>OW121849.1:91603881-101462648 GCA_933228895.1 Platycnemis pennipes
CCTGCAAGAGCCAATTTACACACTTCCTGAAGAACCGGAGCATGGTCCAGGGGGATATAGAAGGCGATGGAGTTTACTGCAACAAGTAGTGGCGACATTCTGGAGGCGATGGCAGGACGATTATCTAATTACTCTCCAGAGGCGAGAGAAATGGACTACCAAAAGTAGTAATATTAAGGAGGGCGACCTAGTAATATTGAAGGACCCGAAATGTAGCCCTTGTAGGTGGCGACTTGGTCGAATTAGCAATTGTTTCCCGGGAACAGATGGCCTAGTTAGAGTCGCTGAGGTGAAAACCAAGCAGGGGGTGTATAGACGGTCACTGAAGGACTTATGTCCATTACCAATAAAAGATAATTAATGTTAGTGAGTAGGATTCGGTAGTGTAGTAAAGTTAGGTTTGTTTATTTAGTTGACTGTTGGTTATTAGGATTTGTGAACCTTTCCGTGGGCTTCCCCTTCCTAATAAATCTCCTTGATAGCCCCCTTGGAGTGAAGATAAATCCTTTCCCCTTTTTGTTTTTTTGGTTTTTGTTTTCCATGTTTTTCCCTTTCCCATTGTGTGATTTAGTTAGTTTGGATCATATGATCACATCGAAGGGGGAAGTACCCTAATTGTTTGATTTTCTATTTCTCAATTAATTGAATTATTGTCTAGTTGGTTTATTTTTTTCGGAACGTTGTTCCAAGGGCGGGGGGATGTTCAGTTGTGTTTTCAAATGGTTTGTCAAGGTTGAGCCGCGCCACCACTCGGCGGTGCCACTGGACTTCGGTTTTCGATTATCATTTGTTTGTGTGCCTAGTGAGTGGATGTTGAATGAGTGTGTAAGTGAGTCTACCTGTGAACGCTGAGCAGTGAGGATCAAGTGAGACAAGCAACCCTGTGGAGTCCAGCTGCTTGCCGAAGAGCCATCGGTCGGTCGGGCACGCGAGCGGTGAGTGGCGTATTGTCGTGGCTCAACCTTTTGTTGCTAATAATTTCGTAAATGCAATTATACAGTCCACTTCGAGATAGAAGTTCACCTTCGGAAGTGATCAAAGGCTGTATTTAATAAATGCGTATGCTGTAGGTATATTTATTTGCCCTAGCACAGCATGCATTTTCTCTATCGCAATATGTTGCTTGATTTACTAAATACTATAAATAGTATGTTTTTCCTTTTAGTCCGGGTCCCACTTTATATTGGAGCCAAAAGTGTTTACAGATTCTCCTCCGTCTCTTTCTCATCCCTTCTCCGCGCGTTTATTCTTTTCCTCCTCTTCTTTTACAGCCTCGCTCGTCCTCCTATTTTCTCATCTCTACCTCCGGGCATTACCCATTCCGCCTTCGCCTCATTTCTCACCACACCTTCCGAGCCCATCCTATTCCACGCCTCGCTCAAAAATTTTTTCCGCGGAAATTCCCCAGCTTCCCTCCCTCCCCTTCCCCTCCTCCGCGGCACGACCAGACTTTGCTCCCTCCCTCCTCCCCCTTCCCCCGCGGAATACGTACATATTTGTGAGTGCTATGTGTGAAGGCGGGGTGGCGTAAGTGTGTGTGTGTTAGCGGATGTGTGTATGTGCGTTGTCTGGAGCCCTTGTAGAAAGCCCTCTTCCTCGTGTCTCGTCTTATTCTTTTTTCAGAAAAGGCCTTGGCTCAGACTACTCGTTGTTTTTCCTCCGCGCTCATCTCTTCGGTTTCAGTGTTGCCTACGAATTTCGCCCTCCGCGATGGTTGGTGATGTGCGGTGCCGTCGACGTAAACTCCCGAGTAACAGGGCGTGGTGCGCGCGTTTAGGTTTTCGCTTTTTTATCAAAACGGGGGCAACTCTTTCGGTCCTCGTAAGCGAGAGCTGGTCAGGCCTCCTGTCATTCTCTTAATCTCTTGCTTTATTTATCATGCTGCGCTCTCATCGCTATAATCCTCACTATATGCGAATAACTGTGCTGTTATCTGGGGTTTTTTGGCGCCGTAGTCCCAAATTTACGTCCAAACACCCAGTGTTAACGTCTGTGACTTTAAGTAATGCTCGCGTTAAAGTTTATGGTTAAGTTCCTCTAAAAACTGCCAATATTGAATATATAGTATTCTCTATCTTTCGCTGGATCTTAATGCATTAGTTATGGATTGATTAGTTTTCATTTCTAAGTCAAAGTCTCGTATCTATCTTATATACTATGACTGCTGCAATTTGTTCATCCTTATTAGTATATGTTCAAGAAAAAACAACTTTTTTGCCTCTATCATTTTATAACCGCTGAGAATTATGGGATTTGCTTTACAAAGGATTTGACAAAGTTTGGGCACCGTACATTTTAAGCCACACTGATTCTACAGTGACGGCAATATATCTGAGATTGATTTAGCAATTGGCACTGAGCATATGACCAAGCGCTTTTCTCGCTGGCAATTTGCGGAAAGAGGGACGCTCAAGAATCCAGCGAATATGTATCTATCGAATGTCCAGCTTTACGCGTGTGTTCCGTACTAAGTGCGAGCTTTGCGTGAGGGCTTGACTGCCCCTGGCAGTCTCACATTGGAGTTTCGCTCGCTCCCCAGCGCTGCGCAGGCACGGTCGTCGTAAAGCATTAATTTAAGGTTTTGCATCCTTTCGATTTTATGGAATGATTGATGGAACGGCCGGCAACAGTTCAGCTGGACAACCGAATGGAATGAAAAAGTGAACTGCGGTGTGGGTGGATCGAGGGGTGACTACGTCCGTAGGTGGGGCAGGCAAATAGGCGACGCGGAGCGAAGTTGTGGATAGAGTAGGCACGTTGCACAACTGTCGACGGAGAGATGTTGGAGGAAAGGCGACCTCGCCTCAATCCCCTCCCGGTGCTGACTCGGCCAATGTTGAACAAGTGGATAATTTTGTGTACCTCGATTGAATGCTTACGATAGTTGGTTAGGAAAATAAAAGTGATGGAAGTGCCTGCAAACTTTGGTAGAGAGGGTGTTTTGCGTTTCATGAGCCCTATCGCCAGATGAATGATGGCATTAGTGAGTAAAATAAGTTGTGTATGGAATTGTTCGTATTGGGTTGAATTTATATGTAGTCACTCAAGAACGTACGAAAATTTCGGCTTAATTCTGTGAATAATGGGTGACTGAGAAGCCTTTTCCGTGAGGAGGAGGAAGTAGATAAGAGGGCGGTCACCAAAGAGACTGATAAAGGAAGGGTTTGTATTTTGAATGAAGAGGGATTAAGCCGAGGTGGTTATGATCGTGTGCGAAGTGGAAGGGAAGGGGAATTTCCGGGTCTAAAGAGTATGAATAGGAGGGAAGCGAAAGAGGCGAGCGGAGAGGAAGGAGACTTCATGATAGAAATACGCGAAACAATAATTTCCCTGGACCATGAGAAGAATAATTTGGGCTATCTTGTAATTATGCATGCATCGGCACCACCGCGTCTCCCGAAATGGAGAGAGGTATTGCACGATGGGCGACCCCAGCTGACCTCCTCTCGCCATCGCTCCGCGGAGGGACATTGATGATAATTGTTAACTTAATTAACGTCGAGGTAATGGACTCTCGACCGCGGGACGTTGTTTTTTTCTTCCAGCGGTGCACTTGCGTGGGCAAGGTCTCGAAAGCCTTCCTCCACCTCGCGCGTATGCCTCGAGGTGGGAGGGGTCGGTGGGAGAAAGGGTGGGGGGGGACCTCTCTTCGCCAGGCGACGGCGTCATCCCGACGGGAGTGGGGAGGGTTCGGGGGAGGAGGGAGGGTGGGAATAGCGCACGTCCTCCACACGAGTCTCCCTCCACCGAGCCCCGCACCACACCTCTCTAGGACTCCCCCGACAGCCTTCCACCTGCTGCCTCTTCTTCACGGCGAGGCGGCCAGCCCCCCTCCCCTCCCCCTTCCCCCGGGCGAAGCTCACCCACCCCCTCTCGCCCACCCACCCACCCTCCCTCCATCCATCCCACACCGCGTCGTCCTTTGCTCACTCACAGCCTCCCTCGCGAGAGAGGAGAGGAGAGCTTTCACTTCGGTCGGGCCGTGGGAAAGAGTCTCTTTGAGAGTTTTGAGCTCTCTCGACAAGGTGAGCGGTGTGCCCTCCCCGCCCCACCTCCTCCTACACCCCATCCCCCGCCGAAGTCCCGCGATGAGGGTGGGGTTCGGAGAAAACGGTCGCGGACGGCTTGTAGGAGGCGTGGAAGGGCTTATTTATATTTTTTTCGTGGTGTCAGGAGAGGAAGGTGGGGGCGTAATGGGGAGTGAATCGTGGGACTGGCGGTTGTAGTAGTAGTAGTGGTTTTTTTTTGTTGGTGAATGTGTGCGGGGATTTTTGAAGGTTAGCACGAAATCGACGGGCAATATCATTGAGTACGGCAGAAACTCAATTAATAGAGGTCACGCTTGCTGAGGACCTCTCTATTACTCTAATAATACTGAAGCTATTTTGGATGGCTTTGAAGTTAATTTAAGATTAAGTATATTCTTCTATAAAAACTGTTAAAATTGGTTGGATTCCAAAAAGATGGGCAGTAAAATATAGCAAAAATTGATTCGAAGATATAATTAAGAGCCATAGTTGAAAGATAAAAAAAAACGAAGGAGAAGGGTTTACATTGACACGTGGTCCTTAGATGGCCCCATAGGAGAGAAGATGAAGAAAAAGTGAATAAGCAACTTCTGTAAATTAGACACTACTTTTAATTTACTGCTTCGGAAAGCCAACTTGGCGTTATTTTCGTGACCCCTTACGTCGTTCTCAGGACAAGGTCATCAGAGGAGCTGCGGGAGATTGCGAAGTGGATCTTGGTGTACCTATTCGTAGGCAACGTATATCCAATGCCAAATATCATATTGGCGGAATATTTCGGGAAATGGTCTATCAAATCATTGCCAGTGAGAAAATTTCAACATTTTTTGCCAGCAAAATATTAATTTCACTGAATGCTGTAGTTATTTATGCGCCACTAAGGTTCAGTTAGGGGAATAATTAATGCTTCGCCTCTTCTACTTGGTATATTTTGGGATCGTACGTAGTTGTAAATGAGGCTTGGTTTTCGAGAACTCCGAAAACTGGTACTTTTATTTTATTTGGCTCTGTAGAAGAGAGCTCCGTAAAGCACCCATCCCCAATTTATCGAGCTATAGTATTACATTTCAGGGGAAGGTGACGTGGAGGAGGATATTGCGAGACGAACAAGGTTTCTGGCGACGGGGACAGATTGAAAAATGAATGGGGAAAAGAAATGTCCGCGGAGTGTGATAAGAGTGGCGCAGATTTAGCGTCGAATGAATATGTCGCTTTTTTCCGGGGATAATGTGTCGAAATGAGAATGAGCGATAGGCCGAGTGAATTCGCTGCTGAAACCCCGCCATGGGCTTTGCCAGGAGGGATCACGTTCGTGAGGAAACGGTTCGTGTGGCCGCGTGTAGTGTGATTAGAATGCGCTCTGCCGTGATCAACGGCCAACTTTTGACATGCGACAACCCCGAGGCGTTATAACACGCTCACGAATATGATAAACATGCTCACGTTTTTCCGATCACTCGAATTCAGTCCTGTCGTGGCGGAGCTGGGAACGTTTCACGGGCCCACTCAGAAGTTTCAGCCAACCTTGACTCAACGTGATTGCCATAACCGCAGCTGTTGATAAAATTTCAAGAGGTGGAAGGGTGCATGTATTTTATCTTGCGCTGGAAATCAACTGCGGGGCGGTGTCGGGACGATTTCCCAAAGCAATATCGTGAAATGTCCGTTTAAACGGGAACACTTCTGTACTTTCCAAGTGCGGCCAATATTTCCATATTTACTTTTTCCGAAACCTTTCCCGGAAATTTATATCGCACCCAAATTCCACGAGGTGGCATTACTGGCACTTCCTAAACTAAAAATAGTATTATGGAACTGCAAGACAAATTAGAAGCCATTATGGGTCATAATGAGGTGCACACTATTGGAGAATATGTTAAAATCTTTACCGTGACTCCACTTGATCCAACCTATTCGTAATCGGTGGAATGAGCTGCCTACCTACCCTCTTTCCGTACTCCACTAGAGACGATTACAATACCTCTTGGTTTCATCAAAAGACATTTTGAGATATAAAAGCCTAAAATTCAATGCCTAGTTAAATCCATCTTTATTAAATTAAACTTAATACATTGCGCGGCCAGTCCGACACAGGAATGTCCAGTACCAATGCGGTGGATGTTCTAACGGAAAATAATATTGTCCATTCCTCGATAATAATTTAAAATAAGCGCCCACCAGCTTTTTAGTCTTAGTCAGGCAAATAGCAGATGCACTTATCCACAGAAGTATTTAATACACTATGCGTTTGAACTCAAAGAGTCAGATTCAAGTACAAGACCTCCTCTTGTGACTGTGAGTTAAAACACGTAGTGCATTAAAACTCTGTGAAAAGTGCGAGTTTTACTTAATTGAATAAGTACCTATTCCTTTCACTACAAATAGCGAGAATTTTTTAAATTTTATAAACTTTTATTGCCCTCTTATTCGGATTGCTTCTATCGTATGGTTCTTTACGAAGTGCATTCCAGCACCGCGAAAAAACAACATTTGCTTGTGTTTATCTCGCGGTCTTGAGGGATTTTTGTGGACGGAATGGACGAAATCCGGGTTGTTGAACCTCCACCCTGCTCAATTCAAGAGACGAACCGAGAGGAAAAAGAAGCAGCCGACTGGTTTCTCATTTCGCATTTTTTCAAGCTGGAGTCAATTTCGCATCTTTCTCCAAACTCTCCCTCTCTCCAGGAGCCTCCTCCTGGATCTCTCCCTCTCTCTCTCCCCCATCCAAACTCCTTGATGGCGATGGTGGCTATACCTTTGATTAATAGCTCTCCGAATCGCAACAAGTAATACATTCATCCCCCCCCCCCCTCCCATCCTCCATTCTTTTTCCTTGTTTTCCCTCCCATTGCATTCCTTGTCTCTCTCTTTTGCACTCGCTTATTAGGGAGGAGATGAGAGGAACTTCGCCGCGGAGAAAACACGTGTATCTTGCATGTCACCGGCAAGGAGTTGGGAGAAATGAAATCCTCTCCTTTTTGGGATGTTTATTCTACCCTACAGTCGGACTCCCCGTAGTCTAAAGAGCATGTGCGTAACCCACCGCAAATGTTATTCCTTTAGAGTTTAGGAGGAGGGAGAAGAGGTGTGAGATAAGGGGGGGGGGAAGAAGAGAGTGAAGGGAATTTCTCGGCAATCAAATTTCGTTTTGGCGAATTGGATTGAGCGGTGCCGTCTCGGGGTGCGCCATATACGAAAGAGGACTCCTGTTTGGGTGGAGCGCTTTATACCCGATTCCTGCCCGGACGGACCACCCGCTTGCACCTTATAGGATTTTTATCGCGCAGCATTGCTTGCGTTATGGCTTAGGTTTTCTCGTTTCGGCAAGGGATGGCTGTATGTCCTTTGTGAATGTTCGAGTGGGAACTCCATTTCTCGGCGATAAGCTTCGACAAATGAGCATATTTCATGAGTCGACGAAAGATGAGGGTTGCCAATAAATTATTCGAGTGCGAATGAAAATATCGGCTTTAGAGCGTAAATTCTGTCCGAGTGGACTCATATTGCAGGACTCCATCCTATTCAGAACTGAACTGGAATGAATAATTTGTAAATTTTTGATGGTGGGGTTTTATCCAATTTCTTGACAGCAACCTGAAAACCTTTATATAGGATTTATCACTTACTCTTTGCTGAATTAGGAGACGAATGGATGGTGATAAAGGGATAACTTTGAGTGAATACCAAAGAGGAAAAAAAAGGCCAGGAACTCAGGTTTGAGCTGTGGTAGACTACATTCAGTGATTTGGTTGGTGTTTAGCTGATCCGCGTGTTATACACTGCTTAAAAGATTTTAAGTGAATACATTATAAATTATTTGATGGTTTAAAACCTTCTAATCATTATTTACCAAAGAAATTTTATATATATTATTATTAATCTGTAACCAAGGAAATTTGTTGAAAATCAAAGTAAGCACTGCTCAAACCCAGATCTTAACTTGTTTTATCGTTCGCGCTCCAAGAACTTAAATAATTGCCATTTATTTGTAGGGTTCCTATTAACTTTGCGAACAGATTTGAGGAAATTGGGCCCAAAAACTGATACGATTTCATTAAAAGGCTTCCGTTAAGTTCCTGGGCTCCATTTCTGAATACTCCCGGTAACCATCTGTTCCACATGATCGCGAAAACTCACTATTTATTTGCGTGTACAATAAGCGATTAAAAAACAGACCGCAATTCCCAAACCATGACAAAATTTTTTTGAAGGATTTTTAACCAAAAAGCTGAAAGAGCACTAACTATATGTTGGACCACGCAACAGTTATTCTGAGCGATGCAGCGATACCACGCCTCGATCGAGCATATCTCTCCGCATGGAAAACGCGTCGTAAGGACTTCACGCTGAATGTGTAATGAACTCAGTGTAAAGGTAAGACAATAGTCTTGGAGATGGTGGCCGCCGCCTTCGAATGCCACGCCGATCCTCGCCATGACAATCAATATTTTTCCATTCGGCCAGGGAGGTGCGGTGAGTCGGGAGTGAACATGGGCAGGGAGGATGGTGTGGAGAGATGGCCTGAGGATCTTAAGATGCCTCCCCTCTCCAAAGTCTCTCGCCTGTCGCCTCCGTTAGCGACACAGTCTAACGGGCGGGGTCTTCGCTGTGCTTTCGCGGTGGTCGTCGCTGAGGGGCATCGGCTGTAGGTCGAAGAGGTGGGCTCGCGGAGGTAAAACTATGACCCATTGACCACATAAGCCTCCCAAGTGCCGGTGTGTGTGTTTATGCACTCGGCTGCCTCTTCCTCCTCCTCCTTCGCTTTCAGTAGCCTCCCCTGCCTCTCTCAAACTGCGCAACTCTTCGCTTTCGTCCTTAGTCGCTGGTTCCCTGGCTCCTCCCTTTTATCCCGGCCAGCCGGAGAGTAAGCTTACTGTTACACAGGTATTTTTCTCACCTTTCCTTCGAATACAATTTTTCATGGCATTGGATTTTTACAATCGACATCCCTTCTCCTTCAGGCATTCCCATAGAAGGTAGGAAAGTTGACCTGTTCGCTGACCTCAATATTGCCCATTTAGTCGTCTGTTAGGATGTATAGATTTTCTTTTCTCTGCCCTCCAGATTTTTTCTATCCGAAAAATGCACCGGATCTCAAATGGCTGAACCTCTCACGCCTTTTTCTCTTACACGTACTGTTAATTGCTCGTGTTCTTTTTTCATTTGATTATATCGAAGTATATAACTCTTAAATATTACTATCTCAGTAATTATTGCTGGTTCTCATGAGAGGAGAATGAATGAATTTTGCCTACGATATTTTGCCATAGTATGTACTCATACTCCCTTCTCTCCTTTAGATCTTACAGACGTCGACTTCTTCAGTCACCACTGTTCCTCGCTGGCCTTCAGACTCACGTCTGGGCGTACTCTATTTGTCTCCCATTCGGAGTTATGCACCTGAAATTATGCTGCTTTCTAATTAGCCAAGTCAACGTTTTTCTAAGAGTAGAGAGGCGAGTCATTAAATTTGATCTCAAGAACGGAGAACGGAAAATTTTAAAACGAGCGAGAAGGAAGGTGATGAACACCTTTCTCGATTTCCTTGGGTACTCCTACCTTCCCTCACGTATAATTCAGCAGATTGGTCTATTGATTTTGCCCTCTCCGCTTGAAGAGGGCCAATTTGTGTGTGGCGAAGGTTGTATCTTTCTGCGACCGTTTCCACATTATCACTTTTCAAGCCGGTAGTGCTCCGCATTTATTTTTTTCATTCCAGAACCTGGATTGAGTTCTCTTGTACTAGAGGATCGCTCCGGATTAATGGAGCGAGAGGTAGATGGATTTTAACGATAGCTTTTTTTCTGCGCCGCTGATCGGAGGTTATGCAACTATTCGAGATGGGTTTGATTATGACGCCTCACCACAGGAGATGGTGCCCTCTGCTGGCCGTGACAGGAAAACGTTGACCCACTTCTGTGATGATGCTACTCTCTGCGTCTCTCCCACGATTCTATAAAGTAATGCATTTTTGTACTGCGTGGCGCCCACGTAGTTAACATCTTTTCGCTGGCTTGGAAGCCTTTTTCTTGGCGCTCCCTCGGTCTTGCCTTACGGTGACCTGCGACCTCCTAAGACTGTGCGGACTTTCCCTCCGCGGAAATTAATTTGCATTCAGTTGAGGCTGAATCGAATCCACCACCGTAGCTTCATAATTCTTCTGTTTCTTTGTTGTCGCACACGTGAGCGAGGCTCTTCTACCAGTTTACGTGTGCGCAATAAATGTGTTTCTCACCTGCTGATAAAGCGTTGAGGAGGGCAATGTGGGAGTACAGGCTCATTCAATGGGAAGTTGCTCGTTTGAGAGTCCTGAATCGAAGCTTATTTAGGGATGGTTTTAAACCAAAAATGTCACCAGAATGATTGATGCATTTTGTTCAGTAAGGTACATTTTTGGATACAAACTCAGAAATATTTAAAAATGCATTCTAAATAAATTCTTTTCCATTTCTTATTAAGGTACAAGTGAGCTTCACCGGTGTAGAGAGGCGGTTTCATAATGCTTTTGTTGCCGGTCACCCTGTGTAGTGCTGTTGGAATGTCTAGATTCAAATGTTCAAGCTCAATTCAGTTTCCAAGATATTTAGATTCAGAAGAATGTAGAAACTCTTTCACCACATATTGCTGTAGTCAGACTAATGATGTGCGAATTGCAAAGATTCATGAATGGAGTTGTAGCTTCGAGAAACGGACCTGTAGATGACTAGCGCGTGTCAGTCTCCCTAGTCTGGAAGTGGCCTTAGGAAGAAGCGTTTTCCAATACTATTTCATCGTATGAGCGTTGAACAAAAATCTTTGAGAAACTGTTTTCCTTGCCTTTCTTGTAGCACTCTCCCATTCCCTCCCTCCTCTCCTTGATGGCTCATGAGTAAATATGATCATTTCACCAACAGACGGCTCTTCTTTTAAACCGAGAGTTATGTAAAAAAATATCCTCCAATCCCGTCCCCTTTTTCTCATTCGAACCGAGTGGGGAAGCATTTTCTTCGCCCTTTAAACCTAATTTATCTCTTTTGCGAATTCTCGCCAGAAAAACTGCCGTGAAATGGCAGGGGAGGCTCAAATCTCAGCTGGAGTAACCCGCCCCGGGATGTTCTGCTACTTTCGGATCCCTTGAGGAAATTAGCTAGTTTAATGTGTTGACCGAGTTCTGCCTGACAGGTTTTTTTAGCCAGTATCCGATGGGAACGTTTTGGTTCGTATTATTTCTTTCTGAAGTCATTATTCGTAATGAATTCTTAAAGTGATAGGTTTTCCCCATTTATCGGAGTAGGGTGGTGACATAACTGGTCATAAAGTTTTTCAAAGTCTGTGTTTATATCGTTGAGTGAAATTTCATTATGCTTTTAATTATAGACGAATAAATTAGGTGTTGTATGTGGCAGCCGTAAAAATAAAACGCAACGCCATTTTATTAATATTTTATAAATTGCTTTCTTAGAAAAATTATTTTTTGCGGCTGGATCTACATTAATGCTTATATTATTAACCTGATCAGACAACGTCGGTGGTTGGCGATTCATTTTTGGAAATTAAGTTCTAGGCCTGTAACGAACTCAACAAAACGAGCTTAGTTTAGAGCAGGTTTTTCCAGCACGTGGCCTGTTGTGGTCGTTTCTGGGTTCCAGATACAGTGACGCTGAAATTTTATTTTTCTTGGTCACCTGGGTAAAAAAAGACATTTTAAGTCCAATAATCTCTCCAGGTTTCCAATCCCCATTAAATATTTCCCTACAGAGTTTAGCCATTTGGTTCAAGTCACGAAGCCCTCACCAGTCAACAATCCTAAGATTGGTTTTTACTCAGTTCTCCAAAGCATTCTCCTGTCAGCTAACCTATTCATATTCGCATAATTTTTCTCTTTCACCTCCTCCACTACTTACTCTGTTTGCCATCCAAAGCCATGTCATTCTTTACATTCAATCGTCCCTCTACGATAGTCTTAGTCAGCCCATCATGTCTAACTAAGAGCCGTTTTGTTCATATCAGTTGTTCAAGTGTGGTACCTTGTCCAGGGACTTGGCGCTTCATTCTCTCAGGACACAGAAACTTGGTCGGTTCTCGGGAGCATTGCGAGAGTGATGCGGCTTATAGAGCGCGCGACCTTGGCTTATGCGAAACCCACATGTTTAATACGATCCACTTTCGTCACCGACTAAATAGGGAGAGATAGAAAAAATGCCTCCGCTAGCTCGGAACGCAGGGAAGAGGAAACCGAGCGGGAGATGGAGGGAAATCACGTAGCGAAGTCTTTTTAGTTCTCGCCTTTGCGCAACTCTTGCTTTCCTAACCCAACGGTGATTTCGCAAAAAAGTAAGGAAACATTTGAAAAACAAGACTCCAGAATTACAAAAATCTGGTCTCGATGAAAAGTCCTCCGCAACGAGTTTGGGGCTCCACTTGGCATATATAAGAACAATTCTTACGGCGGAAGTAAGCCCGGTGACGCTGTCTCAAAGTTTCAGTTTTGATCGCTCACGGCATCCATTTACAGGCGTGACTTATTATAAAAGAAGCCACGATAATAAAGCCTCCTACTCCATCAGACCTGACCGCCATAACTGGTCAGAGTCATCATAATTAGGGAGCTAGTGATAATTATAACTTCACTCAGAATCAGCCACCCATCAAGATTGAGTGACACATTAGGGATATAAGTTGTTAACATATTTCATTCTTCGAAATGAGCCCAGAGTCTGAACTATTTGTATGCACGTACAGCTGATTCACGATCGTGACCTGCGAAGAAAATTCTTAATTCTTTTCTTGGTGGTTTCAAATTAATATTTGGTGCAAAGAAATTTACCTGTTACCTTGCTCAGCAACAGCGTACGGCCTCCCGCACGTCGTATATAATTTATGAGTTAAGCTTCTGGATTCCTAGCCAAGTTTTGAGACACATGAAAAGTATTTGAAGAATCCCACTGTCGTAAACGAAAGACATGTCAACTCGCGCGCACTCCCTTGATAGGGAAATCCAAAGGCCGCGTAGCAGACATTTGCGACACACCGTCTCCTTCTGCGTGCGTAAGTGGGGCAGTCGAGGGAAGAAGTATCGTGGCTGGGAAGTGAGTGTGCGGGAAATATTTTGTTCCCGCATCATGCCCGCGCCCCGGCGAATGCGTCCTGATGTTCCTCATCGGGAGTCCGAATGGGACGCGGGATTTTTCGAGGATACGGGTGGATCTGGACGGATGATGACCGTTCCAACATTGGGGAGAAAGATGGGAGCGGAAAAGAAATAAAGATGAAAGGGATGAGAGGGGGGGAAGGGAAGAGATGTTTCCTTCTCCCCTGCCCTCCCGTCCGCGGCGTTAAAAGCGTCAGACCAATTTGCCGCTAAGATGAAAGCGTGCATAAAACGCTTTCGCGCATACATCTATGGTGTGGAATGGCGTTTTGTGACCGAGTGTCCGCATGTTCGTTGGGAGGGACGCGGTGGAAGAAGAGGGAAGTGGGCAGGAAGGAAGCCTCCAGCGAGAGGGGGCGAGGTGTGTGTGTGCCTCCATGGGATTGTTGGGTAAAGCTTCCATCTTCACCATCCTGAAGTGCCAATAATAAATTCACGGATTTAGTAATCTACCTCCTTCTTCCGACATTGAAAATTAGACATAATAACAGTTCCACCACTGCAGTCACATTTTCAAGCTTTCGGAGTCAATAGACAGACGATTGTGTGGCTTCGTTCCTGATGAGTGAAAGGAGCTCGATATGGGAATTTGGGTAGTTCAATTTTTTATCACCGTAGGCTCTTGACTTGTTTAGTCCGTTCTGCAGGGATACCAACGGCCTTAAAAAGGGAAGAGTGGACCGAGAATGCCGTACTTTCATCTCAGGCACTCGTCATCAGTAAATCGATTCCGTTTCTTTTAGTCAGCTCCTTTTCAGAAGAATCAAAAGCCGATAACTACATCTGAAAAGAATAAAATCATGCTATGAGCTGTAATACATTAACCGGCGTTTTATCCGACTCTACAACCGATTTAAATATAAGTAAAAAATAAGAACAAAAGACGCGAGTGTGGAGATATGGAAATTAAATGGTGCAATGATGGTGAATAAAACTGCAATGACGATGGTCCATGGCCGAAAGAGTGATAACTGACGATCATTGCTTTCTTGATAATCATTTTGAAATCAATGTCAACTACATAATAACACTTTTATAATGACCAGTTAGAGATTTTCACCCTTCTTATTCAAGTATGCATTCATATCCATCAATCCACACTATTCAACCTGAACTAACAGGTATATCGAGCGAGTAGAATGAGATAAACGCCCGGAATGGAGGTAAAGGATTACTACCAATGGTGCGATGGTACTACTACCGAAATCTGCTTCAAGTTCTTGTAATTTTTTATGCGACGCGTATTTTACGGCTGCGTTGACTTCTATTTCTGTGTTAAGCTCGTTTGTTTCGGAAATCCACGTTAGATAAGTATTACGTTGTTGTTGAACATTTAAATTAATCAAAAATTATCTCTGCCCCAAATTTGAACGTCAGCACCTCCACTGATATGATAATATGAAGCCATTTTCAGTGATCAGCGTGGGAAAGTATTGCAATTCTCACTCATCGTCCTTCGGAGTCGGTCGTTCAAATTGAGATGGCCATGAAATTACCGGTACCGGAGCGTAAGTCGGAATGACCTTTTGGCCTCTTTTTTGGGAGCAATTTAGTGCCAACTCCAGCTTTATCTCTGCCCCTTATTCGTTGAACTTTGGATGCATCATCTTATTTTACTTAAGGTACTTATTTTATCAAATCCTAAGTGTCTATGTTTGAGTATTTACGGAATGACAAAGGATTAGAGAGCATAATTGAACAAAAATAGAAAAGGAATTATCGTTGTTAAGATTTTCTTCTCTAAATTGCTATTTGTAATGAGTACACCTTGCTCATGGTCAATCAAAAGGACTATACTTTCATTGCGAGAGTTACGTAGGTCATCTACGTAAATGTTAATGCTATCAAGAGTTTTTCATGGTTGATTAGGATGAAGGAAACCTGAAAGGTACAATGAATGAATTGGCTTTTACAAACAAAAATTTTGTTTCGCAAAAGTCAATTTATTCATAGTATAAATGAAATTCAACCAAGTCACTACGAAGTCTATTCTCATTTAACCTGAAAGGTTTCGTTTCCACTTCCATTATCTCACACAGTAATAGCTCTATGGTGTTCTGATCTCCGCAACAATCCCCCTTATTCCTCTTCGTAATTTACAGCGTAATGAAATGCATGCTGTGTAGCTACGATTCTCTTTTTCGATCTCCCCTCCGCTATTCCCTATGGACGTCCTCATAAACGCATGAATAGCTCGATACTTTCATTTCCTAGCCGTAAAAGTGAGAACTTGGTAACGGTTTATCATCATTAACTGCTAAAAAGTTCATGCTTTTTTTAATTTTACAAAGTAGGAACTTTGGCTTCGCCATTTATGATTCTTAGCGCAAACGTTGGAGACTCGACTTTGTCTGTGTTCTTTAGATCCGTCTGAGGGGAAATGTTTTTTTTTTCTAGCCAACAAAAGCGATGATAATGTAGTCATATCTGCCCTGACTGAGAAAAATGTTACGTTTTTACTACTTTCTGGAATATCTCCGCTCGCGTTAACACGAGAAAACACTTTTACCATCAAAGATGCTTTTCGAACGGGCAGGGGAAAAAGTGGGTGGCTGTGCGTCAGCCACACCTTTCCTTGCACCGTAAAACGGTCCGAGGGCAAGAATGGTCATACTCGAGTTTAGCTGCTTTTCCTTGTCTCTTCCCGTACTCCAATGACGATGTCGCATAGAATCTAGGCAATGTTTACGCGCAGAACGTCGTTAGCAATGTAAGTGATACGCTCAGAGTAGTCACTGTCGAGCTGATGTTGGGTTTGGTGCTGTGGTGGACATTCTTTTCTTGTCCCTACTGTAAATATTTGCTCATGGCAGAGGTAACGTTCTTTTTTAACTCTCGCAGTTTGAAATCTCGGGGGAAATATTATCCACTCAAAGAGTAAGAATAAAATCTTTGGAGTAAAACCCACTAAAGTTCCACTCAATAGGATAATGGTGGTGCATTTCACTGCAAAATAGTTGCGCATGCGCTATCGGGGCTTTTTGTGTGTTAAATGTAATTTGTCAGTTAATGAGAATTAATAATCCAAGAATAGTCTTATTAATTTTGATTTAACCATCAGTTGATATTCACTACCATTTAAAATGTGAAATGTATTAGTGGTATTTTGTGTCGTAATTCACAATTATCGTTTGTTTGTCACCTAGATGTCAATGGAATTATGGCGTGAAAAATATATAACTAGTATATGCGAGTTATTTATGGATAAATTTATTGTAGTTTTTGCATGCGTTAGGCAACTTCCTTTGGAACTTATATTATCTTCAGTTGTGTAACCACATCTGTATGCGCATGCTGGAATCGTGCATCATTGAGTGCTGTGGATGATATGTTTTTTTATGAAACTCGTAAAAAATGAAATATGATTATGACTATTTTTTCATAGCAAGTAATGTGAGTGAGGTTAAAGGTCTCGGAATTATTAAGAATGCTTTAAGCTCTGCCAAAGGGCGATAGTGCATGAATGGGCGTGCCTCTCTTAGCTGATATGTTTGAAGTGAGAGTTGGCCCAGAATACAAGGAATGCGAAGTACATGTCGAGAAAACAGTGACGGAACGTGAAATCTCAGACGCAGGAGTTGAGAAATATGCCGTGGACAAGGAGTAAAAAAAACTTGTCAATTAGCATTAGTTCGGAGTGCATCTTAAGCTTGTTTCTATTAATCTCCCTTTTTCCGGAAGCGAACTCTAGTTACTTACCTATCCCTTATTAGTACGAACCAGGTGACGAATGGCAGCTTCGTGTATTGATGGTGACGCCATTTGAGAAGTGACCATCTTTTTTTTTCGCCTTCTTGCGAACATGGCTCGCGAGATGTGAAACCTAGATGAACATGCTGAAAGGTAGATTAAGCACGTGAAATATATGTCCGAAATGGATAATAAATATGGCAATGCGGTTGTATGACCACAAAAAATAGCGGCGAACACGATAAGGATAGGTGGTGGCGGGATATAGCAGCATGGAATTTATGTTCAACCATTTAAAAACTATGTAAAGGGAGAGAAAACTGCCGGTGCTCAAATTGGGGCCAAAGCATCGCCATGGGGAAGAACCCTCAGGTGAGGGGCCAGGGGGAAGGGGGGGGGGATGCCGCCGATCGGGACGCCAGTATTACCTCAGGCGGGTGATCACAGAGTTACCCGGTAGGTCGAAGTGCGATGGTGGCGCACGTGTGGTGAGACCTGAAGTTATCTCCGTGATAACATTCCCTTAATGATTTTCCATCGCCGACGCGGAGATGCAACCATTACCGCCAACCCTCTCTCTCCATTGCCCTCTCTCCTTTCAAAACGCCGATACGCGCGGGTCTCGATTTGATCCCCCCCACCACTTTGCACCCTCCCCCTTTCCCGCTCCTACTTTGGTGGGCCACGGTCAAAGGTGTTATACGTTGCCTCCCACGTTTCACGGAACAATTTCGTTAAATGGAAGGGAGGGACCCGAAAGGAGCAGGCATTAAAGAAAGGTGAGCGGAAAAGAAAGTTCGTTCAGAAAGATCAAAAGAGCGAGGGCTGAGGGGTGAAGGGTTTCGAGGGAGAGAGAGAGGAAAAAATAGAATGACCCCCACATCTTCATTATCTACGGGAACTTTGTTTCGCGGAAATAACCGCCGCTGAATTTTATCCTGCCGCTCGTTTCGGCGAGACTTATTTTTTTGAGATTGAAAGGTATGTGGGAGATGGGAGGGCTTATTTCTTTCCCCACTGTTGACTTGGATGAGGTTCCCTTCCGCTGATTAACGGAAGCTGTGGGCAACGTTTCTGACTTGGTCGACTGCGGAATGACATCGATGGGTCGCTCAAATGTGCAAGCAGTTCCCTCCCATTTGATAAGGCATTCTGCCTTATCAAATGCGTCGGCAATTAGGATTTCTATTCTCGAAACATTGCCTTCTCTAAACAGGTTCTCGTCAATAAATGACTCACGATCATGTCTCGTACAATTCCTTTAATGGTTCGCTATACCACACCGATTCATTTTACTGCTATTGTTTGATGATTCCATGCCCTTTAAGTCTTTCATGAACGAGCAAGACATTCGGATTGGCAGCGTTTTTAATGCAAAAACAAAACCAGGAAGTTGATGCGGTGTGAGTGATGCAGGGAAAGCTTTCCATTCAAGAGTTTTTGCCTTTTTGCGGCCTCCACATGCAATCTCTTCAAAGTTCTCACGCGAAGCTTCTTGGAGAATATGGACGGGATCCCCGTGTGACTATCGGGGCAACTCCATGAGCACCTAGGAAATGCAAGTTGTAATATCCTTGGTATTAATTTATGCTAACCTGCGAGGAGAAAAGGTTCCATTTCCCACTGCTCTGAGAAAGCAGAGATGCATTTCCCCTTACGAAGCAATTTGGAGAACCATAAACACTTGTAGGAAAAAGTGATCTCTAAGCAAAAAAAATTGTCAGTGATCAGTGGTTTTTTTCCATCTGCATGATAGTTTCTGGATAAAGAGTATTTTCAGCGCGTTTACATGTAAGTTTCAAATAGAGACAAGAGTGGATTTTTGAAGTATTAATTCCTGATAGCATCAGTGCATCGCTTGCACGATAATACAGTACGGAGTTTAAACCATAGGAAAGCTATTTCCGGAAAGTGACTGTTTTGAAAAATATACTTTACAATTTCAATCACTGGTATTAAAAGAGTCACGAGGTCAGTATGCTATATTGTCTCCGTATTGTAAAAGAGTTTCATAAAACAGTCTCGTGCAAATAAGTACAATATTTTAAGTGGGCTTTCGAAGTGAAGCTTGTTTACAGAAATGAATTTAGAACTCACATAAGTTCCTGAGGCATTGATTGAATCCTCAGCAGATAATTTGCATAAAATAATAATTATCGTGTTCCGTTAGCAGCGAGAAGTAGTGGCCGGAACAAGGCAAGAGCCCCGCGAGTAGGTGTTAAATTTTGAACAGGTTATCTCATAACTGTTGTTCCCTTCTTCGGAAATATTGATGGGTCTATCTACTGAGGGAGACCGATGACGCGTTTTGGTGGGGTTAGTTTTCAACGGGAGGGCATCAATATTTCATTTGTTTACGTTCCCACCTCCAGCCCTTTCTTCTTCCATTTACATAGCCCCGTCACCATTTCCTGGGGAATTACGGGCTTCATTTCGAGGAGTCAGCTCTTTTTAATTCTCCGGTCACGAACGGCCAATCAATTCACCTCCCCCTTCGTCACCCCTCCTTAAGTCTCTACCCCTTTCCCAGGCATCGTCCTCATCCTTCCAGCTCGACGTCTCCGTCCACTGCGCCGTCCCTCATTTGTTGTCGCCACGCCTTGCCTCATTTCTGAAATAGAACGCTTGGAAGTCGTGGTGGCAACTCCTTCCTATTGTAGTGGCGGTCGAATTGTGCGTAGCGGGCACCATATATTTATATACCATATATACATACCTTGTAGGAGAGAGGGGAAGGGTGTGGTTATCCACGAGCACCACCACTCCTTAAATCTTTTTACGCGACCCTATTTGAAAGTTAGGGGAAAAAGAGCACGACGAAAAACAATGGTGCCGTTATTGTTAAGCTCCGAGAGTGAGCGCAAGTTTATTTTTTTTGTGCGAGGGCGTACCTTATTCCGGGGCGTACCATTTGTCATTCGTTCCTTTTCTCGGTTGTAGCGGGGGAACCCTCGCGTGGTGTTGGGTGAGTTTCTCCCTCCCGGCCTCGGAATGCACCTTTTTTTCATCTCCCCGAGGAAATCGTCCTCTAAAGATCGGTCGTTGGCCAGTGGAAAAGATTACCGAATGATGGTGCAGGGAAAGTGTGAATGTGGGCTGTGAGAGGCAGGGGCCAGTGAAGGCGGCCAATCAATCAGCCTCCTCCGGGGCGAGGAACCTATTCGATCGTTGAAGTCACCCGGAGCACATTCACTGAGATCCCCTTTGCCTCCAGACGCCTGTCGCTCGGTCATTCCCGCGCATTTTCGCCAGCGTCTCACATACGCCTCAGCCCACCTTTCATCCTATATTAAATATAATTAACTTACTTTTCAAAGTGTAGATTAGAGCACCGTCTAGTCTTTTTCTTGCTTAATGTGACACTTCTGATAGTATTTCCAACTTGATGAGGTCAGTGATTCCAAATTTTTAATTCAAGAAGTCCACATTAGGTAATCAGATATGCAATCTGTACATAAAAAGATAAACATATAAAGCATCCATGCTAATTTGAAAAATAATATTGAGTCTTGTTCGAACAGATTGCCTTCTGTGATGATTACCTACATTCCACATCTACATAATTGTTGAGGTGAATGACAGGCGGTACGATTAAGTTGATTACTCTTTTGAATACAAATAAAATTTCACTTCGATACGTTGTAGTTGCGTTCACGCGAGTGAAATTTTCCTCGACATCTGAGAAGCATCTATCATAAATTAGACGCGGACAAATATTTTTTGTCAAGTTCGAAGATATATTGCCTTAACCTTTCTGTGCCTTCGAGCATAATCTCGTAAAGTAACTGCTGCCATTTACTTTCTTGAATGCCGCGAACAGTAAAGGTACGCTTTTTTTAATATTCCTGAAATCTCAAGGGGCGAAATGTAGGTTCAAAAGCTTGGCCAACGCAGAAGTCGTGATTTTTCCATTTGGGCTGCTTGGAAACTGGAAAAGCGGGAAGTAGTCCATAAAGTTAATATTTGCCGGAGATAAATCACGGTGTGGATGAATCTCTCGAGGCAAGGAGGGAGGAAGAAAAGGCAAAGGATGAAGAAAGAAGGCGAGCAAAGGGCGGAAAGAGAGAGAGAGGGGGGAAGGAGAGGGCTGTGGTCGGGCGGCGTGGGTGGACGGAGCAAAGAGCGGGGAGGGGAAACGGTTTGCTCGCTCGCTCGCTCACTTGCCTTTGGGAGCATATTTTTTTGCGTAGGGTGCCCTTAACAGCTCTATCTGATGAAAGAGCCGTCACAAATTTTTGGTGCCCTACCCGCGGCGCGAGCTGGGTCCAGGCCCCGCCCAGGAATAAATCTCGCTAACTGGGTGGTGGTGCCCGTGGTATGCCGGGAGGCGAGGGCCATTTGGGTGAGACGAGGGGGAGGGGAGAGGAAGAAGAGGGAGGAAGAGGGATAGGAGCTTAAGGAGACGCAAGGGGCCGGCTGAGATATGAGCGAGAGAGGGAATGGAAGGAAATGGATGGAGGTGATGTGAACAAGTGGGTCCCTATTCAGGCGCGTGGAAAAACGGATCGAAGAGCACTCGAGAATTATCTACATATGCGTGTAACGTTCGGGTCTTTTCAGATAGGTTTCGGAAGGTTTGTGAGGGGTTGTGCATATGCTATGACCCTTCAAGAGCAGTCTGCGAAGGACGTTTTAAACTGGCACGACTGCAGTAAAAAGCCAGTGGGGAGAGATGTAAATATGAGTTCAGAAAAAGGCGAGAAAAAAATTTAGTCGGATGACTTGAATATTGTCAGTTCTGCCTCATAATTCAAGTCGTTAAATCATGGTTTTGTCAGGAATTCAATTAGCCAGGTGCATCACCTGGAGACATTCGATAAAAACGTTGTTTAATTTTCTATTATCTACCTCTCCTTGGGACTTGAAGAGAGACGGAAAAACTTACAATTGAAGCATTGTTTGAGCTTGTGTTTTAGTGCCGTTAAGTATTGTTTACCGATGTTTTGTTGGTTACAGTTGGTACATATCTTCAGGGTACATATCCTTGTAACAATGAATAACATTTTCTTATCGTCACATATGCCAGAAAATGGGGAAAATACGTTCCTAGAGAGTTCAACGCTTGTTCCGGTGCGATCTTTTCATCTCTTTCTCCGTCTATTAGGAGGATCAGTGTAAACAGAATCATTTCTAATGTTCAACGTAGGTGAACAATTATGTAAGAGTACTTTACCTTGCACCATGTAGCCCTTTTCCTCATCTTCATTTCAATATATAATCTACCTGATATGCGAATTTTAATTTTTAGTATTCTGTAATGTCACTTGAGGTTCCTATCCACGGTCATGTGTTCATTGTGTTTACGGTGCCTAATTGGCAACAAAGTGAGCTCTTTAGTCTTTTTCCCTAATTTACAAGTCCTTTTTGCGATTTTGCACCCAGTTTCGCAAGTTATGTCTGAAACAAGTGATTAATTGCGAACGGAATCCGAGAACATAGAAATCACTTCCACGTCCGTTACATAAAGATCCAGAGTTTCTCTCTTCTCTGATATCCCCTCCTCTTCCCCTGATCTCGTATTCCGTTTCCTATTCACTCCCCCAAGTGGACGAAAGACTCAATTACTGGTTAAGGAATGACGTTCATTTATCTTTCAGTGTCTTCGTCGACACGTTTAAAGGCGGTTAAGAAAGCGAAAGAAGAATGAAGGAGCGTGGTAAATAAGAAGTGGGTGTAAGGGCGTGTGAGAGAGGCTGGAGCATGTGAGGGTCTCGATGCGTTTCGGAGCGCTTCGACCTCTCGGTGGATCGCTTGAGGGCTATCTCGCTGTGAAGAAGGACTCGTGGAGGATGGAAGGTCTTAGAGATCTTATGGACGGCATCTGAGTGAATTTGGTGGAAAGGGAGAGAGAGAGAGAGAGAGAGAGAGAGAGAGATGGAGGAGGTTAGGAATATGGGGGTGGGTGTTTGGGAAGGGAGAAATAATAAGTTATTCTTGAGCTCTCCGAAGAGACCCAGCGTAAGAGGGTGATAAATAAAAGCATGTTTTCGTGTCGTCAATTCATTAGCTCCTTTTATCTTACATATCCCAATTGTACGAGCCAACTTTGGTTGTTAATGTACGCTAATATCCCAATTAAAATATACATACTGCACTTGACTGCTGGAGAAATTCATACCAAGTCAGGAAGTTCATTTCTCTTTATTTCATTAATTCTCGCAGCCTAAATAATGGCGTTATCTGCCTACCAAAAAATTCTCAATACGGGTTCAGTGATCACAATATATGTATTTCCAAGGAAATCGCGTTTTTTTCCATGAAAGAATTTTCCCGTTCTACTCGTGGAGCAAAAAATTGAGAGGTACCGTTTTCATTTCAATTTTTGCACCTTTTCCAGAGTTTATAGTTAGTAACTGACTCGGGCTTTTTTACGCTACTTTTTGCTAGCTACAGCCTTCAAAATTCTCGACTGGTAGATGCTGATCCAATAGTTACTAACTTAATTTTATGAATTATTTAGATGTTTTTACAAGGTGTTAATTACTTTCTTTTTCTTTTCAGGTAAGTGCAAAGTGCCGGTTATGAACTACCAATCGCAGCTTCACGCGACGAAGCAGGGATGAAACTGGAAAATGTCTTGTGGTTCTTATGGTTTGTCCAATGCCGTAAGTTCCTGCGGGATTCTCATTTATTATCTTGAGTTACCGTCTCGATTTCACATAAGAATTTTGAGTATAATCATGAACCTTTCATGTAATGCGTGGTAAGTGGGGCTGATGAACTAGAGGTTTGATATATACCTAATTCAATGGCGATTTCGATGATTACTCCCAACGAGTGTTTTGAGCGTTAAATCTGTATCCCCTTGTTATAGGTTTCATTTTGGTCGAATCGCACCACCTAACTTGTGCTCCTAATCCATAATCGGTGTGATTCGAACCTGCGACTTATGGTTCCTGGGCACCGTCGCCAACCTTTCTACCGCGGCCAGTGCCCTGTTAAATGCTTGCTCTCTAAAAATGCTTCTTACCGGGTATGATGAGGCTGGGTGAAATGTAGAGATGGAAAATGGATGAAAAAATCTTATTGCTAATACTAACTAACGAGGTAGATCGGGTTAGGGTGTTGGCTAGAGTACTGACCTCCCATACAATGGCCGAATTCGAATTCCAAAGGGGGCAGATTGTTCGTTGGCATACCGGCACCCACTTGGTTTGCCGTTCGGAGAGCCATTCGAGTTTAATACTCACTCCATCGGATGGTACGTTTAACCGTGATCTCCTTGGCACCTTTCGTTAAGAGAAGGGTAATACCGACACCCATTTTCATTTCACCACCCTTCCTCCGTTCCTCGAAAATTTTCTAACAACATACAATGACCCACCTATCCTAAATGGCACAAGTGACCTCTGAGCTGTCGGTCGCCTCACCAGAATAATTATGCATGAATTGTAGACTACCGAATTCAAATTGTTCTATCGAAATCTATTTCAAAGGTTGCACTATTATGAGCACCCTAATTTTAGCACCGAAACCTTCAACTCGTGATTTGTTCTCTACTAAGACCTCTAGTACTCACCGGCACAAATGACCTTTCAGCTGTCAGTCACCTCCCCCGAGTAACGATGCACTACCGACTTTCAAATTCGATGTTTTTTCTATCCAGTGCTAATCCAAAGGTTGCTCGGTTGTGAGCACCCTAATTTTAGCACCGAAACCTCCAACTCTTGAATTGTTCTCTGCTATTAGCAAAAGTTCCCCTTCTCCCCGTCGAGTCGCGGGCCGAACGAACGGTATACGCACTTCACCTCCGACGACGGCGAGGCCGGACGCGGCAGCTGAAGGAGGTAGGCGGTGACGACAGCCGGTCCCTGCCCGCTGCTGGGTCGAGAGAGTGGGGCATAATCATTATCGTCCCGCCACCACCTACCCTCCCTCCTCCAAAGCCCGTTATTTCGATCCATTTGGTAGCTGCAGCGGGGAGAAGTGTCACTGGGGGACGTCCCCTTGGGGCGGGAGGTGGGGGAATCCTTTTCCGGCATTCCACCTCCTTGAGGTTGCTGTGTCCGTGTGAGAGGTGGCGCTTCCAATCCCTATGGTTGGTGTATTATCGTCATGGAGGAGACGAACTCTTCGCGCGAAGTGACTTCGAAATTAATGTAGGCGACGGAAGGGGGCAAAAGGGGGGAACGTGTCACAAAAGAAGAATGATGGGCTGACCCATTACTCGACGGGAATGAATCGCCCGGTTAGCTCATGAAATCAGCAAGATTGATAATCGCTCGGAGATATGAAAGAGCCATAGGTTTGCGTCCCACAAATTACTCACGGCGGAGTAATACCCCCCTGTTATTTGCGGTAATGGAAAAATAATTTGAATTGAAGTGATAAAGCGCTAAGGGATAAGAATCCGATAGCCGGGGGAGGACTGGTGGGTTGACCGTTCCTTGTTCGTCTTTGAGAGCTTGATTCGAAAATAATATTATGATTTTGAGGGAGCGTAGTTTATTGAAATCCCGGAAAGGTCAAGTGAAGGATTCGATTATTATATCCTTTCATTTAGTCCTTTTGATGTCCTTGTCGGCTTATGTTATCTTTATACGCGAGGAATTCACTTAGTCTCCCGCGAAATTCTATCCAAATGAGCGTACGCATTACGCCGCGTTCGAGGTCGAAGCAGTTAGCAGAGGCCCCTTCACTTCGCCATTGCCATAAATTGAATTTTTCGCCGCGTGTAATAATTTAGGATATTTGCAGCTAATTAGTGGGCGCGGAAAAAAACATAAACATATGTCGGATACCTTCAGGAACCAAACTCGTCGGAATGGTAGGTGGATATGGAGAAAAAATAAAGAGGTAAAACGTCTCTGGAATGGCAACCGAAGGTCGAAGTTGTTTATTTCTCCGGAAATTTTCGCGAGAGACGGGGCAAACAGGTGTAGGGACTCATAAGGTGCTCGCCCTATTCCCTCTCTCTCTCTCTTTCCCCTTCCTCCGCGCCTCGTATTTGTCTCTTACGGTCCCTACCGCCCGCGTGTTTTTGTAGCGCCGCATTTCACGACCGCCGCATTTCGAGTCAGCGGTCGCTAAAAGGTGGAGCTGGACGTGAGCGGATCTTCTTACTACTCTTTCCATCTCGTCTCGCGGGTTTTCCGTCTTCTCGGCTCCTCTTTTACTCCTCCTCCTTCTACATTCTCTCCCTCTCCTGAAATGCCTTAGCGTTTCGCCAAGGTGTGCCCTTTTCCCCTCTTTCATCTTTGTCCTTCCAGATGGCTGCCTACTTCAATTCCTTCCGTGAAAATCTCCGGAGGGCAATACCAACAGAAAATTATTTTCAACTCGACTAACTTAAGTTTCATCATTAGTCTTAATACTGGTTTGGATTCACAGTTTCATTCTGCATTTATTTTTTATCGCATTTAGGATCTGCGGAGAGGATAGTGGGTGAGCGCTTGTTCGGTGATACAACTATACTAGATCACCCTGTGAGTTTAAAGTTCCTTGATTCAGGTCCATTTGATGAGGTATCATACCATTGGCTCAGATATAAGGTAACATGTGTTGGTTGTGTTAAAAGATGAAACGGCAGAGATTTATGTATGTAGTTTTATGGCCAAAGTGATAAGATTTTCCAACACTCGATTCCGTCAATTTTTCCCATGCTTCGACTCAACCTCTCTCCTCTTTCGTCCCGTCACGTTAGTTTACCGTCATTAGTTAATTAGCCTGAAAATCCTGAACCTATTTGAATTATATTAGCTGTTATGGGTTTTTATAGACACTATTTTAAAATGAGAATGCTGCGGGCGATTCCTGCCATAAGATCACAATAAAAAAAAGAACTTTCGACTCGAGAGCGTTCAGTTTATCCCACCTGATTGCATTAAAATGTCAAGTTCGCACATTCCGCCTTAAATCTCTCTTCGCCCGGCATCCTACCGTCTTATGAAAGTTTATCGCCTCTCAAGGAAACACAATCCCATAAAAAACCTCATATTTCGTGCATAACTTCGATCTCCCCTGCGTGGGTCGTAGAGCAAGCATTTGGCTGGACGTCCGGGGAACTGCCCGAGTCTTCTTCCTGCGGCGAATCTCCTTTGATGCTCGGCGCTTCGTGGCGTTATGACTTGACCTTAAATAACCATTAAAATCCCTCGGTCGTGGACAGCTCTTTTGTGTCAGTCTGTGTGTGTATTTTCTCCGCCTCCGGCAGCGTCGAATTTCCTTCAGCTGTCCCGCCGGAGGGTCATTTCACTTGATTTGCTCTATTTATTTTTCTCGAGGTAGTGATATTACTGGATTGCATTATTAAGTATCCCTGTTGGCAACCTTTCTTTCATCGTTTATTCTTAAATCATCTTATTCACCGTTTGTACAAAAGTGTCTCGATACTTGATTAGTCTTTCCTTCTCTCGCGAAACCTTGGTGGAAATAAGAACGGTTATGTACGATGTTACCGAAAATACACGACGGGCTTATTTTTCGCATCATTGTCATTTCATTCATGGGTACATATGGGTCATATACGTACTCAACGAAACCCTATGATACCAAAACGTTTCCAGTGCTTTAATTACATGCCTCCTAAGTGGTGGTGACCCTCGTTTTCTATCTCTTGATATATTTATTTTTTGTGCCTATCCCTAGTATAAATTGAGGTGAGTATGAGAAAATGGTAAATTGAACGGTGCACGAGTTCCATATTATATGATAAAGATGCTCGATCCAACCGTTGTTTTTGATGTTACTGGTTTGAAGCCTTGGCTTCTACGAGAATATTATTTTACCTCATTCAGTAGAGGGTAAGAGCGTAAGTAGATGCCTCCTCCTTGTTTAGGCATTTGTGTGGGAAGGCTGAAACGACGCCGCATTCATACTGCGTGAGGTATGAATTTAAAATGAATTTTTTGAACACTTTTGCTTAATTGAATCACATTATCCATGACATGCAAAAGCTTTATGGATACGCGTCTAGCTTAACGTGGCATATTTCTGCTGGAACGGAACTCCCATTTTAAGAAAAAACGCAAGCCTCCACGTACTACTCCGGAAACTGATCCTCGGGGCAAAAATCGCTGCTTTTTCCCCTCGCGCTGCTTTTTCCCCAGAGCGGCCATAGTGTTTTAGGCCCGCCGTAACCATTCCATAGTTTTCATTTTCAACGCTTAAATTACTATTCTCCTCAATTTCTCTTTTTTGCCCCTTTAATAGTCCTATTTCCTCTGGGACCTAAGACTACCTAACCATGTCTACTGCCACAGTATCGCGGAGCTTTGTACTCGCCGACTCTTCTTACGTCACCTTCCCCACTCTTTATGTGTTTTCAATCTCCTCTCGTCTATATATGTAGGGGAATACTGATGACGAGACACAGCCCCGATCCTGACAATGGGCACCTTTAATTCTCTATTTAACCCCGCGCGCTCGGCGGCGTTAGCTGGGCCGTATAAAGTCTCCCACCCTTCCCCATAACGACGGACTCCCGGGGGTTTTACACCCCTCCTCCCCCTCCATCCTGAACTTCCCCACTGCCCTCGAGGGCTGCTCCGCGATTCCTGGCCCTCATTATTTTCTTTCCGGCGACTCCTCTCCCTCTTTCGCCCAACCCCCTTTAGCGATCCTCCCCCGATCCCACCCCACTATTCACCCCCTGAGACGCAAAGAGCAATCGCCTCACCTTTTGTGGCCAAGCGGAACCGATTTTCCTTATCGCTTCCAGGACAGCGGAGAGAGGAGGGAGAGGTGACTGGTGGAGTAATGAATATGCACGCGCATTGCAGGCAAGAGAGTCGGGGGAGGCGATGGTAAGCTGCGCGAAGCAGCGGTGCCGGCGAGAAAAAAGGAATCGTTCAACCTGGTGTTTTGTCATATATGGGCTAGCACATCTATTTCCAAAGTGGGCGTTACCCGGCTGGAGGACCCCGGGGGAGGAGGAGGGGGGGAATATCTACCCGCAATCCCCGACGGTGGAATTCAGATCGGTTTTTCCCCTTTAATTAAGTGTTCGAGTTGCGCAAGTGGGCTCCGCTTGATGTTTCACTTAAGCCTCTTGAACGGGTGATTATAAATGTGCTGCGACGCGCTTGTTTGATCTTATTTATGTGAAAATGTGTCATATATTCTCGGTGAATAATTAAGAGATTTTAATCCCCTGTCGTGATTTATGAAAAACGCCCTTAGATACAGGGATTCGTTAGATACGAGGATCACTCTCCGGAGAAGGTAAATAGTCGTTAATTATTGCCGTTCCTTTCGAGGAAAAATTTATTTAGAATAAAGTGATCGTTTAAAAGGTGTTGTTAATGGAATTTTTCACACCCATCTGTTCCAAATCATTAATCTGTACAGCTATAAACTATAGTACTAAACATGTTGGAAAATAATTTCATATGCCTTACTTAACTGAACTTCATCTTTTACCGGCATTAGATGTGTGTCAAACGGTTAAGGTAAAGATATTATTGTTTCTCCTTACAAAGTGTTTCTTTACACTAAAACACGACTCAGGTACGTAGTTAAGAAATCGGTTGCATCTTAATCGGTTTCAGCATTAAGTATGTGAATGGTTAGGATGAATTCAATCCCTACCGGTATTAATTTTATTTTCATTCATTTGCGAGAGATTAAATAGTAAGTGAATTGAATTCTTCGCGTGGAGAGCAACATTTTGAACGTTCCGATGTGTAATGTTCCAGTCTCAAGGCCTGAAATCTTACTAGACATGAGCCAACAGTTTGTGGCTAAACTGTTCAATACGGTAAATCAGTGGCTCTTGATCGGGGAATCTGTCATTCGTCTCGACCTCCTTTATCGAAATTGACGCCGACCGCAATCGCAGCCTTGAAGAGGAGGGAATTTGCGTAAGGGGCTGGATGGCCCGCAGCGACAGGGAGTAATAAGAGAGGGTGGGGGAGTGGGTGGAGAGGAGGAAAGGTCGAACGGTTTAGAGCGAGTGAACACTCGTTCCCTCTGAAGCGAACTGTAAAGAATCAGAATTTATTCTCTCCCACCCGCAATCCCTTCCAACCGTGCCCCGCGGGTCGCGGCTGTCTTCGCTCGGGGGCCGCAATATGGGCAGGGGGCGGGGGTGTGTGGAGGTGAAGTCGATGGGGTTACACGCACACACTCATACAAGCTCGTCTGTTTGTCTAGGAAAGATATCGCCCGTCAAGGACAGTCGTGAGGCCCCCTCCTAGCTAGCTTCACTCCCCCTTCTTGCATCTCACGGTGCAGGGGATTGAGATATGGGGGTGGAAGGAAGCGCTGAGATGAGTATGGTGGAGAAATGTTCGCCCTCGTGTCGAAAGACGGTGGGTGGTTGTGCGATACACTTACGCCCCCCCTCCCGAGGAATGTCACGTGTGGTTCTGGGTGTGGAGGGTGGGGTGGGCGCGAACGGGACTGAGTGGAGGATTGCGTGGAGGTGGAAGAAGGTGGAGGGCCTCTAGCGACCTCCCAGCCTTCACCTCTCCCTCCTCCACAACCCCACCCGCTTCCTTTCGGTTTGTTTTGAAGTCACTCCAGGTGGGGCGCGGTTCGAGGCGGGAGACAAAAGAGCACAAAAGCTTCGCAGCAGGTGTGTGTGCGCAAGGGAAACCGTAAGACAAGGCTATGTCCATACGAGAGACATCGGTTTTTCCATCCCCCCCTCAAAGTCGGTGCACTCAAATATGCTAACGCGCGGCGGTGATGCGGGAAAAGAAATCACCCCGCGACTTTTGTATCGATATTTTATCCGCGCCGCTCCCCTTCTGCGACGGTCGAAGCTTGAAAAATTGCCCCGCGACCTTTTTTTCTTATTTGCTTTTCGCGCTCAGAGCATTGTTCACTGGATGGTGGCAGACTAGGTTGTTAAATGCAGCCATTCATTACTTCCTTGGAGTTCGTGTCTTGTTTAGTATAATCGTCTCTTTAAACTTGTCTCGCGGTGCGAAGAGGTCCAATTGAGGACTTATCCTGGTGTCCTGTCATCGTGAGTTAATGTCATGAGAAACCTCCTTGGCCTTGTGGGAAAATATAAGTGCAGTCACCTATTTCTTCCAATGTATTATTTCAGCACGTGATGGCCATAGGTGTCAATGACGCGTAGGGAAAAATATACTAGTTATTTAGTACAAAAATGTTGCATTTCCTTTAGTGTTTTTCGTTTTTCTGCGTTGTACCCTTTCAATTCTATTTCCGTTTACTTTTATAAATGTTTTTTAAAAGAAATAAACTATTGGATCGGTGCTACAAATGACCGCGTTGGAAAAAATATGTATGCGATACATATTCAAAACTAGGAAGAAATTATTTTTTTTTCATATTCCCAGACCCAAAATATATTCCCCTTCCGCAATCTTCCGACCAAAGAGTGGCCCACTTTTCTACTTTTTTCCTGACCGACGCTCTATGGATCTGAGATCAGAATTGTGCCCCGCAGCGCGCGGACAAAAGTGGAAGATAAAATGGAGAAATCTCTACAGAGATTCTCCAAGGGGGGGTAGTGGGAGTTTCAACTCGAGAGAGTAACGTCAAGGCTAGCGTAACTCGTTTAAGCCACTCGACTAGATTCCTATTTTGCATTCGAAACTGATGAAACGTCGTGATGATTCAATTTGGAAATGGTTCGCCGTGAGAAATGAGACGCCAGGCGAAGTGAAACATTCCCCCTCCCCCCCTTTTCCCTCGCCCTTAGTCATTCAGACACTTGAGGTCGGACAATAACGCTGCAACTGCGCTTCTCCCTTCCCTCCTACCCTTCTAGCTGCTAACGGCATCTCTGTCCCCTTTACATTATAATATGGAAGAGGCCTTTTCAGCAGACCAATTATAAAATTGAAGAAATAAGAGTACCACTGAATCACTCTTCTATCTCTTTTGACTGAACCTAACTCTTTCGCTTTTTTTTGTCTTCCATTACTCTTCAGTTTCCTTCTCCTATCCATCTCATCATGGCTTTACCATTCGCCACTTAGTGTTTTACTCTTTCATCAACCACCCTCTTTCCCTAGTGGAAAAGAAGATTTATTTTATTCTTACTGCTATTCCTGCACACCCAGGTCGAAAAGTGCGCTTTTTTTGATACTCGACAGCCGATAGAAAAAGTGTCGTAAGCGTACGTACTCTCTGTGAGAATGCGGCCAACCAAGTATTTTTAAAAGTCATTTGCATTAATTTTTCTCCTTTACTGATAACGTTTGGATTCGATGGACATGAAAACGTGTGCACTGGTGACCGTTGGAAATTATGACTCTTCGTATTTTAATGTAATGACTAAAGAAATGGTTTGTCATCTATATGCCCAATCATAAGTTGAAGAGCCTTTAATGGAACTTGATGGGGTTCAGACTAATGGGTTCAGACAAATGGGAAAAGTCTTTCCGCCGATATGGAGAATTGAAGTCAGGGCAAAGTTTGGTTCTTGATGGATTTTAAATCAAGAGTATTAAAATGTATACTCTCCGTATTCATTAAAAGAGTGTTCAAGCTTGGTTTTTTCTGTAATTACTGCTATTATCCAACTTTTCGTTAACAACTTATTCTCTGCCCTTAAATTATCTAGAGTGGGAAAGAATACCAGGGCTTTGTTCCGATTATTTACTTCTCTTTCCACCATGTTTGCGTTTGTTTATGTATGCGCGCACAAAACACGCCCATGTATGCGAAGGAGAATAATTGCCATCTCTCACACGGTGAGGAATCTCATCATATCTCATCCTCCCGCGTCCTCCAAAATTCCTCGGGGCCCCATCAAGCTAACTCCCTCAAAGGAGGTGATAAATCTCGGCACCTCTGCCCGCTCAGGATGAGGAGCGTGCACGGAAAGGTTGGAGCAAAAGGGAAGGAGGTTTAAGGAAGTGAAGAAGGTGTAAGGTTCAGAGAGAGGAACGAGAAAGAGAGAAAGAAGGGCTAAGGAGTGTAGAATCATCTTTAAAAAACGAAAACAATCCAGGCGAGTAATTCAAAAGTATTTTTCCCACGTACAAAAAGTAAGGTAAGCCATTTTGACAAAAGAGAAAGAGGACGGGTGTCTACGTTTGTGCTCAGGAAGAATATTTCTTCTCCTATTCTCCCTCTCTCTCTCAATCTGTTGAATATTCTCTCTTCTCTGCCTCGGGAGTTAAAAGTGGCAAAAAAGAAATTGAGTAAGCCCCTTTCTCTTCTTCAGTCTCCCTCTAGCCCCTTCCTTTCCCTCACCTTCTCTTCTTTAAATAAAGACAAATTGCTCCCGACGCCAAATGCGCCCCCATCCCTGCCTCCCTCTTTTCCTCTCTTTACCTTTCTCTCTTTATCTCCCTCTCCTTATTCATGTTGTTGCCTGAGGCAGGCGAGGGACATGGGCGGGCCGCGGAGAGGTCGGAAAGAGGAAGGAAAGATTCACCCGCGACTAGAAGTTTAAAAGGGAGTGTAAAGGAAGTAGAATTCTCGAACCTCTACTGGAGCGTAGGGAGAGAAAGAAGGAGAATTAGGTGGGAATTTAGGAAGGGTGGGAAGCTACACGAGAAGCTAGCTCTCCATCCGACTGTGTCTCCTAAATAATTGTATATCTCCCGTTCATCCCTTTACACCCAATGATCCGAATTAAGTATCGTCATGTATGTACACATCACATGTAATTTCCGCAGAAAGTATCCGATTGATAGCTTTGAAATGGAATACCCTTTTCAATCACTTTTCCGTCGCTCCATTCCTCGCGTTTTCAGGCGCGTGTAATTCAGCCTTAGCGTATGATTTCTATTATAACTTGTGTCGTGCACATTCCCCTCGCGTGAAGATGAACAGGATAGCTGTCGAATTACTGTGCGCACCGCAGGATACGAGAGGAGGGCTAAGGGAGCAGAAGTAGAAGATGGCGAGGTGGTAGAGAGGTGTCAAGGCTACGGCATGAAAGTTATGAGATCGGCTTCCATGCTTAATGGTCATCCGCGGGAAGGAGTGTGTGATGTGATGGAGGGAAATGGGCGGGGGGGGGGGGGAGAGGGAGGAAGATGAAGGGGTGTGGAGGACGAGACGGAAGGGGCTCGCTCGTGTGGAGGCAGGGGAGGAAGTGAGCCGCAGAGCAGCATCACTCGCCATGCCGTGAGGTCATTCTGGTTCCCTCAAGGTTCCGCGACGGGTCATGTTGGATATGTGTATAGGGTGCTCGCGTTGGGTTGTGTGGGTACCGCATGCATTTTGCGTGCCGAAGGTGGCTGTATGGTGTGAGTAAAATGACTGAACCTTCCTTCTCCCACCTCAGGGACTCGGGTGGGCATGGGAGAGGTGGGTACTCCGAATTTTGAGTCGGGAGGAGGTGGGAGGCTGAAGGGTGTCACTGACGAAGGTGTCGCTGCTAGGTAAATGGGGAATCTTGTGGGAAGGTTTACCTAAGTTCAACGAAGGCTGAAGTATGCTGGGGTAGGTTTGGTGATGCGTTTATAGTACTGAGCTCTTACCCACAATTCGCGGGTTCCAGTCTCAGCAGTGGAAGATATTTTTCATTGGTATACTGGCCCCGGGTTGAGTGTTTTATGGAGAGCATAGGAGTTCAGTACTCCGCCCGTCGGATAGGATATTAAACCGTCGTGTCCGTGGCTTCTTTCGTTAATAGGCTTTTGCCGATGCCGCGTTTCTCTCCACTTTATCTCCTTGTTATCCTCCCATCCTTGTATCTTTCCTCCCACTCTGAAGCGCCTTTAAATGCGGATACTTGACAGATTTGAATACCACATATAGAAGGGTGAGGTACACTGGGTTAACGCCTCGAAGAAAGCGCCATTGCAACGCTCAATCCTCCATTTTCCGAGGTCTGACGTTGGATTGAGAAGTGGCTTCACGCGTGTGAAGTAAATATTGAGTGTGTGAAAGTTTAAAGGAAAGGAAGTGCAATCCTGCGCGGAAAAATGTGCTTTGCCGATGTTTGCGCTGGCAATTAACATGGGTATTAAATTTAACTCTTCATTCTCCATTTAAAAGCTTTTATCTTTTAAAATATAATGATGGCAGTATGACAAACAAAAACTTTGTCATACTGCCACAGAGTCAACATTTTGTGTGGTGGACCAATTAATAAAAAAAAATTGTGCTACATTTATCAGTGACAAACATACATATAATTTCCTATCTTTTTAAAATTTTAGTGAATATTTTAGTGATACCACTCATAACTTTTAGCACATTTGGTTCGATGGTAGGTAAAGAATATCCTCAATTACTGTGTTAGAAATATCTGGGAGAATTATTCTTACGAAATTCATAGCCATTAATAATAAAAAATCATTATTGAGGTTCCAATGTATTGCTCAGCGTATGAGTGGGAAAATGAATAATCAGTTCGTTAAAGTAAAATTTTATTAATAAATACCCGAAATGATATGATACATCTATCACTTATCATCAGTATTATATTACGTTATTACTAAGTGTTTGAAAGGAATGCGTAGTGATAACTTAGGTATATTTCTCGTCACAAAATGGCATTCACACTCAGAAATGAGAATAATGAAATTCCTCATGTCCTCCAGTCGTCCACCAACTTCTCCCCCATCCTCCGAGTGTGGTTGGAGTGTTTCCTCCACCTCTCCTCTGACTCACCCTTACCCCCCTCCCCGTTAAGCATTTCGAAGGCTCCAAACATGGAAACTTTAAAAAAAGGAGTGAGCGTCGGCGGTGTTTTGTGCAGCGAGAGAGAGATAGAGAGGCAAAAGCTGCGTGCGGCTATCTTCCGTAATAGAGAAGATGAAGAAGACCCCTGGCTGCGTGACGATATGCGGAGAGAAGAAATAATGTGCGGGTGGAATAGTGATGAGGGGTCAGGGGTGGACGGGGCGGGGGGCATCGAAAGGAGAAGAAAGAGATGGGGGAGTCAAAAGGAGGAGTCAATTACGAAAGCGGCGGATTTCTTTCATAGAAAGACGCGCGGAAAAGATCGAGGAATCCGAGAAACGGCCATGCGAGAGGAATTGAGGAGAAAGAGATAAATTACAGAGGTACTGTTATATACTCTCCCTAGCCTTCTAGTCATTCATTCCGCTTCGGAGTTAAAATCCGAAAGGAGAGAAAATAATTTGGTCAGGCCAAGTTATATTTTTTGATACCTACTTATTCCCACATCGCGAGAATGAATGTTGGCTAAATCATCTCGAGCGAAAGGAGGAATTTTCAAAAGTGGATCGTGGGATTGAATGAACGAACTTCCAAAGTAACTTTGGGAATAAAAGCCCTTTTCGTCATGCTTTGAAACTTTTGCAAAGTTGAAAGTCGCGTTAGAGTATAGCCTGAAAATCGCACAAATTCGGCTCAAGCAGCTAGAATGAGCTAGTGCGAAGAAGGGAATGAGCAGTCTGGTTGACGTATGCGTAACCATCCACGGCGAAATGATGTAGCGGGTCGTTTCCATGTTCATTGATTGAAGTTGGGGAAGAAAGATATTTAGCCAGGCTTGATGTATCTTTTTGGTCCGTCAAAGGAAGCTCTGTACAATTTTCCAAATGGCAGTCGCCGACTTCCGTCAAAGAAACGACCACTGCGTCGCCTCACCTTCTCTGCTCCTCCTCCACTTCCCCTCCCCCTTGTTCCATTACTTCATCCTTCTTCGTCCAGTCCTCCAACCCCTTTCAACTAGCACAACCTTTCTACATCCATCACTTCTTCCTTTCCCTTTGCTCTCATCTTTCCCAACCTCTGCCATATACCTCGTCTAACCCCTCCTCCCTTTGCCTCGCGAGTCGATTTTTCAACTTGCCTTGTTGTCTTTATGCGGTTAATCCTCGCCATTTGTCTGAGGGTATGCAATTTTTTTTTTCAATGCCGAAGTTTCCAAGAACGTTTGTGCCCCACGACGGTGACTTGTTGCTGGGTGGTTATCCACCTCACTGCCTATGTACATCCCCGCTTCCATTCCCATAGGTAAACGCGCCTTGCATTTATCACTTTCTTCATTCTTTCGGGTCTGAAGCTCTTCGCAACCTCCGCGATGCATTGAAGTCTTAACTTCGTTGCGTATGTGGCTATAAATAGATCAGATATTGCTACTTCGTGTGTGATACGTTGTCATTGAATGTATTTTCCATCATTTACACTTTGATGTGCATTTCGCGTGTACCTTGAATCAACTTATCGGATTTTATAGCACGCTATTTGAATTGAGACTGCTTCTCGCCCTCTTACACAGCCTTCAATAATTGTTACGTCTATTGAAATGTAATTCTCAGTGATATCTCCCATGGTTACAGGGGTTGATAGGATTGTAGATGATATGGTGACAAAGATTCCGTAAAATGAATTGGTGCAATACTTAGGAGAATAATCGGCGAGTTAAAACTCCATATTTCTAAGATAAATTTCGTTTTAATGACCCACTCTCCCATTCCATTCCCTGTCACTTGCAGCTCCACTAAAATTGTTTTCTCCCCGATTCAGGGAAATATAATACATTTAGGAACCTAAGGGTAGCACTTCAGGAGAGGTTGAAAACAAAATGTATGATCTATATGACTTCTGCTAATTATAATACTTACAGATCTTCATTTTGCTGTCGGTAGTGCCACGCAATGAATAATCGTTGAGGTAGTTTAAACATATTCCTGATTTCCTATTGGTTTTGCTCCCCATCATCCTACGTTTAAATCGATTCTGATTCCCTTCCTTCAATGTTTTCCGATGTAATTTCCATTCTACGCTCAGTACAAACTTGCAAGAAATATGAAATAGTTAGTGGCGATGAGTGGATACAAACCATAGTGTAGGAATTGCTCTTCTCCTTATTGCTGTTCTGCCCCTTGGTCTTCGCTTCTCTTACCATTGAAATCATCACCTGATATTTCTCAGTCACATCGCAAGTTTTTATATGATATTTAATGGTCTTGGATCTAATGGTTATTTCTGCCTTTACATCCTTTTCTGCTCTCACTGCACTTGATCCTGATCTTGTCATTCATGTTCTCAGGTTTTCTAACTCCATATCTTTCTCTCTCTCACGCAGACCGGCGTCGTAAATCTCGACCTGCGTGTTTAAACTCCGGGCTCTTCTCCTTCGAGTGCTTGCCGCTTCCCGGCTTTCCATACGCCCCCAACTCTTTCATCGCATCTCTTATCACTTTGTTTGCATCCTTCCCCCCCCCCCCCCATTCCCTCATTCCCCATACAGTTATATAACCCATTCCCCACTCCCGACACACTCCGCGCGAATGCCTTTGAAGCTGTTCGTTTCCACCGACCTCTTTCTCGATGGCTCTCTTTTTTATGCCCTCCTCCCTCGTGGATTTCTTCATCCCGGGTGCGTTTAATTCTACATCGGACGGAGGAGGTCTAAAGTCCGTCATCGGGAGTAATTCTCAGCATTTTTTTTGCCCTCATGAGTTATTGTCTCCGAAACGATTCGAATCGTTATTTCTCAAATCCACGTTGCCGAGTGGTTCAGATTTTTTCGCGTGTTTCCCAAACGTGTTCCATCGACTCCACCCCCATTTCTTCATCAGTCACACTCAACAGAGACTTCCCCCTCTTCGAAATATCACACGACCCCACCCTCCTCCGCCCGATATCTGGATTTTAAGATCCCTGGCATGAGTATTTATTCATTTATTTTTACTTCGCCCTATTTATTATCATCGCCGGCTTTAATTTATCCGATGAGGTGGCTGAAACACCCCGTACGTGAGTGTAATATGATAATTTTATGCATGGACATCGCCTCGCTCTCGGAAAGTTTACTGAGCGCGGGCGTGGTTCACTTATTCGATTATAATTCTGTATAGTCGGGATCCAGTCTTGATTTAACGTCTCGAAGTCAATAAGTATTACACAATTTATTTCATTGAAAATCAATTTGCTCCATCTAGTTTGCGGTCCGACCTCCGACACACCCAGGACTATGTCGATTTATATCATTTGAGGGCGTGATTATTCATACAACGAAGAGGAAGTTTGTTATGCCATGAAGATGTTTTAATTGCTCATGCCCTTGGTCAAACAACACACGACGCCGATACCACTGCTGATATTTAATTTTCTCCAAGTAAATGTAAAAATAAGTATTTTAATTTAATTTTAAAATATTCAAAATTTTTATTTTGCCATTGGATGCTCCCCAGGTATCAGAACGCAATATCCAGACATTATTTCTGTGGCGCCAATCGGAGAGGTGGAAAAAATGTCGAAAGACTCGACCAAACAAGAATCTTTGCTTTATCACAATCCGTTATCCCACCTCTTCCCCACCTGTTCAGAGGACTTCGGTCGCTTTATTCTTGTTCGCGAGTCGCGATCCTTAGAAGAAAAAGAAGAAAAAGTAAACAATTTTCCCACCTACGATACGCCTAACCACACGTCCTATTCCGCTCATTTCAACCCTTCCATTTTCCTCCACCCCCCCTTCACCTCTTCTCGCGCGCTCAAAGTATTATGTGCAAGAGCACTCAAGCAGGAGTTCGCGCACCGTCACTCGCCCTCACACACACATGCCCAGGCCGACCGACCGCCTTCCTGCGATCTTTTCGCAGCACCGCAGCGTATCGCCGCACTTCTCGTTGCAATCAATCAAAAACGAGAAGTCAGCGGAGGGATGGGGAGGGGGGGGTGGATAAAACGGGGGTTAGTCTTTAAGGAGTGGAGTGTGGCATGAGTGTTGGTGGTGGGAGGTGGTGGAAAATGCCGGGCGCGCAATCTCCGACGGACGTGTCAAGGATGAAGGAGAGTTGCAGGCGGCCATCGCGGTGCGTGAGACTCAAAAAGTGGCCGGGTAAAGGAAGAGGTTATGTGGGGAGGGCACGTGCTATTGCTCTCTAATATCCCGCACACCTCTCACTGCCCGCGACTTTTCCCCTTACTAGGAAATAATATTTCATCCGAGCGTTCCTCCCCGCCTTCTCTACATCCCCATTTCCCCTCTCGCATCTTCCCATTCGCCCTCCTCCTTTCTCATCTTCGGATTGCTTTCGTACTCTACAGCAGCCGGAGCACGTCCTCGAGTTAAACGGCGAACGAGCGCGTTAAGTGAACTCGCTCGATTTCATCCCTCGAGTGTGCCTTGTTTCTAAAAGCGTTTGTGCGCGGGGGTTCTATTCTCTCCAAGCCAAGGGTGTGATCTCGGAGTTTATTACGTTCCATCGCAAAGAGAAAATTGTTCGAACTTGCGGAGCTCGGTGAGGTCCACTTGCTTGCACGGTTCACATTCAGTGGCTTACCAGTATCCCGTAAACCTTGTGAATGACTTGCAAAGTAGGGTTTCTTGATTTTGTGATATAATACCGTAGATATTCCATACGAGCTCCGTTTTACGCCTCATTATTCACACTATGCCCGGAGGCAGAAAGTAACCGAGACATTTTCATCCTTTGGAAACTTTTCACGTCCTTGGAGTTTTGTTTCTACTCTCTGCAGCTCTGCATTTGTGGTGTGTGGAGTTACTATTGTTTATTTGTGCGGTATTTATGCGAGCTTATTTTGAGAATTCTTTAGCGAAATTAGATCAATTAACTTTATTAGAGTCAGGCGATACTTGGTGAAAATGTTATATACCGAAAGAAAATCTTAAACGATGTATTTCTCACACAATTTATTGAATTACTAAACCCTTCTGGTTTCGACACTCTTGTGTCACTATCAAGGGTACTGTAAGTGATCTTAATAATGGCACGAGAGAACCAGTTTTCTCTCGGTAGATCAATTAATGTTAATTATTCTGTTACTTTTCTGTTTTTTAGGTTTTCACGTTCATATAATACAAAGCAGAAAGGCAAGAATTTTCTCATAATAAAATAAATGTTGAAGGTACACAGAGTAACGAACGATATTAAAAGTATCGCGGTAAAAAACTGTTATAGGTAAAGAAACGAACGCATATCGTCTATATTTAACATTTTCATTTCATAAGTACCAACATGACAATAGAAACTTATATTTTATAGGTTTTTCACTGGCTTACGTCGTATTTGATTCGCTTTTGGTCATTAATGCTCAGTTGAGAGGGATTTCATGTCTTTGGGAAGTAAGGCGTTTCTGGAGATTGATGGGGGAAAAACGACCTTTGATTACGTGCTGGAATTTCCAAAGCATTAAGTAACTAAATTTTGCTTTTCCAAGCGTTCTGGTAACATTAAGTTGATTATCCAAGGTGTCCGATCCACTCTACTTCAATGCGTTAGTCTACTTATGCAGTTATTTGTTCCGAGGATCGTAAAAATGTTTAGTCGATGATTTTCCGCTCTAAATTTAAATTGCATTTTAAGGTGAAAGAAAAAGGTGAGGCATGTCGTAAATTTAATATACCTGCGCGCACTCGTGGGATTCTTTTAGTGTACGGCGCTCTTGGAATACTTGCAGCTTTTTTATGAATATATTCAGCTGTTGATCAGAGCGAGTTATGAGATAGTAATTTCCTAAGTGAAGAAACAGCAAGATTTTTTTTATGAGTTTATCTCATGTATGGGTTTTTGCAGGCTGGATTCCTCGTGTTTATTAGTGTTCCAAAAGCTGCTTGTAATTCGTTGATTTCTTTACTTTTTAGGCATGAATATATCTGCTTAAGCTTTTCTGTAGACGTTTTTGTGGAAATTTTCCGTCTATGTCGAAATTTTAAAGACACAATAGTTACTTTATTCCCCTTTTGGTCAATAATTTTAATTCACACTTTTTTTCACGATTATAAGTTTTTACAAAACACCATTTGCGATGGCAGTGCTAGATTTAATTTCTCATTTGTTATTAAGCAACTTTACTACCCTCTCACTTTGTCGACTCGTAGGATTACTATAAGCTACTTATTGTTTTCAACTTTTTCACTTGCAAATATTTTTGCTTGATGCCCAATATTCCAGCGAATCTTTTGATCGTAGCCGAAAATGTTTCGTTTTTATCATCTCGTATTTTTATTTCACCTCTTCTTCCCCACCCTCGTTTTGCACCCTTCCTCTCTTGTCCCTCTCACCCTAAAGCTTTCTTCCTTTATCTTGCAATCTCTCCACCCTGGACCACCCCTTCGGTCCGAAAAAGCAATAATGGGCAGCTCGATTGTATTTGAATTGTAAATTTTTCACGGGGCCACGAGAAAGAACAAGGGAACTGTGGTAGGTATATGCAATGGTTTTCCTTAAAACAAGTGGTATCTGGAAGTGCAGATCTACTGCTTGCTTCCCTCGCCTCACCGCGAGAGCAGAGGAACAAATAAAAGGAAAAAGGAGGAGGGATTCCGTTCATGGTACTCTCCCCCAAAAATATACACATTCGCCCAGACTCGACTACGACACGCCCCTCATTATAAGACCATCTTTCTCATTAAGGCCCGTTATCTCGCCGACTTCTCCCTGTCTTTTTTTTAACCCGTTCCGTCTCCCACTCAAACTGTGACTATCTGTTCGCTTCCCGCTCCTTGCATTTTAATTCACGGTTGTCTGTGTCTGAACCGGTTCCCTTCATTGTTGGCTTAGCAGAGGCCGTTGATATGGGCGAAAAGAGTTGCATTGTTTTGCGGAGGACCTTATCCTTACCTTTGCCCACACTACCGGTTTTCGCGTTTTCTTTGGTTCGCCACCACTATGCAAATGAGCCAGCCGACAGTTTTTATTGGTTTCTTTTATTTTGTGGTCCCTCCTTGAACTTTACTTTTTGCCTTTTCATTTCATCGGAGCGGTTTTACATTTGGTAATGAATTGTATAATGAATTTTTAACCTTTTGGTGAGAAATCTGAAACTTTTTCCTTCCTTACATTAGATACTACAATAAACTCCCGATTTTTCGTGCCAATGACTGGTAAACGGTGCACGGATAATCGGGAAACACCACGGAAACACAGATAATCCGCTGTTTGGTTCTTTCCAGATTCATTTCTCTACAGTGCGCCGCCAAAATAAATAAATCCCTAAGAAGATAACACAATCTGCCAATGGAAAGATCCTCGCTGTGCATAATAGCATTCTATGAAAAAAAAAGAAACTAGTAGAGCTGTCCCGGCCGCAATTAAATGTTCGCAAGCCTCGGGTGGCGGCACGAAGCCTGGCGTAAGAGATCGGACCAGTCGGTAGGGCCATTGTGAAGTCACGATTGGGGGAAAATAACAAACGTTTACTTACATTTGAGACCACTACCAATACACTAAATAGATTGGCGATGAGCTGATAATCCTCAGCCCGGATAACTCATATATTTACACTCCCACTGCTACACTCCCTACTACATTCCTTTACACTCCCTCTCCCGGATAATCGGGTGTTTACTGCAATGATTTCATTTCCACACACCCTGTTGGTGCGCTATCCTAGTTTAGGTTCACCTTCGCTCGTTTCAAATGTGAAATATATGTATTGATTTTACTTTCGGGTTTCCCATGCTTTTTATCGAAAACGTATTTGAGTGAGTGTGTCTTCAACTTGAAATGCATACCATAAAGCGATGCGGTCGTTTAGCAGAATTTTTCGTTTCTCCGAATGGGTGATGGCTTACGAAGGTATTCTTGGATCGTGATCAAAATGTAAGACGAAGGGATTCAGCTTACCTTCTCTTTTAGTCTTGCACCGAAGTAATTGCAAAGCACATTATATTCCAAGTCCGTAAAGCGTTCCAAACGTCTCAACCCTGCAGCGCGATCAATCACACAAGACGGATCCGAGGAAAGATTTAAGAAGCAAAAATCGCGGCGGATGAAAATTTCAGATCGATTCCCGAACGACGCGCCCCTCCTTGCCGCACATCGTAAAGACATCACGTCCCACCCAGAGGGAGGGAGGGTGGTCGTGGTGAGTGAAGACATCTTCTCCAAGAAAGAAGAATCTTTTCTCTTTTTAAACGAAGGGGGGGGGGTGGGAGGCCGAAAAAAAGAAGGCTTAGTGGTGGCCGTCGTTGGGACGTTTCGTGGAAGGGATAAGGTGGTTCGGTTTCATCGGGGATTGGGAGGGGGGGGGGGAGACTAAGGGGAACGAACGTCCGCGTGCGTTATAGAGCTGGCTGCAGGGGGGGGGGGGGGAAGGAAAGGAGGACTCCCGCATTTGGAAGTCTAATGACGGTGTTGCCCTGCCACCTATCTATCACCGACCCCATCAATTAATCGAAGGCGTCTCTCTCTCCTGCCCCATCCTCCTGCCGTCACGTCCAACCTCTCTCCTCCCGTGTCCCTCCGGCAGGCGAACGGTTTCCCGGGAAAACTGGTAACTCAATAGAAGCGATGGATGCGTTCGGCGTGCCGCGCGACGTCGTCGCGTCGCGCCAGCCGGAAACTCTCGCTTCTTGCACACGACTCCGTCTTCGCGACGAGATGCCGAGAGACATCTCGCGGCCGCTTCCCTTAAGCCTCTCCGCGTGCTCTGGGAAAAACACGACGCACGCGCCTATTACGTATTTCTGCACCGCACGTCCTTCCTCGGAAGGGTTCCGCGAGGGGAGGCAACATATTTCTTCCCTCATCTCTCTCGGGGATCAACCCGCGGAGACGCGCTTGTCTTTCACCTACTCCTCACCTCCCGAGGAGCACTAAATCTTCTCCACCTATCGATTCCTCCTACTCTCCCCCCTCCCCTCCTGCTTTCGATTTATGTGCCGCCATAAATTATTATCTCCGTGGACGTTTCGGAAGCGAGGTGAAAATCTGATTAAATGGCTCCGTCAACGCAGGAAGAACGTCATGGCGGCAGTGTCGTCGCGATCTTAAACCCGAGGCGATAGTGTTTTGAAGAAAGAGTGAGACACCCTTCAATCTTTCGTTACCCTCTCACCAGTGGAGATCCTTTCCTTAGCTGAAGCGCTTTCTTTCCGGGTGAGAGAGGACGATGGCGGGAGGGGGGAGGGGGAGACGGGACTGCGGAAAGAAGTCGGGAGAACCAACCATGTTAAAAAGTGTTAATAGTGAGAGTTTTTCTCCAGACTTCGTTTTCTCGATTTATTGGCCTCAAGAGCTGAGAATTGATAGTTCAGCCCTATTCCAATTTGCTTTGGCCGCTGCTATCTTCCTTCAGGCCGCGTTCTCTCGTCTGTTTTTCATTCCCACCTTCCATCCTAACTTCCCCTCTAACCCTCGCCTCCAAACAACCCCACTCTCGTTCTGGAAGCGAAAAACCTGTCTCCCTTTCCACGCCTGTCTCGCTGCGGTGGGAAATAAAGGAGAGGTCTCTCTGGCCGGGACATCAATAATTGGTTTACTTTCGTCCCAATCGGGTGGGGTGGGAATCGATTTGTCGCTCTCTCTCTCTCCGGTTTTTCCTTTTCGCATAGCCGGCGTTGTCTTTACAGCCACCTCAAATTAATGCGTGGCAATTTTTCGTTTCCCCCCACGGGAGTGTCCGCGTCTTTTTCGGGGAAACGAAAGACCCATTGCGGTTCCGCCTATTTGTTCTCTTCCCCTCACGGAAAGACTTCAGAGAGAAAGAGCATGCTCTAAACGATTGGACGACGGCTTTGCGTTCGTTTGCCACTCGCTCCGCCCTTTTTTTTATTTCCTTTTCGAACATTTTCGAAGAAAAAGCGCTTGCCCGATTGGAATGCAGAAACGAGAATGCTTGATTCTCTCCAGCTTATTTCCCGTTCGGGCTCCGCGACTTTAAAAAATTTCCAGTTTTCGCGGCGGGGGAATAACTGGTGTCGGCATTTTAAAAATGCGCTGGATGATGTATTTCCTGCGCTGCGTTCTTTGTCACCCGCTTGTGTTTCTCGTTTAAATAGTGTGCGTTCACGGCAACTATTATTGTGCGTCTTTTGACCCCGCTTGTCCCATAGTCGGCGATGATTTATTAGCTGCTATGTAGTCACTTATGAGAGGAGATTTGGGACAATTCTCGGCAAAAATTGTTGGGCTTCGGCTGGAGTGATTTGTGGTTAATATTGTCGCATAAACTTTGAGGTTATTTCGAAAGGAAATACCCATTATTACTTATATACACTGGAGAAATTTACGGAACTTTTCTGAATACCTCTGTCGAAACGAACTGTATACTTGGGAGTTGTATCCGGAAGTTCATAAATGTAAAATAAAACAATATTCTGTCCTGGACCAGTGAATTACCGAATTCGTTCCATCAAAATTACTTATCGAGACTAGTGACCAGTTCTCAACATTGGAAGTAATTGTATATATGCTCTTTCCTTACAATAGCATTATTACGGTTACATCCTGTTAATGTCATTGTTTCCCTCTGTGCTGTGGTTATAATTAATGGCTTATTTGGATCTAGCAAGGAATGTTAATAGTTTATGATGTGTGTACGTCCTACCAGGACCCAATTCCTTTATTTATTCACTCAGACGGAGTACTCCAAATCCCTCCGTGAGGCCTCGATGTTGTCAACACAAAATCAAATTATTATTATTACAGTCATCACCTCCTAAATCGTCCCTATGTCATACAAACAAATCATTGAACATTTTCCTCGGCTTTTCTCCGTTCAGCCTTGCCCTGTTATTTTCCCGCCTATCCACCTCGAGACAGTGCAGCGGGGGTACAGTAAGGGGTGGGGTAAGGAAGCGCATTAATGCCCTCGAAGCTTATACACCCTGTGACGCCCCAATTATCAGCCGAAAAATAAGAATGGAGAGTAGATCACGCCCCTCCCACGCATTCGCTGCCAGGCGATGCCGGCCCTGCCCTTCGGGCCCCTCCCTCTCTCTTCCGTTCCCCCGCCCATACGTACACGACGCGCTGATCGCCGCCTCGCCCAGGTGGGTCCTTCAGTCTGTCCATCCGTGTCCTCCCCCTCTTTTCCTGCTATTTGCACTTTCAACAACAGCCACCCACGCTATCCTTTGGTAAAAATATAAATCACCATCGACCCGAACTCCTTCCGTTTGATCTGACATTCCTCCCTCATTTACAACGGCCCTATTTTTGCGTCGCCTTGCAGTGAGAGCGAACCCACGCCGTCAGCAAGATGAGCGTTTAGATTTCGATATTGCTACGTTTTTTCCTCGTTCAGTACCTGTTCTTGATGTGACTTAGATGTTTAGTCTCGTTTCAACCCAGTCGTGATTCATATCTCATTAATATTTTGACCTCAGATGGTGATATTTAGGCTTCTCTTGAGTTTCCGTCGGTATTGTCTTCATCCCGGGGCCAGGCTTTGCATCCTTTGCAATGCGATAGTTAAACGAAGACGATATTTACTCCAGCCTCTTTTATCTACTATACAGAACAAAGCCTCAAGGATGATTACGGGCGAGTCCTTGTGTTACGCATTGATTAGAGTAGATTAAGTTAACCGATCGCTTCATGCGGTTAATGGAAGCAACGAAAAATAAAAATAATCCAAGTCGCAATTTTATATTCTCGCCAAAAATAAACAACGCCGAACTGCGATTTCTCGCAAATGCTGAACTCCCGCAAATATGCTGTAAAGCATCCATACAGTCATTCAGTCAGTCTGTAGCAGAGGCTTACTTTTTCTCTTGCCTCAGAATTTCAAATGGTTACAGTCCTCGGTTTTCACCTCCATCGTGTCGGTCCACGCGCAAGTATCAATTTCTTTCTCTCATCTTTTTTTCTCGTATCTTCCAGGGTTCGTCGGTCGGAGTGGAGTGGACCTTGTGTACAAAACTGGGAAGGGAAAGGGCTTTTATCCCTGTCGTCTCGTTTATGTTTGACCCATTCTCGTATTTTTTATACCGATTTCTTTTTCCACTCTCTTTTTCTCCAGAACACGACAGTCGGCGAAAGAAACCGGTCATTTTTCCAAAACACCGCTGAGAAAACATTATTGCTTAATAGTGGTAATTTTTTTCTACGGTGTTCAGATGAGGCATCCCGGTGAAGAAAAGTCCTGATGGATCGGTGGGATAATGAATTGGGTCGGCTGGTGCCGAAGTACATGGTGACTTCGTCCGATTCGATTGTCAGTGAAATGAGTTGTTTCCGCTGATAGTGAACGATCGCACTCGGGGGGATTGTGTTGGTGACGATATTTCTGAACGAATGAAGCGAATGCGGTCAGTGGAATTTCAAACATTTAGAGAGCTTTTGACTTATCGGCCTTCCCTTGGAATATTTGGTAAGGACTTGTACCCGAAATCGACTATCGTTTATTATTCTCGATCCACTTTTCGTGAAGGCTTTTCATTTCTCCAACGAGGTGAATCTTGAGTTGGGCACTTTTGATCAGGCCGTTGAAATAGGAAAATGTGTACCAATATATTTTCCTTTTGCCAAAAAAACGCAAATTTCCTTCAGACAGAAATGTATTTTTTTACTTGCAAAGATGTCGTTTCACATTTTTATGAATTGTCGTTGGCTCATGCCGTCTGTCTATCATTTTTTGCACATCTCCACATTTTAAAATTGAACATTTACATATTTGCATTGATTCCAAAGATGTATGATTGGTATAGGTCCATTAAAAATTAAATTCATTCGTGTAATTAAATAGTCCATTCATGCGTTTAACGTTATTTTTGGGGTAGATAATGCTCTCTGTTTGCATCATAATACGGAAGCCATGTCATACATATTTGAAGTATTTTTCGGAATCATGTTAGAGAAATTGTTTTACACCCTTATAATTGGATCCTTTTATATTATTTTCCGGGAACTGTTAACTTGCATAGGCTGCAAATGTATAAGAGAGAATTTATTGGCTTGGTTCAATGCACTTCTTATTGACCATTGATAGGAGCCACTACGTCTCTGGGAATGAAACAGCAGCTAAATGAAGGTAGTTCTTATTTTTATCTAGCAGTCGTATATCAACTGGTATTAGCAAATTACTCCTACATTTGAGGACATAATACGTCATTAAAAATGTTTCCCAGTCGGGCTAAGAAATGTAAAAGATGTAGGCGAATGATTTATATGCGGAGATTCTTACTCATAATTTTCAGTCACGGGTTGATGTAATCAGTTCGTCCAGTATGCTTTTAAAGCATGAATAAAAGAGGTGGAAAGATGTATTTGTTTTGACTTTCGGTGTAGTCGCACGCCAGTCTCCTACCTTCCTTAATTAGATATTTCTATTTTTTTTATACATCCCTCTGCTGCTCCTTCCTCGATAAATATTCACTGATAAAACTGGGTGGGTAAGTTGTGAACTACCATTTTGGATGTCGAAGGAGAGAGAATGAATTTAAAAGCGAAAAACCTGATAGCAAACCCTTCTCTTTACTGGTTGAGCATTCATACGCGCGTATAAATTACCGTCGCACGCTGAAGAAGTCCTCACGGCGACAGTTTATAGTGCTGGAAGAGCAGAAGGTCGTTCCGATTTCGAGAGTTGAATTACATTAGTTCCCGAGGATTCATATATATTGTCCGGCATCCCTTCCGTTTCCACCGACAGTAGGTCGTCGAGGAGTACTGCCGAAGGAACCATACGGAGGAGATCTCTCTCTCTCTCACGCCATTTCCCTTCGTGTCGAAGCTGATCGTTTATGAGACGTTGAAAGCCGTCTCTTCACCTTCCTTCGTTCCCTCTCTTTCGTTCACATTTGCGTCGGCTTTCGTCGGAGATCTTAGTGCATGTTTTATTCTCAAGGGGGGGTGCGTCGAGTGTGTGGGGGCGAAGTGACTTCGTTGGGGATGGAGAGTGGTTCCATAGTTCTTATCTCTCCAATGGCGACTTCTTCACAGCTTGCCACATCCTCTTCTCTCCACTTCGAAAAAAAACGCTTCCGACGGAGGGAGAGGGCATCTTAAGAGCCCAAAAGAGAGCCACGCCCGACTCGCCCCAAAATTTCTTTTACACTCTTCTCCTTCTCAAAAAGCTTAGTGACACGCCCATCTTCCGGCTCTTGCTCTCCCCTCCGTCTTCATCTTTCTCTTCCGACTTCTCTCCTCAGTTACTTACTCATTCTTTCACGGAACTTCCTACCTCGTCCCCAAACATCCAGTCCATCATCCGATATTTTTCCCATGGAGGGGCTCCTTTGTCCCGTCGGGCATCTTGGCTGTATGTGTGGCTCATGGACGTGCCTCGGAGGAGAACGGAGGAGCGACAAGGGCTGTACGCCTTGGGGAAAAATAGAATGAGATGGAGACCGGTGGATGGTGTGAGGAGGGGAGGGAAAGGTGACAAATGGTGTTATCAAATTGTGTGCGTGTTTGTAGTTATTTTAATACGCCGTTGGGATAGGGCCATCCAGTCAAGAGAAAAGTCCATGAGAAGGATGGGTGTTGGGTGTGAAAAGAGGATATGGCCAGCGAAAAGAGAAACCAGACCTTAAACCAGCTATAGGTTCAACGCACTCCCGTAGACCACTTTGTCATGAAAATAGATAATATGAGCATATGTATGAGGAGAGCAACAGATAGGCTCAATTATAGTATTTTTCTCATATAGGATTTTTTCTCTCAGAATGATTTCATTTTATCAGTGAAATGTAGGTATATGAAACTCTTTAAGTAGTTTAATAGCTGTATAAAAGTTTGAACTTGATTAAATTGATACTCTTCTGCAAGGAAGGGTCTCTCAAATTGCTTTTAACGCAATTTTGAAAATATTAAAATAATTAAAAAGTTAATATGGAGAGAATTTATTGGTAAAAAGTAAAATGCTGTTACTTTCAAAATGATTTTTTTCTCCAAATGCAAGCTTTATATTCACCTTCGAGGTCAATAATTTCATTCATTCCTTTCTTATTGTTTGCACAGTAAATAAATCATTTCACTCATTCTTGGAAACAGACTCGCAATCACGTTTACTTTGGATCAGTTTCTTGAGGGATTCAAATAGGTCACGCGGAGGTAATTCATTCGCATCCAGGTGGTCATCTAGAAATGAGTGTCACTCATCCAAAATGCAGTTTAATTTTATGAAAAAGTACTTCATTTTGCGTTCTTCGTTATTAGTCTGATTCGAGGCTATTCTTGAAGTAGAACGAACGGAAGAAGAAGGAATACCTAAGCAATGTGGATTAGTAAAGTTAGAGACAAATATTTGGGACGCTCACGCCAGAGATGGAAAGACCAAGTTTGATGAAAATCGTAAAAGGCTTGATACCAGAGGAAAGAAGGATAAAACATGGGTGGACGTTTTCCATTTCACATCGTTGGTACTTTATTATTTTATGGCAATATATGACGTGGCGTGCGAGCAAGGAATCTTAACGATACACTCGGGTAGAGAGAAAAAATTGGATGGAAGAGGACTGTATCGGGAATAAGATGTTTCTCGAAATAGAGGGCGAACAACTTAAAAAAATAGCCCTAAGGTTGCGTAGACCTCGAGTTCCTTCCCCGCGGGGAGCCAAGCCTTGGAATTTGCTCGCGGAATGCTCGACCTCCCCGCATCCCAACTAACTCTTAAGCCCTGGGGCCGCCAGCCCCAATCCTCCTGCCCCCGGCCCCTCCCGGCTTCGCCCCCGGAGAGGAAGAATGATCGTGACAAATGATGATATCCACAGGTGGACAGGAAACAGGGATGTGGAGACCGCACGGGTATGGTGCCTCAGTTTTGTGAGGCCGGGATTGAGAGGCAGGTCGCCCGTTTAGACTTTGGACCAGTCGCGCGTCTCACGGGAAGAACATCGGAATCCGGCCGTGAAATTGGACAGAAAGGGTACCTAGTGACGCTGGGTAATCTTGATTGCTTGAACTGGCTCAATTCTCTTTTCTACTCTGGTTGCGATGCAGCCTTAGTAAACATCTGCAGGTAATATTTTGTACAAATATTTATAAACATTCTTTTAATGTCTAAGAGGCCTCTTTTCAGGCGAGTTAAATAACTATAACCACGTGTACCAGTCGTATGTTATTAATTTAATCTGATTTAAAGTTAGTGGAACTTGTCATGGAGTTGTTATTTGAGGAAGTTAACCATATATTTTATTTCGTTAAACACAATTCATATAGCTTGCGTTCTATTTTATTATTTCTCAGTTCGTGAAGGAGTAGCCAGAATAATTTCTCTTTCCTCCTTTCTGTAATGATGCTAGATGATATATTCCATTTGAAAATAAGGCCTCTCAGTTGCTTTTATTGCTCTTTTCTGAACTTCTAGCTCTTAATTGAAAATCAGGTTATTGTTAAATGGTGCCCACTTCATATCCACTTTGCGTTTTAAATGTCCGCAAAAGTTGGCATCCATCCTATATTTTTAGCCCCACTTGCAGCCACCGCGTAGGAAGTGAAACGCACAATTCTTTCGTCACGTCCTACTCTTTCTGATCCCGTGACATCCGTTTCCATGTATCCTCCTCATCTCATCTCTTCCTCACCCGAAAAACAGTTCGGTTCAGGGACTGGTACGGTTATCTTTCTTGGGGATCCCACCATTTCTTTGGCCCGCTCGTTTTCGTCTCTCCGTCCTCTGGCTCTCTCCCCATCTCCTTTTTTCGGCGACCAATTTCGCGCCCCACCCTTTCCCGACACCTCCCTGTCTTCAGCGCGTGTGCCACCTACCCCTCCCGTGTCGGCAGGGGCAACAATAACCATTGTTGTGCGCTGCCCTCGCCTTCGAAACTCTTCGCACCGGGGGGAAAGATCGGCTCCGGACACTCCCTTCTTTATTATTCGGCTCGAGGTGGAATCGAAGGGGGGGAAAAAATAATCGCGTCCGCCTAATATAAAATGTCACTCCGTCCGAGAACAATAGTTGCGAGAGGGCTTGAGTGGGTGGAGGTCCTGTGGGAGGTAAAGGTGGGATCGGGGTGAGAACTGGGTATCTTACCGAAAGTAAGAATAAGACGTAAAAAAAAAAATAATGGCGGAGCGTGGTATCGAGTCGGGCGTGGGTAGCGGTGGATGCTTCTTTGTGTGTAAAACCACTGGGAAATAGCATTTTCGCGTCGATACTTATCTTTTCCGTCAAGTGGCACGTTCGGTAGCTTATACGTCCATCGCATGTGGTTGGCTCTATATTTTCATGACGTGATTATCTGGAAAAAGAAAGGCCTCGTATTAGATTCACATGGAACAAGTAGTGAAAGATTTGGACAGAAAAATATGCGAATATGAAGAGCTAAGCCGATGGGAAATTCAAATGGAGAGCTGCGTCAAATCAAATCTTGAGATATTTGGCTGATGGTGATGATGGATTTCTCGGTCATAATTATACCGTACGTTCGTCTTTATCAATGAGGCTCCTTGTTGCGATGCAGTATATTTTTTGCATTACCATTGGCGTTGCTTTGAAAATGGAGTTTTGCAATTATTCAAGACTTTTTTGGGTTTACGAGCTCACTGAAATAATGCGCAAGTCCTCCGGTTCAAGCCACAGGCCATGGCTTAAATTTGAATATGTAAGCTCTTTCTCTTTACCTGCTGTCATTTCTTCCGCCCAATCCGTAGATGAATTAACCCATAAGAATTCATCTACCAACTCTGAGGACGACGTCGGCCGCACCCTTAATTCTGCAAATGGACGCCACTCCTATTTGCCTCTTTGGGTTAACCTCTTTTTCGCCTGCTACCGAGAACAATCCGTCATTTATTTTGGGCCACGTTCTTTTTTTCCAGCCCTTCTCGTTTCGAGCGTCTCCTTTTAACAATAAATTTGACGCCAATGAACGACCGTCACCAAATGAGGATCGTATATTATCCCGGGCGTTCAGGTAACGGTTTTCGCGCCTTGGTCTATCTGTTCTGGAAGACGTCTTCTTATTATCATTCTTAATGTTACGTGTTTCTCCATTTATCCCACGGGTTTTAGTGTATCGCTCCCGAGTGACTCGCTTCTGACAAGCGTAATGAATGGGTTATCCTCAGAATTTTATGCAGGAGTCACGAAGGATTGTAGAACGGGTTGGATTAGGGAGGAGGTAGATTAGGTGGTTGTCAAAGGCGGAGGTGAAGCTCTAGATTGTTTATCTCCCACGGCACGCTAAGCGGTTAGTTAGATTCTCCAAATATTCGAGTGGAGTAAAGAATATACAAGATGTCCGAAAGCTGTGGACTAAAAAGAACGAAAATCGACGACGCCGCGGCGCCGAGGCATCGGCGCGCCGATGGAAGCTTCCGTTTCTCGATCTCGTCGCTTGCTTGTTATTTTTTTGTAATGTCTCCTTCATCTCGTAAGAAAGGAAGTGGGGGTCCTTGAAGTAGTGACCGCGGGCCGATCAAGTGGTTTGATGGTGGAGTCAGAATGATATCCGATCTCGTCAACCATCTTCGAGTGTTTTTCCACCCGTCGGGCGAGTTGGTGTGTGGAAATTCTCGCTGGGTATTCGACGCGGTGATTGAGAGAGGAGTCGAGAGTGGGAGGAGAGAGAGGGGGGAGAAGGATAGGGAAAGGTTGAGGAAGAGAAGGGATTGGAGAGGGAGAGACGGGTGCTTGAGTGGTGCTCTCGATTCCACACCACCGCCCTTCGTTTGCCCATCTCAGCCGGTAGGCGTCGCCACCATTGTGTTCCCCCGCATTCAATCCGCAGGCTGGGTATCGCGTTCCGAATGGTCCGGAATGAATGTTTCAGTCGCACGCGCCTGCGATCGCTTTTATTTTTATGTCCGTCCCCATCTGGCGTCCCTTTCTAGCCTTCGTCAACGGTTTGCTGCTTTAAAAATGGGCGGCGACTGGTGGAAGGCCAATCCACAGGTTGCGAAATAGCAGCGGTAATAGTGAAACTCGCAGGAAAAGGTTACAGTTTGCAAATTCCAGGTGCTTTTCCATTCCTTTTCTCACCGTTTAAGGATCATAGTTTCTGACCGTCCTCCATTATTCTACTCCTCACCATGATATGTAGAGGTGGGAATTTCTTCTCCTCCTCCTTATTCACACCAACTTCATTATGCCTTTGCCATAATAGGTGTCAGTTTTGGCGAATTGGTTCGAATAAATTAGCTATGCAGGAATTTATACTTTTATTTCTAATAATTAATAGTGTTGCATTGTGTTATTAATGTTACGTTACAGACCTTAGGAGGAGTTTGAACATATTTATTTGGCTGCCAGTGCATTGAGTTTAAATATTATACATTTCTTCTGTATAGGTATTTGGAATTGGAATAGAATTAATTTAAATTTTTCTTCTTTTACTTTATAATTAATATTTATTCTTCTTTGTTATTGAATCTATCGCTAAAATAATATAGTATTGACTCTTATCTAACATTTAAAAACTTTGGAAAAGAGGTAGTACCTAACAGTGAAATTATGATAAAATTGTAGCGGATTAAAAATAATTACATTTTTAACACTTCAGGAATTTTGATTTAATGGGTTTCTTATTTAAGTTGCAAATAAGTTTATATCTCTCCAGGCATTAGTTTAGTTGCGAAATTATATGTGGCATACGTTATTTTGCTCTCTAGATAATTCACATCGTATTCAACCTAATTACAATTTGTGCCACGGATTTCGGGATTTTCTACTCCTAATTTCTTGGCACCTACCTCTGGATGCATCATCCTTGGCTCTAATCCCCGCCGGCACTCGGAAGATTTCCCGGCACCGACCAAGCAGCGCCTCCCAACGCCTTCTTGTCTCCCCCTCCCCTCAGTTAAGCCACGCCAAATGCGTATGAGGAGTGAATCTAAAAATAAATCAATCAATTAAAATCCCCCGTCTAGCGTGGTCGTCGCCGGCGGGGAAAAGGGGCAACAACCTCCGCGTGCTACACACACCCGTTTATTTTTCCCTGAGGATGGAGTAGTTGTAGTAGTGGGAAAACTGGGGTTGGGAGGGAGGGAGAATACTCAATACAGCACGTCCGCGTCGCGGTGTAAATAATTCACGTCTCCATTTCCCGTCTTGACTCCGTCTCCTGGCGTCGCCGTTGTGTCTTCTCATGGGCAGCGCTGAGGGGGCTCGAGGAATGAGGCATGTTTTGCCATTACTGGTGGCATGAGAAAGTTCAAGAGGCTAATTTGGAGGCATGCTTGCGTTGAAATGGATAGGTGAGGGAGGAAAATAATACATTTTAGCGTTTATAGCCTAAATACCAATTAACGGTGTTACCCGCTGAAATTACACAATAGCATGATGTTCCACAGAGAAAAAAATCATTCGCCTGGAACGGGACTGGAACCTTGACCCCCTGCTTTCCGGCCAGGTGTTCTACCAATTTAAAAAAAAATTATGTTTTTGGTATAGAAGGACTATGTATAAATGTCTTATACCGGGCCCAGCAATGTAAATTTTACACGTTGACCCTTCAATGTTTTTCAAGAAGTGGTCACCAATAATCTCTCACCTAAGTTTGAGGACAGCGTGTTCACAGAGGAAGAATTATTTGAGTATAATGTCATCATTCACCTGCTGCACCTTCTGTTTTGCCCGGCACATATAATATAGTAATATGATATTTTATCCTATATTAAATCACGCTATTTGTATGCGATGCTGTGTTTGTTCTAAATTGCCCTCTTGTGATTCTTGCACGGATAAAATGACAAAGAATGGATTTGATATTATTCATGTTTCATTAGTATCCCCTGTAAGGCGATGCCTGGGCCTATCTGTGCGAGGTTCCAGGGGACGTTGGGCGGGAGCGACCCGTTAAGTAGAGGAGGAGGTGCGGTGACCGCTGGCGGGGAGGAAGAGGGAGGGCGTTGATTGAGAGTCCCGCATTGGTCGTTGACTCTTGCCGCCTAACCGGGGAGTCCCGTCACCCACACGGTGCTCGGCCCGAGATTCGAACTCTTTCCTCGCAGCGAGGCCACCCAACTAGGATGAACGGAGAGGAGGGGGAGAGTGATTTATCTACCACCCCCCGGGAAGAGGGGCGGCCGTGAGAGAGGCTCTCTTTCTCTCTTCCTCCGGCGGCAGCGAAGGTTCTCGAGTCTGTTTGAATATTTTCACGGGAGTGGGTGTCGAGTCAGTGTGTGAAGAGAGGAGGGGGGAGGGGTGATGGGGGATTGGCCGCGCGGTGCCAAGCATCCCATTGCAAGGGCGGAGGTGGTGCAAGTCGTGTGACGGCGAATTGAGTTAATTTGGGAAATTAATAGGACAAGGGAACTCGGGGGTGATTCGCAGTGTCTCTTGCTAGAAAGCCACGGTGGGAAGGGGCGTGTGCATGGAATATCTTTGTTGGGAATGAAATATTAGACCCCGTGAGGCAAAGCGGAATTGGTTTTAATTATCCTGCCGAGAGATGCACTTCGTTTAAGTTGGCTCTAAGGGTATATTTAGAGTGGCACGGGAGAGGAGGATGATAAACTGGTAATTGTCAGAATCAGTCAATGATTTGACAGCCTTCATGACTTAATTCTGGTTCAGTTCATAACTGACAATGAATTTTGTTTTCATAAACGTGATTTCTGAATATTTGGATCATTCCCATTTGAAACATTGCAGTATACATTGTAAAACAGAATGTACAATTGATATTTTTAAAGTGGTAATTGCCGTAGAATACGATAAAGACTTCTACGTTATCACTGTCTTACACCCTGCGGTAGTGTGTAGAGTTAGGTGCATATTTATGCCTTCTAAGCTTTGCCGAAAAACGCCTACTTTTTATAATACTCAATAAAGAACACCTTGATTACTATTGCGTGCATATTTATGCCTTCTAAGCTTTGCCGAAAAACGCCTATTTTTTATAATACTCAATAAAGAACACCTTGATTACTATTGCGGAGTCAATACGAGGTAGGGACGGAAAGTTAATTTGTTCCATTCCAAATCACTAAGAATAGCAGAGTATCTACGTGCGAAGTTTAGTCACCTTTTTTGCACTAACAGTTTAATACGTCTATTTTTAATTATAAAACAGTATTTAATTTAAACTTTCATCAGCAGTTAAAGTATAATAATAACACTCAAGTAAGAAATGTATTTCTAGTAGTTGCATTAGCTTATGGGAGCAATTATGGTGTAATAGCTGGAACTAGTTTTTCGTTAAAGTTTATGGAGTTATTGTCACCTCGGTAGTTTATCCATTCCCTTCCAAAGGTCGAGTCGTAAAGATGCTGCTTAAGGAGACATTTTGGTTCACTAAAAGTTATGGGCATAAATATTCAGATTCTCTCATTCCTAACCCCTCCCAGTTATTCTCAACACGCCTTCCGTCAGTTATTTATGGCCATCATTTGAATGCAGTTTTTTTTGCCCTGTCGAATTCCTTTTGTGTGGAACTGAGAGCTGGTTTTTACGAGATCGTCCCATGGTTTGTTTAAATAAAAGAAGTCAGATATCTTGGTTCTGTGCGAATTTTATGAATTACACTGGGCGTGTTCAGAGGAATGTCATTTATCATTAATGGAGAGTTTTGTTTCAAGTGCTAAAAAGTCTAAGTTATGCATGCATGCAAATATGATAGAAGTCTCGGAAGGCAATGTATTCATCAAAATAAGCAGCTATGTTTCTCAGCTCATTGATACCTAAAACTCCAGGGGTATTTTTGCCATGCCAAAGTAGAAAATAGTTTATTTTTTCCAGTAAAATTTAATTTTTTCCAGTGAAATTTGAAAAATACATACTATAAACCGAAATAAATTTTCAAATTTTGACCTTAAAATAAATGATGCCCAATTATGTGATTCCCCCTTGAACATTTGAATATTCATCAAACAAAGCGTTAGGTTTTGAATTTGTGAGACGTGAAAGTAACACGTGATTTATTTTCTTAAAGACACAAGTGAGATTTTAAATCGTTAAAACTTGTGGAGCGAGTTTGAAAAGTCATTAATCTAGGAAGTGTATCTCCTGAATCAGGTCATTCATTTACCACCCCTAGAAGTGAACTGGAAATATAGCAGCTGGCAAAGACATTTATTATGCATCGAATCACTAACTTAAAAAATAAAAGACGTTTTCTGAATTTCAATCGGCTTCGTTATCTTTTCATTTATTGCTCCTGGTGCCAGCAGCAGCAGATTCTCTTCGTTTCAATGAAATTGATTACCCTTCATTGGGCCGTTTAGCTGTATTTTACATTTTAAACAAACGAAGCTGACGCGCGACTGCTTCAAGATAATATTCTTTAATTAAGACATCAAGTTTTTGAGAGTGAAGTTTCCCATTGCGGTTAGCGATCATTTTGTTATGGTGGGTCAATTGGAACCGGAATGATTGTTCAAACTACTCACATGACTGTCCGCTTGAGACCCCAGGAAATGAAGGAAAGTTCATTAAACACAATAAAGCTAAAAAAAAGGACACGGAACGTGCACTCAAATCAGCCATCGAACGAGGGAGGCACGTGCAGTTTAACTATCACCAAACCACCCAACTCCTTAAAAGAGAAGCGTGCCCTAAATTTCCCGCCAAACTGGTCTCGGGGCGTGAGGCGAGCGGCCGGTGCATTGCTCTTCCTCTTTTAACTGCGCTTTTTCGAGGAGCTAATTAAGAGCGCGTTAACCTGGGGGTCGCATGCTTGGCAGAGGAAAACCACACCACGTCCGAGGAACGGGTCTCCAATTACCGCCCGTGACAATTAAATATTGTTTCGAAGAATGTCGTTAGCCTCGTGGAGGAGTGGGTGTCGGCTGCGCTGTTGGATGTTGTTCGATAATAGCGCTTTTGTTTGCATCGATGTGCTCGGCCAAGGGTTCAAGTAGGAACGCTTTAGGGTGTTTGTGATATTGGAGAGAGAGAGAGAGAGAGTAGGAAGGGTTGGTATGTTGGAGTGGGTCGAGTCCATCGACTGTCACCTATGGCCGATGGGTTAGACTCAGGAAGAGGCTTCCTTGCGGAAGAATCCGGTCACACGTTCAGGAAATCTGCGTGGGATGCGGGAATCGCCTCGAGGTGGTGGACCTCTTTATGGTACATTCGTCGTCACTCGTGAGTTTGTGTGTGTGTTCAGTTCGCTTCACCGTCGGGGCGTTGTAGATGGTGTTGAGGCCTCCAGAGTGTGCCTGGGGGAGAGAGAGAGATAGAGGTCGGGAGTCGTCGGCGGAGGCGAAGAGGTGGCAAGGGGTGTGACTCGATGATGGTCCCGCCCGCAGGGCGTATGCACTCTTCCCGATGGGTGGTCCCCTCCTACCGCCGCCCCAAGACGTACGAGCGAGGCTCTTAAATAAGGTGGAGGGAAGGAGAAGGAGGAGGTGGGAGTGCCGGTTGATGTTAAGTCATTGAAATGAGGCTCGGGAGGGTTAAGGAGGTTGCGATCGGAGAACTCGTCGTGGACACGCTTGAGTGGGGAGGATGGAAATTGCCATTTCCAAGCGGATCTAAACGAGCTCGTCCCCCGGGAAATGGAATTCGCGGAGAAAATGTTGATTATTTTCGGTGCGAGATCAGTGAAATCCTTCCTCCTTGCCGACCTGTACTCGTGAGATCATTTTCTCGTTAAATTTGCTCGAGGTAAAAGCGTGTGTCTGTAAATTTTTTCTTTCCGTACTGTACATCATCACTCTCTCCGAATTTAATTATGGTCAAACATGATATAAGTATTGTGTTCCTTTTAACTGCAGCAACTCTATATTTGTTTCCAAATTCCATGCCCACGTATTTTTAAATGATGAGGATTATCGTTGGGCTAAAAATTTTCAATGATAGTTTCTTATATGAACTGTATGTGAACGATTCTTTATCATGAATATACGTACTTGTATGTTTCAGCGTATCGCCTTTTCCTGCAGTAACTCTCCCCAGTGACGAATTCACCCAATCAATAGGAGTCGACACCAGAAATATTCATTTTTTCCTCCCCGCCCCTCCCCAAGGAATATCGTTCCTTTCGATGATATGATTCGACTCCGGCTGAGGCGTCATTTGTTTCCTTCGCGAGAGTGCGCGCGCGAGCGCATTTAAAACTTGAATAATTCATAGATTAAGAGGGAGCTTAAGCAAATGCCGAGTATTGTTGAGTGTTATCAGAGACGTGTCACCGTTCACACCATCTTGTGTTTGGCATCTCTGGGGAAGGGCGTGTGCCCACCCTCGCGTGTGCGTGCGTGCTGAGAGGGGGGATTATGGGATTGGGAGGGGGTGGGAGGATAGGGTGACGAAAGGTGAAGTGCAAGAGAGAGAGGGTGTACGTGAGGAGAGTGGAGTGGGCGAGGCAGAGGTTCGCGTTTGAAGTGTCTGCGCTTTATTCGAGTGTATGTATGTGTGTGTGGAGCTGGAGGCGTTGTCTGAAGACTTGAGATAGTGGAAGCCCGCCCGGAGGCGTACGTTTTGTGTTTGTCTCTCTCTCTCTCTCTCTCTCTCTCTCTCTCTCTCTCTCTCTCTCTCTCTCTCTCTCTCTCTCTCTCTCTCTCTCTCTCTCATTGGGTGGAGCTGGGAATCACAATTATACACGTGGGTGGAATAATTGACCACTGCGGTGGCTCGAATTGAGGAGGGGACTGCGAAAGGGAATCGATGTTTGTGTCTGTCTGTCTGCGTTTAACGTTTGCTCGTGTGCGTGCATTTCCGTTTTTTTTTTGTTAAGTGGACATTTTTTTTTCTCAGGTGCTCAGGTCTTTCAAGAAGAGAAGGCATTAGCTTTTAAATGACTGACCGATTTGGTTGTGACGCTATTTCTCCAAATAATCATAAATATCCTTCCAGGTTTTCCTCTTTGTGTATTCATTAAAACTCGTAGTTATAACGACGCCCATACATGACTGAGGAAATAATGAAATGTTAGCCACGCGTACAATAGGTATTTTGCACCAGTTCTCTTTTGCTCGAAAAGAGTTTAGTAAATGTAAGACTCTTAGCATTTATACAATAATTTGTTTCCCATGCTAAGGGGGGTCACGATGATCATTTGACAACGCCGCTTTCAAAAATATTTTTCAGTATTTCAGCAAGAGCGCTCGAGGCGGTATTTCTTGTAATCGCCTGATTTTATACTATTTTAACGTAATATATTACAGTGTTTTTCCCAGCGCAATCTAAAACACCTAGAGTTCTTATTTTTCTTCACCGGGGTCCCGAAGATTTATCGAGTCGAGCGGCTACTGTTCCATTCCAGGTGCACAACTCTTTTTATTCTTATTCCTCCTCTAATCCGGCGTCGATGGGATGTATAAGGTGACTTCGACGTGTGTGATCAGACGCTCTTCGAATGTCGTTCTAGCGTAGGAATATGTACCACGCCGTCTCCGTTACGGTACATATAATTTATGACTCTTTCCACGCGCATAACACGCCAGGATGCTCGCAGGAATAATCTCGGGGTCGCCTGGTAGGTTCGGCAACCCGTCACTCTCTTATGTTATGCGGTGATCATCAGGCATCCGAGCCAACAACAGCAAGAGGAGAGAGGCTGCCAGAGGAGGTAGCCCGACACTGGCACTGATGGTTCTTGGTGCTTCTCACCTTCATTGGCACTAATGTTGACCTACGTCTAGTGTTCTCATTCCATCCCGTCTTGTATCAACAAAATGGGTTTTGATCCGATTCTCTCCCCATTTTTTTCATTCTGCTTTTAGCTTCTTACTGCTTTGGAATTATTCTGACATGCACTTGAGTTTCATTGATGGATTATATTGTTTAAATCTACTTTCATATGATTTTTCATTCGTTGGAATGTTCAGTTCCATGGTGCTTTCATGGCAACTCTTGCGAATTAAAAAAAGGTTTCCAAAGAGTCCCCTTCTTGATTTTTATTACTTTCCCTTATTTATTTAAGCTTGTCTTTAAACATTACTGATCTTTATGGTGCTTTTATCTTATCTCATTCTTTCCCTCCGCATTGAGAGAAATATGAATTAAATTCTCTAGTGACTGAATTTAAACGGTCTTGGTTGAAATTTATATTTTTTCTAAAGCTGATCTTACTTTTATGCATTACATTCACAAAATCCACTTTTTTATTTATTTTCCATTTTTATAATAATTCCAAATTTTAAAAATGTTGGCCGATTATTTAAGCACGAATTAAAAAAGATAACAAATATTCGCTTTCGATTGCAATTTCAACGTCGTCATTAAATGTGTAAATCTGCATGTCTTCTTTGACCGTGAGATAGAGCGATGGATGGAGTAATGGAGGAAAAATTTGGAACATCTCTTGTTAATTAAAAAACATTATGTGTCTTCATATTTGTCCTTAATACACACCCCTATTACTTCCTCGTTCGGGCATTGTTTGCTCGCGTTGGTACGTAACGTGCTTGTGTAATTTTTGTCCATCATCCCGCACCAATCTTTTCCCGGTCCGTATTTACCTCTCTCCAACTTCTCCATGTCTTCTCATTCTTTGGCGACCCTCCCACTATTTACACTTCGTCCACCTTCCGTCACTTGCACTACCATAGAGAAGGAAACCCACACAAGGATCGCAGACACCACGCTTGGATTTTATTTTCTCTCCCTCTCTGTCTCTCTCTCTCTCTCTCTTTCCCTCTTTCGCTTCTCCTGGTAATCCCCCCGGTTCGGAGCTGCAGCACGACATGACTGCACCCAGCTGGACGAGAGAACCTGAGATTCTCACCGTGTCGGGATGTTCGGACGTCGTTTAAACCAGCCTTAGCCGGTCTGGATGCATGTTCAAAAGATGGGGAGAAGGTTCGCAGCGCCTACCCGTGGAATAAAAATAACTTCCCTACTTTCCCCTTCCCACTTCTCCTTAAGTATCTTCGTGTAGGTGTGTGTGTGTGTGTGAAGGCGGTAAGAATCGGGGCGGTGTGATTCCAGGGGGGGAAATGGGAACGAGCATTGCCGGATTGAATTCCCATCGGTTTCAGTGTTGCACTGCCAAATGGAATCGTGTTCTTCGGACTTCAGCACGGGTACGCGAAGGCATGCTTGTAACAAGAGTACTTTACACTCTCTCAGTCTTTGCTTGACACTCTTGGCATTTAAATTCAATGGTAGTGAGAAATCTAATTTCTATTGGATGTTGATTTGTTCTGGAATTAATATATGTTCTTTTATTTATTCTTAATTTTAAAACCGAGAGTGTATAAACAAGGAAGGCTGTAATGATGAAGTAAAGATCAACGGTGTTATACGCAATTATCTGTTAGAAAAAATAATATTTTTGAGTTTCCTTCTCTTCAAATAATTTCATCATATGTTGCATTGTTATTAAGCCATGAGATTTATATTCCTTAGAATGTTTACACATTTTAATCATTTCATGGTAATTTTTCATTAGCAGTTATCTTTTGCAAACAAATATTTCATCAGCGTTTTCTCATTTTAATGTAGTCGGAAGAGTATATTTACTTTTAAAACGCGAAGCATATTTTAATTATTATTTATTAATTATTTTATATTCATTTTCATCATCAAATATAGAAAATGAAGTACTGAATTCCTAAAATTTTAATCTAAATTACATTTCTCAAATGCAATTAATGACTTGAAGGAAAAGTGCCAGTTGCGTTTTTTCAACGATACCAGGAAAATATCATTATAGTGGTAATGCGTTAGCTAAGCATAAAAGCAGGCAATTGTGTCAGCTGTGGAATCATTCAGAAGGAAGTTCACGTAGGTAGGTTGATTTCATTGTTAATTTTAATGGCTACCGAACGCAGTGACCTGTTTCGACTTTCTTGACTCGCTTATCTTTCCTCCTCGAGGTTCTCTATTGAGTGAGTGCTTGGAAATGCGATAGAGTTGCGCATGGGATGTAGAGAAACATCTGTCCGGAGAGACAGTTGTGTCGTCCCACCCGCAGGCTACCGTTCCCTGGAACTCAATCCCTCACCTTATCTCGTCCTCGCCTCGAGTCTTTCTCAGGATGAAGACTGTAAGCTAAGCTAAGGAGCGAGATATTTTCATTTCCTTCGTCCCTCCCATTTGCTTCCTAACTGTACCATTTTGAAACTCCTTTTCTCTCCTTAAAAACAATCTGGATCACCGCTCAAAAAATGAGGATCCGTTCTCTCATGAGCGCTAGTGAGAATAAATGTCTTCCGCCGGTGCCTTAGAACGGTACTTCAGGATGAGAAGATGAAAGTGTTTTCACTTCTCTTGACAATTCTTTCATTTCGCATCAGGCATTTTGTTCTTTTTTGCTATGGTGCTTTACCTATACAGACCTATTGTCTTTTATTCAGTTATTTTTTTCTAATTTTGAGTGTTAAATTACTTAAATAACGCGAGGAAATGTTTTTTCCAATTTATATTATAGCGTGAAAGCAAGTAAAATTCGGCATGTCCTCCCAAATTTGGGTTTTTGTATCTGCTTAATGTAATCGACGTTTAATGTTCTATTTCTGTCAACATCACATCATGATATCTTGTGATATACACATGAAATGGCTTTTTATTGATTGGTTCTATTGAGAAGGATCTATTTAGTAAATGTTTAAAAGTGGCCTGTAAAAAATTAAGCATGTAGTCTGCTACTAAATAGAAATACTATTAAATTTATGAAAACAAATGATAGCATTACCCCGTTCTTTTTAGAGATGAACCTTTAATGGAGAAACTTACCAATCGAAATCTCAACATTAAAGTTTTACAGAGGGGAATTTGTGTTGGGCGTTAATGTAAAACTTCGGATAAAACGAGTGATATTATTAATAGTGGTGAGCGTAACTGAAGGTTGAAGCAATTTTGATGACCAGGTTGAATTTTGATCACAATTTGTGGTCAGCTGATGGATTGATCGATTTATTCCATTATTAATCTCTCTATATATTCAAAAAAAATTGGATGCAGTGAATATTTATGATATTATGATAATTTTATGAAGGTGCTTCCGGATTCTAATGTGACATCTGAACAGGATTTTTTATTAATGCCATGGAACATATATTTATTCCGCACGCGCCCGAAATACCAGGTGCCATTTGTTCGATGCAAATGAAGTCGATAAAGCTATGACAGTACAACATTATCTTAGATGATAATTGTGTCAGTTTGTTAATGGGACCTGATTGGCGGCTTAGGAGTGCACTTCATAATGATTTCCTTTTATTTTCCTATGTGTATTTTTTTCTAATGTAGTTATTAATTGAAATAATTTGCTATATGCCATTCTTTCAAATGAGTTATGCTGAGTTCTTTCTGCCCCAGAGAAAATAAAGACTTGAGACATCGATGACCTTAACTGATGTAGGCATAGGTGTGGCCGAAGAAAATAAATACGGTAAGAATGAAAAGAAGAAATCCTATTTCTGGTTGAAGATTCCCAACAGTGGTGATTGCTTGATATCTGATTTTAAAGAGGTGCGAATTATTCCTGAATATTAATGAATGACTTAAAGAGAAAAGTTTAGTGCTGGCTTCATCTTTGTTCTTAATTTAAGGCATATCACAGTGAAAGGGTGATGAGCTAGGATTGGATTGCTGAGGAAAGAGGTGTAGGCAGAAATACAATTGAAAAACGCCTAGGGGACTGATTGTTTATATCTTTACATCTCAAACGACCGACTTATGTTCCGTACTCGGACGTTCAGGTGAAGGCGCGCATTGCTTTTTAAAAAATATCTTCCTCTTCCCGGATTGGAAACTGGCTCCTCTGGATTAGAACTCTGCACACAGGCCCTGCCTCGATCCCATATTGAATGACCTCGTACATGAATTTCTGTGCTAGGCATAATATTCCCGGTTACCCTGAGTTCATTACTCTAATCCTACAATTTTTTCAGATGTGGCGTCAGAGTCATTTTCCCCGAAAGAAATTACTTCATCATTTCATTTCATACGTTTCTGTAAGATAATTGGGACATAGCCAATCTGTGTGATTCATTTCAGAGTCATAATGACTTCATTCCCGTCTCTCATGAGATTTGAGTCGTGTGAAGAGAATGGGGGGGGGGGAGGGGGTTGAGAAGAAGCCAGGGATAAATACCAAGCGAGTAGGCTTTTCCGTGGCGGTTGATAGGGAATCGGAAAAAGGAAGGAAGTTGGCGTACTGTATTCGATCTCAATTTCCCACGGCCTTCAATGGGCCCCCGCAATACACACGCGCCTCGATGTGGTGTAACCATTGTTCCCGAGTGACAGTCACTCATCCGCCTCGCTCCGACGCTCTTTTTTTAATGGGAAGCTTAAAGCGAAAGGAGGTGGTGGAAGGAAAAAGATGGATTGACACGGATAAATGAGACTTTTCATTGTCTCCCGCTTCAATTTCCTTTCCGCTGCCAATCTTCAAGCCACTTGATGGAAGGGAGTGGCTCTTTCTTACGCCGGCGACAACACCCAGACCGGCAAAAAGGCTAGGGTGTCATAATCTTGTGCACGTGTAACGTGGATTATCCCAGTGAATCCCAACCTCCGATATCACTCGGCTGCAATTAAGGTTTTTTCCCTGAAAGAGAGGAACTTATTTTACACTGCAGAAATATTTTTAAAAACTTACTTTTTTTTGCTGGCACTTACAGGAAAACGTCCGTTTTGAAATAGCTTTGTTTACCACTTGGAAATAAACAAGAAAGCAGCGTTGACGCCTTGAGCGCCAACCTATAAAAAAACACATAGTGTAGCAATCCCAAAGCATTTTTTTTTGGAATTTTAAGTGCCTCGTGTATGTTTCATCAATTTTCTTTTCCTGCTGAAGAAATCAGAATAATAAATAACTAATTATCTCAGGTGGGACGTAGCGTGCAACAACATATGTGTTAAGAGCGTTTCTCTAAGAACGATTCATACCATTGAGTAGGCTCATGCAAAAGGAAGAAAACGTGATATGTTAATAACGCGACACTAGTTAATTAAAAACATGAATGATGAGTGAACATTATACTGGCCAAGTATGGTCATCACATTTTTTGGTTTCACCGTCTTATCCAGTGTGTGATTGCTACCGAACTAAGTTTCCTTCATCGACTTATTTTTCCTCGGCATTAGTATTTAATATATTTTTCTCTCATAAGCTAGACTCAATACTAGACCTAGAGTTTTAGTTTTGTGGATTGTGTTCCTACCCTTATATTTGTCTTCACGAACTTTCAATAAAATAAAAAACAACTTGCACATTTCCGGAGATTATTTGATTACCATAGCAGTGATAGCAAACTTTTAAAAGAATTCGATCTCGTCGAATATGGGAGACTTGATGGCAGTTGTAAAAATATCATGCGTGACATAGGCGGAGTTAGGTCGTGTATGCGCGTCCGCTCCGTATTTGTTTCATCGTCGTCACATGCAGGAAAGAGATTCGATCGAAAGCGTGTGACTGATGGAGTTAATTACGGTCCTCTGCGCAGTGCGCGCTTCAAATGCTCTCTCTCTTATCTCTTTTTTCTATTTTTTTCACTAATCCCCTTCTTCTCATCCTCACTTGAGTGTTGTAAATGGATTTGGGAGGGTGAGAGTAGGAGGCATAGACATTGGTGGGTTGCAAGGGAGGGAAGAGTGATTGACTTGCGTGCGTTTTTTTTAACGGTGGGTGTATAAGGGCGCTCTTGCCTTTGCCCTCACTTATATGTGCGTGTGTATGTGTGCGAGTGCACGCTTGCTCATGCGTGCTTGTAGAAGTCGTTTCCTTTGAGCCATTGTGTCAGCGCGAAAAGGGAGGAAAACAGTTGTGTGCGTGAGTGAGAGAGAGAGATGGAAGGCAGACTGCGTATGTAGATTAGGGCTATTAAAACTTCCTGTCGTTCATGTGCTCTTTGCTACACTGCTTTTCCCCGCGGGACCATTAAAAGTCGTTCCATTTAAAAATCCTTTTTCGCCTCGACTACGCGCGCGCGCGAGTGTGAGGAAAGAGATCATAAAACGGGATCGATTGTTTCTCGGGCTCACGGCTTCCCACTTGATTGTTATTTTATGCACAAAATCGGCTCGGAGATTCATGGTGGTGGCGAAGTTAATTACTCCGTCATGGCTCTCAGCGTCTGAGATGTGGTTCAATGTATTACCTCCGTCCTTTGTCTTTGCCTAAGCGTGTCGTCGCATTTGTCACCCAGTTCGGCTGGTTCATTTCTCATCAAATAGATGCTCGCTTAATGTTTCAAGGTGGCGAAGCTCTGCCTCCTAGAACTCCTAGGTTAAGAGAAATAGAATCATTGTTCCTGATATCTCTATTTGGGTTACAAAGAAAGGAATTTCCAACTTGGTGAAGAGTATTCGCTCTTATTAGTTTAGAGAATGGTAGTATGATTTTATGTGTCACAGATGGCGAGTAATCGTTGAGTAAAATCATTTGAAATCAAGAATTAGAAAAAAACTAAATTTAACCGCGTCTGGCGTTACTTGGTGAAATAGAATTTGAAGGATTAAATTAAAATTCACGACCTGTTGATGATGCATTAGCGTTGAAACGCGTGTTTTGCACAAGTATGCATTGAAATAAGTGGCCTGCGCAGCTCGTGCATTTTATTTTAACGCTCGAAAAACCTGTCCACAACCATGATACCAGAACGCATTCAAAACAATGATTTTTGTATGTGGCTGAAAAAACTCGCGCAGCCCTCAAGAATACGAAAGAGCACCATTTGGCTACGGATTATTCCGCAAGTCGAGAGAAATGACGGTAATCAGATGCGGTCAAAATAAATGTCAGCAGCGTCCGCGTCCTTGGCGGACCAGAGCGCGATTAGGGTCGCGACCCCCGAGTTGAGCAACATCAGGTGCAAGTACAGGTGTTCTTACCGTTCAGCTCTCCCGAAGGACTCCTCGAGCGATAAGTGCTACCACGGGCGGCCACGACAAGTTCTCTCAAAGGGAAAATAAGCGCGATATAAAGCGAGGGAGGCGGGGAATATCGAGAAGGGCAGATTCCGAGTCGCATGACAGGAGCTAAAAAGAGAGCGACCGGACGGGGGGAAAAAAAGGTAGGGAGATTAATTGGAGGGGGATAGCGGCCGCAATAGGGGTGGGAGTCGGGAGGGTAATCCGCTTCAGGGTTGGATATATATGGGCGAGTAGGTTCAGTTTTCCTTTTTCTATTCGGGTGACCATCCTAACAGCGATTTTAAACGTCGGAAGTTTTACGGGGGGCGGGGGGTTGGAAGGGTTGAAAGAGCCAAGGGGGGTCTTGCACTCTCGACTTGCCTCCCGTGATCTCTTCTCCTTCTAATAGGCCGAGGGGCAAGATCTCTTGTCAAGATTCCTCGCGAGTCCGTGGGAGATCGTCAGTGTCGTTTTATCCGCTCGTTTCCTTTGCTCTCTTCCTCACTCCGTCCAGTGAGAGCAGGAAAGGGTGTGGGAATGGCCGGCGGGGATGAGTCGCCCTGTCCGCAGAGGGCGGGAAATTTCCCTGCCCCAACCTCCCGGCCGCGACAGCGTTTTATCGGTGCGACTTTTATCTCGCAATTCATTCCCGCCTTGTATTCGGTGCAATATTCGCGCTAATACCCCGGACGGCCAGCCTCCCCATCCCTCTAAGTCCACCCTCCTCGGGGACCTCCCGTTGCGGCCGAAAATTGATTGAATCCCGCACTTTGAGATTGTCCTCCCCATCCACCGGTCCTCGCTCTCCTTTCCTTACATGTTTTACGACCGCTTTTATTCCCATCTCCAGATCTTGTGTTCCGGTCCGATAAGCAGCCGGTCCGAACTACGCGCGAGGATTCGACCCTCCCCAAAGCGAGAATTATCGCGGCCACAAATCAATTCCGGGAGGAGAGGATGAGATAATTTTTTTCATTAATCTCGAAAGTAATAAGGATGAGAAATCGAGACACGTCTGCGTGGAGATCTTTCTGGCTTATTAAGAATGTGAAGAGTGGGACAGTCCACGGTGGGCACGAGGGTCAGAGAAAGGAGGCACATCAACAAACACCCGAATTTCTCACTCCTAGTCATTTTCTGAGAAGATGGCTTATCTAGCCACTGAAGGGCTGCAGTAATAGTGATAAAGTGGACCGAAATGGGTGTATGTATTGCATAAATATTAAGTACGAAGAAAAGTGGAAGTAGAGATTCGGATAGAGGTAAGGGACTGCCCATCCGTCTCATTTCATCCATCTCACTCCAGCCCTCTGAAAACATACTAACTACATCATTTTATTATTGCCCGCGATGAATTGCGCACGAGAAGGACGAGGCGTGTTATTAATGAATTTATTTCTCTGCTAATCTTGCAACCATCCAGAAGACTTGAGTATTGATGTTATCGAGAATTTTAATACAGGGCTGTAATGTTTATGTGTATAGCAGTTTAAAATTGCTTAGGGGTGATGATCGTGACGTTGAGCAGTATAGATGCGCAATCTGTTGATTCGGATCGCAGAATGGTTGGCGTGCGTTTTATGCAAGGCAAACTAGGGGAATATTCTTCATCTCCTGACCAACTTCTTTTGGTGTATTTTTCCTGCACGCAAGCCCAGGTCGGCAATTGGGAGTCACGCCAACCTCTCTCCATCTAATAGGCTACTGAAGCGCAGCATTTGCTCCCGTGAGTAATGACTCCCCAACTGTTTTTGCTCCTATTCATCCTTAATGACGTGGGCCAGACAATTGCTTTGTGCTCATGTACGTGCGGAGTTGAAAATTGGCTGCCGTTTGAATATTTTTTTTCCTTGCGATGATAAACAGATGTTGTAAACTGCTCAAGAGCCAACTCGGTATTTTTGTTTAAATAGCATGATCGGCTTTTAATATTTCCATGATAGACAAACTCGAGAGAATAAACCATAATCGTTTTGAAATTTTAAGTGATTCTCCTTACTCATCCAAAAATTACTACTTGGTGAGTGAGCCGACTATTTTTTGAGTGAATGCGCTTTGTATCCTTTTTAACGACATTGCCGTCTTAATATTTGAGAATTTTATTGCTAGATTTGGGCGTTGTTAGGGCAGATTAAACGTTACTGGCTCCCAAGGTCGAATGATCTGTTCTGCTAGTGAGATGATTCGACTCCTCTCATTGTGTCTTGGCCATAAATATAGACCCGATTTTAGCCGCACATGTTCGCAGTCATATCACAACACTGTCGGTCTATGTAATGGTGATATATTAGTTATCAGCGGGAAAATATTAAAGTATCTTGGTAGGGAATCGGAAAATTATTAATACCTCAAGGAAGACCCCAAGGAGGTTAGGAATAGATTGAGTTCTTGTGATTAATGTTCCAAAAAAAACAGTTCTTTTTTCAATTTTAGTAACATAGCGTCATGGTTTCATTGCCGGCATCAATGCTTGTTTTTATCGCTAGGGTAATTCGTATCTAAATCTCTCCCTCGGTGTATATTAAGCACCCCTCTACCGCTTGCACATTCCCGTACGAAATGACGGAAAGGAGAAATTTCTGGGAGACGTGCGGTACGACGGCGTTGGAATTGGGAGGGAAGATTGGGTGGGGGACCAGTGAAGGGAAACCTGGGGAGGTTTGAGGTGTAAGGGTGAAGGGGATAGAAGGAAGGGAAGACCGGGAGTGGGAAGAAAGTTTTACTACAGGTGAGGTCGGTCGTGGGGAGGCGGGGATAAGTGGCGGATCGGCGAACTCTTTTGTCTTCGCAGCGCGGCGTTTGACCCGCGCCGTCTCGGCCTACGTGTTGCGGTGGACCACCTGTGCCCTCCGCCCCTCCCTCCCCATCCACCCCTTGAGCCTCGTTTCTGTTCCTCTCCTCCCCCTAAACCCTTTTCCGTCTTTCGCCTTTCGCTCACACACGTCCTCCCTTTACTCCGCCTACCGCGGTAATTTCTTCCATCCATAGCTCTACCCCACCCCTTCTCCACCTCTTCTCCTCGGAGGCAGTTTTTCCGTCATTGCCTGACATGCCATGTCTGTCGTTTCGCTCTTAAACATTGTTGAGCAGCTCTTAACTTCGATAGTGTATCTTGTACTATTTCGACTTGTAGTTCAGGAGTTTTTTTTCCATCTTCCTTCCAGTCTCGCTAAACTTTTACATGCTATGGCACACACGTTACACTCCTACTTGGTTCATAATTGCCGTAGTAGCTTTGTGCTCAGAATTGGGTCGTGTATTATCTTTTCAAATTGATGCGTAGTTGTATTTAGTAGTTATAGTTGCTTCACTTTTTACATGTATTCGGTCTTGTCCTTCAATTTGTTCTTTTTGCTTGATGATATTTTTCCTTTTAGGATTCTTATGCATTTTTATATCACTTGGATTTGACGGTTTACTGGGGGAAATTCCTCCAATAATCACTAAAGAAAATTCCTGAAAAATCGTAGTGAACGGCAGTTACGAGCGACTTCCATCTCGCATCACTGATAATGATACCTTGGGCGTGCGTATCCCTTTTAGTAATTGCCGTCTTCCTTTTCTTCCGAAGCGACCTCCGCTTACCAATTTAGTGAAAATAGCAGGTGCGATATTCTGTATTGGCAGCTCAGAGGAAAGCGTCTAAGGCTGCTAGAAAAGGGTTACAAAATTGACCATCGTCGTAACGGGAGGATAATAGAGAATGGGATATGTCTGATAGAAAAGGGCCAGTGGCCAGAAGTTTTCTGGTGGGTGGAAACTCATCGAGTTTGGTAGAAAAAAAAAGTCATCGACTTTGTCATTATCTCTTTCCGTCGCCGAACCACCGGTGGCTGTATAGGAAGGGGTTTGTGAAGATAGCTAGACGAGGGAAGGAAGGGACATGAAGGATGCGTATCCCCGTCTGCGGAGTGAAGCTGGGTGCCCCCTCGCCTGTGGTGACCTCGCCTGTTGTCTGCCTCTCTTCCCCCGGAAGAAAGTGCCAGGTGGCTGACGTGGAAAGAGAGGGAGAGGCCCCCCCCCTCTCCCTCTTCCTCCCTTCACCCCTCTCTCCTCATTAAACCCGCCGACGCACCCCTTGCCTACCCCTCTCGTGGGTGTCCCTGCCTTCCCTCCCGCTATGCCTTGCCCACCCTCTGTCTCCCCCGCCTTTCTCCACACACCTCCCGTTTTCTCAACACGTCGTGGTCATCCCCGGAATGCAACGAGTGTAACGCTTCCCCTTTCCTACTACTTTTTTTTCTCTTGAGTATATTTCTCTCTCCCACTCTCCCCATGCTTCCACCAACAGTTATGGTTATATTTTTTTCCCTAGCCATTTAAAAGGCTTTCATTAAAAAAAAGAAACTAGTCGCCCCATGCAATCGAGGCAAAAACACCGCTGCTCATTAGTTGCATTTTTATCCCTCGTTCTCTCCCCCTACACCCCCGGCTCAAATGTTTTTTACCACGGCTCCCTTTTTGTTCCTCGTCTATTTGTTCCCGGCTGTCTTTTTGTTTCCTTCGGTTCCAATGCTACCACCGCTGCTGACATCACATTCGACTGAGTGTTTGAGGCTTAATGAGATCACTGTTAGTGCTGTTTGTCGTTGGAGGGCTATAAAAATGTCCCTTCCGCTCCTGTCCCCTCCTCCTCCCCCTCGCTATACGGGATTGGTCTTTTTGCCTTTTCATACGTGGGCACGGTGGAGTAAGCTTGGGAGAGCGATCCTGTAGAGAGATTTTTCCCATTTTTTTGCATTCATGTCAGCATTGCTACTCAGCCCTCGCTGTTTTTTGTTATAATTTTATTCTAGTTACGGCCCATTCTCTTTCACGTCCAATTATAGCAGCACTAAGTTCCGTCTTTCTCCCCTCTTAGGATCTCGCTGGTGTGACGACATGAATGAATTGCATTTTCATATTTATCCCGTCATATTCCATATTTATCGGTCATATCAACCACGGAAGTGGCAAGCACATTATTAAAATGTTTAATCCCAAGAGTCGGATCTGTACTTGAGCGTGTAATTTTCCCATTATCATTCGAGGCTTGAGTTTCTCCGAGAGCGACGGTGGACTTTATTCACTTAACGACCTGTTCTGTTCATTTTAAATCGACATTTTTCGCTGTCTATTCGATAGGTCTTTGCAATAGGTCATTGTTACCACATTGTTAATTCTCATTTTATTTCACAACATCCAGTCTCCATTGAGATATTTATTCAATAAATCACTCTACAACCCCTGATACGTTAGCCAATTCCCTTAATTCTCTTGACTGGTTATTTCTAATCAGTGAAAATAGAGAGAATGTATCTACATCTACATCTACACGATACCCTGCAAGCCACCGCGAGGGTGTGGCAGGGGGTGAAGATATAGATAGTGGGTGTATAGATAGTGATGTCAAGGGGAAATTTTATTAGAAAACCGATCTTCGCGGGGAATCGGGTTGTTGTGGTGCCTAGAGTACTGGCTTCCCATCCCGAGGGCCCAGGTTCGATTCCCGGTGACCGATGTGGTAGCAGGATAAGTGGCGGATTTTTCAGCTGAAAACCGATCCACACTTGAGTACTTAGTGGAGGGTATTTCAGTTCAGTACTCCGTCCGTTTCAGTACTCACGTTAAGCCGTCCCCTTGGCGCCTTTCTTTAAGAGTAGGCTAATGCCAACGCCGGGTTTCTCTCCTCCCCTCCTCCGTTCCCTGAAAACTCCCTACCATTACCCAAATACCCACCTATCCCAAATGGCGCAAATGACCTCAGCTGTCGGTCGCCTTCGCCTCATGTTGATGATGAGTAGTCATGAAGTACCAAGCGAAAGATATAAGGTGTGACGGTCATGAAGAAAGTTAAAATACAGCTACACTTTCAGTTAGGTGCGTTTAATCGTCAATTTGTTAGATAGTCCAGGTTGGTTGAGACAGCAAAAAATGCATTCATTTTTCTGCTCCTTCTTGCTGCTGTTTTTCCTTTTGACGTGAGGAAACTATTGACCTTTCTACTTTTTATTGATATAATTAATTGGGTCTTAATATTTATAGTCCTAGATTTATTTTGGTAGCATTAATTTTATAGCTTCAATAAATTTTATTGTGCTAACGTTTATTGAGACAAAGTATTATAATTGCCAATATATTATTCGTGTGCCCATCAGTCAAATACTTGATTTTTTTACAATTATTACAGCCTTCTGTGGACGCATGCAACTCCAAAGCTTCTGTGAAACTTAAAGTTGCCTTAGTAGTAAGAATTATGACGAAGAAACAAACTAACAGAAATCCGTTTTCATGAGGGCTAAGTGAAATAATTACTCATTTATCGCTGTTGTGAGCATTAAACCACAAATGGCGTCATAAGACAATGAATTTCAGTTAGACTGTTTTTATTAGCACTATATAGGGGCAAAATGCAATTTTTTGGTATCGCGAATGTTTTATAGAAAAATATAATTTTTATCATAACTTATAAACTAGTTATTCATGTCATAGGTATTCAGGTCTTAGAAAATAGTGATTCGTTGCTTTTTTTTTCGCACCGAAGGAGGCCTCCAGTAAATTTTGAAAGTTTTGGATCTAAGAACGAAGGACCCAGGTTGCTGCGTGCTTGCATTGAAAATATAAATTGCGCGATTAAATGAGGTTCACATCTTCAGCATTAGAAAAATCTTTGGTTGAAAACCTTTTGGAGATTCTCATAGAAAATAAATAGTAGCGCTGAAGACATCAGTGGTAATGTTAGTGGTGTGTTGAATCCTCGCATCATTGTGGCTGAACTTGGGCCAGTAAATTTCTCAGTAGTCCATGTTGTTCATTGATAGAAACGGAGCGTTTCCCTGCTCAACGCTTTGCTTGTTGACCTACCTAAAACAGATAAATTTTATGGGCATAGTGTATTACAATCATTAGATGCGCTCAATCTAGATTAACATAATCTCAGTTGCGTAACTTCTTCTGCTGGCGTGTGGCTCATTTCATATCCACGCATTAAGACGATGGCGAAAGACATGCTCACCCATGTCGTGTCGTACACGTTAATTTCCACGGCGTTCGATTGAAAGCTCCAGATTATCACGCTTTCCTCGTTACTTAAAACGATTGAGCTAAGGTTTTAAGTGCAATTCGAGTCGCAGTCTGTGAAACTTTTTTTTTTCCTTTCTCCTGCACCCTCAGTTTGCTATTGCGCGCTCGATAACGGAAGTCCATTGGTGATGGACGATGGTTTGGTTACCTTAAAGATCAAATCAACTCACTCCTCCTCTGCCGAGACGCCGAAAGCAGTAGAAGCTCCGAGTCGCGTGTGGTTAGGGCGTCCATCCGAGGGATTTGATTGCGCGGATAAATTTTACGGCTGCTTGACCTTTCCTCTTCAGTGTACCGTAGCGTTCGTTCGGTGTGCGTTTCTTTCGGTTCCAATGCCCTTTGTTTATAAGTGTGATTCTGCGTGGGTCTTCGTGCACGTCTGAATATTATTCTAGCTCTATATTTCTAATTCTTCTGTTTTTAAGGTGTCCTGTGATCTCCCTATCGTCATTATTCACTGCAGAATAAGCTTCGCGGTTTCCTGCGAGATGAAATACTTGGCTTTCGTCTTTTTCTTTACCCGGAAGTCTATTTTCTTCCAAATTCTCTTCAACCTTCAATTTTGTCTGTAGTGATTGCTATTTTTCTCTTCGTAGCACATGTCCTAAAAAAAACTTTCTGCACTTAATTGCAGTAAACAGGTGATACTTCACCCTGACTCTACTTTAGGACTTGTTCATTAGATTTTTGATCGAACCGAGAGATTTTCTCGATGGCTATCCTATTTTTTCACTTGCGTATTTTCACACCCTCGCACATAAACACCCACAGTTTGGGTTCATTGGAGGGAAGATAAGTACTTCTCTGCGGCCTGCCTTCCATCGAGTCCCGCCCTTCGCAACTCCTTCCAACTCCCGCTTTCCGCGTTGTCGGCACGAAAGGTAAATAAAGAAATGGAGCAGAAACGCCACCCATTCTCTACCCTTCTCCCATTCCGTCTCGGACTCGCCGCCTTTAAGACTTGGTTAACGCTTCGTTTCGTCCCCCATCTCTAGCGCTCTCACAAAACGGAATGCGACCTCTCGAGTTGTTATTTTCTTTCCCGGGAAATGGTAAAAGGGAGCGAGCGGGTTGATTGAGGACGACTGTCACTCGCCTCCTCTTTTATAAAGTGTCCTCCATTCTATGTATCAAAAGGTATCCTCTACTCGTGGCCGTTGTTGCATAGCTGGACTTGTCGCTCTTTCGTCTCTGTCCCTCTCTCACACACCTCCTCACCCGCCCTGCTCCCCTCTCTCTCTCTTTTCCTCTCACCCCGTCGCCGCCTGTGAGATTGACCACTCTAGTTTCCTCCTCGAGGGAGAGGAGAGGAGGGGAAGAGAATTGTTATCCCTTTGTTTGTGAGCGTCCATTTTTCTTCCTCCCTCCATTCCCAGCTTCATCTCGTATTAGTCTCTGTGGTGGAAAATGTGGTGGAAAGCGAAATAGCTCGCTCCGCACTCTGGCGTTCCACCTATTCCTCTGCTCCTCCTTTCCCTTTCCCCTGTCACCTACCTCCACCGTAACCTTTCTATCGAGAGAATTGTCTCTCAGTGGATACTCTAGATAGTCAGTAGATGCCTATTTTGTATATTGAAATTATTATGAATCCAAAGTAAAATTGGATTAATTTTTTTGCATAATATTTCACTGAATGAGCCTCGTATTCAGGATAGTTTACATGGCCTTTTATATTGTTGTACATAAAGTAAACCTTTTCAATATAATAAGGCAATAATATCAAGAGAAGCTGTTCGTCTTCTTTTTTAAACATAGTCTGTTTCTTTTTAAAATATTATGAATATATCTTCAGTTTCAAAACTTAAAAAAAGATCCCCATCCCTATCCTTATACCTTTCCTCCCGGTCTGAAGCTCCTGTTAGTGCGGAAACAGACTTGAAAACACCCATGTTGTTTCAAAACTTAATTTTCCATACTATTTTCTCCTTGACCTAAGCCAATACTCACCTATTATTTAATGAACTTGGCATCTATCTAATAATATGGAATTATTCAGCTCAAACAATGTGCTCTCGTATCGGGATGATAAACTCTGTATTAGGGTATTTATTTTTCGTATTTCAGTCTTGTCTTTCAGTTAGTAGAGCACTATCTATGCTCGGATTTTAAGGGAGAATAGCAAAAGTATGAGGATCACTTGATGAAAATGTCTATTTTTTTTTAACTCAACCCCCGACATTTTGGTGTGGATTTGAGCGGCGGAATTCTCTGATTCTGGAAAGAGCGTAAGGAAAAACATTAACCGAGAAGCTATCCCCGAGTTTGTCATAGTCATTGTCGTCCGGATGTCACAAATGCTCCAAATACCCATAATTTTAACGCATTTGAGTAATATATCAGTGGAGCGAGTACTGTCGCTCTTGAGGAAGGTTTTTTGGAAGGTGCTTGCCCACCGATATCATCTGAGAAAGCAAGCGACCCCAACTACCAAGGGTCCAGCCGACGTCGGTGAATCTTGTTTTCAACCCTACTGACTCTTCCCTTTTTACCGCTTATTCCGCCTTTTTTTCTCCAACTCCCCATACTCACCTCATGCATTCGCTCAGCCCCTCGCCTTCTCGATTCAATTCTCGTTCCCATTTATTCCCATATACTTTTTTTCCTTTCGCACGAGACAACCTCATCCCGGAAGGACGTGCACCCGCCGACGTTTGGACAAAACGTTTGACCCCGCACGTTTCCCCGAAAGCAGGGGAACAACACCTCACCCATTTCTGCCGGGAATATTTCTCCGCTCACTTTTTTCCTCCTACCCCTGAACCGGCATTTCCAAAGTTTCTCCCCGTGGAGCATGCGAAGAAATGTAAAAGACGAGCGCCGTAACGAAAAAGAAATCATCACTGGAAAACGTTCTCTCTGACGTTCCTCCCCTTGAGTCGACTTCATTTTTTCGTGCGTCGGAGCCGCGAGCCGCACACCTATCGTGAGAGTCATATCCCGCTCTCCAACACCCCGTCCAAAAATCAAACGTCCATGTGTCATCCCTGCCCTGCCCAGAACACTCCCTGTAAGCCCGTCTCTCATTTTTTCTCTCTCTCTCTGGAACGTGTTGTACCCTTCCCCTCTTCCGACGGACAAGACGTGGCCACGCACGCGGTACTCACCCCGCCCAGACGCGTTCCCTCACCTGCGAGATCCCACACTACGACGCGAGCCTCTCCTCCCTTTTTCCCGACTCTTATCACGCGGGGCATTAATCTCTCTCCCTTTACCTACCCACGAGTCGCCTCGTCTCCCATTCCCTTCCTCTCCTCCCCGAAAACTTTCGCTCGTCCTCTCTCGCGCCCCTCCGTGTGGGTCATCCGTCTTCGCCGTGAGGTACTCTCCCTCCCTCCTACTCCCCCTCTCTCTCTCACACCGGGAAAGTGTCGTCCCGGCATGCAGCTCGCGTTGGTAGCCCCCGGAGCGGAGGTGGCCTCGTCCGCCGCCCCTCATCTTCGTCTCCCATTATGTGTTATTATTTCCTTTTTGCCCCGGGGGAAGGGGAGTCGCGGGGTGGTGGTGGGTGTTTTGGGAGTTTTTATTTTTGGAGCGGGAAGGTGGGAGGCGGTCCGGTACTGGAGGGCCACTGTGTTCTCCTGGGGAGAGCGGGCGGGCCCCGGGGGCCATTCCTCTTCTCGCTAAGGTCCGCGTTTTGCGGTTGACGCCCCCTATTTGTCACCCCCTCACCCACCCTTTCTCTTCTCTCCCTCTTTTAATGCTGCTGATCCAAACGGCAGACAAGGCTCTTTCTTTCTCTCTTCCTTCGTCTCACATCCTTAGATACGTCCTCTCCCCTCTTTCCTTCGGGAAGAGGATAATATTTCTCTGAGCCGGATTTTTTCCACCACCGTCGCACGATAAAAGTTATTTTTCCTTCCCCCTTCTTGCTCGACTCGATTTTTTTTACTCATTTTCCCTCTGTCCGTCTCCTTCACTCGGTTTTTAAGCCGGGAAAATTTATAAGCGAAGAGAGCTCAAAAGAATTGAAATGAACGTAGTTCGATGGGGACAGGATTAAACGTCGTCGCCATTGCCAAATGATTGGATTGGTAGGGTTAGCAGTTATATTTCATGTCTCGGTCGAGTGGGAATTGATTAATAGGGATTTTTTTTTGGTGGCGCTTAATTCTTTACTACGTGGCCTTGCGCGTCTGGGCAGTCAAATTTGATTTCATCCTCCAATCTCTACGAGTCGCTCTTTCATCGTAACCGAATCCGAAACTTCTTGTGCGCCAAGAAAAATTTCCATTTGAAGATTTCACTCATTTGTTTATTGAAAGTAGCAACGAGTATTAATAGCTTTTCGCGCTAGAAGTACCCCTGCCCTTACCAGTTTTCTCAGCTGTATCCTCATCTGCAATAATTCTCATATTTAATTCACGGTATATCATGTTTAATGAGTCGTTTTTAATTGCTTCTATAGCCACATATATGAATCAAATCACTTTCGTCGAGGAAATGTTGACGTTTTTGACATTTATAGCCATTAGATCTTGACATAGCTCAGATCTTGAAACTTTTAATATTACTTTGAGTTCCATACCGACGACTGAACTCAAATAAAGTTAACGCTATTACTAGAAGTATGCCAGTTTCACAGTTATAGAGGAGGTTAAAGATATTTGAAGAATGAAAATACCAGATGAAATAAAGGAATCGCAAAGCAAGATTCGATAAAGATTCGAAGTAAACATTCCGGGCGGCATTCGAAGACAGCCAAAAAATCATAAAAGACTACCAAGGAAATTAGAAAAAATAACTCAGTCTCTCTCCTTACACGCCTCCACTCCTCCCACAGTGTGGCGGCTGTCTCACGAGGTCAGCAAACAGCCGAACCCGCACGGCCCACCCAAATAACTAACTGCATTCTCCCCACACTTGGATGCATTCCATGCACGCAATCGCACGGACACATAGAAAAACGCACCACACGTACTCCACGAAATCAACGGAACGCCTCCTCGCCACTCCTGCATTGCCCACCCTCACGTGACCTATACCCTACGCCTCCACACCCTCCCACCCCCTCCAAAAAAAATAAACCCGCAACCCCCTCGCCCCATTCTTTATCACTCGCCTCCCCCCTCTCCCCCTAGTTCTCGACTCTGTCGGAAGGGAATTTTACACCGGAGAGGGGTGCATTCCGACGACCCGGTCACCCTTGTACTTGTGAGCCCCCTTCCCCATGGAGGAGCGGGAAGTAGAAAGCGACCGGTGTTTGGTCTCTCCCGGGTCGGAGGCGGTCGTTGATATCAGCCACGGCGGTGGCATAAGGCGAAGGGTTTCCATTTTGGCATGTTTATTGTGTGTCGGGCCGTTTTATCCGCGCTCGCGCCATCTCTTCCGCACTGCCGGGGAAGCGAAGGAGATGAAGGGGTGGTGGTGCAGCTCGCGCACAGAAGAGATGACCCCTGGGTGGACGAGTAACTTAGTCTTTATCACCGTTCGTTCCTTTTGGATCCGCGGGGAACTATGGTAGTCAGGGTTGCGAAGGAAAGTGGGACGGAATGCAGCCTGGGGGTGTAAGGTGGTGTCAGGAGCCAAAGGTCATTGCGAAGTGTAAATTGCACCAGGGATAGGCGGTTTGGCTCGGGTTGCATCAAGCCCAAAGTAATAAAACAATTTTATTTTCTGGATCAATTTGGTTTAGATAACTCTTTTGAATTTGAGTTCAAAGTGGAGTGAAAACAAGGGAAAATCGTCGTTAAGGAAACACACTTTGATTCCGAATTTTATTTTGCCTGAAAAGCATTATTGTAGCCTATCATTGTGAACAGTTGAGCAGCCCTTGAATATGTCTTGAATTTTAATGTTTGAAATGGTCGTTTGGAGAAGAGAAAAACCGATTCCGAATCTGAAGAAAAATATTTAAAGGATTATTTTAAAATTTAAGGTGTTAGCTCTCTCCTCCTATTCTCCGTACTGTCATTTATATACCAATTATCAAATTCACATCCCATGAACATGTACACTCATTTCTACAGTCTTCTAACCGAGTGAAGTTCATCGGTGAGGATGCAGCTCACAAAGTACCGGGCCCAACGGGATCCACACATCAGGTTAGGGAGCCGAGTGTCTACCGACTATGGTTTTCCAAGAAGATGTACTAGTACCCAGAAAATTTATCAGTTCACCTGACCTAACCTTAGGTCCATCGCATGAGTACATCTGTTGGCGTTAGTGACGTTGAGGCTAGCTGGTGAAGCGGTCCACGAGGGGCAGGCATGGATGGGAGTAAGGCGAGGATATTCGTCTCTTGGTGGAGAAGAGATATGGAGATCGCCCCACGGGCATGTCAACGGAGGGACGGATGACCTCGCTTCAGCTCCCTTAAGGCCACGCGCTTTAAACGGCGGTTCCTTTGAGATTTTCTAAGAGCGGGATTCGTGCATGTGTATGATTCGCATTGGGAGGAATGGGGGGAGACCAATCCAAACTCTTCCGGCTCGGGACTCTTCTGAATCCCCGCTCATCTCGTCTGAACTATCCCGAGCCCCGTCCACGACTGGATACGGGACAACACACCGAATGTCTCCGATAAGGCGGAAGCTTTTGCGCTATTCTGGCACTAATACCATAACTTGATTCACCATGGGATGAGGGGGGGGGAGCACTTTAGCGATTCTCTCGTTTGATTTTCTTTATCCCACACTATCTCTTTTTAATCCTCTCTCTGTCCCCACCCCGCAACCAAATTATCTTGCGAATTTTATCCAATCACTTCTCCTGTTTCGTTTCCAGTACTTCCCTTTCGCAGCTTCGCAGCACTCTTCGTGTCTAAGCCTTACCGGAAAGGATTGGAGTTCCGAGTCGTCGGTTTTCGCTTTTCATTCTCATCGTTGTGCGCCGAGAGATATTCCATATACGTTCACGGGATTGTATTTTAAATCCCATGATATGGTATGGGTGGCTGTATCGTTTTTTTTTAAGGGACGGTGCGCACGATTTGAATAAGCACGAGTTTAAGGGATCCTTTTACAATGCAACAGCCGTCAGCCTAGTGAATTATGGCCCGATTCGTTACGGCCTCGATAACGGTGCGTTGGATTGAAAATATATCCCCCATCGTTCGGATCGAATCCTTGCAACCTTCGTTTCGGATTCGTTGAATTAAACTTTACGACCGAATGCCGTTCGTTTTCCGTCACCTTAACTTATTTTCTGAGCGAGATAATGTCCAGCATATTTAAAGTTGTAGTTATTCGGGGAAGGCTACCTGAAGCTAAGGTTATATGCGCCATTTAGGTTAGGTAGGTCATTAGATATTGGTAGGTCATTAGATATTGGTAGGAATATGTCAGAGGATAGAGGAACGGTAGAGTGAAAGCTGACGTCAAATTGAACCTGCTCTTAGTGAAAGGCACCAAGGGTTGCACGGTTTGACATCCCATCCGACGACCAGAGTGCTGAACTCGAAGTGTTTTCCAAACAGCTCTGAAGAGGGAAACGGTGTATGGATGCAAAAAGCTATGCCTCTGCTGAGAATCGAACCCAAATTTTTTTTAGTATAATACATTTTAATGCTATCCATATCCTGTTCACCGCGACCTGCTTGGGAATACAATATTTTCGTTGTTTAAATAGTTCATAAAACCGCATTGAATGCGAAAGTTCCTCGAATCATCTCAATATATATTTCTATCGTTTTCCCCTAAATCTTGGAGAAATTTGTCCAGTGCTTGATTTTGTTTAAAAACCGTCTGAACGAAATCAGCCCAACTAAGGCTTCCATATCCATGCTATTTCCTTTTTTTTAAAGTGATAAATGGGCGGCATGTAATGAAAAGTGGGAGTACGGATTGTAAATGATGCTACAATTTTTTTCCTGACATCTCGCCAGTTTTGTCTTTCTTTCTTTTCTTTCTTTCCTTTGCGGACGGTTTCGTTGAAAATCTGATTGATTCCACGTTCAAACTATTAGTTCCAAAGATTCGTTATCCTTCAACGAGAAATCGAAATACGCCCTTTTCGCTTAGGCAACGGGATCGTGTTACATGCGCACGCGGAATATACACTGCCCGCCCTGCTCCCCTCTCCCTCCCCACCTTCCTCCCCCCTATCTCTCCGCCCCATCTGTTCCCTCCCTCACCTCTTCCCTGACCGTCCCTTTCTAGTCCTTTCACCGCCGCCATATTTCGTCCTTCTTCCCGGTGCCCCTTCTCTCTCCCTCCCCCTTCCCCCATTTTGCCCTCCCCCATCTGCGGAAACCTATCTGCACCCTTCACCCTACCTTAAAAACCATCCTGCCCACCAAGACACTCGAAAAGAGAGTTCATGCTCCCGTCCTCTCTGGGTTTCGCTCTGGTTTTTTTGAAGTCCGGTTCCCTCTCGGGAACATTCCCGAAAACACCTCTCTTGCGGAAGGGGCGAATAAAGTGGTACGGTCGGGGCTGTTGTGAGGAGGATGGGGAATGATAAATTGCCGATTTGTCGATTTCATTCCGCTCCGGTCTTATTTCTTCTCCCTTCCCCCTGCAGTTTAATTGCACTAGCACTCCTCCGCGAATAGTGACGCAAGATTTAGGTTCCCGTTTATTGTCGTGCAGTTAGTTTGTAACGAATGAGTGTCGGGGTGGGAAGAGTCGTAAAGTGCTTGGTGTGTGTTCATTTATTCGAGTGAAAATTCAGTCTCGGGTAACCTCACCTCTCCTCGGTGCAGCTGAGCGTAACAGCTTCGGTAAGATATGCGAACTGGGGTACTTCGTGTTTTGATATTCGGGCAGTCCAATTTCCTTATCGTTCCTCCGCTTTTTGAACTCGAAACTTCCTTCTTCGAATGAGAATTTATACGAGATACACTTCCCTCTGCCAGTTTTTTTTTGTGGCTGCAGAATAAACTACTGGGATCGGTGTCCCCTTAAAAAGCAATGCGGAGCAATTTGATCGAGATCCTTCTAAAACATGTTAATTTACTTTCCTTTATCTCTCTTGATATTTTTGTAAACCTAATTTATGTTGAATTCTGTATTTATTTATAATATTAAATTTGAGGGAAGTAAATGTTTCCCGTATACCAGTGCGCTCTGGTTTGTACTCTTCTGTTGTCTTCATGTTGCATCCATTCTCTCTAGCTATTGAAAGTAAAAGGACTCAGGAGCAATAAGGGAAGGGGATTGTACTCCTTCTTATAAACAAAAAGTGTACACTCGAGTGAGATAAATTTCTCGTCCCAGTTAGGATATCCACTTGCTAAGCAGCTTTGCCTCTCCGTGAACAGAATCTACTGAAGGAGATCCGAAATAACGAGGTTCCTTGAAGAAGAGTAACGTCCATAGGAGCGAAAAGCGAAGTTGGATGTTGGGGACAAAAAGAAAACCTCACTCTCCAGCGACCAGTTTCGCCCCCCGACTTACTCGCGTCGCCTCAGCGTCTCACCACCCCACTCCCCCATTCTCCTCGCCAACCGACTCACGTATGTTTTTCGGGTTCGAGAGATATGCCGGGCATAATAGCAGTGCATTTTATGCACGTGCATATAAGTGGCTGGGGAACTTCAACGAGCGTCTTTTTTTGGCGTCTAAAATAAGGGTGATACGTGAAGTGCCATATTATACAGCCGCGTACGTCCTGAAAAAAATAACTCCAGTGCCAATTCTATCCAACGTTTTTAAAAGAAAAGTGTATTTTTTTAATGCATGTCACTTTCCGAATCTCGAATTCCTTCCTTCAATGCAGGAAGTTATTTTTGCATTATTAAGAATCTAATGCTGTTAAAATAATTGCCAGTAATTAAACCGCATAGCCTATTTTTCCTCGTCATATCCAACTCAAAAGATGATTATCGCCTAGCTATTATTAATTCAACGATTCCCTATTTTCCGTATCATTATAAATCATAACTAGTAAAATGATGTCTTTTGTACGTAGCTAAGGCTTTTCTCCATTGAAAGAATCACTCTCGTCACCTTACCTTTTTCAATAAATATTTATCATCATTTTTGGGGATTTCATTGTCGAGTTTTCTTCATAATGTCTTCAGGAGGAAAAATTTAATTGATTCAGTTTTCTTAAAATTGAGTATAATGCGTGTACTTAAACGAATTTAGCACTTATTCACCTCATCTTGAGAAGATGGAGAAGATTAAATGCCTTGATAGGATGGGAAACGTAAAGGAAATTGCCGGGAGAGTCACGTATCCCATGGGTAGTAAAATCTCAGAAACGGAATTCCCAAAATATTTGAAGCGTCTCCTTCTTCCAGCCCACTGAAATGGGGGTACCACCCCCCGAATCCAGATTCCCGGAGCCAAAATTTGATTTTTCCTCTGGAGAAGAGAAGAAGTCGAGTCTCGTGGCAGGTATGCGTTCGTGCGTGCTTGTGCGGAGAAATGTGGGAAGAGAGACGCTATAAGGCGAGCAATTAGGAGCGGGAGGTCGGACGGAGGCGAAGGCAGTGCCAAATAAGATCGCACAGGTCGAGCAGGACGGGGAGCCATAAAGGAAACATAGGCTTTTATTTATGAGAATCCGGGATGGAAAAATGAGCATAAAAATAACGCTTGAATAAACTCGAACCCTACGGGGGCGTCGTTAACGAGGGTGAGAGAGGGAGATCAGGCGGAAGAGGGCTGGGAATCTGGAACGGGTTAAAACGTAAGTAAATGCCGTTTCGGCCGTTTTCTGCCTCTTTCGCATCTCTCGTCCGGGTTGGAGCGTGAGGAGGAGCCTTCCCATCCCTTAGTTTTTTTAGGCGAATCGCCCGACAGTCTCATTAGCCACCCAAAGTCGCTCGTTGGTCCTCCTGCTGCCCGCTTGTGTGTTACGCAACCTTCGCGGTCAAGGGGTGAACGGGTGCGTGAGTGGTTCGCGGAGAGCAACGTGGAATCAAAGAAAGTGATTTGGAAGTTCAAGTGAATGTTGAACGGACTGGAACACCCGGAACGCTTCCATTATGACAGTGTCGGTGACGATGTTGTTGCGATGATTAAACGTCAGCAAATTATTTCTTCTCATTGTTAAAGTATGCGTTTTTAACGTGGAAAAATTAATTCATCAATAAATCTCGAATGGCCTGCCGTTTTGTTTACTTGCGGATTTTACTTAAATCATTTACTGTCGAGGGTATGTCGAGGGTAAGAGGTATGCCAATCAAGTGCAAAGAATCTTCCATAAACGATTATTCCAAAGGTCTTCCAATTATAACCTGTATATATTCGTTTATTTTCCGCCTATACGCGCTCCTCTCTCGTATGTCGTAAAACTACTGATCTATACATCTGAAAATTAGTGAAGGACATTTCGCGACGTTCTGGTTCTTGGTTTTTGAAGGCCGGAGTCAATAGGATAAAAAAAATAAGGTCGACCATCTCTCTAAGCAGTTTCCTTTGGCTTTTAAGCATCGTACACGTTCCATTCGCGTAATTGGATCGCCTTTCCAGTTCTGTTATGCCGTCTCTTCGGCGGACGGTCCGACTGGATTTACCGATGGAAAAAAAATCTTCCATCATCGAAGAGGAGGGAGGCCTCTCGGCGTGCGCGGGGAGCAGGCGTCGAAAAGCTGTGGGAATGGAAGAAGAGGTGGGGCCGCGAGGAGAGTGAAGCGGGAGATGGTAATTGAATGAAAGCCCCGATTTGGGAAGGCGAACGACTTTAAATTGGCGGCTGCGGACGGCGCCAATTATGCTCCACATATTTATTCTCGCCGCCCTCCGCGAGCAAAGCGCCGACGCCGACTGCGGCCCACGTCTCATCAGGAAGACCTCCTTCCTAATTTCTCTCCTTCCCTCTCCCTCTCTTTCTCTCTCCTCCTTGCTGCTCTCCGCCCTTCACATCCTCCTCATTCCAACTCTTCGCCTCCGTGTTAGGGGAGTAAAGGAAATTACATCTGCGTGGATTTTTGTTGCAAGTTCGATTCGAAGGCGGAGTTGTGGGAAAGCGTGCATGTATGTCTTGTCGCAAGCGATATTCTCTAAAAGTTCTTCTTATCTGTGGACTGTGACTCCGTGTCTCCATGTTCGAGTTCGGCATCATTTTTTTGCCACAGACTTCGGTATTCCCTGCCTTTTTAATATTTATCGATAGATCAGTTTTATATTATGATGTAAATAGGCTCCTAACTCTTTAACATTCCAAGCTGGCCTTGTCTATTGTTGTATTTTTCATTGCCTTATTTTATTGCTTATTGTTAGTTCAGAATTCTGGTATTTTAATGATTTGCACTATCGGCCCTATTTTTGCTCTGATTCTCTCTCCTAGGAAAAGTTGAATACCATGCGCCATTCTTATAATCCTTTTGTCAAAAACTCTTAGCTTTGGCTGATTTATTGACCAAACCGTTGCCGTATATGTTATTTTCGGTCAAATTAAGCTTTCTAGTAAGGTTTTCTTTATTGCCTGGGTTGTCAAATAACTCCGTAGCACCAGGGCTGGTTTAGCCTTGGCGAGAGGAGGGAATGATCGGTGATTGTCAGTATTTGTAGAAATGCTACAGGTGGAGGAAGAAGTGTTTGAGGGAGGGAGTGAAATGAAGGGGTAAAAATGGGTGAAATGAGGGTCGTGGGAGCGTGGATGGAGGTTGTGGGCGGAAACAAACAAATGACCGCAAAGAAACGGCAGCCATTGCACCTCGGCCGCGTAGACCGCGTGACTCCCGAAAACGTTACCGGGCAATTTGTCATTCCGGCCGTTAGGGCGTCCCTCACTCGGACGGAATACTTGGAACGGAAATGCGACCGGAGGTGGTGAGGTTAATGCGTTTTAAATCTCACTTTCAATTGGACTAAAACGAGACGTGGTCGCTACCGGCAGGGAGAAGCAGCGGCCACTGAAGCTTCGAAAGACACTACACCTCTGGTATATGGCTGCTTTATGTTTAGATGTGCAAAACCTCTTAAAGTGTCATTGATGAGATAGTAAGTTCCCCATTTTTATTGGTGCATTTGCACACTTGTATTTTAATGTAGCCGGGAAAGGATTATTTTGGCAATACACGTTCCTGAATGCATTAGCATATGGTAATGTGATGTGAGATTATAAATTCTCCGAACGAAATTCCAACATTTAAAATTCAGTTCTTTCGTTGCTCAATTTTAAAAAGTTTTTTTACATCAGGTTTATCCTAAACTTTCTTCTCTGTGGTGAGATCATAAGTGATTGTAGTTAATGAGAATAACTTTCCGCTAATTCCTTTGTTACTTAAATTTTAATACAGGTTTTAAGATAAAAGGCTTTGAAATATTCTCCTAGCTTCTCCATCCCATTCTATTTATTGGTTGCGGAAATCGTATTTTGATTGGAGTTAATGATGAGTGTAGGCTCATATTCCTGAGAGGGTTAATAAAACGAACGATAGGATCCAGTTCATTTTCCCCACTTCACAACGACTCCTCTATCATGGCCGAGTATGCTATGTTCTTTGGTTGAGTACGCCCCGGAGGTCCGAGCTGCGAGTGGATATCCAAAGCGCGGTTTTCTTCTTTCTTTCACCTGGTGGTATCTTCTCGTAAGAATATCCCTCTCCGGAGGTCTTAATTGTGGATCCGAGCTCTCCTTTATAAGGGCATGATGACTGCTTTGAAAGGTTTTACATTCGGGGCTTATGGCCGCGGTTCATCATTCTCCAATTGCAATTTATCCCACCATAGCCATGCGGCCTTTGTCCGGAATACTAATCACGGTTTATTCACTCGGCCGCGATAGGAGTATTAGCAGTGGTTATTGATGTGAAATAAGGAATGGGACCGATTGGAGATACCCGCTGGCTCGCGTTCGGACGTAGGGGTTGCTTTTACAAAGATGGGTGCTTACGTCGTATCGTACATGTCATTGTTTTATTCGGTTTCGGCGAAAATAAATGCGACTCGAAAAACTTCTGAGCGTGTTTAGGACCTTTCTCTGCAATTGAGAATACTTATCAAAAATAATTCTTTTATTTCGTTCTAATATAGATAGACCTTTATCGAAAGACTTAAATTCCCTTTGTACGGTAACATGGTGATCACCTGTGGATATTATCGTCCTTTCTTATACAAAGAGTTTGGTAAATGTGATAGAGATAATGAAGAAGGAGGGAAGACAAGAGAAATGTTTGTAATAGTATTCAAGATTTATAATATTCCGTAGAACTTGAAAGCAGCAACTTTAAAATACAGGAGCTTAGTGATATAAACGAAATGCAAAATTTTGGGCAATCTTCCGGGATCATTTTTTTTTAAATGAAGCAGTATGTTCATTAGCGGATACAGCTTTGCATATAAGTTTTCATAAATTTGAATTTCGAAGCGCTCACTTTTATTCGCCATCGAAGAAGGCACGACTCATATCTTGAAAATCCTTTGAAAAACTACGTTGATCACTCCCGTTACTCCACGCTTATTCGGTACAATCTCGCGGCAACATTAAAAGAATGGAGTTTAAAAAAATTGAACCGGAACCATGGAGATAAAACTCTCTCTTATCGCATCTGCCCAAAGCATATGACGAAGGGCTTAAATACGGAGATTTTTACCGGATAAGAAGGATGCGAAGAGAACGAGAACCGTGGCCTGCGGGTCGGGAGGTTGTGGCAGTTAAAGGCGGTGAAAACGTTAAGGAATACTCGGAAGAACAATAAAAAACTCGGTTTCGGACCCTTGGGGTGGGCGATAGGGGGCGAGATTTTTATGAATCCTTAAAATGTAATTCATTGTCTCGTAAAGGGGAATTCACAACTTGGGGGATGGGGGAAGGGGTTAAAAAGCGGAAGGGATGGTTTGTGGAGGGGGTTGGCCGGGGGGGGGGGGGGGGATAAAAAACGGTGGTGGTGGGTACTCGAACGAAACGGAAAGCCCCCGAGGTTTTTTGGGAAACCGAGGGCCGCAGGAGAATGAGAGAGGGGAAGGTTGAGAAAGGGGGAAAAACACTTGTTGAGCTCTCTGCCTGGACAGGAGAGCTCCTGGCTTTCTCCGCCTCTCTCTCTCTCAACCCTTTCCCTCCTCTCTTCAGCAAACGCTCGCGCTTCACATCCCGCTACCACTTGTCAGATTTGTTTCCTCTTGTTTCCGTTTCCAGACCCGAGGTGAACCGAAAGCTTGGAATTATGCTTCATAAAAGTCTCGAGTCCGTTGCTTTTATTTTTTGTCCTCGGTGGCTTCCTCAAAATTCATCGCCGCGGACGTTTTAAATCCGCCTTTCTTTATAACTCGGTGGGCGGAGGAATTGGTGGCGTGCACCCGCGGCTCTACGTTAGGGTTTTATGTGATCAGCCGGTCGTAAAACTCCTGGCCGATGAATCATTTTTTTCCAACATTTCAGAAATAATGAAGGCGCAATTACCTAATTCCCGAGCACGAAAGGAAATGATTTTTCCGTCGGTGGTGGGTTAGGAAAATTTTTATCAACTTGTCATTTGAGCGTTAACATGTCCATGAAGGTGGTTTCTGTCATTTTAATTCTTCCCCTGCTCTCGAACTCTGAAACTCCACCAGTCCTTTTTTTAGAATTTGCGAGAGCACGTCATTGAATTCAGGAGCGTAATCCAGGGACTCCTTTGTCATTGGTAAGCACCAGTAGTTCCTCCATTTCGTTCGTTCCGTGATTGCTTAACTGATTGAATTCAGAAAAGTAATGACGCTGTATTTCTTTCCTCCCTCTTTTGGGTCCTAATCCCATACCTATCGCTATTGGAATCTACCCGATAGGAAATAGGTACATATCAGTTCACCTGCCGACATCCTCGCCTGGGAGATCTCGCTGAATCGGGCGATCGAGGAAAGTGAGCGCTCTCAGCAAGTTAGCCAGTCGGAATTAGTCCAGAATCGAATTAACTGAATACTAGTTCGTACAAATTTATCCGGGTTTTTAATGACCTGACGCTTTGCTACCCAACATTTAGTTTCGAGACCGATTCGGAATACCACGAAGGAGGGAGAGAGAGAACTCTCACTGCGATTAACTTGGATTAATTTAGAAAATTGGCGATTCTGTACCTGAGAGCTTCGGCTACCATTTCATCCCGCGTAAGGGGAGGGATAGACCTCTTGTGGCCGCGCCGTCTCCAGCATACTCCGCCCTCTCGTTCCCTCGCCCCCCATCGCCGACATTTCTCTTCCTTGTTTCACCATTCTAATTCCTCGCAATCCAGAGATCCAAGTATTCCGACCGACCGACGAATCCCATAACAATTACCCTCCACCGAAGAATTCCACCGCTGATTGCCATTGCGGCGCTATACTCCTTTCTTCCCCCCCCTCCCACGACGTGTTCCAACTCTTTCCTAACACACCACCTCCCTCACTCCGCCCCCGCCGCCCCCCACACTTTCTCCCCTGCTCCCGCACCCCACCCAGATGACCGAGAACACCCTTAACGAGTCTCCGCCGCAATTGCCGTCGCATCCGTGCTAGGCCAATACCTTCTCCCCCTCCAGCTCATGCCCATTCGCATTATAAGGGCTCCGTCATTAAGCGTGATCCTTTCTTCTTCCCATGGTCGTAGGATTAGTGAGCATGTGCTTGGCTTAGGGTAGTTGATGGGGGTTGGGAGAGAGGGAGGGAGAAGGAGGTGTATGTATATATACCTATATATATATAAGGGATGAAGCGTTTAAAGTGGCCGTTGAATAATAACGACCCGAAGAAGAATTGTTGGGAGTTCCGTGCCATACTAACGAACCAAAGTCGGTAGAGTTCATCGCCCCAGTCCTCTCGACCCCTTGCCGTGATTTCATGGGTGAATCCGCAACCTCATTCTCGGCCGTCTTTAGAAATCCGTGTTTCCCCAACTCCCCATGACTAACGTCATCATCACTCCCAAGCAGCCAAACCACTGTTTCTCAAGACACGTTCCTATTCGTGGTAATGTATGTACTGCTATTATCGCAAAATTGAGGTCGTAACGCATTCTTAACTTAAATTTTTTTACTGATTTTAAGGAAGGAAATATCACTTAATTATAGGCATACTATGATTTCATTTTACACTTAGTGATGACACTTGGTTGTAAAATTGCTAAAATTCTCTTTCCTGAAAGGAAACGGTGCTCAGGAATTTAAGCTATGATTTTTATTTCACAATTAGTTTTCCAACTAATAGGTAATCTATGAGAATCATAACGTTCCATTAAGAATTATGGGCGTTGGCTAACAAGTCGTTGACATTCGACGTATTATTTCAGAAAAGTATATTTAAGGGTATTTAGAAGTTGCCATATTGTAATAAAAATTTCTGTGAGGTTTTTTTTGTGGCCTTTTTGAAAAAAAATCCGTTCCTCAAATTTCCCAATGTTACAGGATTGGTTTTGTCCATTTACTACCGCAAGTTTCTGTGTTTGCTATTTTCGGAGTTCGATGCGCCTTGCGCGGTATATATTATTTTGTGAGCATCCATGCTTTTTTTTTTTACTGACCAATTTTATTTTTTTTCCAGAATGAAAGCGAGTCGCCGGGCCCCGAGAGGAAACCTGCCGTCGCAGCCGCGAGAGCGCAGCACCGTCGCTCTACCGCGCCCCGCCGCCGTGCAGTACCTCTCTCACTCATGCATCCCACGATGACCTCCAAGGAGGTGAGTGACACTCTCACGCCTTCTTCATTTTCTTTCCGAGAGTAAGATTGCTGAGCCCGTTTCCTCATTCATCTGCACCCCCCGCCCCTTCCCCCAGTCCGTCCACGCACGCAGGTTCCTCACACTTCTCCGGCGGACGGTGGCTCATAATTGGTTATAATTGAAGCTGTCCATCGTTAGAGACTTTCTTTCGGCAAAAACAAATCGACTTGCGAAACCTCTTTCGTATTTGCGTCGAGCGGGTTTTGCGCGTGGCTAATGATTGATAGATGACGTTTAACCGATTGCATTCTTCAGACGATCCGCTGATGCGCATCGTCTGAAGAATGTTCCCACGGGGAAAAAAGGGTTATTTTTTTAACCGGATCGAAACCGATGCAAAAATCTCTTATAATGAGACATTCAGGATTGTATACGAGTGGGGGGAGAGGACCATAGTCGAGTGTTCCTTGATTTAAAAAAAAAAAGGCATATCACGATGGAAATGTCACCTTTTTGGGACTCGTGGCCGCTGCCGTTACTTTCCGAATTTACCACGCCGCACAGATATCTTTTTTCCGGTACCTTCCTTCATTCACCAAGGTATTGTTCTCATTTGGTCCTGTGCCTAATGTCTTCTAGGCTAGCAGTTAATGTCATGGCAATTGGGCAAATTTCTTGTGCGGTGAAAGTCCTAGCTTGTAATCATTCCGGATGGGTTGGCTGGATTCGACGGCTTTGTATGGAAGAAACCCAGAAACTTCCATAATTGGGATCTCCATACACGGAAGGATGATTTTTTTAGGAGTTGTGTTAGTTTGGTTGATATCTCTTTCCGGGATTGTTATATGGGTGCATTCTCGTAGATAAAATTTGAAAAAAAAACTCGTAATAGCTGCCCTCGCTTTCAATTTTACTACGCTAACACCTGTTACTTCTGTTTCTTCGTGTTACTAATGCAGATGTACAATCTTCCGCTTACCGCAGAACTACAACCACATTTGGCGATATCAAGCATAAGACGTATGCGCGCCATCATTACTTAAGCTAAGAAGAGTAAGCTTGCATATGGGTATGATTCGTTTCAGATTGATGAGATGGAGATAATTCGATCAATGTGTTTTACGGAGAAAGAAAAGGGTTTGCATTTGGTGATGATATGGACGTGTTGATTCACTCTTTTTCTTTCACCTACTCACTTATCCTTCCAACAGAATATATACTTCTTTTCTGCATTCTTGTTATTTACATCCAACTTTTATCAACTCTTTCGTTAACGTTAGATTTTTGTTCCCATGGCCCCGAGGGACAGAAAAATAATCATTCTAGGATGGCCGTCATAAAGATGTTTTCGGTCTCCCATCCACTCACGTGCTGTGTGTTTAACTACGCTTGCCTAAGTGCTATGGAGAACGACAGTCCCCATACCCTAAATTTCCCGGTAAATACCGCAGTAAGGGTTTCCCTTATCTCGTCTCCTATCGAGCAATCATTTCTTTCCTCTTTCCCTATCTCTCCTGTATAGTCTTTGTGATTTCGCACTGAGGAGATTTAGTCCTATCGCATATCTCCCACCTCTTGCCTTCGGTCTTTCCGCTCTTCCTTCCTTTCTCTCTCTCTCTCACACCGTGCCTCATTTACCTCTCCCTTCATCTCCAAAAGGAATGGGAATTGCCGACCCACCGATTAAGGCAGGGGGGGGTCATAGGGGAGAGTTTTGCCGACGTGGGTGGGCGACCCGAACGCCGAAATAAAAATTGCGATCAGAAAGTGATGGGGGAGAGGTTATGGAAGGATTGGCGAGGGCAGAAGGTTTGCCCGCTTGGGGTACAGGTTACATTTTCTCATTCCTCGCTTAGCGTAGTGTTACAGGGACGATCTTTCCCTATCACGCTCTTAATGGGCACGTCACGCTCTCGTTAATGGAAAGACTCATGTACGAAGTCGGAGCGGAACTTGGACCTCATTCAATTTGAATTTCTTTGCGCATTTTGGCGGGCTTTCGAAAGCTCACTGGTCATACCTTAATTATTCGAAGTCAAAGTAGTGTAATTGTAAGCTGAGAGCTATGTTAATTCATCGAATTGACCCATAGTCAAAAAAAAGCACCGTAGGAGACATTCTTTTTCAAGTGGTCCAAATATTTTTTTCCACGAATCACCGACCGAGTCAAATATATTTCCTTCACTCACGAACTAAGTGAGGCTTTTAGAAAATAATTAAAATTTTAAACGCATGTTCCAGCTGTCGTTGATTTGCATAGCTGGATCTAAGTGCCTCATTAAGCAAATCTCCATTCCCATTAATCAGTTTGAAGAACCTCTGGCACCGAAACGATGCTATTCGAAGAATTTTCACTTTTAAGCTTGAATGTTTTTTTAATCACGATTCTCCGTTCGACTCAATTCCCAAGCTGCCCATTATGTGAGTGAGGAATACTACTTCCATGTTGAGTGTGATGCTTTTATTTTTTCCCCCAAGCTTTCGGACCTCTGGAGAGCGGAAGTGAAAGTGATGATTTTTTTTTAAATCTGTCCCTCCACCCCACTAAGTGTGTACTTCGTTAGCGCTCAAGCTGCGCGCTACTTTCTCTTTCGTGGCCCAAAGAGGAGGAAAAGGGATTTGAATCCTTACAAAATGTGGCCGCTTTTTTAAAAGGCGCTGCCGAAAACCATTAATGGGCGTTTATTTTCTCTCCCATCTTCACCGCGGTCCGCGTGTGGTCCTCACTTCGCTCGGCTCCGAGGTTTGTTGCTCCCCATCCGTTGGGGCCCGCTCCCCCGCCCTCCTATTTTCTCACATTCCCTCCTTCCGTATGTCTCGTCGAAGCCGCTTTGTCTCCCATTTGGCCAAGTCGCAGTAACCGCCGTGAGTGTGCGACCGTGGGTGTGTGTTGTTGTCCCCACCTTTTTCAGAGACGTGTGGGTACCTTTTGGTTCCACCCAATCCGTGTAATCCTCGTAGACGCGAGGGCTACCAGTTTCGATAGCTCGGACCGTTTCGGATTCTTCCAGCACCCCTCCCTCTTTCCTTTTATTCCTCACCCCTCGACCTCCTACCTCCCTCACCTTCCAAGGGCACGGGGAAAATTTAATGGAAGCTCTCCCACAGCGTTCTGCGACATCGATAGATCTCTTTTCAACTCCTCCCTCGCTCTTTTTCTCCTCTTCCATCTCGTCAGTTTTTCCTGTTCGTACCCATCTCGAAAGCTCTAAATTTCGCCTTCATTTAGCTCTCTCCCCCTCCACAACGTCGTGCTTAAGATGGGCCGTCAGCAAATGTAGATCATCTCTACTTTATCGCGAGTGGTATCTTTCGCCATCTCCGTGGCGGGCGGGGGGTACAAAAATCTTGCGGTCTTCTTTCTTCTTTAAAAGCAGTTCCGGATACGTGGCTTGAGGCATTTTTTTAAGCTAGGCAATTGTGATGGTATATTGCGATTCAAAGTTTCAGTAAATTCTGTCCGTAACTCTGAACTGCATTAACTGGTTCTGAGCTACCAAAAAAAAACGCACTGGGAATTCTATTGCTCCTTGAATTACGCTCTCGTGATTTGTCGAGCTAATCAATCAAGAGCAGCTTCCCTTGATTTAAGTAATTTCCGTGAATGCTCTTTATCTTGGGAAACTTCCAAGCACTGAGCAAATATATCGCTTGAGGAATGTTCACGGCAATGATGTGTCCGCTGAAATTTCCAATTATGCTCCTTAGAGTCAGTTTAAGGGTAGAAGATTCAAGGACTGCGTCAACGGTCACCTGAATTTTCGGGATTGCGGCCCATGGTTTATCGCGGTGGGCGAGGAATGTGGGGAAAGTGCCTCGTTTGGACTTCGCTGCAAAAGTGATTTGGAAAATAAATCTCACCGTCAATCAAGGGGAAACTTTTGGTTTGTCAGCTTCTCGGCGCGGAACTTTCGTGTCATCTGTTGGGAGGTTTCTTCACTCTTGCCTCTCCCCTGGTGGTCGCGACGGCTTGTTGACAAACCATGTTGAGTTAAAGCCGAGGTCTGCCATATGTTGAAAGGTGTGTCACTAGGAGTATTCACGTCCGAGGATATAAAGATAGATTGCGTTCATTCTCGTTGTTCGTCAAGGTGTCCAAAATGTTGAAAAACCGGTAAGAAGTTTTTGTTGATATCCCAAGTATAGTAGAAATTATTGCGTTTCCGTATTCTTCCTTTATTTCTTTATCTCGGGAGGAAGCCATTAACGTATCAAGATGGGCATCTTAAACGATTGGAATTGTGTAGCGACGCTCAAAAAAATTATTTCTCATCTCCAAATTTGCTCTGCAATCTAATGAGAAAATCCTTTGGGATTTGAGGGTATGAATTAATGAATCTACGTGTTTTTTGTCACTGCTTTCATATAGGGCTAGTATTCTTATTTATATATTGACAGTTCTACATATGTAGGACAACGTTTTATCTGAAATCAGAAAGACAGGGATTACTGATTCAACGCGCTACTAGTTAGCCTAATAGCCTAATTACTAAGCCTAATAACCACACATTATTCTCATTTAGGGGACTTAACAGAGCCGAATTACATTTATGGTGATTGTTTGAGAGGATGACGGGCGTTCCGTTCTGTGAATATCTTCCATAAATTAGGGTTTTCTCCCATTCTCAGGTCCATATTCTTTCATTGCCATTAGAAATATCCCCTTGCTTTGAGTCTTTAGGTAGTTCGAAACAGTAGCGGGATTAATGAGGGAGAGTTGATTACTTTGGGTATTCAGGTAGTGCTTGCTGAGACAAAAATCTCTCTAGATATGCAGACAGACGTCCGTGGGGAACTTTTTTAAACACCTGTATTTGCGCTGTTGTCCACTTCCATTTCGGGGCGTGAAAGTTTTGCACAACTCCTTGACATTGAGGGACTCAGACGCAGTTTTCCAAGTAGAATTTTTCCCATTTGTCTTCCTCATTCTGTTTCACCGCAACCCTGCCGTCTCCCCTTCCGGTCGTGTAACCTTCACCCACGCGCACCAAAATACTAACGGGTCGCCAGCATTCTTTTTCTCTCTCGGTTTCGCTCTCTCCTCTCACCGTTTAACGCTTCGCTTTTCCTCTTCTTGGGTGCCTCCTCCCTTTCTCTCCTGGTTACCTCCTCGCCTTCGGACATATATCACAGGTTTCCGTCCCATCCTTGATCCACTTCTCGTGTTCTTTTGCGCGGCCCTATAAAGATATGACGATGGATAGCGGGTGCACGATAACTCATGACATCCTCGCCTCGTCTTTAAAATAAGACTCTGCGTGCGACACGGTGCCATTGATCCTTGCCCGAATGTAATGGGTTAGCCATGTTTCCTATTCTCCGCGACGGGGATATTAGAGGCGCTTGGCTGTCCGGGGACGATTTATTAAAAGTTAAGGGCGATCATTCTTGTGGCATAATATCCACAATCGTTGATTTTCAAGTGGGTCGTGGAAATTTGATGCGACATTCTGTCTGTCTGTTCCTTGAAACAGGTTTGAAAGGCTCAAGACATGGGAGAAGAGCGATTACGGCGGAGGAATTCAGTGGCAGTAACATCCGTGCTATGCGCGAGTCATAAGAAATAATCTCAAGACATACATCCTGTTTACTTATTTCAAGTTAGCAAATTTTGAGATTACAGGGTACTGGCGACGATTATACCGTTAGATATCCATATTTCTAGCGGGACTGGAGTTAGTGACATCATAATTCTGCATGTTTTTATTTTATATGCTTAATGAAATTATCAATTATTCTGCGATACTTATTTATAACACTATTATACATATAAGATATCTATTCATCATTATATCTTTATTCAGTCGCAATTTCTACTTTTGATCTGATAAAAATTTCCCGCTCTGACGTTCCATTTTCTGCTTGTGCCGTTTAACCTACACTGCCAACCACCTAAGAAGCATTAGGTAACGGTTTTCTGGTCACCATGTATAAAACCGTTCTATCGAAAATTTTAGGTCAGTTTGAATTTTATTAAGTTACAGATGTGGATCGAATTTTTCAATTTCCTTTTTGATGCGTTGTCTATCGATTTATTGACATTTTAATTTGCATGGATTTATTTCATTACGATTGAAAAAAAATATTAGCACTGTATAATTTGATTTTCTCATGCGTATAGACCACAAACTGCCGAGTGAAAAATATTCTCCGACGTGGATGATTGCTCGCGTGAATCAAGGCGATGCCCTTCCCGTAGCTTACTCCAACACCTGTCATACAAGGCTTTAAGAATCTTATTTCTTGTCAGTCTGTCAGTTCATTACCGTCCTCCTCAACGCTCATGGGGTATGCAATAAAGTAGCACTGCACATCTAGAAACCGAATGCCCACCAAGAACAGCATTCCTGTCACATTCTCTTCCATGGCATTGCTTGCGGTCTCCATCAGGAAGTATTTTTTTCATCTCCGTTGAAATTTTATGAGCTCGGCAAATCCATTTTATTGCAGGAATCGGAAATATTTTATGCAGCTCCAAAGGCGATTGCGTGTGATACAGATATCTATTTCATTTGGAGACCGAATCAGTCGATAAATGCAGGAAAACATATGTATTTGAAATTGATTTTAATTTATTTCAGTTAATTCATGGTCTGGTGGTTATCTTTTGCCTCAAGCTTTAGAAGCTAATTAATGTTTTCTTCTCTCTTAAGGGAGACAAAAAAAATAATCTATCGTCGGCAAAGAGAAATTAACAATGTATTAAATTTTTATCGCTTGAAGTTAATGGGTTAATTATCTAGCTAAATAGCGAATCCCGTTTTGGGGAATATAATCAATAGTGAGTCGGACTTCTTGGCAGTATCTACCGCATCAAAAATATTTCCTCATGCATCATGTACGAGGTCTTGCTGCAGGTACAGTTACGTTTCACGCGATGGGGTGAAATTTATTATGTGATACAATTTGAGCCGAATTAACTGTCGTCAATTAAACACTTATCGTGTAATCTTCTAATTTTCAGTTCGCGATATTAATTGTGCGATGCGCAATTCCGTCGGAAAGAGCCCAGCGACCTCAGTATGCCCGTGCGTGAAGCCTCGTATTTCATTAGGTGTAGGAGAGCTTCGAATCAGTTCTCCTCCCCTTAAAGCGAGACGAAGTGGGTGGGTGGATGGTGGAGAGGTCGATCGTGGTGCTGTGATTATGCTCCTCTGGGACTGCCCTCTGGGTTTGTTTGCCCAACGTCCGCCGGATGAGGAGATCTGCTCGGTTCATCCAGATAAGAAATAGATTCATAAGCATAAGTCCTGTAAGGGGGAGGGATGGCTTTGTGCGAGCGAGGAGTAGCTAGTGGGAAGATTTAAGACGATTGAAGGATTAAAAAGTCCTTAAGCGCGTACCTCTCTTCCCGCTTGAACGTTCACAAGGTGCCGTCTCACGGCCTCTCTTTCTCTCCTCTGTACTTGTTTGAATCGAACATCTGTTTGAGCGCGGAATCACGCTCCCCTGCTTTCCACGACCTGAAGACTCACGCTCATTATATAGACATTTCCCTAAACATCGAATCTCATTCAGCACTCGCAGATGGGTATTAAGGTTGGCCATTAGTGAAAGCTTAATTATATAAATTATTAATTTTTCATCTTCTCAACAGCTTAGGAGTAGTTCCATGTAATTTTGAGAATTAAAGCATTTCGTGTGAGCTCTGCACCTCTTGCATGAGAAGATAAATCAGTTTGTGCTTTTCCTTTCTCGTAATTTTTAAGTTTCCGGAAATGTATAGCCTTACTGGCATTTCTTATTCAAAGAGTTATGCTTATACCAAATGACTTAAGTAGTTATCTCAAAGGATTTACTTTTTTGACCGCAGTTTGATTCTATAAACTTATAAATTCAAGGTCAGTTTCAAGTTGATGTTAAGAGTTATTACTAATGCTCCTCAATTTTCTGATAGTGGCTTGAACAACTCTGTTGTGCGGAGTATAACCTCACCATATAGCATATTAAAAGCGATTTGTTTGATGGAGGATAATTGTTTCGAATGCAAATGATGGATTCATGATTTGCTATTATTATTAATATGTGAATTATTAAGTTTTAGCCGTGTTTTACGTACATGTAGGGCTACCGTGCCATCTCTTACCTGTTCATATCGGGGAGAGCTATTCACCGCGGGGAACCCACCTTTTTGATCGCATGTTAAGCTGTGTTCGACCTGTGGACTGGGCACCATCCAGTCGCCGGCAACTGCTTCGACTCGACCAACACCTTTCCCGAAGGCCTCGATCGACGGCGGACACTCTCAATTGTGGGGCGCCCCGTCGAATCGGGGACGGGGTGTCTCCTCAGGAATGCGCCCCGCGCGCTTCGACTTCGGCGGTTTTGCGGTGCCGCGTGGGCGTCTACCCTCACCGGTCTTCGTTGACGCGCGGTTACGGCCGCTCACCGGGGCTCGTCTGGCGGAAGCGGACGAAAGGAACAAGCCCGCGTGAAAAGTCCTCCCGATGTGAAAGGGGGAGTGGGGGCACGCCTGGCTATTGGACTGGTCGGTAGTTTGAAAGAGGGGACACAATGGAGGAAGGTCAAATAAGGAATAGGGAGACAGACACAGGAAGAGACGAAGAGGAAGTGGACGAAGGAAGGCGGATAAGTAAATGCATGGGTTCCTTGGGTGCGAGAGTCGTCGGATTGAGTAAGCGGTATCCGAACTGGTCGATGCTGCACCTGCGGGTTTAAACGCTTCCGTGCGCGGTGGACGCCTGAATTATGGGAGGGGGTGGAAAAGCGTTGTTTCCACTGTCGAGGCTACGCTGTTTTTTTTTTGTTTTTAGTTAAATTTCGTCTAGCAACCAACCTAGTATTGAGAAGGAAGGCGATTGATTTCTTGTCACACTGGTGCCCTTCATCTTCCGATCAGACAAGATGATTGGTTGTGGTGAGAGAATACTTGCTCGCATGTTGGACAAAAGGCAATATTGCTGTTGAATAAAGAAAAAAAATCAATAGAATAGATGAGAATAATATTTTTAACAATGGGGACCACCCATCAGAATGAACCTAGAATGACAGAGTGGATTCCTTCGACTTTGGAATTGATTCCGATAACTGTTTTCATTCTAGTTCTAGTCTCTAAGACCGTAGCTGAAATCGCAGGGGGGGTGCCTCGAATATGGAATTCCTTCTTTGGGAGTGGCGTTAGAATGAAATCATTTGGGAACACATGCTTGCATCACCAGTTATTGGAGAGGATTGATGTATTGAATGAGGAATTGATGACAAAATGATAAAAAATTTCGATGTCGTAACAGTCGGAGATGACGCGTCGAAATTAGTTATGGAATGGAGTTGTAAACCCTTCCAAAAGTGGAGCATTACTCTTCATATGTATTTTATGGCGAAGTGATTCGGGTATTACTAATTATTCAATTGAGTTATGTAGTTGATGGTAATGTTTTAGTGGGTAATGATAATGCGTTCTTTGGTTTTATATGTAGATGTAGCATATATAGCCATAGATTTAAATTCCCTCCTGCGAATTTTCCTGAGACATTTCCCAATATTTTCCCTATCATCATGGTCTACGTAATCCTGTTGGCACTTTGTCAGGTTGGAAACACACCGGCCTGGCAATCCGAAGGCGGCGGCTTCGAAACCCGCCCAGGGCATGGATTTTGGATTTGCCTTAAGGTCTTAAGTTAGATGGTGCGATATAACGTCATCCGTTGGAGAACCGAAAATCCAATACGGCTACCACAAATAAGTTTTTATAATATCATGCATATACTTCTTAAAATTGGAAGGTCTTCCTTTGCCGAGGGAAGAATGAGTGGCGTGCTGAATAGGAAGGAGAGCAGAATGGAAGTAAACTCGTCGCAAAGCATCGCGTCGACCCGTCTGATGGTTCAACGGTTGGAGACCCCGACCATGTCAAAGACTGTAATAAATGTGATCGGGAACATTTCGTATCCACGCCAAGGATGGGGTGCTGTCGGTCTCGAAGGGAAGGAGGGCGGGGAGAAGTAAGCGGTTGGAAGAGATGTAGCAGAAAGACGGGGATGATTCTTCGTGGGCGTGGGGATAAGGAGGCGATCCTAGTTCTCCCCCCCCCCCCCCTTTATTCTTTCCCTCCGGACGAGCAGGAATGCGAGGGGCTCGTGTGAGGGAGGAGGCTCTTTCTCCCCGCGGCGGGGAGTAGCCCACGCCTCGCGGGAGTGACCCAAACACGCGGAGAGTGCGTGATGGGCCAGGGGGTAGGAAAGGGGAGGGGAGACTTGGAACACGCGCGTGTTCCGCCCGCCCTTTGTCGCGACAGCTGCGGCGGAATGGAGGCCATCAATGAGGGGACGAGAGAGGCGAGCAAGTTGTGGTTTACGGCGCGATTGTTCGCTCCCCGAAGATGCGGTCGGTTTTCCCCCTCGAGGGAGATTATTCCCTTCCCTCCCCCCTATCCACCCCCGTGCGGATTGCGCGAGTGTGAGAGCGGAGATATCCTTCGGTCGTCCCCCTGTCGATGTGTCGTTTGCGGTTCGATCGAGGCGGAGGAAAGGGCTTGGTCGGTCGAGTGAGATCGGAATGCGGCGGGGGTGTGAGGTCGGGTGGGAAGTCGCGACAAAGGGGAAATCGAGCGAGCCACTTAAAGAACGCTTGGCAAATCCGCGGACCGCCACCTTCCCGCTCAATGGCTACTCGCCGCCTCCGACCCCTTCTGCAATCCATTGTCGCCCTCGGAACCGTCTACGGCAAGGGTGGAGGCAATTCCACGCTGGGGGAGGCTTTTCGGAAGGAGAGAGGCTGAAGGAGGGAGGGTGTAGGATAGCGCACTCTCTTCTGATGTTTATGTTCTCTGTTCCATCGTATCTCGCCCGATCGTAGGTCTGCGTGCACAGTCCAGTTCGCGTAATTGTTCCGGACGCTCGTCGCTTCATCCTCTTTACAATGCGTCGGAAGACTTTCTGCCGGCACGAAACTCTCAATAGCTCCACATCCCAAGGCGGGAGGGAGTGTTGGTGCTTCTGAATGTACAAGAATTCTTTTCTTTCCTCACGTCCTGAAAATGAGGAAATGTGGATGTAAGTTTCACACCGCTGCGAAGATTCTCATCATTAGTCGAAATGACGTGTACGCCTCACTTACTCAGCTCATCGACAGCCTCAGTGCTCATTGCCCTTGCTTTCCTTGAAACTGACGCTATGAAAATCATCTTTAAGCGCCATTTTTTTCTCACCGTAATCGAAAGCATTGTAAATAAGGTTTTAAAAACATAGACATTTGCGCCTTTTGCTTGGACATGTCAGTTATGAAATCTTGAAGGCATTCTCACTCCTTAAAACGATAATTAATTAATGAATGGTTAAGAAATTAAGATCCAATCTGCACTATGTTCCTGAGATGTTTTAGGTGTCATCACTGATGCCAATGAAAATGCTTTCCCGAATTCGATAGTGGGACATTTTCACACCCAGGACAAACGGAACTCCTTTAGGGGATACCTACGTCAACGCTAAAATGCGGATTACATGAATGTTCGTCGGGCGGCGCATATATAAGGCTCTTTTAGTCGTTCCCCTTCCCCGCTCAGCGTTATCACGAGGACGAATGTGAGTAGCCCCCGTCGTGCTATCTGAAGTGCTTTCGTAGTCATCGAGGGGGGAAGGTGGTGAGAGAGAAGGGGGAAAGTGAGTAGACCGACCACGACAGAGAAGGCGAGAAGAGTGTCTATTTTATTTTTTTCCCCGACTTTACTGTCCAGTCATCGTTGCTTTCGAATTTTCTTCCAGCGTGTTTTCAATGGTGTCCGCGATATCTGATTAGGTATTGTGCGATCGTTTCGAGAGGTCCCGAACCAAAAACATGCCCGGGTTTGTGTCGGGGGAGAGCGTGAGACAGTGAGAGACACCCTATGGGAGGCCCTGGTAAGCTCTTAACAGATAGAAGAGGGGCGAGCTGTAAACGCATAATAGACATTTTTTCTTTCCCTCCTCGATGAATACTTAGATTATAGACCTGGTCTAAAATTGCATTCTATTGAAAGTGCTATTCCATTTGCATTCACGCATAAATCTCTTTGTTCAGCACATATGTGTTAATTGACGTGTATGCTCGTGAATTAAATAACTTTATCACACAGCTATTGTTTGGGACTGAAATTAGTTTATACGACGCGCGCGCGATCAAGCTGGATGTGAATAGGGTTTCTTAGAAACGCTCACCGTGCAAAATCGGTGAACCGGTTTGCTCACCGTTTCCCTGGAAGGTATTCTCCTCGATGAGGTTTGAAGGTTTTGAGGTTTGAAGCGTAGGTTTAAAGTCAAAAATATCAACGGTAATTTAATTAAGCCACAATTAAAATTTTTTCACGCTTCTATCGATATTTAAAAAAAGGGAAAATTAGAGGCCATTTTTGATCACATAAGGAATTGTTTCATCCACGGAAAAAATTTCGCTACATTTATAAATTAATTTCCCCCTTATCTTGATTGACTGGCTTGTGTGTGGGAGGTCCAGTATACCAAGCACATTTAACGTATTAAATCTACACTATATCATCTGTACCGTTGGGGTTCAATATTTTCTTGTAGCAATTTGACGTTTAAATTGTGCTTTTCATGACAAATTTTCTGATGGAAGCTTTAGTTGCGCTAATTGATAAAGTCGTATCTTTTTGTCTACCTGCGATCTTTATAAATTATTTTTACTCGGTCGCTACCCCAGTTTTTATAGTCAATTACAGAGTGATATTTATCACATTCGACGCGTCAATAACGTTTTGCTATCATTTCAAAGGAAACTTAGTCCTGTTTTCGCGTGTGTCTCATGTACCCTCTTATCTTCCTTAGTCTTTTTGTGAAGTGAGACAAATTATTTCCTTGGGTCATCTTCGTCGAGTACAAGTGTGATATTGCTTTGTCATTGATTCTTGTGAGTAGCTTCTGATTGTACCCTTCTATCATTGAAATGCGCTACTGTGGCAGCATGTCAGCCAAAACTCTTTGAAGTCATTACGTTCATGCTGATTTCTTTCACTGCCCTCGGCAAGGATTTTGAAGGCGGCAGATTGTTTCTCTCCCAATATTTTCTCTATCGGTCCCCGATGAAGGAGAGCTCCGAGCTTCCCACCTGTTTGGTCCTCTCATAACCCATCTCAGCCTTCCAGTTCGACCCCCCCCCCCCCCCTCCCCCACCTCCAACCGATGCCGCTTTGTTTCCTTCCCCTTCGACCTTCATCCTTTTCCCTCCAATCCACGCCCATTTCCCGCCCCCTTCCCTCCTCTCCTCTCAGCATCTGAGTCGACGCCCTAATCTTCAATCATCCAGCTTCGTCGGCTCCCTTTGCTCCGGCATCAGTAATGCGCCCCCTACCCACCTCTTGACGATTGAAGGCTCCTTTCGGCTGACACCTTCCCCGCCTTTTCTTCCACCGACCATGTAGTTCTTTCTCCCAGTCTAATAGTTACGTGAACGTTTCCTAAAAAACCTATAGTTCCTTAGAGTACTGCTACACTTGTTTTGAGGAATGTACATATTACTGTTTCAAAGGCATTCAAAATGATGTTCTGTTGAAATTCATCGCGACGTCTGAAAAAATTCTGGAGGTTGTTTCGCAGGAATTTTTTGCAAACTTCCATGGAGGAAATTCAAAGTTGAATTTGAGCTTTTTTCATTGATGAATAGTGGAAAATAATAATGCTATTACAAGATTGTGTTTCGTCTCTATCATGCAAAGGCTGACGGCTAACTTTCTATTCACATCTTAGTGCTCCAACAGGGTGTGTGTTTTTAGGTCATATCACACCGGCTAACCAAATATTAAGCCTAATTTAAAGATGAATATCCACGCCAAAGACGAGTTTCGAACCCGCGATCTTTGAGTTTTCAATTCAGCACGTTACCGACCGGATTACCGCGGCCTGCCTTCTTAGTTCGCCAAATTAATTAGTTGTGGAGTCATGTAGCGTTTGTAATTGAGTTTAAGCGATTAGCTGTGGGGGTGTTTTTTTTATTCAGTATGATTAGTTATAGCTTCCTGTTTTATTTTGTTCTGCAATAAATCACTTCTTTCTAATTTTAATCTCTTTAAGCATTATTATCAGGTACTGGTGTGTTCAATGAGTTTTCATAGATCCTTTCATCTTGATATCTTATTGTAGAGCTTTCTTTATACTGAATTGTATTATGAATTAAGTTCGTAGCACTCCCCTTCGCTGCCAACTTCAATGCTGCGATAAAATTTGCTCAAGAATGATAGGTATTTTTAACTCATGAAGAATCCTTGCTTCCTTTGTACTGATATGTTTTCATCTGGCGAGATAGTGAAGTGGTGTTGCCAACCTGACAAGGCTGGTGAAGTTATTTGCGATATCTAGTGTGTAAAGATAAATTATTGCAGCCGGAAGCTTTTGACAACAGTATTAATATAATAGGTTTCGTCAGCATTCTTTAATGGACACGGGAAGTTAATAATTTTTTATATGCTTTTTAATTAATGATTTATTTTTTTGCAATTCCCGTTTATTTTTGAAATGCCATCCCTTTTCCTCTGCGTACATCTTACTTACATTCCACTAAATCACACGAAAATTCATTGCCGTGGTCTTCAACTGTAATTTATATCCTCAGCCTTAATCAGATAAGTGTGTCATTTGGTGAGACAGAATTAATTAAATGCTCTTGGTCTCCCTCTAGCAACCGTCAAGTCTTTATAACGCAGTAAATGGGTAAAGGGCAAAGCGATTACCCCGAAATCCGACCACATCGACATTTAACTCAAATGCTCGGCATTAATGTCGTCTTTAATTAGTGCCTGCGATACTAAATTTCAAATTGTAGGTATGTGGCCAATGTTCATGATGAGAGCACAGTAATAAACCTGAGCGAGTCCGAGTAATTTATCTGCTTCAGGCAGCGCATTAATCGAAGGACCGAGCAACAGGTGCCCGCGAAAGGAGGGCCTATCAGATCGCCACTACCGCCGAGATCGCGGATGACGTGAGTAAATAATATCCCGGAACGAGCTGTAACTTTAAATGTGCCTTTTCCAAAGGAGCCATGATGAAAATGTGCGCAAAAACGATTGATAGTTGAAGGTCCATTGTCTTTTTATTTGATCGCTCTTTATCGGATGCAAAAATATTTCTGTTCTAATTCCGCGCATACAATCAATCTATCGCTGTCTCTCTCTCTCTCTGTTTCTCTCAAATATGCGGTTTATCTCTGCAGGGAGGCCTCTAGGCTCTGTCATATCTGACTTGCCGATCACAAAGGACGAATCTCCAGGTACTTGCAAGATGTATTGGATTTACTTTACTTGGTCTTGTTCTTCCGTTACTCTATTCTAGAATTCACCTACGTCACGGGTCCTCCTGTTCACATTCTCGATTTCAATTTTCAAATTTACTTTCGGTAAGACGATGGCTCAATTGTTTATACTATCTGGTGCTCTTATCGTCAGTAGCTTCCCTTAAACCTAAGAATTTGAAATGGATTTGATGAGAAAATGAGGCAATAAAACGCTTAAATGAGTAAAAATGATTATAGAAAACGACGAACACAATAGTAAAAATGAATTGGTAAGCATCGTAAATAATCTCGCTAATCAAAACTGCATGAAACCCATAGGACGATCTCCGGGAAAATTAAACTGTTGCGGCGAATAAGACTGGTTCTCATGCCGACTCAGCGAATATTACCAGTGATTAAAATTTTAAGGTGCTCGAAAAACACCTATTTTCTCTATCCCATCCATTGAATAAATTCTGTTATCACTCAGCTGGGCATTTGACATTGAGTTTTTGTCTAGAACCACGACTGCTACTTAATACTATTTGGAATTGTACCACCTCACAAAGCTGGTGGTGTCAGATCTATGGAAAAATCAAATGTAAATGAAGATATGAGGTGTGAAGAAACCTCCTTCTCCGATTAAGTTTAGGAAAGCGAATCACGTGCAGATCGGAGATTAGAATTATCGCCACATACAAGCTATCATTGAAAAGCCTCACACGTTGGACCGATCCGCTTAAATTGAGCTGCCGAATTAATCATTGAGTAGCCTCGTAAATGAGACAAAAACTCTAGCCTCCGGTCCGTTTTCACGCACCTACTTAAATGCCGGTCCTAATTCTCCCCAGTCATCTAGTGGCCCCAGTTTCGTTATCCTTTTATTCCTGTCCATCCATTTCGGCCTCTCCCTCACGTGCCAAGACCTGCCCATGTGTCTTCCAGCAACCCTTCTCCCACACCACCAAAGCCCTCTCCCATCTCCGCTTCAAACTGCATACACAATTGCTCTTTCTCTTCCCCACCGTCCCAGCCCTACTTCTCTCTCGATATCCAAGTGCTCTTGCATTCCAGCTCTCTCTCTCTCGAAGGAGTGTTTGTGTGCGTGTAACCCTCTCTCTTAATTTATCTCTCTCGTATGCTCGAAATATTACAACTATTCGCTATGAATGGGAGTGGTATTTCTCGGTCGCTCCCTACAAACTCTTTATTTCTCCTCCACCCATTTTCTGGAGGGCAAGTGCGGGCTATTTGTGAAGGGGTGCGTTCCGCTCTTTGTGACCGCGATATCCTGTGCATCCGTGGCGTCGTCGGTTCCATTATTTCACTGCATACGCGTCACAGGAAAATGCTGTACTTTCCTTTTAGGTGGCGGTCCGGGGACATCAAAATACAGTTACTTTTCTTTTTTACGATTTTCACCTTTCTTGCAATTGATCATTCTGAAAATCCTTATATTTTACGAGTTAACTATTAAAATAACCGTTTAAAGGCATGTGTTTAAAATATCATCCGTTGAAGTTTCTTTTTCTTTTATTTTTAAAGTTATTTATAGCTTTCCTTCCACAAATATCGAGAACAGTAATGATAAAAAACATTGTGCCGGAGATCAATTCCCAAAGTGCTAATAAGTTGATTTAACTTCGTATAAAACCACCTAAAACAATAAATGTGTCCAAATGTTTGCTGGAAGTACATTTTTCTCTCTATATAATAACGCTTCAGAAGTTATTCGTAATGAGTTGCTACTACCCATTTATTCATTGTCACGACACACGCTTTGTTGATTCATTTATTCTTCCGGGCGATTTCACCTACATTCCTGTAATTGATGGTGAAAATGAAGTGGATTCGCGGTCGCGATTGCCGCATTTCGACGCGTTTATTTCCCTCTATTTGGACCCGTCGATGCCCTTTTTTGTCCGCCGCCTGCTTCTGGTCCTCCCCTCTCATTCCTAAGAGGGAGACGACGGGGTTGTGCCTGCGTTTCACGTTTTATCCACGATGGCCACGTGCCACGGTGTCTGTACGCGGCTACGCCGATTTTTTGGCAGCGGTGTTTTATTCACCGAGGACCGAATCTGGAATCGAAATTTTCCCTCCTCTTCTGACTCACTCGCTAACTCGACGGCAGTGCGTCGTTCCCTTACACGCTGACGCGGGAGAGGTATACCTAGTAATGGCTGTATGCGTGGAAACAAATTATCGCAGAATCCGATAGGTTGTAGAGTAGGGGTAGGGATATGGGTTTAGATAGTTGCCGGGGTTTACCTGAAGCTAGGATTTATAGATAAAATTCTTGGGAGGGCGAAAAAAAGAACCTTTTTACTTTTCACTTGCTGGTTCTCATATAGAATAATATGCTGTCAACTTTGCGTTTCCAAAAGTTTTTTTAGAATAAAAATGATTTATTGTCCTTGTACGTCTTCGTCCTCTGAGAACATACAACAAATACATAAATATTTGAGCTCAAAACCTATCGATTTTCAAAGTGGTTACATAATTATGAACCAATTTTCAAAAGGTTTCTGTGATTGGTTTTGCACCATATCCAAACTGTTAATAACAATAAATTCGGCGGTAGTTTCTGAGACTTCCAACGTGATAAGTAGCTGTAGATATGGATGCAAGGTGGACGAGACATGGAGGGTCCACTTCTCGTTCGGTATGGCCATGGGCGACACGAACTCCTCGCACCTCTTCGCAGAGACACACCCCCGTCGTCCGTCGACTGTTTTAGTAGCGCGCCCCGGCCCGGGGCGCGTTCGTGAGCTCATTCCCCACCCACCCCATCGCTCCCAAACCACCACCAAACATCTCTCTCTCCCCCCCTCCCCTCTGCTGCCGCCGCCGCTGCATTCATTGTGTTTTCCGCCCCCGCGCGCAGTAAAAATAAAGGGCGCCCGGGCGCGCGCGCACCTCGCCCCGCATACATATGGCGACTTTAGAAGGCGCGCCTTGGGGGTGTGTGTGTGTGTAAGCAAGGGATAACTGTTCGAGTGCGCTCGTTCGTCCGAGTTCCCCCGTCGGTCGAACTTTACATTCGCAAATATGGCTCGCGGGTCGTGTGCGTGCGGTTACCTACGTACCTGCGTGCATGTATACGTGTGGGACGTGGTAGGGGGAGAGAATAGGTGGTGGATGCGTGCCCGTTTTCGTTCAGTTTCGTTGCGCGAGCATATCTGTGTGCGTGAGTAAGGGGGAGAGAACGAACTCGACCCCTTCGAGCGCTTCCCAGAATGCTAGGTGCATGGCTTTACATGTGAATAGCAAGTTGTATCCACTCGCTCTATCTGGCATTATCAGCGAGTCGATCTTTTATTCATGAACCGGTCACCTGGAGATAAGAGGGTGGTTTGTATCCCTCGTCTCGGTCCTTTTCCGAATATATTCGGCAGAAATAACGCATGTTTTTTCGCGAGGAAAAGCACGCGCTCTGCTGCAGTTTCGCGTGTAATTGGATGGAGCCGCCCTTTCCCGTCCAGCATACTCGTTTTGTCAACTTCCTTGAGGTATCGCCTTGTTCTCGCGATTCGATTTCGCCTCTCTCTCGCTCCTTCGACGCGAGCGGTCGATTTTACGATTTAATTGGCAATGCTGAGTACGCAGCTACCCCATGCACAATGTGGCTTGGTCGAGTATCTAGTTCTACCGGGGCCAGTTAATATGCTGAAACACATCTGGCTTACCCGCGGATTACCCTGCATAAAGAGATGGGCTCGTTTATCTTTCGCAAAGCATTAAAAGTCTATCGATATCGTTTCTCACCTCGGGTAAAGTCTTTTTATGAGACTATCATCTACCCGGATGTATTCTAATTCCCCGTTGCTTATGTATGAAACGGCAAGTAATGTTCAACTTAGTTATATGTCGATGATGGCAAGATGCAAGACAAGATCGGACTATTTCTTTAGCATTTTTGCTTGCTTTTATTCGTGAACTTGTTCAGCGGTGTTGAGTATGTGAAAATGCTGCTACATGTCCTTGATTTTCAAGTTGCGTTGGGAGCAATCCAAATTTGTTTAATTATATACTTCTTACGCACGTGCTAACATTTTTACGTTTATGGAAATCACTGCATTACTGTGTGATTCGTTATAATTCTGGTGAACTCATGATAGAGGAAGGAGTTTGCTTACCAGTTTTGTTCTCATGATCATTTTGCGTCTATTTGTTAAAATCATTGAAAGGATTTTTGAGGAATAAAAATGTACTTTTAATCTAAATACCGAATTTTATCTATGATCCTTAGTGAAACAAGAGATTCAATCCGAGCATGATTCAGATGAAATTTCTGAGGTAAAAGGAAATAATATTATAATATTAGTCCTTATGGTCTAAGAAGAGAATTTCAAGTTTCTGGCTCAACTTTATGGAACTTTTTCACTGGAAAAGAATTACTACATGGTGCATTCCTCACTTTATTACTGCCGACCATGGTTTCAACGATAATTATATTGTATGTCGAAACAATGGTTTCGACAACAACAACATGGTTTCGACATACCATCTAATTATCATTGAAACCATGGTCGACGGACATAAAGTGTGAAACGTACCAAGTTGTAATTCTTTTCCTGTTTAAGAGGAGGTTAGCTGTTGGAAGAATCGATTAAAGAGCTCTGTTAATCAATATTGGGATTGGTGACGGGTGATAATGATTAGGAATTATCGGAGTTCTTGCGATTATCAGGTTTATTAAATTTTTAACGTCAGAGTAAAGGATGAAAGAACCGATGAACATTCTGACAAACTTTTCAAACGTTCTTTGGGAAATAAAAGAGTCATGTGGCTTTGAATGACTGCTACACGGTTCATAATATAGGAGGGAAGTTGCCACACCCTTCCGGTTGAATACTCTAATTTTTCTTCCCTACGGGAAAATTCCGCAAGATGGAGAGTCTTCAGAGACAGAGAATTCCGCAAGAAGTCTCTGTAGGGAGCATGGCTGCGTTCCTTGGTGGTCCGGATAGGAAAAGGAACGCCGTTCCAATTGAAAAGACGACTGGCGACGAAGGGGGGAAAAGGCGTGGCTCGTTACGTGAGTTAGAGAAATCGCTGTGGTGACTTGAGGCGAAGGCCCAAATTCGAAACGGCTGCTTTTTTTCAGCCTGACACGCTGTGTCATTAAATGCGAAGGGGAAAAATTAAATTAAATGCCGCACAAAGGAGGGCGACAGGGAATGCATAATGAGAAGAATAAACGCTCATCATATTTCGGCTTTTCCCTCTCTCTCTCCCCGACCTCGCTCTATTCTTCCTCGAAGTTTCTTCCGTCTCCTTCTCTCCGAGATTAATGCCCCGATTTTTTTATCCCAAGACATTTCGTCTCTCTCCCGTCCTTCTCCGTCCACCTCTCCCGCACTTCCCCAAGTGGAACATTATTCGGATCCATTTTTCATTCGCTCGCATTCAAGCCAATTGAATGCAGTACGCATTTCCCTCCCCCGCCCCCTCCAGGACAACACAATCTCGTGGAGGGGGTTAAGTACCGCGGGGTCCCCCGAAGCGAGTTCCCATGAGGGGTAACGATTTGCGTCGCATAGCGAGATTGGGCGGCCGAGGTGTACATTTCATTCAAGGGATCTCTCCGTTTTCGGAGCGCAGACGGTAAACCACGAGCACATCCATCTTGTCTTCATCGGGCACTCGGAGAGAGACGATTAGTCCGCTCGGTTATTAGCAGTCACTTGGCTGTTGTTATTATTTTTTTGTCCTTCCAGACGCATTACGACCCCATCACGAATGTTCGTGACTCTCGAATGATGAACAGATCTGCGCTGACATACAAAGCATTCATTTCGTGTCCGTGCCTTAAGAACTCGAGTGGGTGAAGCAAAACTTATTTTCATGTGAGTGCTGTAGTAGCCGCAAAAAGGAACGATTCAATTCTGTTAAACGCTATTAAAAATTAAGATTAATTGTGAGAGTACGTGTGCAAGACTGTCAAAGTTCTTTGGCTGTGCCTTTTTCATCACACTCCGGCCATGCTGCCACTTAAGAATGAGATATTCAAGGGTTAAATTCCGAAAAGATTTAATGGAATAACCACTGTTTATAATGAAGTCGTGCAAATAATAAGCACATAATTAGGCTTAAGTGAATTAATATAGTTAAAAATTGATCCAGCATAATTTTCGATAACTCTATTATCCTGATCAAACTTCAAGGTTGTAATGCATTCGTAGATATTTTATTGTCAACAAGTTATTAAGATCCATTTTAGGGCTGTGTCCTGTTTTATGAGAAAATTCTTTATTCATGGATTTCTGCGATAAGTTTATCATGATGGTAGCTAGTTTGGTATCGTGTTGGCCTGGCGACCACAATGTTAGCGGTTTCTAATTACGCCAAGGCATGAATGTAGTGTCATTCCTCGGTTAATGATAGGAGAGACGTTCTAAATAACCTGAGCCGTTGAAACCTCTAAAAACCAATCTCTATGAAGGTTTTAAGATATAGTTATTAATGTTTTCCTTAAATCGCTAGTGCATAGCATCGTAATATTGGTGAGGAGGATAAAGTGGTGATTTAATATTATTTTTTTCCGCACCAAACGGATCCAAGCGATGCGGAAAACGATTCAAGCAAATGCCTTTTCACAGTGATATAATTTAAGCACCGTAATGGCTGCTACGCCTCCCGTCCCACTCATGAGAAAGATCACATTTGACGTCCGCAGAAACATAGCTCGAGGGAACTGGAGGGACTGAAAAATCTTTTCGAGTCGTAAAGGTGTCGAAAGAGCGCTCGCTCTCGAGTGCCTACGTTAGCCGAGGGGTTGAGAGGTTGGTTGGTTGAAGACCCAGGGAACGGACGGGCTGGGACCGGGGGGGGAAGCGAGGAAGGAAAGCCGCCTCCATTCTGAGGACGGGGAGATTAATCGCGATTGTCGGTCAAACGAGAGAACACACTCAGCATAAAAATGCCTCCTCCTCCGCATTTCACCCTTAATTCCATTAATGGGCCGCGCCGATGAGTTTTCCGAAGCGGGAGAGTACAAAAACTGAGGAAGGAATAAAGGAGGTTGGAAGGGAGACGAAAGGATATAAAAAAAAGCATTTTTGTCTGGCTACCCGGGGCGTGAAAGCCGGTCGGGCGATCACGTTCGTTTTCATGCAAGGAAGAGTCTGGAAAGCATTGGGTGGGGTGTGGGAGAGTCAGTAGCCATTTAAATTGATTCTATTCCCATTTTGACTCCTTTATTTTTTCCATCTTCTTGGTCTTGTTTCTCCTTTTCTTTTTCCTCCTTCGCTTCTAGCGCTGAAGTGGTACGCATTGGCATCCAGCTCCGGGATCAATAAGGATCTCGTAGTCGGTCGGATAGAACCGCGATCGAAAAGCCCCTTCCTTCCTCCCCTTGGCATTGCATATATCTTTATCAACGTGTCTAGATGCATTGAGTGGCTGTTTGGGCGTAGGACAGTTGTTGGGATTTTTTTTAATAGCATAAAGACGTTTATTGCTCATTGACTTCTGTTTCTTAGAAAAGAATCATTTCTACTGGATAAATAACTAAAGATATATGTATAAGGCACAGCAATCTCCTTCAATTACATTAAACCCTCAATGGTTAAGGTAATGGGCATAGGAAGATCGTTTCTTTTCAATCACATTACTCTCTCTATCCCATTTTGTAATTTAGATTCCACTGACACAGTGGCATTCCAAGGCTGCGGCCACCGTACTCCACAAGCAAGCGTCAGGAGTCATTGGTGTTAGAGGGTGTGTCTAATTATCATTTAATGCGCATTTCTTTTATATCCGAGAGACCGTGTATCGTGGACTTTTTTTTGTCGGGTCACAATTTACCGTTCAGTATTTCACCATAGACTTCATGAGGTCAGCATCGTATTCAAATTCTATTAGAGAAAAAATTACTTACTGTTGGCCGTTGTGAAATACAATGATAGATTTGCGCCCCAGTATAGGTGTAAGAATATCATCGTCGGGAGTGTGAAATATCGTATAGTTTTTTTGTCCCACTTCGTTCCAACTTAGCCCCTCCTCGATTTCTCGGGACGAATTGAAATTAACCCCCTTCGTTTTTTCAAATCCTGATATAAAATTCTCTTTCAGATGCAGTCCATCATTTGTTTCGGCGTGAAAGCGAGGCAAATTTATCAATCATATTGTTATGTGTCCGATTCATTTTACACTTTCCACAGAAACCTAATATAGCGAAGCTATTTTTGGCACACAGTATGATGATTTATAGAATATTTTAGTTCTTAACCTTAGTATCGACATCATTTGCAAACTTATTGTCACTCTTCACATATGTAGCTTAGGGTTTCAATTTACTACATAAATTTGACATATTTCTTATGCTTTCTTGCATTCACGCTTGCTTCCTCATATTTTAGTGTCACCGTATGATTGTGACTGCCCTGTTCGTTTTAAAATGATCATTAACTGCCTGAAGTATAATGCTACATGCCTTTAGCTGTGTTGCACAACGGTATGAGATCAGTCGCCATGTAGCCAATCCAGCTTTCCACCATTTCACTCCTCGTACTCTCGAGCTTTAGAAAGCAAACACCGATAACATGCTGTCCCGCTTCTGTGGCTCTCCATGCCGCAGCCAGACTCAAGACCCTGACGGCGTATTACTCTTTTTTATCGACCAGTGCTCACGTCTAAGCCATTCAAAAAATCGTATTGACCAAAGTCCACATTTCCGCACGTATCCTTAGCTGTCTGTCTGTCCGTCCGTCTGTCCATTTCATTTTTACGGTCGTCCCTCTTTTTCTCCGTCCCCTTGCGCGTTATCACCCTGTCCTTCCACCGGGCAGGCGGAAGGGCGGGGAGGCATTTCGGATCGTCCGATTCGTTTCGCCAAATAAGGGAAGAAGTGCCGCGTTGAGTTATAACCCGAGAGCGGGGTATAAGGAAGGGAGTGGTCGGTCTCGCGGCCGGACGCATTTCGGGACGCGCAAGGATTGGGGAGCGGGTGGACGAGAAGGCTTAAGGGGGCGAGCGTCTTAGAAAGTGGAGGTGAGGATGTAGAGGGGGTGGGGGGGAGAGCGGCGGCGCGTCTATGCGAGGGACGCCTTGTGGGAGGGAGGGAGGGAGGGAAACGGATGAAGATTGAGAACTCGAAGGATTTTAAAGAGAGCAGCTGACTGACCACGGAGGCCACTTGGTGATTCTAACTGCATCTAAGCACTAGAGCAGATTTTATTAGACGTTTCCGATTAAAAAAAAACAGCGCGTACTAATATGGTCATGGTAAATGAGCCAACAACTTGAATTTTCGACTTCACGAGAAAAGGGGATGTTAAAATACTTTTTCAATCTCAATAAGAGCCCTTTAGATAGTAATTTTAACGATAGAAATCGCCTCGCATAATTCAGCTATTCTCATTCCGAGTGTGCCGTTGTGATAGAGGAGTCAGGTCCGGTTGAGATCAGGGAAAGTGTCTTGTCTTGGATTGCAAATGAGCTTTCATGGCCAAATAGGCACACAAGTATCTACTTTGAGGCAAAAATGTATTTTCTTGGTTCAGTTTAACGACCTATATGTATCTACGTACAGGTCCATACATTCAGAGGTAATTTTCGTATTTCTCCGAATATCCGGGTGCTCGCAGCCTACTGAAGCTATGCCTGCCCCGATCCATCCGCGGGCAATGAGCTTTGGATGAATGAACCAATTCGCTCAGCACGTGACTGTGCCACATACACCCCGTTCTGGCGTCTCTCAATCGTTTCTCTTCGTCGATCTCCCCACGTCCCATGTTTCCGACCCCCACCCCTCACCCTTATCCCTCCTCCCCATGTCAACCCCGCAGGAACCTCGCGAGCAGGGGAAAAAATACAAGGAGTAATCCTTGTTGCAAGGAACATGTCTGCCCCATGTCCCTCGCCCACGTACCCTTTCACTCCCTCTCCACCCTGACCACTTTACGGGAGGCGACGTTGACAAATGCGAGATGTTTCTAAGCGATCCGCTCCGGCCGAATAGCATACCACCCTTCTTTCTCGGTGACGAAATTGGAGATGGCAGATCGGTCGCAAGCGCGCACTTCATCACCAAACTCTTTTTCTAGCCGGCGGCGCTTCGTTTTCAAACAGACGAGCCTCGGGGGTGGGTGGGTGGATGTAAGCGTCACGGATCGCATCTCCTCGTGACGCTTTATCAAATAAGGGATGTCTCATGGATGAGGCGTGCATTTGCCGGCGTTCCCGGCCACGCGAACATGCGTATAATGTTTAAACGTGGTGCTTGCATGTTTAGGCATTTCATATGCATCCAGACCGGCCACGTTTTCCGCCGTGCAGTGACGTTCTTTATTTTTTTTGCACTGTCCACCTCTCTGGCTCGACATTGGAATTTTTGCGCGTGGAATCACCCGGTAATTTATTCAGTAGAACATGCTGAGTGCGGAAGCAAGCGAAGCGTAAAGCTCAGGGGTTGTTGTAATATGAGCCCTTCTTTCTCTTCGTCCTTCTTTGAGTAACATGCTCTTATTTCTGTAATCTGTGCATTCACTTGCTTCCAAGTGAAGACGAGCAGGATGTAATCACTTTTGAAACCATTTCATCCAACTAATCTCGTTGAAAATCGCATTACTGTGCAGTGTAACTGAAGTGAACCAATTCTTTATGCGTTGGAATTCTTCAGAGTTCGAGATGGACGTTGAAAGTTTTCGCCATTCACGATTCGTGGAATATAAGTAATCTTCCCGTTTCAAAACCCCTTGCTTATTATGCCCATTAACAAAAGGGAAGCATCTGGTCGCCAACAGTCCCTCTGTCTCCAGAGTGTGTCTGCCTCCCGAAATCTCATTCCAAGGCGAGGAGCCGGATTTTCTATCACAACGCCGTGGTGGCACTTTTCTCCTTTTCTCGATATATTCATTGGTGGCGTTGGTCATTCTTCTCGAACTCCTACCGTATCTTTTCGTCATTCGTGCCTTTTTGGTCACGCTTTCACCGCCTACATCTTTTCTACATTCTTCCCTTTGTCTGCCTCCTATAGGTAAGAGTACCTATCTATCGACCGATCCGCCCGAATTTCCCTGAGGACGTCTTGGGTGATCCTTTCCGCCTCCGTGTTCATTTTATGCCGAGCGGTTCGACTCATCCCTCCCACCTGACCCTCTTTCTTGCGACTCCTTAAGTTTCTCGTTTCTTTCCTTTCTCTTCTCCTCCCTTATTATGCCTTTACTTTGTCGTCATGATCTCAAGGCCATGTATTCTGTATCCCCGTTAATCTTCAATGACTCCGCCATTTTTATATACGCCGCTTATTACACTGACATCAATGTTTCGCCCCACTACGGTGTTATGCACATTCATATTATCATCGCGAAATTTTATTATTCCTTTTTTCAGCCACCCAATTGATTGCTTTTAATTAAAACGGATGCCTCGTTTGATTGAATATTGGTCATGCTATTTTCGTTTCGATTGAAGTGCAATATTCACTGTTCTCAGAACTTTTTGAATATGCATTCATAACCAGTGCATATGGTGTTGTGTATTACGCTTGAATAACTGAAAAATCTTTGATACCTTGCGTTTCTGATTGCTTTTTTTCCGCCCTAGTATTACTCTAAATTGAGTGAAGCTGATGAGATGCATTCTTAGCTCATTCCTATGAGATCACAGTTTCCTATAGTTTTAGAAGATCGATATCAGGCTATCATTTACAAATATTTTTATAAGTAAATGAGTTTTCAAATAATTTTGTTTTATTTTCAGCCCAAACCTCACTAATATAAAATTTTAAATAGTCGTTGTTAGAAGTGTAAGTTCTCCCATTTACTTCCACAAATGCAATCAGATGGAACTTTCCTTTCCAAGATCACCCATTGCTAAATCGGGTGATCTAAGGTCTAAGGACTATTAATGAGCCACGTATCCACCAAGAGTTCTATGTCCCTTTCTTCAAAGCCTTTCACGTCGTTTTATAATTTTTTGGGTCATTAGCAATGAAATATGGTAATCGGATAACTGAGCCACGTCTCTCCCATCGTTAATAATGGACCCATTACTTTGTACACATCGTCGATCGGAGCTGAACCTTCTCCCATTAAGCTCGATAAGTTTTCGTCACCGTTCACTTATTCCGTAGTCTTTCCTTTCCTTTACCCCTTGTCCCCAGCGATCATTTCATTCGCCTGCATGGCACTCAAATCTGCATTCAACTCCTCACTTCCCTCCTACTGTCTCGTGTAGATAGTTACCTTTTATTCAATTGGAACAATAGGATCCATTTCTAGAAAATTGATTTTAAATGGACCATTTACCTTTTTTGCCGATCGGATAAACTGTTTTCGATGCTTCGACTCTTATTTCCTATGCTGCGTGCGTGATGGAGATGATATTCCTGTAAGTGTTAGGTTTCGAAATATTTTCCTCAGTTGTGGGCGCTAAAACTGAAATATTATATATTCCAATGACCTTAACATATCCCAAATGATTCCAGCAGTTATCATGTTTTTTTTACGCTTAATGCTCATAATTTATAATTTATAATATTCCTAGTACCGGAAAAATCTGCTAACTCACTTCTTTATGGTTGAACATCTTCCTGATCTACTTCCGTTTGTAAATACGTAACACTGGTAGATTATTCGAAACCTTGTTAATTTCTAGATATCACCTAGCGATGGCGTTAAACATAAAAAACAATGGAATGTGGTCTCCAAGTAGGATATTTACAGCATATAGTGCTCACGATGAACATATACGAGCAGATTCTTTTCGAAGAATTGCGCGGATATGAGAGCAGCCTAAACAGTGGTGACTTAAGACACGCACCAGTCTCTTGACGTCCTTCGTCCACCACTGATTCCGAGGGGCTGGTAAACCAAAGGCACGGTTGGCCTCGGACGAATCCCACCATTTCATCTTCCGTCTCGCCGCTTCCGCTTGGGAGTCTTCGAGGGTGCCATTGTCCTCCGAACGAGATCGAGTCACCACACATTTGCGGGGGCGGTGCCATGTGTATGTGTGCGCGTGCTTGTGTTTTTCCTGCCTGCGTGTTGGTGTGTGTGGTCCTCCTCTCCAGGCGCAACTGGCGAGGGAGTATCTCCGATGGGGTTGGACGGGGGAGGGATGGGCCGAAGGGGTTGGGTGGGGGGTGGGGGAGCTGGAAGAAGGGCGAGCCCGAAACGCTGGGTGGAGTGTGGTGGTGGGGGAGAAGTAGTCTGGGCGCCTCCTAGTCGGGCGACTCCTTTTCTTTCGCTATGCGAGGCAGTGGAGTGCTGAGAGAGGTTTGGCGGTGGACTGAAAGGAGCGAGGGAGGTGGACCACCGCCCCAACGCTCCTTCCTCTCTTCCTTTTCATCCCTTCTCTCATGTCTCTCCTCTGTTTAGTGCCTCTTCTTTCCTTCTCCTTTTAACCTCTATTCAAATTTTTTGTCTGTCTTGCTCGTATGACTGACGACATTTTACGGAGTCAGTACGCAATGACTGCAATCTTTTGATGACAATTTCTAGATTTTATATAGCATTATCATCGCTACACTGGGCACGGAACCTAGGGTTTATAATCACACTGATGTTTTATTTCAATTTAGGTATTTTCTGGTGGATAATTTTTCTCTGGCGGTGATCAGTGGCTCGCCAAGGATGGGATTATGAAAATATTATTGTCGAGCATAGTAATGCACAAAGCTAGACAATATCTTGACATTTATAATTTTAACTTTATTTGGTGAAAAGGAAAATCGATTAGAATTTCCTCCAATGCAATGTAGGACGTATCTATAGTTCATGCAAATCATAGTGCAATAATCGCTTTAATTAACTGATAAAGATTGTTCGGGTGTGTACGTGTGAAGAGATCGTACACTTTTACAATACACGATGGACGAACAGTCTTTATGAGGCCCAGTGATTATATTTCCTTTTAAAGTTAGAGTTTTTAAATGGAAGGATACTATTTTATTCTGTCCATCTATTCTTATACCGCTGTTTCTTGATATTGGCATTAAAAGGTATGTAAAAATATATTATTTCTTACGACCAGTAGCTTAGTACCAGTACCAGTAGCAGTAATGTTTCGGATTTATCGAAGAATATTGAAATTAAGCTCCAATATTCAATAATAATCCAATTTCTGCCTTTCTGTGAATATTTTTCTTTCACTGGGAAATTCTAATGCAAAAGCTAGCAAGCAATGCTCGAAGAGTTGATATTTGTCAAATCCTTTTTCGTTTGATTTTTAAAGCATTCATCGCACAAATATGGAAGGACATAAACTCTTCGCATTCAAATTAAATTGTATTCCAAATGGCCAGCTCAAATATTTGCTATAATGTCATTTCTCTTTTCTTCACTTATATCGAATAAGATTCTCTATTCTTTTTCTCTTTTAACTTTTATTAGCCCTGTTGAAATTTCAATCCGTTGAATATCACCAATCTCGTTTCTTGGATCACATCATTCTCTCTCTCTCCGGTCACCTATTTCGAGACTTTTGTTTTGGGAATATGGGAAGCTTTTGTCTTCTCTATTCACCTCTTTTCTCTCCTGCCGCTGTTGCTTTTATCTATTTTCATTCCAATCGCCGTCTCCTTTCCTCCTCCTTCTCCTCCCTCTCCTTCGATTCCTTCTCCCAATTCCATGACGGAGGCAGCTTCTCATCCTCAAAAGGGCGAGGTACTCCGTCTCTCTCTCCAAGGGTGTGGTCGGGTCGGCAAAGGGAGGGATCTGAAAAGGGAAAAAGGAGGTTCGCATAAGCAAGAGGGGGGTTACTCCCTCCTGAACTCCCCTCCGCTCGTACCAGAGAAAACCGACCGGCGGGCAGACCGCCACCGACGACAAATAAATTGGAAATTTTTGGGAAGATCGCATTCTTTATTTATTTTCGTTTTTCCTGTCGTCGGAGAGGGTCCGGGTTTTTGTCCGGTTTTTTATCCTCTTTCCCTCCGCCTACGCCCCCCTCTCTCTTCCTTTCCCTTATGCTTCGACGGGGTGGACGACCGCGTTTCAGTTCGTGGGACACGCAGGGGGATGGAAAATAATTAATACCTGCTTGCCTTTTGAGCCTGCCTCTCATCGTTTGAAGGGTCACTCCCGGCATCTCATGCAATTTTGATCGTGGGAGATGCAGTTATAATGATATGGTCGATTTAAAACCTCGCAGTTTGTGCCTAGTAAACAAATTCTATCATCACGCCGGAAAAGGGAATGTTTTTACGTGATTCTTGGGGTTTTTGGAAGCTATCCCCCAGGCGTCCGGGAATTATCCTTTTCTCAAGTGGTCTCCTTTATCTGTGAATCAACCCGTTTTATCTCTTCATCAAGGTGTCGTGACCACTCCGGGCCAGATTTCAAAGACGAAATGTGGAGTCCCGGCATCCTGTCATTGTTTCGTGAGAGACCGTTTGGCTTCATAATTGGAGAAATGACCGTCTTTATGGAAGGAAGGAATGCTTGGGCGACGGCAACGATATTCATTAGTCACGGTCCCAATTATCAAGATTAGGAGTATGCGAGTGGCACTACCCAGCGAGATGTGTTTACTTAGGACTCAGCGTGTGAGTCCATAACTGTTGTGTTTCAGTGGGATGCTACGATCTAACTCACCGAGTAAGCTTAGAAACATGTGTTTTACAATGGCTTTCCGAATTTGGTATTTTTTGTGCTCATACTTTGCCTATTTCTTTAATCACGACATTATTTTCCTTCTGCAGTAAATCTATCACTGTCCATCATTGTATGTACTTATATTCCAAGTATCTCCATGGATAATGTTAAGGGTGACGGCATTTTGGCGGCGTTAATTCAATTTTCGTCTCAATCTCTCAAGCGACAAAACGCATTGCAATAGCTCGTTGATCATCATAGTATCGCCTCTTTAATTGTGTTACAAACACTGGTAAATTAAAAACTGTTCCTGGTTTGTAATTAGCGTCTGAGTAAGCCACGGGGCCCACCCGGTAATCTTTGTCTTTTTTTTGGCTAGACTAAATGAACTTAAAATATGCCCATTATGTCCACCTCCAAATTACAATCCTTTTATTACGGAAAGTTAATTTAGTCAGCCGTTTTTTTTTTACATCCATGTGCATGAAGCCACGCTATTGGCCTGTCTGTTCGAAGCCCATTTTGTGTCTTTTTATTTGAGCGTGCGATTAGATGTGCCACGATGTCTGATTAGCGATTTGCTCACGGGTCAATTTCCATATGACCCATGAAAATTGAATGCAGGAGCAACATCGCCGAGTCCAAATCTTACCCATCCCATCCAGTCTTCTCAATCTACTATCTCTCCTTTCCCCATTCCCATAACTTGTCTCGTACCCCATCGAACCCCGTTTCCTCAACCTCGTTCTTTTAACCTTCTCACTTATGTTTTTCCTCAGCGCACGAGCCACTACCTTCATTCGCTAATTTTCCTTCCCCTTCAATTAGGCACAATTTGGCCCCGCCTACTGAGAGAAACTTAGAATCTTCTCGTTCCCGCCCCCCCCCCCCCCTCATCCGTCCAAGTCCAACAACTTTTCTCTCTCTCTCGGGTTTTTAAAACCTCTGCCCCGTCTCATTTTTCCTCTCCGAGTCGCAGGTGCTGCTGAACAATTGAATTGGGCCATTTTTTTAGGTAAATGCATTTTTCTTTCCTATCTAATTCATTTAGAGGATTTAAGTGGTGTTAAATAATTCGTCGCTGGAAATGTAACTCTCCTAATAGAGAATAATAATTATTAAATAATAACGAATATTAATGGTCAATTACGGTTATAAAGTACGAAAAACCAATTATTTACAGCAATTCTTACTTCCTCAATTATTGTTTGTAGAGTCTTTTATTCTCACATAGAATATTTCTGATTAAATTATAGTGCCTTTGGCATTCAATTATATTACAATGATTTTTTTCTACGCTTCCCATATTCTTCGCTGAGAGAAGTGTAGCTTTGGGGAAATTATCATCTTTTTTCGTCTACGATAACAGTTTCTTATATCTTACAAATTAAAAGAAAAATATTTTAGGGATCAGATTAGAAACCTTAGCATTCCTTTTTCGGTGATTCATGTAAGTGTAATTAGTGATAATGAAAGGTAGCACTGAAAGTAAATATTGTTACCATTAAATATCCACATTCGTACTCTTGGCACTTTTGCTGCAAGTTATGCGTATGGGACTTTAATGATTATCTATAACTCCTGCCGTCATGGTAATCACGAGAAATTTATCATGGGTTAGTTTTTTTCTCCAGCATACGACATGCAATTACGTTAAATGTTTAATTTTTCCGTCCATTTATGGTCTTAAAATTTAATTTACCTGTTCACGCCCTTCATAAATTACTTCCGCGCGTGGTCGAATGTTGTTCAGAGGGTGTCACGCTAAAAAATATAGCATGGTGGGGGTCTCGTTCTTCACTCAAAATAAGATGCCAAAAGGGACGAAATGGGCCATTTGTGAGGTAACCCCTTTTTTTAATCATGAAGCGAGTTAGTTAATCAATCCTCCCGTGTAAAACATGTAAAGAGAGCCCACCCACGACCGCGATTGGTTTACATCCTATTTCACTGTCATGCCTGATACCTTCGCCACGGTATTGACCTCGCCATGAGAACACGGAAAAGGAGTGTCCCGGAGCACGCGATCGGCCTCTCCCGACCCTTCTCCCCAAAAAAAGGAAGCCGCCCGCCTCTTGATTTTTTAATAACGATCGCTCAAAGACTCATCTTCCTACTCTCTCTCCTCCTCCCCGCAGGCGGAATGCCCACCCATACAGATGGAGCCAGTGGACCTGAGCGTCAACAAGTCGAGTGTCGTCGGGGGTGGAGGGGGCGGCGGCCCCCATTCTCCAGTCGTCCTCCAGGTGCCCCGGTACAGCCCCCAACTGCCTTCAGGGTCCGCATCCTCCGGCAACGGCGTCGACCTAAGGATCAGCAATTCAGGTCAGTGAGCCCAATGTGGCTGTCTTCACTTCTACTTTCATAAAAAAAAACATACACTGCCAGTACTTGTGTCAGTCTTGGACCTGAGGTCTCCGCGTGGTGTATCATTGATGATAAGGTCTTCCAGGAGTTCCTCCACTTTGGTTTATCTCTGGACGACAGCTGTTTCTCCAGTCATCCTGCTGGCGTTTTCAGGTTAGTTTGTTGGTAGTCCCTGGGAAACAGTTCACTTCTCACCTGAATACGACAGCGAGATACCCGGAGAATTTGTTGTCACCTAGAGACAAACCAACGCAGAGGAACACTATGACCTTATCATCATGTGAGTTAGTCATTCACACCGTTCCAATGGTCTTTTTAATAATTTATGTTCAATTCCCTGTCTTCAGTAAACCATTTTCCATAAAATGGTAAAATGGTGCGTAAACCGGATTACACAAACTAATTACAGTCCTTCTTCCGGGTATATCGTGCATTAGTTGACTTCTGAAAACAAGTGTCGCCTACTGTCCTGGAGACGTCGTCAGAAGCGACCTGAGGACACCTTCAGTACAGCAGGCGAAACTGTTGTCTTCAAAAGTCAACCAACGCAGCAGGATATCCAGAAGATGGACTCTGATGCCAGGCATCAATGAAACCTGCGGATGGATATTGATTTTCCCGTAAGGATTTTTATTACGTATATCGCGGAATCATGAGTTAGTCAGGGACGAAATGGGAACTCAAAAACGAAATGAAAACACGTTCCATTTGCAAACAAATTATACCGTTGAATTAGAAACTACTTCATTGATTATCATCTGCATTTATTCAGATCGGTAATGAGTTCGGTTAGTACTTAAGTAAGCATTATCTTAAAGCTTTTCATATCCTTCAACCAAGGTAATTCCTGAATTTTGGCCTGCAAGTCATGCTTATTAATGCAGGTATGATGCCATATAATCTGATCACCCTGATCTCGTTGAGAAAGTGAACACTCAAAGAATTTGTCAGGATATTCTGATAAAATTTTGGTCAAGCCATTCAAAACCGTGCTTCAAAAATTTTTTTTCTCAAATACGGTCTATGGTTGATTTTTTTACTCTCCGTGCTGGCAAGTGATCATTTAGTTGTCTCTGCACACGTGAACTCAAAAACGAAATGAAAACACGTTCCATTTGCAAACAAATTATACCGTTGAATTAGAAACTACTTCATTGATTATCATCTGCATTTATTCAGTTACTGTACATCTGCCATTATCCGCTCTCATCGTTTTCGATGCCCCCTCTTGTTGCACTAAGGTTCATAACTTGGAATTAGCTCTCCCGGGAAAAATTGCCTTTAAGACACATTGAGTATAGAGTCACAAGAACTACGATGCAAAGCTAACGTTTTAATAAAATTCTGCTCGCTGGAAAACCAAATGCGTTCCATTCTGAGATGTAATTGGATTTACAAAAGGTAAGCGAACCGATGAAAATTGAATGACCTCGCTAATGTAGCCGAAGATAAGTGAAAATCAAAGGCTAGTTGATTAAGGCTGCTCTATACCAGCCTTTAAAAGGCCGTTGCAGATGCTTATGCCTGACGCGACTACGACTTTATCGTAGCAGCTGGCATCTTGGAAATTTTTCCCATTATAGAAAAAGTATTGGTTTTAGTCTTTAGTAAAATAGATTTTTTGTAGGTTTATTTGCTGGTTTATAAAAAATAGCCAAACTTTCCATTTTTTGTCTATTTTCAGCAGCTATTTGTTAAGCCTAGAATACGATACGAAGATTTTGCTTCAACTCGTTACAAAGCTTGATCCTTCATCTACCCATTCAAATAACAACTGCTGATGCTGTTTCTATAGCTAGGCCATAAACCCATTAGCCATGGAGTATGTATCGCGTTTTTAAACTCGTGATGCGCGTGAGTTCCTAGCAAAGATTTCTTCCTTTGGCAGCCTACCCCCACTCCTGCTCTAAGGCGTTCCACCCCTCTTGTTTACAAAAAGGCCACATGGGCTCTGTCTCTGAGCGAGCCTGTGGGTTCCCAGAGCAGTGTCAAGTTACACCTCGAGATAACGCCCCTCTTCTCCCCCCCTCCCCCCAGCTGGATGGACGAAACCGAAAATGTTCTTTCCAAGCTTTACGGAGAGTATCTGAGGAGTCGGATATGAAGGCCGTTTTACACGGCGAATGATCTTGCAAATGAAATCATGCGCATGAAGTTCATGCGTCGTGTAATACGGAAATCTCCTCGCATGAAATTCATTCGCATGATCATCATGCGATCAAAATTAGCACGTTCTAATTTTGATCGCATGATTCCTTGAATGATCGCATTATACGAGCGCACGACGTTCGTCTTTGTTTTATGAGCGACTGGAAGAGGATTCAAATTAAACAAGTGCAGGAATAAATGCAATTATAATTGTTTTTCAGAGCTTTTCCGTATACAATTAACTGGCGTGCCCATGTAGTATACACTATAATCATATGTAATTCTTATAGGTATTTTTATATAGGCATTCACCTAGTGAAGTTCTTCAATTAATCACGTTTTGGCGAAGGTTGAGTTGAAAGTAATATATTATGTAGGTATTCTATGATTTTGATAATTCTTGTGACCAGTAGGTATAGAGCAATAAAGTATTAGAACAGAACATGAAAATTATAACTGAAAACAATACATTGAAATATCTCCATCGGCACTTGTCCGTTGTCTCTCATGCCATTCATGAGGATGTCACCTGTTGTAATTGTTATACAGCTACCACGAACTGGATTAATTAGAACAAATAGCACGTATCTAACCTTTAAATAGTACACTATCTATTATGATAGATATTCCTACACACTTCATGCATAATTAAACTTATTTTACCCTCATGAATTCTTGCTGAGTAATCAGGGAACGCTATATCCGTATACGGTCATGCATGACCGTAATCGTATCTATATGGATACGATTCGCCCGTCGAAAAAAGTCTTAGCGTAATAGCAAGCCAGAAACGAATTGCAAAATGTCAATATAATTATAAACATCTATATCAAAGGTTAAATTAGGATCTCTTGTCACAGTAATTGCTTCTCTCGTCGTCGTGTCCGACGTTTCATAATCATGTCTGGTGAGATTTAATATAGTATGAAATTTTTCCAGCGTCTTTCTTAATGAATTACGATAGGCCTCACAGTGCTATAATAACAGTTCATTTTGAATCAGGCCTAGCATGCCTTGACCTCTATCTCTCCTCTCTTCTTCTAGCTTTCTCCGGCAAAATTTCATGTCATTTTCGTGAGCCATATCTAAAGCAGAGATGAAGTGGTTTGTTTGAGACAATGACCGCAGAAATCGATTGACGATTATCAAAGAACTATATCAGGGAAAATGTTGCCAGAAATATGCGATCATGGATAGGAGAATAGAATTTATATAAGGTACACTAAATAGTAAAGCAGAGGAGCGGAGATACTTTTAATAAGCCGGCCAACCACTATGGAAAAGCACTTTGATTGGACATGGGAACTATATTAGTAAAGTAGCCTTCGTAAAAACCCAATTGGAATTTTCAGGAAGAACACTTTGAGAAGCTAGGTGATCGCAAGCGATCCGTGCGGGGCCCAAGAAGAATACAATTATTTTTTTCTTTTTTTATAGATTTTGTTGTTATTACCCTTAAAAATATTCGTGGCCTATTTCTATCATAGGTTTATTAAGTAGGATAGTAGTAAGTATTCTCCTTGTTTGATAATACAGCATGGTGAAATGCCGCCACTGCCACACACCGTTGCGGTGGCTTGCAGGATATTGTGTAAATGTAGGCGTTTTATGAATACTAAACTTCTAAACCGTATTGAACCGGCATTTTTTTGACTCGATTAGGTGAAAGCCTATTGATTTAGAGAGTGGAAATACATACTGTTCTATGTTTGTAATAATCTTAAGTCTTCCACTCATTCTCTGTACTGATGAAAGAGGCACAGTTGATGTCGTTGAGTTATCTACGAAATGAGTGTACAATATGTTTCACCATTTCAGTTCCTGAAAAGGAGCATTCTTCGGATTCTGAAAGTTGAAACCAGGGCATATTGTACAAGGGATTAGCATTCACAAAAGAGTTCTCGTAAAATCTAACCTGCCTAAGCGATTCATCAGTTAGGATCTGGCGGAGAAAGATACGCTTCTACGCAATGACTGTTCGCTGTCAAGCTTACATAAGGAGGGCTCGGCATAATTCATAGGGTCCTAGGAAATGAAAATTTTTATTTGTTTATTTTAACTGCCATAAGTGTGTTATAATACGTCAAAAATTTTCTGAAATCCGAATAACATAATTTTATTGAATAGAGAAATGAAATAGGAATATTAAATTTAATTAAATAAGAAGAAACGTATCCACTCAACATTCTATTAATATTATTTGCGACAATTCACACCATGCTGGACAAAATACATGCACACCGTGTTCATTTAATAAAAACGCCCAATAAAATTTCCCTTGACTTTCGAGTTTCATTGAGTTAAGAAATTAGAAGCCAAATCGTCATGAGCGCAATTTTTAGCTGCGTTTTGACCTAAGTGCACATTTGGTATATGTATGATACTTTGTTTCTCTCATGGTTCATTGCATTACCTATCGTAAACTCAACTCCGTGATACCGAACAACTACTGTTTGTAACCGCGGTCTAAATATCTGTACAATATTTACCATCATTGCAAATTCAAGGTGGGACGAATCATTATTTCGTAATAGAAAGTGAAACGATGCCCAAGCAAGAAACAGGAAGATTTGAGACCCTTTCATTTGGTCATAGATAAGAAAGGGTCGGGTTCTAAGAATCTCGAGTGACCGCGCTCGAGATATCTCCCGAGAGGAGTAGCTCGGACCGGTATCATGTTACATCTAGAGGAGGGAGAGAAGAGGTGGAGAAGGCCCCCCATTCCACTTTTTTATACCGCCACCTATGCGGGGAATCGTAGAACTAATCCCAAAAATCCGTTACATCTGAGAAAGGGTGGAAGTATAGAGCAGCCTTAAGTAACCGTTCGGAGTTTCCATTTTATGCCTTGTCTCATGTTCATAAGTGAACTCTTGAACCTGGAACGGACTTTCGCTCAATATTTATATCATCGTGGCCTTGATCTTCCTCTCCTTCCCACTTAGAGCAGGGGAATGAGCTTTAGTCCACTCGGGAAGGCATTCAAATGCGCCGTGCCATTCCGACCAGAGGAGGAACAAAGAGAAGGTGGCGAAGGGCAGCAAGCGTATAAGGTCACAAGCATGCATTTAATGCGTGCCAAACGTGAATTTACGATTAAAAGGATATTACCACCTCTAAATAAGTGCATGTAATATCCATTTAACAGATTTCTCAAAGCCAAGTAGAATGAAGATATTGATGAAGAAATAATCGAGTTTACTTTAAAAGAAAACGTTTGCTAGCTTTTGGAGGCTTGAAGGTTGATTGCGATTTCCAATATTTCGTAGTAATTTGCACTCTTTGATATGAAAAGTGTGTTTTCGTTTATATATACTGCGATTAGTTGCGGGATACTAATGAGACGACTATTCACAAAATGTTAAAGTAACTCAGCCACTCGGTGTTTTTGAAACTTTTGAATTACGATTATACCCATGGGAATATTGATTTTTAATATATCAATACAATTTTTCATGTGGCTGCCTATGTAAATTAAAGACATGATGTGCTAATCCATGGTTGCGGGTTCATATCCCACCTTGAGATGGATTCCTTGTTTGTATTAGCTTTTAAGTTTAACCTCCACGTCGCGAAGGAACCCTTGTTGCAGTTCGAGCTTCACTGTATCTGATATCACGACTACAGCTGTTTTTCAGAGTTCGTCACAGCGAGATGACATTTGGATACCCGAAAAAAAAATGTATACCTACCGGTGATTATTTCTGGAAGCGGGCTGGCTCACTCGGTGGATCATTTTGAGCGCGCGGGAGGAATTGAGTCATCTTGAGCTGAGTCGATCTCCGTTACGAATTCAAGCGTTGAATAAAATTTCGCGGTGAGGAAGGAAGGGGAATGTTGGGGGAGTGTCGGCACACTCCCAACACCTGGCTCACGATCCGGGAGGAAGATGAAGGCAGGTGTGCGTGAGGGCGTGGCGGAGGAATACCGAGAGCCACCCGCACCCGCCTGGGGACATGAAAGAGGGCGCGCAGTCGCTCGCTCCGGTGTGGTCCCATCGACGCCGAGGAGGGAGGGAGCGATGGGAGTTCCGAACCGCGCGATTTCTCGGAGAAGGGGATCATGGGAAGGAACGATAGCTGCGTGACTGGAGCGGATGGAGGAATATTCTACTGCGTCGCAAGTCCCAGCAGGCCAGAGAACAATGTGGGATGTTAATGACCGCGCACAATTATCAATTTGTCTACAATAATCAACTGATATCGACGGTCCGAACTTTAGCCGAGTATCAATTATTTCGTAAGAGTTAGATAGCACCTACCCTTTCCTCCAAAGTTCCGTATTTATCTCACCACCCTTTACAAATGTGAAGAAACGCACTTTGTTTTGTTATCGTGTATAGTTGATTGCAATGAGTAATTTTTTGCAAGCGGGGAACTTCTATTTTGCATCGGGGTCATTCTAAGTATTGATTTTTGTGCTTGAATATCTGCATAAACGATGACGTGATTGATCGTAGGTGACAATCTCATTCATTTAGGATAGCGTACCTTTTTTCGACTCGGTGACAATTTTATGTTTGGTGATATACCTCACCTCTATACCAACTATAGTCACTGATTATTTTATCACTACATTAAGGGGCATGTGAGCGAGAGAGGCACCATTTGCATCGATTGATTCATATCAAAGGCTAATTTTGGCTATTCTTGAAGAGAAGTCGTTGCTGGAGCAAGCATATGTTATGACCCCCATGAGTTCTACCTTTGGGAAGAAGGGGTCCCTCGCCCCCTCTCTTCCTGCCTCACCGCTGCATACTCCTTGATCTCCGTCACAGGGCCGTGGTCCCCCTTGGTGCCTTTAAGAACAGACTAATTCCGACGCCAGGTTTCTTTCCACCCTCCCATTCTTATCCTAGTACGTTTCCTGCCGGTCCGAAGCGCCTTTAAGTGCGGATACAGACCAGAAAACCCCGATTAGAGGAGGAGCAAGCATGTCTTCTCCACTCGATATGCCCATCCACCTTATCGTGAGCAGGCATCTCTCCGTTTTCCACTTATCATGTTCCGTTCTTCCAGGTGGGCTCGCCCCCGCGACCTCCCGAGGACAAAACCGTAGCGAAATTTGGTATGTCGCTAGGATGGGTTAAATCGGCAATAAACAATTATTTTTACATTCTCTTCTTGTCTTGTTTGCCAATGGGGTTTTAATTTTTTTTTTCTCATGACCTTCAAAAGCAGCTCACTAATGTTTGTTCCTTGTAGATTTGTCGAATATCCCCGCCCAAATGCTTCGACGTAGATCACTTGGCATAGTGTGATCCCTGAAGTGCTCAATGCTAGAAATCAGCCGACCGACTTGATAGCACAGAATACCCTCTGGAGAGAGCAACGAAAATCGCGAGTGTGTGCTGGATCGGCTTTGCGTTGAGGGCATAATGGACGAGTGTCGCCGAAAGCTGCGTGGGGACAGGAAGAAAAACAGCTCTGACCGAAACAGCTCAGGGGAAATTTCTGGTTGAAGTTTGGATAAATCAACCGCGTGAGGAGGACGACAGACTCGTTGACCCGACGCAATTACGTTCTAGGTTCCGAATTCGGGCCATTAAATCATGTCAGAACCAGTTGCGGGGCCTAATTTATGTAATTGGGCATCAGATGCCATTATTTTCTTTTAATCGCTTTGGTTTGCGACCGCAGATGCAGAATTGGGCCGTCCAAGTATCGCGGAAGGACGCAATGCACTTCAGCGCAAACACGGATATGATATTAAAAAAACGCGCACATTAAGGAATGCATGAAGTGGTAGTGAAGGAGTATTTACCCATTTAATTTCTAAATAATTAAAGCCAATCATGCCTCAGCCATCCTTCATAAAATTTTAAAATTGCACTCATAAATGGCTAATAAATTCTCCTTGCGTATGGAAATGATTGCTGGTTCAAGATAGCAGGTTTGTGAATCTCGTCGCATAGTAGGTACTCAATACCGCAGTATTTATTAGGGAATTGCACACCTCTGCGGTACCAAGTACGGGGGTTCGTTACCTTAGCGGCCCCATTAATGAAGTCATTCCCTAAGCATCCATAAAATTCTAAACGTAGCACGACCCCACTAAGGTCACGACCCGCCACTCGAGTCTCCTCTCCTAGTTTGGAAATGGAGGGATTACGTTACGGTTCGAGAGAATCACGAGAAAGCACGTAGGTGACGTAAATATTAAAACATCCCTGTGTTTCGACTCAATTTGCATCACGACCCTCGTATCGGCGATCGCAATTTCAGGAGAGACTGAATGAGTCGTCTAACGTGAAGCGTCGTTCGTGCATTAAAGATAATCTAAATCCCGTCACTTGTTTACATTTCCCTTCGTGGATTGGAAAGCTGACTGTTAGCGATTTCCAATAAGAGATTTTTGTTTCCCTTAATGAATAAAATGATGGAAAGCATCATCATTTATATGTGCAATTCAGAGAAGGAGTCATTCTAGACGTTGGGTTTGAAAGGCTGTTATTTCAGTAGCACTATTTATTGATACCGAGCCGTTATCATTTCCGTAGCGATCAACGTAGTTGGTAATTTGTTTTGCTATTCTATATTAACTTTTACGGTTGATCAGTACCCATAGTTTGATCAATAGCTATGCAAATACAATGGTCTTTGCATAATAACCTGGTCACTGATTTGAATCTCTTATAATTTCCCGCATTGATAACCTCTCCAGAGACATGGTATAACATACTAATGTCAAAGGTCAAATCGTTAGTTTCCGCCTTGACGAAACGGGTAACTTTCGGGATGTGTACCGTTTCACATCGGATACCTCAGCATCTTCTCCGACGTGGGATCGAATGAAGACAGGCCCTCGCGGAGGAAGGAGGGTTTGAACGCGATGAGCAATCAGGGGTGAGAGAGGAATGATCCGTTGGAAGGTCTTCTGATGGCGTTCGAGAGAGAGAGAGGTAGAGGAAAGGACGGAACACAGAGGGTTTTCATAGCAATGTGACGGGACGAGTGTGGATTGAAAGGTGTGGTGAAAGGAGAATGGGGTAAGGAGAGAGGGCCGAGGAGGGATGATTACTCGGGTCTGGTGTGAGAGAAGTTGTGGGGCTGAAGGGAGGTTGGGGAGCGTCCGTGCACTCAGTTCCTTCCTCCTCTGCCTCGGATCATCATCAGTGCGGAGTGAAAGGTGGGTGGAGTGGGGTATCCCTTTGGGGAGTGGATAGGTGTGGGTGGATGAGTTGGGAAGGGTATTCGAGATGCATGATTCGGCCTGGGCGGGGTGAAGGAAAAGGACTTCGAGGAGGAGTAAGGAGGCACGACTCCCATGGGACGCGAGGAGATCTCTCTTCTTCTCTCTTACCTCCTCCACCTTTGTTCGGTTTCGCCCCCATCGCCGAGGGAAAGAAGGAAAGACCCAGCGAATGTGTGAGGTTGAGAGAGTCGGTCGGGCTAAGATCGTGAGACACACGAGCCGGCCGACCCCTTTTGACGCTCTCAGGGTCGATCCCCGCCGAGAGAACGGAGCTCTGTGGTGCTTTTTTCTTGTCGCCGACCGTGTGGGGGTCAGAAATAAGGAAGAGGGTTTTGGGAGGGGAATTGGGAACGGAATGTAGATCGCCTAGCACTTTTTCAGCTCGCCAATGAGAACGGGAAGTATTATTCTCCTCCTCCTCTTTTTATTTCACCCTCGACAAAAGAAACGCGCGCGACCTGGACGCGTAAATTTCCCTCCCATCTTTCTGCTGAAGCTGGCGCGGAGACAAAGGACTTTATTTCGAGCGGCTTTGTGCGTCCCTGTGGTCCCCTCCCTTCACGAAACCCAGTGCGACAGTTGGAGGAAATAAGTCACGCAGCGAGTGCATTTTAGGCCGTGCGTGAGGGAGGTGCCCTGAATGAACAAATCAGACCGCTCATGACAGAGGCAGCGGAAATTGCGTGAAGAGGGGTAGGTGGGTGGGTCAGGGTTGCATACATAGCCCATGCCTGTGAGGTGTGGTCTGATTGGCACTGAAACCAAATGTAAAATCTTTTGTATATTTGGATATAATTTTCGAAAGGAGGTCATGAGCCTCATTGAGAAATTTTGAATGCCCCTCATTCAAATGGCTGTGCGAATAATTGGTGAAGTTAAAGGAAAAGGTTCTCTACATTTGGACGAAGTACCAAGTGATATATATCATGGTCAGCGGTATAAACGGTTGAGTAAATGCTGAGGTAAAATTGTAAGTGTAATAAACTTTTATTAGGAAAAAGTGTCTTGGTTCGTATGAAGAAATGCCAATTCAACGCTATGTTCTTAAAACAGTTATTTTTCATCGACCTAAAGTATTTCTCGACCGGAAACCAAACTGAAATGCAAAAGCAGTCACAAGCGTCAACCGTAGAAAGGAACTAGTGTGTTAGATCAGCTCAGCAGGCGCTGGGTCTTCCCCCTTTTCCGTGAGGGTGATTGCACAGGTCTAAATTATAGGCATTGTATTCAGTCCCTTTTCCCCGTAATATGCTTCGTGGAATCGGCTAGATAAAGGGAAGGGTAGAAAATTCTAGCTCACACCTGAATCTAAATATTTTTGACGCCTAGAGTAGAAAACGCTAGCATACAGCAGGTGAATGACTGTTGGGATAATTCATTCAATACTGGATTATCCCCTTCGTCAATTACGGCTTTCTCATGCGCGTTACAATGGCTGTAGGCATCAAAAACTTTCTTGAAACGAAGTGTTTGAGTCAAACATGTGGGAGGATCGTTAGAGATATATCCAGGAATCGGAATAAGTATAATTCGAGCGAGGTTGACTGATCTCAAGCCAGTTTTTCTTCAAGATAACAAATATTAAACACTTTTGTCATTCATAGATCAATAAAAAATTCAGAACTATAGGATATGAGCCAAAAATCGAACACAATTTTGACTATATGAAAAGAAGACAATTTGAGATGTACGTACCAAGAACCAAGTCGAAATCAGATTAAATATTCGCTGAGGGTCACCTATATGAGAGAATAATACTCGTACGAGAAATTAAATATATGTACGAGTACTCGTACATATATTTAATTTTCCCTCAGCGTCTCAGTGATGTGCATTTTTACACTCGCGATGTAATTTTTAGCTGGAGTGTGTTCGTCATTTTAGCATCGTGGCTTGAACACTGGAGTTCCGCTTTGTATTTAGGAACTTTAAAAACACCAGTGACCAAAGTATTAGTCGTATCAATCAGAACACGACGTCTACAGCGCTGTCGAATTCCTTGTAGGTGGTGCTAAACAAGCTCTACCTATATGGTGCTGGATGGAGTATCTGGTCAGAACAAGTAGTCTGATTCCGTACGAGAAAGCCAGTGTGTGCCCTCTGCAAGATCTTGACGGAGGAGGAGGAAAGAAAGCAAAAACTTGAGCCCCGCCATCAAACTCTCCATCCCGCTCTCGCTCTCCCCCGCCCTGCTGATTCAACTCGCATTACGGACGGGGGGAGGGACCCCGCCCCTCGATCTCCCCGTGTCGTGAGGGAGTTTGCGATGGTTACGGGAGGGGGAGGCAAGGGGATTGTGCTCCTCCGCCACGATGACTAATACCTAATTGGAAGGGAGAAGCTATTTCGTAAAACGAAACAGTTTTGTAATTTCCGTGCTGCCCAAATTTCCCTCCCCTCCTTTTCTCCGACCTCTTTCGTCTACCTTTCTCCATTTCCCACCCCCACCCCTCTCTCTCCTCCAGGGACAACCCTAATCTTCCGCCGTCCCCTTCCCTCCTTCTCCCCCCCCCACTCATTCCCCTTCCCATGAATAAAAAACGCATTTTATCCGTCCACGAATGGAGTAGCTCCGGTGGGTGGTCCGTCGCGGGGTGCCGCCTCACGAATGCGTGACAATTGAGCTATCAGTGCGTAATTTGTCCATCGCGCAAGAGCTTCAATCTTCCTTCCCTCTTCCACCCTGCTCACCTCCCCCTTCTGCCCTCTCCCCCCGAAAATGGAGGTTTAATCTTTACCCGTGTCGGAAGATGTGCTCGAAACGTCTTTCTCTCCCTCTGCCTTTTTTCCTTTCTTGGACGAGTAGATCAGGGAGAGCGTTCATGCCCACATGAGTATGAGCACTTTTCTGTCCCGTTTAAACCTGTAAGAGTACCGATGTCGACTTACTTTCTATATGGTTCTCGAATTCAAGGATTGCGGCTATCATTCGGACGCTGAATTATGATGTACTTCCTTGCCCCTTCGTTTGAGGTGACCGTTACGGATTATACACTCCTTTAAGTCTCTACTCCAGTTAATTTTCTCTCCGCAGATGTACATACCTTCCTAGTGCTCTGACTGTCCGACATTTTGTTATTCTTTCCGTGTGCATGACATTGATTTCTCCAACTATCAGTAAATCACATTGCAGCTACAAAAACATTGAACGTTTAGCTATCCTAATACCTCTCTGCATCGTATCACAGCGTTTAACTAATCAGTCATTCATTTTTGTTTTTTTCGTGCTCGAGGAATTCCCTCTGAATTATATACATATGGCCTTGTTGAATGTTAGACGGGAGTTATCAAAATATATATCAATTCCGTTGTTGCTAAATGTGATTCAAATAGTATTCCAATGGAGTTAGCATTTAGTCAGACGCATATGTTGTTGGAGACTGGAGCCGGTGACTGATAACTGTTCCTCGGAGCCTCCAAATGGGTTATGATCATCTGACTCTCTAGAAAGCTTTGTCCTGGATGTCTCATGAGATTCCTCACTTTCTTTCTTTTTGTAAAGAAAAGAAAATTGCGGCTCTGGCGCATCTCCACCCACGCACGAGCTCATTTCTCATCCCCCGCCCAACAACCACCACCCGCATCCACAGCATCCTCCGACCCCCTCCAACCCCCTCCCTAGTGTGACCTTCGGCCGACCTCCGGCCCTTCGACCCGGCGGCTCTCTCTCCCCCCCCGCCTCCCACATCTGTATCATCATCCCTCCTCACATCTCTCCCTCTCTATCCTAATACACCCCCGCCCCGATGGAGCTGGCTAGGAAGATTGAATGCCGGGATGGGAGAGAAAGAGCAGGGAGAGAGGAAGGGCTCGGTGAAAGGTCGCCTTTCTGTTGCATCATGCACTTAACAACCATGCGGCGGTCGTCGAGGGAAGGGAGCATATTTTCCCTCCTCCGCCCGGCCACACCCTCCTCTCTCCTCTCCCCCGGGTGATAACCTCCTACTCCTCCTCCAACGAAACTGCAGGACGCCTCGACCGTTGATCGAAGAACGGACCCGTTCCTTCTCCTCCCCCCCGCATGATTCCTCTCCGCTTGTTTATTTTTACACATTTTCCTCCTCCGTAGCTAGGCATTTCGGCGACAAGGATATCGGTGACCGTGGTGACGGTGGAAACCATGTAGTTGCTCTGCATTGAGGCGGGATACTATTTATCCAGAATCTTGTCGGAATCTGATGACCCTGCGTTTCCTGCAAGAAAACTCAAATTCTCTTCTAAACGGGGTGAAATTGTTACATATGGTGTTTCGAAAGCTGACATCTCTCTTCGCCCCAATCAGTTCATATTGAACTTTTGGACAAAATAACCATCGAAACTTAAAGTTTAACGGTTACCCACTGTGTGGGAAGTCAAGCGGCAAATTCGAAGTAAAATATTCTCTTTGCTTAATAAGATTGGATCCATTCCAAGGCTGCTTAAAAATGGTGACAAAATATATAGAAAAGGGTGGGGGGCACAGTGTGAGCGTAATCTCAAGAGGTCATGTAGTGTTGCATGTATAGTACTTTACCTTGCATAAGTGGTAGTCTCATCCCATGCAGCAATCGCTTTCACTTCATGAAACGTATAGAAGTTTTGGAGCATGTGCGAAAAACATTTCCGTTAATCTTGTAGCTGAACGCTACTGTACTGAACTGTAGCTGTTCTAATTTGAATTCCACAATGTTCCACGGATTTACAGACAGCAACAAGGTTTTACATAGCATGGTAAACGCTTTATCCTTTCGATGTGGATAAGTTGATACTGCTTCTTAAACCTCGCCTCGCAGCAACGAGAGAATCTCATCAGTTCGAGGAGCGCGTGAGATATAGATCTTCGTGCCCTTCCGGCGATAGCCGTTATGGATCCACAAAGAAACAGAATCCTAGACCCGTGAGAGTCGGAAATGATAGGACTTGGCACCTCTTCCCGTCGCACGATCTCCGCAGAATCAATCCCCTTTCACTACCCCTCGCTCATACCTTCCCAGTGAAATCAGCGCGACTGCTGCGGTACGTGGAGACTCTTGCTCTTACGGAAAAGCCTCTACACTTGAGTCCACCCTTGATTTATCGCGCGCTCCAATTTCCTCCGCAAATCAAATCCGGGCCGGAGCCGGTAAAGAGATCCCTAAGCATACGCCCGCGATTATGCAGGATTTCGCGAAACCGCCGCGGGTTGCGTTATGGGGATCTCCTCGTGGAGTTTCATTGCTACTCCCGTTTCTCTTCACGGCGCGGCGGGGGTAAAGGAAGCAACCGCATCGGCAGTTCATAAAGGCGTGTGTGGACTTTATCGATGAGATCGCAATGGTAATGCAGCCTTGTTACGCCGCGGGAACGGCTTCATTGCCGAGGTGGATGCTTGCCGAGGCGGAAAGGGGGGATGATGGAGGGGGTAAGGGCGGGTGATTCTGAGGTGTCTGAGGGTGGGGGGTTGGAGGAAGGTAAGCGATTTGCCGTGCCATCTTAACGCGACTCCGGAGTTCGCTCTTCATCGCGCTGATTCCTCAATGGAGTCCGAAAGGCGGAACGCCCTTTTCGCCCCTTGACCGTCTCGGCTTTTGAGTCCCTTACAGGGAATGAAATTGCGCTAGAAATGTCGCAAATTCTGTCATCCAAATCCAGTGACAAACCCGCTGACTCCTGATGCATTCCATTCTCATCTTATATGGAGCGCGTCGGATGATTGTACTACGTTACAAATGCAAAGTGGTGTCAGTAAATTGTGTCTTTATCTTTGTTGTTTTACATAAACAATCGTCAATTTATCCATAATGTCATTAATTTATTTTCGTATACTCCTCCTGGGCCTTTACATCCCTGAGAAATATTTTCGATTTCTCTGTAACGGCTAACAGTTATTCGCTTTATTCTGTATAGAAAATTTGCTCCTCTACTAAAGCATATACACGCATAGGTTTGCGTATATCTATGCACGCAAACGTTTTTTCAATCATCATTTGACGCAGAAAATGTTCATAGATGTTTAGAAAAATGGTAATAATATTTATTTGTTGCTCTAGATTTTTTTATTTTATTAAAATTGTGTGGACAAATAGGTAAATAACAACATTCTGAATTCTAATTGTTCCACCTTACCTATCATATTACGTGTACCACTTGTATCGATGGATTAAGGGAAAAAGTGCCATCAACAATAACAAGTCTATTCGCAACCTATTGCGTATAGTAATATTTCCATGCCATATTCTTCTTCTTGTTTTTCGTCTGTTGTTACCGAAAACAAAACAAATATTACTTTTTAAATATGAAGATTTGCATTTCGAAATTTTATTCGGATATTATTTTATCGAGCTTGATTGATTAGTTCTGTAGTTGAATGATCAGCTTTTATAAATGTAAATGATCGTTGCACACTATAGACAAGGAGTGGAAAATTAACGTCAGTGCGTGACGTATTGTGATAAATGAACCACGGCTACTCAATGCTAAAAACTCAATGCTGAATCACAGAAAATGTTTTCGCGAACCCTACTGTTTAGCTCCCTTCAAGAAATACGTTTTACCTGTTTACCACGATTACATATTTCTCTTTTACCTCTCATTTTTCCTAGATTACTGCGTTTCCTCCCTAAATGAGATTAAACATTTTTTTATTGTATTAATTACGTAAAATGAGGACTAAATGGCACTGAAGCATTTGACACGACCAGCTTAAGATCCATCCGTTCCGTTCGTCTGGAAGCGATTCCTTTTCGCTGTCAACTACCGCTCGGCAATTACACCCTTTAGTTTACAAATCTTCCGTGGGTGTCGTAAAATCCCTTCCTGATATGTCTCTCGATCGGCTCTTACCCTAACTTTCTAATTGCGAGTAGAGTGAGCACTTTTGTTTTCATCTTACTCTAAATGTGGACAGAAAGCATTTGACTAGAAGAAACCCGCGGAATGTCCGGGGGATGCCGAAACAATTACTCCTTGGTCGATGTTATTTGTCGTGCATGAACTTATGAGCATTCCACCTCGACCCCTCTTGCTCGGCTTCCAACTTAGATGCTCCCGTGGCCGGTTAAACAGCTTATCCGCCTTCTCTATTGCGTCGCCTCCCGCTCCAGCTACCGTGAGATTTAACGGCTATTGAAGATTTCCCCTATACTACTCAGTGCCGCAATTTGAATCGCACATGCTGCTTCCCGCTCTCCCTACCACAGTCGGATGAGCTCTTTGTATTGCTTCAGCTTTATCTCTCTCCTTGTTCACCGCCGTCATAAAGCTAACCCCCTGCATTAGTTAGCGGGTTGGAAATTCCATTACTGAAAAAGTCTTCGCCAGCTTTTATCGCAAAAGGCGCATAATTAAAAGACACGGAAAATTACTGTTGCCTCTGTATAAATTTCTGAAGCGTAATCACAGCAATCTTCCATTTTAGTGTCATTGCCCAGCTAATCGATATTAAAAAGATACGTTTACGCATTAGACAGAAGGAAATTGAAACGGCAAACAATTTATGAACAAGCAATCTACATGAATGTCCATGCGTTTCTTTCTATGCGCCTGTCATTTCGGAATACGAGTTCAATACCAAAATGTAATCTAAATAGTTGTTCAACAAAATGACTTAGTATTGCCTGGAAAGCTATATACGAGGGATTTACTCTAATGTTTTATACAGTGGTCTTCTTAAAGAGGAATAATTAATGTAGCATGTTCCAACTTAACAATTTTATATGATTTGGACCAAATATTCTGTGTGACCACTAAAAAAACCTTTATTCATGATTCATTTACATTTAAAACCCTCTCTTTTCCTTCCATTCAGGGGAGAGAGGTCACATAGTCAGTAGCTTCTCTTTATATGGCTAAACTTATTATTAGTGAATCTGGCCGTATTACAAAAGCACTTCTATGCTGCCCGTGGTAGATATTTAATTTTTCATCTTCACTTAATTTTTATAGATTACGTCATGCCGGCTAAGTTTTGCCAAAGAGAGGAGATTTGTAATTGTTTTCACCTGAACGGTGGGAAATGTACGCATAGTAAGGTCTTCTTTCTTCCATTTTTGCACTTATATGTCACTTTGAAATTCAATTAGAGATTCTAGAGCCTAACTTTCATGTTTTATTTATTCTATTGATGTTATGAGAAGTTCTTTTATTACTTAATTCTGGCTCATAGTAATCTTATAATATTATGCATTCGATTGTTTTTTCTATCGTTTTTTATTCTTATTTTCCAAGTTACTGCATTACCCATGTTTTTTCTTAGATAATGTGGTCATTTCAAATCCTCCGTCCACTCCGATTTGCCTCAAAGGCTCATGCTGAGGAGGGTTTGATAGAATGTACCCTACATGCTTCGCTCTCACTCTCTCATTCACTGAGAAAGTATGTCCGTAAGAACGTCTTACCCCTCGCGCGAAGGTGCATACCCCACCCTCCCACTCGCCTCTGTTGCTTTGCACCCTCCTTATTTTCCAATCGTAACTTATTTTAGTCGTCGGAGCATTCTCCCCCACGGCCAGTGGAAAGTGGACGGGCATTGTACAAGTTCAAAAAATAACCGCGAACGGCGTGGGACTCCGTTAAGAGCCATTGTCGGATGACGGGGGTTCCTTTGATACCAGCCGCACTCGACGTAATCAGCGCCTTGTTTTTATTTCGTGCACACTGCATGTGCTCGTATATGGCTGTACATTTCCCGCTAATGGACGACGTGGCGGACGGACCAACGCCGCTGGTTACTTGTCGATATCGGGGCTGGAACGATGGGTTTCTTGGCGCGGGTCCTTGGTGGCATTCCGCGACAATTAAGGAGGACTCGGGCGGAGAGAGTCGCGATTATTCCCTGCGGACGTACTGACGCTGATTATTCCCACCCTCATTTTTTCAAGGAAACTGGGCATATAGAGACTGTCGGTTCTAATATTCGAATAAAAACGAAGGCCGTATAGTCTCCCAAGTCGTTGGAAAACGTAAAGCATTATTCATGCATATTTTAAATTATGGTGATGCATACCAATCTAACCCGATAAGTAACGGATTTCATATTTTTTCATAGCCCTACATCATTTTTTAATATTGCCGGGATATTGCTTCATGCGCCACTTCTGAAATATTTTTAATTAATGTGAGTGCCCTCTATTCATCATATCCTTTACTCTTTAAGTTTTCCTATCTACTTATTATTATGGGGTTTAATCTGTTTGAAATTTGTATCCGTTATGAAATCAGTTGCGCGGTTTCATTTTTCAAAATACCAAATATAACATGTAACTTCTTATATATTTCGATTCACCCTCAAAAATATTAATTATATTGAAGATAATCATTAAAAATTCGTGCTCTTTGCCTCGTATGAATAACAGTACTTTTGGCGAGCGTAAATATACTCCTTTGAGTTCGTATTAGAAAAAGTAATAAAGTAATTTGTACCGAAATTCTCTTTGACGCTCAGCCGACGACGACACGTTGAAAAATGATAGCCAGGCTCCCTCAATGCAACACAAATTTTCCCTAGGTAGCGGGTCCAATACTTATTTTGTTCATCAGAGTGTATGCTAAACAACTTCTCCCCCTATTTTCTCCCTTTCTTCTCCAGTAGCATACATTTGAATACCACGGGCCGTGGACATCAATTTCACCGGGCGGTTTCCTTTTCAGCTCTGCTTTGAAACACGCTTCGTATTCTCTGAATATTTTTCCTCCTCCTCACGTATTTAAAAAGCAACCAATCACGGCCAATCAAAAACCTCCTCTCAACCCCCTCGCGTCAACCGTATATACAACTCCTGAGCCTCTTGTCTCGCGCTCGTACCTTTGGGAACACCTGCCCTCTGCCTTCTTTTTACCATTCGGATTTTAATATATATACAACCTCTTTATCCCATCTCTCCTCTATGTAACGGCGTTCGAAATTTATTGCGCCCGAAAAGCATTCCTATACCGTTTGATGACGATTCTTTCGGAAGTTTTATTTCGAGAGCCTTCAGCGAGCGTTCGAAGGAGCCCGCCGTATCTACCTTTCACCTTTCCCCGCGAGAGATCACGTCCCGTCCCCCCCTCCATCCATTCGCCTCGACCCTTCTTACCTTTATGTTCCCCCTCTCACAGCGTCTTCTTCTCCATCCTCTCCTCCACCCTTGACCTGCAATGACCTCTCCGTGCGCCATGCGTTGCGTGAGAATTCTTCTGAGCGGCTTAGTCGGTCGGCGTAAAAAAATGCGTCATCTTTCATTCCACTAAATCCTACTAATTTATTCATATCTCTAGAGTGGACGGTAAATCCCTTACTTTCCCGTATCATTCCTTAATATATTTATTTCTTTTCATCCACATTCGGCTCCCTCCTTGTCTTCATCTCTCTCTCTCCCTTCTGAATAGGATTTCTCTGATACTGGGTATTGATAAAGTTTTGGTGGTCTGAAAGAAGACGTCATTTTGGTCGTTTCTTTCACCCCTCTTAATCCTCTCCCAATGCGATTTAGTCGTGTTCGGCGCCTAAGAATTTGCGTATTTAAATCCTATTTAAATGGTATATATCGAGTAAAAAATCCCTCTACAACTTAATTTACTTGTCATACGGGTGGCCTCATGATATATCAAGTGCCAAGCCAGATTGGTAATCCGTTCCTCTTACGAGATAAATCTGTGAGTATTCCACACGTGAAAGGTGTGTTTCGAATTATGTTGCATTACATCGGTCGCTCTGCCATGCTACAGTGTGGAATGTTTTCGTGATAGACATGCCCTTTGGTGGTAGTTAATTTGAAAAACTGAGCGTTATTTGAATGCATGGATAAAATTAAGTGATAAAAAAATAATTTATTGTATTTAGCCGGAGTATTATTTTCATGGACCATAAAATTATTTCATATTCCGCGTTGCTTGCACCCGGAATATATAATAGTTTTTTATTGCTCTTTACACACTTACCTTGTTTTTCTGTCGTCATGAATTAATGATCATTTTGTTGACAAAATTCCTGGCAGAGATTTTTATGCTGGAGCTTTATTGTTGCCAGTGGAGAAGATAAAATGGTAATTAAATTCCAAGTCCATGAGGTCCGAAAACCGATGGGAAAGATGGAAATGGCAGAAAATTAAATATATGGGAAGGAAAAATTTAGGGAGTTGATCTTTGTCAATTAACTCTTTCTTTTCGGCTTCTTCCTTAGATTAGTGCGTCAATAAACAACAGATTCGATTAAAAGATAAGTCTCATAAAATAAATGGCGCTTCTGGATGTGAATTGAAATTCCTTCCAGCATTTAGATATTGTTTATATGAGCATGCGTCCTCCTACCAGAGTTTTAAACGAAAAGCCGATACATAGGCAATATGGAGATCGGAGAATCGTATGGATAGATTTGCGATACCGGTGGTAATTTCTCGTCATGGGCTGTCGAATAAGTAATTTAGGAATAAGTCCCTTTGCTGCCGCACTTGCCGACCTCATTAGCATCCTCACCGTTCTCATCCTCCCCAATTCATTCGAGTCGTTAATTACGTGTCTCGAGCTCCGCCAGTCCTCATGGTCGTTTAAGTAATAATGAAAAGTTGTTTCGTCTGAGTAAAAAGGAACGCCGTGGATACCAATAGCTCAAAATTTACGGCGCAATGCCATTGATACCTTTTTCGCTCTGGTGGATAGATTCACCTTCCTCTTTGGGTTAAATACAGCATTGAGAATGGTATTTTTTTCGTCTCGGAACTCTCGCTTACCTACTCTGAATTTCCTTTAATTAAGTATGGTAAAATGTCCTACTCAATCTATCAGATAAAAACACTGCAACTATCCCATCCATATCATTTGCTACTCTCACAATTGATCCCTGGTTACATAATTAATTTTTTTAACGTATGCCTATGTTTCTCCTCCAACCTAAATTTTAGTATTCGATTTAATTTTGAATGCATATGAATAGCTGTGGAATTCATAAAATTTCCGTTCTCATCGCAGACTTGTTATCGAAGTTCATAGCGTTTTCTTGATCATCAATACTTGTCGATTGGAATCCAGATGGTTTGTCTTAATACTTCAATTTCGTGGGAAAAGATTAATTCGCCTGCTCATTTCAACCTTCTAAAAAATATTACCTCATGTCATGCCATGTATCTGCTTCACGCAAATCCTAACCTGAGATCTCCGTTATTTCAAAAGAAATATTTTTAAGGAAACATTACCTTCGTTTTATGACTCACCTTCACTCATGATGTTCTATTGTAATCCCTGATCCATTAAGTGCACTTAAGGGGTGGTGAGGTGTATGAGGACAGGGGTGTATCAGCCACTTTATCTCTCACTTCATTCGTTCACTCCTCCGTTGAACATGGAAAGGAATCGAGTTTCCCCAGCCTTGTTCCTCTATTACAATGCTTGGACCCGCTTAAAAGGTCGACTACGAGATTCTTATGCCTTATCATGGCACTCGAACATTTCACCCTCTAGATCCTTATACTTAAAAGATGTCGTTTCAACATAATTTCATAAAGACACTCTTGAATGATCTCTTCCATTGGTTTATTAGGAAATGCACTTCTCCTTTTCAACAGCTATTTATCGTTGGCATTTGATTTTACCGTACATTTTACATTTTCGTGACCTGGGAAATTGCCGTAATATTAACTGCTATGGAAAGTTTTTTTAAATTCATATTTTCCTGCTATCAGGGTTTTATTCTTCGCCTTAAATCAGGTTTATCTTGCGGCAAACATGACGTTCATTTTCGAAAACGGATTCGAACCAGAAGTTTTTGTAATACGGTTGACGGATAATCAAATCATCCAAGCGGGGTGTAAATTTTGAAATTAACTTAAAAACCTTTTAAATGTATGATATAAGATTTTTATACATGCATTTTAATTGAAAGATATAATGGCATATTGCTCTAATCTGAGGCCAGTGAGATATTTCGACTATTGATTTTTATGGTCCTCTTTCAATTTAGTCATCTGCTAATTTGAATGAATGCCATGTGAATACCCTGTGTTTTCCGATTGGCAAACTCATACTCACTTAGTTCGTCCGAATATGATATCGCCCCCCCCCCCTCCCAGCCGTTTCATCTTCTCCCACGGTATTTTTGGCAATGGGCTGGCATGATGTCAGTGCGTGGATTCAAGAAAGGAGTGTCGGTGGGCGGTGTATAGTTACCGAGGGAGGAGGCTGAGTCTACTCACTGGAGGGACGTGGGCGGTGAAATGTTGAAATTTCTCTCTCTTTAGCGTTGGAAAAATAGATGCGGGATACGTGAAGACCCGCAGAAATTATGCGCTGATAGAAAAATCCTTTGCGGTGATTAAACGTGCAAGTGAAAATTCCCTATGAGAATTGTGTACGTTTCGAAAAATTTGATAAGATTCGGAGTCAGTGAACATAACATTTGGTAATATTCTGAGTCAGTGAACTAGAATAATTTTCTCTGACTGTACGGCGCTATTTGTATGGACCTTTGCTGGAATAAGTCCGCCCGAGTCCGGATTTTTTGCGAGAGAATAATTCGCTTCTAATCATGAGGTCGTCATTCAATGTCTATATGCTCTCCATGGAATTCAACTCCTTGACCTCTCTTTCCAACACTCCCGACGGCTTTCCGTACAGAAGTCGGCGGCGTAATGGCAAACATAAATCAAAATGCTTGAGCACGTTCTCTCCCTCTCTTTTTCTCTCCGAAAGAAATAGGACTGACAAAGGATGAAATAGGCCGAAAGGATTCCATCGTTTTCCGCATGCAGGAGAGCGTTGGGTCCACCGGCAAGGTATCTCTATATCCCTCTCTCTCGCCCCTCCTTACAAACGGTCGCCCTACTCATCCGTATATTTTCTTTCATTTTAATGTGTTGGCCCACAACGCACTCGGTATCACGCATCAAATAGATGATGATGTCGGCGTGAGGAGGCCGACTCGCGCGCCGACGCATGCGCTCTCGAAAGCGGAACACAACACGGGCGTGGAGGGAAACTGCGGTTCGTGTGTGAGGGAAAATGGCGATAGGAAGAGAGGTTGAGGAGAAGAGGAGGAGGAGGGAGGCCCTCGAGGCGTTCCTCCTTCGGGATAGGAAGGGTGGGTGGGATTGTGTATGACTGAGCAGCGTGCGGTAGGGTGGGGGAGATCGGAAGGGATGACTGCGAAGAGGAGGGACGGGGTGGGGAGAGGAGGGGGAGTAGGAGGGGTCATGGGAACCGCTTGAGGGGCGACGCGAAGGAGAGGGTATAGAAGAAGGCAGGGCAAGTTCATCCGAGGCTAAGACGGCGTGGGAAAAGCTAGGAGAGCCGATGGGGAGAGAGAAAGAGAGAGAGAATGGGGAAGAGATAAATGACGGGTTCGGGGTGGAAAGAAGATCCAGGCTGGGGTGAGGGAGTGGCGGAAGGACATTTAAGAGGGAAAAGTGGCAATCTGAAATACATAAGAGGGAAGGGCGGGGGAAAGGATGGGTTGTCGGGATTTGGAAATGAAGAAATCGCGAAGAGGTGGGGGGGGGAGGAGGCTGCGATAAGGCTGGGGAGGGAATAATGCTAGGGGCGGCTGACGTGAGGTGAGAATAAGGGAAATTTTGATCGGAGTGCCCCGAGGTGCGGATGAAAGATGATGGAGGTCGTGCAAAAGCCCTCTGTGATGCATGTTGCCGGCAAGAATGTATATCGTCTGCCAAAACGGTACGAGGGAGTGCTTGTGAGTGTTGGGAAAAAATCAGTCGCTGAATATCGGCGCCTGGCTGGATGCAATATAAACGGTGATGTAGATAAGGTCACAGATCTTTTTTTACGGTTTCCCATACTTATTCTTTTATCAAAGTACAGTGGTCATTACATGAATTAATCCACCTAAGATTCTTAAGCGGTCTTTATGAAGTGTCATTCCCGAATACAAATGAATCCTTTTTAGTCTTCCCCAGCGGACCAATGTGTGATTTTAATCTCGAATTTTTTTCTTGGTCCTCCCATTTTTTCACGATTTATTTCTATTCTATGAAATAAGACCGTAACAGCTCAACGATTTTCCTCTTGGTTATACTATTTTCATTCTGCATCAGCCTAACTCTTATGTTTGAAATCCAGAAGTGAATGAAAAATTCTATCACGACGCACTTAATTGTTTCATGATATTTTAAAAGTGGTTGTTTTAAGATATAATTTTACAAACTCCTCCCAAATTTCGTGGTATTCATTCGGTTGATGAGCTTGCGTGAGTGCGGGTTAACTGAGAAAGAACTTTATAAAGGTGATGGAGCGGTAATGGAGAGGGTGATTCGAATGAAAAAGAAATTAAGGAAGTGCATTTTGCACGAGCTGATGGCGGAAAGTAATTACAGGTGGGAACGAATTTTTCTCTCCGGGTGGGATAAAGACTTATGGAAAAGAAATGAAAGCGCATTTTCCTCTTTAATTTTTTATTTTTCATCGGGGAATCGAGCGTAATTTTTTCTTCCTTCTCCCATCAGTACCCAGTTTTCAGATATTTTCGCCGTTTCCATCAAGTTGCTTGCCCGACCAGGGGGATGGAGAAATGCGGTTTTAATTGATCTTATTTTGGGGAGTGGCAGTCAGAAGTTAACGTGATGCTGCGGGTGAAGAGGTCACTAACTTTGGTGAGGCGAGAAAATTAACTTTAATCTCTTTTTGTATGTTCAACCTTTCGCAAAAATAAACCTTTTTATCCCGTTAAGAAATAATTACTATCAAGAGTATGCACGAATCTGATCCTCTTGTTGGTAGTAATTCTGGCACAGGAAAATATGCAACCTTAATTAAAGGCTTTGTCTTTTCTTGTTGCTTCAATGGTTAGAATCGATGATTTAGCCCTCATGCTTCGACTAAATGAAAATGTTAGGACTGAGCATTTTTCTCTATCGCGTACGCATATTTATTTCACATACACTTTGCTTCGTGTCATCAAACATAGAGGCTACTTTTCGAAGGCAGTTAACCATAGTTTTCATTTGAATTAATTTTTCGTGCTATGCATAATCGTGTAAAATTTGTAAAAATAATATTTAGTTTCCTTAAAATAAAACAGCAGGCAGCAAGTTGGGCAACGACTTTAATTTTTTGTTTTTATCGTAATTTTTGTGAAATGGTTTAGGGTAGGGCACCATTATAATGAAAATGTGGGTAGGTGAAATAGATGAGCTATAAATTATAAAAATAAATGAAAATAATAATAGTGCCTCCTGAGAAAAACAACGTTGCGGATACACCTTACCTGGTTACCTTCACCTTTTGAGGAGGCGAACCGTTTGGCCACTTTCCTGCTTATCGAGTCCTCCGCCCTTTTCCCATTTCCTCCTCGACAGAGGGCGACCTCGCCCCGACGAAGGGGTGCGCGGGGGAAGAAGAAGAGATTGTCGCGGAGGTGTGTGCTCCTGAGACTGCCCCCGCCTTCAATCTTCCCCACCCCCTCCCCTCATCGAAAAACCTCCCCTTCTTTCGAGCGATAAAACCCCTCTCGCCTTAAGCCACCTCTCGCGCAAAACCCGTCTCCATCCCTCCCGCGACACCCAACGGCAACTTAAAGAGGCATTGGAGTCCGCTCCAGAGAGAGAGAAGAGGTCTCCCCTCTCCCCCACCCCACGCTCTTCTCAACCCTTCCGTCCGCGGCGCATTCCTTAATACGCCCCTTCGCATGCGTGAAAGGGTTGCGTGCACATTATATCGACGCGATGGCAATCGGTGGCGCTCGATCAAGGCTCGTTCGGAGTGGGGGTGTGTGCGTGAGCGTGGGGGCTGGGACGCAGTAGATGGGAGGGATTGGTTTTTGAGTAAGTAGGTACGGAGGGAAGGATTCAGTGGTGAGAGTACTGGAGATGGGGTTATGATCGAATAAACTTTGTGTCTCTCGATGTTATTGCCAGCTCAACTGTTCTTCTGCAAGAATTCCATATGTCTCCTCTAGATGACCTGATAGAAAATATCTGTAGTTTTAAAAAAAGTTTTCAGATTTTCCCGGCGAATGCTAGTAATTAATTCATCTCAGGTTTAACAGATGATTGCGTCAACGGGCAACTATCGTTAAGATCATTTAGCCCGCCATCGTCTTCAGAGTGAATAAGCCAACGAATGTTGTAAATTTTTTATAAATATTTTTTTAGTTGAAATCTAGCTTATTTCCATCTTCCCCACCAAATGAGTGTTCCTTCATTCATATGTTCCTTTCCAATTCTAAGCACTGTCAGGAGTATGTTTGAATACGCCGGACCTCGTTAAAAATATCGTTACGCCTCTTGATAGTTTATAGCATTGCATTTCTTTTAAGGATGGGTTCCACGCACTGTCTGGGTTGAAACCGTTTTAGCGGATAAAAGTCTTCTTATCGAATTTTCACTCTCTCATTCAAAGTACGGTCACCAAATTCATTTGACCTGGAAAAATACTTGGTTTTGGTGAAGTTAAGACGATGGTAGACTCAGTCATCGGAACATTTATGCCCGTTAACGCTATCACCCGGTGTTAAACCCGAGAAAATTCATTATCTCTAGTTTGATTCAACGAGGGATTAATTGAACCCCTGTTTACGCATAATATAAGGCAATACTATATTTTTATGTTGATAGCAATTGATATATTGTCCGTTTATTTTTTCGAGCAGATATTATATTGCCTAATTTTCCCAGTGGAAGTGTATCTGTTTCTCCTGTCTCTTATTATGACCCATACTTTCGTGCGCTGTCTTGTTGTATTGAAATATTTCAGCTGTTAAATTGAATAAATGGCATAGCTTGATGAGTTAAAGGAGGTGAGTGGTTTGTTTAACTTTTCACTGTTTCTGGACTATTAAATTTTCATGGTACCGAGAGATTGGAAGGATTGGTCTTATTTTGGCTTTGATTCGGACATTATCTCGAGGATACTATGTACAATTCATACGTGCTCTGGAGGGTTAGCCGCGTAGTGAAGTTACAGTGATCACTATGGAATCACAAGGTGCCTAGCTATATATATATAAAAATACGAAATTTTCACGAAAACAGGTTCCTGGGTGGGAGGTATAGCGTATCGACGGCCTGAGGAAAGGGAATGGGAGAGACAGTCTGAACCCACACTGGCGTTATGGGCCGGGATGCTACGATATGGCTTGCGGGTATTGTGTATCGTGTGAGTGCTTGTGTGTGGTGTGTGTGTGTGTGGCTGGAGGTGGAGACAGGCCAGGGGTTAGAAGTGGGGGCACGAGAGAAAGGGATGGGGAAGTGGTTGCGGAGGTTAGGGTTCTCGGGGTGGGGGGATGGGGCTATTGGGCGTTAAGCGGGGGTGAGAAGGAGAATGGGAGGGAGGAACTGATGGATTTATTGATTGATTGCGGCTCTCTGATTCGCGGAGGTTACTGAGCCCCGTGTCACACCATAAAAGGTTACACCAAGGTATGGGAGGCTTAAGTGAAATGCGAATATGGGAAGGGAGGAGGTTTCAGAATGCTATAGGCATGGGAGACATGAATATAAAATACGGAGGCCGAGAGAGTACCTGAGGAGAGGAAAGTCTGAAGATGATATCGACGTAAATCGGTGTGTGGAGGTGTTACAAGATGTGACGTTGTAGTCAGTGGAGTTTCTAATATCCTCGTTAAAGTATTTGGCAGGGAAAGTATCTCCTCCGAACTTTTTCAACTCCTTGGATAATCATGGTGATTTTATTACTTAAATTTTTGTCCTATATTTTTGCGGTTCATATTGAATAGTAGTGGTCGGAACTCGCCGCGGGTGTAAAAATCCAATATTTTCGCCAGCATTAACTTTCTTTAAAAAAACTTATTCGTATCCTAATAAATGTGAACAACATAATTAGACAGTTTTAGTAAAAATTTAAGAACATAAAGATCTATATTAAGTCACCTAATTGTGTATTATGACACCTTGTGATTACATAGTGAAAGTTCTTCAGCGCTGCAATGATCCCCTGCTTATGTTGTATCTCACTGTAATGAGGTATACGAGGATAGTAATTCATATGTTATCAATATAAATATGTAAATGTCAGTGTAAGTAAATATAATAAATTGCTGAATTTATAATCCGGAAATGTTTATGATTTGGGAAAAAAAAGAAGTTTAATTGAGGATGGGAAATGCTGTAATCATTTTCGTTTTCGTACTGTTGTTTCGATGAATCGAACGGTGTTTCCTAGGCAGCTGCCTCACTCCAAGTCCCGACAGGGATTTCACTGATTGTCTGCCGGAAAAATAATTCGGAAACCGCGTGCTTTTCTCGAGAATTCTTCACCACCAGGGCCTAAACGTTGGCGTATCACTAAGAAATGCGACTACCTCGTCTTCCTTTGCTGAGCTGTGGTTGTTATTAAGGTATTAAGGAAATCGTGCTCATATCAAGCTTTTAGAAAAAGAAATCCAGTTCATACTTTTTCATTGGTTAACGTACCGAAAGAGCGGATAATAATCTGAGCGCCTTGCGGAAATTACCATCGGAATGCAAACTTCGCATAAAGGCCTCTTTAACATATTACGGGGTTGTAAATCGTGCACTCTGGTCTCTTGCGTGAGTATATGTGCCCGTGTTTAAGTGTTCACCCGCACGGACGCACAGAACGTGGGACTCGCTCTCGGAGATTTTTTTTATTTCCCCCCTCCCGGGATTAAATGTGGACTTTTAGACTAAATCGTGACCGGCACATCATTTTGGGATAATGGGTTCCATCCATTTTATTCCCATTCCTCCCCCTTCTCGAAAGCAAAACTGATGCGGCGAGTGAAAGGGAACTCGGAGAGGTGGGGAAAGCAAAACGCAGGCTAGGACAGGAGGGGAAAAAAAACACTTTTCTAGGCGCTCGTAGATGGGACACCTCCGTGCCCATGGATGGTCAATAAACCTACACGAGTGAGTCAGTCCTTCCGAGTTGCTCGCGATTGTTCCGTCCGTGGTTCTCCGGTCACTTCTCTTCCCCGTGCCTCCCGATACTTGTTCACAAAATAATAGTCCTCGTCTTTACTGCTCACTCAGGCTCGCCCTTTCCCTGCCTCAATTTAATCACCATTTCTCATTTCCCTGGAAATGGAGTCATTCATTGGCGGCAACGCGATTGCATCTCTCAAAACGGCCGACTCGTGTGAGCACGCTCGCGCCTGAACTCGCGATGCAAATCAAGAGCAAATCCTCCACCTCTTCCCTCTGCGTGTGGCGCACGTATGTGTATATGTTATTAATTTAAATCTCACGGCTCCCTGCGATAATTTCGCGGGGAGTTTGCGGTTAATTAAGCTCCACTGGTGCTGACAGGGGTCATTCAATTGTTTAGAATGCTCGAGCATGGTGGTTACTCGGCGCTTTTTGTGGAGATTTATTCGTCGTATCCACAAGAGCACGCGGTCAGGGGAATGATATTTTATTAAATTTTATGTCAAGCACAAGTTTCCACGCAATTTATTCCGAAGGTAGTATAGCACATTGGTCCTAATGTAGTCAGAAAATTAACTGGGTTCTTGAGACAAGCTCCGGAATTCGTCGCACAACGAGGTAATTTGCGAGAGGGGATTAGGTATTTGCCCGGTCCCCGTATATAGATGTAAATATTCCATGAGTAGTGGTTGAGAACGTGTAGTTCCGTATGAGTTAATGCACTTTATGCTTAAGCAACATGATTATATTATCATCTTAATGTTGTGGAACTTTAATGGAAGGAGCGATTAGATTTTTATAGTTAGGCAAAGTCGTTATATTTGTAAACGTCTCGAGGAGAATTTCTAAAAAATAATATGCATTTGCTCGGCATTTTCAGATTTTGTCGAAGTCTCGCGGTATTTTCAGCATCATGATATCGATACGGCATCATTACTGCCTTTATCCTTCGAGTATCCTTTGTTTTCTTGGCCAGAGATTTTTTTCTTTTAATACCCGCTCTGAATCGCGCCCTGCACGACGCGAAAGCTTCTTCGCTCATTTCTTCCCGCTCGCTCATGTCATCACTTCCTTCCCTTATCCACGTCGTCTTGCCTGCTCCTCTCTTTCTCTATGTCCCACTCTGTGTCATCCACTCTAGTGACCTGACGACCCCTTTGATTTTTTTTCTTTTTTATTGTATTTCGCAAACCTTCGCAACTCGGGCCGTTTTCTTCCGAGGATTGTCGCGTGACTACCGGGAGTAGTTGCAGGAGAGAATGTTTTTGCCGGCTTTCATCGTTCTCATTCCGCGGAGGACGTCATTTGTCCATCCTCTGGCGTTTTTATTTCACGTGAGCCCCGGCTAAGCCAATTTCCAGCTCACTGGTTGAAATGATCCTCGGCTTTTTTTATTCGTTTGTGCGAAAACTTTCCTACTGTCTTACGCTGCCGACAAAATGGAAGTGACCGAATGAATTGGTAGCCCCCTGAAAAAAGCACAAGTGGATTGCGTTTTGAGATTACTTTATTTTTCGATTAAACCACTGTATTTTAAAACGTCTTTTTTTCTATATCTCCTTTACTTGTGTCCATTAACTTAAACGCGCGTCTCCGCAAGGAAGTTGAAATCATTATTTTCCTTGTGCATGTCCTTGGGGGATGGCATCATCTGTTATGTACAATCCTATTTTGAACGAATTTCATTAACTTAATGTTTTCGCTTACTTGCGCATACATTTTTTATGCAGAGTTGCTATCCATACTTTACTATATTTTATCTGCCGGATGTCATGAAATGCTATTCTAAGCTTCAACCTTTCGGCAAATTAAGAGGCAATAAAGATGCTTCGAGGAAATGAAAACCAACCTCGAATGAGGTGTAATAGGCTGCCACAATGCCTAGATGTTCTCTCATTGTATGATTGTACCTACTATTTCGTTCAGAAAGGAAAGCTTACGATTCACATATCCCTACCAGTTTTACGCGATCGTAAAGCTTTATTGCAACAATGATATTTCTCAAGGAGTTTTTTGTGCTTTTTCGTTATTGCTGATTTTTGATTCATGCTCATTGCTACTCATTAGAGGTTCTTTGTCATGATCTTTACGGCCTCAGTGGTGAGTGGTTATATGCCAATTGTACAAAAGCCCGGTCATGGTAGATGACTTTTTTACTGTGCAAATCTGCTACCAATAGGTAGTTATAGTTTATTTATTGGGATTGAATTTTTCCAAGAGCTTCTTGAAGGATGTCAGCGTTTCATCAATCTATACTCTTAAGGAAATATAATGGTGTACGCTTAGTCTGTTCTATCTTCATGAAAGTGGCTAAAGGTTAGGCATTTTAGTCCCGCAGAAAGCCTTTGTATTCCCATGCCGTTTAGCTCTTGTTATTATAACTCAATAGTATGTACTAACTATCACTGGATGTGGCTTGATTTATTGAAAATTTTTTAATCTTTTCTTCAGCGAAAAGTTATCATAACGTTGGCATCGACGCCTCTTGTTTGAAATAATACTGCAATCTGTCTCCGCTCATCTCATTTCAAATGTCTTGCACAAAGCAAGGTGCCTCCAATGCAAACGCAAACGTTTCCGGGAAGAAAACATAATCCTGCGTGTTTCAAATAGCTCGCAGTTCATCTTGGCCTCCTCCAAGGAAAGCACATCACTCAATTTGCTGCGCCGCCAAAGCGATGACACTTGAATAAAGGGTATTTCCCAGCATTCTCCACCTTTTTGTTTACTCCGACCCTCTCTCTCTCTCTCCTCCCTGCGAGGTATGTCCTATCAATCACCGATCTCCAACAATAACATCCTCAGGAGTGATGCAATTATAAAAACATCGGCGCTTCTTTGGCGCAGAATGTTCCTTTTAGTCGTCCTTGCATTGCACTCCCGCCATCTCCGCCCTCGGTCCCCTTTATCGCGCGCGCCCTTTATCCTTCGTCCTCTCCCCCCCCCCCCCCCCCCCCCCCCCCCCCCCCCCCCCCCCCCCCGCCCACCTCCCTCCCGTCTCTCACTCCTCCTCCATCTCTCGTGCCGAAGTTCATTTCGATTCCTTTCCTATTCAGAGAGGTTTTTAGCGCTTTCTTCGCAAAGCGAGGTTTGCACCCTCACAGGGTCTATGTTCTACCGTAGACCATTTCTTAGAGATCGATTACGCATGCACCACAAGTTGATGTTCAGTTCTCGTGAGCATAATCAAGCTTTGCATTGCTTATCGACCGAAAATAGAAGCCTTATTTCGGGTTTGTATTATATAATTCCCCCCGCCTTCCGATGAAACTCTCCTCTTTAGATTAATCAGAACTAAATTATATATAAAACCATAAGAAAGACTTATCACTGAGAAAAGAACGAGAATTCTAGGATGACGTAATTGCTCATCATTCGTATTTAGTTTGACGCCTATCTCAGAGAGGCGCATCCATTTGGAATAATATTTTATCCTTGGCGTAACGTCGGCATAAATGCATCTTTCTTGTTTCTTTAATTTGTAGAAAATTATTAAGAAAAAATCTGCTGAAATAATATATCTTAACATCGCACTAGAGGTAGTCTAAAAGGTGTCAATTTTTATTTCATGCGTGGGATATTCTGTAGTCAAACGTAGGATATTTTAAGATCGAAGCATATGGTCGCCAAGCGTGTTAAAATGGGAACATTTAGCTCATCCGAAATAGGGGCCTTTAGTTTACGTCTTCATTGTACGCGCTTGCCAAACCGATTGTCACTCGGTTGTTACGTGGATTGAGCAGCCGCTGCACATAGCTTTTTTCGTCCCCTGCAATTTTCTCCACTCACCGCAAGCCTTATGGTAACTAGTTTTTCATAACGTTCCTCCCCCCTTCAGTATTTCGTATCCGTCTCGCCCACTGCTCCATTAACCCTGACCCTTACCCCGCCTCCCTCCGCTCTCCCGCGCCTCACTCCTACCTCGACCCCTTAATGTGCCAGCCCCTGACGCGGAGAACAGCTTCGCTCTTTTCGCTCGCCGCAACTCATCCCCCGAAGAGTCTGCCGCCGCCCCACACCCCGCCCCGACAACCGGTGCTGGAAGCCCCTCCCTCTCCTCCCGCCGTTGCCCTCTGACCTCTCCGGCGAAGAGGGGTGGTTTCATCCGCGTCCTGCTCCTCCTCCCTCCCTCCCACGCTTTCCCCCATCGTCCATAGTCGCGTCCATCTCACTCTCTTACACATCATCCTCCCCTTCGAGCCCACACCCTTCTCCCCTCAATTTTTTTACTCTCTCCCTCCCGCCTCTTGTAAGGTCACAAGAAAGCTCATACGATCTCCCCTCTTCTTCCTCCTTCTGTTCTTGTCTTTTCCCTCCCTGCTCCATCTCATCCTCCTCCCGACTCCTCCTCTCTCCTCCCTCTACGGCACACACAGGTTGACCTTCGGAGGAAAACCCGTTTCAGGAAGTGACTCTGTCTTCACCAATCCCTCTCCCATTCTTTCTTCTCACGTCTCCCTAACCCCTTCCCCTTCCTATTTTCTCCATCCTCTTCTTCTTCGCCATTTTCTCTCCTTCCTCCTGCCATCTTTTTTTTCCGTTTGATCGTTGGTTCTTCCTTCTTGGTCCGCTTTTCCAATTAATATTCAGCCCGTTGTCCGAAAGTTCACCCTCCTTCCTTCGGAGATTCTGTCCCGTCTTTCCTCGGTGATAATTTGCGTATTAACATCACCACCCGATGCCTCCCCTATTATGCCACCCTAGTTGAAAGTTCTGGAATTCGCCCTATCGGTTCCAATTTTTGCGATGAGGTTTTCCATTTATTCCAGCGGCGTAAATCTCATATGTCTCCATGAAATGGAGAGGAGATAGGCACAATTAAAATCGTGGCTACTTACAGTTAGCTATTTATGTCCCATCCAATGCAGTTAGTATCTCGAATCAGCTATTCCGTCACATAGCGTGCATCTGTTTCATTGTCGCGCGCTTATATTTATGTGCCCAGTAGCATGTGATCACCCTTTCCTATGATGGCGTATACTCTCATTTATTTTTTTCAAGGCCAAGAAGGCATTAAAAAGACTAGTAATGTTTAGGATATTTGTTGCAGAATTTACCTAATTATGGAATGCATTGTGTTACCTTCACCTCAATATTTTCCAGCATCCGCTTTTGCACCGGGACAGTAGCTCGGATTTGAACAGTATCCAAATCACACAGGACATTAAGAGCGGCTTCAGTTACGGTGATTTGTTACAGTAATTTGCTAAGCTTCCGATTTATGATGGCTATAAAATACGCCTCTGCTCTTGGACTCTGCACTTAGCATTTCATTTGATTCTTATTCCGTGTGGCAATAGGGCGATGGCGAAATGAAAGTCTTTCAAATCGATACCTAATGTAAACGTTGGACTATCGACCCTTGTGTTGTTTTGAAAACTTGTACGCAACATAGTTGCTGAAAAGATTGAGTAAAATTATTTTTATTAAGATGGAAGAAATTGTTTAGTGATAGACCACGCATTGTTTTTCCAAGAAATAGATATTTCATTTCAATTTAATAATACTGTGCCTTAATCACTCTCTTAGAGTATTGTTTCTTTGGTCATTAGGTAAAAAATATCAAAAACTTAGTGACAAAAGATTGTTTCTACGGGACCGCCTAGTTTTTCAGTAATTTTGTCATCCTTTCTAAGAATACAACGATTCCTGTGCTACATTGAAATCAGTCATGCTTAAAATGCCCGAGTACTGATTATGGTGATTCAAATCCAATCAATTATTCCACCTTTGGAGTCATAACATAAAATCCGCTATTAATAGTTTTGCTGGCCAAAGAATATTTAAATCCCCCGAAAATATTACACATTTAGTAATTCCAGCTTATATTTTACACACTTTACGTGACCTATACGCCTAAAACGCTATAGAGTATGCGATCAGAGCAAATGTTGAGACATCAATCGTAGCAGATATATAGCATATCATGGCTAAAAATTCTTTCAAAAATTATGAAACGTAACTTAAAGAGTTTGGAATAAGTAGCCTGAAAAGTGTGTATATCTTGTCAACAATACCCAAACTTAACACACTTCTACATGTGTACAGGCAATCATTCAGCCCTTATAGTATGTACCTGTCATCCAATATTCATTTAAAGGCAGAATCATACCCTATCCTGAAGTTAATGTAACTTCAAAATTGCGCAGTTCTGTCCACGGGGAATTTTTTCGCTACAAAAAACATTCGACTTTCAATTATGTCTAATCATTGTAATTGCCACTAATATAAAATTCAAATTTGTCATCAGTTGTCGTGTTTGACTTGCTGAAGCATGTTGCACTGAATGTTGTATTTATTAATTGGGACTTTCACCCTACGTCCATGACCTTTACGGCCTGCAGCAGCTCAAAATTCCATCAAACACCCGCTCAACGATGGTGCATGAGCATGCGCCCACGATTCAAGCTGTTTTTTTTCGACTCGTGAACGTTCCTCGCGTGTCTCCGAGAGCGAGAGATTCCTGCCCCTCCCTCCCTAATCGACTCTCGGGAGTCGCGCACCGGCGAATTCAAAGAGTCGTGTCAAGATCAGAACGCCCGGGTATCATTCGAATCCCGGAGCGCAAGTACACATCGATTTGATCGCCCTTTTCGCCGAGGGGATAAAAGTCACAGGAGGCCCAAGAGGTTCGTTGGGCGAGAGGGAGATTTTGGGAAGGGATGAGGATCACTCGAGAGAGAGGGTTTTACGCCCCCCTATCGAGGGAGAAGGGCAATGTAGGGAGGGGTATGGTGTAGGGGAATGATCGTGGTATGAAGGGATTTTGGTGTGGGGGAGGCGGTCGGGTGTGTGAGGTAGGGGAAGGGAGAAAAAGTCGTGGGTGGCGGTTGCAGTTGCGTATTCCGCTGAAAAGTAAGGAACACCCTTTGCCATTCCGTTTGAGCGAGCCGACAGCCGCGGCCGCAAACCCCTCGATGCTCCCGGTCCCACTCTCCCCCCGTACCTCACCTCTCTCGAAAGGAAGAGCCTCACCCACGTCTTCTCTCTCTCTCCACCTGCGGCTCCACCTCGAAGCGCACAAAACGTTTCCATCCCCTCCTCCCTCTCGCCGCACGAATGCAAATCCGACTGCGGCGAATGCTTGGGGCGGGCGGGAGAAGGGCTCGGTGGGAGAGGAGGAGGTAGCAGGAGTTCCAAGGAGAAGATTCTGTTGTCTCCACATTTCCATGTGGAATGCGGGAGTCGCATCTTACCGGTCCTCCCCATCCTCCCCCGCCCCGCCCGGCCTTCCTCCTCCACCTCTTCTTCCTCGAAAGGGCCTCTCTCTCTAACTACCCGTTCACTTGTGCCGCCCTGTTCTTCCTTCCCCGAGACGCACGCCCGTCGAATACCATCCCCCCTCTACGCATCCTCCTCATGTGCCGACTGCCGATTCCCCCTGCGCCTCCACCCTCTGTGGCTTAAGGGAATAGGGTCGGGAGTAGGAGAGTTGGGAGCGGCGCATATGAGCGGAGATCGTGTCACCCGCACCCTCGTCGCAGAGGAATATTCCTTGCCGCCATCTTTATTTCCACCTGCGTTTCTCCTCGCTCTGTCTCTCTCGCACATCTGCGCTACGTGAGCCTCCCGCCCATCGTACCACCCCCACCCCTATCTCGTCTCGATATCCCCTCAAATGGAAAATTTTCATTTCCAACCATGATCCCTCGATTCCCTCCGCCCTATCATCTCTCCCCTCCCCCTCTCCCAACCCTCGACTTTCCACGATCCAACGGGATACATATTGTCGAGCACCTCTCAACTTGGCCTTACCCTTCAGTTATTTCCCTTGTCCGCTACGTGAGACAAGTTTGAAATTTCTATGCTGTTGTCTCAAATTTGTTTCCAAATATTTGTTGTAATGAATGACATCCAAGCTGATTCGGTTTCGGCTTTGCCTAAAGTAGAATTTCGACTGCTCCTGAAACCAATTAAACTTTAATCGGGGCCACTGAAACAGTCCTAAATGCCTTATTTCCGCTCTTGATTTTATCTCTTATTTTATCTTTATTTGATTTGCTTATCTAGGTTTATTTTCCCGCAATAGGATGTCCGATAATTGCCTGATTGTCTTAGCTTCTAAATGCTTTCTAATCACCATCTTTAGGCTTTAGTTACATATTTATGTGGAGAGTAATTGTGTTGCTATTGCTATTCGGGTAATGCTTCTAATCTGCTAGTGTTAGCATATATTGAGCGCCGTTCGAACTCAATCTATTGGAGTGACCCCGCCTTGTCAGGGTGCATTAGCGTTGTAAATACCTTTCCGCTCACTTACATTCCAGTTGCCTTCTCTGAATGACAGACTTTGAAAGCCATCATATTGAGTATCTCTATCAAGTGAAAGGTAATTCCTGAAGCTCGCGAAATTTATGGAAGTGGATGCACCGCCTTCATGCGTTGAATTGCTTGCGGCGGAGAGTATTCTCATCGTTTAGGTTGCCTGAAATGTGGGGATCATTTATGGGAGGAAGTATGCATAATGATGAACTTAAAATGGGATCCCGTTTCTGTTTTCAAACGACTGCCATCCATCTAATGCAAGCACAAAGGGAAAGGCGTTTTAACGTATCCGCAGTGAAATTTTAATGTTCTAAGCAAGTGATTGCTCGTTTGCTAGCGGTTGAAGGAATTGAAATTTAAGTCCTATATACGGTGTCACGACGGTATATTGTATTAAATTGTAAATTTTTGATTGTATATTTCTACTGCTTTGATCTCCTCCTTTCTTATGTGACCCCATTCCCTGAGGCATTAGGTGTTACACAGTAATGGTGAATTGTATATTCTTCTTTGATACCTTATTTACTGCCTTGACTTCTCATTTTATTCTCGCTGCCTCATCCAGATAGTTATACAATCCAAAAATACTGGTAATTATTCCATTCATTTCGTCTCCATTGGTCGTCTGTTTTCTGTATTCCTTTTCTCGCAATGCTGCAAAATGCTTCCCTTTTCCTACCCGCGTGTAATCCATTGAATTTATGACCGAATGTCAAGTCTCAAAAATTTATTCTTTCTGCTTTTAAATACTTGCCGGGTCACCCCCTTTTATCTCAAGTGTCATGAACGTTTACGTGAAAAGTGTGACTGATATGTATATTAGACAGGGGCTTTATTCCTAAAGTTTTTAGTCTTTTTCATATCCCTAAGAATTCAACGTCCTTATAAATTCTTTTTTGTCTAATCCGCGAATGGATAAGACTATACGTGAATAATTACATGCTTAGGAAGAGAGTAGGAAATTATGGACGGTAGGAAGTACAACTTATGAAGAGTTCAAAGATATTAATACTAGCTCAATATTGGGATGTAACACTTCGCATCGATTGTATCGCACGACGTAAACCCAGCGATTACCGATTTCCGAGAGAGGTGATGCAATTACCAGAGTATAACGTGAAACAGTTAACTACAGAAGAACATTAGTGAACCATTTAGGGTTGAATTCCGCGCCATATTGCTAGATTTGAATAGAATGACTATTTTTTTCCGCCACTTCTTCCGACATCGGCGTTCACATCATCATCATTATGATTAGTCATCAATCCTTAGATTGGTTTGATGCAGCTCCCTACTGAATTCTTCTATCGCCCATCTCTTCAAATTTACGTATTTCTTTTCTTTCACATCCTTCATCACTTGTTTTATAGTATAGTTAGTAGTTATATATATAGTACGAGACACACCACGGCGTTCACACGCGATTAATTGCCAAAGGATAACGTCGCGCGTCACGCTGCCCCACAAAAAGCAGATTATCATTTGCATGAAGTTAATTAACCCTACTCCGTCTTTAATGTAGGTTGGTAAATATATTTATAAGTGAAAGATAAAGAAAGTGGGGATTTCAAATGTAAGCAGGTGTTTTTTCCCTCCGTTAGTATGTTACCTCCCTTCCTCTATTGCGATCCCGCTAAGATTGATTCCTTCCAAGTGAACTTATATATTGCTCCCGTCTCGAGAATTTTCCTTACCAGTAGACAAAAACTCATTCTCAATCTCGCGAGAAATCAGCTACTTGCCTCGTTTCCGACTCTGCTCGAATCAAATTATTCAAAGAGCAGAAAAGAAAAGAGTAAGATTCATTTATTCGATCCCCATTGAGGCTGAGGCATCGTCCAGACGTTCGTCACATTTAAAGGTGTAAAAACGGAGGATATGAATTTTTTTATCTCGGTCGGAATGTACCAGTACTTTTTTGGGTTTCAATCGGTGCTAAAAATTTTGTTACTCTGACTCTAAAATAAAATATATTTCCGCTCTTATACTGAATAACTTTCATATGTATGCGAGACACATGAGGAATAAACAGATAATCAGATGTGACGGTAAATAATTGCCCATTTTCTTCAGTGTGAATTCCTATTAGCTGAAGTTGCTATATCAGTTTAAAGGATTAGAAAGGAGAACGTTTTAGTTGCTGTTTCAATACAACCCCGTATCTCTACAAACTCGAAAATTTTCTGAGTTGGCTTGAGCGGTCGAATTTGTAACCTTTTTCCGTGAAAGACGCCGAAAAAACGAGTTGGACACGACCGGTCGCACGAAGCGAGAGAGGCGAAAGGTGGATGAAAAATAAGGAGCGATTTCTCGTTTAAAATGCCTTGTCCTGTTTTTCCTCACCTCTGGTCGCAGTCATTCATCTAGATCGGTGTCCCGGGGTCACATGTCATGTAGAGACTGGATGTGCGGTCGCTCGAGCGGGGAACGCTAGCAGAAATGCGAAAAGTCCATTGTCCTGCTCGCTTCGTAAGGAAAATTATAGTATAGAGATCCTTGGCCCAGTCCGTTTTCCAGCTATCGCTCGAATGGCTGTAACAAATGGCTTAGCGGGTCATTTCCCCGTGAAAGTCGCGACAATTGATAACAGTTTTCTATCAGGCTCTCTATTTTAATGTTAAAGTGACGTGCAACGGAAAATGGAATTTTCGATAACACAGAGGTATTTTTTCCCCGAGTCCCATCGCGCTGGGATGCTTTTCCATGAGTCTTTAGGTGCTTTATCTTCCTCTTCCATTCCTCCTTGCCTCTGATGATAAATAGTTCCCGAAATGAAGTGTTTTGTGAGAGCCCATTTTGTTTACGTCCTGTTGTGATGAAACAACGTACAACTTTAAGGCTACAGTCAATATTAAACCTTACATCTTCATTTGAGCGTAAATGTATTCTGAAGTTTACCCCTCACTCTATCACAGTTTATCTATTTTACCCACCTTACAGAGCTGGTAATAAAATCTTTGTTGGCGTTTGGAGATCATGACTATTTCTTTATCTTGATCGAATTTTCTGTATCCGGTTTCCCCTTATGTTCTGTTGCATATCATTACGGGTAACTATAAATAGTAACTAGACTATTTGCTGTTAGAAATTCGGATTACATTCTACGCTTATAGTACCGGTTTCTATTCACAACTCTTGAAATTTAGACTGCGTGAACATTTCAACTTGCCTAATAGAAGAAGGTTGAAGGTTTTTGTTTAGGATACAGATAAACTTGGCATACCAAACAAATTTGTGTAGCACATACTTTACGCCCGTAACTTGGGTCCTTAAGCACATTATATGCATTGCTTCATTCCATTTATACTATCCTCATTCCGCGAGAATTTTTAATTCTTTTGTTTGTTGTTTCGGTTCCATTAATCGTGAACGCAGCTTGCCGTTCAGCGCACAAACCACTATGACCTCACGTTAGGCATCTGTGTGAATTCTGCCAAGGAATTTGCGCAGTGCTACTCTTCAGGCCATTCAAATGTCATACAGGACTTGAACTGGAGAGTAGTGATGTGATAGAGGTCGCTTTGGGGTAATCTACTTGAGTAACTTCGTCCGTGCGGATGTCTGGGGGAAGTTTCCACTCTTTGACTTGAGGGACGGAGGAGGCTGAGATTTCAAGGAAAGGAGACTCGAGAATAAGGTGGGGTGGGTGCGGGAGGGGGGCAGAGAATATGAAAGGGGAGGGGAGGGGGTTTTGCTCTCCTCGAGAGAGAGAGAACGAGGGACTAGGGGGGAGGGGGTGGAGTATTATGCTGCACTCGGTTGGAGGGAGTTAAAGGGAGGGGGAGAGAAGAAGGAGGGAAAGATATGCACCGCAGGTGCACACGTAGAGATTTGTCCCTTTCCCAGGGATGCGCCTGGCTCAAGAGCGAGATATACGGCATCTGGGAGCGAGCGGGTGGCACACACTCGAAAGATTGATTCCGACCGAGCGGGGGGGAGGGGGTAGGGATGGTGAGGAAAAGGGCTCTATGGCTGGGTCGCATGTGGCGAGGGGGGGAGAGGCTCTCTCTAGGGCTGGAATTGCAATGCAGGCACGGCAACACCCGCCTCTTTCTCGAAATCACTCTTTCAGTAAGGGGAAGATTGAAAAGATGTGGGAAGCCGAGTGACGTCATCGTGCTGGAGACCTGTATTGAAATTCCTGGGCCATTAAAACGGGTCAACGCGACGCGAACGCCAAAATTAACGAATTCAAGTAAGGTGAGTTATTAGTTGGGTTGAAAAAAGTCATATGGTATATCAGTCTGCGGAGCATGTAGTTAACCAAGTTAGTAACGTACGGATTCGCCTCATTGTAAAGCGTTTTCATAGTGCTGATGTCCCGAGGGAAAAGGTGTCACAGATCTCTTGTCCGGGCAATTTAGTCGTGGTGTATACATGACTGATCAATGGGTGGGTGGAGAATAAAGTGTCTGAATTCAAATAAAGCATAGAAGAGGATAGTGTTGCTGAATTTCAACCGAATATTCTAATAGCATCAGTGGTGATAGCATTCATTGCAATCAGCCAGTAAACGACTCTGAACCCGCTAGGCTCCCCCCTTTCATTCTCAGGTTATTAGAAGATAGAGGAGCGAACGACAAAGGCCAGATCCTAACATGCTTATTAACCGTGGGTGTGGGACGGTTGGGATGAGCAGTTAGGCGATAGAAAGGCAGACAAATGATGTCCTATTAAATCGTGTGTTGGGGGAGGGAGCGAAGTGAGGGACGCTCAATCAATTTATGTTGCAATGGCAGTATGTATCGAGTCGAGAAACATTCCCCCAAACTATAAATTAGCCCACGATGAATGTGATAGCGCGCGGAGATGTGGCAGTAGTTTGTAGCTTTCCCGTCGGATCGTTTGCGGAGTGAAATCACGAAAACAACGGATTGAAAATTTGTACGATTGTCTTACGCTTTAATAGATGATGGTTCCCTTATGTACCTGACTTACTAGTTCGCATAATAATTTCTAATTCTGCTCTTTGGAAAATCATCGCAGAATTATATATCAGGAAAAATTACCTATCGATACCAAAAAAGGTTTAGCCTAGATATAAGATTTTGATATCATATTGATTGTTTACGTCTCCCGTTACTAACCAATGATTATTCTTTTTGGATGCATATATCTTTCTTGTGTAGGAAGCCTATTCATTTAATTATTCTAAAATGCTTATGCATATTAAATTCAGAGTGGATATTTATTCTATTCGGTATTATCACAACAATACAGTAGTCTGATAACAATCAAAGCCGAACTGATAAAGAACGCACTTGATAGATTTTATGTTGCCAACCAAGTTCTCTCGCCCAATCACCTTTCCCCACGAAGCATTTCCAGGGAATGAGGTGGTACGTTCCTTCACCCTTTAGAGGCAAATTTACTCTCGGAATTTTGAAACTATTTAGTTTCCCGGTTACTCCCAGCGCGGAAATAATGGATTCAGAGCAAGAAAGCAAATTGCTAAGTGTCTGCCTTAGCGTTTGGATCGCGGGACCACTGAAAGATAGTTGCCGCGGCAGAAATGGGATCTCCCCGTCTCCGCGCGCAATGAATAGAATAAGGTGGAAGGGGGTTGTTCGGCAAAGACAGCGGCTCCGTCTGTCCTGTTGGAGATACAAGGGCCTTGTTCGGCCGCGTGGGAGGTTTTGCGGGGAACCCGAGTCGCCGACAAATACACAGACACGAAAGACTCGGTCACCTCCGACATCCCTGCCCTGTCCCTTTTGCCCGACCGCTGCAAATGGTATCTTTCCCTCCCCGATTCTCCCAGCAAACTCACCCCCTCCCCCTTCCCTTCAGTCTCGGCATCCCCCTCATTCCCTTTCCATTTTCCTCTTTAAAAGCCGCCTTTTGTCTCCCCATCCCCCCTACACCCCCATTCACGCTTCGGGCCCGGAACTTACATCTCCCGTCTGGAGTCGCAGGGATGGAATGGGAATTTGTCCGCGGAGTCCACATATTTCCTCGCGCATTTCGTGGAACACGGCAATCTCTATCTGGAGAAATGGAAATTAATGGGTCTCGCCATTCTGGAGATGTTTGTGGAGTGGAGGCGAATTCAAGTCCAGCTTTCATTGTGGTGCTTCAACTTATATTAACGGAGCCATCGCTCTGCGTAAGTAGCCATTAGATAAGTGCATTAAGTGGGAGATGCGTAAACGCTGATGACGCGAGAAATTGTGAAATTTTTATGTGAAAGGTAGAATTCGCTGATTATGAAATATCTAAACAATGTATTTCAAGGTCATAAACGAATCTGAAATGAAGTCATTTTTGATACCTTCGTAGCAATAAATAATCCATGACAGTACTTTTGCTCAATGCTTTTCGTATGTATATTCTTCCTAGGAGCATCTCACTGAATTAAAGCTGATTGATAATCAAGGAACCAAATGGTACAATTTATTTCCTAATTTTTGGGACAAGGCTTAGCCTGTTGCATCGAGTTCGAAAAAATATGAAAATAATAGGGCAATGCCGATACGCTTATAACATTGATTAAACTTTCATTATTTTTGTAGTGGTTTGTAGTAAAGTAAACAATTAACGTTAAAATAAATCAATCGATAAAAGACTCCGCCTCCTCATTAATTCGTACACTCATATCACCTATAATGCCTCATTGTAGCTCTAAAGGCAGATTAAACTGAGCCGTCAAACATTCCCTACCCCCACCTACCTTTTCGCCCCACTCCTTCCCTTTCGATAGCCGCCTCACGCCGGCTCATAATCCCCCCTAATGAGATCGCAACGTGTCACCTATAATGCGACGTGACGGATGCGGTGGGAATCAATCTCTTCGAGACGCCATTTTTTTTCCTCGCCGTCACACACCTGCGGCATCAGCCCGTCCCACCCACCCACTCCCTCCCTTCCCTCCTCCCGTCCCTCAGCGAGTTTCACGCCGATTCTCCTCCGGTTCTCGAAGTCCTTTTCTCTTCCCCTCTCTATCACGTCATTATCTCCGTAATCGCATCTCGGTCGGGACCCTTTTAAAAATCCCTCCTCCCTCTCTTTTTCCACGTCCTCCGTAAAGAGGACTCGGCATGCCCTTCGGTCCTTTTCACAACACACGACCCTACCTCGTCCCTCACTCATCGCCCTCTCCACTTTCCTCTCCATTCACGACGGGTGTGGCGCACTTCATTCTCGGATTTCTTTTGCGCTCCGATCGATTACTCGCTACGATACGTGTCAATCGCGATTTACGACAGCGATACGGCCTCTCAGTTCTCTTCCCTTGATTTCCCCCCTCCCTACCATCTTCAACACTTCTTATTCCTTTTTCTCACCCACTTTTATCTTCGCAGTGTCATTATGTCCGCTCATCCACCCTGTCGTAACTAACATTAATTCCGTCGTCACCTTCTCCATGTCTTCGCAGTCATTATTTGTTCCGTATCGCAGCTGAGGAAATCAATTACTCACTTTCACAAAGTTTTTGCACCGCCAAAAATGTAGCTAATGTTTTGACAATGAAGAATTCATACTTCCAAGTGGAGGGAGAAAAAAGTTGATCTATAAGCTGTTAAAAAGTGCCAGGTTTACCTTCTTTTACACAGAAATCTCTTATTATTTTTCTACTAATTTAAAAAATCCCTCAGTATGTTTTCATAACTTATGGATTACTACCGTTAATGCCCTCCTTCTCACCCTCCGCTGATCTGATATCTTAGTAAACTAAATTTGTGTTGTGAGTATAGATGTAAGTATTCAGTGTCGATAGTCCAACCATATTCAGAAAGTGATTAAAACTTGGAAAATCTAATAAGGTGTGGTCGTAATTTTTTCTACTGAAGTCAGTCATTCACCTACGCTCTGTTAGACTTCATAATCGTTTCCTATCTTTCCTATAATTTAAACTGTTTTCTACCTATGTTTGGAATCGCCATTGAGTGTGTTTTCATGATTTATTCGTTTACTTCTTTTCCTTTTAATTGGTCACTACCTTCAATGAAAAGCGATTTCACTCCATCATGTATAATGCAGGTAAAACAGTGCTATTTAAATCTGCATTAACTGCTCGTTTGCCTCTCGGAGATAAGCATACCCTTCTGCGTTTTATGTTCTGACGACCATGCACGTTTAACCTCGGTATAATAGTAATGGTGAATCTTCGTGATAGATTCCACCTCTTTACGTGCGCTCAAGAAACTAACCAAGTCGGCTCTTTCGATCCACGGGCACGTTTGTCACTTGAATTGCGGGCGTTTAAGTCCCCAGGAAACCATCTCTCAGGTGCGCCCCAGGCTGGATACGGAGCCATGTTTGAATGCAGGGGTTCAGAGAGGGATTGGACCTTTATTGCGGGATCCCGCACTTCCTTAACTGAATATCTGATCTCTCATGTCTTTCAAAGTCATCTTTTAAAGTATTTTAATGCTATTTCGTCATATGAGAAGGCCCTCATTACATTCTGAAACGTAATTTAAGAAAACCATAGTTTCAAGTGTTGCATACCTTTATCGATACACCACTAATACTCAGTAACGTAAAATCATCAGTTTGGTTTTAAATCAGTTTTGTCGTAGAAGCCGAAAAATTCTTTATTAAAGGGCTCTCTCGATATATGTCTATTTATCAATGCATGAAACGAGCTTTAAATAATATAATTATCATTATTCTCTTTACATTTTCAAAATCGTCTCACTCCCGTTTTTCGCCTGTGTATGAACTAATATGGTGTCTCCCGCCATTCAAGCTGTTTTTTCAACACGCGGGGTGGTTGCTTCAGGCGGAAATCAGCCCTGACTGGGTCGAGAATCTTGGGGCAGCCACTTCTTGTTCCCGCCATCTCCCTCATCCTTCCCCCGAGCATCTCACTCCGTTCCCACCAGTGCAAATACCTCTACTCTCCCCGCAATCGTCTTGAATTCTTCGATTTGAATGAGGGGCGGCCGGAGTGATCGGGAAGCTATTTGTTTGGCTCAAGGATGGGAGTCAAGTCGTCCAGCAACTGCGAACGCAGATACGTGACGTGGTCGGCCGTTTGCATCGGTCATCCGGATTCTTGGGCTACAGGAGGGAAAACAAATGGAGGCGTTTCGGGAATCCGGGATAGTATTCACAAAAGGAAGTTGTGGCGAGCTTATATCGAAGAGATTACCCTCGGAGGATGAGATAAACTCTTCCTCTATTCATCAGCCTTGCTCTACTTCATCCACGTCCATTTTCCATCGTCTTTCTCTCCTCCGAAGCCTTTCCCTAATGCCAATCGCCTTCACCACGCCCGACCCCTATCACTGAGGCACTACTATATGCTGGTGAAATAAGCGCTCGTTTGTTCTCAACCTAACGGAAGTGTCTTATTTTACGTCACGATAGTAGTTGCTTACGCACGGCTTGACTCAGAGGACTGCCTCTGTCGCTATTAGTTTCTATGGAATTAATGTTCAAGATAGTTCTCGGAGATCTGGTTTTCTTTTGGTTATAATCCATTTCGGGCGTTCACTGATATTGAGTGATTTTTCACTCTCTGAATCAATCGAACTCAGCGTTTTCTTTAGCTTAAGAGAAACCTGGATGCGATGCGTTCCGACAAAGCAGCGACAATTCCGAACGATCCCATCTCCATCGTTTCCAATATCCGTGACGACTCAAACGAGTCTAGTCCTCAGTGACGGGCGGACCTGAGCTAAAAAGCTGTCTTGGTTTCTATGTTGAGTGTTGCTACTGCGATTATTTTCCTTTCCGATATTTTATGTGCTTGTTTTCATTTGGCACTCCGCCTCGACTGGCGCCAGCCCGCAAAGGCCAGTGGAGCAAGTGCTGCAATCTGTTACGGAGTCGCTCGTTTAAGGAGGTGCGGAAAAACAGGAAACGACCTTTGTGATGGCGTTCAGATTCTGATTTCATGGCCAGCATGTCTGTCGACGCTGTTGGAGGAGTGGTGGATAATGGAGGATCATCCGCGGCCCTCTTCTTGAAGCTTTCGAAAAGCTGCAATCACTTTTTATTTGAATTTCGAACTTTTAAAATCAATTAGGGAACCAATAAATGAATGTATTTAGATGATATCATCTTTTTCTTTAAGCGTACTAACACGCGTGCCTTTGCGGAATAAATTTTCCCATCCCTAATTCGATTTAACGGAACTGTTAAAATATTTTATCAATTGTTTATTAAAATCGAAAACTTCTGGCTTCAATTTCTTCTTTGTGCAACTCCTTAGTATTTCATCTTCATTTAAATGCATGGGTATATCTATTGGGACTAAAATTACCTGAAAAAACTATAGGCACGAGCTTTTCAAATGTGAGCTACCGCATATTCATTATCTATTTCCAATAATTTCACTCTTCTTCCACATTTTAGCGTCTTCGTCCACGTTATCATCCTCCTACTGATAGGTTTCATAGGTATTTTACTTATAGTCGCCACCCCTCTTCGAAAGTTTCCTTCGCACTAGGGCGGGAGAAGATCTCAATCTGCTTTGCATTTTTCGCCAACTGTGGTAGGGGGGGAAGGTAAGGGGTCGTCTTTCCCATCTCTATACACGGATGCCCTCCCCCTTCCACCTAGCTAACCCTAGGCGTCTCATTAATAGCATCCACGTCGCTCCCAGCAAGACGCCTGTAAAGGGAAGTAGAAGGGTGGAAGGGGGACATTGTTAGTGCCCCCTCCTCCCCCGCGGTCTCCCCTCTCCGTTGGTGCCCCCCTCTTGCAGTTCCCGCGAAAAGTCCCACGCTCTCCTCGGTGTACGTACGTAACGGCGTCCCTTTTTAACGACCCCGAAACCCCAGGCCGACCAGGCGACTGGTGGCGGTGAGGGTCGGCACGCCTGCCGATGGGGAGACTTTCTTGAGTTGGGCGATGTATTAGGGGGGTGGGGAGAACGAGAGTGGGTGTTCTCTGAGAGGCGGTCGGTTTCCGGGGTGGCGGCGGTATGCCTCGAGGATCGTGGATCACCCTCTCGGCCGAATGAAATACCCGAGCGAGCTTCAAAGCCACGGCCATCCACCTCGCGAAAAACTTGATGCGGAACAGCGGAGGTGATTTCGTTCCCAGAAGAACTTCAGTTGCGTCGTGTCCTATTGAATTTCTAATTCGCCGTCGCATACTTCGTCACACTCTTCGTGGAGGTGTGCTGTATCCTTATCCAGCAACACCAACTTCCAGGGAGCGCATGCTTGATACATTTTATTTAAAGGTGTGCAATATAATCAAATTCACGCCTTCAAGATATATAATGAGAAACTTCAGATCCTCCAAATTATTGTTTATCTCGAATACCATATTATAAGAGATCGCAGGCTCCCGACTCTGATCCCGGCTTCTCTCTAAGTGTTTGAAACGTTACTAAGTAAGCCACTCCATAATTATCGTGCATCTTGATAAAAATAGTCCAAATCTCTTATAGGGATGGCGAAAAGTAGGTGTTTCTTCCATCTCCCAGGTACGTTCTTTGGAATCCATTTACGGGCATCGGAACTACTTCTTCGGAAATATTAGGAAAACATTAAAAGCGGTTGTCTAAAGACCAGTGGCTTAAAAGGAGAAGTTGGTGTTATCATTGCGTCAGTAAGAGCGGTAAGGTGGGAGGCTGATATGAAGATGTGAATGGCGTACTTGTAAGTGTGCCCTCGTGAGTATTCTGCTACTTTCTAACCTGATCGATTGTCTTCCTTAACATTTTTTTCGCCGTCATAATCTGCTGTGGCAATTTTTACACAAGATTAGTATTTCTGTCTGTATACGACGTAGTTTAACGTGTTTGTGTATTGGGTTACATGTATTTTCATATTTGTATCATTTTTTGGCACTTATCATCACATATATTTTACCTATTAAGCATTGCCAAAACATTGCGCGTTTTGAGATACGAAATTGTGTTTGTAGCAGTACGTGGTACATATATTGACTTATATTTGGTCCCTCCTATTTGAGAGTCAGTAATAAATTATTGATGCCATCAGTTACAGTTTATAGATGACAATCAGTAGGATGAAAAATAAATTCCTCTTCCAATCAATTGCTCATGGTAATCATGATGAATAATTTATGGTTGAAGTTTACGAGAGCACATTAGAAAATTTTGATTTTTAAGTACCCAATATTCCTGAATGAATAACTATTTTTTCGGTCAAGATTGGATTAAAATAAAAGGAAATCTTATTTACGGGCACCACACATCATAAGAAAAGAGAATATATCATCTATAACGGTTTTATACCCCTACAAGGCTAGCAAAACCTGTAGCCGTTTCTCTCGGACAATCGCACAAAAAACAGAAAGCTTTGACTTCCATTTCATTTTGATTTCGGGCTCTCCTCTATCAGCAAGGAGGGCCTGCGAGCTGGATTTAGCATTAAATCTGTCCGAATACCTTTACCATCTCATGCAATCTCTGTAGGCATTTCCCGGCTGTAATAATCAATCTTTAATTAAGCCAATTAAGCCAACTGATTAAAAATCTCAGATTATCATGCAAGACACGGTCAGCAGCAGTCCATGCCTTCGGACGGAATTAATTAGCCGGCAATGTCTCAACCGTTTTGAGGGGACAATCGCCGAGGGCAGCCCATCTGCTTGCTTTATCCTATCCAGGTGGCCTTGATTGGTCTTCGAGGGCCTACACGTCACATAGATCTCCGGCGTCCAGTTTCAGACACGACATCCTTCCTGCTCCAGATCCCGCTTATCTATACGTTCTATTCTTCGCGGTTTTAAACTTATTCCCTTCTGCCCCTCGTCCTCGTTCCCACCCACTCACTCGGTGGTCGCTTCCAGCCATCCGGTGCGCTTTTACGAAGAGGTGCGCGCACGTACCTACCTGTGTTCAGTACAATGCTTATCGCGCACGCTCACGGAACACTCAAAAGCACAGCTAGGATCCTCCCCACACTTCCAAAGAGATGCGAACCGCAAACCGCAGCATCCTCTTCTCCTGCTCCACCCTTAGTTTTTTTTCTTAATGCTCGTCGGGTGTAATACAGCGATAAACTACGCTCGCTCCCCGGTCCGGTGGTGATGATAATTACTTGGCACATAACCCAAGGGGGGGGGAGTAGATAGAGTGGGGTCATTGCCGTGGGAAAGAGGCCGACGCCCACTTTTAAGGCGGATGGCAGAGTATGCTGCCTACACAGCACGTATTGTGTTTTCTCCGAAGATCAGAAGTGACTTTCTTTTGAAATGTGGTGACTTTTCATTGCCTTCACAATTGGCAGGCTTCAGGCGGGAGCGTAGGAATTTTGATTATTTTGGTTTTGTCCAAAACAGTTTTCAACTCTACATCTTTGCATGATTAAATATCATTAGGTAGCTGGAGTGTGGACTAAATTTCTTTGGCTCCTCACTTACATGTCCATTGTAAACCGCAATTCCCTCTTCTAATTTACCCCAATTCTATTTGCTCTCCCTCTGTCTCAATTTTTTTCCCGAGGGCCGGAAGCTGGTTTAGTTCGCAGGAAACTGTGGCTAAAAATCCTTATACTTTTTGGATAGAAGATGGTATTTGGGAGAAAATATCTACGTTGGAATGCTGATGTCCCTTCTTGACTATGGTCCACCAGAAAGCAACTGATACTCACAACACTCTCCGCAAGTGTATTCAGCACATTATAAATTTATTATTTAAGTACGAGAGTGTGAGGAAATATAAAAAGTTCAAACAGACTTGTTCTTCGGGTAAAACCTGCCGTCAAGCGTTAAAAACGGGGAAATATTCAAAACAGTTTCAATTTCATTTGGTGAATAAATTAAAGAACACTCATGCTGTGCTTATCCTGTTCACTGAAATCATATTCAACCCTTTCCCTTCGCGTCGGTATTTTATTATTTTTGTGGAAGCTTCCACATTTCGACTAATTACCGTTTTGTTCTCGTGTTGTCTCTCAGTGTTTCGAATTTTGCGACTGCTATGCGTTACTGACGGCTGAGGCATGGGTAACAGCCTGGCATAATAGAAAGTAGTTGGTGCAAAGAGAATCTTTTTCGACGTGAGATAAAAAATTTATTGCACGAAATCGATCCCTATTTGAGAGCCTATAGTCATCGCCTCATGTCACCAAGCGTCCGTCCTCCTCCACAACCATTTGTCACCGCTAACCGCTCACCTTTCTTTTTCATCCTTGTTCCTTCGTTTCTAACCCATTCCATTTCGGAGGCTGGGGATAAATCCTCCACTTGCGTGCTCCCACTCTTCCTATCTCTCCACATCTCGGCACGCGATCTCTCATAAGCTCTTAAAACTCATATTCTACTAATTTCGACTGTCTTATTTGGATTTCGGGGATTCGGCTCTCATTCTGTTTTTTCCCCCTCGTAGATAGATTGAATTCGTGACCATGTGTTTCGGAGGAGGGGCGGAATGGACGGGTACTCGCATTTCAAAATTGTTACCTCAGACCCGTACCCAGTACGGTAGAAAAATGAATCCGGATTATTTTTCGTCACTAAACACAGCTTTCTTTTGCCTCTGAGTCATTACGTGCTGAATGATGACAGCACATGTATTAAATTATCTCTTAAAAGGATATTAGCGATGGGGCATGCAATCTCAAACGTTTGCCCTTTCCAAGATATGTCCCTTTTTTGTGTTCAAGGTCCTAAATTGAGTGTAGACGTGAGATTAAAAATTTGTTCCATACTTCAATTATTCTTGCTATGGCTGTATTAAAGTTTGACAGGAAATTTAGGCAAAATATTAATCGAATTGATTTATATCTATGAATTTCTGAAGGTAGGAAAAATTATCGATTCAGTATCTTTAATTAGCTTGATTTATTCATAGTGGTGTCCATTATTTCAGCATTATTTAAGAACTAGTTTCCTGTTCCTTCAAAAATGATGGCAAATATCATGAGATAATTAAAGTAGTATTTTATTTATGAATTGATGTAGTCTTGCATTCAAATATGAAAAGTTTTGAACGCAATAGTTTCTCACAATTTACAGTTACCCTTTTCACTGCCGGTTTTCCCTCAGAAAAGGACAGATGAGTGCCATAAAAGCTTGTATTTAAAAAACAGCGAAGCTAATTGGTTGATGACCATAGTAGGACACGTTGCCTCACCCTTCTTCTAAATTGATTTCACGTATCTTAAATGCCTTCTGTTGCTGAGAGACATGGTATGCTGGAGATAAGGAAAAGGAGTTCCAGAGTTTCCTGTAGCTTTATCTAACACGTGTTATACCTTCCCTACCTTGAGGAGAAAAAACTTGTTTCGCATTGTACCCCCCAGAACGCCTATTCGGATTTACACTCAGGGCTGCGATCGAGACGACAGGCATGTCCAAAGGAGACAACAGCTTTAAATGTTTGACGTGAAAAAGTTTTTGCGCCGATTTTATCATCTTATTGCCGCACGAAATCAATGACCCGACTCATCCATCAAAGAGCCTTCAACTTGTTGGTTGCTGGAGACTCATATGGAGAGATAAGGAAGGGTGCTCAGCTGAAAATCCGACTTCTATTGTTGGAGACGCCTACTTGAGCGCAATCCGTCAACAAGTTTAAACGGCACCTTTCATCCATCTGTCTCATTTTCTCTCGAGGAATCTTAAGTCATCGCGTCAATCCAGACCCGCCGAGTTGGAAAGGGTTTGATTTCAGAATTCGCAGAAGCTCCAGGGAAATCTAAACTGATTAATTTTCCCATAAGCTAATTATATCCATGTCCTCACCCAATGGTTTAAAAGGCGCCCCTTAGTTCTAAAGGTAAATCTGATTGCCTTTATGACCGTAGTACCTGTCAAATTTCATGTTACATTTTATGTATCCTCGGTTATTAATACGTTGACAGCCAGAATATTAGTACAAACATGTAATAATATAGATTTCCTAAGTATAATATAATTTCATTAGTAGATTAAAGCAATTGAATGAAAAAAACCGGTGACAACAGAAAATTGTCAACTATCCAAATTTTTCTTTAGCTATCCACTACAACGGTGATTACTTTCGTAAAAGTCGTTTGCCAATTACTCAAAGTGAATACCAGTAGCTGCATCAATAGGGGTAGTAAAAGTGATAATTTTTTGGCACTTAATGATCCGTGACTTTTATTGGTTACGAAAGCCATGGATGGGTGTGACGTCTTTTACGTATTTCTTGGTTTACTCTTGCTCAAAGTTAAAACCATTAAACGTTAGGATCCTTGGATTATTCCTCAAGATTAAAGAGGAAAAGTAGAGGCGGTTTGCGATATATGTTTGAGTTGCCACTGTGTGCCGTTTTCTTTTTTAAACGCTTGGCATCAGCTGCCTTAATGTTAATGGGGATCGAACGAGAATGAATCCTAATGGACCATTAACGTTTAATTCAATCCCTTAAATTTATGCCTTTAATTTTGAAATAATTCCGTTTTAATAGTGAGATGATGACGTGGTTTGCACTTTTTCAATTTGTAATTTTATTATTGCTTCATTACATTTATATGCCAAGCCGTAATATCGGACATAAAAAAACAAGTGCTATAAATCACCGTAACAAGCTACAAACCTACACACTTCGAGAATCTGGGAAAACCTTCTTTGCGAGGGCAAACGCTTTAATCGTCACCAAGGCGCGATAAAGTCTACCTCGGTCTTTTCCGCCACTCCCTCTCCATAGGCGTAGGAAGAAATGTTACCACATGTTACGTTCGTTTCTTCCGCCCCCCCTCCCCCATTTGTTTCTCCTTCGACCTTTTTATTTCTCGCGTTCCAACTTATACACATATCCCTTCCTCGAACGATTCAGCGTAAAATTTCCGTAATGAGCTGCGAAAATTTTTTTACAGTCACTTCCCGCCACTAATGATCCGCTCACAAGAATAAGTCTCCGACATTTGTTCTCAAATATTTTGTCTGCTAATTTACATTCGTCAGTAGGAGTCGTCTCTTCCTTTTCAAAGGGGACATTAGTATGATAGCGTGTCAAAAAGTTTTATACCTGCCATGGTCCAGGAAAGGTACGGCAACTCTACCTCGTTATGCTCTCGTCAGTGTACGACTTGATGGGGAGGTTGAAACAGATTGGGAGACTTGATTCGAGGGCGCTACTCGAAAGTTTCCCGCTGTTAAATTCAACATTTTCTTGGGGCTCATATAAAAACATGTGCCGAGCCCACATTTCTTCCCTTTCTTATTTGCCTCCTTGAAAAAACTTCGATCTACTAGAAACCAAATTAATTGCAATCTCAGGAGGAAGACTTGTGATAAGTAGCCTAAAGAAAGCTCAGTTATGCCAATTTTCTTGGAGGGAATTCCAAGACATTTCCCTGGTTAGAATTTACGTCTCAGAAAATATCGTATCGCGGGTCTTAGAAAGTAAGGGAGAACTCTCAACAGCTGCGTCAGCAGTATTTACCTCTCGTGTTGAATATTTGGTTTTGTATGCGAAGGAGTAGACTTGTGGCATTATTACTCGCAATCTGTAACCAAGAGAATTTTAATTTGGTTGTGTATCCTCTAATGCATCAAATTAAGTACAAATATTTCACGCCTTTTTCGTTCCAAACATTCTCGCAACTCACTATGAACTTGATGAAATCGATCATCAACTATTACGGTTCATGCAGGTATTTTCTATGTGCCCACTCCGCTTTTATCGCTAAACCGCATGTTCTTGGAATCAATTTCGAATTCGCACTCTCCTCTTTCTAACAAGACGAACCTACCAGTAGAACCCGATGCGGGATTTCCCCGACGAAGTAGGCGTGTGTACATTTCCCCATTTCACCCGCTCGCTGATTTTTCCAGTGGCGCTGGTCTTTTTCGCTCGCCGAGCAAACATTCCTGCCCGAAAAAAAACGAAAGGAGTAGATGTCCGGTTTCCCGCTGAGATATTTGCTGCGGCGGGGCGGGAGGCGGAGTAGTCGGATGAGCAGGATGACAACCAGAAGTGCTCGACGGGTCACGTGCGATTGGGAGTGGGGGGGGATGTTGGTGGGGGGTAGGGTGTTCGGGTTGCGAAGGGGGAGAGAGTGAGAGGCGGTGGGAATCTGGCGTGGGCGATGGCTAGGGGACCGGGCGTCGTCGACGGTCGGTGGCGAGGTGGGGAACGGTTTAGATCGACCTGGGAGTGGCGGATGAAAAAAAAAAGAAGAAAATGGGGTGGTTTGAACCTCGAGGGGAGGGAGGGGATGATGCGTCCTTCAGGCTCCAAACGAAGCCGGAACTGTTTTTACGATCATGCTCCCCCCCCCCCTCTCAACCTCTCCCTCTCGAGAATCACCACCCTTCGATATATTCAAACGCGTGACGACACTTTTTTTTAAATTTATTTCGCATTTGCTCTCTTCTCGATTTTCTTTCTTTTTTTATTTAAATGCCCGTGGTCTGGAAACACCGTCTACAAATGGGACGGTATTAAAACTTAGGATTCGTTTTATGGGTGGCTTCGCTACAGTGTTTGTGCGCTCGTTTCGCACGCTTTGGACGGTGTTTACGGTGTCTGATTTGTGTGTCTTCTTTGACAAAATGATCACCGACTTTGGTGAAGTGCTCGGGGGATGTACGTATGTTGTGTGCATTTGATTCATTGTCTGTATCTAATCGGGTGCTTTTTCTTGTTTCCAGGTAAGGGCTACGAAAAAGGCGAAGGAGTTTCCCGTATTCTTTGTGAGTAAAATAATTATTTTATCAACAGTTTTTGTATTGATGATCAAATTTAGGTATGTGAACTCACTCATAGTATTGCGCATTGTTGCAGTTCAATGTCATCTCCATGAATGCTTAAAGAGATAATTTTCTTTTCAACTAAAAATGCCCCCGACCATCTTCTTGAATAACTGAAATAATTCTCTCGGGCTCATACCCATTTTATAAAGCAAAATGTTTAGTTCAGGGAGATTTTTTCAACTTGAGATCTTCATTTCAGAAATTCCTCCGATATCAATAGTGTTCGGGGTCTCATGAATATGTTTTAATTCGCCACGCATTTCGTTTTATCTCCTTAAATCATACGATAAGGAGAAAATCTGCCTTGGGCATACTCGCATGACGTTAAGCCACGCGCGATGAAATTAAAAGAGGAAATCCTGAGTCGGGCGTCATGAGAATTTAAAAGTTGTCCATTGACTTTCAACTAAAACGGGTCGGTCGCGCTCTCAAAGATTCGGCCCGGAAATTTTGCTAAGCCGATTATCACGTTCCAAATTGAACGACTGGAAAAAAAAGTTTCGTCTGAGATCATAATTCTCAATAGTTGTTTGCCTCGTCACTATGTTAATCTAATTCCTGGGTCGGAAGATGAATATTCGCTTCCTTTGTTCTCAATTAAGCAAATTATTACGAAGCTAAAACTTTGAAATATGCAAATCACAGAATACTCTACGAGTATAATGACTAGTTCCATGTCATTACAAGATGGATTGGTATCCGTAGTTTCGTTTTAAAGCCGTCCATTTACATTAACGTGCACTGATTTTTTTAATACATTAGACCAGCGGTCCCTAGAAAGTTTTGCTTTCGTACCCGTCGAAAACCCATTTTTATAATTTGTACCCCTAGTCTATGAGGCCTACCTCCACATAAAAATGCTTTTCACTTTTATAGCTGATGTTTATTTACAGTCGAATCGTTTGGTTCACTCGTAGTGTAGTAGTTCAATCGTTGTTTACTCGTAGTTAACACAATGCCGGCTGTTTACTGGTACCTGCCAACTATACTTGTGAAAAAATTTGGACGTAGAAATGTACTCAAAATATATCCTCATCTTCTCTTGATGGAATGAAAAACTTGGTTGCCTCTCACTCTTTCATCGTCGCTTACTCCAATGAATCTCTTCCAGCCCATCATTTTCAAGCCCTCAATTAGATCCTTAGGAGTCAAAATCTTCCGCAGAACTTGGTGAAGAACGCACTTCTCTTTTCTCGTCTTCGTCTTTCATTTGCCGTAGTCAAGCCCATTATCGTCCCTTCTCTTCACTACCTCCATTTTCACCCGCCACCCTTAAGCCTTGGCAGAGAGTGTGAAACGTAAATCCGTCGGATGTATTCGACCGCTAGAGTAAGCGGCGCAGGCGTTATGCAAAGTGAGGCCTCCTACTTCCTCTCTCTCTCTCCCCCCTCCTTTCCCCGTTCCCTACTAACGCCGGCAATTGGGAGTGCCTTCAAAGGGAAATATAACTTATGTTCCCCGGTTATGCCCGCGCGACTTCGTTGCCGCCGGAGACATCTCCCTCCCAAGATGGGAAATCCAAATTTCTCGCAGGCTGAAAGCTCGGAGACTAGTGTCGGCGAGCGAAAGTTAATTTTCGAGTTCTCTCTGGGTGTTCCGCGTGCTAGCGGAACGCGGTTAACGTGCAAGGCGACCACCGACAATTTCGATAATTCGTCCGTCCCTAGCAAATTGTGTGCTCTGACTCTCTCTCCCCGTTATTCCGAAATAACAATGCCTGGGGAGGAGGATGGAGCAGAGGCCGGGTGCAAACCAATCTCAGTAACCTCTGTGGGCAGCATTTCCGAATGCTAAACTGTATATCAGTTTTTGGGGAATTACAGAAGACTTAACGCGGATGGTAACGAATGAGCGTGGGTAGCAGTGAGCACCACCACCACATTTTTATCCTCCTAGTTCATTCAATTTGCGGAAAAATGTACGTCTTCTAATATTCACGTTACAACCTAAGACATCAGAGAGTTCAGTATTTTCGTGCTCATTACCAACATTTTTCACCTCTCTCAATTCAAGTGGTATTGGCTTTGGATGGCATTTGGTGCACGAATCCCCATGGTGAAGAGGCATAGCCCCTTCAAAGTGTACTTAGTTTTAAATGATTCTCCACTGTCCGGACGAAGTAGAAGGCGATCTCGTTAGAATCGCGTTGCTTCCTATTCCATCCTATTAATCCGCGCTGATCCGCGAGAATCCTTCGTAAATTAAACGGGGACGGGGGACGGAATTTATCTGAATGAGAGCCTCGATAACGCCGATACGAATGCTTTGGCGGAGGATCCGAAGGAGGGAGTGAGATAATATTAGAGACAACTGAGGAAGGGCCTGACTCCTTCAATTAACTTCTCCGGAAGGGAGAAGGAATGGGTAGTAGTATCCCGCGCCTCCTGAGTGATGCACCGAGCCAGTTCCATTCCCTCATTATCTCAAAACGGCGGGGTAGGGATAGGGCGGGGATGTTGGCGCGGCTGAAATAGGGATCAGATCTGATCCTTTCCACTCAAGAATATTCCTCCCTCTCGCCGCCGCTCTCCCGCCCGTATCACGATCGGCTCGTCCGCGACTCCTCTCCCCTCCACCTTCGATTCCCGTTCTTCTCTTATCTCCACCAGGCCCTAAAGCGATAAATTTTATTGTGCTTCCTTCGAATCCAACCCACCCGCTCCCCCAAGTCCCCGAGCGATTCCCAGCGTAACAACGCACCTCCGATCCCTTTCTCCCCTATCCATTCCCGTGATTTCGCTCGCACTCGCGTCCTTCTAAGGCACTGGTTACCCTCCCACCTCCACCGAATAGCGTCTCCTCATTTGTTTCCACGTTTTTGGTCTAATTTCGCCGGGGTTGCTCTCATCCATCGCCTGCCCGCCGTTGGATCTTCTCCCCTCCCGGATTGGAACGTCTACGGAAGCGCTACTCGCGTCTGTCCTCTCTCCACCCTGTTTACCGTCTTTTCCATCGTTTACCCACCGTGAAAAGCACGTATACGTGTGTGAGTAGGCATTATCTCTCTACTCTCGTTCCTCCCGTCCACGCCGACAATACGTTTCCCTCTCTTCGTCCCCTTGTTGCCTCCTCTCCACTCTTATCCTCCCGCAGGGGGTGGGAAAGTGAAGGAAGGTGGCGGAGCGTGAGAGTGGCTCGCCTAGCTTCTAGAAGCCTTCTTCCTGAGGCAGCTCCTTCCTCGGTCGGCGCCTGCGTCAGATCGTGTCATCTCGTTAGCGGCGGGGCTCTCTGAAGTCCCTCCCCGGTCCGAATGAACGTGGGTGAGGCGGAGGCGTGTTGAATTATCCACGTCCGGGAGACGCGCCGAGCGCGTGGATCCTTTTGTGGAAATATTTATGCTCGCCGACGACAAGGTTAGGATTCCACGCGAATGGTTGAAACCGGACGAGTAATACCAAAAAAGAGTGGATTTAGGAGATTCTTCCATGCTACCGAGGCGCATTGGGTGTTGCTGCTGCCTTCAGACACGCGTGCGGGGTACACCACAGTCGTGCCCATCCACTTTCTAAAAAATAAAAAAAAGGTGGGACGAACACTTTCGATCCGAATTATTTTAATCGGGGCAAATGGTCGGAAGGGGAGCCGGGGAAGAGTGGGGAAGGGGCAACGGTGGAGTTCTTCTTCTCGTCTTAATCGCGCTTGTTTGAGAGTTCGCGCGGGTGGGGTATGTGCCCGAGTTCGATCGCTATCTCCCGCCGAGGGGCTCATATTGTTTGCCGTGGGGAGCCGGGTAGAGTGAGCCAACGAGCGACGTCTGTTTTGCAAGAGGGATGGGTGCGTCTCCTTCCCTCGAGAGGAGTGAGCGAGCGCGATCTATTTCCCTCCTCCCTACCCTCTCTCTCTCCCCAGCGAGAAGGAAAGAGATTTAGAGCGGATTTTTCGGGAGATAGCGGCTAGTTGGCGGTGGTTTAGGAGATCGCCCGTGAGGAGGGAGGGGAGAAAAAAGTATAAATTCCTCTCGAAGGAGAAATTTTCCCTCCTTTAATAGGTTGACGGGGAGGGGCCTTAGCAGAAGTGTGTGCGGGGGGGGATAACGAGAGGGAAGATAATTAAGATAATGTGAAGGAAGCGAGTGTGCGTGATCGAGCATTCTTCTTTTCCCTCCCGTGCTTCTCTCGAAAGAGGGTGGGAATCGGACGGGTTTAAAGGAAGAAGAGACGAGAGACAGGGCAAGCGCGGGTGCAGGGATGGTAATGAGAATACGCGAGAGAAGAGAGGAGCCAGGGGTGGACGATGGAAACAAATGAACCACTTGAGCAAGGAGCTCCACCGCTGCCGCAAAAGAATGAAATAGAGCCCTCGGAAAGCCATTTTGCCCGCAATTGGTTTTGCCGGAGGAATCCGCCGGGAGTTACTACCGGGAGGACTAGATGAGTTCCCGCGCCGTATGTTCTCGTCGGCAATAAAGCTCACATTCATTACTTAAGCCATTTTTATCTCTTTTTCGCTCTCTGTTCTGCTTTAATTATGCACCCATGGTCCGTGGATCCGTACCACTGGCGTCAGCCTTTTTTATGGGCAGGTTGATCCTTGGGTAAATAACGACCGAGTACTAATTTACTGCCGGAGTAATTTTGTGGAAGCCACCAAGGTTTTCAAATAAGCATGCCTGAAAGCAAAGCTTAGTTTTAAGTCGTTCGTTGGAAGCAGCTTGATAAGAATAATTAAATTTATCTAAGCGTTTTGAGGCAATTACTTTGTCATTCCAGTTAGTCCTTGATAGATCCGATGGCCGTACGGGATAGTGAAATTCTACACTTTCTAAGTCATGAATTTGAGAAGGAATGTTGTGTAGCTCTACCTGTCTCGGTAGTGAAATCATTATTGAAAACTAGCCAGATTCCAGCTTAAGATTTCTTAATTTGGAGTCTATAGAGCGCACTAATTTTGATTTCCCACTGACTTAAGTGATAAGGATTTTGATTATCGTCGACTTTTATAATTTTGTGATCACCCTGCATTCTCAGCCTTAATTTTGTAAGGCCAATTATGACCATTCTTCGAAGGGAAAAATCGCACAAGATGAATTGCAGGTGAAGGACGAGAGACTTGCCGCGGCTGAAATGTTTTATTTTAAATCTCCAGTCTCCTTTAATAATGTAAGAAATGGCCCATGAAGTTTGAAACAAAATTAGTAATACTTGTAAACAGGGGTGCCCACACGAAAAAGGTGGGAAAAACGGTATGGAATCCGATGCAATTGACTGCGATCCGATGTGTTAATCACGTGGAAACCGTCTTGATTTATCCCATCTCTCGGCAACTCTTCTCTCAGCAGAGTCGTTAATATTTCCAACTGCCCTTCAGCAGAAATCGGGCGAAAACGGTGTAATGGTTGACCTCGCGTAAAAAATAAGTCCGTCCGACCAGGCCTCACAGCATCGGATTTCCTTACGTGTATTTTTTTTAATAATTCGCCCAGTGCCCTTTTAACGGACCAGGCGTGATATACTCACCTCGTATCTCAGTCATAATTTCGAAGGATTTTCAAATAAGGTGACTGCTTTTTATGATGATTCCAGCGTACATAAAAACGTGAATGGTGTTATTTAAAAGTTCGAAAACTTATCTGTTGACGTCTCCCGCGTGTGAGTTACGCGCCAGAATTGCTTATAAAAAAGGTGTCGGCTTAAATTTTTGGATGGCCAAAAATTTATGAAGAAGCTCCGGGTGAGTAGCGAGAGCTCGTTTGTATCCCACGTCTCACCTCAGGTGAGAGCCATAAACCATAGGATATTTAAAATAATGGCCTATTTTTTTCTTTTCCTGATGGAAACTCTGAAACTTTGTTTCTCCATTGAGTCGTTTTAAACCCACTAAATACTGCATGCATTTGAAGCTGTTCTCAACTATTATTCCACATCACAAGGAGTTTTCGAGAGCATGATCTCGCTGGATCGCTGCGTTAAATTTTCTCTACGCCCATACATTGTGTTGTCCAGGTACTTAAAGGTGATTAAACTGATCATTTCAGTGAAAGTAACGTCATAAAATGTTTCTATTACCAAGGGCTCTTTCAGCTTTTGCCGCAACGCCTGAGAAAAAGCCCTCTCGGCCCTTTGAAGGCAAGCGTTCATGCATTTGTGCTAGGTCAATAAATCTGTTAAATGATTCCGCGAATAAAAAAGGAGGCTCTCGGCCTGTTTGTATTTAAATTATCATCGATGGTTTCCTTGCGGAATCGTGAATGACTTCTCACCCGACGCAGCAAGCGGATTTGTCAGTAACATGAGCCAAGCGGACGTGGCACCATTGTCCCCGGTAATATATGATGCCGACGTTGCCATTTCATCGTTCCGCAATAGTATTCACGCACCCACTCGATTAAACGGACCATAGAAGCAATATGTGCGATACACGCCGTCTCTGGGCATTGGAGCCACTCCGGCTCGCTAACGAGTATTCTCGATCTTAGCCTTATCTCGCTCTATCTTGATTCATTTCTTTATGGCCCACCCTCTCCGAGCGGGAGGAGATAACTCCGTTTTTTTATCCGCTCCCCACCTTGATCGCTGCGTTCCTCACCTGAATGAGCTAGATCCGTTTCAAATAATAGCTCTATGCAAATAAGATCCCCACCCCCCCACACAAAACACTTTGCCTTTACCTCTCGTCCCTTCCCACCCTCGCTTCACCACCGAATCCCCTATCCCTCCGAGAGTCTCCACGATCTTCTTTTTTTTTCATTCACCCCCGTTGCTCATCCCCCACAATGGCCACACCTTTAAGTATTTTCCTCTGCAATAATAGCCTCGCCGATCCTCCTCTTTCTTTTACTTGAAGCTCAATCTCCTTCCCCTTATACCTCGCTTCCTTTCATCTCGCCGTCTTCCCGCTTCTCCGCGCTGCCAATATCAATCCGTTCCCGCGCGCGTGCGTTCGCGTGCCCGGCGATGTGCGTGTGTGTGAGTTCGCGCGCGTCACTATGACGCGCTCGCGCCATGAATGGATGGACAGACACTTTGGTGGAACATCCAAGAGCACGCCTTTACACGCGTCGGCCCGATCTACCCGTACCTCTTGCGCTAGTCCCTTTTATCTTTTGAAGCGTTATGTCCTCTGACAGACAGGCTCCCTCCCTTCTCAACCCAGCGCTAGGAGTAAGTACTTGGCTGCTTTTAATCTATCGATAGCGCCAGAGCCGTAATGCACAGTATATCCACTCACTCTTTCTTTCTCCCCCTTCGTTTCTCTAATTTTTATCTCCATATCTGTAATTCCTTATCCATCCATTCATCGTCTAAATGCTCATTACGGCTCACTCATTTTGTCGTTTCGCCTTATCAGTCCTTCTCCTGTAGTACTGCGCGTTGTTTCCCTTTTTTATTTATTTTTTACGAGATTCATGTCTTGTGCGGAATGGGTGGGTTGTTACACCGCGTTGGAAATCAATTGAAGGATTGAGAACTTGCCTCTATGGGCTCGTGTTCCTCTCCTCCCCCCATCATGTTTCTTTATCTCCCTTCCTCTCTCTCTCTCTCTTTCTCTTCCCTCGCCTCTCGTTATTTTTTCCTCACCACGATTCATCAGATAACGTCCGCTATTGCGAGGTGTAAAGATCAAGGTAACCAAAGATTTCCATAAGGGGACTCGGAGCGTATGTCCATATTCATAAAATACACTAACGATTCCCTTTATGGCACACCCGCTTGCTTCGACCTTCTACATTCGCCTACTTAACAAATTGTTCGGGTTTCGAAGGCGTTTTCATTTTGTTTGGCGTCGCTAGGAAACTGGGGCAGACCAGTGAGAGGTTTCGTAAGCTCAGTCGATTTTCATCGAATTACTGTGTTCAGGTTTGATCCGCAGCATGCATAAGTATTTTATTTAACTGAACACAATTCACGGGGTGATTCTTTGCCGAATGAGGCTTTTTGTAGAAGTGTATTTGAAAATTTGTTTTCTTTAGTTAGGAAATTAATAAATATAATTCATTTCCTAATGTTAAATTTGTGATATTTTAATCAGGCTTAGGTGAACCTCTTAAGTCATTCATGCTAAATTATAGTGTCGTATATATTATTAGTAATCTATTGAAACTATTTCATCAAAGTTACTATCGCTTTACTAGCCGCTTTAGTTACTATCATCGTTTGATAGTTATATTGTCATCGTCAATAACTATAGTTTCATCCCTATAATATTGTTTGTTCAGAGCGTTGATACCTACCCATGTGTCTCTCATATTAGTTGTCAGTATCTCCAACTTTTATCTTTGCACAACATCAAGATATTAGTTCATATTAAGTCAAGTGTCCACCTTACATGGATTTTGTCATTTCCTCTAACAGAATGGAAGGGAATTCCTGTCCCCATACATTAGTTCCTATTAAGGGTATAAATGAATCCATTCATCCCTACACTTTTCTTCATTTCGTCCTTTGTTATTTAATTAGACCATGGTGTTTTCATTGAATTTGCTTAGAAAATTCAGCACGATTTTTATTCTTCTTAGCGGTTGTGCCTTACGATTTCATAATCTTGATAGCCTCTTTCCCCTGGCTCTCTCAATTTAGGCCTTCCTCACATCGAGTGAAAGAAGAATACATTTTAAGTCCTCAGAAACGAATGCTGATTGTCAATGCAACTGGTTCAGCTCCTCGCGCGACGGCATCTGAATTGATGACTTCGTCATCCGGCAGCATCACGTTCTTTTTATAAGGCGTGACTTCACGTCTGTCATTTTCTATTGTCGGCGAAAGAGAGAGGAGGGAGCGCTCGATATTTATAAGGCAACACGACAGAACCGCATGGTAATTCCATTGTAATGAAAGACTCGGGACGAAATGAGCCAACGTTAGGGGCAGCCGACGGCCCCTTCCCCTACTGTCCTTTGCTCCTCCCTCCTATATGACACCCTATTCTGAACCTCCTTCCCCACCTCCTCGCCACTATTCGTTTGTGACACGATTGGGACAACACCTCGTCGCGCCTTCCGCAACGATCCGCTCCGTGTTGAAACGAATTCGATCGCGTAACAGGTCCCTTTCCGACGGTTCGCCCAAAACAAAACGGGAAGGAGGGAAAGAAAGAGCATTATTACGCGTCAGGCGACGCCGACGAAGTTTGGGGGAAGAGGGGGGGGGAGAGAAGGTTGGCAGACGGTGTAGTCCCGAAAAATAAAAACGTAAAGCGTGTTGAGGGGAACGAGATGTGGAGGAGGAGGAGATTAAAAAAAAAAGAGTTCGATGGAGGTGGTGGTGGGTGGGTAAAACAAAGGAGGATCCTCACTCGTTTTGTATGGGAGGGTGCTCGCGCCGACCGAATCTTCAGCACGACTTGTGAGGTGTGGTCCCGGATGCTGTGGGAATACGAATGTTATAAGGCACGACTCCCTCTCCTTCTTCTTCGCTACCCCTCCTTCCTACTTTTTTGCTCCCTTCTGTACCCCCGCCCCCCCTCGTAACTCTCGCCCCCCCCTCCCCACCTCTCTATCAGCTCGTACCCTCCGTCACCTGTTTACGGCCCACTCCTATCCGTTCGATGAGAGTCGATAGTCTTCCATAAAGGTTGGGCAGGGGAAGAACAGCTCACACCCGACCCTGTTCATCGCGGTTATCTTTCTGCGATGCACGCTGCTTTTCATTCACCCTTAAAATCTTGTCAAACTGTAGCATCTACTTATTGGTTATGGTTAATCTGTTATATTATTTTTGGATCCGTAATCTTAAAATCTCAGATTTACGATTTTAAAAATCCCACATTATTTTTCCCTGGGAAATCATAATGTATTTCTGATAAAGTAAAAGTATAAATTAGATTTATTTGTGGGAAAATCCTTCTGTGAAGCGTGTGCTAAACTGTGTGCAAAATATATCCACAAAGATCTCAGTAGCGAAAAGTGTTAATTCACTTGGTCAACATTGAACCAAAGGTAAAAAGTACGTGATTGGGTCTCTATTAGCATTACAATACTCGAAAGGGGTGGAAGGATACGTTCTTTCATTCCTTTTTAGGAGAAATTCCACATTAACCTCAAGGGAAAAAAATTGTGCATTGTGCCACTTCAACTTCACATATGTAAAAAAAAAGGATATGTTGTAAAATTTAGGAATTAACCATTACATGCTGTGAATAATTGGCTAGGAACCTCGACCGTACCTATTGGATAGAGTGCATCTAACAGAGATATGTTATTGATTAATGAGACGACATTCACTACGATTCTTTCAAAGTATTTGATTGAAATCCGAGGTCTGCCTTATCACCTGAAAAAAGCCACTTCATCAAACCTACATTTCTCAATACTCGATAATATGATGCAATTAGAATGAATATGAAACTTATTGCTCTCAGAAAGTTAATAATCTCATAAGAGCTGTGGCACTTGGATTCATTTAAGCCAATAATTTCCCTACTAACTTTCTTGCCCTTAAGGTTTGCGACAGCATTAGTACCCCGTCCTTGCAGTTATTGTTTTTCTTGAAGAATCGTTCTCGCATCGGTCATTGTCGCTTTTCAATTTTGAAAAACTTCAAACAGTAGAATTAATATCTGCGCGATCCATTTCATCGCATGATCTCTCATTACGCCCATATCTTTTTCGTATCACGTCACTAATGAAAAATTTCTCTCTACCGCTTTCCTCCCCAATTTCTTGTACCCTTAACGACCGCCGTTTCGATCCATTCCAGAATAGTGGCATATTCCAGACAGCTCCCAAGTTGGAATCCGAATCCCGCCTCAGGCGCGGTGGTTTTTGCCCAGTGAGCGTGGTATTCATCGATGAGTTGTGTATGGTGCGAAGCGACCTGTGCTATCGGAGAAACTATAAACCAAGTACACCCATACCTATCCGCCCCGGCATATCGATTCCACGAGCCTTTGAAAAGGAGAGATTTTTCACTAAAATCCGTGCGTCTCCGCCCTAGAGCGGGATGAATTATGACTTATTAGGTAGCCTACTCGGATTCAAAATTGCCCTCGGATTGCGATTATTTTCCCCTTGGAAATTGCGCAAAAAATCCTCGCTTCTCTAGAATAAATTTTCTCCCGTTATGCGTCGTAAACCACCTTCAAATGATCAGTTTTGCGTTCCCAATCGGTCGTAAATTACGCCTAGGCGGGGTCGCAAAAAATCGTTGACTTATCTTCATTGGACATGTCCGTGCGCAAAAATTGGCAAATGCGCTTTACGAGCTTTATTTTCTGATCTTTCCATTCCGTTATATCGCTTCTGATAGGTGCTTTAGTGGCGTGTTCGCGTAGATTTACGCTAGTCAGCCAATGAATAATCATTATTAATCCAGAGGCCAGCTCTTTTCAATTATAATTCGATACAATCAAATTATCTGTTTTTCATGCTCTAATTCGCAGAAGTAGGTTTTTCGGGCCTGTTTTGGTTATAAAAACTGTTTTTGACAGAATAATTCAATAGATATTCCTATTAACCCACTGTGTACCAGTGGAAGGAAGTTTACTGATTTAAGTACATTTCCAGTGATATCCCTCAGGATTAATTCCGCTCGGCCTCCATGTACGTATGATCCAGATGCCAGTCTAATGATGATTTTTTACATTTCGTTGGCACAGTTTTTGCTACTAAATGGCAAAGTGTAATTGATGTTCGTACATAAATAAAGATTTTCATTGCCTAGACCTGAATGAAATTTATAAAATATGACTTATTAGGTAACAGCTGATAATAATTCTTTGACTCGAAAGTAATTTTTGCTCAGGGTCTCGACGGAAATAACTGATTTTTTTGCTCCCTTCCTCACTTTTGAGTATTTTTTTCATTCTAGTCGCACTGTGTAGTCTTTACCGTTACACTTGAAATAATCAGAGGTAACAAATTAAGAAGTAATTCCAAGGGCAGTCTTCAGCTTACGAAAACGTAACGGTATATGGAGGGAGGGAGTGGAACATTTCTTTTTTATTTAGCAAGAGTTTTTATTGCTTTCGGCGAAATTTATGAAGGTGCCAATGTAATCATCGTGGGATGGGAAAGAGGTTATCATCATTTGCCCTGTGAGTGATCGAATTTCTCCCGTTCTCCATGAAGTCGTCGGATTCGTAGGTTCATGAGATCGACTTTTTCGCGTCCGCCTCACCCCTCTCCGACTCGTCGTAAAAGCAAACAATCGAATTCTCTCGCCTTCGAATCCTTCTCTCTCCCACCCCCCTTTCCCGGAAAGGTCATCACGGGGTCACGTGGATAGCGGAGCCAAAAGGATCTCGGAGGAAATCTCTCAACGGTCTGGCGGCGGGGATTCTCGGTGCAAAGTTTTGACCACTCGGATCCCTTTGATTGCTCCCTGGATAAGGGTGGAAAGAGGGAGGGATTGCGATCAAATGGGTGGTGGGGGAGAGGGATTTCTGTCGAGTGGAAGTGAACAGGGTGAAGGGGATGAAAACGAAGGAAGGTGTAAAAGGCTCGCCTGGGATCACTCCTTCACCCGATTGCCTTTCACCTCTGCCCTGCATAGATATCCTCCATTAATAGCTCCGTACTTAGCGAACTGCTGGCCCAGCGCCAGCTCTTACAAGAAACTCGAGGAATTAGCGATGCACATCTTTCTCTGTCTCTTGCTCCGCACCAAATCCCTCCTCCCCCTCTTCCTCTTGCCTACCTACCTTTCTCTGCCTATTGGATCTTTCTCAGGACGCCCCTTACCGCAAACTCCCCCTGTCTCTCTCTCAGGGTAGTTCTTCTACGATTCGCCTAAGGCTCTGAAGGTCCATGCACGTTCAGAAATAACCACAACTCCCTCTCAGCTTCATGCCGTTGCGTACACTTTGGTTTTCTTTCCTTCTGCACTAAAACATTTTCTTTACCCAATCTGTGGAGTTCTTATGCTATGATTTACTGTCAACTTATTGGTTCTTTCGTTATGGTAATAATTTGATGGGTATTTGTCGTAATACCTACCTCAGAACCCAGAAGAAACTTACATTTGGCATTTCTTTTAATACACAGTATCGTACGATAATTTGAAGGAAATTTAGAGACAGTTTTTTGGGAGTAAAACCACTGATTCGCATTTGAGTATACTCCTCCCTTTCCCTACTAGCTACTACATCGTTGATGGATGATAAGGTTTAAAGTACTTATTTGCTACCATGAATGCAAATTTTACTTTTATAGGGTATTTTTAGTTGTTTTCTTCATGGTTCCTTCTAAAAAATACTGTCTTTATGATGTTTACATGTCCAGTAATGAAGACGGATTTATGATTTATTTCTTGATTTTTAGCGCTATAATAGAATCAGCTTGCCTACTAAGATTTACTATATTTCTCGGCCCGTATCGTCATTTCTAATCGTGTAAACTTCGATTAATTCTCGTTGATCACTCGTTAACTAAATAAACCAAACTGCTATTTCAGTACTACCGAACGAGCACTTTTATCATATAGCATCAAACAATTTGAAGTGTAGGTGAGCATCCACTTAATTTTCAGTACGGTTACCTACCAAGATGGGATGGGGTAGTTGATGAGAACAGGGCAAAATAACTCGTTTTTGATCAAGTGTATAAAGCCAAATGGCGTTCAAGTTCCTGCGTAAACGGTGAGTAAATTCCGCGAAAGAAGAAAATGGGAGAGCCTAGGGTTAAATAATAGATTAAAATTGCGCATCAACCCCAAAAACGTTGCCTTGACTCACTTCTACGGTCCAAGAAAATCTCTCACGTCGGAGTAAAACAGTTTTCACCCGTGCATCGATAATTTCCGCGTGTCGTCACTTGCCACCCCTTTTCCCTCCGGAGTTTCGGTCGGCGTCTGCCCAATGCGTGTCTCCTCTTTATACGCGCAGGAATTTTTTCAAGCTCCCGTCGTCATCTCGATTCCGAGAGCATGCTAACCATTTCGGATGAGTCAGGGCAGTGGGAGAGAGTGGGAACCACGGAGGAGGAGTACGGCGAAGGGCTTCTGCCTTGTCGCGAGTGATTTGAAGGAGGGGGGCTGAGTGCCACGGGTGGAGATGTCGACCGAAAGGGCGATCGTGAACATTCGAACAATGATTGACAATTGCACAACTCACGATTTCGGCCCGAAAGGATATAACGAAAGGAAAGAGAAAATGGGATTGGGGAAGAAAATAAAAGAGAGCCGACCGGGAGAGGCACGAGCGTGTGTGTTTGTGTCATTGCGATCTGAAACCGGAGTGACCTGCCAGGCACGCCCTCCCCGGACAAAAATGGGGAGACGAGCTTACACGACAGCACCACACACCGCTACACGTGCTTTCCCATCTTTTCTCTCGCCCGCCCTCCCTGCGTCTCTTCCCCTCCGATCCCGCGTGTGAGTGAATGCCCGCGAAAAACAATAAATCACCGACTTGAACTCGGACCACTTTTAGGGACCGGCAAGTGAGGCGTGCTACACACACATACACACTCCTTCACTGCGGTCTCCGCTCTCGTTGCCCCGTCTCCTCCGACGACCGCAAAACCACGGTACCTCACACCCTGTCGCCTACGCGAGCGTGCCACACGATATTACCCACCATAAGGGACACAACAAAACGTAGAGCGGCTGGCGGAAAGAACGGTAAGAAACCAGGAAGAGGGGGAGGGAGTATGTCCGCGCGCATTCCCGAACCAAATATTTTAGTCGTTTACATCCAATGGTGAGTTCCGTGGTGACAGGGATTTTTTTTGTTGGTGACAAGGACATTAAAAATCGGCAGCGGTGAATTTATTTTGTGTTCACCGATTGTGTAGAGTTTGTAACTGTACGTGTTATTCTGAGAGCTGTCAGAAGAGTGGAAACGTATTGTAGGGGCATTCCGATGCGCTTTGTCCTGAATTAATACTACGTAAGGGGTTCGCGAATCTGCGGACGTAATCTTTTCTCTCTCCGTGTTTTGTTCTACGTAGTGATGTCAGATACCGATTTCAAACTTGGCATTTAAACTGTACGTATAGAATTAAGGTCCATTATCTATATTTGAAAGAAAGGAAAGTATGCCGTACACTTCTTTGGATAAATTTAATTTTTGCCTCGGCAACATATATTTTTATTGAAAATACATGTAATTCTAAAAGATAAGTACGCAATATTGTATGCTATTATTTTCTGCTATTTGGCCAGAAAGATGCAGCTCTGCGTTTGTGACAAGAATGGTTACTTTCAAAATAACTTCCTCCGATAATTATGAATATCATTGCCGCTGACGCAGGACTCCCGAAATATTATTCGAAAAATTTTGTAAAGGTGGTGTGAACTGTGAATACGGTGGTGTGTACGGTACGTGACAACCTTTAATAAAGGGCGAATTTTGGCGTCTAAAACCTTTCCGGGATCACTCATCGATAACCCCTAAAAAAAAATAATTTCTCTCAACACACCGAATCATTGTTCTGAAGAAGCGAGATGGTCCCGCTCTCTCAACGCTAAAACACACCGGTATCGCTTCCCAAGTATCGACCGGAAGAGCTTATTAGACGCACGGGAAGAAACAGACCGAGCAAAAAATAAGGCTCCAGTGGCCATTTCCTCGGAGTCGTTTTCCGCACGGAGAGGGAGATGGGGGAGTCAGAGGTTTCTATCTCTGGATCAATCCTTTCCGCGAGTCCGGAAGTGGTGGGCTCCTTGAAGAGGGAGGAAGAGGGGGAGAGAGGCACACTCACAGAATCGGGTTCGCCGAAGCAGAGCCCTGGAAGAAGTGGACCGGGGAAGTCGTGGAAATGGGGAGGTCGAAAGGTTCCATGCGGGAGCAATGAGAGAAGCCACCCTCGTCCCCTTCCTTCCTTCCTCTCTTTCTTTCTTTCTTTCATTTCCCACTCCGCTCCCTCGACTTGGGTGGCTTTTCAGCATGAGTTATGCCCACGCGACATCGTTTTGCCAACGACTCTCTGTCTGGAGAAAATACCCTTCCCCACTGGTCCCTCCTCTCAACTCCTCTCCACGGCATAAACCCCTTCAACGCCGGCCTCATCCTCCTTGCTCCTCCGCAGACGACCACCCCGCGGAAACCTGAGACGGCCTCTCCAGTGAGACCACCGAGGAGAGGGAGTTAGAGGGAAAGTGGGAGGGAGGGAGGTGGGGGAAAGAAGATTGTTGAGGAGTCAGCCTCCGGGGTCCGCCACCAGGTGGCGGTGACCCCCCCCCCCCCCTCCACACCCCCCGAACGGAACCCCATCTTGTGTCGCAGCCGCACCCCCCACTTCTTCCTCTCCTAGCGAAGGGGTTTTTACCGCAAGGAGAAGGCTAAACTCCCTTCCCTCTCATTTCTGGTGCCTCGAAATACCCCCTCCCCCGTCCACGGCCATCAATCAGTTTCCCGATTCCTCCCGAGATACGAAAACTGAGAGCGAAGAGGTAGGATATCCGTGGCGGCGGTGGGTAGAGTTCACCTCGCGCTGCCGAGGGTTTAGGAGTGGATGAGAGGGCGTTGAGGGATGAGAAGGAACGTCTCCTCCTCTCACCACTTTCTTCGTTCCCTCTTCTCTTTAACCCTTTAAGCCGTTTTTGAGACCCTAACTTTTTAGTCCTATCCTCTCACCTCCACCTTTCTCCCTCCTCTCACCTACAACAAACTCTTTCTCCCTATCTCCTCGAAGAGGAAGAAGAAAAAAACACTTTCCTTTTACAGTTTATGGATGTTTCGTGTCCAGCTTATGACAGCTGAGGCTTCCACGACAAGAGATAATAGGTGAACGATGGCCATGGGTTGAAATGAGGAGCATTCACTCTCCCCCTCCCTCTCCCTGTCTCTGCTGTTCTTTTCCTTTCCTTCTGACTCAGCTGAGCTCCTGCTGTTCTCTTTCCCTTATTCGCATCGTCTAGGAAAGCCTTAAATGACGTATTCATTAGAGATAGATTTCTGCGGCGAATGTCTTGTTTGTCGAGTATGAATAGCTTCTATACTGATATTGTTCATCTCTTACAAACGTAGCTTAGGTTAACTAAAATGCGGAGTAACACTAAATAGTTGTCTATCGTTCACTCCACTCAGATTGTCTTAATCATACATACGATAACTAGCATTATAAATACAATTTAATTACGCATAAAGTTTTGTGAGTCGTTTTAAGTGTCCATTGTCTATCACTTTAATATGCTTGGATGTTTTAACCCCAGATCATTAAGTAAATGGGAAAAAAGGAAATATACCTAATAATTCCCTACGCTTGCTAAAATGAAACTACAGATATATTTTATACTTCATTATTAGGAGATTAAAACACAGATACCTTCTCCAAAGATCGGTCAGAATTCCCAGGGAGGAAATCAATTTCGCGGCGTTTTGAGTCGTACATCAATGGGTCTTTTCCGTAAATCATACCCTTTCGTTCTCCGGTGGGCTGCAGCTCGTCGCCGCTTCCTACCAACGATAAGCTGAACACCCTCTCTTTTCACGTAAGGCATGAATCAAGGGAGGTATGCATAAATTACGAGCTTGCTGAATGAGGCCCGCTGAACTGTCCGCCAAAGTAATGACATCGTGGAGACATTTCCTTACCATGTTTTAAGGACCTGAGGCGGGAGACGTGCCTGGAGCACTCCTAGGGGTGTGGTCACTAAAGACAGGCGGAAGGGAGGAAGAAACCTAAGGACAACATCCAACTGCCCAGCCAGCTTCAAAGCCATCTTTTTCAGAGACCTTTAATGCTCTTGTGCTAAGAAGTTTTTTATTCTTATCCCGACTCCTCGACCACCTACTTACCTGGAAATAAAACTGGGTGAGGGTGGGCCTTTCAGAGCATTAAAAGCTTTTAGGAAGATCGCTTTACCGAAAGGAAAGGGCAATAATTTAAAATTTTTATGGGAACAAAGAGGTGTTAATTTATTATTTGGGATAATGACGTCATTCTTTAGCCGGTCTCCAGTCGATTAAGTTTTTGTGTGCTGAGTGATATCGCGCTACCGTTGAGATCAAATCGCCCACCAGCTTCTCCTTTATTTGAGTCCATAAAAACTTTTTGCTTTCGATGTTCCCACTAAATCCGAGAGAGACACGCTCGCAAAAATTTTACCGCTGCGAAATTGGAACTTAGATCAACTCAAGGTAGTTTTATCTCACTCTTTCTGATTCAAATGAGAACTGAATGTTAGCACACATGGTCTGTACGGTTAGATGCGATCTCGCGATCTCAGAAAAAAATTGCTGCCGAGAGTCAAGTTTTTTTTATTGCCGTAAGCGACAATTTCCATATGCATGTTACTCGGGGAAGAATAGCCCGGATAATAGAAAAGGGAATGCCTTTTTTGTTAGAATTACGGTTTCATCGTTCATATTCGTCCACTGTAGGTTTTTTCTTCATCGTTCTGAAAAATTTTCGTATAATTATCTTATGAACAGTTGATTTACAAAACTTTTCCCCCACTGATCTTTTCAACATTTTGGTGCCAAAGTTAGCGTCCATCTGTCTCGCATTTTCGACCAAAGGGCGGGAATCGTTGGGGCTTAGTATCTTAGGCGTACACCTGTGGAATTTGCCACAACCAATCCGGGACTCACGAGTTTTTCTTACAGAAACACTGGATGCTAGTGACCCTCCCACCAGGTTCCCGAGGATGTGTTTTACTTCTTTTTATACGAATATATTTCAACTAGCGTGAGGACGACTTAACACCGTTTCTTCTTTTTGTTATTATTTCACTTATTCAAGAAATATTGACGCCAATGTTTATGCCTGTTTATAGGCAATCATCTAGCTCCCACTGACTCTCCAACTTGATTTTCTCTATCTCAGTGGTTGCTAGCCTTTTTTCACTTGTCTGCGCCTCGGAAGTTAATTACTTCAACCTGTACCCCTTATCCATGAGCCATTCTTGTAAATTATGTGGCTGCTTTAAAGTTACTCTACAATTTCGTTATAACTAATTTACAGTTGAATCCGTAGAATATTCACTGACAATATTATTGTTTACTTGTCGATAATACAAATCCGGCTGTTCGACCACAATTGGATGAACGTTTTTAAGAGGCACGAATGTACTTACTTCACTTCCGTCATCATAAAACTTTCTGTGCGTGCCCCAGATCATTAAACGCTTGGGAATACGCGTACCCCAGGTTAGAAGCCGCTACATTATCTACTTGAAAAATATATAATTTTCCCTTGATCACGAAAATTGTACGTGTACATAGATTCCAATTTTTTTGGGCCGGCATCCCTCCTGCTACCGGTGGCTTTTCGTTTGCGTCGAACCGTGAACATTCTCTTCCGCACGAGGACCTCCCGTGTTCTGGGTTTCCTTTTCTTTTCGACTCGCGTAAGGAAATAAAAGTGAAACGTGAAGTTCGGACCGACTCCATGCACGGCAGTGCAAAAGAACACCGACGAAGAGGGGAAAAAAAGACAGCGAGAGTTTTTTTTAATTAAAAAATAAATGAATGAATAAAACGACCTCTGGGCGCGCACGACTCCGCCGTCGAAGTTGTGGGCCCCAGCAGTGTAGCCCTGGCACAAAAGGGAACAATCGCGACAAAAAGGAGTAGAGTGAATGAAACCGACTGAACCCGTATGGCCGCCGCTTTTAAAGTGACGAGAGCGTGGGGTTTTTGCGGAGAGGAGGGGGCGGGAAAAAAATGAAGGGTGAGCGAAACGAGGAAATCGGCCGCAACAAAGGAGTTCGGCGCACTCCCTCCGACGAGTTTAAAAGGGAAGGGAGGTGTTGAGAGAGCGTTGAGCATCCAAGGAGGGGGCCGTATCAAATTTTACGTGGGAGTACCATCTGAGGGGCTTAAAAGAGAGCTCTCTTGTATTTAAAACAGGGAATTGAGGATGAAGGAGTGAGTGGGTGAATTGCGAGTGAGGGAAAAAGTCGGGCGGGATTGTGTGAGTTCCAAAGCCAGGTGCTCGCTCCTCTTTGGCGCTCCTCGTAAAAAGACATCCATCCGGGGGTATCCTTTTTCTTGCTAAACGTCCTCGCTACTATTACTTTATTTGGGATCCTTGGAAAAAAATATTTTTTTACGCTAAAGCTCTCTATCTCTCACTCTTTTTCGGTCTTTCAGTTCGGAAGCGGTGAGATTGAGGTCGTTTAAATAATTGGAAAAGGGGTTCCCATTGATTATTTAAGTCCGAAGAAATTGAGAGCAGGAGATTTCAGGGCCGGGTTCATTATCATAGATTCCGTTCCCTTTATACTTTCACGGGGTATGCAACCCCTTACCAAAATGGACCAAATTGATCGAATTGAAAATGGAAATGGCGGGACTTGAATGAAATGCTCCGTCTTTAATTTCTTGGGGGAAATAATTTTTTCATGAATGCTATTCGAGGTCGAGCTTTCTGCAGTCTTCTCCCCTTAAGGTAAACTTTCATTCTGCACCATCATTTGATTCCCTCCGTTAGTCTCGTTTTTCCTTTCGTCTCTCCGTTTGCCTAAATCGTCGGTGTGGCCCAATTAAAAGTAGTGGGGTCATTTATCCTAAATCATGAGGCGGGTTTTTCAGTGGTTGTGAGGAGGTGATAAATCTTCACCTTCTTGTCGCGGGTAGGAAAAACATGGGTGCCCATACATGTTAACAGTCATATTTTTTTCTTAAACAGAGGAGTGTCTTCAAAGGGGGATTTATATAAGTAAGACATTCATGGACCTTCTTTTATGCTCGCTACCTGGGATCAGGAATGAAATATTCTCGTGTGCTTACAAAATGAAGGTTTGGCTGGCCGATACGGAGAGGCTGGCAAGAAATGTTAATGAAATGACTTTATTTTTTACTTCTAACCTAGGATATATCCTCATTTCCTTTTCATCGTTCCGTGTGGTCATTTATTTTACACCGTGTCTAAATTGACGGGGTGTTATGCAGCGTGAAAGTCTTCCACATTATGGAGGTTGGCGTCTTTGATTCTCACTAAAGACGTCTCCGATTGAGATGAACCGGACTCCACATCCTCCTCGGCTTTATTAGATCCCGATATTGCTGGAACGCTTTAACACGCGTGAATAGATAGTTCCAACTCCGGTCGGTGAATTAAAAACCTTTTCGGTAGCTTTCTCCTCTTTTAATAGCCCTGGATAAATTGAGAATCGTGATAGGTGAAGACGGTTCTGGCAACATGTGCTTTCAAAAACTGAATGGAAGGAGACCGAATTGATATTTACAAACGTTCGTTTCTCATGAACTATTACCGTTTTTTGTTGAACGTCATTCGTTGAATCACTTCATTTCGTATCATTCAATGGGAAATGATTTGCAACATTAATCTTCATTTAGGATTATCTCCTATAACGAGTTTTTAGTTTTTGTGTTATACTACATGATTTAACCTAAGGCATTATTGCTGCAATCGAGATTTAATTGGAAGTTTACTATCACATCCATCACCACGTTTTTATGAGTATTTATATGATTTATCATTGGTATACGATGCACGCTGTAGGAATAAAAGAATACATTCCCAGGTTCCTATGTTCCTATCATCTCCAACATCTTGACCTGATGGAAATGTTGGTGATTTTGGTGTACCTTCGTAATAGCACACTATAAAGAGCTGTTTATGGGCAAGTGTTATTTATAATTTTTCATAAAGGCCAGGGCTGGATGCATGAGGGATGCGGACGTGTCATGCGAAACTGATAGCATAAGTTTATCGAAGTTGTAGTTGAAGTGGGAGGCTGTATTACGAAGATGGGTCGTTGTTGGGCACTGGGTTCGGCCCGTTTAACCCTTTATTTTCCCCCTTACCCTCATCGCGTGATATCTCGTCCTAAGAGATTGTGCCTATTTGTTGAGGATGGGGGCAGATACTCGCTTCATCATAAATTATCGCTCTAATCGCGCCTGCGTCTCCAATCCCACCCTTTTCCCTTCAGACCTTCAGGCCTTCCATTCCCTATGCGCTTTTGCGCTCCTTTTCTGCACGCGAAGTGTTCCGCGAAAATAAAGCGGTAGCCCGGAATATGTCCGTTTCATTGGGTGTACGACTCGGCCCGCGGCGGTAGTGGAAGCATTCGCGGTGATCCCTTCGAAGCCCACGGCTGGGGAAGAAGTAGCGTGAGTGTTTTTCTTCTTAGTGTGGCGCGATTTTACCGCTGTGCTGGTTTTTCGCGGCAGTGAGGAACAAGCTGCGAACTTCCATCGACAGCAGCAATAGTTCGTCCTGTGCATTGGAGTTGATTGCTAACGATTAAACGGTCATTTAGTGGTGCCTGAGAATGCCCGTAGTATCATTGTAGTGCTATTGATTTTCCTTCTTAACCTTAACCGTCATCAACAGCTAAAAGTTGAAAATGATTTGATCAGTTTCGGTCATTTTTTAATTCTGGATACGCCTACTTTTGGCATCGATTCATTTAATTTTACTGAGGATTTTCATGGACGTAGTTTCATGTAAATGACATGATGAGATGAAAAAAAGTGAACTTTTTTCTTCCACAAGCCTTTCATTAAACACGACCCTCAGTTTGACCTCGACGAACACCGTGTGGTAAGCCGTCAGTCACTCGTCCTCATTATGCATACATTGGTGTCGATTACAAGTGTATTTCCAACCTAATAACAGATAAGAGTCCGGTGCTAATTTGCACCGTACGGTTTATATCTCTGAGTACATACGCGATGCACAAGTTTCCACAGTGTTTTTTCGTTAAATTATAGGTAGCTTCATTTCCATTCGGCTCACTAATCAGGTTCTCCGCAACATTTCAAATCAAAGAAAATTACTGTTGTTACGCCCGCAAATTCTGTGTTATGATGAGATGATATTAAACGGAATGTGTTTCATATATTTTCCTGTGCTTAGATATCTAATGCGTTAGATTTCATTTTCATAAGAGAGACTTGAAAAGTGTAATTATCCTTGAGCGCGATTGCAATGTCCTAATCAACTCCAGTTTCTTGGCAGACGTACTACGATGTGTTTCTAGGTGCGAAGTGGCAGTTTCGTGTTTCACTCTCATTTTGCTTGTTTCATCTCCATCATAGTCACTGTCGGCTTTTCGACGAGTTACTCACGTTGCGTTTCCCTCAAGAATTAAGAAATCATACTTCGCCTAGTCGCGAATGTGTTTGGTTTAGCACCCTTTACTTGTTTTGATAATTTCTTCTTAAGCACATAACATTGGTGCAATATTTGACTGTAATACGGGATTCAGTTCGCGTTTATTCGCTAGGTGTTCTTCCAGTTTTGTAAAGCTCCACTCGCTTGAAATTTTCGGGTAGTTTTGCTTCCTTGGCATGCTGTGCTCTTAGAAATTGATGACAGTCATGCAATCTTAATTCTTAACCTTTACGCTATCACTCTCTCAAAGGTGATGAAAAATGTTTTTCCCGTATTCTCGCTGGAGTAGCAATTTGAAAATGTTGCCATTCTAGAGTAATATCGATCATTAAAACCACCGTTTCCATTTTTATTTAGCAACGGTAGTTTATTACGCGTCGACCCAGCAAACCAATGGTCACGTATCAGAATCTGGAGTACGAAGGATTGAGTGCGGAGTTCGTAGAGGTAATTTCAAGATTTGTTGGTGAGGAATCATTGTAGTTGCGGTAACATATATTATACCGAATCTATCGAGAAGATGAAAGGAAAGTGTTACGAGAGTTAAAAAAATAAAGTAAACATTACGTTTATTATGGAGTTAATCGTTCATGGCTACAACAGTGACGACAGGCTTACGCCCGAGTGTCCCACTTTAATGTAACGTAATCGCTGCAATCCGTACTACGACACTGTTTCCGGAAAAAGGAATATATTTCGTTCTCCGTCAGCCTCCAAGGAAAGGGTTGTGGCTGAGTAGTTGGGTTGCATAAGATGCAGGGGAGGAAGGCTGCACACTTCGTATAGTGCGTCACGGGGTGGGTTGGAATGGGGAAATCCCTGGAGGACATTGCGACTGCCAGCCGCCATGCCGAATGGATGCATGGGCAACCTTGACGAGCACCTGGATGGATGGGTAAACAGGAAAGGAAGAGTCCTTGTTCGTACTAAATGCCATCCGTTCGGAAGTCAGGAACTGATAGATAAATGCTTTGAAAAGCGCTATATTTTTAGCGCTAAGTTTTCGAATTTGATCGCACTTTTTTCACTGAATTAATTCAAATATTCATATTTCTACGTTCAACATCATCATCATTGGTCAACAATCCTAGGATTGGTTTGACGCAGCTTTCCACTCGAATCTTTTATCGGCCAACGTCTTCATATTGACGTAACTCCTCCATGTATCCTGTTCCATATACCTCATACGAGGCCTGCGTTTTCCAATTGTCCCGTTCACTTTTCCCTCGACGATTGTCTTCATCAGGCCATCGTGTCTCAAGATATGGCCGATTAAGTTGTCCCTTCTTCTTTTTAGAGTGGTCAGCAGACTTCTCTTTTCTCTCTCTTCTTAGGACTTCGTTTGTCACTCGGTCGATCCATTTAATCTTCATGATTCTTCTGTATCACCATATTTCGAATGCTTCCACCCTTTTCTTCTCCGCTGCTGTCATCGTCCATGCCTCATTGTCGTAAAGAATGTTCTGATCAACTGTTTCGTTACTTCTACGCTTATTTATACGTTATCTGATGTTAAAAAAATACTCGGCTTGCTTCATTTCTTGGATGAAACTCTCTCAGAGCGTTGCTTCATTTACCTCGAGACGATTGTTTGGAAAACATTCGCTCAAGCAGTCTCAGTTGTGTATTTCTTGTCGCATTCTCTTGATTGGATGCTTACTTTCATCCTCGGATTGTTTACCTCTTGACAAGTATTACTCCACAAATTTCATTCCCTCAGTCTCGGTTCTCCAAAGGAAAGGAAAAACTCCATCCTTTGAAAAAGAAAAAAAAACGTTTTTCCAAGGATTACTTCTTGGACGAATCGCAAATGGCGACAGGGTTGCCCAAGGATCGAGGGCTGGTAAGCGAGGGGGAAAAATGGTGAGGTGGTGGGACTTCAGAGTTGCCTCAGAAAGTGGGCGGCGATGGTATTGGAAGGACGCAATTTGATTGGAATTTGAAATGGAAAGGATTCCCGGGAGAATCTCAAGGATTGCGCGGAGCCCTCACGCCGTTGGTCTTCGAGGGATAGGCGGAGCTTGGTGAAGGTATTGCGCATAATAAAGCAACACATCATTTGCGGCCGGCTTGAAGTAGAATTAGTCCCCCTCACGTGAGGCTGTGGTTTCGAAACCCCTGCAGATCTCGAATCCCCGTCGGGGAAAAATTAATTGCGCGCATTTGAGGTAAATAAAATGCAATTATGAAGGGGAAAAGATTCGAATCACTCCCTTCAATGCCATTTGCTCGCAAAAGAGCGAGCAAAAAATAGCTCTCATAAACTTAATATTCTCAACGCGTTATGTTTTTTCCCCCTGCGTGCATTAGAATTCTGCCACAGTCCTCGATACCAGCGCGCTATTCACCATTTTATGACGTTGCCCTTAAGTAATTATGCTTGTTTCTTTGAGGGCATCAACCCGGAAATAAAGTTTTGAAATTTATATAAATGACCTTTGAAATTTATTTTTTGTAATGAAATTCTCTTTTGCAAATTTAACTTTGGGTTGATACTGTCCAAATAGTTAAATCCTCAACTTTCTTTCATTTTCTATTAGAGATGAATGACACTCAATCGTTATACCTCTATTTGCAGTATCCTTAGTTTTAAGTTCATAAAGTTATTACTAATTGAATATGTTTATTGATTGCTTCAAATTTGTCTTGGAAGAAATTTTCTGTGTTATAGTTGCAATTTGTGACCCTAATTGTTATGTTTCTCTGATTTCCCGAGATTCACTGATTAGGGACGAAATTTAGGGGAATGAGTCAGAGAATTCGGAGAGTGAGTAAGTTATTGGTCTCTTCGATCAATTCCTTGCGACCTGTTCATTCATGTGGAAACGAACCGTTGCAACGCGTTGTAGCAGTGCTGCAGGCGAGCATTTCGGGAATTCTTTTTTGTGTCCAACCTGGACGCGGTATATTCGAGAGTGGGGAAAACATGGGAATGAAAAGGCTGCGTTAGACCGTCATCCACGATTCCAGAAACGTTTAGCGTGTAGCATTAGATTAGTCGGGCGAGCGGGTTTGGAATGGAGGTTGAACGCGCGGAGGCGAATGAGGAGGAGGGGTGGGGCATGACGGGGTGAGCGATAGGGGAGGGGGGTGAGTGGAGGTGACCCCAAGGGTCGCGGAAGGGAGCGCGAGATCTGTCGGCCGCCGAAGATGCCGGAGGAGAAAGATACTCTCCTCGGAGGCGGCGGGACATAAAAATCTGGAAGTGAAAGCAAACGTGCGAATGCTCCCTTCCCCTTGCGGCTGTCCTCTTCTGTTTTAATTTGTTTTCGTCGCAGTTGTGTCTCATTTGGTATTCCACTCACGTTTTTTGGTGAAACGAGCGTTAGAAAAGTGCGGGGGATATTCCGTATAGAGTTACTAGTGGATATTTTGTGCATAAAATTCCGTTTGTGTTTCGAAAACTGGGAATGATTTCGTTTTTTATCTCGAAACGTCGCTTTTTTTCTCGCGACTTGCATTCAAACAAGGCTTCGAGAAGGTCCGTATTTTTTTTCTGTTACCCACGTAAAAAAACGAGAAATAACGGAAAAAATGATTACGCCATTGGTGTCATTTCCAGCAGTAAAAAACAAACGACTTGAGCAATGCTAATTCCGGTTTTATTACCTCTTGTTTGCCGTATCCTTCGTAAGATTTTCTTGTTAAATTAGCGTGTTAGATGCATGCAGTTCTAATCATTGACAAAAAATGGGAGGGTTGATTAATAGTACCGGGAAGGATGCCATCACGTCATACTTCATGCAAGGCTGCATTTTCTAGGGAGGGTAATGTGGTGGTTTCCCGTTGCTTTCCACATCGCAGTACTCCGACCGATTCCGTGAACTTCACTCTCGCCCGAAGCTATGGCAGTTGATACCGGACCAATCCTCCGCATCTTCGCCATCAGTGCCTTCTGGTGAAATTTCTGCTTCTCACCATTGGAGCCGAGTAGTTGAGGATACCTTGTCGTCGACTCCCAAAATTTCCAGAAAATAACTCGTACTTTTTTTTCGAAATTTGAAAATTTGGAGGCCCCGGGATTTGAACCTGCGACCAGATTGATAGTCGAGCGCCCTAACCACTACACCACCGCTGCACCCTAAATGAATTGAAGGAATTGGCATGGGATAGGGAGAAATGGAGGGCTGCAGAATACCAATCCTAGGATTGTAATACTATGTATGTATGATTAATAGTAAATGTTGAGGGGAGTGAGAGATTAACGAGGAGTACGCAGAGAAGTTTTTCACGCCTCGAAAATATTAAATCACACGTAATAAAAATTGGCCAAAAATGTCGCACTCATGCAACTGCATTCAAAAAACATGCTTATCAATTTTTCGACCGGCCGAAAAAGTATTTGTGTCGCTGTAAATCTTGGGTTTCTTATGACGCCATAAAATGACAAAAGGTAACATTTTTCTTGCTGGGAAACAGTATACGGGCGATAATATCATTACACCGTATCCTATTTGGTAATTTGCGCTCTGAAGACCATTAATCACTTTGTTTATTATTGTAGCGTGAACCCCTTGCCCTGTCACCCGCGTTCCACGAAAATATTTTAAAAGTTGCACTATATATTTCCTCCACTGCTCTTTCCGGCTTATTATTTTGTAAGTGCAGGGAAATAAAAAGGAAGTGGTCGCAAGTATTTTGACCTCCCCCTACCCTCGAGGCCGGGGCTCGTTTGTCTTTCTGCGGCTTTTACCTTTTTCTGAACGTGCTTGTGAAACCGGAGAATTTTAGATCACAGCCCGCACGCCTTTTCAGTCGACAAGTGCACAAAAGTGAGACAATCCATCCTGGAGCATGTAGCAAAACAGAATGCATCTACGAGAGATGCAAACTCGCATGATTTATTTTTTTTCTTATTCTCTTCAACCCCACGATATTCAACGCGAGTCACATTCCGCCGTCATGGACCGAGAGAAACGGCATCTCTTCCTACCTCCCCCTCTGCCTCACCCCATCGTTTTGTATTCATTTGCCATGCTTATGCTGTGTGGCTCTTTGTCCGCCGCGACGCTCTGAAACTCGACGTCTTTTTCCTCTCGCCGTTTCGCCCGAGCGTCATCTTATGAGACGTCTCGAGGAGGTGGCAGCCTCCTCTCCACACCGCAAGGGAGATCAAAAGGTGGACGGACGTTACCTTCCTCGTTTCCACTCCTCCCTGCCTCGAAACCGGTAAGCTAGCCTCCTCCGATTGGCCAGCGACGATTTCTCTGACCTCATTATGATATAAGAGGTAGCAATAATGGCATCTTGCTCCGCGAGATAAGGCGGAGGAAAATGGCGCTCGGGTTTCAGTGAAACTTGTGTTAACTGCCGTAATTTTCTTCGTCGCTGGCCTTCGGCCGTGAACCGCAGTTTTTGGGGACTAATCTTGGATCTTGAGCTGAAGATACGTCTATCTATCTTTTCGGACGAATATTTCTTCCTCGCGTGCCGAAATTGAAGACGCAAGCAGAGAATGGCACAGAGAGGGCACTTGCCCCTCGTAACTCGCGAACGAATCTACCTTGATCTCTATGAGCAAGAGTTCCTATTCCAAAGAGAGATTGTACACTAGATAATGCAACTTTATTATAAATTCAAGAGATTTTTCAAAAAAATTATTCGGTGCGTTCGCCTCTGTAGATTTATTATCACAGCTAATTAAATGCGTGGGTTATCCTTTTTTAAAATTATTTTGTTCACTTTCGTGATGTCAGAGTTTCGCGACGTGTGTTCTCTACATGCTCCTAAAATATTATCATTTTTTTAATACTCATTTTAGCAGGACATTTTAAATGTTTCTCTCATTGATTCCAAATTCAAGTAGGCACTCGCAAAAAATGGTGGAAAAGCATTCGAGAGGCGTATTATTTTATGAAAACGCTGCCCACTTCAAAGCTTTTTGGTTAATTTTATGAAATCTGATCCCCAACATATTAAAATCTCTCCGTTTCGTACGTATCCAAAGGATTTTTTTATAGAAACCTTCCCGTAAAAAAACACGGCATTTAAATGCAGATGAAGTTCCCATCATCGAGGAAGAGTCTCCCTCCTCTGATTCGCTTTCTCAAAATTTGACGATCATTGGAGCCGAGTTTCGGCCGAGCCTTCGGGGCTTGACTGAAGGGAGAGTTGGCGGGGGAGGTGTAGCCGGGAGAGTTTGGGGAGGGGGATGCCCGGGGGGCAGCAGCATCTCATCTCCTTCACCTTCAACGCCACTCCGGGCCCAGAGCTTTCGCCGGGTGGTATTTCCCGTTTCGCCTCCCAGCGTTTCGTCCGCTCTTTGGGCGTGTGAAAGGTCTGACATAACATAGACGTCAGGCGGTCAGGGAACGTTTGCCGCCCCATCCCCTTTCACCTCCAACCCGGCCTCATCGTGGATGGGGAGGAGAAGTGTGGGGGGAGAGGTCAGGAGCGGGCATCGGGAATGTGACGGAGGAACAACCGAAAAAGAAAACGGAGGAGAAGTGGGTGGCTGAAGATCTTGGTACGGAGGACATTGAAACACACGCAGCCAGTAATTATTTACGCCTGTATTATTTACGAACGCAGGATCCGCTGCGCTGGAGACTCATCGTTTGATGCCGTTTTCAGGTCGTCTATTCCTCGACAACGTGTCTTCTTGAAACTCAGTTTCTTCTTTCCGCTCACCATCAATACGTCTTTACTCGCGTATAAATCAGGATCCTCCGAACCGCTCTCGCGTGCGTGGCCACGTTTCATAAATTTCCAACCCTCCCTCTGGCCGGGTGTGTGTGTGGATGTTTTTATAGATGTGGGCGTCGATTTCTAGTTTATGTCCGTCGCCGTGAGTCTTCAGCCTAATATCCAACTCCCAAGGGTTGCCAACATTAATTTCTTATATATTGTGCTTATAATCTAACGTAATATTCAAAATTTAATCAGGTAGATAGTTACACGTCAGTTAGGAGCCTGTTGTTCGGACTCACTCAAGATCAAAGGGGTAAAAATTTATTTCTCCTTAAACATTTTGGGAAAAAATTATGTTAAGAAATTAAAGTATATATTATCACCGATCTAATGAATAAGAAACAAGTATGAGACACTGTTTTTCTTCGTGTGAGATAAATTTCATTGCTCATTAGCAAGATAATACGGTTACCTCAGTCTGTGATACTATATTGATATGCTCGATACTTGATCCTCTGCGAATGAACGAGTTTTATCTTTTATCACAACTTTTACCTGAAATAGGAAAAGTCGTGTTGATTTGATTATCTCAGTTCCTTACCTCTGTGATGCAATTCTTGCGCAATTTTTTATGATTAATAGGTATTTAAGTTTTAGTGCTATTTATCAATAAAAATTTGAATGATAACGATAAATATCCGCACAAACTTTTGATTTTATGCGTAATAATTTGTCATTTGTTCCTTCAAGCTTTCTTTCCCTCTCATTGATTTGTATAGTGCGTTGGTGGATTTTCAGTCTTCCTTGCGAAATAATACATTTCTGAGACTGCAATCTCTTCACTCAGCTTTTTCTGCGCAGAAGGGGGTTGAATTTCCGCCTCCGCCCCTCAAAGGAACCCCTCTTTTCTGCCTGCCGTCTCTTCCTCCCTCGTCTCTTCCGTCCCCTTGCAAGTCTCTTAGATCCACAGTGTTAGATTACGGTCGCTAGCGGGGAGACTTTGTAAATTCTCCGACTACAAGACTTCTTCTCATTTTCACTCTTAGAGTTGGTAAAAAAAAAGTTGGAGTACGTGTGAGGGTGTCGGCATTCGGAAAAGTGCATCCCATTTTGCGAGCGAGAGATTATGAGAATGATCTTCTCGGGGTTATCCGAGGAGAAAAAAAAGCAAAGATCTTACAGCGCCCTGAGACGGTAAGGTAATGCAGCGAAAGGTAGGAAAGAAACGGGAGATTAAGCACGAGTCGGTTGGTTGTAGGAGGATGTTCAAGGGGGAAGTGAGCTGCGGGAGCCAGACGTGTGGAAAAATGGCAATTTGTGCCTTAGGAAATATATTGAATAAGAAAAGAACAGAGATGGAACATGGGAGGAGAAAGGTAAAAGAGAAAAACGTAGCTTGACAGCCGGGAAAATGATTCATGGGTACAATTGCTTGGAAAAAATTAAGATTTCCAGCGATTTAGGACAGTTTTTTGTTTTATCTTACCACTTGTTACTATTATTTTTTCAAATCGCCACATTCCTCATCCCCATGGCATCCTCATGGCATATCTTTATTAGATCATGTTTTATTTATGATATAAATCGGAATTTCGTGTTCTGTGGTCGAATATCGATCCATAGGCAAACCGTTCTTTGACAGTTTTGCGTTTCTCGTTAAGTACTGGCATCGTCGACGCCACGGCGGCCTTCCAGTCTAACTTGACGCCTCTGCAAGGATTTTGTTCACGAAAAGAGATGACCACAATCTTATGGACCAAAGCAAAATAGGATATGGTTGAAGCGACAGAGTACATATTAGAGTAACCCTTGGCAAATCCTCTGATGAGGTGATACTCATAGTTTTGGGGGGAGTTAAGAAGGAAACCAAAAAAATGACACGAAGAAGAGATGCATGAGAGAATTGGACGGAATGGGGAGAAAGCATTGGTTCGAAAGAGAAGAAGCAGGAGAGAGCCCGTCGCGGCTAAATCCCCTCGGGCGAGAGGAGGTGAGGTCGCGATGACCGCTGGAGGCCTTGAACCTCCTCCAGCTCCGCCCTGACCCCTGCCCGCCTTCCCTGACCGGTCATTTGAGGAACGGCCGGACAGGAAGAGTGAGGGTGAGGCTCACTTCCACACATGCACGCTCCTCGCTGATAAAAACACCACCATCCCGCATGCAGGGGGAAGAGCTCCTCCCTCCCTCACCTCATCCACCCGACTCGGTGAAAACTTTTGTACGCCTTGCGAGGAAATTTACAGCTACGAAGAGGCTGAGACTACGAAATATTAATTAGTGGCCTCTCCATTCCCCCCTCCTCGACTCCTCTCTCTCTCTCTCTCTCTCTCACTCTGGGAGAGGAACAGGGAAAGCAATGCAGGAAAGGGTATTTTCTTCGTGAGGAAGGAGGCCGGCGCACCTCCGAGAACTAAGGGGCGCGACGACGAATAGGCTTTGGATGTTAAAAGATGGTGTACGGCGAGAAAAGTTTGTAAGGAACGAGGGATAGGAGGTGGAGGGAGGCGTGAGGAGCTGAGCTGTGTTAAGAGCTTGGCCTAGGAGTTATTTTACCCGGCCATAAATTAGAAGGAAGAAAAGAAAAAGGTTAAAGATGCTCAGCAGAAAAGTATTCAGCTTCGCTAACCTTAACCTTGGCTAATTATTCGGGTGAATAACTGGTGCTTTGGTATAACTATAATTACACAGCTACAGCGTCTACATTATAGGTGGAATTCAAAACTATGAGCTCGCATTTAATGTATTAAGGTAAACCGGAGTAGTTGTTCACGTTAATTTATTTCCACTGGAGCATACACATGGTGCAATATCTCTTAATGAAAAGGTATAGATGGATATATTATTCATAGTTTTTCGTAATAATATCTCGTAATTGTTTTTAAAATGATGACTTGGATTTTAAATTATATTTAGAGTTATTTATTGAAATTTAAGTTCGATTTAGCATTATTCAGGTTATAGCAATACACTTTGAGAAGGTCATGCTCAACTCCGTATAATCTGATGTGTTGCCATTAAATAATCTTCATAATTTAATAAATCAGTCATTTTTTCAAGATGTTCCACTTATTTCCACGAAGCGTTGGTAGCAATCTTGAAGCATACCTAGATAATGAGTTTAAACTATGGTTTTGGCAGTGAATTTTCACGGTGTCATCAACTTGAAAATGTTCTGAATACGTTGGCGAGGAAAGAGAAGAGCGCTTAGAATGATAAAAATCACTGGACATCAACGAGACAGGTGGAAAATACGAGTGGGGTGTGATATAAAAAGTTGTGGATGAGGGAGAGACAAAAAAGGTAACCTCTGGCACAACAAAGGGCTTGAGGGAATAAGTAGTGAACGTTGGAAAGGCGTAAGACTTCAGAAAAGGCAACCCGCCACAAAACACCGCGTACACGAAACATGGGAGCCTGTCTCTCTCCATCCGAGCGGGGAGACCTCAGCTGTTTCGCGCCCTCTTGAACCGGCACGCCTACTCCGCATGTCATCGCCTCTTTGCCATGCCTCCTCCTCCTTAAGATGCCCTCCGTGCCAGCGAGAGCGTAGGGAGAAAGCGAGAGAGAGAGAGAGCTTGTTTGGCTGTGTGTCTCTTTAACGCCCGTCGCTTGTCTCCGCACGTGAATGCATCTCTCCCTGGGTGAGCCCTGCCTACCTACCTTCCCCTTGCAAGGAGCCTTAAGGATTGTGGAGAGAGAGAGGAGTGGTGTCAGTTGAGGAAGAGAAGGAATTCCGATTAAAAAAAAACCTCCGCGCCTCCAGTCAATGAGGGAGAGATTAAAATGTTTTAGCTCCTCCGGAGGCGAAAAAGGAGGAAGCGCATGCGTCTTGTATGTAAAGTTGGCGCTGTGGGAAATGGGAATAAAAGGGAAAAAATGAAGGTCGCGGCTTTTCTCCTCCACTCTCGGCAGGCTGTTGCTGTTGTTGTCGTCGTTGTCTCTGGTCTGTGGCGGCGGCGGCGGCTGTGGCATTGTCATCCCCGATGCGCGATGGGTTGTAAAGTGCGATCTAACACCCAGCCACGCCGTCATCTCCCGACTCCCGCTCCAACGGCGGTGGGTGTTGAAAACTTAAAACATTTCCACGCGATGCTCGTCGCGTTGTTTTATGCGGAGGCCTCGTAAGGAGGGATGTCAACGCCCAGGGGCACGCGATCGGCGGAGACTTGAAAACGTCCTCGCGCGCGTGAATTGACGGCGCAAGTGTTAAAAAAATTCGCACCGCTAGAGAAAATACCTCTCCAGCAGGGCGTTCAGACGGCTTTCTTGATGCTTGCTCTCATCCATTAATTCGAAGTTTCTTGGTGGCATTTATCCATATGTTATTTTTGTATCAATAGGAGTAAGTCGAGGAACTTTCGAGTTAATTGATATCATGGATCTGTAGGTTTCGCAGCGAGATGCGAAATTTCTTTCTTAGCTTACACTTTTCCGTGCTTGAACGTATCACTTCGTTAATCAGCATGATCATTTGGGATATAACGAGATTTTTGAAATAGTAACTGCATAACCCTCAAACATATCATTCCTTTTATTTTATGAAATTTTTGGTTGAAAAAAGGCTGAAGGGTTCCATCTAATTTTCAGATTCTATCTATTCCTATCTCTAAAACTATAATTTAACGAAATTTATCTGGTATTTTATCATTAGAGAGTAAATATACGGGTAAATTTTAGGCTTATAAATTATTTTAAGAAGCGTATAGAAGAACTTGGCTATAAAATTATGAGAGCTCAAATGAGAGTAATGCTTATCGTGTTCCCATTCGGTCGAGCACATCGCTGTGGGGGGGAAAACAAACATCCAGTTCCAGCCATGCAGAAGATGGGAGAAATTTGATCTCGGAAATTTCGGGTGAAAAATGCGGATGATTAGCGACGGCGAGAGACGAGCCTCTCCCCCCGCCCCTCCCTTCTCCCTCCACCTCCTCACTCGTGGTTGCAAAGGCGCACCTGATTGGCCAAGTGAAAGGAGGAGTCCGAAGGCTGCCGCCGCGGGACGACGAGAAGTTAAAGGGAGTCGAGAGGGAAGTGGGGGAGGAGCCGTCGAGGGAAGAAGAAGGTCTTTTGAGTTTTTTCCCTCCCGGGGGAGAGGAGGCTGTTGGGAGGGAAGGAGTGGCGGCAGGATAGAGGGAGGGGGGCGATGTTTAAAGAACTTCGAGAGGAGGGTGCTGCTTGGATCCTTGATGCCGCGTGCCCGCACGGATCGCGGGGGAGGTTAGGGGGTGAGGATGTCGAGGAGAGAGGAGCGAGTGGAAAGGCAGGAGACGGACGGGTGGCACCTTTTAAGTTGGACAGTGGGTCAGAGAGGGAGGAGAGGGATGCACAATGTGTGTCTGTGTGTGTGTGCGAGAGTGTGCGCGCGTGCATATATATCCGAGGTAGGTGTATAAGAGAAGTGAAGGGTTTTGCGGCAGTAAAAAGAGAAGGGAGCCGTGGCGGAGTGCGAGGTGGTGAACAAGGTTAGGAAATGGAAATGCGGCTCAGGGGGAAGGGAATAGAAGACTGGGAGTGGGGGAGAAATGTGGAAAGGTGGGGGGAGGGGAAGGTTGAGGTGACGGGAGGCAAGTGGTTGTTGTGAGCGCGGAGAGTAAGTGAGCGGTAGGAGAGCAAACTGTGGAGACCCGGGCGTGGGGGAGTGGGGGAGGGGGATGAGACCGGGGGGGGGGGGAAGGTCGTGGGGGTGGGAGAGTGTCACTATGGGGACGCATTGAGGGTAGGTCGGGCCCGCGATGGGGAAAGGAGCGCCATTTGGGAAGAGGAGCGGGATTGGCGGAGACTGATGGGAGGTACGGATAGGAAAAGGGTATCGGGTTGGCATTACGGAGGCTGGTTGCGGGTTAAGAGATTTCCGAGGGACATGAGAAGTGGAGGAAGAGCAAATGAGGAAAGGATGAGAATATTTGTTAAGAAAATCTTTCATCTGGTAAGCCTAAGGGTGGTTATGCCATTCTTACTCACCTAATCCATAGTAAATGCGTTCATGTTGGCAATCGGCTTTAATTTATTCTCATTAGGCCGCGAGTACGTGATTACTTCGCAAATGACGGCACTTCTTAGCATAAAAAAACATCTAACTATATCATTAGTAAAGAGGTCCACCCCATGAGCTTACAGCGGTATTAAGATAATATTTCAATTCCCTGGTATTAGTTGAACGCCGATGCGCTCCTGAGATGGTGACGATTTAATTTTTAGCAGTTAGTTTTTCTTGCCTTTTACCATGGATGAACGTAGCACGACAATTTGCCAATATATCTCGGTGGAATCCGTCGCCATAAAATAACTAATGATATTCTACCTGTTGTGTCCCTGATGTCGTGGTCTCCATAACCTTTTTCTCGTCATGCAAGTATTCCACTACAGGAATTTTTGCGAGCACGAAAAATTGCATGAAAACCATGGACGCGAGATTTGGACATGGGTCTCGAACCTCAAGTCCTTCATATTGGGGGATATGTTTTCCTGCACATCGGATGGAACCCAGTTAGTTTTACGTAACGACGCGTAGTGCCAGCCTAGTGCGCGGGTACCTTGAGGGAGCGGAGAGACATGAAGGGAGGGTGTGGAGAGATAGAGAGGGAGGGAGCCTGTGTGAGTGTGGGTGATGAGCGTGATGGCCGAGGGAGGGAAGGAAGGGTAGGAGAGTGTGCAGAATAGTTTTAAGCAGAGGAAGGATCGGAGAGTGGGGTCGTATTTCTCCTTCCCTCTCTCACTTGGAAGCGATAGCACGAGTGGGGCACGGGTCCCGCTCGTGCTGCCCCCCTGCTGAGCGGGGGTGGGGCAAAGTGCCCGCCTCCTCTCTACGCGGTCATACCACTATCTCCTGTACGCGCGTCCTTCCCCCTTGCTCTCCCCCCCGCCTCCATAAGCATCCTCCGATAAGTCCTTCCCTGCACACTCATCCCTCGGATTCCTCCGACCCCCTCCTCAACCCAGCACAGAAAAACACACACAACTCCAGCCCTCCCGTATCCTTTTCCCACTCTTGCAACCATGGCGACCCACTCGCCTCTCTCTCTCTCTCAATCCCTTTTAGACGTCCCACTTTGCACTGCGACCCAGTCGTGCCTTTCTCTCTCTCTCTTATTCTCTCTCTTTCCCTCTCCCCTCCCCCTCACTGTACCCTATCCCCTGTCTCCCCTCCTCCCGTCAAGCGCAGGCGAGCAAACGCACGCGGGGGATAAGGCGAGGATTTACCGATATATCTCTCTCTCCCACGCGAGACGGCGCGTGATGCGTGCGCCCGGTCTCATCGGGGGATCGGCTGACTGAAAAAAAGGGTGAAAAAGAAGTAGGGGAGCCGTTAGGACGCGAAATTAGATTTATTCTCCTCCATCACACTCCTCCCTGGCCGCTGATTCCTTGAGTCCCCTTCTCTTCCTCTCTCTCTCTCCCTATGTTGTTTTGCGTCGGTGTCGATTTCGTTGAGCCTACTTGCGATTTGATACGGCCCTTATCGACGAACATGACTTACCGTAGGATGACAGCGGTGACGTGTACTCCTTAAAGTAGAACCTACAGATTGTGATCACGAAATATTTTATAAATGTCCACTTTTTTCTATGTAAATTATTCTTAGGGAGAAGACGTCTTTAGGTAGTGCATTTTAACGGACAGTTTTCTCGCGGAAGACGATTACTTGACATTTAAGGGGACTCATTTACTTGTAAGCTTTGATAGACTTTACGTGTCTCTCACTCGCTGATGCCCTAATTTGTAAGCAAGGCATCCTTAACGTGTTTAGAGATCTCTCGCATTGACTTCCTCGAAGTTATTCTCCTTTATCTCCCCAATAGTATTCGAGCGAATTTTTCCGAAAAGATGTTTCAGAGATGTTTGCTATGCTCCTTTTCATCATCTATCGAGTTGTAGTGACATAAACCCCATGTTGCATTTCCTGTCAGTGTATTTTAAAATTATGAACTTGTTTCATCCGTAAATAACAGTTAGTCGAAATTACACAATTCTGGGCAGTCTAAAAAAAAAAAGATTCTCCACTTGATAATAATTCAATAGCTACGAGTTAGACATTTCTCTAGGCCCTCGTATATCTTTCAAGACTTTATTAAAATCTTGAAAGACATTTATTGATAATTAAAACAGTCATGACGTCCTTAGAGCTCAACAGGGATAGAGACGTATATATTTCCGCCGTCAAATTTATCCTTCGCCTTGATCGCAGTAATAAATGCTATCAAGATGTTTTTATCTCTCTCGCGCTGTTTATGGTAGTAGTACATTAATTGTGAACTCAAAGGGATTCATTCCACGCCCTCCGTCGGAGAAAATTATATTTATGAATGGAAGGGGAGATACGTTGAAGATTTCTCCTTTTCACTATCTCTCGCTTGATATTCTTGGCGGCAAACTTTAGTGGCGTTCGTTTGGAAGCCCTCGGATCCGGCTTCGACTTTTCATCAAGCCACACGCTCGCGAGGAAGTCTCCTTCGTGCTCCCAGCGCCGACGAAGTATTTGCACAAGGAAGCGATCGCATGATCGGGATGGAAAGAAAGCCCGAGGAGAGATTTATATCGATGGATTATAAAGGCAGCAGCGGGGGACAGAGGGAAGCACTTTCGTTTTCTTTAATGCGAGCAGCACGCGGAGGTCGTTACTTAGCTGACAGTCCAAGGAAAATCACGCAGGGAGAGAGGTAGAACGCGCGCGAAGGCGCATTACTCTTTTGTTATTTACGAAATGTAAGGATAAGGGCATGGCGTAGAAACCGTGAGGTATGTGTGTACTTCTCGTTAGTAAGCGAATGATGATTGGCGTTTTATAGCGGAGTACATGCTGCTCCACTGCCACGGCGATCCAATTACAGAAGTTTCTCCCTCTCCCAAGGCTTATTCTACAGTTTTGTTGTTCGTATTGAGTTTTTTTGGGAAATGGGGTCTGCATTCAGACTGGCATTATTTCAACTCGTAAATCATTTCACATTTTTTCAAGTGGGATCGGGTGAAATCCAGTCTAAGACTCGATGATGAAAGAACAGCCTTATTGTTGTAGTTGTGCAATCGATATATGTGTGTTTAGTTCCCCACACTAACTCCCTATACTTTACGATGTTTACTCAATGCCTATACGACTAGCGCTTCCAAAATCAAGATCAAATAAATTCCACTTACCTTATATTATTTAGTTCTAGTGGAATGTGTTCGAATTGGGAGACTTCCTAACACGAACTTATCTTTTCTCCTTCTCCACACGTCATGGCAAGCTTTCAGTGTCGTTGAAACTAATTAGTCATGGGGAACCTTTAATCCCAAGCCTCCCAATACCCCAAATCCTCTTAAAAATGGGGAAAATTTCGAGAAGTGGAGAGGTTATCTCCCGGGCTCTTGAGAAAAAAAAACATTCCGTCAATCTCGCCCATGTTTCATATCTCATCTGCAGCACCGCGAAAGCGAAAGATATTTCACGGATGTTGGCAGGGAGGCGTAATCAGGGGAATCGATTGAGCCGACGGCGGAGTTTTCAGGCGAGGCACACTTCAGACCAACCAACAACTCCTCCCAATGAGATGCCCCTCTTGATGAACCGACGACTCGGGAGGTGATGGAGGCGCGTATGGTTGAGGGGGAGAGACGGGGGTCTCTCCCTCCCTCTCTCTGGAAAGGCCTCGAGGTTAGCGGTAGATTGGTGCTAGCGGGAGGATTAAATAAATAAACGCAAGCGGGGCCTCGGGGCAATTTGGGAGGAGGGGGGATAGGTGGATCGTCCTTGCGGGGGAAAAAGGCAGTGAGGAGGAGGGTACCTACTTTCGAACGAAAGTCTCTCGGCGGGAACTTGTTTTTGGAGAGGGGGTGGAGATGTTGAACGAGGGAGAGAAATATGGTATGCCGTTACGCGAAGCGTCCAATCGCGTTCATATATTCTCTCATCCTTTCCTCCGTTGACGAGACACGGGCTTGATTAACTTGCACACCTGTGTTTTTTTTAAGAGATTTCATTTTCTTCCCCGTTGTGCTTGCCTTGATTATGTGAAAATGAGAATTGGGTTGACCGAACGAGGGAACGTCGACATATCGAGTTTCATCCGCAGAGTATGTCATTTATTCATGGCCCACGCGTCCCAATTTTGTTTAAAATTCGCATTTTTTTGCCAAGGAGACATTTCGTTTTCACCCATGGTGCTGTACGTGTGCTCTTACTTTTTAATAAAAAACTTTTACAGTTGGTTTCAGAATTATTCAGTCCGTTCTTGAAAGTCCTAGGTGTTATTTCCGATGAACGATCTCAATTATGGGGTATACAACCGTTGCAACTCGTGCGAATCCGTATTTTCTGATAAATTGCGAGAGCAATAAGCAAGCGGTTGATGAGAAAATAATTAATACTGAAAAGTTAAGTCGTGTTCCTTAAGCGTATCATATATGTTTCCATCCTCGGCTAATTAATCGTTGCTGTGGAAAAGACGATTTCATGGCAGAGACATCCCCTTCTAATTATTTGAAATTAATTTAACGACTCAAGCTGCCGGTGACTCCCTCAATTGAAAATATTCAATGGCAGATTTCATCCAGGTGGAATTTATTTCATTCCCGTTCACCCTCTTGCCTTGCAGAACGGCAAGCGTGAACAATAAATTAGCCTGCTTCGATTTTCTGCACCGTCAATACTTTTGCATCGTTTTGTGGTTGCGCAAAACGTTTTCTCTCCCATCGTACCGTGCGCGCGTCGATCCTAATTTTCTAATTGCACGGAGCGGTAGTTAGTGGAGCTCTCTCGTCCTCAGGACTCCCCAATCCTTCCCCCGCCACACTCGTACCCTCGGAAGACGACATTCCTCGGAGGCAACGCACGCATCACGCTCCCGTCTCTTTGCTTCGAGCGATAAGTACCGCACTGCTTCGCGGGTTGAAGGAATTAGGCCATCCTGTTAGCAAGAGCATTAACTATCTCGATTCGGAAGATTTTCGAAACCGAGTGGGAGACCATCATCAGCATGCGAAGTTGCTGTCGCTAATGATTTGAACGCCGCTAGACTGCTCATCTTGCGTTATGCTATAAGCTTTTGGTTCGTGTTTTTTACTGTGCAAATGGAATTGCGCTCCCACCCTGAATATCGCTATCCCTGTGGTAACATTTCTGGTACTCTTCGACGGTCAGACTTCATTTTAGGATTCTCAAGGTGTCATTTAATTTTAAATCTTGCCAGTATTATTCTCATCATTCGGTTGCCCTAGTTTTTGAAATTATGTCGAATTAAGTCGATTTTCCGAGGTATATTTTTCTTCTCTCTCACTTCCCCTTCGTGTTCATACACGTAGGTTTGTGAATATTATTGTTTTTTATAGCAGAAAGCCTGACTCCTCTAAAACTATTTATTATTGGTATAATTTATTTTAAACAGTGAAGAATGAAAAGTCAACTGGTGGTTTGTCTTTAAAGCAATGGTGGAGTATAATGATGACGCCAATGCTTCGTTCTATCGTAAAAAGAAGTCATTTAATGAAATAGTTCAAAGAATGCTTAACGCAATTCATTATTTGTTTCTGGCGTCTAAAAAGATGATCTGGGATTTAATCCAAGAGCCCGACGGGACAGAAGGCCACGGTGTAGTTTCCAATTTCTTTTCTCCAGCAGCATTTGTACGATATACGCATTTTTTGCTTTTACTCTATGACCTCTTATGTAGTCTTCTGATTTTAATTCTGTCAAATTCTTTTTGACCTCTACGTCTTGGCAAGAACTCAATCGCCTCGTGATTTGTGCATCAGGTGAATGGTGTTTTTTTTTAAGTACAGTGTAACTGGTGATGGTAAACGGCATGAACGCAATCGCACCTCGGTTGTACTGAAAGAAATTGAATAATTCCCTTCCGAAGTGCGTTCCACACGTTCCATCATCCGCTTAATTAACGCGAAGCATCCCTCCGACGCAATCACCGCCACTATTTCCTCCCCGTCCCCCAGTACGCGGACCGATTCCCGTTCGCGAGAGAGATAGGGGGTGTGGATTCAAAAGAGTTGAGAGGGCCCCGGAGGGCACAGCATCCACCCATTCATTGGTGCAAGTGGTGAAAAATTGACGTATATGCGCTATTTGACAGCGCACGCGGAGTCTCCCGAAGTGCTTGTTAACTTCATTACCCCTCGGTGTATGAGCCCCTGAGCCTCGGGATGAGTTGGCATACCACTCTATTTTTCCCTGCGCCCGCATCCGCGTCGTTTTTCCCACGGAATCCTAGCCGCGCTCCTCTCAAACTCATTCCGAGCCATTTAAGCTTCATTACCGTCATTTCTTCCCGGGAGGACACTCATTTTCACACCTTTCCCACGCCCGCCTTCCACAACAACCCGGAGGGCAAACCCCTCCCCCCCGTTATGACGAATCCTCGGTGTAATCATTCGTCATGTGCGACTCTCTTGTGTGATTCCAGTTATTCCGCATTTCTCCCATCTCCTCTCTTCCTTCCGCCTCGCCACTCCGTCCCAACACGAGGAATTCACACCCTCACTCACTCACTCAGACCCGGGGCAGAGTCTTAACGCCTATGGGCGCCACCTCCCGTTTCAACCCAGGCTGAGTTTTCCTGGAATAATTCCGGCCAACCCATCATCTTTCTTCCCGTTTGCTTTCTCATGAGACATCTGCCATAATCACAGTGCGTCGCTTGTTGTCGGGTACCAGCATTTCGCCGTTTGATTCGCCGCCGCCCACGTCTCACGCGAACTGTCCCAACAACGGCCATGCTCTTTCCTTGGGTGATATATTCTATAATAAAAGCCCTCTTTTTTCTTTCATGGCAAACTTCCCTGATCTTCCATACTTCTTGTAGTGCACGGCATCCATGTTCATTTATTTCACAACTCAAGTATTTGACGAAAACTTGCTTCACCCTCCTAGTTTCGTGAATGCTTGAAATCAAAACGAACTTGGTAAACATATCTACTTTACAATTGTCATTGAACCAGCTTCATTTATTTTACTTATCGAAAAGATGAAAACATTATATTTGCGGTTGACTTGATACTATTTTGATATCAGTCACCGCTTCATATAATATGCTTCAACGTACCAAATATGGGTGTATCATCTCCAACAAAATACTTTTGTTGCAGTTGGTGCTGAAAATATTTGCAATACCGTTCTCTGATAGGATAATGCGTGTGCGAGAGCATATAGATTGGCTTACCCTTATACGTAAATATGTAATCTTTGTGTATGCGTACTTAAAAGTCACAAGGATATCTTTTTTTCACTCTCATATGCGAGTTCGTTTGCCTTTTATTTGAATTTCATATCACGTAGTTTCATCCCCGTATTATTTTTTATTGATAATTGAGGGTTTAGCCGTGAGAGAGGGGCACTACATGTTTCCGAGTAGTATCGTAAATATTACCGCCCTGGGAATTCCACCTTTTGTGCTCGTATTTTTCATGGTTTAGGAAAAATGTAAGATACATTTGTAGCTCTTGTAAGGTGGTGTTTTTGCATTGGAAGATCAAGTTCATTAAACGGCTTACTTACTTTTTGATGGAGAGAAGCTAGACTCCGAAACCTCACCACCCTTCCGCAAGAATTCCTGAGCAAATATCGGCGCACAGTTAGAGGGGCTTTCCAAATTCCTCAGTCTTGTCCGCTCAAGAGATGACTCCGAAGTCATACTCTCCGCCGCCTAAGCTAATAAGCTCTGCCGTCACTCCCCCTCTGCAAAGACTTCCTCCTCCTCGCCATATTTGCGGCTTGCCCGCGGCAATGCCCTTCCTCCCTCTCCGCCATCCCATTTCCCCCGACCTCCCGGCAAAGGGGTTGGTGATGGATCCCTTCCTCCTTTAGCGGAGCCGCTACGGCCCTTAAAAAGATCGCGTCCTCCTCCGCGTCATTCAGTTGTGAACCTGAGCCTCTGACCCCTTTGGAGCTCGTTACACTTATGCGCATGTCTGCCCTCCCCTCGTTCCCAGCCTGCACCTCCCTCCCCTCCTGCCTCCCTTTCCCGTCATCCATCGTGGTCCAACTGTTGCATTTCAGTGTTGACCCGACGCCGCCTTTGATCCCACGAGGCCTCTACTCCGCTCGCCATCCCTCTCTCCAACCCCTTGCAGGCTCCTCCTGCTCCTATTATCCCTCCAGCTCTCATAAGATGCCCTCAGTCTTTGTCGTTCTGCCTTGTTGGCTGCTAGGAACCACTCCACTAGCCACTTCGTGGTGCACGAGGGTGATATTTTACTTATGTATTTGCCGTATTTCCAAACTTCAACTGTTTTCCCTGTATTTTATTCATAAATGTAATGGAGTTCTCAATTTTTAACTTAATCAAGACTAATTCTTATCAATTCTTATTTATAAAATCCTTAATTCTCATTACAAGTAACAGAATGAATTAATATCCCCGGGGCAAGGCCGTTAAAACATTTCTTTTCACTAACTTTATTGGTTGGATAGAATTCTACGGGTTCCTGTGAACAAAATATTGATATACGGAAATTATAAATATCCTATTAACATTTGAATGCAGGAAACGAGTCCTTTGGCTCTGTAATCGATCCAGAACTGAAGTTAAAAGTGTGTCGTAATTTTTCCCCACATACTTTAGTAAAGAGCAAAGATAATTTTCCGCATAATATATTCATCTTCTCTGTATTGTTACTCGTTTTCTTGCTGTGTGTGTGTAGACTTGGAAAAAGAGAAGTACACTCTCTGACCTCCAATTAATGACTGGTAATAAATTCCCTTGCATTTTATTCGTATGGTACTTTCACACATTTAACGACAGGGAAATTTATGAGGGGGGTACCGAACTTTTTTCCTCCAACTGCTAACACCTTAGGCAGATCTATGGAGAGAGGTTTCCCTTTAAAACATGAAAAATTTTATTACCGTCTTACGAATTGTTGCGAACACACGAGAATTGGATAGTTTAGCTTTCCTCTCCAATTATTAACTTTTTTGAAAGGGCTTTTTAGACTCGTGATTTTGCAGTTACTCTTTTTACGCCTCTTATGCAAATAGTATCCATGGCTTAATCTATTATCTGTTTTCTTTTTTGCGCAACCTTCACATTATCAACTTTTGAATAAGCAGTTGGGGCCCAAATGCTAAAAATATGCATTAATCTCCCTGGACGATCAGAAAATTTTTCTCCTGCATTTTCCATAATCTTATGCGTTGTTTGTTTAATTTAGGGTGATTTGCTAGGGTATTCAGCGTAATGATACGTTTTGAGGGAATGTCAGGCCACACACTAAATGTTTTAACCTCTTGTTTAAAGATGTTCTGCGAACGTGTAGAAGCGTTAATCATAAATAAATAGTCTTTTTCGTGAAGAGGCAATTAGTTATAGCAGTTCTTTCCACATATCTTCCATCCTGAGGAATCTTACCCAGAGTTGTAGGGCTGGTAAAATTTAATTGCCTCCGGTCCCCGAAAATAATACCTGTTCTTGATGCTATTTACCCAACGTTTGTCGGTGTTCGTTTGCTTCCCGGGCCAAATTTAGGAGAATGAATCGAAGCGAGATAAAATGACGGGCGAGGGAGGGCTCATTACACGTGTTTTTCGTCGTAATCTTCCCACGGCGATCTTCCCTCGTACCGGGAGAGGAAAAAAGTCCGCCTGGAAGAAGATGGCGCTAGATATCACAATGCACACAAGTGGGTGGCGGACGGACGTATGTAAGAGTGCAACATTCCCCCGCCTCCATCCCAACCCCTTTGCAGTGTTTGAAAGGACCCACTCTCTCCCTCTCTCTCTATCTGGAGAGCGGAGCGTGCAGACTGGCTTGGATGTAGACGGGAAGAGAGACATGGAAGTCTCCGAAAATATTAGGGTGGAGAGAAAGAGGGTTATCGTTGGTAGAGGGGAGGGAGGGAGATGGAGAAGGCATTTAGTGGAGCAGGTTTTCGTCCCGACAGAGTGCATGAGGGGGTCCGAGTGTGCATTATTTTTTTCGCCATGCGTGACCGCCGGAGATAAGATCTGAATTCAAGAGTGGTCGGTGGGTGGGTTGATTCTGGTTGGAGGGAGGATGAATTGTCTGGGCGGGGAAGATTCGGGGGTGGGTGACGGCCGTGGGGACAGCGTGGAGGGAGGGTAGGGGCAGTGCCCGCGGTGATGGCTCTTGAAGATGCACTCTGCCAACCACCTTCTTTCCCTCCTCCCCCCACCCACCCACCGCCCCTGAGAAGACAATAACCGCAACGCCGCCTCAGCGCACAGTCTTGGCCCACGCATGCGCACGCGTGCCCTGAATTCTCGCGGGTGCGAAATGCGGGGGTGGGCCCCGAAGAGTGACCTGGCAGGGCCTACTTCCCTCTCCCTCGTTCCCATCCACCCCCCCGCCGACAAAAGTTTAAGGGCGAGCGGGTCTGCGGTGTCAGCCCCCCCCCCCCCCCCCCCCCAAGCAACGTTGTGAGGATAACGTATTCTAACAGTTCCGGTGTTGGTTTGGCGGAGGGTTTTCTTTTAATTCGTAAGTTTTCCCCAAGTAGATAGAAAGGGGGTGGTGGAGAATGAATAATAATCCTCGAATGCTGTTTCCATTTTATTTCTCATGCATTTTAATTTTTCCCGCGATCCGGCTCGGTGTATTCCGAGGTTATCAAAACTGAGCATCGCCGTAGTCTCCGAATTAGCACCCTCTCATCCAGGCCTGGATCCCGCCATTAGCGTTATACTCCGTTGCGTGGTGTGACAGAACTCACGACCGATTATAGTTCTTAGGGAAGTAAGGAGGTGAGTCCAAATGGATGGAGAGGCTTACTTAGTGAATCTCTGACGAATTTTTTTAACACGGTTGCGAAACGTCTTATTTTTTATTGCAGTTTTTTAACCAAATTCTCTTAGTAAACAATCTCGAAATTAGAGACGTTTGTTTTGGAGGATTGTTTTGGATGTTATCAACTTGGCTCCAATTAATTTTAGGGTGTGCCTTAGTATGTGTACCTCTATGTTGGCGTATTTTGCCAACCCACTCTTAGTGATCTGCAGGAAATTAATTTAAAACTCTACATTTTGGTTATTTATAATTTAATATTAGATGTAATGAGAATCCATTTGACTGGTCATTAGAATCTTTTGAGATTAACTAAATGTAGAATGACTAAATACCAATTACCTACTCCATAATCAAGGAGTTCAGAAAAGATATTTACCTTGAGTTTTTATCTAATATTTAAATAGAAATTCCATTGCCATATCTAGTGAACGCATTAATCATGTAAATCGTATAAAGACCTAGTTGTCGTCGTAAATCATCCTATAGATTAAAATCTGTCATTTATTATGCGTAATAACCATAGTATTGAAGGAGCATGAATCTCCCTAAGCGCTATATTCAAGGGAAATTCATCGTAATCATTATTGCTTTTAGTTTTTATCGGAACCTTCTTTGATGTTCCCCTCCGCAAGATGTCGCATCAATAGCGCCGAGACATTTAGAACTCTTTAACAACCCACTTGTTTCATTGGAAACAGGCTTATCCTGTTGTACCTCCTTGAGATCGTAAAGAAATCCGATAAAAAGCCAATACAATCGGTCGTATGTATATTTTAAAGGTCTCGTCGTCGCCTTCCGCTTTTTTTTTCATCCGCCGGACGTCAGGAAATGACAAACGAGTCATCAATAAAACCTGGCGGAACACCTTCCTTATGGGCGGACCTACAAGACGGAATCGTAAAGAAAACGAAGAGAAAAAAAATACGACCGGGCGACAGGTCCGCAGTCACTTCTTCCACCCCCGAAAGGATCGCGATGGGCATCAAGAGAGTCGTCGATAGTAGTCAGAAGAATGCTTGGCGCTCGTCCGGCTTGACGAATGAACGGCGCATTGCCCACCCGGATCTTTGGGAGGCACGAAAGTTAATCCACAACGCGAGCCCAACCTCTCTCTCCCCCACTCTTTCTTTTTCCCTCCTCCGCCATCCCCTCTTCCATCCATCTCCCCTCCGAATTCTCATTCCGGACCGAACTTCGAAAGAGTCGTGATTCTTTTCTTTTTCATCCTCCTCCCACACACTCCTCATCGACCACAGCCCCTCCCCACCTCACTTTACTACACCTTCACCCGTCTCCGCGACGATGCAACTACACTTGCCAACTTTTTCTTGCAAAAGAAAAATGTCGGGACAATTTTTTCTCCCCCCTCTCTTACTCTTTCGAGCGCTCTAATTCATCTGCAGCTACGACCTGTTGGGAAGGACTTGGGTCCGTCGTCGTGTGTCTTGGTTGGGAGGGGGGAGGTTTGTCGGCACCGTGCTCGACGAGTGCCGATTGGTGAGGGGAGATTTTCGTGGATGGGGAAGCTGCCCCGATGGTGTGTCACTGGGTTTTTGGAGTAATCCTTGCGATCGCTACATGAGTGCTGTGACCACCTAGAGATAACCTGTCGCCTAAAGGCGCTTTAGGGTGTGAAGCGTTTGTGGATAACTGGTTTGTTAATTCTGAGGATTGTGGGGAACTGAATTTAAACGTCTAGTCCATTAGAATGACATTGATGAAGTTTATTAATTTGTACCCATTTTTCGTCCAATCTAAGAGACAACTTTGTTCCATATTCTTCATCACTCAACCGTTAGATCATTGTATCTTATTGAGTTACCTTAGTTCATAATTCGTGAATCGAACATGTCAAGTCTATGGCCTCCTTTTGTAATATTCGGTTAAATATTTTCGTTTATTAGGATCACCACATGCTCGCTCACGTCAACTTACCGACGAACCAATGTATTTTTCAAAACACCAATTTCTGTAACTGTGTTTATGACTTAAAGTCGAAAACAAATTTCGATTAACTTCAACCGGCTCGGACTGTGTAAAGCCAGGCCAAAATTGCGCGGTCTCGAATAAATCGGTTCCTCATTTGCTCCACTACCTTGCGAGTCTATTTGGAAGTTTTTGCATACTGTGTGTCTCAGTATATCCATAAGACAAGAATCTTGTAACGCAGAACTAATTTTATTTCAGTCATACGCTTCGCTACGCTACTATGTCGATATAAAATTAATTTCTCTCAATTCTACCGTTGAAGGGAAAATACGGCCATCTGCGGCACACCCAGTCCCGTGCTGTCTTCATGTCGAACTCGGCACCTCAACCTCCTGTCTCCATGCCGACCACCTTCCTTCATCCTTCATTCGGTGACTCCTAGGGAGTTTCTCGAGCGTGAGCCTCTCTTTCGGAACCCTCCGGAATATTTGGCCGCCTTCCAACTGGGCGACTCTCCCGCTCTCCCCCTTCTCATTTCGATTCCGCTGTCTTTTGCATGTAAATGCCGCTGATAGGAGGAGAAGATGAGGATGTTATGAGAGGCCCTCCCGGCATCTCATTATTTATTTTAAGGAATCCCTGTTGCGCCACGTGTTACCTGATCGTAATCACTCTGAGAGCAGATAGGTCAAGGATTTAAGTATGTGAAAACTCGCCCCGAATTTCCAAACATTTGGCTCCCTTCTCCGAGATAGAATAAGAGGTTGGTTTTAGTGTTTTACTTCAAATTGCATCAATGCTCTAGATAAATATCATCCTTTACATTGAGGATGCATCACGTTTGAATGAACGTCTCTATTGTTTGTAACCTCAACACCGATTTTACCGTTCGATAAAATAAATTCCTCTGGGAAAGCTCCAAACGCAACTAAACTTCTAATTCCGTACTGTCATTTTGCACGACAGAGGTCTTGCAAACCTTATCCTAATATTTGTGGTTAAATGCAATACAGTGAGTAAAAAAGGAGGTACTTGTGCCTTTAGGATCATTTTTATGATCGATTTTATAATGTCAGGTATATGCAAACTATTTATTTATGTCTTAACTTTTATCAAAATGTTATTCTGATTGTCGTCTAGTTGAACGGATATTAAACAGAAATGACAAATTTAAATCATTTTTAAACATAGAAAACACATTAGCTATGCCTCAACAGCTCCATGCGTTCGCAAAATATTCTTAATTCTACGTTTCTCATTGTAATTATATTAACTAATTTTCTCCTGGGTAACTTCACTCACACTAATGTTGACCCTTATATACGGGAAAAATGACATTTTAAAATACTGTATCAAACTCTCAATTTACATGTTATACCTCTCTCCGTACGATGATGAGATTTTTTGTATATTTTTTTTAACATCATGAGAAAAACTCGCGTATCGCCCGAGTACACGTCATCTTCCCGCCGTGATTGCGACGTTGGGACGACATTGCCTATGAAAGGGTTTATGACTAAACCGTTAGCAGTCATGAGAACCGTCGGCGATCAACCGGAATGAATACTGAATGAACCGCAATCGAAAGTAAAAGTATGCCTTCGACGATTCTTACGGAAGATATCTCGCTCTCGGCTGTTTTTCTTTCCCTCTCCGCCGATCCCTTATTACCTCGCTCTCACGCGGGGGGATTAGCTTCGAATGAATCCCCTTCTCCTCCTCTTTTTTTTCCCCCTCGCCCACTGCCGCTGCCAGTGAGTCAGTCACATATGGGGGGCCGGAAGTTGGTGATGATTTGCCTCAGGAGAACGTGACGTATAGCACGAAGGCAGGGTTTCGATTCCTCATCGTGACGCAATATTTGCGGTAAATCACGCGAATGAGTTAACCGAGGGTAGGTTAAGACGTGACTAAAGTGCTTGCAATGTTCTTTTTTTTCTAGAGATACAAATTAAGTCTGCATGTAATGCGGCTCGACGAACACGGCGGGTGATCTCACCGATCCTCATGAGTTAGTTAGGTAGGTACTCCAACAGAAAATCACGGGCGTGAGAAAATGATATCGTAATCCTGTTAGTCTACTCCCATTGTTATAACGAAGTGATATATAATTTCCAAGGTGAGACTGGTGTCATTCATCACTCATCAACGTCTTCCATCGTCACATGAGATCGTATTTTGCCTAGTACCTACATAAAATTAAGTGTTGTCTGACGCTTTTGGAAAATACAAAACTCCTTGTACCTGGTCGAGCTCTTCTAAAATCATAATTATTTTATTCCACATCGTCTTAATGGGTACTTAACTCTTCGTTCGTTTAAGGACTCTAGGCTTGCAGAAAAAAAATAAATTTCTTTGGCCATTGACAAAGAAAAATCCCGCGATTTGCATTGAAGCCGAGCGTAACTTTTTAAGTTTAGAGGGAGCGATGAGGGTTACTTTTAATTAATTCGATAATTATCTACGTAAAGCTAGGCATGATCGGAAACGGGAAAGAAAGGCGTATCGATCAGAAGAAGGATTAATTTTTTGTTCGCTTGATGCACTGCTTCAGGCCGCATATATACGCAACAGAACTAAAAATAAGGCACTTTTTAATTGGAGGATTAGCACCCAATTAACGAGTTCGAATATATAGAAACAGAGAGCGAACTTGCCGGGGAACAGCCTGAATAATAAGCTAAAAAAATATGCGAAGCGTGGAAACGGCTTCGGAATTTCTTTTATCTTTCCTATTTCTTAGTTTAGCTTTAGAGATAGGAATTAGCGGAGTTAGTTGGCTTCACTAGTTTTCATTTTTTTTAAGCGCTCTACTATTTACCGCTTCATTGTCTGCCCCACTCGATCTTCCGATGCTTGCCGATTTCCTGAGTCGAGACAGTAAAGCATTGAAAGAAATCCCCCTTGTCGTGTTTCGGAACCCTGCCGGGGCTTTTTCCTTCTAATATGCACCCTATCGATTCCCTGACCGCATCTGCACCTGCTCCTCTAAATGGTCTCCATTGCGTGTTCGGGCAATCCACTGTTCTTCTTTCCCCTGATCTCTTGGACTCCTGGACATTTTTCCGTTCAAAAAATGCTTGTTTGAAATTTGGAATGTGATAATATATTTTCATCGTGTCTATCGATCACTCTACACATCAACCTCCAGCCTTCCTTAAAATACTCTCATTCCGACGATGAAGAACTGTCATTCTCCGTGGCATCGAGAAGGTTCGGGTTTCTCATGTCCTTTCATTCGTATTGAAATCTCCTGAAGCCTTGAGGTTAGACAGAGGGTGGTCCCAGAATATATATGACAACATTTGGACTAAATTGATTCATGAAAATTTTAATTCACTAATCTGGGATAGATCACCCCAGAAAAAGATAGGTAGAGATATAAGCTGCGGCTTATAATTATTTTCCTGAGATTTATGAAAGTCTATTCGTCATTGTCGGATCCTTGCGTCGCTAGAAGAGTCAATAAGACTGTTTACTCATGTAGAGCTAGTTTTTATTTTGTCTTTAATCTAGCTTTATTTGAAAGAATATATTGTTGAGATTTATTTTGGACTTGGGCTGTGGCTTCACCTTATATCTGACTTCTCATGTTCATACTGGTGTTACATCATATTTGTGCTAAGAGTATGACAATCTTATTTCATCACATTGGTGAAGTTAAAAACTTTCGCTTCAATCGCGTCGAGTGGATATTCTTCCTTTCAACGCTCACCAATATATTCTCGCTCTTCCTTCTCCTTCCCCTCCATCTGTCTCCTTTATTCGCGCCTTCCCGCATCCAACCTCTTCGTTCTTCTCCTGCCCGTTGCCCTCCTCGTGAGCGATTTCCTCCCGAGCTATCTCAAGTCATAATCTGCATGCGTAAATATGATACCATTCCATTCTTGTATGGGCCTGAGCTCCCATGTTCGACATCGATGGAAACGGTTCCTCAAGTCACTTCGCATTCGATTAAGTGGGTAGTAGTTCAAACGCGACAAGGGCTCGGGATGACATCTATCCGAGGGAAGAAAAAGAGCCGGGTGGTGAGTTCTGAATTTCTCGGAATGAAAGAGGGGCTCTACCAGAGATGCTGGATAATCGGACCGTACATCGATGACTACTAGCGTTTTAGAGCTTATAATGGACAGCACGTGAAAAAGAATTACTGATGAAATTATTTAATCAGTTTTTTCTAAGTTAGAGATAGTATAGGGGCATGAGAATTGTATCGTAAAAATGGCGGCCGAATTCTCCTCCAGTTTACCTACCTTAGCTGAATATGGAGCTAATATACCCTTGTAGAGTAGTTTGCCTACGTAAAATGTTGTACGTTCCTATATTTTGGGCTACTGTTCGCGTTTTCATGTGTCCCATATCTTATAAAAACAAACAGGCCAATGCCCTGCTGCCGAATTTCTGCTATTTCTATTGCTTTTCTCATATCAGTGACTACATTAACGTCTATTATATAATAGCGCAGTATATCAGCAGGAAATGTAACTCATCCTAGAATTATAATTATACTTATATCTAGGATATATAATTATATATCTAGAATGAGTTACATTTCCTACTGACCTGCTGCGTGCATCTATATAACATCCTTAAAGTCTCCGAAAGGGTGTGTGGCAGGGGGGGAACCATCACTAGGCGTACTTCACCAATGAGAGAAAACTCTACCTTACAAGTATGCCAAATATTAATACTCAATTTACATACTACTTGCATGAAACCAAGAGTAAAAATACTACTACTGGAACGACGTGCCGTGGTGGTTTATGAAGGTATCTAATAGTTCGGGTTTTCCTCCAGGGAACATATACGTACAGAAAATAAGATACATCCAGAAGTACAAAAAAATCTCTGGAGCTCGGTGGCTTCTCCGATGCGGGATCTCCGGAACAACTCCTGACGGCGTAGTCTCGAAGGTGGTCTCCGCTTGCGCGCTTACACCTCGACTTCCACTCTGATGACGTCGGCAGCGTATTCAGAAAGAAAAACGCGAAGGCGCCTCGGCTGATTTGTCAACAGCCCTGACCGCCACTCTTCAAATGTGTCGTTAACACGCCACACCACCCCGCGGAAAATATTTAAGCATGTGTTACGAGACACGTGAAATGTCAGCTGTAAATAGCACAAATTTGCTAGTTAATACAAAGCAATTTCTATGATTAAATTAAATTGTGAACTTGCATTTATTAGATATCAGCCGAACTTTACCCATCAAATTTTCGTCAATTTATTTCTACTTCTATTGGGAATACTCAAGCCGTTTCTCCTCAACGGGTGCCACCGATATTTTTCCCACGAACTTCGGCGACGCCTTGATAGTCGAGTGGGCAGTGGATCTGATAAGCCGCACTTTGGCGTTCTCCGGTTTACTACTACTGCTGCTGCTGCTGCTGCCACTCCGCTCCACCCACCCTCTCTCCCGGCCCACGCCGCACCACTGTCCTTCTCGTCCCCGTCGCGTTTCGTCCACCGTCACCACTTAAGCGTTTGACGGTCGCTTGGTAGTTCTTGCGCCGTCGCGTACACGATAGATCGTCAAACGCGATATGCGACCTCCCACGCATATGGAGGAAACTCGATTTCCGAGTGTGGGTATTGCCTCCGCCGCCATATCCAAAGCAAAACCACCCACCCACACTCCTCCTTCCCTGGCGGGCACTGCACGCGTAGTTTTTCTCACACCACCCTTTCCTCCCCACTCGCCTGCTCTTCCGTTCCTGAGAAGGACGAAAATGTGAGAAAAAAGGACGAGGAAAGAAGGGAAGATTCATCAAACAGTCCCCCCGCTCAATATATTTATTTAAAAAAAACAATTACAATGGCAGTAGCTTCCCTTGAAATGTTCCGAGGCGTTTCATTATTGTGGATTTCCCCCACTCTCCTTCGATCGTACAGTAAAAAAAAAGGAAATATCCATCTTCTCGCTCTGCACTCGATCCTGGAGCAATTTCAATAATTGTGCCGATTCCAGTGGTTTCGCTTCTCATGCCCGAGCGGATTACACGTTGCGATCGTTTGCATCAATTTCCTTAACCCACACATTCGCCTTGTTCCTCTCTCTCCTACTCCAATGGCTGTACAACCCATTATTACCAATTCATTAGCGATCACACGCTACATCCTAATCCCAGGTGCGTTTCTTGCCGGAGTCGTGACTATCCCATTCCATATGATCCTTACCTATGAATCCGTATCCGTTTTTCAACGCTTCGATATCGTACAATCGTCCGCTTTTTCTCCTTCCGGTCCAATTATCGTCCGTTATTTTCAGACGAGTATTTTTTTCTCCTCAGTCTTCCCTGTCCTCTTGGCTATCTGCGTTTTCCCGCAGCTTTAATTGCTTAACTTAAAAAGTCCCTGCCCCCTTCTCTCTTCCTTTCTCTGAATGTATATCTGCGAGGAGGTCTCTTGGATAGAAGAGGTTCGTTTACTTCGAATTGTGATCAGAGAGTTTAAAAGCTCGTTAGGAATGAAACCTTTCCAAGTAGGGCTAGGGTTGATCACCAAAGATCGATTTATTGATTGCAGCCTAATGGATACTCGGGTATTCTCTTCTAGTTTTAGTAGGAGTTGAAAATACTTCGATGCATCACATTAATATTTCCTGAATTCATGCAGTCCCTTAGAAGAGTTTCGCATTTTGAAAAGTAACTTCTTCAGATGCCTATCGCATTCAAAAATATATCTTAGCCGCAGAAATTCGAATGATATTTCTCGTGATTCCTCAGTATTTTTCCACGGTATTTTTTCAGCAGTTTATTTTTATTACTTTTTTGGAAAACCTCAGTTGTATTACAATTTTTGCTGCCCAATCAGGTTCCCTAATTATTCCTAATAATAAATATATCTAAATGGTTCTATTAACTTCTCTAACTTTTTTGGTCCCAATAGGAAAATACCGAGCGGCTTAATCCTGGTTTCCGAGGTATTCTTTGTGAAATATAGGCGTTTAGAGATTACGTTTAAACTTTCAATTGGCACATTGAGAGCTAGGCCGAGTAATCGCACGAAACCATGTCACTGCGATCGAACTGAAACCGTGTCCCGTGTGCGCCAGAATTTGAGAAAATCTTTTATATGCAAAGTCAAATCATCTGTGTGGTGAGGTTTCCATATTTTCCGCGGCTTTCCTCGCGGCAGAAACGTACGGCGGCGGCGGCGGCGCGCTGAGGCGTCTGAATGATTCCTTTCCCAAGCCACCACCTTGCCGTCACACGCCCCTGTCGCTCACTCCTCACGCCCTGCCACGCAAATCTTTCTGCCTTTCACATTTCTCTCCCCGTGCCACTCATATCTCTTTATCACTCCCCGTGCCTCCTCCCTCCCCAGCCTCTCTCTCCCGTGCTCAACGGCTGCCGGAGTGAGCGAGAGAGAGAGAGAGAGAGGGGTTGAAGTAGACGGGGGGGGGAGATATGTACGCACACGGAACCACCTCGACCGTCTCATGAGCATGTCCCCTCCGCCCCATTCGGGAGATTATTCACAACCCCCGGCTCACGAAGGTGTCGTTTTAATGTCACGAAGGAAACAATGCATGTGTTAACCCCCGCAGACTCCACCGCCGCCACCTCTCATTCCTTTCTCCCGCGTCAAAACCTTACTATCTCTCTCTCTTCGCCTAGTACCCCTTCCTCTCTCTCTCTCCACCCGGTTTTCTCATTCATATATATGTATACGTATCCCTTATTCCTCCCGTCCGTCAGTTAACAGAAAGGGCGAACCACCCCACCTCCCCCGCACTGCTGTCCATCCCCGCCCACTCCATGCGACCTCTTCCGTCGCCCACTTTTCGCTGGTAATTTCTCTCGTAATTTAAAAAACTTTTTATTTTTCGAAAAAATCATCTTCTCTTTTCTCCAGTTCCCTTCCCATCCATTTCTCAAGGAACTTATCTTCTTCTCCCTCTCTCTTCAACGTCTCTCGAACACATACTGAGGCAAGTCTTCGGGACGTTCACGCCCACTGGCGTTTCCACGGTTTTAACGTTCATCCGGCACGCAGATGCCTCCTCACTCCACCGCGTACATGCCTCCGCCTCCTCCCCCTCCTCCCTCTCTCCTCTCCCCCACCCCCACCACGCCACTCGTCGTGAGAGACACGCACTTGTCATTTCCCCACCTGTTGCGACTTGAGGTTTCCATCTCGCTTGGTCGTGCCGAGAGGGGAAGCCTCTTTATGAAATCATCTTTTTTAGAGTGACGTGTTTAAGGCGCGTTGGATCGGAAAATCATTTAACTCAGGATGATGAAGGCAGTGGTGAGAGGGGCTGCCATTAAAAATGTCTCGCATTTGTGGTGGAAAGGGAGGAGGTAACTCGTTATCATTTTGTTTTTTTTTTATAAAATTAGCTCTGGCTAATTATACCCTAAATCTAAGCTCAACCTTAATTTTGTAGATGTTTCCCTAATGATAGAATCCGTCCGTTCCGCAGCGATAATATTCTGTAAATTAATGTAGTTTTTCAGTTATACAGAGAGAAAATCACTGGGGCAGATGAAGCATATGTGGACGGATACTTTTAATTATATTTCTGTTAGTAACTGCGTATTACCCTATAAGTTAGTTGTTCATTTAGAATCCAGAGAAAATTTTAATGCTCGAAATTTTTGCTGCGTAATTAAATACATTCAGGAATGAAATGCATTTCGAGCTCAACCGTCTTCAGAAAGAGTTATACTGCGACATTTCATCAATATCTCGAGTGCTGTACTCCCAAGCAAAGAATTATTCCGGGTGGACAATATGGATTGAAAGCATAAACGAGCGTCCACAAACTTGATCGCGATACTCAGGAAACATGAATTCATGTCTGCCGCGCCGTGTAGCGCAGAAGGGGGAGCAAATTAAATCGGTGCCGATCCTCAATTGTGTTCGCGGGAAAATGATTCATTCTTTCGAATCGAGTTATTATCTGATACGGTCTGCCCCGCCACTCACCCACCCAACCTCCGAAGAAGGAGACCCTCTGGCGCACGGCTGAATGATCCCCATTCTCGAGTCGTTTCTTATTTTCTCGCCTCCACCTTGCCTCTCTCTCTCTCTTTCTTTCCCCATGCTCGTTCTCCTCCTCCTTTAATTCCCTCCCGTCTCCTTTCACCGCAGGCTCCCCCACCCGCAATGCCTCGCCACCGAATCCTTTACCTCTCGGCCTGATTGCTCTCCGATACCCATTTTGATAGCTTTGCGAGGCGACAGGTGACAGGCTCAGTTCTTTGAGCACGCCGCATTAATCTTGTCCATCATACCGGACGGGAGGTGCGTTAGGATGGGTGGCTTAGAGGGAGGGTGGGGATTGTTTGGGGGTTGGGGGAGAGAGAGAGGGAGGGGGGGATAGGTGCGTGCTGTGAGAGGCTTAAAGAGGTTGGGGGAGGAAATATGAGTAATGGATACTGTGGTCCCGGTCCATGAGAGTTAGTTCCTCCGTCCCGCCAGTGGGCTTACTCGGGCGAGAACTCTCGTGTGTGTATACTCCCCCTCTATCTTTTCCTGGGAGGGGAGGAAGCAGGCCCCTCTCTGAGGCGATCACTAATTAGTTAGGAACATCTCGCTCGCTCGGTGGCTCGTTTGATCTGTCTTTCCCCCACTCTCACCCCCTCCACCCTTGTTCCCCTTCCTCCCTCCTCTCACTCCGCCAATCTTCCACCGACCACTCAACTCCTCACTTGTTTTCCTTCCGTCCGAATGGAGTGTAGTAATAATCCGTTCAGCAGGTAGGTTGTGGTGGACGGCAAAAGGAGGGCGTGGACGGGGCATGCATGTTTCGTGGGTGGAGGAAGTTCGGACCAGAGTGGAGGGAGGTCCCACTAGAATGAATGGGATGGGTATGATTGAAGGAAGGGGAGAGATATACAGGAGCGTATGTGAGTGTGGAAGAGGAAATGAATGGACTGCACCCACTTGCTCACACCGAACCCGCGGGATATTACGAGGAGTGTAAAAGACCAGATTAAAGATTACCCTGATAGGGAAGACATGTGCAAACAAGCTAGAGTGTGGGGAGAAGGGGATTTTGGCTTTCTGGACGTTTTCTGTTGGTGTGGGAAAACTGCTTAAGGTGTCCCTGCCCTTCCGAAATTCCGGGAAAAGAACATCGATTGTACATATAAGGTTTATAGACCTTCTCACCATAGATCTAGGAGATGACATTTGTATTTTAGATTTTTTCTTCTTAGATCTGTTTTCGTCACTTCTCAAATTTGAACATGGCTAGTTCGATTCAACGGCATCGCCAAACACTCCAAGCGGCATACACAGCATCTTTCAAAGTACCAGTGTAACAGGGGTATTTCTTCATCTGCATAGCCCGCAGGGTGGAATTCTCTTACTCCTCATGCTCGAATTTTCTTAGTAGTCAATGCTAAGTTCATGTACTTTTCAAATTTTGTTTCTCACTCCGGGGGAGTGATGTCGCACGAGAAGGAAATAAACATATGAACGCACATATGAATTTCATTGTCATTTGTTTCCGTTTCCTTATATTTTAATTAATTTGGCTTATTGACATAAAGAGATAATCGCCTTAGAATTTCGTTTTTCCAAACTGTTTGCTGTTAGCTCTCATTTTAATGATGTAATCCATACGAGCACTATATCTTGTAAGCACTTCTTCTGAACGTGAGTTCTTAACCTTCCCTCTTTGCGAACTTTCTCGTTGGGGTCTTGGGTTAGCACTTTCATTAGCTTCCTCCTCCGTGGGAATACTCGTGGAGAAGCTCCAAACAAATGAACCCCGACGCATTTTGAAAGGATAGATGATGGGCTCATTTTGCCAGGACAAGTATAGATCTTTTTTCTTTGGTTCAACTCTGTAAGAGAGAAACCAGCTACACAATTTTGATGTTATTGTTCGCTCCTACCAGGGGTAAAGGAATGAGAGATATTATGAAGTAATCCACTTCGGTGGCATACATCACTCCACGAAATATTGACGAGAATTTTTGGGAAAGTTTCAATATTCAAAGAACTTCCGCTTTATATGTCAAACCTTAAATTTGAGTTAGTTGTTGCCTTATAGGAAACATTTTTTAGTAAAAGAGAAGTAATTATTGCAGTTTATGCTTATAAAAACGTAATGCTGCGCCTAAAATCGATATATCAAACATGATTTTTGAAGTACCTACTAATGAGATCAGTGGAGTAGCGCATTGGCAAGATATGTATCTATATACGTGCGGAAAATACTTTTATAGACTTGCTTCTCCTCCCCATTCCTCTTTAATCACATGTTTATTTACCCTTTTTGAATATTTCAGAGCGTGGCTTGGGACTCGGTTTTGTGCCCGGCCATTATTGTTGAACCCTAAACGGAAACATTTACTCTTCATCTTCATTTCATGGCAGCTGCAGAGGAATGGAAGAATTAAGAATACACAAAAAGAGCGTCGTGCGGAGGAGTCGATTCGTTTTTGAAACGCATTCCGAGGATCTCTTTACTTCTTGATCTTGGGAGACGACATATTTCTCTCGTTCTCCCGACAATAAGTGTACCGATCGTGATCATCTTCTGCTTTCTTATGTGGACAATGTGTTTCCGCAGTTACCAGCCCCTTGTGAGGAAACATTTCTTTTGGTCTATTACGAAACGTCTTCGGTCTCGATGGCTATCGGCCGTTCCCCTCCACCTCGTATAAGATTACCGGAAAAGGAGTTGCATGGACAAAAGCCTCAAAGTCGCTCTCCGCGTCCAATTTTAACGAGGATATTTTCCAGCTCCCTCCTGAGATGACCCAACCAACAGCCCATCATTCCCTTAGAGGAAACGTGAAGAGCAAAAGGATTTGCGTGGCTACCATTCCTCTTCCTCGTCAATTGTTGCCGGAAAGGAAGAGGGGTGGAAGTATCAAAGCCCCGAGCATGCTCCATCCTCCCCTCGGGGAAACGAAGCCGCGACTACGAGAAGAACCCATTTCTTCCTCTTTCCTGCCAACCGCTTTTCCTGCGCGTCTTTCCTTTAATCCACCCTATTATCCGTGGAAAATGGACATTAAATGGCGTTATCCCCGTTATGCTCTGCGTTTGCCCACTGCTAAAGGGTTGACCTCAACCGAGTTCGGTCACTTTTATCGCATGGGAACGCTCGGAGATCGGAATCACGGACGAAATAAATCGGTTATTGCGGTGAGTGTTTGTGATTCATTGGAGCACATATTTCAGTGTCACTGTCTTCCCTTTGTGAAGAGTCCATGTCTCGCTTTCCTAGTAATGAGCGGTAGGAGTTCTCACAGCTGCGGTTACAAGAACCATCGTGGGTAAGCAATGGGATATACACCAATGTGTATTTTATTTTTTGCACTGCCCCAAATTGCGATTAATGAAAATATTCCTTCCACGGCAATATAGGTGTACTACTATGCTTATTTACGTGTAAGAAGAATTACAGATTTACTGTGCACTTTGCGTTGTCTTGCCTCTCAAAAAATCTTAAATGCTGTCAGCCACCGATCCGTTAAGCATGATCTTGATTGGGTTGAAATATTAGGATATATTTCATTTTCTTCATAATCATTCTCTGAGGTAATATAGATGATGTTTTGAAACTTGCATGGAGAAACTTTGAAACTTACAATACGCATGGTGCTTATGTTTACAGATTAAACTCATTTCCAATGGAAGTATTCCAGTTCCCGTTCAATTGTAAGGAAATATTTTGAGGAAAATATGATGAGCTCGAAGTGTTACGAAATGTTTCTCAACGCAGCGCTAGATGTCCTTTACAAGCTCAACAAATTCCTATTTTTTTCCTTTAAATTCTACTCTCCACTTTTTAAATGCGGTCACTTGTTCTAAAAGTACGATTTCTCCCACGACGGTGGTAAACTCAACAAAATTTTGCCGACACTCCGTCAAATCCGGTCAAATTTATAGCTTTGTAATATGTTCCTTGTCATTTTAGAAATTTATGATTAAAGTAATATTTAGCCTCTAGGCACGAGAAACGTGTCCCTGAATGTCGAAGGTTCTTGGCTTGTTAGACCGTAATTTTGCACCTGCCTTCCTCCTTGAAGGATTGGTAGCATTTCACACTCTTGGCCTTACTTTTATCACTCACTTTACTAGCCACCCTCACCCTTGTGAATTCAACAATCCTCATACATTGAGCTGGTTTGTTGGTCGTAATGGCTATTTAACGGGGCTGCTCCCCGCTCTCACTACAGCGGTACACCTTTCCCAAAGGGAGTATTAAGAATGGACCGGATGCGGTCGTTCCTTTCGCGCCCTAGCTATCAGAACAAGTCCCACACACACTCACACGCACCCTTCCCTTCCTCCTGCCGCCATCTCACTTAATCTCTCCCCCATGTGTTTGTGTGACAAGTCAGTAGTGTAATTTCATCAGCGGCGCCACGGACACTCTCTCTCTCTCTCTCTTGCGAATAAGGTCTATCGAGATATCCGTCTTGTCTGTCCGTCGTCTTTCCCAGAGCCCCCTATCTCTCGCTCGCTTCCTCTCGCTCCGATCGTATTCTCTGTCTTCGCTCTCCACTCTCCTTCTCCTCCCACGTCCTCCGCCCCTACCTTTCTCCTCCGCCGTCTCGGATTCATTGGGATGGGGAACGTCCCGAGGAAAAAAAGTGACGAGCACCGCCTAATTTTTGTGCCGGGGGGTGAATCTCTTTGCATCGGATCTCGTCCCGTATGTCGTTGCGCTTCCGTTAGTTAAAAGAGTCTCGCGGTAGGTGTGAGAGGATTTTGAGCTCCGATTGCGGGGCAAGTGTGAAAAGTTGCGGGCTCGTACGTCGTTTTCATCCCGCTTTTTTTTTTAAGTGCGTTTTATGCGTGATGCAGGTGTTCGCGAGCGGGAGATATTCCCGCAGCGATCTTCTGTACGTGAAGTGGGCTTGCATTAATGGGTCTTGCTTCAATGCCAAAGTGTCAATGAACGTGGAAGGTTTAGTATACCAAGGATGACATAAGTACGCATAGGTAGTCGAGTTACCAGATAAATATATTGAGTAATAATTTTCATATTTGATTTCATGCGTCCTCATGCATAAGTAAGTGACGGTGGTAATATCCGTTTATTCTTAATCCTTCTCTCCATTCTGCGGTTTTTCAGTATAAAAACAGCAGTAAAAAGTTATTCCTCCTGTTTAGCTATACTTTGCTTCGGAAATTGCTATGTTAAGATTTATTTCGAATTTTATATCCATTTTATACCCCCGGCCCACTAAAGTCTCTACGCCGATTACCCGTTCTTATTTTATGTGTAAGTTATTCGCGAATACAGCATGCTTTTGCTACTTTATCATTCAAAATGGTTTGTCTCGGTGGGAATGCTGCAATTGTTCGCTAATTTTCAGGGCAATTTCGTGGAGCAGAGCTCATTCGATGGATCGTTAAAAAGATCGTTAAAACTATTTATTTTGAAATCTACGAAAGCCACACGATCGAACCATTGAAGCGGATAACCATTTCTTCACTTCCTCCAGCATCGCCACATTCCCTTCAATTTGAACGCAGCGGGGATTTAATAAAATTGTCACCATAGGCACCTCCCCGGCGTACATGGACTGCATCGCGGAAACATACACGGAAGACGACCGTTACCTACGCTTCAGGACGCGAATGTGGAAGCGCGCAGTGGATACTGCTACCGTTTCGATGTTACTCGATGGGTCCCCGTGTTGCTTTCCCAGGGAATTAATGTGACACCTGGTCGCGTCGCAGAATGGGAATCCGAAGCGAAATGCACCACACTCGCGGAGCGCCGAAGCCTCGTGAACGAATGAGCCGAGTGAAACTCCCAAGCCGTAAAAACTTTTACCGCCCTGTCCCAGGCGGGAGAGCAGTCTCCACGCCTACTCGTCACACAACGAAAAAAATCACGCTCTACTGCGAAAGAGACTCCCACGGACAAGCGATTCGACTGCCACACGTGACCCACACCCACCCACTCCACTATCTTTCACCACGGCTCCGCTTGCTGCTATGGAAATATGCCTCCCGCCCGGGACGGTTTTATTTCGAGTTTTATATTCTATTTCGCTCCACCCGGCCCGACGAAAACTCTCCCCACTCTGACCCACCCACATCCATCTCCCCTCGTCAGGAGAAGAAAAGGGACAGCTCCCTTGCACCCTAGAGCAACCGCATGTGTTTTCCTCGTCCTGCCGGTAGGTTTTTCCAGCTCGCCGTGATTGATTCGCTGTTCCCTTTCTGTCCTCCCGACAAGCCTGTCTCGATAAGCGGATGAAAAGGACCTTTTAATTTTTATTAATTTTTCAAGTCCCACGCGTCGACCTCCGTCCTTAATCCACGCCTCTCAGGACGAACTCCTTAGTCCTTAGCACGATGACGGCGTTAGGGCGGTCGTTCCCGTGTCATTTTTTATTCGGCCAACAATGGAGAAGGGAGCCCCCTCAATGGTCGTCTTTCATCACACATCTGTTAGTTTTGATTTGTTTGCCCCTCTCTCAAGTCACGTGGGCGATCCGATTCGCTCTGCTCATCTTATATTTTCCTTTAAAGAGCCACTGCCACTTGCCCCTTTAAAATCGCCAGCTCTTTATTGTTTCGAGAGAGGGTCTACTCGTTAATTGTAGCTCATGCCCACCGGCTAGTAACGTTTCCATCGGTGCAATGGCCTACCTCTCTTAAGTATCTTATCAATCTCTTGCATTTAAGATTTTTAACGCGTGATAATTTCAACAGTAATCTCGTCTTGTTTGCCCGCATTGTTTTCTCGTGAATGAAAATAAAATATCTTTTACTTGTTTGGAACTTTTTTAAGTGGTGCAAGAGTATATTGAAACGCGTTCATGTGGTTCTGCAGAAATTTAATTCCATATTAGTGTGGATCAATTCCTCTTTGGTCGTCCATTCTTACTCTTCCACCCTGATTTTCATTTTTTTAATCCATTCTCTCTCTTTCTCTTCACAACAGGTAAATAAATCCTCCAGTTCTTCTCTACCTTCTGCTCCAACTGGCTTTTTCGATATTCGACGCGTGGATGGGTGATATCCGAGGTAGATTCCTGTGATAATCGGTGATGTACCACTGTTCCATTTATTTATTTTCGTTTTTCTATGCTTTGCGATATTCATTTTTCGTGTTTGGGTACCCAAAAGGAGCGTATATTTTTGTCCGCGGCAATCATGGTTTTTTTTCGGCACTCTGAACGCTGAAAACGGCCATAATAATAATTTATTATTCTCATATAATGGTTTTAATTTTGAAAGATATTTGTAGGAAACCAGATTGAAAATGAAGCTCGTGATATAATTAGCAAGCACACCAATTATTAAACGCTTCAGTTACCACGATCTCTCGTTAGATGTATGTAAATGTGTTTATCTTTTTGCACTCGCAGGAAAACATTCGCGGTGAATGCACACAGTAAATTAAAACTGAAATTGAATTAAATTTGGAAGCATAAATTAGACGCGAAAATCACTGTGTATTTAGTACTGTAGATCGGTTCGTTTCCGGCGTTTGTCAGTCCTTTTCGAAAAGCGAAGATAACTTGTCTGCCATAATGTCCCGAAAAATCTCCGTACATATTTGTTTGCGTCTCTACTTTTAATTCAATGACATTGTTATTTTATTTTACCCATGCGTATTGATTTTTTCTATGATGATGTGCTATTGCATATAATGAAGGCGCGTTTTAAGTCTCGTATTGTCTGTCATCCGTATTATCTGTTTCGTTCAGTATTGCTTCATCGTCTTTTGCAGCCATAACTTTATGGGGTAGCTCTGTTGGTCGGATCCTCATGCGCACAAAATAGCCGCCCTGCTAAACAAGCTCAATTTAATGTGAGAGTTGTTTTTTTCCCAACCGCTCCCCCACGTCCAATATCATCCCTTCCCCCCAATCTTTTTTTTGCGATCGCTTCGTAATGGGAGGGGGCGCAGGACCGCGTTCAGGTTCCTCAGAAAAGAAAATGGAAATCCACGCGCGATGTCCACGTATAATCGTCTCACTTCAGGCATTTGGAGTAAATTAATGCATCGGCTTCCAATTTTTTTTTCTCCTCCGAGCGCACCGGCCGAAAAATTATGCTAACAAGGCCATTAATATACTGAGTAATGCCCGCGCGGTGTGTGTCTGTGTATCGGGGCGGCGGCGAGATGATAAAACTGATGAGTGAAAGAGGAGAGGGGGCGCGGGCGCTCGACGCGTTCAAGAGGGGGTAACAGGTATCATCGGTCACACGGTCACGTGATTCGAGCGCAGAATCACCTGGATTGGGAGAGAGGGGTTAAGAAGGAGAGGAAGAGGGTCGGAGATAGAGAGAGGGTGAGAGAGTAGGAGGATACTTAGAGAAAAATTAAGAGGAAATGATGGGACGGGTGTGGAAATGATAAATTACCCCTGGAGTTGAACCGGCATAGCACCGCGTGGGGGGGAAGAGTGGGAGGTGAAGGATACGCTTGTAGGTGAGATTAGTGAGTTAGGTACTTCGTGAGAGGGAGGGAGAGGTTTGGTTGGTTGGAGGGAGTAGGAGTGTGCTGTGCTAGGGCGAGGGGGAGGGAGGGAAATGCGTGGGAGGAGGGAGGATGGACCGGAGAAGAAGAGATATTTTGCGGTAGGCGACCCCGATGGAGATAAGCACCATTCACAACGCCAGTTGGGAAAGAAGCGGATACAGTTGAGTTTAACAATCTCAATTATTATTACTGAGATTATTATTATTACCTCACCTTATTTTTGCTTCTTACCGATACAAAGTGGGAGCTTAGTAGGCCAGTAGTTTTAGCATTGGACTCCTAACCTGAGGTTCCAGGTTCGAACATCGGAGTAGGCCTTTGCATGTGTTCCAGATAAACCATGGAGGGTACATTTTCTGGGAACCAGATCTTTCTGGAGAACTTCAGGTGGCATAGGGAAGGGAACTGGTGCCGCCACACTTATTTATTTGTACATTTCACCCGCCGTTGTGCTTTGTAGTTGACGATCTCTATGCATACCGACCTGATCTGCCTTCCGGTTGAACACTATACTTTACCATTAAGATGTTTTAGCTGTTACTCTTCACTTTTAATGGTTTTCTCGGAAAGAATAAAAAGGGAGGTGCTAAGTCTAAAAGTTTGAAGAATTGGCATTGGCAAATTCATGGAGAAAATGGGTGAATGATACGTAAATCACATTATATTCTCTGGAAGTGCACTGTAAACAATCCCTCCCACCACTGCAACCAGTGAATATCGAAATGACATGGTGTTCATTCAAGGTGGCAGGTAAACAGGATTTGAGAATAATTGGGTAGTGTCACTTAAAGGTGGAGCTGAGGGAAAAAAATGACGGACGAATGTGAAATGGGCGAAAGAAAAACAAAAGATTTACCCCAATAGTTGCCGGGGGGTGGAACTGGAAATGGTTATGAATGCCGAAGCGTGAGAGTATGGAAGCCAGGAAGTATGTATTTATGCGCGCGGGCGTCGTAGGACTAAGGAGAGACACCTACATGGGCAGTAAGCCCCCCTCCCTCCCTCCACTTCCAACCGCTCGCTGCCTTCCCTCATGTCCCGCGCCTTCCTGGTTAAGGGTCCGTGTCATCCTTGGCGGCTCCGCCCTTCACGCTGAGTCGTCTCCCATATCGTCTTCAGTTCCAGCGCGCACTTGATGGCATGCTGGTCCAGAACCCCGAACGCTCGTCGGTGTATGCAAATTTAATTTTTCTCGTGCGTCAAAATATCGTTTTTTAGAAAAAAAATAATTTAAACGATCATAATACCGATTGTCAGTATACTACAAATAGAATTTCATTTATTGTACCTTTTTTGTAATGACTCACAGGGAATGAATTAAAGTTTTGTACTTTCCACACTGTTTTACTGTAATCGACCATGGTTTCGACACAATTATTATCAACGTAATGATACATTGTGGACTATAATAAAACTGTGGAATGTACAAATTTTTAATTCTTTCTCTGCTCTAGGAAGTTGGTAAGCGTATTGAAACACATTTAAAGTTATTGACGAAAATAGTAATTTCACATGATGATTCGCTCCCTATGGTGGCTTTCTAAATTCCTGTAATCGTGGAGAGTAATCGGAAAACAATACGCATCCCAGTATATACTGTTAGAAATTAAATAGTATTCTGGTTGCTTACCTTTTTTTCGGTGCCTTAATATTCCTGCCAGCGCAGAATTAAGATGATCATTCTGTCGTAATTGACTGCGATAAGTTATAGTCGTTCACCCTGACTCAATTATATTCGTTTTAATTTTATATCTACGGGGAGTGTTCCTCCTCCCTCTTACTGTTCCAGAAAGATTGAGAGTGGTTGCGAGCGAGAACGGTGTCCCTTGCGTTTTTTACTGTGACGTTGCGTGGGATTTGATCGATTAATTTTTATGGTCCTTTTTCTGTCATTGGACGAGCGAAGGCACGCACGCTTCCTGTCGGACAATGGGTGGATACGCGACCGAGCCCCACCAGGATTTCACTGGCGGCCGAATTATTTTTTTTCCATCAGATGTATTAATTCATGCAGTCATTAAAATGACATGGTGGAGCGTGGGTTTGACGGATTCATTATTGTTATTGTGGCTGACCTTTCTTCACCCTGTGGACTCGCAAAACAATGCACAATGGGTTATTTTTTTGACGGTTAGGTTCTAAACATGGTGATCTCATTGCCTGGATGCAAGAGAAAAATGCTTTGCAGTCGAGTCTCTTTTTAAGAGAGACTTCAAAATAATTCGAGGACCGATTGGACGTAATGTTGAACAACCCTGATGTGATTTAATAAACGATTGATACTCTGGGATTAATACTTTCGTTGATAAATTTTCTTTAGTCTTTGATGCTTAAGGAAATTCGGACCTGATGTTCGGTTTAAGACCGTTAAACTCCTTGGATAGTGAAAAAACAGTGATATTTTTACAAATGTAGATATAATTTACAATTAAAACTGATGAAAGTAGGATTTTTTATCATCATCATCGGTCAACAATTCTAGGATTGGTTTGACTTAGCTCTCCACTCGATTCTTCTATTGTCCAACCTCTTCATATTAACGTAACTCCTCTCTTTTACATCCTTCACAACTTGCTCCATATATCTCATACGAGGCCTGCCTTTTGGATATGTTATAGTAAATTATAATAATAATAATAAGTTGTCTTCATTTGGGGTGAAATTGAGACTAAATATTCCCTTCTTCCGCCCAATCTCTCAGTGTTTTCAGCAAATAATATATTATTTAATAGCACTGTGGTGAAATAGGGGCGATATCGTATTCTTATATCCTCATTCTTCTTCATTTCCAAATATTGGTGCCCTATGTGAAAATTTTAAGTTTCTCGATTCCGCGAAGTTCTGGAAGGTAATTAAAAAGCTGATTTTTCAGCCCAGCGCGCGTCCCCCATGCTTCGTTACAGAAACTCGTCGAATCGCACGTCATCCTTTTTCAAGTAAATAGCGGGAAACGTGACCAGGGCGAGATAATGATCCAGTGAAGTGTAACAGTAATATATCTCGGGGGTGGGAGGATGGCCGTTGAAGCCTCGTTTCGCCATTACACGTAGGGGCAGGACTAGAGACACGAGTTACCGATTCCGCACCGGTCGCGCGTGTTGTTTTAGGCAATCCGTTTTCGCGGACGGGAAACTTTCCCGGCAATTTGTACGGAGCATTTATCACTACACCTGACGTTTCTGGTGAGGGGGGTGTTTCGCTATGGTAATTAGCACCCAAAATGTTATCCAGCTGAGTCGTAGCCAATTTTGAAGGAAAAGTTCTCCCCTTAACTGGTAATTATTTATTTGAGCGAAAAACCTTGGGTCCGGGATGGTAAATCAATTTTCTTTGTCCGCAAACTTATGCGCGATAACCCCCTAAACCTACGGGTGCAGCTAAGGCGGCGATTAATAACTCGGGAAAAATGTCCGCTTCGAGGGAGTTATAAGACTCGGCGCTGAGACCGGATAGGGGGAAAGGGAGAATTTTCCTAAACATCCGTAACAACTTTTAATTTCCTCGTGAGTGCGTCACATTTCGAGTTTGAGCATCAATCAAATTTAAATTCTCTGTCATGATGTTGCGTGTGTATCTGCCATATTTAAATTTTAAAATGATATTTGAAAGGTTTAAGTCTCTTTAAATGGAAAAGGCATGGAAGTGGAAAGGGAAATAATCATTGTAGGTACATTCGTTTCCTGCCAGAGCAAAGTGCGAGGTTTAAGAAAGCAGCTACGTGAGAGTCTATAGTAAAGGCGTAGAAAATTCCTGGGCAAGATTATGAAGACATGTTTTTAATTATATACATCTAAATGAGTTCTTTCCCCAACTTCGTCCATTTTTTTGCTTGTCTCCACTCATGAACCTGCGAATAATATATTACGCGACAAATCTTCCTCGAGTATCAGCGTCATTTCCTAACATCTATTTTCAATTTCTTAATAAGGTGAAGGAGAATTTCTGTGAGTAATGTAATGACGTTAATCTCAAAGAATTTCAAGGAGGAAACCCATGCATTACTACCATCATGTTTTCTCTTCCAACTCTTTTGTCCCGCTAAGATAATATTGACTCGTATCCCACCCGTCACTTCACAAAATGACGGTTAAAATATTTATCATGGTCTCTCACGGTAGTTTTACACGTTACAGACACGTAATCCCCGAATCAGAAGTTGATATTTTTGTCCTATAATTATTTTCTCTTGTTTTTAAATGGTTATCTATATCCTTGGTGGCTTTTATTTAATAGAATCCGAGTAGATATGTTCTCACGCGGCTGGCAACTAACGGGTTATAAGAGAGCATTCGTTAGAATGCACGGCAACCGCAAGGTAATTTAATGTATAAAAGTTTAGAATTGCTTATTTATTTTGAGGAAACTGATTGATACGTATTGAACTTAAGTTGAACTTAAGTTAACTGTAGGTTTTTCCTTTCTGTGTGCGAATCGACGCCGTGCAACATGCCCTGTTTCATTTATGTTTTATATCTATTTCTTCAACTTCATTGCCTATCCTTTGTAATTGACCCTTATTCATGCTGCCGATAGCAATGCAGTCAATGACATAGCTTCCATTCATGCAATCAATACGTACATTCCGAGCGTAAGGTCGCATGTCCCAAATTTGCAGAACAACCTCCTGTCTGCTTCGCGGCATCTGTTCCACTGCACGGAATAGCGGATTAACTCTGGCCTTGTTGGTTTTCCTCGACGATTCCTTCGCCAAGCCCCGCTTAGAAAGCTCAACGCGCGTCCCCAAAAGCGCATCGCATATCCGCGGGAGATGAAGCTAGCTCCTGTTTACGCTGGTCGCCTGAGGCTGCGAGAAGTGGACGGGCGCATACACAACAGCGGGAGGATATGCGGATTCTCTGATGAAATCACGCTCGCCTCACATGCATGCCTTCATTAGCCAGGCGTCGTTGCCCGAAATCGGCACTCCGAAATTAATCCTGATCCATCGCCCTTCTAAATGTTCCCTTGCGGTCTCCTAGTGTGAAGAACATTACTCTTCTTAAATCGCGCAAAAGATTAGAAAGGAAATCGTATTCCCTATCATGGGAGCCAAAAAAATTACTTCTCTCTCTGGTGGATAAAAATTATCAATCGGCAGAAGGTGCATGGATTTTACATATCCATCTATATAAAAATAAGACCCAGCAAACCACCACAAGGGTATGTGGCAAGGGATGAACCATAACCAGACCATCACCAGGCATTCATTTATGTCAAGAATTCAAAACCAATTATTAGTTTCTACTATAATACTACTTATACTACTAATAGAAATTCTAAAATATATGAATTCGTCTGATCCTGGAGAGAGGGCTGAGGGCTGGAGGGTACTGAATGCCTTCCCCCAACCCATCCTCGACATCTCATTTTTTTCCGACGGTAAGAAAGTCTCAAATAAGTCCAGAAAACGACCCTCGTCGCGCGTCGTGTCCTTACTCTTTTGCGTGCGTGCGCGGTTGTGTTTTTGTTTTGTCTTCCCTGCCTTCTAAAAGCCTCTTACACCGATGCATCAACGTCCGAACGAGGTTTCTCCCGCCCCCCCCCCTCCCCCACCCTCTTTTGAAGAGCCCCTCTTCTTTATATTTGCATCCCGAGAACTTGACTGGACCTCATAAATTCGAATACCGTTTAAAAAGGCATTCCCATCCTCACGAGCCACGGAGGCGAGGGATCGCACGGAACGACGAAAAGGGACCCTCCCTCGGAATTAAATGGACGGAAGAAAATTCCTGGGGATTTAAAATTCACCTTCACCCTGTCGTGGTTCATGTGGGTAATCCAGTAATCCTTGTTATGCTCCAGGGCACAATCCCAATATCAAAAAATACTATTTGTAATAAAATTAGGTATTAAAGCTACTATTATTAATAATAATCCCGTGAGTGTGATTATTATATATTATTATATACCGTGAAGTACTGGAATCAACAAACAAGTACGATACCGATAGACATTTTTTCAGCTATATCCGTTCGGTCGAAACAGCAAAAAGTAAAAATGTCATTGACATGAAATAAAATGGTTGATTTTTTAATCATATTAATCTGAAATCATATTAATTTTAGAGGTTTTTAGGTTTTCCTAGGGATCTAACGATTCATTTTAATTACCCGTGAGCTTGTGTTTTTTAAAACAAATGAAAGAAAAAAAAAAGTACCCAAATAAGTAATTTTATCAAAATAATCAAAATGCATCTGCATTTCAAGGGAAAGGTAATCAAGTAGTGATGACCCGTTTACTCTTACACGTCTGGACAGGGCATAAATCTCACCTTTTATCATACCGAAATTCCGCTGTAGTCCTGTATCTTGAATCCATGTCGATATTCCACAAAATATCTCATTGTGTGTAAGCTTTGGATTTTATCTTGAGAATCAGTTAATATTTATTCCTTGCCGTCGTGAAATAGGGCAGGGATGAGATATTATGTAGATGCCATCAGGGAGAAAGTGGAGGGGGGGTAGACAGAAGTTTTAGCCTCTCTCCCCTTCGGAACCCTTCTTTCACTCCCCCTCATGTAATGGCTCGGCTGGCGCGATTTTCATGGTAAGACGCAGACGAGACCTCTTTCTCTCCCTCCATCTCTCGACATTAGCCTCCCTAATGATGCAACGGTACTGAAAACTTCTTCACGGTAGGTAGTAAGGCGTTGCGGGGGGAATTGGGTGAGAGAGTGTGTGTGTGTGTGTGTGGCAGAGGTGGGGGAGGAGGTGGTGTGTTTTCCTCAGGAGGGTGAGGTGGGCAAAGTGAGGTTCTGTTGGGTGGGTGGGAAAGGAGGAGAGATCGCCTTGAGCTCGCTTCTCTCTCTTCCTCTACCTCTCTCTCCTTATCCCGAGGCGGCTCTCTTGGGAGTGAGGGAGAAATGACCGCCTAAGTACACAGCGGGGTGTGAGAGGGGCGGATAAGCTGCAAGGTCCGTGGGAAAGGAGTGGATCTCCCGTCTCTCCCTCACCTTCTCCTCCGTGGGCGCTGGATCTCTTCCTCCAGCCTCTTCCTCTCTCTCCTCCGTTAACCCAAGCGGCAGCGGGCGAGTTGGAGGAAGGGCGGTGCATTGTTATGCCCGACTGGATTTACGGGAGTGACTTGGGAAATTTGTTAACCATTTTTTTGAGCCATTGCGTGGTAGTAAATTTCCTTTCCTCCGCGCCTTCCACGTGAGTGTGTGTGTATGTACGCGCGCCCCCTTTTGCGCACCGGGGCCATTCGAGCCTATCAGTCGGATCGAACAACTTTTTAAATGGTGGCGTGTGTGCGTCTCCGGTGGTGAATCTTGTGTCTCTCGGGGAGCGGGTGTCGGATTCACACACCTCGGAAGGAGCGTTTTCCAAGCGGGGAGGGGGAAGTCCACAGAGTTCTCGCCCTTTTTAATTTTTAAATTGGGTTCTCCCTCCACCTCCTTCTCCTCCTCCCCCACGCCCCCGTTCCAACTCGTGGTTTTAAGGCGTAAATCTCTGATTTTTCTCTTGGTCCTTTTGTCCTCCGGCTGGGCGCGTCCCCACCGCTTTTCTCCACCTCGGTGTCCGAATCACACGCGTCTTCAGTCGTGTCCCCCCGTTCGTCCGACACGGGTAATTTTAGAATTTTATCCAGGAGGAGGAGGGGGCAGGCACAGGTTCTCGGGTCGTTGATCATTGACAATGGAACCTTTACGCTCGCATTGATTTTCCAGTCTTTTCATCTTCTTATTGCATGGTTCTCCGCAGGAGCAGTCCGGAAATGGAGTAATGGTGGATTTTTCCTTTGGTGCTATCATTTCATTTTTATTTCCTGAAAGTTTCTGATTTCTTTTTGCATTACTACTTATCTCGTTTTGTTTCTCTCCAGAGACGTTAAGGGTTTTCACGTTGATTTCACCTCATGAATTCTTTTCACCGCATAAATTGTCCGATAAATAGTTAATGGAACGCGCAGTTACGATTTTATGCAATCCTTCATTTTCTGAGAGGAATCCGAGAATAATACAAAGAAAAACCTATATCAATACTATGCTTTAGAGATTACTAGAAGCTCAAAAAAAGAAAAATTATCCTAGGAGTCGTTCGTACATATTCATCCAACCTGGTTGTATAGTATGAAGCATTCTCATTAATAAGGTAAATGGCCCGTGTAGTGTCTCTTGCCTGAGAATGTCGTTTTGCTCGATTCATCTCCAATAAAAATGATCTTATTCTCACCTCCTGAACCTCAATCCTCCTCATGTAATGAAATATTAATGCCTTCAAATTTTAGCTCATTGAAAGGCGGTTTGAAAAATTTGAATAAATGAATATTTCTGACGATGAATAGATTAAGTAATGGCATTGTCGGCTCCTTATACCGATTATTAACGGCGCTATTTATCATGAATGGAACAACATCGACGGTGTATGGATGTCCCCTGCAGAGTGGGAAGTTATGATTTATGTGTGCTTCGCAAACAGTCGATAACGTTTCTGAAAAAGTTTCGCCTGTCATTCTCGGCCCTCGGATTTCCGTATTCCCTTGACGCTTCCCGATCCGGAACGCCGTTCATTTGAATTGAAAAACACCGCGCCGCGCGTTTCGGATTCCCGTGTCCGGGGAAAATCGACGCGTTCCCCACCCCTAGAGGGACACTGGCCGGCCGTTCTGCGCTCCCTCTGCAGTCTCCAGTTTTGGGAACTGCACCCATCCATCCACCTCCTCCTATCTGTCGGACGGAGGCTGTAATTCACCGCACCGGGATTGGTGGCCGAGGGAAAGGCAGCGTGATTAATTATCTCTTTCCGGTCGCGGGGAAAAGAATGCCTCCCGGAGAGGGCGAGCTCTTTGAGTGTGGGACGGGAGAAGAAATTGAGGAACTTACGAGGATGACCCCACCCAACGCAAGGCAAGGGAGGAGGAGGATGATTCTGTTGCGAAGCGGGTGTCTCCCCCCACCCCCCCTGAGACAGTGCGGGTGACTCCCCTCCGCCTTCTTTCCCTTCGTGTTTGGCATCCCTCCCTCAATCCCTTCTTCTCCCCCTCTCCCCTGCCGATCGTGATTGCGGCCCCACTCCGTCCCACGCCCCTTCCCAGGGTCCCCATCGTTCCTCCCCCTATCTCCCTTCGCTGCATCCTCCTCCTACACGCCCCACCCCGACTCATCCGCCGACTCGCGCGGCCTTGACCAGAAAATCAACCAAGCGTGCAGAACCGCCGCCGCGCTCCTAAGAGTTACAAGTTTGGATTTCTTCGTAACTTTTATTCCCCCCCTCCCCTCCTGGGACGTGGTCGGGTCGCGACAATCGCACGCCCGTAGCTTAAGGCGTGAGAATTGGGATGGTAAAATTGTTTCGCGGCGGTATCGCTCGGGATCGTGGAGGGCGCGTTGAGTAAGTGATTTCACGAGTCCGTCCTCTTGGTACGTTATTTCTCTTTTTTCATTTTTTTCTCACCCCCCCCCCTTTCCCCCACCTCCTCCTATTACTTGGGGTGCCCTCGACGCATCCCTCTCGCGGAATGTAAACTTTACGCTTTTATCTCTTCGCGGTGTATTTACGATGCAATCCGCGAGGAATTTCGCACTTGCGCGAAACTCCGCTTAAGGCCGACCGTGACGCGAAAGCTGTGCGAAAATTACAGGGAGTTTTATTCAGCTCACGAGGAAGGACTCCACTTGTGTAACGCGAATGACAAGGTAACGGTTGCTATGGGAAATATCAGATCGCTCTCCAGGGACTATGGCGTCATTCTACCCGAATATTGATTTATAGTAATATTCCTAAGCGGACGGAATGACTCATATAACGTCAACGAGGAAAATACAAAAATAACCCTTTTTCATCAAATTTTCGATGTTTTCATGATGCGGAATTGGAGCTGCAGGATTGAAGTTGTTAACAACTGAAACAAATAATTTAATAATTAGGCTAAACTTCGTTGTGTATGTTGACAATCTCTGTCTTTTCAAAAAGAAATTGGAATACATTACTGTATACATTCGTTACTGGAATAATTCTTCCTATTGAATCTTGACAGGTGTAGGCAATACAGGTATCTCCATAGTGATATATCTTACATCCGTTAAGTGATAATCAGTGATGGGCAGTAACATATGAGGCATGCCTTGACTGCATGAATTTGTGGATTGTGAACGAAAACTGGAAACATCGGATGACTTATTAATCCGATCTGTATACTGAATCCGCAGCCGTAGATACAGGTATAGCAATAGTGCCTTTGCAAATAATGCTGAGATATTGTGCACATTCCTAGATTAATCTGTGAGAATCGTAAAGCTGTATTTTACTGACGTCTTCTGATGAATCCTGCTTCTGCATTCTTAGAAGTGGATGAATCAGTGTGTCCATCTTAACATATACGGCGCGCGGCATCGGCGTGCCTTTTAAAATCACTTAAGCACACCATCCCTCTTCTTGTCCTTTAAATTGACTCATTTCTTAGGAATATTATTATTTCTCTATACTTGATCGGGTAACCAGTAGTACAGGTAAAATAAGTTTATGCGGGTACACGTTAAAATCTACTTCTGAAATGTCATACTTCACTCTGAATTCTGATTCCGTTGATAAATGTTACTTTTCTAAATGTTGAAATTTGATACCATAATCTATCATCCTATCCATTTCTTTTTTCGCCTTTATTCCTTAGACCTTTGTTTGTTCATACCAGAAAGGTTTAATTGCTTACTACTTCACGTACTTGAGGATCATTTCTCATTCTACGTGAAATTCAAACTCCCTCCATTGCTAAGCAAAACGTTTCGCTAGGGAGCTAACGCCCCTTGTGTCACTCCATCAACTTTATTATTAATCCGTGATTCCCGTGGCTATGATATCCGCCTCCACCTTCTGGCGCAAAACTTCCATCACGTCACTTTCGTTATTAATAACTTAAGCTATGAACTCACCTTCTAGCTCCAGCCGCCACTTAATTAAAGAATCCTCCGTATGGGAAACGGTGTCACAGGAAGATGAAAGAGAGTGACACACACGCTCAGGGAAACATTTTTCTTCCCTTTCTTCATGAAAGAATCGGAAATGTTTAATTCAACGGTTCGTTCTCGCATTTCAACGTCTCGGGGGGCGCAGGGATACGATCGATCAATCAATCAGCCAGTCAGCTGGTGAGCTAACCGACCAGTGAGACCTCATCGTGCCGGCATACGCTGCCGCTATCTTCTTAATAACCCCGTAGTGTTTTCCGTATGTCCTCAGTCCTTCCCCACTGACGTGGTTATTTTCTCGCCGTTCGTATCCGCCTCCCTCTATGCAGACATCCATTCTTGCCTCATTTTCCTCACAACTCCTCGGCAACTTTGGTTCTCTTGATATTTTTTTATGGCCGGCTACGAGAGAGGTGGAGCAGGAGTCTTTTGATAAGGATTCAGCGTTTATTGAAAATGAAACTATCGGAAACATCGAACTTAGTGACCTGTATCGCCATACCTTAAATGTACTGCGCTATACCCTGTTTATGGCTTTTTATAATGTTTTTGTTTTTTCCTTAGGGCCGAAAACTCCAAGGGAGATGCCACCTTTCAAACCCTTGTTCTTTATCTTACAGAGCATTATTTTCTTTTAATTACGGTTATTATTAAACATCTTCTTCAGTCCTCGATTTTCAGGTGAGTTCATACACAGATAGGTACGTAGATACGTACATGTAGATACATAGTGGCATCAGAATAGAATATCTGCAAAAGACTCCTATATGTGTCATCTGTTTTCGAGTTCAGTTGACAGTTGCATAATAGTTACACCCAGAAACATAGTGATGGAAGCTTAGTTTTTCTTTAAAAAAATTCCTTGTTCGACCGTCTCTTGAGGATCACAAAAGAGTAAGTATTTAAATAGATGAATTAGAGAGGAGAGGGATTCCCCAGTTCTTTTAATAGCCCTGAATTATCTTATCACTTTTTCCCGCTTATCTTCGTCCTCATAGCCTGTCGATCGTTCTGTGGGTGGAATGTGCACTTGCTCCGAATTCCGCGACCGCGAAAGATCTCTCTCCCATCCTGGCATCCGCGGCTCTTATTAAGCGGCCTTTTTTTTAAATCCCTTTCCCACACTTTTCGCTTCCCCACCCCGCCCTCCTTTCTTACCCAGCGTTGTTCATCCACCCACCCACTCCTCCCTCCCTCCCTACCCATCTCTCAACCCTCCCCACACCCACCTTGCCCCCTCTATTATTTCGCGTGAACCCCCCTCTCTCTCTCCCTCGCCTTGCATGTAATTCTCGTGACTTGCCGCAGTCGAATTTACTCCCACGCACAAGGGTTCTCCCTCCCCTCCCAAGCGTCTCCTCTCTCTCTCTCCCTCCCTCCCCCAACCGCCCCTCTCCCTCCTTCCACATCCTCCTCTCCCCTCCCCCTCGAGCTCCACGGCCTCTCTCCACACCCACCTGTTCGTGCCTCGTTCTCACGAAGTCACCGAGGAAGAGTTCATCCCACTGGCTTCTCTTCTCCACCTTTACCCCTTTCCTTTCCTCCTCTTCCTCTCCACCTTCTCGCGACTCATTCTGCTTCTCTCTCTCTCCCTCATATCTTCCTCTCTCCCGCCTCGACTCCATACGTCCCTCCGAACCGCCGGCCGTACCCATAATTTCCCCTGCATATCACACACAGGCTTGCCTTTGCCCCGGGATTCATGTTTCACGCCGCCTCAAATAGGGCGGTTTCGGTGTTCGGGTGGAAGAGTTACCCTTCCACCCTTCCCCGAAGACCCCCTTCCTATCACCCCATCGCACAACTCCCCGCCCAGCAATTCCTCAACATTCATGTAATCCCCCAACGCGCGTACGTGAGGCCGATTCCAGTTTTCATCCGCATTTTCCAATGTTGGTGTGTTTTTTTCAGAATATCTGTAAGCGTGGCCCTGAATTAATATTTTTCCCTCAGTTGTAAATTGCCCTTGTCTGACAGCTTCCAATTTGTTAACAGTTTCAAAGTCATCCCTCTGACTCGATAAAAGAAAGAATATATTCTTCTCCACTGGAACCATTTTTTGGAAACTCTGCTATGGTTAGTATCTCAGAAATTAGATTGTGCACTGACACCTAGTCGGAAATTAAAGGTTGGTGAACTTCGGCAAGTAATTGAAAATTTGATGTGAAATTTGTTGACACATAGCTGTCGATGGTTGAACTCTTTTCTTTTTGTAATTATTTAATTGGTTTATTATAGCTTAATTGTAGGTATCATGTCGCAGATTAATTTATTGAGTGGTTAATAGTAAGTGGCCCTCCATTTTACAGTATCGTCATGGAACCAAGATGTTCGTTGGAGTTGAATTCAAAGCGACCGGTAACGCGGCATTTGAGCGTTGAAATGGTGATTAGGATGGAATTGCTTGAATTTCTGGATGCTCATAAAGTTGAGATGGAGCATTTTCCCAGAACGACTTAAAAATACGAGTCTCGCCTTTTTATTGCATTCTGGAGCTATAGTCATTCTTGCATTTCGGTTATTCCCTCCTCACTCACCTGCGCGTGAGCACGCCGACGACTTTTGTAACGTTTCCGGCGCGATCACCGTGAGGGGAGAATGCCTCGAAAACATAAAAATGTTAGAGGAAACTTAGAGGCGTGGTCTGAGGCCACCAGCATCTCCCGTTCCCTCCGAGGAGCATTGTGAAATCTCCTTTTCTCACAAGTCTCCACCACACACGCGAGGAGTCCTCGGCTCTCCTCGATCTTTATAGCGCGGACTCACTCCTTTTACCCCTCGTAGAAATAGGTATCCCATTCATTTCCGTCGCATTAATAAAAAGCCATTCGACTACCTAAAAAGACGGATTTCTTGTGGACCAACTTTCCCGGCGGGTCGTGACTCTCCGCCCGGGCGGAGCGTTTACAAACCCCGGCTGAGTGAACGTTAGACAATCGCACTCCGTGTAACTTAATTTCACGGGGATTGTGCACGGTTTTCCCGAGGAGACCCGATCCTCCGCGCGCTCGGGTGGGGGGTCCCGGAATTGCGGCCGCGAGCCGAAATATCTCGTTCCAAGTCTCGCATCTCACTCTTCCTCCTCCTCTCTCTCACTCTCTCTCACTAGCACACGCAACTCTCCGAGAGACGGATGTGCATTCCCGTAGACGCGTGTGAGAACTCGTAGGCCTGTGACTCATTCCGGTAATTATAGAACGCGGAGAGTTGGAGATGGATGCGCTATCGGATTTTCTTACCCCCTCCTTTCCCCTAGTCACCCCGCGATTGTGTGATTGGAGCCAACTCACCCCCTCCTCGCCTTCTTAACTCCATACCCCTCCTTTCCTATCCCCTTCATTTAATTCGTCTTCGTCTGGGAGTGTGGCAGACAGGGATGTTCATCCCTCACCCAAACTGACGTTTTGCATTCCTTCTCTCGCCTCGTTCCCACCCCTCCCTCGCCACACCTCAGCCGCTGTCAATCCTTCCTCCTTGTCAATAGTTCACGCACAGAACGCAGCTTTTCATGCTTCATCCGTGGAGGTAAAGGAGGCTTCCCATCTATCCTTTATCAAGCCCGCCGTTCGTCATATTTCTCCTGCTTCCCATTCCTCCCGTAGAGAGGTTGTGTGTCTATCCATGATGGCGTCGAAGCCCGCAGGCTCTAATACAATGCATCTTCCTTTTCTCTCGCTTCTTCTCCCACCAGCATCATCGATTTCTTTGCCGGATCTCGCGGTGCATTCAAATTGTCGCCCCCATCCCACATGACATCCCTCAGTATGGGTCACACATCGCTGCCACGCGCGTTGTTTACAACACCAGGCGTGAGCAATCCCCGAGTGGGATGGCCCACCGCCGTCCACTGTTTCTTTGGGGATCGAGTCATCTCCCATTCGAGTGCCATTAAGGGATGCAGGGTTTGCCCAACCCCGAGGCGTCGAGGTTGAAGTATTGTGGTGATCGGGCTGAATTTTGACCACCTAACATGCTAAAATAACGATTAAACTCAGTATTTTGCACTGTTGAGTGTATCAAGTTTTGAATCCGATGATTTGATAAGCTAATTTTCCTCGACTTCCGCGAATGTGGGAAGAGGGCTGTATCCTCTCAAAAAATATTCAATTTGCAGTCAATACAGTTCCCCATCGGAATTCCCCTTCAGTGCTTATATTTCCCTACTCTTTCCTAGTAAGAGGAATGCTTCTTCGTCATCGTTACTCTATGGAATTAACTTGCTTCCAAAGTGGATGCCCTTGTACGAGTATTAATCGGTAACAAGTACCTTTTTAGGAAACAGGAGGCAACAAAAATTTCATTTTCCCATAGGTCATTTAGTCAGGGCTGATTCGTTTCCGAAGATGGGTGTAAATGTGAACACAGAATATCAGGGCATGGTGATCGGAACTTATCCGTAATTAGGTATAAATTCGGCTGCCACATTCACCCCCTTTCTCCTATACATGCCGAATTTCCCTCCTCAATCGAATTTGGTTCCCTGCCTCATATCCCGGTTCTCCAAACCTTTTCCGTCATACCCTTCACGGCGCTAATTAAACGACCATTCATATCGCCGAAAAAAGAACGTCCCAGCTCCACTTCCCCGCCATTCACGTCCCCTTCCCTCCCACCGACGTCGTTTGTCTCCCGATTTTCCATCACCCACGTCGGACGTAATCATTTTTCCTCCGCTTTCCCCGCCTCAAAACCCTCGCATTTGTTCACGCGCGCGCGCGCACCTCAGCTCCTTTGCATCCACGACGCGAATCGCCTTTCGTTTCCAGGGACTCGAAACACGCGAAGGCGCGCATTCCGCATATTCACCATAGTCATCCCAACTGATTGCCTCTTCTCTTCCTCTCTCTGTCTACCTCTCTCCCTTTCTTTCTCTCTCGCACGCACCCCTCCCACAAACCTCTTATTTCTCTGAATCGTCGGTGGTGGTTGTTGCCGTGGTGTTGTCAAGAAGCTGATGGTGGAGGTTTGGAAGGGGGTGGAGGTAAAAGGGAGGAAGGATTTAAGCGTCCAAGTCTCTCACCCCCCCTACCTACCGTTTCCTCAATTACTCCCGCCACCACCGCCGCCGCTGCCATCTCTCGTAAGTATCACCCAACTCTTCTTTTCTTCTCCAACGCCTGTGGTTCTTCTGCCCTCCTCCCCCCCCACAATCCTTCCTCACTCTCTGCCGCTGCTGCCGCAAAACGCCGTTCCCGTCCTTAACGACCCATTGCGAATGTGTGCTGCGGTGGAGGGGCGGGGAGATAAAGAGAGAGAAAGGGAGGGGCGGTAGATGAAGGAAAAAAATCTGTTTTTAATTCGCTTTGCGCTCTCTCTCTTTCTCTCCCCCACCCCTTTCTCCTTCCTCCACCCTCTTCCTCCCCTAAGGCCGTTTTCTCTCACACGCTTGGGGTCGTTTGCACAAAAGGGTTGCGGTGGAGCACCTGCTGTCGGGTGGGCGCTGTTCTTAATTTCTTGTTTAAATGCGATTAAGAAAAGTTCACAAGGCTTTTTTTGTCGCCCGCCCTTTCGGCTCCACCCTTAATAAGAAGGAAGCAGTTGGCAGCTATGTACCTACCTTTGTTTAAGGTTACGCAAGTCATGTGTCATTACGACGGAAATATTACGGGGCGTGGCGAGAATTTTGCCCAGGTCCACAATAGGATTCCATGGTAAGATTGTTCGCTATACAGTGGAGTAGATATGACAGGGATATCGTGGGAGCAGCATTGAGTTCTTCTTAATGCCAATTATTTCCATTACTTGGAAAAGCCAGCCTCTTTAAGTTGCCCTTACGTTTTTCATAAGATTTTTCTCAGCTCTAATATTCTCTTGAATATATCGCAGTACTTTTATTGCCTCGATTATTTACCATATTTTTTTATTTATTTATTTATTGCGTTTCGAAGAACAACATCTTTGACATTTTATCTCATGACTCTACACTGTAAAAAGTTGATCTGATTTTCAGTGCGATCTGAATTTAAGCACTGTCTGGTTTAAGGCAGGAACACGGATGCAAGGTGCGGAAGAGGCAGGAACATGGATGGTTGGTACAGGAGCAGTTAAGCAGGAAGCAGAGGAAGCAGGATTCTGGATGGTCTGATTTTCAGTTGTTCACCTGCCTTATTTTTAGACAAGATATTACTGCTGAAATTCAACATACCCTGTCTTAAAATTGTTGCATCTGAAATTCAGATCGCTTTTGTACCTTAAAATCAGATCTACTTTTTACAGTGTATAACACATCGAAGAACACGCAAAAATACACGTAGGTCTAAAAAATACTAGCCATGTAACACTATGCTTATGGTTCTAGGAAATAATATTATTTTGTTGCTGTTTTAATTACTCCTAATGCCCCTCTACATCATGCTTGGTTTTCGAAACTGTTTCGTCCCGGAAAATTTCACCATATGCTGGCCATTCGATGCACGATCGATGGAAATAACCCTCTGGAATTTTCTCTATTTAATTAATCCCTTATAGCTGTGAATACGCCGTGCGCCAGAGTAAGCAGAAGAGCTGGAAAAAGGGAAACTTTTTTCATTAGCGTAAGCGCTGTGCACTCACTGAATCCGATGAAATTCGGCCATTTGGAAAGAATCGGAATTAAAATATCGTTCGGGTAACGTCCTCGTTGCGAATGTTGGCGTATTTTTTTCCTCCATCCCTTTCTTGAACCGATCAAAATATCATCCAAGTCTGCCGGATATTTTTCAGAGCTTTCCCGTGGAGGAGACCTTAACCTTATACCTACGCAACAATGCTCTGAGGCAGTTCCCAAGAGGGCACTTTGCGCCCACGCAATCACTCCTCTCCTTCCCCCAACCATCTTCCTCCTCCCAGCTCCCTCTCCTTGCCCCCCCCCCTCTCCTCCCGGGTCCCGAAGTCCCCCTCCCACTCCTACTAGCACGCCTCCTCCTCCTCCCCTCTCAGGGCCCCTCCCTACCTCCACGCCCTCCCTCTCTCAGTAGACTTCTATCCCACGCTGCGAGATACAAATCGAGATGACGAACCGATCGTGCCTTGCGTCAGACGACTTTGAATTCACTCCCTCCAGCCTTCCCTGTCCGAGGTGCATGTTCTCAACGGCCACTCTTATACTTCTTCTTCCTTTTTTTCCCTAGGAAACCGTCGACGGACACTCCACGCGAGTGCGCCGATTTGAATATGTAGAAAGCTCGTTTCGCCGAATCGAACGGAGGAGACAGGGTCAGGTGGCCGAGCTATTATTGGCTCTCAGGGGAAATGATGGTCAATGAATGCGTGGTGCTCGTTGCGAGCTACTATGGCGTTTGGAGACCGAGTAAAATGCGTAGCGATTTATTTCCCCCAAGTGAAATTTCATCTCTGAGAACCAACCGGACGTGTAGGAAACAAAAGATATTTCCTGTATTATTATCACCTCTTAGAGGATTTATTTTTTGTTTGGTCATCATCGCTGATCAACTATTCCAAGACGAATTAGACGCAACTCGTCGTATCTCTTATGACCTAACCTCTTCATATTTACGGAATTCTTTTTTACACCCTTCACTCCTTGCGCCATATGTCTCATAAGAGGTCTTCCTTTACCATTCTTACTAATGACTTGTCCCTCGACAAGGGTTTTCATTGGTCTATCAAGATATGGCAGATTGAGTTAACACGTCGTCTGTTAAAATTTTCAATCTTCAAGGTTCTTTTTTGTTGTTCTCCTGTTTGTACGACAAGTGCAATCTTTTTGTGGATACAACAGGCTAACAATAACAGCCAACAAGTGCAAAGAATCAATATCCAAACTGTGCGTGCATGGCTGTCTTATCAGTCATATGAATCTCTAAACACCCATCGAGACAAGGTTTATTTTTTCACGCCTGAGTACGAGTATCAAGACAAGGTGAACTGAGTATAAGAGACTGATTGCAGCATTGAAAAGAACCTCTTCCATACGAGTTAAGAAGCAGAATATACTGAGGACCCTTTTTATCTAACCAATTTAAAGACGCGCGCGCTAAATTTTTTGCGTAACTTCTGTAACTGGTTTTACGTTTATAACCAGATAATAATAGAAGTTATAAAGGAAGAAAAAAATGTCCATTTTAATAGCATGTCATCAAAAGACCCTAATAACTAAAAAGAAGGGATTTGGAATCCATGAGAGGGTCCATTTTTTTCCGTGAATAAATCTGCTGTCATTAGAAAGGTGATTGAATTGGTTTATATCATCATGGGTCTCCCGTAGATGGACTCTCTTATAAATCAACTGTGTGATACTATCTCTAAACTTCCCCTCGTCGAGGCAAAGGGAAAAGTGACGAAATTTTTCAAAGATCACTGATGTTGCGTCACCATTTTGCCTTTAGAAAGCCGTAAAGAAAGAAAGGATAGAAAAAAAATAGGTGGAGACATTTCCGTCTCGGGGGTCGCTTTTGAAGGCCGCGAAACTTTTTTCCCACCCTCGCGGGCGGCCGACGACGCGTTCAGATGCTCCCCTCCTGATTTTTGCATCACGCAATTTTCCGCCCGGCTTCCCTCCCCTTTCCCCCCCGTTACCATTTCGCCCGAGGGAATCTCTTGCCAGGAAACCGTGGGATAGGGGTCTGGCGCGCGATGGGTGTGTCCCCTAGGGGCGAAGGGGGCGGGGTAGGGGAGGGAAATGTAGAGGGAGAGAGAGGGAGATGATAGACCGTGGTCGAGAGAATCGGGGAGAGCGGAAAAAAAAAGTTTCACGTTCCCATTCTCATCACTCTTTGGCCCTCACTTTATATGTTTCACATTCGCCGTTACACCCTCTTTGTCCCCGCCCGCTCAACTCTCTCCTCTCCTCTTTCCAGGACTGGATATAGACGATTCCGGCCTGGTCCGTTCTGAAATCTTCTCTTTCGCAACATTGAAGGCGAATTTAATTTTTTTTACATCCATCCTAACCCTATCCGTATCAAGTGCGTTATGAAATATCTGGTAATTTGGACCGTAACTATATGTGTAATAACTTCTAAATATTAAACAAAAATGTACTCTTCTACCTTAATTAATTCATTTCATATAACCTTCAAAGACTTCAATGATAGTCATTGGATCAAGACTCATTATAAAGTGCGACCGGTAAAGCGAATGTCCTCCCAAATAGAGAATACATTTCTACAATGACAGTATTTGCATTTGGAAAATTCTGGATTATCTACTCCTGTGGCTTTATTTGTTATATTTTCCGAAAATTTTCCCTTTTCTTATAGAGAAGAAAATGGTCAAACATGTGGTTGGTAGTATTATTTGATGGTGTTCATCCTTTTGTTGAATTGTTTGAACCTGATACTCGAATCCGTATGAATTAGCTCATAGATTGGTGCACTCTCCGAATGATGCGACGGTCCCTTACTGGAATTATGTCCCCAGATTATTCCCTTGGCTTTTTACCATCGTAAGAAGTGTATTGATGAAATATTTATCGCGCCTACTGTGAACGCTGCACTTCGTTCTTACACGATTACCGCTGTGCAAGTAATGAATGTTATAATTTCGCTGCATTACCAACTGGCGATTTGTATATATCTTCGAGTGGTATAGCGGATGTAAAAAAAAAACTTTTTTTTTACTTTTTGCTCGACTGGATTCACAGTTGGATTGCGATCCATTCGATTAGGTTTTGGATCGTTCGTTTTCGTTAGAAACCTGCTTCAAATGTAGTATGCACATGTCGTCGTTTCGGTGCCTTGATGCATTAACGATAATTATTGTTGGCATAACTTTTTTTTACTCTTTATAACGCAGGACACCTTGGTATTGATGACAATGATCGAAGCAGCACTTACGTCTTTCCTTTGGTCGACTTCTCCCCCTCCCTCCCACATCCCGCTGCTTCCTCCAGATCTCCCACCGCCCCTCAACCCACCCCACCCCACCTCCTCGACATGTTACCCTTCCCACCTCCTCCCTCTTTATTTATCGCGTGTAACTTTGTGTCCGGCCACTTAGGCTGTCACTTGATATTTGTTTTCATGTTTCCTTTCGACTTAAATTCGATTTCGCTCCTTCTCTTTTTCTTATTCGGAGGAGGACTACCCAGGGTTTTCCAAGGACCCACTCTGCCCTTCCGTCTTCCTTTTTGCCTTGCGTGGGCTTTAATATCTCAGGTAGCCATAACGTTGTTATATGTTTACACTCCGCCAAAATATTTATTATGTGTGTTTCGAAGGCGTGATCTGGTTTTTATTAGCCTGCCGTTCATCTGTTAGGTATCTCGTTCCGTGATTTCCTTTACGTATGTGAAAATAGATTTAAATTTAGTAAACGGCTTGAATATGGCGTCCTGAATCACTTCCGGTGGTGCAATGGCTGATAAGTTTCATATCAATATTTGATTCATTCTTAAGTCTCAATAAAAACCTGCCAATGCTAAAGTGTATCGTATTAATCATGTTGATACTTAGTTACCCTCCTGAATGCCTTATAGGAAAAAAATATCTGTTACTGTGAGGTTTACATGCCCGAACTTATTAAATTTGATCCGCAGCACCATATCTGCCAAGGTATCCTCCTCCTCATTTTCCTCATCTCCAAGAGATTCTCCTCCCCCAAAATGCTTTACTATCGCCTCCTCACGAAAATCTCGCCTTTGATTGGTCGCAGCCCTAAACCCGTCTATTTTTTTACTATATTCGATGATGCTTTCGTGAAAAACGTGGAGATCTGTCCGCTTTTAACTAAAATTGAAATAATGGGCATTAATTGGTGGGGAGCGGGCAAGTGGGATAGTAATTGACTATGGCCTTTTGAACTCGACGGTTCTGGTGGAATATTCGTGGCTGCGTGGCTTCCCTGCAAAATCCATGGGTGATTGGATGATTTCATCGACGATTTTCGTTTCATTATGTTGCAGCTATTGCCAATTTCTGCGTATTGCCAATTTCTGTGCGTCTTCAGTCCGAATACATGTCACACCGTTTAAATATTTTCGACGAATAAATGTTTTAAAAGTAATTCTATTCGTGGCAAAAAATCATTTACTTTAAGGTGGAATTGTGTCAAGGCGTTAAAATTCAGCTTCATATTACATTTCACCGCAGTTAATATGAATTAAAACTTCTTGTTTTCTTGAAATTAAATTGGAACTAAAACGATCTAATCATTGAGTGTTGTCACCTTGATGATTTGAGTTCTCTTCGGGGAATTGCTGGTTAAGAGGCACCCCATGACTTGAAGTCACTTTAAACCTTGCTCTGACCGATACGGGGATTGAGGTCTTGATTGTGTCTACTTCATTTTCAAGAAAGGGAGCTGTTGAAATACGTATCCCGCAGTACTTCACTGTGTTCGACTGATGTTACGAAAATATTACATGGCTGTCGGAAGAAGACAGGGAAGCAAAGAGTCATGTTGACGGTGCTCCAATGTTCTTCAACACCCTAGTATTTAGGTAAGTACTTGCGTACTACTTTGAGAGTGCATGTTGGAATTATTTTTTTCAAATGCACTGTTGCTCAGCTTGAAAGAACGCGAAGGCGCCCATTGCGAATGCTGCATGGGACTTCTGTTATCGTTTTGCAACTCCCACCACGCAGCTAAGCCACCGATGCGGTTGGACATGAGAGAAAATCGGTGTTTTTCCCCCCACTAGACTCTGAATCGACCCAAATGCGTGCAAGTTACCCGCAGGGTTTGTGTAGGGGGTGCCTGGGAGGGTGGAATGTGCGCCTCTGTATGGAAACACGGCCTCGGGTCCACTTCATGTCCGCTTCCAACACCTCCCTTCCCCTCCCCAATCGGTTCGTCGCTCCATGTAGAGTCGACCCCTGCTTAAGACGCTTGTGGGCAGTGATGAAGACGAGAGAAGGAAGGCTCACTCTATTGTGCGGTATCCTCAATCTCTGGAAACGTCAGTGCGGCGGCGGTGGATGGAGGGATGAGTGGGGGGGACGAGCCGGGAAGGCTCTGATCCAGGTATCCCAAGCGGGTAAGGCCTCTTATCTCTTCTTCCCTCTCTTTCTCTTCCCTCAAGAGAAAGAGAGAAAGAGACCCGGAGCGTAAACCCCCTCCCCCCATACTGTACGCCAGCCTCTCACTCGTTCGCTTACAGGAAGAAGTTGGAGAAGCACCTGGATGCTGCCGGCCTCACCTCCCTCGCTCTCTCGAGCGAAGCGGAGCTGAAAGAATACAGGGGATCAGCGTTTTCATCTTTCAACCTCTGGCACCCATTGCGGAGCTGCTTTCCGCCCGCCTTGACACAGTGCCGCGTACGTTAAGAGATGAAAAAAAATCTCGCTTCCATTGCGGAGAGACTTGCGTATCTGCGATCGAAAAGTTGCCCTGAGTAAACATTTCCCTCAAGGGGAAAGGGTTCCGTCGGTCGGGCACGGGCGATTAAAATGTGTGTCAAAGTTCAAGTGAACTTGGGAAATTTTCGCGTAGGTGCTTGTCCAAAGGATCTTGCAGTTTGTCACTCGTGAAAGTGTACGTTTAAAAGTTCTCTTGGTGCGAATTTTTGTAGAATCCGAAAAGCGCACTTAATTAGCTACACTGTTCCGCAGCGGAATGCCCATAAATCTTTCGATTAAATCCAAGCACCTGAATTGGGATCAGATTCCTTTAGTGTGTAGGTAATCGAGTATCATCGTTCCAAACGAAAATGGTGAAGTTTCTAGAATGTAACCTTAGCTGCGTCATCTGTAACAAACCCGATGTGCCCAGCCATCCTTCCTGATTTTCTTCAAAAATTTTGTTTAACGGTGACCTGAGTCAATTCTAAGGTGTTCCAGTCTCTTCTCTATCTGTTCCTACCTAATTCGATCGCTTCCCTCATCCCGTCCTCGTTGCTGAGTCGCCTATACCCCACCTATCTCTCAGAAAATCGGCTAACGAGCTTCGGGAACTCACTTCCCTTTGACTTATCATTATTCTCCGGTCACATCCGTTTCAAAACTTCATCCTGACGGGAAACCAGCCGTTTTCTTTTGTTGGTATCATTATTTTTTCTCCCTCACTCCCGCAACACCCACCCTCTCATCAGCTCTTCCGAAGTATTTCATCCTCCACGTTCTCCTCGGTATTCTCAATCCCTCCCCCCCGTCCCATCAGCCATCCTCACTCTCCTCCCTCTCTATTTCTCCTCTTCATTTCTCGCCCTCCTTGCTGACACCCCGCCCTTACTTAAAGAAGGAAACCCTTCCCGCTAGTCTTCTCCCTGACGGTGACCGCCCTCCCCCGGAGCGTCCTCAGCTAGAGACCTTCCCTCCCAACAACCGACCAACCTTCGGTCACCCCTCCCCTCTTCGCCTCCTTCCTTTTTTCTCTCTCCCTCCGCTCTCTGCCTTTTCACTATATCCGGGATCAACCCCTCTTGTCTGTATCCGTGTGTGTGTGTGTGAAGGCGTGGAGAAAGTCAGTCCGTTTTCTTTTTAGAAGTTTTATTCTTATTATATACTCCTTGCCCTCTCCTCCTTGGGCTGAAACCGAAAAAGAATGAGCGGAGGAGGTCTTTGGAGGGGATGGATGTGGCGGCTCTCCATCCTTCCTCTCGTTGCCCGGAGACTTTAAAAATGTGGGGGTGGTGGGGAGGTGAGGGTCCTGCACGTTGTCATGGCAGCCCACATGATTGGGTGAGTTTGGGTTGGGGGCGAGGGGTCTCTGTGCTAAGTAGAAGGAGGAAAACGGGGCAAGATGTGTCAGATGGGCGGGGGAGGGATCTTTCGCCGTGGGAGGGAGGAAAGAATGAGTAACTTTCACGCGTGATTTGTTTTTACACCGCATGACGACTGCTGTCTTAGTTTTTCAACGGTTGTTGGTCCATCCTCCTTCGTCCCGTGTACATCCCCTTCCCATTCCCTTGATTTTTTCTCCCACCCTCCGCCTGATACCGCACGCACTCGTGTAACAATTCCCATCACGAATCGGTCGGGGGAAGTGTGTTAATAAGCGGTGGAAATTACAAGATCCGTTAAGTGAATGTTTCGGGGATATTTCGGGTTCCGGCGCGGGTGGGTGGATGCGAACCGCTTATTAGCATTCGGCGGGATAAATCAAAACCCGAAGGCTTAATTAGCGGCCTCCGCGAATGCGAGCGATGTAGCGCTTTAATATGTTTAATTTAGAGGCGAAAAAGAGTTTTGGGCCTTTCCGTGGGACTCGCTCTCGTGCTGTGGAAGGGAGAGAATGAAACTTGCTAGGGCCGCGGCTAGGTGGATCTCCTTCCTCTGCGAGGAGATCCGGATAACCGCCGCCTGCGGCTCCGGCACTCTTTATCTGTTTGATTATTAAATTACACGATGCGTCGGAGTTCCCATCGCGTGGCCCAAAAGGTTTTCGGGAAAAAGCGTATCCACGAACTTAAGTGTCTTTTCGAGTATGGAAATTCCTTGCGCGAATTCGGCCGAGCTCGGAATGCTGAACGTGGAGTAGAAAATACTTTTTTAGGGAGAAAAAAATGCGTCGATGTCGCACCAATTCGAAGGTCAACGTCGTGCCTGAACTTCATCGCCATGAAAACGGTCCTGCCTCCGTGCCGCAGTAAAATTGGCCACGGCCTCGTTTAAAATACGAGGGGAGTTAAAGAATTAAAATAAAAAGAATTCTCGGGCTCTACCCATGAAATAAAATGGAGGAAGAGGGTGGGGAGGACTTCGGAATGCTATCACTCCTCTCTCACCATATGAGTCGCCATGAGTTCGGTCCATATTTCCACTTGCTCCACTTGGCCGTAGAGCGTATTTTCCCCGTGCCGTTAGGTACGTCTCTAGGAAGAGAGAGAGATATGAGAGCCCCTTAGGGCCACACCCTCTTGTTTTTCATCGCATTATACCGAAAAATTTCCCTTCATCATATTTATAGCTCGGAACGCTATGGAAGGGAGGTGTGGGGGGGGGGAGGAAGGGAGAGAAAGGCGAAGTGAAGGAGGGAAAAGAACGACCCGAAAACCATTGGAGACTTCTGTTCCTCCCGTGATTTATGCAGCCAATAAATCGTTTTTCGGAGATTCTCCTAGAGGCAGTAACCACATAGCTGCGGCCGCTCAATCCCTCCCTCTCTCTCTCTCTCCTCCCAGTTGGATACACCCAAATTTTTTTCTCTTCTTGCTGCCTCCTTTCCTTTCTTCCCCCTGCCCCTTTCGTCTCCAACTACAATCCATCTCGCAGATCGTCAGGAATTCTTATTACGGTACCTTTGGAAAAGCTAGGGTCTGAGAGGCATCAAATCTTCCGTAAATGAAATTCACTGGAAGAAAATTGTAGCTTTCTTTTTCTTCTCACGTTGGCCGTGGGCCTTTCTCTCTTGAATCAATCCGCCCGTCGAATTGAATCGCACTTGCAAATGCGGCAAAAATTTGCAAGTGGTGAGAAGCTGGTGAAGGAGTAGTTTGTTTTCCATCGCTCGCACAAAAGTTGATACCTACAATGACAATTTTGCTTCAATGGAGGAAAAATTCATTTTACAAGCATTTCATCAACTTTTTAAATGTCTCGTTTGTCTCTCGACTAAAAATAATTTCGGGCTAACTCTCTAAATATTCATGATCTTATGGTCGTGAAACGTTAGTCACAAGCTGATTGGATTCTCAATCATTGGTTACGGATTGCTTAATTATTCAGCTTATTCAGGTTGAAAGTTGGCCGAAAGTATGTGTGGGGAATATGTTGCCGTGAACGGTTCCGTGAGGCACGTACACATCGTTTTCCCTTGCAATGTTCGTGATGACTCTCACAGTGTATCTCGCCAACTAACCAACGACGTCTATCCGAGGAAGTGATGACCAGGACGTTGCTGCCATTTTAATCGTGGCTGAAGCATCGGGGGAGTAATTTGCCAGGCGCAAGTTCACGTACTCCGCCCAAGGATTTTGCCCTCCCCTATTCTTTGCATTTCAAATCGTTTAACAATTCATTCAGTAGGCGAGCGTGTAATAGTAAGTGAAACAGTCTGCGATATGGAAGTTAAAGTTTCACCTTTTTATCGCTATAGTTCAAATAATGCACAGGAAATCAACCAAAAAAATATAACTCTTGCATTTGTTCACCCATTTCACTATTCTCCCTTAGCCTGAACAGACGGATGCGGAGTGTGATGACGTCGAGGTTGTGCAATTTTTCTGGAAAATAGTGAATCGCTCTGTGTATGTGTGTTTGTGTAATTTTACGGTTTTCCTGAGCATTCACTCTGCAAAAAGTAACCGCAAAATTAGTTTATCTATTTACAAACTTCCCCTTAAGATAATCCCATCGTTAAAATGTTCCGTTTCTCATCAATACCTTACCCTTTTTGCTCACGCTTCTCATTACTTCCGGGAACCGCATGAATTAATAACGTGGGGAAGGCACAGGCGCACAGTTCGCGAATCCCTCGCATGAAATAAATAATGCCCGGGAATATTTTCCCATGAAATTATCCCAGCCATCACAAGTTGGGCATGCGTGCTCTCGATATTTATTCGAGGTTTTCGGGTGGCCGAGCCGGTCGTCCGATTAATAAATTTCATCCGGGAACCTCCCTTTCCTCCTACGTGGGGGAAGCTTGAAAATAAAAATAAGAAAAGAGACCAATAACTCCCCAATCCACCCACTACTACTCCCCACCCCTGCTCGGGTGTTTTCGGCCACGCGGTCCTGCCGTCTCGCCATCGGGAACGCTCCGTGATGATGTACGCTCATTTTTCGACTTTTCCTCTTCTTTATTATATTTGGGAAATCGCCTCGCCCATTTATACACGCCACGAGGGACCATTGGCCACCGCCGCCGCCTCGGAACAGAAAAGCTCAGGGAAGATTTTTACACCCGGGGGGCATGGAGCTTGCGTCCCGCGGATAAATCAGCGGTGGCGCGACGCGTCCCCTTATTTCCACCACGACCTGAATAATTCGGAGGCCTCCTTATTATTTATGGGTCCTCGGGTAGAGGGGGGCTGCTAGGGGAGTGTTAGGGGAGCATGAGCCAGAGTCGAGTGGGAGAAGAGAGGGTACACACGAGATCCTCCCGTTCTCCATAGGAAACACTTTATTTCGATTGTTGCACCTACCTCTTTTTCTTACCTTCCCTTCAGTTACTTCTTAACGCGCTGAGAATACGTCGCCAGATAGCCGTGAGGGTGATGTAGGAGCGAGGAGGGGAGGATTAAGGCGTTTTTGATTCTTTTTTTCATCCGTTGAGGACACATTTTAATTCCCCCTCCCATTCATCTCCTACCATCTCTGAAGAAGTGCGGGTGTATACCCAATGTGGGAGGAGGTGGTCGTCCAATACCGAGAAGGCAGAAGGCGATAAAGAAGGTTTTCTGAGCGATTTAAAATATAAAAGGCTCTCTCAGGATGAGGAATGGACCCGTTTCAAGCATTTCTTTTGTGTCTGTCCTCCTTGATCCATAACTTACGCGGTATTTAGGGGAAAAAAATAAGGCAAGACCAAGCCCGGGCGGTGAAGGGGCGTAAGGTGTGGAGGAGGTCGAGAGAAAGGCACGTTCTAGCACGCAAACACATTTTTTTTGTTTACTTCTTCTTATGGCTCAATTTTCGGTCAAGCGGAAGTTTATTTTGTTAATCGCGGTCGCGCTGGCCCGTTCTTTATATGCCGCGGGTGCCATTACGATTAGTTCGCCCCTTTTTACCGTTTGGTGTGATGTTATCATACCAGAGTCTTTGGTCGGTGATTTATTTCGTCCTCGCTCTTGGTGCATGCGCGAACGAAGTTAATCCGAACAAACTGCCGCCCCGAACCGTTTGGCCCTAAAGATCTCTTAAACGATAATCCCCCCCGGTCCTCATTCAAGAAAACGATAGGCAGGGTTGTAAAAGCATTCAATCATAAACGTTGGATTCCTTTGATCTGAGGTACACTCTGCTGAATGAGTCAATGTAGTCACTCAATTCGTTTAAAGAGGGTATTGGCGAAAGCACGAGATTAAATTTCGGAAACCACTAAGGTTTATTGCACCACTCAGGTTTTTTATGAGCGCGTTTATTTCAGCAACACAAAAACCCGGAATCATCGGGTATAAAACCAATATCGACTATTAGCAGTAAATTAGGACACTCACTTACGGATTTTTTCAGTCAGATAATTGTCACGCAGTCTGGTTGCACAGATTGCTTTGCTAATGCAAACTAATGTTCATTAATAACTGTGGCAAAGGTATGAAAATGTGTCAAGTCTGTTTTAATGCTTAGAACCAAAGTAGGTATGCAAGTGCTTTGTACCTAAGAGCATTAAAAACTGAGTAAGTCCTTCAGCTGTAAATGCCTTCATGTGAAGGTGATAGATATTTTAAAAGTTCTAATAAAAACCCTCAGGAGTTATGTGTTTTATCGTGGAATTTTTACCTCAAAAACGAAAGATTGGATTCATACTGCAACGATTCGGGAAAAATCTTTACGAGTAATAATGCCATTTCTTTCACTCAGCTTAAAAAACAGTTCCTGTCGAGAAAATTTAACTCACTTCTGCACTGAGTACGAATTCCATTCTCTCGTCGTTCTTTCTTCTGCGGTGAAAGAGAGAGAAAGAGTGCACTTCAACGCCGATCCCCCTCGCATGATGGCTGTATAACCTTTATTTTTCGCGAATCGCCCGCTCGGAAATAAAAAAAATACTGTAGATTAACTCGTTACGCAGCGTGATACATCGGCAATCGGTAGCAGCGGCATCTCTTTTCCAGTCGAGAGCGGGATAAATAAAGGATTGCGAAGTTAGCCCCGCGGATGAATTATGCGGAGTAAAACTAGCTTCTTTCGAACTTGATCCAAAAACGTCTCTCCCCCACGGCCATCGGCTGCTAGAGAGTCCGGTGCTGCCCGCGTCTCTCCATCCCCTTCCCCTCACCTCACTCCACCCCCCAACTCCCCCCCCCCCCCCGCCCATCTCCGCCCCCCCATTCTCAATTCTCTCGCCATACGAGCTTGGATATCGCGGTGGGATCAGTGCCGGGAGACAACTCGTTTTCCGCTACCGACTTGGAAGCAATAAATTAAGGCGACTCGCTACCCATTTCATAACCAATTCTTGCGCGTGCAATCAGAGGCTCCTTATTGCCTAACAACCGTCCGTAGATGAACGGTTTCCGATTCTTGTCGTAAAGAATCCGCCGGCTCCGTCGGTACACTTATGAGTGATAGCTAATTCGCGTCAACTTAAAAGGCTCCAGATAAGGGTGCCCGTTGAAATATTTTCCTCTCTCCATCTCGCTGCTGTTGTTTCCCCCGGGGTTGTATTCCAGTTTGAAATTGTTACTCCTGTTTGCTCGGAGCTCATTGATATTCGCGTTGAAACAACCACTCACCCCTTTCTAAATAACGTGGGCTGGGCCATCAAAGCCGAGTAAATATATGTAAAACTGTTTTAACTCGCCTCATGAGGGTTAAAGAGAGTAAAATTCCATGGCAGAGCGGACAAGCCTTGCACCTTGCCATCGTACTATTACCGTAGAGATTTTCTTATCAGAATTAGAGTTACTTGTAATGCGCTGTCATCTATTATAAGAGTGAGCATATATTTTTTATGCGTTCTAATTGATATTTTTACCACGAAACATAGAATTTCTGCATTAATGCTTTTTTCTAACCAATGGCCTCATATGTCTTTTCGTAACTTCGACTGCGTCTGTTATCACGCAGTAATGTTCATTTCAGCTATCCATAATAAGATTTTGAAATGCTTAATTAATTACCTAGAATCTCAAGTATCTCCCCTAAATTACCCCAGGGCACATTATGATTCATCAACACAAATGAAGAAGCGTCATAACCTAACTTATGATTTTATTTTATATATTGTGAATTGGATATTTACGAAACGGAAAAGTTGGTCAATACATTTAGAAAGGAAATCCATGAATATCAATAATTAATAAAGCTTTGATTTAAAAAAATGTGTGATGGATTCCAATCATATTGGATTCCACCTCCAGAAAGCGGAAGTCCATCCATCTTTCCTATATTTTTAATAATTCGACCGGAAATTAAGATGGTCATGGATAATTCAAGATGTCTAAATCTGTGTGAAAAATTACGATTGTGTCTTCAAGTCCTGAGAAAATGAATTATATAGAATCGTGCAGGCATAAATCTGCTATTAATTACACCGTGCCAATATGGGGAATAGAGCTAGTGATATAATCATTGATGGGTTATTAGTGTGCATTCTTCCGTCATTACATGCTTTTCTTTAGTTCGCTTTTCCATGGTTGCATGGTCCATCCACGGGTCCCGTTCCCATGGTTACCACTTTCAGGCTATAATATACTCCTAGGGATAGGGAATATACTTCCCTGATAGGGAATGGGGTTCGAATTCTTCAAACGGCAATTATTTTTCCACTCGAAAATGTTAAGATTTCAATGTGTTGACCTTTATAATTATAAAGGAATTGTTACACATAGTTCATAAAGCATTTTAATGTGATTTTATGCCAATATATGGGAAACACGTTCAAGGAAACCCGTTCGGAACGAAGATTTTTATTGGCCTTTTTCTGGTCATATTTCTCTGAAATACAAAGCACTTCGCGTACGATTACTTTTTAGTCCCGCAAATTAGATATTTACTTGTCATCAAGTTATCTTAGACATATTTTAATATAACATATTTATAACATATAACAAAGTGCAAACATTTACTTTTAAAATAAACTAGAATAGTTTTATAAACATCTAATTTGCTTGGACTAAAAAGTAAAAGAAAAAATAAAAATATGAAAAAAAAATATTTTTTAAGCATGCTTTTCTAAAAAAAAGATAAATCCAGGGAAAGAAATATCTTCACATCGTACTAAAAAAGAAAAAATATTATTTTCTCACGTGAACTAAAATTTAGCCTAGTACTGGAAATAATTAAATGCAATTCAAGGAAATTATCCACACAATGAATAATGAAAATAATGGGGCGCGAGCTCATTTATATTTCGCTCCTTAACTTTAGTTAATTTAAAGATTTTCTAGAAATTATATATTGGAGCGCTCTCTTCCACTGAATACCAATCTTTATATTTGATTAATTTATATTGATATCGGATATGAAAGGGCGCCCCATCTTTTCGTTGTGACCTTGCATAAATAGACACCTTTAAATGTGTAATATTGTTGAAACCAAAATTACTTCATATTAAAGTGCATAAATAATTCATTGTGTGGATAATTTCCTTGAATTGCATTTAATTATTTCCATGACTAGGCGAAACTTTCATTCACGTGAGAAAATATTTTTTTTTCTTTTTTAGTGTCATGTGAAGATATTTCTTTCTATTAGATTTACCTTTTTTTTAGAAAAGCATGCTTAAAAAATTTTTTTTTCGTTTGTAATGATTTGGTAATGCTATTGATGCGAACTTTCCTTCTCATTCGGTTTTTTTCTTTCTCCTGGGTTATCATTCCTTACGTATACTGCATAGAAAAGATACGTAAGAGATCTTTGAAATATCTTGTTTTCTCGCAACGCCCTCATTCCATTATTGATGATGATTTTTCTTATACGACTTCATTCTCATGGCTGCTGGCGTCACCTTCGTTTCCTTCATCCATTCCTGAAGTCTCGACTCATAAAATATCGCATATGAATAATTTTATTAGTAAAGTCTCCCTCCATCGCCGAGCAAAAGTGCCGTGTCCACCTATCCAGGGGTTGCGCGTCACTTTGCGAGACGTTCCTTCCTTTCCGTACCTCACATCTCCTTACATCCATCGCACTCGGAGAGGTCATCTTCCATACTTTCCCCATACTCTACCTCTCTCTCTCTCTCTATCACCCTCTCTCTTTCTCTCTCGTCCTGCCCCGACTCTTCCCTCGGCCCTTATAAGAGGGAGCCGTGAAGACTTGGCTCTCCTCGCCAATGTCTCTTCCTCTCGCTCTCCGCCCGCGTTCAGGTCCCATTCATTAGGCCTCGCCTCGACCCCCGAGGCTATTACGAATAAATCACCCGCGTGTGGGGGGAAGGGAGAGAGAGGGGGGGTCAGGGGACCGCACCCAATTCCTCTCGCCGCACCACCGTCAACCAACCAACCCCGCCTCCTCGTCCACCCCTTCCCCCCAATGCGTTCGCTCTCTTATGTGAGGCGACGCCTCCACGCCGCGTCCGCAGCACGCCACTCCCCATGGTGAGAGACGGCGCACTCGCCCGCGGCGCCCGTGGACAAGACGCTCGTCTTCTTTTTTTTTTGTTCTGGGTGGGTCAAAAGAATACGCCTTCGAGTGCATTTACGGCCATATTCAACGTCTAGGGCCGATGATGATCTCTCTCTCTCTCTCTCTCTCTCTTTCTCTCTCTGTTTCTCTTCCTCCATTACATCTTGCCTGTCGCTGCCGTAGATCACCGGGTGGTAGGTAGGTGTATCCCGTCGAGTTGTGCTCCTTCGGGTATTCACACAATAATTTCCGGGTATTCACACATTTTTTTCTTTAAAAAACTGGTGATAACACTGAAGACTACTGCTGCCCCGTTAACTCTTCTGTAGGAAAACTCAAACATTTTAAAAATATCAGTATTGCATCTCAGTAATCCCCAGCATACACTGTCATCTATTTTATCTCGTCAATGGTAGAAGATGATTCCCCAAATATGTAATGGAATCAAAATGTTATCCTCAAATTATCGTTTCCAGAATATTATTTTACACGATTAACAAAATTGTTGAATGTTGTGCATAACTTGTTCATCATATCCTACCTGAAAATCAGTGTTATATCCATACTTAATATGAAATATATAAAATCGTTCTACTACCATTTCAAGGAAAATCCTTAAAATGCATACTTGGTCTATAGAATATGAGAAGATACGAAGTTTTTTTGGGTAAGATATTTTCTTCGGTAGAATTCTTCTGGCCAAATAATTCCGAAATCTGAAAATCTTCTGGCTTGAAAAAGAATGAATAAGGAAATAAAATTAATCTCAGAGTTATATGAAACATGCTTGATTTCGCAATAGATACATCGAATAAATATATGTGAACGGATAGGCGCGGCGCTCGAAACGCCAGGCGTCCTTCGCACGCATGACGGAGAGACGTAAAAAGAGACCTTCAATAACTAATGCCTCTTGACATCTCAAGTACTTGTGTAAGTACTCTTAGTGCCGCATTAGACATGAGCTTCGAGGTCTTAAAACACGAGACGGTCGAATATCGTTCTCCTCCTCCGCGCTTTGAGAGTGAGTGAGAGGTGGAGGAGGGGTTGGAGAGAGAGAGAAATTTTCTGCTCGCAAGGGCGTTGCTCTTCTGTCTACTCCAAGGCTCCCCTTTACTTCCTACCCCTTCCGTGTTATTCTTCTTCTCTTCCACTCTCTCCTCCCCCGCCCCTGCCTTGGTCAGGGCGTGACACAGGCGAGGTTCTCTCAGCAGGGTGAGCCCTAATTGAGACGTGAACCCCTCTTTGCATTGGCCTCTCTCCCGTCTGCCGTCCTAATCCCCTTTTCTCTGTCTCTCACCCTCTTTCCCTTATCCTCCAGTCTTCCCCTCGGCCTCCATTCTCCTCCTAATTCCTCCTCCATCGGTGTCATTTAGTGGGGAAAAAGAGGGCCGATTCCCTTGAAAGGATCCGAAGCACTAGCTGGATTCTTCTTCACAGAAGTTATATCGCGAGTAAGTCTGCAGGAAAAGGGAACTTAACGAGGTGCGATTGTTAGCAATCCTCACGTGTTTACCGGCAGGAGCGGTAGCGAGCGAATATTGGTCCATTCAGGGTTCAGCGCGGATTTGTGGAACAATGTTGATACCTTATTCATTCTCCGATACTTCCTTTAAAAAATCGTTCTTGCGGTCAACGCTATTCTTTTGTTGAAGATTTCATTTGAAACGAATTACTGCGTTATTAACTACTTCGGTTGGTACAATGTTATTGACAAAATTTCATAAAAATATTCTTAAAAATTCATTCGTGCTTGCAATGTCCTTCCATAGCATTACTTTGTTAGGCTTGACCTGTAGTTAGCGCTTCGTTTTTTTAATTATTCGGCCGATTGGTACTAAGGTTCTAAGGTAATTATTTTGATAGGTTTTTGGGCGAAAGAATGAATTTTCTACGCAAACATAGGACAATAGAATGCGTAATCTTCATGAGTTAACCTCACGCCAGACAGAACTGGATTTTTCCCATTAACGTCGAGAGAAACCTGCAGGCTGGTGAGGGATTGTTTGCGGCAGAAATTGAAACATATGAGAAAGACATAGCTACATTAAACCGTCGTAAACGGAATGAAATTGAATTCCCCGCCGTTGTGGAAAAAGCTCACGATATCTATTTTTTTCCTTTTTGTCTTTCTTTCTCTCACTTTTTCTCGCTCGCCCTCGGGGAACGAGGCAGGGTGCAAATCATCTCGCTCCGGGATTTTCCGCGTTATTTCTTTCTTCAGTCTCTCGAGTGTCCGCCGCCCTTGGGAGCAGCTAAATATGGCGGGCGATTGTCTCCCGGACGTTGATGGACGTTTCCGCCTGCGTGGAATCATATGTTTCGCCTCACGTTCGCGCTCCCCTTATCATCGCTTCGGTAAACGTAGCGGCATCGAGTCCGGCCGGAGATCGGCGTTGAGCGTCCATTTCTCTCCTCCGCTAGGGAGCGGGGAAAACGAAATGTATCTCCGGTGCGCGGAACGATGGCGTACACGGTTTAATCTCATTACAGGGAGATGAATTGCGAGTTGTGCGTTGCGCAAAATTACTTATTCATATGTTGGAGTGACAAATAGATTATATGTATACAGTGCTTCGAGATGATGGTAATGAAACGAATTCACTCCGCCGCGAACAGTCGTGTGCTCCAGATACTGGTGATAATGGTTTTTCTTGGATTAACTTTCGTTTCAGACTGTCGCCGGGCTCCCATTTTTTGCGGAACCCTTTGCCTCGTTTTGACGTCCGAATGGATCGTGCACTCAACGATGGTGACGAGCCGTGGGGGTAACTGCAGGCGGGGGGGTTTAATTTCCTGTCTATCTATCCTATCTTAATCAAAGTTTTTCGATTAAAAAAATCGACAATGATTGGTCGAAAGCGTAGACTACTTGATGATTGGGAGGGCGGGTACTTGTAGGAATGCCATGCGACATGGATTTTACTCTCGATTGATCACTGGGTTGTCGTCGTGCTTGTGTGTACTTAAAATCCGTTGTTGCGAGCACGAAATTGAAGTGATGATTTATGAATCACTGCCTCCAGACAGTTCCAGAGTATTACATTACCCGATCGCTGATGCATTTAGAAAAAGTTGGCTTTCGACCAAATCCTCGGTAGCAGTTGTGAGGTAAGAATGAATGAGGCTCAATTAAGAACTCTCTCGATGCCATTTATGCCTGTCGGATTATGAATGGTTAAATAATTAATACGGGATAATTTGAGCGTTGAATTTCATTTCGAAAAGTCCTTTTTAGGGTAGAGACATGGCAAATCATTTATTCCCATTAACACTTAAATTATCCGGCAATGCCCTGCATTTGCTATGTAATTCAGTATTAATTGGTTTACACCAACGCGATTTAATCAATTTATAAACTAATTCTTGGAACAATTTAGACAGTAGCGAACAATAATGAGAGGAAATTTATGTTATTGTAAAATTTATCATTGCTCATATAACTTCGTATGCGTCTTTAACTTATTCTCTGGCATCGTTCATGTGCATTAATATCCTGATTCATAGGAGAATAATTCCGCAAGAAAGTTATAATTACCATAATGTTCAGGTGTATGTTTTCAGGGTTTGACTTCTTAACCCTTGGCGAGAAAGAATTTTCTTTGCGTACACATAAGAAGGCTAATAGTTCTCCTAAGTGGCTGAATACTATTACACGATTACACTTGACAGGTGCGTGATTAGTCCCGGGAGCTCTAATTCTTATCTAATATTCAGTCGTTCGAGTTTTGGCGATAAGAAGAGAGATCATGAGGTTGATGGGATACTAGAGGGGGAGTGTGGCGATTTGCTTAAAAACCGTTATTGCAATCCAACCTCCTTTATAGATACATGGAAGTTTAGATACAGAATTCAAGGACCTAAATGGAGACAGATGGTATGGTACTATGTGTCGATAGGGATTTCTTTTCGTGTGTGAATAAATTCGATTTAAAGATGTCAGGGGCAAGATTTCAAGAAGAGTCAAGTGAACGTAACTGAATTTTTATCACCGAGGCAAACGGAAATCAGGTTAAGGTCACAAAATCAGCTTTCAGCGTGGAATGTATTAATATATATGCTTAAGCATGGGGTATTGTCACGGTATGTAACTGATGTAATGAAAAACTTTGATTTACTTGGAACTGGTCGCATTTAGCCCTTCTTCCATTGTGATTGACCGTTCAATCAGAGCGCTCCATTCTTTTGCACACATGCCATCTCGACTCCAGTTCCTTTTTTTCCGATTCTTCCTTCCTCCTCCTGCTGAGATCGACTTTTTCTTCCGTGGCCTTATTCCGTGACACGTGTAAATTCAACCCCCTTTCCTCGAAACAAAGATTACTTATGTGGGGGTCATATTTTCCCTTGTCCTCCCTCTGTTTGAGCAAGAAGGGTGTCGGCCGCTTATAAAATATAATCTGAAAGAGAGAGGAGTGGGTGGGACTGAAAATAATGGGAGAAATAAGGAGCGGACGAAACGAGGAGGAGGTTGAGTGTAAGGTCTTGATGCCAGTGAGATATGACAATAGTGGTTCGATGAGGGAGGGGGGGGGAAGAAATGGATACGAACGGGGAGGGGGAGGGAGTGAAGGAAAAGGATCTATTTCTGGGGGGGTGAGAGATAAATGTACTTCTTCCTCCCATCCGCCGGCGAGGGATTAAAACGTAAAAACGGGGCTATCGCGTGAGGATGGAGTCGGAGCTAAGGTTGCCGGACCGTGAAGGAACACACATTTTCCTTTTTCTCTCTTTGTCTCTCATACTCTGCCGCCTCCACTATCGCGTAGTACCTACGCCAAGTCGGTACGTCAGACCCAGCCGGGAACGTAGTTTTTGAGTACTCACGGAGAGATGTTAAATAGAGATGTTAAAGCTTAACTTACATTACGGAGGCTCCATTTCGATTCACATTCTCCTCCTGATTCGGCTTAGGAGAGAAATCGAAATGCTTATGTTTCCAGAATAATAACTTAAGAACTAACGTGCTTATTCGATGTCGCAGAGGCTGGGCCGAGCACGAGATAAATTCTCTGGCCTTCAAACGAGTATATTTATTGATGCGTGCTATTAGGTGATTTAGATATGATCATTTTTTCATGTTTCCATTTTTTATCACAGTATGCCTCACCCGTGAAGAAAATTTCTCATGACTCGTGAGATTGGAATTCGAATCCATTCCTCCTTGAATGATCATTAATTTTCTTCATCGTTCAGTCCCGTTTAGACCTCAGTTTAAAGTCATTTGAGTTAAATTTATTTTTGAGAAAAACAAAAACGGCCAGTTTTTTTACCCTGGGTTAAAAGTAACCGTTTTATGTGGAATCTTGTACAAACTTTGCATTGACTTTTTATCTATAATGATCTTGCTCTAAAGCTTGTAATCTATGAAAGTAAAAGTAGTCCCAATCGAAAAAAATACATTGCACCACGGCTTCGGACAAGCTTTTTAACCTCCTATCTCTCCGTTGGTATTCTCTGTTCTGCGCATAAAAGAGTCATCGCGATAGAGCAGTAGAATTGTTTTGTCTTCCGTGAAGGCTTGAGTTGTTTTATGATACACGAGCTGTTTCTGAATGAATACCGATTGCGATAGTATCTTAACGTGTGCTGGTGAAAAATCAATGACTTTTTTTTGTTACAACCATCTTTCATTTCTGGCATTTGAGAGATTATGGCTTCCTTTGGTATTTTAGTCAATTTTTTATAGAAACGTAGGATTAGGCCTTGTATTCAGCATTGCATTGCGATGGGTTATCAGGAAAAACTAATGGTAACGCTCCAAAAAAAATATGTTGACAGATGGGTAAATCATGAGATGCATAAATATACTCTAAATCAAAAGCCATAATGTCAACCTGTAATGAATGTCTTGCGTCTCTCTCATGCGAAAGACTAAATATAAAAAAGTCTGAAGTTAATAATCAAGCCCAAGCAATAGTCTTGAGCAAATGGAAGGAAATAAAAGGAAACCATGCATCCGTAATAACTGGCAGCTATTCAGATGATATAAATTATGCTGTGATGAGGTATGGACTCACCCGGCTGCCCTTTGCACTCCAATCTCAACAGGTTTAAGTAACGACATAATGGTCGGTTCCGCTCGAAATCCACTTCATGGAATATTTAGCGAATTTCTTCTGTCAATCACCGCTTTCGAAATTCACTTCCCAGCTCGCGCCAAATCCTTTTTTTTTAAACTCCCAGCGCCAGCCGCCGCTGACCCAACGAGTGATTATATAAGAACACCGCATCTATTATTACCCCATCACGGCGACTCCATCCGCGCGGGTTTATAATTTGTACCAAGTCCGTTTCCAACTCTTCAGGTATATACGAGGGCATCGCGCGTGCATCCCCTCAGTGTGGGAGTGTGGTGATAGTTGAAAAAAAAGGCGGAACGGTGTGCGTCTTCAGTGTGTGCAGGTAGAGTATGTGTGTTCACTGGGCGGCGTCCTATTTGCCGTATAATAACCGTGGTCGTAGTGGTGGGGTGGGTGGGGTTCAGCCAAGTGAAGAGATGTCCTCCCTTTGTCCCGGACGGTTAAGAGGAGATGTCTGCGTGTGTGGAGCGGGGGAGGAAAGAGCAGAAGGAGGCGCGAAGGGGGAGGAAGGAAGGAATAGAGCGAAATTGATTGGTTCGTACATTTAATGGATTTTAATTTATCGACTCCCGACCCCGAGGTACGACGATGCGTATCGGTTCGGTCCCGGCCCACGAGGAGGGTGTGGGACGTTGGGGTCGGGCAGGGGGGTTCGGGTAGGGAAAGGTGCGGCAGGGAAATGGTGGGATAGCCGGGCGTGGGTGTGGCGGCTGATAGGAAGAAATGACAGTCGGGATGTATATGTATGCGCACGGAGGCGTTGTCCCGGGAGATGATGGAGGTGTGGCCGGTGCCGCGCTATCCGCTCCGCTGGGGTTGCGGCGGCTGGGGTCTCCTCTCGCCGTTTTTGCAGAAAGACCCGAGAGTCAAGAGTCCCCACCGCCCTGTTTTTATCAAAGGGACCGACCCGGCGAGGACCGAGCCCACGGGCCGAGGCTAAGGACAAGGGAGGGCGGTGTTCTCTCCTCCCGTTGTTACTTCGCCTTCGCGCGGGCGCTCTCCTATCCCTTTTCAGGTGAGGAGAGACTGCTGCAATGGAGATATGACGACAAAAGCACTGGGAGTCTCCCACAGCCTCCTCCCACGCCACCACTCACATCCACTGTCCCTCTTTCCAGCGGGAATTATCGCGTTGGGCCGGCGGCGGAGTCGGAGTGGGCGAAAGCGATGACGGAACTCATTAAACTAAACAATGTTGATGGGCAGCCAAAGGATAAATGGACGTTTTACGAGCGGGTGAAACATAAAAGAACGCATTCTTTTTGACGCCAATATTTCACGAACACTGCGAAGAGGTGTTGGCTTTACAAACGTCTCCCGCCACCATTTCCTCGCGGCGGGCGTTTAATTTTTCGTGGATAATATTTCATCCCGGCGCAATAAAATCACTTTTAATCCCATCACATCCGGTTAAGTCGGAGATTTGCGGCAAAAATCGTGCCCTAGAGTGACACTGAGTTAGTGTTGTCTAATAGGTAGAGATGGCAGACACTTTGTGATCTGAGGTACTGGATTAAAAATAGGCGTCGGTCTTACCATTTCAGTTTTCTTCTGCGTGGATTAATGTAAATTGTACCATAAATGCCCCATCGGGTTCCATCCACTAGTGATAGAGCAGGATAGCGCATGTTAGATCCAGTTAAAATAAATTTATTGAGGGCTCTCGGGGAGTATAAGCAATAGAAAAGGGTGTTCATTTAAACCAACATGACGTTTTCCATGTGAACGTCTCACTTTATCACTTTATTGTTTCCCGGTACAAGCTCGGTGTCTATCACCTCCCGACTCACTCACGTAGACTGTGAAACCCTGTCACGTGACTGTCATCGACTCCTTGAGATTCCGTTATCTCCTTGCCCTTTTTGGAGCTCCCCTCTAAATCACCACCCACTCAGCATGCTATGAGCTGTTTGACATACGTGACTCCGCAATGCTTCTCTAATATTATCCCCCTATCCTCCACCCACTCTCGTCCGTCAATCATCGTTCACTCCTCGCCTCTCTCCAGCTCTCCATCGCAGCACCCATTCATTTATCTTTTTCCATAGCTCCTTCGCCATGTGTATAATTTTCGTAACTTAGTTCTTAGGCTAGCGTTTGGCGCAAGAAATTGAGAATCGTGGCTCGCCAATTATGTATGACCGTCCTGTCAGCGTCTATTCATAGCGATACTGTCGATAGATATACATTTAAAGACAGTAGTGGCCGTTGGATGTTGAGAGACAACGGCCGCTGACAGTGGGTGTCTATGAAATTCCTGAATGATAATCATATTCTCAGCCTTCAGCCTTCAGCCACCACCCTGGCTAATTACGGAAATCAATTTTGCAGATCCGGTGAAAACAAAACTATGACGGTTTTCTTTTTGTCTGCATGCTGCAAGTGATTGTGACTAATTCAAATCGAATGGATTCATGTGTGTGCCAATTTCCCAGTTCCCTTCAGGAGGTACTGCTCACTTTAACCAAAGGCCAAAGCGGCCATTCTCACCGTCTTAATGCCGATTATTTTCATGTCCGGCTACCGGCATTTGTGATCTCAATAAATTATCATCCGAAAAAATAATTTATCTGATTTTTTAAAGTCACTTTGAATGCTAGATCTCACGAAATGGCAACATTATTATATCACGGAAGCCGCGTGTGGCATCAAAGGCTGAGTTTGTTTAGATGTATCCTCTTCATCGCCGGTCCGGTCGGGATGAAAAATGTTTCTGTCAAGTCGAATGTGCGGCTGTATCGTAATATATTATCAGGCATGCTTAGCTGCGGTTGACTACTGTAATTAACGACAACACGACCTCCTGACAACGAATTTGGTCAACGTTATTTACGAGTAGGTATTTTGGCGAAAAGGGATGGGTTCAAGTTTTTTTTCTTGAATTACCTTTGCAGTATTGTAATCCTTCCAAGGAAAAAGTATGCTCGGTGTTTTTCTTTCAGCCTCTGGAAGACGAATCGCAGGACGTTTCAGTGACGCATTTTCACCGCTCGGCAGTCGGCAGTCCATTACCATAAGTAGTCGCACTGACCGCGGATCAGGGAAGGAAAATTCCGTTGAGCAATAATAATGTAATGGTCATACGGGAAGCAGTGATATACATATTAGTCTGTAAAGGTTGATGTAATAGTGTGTGCTCAGGCAAACAAGAGAAAGTTAACTGTCCATATTTAACATTTATATAAATGTCAGTTTAGTGTAATCTATAACTGCAGCTCCAGTACTTCACCAATCAAGTGATAGTAAATAGTGAAATAAAACTTTCATTGCATGTTTTTCCACGCTTGAAGAGTTATTAAACTAAAACGGTAGAAGTCCTGCTCTTCCATTCTTAACTTAAAAATTATTCTCCACAGCATCACCCTATTGTCTGTAAACCATGTAACGTCAATCAACCCCGACGCTTCTACTCAAGCTACGAAGTTTTAAAATGTGGCAGTGTAATCGGGCGTGAGGTGGTGAACGTTGAACGTTATACTGCGCTAAATTAACGCACATTTCCACTGTAGTAATATTTTTATTTTTTCCAAAGCAATTAAACATAACTTCATTTGACCACTGATGATGAAGTTGCACATTGACACGTAGGTCGAATCAAAATGTTGTCCATGCTTCGCTGGATCTTCCACATTAGGAATTCAAGTACTAGGGTGTGCTGAGGACCGTGCACGTTCATCGCTAGCAACGCCTAATCGATTCCTGTCATGCGCCAGATTCAAGCGAAGGGGGTCCGGTTTCGCGGTAGTGTCGCCGGCCGCGTTTGTGTATTGCGGGGGAGGAGCGCGGCCGATAGTGGGGGTGGGAGAAGGCCCGATGTTCGGTTTTGGCCCTGCGCGGTGAGGACCGGGAAGGGCTCTTGCTGAGGAGGGAATGCGTAAGCGCACGCGTGTGGTCGTGTCCCCGGATGGGGGGGGGGAAGAGAGAAGTTCTCTCTTTCGCACACGCGCGCAGAAGACAGCCTAAGTCTCTCGGAGAGGGAAGACCGAAAAAAAATTAAAAAAGCTCTGGGAATAAAAGGAAAAATCTGACATACCCAATGAGATTTCGAGAAGATGGAGAGAGAGAGGGGGACGTTCCCGGAGCGGGAGGGGCGAATTTTTTTAAAGGGGAACGGTAGGGGGTTGGTCCGTGGAGAAAAAGTGGAGAGAAGGGGTTTCTGTGCGTGCGTAATGGAGGGTACTCACGGTGGGGGGAAGCGATTTTGGGTGACGGAGAGGGTCAGCGGAGGAAGGGGTGGGGAGGACAGCTTGTCGTGTGTCCAGGTGAGCGAGCCCGTGAGTGTTCAGTGTTCACGCTTGTAAGGGGCGCGTGTTGCGTCCTCGCTTCTGGGACTCGGTCGGGGCGAATCTCTGAAGGGGGGATTATTAAATCGGCGGGACCAGACGAGGTGCTGGGGAGGGCTGGGGAAGGCAACTTGAGCTGGAGAATGGCGTCGGGCTGGCCACTGGTCCCTCCAACTTTCTGACCCCCTCCCCTCACTCTTTTCATCCCGATGGACGAATCCGCCCAAGATTTGAAACGCACGACCAGGCATCCGGTATTTTTCTTTTTAATTCGCACTTGGACTCTTTATGTGAAGCAAACTGAAGTCCTGTATATTTACGTAAAATTTTCTCTGACTTCCATAATCCGCCAAAGTTAGTTTAGTTATTAGGTGGTAGTGCTGATATTACGTGACATCATTTCCGAAGCATGATTTGAACACGGGATCTTAAGGTTACCAGGCTAGCAAGTTACAGCCCAGCTGCTGCGGCAGGCGACATAAATTTCTCACGAGTAACAACATGCGGCAGAGATAGCTAACCTTTTTTTCTTTCACCTCAATTGGGTTTGGCGCGTCGTGCCCATTAAACATAAAAGTTTTCAACTCCGTAGTTGTGACCGTGAATCTAACCCACGAAAGGCACAAAATACAAAGGTCAAGAGGACGATATGATACCCCATCGACGTCTATACGTGAAGGCACGCAGTTAATGCATTCATTATCTTATGTATGAAACGCAAGGCGTCAAAATAAAGATAGTAAAATCCAAGACCTATGTTCCTCTAGGTGAGGTGCTTAAATACGTGAACTAATGCTTATGGCGGCCGTTAGAAAGGTAAGTTGCGCTGAAAGCCTCAGGAAATGAGATTGACGGTAGAGTAGTTAAGTAGTCCGTGGTAATTAAAGGAAAATGAAGAAAAATCTAAGAAAATGTAATCATAATCTTATAAGTAAATTTCAAGCCTAGTAGCATGAGACATTTGCATAAAATAACGAGAAGACTAATTTCTAAAGAACGACAAACTCAATAAAAGCAGAAGTGGCATTAATTTAACTTTTTACCCGCGAATAATGAGGAGGTAAAAGAAAGTTAAAAAACTGAGGAATGGGAAACAGCTATGTTGATCAAGAATGGAAACATATTGGAATTAGGCGATATGCTTTACTGGAAAATGGATAAGAAAGGTTAAAGCAGAATTCTAATTAGCATAAAAGAAAGGAATTGTTTTGGAACGATTCGAACATAGTAGATAGGTCAGTTTAAATAATACCTCCGCTATGCAAAATGAGGCTACGAAAAGGGTGGAATGCGTTATAGTGGAGAGACTTGAAGGCCATCTAGTTGCTGCTCAAAGTTACAAAAATGTATCGCGCAAAACTGTGCCAAGGAATGTGCCTTAGACAACTCCTCCCCCTCCCAGCAGCATATGTATCCAGTCTTGATGCATTTCCGTGTAATGTTGTCAGAATTAGTTCCATATCTTATCACTTTTGATCATTCTAGATGGATTGACAATATTGTGACAAGGGCGTTGTTTTTTTTTCTTTTATTTAGCTTCATTTCAAATAGTGTCGTGGCAGTGTTCAAGTTTCTGTGCTTGAAATGGCTTTCGCACGGTCGCGTGGAATTCTTGCCCTCGCGAGAGACGAGTCTGAAGCGATAAGGATCGGACGAGCGTGCTGTGCTTTTCGACGCCCCGACACGCGTCATGCCTAAAATCAAATCCCGGTGACGTGGATCACATTCCTCTCTTAATGTTCAGCACCCGTGAAGAAATGGTGAGGCATCCCGATAAACCAGATAGGTTGGTGTTGGGGGAATGAGAATGTAAGGCAAACGCACCTCGAATCTCCGATTCGTGCCCGATTCCGTTCTGACCAGGTGACATTACTAGTAGTGCAAATTATTTCGATCGATTTCGCTTGCGATTGCGATCCTTGCACGGCGGACGAGAAATTGGAATGTGAAATTTAGCGATTTCCCATGATTTGCACAGTTTTTTCGTAACTATTTTCCCAATTTTGTTGCCTAAATTTTCAATACTTTATGGACATCTCTTTTCTCCTCTTCCCTTTTCAATTACGTATCCAACTTTTTGCTGATCATCAAATATGCTATCTATGAATTCAAATTTTGCAGGGTTCTTTTTGCTGAATTTTCTCGCGTTCAAAAGTTTTTTAAAAAATTAATAGTTTTCAAGCAATGGTTTTGTGTTCATGGTCGCAGTTTCGATGCTACCGAATCATCTTCGATTCATACAATGGCGGCAGTGTAAATTTGTGCTGTGAATAAAATATTATCGTGTACAATCTTCATTATAAATATCCCCGCCAGTTCTGAACCATCAATAAAATTGATGGGATCAACTTACCTAGAAGTAGAATAATCATCAGACTGTTTCTATTTTACAACATACGAGAGTGACTGGGTCATCTTCGCGGCCTAACCGATTTTGGGGAGTTGATTCTCGATATTTTGCCGGTTTTTTAATACATCCGCCTCATTTTTTCGTTGTCATCTCCATGGTGGAGCGTGCAAGGAGGCATAAGTGAGCGGTGATAAAGGTGGGTGAGGCGGTAAGGGTTTTTCTGGCCGGTAAGGTGAGGTGCAGAGCGTGCATAATGGCTCGGAGTGCGGGGCAAAGGGAGATTGGGCGGGGGTCGAGGGAGGGACGGAACCGGGCTTCTCACCCCACCCACACATCCCTCCCTCCCCTCCCGGTGCCCATGGCTTTGCTCTCGCATCCACGTAATATATCACGAACGCGTTCTCTCTGGACGCTTGCCAATCGGAGGTGCGGCCGTCGGTGGCGAGGGAAGTAAGGCAAGGAGGGGTAGTGAGAATCCTAGTTGGGGTGGAGAGAGGGGCTGAGGGGGGTGCCATCAAAGCACTGCATCCAGTAAGAGGGGGATCACCATTTTCGAAACTGTCGGGGACCTTGCATTTTCTTTTATCCTTAAATTCTTTCGTCCTACTCTCATATTGTCAACTTCTTTAGAACAGTTATTCCTTCCCTTATTAGTTATATACTTCGGGCTTTCCGTTTGGGTTGACTGAATCTGATACCTTTCTCCCCTCCCTTCTTATTCTCCTTAACTCCTCGTAGGGAAAGTTAAATTCCTCATCTTATGGATCCTGATATCTTACACTCATTTAACCTGTATAGACTCGCTCTTATATCTAGTTCTTTCCGTCTCTCTAAATACTTGAGATTTCGGTGGAACTCTATAATTTTCCTCTTGCATCCCGAGTTGCTGTCTTTATTAAATTTTGGCAAGGTGACTCTGACCAAAACAAGAATGAAGTAAATGTCAAGGTTTTATTTCAAGGTTTTATTTCATACCTCACGAACAATTCATAAACATGCCAAAAACTTCAAATTGATGATTCCAAGGACAAATAATGCGCTGAGATCCTACCGACGATAGCACAAGGAGAGCAATTGTATAGGGTTTTTGATTTCGGAAAGATATTGAAGTAGGCGTCGTTTTCAATACATGCCTGTCTCTGACATCGCACTCTTGTTCCTATGATAGTGGTGAATACTGTATCAGATATTTATTACGCATTCTAAATTACTGAAACAATGTTGATTTTCTACTGTAAAATCGCTGTTTTCTTACACTGAAGGATTTACCATGCATCCCCTGCCGATCATAAATTCTCCCGCACAATACGCAGCAGGATATCCACACTTGTTTTTATATCCGAACCATAAAATGTGCATCGCTTCGACGAGCGTGGGCGTTGACAACGGGGAAGCCCATAGCGTCCAGTATCGTGTAGAACAAACACCTCGCTGAGCCCCGTATAATTCTCCAGCGCCATTCCTTCCTCGCTGCTTCCGTCCCGTTAAGTCCCCCGTCGTGTTCTGACTTCCGCTTGGTCTCAAGTTCCTTCGCCCGTGCTCCTTCCAACCCCGTATCTCTCCGCGGCGGAAAAGATATAAGCATTCTTCATACTCTCCGCCAACTGGCGACTCTCCTCCAACTCCGCCAACCTTCCTCCTCTCCCCGCCCAACGTTTCCACCCAACATGTCCTTACCTCTTTGTCTGCCTCCCCCCTTCAGCTTTCTCCACTTCTTATCGCTTGTCTGTCCGCGCCATTTATTTATACTGCGAAAGAGGAGCCAATTTTCCCCGTTTACTTCGCTTTCACCCGGGAGTTGGAATAGTAATTACCGATTTCGAAACTGTTTTCCGTGTAAACCTAGGCGCTAATGTTTGGTAGTTTAGCGTGTCTGCGGGGAAAGATACCAAAGTTGGAAGATGAGCAAGAGTACGTTCGGTTTAAAATTCTCGTATCACTGTATTTCAGATGTTTTGGTTTCTTTTTCAAATATTGTTCTTCAGCTCCAAATACTCTTTAGTGCCCAAATATTTGCTATATTCCATCGATTGAATACTCTAATGCAAACAAACATGCCTAGAAATAGAGAGTGATATTGCTCGATGAAAAATGGTTGCTCTACATAGAACATTAATATTGATTTAATATTATTTATTATTTATATTTATAATAAATGATGTGATTGTTTAGACTCATGTGAAATTCCTTTTTCGTTTATCAAAACGTTCTATGTTAGATTTGAATGTATAAAAGGGTTAATACATGAATTTGGTATTGCTGCTAGTTTTGAGTCTTTAGTTAACATTTGACTAAATTGAGTAGATATGTCACAGTTCTATCATCCTTGAGCACTGCGTCACTCCCCCTCGCGACATTATTCTGCGACAGCATCACTCGCAGAAGAGCGTAAATGGGGGCTTTTTGTTTGAAATGGCGGGCCGAGAAGCATCCGAAATTGATGATACCTTTCACGGCAACACCTACCCTTTTGGTGCCCGGCAATTTAATCCCCTCTAATTCATATCCATTTGCTTCTTCAACACATAATTTTGCTCTCGGCGGGCGTGTTTGTCATTTTTCTCTATCCGAGAAAAAAAAATACCACGACCCCTTATGGAATTTCGTGCTTCCCCTTAGCGGGAAGATGCTAACGTCCTTATGTTTGCGCGGCGGTCGTTACCAGTACTGGGTCAAACCGATAAATCACGACCACAGCCATCGCCTACAGCACCGCTGACCACTTTGGAGATGGAAGGAAGAAATGGTAGGGAGTCGGGTCCCTCCTCGATCTCTTTGCTCCATCTTTCCTCAGAAGTATCATGTCCCACCATAGTCTTTCCTCTTTCTCCTCCCACGAACTAAAAATATCCCCGTTTGACAGAAAAAAGAGCTCGTCAAAGAGGGATCTGTCACCGAAAGCTTCACCCGTTTACGTCCACCCCCCTTAGCTCATGTTTCCACAAATTTCCCGTTCCTGCGGTGGTGACGAATACCCATTGAGATCTGCGCGCCCCACGGCTAACTGGAATGATTGTTTAAAAACCCTCTTCCATCGTATCCTTGATGTGGGTCACTATTCTTTTTCCTCCTCTCTTTTCCCGGCGCCCACTTTCTTGCATATATCTCTTTACTTCTTCCATTTTGTCTCTCGGTCTCCCTCTTCCAGAAATATGGCGTCCGTTAATGCAAAAGCCGTGTCCAGCCGCGCGCGGCATTTAGAAGCCGGGAGGAGAAGACATGTGAGCGAAGCGAAGGTTTCAATGAAGAATATATAATGAATCTAACTTTATCCCTCACCATTCATGGGACCAAGCGTTTTTCTGAATATATACGCCTGTTTCCTTGGCAATCCATCTGGAGATATCGTTATCTTTCATCTTCAATGAAGTTGTGCGTGGGTAGTTATATCGCACCTATAGCCTTTAGTATAAACGTTGCGGCGGAAATATGTGATGGCCGCATTTCCGATAGTTGAACTGGTTTTCAATTGAAAAATAACTCATGAACCTACCAATGCAAAAATGCTCGGTCAGCTCTTACTTAACAATGAGAAAAACTAAAGCGGTTTCTATTTATCAAACAAGAGTGGGAAAGACTACATATAGCCGCTCAATGTATGCCACGAACAAGATGGTTGTTATTAAACTCAGCAACACTTTTCAAAGGGTAAGTTAAACTGCTATAAATTATCATGATAAATATATTTGTTTTTACCCATACTTCAGTAATTTATGGTCTCTAAGCTATATGAGTCTCTAAGCTTTCTATGAGCTGGTTCGGTTTACTAGGATCCGAAAGATCAAAATATCCTATATGTTCATCGTGAGCCAGAAATATACCATTTTACAGCACTTTACTTATCTTTGAGATTAGAGGGTTTCCTCGTAATCATGCCTGAGACTTTCACTCGAACTTTTTGTTCCGATTTTATATTTATTTGGTAGGATGGTCCTGGAAGAATCAAGATACATCTATGAGGCAAGTAAAAGAAAATTGGGAGCATTTAACTTCCGATTAAATGGAAAATTTTACACTAGTTACGGCACCATGTTCGTCATTATGCACTGGGTTCAAGCGTGTATATGGCGGAAACTGGTATAAAATATGGGTAAAATTGTACTTAAAATTTCAATATCACGTTTAAAAGTTCTAACCATAAGAAATGTCCATTAATGAGAGCGAATAGTTTCAATTTGGCACATTGTATTTTTCCTCGATAGAAAAATTATGTGTGCAATCGTATAAACTTGAACCAAAGTGTCTTTTGCTCCCGTATTTTTAAATTCCACCTCTCTATCTCGCAATCGCAATTGAGAAAACATGAAGTGAAAATTTTGTAGGTTCTTCCTATTCCTGCTTCTTTTTGTATTCTGTATTCCTTCCTCCTGTTTCTAGATCAAGTCATTCAATTCCCTGTCTTTCACACCTTTTTTTAGCATGTCGTTTCTCGGCGGCAAACCAAAGAAAATTAAGATAATAAGTGCGTCCAACGCCTTTGACTTGTGCCGACGAAATCGCTCATGTTTCCTTCCTCCCCCATCACCGGCGTCTCACGCTTCATTGAACTTCCCGTCCCATCATCTCCTCGTCTTCGTTTTCACATTTTCCCCCGAGAGTCTTCTTTCTTCTCTTCCACCCCCTTTTCCATTTTGCTCGCTTTCTCCCACCAAGGAGGATCCTTCCTGATGCCTTCGAAGGTGAAGCACGTAAGGTTTCGGCTTAGTCACGCTACGCGGCGCTGCGCGATGCAAACCATCCGATTGCTATCTCTCGCATCTTGATAGCGCGGAGATATGACGCGACGTCACGTGAGGGATGACGTTTTCACGCGTGCGCCTTGCGGTCGTGTACGATCGAGGCGGATAAAATGTACTGTTGCGCGCCACGTGAGCATCCATCATAATAAGACCGAATCATCTTGGCTAAAGGTCTCTTTTATACACACCGGATTTCATCTGAGGCATTGCCGTGGAAGGATGATGACGCCGTTTTGTCCATCTATCGGACGAGCTCAATCTCTAAACACCTTCCGTTACGCAGTTGCCCGTTGTTTGTCACGCATGGTCAGTTTGCATCTCGAGGGCGGGTTATTCTACCGGTGGTGGTGTATCCGTCCAAGACGCCCATGAACGATTGTGACTCTCGTGAATTACGATTTTAGCCAGCCATGCTGCTCTCTCCCTCACCAGTGGAAGCGTAATAAATAAACCCTTGATCTTTTCGATTGAAAATATTTGTAAAAATAGTCTTGGTGACTATATGATTCACAAGGGAATCTAATAGACACATCACGAGCTAACTGTACCAAACTCTATTATTATTTTTCTCAGAAGTGGGCGGCATGCCATCATGGCATCGCAGATCTCTTTTCGTCCTGACCTTACAGGAAGTCCCAAATAATTCACTCCATCTAAGGATACCAAATAAACTCGCCTCGATGACCTTACGTCGCGAAATAAAAATACCCCCCAAATCCTCCTATGGACCGCAAGCAATCTCTTATTCATCGTATTTTTTTAACCAATTATCGTTTCGGGAAAACGAAACCGTAAATTATATACTCATTTTCCTGCGTTATTCTATTAAAATCCGTCTTTTTTTCCTCCTCCTCCGACTCTTCAGCAAGAGTTAAATAATTAATGAATAGTCACGAGGATTCTCCGAATGCCAAACCGGTCAACTTATTAAACAGGCACGCGGAAGGTGTACGAAAGCTGTTTTATGGAATTAGTCACACCCGTGTTCTGTTCCATCTTCTCACACCCCACCTCCCATCCCACCCTTCTCCGTACGTGGTCCCCATGTCCTTCTCCCTCCATGCCTCGCAACAGCGAAAGATCTTTCACCTCCTACTCTTCTCTCCCTCGTTTCACACTCCATGCTTTCCCTGTCTACGTATGCAGCTGCCCCGAAACCTCACACACCTCCTCCTCCTCCTCGAGCTCATCCTCTCCCCTCCCCCTCTCCTTGACCGCTGCCCATCTTCGGTTAGGGTTGCCAACTTCCCGACCGCGGTTCGCGTGCATCGTATATTTTTTCTCTTTTCGGACCCATGTAGTAAGCAATGCTTTTGATTCGTAATTTTTCCGACGTGACTAGCTCTCGTTCCTTTTTCAGTCCCTCTTAATCGTGACGGGGACGTACCCAGAATATCATTTCGGAGAATAACGTCTTGTCTCGAATTAGTGTGTTTTTAATGGATGTGATTTTTATGTTGTGTCCCAGGGGAATGCGTAAACATATTTTTTGAAGTGATATCGTGGTAGCCTAGTGGGTAGAGCGCTTGGCTACTGATCGAAAGGTCCCGGCTTCAAATCCCTTGAAGCCTTTGGACGCCCCCGAACGAAAAAATCCTCGGAGTACGAGGTGGCCCAAGGAAAGGAACTGGCCCACCTACCTTGAATGTGTGAAATTCACTCGCCTGTGGCTTAGTCCGGGGTGAGCTCTACCCTCAACTATCAAAACCAACCTTCGGGTTGAATCACTGAGTAAGTGAAGTTTATAAAGGGTGTACTCCGATTTTGAATTGTGTTGCAGAACATCTGTTTTGTATGCCTCACACATATATTATTGAGTTCCTTTTAGCACGAAAGAATAAATATGAGGAATTCATGTTTAATAATGATAAATCATTTTCGCTGTTCTCTCTTTCTCTTTCCAGTAGCCATTGAAAGTTTAGAGAAACTCCTAAATTCTTGTGAGGGATTCATCGTGAAATTACGAATATTACTTTAGAATTTCATTCTTAACGCACCTCTTAAAAGTTTATTTATATCAGTTAGAGCCTTGTGAGTGATTCTGAGCGAACATTCTTTTTACTCCCATCGAACATGGTTGGCTCAGGACAAATATCCATTCTTGTGTTTGTATATTTTACCGCGATGGAATAAAATTTCTTTAATAATAAATGATAAAATAATCAAGAGACTCATGTAATAAGTGGAGACTAAATCACTCATTATTTCATATTTTAATCTCCCTTGATATCAGATAGCAGTTTCCATGCGATCCTTCTCGTCAGGAGCCTTAGGTAACGATTCGACGACACACGACGAGCTGCCGGGTCCTCGCTGACCCCTCTCACGAATTTCCATCAACTTCCTCCTTCTTTCGCATCCTGACCCTACCCCATCCCCTCTTCTTACCCCTTTTTACACCTTTGGGCAGTCCGCAGGTGGTGGTCAACTGGTCAGACGCGCTCCCCGGACGGAGGCCGGGCAAAGGGACTTGCGGGATAAAAATCCGGTGGACAAAAGGGTTCGGAATGCCTTTGAAAGGGAGGTTTGGAGTCGCGTTCCTCTCCCTCCCCCTCCTCACCAGTAGCCGTGATTGTCGATGCAGCAGCGAACGTGGACTGGGTGTGTGCGCAGGCGCGGGATTTCAATGCGTTCGACCATGGTGCGATATCGCGTGTCGTACAGCGCGTGCTGAAGTAAAGTCTCTCCCTGTCTCTCGTGGAGGGTTTCTCGAGGAGGGGAAGGGAAGAGCGTGCCTCCGTAATAGCTGCCGAAATGTGGGGGGACGGATGAGGAGGGCTCCGATGTCGCACGCACGCGGGGCAATAAACGTATAACATTGTCCCATTGTCGGCAGTTGAAAAAGGTCTTGGGCGAGGGAAACCGGACGTTAAAAGGATCTGGTTTTTTTCCTCATTCGTTCCATAATGGTATCGGCTTAAGCCGGACGTATGGTTTAGCCTCTGGAGGAGATGGCTGTTTGTAAAATTGTGATGTGGACGTGCGACCATCCCTGCCTTCTTTCTCAACCCTTCTCTCCCTCCGCCCTCCCGATTCTAGTGTCGATGCACGCGCAAAGGGGTCCTCCTGTCATGTGCGGACAAGAGCACGGGACGCTTCTGCGGTCTTGAATTACGCTCAACGCAGTCAGGTCCACTCGCCTTCCGCGGAGAGTCGGAGGGAAAGGAGCGAATTCCTCTTCATCTCACGGTAGACGCCTTTCGGGTTGGGTGGAATAATAAAGGGCTTCCGTGTGAGAAGGCGGAATAAGTCCCGGAAAAGTTTCCGCGTGTACGAGGGGGAAAGGTACACATATTGAGGAGACTGGATGCAGCGGCGTCTCGCAATCAAACTGGAATGGGCGGTCAGATGATTTCTTTTATTTTTTTCCTGAAGAAATACCTTTCAAATCACTTTCTGTCCGGCCGAGTGGGCTTTTACAAGATTTGGGGCAGCAGAGGTGGTTGGTTGAGTGGTTGATATGCGGCCTTCCGTGTTCTCTTGGCGCCTGAGTGCGAGGCGTGTGTTGTTCTTTCTGTTTGTTCAGAAGGAGGACGCCAGAGGATCTTTTCAGGTTTTCCGTTTTGGAGACGACAGTAATAATTTAGCACTTGAAGGTATAATGTGGAGTTTCACAACAAGAATTATTACAATTTATAAAAATTATTGTTATATATAGTAACGTGAGATATCTTACCTAAATTCGTCGGCGGCTTCTTGAGCTATGATTTAGACCAGGGTTTGGCAAACATTGGCTTGTAGGCCGCATGTGCGTACATATGGCTCTGAAATAATAGCAGTAGTAATTTGAGGAAGGTGACCAACATCTAAGGTCAATTGTTCTACTTAGGATAGGTGGGTAATCGTTTATATGTAGGAACTGTTCTGGGAACAGTGGAAGAGTGGAAAGAAACCCGCAGTTGTTATCATCTTGCACCAAACGAAAGGCGCCAAGAGGTCAACGCTTTAATGTCCCACCATGGAGTACTCCATTGGAAGCGCTGTACTATGAATGAGGAAACTTAAGTGGGGACCAGTGTAGAGTTAATATGTCTTTGCCACAGCCGGAATTCGTATCCTGGCCCTCGGGATGGGAGATCAACACTGAATCCATTACAAACACCCAATGCAATAATTCTGCAAATGAAAGTAAAGGTGTCATAGTTTCCTGTTCGATTGTTATAACATAATTTCAAATCTTCCATACTTATAACCGTATTTTTTTCTATTTCTCACGAATAATTTTTTAAATGCTATGAAGGATCTCAGTTTTTAAATGTTTGTTAAGGACAGGTTTATTTCTTTCGTCTCAAAAGTTTGCCAAATCCCAATGCGTATCATATCGCTTCTTGTCCGTTGATGGTTACCCTGAGGGTGGGGTGGAAGTACGGAGAATGAGACACTTGCTGTCAGTTGGTCGACAGAGAGGTAAATGTGTTGAAGTTCCCCTATCCGGCCTTCGGCCGCACCCCTCCTCCCACTCCACCCCCTCCAACATCCCCCGTCACCAACCCTCATAAACCGTCCGTTTGGCTTTCGCGAAGGGAGCGAGCGGATGTGAGCGGAATGGATTAAGAGGAAACGATTCCGAAGATAAGGAGGAAAGTCGCTCGGAGGGAGTGGGGAGAGGGGAGTCATCGCGGGTCGCAACGAGAGGGCAAAAGAAAAGGGGCGGTGCCCCGCGAAACTCCCTGCGAAAGAGCACCGCTACGACGACAGCTAGACTTCGGTGGGAAGGGAACGAGAGTAATATTATAAGCGGAGGGAAAAAAGACATGGTGTATCAGAGATGTGGGAGGAAGAGTGAGTGGGGGAATGAGGATGTTAAGGAAGAGGAAGGAATGAGGGAAGGTGTGGGAAGAGGAGTAAAGTGGGGTATCGACACGCACATTGCGTGGCGTCATCCGTCGCGAAGGAGTGCATGGGAAGGTCAAACAAAAAAATTTGAGAAAACGCACGAAGGAAAACGTTGAGAGAGCGTGAGAGATGGAGATAGAGCACGTGTCCCATCGCACCGTCACCCATTGTCAAACATATAATATTTCTTCTTTTTCGCATTCGACCAATGCCATTTTGGCTTTCCCGAATGTTTCATTCGCCCTCTTTACTCTTAAGAGTTTTACCTCTAAGCCCTCTCGGGGTACAATAACAACTTTTTCTTAATTGACCCGGTTTTTCGAGGCATCCATCTAATAATCTAGAGGCCGGATGATCTTAGTGTTCCTAGATCCATTGCGTCAAATTCAGACCTGTGTAACACAAGGATTGAGAAATATTCGTCGGGACTGACTGACTGACTAACAGGTATCTTGTTGCAGTTTAGGTTTCAGTAATAAACGCCATTAATTGAATATTTCCTCCATGGACTGAATGTGAAATACTTTTAAAAAAATTGACGCGCTCTTGACTTCTACTGCCTCATGTGCATTCTGTGGTGCCTCTCCAGTGCTAGGCTCGCGCTCTCATAACGGATATTCCGCGCCTGAGATCACCGCTCCCACCATTCGGAGCCTAAAATAGTTGTTTGCTGTCCCAAATCCATCGCGTGGAGCGGGGTCCTCACCCTAAGAATCGTCACTGCTCATCAGTGACAACCTTTCTTCCACCCTAACCCCTTGGAAACTCCTTGAAGATGCACGGCATTTACAACCACTTAGCGTCCCCTCCTACGCGCACCTAAAAAATATTAATTCCGCCACTCCCTCTCTTTCAATCTCAAGAGTCGCAAAGGATTCACTGTTGGTCTCGACCGATCCTCGAAAGGCCCTTGCGTTGGCGTCCCTTCCAGGTCGCCCTTGAGTTTCAACGCTCGACTCCCATGCACACTCCAGTCGAGAATATGGCGGAACTACTAAGTCCTTTAAGATTCTACAAGTGCACTCACCTCCTCTCTCCGCATTGTGGCTCCCACCACTCAAAATATTCTTTTAAGATTCTTCATTTACTCATTGATAAAGGAAAAATACATTGAGTAAGTATTTCAGGATCGTGACCAATTTAATAAGCAGTCTTCCTTTTTTTAAGTTCTACATTTTAATTAAGTGAATGAAGCTTATCGTCAGATGTGATGAACTTGCAAAATTTTAAACAAAGAACTCTGTTCTCATTTATGTATACATGTAAATGTATACATTTCATTGACGTCATTATTGGCAGTGTAGGTACAATGGTTTAACTCAGATCCTTTTACTATCCTCTTGTAGTCACTTGTAACATGACTGCTGGATTTGAGAAATATGCTCTAGCTCAAGCGAGTTTCTCGATATTTATTCCTTAGGATTACGTGATTTCTGATTAGGGCGCCTTGAGTTTATACCGTAAACATAAACCAATTAAAATGTTTAAATAAGTAGTCATTTAAGCAGGTATTTCTATTTATTTTATAGGTACCTAGTCGTAACTAATCATATTTCTATCTCAACAATAAGATTCTACCATTGATAGCCATTTTTTCCAATTCCACCTAAATCAAAGCGAGGACTAATATTTTTCGAGCTTTCTCTGCACAACATCTTTCCAACGACTGGTAACTCACACATCCAAAATGTTGTCACTCTCCATTAAATGGACGATGCCTCAAACTCGGCGCCTGTCACCATTAATTCCGCCTGACAACGAACGAGGCGGTAACGGCTCGCTCACCTCCGCCGCAGCAGTGGGTCACGATGATGAGCTGGAGATTGGCGACTGGAGTTATTATTATTTTTTTAAATTTATTTTAACGGGTTTACGCCCCTTTAAGAATCACAGAAGCGTCGGTGGATTAAGAGTGGGAGGAGTCGATGGGTGGAATCGTTCCGCGGAGCCTCCGCTGCTGTCATTTCGTTAATCCGCCGACGACGAACACCCTCTCAAACCGCGAGGGGGACGCCGCCCGTGAATACACTCCCTCGTCCCACACGTCTCCACACCCCCTTCCCCCCGCGAAAAAAATCTCATCTTCTTCGCGTCCATTCAGAAGAAGATCCCACGCGTGTCATCGCCATCCCAACCGCTCTCCATCCACCACCTCAGCCTCCTGGAAGAGCGGTTTCCAGGGCGGAATGACCAATAATACGCACCTGCTGATGCCTCTCTCGAAAGCGGGGAGGTGATGGGGAGGGGTTGTTTTCCTCTCGAGGGGGCGTTATGGGAGTTGTGCTCACTCGAGGGTGTACTCAATGTGCATGCACTGGGATGGAAAATTCGGGGGTGGTGGGAGGTTCACGTGAGATCATTGCGCCAACTCCCACGTCTCTCTCCTCTTCGACGGAGAAGAGGACAACAAAATGCATAAATTGTTTATACGCGGGCGAGGTCGAGGGAGGGAAGGATTTCCCGGGTGGGTTGATTGTGTGAGCGGGGAGGGGCTCCGCGCGTCGAAATTAGCCGATTATGTCTCCGCTACTCCGTCCCTTCATATTTTTCTCCCACCCCTCACCACTTGACCTCCCTGCTTGCTCCCCGTTAACCCCCACACACCGAAAACTCCGCCTCTCACCCCTTATTCTCTCTCTCTCTTACTCATTCCTGACCGGGAGCGGAGAAGGTTGGGGCATTTATTCTATTTATTAAAGACTGTGTAACGGGTAGCACTATCAATGAGCCTTCTGTTTTCAAAAGAATAGGCGAGACCCGTTAAATCTCGTGTGCCTGTGTCTTCCATTTTTCAGACGGCAATATGTGTATTTGCTCTCTAAAAAAGCGCCTATTTCATAGGCAACTTTTTTAGAGAGTCAAAGCGTGTATTTTTTTTAGCGCTAATGGAGGTTCATGCAAATTAATGTTAATATTTGATTACAAGTCTTGTATTAAAATGAGGGCTGGCAAAATGGTGGAATTAATTCCGTTTTTTTTCAAATATTTCACCAGAGAAAGCAGATTGTCTATACTTTAGAAACAACGAGACAATTCCAGGGATTTAATGTTTCATAAAAAGTAATATCTATCTCTATTTAGTCTACATTTAATATTGGTCCAGTGCAATGCATGCTGACTCAAATTTCAAATAGAGTCGTATCTAGTCTCTGATAGGAATGAGTTTATTATTGAGGACATGTGAACAATTATAACTTAAAATCTACTACTATGACGAGAAAAGAAATAAATAAAAGTAAATGCTAGTATTTCGTGAACTGTGAGATTCCCACGGTTGAAAGGGAAGTGTTACATTTCCATGGAAATGGTGCAGGGATCTGTTTTGCATTGGAGCTGATTCGTTGACCAGATAAAAATCTCGCATTTAACGCGCAGAATACACAAGAGACGCGTTGAAATCAATTCTCTCCATTGATTCAATGCGTTACGTTGTATCGTCTGCTCGAAATATTGAATATTTAATGACGCAAGTTACGGAATTCCCAGAAAGTCTTTTTTAGCGCTATTTCCAGATAGAGTTATATCGACTAAATGGCATCAATAAATATTCTATCAGCGAACGTGCCAGATACTTGTAACTTGCTTGTTAGACACTATTTTATCGGCTACACTTTTTCTCTGGTTTCAAAAGGTAAATTACGTATTAAAACACAGTTTTGAGTTGGCAAGTCACAATCTGGCTTTGAGTAACTCTACCGGTTCATTAATATTCATTTTACAGTCTGGAAATTATAGCGTATACCCATGATGAACCCAGACTGATGAACAGTAAGATATTCGGGGACTCTGTCGTGTCGTGGTGGCCTCTACTACTTCGAATCTTGGAAACGAAGCGATATATTTTGTTTAGCGTCCATCAATCACGGTAGGTCGTTCTTCTTCAGTATTTTTCCGTTAATGGTCTGTAACAAATGCTCTGATACAAAGGCAACACTAAGGAATACTGTTAAATCGAGAATTTTCATTTCTTAAAAGGTCAAGAAAATGTATTAAGAATAGTTATCCCATTTTTCTAAGATCGTCTCTCGCTTGTATCACCGCCTCTCGCCTCTTTGGCAGCCCCTCCCTCTTTTCTCTCTCCAGGAACACTCTGTTTTCACCACTCCTCGCCCATTTTTCAGAGAGTCGAGGGCACAGAGTTTGTTTTTTCACGCCTTCGTAATCATTACTAAGCGTTCCGTATGCGGAAACGCTGTGGGCACACGGACTTAGGCACTTAGAGACGTGCTCGGAATGTGCAACAAAAAAAAACCATCAACCCCCGCCATCGACTCCCACTCCTGCCCTCACTCCCCAGATCGCCTTCTCTCTCTTTCCAGCGAGCCAACGGCAGTTTGGTTTTACATGAAGGGGAGCGAGTCGGATGGTAAGGCTAAATAAGGGAAATCTTATTGACTTCATTTGAGATTTCAGTCGGGCGGCAGCGCCAATCCGTCGTCGCCGTTTCTTTTATAGTGCAAGCGACCGGGAGCGCGAGTCGCGCATTCTAAAATCCTTGCGCCTGTGTCGCCGATTCATCCCATGTTCCGCTCTCTGCCGATCACTTCATCCTCATCTTGACCGGTAATGCAATCAAGGGGCGCGCATAATTGTGATCGCAACCAGTGGTCTCGAAGATGGCTTGACTCTCGCGAACGTCCGGGCTCAAATCTGTTTAATTCCGAAAATGGTTTTTTGCCGGCTGTCATCATCATGTAGAGTGGTTCAGTAAGCCTTATCCTCAAATATATGTCAAAATTAACTTATTTTATCCACTCAAAGATCAAACTACATCCTTTAGAGCATTTTTGTATGCGTGAAATGTTAATAGTTGAGTCCAAACTCGGAATCTAAGATAAATAAGAAGCCTGGCTACTGCAGTCCAGCCAAAGAAGCATTTTCGTCTCTCATTATTTCTTATCCTAAAAAGAGTGCATGGAAATGTACCGTGTAACGAAGCTGATTGTTTTTTTCTGGAATAAAACGTCTTAGTCAACGCGCAATTTGGGTGAAATAGAGGATGACTGTACCCCCTCCCCGAAATGCAGTTCGCAGAAGTTTAGTTTATTCCTTGTCCGACGCTATCCGTCCGCCTTTGTGCGAATTATGTTTCGAGAAAATCTTTAAACGAAAGTTATTGTCGCTCCTTTTTTTTCAAGTGCGCTACCCACACTCTTTCCATTACGGACAAGGGATGACTCTTTGAGGAGTTACTCTGGTGACTAACTCAATTCTTTATCTCCTCTCCACCTTGCTTGCAGTGGTGAGAATTGCGCGACCCTCCTTCACCGCTCCTTACTATAACCTCCGAAGAGAGGACCTGGATATATTTCCCACCCTCCACCCAGCGCGCTCTCGAAATGCGGTCCCCATTGGCCATTGTCCTCCGAGCTTACATTCCTTTTTTTTTCTTTCTTAACGCCTACTTTTATTATTATTATTTCTCACGTGAGAGCATAAGCACCTCTCACACCACAAGGGCATCTTCTCTCCCTCTTCCCTTCTCAACCTCCTTTCCCATCACGTCCACGCAGCACTTCAGAACCCATCCCAACTTCGTCCGTATGCGTCGTTCTTGGGTGTGGCCTGAGGGATGGATGTAAAGAGGGGAGGCAGGCGAAAAAAAATACATATAAGCTAGCGTTCCGAGAGTGAGACAAAAAGAGAGATGCTCACGTTAGAGGCATGGTACGGTGATGCCGTTTTCCGCCGTAAGAGCTGGGACTGATGTGCCACTCGCTTCGGATTTATTCGCGAACTCGATCCGCGTTCAGGCTCGCGAGTGCAGTATTTTCATTCGTCAGTCCAACTGGACCGAATTACAAGAGGGAGCTCTCGCCATTAGGAGGGGGAAGAGGATGGGGAATGTGGAGCGGGGAATTTACGATTCACGAAGGTGAGGGGAAATTAGGAAGAGGCAGAGGACGATATCTACGTAAACTAGCGGAAAGATAGCCAGGGGTTGTAACGTGCTCTTAAGAGGAGCCACGTATGTCGTGAAGAGGATTTTAATGAGGGATTGTTGAATATAATAAGAAAAATAATATGTGTAAATGAGAAAGGAATACAAGCATATAGATCTTAGATAATATAGAGTTAGGGGTGATAACTTTTATTCTTGTAGTATGTTAAAACGCTACTGACCGAGGGAAAGGTTTTGGTGAGCCCATAATAGGACTGCACAGCGGTGCGTGATGGGAAATAGAGGTTTAAGAACGCTCTCCAGTGACACAGAGTCGAATATCTTGTTATTATTATTTACAGATGAAATTAAAATGAAATTGCCTTGCTCATGATGCAGTGCTGTAATACTTCTGCTCCTGCTGTACGTGCCATTATTTGTTAATGCCAGAGGAGAAGAAGGATAGTGTTTATGAAAAATTAATGTTGTTCTCATCGTCTGCTCAAGAGATAAAAGAGCTAAGTTTTTTTATAGCCACGACAATTTTCTTCGTCGAAAAGATTATGAATTATAGCTAAGGTTTTTGCTAATTAAAATTAACCACAAAAATATTATATAATTTGGTATTCATTAAAATATATGTACCGTGTTCACTGCCTTCTTATAAAGGTATTTCATTTCCTTCGCATTATATGGTTTTTTTATGTTTCGTCGTAAAATCTCATTTTATTTTTGTCATTTAGCTCAACCCACAACTCAGCAGATAATTAAAGTTGTTTTGTATTCCTGCAATCCATACTCTGTAGTTATATCTTTCGAAATTTCATCCTTTCCTTCGTTTATGTGAAAAACCTCGTGAAAAATGACTTGCGTAATCAGCTTATATACTTAATCACTCCGTTTTGTGGAAATTTCTCAGCCGTGGATGAATGCACAATAACATTATCATCAAACTCCGTAGAAACCAACCGAGGTTTTTTCTTAGAAATACAGTTGTTTCCTTGGTTAATAAACTCTAATGAGTCCATGGAGAAAGTATGTAGTAAAGTAATGTTTTTCATTATTCATCATCATTGGTCAACAATCCTAAGATTACTTTGACGCAGCTTTCCACTCGATTCTTCTATCGGCCAACTTTTTCATTGCGACGTAATTCATCTCTTTTGCATCTTTCACAACCTGTTCCATGTATCTCATACGAGGGCTGCCTTTTCCAATCTTCCCGTTCACTTTTCCCTCGATGATAGGCCATCATGTCTCAAGATATGGCCGATTAAGGTCGGTCGAGCGTAATGTTTGTAATGTATAAAATTCCCAATGCGTATAACTGAGCAATAATATTGTTTTCTCTGGTTTTCAGGTATGTTCCACTGCTTGAGTACGTGCATGCATCTCGTCGGTCCTTATCGCGGAGGATTACATGTGAGTAGAGAATACCTGACCATTTCATCATCAAAATATTTTGAGATAAAATAAACTTCTCGCTTTTGGGACGTAACCTAAATATTGATCGATCAGGATAATAGATTTTTTGTTTATTATTAGTTCAATTTCATGATGTAATATTTAACCATTAAATTGCATATCTACTCTGCTTATGAGTCAAGTACTTGCCGTCTCTAAGTTGCGAGGATTCTGTCTTAATTATGATCTCATTTTTAGAAGGGAAGCGTTAGTATTTATTGCGAAATATATTATTTGATTTAATTAATCAGGCCCCACGCAAAAAAGACGCCTATCTCTAAGCATACCGGATTATAAAATTGAAAAGAGATCCCTTTCACAGTGAAAATACGAAAGCTAAAATACATCTTCTCAGTCTAACACAGTGAGAATTATTGCTCATTACTTCCAGAAGTAGTTAATTCAGCGCAGAAATCGTATTCCCTTGGAGGAAAACAAACAAAAATTCTTACTCTCATCCAAACTTCTTAGACTGAGTTCCCATTTGCCCAAGACTTCGCGCGAATATGCACAGCTATGTCGTCCATGGAAGGAAATTTTCGAGTTTTCCTTCTTGTGTGTCTAAGGCGCGTCCTCTGGGAGTGCCTCTTCCCGCTCCCCACCTTGGCGTCGTTGCAAACAATCTTTTGAGAAATAAAGGAAGAAGGTGAAGAAGAATGCCGCCGAGTGTTGCGCAGTTTAAATCTCATTCGAAGGTTTCCTCCTCCAGCCGAATGGTGAACCTCATCCGAGCCGTAAAACGGCCATGCCCGCGAGTAGGTATGAATGCGAGTGTGCGTGCGACGCCCGCTGTTTTCATAGCGTCTCCTCTTGCGGAGAGCCACACCTACCCACTGAGAGAGGAAGGGAGGAGATTCCAACGGCTTCTTTTTTTCAAAAAAAACCTCTGAAGTGTCTTGTCGCCGCGGGTAATGCTAGAGCCTTAACAACGCGGAGCCATACCAATTGCCATACACAGGCGAAAACTCCAGTGGCATCCTCCGATTGTCGCTAAGTTACGCCTCGCCATATCACCCTGGACGGCCGCTAAAACGTCCAGCGGATACCCCTTACTTAAAACTACTACGACTCCCAGAGCGTTCGCACGCGCTGTTTAAATAAATTGCCGGCTCAGTTTCGAACAGCGTTCGACATGACCGGTTGTGAACTTGGAAATGAAACGTTCATTCTCTCAGTTGAGTATGAAAAGAGAGTGACGCCGTGCGTGCGATAAAATTTGCGCTCCGAGCATGATCATAATCTCTCGGAAATGGAATAAAACTCGGCCATTCTGGCCAGTAAATTCCGTATTCAAAACCCATGCATAAATTGCGGAATACGGATCCGGGCTGCTGTTACTTACGCCATTTGTGGGAAATGGAGAGGCCATGGACAGGTGCATCGGAGGCGGAGCTGGTCAATTTATTTTTCAAATTTATGGCAGTGCGATCATCAGGGTACTAACCAACCCTTATTAGAATGCAATCAAGCCTGTATCGTAAATAAGAATCATCCGCATCAAAATGTATCGAGGCAAAGCGGCGTAATCCTATCCTATCCTATCCTATCCTAAGAAAGCGTGGAAGACAGCGTGATTTACTTCTTTCGACGTGACTACAAATATTTTTCACTAAACTGCGGAATTGAGAAATGGCCACTCTCTTGAGAATCCTAGGGCGAGGTTCCTAAAGAGTCAAGTACTCAAATTTGGCCATGGTAATTGATGGAAATCATCTTGCAATTCCGTGAAGACATTCCTCTCGAAGTCGAAGTGTGACTCGGATCAACGCTCGGCCACATTGTTTGAGCTCCTCCGCGGCTGCTCAAGAGCGTATTCCAGGCATATTGAGTGAGAAATCACTCACGAGCGAGCGGGAATAGACAATAAGAAGTGCCGAGCAAATAGTTGCGAATGCCGTTTTAACAAACATCTTGAGTCATGCCGTGTGCAGCCGAGCTGGATGGAAGTGGATGGCATTTATTAGGCCAAGGAGGACGGGGTATTCGACAGACGGGAACAAGGACGGGTAGGACGATTGGTTGCGGCGCTGTGGGAGGGGGGAGGAGGGGGGCTTGAAGGGAGGAAGAGAGGGAAGGAGGTATTACATTCTCTCACCGCGGGTGTTATTCGGTGAGACTTGCGAATGAGCACCTATCATTCCCTGCGCACTTTTTCCCTGCCTTCATCCCCTCCTCATTCTTCCCTTTTTTTCGAGTCCTTTATATCGAGGATTTATTGCCATTCTCCACTAATCTGGGCGATGAATCGACAGTTTTTTGAGGCGTGTTAAATGAATTCAACAGTCGTAAAAGAGTACACTCATATGGGGCGGGGTTAATACCGAGTGGATGTTATTTCCCTTTCGGACGGCGGGACTGAATCCAAGCCTCTTGGCCATTCATTTCACGTTTATATGCCCCTTAACGAGGGTGATTCCATCGCACGGCGTCCTTTAAGGATTTTGTGAAATCGGTCTCTAATTTATATACCCCGAAATTAAAGGCTTTTGTTTAAACTTGCCCACCGTGTGGTCCGTATACCCTTGCATAGTAAATGCAGCACATTGTAATGGTTTGGAGGTTGTAGCCGGAGGACTAGGTGCTCGAGCCAAAGGAAGTGATCTGATATTTGTAGGTTTATCACGCCTGAAAGCAGTATGGGTTTCGAAAGGTCATAAAAATGTTTGTTTCATTCGGTGGGGACCAGAGAGGATTGCGAGTTATATTGGTTGCTAACGGTTGAGAACTGGAGGGATAATTAGCCGCCTTCGTCCGTCTTTAGATCTTGGGTGAGTTACCTTGGGGGTATAAGTATAAGTGTGGCGAAAATATATTTTAAAAAAACGCTGGGAAACGAGCGTTTTCATATTCCGTACTCGATGTCCTTTCTAGGGTGACTGTCCTAGAGTTCTCGGCGAAAATGTGATAATGACTTCACGAATCGCCTCATGTTTTGCGCGGTTGCGTCAAATACTCGCTCCCTTTCTTGTTTTAAATTTGGCGTAGCCGGGGAATTCAATTAAGAGGAAACGTTCCTTAAAAACCTTTTAACTTGCCCCAAGTCTGTTATCATATTGAATTAACTATAAGCCATCAAATATTGAAAGACCCTATTGGTCTTCCTGCAAAGCGATATCGGCTTGTTAAATAAAGGAGTAAACTATATGGATTGTAATGAGACTTGGCATCTGAAATCACGACGTCGACTGGGACAAGTGGTGAAGTAAATGGTCGATGTGCTTATCCTCATAATTTCTCGTCGGGATTCAATATTAATGCAGAGTGAAGGACATTATTTGCATATTTTCATTGCACGCAATGCTTTTCCGAAGAGTTGGGAGCGCGATTAACCTCACCACCGGACGGAAAAGCTCGGCGCACGGCCATTACGCACGAGAGTGTAATCGTCACCGCTCGGCGGGTCGAATCTGCTATGCAATTAGAAGCGATCACGCGAACTCCATTTCTTCCCCACGACGACGGCCGAGTGTAAATGGATGGCAGTTTGGTCAAATAAAACTTCCTGCTTGTGTGTGTTTGGAGTTCATGCCGACTGTATATTTTCTGGCATAATTTGACAAGATAGGTACTTCATTATTGCGAATACGTCATGAATTTTGCTAACATTGACTATGTACGTATAGGGGTTTTGCTGTTTTAATGGTGTAGTGGGGTCCTTGAGGCGAAACAACATATTTTTGACTTAATGTTTTCCATACTATAAGAGTGTCACAAGAAATTTCACAGTGGAATGAAACGATATGCCTTAACTTAAGTAGCGTTAATATGTCCCAATCTTTGGTAATATAGAATTTATAATCGATAATGTATCATTTTTCCATTATTATCTTATGGCGTGATGAAGTATATAACCGTTATAGCACTGGGCAGTGTAAAAGATGACATACTGTGGTTTCAGTGCGAATAACAGAAAGAATTTTTAAGGCTCAAATTTCAAACGGCGCTTAGCCTCTTCGGAAATTAGGTCGGGAAAACGCGGGATCCACTGAGCGTCTCGTGTCCTCTGTCGCATCTCCTAAGGGAGTCATGTCCCACGTTCGATGCGTAACCAAAAACCGCGCGTTCCTAGCTTATCTCTCCTTCCTCCTCCTCCACTCGAGAAGACCGATTTCCCTGAAAATCCACCGCGTTCACCCCGTGATAACTGCATATTAATTAACCTCAGAACGGGATAAATGTGTGCGCGCTGGCGTTTTAAGGGAAGGGGAAGGGATGAGGAGGAGAAGGAATCTTTTGATTTATTCTGCTTATGATGACAGGGGAGGGAGGAGACGTGGGGCGAGAAGAGAGGGAGGAAAGAGCGATTGCGAGTAAGGATAGCGGGAGACCTTGACAGAGAAAGGAGAGAGTGGGTCTCCTTTGCGGCAGAAGCAGCGGCGACGTCGGCGGCTCGCAGGGGCGGCGGGGGAAGCGTCGGTCGCTGCCGCCGCGCCAGTGCGTCTGCCGCGGTGACATCACCGCGCGGTTTTAAAGATGCCATCCGCAGTCCCACTCCTCCCACTCAGGCACGCAAGCAGACGCAAGGGCCCCACCCTCTCCTCCCTTTTCCCAACCGCTCCCATCTCACCCACACCCCACAACCGCCTCCACTCTCGCTCCTCCTCACAATGTTATTCCATACTGCTCCCCTCTCCCTCCACTCGCCTCCACTTGTTCCTCTTCGTCGCTTACTTACTCAACAAGGCATGTCCAAAGTCCGCAATGCGTGCGCACGTAATGTTTTCCTCACGTAGTCATGTCCACGCCCACCTTCTTTCTCCCCTCCTCTCTCTTCTTCTCCTCTTCTTCTTCTTTCTTCGTGTGTTTTTCCCCGCTTTCTTCGTCCCTGCCAAGTGCCCGTTCGCTCAATGTTTGCTCCGTTCTTGCCCCGAAAACGGCCGTGTCACCCAGTTGTGAGAGCCCTGCTGCTTCCAATCATCGAAACGGGGCCGAGTACTGTCCAAGTTTACCGTGAGCATAGCAATCCAGGGTGGGGGTACTGTAGGTCATTTGGGTCGTGACCTCTCCTGGAAATGCCTCAACAGACGTTCGTGGTGAAACTTCCAAACAGTAGTTCGTCTCTGTTTTTCCTTAGTTTACGCAAACCATAGCGGCCGTCGCGCCTTTGCTGGGAACACGTTAGGCTGAGAGTATAGCAGCGATGTTGATCGTTGCTTGAATTCTTTCTTTGATAAACGTTTCCATCGGTTATCCCATATACGGCTTTCTTTAAATTGAGATTTATCTCATAGATTGTGAGATTTCAAAGTCAAATTCAAATTTTGAAAAGATATTTAGGGGTAATTGGCCGTGTTAAAGACATTTATGGTGAGGGGAAAATGAAAAACTTATATGGTATTTATTTCAAATTAATTTTTAAATTTAACCCCGGAATTTAAATTTAACCCCCCTAATGTGGGTACATTTTCCTTTTGAGCTAGGTAAACGGGAGAGTGTACAGTATTAGTAGAATTAGGTTTTGAGGTGGTTCTACTCCTAAGGTTACATCGCACTGTCTGACCTAACTTTATGCCAAACTTAATCCAGAGACAGACACGACGTCAATACCCTGGGTTGGATTCGAACCCACGACCTTTGGGAAGCCAAGCCCTGGCCAAAACCTGACGGCCACGGGGAATACGCGTTTCCGTAGGATTCGTTCGAGTCTTCTCTCACGTGATATCTCCGCTCACACATGAGGATTCATCGAACTCTTCGAGCTCTCCAAAATACGCAGTTGGGACCCATCAAACGTTCTCTGCCTGCCCCCGCAGCGACATGTTTCCCAGATCCGGATTCATTCCTGGGGCGAGATTTTTTGGCGCCAACCCGTCACGATGCCATTATGGCGAGAAAACATCTTCCCGTTTTCTTTTCGAGAGGGACCGTGAGGACGGATGGACGGACGCCTCCGGGGCCTTTTTACGGTGAGATATCTTCCCCCTTCTTCGCCCGTCCCCCACTTGGCACCACGGGCCTCACCGTTCTCAGGAAGGCGCTATCCCATTGCCATCGGCATCCATTTAAACCATTTTACACCTCTTTAATGTATACGAAGATTCCGCTCTGCGCGCATAAGTGCCGCCGTCATCAACTGTTTTAAATGGTCCAGTCGGTCGGGTTAAATAGGTCGTGAGATTCCTCCCTCTCTCTTGTCATCTGGAATCTTTGATAACAGGACCAAGGATATTGTAGTACACGTACGCGAGAATCATAAATGTTTTTTTTTTCATATTCCTTTGACCCACAAAAATTTAGGAAGGGAATGAAACCTGTGAAGAAGAAACCATTTTCACTTCATAATCGTAGTCCGTACACGCTTCCGTGTTTTCCCCTAAATTAGTTTTACTTGGAAAAAATGGACAATTATTCCTAAAAATATCATGATGCGTTTTCTACAGACAGAATTTTTAGTTGCTGCAATACTGGATGCGATAAGAATTTTGGATCTTTATTCAAACGATCCTCAAACGATATCAAACTAGCTCAAATTCTCGGCTGGAAACTGAAGCCGTTAATTCTCACTTTTCCAGGTAAGTTGTCACTGGTGAATTGGTCGCTGGTCACTGGTATGGCTTTACAATATTTTACTTCTTTGATACAGCTGGGGATGTCCGTGGAAATCACCCTCTAGAATCTCTGGAGACAGGGAAAATATTCCGTGTTTCGGCCATCCATCAGCACGCTCCGTGAGTATCACGTATGCCGCGTTTGAAATCGGGTTAAGGGAGGAGATACCAACCAACTACACAGTGCTTGCCTTGCCCTCTAGCGGCGAGCAAACAAAGTGACCGGACCCGACTCTCTCTCCCTCCCTTCCTGCGACCCTTCTTGCCAGCCTCCATTTTCTCCTTCTCCCCTGCCCCACCATCTTACCCCGTGACACCTCACCCCCTCCCTCGAACCCTCCCTCATCCCTCTTCCTCTCTACCTCTCATTGCCGCTGTTATATTAAAATGTTGCCCGTCACGGGAGTGATTACAACCGTCCGTCCCCTTAACAGCAAACGGCGAATGAGGAGACTTAAAAGGGATCTTAATCAGCTTCAATTTTTTCCATGTTCAGAACACATTACGTCGCCCCCTCTCTCTCTCTCTCTCGCTCTTCTGTTTTTTTCGTGTATATTCTCTCCATCTTTCGCCTCTCTTCCTTAACGTTAATGCCGTTTATTCAACGAAACTTTGGGTATCCTGTAAATGGGTGAATGTTGTAGGTTTCCCGATGGGGCTTAGAAATTGTCTTTCTTAGAGGTAGTTATTTTTTGCCATTATACATTTACTGGTTCGGTTTATCGTTTAGCATCATCACTATATTTGGATTATATGCACCCTATATCCGCTTCATGTGAACCAATGGTAGTCTACACTACAATATTCCTGCACTAAAATATTTCTGAATATTTTACGTATCTAATGCCCCTGGCCCAAGTAGAAAACGCGATTTCAAGCGCCGAGGGCACTCGAAACATTTAATGATTCGTTTTATTTCACGGGATGAAGATCCATCATGTGTACGCGCCATCGCGAACTGGTTTCAGAGTCTTCTACTTTCAAAGTTTCTTTTTAGGCTGTGATGCAATAGAGAAAAACTCTTACTTCTTTACCTGGTAAATTTTCCCTCATTTGTATTCTTGTCCTCTCCGTTTCCTCCATACTCTCCCGTTGATATTTTGGGGGAACTTCTTTTGTTCATCCTCCCATCTTTTATTGGTCAGTTAGCTGGATATACGAGACGTTAGGTCGGGTCGCTTGCTTTAAGAGACTTGGCTATCCCACTCCTGAAAAAATTGGGGGACTTTATGAGCCACGAAAGACCGTATTTTGTCTCTGATTCTTCTTCTCATAGCTGCCTCTTTTATTCATTGGGTGAATGCCTTTCGAGATCCGTCGTTACCCGTAGATAATTCAAATTGCTTAAAAAATATTAAAATTATAATTGGAATAGGAATGATTAATATTGGAATTGTTGGCGAAATGATTTTCATGTTTCGCAAATGGTCATAGTTTTAAATCCTCGAGAATTTCATACCAAGGGTGTACTTATGAGTCATAGGCGTACTTATGAGTCCAAAGAAGTACCTAATAACTACTTCTGTACCCCAATTATAGAGGCAATGATAGATAGGATTCTCACTCGGATCGACATCAATTTTCCTTCGTGATGAAAATTTCCAATTTCTTTCGCGTGCGGGCTCTTTGAAGGTGAGTTTTTCAAATGACATGCTCCCTGTCAGCTATTTGACAAGGGTTTTATTTTCATCATCCAACTGAAATTTCATCCAACTGAAATTTCAGACTAAACGAAATCCAATAATTTCATATCCCTGAAATTCAGCATCAACCAAACAATGTCTAAAATATCTGGCCTCTCCTTAAGCCCCACTTTTCTAAATGAAAATTTATGGGAGCTTCGCTGCATGGACGATTTATTTTCTAAAATTTCTCTTTTCTCGCTTGCCATTGAAGTTATCGCCCGCAAACACTCCCTCGACATATTCATTACATTGGATCTTATCCATTTTCAACACATAATATATCATCGTGTTTTTTGACATCCGCTTTTCCGATATTCCCCTCAGTTTCCTCTTTCGAATACATTCTACCTTTTACATAAATCAAGGCCCTTTTATGCCTCACCTCTCTCCCTACTGACGTCTCAGACAGTCACGCGAGGATCGTTTTGAAAACAAACACTTTCAACGAGAGCTGAAACCTTCTCATTTTATTTCTAGTTCGTTTTGGAATTTCTTGGATGGAAAACCGTTTGAAAATCCCAAAAGATTTTCAGGCGTCTGCAATAATACCGAGTAGCATCGTAAAATGACTTCGAAAATTTAAATGTCGATTTCATGAATGTTGGATTCTGAATAACATTTATTCTCTCGTAAAATTGTTATCTAAACTAGTACTTTCCATTTTCATGCATTTTGTGCAGTTGCTGGCACTGAGACAACAGTTATTTGACCTTGATAAGATGTTATCTCTTATACCATTCCAGTTTCAAGCGATGGGATATTTTTTTCATGAATAAACCCAGGTAAAGTGTGCCCTTTATTTTATTTGACTATTTTTCAAGGGAAGCTGAACGATTGACTTTTTGGATACATTTTCCCTATAGCGTTAATTATGCTGTGGGGTGCGTTAAATGAAACTTTGGCGCTTGCTTATTACGTTGCACCACGTTACACCTAGAATGGGTGAAATCTTTTATCGTGAACACTTAACCTAGTGGTTAAGACGATTAATTAGACCGGTGCCTGTTTGTTTTTTCGTCATGTCCTAGCCAGTACTTAGGAGAACAAGTGGTCCTAAGGCCATTTTAGTTAGTAGATGTGGGTAAGTAATTTCGATAGACTTCGCTATTTTCTACTTTGATTCATATTCATTTCCAAGTCAGGAGTCGCCTTTGGAGAATACGGGTAGCAAAACCTCTGATTCAAATTAAACACGACATCACTTTGATTATTCAAGTGATGGTTCTTCTACATCGTTATGCGGTATTGCGGAAGAAATTCAGTGCGAAAGAAATTCCCATTCAGATACACCAAATTTCTGCGCCAATCGCGCTCGCGTATCGCAAAAAAAATTGAGCTTCTTCGTTCGTCTCCTCGTCTTGTCCTCCCGCCACCCATTTCTCAAAACTTGACACCCGCCCATCTCTTGAGCAGTAGCAGTCGCAGCTTCGCAAGGAGATCCCTTTCTCCTTCTCCTGGAAGCGGGAGACAATTTGCTGGCGGGGAAAAGGGGAGGCAGGCTACTTGACGCCAAGCGGACGCCCATTTCCACCCCCATCTGTCCCTTTTCGTGCTCCGACCCTCCGACCTCGTCTCTTAAGCTCTCTCGCGTGCACCGACGTCACGACCGGTTAATTAGAAACTGTATCGAGTGATCTGAGCCCTCTTAATGTGTTGGGCGGCGGTGGGTCTTTCCGAGTTCCTACTCTTGTTCCCCTATCCACTATGTCCCTTTCCTTTCTCTTGCCCTGCACCTCCTCTCGCCTCTTCGTCTCCCTAGAATCAGCAGTAATTCCAGCCGTCTCCATCACCTTATGCGATGGGGATAGACATATAAACGCAAAACTTAAAGCTGTTACTGTAGGAAAGACTTAAGGAGGAAATATGAATATACTCCTATGCGTTGGCATTTAAGATTGAAGAAATGTGCATCTTTTGAAATGTCCTTCCCTTTTCTTTCTAAACTCCCCATTTAATTTCTGAATATGGTGATTTATTTATGCTCGAATCACAAAAAAATACTGTGGACATGGAGCTCTCATTGAAGTAATTGCATGGTTATTTTCCTAAACTCTAGATGTCAACATTTTAGCATGCGTATCATGAAGTGGAAATTATAGAATGCATATTTGTTGATACAGCGCTTTGTATACAACCGTGTTAAAGTATAGTTACTCCTTCAATTCCACTGAAGCCGGTTCCTTAATTGCTTGTAAACAAAGATGCACGGGGAAATCTCCGACATAGCTAAAACATTAATTTCCCTACATTTTGCTGCCTAATTTTATAAAATACACTAGCTAAAATTCAAGTTGTTTTAGCACGTGTTATTTTATTGCATAACCTTTGTGATGAAAATCGCAACAAATCGTCGTAAATGTTTTAAATTTTTGCGTAAATCATTTCTATTTAGTATAATTGACGTGAATAAATAATATCACCGTTTCCCGTGAACTGGTTGCCTTCGTATTTCTCCCCACCGGTATTTCTCTATTCGTAGCTATTCCTGGAAAATAAATAAAATTTGTACCTCATCATCATAGGCTTTTCCTTTTCACTCAATGTCCTGTTTGATAATTTTCCGATAGCTTAATCTAACCACCATTACTGCCGAGCATGTTCTTAACTAGTGTCTAGCTTCTCTAGCGGGCGAGGGTTCTCTGGCTCACAATCAGTTGAGAACACCAAGGACTCTTCTTCTCCTTACCAACATAAATCAACTACTTATCGTGAACAAGTCGTTACGCTAGGTATAGTTTTAAATGGGTCACGATCTTCATAGTTGTTTTGTAAAACAGGTCTGAATAAAATTGATATGATAATAATTTGAGTATAATTTTGACCGTTCTTCCATCGGTGATATCATCGATTTTTTTAGCAAGTAGGTCACAGCTCAAGGGAAATCATATTATCTTTTTTTGAAACCTATGTTGCTCTTTACACAATCTAAGACTGAAGTTCAAATCAACACTATTATACCTACGTGTGCCAAAAGCACTCTTTAGGCCTCTTATGACGTTACCTCTTCGCTAGTTTGATGAATCGTTATTTTATGTTAGCTCGACCCCTTGCGTTTCCCCAAAATAGGTCTCAATGAAGGTACTTAAGTATAGTATATGCTCAAGATGAGAACCATACATTATTCTTCCAGGGCTCTAACAGTCTGCTCTACTTTGTGAAATACGTATCATCTACGTAACTAATTATAAGACCGGTCACCGGTTTGGATTGTGTGTAGTTCATCCGTGGCAGGTGGGTGCAGATAGACTCGGATTGATTCATATTCTCGATTCGCAGCGGCTCTGCCTCTCATGCCTTATTCCGTTTATTTCTCCTTCCCTTTGTTTTTCTTTGTTTTCCTGAATCTTCCTCCATCTGACAAGCGAAACGCGGCGTGCGGAAAAGTGAAGACGTGGAAGAGTCTTATCTTGGAGTACAGACAACGGACGCCACTCCTCTTCTCTCCTTCATCTCGACATTTCTTACCCCGTCCCTCCTCCCACACCGCAAGCCCTCTCTTAGACGAAACCCCTCCCCCCCCCCTCTCCCCTTTCACTGCACTTCCCCGTGGCGGTGGAAAAATGTGCCTCGGATTGGTTCGCAGGAGTGGGACGTTTTAATTAGTCTAAAGACAACCACCACGCCATGTGTCTTTATCGCTCAAAGTATTACGGACGTTCAAAATCTTGTTCGTTTCCCCGGCAAGAGGAAAATGTGTTAATATGGGTCTGTCACGGTCCTCTTCACACGCTAGAGGAATTTTTTCCTCAGATCGTGATTTCACCGATTCGGAAATAAATATTTTGTCCGACTTTGTTTCCTTTAAAGAATTTCGTGCGGAATGGTCTTCATGTTTCCAAATGAATTCTGGTATGTCTTTCTCGATATTTTTATTCCAATATTTTCAGTGTATTCAGTTGAATACTTAATGATCGCCTCGCGTTGATAAACATCATCTGTGATGCGCGTGATGGACGATGGATCATGAGACCCTTGAACTAATTTGGCAGAATTGACTCCCACTATATTAACCTAGGATATAATTTCTTCTCCAACGAGAAATCCTATTATTCGTCTTTGGTTGCTAAACGTATCCTTTCTGACTTTCTCTTAATTTACCTAGTTCTCAAGTATCTTTCGTATGGCTTGGTGAACCTTAATGTAGGGTGCATATCTTACTTGTATGAATCACGTTTAGGTCCTCTTTTTCATTCCATGAGATTTTTTAATACTGAAACTTGTCCGCGGCCGAATGAGTTCAAGAGGGCTCATTCTCACACCCTTAAAACTCATCTTGTAGGCACTAACCCCAATCTTTCAAACATTTGAATGAAGCCCCCCCCCGCCCCCCCACTTATTTTCCCAGAGCCACTGATACGAGGTTGTCAAAAAGAAAGAAATGAACGACCAACTCAATCATTTATTCACAGCAGTCATCTCTACTAGTCCGTAACAAAACTCCTCATTGTCCGCTCACGGGATCATGTATACTCTTTCTCTCTCACTCCTCCCTTCTCGCGTCTCACTTCCTCCCTGGTCCCGCATGCAATTTCGCTCGTTTGCATCCTCTCTCTCATGTCTCCGTCCGTACGCCCCCTTTTAGACTCGGAAAATGAACATGCTTGGTGCGTTGCCTCCTCCTCCCATACCCTCCTGATACCCTCCTTCCTATCATCATACCCTCTTCGCGAGCGTCCGTACTAGATCACGATGTGGGTGGCTCGACCGTCAGGGGAAGAGAAAGAAGCCTTGAGAGGGAAACGGAACGGGAGGGAGTGGCGTGCGAAAGGAATGAGAGAGAGAAAAAGAGCGTTTGTTTGGGAGTGAGGGTTGAGAGTACCTCTTCGGGCCTGATTGACGCGTAGCATAAACCACTGACGCAGCGAAGGGGTGAGGGAAAAAGAAGTCAGAGGAAGTATTTTGGATTGCGTGTTGGTTTCGGGCGTCCCGGAGGTGCGTGGGGCGAGTTGCGTGAAACGCGTGAAGGCCTTTTACCACATCGAGAAAGAGGAGAGGGTGGCGAGGGAGTTAGTTTGTGGATAAAGTAAGGGCCATTCAGCGAGTGATTTTTTTATATAACTCAGGTTAAGTGTTTGTTCTTGTAATTTTGGAGGAAAATATGTTCACGCGAACCGGCTTTTTTCTTCTACAAACGGCTTGAATAAATATCTCGAGGGTGGCGTTGCTGAGAGGCTTTGGAGTAAAAGGCCGTTATACTTGGGCACTTGTTTCCAGTCGGCGGTTCTTTTTATCCATTTTGCCGTTTAATTAACTGGAGTTCTAGTTTTCGTAAAATTTAGTAAAATGTATTTCGTTCATAGTGGATAGTCCGACAGGGAATATTGTGGAGTGCAATAGGCTATTTTTGAGATTAATGATGTGCTGTCGTGTTTGTATATTTTTTTAATGCATTCAGGGAGAATCAGAAAAAGTTCATCATTTTAAAGAACTTAAGTCTACAATTTCGAACCATTGATAAGTGTAATTTTGGATTGTTATTAGGGTACAATAATTGGTATAATTTGTACAAAAGGAGTAATGGATAAAATAGATTGAATTTCATGACTTCCCTGCCTCCACTAGTGAAGAAATCCCGGGCCAAAGTCGTGTAGTATAAGTCCGTACGTAACTTAAATGAAATTATTTTTTTGCGGTGACGCCGAATACGCGTTCAAGCATAAATTTCCCGGAAGAGTTGAATGCGAAGAAATCGAGGATCTTGTAGTGTAGCGAAGGTTACCTACAGCGCAAAGGAATAAAGGCCTTATCCGTCTTTTGATGTAGAAGGGCCTGTGAAAGCGTGACTCTTTTCGGTGCGTCAAGAATAACACAAACAAGTTATACAAAGAAAGCCCGCCATAAAATATGTTCCCTTAAGGATTACTAGCGTTCATGGGGAGTGGTACATAATCGCATTATTTATGTTAATATTCGGTATATACCTCTTGTTGCAGTTCTTATATGTAACTCATCGTAATCCCCTCACAGTCCTTTGGATACACCATACATCGAAATGTGCTTGCGTGTATCATGCGCTAGCCTCCCCCATAATTCGGATACTAAAGATCCGTCCCGTTCGAGTTCGGTACCTTGTCAGAATATTCGCTCGAGATGAAGCATTTATGTATAATATGAAAATTGAGTATTTAGGCACTGCATTGGAATGCAGTTGAATGTCCTAATTGGAAACAAAGAACAAATAGATTAAACAAATAGAATGTATGGCTGTTTGACGCATAGGATATGGAAAAATAAACATTTAAAGACTGGACACAAGGATGAGGATTTACAAATCATTGATAAAACCCATAATTACGTGGTCAGCAGAAACAGAGAATGCAAGGAAAAGAACAAACCTTGTAACATATTCTTTATATCACATTTATTACTTTAAAACATGCATAGAAAATAAAATTTCCCTCACGAAATGCACTTCAAAATTGATCCAACACAATCAAACAAATATACATTTCTCTTCAGGCTCGTACTTAACAGGCCATACACTTGTTCACTTTCCTTTCTTTTGAGCCACTTCTCAATTCAAATAAGACACAACACAACCACACCCACGGAGGCTTATTCACCCACAAAGACGCCAACTAGCTCACAAATAATGCCCTTTCTTAAGCACGCGCCACTTTTGCGTCTTCACACCACTGCGTCTATCACAAATCCCCGATTCTCGCTCTCTCCTATTGTTCCCTTAATTATCCACGCTTCTGCCTATTGGCTCCGGCGTCACCTAGAAACAGATGTTTATCTCGATTTTTGCACATTGCAATGTTGATTTTGGCGGCTCAATTGCTATGCTACAACCTGCAGATGGAAATCGCAGAAGTGCATGCAAAGAGAAAGCCCAAGGGAAAGAGTAGAGAAAGGAGTGAATAATAAGACAATCTCATTGTAAAATAGAAGCGAATGGGTGAAGAATAGAAGAAGAGAGTGGAATTGCTATATAGACAGAATTTTCAAAGATAGAATAGTAAAGATATATAGTATCTCAGATGGAAAAGGAAGAATTATGAGAATGAGGAACGATAAAAATAAGGAAGGAGGAAGTGTGTAAATGACGAAAGAACAGACTTAAAGCCTAGGCTGAAGTAAGAGGAAGAGTTAACACCTTGCGTAAGGGATATCGTGCCCGTAACATATCACCACGGTATTCATATCACTTCGAAGTATATATCCGCTGAACACCCGTCGACTTATTGTTCACGCGTAGGTATTTCAAGTGCTCGGAGAACTCACTCCCTTATGCATCGCTCGGTTGCGTTTACCCGGATTTCCCCGGCGATCGAGACTACTACCGATCCACTCCCCGCAAACTTTCAAAAATCGTTACGCGTTAATATATTTTTCCTGTCGGTTTCTCTTTCGACCAACTAGTTTCTTCCGATTCTCGTTCTCAACCCTGTCCTTTCCATTTTAACAACGGATCAGATTACGCGTTCCAAAACTGGAAGGTTCTGTATTGCGTAGGTACTACCTACCTACGTCTTGATGGCTCAAGCATTTTCGTTGCACAGTTGGAAAGTCTCAGGCGCCATGCTTCTGTGAATAAATAGAGTTTAATATGAGGATTTTCTCCTAAAAGTCTCGGGAAGTAGGTACAATGAAGCAATGCTCCACTCCTGGTTCACCCTTTATATGTTACGTTAGGCATGGGAGTGGTGTTGTGTTTGTTTTAGGACAACTTATATTGGGTAGTGCGATATAATCACATTTTTGGAACACTTAAAATCCTAGACTACTACTATCTCTTCAGCGTTTACGCCATCTTTTTACTGAAAATGATATAGTCTATTTTCCTGGATTTCTTCTTTTCTAATGGCTAATGGTAGCTATCATTTTATGCAGAAAAAAATTACATTTTCGTTTCTATTTTCGGAAAACTTTCGAATACTTTGTAAAGATTCATCGGGAAGTGTAAGGTAAGACTTATTGAGTAAGATCATGAGGAAAAATGTCACTGAATAAATGCCAACTTTATTGCCAAGTTTGAATTTATTCAGTTACCATAAATTATCACAAGTTGAACCTGAAACCGTTGAGTTTATCACGCCATATTTCACTTGGCAAAGACATCTAGTGGTGCGAGCAGAAGGCTTTACTTTTAGTGGGATCTGGGACGATATATCTTGACAAATAGGTCATTATTGTGCATATCCAATATTCGGGAGTAATCCAGTGCGTAAAAGGGGTGAAGATGGTCGATCTGGGGCAAGTCTTTCATCTATCTCTTAATTAGTTGTGGTGGTTGAGTCCAACGTCCGATGGGGGAAGGAGCATACCGAATTGCAGGAATGGAATCTTTACGATTCCTATTAAGTCAGAGAAGTTGATCCTCCGAACGTACACTCTGTCCCCATTGCCACGTCCAACATTTCAAGCTCATTCATCAAAATATCCCGTAATAATATCAGTGTGGATAATTCGACGTAGTTTGCATTGAGCAGTTTGCGCGAAGAAGCAGTAATCCGATTTATGATGATGTTCGTGTGAAGACTGGGAATTTGAGGAAAGGGGTGACATAATGTCGGCGTATTATCTCGACGACCAAGAATCGTCGTCAAGATAATACGCCGACAAATCTCGACAGTCAGGCCCTTGGCTTCATATAATAGCCTCATCAAGCGTTTACGATTGATTTTCACCTTTTTGGTCGAAGAGATATCATTCTCATTCGAAATCGAATCACAAGAAGTTTAGTGATGTGCCCCCTGAATGCCTTTAGTAGTCGTTTAGATTTTAAATGAGCATGAAAAATTCTTGAATGGTATTTTTACTACATTGCCGTAAAGGTAGTACAAGGCCTTCCCGACAATCTAGCCAACTTGAGTTGGGCATAAGTGTTCGCGGGACCATACATTACGCATTTAATTTTCATCCATCATGAAAGGAGTTTAGGGTGCACTCTTATTCCCAATGTCTCGGACAGCAAATGATCGTGTCGTGATCACGGTGACGTACAGTGCAAGAGAAACGGCATCGGGTCATTGGCAACGATGTATGACGAAGCGCTAATAGTGAAAAATCTCTTCCCCTTGCATTCTTTATGGCGGGATACCGTTCCATGGATGTGAACCGTCTTTCATCTTCCTTATGATAAACATTTATTTCTCGCCCCATTTTTGGCTCGCCCAAATATCAACATTATCTCAACTCTCATTCGTCTCATCTCCGTGCAGTGATATTTCCATCATATCTAACGACGTGGATGCTCTTCGCTGGAATGAAACTTGAATTAATTTTTATCTCCTCTTCGTATCGCTATTCGTTCCAGAGTGTTCGCTTAGTTTCCGTCCCATCCCATCCCCTCTCATTACCGCGTCCCCTTCTGGTCCACGGAACTCTCTCTCTCTCTCCTTTCTTTCTCCAGACCTCGCTCACGTAGTCAATTAGAGACAAGTACCCAGTCTTCAAAAAAGAAAGCCACCGACCTGGCTGGAATTTCTTCCATAGCGAATGAGTGTTTGCGTGTGGGGGTGATACCTGTGGTGACCGGTCCAAATGACCACTCTCTTTAACCTCCTGACCTCTCCTTTCCTAACCCGCCCCACCCCTCGTAACTTCAAAGGCGTCTCCTGTTCTGCTCTTTCCTCACCCTCTTGAAACTCACCTTTTCCCTACCTCTAACAACCAACCCCCTTAAATCTCTCCTGCCATTTGTATGTAAATGAGGAAAAAAATGGAATTCCATTTCGACGAAAAACAAGGAGAGAGCAGGGGAAGTTTGCTTTGGCGTAAAAGTGCAACTACATTATTCCTCTCTGTATGCTTGTATAGGAGAATACACATTTGTATACATGCATATGTATATTCTCCTTTTTGTCTAAATTCTGAAGAATTTAGAGTAAATCGCGCTATTCTTTTTCAACATCCAAGGCGCCCGCCGACATTAAATCGTTCCCCTAAGAACGTGTGGTAGATTACCAACAGATTAGCTTTATTCTATACGATATTCATTATCCCTCTAGCTACAAGAGCAAACGAGAGCATGATCTAGTTAAGCACGTGACAAGACCGGGTAGGGTCGTGAATTTAAACCTCATTCACTATCAGCGAAATTATTTTTCCTATCCCTCGCGTGTGACCCATCCCTGGGTCAGCGCACCCAAGTGCTAATCGCGGTTCAATCGTTTAACGCGGTTTATGAATGGAACGACAGGTATGAACCCGGAGTGTGAAGCTTCATTTAACGTCCCGTAAAAATCCTTGGGAAATATGTGATGCCTCTATTCCCAGAATAGCAGAACATAGTGATACTTAAGTGATATCACTCTTTTTTTACACTAATTGGTTCAATTAGCTCTCAAAAATCGTGAAAATTTCAAATGCGAGAAATTTTTGGGGTAATTATTTTATCCAAGGAAACTGTTTCCATTGTATGGACTAAGGGAATGAAGTTATCCGGCAGTTTCCGGGGAGTATCATAGCGCTTCCTCGTTTTTCATTCGGTTCCGTGTCCCATTCGACGCGCGGGTAATGGGGCAATTAAGTTCCTTAACCACACACCGTTTGTATCAACCAATATTTTCCGTCGGGGAAATGCCTTCGGGATGGGAACTCCTGCATCCATTTCCTTGAGAGTATCCGGGACAGCTAATTTTCGTGCTCCTCTTTTTTCTTAATCCTTTGTGATCATGCGATCGCCTGTCTCGTCTAACAGTCGCTTTACGCACGTCACGTGAAGAAACTACATAAATCAGTTGTCAACGGTGAGGTTTTACCAGCGTGCATGTCCCCTTGTTACATCAATGGCATCGAGGATGGGAGATGAAGATAAGGGTCCCGCTCCACTCATGAGGTAACCCCTAAGGTCACACGTTCGACTTCCACTTCGAATCCACGTGCTATCTCCGTCAATTGACGTCTCGGATCCCGCGAGTGTGCGTTCAGGGCCGCGTAGACGACTCGCTAGAATCCATAAACCAGCGAATCATCCTGGAAAATCTTTAAACCCCCAAGACTGTGGCACCGCGAGCTCGGTTTAAGAATCCCAAGTCGGAAGAAAAATAAAAAAGCTCTAGGAGTACGACTTCCCCGGGAAAAGTTTAAACAATTTATTGCACGGGGAGTATAAAGATCTCGGGAGAAAAATTCATTTCTTGGCCATAACCGCTCTAGACCCGCATTTTCTCCACCCCCCTCTCCTCCTCCTTCCTCCCTTGAAGGTGGTGTGGGTTGGCGGGGGAGGGAATATCTCCCGGGAGAACGGGTATCGGGCGAGAGCATCTCGGAAACGCCGGGAAGTCACCCTGAAAATTCTCTCGGGTAGAGAGAAAGCCCAGCGCAGGGAGTCTGTCCATATGGAACGTTCAGAAACGACGTTCACAAGTTATGGGGAGTTGGAAGGAGGGAAATTGGACAAAACATAAAGATGAGGGAATATCGTATTCTAGGGCTTTCAAATATAAAGAATTAGCTATAATTTAAATTTTGCTATCAATAAAGAAAACGGCGACAGACGTAATATGGATACTGATTGTGATGACTTGAACCATCCTATAACCCCTCTTTGAGCTACTGTAGTCATTGCTGTCTGTAATTTGGAACAGGATTTAATGAGGATAATTTCGATCACGACTGGTTAACTCCTGAGTACTACCAGGCATACTACCTGAGTCGGTTTTCCCTCGATAAATCTTTTTTTGGGTGATCAACCGAGGTATTGGATTCCGCTAATATCAATATGTATTTGAGAGTGGAGTTCATTATGATATTATTTCCAGAGCCTAAAGCTGTATCAAGTTTCACCGTTTCGGGAGGAGGAAGGGGTCGGACGAGGGGTTCGCGAACGTCCGTCCCCGATCGGCTTTTGGGCGAGCGGGGGCGTAGGGCCTTCGACTTGCGCCCTGTCCGCCGCCTCCCGGCCCTTCGCAAAGGAAGGGTAGTCAGGGAGGGGGGCGGAGAGGCGCACGTTCCTCGTTCGCCGCCCCCGGGGACGGTGGCGTGGGCGGGGACACCAAGGGCGGTGGGGAGAAGCGTAGGAGGCGGATTTGCATGTGGGCAAGCTACCCCCTCATCCCGCGGCTATCCTCATCTCCTCCCCAGTCAGCCGTAACCGTAACCCCGACTCGTCACGCCCCCCCGAGGGCACCCTCCCCCCGCCCCACTTCCCCCCTCCTTCCCTAAACGATACCACCGTCCCCTGAGGACACACCGCTCCCGCCTTTTTCCCCGAAACGCCTCTGCGATTCCCGACGCTTGTGTTTATATCAAACCCGTTCCCACGCTACCGAAGATAGATAATATGGTGGATCCATCCTTATAAGGGGGGAGAGGTGAAGAGGGGTGAGACGAGGGAAGAGAACTCTTCGGAAGGAAGGGAAGAACACCCTAAAGGGTTTTTGTCGGTGGCTAGCTTTTCCACCCGATATCCTTAGGTGCCCCTGAGGCATGCCGTGGCAATGCCCCTTTCTCCATTCCCCTTTTTCCTCTATGCCGACCATACTCCCAGCATTCCTCTTCATCTCCTCCTCTCTTTTTCTAATCCCCTGAGGCTCCTTTGCATTTCCACTCCATCCCTATTTCGTTACATTCCCGCTCCCTTGACATATTTCCATCTGCACTTTCATCTCGCGGGGGAAGCAGAATAAAAACGAACGAACGAACGAGGCGAGATTTCAAGAGAGTTTGTTGCCAGGGCGTTTTTCACCATCCGCCTTGGTCGCCTTGGTGCTTCTTTTTCGTTCTCTCTCTTCTTTTACCTATCCTTCTTGCTGCGAGAACGGTATTTTATTCATTCGTGACAGATTGCAGGAAAATTCAACCCTAGGGCCCATATCATCCTTTGCCTGGATCCCTCCTTCGTTATGTTCCTTTCTCTCTCTCTCCCATTCTCTACTCAACCCCAACACAAGTCCCACCTCTTGGTTCCTTCTCAAGCTCTCGTGTTGCCCGTAATATTATTCCAAGGCTCACCCTCGCCCGAGTGGCAACTGTTACCCGTAATGGCCTTCCTTGTTCCAACCCGCAGTCTCTTTCCACGGCAAAATTGCCGTTTCCAGGAAAATCCTATGTCCTGGTGCAACCTTTTTGTCGTTTCGGTCTCCAAAAACTTACGCACCGTACGGATGCCACGGGGCGTTCCAATCGCTGCTCTTTGCATTATCTAGTTTTCAGTGCTTTTCCAATTATGACTCCTTCGTCAAGTCCTAAATGTTTTACCCCACACTCTCTTTCTTTCCAGACTCTCTTCTTTGACAGCTTGCGTGGCTGCTCACTTTCCTACAATGCATTGATTGCGCTTCCTGCTCTTCAAAAAATTACTCCCCTGGGGCCGATGAGATCCGAATACGAATCACTCCAGTCTTTTTCCATTATATCCTATCTCATTTTCGTTTCGACACCATCAGAGATCATCTCCGATTACCGGATTTAATGAAGGTGGTCTTTGAGACACAAGATTGCTAATACCCCTGCCCACAATTGAGCGGATAATTTGGGAGTAGTTTGTGGAGGTGATGGTGAGCTGGTCGCATTGATTCCGCCTACCTTTCGATGTGAAGTCCTCCGCATTCAGATTCACTTCCGAGGTGCGGGATTGCTGTTGCTAAGGTACAGCTTTCCATATTTCTCTCTCCGAGATTGGTGGAAAGTGTGGAGCTTATTTAAATTAAGAACGTGGATGCCAGCAGCCTTTCTTCGCTGTTGTTTTAAATATTATATACGGTTGCTTTACCCTCTGATGCTTCTTTTGCTTTTTAATTTAAAAATCTTTTACCTGTTCTTATGGCAGGTGTAATTGCAAGCCCTAAGAGTGCTTTATTTTTTTTAGCTCAAATGGAAGTCCATATACTACCGATATTAAATAAAATAACTTGAGTGTTCACCTTGAGCACCGACATATCATATTTCCGCGTATATAATTACGAGGAGATAAGTACGAGTAACTACCTAAAATAGCAACTGTTCCATGTTATTTATGAGATAATTGTATTTAAAATGAAATGAGCAGTTTCTCTGACAGCTTAATAAGGAACACACGATAAAAACCGGCACGCTTCGATGTTAATTCCGAACTGCTTTTCAGGTGAAATAAAACGATCGTGTAAGTTGCCGAACCGCATTCCATCATTTTTTCATATTTCATAAACCAATAATTTGCAAATTTCACTCCCCACTTTCCATAAACGAATCATTTTTTATGTGAAACACCTGTAAGTGTGAACACAGGTTTAAGTCTCTAATTGGATTATGTGAGCCATTGGGATTGGGATAGTTACATCCACCGCATTGAAACTCCGACTATGCCACGTGATTTGAGACCAGATAAGCGTGTTCGGGCATGTTCCCTCGACTGATGAATTACTGCCCCGGGCGCTCAGAGGAAAAAAACTGAGGGATAAAAAAACACCGTTCGAGAATAACAGTTCGGAATTGGGGATAATGGAGCAAATTATGAACCGAGTAGCGACCCTCAGTCTCAAATCTTTTTGGTGTATCAACCCATTACGAAAAAAATGTAGAGCGTGGAAGTTTTCAGTTTATCCATATTCGGTTTTGGCTTTCCTTAGAAAAAGAGTGATTAATCCCAATAAGTTAGTGGTTATTTAGGAGAGGTGGCCGGCAGCTTAATGCTGTCATGCCATTTAAGACAGGTTGGTTGTTGGATAGATGTTGGAATTTTTTAGGGAACGGAGGACTGATGAAGAGAAACCCGGCGTCTGCATTAGCCTACTCTTAACGAAGAGCACCAAGGTGCCCATGCTCTAACGTCCCATCCGACGGACGGAGTGCTGAACTAAACGTGCTCTTTACATCGAGTAAACCAATATAACAATGAAAAATATCTGCCAATGCAGGGATTCGAACCCCCGCACTAGGGATGGCGGGCTACCACACCAAACCGATACCCCTAGTCCTAATAAACCACCACTCCTCCTTTGCTTCGCGCCCATCGGACCAGAGGCGCTTGAAGAGCGTCGGTGGTGAAATATATGATACAAAATTTAGAGCGGCAGTTAAACAAATGAATTGGATTAGCGCCCTCTCGTGGCATATATTTTCTGAGCCTCCTCAATATTTCCTTCAGTTTTTTAGGCCTCAAATCTATGTTCTATGCGTCTAACCTCATTCCCTCGCCCCTTTCTAATTAATACCCCCTCCAATGATGCTTTAAGCACTTCTGAGACGCAGCGAATTTCTCAAATATTCTCTTCACCCCTTTTTCTTTACGCGCAACTCATCAAAGGTCCTTCCCCTTGGGTGAAAACTATTTGGTGGGGGTTTCACTGGAACGGGGTGGCGAAGCGAATTTTCAAAGGTTTCTCAATGAGGTCCACCGGCCTCCCCCTCCTTTTTTTTAACCACGTTTTCTCCGTCCCCCGTCATTACGATCTCCCCGGACTTGTGAAAGGGGTTCGTCCACTTATTCTTGCCCTCATTGCCCCTCGACCCCTCTGTCTGCCATTCACGTAGCCGTCCCAAAAGCACAACCCCTAGGCTTCAACCAACGGTATGACGGGGTGAGTGGGAGGATATTTTTCCTCCTCTCCCTCTCACTCCGCAGTGGAAAGGTACATCATGCACGAGTGGTCTCGTGTCTCGATTGCATCCCTATAAGGGTCGTCCGCTTCTGTCGGGGTTAGGCAAGGAGCTGGGAGAGTGACGGCCGAGGGTACCTACCGAGGTATCAAACCTGAGAGTGTGTGAAGGTCCAGCGTGCCCCGTGTTGCGTGCGTTCCTATTCGTTCCGTACCCGATTAGTCCCATGCCGTCCTTCAGCAATGCTCACTCAGTCTTCATTTCCGTCCACTCGAAATTGGCTACACTTCACAGGTTATTGATGTCGTATTCACATTAATAATGGAATTATTATTTTGCGTAACCATGCATTAGTCGAGGAAACGAGCGTCACTTACAGTTGCTGAGGAATTGTTAAATGCGACGGCGAATACCCAACTGGCACATGGCACGGTAAGAATGACCTCACACCGGTCATTCGTTAAGGATACTCCGATACTTCTTCTAGTACCCTGTATACCTACGCTCAGAATTTTTATGCGTAGGGAGGCACTCAAGAGTAGAGGCTTGAAAAGTACCCCTATTGAATAATGTTGGATTAAGAATAGCTCGTCTCCCATCAAGTTTATGTTCAGTAACCCACAATGATTTCCTAGTGGCAAAAATGTATTTTCTTAAAATCTAATCAAAATTGCACCTCGGGCTCGGGGTCTCACAAGTGGAGTGCAACATTCTGGGCATAAAATGTTGTCCAAGTATCACAACCCTGATGAATTACGACCGGCTATGAAGTCCCGGCATTCCAAGTACCTACGTGTGGGTGGTAATATTCTTCCTCGTTCATCGGAACGTATATTTATCGCGGCGGTAATGGCGAAAACGGGGTCGGCCGAAGAGACCTAATGATGCTACAGTATCGCAGGTGCCACGAGCACACCGCCTTCTGTCCATTGCTCGTCAGCTCCTTCGCCCTCGACGTCCAAGTAGTATTCATGAGCTGCACACCCTGCGGAACATTCCGACGTGAAACCTTTAGAAGGTCATCCCCAGTCCAAGTCATACCCTCGCTAAATGAATTCCCGAAATCTCCTTCCCTCGTTTTGTAATTAACGAGTCCGTGACGAGAACGAATGCTTCTATCGAATTCTCGGTAGGTGTAGTGTTCAAAATTTTGTAATGGTTAGTGTTAAGGTTCTTTATCTACTAATGGTGATTATCGTTTATGTTAAAAAAATAAGCCTATTGTATTTTCGAGTTTCATATTTCAGTGTTGCAATTAAGAGCATCACGCTATTCTTGGGACCTTATTGCTGATGTTAACGGTGGAAGTTCCTTTTTATTATAAATAATAGGCAAGCTTTGACCACCATTAACCGTTTTCTTTGTACGCAAATGACCATTATAATAAGCAGAGAGATGATCGCTTCCAGACAGCAATCTTTTGTTTATGGAAGGCACTAGACGAAGGCTTTCAATTTTTTATTTTCAAACCCGCAACCTCTTAGCATCAGGTTTGATGGGCTATCACGTCAACTCACCGGCTTCTCTAATGTAGGAGTTTAAGAACTGAGTTATGCCCTTTCATTCTCTTTGACAGAGCCACCCACGCATTGAAAAGAAGAGAATTATGTTCCCTTTTTTTCTCCGGGAACATAAAGTCGGGAATGAGGAAGGATTAATTTCATGAAGCGAGAAGGATTCTTAAATCTTGAAAGACCTCAAATGAGTGAACAACATAGTAAATCTTCCTCCCAAAGTATTATTTACTACGAAGTGGTATTTTTCGCCCAGACTCCAGTCCGATGAGAATTTAAGACGAAGAATTATTTGCCGTCGTGGTTTGTAGTACCCCAGGGGATAGCTAGTGTGCGGGAACGCCTAAGGTTTCCGTGGAGTTAAAAAATGTTGGCGTTCCTCGGTCGTGTGCAGTAAACTTACTCATTTGTGGTGGGTAGTGTTGTTGGCCTCTTCACTACCAATTGGCACTTAAGAAATGTTTGAATAATTTCAGACTATCCTGATGGAACTCTTTAAACCCGGAGTGCATAGTTGTGTGCCTCAAGTGTTGTGGGTTTTTTCTTATATTTAACACCGAACGTTACTCGTAGTAAATAGTTACGTTTCGGAGAATGTTAGAAAACGCCATCCATCTGGTAACATGTTTTCCTCGGACCCCTGTGTACTTAGGAGGGGATTAGCCCTTGAAGGAAGTATTTGTGGTGGAATTAACGAATTTCTTGCAGTGCCTCGTTTTCATTGTCAATAGTAAATTTCCGTCACGACTCCTATCTTTCCCACTACTCACCCTTTCCCGAGACATTCCCCTTCCTCTTCCCTGCTGCCATTTACAAGCCTCCTCTCCTCGCTTGGAGATGTATCCATCAACGCCGCCCGACGTCCGTCCACTGTTGGGATCTCCCCCTACCCACCTCCCCCATGCTACCCCCACCCTTCCCCCGCAATTCCGCCCTCGAGCGGTCCTGGGTCCTCCCACCGTCTTCGCCACGGATGCAGCAGCCCAAACCACTCGCCCCCATTCCCACCTCCTCGCCCTCTCCTCCTACCTAAACTCCACTCCCCGGCTCCCAGAGGAAGAAAAAAGATTCTTGTTCCCCGCGGCGGGTTTACTGTTCGACCCCTCTGTTGACCTCTTGGTCGTCGTCCGCTCGGTTGGGTTTTGCTGCGGTCAAGCGGGGTCGGTAGCCGCCGCTGGGGGCCGCGGCCCTAGGCAGAGGCAGGGCCTCTCCGCGGCGTCTATTTCTTCTCTGCTCGTTTCGCTTCCGAGCTAGAAATGGGTGCGTGTGTTTAGGAATTAAATGCTGTTGTAGTGTGGGTGGTAGAGAGATGTGAGTGCACGAACTACATGTGAACGAATCCTGTCTCGCTGCCTCCTGGGGATATGATATGGCTTGATTGGATGAATTTCCAATGGAGGTCGATAAGAGCAGCACTTTAATACTACGTTTCTTAACCTATTTATAATCCCGTCCGCGCTGAAAATATATATCCCTTGTAGAAGGCACTCGAATTCGTGATTAGGTTCAATACGCAATGGATGGCTCATCATCTTAATTTTTTTATCAATTGTGGAGGGATGCATAGACAAGTGATATATGTGCTGGCCCTCCAAAAAAAGCTATAATTGAACCAAAACATAGCAAAGGCTAGTTAAAGTTCGCAGGTTCGAATTCCATCTCACTCTAGGTGTCGTGTGTGCAATGTAGTAGTTGAATTTAGGAATGATGGTTTCGTATGGACATCGTGGTTGTGGCACCACAAAGGGAATCTAAAATACTTGTTAATCGAAGAAGACGCCTAAAGAATAAACTGAACGCTACAGTTTTAGATCTGGGAACAATGGTAGTAATTTATTTTAGTGTTAAAGACGTTGAATGATGCTGGTGATTCCTTGAAACTAACAGACGATTCATGTACATAAGTGGTGAATACAATGATGGGATTAACGATGCGTTTCATCAAGACGCGTAGGTGTTTAGTTTTTTGACCCAGTAATGCCCAACTCTTTGAACCCCGTCATCCACACGGGTGAAATCCAGAGGAAATTCACCCCAACGTTCGCCTCGAGTGATTGCAAGGGCAGGCATCGCATCTCCGACCAGTTGCAGGCAAATGAAAGCCCGCAAATTTCGAACCCGTGGGCGTGTGAGATCCGTTAGGTCAAACACACGATTTCGCGTGTATCCAAAGTTTTATTCTTTTTAATTTAGTGGGGGGGGGCGCTAACGTTCGCTCACGCACACTGAATCCCCACCCCCGTCCGATATCTCTCCTTCTGGCCCTCGCCCGTCCATCTGTTAAGTCCGCCCACCTTCTCCTTAATAGTTGAAACGTTCGTCGCAGTCCCGCGGGCCCTCTTACCTCTCTCGCCTCAATGGGCAACCCCAGAAAAAGGCGACCCACGGGGGATGATTCCGAGAGTGTCTCTCTTCTTTTTTTATGCCTTTTTTTGCGAGCACGCCGGTAGCTTCAAAAAGATCGAAGGTTTCCCCGGAATCGAAACGGCGGCTGAGGGAGGAAGAGTAGAGTGGGATCTTTCGCGTGCCGGGGGCACTCATCCGCGTCAGTCTCTCGTTTGATATCGCCGACTTCCGATTCCTTCTCCATCCGTGAGAGTGGAGGCGGGCCCTATCAATAAGAAAGACTGTGAGCACGCGAAGGATCGAGAAATGGGAGACCCGTCATTCTCTGTTGCCCTTGTTATTATTTCCGAAGAAAATATCTGTCTCCATTTGCTCGCATCCTGATGGTTTCCATCATTTTTCCTCTCCATAGGAATGGATCCTTTACTTTCGTATGCGTGACGCGAAAGCACTTAAGACATATAAAAAGTGATGTAAGTGTATTCAGAGAAATACTTTGGTGGAATAGTTCCCACTTATCAGCATTCACTTCAGCTGAACTGTGGGTAAAAAAGGCGGTTCTACATCGCAACATATGGGAACAATACATGCTACACAAATGCAGTAGGATTTATGATGTGAACGCAACTAGAAGGCAGAGCTCAAATTTTCCTGGGAAAAAACTGAACTACTGTAGAAATGTAATGGTGCCCAAATAGGTAAGTAATTCGTTATAATATGAAGCTTCCATGCCGTAATTGAGTAGAAATAAGACAAATATATATTAAAAGATAGCCTTAGGAGCAAAGGGTTCGTGAAACACTAAACAAATTTCAGAGCAGAACAAGGTCTGAATTTTCATTTCATTGAATTTATAATTGATTTTTACGGCACATTTACGTAAAAGTTTAGTCAAAATCTAATCGCAAATCTCTGCAATGTTTTATCTTGTGTTGAACTACTTCCTATGTATTAAGAGTCATACAAATTGATGCATCTCATTTAAAATATATATCACATTGCCCTTCGTTATTTACAACACCTTTTTTTGCTCCCTCACAATAACTTTCCTTAATGCATTAAGAAATTATGTAGTATTTCTTTGGTTCCGTTGCGCATATTGTACGTTTACTTAAAACACCGTATGCACCAAAAAGTGCATGTGAAGTAACCCTTTTATAAAATATTACCTACATAAAATCCTTTCATACTCCAGCTAAATTCAAAAGAGTTTTCATCTGCAATTAATGCTGGACACTTGTCCATGTAGTAGGAGAATTGTTTTAATTTATTAATACAGGTTAGGATATCGTCAAAATGCGTTGCTCATCCTGTGAGGAGATAGATAGTAGCTGGATATATCTCACCTCATGAATTATTTGCTTCTCTACAGGAATAACAAACTACAAAGTATCATTAACACCGGTCGCATGTATGCATGCATGTGCACATTAGTGCATTAATCTGCAGCCAGAAAAAATTGTTGCCTCACGAAATGAAGACATAAGCTGTAGGTCATATGTAGGTTATTCTCCGACTCTGCGATTTCTATGTCTACGAAACGGGAGTCGAACGTTTCGAAGTCCCCCGTCATTTCGCATCGATCGACGGTCTCACCCGTTCCACAAGCACTCAGCATCCTTGAGGCGAGAGGCATCAATCATCTATCCCTCCCAACCAACATCGCGAATTTCTTTTTCGCGCGCCAAAATGCATCGCCTCCTCCCCCTCTATTTCTCTCGCTCACAAACAGAAGTGCCGCATAAAGAGGTCGCACGGCACTTAACCTCCGAACTGTCCGAGCCAGTCCCTTTCGCGAGCTGTCCCCGTTATGTTTTAGGTCCCGCCCGTTCAAATTGAGCCCACTCGGATTCCTCACAGTCCTCATTTCCAGCCAACAAAGCAAAGTAAAACCAGCATCGGGGACCTGCGTGTGCTATTGGTTTTCGTACACTTGCGTTTCAATTCCTTAGGCGGGTAGTTTTTTTTAATGAATCCGTCGTAACCATTCGGGGCCTTTTCTATTATTAGAGCCCTCAATGTGTTGCTCATTGACTCCAACGTGTCGTTTTCAGGCGTACGTACTTTTCCGTAGCTTGCCATTAAATTTAAATTGGAAGAGAAATGACTGAAGAATCTTAAGCTTACTCTTGTTCGCGAGTTTTTCGGCCGAATATCGGATTTAAGTGATCAAATGCAACTATTAAATGTTGTCAGTCCATTCAGGCACTGTCTCCGACTTGTAATCTGCCGAAACTGCATCCGACGAACCATGAAAAAGGGCAAGTGGCATTAATGGTTTTGACATCAAATCTTAAGTCCACAATGACGGCGAATAATTATGTTCGTAAATGGAATGCAGATGAAAAGAAAGTCTTTCAATCTCCAGGTGCGTTTAGGTTGGTCGTGTTCAGGAACATTGCCACTCGGGAACGACTGAATGCGTCCGTCATAGTCTTACGTATTTCTCTGAAGCGCAGGAGTGTATTTGAGATCTTGAAGGGGCATTCGAAAAGCTAAATATTTTGCACGCCGTCTAGTTACACCGTTGTTACTAGCATGTGACTGATTCCTCTACTCTCCTTGGAATCATTAATCTTTTATCAATCAGGCTCAGCGGACAATTTCTGTCAGAGAAATGCATTGTCATTATTGTTTTTTGTGAGATTTCCTCCCAGGATTTTTTTTTCATTTTTTCGTGCTCCGTTTAGTATATAACTTAGGTTTCCCATTAATCAAAACATGAAATGAGTAGGATTTCCTACTGCTTCAAGACTCATTCTTCAGTGCTCCGGTACCACTGTGGAAATTAGAAAAAATGTTCAACCGTAATATAATTTTAAATTCCATGACAGCCGTTGCTGCCGCGGTACAAAGACTTGGCGACTGCTCCGCGTCTGGGGAGGGAAGGTTCTCCTAATGAAATATAAAAGTCGCTCAAAATAAGTGCGGCATATGCGCGTATATCATGTTAATGTTTATGGAAACTGCCTTAAGTTTTATGAGAGATGAGAGCATTTCTGCATTTGCAACGTCATGGTTTTATGTTCTCTTTGACGGAGAAATATAGTTTTTAAATTATTTCTTGTCTTAATTTTTGTAGCGAAATTATAATTGGCAGCATTTTATGCAAATTTAATTGTTTTCCATATTTTCTAGAAACACCTAAGGGTGAATTTCATTGCCGCTTGGTCTTCCTCGCTTTTTCTTTTGACCTTGTCATATGTCTGGCTCCACCCTAAGGCATTAAAGCCTATGTCGAGAAGTATGGCTGTACACCGTTCTCACGACTACCACTGAAGTGATTTTTCTATTAGAATATATATTTCTGCTAGAATATTTTTTCACAGTATGTTGGACAATCATTTCAGCAGTTTGGATTCGTTAAACTTCCCGGACTTTTTACTAACGAATAGGTTATAGAGCCAAAACTGTGTTCCGGCTTATAAAGGAGACTGTGTATTAATTTTTCTCCTGCCCCAACCATTGAAAATCATTGATAAATACATATCCTGTACAAGTAGTTTTCAAAGATATCTTTTGATATTTGCAGCGCTTTCATTTCACGACAGATTTCAGGCTTTTATCCTTTGCATTAATCGACTAACTGAGGGAAGCGTTCCTAGCGATATCTCCATATTCTTCGTTTTACGGAGCGACGCGCAGTTATCTCTTGCATCCACGCTGCGCTGTTGACATGAGATTGGTATCAGTTCGCTTTCCAATCCCGCCCTACGAATAGAGTCCAACCGTTCTTCCGATGCGCCTCCACTTTCCTTTGATCTTAATCCTAAGAATCATGAAAAGAAATGTAAAAAAAAAATGTTTTCACGGGAATGGAAGACGCTGGCTGCCACTTCTTTCAGAACATTCTCGTGGGATTCCTGACTCAATCCGTGACCCATCGTCTTCGAGTCATATTCGAGCCTAAACGACGGCCGTCTTTCTCTCATGTCTGAACCCGTTCTCATTGTCCTTCTTGCAAATGATGACAAGTGAATGGACGTTTTCATGGCAATCGATCGAAGGAGATTGTTCTTTTTTTATTTGTTCTGTCATTTTCTTCTCTCGTTCCTTTGTTAGCATCGTTGTTCCCCCGTCACGGCCTCTACGAGAGGAGAATTTCGGATTCATTCGCAGGCGAATCGCGTACGTAGATATTATCCGTGATGTAGGTTTTCTTGGGATGAATTAATGAAATACTGGGGCAGAATGGTTGCAGGGTAAAAGGTCGATCTCATATTTGACGCACCGTGAGAGAGAAAGAGCTGAGTGGCGTATCTCTTCTAGTGGCGTTCGCTTCTCTAAAAGCCAACCGCTTTGTTGCAGACTCTGCTCCCAGTGACGGAAATTCCTCGCTTCCCGCCATAAAATATTATGAATGAAAATAATTTGTAGCCGTTCCTTCTTAGCATTAAAATCTCCTTATTCAGGGAAAAAAGCGGCTATTTTGCGACCTGCGTGCATGTGTTTGACGGGTTGACATTGTGTGTCATTAATCCACGCGTTGGATACCTCTCATGGTAATTTTTGTGATTTCTACGTTCAACTGTAAATAATATCAAGTCCTTCCGTTTTCTGGATGTCACGTACGCTGGCTACCGTTTTCTTAACGGCCCGTTACCTTAGTGGTGAGTTTGTACACTTATCTAAGGTAATGAGGAAAATCATTGTGTTAGGTTATTCATTCCGTTCCGTGAGCAATACCGGAGGTGGTAATGATATTCAAGAAACAATCCCAGCTTTCACGATTTTTCCGAGCACTAACGGCATTTATTAACGTGGTCTTTCTTCTCTGTTTACTTGCAGGTGAGTCGTGCGGTTTTGCATATTTCGTCCTTCTGGTCGGATACGGTAATTCGAAAAGTATGTGGTCTCCCCGCTCGGTCTCTCTCTCCTATCTGAAGATCCTGTGCATCCACGTGAGTAGAACTTACTTACCCGTCCTACTATGCGCTGACACTTAATTGATGTCCACCGGTCGGATAAAACTACTTGTCCTGCGTCCCATCCACGGCCCGCGGCGGGTTGAGTCACGGTGGAGGTCAGCAACGCCTCAACGGAGTGAAATGGAAGTGGAAGAATCCTCGGGTCATTGGGGTCATCTGGCAGGCTCACAATAGAGTCTCGAATTACGTCGGCTGCGTCGCTAACCTCCCCGATGTTCTCTTTAAGACGCCCTCTAGCGTTGGGGAGGCAACGCCCGGAGTGTAAATTAAGTTCACCGAGGGCTATGTCCTTAATTTTCGCGTAAATGTGTGCGTTTTCTTTTCTCATCCACGTCAAACGCTTGAACCGTGATTTCTTCGCTATTGGTATTTTTCACGTTCTACATTTCATGATACCCTTAACTTGACCAGCAATCCCATTCATTGCTAATATTAACCCGATCCATCTCACCATCATAGGGAATCTTTACCGCATTTTTTTCACGCTGCCTTTCTAAACAAAAACACCCTCTGCTCTTCTCCCATCTTTCGTCATAAAGTAAGAAAACTAGTAGGTATTTTGTCAGCCATCTGTGTTCTCTTAGCCTCTTAACAGGTTTTCAACACGTTGGTTCCACTTTACCGGTCGTGGGCTTCCATTGAGCTTGTCAATTTCTTCGTATCGTGCAAGGGAAGTAGGAAGAGTCCAAGTACTTCACAGGACACACGCTCCTCATTTACTTCCATCGTTCAAAAAAGTGTAAATATTTTTGTGACTCGGATGTTTTAGCGTCACCTGGTTTGTCAGTCACGCACTTTTCCCGTGGCAAGCTCCCACTTGTCTAAGCATAGTGCCGTAAGAGGAGATCGGTGTTCTTCTCCAGGGCTCATTTGTTAATTCGTCCCTTAAGTATCTTTCTCGACATGAGAAAATGGGCGCAGTTATAATAATAGCCCCCCCCCCCCTCTCTTGTCTCGTATGCTTCGCTAGTCCCTGTCCAGTCTATTATGATCTTAGCCTCCTCACCTCCGCCCTACTCTTCCGTATTACCTTTTTTTGAGAACCGAAGTGAGAACTTTTTTCTCTTCCCGGTAAGAATTTATTTACTCCATCTCATCCTTCATTAACCCCTTGATACTTGTCGGCTCGCTTCTCCGTGAGATAATTTCATAACTCTGAGTGACCCCGACGATTTGACCTCTCCACCTTCGCGTCCGAAAAAGGATCTTCTTTCGCCTCAAGCCCCTCCCCTCACTCCGCCCCCGTGGTTCAACTCTCCGCCCTATCCTTCCCCGGCCCTTCATTTTGAGAGTCGACATTAACGAAAATCTGGAACGCACGGCCGGTCCATCAAAGTGATGATTACTCGAGTACCGCGAAAATCCGTGACCTCCTTCACCTCCACAGCCGCCTTACCCCTCATTGGCCCTTCCTTTCAGCGGGATTAAAACCACATTGCTCATTGGGTCTGCGCGAGCGTTTTTCAATTTAACCCTAAATTGATTGGGTTAGATTCGAAAGTTTATGCTGTTAATTATTAGCATACAATTCAGAAATTATCTTCGCGGTGGGGAATGCTTTTAATGAGAGAATGCACGGTGTGGGACGGAACTCTTTAACCGATCTAACATCCTGTTTTTCGAGCGAAATACGATTACAGATTTTATTCGTATTTCACGCCTTTCCCTTTTTTTTTAGTGCAAGTCCGTAAGATAATTAGTCTTGCATCTATTGAGATCATAACACATTTACCGAGAACTCTTATCCCGGGTATTGCTAAAGGACATGTATTCCGATTAATACTTCCAAAATACTTACATACTTCAGCAATGGACTAGTCGCACTTAATGCAGTTACTGACTTCATTGAATTCAGACACAAAATTAGGGTAATCCTGGAAATTCAAAACTCACTGAGTACGTTACCAATCCTACCAAATAACGTTGTTCATTGATTTACCGTTACATACCTACACATAAGTTCAATGGCACTTATATGTATGGAATGTTAGTTTAGCTAATAATGTTAAGAATTAAGGGAAAATAAGAAGAGTGCACGGATAAGCAAAAATAAGAACGAGTATGTTCTCCTGATTCATCCTGACTCTTGATATAACTTAAGCGTCTTATGCCGACGACGTCCAGATTCTCTTCCCTGGAAAATCGTCTTCTTTAGTTTCAAGATAATTAAACTAATCTAAATGGTGGCATTGTTCTCACAGCTGGGGGTCGTCTTCCCTTGCTAATTACTTCCCAATCTAACGGGTTCAGTCAGTCGCGGACTTACCACCACGTTGAGTTCCGACATTCCGGTCGTAAGTCGATTTGGACATAAGTCGGATATTCATAATTTTCGGTATATTCTGTTAGACTTAGGTTCCGTTGACATTGTTTTCTTTTTCTCCTTTTTGAATTACCGTTCAATCACGATACAAATGAAACTGAACATATTAGCAACAACTGCTGGAAGAAAACGAAAATTTTCAGTGCTACAACGTCAGTATCCAGCTGAGCAGCGCCGTTTAAGCCGCTGCAAAACTCTCGGCGGTAAATCGAACCGTCGTAAGGCAAACAGGTGGTGAAGTGAAGACTAGTCGAACCGTCGCAAGTCGATCATAAGTCGAATAGTCGTAAGTCAAATAGGTCGTAAGGACGTAACAACTGGATCAGACGTAAGTCGAATAGGACCCTAAATCGATGCGTCTAAAGTCTAAACGTTCGAATAGGTTTCATAATTTGGTGACTAGTCGAACCGTATTAAGTCGACAATAAGTCGAATAGGTCGCAAATTGACATTCAGATTCCAGCGTGTGAGAGCGCAGCATCGTGGCAAATGCCTCCCGGGAAGGCAGAAGCGCCCCCTCTCCCCTCCCCCGCCCCGCCCACATAATAACGACGACGTCTCACGAAAGCGGCGGCGGCCTCCGCCCCACGTGCCCGCTACTCTTGCCACATCGCGGGCGCGCGCGCACCAGAAGACTGTTTGCGCTCTCGCACGCGTGAGACGATCTCTCTCGCGCGCCCGGGGCGGTGAAAGAAGGAAGAGACCCCGAACTGGTAAAGCACGTGCGATCTGCATGAGGACGGCACCGAAAAATCTCTCTCTCTCTCTCCCACCCCAAAGCTGCTGCCATTCCGGTATTCCGAGAGCCTTTCCCTTGCTCCCCCCACACTCCCCGAGAGTCGAGCCGAAGAATGTCCCACTTTGAGCACACGTAGAGAGGTACCCACGCGTTCCCGATAGAGCGGAGATGAGCGGCGGCTGTCCCCTCACATCGGGTCACGAAGAAGCTGCGCGGGAGTCGAAGGAGGGGAAGGCGGTTTTCTCGTCTTGGGGGCGGGAGGGGGGTGGGGGGGATGAAGAAGTGGGGTCGAAGTGTGCACCCGCGGGGGGTGGGATCGGGGGTGTGTACTCCCACCTCGAGGCAGACCACAACTGACGTGTGGGATGTGGTGAGGGAGGCAGGAATGGGGGACAGCTCTCTCGCATGCCCCCCAACTACGTGGGGCCTTCGGGCGTAAGATGAGTAATTGCTCCTTTGAGATGAGGTTTCGTTTGTGTGAGAGAGCGCTACCGGGAAAAATGTGAGCGCCAGTCGGTTAGGTCTCGCCTTACTCATGATGCTACAAGCGCCTCCCTCCCTTCACCTCCGAAAATTCCTTCCCACCTCTTCCCTTTCTGCCGATCGCTGTCACTCCCCCTTTACATTCCCTGCCTCCGGATTCTCCGCTCCCATGCTCCCTCCACGGCCGAAAATGCGGGGCGCACGACTGCCATATCTCACGCCATCCGCCGTTTAGCTCCCGTCTGCCGTTCATGTCTCCTCGCCGTGGCATCAAGGTCCTCCTAGGTGCATGGTAGCCGTGTGTTATAAGGTGGTCTATCGAAAGAACTTGGCTAGGAATCGTGAGCCCATTTCCTTCGTGATTTTATTTCTATCTGCGGTGATCCATCATGTCGGTCCACACGTCGGTTGTCTTAACTCCCTTCCTCCAATCCCTTACAGCTGTTCGAATTGTCATCCATTTCCCAATTTCTTTCCCGTTCCTGAGTTGCTTAGCCCTCAGATACTCGAATCAAATTCCGACGAATGTTTAATAGGTATGTCATGGGTAATCCGAGTAATATTGAAAACTTGCTCCAGTATGAAAATCTAATACATCAGTTCTTCTAAAGGTGATAGCTATCGGACGCGCCTTGAATTGCCTTGCGCCTTACAATGGGATCTATTTCTTCGGAATAGTGGATTTAGTGAACACTGGAAAATTCTGAATATTATTCTATTCACGTATGGTCACCCCGTTAATATACTCTGGTACAGACATCACGGTAAAAACGAAATGTTGCATGCATTAAAAGAATGAGAGAAAATTGATCACTTTTGACGTTATTAAGATAAATGCAGCCTAGTATAAAATAGGCGCAGCTTAGATACTTAAGACGCAATCACATTCTACCTACTTAATGCTTAAGTAAAGTATTATCTCTTTTAAACATTTCATGTTTTTATCGGAGAAATGAAACGTTACGTTCTCAATCCAATGTCGTTGCCTTCAAAACTATTCGCCTTGTAATTCAATTTCCTTTCGAAGTCGTTAAAATCGCCCACATCACGGCGTATCCTACGTCTGGTGGAGGCTCCGTTACCTTTCCATGCTCTGACCGCTTCTTCGCCTCTCCCACCTTCCTACCCTTTTCATCTACTCGCTCTCGCGACTCATTCTCCGATTCCCACCGGCCCTTCAAGGAAGGGGTCGAAGAGGGAGAGGAAAGTCGCGCACAATCACGGAGCATTATCAAGCCTTCCATTGAGGCGGTGGGGAAAAAATATAAATCTTCCATCTCCGACCGCCCCTTTAACGCCTCCCTCTTGGAGAGCAGCCTTTCGCATCTCCAAGTTGGAGACTCCAACCCACCATCCAGCGGCTGCGGCCGCCCAAGCGCACGCATTCACACACACACACCCTCGGAGCTCTCTTAAAGAGTTTTTCCATCCCCCGCACAAACTCCCGAGCGCACATAACACATACCGACGACTCCGCCCGTCCGCGCAGAAAGGAAGCGGCGTGCTCTCACCCTTGCTTGCGGAAACCCATCGCGACCGACCGACGAGAGGCGAGAGAATATGAATAGGCGCGGGTCGCGAAACTGATTGGCAGAGTGTGGGGATTTGACGATTTCCGCGGGTAAAATATGCACTCGGGGTTGGAAGGAAAGGATCATCATCCCCGGAGTCAGTGAGTGTGGGAAAAGGGCGGGACTCTCCTTTCGCATGAGCCTCGTTTTGAGAATTTAAAAAAATGAAAGAATCGGTGGGAGGAGAAGATCTCGTCTCTATCTGTCTCCCTCTCTTAAAGGGAAATTAGGAGAGATTCCTCGCGCGCCTTCGTACACGAGCATTTGTGTGTGTCTCCGGAGGTTTTTCGAGGAGACTGACAACACGTAGGCCACAGCGACTCCGTCCCACGCGATATCTCTTCGCTTCGAACGGAGGAAGTTGCAGCCTGAGCCAGGCGTCATTTGTGCAGATCCGTGTGTATGTGTGCGTGAGTTGTATTGCGTTCCTGTATCTCTCACTCACTCCCCCCCCCTCCTCCTCCCTGTTTGCTTCCTTCTTTCTCATAGCCTTCAGAGACGCGAGATCTGAACCACCTGCATCTCGAAAGGTAGGTACGTTATCCCGCTCTGCAGCGGCTGTTAATGTGTTTTTTTTTCGTTTCTTCCATCCGATATGAAGGCTGGATGATTTGCACTCCCGTCTTGTGCGATAGGTGTCGCTAAATTGTCCGTGGAAGAACAGGGAACGCCAAATGAACGCTTACGGTGTTAGGTACTTCGGTCTAAGAGAGTCATCATTCTCCCTAAGCGCAGATTAATTTAATCCATACGCAGCACCTGGACCTCTCGCGTAGTATTTGATGCTTTAACCTATGTTTTGTAACTTTCATCCGCTTAGAACTAAGCGTTACAACTTTGAACTTGCGTGCGAAGTGTGAAGAAAATCTAAACACGAAATTGTCATCTCCATCTGAAAGATGTCGGTGATAAAATAATCGTGTAATGTTTAAGTAATTTGGGTCACAATTTGTTGTACACATTCCTTCTCCCAACCCTCACTTCAAAGGTAATTATTTCTTGAATCGAGTCCGAATTCTTCTTCTCTAACTACCTAGCCGACGAATTAAAAACATGTCCATGCACTTTGAAAAAAACATTGGAAGCCCGTCAAGAAAGTAATCAACTGGCGTCAAGACTTCGCTGTGAGTGACAAGACATGGCTCAGCATTGTCCTACTTTTGCATTTTGGATTTGGAAGTCAAGATTCGTGAGTTGGGTCCGCCGGATATTACGGTGCCACTCATTGCTCGCTAAATGTTCAAGAGACATTCATGTTTAGTACTATTCTCCGGTAGTAACTACCATCGCTATGTTGCATTTCATTGGGTACAGCGATTTATATTGATGCAAGCATATTTGTCTAGAACAGGAGCCATAGGCCAAAAATGGGAGACATAATAATATACGGTATAAATCTTTTTTATATTAAATAGTCAACTCTCAAATTTACTTCTCTAACAAGTGATCACCGAAATAGTCTTTAATTGTCACGCATCAATAAAAAGAAAGGACGGTTCTATATCTTTTATCTCGTTCTCTATTTACGGCAATTTAGTACTATCAATAAAGCATCATTTCACCCATATGTCATATACTCCACGTTTAATATCGCGGTTCTTCAGCTACATTTGGTTTAAAAAGGATCCTATGTGTCACATGGCGGGGCGTTTTAATGATTTTCACCAATATATAGACGGATGAGTTCGTATTAGTGGCTAGATTAATGCAAATATTCGTGCGTTCGTGTAGGTATAACGTGACTTGAATCGATGGAGTATCATTTCCGTGCTAGAGTGCCGATCCATTTCTCCCTAACGCCCACGCAATGACGTGCAGCAGTAAGTCACCTGACCATTACCATTTTCACACACTGCCGTTTCTCTCCACATTTGCATCAATTTCATCAATGTCTACCTTATTGCCCTCTCAATCGCTTTGCTCTTTGGAAAAATCGACCTTGATTATGCTATCAAGTTTGGATCGATTCATGTATCCAAAGAATGAGTTACATACCTACACTTTGCTCTTGAATAGATGTGACATAATGTGTCCTTAAGCGACATGTATTTTGCACGTGAGTCTTGACCACCTCCAAATATTTTACGGTGTTAACAGCATCTAACAGGAAGTATTACTTATGAGATCAAGAGTTTCAAAATCATCGTTAAGCTGTACCTTCTTATTCTTGTTAGACAATCATGAATCCAAAGTATCGCAAAAGAAATTGGTTAAGAGGTGTAAGTTCTTTCTTCTAAGAATTAAAAACATTGAAGTGTGTTAATTTCTTCCAATTAACAGATTTAAGGCCTAAGTTTTCATTTGGTAACCACTTCTAAAATTCTCCCTACTCGCACTTTCAGAAGACTGAGTGTAGTCAGTTGTCAAAGTAACGGATAGTTTGTGAATTCGATATCCCATTAGCGGATAAAAAAATAAAAACCGTAGGCGACCACGAGTTCATGGTTTTAGCACGTGCTCACGCGATATTTACTATTCATTGCCAATCTTTTAGTCTGTTTGTGGCGCAAACGTAAAATAATTCTGGTTGACTTCATAAATCTGCTTGTTAACACCTCCGCTTGATATCTGCCATCAAAGTTCAAAGAGGTGAAATCCCATAGGGTACTCTCATTTTCTAAGGATTCCTGTAATGTGCGTTTAAACGGCGCGGGAACAAGTGCCGTCCACGCTGCGTTGACGGATCCAATGGGTCTCTGGAAAGGCAGAGCGGAAAATGTTATGCAAATGGAAATGGGTGTTGAGCTTGGAACTATAATTTTCGCGAAAGGCTCGTTCGTGTTGTTTCTAAAGGCAATTGAGTGAAGGCATCGAGAAACGACCAGCAGCCGAGCGTTTGGAAAGTCGATACATGTGAGAAAATGGATCGTCGGGAAACCATTCCAGCAGCTTTGGGTTGCGCTCGAAGACGAGGTAATAACGAATTACCTCCTCCTCTCTCCATCTCTTCGCCTTCAAGGCGTGCCAAATTAGAGAAGGCGCGTGTAAGGAAGTCTATTACGCTTTTTATCACTCTAAAAATTACGAATAATATCCTGCCCTGGGAAGGCTTCACTTACATCGCAAAAATAAATTGTCTTGTGTCGCAATGCTTCGCGACCATTTCCCTGAATCGGGGCTTGACCGTGCAATCTGGGGTAGTAAAGCCTTGACCGCGGCGTCTCTCTGAAAACCAATGGCCGTGATTTACCATTTATGTCCGCCATGTATCATTATTGCCTCGCTACATTTTCCGTTTTCTGTGAATATTTTTAACGTGCACAATTTACACGGAAGGCTTGTTTGTAAGTAGGACTGTGAATAATCAAAATGGGATGAACAACGTCAAAGAATGATCGAAATCGTGTGCCTTAAGCTCATTTTAGCTCCGCTGCTTAATGATATCATACGTTTTTTTTATGATTACCTAAAGGCGGTGTAATATTGGGTGTAATTGAGGACGATAATAGGATGCATTTACAGAAGGAGTAATCATAGTCTAGAGTGGAAGAGGCCGAAAGAGATTAGACTTTATAGATTGATTGAAGGACGATAAATACTTGAAAATGCTGGACAATGTACTGAAAAAGTGTGTAAAGCTGTAAGAGTCCTCAAATGAGTGGTAATTTTATATTTTAATGTATTTTTTATTTATGTATGTAATTTTTATACATATAATTTATTTGTTGGTGGTTTTTGTAACATGAGTATAGCATCGATTAGAACGAAGTGCAGTGGGTTCTGTTTTTATTAAAATTTAGCTGTCGAGAGCAGGAATAGAAACTGGATATCATTTTTTGTTTCTGATTAATTATACTGCTCCGCTGGATGGCAGAGTTCGCTTCTGATTTAAATTCCGTATTCCGAAATTCCGTATTTCCGTAGTCCGAAACTCCGGCCCTAACGACTTTGTCCGCAAGTCGCCTGCGGGGCTAATGTCGCCTTAACGCCCGGCCCCTCAACAGATGTCCTCTATACGGAGGAGTGTTTGTGGAGACCTCTTCATCAAACAGGGAGGTCGCTCGGCCCTCCAGTGGAGACGCCCACACGTTCCCTTCTCTTCATCGATTCACTCCAGTTTTTCATTCGATCGCGCGTGCCCAGAGTATCTCGTGTCCAGGCGCGAATTACCATCCCACAGCATTTAATCATCTCCCCCTCCAACAATTCTGCTGCCCATCGCTCCTAATCGCCACACACACACTCTCTCTCATCGCGTGCCTACGCTGTGCATAGCCGAGCTATGGTCGGACAGCCAGCGTATCCACACTCGATCGGTTACGCCGCCCGGAATATTCCACCCGAGCGCTGCCTCGCTTCCGGACGCGTCGCCTTTATCTCGTGACACCGCCCAATAGAGCTATTCCAATGCTCTCTTCACCTCCGGCGACTTATTGTTCCGTGCAGGTGAGAAAATGAGAAATGAACTCCCTCCATATCGTGCAGGGAACTCGAAGCCGTTTCTTCGCAAAAAAACTGTCTTTTATCTCGATCTATATATCTGTTGTAGAATCAATCGTCGCTCCCTTCGCTTTCCAATTCTTTGCGTTTGATTATCCTTAACGAGAATTACTGAGGGAATTACTGAAGCACCAAAAGTAGGCGCCTCTGTCATTATCTTTGTTTCGGAATATTCTCTCTTTGCTTGAGTTTGCGTTTGTTACGAAACTGGCCAATACTTTTCTTCTTTAGCTTCTTTTTTCATACGTGAATCCTCTTGTAAAGTGTGTAAAACGACGTTCATTAATTGATCGAGTGACTGTATATTACATATCAGTGTTTTGACACTATTTGAGTCAATAGCATTGAATTTTGAATATTTCCGAGAGATATTTTACGACTAATTGTCTTTAACTACAACGAAAATAGCAAATCAGTTTTTTTTTAAACCTCGTGAACATTTTTCTGGTAAAGAGGGAGATAGAGCCCTCAGTAAACCTGGCACTAAAAACAGGTCTCAAGTAACTTTCATTACTATTCGATGGGATCAAGAAACACCCTTTGAAACACAGCTTGGGAAATTATGCATATTTATTACTGTCATCAAAATTAAGAGCGATATTTCGTCGGAATCTTTTGTTTCTCACGCAATTCCCTTTTAACCACAATCTTCTTTCATCTTGCGGTAGAGGCTATCCAGGATCACAGCTCCTTGGAAATGCGAATTTCTGCTCAAAATCCTGTACTTTTTTTCTTGACCCGTTTCTGAAGCTTTCCTTCTTCTTTTCCTTTCATCATCACTTCTCTCTTTGTTTCCTTATTCCGCGCTCTTGCCATTGCCACCCACGGTAACCACGCGATCGTTCTCGGCTACGGGAATACCAGACCAAGATGGGCTTATATGCTTTGCCCCGGAGATTCGCTTATTGTCCGTCCGGTAGAGCTTTAAAGGGCGGGGAAGGTTTTCAGAGGCTCTCGCGTTTGTGTTTGCATCTTGTGGAACGTGAGAATGCCGCCGTCGCAGTATGTACCTCCTCTTTCGCTGCTCTCGATCCCGCCCTTTTTAGGTTCCTTCATCCTGTCCGTCATACCCCTCGGCTTCTGCCGCCTCCGTCTCGACTCGAGCCCGGCCTCGACACCCGATCTCTCCGCCCGACCGCTCCGAGAGCCATTTTCCCTCCCAGTCGCGGAAACATTCTTCCCTCTATGCGTAAACGCCTCCACGTCCACCACCCTCATTTTTCTCTCCCCTTTCCTTCCGTTCCACTCGGCCGACGCCTTCTTCCCTCTCTCCCTCCTTCTGACTCCTTCCCCGGGGTGCTTTTTATTCCTAACAAACCCCGCCGCGTCTCGAGTTACGGCCGCGCCGTACCCATCTCCACAATGAGCTTGGAACCGAAACCCTGAGATAGTCAATTCGCGGCGCGCCTTTAAGTTCTCTCTCACTCCCTCATCCGATCGAAGGCGGGTGGTGATTCTTTAAACTCATGCATACACACGTGTTTTTCTTTTCGATTTTGATCCGTGGGACGTCCAGACCGTCGTAATTCCCGCGCGGTTGCACGACCGCGCTGTGCTCTCGGGCACTGCGGACCGAGTTTGATGCCCGCGAGCCAGACCTATGGATGCCATGAGGTCACACTGGCCTCGCGTAAAATATCTTTCCCCTTCGGAACGAAATGGTTCGAGTGCGGGGCACCTTCGGATGTTTCATCGTAGCCGGGAATGTATTTTCTCGTGGAAACGAGATGTGCGGCATGAGTTACGATATCGAGGCCTTTTACTTTTTTTCGTATCGCAAATTTTCCGGCGAAGTGCGCCCCGAACAAATTCGTATTCAAACAAGCTTCGCGTATTTAATGCATACGTGTTTTACGAATATTTCTCCGTTGCACTTGCCTCGTATCAGATACGATAAAGGTATGTTAAGGGCGTTATCCGGGGCTAAGCGCTTGCACAAGATGCCATGCCCGGCGCCTAAAGACGATGCTACGAACTCCACCCGATTTCAAATGATCCGGTCGTTGATATCTCTCGTGGCAAAAATATATATATTCATGGGTATGTTAGGTATATCCACTATATTCTCAATGTACCTACGCTATTTTTTTTAATCGTAGGCAACCGCATACCCATAAAACCAGGAAACTAGTTTTGCACGCGGAGACGCTTTTCTCCTCCCGCGAATTTTATTTAAAATTACGGGCGCAAATAAGGGTTTTACGTGGGAGACTTTACGATCGAGACTCGAAATTAAACTTCATAAAAATAACCTTATCCATTTAACGGCGTCATATCTCAGTGGGATTGTTTGGATGAATGGATGTATTCCTTTCTCTGTCTCAACTTTCGATCGCAGTTAGTTTGCCTTCCCGACAGTTTTCAGCCTCAGAATTCTCCTATGAAAGCCGTGTTTTACTCCGTATTATGAAATGTTTTCAACCATCACTGACATATCTCAAGTTTTTTATGTCGCCCGCTCCCAAACGTTTACGGCCCACAAACAACTTAATGACAAAGAAGATGATCAGAGGTAGATGGAGTTCGTTCAAACTCTTGTCACCAATCCAAGCATCAAAACGCTCTCCACTTGCATTAACGGATGTCCATGCGTATATTTGAAGAAAAACTACGTGATTTTCTATTTGATTGAATAATATTTTAAGTTTAACATCTTTTTCATCCCTAAGTAGGCACCTATGTTTTCGAGCACTCGATCGCGGTCCCCTGTCTCACTAAGCCTTTGTGATCACATCTTCATTTGTAACATTCATGAACGTTAATTTATCTCATATTGCACGTGTAGAAATTAGTACTTCATTTCAGCCTCACTCTTTATTTTGCGTTTTGAGTATAATACTTACTTAAGTTGGATTGCTGCATCATCGAAAACCATGAACTGCCATTTTCTACGGGTGCCAATTCTTTCTCCATTCGTATCAAACACGAGGGATATGATGCGAGGGTGCCTGACCAATTTGTACACATTTGTCCACTTTTTTCGATCCCTAATCCTAAAGACCAATCAGTTTTCAACTATGATATTAAATTGCCTGAAATATAGCATTCCATTTTTGCCAAAAATATTCCATACTTATTTTTTTCTCATGTTCAGCAATTTCGAAGCTAAATTCATACATTCATAGATCCTTTTATAGTTTCAACCTTTCATCCCGCGTCATTTCACATTATTGCCGAGCGTCAGATTTGGCGTGGGCACATCACCATCTACTTTATTTGCCGTTTGTTTATACTGCCTATCCTAAATTAAATCAGCGAGTAAAAAAATCCATCGTCTCGTCCCCCTCTTAAATTTCGTCCTCGAGAACAGCCCCTCACTCCAGTTTCCTCGCCTTCTTCATTTCCCCTGAAGGCCTACTCATCAAACCAAATTTAATTCACCACCTCCGTGAAGTTATCAAACAGGTAATTACTTGCCATCCAAAAACACGCCCTCCCACCGTGACTTCGAAAATCCCCTCCACCAAACAAACCTCCCTCTTCCCGATTTGCTCTCGTCCCTTTTGTTTTCTCGTTCGCGTCCCTGAGAAGGCTCTCACGGCCTTAGGGGTCCCACCTTCCTTGAGAACCCTACGGTCATTCATTTCCGTAGTTTTAATTTCTATCTCTAGCTTGTATGCGTGCCCTCGTGCATTTCAGGCCCTTTTCCAACGAGAATATTCTTCATGCTTCGCAGGCTTTCTTCGGATGAGCAAGGGAGTGGCAACATCACGGTGAGCACTCCGCCAACTTTTTAACGACGCAGTATAAATTTTCCGTAAACTGCAAAACATGCACTGCACCCCGAACTTAATACACGAGCCGCTCACGGGAAAAAGTTGAGGTTTAACGGGCGCGCGAAGGAAGCATTTCTTTCCGAGCCATTTCAAGATTCGTGTTCATGTTTTAGCCAAAAAACGAGAAACACACAAACTTTGTCACCTCCTGCACCGAAAAAAATTGCATGTGAAGCGGTGTTGATTGAATGGATCGCGGATATCCTACGGTATGAGTGTCACTAGCTCCAAGCTCCTGATCTTGGGTTGTTTACGACGTGCCCTAATCTATATTTTCGACTGGTTCCGCGAATCTGATTCTGCGCTTACGAGAGATTTACATCGTGACCTCTCTCTCTAGAGGTCGTGAACGGAAGCAAATTCCTTAATGATTCCTCCGATCCTGTCTCATTATAGAGGGCAGGACTCGGAAATAACATACTGTTGACATTGGGAGGCATGATGATCGCCTTCACAGTGCTGCGCGATCCCCTCCCTCAGCACACCCTTGACTCTGCTGATCCGAGTCATTCGGCAAATAAAAGGCATGGTGAGTAGGGACGCTCAGCGAGCTAAATCGAGAATGGATTGGGTGGAGGAGAGGCAGCCCAAGTGCAGGAGGAATTACTTAGTCTCGTTCAATCCTTTAACGAAGTCATCCTCGAGAATTGCTTGGTCATTCGCTGGAAGCGTCAGGCGGCGAAATGACATCGTTCCACTCAGTGATGCCTAGTGGGTGTAGGCAGGGCTAGGAGAAACATTCATTGGCAAGGCAGTTAATTCCTCCCTCGAATACCGACTTCGCGAAGTAATTATTTTCCAGCTTTTAATAGTTTCCAGCGACTTGTGGGAGATAAAATGTTCTTTTAACGTCCGCCTCCTCCGCCGCAAATGTAATCATTATCAGCTCCTAGGCTCGTTGCAGATCGCGCCGCTCATTGGCATTTTGACACGCGATTTACATCGAAGTCCTCTTCGCTTTTCGCTCTTAAGTTAATTCGGATTCCTCTGGTGTATGTACTTTGTGTCCCTTTGAAGGCCTCCCTCATTCAAATACAAGGGCGTCGTTGGCATCGAGTGACGCTGTATTTATTTACGGGATTAAATCGTCGATCGAACGAATTGTGTAGGGGAGAATTGAACGAATCAATGAGGGGAATGTGAATTAACAGTTAGCGCTCTTCAGAAAGAGGTATATCATTTGTATACCCAATGTAAGCTGCAAAAGATTTTAGAGTTCTCAATGACGGCTGTTAGACGTGTTGCATATGTTTTAAATCCATCACTAACTACTTGGTAGCCAATTTTTGGCATCACTTTCAAACAGATTGCTGCGTTAGCAGTTGTGTGCACGATTTTCCCAAGTCTGTGGTCTTTTATTGATGGGGGTGTACTTTTGGTGTCATTTGAAGTTGAAATAGTTTCTAACTTAAGGTTCTGAGCACAAGAAAAAGCCATAATATTTCCTACGAAGTTAATTCATAAGTCAAATAAATTTTTTTTCTTGATATTTATAAATTCTATAATTTTTCGGTGTTTATACACCTGCAGGCGATCTCATTCTGCACTAGACGCGCACGATTCAGCATTGCTTTGGCAATAAAATGGACTATCGGGTAGGCGAATTAGAAGTAATGGATGACAGAACGGCAATCACTGATCATCCACTCAATAACTCCGTGAGTTTCTAAACCCGGGCTTAACCGCTGCACCGGCGGAAAATATTTTAAGATTTTACTAGGCCGTTAATCTGCGCCTGAAAACGCCTTCCTCCTCCTTTGGGAACCGCGGAGACACCAGTTCCCAAAGGTTAGGAACGCGGAGATGACAATGTCAAATCCATTTCAGCCCACACTAGAAGGTAAAGTGCTTTTGTGGCACGGATAGATGAGGGAGAGACTGATTGCTGAGGCGTCTTTTAATGCTTAAGCCAACGGTATGCTGCTTACCCCACCCCCACACCCTACCTCTCCCACCCCCACCACTCACCGTCACTGAAAGCCTCCCTACCTCTCCGCCATGCTGCACCACCTCGAGAACCATGGTGCATAATCTCACCATTCCTCGTCTTCCCCCTCCCCTGGGGCATTCACGCGGCGCGAACGACAGATTCCCCTTAATAAACACCCATGGCTTGCTCACCTCATCTCGGAACAGATAAGTAACACACAATTGCGCGCTCACACCAAAGGGTTTTTTTCTTCTTTACTTATCTAACACCCCCCTACCTCCTCACCTTACCCTGCCGCTAACCCTTCCGCGCGGACGTCTCCTGTGATGCAAAGGGTGTTCCTTCGGTCGAAGTCCTCGTCTCACCGTTTCTCCATCCCATTTCTTTCCCTGTCTCCCTCTCGAGGAAAAAAATGGTGAGATCCCGAGGGGAGGGAGCGAATGAAGACTGTGTGGGGAAGAGGAAGCTCAAAGAAACCTCTCTCTCTCACACTCTATTAATGTCCCTGCATCCTCAAGCGAATCTATTTGCGCAAGGTCATTAAAATACGGTTGACTAACTGTCCGCCATTTATATGTGCCCGCGTGCTTGATGGCGGAATCCGTCGAAGCGTTTATTCATTCTCGAGCGCCCTTCTCCTCCTCCTCCGCCCATCCCGTCGACGTCTTACCCCCCTCAACCTTCCCTGCCAAGACGCCCAGACATATTTCTGCCCCCTTCCACGGAGATGCGAAGGGCGAGTGCAATTACACCCCTCACGTGTTTTTCACCCGAGAGAGACGCATGACGTTCGGGTCCGGAATATGATGAAACGTTGGGGGCGAACTCCAATTAGCGCACCTTCCCTAATTCTCTTCCCGACTCTTTCTTCCGGAAATCCTCCCCCGCCTTATAACTTGAATATTTCACATCTTCCGTTGCATGCTTCGCGATTTTAGCTCACGGATCGGATGGCATTAATCGCTGTTTGCTCCACTACCGTTTTGCCATCTGGAATCGTTTACTTGGGGAAAGATAGGAATTGTTGACTTAAAAAAGAACCACCATGGTGCTCTCGAGGGTGTGGGGAATTAGCGTTTCTCGCTAGCTATGATGGTGGAAGTCTTAATAAGTATCAGATGTTGAGACGCGCGGTATATCTTGTCACTCGCGTTCACCCTGTCACGCCAAAACAAAATCGAAATGTTTTCATCCCAGGAATAACAAAGGGGCAATTAAAACTGTGATAAAAGCTTCCATCAACTTTGTTAACTTTCCGCTCTCGTTGTAGTCTCTCGTGTGAGAAGCTTGGCTTGGAGAGGCTTGTTTATTCATTTAAAAAACATTGTGCGGGGCGGCTTTCCCCTGGGGCTGTGTTGCGACCGTTTACAGCGGAGCAGATGGGGGAAACCCTTCGTGTGAATGTTTACTTCATTTTAATTGCGGGGCATTCACTGAGTGGAAAAGGCTATGGAGGCCATTTACGTGGAATGAGCGCAATTAACTTACAGGACGTTGGTGCAGAGAAATAACCGGAGTGGCGCAGTCTTTTCCCAATCAATAAATGGGAGGGGACGTAGTATTCAATGGATTGGAACTAATTAGGTAGACAATTAGAATAAAAGTGCACTTCTCGGTCGCAGGAAATTATAAATACCGGTAACAGTTAGGGGCGGGTAGTCATCGGCCCTTTGCTTTTATGTTCCATCACAGTCAAGGGTATTCTCTTGAAATAATAGTAAAGCTTTAGTAAAATAAATGTCTTATGAGAATTGTTCTTATGGAGGTATGTTTTGTCGTAATTTTATCAAGAGAGTTCGTATCCTGTCAGGCCTCATTTGGTAAAGTTTCTTCGTACGGATAAAAATTCGGTACTCAACTGCGGATGCTTGATTGCGAATGAATAGGTAATTAGAATTGCTTGCCGTGCTCAATAAGACGGAAGTGTGTGAGCTAAAGGAAATCTACCGCACTGTGATCGTCAGCTGTTGTCTTGCGGCAGACGGGATGATGTTGCCAGATTGGTCTCCTATGACTAGGCGAAATTCTGTCAGTTGTGGGCAAAAAAAATTACTACCTACCTGGTTCTTTCGAGGAGGGATTTTTCCGAGGTTTTTGTATTCACGACAACTGTGCATTTGCAGTTGTTAAAGTAGGCTGGGGTGTTAATAAGAAAACCTTTGAGTCCGCTTAAAATTGCTTTTATTAAGCCCGAATGAACCTTATGGCAGACATCCTTTCGGAAACGTGATAAATTACGCACTGCCATTAGGGACCTTTTCTTGCGTCACATTTTTCTATCCTCCGAGTTTTTACGTTTGTGGCGATGACTCTTACGACTTGATAGTTTTGAGCCAGGCGTTGCTTCCTTTTGACTGGCTGAGGAATAATTTCTGTCCACTAGTATTGGAGCGATTATTTTTCAATAGCGTGAACATTAGGTATCACCTACGCATGCTTACACGGCAGAATTTCCTAAATTAATATTTCTCCTTAATTTAGCTACTTTATTTTCGTTTAAAGGGAAAACAATTATTGATTTTTGAAGTCATTGTGCAGTGTATTGAATGTCTCATGCCTCTAAGTACCATTCATTGCTTTCAAAGAAAGGTAAGGATTTGTGAACTGAGTGTTTGCAACAGCTCAGTGGCAACACTAACGATATTCATCGTGTTAGGAAATGACTCCCCTCTTTCCATGGGTTTATAATTCATAGAAACTAGCTATATGCTGCAGCTTTAACTTTCAATTTTTAAAGGCATAATTTTAATAAAAATCTCTAAGTCTAAATATCAATCTTTAAGTGATTGTACATCTACTTAGTGGTCCCGTTATGACATTTATAAAGGTAAATGAGGACGTAGCACCAAGATAGCTGGTGATACTGTTGCTGTTGCACAAAGATAGTCTTCTTGTTTTGTCGACTGTCTTATGGACGAAATGAAATAATAATTCTTCTTTGGTAGGCCATTTGTGGATCGCTAGGAAATGTGTACTAATTTGAATTATTTCATGCATTTGAAATGAAACCTCCTTTGACAGCGTCGTCATCCGAAGGATCAAGGCCATTTCCCTGAATAGGAGAGTTCAATTTAGCACCACAGATGGACCACAGGGCGAGCGAGAGGGAAGATGAGAAAAAAGGGGATCTTACATCTCGTGAAAGCAGTGAGAAGGGAATGAGGGAGTCACAGTGGTCAGCAGTCATATGTGGTCCTTCGACTACGTTTGCGCGATATGCCTCGAAGGGAATCGAGTTGAGCATAGCGAGGGGTGGGGGACTGAAGGCGCGGGGCTACGCAGCGTTCCCGGGCGACAGGTGGGCAAATTCTCCGTGACCGAGGAATAAGTGTGCCGCCAAGGGGGTCGCGTAAAAGAATGGGTGGGTGATGGGTTCGTCTCTCATTTGTGGACGAGGAGAGAGTGGGAACGAGGTGAGGAATATCATCCAATGTCCATTGAATCGAACGTTCTGGCGTATAAAAAAAAGAAGTGAGGTGGGAAGCGCAGGGAAGGGGAGGGAGCCGTAAATTTTATCGAAAGCGTTTTGTCTCCACCGCTTCCCCAGTGGCGGAGCAAGCGGAGCGAAACAGTGTTTGGAGTCCGTCCGTCGGGTCCCCATCACAATGCTCTTCTCTCTCTCTCTCTCTCCATGTTCCGCATGTTAAGGAGCCGGGATTTCTTTTAATCGAGTGTCGTGATCCGCTCTAGCCGCTTCTGCAACGCTCTCCCTCCGCGGACTGGTCCATTTCTTATAACTTCCTGAGACGCATTCATCCGATTTTTTTTTCTTTTCCCAGAATTTGAAATTAAAATGGAAGGCTTAACGGTCCGCGGCTATTCAGCCGTCATCAGATGGTGGAGATTTATTTTCTTTTCTTACTAATTGTGTTGGCATGATCTCAGATTTATTGTTTTTTTAATATAACAGCGGTGAGAAGCATCTTAGCTGGAAAGGTAAATTAATGGCTCTGAATGCAATAAAAACGCATTGACCATATGAGTTAAATTTATGAATTACCGCTTAGGATATATTTATTTGTGAAAGTAAAATTTTTGAAATTGTTTTTATTCATTGGGTTTCTACTTCAAGAACATATATGTCCCTCAATGGACCCTTTTTAAGTCACGACTATTTTCCTTTTCATCTACCCCATAAGAAGGATCTAAGTTTTAGATTAACGTCTTCTCTAATAACCATCTTTGATTGAAAAACGCTGGGAAATACAAATACGCATTATTTCATTACGTAATTCTATTTTATGCCTTAAATTTTTCTGTCATTTATGTGGCGCTAAACTTCGGATAAGATAAATTTAACCAGTCATTGCAGCATCAAGTAAGCGATATTCTGTCATTATTGTTCATTCTATATGTTATACCTACGATAGCATTTTTAGTTCGAAAATATTTTCTGCGAAGGGTGTGGAAGATAAGCTTTTTAGTGATACGCGTCAATAAATTTATATTTGGTAAAATCTGTCCTTGGTAGGGCACAATCACAAGAATGTTAATAGCCTATTTAAAAGTCTCAAGAGCCCCTCGACACCTGGGGCTGAATTTATTTCCACTTTCTAGATTCCCGGGAATAAATTACTGCGAAAAGTGGGGATACGAATTTAGGCAGAAAAAATATCGACATAATGGAGAGGTAATTGTAGTTGAGACTTTCCTTGTCCTTCTCGGGGAGTTTTCGTCTCTCGGGCTTATGAACGGGTCTTTCAGCGTCCATTTGATGCCCACTCACTCCTCCTTGCCCAAAAGGTACCGAGGACGGGCGGCGAAGTGAATGTGACAACCCGTCACCCTCGAAGACGATGCTTTTTTTTCTTCTCCACAAATCCCTTCTCGATCCTTGCCCCACGCGTCGCTCGTCGCGAGCAGCTTCCGCCCGCTTCTTCCTCCCGGTCGATCACCCACGTCTTTCCTGCCCTCTCTCTTTCTCCTTACCTCTTCCCTGCTGCGTCCGAGGAGTCACGCGAGGACTGGGAAGGAAGCCTTAAGGGATGATGAAAGGGAGCGAAAGGAAAATGCAAAGGGGGTGGGGCAAATCGGGAGGGGTTGAATTCCCGGTGGAGAAATAGAGAGAGAGAGACCACTCCTTCCTCCCCATTCCAACTTTTTCCCACCACAGCTTCCACCTCCTCTTCGGTCCGACTATCCCGCTCTTGACAGGCGAGGGAGAGAGAGATTTTCACGAGATTGTGAAGTCTTTCATGCGAGTTGACATCTGGAGCCCTCCTTATGACGCCTCGGATGAAAGGTTTTGCCAACGCTCGGTGCTGAGCGGGGATGAGATGGGGGGGGGGGAGGGATACGGCGATCTCAGAGGGGGGGCGAGGTGCGTCTCTTGCCTCTTTTCCCTCCCTCTCGGGGAGCGTACGTCGTCCGCAGGTTTTTGAAGGGGTTTTAAAGGGCGGCGCTCGACATAATGGGATTTGGAATTTACTTTTTCCTTCCCGGCTCAGACACGCGCGAGCACACGAACTCACACGAACTGGGTTGTTTCCTGTCAACACTCACAGTGTGGGGCGGGTTCCTTTATAAGATTTGCCCGTTTATCGAAAGAGAAAAGGGAGAGAAAGAGAGAGAGGCGGAATGTGTTAAAGCTTTGAGTCACTTAAATTTCTCCGGAATCCTTTTAATCGCCCGAGTTATCATAATTGACTCGAGAACGAGGTTTTTAAAGTCAGGAAAGAGTGAAAGATGTTAATTATTTGAGAGGCGAGAATTTTTTTTGGCCTGCCGAAGAGGGAACTCGTGCGCTCTAATTGAAATTGGTCCATTGCTTTAGAGTTTCTTTAGGGGCTATATATTTTCCATTAATTGCCTCCGCTGATTTCCCATTAATTGGGGCTTTTACACACCACGAATAAAAATCATTTACCGTGCATTCATCATCGAAAACAATCAATAATTTATGCTGATACATTAAGCTCCGTGAGAGGAATAATTTTTACATAAAAATTCCATGGGGTTGGTGAATGATCTCCTGAAAGATGATTTCTTGAACTCCAAGATGGGGGTGTGCTGGGGGAAAGATACGGAGAGAGCTCCTCGAGGGGGAGAATCTGGCGAATGAGCGATCGAAATCGCCAGCAAGACTCCCGCGAGCCGTCCCCTGCGGGCAGGACGAAACGACACGTACCCGAGCGATCTCTGGCCTCCGTGCCACTCGCCGATTGCGAGACCCTGACAGAAAAAGCAAACGCCTCTCCTTCCCAGGCGTAGCAGCGCCTAGCTCGAGCACGCCACCTCAGCTCCCGCCCCAGGAGGTCTGATATCGGGTGCGTGACTCTGGGAGCTAAGTGGGAAGGAGGTGGTTTTACCGAGAGCGCTAAGGGGAGTCACGGGGTGCAAGGGTGTCGGCGAGGGATAACAGGAAGGGTTGTTGCCGATTAGTCTCAAGTCAAAGCGTGAGAGAGGGACTTGACGTCCAGCCTGGACCACCACCGCTTGATGAAGTTAAGTTCAGACTCTGGGAGCTCTGCAGATGTACACGTCTGCAATTTACGCTATGAGTCTGAGCAAGGATCCTCTATCCGACGGAGGGAGGTCAGCAATCCATCCCCTGTGTATCAGGGAGAAAGAAAGGAAGTAATCGGTAGGAATGCAAACATGGTAGGAACAAACCAGTCTTCAAAGACGAGGGTCGTTTTCATAGGTGAGGATAGAGCCCAGCCAGTGGCAGAGCACCTGGCACATAAAATTCGCATAAAAAACTTTTTCCTGGCCTATCTCTCGTTTCCCAGTAAGCTTTGCCTTCAAGAAAGCTGCTCAGTATGGGTTTACCTATGGGCATTTCGACTTACTAGGCATTAAACGGGTTTGAACTCGGAATCCGGTTCCGATAACTAAACGCTCTACCACTTAGGATGTCACACGTCCACATCAGTCACTGTCGCTTAAAAATATTCCAGTTCTGTGCTCCATGCTGTATTAACTAGTATTTATAATATGTAAGTATTCATAACTAGAAATGGTCCTTATTTCAAGAGCCCGAATAAGACTTTTTCTTTAAAGAAATAGTTTTCCTTTACGTAACTTAAATGAGTGCTTTCACTACAATATTCTTTTCAGTATTTATCTGCGTCATAATTATAATTTTATTTGGTATCAAAATTACTTCTGAATATCGATTATACTATTTGACTTCGTGAACACAGCGATTTCGGTGTTTATAGGCTAATTGTTTGTTAATTATTCTGATGGGAATAAATATTTATTTGATTTGACTCGGTGAGAATGTAACCGCTCAACGCTTCCACTCACAACTGTCATCTTTGCATGATCGGTCATTCTGAAAGGAAAGCTGCCATGTTAGCGTAATCCATACCATTAAGAAATATCTTGTCAACGCGTATTCCATCGCGGCATTATTTCTGATCAGATAACTTGAAACGTCCGTCTGCCGAGGGTTTAAGAGACGAGGAGAGTGGAGAGTGATAAGATGCTCGTAAGTAGGCGATCAAGGGAGTGTCTCCGTCCAGCGAACTGGTTTGCAGGTTTCATGGGGGAGCCGGTGGTGGTCGTTTTGTGATCGTTTGGTTGCTCCGCCTCGCCATACACCGCGCACCGAAACATCATCCTCTCTTTCCCTCTTCCCTCTCCCCCCCAAAAAAACCTGTGGAAAGGGACAGAAAGTGATACTTTATCCCGGCGCTCGCAAACTAAACTTGATAAATTGTCGTATCGAAATAATCTCATGCATCAAACCCACGAGGTGGTATCCGTTTGGAAACACATTACAAGTGCACTGCGATGGAAGCCATCCGTCAAGGTGCGGCGGTCCCGGAGCATCCCTAAACACGGGCGAGCTCATGATGTGGCATCGAAATCCTTAGCGTTTAAGTGCTTCATTTGTCTCTCCTTTTATGGCGCTTCCCCACCCCTCAAGCCCCAAGTCAGACCGGCCGGAGATTTTTCGGGAGCGCGTCAGCCACGCCGCCAAATGGGGAGATGCAGTGGTGCAAGAGAGCGGTCCGGGATGAATAAAGATCGGACCGGTCGAGTGTCATGAGCTCGTGCCATACTGGAGAAGAGAGATTTCGAGCATAGGAAGACATCAAAATCAAATGGAAGAATTGTAGATAATTTGTGATAATGTGCTTTATGACACTCGGGAAGTTGAGGATTTCAGAACCCTAATTTAATGGTGCCTCTTGAAAATGTATTCGACAGCGAAGTTAAGTCTTATTTCAGAATTATCACGGTGCCACGATACAATTTGCTTGCGTTTAATGGTCTACTCATCAGAGCTCTCTATGTGATAAGTTAGTAACTCTACTATGGGTTAAATTGTTTTGTGACCCACCAAATCGGGCTCTTACAAGAGAGGCGAATTCATAATTATTCAAGCATAGCAAATGAACATTTCAATGAATCGAGGGTCATTGTACCTTGGTCACCAATTAGTTTCGGGCTCAAGTTAATCGGAGAGTAGTACAGCAAATAGAAATGTCGAGAGTTTTATGCACTGCCGTAGTCATCGCCAAGGTTTTACGAGTACGGATCATATTTGGGTGGAATAGCAACAATTTATTTCACTATCAGCAATGTATACAAATTTAGAATCCAGCTTGGAATGCCGGAATGTGTTACGCCTTTTCAATGAAGTATTTATGTAGAAATGTTAGTAAGTACAGGACCCTCCATTGTGGTCTTGCTTTAGGAATAACTGATGCAAAACAGATGAACAGTTGACAGTCGTGGCAACGTAGCCCTGGACCCACATGCGCTCCGATGAGAATGCAAATAATTATCTTGAAATTCAGAGGAGGTTAAGGCGGAAAAATACCATCTTGCCGGTGGTGTGTTTGTTTTTGGAATGACTAGCGGAATCTTGGTCCATGCCTCGTGGCATAGCCGTCCCGTTTTCGGAGCCATTCGGCATCTTTCGACTCAATGAGATGAGGAGGAGAAGAAGGGCGAGTGGATTTCCGTGGGAAGCGGGGGAAAGTGGATGGCGGGGGAAGGGGGGAGGAGCTATGGGGGGTGAGTTGTGCGGTGGTCGGCGATGGATTGTGGGGCGAGTTGGAGAAGGGGTTTTGGGGGTGGAGGGGAAGGCAAGGGCTTCCGTAAATCGCCTCGCTCCCAGCGTGAGTCCGTTCCGCCGTCTCGCTGCTGCTGCTGACCCCATCCCCGGACATCACCCACCCTCCTGGGTCCCCAACGCCGACTCCATTCTTCAGCGGGTAAGACCTGCGGCCTTATTAAAATTGCGCGTCACCCGCATCTCGGCGTCCCACTCCTTCACACCCTCCCTCACCCTCTCGGAGCCACCCACCTGATGATTCTTTCTCCTCCCGTCTCCTTCACCGTTCTCTCTCTCACGCTGGCCATTCCCCTCCCGTTGCTGTTTCTCGTGAACCGTCGTCCCTCCTTCCATCCTGAGACCTCAATTCCGTGATGTTTCGCTCCGTTAGTGGTTGTTTTATTAGGGAGAGGCGACTGACTATTAAAGAACTTTGCGCCTTTCAGGATTGTCTGATTTTGCAAAAGGTAGGGTTCTTAGGTAGTCAAGGAAAGTGGAGAGAAACCCTGCCATCAACTAAAGGTTTATATTTTAAGGTACTATCCGACGGAATAAGTACTGAAAATGTACTGTTCTCCACGACACATTCAAGTGGAAACTGGTGTAGCACTAAAGTATCTGCAAATATCTGCATTGGACCCAGTCTGTACGGATTGGAGGCAGTGCTGTAAACGCCATTCCGACTTAATCTCCTCGCTGCCATCGTTCATAGTGGGAAGACTGCATTACTGTTACATTTCGCACCTCCGTTTGGAAATCGGAATAAGTTATTTCAGTTCAATAACCAGTTTTCAGTGCGCCATTGCCCCTGACGTGTCCACCGAACTACGTACAGCTAAAGGCGTCGAGCTTAGGGCGAAGGCCATCTGACTGTTAGTTTCTCAGGATATGATCATAGCGCAGAGCCTTAGCTGTTTCATCGCTGTTGAATCAGATTTTTAATACGTGATTTGGAAACGAGTAAATCAAGATCTTAAGAGACCTTAACTTACTTGTTAAAAAAACAATTGCCGGCTGCATTTCTGGGATGTTATCCGCATACTCATGAGACCTGTGCGTAATCAGACCGAAGACATTGCCAATCACAACAACCTGTCTCATTTCTTTTTCTTCCTCACGCCTCTGGCACATCACACGATACGAAATCCATAATTTATTCATCCTTTCTTCACTGCTGTTCTTAGTTTTCTTGACTGGACCCCTTTGGATCGTCGCTGGTATTGGCTATTTGAAAATCACCGCTCGGGACCTCACTCGAAGAAAGGGAAAAATATAATCGCAAAAACTCCCCATACAGCCGTCTTCCTCACGCATTATAATATTTTTAGTCCATTCTTTCCGCTTCATCGATATTCCCGGCCACTGCTTCGAATGGAAGGCAAATGGGATAATGGAAAGAATGTTCCTATCATTACACGAAAAGAAAAAAACGGCTCAGTTGCGAATGGGCGGTTGAAAGGAAAGGGTAGATATAGCGAACATATCGTACTCTACATTTTATATCAAAATTATCAGTCAGGAAATCGAGAACAAAAAGCCTTCACTCCGTTGTGTGAGGAAAATATTAGGGTGGAGTGATTCCTCGGCGCGGATAAATTAAGATAATCTGTCGCTCTCGTGTAAAGAAAGTGGGAGGCAAAACGAAATATTTTTCGAAGGAAGGCGCTAATCTCGCATTAGCGCGAGCGAGTAATAAGCAGAGTCAGAATTGAGTCTTTCAATCGTGTCATAATCGAATTATAATTTACACGTTCGACGTGTATATAGAAGAACAAGCGTGTGGTACTAAATAACTGATTTGCGATTGAATGGTATCGCAAACGCCCATCTTATCCGTTCGGGAAAAATCCCAGGGCGTCTCGGCATCGATAGCAGTTCTCATAAACATAGCTTTTAAATGTTTTGAGTACTCGGCGGTAGAGCAACCCCTCCTTACGCCAGTCCCACCCTCCCTCTCGCTCACGCACACACATACACGCACTCACGCCGGCGGTGGGTAATTACCTCTTTTACTCCCTTTCTCTCCCGCACACGCGGTCGATTGGGGGATGGGAAAAGACGAGCATAAAGAGGAGAGGGAAGAGAGTCAGTCCTCTTTGAGTCCGAGTGGGAACGGGGATGAGTTCATGAATATTCATCCGCTCATGCAACACCACCTCTCGGGGCGTTTTAACTTTTCCCACCTCGAACCCCTATTGATTTTCACGCCCATGCGATGCGAGGTGAACTTAATAATATTCTCGCGTGGATTTTAATGGTCGCTCTCATCTCGCAGTGCAGCGGATGCACGAGATTCCATCCCATCACGATCCGGTTGGTGCGTCTTCTCACTCCGCCATCGGAGTGCTTCGTCTCCCTATGATGTCCCTATAGCGCGTTATAAATTCGTTGATTGAAGATCACTCCTTTCACACCTCATCCACTTCAACACCCATCCACTTCGGAACGTCAGGAAGCTGTTTTTTTAAACCATTATCTCCTATGTTATACGTAAACCTTGAACATGCCATTTTTAGCCATCTCATGGCTTAACCTCGGCTTATTTAGAGTGATCATATACCGCATTTTGGCTACTAGCCTTCATTGCTAATCAAGGGATAGTCAACATCAGTAGAAAAACAATATTAGTGAATAGCAGTTTGAAAAATGAGGTAAAGTAGCTGTATCCCTTAATGTAAAGAAATCCACTCTGACAGTTGTACACATAACAAGCAAAAACTGACTCCCCTGACCACCATCGCCACTTTCATCTCACTACTCAGAACGTCACTCGTAAAATACGCTCAGCATACTTCGGAAATGTCTTTGATTCGACTGTTTTAAATTGATTGATAGTTTAAACCTGGTTAGCTATTTGAACTAACTCCTTCTCCTTATTTTAATTATATATACTTCTTATCCTCATATAGTCTGTTATGAGCGTTACTAGAGTAATATTCGTTATAGCGGCGAGCACAGAAATGGATGCCATGTTAGGACTGCTTCGGCACTTGCAGCATTGAACGATCTTCGGGAAGATTCGCGATCGGGGGAGTGAAGCATCAACGGACCGGGTGTGCATGCGAAATACTGCGTGTGTGTTGTGCCACAAAACCAAAGCATTCAACCTCCGTATCTTCCCAGCCTCTTCCCTCTCTGCCTCGGATATTCCCTTTTTTCCCACATCGCGTCCGATCGTCTCACTCCGATATCATTATCCGCCCTTTAATGAGCTATGATTGATGATCATCGACCCTCCCTCTCTCCTGAAATGCAACCACCGAAAGGGTGGAGGCGGGGTTTATGGGTGGGGTAGTTGCAGCGGAGGGAACTTCTCTCCACAACCCCCTCCCCCCCCAACGAGAGTAGGTGGTAATGATTCGTGTGGCGATCCCCGAGCAACGGGACGGTGCTACGAGAGCGCCCCTCGACTCCTTTTACACAAACAATCATCGTCCAATCTATTCCGCCTATGACCGTGGACGATGCGAGTTTCCATTCTTTTTTTTTCGGCCCCACTCCCGAGAGAGAGCAAAAGCATTCATTCTTCCCCAGGTCCACTTATCTCTCCGTGTACATCTCGCCAGTTGAAAACCACACCCTTCCCTCACTCTCTCCCCTTCCGCTACACATACAAGATAGCCCTCCTTCTCTCTCGAAACTCGGAGTGGGATTCAATCCCCTTCCCACCACACTCCACACACGCCCCCCTCCACCCACACCGCACGCCTCGCCCCGTATTCAATAGCCTCGTCTCCTTCCTCCTGAATAATAGAGGCTAATCATCTAATCAATCCCAGTCGTCTTTTATTCCTTACTCAGCCCTCCCCCCTCCCTCACAGAATCATCCTCACCCCCCAATCCTCACCCTCCTTCCCTCAACTCCCCCCTCCTCCTCCCACTTCTCATTGTCCTCCCTCCCACTTCTCATTGTCCTCCCTCCCACTCCCCTCGCGTTGTAATACGTGCGCACCAATACCTTTACCGTCCCCCATCACCCTTGATGATCAAGTCCATTGTCGATGGTTTAGCTTTTCCGTTTCCCGCCAAAATCAGCGGAGATCGATTGCTTGACTAGCGTCAAATACTTCACTGTCACGAACGCGCAGGAAATGAGATTCGCGATTTTTTATGCGCTTTTATGTTTAAGCGTAGCTTATTACCTGGACTGTTATCCGATGGAAAAGTATCGTGGGCGTATAAGCTGAATGAGAAATGCCTGACTCAACGAGGAACTTGGAGCGATAAAGAAGTCCCTCTAACGGTCGAAACTTACATTGAAAGTAATCACTGTACAGGAAGAAAGAAATGATGAACTATCTTAAAGTGATTTCTCAATGTCTGTCGATGCGGCCGAAAATAAAATAGGGGGCAAGTAGTATTCGCTTAAACAGGCTTATTAAGAAACCTCGAAGCTGCATCTTCATTTTGCCAAGCATCATTAAAGGTACAGCATTTTCAAACAGCAACTATTGATTAAAATTCTGCTATTTTATTCCCATTCGACTGCCGATGCATTATTTACGTTCGTCCGTCGAAGAAATTTTGACTTGTATTCATTGCCTCAGGAATGCAAAGATAAAGGCAAACGACAAGCGAAACTCGGAACCCCGTGCATTGTGAATAGAATCCCTGTCAGACACGATTGGCTTCGTCCTAGCGGTGGATAACTCAAGCTAAGGGTATGGAGTCCTTATCGGGAAAATGAGATAGACGCATACGTCTTCGGTGACGCTACGAGCCTTTTGCAAAATGCTCAACCGCAGGTATGTGGTCATCTCAAAAAACTGAGAACTTGGGAAAATATATTAAGCGCGCTCAAATTGAACAGAAACTTACGCTCCTAATCGCACGAGATTAAGCGTATGCCCATTTATGCGCAGGCTCCCTCCTCTATGACTCTGATTCGACGCGATCGTTTTCGTACTTGCATAAATCGCTGGCATAACTCAGCGACGCGGAAAATTTATATCCCCTCCCTCCAGGCCCCCTCCTCCCCGCCCCCCTAACCAGCCCTTTTCATTTCCTCCCTCGTTCCCAGCTTAGGCAATAATCCGCGATATTCCTGGCGTCAAAATACATCACTTCATCCCATAAACCATACAATAATCGATCCCATTAAGCCAATAACAGTATGCGTGTACCTCAAAGCTCTCTACCCGGTTCCTATGCTCCAATCCCCTCTCGCTCTCAGATTTCCTACCCGGCATCCTTGCCTTTCGGGGCCATTCCTCGTCTATTAACGGCCGCGTCTCCCTGAAGAAGATATGTCCTCGGCTCCTTGCGGTTCGAGTGCCGGTGGTGGGGCGGTCGAGGAACTGGATTTACCACCAATAGCGGTGGCAGTGCCGCGGGGCTCGCGTATTTGCATCTCGGGCGGGGGGGTCCAAGAGCAGTGTGGAAGATGCGAGGGGAACTTAGTTTGGAAAGAGATACTGAGAAAGGGAGGATATAATATGGAAACGGGTGGTGAAATGAGAGGATAAAAGGCGAGGTTGGAATAATGAGCCCCAGGTCAGTGTTTGTGCGTGGCGTATAGACTGAAACAGAAGAGAAGCAGAACTCCTATACTGCTGGCTACCAAGCGACGACATAACACTTAAGAGGAAGTCAAGAATAACCTTCTTTAAAAACTAGTTCTTTCCATCTCATATGTGTTTTTTGAAAATCAAAGGTAGGTATGCTTGTGGTGTCAGCCAAGAAGTATGAGTCTTTTATGTTTAAAACATAAGTAACGGAATGTGCTGGGATATTTGTTCGACGGTACGTAATAATTTGTCATTCTCTCTCCGCTTGCAGTCGTCATTATTGTATCTTTCCTTTGGCAGAGTAATGATTTTTTTTTGCATAATAATGATGTTGTTGAAATTATAGACGTTTTATGAGTGCCTGAAATACATGCTGAAAAATGTTCCTTTGGTTCTTGTAAGGGAAGCAACTTTCAGGAGCACAAGGTTAGAGCCACGTGATACGAGTCATTTTGAATTGCTCTAAATTGCTATAAACTTTTTTACTACGTAGTAGCAAAAACTTTATTAAATAGCACCAATTTTCCAAGTATGGATATCCAATATTAAAATAGAAATATGAGTGAACATCGTCGGAGAGAATAGTACAATTTTTTTATTCCATAAATACACTGAATAAAGTATTATATCAGGATCACATACCAAATTACCATAACAAATACCAAACCAAATCGATGGTACCTTTCGGAGAATACCGAGCGGTTAATTTTTGAGCTCATTGGTCGAGGAAGTTGTATGCCACGACGCTTAGGCCTATTGGTAGGTTTAAAGTGCGTTTGGAAGGAAGAAATAGGATGGAAGAGGGTGACGCAAAGGGAAATCAATGGTGAGGTCGTTGAAGGATGTGAGGAGCAGACAATCGATCCTTGCGTTTAGTGCGGCATGACACTAGCCCTTCTAGGCGGAGACAGGGGATGCGATCCTTGGTGAGTAACCACTTGCAACTGGAAGCACTTGCCATTGATCACACGTGGCCCGCGTTGTTGTCCCTCCTTGTCACCTGTCGCGGACGACTCAAAAGAGAGTGCGCGCGTTTAGATTGACTGCTCTGCATCACGCGAGCACCGCTCCCCCTCCCCCCCATCTCCCTGCTTAGAGATAGTGGGCACGCGCATAAAACAGGAGTGGAGAGAATTTAGAATCCTGCCGTTTGGAAACGAGATTTAGCATCCGAGAGAGAGAGAGAGAGGGGGAGACTGGAGGGTCAAGGGAGAAGAGCAACGTCATCAGTTTAAACGGCCGTGAATCTCCGCAAATTATTCCATGCTGAAAGTTTTACATCCCAGTTTGCGAATATATCGTTCTTTTTCAGCTCTTTTGCTTTTTATAGTTGTCCACTTACCGCAAGTGTTTCTGCACTATTCGTGGGTGAAATGATCCGCGGAGCACGGGATATTTTTTTCCGGGTCGTAAATTATTCTTATTGCTCGGGTGATTTCAACTTTCCTGGAGCGTTGAAATAAACTTTAGATGTTGCTCTGCTATCTTGCTTTTTGACATTATCCGTTTCTTTCATGAATTAAGCCTCACTTCCCATCCCGCAAATCACCTGTGCACCTCATGCGTTAGTCAATTTTCAGAGTCCATAAGTGTGCATGGACAATCGATTGAATCACCTTATAAAATTCATAGCTAATAGTAGCCGGCACTGGCTCCATTGACATCACTAATTGCTCATTATCCCTGGTTGGAAAACATTCCCACTTCTCCCGATCGGCATTATAAAAAAGCAATCGGGATATTCATCACGTCGCGGGAATATGTGTGAAACACTTTTTTCCGATCGCATACATTGCTTTGCCTTATCCCCACTTCATCGACATCATTCTTAACGCTCCCACTGCGTCAACTACCTGGCAATAAACAGACATTCGCTTAGATGTCGCCTTCAATCGCGGTCCCCAACCGCGCGGGTTAAATCAGACTATTTCTCCATGGTGCTCTTTACAATCGAGACAGGTATAAATTGCATCAGTTTATTTTCTCCGAGAGATATAAGGGGTTAGGGGGAGAAAGAGAAAATTAAGAATAAAAAAAACACCACGCCCTTCCTTTTCTCTCTCTCTCTCTCTGAATGGGAGCGTCTTCACCACCTCTGCGAATCGGACAATCAATTGGCTCCGTGGGGGGGAGGGCGGGGATGAAGAGGAGAGGCCGTGATGGTGGAGGGATAGGTACGTGGGGGCACCAAGGCGGTGGGAGGCCGTTTTAATTGAATAGGTGACATGTGAACGCGGCCGACCGCTCCCATTCGTCTTCGGGAAGGCTGTGTCTCGACTCCCCGTTCCTCCTCTCCCTCATCCCTCCTCTCCCTCATCCCTCGCTCCCAGTTCCTCTTCTCCAGCCGTCCTCCACCTCCTCCGCAAGCGTCCAGAATCCACCCGGGAGTCCAGGGTCTCCATCTTTCCGTTGTCACGCGGAATTATCTCTCGTGATTACAACTTCTTCGCCGTGCCAATAGTTTTCTCCGGCACTTGATCCGGTCCTTCTCCGTTCCGTTTATCCCGTCCATCTCTGAAATAGAGGACAAAGTTTCCACATTCATTAATAGGATCTCATCAGGAGGAAAATAGATGAGGATAGGCCAGGCCGCTTGCATCGCCGGCTCCAGAAGGGAGCCTAGGATATTAAAAGGCCCATAAACATTGATGCTCAGTAAATTAAACCGGCAATTTTCGTGATTCCGCGCCGCAGGATGGAAGGGTTCCGAGAATGAATGAATGAAATAAATTTAAGGTGTGCATATCAATGTGTTCAAGTTTGTTCATTCTGTTTCTTCATGTTGAGTTATTGTTGGTGTTCAACGCGGTAAAGTTTTAAGTACCTAACGCATGGGGTGCATGATTCCAATAACAGGTCAGCTACAATTCTGCTGTGCTGATAAATCTGGCCACGTATTCTCTCATGTAGCTAAGAAGCTAATATACCACTTCACCCTCGAATAATATTTTCCCCTCTATTAGTATTAAGTTCATTATACTTTTCAATGCAGGCCCAATTCTAGGGAGAACTCGGAAAGAGAGCGATATTTTCAGCCTTATTGTTTTTATTTCTTAGTTCTTAAAATGTTTGATTCAACAAGGACAAGGCAAAGAAATTGGATTCAATAGTTTCAAATATATTCAAGAAATTTTACTAAAGCAATAGAGTATGTACCTTTGCCTGGGAATGTTTGAAGTGTATCCTGATATATTCAGACGTATATAAAAAATTACATATTAATTTTAATTTGGAGGCCGACATAGAAGTGAATCAACCACTTTAATTTCCACGCAGAATAAAATCAGCAAACAATTATTTAATTATTGACAGTAATGTTTCTTGGCTCGATAAGCTCGAAGTTTTTATTATAAAAAACCGAGAGAGGGTTTTCTTTGTATTTATGTTACATTTATTGAGGCTTTAATTGCCTTAATTTTGACTAATTATCGTTTATCACTCTCTTTTGCCAATAAATGCGTGCTTCTTAGAAGGGACTTTCTTAGAGGCACCCGCAAACTCATTGGTCCTCTCGCTATAATCCGCCGTGCACTCGAGGCGTCTTTGTTTCAATCCGCTGCTCCGCAACCATTCGTCACCCTTCCCACCGCATTGCAGGCGAACGTTCCTCCCCATTCGGTCCCGCCCCGCCCCTCCACCCCTCCCCAACCCACTCCAACGCAAGCGGCAGCCATCAGTCTTCGACTTAAAGTGCCAACAGGAAGCGGACTCGGATTGGTCAAGACACCAGACGATGGAGCGGCATTTCTTCCAAGGCTACCGGATTCCAGTACCCGGATATTCAGGACGCGGCAATACAATCCTCCAACCCCTCCCCTCTCCCGTCTCAAAACCTTTGAGCTGATTGGCGGAGTATTTCCGATTATTATTTCAGCTTTCCACATCGCCTTTTGCGCGTACAGGCACTCCAGGCTGGCTCCGGCGTGCATAACCTATAGACGCGGATGTTCCGTCCCCCACCCGCCCACGCAATGACTGAATTACTGGAGCGGCACGATTTCGCGCCCGATGGAAAGCTTATCATAAGCACTCTTGATAAATTGACTCCAATTACCTTACACCGCAGACGCGAGCAGGACACGAGGTACACGTCACTCGGTCGATGTTACGTCGGTGATTTCAACGCTCAGCTTAATAGGCCAGCTAAGAATTAAGTGTACCGGAATTGAAAGCCCAGTGTCAGTCAAATAAATTTTAATGCAAAAGCATTCTTGAGATATCTGCTCAGTGACCAGCTGTAAGAGTACTTAAGGTGGCACTCGTAATCGATGCATTATTGCAAGGTTACAAATAAGACCGGCGTGGAAGCTTAGAGAAGAGATATTTCAATTATTCATTCCTTTCCTCACCGAGATATATTGTCCCGTCATTAGCCTATTGAGAGGCATTCAAATATATTCCATCTTAACGGCAATTAACGTTATAAGATTTTTTATAGTTATCTTATTCACAGTGCGGGATTCGGACGGATAATTCTCCGTTAATGCAGGATATGTTAAAAGCTATTTCATAATACCAGCCCTTTTGAGAGGGAGGGTTAGACCGTGCGAGACGCTGAGATGCATACCTATAAAGAGAGAGAGATATCTCCTGACCTTCCCCGCAATTAAATATTTTTTTCTCCTTTTCCGGGTGAATGACGACATTAGTTTCAAAACGGCGAGATCCAAGATGTATTGCTCCTTTGTGCTTTCTTGGTTCCTTCGGTACGCCTCACTCCTCGCGGAGATCTTCTAGAGGGGAGGCGAAAGTAAAGAAAGGATGGAAAGAGAGGAGAAATGAAGTTCAGTGTGCTCTCGCAGTATCCCGAAGTATTTCTTGGCTAGAAAACTGTAATTGCTGGAGTTTATCTTTCTAGATAAACAACATATTGAAGTAATTGGTACACTATCTTTTCATTATTACGACCTACTCTGCAATTTACTTCTATTTTGACAGGGAATATTGCCAGGTATTCGCATGTAAGTGGTAACGTTTTTCATGGTTAATTGGTATCAATCGAAATTATCAATTATCGTACTTGATAGTGATTCACCGCTGGGTATATAGCTGCGCGGACTCATGCAGGTCGCGGTCGTTGAGAGCAAAGTATAGAACATTACTTACATGTCTGCATATTGCCATTTAAAAATATATTTACTAATACTTCTTAAAAACTTAAATAAACTTTTTAGGTAGACATATAAGTGCGTAAATCAGATTACATTTCATTTTTCGTACTCAATTTAGTTTATGCCGCCATATCCCCATCTAAATACTTGACAGAAGTGGAAATATCTTTCGGGAAAAGTGATCGCGTAGTGCGTCCACCCGTCGCATCCCTCGTGATCCCCTTCCAGGATCTCACTTGGTTTGAGAGAGAGGGAGGACGGGTTTGGAAAAGAAAAGGAAAGGGCGGAGGGGAGCGGGTGCGGGAGAGCGAAATGGATGCTGCGGACGGGGAGGAGCCGGACGTTTCCGAAGAGCGTTGTGAATCACCCGCACCCACCCCGTCGCGAGGCGCAGAAGAGAGGGTAAGCGAGAGGGAAAGTGAGAAATCCCACGGCCTTGGGAATTGGAGCCGCGCGCACGCGCACTCGAGCGTTGGCGGCGATGCATTGCGTTTGGCGAGATGTACCGTGGCCGTTTTTCGTCTCACCCTCCTCGAGGCGTTATGGGATCTCGCGGCGGGACCTCGTCATTTCCCGCCCGCTTCCCACCCGCTTCCCACCTCGGGCGGCCACAGCTATTATTTCCATCTCTTCCTCCACCCCGGAGCTAATCGCCGTCCTGCCCTTGCCGTTTTGCGATCTCGGTGAACATAGCCCCCGTACGTCTAACCCCATGGCGACAATTGTGAAGAGAGATATGTCTCTCTCTCTCTCTGTATCCTGTTCGTACCACGCCCTTCCCTACCCTTCGCAGGCGGGGAGAGGGTAGAGTTGGGGCTCGGTGAGCCTTGTCTCGCGGTATTGCACGTCGCGGCGTTGTCCCCCAAGCGTTGATTTGTCGATGGGGGACCCCGCGGAGGTCTCGCGGGTGAAGAGCTCTCCCGCTACTCCGAATGGGATATATGACGGCTCCCTCAGTCTTTGCGCTAGATGGATGGCGTCCATTATTGTAATGTGAATCGGTTATTAGTATCGTTACATTGGCGCAGTGCGACACAAACGTAGGTGAGGCGTATTACAGATGAATAATAGCTCAAACTATTACGTCTGCTCTGCTCCAAGGAGAGAGATTATGCGATTATCTTGCAAACCATTGAAAGCCATTCTGCTGCGACCAGATGGTTTCCGTCCATTTCAAAGTGACATTTTGTTGCCCTTTGTATAGGTTTTCCTCGTATTTTGTGGGAACAGAGAAATATAGCCCCCCTGCTCATGTCAAGACAATGTGAAGAATTGCTAATTCTCAGAGAAACACATGAATAAATTCAATATTTTGAGTTTAGATAGTATGTGGTGAACGTCCTAAGGCTATAATTTCTTATCTTAAATTAAACGAATTTAAGGAATCAGACGTATGATTTCATTGATGCCCTATCATGTGCGAATTCACATGCATCATGCGCAAGCAATGGCTGATTACCGCTCACACAGGTTTTAACGCTTTTCTGATTTCTTTACTTTAATCTATGCTCTAGCTCGAAATCAAGATAAACAAGTGACATTCAAAAAGTTCGAAAGTAACGGTTCCACCATTTACAGTTGACTTCGATTAGCTTAGCAGTTTACATGGTCAAAGACTTTGTCTTTTTAAAAGTTGTGTAATTTTTTTCATTCGAGGAATTGCGTGTAACCTTTTCACCGTTTCCAGCACCTAGCCTTTTTCAGTCAGATGAATATTTTCCGCTCTCATTCGGTGTCACGGAGTCCCCAATAGTTCGAATATCATTCGACCTGAGACATGCCTCCTTGCGAAACCAGCATCCGTGCGTTCGTGTGTATGCGTTGAAAGAATACTCCTTCGAAGGCGAACCGCGCATATGTTCGGACTCACGACGCATGCAAAAATGACTGGAGAACCCTCATTTCTCTCCCAAACGTCTCATTCCCCCCTGTCCTCCCTCAGCCTTCTTACTCTCTCTCTCTCTCTCCCATCGTTCTCCCTTTCTCACCTGCACGGCCAAGGCAGGACCACTCATTAATCACCGTCCTTAAGGAGAGCGTAACATATTGTGAGATGTCATAAATCCGAGACAATGGGAATGTATCATTAGAACCTCAACGGGAGGCCCTTCCGAGGCGTCGAGCCCCTCCCTCGCCGGGATGGCGCTGTTGTTGTCGAACCGTAAGGGTCGGGAGGGTGGGGGGAGGAGGCGTTGGGGATAGGGCGATGGGATGGGGGGGCAGAGGGGCGTGGGGGCGGCTCGTTTCCATCCTCCGTGTCCTCACACCCTTCCCCACCTACCTCCTCCACCTCCGATTCCAACCTCCAACCTGGTTATCCCTTCCTGGACCGACCCCCACCTGACAGAAGGGCACACTCCTCTCTCGCTCTTTCTCTCTCTCGATTTATGGCGACAGGGAAGAATCTCGGTGTCGGCAACACTTGACGACTGTCTTTGGGAAGGGGCCCGAAAATATTAGTCTGGGGGAGCACTCGTATCTTCACGCTCCCTCCGCTGGGGGTCCCCAGCTACGTTGATACGCGTGCGTGCGTGCGAGTTCCGTGGAAGGAGGCATTTGGGGAGGAGGGGGAAGGGCGATCCGAAATTCTAAAAGTTTGAAAGAAATGCCTTCCTTCTAATGGTCTAGCATCACGAAGTAATATTTCCGTGGCCGACCTCATAGGGGCCGGTTGCTAATGACGAGGCGTGGACCTGACACGTTCGTAAACCTTCGGTCCACTTATTCGAGAAATGTAACGACTTTGTGAGCGCCAATGGCAAATCGGCTCCTCAGTAAAGAAATCGGTTATACTTGCTCTTTCGCATCATAAATTTCTTCCCGTTTATATCATCGAATATTTTATTTTATAAGCTGCAAAATGGTAAATTTCTATCCTGTCCGTGTAACAGGATGTGCTTCGTAATCTCAAGCTTTCACTAGCAGAGAAATGATAATTGGATGCCCTGTTGTCAAAGGAATAACCAAATAAATACAGCTCACTTGGCTCTCATAATGGTCCTTCCTCGCACGTTCTTACATAATCATCCACGATACTAATCTTAGTCTGAGATGGCAAGTATTATATCCTTAGAGATGCCATTGAATTCCATGTTAATATCTGGTATTGCATCTCTAAGAGTTTTAATCAAACTTCACTTCGTAAAAGGTATCCTCAAAATTATTTCTTTTTCCGGATCTGAGTTTTAAGCTACTTTGATTACTTATTTTCATGTAACTAAACTCCAGCAAGGCCTTGGAGAAACATAGTAATAAAATAATTCTTATATTTAAATAATTTCTAGTGCATATCACTGACCATTAATTTTGTTTTCTCTGGTTTTCAGGTAAAGGTTCCTGGCTCCGTCAGCGCATGCATTTCGTTGTTACAAATGAAGGTTACGTGTGAGTAAATCATTATATCACATAATTTAGCCTTTTAATCCACCGGACTCACGCCCTTGTGTGGGCTCATTGGGTAGCATGTAGATGCTGGCAATTTTATTGCGGTTAGGTCATCGCCTCAAAATGTTACTAAGTTATAACCCTACATAGTTGAGCACAATGGTTGACAGGTCCTCTTAATCAACTAAAAAGTAGCACGTCTTTAGTGATACATTTACTTGTCATTACTGTACCTACCTGTAGCGGCGATGGAGCATTCGTGGGAGAATTACTGAAAATTGTTTATGGAAACACAAAAGTGCTTTACCATCGGCTAGGAGGACAACGTTCAACTCCGCTTCCCCTCGATTGGATCGCGTATATTTTATTAGAATTTTAGCGTTTCCGTTAAAAGAAAAAGAAATGACAGTAAAGTGAGTAGTGGATTTAATATTCTCCTCGTTCGTTGCATCAAAAAAACATATTTTACTACGCTTTGACATTAATAGATACTAACAATCAACAGACAGAACATAAAGTCAACTGTCCTGGAAGAAAAACATTATCTTCCGCTTCTGGGGACCGGTAAATGTAAGTCGTTGGTATTTTTGCGGACATATGGGGTACAACGAAAGAGTAAGTAGACAATAAAATTTTGGATTTAATGAGAACGTAAGTCAAAAATATATGCTACATCCTTGAATAGGTTTTACTTTTCTAACAGTAATGCGTAGCTGTCTAGTGAACATAGTCGAGTAAATAACATTTGCGGAGATAATACCATATGTGTGCGTAAGAAGCACGTTAGGAAGCACGTAGTGATTTTTAGTGGAGAATGTGTACAACCTGTTGGATAGGACTTCATTTTAAGATATTTCATTCAGTTACTACCGTGCAAAAAAATAAGATAACCGCAATAAATTCTCTTTATAAAAAGAAGAATCCACGCCATAAATCCTCCTTTGAAACCTAGCATCTGCACTACCTGAAAGCAGCCGTTGGTCTTATGCTGGCGGCTTCCTTTTTCTATCAATCATGGCCGCTTCCATTTCAAAGTCGATATCTTTTCATTACCCATTATGGAATCTTCCCTCCCTAAACAAGGCAATCAGAGGGAGAGGAAAATGGAAAATAAAATAAAAGGCCAGAATACAGAGAAAACGGAATAGAAAACTGCGGTCTGCTCTTGGAAAGAGAATCGTGACCGCAAAACCTCCGGCAATCACATTCTTTTACCTCAGCGGAGTAAAAGACGAGAGTTCAAACATCATAGTGTGTGAGTATTAGAGAGGGAAAGCAAAATTGGTAGCCCTAATGGCCTCGAAAACCGCAGGGGTCAAGGTACGTTTCGAAAGGTTGGTTATTCCGAGAAGCGGAAAATTGTTAAAACCCTAATGTATGTTGGTCGTTCTTAACCACAGTGTAAGCGCAGCGAAATGAGCGTATAGGTAAAGAATAGCATTGTGAACGAGAAGTGCACGCGAGTGTGTTCAAACCAGAATGTATGCAGTCATTCACTTTAAGCATAGCTTTTTGCTTCAATCTCCCGTGCACTTTCGAGCTCGCATTACAGAATTACAGGAAGTATTTTTTCGCCTTTTCATCAATCTTTCACAAATTGGAACTAGCAATCATCCGCTTTCGATTGCGACGGGATTTAGAATGACACCAGTTGGCCTAAAGAGTTCCGTCGTACGTAGGTATAACGAGCACCCTTGAAACTTGCCGAAGAAAATTGTCAGTTGTGATGTTTCTTTTAAATAGAAACGCCCACGTATTATTTTGCATGGAAAAGTTTTGTGAGATAGGCATATTTCACCACGGTACAGGTTCGGAAATAAGTTCTGAATCATAAGTCTCAGACCAAACGATCTAATAGGCATTTCTACTTAATATAATTCCCTGTAGAAAGTTGCCATGGCAGCGTCAAATCTATTCAGTTAATGTTTACTCTACCTCAAACCACACCGTTAAATGTTTCGTTCTCATTGTCAGAATTATCTTCCGGAAGCAAATTGGTAAAATGCCGGAGTAATAAATATTTAATTTCATTATTGGAGTTTTTTGACGCAGTATCTTTATCGATTTTTTTTAAAGTATAGTCCTTACAGAATCGGTACGGCGGGATCTCTTAGTTCAATTTCGGAATTTTAGAACGACGAGAAATGCTTCACGGTAGGTATTAGTGAATGCCATGGGGTTCTGCCAGTTGAGAATAAAGGTAGGTTAAAATTGGTCATGAAAGGGGGGGGAGGTTGAGTGCAGAAGAGCAGTAATAAGGTGGGTGGCAGAGGATGGGAAAGGACGGATAGACAGCATTGCTGGCCGGCTAATGCTGGGAGTGGACGAAGCCGGAAAGGAGTAGAAGTATACTGGACTGCCCCGATGCAAGATAAAGCGTTGCAGGGGTGGTGGAAAAGGAGATGGGGGACCATTTTCCTTTGTGCTTAGCGGTCAAGTATTTCACGTGCGATTCCGATCTAAGGAAGTGAATGAATCAAACCAAGAGAGCAGTCTCGCTCGCTCACTGCTACTCTTCCTTCCCGCATGCTTCTCGTTATCCGAGAAAGATCGGGATTCTTTTCACTCCCATGTTTCCGTGGGCATTGAGGTAGCTTGTTTTTTTTTGGTAGAATGTGCAGCGAAAGAGAAGAGTTAGGAACGTAAAGAGCGTCTGGGCTCAGCTGGAAATAGCATTTCGGTTGAGCGAATGGATAAAAAAAAGTATAACCTTTCTGAGCGAGTTTCCTTGAGGTGTATTCTGAGATTTGCTAGTGCCAAGATGTGGGAGATATCAACGGTGGATGGAGCAGAAACTTCATTGGCTCGAAAAACCAACCAAATTATCTTCACTACCTCTTTAAGGAAAACAACACTAAAAAACTGAAATTCGAGGTTTAAATGTTCTTACAACTATATATTCTCCCCTACCATCTGTACTCGTGCTTCCCAAAACATATCATATTATAGCATAGCACTTTCCCTCAGTTGTTTCGGATTAAAGATGCCGGCAGTAGCAAAACTTAATATTTTGTGCAGGATGCCTTATCTTAATGGGTTGATGGATGAAGTACAAAAATGAGATTTTTTATTCAAAATAGCGTTTCAATACGTATTCAGGCAAAAAAAACTGTCATTCCGCAGAGGATAAGCATTATTTATCTCCAGTTAGTCATTCATAACTCACATCTCAGTTGATGGAAACCTCGATAATAGCGCTCGGAAAGAAGCCAGATCGTTTTTGTGGGAAGCGGTATTGACTTCGTTTTCTCTTAATATCTTGGCATGTGTCCAGCAGAGCTGTCGCAATTCTTGTGTTATCATAAATGCTCTACTATTTTTTGGAATAAGGAAGGGCAGCTTTGACATTAAAACTGATTAATAGAAGCGATACTCTGTACCCAAAGTTTCGTGTAGGTCCTCCTATTCTCGAGCGGACGGTCCCGATTCGAAGGACAGTTAAAAGTGATCTTTGATATGGCATTCGTCTCGGGATGCTTCGCATATTTTCACTGTGGCCAGGTGACTGAGAGGAGTTGAGGGAGGAGCTGCCGTTGAAGGCATGGCGTTGGACGGAGTTTAGAACGGAGAATAGAAAGGGTCACTCCATCCGTCTACCGGCGCCCCACAAAGATTGCCCAGTGCGACGGACGACTCGGAGCGATGTCTTTGTCTCGCGCAACCACCTTCAGCTCTGGGTGTCGCCCCGCACTCGTAAGAACTCGCATTCCCTCTGGCCACGCACAAAACGGATCGGCATGTGACGGATTCAGGATCCGTCATTAAGTGCGGAAAATGATTCTGAATGAGAGAGAGATAGAGAAAGGGAGTTCGGAAGGGATTGAGTGATGTTGGAAGGTGAGCAGGAGAGATAGAGATACCTACTCTGGCGTCATATTGAGGCGGGAGAGTGGATGATGATCCGGATGTCTCGTTCCGATGGTTCGCAAGACGCTGCTGCGCGTGGGAGTCTTATAAGGTCAAGGAGCGGGCTGCGACGTACAAGTACATCCCTGAAGCTGGAAAGGGAGCCGGAAAAAGGATACAAGTGGCTGGAGAAAGAGGAGAGGCCGATGACGTTGCACCCATTAGGTTTTCAAATAGGGAAGACTCGGGTTTGAACCTCTCCTCACAGTCTCGTGTAGTACAGCGCTCTAAGCACACAAAAAGTCTTTGATAAAACTTGTAATTGGTATCCTAATACGTCATTCCACTCGCATATCTTCTGCTTCACTGATCATTTATTTAAGTAACCATACTTTCAGCATTTTATTTTTCTGTTTTCAAAACATTCTCGTCGTTATCCCAATACCTGGAAAATCAATTCCTCCTTCGAACTCCTATCCTTATGACTAATATTTCAAGGAGAGAAGCAATCAATGTGGCTTGATTTAGAGCGCTTATATCATTGCCTACGATACTCTTGTTAATTACTGTTGGTAATTGAAGTTAATTGTAACTAAAAATGAAATGATACAAATTGCTTTAATTCGTTCTGGAATCCCAGTTAAAATGTCTATGGTTAATGAATATGTAAAAACTTAAGGTGCAAAGCATTTTCCCGACAAAAGCGATTCGATGCTCTGAATTTATTGAAAATTATTTTCTGCATGCTCGCGGAGGACGGGTTAGCTGGATTAATCGAAAAATTATGGTAATCGGAGGGAAAACGTGAGCAAGAGGTGGTCAAGCCCTAACGGCCGTGGAAACCCCATGTAATTAGTGAACCGATGATAGTTGACTGCCGTGAGTAAAACATTGGTATTTTATGTCTATCAGAAGAATTGTGACATTCCCCGTTAAGGTAACGATTTATGCTTATATTTAATGCCACTCATGTCTTAGCAGTTAATTTTTTTAACCCCATTATTGTGTCATGAAATCTTCGTCTAGGTAGGTTTCATGCCAAATATTAAAATTCTTCCCATTAGATACTTTATAATATACAAAAAATGAATGCAAATTTGATTCCGAGGAAATAACGGTGAAATCCCAATAGAGCGAGCAAAGCAGTTCGTTTGAAGAGCGCTGGCGAGAGGAATTTAATGTTTTTGCTAGTATTTGGGTGGTTAATTCCGGAGGTCATATAAATAATAATGACCAATGAAAGCGTTTTGACGTCATGTAGATCGTTTGTCAAAATGATTTAAACTCCCTTTTTTCGGGGACAAGGCTTCCTACAGGCAAACGGTTAAAAAGGGGCGTATGTGAAGTGAATTATAGGTAACATGCCATTGTGCGCGCCCTTTTGGATTTTTTGTCACCGTAATTTATTTTAAAAATTTATTTAAATGCGGCCAAGCGTTCTCTCTCTCTCTCCCTATGAGTGCGGTTGAGAGCGCATTTTCCTTTTTTCGGTAGGCAAAAATAAAATCGTTCCCGAGTTTCCTCTCACTATTTCTTCCTCTCCCCTTAGCATCCCACTCGCTACCGTTTGCCACTCCGTTACAACACAATCCCCTCTTGCCATTTTTTTTTCTTTTTCAAACTTTTCCGACGGTTTCGATCAGCGTGGTTCGCGGCCGAGGCAGATTCGAAACCGCGTATTTCGGATTGTCGGGGAGAGGATAGGCAGCGGTTGAGGAATGGTCTCGGCTCGGCGGAAGAGCCGACGGAAGGTGGACGAAAAAACGACAGTGAGTGAGAGAGAGAGAGAAAAAAATGAAGTCGTGGGTGCGGTTATGTTTGGCGTGACAAAGCGACCGGGGGTCGAAATAAATTAGCCCTGAAGATTCGAGATAGAGGAGAATAAACGCTAAGGGGCCACTGGCTGCGGTGTTCGGGGGCGGGCAGCGTGCATGGATGAGGGGGAGAGGGTGAGGCAGTAACGGCGTTGAGTCGGAGGAGGTTTGAAGGGGTGTAAAAGAAGGCTTAAGAGCGTTTAAGATTAATCAGGCCCTTCCACTCCCTCCTGCTCCTTGCTCTATCTCTCTCCTCTTGGGGATGGAGGGTTGGAATGTGAAGAGATGAGAGGTTGAGGTGGTGGTAGCGGAGGAAGAAGGTGGAAGTGGCGATGAAAGACAAAAGACGGGTCGCTTTCCAAGCTCGCTCCCTCGAGATAGGCGGGGAGATGTATGGTGGGGAGTATTTTCAGAGCGAGATCGGCATCGGGTATATAAAATATTCGGCTTATCACGGCGCGGGATGGTTGTAGCAGACGACGCGAGACAGAGTAGGGAGAGGTTACCGGGAAGGGAGCCGGCAGCGCCCGCCGTTTCTTTCTCCGAGGGTGGGGTCGAGCCGGCTGCGCGCAGGAGATACACCGCTTGTAGCAGATCCGTCCTCGGACGTGCGTTTTTAAGCGTGGATTCCGCGTTTTCGTCCCTGCGTCGGCATGCGCCATTTCCAGGGAGGGGAGAGTCGGATGGGTCCGAGAATGGAGCGCAGGTTTGAAAAGAGGAAGCGGTGAGTAGGGAGGGGGATCTTCTCTTGGGCATGCTTCGCAGTAGGATGCTGAGGAATTAGAGAGGAATGTCCCTCTCCAGCACATTGCGGACTGTGGAAATGTCGCATTACTGGTCGACACGTCGAGCACTTCCTGGCGCGGTGGTAGTATTATGTGAAATGGAATCTTGACTACGCATTGCAAGTAGTATGAAGAAGGAGAAACTTGGTGAATTCTGCACAAATGTTTCATGAATAGGCACTTAAGTATAAGTAGTATGAAGAAGGAGAATCTTGGTACATTTAGCGCAAATGTTTCATGAATAGGCATTTAAGTTGTCAGTGATGACGAAGTAAAATTCAACTTTCTCATGAAATGCGGAGGAATCAACTTTGGGGCACATTTTAGCCTCTAGGCTGGCGTCAGAATTTCAGTCGGAGATTTGAAATGACAAAATCGCACTTTCTTGTGTAGGTATTCATTTCCTTGAATGTCCATTCCGCGATACCCAGCGATCCTGATGAGGCACACTTAGATTTGGTTCGGTTGGGGAAGAAGTCGAACCTTCAGCCTTTAACCCGAGAGAACTCGCATGGCGGGGAAAAGACCGCAGTTAAATATACTTTGTTGCAATTCTGCTGAAATGAGTCTAAACGTCAAGACCTGCCATGACTTTGTTTATCAGACCCCCCCTACCGCCTCCACGTCAAGCCAAAGTAGTTTAATTGACGGCGGCAGGCGAGATGTAGTGGAAAGTATACATATTGATAATAATCCTGATAAGGTACCAGATGATGGCCTAACGGTTGAAACGCGTCGTACCGACATAAAACTTGTTGAAAAAGTACCATCTTGTTTATTATCAACCTGCAACCGTTGTTTCCGCATCGGTTATAGGGTCAGCGAGTCACTCACCTGAATCAGCTGGCCAACATTTCTTGAATTTTCCTCCTGTGGAATTCTGCTTTCTATGAATACGCGGGCTGCATTATCAATTCATCAATTTTAACTCCGTGATGTAAATTGCTAGGCGTCTGGAGATACGAATGCCGAGCCATTCTTCCCATATAATTTTTTGCCCCAGCGAAATAGATACCGAGCGTCCCCCAAACGCCGTTATCGTCTCTCGCAACAGCTAAATCGTGTCGTTGATCGAAAAAAAAGGCTGTGATGAAAGGGATGAGGTAATGGCGTCCATTACACGGGGGACCTCTCCCCTTCTCTGTGGCATTATCACAAACGCTCCTCGGGGCTCCTCTCGCTCGGTGCCGGCGAAGAAAAACAAAAAAAAAGGTCGAACGGAAGATAATAAGAGGGAGGAGGCCATCATTTGCATAACTTATGTCAATGCACTTTCGTTTTCGTTCAGCTTCGCTTCGGCGATCGGAGCGGAGGGAGTTTGTACGAGACGGAGCCGACCGAGAAGCAGAGAGTTAGAGCTTTCCCTGGTTCGGGACTTGAATGCAGCGATAGGTACCGAGGCTGTACATACTTCCTCACGCCTGTGCTTTTTTTCAGAATTCGGAATGCGAGGGACGGGTCGAGGAAAATATTCTTAGCATATGCGATCCGGAGGGAAAGAATAACGTATGGCAAGAGGTCTGCAGAGCTGAAAACGGAGCAAAGCGCTCGCAAAACGAGGGGTGAGGGAGGGACTCTGAGCCGGTCCGATAATGTCTACTCCCCGCAGACAATTGAAACGCCTTATTTATTCACTGGGATTATTCTCCCGCCGTCTTCCGTCTCCTGATCATTTCCTAAGACTCCCTCAGGCAAGTCAGAAGTTGTAGTATCCTTCGGAGGAGATAATTTCCGTTTCGTGGTCGAATTCTCGGTCATTCGTTCATTGAATTTTAAAAAAGGTTTCCCTTGATTCTCGGGGTTCCTTCTCGTCTCGGTCGTTAGATAGATCGAGTTTTTCTGATTTCACCTTTGCTGAAATCATGATTTTTCTATTTTTTTGGTTTTATTGTGTGAGTGATTGAAAATATTAGCATGCTCTGTTTTTTTTCGAATGTTCTTTCAGCAGCGTTCTATAGGCTTTAAATCGAAATCATAATATACAACCCTCCAGTGCGCAAAATTTTCCACCTATTAAACATAATATATTCACCATAAAACGTACTGCTATTCACCCAATGTAGCAACACAGTGTTCCAAAATATGAAATGGGTTTGGCTAGATTTCACAAAAACCCCTTGAGCGAGTGGAGGCGTTAAATTAATGCATAACAGTTTTAAATTGATGCCATATTTCGAATTCAATTTGCAAACATTGTACTCGCACACAATGCTGTTATTTCACGACACTTAATAACCGTTGTGACAGTGAGCAGATTCGCCCGCAATAATTCGTCGTCGGTGGAGTAGTTTCGTCATTTCCTCAGCATCCGAATCGTTTGAAATACGAACGTTTTAAGAAAGGAGAGCGAGTGCGTAATATTTTAAAGGCTGTCCAGTCAAATCCATCTCAATCTACTCCTGGCCCTTTCTCTCCCGCCCTCGTGAATGCTGGCTCTCCTCAGCCTTTTGCTGGCTGTGTGGCCTTCGGATACGAGTATGGCGCGCTCTTGATAAATGGAGAAGAGACTGTTTGTGGCTCGCAACGGGAATTCAATGTCATAAGGGCGTTTTTAAGACTCCCTTTCATCAAAGCAAAAGGTTCCATCACGTCTCTGCCTCTAATAATGCCCTTAATGAAGCTATTTGAATCTGAAGAAAAAGTTTTTTTTTTCTAGTTTTTTGGATGATTTAATAGAATTCTGGTCCTTGCTCTAGATAAGGTGGTAGGGCATTCAAATGTGAGGAGTAGAAAAATGAGTGACTTTATTAAGTAACACAGTGTTGCATGTGTACATTTATATCTATATATCATGTACAAAACTGTATAAAAGGCCTTCGTGATTGAAACTCGGAAGAATTTTCTATAGGACTTTTGATGTTGAAAATATTTTCCATTAATATTCACCTTGATCGTGACTGGTTTGAACTTGAGTTTTGATTGAATCTATTATTTTTTATTCAAGCTCGTGACGCAAATATGTTCTTAGCAAGCATCTTTTTCAATTTCCTGTCCCCAGTTTAGCTTTTGTAGCAAATCAGTAAAATCCTCCGGTGGTTGGTTGGTGAGGAATGCGTGCGTTCTCCGTGCGTTCTCCGAAGTATATATTCCCTCCCTCGCCTCGTTTTATGGTGTATTTCCCCGCATCCTTTCCATTCATTCGAAATCTGCGCCGTTTTCCAGTAGCAAGTTCTCCCCGGGAACTTCGTCGCTTCGCGAGCCACGTAAAAAAACCAACCTTTCCCGCTCGCGCCATCGCGTTCCTTTCATATGTAAATGGACGCGGAATATGTATATCAATTTATCCCACGTATTATCACTAAGTCGTGACGTTCAGATTTTCGTTTCGAGATGGAAAACGTTTCGTCTAGCGAAATCATTATTTTATATTTGACAGTTGTGTGTTCTCTACAAAACTATCTAAATTTAAGTAACCTAAAGGAATCAACTGTCACAATTTTACGCAACGTGTATAGAGTTATGGGTCTTTTTATTCATTTTGTGCTTACATTCTTAAAAGGAATATGACTATCATTTCAAGCAAAGAACTTTCCTTTGCAATACCTTCCTCGTTTTGCTGCGATAATGAGTAATATGTCCTTTTCAGCCACTCTTTCGATAGGAAAGTTTAGGTAGGTAATTTTTTCTGAGCACATTTTTTCATATAATCGTCTTATAAGCACTCGTATTCTCATGAATGTTAAATGTGTATGTTTAAATCAATATTTTCTATCTCTTCTCCTCCCCCCCCTCCCCACTCCTTCCCCGATGGCTCTCTCATCAGTAACTCTTCCCGTGACGCTTACCCTTCCCTCACCGTATGCCCTTTCGAATAACATGCATCATACGCACCTCCGTATTCTTCTCCTCCTCCTCCGCTACCGCTTTTTACGGATCTGACATCGAATGTCCGCCAAGCACGTCTAACTCCTTTGGCCGACCGATTCGGCCGTAAATAAATACAGTGTTTCGGTTTCTCCCCGCTTAGATATTGGCAGCTTCACCGGAGGAGGTGTTTCTATCTCCCACGTTAATTCTTGCGTTGTTGTTTCGCCACGATGGATTACGAGGCACTAACAAAAAAGTCCTCATTCCCTCCTGCTCACCTTCTTCCACGTCTTCGCGCTATCGCCCCCACGTTACTTCTCCCCGATATCTTGCACTCCCCCCGCCTCTCTCATTTCTTCGCCCCTTGTTTCCCACTGTGAAATGAGGATGAAGAGGGTGAAAACCATTAAGGTATCCTCCTTACTTATCCAACCTTCTCCCTCTCTATTTCCCACCCCCCGCCTTCCGTCATTCTCTTTGTCCACTTACTTAACTGTACAGACGCCTACGACCGTCGTACGGTATTTTCTCTTTGCTCTTCCCATTTTATCCTTCGGTTTATCTATCCGTACGTTCACCTCGTCATTCGTTTAGTTCTACCATTCTACATTGCATTCGCGAAAGTATATTCTTTGTTGTTTTTTTTTAAATATTTACAAGAATATCTCTCTACGCTCACGTTCTAAACTAGTCCTTTCTCCAGGAAATCTACTTTATCGCTTTTTAGCGTCTTAATTTTTTATTTCGTGTGATATGTTTTCACATATTTTAATGTTAGTTTTTACAAGCGATCAAGAATAGAAAATGTTTTCAGTGACAATAAGGAATAGTTTATTTAAACCCTAATTATAATTTATTCCTGAAACATTTGCTTGGCACTTTTCGCGATTAACTGGTAATCTGATATTACTCCTTGTGGCTTCAATTCTTAGAATGAAAAGGTTAATGGAAAAATTCTTATTTGGGGTAAAACAAGAGACTTTAAGGCAGCGCTCGTAATTGTCAGAGGGGATAGGTACCATGCACTTGCCACAAAGCCAGTGTAGAGTGCAATATAGTAGCCTTCCTCGAAATGCCTCCTCCTTGTACATACACATAAAGTTAACTGTGTCTGCCTTCTCTTTCATCCCAATTTCCGCATAACCCGAGCACTAATGCGTTATGCACTTAAAAACCATTTTCAAATAAGGCAGCGAATCCCTCACCATGGCTGCCGTCAACCCATTCCTCGATTGGATTTTCGATTCTCCGCGAAGAATCCATCGGTGTACTTACTCGATAAATGGCACATCATTTTTCGGCCGCGGCAATTGAGCATTAACCTGTCAGGAAGATCCCGCGCGCAACTTCCAAAATCTCCACGGCTTGACTCATGTTTCGCAAATCTTCGGGTGAAAAACGTCTGAATTTTTCTGCGATAGCTTGATACTTGTTGCTGCTCATCGGAGGCCTCATCCTTGTCGGGTGAAAGCGTGATTAATGGGTATAATAAAATGTAATTTGTGCTGGTGAGTTTGGGCACGGGTGTAGCCGGGTTCGAATCGGGCGAAGAGGGGACGATAACCTCCCTCTCTACCCCTTTCGAGGCATCAATTTCTTTATGTTCTGATCATCATCAAGGTTCAACGATCCTAGGGTTGGTTTGACACAGCCCTCCACTCGATTCTTCTATCGGCCAACCTCTTCATATTAACGTAGTTCCTCTCTTTCACGTCCTTAACGACCTGTTCTATGTAACTCATACGAGGCCTGCCTTTTCCATTTTTCCCGTTCACTTTTTCTTCGACGATTGTCTTCATCAGGCCATCGTGTCTTAAGATATGGCCGATTAGGTTGTCCCGTCTTCTTTTTATAGTTTTCAGTAGACTTCTCTTTTCTCCCTGTTTTGTTCTGATGCATATTTTTAATCCAGTTTTCTAGATGGTATAAATATTTCGGGAGCTCTAAATCCGCAGATATACTGTTCACTTCCCATGAAAATAGTAACACATTCCTATCTAACCCGTGCGATGAAGTAGAGGAAGCCTCAGTTCATGATTTTGTTACCCCTTCGAACAAGTTTAAACCTTCGACCTTACGAGGAAAGAAGGTTGCTTATTTTCGCCAATGACTGGTATGATAAAATAAATATCACCTCGATAAATAATGATCATTCGTAACTGCATTAATACGAATGCTATTGGTCTTGAGGCGAAGCTGACTTACGTTAGATGACTGATGTACATTTTATTCATTATTTTTTTCGGTGGTAATTGTTGGCAAACGTTTGATTCGAACCGTTGGATTTTATAGTTCCCATACCTGAACCATGCGGAATGAGGATGGAAAAATGTTGAAGGCTTTTCACATAGAGGTTTTGCGAAAGATAGACAAAGTGCGATGGACAATAATTAGACAAGCAGGAAAGTTCATCGGATGGTGGGGGAATCAAGGTGAATTTTATAACTAATTAGTACGAATATGTACTAGGTTTATGGGGGTGCATTAGATTGGAGTAAAAGTGGTGCCAGTAAAGTTGGGAAGAGGGAGGAATTCAATGGCCGTTCTTGATGGAATGAAAGAATTAAAAAGGCAAAGTAAAAGTTAACCAGAAATAAGATACATTGTAGAAAGAGGAGTAGTCACTAAAATTCGGGAGTGTAAAAATACAGTGATAACACTCAATCATCACTTGCCTTAACTGATTGACAGCAGTGTAAACCATTTTAAAAAATAATGTGGTGGATATTTAAAAATACGTATGCGTCAATACTCGTTGGTATGAAATATATGCATAACGCAGGTTTAGTATGGTAACATAGAATGAGAGTATTATCTATGTGAAAGTAAAGGACGAATCCGCTTACATTTAGCATGCTTGGATATTTACCGTTACGTATAATGCTTCGCTATGGTTAAAGATATTTTTTCTGTACATTTCCACTTTACTGGGGACATTTTCATCCACACCCAATTGGCATCAAACGCTCGTTTCAAGTGTTTGTGTCTCTTGAGTGTAGTGCTCGCGATTTGGTAGATAGCTAAAAGCACAGGCTTCTCTTCTTGTTCATTTTATCATAAATATTTTAAAGCTCAGACCTTTTAAATCCTTTTTAAAAAAGCACTTACGACTTGGCACAAGTTTTTCTAACCGTCATCGCGTTAGATCATTACATTATCCGTTAGCTCAGTCAGAGTAGTAGTAAAGAGCGTGCATTTCATAAATGGTGGCATTCTTCTGCCTGGGTACATAGCTGTCGGCTTTCCTGCTCTCAAATAATTTGAGCGTCAAAATATTAGGATTCTTCTTTAAATATGAGGGATATGAGGAATTTGATGTTCCCCCGAGAAGGTTAATGTTTGTTTCTATTACAAATATTTCCCGATTGTCCTTCTAGAGAAATGGCAGTATTTTTATTTTTTTCATTAAATGCAACTTCATTTGTAATTACAGACTTTCTTAATTACGGACTTATATTGCTCAGTTGATTTTTCTTATTTCCCTCCTTTCACGAGCTGATCGACACTTCGTCACATCCACTCCCTATCATTTTTTACCTTTAAAACATGCCCAAAAGTTCTGTTTCGGTAAAAAAAAAGGCCCTGCAGTCCTAAATATCACGTAAAATCTTCATACAAATGATGCAAACATTGAATTTATTTTATTTTCACCAGTTCGACCCGACAAAAATCCCGAATTATCATTGCGTAATGAACCAGAGATTGATGTGTGTCTTCATAAATGATCCACTTCCAAAACACCATTCTTTCCTTTTTCCTGCCCTCAGGCTTCTTCTCCTCTCTTTTGGCAAGGAATCTTGGACAAGGGCGTCCATTCAGCCAGGGCCGTACTCGGAATGCCCTTAGGGTAGAGGACATAGATGGAGGAAGGGGCACACGTTACTCGGCTCCACCCTTGAAGAAAGACCTCTCATGAAATGAGGCGATGAAAAAACTTTTAAAAAATAAATACAGTTCCCGGTAGCACTTTTTTTCCTCTCTCCCTCCTATTCGCTATCTTTATATCGGCTATCCGAAAAAGTAAAAATAAATAAAATATAAATGGTAAAAATAAAACGAAGCGACGTGAGCAAATGCGTTCTCGGCCAGGAGGGAAATATTTCTGAACGCGTGGCGTGTCGAGAGAGTAGGCGTGGGTGGACCTAAAGAGGTGGTTTGAGGACGGGGTGGGATTGAAAGGGGGTGAACGTGTGGAGAACGGGAGGAACGTAGAGGCGGCTCTCCATTCGACTTCAGTAATTATGCAAATCAATCTCCCTTCATCGTTTTTTTTTCAAATGCCATTATTTCCTTCGTTCTCCTCTTCCTTCCTCGGACTTCACTCACTCAAGGAGTAATCCATCAGCCCTCTTGCATTGTAGGCATTATTTTCTCTCTCTCTCTGTGCTCAGTATTTTCCAAACTCTCTCTTTTTCTTTCTACTTCAGAGACCTCGGTATTCATTTGGCTGAATTTCGAAGCAGAGAAAGTGTGCGGATATTTTGGCGTATCACCATCACGTAGACGCTGAATTCACACAAGAGTTAAGGATAAAATGTTTGTTACTTTCATCCAGGCGTTTTTCCGGTCCTGGATGTTCAGAAGAGTGTACTCCATGCTCGTTTGCCCGTTGTTAATCTGGCCCGGGAGACGGAGGAGGGAGGCGAGGAGGGGTGAAGAGGGCGTTTAAGAACGATAGCAGTTTAATGCATGTCGGAAGCCATCGGGCCGGATCGATGATTGATGTGTTGAGTGAGGGGGTGTGAGGTTTATGAAAAATTTTCGCTCCTCGAGAAAGAGAGGCCTTGAAACGTGCAGAGGGGGCGGGTGAAGGACGGCTTTGCGGGAGACTTGAGAGGGCCGCCGTGGCCAGATTGGCAATTAATTAGCGGGCAGTTTTGTTTGTAGTCTCAATCAATACGCGCAGTATCTTGTTTTAAATGACGGACGAGGAAGAAAAGTAAGCGTGGTTGTTGATTACGGACCTTGAGAATATTTGCTCTCATTAACCGGTCTTGCTCCGCACTATCTTTATTTTAGATTTAACTGATGAATTACTGTTGCAAGGAATTTCAAATGACTGTTAATCATTACGCGTCAGAAACGAGTTAATATCTTTACGCGTCGTAATTACTTTAATACTAACAATCCGCCTGGGAAGTTACTGAAGAGTCTTTTGAGGCACAAAATATAGTTCTCTTTTTAAAAGAGTGTGGTTTAGTTAAAGAGCCTAAGGTACACTATATTTCAGACGTCTTCGTAAAAAGATAAAATGCTATAATTATCCGTTTGAATTTGATATTGTTTTTTGCCGTTTAAGCTCGAACGTTAGCAACTTAAATATTCATCAGTTTATATCTCCGTAGAGCGAATAATGTTTTTTAATAGCATAATACAAAATTAAAAGCTAGAGGAATTGTATCGTAGGTATTACTTCGAGGAATCAGCGACGATATTCAAAGGAACTATGACGGTTATGTTAAGCGTGGGAGGGAGGGTAATTGCTGATACGTTTTGGCCATCTAGAATTCCGTGTGCTTAAGATATCAGCACTGGAAAACCTCGACCACGAATGCATCAACTCTCGTCGAAGGACACGAATAGGTGATCAAAAATCGAAAGTGCTCTTCCCCCAAGCTTTTTTCGCTTGCTCGGGGCGGGCTGGAATCCGCTTTTGAAGGCAAGGTGAAGAGAGGATGAGCCAGCTCTTATTTAGCGGCCGAGGCCGTCTTCTTCCACGCGCGGAAACTCCATTTGAAGAAAAAAATCACCCGCGTGCGAAATGTGAAGAGAGCGAAGTGGGATTGTGGCGCTCTGGGGAAGTGGGTGCTCGAACGAGAGTGGGGGAAGAAGGGTGGAGTGGCAAAAGAATGAAAACAAAAAAAAACAATCGAAAGAGAAAGGAAAGGCTGTATGTAGTCTGTCAGTCAAGTCAGTGGGCGCTTATCTTTCTTCGACTGCAAGGCTGTCGCGGCAGAGGAGGAGAGAGAAAAAATCCTCCCCGAGTCGATGCAATCGCTTGCGCGGCCGGCCGGGCGCCCTCCTTGTTGCTGGTTGGCCGCGCGGACACTTGGTGCGACGAGAGAAGAACCAACCCCGAGGTCGGGCCTCGAATCACCCGAATAACCCTCCCGGGCAATTATTTTTCATTTTATCGGCAAATTTTACGCGACGGAGGGGGTTTGATTAATGCCACTCTTTTTTAAGTCCATGGAAGGCGTGAAAAAATAGTGGGCCTTGGCGTCCCGTTTTGTCGAGGTAGCCGTGGAGGCTGTTGCTAGGCAGCCGGTCAATTTCACTCCCCGATACTCCCATGCCGGCGAATTTCATGTAGGCTGTCCGTCCCTTGGTCAGCTCAGGCTCGAGCTAGATTTAATGGGACTGTTGTGGCCGTAATGTTTTATCCCGTAATGCTTATTGTGGGTGGTGGATGTCCGGCCATTACGTTACCCAGTGGAGGTCACTTCTAGCAGCAAAAAAAGACCTTTGGTGACCAAAACACCATGTAATTATTCGAACCCCCCACCCTTTCCGAGGGGAACTGCGTGATTCCTTCCACTGACAGTAATCTTCACTAGTGATGAATGCATAGAAAGGAATTTCGCTTGATGAAATCACTAGGAACTATCGGAACTTTATTTATGATCACGGAATATTTGCTGGAGTAATCCACTGGACAACATGAACTTCGGTCGAGGCTTCAAGAGGCATTGATCGAATAGGCGCTAATCCGTGTGTTACTGATAATATCGATGAAAATTATAATGACTGTCCATCGTATTGGTAATTCTTGTCGTAGAGTTTGCTTGACCAATAGTCATATCTTGACTCGATTTTAACTCAAGGCTCTAACTTATCCTGGAACTAATTCTTTTTGAGTGATAGATATCCCTCGGTTTCAAATGTAATCAGCTCGTTGGGCTTCAATCGAAAAGGGTTACGTGCCTAATTCCTTCCTCTCCTCGCGCTTCTGAATGTCTTAGCTATATGTATACTTTTTGTCCTTCTTTACCTGTCCTTCTCCTTGAGATCTGTGCTACTGCTATTAACGAGCACTCCAATCTCGCTCCAGTCTGTCCCTGGCATCCAAAGAGCGATTAAAGGGACTTGGACGCTTGCCCAGGTTCTCTGGAAGAAGCTCGCTGCGAAATCATTTGTCGAAGATTGATCCGGTTAGAAGAGAGATTCTAATCGACTTTGTTTTCAGTCAATTTACGATTGTTATGCACGTATATCACAGCAAGAAAATCACTATCGTGAGGTTATTTGGAGGTGGGGAGGGGTGACTATTGGATAAAGTGGAGAAGATGGCGGGTTATAGGATAATTTTTTTCGCGGTTATATGTAGAAATCTAATCAACGTAATGTACGACTAAGTGTCCAGGAGCTCTATGCATACCTATTTTCCCCTCCGAAAACAATCTCTCAATGAGGTGCGGCTGGCCGTGGTAACCAGGTCTATAGCGTATCAGTCTGGCAACCTAAATGTAGTGGGTTTGAACCCTGCCTAGGGTATGGAAGTTGTGTTCGTCTCAGTTTTAAAAACTTTGGTTAGAAGGTGCGACAAAACCTTAGCCGTTGGAGTACCTAAAATCCACGTCTACTTCTCAAAGAGGTAGGATTATTGCGTAGGACATATCCCAATCACATGCTCACCACATTGCTCACATTTTTACCACCACTGTTGTATAAAATAGAATTCCACAGTTTTAGGTTATCTAAATATGTCTATCTTCAAGGTCGAAGGTGATACTTTTGGCCGTGAATTTATAAGTTTTTCGTCGGAAGAGAGATGGGAAAGGTTAATGGTGAGGGGAGGAGGTTTTTAGGGAACGAGTCTGGTGGGAGGGGTAGGGAAGGACAACGAACGCTAAAGGCGATATTCAAAAGATTTCCCTTCCTTCCCTCCGCTTCTCCCCTCTCCCTCAGGGGATCCAAATCCAACAGCGAACGCTCGGATCCTGCGCACGCCCGGACGTGAGAGCCAATTAATAAACGGGAGAAGATTTAGACTCTGAGCGGGAAAAGGGTTGGGTAATGCAAGCTGAGTAATGGAATGGGAGGCCTGCAGATATTACAGGATATGATGTGATCAGAGATTCGAATCCAAATCAGACAGTACATGTGTTTAGGGCGTCTTAGCGTCAAAAGCGCAATACATCCGTTGAAATCTCTTCCAAAGCGGTTTGTATCGAGCGTACCGAGGTATAAACAATCCCCTCCTTCTTCTACGTCTGCTATTGTTATCTCGTGAGCCCTTCGGTTACATCCTCTATTCTCTGCTACCGGCTTCAATACTTTATATTTGTCAAGCGTCATTCCATCTCCAATATTTCCACTGATCCGCGTTTCTGCAACCATGTAATCGCCGTGTCGCTCGTCAGCTATTGGCAAGACTATCGGTCACTTTCGGGAAATCTCTCTTCGGTGATACCTTCAGCCTTGATCGTTCCATTATAATTGCCCGCCGAACCACTGCTCACAGATATCGCGATACTGGTTTCCTTCACGAGGGCGAAAAAAAATCTCTTGCACTTCGTCACCGATGTAAGGCGGTCCGAATCTCACTTGTGTGATCGAAATTCTCGGTCTTGTTTCTGAAGGCTCAAGCTAACGGCCGTTCGCTCTCCTTATGAAGCGAACGTAATTATTTAGGTACAAATTGTGGTCTCCTGACCGTCTTGTGTAGTTTTGCCAAGGATGGAAATCGCCGCTTTTCATAAGGCTATCCCTGTGTTCCAGACCACATGCTTTCCAGTACTTGATTTCCGTCTACGATAAAAGAGCGAATAAGGGGAGCGATCCGGCATTCGATGCTAATGGCTCCGATTACTCCTTCTTTGATTCCCTTCATTCCGACCGGCAATGCTTTCTTTCTGCAATTCCTAACCCGTGCTCTAACAAATTTCGCGTTTCGTTTTACATCCCGGTGCCGCTGCTTGTGTGGGCCACATTTGGGTCTCATGTTTTGTTCGTTGTCCCGAGCTAGGAGAAAGTAGCCTTCGTTTCAAGAGTGCCCGCGTGCATGTGTTTCTGCGCCCGTTTTCGCATTCGAAGCCGGACGTTCCAATTGAGTCAACCGAAGGCTTGGTTGTAAAACTTCGCCATCCGCATCCACTCCCGGGATTTTTAACGCTCGACGTTCTTCTCTCCCCCTTCCGTCTTCTTTCCCTTTTTAAGATGTTCCCATCCTTTTATTCCGCGTGTTCCATTCCCATTTTCTCCTTGTTCGCGATGTTTTTTCTTCCCTCCTGCCTCGCTGGAAAAGCCGAGGGGTTGACCGCGGCTAACAAGGGAGGAAGGAAAGATAGAATAGGAGAGGGTTCCGCCCCTCAACCGATCGAGACCACATGGAATAATGGACTCTCGCCCGAAAGGGCCTTGGAAGGGAGTCTCATTGCATAGATTTAAATGTGCATTAGTGCTACCACGCTCGCCGGAATGTGCACACCTTGAGGACTCGCAGAATCGATATCAGAAGCACATACAAAGCCAGCTCAAGCACGCCAACTGGCAGTTTAAAAACCTTCTAGCTCCAAGATATATATTTATACAGCGTTTTCAGTTACTTTTTTACTTCCACGGGTATGTGGAAGATGAATAAAGAGGAATATTCTCTCAATTCCCATCTGCAACAGGGCGTGGGAAGAATTTTCGGTGGAGGGCCGCGGAGGATGTGCTTTCATCCCAAGGTACAGTGGTGCTGCCGATGCACCATTCCAATTCGCTAGACAAAGAAGGGAGATTACGTTAGTCACACCAGTGACTAACGTAATCTCCCTGACTGACTTAATTGAGAAATCCTGAAATTTATCTTCTCTAGTCACGATTGAAAAGTAGTGAAACATTAAAACAGCCTAAAAACCATGTTTGAACTGATCGAGGGGGAAACCAAGGCAAATTGTGTGCATGGTCTGCTTTAGTTACACGTTTTTGACGTCTTTACTAGCAGAAACGAAATTAAAATTGTCACTTAACGCCTGAGGACAGTTCATAACGATGCAGCGTATCCTACATTTAATTGTTTTTTGAAAACGTCCTTCGAGATTCGCTTCATCACGTCGGTCATTAGAAGAAGAGCATTGAAATTTTCGTATTTTCCGTTTTTTGCCTTAATTAACGGATTCACTGAACTTTTTGCCGGACGCCCATGGTCCTCTGCCAGGGAAAAAAACCTCTTTGTCCACTTTGGGCCTTTCCTTATCCACGTTTGAACTATTCAATCCACTCCATACACTCTCGTAATTCCTACTGTCTCTTTCTCCCCCTCTCTTAAAAACTTCCCTGAACGTAATCTTTCATCTCCCCGCCCCTCCAACAACCTTGCTACCTCCCCAGTGATCTGTTGGATAGTAAAAAAAGTCCTTCCTCCCCTCGAAGCGACATGCCATAGCTCGCCACCGCGTCCGACTGACCGCTGCATTGCGAGCAATTATTATTCTTGATGCGATTGCGAGTGAATAACGAGGATCCGGCGAGCGATTCAGAGGAAATAGTTTTCACTTTTCTCTCAAAAAGATAAATGGGCGTAATATATTAGCCCCACGCATTCAGCGACTCCAGGAGTTGCGCTGAGAATTAAAATATGTGCTCGCGAAGCTGTTTTTTTTTGCCCTAGCTAATTGAGGTGCCTAGTGAATCACTCTCGTATTTGTTTTTGAGGACACATATTTTCAAACCATTGCGACCGCGACGTTCAGTCCTCCACGGGGATATTTTAGTCGTAAATAATAATATATACCTACGCTTGTTCTCAAGTTTCATTCGATAGATCATGTTTCCCATCTGATCTTCGTGGGAGTCCTTGTGAATATTTGATCAGTAGGACTCGGCCTTCCGCATCGAGCAATCTCTCGTAACAAGGTTCAATCACGACTGCGTGAGGCAAGATAAATGAGAAATTGCACTATTTTACTTGAGCCGTTTGTATAAATGCTGCCATATATGATAACATACCGCCGATTAGCTAATCAAAGGCCCCGAATGCATAGACATAAAGACGTGTATATTTTTCTAGTAACTACTCTTCCCATTTCAATGCGAATTCAATGCCTAATTTATCTAACTAACAAATTTGGACTAGAATAATTGGAGTCTTCTATGAATAATCGCAAAATAAGATGGTTGGGTGTTTTCATTGTATTTCTTTGATTAATATGCGTCGTTTCTCGTATTCCAGTTTCTTATGACAATTAAATGTTTTATTATGCCAAAAAAATTGTTTTCCCAAAATGCACGCGTTTATCCCTGTAAGAATATGTTATACCAAGCGACATTTTCCGAAAACTGTGTGGAAACGTATGGTTTTATTCTTGTAATTACTCATGTAAGTTTTTATCCACTACATTAAAAATAAAGAGAAAATCGAATGGCCTAACTATCATATTACGGAGAACCTCCTAGGCTGTAAATATGTGGAAACTGAAGTGCGAACCATTTTGAAGATCGTGTCAAGCGGGTGAAATGCCGGTCGCCTCGACGTGTTTCACCTGACGTCGAAGGCAAACTCGCGCGTAATTCGGTCGACTCTCAGGCGCGATGAACTCACGCGCGTGGCTGTACGTTTCCCGACGTGAGAGGCCCTCCCTCCCCGATCTCCTCGACGAGCCGCGCGGTCATTATTACGAGACGCTAATCTCCCTCGACCCCTCCCAACTCTCTAACCTCCGAACCATTTACTACCGCGCAATAAAACACGCAGGCGACCAAAGACGCTCGGAATGTCTCCGCCTCATAGCCTCTCCACGTCTCTCTCTCTACACACACTCACACTAGACTCACGTACACACGCGAGCTAGGACGAACGGCGTTCCCCGTCGATATTAACGGAGGGAAAACTACCGCGGTGTCCATAAAAGCTAGGGAGGGGGAGAAAATCTTAAGCGCGAGAGAGTAATAGACGATCTGGACGAAAACGCTCGAGATATGCGGCGACATGAGTAATCTGCGGAGCGGGTCACAATGAAGGCCATTTGCTTACTCCCACATCTCCGCCGCCTTCCTGGAGTCCTTCCGTCGTCCTCTCATGGCACGGTTCTCTTCCTCCTCTCCTTCCCTCATCTTATCCCACGGCTCTCGACCAACGCTGTTAACCGCCACCTCGCCCTCCTCCCCCTTACAGCTCCCCGGCGTTACACTTCGGCTTTTCTTTATGAAACTCTAATCGTCGTCGCGTTCTTTGCCGGGTGGATATCGGCGCCTGCCTCAATAACTCTGCTCCCCCGCAAGTGTCCAGCTGGTCCACCTGACCACCTTCTTAGCGACTGACCATAAATCCTTCCTTAGCTCCCTCACCACCTCCCCCATCCCCCTCCTCCTTTCTCTCTCTCTCTCCCCTGCACACACCCACACGTTGCATGGGATCTCTAAGCGAGTTCTATACATACGTACGTATGCAGTTCGAGTTTCTCCGAATGCCCGCTCGATGACCGGTGGCGTTTTTCTTCCCTAGTCTGCTTGGCATTGTCGATCTTGGCCGACAGACGTAACAAGGAGCGAAGTGGATGAAGAGAGGCCGGCCGGGGTCAGAGCGATTCGGGATCGGACGTGAATGAATGCTCGGGGTTGTGGCACCCGCGTGTTGAGGGCGCGAATTATTGGTTTGCAAGTGCGTTCGCGTGTCTCGCAGTGTTTTCAATGCGGGAGGTCGATGCGGTTGCAGTCAATTGGACCTGCATCGAGGTTTCTTCTCCTAAAAGGAGGCGGGGTCGATGTTTTTTTTATTTAATGAGCATGAATAGGTAATACAAAGATGTTCTTTTTTCGTCGTCGGTAGGAATGCGTCGGAAAAATACACAAAGCTCCAACACAAGAGGTTCTATCGATTAACCAATATTTAGAACTCGTTTCTTCGTCGATAAAACATGTTTTATTGATTATTTCCACAGTTTAATGTTTTTACCTGCAGAGAGATTTATGTTCAATGAATGAGGTGCAAATTTTGTCGTTTGGGTAAAGCCCACTAGGTATCATCATTTGCTAATTATTAATTCGAAATTCTCTATGTGCTTAGAGAGTAGAGTACTTTTTGTAAAGAACTAGGGAGTTATTCGCTTGTATACCTAATATAGAGGGAACTTCTATATTTCAACTTTCGTTGAATGCAGTCACTATATAATCCAATAATGGCTTCATAGCTATTCAGCATAGCGAGTGAAAAATCATTGCATGTAATGACTTCTAGATGGCTACTAAATTGCATGTAATGCTACATCTTCCCGTACAATGAATTATGCCTACATGGCAGTGCACAACTGATCGGTACTTAACTGGGCAATAAAATGCGTACACATACGTATAATTGAAACTAGCTACATTCCCCAACATGATATTTTTCCCCGAAGCGAGAGGAAAAGCAGAATGGAGAGACCGCTAAAACAAAAGAAGACGCATAATGGCGCGGACGAATAGGCCATGCCGATATTTACCATAATTCTCATTCGGGTGCGCATTTATTTTTCTCCCCGTCATTTTTTTGTTAATGTATGCCATACATTACGGCCGCGTAATCACTGGAACCAATCGCCGTCGCTGCCTCCTCTCCCGAAGGGCCTCCGCCCTGCCACCCCCATCCTCCTTTCCCCACCCATCATCCTTCTCCACCCCCCCCTCCATCCCTATCCCATCCCCCACCACTCCCGCCCGCCCCTACAACTAAGTGTTCTCCACCCTCCTCTCGTCGCTATCCTTCGCGTTCGGACGAGGCGCAGGCGAGAGAGGGGACCTACCTGCCTCATGCTCATTAGCGAATTATGCTAAGGAGTCGGCGTGCGTGTGTGAGACAGAGAGAGAGAATGCGGGATAACAAAGCTGTAGAGCCCTTGGAGTGAGAGAGAGAGAGAGAGAGGTAGTGAGAGTCGAAAATTGGCCCGAGAGTGAAAGGAGCGGTCGCTCGTGAAGTGACGGCGAGAGCGGCAGCTAACGAAATAACATGGTGAGCATCTGGGGGGGGGGGGGGGGGGGGGGGCGTCGCGGTGTTGCCCTCGGAGATAACGCAATGCGAGGGTGGCAGAAGGATGCGGAAGTATGGCGGGGGAATGCTTTTTTCAAAAACTAGACTTTTTCCAGCAATCCATTCAAATTTCGATGGCTTTTAAAGTGCAGATACAGTGGTTCCATATTACACATTATTTTTTTCTCGTCTCCTGCTATTCACATATTTAACACCTAATCGCTGTTTATTGTTATAATAGGACAAATATAGCCCCATTCGTTTTATTAAGCTTAAGAATGAAGTTCCCTTGTCAATTTAGCCAATCCAGTCATCGAGTTTTCAATGTCATTTCAGCCCCCGAATTTTAGGTATATTTTACAGGTACTGCTAAGTTTTTATCATCGATTCCCACTCTATTCCTGCGCGTCATTTACTTTCCCGCCGAATGCTATGGAAACAAATAAATCGCAGAAAGGAAAAGCTACAGATTATGAGATGATGAGGAATGAAGTACGTAGTGTTATCGACCTATTTAAGACGTCTATTTACTATCCATGAAGTAGGAGACTCTCAGAGAGAAGAAATTAAGCATTTTCTAACGTATGCTTCATAGCATAATTTTCATTTGGAGTTAATGAAATTTGACGGAGGGACGCCGACTAATTCCACTCTTTCTGTCGTTTTCTTTAATCGGAAACTTATATTGCGCGTTCTGCCCATAAATTCCCTTGCCTCTCCCGTCTACCGTAGCCGAGACAGCGAGCGCTTGCAAATAGCAATTCTAGCTTATAAGTATTGCCTGAGTAGTCAATGCCACTTGTCCTCAGGGAATGACTCTCACTGCTATGAATCACTCTTTACTTCTGTTTTATAGTCTTCACAAAATCATGCTCGAAAACGAAGCACATGGGGATTTCAATGCTCACCGTTAACAAGGCATGCATGGAAAGTTGAATGCACGGAAATGAGTTTTGTCTCCCACGATGAATCATTCTTCTATTGGTACAATTACTCTCCTCTTTCCTCGGCAGCTTTAAAAATATCGGGTATCACTACTTCAAACCGGGTAGAAAGCAATTTTTATTTTTCATTCGTGCAAGCCACCACTTTTAATGCGACTCAAACTCGACGTTAACAGCATCATGACCTCGACAGCCTTTTTATTAAAGGCTCTTCGATGCTGGAGATATGTCGAATTTCGAATGCATTATCTAAATGACGTGCACACCCTTATAGTCTTTTTAAGCCTTAATAAAAGAATTACTCCTAAGTGGAAATGCTTTGATGATGAGCTCCCGAAGCCTATAATATTCGCTTGCTTTTTATATCCCACGGTTATGAGGATATTAAGACGATACTCAGAGCAATTACCTGGCCTATTAATCTGCATGTGAGTTCTAACCGTCAATGGCTATTTTATATTTCATTAGTTAACATTTATTGGTAAAATGATTCATTTTATTTCGGAAAACCAATTGCCTAGCGTAGAAATAATCTCCTATGAACGCGAAACGGTCAATTTCGTCTACTTTCCGTGCTTCGAGTCGGAGAGCAGTGCTTTAAGGCCATTCCCAGAGCTCTGAAATGATACTGGCCACATTACTCACATCGAGTGGCCGCGCTCGGACAATCGACTATTAATATACTCCACCGGCCTCGCCTATCTAATTTATGTTTTAGAAGACATTTCATGCGGAGGGAAGTAAATTTGAGCCGCCAAACGACCTTCGAGTTGAGTGAACGATTTTTCGACGTAGGTCTATGAATCACTTTTAGCGGCGATATTGAGATGTCGTACAGAAGGTTGCAGAACTAAGAGCGTGCGCCTTTTAGAAGCATGGGAAAGAAAGGCTATTTCAAATCGCCTAGTTGGGAAATTAAGACGCCAGGTTAGAAGGGAACCACGCAATTATGGTTACAGGTCTCCGGCTTTTGCTGAAATTTAAATATTATTATCTCTACATTACGACACCACGTGGTGACAACCAGTCCCCTCAATCGTTTCCCTGAGATCCAGTTTTTCAACCGGGTTTGGCTTTTCATGCTACAGCAGTGCTGGTGGTGAACGCAATTCGGAAAATGCCAGTCACGTCGAATTCCGCCAGCACTGTTGAAAAATTAGTGAAGGTATCCAGGTATGCTGTGTCCACAATATTTTATCATAACATCCTGGAGGTAGCATGCGGTGTAACTCAGTTTCCATAAACGAGACTCAAGAGTCAATCATTCGTGAGGATTCATGGTACAAATACCACTCATGTGATCGATGTATGTGTATTTTCGAAGGTGATTCGGGTGCCAGCGTAGAGTGTGGGTATTGTTTTCCAACGGTAATTAAGAAATAAACGATAGATGAATAAAAGATGTTGAATGAGTTACATATATTCTTACAAATAAATGATGCGGTAATCAACCATTTATTGGTAATCTTGTAGTATATAGTCTTAGGTTTTAAGTGTCCTTACAGCTAAGGTTATATCAAACTTTCTAACCTAAGATTTAAATGTTGAGAAACGGAAAATATGCATGCCGTATACGGGGTTCGGACCGACAAAATATGGGTTGCCAGGCTAGGGTAACCACGGCCGGCAGTTAAGCAATCTGAAAGCTATCAACTTAATTTTTATAATTCTTCCTCATTTGCATCATAATTATTCGACATTGTCTACTTATCCTGGATTATCGGTGAAAACCTGGCAGTGGCTCTCTCGCTGAATTTATTTGGGTCATTAGCCATTAGTTTGTGCTCCAATCTTCTCTCGCGATGACGTTTTATTGTTGCATAATTTTTCACTTCGTGACCATTCATTTCTTTTATCGCGTTCATGGGATCTAGTAAAAAAAATTCACCCGGGTCTTGTGTCATTCGGAAAAAAAGAAACCTCATCTTCACTCACGCAAAACAATCCAATATCGGAGGAAGTGCACGCGAGGGCTTCTCCCTTGACCGAGGGAGGGCTCTAGAGTGGGAACTTCCTACCGCATTGCGCGGTTCTTTTGAGGACTTGACGAGGCTCTTCGGATAGTGTACCTTGTCGGTGTGATAGCGATAGATGGCAGCGGGTTGAAGTGGAAAGAGAGAGGCGGCTATTTTTTTCGAGCTGTCGTCGTAGGCAACGCGTAGATCAGGATGCTCCGGATAGAAAGGTTTCAGCTTTAAGGCATTAATGGGGGAGGCAAGGGAGATAAGCGATAGTTAAAGGGGGTTTCTGCGGGGACGTGTGCGTGTGGGCTTGAGAAATGGAGGGTATTTCCCCATTAAGATCGCCGCTATAACATCCCTTTCGCCCCTTACTCCTCCTCATACTATCCAATCCCTGCGTTCAACTCCTCTCCTCCAACGTACACACACACTCAGCACGTTCGTACCCACCCCACCCCCTCTTCGCAACCCCTTTAAAATCCCGACTCCTCATTCCTCCCGCGACTTCAGCTACCCTCCCCCACCCTTATTCCTTCTCGGACACCGCACTCCATTACTCTAGCCAGCCTCTAGCCCAGTCCACTTCGGGGTCAAAGTGAAAGGCGATCGCAGGGGAGCCCTCTCTCCTCCTCCCCTTTTACAGGAGAGGAGAGCGGGGTCCAGTTGGAGTTATGCGATTGGTGAGAGGGGGTTGTTATGGAGGGTGCGGGGGAGGGGTACAGGGGCTGTTTCGAGGGAGAGAGAGAGGGTGGGGTCCGAGAAAGGGGGGGTCGGCCTCCCCGATACAAGTTAAGACTGACCAGCGTCCTCAAACGCCGGGGCCGTTGGGAAAGAAGGGTTAGGAGAAGGGAAGGGAATACAAAGAGGGAGGAGGAGGTCGGAGCGGGAGGATTTTTTCTTCAAACGGCCAAAAAAAATTAAAAAGCTCGCGGTGTGTGGCTATTAAGGCCGAATAAGAGAGCAAGCAGTACGCATGAACAACGGTGGGCAAGAGAGAGGAATAGAATGATGCTGGGATGGAGGCGGATAGGGAGGGAGGGAGATACGAGAGAAAGAGAAAAAAAAAGAGATCACGAGGAGTTAAGTCGCAATAAATCAAACGCCCGTAAAAACGGCTCCATTTTTTTCACGTTCGTCCTTTCCCCGGCGTTCCACTCTCTCGTCCAGCCAAGGCACGAAGGCGGCGGGGATGCAAGTGGCGGCAGCGGCGACGGTTTCGCGCGCGAAGCCCCCGGCGTCACGGCCCCGCGGGCCTCAGTGACGGTGTCTCCGGTGTGGGGAGAAGGTCCAGGTTATTAGCTAGGCGTCCAGGATTTTACGGAAGGACCCACTTTTGTGTGTAATATCTTTCGTCCCATGATGCTGACACCCGATCCGTCAGTGATCCCTTGTTTGAGAACTACGGTTTATCGGCTAAGCCTATATGTAGACTACTGAACTAGCACAACCAATAGTCGGTGGGCGTGAACGGATGCCAAGCAGCGAAACATTTTATCTTCATATTCATTCATGGACGATTTTCAGTCCCGCCTCTTTCTGATTATCACACGATTCTGATGTTGTGCCACGATTGCGTGCATCTTACTTTACGTAACAGCTAGTCTTGTTTGGACGATGTTCTTTTCAAGGTTAAAAATAACCCGATATGAGTGATAAACACACGGCACTCGTCTGATGAAAACAAGGTTATAATACCGAACATTTCATACGCGAAGGTGAGGCAAATATTTTCGCCCGTAGTAGTACAGGATAGTTCCGATGCATATTTAAAAAATTGTGTTTCACCTGGAGGTCTAATGTTGCTGAAGATACCAAATGGTAAGTAACTGAGCGTGTGAAATACCCATCAGGATAGGAAAGCACATTCACTGAGACTAAGACCCTCTTCCTATGCCTCATACCAGAAAGCAATACCAATAAAATGACAGTTTGGTTGCAGCTGGTAGCGTCCAGGGGTCCCACCGGGATTTAAGCTAAGGGCCTCTGTTAAGAACTCTAACGCTTTACCTACATTGCTACCTCGCCGTGATGAATATCATTTCTCAGTGATTCGACCCGAAGGTTGGTTTTGATAGGTGAGAGTTGATCTCACCCCGGACTAAGCCACAGGCGTGTGAATTTCACACATTCAGGGTAGGGGGGCCAGTTCCTTTCCCTGGGCCACCAGCGGTTTCCTACGAATTTCTGACACGCAGGAAATGGATCGCGAGGATTTTAGGTGAGGGTGTCCAGAAACCTTCTTGCCCGGGATTTGAACCCGGGACCCTCAGGTCAGCAGCTCAGCGCTCTACCCACTAGGCTACCACGACCCCGCGATGAATATAAGACATGATATAAAAGCCAGGGTAGCAACTTTGAAAAGTAAATTTCCAGAGACAGACCCCACTCACCTTCTTTAGTCCCTAATTTTCATCCTGAGGAACTGGCAACCCTGGTCTACTCCCTTCGGCAAATCTCTTTTCCTCTTCTCTCTTGTGACCCGAGCGTGGGATTGACGGTTTCGCCTTGCCCGGAGGGTGCGGAACTCCCTCAGGCTCCATAAATCATGCGTCCATTTCGCCCTTCGTCAGCGGGCATCATCGGGGGGTCCATCAGTCAAAAAGAATCGAGGGTGAAGATCGTGAGCCGCGGAAGATCTGCGCGCCGTCTTAAATTGGCCCCCTTTAAGGCGGCCGGATAAATGAATGGACGGTAATGATGCGTGTTCGGGCGTGCCTCTTCAAGGGCTCTCGTGCTCGTCTTTTTCCAGCCAATGGATCGAAACAATTTCTTCCCCTCATCCTCCCCATTCTGCCCTTCCGCGTCCCGTTCAAAGGGATGAATACGGCTGATCAAACATCCCTGCGGATTCCGCGCACTCATGATCGTCGCTTGATTTCCCTAACTCGCCGAGGCTGTCCCCGGCCACGTATTTTATTCACAAGCTATTCATTTTGACTTTTACCTTTTCCATATGCTTCGATCTCAGTTGCGGAACGACTCGAGGACATAATTGAGGAATGCAGAAAATCCAACTGGCCCAATGAACGTAGGAGGGAGCTTATTTCTCCTTTGAGACTCTTTCAGACGTCTCCTCGGTCTTCAGCACTCATAATGTTCCTTCAATGAGGCAATTTGAGGAGTGCTTCTTGGAGATCTCGCTCTCAGCGTTAGGACATTAGGTAATTTCGGTATGTTTGTTGCTGAGATTTAGTTAACTGTGTCTGCGAGTGACACGTGTGGGAATACTCTAGACAAACGTTTTCAATGCCCTGCGATAGACCGCAATTGATGGCTGGGCGTTTAAGAAGTACTTTTAAAAAAATCATCATGCGATTTTTAATCATACTCACGTGCTCCATATTCGTGGTTCAAAGGGCTGGATGGCCAAAGGGTTCGAATGTTTTCTTAACCTCTGTTCATATGACTAAATTGGGAAATTGGTAATAATTATTTTTTCGTAGAGTGGGACACAATTCATTTTGAGAAGGAGGTGAGAAAATATTTATGAGTTTTTATGAAGTAGTGCGCTGTGATCTGATACTGAGTTACTCCAGCTCCCCCACAGCGGCCAATGCTCAATCTTCCTCTCAGCTAGAGAAGACAGCCCGGAGCTTCACGAGAACGAGAGGGAACACGAATATTTTAAAACGCTTTACGCCTAGACTTCGAGAATTTATCGAAATTATTCCCGCCTATCGCTCGGGATGATCTCCGATGTAACTCGCGACCCAGAGATTCTTCACAGGAGTGATGAGTCGTTCAGTAGGTTGAGAAATTCAGGTCCGCGTTGTGTTCCTCATTCCGGGACGTTTGGCATATACCCCCACTCCCACCGCCCTCATCCTACCTACCCCTCCTCCCCTTACCTCTTGCCACATCTCTTAACCACCCACATTACACGTTAGTACTCCTCAGCGTGACCGACCGCGACTCCCCAGCCCCTCCTCCCCAAGAAACCTAACGCTGAGGCGTCGTGAGTTTTCACATTCAGCCGAAAGGCATGCAATAAAACCGTTCCCGGCTCACGGTGTGCCATTCGTCATCTCAATTTATCGCGAGTTCATCGCAATGGATTTAACAATTCAAAACGGCGTAAAGTGTACTCTAAGCGCTGATAAACGCTCATAAGACACACTCACTCACTAGCGCACGCCGCCGCTTAGGTCTGATTCAATTGTCTATCTCTCCTATATCTCGCTCGTTTACATAGCCTCTACTTCGGGGGGAGGTCTGGTATGAAGAAAGTGGCAAATCGGTCACACCGGATCTTGTTTAGCGTTAAATTGCAAAGCATACACCCCAGTGGGTTTTGTCGTAGTTTTTGATAATCTACAAGGGGTTGTTTCCCCTATCTTTCAGGCACTTGGGAGGCATGACATCACTCTCATTACCCATGGAGGATAGTCTAATTCAACAAGGAATATTCTTTCGGGTAGCTGAGTCAGTTTGAATATTTCAGTATCATTCCACCTTCAACCACTCTTTTTGTTAGACTGGAGGTCAGCATCCACGTTTCAAGGTCATTTTTTCCAGAAAATATGATTTTACTATGCATTTAATTAAGTGCGTAAATAATCCCTTTAGCTGGATTCGAGATTTTCAGATTCAATTGAAATCTCAAAATTGAAAAATTATTTTCACGCAAACTAAGGTATTCTAGCCGAAGTTGTGTGTTATCAACTCGGAACGAAATGTTTCGCGTTGAAACGGAAACTAAAATGAATTGAAACTCCAAGTCTTTTGAATGTTTGCCGCTCGAGGCCGTACCTCCTGGCTCCAATTGCTGTCAGTTCCCTCGAATGGTACTGATAGTTTATTTAATATTCTAGTGAGTCGACAAGAGCCGTACTAAGGGGGGCGATTCTGTACCACGGTTCCGATTTCCTCGCCATTCTCCCTTTCTCACCCCTGCTGACAGGGCGGTGTCGGATGACGTTGGCCTAAGAGTCTCCGGTTCGCCCGAAGGGGGGATTTTGCCGACATTTTGAGTGAATCCTTGGGGCGCGGGCAGGGTTGTTCATCACCACTGACCCACCCGTGCCCGTGACGTCACGACCCGCTCTGCACGTCTTCGAGGAGGGGAAGGGGTGTGGGGGGAGAAGAAGAGATGAGCCTACCTCCACTTGCTCTCCCACCCCACCCCCCGAGGCAGCAGAGCCATCGCGGGGAGAGTGATGCTCCGAGGAGATTATTAGTAGGCCGTCGATCACCATCGTCCCGAAACCCATTTAAGATTATTTCCGAAGCGGTAAACACGGCCGTGGGGCGAAAATAAGAGTTCGTGGGAAACGTTTCGACATCTCCATAAACCACTGCGGGGCCTGGAATAATACGAGAGAGCGCAATTCGCTCTTCATTTATTTTTTCCTCTTCGTTTCATCCTTTTCTTCCTTTTCCCCGGCTCCCACCCCCCGTAGGTATTTTTACTAAAAGGCGTGCCCGGCGTGTCCGGCTACCGTTGGTTGCTACCGCTTTTTTTCTCCTCCCCTCTCACGAACGGCTTACCCTTGAGGTACTACCTCGCTCCCACGTCTCCGAGGAAACCACTCACACACACACACACACAAGAGGTGTGCGCGCTGTAGTCGAGAGGGAGCCGAGGCTGGCTGCTGCCTTGTGAGTCTAGAAGGCGAAGTGTTTTAATCTTTTTTTTCTAGCCTCTCCCGGATAGACCCGCGTTACCTCTTCCATCCGAACCGAACGCTAATTCCGCCCCACCTCCACACCAACGACGCCTATATCCTTTCTCGACCGTTCTTGTTTTTTCCCCTCCTTCTACGCGTGAGCACACAGAGATGAGAGAGAGAGAGAAAGAAAAAAAAAGATGTGCCCCTTTATAAATACGTAAATAAGTAAAAATACGAGCGGAATGGGGGATCGAGGTTGGTGAAGGGAGGTGAGCGAGAGATATGGATCCGGCGTGGGTATTTTTCGGGCGTCGGAATGCCAGCGTTATTTATTCTTATTCATAAAAGGTGACGTCCGGGGCAGAGTCGTGGATGCATCATCTTCATTCCGTCCGCGTGTATGTTACCCCAGGGTGATTTTCGTCGTCGTGGGAAAACTTTTTAATGTGGGTTACGATCCTTCTCCTCCCAAAAGCCCATCCAGGGGTCGACAGCATTCCTGGCGACGTAAATGGGATCCCCTACTACCTCCTATTCTCCCCACCCTTTCGGAACGGAAGGAAGGCGGTCGCGTGGGTGAGCGGGAGAGATATGGTGGTGCGCGGCTATTATTACGTTAAGCGGCGGCGCCCGGCTTATTTCCCTCTGTCGTGCCGGCCGACCGAGCGACGCCTTTTAAGGATATTCTGATGAATGCTTGTGAGCAAGTATGCCCCGACGCAAGTTCATGGGAGGGAAGGAAATTCCAATCAAACGCGCTCATTCCTTAAAGGACGTCTCGGAGCCATTTACCAGTTTCTCCGTAAAGACTTTATTGTGGTGGTTTCATACATTCTGACCAATATATTTCGTGCCTCCGCGATTATGGGTCGGGTTCTGCTACCCCGGTCTCATGGGATGGGGAAGACAGGAGGGGGGAGGCGTGTCGTCAAGGTCCCCAGGGCGGAAAGGACCAACGCCAGGTCCGGACGAGAGATTTGTGGACATTTCCGATAGTCACACTAATTGATCAGACGTGGGTCGTCTGCAATTTCCGCGTGTGCGTTGGCCAGGGAAAATTCTGTGGCGATAATGAAATCGCGTAGGTAGTTTATCTTCTCCAGAAAACTTGGAATTTGTTACCACTCAGTCCAAAGTCGGAAAGAACGTCTTCTAATTAGTAGTATTCTCGGGATGTTTCCGAAGACATTGAGCAGAGGGTAACATGATGAAAATCGTGTCGGATGATTCCATCACTATGCACCAATTACACCATATATATTGCCTGGTCTTCCCACTTCATTGAAGTGTAAATATTAAATAGCTTACTTGTAAATACGAGTTATAATTTACTTCTGTTTCCCTCATGGTATTGAATCTTGAAGTTGAAGCAGTTAATTTTGTTTCACCGAAAAAACTTCATAAAGCATAGATACTCCACCTGTGAAATCTTCCGACTTTTCAATAGCTGTGATTTTTTTTATTTATCTTTTAGCATGTTATATAGCCCTTTCGCGGAAGATTGATGCTAGCATGTGAATGCGAGGTAAAGTAATGACGGGAGCGAATGTTTTTCCGCTTCTTTTTTGCAAGAGCTTCGTCCATCTATCCATCGCCGTTCGCCCCCACTTTTAGACTCTCATTGTAATTGTGAAGCCAATAAGACCACTCATTTTGGCTCGTTACCATTTACTCGACCTCTCATGCGTGTTTTTTTCCTACCATATATTCGTGGCGCCTTCACAAAAAATATCCAAGACGGATGCGATTACACGCTCTCTCGGCAACACGCAAGAAGAAAGCGGACCCAAAAAAAAAGATCGCAATAAATGAACGCATGAAACTGTTTTGCCTTTGTGGAAAAAGTAAACTCATCGTCAGTTGAGAGTTTTTGGTGTTCCTTCTTCAAAAAAAAAAGTTATTACCCTGGAACTCATCGGCATTTTTGGGATTAATCGACATGCGCGTTAAATCTCTCCTAACTGCCGTTGGTTTTACATGCCTCGATGTGTTGAACAATGAAGGAGAGGGAAGTTGAGAACGAAAAAAAGTGTCGCTATTATTTTGGCGATATTCCGTCGCCTATCCACCTCGCCATCATTATCCTATCTAATCTTCGCCCTCGTGACTCGCCTCGGAAACGTGTGTCTAGTATGCGCCTCCGGGGCGGAAATTGGGTCAGCAATCGCGATCGGGTGCGAACTGGGGGAGAGTTTTCGGATCGCTACGAAGGACGTCCTTGCTTCGCTCTCGCGCGCGCGCGGTCGAATTAACGTTGTTCCGCGTGCGAGAGCATATGTTCTTGCTCCATATCCAGAGTTCCCGAGTAGTCTAATTCATTAAAGTGGGGCCGCTCACGGTGGGTGAAGTTGGCGAGGGCGGTAGGAAGCGGACTCTCATAAGAGGCGATTAAGGCGCTGGGGCGGGGGAAGGTGGGGAACCCAACCCAGCACCCGAGCAGAATGTTGCGGGGATTCAAGGTAATCTCCACCTGACTTGGTATCCGCCACGAGAAACTGTGGGAGTGTGAGTGAAGGGGAGAGGAGGAGTATAAATGGGAGAGCATTGATGTTGAGTGGCGAGGGGAGGAACTGGGAGGGTGGGACGGATCCAGCTGGAGCCGGGAATGGAGCGGGGGGGGACAACGGAGGCTGAGAGCGATATAAGATGAAAATCTCCTTGAGAACACGGCAATTATTCGGAGGTGGATCTATTTCTGATCCCGAAAAGTAATGTTGTACCCATATTGCTTAAAACCTCAGGAACAGGACACCCATATAACCGCATTGTTTCCAATGGGAAAATGAGTATACTTGCGATCATGCCATCTCCTTTTTCTATATACTTTCGCAGGAATTAACGAAAGGAATATTTGTTTGAGGTTAATTACAGGCGTTTTGATTAGCAAAGATAACTAGTGAAATGAATTTCACAGCATCACTTACTTTAACCTTACCGGTCAGTGAAACAGCCGTATTTGTAGCGGAGTCTTGATAGTCAGAGACGCCTCTTGTATTCAACGGATATTACTATGCATGCTAATTTTAATATTCTTACCCACAATTTCATTAACTCTAAATGCTAACTTTTCCATACTAATGTTGCACCTATATTTTAACTTTCAGTTCTCACGTGAAAAATAATAGAAGTGAATGATTCCAGTAAAACGATGAAACAACACAGATACCTGATATCTGCAGTCAGCCAAGAGCAATCGACCGCAAATAAATTTCTTTATTATTGCAACAGATAATTTTTTTACTGTGACTACCGTTGAGAGTTCACTTCAGGTCACCAGTGATATTACCTATCATGAGGGCAACAAACAGTTTGCCTATGGTTATTCCTTGAGAATGTGAATTGTTTCGCCAAAAGCTTGATTCTCATTATTGCCGTCGCCTCCAGGAAATATTTTAGGCAAATGGGAACAGCTGAAGATCTTCCATGAAAGAAGACAATTTTTCACGGTGCTCTGCAAGCTTGAATGCGGAACAATTCACAATAGTTCCTCGATGGGCGAGAAAGAATGATTCATTGCTTTCATAATCGGAGGGGATAATGTGTTCTTGAGGATAACTCGCATAAAATGTTTATGTTGTAAATACTTAGTAGATTATCGTAATAATTCCTATTTTCCACCATCGATACATTCACCAAATTCTTATTGGCTTATAATATTCTTATATGCAATAGTATTCAGAGTCCAAGCTAGTATTCTTTAAGGCCTAGATTGAATACTTCTCATGCGTAAAGCATCACCCTCACGTCAATAATCACAGGATAGGGCGCCAAAACAAAGCTTTGAGAACTTTCCTGTTGGGTAATTACGACTACGGCAGAGTATTACTGAATACTTCTATAGTTGCAGTATCTACAGAAATAAGATAGATCAGAAAAAATATGGTAATGGTTTACAATTATAATAATTTTCTTTCTTTAGCACATGACATGCCTTAATATCTCAGAAGAGATCTACATAATCGAAGTCCATCGAATGCCATTTCTGGATCCACTAGAAAAGAGTCTTTGCCTCTAAATGGAGAGTCCTGCAGAACTCTATGAAGCAGTTGATTATATATCTTAAGGACAAGCCATTACTTGGATTATTCAATGTAAATTCCTCAAGGCTTTTCATCTGGATTAGGAATTTAGCTCCAATAAAACTTATACCTCGTGGCTTAAGCACTAAGCTAAATGATGAGGATACGATGGCACCCTCATATTTAAAGTTAATGGTCAAGTTTCACGAGCTCGGCATTCCGGATTGCAGAATGTTCCTGCTTTTAAATGGGTAATTACCGAGAAAACCTTTTTAACTCATTAACGCAGTCACCAGTCTTCCAAATGATTATAATGAGGATATAAATCCTCAAGCTGTCCCATCTGATTGGTAAAGCCTGCCACGCTTGTAATTAAACATCACTACTACAACTTAACATGGAGGTTTCGCAGGTTTCAACGACTATGAAGCTATCGCATTCTCTTTTACAATACCAGTATTTATAGATTAATAATATGCTAAAAATATCAAACAAGCCTATCCTTTAGAGAAATCGTTATGGCATTAATTCTGCTTAACCATTCTGCACTTCGGTTACAGGATAGGATTACAAAAACTCGCAGATAAATCAAGCTTTTATGCCGGCAATTTGGAACTCTTGCGGCACTAAAAGTACATTATCTATTGAACTCTTCAACCTAGTCTCTCATAGTAGCAATTATTAGTGGAAAGTGACTGACAGCTGAGTTTATTTGCGCCATTAAGGGTAGGAGATGTGAGGTGGTAGAGGTAGGATTTTCAGGAAAAAGAGGCATCAAGAAGCGTCACACGACGTCTGCAGCAGCCTAGTACTTGATAAAAGGCTTGGAATATCCACGATCAGACGCGTCATCCGACGGACTGCGTAATATGGCTCATATAATGATTTTGGCCACATTCACACTGATATGTACAATTCAGAAATGCATGAAGAATGTATTTGTAGCAGGGATGCCATGTAACCTCCCCACGAGTGCGGTAATTAAAGTAAGCTCGCGGATACGAATGCTACATTAGATACTGATCTTCTTTGGTCATCCTCACATGCCTCCACACCTGTTGCTCGCCTAATAAAAGAGGCGAGAAAGGTGCCCGTCAGCGAGAGGAGTGGTATGGAGAGGCTTTAGTGCGTGCCTCGCGTCTTTACCTCAGCACTCTGGGAGGGGACGGATGGAAAAGGAGGCCCTGGGGGTGGGGTCGGTGGCTCAAAGACACCACTAGAGTCGGAAGGAAGGTGGTTAGAAAAGGGACAGGGCGAATATCTCGGCGTCCGTGAGTGGGGGGATGAAGGAGGATGGATAGTTGGGACTCCCTCGTCGTAATGGAAGGGAAAAAAATTTTTGTCGGAAGAACGTATTCCGGGTACGCGTGCATTTTTTTATATGTAAGGGCGGCGGCAGGAGAATCCTACGTGGGCGGGGGAACTGCGGGGGTCGCCGTGGGAAAACAGTGCCGCAGCGGAGGCCGGCTGGGTGTGTCGAAAGCGTCCGTTTGATACACAGGAATGAGGAGAATGGGAGTGGGAGAGGCCTCGCCCCGGGGCGCGGGGACGGAGTGCCCTGGAAGGGCTCTTGTAGACCGATGTATATTTGTGTTGCTATCAGCGGTCGGGAGAGGTAAGAGGAGGAAAATGCACTCGCCGCACATTGAGATTTAACGGAATGAAAATTTAATATAGTTCTCATATTTATTTACTCTCATTTTTTAGGGAATAATACCAGGAACGACATTAATAGCAGCATTGGATGAATTATTGAATCCAATCTTACGAATTTTTAAGTTATCAGTACCTACCTATGCGTTCTGGTAATTGATTAATTATTGTTAGCGAAGTTTCCTAACAGCAATTGTGGTAATGAGCTTAGAAGTAATGTCTTCGTTTCAATCCAAGTGATCTCATATGTGGTGGAAGCTAATAGTTGTAGTGAATCATGGACAATAATTTGAGAGGAGGGCTTGGTACGGAGCTCCTTTTGTCTGGTATTTAATTTCCGAGGATTTTGGATAGGGTGTGCACATGCTCGTGTATACTGTTATGAAAGCCATGCGAAGAGAAGAACGAACGAACTTTCCTTATCCTCGTATGTGGTAAAGAAGGATGGGAAAATCATTTATTCCTCGCCGCCATTCCGATCCAGCTACCTTTACTGTAGATGGAGAAAAATTCAATCCAATAAATTATTTTATTTTACGTCCCCAATAAATGTCAGAAGCACGCGCCGAGTCTAACTGGCAATCTAGAATTCAGCTTCACAAATAATGCGTTAAAACCTTTTCGGGAAAAAGTGTGATAATAATATAATTCAGTTCGTTCCATGAACGCTCATCAATCGATCCCTTTGGCCCACGAATCGTCCACATTTCGTGAATGGTCGATCGGCATATATTATATACCGAATGGCTCTTCTGAGTTCATCAGGTTATGATTCGAAGTTTTAATATCTATGGTAATGAACTTTGGCAATCAGAAGTGGTTCATTGACAACTTCACATGCTTTCTGAAATTTCGTGAGCCTGGGAGGAACGAAAGTACTCAAAAGACCAGAATTCAAGTAGCGATGAGGGTCTGATTCCCGGTCTCCAGAAAGGAAAGCGTTATGCTATCTTGCTCCGTCTATCAAATCTTCATTTCGGAAGGCAGACGTTTTGGTGGGAAGTAATCTGCCTGGGCCCAAGTAGGATGAGATGAGCGTATCAGTTCGCACCATTTCGAATGTTAATCGCTCAGAGTATCATGAATGCTAATGCTTTCCCGATCTCGGAGCGCAACCGCGGTTCCGCTCCTAATTCCGCTGAGATCATTCCCGGCACCAAAACTAGCGGTCCCTGAGGTCTACATCGCCACGCTACCGTGCGGACTGATCGCCTCCGGATGTTCTCACTCCGCGTTAGGCCCCGGAACGTGTGATTTCGGCGACGATTCGTGTCGCTTATTCGCCCCGTAATCGATTCGTAAGGTTGCGTTACGCGTTCAATTTCCATCCCTCCCTCCCCAAGCACCCCGGAGGAAAAATGTATTAAATGAATTCACTTCCACGCATCGATACCTCGGGTCCTCCTCCATTTCTCCTCCTGCAGCCAAGGGGAGCGGCGGCCGAGGTCGGATACTCGGTCCCGAGAGAGTTCCCATCCTCTCTCTGGACCTCCACCTCCTCCTCCTGTGGCTACCAACTTCTTCTTATCTCCGCCCCTCAATCTCTCTCCTCACACCACACCCAGCCTTTCTCCCTACCGGCTCCATCGCCCCGTGCCTCCGAGGGACGTCGGGTATAGAACAATGCCACCGCGCGCACCACCGCGCACGGTAGCCGGTCGGAATCAAACCGAATTCCACCCTCAAGGCACCCCTCCCTCTCTCTATCCACCCCGCCCACCTCACCCGCACCGCCCTTCGGAAGCCCTCTCGCTCCCCTCCCCCGACACTCTCCGTCCCTCCCACCTCCCTACTCACACACGAAACCCGAATTTATATTTTCCCTCTGTTCTTATTTCTCCGAAAACCACGCCCCGAGAACCTCCCCGCAACACCGCCGGGGGGACAAGGAGCTTTTATTAGCCCCCTCCCAACCCTCTTCCTCCTCTAGACTCGTACCATTGTGCCACCACCGGGCGGCCAATCTTCGAAGTCACCCCACCTCACATACCCACGCGGAGGAGGGGAGCTACCTCTTGCTGGACCACCGGTCGAGCTGAAAGGTGAATGAGAAAGGGGAGAGGAAATAGAGGAAGAGAGCCCATATCGCCTTAAGAGAAGCTCGCAGATTATCACCGTAAGAAATCTTTCCGGGAGGGCAAAATATTCACTCTCTCGCGAAAGAGACCAGGTACCTATTCTAACCTCCCTCCGTCGTTCGTGGAGGACCATGCCGGTCGCTGCACGGCTTCGCGTACTTCAAGAGAGCAATGGTAACCCCTCCCTTTCTCTCCAACTCACGAGAGTGAGTGAGAGGGGAGGAGGGAGATGAATCTCTCATTCTGCTCCGTCCTTACCCTTGGGCTGAGGTTTGCAGATGATTTATATCGGTCAGCTTCTGGAGTGTATGGGAGGGATGGAAAAAAATAAGCGGTAGGCGAGCCATTGAATGCGAGGGGACGAGGCGGCGGGAAGAGCGGCAGTCGAGCCTTGCAAATAAAAGCCGGGGAGGTCGGGCCTTGCCTCTGCTGCGGGCGGGTGAGTGGGTGGTGTTTCAGGTTCGAGGGCATTCGGTCGGGAGAAGGTGTAACAGAGGAAGTCATCGAAGAACAATGAGGGGAGACCTGCGTGCCATCCGTCTTGGTCTAATAAGCCATCGCCTACACCCCCTTCCTCTCAATCAAGCGACAACGTTCACTATAGCATACGAATGTTCATTTCAGGAGACTTTCTTTTCGTTTTTGTTCTCCGCTCTATAAATATAGGTGTGCTTATAGTCTTGGGTCGTTAATAAAAAATCAAAAGAACCGGGTGAAGGGGCAATGTGCACCATGCAGAAGGGCTCAGGAACTTACTGTCATTCCACCAGTGTTTACTTTACTGATCCGTACGGTGGGGCGATAACGAAAGGAATTTCCTCGTATGTATCACCTTTGAAGGTATTTTCATTTCTTCTCCTTTCGATTATGGTATTCCTTTCGATTATGGTCAAAGTTTTAACTAAAAAGTAAAAATCATAAAAACAGAGTTGAAAGGTTGGATGTGGCCTCTTTTTATTGGATAAAAACTTTATCATTTTCAGGGTTGTTCGAAGAATTGCATAATATTAAAATTCCTGATGGAAGGATACACTACCAATACAATTATGCCGTTTAACCATTTAAAATTATTAGTTTTAAAGTTTACCGCGGACATTTTCTTCCAGTTAAATGGGAAAATGTTTGAGTACTGAGCACCACAGTTGATATGACTCCATATCTTTTTGCTCCTCGCAAACAGACAAGCACTTATTGAGTACCAAATTACCATTCCTTGCTCCGCTCACCATTTATTCGATAAAAAGTTCGCAAAAACAACCAACAACAACCACTACAACCCTCTGTTCCTCGTTGTGTTCAGTACCGCCCTTTGCAATCTCTTTCACTCCTGGGATTTGAAGTCGCATCTCGCTTCCGTTATTTGAATCACTACGGTGGACTACGGGCTTAACAAGCTCCTTTAACGGTGACTGGGGAAAAGCAAAACAGTGCGGACAGAGAGGGAGTTGGAGGGTGAGGACGGCAAGGTGGCTGGGGGAGGAAAAGGTGTAGGGGTAGGAGTGCAAATAGAACGGTCAGTGGCGGTGGTGGTTAGCCTGCGAGCTGGATAGGGTGCATTTCGTGCATGAACCTCTCTCCCTCTCTCTTCCGCGAGCGATCTCCTCCACGAGAGGTGTCAATCGTTCAAGAGGGGTGGCCGAGGCATTGGCATGCCGTGCCAGAGATGCCGGGAAAGAAAGAGAGAGAGAAGCGCTTAAATTGCCTCTCGAAATGGAGCGATAACAGGGACCTTAAGGTTGCTAATAGAAGCATCGGTCATGCCGTCGCCGTTCAAAAGAGAGGAAGCCAGCGAGGTACTTAAAGGGTGTCGCCCTCCTTCGAGCACTATTCCTCTTTTAAAGTATGACCGCCCTTCCTATTAGGTATTCAACTACCGTGCTCGCGTACCATTCGGATAATACGGATGTCGAGTGGTAAAATCGGGTGCTGTGTTGACGGTATCGATCCTAGTTCTGCAGGGCATGAGGTTCGGGATTATTTATTTATGCGCGCCGCTGTGAAATTTCGAATATTTTACTCGCTGCAGCTGGGGAGATGTTAGGTGAAGGATAGTAGAAATCAAAGATTCGTCCCAGGAGGAAAAGTAATGGACTTGGTGTATATTTGTCCGCAATGGACGAGCCTACTAATCTACTATGGAATCTGGGCACAAAAAAATATGAAAAATATGAGGGCGAGGCAATTTTTCAGGAGCCATTAAAGAAAATAGGTCCTCCCCTTCAATGAAAAAACGACTGTGCATCGAAAAACTTACATCCGAGAGTGAAAAGCAAATCTTCCTGGTTATTTTTTTCCACCACCGCCGCTTTATTGAACCCAAAAAAATTTGGCGTCAGGCGTAGCCGAAGTCCGGGACCTTTTTCCTCCCAACTCTCGTCAGCAATCCACTCCCGTTTCTCTAGCCTCCGGGAAAACGACTTGTAAGTCAGAGAACTTCCCCCGCCTGACAGCTCAATTTTTTTATTTTTTATTTTTATTGGACGCGCGATGTTTTGCCACGTCAAGCCTTTGAATAACCCCGCGGTCATTTTCCGTCCAAACGTCGAAGTTGATTGAGAGCATAAAGTACCTACTCGGAAAGGGAGAGAGTGGAGAGGGCAGCCGTAGAGAAGAAACGAGGTGGTAGCCTTCAAAAGTGGTATGGAATGGAATTAGAGATGAAAAGCCCAGCAACTGTGTCCAAGAACCAAAGTGAGGGGAGGACGCTTTTCGATCGGACGGCGGACATCATTCTTGAAAGGTAATAACGTTTCGAATGGCGTCAAAAATATCCCTTTCGTGCTGTCTTGAGACAGTGGGAGAATTCGAGAGCTACATATGATTTTTTTAACTCTAAGAGCGTGTGCAACCCAGTTCCAAGTTAAGTACTACTCATTTATCACGGATTCGATAACGATGGGAGTTTAGTGCTTTTTGTGCGAGGATGAGTGCGCTTGGAGCGATGTCCGATATTTGTCATCGTTACTGAGGGGTCAGTCTTTAGATATCTTGAATCGGCACTTCCAATTTTAAAAAAACTGTACAATATATAGAACACTAAGCAGTATGTCGACATTTCCACGGTTTCATCGCTAACGTCATGATTTCTCGTCGTCTATCGAAGTGCGAACGTAATCCGCCCGTCTTACATATGCGTCTTTCACACCACAAGATACATTTGTGGTATACATTATAGTAAATCTCTTTCCTGGATATTTTCTGCCAGAAGGAGTTCAAGCGGCGTGCGACATTTCAAGCGACGTATATAATTGTAATCGTAACGATCAACTGCATAACTTATTCCGAAAGTCACTTCTCATTATTATTTACGCGACAGTCCGCATCTTGCGACCTTTAAATTGATATTTTCTGTGCACGTGTGCGCGTATTGCGTGACGATAGGCTATATATAATAACTCACACTATAAAGGTCTCCTGTTTAAAGCTGTGGTAAAAGTAAAACCCTCGTATTCTCTTTCTCGGTGGAACATCGAGGATCTATCTGTAGACGTTCTTTCCGTTCTCGGTCCCGTAAATTTATGGTTCCCAATTTTCGATCGCTGAGGCACCAGATTCCTAAAAGTGCAGTCTTTTCGGAAAAATAGTTACTAAGGAATGACGTGGATTGTGTGAGATATTTGTGCCTCCTGTTTCACGCAAACCTGCTTGTAGAATCACGGCCAATGAATCAAGGAAAAGGTGAAATCCTGTCACGTTATGAAGGGGGTGACTAGTTCCAGATCCAGCTCACGGAAGACTGGAAACAAAAGTATTCGAAGGCAGTCATCAGATATAAAGAGCAATATTTAAATTATATTTCCATAGAAGAATACGTGGATTCCTCAAAAATAAAACAGAATTGTAATTTCCGGCGACGTTTACTAACGCTCACTCGACGTAACACGGACATAGCGCCAAGCTAAAAGGAAAAGGCTGGATCCGATCAACGATCACAACGGAGGTAGACGGTGTGAGAAGAGGGTCGCATTCGATGTAACCCGACGTGAAAGGCTCTTGAGTGGCGATGAAGGAGTAAGTTGGAGGAGGAGGAGTGTGGAAAAGGGTGAAGGGATTGAATTTTTTCACTTTCGAAAAGGGGTTGCGGGGGAGAAGGGAAAAATTGAGTCGACATTCGGGGTTAGTCCGGTTGGATCTCCGCGGAACTCTCTTTTATTTTCTTCTCTCTTCGGTTGAAAGGAGTCCAGCGGACTCTGCTCACGTGCATTAGCCTTGGGCCAACGAGCGGTAGGAAAAGACCCCATTAAAAGATGCGAGGAAATGGCAGAGGGGTAGTGGAGTGCACAGGGTGGAGTCGAAATAAGTCCAGCCGGGCTGAACGGCTGGCTCTCGGACGGACAATGATCGTGGCTACTTCTTAATACCGGTGGCCAGGAGTAAAGCCTCCTTGTTAAAGCCGCCGCTCGCCTCATCCCTTCGGGCCCTTCCCGTTTCCATCTCTCTAGGTGCGCACATGTCCCTCCCATGGCTCTCAGCGATCTTCCTCATTATCCGATCGGTGCACCATAGAAAGTTCCTTCGCTCACCTTCTTCTCCCCCTTTGCCCGCGTCTCAAACGTCTATTACTCCTCTTTAATCCTTTCATCTGAGTACCTTTGCCACCTTGCTGTCTCTTTACTCTGTGTATATCCCCGTCCTCCGTCTCCCATCCTTCGGAACGCATACCAATGAGTGCAGATATCTGCTATCATAATGCTCAAAGCTTCTTCCACGGCGTCGGAATAGTTATCGTGTAGATTTACGACTAACGGTATTGTCGTGGAGTCTTAACGATGCTTAACGTACCTTCCTAACTATGAATCCGAATTTTACTTCCTGGGTCACCTTTACCAGTAAACCAGCCATGACTCACTTTAGGATGAATTAATAAACTCGCGAATCTAAAATAATACCATAAGATGCCGCTATTTTATGTGATGAATTGTCATTTCTCATTGCCGTATAGCCGCAGCAGCAATAAGATTGACCGCGGGAGGGAATTATATCGGTGCCTGTAAATGCACAGAAACTTATTTCATCGCACAATTCTCCGTTTTTCTAAGCAGTGTTTTCTATTTCCGCATTCAGCAGTATATTAGCATTTCATCATGACTTATGAGGCAAATACTAAAAACTTAACCATGACCATTTGGATTTAGCCATTTTCTTTCCAAATCAATATTTTAAAAACAGTTTTTAATTTGGTTCAAGATAGCCTTACATCCTTACTTGGGAGTTTTCTGTCTTATTGTTGATTGTGTGTTTCTCCCTACTTTTGAAGTTTATTTACTAAAATAAGCAATCGACTCACATCAAATGATTCCTATATATCACACATATAACTTTTATCCCGGATCAGGTGTAAACCATCCGTCTTTTGGCCGTAAATTAAAAAATCTAGCTCCAATAAAGACCTCCACAGAGTTCCAGAAATCAGTATACCTATTTTGCAATTGCGAAAAGGATGCTGCCACCTATATAGCGGTAGAATTAAGAACTGTCTTAGCGTACACTCAAACGCTGTCTGGGTTTTGCGGTGGCGTAATATCATAGTTTGGTTACTTTTGGCGGCTCCCTTTCTCACAGTTACGCTTCTATCGGCATTGTCGACATCGGCTTTCGACCAGGATTCTCATAAAAAGCCCGCCTTCGTGCACAATGCCTTCGTCTGTAAACGCGGGCAATAAACCAAGGCATTGCGGCTGCGCCGGTGCACAGAGGCGTTTGAAACTGGTTTACCGTTGACTCGGAATGTTCATGATTCCGGAAAACAGTGGGCCATCACTATCAGCGCGTAGTTGAAAGAGGTGAAGATGGGAACACGATAATCTCACGGCTCAGTTCACCCAAGGGGAGAGAAAGAGGAAGAGTATTCCGCTGAGATATCTCAATAAGGCTTACTTCGTAGGTGTTGACGGAGATGAGGCGAGGAAGAGTGCGCGCTCTCGAACGTAGACTGTGATCGATTAGGATCGGCATCTCAGGAGCTTTGCCAATCACCCGCAGTGTGTTTTCGGATTCGTAGTTCGGGACACATTCTTACATGGCACCACGGGAGCTGGCGCATAGATGCTGAATTCCTTTGGGATGCGATTGAGACTTTTATGTCTCCTCTTTCGCTTGCTGGGCGGCAGAATCTCTGTCCCTTAGCAGGAGTTCTCGCTTTTTCTTTTTTACTTCCATAATTTAAAAGGTCTGCAAAGAGGAGAATCCGTGGCGCGAACCTTTATAATACCGGGTGCAGGTCCGGGAACAGACACGTTTTCCACGCTCTCCCCTACCTTCGAGCGGAGAATGGTGGCTTTTCTTTCCCAAGGCTCCCTGATTAATGTCGCGTCGCATCGTGATCCCTTCGGATTAATATTTCATGCTCGCCTCCCCGGATAGTTTTGGGTATTGGGCAAAATATTTTCGAGAACGCTTTGCGCAGTGAAAATTATGTCCTTTCCTAAATGGCCGAGGAAGGAGTGTGGATCGCTCTCGCAGCTCCTCTCCTCCTGATTTATTTTCACAAATTTTCACTCTCTCTCACCGGAGGTGGCATCGGTTCCGTCGGCGGAAGCATCCTGGTCGCCACGTTTTTCGTCGTTTTTTTTAAATACCGCAGCACTCGGCAGTTGCATTGCTCAATAAATCAAAGGGACAGATTATCCACTGTCGCAGAGTTAATGAACTGGGTAACCAGTCAGACTAGTCTCTGGTCTCCATTCTCCTCGTGGTCCTACGTTTATTCTCTTCCACCGGGATAAACAATATTAGCCACACTCTGAGGGTTGGTTCAGAAGTCTGATTGACGTTCTTGAAATTTAGGAATACAAAATGGCTGGTCAAGTACCCGGATGCGAGGACGTCATCTTGGGATTCTGCCAATTAAACGCGCTGCGGGATTTCGCTTCGGTCCCGTCATTACGAATTGGACAAAAAATGCGTTCCGAAATAATGTTTACCCGCGGCGCTCATCAGAATTTTGTTTTAAATGGTTAGTAAGTTGCCATGGCGTCCAGAAGAAACGTCCATCCATCCTCACACTCTCGGAGTCATATCTAGATTATCGTTAAAATGCTCTCGTGGGGGCGAATTTATGTGCCTCAAGTTTCCGTTCGCTTCCGGCCCTTCGATGGGTTGGAACGTTTATTACCCAACCATTGCTGTCCCCAGGCTGGTCCTCCCACTTAACCTTAAACCCGCTCAGGGAGACAGTTCTCCATCGCCCCCACGCCCTTATCATTTATCGATTCATACTGTCGTGCACCCGACCGACTGCAAATTATCATCAAGGCTCGGGTTAACTAAATGGCGCCGACGACCAGAGGCGAAACAAGTCCATAAATTAAACGCCTCCCCTTCCCCCGATCTGGCCCAATTTCCTTTGATGCCGAGAAATAAATGTCCACCGGGGAAATTAATCGTCCTCGCACCTCGTCGTCAAACATTGGTTTTCACGGCACCCGGTCCCATGCTAATTTTTCCGTGGCCTCTCTCGTGTCTCCCCTCGCCACCTTGCCCTCGCCCACCCGGACGCCAATGCTCCCCTACCCCAAGCTCCTAACCTGCCCCATCTCTCCTCTTTTTCTCTCCCTCCCTTCTTTTTCCACCCCGCCTCCCCCAACTCCCCGCTCATTCTTTTCAAAATTAATCCCGGTCCCGCAGCCAACTCCCTGTGGCGGCCATTTTGAAGACGAAAAACATCTCTCCCTCAGTCCGTGCTTTTAATCCTCCTCCTCCACGGACGTGCTCCGCGGGGAATCCTGGAAAGCTCTTGCGGAGAGAGGGTCTTTTTAGGGGAGGAGGAGAATGGAGAGAGATAGGCAGAGGGACAGATAGGGAACTAGCAGGGAGAGAGTGGAGAAAAAGCATGCGGAAAGCAAAGGGGGAAATATTTAGGGAAAAAACAAAATGAAAGCGCAAGGAGGGAGGGGGTTGAAAAATGATTAACAATAAGTGGGAGAACACGAGAGACTCGATGAGCGTCGCTTTTTCATCTTGTTGACTTTTTCCCCTCGAGGATAGACTTGAACGCTCGTGGAGACCTGAACGCTCGAGGTGTCCGGCCAGACCCCCCGAGGCAACAGCCGCCGCTACCAATCCACTTGTTCGGGGCGTCCTTGCGCTCGCACAGCATTGCCGCTGTCCTCTCTCTCTCTCTCTCCACTCCCTCATCTCCTCCTGCTCCCCCTTCCTCTTCGAATTGTCCATCTCAACTCACGAGCAAATGTGCCATCAGAGTCGCTCTCCGCTCTCCTCCCCGCCGTCCGTGGAGTGGAGTACGCTGCAACACGTGACGCTAGGCCAACCACGGTCGACAAGATACACCCTCAAATCCCAATTTTTCAAGAAGCTTATCTTCGATAGAACTTCCTCTAACAGTAGAACTCTCATGCACGGTGATCATAGCTTGTAGGATGCCTTATGATTTTCATCAACATGGATCCTCTTTCTTTTAATAAGGTAGGCATATTCGTTCAGTTGGTTAAGACGCCATTTACACGCGGACGTACGTTCAGTATCATGGCAGCGGCCGCTCTCTTGAGAACACGTAGCGAACGTCTCCCTTTGATTATCTCTTCTGCAAATATGCCTTTAATTAATCTATGTTCCTGACACTAGCATTACACTTCTCTGCACTGAACCAGAATACTGCCGAATAGAGAAAATGCCCAAATGTATCTTGACCAATCGCATTCCTTTCCATGCGAATTTCCGTAAGTTGTGTTTTCCATTTCGTCAAAGGTTTGCTTCCTTCGTTCTCCGTCAGCCTTGCCTTTCCTGTCAGAGACTTTTTCGCTTGCACTAGAGAATCAGAATTGTGTCCTTCGACTGTGACAAAATCTTTCCTTGGCCAAAAGCCAGCCTTTTCTCGTACTGAATTTACGTTAGATATCCCCCTCAAGATCTCGTTACAAATCCCATCTAATTCCTCACATTTCTCGGGAAAATAATAGGTAAACTGAACGTTCCGTCCTCTCGGTAGATACAAATTTTACTGAACTCAACGCTGCTCTCCGAGACTAACTCTATTTTGTTCCCTCTTTAACTTTCTCTCCCTTCTCAGAACCCGCGAGAGCAATTTTCTCTCCGGAGTGACTGTTAAGAGTCGTTGTGTGATTCCGATATGCATCTAGCAGCTATCCACTGGACTTCACCGTTCCACTTGCCTGAAAACATGGCTGCGCCGAGCTTTGGCGCAATGAATGCCTAAACTTTATTGGCTCACGTCGCTAACAGATAAATGGGCGCTGATAATGAGAGGTATCAATCCTTAATGGCACTCTGCACTCATTGTTACCGATGGAAATATGTATGCACTTTCTGGAAAGGGAGAGAATTGAATTCCACGCTCGAAAAGTATGCTATAAATTCACGGCCCCGCGCATAACTATCTGCATTTAATGCAGCAGTCGGAGTTCAAAAATTGAGTATACCTCAATCTGTGTTAAAAACTTTGGTAACTGTTAATTAGGTCAACTTCAGATAACTGGTCAATATTTTTTCCTCTCACCTGGCAGAGTAGTTATTCTTGTTTCAGGTTTTTGTAGTATTAAATAATATCCATTAAGAGATAGGAATATGGCGGGCTCAGATCTCACTACAGGTGTGGTAATCGGATTATTGTGAGAAACTATTTGGACCACGGAAAGCTGAAATCCAGGATGGATTGAACTGTAAGGCAACTCATACTTACTCATGCCTGTGATAAAGTAAATTATCTATCCAGTGGTTTTCTGAAAACATCCATTTATAGTAGAGTGGTTTGAGATGATGGGTAGGTAACAAAATGGAAGCATGATATCAGCTACTGTATTTCCAGAGCTGTGATAGTACTCAAGTAAAGTAATATGAGTCCAAATGTACGTATTATTAACGTTCTCAGTCTTCCGAAGTAAATGATAGCATTATCTACGTTCAGATAGCTAAGTAATCCAGTGAATATAATGGCATAATTATTTATTATATTGCTAATTTTGGAGACGGCTCCTTTTTCGGCATGGAAATAGTGTTGTTATAAATGCCCTTTTCACGACCTGTCTTCTTCTCTCATCTCCTCAACTGAATCTTCCTCAACTCAACGACTGGACCCCACAGCGACGGTGAAATCCGGTCCACGGAAACTAACCCTCCATCTCTTTCTCTCGCTGTCCATTCGCCTACCTTCCTAGTTGACTGCCCTCCCCGGTTCCTCCCCGCCCCCCATTTTTGAAGCATTTCGTCAAGATCCTGACGCGTATAAAGTCTTGCCTCTTTTCACACTCCCCTTCCCCTTGTGATGCCAGTTCCTTGGTTCTGGCGAAGCAAAACTCTTGAACCCGGTACATTCCCCCTCCGCTTCCGTTAATGACCACATGCTGTGACAAGCCGTTTTCCTAACGTCCCGACGGGGCACGTTTGGTCGTCCATCGTGAGGCGCGTCTTGTTTTTGTAATGTTTATTATTCCTCTAACCTCCTCTTGATCCCTCGAATCCTCTTTCTTCTTCCCCCTTCCTTCTGAGAGAAATGTTTTTTATGCGTATGTGTATACACTAGGTATCTATCGCCCGGGAGCCCGAAGATCCTCCTCGCAACGACGAAAATGGTGAAAAATGATACTTGTGTATTTTTTCCTGCCTGCACCATCGTCATAAACAAATGGCATGGTTAGAATCCAGAGAATTTTGGAATTTGGGGGGTCGGGGTTCGTGTAGAGTGGCGAAAAAAGGAGAGCTGCCGTTCCTTTTCAGTCACAGAAGCCATCCGTTCTTGCATAAAAAACATTGTCCCTTAATCTGCAGGGTTCTTAAGGACTCTGGATATGTTGGAAAAGCCTTTTTATTTAACTAAGGCTGAAGAGATCGTCATGATGTTCAATTTTGGGAGCTAATTTAATCTCAAACCACTGCGCAAAAAGGAAAAGAAATCAGCACTTTGATCATGCCTAACTCTAACTAAGAGTACAATAAATGCGCGATCAGAACTAGGCTGAGTAATGCCTACATCCGAAATAATATTGTTTTCATTTCTTTATGGGGAAGAAATTGTTGGAATTGGGAGTTGCTAAAATTATAAATTTCACTAATAGACACGTAGGCTTCTTTTCCTTCACGCCTTTCTCTTTTAGGTATGAGTCATAAACCTAGGGTAAAATTGGCAAACACACGTCATCACAAGGACGCAATATATGTCTTTGTTCCAAAAAGAAGATCAAAATTTGGCTGCGGTTACTTAGAAATAAGCAGGATAAAAAGTGAATAATATCTTTCGCATAGATAATCTCTCTCCCTTAAGATAGCGAAGAAAATGTTTCCCGGTGAGATTCATCTGGGACGGGGAAGAGAAAAACCATCTCTACGTTTGTCCTCAGGGTATTCCTCTTTAGCATGAGAAATAATCGAGGTAGGCGCTAGCAGAAGGGAGAGAGAGATTGCTTCCTTCCTCGATAATGGTGACGAGAGGGGTGTAAAAAAATCTCGAGGGAAAAGAATGATCGCCAAAAACAATTCTCAAAATGCCAGAAGTAAATGGACCGAGATATGAGCGGCGGCGTCGGTGCCGGGCGGGTCTCGAGCAGCGGCGGTGAGAGGTGTTCGGGAGAGCCTCCCGGCGAAGGAGCGGTGGGTGGAAATAATACCATCCTCGTTTTATTCAAGGCGTCCTCTTCTGGGATCCAGCGCGGGGAGAGATTATCGGACGATAAGGCACGCCCAATGGGAGTTTCGCCCTCGTATGTGTGCGGGAGAAATCCAAGATATCCCTCCGCCTCCTTCGCCCTGAAAATTGACCGCCCTCCCTCCTCCCAATCGCCCCACTGTCGGTATTGTTTCCCGCCGCCTGTGGCCTCCTCCACACCACCACCCCCAAATCCCCTCATCCGCCACGGTGGAGTGCCCCGCCCGTCTCACCACTCCACTTGCTCCTCGTGGACCAAGGCGGCCGAAATATCCCACGTGCCGGCGCGAAACATTTTGCCCCGCGGCCGATATTCCATCGGATAAGGAAGAGAGAGAGAGAGGGTAAATGAAGGGTGTGGATTGGGGTCTGCTAAAGGGAGGGGGACCGCGAGAAGGGAGACGAAGCGATAAGGATGAAATATGCCGATCTAAACTGGAATAAAGGCGGGCGTAATCTCATTAGAGGCGGGGGATAATTGGGCGAAACGAGCGTCTTGGGTGATTGTTGAAGGGGAAGATGTCAGAGTGGGGATAATTCATGGGCCCGTTTGTTTTTCATTCTACTCATAGGCACCACTTATTTGCTCAACTAACCTTCTCGTGGGTCACGCTTATGGTCGATCAGCCTCAGCCTCGGCAGAGGCGCGTGGGAAATTGTCGTGCTGGTTCTTTCTTAAAGTTACAAGACTACATGACGTACAGAGCGAAGGAGAAAGAATCTTCCAGACTGTGTACTGTTACCGTGTGTACTGCAATGCATAACCAAACTTTCTCCGCGAAAATTCGACGGTGTATCCCTTCCAATCAAGAGGCTCCAGAATGAATGTAATTGATTAGATGCCATACGGAAAATTCAGAATGGAAGTTTAATGAAGGAGCAGTCAAAGTCTCTTACCCTTGAACTTTCGTGTGAATGGCTATGGTTGGAGGGCAAATATGAATTTCAATTGGACATAAAGCGCGCAAATATGGTTAACGTTTTGTCGTCGCTCCATCATAACCCGCTCGGTGGCTTTTATCTCAAGCAGACCACTGGAGGGAACGGGACGTTTTCTTCACCGCATGCATAGAAGTCCCCTGCGGTCGGACTCGGGGGGGCTTAAAAATTTCACCGCGCTCCGGTAATTCATAAGCGACGAAGGATGGAACGTCTTTTGTCATTTCGGCCACCCGGGGCATGTGCCAGAAATGTTCCGGGTGAGTTAGGAAGGGAGGCGTCGAGGAAGTTGAAAAAAAGAGAAGCACGCACGGGCGCTCGGCAGAGGCGTGAATCGCGCGACACGACTCGTGCAGCGTTCGTCGGACACGGGCTCGCGCGGACACGAAAGCGACCCCGCAGAGACGTTCGCCTCCGCCCCATGAATGCACCATATTTTTTTTTGCGCCCCTCGGAAGTCGTCGCGCGAATGCTGATGAGAAAGGCGACACCGCTTGTCCCGTATCCCGTTCCCCAAAACCCCTCGAAGGAACCCCCACCTCCTGCCTAAAAGGAGGACCGCAAAGGGGACCACACCCACACACACACATCACTCCTTTGGATTCCTGGAGCAGCTCTCAGCCCTCTCTGGCATGGAAGGTTGAGAATATTGGCTTAGGTTAGAACACTGTAAAAAGTAGATCTGATTTTAAGGTACAAAAGCGATCTGAATTTCAGATGCAACAATTTTAAGACAGGGTATGTTGAATTTCAGCAGTAATATCTTGTCTAAAAATAAGGCAGGTGAACGGCTGAAAATCAGACCATCCAGAATCCTGCTTCCTCTGCTTCCTGCTCAACTGCTCCTGTACCAACCATCCATGTTCCTGCCTCTTCCGTACCTTAAATCCGTGTTCCTGCCTTACAACCAGACAGCGCTTAAATTCAGATCGCACTGAAAATCAGATCGACTTTTTACAGTGAATAGTATTGGAGAATTAGGGGCCGTAATAGATTACATTGGAAATACCATGGGGAGATTATAATAGTTATCGTAAATGAAAAGGAAAAACTTTGTTATATTCCACCAATTTACTCTCAGGTACAACTAGTTTCGACGCAGCGGCGTCATCTTCAGGTACCTGAGTTGTACCTGAGAATAAATTGGTGGAATGTAACAAAGTTTTTCCTTTTCATTTACGATAAAATGAACTTCCACAAAGTTGAGCCTGAGACGATGGAGATAATTATAATATTTATTGCAGGTTAGACAAGTATTTTTGCATGCCTGCGTAAATGTAATTTTCTTGTGGCTTGAATTGCATTCCGAGTAATTATTTAACCCCTGCCACACACCCTTACGTAATGCGTGGGTGTTATGTAAGTGAGGCGTATGTGTAACTTTCACAAAACTGTCAAACTATCATTGACTTGTCGAAAGCCCTCGCGTCAGAAATGTAATTTTGTGTCAACACTTTGATGATCTGTGATTTCGAATTCGCTGATAAAATTTCGTCCTTCGTGCTTCACGAAAAACATAAATTAATCTCAATAGTTCATACAACTTAAGAGATGAGGACAGAGAGATCCATAATGAAATAAACAGATTGTCACAAATGTGGTACAAAAAGTGAAAGAGCCAGCTAATAAAATATATTACGAGATTCGCTTCTACCCGAAGGAAATGGTGTTGAAAATTCGCGCCGGAACGAAACACGGCATGGTGAAGAGTAACTGTAAAAATAATTCTTCGGAAATCATATGTATGTTAAGTTGTTGACAAGAGAGGGTCTAGAAAGTCACTAATTGGTAGGGGAGGAGGGTTCAGAACCAGTTACTCATCTGGGTACGTCGGCGAGATGAAGTTCTGAACAGCTAGCCCATGGATCACCCTTAGTTGGAACATGAAAGGGGTCGTTCCCCTGTTGGATTAATCATTATTCATCTGCAACACATTCTCAGTCCTTCACGCCTCTAATTTTTTAATTTACTGAACATCACTTGTGTACTTTGCCATTTTACTACTTTATTACATAGCAACGAATTTCATGATTGGCATCCCGTCCAGCATCACTCCGGGTCATATCACCTCGGGCGGCTGATGATATTGTGAGGTGTACACCGAGGAGAAAACACCCGTGCATACGTCGGCCTACACGCGTCCAAATCTCCACCTTACCGCTTGGCGTATCCGACACTCCTCCTCCTCCTCCTCCAACCACATTCTCCCATCTTCCCCCTCCTCCCTCGCACCCACTCCACTCGCCCATTCCCGAAATGCCCCTTCCCGAAAACACCGGCGAGTCCATAGCTGCCGCTGAGAGATGTGAAGATCCGGGTTTGGTGACCTATCCCCCCCTCCCACCTCATCCCAACTTTGCCGTTTGCTCATTCCCTCTCTCCCTCTCTCTCACACACACACACACGCACACCTTCTCACTCCCATCCCCCAAAAACCCCTCACTTTCCGTACTTGACCCGAGGGGAGCAAGTACTCTCTTCCCATTTGCAAGACTTCATTTATTGCTCCCCTCGAAAATACACCAAGCCTTGCTTCCAAAAAACATCCATCCTGATTTTTCCAACCACCTCGCGCCTACCTCATGGTTTCAAAGCCTCTAATTTAGGGCCTAAAACTTTGGCCGCTCTGTTGCCTTCTACGTTAAAATTATGTATCCACTAATTTGTCGTAAAATACGTAGCCAATGTGCGATGTTATTCCATAATCTTGGAATCATTGTTAAATCACCTCTTAAGTGTAAGCTTTTGAGATACGTTCCTTTATACTCTGAATCGACTCTTTCATATGTTTATCGTTAAAAGACGGTTTTATTTCCGTCGATGTCCGGAATCTCTGGTAGGAACTTAGTAAAATAGGTTCCCCATAATGTTATTCATTCCTACACAATCTCATCCTTGTGGCGAGTTGGTTTAACGTGTATTTCGCTTTGATCTCATAGTTCATGGAGATCCCAGCACCAAAATTGTTTCCATTCCCTCACATCCGCCTATGGATCATGCTCCTTTTATCTTTTTACCGCATGATTAGCAGCATATCTCACTGGAGCAAACAGCTGCGGAAAGTAAATCAATCGAGGTTCACTAGAGACGTCGGTGACACCCATGAGTCACGCGTGATAATTTTCCGTGTTCTCGTTATTCCCGTGCAATTTCGAATTTTTGTGAGTGATAAAGCGCTAGTCGTAATGCCTTCCATTGTAAATAAAGCCGCGGTCACGATGCTAAAATCCTTGTGGACCCTAAAGGAGTTGGACAGTGTTCCAAACACATTTTCTTGTATTGGGTTCCTTGGTGGATGCCACTTCGGGATTTTATATTGTTGCCAGACTCTGATGCGTTTCCTTTGCTGCTAGTGTCGTAAATATTTCAGCATAAACTGGTTTCCGCGCTAAAAGCGACAAGTTTTTAAAATCCCAGAAAACGATTAACGTCGGTCGTTCGTCAAGAAAATATGTGTAGCATCCCAAGCGTGGTATTTTCTGTTTGGTGGTGCTCCACCATGCCTACGTGACGTAGACATGGTGGAGCTGTTTTGAAAAAAATGAAGTCCCGTCGTTAAACGTTTTCACTTAAATACTTGCTCACTTAAGCTGATTCATTTTTATGCGCGAGATGTATAATTTTTAGAAAAATGCACTGCTTGAAATCATGTTCTTCGCTCAAATAGCAGGTCAAACGGGGTGTAAGAATCGTGTAATTAATTAATTCGTGTGCTTGCACTTCAGGAATAAATGCAAAGAAACTTACAGATCATAGCAACACAAAATGGGTTTTTATGAAACAAAAAATTACACCATTAGGCAAAGCCGTAACGGAAATATTTTGATTGCGTAAACGTTTTTTATCGTCCCTCTTTCTTGTCGCACATACCTTCGAAGGTTCTCAGTCATTTCCTTACAAACTGCTACCCTAAATTAATTTCACAGTGATGTTTTCAATCTCCTGTTCATCATTTCCTTATCGCAATCCCTCTAAATGACCTCGATTGTCAGTCTCCTCCACTAATGACGAATACGATCGCTGCTCCCTGTTCTCCTGGGGGAAAACAGTGAGGATTCTCATGGCACGTTAATGTAGTTTTGAGACCGATGATCACCGGAAATTTATCAATAAATCCTACGCTGTAGAATTGACGCCTACCTGATAATCTCTCTTGGTTTATCTTCTTCGCTTTGCCGTGCCCATTTTTCTTTTTCTCACCTTTTCGCCTCATTTTGGTTCTTTTTTGATCACTCACTTCCCACTCATCTCGATGTACCGCAAGATCTTTTGTTATGCTCTCTCTCTCTCTTTCCTCATTCTTTCATTCAAACCGTCTCTCGCCATTTGATGATTTTTGCCTGCGACACGACCCCTCTCTCTCTCTCTCTCTCTCAGCCTAAATTCCAAACAGTGCTCGGTCTTATTCCATTCCTCCCACGCCTTCGACCGTATTTATGCTCCCGGCCCGTACCTCCTCGTGGTCCCTATGTCACTCCACTATTTATCCAACCCCGCTGAGCCGTTCTCCTCCTCCGTGTGTGCCCGGTGGACTCGCGCGACACATAATTACCTCCGTCTCAAGACTCTCTTTCCCGTGTTCTCAGAACCCAGAGGTAAAGTAATATCTCCGGCTTCTAGTGTTTTTTCCCTCCTGTATCCTCCCCCGCTCCTTCCAACCCGACGACTCGGAGAGATACGCGAACCCCATTCAAAATCATTTTCCGTCCACTAACTTAAACACTGTGCGTGTTAGGAACAGCTCTCCTGCAGTTAACCATCCACATGTTGCCCATGTTCCTTCATTTGTAACCGCTACAAATTAGCATCCTCCGTTTCCCTCGATCCTTACCCGTTTCTGGTTACACTGAATGGATTACGTTAATTACACACATCCCCAGTGAATCGTGAGGTGACTGCTGAAAATGTTCCGTGCTCAGCAGGTATCAGTGATCGATTCCAATGGCACAAGTCTCGTATGGCTTTTTACTGGTTAGTTCCAGGTCTGACCTGATGATGTATGTAGGGTACCTTCAAAAGGTTTAAACCGGTCTGTGATTGAATTAGAATTCTAGTACTCGCATACTGTGTGCATTGAGCATGCGTATTTAGCTACAGCTTTTGTTTTTCTTTCAACCAAAATTGAAGAGGAACAATCAGTATGAATATTTCTCTTCCCGATTACGGTATTTAAGATGGGGTTCAACCGAGATAATTATTTCCGCTTAATATCAATGGTTATTTACCCATTTAATCATTCATTGCTTCAACATCATAACCTCGTGTTATCTCAACATTCTTTTCAAAGAAGCGAATTACCAATTACCTACTTCCTATCGGCTACCTCATAAGAAAAACCAAGTTGTTCTCTCTACGGTCCTGACGCTGAATGTAATGCTTATTGAAACCAGTTCCCGCAAAGGAAAGTACCTGGCGCTATTAAGATGCTCATTTTTTTCTGTTTTTAACTTTCGTTCATTTGCGTCCAATTTCCTGACATGCATTTAAATAGTTTCCAGAGTTATTTACTCAGTCTTGAGTGACACATTACTAAGTTTTCGGTGTCATGTCCGGCCAGGAATTTTCTTGTAGAAATTTTGAGCCTATTGTTTCACAGTGATGATACAGATATTTCTTGCGAGAAGATAAGGGTAGATTGTTCTTCGGGGTTCGACAGGGAAGTTACCTCCCCCACTCTTCGGGACTCGGTAGGAATTACTTTACCTTTGCCCATCCCGTACGATCTCCTGGGGTAGAGTGTATTTAGTTCCTCTTTTCTGAAGACGTCTTGGATGTATCGGAACCACTTTGTGGGGAAATCCAACAAGAGAAGAAGGGAAAGAGTGTGGAATTAGAAGATAGATTTAATGCTGCTGTTCAACAGAGTGAACCCTCAAGGAAAAACGAGGTATTTCCAACCTCTTGTGAAGTCTTCGCACACTCTTGGGTGTTTTTTTCAAACTCCTACCTTGGTTCTTCTTTACCTCTTCCCTTCTTTGCTCAAAATGAAAGTTGAATGTTCGTTTGTCGGAATAAGGATTGAAAAAACATTTCCACCAATAAAATATTTCACCTCAGACACAATCACATGTTTCGACCTCTTTGCTTTCTTCCGGAATTGGCCTTTGTTCTTGGAAATGCCGGTCACAATGGCTGTTCAGAAATCTGTCCCCTTTTATTGATATTTATTGTCCGTCACAAACAGCTGCTTTTGTCCAAGGTGGTCGGGGCTACAGCCACCAACGTGCTCGTTCATTTGGAGTAAACCATTTGCTCAGCATCCTGTAGTTTTCAACCCTTAAAGGAACTATATGTTCAATAAAAACATTCATTACCCGCGTAGGAGATATTATTCAAATGAACGTGCTTTGGAGAAAGAACCTAAAACGAATTAATTCTCCTCCGCTTGCTATTTTTCCTATAACTTTCGAAAATTAAAGTTTTCAATGAAAGAAACAATTTATGAGTACTGAACAGGTTCCCAGCAATGTCAATGTTAAAAATGAAATATTATGGCAGATTTTTATCCTCCTCACTTGTTGTAAAGGGCTTAAAGAAGAAAACTAATTGATCTTTTTTTTAACCCTGTGAGATATTCCTTCTCGTCCATCTTTGAGCCATAGTTTCCGCGTGAAATTAGGATGACTTCGAGCGCCCGGAACTGGTCCAGAGAAATCTCAGGAAAATGAGCATTCGTGACCAGAAAGTCACCTCCCTCTAACAAGCGAAGACTAAAAGAGTTAAGGAGCTTTAAAAAAATTTTACGACCCCGAAGTTTTTTTATGTCGCTTTTTTTCTCTCGAAGCAGTTCCATTTGAACAGCTTAAGGGAGGAGAAATAGCCCCTCCTTGACTACGTCAAGGGGAAAAAGGGTAACACGATACTCACACGCACTTAAAAAGCATCCGTTTACTCTTCTGCCCGGGCGCAAATAATGTTGAAAAAAAGGGAAAGAAGACACGGGAGGGAGGAAGAACTCATCCTTCTCCGGGAGACTGAAGCCCTTTCCCCTCCCTCCTATTTTCTCTTATATTCACTCTCGGGCTAATTCTCAGCGCTCTCCCCCACATCTTCGACCCGTTTAGAACCAGAGGGAGAAAATACAACCACCTCGTGTACTATCGGTTTCTTTTTTTTTTTACCGCCAGGACTCAACCCGAAAGAATCCGTCCTTTTCTGTAGATCCTCTTGTTTCTCCAACATTAATCCGAAATCCTCCTCTCACACTCCCCTCCCCCGTTGCCCATCCTATCCTTCTGCCCATCCTCCACGCCACCGTTCCTCCTTTTCCATTTTCCCGGCTCTCCCGCAGACAAATGCCCGTGGCCGACGCGGGGTCGCCTCGCCCCTGCCTCTCCCTCCACGGCGCATACCCCACGCGCGTTCTTCCTCCTCCTCCGCGTCGGGTTGGGAGTGGCCCTGTTGACCCTAGGCTCACCGAGAGGTCTTCCACTCCCTCCTCCACGCCTCCTCCCGTTCCTGCTTGACCCCACCTCTGCCCCGTGTAACCTCCAAACACCATCTCATCCCAGTCCTCTCTCCCCATCCTCTCTCTCTCTCTCTCTCCCGACCTGAGAGAAAGAGTAGTGTGGAGGCGGGAGGGAGATAGGGGGGAAGGAAAGGGAGGGAGTGAGTGGTCTCCACGATTCGCGTCGCTATCCCCCGTCTCCGTAATTTCTTCGATTCCATCATCTCCGGCCTCTTCTTCCTTCCTCCATCCCCGTCTTCTATTACATACCAAAGCCGTCCGCGCTCAATCATCCCGCTATCACGCACCCAGCCCTCTCACCCTCTCCCCCCCTTGTCTCCTCCACTCCACCCGCCGGCCTCGCCCCTGCTTCCTACGTCCCTCGTTTCTCTTTCGTCCTTTCTAATCTTTCTTCCCGCCTCACCCTTCCGTCGTCTGCTCCTCCTCCTTCCCGTTCCACGCCACGCTCGTTTCTAAGCCACACTCTTACAACAGTATCTCTCTGTTTGAAAGTCAACCTATTCTCTTACACGCTAGCAGTCCTTTATTCTAGAATCCCCATGGTTTATTCTTGTGAAGCAGAGAGATATCGTTCGCGGGAATGGAAATGTGCAATAGCCGTTTTTTGTGCGAGAAAGTTTACAGTATAACGTGGGGGTAAGCTTGAAAGGTAAAGTCGCTTTGTTTAAACGAATTAACTAAACAGGAGACGCCCCTACTCCAAGACGCTTGATTTTCAAGCCATGGTATCACTCTCTCTCTTCAAAGATGTTGTAGGTTTAGAGAGCTCTCACCTGCTCTTCCCCAATCATCTCTCTTATCTCCTAAAAAGTGAAAGAATACTAGCCATTAATCATAAATTATTTTCCTGTAATCCTTACTTTTTGGTGTTGAATGCAACGTGCCTGTGATGCTACTGCTTCTAATCGGGCAATAGTATAACCAACCCGCGTTCTATAAAAGGAGACGAACCAAGTGTTTAAAGTTATCTGTGGCAACAACAGGTCGTAAAACTGTTTCCTTTAAGCACCGTAATCAGAAGTAACCAGGTAATTGACAGGAATGGTATGTGATCATATGCAAAATGGCGATGAAGGCGCCATCCTTTAGTGAGATGATTCACACGCCCCAACTGGCTCGTTGTTCCCTCTCAGCTCAGTGATCGCACTCGGTAGAAACGGTGGGGACGGTGGGCGTTAAATCGCCTCATAAAAATTACCTGCACGCCCATCCGTAACAATTGCTCGGGATACAGCGACCTTCTCATTTTGGCAGGCTCTTTCGCGCGCCTTTATTCTCAAATTATGCCCGCATTTTTGTGAATGGATGTTTTTGCGCCTGGTCACGCGCAGGGAAAAAGAGTCGGAAGGGAGATTCTTCCATTCCTTTGGCGTTCCTCGGTTATGCAGCGCTTTATAACGGCGTGGGGAATAGCCTTCAATTTAGAGAGGATCTCGTTTTGAAAAATACGCGTGAAGTAGAGCTTTTTATTCGGAGCCTCTTGCACCTCCTGTCGAAAACTGTTTCCAGTCCCACCCTCCGTTTCCGTCCGAACCCCAAAATTTGAGCACCGGAAGAGCGTATGAATACATAATTTATTTCACTACAGTCCCTTCTCTCAATATCTTGTTACGTTAACCTTAGGCCTTAAATGTTACATTTTTCTCATTATCTCCTAATTCCTTCGCGGAATCGAAACCTGTTCATCACTCAGAAGAGTTGGAGTTTATGGAGAATGGTTTATTCTAACGCACTTCTTCGTCCTCCTCGACGAATGGCCCACCCACATGCCCATTTCGCAGGACTCCCGTGAGTAAAGAAACCGTTTAAACCTCTTTCTTTACAGGTGCGTGGTGATTTTCATTTCTTTCCCCATATTTACCTTTCACCTCTTTCAGAAACGTTGGCATCGGATTTCATGGAACGCTCGCGATGGAGTGGCGCTGCTTTTTACTGTGTCGTTTAACATTTTGTGACATCTGTCGCCTCGTATCTTTTTTAATTGAGTGGAATAAAATGATTCATGGACTAACTGCAGACTACACTCTGTGTGTCACATTAAGTGTGTATACGGTATTTCCTTTAAAGAGGTTCTATGTACTCAGTATTTTCACGAGACATATGCAGAATAATAGGGCTAGCAGTGAAGTCGTCATCCATCGTGGTTTAATGGTTAGCAATATTCGTCCCTAAACTACATTCACAGAGTAGAACTTTGAACGTAAAGCTGATATGCGATAGGAGTTGTCAGTGGAAGTAGCCAAATTATTTTCTAACAAAAACTTTTAGTGACATATGAGAGCCCAGCTACCTGTACATATCTATTATGTCGTACTGATATTAATTCTGAATCGAAAGTTTGATTTTTCCCCCTGATCTTTTAATTTCATTTAAATCTACTGTATAATGACTGTGTTATTAGACATTTTTTACGCTTTTATCGAACAGATCGGCTTTATTTCAAAATTAAATTAAATTACACTCATGGTTTTTGAAAGTGATATCCACCTGAATTCTTTCCATAAGCTTGTCGCTCTTACAACTGGCGTCCTTTAGCAAGTCTTGCCGAGCTTCGTTATAAAGTCATATTCGAATATACCTGGCTTTAGTCTCACATGTGGAGGCTTGACTTTGAATGGAATATTCCAGAGCTATACAAGCATTTAATGAAAGTGAATCAAGTAATGAGGTATTAATTCAATACGTCCTCCGTCATAATTAGCAACCCCTCCCGAAATAAAATAAAGGGTTGATTTTCGAGTGTGTCTGGAAACTTAAGGAGACAGAATTGTTTTAAACTCAAGGAAACGGGGTATTAAATAACTGTCTCCTACGTTGCATCTAGTAATCGCCCATGGTTTAACGGTAATGGTCAAAAACAGAGTTTAAAAAAACAAGCCGACTACAAGCCGATCACTACGTCAAAATGCAGCTCTCTAGCGGCTTTTGCCGACCTGCGGCATTCCGAGGCGTGGGCGGAAAGGGGGGGGCGGGGATGGGCAAGTTTTTCTCTCCAATTGGAACGAGATAGTTTTTTTCCGGGTTTGGAGCGAAAGAAACGGACAGAAAGCGTGTGTACGTGTGACGTGAGTTTGAATTACCTTTCGAGAACATATCTCCGGACTCTCAAGGTGAGGTTGAGAGGGGAGACGGGATTGCACCGCCCACAGCAGAGCATAGGGCCCCGAAACCACGGAAGAGGAAAGGGGCGGAAGGAAAAAATTAAAAAAAAACAACAACGGATCCTCCGCCGTGGAGGAGAACCCAGCTCATCCTCCACTTAATTTTCGCCGTCAACGCGCGCGAGCCAAATTGGTTAAAGGGTCAGCACTTCCAAAAAACGCTCTCCTCCTCCCCTTCCCTCCGCCCTTGTTCCTTCCTCGAGAGACAACTCCTTCACCGCCCATCCACCACCCATCCATTCCTCTTGCGTTTTTATAATTTCACCTTCAGGGAACGGACTCTCTGGGGTTTTTCGGCTGGCTCGCCGAGCAGCAAGCGGGAAAAGCACACTCAGAATGGGAAGGGAGGGAGTTTAAATCTATTCCCGATGCGATTTAGGGGGTTCCGGCCGTTTACGACGTGTTTTAGTTATTATATGCACAACAGGAGGCAGTTGACGACCAGCTGGCTTTTTTCGCCCTATTATGTGTGAAAAATTGGTTAATATTTTTCGTCGCGGCGCGGGGTAGAATTCAAAAATTAAATACATCCGTGACTTTGTTCCCTTATTCAACCGTATGATCACAGCACATAATTTACGATAAATATTCAATACCCTAAAGTATATAGTGGAGCCGTAAAATATCCTAGTGAGCTGAAGATTTTACGATCCCCACAACGAAATGAAGTTGTTTAAAACTCTTTTTGAAGATAAAACATAATTGAAACTTTAATTAGGCCTACGTGAACTATTTCATTTTCTCGAATCATGATTAAGATTTAAAAGTATGGACTTCATAAATATCCCCCGGTTGTGGTGTCATTATATACGCTATAATCAGTTTTAATTCACACTTAATAAATCCAGAGTTATTTATACGGTTCATTACTGAAAACCTCACGGCATTTTTTTTGCATGTTTAGAAGCTCTTCGAATTTAGGCTGCCATTAAATTTTTTCTGATAGACTATCTTGGCTATCATAGCTGACAAAATCAAAGACTTCAGTCATTAATTCCATGAAAAGTAATGCTGAATTGTTAGAATTATGCCGCTTCCCTCTCTGAATATAAGGTTCAAAACTACGGACAGGATTGTGAAATTAATTAATCGCAGGTTTTATTGTACCATTCTTAGAAAAACGAAACTTGGCGGTAATTTTTGTCTGATGCATATAATTATTGAAAACTTTAAGAAAAATTTTATGTTCAAATCACTTTGGGGAGAATTTTCTTTTGGAAACCCTTAGGCTGAGACACGGAAAAGAGCATCTCTCTTACATTGCTGGTTTGAAATATGACGACTTCCACCCTCAAAAACTCCAAGACCTTAAGGATTTCCAGCAAGGCCAATGTTCCCACGGACGGCAATACCTTCACGATTGGCAAATTTTCACCGGCTTTCTGTAAATTTCTTGCGGGAAAATCGTGAAATGCTATCAGAATTAAAGTGCCCTTCCCTCCCACTCCGCCCACACTAACTGCTACGTCCCTCCCTCCGGTTTCGTCTCAATCCTCCCGATTGCTCCCCGCCACGTAATCTACGCCCTCACAAAGACCCCCCTTCACTGCCAAAATAAAATGGGAACAGATTACTCTTGCACTCCGATACACCCTTCTCCCTCCTCCCCTAAACTTAGTAGGCTCCTAAAGAGCCAACCGCCTCCTCCCTTTCACTCACCGCCCCCTCCCTGTTGTGACCCCGCAACCTCTCGCCTTATCTTCCTCCTTCCCTGCCTTTTTTCCCTCTTCTTTCTCGCTTACACACACCTTTCCCCACGGGCCACACCCTTTCCCTGGAGTGAGGAAGGGGAGAGGGGGTTCATCTGCACCATGTATCTTCCGTGGGTGGCCCATTCCGCCCCGCACACCTCCTTCGCCCGCGCCTTTGCCCGCCGCGGCCCTCGAGTGTGGGGCGGGGAGTAGGAGGACGCGTGACCTCTTACACAAAACGCCCATTTAGAGACGCTTTACTAAATCTGAATAGGGTGCCATCACTCCCGTCTATACCGCGCCCGCCCACGCAATCCGAACTCCACTCCGCCCTCCAAGTCATCCCATCCTCTCACTCTCTCTTCCTCCGTATCTCCCTTCCGGCAGCGGTCGTCTCCACCCACTCTCGCACGCTCAATCCTCATCCCCTCCCTCGCCCGTTCAACTCTCCACGCGCTTCACACCCTCGGCCGTTCAGGTCTCCAGTGACGCCCCAGCACCAGACAACGCTCTCGGCGTGAGATGAGCGCCTGTGTCCTGATTTTTCTTCATTTTTCTCGTTTCCTACGAGCCATCCCTATTGTGAAGGTGCTGCATACTCTCATAGTGTGGCCGTGGAATTACCTTTGCACAAAAAGTACTTTATCTACAATATTTCGCTGATAGCACACAGTGCTGTAACGTAGGCTAATTATCAAGTTTTGAATTGATTTTATGAACGCCTGTAAGGGATTCGAAAATTATTAGGTTTCACACAATGATGTTTACTCATATTAGGGCCACCAAAACTGCTTATGCATATGGGGCCTCACTGTTTCATTATAAGAGGTGACAAACAAGACTTAAAATGCATGGTAGATCGTCGCAGTAGGGAACTGTGGTCGTTGGCGTAAACATTTCAAAACTAATCGGCGCATCTTCTGTTCTAACACCTAAATTTAAAATATAATTCGTCAAATACTTTTCCCTACTAGCGGTAAATTGCTTTCGGCCTATAAGGAACATAATCTGAAATGGAGCAGGTCGATGTACTCAGGAGTTCATAGCCGAGAATTGCATTCTTATTAAGAATTTTCCGCTAAACATAAAAGTGGTGTAAACTACATACGTCAATTACCATGGCAGAGGAACGGTGATAAAACTCTGCGGTGGCGTTTATACAAAATGTGATATTACCGCAATTTAAAGAAAAATGCATACAAAGCCAAGACCATCCGAAGAATACACTCGTAATGACGTTACAGTATATAATGAAGGCGTAGCATAATGGCATAACTTGTAATGCTGAGCTTGTTCAAAACTTTCATCATCGGACTTGTTTTTTCCTGTGGATGAGGGAAATTCTTGGTTTCTTTAATGGCTGATAAGTATAGACGTACAGAAGGAGTCGATTCATCAATGAAAGCTGGAATAGAGCCGCTCCTCAGAAATGTCATGGTTAGGAACTATAGTAATTTAGATGATAGAAAAATTCATGTTTTTCAGCATAAGTTAATCGTTTTAATATATATCGTTCCGAATATTTCGGAAAAGTTTTCCTTTCGTCTTGATCCGCTCTATAAATGCGCTGCGGCAGCGTCCGTTGAGAGTGATTCACTGCCTTCACAAGTCACTGTCCTCTCAGTTTCACTCACTCCGCCCATAAGTCCAACCCCACTCATTATAATGTCCACTGTTACAACCCGCTATACTTGACCGATTGCCCTATATCCTCCTGCCCATATCCACATCTGCACCGCACAACTTCTCACCGTTCTTTCTCCCAGCAAATGAACGTTTTCTCGGTAAATATCCCCTTGTGGCGTGTCCCTTTCCATGCTCATTCCCTCGCCTGACAAACTTCTTTTCATTTGCCACCCACACGCGAATTATTTTATGGCTATTTCTCGGTTGTACGACATCCATGAAAATGGCCACTTTCCGCCGTAATTCCGCAATAAAATCTGTTTTAACTGCGGTATTAAAGCATTCCTAATGCTCGAAATGGTTTGAACCGCGCCTCCTCAGCAAAAAAAAATACGCACCTCGTCCTTTTCAATACGGCGGTTCCGCCGGTTCAATTTTTTTCAGACAGTAAAAACCGATATATTTCAAAGCATTCAATCGAATTGCTACGGGGGTAACTCTTATAAAATTCCGATTTCTTCTCCCTCTCTGACGTGGGCATTTATTGGCGCGGTTAGTAACACTTGTCAGACGGAGGGAATAAACTCTTAGTACTGTTACTGCCGCTCCCGGCAGTCGGGGAGTGGTCATTTTATTCTCGTTTGATAAACGACCTAGTTAGCTGGAACGACCTTCGAAGGCATTGTAAATTCGACTTTTTATACGAGCCTGTATTTTTTTATGTCCTGAATTTGTTTAGCCATTGATCTTCTGAACTTAAGCGTCGATTACAACCGTATTATTTACGGTATTCATCCGTCACTATCCCGCATTTTTTCTTATCGCAGCGTCCCTCGCCAGCCAGAGAAAAGAGAGGGCTGAAGTCAGTGGTTATCTGAGCGTAGTAAAGAACTGATCATTTAAACGTTTAATTGCCGTGTCCCTGTGGACTAAATGGAGGCCGTATGATTTGACGGCGTTTGAATTAACGGCTCTTCCGCTCAGTCTTTCACCATTTTGTTGAGGTCTTCCCTCTAATGCACTTTTGCAGTATTTATCGCTGTTTTAGGAATGATCTGGGTCATTGAAGCTGACTTATGGACTGATCTGGAATGTATAGCTGACCAAAGATTTTCTCTTCATTTGCAGACGCTTCATCGCCGTCGCCGCCACCTGGGAGCCCAGAGAACACAAAGGACTTCCTCCTGCATGCGAGTCGCCACCACAGCACCAGGCACCCTTCCCACCACCGCAATCACCACCACCACAACAACAACAACTCGAGCACGACGAATAACAACCACCTTCCCCACCAGAACAACCACCCCGCTCATCATCATTCCACGCGTCACCGGAACCAGCACCAAGCGCCTCCTGGGGAGTCACTGGCGCACTGTTTGGAGAGCCTAAGAACGGGACCAGCGACATCCCTGCTATCGCTGAGGAGGATAAAGGAGGCTTCTATGTAAGTATCGAACGACTCCTCTCGCTTCGATTCGAGTGCCATAGTCATTTGTGTGCCTCAATTCTTGCTGCATGTGTGAACTGTGCTCTCTCGGCAATAGCTCGTCAGAGAGAGAGAGAGAACGTGTGTAAATTGTATCCTTACCCTGTTTATGCGAGATGAGGTTGTACCTGAGTTTGCGCCGTAAATACAAATTACGATTTGGCTTTTGTTTAATTTTTACGTTCTACCTCGCAGTTACGTAGCTGGAATACAAATTAAGTGGCATAGATTACCACAACCTCTCTATTTCCACTTGAAAATTATTATAATGTCTTTACCGAGAAGGTCTTAGGTGAATAAGATATAACTATGCAATTTAGTAAGATTGTGGGGAGTACTCTTACAATTATTGATGTTAGGGTGACGTAAATATTTATAGACAAAAATTAAAGAGCAAAATTTGACAGAATCCTATAATTAAGACCACCCCAATTTCTCGATGAATATTCCCCTTGAATGAATTGCCCTTAAGTAACCACAAAAAGTTAAATGTGATTCCAAATTTTTATCTTTGGTTCTAAGCAAATCTATTATGCGCGGGAGGAGCTGGCAATTGTTTAATAACTATCATAAAAATTAATTCCTTTCCCCTTCTCTGCGGGAGCTCACACTATAACGCAATCCTCATAGATTCAAATCTTTGAAGGCACTTCAACTAAACAAGCCCTTCAGGGCAGACAAATTATTTCAAAATTATTATTCAAATGACTCCTAATAAGTGTAGCCCTATTTTTGTGTTTGTTTAAATTTCACCTCATAAATTTCAAATCCGAGCTATCGTCATCTTCGGAAATTTTACATATGTAGCCGATAGGCAATCTTTTCCTCGAGCATGTTTAAATTGGGCATTTTTTCACGTAATTTGAATAAATCACGCAACTGAGCATTAACCTAATTTTCTACTGGCACTTTCATACTTCTTTGATCTGATCACACTCCATCGAGAAAAATATTTTTTTCTACTCCCTTCCATGTAGCCAAAAATATGGGATCGATCATGATCTTCGCCTATGAAGCATTCGCCCGTGATCTCGACCTATGTCCTTGAGAGGGTGAAATCCAGCGGCATATACTCGTGTATGTAGCGTAATGTAGTATTTCGATCCAGGGTTTTAGTTATTGATAGTTGCATTAGGTATCACCGTGTCGATCAATAATGATTTAACTGCTCTGATTTACAGCGAAAATTTGGTAAAATGTTGTGAAAATAAGCTGACAGGAGGATGATCTGCTCATAGGCAGAACATGATCATTATGTGATGCAGAAGGTTGAGGTTCGAGATTAACTAATGATTAACATTATTGGCAAATAATGAACGAATGTTATAATTATGTTCATGAGTTAGAAAAGAGAAAAGTTTTGCACAGGTGCAATACTATCAATTTACAACAAAAAAACTATTTTGATCCCTCATTTTCAGCTAATGTAGAAAATTATGATTCCATCATAGAATAAAGAATCTTGGGTTCGATTTTCCTCGCATAATTTATAACGTTGTTAGTCATACCTCAGCAATGCGTGTCGGAGTTGCTACGGAATAATAATGTCGTATTCACTCATTACGTATTTTAGCATTATTTGACGGCAAGAATTGCTTTTTTACGGAGTTCATGCTAATCCTATGATAATAGAGATAAAAAAATGATTTCCGAGTGCCGATTGCGAGGCAATGCCCTCAAAGATGCTAGTTTTTGGCGAAAAAAATGTAATGCCAGGGCACTGACATAAATAGCCTGACCAAACACTGATTCACGATATTTTTATTTTAAAAGAGCGGTTTAATACCATTTTACTGCGTTAATGGTGCATTGGAGTATTTTCAACAATGTTGCCGTAAAAAAAATTGTCTGGCAACAATTCAGAGTCCTTCAGAGTCACCGTTTTAAGTTTCGTGTAGGAGAGGTCTCGATTGTAATTAAATGTTAGTGTTTTCCGAATTTAAATGTTTTTTTCTTCGTTTTTTTTCTATTGTCAAATATAGCGTAAAATCGTATTTTGAGGGAAAGAGTATAATAATGGCTCCAGCTCCTCACTCTTTCCGGCTGGTTAGTAAGCAATCTGAGAATGTTCATCATTGATCCCTCCAAAAACATCCCCTTTCGGGCTCGGTCTTTCATTTCCCTCCTAACCACGCCAACGTAAAGCCTAAATCAAGGCGAGAGTCTTCGTTCTTCCCCTCGCCCTCATTAAACGCGCTGATCACTCACTCCAGGTGGTATAAATGCGTTCAATTAGCGGATCAACCCCTCCTCTTCTCTCTCGAGGCGTTGCCTGCCTGCCGCTTTCCACCAATTCGCGTAATCAGTGCCTCTCTTCCATCTTATCCCCCGGGGGCGAGAGTGTAGGTACGTACCTCTTCTCCCACTCCTTGCTCTCGTGCCCCCTATCCGCACGTTTTCAACAAGTCTCCACCCCAACCCCCCTCCCAATCCCCCTCACCCCTTTCTCTCCGTGGAACACACTCTGATACCTCCTCCCTCCAATTCCACGTTCACGCAACCCTTGCTTCCCCCACTCCTCCTTCAACCTCGGAAAAGGATCATCCTTCCATCTCTTGGAGAAACGCATCCTTTAATCATTTCTTCTTCCCCTACCCTTTTGAAAGCTCGAAGTAGATGTGTGAATGTAAGTTCTCTCCCTCAGCGAGAACTCATTCTTGTCACGGCTTAATTTTCTCTGGATATAAAACGAAGGCTTTTTTCGAACAGTATCCTCCTGCGTGTATTCCGCTGAGATTCGAATCCCTGCAACAGCGCGAGTCATGCGATCCTCTTTTGAGCTCGTATTCCGATTTTTCCCCGGTCGAGAGCCAGTGGATGTTCTCATCACACTCCACGGCGTATTAACTTTAACCTCACCCGTGGCTGATAATTTATCTTCGCTCGCTTTTACAAGCTTATTTTCTCTTCCTTCGACCCCCATACTATTAGTCTCACTCTCCTACTCATTAAGACGCTCTGGCTCTTGAAGCCTCCTTGCCTTATTTGCCCGCTCATTTCGCCTCCCGCCGACCACAATGTGCACACTTTTAGTAGCTTTTTCCCGCCTTGGATTTTCCGCGTTTTCCTCGTAAACACTTGAACGAGAAATTCAAGCGGAAAATAACAAAATACTGTTAGTTGCCCTACTTCCGGCACTGAAACGAATCTGAGACCTTCAAATTCACGCACTAGGCCCTAAAATGTTAATAAACCTTCAAGAAATAGTTGAAACCCCAAGATTTGTGTAAATGTTCAAGTGTAAATTTGTGAACGGGCGTGCAGATGTTTTTTCCGAACGAATTTCACGCGCCCAAATCAGGGATTTTCCATGTGGCAATGCATATTGGAAGATAATCGCGGAAAAATTGCATTTAGAGCTGCATCGCACATCAAGTCACAGATATTCAGGCATTATTTCCCTGCTCCTGTCGCGTTTATCTCGATCTTCCCCCTACATCCCCACCGCACGCGGACGCCTCTCAAATCCTCACCTCCGACGCCTTAGGGGCCTTATATTTCTCCCCTGATGTATCACCCCGTATCATTCTCGCTCATTAGCTTCAGGGTTGAGGAGCCGCGAGGATCCAGAAAGGTTAAGAACGTGCCTCACTTTCCCGTGTATGCTAATGACTCTTCTTTCCTTTCATCCTGCCCTCCGGCAAATATCCCTAGTATCGGTGACTGATCAATATTGAGGTTTAGAGCTGTCGCGCTGCTATCTGTCACGTGCTCTTGCACGCAACTGCCCTTTCAAGGCACGTCCCAGTCCGTTACAGTGATGTGTACACGGCAAAGTATGGCATCGACGCCCTCTGACCGGAACCGAAGGGAAATGCCAGCGCGACCTGACACATTATAGCCTGGGTTTTCATTCAGGAGAGGGTAGTTGCGGTGCGGAGGTTGCTCGGCCCATCAGAGGAAAGAATTCGCACCGCATGAAAGAGAATTCTCTTTTCCAACCGGTCGAATCATCTCTTCGTCAAACGCTCGCATGAAGACCAGCTCATATTTACTTAAAATAACAACTTATTTTTAGGCAGCATTGAGAATCATATATTATCGCAAATACCCATTTAAATAGATATTTTGTAGATAGAGCCAATTAAAATTTTGCTATCTTCCTCCATAATCTTTTTCGAATATCTGTTTCGTATCTTGATGGAAATCTCAGCGATTCTGATGAGCCAAGAAGATAGCGAGATAAAACTTTTAAATCTTATTTATTACGTACATTAGTAAGTATTACTTTCAAGGAGGTTTTGTCCAAGAAAATCCCCAAGAAACTTTTTGCAAGATCAATTAATTGAAGAAGAAATAGTAGCAAATACTATGGAATACTGAATAAAAATGTCCGTGATTCTCAATTTTCAGGTTCAAAGACGTTGAAAGTTTGCACAAATAAAACTTTTTAAAAGTCAGTATTTTCGTAAAATGTATACAGTGTAAAATTTACATCACCGTATGACCCACTTCCTTATCCTCATTTATTGAATACTATCTCACTACCCAGCAACACTGCAACACCTAGCAGTTTAACTGAACTAGTGGAGCTCGGCGAACAGCTGTAAGTAATTTAGCACCACATATCCTGCCTTATAAATCATTACGTCCGCTATTTTTTCTGACTGGCTATGAAAATTATTTTATAATTCCAGAATGCCTTACGGTGGGGATTCTGTTCAGGTACGTATTACCCCGCGGCAACTTCCATTGGCGTCGAGTATCGGTAAAAAAAACCATAGGACACGCGTTTTAAATTAGCTGAGAACATTAGTGAAACTCGACCGAACTTGCAGCGACGAATATTAAAGCCAGCCGGAGTTGAAACTGAGGAAGTGGTGTATTGCAAACGAAGCGGCGCGGTTGAAGCCACCTTCTCATGTGTCCCGCCACTGCGGTTAACCTCTTGGGGAAGAGATCCGCATGAGGTTGCGGCGGGTGCGGGGGAGGAAAGAGGGTGGAAGTGAGTTCGAGGAGGCAGCAAGGAGGGGATGATTTTGCGAGGGCAGAGGGAGAGAGCGTGAATAAAAAATCCGGGGCGGGGGAGTGCGAGTGGAAGACAAAAAAAATAAGAAAAAATCCGGCATGATGATGTTGTAGGGAGGAGCCGATGAGGAGAGCGAGGAAGAAGCGATGGGGATACTTGACGAGGGAGCCAATCAATCTTTTTAATTACCTCACATCGAAACCCGCGATTCATTAAAGAGGCTTTTGGTAGTCCCATCCCATAGGCGGTGTGCAGCTAAGGAAAACCATTTCGGAGAGAAGATCGGATGATGGGGAGGCCTTTCGTCCCTTTTACTCTTTGACAATATCCCGAGCACCAACTACTCCCATTGTCTCGCCGCGGAAGGCATTAAGGGAACGCCGCTCTCCTCTCTCTGTTTTTTATTCGATGGAATTTCAGTTCACACCTCTGTTTTTTTTCTCCCTGCTCGGTGCTTAACGTCAACTTCATGACAACGCCGGGGATCTAATAAGGGCGACGTGATTAAAGGAGATGATGGATGAGTGAGGCGTATAATTTCTCCCTCAGCTCCTCCCCTTTCGCCATTACCACTCGTCTTCGGAGTGCTCAGGGCGGAATTCGAACCCGGCGGCAAAATTAAAAGGGGTCCATGCCGTTGAAAAGGGGGGGAGGGTAGGCACGACCTGCGTCTTGAGTTCCTTACGAAGACTTTTTTTTTACAAAATCAGATTTTTATTTTAAATTTATTCCTAAATTTCGGTGGAATTTTCCGGAACCGGTTTGCATGGCTCAGGAGCTAATTCGACTGATTGTTTATTTTTTATCCCAAAATTACATTCATTAAATGGCTATTATGAAGGCGTCATGATTTCGCATTTACAAATGGGCAGTAAAGTGTTCATGTGGTCACATTAGAGCGCTCATCACGTTAAAGAAACTCGCAAGATAAATATCGTGTAATTCGTCAAGGTAATTTTTTTTCTTGATATTAGTCTCTTGATAAAGTCCACCTCGTCGCCATTGTGAGAACGCCAATACTCATTTCTTGACATTCGCTTGCAGTTATTGGAGCCAGAAGGCGCGCCTAAAAAGGCTGTCCGTTAACAAAACCTGAAAGTTCATCCAATGTTTGATTTTAATGCCCATCGCTGGTAAATTAATATGGAAATCACTAAACTCTGGGCAGACTGTATATTTTTAAATGCATAAAATATAATTTGAAGAATTTAACAAATTGTTTATCCCACCAGAAATTCGCCTGTCTTTCAAATGGAAGGTCGATTATTGAGAGAAGAACAATCCGTCCTAAATACGCTGCCCGCTGATAAGTTTTGTTGCTTTTTCATGAATGTATTTGCTACAATTCGAGCAACCGCACGCAAGTTTCCGCTTCCTCTCGTTTCTCGCCGACTGGCTTACGGCTGGCCGCCAGGAGGGGATAGGGAGGGACACGAAGAGAATGAGGGAATGGCAAGAGAGCGTTGTTGACCGGCGCTATGACTAATCGTTTTTCGGAGACCAGCTGACATAAAATACTCGCTTATCGGATGCCATGGATTTCTCATTGTTTTGCCCAGTCGAGCTTGAGGTATCGGGATATCTTTGACGCTTGCTTTCACGTTCCCGACGCCTTGTCCTTTGGTTTTTATTTCATTCCTTTTCGGCATCCACTTCTTCGGCTGTCATCTCTTATCGTAGCGCCTATGCTTCGGAATGTGACAAAGCGTGAGTTTCTGTCAGCTGGATTGCCCTCGCTCTGGTTAAGGTAGCCCTTTGATCTCTTTAAGGTGCCCGTCAAGTTAATAGTTTTACCCCAATAAAAATTAATTAATGAAATACACAGTGAATTTCACTCAACGCTGCTTTCTGGCTTGAGCTTTTTCTACAACATTTTCCACATTGTTAGCACCAGCTCTCCCATAGGGAAATCTCCCCAAGATCGGAAGTCTTTCTTTACCAAGTTGCCACCAAAAGACGATATTGTGGAATTTTCCTTTCTTTTTTCTAGTAGAATAATTAAAATCACTATCATAGCTATTTATTAAACAGATTTGAATTAGGATACAGGCAATTCCGAAATTAATATATGATACACTTCTAAAATTCAGTTTTGAACGGGTTCGCTTTATTCCAGAATGTAAAATCTATGGCCCACTACTCATTTTTCAAAGCTAACATGAAAGAGATTCAAATTAATTGCAACAGATGAGAATATCCAGTATTCAAGATTTCTACATATCATCATTGAACCTAAACAACATGATCGTTCTCTATCCTTTCAATTTTTAGCCACTTTTATTCATCAGCTTCTATATTTTTGAGACTACTCTGTTACTATCAAAGTATCAATTTATTCATGTCACGTTTTGGGTGTGTACAAGTACGAAAACCAACAAATGAGAAACATTATTGCAAATCACTCAGCGATTGTTATCGGTATAGACCTATCTATTATTTATCTTAAGATACATTTCCTTCACGCACTCGACGGGCTTCGTAATGATTATTGACTTATGGTTGTTGTGTCGCAATTGAATCATTGATTAATGCAGTAATCCGTGAAGTATTTTGACAATATTGAATGTATTAATAGTAAAAACAAATCTAATTTGGAGCTTACTCTTTTTCCCTCCCTAACAGGGTGTTCCATAAGTCAAGACCTTCCGGGAGCGGATCATTGCCGACTCAGAATGGTCTCAACAACGGAGGCGGAGGGAGCTCGGGCGACCTCTCGGACCCAGCCCCCTCGCCCCCCCTGACCCCGACGGCCCTGCCCCCGTCCTCGAGTGGTTCCCTGGGACTCCACGAAGCCAGCTCGCAGTCCCCGCCCCCACCCGGGGCGGCTGCAGCGGCCGCAGCGGCGGCGGCGGCGGCCGCGGCGGCGGCAGCAGCCATGCACTTCCTCCCGCCCCCGCCACCACCGCCGTCCACCAGTCCGGACGTGAGACGCCGAAAAGTATTCAAGTGCGACTTCGAGGGCTGCGAAAAAGTCTACACAAAGAGCTCTCACCTGAAAGCGCACAAGAGGACGCATACAGGTGGGTGTACCTACTCAACAGACAAGTTCAAAAATTCATCATTCTTTCATACATCAAATTCTCTCCGGGACGATGAAATGTCAAGCATGGCTCTAATGCTTGTGTCCTTTACAATGGAATCGAAAAGTTCACTCTCGTAATTTAACTACCCAAATGAGTATCTCATAATGCATTAATTAGTGTTTGAATTACACTGTTTCCCGCTGTTAAAAGCGTATGGATGAAGTCACAACCTTACACGAAGTTTAAGGGATGAAACTTTAATCGTTACCAGTAATTTGTAAGTTTTGTGGGATAGTAGCAATTCATAAACTAACCTTTCGTACCGGGCAGTGATTATAATTCATTAAAAAATAGAATTTACCGGTGCCATTTTATTTTGAATTTCACTTCGGGATGACTAATGATTGATATCCTTTTGTTTTCCAGGCGAAAAGCCGTATGAATGCACGTGGGAAGGTTGCACATGGAGATTTGCGAGGTCAGACGAGCTGACTCGCCACTATCGCAAGCACACCGGTCAGAAACCTTTCAAGTGCCACCTCTGCCAGCGGTGTTTCTCTCGTTCCGATCATCTCTCCCTCCACATGAAGAGGCACTGAGGACCTTTTCTGGCAACCTTCTGCTGTTTAATCCAGGACGCATTAATTTAAAGAAAATAAGCTCATGCCCCTTCTCTGTGTGTGGTCCAGCGAAAGCGCTGACAGCGGCTGTGTGTAGTGACATTGACACTAAAGTGTGCAAGATGTTATAAACAGCGTCTCGTGGACACACTGGATGATTGTAAGCGGAAGGGAGGCGCGCACAAAACGAGAGAAGATGAAAAAGTATTTTTGAAACTTGGATTCTACGGTCACTCGTGGATAAAAAAATGACAAAAGCTGAAAGAGAGAGAGAGACGTGTATCATAAATATGAAGTTTAACATGTTTTGATTGAAGTGGTTTTTAAGTGGTGTAACTTATTTAAAATGAAACATTAAATAAAAACAATTCAAAAAGTGTGGACGTGTATTACGATTTTGACAGTTGTCGACAATGGATATAGTTTATTAGAAAATATAGAGGTGAACAAAGTGATGTGGTTTAAGAGAAAGAAATACCTTGCCGTCTGTGCTGTGGTGCTGTTATTAACCTAGGCTAATTCTTTCAATGAAATAATACTTCACTTGGTGCTGTTACACCTATCTCTTGAATTTAATTCCTTGGGGTATCAATGAAGAGCCCCGTGTTATGTTTGGGGTATACTTCCAGTTATAATGTGCCACCTCAGATGTTACAAGAAAGGACTTCTTGTTGCCATTAGAGTTGATAAAGTCTTATCACCTTGTATGGTTTTCATCTTCGCCACTGACGTTACCAAGAAAGCTTTGGTTCACAAATCTAATGCAAATCCTATTATTGCATGGAGAGTGGCGATGATTTTCTTGACTTGTTCTCTAGGAAATTCCTTATCCAAATAAATATTTTCATAGCTTTTAGTCATTAATCTATTTTTATACTGAAACTTTAAAAGTGCCAACTATTGGCTCATTGGGTATATCATTCATTCGGTACTTAAAATACTCTTTGAATAGACTTCTCAAACCTATTTATCTTTACACCCAATTGTTTCTATAACAAATCTCATTAAGAATTCATTTTTGCCATTGGCAATTATGTTTGTTCCAGTGAAAAAATGGTGAATCTTTTCGAAATGGAACAATTCAGAAACAATTTAATTTTTCTGTGGTTTACTGTTTCAAAGACTGTTTAATTTATATTATTCTATATTATGCATCCTCAAATTATTTTTTCTCGAGACACCATTGCAAATTGATAAACATTTTCAAGCATTCAAGCTCAACAAGGAGCAATATATGATGTTATTCCAAGGCTAAAGCTAATTCTTGCTATAAGAACTACCTTTATTTAAGGAATATGAATACATAAGCGAAGACAAGTGTACTGCTGGTCAAAATGTAATTCAGGTCTTTATCCTGAAACAATTTTATTTTATAAATACTGTTTTCTAAGATCTCACTCTTAAACTGCTGATTTCAAAGCAATAATGCTGGCATGCATTAATATTTGTCTAAAGCATATATTAAATCCATTACTGAAAAGAACTACCTTTCTTCTCTTCTCTCTTATCCAACTCAATCTTCTCCTTTGTCGTAATCGATCTGTTTTATATGAGTAAAACATAAAATAATTGTCTTCTTTAACAGATTGTCCTCTATGAAGCATTGGTTTTTCCAAGAGAAAGTAGTATAAAACTTCTTTGGTCAATGTCTGCATATCAAAAGAGATTCAATGTTAGATTGACTTTATTTGTCTCTGGTAAATGTGTAGGAAAGTGATGTGGCAACAATTTTTAACAATCATTGTAAAAGTAAAATGCACTGTTATACTGAATAAGTTGTGCAAATTCTATTCAAGTGATGTTATGTGCATGGATTGTTTCCTGTTTATGAAGAATGCTTGTTTTTGCAGTCCCAAAACTTGTTTACCAGTGCATACAATCAAGTTAATCTGATTTAAAAATACTATGGCCTATTAAGATTAAGACTCATTCAATCTGGCTGTATGGCATTTTTATATAGTGAAATCTACATATATGTTGGAGACTTATTTTTCTATGATGCTTACCAACTGATTTTCTCATTGCTATGAAATGAATGGCCTATTCACAATGAAAAATTTGTTGAAACTATTTTGTGATCGTAGTGGCTGTAATTCTGATTGCTTTTGATGATTAACAAGTGCCTGTGTGGAAACATTTCACTGAAATAATATATATTTTTCTCTTAACCTAACCATTCCAATCAATAATTGTATGTATGCTACTAGAAAGACCAAGAAGTGCCTGTTTCATACTAAGTGTTCCTCTTTGACTGCATTTCTTCAAAGCCAAACTCAATAATATTAATGATTGCATCTTAATGCAGTTACTCAAACAAATAGGTCAATTCGCCAAAAACAACTCACTCCTTCTTAGATCACTCTGAAAAAATATCTGATTTGATCAAACCTGTGATCTCCTACTTATTTATAACAAAAATCATAGAATATTCCAACTTCTCTGTAACATTTGTTGTCCCATATTCCCAATGTAATAATTAAATTAATCGAAAAAGAAAGACATCTGTGTTACTGATCAGCTCTTCACTTATTTTTCCCTGGTTTGACAGCTTAAGTTGTGAAGCATCAATGCTCAAAAACTGATATTTATTATTTAAGGAAGTGTATTTATAACAACTTCCAGGTCCATAATTTCAGCCTTACTGCTTCATGATTGTAATAAATGGAGGCTACTTCCTGTATTTTGTAAAGATAGTCACTCCCCTTTTCAAATTTGGAATACTGCGTGATTACGCAGTATTACCCCTAAATGTAAATTTGTAAAATTGAGAAAGAAAATATGGCTCAGATGAATAACAGTGGTTTCAAATTTGATTTTATCTTATATGAAATCTAATACTTGTCCTGTTAGCAATCTTCTCTGAACAATTTAATTAAACCTAAAATTATGTCTGAACTGTAATAAATACCTTCTAATTCAATGCGTATGTTACCTTTCAAGGTATCACAAAACCTTCAACATTCAATTTGTCATTTAAACCAAAAAGATATTCAAACTAAATTTTTTGGGAAATTGTATGATCATTCAGTACCTACACAGAATTTTTTTTTATAGTTGAGTATTAATGACTTACTTATATTAAACCTTAGTTCGAGAATGTTTTGTGAAAGGAATGTTATTTAATAGACTGAAGGAATGAGCCACTTGTAAATTTGTGTGTGTGTGGTAGTGTGTGTGTGCAAATAATTTCTATGGAAAACTTGTGGCAAGTTGTTACATATTGTGATTTTTACCCAATTTTTACAGTTGGTTACCTTTGTAAACCAATTGCATTGGATCATTGTTGCCAGTTTTGTTAGTTTATAGGTAAATTATAAAAATATGTGGAAATGAATAAATATGTAAACTTTTAAAAAGATGTAGAATTATAATTCTCTTGTAATTAATACATGAATATGGGTATTATTTAAAATTTGTTTGCTTTATTCATACAACCCAGTTAACCCAACAGAAAGCTCCAATATTTTTATGTTTAACACCAAAAAAATCTCACAGTTCTAATAATTATCCTAATATTTCCATCTTTCACAACATTCTTTGTCTTGATTTTTGGGAAAAAGAAAGTTTTTACATGATATTCATATTTCAATTTAGAGGATATTTTGAGATAAAGCAAAATAATATTTTGTGTTGCACGACAGCAAAAATGTGAGCTGAAATTTTAATTTAATGAACTAATCTATTATTCTATGTTGGTATTATTTAATGAACTTAACCTTTTATCTGTGTTCAATCTATTTCACTGAATGAAAAATGCAGCACAAAGTTGGGAAGTAACTGAATTAGAACCAGCTGAATAGGAATTTTAGAGAGAATTTACTGAGAAAAGTTAACTGGATTCAACTTCCTCCAACATTGAAATCATGAAGCAACACTTGAAAAAATTTTACCACTCAGAACTCTTTTTCACAGGCCTATGAGGAAATCCATACATAATCAATGCTTTGGATAAATGTTGCATACCTTTAAAAATGTTGGCATTGCCTTAAAATGAAATTTTCAAAAATACTGTAACGATTAAATTGATTATACCTCTTGCACTAACAAATTCTTCCATGATTTGCTTCTAATACATCACTTCACAAGGAAGAAGCATTAATATGTTATTGAATATTGTTTAAAATATTTCTGAATTTAATCAAATGGAAATTATGGGATGACAGTTTATTTGACTGTGCCTTAAAATATTGAAATGCTGATGCACTCAAAGCAAATACCATCCTCCATTAAATGGAAAAAAAAACTATCAAGTTACAAAAATATAAATGTTTGCAATTAACTATAATGAAGATCTCATAATGAAATCTCATGTCAGTCAGAACTCTACTACAAGAGACAAGAGAACGTTTTAAGGGATTTTCACAGGGCAACAATAGAGTTGGTCTGTTTCCCCAAATGCCCATAAACTTATACCCCTTCCTTGTACAGCAAATAAGAATTCCACTGCCTGGCAAGGGGTATTTCAAGTAGCAGCATGAAATCAGTATCTGCCATGCTAAACTAGCATTGGCGAACTTGCACACTATATGAAATACATAGCGGCCGATCCATGAACTCCCGATATTATGACATAGGTATCATCTTTTCCAGCATGATCCCCACACACTAGCTCAGCACTATGCAACACTGGTGTCATCTAATGTATATGTTACTTCATACTCTGACAAGAGGTACATGAGAAAAGAAGAGAATACATAGTAATTTTATGTAAAAACCAATAAGCATTCAGCATGGAAAAGCAAGGCCATGATCAAGATGGAAGGGCAAAAAGAATTTAAGGGATACATATATGTACATACATAGGGATTGATGAGTCCCTTTTAATTCAAAGGACTGCTCATTTGCAAACACTTCACCCCTACAATAGAAAGCAGATCTATCTAATAAACTTATGTCACATTACTGAAAAATGGGAAGTGTAGGATTTCAATATGTGTAAGAGTTTGTCCAGCAAGTGGGTACAAAATGGTTGGAAAAATCAGAGGTAAAAGGCTACCCATTAGCCTTTATTTGGAGTTATAATGCACTTTCTGAGGATAACTGATAATCAAGCCTCTTGGCTTCTCTGTAAACCCACAAACGCACATGAAGTGAAGTGAAATGAAGTTAAGAAAGACGAGAAAAATAATGCCAATCGAGGAACAGAAGTTAATTAAGGGAAAAATCCAGTTCACAGCATTAAATGATACTCACATTGAAATGCTGTTTCAGGAAGATAGTACGTATTTTGTTGGCAAGCCACTCAGCAACGATGCCAACAACAAATAAGATGCATGGAGCAAGCAGTGAAAAAACCACAATACCTGGTGAACTATGGGGACTGTGGATGTATTTAGCATGGTATTTCGCACCACTAAATTGGTCATGAGAAGACAATTCTTCAACATCAGCATGAAGAAGACAATTCTTTCAACTGCTAGACCTCAGAATTCTCAAAACCCTACTGCTACATGCACTGAAGTACTTAAGGGACATAAAACAGCATTATATACTTTCTCTGGGCTCTTATTACACATATGTTGTAACAGTATTGTCAACAGGAATAGAACGCAAATGGAAGTAAGAAGACCAAGCAAAGAAAACCCCTTAAACCTGTGGGAATGCCACTTTACAGAAATTGTCCATTTACATCACATTCGCTGTGTTATCATTGTCTTATGCTGGGAGCATACTGATGTCAATAGACGTCACTTTCTGCTAGGAAACCCACTAAACCCAGAGCTTTTAGAAAAAAGTCCATCTGGAGGGAATGACTTTAATATAATTTGCAAAAACTTCTGCAATTCATTTAAGGGTTAGATAAACAATTTCCTTGTGTTTACTGTCAAAAAAAGGTACTTTTGCTCGAAGAAGTAAATGCTGGACAAAAATGAAACAGCATCCTATCATCTGATTTTTTAAGTCTGTAGCCACTCTTAAAAGTGTTTCAGACTAGAAGGAAAGGATGAAAATGGGAAGGAGGTAGGGTAGGAAAAACTGACATTAGCCTGCTCTTAATAAGTGGTGCCAAGGGGACCACCGCTTACCGTCCCATCCAACAGATGAAGTACTGCACTTGACTACTCTCCACAAAACAATGAAGTTGGGGTCTATTTAACAATGAACATTATCTTACATTGCCGGGATTTGAACCCTGGCACCCTAGGTGAGAGGCCAGTGCTCTTAATAAATACACCAACCCGATCTCTTCCCCTTCTAATGAGAGATGACGGCGCAGTTTAGGGTTCCAAAAAAGGCTTCGACATCCGATATAAAAATAACCCTTAAATGAGGTAAATCCGGTCCTTGACTATAGCAAAATTTAAATCCCGAAATAATTCAGTATCCGATTCGAAATACGCTTTCATTACGTAGCCAGCGCCAGAATGAACTGGCAGTCCTCTACAAAACACATTTCGTCCCACCGCACAACAGTTAATCTCTCTCCAGATTCGGCAAACATTATTATCCTCCTTCAAAACATTTTACCTCGAAGTCTTTTTTGCATAATTATTCTCATTTACTTACTGCCGAGACTGAAATGACACTAACGGATCTTAGGCTAGTAATGATAATCGGCAGTAAGTAAAAAATCAGGCCGATGACAGCCAAGATTTCAATCATGAGAGTGATTTGAATAATGACAGCCTCGAAATTGACGAAATAATGATGTCCAAGTCGCGATAAATCTCGCCCTTTGAATTAAGAATTTGGGACTCTGAGAGGCCGAGACTTCACAACCACGGTATTGACGGGGCATTTCTGAGTAAGTCTCCTGGAACTAAAACGGAGTGTCCATAAAATATCCGCCGATAACTCTTATCAATTCCAAGAGGAAATACGCATCGAAAGATATTCGTGAGATAAAGTTTTATTCTCTTCACCCCTGTGCTAATGCTTTCCGAATCGTTGGTTGGTTAGTTATTCAGGGGAGGCGACCGACAGCTGAGGTTATTTGCGCCATTTAGGATAGGTGGATAATTGGGTAATGGTAGGAGTTTTCAGGAAACGGAGGAAGGGTGGAGAGAAACCCGGCGCGGCGTCGGCATTAGCCTACTCTTTAGCGACAGGCGCCAAGGGGATCACGGCATAATGTCCCATTCGACGGACGGAGTACTGGACTTGGAATGCCCTCCACTAGGCACTCAAGTGGGGACCGGTTTTCCACTGAAAAATCCGCCACTACCGGGAATCGAACCTCTGGTTGGGAGGCCAGTACTTTAGCCACCCGATCCCTCTTCCGAATTGTTCCAAATTTAGCATACGTCCCTCTTCAGCGAGTATAATAAAGCGTTAGGATAGCTAAAGCAAAAATAGAATGCATACTAAGTATACATAATCACTTGTATCGTATATTCCGCTCTTTCCCAGCGAAAACTCTTGTCGTAGTATAAAAGCAGGTAAAAACATTATTTAATGATTGGGTATGCCAATAAACCAAATAATACCAGTAAAACAATATGCCACCACTCATTCTTCGGTGGTTGCTATTATTATTTGGGGGAGGCGACCGAATGGCGCAAATGATCGAAACTGGTCATTTGCGCCATTTTAGGATATGTGAATAACTGGGTAATGGGAACGGAGGAAGGATGGAGAGAAACCCGGCGCCGGGGTTTGCTCGATCTTAACGAAAGGCGGCAGGGAGCCCAGGCTCAACGTCCTATCCGACGGATGGAGTCAGGTATCCCTCGCCAACCGAGGCGTTTTATACCGCGGCCCTTGGTTATCCGCGGTCAACGGTTGGGGCACTACTTTTCTCAGCCGCGGTATTTCTCTTGCGTATGCGCGGTTCTGACCAACCTGACGCCTTTTTTTTATACTCACAAATGTCACTTATGATTTTGTACACAGATACGCGCACGAGTGCTAAATTGTATGCATCAAGGAATGACATCTAACTTCAAAAATCATATGACTTAACCGGGAATCGTACACGGATCTCCCAATGGCCAATTAGAAACACCAATAAAGTCATCTTCCTTCAAGGCGAATTTCGAGCCAATCGAGATCATTTCGTTTCAAAATTTCAACATAGATGCGGTTGTGTTGTTTTGTGTTTCTGCGCTGATATCAGATATAGTACCCAAGATCACCACCTAATAGTGGGAAGGGAATTCTTCTACATTTACATAAATTTATATCACTTGAGAAAAAATAAAATTAAGTAAATATTAACAAACCATCAAGTCCAAAGCAATGTCCCTCTTAGGCCTGCTCTATCGTTTCACTGAAGTTAATGACCCACAAGCTCTTCGAACCTTCTTTTCTTCTATCATTCTTCCAATTCTGACCTATTCCTGCCCCATCTGGTCTATCTCTCCTCAAACTAATCTCTCATCTCTGGACTGTGTCCTCAATTTCTTTGCTAAAATAGTTAAAAATATATTACCGCATTTTCGTAACATGTCCACCAATACTATTCTCTCCTCCCTCTCCATCCCTAATCTTAGCACCCTTAGACTCACAGCAGACATAAAACTAATTTATAACATTTTCAATTCTACCATCGACTGTCCCGATTTGCTCTCCTTTGTCAACTTCAAAGTTCCTTCCCGCCCCACCCGTTCTCATCCTTTACTCCATGTTCCCATTCTTAGACTTTCGATTGCTAAGTGTTCTCTTTCTTCCGTCTCTCCTCTCTATCGAACTCCCTCCCACAGCACGTTGATCCCTTTGCACTCCCAATTAAACCGTTCATGTCTTTCTATTTCGCATCTGTCTCCAGAATAGCCTTCCCTACTATGTTTCCTGTTACTTTTTTTTCTTGTATATGTTATAAAATGTATGTACTGTTATTGGCCACTATAAAATGGCATCATTGCTGTATGTGGTTTTCTTTCTTTAAAATAAAAAAACAAAATAAACTGAAATTTAGTGGAACATGACACCTTAACCCTGATTTCATCCCTGATCGATGAAAAATCTTCGCCACAGACGGGATTCAATCCAGGACACACGGGATGAGACGCCAGTACTCTAGCCACCACACCTATCCGATCCTCTCATTATTCGGTATAATTATTTCCCCATGTCTAACTAACCGACCGGTGGACGGAGGGACCCTACTTTCCCTGCACTAACTGAGGTTCCCTGGATATATAAGGCACCCAGAAAATTACATCTCTTGAGTTGAACTGAGCGTTACGAAAGGGCACTCTAGGATTTGAACGGAGACCTCCGGGCTGTTCCCCAACGTTCTATCCACCGTAATAACTACGTACACCGTACTGATACCGTACGTATCGTAAAAAAATAGTTAGGTACTTTAACTTTAACAGAAAAATTGTAAGAAGGTTAATTAATATCCTCAGAATAAAAGAAAGAGGATAATAGGACTCAGCGCTCAAGGCCATCTAAGAGGAATAATTGGGCATGGCTGTTTGTAATTTAATTTTTACACGAAAAGAGTAATTATAAAGTTAATTACGATAAGTTTTCCGCAGAAAACCGATCAACTGAAATTATTAGCCATTACTCAAAAGCAATAGTGACTCTTCTTAACGATTATTCCTGCGATAGCCGTATTCCAGTTGTTAATCTAAAAGCCGGTTAAATTTTTAAGTGATTTATTCCCTACAGCTGATGCATGCCGATGGCAATCCCAAAACTTGGATTTTCGTGTTTTCCCCCTCTTCTCGTGGAAGAGGTGAAAGAGTTCTGTTACCTGGGAAGCAGAGTAACCAACGATGGACGAAGCAAGAAAGAAATAGTGAGTAGAATAGCCCAGGCAAAGAGGGCATTCTATCAAAAGAAGAATCTACTAACAGCTGGAAATACAAGCTTGGAAGTAAGGAAGCAATTCATTAAAATGTATGTCTGGAGCATGTTCCTTTATGGCAGTGAGGCATGGACGATGACAGCAGCGGAGAAGAAAAGGGTAGAAGCATTCGAAGTATGGTGCTATCGACGAATGATGAAGATAAAATGGATCGACCGAGTGACAAATGAAGAAGTCCTAAGAAGAGTGGGAGAAAAGAGAAGTCTACTGAAAACTATAAAAAGAAGACGGGACAACCTAATCGGCCATATCTTAAGACACGATGGCCTGATGAAGACAATCGTCGAGGGAAAAGTGAACGGGAAAAATGGAAGAGGCAGGCCTCGTATGAGTTACATGGAGCAGGTCGTAAAGGACGTGAAAGAGAGGAACTACGTTGGTGTGAAGAGGTTGGCCGATAGAAGAATCGAGTGGAGGGCTGCGTCAAACCAATCTTAGGATTGATGACCCTTGATGATCTCGAAATGAAAGCGAGCATAATTTTAAAAGCAGAGCAAATAACGGTATAACCTTAAAACCAGTAGTAGTTGTAGTAGCTAGGGGAGGCGACCGACAGCTAAGGTCATTTTCACCATTTGGGATATGTGGGTAACTGGTTAGAGGTACGAATTTTCAAGAGAAACTAATCGTCAGCATTATATTTATAGCCTACTCCGCTGAGGTTCACGGTTTTACGTCCCATCCGACGGACGGAGTGCTGTACTTATAACCCTCTCCCCACAATATTCAATTAAGGCCCGGAATGTCAATAAAATCCGATAGCCGATAGGTATGTTTGGTGACTGGCATGAAAGCATCGAGAGAAAGAAAAAAACTAATTTTTGGACAAAATCCGAGCGAGTCCCAAATGATTGAAGATACCTTAAAACCACTAAGCGGAGATAATATATTCGCTACATTATCATGGTGACTTAAAAACGCTCAGCTGATCACCAGTGTTATCAAATCCTTCCACGCCATTTAACAGCGAAAGAAAGGATGCCACCACGGCATTTTACAACCGTTGGGTGCATTTTCCCGAAAGAATCGCTATCACGCATGCTCAAACAGCTCACAACTCATTCTGAGTCCGGTTCATTTTCTAGTCTCAAATGGCACATTCATGAAAACTGGGAGTGCAGTGGTCGACCATTCGTACTGCGCATATCTACGAGTGTAATTCGTTTCACGCGTTCTTTTCGACGAAGAAATTCGGAGAGAAAATCTTGTTAAGTTCCAGCTGTGAAGCTATTGGTTAACAATATCATCAGATTAAGGATACAGAGGTAAATACAATAAAATTTTTCTCAGGTCAAATTCCTCTGTTCCATCGTTCGGTAAACGTAGTTATCTTAAAATTAAACGTAGACATGAAGTTATTGGCTATTAGCAGCATCTCAAATTTTAATCTAGCTTCGTGTATTCTCTCTCTCAAGCCAATGTCGCAGTGTTTTCCGATTGTGATGGGATGATGTAATGTTTCACACGTTGCGTGTACTTCATTGTGATTACCCACGATTGTTCTTCGGGATTAACTCTAATGCCGCAGCGGGTAAATTGATCTGTACAAATGTAGTCGTATCAGTGTTTAAATTGCTTCCTATGCTGAGGTTTCTTGGGTTTTGCTACGTGCGTGAAAGGTAACATTTCGGATCGATGTCTTTACCGGGCGTACGATGTGTAAAGCGACAGCCGAAAAGGAAAGACTTGACGTAAATCGAATAGAAAGCTCACTTGGAAGAGGATTACTTCCTAAAAAGCAGTCCCCAAGGCTAGCCAGTTTAATATTATGCCCAACGATTTACTCGTACTGACAATCACATACTTTTTTTTTAAATAAAAACCCGACCTTTCCCGCTCACACTAAAATGAAAACGGCGGAATGATTATGGCATACCGATGCAGAGAAGGAAAATTTCTTCCGAGGTTACTGAGGTGATATGACATCTAATTGTTGACGTTTTGTATTTAGTTCCAGGAACCATGGAGAGATCAAGGATACCAGTCCTTCGCAGAGAGGAGCTGCGCCAGGTTAGTACTTAAAGCTAAAGGTAGCCTTGTGGAATATTATGCCGCATGATTGAAGTGATATCATTCAACATCAGTGAACAATTTTGATGCGGTCAAAGCTGGATTTACGAATAGATTAAATATAGTGTTTATTTATAGTAAATCTATGGTTACAGTCCCACGTTCTCAAATTTTTCATCATTATTTATGGATATGAATTAATTTCATCATGCATTGATTCAATAATTGTGAACCAAATTTCGCCAAACACTGGTTCAGGTTGAGTCTATTCAGAGGCGTACCGAGGGGTGTCCGCTTCAGGCCCCGCTTTCAGCATAGGCCCCCAAATTTTAGTTTTTCCTGTTTTCAGTAGACCCATAATAACCTTGGTTTGAATGAATAATTGGTTGCCTGAGCTGTCTTTTGAACTACGTCGTAAACCTGGTAATACATGAATTGATGAGCAAAGAAACAAGTATGAACACCGACTTTGGAAGTTTCTAGGCCCACCATACAGCAATGACATAAGACCCAACTAGCAGAACAAGAGAAGAGGGCAAGGCGAAGCAGGTCGCGCAGATGTGCAGACGCAGAATCAGCTGTTCGCCACTCGTCACCCACCCTACCTTCCAGCCATTGTAAGTTAACTCTCCATGCAATGAACGCGATGTCTTTTATGCCTCAATTTTCCGATTATAATACGCATACATTTTTACAGTACATTTTTACGAGGAAAATGTGGGGAATTTTCTAATCACCATTTGCAATGTGCATTCGTCTATTTGAGAATGGCTCCTCGCTATTATATGCCGCTCCGTTCAGCGCCCAAAAGAACATCGTGTAAAGAAATGCTGCCTACGAATAACTTTCCCCTACACTCACGTGCCCTTTTCCTTTTGGTTTCCATACATATTGGTCTATTTGTAGCTGCGAAATGTCCATTCGAGTCTATGGAAATATTTTATTCAGTAAATAACTAAATTGCTATTCGCTACAAAGTAATCAGTATTTAATTCTCTATAGTTTTTGTCCCATCGTATCAGACTCCGTCCAATCTACCTGCAAGAGATATGTTATTAATTAATTTCGAGATGCTACTATTGTGAGGTTCCAAATAGGCAATTATCAGAACCTTTGTAGGAGAATATATGCGGTGGACTTTTTGTTGCTGATGAGCCAGAGTGAGTGGTTCGCATTTGCTGGCCAATAAAATGCCCGATTTCTTGCTATTGAGGCAATTCATACACTGTGGCAGATAAAGTATTGTTAGAGCTCACCTAGATGGTCCGTCGAGGATCAATTATTAAGGTAACGAGAAATCATAGCAAAGGCGTTTATTCTAGAGATGCACATGCACACGCACAATAGTGTCTTCTCTTGATAATCTTGAGAAAATCTTGATATAAGAGGAACAGCGGAGGTGCTAATGACAAGCATTTGTAACTTCAATTTTCTTTGTTTCCTGCACTTGTGGTCATCATTATTAGTCATCAATCCTCAGATTGGTTTGATGCAGCTCTCCTCGGAGTTCTTTTATAGGCTAATCTCTTCATATTTACGTATTTCTTCTCTTTCACATCCTCCATCACTTGTTTCATATATCTCACAGGAAGCCTTCATTAGCCATTCTTCCCATCCACCATATTTTATTTGAGGTAAATCTTGCCCAGAAATACTTGCAGATTGAAGGGGTCAGTTTTTAAAAGTATGTGTTAAAGCTGAGAAGCTTGAATATCTTATTAGAAGAAAGATGGGAAGAACTGGTTAACAATTCTTTAGAATAAGCGAGCACAACTTGTACTTGAGTGGACATAAATATTGAAAGCAGGGGATGGGTGTTAAAAAAATGATGCCAGGAGAAAAGGCCTAAGACGCAGGCTTGACTCCACAGCAGGAAGTGAAGAGTTCTGTTTGAGTGCATTGATAAGTTTCTTGTATAGCTAAATACTAGATCAACCTCAATGCAAACTGTTTACAAACAGTTTGCTACTGTTCATCCGATAAATCTTGTAAAAGCAAGACCAACTCCCCCCTCTAGTTTATCAACTAATAAAAACATCTGACGATTTTGAGAAGGAAGAAATGGTGCTAGAAATAATGAGGCTTCGAAGGCATCTATAGGCTTCAGGGATTTCTAAAGATGATGCAGTGTCATGGTCCCCTTTGAATATGCTGCAGTTGATTATCGAATTGGATTTTCAAGAGTCGTTACTATACATTTGTGAAGCCCTAAAACTATTTTTGACTGTATGTGTGTCTGTCTCTTCATGTGAAAGAAGTTTTTCCATACTTAATTAAAAGCTATCTTTGCTCAACAATGAGCCAATCCCACCAAATAGGCCTAGCCTTAATACCGATAGAGAATGCTGTTGCTAAGTGAGTAAATTTTGACGATGTAATAAATCAGTTTGCAGAGATAAAAGCTTGCAAGAAAAAAATTTAATTCTTACTGCTGTAATATTTAAATCTTTAACTTTTTGGTTTGATTTCTATTGTAAATAAATAATGCTATGAAATAGCAACTCTTCATTTCATACCTATTAAATACCATTGCTGATATAATAGCATGCTTACATAAATTTCCTCCGGCCATAACCTGGCACTGGTACTTACATCAACGTTATTAAAAGAGTGTTAGGATGCATTTAACCTACTATTCTGTGAATGTTGAGATACATGATGTAATACATTGATAAATAGTTGATTTTGGGTCTACATGAATACAAGAAAAAGACATCTTCCTATTATACTTGCGTACACTAAGTCAGTGTTATAAATTCCTAATAGGCCCCATATCGAATAGTGCCCCAGGCCCCCAACCATGTTGATATGCCTCTGGGTCTATTTCTAATTATGGCAACTACTTTCATCCACCATTATCCATTCAGTGATTAACAGGGCCAACATTCAACGTAGCCTAATTAATTTTTAGCATTTCCTTTGCAAACAACCCTCCTTGGGTCAAACATGTATCTCGTCACTTCTATTAATTTGTACTGCATATTCACTTACTTTGAACAGTACACAAATAGAATATTATGATTAGTCACACTTATTGCCACTGAATGTGGCACCTATTTTAGAGCTTTAAGGGATAGAGAAAAATATTCGCCACGCAGCAGAGAATACCCATACAATATCCATAGAACATTATGAAATGCCTTTCCTAATATCCATGAAATATCCAGAATATCCAAATTATGTTGGCTAGTTATCCATTGGATAGCCAATATTCCTGCATTTAGATATCCAGTAAATATCCAAGTCTAACATCCATACGACATTGAGTCACTGTCTTCTAGATATCCATGGGTTCCCCAACCAAAATGCCACCTGCAACCTGCTCCAGTCAAACCTCCCTTGATGTATAACTCCCAAAAATGAATAGTTTTCCAATCCCCAGAAGCAGAACATGAGAGGCTTATAGAACTAACACCTCCAAAAAGAGGGCACACTCAATAACGCTCACGGAAAAGAGAAAGAAATATTTTTCCTTCAATTACCTTCACTTATTGATAAACTCTATGAACTATCCAGTGGCGTACTAACAGGGGGGGTTTTAGGGTGTTTACCCCCCAAAAACATTCCCGTAATTTACTATATTATATTTTGCACTAGCCTTAGAATTTTGTTAATTGGGCATAAAAATATAGTTAATTTGTCTTCATGAAAAGAGGATGTTAATACAATTATTGTTACAGTGAATAATAATCTAAATATCAATTTATGATGATGTATGTACATAAATATTAATGAAACCCCCCTGAAGGAAATCCTGCATATGCCACAGGAGCTACCCAATATATATTTCTCATCCCCTTAACAGAAAACCCCATACATTGAATCAAATATGTATATCTAAGGAACTTCGCCAGAAAAAATGTTTTTCTTATAAATTAGGAGCAATCTAGTTGTCTGCCTACGAGGCCATGTTCCCTTTCCACTCACTGCAAACTACACTGCTACTTATCGCTTTTCTAAGGGTGAAGTTTTCAATTTCTGTTTTGGTCATGATGATGCCATTCTATGCTCTATGGATAAAAAATTAATAATAGTTTCATTCCATATTTTTTGCTATATAGATTTATTCTTAAAAAATAAAAGTAATGCAGCAGATTAAAAGGTTAATTGGAGGGGTGGACAGAGGCCTTCCGGAGACCCCTTGCACTCAGACGTTTTGAGATCCATTGAGCCAACCCACATTTAACCTGCCTGCCACTCGCAGACAGAGCACTGCGGTAGAGGTATTGAGGAGGGTCACCCATCCAACCTCTGTCCAGGCCCAACATTGTTTAATTTCAGTGATCTCATGGGTGTGTCAACGTGGCTAGGCCCTTGCCCACAATGCAATGTATTAAATGCCTTTCTATTTTAATTTGTCGTAGTTACTGAATAGAAAAACTTGTCCTAATTCTGCCCTCTAAATAGCGGACAATTTTTCCACTCCCAAACATTTCCACCATTGGGAGGTTAGACTGTATTCATATTTTAGTATGGCATAAGGTGTAGTTCTAAAATTAACTCTTTAATCATGAGACTTATTTTACAATGCAAAAATGGCATGGTGGTTGATTTCCATCATGTGAGGGAATTTTGGTGAACCCACCTTCAAATTTCAATGGTTTAAGTTCATAATCTGATCAGAATGCATTAATTTAGGATAAATTTTGATCTGTGCAAGTTCAGAACATGGGTAAAACACCCAATTTCTACATTCAACTCTGATACCATACCAATGCCCTATAATGCACAAATGTAGATTCCTTGAAGTAAACACTTACTCTGAAGCAGATTCATTTTTGTAGTAAATTGTGAATTTTAAGCTAATATGTTCTATCCTCCAACTTGACACTTCAAAAACAATATTTTTTTAAAATAAACTAATTATTCTCCATGCCTAAATATGTTAATATATATATGAGATTAAGAGAGACTTTATTTCCCTCTATGAGAGCTTAGCTAACCAACCTAAGCATCAAACTTTTTTATATTAGCAACTTCCTCCACTAAAAACAACTTATGAAGGAATTTTTCATTAGAATAGATAAATATGCGAGGTATTGGCCACCTTCTTCATGAAATCCACCATTAGTCCTCAGAGGGAGAAAATAAGGAATGAACGAAGTGGTCTCAACAGTCACTTTATGGAACCAATTCATGATGAGAGTAATACAATCGGTAATAGTACAAAAATTGTTTGGAATTACCAAGTATATTCCTCCCGTCAAGATATTAAATAGTAATAGAGTGAGACAGAAAAAACTTAGAATCTTTCCACTGGATTTTATTTGGATGGTACAACTAGTTCTAACGCTTCTCCGTCATCATCAAGTACAAATGTCCAGGGTATCTGACGGCGCAGAAGCGTTGAAACTAGTTCCTCCATACAAATAAATTTCAGTGGAAAGATACAATTTCCTGTTTCACTACTTAATCATTCATCCTAGGCTGGGTAATCTCCATGGAATTCAACATTTATAAAAGCGAATTTACATTATACAACGAGATTTTATTGAGTGTTGAGAATTAAATTGACTACAAGGCAGTTAGTTACCTTTCAATTGGGATAATGTAACGAATTCTTCCATCTCAAACTTGCAGTGAAACCCGTGAGCCCCGTGAGTGAAAGTTAGAAAACATAAGAAAAATGAATATCGATATGTATGTTGTCGTCGCCGTCACCTGTGTGGTAGCCCGCTAGTTTTGAAATCCGAGTATCTCAGAATGTTTTCCTGAAGTCATATGCTGATGGATTCACTAAAAATTGGAGGGGTGGGCGATGCCCTTCTGTAGCCCCATGGCTCTTAGACCTCTTTAGATCCATTGTGCCCAGCCACATTTAACCCGCCCGTCACTTGCAGACAGGACAAGAGCACCACAGTAGAGGTATGGAAGGACACTCATCCAACTTCCCTCCCGGCCCAACGTTCCTTTACGACAGTGATCTGACGGAAACGGTGATTCAGCGTGGCTAGGCCCTTACCCTAGATTCACTATAACATAGGCATCAAGTGAATGCATTTTTAAGGAGTCATTTTTTGGGATGTTCTGGTAATTTTTCAATCCTCATGTGACAATGAGAATGCATGCAAGACAATTAATGGGATCGTTTGCCGCTGCCTTGCTTAATAATGAATTTTATGTAACAAAAGTACTTGATAAGCTGCGCCACTGTGGTCATATCTTTTTAGAGTTGTCCCACTGAGGAAATATGCCGTGGGTTAAGTGAATAGAAACAGCATTTGTTTTCTAATCGTGGATAGACAAGAATTACTCGGCACTTACTTTTGTAATATTTCTTTCCACTCCTTAAACATTTTTACTATACAATTCCTAACATGCTATACCGTTACGATAAAAGGTAGAGTCGCATTTGATGTGATGTGTAAAGTGGTTTTCATATTACCTATAAACATTGCAAAACTCCAAACAATGCTAACATAGCCCAATAACTCCAAAGCTAACACAGCCCAACCACGAATTGTTTTGCAGATGTGTGAGTGGCAATGCATACACACATGTACAAAATATTTATACTGTCTAATGTATCTGAAACTATTAAAACTATTAGGAAATTATGAAAATAATTGTAATTTAAATTAATTGCAAATTTTCAAAGGAATTCGTATGCTCTATTTTTTAGATTTGGATCAGGAGATACATGGGTGTAATTGTACATAAATATTTAATTATCCAAAGAATCTCAAAATAATTTAACTTATATTGAGATTCTATGGAAATATTATATTAATGTTGTATTGGTATCCTGGTCTGGATATCCAGAGGAGACACGGCCGAGAAAATGATTCATGTAAACAAGGTGTTGTAAGTCTCCCGAGGGAAGCAGCAGAGACCCCACTCCCACTTCTAAGTCTTTCAACTGGATCTTATGGAGTCTCACCATTTGTGGAAGTCTCCATGCCCGCACAAAAGTCCCTCCATAAATCCCTCTCAGAGCCCTAATCATCGCTTTGTACCTACTTTATGCCACCGTATATTTTTCCCAATCCTGAGGCATTCTTGTCCTCTTTGCCTTGTTAAAAAGTATCCTAGTGTCATTATGAGACCATTTACTTCTACTCCCCATGAGGGTAACTTACACCCTTTCTTCCTGGTCTTTATGGGTCAGCTGTTTCCATAGGATGTGATGATGCTTCCTTGTAAATAATCAACAGCAATATCTATTTCATCCACATTTCTAAATTGCACTGAGGTTCTAGGTCAGCTTCCAACCTCTCCCAATATAGTCCCCAGTTGGTAGTTCTGGGGTTCCTATATGTTACTTGCCTGCAATTGGATTCTAAGAGTGAAGAGTATGTGTCTGTGGTTTGATGTTATCTCCCTTGACACCCTCCACTTTCGAATCCTATGCTTCAGAGACTGGTGCAGCATGTAATATTTATCAGTTCCTCCCTAACAGTACTTCCAAAGGTTTATCCTATGTTGAGTGCGTGTAACTCTGTAGACATTAGATATTCCAACAGGGCCTCTCCCCTTCTATTGGTGCTTCCACTCCCCCACACAATGCAGTGCAAGTTGGTACAGCCGATAGGAGGATACCACTCATAGGTCTGACATTGACTTATCAGCCTCTCCATCTCAATCAATGGTGGAGCAGTCTGTGAATCATCTGGCAAATAGGAAGAGTAGACAAAAACTCTCTTCCTGTTCTCATCTTCCCCAAGGATCAGCACAAAAGCCATCTGATCAATCGAGGTAAATTCTTATAAATTTGTTGCATTTATCCCATTCACATAATACATGCTCTTGGTCTATGCACAGAGGTACAGTAAAATACTCTATCCCTTGTCATGACTATTCCTTGGATGGCCCAGGGCTCCTGAATCCAAGCTATTTTGGCCTTACCTCTCTTCTTTTTATTTTCATAATTTTTAGAAAAGGAAAATGGTATTATGAAAACAATATTAAACAATTAAGTGATTTCCCATATGACAAGGTTGAAGTCTTTAGAGAAATAGTATGTAAGGGGACAGAGAAAAGGATAACTTGAGGGAAGATCAGTTGGATTTCAAGAAAGTTCAAGGAATAACTGATCTAATAGTAGTAATGAAAATTCTGGAGGAGAGGCAAATGAAATACTATCAGGATGTATTGGTTTTCATCAAGGAGGTTGGTTATTTAGGGGAGGTGACCGACAGCTGAGGTCTTTTGCACCATTCAGGATAGGTGGGTAATTGGGTACTGGTAGGAGTTTTCAGAAAACGGAGGAAGGGTAGAGAGAAACCTGGCGTCAGCATTACCCTACTCTTAATGAAAGGCACCAAGGGGACCACAGTTTAACGTCCCATCTGATGGACGGAGTACTAACTTGAAAGGCCCTCCACTAGGCACTCAAGTGGGGACCGGTTTTCCACTGAAATATCCGCCACTACCGTCAATCGAACCCAGGCCCTTGGGATGGTTGTTTTCATCAATGTATGTTTGATGGTGTTTGTAGATTTTGAGGAGCTCATTTTTATCCTTCCTACAAAATAACATGTATTCCTGTAGGCGGTGGAAGAAGTGGTGCTGGTGTAGAGGCTGAAGGTGGAGAGTCGTCCTGAAGATGGGCTGGCTTGAGTTGGTCGATGGAGACAGTCCGTCTTCTTCAGGAGGACTCTCCGCCTTCAGCCTCTACACCAGCACCACTTCTTCCACCGCCTACTCCGTCGGCACCGCCTCCATCTTCACCACCAGGTCTTACGATTTCTACCCATTTTGGCCACACTATCTGTCCTCCAAACCGTTTTGCAGCCGACCCTCTTTTTTCCCAGGGGGGAGGGTAGTGTGGTGATACTCCACCACAACTGCCGTGTTGGCTCCACTTTTCAATTGTTCTTAATCATTACGAATTCATTATAAGATTTCTTGTACCTTATTTATTCATCTACATACCAACCGGGCAACAATACCCCTGATGTTGGTTACTCTAATAGGTGGTTGATCCTCTATGTGAAAACATACAGTTTTGTGTGTAGAGCTCTCGAATAAACAGCTATCAGCAAGAAGGAAAAGGCATTTCATTCCGCACTGCCAATGCTAAAAATTAAAAACTATGCTACTCAGCAAATGTTATCATAGTGTTAAGGAATTTTGTAATGATGTTTTGTAACTAAAGTTGCTTTGTCTTTGTGAATGTAACATTGTATCTAAACTTGACGAAACCTATGGATATTTATATCCCTAAGGTTCTAATAAAAATTATTATTTTATTATTTAAGGAAAAAACCTTGAGTCTACATAAAGCACTTTAAAATAAGGATGATAAAAAAGATGAAACATTCTAGTTCTGTGTTGCTGTACAGGTTTAAACAGCCCATTGAATTACACAATATCTATGTGATGGGAGAGGCTGCTAGTGCAAACCCAAAGAAAGCTGCTGAGTTTCCTAAGCTTTTAGCAGCAGTTATCAAAAATAAGAATTATAATTCTGACTATTAGTATACTGACTACAACAGATATTTAATACAGGTAAAACGAGGCTTTTGTGGCAAAAATGCCTGATTGTTTATAAATTGCTTAAGAAGAAAATATGTACTATGTGAGGATACAAGGAATTGCAGAAAAAGATAAATCTCCAAACGCGATAAAAGTTAGCTGGAGAACACAAAATAAAACCCTTGATAGTCTTCTCACTGTGATATCCAAGATTTCCCAGAGATTTCTGAAAGAATTCCATAAAAAAGATTTCACCAACCATTGTATGAAAATCGAATGCTCATGGGTTGCTCAAAAAGTTTTCAAGATTAGTTATCCCACAGTTTTAAGTCTGAAGTTGAGACAAACTGTGAGAAAAATAATGCACCTTTTAAGATATTGTTGTTGTATGATAAATTCCCAGGCTGTCCAGCTGCTCCATGCAATGATCTTGAATACATCAAGGTGATATGATACGTACCCTCCATTGAATGTGAGTAACTTGAGTTACCAGCAAAGATAACATCCTTTTTACTGGTACAGATATAGTATGGGTACAGGTACTGGCTTACGGGTACTGGTCTATCCCTGGGAAAGGTAGGCCTCTAAATAATACAGAACCTGTGAAAATGCCATGACTTGGCAATGGAAGGCCGCCAACAACTATGCATTCCATGACCCGGAGGAGAGGGCAGCAGCTCTTCTTCATATGAGTGAAGGTGAAGATGACAGAGGTTGGTACAGCGATATTAATTTTACTGCAGGCATGGTAAAATTTATTTTAATGACTAGTGCTGTGATGTGGAAGGCGAGGGGAAACCACCACATTATTATCCCAAGGAGTTGCAGTTGCTCCACTCTTTTCTTTCAATCAAGATGTGATGGAACCCTCTCTCATAAGTAATAGGTAATTAAATTTTAGTAAATAATAGGTAGTTAAATTTGTATAATGTGAGACCATTGAATGTATTTTACATTTTTCTCAATAGGTTAATTTAAATGAAGACTGGCTGTATTTAAATTTTATTCTTAGAAAATAACAAATATAAAATTTTTAGCAAAAAATAAATAATTTAAAACCAAACACTGAGTAACCAATAGCTCATCTTTTACTAGCTTGGAAACTATTTGGAATAATTTGTTGGAATGTTTGAGTGTCCAGCACACACTTCAGACTACATGTGAAGAGCTTCCTGCAGTATAGCGAAAGAACATAAATGGTGAAGATTGAGACCAAAACTGTAGATACCATAGTGGTGCAGTTTTACAAGCATAAATTGGACTGCAAATAAGAAGTGAAAGATGTCTATGACGATATCACATAAGTAATGAAACATGTAAAAGGACAAGAAAACCTAATTATTTCAGGAGATTGGAAGACTGCCATCACCAAGGGTCCAGATGGAAAAAATAACTGGAAAATATTGATTGGGAAGCCAACATAAAAGAGGAGAAAGACTCCTGGAACTCCACACACAACACAAGGTAGTGGATGCTAACACCTTGTTTAAAAACCACAACCAAAGAAGATGCATGGAAAGTAGAAAGAAGAAATTTCCACCAGTGATGCAGAGTTTCAGGAACCATATGAAAGACTGCAAAAGCTACACAGGTGCAAATATTGACAGTGACCCCAACTTAGTGATGATGAAATACAACTTAAAATTTTAGAAAATCAAGAAAAATATCTATAATGGTTGGCAAGAAAAACTAAAGGAACCTCAACAACGGCTCAAAAGAAGGCAATAGAAAACAAGATAGAAGAGGACTTTATTGTGAAATCAGTGGAAGACGGAAGGGAAAATAACAAAATTGGGCTATAGGAAGCCACAAAAGAAGTTCTGGGGAGAAGAATATTTGTCAAGAAGAAGCCTTGGCTTACAGAAGTCTTAGAACTGATTGAAAAGAGAAGAAAATGCAAGAATGTGTTAACTGAAAAAGAGCAACTTTGCTACAAAAGAATAAGGAATGAGATAAACTGTATATCAAGAAAAGAGAAGAAAATGTGGAAGCTGCCTACAGGATGGTGAAAAATCAATTCAAGAATGGATAACTCTTAACTGAACATTAAGATAAAGTGAAGAGATGAAAGGAATACTAGGAACAGTTGTAAAATGGATGCAATCTTAAAGCAAAATTAATCGAAGAGGAAAATGTAGTCAATAAGGATGATTTGGGAGCCTCAATTCCAAGATAGGAATTCAACGCTGCTCTAAGAGACCTGCAGATAAATAAGGCTTCTGGAATAGATGACATTCCTGCCAAACTAATTAAAAATGTAGGAGTGGAGACATTTACCAAGCTGTGCAAAACCACCTGCAACATGTTTTTGACAGGAGAGATACCAAGGGACTTCAAGAAGAACATCATCATCCCCATTCCCAAAAAGAATAGAATGGATAATGTGAAAATTTTAGGACCATAATCCTGAAATCACATGCCTCAATGATAATGACAAGAATCATCTATAGGAGAATGAGAACAAAAAGCAGATGAGTTCCTATATGAAGACCAATTTGGGTTCAGAAAAAAACAAGACTACAAGAGAAGCAATTCTGACCCTCAGGCTATTCCATGTTTGTTGTGTTTGTAGATTTAGAGAAGGGATTTGATAATGTGATTGGAGCTTAATGATGAGGATTCTGAAAGAAATTGGAGTAGCATAGACTGACCGATGAGTTATCCTCAGCTCGTTTAAAAACCAGGTGGCTTTGATAAAATCAAGACCCATAACTTGTAATATATTTTTGTCATCTACATTGTTTCAGAAGTTGAATTCATGACAGCAGCAGGTTCAGAGACAAAGCAGATCCAAAACTCAACATTACAACATTCATGTAACCCATTTTTATGTGAGTTACTCACGGCTACTTTGTAAATATTCCTTAAATTCTGCGGACAGATTGTAAGAACTCTTAAGTTAACTCAACTATTACCTCGATTTGAGGTTTTCCTAATTTTATGTGCCTACATGAACAGAGCAAGCTTAAGGTCCCTATATTACCTACATGAATAACACTACCTACATAGTCAAATTGCTAACGTACTTAGTGTGTTTGCCATATAGGTACAGAGTTCATCATCATCATCATCGGTCAACAATCTAGGATTGGTTTGACGCAGCCCTCCACTCGATTCTTCTATCGGCCAACCTCTTCACATTGACGTAGCTCATCTCTTTTACATCCTTCAAAATCGCTCCATATACCTCATACGAGGTCTGCCTTTTCCATTCTTCACATTCACTTCTCCTTTATTCACGATTGTCTTCATCAGACCATCGTGTCTTAAGATATGGCCTATTAAGTTGTCCTGTCTTATTTTTAAGGTTTTCAGTAGACATCTCTTCTCTCCCACTATTCTTAAGACTTCTTCATTTATCACTCGATCGATCCATTTTATCTTCATCATTCTTCAGTAGCACCACATTACAAATGGTTCCAGCCTGGACATATCTGCTGCTGTTATTGTCCAAGCTTCAATGCCATATATAGTTGAATGCTCCAGATGTATGTTCTAATGAAATGTTTCCTCACTTCCATGCTTGTATTTTCAGCTGTAAGCAGAATCCTCTTCTGTTAAAATGTCCTTTTCGCTTGGGCAATTCTACTTACAATTTCTCTCTTAATTGTCCATCGCTGGTTACTCGGCTTCCCAGGTAACAGAAGTCTTCCACCTCCTCGATCTTTTGTTTTCCTAGTTTAACATTGGTCCTGGCTTCCTTTCTCCTACTGCCTACCAATATCTTTATAGTTTTCTTTTTATTGATCTTCAGATGATATCTGGTCATTGTTCTTTCCATATTTCCTAGTGTCTTCTTTAAGTCTCCTTTTGTTTCTGCCATGACTGCTATGTCATCAGTGAATCACAGCATGCAGATTTTCTCCCCATGGTTATTCACTCCCGGAGACTTTTCTTTGACTTCTTGGATGGTTTTCTCGATGTAGACATTGAATAATATGGGAGACAGAGCACAGCCTTGCCTCACATCTTTCTTTATGCTTGCTTCTGTACTGCTGGGTCCTGATTTGATTATGGCCATCTGGTATTTATACAAGCTGTGAATAATTCTTCGGTCATTGTATGATACTCCTATTTCTTTCAGAATTTTTAGCATCATATTCCAATCCACATTGTCAAATGCCTTCTCCAAATCTACAAATGCAACAAACGCCGGTAGATTCTTCTCTATAAGTAACCTTAGGGTCAAAATCGCTTCTCTTGTGCCCTTGTTTCTTCTGAACCCGAATTGCTCCTCATCTAGGAATTCCTCAGCTTTTCATTCTATTCTTCTATAGATGATTCTCGTCAATATCTTCGAGGCATGTGTCGTCAAGCTTATGGTCCAAAATTTGTTCACAGCTCTCAGCCCTCTTCTTTTTGGCAATAGGGATGATGGTTTTCTTCTCAAAGTCCGTGGTATCTCTCCTGTAGAGTACATGTCACATATGGTTTTGCACAGCTGAGAAATTGTCTTCTCTCTGGCATTTTTAATTAGCTCGGCAGGAATATCATCTATTCCTGAAGCCTTATTTATCCTCAAACCCCTTACAGCTGCGTCAAATTCTGATCTTAAGATTGGGGCTCCCAAATCATCCTTAAGGTACAGAGCTACTACAGTTAAATGTGAGATAGTGGAAAACTTCATAAATGTTGCGAAAAAAATGTAATGAACTAAGTTCCAAATAAATGAGGCCTCAGCTTGTAGGGTTAAGGTTAGAAAAGTTTCATTTTATTATTTAAAAAAAACTAAAGTCTATTTATTTTCCTTAATCTTTGATATTTTCTGGTAAGCCATTTAAGTGTTAATAAAGTCATGTAAATTCAAAGATGTAGAATGATTAGTTCTAATTTTATGAGTATTAATATATGACAATTGTTCCATTGGACCCACCTTGCCTGTATGAGGATCAAAAGACTGCTCATGTGTGGCTAAGAGGTAAATTTCACTACATCTTAGGTTAACAGAAACTACAGCTTTGGTGTCCGTCAGTCTACCATTAATTTACTGCCACCTTAACTTATTAAAAAACAATGACTTTGGCTATTTCTCACCGTTTTACCAGTATTCCATGTGTTGTTCCTGGTAAATGTGTTTGCAATATCTTAAAATTACATTCTTGCATTATCTTTATTTAATATTTCATACTTTGACAATTAATCAAATTTGTTACTTAAATGGAAATTATTGGAATGAATCAACAGTGTACCTAAGTCATGACTTAAGTGCTGTAATAACTGTAGCAGATGCTTGATTTTGTCATTGGAGGAAGTTTTTATGAGGCATAGAGAGTTAATTCACAAGGTTCTAAGACTTTGAATTGAACCCCAATCCCATACACAAGTCAACCCTCAAAAGCCCCTCGGCTGAGTTAAAGGCTTTAAGAAGTGAATGCACCAAACTCAGGCATATTGATCAAGGGTGGCAAATATGAGCTAAGGTACCAGTCTTAAGACTAACAAGGACATAATTTAAAGAGTCACAACATGTGGGTGTGCAGATTGTTTTCAGCACAAAGGTACCTCATTAAGGCCCATATGGCAATGGTAATATCTCAGAGATTTGTCACTATAGTCTCAAATATCTTAAACATCCCAAATGCCTCGGAGATGTGATCATGAGATATTCAGAATATTAATGCCGAGTGCTCATCTCAGATACATTTCAAATGTCTCTGAAACATCTCCGAGATGTTCAAATACATCTATGAGACATCCCATATGACTTCTCAGAGACCATTTTTTCATGCATACTGACATCTTAGAGAGGATTCCGATACTCTACAGGTACTCTGAAGGTTACATTATGTCTCCGAGACATCATATGTGATGTTTGAGAATGTACAGAACAGTGGTCTTGTACTGTACATTCTACAATTGTTCTGAGAATGGCAAAGAGGGGGAGAAAAGCTAAAGAGAGAGGGTATGAGTGTGACAGGTTGCCATCATCATCAGATGCTCACCTGTTGACATGTACTTTCTGTGATACATAGAGCAATGAAGATGAGACTACAATGGAAATTGAAAATGTATTCAGATGAAAAAAGCTTAATCAAATCCAGAAGCAACCCTAATAATTGGCAATGTGAGCAAAAAATTTGGATATTTTGATATTAAATGAAAAATTTTAAACATTAAAGAGAATGTTTAGGTTACACAAATTTTCTTATAATTCGTAGGTTCTTCTTTCCCCATCCTCTGTCTTTATGTGCATGCAGTTAAAAAGAACCAGTATCTTACCTTAATATAAGCACAAAAAACTTAAGCAACAATCTCAAGATTTCTGTGAAGTAGGTAGCACTTCATTCAATCTCTTCAATGGCTTACCTCTTCAGTTCTCAGCATCTTTCCACATATCCCATCAATAGTTTCATTTAGTGTTTACCACTCCATTCCAACAATTTTTTCATTTCACGATGCATCCATGTGAACTCGTGCACATCTGTTATAAAATAATGGCATTAAATATCATCAGAATGTTGCCTGTCTTTATCACAAACTGCTTATTCAGAAAAAACTAATGCGCATAATCCTAAATAAGCCAACTTGTCCTCTTGTCTTTTACTATGCCTAAAAGATACGTATTGTCCATCCTAATGGTCCTGTGTTTTACATCTGAATACAATATACTTTCCATACCTAGAATTGATTAAGTGAGATACAAAAGAGTTATTGTTAACAATAAGAATATTTAAGAAGCAATACTCTCCTCATGATTTTGTATTCTTTTTCGATAATTGCTGTGCATGAAATTATAAATAATGAAATACCTCCAAATCACTAAATCTATTGCATGCGTTTATTACAAGATAGCACCAACACATCTTTAATTTTCCTATTGAAATAAAGAGAGTAGAAAAAAATTATTTTGTCAGTATTTAATAAATAGGTTTTTACAGGATGGATTATTTCCAGCTGCCTTTTGGGAGTCGTTGTGCATGGAACAATATCTTTCAAGCTTCCATGTCCATTTCACACCACATCATAAGGGATAAAAACAGTGAATTAATTAATTGATGTAGTTATTTCAGGTATTTACAAGAAGAGATTGCCCTTCCATCCATGGCCTATCTTGAGCATTATCTCTTATTATTCTCTTGAGTTAGCCTGGATGCTTGATCCTTTAAGAAACTTTCCTTATAGGTTGCAGCCAAGTTTCTTCTGTGTGTCATTGAGTCAAACACCATCATCATATGAAAGATGAATTTTTCAGCCCATGCTGCATTTTGTTTGTTTTTATAAAACTCAATGGTTTTTCTTCTCATAATGGAAGCAAAACTGTTCAGTTTTTTAAAAATGAATAAAATGCAGCATTGCTCTAAAAAATCATCCTTCATAGACTAGAAAAGCTGCGAAAGTCATCAATCAAAAACCATCATCATAGTTTAAGTTTAGGTTTTTTCTATTTCACCTAGTAGTGCATCCCTTTCGAAACGGAAGCTTTTTGTGGTAGATGGTTGTGGGAATTGGCATAAAAATAGTGGTGGTCCATTGGTACAAAGGCTTCCGTGGTGTGTGATGGCTGTATCTTTTGGGTTTCACCAAATCATAGTTGCATCAAGGACTTCAAAAGGTGTCCTCGCTTTCAACACCCTGTTCAGAAACAGCTCTCATCTCCACTCTGCTACACAGGGCTTTCTCCATCTCTGGCCAAATTTCTAAGCCCTCAAAAAAACATCACTCATTTACTGCCTAAGCCAAGAATGGATACCTAAAAGATATGATCGTAAAAAGGACTGTGAAGATGGAAAAACAACTCTGGGATGATGCTGAAACCAACTGCAGAGAAGCCCAAACCAGCAGCTTATGCCATAATCCCCTATGTGACAGATATTCTTTCCATCTCTTCACTTTGTCTTCATTTTCAATCAAAAGTTCTCCATTCTTGTCCCTTATAGCATTGCATCTTGCGCTACGTTCCTTGAAGTGGTTCCTCACTATCCTATAGGCAGCTTCCACCTCTCTTCTACTTCCAACGCTCTTCTACTGGTTCCTCAGTCAGGTCCTCTCCTATGGTGTTTTCTACTGCTTTCTGAAATTCCAGCTGATGTTGAGTCTCCTTTAGTTTTTCTACTTGCCTCATATTCTTTACTGTTTTCTTCAATCTCTTGAATTTTAGATGGCATTTCATCATCACTAAATTATGGTCGCTGTCGATGTCTGCACCCGGGTAGCTTTTGCAGTCCTTCACCTGATTCCTGAACCTCTGCTTCACTAAAATGTAGTCTGTTTGAAATCTTCCTGTCTCCTGGCATCTTCCACGTGTATTTTCTTCGGTTGTGATTTTTAATCATAAGTTCTCCATTCTTGTCCCTTATAGCATTGCATCTTGCACTCCGTTCCTTAAAGTGGTTCCTCACTTTCGAACCAATTCAGATTCAGGAAAAGTAAGGGTACAAGGGAAGCAATATTGGCCCTTAGGCTACTCATAGAGAAGAGAATGGAGAAGAACAATCCGACGTTCATTGAATTTGTGGATTTAGAGAAGGCCTTGGACAACGTGGATTGGGATTCAATGCTTGGAATTCTGAAGGGAATTGGAGTGTCCTACAATGACCGAAGAATTATACACAGTCTGTACAAAAACCAAGTTGCTGTTATTAAATCTGGATACAGCTGTGAAGAGGCAAGGATAAGGAAAGGAGTGAGACAAGGCTGCACACTGTCTCCCGTAATTTTTAATGTTTACATCGAGAGAGCCATAAATGAAGTCAAGGAGAAGCGTTCTGGAGTGAACATCCACGGAGAAATAATCAGTACGCTACGATTCGCTGATGACATAGCTCTCATAGCAGAGACAGAGAAGGAGCTGAATAAGATGCTAACAACCATGGAAAGGACTATGGCCAGATATCAGCTGAAGATAAATAAGAAGAAGACTAAGATATTGGTGTGCAGCAAGAAAGAAGAGGCAAAAACCAATGTCAAACTAGGAAAACAAAAACTTGAAGAGGTTAAAGAGTTCTGTTATCTAGGAAGCCGAGTAACCAACGATGGACGAAGCAAGAAAGAAATAGTTAGTAGAATAGCCCAGGCAAAGAGGGCATTCTTTCAAAAGAAGAATCTACTTACAGCAGGAAATACAAGCATAGAAGTAAGGAAACAGTTCATCAGGACATACATCTGGAGCATTTTTCTTTATGGCAGTGAATCATGGACGATGACAGCAGCGGAGAAGAAAAGGGTAGAAGCGTTTGAAATGTGGTGCTACAGAAGAATGCTGAAGATTAAATGGATCGACCGAGTAAGTAACGAGGAAGTGCTAAGAAGAGTAGGAGAAAAGAGAAGTCTGCTGACAACTCTAAAAAGAAGAAGGGAAAACTTAATCGGCCATATCTTGAGACACGATGGCCTGATGAAGACTATCGTCGAGGGAAAAGTGAACCGGAAGATTGGAAAAAGCAGGCCTCATATGAGATACATGGAACAGGTTGTGAGGAATGTAAAAGAGAAGAATTACGTCACAATGAAAAGGTTGGCTGATAGAAGAATGGAGTGGAAAGCTGCGTCAAACCAATCCTAGGATTGTTGACCAATTATGATGATGATGTGATTTTTAAACAGTGTGTCAGTAACCACTAACTTATTTTGATTGCAGAACTCCAGCAGTCTTTCTCCTCTTTCGTTTCGGTTTCCCAATCCATATTTTCCAGTTATTCTTCCATCTTGTCCTTTGCCGACAACAGCGTTCCAGTCTCCTAAAATAATTAGGTTTTCTTCTCCTCTTACCTGTTTTATTACTTCAGTGATATCTTCGTAGACGTCTTCCACTTCTTCATCTTCTTAGTCCGACATAGGCATGTAAACTTGCACCACAATGGTATCTGTAGGCTGTTTCAGTTTTAACCATTATAATCCTTTCACTGTATTGCAGGAAGCTCTTCACACGCAGTCCCGCACTCTTCCTGTTCATTATGCCTACTCCAGCATTACCATTCAGTGATCCGGTGTGAATAATTCTATAACTTCCACTCCAAAAGTCTTCTTCTTCGGGCCATCTCATTTCACTGATTCCTAATACATCGAGGTCCATTCTCCGCATTTCCACCTTCAGGTTCTCCAGTCTTCCGCAGGTCCAAAGTGATCGCACGTTCCACGTTTTTACCCTAAAATGACTATCACACTTGACTGATGTACTCTCTCGGGTAGTCCCCGCCCGGAGATCTGAATTGGGGACTATTTTACCTCCAGAATATTTTACTCGAGAGGGTGCCATCACATCTTGATAATAAAGGAAAGAGTGGAGTAGCTGCGACTCCTCAGGATAGTAATGTGGTGGTTTCCCCTTGCCTTCCACATCACAGTACTACAGCCGTTAAAGTAAATGTTACCACGCCTGTATTGAAATGAGTGTTACTGTACCGACCACTGTGGTCTCCACCTTCACTCATATGAAGAAGAGCTGCTGCCCTCTCCTCCGGGTGATGGGAAGCATAATTGTTGGCGGCCTCCATCGCCAAGTCACGGCATCTTCACAGGTTCTGTATTATTTAAGGCCTACCTTACCCAAGGATAGATCAATATGCCCTCGGAATGCCTTCGCTTTTTGCTTACGACTGCTTATTCGACGAGTAAACTCGCTTATCTTGCAGCTAACCTCCATATCTAGAGGTCGACCCACCATCCGCAACCCAGTGGACGAACTCGGTGGCTTTAAGCTCAGCCGCAAGCTTCTGGCGGTGAAATACAAACTTCTGGTGGCTGGAAAAAGGCGGAAAGACCACAGCCAATCAGAGGACACTTGATGCCCTGACCATGGGTATATATACAGGACAATTTTAAAGTTTCAACATCAGCCCTGAGGATGGAGAGCAACTCAGTCTCCGAAACATTGGCAGAAATGCAGGACCTGACCCAGTGAAAGACCTGAATAGACTTCATAGCAGCGATTCACCACGAGAGCATCAAATTGTGGTCTATACTTGTTTTATATGTATTCCATCCACCAGAAGTTTTACCAATTGAAGGAAGAAAACTTAAGGAAGTCAGTAAATATTTCCACATTTTAATTCACAAAAGATGACCTACACTCAGAAAAAAACCCGTCACACCAGGATTTTGATAAATTGTTCCCTATTTTATATCCCAGGTCTTTGGGGAAAGGAATTTGGTTTTACTGAAACCCAAAGGTAGTAGAAGTACAGTAAGATTCATGACACAACCTCTGGTCAAACCATTTTTAAAATGGAAGGAGGCAGATGAATGAACATCCTTGAAATCATGCAGAAAGATGTTATTTTATGAATTGTGAACATTATTTAATTAAATGTAATTTGAGTGTTGGTTAATTGCCTTTACAAGAAACCTGGACACCGAAAAATTTTAGATTTTTTCTTCTAACCACATTAAAAATTTAAAGGATTTGCATTGTTGGAAGAGTAAAAAACTTTAGCACTTTTCCACATTGTATTTAAAATAATAAAATTACACAACACATGTTTCGGCTTACTAAGCCATCATCAGGCTATATCAGGCAGGCCATCAATACTCACTTCCACTACGTGACGCTGTGAACGATTTGTATTGTGTTAAGATTCTCAGAATGAAGATCAGATAGTGAAATAGATTTACATTCACCATATGTAAGCACGGCATTGTTACTTGAAAAAACATTACTTACTTCTTACTTTTGTTATGGGGGTCTATGTGATACATTCTTTTGTTTTCATTTTTTTCAGGGCTATTTGCCAAAGAAAACATCTAAAAGTTTAGCTCCAAGAATTGTGAAGAAAAATATTCCACCCACAGAGAAAAGGAAACTGCTCCAAACAATGAAACCAACTGGAACAGCACCAGATAATAAAAACCTTAAAAAATCTGATCCAAAGCTAATAACTCAGCAGCATCGAAGGACAAAAAATGTTAAAAATTGTGCCAAAAAAGCAAAATTTAGTCGTCTTTCAGCAGTTCATGAGCTGAATGAGTTTACTTTAAAGGAAGAGCAAGTTGATGGAGCAGCACCATGTCCTGAAAAGAATCAGCCATTATTAGCTGAAAATTTTCAGTTTCCCCCACCCCAGCCAACCATGAGAATAAGCATCATTCATACGGAGTGTGCATCACATTCAAGGATTTTACCATTACAGTCAACACCTATCACCAAGAAGAAATGTGATGAAACAGTGCAGACAAAGTTACCAGAGAATCCCAAGGGAGTCCTAGTGGCAATAGAGATTTACTTGCGCCATCTAGCTGAGCTGAGGGAACTAAATACAGTGCAAAAGAGAGAATTGGATTTTTTTTTATCTAAACTTTGAAATGGACATTGTATTATATAGAATTTACATGCTTTAATCTTTCTTCATCATTTTATACTAATGTCGTTGAATTTCCACTTTCTCCCAAGCTCATGTATGTAGCACATTTAGAGAATTACCATTTTTATAAGTAAATGTTGTTAATTATTTATGATAGGCATTTATTAAGTATAAATTGTTGTCAATTGATATTTAAATATACATAAGAAAATAAATCTAATTTTGTAGGTAGATCTTTTTTGTCAGGCACCTAGTTACATTTTTCATTTCCAATCACCCAACTGTTACATTGCAATGTATTTAAAAAGTATATTATGTGTTGGTGATTTCATCTCAATTTCCCCTCTTTTACTCTTGAAGTGTTGAAAAGGTGAGCAAAAAACTTACCATCAAACAAATCAAAGAAGAATATAATTATGCTAGTAATAAAACACAGCACATCAGTATGCAATAAAATACTTAGCAGTAAAACACATAATAGCAAGATATAATAAGATAATGTGTAAGATATGGAGGTCAAAGAGAGTATCAAGGAAGAGTGGAAAAGTGTTGTATTAATGAAGAAAAAAGAATGAATGAAAATGAATTCATTCTTGTTCTTGTTAACAAGAATAACTATATTGGGAATGGACATTAATTGCCATGTGAAATAATTCACCTGGACCAGGAATCGAACCATGGACAATGAATGTGAATTTCACCGCCATTCACGCAGCAGGCTAAAAATATACTACATCGGAGTTGAAAAAAGGGGAAGGATAAGGAGGCTAATGTCTGGGATAGTTTTGTAAGCCACAGTACCAAATGTATGGGATGAAAGCACAGTAAATAGTCCTATAGGAGTCATTTGTCATAAGAAATATTTCAAGGAAAATATTCTTTATCTTAATGAACACCTACAGCTGTTCAAAGAAATGTTATCAAATGAACTAAATAAATGTGAAATACAAAATATTAATATCCAAATGTCAAAAATTGAGGTTAGCTCATTGGGAACTTCTCAGTTTTCAAACCCATTGGGATTCCTATAGAAAATACAGGTATGATACCTTCACGTCACAACACATACAAGGTAAAATATAAGTTTTTTCCAACTGTTAAATTTCTAGCCACATTAGCAGATGTTAACAATGTGATAAATGCGTATTATCCTTCCTACCATCCATTTCACTTGAGTTTCAATCAAGTCATGGGTAGAGCTTTTGTTCTGTGGTGAGATAAGAGTAAGGGTACATCTACATAATACCTTTGAATGCCACCGCAAAGGTGTGTCGCAGGGAGAGAACCATCACAAGGTATGCATTATCAATCAGAGAGAACAATTACGTGAACACTTAGTAATTAATACCATGTAGGTATGAAAAAAATTACTACTCCACTCATACACTGCTAATATGAAATTGAGAGTTACAATAATATCACCCTGAGGAAAATATTTAAGCATGCAGGAATTAGACAAATATTGGCTGCAAATGACACGAATTTGTTAGTCGATACATAGTAATTTTAATAGTTTTTGATTAGATAATCATTTCTATATGACAAGATTTAATTTGTTCCACAGGCATTACAAGGAATGTATAGAACGTGTCATAATTCAAAAAGTATATAAAAAAACATTTACGCAAAAGACTAATATAAATAAACCCACTTTGTACAAACATTTCTCGAGGAGAAAGTTATGTAGGAGTCTTTTGGAGGCATTCAAAGTTGTCACTTTTTTAATATGGCATGGGATTACATTATATAATTTTATCCCCATGACTTTGGGACCCTGGGAGCACAATTTAAAATTCTGTAGCATTATATGCAATTCCTTAAATCTTCTGGTGTAGATGTTATGACAGTTATTATATTTAGCAAATAGAGACATATTGGATCTAACATATAGCACAGCACAATAAACATAAAGGTATGGCACCGTTAGCAGACCCAGTTTTTTAAACAATGGCTGGCAGTGTGCCCTGAAGGGGGCATACACGTAGTCCGTACAATTTTTCCTGAATCTTAAAGATTTCAAGGAGCTGGGAAGTTGCACCCCATAGAACAATGCCATAAGAGATCTGGGAATAAAAGTGGGAAAAGTAAACACTTCTGAGTACATCAATACTGACAGCATATAAATAAATTAAATGAACTTCTATTTCCATTGAACTCTTGAATCTCTCCATTATTGCACTCAATGCTACAGTGGCCACTGGGACCCGGGAGTGAGACAAGGCTGTGCACTGTCTCCTGTAATTTTTAATGTTTACATCAAGAGAGCCATCAAGGAAATCAAAGAGAAGTCTTCTGAGTGAACATCTACGGAGAAACAATCAGAATGCTACAATCCATGATGACATAGCTCTCATAGCAGAGACAGAGAAAGATCTGAATAAGATGCTAACAACCATGGAAAGGACTATGGCCAGACATCAGCTGAAGCTCAATACGAAGAAGACCAAGATATTGGTGTGCAGCAAGAGAGAAGAGGCCAAAACTAACGTTATGCTAGGAAAACAGAAACTGGAAGAGGTGAAAGAGTTCTGTTACCTGGGCAGCAGAGTAACCAACGATGGACGAAGCAAGAAAGAAATAGTGAGTAGAATAGCCCAGGCAAAGAGGGCATTCTATCAAGAGAGGAATCTACTTACAGCTAGAAATACAAGCTTAGAAGTAAGGAAGCAATTCATCAGAATGTATATCTGGAGCATGTTTCTTTATGGCAGTGAGGCATGGACGATGACTGCAGTGGAGAAGAAAAGAGTGGAAGCATTTGAAATATGGTGCTACTGAAGAAAGTTGAAGATAAAATGGATCGATCGAGTGACAAATGAAGAAGTCTTAAGAAGAGTGGGAGAACAGAGAAGTCTGCTGAAAACTATAAAACGAAGACGGGACAACCTAATCGGCCATATCTTAAGACACAATGACCTAGTGAAGATAATCGTCGAAGGAAAAGTGAACGGGAAGAATGGAAAAGGCAGGCCTTCTATGAGTTATGGAACAGGTCATAAAGGACGTGAAAGAGAGGAACTACATAAATATGAAGAGGTTGGCCGATAGAAGAATCAAGTGAAAGGCTGCGTCAAACCAATCCTAGGATTGTTGACCCATGATGATGATGATGACTTGAATGAGTCAGGACAGAGTACGCAGATTACCTGCAATAAGTGAACAAGTTGAGAAATCACATGATAGAAGGCAAGGCATGGAAGGGTTGGCTTAATGTAGTGGTTAGAATACTGGCTTCCTATCTCAAGGTGCCAGGTTCAAATCCTGGCAGAGGAAGATATTTCACATTGGTAAATCAGTCCCTGATTGAATGGTCTGTGGGGAGTACTTCGAGTGCAGTACTCAGACTTTCAGATGGGAAGTTTAACCACTCCTTGGCACCTTTCATTAAGAGCAGGCTAATGTAGATGCCGGGTGGCAAGAAGAGGACTTTTCTGAAGTGGGAGGCCATTTATGAATGGGGTGATGCAGGGCATCTCCCAATAAATGAGGTTTAGAGGGCAAACTACCCAGTCGGCAAAATCATATTCCTAGAATATGATTTTGCCGACATAGTTTTATGCTGAACATGTTCTCTTAGGAAAAACATGACAAATGGCACTGCTTAGTATATGATTGAGATAGATGCTAAGCATGCATCCTCACTCAATTATGACACAACAAAACCTAACTTGTATAAAATCGTTTCCGCTTGAAGTTTCCAATAAGTTTTATGCAGTACCTACTTTCTGGTTTTCCATGCTTATATAACTTGTTTCTCCTTATATCAAATAAATAAGTTCCTTCATACTGAAAATGTATAGATATTACCTGTGATATGATAATTTGAATGCAGTTCCTTGATGCATCATTGCCAGCTATAAGTCTGATAAGTACGTATAATGATTATATTCATATTACTGTCCTGCCTATCTCATTTACTATATGATATTCCAATATTCCTAACTATAAGTCTACCAACTGTTGCCTCAGCCACAGACTAAACATTTTAATCAATTTTATTCCACAGTGTAAACATTTATTTAACTGATCAAAAAAATTAAATACATTTATATCAATGGAAATTTGGTATCGGAGTTTCTCGAAATTTCTCTGCTTAATATTCATTTTTCTTTCGTAGAATGAAGATGCCGGGTTTCCAAAAAGTGCCAAAGTGAGATGACTGTATGTTTAGACTGTGCCTCAGCTATAGCAATCATGTTATGAGGCTGTTAATTTACAACTCTTTGCAGGTACCAATGTAATCATAATGCAATCACAACTATTTTAAAAGACTGATAGACTAAATAGACTGGCATTGAGGAGATTTCTGCCATTATAAAGCATCCCTGATATTCATTTCTGGGTTAAAAATAAGCATTACCATTATGAATATACAGAATTCATATTCTCTCAATACTAGGTGATATAAATAACAGTTTTCTTGATCAAGTACCTACCTATTGCTGAGAACCTGTGGGCAGTGTAAAAGGATACAGTGCCGAAACAGTACTACTTTACATTGTATCAACTGGGCAAGTAAATGAACATTTATTGGATCCCTGGAAATTATTTATCAAACTGTGGAGAATTGACATGATCCCCCTTTTATGCTAATTATATCTTGTGCACTTTTTAGAAATTCCACTAAGATTGGCACTTCTCTTAACTATTATTTCCCATCACCATTGATTATTGACATTGGCACAGTGCTCAAAAATGGATAGTGAATTCATGTATATGAGAACTCTCATGAGCTCTCAGACATATCATGAGATCTACTTTTAGTGCTCCAAGAATCACCATGCTCATAAGATTAGTAAAGATTTGGGTACTACAAAATGATATGCAACTTGTTGACTACGGATGTGGTGGTTGGTTAGTTGGTTATTTAGGGGAGGCGACTGACGGCTGAGGTCATTTGTGCCATTTAGGATAGGTGGTTAATTGGGTGATGGTAGGAGTTTTCAGGGAATGGAGGAAGGGTGGAGAGAAACCCGGCATCAGCATCAGCCTACTCTTAACAAGAGGTGCCAAGGGGACCACGGCTTAATATCCCATCCGACGGACAGAGTACTGAACTTGAAATGCCCTCCACAATGCACTCAAGTGGGGACTGGTTTTCCACTGAAAAATCCACCACTGCTGGGAATCGAACCCGGGCCTTCAGGATGGGAGGCCGGTACTCTAGCCACCACACCAAACCAATCCCCACTATGGATGTGGCTACTACTACTGTCATATCTGCAATGCGAACAAAAGTAATCTACTTATGCCATTTTCATTGCAACTGTCCTTATAAGAAAGCTTGGATCACAGAAAGTTTGTTAATATCTTTCTTAAAAATATCAGTCAATAGCTAACCCCAATGTAAATTGAGGCACTAATAGTAAACATACATTTTATGGAACTGATTTTTAGTTAATGCCCAACAAATACATACAGGTTTTTACAATGTGGTAATATTGATATTAATCTGAGGAAAACTTGGTAGATTAATGGAACTGGAGACTTTAAGAAATATCAGCTTGTACACAACTTTTTAATTCTGCAATTTGAAAATTTTGAGAAAGCTTTGAAGTCACAGGTGTTTCCTAGAAGTTAATTCAAATGTTTGGTTGTTATTCAGGGGTGATGACTGACAACTATGGTAAGGTTAGGCCGAATAGGAATAGAATTTATCAGGGAAAGGGTGGAGTGAAACCCAGCAACTGCACTACTCTACCCTTAATAGAAGACACAAAGAGGTACAGGGTGTCAGGTACAGCAAATAAGTGGGCACTGGTGTCATCATCATCAGTCCACAATCCCAGGATTGTTTTGATGCAGCTCTCTTCTCAATTCTCCTTTCAGCTGTTCTCTTCATATTTACCTTTTTCTTCTCTCTCACATCCTTTATCACTTGCTCTACATATCTCATAATAGGCATCCCTTTGTCATTCATCCTGATCACTTGTCCTTTGACGCTGTCTTCATCAGAACACAATGTCTCATGAAGTGGGCCATTAAGTTGTCCCAAGTTCTTCTTCTTAGGGTTCACAGTAGACATCACTTTTCGTCTACTCTTCTTAGTAGTTTCTCATTGCTCACTTGATAAATCCATTTCATCTTCATCATTCTTCTGTAGCACCACATTTCCAATGCATCCACCCTTGACTTCACTGCTGCTGTCATTGCCCATGCCTCACTGCCATAAAAAAATGTGCTCCAGATGCAAGCTCGGATGAAGTTTCCTTACTTATACACTTGTAAGTAGATTCTTCTTTTGGTAGAATGCCCTTTTCACCCGGAATATTCTTCTGGCTATTTCCTTCTTGCTTTTCTATCACTAGTTATTTGGCTTCCCAAAGGAAGCACTCAAGTACAAGGTGTTTTGGTACAACAAAACAAAGGAGGCACTTAATAGTCATTGAAAAACTCCAGTCTGGTGACAATTTCAGCTCTTATTTATTCATAAATGAAATACTAACTTTGTTTCCTTCCACAGATTTAGTTTCCTGGCATGACATGCTTTGATACATCCATGTCATCATCAGGTACAACAATTCAAACACTATTTGTATGCGTATAAATACTATGAAGGGTAGTGGGTGTTCAGGAGGGGAAAACCCAGGGGTGGGGAGAGGTAAGGGGTGTCGGTTGGAGTATGAGTCGATGGAAACCCGTGAGTGGGGAAGGAGGGAGGTGGGAGTTGACCTGGCATGGGTCTTCTGTCGTGGGTTAGGGATTAAGGTGGTGGTGGGTTGTCAGCAGGTGGGGAGTGGGATGGGAGGGCATCAGGTGTCCATTTCTCCGTAAGAGGTAGAGAGACTTCTAGGAGGGGGGAAATTTTTTTCAAAAAGGATGCCATTAAGTAAAAGGCACTTCTTCATGTTCCTTCTGATTTCCAGCTCCTCTCTTTCGTCCATCTTTTTCCCTTTCCTTTCTCGGTGCAATATCTCTGGTGTGAAATCGCTGCAATGGCCCTCCTCCCATGATGTTTGGCGAAGTGGGACTGGGAAAGATGACATGTATGGAAACACCTCTTATGTTCTGAAATTCTTGTCTCGAAGGTGCACCCTGTCTGTCCAATGTAAGCAACATTGTTGTTGCACTTTAATTTGTATATACCACTATTTTCTAATGGTTTAACTTTGTCTTTTGTATTGTTGAGGAATTTCTTAAAGTTATCATTGTTATAAAATGCTACCTTATAATGGTCTCTTGGGAATAGGGTGCTTATTCTTTCAGAAATCATTCCGTAAATTTACACCACCGAATCTTTTCTTTTTGTGTTCCCTTGAGTGTAGAGTAGCTGTTGGGCTCTGATGGAGCATTTTTTAAGGAGCATTTTATCAATAATATTCTTGCTGTAGCCATTCAAGTTGGCTATTGTTTTAATTGTTTATAATTCTTGGTTGAAAGCTTCTTTAGAGAGAGGGGTATTCATAATTCTGTCTAAAAGGAAGTGGAAAACAGATAGCTTTTGTGATATGTGATGATGGGAGTCTGAGTGAATAACGTGGTCCGTGGTGGTGGCTTTGTGGAAAATGGAAAATTCAAATTTCTTATCTATTTTTGACACAGTGACATCTAGGAAATTCAGTTTGCCCTCTTTTTCTTTCTCACAAGTAAAATGTACATTTTTGTGATGAGTATTCAGAATGTTTAGAAAATTGTCCAATTGTCTTTCCATGCCAATCTGTATGGCAAAGACGTTGTCCACATAGCGGAACCAGCAATAAATATTCTTCATGCACACTGAGCTATTACTGAACGATTTTTCTTCAAGACTGTCCATGAAGAGTTTGGCTAAGAGTGGCGATAAGGGGGATCCTATCACCAATCCTTCACTTTATGTATAATATTCACCATTGAATTTAAAGTAATTCTGTTCTACACACACTTTCATTAACGAAACAAAATCACTGATGTGTTTTTCTTCTAAACCCACACTTTTCAAAAGTTTTTCGGCAACACTCACTGCACCCAATACTGGGATACTTGTAAAGAGGTCCTCCACATCAAATGACACTAGTAGGTATTTGGAGAAGGATGGAGGTGTTCCCTTTGATAGTTGTTCACAGAAGTCTTTTGTGTTTTTCACTGCAAATCTTGGGTGGAAATTTGTTAACTCCCTAAATTGAGAATTTAACTGGGATGGTAGTTTTCTGGTTGGCGCTGTAATGCTGGAAATGACTGGACGAACTGGAATAGTCTCTTTATGAATTTTGGGGAGACGGAAGAAACAGGGTGCTCTCGGATTCATGATGGTAACTTTATATATCTCGTTGGATTTGAACAGGTTGGGAGAGCAATTAAGGGATTTCTTCACAAAATCTTGAAACTATTTGGTGGGATCTGTTGGAAGTTCCACTATTTGATTGTTCTTAATGAAGTCTTACCACTTATTCAAGTAGTCGTCCCTATTCATTATCACTACTGCATTACCTTTGTTGGCTTTTTCAATGATTAGATTGTTGTCTTTCAGGCGTTTCCGGATAGAACTGATTGATTTGAGGTCTGAAGGAAGGGTTAACTGATGTTTTCCATGCTTGTTAACTAGGCTGGGTATTTTCTGCGCGTACAAATAGTGTTTGAATTTTTGTACCTGATGATGACACTGATGTGTCGAAACATGTCGTACCAGGAAAATAAATTTGTGGAAGGAAACAAAGTTAGTATTTCATTTATGAAATTCAACTTCCACCTAGTTGAGCCTGATACTATGAAACTCTCATTTATTCTGTATTAACATCATAAATATGGTCAATAAAATAAGCAATTAAGGATCCAGATAATTACTCTGCCAAATGATGAACATGAAAATGTTTTGTATTTTGTAGTATAATCTTAATGCAGTGATGAGTTTTGACATGAAATAGAAGACTATTGAGTTACACTATTGAGACAAGGGTGTATTAACTGAATACTCTGAGAAACTTCAAAATTTAAGCTGTGCTGTGGAGGAAGCAAGAAAGACTTCAACTCTAGATTCTAATGTGGTGTGGCATGATATTGGTGCATTTAGTATTGGTTGTTTTTTTAGATAATACTGAGATTTTGTAATGTACATTTTATACAGTTCATCATAAAGTGAATGCAATTATTGAAATTTGAAGTACCTACTGTTAATAAGTATTTATATCTGCACTGTTTTTGTTTAAAAGCATTTCTCTAAATTTGGATAAAAGTGTTGACTATTTATATTTGTTACGAGCCAGGGTTAGAAATTTACTTCATCCCAACCTCTCAAGTCATCCTTAGTCCCTAAGAGACAGAATAATATCCGGATCCTGCATCTCCTGAAATACTTGTCTGCAAGTGCCACTTGTAGCAGTAATGATAGGATCTCAGAATTGCTATACTAGACTCATTAGCCATGACATAGCAAGGGCCAACCTATCCATCACCACAAATATCATATTACACAACAATTTCCATTGCTTCCAAAATGAGCTTATATGGCCACATCAAGCTTATAGTCCTAAAAGTTTCACATTTCTCCACTCTCTTCTTTTTGGGAATAGGAATGATGATGTTTTTCTCAAAGTCCCTGAGTATTTCTCTTATTGAGTACACGTGGAAGATGGTTTTTGTAGAGATGGGTTTTTGTCTTCTCTCCTACATTTTTGATTAATTCTGCAGGGATATCATCAATTCCAGAGGCCTTATTTATCCGAAGGTCCCTTATTGTTGCCTCGAATTCCGATCTTAATATTGATGCTCCCATATCATCCATTTCGACTTTTCTTTCCTCTTCAATCACTTTCATGCTTAGATTGTTCCCATTGTATAACTCTTCCAGATATTCTTTCCATCTCTTCACTTTGTCTTCATTTTTAATCAAAAGTTCTCCATTCTTCATCTACATCTTCATAATACCCGGCAAGCCACCCTAAAGGTGTGAGGCAGGGGGTGAATTCTCACCAAAAATGTACTGTATATCATGCATAAAAAAGGATTAGTATTAATATACTGTTCTAAACTTCACTATTTAAAAAAGATAAAAATAGCAAAGTGGACATGCAAAAACATGCTGTGAGTTGGGTTAGCTTTAAGTCCTTATACCAACATGCAGCTACCTAATAGTTATCTTGTCCCTTATGGCATTGCATCTTGCGCTCTATTCCTTGAAGTGGTTCCTCACTGTCTTATAGGCAGCTTCCACCTTTCCAAGAGCAAGAATATTTTGTACATCTTCGCATAGATTCTTCATTCACATTTCACTATAGTGAATTGTTATTATAATAAATAACAATTGTTGTGGCGCCACCCTGGTATCAAATGGCGATTGGCTCTAATAATACTTACTACTTGGACTAAGGCATGGGAAGATGAGCAATTATAATAATATGATCGGGAGTCGATAAATAAACAACATTTATTCCTATTCATAGGTAGGTACATGCAAGTCGTACTGAGGCCTAGCACGGGGAGGGGGGGGAGGTAAGCAGAGAGGATACTTACTTGGGCGTGGGGTCCAGCCAGAGGTCCCCAGAGGCGTGGGCACAGGATGCGGGAAGCGGTGAGTGGTGGGGTCCAAACCAGGATCCCCAGAGGAGAGAGTGTTGGGGTCAAACTGGAGTCCCTGGGAGGGCAAGGGATGTCAGGATCCTGCTTGGGCTCCCGGTGGGCAAGGGTGGTGGAGTCCGACTAAAGTCCCCATGAGGAAAAGGAGCGTCAGGATCTTACTTGGGCTCCAGGTGGGCAAGGGTGGCAGGGTCCGACTAAAGTCCCCGAGAGGAAGGTACTCGCCTCGAGTCCGTCTCGGTACCCGCTTTTATACACCAGCACCGAGTGAGTGCGCAAGGGTGGGGGTGGAAGACAATGAGGAATTCAAAGGGCGACAGGAAGGTTCCAGAAAGATGCAAAGCATACCCTGGGTGCCCTCCCGCGACCTTCAGGAAGACCCTAGGCAGCTTGCTGCCATTCGAGCATGGAGAAAAGAACAGGGACTCTTAAAAACCCGAGGGAAAGTAATGGTTTTGGGCAATTGCAAGGAGGGAGGGGGAGGAAGAGAGGCTTCCTGGGAATGACGAGGGAAAGAAAGGTTTTAGGCAATTGCAAGGGGCGGCTCAAGGCTTGCCTCTTATGCACTTTTTGTAGTGACAGTGACCTGCCTTAAGGCAGGTCACTGTCACTACAGGCAGGGGAATTCCCCACATCATCCCCTTAGAAAACAAGGCTACAGGGGGATAGAAAGGAATGCGTGGTCTCAACACCCTCACATCAACATTGAAAAAAATACACTGCAACATAAAACAAAATCACACTCTAGTCGCAAAAAAAATCATATTACATGCTAAACTACCAGATTCATTTAAATAATCATGTCCATCACATTTAATAAAATACCCTATCACTTTCACACACATTTATAAAATCGCTTTCCTGGCTTCCTTACTTCGTTCCTTATTCTTTTGTAGCACAGCTGTCCTTTTTCAGTTTTCGCATTCTTGTATTTTCTTCAATCAGCAGTAAGACTTCTTCCATGATCCATGGCTTCTTCTTGGCAACTTTTCTTCTTCCAAGAACTTCTTTTGCAGCTTCATGTAATCCATATTTAATGTTTTCCCAATGTTCTTCCACTGATTTCTCAGTCAGGTCCTCTCCTATTTTGCTTCCTACTGCTTTCTGAAGTGCCAGTTGATTTTTGGGTATCCTTCAGTTTTTCTACTTTCCAAATGTTCTTCACTGTTTTCTTCAGTTTCTTGAATTTTAGATGCATTTCATCATCACTAAATTATGGTCGCTGTCGGTGTCTGCACCTGGGTAGCTTTTGCAGTCCTTCACCTGATTCCTGAACCTCTGCTTCACCAAAATATAGTCTATTTGAAATCCTCCTCTATCTCCTGGCATTTTCCATGTGTATCTTCTTCTATTTTTATTTTTTTTAATGTGTTAGTAACCACTAACTTATGTTGTGTGCAGAACTCCAACAGTCTTTCTCCTCTTTCGTTTTGGTTTCCCAATCCATATTTTCCAGTTATTCTTCCATCTTGACCTTCTCCGACGACAGCATTCCATTCTCCTAAAATAATTAGGTTTTCTTCTCCTCTTACCTGTTTCATGACATGCTCAGCAAATTTCCAGCATATCATGCCTTCCCAGATATTCGTGCAAAGAGAGTATAACATCTGGTCAACAACAATGAAACAGTCATAACTGACGATCAGCTATATACATTTTCAAAACACTGAAAATGTGCAATGCAAATGCACTCTGAATATATAGAACATCAATTGTGCTACTACAGTAGGCCCTCACCATTGCATACAGGCATTCAAAAAGTACAATACATATACAAAAAAAGTTCAAATCAGTCAATGGAAGGTAAAGCATGCAACTATTAGGGTTAGCAGCACAATTTATGTTCAAACTATGCTAAGAACACGACATTTTCAATATTATGAGAGGTTTTTGAGAATCTACAAGTGGATGCATCTGGCTATAAGAATGCATGCCAGTAGAAGCCCACTGTGATTCCTGGAGGAAACATAAGTTTCTGGCTGGGTCCTTTAGTTACTGGTGAGTCACTGCCTCAGTTCATTGTGTAGTCACTGTTCCAGTATGTTGGTTTCTCCATCCAAGGTCACTGGGGTAGTGCCTCTCCAAGTTTACTGAGGCTAGTCAATTTTGAGTCAGGAAGGCACTGGTTAAGTCACCATCAAAGTCATGGGACCTAAAAACCTCATGGCATTTATCAAATCAGGGTCCAAGAGTAGTGAAGCAAGAATAAATAAAGGGTTGAGACAAAGAGACAAGGTGAACTGTCTCTGTAACATTTACTGTTTGCATCAAGAAATGCATCAATTAAATCAAAGAGAAGGCTGCAGGAGCGAATATCCACGGGGAAATATTAGCAAGTTACGATTCACCAATGATATAGCAGTCATTTTGAAGACAGAGAGGGCTTTGAAGAAGAATCTAGTAACTATGGAAAGGACTTTGGCCAGAGATCAGCTGAAGATAAATAAAAAGAAAACTAAGATATTGGTATGCAGTAAGAGAGAAGACTATTGTTACCTGGGAAAGTGAATAACCAGCGATGGACAAAAAAAGAAAGAAATAGTCAGTAGCTTAGACCAGGCAAAGAGGACATTCTAACAAAAGAAGGATTTACTTACTGCTAAAAATACAAATTTTGGATGTAAGAAAGAACTTACTTAGAACTTGAATCTGAAGCACATTTCTTTATAGGAATGACATGGACAGTAACAGCAACAGAGAAGTCAAGGCTGGAAGCATTCAAAATGCGGTGCTACAGGAAAATGAGCAAGATAAAATGGATTGACCGAGTAAGTATTGAAGAAGTCCTAAGAGATCTCAGGCATAATTTTGTGCAAATTCTGCATATTATTCATTTTGGAAGGATTCGAAAAGATACTGGTTATACTTTACTCATTAAATGAAAAACTGAACATGTTTTCGGTACCAAGTGCCATTTTCAAGCTGTTACAGCTTGGCTGTCAGGCAGCAGGGTTATAGCTCTCAGATGTATACTCATTGAAAATACAGGGGAGGGAATGGTAAGAGCGGGTGCAGCAGATGAGGAGAAGGGAGTACTAGATTCAGGACTAAGATGAGACAATTGGTCAAGTGATGTTCTTGGTAGTGCTGATTCATCTTCAGGTGGGGGGAGTTGGATTTTTAGGGAGTTAGAATCATTACGAGTTAATTAGTCATTACCACTTTTAGTGAGGCTGTTAACTAACTTAAAATGCCCAAGAAAATCCAATTTTCGCACTTCACTCATGACAAGCAAAATTGAAAAAATTAAATGGAATCCAGTGATTGAGTACAAATGTTTCTCAAAAAAACAGATGTTTATTCACAGTGAATGAAACAATTGCTATGTTGCATAATTCTACTTGAATTTATGACCAGTTGGGCCTATCTACATTTACTCTCAATTTCCAATTCATACACTAAGCTTTTCTGAATCACCATCTTTGTCTTTTAAATCGAAGAGTGACTAGCCAACTGTGTTGTAGGAAGCTGCTTGGGGAAAAAAATCTTCTGCTTTTCTGTAGGAATAATTTTACACAGTTTTCCATGAAAAATAAATTGTCCCTTCCTTATCATACTAAATGGATGTTATCATATTTGAGTCCTGTCTCTAAAAAGTGTGTTTCATCATCATCATCAGTCAACAATCCTAGGATGGTTTAACACAGCCCTCCACTTGATTCTTCTACCGGCCAACCTCTTCATATTAACGTAATTCCTCTCTTTCACATCCTTCGCGACCTGTTCCATATAACTTATGTGAGGCCTGCCTTTTCCATTCTCACCATTCACTTTTCCCTCGACAATTGTCTTCATTAGGCCATGGCGTCTTAAGATATGGCCGGTTAAGCTGTCCCATCTTCTTTTTAGTGTTTTCAGTAGACATCTCTTTTCTCCCACTCTTCTTAAGACTTCTTCGTTCGTCACTCGATCGATCCATTTTATCTTCATCATTCTTCCGTAGCACACATTTCAAATGCTTCCAGCCATGTCTTCTCCACTGTGTTATTGTCCATGCTTCACTGCCATAGAGTAAAATGCTCCAATGGATTTCTAATGAAATGTTTTCTCACTTTCACACTTGTGGTTGTAGCTTTAAACAGAATCTTCTTTTGGTAAAATGTTCTTTTTGCCTGAGCAATTCTACTGGAAATTTCTCTTTTACTTCATCCATCACTGGTTAACCCTCTTAGTGCTAACCTTTCTTCTGGGGTACTAGCGAGAAATGCAGTGGGTAATTTAATAAAATGTAGCAACTTAGGAAAAAAAAATTATTAAGCTATTGTTATAAATACCCACATGCAGTTTTTACATTACTTTAGTTGAACTAACTAATAATGACACAATTTTTTTACATTGCCTGAAAAATTAATGTTATTATTTTAGGATCGTAAAGTTGAACAATATATTAATATTGGGCTGATATATTGGCCCGCCGCACCTATCACCTGAGATGCAAAAGCCGATATATCGGCCTGCTGCACTAAGAGGGTTAATCTACATCCCAGGCAACAGAACTCTTCCACCTCCTCTATTTTTTGTTTTCTTAGTTTAATATTTGTCCTAACTTCTTTTCACTTACAAGTCTCCAAAAGTGGGTTTGAGTACTCTAATTATCAACTCAAGGTCAAACTTTCAGTTTGGCAATAATTTTTTAAAATATTGTCTCAACAATAGGATTTGTATGAACCGTGTATTCCAAATACAATAAATGAAAATTCAACAGTTAGACTAATTTCCTACCCATGGATTTCTCAAAGTTTTAAAGAAACAAGATGTTAGACAAACTGCTAAAAATACTATGCCATGAAGCAGCCATAATCATGCACACTGCATCACTATTTGTGAGATTAACCTCAATTTAAACTATAGTGCTTATGCACCACACATTCAAGGAATATTTCATTCCAGGGGAAACAATGTGAAATTATACCAAGTTAGTTTTGCATTCCAGGGTAGTTGTCTCTAAGGATTTTTATTCTGCGATACATATTGCTTATTTAATTTATAAGGCAAATTAATAGCCATTGCTTCACAGTATAATGTTTCGTGAGGGAATTTTTTAAGGTGCCCCTTCTTTTTTCCCCTCAGTCAGATTTGCCCTCTCTAACCTTAGTTGTTATTTAGGGATATATTTGGTGGAATGTGAACTGTAATCATTATCCAGTGATTAGGAAACCACAATTCAGGTTGTATGCTATTTGAGCAGAGTACTAAGCCGTTTCAACATGAGCTGGTAAACTTTTCGTCAGTATCAGATACTAGCCGGGGAGGTGTAAAACATAGGTACCCTACAAGATGACAAGGACAATTGTCATTTAAGTGAATGCAAAAACAATACGACTGGATGTGGAAATAGGAGTGCAAAAAACGCCTATTTCATTGTGCAAATTATATGTTATGCAGCTATTACCATTGATGACACTGCTTAACATTCATATTCTACTTCAAGGATAGAAATAAATGGTGTGAAGATGCCCGAGTATTGACATCATGCAAATGCCCTCTTTGTTAATGAGTGAAACATATTTACATGCATCCATAATTTATACAGGTAATCTGGTAATTCTAGTATCCAATGAGTCCTAGTTCACAGCATGATGAAAAACACATTGCATATGGGAACTCTGAGTTTGAATGTGACTGTGATGGAATGGTTGAAGCCAGAACATACAACACAGCATCATTGAATAATGAAGACAATATAAGAGCGAATACACGTAGCAAATGGAAGATATTAGCTAAAATTAGTCCATTAGAATGAATTTTTTATCATCGGTTCTAATGTTGTTCAATAGTTTCATTTCTAATAAACGAAAGTTATTCCATTTCTAGGTATCCATGACTCTATTTTTCCCTTATCAAGTTTGTGTTTAGGGAATAAAATAATGTTCATAATTTTAAAACTCACGCATCTATCTAATCAATACTTAGAAGTACAAGAACTTGTTAAAGGAGTCATTACTATCAAGACCAACGTACCATTTTTGCTGGATAATTGCATTACTTCGACACGAATTTTCTGTAAAAGAATCTTTTTAGTACGTTTGCCTATATGGTTAAAAAGCATTAAAGTAAAAATGTTCCCACTCACCACTATTTAAGGTACGGTAATAATCGTTTACGTCCCTGTGCATTCACAAGAAGCGCCTTTCATGCTAATCGAATTTTAGAACCATATATGGCGGGAAGATGGCAGCACTACTGAGGTTTGCATTTTGTCGTTTGCCGCAGTTCAGCTACACTCGTTGGCGCTCTTTCAGTCATTCATACAGATCAGCTGTGTGATGTTGTAGGCGGGATGTTCCTGTGGTGACCCATTGTTTATTCACGTACACTTATATCTCCTGCGATTATCCCCGTTTTAATAATGTAAAGTGACTGAGTTTTTCAATGCCGCTCTCTGTTTTAAGTGAACACTGCTTCAGATATGCAGAACTATCATATTTAGTGGTATTTTGGTGGAGTGCTCTGGTTCGTATGACATCAAGACCTTAATGTTGTTATTGGTTTCGGATATTTGCCCGTTTGTGATTGATCCATAAACTCTTTGCTGAATATAGTTTAACTTCCTTGGGAGGCGGTAACAGTGTCGAGAATAGAGACGAAATTGGCCGACGAAGCATTCGTTGTTGACGTGTGGTTTCGAATCTACTTCATGAATTAAGAGTGTGCTCGTTTGAGGATTGTTTTGTGTTATAAGAAGAGGAAAGCAAGAGTTCCTGTGAGGAGGTAGTTTCCGAGAGCTGACATCCTTACAAGGAATTGCGGAAATGCATTGTTTTAGTGTCACCACCTGCGATTTGTTTTCATTCCTCGTCTGGCTGTTTCTGTGATTCGGTGCGACATTGGTTCTCATCGGAGAATCAGGCTGCTGTGTACTAAGTAATATTATAATTGTTTTAATTTGGTTTTAACATTGCATTTGTGATTTAGGTATACTTAAGTCTTTCTTAGGCGCTACGAAGGGCCGGTGATTTTCAATGCTGTGTTTACGTTTCGGAGTGATCTTCGAAGAAGCTTTTGGATTATGTTGTTGATGGAGTGAAGAGTTAGAGAAAATGGTTCCAAGTGCTTCGATGAGGTGACAGTGATCCGATTGAAATCTTCTCTTCCTTCACTACGGGGAACGTTCGTGTTTAGTGTTGTGTTCGTGCCGTTGCAGCGAGTTTAGCTTTGATTCGGCCACTCCTAGTAACGAAATGCATTCCAACGAGTCAACCGGTAAACACTACTCAGGAGTTTCGGGGTTACCTTTTGGCGGCGGTCGGGAGAGAAGAAATACTCATGCCCACACGAGAACCAAGTGGTATCAAGCAGAATACATGGGATTCACAGCCATGGATCGTAGATTCTCAAGTCCAATGCTGCCATGGGTAATAGCAGAGATTCGTCGGCGAGGCATGAAAGAGAAGGTTGGTGAAGAATTTTTTCTTTCGTGTTGACATTGTTTTTCATATCGCCGTTGATGTTTATTTGTTGTTTCATATCGGCATTGATGTTTCGTTGTCTGGTGAGTGCAAGTTAATATTAGAAGTTTTTCGTCAGTAATCGTTTGAGGATTGTTTTGGGTTGTGGACACAAATTTCAATCGTACATTGCGTGAATTCTTGGTTGGAAATAACTTCCGTAAATTTGTATAGAAGTATCCACAGATCTATGTAGACACGTCATATGTTTGACCTACATGAACATAGCTATTTTTCTTCAATAATAGTTTTTAGGGTGCTCGTAAGTATTTTAGTGGTTTTTGTCTTCTGCGACATGCCAAGTTGGTAATTGCATTGCCAGAAATCTGAATAGTAAAAAACAGCTTATATTGACACTCTCGTTTTCCCGGTAGGAAGGAGACGTCTTACTTCGACAATTTCACTATCCCTTTGTTGAGTGAAAGTATCCCTTCAAGGTCCGCGATTAGCGAGCGTATTGGATTTGAATAACTTGCTCGTTCCCGTGACAGGTGGTTCGACGGGAACGGACCCCCGCGATGTGAAGTGTGGAAGCATGTTTCAGCTGTCCGAAGAGCACCTCGAATGCTGGTATCTCATTATTGCATTGGGAAAACATTAGGAGTCTAAAGAGATTATTTACTTCATTTATTTACAGAAAGTGCGTTTAAATTTTCACTCTAAAGTGCCGACGTCTTTTGTGACTCCTGTAATGCTGCTCCGGTACTTGGTAATCGCTTGTTTCGAACCTCTCTTTGGGAGAACATGTCCACCTCCCTCTACCAATGCAAGTCTCCCAACTCCGTTTGTGTGAACGGCAACTGACTGTTTTACCTCTTGGCAAAAAATTCTTGCATATTCAAATTTTCTCTTCTCCCTGATGGTTTTGAAGACCTTTCGCATTTACTTGAACAGCTGTAGCGGGTCAAAGCCGAAGTGAAGTCTCCGAGGGCAATGTCTTTTGTTATCTCCATGTTATTGTTGGCGCAGCTGAAGGAACCGTGTTTTTTTTATTTTGCGGGGAAAGTCTCTGCAAACAATGGGAGGAGATATTAGGGTCCCGCCCCCTCGCAATTGCCCGAAAGTTACGTGAATTTTCCAGTTGGGTTGTTCTGCCTGGTGTCGCACCCGTCCCCGGTATATATAGGGAGCAGGGAAGGCAGCGGAACTCCTTTGTTTACATTGTGAATTTGGTGATGAGTTTTCATTACGGGTGATGTCACATCCATTTCTTGTTACCGGGAGAATTAGTTAGAATTATTCTGGGGAGGCAACCGACAGGCTAGGCACTTTGCGCCATTTGGGATAGGTAGGATAGGACTTATATGGGAACGAAAGAAACCCGGCGTCGGCATTAGCGTACTCTTGACGAAAGGCGCCAAGGGGTCCACGGTTCAAACGACCCTACGAAGGAACGGAGTACGAATTCGGAATGGTCTCCACACGGTGTTCATATGGGGACCGTTACACCTTTGAAATATCTTTGTCCCGGCCGGGATGCGTACCCAGTCCCTCAGGATGAGAAGCCAATGCTCTAGTCATATCACCAACGCAGTAAATTAATATCTTGGCAATAATTTTTTCGCGTTAATGACTGCAGAGATCACTGTGGTGTCCAATTTGCCTAGGGGAAGTCGAGATACCCGGTTATATGTAAATATTTCATCATGCACGGGAAAGTTGCTACTCTACCTGTTTATACCGCACGCAGAATACGCTGTCAGGGATCATTACGAGGTGGGACTAAATGACGAACTAGAACGTGGTGAATATCGACAAGATTTGTAAAGGGACGGTACGATAATCATGAAAGTGTAACCAGCCTATTAAAAGAACGTAAATGGGAATATTTATCAGACCTTTGGTTAAAGTATGCACTTTATCTCTTAGAGGAATTCCAAGATTATATTTTTATTGATGACGTGAAACGTGTTTTGCCAACTACTACTTACTTTGGCAGAGTGGACCATTAGCATGATGTTGGGGTAGATTATTGCCGAACCAACAGATTTAGGTTGCCTTTCTTTCATCGTATTATTAGGAATATGAATAGCCATGATAATGAAAGACACTTTAGAGGAAGAAACTGTTGAAAAGGGATACGTATTTTTTTAGTATCTATTAACTACCATTTACTTTATGGTCTTTGATAATGCGTGGGCAAAGTAAAATTTCGCAACTTTCAATCCGATAGTGAATATCTGTAAATACCGGTTGGAATGTACATGTTGTGTAAGCCGTAGTCGTTCTAGAGCAATTTCAATATATGGACCCGATGATCTTTTGTGCAGTAATGGTCGCGAATTGTGTGACGGGAGAACACATTTCTAAATCTATTGCGATGAACTGTGTTTATTTAATGGTATCCTATCTCCCAAAGTAGTGAGGAGGCAATTTTCTCTGTGTCGGTTAGAAACCCGACAGCCCTGTACCTTCCAGAAGCCATAGAGACCGGCTGTCTCCGCGCCTGAAAGGTCATCTACATCTACACGATACCCTGCAAGCAACTATATTGTCTCATGCCACTTGATTGTTAGTATCTATAGTATTTAAGGGGTTAATGCATCATGCACTACAGGATACTCTAAAATATATCCCCTACCTATCCCTTTGCTATGCTGCCTATTTTGTTCTCTTATAGCTCGGGGGAAAAATGCCATTTTGAATCTATCGGTACGACAATCTAGGTACGACAGGTCTCCCTCCCTAATGTCACCAGTAATGTTGCTACACTGACCCCCTTGTAACAATTGCTTATAAATCTCACAGATCATCCTGAATTTTATCTAATTCCTCTGTTAATAAATGTTCATGGGTCCCAAACGTATTTGATATGAGTGAGAGATTTAGATGCGCGTCGTTTCCTTTGCCGAGGTCGTGCTGCGATTGGGATCTTCTGTCTCCACGGCGCGGCGCCCAGGACACCCTTTGGTGCCTTTGAAGTATTTTTTCTCTTCGTGTCACGACCCCACAGGCTGAGACGGGTGGTGTGATGGCGCACATGAATCAAGGGTAGAGAGGGACGCGACGCGGCTGGATGCCCGAGATTGAAATGGTTGGACGTGTGTTTGTTTGTAAATAAATGCGGGCTCTTGGAATTGAGTGTGGTCCAGGGAGAGGCTGCGCAGTTGGTCAGGGCACCGTTTCGTTTTGGTTTAGTCAGGTCCGGGGGTCTTTTCATCCCAGGGCTACGATTGCACTTGATCCATCCACTCAAGAGGTATGCAAGGGCCAGGCGTAGGCCTACGGGCCTTCCCAGGACGAGTGTAGCTGGTGGACTATTGTTGTAAGACCTGTCTGGGGCCTCACTCTGTCCCGAATTTTACTCGAATGTTTTTTTCTGTAGGTGTATTTCGTTCATTTATGGTGTGGAAGTCTACTGTATTTTAGTTTTTGTTGTCTGTAGCAGAGTTAATTTTTATTATTTTATATTGTTATCACTTTTTTACTTAGTACTTTTTATAACTGTCATTTAATGTTTTTTAAATTTTCCGCAGAAATGCTAAACAGATTCTGCGAAGATGTTATAAGTATATTAAAAAGACCAGCGTACTATGCCAGGTTAGATCATCGAGGTAAAATTAGATACAGATAGCGAGACAGAGAGGTCCAAAAATATTTTTTTCAACGTACCATTAGGAACAGTAATCAGAAATCACAGTAAATCAGAATAGGAATTGTGGATTTTAATATAGCAACTAGGATGCAATGATTTTTTTTAACGGGTACATCTTTTGACACTACTAACTTATTTATACCCTGGGAAATATATGCTAATAATTTAATGTATAGTAAGAAATCATTGACTAATCCTTAGCTATCGCATTGCTTTTTATGGGTTAACAATTTATTGGAATCATTTCACGTGTCTCGAAACTGCATCGCTAATCTCTCCTCGAGGTGGTAGCGCAGAGGCTCCCAGTTGGATGTAAGTAGTGTATACACGGAGTAATATTGATTGCATGCCTGCATGGTAGTAAGTGTGATCTTATTCTCTCCGAAGTATCAGACATCGGCTTACGACACTGTGGTGTAGCTCAGATAGTAGAGCGCTCGCTTAGCATGTGAGAGATACCGAGATCGATATCCGGCGCCCGCCAATTTTGTTGGCGGCCTCGGTGGCGACGGGGTAAATCTCTCGGCAAACTTGAGGTCGCGGGTTCTAGTCTCGCCCGGGAAGGATTTTCACCTTCCGGGGCATGGTTGTTCGTCTGATTAATTACAGTTAATTGTACGAGGTGACTTCATAGTCCTAAATTCGCTGTGTTGATAAATACATATTTAACTTTAATTTATAATGGAGCAGGCCCAATGTAAGAAGTTGCGAAACCAAGTAATACGAGAGTGCAGGGAATCTAAGGAAGAATGGATAGAAAAATGCTGTGAGGAAGCAAATGACAACATAATGAAAAGAAACACCGAAATGGCTTATAAACTGGTGAAGAGACAATTCGGAGGAAGGAGAACTAGATCCCATAGCATAAGACACTCAAGTGGAAAGCTACTTATAGAACAGGAAGACATAGGGAAGAGATGGACGCATTACATCGAAGAGCTCTATCAAGCATTCAAACCACTTAACAGATGGCCTTACGGATGAAGAAATCAAGGTAGATGAAGATGAACGGGGTCCAAAGATACTGAGAAGCAAATTTGACGGAGCGTGAAAGACCTAAAGAACAAGGCACCTGGAGGGGACAAAATAAATGGAGAAATCATCAAGGCACTCGGGATCAAAGGAAAGGATACCCTCTTTGGAATAATCAAAGATAGCAATGAAAGTGGGAGACTTCCAGAAGAGTGAAATGATCGCTATCCCGAATAAATCAAGGATAGAGTAATGCGAAGAACACAGAGCACTGAGCCTGTGGTTACACACATCGAAAATACATTCTAGGATAATTAGTGGAGGAATGGAAGGAAAGATTCAACGGAAACTTTCGGAAAACAAATTCGGATTTATGAAAAACCGTAGAGCTAGGGAGGTAGTACTCAGCTTAAGAACACTGGATGACAATATGATTCACGTAAACAAGCCGTTGTATGTGGCATTCGTAGACTTAGAAAATGCCTTAGACGACGTCAAATGGAACAAGATTTTCAAGATACTGGGAGAAATTGGAATAGACTACAATGATATAAGAATAATCTATTGCCTCTATAAAAACCGGGTCACCACAATTCGAATGAAAGACGGACGTAAGATAGAAACCAAAATAAATAAAGGAGTGAGACAAGGATGTAACCTCTCCCCAGCGTTATTCAACATATAGGTATCTGAGAAGCAATGAGAGACGCAGAAGAAATTGTCATCAAAGTGAATGGTGAAGAAATTAAAATGCTCCGTTTTGCTGATGACATCGCAGTTGTAGCAGAAAGTCAAGAGGACTTGCAAGAATCCTAGGCCACTATGGACCACGTATTTCAAGAATATACTATGAGCATCAATAAGAAGAAAACAAAAAACATAATGTGCAGAAGAGAAGCTGAGGACAGATATCACAATTCGAGGAGTGAAATTAGAACAAGTGGAGAATTTCTCCTACCTCGGCAGCACTATAACTTGGAATTGGAGAAGCTCGACGGACATCAAGCGAAGAATAACACAAGCTAAGGAGGCATTCATGAGGAAGAGACAATTACTGTGCTCAAAGAACCTATGGATGCAAGCAAGGAAGCACTTCATCAAAACATTCGTATGGAGCATGGCACTATGGATCAGAGACATGAAACATCGGGAAAGCGGGCCACCCAAGTATTGAAACCTTCGAAACATGGTGCTGGAGGAGAATGTTGAAGATTAAATTTACAGGTATTGTGAGGAACGAAGAGGTGTACAGAAGAAAAGGCAATATGGAAAACCCTGCGGCAAAGAAGAACCAGATGGATTGGACATACCTTGAGGTTCAATAAATTAGTTAGAAATATAATACAAGAGAAAGTTGAAGGATAGATCCTGCGAGAAAAACCAAGGGACAAATATCTAGGGCAAATAAAGAAGAACGTGAAATAGAAGACATATCAGGGCGTGAGGGAGTTAACACTGATCATGAAAGAATGGAGGGCTGCAGTAAACCAATCCTAGGATTGAAATACTGATGATGATGATTGGATGTTGGGTAATGGTTCATCTCTGCCGCACATTCTTGCGGTGGCTTGCAGGGTATGATTTAGACGTTGATGTTTATGGATAATATGAAGAGGGGAAGGAAATATGCCGCCTTGAAGAAAGAGAGCGTAGGATAGGAGGGGTTAGGTTAATGAAATGCAAAGCTGAGTCGTGGCACTCCATCAAAACGTACCCTGACTGCTAGACGTTTGATGATATTTAAATGTATTTATTTTTTAGGTCACTAAGGTAGGTTTTACTTATTAGGTCACTTTTAACGAGGTTAATTTTCGTTTTTAAAGTTATTTATTCTCATCCGTCTCTGAAAGGTATTCATTTTTTACCAATGCATGGTAAATATATGACCGAATATGGTCCGACTTAAGAAATGTCCGGGAGCGAGAGCGTAAATTTTCAGTGTACGTTCGGGCAGAATTTGCCTCGGGTTCAGTTATGAACGGGCCTAGACAGAAATTTCGGCCGGTGCAGACCACTAATCCATAAAACCCCGTAAATGAATATGTGGTCAACTTATTCCGCAGCAGTGCATGTACGTACGGTCATCTTTCACCCCCGGCCACAGACCCATGTTGTGTCTCGTATAACGTCGATTAATTTATGATTTATCTGGGTGTCTTGCGAGAAATGTGCGGGAATTTTCTTCGATGCTCAAAGGAGATATTCACTCTCGTGGCTTACTCGTATTAATACCGTAGCTGCATGTCAAGTACCTGAATAGATACTGATCTGCGTCTGTATAATAAATGCTAAACTTTGCATGTCGGTACGGTAAGAAATGAGGCAAGCGCGGCGCTTGTGATCAAAGAATGTTGCATAGCTTGCCGTGAGGGATTCGGAAAGATAAGAAAAATTTAGGATGTGCCAACATTGGAAGATGGCCTACAATAGCCCAGATGCGCAGGTAAAATACATAATTAGCATGCATTGACGTTGTTTCCCGTTATTCTCCTGCGTTTTACGACATATCCTGGCAACAAATTCCGAACACATGTAGTTAAGTAGTGGGTCCTACTGTATTTTTTTAGATATGGCCTATCTTCATCTTTATGCGCTACATCCACGCGACTGAATTTACGATGATAGATATTTAATGATATTCTTAAATATCGTGTGTTAGACGAGGCTAGAATTTTACCCTCGTTGCTTAGAAAACGAGACAGTTGTAAGCGTCTAGTTTTCAGTCTAAGATAGTCTTAGACCTGAATAAACTTGGTCTTAGTGGCAAAAATGTAATAACATATATTATTTCATCTGTTGCGTACATTGGAAAGAGACGCTTAAACATCCAATTTCGTCTTTTTCCTAATATATTAGTCCTTTTTTCCTTTCTTTCGAGTAGATGATCAAACTTTTATTCAGGAAGCATCTGCCCTCAATGTCTCTGCCTTACTGCGGATATACAGGTAAATATTGTAGGTGCTCTGGTATTATAATGCCTCGTCGCGCAAAAGATTTTGCGTGTTTCTAATTAGATCAAACATGTGTAAAATGGGAGATGTAGGTTCTATCATCGGAAGATACCACTGCACGGTCTTCTTCTCTTTTTATTCTTCTTTCATCTCTTGTTCTTGGCATTCACGGACATACCGGTCAGTGGAATCTTTCATGCGTATAGTTAATTGTATTCAATTCCAATTTATGGAACTGCTTCATATTTGAAATAAAACGTAATTTAGTTTTCTCACCATAATAATATGTTATGCTTGACCCTTGTTTCGTCTAAGATCTTCAGCTTTCCTGCTATATTGATTGCGTCGTTATTGTCGTTTATCATTTCATATGTCACATTTTAAATTTAATTGTATGATAGAAGCATGGTATGTGAACGCCCGTGGTCACACCACGCGTTATCTGATCCCTGAGCTTAGCGTGAATGTTGATCGGCGTAGAAATTTTTGGGCAAAAATCAAAATACGTTTGATCGTATTCTCCATGCGTGGTGCTGAACTTCTTTCGCTCTTAGTTTCGTCTGAAAATAATATCGGGAAAAAGTTTATGAAGTGACCTATTCTAATAGCATTTTTAATTCCGAGTATGGGCTTTTAACTGCTATATTATGTATGTTCCTCTGATCGTCGCATTGTGTACCTAACGATTTTTCGTGAACTTACCTTTGATAATGTTGCAATCGAATCTTTATTTGGTAATACAGAATCAGGCAGGTCAGCGGTTGGACTGACCATTTTTATTATGCATAATAGAGCTCTAACCCGTATACGGGTCCTGACACTGGCATAGGATTATGCTTACAAGTAGTAGCCCCCCTGCCACACACCTTTATGGTGGCTTGCAGGCTATTATGTAGTTGTAGATGTATTTAGTCAGGCAATTCGGTACCTATTTAATACATATAATTGTTTCAATAGATACGTTTAAATTCTAATGCTACTTCCTTCAGCTCGTCCATTCTTTTTCTCATCACCAGTTTGAAGCGGGGTAGTGCGAAGCAATATTTCTTGGCGTAGCAGACATGCACGATGCGTCTCGGGTGATAACTGAGTCGGAGGCAAGAAGGTAACTGAGTTTACGTCGGCGTCGTGTTTCCCACGTGATGCTCGTCGGTTTGCACGGCCATCATCATCTTGTGAACCTTTCCTCGGTGCAAAGGTTCACGGCGCTCCCCGCTAGCCTACGGCCTTGCGCTCCTTGAGAGAGGTCTAATCGGTCACTAAGGGCGAAAGGGAGTTGGGCTATGAGTGTGTAATTAGGTCAGGCAATCAGAGAGGGGGTGAGGGATGTTTCTACGCATTGAGCCCGGCACGCCTTCTCCGTAGTAGTAGTAATTCTAATTCGGTGTACCGGGCGTGGAGTGCAGTGTTCTCTACAATTTCAAGTAATTGGCTTCTTAATTAGTTACATCGACATAATACCCTGCAAGCCATCGCAAGGGTGTGTGGCAGGGAGTGAACCAGGCGTGCGTTAGCAATAAAAGAGAATAAGATTACCCTTACTGCCATGCAGATATGCGAAAAATACTTCTCCGTGCATACATTACTTACATGCAACTGAGAGGCACGTGAAATGTTAGCTATAAATGGCATTTAATTGTTAGTTTATGCAAAGTAATAAAATACTTATGGGTTAGGCGGCCATTTCTATAAAAAGTTCAATTATTAACTTTTTACAGAGAATGAATGAGTTTTAGTGTTACAACTCAAGGTTAACATGGCTATGAGCAGACTTTAGCACAGCACGCAGCTTAAACTTTAGTTGCGGGCAATCAACAGTCATGATTAAGACAGTATTAATTATTGGTGAGGTTGTATGACTCTGGATGTCGAAGCACCATAAACATTAACTAATAATTGGTGACTGTATTTTTATGTTGTTAAAAAGTTATTAAAATTCTTCAGTTGCACGTGCTATTACGATGCATTACTAACACGTTAATGTTATGAAGTAGTGTTGTATATTGTATGGATAGATACATGTACGCCGTGCATGTTTGATGATTATTCACTCCCTCATACCCTCGGGCTGACTAGCTGGGTATTAAAAAATGTACCTCCGATAACTATCCGAGCAATAAAACCCAAATATTTAGCCTGAGCCGATGCTGGCGGCTATTAATTCAGCCGAATATTTGAGGGTACCTTGAAAGCTGTCATGTGCATCGCCGATAAGCCGAAACTTACACAAACGTCCTTCCAGCCGGCACGCTTGACAATTCGATTATGACTTTTGTTTTTGAAGTGCCAGGTTTGAAGATTTCTTTTTTCCGACGCATTTGCGTAATGCAGGCGACGAAACGTTCATGTCATGACTTCCATGAATTAATTCATGAATGAACAACGCTAAATTAGCGCGTGGGAGTCGGGGTCTCTGGGTGGTAAGCATGAATTCGTTTGAATGGAAGAGTTACGAAAAATTTTTTATTAGTTATTTGATGAAATGATCAAGGCGTAAAAAGTATATTATACTATGCAAGCAATGAATCGAAGAGCTCTATCAAGCACCCAAACCTCTTGAAGATGGCGTAACGGATGAAGAAATCAAGGTAGATGAAGATGTCTATCTACATAATACCCTGCAAGCCACTATAAAGGTGTGTGGCAGGGGGTGGATTCTCACCAAACATGTACTTTATATCATGATAAAAAAGGATTAGTATTTGTAGTAGTAGATGTACGGTGCCCAGAGAGACATTGCTCATGCTAATTTCATTGGTGCAGATCATCAATGTACACCGTGCACCGTGATTCCAGCCACAATTAGTAGCTGGGATGTGAATTGTGAGATTCAACAATAATATGAATAAGGAAATGGAAGTTAGGTATTTAAATTTGATTTGAAGAAGGGTCATGCTTAGAGTTAAAAGGATAAGAAAAGGACAGTGCCATGATTTAGAGGTAAAAGAATAATAAAAGGACAACGTCATGTATAAGTTGTAGCAGGAAACGATTTGGGACTTATACGAGAAATCTCAAGAGAGCTGAATAAATGAAATCGTGAGGGAGGTATCGTGAAGATAGAAGTGAAAGTAAGTAAATACATACTGAGTTCTGTAGGAACTGTAAAGAATTGAATCATACACGTAGTTGAGAAACGTTAGAGGCGAATGGAGCATCGTGAAGTGAGCCTTGTGATAATTTCATAGAAGAGTCATTTAGAGAATGGGAAATAGGTACACCGTGTCCAGAGTTGAAAATGCTATTTATTGGTTTAAGGAGGACTGTTTAATTAAGGACAAGGCAGGAACTTTATTGCTGAAGCCCAATGAGATTCAGTGGAGAGGTAGCGTTGCGTAACTAGTAAGAGCTGCACAGTTTAGGCGTTACTTGGTGGAACTGCATATTTACGTAAAAATAAATTAAGTTGTATGTTCCACACAATTTTAATCCACCGACCCGGGTTTCGCCTACTCCGTTGACATTTTCAGGGCCACTTTGATTTTTTTCATTTTTTCTGGCCCTGAAATGTCTACGGTGTAGGCGAAACGTACTACGAATTTGGTGGATTAAAATTGTGTGGACTATACTAAATATTTTATTTTACTTTTACATAACTAGTAAGAGTTCTGCACGGTTACGTCCAGAAATTGGATGATGTAGATAGTGACGACCTACATACATAGATATTGTGACTTTGAAAAAGCGGAGCTGGAGTTACCGTGGGAAAGACAGTGCTAATGTATCACATCCCCGTATATTATGTAAGGAATCGGGTGAAAATGTAAAGCAGAGATTTTGTGGCTTATTCGTTGGAATTCTGACGAAGGAGTTGTATTATGGGCTAAAAGCTGTAGAGGTGACCAACGAGTTCGTAGGAGTTATGAGCGTATAGAAAAGGATAAAAAATTCGTTGATGTCATTACGTTACCAGGAGAAGGATGATTTTTGTGTTGCGTAGATAAGACGTTTGTTTGAGTCAGCAGAAAAAAAAGAGAAAAGCGACCACGAACGTAGGATTAGGTTGAGGATATAGACGAATTATCGGATCGTAGACTTGACCCAGACCGTGCCAGTAGGAGAGCTGGGAAATATTACCGCCTGAGCGGCAGGCGGTAAGGCGGGATTGCCCGTTATCACCAAGGATCTTTTACGTGCTTTCGAAGGATTTAGTGTGAGAGGTATGTGGAGTATTATTGCGAGGGCATGAAAGTGTAAGGTGTGTTTATTAAATCGAGTAGCTCCCCGATAACATAGTTTTGGTTAGCCCGTCGGTGACTAATCCTCTACCGTGATGATAAAGTAAATTTTCTACTTATAATAAGGGGTGGTAATAGTGTGTGTGGTGGAAATTGCCGATGCCAAAAGTAATCAGGAAACAAGATTTTTTGTAGACTTATTTTGCATGTTTGGCCTAGACTGCGAACAGTTAATAGTTTAGTGTGCAATTGTTAAGTGTGTTTTTCAGACCTCGTGTGCACCGCTGGTAAACATGAATATTTTGATCAATATCAATGGTCTTGCCATGCACCTTAAAAGTGGCTTCCAAGGTACTAACTCTGGTGTCGATGTACGAGCCGTTGTAACGCGCACCATCGTCTCTCTTGCAGGGCCGGATTTAGGAGTATGCCACCTGTATGCTAGATCCATTTGCCGCCCCCCCTTTTTAGAGACTCACAGTTAATGGACTCGTATGTTATACATATTAGATATTTTCAATTTTTAGTAAATTGCCAAAGTGCCGCCCCTTAAATTTTGCCGCTCTAGGCTGCAGCCTTTTCAGCCTATTTAGAAATCTGGCCCTGCTCTCTTGTGACATTTCTATAGCGATTCCACTTAGCACACCACGATACTTAATGTGGAATTATATACTTTATTAAAGTGAGTGTGGAGAAACAATGGACACATTGGCAAATCCATACAATCTAAGCGCTGGGTAGGCCGCCTGACAAAGGTACGGCTCGTCTTCTGCCTATATTTCCCTTAAATAATGCGTATCATATTGTTATTATTTACTACCAAAGTGAAATTTCCCTCCACTCTCTCGAAACGGGGGGCATCTTTCAATATTACTGCAATTACATATCTCAGAATCATTTAAAAAAATTATCTTCACCAGCATTAAAAGTGGAACTAAATTATCTACACGCCCATATGGCCTGCATGAAAATATTATTGTCCGTGTTCGAGACATAAAGTCTCAAACTCGAGTCCTTATTCTTGTTTCACGGAGGGTGTTGGTCCATTTTATTCTCAACAAAGAGTGCTGTGTGAGCTCCACGCTGGGTTGCTAGATTGGAATTCGGGTCGAACTCTATGTGATCTTTATGTTCATTGTCCGTGCTATGGGGACCACCGAAGTGACGTGATTGAAGTCGTCGTCTCCTCTTCATTGCAGGTGTGGTTGTGCGTTCAGGAGGGCTGCGTCCGCGTGGTGGACGAGGGCAGCCTGCGACCCGTGTTCCGGCACCCGCTGGCCGCCATCACGCGCATCGCTTTCGTGCCGGACCCCCGGAGACCGTCGCAGCCGTCCCACCCTGCCTCCGCACCCTCCACGCCCACCACGCCACTTAACCACGCCCCCACCCTCACCACCTCGCCCTCCTTCTCCAGCGGGGCCGCGCTCGAAGCTGGGGGGCGACGCTGCTTCTTCTACCTCGTCCGGGACCCCATGGAGAACCTGCTCTCCTGCTACCTCTACAAGGCGGCGGACTCTTCCACGGTGAGTAGGCGACCCCCCGCCTCTGATATCATTGGGGAGGTGTCCACTCCCCTCTCCCCCTCTTTATTTATTTGGCGACTCCAACGTCATCTTTCCTGCATGGCCTCATGTGCGCTTCCTGCATTTTGGAAGCATCTCATGGAGACTTGGTGTAGGAACTAAAAGGTGTTTTACAAGAGCTCAGGAAGGCAGGGTGTTCCGTTAAATAATCAGGTGCAATTTCGTCACGCAGGTGATACTATGTTAACAACGACACGTTTATCTTCACTGGAGCATTATTAGGTAAAAGTACAAACTTAGGAATTTTTTTCCGAAATATTTTATATTCTTGATTTTAAGAATAAAATCTGCACCGTTCTTAATTTACATTGAAATTTTTATTCTATTTAGAAAACACGAATCGTGATTTCCTCTACTACGAATCATAATGATTTTCATTGACCCGCTAGCGTGATAGTTTAGTAATGTTTTTCTGTTTACAATAAGCGTATGGGTGTTGTGAGTTGTCGGTGGCATATCCCGGGTTTCCGCAGTATTTTTCATTTATAATGGTCACTTGATAATACTGAGTATCTTTCGTGTTGTTGTTTTGTTTCCAGGCGCGTAGTCATTCTGTTATTAGCGCCTGTCCAAAGTATCACATACACTTAATTAGCTATTGTTTCAGGGGATTTTTTCTACCTGATTTGGACTGAAAAGTGTTTTGAAAAGTACTACGCATTTAAAAGGAGTTAAATTAACTTACAAAATTTAAAAAAGTAAAATGAAATTGGGACGAATCTAGGATCCCGCTATAACTTTTCTTTTAGTCATATTTTATTAAAATTGCCGATGATATTATAATATCCGATCAATTTTGAATGGATTGTCGCCAAAGGCAAGATGGAGATCTCCAGGAAAATTTAAAATTGCAAATGTTTGGATGGTTTTCGCATTCTATTACAATTTTTTTTACAATTAGAGATACTTCGTGTGTTAAACAGAATGGAGAACTCATGAGTATTTATCGTGTCAGCTATCGGGAAAATATGGAAACGAGGAGTTTGCACGATGTATTTTAACTAAATCCGTATTACATGAGGTTATGTTTGATACTGGAGATAGACTTCTATATCACTGCATTACTAAAACGGAGGGAAGAATCATTAAAAATGTCAATTTTTCTGCGGAAATATTTTAGATTCAATACTAAAACGCAAGCAAAGGTCTATCCTTTCCTAAAATGTATGTCTCCTTACCATCCTTTTTCTGCCGATTACTCTTTTTCATCGAAACCTTGTAAATTTTAGGACCTGTCCATCCATCAAATAAATATCGGAATTATGTCAGCCTCGCGTCTGTATTGAATGGATGGATTGTGTATTATAGCTCAGAAACTCATAATGATCCACAAGTAAATTAATAACTTTGCTGTTGGTTTTTTGGCTCTTGGTTTTAAAGGTTGGCCGATAGAAGAATCGAGTGTAAAGCTGCGTCAAACCAATCCTACTATAGGATTGTTGACCAATGATGATGATGTTAGTTTTTTGAGGATGTTACATAAATTTATTTGCGGAACGGCGAAGTCATTCTTTTTCTCGATAATTGTCATCATAGTGTCTCACCAACTGTAGCTTCAAACCGTATCGTAGAAACCAATAGTTCAGGTGTTCGAAACGCACCTCGGGAGTGGATGCAATGCTTGTCTTCGATTTGAGAGCTTAGGATAGACGGTGAGATGTCACTTAACCGTTGGAGTGCCAAAAAAAAACAAGAATGAGAATGATCGTCTTTGACATTTTCTTATCTCTTTTCATGAGTAAACTCTCGCATATGGTTGAAGGATCTCCCCTTATTTCTGTTGTCTAATAGAGAAACTTCCCGGCGACTCCGAGACGTAATCGTTTCTAGGACACTGCTGTATCACCTCTCGTTGCGTGGAGTGTTGTGACAGCGGTCGTGTGTGCGTTCCACGCGTAGTGGAGTCAATGTGAAGACTTGTCTTTCCACTTTTGCTTCGGCTATGAGCGTGGGGGGGAATGGGAGAAAGTTCTCCAGCCGTGGCGTTAGCAGCCAGCCACCTTTCGGACGTTATCGTTTCACCGCCAAGAAATATCGCGCTGCGATCGGAAAGCTAAGTGGGCAAAAGGGTTCGCTTTAGAAGAGAGCACCATACGTAAATGAATACTGATCCCCTGCCACACACCTTTATGGCTTGTAGGCAGGTACGTAGCCGGAGTTTGGGAGGAGAGGCTCCTGTGGCTTTAGCCCCCCTCCAACCTCCCCCCCGAATTTTTTTCCCAATAATTTTGTGGTTCTGATTTTAACTGTGCATGATAATCCAGATTAAACTCGTATAATTCAAGTTTTAAGTGTCTTGAAACGTGGTCACCTGTTTGATACATGAGTGTGGTTTATAATTGTTCTTTTTAATCTGATATGTATGTATGCGTTGAACATCTATCCTGGGGCCGGTAAAATTAACTGCTTCATAACAAGGTATGCAGTGGACTTTACCAGTGAGAAGAGGTAGGAATGGGCACTATGAAAATAAATACCAAGCACTGAATATTAAGGGATGAGATTTGTAACATGCCGGCACCGAATGGGCAAAGCGGATTTGTTTCCAGCTACGCTATATTGGACTTAGCTCCCCTGCCCGAAGCTAATTTCTGGCTACTTGCCTGCTTGTAGGGTATTATATAGATGTATTTGCAAGAGTCCTTAGTCGCCAGCGTTGCGAACCATCGCTTTCGCCAGTAAATTAGAATGTAATCGTCACACGCGATCTACTTTCTCCCGCGCTAAATGCCTTTTCCTTCATTTGTTTGATTGATTTCAATCTTGTTATGTTCGCCCCTCGGGGTCATTGATTCTGGTTATTGAAGAATATCCAGGCTTTTACGAATGGCCTCGTCTACCCCGTATGTCATTATGGACGTCAAAAATATTTGTAAATCGATACGCGAAGGAATCGTGTGTACCACTGAAAATGGAAGTTTATTCTCTTGTTACTTTGCTTCTTGGTGAAATTATTTCTGAAAATTTCAACCGTTAATCATAATACTTCAATTTTATTGTTTCTTTTCACTATAACGGGCTTTTACCTATTATCGGGGCCTAATTCTTCGTGACAAAATGACCTTGTTTTTAGTTATCCTGGTTTTTTTAAATAAAAGATAACTGTGATCTTTGTTATAAAATTATTGCTGTATCTTAAAGCCGCAAAACATGAAACATCAATTCATCTTCGTCTACGCCATACCCCGCCAGCCACCACGAGCGTGTGTGGCAGGGAGTGAGAAACCACCATACATGTAACTAAGGGGTACAATATTGCTACTTCATAAAATTGCCCATTCTAAAATGATTCCTACATTTTGAAATTTAGGTGGAGAGTGAAGAGAATACCTATCTCAAACTGCAGCGCGGAATGTGATTGCGTAATGTGTGATAGCAATGGACGATCAAACGTGTTGGTCATATACCTGCAAATACATATAATAATAACATAAATACATATAATGAATCTTCGTGCTCAACAGTGCATTATAAAATAAAGAGGACTATAAGAAGACTTAAAGGTATTAACCTCTGTTCCGTTTATCCTTTTCCTCTGAACGTTTCTGTAGATTTTTATCACGTAAAAAATAACATGATTGAAACACCTATCTTATCGGGTCACATGCAGGCCTTGTTGGTGGTTTTATGTAATTAATCACCTCTTGTAAAAGTGTACGTATAGGATGTCTGACGATCTGACATGAACGTCTGATTTTATAACGTCCGACCAACGCTATCTGTCGATTTAGACGATAAGTTAATGTCTTGATCTTTCCGATGGTGTGTCATATGAAACGCAGCAGCCTCCTGGTAATTATTTCGGTTCGTTGCCTGCGGTGGAGGATATAATAATAAAGCCTGGCCCAAGGGTAGAGCAGATTCATTCAGTGTTTATGACGTACATGTTGTTTATGTCGGGGTAGTAAGTATTTTAATATCTGTAGTAATTGTCATCGATGTGTGGTCCTATGCTGTTTACTGCTGAATAAAAAATAACTATACTAAAATTCCAATAACTTCCCCTTGTCTCATCTCTCTTTCTTCACAACAGTTCTTTACATCATCCATAGAAAATACCGGGTTCCAGCTACAATATCACAAAGTAATACAGTAAAACACGTTTGAAACGCATATTAGTAGCACATTAGCTATTTTCATGCAGTTCATTCTTTTTGTTTTAAGACTACAGTTGGATAAATTAGTAACATTACAATACTAAATTGTGTGAAGGTCGTAGTAGTTCTCGTATGCCCAACCGCAGAAATAAACACCGGACATTGCGGGTTAATTGCCGTATCAGCACGGCCAGGTGCATATTACGCCGCGGACGAGGCAGCGGAAAAATCTCAGCGGCTCTCGCCGTGAGCTCGCTCCACGACGCTGGAGAGACGCAAAACAATCGCGGACATTTTTAAGCGGCACGGTCACGGCCATCGCCCCAAAAAATTCGTCAACTTCTAAACGGTGGGCCGCGCGGCGTTGCCAAGCCTTCTCCTTACTCACAGGTAGTGTGCATCTCTTGCGGGAGACATCAACGAGTGCTAGAGGGAGAGAGAGAGAGTAAAAGAAAAAAAAGAGTGGGGGGAGAGAGAGAGTGGCGGTGGGAAGATTAAATAGGAATCGGCCATTTTGCATTCAACCTTGGAACCCGGGAGTAGCGTGGGGCTTGCCCGCAGACGACTGCATTCGCGCTCGGAGGAAGTGGACCCCCCTCCCTCCCTCCATCGACTCCTGCCCACGGTGATAACTTGCATTCCGCTAGCGAGAGAACAGCGCCCGCCCGCTCTCTTCCTGTCTCCCGACTAGCTCTCCAAAACGATCGTCTCGGCGGAATACGTTTCGAAGAGAGTTGGAGGGGGTTGTGGAGAATTAATAATATGGGTCATACGTACGGTTGCAGGTCATTACAATAATTTTCCTGTTATTACGAGTTTAATATAGCTAGGAACGTCATTACTATGAGAGGGCAGGTTGAAATATAGGCTAAACCATTTAAGTAAGTTCGAAGCTGATATATTTGCAGATGCCGTTAGAAATGCTTTAACAACCCTGCGTGTCATACTAGATATAGACTTAAAGTGCCATTTTTTCCGCCTACTATGAGAGAACATAACAGCATATCAAAGGAAAAGGGAGGTGAAATATTGTTAGTGGAGTCCGTGGTGTACGAAGCATATTTTAGCATTACTAACCCATGCATGCTAGGGAAACACTGATAAATACATTTGGAGAAATGCCTTTATAACCAGTATTTACCTCGTCACTTTGTAAATAATAACCATCAAGTTGCATGGTACTCATATATGTAACATCTATATCTGCATAATACCCTGCAAGCCATCATAAGCAGTGTGGCACGGGGTGAATTCACACCAAACATGCATTACATTTCATCCATGAAAAGTATTAGTAATTATAAAAGTAATTATATTCGAAACTTCACAATTAAAAAAAAACTACAAAAATGGCATAGCAAGCATTGAAAAACGTGCTGTTAGTTGAGTTACTCCTTAGGTATTAAAGTCCTACATCTACATGATACCCTGCAAGCTACCGCGAGGGTGTGTGGAAGGGGGTGAAGATCACCAAGCATGCACTACTAACATGCAAACAAGCAACTATAGTGTCTGATGCAACTAGATTGTTAGTCCTTAGGTATATCAAGATGTAACAACGTATGCTATCCATTGATACACTTGTATTTATACTATTGGATATATTTACCTTCATATTCCTATTCTACGAGGACAGAAGGACATTTTGAATCTGTCAGTTCGGGTATCAATTTTTCTAATATTATGATTGTGGGCCAGTCTGCCTTAGTAAGTGGGAGGTCGCAAAATATTTTTAACGTCATCAGTGAAAATACTGTCTTGGAATTAAGTTCAGAGTAGTTTAAGTCTGGATTTTTTAAAATTTGTTTTTCAATAAACCGAAAACAACACAGACGGTCTTTACATCGGGCTTTTTAACAACCAACAATTAACTAAGCACAGACATCCATGCCCCAGGAAGATGAAAATCCTCCCCGGGCGGGATTAGAACCCGCGACCCAGGGATTGACAGGTGAGGGATTTACTCCGCCGCCACCTAGCCGGGTTGGTAGAATTTTATTGTACTATCTGATAATGATTCCTATTTTAGTTCGTCTTTACGCCAATATAGTTAACATACCGTCCCTTTATAAATCTTGCCCATCTTCTCTGCACACGCTCCAATACAGGTGAATACGCCTATTTCATTAGGATCCCATATACTGGCAGCGTCTTACAAATGAGGTCTAACAAGGGGAAAGTGGCTTATTTACTCGTACATGATCGTCACATTTGCCCAGTACTGTTTTGATGAATCCCAGTTTACTATTTGCTTGACCCATTATTTCATGTGTTCACCCCAAGAAATATCTTGTGTCGGTCTTATTCCAAGACATTTAATGGATTCCATGTTTGTTAATTTATTATTCCTCGCGGATAGGAATCGAGCATCGTCTCCTCCAAGCGTCCGTGGTCGCTCGGTGCACGGCAAGAGAGATGTAGCCTTTGCAACAAAGATTATAACTTTGCAATGTCGTATGGGGAAGACGCTGCGTTCGCGAACTGTGGTGTGGAGATGTGAGTCGGTCTGAGAGGGATTAGGAGAAGGAGGGACCAGGGAAAGTGATGCTTGGATCGAGTTAGCACCTCTTCGCTTGTGGGCCGTCGATTTTAGAGTCGTCCCTCTTCCTGATTCACGACTTATCGCTTGGTGCCCTTCTTCTAATGAGCAGGCTTCCTCCTCTAATACCTCGGTCCAATGATGAAATATATACCTATGCCTTATTATTGTTGTTGTTGACGGAGGCGAGCGAAGGCGGAAAACATTTGTGCAGTTGTTGTTAGGGAGTCGGGGGGCAATGTCATAGCCGTTTATTAATTATAGGATTGTTTTTACGTAGGTTTCCAGCCGATTATTCTATCGTCTGATCTCTACATGTTGTCGATATTCTTCTCAATTACTCTTCAGACCGCGACAAAATTTGAACCTCCAACTCCCTGTTAGTAGTCTGACGCTCTACCCACTTGGCTACCATCGTATCAGTAATGACTATTTAGTACTTTATGGAAAGAACAAAACAGTAAATTTCCCCCTAGTTCATTAAAACACCATCGTTCGTGTTGTGATAAACTCATGTGAAATTTACAAAGTCTGTTTTATTATTGAAGCTGTAATTTCGCAGAGCACTAGAATTGAGCCTGAACAATTTAATTTGTCTTGTTTTTATTTTACCGCATTCAAATAACCATTCCGAGATAATTTCAAGGTTGTCTCTTCTAGACTCTTGAGTGAGGTGGTGTTTAAGTAAAGACGTCATAGTCATATACTGTGGTATGCAAATCTACAGGCGTATTTCTCCTCGCTCTCTGAGGTTGCCGTAGGTGAGCTTGCAGTCCAGGGGTTATGAACGAAATTCCATCTTGGCAGGAAAAGGACGGAGGACGAGTAAAATCCATTCAGTTAGACGGGTGTGATGTAAACGTTAGTTTTGGGGAAGCTTCTTTAACGATCAAATGTCGGAATGTACTACTAATAATGTCATTCGTACCAATGGAGACTGAAATTTTGAAATTCTCTCATTTTTACAATATTTTAGGACTACCTATTCTAATTTTTCGCTCGGTCACCGATCATGATATTGGTTCTAGTCAAGTTCTATTTTGAATCTCGCGAAAGTTCTCCCTCCTTGCTGAAATTACAACGTTATTTCCTCCAGTGAGAATCTCTGCGAGTAAACGTTGATGCATTGCCCTGTGGTGTGTGTGTGTGTACCCCTTGCCTTTTTTCGCAATTTTTATTTATATATCTCTCTCGCGAATCTGTGACTCGCTGCGTCGGGGAAATTTCCCTTCAAGCAAATCGCTTTCGTGGTGCGAGAGAAGAAATATAAGGCCCCGCGCGTGATTCGGGAGAGGCCCGAGGGACGAACATTCTCGTTACGGCGCCGGGGTGGTTCTCACGAGATAGTAGTTTGCGATTCGAGAAGACGTGCCATCCGGAAACCAGGAGCGTTTCTTGATCGCGACCGAAAGTGCGATATTTCCCCGGTTTCTTCCGTCGAAGCGCGAATCTCTGTTCGGGATCGCCAATGTGGAGGGGAGAGGGCCCCTAGGGAACTCCATTCCCTTTCGCTTCATTGGCGCCCACTCCCTTCCCAACTCCCGTTCCCTATTGAGACCGTAACGCGAAGGCCCATCAGGGCCCCGCGAGCACCATTTCGCACACCTCTCCCGCCATAAGTCTCTCTTCATATCGAGCCGTTGCGCTCAATTCTATTCAGGTGTTATTTTTCTTCCTTTGCGTCCGGTTATGGCCATGCCACGAAGTTATCAGTATGTGTGTTGTTAACGTTTTTGATCCTGCGAAAGGACGAAATGAGTATAGGGGATCGACTTCTGGTATCACTCGGCATTAATTCATCTAGATCCACGTAATAGCCTGCGAGCCATCGCTAAGGTGCGTGGCAAAGGGGTGATGATCACCAAACAAGCACCATTTACGTGCAACTAAGAGATACCTAGACCTACGTGATGTAACTGTCATGCAACCATGCAAAAATAATAATTACCTCCCCTCACTCTATCGTTTCTTCTGTATTATATGTTCTGTTCAATGTTGCTCTCTATCTTCTGCTGAATTAACTGAACTGGAGCTCGAGCTCTTGAGCTACATATTGAGCGCGATCGCGTTATCATTATTTTTTAAATAGTTCTTAGGAAAGGGAAAATGTGACGCCAATTCTTCAAATTTCGTACGCCGCGGCGCATCGGATCACCAATCGCAGTTGGCAAATCCGTTAATTTGAATTATTTCCCTGAACAATGCCCTTCCAAATGAGTTCATACTGTTGATAACTGTAACGCGAAGGAAATATCCGTGGTCCCAGGATAATGTCTGCAGGTTTGTGTGGGCAGGAAGGGTGGAGAGAAACCTTGCGTGGGCATTAGCCTACTTGTATGATAGATGCCATAGAATCACGGTTCAAGGTCCCATCTCATGTCGGAGTTATAGTGTATTAACGCTTTTCAGTGCGTGGTTCTCGCGTCTTTCTAGGTTTGTCCTTCTCAGTGGTTCCTCCATTCATTTTACCTCGACGACTGCTTTACTGAGACCGTGGGTGAGGTTACTGGGCTTATTATCAGCGCCACATTAAACCATTGATTACAGTCGTCATATAAATTATTTTTTTATTGATCTTCCATAAATTGGTTCATCCCAAACCACTCCCTGAATTATTGTTTCATTTCCTGGATCAGGTAGCCGTGTTGGGTGAAGCACTGTTGTAGGGTAATACGTAAATGTAAATTAACTTGTAACATATTCTTACGACTCGTTGTACGATAGTTTTGATTAGGATTTAATTTTGCACCCTTCCTCGTTCATTACATTCCACTCCCGCAATGCTTTTGCAGCTTGTCACATCGTTTTATGCGCAACCAACCGACCTTATAGTCATGTCATGCTTTTTTTATCACGTCTTTCGGTTTCGTAACGCAAATCGGAAGCCTTAAGGGTGACACGATCATTTGCCCACCTCACCATCGTCTCTTTTTGTGGTCGCGCTATCTGTGCTAACGTAAGCGTTACCATTTCTTTATTTCTCGTGTACATCGTTCACCTTACATGGAACCTTATCTTACCTTATCAGGGGCAATAAAAAGTCTAAATGTACACCAGTGAAAGCTGGCTGGGCAGAAGATGTAGTTTTATACAGTTGATAAAATGTTATGAACTGTAGACAAATTTTTCGCAGGTTCTTATAATGTCCTCTTGACATGTTGAAGACACTCATCGAGGGAAAAGTGAAAAGGATGAATGGCAAAGAAACGCCTCGTACTGAGTAGGTGGAGCAAGAAATAAAGGAAGTAAGAGAGAAGAAGTGTTTACGTATGAAGGCATTAACTGATAGGAGCACCAGTTGGGGAGGTAAATTAAACAAATCGTGGGATTGATGACTGGTGATGATCATCATATTAAAATTCTGAATGTATCCCAGAGAAGTCCAGGCTGGAAGCTTTAGTAATGTGGTGCTACCGAAGAATGATGTAGATAAAATGGATCGATCGAGTGACAAACGAAGATGTCTTAAGAAGAGTGAGAGAGAAGAGATGCCTACTGAAAACCTAGAAAGAAGACGGGACAACTTAATAAGCCAAATCTTAAGACACGATGGCCTGATGAAGACAATCGTCGAGGGAAAAGTGAACGCGAAGAATGGAAAAGGCAGGTCTCGTATGAGGTGTATGGAGCAAGTTGTGAAGGATGTAAAAGAGAGGAGCTACGTCAATATGAAGACGTTGGCCGATAGAAGAATCGAGTGGAGGGCTGCATCAAACCAATCCTAGGATTGTTGACCGATGATGATGATGATGTATCCCAGATCATGCATGATTTATAGTATGGTTAAAACTAGTACACGTTAAAAAAACCATTACATGCTAATTTCTATATCAAAATGTACAGTAACTATTCTGATTTTACCATGCACTTTCGCTGTAATATATCACTGCAGGGACGAGGATGTGTAGAAAGGGATGAAGATTACCGAACAAGGACTAATATTAAAATACCGATTGCGATAGCTAGGCGGTAAAAGTATATAATGTAATGCGTTATGTAGTTTTGCGAGTGCAAAGTAGATATTGTTTACCTGGCAGTTTGCCTTGTTTTGTATTTGATAGATGCAACCGATACTTGTGGAAATACGTTGTGCATTACTTGGTAGCAAACTTAATCCGATTAGAAAATATGTACACCAAAAGCAGTCAAAAACTAAGTGCTTTAGTTATTCCTTCCCCATTCCAAAAACAGGTTTACTTTACTTAGTTTGTCAGAATCGTAAAGTCAATTTAAATAATTACCAGCATGTGAAAAAGTCATCAAAGTCATATCCAATTTACTTTGAAAAACGTATACGATTCTCCCAACTTTCTGGATTCAACGGTCCCAAGAGCCGTGCCAACCCTATTATCGACCGTGCTGTATTTAAGCGGTTTACCACGGTAGAAAAACACACCCGTGTGTTTGAATGAAGAATGAGACCCGGACACAAAATAATTGATTGCAGGTGAGATTTTTCCACCAAGCATAATAAGAATTGTTGGTTGTCGAAAAATATGGAAAATTATTCTTAATCCCATGTAACATCTACATCTACATAATACCCTGCAAGCCACCACAAGGGTGTGTGGCAGGGGGTGATTGCTCACCAAACATGCACTACATGTCATGCATAAAAAAGAATAGTATTAATATAGTAGTCAGAACTACACTATTTAAAAAAGATAGATACACTATTTTAAAAAAAATAGATAGTAACGACGAATCTTGTGCGATAAATGTTAAGGAATCTGATTTTGGGTGGCAAATTATGCAGAATCGGAAGTTATATGCTGGGAACATTAGCATAGAAGAAGACCTCTAAAAAAAGCTCTGCCCAAGAAACCGCATCTTTCGCACGAAAGGCAAAATCGACAAACTGGAATAACCTGGAGAATATGTACTGATGTGAGTGAGGTTGTGTTTACATAGATCGGAATTGGAGAATATTGAATAAAAATCAAGAACACCAGAAATTATCTGTCAAATGTCTTCACTTTTTGTCCAACTTCTGTTGAAATTATAACATTGAATAAAAACATCAAGAACTCCAGAAATTATCTATCAAATGTCTTCACTTTTTGTCCAACTTCTGTTGAAATTATATCTACATAATACCCTGCTGGCCACCATTAATGTGTGTGGCAGGGGGTGAATCTGCACCAAACATGCTTCACGTATCACGCTTAAAGAGGACAAGTAGCAACATTTCAATCGAACTATAACAATTTAAAGATGAAAACAAGCGTGCACAAACAAGCTGTTGGTTGGGTTCGGTTAAATTACTTGACTTAACATGAAACTACCCAGACTATCGCTTGATAGTATATATAACATATACTATCAAGCGATATATAATATAATATTGATTATATATTATATTATATTGGTATAAGTATATAATATTGATAATATTCACAATTATTCCTATCCCTAATAGCGCGAGGGAAGAAAGACATTTTAAATTTTTCGGTTTGGCAATGAATTTTCGTAATTTTATCTTCATGTACCATGTAAGTGTACCATAGTGAGTTGGACTTTGTGAAATGTTTTTAACGTCTTCAGTAAAAATATTGTCTTGAAATATTCATAAGATATTAAATCTATTATTCAATTTACGGTCTGATAATGATTCCCATTTTAGTTCTTCTGATAGACGTATAGATATCCTTAACACTGAATAGGGCAAAATGGAGGGCTGCAGTAAACCACTCCTAGGATTGAAATACAGATGATTATGAATAGACGGGTGACGCTAGTATAATTATTATCATTACGTTCCTTTCAAAATCTTACCGATATCGCTGCAGCAATGAGGGGGCACAGGCACACATTGAGGGCAACATAGTGTTTGCAGCCCTCAAAATAAAATGGAAAGTGCCAGACTGGACGTTCTTCTGCTGCTAGAAATTTGCGAATTCGTACAGGATGGCGTAAAGTTCTCAACGAATTTTGGCACTCGTGCAGTGCCCCCCTTCCCTCCATCATTCTCCTGTCCACGGCATACCTAACAATGGGGTGTAATCCTTCTTTCCATTCCTCATTCAAACGGCAAACAACCTTGCCCTTTCATCCCGTTTCCCAAAAACCACCGTCCTTAGCTACCCCTCTGTCCCTTCCTCGTGCAGAACCTCTTTCTCTCTCATGTTTTCGGGGTACAAGATCCTGACTCCCTACTTCTCTTCTCGAGACGGCCATCGCCCATTTTCTACCAACTCACCCTCTCTTGTTCGTGAATAGACAATGGAAAGCCTAGGAAGCAGGAAAAACCGGAAAAAGGACCAATAACATATGTGGGTTTATCACCTGGTGGTGGGGTTCGGCATCAGAACGCTTGTGGCCGAGTATATCGAATCCGGTATATAATCATGTGGTTCCACTACCTTGTATATTATTGGCAGATTCCTTAAAGTTCCATAAATGCTCGCAATAACGAACAGTTATAGATTACATATTATATCCATCACAGAAATTTAATTGCATAGCTTTACTGAAGATGTTAGGTAAACGCCGGTGTATTATCGCCGGTGTACGACCAAATAAATAAGATTAGAGAAATAGATTGTCATACTGATAAATTCAAAATGTCATTTTCAACTCGCGCTTTAAGATAACACAATAGGCAGCATAGCAAAGGGATAGGTAGGGGAAATATTTTAGAGTAGTCTGTAGTGTATGATGCATGTGTTAACAACCAATCCCTTTATTACTATGTAGATACTAACCATGCAGCTGTATGTGATCCTATTAAGTAGCATTCTTCCATGTAGTAGCCTAGTTACTTGTCAATAGTGAATGTTTGGTGTACTTCACCCCCCGCCCCCGTCTCGGGAAATATAATGTAATATTTTTCCGCAAGAAACAGTGTAACATTGCGAGGAAACTGGGTTAAATTACGTAAAACATGATTCACCACTAAAATATGACTTATGCGAACGCCATAAAGTAGAACAGTAGCCCCTCGATTGTTTAGCCGCCACCGCCCAGCCAAACGCGCGATTTTCTCATTGTGATTTTAGAACTAGTCTTAAATAAAAATGATTAAGCAAATTATAATTGTTTTTTTTTTATAAATCCAACGCAATCAAGTACAGATTAACGTATTTACACTAAAAATACGCATTTTGAAAAACTCTCACGTGAGATTGGGGGGGGAGGGGGGGGAAAAGGAGGGGGGGTCCAGCCAAATCTCACGACATCTTACCAGGAAGGAAGGGGGGGGGGGGGCGAGAAATCGCCAAATTCGCCTCACGTAATTAATGGACGCCCCCTAACGGGCTGGAAGGTCTCGGGTTCAAGACCCGGGGAGAAGCCTATCTGGCCCTCCCCTCCCTCGTCAGCAATCCTCGCAGTGCGATTTTCTGAAATCAGTACTCCGTGGGAAACTGCCGATGGCACAGGGAAAGGAAGTGACCCCCCTAGCGTACTGAGTGTGTGAATTTTACACGACGTCATTGAACGGGGTGAGCTCTACCCTCGCCTATAAAACCAACTTTCGTGTTGAACGACGAGTGAAAAAATGCCTAACTAATTTTACATTAGTTTGCTGAGGGTGACACTTGTGTTGCACTTGTAAATGCTTTTTACCATCTATTATCATTTATTTTTACTCCTCATTAAGTTACTTATGTACTAATATCATCATCATCATCATTAGTCATCAATTCTGAGATTGATTTTATTACCATATGGAATATAATTTTGTAACATATTTCCTTAAAGTAGAAGCATTGTATGTACTATATGACATGTATGTATTGCATGCACGGAATAGTATTTTGCATGTCTACATGATGGTGAGTGTAAGTAAGGTTCTCTTGCGATTAAAATACCGTTTTGGTGATGGTTCACCTCATTCTAGTCGCTCTTGCGGTGGCATGTAGGATATTATGTAGGTGTAGATAAATCAATCGTAATCCATATCCTAAATGTTGCGATCGATTTATTTCTATCACTACTTCTCTCGAAATATGCTACTAGGCCGGTTCTCTAAAACATTGTGTAAATTAGTGAACTTTACCTCTCGCCGTTATCTTTGGACTCGACTCAGCGTATAATTTGCCATTATTGAGGATGTCATTACGCTTTTAATCCTCATTCGATGCATTTTGATTTGATCCCACGAAGAAGCTCAGTTCTTTACACTGTAAAAAGTAGATCTGATTTTAAGGTACAAAAGCGATCTGAATTTCAGATGCAACAATTTTAAGACAGGGTATGTTGAATTTCAGCAGTAATATCTTGTCTAAAAATAAGGCAGGTGAACGGCTGAAAATCAGACCATCCAGAATCCTGCTTCCTCTGCTTCCTGCTCAACTGCTCCTGTACCAACCATCCATGTTCCTGCCTCTTCCGTACCTTAAATCCGTGTTCCTGCCTTACAACCAGACAGCGCTTAAATTCAGATCGCACTGAAAATCAGATCAACTTTTTACAGTGTAGGGTCCCATCATATATTGAATGGGTTGTTATAATTCATAAGCCTTTCTGTCTGCCGGTCGTCTACATTCCTTTCTTTGAAGTAGCCCTTTGCTTTCGTCTATCTACACTTTCCCTTAAATATACCTATATATTGAAACTCCTTCCCAGCATGGTAGATTGGATCAAATAGCTAAAATGAGAAATAGTAAAATTATCAAGTAAACCATTGGGGCCATTTTCTGTGCTGACATTAATTCAATCTCGTATGGACTATGATAATTTTAAACGAATAAGGCATTTTAACGTAATTGGTATATTAATTAGTTGTTACAAGTAAGTTACAAGCTGTTAAGCGTCTGGAAGAAAGAATGGGAGGGCAGGAGTAAGGGAATGAAAATGAACACCTGGAAACGGAAATGTAACATGCTGAGTAGAACCCTGAAATTATTCATGGCAGTTCCCTCTACGGCATTAACATGTCAGGCTCTAAGGCGTCCGAATTCCTTGTTAAGTAATGAAAAACGTACTGCAACGATGACGGAGTAATGATGATGTCATTCTTTCCTCACTCCTATTGCATTTTACCTCTTTTTGCCAAAGCATTTTATAATTATGGCTCTTTTTTGACGTTTTCAACTAATCATTTACGGTGCAGTGTAAGGGTATACTTGGATTAACGTTCCCACGCCAAATCTCTTTATCTTTCATCGGAGGTATATCTATATCTACGACATACCCTGCAAGCCACCTCGAGGGTGTGTGGCAGGGGGTGCATACAACCCAGGAACAATGACACAACAAACAAAAATGAACACTACAAAACAAACACTACACCTTTAAAAGTAATTGGGGAAAAAAAGAAGGAAAACTACTAAATCCCAATCATGCAGGACACACCCATGAATACCATGCGTGCAAAAAAAAAGCAATGCGTGTGAGTCACACGTTGATTTGAACATGCAGGTAATTAAAAAAAAATACTGTGGACCTACTCTGAATATTACCTCTATTATTATTATCGATTTACGCGATGTTTAACGTTCTGATCTCGAATCGTACGCGGAAAAATGACATTTTAAACCTGTCCGTCCTGCAATCTATCTCCTTAATTTTATTAGAATTATCGAGCCTACCATAATAAGTCGGAGCCAGCAATATATGATGAACGTCATTAATGAAATGTCCCTCCTTGAATTTTCCTAGAAGATTAAGTCTATAATTCAGCCTACGTTGTGACAGCGATTCCCATCCCAATTCGGCTAACATACCAGACACACTGCTTTCCCTATCGTAACACCCTTTTGCATATCTCGCCGCTCTTCTTTGTACTCGATCTAATTCGTAAATTAAGCCTGCTTCATAAGGGTCCCATATACTCGCAGCATATTCTAAGTGTGGTCTAACAATTGAAAAATAGCAACGTTCCTTCACCTTCTCCTCACTTTTCCCTAATATTCTTTTAATAAACCCCAAACTTCTATTTGCTTGACTGCATATTTCCCTGATATTTCCCTGAAGTAGGTACAGAGTAATACAGTATAGGTACAGAACATGAAAATTATAACTGAAAAAAATACATTGAAATATCTCCATCGGCACATTTCCGTTGACTCTCACGCCATTCATGAAGATGTCACTCGTTGTTTGTTATCACAGCTACCAAAAATGGGATAAATTAGAACAAATAGCACGTATCTAACCATTAAATAGTTCACTATCTATTCCTACAGATGCTTCTAGGCACTTCATGCATAATGAAACTTATTTGAAATCAGGGAACGTTATAACCGTATACGGTCATGATAGATACGGTCATGACAGGTATGGGGAGAAAGAAAAAGTTAATTATCAACAAATTAGGTAAAGTGTTGACCTTCAGCACAGGTTTATTGTATTTAGTTTTAGGTTTTGTTTCTTATCCAACTCATGTTCGCTGAAATCAATTTAACGTGTTTCAAGTTTGAACCTATTTACTTCATTTCACTCTTTCACCTCATATTTTGTGCCTATCTTCAATTTTGATAAGATTTTTGTATATAGATTTACTTTCATAGTTTCCTGTAGGATGGCATTAGTACAATAAATATTTAAGAAACATTAATTCGGTTAGAAAAATATCCAAACTCAGCGTCCAGCGTCGGAATCGGAGCCTAGAGCGCTGCCAGTAGAGTTTGAATTCCCGCCGCGCGCGCTCATTGGCCCCCGCGCTCAAAAATGGCAAAAAACATCAGCCATTGTTGAACGCCCCCGCGGACGTCTCTGAATGATGATTTTTTCTAAAGAATAGTATTATTGCCTTTAAATGGTTATAAAATATTTTGTATTTGTAGTTGCCTTCTTGAGTAAAATCGATACTTTCAAAGTCACTACTCACTAGCACGAGAATCTGCGGGGTATAAATAGGGCTTCCCGAGCGCGCTACTCTCGGAAGCGGGTGTCTTGTGATGGTTACAGCTGGGCATTGATCGCGTTCAATTTAGCAGATCTGCTCAGTTCATGTGTCCGTTGCGTGTGTCGCTTCTATGTTCGTGGAACTCCCGTTGCCTCCAGTCGCACGGTTGAGGTCCCCCTCCTTGCATTCTCGCTCTGGGAATGCACGGGTATATAACTGACGCGATTTCCAAATTGGGTTCGAGTAGGTCAGTAGCATGATAACGTAATGTGCGCTTCCAATCGAGTAAGGCACTGCCGAGCAGTATGCCCTTTTTTTTCAATTTTTCCGCTCTTATCAATTAAATATCATTTGTTATCTTCCACTTCGCCCCATCGTTTGTCTCGTTTTTTACATTCTTGTCCTTTAGTTTCGTTAATGTTATTTTGACTTTGCGATTGCAAATGCGACTATAGGTACTCTGGATTACTGATTGCCGTAGTTATTTTTACTACTGAATTTTGTTCGTATTATGTTTTCTTAACTGGGATTATGGTGCATGTTGCACTTAGTAGTCACTGTCTTTATTTCATCTGGGAATTACTTTCCTGTCCTTTCCTTGCTGAAATGTGTTGTCATCGAGGAATCATTCTTGATTTGGTTAAAAATTTCGTTGCTGCGGGTAATTTAAAAAAATTTATTCACGTTATTAACGTTTATTGTATGTTGGTAATACTGGAATGGTAAGATGGACACACGATAAAGGTTAAAATGCCGTGTGAGTTAATATTTATATTAATCTGAACATACAATGTTGTGGACATTGATATATGGCGTTTATTTAATTGATAATAATTTATTTTTAATTACATTTTTTTGTATTAATTTAATAGCTGTTTCATTTTAGTTGATGCTCTATTATGTAGACGTTTAATGTGAACAAAGGGAAATCACTTTTTCCATACCGTTTCTTGTACTCAGACAGTTATTTTTATGAGGCGTGACACCGATTCAGACGAGGGCGGTAGTGTTTTTTTTTAGCTTTACTTTCCCCGTCTCAATTCAAGTTTTATAAGTTTAGATGATTTAAATATTCCATATTCAAATTCCCGTTTCTCCGCGCTATTCCGTGGTTATGTAAGTACTTGTCAGGAATTTTTTATGATGCTAAAATCTGAAAAATTGAGAGTATCTCCAGGATGACTGCAAAGGATCTTGTAATCCGGAGAGAAATGCCCAGGAGTCCTCAAAGTGGGCTGCGATACACCGTGATTACCGTTGACGCTTTTCCGTAACCTTATTACCTAATATTAATGTTGATGGGTAAAACGAAAAATATAATGAACGCCGATATCTTGAAAACGGTAGGCCTATGACAAGCAGTCCTTCGGATTTGGTAAGTAGGCCTTCGGATCTATGCACATGATTTAGCTATTTGGTGACAATTTCCAGGCTTGACATTATAAATTAGTGGCGAATTACCTACTTTGTCGTCGGAAACTTCGCCTCGCAGTGGCCATTGATAAACTTTTATTGCTTTTAAATGTAGAGGTATTACTGCAAAGGTAATTAAAATGTTGCCCATTTCCTTAATCGTTTGATTACACTTCTTATAATCGATTGCGAGCGGGAAAAGAATTGTGTTTATTAAATGTGACTATACAGGTAGCGGATATGATTACGAAGGTTTTATAAGTATGTACTCACTGTTTTAACTCAAACGCTTGGAGAATTCACGGCCCATCTCAAGATTTCATTGCGGAAGTAATTTAGGAGGTACAACGTTCTCATTTCACACTGTTTGAGAGACGATGATAATCCTAATCGTCTGTGGTCATCAATTTTAAATATTTCATTCCTCCCTCCATATGTCTCATACGACGATTTGCTTTGTAATTTACCATTCAGTTGACTCTCGATAATTGTTTGAGAGACCATCCTATCACAGCATGGGTCATACGATATAGTCTCGTCTTCGTCTCTGGTTTTTCTCGGGATTTTTCCCTCTCTTACCCTTCCAAAAACGTCTTCGTTCTCTAGGCAGTATAACCATTTGATATTCATTACAGAGCTGGTGATTGATAAAATTAATTGGCGATATATTTTAATATGTATTACCTCCCTCCATTCCAGCCTTCTCAGATGAGCGGAAAACACTTCGTTGCTTATGGAATCGAGCCGTGTTAGGAGTATGAATTTGTCAGCAACGTGTATTTGGTATTTTATCGCAATCTACACCAGTATCTCTGAAGCAAGGTTCACGTATGAGGTAATAAGTGTGTTGGGACCAGCATCCTTTCGGGTTGAGTCCGCGTGCGTTGTTTTTCAATAAAAGTTTCGCTAGCTCTTTTGCTAAACCGCCTGCTCTCCGGAAACCTAAGATTGAAGTATAAGATTAAATAAGTGTGCTTTTGGAAGAGATTTCGATTTGAAGTCTCTTGTTTTTAAATTTCCGTCTTCGATCATCATACATCAACATATATCTGTATTTGATGAATAATTTTGGTGCTTCGCGTCGTTATTATCGTCAAATTCAGCCAATCGTCGGAAAAGCCTACCTTTGAAACCTCTCTCTTTCGTCATTTGTCAATAAATGGGATGGCGCATGTTTATTTGCTTTTCCCCTCCTTTAGGTTGACTTATGTGAGGTTCTTGTTTCCTTGGGATGCTGTTTAGGTACATACATTCGTCATTTCCTGCCGAGCATCATATTCATCATTAGAAGACGGTGTTTACTCACAGATACCTCGAATTTTGGCCTCTCTCTTGTAGAGTACCTTTCAAGCTACCATTTGAACATTCTTTCTTGGACCCCTTTATTCCATTTCTTGGAAGATGTTGTTTTCTTTGATGAATCTTCGGCGATGTTTTTTCGCGAGAAATCGATTCGCTTCCACGAGGTGGCGAACGCAAGGCTATTTTTCTCAACTCTTTTCCCTCGTTCTGTCATGATGTCGACCCGGGAACTTCCATCTTTTTGAGGATGTGAGGTCTCCTCACGCTGCCCTTTCTATCTTCCTCCCTCACTTCGAAGCAGGGGCGTCGTAGCTATTATCGCTGGGAGGGGCCAACCTTGAAAAGTGCACGGCTGTTAAGAAAAGGGCCCGGCTCCTATGAAAAGGGTCCGCATTTTTTTGCGGATAGGAGAGGGTAGAGGGTAGAATTTCGCTAAAAGAGCATATGAAGGTGGTAGAATATGTGTCAGAAGGGAAAAAGCAAGCTGGGAACAAGTGAAATTTAATTTTTATAAATGAAGACTACTCATTTCTCAAGGGCCCGGGGCAAATTCTGGGGGGTGGGGCTTTGGCTCCCCCTGCCCCCCACTTCCGACGCCGCTGCTTCGAAGCTCACTTCTATAGAGAGGAATTAAAGGTTAGGTCATGCACTGGAGGCAGAATACGCTAACTACTCTACGGAGATGACAGTGAACCAAAATAAAGGTGCTTGGAAATATGCATTTTACATTTCACCTGCATTTTACCCAGCGAGCCACCGCAAGGGTGTGTGTGGTGTGTGGCAGGGGGTGATAGGTCATCAGCCGTAGAGTTGGGTTTACCTGAAAGAGAAAAAACTATATTAAAAAAGAAGTGCTGCCGTTAACGTGCTTGAAAGAATTATATTTTGTGGGATTAGACTCCACCTCCTCATCACAAAACATTTCTTTTTCTACCGTCTCTTAAGGAGACTGCATTGTATTAAAACAATAAATAGCAATGGAATAGTACCCACATTTCATCGCAGCGCCGTCAATTAATCTTCCTGCGGCTTTTTAAGGGAGCTATAAACGCATTTCAATGGAATTAAGCCTTATTAAACTACATATTGAGCATTTGTTTGCTTGTTTTCGCTCTTTCAACCTTGTATTTGATCATGGTATTTAAAAAATGCCTTCCATTATTCATCTTATTTCTCTAAGCTTTACGGCGTGCAAAAACAACTTCATCCGTGACTTTCGCAAGTTATAATCCCGTATGTCCGTGTCTACCAAGAGAACCGACCTTGATTCTCAAATCAGTCACGATACCAGCCTTTAGAACACTCTTTAGCTCCTGGGGAATTCACGGGGATGTCGGTTACTATGGTAGATAATGGTGTTGGTTGCGGATTCGTTATGCTGAAGGGTGTAAACCATTCTAATAGCTGGGGTGCGTTGCCCTGAATAGTATTCATCAACACTGAGATTCGTTTATCGTTGCTCTTTACTCGATTCTCCTGTCGGATAACCTTTTTATGCTCACATTTCTTCTTTTATACTCAAACACTTCTCTTTTTACATCCCTCTTTGCTTGTTCCATGCATCTCATTCAAAGACGCCCGTGTTTTGTCATCTTTCCATTTTGATTTCTCTTCCTTCCTTCACGATTCACGACTTCCTTCATCAGATAATCATGTTTCAAGATATGGCCGATTAGGTTCTCCCGTTTTCTCTTCAGCGTTTTCAGTGGTCTTATCTTTTCTCCAGTGCGAAAGATAAAAAAATAGCGTTCCGCAAGTTTAAAGAAATTTTATTCCAAATTGTTTCACTACACTGTAGCATCATCAGGTAGGTACACGTACATGTCAAACCTGCCAGGGTACGTTAGTTTTTTCAATATATTCGTAGCATCTTCAGGGAACTTACCCGTCTTAAATTTCTGTGGGTGATTTATTTTTATTTTATCATACGAACCAATAGTGATTCCCAACCTTATTCTAATAAATTCCACACATTGCTAAACACGTCGCAACACATTTTAACAAATTTCACCGCTCTTCGTGTACACTGTCTAGTTCTCTGAACTTAGTTTATTTGAGTTCCATGTACTTGCTGCATATCCAAGGTGTGGCCTAGTAAGTGAAAAGTAACCCTACTCCTTTGTTTTCTCTTCTTATTTTCCTAAAAAAACTTCGTAATAAATCCTAGATTGTATAAATGTGTTGGCTTGACCGCATATCTCCCGGATGTGGTTCACTCCCTATCACACACCTTGGCTGGGCATAACGTATCTAGATCTACACATTACGCTGCAAGCCACTGCGCGGGTGTGTGGCAGGGGGTGAATATCACCGAGCATGCACTACCGTCCCGCAAACAAGCAACTATAGGGACTCATGCAACTAGATTGTTAGTATCTATAGTATTTAAGGGATTAATACATGCATCATGCACTACAGACTACTCTAAAATATTTCCCCTACCTATCCCTTCTCTATGCTGCCTATTCTGTTCTCTTATAGTACGGGGGCAAAATACCATTTTGAATCTATCAGTACGACAATATATCTCTCTAATCTTATTTCTCTGGTCGAATCTAGCATAATACGCTGGTGTTTTTAATATGTTCCTAACATCTTCAGTAAAGTTTTCCGATTTAAATATCTCTAATAGATTTAATCTGTACTTTAACCTACGCTCTGATAATGATTTCCACCCTAATTCTTGTATTTATTCTCAAACACTACTCAACCTATCGTAACACCTTTAAACGAACCTAGCTGCTCTACGCTGCACACTGTCTAGTTCTCTGATCAAACCCAATTCATTCGGATCCTATACACTGGCTGCATACTCAAGGTGGGGCCTAACTAGTGAAAAGTAACATCGCTCTTTTGTCTTCTCATCACATTTCCCTCGTACTCTTTTTATAAATCCTAGCTTTCTCTTCGCTCGGCCGGATATTTCCCTTATGTGTCTTCCCCACGATAAATCCTTAGTGATTGTTACACCTAAATAGCTAACGGTTTCAAATACCAAACGGTAACGTATTTGTTAAGGAAAGTTATTGTCATTAAGACTTATTGGATTGGAAGGCATATCTTTGTTGTTATGGCCACGAATCGAGCGAGGGAATAACAAATATTTGAATAAATATATCTGAGATGCAGTTCATGAATTTCTCTTATCTCACCTGTGTCACGTGTGTCTGTCTTGTGTACCTGTCGATGTAGTGTGGGGTTTTATAAAACATGTGATGTCCTTTTCCCTCGTAATTAGGGATATGAGTAGTGGTAAATATATCCAATAGCATAAATACGAGTGTATCAATGGAAGCATAGGGAGTTGCATATTGGTATAAGGACTTTAAGCTAACCCAACTATAAGGATAATATTGCATTCTTGCTTTGCTATTTTTATCCTTTTTAAAAATTGAAGTTTAGACTAGTATATTATTGCTAATCCTTTTTATGCATGATATGTAATTCGTATTTTGTGTGAATTCATCCCCTGCCACACACCTTTATGGTGGCTTGCAGGGTATTATGTGGATGAAACCTTTCGCTTGTGACACACGCCCGCATCAGCGCCCTCCTTTCGAATGACCGAATTGTCTTCTTCTGCGGGGAAAGGAACATATTCTTTCGCGTGGGGTCAGTGAACGAACGCCCTGCTGAAACGAACCAGACTCAAGGACGACCGCAGGACTTATCGCCAGCCACTCTCTCGACATGAGGGTGGCTCCTTTGTGAGTGTCCAGAGGGAGTTGAGTCCCGTTAGGACGGTGGGTTCCCTTTACACCACAATGTTTGTCGCCCTAGTGTACCGAATTGTGATGATTTACTTGAAAAAAATAAAACAAACGTTTAAAATGTTAGAATGTTAGTTGAATATTTACCTCTTGACACACGTCCTATCGGTCCCTTGCGGGGTATTCCGTAGGTTAGACGGTAAAGGTTATTAATCCCTTAAATAATGTAGATACTAACAATCTAGTTGCATGAGACCATATAGTTGCTTGTTTGCATGCCAATAGTGCTAGTTCTTGGTGATCTTCACCTCCTGCCACGGTGGGGCAGGGTGGGACGCTTGCCCCCCCCTGGCTCATTAGTCAAATGAAAAATTACAGGTCAACTAGCTGAAGGTGCCTGTTGACATTCAATGAGAGGGAGAAATATAATAAATACAAATTGTATGAATAAATCTTAATATTTTTCATGAAGGGGCAAAAACAAACTTGTGTAATGGAACGTTAACTTATTTTGCCCCCGCCCCCCCCCCCCTCCCCCTCCTCTCCCTGGAAAACATCCTGGCTACGCCACTGCCTGCCACACACCCTCTCGATGGCTTGCAGGGTATCGTGTAGATGTAGATGAAAGGTACAGAACTTAGGACTGAAACCATGAGTGATGACATTAAGACCCCCTGCCACACACATTTATGGTGGCTTGCAGGGTATTATGTAGATGTAGATGTAAGAATGCGCTAGGGACATAGTTAATGAAAGGAATCAAACGTTTTATTGTTGCCCTTGGTTTTTTCCCGGCGATATGTAGAAAGCGTTTTGGTCATATGTGAGAGAGCTTCAGGGAAATAAGTCCACAGTGCACACACTTAAAAATGATAAAGGAATCAGAGTCACCAGCAGTGTAGAAAAAGCCAATACGTTAAACACCTTCTTCCAAAGTGTATTCAACTCATCGTCACAAAACGCGGTGGAACCACCGCCGAACACTTTCAGTGAGCAAATGCCCGAAATAAACATTTCATGTCGCGGAATAGAGCAGCAGTTAAAAAGCATAAGTAAAAACAAATCACCAGGTCCCGATCAAATTCCTTCCAGAGTATATAAAACATTAGCTTCTGAAATAGCCCCCTATCTAGAAATAATATTCAATAAAACACTAAAGAACTACACAGTACCCAAGGATTGGAAAGTAGCTAACATTACACCTATATTTAAAAGCGGTGATAGGGAAGAACCTAGTAACTACAGACCCATTTCACTCACGTCAATCTCTTGTAAGATATTTGAGCACATAGTAGTCAGTTCGATCATGGGGCATTTGGATAGTCAGGGATTACTCGTAAACAGCGAGCATGGGTTCCGGAAAGATAGATCTTGCGAGACACAATTTGCTTTATTCGTACACGATATTTTAGTCCACGGCGAAAGCAGTACTGAAGTTGATGCGATATTTTTAGATTTTAAAAAGGCTTTCGATAAAGTTCCTCATGACAAATTAATCTTGAAGTTAGAGAGTTTTGGTATAAATAAAGACGTTGTATGTTGGATAAAAGAATTCTTAAGTGGGCGAGAGCAGAGGGTTGTCATAGATGGTATCATGTCGGACACAATCGAAGTCACATCGGGAGTTCCCCAGGGTAGCGTAGTAGGTCCGCTTCTATTTCTTTTATACATAAACGATTTGGGTACCGTAGTTAGTAGTAACCTTAGACTTTTTGCAGACGATGCGGTAGAGTATAGGGGTATATCTAAAGAAAAAGACAGGGAATCGCTTAGCAAGGATTTAGATGCAATTCAAGAGTGGTGCGACAAATGGCAGTTAGAACTCAACCTTAAAAAGTGTGAAGCTATCAATTTTTGGAGGAGGAATAATTCGATAGAGCGATCCTATAGAATTAATAACACGAAGATCGAAAACGTTGAAACCGTAAGATATTTAGGTGTAACAATCACTAAAGATTTATCGTGGGGAAGACACATCCGGGAAATATGCGGCCGAGCGAAGAGAAAGCTAGGATTTATAAAAAGAGTACTTGGGAAATGTGATGAGAAGACAAAAGAGCGATGCTACTTTTCACTAGTTAGGCCCCACCTTGAGTATGCAGCCAGTGTATGGGATCCTAATGAATTAGGTTTGATGAGAGAACTAGACAGTGTGCAGCGTAGAGCAGCTAGGTTAATCAAAAGGTGTTACGATAGGTTGAGTAGTGTATCAGAATTAATACAAGAATTAGGGTGGGAATCATGATCAGAGCGTAGGTTAAAGTTCAGATTAAATCTATTAGAGAAATTTCAATCGGATTGCTTTACTGAAGATGTTAGGCACATATTAAAAACACCAGCGTATTATGCTAGATTCGACCAGATAAATAAGATTAGAGAGATAGATTGTCGTACAGATAGATTCAAAATGGCATTTTTCCCCCGTACTATAAGAGAACAGAATAGGCAGCATAGGAAAGGGATAGGTAGGGGAAATATTCTAGAGTATTATGTAGTGCATGATGCATGTCTTACTGTAGACACTAACAATCAAGTTGCATGAGGCAATATAGTTGCTAGTTTGCATGTTAGTAGTGCATGCTTCACCCCCTGCCACACACTCGCGGTGGCTTGCAGGGTATCGTATAGATGTAGATGTAGAGATGAATATTTAAGAAGTCTTCGCGGGTCTTCTTTTCGAAACGTCGGCTTCTATTGAAAGTTTATCCCGGTGGAAGACTTCTTATACGCTAGTCACCTCTAGTGTTTTTTATTTTGGTTTAGGACTTCAAGATTGAGATTAGTTTTCAATAGATTTATCCTTTACGTTTTACAATTTAAGTGCTTATTCTTCCTAGAAGTCCCGTAGAAACCAGTTTTTAGGAAGGCACGCTTCCTGGAACGGTTCATTTTCATCTACCATGCAAGCCACCATAAGAGTCTGTGGCAGGGGTTGAAGTGACACACCAAACATGAATTGCATATCTTCCATAAAAAGGATTACTAATTATATACCAGTCTAAACTTCACAATTAAAAAAAACATAAAATTGTATTTATTGATACAACTAGTATTTATACTATTGGATATATTTACATTCTAGATATATCTTCACCTATGGAGTACCCTACAAGCCACCTCCAGGGGGTTGATCATCACGAGTCATACGTGTACTTTATTTATGCGCTACTTATTTAAGAACATACATGCAATAGTTACATTTTTGACAGTTTCGTAGGTTCGAAATGTGTTATAGCAATGGATTAAAATATCTCGGTCCGTAAGCCACCGCATGGGTGAGTGGCTTCGTAGGCAATACCTACACATGCATGAGCCGTAGTCTGGCTTGCTTTCTTCGCTGATGTAATTATGTAATACATCTACATAATACCCTGCCAGCCACTCTAAAGGTGTGTGGCAGGGGGCGAATTCTCACCAAACATGCACTACATATCATGCATAAAAAAGGATTTTTAATAATATGCTAGAGTAAACTCCACAATTTAAAAAAGATAAAAATAGCAAAGCAAGCATGCTAACACATGCTGTTAGTTGGGTTCACTTAAAATCCTTATACCAACATGAGCTACATATGCTATCCATTGATACAATTGCATTTATACTATTGGATATATTTACCGCTATTCATGTCCCTAATGTTCGAGGAAAAAAGGAAGGAAAATATATGGTTGATAAATGGCAGAATTTTACTTTTGAGAATCTACGTTACAACCGTGCCAGTAATTCGTGATCTTTTTTCAAAATCGCGTTTTCACTGTGAAGTCGTAGAATTATGTTTTAAGGTAATCCGGCTCACAGGTTACATAGCGGTTATGAACGCAACTTTCGGCGTGTTCTTTATAAATCCTCAGTAGTATAGTGGTCAGTATCTCCGCCTGTCACGCGGGAGACCGGGGTTCGATTCCCCGCTGGGGAGAAATTTTTATGCGACGTTTTTGGTCGAATTCATGTGTGTTGGTCCTTATTTAGCTATTGAATGTATTGTTATTAATTTATTTGTTTTAGTGTTGTTAATTTTTTTCGGATAAAGAAATTATGTTCCCAAATAAAGATATTATGCCCCCATCTACACCCACGACGCCTGACGTCGCATTTAGCGACAGATTTAAGATTCTTTTTTTCCCTTATACATTTCGGCATCTGTATAATGGTGAAGGACTCAGTAATGTAGACACAAGTTTATCGATGCCTAGGTAGTTGCATGGCGCTATAAAGGCTAATAGCTAACCCAATTAGCAGCACGTTTATGCTTGCTTGCTTTGCTTTTTAACCCTTAATTGAATTGTTATAATTCGGCCACAGTATAGCTACTAGTATTCTTTAAGCGTTTCAGGTGGTGTATGTATGGTGGTGTTTCAACCTCTGCCTCTTTTGCATCTACACACCGCAAGCAATCGGAACGGCGTGTGGCAGGGGTTATATCTATACTTACTTACTTAAACTATATTATACTTAATGAAGATAATATTTTAGTCGGGGGATCGGGTTGGTGTGGTGGCTAGAGTACTGGCCTCCCATCCCGAGGGCCCGGGTTCGATTCCCGGCAGTGGTGGATTTTTCAGTGGAAAACCCGGTCCCCACTTGAGTGCCTAGTGGAGGGCATTTCAAGTTCAGTACTCCGTCCGTCGGATGGGACGTTAAGCCGTGGTCCCCTTGGCGCCTTTCGTTAAGAGTAGGCTAATGCCGACGCCGGGTTTCTCTCCACCCTTCTTCCGTTCCCAAAATAGTTCCTACCATTACCCAATTATCATTCCTAAAATGGCGCAAATGACCTCAGCAGTCGGTCGCCTCCCCTGAATAACCAACCAATATTTTAGTCGAACAACCCAGGCTATATCTCTTGATACACTGCTATGTATTCATAACTATTCATATTCCTAATAGCCCGAGGAAATAAAACATGGTAAATCTGTCTGTTCGCCAATGAAATTCCCTAATTTTATGTTCATGGCCCAGTGCTATACCATGCTACTATAGTAAGTCGAATTTCATAAAATGTTTTTGACGTCATCAGTTAAAATATTATCTTGGGATTTATGTCAGATATTGTCTATGTTTTAACCTAATGTCTGATAGTGATTCCCGTTTTAGTTCTTCTTATAGAATAGTTACGCTATTTGAAAACAAATCCTTTTAAAATCTACCCGATCTTCACTGCACACGCTCCAGTTCGTTATTTAAGCCTATGTATTTTGTAAGGATACAGAAAAATGGCAGTGTATTTCAAATTAGGCATATGCAGGGATAGGTAGCTGATTTCTCGTACATGATCATTAGGTACATTTTCCCAGTAATACTTGGGAAATCCCAGTCTACGATTAGCTTGACAAATGATATTACGTATGTGTTTACCCCAAGAAAGATCATGTGTCATTCTCAATCGTCTATTATTTATGATGGCCTTCAGAATTATAATGTGGCACGTCTGTGGTACATGAATCTTAAGACTTAACCTTTGTCAAACCCAATACTCATGCTCGAGGCGGGATTCGATCCCACGACCTTTCGATTGTCAGTCTGGCGCGTGTCCGATCCGGCTACCTTGGCGGGCTTTTCTGTCCTCTTCGCGAGTCATCGCTGCAGCTGAATGCCTGCCTCGGGCGGAGCGTGCTTTGAAAATCTATATGGCTTAGTGCGACGATGGGGGGGGGGGGGGGGGAGGGGGAAATGAAGTTCAGGTCACGTGGCCCCTCGCTTCTCGAATAAAGTGGGAAAAAAGAATGTCCTTGTCCCCTTTGGGAATCGAACGCTTGACCTCGCCGACTTGCCGACCAAGCACACCGGCCCGAGCTCCTTCTCCTCTATTCCTTGCTTTTCTGCTATCACCCGCGAATCGAATTTCATCTTAAGTATTCTGAAAACATTGAACACAACACAACATTCCCACGTAGAACACAATACGCCGTTTTCTGTATTAAATCCTTCCTTTGACTTTCCTTTGGACATGAGTTTGGAGGCATCTCATTTCAAGGGGTAGGGCAGATAAGAGCTACAGTGGCTCGCAGAACAACTCACTACCTACCTCCCACATCCCCTTTTTTATTACAATATTCCAGTACGTTAGAATTGTACCTGGGGGTAACTTTGAATTAAACCCCCTGATACCCTTTTGATAATAATTTTGTTTAACGTACAACTTTTGAATTTTTGAAACGTGTGGACGTCATTTAAATACCTATATAAATTTAAGTTCTCTTAGGTTTTATCTACATCTACAATATAGTTCCCTGCGACCCGCCACAAGGGCGTGTGGCATGGGGTGGTAGTTTTTGGATGCCATCCAGATCATCTAGTCTTCTCCCGCTCCAGCTTTTATCTAACATTTACCCATCCATTATGCGTTTCAGCGATCTCTCACCTCTCATAATGGGAAAGTCGTCTTGTAATAATTTTTTAACCGTTTCGCGACCGGATGATATTTCAAAGCATTCCTAACAGTGGTAGGAGGATCGGATTGTTTTGATAACAAGAGTACTTGCCTCCCATCACGTGGGCTGGGGTTGGAATCCCGGCATCGGTGAAGATATTTTAATTAGTGCACCAGTCTCCTATTTAATGCTGTGCGGAGATCACTTCGAGGTCAGTACGCTGTCCGTCGTATATGACGCTATGACGTGGCCCCCTTGTCGCCTTTCGTTAAGAGTTGGTTAATGCCGACACATGTTTTTCTTCAACTTTCCTATATCCTCTGAAAAATATGTCCATCTCTTGCCAATGTTCGACCTATCATAAGCTGCATTGTACCGCTTATATGCATGTAAATAGTGCATGTATGGTGATCTTTAACCCCCTGTCACTCACCCTTGCTGTGGCTCGTAGGGTATTATGTAGATGTGTGTGATTCGAATGACTTCAGCTGTCTGTCACCTCCCCCGCATAATTAACTAGGAGCGTAGGCGTACTAGGCGATGGGACAACGTTCCTTGATCCTGTCTCATCGTTTTCTAACCCTGTGGCGTCTTCCTACAAGAGGGGTCGGCGACCTATTTCTCGTGGCGTGTCGCTAATCGGCAATTTCGAAATTTATAGATGCCTGAATGCTTCCTTCTCAGGGAGGTCGTCATCTTGAAGGGTGTCCGAATCCGTTAGGCATCAATTTACTCTCCGAATTTCGTCATCTGTTTTTGACTCCGGCAAAGGGAGTTGCTATTGTACCACTTTGCGACGTAGCACATGCTGTGTTACACTCACTATCACTTCCTTTCTCTTAACTCTTTAGGGAAGGGCAAGGACGCAAATGTGGCCGGCGTGCGCAAAAGAAAGCGCTTCAAAGGTAAAAAAGGAAAGCGTGATTCGGACGACGAAAGACGAATGCCAATTGTGGATTTCTTCATGGTTAACTTTATCTTTGCCTGCTAAGGAAGCCACCTCGAGGGTGTGTATCGGCGAGTGAGTTATCGCCAAGCATGCTTTATATACATGCGACAAAGTTTATATTATCTACCTAATATACACCATTAATGCTCTACCCGGTCGAATACTCGCTTAACTAAATTCCAAGACAGCATTTTCACTGATGAAGTTAAAAATATTTTGCGACCTCCAACTTACTATCGTAGGCTGGACCATAATCATTAAATTATAGTTATTGAATGCCATACTGACATATTGAAAATGGCCTTCATTCCTCGCACAGTTAGGGATATGAATAATTGAAAAAATATATTCATTAGTATAAATACAAGTGAATCAATAGGTAGCATAGGTAGTTATATCTCGTTATACCAAAGGACTTTGAACTAACCCAACTAACAGCGTGTTTTCGCATGCTTGCTTTACTATTTTTATCTTTTTTTTCCTATGAAGTTTAGACTAAATTATAATTGCTAATCATTTTCATGCATGATATATAATGCATGTTTGGAGTGAATTCTTCCCCTGATGTGATTCACACCTTTATGGTGGCTTGTTGGGTATTATATAGATAGAAAATACCACCTTGGCATTGTGACCCTTAGTTGCATGGTGGTAGAAAGTCTTGCCTATGCCATCCTTGATTGGCCATAATGGTGTGTAAGATCTAGATACTTGCTTCTAAAAATTGCCTTTTGAATTAAGAATCTTAGATAGCATAGTGCTCATTGGCCCTGAAATCGAAGGCGTATGGCCTGATCTGGGTGCGGATTTGTAGAACTCGCTTGAATCGCAGGGGAACATGTTGTTGTAACTCGCTTTAAAGCATCCAGAGTTTTCCTCGATAATTATTTATTTATTTTCCAATTGCATTAAGCTCAGAAAATATTAATATACCATAATTATATAATAATATGTAATGCTAAATATTTTTACGTTTTGCCTCGTTCACCCTTATTTCCAAACCCATTGATTTCCATGGTGAATTCAGTAAATTTCCAAGTCCCTTTTAATATTTTCACTTGGATTTTACGGTTTGTTCGTTGGGTCTCAGTTTCTGTGAAAATTTCATGATACGGTTAGCTCTTAATTTTCAATTTAGTCAGCCGTCCCAATTCACATTGATTTCTTGAATGTATATCCTGGTTAAATAGAACTATTTTTATTCTGATTTCTTCTGTAAAAAGTGCACACTATAAACGTCTATAGAAAGCATATCTACAATTTCCTCTCCTTGCTCACGTTGCCTAACATTTTTTGGCTCGTCTTGCTTCTCCACTTAGTACACTTCCTCTGTCCTCCTTCAAACCCATGCGTTCTTGTCGTACTTGTCTTGACGTACTAGATGCAAAGTTCGGACACATATGTTCTGCCTGTCAGCCTAATTTCGTGGTGGTAATGGGAGCGGAACCCCAGGCCTTGGAAGCCGAGGGAACCTTTTGATTCGGAGTTCCCCCAACGTCTCAGGCGATTCTGCTTGCCTCGTCGAGCCCTCCTATACGTTTTATAATTTGATTAGGCCATTTCAAGGAAGTTCGAGCTTCTCCTGCATTGCCTAACTTCCGAGATGTCGGGGAATCTCACTGTTTGCCAATGCCACGCCAACCTTGAATGCAAGCGGCCAAGTAATTTCTCCTCCGGAGAGCCCTTGTATTTGCGAGTCGGCCTGCGTTCCGCTCGTTCTCAAGGCAGGGGTGCGGGAAGACGGGGGGAGGAACGGTAGGGAGGACATTATTAGTTAGGGGTTGGAAGGAGGGAGTAAGGGGAAATCAAGCCCGAGGGTGGGTTGGGTCCCTGGAAAGGTTGCCGGGGTGTGGGAGGAATTACGTGTGGGGGGTTTGTTGGATTCGTGACAGTGGGCGTGCACGGTTCGTGCACGGAAGTTGGCTCCGGGACGAAGTGCTGTCGGACCCGCTGGGAATGCCGAGGCACGGTGTCTCACTCTTGTCACGAAGTCACATTTCATGCCATGGGCGTTCAACAGGTGCGACTCATCCCTCTTTGTGTGTGTGTTTTTAAACCTTTTCTGTCCAAATTGACAGATACTAGGGCAAAGGTGACAAACCTATGGCTCGCTTTCCCAAAGTGGCACGTGAAAAAATTATTTTGGCAAGCAGTTCTGGGACGGCGCAAAGGGTAGTATTCCACAGGGAGTTCTGATGGAAGGGCCGTAGGGTACTTCGGCGATCACTGAAGATTATTCGTGGGGAAGACTCGTTCGGGAAATATGCGGCCAAGCCAAGAGAAAGCTTGGGTTTATGAAAAGGGCACGAGGGGAATGAGATGAGAAGATAAAAGAGCAATTTATTTTTCATTAGTTAGACCCCACCTTGAATATGTAGCTAGTGTATAGGATACGAATGAATTAGGTTTGATCAGAGAACTAGACAGTGTACAGCGTAGAACAGCTAGGTTTGCTGAAAGGTGTTACGATAGGTTTAGCAGTGTGTCAGATTTAACAGAAGAATTAATTTGGGAATAATTATCAGATCGTAGGTTAAAGTACCGATTAAAGCTAATGCACAAATTTAAGACGGATATCTTTGCTGAAGATGTTAGATGTATATTAAGGACTCCTGCGTATTATGATACATTTCACCAGATAAATAAAATTTAAGAGATACATTGTCATGCCGATAGATTTATAATGTCATTCTTCCCGCCAACCATATGAAAGCATAATAGGCAACATAGCATAGGGATAGGTATGTGAAATATTGATGGAGTGGTCTGTAGTGGTTTTGCTAATTTGCATGGTTAGCATTGAATGGTAGCTCTTAGTTGTTAATGTTATGTACATGGTTGCATGGCAGTTGCGTGCAAGTAGGACTTGGTAGCTCTTAGTTGTATGTAAATGGTGTATGTTTCGTAATTTTCACTCCATACAGCATACCCTCGCGGTGGCTCGCAGGTAATACGGAGATGTAGATGAAGGGACGAAATAACAGCTTAAACTTATGCGAGTTGTAGATTGGGGACAAAAAAGAGCGCCGTATACGTTAGTAGATCTACATCTACCTAATGCCCTGCAAGCCACCGTGAAGATGTGTGACAGCTGAAATATCCGTATCTCATCACATGCGCTATTTACATGCAACTAAAAGGTGCAATACTACTACTTTATGGAAACTGGTTAGATTTGTATGCACATGACACGTTTAATCAAAGGGTTAGTACCTTCATGGTATTGTAATAATGTACTTGCGTTAAACACAAATAATTGTGTTTACAATTAATAATTGAATGCTTTTTATATCAAACATCTTATGTAATATTCTCTTGTATTCCAAGGCTAGGAGCCTCGTTTACACACTCCGTAGTCTCATGATTAGCTTCCATGCGTTCATCCTTTCATAAACAATCCAACTTATTGAACATGAAGGACATAATTAAACTCATAACAGAATACCCAGTAGTAAATTTGTTCATCTTTTTCTACGAGCTTTCAATATATTCCAATGCTGCATTATCATCCTCCATGCATCAATTATAGTTTTAGTTGTTACAAATATATTTCTTGAAAGAGCCTTTGTTAATATAACGACTGGCCCATTTAGTTCTTGGATTAGACACAGGCGATAATTAACTTTAGCATGCACTCCAATTAATTCGCCGAGGTTGCTGTTTATCCAATTCCACATCTTTGGAGCACATGGTAACCACTTCGATGTGTGTGGCGCGGAATGGACCTCACTTGGCTTACTCAGATTTATCTTCCCAATTCTACAAGTTGTTTATCACCTGGTTGATCGAAATTTCGACATCGGAGACTGCTTCTTCGTCTATTAATTGGCTTGGACTTGCATGTCTTTCGGAATTTTTCGTAAATGCGCAGCGATAATTGCGACTGAAGGATCATAGGTATCAAAGGATCTAAGGTATCATAAAATGTCGTGAAATCTACGCCCATTGATTGGGAGTATAAGCTTGCATGTAATAGGTCCTATTACCGCAGGTCTGTGTGGATAATTGTTTTCACTCCTCTGCATAGTATAGCATCCATCTAATCTTTATGGCAACTCTCCTGATCCTTTGTCGTTCGCAGGGAGGGATACGTTTTTATTTATTCTGCATCATATTTTTATTATGTTACGTTTGCAATTAAATCGACTCTGCGATGAAGGAGTTTGCAATCGAGAAATCAGCAGTGACCTTGGGTTTTAACTTTTAGGTGTTCCACCGGCTGAGGCTATATCACACCGTTACACCTAAGAACTTAATCATAGGACGAACACTATATCCATGCCCGATGTGGGAACCGAACCCAAAGTTTTTCGGTTGTTGGCCAGCGCGTTACCAGCCTGACTACCATGTCCGGCGTTTGCAATCGACCAAAGGTGATAGAACTATATTCGTGGCAATTTCTTGTTAAAAGTTTTTCCAGTGTGCGAAATTAATAGCTATAAAACGTTTTTTTTATCACTTTTAATAACGATTTTCAATTATTTTCAAAGGCTTTTTAGTGCTTTTAATCGGTTATAATTGCCGTCGTAATAAAGCCCAGTGATTATTTTTCCATCCCTGCAGGGGTTCAAGTTAGGCTTTCCCATTGCAAGTAGAAACGTGTGTGATCTTATGTTCCATCAAGGACAGTCTTCTGCAACGGTTCGCGCTATTTTTACCCTGGATCAAGGAATACCACGGATAATTCGTGGCCATCATGGATAAGTTGTAACTTTCTCTTGTTTGAAATGTGATTCTTAGGCCCAGGAACCCTCCGGTAACTGCCGTACTATGCGTTTCATTTCCGTGAACGTTTGAATGTCCCGTCAAGGATGCGTGGAACGTCCTGGGTTGGGTCCGAGGCATGATGGGCTCTGACATTAACATGTTCTCCATGACGTATCCGAAGGAATTCCCTGTTCGACGTCCCTTCCCTATGATGCTTGCGCGTTTCAGCTTTGGCTGATTCACCTTAAGGGATCGGTTTTCAGTGCATGCGTCATGCTCGATCGCATGCGTCTTTTTTATCCTCAGCGCCGCTGCACAGTGCGGGAAATACGGAGGCGGGAGGGAATTAATAATGCCTCTGGGATTCGGCCAAAAAGGGAGAGATGGAAGAAGGAACTGTTCACGGTATGCCAGTATCTCGTGGTGTCTCCGGGTTCGGCGCTGTGTTGGTGAGAGTAACTGCGCAAAAAGCGTAGAATAATGTCTCGTGTGGGGCTGATATTTCAACACCTTTTCACTCTCGCTACCGACAGATTTTGAAAGCAGAATCTTAAAACAAAGCTAAAAAATTTAATGGAACCTTAAATAAAACGCCTACTAACAATCTTAGTATTTTTTACGTGTAATACTTCATGAAAAAAATTCCTTTGTGTATAGGAAACCACAAGTTGAGCGCATATACCTCATCCCTTCTAGTTTTTCTTGAAGTGGACACTTTGCAACTCTTAGCTTAGCACTTAGCTGATAATGCCACATGCGAAATACGTCGTGCATATAACCGTGTGGTAGATAACCAAGTTTATTATTTCATTAACGAATCTCACAAAATTGCATTTAGTCAAAATTAATACACTCCTTTTTTTTCAAAAGATTCGTTAAATACGTCAAATGGAAGAGCAAAGGATATATGGTTCTTATTTTCCCTTCCAAATTCTCTTATTTATGATTCCCTGACGATAGTTCTCTATCTCCTGCACTTTTACTTTTCCCATGTGCAAATGGTGGACTTGACGTAAAATTTGAAATAAAAATTGCAAACTCGAGTGTGATAGCCAGTCAGCGTGCCTTAACCCTTTTTTCTGTTATTTAATTTTCGCAAGAACACCTAGAAGCGCAAATAGCCATTCCACTGCCCAACCTGCGATCGGGCACACCTCTCCCTGAAGCACCCCTCCGAATACCAGTGAATCGGACCTCAGGCTCTGGGCTCAAGGGTGTATCCGTCCGGGGTCAAGGATAATGGCGCTGACCTCCCGGCGGCCCTGCCTTGCCTTCTCCGCATTCTCCCATTTCCCTGAACCTTGGCTGAGTCGCCGACCTCGTTTCTTTTTCGTTCGAGTCGCCGCACAGTGGTCGATTTTCGGATATTAGAGGGACAAAATTATTTTTTCAGTTTAAGCTATCTAATAGCCTTGTTTTAGTGGAAAATTCTGGAATTATGAACCGGAAAAGCAGTACAACATGAAAATATAGCATTAAAAGTGGGCTCCATGAGTAATTCTACGTTTTTACCTTAAGTTTCGCTGTCTGTGTTATCATCTAGAAATTGGAATAATAAAAGTTTCTGCTTTGTTTTCAAATAGAAAACAAATAACTATTTACTATACGCATAAAAAATATGAATACAGGTATTTCAATGTATTTTTGTAACATTAACATTTTTTCTTGAAAATTTTTTAATGCATAAAATATTTTAATCGATTTTATCACATTAAAATTCATTCAGAAATATTCACTCTCTCCCCGTATCCGTTGAGGAGTCATTTACCACATGTACAGAAGTTTTTAGTGTACTTATCACAGCACTAGGCAGTTGACAACAGTATTCAATTGGTAATTTTCCGAGGGCCGAAATTATTGGGTCGGAACGTGTTAATATTAGAATCAACAAGTCTTGATTAGTGTCCTCTCTTGATATTTTTCGAAAGTGATGTTCCTTGTGTCACGTCTCATGCACATCCTTTGATAGTTGGCAAGTTGTTAAACCAAGATTGCAATCACGTCTGCTCAATCGATCAAAATTTTATGGACACTAGTAGGCTTTTAAAGCTACTTGCAAAGGCTAACATATATGTTAAAAGTGTCATGGGCATACTTTCCAAAGGCTTCTGCGTTAAGTCCATATCCACTTGATATGGCATGCAAAATAACGGAGAAACGTTCAACGTCTCGTCAAATCCAGTGATTTCCGCAGCTTTTCTTGGGTTTTCAAAGAATCGTCGAGAGGTGTTACCATCGTCGGTCGTTCCACATCCTTGTTTTACTACATCAACTAGGAGGCCCCTTTCTGATCTAAACTTACTTATTATTTCTTTTTTTCTTAACAGATAAGCACCTTTTGCTCTCTGATTTCCACGGACTTGCCATTTCTGAATTTTTAGCCTGCAGGATATATGCAAGAAACTCGAAAAGTCGAATAGAGTATGCAGTGTGGATAAGCCAAAGTTAAATTCTAACATTTTAACTCGTCGCTTTTGAATAGTTTCAATATTTTCCATATCTTTAGGAGAAGCACAAAAAATGTAGCACACTTGCGCTGATGAATTATTCGTCGAGGGGTTGCAGACTTTGCCATCTACCATTGTACTTAAAGGCAAATGATCAATAATTCTCTCAATTACTTCATTTGCAATGTTTAATTTAGCTGGCATCAAATTAGCTCTTTGCTTTTCAATTTAGAGGATTTTTTCTCTAATTCTATCTGAAGTTTCCTTCACAAAATGAAAACGAATAGGTCTGCAAATCTCGTGGAGGACGATTTTGCCATACGTTACTTTTTGATTCATTTATTATTCCTCAAGTTGAAGTTGTTAGGGAACAATTGACGTCAGAAGAACGTCGGAATCCGAAGATTGCCGATTTTCGGAAATTCTTTGCTTTAAAAGGGAGTGTCCTGAACTGCCATCGCAGCCCCATTTATTACTCATTTGAATTAATACTTTTTTGTATCGTATTGCTGTTTTAATTGGTAATTTTGTTTTATTTTATTTTATGTTTTAATTGATATTTTCATCAGACTTATCACTGTATGACCTAATAAATTTTTTAATTTAACCTCCGCTACGGTTTCCGATACAATGAACGATTCCTGCATAGCGTAACAATCCATTTGTGCCTTTAAAACTGAGTGGTACGAGAGATAAATATGAAAATTTCTTTCTTTAGCTCCCTTTTGCATAGAGATATATTGATGTTTTGTTAATTTCAATTCTACCATACTATATTAACGAGGGATATCTCGAGAAGACTTGTTATACGGTCGAATTCTAAAAGTATATTACATAACATAAGAACCTTAAGTTACACTCACTTTGCACGGTATTGTATCATAAATTTACTGGGAACTTTAGCAAAATTACTATTGAGTATTTACCTGAAACATCGCTTTCCACCATTATCGAATAGTTTACCAAAAATTACAGAAATCACCAACAATAAGAACTTTTTATATGACAGATACTACTCTCGAATTAGAAATCTCTTCGCGAGATGGCGTGCACGGCTCCTGAAAAATGAGAATAACTTCATTCGGCGCAAGTGGGCGCAAATACCGCTGTTACTGGTTCACAGATATCTAATGAAGGATTATAATGTGCCAAATTTTAACGTGAAACCTTGTGAAACTTTTTTTGTACGCCAGCTCTAAAAATGTTTCGTGCAAAAATTAATAATTATTTTTAACGAATTGTTCAGCGATACCTATCACACCTAACCTTGCAAATTTTCTCAAATATTAACTTGTGAATATTCAAGGGACACAATCTTCTCTATCTAGCGTGAAGGTTTTCGAAATATCACGTAAGCTCGAGCCAATATACACTCCGAATGTGACTTGTGCGCTGTGGCCACGGAGTGCGACTAGAGGACCATAAATTAATTCTTCCACTTCAGTGTATCGCTACCGTCAAACAAACCAGCATTTTCAGTATAATTTCTTCTACGTAGCCTTTTTTGGTTCATTGGCTACGTACTAAACACAATTACACATGATTACAAGGAACTTGCATTTTATACTTTTGTCCCGCTAAATCAGTGAAATCGACCACTGTGCGCCGTCGCGAATTCGCTTCGAGCGCTCGCCGCTCTGGTCGTTAGCGCTAATGCACCAGGCTGCTGTTAATTGAGAGTGTGATTCGATTATCTGGGTGGTGCTTTCCTCGCTGGCTTTCGTGTTCCTGAAGTAGTGTTACAAAAGACTGGAAATTTGAGCCAACTTGGTAATTTTCGGTAGTAAGCAGATTGTGGTGAGGGCGTAAACTATTGTAATCTAATTTTCTGAAGACACATAAAGAAGACTTGAGTTAACATGGAAATGACATTGGCCATATCATCTGGAGATAAAAAGAAAACAAAGGCAGTGGGGGATCGGTTTTGTGTGGTGGCTAGAGTATTTGCCTCCCTTGCTGAGGACCCGCGCTCGATTCCTGGCAGTGGCGGATTTATCAGTGGCAAAGTAGGTTCCGTACTTGTGTGTATAGTGGAGGGCATTACAGGTTCAGAACTTCGTCCGTCGAATGGGATGTTAAGCCGTGATCCCCTTGGTGCCTGTCATTAAGAGTGGGCCAATGCGAACGCCGGGTTTCTCTCCGCCATTCCACCATTACCTGAAATGTTCATACCATTACCCAATAACCCACCTATCCTAAATTATCCAAATGACATCAGCTGTTGGTTGCCTCCCCTGAACAACTTAAGTAACAAACGAGGCAGTGGAATGGAATTGTAGACACAAATCACCACTCGCGGCGCTAGTGTCGTTTGCAAATGGCGGACATTCCAGAGTCACTTCATTAGTAAAGAATGGCGTGGGCATTTTTATAGCGTTTTGAGTTGGAGTTGCGGGGTAAATAACAAGAAAAGTGAACGCAAATATGCCGAGTTATCCTGAAGAAAACCAGAGTAATACTTCGAGTGGTCTCCAGAAAAAACTCAAGTACTCATTTGTAGGTACCCTGCATATCATTGCGTTAAATTACCTTCAATTGCCGAGATTCGAACTCAGGCCCTTTAGGTGAGAGTCAGTACTGTAACCGTTGCAGCATCCCAAACGACTTGTTCAGGCAAGACGGAAGCGACTAGCACGTATTAGCAATGCCGACTCCTGGCCTCATGTTTCCGATTTCTCCGCTAGTTCGCGTATCCTGGAGTTCCGAGCAGGAGGGAAGAGGTGAAGATTAATGTTAAACCATGGAAACAAAATATTGAAGAAGTGAGCGAATATTGCTATCGAGGAAGACGAATAAACAGCGGAATTAGTCTTTAGAATAGCTCAGGCGAAGAGGACTTCTATTAACTGGGGAATCTACTTACAGCGGTAAATTCAAGCGTTGAAGTAAGGAAACAGTTCATCAGAACAAACATCTGCAACTCTCTTCCTAATGGCAGTGAGGCATCGACGATGACAGCAGCGAAGAAGTCAAGGTTTGAAGCACTAGAAATGTGGTGCTAAAGAAGAATGATGAAGCTCATATGGATGGACCGAGTTACTTGCGAAGAAGTCCTAAGAGGAGTGGGAGAAAAGAGAAGTTTGCTAAAAACTTTGATAAGAAGGCGGAAAGGAACCGGCCATATCTGGAGACATAACAGCCTGATGAGGAATCGTCGAGGAAAAAGTGAATGGGAAGATGGGAAGTGAATAGTAAGGATGGCATGAAATATTAACTTGTTAAGGATGCTAAGAATTATCAAATAAACACACCAACTATGTATATTTCCACTTAAAAATTTATTCGGTACCACTAGTTTCAGCACATAGGCGTCATCTTCAGATCCAAGCAAAGTTTTGAGTACAGAAGAATAATGTAAATATGAAGAGTTGAGCTGTTCAAGTAGAGAGCTTCATATAACCATATTAGAATTGTTGACCCATGGTGATGAAGAGGCAAAAATATTCTATTGATTAAGTGTCTTCTAGCTGTATTTAAAATTAGCCTCCGCCCTATTCAACTAGAAGTTCCCTCAGGTTGGTGAGAGTGTAGCTCCTCAAATACTAACTGTAGGTACGTAGGAAGGCAAGTTCCTTTCCCTGCGCCGCCTGCGGTTTCCCAGCATGATCTGTTACTCAGAAAATAACCCATCTTGGATTTGGCCGCGCACACCCTTGCTGATCGCCTCTTTCGGAATTCGAACCCGGAGACTCAAGTTCGCTACTCAGCGCTGTAGGTACCCACTGGCTACCAAGGCGTCCACATTTAATTATTGGAATACTTCGAATCGTTTTATTTGTGAAACATTTTTACGGATCCCTCGTGACACTGTCAGCAGAAGCGAATGCATGCAACTAATTATTGAAGGAAGAATGACGTTGTGAACTACTTTCTTAGCTGTTGGCTCTGGTAACTGGCTCGTTCTTAATTAATATCCAGACTAACGGTGGTTACGACACCATCATTTAGTTGGCCGCCTATGTTGGTTACGCTCCGAGCTGTAAACGCAAAGGACCAGGATCTTTTATTGGCCTTAGGTTAGACTCTTAACCAACATAGCATTTGACCTCTTGATTTAAATTCATGCTTGATAATAGTTCATCCCCTGCTACACATCCTTACGGTGGCCTACAGGGTATTATGTAGAAACTAAAACTGTTAACCACACCTGATTATGAAGTTGTACTTCTAAACCTAGATTAATTTTAAATATTATTCCAGAGGCATGTAATAAAATACCATTTATTTCGAACAATTTCTTGATTTTCTTACGTTTTTAATGGTTTGTATCCTCATGTGTAGAGTGAATCATGAGCGGTAATGTCGTAACTTAAAAGGGAAAATCGTATTTTTAGTCGCACGCGCCACGTGCGAATCACCACATGGCGCTAATTTTGCGCCACACTTGTTGAAGATAAAAGTCACATTCATGAAAAGTCTTCCAGTTGAATTGAATTGATTGGCTGAAAGGTTTTTCTTTTCAAGGGTACGTTGGGGTAAGGATTCATTATTATTCTTTCTTCTAAAAAATATACCAATTTTTACTTGGGGAGGAGCGGAATTCTGAGACATTGCCAGCAACCTTTTCCTTGGTTAGCACTTCCCGTTGCTCGGAGCCAAGACGTTTTTCTCCAGCCCACGTTGTTCACCGTCACCGGTGCGGGACATAACTTCGCGCCTCTTTTTAGGCGCTTCTCCAGAAAGCGTCCTTGAGTCATTTATGCTGGCGTTTGGCTTTTATACGGAAGGTCCACATTAAGGACTAAATAAATTGTAATAATTTCAGGGTGAAGGACGTCATCGTATCATTTAGATTTTCACTCTTTTGCGTCTCAACTTTTACGCCTTTTTATTTTATAATGCTTTCATAATTTTTGTCCTTAATTATTTGTCAGAGAAATCGCGTTCTCCTCTGTTAAAATTCGCGTTTGCGTTTACTTTCCCGATGGAAGGGGTGGGATAAATCACATAAGTTTTAAAATTAAAAGTGTTTGAAGTCAACAGAGATTATTCGAATGCGAAAAAACGCTTTCTTAAAGCTGACAAAATGAGGGATACAAGCTGTAAACTACATATATGTGAGATAATTCATTTTTTTGAAACTTATTTCAAAGCTTCTCGTCATATTTTCTTTTTTACTCTCTGAGCCTCGACGTAAGCAAGTTATGCACTTCTGCTGTTTCAGCATTGTGGTTTTAAGTTATTTTTTGAGACTTAACCTCTCTAAAAATATCTGTTGCGTTCATCCCCTCGACATTAGAGTGCTTCCTCTTCCAGCGCACTTTGGAGAACTCGTTCGCTAATCTTATCTTACGTCGTGGCACATCCATTTGTCTGCTCATCTCTGATATACCTACACGGAGGTCGACAGTATTAGAGTGTAGCTGGAGTCGTTTCAGATTTTAACCCTTGAGTTTTGTTCTCTGAAATGAGTTTAGTTTCGCGGAAGACCTTATTGGCACATTTTATTCTGCCTTGGCCGTGTGCATACCATCTGTAAGGATTCAACATCTGATTGAAAAAAAAACTGAATCTCTTATTCTGTAATTTTCTCATGTAAATTTTTATTTCTAACCTTCCACCGTATAAAATCGCAATGGTTTTCTCTCAATCTTCAAGAGTGTGCAATTTCATCTTCTTTCTAAATTTGCATATCGTGCTCACCAACCCATAACAGAATCACCGCGCAATGCCAAAGTCACGAGGAAGGACGTGAATCCAGTAACTTGTGAGGAAGTACATATACTTCTTCATTATAATTCCAGTGTCTTCACAGTGAAGTCCAGTATTCTCTAGCAGGAAGCCTTCTCAAATGCTTTTAATGGTTTCTGAATGCGGTGGAAGATTTAGTAGCCTATTTTCGTTCTGTTTTCTCTTAAGAACGTTTGTAAAACAGCTTTGTTTGCTCGCTTTCCAAAATCCTAAATCGGTTTAATTCTACGTGACCTGTGTTCTCTTTAGGCTAAATCGCCGATTGTTTTATCTTCTGGTCGATGATCTGAAAATGTTGATCTCTATTTATCCTCTAGGCATGACTGAAAATACACTTACGTGGTCGTTTATGCTGGAGGGGGATTCTAATCACCATTTCTTTGCACTTGGGTGCAGGAGGTATAAATTGGTATATTTTGGGAAATGCCTCACCAATTGATAGCGTTATACATATTACTATGTAGGCGCTAACCTGTTAGTTGCATGTGTCCCGTGAATGCATGCCCAAAATGTTTCCATCAATAAGTAATACTGTAGTACCTCTTAGCTGCCTGTAAGTAACGTATGCCTGGAGATTGTTCACCACCCACCACACGCCCTTGCCGTGGGTTGGATGGTATTCCGTAGATGTAGATGTTTCTGATGGTGGCGTGGTTGGGTTGTTTTCGGAATTGTTCAATACTAGATCGGAAGTCCGCAGTTCATTAAAAGGGGGTGTTCCTGCCACCCCCTACGCGTGTTTACATCAACGTAGTTCCCAACAACCCATCGAAAGAGAGAACAAGACATGGAATGTCTCCGTACTAAGAATGCGTTACCGTCGAGTAAATAATCCTAAGGTTAATAACTTCTCTACCGATTTTTACTGTTATCATTATGTGGCTCTTTAATTATAGCCAACATTTTTGTTTTTAGTGTTTGACAGTTGTTAATGGTCAAACTGTGGGTTTATATTTTGTTTAATTGCACTAATCCTGAATGAGAATGTCGTTGGCGATGGTGAAGTGGTCGAAGCTCTCCAGAAACAGTGTTACTGTATATAGTAAAGCAATGGAACCGAAAGTAGCCTCTCATAGGAGTGGAAATCCATATTTTTTTCACCGTTACATTCTGTTTTTCCCATAGCTAGGTATGGTTCTAATAAGTTCTAGGGTGCATCTATGGCTAGGAATCATTTTGCACAAAATAAAACTTTTATTTCACAATTATGTGATTTCTCATCAGTATACCTATTATGTATTTTCCAAATATTGAATATATTTTCTAGTAATTGTATTTAAACACGAATGGTGACAATATTGCCACTTGCTTTTAGTTTTTTATCCCTGAAACGAGGTTAAGGGTAATCAGCCAATATTTAATATCCGATATATTTGTCTTGATGTATAGAACTTTTATCCCTGGTTTGTTATCAACCGATTTAAATGAAGAATATCCAGTAATGAAGAAATTAGGAAATTTAGTACTACCTTTTGATTACCTTTCACAATTTGTGAAATCACCTTTAACTTTTTCCATCTCTGAAATTGTATTTCAGTGTAGGTGGGTGAACATTAGTTACGAATCCGTAGTTACCCTAGTGAAAATCGCTCATCATTAAGGAAAACACCGGCCACGCGGTTGATTCGCGTTATCACGCGAGAAATTTTGAGCTATAAGAATTTGAGAAGATCTCTCCCAATAGTTACTTTGTGGTCATTGCTGAGATTAATCTGTGAAACAGCCCACTTTTGTAATTGCGCATTTAAAGAGATTGCTGCGTAACTCAAGGCAGTTCCTGTGTAAGTCATCATCGAAGCCGATATACATATATTTATCCGGGATAAGAGGATGTTATTTCCCTTCGAGCTATCACGCGGAAGCCGCACGAAAATCCTTGATATGATGGGGTGAATTAGTGAGTTTCCATTTTTCCTAATTTTAGGTCAAAACACTAGTTCTCAGCAGCTAATGGCGTGGGTAAATTTGTCAATTCCGCCTAAGCTTTTAACTAAGTAAGAGTGTATTTGAAATATTGCGTGTCAAATATGTTAGGTAATAACCTCCGCATCCTTTTATCAGAAGTGAATTATTAATTAAGCTTTCCACCCCAACGCTTCGATTTCCTGTCGTGCAACTTGGAAATATCCGCATTTTCATGCTCGATGTGATTGTAATATCGTATAAATATTTTTATTAAATCTAATGGCGTCTTTTTGACTGGCTTCCAAAATCTTGAAATTTTTATTGGCCGTTTTTTACGCCGTTTAATGCTAAAAATCCTGGTAAGATGGGTCAATTAACTCTAGTTTTCTAGTCGACGAGCAGTGAATTACCACGTGAAAAAAATATTAGTGTTTTCGTGGTTGAGGTGGAAATTTGAAAAAGGCCTTCTGCGCATATCTCTCTCGAGCAAAAAAATTTGAGCTTCTACCGCTGAAATATTTTCTGTGAGGGGAGCAGGTTGATGTGGCGGCTGGAGTACTTGCCTCCCATCCAGAGGGCCCAAGATCGAATCCCGGCAGTGGCAGAGACTATTCATTGGCATCCTACTATTTGAGTGCTATGTGGAGAGCACTTCAAGTTCAGTACTCCGTCCGTTGTATGGGACATTAAGCCGTAGACCCATTGGCGCCTTTCGTTGGAAACAGGATAGTGCCGGTGCCGGGTTTCTCTCCGCCCTTTCTCCTTTTCCTAAAAAAACAATTCTATCTCTGCCCATTTTCTTATGATTTTTCCTACCTCTGTCCAATTTCTCAGGTAACCTAAATAGTGCTAATGGCCTGAGCCGTCGGTAGCCTCCCCCATATCATTAGGTACATACCTACTACCTTCTATTTTCGAAACAAGAGCGTGTGCCTTATGACGTCCAGAAACGTGGGAATGTGAAGTCTCTCTTCAATATTTTTCTATGCCAATGGATCCTAGGACTCCATTTTACGATTTACTCTCCATCTATATTCTTCACATTATTACTCTCTCTTTTACAATCTATTAATTGTTAATATATCTTAAATGAACTATTAATATGTACATCCGTTGTAATGAAGTCATTTTGGACAAAATTTTCCAAACCTCCCACTCCCCATACCTTGCCTCTTTTCCTCCCATAATGCCCCCTTAAGGCGGCATGCCCATCCCATGCCTTCAACCTCCTTCAAGGTCTGGTTTCCTCTACTTAAGTCCCCCCCCCTCCTCCCCTCTCCCTCCCAGGTCCACCCACTTCGTCCGCCCCATGGAAATGCAACCACCTTTCCACCCCATTCTTGTGACTATATATACTTTTGCATCTTCTTAGTTTTTCACTGGATGATGCCGTCGAACATATTACTCGATGTGCATACTTGTAGTGAAGCATATCGAGTTCTCCACACCTTCCTCATTGTGCATGCACTTATACCTGCCTGCAATCCCTTCCGTGCGTGAATTGACGTGGTAACAGCGATAAAAAAATGATCCTCCTTCCGATATTTTAATGATTAGGTAACTCTTGTAGGAAAGTTGAAATTTTGGCTTTCGTCCTTTCCTCTAAGATGGCGTTCATGGTTAGGAGGACTTAAACTCGTTCTCTTGTTTGGTAAAGCAAGAAGTATATACGACCGTGAGCAGAAGGCTCTGATGGATTCGATAACTTCCTGCCCTAAACATCCGCCTGGTGTTATTTTGATTACGATCGCCAGTAAATTCAAAATTGAGCTATCCTCCTGGGAAATACACTCCGTGTGAAACTTCCGTCGTGGATAATTAGATATTTTCCAATTTTTTGCCCTCCGGTTATTGCTGAGAAAATTCCGCATCCCTGCCATATGTTCTTGAGCGGAAGGGTCGTTACGCTTGCAGCGTTAGCCAGGGCTATCAGTTGTCGCATGAGCCCACTGCAATGGCATCGTTCATTGAATTCCTCAACGGTCTTTCCATCGAGTCAAAGGGTTGCAATAATCATTTACGCTGAGCCTTCGTTTTTTCTCAGTGGTGCAGTTTTCATTAGTCTACACTCACACGAAGATTTTCTCGAGAGATCGGTCCTCCGACCCTCTTTGATACGGCTCGTTTCTCCCCTTGTTTTTGAGCTCATTCCACCCCTCGTGTTTTTATTGACTTTTCGCATGCCGAAAAGCTCTCTTCCCCGCACTTTTCTCAAGAACTCGTCCCAAGATGTTGTTTTCTTTTTTTCATCCGCATCCCCTTCTCCTCCTCCTCCTCCCGTCGTTCGCTTTCGTATGGGTCTACGAGAATCGCTCTTAAGGCTTCGTTCGTCTCTTAACGTTTCGCTGTGCAATCCGATCCTTTGTGTCCCATCTCGCCCTGTTGAGCCGAGACTTCTTTTCCCTTTAACTGTGCCGTTTCCTGTTCTCCTCTTCTGCCATTCAATACGCTAATATCGGGATTGCATGGTTTACTCCGGAGTGAATCGGTATGAAATTTTCAAGGGATGATTATTGCGCTGATTCCTCTTATATATTTTTTTTATTTTCATGAGTTTTCGCTCGCTGCATGAAAATCTAATAAGGAAGCAACATTTCACCGAAGATCTCATTAGAAAAGGAGCTGTTATAGTAGGGAATTGGGGGATCGACTTGGTGTGGTGGCTTTAGTTAACTTGGAAATGACATTGGCCATATCATCTGGAGATAAAAAGAAAACAAAGGCAGTGGGGGATCGGTATTGTGTGGTTGCTAGAGTACTGGCCTCCCATCCTGAGGGCCCGGATTCGATTCCCGGAAGTGGCGGATTTCAGCCAACGAATGGCAAACCGGTCCCTACTTGAGTGTCTAGTGGAGGGCATTTCTGGTTCAGTACTCCGTCCGTCGGATGGGACGTTAAGCCGTGGTCTCCTTGGCGCCTGTCGTTAAGAGTAGTCTAATGCCGATGCCGGGTTTCTCTCCACCCTTCCTCCACTACCTTAAATGTTCCTACCATTACCCAACTACCCACCGATCCTAAAAATGGGACCAATGACATCTGCTGTCGGTCGCCTCCCCTGAATAACCAACCAATTAGGGGCTTGTCGTGGCTTCTGTGCTATTCTGATTCCATAGTTTTACAATAATGAAAAACACACCTTGTCGCTACAGTTGACGAAACCGATTGAATTTTCATTGAATTACTTTGGAACTGTACTATGTATGCTGTTCATTATGCTTGTCTCGTCGTTCCATTACGTGTGGCCGAACTCCGTCAACGAATATAGGATTCGACCCCATGTTATAAATATGCAAATTCCTTGTGATTGTTCATCCCCCGCTATACAACCTTGTAATGACTTGCGGAGATATTGTGGGGATGTGGATGAATTCACTCGAACCTAACTTAACCAGCGGAACATCTTGCGAGTTACATTCGGTTATTCTAGTCTAGGAACCTAGAGCCTATTTTAGTTATTAAATATTCAAAGGAGGAGACAAGATATATGGAACAGTTATCTAAGGACAATCGCATACCGTAAACCGTTATCAAAGGTTTAGTGCATGGTAAGCGTGAGAACGGAAAATAAAGAAATGGTATTTTGTATGGCATGAAGCGAGTTAGAACATTCGTCGAACTGAGTAGAGAAATAACATAGGGAAGGATCCTAGAGCCGCTAATTGAGTAAAATAAGAAGGTCGGTTAGGACACTCCATTGTAGCATATCCTAGCCGGTAGAGGAGTGTCAATCATGTAGTCAGTGTTTTTCAGACTTTAAAACGTATTGAACAAAAATGTTTACCACAAGAGTTGGCTGGAAATGTGAAAATGAGTGCGCCCTGATTTATATTCACATTTTCAAAGTTACTTTGGAAAGCATGTTCATGATTTCACACAAGAGTCCAAAGTTCGTTACGACCGTTTCCTTCTTACAATAATCTGAGGGGGTATTGCTTGATTTTCAAATGTAGTAATACCTGTAACTCCTTATGAAATTTACTTAAAATGGGTAAGATGTATTTCGTCACTACTTACTATATGCATTTGATTTGTCCTAGTTATACAGTTACCGCTTAAGCTCGCAAGGATTAAAATCTATACCTTGGGATTGCCTGAACTCGTATGTAATCAGTGAACATAATACATACTACAAAGGGCTGTGAATGTGTATAGCGCCAAGCAATTCACGTCTCCCTTCCCTCATGCCCGATATGATTTTCGAAATCTCGCTTAACGAATCACCACACCTTCGTTCTTACCTCCGTATTATATCTTTAAGCTGAATCATCGTCGTAAAGTGATCAGCATCTTATATCATGTCTTCACTTACAATGGAAATCTAGAGGCAATAACCGGTCTTCCATCCGGAAAGTAGGTCGGTTTAATTGGCTGAAAGCACTTGATAAAAATGGCTGCACCGCGACGTGTGAGAAATTTCGTCTACTACGTAATTACATTAAAACTTTGAGATGAGGAAGGTAGTTTCGGTTTAAAAAAAAGGCCTTTTTGGTGTAAATTTTTCCCTCTTCGCCTGCCACGAATACTATTACTACTTTTAGTTTGCAGAGGTATCTTCCGGATTCGTGGTGCAGTGAGTGAAGATTAAAATTAAATATAGAGAAATCTACATCTACATCTACATAATACCCTGCAAGCCACCACGAGGGTGTGTGGCAGGGGGTGATTTCTCACCAAACATGCACTACATATCATGCATTAAAAAGGAATAGTATTAATATAGTAGTTCTATATAGTATAGTGTTCTGTTATGCACTTTTGGTGAAAGACATCACATCAAACCTTGTCATATAAATTCGGCGGAGTAAATTTGAACGTAGCAAGCGATGTTAAATACTTAGGAGTAACGATAATTTCTGATTTGTCGTGGTGAAAGCACAGAAAATATATGCTGCACTGCGTTGAAGAAACTAGGGCCCGTATTCTCGTTTGAAACGCAACCTCGGTTATCTCCCCAGCAACGAAACCGAGGTTGCGTTTCATTGATTTCCTCATTAGAATGTTTACAAAAAGTTAACGCGAGTCCTGAAAACCTATGGTATCCCTTGGATACCACTAGAGTTTCAGAAAGAGAATAAGGACCCAGGATTCATTAAATTAATAATAGGAAAGTGTTGGGATAAAAAAGTTAAAGAAAGATTTTTTTCACTTTGGTTAGGACTCACCTCAAATATGCATTTGAGGTCCTGTAAGTAATGGATTAATTCGCGAACTCCATAAAATATAAGGACATCAGCTCGTATTGTCAAGGACGGATATGATCGTACAGAAAGTGTCAAACAGCTTTTTGAGGGAATAGGATAGGAAGCTCTGAAAACTCATAGATTAGGCGCCAGACTTAGGCTACCTACTCGAAAAATTCAAATCGGTCAAATTTAAGGATGATACGTCAGGTTTACTTTTGCCCCCACACTACATGGGAACATATAAAAGAAAAAAAATAGAAAGTCAACAGAGCTAATCGATTTAAGAATTCCTTTTTCCCGCGGACAATTCGTGATCATAACTCAAATACGTTAGGATAAACATTACTCTTTCTAACTCTCCCTGGTCCTATCCTATGTCGTCCAAGAAGAAGTGAACACTTAGTAATTTTCCACACTTTTTGTTATACCTAAACCGGTTTCAACGTTTTCACGTCATTCTCAAGAGGTTCACTCAAACCTCTTGAGTCAACCTCTTGAGAATGACGTGAAAACGTTGAAACCGGTTTAGGTATAAGAAAAAGTGTGGAAAATTACTAAGTGTTCATTTCTTCTTGAACTATGGAGAAATTTCAAAAAGTAAACTCGTCGACGATTAATTTTACTATCCTATGTTCCTTGTTGCCTTTCGCATTAACCCAATGGCTAGTGACCTAACACCCCCTGCCACTCGCCGCTGCGGCGGCTCGTAGGGTATTGTGTAGATATACATCTACATAATACCCTGCAAGCTACCAGAAAGGTGTGTGGCAGGGGGTGAATTCTCACCAAAAATGCACTACATATCATGCATAAAAAGGATTAGTATTTATATACTGTTCTAAACAACACTATTTAAAAAAAGATAAAAATAGCAAAGCATACATTTAAAAACATGCTGTTAGTTTGGTTAGCTTCAAGTCCTTATACCAACATGCAGCTACCAATGTTATCCATTGCTACACTCGTACTGGATATGTTTACCGTTATTCATATCCCTAATAGTACGAGGAAAAAAGGACATTTTGAATGTCAGTTCGGCAATCAATTTCTCTAATTTTGTGATTATGGTCCAGTCTACCATAGTAAGTTGGGGTTCGCAAAATATTTTTAACATCATCACTGAAAATATGATCTTGGAATTTGTTTAAGAGATTAAGTCTAAATGTGGATGGTTTTTAGCCTGCCAGTCATCTCCGAATGATACCTGCAGGGGCAGCGCGCTATCTGTAAATTGAAGTAGCCTCGCTCAATGGTGAATGTCATGTTTATCGATCACAGGTCGGGGATTTTAGTTGTTACCGCTCTGGATAATGTCGCCCCGTTTGGGTGTGATGTAATTGGTGGAAATCCTCTTACCGAGTAGCCGTCCAGCCTTGACTTCCTTCCCTACATATACGCTTGCATCTTATTTGGCTTCTCTCCCACCTTATAAATCTTCGGATTTGAATTACGTTCAGTGCTCATGATCTCGTAAGTATGTGGTACTTGCCGTTCCTCTGAATTCTCGGTCCCAGTTGAAGTTCACTAATCGACATTGAAATAATTTAGGTCCTTTATTAAAGTGGTTGAATTGTAAAATGAAATGTATTCAATTTTTTCATATTTTAGTAATTTAGGTGTCCTCTTCATGTTTACTAGTATTTCCCCTCATGCCGCACTACATTTTCCGCGAATAGCAGTTGAAATTACGTGCGATTAATGCAGTGAATTGGCGGTACCTTGGAAAAAGCTTGTATTTGGAAAAGTATTTGTATCGCATACATATTCCATTTTTTTAAAAAAAAACTGATATTACCAACGCACTTCTCAATAAATAAAATTGTTATAAAATTTTGGTACGAATCCGTGATAGTTTTCAAGATGCTAGCGTTTTTTTGCTATTATCGCAGACGAAATGCGTTGGTGACATCGAAATGGCCCAGCTATCGTCATTGCCAGATGCTTTAAACGTTAAAGTTTTCATAATTTAATAGACATTAGTTCGGGTTAGAGGGAATATTCTATTTTTTGTAATTTTTTATGGTGTGCAGATAATTACTAATTGTGTACGATGGACATAAGTTTATCTATATCTGTGGCATTATTACTATTTTCCCCCCATCTCCAGGCTGAGAAAAGTATTCACTAAATCCCCCTGTATGGCTACTCTAAATTTTTGTTTCGTTATCCTTGCTTTTCGATATATTAGGCATTTTATAAGAGAGAGTGGTATACATCTACATCTACATCTACACGATACCCTGCAAGCCACCGCGAGGGTGTGTGGCAGGGGGTGAAGGTCACCAAGCATGCACTACTAGCATGCAAGCAAGCAACTAAAGGGTCTCATGCAACTAGATTGTTAGTATCTATAGTATTTGAGGGGTTAATACATGCATCATGCACTACAGAATACTCTAAAATATTTCCCCTACCTATTCCTTTCCTATGCTGCCTATTCTGTTCTCTTATAGTACGGGGGAAAAATGCCATTTTGAATCTATCTGTACGACAATCTATCTCTCTAATCTTATTTATCTGGTCGAATCTAGCATAATACGCTGGTGTTTTCAATATGTGCCTAATATATATTTTACCTGCTTACAAGCATATCCAAAGAAGTTGAATATCTCTCTGATTTTGGCTTGCGCGTTCGTGAACCGACCTCCGTATTGATTTAAGTGCTATATTGAAGACCCCGTCAGTTATTGGTGATAATATTTGGCCTTAAGGAGGTTGGCTCGCGACTGCTTGAGTCAAGTTGTATGAGGAATCTTATTAATTTAAGTACGAGTATATGCCTGCTAAGTGATCCTTACTTCAAAAAGAAAATTACCTAAGCTATTGAAAGTCATAAGTATCACAAGAAATACTATTTCTTTTTAGTCTAGTCGAAGGATTTCTTTTTTATGATAATTTTGATAAGCTCGACTATGGAGTCAATTCAGCATATACTTTAAAGAAATAAATGCATGTACTCAATGAATTTACTAATTAATAACACCAGAATATTACTGTCAAACATTATTTTATAATATCTTCTGAAATATGCTTTAATATCTCATTAGTAATGATATTATTCATACGCCATACATTTTGGCTAGAGCGACCGTAGCGCCACTTGAATACAACTAACGCATTTCGTCTGCTATAAGCGCAGAAATTGGTGGATTTAGCGAAAAATACGGTAGCTTGATGCCTTTTTTTCGCGTCATTTTATTTCTTGTGACATTACGCATAACATATCAGTTTTTTGCAAAAATGACATGTCAAAATGGTATTTTTAAACGTTATATTCCCATGTGATGGCCATTCTCGCCGTTAATCGTATGTAATTTCAAATGCAATTTGTGCAAAAAGGAGTATAGGTTGGTATAATTATCTTTACTTTATTAGACAGAGGAACCTTAGTTCTATAAGTGCGGAAAATATAAAAAAAATGACATGACTTTCACTTTTCGGATCAACCTCCTTAAGCTGTAGGAATGGTTATTTCCGTCGTATATAGCTTGTAGTAATACGTCTCTGTCGTTGGGTTTTGTTGTTTTCTGCTACCCGTTCATTTATCTGTAGTCACCTCAATATTACGTATTGGTTTTTTCCCTCTTAGTGTTGGTTTTGATGCATTTTTATGGGGAGATTTTGGATTTATAAAAGTCTCCTCCCCTATGCTACGTCCTTATGCACAACAGCACACGTCGTTCGTGTACCCATCCCATTCATAAACCTTTTCTTTTTATACCTTCTCCCTCGCCTTCCCAACATTTCCCCTCCGCTAAAAATCTTCTTTATCCCGCTTCCCATAATTACTCGTTCCATTTTTCTTCTCTTCACCCCTCTTAATATCAGCTTCTTTCATATCTTCATTCCTCCAGCACCATGCTCAACACGCATGCATAATAATTTGTCTTCCTGTCCCTCCACAGTAATTGATAATCCACTTTCCCCGTTATTTAAGAGTTGGCTTCGAGTTGATGATTATTTGGGAAATTGTACATTATATATAGCATGGCATCTCAACGTTCCGTGGGTACCAGTTATCATTCAGAGACATTTCAATGGTCTTTGAGTACCCCTTCTCTTAATAAGCATATTCAGTTTCTTAGGGTTGTCAAAAGTAGTTTGTTCTGAGTGAAGAGTTTACTTTTTCAAGTATCGTTGATTGGAAGGTAAAAATAGACTGGGCTTTTGAGTTGTGGGTATGCAGAAGGATGAAGAATGTAAGGTAGGTGAAAAAGAGGACGAGTGATAGGATGTTAAGTGTTGGTAGGACAGGGAAGAAAGTTGAATGAGGAAATTATGAGATAAAGTGTGGATGGAGAAGGTAATGGAGGGCGATAGTGTTTTGAAGGGCGTGATTGAGTAAAGAGTTTTGGGTATGAGGAGTAAAGGAGGAGGAATAACGTGTAGTTTGGATAGATTAATCATAGGTACAAAGTATGCGGACGTAAGAAGGGCATCATATGAAATGTAGGGGTCGTGGAAATAAATGATAACCATTAGGACATATCGTCACTAATAGAAAACATAAATAATGATATGATTAATTGTCATTTGCTAATCCCACATTCCAAACTTCTTTTTAATTATCATATATCTACGTACTTATACCGTGATGAGTTATTTTTTATCTTCTATGTTAGGCTTAAAATTAGCATCGCCGTGTCAGTTCCTTCATTCCACCCGGTTCACGTTTTTAAGCAATTTCTCATTATAGTCTCGGGTTCAAGCTTAACCTGGCTTTGTGCGTATATTATTACATTGTATTGAGAACTCTGGCTCTAAAAAAGTTTTGATTAAGTTTCTAATTCTGTTGACTACCTTATTCGCTGACACCGGGTGTAACGATTCTTTGGCGTTTGTAACTTGGCGTGCTCAGATCTCATATGCAGAGGTATTCGAAGTGCTCTCTCGGTTGCCAAAGATATATTAGACCTTTGAGGCCCGTAGATGTGACTTGAGTTTCACTGTCAGAATTGTCATAGGACCTCGGGACGTCTTCCAATTGGATTATAGAGTTAATCATGATTATCTTTATTAATAGCATTAGCTTTTAAGGTGCTCCAAATTCCAAGGATGTATCGTACCAGTTAGCCTAAACTGAGCATTGCGCAAACACAATATCTATGGCCAAGGTGGGGTTCGAACCCACTATTTTGTTTCCTGTGTGCTGAATTTTGCTATCGCTATGATTGATATTTATCCTTTACCAATGTGGTGTTTCAGAACAGCGCAAAAGATTAAATGGATAGAGAGGTAACAAAAAGTCTGATGAAAATTTCAAGGAGGATAAGGAGCAACTAATTCCCAAATATCTTGAGGCAGGATGGTCTATTGAAGACAATCGTCGAGGAAAAAGTGAATGGGATGAATGGCAAAGGAAGGATTCGTATGAGATATATGGAGCAGGTAAGGAAGGAAATCAGTCTTAGGATTGATGATTAGCAATGCTGACAATGATTGACCAGAGATAATAATCGGTGTGGAAATTTTCTTGCGGATTGCAGGGACGAAGTTTTAAACCGTGGTTTGGACCAAGTTCGGCTGAAATGGCGGAAGTAGTATTTTGGCTTGCAAATATGGATTTCAACCAGCCGCATCGAAACCTCAATCCAAAAGCCGCCCACGACCTCAGATCATTGTTTTTCTATGTGTTCCTGTTTTGGAAATCCGTAGCTTTCATTTACACCACCGCGTTTGTTTAAGCTGATTTTGGGGTGTAAAAAACGGCTTAAACCAGCGTTTTCCGCGTATTACACTTCGGCGGGCCAAAAGGTCTGATTTAAGCTCTTGCGTGCGGTGAAAAGGAAGGTGTCCATGCCACAATTCCTCATAATCCTCTTTAGATCGCGGTTTAGATCGATTTCAAATCAAATCGAGCGCCTGCGGTTTTCCGCTACCGTGAATGAAGTTTCAAACTTCCCTGCAGCTGGTTCGAAAATTGTCGACTTTTCAACTACGGCGGACGAGAGATTTATGGCGTTCCGGCGTTAACCACATCACCGCCAGCCAAAGGCTCCTTGTCGTTTTTGCCAGGCGTGTCCCAGTCCGTGGTTTGAAGCTAGTACTCTAAATCTATCTGCTTTACCTGTTGATTAAGATATCTTTGGCTGGGACCCAGAGATATAATCAATAAAATACGATCATTTGAGATGATTAAGGACATGAAATTTCTTCCTTTTTGTACGGAAATAAATTAATTTGACGGGCGCTAATAACATTACTGTGAATGAGCCACAAAAGCTGTGTGCCTAACTATGTATGTATACCAACTTTCTCTCCTCGTATAGCCCTGGATTTGGGTAAATCAAATGAATTTTTGTGAGTGAATCATGAATGTGCATACAGGAAATGAATAAAGTGCATCATGAATGTTTAAAAAATGTATTTTAACTGAAATTCACTCAGTATCAGGGAGTGTATTAAGGACTGAATTCGGTATGTGTGCATTAAAATGCAAATGAAATCAAGGTGATGTACTTGCCCGAAGTACTCAGCGCTCCATTCCCTGGCCCGGGTTCCAATGCATTTCACTTTGGTTAGGTCCACCGCAACCCAAGCATTATGTGTCTTTTTTGGACACCACTTATCTCATCTCATCTACATCTATATAATACCATGCAATCTGCCGTAAGGGTGTATGGCAAGGGGTGTATCATCATCAGGCATGAATTTTAAATCAGGTATAATTAAATTTACACTTACTGTCAAGTAGGAAAAAATACTAGTTCGTGCATGCAGTACTTATATGCACCTAAGACGTATTATGCTAATACTTTGTGGAAATTGTTAGATATTCATTCATTAGACATATACAACTATGAAAAACCACATGTGGTACAAAGTAAGATATTGACCCTCCACCCTGATTTATTAATATGACATCCTCTGTAAGGAGGCAAGGATGCAATGCAACCGGACCGACCATCTGTGATTAAGTTAAATGTCTCGGACTTATTGATATGGAAATCTTTCATCGTAGCAAACTGCTATTTCCGCATTTATTTTATTAATCACGGTCATGGTATCATTGCATCGTTTAAGATAGCATCGTCCCACACTACATCATCAGGACAGACCGATGAAATAATTAATAGAGATTAACTGCTTGAGCGAGAGATAAAGTAATTCATTTTCCCATGAAAAACACACAATTACGATTCAGAAAAAACTTACTTCCTAGAGAGTAGACGAATTTATGGTCATAATTATTTCCTACATTTTAATTATATTTTTTTAGCAAACAGTTTTTTTTTTGTTTTTCAGCTAAAATCAGTTCGAGGTAACCTCTTGTTTCTCTTTATTCTTTCGTGGCTATTTCGACCTACCACCCCGTGCCACACTTCCTCGCGGAAGCTTTTAGAATGGCATATACTATATGTGAGTGGGGGTTCCAATAAAATATTGACGGGGACCCGAACGCGGGCCTCATGAGTGGGACTCCAGTACTGTTTCCACCAACTGTTCCTGCGAACTCTTCTCAACAGAATCGGTTTCAAGTCTGTCCCGTACTTAAAGCCGCTTCAGGCCGGAATTGGTAGGTTCAAGGATAGATTTGGAGAAAAGAAAGGAAGAAGGGTAGAGAGAGACCCGGCGTCGACGCTAGCCTTAACGAATAGCACCAAGGGGACATTAAATTTAAGTACCATCGGTTGGGCGGAGTATTGAACAATGATTGCTCTCCATTTAGCACCCATAGACGGATTACAGTGTATGATTCTATCGGGTTTCGAAACAGGTCCACGATTAGTGGTTTGCCTTTTTATTTGCCTTCGCAAAGACAAACGCCTCGTCAGTCATCATCAGTTTTCCCTCTTTCGAGTGATGTTGGTTTGTGATGCGCCATTATTATGACGTGAACCATTTGAGGAAATTACTGGGCGTGTGTTATTCGCCATGGTGCATTTACAAAATTGCGTCGCCCGATTTGAATACGTTTTCCTCCCTAGTTCCGTTCCCTCTTCTCAACGTCGCTCCCCCATCTATGTGTTTCCGAAGTAACTTTTTCAAATCCACAGGACCAAAAATACACTATGTGGAGGGAGGGTTCTCAAAATGTGCTGCTCTCAAGCGGCTGCCCGTCGAATTGTGTTGAGGCGCCGTTTTAGCGTTTATTTATTTATTTTTCTCTTTTTTTATTTACTTCACCCACCGAGCCAAAAATGCACTAGCGCTAAAGGCGTCATCGTTTCATTTCGCTGAATTTGTAGCTGCCGTCGTCGCGATTTGCGAGCTCCTCCTCCAGATGTCATTTCATGTGGCTATAGAGCGAGAATTGGTCGTCATTTTTCATTTTAGCCAGGGTCGCATTTTGGTATTGTTTTGTTTCAAGGGTTCGCAATCGATCCCTGCTTCGTTTCATAGCATATCTCGGTTTTGAATTTTCCTGTCGAGTTTTCACATTTGCAGTTTTTTAAACGAGGAGTACTAGCTCGCTTTGTTTAACGTCATGATTTAAAAAAATTAGTCTATTGGGTTTTGAGATGTTGTGTTGAATTCGGATGGAGGGGCCGTGTTGGTGTAGGGAATAGAGTATGTAGGTACTGGCCTCTCGCCCCGTGAGTCCAGGTTCCAATCTCAGAAGTGGGAAATATTGGCGGGTATTTTAGTGGCAGCTAGTTAATGGTAGGGAATGGAAGAGTGGAGGAAAGAAACCTGGAACCGACCTGACAACCTATTCCCAGGTTCAATGTCATAGGGGTTGTGTTTGTCGTAGAATCTTGGGGTAAATGTGGGAGGGGTTCGGGTTGGTATGGTGGCTAGAGTATTGGCCTCCCATCCTGTGGGCCCGGGTTCGATTCTCGGCAGTGGCGGATTTTTCAGTGGAAAACCGGTCCCCAATTGAGTACCTAGTGGAGGGTATTTCAACTTCAGTACACCGTCCGTCGGATGGGACGATAAGCTGTGGCCTCCTTCGCGCCTTTCGTTAAGGAGGTTGGCTCGCGGCTGCTTGAGTCAAGTTGTCTGAGGAATCTTATTAATTTAAGTACGAGTATATGCCTGCTAAGTGATCCTTACTTCACAAAGAAAATTACCTAAGCTATTGAAAGTCATAAGTATCACAAGAAATGCGATGTAAAGTCGAAGGATTTCTTTTTTATGATAATTTTAATCAGCTCGACTTTGGAGTCAATTCAGCATTTACTTTAAAGAAACAAATGCATGTACTCAATGAATTTACTAATTTATAACACCAGAATATTACTATCAAACATTATGTTATAATATTTTTCTGAAATATGCTTTAATATCTCATTAGTAATGATTATTATTCATACGCCATTTTTGGCTAGAGCGACCGCAGCTCCACTTAAAGACAACTAACGCATTTCGTCTGCTATAAGCGCAGAAATTGGTGGATTTAACGAAAAATACCTTGGGTTGATGCCTTTTATTTCGTGTCATTTTATTTCTTGTGAAATTACGCATAAAATATCAGTTTTTTGCGAAAATGACATGTCACTACGGTATTTTTAAACGTTATATTCCCATGTGATGGCCATTCTCGCCGTTAATCGTATGTAATTTCAAATACAATTTGTGCAAAAAGGAGTATGGGTTGGTATAATTATCCTTACTTTATTAGACAGAGGAACTTTAGTTCTATAAGTGCTGAAAATATAAAAAAATGACATGACTTTCACTTTTCGGATCAACCTCCTTAAGAGTAGGCTAATGCCGACTCCGGGTTTCTCTCCAGTGGAGAGTCTCCACCCTTCCTCCGTTTCCTGAAAACTCCTACCATTACCCAATTACCCACCTATCGTAAATGGCGCAAATGACCTGTCTGTCACCTCCCCTGAATAACCAACCAACTAGATGGTGGAATATAACCTTAGCTGTCGGAGCACCTAAACCCAAGACTTCTACTACGGAACCCAGGGTCGGCATCAGTCTGCTCTTAACGAAAGGTGCCGAAGATGTTTGAGGCCTAACGTCCCATTCGACGGACGGAGTGCTGCGACTAAAATGCTCTCCACACAGCCCTCAACTAGGGACCGCTATAAATATAAAATGAAACTCGTGCAGGAATCAAACCCGGGATCTCGGGACTGGAGGCGGGATTATCTTGTCAGAAGCGTGGAGAGAAGCGCAATGGAAATTGCATCCTGTGTGAAAAAATGAATTGCACGGAAAACATCCCAGATGAATATACGATTTTGCGGAGAAATAGCCGCTGTTATGTTTGATAGCATTTATTCATTAAATATCCACCATTTGACGCAACTTGAAACTGTGCAATGCATCGCTTCGTTGGAAATTGCATTGCAACTTAACCTTAGATACTCGTTCCTCTCTCTCATACTTGACTGGAACAGATGTCTGCCGGAGAGATTGGAAACTCCTCTGCTGTAAAGTGGTCAAATAAAAGATTTTCCTCGCGTTCGTTCAGTAAGGAATTTGAAGGATTCTCTCGGATAGGTGACGGTAGATATCATTTTTGGAAATTCTAACGCTCAAAATACCGATCCTGAATCAGCCCATCGATATCAAGCCAAGTTTTTATTTGAGTACGTTGATTGATAGTTTGAACAACATCGGCTCAAATGCATTGATTGATCCAAGTGTTTTGAAAATGATACTCGAGAATCGGCAAATGAACTGAATTGCTGCGATGTAAAGAACTTTATTTTTATATTTTTGCCTGACTCATTCTGAAATATGCTCTAAAACAATGATTTTCTTGTGGAATTTGGAAATGATTATCAACTTCTTCCCCCCCCCCCCCTCCCACGAGGCTATTTTAATGCTGAAATATGTCGGCCTTCATTGCTCACGTACATGCAGCCCCGTTGCAGTAGTGGACACGAACATTTATGGCACACACTGTATGTACTGGAATTCAGTCACGTTCTCTTTAGCTCTGTAAAATGATGACTCGTGTGGTGACCAATACCATCAAATTCTTCTTTCGTGAATAAGTCATACATTTGCTCTCTCCTGAAAGAGTGGTACTGTTTTTTGCGCTGCAAAGGCATTCTTAATAAAAGGTTTGTACTTCCATTCATCAAATAGTAGTCTTTTCTAGTTTTAAGAAACTCCATTTGCATTTTAATATTCACTTTATTAATATGGTGACCCAGGTTTATTCTTTCACAAATCGCTATCATTCTATTTCTAGTCTTTGGACTTCGGTGGAATAAGATGAGCTCTGTTTAACGGGTATTTCTATATGTTTTGTAAGATGTAAACTGTTTTATGCAACGGGTTTTCTTTAAAAATCCTTTATTTCAATCGCGGTAGTGTGTTAACTAAATCTAAATAAAATAAATTTGAGCAGGGGTCGTAGAAGTGATGCTTGCTGGCTACATGTGGCTCTGAAGGTAAAATTGAAAACGAAAATTATCGTAGTTTCGTTTGAGGAAGCATATATTACCATGGGGAAATGATACAAACATAGTTTAATTAAATATCCTAGTTTGATTAATATATCATCGTTTCATTTACTGATTCCGACTGAGGATCATGCTTTTAAATAAAAAACTATTTACAAACCGAGCCCGTAGAAATTTTCCTAGGAAAAGTAAGTTCACTGCTCACACGAAACCAATGAGAAAAAATTTCTTATGAATATCACCTGTTTTATTTGGGAAATAATCAATTCTATAATTTGTTATATTGCTTTAAATTTTCCTTGCTTTTAAAAATGTATGTAGTGATGGCTTTCGAAATTTTTTAGCTTTTTAAATGATATTAAATGGCTCTTTGATCTCAAAAGTTGGACGGGTCCTTGAGTTAGAGGAATGCGAGCACTCTCAATATCGGAACTTCGAGAGATTCGGAAAAAATGAGAGCTCAGGGAAATCTCGTACGATATTATAAGCAGCATTTCCAGTCTCCAACACGCCGTGGGCCAACTTCCATCCCGAATCCGAAATATCGGTACTCAGCCGAGCGGCGAGAAGTGGATCCCCGCCGTCGCGTTGACATTCCGGAATTCCGCGCGCCGGCGAATTCCGAGAGGCGTGAGCGATGCCCGACTCCTTTTTTCCCCGCGGTAGATGGATGCCGATGCCTTTCGTATCACGCCCCTGCGAGCTCATTAACGATGCGGCGCAGGTGTCCGCCAAGACGGCGGTTGTGTCGGGACGACGAAGGAGATGGAGTGGGGAGAGAGGGAGTAGCAAGCAAGACGGGGGACGCGCGCCGCGGCGTGCCCGCTCGCGGAATCGGGGAAAACGTCCGCCGTCTTGGAGAGAGAGACAGCTCGGCGAACGGCGCCGCTTGTTGCTACCCGAGTGCTTCTGCAGATTTTACTTCCTCGTATACTACGCCTTCATTATACCCTGCAACCGTAACAACCGTGAGGGTGTTAGGAAGGGGTGGCTCAGCACCAGGCGTACATCTACATAATACCCTGAAAGCCACCATAAAGTTTTGTGGCAGTGGGCGAATTCACACCAAACATACATTGCATATCATGCAAAAAAGTGATTAGTATTAATATTCTACTCTAAGCTCCACAATTTAAAAATTATAAAAGTTGCAAAGCAAGCATGCAGAAACATGCTGTTATTTGGGTTAGCTTAAAATCATGATACCAACATACAACCACCTATGTTATCCATTGATACACTCGTATTTATGATATTGGATATATTTACAGTTGTTCATATCCCTAATTTTACGAGGAAAGAATAATATTTTGAATCTGTCAGTTCGGCAATCAATTTCTCTAATTTTGTGATTATGGTCCAGTCTACCATAGTAAGTTGGGGTTCGCAAAATATGTTTAACGTCATCAGTGAAAATTTTATCTTGGAATTTATTTAAGAGATTAAGTCTAAATTTCAACCTACAATCTGACAGATTCCAATTTTAATTCCTTTAATAGATTGGTCACGCTAATATAGTTATCGTACCGTCCCTTTACAAATCTTGCCTGTCTTCGCTGCATACGTTCGGGTTTATTATTTAGGCCTATTTCACATGGATCCCATATATACTACGTATGTCAATCGAGTAAGCTATCCTGTTGTCAAGAACTACTACGCCCCGGATGTCTCCTTCGTTTCGTCTACAAAAAATCCCACAGGAACCTGAATCACCAGAATCCACAGGGAAACTGTTGATTAGTCCAGAGCTTATCGGGCTCCTTAGATCACCCGGGCTCATGGCCGAATATAACTGTCAGTAGGGACTTTAGATGTCCCCATCCTCATCAAAGAATGAAATTAATCTCAGGAGCAGGCGAGCTAGATTGTGAAGTTGGCCAATCTCTCCGTAACCTCACAGATTATTTGGCGACATTCTGTTTACTTTTGCTGTTCTAAATTACTTCTGTGGTTTATGGGCTTCTAATTTCCAAACGTGAATTCCAAATTTCTTTTGTCGAGACTTTGATGATTGCATAAACTTGATGATTTGAGTGGTGTAGCTATTGCATTGCACTGTAAAAAGTAGATCTGATTTTGAGGTGCAAAAGCGATCTGATTTTCAGATGCAACAATTTTAAGACAGGGTATGTTGAATTTCAGCAGTAGTATCTTGTCTAAAAATAAGGCAAGTGAACGACTGAAAATCAGACCAGGTGGGACTTATTTTAAGTTAGGCCTATGCTGAATTTAAGACAACCCTGGTCTGGTCGTAATGCGTGTTACTACTGAAATTCAAGCCTACTTTGAGGGGATGTCTTATTTTAAGGCAGTTGCAGGACTGAAAATCAGACCAGGTGGGACTTATTACTAAGACAGCCCTGGTCTCAAATTCAGCATGGGCCATTCTGAAAATAAGTACCACGTCAAAATGCGGGTTGCTATTGAAATCAAAGCCTACTTTTATGCGATGTCGAATTATAAATACTAAATATTTAAACACTTCACACGAACACAAACCAAAACCCAAACGTTTCATATTTTTATTCGATGATACTGTTTCACTGACTAAATTCTTCAATAGAGCAAACGTAAGTCATAGAATTTCCATTGAAATAGATTTCAGGACGGAAATGGGAACACATTGACAATAATTTCAAAGATAATATGAAAATTTGTACTTTTATTGGAAACAAAGTAATCCATACAAAGACTTCAATACCACAGATGTGTGCCAGTATCTACAAACCAAGGCAGGAACTGTCACTTGATGAGGGCGACTATTTATTAGTTCTTACAACGCTGTCACGTAGACAAAATAAGGAAGAATAGTCTCAGGATGCGTCACTCAGATAGAACTGGCTCCCTTCTGCAAACAAACGAAGTATCAACGCTACATTCTCACACCATTAATTCATCGCACGAAACTTATTCTCCCTAGGTACTTACAATGTAATTTGACAACTTTGAAATCGACATCTCTACACTTCGTAATCCTTGTTGAGTTCCCGCTCCCGGGTTACGCCGTTACGCTCCGCCCGTCAGTGAGCACATTTCTCTGCTATTGGAAGCTTGTATCGTTGTATCTCGCAACCTCAATCATCCAAATAAGTAACGTTTTACGACTCATTTCAGGTTAGGAGTGTTTTGTAAATTAGAGTGTGGTGTGAAAATGTTTTGGTGAATTACAAAATTAGTGAGGCCTGTGGCGTGTTATGAGGAGTGCGTAAATCACGGAATATTTAAGTCCCCTTTTGTGCTTGTGTTGGAGGGAGGGTAATGGAGAGGAAAAGTTTGGTGTTGACTTAAATCATAAGATATATAGCATAAGGGGCTATTAGTGCGTACTGGGGATTATTTCTTATTATATTAATGTCTTCTTTGTGCATGTAATACTGAAGTTAGTGAATGTACAAAGTTTGCTTACATAATGTTTGTTTACATCGTGTTGTTCATGATAATAAAAGTTTTTCAAACGCATTGTAAACATTCGGGGACACAATATAATGTGATGGGTAGAATAAAATCTCACCATGATTATTAATAGATAGATTAAGGAAATAGTTTTTATAGGTGTTTGCTTTGACCAGTGTGTTTGTTGGGTAAATATGAAAGTTATTGTTTACTGGTATGCACTTGATAGTACTGTGTGGAAGTGTTACATTTATTAGGCAATCCTACCGTTGATAGTGCTTGAATTTTGTGTGTTTCCGTTATTGTCGTTTTTCCTATGAAATTATGTGTGTAGAACCAACCGGTGGATTATTCTTATAATACATAGGTAAATTGAGGAACAATGAACAACAACTCTCCACCTTAAAGTTCACAGCTACACATAAAAGATGCTTGTACTATGACATGCAAATGTTTTCATTTGCTTTTGTGAACTGGCTTGGGTCATGGCTTGTGTAGTGTCAAAACGCATGATTTTCAATTTAAATTTGTAGACATCAGCTAACAATCTGTAATTTTCCCTCACTCATCCAGTGTGAAATATTTCACAAGTGATCAATGGCACCTAGTGAAAATATATACTTTATTGTAGTTTGGCAGCATTTCTTTTACGAAGCACCTTTTTGCACAACATATCCCAAAACGAGAGTGCCATGAATAGGATTTACTATTTCCAATCTCATTTTGCTTTTATCCCTCACATTGCCCAACTGTACTGATTGGTATTTATATGGAACTATATATATATAGTACACATATGCCCTCTCACATAGATTGCAATTTCTTTATTCAACATTAGAGATAATGCTCCAACAATCCCTAAAGGAAATGTTTCAAATCAAATAATGCTTAATTTTCAATAAGCATACTATAACTATAGTTAGATTGAGTGTAAAAATTTGCATACAGTTAACTATCACAAAAATTAAGGATGAAAACTATTTTTATAGCTGGAGCCTATTTCAGAAATTATCTCCAGCTCTATGACAAATATATTTTTTTCTTTTGCTAAGTGATTTTCCTGTCAGAATTTCAGGTTTCTGGCAACACATATACAAAGGTGTATAAATGCCACTACATAACTTGGAATTCCATTGGCAATACTAAGAAGTAGATGACATATTTTACTTGAGGCAGTAAGGTTATATATTTCATATTGTAGCATGGCAATAATATTCTTGGCAACATTATAATGAAGCTTCAAATGTGAATAATGGCTTGCTGCAGACTTGTTATCACATTAAGCACATATTCGTGTGTTTTTAATGTAACAACATTACATTTGTAGCTTTGTTACTCTACATGAAATTTCAGTTTGACTCTGCTTCACAAATTTGTCTTATCCTATACAGGCATGTCACTTTTTTATATTCATGCTGACAATGTTTTCAAATTTGTCAATCCTTAATACTTGGATTTAAAAACAAACCTCGACTTGCATTCTACCAGAATATTTTCAACAAGCCAACTAATGAAATCATTTTGCTTGAATTGACTGATGACCTCCTAGCGCTCCTTCCACCGAGCAAATTACTGTTTACATAATGTTGAAAACACCGTTACAGATGTGATGTAATAGCTTGAAATACATGGTTGACATGTGATCTAGGCCATTTATTATTATCATATCCCTTAGTAATGTTCTGATTACCATGTCATGGACCACTTATCCAGTATACAGTAATTACTGCACATTAATGAAGATCTATCACCAGACATTGTATCAATTCCTTCCCAGCATCATCATTCTATCCTTAACTTATGTCCTTCTTAATTCCTCTTCGTAATCCTCCTCTTAAGCAATTTAATAGGAACACGAAGTGTTTAGATAATACCTTTATTGTAAAAGTATAATGCCTTGGCATTTATCATAAAGCAATCATCTTTATAAGGAATGCACCTTTTGTGAGAATTTTTTGTACTAATGCTTGTTCTGAATAAAGTTAGATCAGTTTGACTCTGCTTCACAAATTTTTCTTATCCTATAAAGGCATGTCACTTTTTTATATTCATTCTGACAATGTTTTCAAATTTGTCAATCCATTAACACCTGGATTTAAAAACAAACCTCGACTTGCATTCTACCAGAATCTTTTCAACAAGCCAAGTAATGAAATCATTTTGCTTGAATTGGCTGATGACGTCCTAGCGCTCCTTCCACCGAGCAAATTACTGTTTACATAATGTTGAAAACACCATTACTGATGTGATGTAGTAGCTTGAAATACATGGTTGACATGTAATCTAGGCCATTTATAATTATCATATCAGTTAAATTAGCATGGACCACTTATACAGAAGGCAGTAGCAGTGTTATTCTATTAAGTTGGAAAAAGTTCTCATAAATGGAATTGAATTTTGGTTTCTTGTATTCCAGCGTATCACATATGTGCTATATATATTCCAACATATCGCATATGCTATTGTATCAATTCCTTCTCCCAACTTCATCAATCTACTTTTTTAACCTTTGTTCTCCTTAAGCCTTTTAGTTATCCTCCTCTTAAGAAATTTAATTCATCAAGTGTTAAGAAAATACCATTAATGTAAAAATAGAATGGCTTGACATGTATCTATCATTAGTGTATCATGTTTTTTAGCTCTTCCGAATTAGATTTGCATTCAGTAAGTGCACATATGTACATTATAGGCTTCACAGGAAGACTTATGCATTGTTTCCTTCATATATTTCATATTTTAGTAAGTAGGTATATAACTTTCCACTGTTTGCATAGGAAGCATTTAAGGTTTCAAATTTTATGCAACCTAAAGTCTTAAAGTTCAACTTTAAATTATTATGCTAAGTACTGCATTTCCTTCAGTGAACATTCCAGGAGAATAAACATTTCTGCTTAATCAATTACCCACAGCATTACTTCCAGGGCCTATTTGCTTGTTACATTTCCTACATGCACTAAGGTACTGACAAAATATTTGAATAGTATTTTTGTTGTAGAAAAGCTAATAAACTATTCAAATAACAATATTCCGAGTATAGGTTCCTATGCATTTAGGTGAAGTATTGATTCATCGTTTGTACATATAGTACTATGGCACAGAATAACTATCACGGATTACCCATAGCGTGATTTTTTAACATCTGGTCATACAATTTCACTTTTCTTGCTATGTTGAATGTTGGTTTGTTGTCTCAACTTTCCCAGGAGCAATCAAGGTTTAGTTACGATTGAAAATTAAATAAATATTACTCTCACGCTTAAGCAGCTGAAGAGTTCTTTCCACATGTTAAGTTACTTACGAGCTGTTAAAGTTAACGCTGTTTAAGAACTACCTACTTCGCTTACCTTTTTTCCTTCCCAGTTAATGAATAAGTATTGATTGCTTAAGTGAACTTCTAATAGCGAACATCTAAACAACGTGATTTCTTTCCGTTAACAAAAAGTATATCGGAGTGGGTTCTAATGTAATTATTTCTTTGCTCGGCACGGTATTTATTAGACTGATCATAAATTAGGCGACTCTGGATGACAAATACACAATGAAAATTCAAATTTCTCACCTGTACTCGATCGACTAGATTAATATTCAACATTAAGTTATGCAATTTCAACTATTCGCATTATTGAAACTAAACACACAAAGTTATACACATTAAAATAACATTCTAGTCGATAACTTTTAAAAAGTAATTTCGGTGAAGAGTACGACGCTGGTTACGCTCCGCCCATCAGTCTCTGCTATTGGCTGATTAGCTCCAATTGCGGAGCCAACCAAGGCCTGCTTATTTTCAGCGCGGGTGATTTGAATTTCAGATCACAACCATCTTATTTTCTACATGCAATGGTTATGGTCTTAAAATAAGACGGAGGTGTGTCTGATATTCACGCATCATGAGTGTTAAATTCAGACCACTACCTTAAAATCAAACAGCGCTTATATTCAGATCGCACTGAAAATCAGATCAACTTTTTACTCATGAGTAATCACTGCTGCCAGTGTTCTTGACCAACATTTCACGGCCACCTTCCTTCTGAAAGATATCTTTTATTTTGTTCTCTGAAAGCCAATGCATAGCTTGTCGACAAAATGTTAACCACATGAAGAAGCCCATGTGACGGTGCTCGTTTAATTTCGAGAGTTGCTTATTATTTATGGATTTTTCTTTTGATTCCCAATCGTATGTGAACAGTTGTGCATTTGGGTTCATTTTTTGCCTTTTTTCTCACGTTTAAGATTACAGAAAATATTCCAATCATTAATATCCGTGCGTTTGTGTGTTGTAAATCTATCGGGTTGAATTTAGATTGAAAGAAAAACGTGTCTTCGGCCTCAGCAATAATAGAAGAAAAAGAATCCCCATGGCTTTAAGATTTTGTTCTTGGGAATTGCTCATCTTCCAAACTTAGAATGGAAACATTTTCTAAAAATGGCTTTTGCATTAGAGATTAAGAAATATTCCCTAAGTAGCTTCGCGACATGAATTTGAAACCGAATGCAATCATCTCCCATTAGGAGGTGATCGGCCTCTTTTGTCTACCCGTGGGTTCACTGGGTTCACTTAAGTCAACTATCCGCTGGAAGAAAGGCAAAAATGTGCGGCGTGTAGCCAGGAATCATCCAGAAATGATAAGCTGTTGCGGATCGTGCCGCCCGCATTCAAGCGGCCATTCTATAAATAGCAGAAGGTAATGATTAATGAAATTGTTCTCTGTTTGACCCTCTTTCGCTTTTAATATTTTTTACCCTCCCTGTCTTTGATAAATTTACCCAGTGAATTTCAGGCGTAGATTAGGAGAAGCAATTTAATCCTGAGAAGCCTTTCACATCAATTGCCATGCGAAAAAATTCACCCGGACCGGGAATCGAACCACGGACCTATCCTACACCTGAAATATCCTACACCACGGAAATATCCTACACTTGAGAAGCCTGATTGAATCTATTTTTCGCTCCTCTACTCTACCCAATTCACATACTCTTCTCCCTGCCCCCCTACACGATGAACGGTGGCACTACTTGCAAAGCAGATTTTCTTTAGGGTCCCTTACAAATTAAGTTAACTCTCTCTCAGAGCCGTTTTAAGACTCTCCGTATCCTGCTAAGTCAGCGCACCAGTTAAGAGCTCTTTCTCAATCCGTCCTGATTTCTGTTTGTATCCATATCCAGAATTGGATGTGAGTCAAATCCATCTTGTTATCCAAAGTTTTATCGATTTACTATCCACATTGATTATTATGATTCATCGTTATCGCTAGTCATTAACCCTTGGATTGATTTTGCTCAGCTTGATTCTTCTATCGTCTAACTTTCGCATCAATAGTAAATCTTTCCTTTTAAGTTCTTCACTATTTTCTCCATATTATCTTGTACGAGACTATGCTTTGCCAAGCTTCTAGTTCATATATCCCTTGACGACAGTCTTCATCGATATACATTTCATATCGCATGTTTTGTCGATATACTTCGAGTGTAATTAATATCGGAAAATTCGTACCGTAGATAAATCTGAGTGCTTGTCATCTTTGCGAATATGTACTTACGTAATTTTCTGCCGACTCTCTCGACCCATTTTGTGGAGTGCTTAACTGTACGTGCAGGCCGCTTTTTCGCGTACTTAAAGTATACCACGCGTGTATTTGCATTTGATTAGAAAAGAAACACTCTTTATGTTTCAAAGCCATTAACCACTCTCTTGGCCTAATTGGCTCCTTTCAAATCAGAGGGGGAAAATGAGTTTGCTCATGCAATATGTTTTCTTTCATCCTTCACCCGTTATGCTGCTGTCATAATTTTGCTTTTCCCCGATTGAAATTGGTCTTGGTAATCTGACGAATTGTCTTATTTTCGTATGTCCGATCCATTCTCATTTCTCCTCGAAATCGGAACGGATGTGTCTACGGAGAAGGAAGACGGAATTTAAAAGATCCATAGTATATGGTACGTCCAATGTGCGTATAAACACAAATGGGGCTACAGTACTGACGAGCGGAGGTAGAGAATATTTGCGCCTTATTATTTATTTACCCTTCGTTAGCCCTGTCAGTGACATCTCTTTTTTTCTGTCCTGGAGTGAAAGGGACGATTTCACTTCTTAAGCCGTTCCACCAAGGAAAATACTTCTTTTTCATTTCATTCCGACGCTCTCATTGCGTTCAGTCCTTTCGGTAACTATGACCGGGTCTGGGGATGAAGTGAGTCACTCGCATTTGCGTTCCTCCGCCGAAATAATTGCAAAAGATTATTGGACGCTCTTCGCGCTTCATTTGGCTCCCGCTGCAAAATTCCACGTTGTGAGGTCGTTTGTCCTCAATTTTCCGGAAATTAAACTTGGCTATTTGGGTGAAAAGACTCCATCTGCCGCCGCCGGCGCCCTTGTCTTAATTTGGGCCTGCGAGGTCACTCGCCGGGGGAATTATGGTTTCTCACCAGCGGGAGAAGATGAGAAGAAAGTTATCAACTAGGATTTCGGGGTATCATCCATGCCGTGGAGAATGAGGGCCACCAGCAATATTTGCATTTGAATCGCCTTCCGAATGAAATTTTTGAGGACTTTGACTGCAAGCGTTATTCGTATGGGATTTCACGTTCAAGATATTTTACCAAACTGTCGCCTTTACAGCTCTTGCACTACGACAAACCACACATTGTACGGTTATGCAGTTATTTAATAAAATCCAATTGATTTTGACGGCTATAGAGTCATTGTCAAGGACAAACAATATTTTTTCATTGTGTTTGACTCATTGTCCCACAACGCGTCACCGATCTTTATCCACCTCTTGTTATCGTGATGTCACCGCAGTATCAAACCCAGTTGTTATCGACTGCGTAGATAATGAGTTTCTCATTTTTTTACGTATTGGGGAAGCTTCTTAGCTACTAGTAGCTTGCTATTTCGGGAAAGCGATGGACAACTAGTGAAATTAACGCCCTTTTAGGATAAGTGTGTCACTGGGTAGGCGTAGGAATATTTTTAAGCGAAGGGTGGAGAGAAACCCGGTGTCGGCAATATCCTGCCCTGAACGGAAGGCGCTATGGGGACCACGGTCTAACGCCCAATTCCGCGGACGGAGTATTGTACTCGCAGTTTTCTCCACTCAGCATCCAAGTAGGGTGTTGTAATCCATTAAAGAATCTCTGCCTCTGCCTGGTGATGTTTCTGACCAAGGTAAAGTGTATATTATCGTCCTCATCGAGGATGCCGTCAAATTGCGTCATGCTGTTTTATTTACTGTTGTGTGCCATCTTACGCATCAAAGTAACGCTGCTTAGCACCATTAATGCTTATTTGGTTTAGATTGTGTATTTTATTGTGTACTATGTGCACTTAGCTTGCATATATGTATATCAACCGGTGTAGCTGGGAAAGGAAGGACATATGGGTACGTGCTCTTGACGTTTCTCATTTATTTTGATTGTTTCTATCGTTTCTATATCTATATCTGCTGACTACCCAACAAGCTACATCGAGGGTGTGTGGCAGGTAGTGAGTTGTCGCCAAACATACATTACTTATATGCACTGCAGGTTAATTATACTACCTAAGGAGAGATTTCTATGAATGTCATATGGAGCACATATTGCATGTTCTACCTTTTATCCAACACGTAGAGAAATATTTGATAAGCACTATAAACATGCATTATGCATATTATTATTCCATACGAATGCCATATTATGCCATAAAGAACGAATATATGAATCTATTTCTGGTGTAGTGTATTTATCTTATCTTATGCTTGTGGTCCCGTGTACCAATATGGTGTGGAGCTCTTATAATAAACTCGTTGTCAGAAGTGAACTCGTCTCTCGTGTATTTCTGTAATATCCGTTGTCTAGCTTGCTGTCTTCGTATTTGAAGGTTCTCCCATCCTATTGTCTTAAACAACGAAGTTGCATCCACCTATCCTAACAATTGTTCATAAACCTCGCTGATCTCCTATCAATGTTTATTAATTCTTTTATCTCCCACGGGTCCCAAATACATGAGGCATATTTCACTTTGGGTTATACTGACGCGAAGTAACACCTCTCCTTAACTCTGGCGTTTCACTTTCTCACCACCCGTCTAATGAATTCAATTTTCTTTAAGGTGGACCCAAAAATTCTTTTTGTATGTGATCTCCCAAGTAAGTTTGGTGGATATTTTGACTCCCAGGCATTTAGTTATTCTGAAGTACTTCAATCAATCCCATCTATTTCGTATTTAGCGGCATATTTTTCCAATTGCTTGCCTCAAACTTTTATTGCTCTACACTTTATTAATATTTAGTTCTAGTTCCCATTTTTGCACCGGTCCGAAATATTGATAAAGTCGTAAGCTGGTAACATATAATCCTCACGTTTATTAATGTATCTATATATTAATTACTGTATCATCTGCAAATAATCTGATGTTGCCGTGTATGTTGGAGTGTGTGTCTTTTATGTATATTAGAAATAGGAGGGGTTCCTTGTTTCATATAATTCTTCCACTTTTTTCTTATAATATCTAGGGTCATTGGGATGGTGTGGTGGGTAGGATATTGGCCTCCCATCCCAATTTCGGGGTTTCGAATCCCGGAAGAGATATTTTTTTCTTTGGTAAACCGATCCCTACTCGAGTGGATGGTGGAGAGCAATTTGTGTTCAGTACTGCGTCCGACGGATGGGACGTTAAATTGTTGACCCTTTGACGTCTTTCGTCAACAGAAGGCTAATACTGACACTGGGTTTCTGCCCACCCTTCGTCCGTTCCCTGTAAAATATTCTCACCTCTACACAATCGCCCATCAATCTGATATGACGTCAATGATCTTAGTTGTTCGTTCGTCTTGTCTTAATAGCTAGTACTACAACTCTCACAGCTGCGGCACATATCTGTCAGGTATCCATATTATTCCATCCCATCTGATTGCGTTTCACATGCAAAAACAATCATCATTATGAGAGGAAAAACCAGTCTGTTAATGTTAATCATAGAAATATTGACTTGATCTCAATGAGAAATACGTCAAGAAGATCTCGCTGTAAATGAGCAAAAACAAGAAAATCACGCAAGGTGTGTTGCCTCAATTCGTATTCTTGTTTGTAAGTCCGCAGGCTATGGCACCACCGGCCACCGATAATGATCGAGCACTTTATGAGCACTCTGACGTATAAAATTAGATTGAGATTACGCTTTACTTGAGATGGTGTTGAGTTGAATAACAGGGTTTTGTGCTTTGTCGTGCCACTCCTACCAGTTTAAATCTTGCTCCGTGATATGGAAAAGATGAGAACTTTGACGCAGTCGAGGAAATATTTCTCCTTTGACGTAGCACATCCTTCGTCTGGTTCTTTTAATGTGTTTCTCCGACACCGAATCCGTCCTCCCCTCTCCTTTATCTCCTTCTCATCCTCCTTTCTACTCCCTATCCTCGTTTCCTTTCCTCTTCACATGGAAGCAATCCTCGTCAGTGTCTCCTCCTCTCCTCTATCTTCTCCTCCCACCCCCTGAGGAGTTCCTCACAGTTGTCTGTAATTTGATTTTCGTGTAGAATTGTTTAAATCCCGAAAATAATTCCCCCGTTTCGTTCTAGTTGGTTCCTGAGCTTTGAAGGTTGATTTAAATCCTTCATTTTTGCACTTTTTTGACCTCTTAGTTCGTGGAAAAGACGTTAATTTTTACTGGCGACTGATGTGCTTTACAGTTTTCTTATTGTTGGTGTAAAGAATCTCTGCTGCTAGAAGTAATCGAATTCTGCTGTGCGAGGGAGATGTTTGTCTCGTTCCTGCTGGAAGGGCACAGTTAGTAAATAATTGGGATCAAAGCAGAGAGAGCGAGAGAGAGAGAGAACCTTTGCGTGATATTGTAAATTTACCATCGCAAAAGCTCTAGCTCGAAATAGAGTGATTATCGATTAAATAACCAGTAGAAGTTCTGAAAAGGTTGCATTAGCATTCGAAGCGTTAAGTATTTAGCGTATTTGCGTTTGCGTATGTGTGGAATTTGTCTTGGCTGTTAATTGATGTTTTGTTGTTCGACTTATTTAGTGAGATAAAAAAAGAAAGAACGAGGTTATTGCTAGGTGAAAAAGGGCGTTCTTTTCCTATTCGAGCGTCAATATTATGTTGGCATGCGATTAACTTTTCTGGTTTCGAGCCAACTTTTTTGTGCCTTGGAGCATCGACCGTTAGAGTGCTTAAAATTAATGCTACGAAGACTGAAACGTGGAAAGCTGGATTAAAATTATTCTTTACGTTCACTAGGAGAGAAGTTTCATCACGTACGTCCCGCTATCATATCTTCGCTCCGTTCATCAACTGAATTGTGTAAATGATTGCCATTAGATTTTGGTTTTATCCGTCTGGTGGTTACATAATTAAGTAAATCCGCTTTTTATATTTTCTCTTATCGCCATTTCAGAGTGGCAAAAAGGTACACTTTTTTATGCAACTCAGTTTCCGGCATGAGGTGTTGGAGCTCCTCCATAGTAATTATAACTTGCAATTTTCCACTGTTTTAAAAATGTTTTATTGATGACTATTTTTTTTAATTTTACAACATTTTCATGCCAACACAAATCCTTAAAAATGTTGCAAAGTCAACGAGAGTAGTCGGCAATAAACCCTTTAAAAACAGTGGAAAATTGCAAGTTATGATTAACTCGTCCACTTTTTCTTTGCTTGCGTATGCATTCCGCATATGTGTTCCTCATTCCGCTTTGGCGTCGGGGAATCTAGAGAGAAACGAACTTTGGTCCTAAAATATATTTTAAGTCCACAGCCATCCCCCTTTCACACTCCTTTTCCCTTCGCCTAATTCGCGCGAGGAGCACGCAGCTGTCAGCGCCCTTCGCGTGAAACGGGGTGTGGCCATACCGTGGCAGAAGGCCGGCGACCTCAGCAGCTTCCTCTTCCCATGTCACTCTTGCTCGCCCACGAGGATAGGCCAACTTCGGGCCATTAGACCTATGGATCTGCAGATGATGAGTAGTCTCTAGTCGTAGTAGTCGTGTCGGGTTTATAGGTGCACCAACATCTGCGATCATATCGCACCATCCTACCTAACATAATTAATCTTAGGAAAAACACAACATCCAAGCACTGGGTAGGATTCGAACCAGTAGCCTTTGGGTGCATAGGCCAGTGGTTTACCGACCTGCCTACTCGCGGACGGTTTCACTCTGTCTGGCGGCGGATTCTCATAACATATTTTGAGTTCGTAGCTGTCAAAAGTTATTCTATTCAGGTTCTTCGCGCTATTTCCCATATCTCGTCGCTAATAGTTTTAAATATGCTGATTGTGAAAGCCGTTAAAGAAGTGATAGATAAGGATTCAGGAGTAAATGTCCACGGAGAAAAAATTAGTGCTCCGTTTCATCAGTGACATAGTGGTGGTTGTAGAGTCAGAGATGGCTTGGGATTTTATGTGATGTATATTGCGTTGTGTAAATAACGGCACATGCGCATCCATGCTCCGGGTGGAGAAAATCCCACTCAGGTGGGATTCGAACCCGCCACCTTAGGCTCGGTAGGCGAGTTTATCTCGCCGCCACACAGGGCGGCAAAAAGCGAATCAAAGAGGACCCTAGCTAACTTAGAAAATATTCTGAGAAGTTTTTAATCAATGGTCAATAAAAGTAAAAAAAAGGGTAATGGTCCCCAGTAGAAAAGACACTTTTCAGCCCAAGTTTAATGGAGCTAGTTGATAAAAATTATGTAATTTTATTTTAATTTAATTTCAAATCTGATTTCGAATGCTTCCAACTCTCATTAAGTCCGTGTTTCACCGACACGATGATCAAACCAAATTTCCGTCTGGTCGGTGAGACCAGCGCTGACAATTAGATATTCATATCTACCCAGATGTGTGATGTTCTCTCGTCAGGATAATATGCATATCTACCCTTACGCTGGATCGCCTGTGGCTTGCCAGATAAAAGCACGTATCAATTACTCAGCTTGAGTTTAGTTGTAACGGTCCAAAAGCATCTCCCAGATAAGAACCCGGAACATCCGTTTTGCAGTCCAATGTTCTACGCACCAGGTCATCGTGTAGTCCGCTGAAGGATTATGGGGATAGTCATTATAAACCTTCATTAAGTGTTTAATTTACAGCCATTACATTTGTGAGATTGGTATTAGAGCTTGTATGAAATGTTGGTGCTAGTAATATTATCATGCTGAATACCATATCAAAGCTGTTTTGGCTACATATGCACCTATCCTTACATCCCCTACCATTGCAGGGTATTATTTAGTTGGAGACGTATCCATATAATCTTTATGGAATTATTTTGTTTCTTTATCGTAAATGCAAAAGGATACATTTCCAATATATCTTGTATTACGTTTCCCCATTAGCGTCTAAATCATGGAAATTTCTAGCAGCCTACCAATTACTAATCTTCAAGATTCTGAGTGTGTGAGTGAAAAAATTAATGATGCATTCTGATGGTGAGTTACTAAAAGTGACATATTTAAACTATAGTTTTTTTTGCCATCCTTCAAGCCATTTTTTGTGAATTAGTGCGGGGGGAGGTGAATATATCACATATCTTCGCGGGTGAAATGGGATTTGAGCAGTGCCAATTAGCAGTGGCGTACGCAGGATTTCCTTCTGGGGGGGTGTCATTATTCTTTGTGTAGGCTTCCGCGGGTTGTCTTGAAGATGCTGGTCTTTCGGGATTTCCTCCGCGTTGGTCCATAGTTGGTCCATAGGAACTAAGGGGTGTCATTATTATTGATGTGCATTATCATAAAATGATATTTATATTATTATTCACTAAATCAATAATTAAATAAACATTCTCTTTTCGTGAAGATAATTCAACTAAACTTTTCAGCCCAATAAGCAAAATTCTAAAAGCTGGTGCAAATATACAAAATATGGTAATTTACGGAAATAGTAACTGAATGTTAGTAGTGAAATGGTACATTGGTATCGGCACGTCCATATGCGGTTTCCTATGATATTAATGTGATGTATGAGAATTTAAAAAATGTTCGCCCCATGTTCTAATTGTTATTACTGCAGACTGTTTCGGTGTTTCTGTCTTAATGACTTTATCGGTATACAACGCATGTATCTGGTAAACATTGTTTGGGGAGTTTAAACCCTTAGCCCCCCACCGGTCCCCTGTTTGTACGCCACTGCCAATTTGACGCCTGAGAAAAATCATTTCATTTGAACGCGTGTATTTAGTATTTAGGGAAAATGCCTTTTCCAAAATGCGAATTCAAAATGCAAAATCCAAATTTGGACGCGTGTATTTAGTATTTAGGGAAAATGTCTTTTCCAAAATGCATTTTTGGAATGAAATTAATAAATATTTAATAATGCATAGTTTCAATAGATTAATGGGAAGCATTTTATCCAAACTATTATCTTGCAAAAATCACTTTTTTTAATGCATTTCTGAAAGATATTTCTATAATATTAAACGATAAGTAGTTTGAATAGATTGATGGAAGTATGGTAGTAAGGTAGAAGATGGTAGTAAGTATGTGGGGCTGAAGGGGGACATCGCTTATGCAACGTACGGGTTTTAGTAAGAATTTAAGGTCCATCTTGACTTACCGTCACGGGTAGAAAAATGATAATGATAATAACTGTAATACGTAATTCAATAATATATTTTAAATAAATAATGCCCATGAACAACTCCCAAATACATTTCATTGTCATTATTTCTGTGTTGTGTATCAAGAGATATTGGAAAATTATGACATTTAATGCAAGAGGGTTTATTCATATTGAATATTCTCTGAGCCGACGTATGTATGATTTATCCATGATGATATTCAAATTCCGAAATAACCCTGTCCCATCAATCGCTTGATGGACGGACGAGAACCATTTTCCCGATATCCTTTCGTGTCTGTGATGAGTTCTTGAGGAAGGCGGCTTGGGGAAGTGGCCGAGGAGGCGATATTGTGACGTCGTGTGCGAACTGTAATGTCATCGGTTTCTGATGAAAAACGGCCCCAGGGGGCGTTGACGCTAACAGGCGGTCACGCTCTGTGCCCCATCGAATGCGGCTTGGCAGGAATCGATTTTATCGTCGCCTTCATATTTCATCGCGGGAAAGAGGTTTTTCTCATTCCCCATCGTCTTCGTTCTTGACGTGTGTCTTCCGTTTCCTTCCCTTGCGGAGGAGGATGGCGGAATTTTCCCCATGCGTTCCGCTGGCGTCGTGAGGGTAGGTGGGTGGTTGTCCTTTATGAATTGCGGTCGCCAGGGCAGCCCCTACGTCGTTTCGAGCGTCCTCCATGGTGGTTAGCCTTTATTGCACCATAGATAGGGAATTCAACGGAGGAAACAAAGCATCCGACTTGACCCAGAATCGATCCCGGATTCCTTCGTGTGGCACAGTGTGTGGTTTTTCCATTCACGCTTCCAAAGCGTCCAATTGTTTTTCCAAGGTCACCCTCTATGGAATCATTTGATGTTTTTTTTAATATGATCGGGTAAACTATGTTAGGGGTCATCCATATGTTACGTGACGTTGATTTTCCACTTTTTTTTAAACCTTCCCCCCACTCTCACGCTCGGTGACGTTCTCTAAGACCCCCTAAAATTACGTAGCGCTCACGTAACCCTCTCTTTTTTTAATATTAAAATAGGCATTCCTTATAAATACTGTTTATATGTCCAAAGTTTGTTGCACTAAACATTCTAACAAATTTCCAGGTATGGTACAGTTTAGAAATTTTACGTACGATTAGCAAATACCGCGGCTCACTCGATTTTTTTTTCGGTCGAATGATGGCATATTTCCACTTTTCCCCATCAAATGTGCATTCGTTCGTTTTTTGTGTTCCTATCCTTTCCAATCACTATCATTCACTATATTTTCCCGGCGCATCCTCTTTTGAGTCATAAAGCAATAGTAGAAATTATTTTATGAGGCATTGAGGAAGCTTTGTAAGATAAAGAGCAGTGTTTAGCCCTCTGTTATTACCGTCGGAATAGTGATTTTAACTTTTTGACATTTTGGCATGAATAGTGAACATTCTAACGGTTTTTATGCTATTCAATTTATTGAAACGAAAAAAACTCTTAATTTTGTCCGGAAATTCCAAAACGATAAATATCCTTAAATATGAATCGAACGAAAAAAGAAACTACCAAGTGCTGATGACATTCGTTATCAAGAAAGTTGATTTTCGTCGCTCTACTTACCCTCTGGGGTCGATTTTTCAGCCATTTTAGATATTAGATTCCTTCGATATGGCATAGAACTTGGCCAATTTATCGTCTTGTGCTGTGAATTCTTGCTAAGATAAAATCCTAATTAAAAATCATTGGATTTTAAAGAATGAGAGAAAGAGTTACAGATGACACCATGGGAAATTTTGATATTTTTGCGTTGAATCAACTCGATTTTCAATATTTTCATTTTATTTTATGTGCAGTTTTGACCATAGATTCGGCAAACTCTGTCATCCCCAAGGTGTCGTAAGTACTGTCTTCGTTCCGCTCGACTGCGAATAAAATAGCGTGAGGATATTGTAAATTGCATAGTTCAACGGCATTAACAATTCAATTGCATCATTCAAAATAATGCCTCTATATTACCTTGTCGCTTATCTATCACTCGCTCAAAGAAAATTCCATTCTGTATTCAATCCTAACCCAAGTATTTTTGTCATGATGACCGCGTTAAATATAGCTTTTATAGGCGTGCTATGATTATCATTTGCGGTAAAAGATACTTCCAACAAAATACAATGGTGAATGAAGCGGCGCTCGCAGGTTTTCGTTGATAAACAATTTTCTTCATGATCATGTACCTGGAATTTTAAATTTTTATAATATTATGTGCCGTGCGATACTATACTAATAAGAGTTCGGCAGAGGAAGCTGTGTTAAAAATGGATTTCACAAAAACGAAGATGAAATATTATTCTTAATTATATGAGTAGTGAAACATTTAATGAATATGAGCTGGAATGTTTGCAGGAAAAAATATTTCAATATAAACATGGCAAAAAATATAGGTATGGAATTGTTTTGATGTAACTCATTTCATGAACTTATTATACCTTTTTATTGCATAGCTTTTTCCCAGTTTTACGCTCTTTTACTAATTTTGTGAAATGTAAATCAAATTTAATTTAAGGATATCTCAACAATTTACAAGGATATCCCACACATTTACTTATTTGATTGAAATATTTACCTAGGCCTTGTATTACCTCATTATCAAACATTGTGTACCACTTATACCGAATAGATTAGCATTGAGAATAGATTAACCGGCATTGAGAAAACTGCTGGGGGAAATCCCTTTAGTTCTGACATGAGTGGCATTGAAGTGGTTTGAATAATTCATTTTGTAAGTTTACAAAGGTCAAGAGTTCTTTTGGATTCGTGTGATTAGTGGACAAGGAACGTAGGGAAGTGCATTAAAATTTTCATCACTGTTTATATTGTTTAATATATCGGCCTTTGAATTCGTGATACTTGAGATGCTAATTTATTCTTTGAACGGACCTTCTCATTAAACACGCTCTCTTAGTCTCCCTTTAAGAGTATCTAGAACCGTCCGTTTTTAGGCTTGAATATTTTAAGCTTGTTTTTTGATATTGCTTCTCTATGGTCTCTGATAATTTTATGCCTGTTCTTTTGCCTATTGAAGATTGAGTGAAGGAAACCTTTGTTTTCCGAGAAGACGTTCCGTTCAGTGTTGTGGAGAGCAGCATCATAGAGCGACTATTTGTTACGTAAAAGATTTTATTTGGCGTGTATATCTTAAGTTGAGCGTTTTCGTGATATAAGCACCTTCTAGTGCCAGAGACAACTGGTTCGCGTTAGTAAGACTGTTTAAATAGAACGAAATACTTAAAGTTGGGGAACATAGAGAAATTGGTATTTTCCGGTTGAATTGTAAGTTGGATAATGACCGCAGTAAATGTGGCTGGATTATTGAATTAAGAAAATGCCATTTTTATAATTTTTCAATAGTAATGTCGAGTTGTTTGATTGATTGATAAAGGCTGAAATATTTTTGCTTTTTTCTAAAAAAGAAAGTTCTGCTCTCGATATTAAATTGCTTCCACGAAAGAGGCACCCACGAATTAATATAAATCTATTGAATGACTAAAAAGTTATATAGGAAATTTGGTCGTTTCAGTGCAGTTACTTTGTAGTTGATGATTTTCTTTACCCATATCAATGTTTAATTGGAACCTAACTCGTCTTCCTTTCCACTAAGGTCTAAACGAATTTCCTGAAAGGGGTGATAGATATATTTATCTACATTTCACCCTTCGAACCGCTGAGAGGACATGTGACAGGTGGTGGTAGGACACATATTAGGTTAAAATAAAACACTTGTTCATTTATTAACGTAAATAATGATGAAGATTGGTGTGTAATGTGTTTGAAAAAAATATTCTTTACTGGTGTTGTGCATTGTGCGAATTTCTCATTGTCTCTTAATTCGTTTTTCGCTGAAATTTTGTAGTTTGGCGTTTTTTTATTGAGGGCTGTAAGGACGGCGTGGTCTCAGCATAGACTGTGAAGCATTTAGGTATTGACCGAAAGCCCCATATTTGATTGTTGGAGTGGTCATTGGTCCCTTGTTGTGTTTACCATAACCAAGGTGTGTTACTTTGTTTGGCTAGCCTTCGTCCGTCGGTCGTGACGTTAAACCCTTCGCGCCTTTCGCAAAGAGATAAATATTTGTTCTTGGACATTATGTCCCTTGGAAAATTTACTAATAACAACAACAAACACAATAAAAAATACTCGAAACCGAAATCGCAATTTTGTACACGAAATCGTTAGATGGAAACGAAAAATGAATTTTAGTGACAAAATTAATCTTCTAACCAGATCCATGCACTCATAAATCAAAAATTAAAATAAGCAAAAGTTGACGTGTAACGAAGATGCTGCTTTGAGAACATTGACGTCATTTACCTCCCTCCCTTGATTGCTTTTAGGGGAAGGGAAGGGAGTGGAGGGGGTATCGGAAGGTCCGCTCGCACAGATCCTGTCGTAACCGCTCCCATTGACAGAGTCAGCTCATTGCGATAAGACGAAGTAGCTTTGCGGGTTCAGTTGTGATTGGACGAAGTGGATGACATAAGAGGTCGCATGCACGCCCACTTTTCCGAAAGGGTTAAAAACATCAGTTTTTCGCCGCTTCTAACTCGAGGATAGACGGATCGAAGAACAGAAAAATACGGGTCTTTTTATCTTACAAAGTATGGTAAACGACCCCATTGGTAATAATTCACAGTCTCATTAGTGATATTGATTTTACAATTCAGCTGTTGTCTAAATATCGAAAATAGGTAACACAAGGTGTCAATAGTTGAACAATAATTTATAAAATAATAACCAATTTAACAACAATAATCCCAAACATCCTCGCGATTTGAGCTTCTGCGTGTCAGAACTTGGTAGGAAATCGCAGTTGGCCCAGGGAGAGGAACTGGCCCGGTTCCCTGAATGTGTGAATTTCACACGCCATTGGCTTAGTACGGGGTGAGCTCTACTCTCATCTATCAGAAACCAACCGTCGAGTTGAACACATCAACGTGCATAAGTAGCAAGAATAATATTTAGCAGAAACTTCATAACAGAAGAGGATAATAACAATGAGGAGGATAATGCTGACACCTCGGATACACCCTTCTTCCGTTCCCTGGTAAATTTCAAACTTAGCCCATTTTCCAACTATCCTTGATTGTGGAAATGACCTTGGTTATCTGTAGTGTCTCCCCCCCCCCCCCCCCCCCTTTAATAAGAGTAAATATTACTCCAATGAGTTATAGATTTGTGAAGGGGTGGCAGGGAGGCTGGCAGGCTGGTTTCAGGGCCTTCCGCCCGAGTCTTGCGGGCGTTTGCGTCTGTCTAGGAGGGGCGGTTGGTCCCATGTTCCTATCTCCGCGGGCCCTCGGCAGGTCGGTCGCCCGCTGCAGGAGCGGTAGGTGGAGAGCGGAGAAGAGGCAAGTGCATGCTCCGATCACGTGGCTTCAAAGGAGTGTGAGACACCCGCGCGGCTATTTCTAGGCACCCCGATTCCATCCTTCTTGGCTGCTCCCGGCCCTCTCGCTATTGGGCCTTGAATGTCCCTTTTTCACTTCCTTTCGCCTCTCCTTCACTTCATCGGAACGCTGTCCTTCCCTCCCCCTCTCCAACTTCTCTTCCCGTCTCCTTCTCTCTCGTTATCTTACTCCTTTCTTCTATGCTCTTAGAGTGCCATCCAAATTCTCTCGGAGCGTGTATTTCTCGATCTCGTACTCAGTTTGGTTGACACTATATAGTTTTTTTAGTAGCAAATAAGACCATTTATGACTGCGCCAAGTACTCAGATGTGTGTATTGACCTTTTTCAAATGCATCTAAGCTGTTGTATCTTCTCCAAAGATTTGAAAGTGTTTCAGGAAATATGCAATACTAACTGCCTCATTCATTCCCAATACATTTTCAAAAATGTATCTACTATTTTTTTCTTGTGCATTCGGGATTGATTTCCTCTCGATCCTATTGTCAGTTAACTTAACACTGTATAGTTTTATTTTTTAGCGGCGAATGTGACCATTTAGAACCGCGCCAAGTTCTAAGATGTTTCTATTTGTCTTCCTTTGTGTCCATATTTCTTTCATTCGTTTTTTGCGATCTCTCTTCAGACCACGTTATTCCGATATTTTTTCTTTCGTTTCTTCCTTCTCGATCAACTTGCCGTTTATGAATTTTGGATCTAAGACTCTTGTCTCATCTCTTTAAGATGTATTCCTGTGTGAATCTTGCCAGTTTTATGTCGTTTTTGATTTCACTGATCCATTAGTGAGTGCCCATTTTGCTTAGCTTCTGTATCCATAGTATCCGACCCTTCGTTTTGCGAGTCTTTCGGGGTCTATCCCTTTGATGTGTCACATTTTATGGCATTGTAGTGTGTTATTAATAAATTTTTATTCTCATCCAGTAAAATAAATTTCATAGAACATATTGTGAGAAATTTATTTAATCGCGTCATTCGTATAGTCTATCAGCGGGATTCAACCACGTTGAATTCGAATTTAAGTTAAGGAATTTATCTGCAACGTATTTTCTGTGTCATTGTATATCGACGAATCTTTGGGCCATTTGCATGCTAATTTGCAGTCAATTGTTGCTAATTGATAGTATTTTTCTTACAGTTGCAGGAAAATATTTTTAACTAATCACCATGCAATGTATGCAATACATTTCTTCCAATATGGCAATAGTCGCTGCCAGTGGTTCGGAAACCGTCATTTATTTACCGCTATTTTTTTCAAACAGATGATGAAAATGGGCTCCAAACCTGTCTTCATTTTCACTTCAATAAAGTCAAAACATATGGGTGAGTAACACCTAGGGACACTCCCCTTGGGTCCAGCTCTACCTACGTCAGTGGTAGTCAGCATCGAATGCTGCTAAACTCGAAGAGAAACATGGAATTGGATTGGAAGCTCTTTGGCCCAACAGCAATACTACGAAATCATTTTTATACAGGAAACACAGAGATGAATTTGATAGGTTGAATTGAGGGATGAGGGAAGATTTTACGTAATAAAAGGCCTTTCTGTGTGTGAAATCCAAACACGATTATGGAGCCCATTCTTTTACTAGTGCCTCGTGATGTTTCACTAAAATAACTGATATTTTATATATCAGGAACGACTTGGTTTTAGTCCAGTGCGTTTTAAAGGTATTGTTTTCAATGTAGCCCGGGACCGACGATACATTAGTTCCTTTTTCGGAAGATTCTGGCGATATATTGAGTGAAATTAAAGCATTAAGTCAAGCGTAAAGTGGATGAAATTTTCAGCCAATAAAACATTGTTTCCCTACTGAAACCCACCGCAACCATCCGAAGTATATGGAATCGAAGCTCCAAGTGCTGTCATTTTAAAAACTGACGGTAGTGAATAGACACTAAAAGCCAGACCATGAGTTTTATTGGTGGATAATTGCTGTTTAGCTTTACAGTTATGCTTCCTCGCCGTGACTACCTCACTCGTGCACAGTCTGTTCCCCTAATTCGCCGCCGTCTATTGTTTATATAATCCCGTTTTTCATGAAGTAAGACCACTTTGTTTTCCTGCGAATAGCGTGAATAAAATCCTCATGGGTCTTCCACCTGGTTAAAAAAATTAGAGATAAATAAGATGGCCAAAATGTAGACAGCCCCATTGACGTCCATTATATTTTACAGAATGATAAATGAGTTTGTGTTAATTCGCAAATGATCAAACCAGCTTAAGTATATCGTGAATTGAACACCAACAGCGAGTCTTGCGAAGGATGATATTTTGAATGGTGGGCAGAGTGTACTCGAGAACTACTTTAGATGAGGGTGGTAGAAGACTGAAGGATAAGGTACATTAAGGTCAATAGATTTTACGGTAGTAGAATGGCTCGAAGTTACTGTGCGTCCGTGGGTTGGTTGTGCATAGTGATTGGATTGAAGCCTAATCATAGAAAAAATTAAGACTGTGACTGAGGTTCGTTTGGAGGAGGGACGCTCTTTTGAGACTCCGAAACGAGATGGCATGAATGAAGCAACGTATGAATGTGGCAGTAGTGGTAGTGGATAGTGAGGAAGAAATTAGTCAAAAATTCCCGGTTTCCTTGGCGTTTCACCAAAATGTAAGCTTTTATTATAAATAATTCTCTCACGAAAGAGAGCGACTTAAAATGTTTGTATGTAAGACCTTTTTGACTCATTTAATTTGCGTACGGGAGTAATTACCTCTGTTTAATCCTCCCAGCTAGGATGCGCCCATGCCTTTATAAAAAAAATTGTTGCGAAAAAGTGGTTGCAAAAAATTGTATTTTGATTTTTTAACTATTTAACTTATTTACTTTTTATTAAAATGTTTACTGCTTTTTACTAAAACCAAATCTAATCGAATAAAAACAATTTACTACGATTAAACAAATATTTTTGTATTGTATTTTAAACAAAATACAATTTTTTGCAGCCACTTAGTGCTACATAACTAACTGACATAACTCCGTCGTGATTAGACTCTTTTTTCATGAAATCACACGCATAAATCAAAACTGTAATAAAAGATTATAAATTACGCTTACTTTTATGTGATAATTTTTCAGAGTGGAATGCGATTCGTGACTCATTATAGCGCACGCGGTCGACCGGACCCCGGCTATTGTTTGGCGGACTGCAGGTACCCGGCTATTGCTGGGATCTCGAGCGGTACCTTAATCTCCTACCCGCCTTCCCTGTTTGGACAGACTATAATATCCTCATGCGATACATAAGAAATCGAATCTCCGCTTTGTCTCAGGAATGTCTCGCCTGTCAAGTGGTTGGCTTCTTCGCGAGTCGCATTGCGAAAATATTAACGAGCGAGTGAGCTGGGCAGGAGTTGGTTCCCTGAGGCCGGAAATGAACGATGCCAAGAGGTATCTTCGGTGCTGGGCTTTCCGCGTCGCCCAGATAAGGTTTTCCTCGTCTCGTGTAACGTCATTCTCCAACTTGAGGGAGCACTCGTGTATCACGTGATGCTGATTTTTACCCTTTTTCTCTAACCCCCACCTCCCTCCTCTCCTTCTCTAACGCTCAGTGACATCCTTCCATGACCCCACTCCTTGCATTACCTGCCGCTGTCAATAAGACTTCTCTTTTTTTCTGGATGATACGATATTGGCGGTGAGACATGACGATAACAGTAGCAGAGAAGTCAAGGGTGGAAGGATTCGAAATGTGGTATTCTGCAGAAGAATGATGAAGATAAAATTGATCGACCAAGTGGCAAAGGAAGAAGGCCAGAGAAGCGTTGGAGAAAAGAGAAGTCTTCTGAAATTTTTGAAAAAAAGACGGGACAACTCAATCGGCCATATCACGAGACATGACGGGCTGATGTCGTTGTGGGATAAGTGTACAGCATTGTAAGGCCTCACATGAGATATATAGAGCATGTAGTGAAGGATGTGAAAGAGAAGAACTATGCGTATATGAAGAGTTAGCCGATAGGGGAACCCAGTGGAGAGCTGCGTGAAACAAATATTAGGGCTGTTGACTGATGATCAAGTATACAAACTTAAATATCAGAAGTACGAATCTAAGACCGAAAGTATTATGGAAGGTGATAAATCCACAGAACGTAATTTTATGGGGACTCATGGGAGGTGGAAAGGAATTTAAGGGGTGGAATCGATGGTAAAAATTGAAAAGAAAGATTTTTGAGCTACCAAGGAATCAACTCTTAAAAATAAAACCAAGCACCTCTTCACTGAGAATGTAAACACACAGACATTTGTGAGTCTCAAACTCGCATACTCTCAGTGACGCGGGATTCCTTCCCCGTATACTTTGAGTGTGCGTTCACTGCAATCGCAAACTTTAGTGAGGGAGTGTATGTCGTTCTACTTGATCGTTTTGTGCGAGTGACGGGTTTCAGGCGTGGGATCTTTTCGCCGTAAATCCCGAGTGCGTGAGAGATTGATACTCACGAAGGTCACTGCATTCGCAATCCAAAGTGAATGAGTGCTTGGTTTTATTTTTTATGAGTACTTTATTTTTTGTTACTCGCTAATCTTTTTTTCATTTTACTCTCAATTTAGGCCCTCAACACCCTCTCCCCCTTCCTTGTTCCCCAAAAGAATTACGGTCTGGGATTTTTCCCCTTCCTGAACATACTTAGTAGATAATTAATTTATTTCTCAATGCCATTTTTCATTCACTAATTATTATTTGTATCAATGTACTTTGTAATGTACTGTGTGGCCAAGGAGGGCTTTATTCCTAGATCAGTCTGATAATGTAGTTGTCTTTTGTGATTTGTTTTCTTTGCTAATTTTGCGGCCATTAAATATTAAAATACCTATTGTCAACAGTTGTATGTGTCTGTTATCAGCCTGAGATTAGTCCATTGAACCATGTGACAACCAGTGAGTGGTGGGGTATAGATAGAATCCACTGCGAAAGGATGATGGGAGGAGTGAAAGCTGGCGTGGGAACAAGATCACTCATACCAAAAGACGCCTAGGAATCCACAGTTTAACATCCCATCCGCCGGACGAAGTACCGGACTTCAAGTGGTCTCCACAAGATATTTAAGTTGGGACCGTGATTATAGTTTCGAAAAAAATCTCTCCCGCGGAACTCGGTTAGAAAAAGCCTTTAACAGTCGATTGTCATCACCCCCGGGGGCTCGTGTGAAGAGCAATTTTCTATGAAGCTCTATACTGATATTTTAAGTACTCCATACCGGGATTTATTTCATATAAAAAAACCTATGTTAATTCCCTCATAGCGTAGTCTGAAAACATCAATTTCAGTCTGATTTATGTTCGCGAAAAAGACAGCGTCATACTGGATCGATTTCCCAATAAAATGTTTAAACATTTCGTTCAGTGGTAATAGCCGTGGACGGAATCTTTAGTGCAAAGGTTATGGCTCTCTCCATGTCGTGTTAGCTCTAAACGGAGGTTCCCAACTGTTCCGTATATTCGCTGTGTAGTATGTATGTACATTTGCTCTACGGCCGTCTTATGTGAGTCGTAACGTCTCATTTTATGAGACCAATGAACCCATTCGTAACCCTTCCTCATCCCAGTTAGTCATTTCGACAGAATTTTCTTTTTTTTTTCCTTCTTCTCTTTCCAAGCACATACTGAAGTAACTCCCTTCATATCGTGCTCCTGTTGGAGTGAATAGTGGGCCACTTGAGCGTTGTGTTTGTGGAGTGAACCGTCGAGCGCCTTTCTTAGCCTGCTCGCCTTTTTCTTTAGGGTGAAATAAATATTTGCCGTAAAGACTCTGGAGATGCTCCCCCGGCTGGATTTTATTGGTGCCAACGCATCGGGTCAAGTTTCAAATTTCGTAATTTACTTCAACAAGCTCCAGTCTGTCACGCGTGCAGTGCCACAGAGCCGTGTGACGATCCCGCGTCTAAATTAATAGAAAAACTATTTGGGAAACTTTGATTGGGATCTCGCGTGCTCTGGTGGGGAGCGTGCTGGTGCGGTAATTGCCTCCCATCTCGAAAGAGCGGGTTCAAATCTCATCTGCAACAGTGGATTTTTAATTGGCATATTGGTTGCTTGGACATTCAGGAATGGCGACCTACATCTGAGGTCATTTGCGCCAATTAGGTTAGGTGGGTAATTGGGTAATGGTAGGAGTTTTCAGGGAACAGAGGAAGGGTAGAGAGTAACCATGCATCGGCATTAGCCTACTCTTAACGAAAGGCACCAAGGGGACCACGGTTTAATGTCCCATCCGACTGACGGATTACTGAACTTGAAATGCCCTCCACTAGGCACTCAAGTGGTGACCGGTTTGCCACTAAAAAATCCGCCACTGCCGCAAATCAAACCCAGGTCCTCGGGATCGGAGGCCACTCTAGCCACCACACCAACCCGATCACCATGGCATATTGGTCACCAGAAACAAGAATAATGAAGACTAGTGAATTTGGAAAAATTACAGACCAAGAATCATATGAAGGTTGATACAAAGAAAACAAAGGCAATTTTTTATTAAAGTACAACATGTACATGTATGCCAAGAGAAGAGTCCAAAACCAGTGTTAAACTCGGGAAACAAGAGCTAGAATAGGTAAAGAGTGTTGCTATCTGGGAAGGCAATTAGATAGCGAGAAGGAAGTAGTGAGGAGAATAAGCCAGGCAAAAAAGGCATTCTATCAAAAGAAGGATCTACTAGCAGCTGGAAATTCAAGTGTGGAAGTAAGGAAACAAATCTTCATAACATATATCTGGAGCAAGCTTCTTTATAGTAGTGAGGCAGTACGGTAACAGAAGCTGAGAATTCAAGGTTGGGAGCTCCGAAGAATGACGAATATCAAATGGATCGACCGCGTGACAAACGAAATCCTAAGGAGAGTGGGAGAAAAAAACTGTGCAGGAAGTTTTAAACGAAGACAGGACAATCTAATCGCCCATATTCTGAGACATCCGTTTTCTGAAAAACGCCTGCCCATACTCAGTTTCCAACTTTACCTAGTTACTAATAACCCACTTTTCCTTTTGCTCTTGACCATAGTTGCCGTTTACCTCCCGAATAAATACTTATACTACGGGTGTAATGCATATTTTTTTCGACCTTAGCAATCAATATCAATGAATAATGATAATTCAGTTTTATATTTGACTCGTGTCCTACGAACTCACCACACTAAGCTTGTCCAGCTGTGTGATGCGATATTGCTCCCGAAACCAACTGATGACCAACAAAACGAGCGCAAAACACGTGACCGTTTCATTTCATGGTCAGTAGCTGCTTTATTCGGAGATCGCATGCTTCCCTAACTATTTCTACGGCGCCTCCCGCATTTTTCCTCCTTTTATGTGTATTCACCGTGGTGTCCTCGGGGTGCAAAATTCTAAAACTCTTCCCATTGGCAAAGTATTTGAGTGTGTGATCAATATTTGGAAGACGTACGTACATATATTTTTATAACAGCACTTGGAATCTTCCCCTCTCCTTTCATCTGCTCCTTCGAGAAAATGGAATTCATAAAATTTTACGACCTCCTTCGATTGGATTATACACGTCGTCGCTTTCATTTGATATTTTATATTTATTCAATGCACAAATGACATTAATATGATCACCCATTCTGAATTTTTCTTTAATTTTTCACTGGAATTCAATGTTATTGAGTCGCCAATGCAGTCGATAATTCAAGCCGATATACTGTGATTTTATTCGGAGTTTATTTATTCTGTCGTATTATTGCTCCGTTTCATTTGCTTTATTTTAATCCGCACAAATCGTATACGGCTTTGAAATCCGCTGATGCTGTAATAATTTCGGTGTCGCCCACTTTAGTCTTGGCGCCTTTACTGTTTTTTAAATCATAATCTATCTATTATGGTCCATTTCTTTTCACTGTTTCAAGTTCCCAATCTTATGATAGAAATTTGATAATTTGACATCTGGTTAAAGTTTTGACGCGCAATGAATCATTCTTAGGGAAAATGGTAGCCCTATGGGGACGAAATGTCAACACATCAGAAACCTATCTCTCCGTTAGGCCAACTGCATGCTTCATATGTTTTTAAGTGCGGTGTTAAAGTAGCGAAATTATGACGAAGTCTTCTTTTATGAATAATATAGTTCAGTCTGTTGCAAAAGCCAGTAGGTGATGAGGTGTAGGTGTGTTTTTTTCAAATGTCTGTATAAAGTGGGTCGAGAATTTAATTTGCGATGTTCAATGGCTTTATTGTTTTGCTCATTCTCAAAATGCGTTATGATAATGGTTAATTTTGATTCCATGGGCAAACGGCGTTAAATCACGGCTTCAATGGGCGTTGACAATTAGATGTGAAGAGTATGTTCTGTGATTGACAGTTTGCATGGCGCATTTAAGTGTGGCACCAAGACCGTACACTATGGTTTTCAAGTGGGCGTTAATATACTCATTACATAGGAAACGTGATGGTGACTGAGTAAGAGTGGTAACGAAGAGTCTCCTTCTGTTTCTTACTTTAAACTTATTTCATCGTAGCGGAAGGGTCATGCGTCATTTTAAAAGTTACAATCTATATATATTGATTACTGTTACAAATACAATTCATTCCGTTGCGGGTATTTCGTTATTTTGCCTTTCAAGTGGTCGGCAGATCAGGGAATTCCATAAAAACTTTGAAATCTGAAATAAATCAGCTAAAATCAACAAAATATCATGTTGCGTGACATGGACCCGGGTGTATCTAAAAGTTATTAGGCAGTGTCGGACATATTGCCACCATCTGAGGGGTAGGTGGCTTCGATAGGTTGGCAAAGAAACTACTGGCCGCCCTGAGGTCGCGAGATCGGATCTCGCTTCGGGTGTGGGTGTTACATTCGCCCTAGGATTAAGTTTATATTATGAGTTACGATGTTACATCTGTAGTGCCTTGAAAGTAATACTTACGTCATATTTTTATCGGTTGGAGTTGGATATTTTTAATTGATAGTAGGGACAAGAACCGCTATAGATGTCAATAGATGAAGAAATGTGTTATGATTCATGGTAGTGTTATGCTTCGAGCTGGGAGGACGTGAAAACTTTGGATAATTGAAAAAAAATAAATTCCGGAGTCTCAGAGAAATTAACCGTCCATTTTCCCCTCGCCGCCGTGCGTTTCCTTTATTAATGCTGAAACAGAGAGGGCGAGAAACACCTAGTTGCGCCCGCACAATCACGCGGATCATATCCTGGTCGAATGAGCCGTAGATCCTCCCGGCCATTTAGAACCCTCCCCCCACTCCCGAAATGGAGTCTCGCTGAATGACGCCGAAAACTCCAGGGCCACGGCCTTCCATCCCATTGGTCGGGCACGCCCGCGCTGCAATATCACCTCCGGCCCCCAAATAAGTCCCTTGATCCAGCTGCCTCCGCATTTTGTGTTCATTTCTGCGGGCTTTCGTGCCGTCAGCTCAATACACCACCGCACCACCCCGGCCACTCATCCTCCACATCTGAAATTAACTCTATCCTCCCTCTCATTTTACTTGTTTTCCTTCCCGCGACCACAACCTTGCTTTCAACCCCAGGCGCGGCGGAATCCTATGCAGCAGTCACCCCTACCACCTGTGCAGATCACTCGCGAACGATTAATTATTTGATTATTTTCCCTCTCTGGCCGAAAAAGAGAGTTCCTCTCTATTTCCGTGACTCCCTCTAAATATTCTTAAGAGATATGAGCCACAAAACGAAAAATGGCTATTTTTTTAGCTTGTGGCTCATGATGTTGTGGTAGCCCAGTGGGTAGAGCGTCTGGCTACTGGTCGGAGGTGATGGATATGAATTAGCGTTACCGAAAAAAATGTTGCAGTATTTCCAGGATGATTTTTGCATATGTAGTGAAGGCGTTGTAAGTTTCTATCGGAACAATGAAGAAAGAAAAAAATTACTGGAATAAAAAAATCTGTGTTGAGTGGATAAGAGATTTGTTTTCTGAATATGCTTCGATTAGCCTCAAATATAATAAGATGTCTTATTGCTTGTTTGTGCTTTTGCCACCTCAAAAACAACGGTGATATTCAAGTTTTATTTTGATGCTGTGTTGATTTCTCAGGCAATTATTTTAAAGATTACTTACTTCTGTATGCCAGGATTGTCTCCAACATCATTGCGTGGTTTAGCTCCAACATTTAGATTGCCTCAAACTAGGTGCGTCTTACGAGCTAAAAAAGATTCTTGCATCACGAATTTTACTTTATTGATTTTCTCATTCCCTTGTTTCCGCAAACCCCCTCCTCCCTTCTCCCTGGAGCATTCATAAGTCATAATCTTGAAAAACAAAAGAAAAGAAAATGAAGGATGTAAATAAGTGGCACATTGCAGCAATCCTATCCTTACTATTTCGGATGTCATTTTTTGTCTATGAACTAATTTATAGTTTATATTATTTCTCAGAAAGGAGCGAAATAACTTACAGCGAAAGGAGCATAAGCGAAATAACTGACACCATAATTTGCCTTTTTCGTCACAAGCAAATGATTGCGATTGCCTACTGTGAAAAGTGCTGTTTGAAAGGAAAACTGCGACAGTTATCTCGTGGGATTGAAAAATGCAGCTGCTAAAAAAAATCTGTTTGTGTATTTGAATCTTTGGATTATAGGGGTTTTACGGATGCTTATGACCCTTTTTGGTCCACATTCACGCTCTTGTGCTGCTTTTTAACGTTCCTATACTATTATTACTCTGATCTCTTTTCAGCTGAACGCTACCCTGACCTCGCATCTCCTGACCTCGCCTCCCCTGGTCAAAGTTCCTATCCTTTTTCTACTTCTCTCCACTGCAGCAATCCGCCTTCTATTTTGCTAAGTGGTTTTCCGTAGCCTCTAATTTCATGCTCCATCCTTCTATCTATCTTGTGACCTCCTAATTTCCTGTTGTAACTTCTCTCCCTCCCAACCAAACCTAGTAAAAAAATGTGCGTTCATCCCGAAGGTTGACCATTGATAGGTGAGGGTAGAGCTCACCCCATACTCCATTGGCTTGTAAAATTCACACATTCAGGGCAGTCCTTTCCTTGGGCCACCTGCGGGTCCTTACGAAGTTCTGACGCGCAGAAAATCAAATCGCGTGGATTTTATGTGGGGGCTTCCAGAAAGGCTTCTGTCCGGGAATCTGTGAACCCGGGACTTTCTGGTCCGGATCTCAGTGCTATACCCACTAGGCCACCACGCCTTCTATTTCCTCCGAGTACCTACATGTTGATAGTTTGATTAACCCATTTTAATTAATTTTTTTTATGTTTAGACCTGAAGTCTTGCACTTGATGATGACTCTGTGAGTTGAAACGTGTAGTGTGTTTGTTAAATCTGTGGAAAATTGCTTAAAGTTCTTCATTTATGTAATATTTTCTCTCTTTCTGTCCATCGTATCCATTCTTCTCAACACCAATCTCTTCACAATGCTAACATCCTAACATGCATGGCCAATATTACTCCATATCAAACTCTTTACCAGCCATTTCTTACCATTTTCTCTCTCTCTCATTAGTTCTTCCTAATGATTGAAACCCTCATTAGCCTGCGTAATGTTTTTCTTATAATCCCAGGTACAATCCACAGCTTCTCCAGATAGCTGCCAAGATGACTAATTACTCTTACAGTTTATGCTAGTCAAATTTCATGCTTAGCCTTAATTCATTGTAAAAATGATAGAATTGATTTCTTTTAAATTCCTTATAAGAAAAGCTTACCTTGATTCTTGAAAAATGTGATAGCATTATTCACAATCATGTTATTGTTTATCACATGCTAAGTCGTGTTTTCGCTTCCTGAAAAATCGTTATTTTTTATGCTCCGCGCTTAATAAGATGCATTTTCAAGTCACGCCATATATATACCTAAAGGAAATTTTCTATTTTTTTGCGCGAATATGACTTCCCGGATTTTTTAGCCTGAAAATCCATGAAATATTCAGAGGTTGGATATGTCTCGGGTTCTGATTGGAGTAGATTCTTGCCGGCCGCCTCTGTAAACAGCTTGAGACCATCTCTCCCGCAGTCTTCCTGCATTAATGAGGGGGCCCTGTGCATTTCTCCCCAGTTCATTGCTGGCGTTTTCCTCCTGGTCAGCAGGTGGAGGCGAACCTATTTTCGAAGGAACGGAAAACTTTCCTTGTCCGGGTTCGTCGGTGGAGATCGGGTCGCCGTTTAAGCATTCATGGATCTCGCGTTCTTTCCTGCTTGGCACTCTCTGGGTCCGCGAGCCCGCGTTTGTTGGTGTCTTTAGAAAAAAATTTACTCTGCCTTGAGATTCCCTAACTTCAACGTGGCCTTGCAAGCCACGGCTACGGGATATAGCTGAGAATAGAGAAGACATAGTCATCCATCCTTGACTAATAATAATAATATCGATTGCAGAGCAACGCATACTCCCGTATTAGCAGCCTTTTAAATTTAGCCGAAAGTTATTTTACGTGCTTACACTATATTTATTATAATAGATGTTACTTTTTAGGCCATGACGAGGAATCGTTTCGTCAAACGGAGTAATGACATAGTCCTCTATATCCATCATCTCGCGCTTCTCTCACCATTTCCTCCGAAGAAAATCAGAATTCAACCCGAAGTTCGACGTATTTTTTAAGTGTGGGTCGAGCACACCCCGTACTAAGCTATTGGCGTGTGAAATTCACATATTCAGGGTAGAGGGCCAAGTTCCTTTTCCTGGGCTACCTTGCTATTTCCTAGGAAGTTCTGACACGCAAAATCGAATCGCGAGGATTTTAGGTGGGGGTGTCCAAAAATGCGTATGCCTGGGAATTGAACGCTGCACCTTCCGGTTGGTAGCTCAGCGCTCTGCCCACCAGGCCACCACGACTCCTCTTTCCTCCCAGAACTTGTTGAAACTACTTTGAATAACGTATTTTAATTAATTTGTGTGATGATTTGTAATCTATTGTTAAATAATCAACGTTCCCCTAATCTTTTTCGATCGTGAAAATTCCTTCTTTCATTGCCTCACATAATATAATATTCTTCTCTCTCGTCTCAATATTCTCTTGCACCACATTGCTGTCTTCTACATTTCCTCTGTTTACCATACGTACTTGTCAATTTAAGTTACTTTTGTTCTTTATTTATTAATTTCACCCCCTACTCCCCCTCGCCCCCCACTCGCTCTCACGGTGGCTCGCTAATGTATTACGGATGTAATTTAGCTTTTAAGTGTTGCTTTTCGTCTAATGCATGTATGTTACACGTTATATCTTTCTAAGATTTGTGGAAGAAATGTAATAACGAGAGCGGCGCGTGTTTTCCGCGGCTATGTACAGCCATTCTCCTTAAATCTTGTCGCCGCGCGTTGTTTTATCTCCGTAATTAAAACTCCCGTTTGCGTTCCCGGGCGGCATATCGTCAATTTCGGTCGGCGGCGATGTTTGCTGATGAGTCGAGGGCCTTCTTTCTCATTCGCTCTCGAGAATTTCCATTCCCTGGAATGAGATTAAAAAGACGCGCAATATTTGGAGAACTCCTCGCCTCCCGTGTTTCGGTCGCTTTCTCTCCGGCGGAGGAAACCTTCTTTTCTTCGGGAAGTCTCATCTCAAGAGAATCTCCGGCGTGTGGGCTCTCTTCCCCCTTTCTTTCCCTGCTCCTTCATTCTCTCGCTCCCATTCTCCTTCTCCGAGTCCCACTTCAACCCTTAATCCTCTTTCGTCCTCCACAATTTTCTCCACCACTCTCCCACCCACATCCTTTTTCTAAGGCCGCGTTCATCCGTTCGGGAATTTTATTTCATTTGCCCACCTTTGGCGTTCTTGCCTTTGAGAGCGGAATGAATCGCTCGGCTTTCATTTTGTGCCCTTTTAATTATCAATTCTGTTTTTCCGTTAAAAGGGCCGTTTTACACACAAGTAATAAATTGCGCGACTTGAAGAAGACTCTTGAAGCAATCTTGGAAATTGCAGTGATGAATGCGTGGACTTATAGCGGGGCATATTTTCTATGCACGTTGGAAGGTTTCCTCGCAATTCGTCACTTTACGCGATGCAAATTTCATCGTGCGATCTATTAATGCATTAAACTGCGCAATAACGGGCATCGTGTAAAACTAGCCTAATAAGAAGGTTTCCGTTTCGTGCGTGCGATAGTGGTTTCTGATTCATCGATCCATTTCCTTCAGAAGCAAGCGGTAAACGTTGTATGGTGCCTACGTCCGCCCCTCACGGTTTCTTCTCCGTCTTAGTCTCTTACTGCGAACCGTGTCGACTCTCAAGCATTTCATTACGACCATTCTAGAATGACGCCTGGACACAAAGACACGCTTCGAGCATTTGACTTGGGAATTTTTCCGCTCTAGATCTTATCTCAAAGGGTGGACGCTCTTCAACGTATTCTTTGCCCGAAAACACTTCTTTTTCCTTCCATACTTAACCTAAGGCCGTTTTATACTTAGCAACAAGCATCGCATATGGAAAGAAGGGAGCTTAGGGAACATCAGTAAGGGCAGAGAGGCCACGATCGCCACGATTGTGATTCGAGAAACGGCCTTTGGAGCCGTAAAAATACTCGTAAATGTAATAAATACCACAACTACAGTCAGTCGTGGAAATCGTGGAAATTGCATAAATGAATGCGTGAAAATAGAACGGGCAATTTTCCGATCAGTCTTTCATGCCTTATGGAAGTTTGCAAAGAATTTTGTCGCTTTGTGAGAGTGATGTCTTCCGCAGAGTCATTCATATGGTGAAAATTTTCTCCCACGCTGAATTATGTCCCTTGACGATAGCTTCCCCAATATTCCAGCTAGCTCGACAGTCCTTGACCTGTCTAAGGGGACGAAGTCGGGATCGTTGCTCATGAATATGAAGATAAGTCGCTGTCTCCCATCTGTGGTTTCAAGTCTGCCCCGCGTCTAAAGGAGCGTCAGACCGAGGGAAAAGTACTAGGATGGGAATAGAAGGGCAAGGAGAAATAGTGGAGAGAAACCTGGCGTTTGCATTACCCTGCTGTAAACGGAAGGTGCCAATGGGATCACATCAGCGGCGTCGGAAGTGGGGGGCAGGGGGGGCATTCGTCCCCCCCAGAATTTTTCCCGGGCCATTGAGAAATGAGTCTGGATTAATAAAAGTTAAATTTCACTTGTATCCAGCTTGCCTATACCCTTCTGACGAATATTATACCACTTTCATATGCACTTTTAGCGGAATTCTAGACTCTACCCCCTCCTATCCGCAAAAAAAATGCGGGCCCTTTTCAAGGTTGGCCCCTCCCAGCGAAAATAGTTCCGACGCCCCTGGATCACATAAATAACGCCCCATCCGACGGACGGAGAATTGAACTCGAAGTGCTCTCAGCCAAACACTCAAGACAGGTCGGTTTTACCAATAAAAGAATATCTACCGCTGCCGAGATTCAAACCTTCAGGGTGAGAATCCAGGACACGCTGGCAATCCAGAGCAGTTGCGGCAGATCACGTTCGACGAAGACCTTCTCGATTTTGGGAGTGGGAACCAGCCTGGCCTGGTGATTAAAGCATCAAGTAATAGACCTAAAGTGCTCTAATACCTCACTCGTGGATAAATAATAAAAGCGACTCGGATAGTTCCCTGGCTCGTATTTCCTAAGGTCGCTGTCATGGCTCAGTCTAATTCCCTGTCTCTTCTACCTTGGACGAGGAAACTTTATGATTATCTAGGATAAAGGTTGTTCATGGACTTCCGTAGATAACTAAGATTTTGTACATGGGCTCATAATCACATTCAGGAAAGTGAATTTCTCAATGCAAACTTGAGGATCTTCATTGTAAGCTGCCTCTGTTGAACTCGATGTAATCAAAAGTAATGGAAAGCTCAACGAGTAACGCAAGTAAAGTTGCCGTCTCTTCATGCAAAAATTCAAAATTGATTTCGTGAAGTAGATTCGAGTAATATTTCGATAGTTCTTGATCCTGGCAGGTGGCGGCCTGTTTCTAAAACAAAACGTATGAGTCTGTTTCTTGAATTACCACCTTCAATATAATTTGTTTTCTTTTAAGGGAGAAAGGTGGAAAACAGTGTAAGAAATGTTTCTGAAGAATGGATTAGAAACTCAGTGAAACTTTTCTATGAGAAGTTGGAAGGAGAAAAGGTTTGTTCCTGTATGTTTGCGTATCTGGGAGATGGCGACGCGTACTGTCAACCTTGTAACTCCAAGGGTTGCCCGTTCAAAATCTCAATGGCTTCTCCTGTTATAACGGTCGCGTCCCTCGAATTTTCTTCCCAGAATTGGAAGAATAAAGGGAAATATGGAGAGCAATTTCCTGTTTCCCCTTGCGCGGTCCAGCTTGATGTTTTGCCATTTTCCAGAATTCTATAATGTATTGGTATAATTGAGCATTTTTGGTGACCCTCATCATCATTTTTATGCATTTTTTTTCTTTGAAATCTTTTCGAGGAATTTTGACGTAGGATCACTGTATTACGATTAAACAATCTCTGTTTCTCAAATGAAAACGAGCTTGTTTTTTTAATACTTCAGAATAATAATTAGATTATTCGTTAGATAATCGATAATGAATTAAAATCCGGGTTCGCTAAAGCCTTCACAAGAAGAGCGAGTATGTTATATCAGTTAAATCACACTCCTGTCGTTTTCGATTGTGAGTAATCGACCTTATTTCTCGCGAAAATCGATGATCTTTCAAAGAGCCACGTTCTCATTCTAAAGTGGTTGCAACACTTTCCTTTCTTAATTTCAATTATTCACATAACACAGCTTCATGCGGTAATCGGTGATCTAAAGAAACATCCAGTTCTAGTCGTGAAGTGGTCAAAACATGCTCGTTTACATTGTCCACTCGGATTGTAATCGTAAAAAGTAATTTTGCAAGTGAAATTTTTCAGATACACATTTATTTCATGTTGGTGATAATTTTTTGCGGGTACCCACCCATAAATACCGTCACTGTTTCGGAATTTTTCCGACGGAAGATATTTTTTTTAAAGCAATCACGAACTTACCGGTCGTAGTTTCGCCACGTTATGAGTGCTTTTTCTTCCACAAACTTGAGGCGCGTTAGGAGACTTTTTTTCTCATGTAACCCCGTAGCCTTTCAAGGAAAAATTCCTCGCGATATCACCCTCTCACCTTTAAAATATAGATGGTTGACTCTTGACCCAAAACTTTTCCTGCTTCGGGGAAAGGGAAAGTCATCCGGTCGGAAAGGCGCCGGGTTCTCCTCTCAAGTGGGGGCCCTTGACAGCGTGTCCCAGCCGCGAGGAAAAATAATATGGAGAAGGATCTTTCTTCCCTCTCAGGAGAAGGGCCTCGTTTGAGAGGTTTTGAAACGTTACGAGAGCCTAGGATTCTGTAAAGCCCTGGATGGCCTTGCGAGCGCAGGCAGTGGTGTAGAAACGAAAGGGTTTTCATCTCTAGCAAAATCTTCATTCAGAGTTACTGAAAAGATTAAATATTCATTAATATGATGATTTTTTCTAATCCCATGGGGTGTAAAACACATACATATAATGGTATATATTAATAAACTGTATCAAGCCGCATGTGCATAATTTCTGTGAGGAAAAATAGAGATGAAGCAGTAAGAACAGGTAGCAAGTAAGAAACTGACTCTAACTTGTGGCTTTTACTGAGTGATATCACCCGATGATGTTATCTTGTTACGAAGATTGTTATGATATAGAGTATTCTGCGGAATTGCCAAGTGTCATTCCTCCAAGTTTAATGAAGTTGAATGTTTGTTATAGTGGCATCCGTGTAAAAGTCTTGAGTTTTCTCCTGGGGTAGCGTTTTTAGGCGACTTTCGATAACTTTTCGGCTGCTTATTCGAGAGGAAGGAATGTTTTTCCGGTGGATTTCTACTCAGAAAGTTGCCGTTATGACAATCCGATTTGGTGGATTCTAGTGTTCCAATCCAAATGCCTCCTGGATTCGTGTGTCGCGTGCTGTCATTTTTTCACTCCAGAAAAAGTCAAAAGTTCTGTTGAATTTGGGTCTCCATTCAAGTCTTCAAACTGTTAACCCTTTCGCTCTCATGACATTTACGTTTATCCCTCCCAGGAAGCTCAAGGATAAAACTTAAAAAGATTAACTGTCTGCTTAAAATATTATTTGCAAGCCTAAAATTTGACGTAGACGTTGTAAATGTGAATCATAACTCACCATAATTTAATTTTTTCCATGAGTCAATTTATATTTTGTTCTTTTATAAAAAACAATGTTTTAAGAAAAACCATTTTTATCAAGAGCCTGAGCGGCACCCTGAGCGTTTTAAGGAAAAAACGGGAAGCCGATGAATCGGCACCTTGAGCGTCTATGGGTTAAGGTTTATGAAGATAGTATGGTCGATAGAAAGATTGATCGATAGATCTATTGAATGGTAGATAGATTTGATCGATACTTCGACCCGTATTAACACGTGTACTCCCCAAATTAAGTGAGGTAATTAGATGTGTCGGTATAATTATTTTGACGTCATATACCTGCACTTAAAAGCGCTTTAGACCGGGAGGAAAGGTGTAAGGATATAAACGCTCAATGATACTCACATTTATACGTGGCACTAAAGAAGCAGAAGTTATGTAAAAAGCCAGAAAAGAACTTTTAATTGCATTTCCTCTGGACGGATGACAAATTTTGATTTGTAATCGCCGTTATATTAAACAAGCGGAGTAAGTATTCAATGAACCATCAATCGTACATTTCCACAGATTTTTAAATTCGTTACGCGTCTCAACTCAAAGAACCAACCATCTTCAGGCGCAAAAGATATTGTACCTGAAAATGACTCTGTGTGTCGAAACGCGTTACGTATGTACCTATTATGAATTTTGTGCAACAGTGCGAGTGTTATGTGATTGAATGAGTGTCCCATCCACTGCATGAAGCATGAATCCATTCCATTATGCGGAGGAAGCATTCATCATCATCAGTAAAAAATCCTTTGGTTGTTTGCCGTAGCTCTCTACTTGATTCTCCTATCAGCCAATCTCTTCATGTTAACATAATTAATTCTTCCCTTTCGCATACTTCACCAAGGAATTAGGTATTTACCTTCAATTTTTTTATGTTGTAGATCAACTAGTATGCCTTCAATAGATGATGATGCGTTGCATTTTTAATCCACCTAACATTATTGGTTAAACGTTTTGAGCAGTGTTAAAACTTCATTAATTTTTTTCACGGTGCAATGATAGTGGATATTATATATGTATCTTTTTTTTACTGCTTTTTCGGGCATATCAATCTCGAAAAATATTTTTATCATTCTAAGTTTTTACCAAAAGTTTCTCTGTTGATGATGCCTTCACTTCTATCGTCAGTTTTTCGAAATAATAGCCCTACAGGGACTCAAATACGAAAGCACGAAATTGGGCGTTAGATTTCTCCGCAAGTCAGATCTATCAAGATAAGTTTACCATCATATATTAAAATAACGTTTATTTTTACCACTGGTTGAATTCATTTGCCATGAAGCCAATTTAAAACGGAGAAGAGGTGTTCAATCTCAAACAACTTCTCAGTCTAAGAACCTAAGTAAAACCCCCAAGTGCTCATTTCTTTCGCCTTTGCGCTCATAAAATGCTCAACCATAAAAGTTTCGGTAGCTTGAATTTACTTCCAGGACCCGAGAGGCCATGATTCCCGAGACGTTAGCATTATAATGGCACTTAAAAATTTCAATACTGGCGGACTCCTCATAAAAAAACTCCTCTCAGTCATAAAATCAAAGGAAGACACTTCTTTATTGGTTAATTTCTGCGTCGGTCGAAATTAAGACCAATTTTCTATACCTACATATTCTTTTTTATTTAAGCTTAACTTTTTTTTCCTTGTCGTGGAAGACCATTCTTTCGCTAGCTCTCAGTCGACCTTAAAACTAATGTTATTATTTGTGGGAGGCGGCCGATATCCAAGATCATTTGTGCCATATAGATATTTGTTAGATTAGAAGTTTTGAATTCCAGAAGTTCGAAACAGGTATACATTTTACGGACAACGAAGTAAGGATGGAGAGAAACCTAGTGCCGGTAATTGGTCGTATGTTAGTGAAAGGGCGCCTAGGAATCCACTGTTTCACGTTCCATCCGACGGACGGAGTACTGAACTTGGAAGTACTCCTCAAACAACACTCATGTGGGGACTGGTATGCTAATGGAAAATTTCTGCCACTGCCGGGACTTGAATACAGAATCTCTAGCCACCATAACATTGTCAAACGTGATTTAATGTCATTCAATAAAACGGTTTGGTATAACATGATATTAATCACAGTGATAAGTGATTGACTAGAAATGAATGGTAGTGCCGACAATGTGCCATTTTCAATACCTTGATCACACGTCGTGGTCTTGGCTCGGAACGAGAACTGACATTGAGATAAAATGAAGTAGAATAGAATTTTTGCTCCGAGTCAAATGTTTTACTTCATCACTGATGGTTGTTTTAGGTACGTTTTAGGGTAACTCACACGAAATTATCCGCATTCGCTGAAATGAGGACGGAACCCGCAATGGATTCAGGCAAATCAGTAACACGGTCGCTGAAATTCATACTACCATTGTTTACCGTGGATCTCTAAAGAAAATCAAGCACGAACTAAAGTCACAAAAAACTAGGGCCTGAGTTGAATCAGTGCCTGTTTGTTTTGTGAGGACCGCGACCGTTGGTAGGACGTTAAATCAACGCGCTGGCAGGGTATTTATATAGCCTAGCGAGTGTAGTTCATTATCTACGTATCACATTGCCGTACAAAATATCTATAACGGATGAATCGCTTTCGAAATAAAATTACCTGTATCGTGCTTCACCATGTGGGATTCCTCCATAATGTCGCGAAGAAACTGTTTCTTCGTTCATTCCACTTCATCTTTTAATATTTAACTATCTACTTTTTCCTTTTCGGCTCTTTAATATCCACCTGACGATTTCATTGGAACGTCGAAACGTGAGTCGTTAAGTAAACAGCTTTGGTGCTTTTGACAAAGTGACTTATTTGTTTTTGCTACACAGTCGTAATAATTGCGGACCTGAGTTCAAAGGACTGAAAATGAATCGTGGGAAGGTTCATCGTTGAAATAATAAGATTAAGAGGTGTTGTTCAATACCGATAATATCTCATCGGCAGTGACAAGTATTTAGAAGAATCAAGAATATCGAGTATTTAGAATCCAACTGAATTGTGAACTGAATGGTAGGCTGAGAAAAGTCGCGCGAAAAAGGTGTATTAAAATAAAATAAGTGTTATAATGTTGTGGAAATGTTATGATTCGACCAAAGATGACACTTATTCTCTTCGGCAAAATGTAATTAAATGTACCCAAATGTTGGGTATATTGCGAGAAAGGTAGATGTGTTCGGATTGTTGCGGTGCCTTGACTTGAGTGGTCTCACACACCGAGGGTGTGTGTGACACCCTCGGCAATCGCAAATATTTTTAATCTATATATGTACTTGTTCCTACTTTAGTGCTGTGGGGAGAGAACTTCAAATTTAGTGTTCCTTTGGCATATAAATGTGGACACCGGGGTTCATTTCTTTAACAGCAGGTTTTTGACTTACTTCTACACTTCCTCTGTTTCCAACAAAAATGATTTCGACGTATTCTTATCAACCTTTGATGGTGCAAAAGACCTTACTTGTTGTTGGCTTCCGCTTAGAACGGAATATGAAGGAAGAAGTACCGCAACGTGTATTAAGGCGTTGTATTACTTCATGGTGTATTTTAATGGAATTCCTTCACAGTAGGAATGTCGGAATAAGACATTAACATTGCATTTTCCCAAGTAGTTATTTACCTGTAAATCGTGACCCGGGGGGGATGTGAGTTGGAAACCGTTTGGATAATCTTGAATAGGTAACGAAGGAGTCGCGTGATACAAACACGAATGGTTCGCAGATTCGGTCTTAGAACCGCTCGTTACAATCTCACCCATTGCTTTCAATTGAGTTTTTCTCATCCGTCTGGAGCATAGAGCCCGCAGATAAGAAAAAAACGAGTGAAAGCAACGAGTGAGATTATTACGAGCGATTCAAGCTCAACATATTTTCGAACCATTCGTCTTCGTACCGCGTGACTCCTTGGTAACCAATGCGAGATAATACCGTCGAGACGAATAATCCCGTCGAGACAGTTTCAAACACTTATCCCCCCCCCCTCTCCTATGTTACGTTGCAGGTCCCCTGAAGATGTTACCCTAAAACGAAATCTGGTCGTGATTATTAGTAAATAACTCCTAGTGGAATTGCAACGTTATTTCTCCTTCCTTCAATCCTACCATGTCAATCATCATCATTACCTAGTCATCAATGCTCAGATTGGTTCTACGCAGCTCTCCACTGAGTTTATCTATCGGCTAATGTCTTCATATCTAGTACGTATTTCTTCTCTTTTCATGTTTATACTGTACTAATTTCAGTAAATGAACTCTGAGGAAATCGGAAGAATCTTTTATTAGTTTCAGTTCGACTCTCTCTACGAGAGGTTGGAGCACGGTTAGTTCATCTACATCTACATAATACCCTGCAAGCCACCAGAAAGGTGTGTGGCAGGAGGTGAATTCTCACCAAACATGTACCTACTACATATCATGCATAAAAAAGGATTGGTAATAATATACTAGTCTAAACTTCACTATTTAAAAAAAGATGAAAATAGCAAAGCAAGCATGAAATATAATGCTGTTAGTTGGGTTAGCTTAAAGTCCTTATATCAACATGCAACTACCTACGCATATACACTTGTATTTGTACTATAGGATATATTTACAGCTATTCAGATCCCTAATTGTACAAGAAAGGAAGGACATTTTGAATCTGTCTGTTTGGCAATCAATTTCTCTAATTTTGTGATTATGGTTCAGTCTACCGTAGTAAGTTGGGGTTCGCAAAATATTTTCAACTTCATCACTGAAAATATTATCTTGGAATTTATTTAAGAGATTAGGTCTAAATTTCAACCTGCGATCTGGCAATGAATCCCATTTTAATTCATTCACAATTCAGTTCCCCGTCCGTTCCGCCTTCATTAGTTAAGCTCCCGGGAGAAGACGCTGAATGTTCCCGCGCGTCCTCGCCTTCCATTCGAGTCGGCCAAACAGGAGCTCCTAGGGCGGGAGAAGGAGCAGGACGAGAAGAAAGGGAGGGCGCCGAAAGACGTCGCGGAGGACGGATGAATGGAGGGGGACATGGAGATTGATCGACGGAAGTGGGAGTGACTGAGTGCGTACCTACCATTGGAGCGGAAAGCTTTGAGGATTGAAATGGGCGGAACTGAAATGAAAGGGTTTTTATTTCGGTTAGGGAATGTTCTTCGTGGGGACGCCGAGCATGCAGGGCGGGTCCCTCGTCCCTTAAAAAGCCAGTTACACCTTAAACGACGTCTCGTAACAAAATTTCACGAAAGGATTTTTAGTTTGCAAGTAGTGGTCCACCAGTGATGTTAGTTTCTTTTATAATTCGTGGCTAATATATTCCATCTACCAACGTAGCCTGGGGGGGGGGGGGGGGGGGGGGTTGCTTCTGTGCTTCAGTCCACCCCCCCGAAACTTTTTCCAAGAAATTTTGTTGATCTGATTTTAACTGGGCATGATAATCCGGACTAAACTGCGTATAATTAAAGTGCTAGATGTCTTTAAACGTGATCACTAGTGTGATGAATGTATGTGGTTAATAATTGTTTTGATCTAATATGCATGTTAAGAACTGTTTCAATCTGATATGTATGCATTCGTTGAACTTCTATTCTGGGGTTGGTCAAATTAACTGCTTCATAACAAGGTAAGCAGTGAGCTTTACCAGTGAGAAGAGATAGGAATGGGCACTGTGAAAGCAAATACCAAGCACTGAAAATTAAGAAAGAGATTTAAAACATGTCGGTACCGAACGGGCAAGGCTGATTTGTTACAAGTTGCTACCTAGTCCCCTCCCCCGAAGCAAATTTCCGGCTACGTGCCTGTTTACCAGCATGAGTTTGTTTTGTTTTGGGAACATTTGAGAAATATTACGAACATGAATTATACATATTAGTATTTCGTGCAGACATGCTTAAATCCCAAAAAAAATGAAGTGTGGTCCCCTTATAATTACAAATGAAAATTAGGGTTAGGTCGCCAAAAACAGGTCATTTAAACTATTTAGGATAATTGGGTAGATGTATGATTTTTCAGGGAATGGATGAAGGGTGGAGAGAAACCCGGCGTCGGAATTAGCTTGCTCTCAAAGAAATGTGTCAAGGGGTCCGCGGCTTAACGTCCCATTCGACGGACGGAGTACCGCACTCGAGGTGCTCTCTCCACACAATACTCGAGTAGGGATCGATACGCCGACGAAAAACTGTCTCGGCCTGGAATCGAGCCCGAGCCCTCAGGATGAGAGAACAGTACTCTATCCACACCAACCCGATCCCCATCTGGAAGCGTTTGGCGTACAAATGATACTGTCATGGTCATCACAATGTCTGATGGCGAAAGAGTGCTATTGAAAGGGAAAACAGCCCTGTCCGTGGAGCATACAATTTTCTGGGAACCATGGAAACAACTGGCCCTTTCTTATCATTAGATTGCATGTATGAACGACTCAAATCGTTCTCAAATATCTCGGGAATAGTCAACGACGGAAAGAGGACATTACAGATACTTTTAAAGTGTTCATCATCATCAGTTTGCGTCAATAAGTTCTATTCCTGGATCAGAAAATCTTTTTCCTTTAGTAATATTCAACGCGCAGTAAGGAGATAGGTTAAGTAGGAGGTACATATTCACGAGAACCAACTTTAGAGTTGCTTTACACCTATTTCTCCCAACATACCATCATGGAACTAAATTTTCCGCGAATTTACCTCCTACTTATTTTTGTACCCTTGTCTTCTTTGTGCTAGAAAATTTCATTAATCCGGTCTCATTAACGTGCATCTTGTGTCCAATTGATACATGATACGCAGAAAAGCATGAATGAAAGTTTTGTACGGACTGAGTGTTTAATAAGTTAATGACATTTTGAGGGGGAAACGTCCGGTGACTGGACGTAGCTTGCCACCGGTGGCTCGCTGCTCCCCAACCCTTTGGACGTAAGGATATGAATGCTTCGGATGAGGCGAGACGTTTCCAGGGGGATGCTCTTTCTAGAGTTGCTCCGGAGGGGAAGGGTTCGAGAGCGAGAATAAATAAAAATCCTCCTCTTTGGCGAACCGGCCGGTGCGTGATATCCACGTGCATGGGTCGTGCTTGAGATTCCGCCTTCTCTCTTTTCCTTCTCAACTCGTCCCACCTCGGCCCCTCACTCTTTTTGGCCAGCTGCGTCCGTCTTTAAGACGCTAAAACCCCTACCAACCCCTCCTTAACCCCTTCGAGACTCCCTACCTCTGTCCCCCCTATCTATCCTCATCACCCTCCTTACTCCTGACGTCCTCTTCCTTTGTCTTGCCTTCTCACTTCTCCTCTACCCCATTTTGCTTTAATCACTCCACGTCATTCCTGACCCTCCTCCCTATACGTATCCCGCCTTGCAGAGCGTGGTCGTCGGTGCATGATTCGGTTCATATGGCGATTCGATGGGCGTATTAGGAGATAATTCGTAATAGAATCGATCAGTTATTAATCGATTTCCTCCAATGATTGTGCTATAAATGTTAAGGGAAGACTGATGATAGAAATACAAACTTATTGACGATGATTTAGTGTAAAAAAATATGCAGTTTGTTACTAGCAGAATACCAGGATGTTCTACTGAATGATGCAGTTTGTTACCAGCAGAATCCCAGCATGTTCTCCTGAATTGATGAAATGTCTGCAAAAGTATTTCCCTGCTGGTTAAACTTGTGGGTATCTTGATAGCCGACTCTGAGATGGCTAGCAAGATACCCACGGCTTCATTCCTGGTTTTTTTTCTCCTCGGATTTTTGTGTTTTCCACCACATAGTGTTTTTATTAATGTAGCTCGTAAAGAGTTCTTCAATTCGTTGTCCCTTATCTCCTGCTCAATTCATTCCGCTACTTCTTCTCTTCCACCATGTATAACTTTTCTTTGATCGTATTTCTTTCTATCCAGATTATTAACTTTATCCTTCTACTTCCTCAAAGCTGCAAGTGCATTTAAATCCTCTTTCCTTAGTATCCACATTTCGGCACCATACTACGTCACGTTACTTGTACTCTTCACCAGCCTTTTCTTTATGCCACGGCGCATTTTTCATGTATTCACTCCTACTAGTAAAACCCTCATTCCCTCTGTAGATTCTCCTTTTAACGTTGCCACTGCTCTACCCATTATAATTAAAGTACCATTCAAGTTACCGAATTGTTCAATATGCTCTAGTTTCTCTCCTGATTATTTACTAACCATTTTCATTTTTATTCTGGAAAATCTCATCATTTCAGTTTCCCTGTCTTACATTTTGTTCTGTTTCACTCACGTTGATTTTCCACTGGTGCTCAATAAGGATCCTATGGAGAATCGAAATCCTAAATAAGGGATTAAATCTACGTTTGTTGCTTTTATTTCTATTCCTGTCTTGGCAAGAAGTCATTGAAGCCGTTTTACAAACTACCAAGGGTATGCCCCTGGGTATGCTTCTTAGTTGTTTCCTTAGTTTGAAGACTTCTTGACTTAAGATTTGCGAGGAGCCGGAAGAGAGATGCGAATTCCATGGAAAAGCTTTAATCTTACGCTATCCCTAATAGCGAAAGTCATTTAACGAATTATTCGATTCCCCTATCACTTATTAGTCGTGCGTTAACGACAGTGGAAGATCCCTTCCACAAATATCCTTGGAGGTCACCGCCACGTCAGCTGGCTAAAGATGAATATGGCCCATGGCCCAATCCTTTCTTCGCGCCTTGAATAAATGGATGGAATCCGACATTCAAATCTTTTGAAATCTCCAGACGTCCTTCGAAAAGGACTGTATCCTATGCACTACTCGGCTTTGAATATTTATTCCATTCCAGTGACTAATTTGGAACAGAGAAAAATCGGCCGTTTCGGAGCATAGTCGTGATCACTTCATCTCTTTTAACGACCCCAAACTTATAGTCAGCTCTGTGTACTGCATCAGACGTTTGAAGGAGGCCATATGTGATCTGGTTAGTGGACAGGTAATATTTCAATCGAGACACATTATATGGGACTAGGGAAAATTAAGGCAACGAGAAGGAATGAGCGAACCAGCCAATCAGAGATCACCCGACAGACCGCTATATGAGACGGCAAAAAACCGAGTTCTGGCATCAACACCCTGAAAACGATGGCGGAGTCAGCTGTATGAACATCGGCACCTGAGCTACCAACGCGGAGGAAATCTCTATGAGAACCAAGTCCAATCGGTATCATTTTCTGGATGCCAGATTTCTTTCTTGGAAACCACAGCTGTGTAGCCTGTGCACAGGCGGGTCAGAGAAAGGAACTCCACTACCGTGAAATGTTCATTTCACGCGTCGTTGGTCTTAGTACTTTGTTATCTCTACTCTCATCAACTAAAGCAAACTTCCAGTTAAATACTGTGCGAGTTGTTTGGTCAAAAACCATAATATTTATGTCAATTGAATCTTAGCTTTTCTGCGTCTTTTTTCCACAAATTACCCTGTAAATCAGCGTTTATTAGGAGTGTCTATGCAATATGCAGTTTTTTGTAACTATGTTAGAGCCATTTTTGTAATTGAATCTCTAATGATCCGCGCTTCGATTACATTTGGCACCATTGCCTTGAGCATTTTAATTGGAGTACGTAATAAAATGTATGGCGTAAAAAATGAAATAAATGTATTCGTGGATATTTGTAATTTTCCGCAAGTAACTCCTGTCGTTGTGTCATAGAGTTATGGTAACTGGGAAATTGAAATTTTAACTGGTAAAAATATCTAAAATGCATCGTTCCTCAATATAAATAAAACTCCAAAAAATCTAAAGCGTACCTCGCCTTAATTTTTGAGTTATTTTTAAAATATCTTCATTATTATAAAGAAAACTTAACTTTTTCGTCCACATAAATTTATCAACAAACAACCTGCAAACGTACATTACCTGATGATGAAGTTGGACGTCGAAACCAGGGTCGTTTGTTAATAAATTTATGTGGAACGACAAAGTTAAGTTTTATTTTCAATCATGAATAGGTTCCATAAAGTTACGCCTGAAACCACCAGTTTTAAAATAGATTCAGTTTTGGCATCCAGCATGTGTGGCATCGATTGAAGTAGTGCCTCAGTCGCCTGGACTGTGATTTAGTAGTTAATTCTTAGACTATATATTCCACGACTAATTTGCATATTTATGCCTCACTTCTATCTCACGTAGGCCACAAAATGTTATCAACGGAAGCAGGGTTTTTAAGTGCTTTTAAAAAAGGCGTAATTTCTCATTTGTTTTGTCCTCACGCAGCCATGTTTGACGATCCTTGTGGTAACCTGTATTAAGGCCGTTTTACACGGCGAATGATCATGCGAATGAAATCATGCGCATGAAATTCATGCGTCATGTAATCGAAGAGGCTGTTTTACACGGTGAATGATCATTCGAATTAATTCCTTGAATGTTATGCGCAGAAAGAATGTGCAGTGGTAGGCCTATCGATATTACATATCGATTCACGGGAGATTTCCGACCAACGCAGCTGTATCGATGTTCGAAATTGGTCGGAATGGTTTGTTTACGTCGTCTGCATCGTCGGATATATGTGATAGATTAAATAAAGTATGGTGTATATTTAGTAATTATAATATTCATTACTCGAAGATTTCTAGATACTGAGGTTTAAGTTGATCTGAAGTAAAGTAGATCTCTAAATGATGGTTCGGTATGATTTAATTTTCGCATCTACTGCTACAAGTGCCCATTACAATGGTGGCTGTCACCATTTAGCCGGAGAAAACTAGAAGGAGAGAGGAGAAATTGAGGTTAAGATATGCTAGGCTTTATTAAAAATGAACTGTTATTATAAGACTGTGAGGACTATCGTAATTAATAAGAGAGACGCTGGAGCAATTTCATACTATATTAAATCCAACCAGACATGGTTATGAAAAGTCGGACACAACGTCGAGAGAAGCAATTACTGTGACAAGTGATCCTTATTCAACCTTTGATATACATGTTTATAATATTGACATTTTGCAATTCGTTTCCGGCTGGCGGTCACGCTAACAATAAGATTTTAAGGGATGGGTGAATCGTATCCTGACCGTATACAGTTATAACGTTCCCTGATAACTCGGCAAGAATTCATGAAGGTAAAATAAGTTTAATTATGCATGAAGTGTGTAGGAGTATCTATCAGAATAGATAGTGCACCATTTAAAGGTTATATACGTGCTATTTATCCCAGTTCATGGTAGCGCTGTGATAACAATTACAACAGGTGACATCCGCATGAGAGACAATGGAAAAACGCCCTTGGAGATACCTATTTCAATGTAATGTTTTCAGGTATAATTATCATGTTCTGTTCTAATACTTTATTGCTTAATACCTATTTGTCACAAGAATAATCAAAAGAATCGAATAGCTACATGCATAATATATTATTTTCAACTCAAACTTCGTCCAAAACGTGATTAATTGAAGAACTTCAACAATCAGAATTACATCAGATTATATATACCCTATGGGCAAGCCAATTAATTGTATAAGTACGAAAAGCTCCGAAAACCAATTATAATTGCATTTCGTCTTGTACTTGTTTAATTCGAATCCTCTTCTACCCGCTCATAAAACAAAGACGGACGTCTTGCGCTCGTATCACGTGATCATTCAAGGAATCATGCGAGCAAAATTAGAACATGTTCTAATTTTGATCGCATGATCATGCGAATGAATTTCATGCGAGGAGATTTCCGTATTACACGACGCATGAACTTCATGCGCATGATTTCATTCGCATGATCATTCACCGTGTAAAACGGCCTTTAGCTCAACGATAGACTTCAACCAAAAGTTGAATCGGGTTGTTGTTATGGCTAGATTACTCCCTAAAAGCATGAAAACACAATTTTCATCTTAGAAATATCAATCAAAAGACGAATCTAAACTCCCGAGGGACCCGGATGGAAGCGACCGATATTTTCTTTTAAATATTCGATCAGTTTTTTGTGAATATATATCAGAAGTTCAGCATTGAAATTTTCCTAATATCCGTTGCACCCGAACTTGGGAAATCTAATTCTGAATTCTATTGGTGAAAGATTCCCATTGTTATTGATATGTGGTTTAAGGTTCGTAACCCTATTCTCTTACTTGCTTTGTACTCCAAGAGACTTAAGAACGCAGTCTGTCTTCCCCTTTACGTTGGGTCTACCCGCCCTTCCTCTTTAAGAGTACATTCCCTCCTTGTGTATGTGTGTACCTTGTCCCACCTTTGCTTTGGCATTTCCTGCGGGCCCTTTCCCAGGATATCATTCGCTCACTGCTGCTCTCTTACCCGCCGCTCTCGCATATCGGGTTCTCTTCGCGTTTGCTAGCGTGCATTGTGGTGCCTGCGTGCCTAAAACTCGCCGTGCGCGAATTCTCGACGCTCGTCTTTTGTTCGATTCGTCGCTCGCTTGCGCTCCGACGGCATGCAAAAATAAAAGTCCTACATCGTTTTTCTTCTTCTCGTCCTCTTGTCAGGATTGAGCGCTGTCTGGCTGCCCCCTTTCCTCTCCCTCCCCCCAACTCCCTCCGTGTCTACTTTCCACCTCCAGAGGAGGAAGGAGGTCCAGAAGAGCCGTTCGCAAACTGCCAACTTTCTCCCTGCCCTCGTAAAATATTCACGCCAAGAGTAAAGGCATCGGTCCTGTACCCCCTCCTGAGACACCTAGGGTACGCTGGTAGGTAGGGGACCTGTAAAAGGTGATTATTTCCTTTTTCATGAACTCTTAAATGTGTCACTATTAAACTGCATATCTAATCCTCGATGTTGAGGGAGATGGTTTTATTGTGTAGGTATCTTATGCTCATGATTTTTTTAATTAGGTATTTATCGCACATTATTTTTCTGGATTTGAATCATCATCAACGTCATTTCATAAAGCGTGTATCGACATGTACATGTATGTAATTCTCATTCAACCGCGCGACGTGTGGCGAATGGGAATTAATCACCGAAAATAGGTTACGTATCTATGTACATATATGCAAAGATACATTACCTAATAAGCAAGATTTGTAAATGGACGGTATGATAAACTTATCAGCGTCACTAGTCTATTAAATGAATTAAATTGGGAATCATTGTCAGATCGCAGGTTGAAATTTAGACTTAATCTCTTAAACAAATTCCAAGACCATATTTTCAGTGATGATGTTAAAAATATTTTGCGGACCCCTACTTACTATGGTAGACTTGGACCATAATCACAAAATTAGAGAAATTGATTGCCGAACTGACAGATTCAAAATGTCCTTTTTCCCTCGTACTATTAGGGATATGAATAATGGTAAATATATCCAGTACGAGTGTAGCAATGGATAACATTGGTAGCTAACCCAACTAACAGCATGTTTTTTCATGTATGCTTTGCTATTTTTATCTTTTTTTAAATAGCGTAGTTTTGAACAGTGCCTATACAAGTACTAATCCTTTTTTATGCATGATATGTAGTGCTGTTTGGTGAGAGTTCACCCCCTGCCACACACCTTTATGGTGGCTTTCAGGGTATTATGTAGATGTAGATAAGAGAAATGGGTTAATTTTCTATGGCCCAGGCACGTGAAACTGGATTTTTCAATGAAATAGAGTTTAATTACCAGTGGGTATTCATACGTTAGCGTGGGTTATTGGCGTTAAATGCTTTTTACAGATGCACTGCAGACAACCACTATTGCACTTACACTACCGTACTAAGACCACCATTATGCTGCGTTATCGTTCGCGTGAAAGGAGAAAATTGAATAAAATTTCTAATAATGTTCACGGTAATCCACCCACCTCAAATTTATAAGAATCATGAGTAATACGGGTGCTCTAAGCTAACAAATCAATTTCAAAGTCACTTAAAAGATTTTGTCTAAATTTTAACCTATTTCGTAGATATTCTAAATGAGGTCTGCCGAGGGAAATGTATCTTCTATATTTTACTATCTCATCGCATTTTGCAAACAACCCTTTTCCGGAATCCTCGCTGTGTATGTAAGAGAATATGGATTTTGGTATGAAACAACACTCTCAAGCTCACCAAACAGCTTGATACGTAGCTTGTGATGTCACATTTGACACTAAACATAGATTGAATTTTAGCCTCACTTTATTTTAAAATGTGCATACATTTTGTACTAATTTTCCTTTTTCCATTCCAGGTAATTACACTCCCTTCTCCTGCCTTACTTTTCTGCATTTTCTTGAGAATGAGAATCATCGGGCTGGGTTGTGGAGCCTGAATTTTCTACGTGTTTCTTGAAGTGAGTAAACAATAACACTTGTTTAAGCCTAGGTAAATAATTCCGATCCTCTTAATGATAGGTGCCGTAAATTTACCAGGTTATAAGAACTTAATTTTTCAAGCTCAGATTAAGTCACAATTTACGTCTTAATTTTTAGGATATGGATAAAAATGCGTCTTTTCGCTCGCGCGAATGTATATTAATCAGTCACTTAATCATAATTTATTTTTTTTAATCAAATATAGTCGAAGTTGGTGAAGGAAAAAATACCTTCCCTGTCTGTTATGTCAGTTCCGCTTCTACCTCAGGTTTCCTTGTGCAAAATTCTAAATATTTATATTATAAAAGAGTCTCTTCTACAGTTTCAAAGTAGTGATGTGTTCCATAATATTTATTGATGGTAATTTTGCCCGATGTTGACACATTTTGTCATTGTCATCGAATGTAGCTGGAGATCTCCAGTATCGATTTCCCCTCATACCTTTACGAAGGATTTAAAAATTAAGTGAAAGCAATGCAGAACTCAACGTGTGGAAGAATGTCCTCATCATTATCATATCTCATTGGTTAGCAATCACAGGCAAATTATGGCTTCCTTCAGACCGACTATTCACTCTTATTACCATCATCCTTCATCTGTCATAAGATCGACTTGAAGCAGCTCTCCTTTAGATTCGGTCCATTTAATTCGTTTTATTTCTTCCTTAAATAATTTCCTCCGTAATAGGGAGAAATAAAACTTTGTGGAATAATACTATCGCAATGTGGTTCCTCCAAGTTAAGCCTAAAAATATGATATTTATTTCGATGTATTTAATATCCTCTTACCATTGACATAATACAATCCTTTCTTGTTTATCCTTCTCTACTTTCTCCATAATCTCCTTACGAATAATACAAAATATTGCGTAGTATAATTTCATCTAATATGTAGTCATTCTGGTGATGAGCAGTTATTCATGAAATTGAGTATGGATCATTTGAATAAATTATTTCAAATTTGAAGTAGTATGGGCTGTCTATTTTTATAACCCCGTACTATCCTAGAAAGAGCTACGAAAAAAGTAAAATAACGTAAAATGTCTTAATTATTACGGTCAGATACGGCATCATAGCTGAATTATGAATTAAACGTTAAAAAAATGCCATAATTGAATGTTGAGTGTGATATTGAATGTTTTGGTGGTATATTCAGTGTTTAAATCTTGACGGTATGGAATCCAGAGCATTTCGAGAAAAAAACTATTTGCGCGAGAAGTGGTTTTTCGCGAAAAAGGCGCGAAAATAATGACCTAGATGGACTCGACGTTGCTGGAGTCGGTTCGTTCATTTCGACGCCCGCCCACGCCAGATTTTTGCTTCTGCGTACAACATCTCATGTCAGTTAATCGCCGGTGGGAAAAGGCGCTCACACTCGAATCTAAAATCCTAGTCTAAGGTTTAGACTAGATATCCTGAAGGAATTTAAGAGGGAATAAATGAGGCGCTCGGGGCTAGATAATGGTAAGCCACACACTGAAAAATATTGAGATCTGTACGCCTTTCTTATCTGCTAGACGATGGGAAGCCACTGGCGGAGTATTATTTGAAGAAACCAAGAGATGGCAGTACACACCTTGTTGTTATGTATTGCACCAAGACACAACACCTAATTTAAGGAATTTTTCGAACCTTCAGATATCACTCCTGTAAATTTCCTAAATGTGGCTTACCATTATCTAGCCCAGAGCGCCTCAAATGTGCTCAAGATGTTTATAACACGTAAAAAAGCACAAGTGTGCTTTGGTGGTTTGGGTCATAAAGATAAATTATGGAATTTGTAAGGCAGAGGTTTAAAATGTCATTTATTCTGCGTGCATTACACCTTGTTGTTATGTATTGCACCAAGACACAACACCTAATTTAAGGAATTTTTCGAACCTTCAGATATCACTCCTGTAAAATTTCCTAAATGTGGCTTACCATTATCTAGCCCAGAGCGCCTCAAATGTGCTCAAGATGTTTATAACACGTAAAAAAGCACAAGTGTGCTTTGGTGGTTTGGGTCATAAAGATAAATTGTGGAATTTGTAAGGCAGAGGTTTAAAATGTCATTTATTCTGCGTGCATTACACCTTGTTGTTATGTATTGCACCAAGACACAACACCTAATTTAAGGAATTTTTCGAACCTTCAGATATCACTCCTGTAAAATTTCCTAAATGTGGCTTACCCGAGCCCCGAGCCCCTAGCCCCGAGCGCCTCAAATGTGCTCAAGATGTTTATAACACGTAAAAAAGCACAAGTGTGCTTTGGTGGTTTGGGTCATAAAGATAAATTATGGAATTTGTAAGGCAGAGGTTTAAAACGTCATTTATTCTGCGTGCATTGCAGGACAGTAATAGCTTAAACCGGCATTACCGGAGAAGCAATGGACGAGTAGATATAATACATCACGAGATCACGTGATGTAAACAAACGGCGAGTTTTGAGATAGAGCCTCTGGATTATTGTTATAAACAACGTAACCGATCTGTTTACTGTGAATATGCTGTTTCTGAGAAAGTATTCCCTTGTTCCAGGCTGCATTGTTTCTAATTTTTAATAATTATTTTCCTGCAGTTGTTAACTTTTAGAGTTTGCTTCTGAGATTAACTTCAGATGTGATACTGAAAGTCTTCGTTTGGTGACATTAGCCATGAAAGGGATAGGAACCAGAAAAACAGTAGGTACTGCAAATTAATCATATTAGCTGTAAGAATTAAAATATAATCGGTATGTCTCCCTGTTTTCCCTCCTCTTTTTATCCGCAATGCTCACCAAATTCTACTAAACTTAACAAAATACTCGTGCATGTATGTGACGTGTGGAACTATTTTGAGTTATGAATCATCAAGGTCTGGGGTTGCTCGAAAACTGTACAAAACCGGTACTTTTGCGTTACGCTCGTTAAAAATATTTAATTAATTTTTTTTAAATGCAAGTTTACCATCGAATATTGTATTATTGAAAAAAGAGACATTGTGGTGCGATTACTTTATTTCTGTAGGATATTTTTTTTATTTTGTAATTCGTGTCCAAACTCGAGTGCACATAATTTCTGCTCCGGCAGTAAGAGGCGTACGCAACCGCGCCATCTCGCGGAAAGTAGTGCATATTGTAATTGTCACTGCGGGTGCGGTCAGTGCATGTTTGTTGATTATTCGCTCCCCCCCTGCCACACACCCTTGAGATGGCTTTCAGGGTAGGTGATTTGCGGGTGTAGGTGGATCCTCCGACACCTTTCTTTCCCTTTCCTATTTTAATTCCTCATTCCTTCTCTCTTATGGACTTTCTGTTGTCCCACTCACCTGCTGGCGTGACGCCACCCTCCATCTCTTCATGCCACCCCTATCCTTTCAACATTCAAGTGCGCGATTCATTTCCCCTCCCCGGTTCATTCATATTTCACGCGATTTCCATCCACCAGACCATCCGTCGTCCGTCCAGTTTTCTTGAATTAAACATGCCCCGTCCCCGAGAGGACACTTGCTCGCTTTTTTTATCACCTCTCCTCCCTTTTGTTGTCCCGTCGTCTCCTCGAGAAATGCCAAGGGATTGATCTCCGGAGATTTTCGGCTGTATGTGCGCAGGGGCGTCTTCCTCTTCGCCCCATTGAGGCTGCTAGGATAGTTGGTTGAAGGTAGGAATGGTTTCAGGGAACGGAAGAGGAGTGGAGGGAAATCCGACGTTGTCGATATTAAGCTACGTTTTCATGTGGCCGTTTTTGCGTTGACGCACACTGCGCCACCAATCAGAAACGAGCATGCCAACGCAGCCTGCGTTGCCGTCGGAGTTGGTCAACTTTCATCTTTCTGCGTTGACGCAGCTGCTTCAGAGCGAGGAACAACGCATTCTACCTGTCATTTGTTCGTCACGTGATTCTTTCGCTGGATTATCACGTATACCACGGTTTACTACCGTCATATGGTTTGGTGCGTTGCTGCTGGCGCTGCCGGTGACATGAAAACAGGGTATTTTCCTGCCGCACAACGCAGCGTCAACGCAACGCAAAAACGGCCACATGAAAACGTAGCTTTAGCCTACACCTATCGAAAGCGATATAGGGGTCCACGACTTAACGTCCCATCAGTTGGACGGAGTACTGAACTATACACAGCACCACAACCCTAAGTAAGCGTTTGAACTTACGTCGATCGACTATATTTGGTTCATTATTTCCCATTTTAATAGTTATTAACTTTTAAAATCGTATTTTATGCCGTCAGTTCCGTCCGCGAGGCCCTTTGCCGTGAGGGTCCGGTCGCTAATAAGGCTCGGAGCCAAGTGAGGGCCCGAATTAGGACGATCGCGAGGAAAGACCCTGCTAATGACCGTCTACCTGAGTTGCCCCCAGAAAACTACCACTAACCGAATATTTTGCTAAGTTCCGTAAATTCTATGGACTTTGAAGATAGCAAATGTAGGGAAAACAGGAAAATAAATTATAGTTTAATTCCTGCGGTGACTATTTCATTAGAGAACTCGCTTCTTACGTTGGAGGGCCGGGTTTCGAATCCCGGAAGTAGAAGGTTTTTTTCATTAGTAATCAGGCCCCTACTTGAGTGCTTTGTGAAGAGCATTCGAGTACAGTACTCTGTCCGTCAGATGGGATGTTAAACCGTGGTCCATCTTTCTGTAAGAGCCATCGCCGGGATTCTCTACACTCTTCCTACTTTCTCTTCCCATCCTTTCTCCTTTACTTCCGGTCTGAAGCGCCAATAAATTCGGATACAGACTTGAAAAAACAAATGATGATGACGTTGTAATATTTAGAGTAGGGTAGACCGGGGCAGGTTTGGTACAGGGGCAAGTTTCCACACTGCTTATTGCTCACAAACTGTTGATCGGAGCGCAGTAATTGTCACATCAGAAGAGTCATTGGGACCGCCATTTACATTTATGTAAGTCTGCAGTCATAGTGACGAGTGAAAATCAATAGAGAGCAGTATTTGTGATTTTTCTTTTAGTGAGTAAACTTTTTCACCACTACGATGGCATTAATAACTTCTATACCATTAGATGTTCACAACTCATTATGGTTTATCCTGTTAGACTGTTCTTTTGATGTTAATATAAGATATTCAGTTGAATACCTACGTCGTGAACCAAACTTATATTTTACATTCAGTCGAAAATGTGCCGAAGGGGCAAGTTTACACAAGGCACATGGGGCAAGTTTACACATTCTTCAAATCGTGTAAAGGTGCCCCGTGCTTTTCAAACACTAGAACACCTGAACTCACCTGCATACTTAGAACGTCTGCACGGTCATTTGTGCTGAATTTGATATATCATAGGGATTATAGGTTAATTTTGCTTCTTTTCAAGGCAATTAGAGGAACATCAAAAAATGTATATTAAAAATATAAAAAAATTTCACTTCATAATGGACCGTCCGATTCTTTCAAGACTTTTACTGTGATCGTCTGCCCCAAGAAGGGACAGAAATATCTTTAACTATTCATTCTTTTTTACCACCCATTCCAAATAATATTGCTAGAAGCGTGCGTCAGAAGCGTAGCGCAAACGTCTACCCTCTTGGACTGAACGAGAAACTACAGGAGTGGATTGGTTTCTGGGTTTTTAAAATGGCACAACTCTTTATGAATCAGGGCAACTCAATGTACTAGCCTTGCGAGAGCTACTAGTTTCAATTGGACATATATCGCGGCTTTCTTCAAAAATTTAACGATTGTCATGAACCACCTTAAGATCGGCTCATCAGATATTTGGAATGCAGATGAAACTGGCGTGATTGCAGTTCACAAGCCTAATAGTTGGACTGAAAGGATTCCGCCCGAGCGGTAGAATCGCATCCGCTGAAGGAGAGACTCTTGTCACAGTGGCATCACCTGTAAATGCTGCTGGTTACAGCATGCCTATATTCATCGTGTTTCTCAGGGTAAACTGCCAGCCAAAATTTGTTCGTGACGACCCTGTTGGCTCTGAAGGAGATGCCAACTCCTCATGTTGAACAGTTGAGAAAAATGGTTTTATTTGGCAAACACTTTGTTCATCATGCTCGATGCTCTCCTGAGCGGCCATGTCTATTGCTTCTCGATAGCAGTGATTGGCACCTCTCAATTGAAGAGCTAGATTTCTGCAAGGTAATGGCGTAACACTTTGGGTTTTCCCTCCCCATTGCATCCACTAGCTTCAATCATTGACTGGAGCGTATACAGCCCATTGAGAAAGTTCATCAACACTGCCTGTGATTCATGGATGACTAGCGTCCAATGACTATATATGACACACAGAGTTGGGATTAACGATTTAAAAAATTAACGATCAAAATTAATCGTTAAAAATGTGGTTAACTATTTTATTTAATCATTTCTTTTTAGAAGACTTAACATTTAATAGTTAAAATTATGGATTAACTGATATAAAACTATCTTCAGTTAATTTTTTTCGTTAATTTTTGGCGAATGTCGACCTGTCCGAATTTGGGGGCAAAGGTTGCTCAATTGACAAATAGGAAAATAAAGCGGTATCTAAGAATGCAAGGGTAGTTGTGCAAGAATGCAATGGATAGGTCTTGACGAATGCATCCAAACAAAAGCGGGGATGAGGGGAGTGACCACCGAAGTTTAGGAACACACCCTCAGACGAGAAAACACGAAACCACGCGAAGACAATGTCCTTGTGGGCTCGTATGCCTTACTCGGTGACATCATGTCGTCAATGCTACATTGAAACCGAGAGAGATTAGTCGCATGAAAGCCTATGACGGATAAGAATGGGGAGGGGTTCATTCAAACTAATGTATCTGTCACAAGGTGCCAGTCTACGCGAGTCTTGCTCGGCTACATTGCGTCGTCAATACACATCCACATTTAATACATACAATACATACACATGCATACAAATACATACAATCTACATCTACTTCCGCCATCTGCTTTCTCCGTTTATTTAGTATAATTTTTGTCATGTTTTATTAACTACCACCCTTAACTTTCTTCTTTTTAAAAGGAGTGTAAACTTACCCCAGGTACACAGGTGACTTCACTCAATAATATTTTAAGTACATAAAAAAGTATGATAGTATGAGGCTCTTGATAGGTTTCTAAATGGAGGTTAATTATCAAGTAATACCTCAGTATGGAAGGCATGTAAATCACTGCAATACAAAAAATAAGAAAAATCGAAATAAAAAAACTGTGTAAACCTGCCCCGGTCTACCCTACTGGCCACTCACTAAGAGAACTCGGGTTCGAATCGAGGCAGTGGAAGATTTTTTTCACTGGTTTACCGACCCCTAGTGCGGACAGTACCTTTTCTCCCGGTCTAAAGCGCATATCATTGCGAAAACGGACTTGTCACGTCAGCAGTGAAATCTATTAGTCAATAAGTGTAGAAAAATTATTCGTAAACATTATAAAAAATAGCATAGTGTATAACAGAGGAATATTTCCTTAGGTACTTTGCATGACACCCGCTTTTAACGGATCAGTTGCGGTGTTTACCACAATAGTCTGGTGGCTTAATTCCACAACCCACCTGGTTTGTTTACATCACGTGATCTCGTGACGTCTACTCGTCCATTGCACTTTGGAAATCGAAAATACGACGCCAATTCTTCAAATTTTTGTCAGACAATATCAAGTCGCCAATCTCGGTAGATAAAATAATCAGATTTGCACGCTCCCACACGTTATTGATAGCGATGGCGTTGACGCGAAGGAAGGATGCCATTTTATATCAGATTAATTATTTTTTTATCTGAAGGATTTGCAGTGGATCAGGTTGGTGTGGTGGCTAGATTATTAGCTTTCCTTACCTGAGGACCCGAATTCGAATCTCAGCAGTGGCAGAAATATTTCATTTATATACGAGTCCCTACTTGAGTGCTTTGTGAAGAATAAGGGATCCTTATGGGAAGCTACAGGCGGCCGGGGGAAGGAACTGTCCCTAACCCTTACGCTTGAATTTCACACTCCGTTGCGGTTAGTGCTAGGTGAACTTTACCTTCACCAACCAAACTCAGCTTTCGGGGAAACTTAAAGTGAAATGCCTCTGTGACATGTTCACATTCAGGTCGCAGATCTCCCAAAAAATTTTGTGAACAAACCCCTGCGCACTGCATTTACATTATCCCCAAACAAATGTATACCATTAATCATTCTTAGCATTGCCTCCGAACTATGGATCACCATACCCCAGAACATAAAAAACACTAATTCCTTAAATTTATTTAAGGAAAAATGTCACGGGTTACTTCCAAATCCAGATTAATTGTACTATGTTAATGTAATTGCTTACTAGGCTTAACCTTTTTATTGTTTTTGTGTATCAGATTTCATTGTATGATAAATATTTTACTTCTATATCGTGATTGAATTGGCCGTTGTTATTTACATATTGTATTATTTTGTCAAGCCAATGTTATAGTGCCGTCGAACCTAATATTCTAGGACTCTCACAACATATGTTCACTGGGCGGTTCTCGAACTATTTTGTTTGCCAACTAAGCACGTAACCAGCCTGGCTACTGCCCTAATGTTCTCTCGTTTAACTGAAGAATAGATCTAATAATCCCATTGAAAAAGTTTCAAGTAACCAGGGACTGTGGATTGGCACATTGTTTTTCGACATTTCTTATTTTCCTTTTATTCATTAATTCTGCATTTGCGTTTCTTTTATGGAATGATGTTCTGGGGCTTTCTCCTTCTAGTCGATTTCGTAACTGAAAATTAACATAGCCGCGACGAATGTCAGTCGGAGGTGAATTCGTTATTTCATGATTACATCAAGAAATATTTCGTTCTAGTACACGAAAAAAATGGGTAAAATACGATGAGGGAATTATAAATTTGATTTGGAAAATGATAGATCTTTGTAGATGTTTTCGTGAGGAATTTTCTCTCTTTTGCGAGATATTAAGCCCGAGGATGTAAAATCGTCATTTTTATGAAGTTTAAACGCTTCAAATGACATGGGTATCAATTAGTTTTGTCCCTTCCTTAATTAATTCGGCGTTCATTGAAAGATATCCGAAAATGCAGTGAAAGAGCATCACTAGCGCGTAAAACACGACCAAATTCCTATTTTGCTGGGTTATCCCGTTTAACGAGATATTTTTTTGCTTGGTCGAGAATGGATGAAGATAGATGACCGCTAGATTTGATTAATCTCACATTTACGCCGGAGTTAACGCAATTGCAAGAAAAAGCAGCCGTGGTGTACTCGAAAATCTCTTCGCAGGGAAAAAAACAGAAGCTCGCGGCAGAATCTAATCGCCCGCTTCGAAGATTGCCTAGGCGCCCACGCTACTGCGAGGCAAATACGGCATCCGTTCTCCTCTCTCGGGTTTTTGCGTTCCGATTTCGGGAATGTTGATGGTGCGGCAATGTTCTCTGTTTTGGGAGCGCGAAGGAGTATTATTGTCGATCGCAGTGATACGGTTCTTTCCTCTCGGTGTTGGTACTGTGAAATTCGCATGAGCCTCTCCGCTCCCGTGCAATGAGAACCTTGCTTTTTTTTTTGCATGACTCCTCCATCGTCTCGCCATCGATGTATCTTACTCATTCGGACGTCGACAAGCAACCGAACTTCCTGCTACCGCTACTACGACTTCGTGCTTTCCCATCTTTTCTTTTTTTTTACTCCATCCATCCATCGTATCTCTCTTCCGCCTTATATGCCCCTTTTCAAGGTTTTATTTTCATCTCCATCACATTCGCTGTGTTCTCTCTTCCTGCCAATGGTTTCTTAAGTATTTTTGCCTTGTTATCTTAGCACTCTTATCGCTGTGTTGAATCTTTGTTTAAATATCAGCTTAAATAATGTATGTCTTCTTTGAGCATATTTTGTCACTCGGTATTTAAGGGGAGGTGGAGAGCTAAGGTAATTTTGCCTTTAAACGCAGATTAATGATTGTGGAAATGATAATTATGTGCATTTAATGGGCGATGGTTGGGTACAGTTAGGAATGAATCAGTAAAGAAGGAAGGGTATAGAGAAACCTGGTGTCGGTTCTATTTATTTTTTCATTCATTACAGTCCCTGAAGTAGCACTGTTGTAAAATACCCTTGGGGTATATAACATAACTTGTTTAGACGAACACACATATCTATGTTCCGGGTGGTGTAAAATCCACCTGGACGGAATTTAAACCCCACTGACGAGGACTTCACCACGCCGCCATCGGAATTAATCTTCTCTAAACGATTGGCGCCAAGAACTTTATGCCGTTGGATGGCGTAAAAGCCGAGGTTATACTAAACTTTTTTTTTTAACTGACTTTTAAGTGCTCTCCACACGGAAGTAGAGTAGGGTCCAGTATACCGATAAAAATCTGTGCCACAACTAAGACTCGAAGCCGTGCCGTCGGTACGGTAGGCAGGTACCTTTGCCAAGACATAACCGATACCTAGGGAACATTTGAATGTTTTAAATGAATGTTCTGGTAGTTTTCTGTAGAATAACACATCATCTCATTATTTTTGTCCAAACGGTGGTTCTCTCGAGCCATGTTCTGCTGGAGAATAAAACGAAATTTCTGCTCGATAAAGAAATTAACCTCATCTTACGGAACGATGTCTTCAGAACACGAGCTAGCCACTCCACGGCGCAATCAGATATGGCTGCCTCTTAGTTCCTCCGGCACTTTACGAGGAAAATTAATGAAGAAATATTGGAGGAATTATTTTCTCCGAGGGAGGAATGACATTTTTGGTGCCTAGGGGCGATCGAATTTTATAGTTTGAGTTTGTAACCCTTCTATATCATTTCATTTATGAAGCAGCTCGTGTTTACTGAATTGGGAGTACTTGGATCATGGATAGAAATGCATGGCATTTGGCGGTCAGGTAATTGTGTATGTAAAAGGTAAAATATCCTAGTAGATGGAAATAGAGAAGTTAAAATTGTTATTAATTTTGCAAAATAACTATATTTTAATGTTCTTAAAAGAGTAATTGTTCGTCTTAATAGCGAATTTGTGTGGTTTTTTGATTGAGATGCGTAAATGTCCTCACGTTATCTACTTTGTGACTGACTTAGGTTCATCTTCGTCGGGGGATTAAATACGGTTATGTTCTCTTTAATACCAAGAAGAGACTATTTTTGCTGGGGTTTTGCTGTGAAGCTTCATTTAGTGATTGTGAAACAAATTAAAGAGTATGATCCAGTTCAAAGAATAAAAATGATTGCTCTTCTTTGGGTTACGACTATCTATTCTTCCATGAAAATTATCTTGTTTGAGTGAACGCAGTTACTTGTGTGCGATTCACCTCCGTGTCGTTTCTGGACTAATTTAGCATTAAATAAGTCTGTCGGTTGAGATTCCACTGCGGTAGTTTTTCATTTGAGCAAGTTTTCGCTGATGTACATTTATTTCCAATGCTAGAATCGCTCCTGATTTTAACACGTGGCTCTCATCTGCCATGCCCGTCCGACCGTAACCCGGCCGTGTCGTAAATCGTTGTACATCTCTTCCGCTGGGAGAATTTCTAACCCATAAGCAATGATTTGCTTTCATTTCTTTACGACGCACAGTCCTCGTAAAAACTTTATGCATCCCGATCTCTTGGTCGCTAGAATTTAGCCCTACGTCCCCGCGATAGACGATGTATTTTGATTGCTATATTCAATCCCAGGGATAATTTAAGTGTTTTGTGGAGAAAATTCGAGTAACTTACTCCGTCCGTCGGATGGGGCGTTAAGCCGCAGTTCTCTTGGCGACTTTTTGTTCAGAGCAGGCTAATGCCGACGCCAGGTTTCTCTCCACCCTTCCTCCTGTCCCTTTCGTTCCTATCCTTATACTTTTCCTCCTGGGGTGAAGTGCCTATCAGTGCGGAAACAGACTTGAACACTCATCTACATCTACACAATACCCTGATAGCCGCCGCAGGGGCGTGTGTTAGGGGGGGCGTTAGGTCATAGACCGAGTTCCACTCCCGGTGAATATTACGCTTGAATCTCTACTTGGGTGTGTGTCGGGTTGGCATGATGGCCAGAGTTCTGGCTTCATATCCCTGGACCCGGGCTCGAATCCCGGCTGTGGCAAATGTTTCACTGGTATATCCGTCCCCTGTTGAGTGCTATGTGTAGATGGAATATGGCCTAAGCCGTATGAAATTAAATCTAAGGCTTCCGCGGTGATTATAATTAATATAATAATTAATGGCTTTACGGCGTTCCTCCGCGATATGATGTTATAGTTGTATTATATAGTTGCTTGTTATATATAATATAGTTGCTTGTTTGCATGTTAGTAGTGCATGCTTGGTGATCTTCACCCCCTGCCACACACCCTCGCGGTGGCTTGCAGGGTATCGTGTAGATGTAGATGTAGATGATGTTTAGTAGCAGCAGTTTCTCCAGCCATACTGCTGGCGTCATCGGGTCTGAAGGCCTCGTTTGGTTTGCATCCGCCGAATAACTACAACTGCTACTGTTCTTGGGTTCTTTGTGAAGAACATCCGATGTTTAATTCTCCGTCCGTCAGATGGAACGTTTAGTGGTGGTCCTCTTGGCGTGTTTCATTGGGTGCTTTTCATTTAGGTGCGGCGATAGCCGATTATCGAACACAGGTGCCGTCGATCGCCAGGATGCAAATGAAATGAAACAGCTATCACCGGGTTTTCGCGCTTGCGCAGTCGGTTCAGGGAATTGGAGGGTAAATAAGAGAGTAGCAACGAAGGGTAAAGTTCGATTCAGCCGTACAAGTCACCAATTTTCCTCGGTAAAAGGTACTGTGATTGATTTTATTAATTTTTTACGTATGTTAGTGGAATGGCATTAGAGTATTTTTGGAGTTCTGATTGATAAATGCCGTAGAGCACCTTTCCTGTGTCTGCGAGTTTACAAAAAATATTGATCTGGGATCTGAACAGAGGCCGAATTAATCTTCATTTGTTGATACATTGTTTGACGTGACGTCATGTTACGCCAGTAGCTTTTTGTCTGTTCGGCTCTCCTCAGAGCAAAGAGCCACCAGCAGCCGGTGACAGACGGCGATACAGCTGAATCGAAAGCACCGCGGAGTTGCGATCGCCGGCTGTAGTCGCAAATCGAAAGCATCCATTAATAACAGGCTATTGTTGACGCCGGGTTTCTCTTCATTCTTACTCCTTCCCGTCCCTCCCATCCTGGCACTTTTCTTCCCGGTCTGAGGCGCCTTTAAAGTGTGGGACGGACTTGAAACCACGGATGAGATGAGATATTTACGTGATTTGTCTCCTTACCTCGTAATTATTGACTTCAAATAATGGAGGAACATCAACATGCTCGTTGAATCAAGATGAAACTTGTTTTTCTATTGACCCACTTCACGACCTACGTCATGGGTTCATCGCTGTTCTGACTCTTTGCCTTTGCTATCTTTGAAGGTTTCGGGGGCTTTGAAGGTTGTGAATGCCAAGTTTCGTGCCTAACGGTAACCTACTGTACTGCAGTCAGTTCTTTCGTAGGGTCGATCCAAACTGACAGTTTGTACCCAACTGGATAGTTTGTAGCGTATTACTGTAGAGTAAAATTACACTTACAATCATGCAGGCATGTAAAAATACTAGTCTGTACATGCACTAGTTACATACATCTGAGACGTATAGTACTGCTACGTATTTGTTTAGAAGTACTTCATTTGCGTAAAAGCCTACTTAGAACACCAATCCGTTGAAATCAGTGAATGCTTGAAATTCTATGTTTGTAGGAGGATGGTAGGAACTATACCGAGATAATTAAGTACGTCAAGTGAAAGGTAGGTGTATTTTCTACATGGAAATGTTTAGAAGACTTTAATGTGCATCTAAACCTACCTAAATCGGTGAAAGACTGGCAATACTCTGTTCAACACAGAAAATACTTCGTGAAAATTGAGTCTATACTTTTATTTTTCATCCAGAGGCGGGTGTATGGGAAATAGTGTGGTATATTTTGGTTTCCAGCGCAAATATGTTGGTGAATAGCATCGAGTGATGTCGCGTTGGTGTTGATTAAAGTGATTGATCATGGTTCATCTCGCTCGTGCTATTTCACCGTCAACTCGTCGGTTGCTCGGATACGCTATCCTTATCAATTCGATCTAATCGAACTCATCGACACCGCTTCCCTCTTGGGCGTCCCAAAAGTTTTGTGAGTCCTCTTTATTTTTTTGTTGGGATGAAATATTACCGTTTGGACCACCATCGAACCTGACGGAAATATGCCTCATGTAAAACTCAGATAACACAAAACCAGCAACTTGTCGGTGGGGGAAAGAGTATATATTTCTTTTTCAAATTAAAAAGAAAGCGTTACAGATATGGTGCATCTCCTCCCTGTCCCTTAGCCTCACCCTCTCGTCCTTCCCCTATTCACGTCATCTCTCCTGTGCTGCCTCATCCATCCTTCAATGCCCCCGGGTCGTCCTAGCATAAGACCCTCTTGCGTGGTGCGCGACGCCTTATTCTACATGTGCTATATATATATATGCATTTTTTCCATCCTCCCCCCCCCCTCCCCCGTCTCCGACTTCAATGATCCTACCCCACTCTATCCCTTACTCGACACCGGAAACCCCTCCTCTCCCATCTCCGCCTTCCATCGGGTTATTTTCTCTCTTTTTTTATGCCCCCTTCTCTCACACTCTCGAAGCCTCCTCATCCATTATCCGCGCCTCCTCTTTCAACCCTTTTTGGTGCCCCAGCCCTCTAACGTCCTCCAGCCAGGGTTACCACACTTCCGTGGGATCTTGACCCGGATCGAAAGCTGTCAATCAATGGACCTCGCCCAGGCATGTGGAGAGGGCGGCTCGTCGCAGATGTGCAATTTTTTATTGCGTTTCGTTTTTGTTACATTTTTGACGACATACTGGTGGTCATCCCGCACAAGTTTGTGGTCAACTAACTAGTAATTACACAGTTATTATCGAAAGTGGCCGAAATCTACATCTACGTATTACTATGCAAGCCAGGGGCAAGGGGTTAACCTCCACCAGGCATGCGCTTAAATGAAAAGAGAATTTTATTTACGTTTACTATCATTCAGGCATGCAAAAATACGAATACGTACGTACATTACGTGCAGCTGAGAGGTTACTACTTCATAAAAACATGTTAGATATCAATTCGTGAAACACGTAACTTTATGTTAAGTATCTACAATTATTATATTAATTCATCAGTCAGAAATTTCTTATAATATATTCATAAAAATATGCTCAAAACTTTTGTCTGTTAAAAAATCACTACAGACTACTCTTCTGCAATCTTACTCGCATATTCTAATTTCCTCCCGATATTTTCGCCGTTATCTATTACTGTCTATAATTGTACGGGAAGCTTATTTACGCCATTAATGATAGGTGGATGGATATGGTAGTGAAATTGGACTGAAAAAAATATGTTGCAAATCTACAAAAAAGGTTATCGGTGCCGTAGTTCTGTGAAATAGTATTGCCATGTCTAATCGCGAAGGAGTCCTACTAGGCAGAGTCAGCAAGTGTTTCTTGTATTGATGGAGGAATATTTAGAAGCACATCGTAAGGAAGGGTGAAAAGAAACCCGACGAAGACCTTTTCTTAACGATAGCCGCCGAGGGAGTCACTCTTGCACACCCTATCCTACCTACGGAGTACTGCACTTCGAAGCATCGTTCACACTGCTCTCTCAGATCAGACCGGGATTCCACTGACACCGAAGTGCCGGGATTTGAACCCGGACTCTTAGAATTGAAGGAAATTTCGCTAACTATGCAAAACTATCATATATTTAACTAATTTTCTATCTTTAACTTAGTTCATCTATCCTAGAGTGAATTGTAACAAATATGATGTGCATACCCGAGGTGTTATGAGAAGCCGCTACCTTTGCTGTGGCAGTTTCGGCCTGGGTTACCACGGCCAGTCTTTTGTCGTCAAACTTCTACTTGAATGTCGCTTTTAAGCGATGTCATAGAAAAAAATAGTTATTCTAGGGTAACGGATTATAATCCTTGCGTTTTTGTCACGTATTCATTATCACTCCATCCTGCTGTTTTTTTCTCACTGAAAAGCTACTGTTGCTCGCTCAAAGATTTGAAAATTACTACTGTAGCACCAGGTCGATTCTCAAGGTACTGCCATTGAATTTCCGTTCTCGTAAGCATTGTAAAATTTAAAAATAATGCGGGCACATGCGTTATGATCGCACCTAAGGGAACCAGGCATCAGTACAGGATTCTCAAAAACCGAGAATGCATGGAAACCGCGAGAGAATTATGCATTTCGAATAGGTGGGAGGAATATTGCGGAAAGTAATATGCAAATGTGAATTCGCGTCGTTACATCGAAAGGAGCAAACTTCTCTTCAGGGGCAACATATCGTTCAATTTCTTGTTTAATTGACTCTAAGTTTTCAACCGCTTACGGGTAGGATTTGATATTTATGGTGAGTGTCCTTACATCCACATAATAAACTGCTAGCCACCGTTAGGATGTGTGGCAGGGGGTGAACCATCCTCAGACATGCATTGTCAATCAGGGAGAATAAGATTACACCAACTACCATTAAGGCATGCAAAAAATATTACTACTCTGTGCATGCACCACTTACATGCAAATGAGAGGCAACCATTGTTACCACCCCGAGGGACATATTGGATATGCAGTTACTAGACGTGAAACGTTGACTAAATGACACTAAATTGTTAGCTTATAAAAAGTAATTTAATTTTTGTGGATTAGTCAATCATTTCAATAAAGAATTATATTATCAGCTTATATTTCCTAGAGCATATATGAGCTAGTAGTGTTGAAACGTGTACACAAAAAAATCTCTACCTCCATTCTAATTTCCACTCCAAAATCTACGATACCTTTTCTTATTTCCACATGTACCTTCGCTTTAATCTACTTCTCATTGCATTGTATTCACCAAAAGTTTCTTCCCTACGCTAGTTCTGTCTTCAGATCAGCTTATTACGTAAATTTCTTCACACCATCCAATATAGTATTACGAAAGTTCCCAAAAATTAAAATATCTCTATTCATTTGTTAGCATTTTATCTTACTAGGAGCTATAAGTAAAGGGGAAGATTTATCTTGGTACCATTGTTGAATCAGTGAAACATCATGAAATTCCTGTCACGATTTTCTGTTGTCACCATGTCGTCAAGCCTGGATTCAAATTGAGAATGGTGGACACACTGTTCCGCTCCCTTTTTTATCCCTTCACTCCCGTCCGGTTCCGTGCTCAATCTTTGCTACTTTCCCCTCCACCACTTCTGTCCTTTATCCTTTCGTGGGAAAGGGGGGTAGTTGAAAATCTCGTGTTCTCCAAGACTCAAGCTTCCACGCCTTTTCCATAGCCTTCTCTCGCTCTTGAGATCTTTTTCTTTTGTTCCGGATGAACAATGTTGGAAAAATCATCGAAGGTTGACGTCGATATAAAATTGAGTCTTTATTTTTTTTTCAATGCAAGGAGACCTTCTATCGATGATTCAAGGAGACTATCTATCTAATGATTATACCCATCGATCGAAAAACTCTGTTAATTTTTTTCACGTAAACGGCCGATAAAATTTTTTCCCCACTGAAGCAGATGTGCCCGGATATGATCCGGGTTTCAGTGAAACGCATTATCAGTAGGTGACCAGATTTCATTTAAACACTTTAATATTAATTAGTAACAATAATAAATTATTTTAATGTAGAAAATTGCTTTTTCATTCACTCCCCTTGGTCAATGCCATTATACCAAGCCTGGATGTCCCTATATTCTTTTGTATTCTCTGTAAAGCATTTGACGTATCTTATTGACGATTCGAATCACATTATGAATGTAAACTAGCAATGATTATCAAGTGATATATGTCGGCGATGTATTTGTTGAGTAATGTAGTGCTGCAAGTTGAATGAAAACGACTTGAAAATTAAAATTTTACCCCTAGCTTGCTTTAATTACCAACTGATTACCAATTGTCGAAGTTAAAATTGAAGCCTAACCAAAGAAGGGAATCAAAGAGTTTCGGTAGTTTTTGATTGGCTTACTATTTATTGATGACATTTCAGTTGATTCGTTGCTACACTTGGCAACGTTCAGCCCGTTCTTTCAATTTATTTATTTGAATTAGCGTAGCAAAGGGATGACCTGCCTCCCCAATACAGTGCCTCTACGCAAAAAGTTCTTACCACGCCACCTATGGAAACTTCCAGTACTAAAAGGTTTAAAGGTGGGGGCATTTACTCGGAGCAAAAATTAAAATAATCAAAAGGTGACGCCCACCGATGAAGCTGCTTTTATATCATTGACGTCATTTTCCACCCGTCCTTGACTGCTTTTAGGGAAAGGGAAGGGAGTGGAGGGGGGTTGTCGGAAGGTCTGCTCGCACATATCCTGTCACAACCGCTCCTGTTGGCAGAGTCAGCTGTGTGTCCTCCATTGCGATAAGGCGAAGTAGCTTCGCGGGCTCAGTTGTAATTGGACGAAGTCGATGACGTAAGAGGTTGCACCACGCCCACTTTTCCGAATGGGTTAAAAAACATCAGTTTTTCGCCGCTTATAACTCGAGAAAAAATTGACGGATCAAAAAACGGAAAAATACGGGTCTTTTTATTTCACAAACTCTACCATATTCGGCAATAAAAAATGTGGTAAACGACCCCATATTGCCCTATGCGGTGAGCTCTCTTTATTATACCTACTTACTCTATGATAGTAGTCTACTTCCATGTGTGAATCATCATCATTATCATCCGACAACAATCCTAAGATTAGTTTAACGCAGCCCTCCACTCGATTCTTCTATCAACCAACCTCTTCATATTAACGTAATCATTCTCTTTTGCATCCTTCCATCTGTGAAGGGGCCTTAAAAAACTGAGCTTAAGGCATCGTTGATGATTCTACGCTATCGCACACCGATGGCAATCACTATTTCTGGCGGGTGGCGGCTTGAAATGCAGTTCAACTCGCGACTCCTTTATCTCACCCCATAATTCGTATGGCGCACGCTGCTCCCCATCTCATCAGTCTCCAACCTCCGCACCATGCCATCGGAATCCGCTTAAATGCGGCACGCGTCCTCGTCGGATCCCCGAAGATCCCTGGGGCTGAGATCCTCGTGTCGGTCGGTCGTCCAATCTCCTCCTTCTACATCTACTCTCAAACCTACGTGTTACCGTGCGAGGCGCTGGAAAGGGGTTCGGCAAGGGTTGTTAGTTCAACATCGGCGAGAGAGAGATGCAGAGGGAAATGGTAATCGTGGTTAAAAAAATCCCGATTAGTGGTAATTCACTGTAAAGGTTCTTTGGAGAAAAAGCTAATGTAGCAGGAATGAAAAATAATCGCTCATTTCAGGAAAAAATCACTCATTTCAACATTAAAGCTATCTTCATGAAGCATAAAGGCACGGCGAGGAGATTTAGGGTCTGGTTTTTATCTACTTCGAAAAAACGTGCCGACGAAAAAATTATTGGCTGACCTTGGCAATATCATGCAGAAAAGCCTAAACAGATTCTCCGTTACTCTGGAGAAATTTTATCTAAATATCAATAAAACTAAAATGACAACATGTCAAACTAAGACATAAAACCACCCAGCATCTAAAGAAACTTGATGATAAATTTTGCTATTTTGGTATTCTAAATACAAACTGCAGCATGGCAATCGAAAGCATTGCAATAGCAAAAGGAGCCTTCACAAGGAGAAGACAGCTATCGGCAAATAACTTTCTCAACGTGGAAATACCTAAGGGAGAAATTTGTGAAGACTTTTATTTGGAGCACATTTCAAGATGGTTGTGGAAGCTGGACTCCTTTGGTTTAGTGACAATGGATTTGTGGTTTTGGCGAAGAATCCCTAATAGTAACTGGACAGAAGAAAAATCATGGAAGAATTCTTATTAGATGGAAAGGAGCTGAGAAGCATGAAAGAGAATATCCAAAGAAGGAATACAAAACTTTTTGGCCGCCTTGTTAGACACAAAAACTATGCAAACACATGTTCGAACGAAATGTTCTGATCAAGAGAGGAAAGAAAGACATGGGATACGTACCTATCTTTTCGTTCTTTCGCTTACCAGGTTGCTCCTCGTGTCTCATGATATATGTAATTTTAAAATCCAATCCAATCAAGTGAAGAAATTTAATATCCAGTTAAGTGGAGAGCTAATACCCGCAATAACTTACGTTATTCATATTCCAGAATAAAGTTTTGTTTCGCGCTTTAATAGGATTATTCCATATCGCACCGATATATCTTTGCGAAAGCCCACACCATAAATCTGTCTTTCGTTCATCGCCAAGGAAGTATCATGATATTTTCCTTAGTGGTTGAATGCGTACTACTGTGTACGGGTATTTAAAATAATATTTAAGTTTTAAGTCCTCCAACGGCTAAGAGGGTATTGTACCGTCTAACCTTAATTACACCTAGGCTTAATTGTGAAACAAACACGACACTCATGGCCAGTGAGGGATTCAAACCAACGACTTGATAGGTCAGGCTCATTACCAACCTGGCTTCCTTGATCATCTAAAAATATGTTTCGTGATCGGGGTTTAGAGAAACGTTTATTTCTGTGCTCGCCGAATTGAAATTAATGATGAAAGGATTCTGGATTCGACGCCTTACCAGAACAAAACGTGGATAAATTCTAATTGAAAATAAACACCAGATGTTTGCGTGCCCTGAATTTCAGGAATCGATTTATTTAAGGATTTACGGGGAATGAACCGAACTACTGTTCCCACCCTTCCTGTCGGAGATTTCTCGGCAGCGGGATCTCATTAAAACTCTCCTATCACCGATCCAATAACGTGGACGGCGGCTCTTGGAACGATCTTGTATCTGCAAGGAGCTTGGGGCATCAACAATGGAGCCCCTCGTCTTCTTCTTGCCGGGAGAACGTTGCTAAGGGTGGCGAGGTCTCGCCTCGGAAGACGCTGAGGGAGACTTTGGGGATAATAAGATATAAAAATGGAAGGGTGGTCTTTGTCGTTTTTGTTATGAAGTTTTTTTCTGTCCTCTCTCGGTCGCTCGAATCCCATTCACCACGTTCCCTTCTTCGCCAAATGGATCCCGCCTTCACTCCAGCCCCGTCTTCCTAGGGTTTTCATTTTCGACCCTGATCCCCCGCGATACGACTGGGGAAGTGGGGGTGGGTCTGAGGTGTAACGTGGGTGCTTCGTGCCGTAGCTGCCTTTTTCGCGGTTGGGGCGTGGGCTTAGATGGCAAAACCGTATCAATCTCCCCTCCAGCCCACCCCCGAGGAACTGCCTCCCGTTAAATAGAGAGGCATTATCCCCCCTTCCTGTTCAATCTCCGTGTGACGTACACACGAACACGGCATTGTAAGTGAGTAGACAATCCCGAACAAACCCTCGAAGCTTTCGCGGCAATCATCCAGTGTTTTCTTATTTATTCTCCAACTCTTCTTATGAGTCCGTCCATGAAGTACGTATCTCTAAAGTTTGGATGGAAGGGATCGGGCCAATTGCGGGAGGGAACTAATGGTGGAATAGGGGGTTAAACCTACCTTTACGTACGGAGAAAAATAAATTCAAATTCATTCTATGTTTTTAATATTAAGGATGATACAGATCATCCATCTACATCTACACAATGCCCTGAAAGGCACCATAAAGGTATATGGCATGTGGTGAATACACACGAAACATGAATTGCATATCATGGATAAAATAGATTAGCAATAATATACTACTCTAAACTTCACGATATAAAAAAGATAAAAATAGCAAAGCAAGTATGTAAAAACATGTTGTTAATTAGGTTAGCTTAAAGTCCTTATACCAACATGCAACTATCTACGCAGATACACTTGTATTTATACTATAGGATATATTTTGAGCTCTTCAGATCCCTAATTGTACGAGGAAAGAAGGACATTTTGAGTCTGTCAGTTCGACAATCAATTTCTCTAATTTCATGATTATGGTCTAGTCTACCATAGTAAGTTGGAGTTCGCAAAGTATTTTTAACGTCACCAATGAAAATATTATCATGGAATTTACTTAAGAGATTAAGTCTAACTTTCAATCATTATTAGTGAATAAATAATAGCATTGAGAAATAAATTGGGTTTTATAAGAAAGAAATCTTTATTACAAAACAGGGAGGGTTCCTTGGCAGTGCTATGAGATTTAGAGACGGGTTCATGGCGTTAAACGAGGGGGGGTGGAAAAATGTGAATGCCTCCTTATATTTCTCTTTGGAGCCTCTTACTGTTTTTTTTCTCTAATCGTCAATGTTTACATGGTATTCTCTCATCCTATTTTTCCGGCATTAGACTTGAGGTTTTTTTAGGTGCTCCGATGGCTAAGGTTATACCACACCGTCTAGCCAAAGATCTTAATCCATAAGCTTTAAGCAATATCCATGCCCTGGGTGGGATTCGAACCCGTGACTGTACAATATCTAGGTCAGCGGGTTGCCGACCTGGTTTCCGCGACCGGCTCTTATTCTTCCTATCAGCGTCTTCATTCTGTCAAGTTTCGTTTTACAGAAAGAACAGTGATGTTACCACTTCCAAAACTGATATTTCTCGGGCATGATTCCACGGTAATTTTTCGTACTAAGGATAATTAAGGGACTTGATTTTGTGCAGAAAGAGGTACAATGAAGATTCGTGTGCTAATTTTGTTTTCTCCTTTAGCCTGCGTCACTTCCAGTGCCAAAAGCCATGTGTACATCTTCATGGTACCTTATAAATCACCTCAAGGAAACGTGGCATATGACCCATTACCAAACATGCGATAGATATGTGCGGCCAAACTATTTAATACTACGCACTAAAGGAACCTGTTTGACAGGGATAGAGAGGTGGCTTTCTATGATGCTCTCTTTGGACCTCAAGAATTACGTATTTCCTGTGAAAGTCAGTCCACATTCCATTTGAGAGTGAAAGGAAGCTGAATATTTATTCTTAACGTCATTTGCTTACGTTTGACTGCCATCGACCTTTGATGTTAGGCCTATAGCAACGTTATATTGAGAGGTTAAAATCGGGAAAACGATCTGTTTTTTGTATCTTTTTTCTCACCTTCGCAACAGCTGAGATGGAAATCCTGTTTGCTGCCTCGCTCTCTCTGTATATTGGCTATCATTTTTTTAGCAATAATCATATTTTCCCAACTATTAGCTAATGCATCTCTCGGAAAAGATTCTAATAAATCATTCGCGAAAATAGAGGTTAACCTAAAGTATATTTAGATGAAACCATTTTGACGTGTATCAAGAAGTACAGCAGTAAAACTGAAGTGGTTTTAATCTGACCGTAGCGTCCTACTGGAATGGACGAGTCATCAAATCGTGGAATTGTCTATTCATTGTAGAAGCCGAGCCTTTGTCGCCTCCAAATAAGTAAGCGGACTCGAACTATCTCCTCCTCGATTAATTTTTATCGTTTTACAGTAAATGGTAGTTTTCTTATGCATGGGTTTCGAACTGAGGACTTATTCAGGAAGGGCTCGACATCGTCTACGCTCGGAAATAGTGTGTCGACCTCGAATACTCGGAATTTTGGCGTGAAAGTAATTCAACTTGTAGAAAATATGACATCGTAGTCTCAGTGGTGGAGAAAATGAGTCTCTAGAAATACATGTTATGGAAGTTTTGCTTCGTTTCATATGTGAATCGCACTGACTAGATTAATTCCTTGCCTTGGTTGGTCTTAGAAAAATTCTTGCGCACTCGTCTCGTAGTTTAGTGAGTTCGTGATAGTGATTTAAATTTTCATTTTGGCCTTCTGAAACCAGGACCCTTATTTTTTAAGGGCCCAAGTTTTTCATATTGTTTTAAGAAAAATCAGTGTGGGATACAAATATCCAGGACATTAGACTTCACTCCGCAGTGAGCGACTTTCCTTACTTTTAAAGAGTGATGTGTCATATATCCAGCCCTGTTGCCCGTAGTTACTGGCAGTCGTATTGCTGTCAAGCTGTAGCGGAAGTGAATTTCAGTATATTCATGCTCACTTTTGAATTTTAACCTCAAATGAAGTTAAATTGACTGAGGCATGCGAGATGTGGTGGAAAGTATACACATTGATCATAAATGGAGTGACAGAGAACTCTGGGACAGTCCACGTATTTTTTTCCCCTTAATCCAAGGAAACACTTCCTATAGCGTTTGGAATCAGGACCTTCAAGGACCTTTAGACATTCAGAACCCCAAGAGGTTGGCAAAACACTTTCGTATTAAACATAACTTATAGTTACGGTAATGAGAGAAACTTCTTCCTATTTTGTCTATTGCTATAATGAAATAGCTTTAGCTTTATGATGGTGAAATTAGGATACAATTTGCGCTCTACGTTTATTCGACCATGGATTCATCTAATTTGAGACCCTACACTGATGTGCTGTAACCGTAGTCGGTTTTTATAAGATATAGTTCGAAAACTATATTCTGTATTATTATTATGAATTTCATCTTCGTTATTGTATTAAGTTTTCACAAAGTGAAGCCTAAGTGTACCATTTCATAGGTTAAGCATCGGTTCCGCATAGGATGCTCAGTGTAAAGGCGTATTGTTGTTCTTCCTATGCTTATTTTGAATGGATGATGAATGCTCAAGTTACCGCGAACGCGATCGGGATGAGAACATGTTAGGACGAAGGTTTCCGCGGTGATGGTTTGATCTCTGCATTGTTTCGGGTTTTCCCTCGAGTCAGTTGGCTTGTGGACAACAGCTTTCGACCTGAAGACGCTGGCAGGATAGCCAGCGAAACTGTTTTCCACTAGCCAACTGACGCGATGGAAAATCCGAAACAATGCAGAGATGAGAAAGATCAGTAAAGATTATGAGTAGCAGTCGAAGAAAAGTGAACAGGTTGGCATCGTTGAGATAACACGCCTCCCTTATTCAACGTTGGATCTCGTAGGCTCACGAATATTATTCAAGCGATTCCTTCCACCAAAATTCATCCTTTCTGTTGGGAAGTGTGTAGCATAATTGTACCGTTAAGTTAGATGCGAGTTTCCCTTCATTCATCATCACGTTTGTAACTGATCGTGTCTGAGAAGTTCGAAAAAACAGGAGCATCACATTTTAAACTTGTTCGTGGACGCAAAAAGAAAACGAGACGTGGTGCTGTTTTTTTCAGATGCGCTCGAAGCATAACGGTTCGTGAACGATAGTGATAAAAACATTATTTCCGCGTGTTCGAGCGATGGTGCCGTTCCTCTGTTTTTGTCGAGGGTTCGCTGAAAGTGTGTGCTATTGCGGCCGGAATGGATATCCACGAAGTAGCTTGCAAACCACCGTAAGGGTGTTTGGCATCGGGGATGTGACTTCGTTCGAGACTAACTAAGAATTCCTTCGTAAGATTTTACGTTTCGTTCGAGATTGTTCCCTACCGGAATGAATTTCGAACGATTTAAGCACACCTCCCAGGTATGAATTCGTCTACATGTAAATTTTACCATGCGAGACGCCTTAAGGGTGTGTGGCAAGGGGTGATTTGTAACCAGCTATGAATTTTAATTGTATCTAAAAACAGATCTCTTGATTAATAGTGAAGTATGATGTGTAATTTGTCTGAAAGAATTGTACTTTGTTTTCGTTGTAATCGGGTGTTGTGCCTGGGAAAAACGTATCTACTCTTGTAATTCTTTGCAGTAACGTGAAGAAAACAATTTTGCTGTACGCAACTACGATTAAGAATTAGAAATTCAGTAATAGATCGATTCTCCTTGGCAACACGGCGTCAAATTTTCTGTAGTGTTCATTTTTAAACCAACCTAATGTGGTACGTACGCGGCGAAAATCTTGGACACACTTTGTGTCAAACAGTGGTGTTATTATCGACCGCCTATTAATTAATTTCCTATCTTCCTCTGCTGGATAGGGACATGATGTAGGAACCAAATTATATCAGCTGTCGCCGTAATGGGTTCGTTATACATTTTGGGGTTAGATTGGTGTCGTGGCTAGAGTATTGGCTTCTCATTCTTAGGGTCCGAGTTCGGATCCGGCCCAGGCAGTATTTTCATTTTGCTACATATGTGGCGATCGTCGCACACGTTTGTTTGCGCACTCTCCTATGTTTATTTGACGACTATTAAAAATGCATTTCGTTATCTTACTACTCTATTTTATACCGCGTGAAAAACAACTTCATCCCTACGAGTAACGTGAGTAGCAAGCCCGTAAGCTCGGACGTACCATGATGGCTGCTGACTTCTAAAACCAGCTGCGATGCCTCCTCCAGTACATTCTAACCTCCTCGCTCCAGCCAACGATGGTTGCTGCCGCTGCGAAACGAAAGTCGCCCTTGTTATAACTGGGCCGGCCGGCATAAGGCTTAACTCGAGGAACTTAACTGGATTTGATGTGCAATCAGAGGATTAACGCCGTTATTGTGTTCCAGATAGCAGGCTCGATAGCGGCCGTTTGTGCAGAACGTCGCTTTGAACGCTCCCCAATCCCCAGTTATGATTCCCGGTAATGAGACCAGCCCCTCGGAAAGCGTGTCACAAAGCGGCAGGCTCTCGAAATAGGTGAGACAGGAATACGCTTTGGCGGCAGATAACGCTTGAAAAATGTTCGGAGAACTGCACCAAGTGCATCGTAACTCCAAAAATATTCACTTTGCTTCGGAGATTCTCCTTTTAGACCGCGCGGACGGTTCTCACATTTTGACGTGAGGTACCAAAACCTCTCCATTATTTCACGTGCGTCACCACCGATGTCCCTTGCACCAAAACTCATCGCTAATTATTCTTTCTCGGCGGACTAAGCATCTTAGCTTCAAACTTAGCTTTTTCATGGTGTGGAGAATCATCAGGCATTTAAGCAATCCAAATTAAAACAGCATTTTGGAATAACTATTATGGAGAGTGTAAGGTTAGAGGATCATTGCACGCACGAAGGCCCTCAATCTTTTTATTCTCTTTGAATAGTTCAATTACATTCTTTTGTTCTTAATAATTTGGTGCAGATACGCTGAATCAATAAAAATGTCAAATCCACAATAGGTAGATTTTACTCCTTTCAAGTAAGAACTCAGCCGTCGGGGATAGTGGTGGTAGAGTTTAGATTTTAGTTACCTGTTACCTCCTGTTGCCAAGGCTACATCTCATTGTCTAACGTAACGTTAGTCCTGAGACGATAGCAGAATCCGTTCTCGGGGAGAAATTCGAACCCACGACCTGTGTCGGAAATGTTAAAAAAGTACATTTTGTACGGCCCGCTAGAGAAATGTGTTCACTATGACCCGGGTTTCGTTACATAATATTATCATCTGGTAACACTGACCAATTTTATCCCGTACATATGCAAAAACAAGGGGGGTCGGTGTCAAAGGGGGAGGGAGGGGAAGAAAGGGGGGTGCGCGTTGGAGTGTGGTGTTTCGGGTAGGAACCCCCTTCCCCTCCGCCCTAATAGATGCTGGGTGAAAAATAGTTCCGTTCATAATTATATGCATTCCCTTTAATTTGTGACAAACGACATAAAAACTACCCTGAACTGGGTTAAATATAAAAGGAAGTCATCTCTACTGGTTAAAATTTGTATGTTGGACCGCATGATGATTCTTTCTCGGCATCGTGCAAAATTAGAAGCTCTTTGGAATTCTGCAGACTTACCATGTCTCAAAAATTGCTGGCGAAATGGAATTACATTTGAATATTAAAGCTGATTAAAAGAGAATCTGACAATGAAAGAAAATTCATGAGTACGCTCTTAGTGTGTGCTAAGTAGGAAATACTACTGGGGCGGTTATTCCGAATCTGGGGCCTGATAGGCTATTCCTAACCGAGGTGAGCTGTAAATTACCCAGTTCTATGTCGCAGTGATAAATCCCACCCCTTCGGTCTAGGAACCGTAAGGATCAGAAGACAAAAATTCCGGCAGCCAATGCCAAGCAATACATTCTTCTGGGGCAAGTTCTGCTGTTTAGAATAGCTAATTGCGACTGTTGGTATTATTGTTAATAACTGTTGGTAATCTGTACAATAACGACTTCCGGTGATATTACTGCATTCATAGTAGCATATTGGGACTGGGTCATAATTATCTTGATAATAGCAGCTTTCGAATTTTTCGACTGGCTTTCGCCGCTGTTATCACGCTATAACGCAAGCGCCATTTCATTCAGAATAGCAGCCTAGGTATGTATTTCATGTGGAGGTTGTACGGTAAATAAATAAATGTCTCAGAGAATGTCGGTTTTCGCGATCGTAGATGTTAATTATCATCTACGCGATCACCAAATTTGACGATTACAGTTCAGTAAAACTTAGAAAATCTAGAAGTACACCTTCAGTTCTTTCGTATTGATTTATATTGGGGCGTTTTGAACTTGACATCCTTTTCATCTGTGCATTAATTTATTCCAGCTTCATCCCCCGCGAGGTTAGCGAAATCGTTGCATGGTACGCGCTCGTAAGTAGGTCGTTTATACGTGAGGCGAAATGTCTCCGACTGTGAAACACCGACCTTCCCTTTTAGCTCAACGGCCGTATATTATACTCGTTTTGTAGTAGTTTCAAGATACTAATAGACCTTTTATGATGCGAAATTGGAAACATGATCTTTTATATAAATTGCATAAAAACACCTTCGATTACGCACGTCCCATGTGGTCTAGTGGCTAGGATATCTGGCTTTCACCCAGAAGGCCCGGGTTCGATTCCCGGCATGGGAACTTTTTTTTACTTTTTATTACGGTGGAGTTCGATACTTTTCTTTTATTTAGTCCCATTTATCATAATGATTATGTGTTATCTCTTTTTCAGTTGCTTTATTTGCTCTGTGGAATTACGTTCCAGCTCTCTCGAGTGCAAACACTTGTTTCCTCGATATTATTTTCATCATTTCGTTTTTTGGTATTTGATTCAGCTATAAGTAATTGTATGCTGCTTGTAATAATGCTTCTAAAGTATTGTTTCACAATGGTTGTTGGAATCTAGCTCTTGATTCTGTGTTACGACCGCTTCTTATAGAGCATGATGATGGTAGATGGGATGCGCCAACAAACGAATCGATCTTGTGTAATACTTTGAGGAGATTGAGTTCAGGTAAAGGGTGCTATCGGAGTGATTGATGAATATTGATGAATGAAAGTAAAAAGAGGTAATGGATAACCCTGGTATTGTATTGTATGGGTGGAAATGACAAGGATTCGAAGCAATGAAGGAAGCGTACAGGTCAACATTCCACTCAGGTAAAAGTTCCAGTACCTTAGTTGAATATTTCGCTGCTATCATCGTCTTTGGTTATTTTAACAATTTTTTTTTTCGAAATACTAATGTTGTTTCCCAGTGACCATAGTTTTTTCCTTCATGTATGGTTTGCAATGTATACGTACGTATGTATGTACCTTGCGTGGATAAGTTTCCGGATTACGAAATTTCAGAATAAATTTTTGTGTAAAATTTCCAAGAGGATATATTCTGGAGGGCCATACTGCATTGTCACTTGGCGAAGGGGAATCTATAATTTAGCAATCGGTCGTAATTGGGTGAGGTGATGTTAATTTTTTTCATACACATATGTGGACGCGAGGCAAGCTCGCCTTGCTTTTCAGAGGCGATGAAGTGCGAAATTACACGAGAAATATTTCGTTTAGAGAGAATCGGGAATAAAATAATTAATGACATCGAGACTCAATTTTTGGTCTCATACTTCGCTACACGCAATAGGTGAGAAGAAATTGAAATTTTTTTGGTTACCTAGATGCTCATCATCGGTTATTTTCTAATTACGTATGTTTTCTTTTAACTCTTGTTTCGCCTTAAGGGACGAAATAAAATAGGGTTGAAGTTGCGATTGCAGCTTTTGCTTCCATAAAAAGTAGCATGATTTCACGTAAATAAAAAAAAATACTAAATCATTTGTTTTACAAAGTTATTCTTTCTCCCCGTGATGGATAAATGCCTCATAGTCAAGCCTGAGACAATTAGTTACTCGTATTTGGCGTTTGTTTGCGAGCTTGATTTTTCACTTTCTTCTTTTTATCTGACGAATTTTAAAAATAAATTCCATTAATCATCTTACTACTCAATGTTTTACCGCTTCCGAAAACAACTTCTTGACTGATTATCGTGAGTATCAAGGCAGTATGTCCGTGCTTACCATTATGTCCGACCTTGCTTCCCAAACCAGTCGCGATTCCGCCTCCAGTACATTATAACTTCCTTGGTCCAAATGTCCATTTCGTTAACCTCCCTGGCGTGCATCCACCCGATGTCCCAGATATTCGAGATTCCCAGTTTTCCGCGGCGGACTCGAATAGCGCTCCACCCTGCTGGATTCGCCGTGCTGTTTCTCGTTTGTTTATTTTTTTCCTTTCGTAAATTATTCCTTTTATTTTCGCCGCGTCTCTGTTCCTTTCGGGTGAATTAACAGCGCCGCTGCTTTTGGCCGGTCGTCGAGCCACGCGGAAGTCCCTGAATGCCTTCCATTGTTGACTGAGTTTCGGAGCGACCATGTGGTCCTGAGGCAGAAGCCCTCTCCCTCTCTATTTATCTCTTTCTCTCTTTCCCACTGGCCTAAAAGATTTGAGGATGGGAGAGATGAAAACGAAGCAGGGAGCCCTCGTTAAAAAAGAAGATTAAGCACTCTTTAGTCTCTCTCATTCCTTCTACATCTACATCTACATAATACCCTGCAAGCCACCACAAGGGTGTGTGGCAGGGGGTGATTTCTCACCAAACATGCACTACATATCATGCATAAAAAAGGAATAGTATTAATATAGTAGTCAGAACTACACTATTTAAAAATGATAGAAATTGCAAAGCAAACATGCAAAAACATTCTGTTAGTAGGGTTAGCTTTAAGTACTCATACCAACATGCAGCTACCAATGCTATTCATTGCTACTCTCCGATAGGACATATTTACCGTTATTCGTATCTCTTATTGTGCGAGGGAAAAAGGACATTTTGAATCGGTCAGTTCGGCAATCAATTTCTCTAACTTTATGATTATGGTCCAGTCTGCCATAGTAAGTTGGGGTTCGTAAAATATTTTTAACATCATCACTGAAAATATTGCCTTGGAATTTGTGGAAGAGATTAAGTCTAAATTTCAACCTGCGATCTGACAATGATTCCCATTTCAATTCATTTAATAGACTGGTTACGCTAATATAATTATCGTATCGTCCCTTTACAAATCTTGCCGATCTTCGCTGCACACGTTCAAGTTCATTACTTAGACCGATTTCGTAGGGATCCCATACACTGGCAGCATATTCCAAATGAGGTCTAACAAGGGAAAAGTAGCTGATTTCTCGTACAGATTCTCTCCTTCTTCCACTCGGCAGCATGACTCTTTCGCAGCCATGTTTCTGCGCGAGGAAAGAAGCTGTAAGCATCACTTTTTTTCCTCCATCTCCTGGTTTCGAGAGCTCCTTTCTCTTGGATCCCGTTTCGCGACCAAACTATCCTCTATATCTACATGCATGTAAGGCAATAGCTCTTAACCTTTTCAGCTGCTGACACCCCTTGAATTTGCTAAATGTCTTCTCGCACCCCCACTGCAGAAATTATAGAATTTTTATTCTCTAATGAATATTGGGCTCTCTTGTCAATAAAAAAATATGAATGTTCTTTTCCTAATAATATTTTGGCGCGATATAACCTAAAAAGAGTGGGAGGAAAGGTCCAAAAAGAAGACGGAACAATCTAATCAGCCATACCTTGAGACATGATGGGAATGAAGTGAAAGTGAATGAGAAAACAAGTGAATGCGAAGATTGGTAAAGTAATGACTCGTATGATATAAATCGAACAGTGAAGGATGTGACGAAGATGAATTGTAAAAATATATTAAGAGGTTATCTGATAGTAGATTTGAGTGGAGAGCTGCGTCAAACCAATCTTAAAATTGATGATGAAAATCTATATGAATGGACTGAAAATAACTCCAAAATGATTGCATCGTATATTCCTTTAATAATTGCTTCCTGTAACTGTATGATGAACAGTATATTTTTATATTAGTACAAAGGCGTCAAATAGAATCGGACTTTCGTTGCAGTATTGGCAGAAGCTTTCGAGGGATCGGATTCAAGTAAGGGGCATTGAATCATCTGCATCTACATAGTACCCAGTAAACCACTGCAAGGGTGTGTGGCAGGGTGTATGCCATCGCCAGGCATGTATTATAAATGAAAGAGAATTAAATCACTCTTACTACCATGCAGACGTGCATAAAAATTCCATGGCGTGCGTACACCAATTACATTAGCGGACTATATTTAAAAGTATTTACATATTTCTATTTTATCATCACCGTAGTTCTCGAGGCGTTTTTTAAGTTTTTTCTCAGTTCATAGCACAGTTCCTTTTATATTGTTCTCCCTAGTTATTGGCTCAGCTTTTCTACATAATACCCTGCTTTTCTTACTATTCAATATTTTAATCTTGTGAAGTGTTAACGTAAGCGAAAGGAATATATTAATAGTTATATATACTTGCTTTTGATTGAAAAACTGCATACATTTTAACGGCTGTCGCAGTAATTTAAATTATATAGTTTATTTCTCTTTCATCTCCATTGAGTGAGTTAACTTACATATTTATTCCTCAGAGCTATTTTCTTTAATAAAATTTCCCTTTGTATATGTAAATATATTGTTATCTAGCACATTTAGAGATCGTTACTTGTTTTGTTACATCCATAATAAATTGTCTCTTTCACCGTCCTTCTTATTATTCTCTAGTTGGTCTCAGTAGTTTTATGTAGAGCTTTTTCTTTATCATTTAGTGATCTTCATATTTCGTGTAGAATATATTTATAGTTAGTTATTTGCTGGTTACATTTTTACTAAATAGTTTATTTTAGCGTTTTTTCTTATTATTATTGAGTAGTTTAACCCTTTAAGTATTAACGTAAGTTAAACGCAGTATATTAATAAGTTGTCTCTTTCATCGTACTTCTTATTATTCTATAGTTTCTGTCTCAGTAGTTTCTTATGTAGAGCTTTTATTTTTCATCATTTAGTTATCGTCATATTTCGTGTAGAATATATTTAAAGTTTGTTATTTGTTGGTTACGTTTATACGGAGTAGTTTATTTTTAGCGTTTTTTCTTATTTATAAGTAGTTTAAACTTTAATTATTTACATAAGTTAAACGTAATATATTAATATCCTAACAGTAGTTTTAACTCTAATCTAAGCGGTAGTTGGGTAGTAGGTATTACTTGCATATTAACCTAACTCTTCTCTCTACTAGAGCCTTACTTCCCGTTGGTTTGTCAGTTAGCTGCTTCTTCCTTCTAGCCTATATTACTCACGTCAACAACACTACATTCCTTCCCTTCCCATCGCTAACCTTGTCAAGGTCAGCGATAACCGAGACCCCCAGCCGTGAAACAATCCCCTAACCGACTCCCCGTGGAGAGCCCTTCCTGCGCAAACCACTCACCCGTGTAAGTCTTATCCTACCTCCTGTTGTTGCTAGGGCAATTAGTTAAGTGCCTACGTGCTGGTGATTATTGATTTTTAAATCTTATTGCTGAGTCCTTTAGAGTTCTATTGTAGTCATTTCTTAGTGTGTACTGAATTGTGTAAAGAATCTAGGTACTTTCTGTTCCTTGTATTAATATATCTGAAGTTTATTTATAATCGAATAGTACTGCTTCCAACGTAGTTCATCCATAGCTTAGTGGTTGTAATTTATACTATATAGTCGTTACATAGCTTAGTTTTCGGGGAAAAGCGTGATTAGGATGGCTTTGAATCGGTCTTCTGTCGTGACGCTCGATAATTCAGGCGAATGCGCGGCTCTAAGGGCCCGTATCGCCGAGTTGGAGAGAATCGTGTCGGAGCTCCGTTCGAAGGTAGAAGGGAGGGTGTCTGTCTCCGAGAGTGCTGGAGTTTCGGGTGGACTCATTAGTGAGGATCCAACCGTCACTACACCGCTCAGTGAAGAGGTAGCGCCAGCCCCTAAGCCCGATGAGTGGAGGGTAGTTACTCTGAGTAGCGGAGGTGTAAGGCTGCGGCGCGGAGCGGAGATTGCAGAGGCAACTCCTCTCCCCGTCTCAAATAGGTTTCAGGCGCTTCCTATGGATGTCGCCGAGATTCCTGCAGCCGGCCCCGTCGCTACTCCGAGAGCTCTACCGAGGAGAAGCCGTCAGAGTGGGAAGGGGGGGATGCTAGTGATAGGGAGTAGTAACGTTCGGCGTGTGATGGCTCCTTTGCGGAGAAGGGCAGACCGCGAGGGTGTTAGCCAGGGCTTAACGTCTTGGTGCATCCCCAGTGGCGGTATTCCTCAGGTGACGAGGGCGATGGGAGCGGCGGTTGCGGGCACGAAGTGCTCTAGGCTGCAGGTCGTGGCCCACGTAGGCGTCAACGATGCCACCGACCGCAGACCCGAGGAGATTCTGCATTCCTTTAAGGAATTGAACTCCGAGGTGAAGCGGGTAAGTGAAGTCGCGGGCGTTGAACTGGCGCTTTCGATTTGTAGTCTGGTCCCGAGGATCGATCGTGGACCTCTGATTTGGCGTCGAGTGGTAGACATAAATCAGAGGCTACGCCGTTTCTGTAAGGACATTGGAGCCTCCTTCGTTGACCTTCAGCCGTCGCTTCGGTCGTGTAGACACCCGTTAAACCGCTCTGGAGTTCATTACACTCCGGACGCCGCCAAACGCGTGGCGGATAGGGTATTAGATCATTGCAGGCCTTTTTTAGGGTAGATGGTAGGGTAGAGAGTAGGTCATGTAGTGGGGTAAATAACTTCTCGTTGCCAGTCGCTTTATCGGCTAACATTCATGAAAGCAGAATTGAACCTCAAAATACTTCAGACATGACTACAGCTCTCCCTTGTAGCCTTAATAACAGTCGAGGTGAAAATATTTCCGTTGCGGTAGTTAATTGCCGAAGTCTTAAAAACAAGATACCTGAGTTCCATCACCTTATTCATACTACTGATGCAGATGTAATTATAGGAACTGAAAGTTGGCTGACAGATGACATTCCTGACTCAGAAATATTCCCAAAATCTTTTAAAATATATAGAAAAGATAGACATAACAGAGCAGGTGGTGGTGTTTTCATTGCAGTCAAGAACTCAATCATTAGCAAAGCAGTAATATTTCCCGACAACCCCTTAGAATGTGTTTGGTGTTCATTAACATGCCCTAAATCCAAATCAATATCTGTCTGCGCATTTTATAGACCCCCAAACACTGATGTTGAGTCATTATTAGAACTGGGAAACCAGATAAATACTATAACGTCCCGTAACAGCGAACGTAATATAATAATAGGTGGAGATTTCAATGCACCATCAATAGACTGGAGAACATACTGCTTCAAAGCTGGAGGAAGGGACAAAGACATTTGTGAGACTCTATTAGATGTTTTCTCCAATAACTCCCTGACACAATTAGCTACAGCACCTAATAGAGGGGACAACACTCTTGATTTACTGGCAACCAATATCCCACAACATGTGACAATGATTGACACGGTTGATGGAATCAGTGACCACAGAGTTATAACTGCAAAACTCTCGCTATCTTTAGATAAAAATTTTAAACAAAAAAGAAAGTTTTACATTTTTAAAAGAGCAGACTTTGCTAACTTTAAAATTTATTTAAGAGATTCCTTATCGGATTTCAAAAAGTCTTCCATAAAGGTATGTACCAACGATTCATGGAAGTCGTTCATTAATATCATGCGCTCTGGGATCAACAGATTTATCCCTTGTAAATTCAAAAAAGAAAGCACTGAACCTAGGTGGTACAATGCCGAAGTGAGAAAATCCCTGAGACGGCAGCGGATATGTCATGCTAAAATGAAAAAAATTAGTAAACATATGCCCACTGATGAGCGTAATGTAATTATTGAAAATTATAAAATTTCAAAATCCACTGCAAAGTCAGCCCTTAGTAATGCATTTGCAGAATTCAAAAGAAAAACACTTGGGGAACAATTGAAAGAAAATCCAAAAGTCTTCTGGTCGTACGTAAGGGAAGTGCAAGGCCATAAGTCTGCCGTCCATTCACTTAAAAATGATAGAGGTGAAATGACCACAAACACACTCGACAAAGTTAACTTGCTAAATTCCTTCTTCCAAACCGTTTTTAACCCACCTTCCGGGGATTCAACTGTCGTGTTACCTGACCTCTTTCAGCGGTTGATGCAACCAATTGACATTTCCTGTAATGGTATTGAAAAATTACTTAAAGATATAAGCCCCAACAAATCTCCTGGCCCTGATCAAATTCCCTCCCGCGTGTATAGAGAGTTAGCATCCGAAATTTCCCCCTACCTTGAAATAGTATTTAATAAATCCCTGACCGAACACGTCGTACCGATGGACTGGAAAGCAGCCGATGTAACACCCATTTTTAAAAGTGGCGATAGGGAGCAGCCATCTAACTACAGACCTATATCCCTCACATCCATTTCATGCAAGGTCCTAGAACATATAATTGTCAGTTCAGTCATGGGACACCTAGATAGCCAGAATTTATTGTCCAATGTCCAGCATGGCTTCCGAAAGAGCAGATCGTGTGAAACCCAACTTGCTCTCTTTTCCCACGATATTTTAGTTTCTGGCGAAAATAATATTCCAGTGGATGCTATATTTCTCGACTTCAAGAAGGCTTTTGACAAGGTTTCTCACAGCAAACTAATTTTGAAGTTAAAATCTTATGGGTTAGACAGTAACATTATATCATGGATTAATGATTTTCTGCATGATCGGGTTCAAAGGGTTGTTTTGGACGGTGTTTCCTCACCGGCAATTAAAGTCACTTCGGGTGTCCCACAAGGTAGTGTGATAGGTCCACTCCTATTCCTTTTGTATATTAATGATATCCAAAAGGTGGTAAAAAGTAAGCTTCGTCTATTTGCCGATGACGCAGTAGTGTACAGGGAAATTCTATGCCCGAACGATAAAGAATATTTAAATATTGACCTACAAGCAATTGAAACTTGGTGTGATACATGGCAGTTAGAATTAAACTTTAAGAAATGTCTTGTAATGAATTTTTGGAAAAAGAATAGCTCTCCTCCTACCACTTACAAAATAAGTAATAATGAATTAACTAACGTGGAATCCATTAAATATCTTGGAATAAGACTGACAAATGATCTTTCCTGGGGTAAACACATTCGTGAAATAATTGGTCAAGCGAATCGCAAACTGGGTTTCATTAAAAGAGTATTGGGTAAATGTGACGATCATGTACGAGAAATCAGCTACTTTTCCCTTGTTAGACCTCATTTGGAATATGCTGCCAGTGTATGGGATCCCTACGAAATCGGTCTAAGTAATGAACTTGAACGTGTGCAGCGAAGATCGGCAAGATTTGTAAAGGGACGATACGATAATTATATTAGCGTAACCAGTCTATTAAATGAATTGAAATGGGAATCATTGTCAGATCGCAGGTTGAAATTTAGACTTAATCTCTTCCACAAATTCCAAGGCAATATTTTCAGTGATGATGTTAAAAATATTTTACGAACCCCAACTTACTATGGCAGACTGGACCATAATCATAAAGTTAGAGAAATTGATTGCCGAACTGACCGATTCAAAATGTCCTTTTTCCCTCGCACAATAAGAGATACGAATAACGGTAAATATGTCCTATCGGAGAGTAGCAATGAATAGCATTGGTAGCTGCATGTTGGTATGAGTACTTAAAGCTAACCCTACTAACAGAATGTTTTTGCATGTTTGCTTTGCAATTTCTATCATTTTTAAATAGTGTAGTTCTGACTACTATATTAATACTATTCCTTTTTTATGCATGATATGTAGTGCATGTTTGGTGAGAAATCACCCCCTGCCACACGCCCTTGTGGTGGCTTGCAGGGTGTTATGTAGATGTAGATGTAGATGTACATGCAACTGAGAGGCGGACTATCCCGAGGCAAATAGCAGGCATGCAGTTGCGAGACACTTGAAATTCTGGCTATATATGATCCTGACGAATAAAATGGCGATAGTGCTCCTGTTCTTCGGTGAGATACGTCCGTGACCGTGAGTGATCCACGTTCGGGAGTTGAAGAAGGCATGGTTGGGAAACTTACGAGTCCATAAGTACGGGCGGCATACGTTGGTCTGGAATTCGAAGTGTTCATTGCGGGCGCCCTCTTCAGATGTGCGTGAGGTCTTCGTGATTCATTGGACGATAACCGTAGATGGCGAAGCCCTTCTTCCCCTTCACTTTCTCCTGCTTCCCTTTCACCCCGCAGGGAATCAATGACAAGCAAGCGAAAGGAAATGGTGAAAGCCATCATGCTCGCCTTTGTTGTACTTTACTGAATATGATCCCGACCATTCCGATTGTCGATGCTTTCACCCATCAACTTGCTCATTTCACTGGTCGTAATCACCAGACACCGTGAAGATGTGAGAAATGTGTTGAAACTCCTCCGCTGCATGATTGGTAACATCGTAAGTATAATATAGGGGTATTAAGACGGGATTATATCGTGACAGAGCGAAAGAAAAATAATCTTTTGAAGTTAGCACAATTGTACTTTATTCGTACTTATTTCACGACCGGTTTCAATGTGTTACAGCATTATAATGATGACAGGCACTTGATGTTTAAGTTACACCACATCAATCTTGAATCGATATCATTAAATGGTAACAGAGGATAATATCATACTGTATAGAGATTACCAAGAAGATGATCAATTAAGCTAGGCATTGCAGATTTTAGAGGTTTTTCATATTTGCGTGAAATACATAGCTGATGAATGTGATTGTTTTTTTTTGTATTTCCTTTCCATCAATCAAAGAAAATATGCTCCTCAAAATAGGGAGGAATTTATGCCTTGGGGACTGTGAAAACTGTGAACCTTCGACGGAAATGAGTCAGTCACCTTATCTTCCTATCCATTCCGCGCAGTAGCTTTTAAAGGCTCCGTTCACCTGGAGATGAACGTGAAGTGGCCTTCTGCCAGTTATATGTTTACTAATAGTAACCAGGTCAACCGTTCCGTGGGATGGTGAGAGGTTTTTAATCTCATTATGAGAGTGGTATTTTTCTTAATTAGTGAAGGAGGCATGTTCGTCTAATTAAGAAAAATGTTCATCTCTAACGAGCGAATTTTGAATGGAAGTTAGTGATTTTTTCAATGCCTCATTCGAACATGAAATACTTTCTTCCTATGAAGTGACGTACCAATGGCAAAACACTCTGCCAGGGTGTTTTTGCTGCAACACATCGTGTAATCAAGAAATAAAATTTAATTTTTGATCTTTTATTTTACATTTCCTTTCATTTATCTCAATATGAATGATGAATAACGTTTTTGAGTGATAATTCGATCAAATTTGCGTCAAATTCATGGAAAGTATGACTGGGAATGAGAATTTCTAGAACCACAATTTTGCGATTCCGATTTAATTTTTCCGTGCGTGTAGTTAGTACTATTTCCGGAATTTGTCTCAAATTTGAGGTACTGATATGTGCATCAATGATTTCAATAAATGTGTTTATGTGACTGTTAAAAGAAGTGAGTGAATTTCATTCCCAGTTGATACGTTATTCTGCGTTTGTTTTCTTGAACTGAACTTGAGTATAATAAAGATAAATTTGATTTTTATAAATTCAATTTTAAATTCTTGGTACGACATGCTAGGGTACATGCATAAATGACAGTACAGCCAATGAAAATGTGATACTTTATGTATGTGTTCACTGTTGTATATTATGTATTTCATTTCTTCAGGCGCATCTCCTTTAACGAAGAGTAGCTTATGTTATGAGACGATCTTAACAAACTACTAATAAGAGGCCTCGTATGAGATAAGTATGTAGAACAACTAATGAAGGAAGTGAAAGAAAAGAAATACATAAATATGAAGAGATTAGCTGATAGGAGATTGAGTGGAGAGCTACGTCAAACCAATCTCAGCATTGGTGACTGGTGATGATGATGAACAAACTACTCAGTGTATATGGAAATAATTGAAGTACAAGGGTACAAAATAATGTTTTCGCGATTATTATTTGGTGCTGTCTATGCCTATGCAACACCATAGCGTCATTATCATTGATTCATATCTCACGTTGGCAACATGCTGCCATTTAGTCATTACACATTTGTTACTAATTATTTTACTCCCGATTTGTATTTTTCTTCGCTACTCATGTTTCATTTATATTTAGTTCTTTCCCTTCACGTGCAGGTTCTTCTCTTGAATCTTTTTACGGTATTCAAAATACTGAATTATTTTGCTCATGACATTTTATAATGGCCTCTATATCTGCGCTTCCTCAAAGAATGTAAAGTTTTCGAGTCTCAGTATCTTAAATATGCCGTAGTGTCCCCGTGATTACTATCTAATTGACTATTTACAATAAATGTTCGTTTATTGTTCATTCACAAAAAGGGAACGTTTTTTGCAGCTTGGCGTAATTTAGAGGATGGTTGTCTTGGAACCGGGTGTTATAGGAGAGGTGGGTGCAAAAAAAGTGGAAAATCAGCGTTTATAGGCCCATATGTAGAGGGTGCGGCCACATAACTTCCTTTTTTATATGGATATATCCATATAAAAAAGGAAGTTATGTTTCCGCATCCTTATGGGCCCATTAGAGGTTCCCCTACAACCCCCCCCCCCTCTCCCAAATAAGCATACTATGAAAACCCGTGACCAGACCCCCAGGTCTCGAAGACTTGAATTTTTTCCGATCAGCTTTGTCCAACGGTCCATGTCATGCATGTAAAATAAGCTCTCCCTTTTTTTGTCTACAGTTGGAGACGAAAAGGCTCCAGTCGGCTTTTTAAACGTCTCGCGTTACCGAAGTGGAGCAGACACCCGAATCAGCGTTTCAAACGGAAAGGCGCGGGCGCTGCCGATTGGTCGGCGTCCGTTATAGCGACGCCCGAGACGCGCCTGCACCCCAACCCCCTCCCCCGACGCCTCCCTCCCCGCCAACTCAGCCATTGTTTCTACATCGATCGGCGACTCGCCGTGCGTAACTCGGATACCTCCTGCGTCCTCACGAGCGCCTGATACGATGGATTCAGTTGCGGTAACCACCGTGTCCTCTGGGGCAGAACGAGTAGGAATTCACCGCGTTTTTTTTCATCGCGGGTCTCTCTTTCTTTCTCGGGCTCGCGGAAGCGATTCCATTAGCCGTTCCGCCCGAAGCCCCTAAAAGACGGAATCTTTTATTTTTTTACAAAATAATCGTTCCTCTCCCGCCCCACCCCCCATTCTCTCTTTCTCTCTTCATTTTCGTTTTCCGAATGCGCCTCTATTTATCATTTCGCCTTCATCGTAAATTCGGACGGGTTGGGAAATTTTAATTTTTCCATCGATTATTTTGTAATATTATTTTTCGACCCGAGGGATCGAATGTTGCGTATCCCGTCTTTAATGGGAGGTGTTTATCTTCCACGGTCAATCGAGCAATCGAAATGCCTCTTTCCTTCCGACCGTCAGGGGAAGGTCTGATGGATTTTCGTCTTCTCTGTTAAGTTCTATTGTTTTGTCGCACTGCAGGAATTGCTCCGTTTTTCGACCGAATTGGCTCTCAAATCTTCGACTTAGTTCTCTAATTTAGGTAAAATAGTAGTAAGTTAGTTACGTGGGAAATTTCATTCCTGCTAAACCACCCTTCCCTTGCATATGTTATTGCGACAGTGAGATGTAACACGCCCTCCTCTTGCTGTCTAAATGTGAAGTAATGGATGATTGATTAATAGATATTATTACCCAATTGAATACTGAAGATTTGGTCAAAGTCAAGTCTGCTTGACTTCCATTCATGCCCACTGCATTCTCTGCGATTTGGGCATCCGTGTGGTTAATTTTCTCTGTCAAATACAGTAAAAAAAACTTGAAAATCAGCGTCCATTTCACTAAAGAGCCTGTTATTTTATGTCGTACCATTCAGTCCGCTGGGATGGGTGGTCGCTTTTCTCGCATTGCGTAGTTTTTGCTGCGCAGTGAATCCGTATGATGAGTCTACTGGTGCAATTTCACGGATGACACAAGTTTTAGCTCCGAGCCTCATGCTGGGTGGAACGCTTTGTGGTGAAGGCGCGCTATTTTGTGCGTGGCGTGCGTGCATACGTATATCTGGGACTGCAACCTATCCTTTGTTTTTTCCTGTTGGAGCATCGGGAGAAATAACGACCGTCCGCTGCAGTAAAGGAGATTTACAACTCCACCGGTACCCACAGGCTTTTTTGCGGTCGGCTGACATTTTTTCCGAATATTCCGAGCCTTTTCGAAGAAAATCCTTTTGGTTATGATATTGAAAATATGTTGATAAATCCCTCTTATAACGTTATTTACAATCACGAAAATAAGGCTATAGATATTTGTCTGCCCTACCGATAGATTTAATAATGTTTATTCTTCCGGCGAACAGTGAGGGATAGCAATAGTCATATTTACTGTCCGCGCCAAAATTATATAGACTCGATTTGATGCTTTATACCCAAAAAACAGATGAGACTTTATTCATGCCAGGCATATTAACGTGTAGATAATTAAGTTCCACTTTTCATGCTGGCAAAGGAATTTTTTATTTTGGGGTATGTTTTGGCAGTAGGTAATAGGTAATGAACAATTGCCCCGTTTTTAGAGTCGCGGAGGGAAGCGCCACTATGGTAATTTTTAATATCAATATGAAACACACAAGTTAAAGAAAATATAGATAAAACAAGAGTCCAATCTTTTTCATGATGTACGTCAAATGTCAAATGTTTAATTTCATTTTTAACGCTACTTTTTTCAATTTACCAAACGTGGTTTCTTACTTAAGTATGCAGTTTGGAAAGGGCCTAGCGACATTGACACACTGGTGCCCTTGAGATCACCGAAGTTGAGAAACGTTGGGCCGGGACGGAGGTTGGATGGGCGACCCTCCTCCATACCTCTACCGCGGTGCTCTTGTCTGCGAGTGGCAGGCAGGTTAAATGTGGGTTGGCTCAATGGATCTAAAAAGATATAAGTGCTAGGGGCGTCTCCAGAAGGTTCACGCTCACCCCTCCAATTTATTTTTCGTTAAGTATGCAACTTGCAGGCATGTGACCAATACCAACTTTTACTTATGTAATTTCAATTGCGATTCAATCAACTTCTTAATACATGATATTCCGCAATATTTTATATCGAATTTTATATTTTTGAAAGCGATTGCGGAGAGAAGGCAATGCCCAAATTGGCAACGCTGTGCAATAGATAGATGTTCTGTAGTTATCTGGTAATAACTGCAATTTTCCACTGTTTATGAATAAAAATATTGACTTTCCCACCACCTAGCGTTTAATGTGGTCCTTACTTGCGTATTACTTGAAAATGTTGCGTCTCAATGAAACTAGTCGTAAATAATTGCTTTTTTTAGACAGTGGAAAATTGCAGAGTTATTATTTACTATGGATGAGTTCCACCTCCTCAAATCTGATTATGTATTGAGTAATGAAGGTACACTAACTTGTAGTGCATGTGAAAAAATTCTAAACTAATTCATGCTAGCAGCACCTTTGCCTGCCTAGTTTTAAAAAAATCGTACTGGATCTAAAAATATTCAACCAACTAACATCTATTATATTCTTTTCGCATTTCTTTCATCGTAATCATTTGATATATTCTTTTTGTCCCTAAAAACACCGAGAAAAATGAAAATTGGTGTGACCGGGAATCCAGATATGGCGTTGCTTAAAAATAACGTTAATTGCTTTCAACACTCAGGGAGACAATTGATGACTAAACGTATTTGAACACACATCTAGAAAGCAAGATCCTCCCTACTAAGGGAGCATTCAGAGAACCAGATGACGAAATTTCTCGAGGTGAAAAATCCCCCGGCGAAAGAGATCATCCTCGTGAAATTTCAACGACCGTTTTCACGGGCGAAGTAGTTGCAACTGAATTAAACGCGTGGCCATGCGACGTCAACGAATGAAAATGTGGATCACATTGTCAACGCCGAAGGGGGAGAGGGTAATGTCCGGTCATTTGAGGATGAAAACGTGTCGGAAGAGCCCCCATTTGCTGGACGCGAGTCGTTAAGCTCGCTTGTAGTGCCTGTTGAGCTGTCGTAGTGGTTGGCGGAGGCCTCGATGAGCACAAGTGAAAGGGCCAGCAAGGGAGGAAGGAAATGGACGAGAGGAGAAGGAAAGTTATGCCAGAACTGTTGTAGAATAGAGGAGCGGAACCCAAGTTAGGGATTTTTATTGTGCCCTATAATCCCCATATTTAAAGAGGAATTCATTAAAGGTATGTGAATACATAAGTGAATGAGTGTGTTGTGGTTCTCAAGCGTTGTTGCTCATACATGCTAGACCATATTAGAGTGTGCACTATGAATATGGATGGGCTAGTGAACGAGTACCAACTGTAACTAGTGAACGTGGTAGCCCAATAAATCATTATTTTTTGCGAGTACATGTAGTACCTACCATGAAAGCTGGTTGATTTCAGCCAAGAGAACTGTCTACACAAACATCCTATTCTGATTTTCAAGTATTTATTTTCGTTTCACCGGAATGAATATGTGAATTTATATCTGTTGAACGTATGAGTGCCTGGCTGAGTAAATGAATGTGTTCATGAGTACTTGAATGAATAAAAGGAAAACTAATTGAGCCCTCGGCTAACACTTGGCTTCATAAACCTGAATACGAGAACTTAAATGGATACTCGACTACACAAGTACCTACAAAAATGTCGGAGGTTATATATGAATATATTTCCGTTAGACCGCCTGCGTACACATTCCTCTTAGATATGTCATCAATATCCTCTCGATCTATAATATTCGTAACCCGGAAGGAAGTAGTTGTATTGTATCTATCGTTGATTTTTTAGTAGTAGATATTTAATACATTTACTTTAGCTTTATACACATAAATTTTATTTATACATTTATAGTTTATACTAACTCTGTAGTTTGCGTAACTTATTTTAACCTAGTAGATTCATATAGTTGATTTTTTTTATCGCTTATTGTTATTGAAGTTAGTTGGTGATAGTTTCTTTAGATATATTTATATTTCCTTGACTAGTGCTTAATCTAGTTCGTCTTTTTCGTTGCTTCTTTTAGTAGTAGATATTTAATACATTTACTTTAGCTTTACTGTTGAAACTTTTGCTTCATCTCTTCGTAATCGCTGGTTTTGCGCATCCTACAGCCTACATTCCTCTCGTATACATTCCAGAGCTCCCCCCCCCTTGTGCTTCCCTTCCCAAACCTCAGCCTAACCAAGGTCAACCTTGACCCACCTCCCATCGCGACTCCCTACCGAGCGCTACCCTTGCAACCACTCACCCGTGTAGTTTTTTTTACCTGAGTAGTTTACTCCTAGTCCCTGTGCCCTTTGGGTTAATTGTCTTCTGGTGATAATCTGTGGTCTGTATTTGCTTGCTTGCTCGTTTCTTCAAGAGGCTTGTTAGTTATTCATTAGTGTGTAGTAAATAGTAGATTCTTTTACCAGATAGCTCCGCTGCGAGTCTAAGGGAGAGAGATAGTTAGAGTTAGATTAGGATGACTCCCATTAGGTCAATTGTCAACCTCTTCCGTGACTCACCCGATAGCGAGCCCTTGCGGGCTCGAGTCGATGAGCTCGAGAAGACGGTGGATAGTCTTCGCTCTCTCGTGAAACGGCTGGTGACTACGTTGGAACGGTCGAGGGGGAGTGGGGGTCGGCCAAGGCCTTCCGCACGCGTTGGTGCGGGGGCGAGCCCTTGCAATGGCGTGGGTTGGAGGGTTGAGGACGTTCCCCGCACACCCGAGCCTCTAGCGGAGCCTACCTCCGAATCCGGGGGAGAGTGGGAAGTGGTCCGTAGGAGGAGTCGTGGGGTCACACTACACAAACGGGGAAATGCAGAGGCAGAGGCTGAGCCTTTCCCCGTTAGTAATAGGTTCGATGGGCTGGCGGAGGTCGGCGCATCGAACGCTCCGCCTCCGGAGACTTCGCCGACTGGGAGTCGGGAGGGAAGGGAGGGAGTATTAGTGATAGGTAGCTCCAATGTCCGCCGAGTAGCGGACTCGATGCGTGCCAGGGCCCGTCGGGAAGGAGGTGGTGAATCCCGAGGGAAAGGTGACGAAGAACGGGTACGTTCCTGGTGTATACCAGGAGGTACGGTGCCCCAGGTGACGAAGGCGTTGAAAGCAACGGTCAGTGCCACTAACTGCTCCAAGCTGCACGTAGTCGCCCATGTCGGCACTAACGACGCCGCGAAACGGGGGTCCGAGGATGTAATGGATTCCGTAAGGGATCTATGCACCGAGTTCCACCGTGTTCGTGGAGGTCTGGGTATCGATATGAGGCTGACTATATGTAGCTTGGTACCTAGGACGGATCGGGGGTCGATGGTTTGGAGCCGAGTTTTAGGCATAAACCGGAGACTCCGTGAAGTCTGTGGGAGCGAGGGAGCTGAGTTTTTGGACCTCGGGCCGGAGCTGGAAACGTGTCGGGTGCCCCTGAATCGCTCGGGTGTCCACTACACGGACGAGGCATCGTCTAAGGTAGCGAGTAGGATACTGGAGCATACACGTAGGGTTTAGCTCAGGTGGTAGCCCAGAGTGCAGGTCAATCCGCGGGGGAAAAATCGTGCAAGAATTTGACAGAACATGCAGAGTAGTTTTAGAAGGTCAGAGAAAAACACATGGAGAGAACGAACATGATAATTCATCAAAGGTAAGAGGTAGACCAAATAGTTTGTCCGTCAAAAAATTATCGAGGAAAATTTTAGTTGGAAAGGAGCACCAAGAGAGAAACAGATTGGAAGAAAAAATTTCAGTGATAGTAGTGAATTGTCGTAGTATAAGAAATAAAGTAGCAGAATTTCACCACCTCATTAAGAGTACTAATGCAGATATAATCGTAGGTACAGAAAGCTGGCTTTCGAAGGACATATCAGATCATGAAGTATTTCCGAAGTGTTTTACAGTATACAGAAAGGATAGAGTAAGCAGAAACGGAGGAGGAGTTTTCATAGCTGTGAAGGACCCGTATGTCAGTAGAAGAGAACTTATTTCAGAGCGAAATGTAGAAAGTATTTGGTGTTCCGTTAAAAGTAAAAGTAGTAACGCAAAAAAGATATATGTAGGTGCATATTACAGGCCACCGGACGCAGACGTCAATTCTATAATAGAGCTAGAGTCAGAGATACGCACATTACTTTCTGGGAAGAATGATAGAGGAATAATAGTAGGCGGAGATTTCAATCTCCCCTCGATAGACTGGAATACGTGTAGTTTCATTGCAGGAGGTAAGGATAAGGAACATTGCGAATCACTGTTGAACACCTTTACGACACATTCTTTACAACAGCTAGTAACAGAGCCGACCAGGGGAACATCTACATCTATCTACATCTACACGATACCCTGCAAGCCACCGCGAGGGTGTGTGGCAGGGGGTGAAGGTCACCAAGCATTCACTACTAGCATGCAAGCAAGCAACTAAAGGGTCTCATGCAACTAGATTGTTAGTATCTATAGTATTTGAGGGGTTAATACATGCATCATGCACTACAGAATACTCTAAAATATTTCCCCTACCTATCCCTTTCCTATGCTGCCTATTCTGTTCTCTTATAGTACGGGGGAAAAATGCCATTTTGAATCTATCTGTACGACAATCTATCTCTCTAATCTTATTTATCTGGTCGAATCTAGCATAATACGCTGGTGTTTTCAATATGTGCCTAACATCTTCAGTAAAGCTATCCGATTGAAATTTCTGCAGTAGATTTAATCTGAACTTTAATCTACGCTCTGATAATGATTCCCACCCTAATTCTTGTATTAATTCTGATACACTACTCAACCTATCGTAACACCTTTTGACGAACCTAGCTGCTCTACGCTGCACACTGTCTAGTTCTCTCATCAAACCTAATTCATTAGGATCCCATACACTGGCTGCATACTCAAGGTGGGGCCTAACTAGTGAAAAGTAGCATCGCTCTTTTGTCTTCTCATCACATTTCCCAAGTACTCTTTTTATAAATCCTAGCTTTCTCTTCGCTCGGCCGCATATTTCCCTTATGTGTCTTCCCCACGATAAATCTTTAGTGATTGTTACACCTAAATATCTTACGGTTTCAACGTTTTCGATCTTCGTGTTATTAATTCTATAGGATCGCTCTATCGAATTATTCCTCCTCCAAAAATTGATAGCTACACACTTTTTAAGGTTGAGTTCTAACTGCCATTTGTCGCACCACTCTTGAATTGCATCTAAATCCTTGCTAAGTGATTTCATGTCCTCTTCGTTTGATATACCCCTGTACACCACCGCATCGTCTGCAAAAAGTCTAAGGTTACTACTAACTACGGTACCCAAATCGTTTATGTATAAAAGAAATAGAAGCGGACCTACTACGCTACCCTGGGGAACTCCCGATGTGACTTCGATTGTGTCCGACATGATACCATCTATGACAACCCTCTGCTCTCGCCCACTTAAGAATTCTTTTACCCAACATACAACGTCTTTATTTATACCAAAACTCTCTAACTTCAAGATTAATTTGTCATGAGGAACTTTATCGAAAGCCTTTTTAAAATCTAAAAATATCGCATCAACTTCAGTACTGCTTTCGCCGTGGACTAAAATATCGTGTACGAATAAAGCTAATTGTGTCTCGCAAGATCTACCTTTCCGGAACCCATGCTGGCTGTTTATGAGTAATCCCTGACTATCCAAATGCCCCATGATCGAACTGACTACTATGTGCTCAAATATCTTACAAGAGATTGACGTGAGTGAAATGGGTCTGTAGTTACTAGGTTCTTCCCTATCACCGCTTTTAAATATAGGTGTAATGTTCGCTACTTTCCAATCCTTGGGTACTGTGTGGTTCTTTAGTGTTTTATTGAATATTATTTCTAGATAGGGGGCTATTTCAGAAGCTAATGTTTTATAAACTCTGGAAGGAATTTGATCGGGACCTGGTGCTTTGTTTTTACTTATGCTTTTTAACTGCTGCTCTATTCCGCGACATGAAATGTTTATTTCGGGCATTTGCTCACTGAAAGTGTTCGGCGGTGGTTCCACTGCGTTTTGTGACGATGAGTTGAATACACTTTGGAAGAAGGTGTTTAAAGTGTTGGCTTTTTCTACACTGCTGGTGACTCTGATTCCTTTATCATTTTTAAGTGTGTGCACTGTGGACTTATTTCCCTGAAGCTCTCTCACATATGACCAAAACGCTTTAGGATTGCTATCTAAATATTCTCCTAACATCTTGCTCTTGAAATGTGATAACGCTTGCCGACATGATTTCCTTGCTAATGCTCTCGATTTTTTATAGTTTTGAACTAGCTCATTTTTTTCCTCTACCGATAGACCCCGTCTGGCATTTTTCATCTTAGCGTGGCATACCCTTTGTCGCTTTAGTGATTTCCTAACCTCCGCGTTATACCACCTTGGCTCTGTATTATCACTAATATATTTACTTGGTATGTATTTATGAACTGCGTTACGGGTGACCTCAAGAAATTCTCTCCACGAATCCTCTGTATTTAATCCTTTGCTTTGTTCGCTGAATACATTAAACGCTTCCCTTAATTCCTCTTTCATACCGTCGTAATTTGCCTTGCCAAATAAGTACACCCTCCTCCTTGGTTTATAATGTCTTTCAACGCCTACAATAAATTCCGCATGCACTATTTTATGGTCACTAATTCCTGTGTCTGTAACTGTATTTAGAACTCTCTCGGGTATATTTGTTGCTAATAAGTCTAGAATGTTGTTACCCCTGGTCGGCTCTGTTACTAGCTGTTGTAGAGAATGTGTCGTAAAGGTGTTCAACAGTGATTCGCAATGTTCCTTATCCTTACCTCCTGCAATGAAACTACACGTATTCCAGTCTATCGAGGGGAGATTGAAATCTCCGCCTACTATTATTCCTCTATCATTCTTCCCAGAAAGTAATGTGCGTATCTCTGACTCTAGCTCTATTATAGAATTGGCGTCTGCGTCCGGTGGCCTGTAATATGCACCTACATATATCTTTTTTGCGTTACTACTTTTACTTTTAACGGAACACCAAATACTTTCTACATTTCGCTCTGAAATAAGTTCTCTTCTACTGACATACGGGTCCTTCACAGCTATGAAAACTCCTCCTCCGTTTCTGCTTACTCTATCCTTTCTGTATACTGTAAAACACTTCGGAAATACTTCATGATCTGATATGTCCTTCGAAAGCCAGCTTTCTGTACCTACGATTATATCTGCATTAGTACTCTTAATGAGGTGGTGAAATTCTGCTACTTTATTTCTTATACTACGACAATTCACTACTATCACTGAATTTTTTACGACAATTCAACATTCTCGGGAAACAACATTCTAGACTTATTAGCAACAAATATACCCGAGAGAGTTCTAAATACAGTTACAGACACAGGAATTAGTGACCATAAAATAGTGCATGCGAAATTTATTGTAGGCGTTGAAAGACATTATAAACCAAGGAGGAGGGTGTACTTATTTGGCAAGGCAAATTACGACGGTATGAAAGAGGAATTAAGGGAAGCGTTTAATGTATTCAGCGAACAAAGCAAAGGATTAAATACAGAGGATTCGTGGAGAGAATTTCTTGAGGTCACCCGTAACGCAGTTCATAAATACATACCAAGTAAATATATTAGTGATAATACAGAGCCAAGGTGGTATAACGCGGAGGTTAGGAAATCACTAAAGCGACAAAGGGTATGCCACGCTAAGATGAAAAATGCCAGACGGGGTCTATCGGTAGAGGAAAAAAATGAGCTAGTTCAAAACTATAAAAAATCGAGAGCATTAGCAAGGAAATCATGTCGGCAAGCGTTATCACATTTCAAGAGCAAGATGTTAGGAGAATATTTAGATAGCAATCCTAAAGCGTTTTGGTCATATGTGAGAGAGCTTCAGGGAAATAAGTCCACAGTGCACACACTTAAAAATGATAAAGGAATCAGAGTCACCAGCAGTGTAGAAAAAGCCAACACTTTAAACACCTTCTTCCAAAGTGTATTCAACTCATCGTCACAAAACGCAGTGGAACCACCGCCGAACACTTTCAGTGAGCAAATGCCCGAAATAAACATTTCATGTCGCGGAATAGAGCAGCAGTTAAAAAGAATAAGTAAAAACAAAGCACCAGGTCCCGATCAAATTCCTTCCAGAGTTTATAAAACATTAGCTTCTGAAATAGCCCCCTATCTAGAAATAATATTCAATAAAACACTAAAGAACCACACAGTACCCAAGGATTGGAAAGTAGCTAACATTACACCTATATTTAAAAGCGGTGATAGGGAAGAACCTAGTAACTACAGACCCATTTCACTCACGTCAATCTCTTGTAAGATATTTGAGCACATAGTAGTCAGTTCGATCATGGGGCATTTGGATAGTCAGGGATTACTCATAAACAGCCAGCATGGGTTCCGGAAAGGTAGATCTTGCGAGACACAATTAGCTTTATTCGTACACGATATTTTAGTCCACGGCGAAAGCAGTACTGAAGTTGATGCGATATTTTTAGATTTTAAAAAGGCTTTCGATAAAGTTCCTCATGACAAATTAATCCTGAAGTTAGAGAGTTTTGGTATAAATAAAGACGTTGTATGTTGGGTAAAAGAATTCTTAAGTGGGCGAGAGCAGAGGGTTGTCATAGATGGTATCATGTCGGACACAATCGAAGTCACATCGGGAGTTCCCCAGGGTAGCGTAGTAGGTCCGCTTCTATTTCTTTTATACATAAACGATTTGGGTACCGTAGTTAGTAGTAACCTTAGACTTTTTGCAGACGATGCGGTGGTGTACAGGGGTATATCAAACGAAGAGGACATGAAATCACTTAGCAAGGATTTAGATGCAATTCAAGAGTGGTGCGACAAATGGCAGTTAGAACTCAACCTTAAAAAGTGTGTAGCTATCAATTTTTGGAGGAGGAATAATTCGATAGAGCGATCCTATAGAATTAATAACACGAAGATCGAAAACGTTGAAACCGTAAGATATTTAGGTGTAACAATCACTAAAGATTTATCGTGGGGAAGACACATAAGGGAAATATGCGGCCGAGCGAAGAGAAAGCTAGGATTTATAAAAAGAGTACTAGGAAAATGTGATGAGAAGACAAAAGAGCGATGCTACTTTTCACTAGTTAGGCCCCACCTTGAGTATGCAGCCAGTGTATGGGATCCTAATGAATTAGGTTTGATGAGAGAACTAGACAGTGTGCAGCGTAGAGCAGCTAGGTTCGTCAAAAGGTGTTACGATAGGTTGAGTAGTGTATCAGAATTAATACAAGAATTAGGGTGGGAATCATTATCAGAGCGTAGATTAAAGTTCAGATTTAATCTATTGCAGAAATTTCAATCGGATAGCTTTACTGAAGATGTTAGGCACATATTAAAAACACCAGCGTATTATGCTAGATTCGACCAGATAAATAAGATTAGAGAGATAGATTGTCGTACAGATAGATTCAAAATGGCATTTTTCCCCCGTACTATAAGAGAACAGAATAGGCAGCATAGGAAAGGGATAGGTAGGGGAAATATTTTAGAGTATTCTGTAGTGCATGATGCATGTATTAACCCCTCAAATACTATAGATACTAACAATCTAGTTGCATGAGACCCTTTAGTTGCTTGCTTGCATGCTAGTAGTGAATGCTTGGTGACCTTCACCCCCTGCCACACACCCTCGCGGTGGCTTGCAGGGTATCGTGTAGATGTAGATGTAGATGTAGATGTATTCCAATTTTACATGCGTAAATCAATGAAGATAACACACTCTTAGCTAAGGAAGACCATTGCAAATTCTCTCCAACCATTGCTAGGTTAAAGCCCCCCGAACGCATGAAGGTAGACCTCTGTACATTATTACCATTATTGGCGGCTTTCCATCGGTTAACGTCCTTTAAATAGCGGTAAAATTAGGTTTTAAGGTAACTATGATTTTTTTCTCTGTGGAAATTCTTCTATTGTGTGTGCTTCCAAGTGCTGAAATCATATCTCATTTTCTTACTTATACAAACGCACAATACCCATGCCTGAGGCAGGATTCGAACTCAAGGCTTTTGGGTTGTCAGGTAGTTGCGTTACCGAACTGGCTACCGCGGACGGCGAAGGCTGATTAAATTGGACTAGAAATCTTCTAAACACTTCTAATCATTCTCATGCAGTAGGATTGTCCTTGACGTGTGAAGTATTTTTAACCTGCTTGACTTGAATACTACCCTTCAAAGGTCCAATTTTGGGTGTGTATGCATGAGTTTTTAGATACTTCAACTGGCAAGATTATATCGCACCTAGAGGCGAGAAACCTTTTTGAATCGGGAGGCCGTAATTAGCGCAAGAAGATCTCTTTTGGCCGTACTCTCGAGTTTCCAATACTATGACTAACATTCTCATTCAAACTGCTCATGATAGAGTAATGTGATGGAAAACCAGAAAAGACTTCACTTAGCAGACACGCCGGGAAAACACCAGATCCTTCATATCTCATCTTTTTAGTTACACAAACACACAATACCTCTGTCTGAAGCAGGATTCGAACTCACTACATTTGGGTTGTCAGGTAATTGCAGCACTCGTTAAGTTTCTTTCTGCATATCGTGGTATTGGAGTAATTAATTCATCTTCTCATTAATTAAAGGGTGAGGGTAGAGCTCACCAAGTACTGAGTCTGGCGGCTTGTGAAATTCCAAAATCAAGGAGGGAGCTGGAAAGATCTGGTGCCCAGGGAATAACGAAGGTTGGTTTTAGCTGTCTTACCCAAAGATCTGGGATCGAAACATGGTATCTATGGTCGGTAGAACAGCGCTTTATCAGCTGCGCTGCCTTGCTGGCCCATTGCTACCCCTCCAGAACGGTTTTTTTCACAGCATAGTTGCTTAAAAAATAAGTGGCCATAGAAATTGAAAAAATTACACGTTACTTCATTAGTGATTAGACATTACTGAAGTATGACCACAAAAATGCCTTTTCAGGTCGAATTATCGTTCGTTTGTAATTAAAAGGGATAGCTGTTATCTATAGTTCTCTTGTCCGTATCAGTTGCCTAACTCAACAAAACTTATCTTCACTGCTATTCAGCGTTAATTAGTTGTTAACGTCAGGTAATCGTATAGAACAGCAATTACTTTGGGCAAAAATTTTGATTGTATAGAACAGCAATTACTTTGGGCAAAAATTTTGAGGATGTCTAATCAATAGATCCATTCAACGTTAGCAGCTCTGGTGATTTGTGCGTTCTGTTAGATAGCAAAGTTTTAGGTTCGCGGGCGTTCTAATTTTTTAATTCTCGCGGAATTTCAAAACTTTTCCTTTCATTCTTTATGCGTTCCATTTATGAAAGTCAAGGTAGTCTTTCCTCGAATAGTTTGATGCGGAATATTTTTTATTTTTAGTTTGATTCGCAAAGCACGCGAATTCTATTAAGAACTTTCGTTCGTTTCTTTTGCGGGAACTATGCAAGCGCCCTCTCGGATCCCAGGGTGGGGACTGATACTCCTCCTCACGGTCACCTCATGCCTGAAATTTTGGAAAATCTGCGCACGTTCATGCTTGCCTCGTCGTAATTCGTAATGTTCTTCCAGTATTTTCGTTTAATTTATACTATTCAAGGTCAAAGAGGGTGATCTCGACGCAAATTATTTCCGTTAGAAATATCCTCCGAGGCCCTATCCATCAGACGATATACACACTAATCGTTTGCATCCCTGCGCCCAGATTCGATGGTTGTTCTCCGATTGTAATTGGATCTCATCATTTCACTCTGGGAATATTCTGTATTATTAAAAATGTGCTAATATTTCATAATATTAAACCAGATAGATTCAAGGTCTGCAAGCCCTCAGAAAATGACTTGAATGTTGTATCCACTTCAAAATAGTACACTAGAACCTAGAGTAAAACTATGTGGCCGGGGGAAAATCATGATCATTATTAGCTGATTGGCATCCTGGGCCTTTGAGCAGTTTAAGCGTTTTTTTCTTGTGAATTTATTTGTGAGTCAAAAGAACAGACCCCGGATATTACATCTACATCTATTGACAACCTTGTAAGCACCAGGCAGGGGGTGAGGCATCACCAAACATTCTCTATGTAAATATTTGGTGATACCTCAATCCTAATATTTACACATATGCTAACATAAGGTGTGATCTAATACCTGCCTACATAATCAGATATTAATAGATCTACATCTACTTAATGTTCTACGAGCCACCACGAGAGTGTGTCGTTGGGGTTGAAGATCACCAATCATGTATTATTAACATGCAATGCACTATTGACATGCATACTAGGCTACTACATGGATACATGCTAGGTAATAGGGTCACAAGCATCTAGATGGTTAGTATTTACATAATAAGAAAGGATTATTTGTTGTTATTGCATACATCGTGCACTACATACTACTCTAACAATATTTCACCTACCGATCCCTTTGCTGAATAAAATATTCCGCAGGTAAAATAGTCCCCCATTTGGATCTCCGGGTGGGGATTACCCGAGAAAGTACATCAGTCAAGTGTGATAGTCATTTTAGGGTAGGAACGTGCGATCACTTCGAACCTGCGGAAGACTGGAGACCCTGAAGATAGAAATGCGGAGAATGGACCTCGATGTATTGAGAATCAGTGAAATGAGATGGCCCGAAGAAGGAGACTTTTGGAGTGGAAGTTATAGAATTATTCACACCGGATCACTGAATGGTAACGCTGGAGTAGGCATAATGCTCTGGAAGAGTGCAGGACTGCGTGTGAAGAGCTTCATGCAGTACAGTGAGAGGATTACAATGGTGGAGATTGAGACCAAGCCTAGAGATACCATTGTGGTGCAAGTTTACATGCCTTCATCGGACTACGAATATGAAGAAGTGGAAGATCTATGAAGATATTACGGATGTAATAAAGCACTTAAAAGGAGAAGAAAACTTAATCTTAGGAGATTGAAACGCTGGCGAAGGTAAAGATGGAATAATAACAGGTAAATATGGCTTGGGAAATCGAAATGAGAGAGGAGAAAGATTTATAGAATTCTGCACACAACACAAGTTAGTGGTGGCAAACACATTGTTAAAAAACCACCAACGGATATGATATAACTGGAAAATGCCCGGAGACAGAAGAAGATTTCAAATTGGCTACATTTTAGTGAAGTAGAGGTTCAGAAATCAGATGAAGAATTGCAAAAGTTACCCGGGTGCAGATATCGACAGTGACCACAACTTAGTGATGATGAAATGCCACTTAAAACTCAAGAAATTAAAGAAATCAATGAAGAACGTATGGCAAGTAGAGAAACTAAAGGGACCTCAACAACGGCTGGCCTTTTAGAAGGCAGTGGAAAACAAAATAGAAGAGGATTGGACTGTGAAATCAGTGGAAAAGAGATGGAAGAACATCAAAATCGGGCTAAAGGAAGAAGCAAAGGGAGCTCTGGGGAGAAGAAAAGTTGTCAAGAAGAAGTCATGGATTACAGAAGAAGTCTTAGACTTGATTGAAGAGAGAACAAAATATTAAAATGTGGAAACTGAAGAAGGGCAACTTCTTTACAAAAGAATCAGGAATGAAATAAACCGTAAAGCGAGAAAAGCAGGGGAAATGTGGATGAAGGATATATGCGAAGATGTACAAAGCAACCTTGCAAAAGGAAATGTGGAAGTTGCCTACAGGATGGTGAGAAACTACTTCGAGGAACGGGCTGCAAGATGTAACAGTATCAGGGACAAGAATGGAGAACTCTTAATTGAACATGAGGATGAAGTGAAGAGATGGAAGGAATACTTGGAAAAGTTGTACAATGGAATCTTAGAGTGGAAGTAATCGAAGAGGAAAATGAAGTCGATAAGGATGATTTGAGAGCCCCAATCTTAAGATCAGAATTTGAAGCAGCTGTAAGGGATCTGAGGCTAAATAAGGGTTCGGGAATAGATGATATTCTTGCCGAACTAATTAAAAATGCCGGAGAGAAGACATTTTCTAAGCTGTACAAAACCATATGCGACATGTACTCTACAGGAGAGATACCCACGGACTTTGAGAAGAACATCATCATTCCTATTGCCAAAAAGTAGAGGGCTGAGAACTGTGAACATTTTAGGACCATAAGCCTGACGACACATGCCTCGAAGATATTGACGAGAATCATCTATAGAAGAATAGAACGAAAAGCTGAGGATTTCCTGGATGAGGACCAATCGGGTTCAGAAGAAACAAGGGCACAAGAGAAGCGATTTTGGACCTTAGGCTACTTATAGAGAAGAATCTACCGACGTTTGTTGCATTTGTAAAATTGGAGAAGGCATTTGACAACGTGGATTGGAACATGATGCTTAAGTTTCTGAAAGAAACTGGAGTATCATACAATGACCGAAGAATTATTCACAGCTTGTATAAAAACCAGGTGGCCATAATAAAAATCAGGATCAAGAAGTGCAGAAGCAAGCATAAAGTGAGGAATGAGGCAAGAATGTGCACTGTCTCCCGTATTATTCAATGTCTACATTGAGAAAGCCATCCAAGAAGTCAAAGAAAAGTCTCCGGGAGTGAAAATCCACGGGGAGAAAATCAGCATGCTACGATTCGCCGAAGACATAGCGGTCATTGCAGAAACAGAAAAAGATACAAAGATGACACTAGGAAATATGGAAAAAACAATGACCAGATATCATCTGAAGATCAATAAAAAGAAAACTAAGGCATTGTTATGCAGTAGGAGAAAGGAATCCAGGATCAATGTTACACTAGGAAAACAAGAAATCGAAGAGGTGGAAGAGTTCTGTTACCTGGGAAGCCGAGTAACCAGCGATATGAAGTAAAAGAAAAATTTCCAGTAGAATTGCCCGAGCGAAAAGGGCATTTTACCAGAAGAAGATTCTGCTTACAGCTGTAGCCAAAGGTCTTAAGAAGAGTGGGAGGGAAGAAATGCCTACTGAAACCCTTAAAAAGAAGATGGGACAACTTAATTGGCCACATCTAAAGACACGATGGCCTGATGAAGACAATCGTTGAGGGAAAAGTGAATGTGAAGAATTGAAAAGGTAGGCCTCGTATGAGGTATATGGAGCAAGTTGTGAAGGATGTGAAAGAGAGGAGCTACGTCAATATAAAGAGGTTGGCCAATAGAAGAATTGAGTGGAGGGCTGCGTCAAACCAATCCTAGGATTTTTGACCGATGATGATGACGATGATCCCTTTGCTATACTGCCTATTGTGTTCTCGTATGGTACGCGGGAAAAATGACATTTTAAATCTAACGCTACGACAACCTATCTCTCTAATCTTGTTAATCTGATCAAACCTAGCATAATATGCAGGGGTTCTTAATTAATATCTAACGTCATCTGTGAACAAATCGGTTTCGAATTTACTTATTTATCCCAAATTTTAACCTGCGTATTGATCATGATTAGCTGATGCTGCTGATGAATACGATGAACATCACGCGGGACACACTGCAAATTCAACTTCTTATTCAACATGCAAGGAAACATTTGAGAAATACTTCAATCATGCATTATGTATATTATGGGTTCGTGCAGACACGGTTAAATTCTCAAAATGACATCATGCTCTTCTCAATATTGTCTCCGTTATTTTTGCTTAATCTGTTTTGTGTAATGTGTGAGGTTTCGTGAATGTATGTTAAGGATAATTAATTTTACGAAGGGGTCATGGTATGAGAAATATTGATCCCGAATTTTTCGAGGAAAGAACGGTCGAAGACAAACATTACGCAGCGGAATATGCGCGCTTTTATTTCGCAACCACTAGTGTTTCTTGAATAGATGGCGGGTTAATTTCTCGCCGCCCTCATCCCTTCGACCGGGAAGGACTTTTATTTCTTCGGTTGCGATCCTCCTCCGCGAACTCCTTCTGACGTAGTTTCAAGAGGAAGCAATACTTAAAAACCCGCATGGAGACGGACAAGTGCCCGAGGCTAAAAATAAATTCCGTGGGAGGGATAGTCGATGATGGGTTCAAAACGTGCGTAGGTCTCGGGATTAAAAAAAAATCTGCGTCGTGGTTTCCATTTCCTTTCATCAGCCCCCTTTGGCTGTTGCCGTGGGACGTCTCTCTTCCTTTCCTTCCCTCTCTGGATCATTCTTTCCTAAACTATTCGTCGCCTCTTTCCGCTTTCTCCAATTCGTCTTTCGTTTCTTTTTAAATGCCCCTTTAAAGGTAAATACCACCCCCCCCCCCCTCCCCACTCCCTACTGGCGTGGAAACCGAAGTTTCATCAGCTTTTGTTCTTACGCTCGCATTATTGCCTCCGGAACGTGTCCCCATCCAATATTTAAAGTTTCAACAAGGTTTTCCCACTGTCGGTTTTTCATGCCTGCTTTTCTATTCTCTTTCTTTATTAGTATTATCTGTGTTTGATGTTGCTGCGATTACCCATGTACCCCTGATTCGTTTAGTTTTAGACACTTGGAATATAATGCCCCTTGGCAACTTTCCCTTGTCTCCTGAATTACGTGAAATAAAATGCGTAACGATCTTTTTTAACCGACAGAAGTAAGATTCGGAGATTGTTTCAGCTGATCATGAATTTGGTACAGGAAGAGATCCTACGTGCATGCAATTTATTATTCCAACTCATGTGAATACACCTGTCATTTGCGAGGAATCACGAGCTTGATCGAGGAAAAAATGACAAAATAATGGAAATATGAGCGTTTCGGTGTTAACTTCCTCTCCTGCCAGTTGAATTTCAGGAGCAATATATCTTCTACCGCAATATTATGCACTTGCATTGGTTTCTACGCAGAACTAAACGAAAGACCCGTTTCTTTCCTCTGGAAGCCTTCTTGTCGTTGCTGCTACCCGATTCTAGGTCCTCACGATATGGGAGATTATTTTCTAGCCACGAAAATAGCCCATTCCCTCATGATTTTCTTATCTGTTATCACTTTTCTTTCATGACTTAAACATGCTATTAAATCGTCTTGTTAAATGGCTCTGTCATTTTTATTTAAGACCAAAGTGCAAAGATGCACTCGAGTTCTATTAAGGAACAGAATCTTTTTTAAGTCTTTTTGTCTTCGAGAGTATATTTATTCTTCTTTCTGGAATATTGAGCTTTGGTTTGAAAATAAATGATGAAAATAAAAGCAATTCCTATTCTGGCAATTTTATGGAGTAATTTGAGTCCTCATAGTTATTTTAGAAATCATTTCGCTGGGGATTAACAACCTTGGCATTTTCAATTTAAAGAAAACTCCAGAAGCTTACTCCTCACTGCTGCCGTTTATTGATTTTCTGAAACGTGTAGTGGGTGAAAAGGAATAAGACCTCGACAGTAAGGCTCATGGCTGAAAATAACTAGGTTTAAGACTCCATTTCCTTCATTGAAGGCGTTAAGAAGAATGACCATGATTGTTTATGCCTGCCCATCTTCGTTTGGTGAGATCTTTGGGTTGAGGTGAGGGAAAGATGTTTTGACCCTAGTTGAGGGCATCACCTAAGGTTTCCACTGCCGTGGATATTTTTAGTGGCACCAAACACTTGGTTTATTTACATTGGCAAGCCGGTCGCAGTCTTGGTGTTGAGCGTTTGACACGAAGCCTTCGAAAGGATGACTTCTTGTTAGATATATCGGGCCTCGCGTGCATCGAACAGGAAAACATTGCTTGCACCTGGACTGGAGGGGTTAAAATTTGTATTCGTTTCTCTCTTAATCCGCGATTTGCGATGAGGCTGAATGAATTCTATTCGGTGAACGTAATATCCGACTTGTACATTTCCTCTGGGGTTCTAAGAAGTAAAATTTGCATGCTGAAACGCGGTAAGACTTAATCCAGAAGGTATGAGAATCTCCACGGTTTTCTTTATGTACCGTGTTTCGACGAATATACGTATCATCATAAAATTTGGCTTTGATGGTGTAGATAGAAAATATGTATCAGATTTCATCAGTATTTAGTCCATAGCACTTGATGTACTTACAAAATGTTTGATGTCTTATAGAAAACACATCCAGTTTTTTAATTATTTTTAGATTTCTTGACTTTACATTTTCCACGAATATACATTTACCAAGTTGAGCTGCTGATTATTCTCCCTATTTTAATTCAAGTCTGTTGGCTGGCCTGAGTGTGGAGTACTAACAAAAGCATACCGCACTCGCATCTGCCTCTTCCTTTTGATTTATTTAATGTCAGGGGGAGGGATTTCTGGTATTTATTTTCCAATTGTCATGCAAAATGTCAACGAAATAAAATAGCGCATAGTGCATAAATAATTATCGCCTTATTATGTTTTATATCAACTGATTGTGCTTAGTAAAGAAAAAAATAGAAAATTCTCTTTTTCTCCACCTGTTTATAAATGATTGATTACTGTCCGCAAACGTCGTCACCATCCACGCCAATACAACCCTTCAATCGTTGATGAATTTTTTCTTAGAATTCATATTGAAAACATTCTCGTACTGTTGAAGTTTAACATTTTCAGGTAATATCCTATGCTTTTTAAATACTCGCATCACATATTTAAGAAATAATTCGGTAGTTTCCCTTTGAAATTGGTGGTGGAAAGATTTTTCTGTTTACAATGATTGCAACAAGATGTGCACGAGTTAATAGTACCCTAAAAGTTACGGAAAGAATGTGTGGAGGGGGTTAAATATCAACATACATGCACTACTTACACGTAACTACGTTATGGAAATATGCTAGATATGCGTTCACGAAACACTTGTAAATAGATGGCTAGTATTTACATATTAATGTAATATAATTTATTATCCAGGCGTTCCTTTAAATATGCAGTATTGCATTGCCATATATAAAGCGAACAGTCCAATTTTCATTTGATATCTAGGTAGTAACAAGTCTAGCGTCATTATAACCTTACTGATCCATTATGCTATTGTCTTTTGTTTAACGTGCAAAAAAGGCGATATAAATATCTTCCACCCCTTATACACACCATCGCAGTTAAGTATGACGTTAACTCAAGTACAAAATTAAATATATCATTGTATTCGTCATGCACGGACATTCAAAATTTATTTATATAATTTCAAATTACTTGAATGCCTCCAACGCCTGAATGACGACTGATGTCTTTAGTAGTGACGTTAAATTTTTAACTAAAGGCGTTTACGAATACACTTTGAACTTATTTGAAAATTGCATGAAATATTAGACTGACTACTCTTCGTATAATTAGCCTGCTTCAATAGTGTTTGTCCCAACTCCCATGCATGTGACGCCACATATGCAACAAATCGCGAACGAAAATAGTGTACTAGGGAGTCCTATTCCTATTTTAATATGACCCATCTTTCACTATAGGTGCGACCAGTGCGACCCCTACAAGGCCACAGTATATTAGGGGCCATGTGTACAAATATACTTAAACATCCCATGTATACGAGGCATCTGGCGAACTATTTTCACCCAACTTTTATCTCCATGAATAAATGGGTGGCAATGAATACGATAGCATCCATCAACGGCAGTCGTGAGTTTATGAGTTAATTCCCAGCTGCTCGCGTACGTAACAACTCCGCAGAATCATCTTGGAAATTCGAATACTATTCCAGTCAACACCCTTTTGAATCTCATATTTTTTCGCGGACTTGGTGGCTCAATTTAAGCTGCAGCGTCTCGACTACTCGAAACTAGGGATGTGCGAATAGTGTCCGCGAATACTCGAATACTTGGAATAGTGGAAAATATTCGATATTCGATATCTCGAATAATTATGCTAAATAAACGACCTCGAATACTTTTGAATATCGCGCCATACCCCATTGGGCGCCCATACCATACGCATCCATACGAAGTCTTTGGTGTTGGTCTGGTCACAAAGTGTTGAAGATTGGGGTTTGACTAACAAAATTGCATGCATTGTCAGAGATAATGGGAGGAGCATTGCTTCTGTACTTGAAAGGAGTCCATTTGATCACATGTTCTGCTTAGTTCACACTCTTCAATTGATTAAAGAAGGCATCCTTAGCAAACCGATGGAGAAAGATCTTGCAGCAAAATGTCTCAGCGCGACATATAGATAACTACATTACATTGTAGCCCCCGTGACTAGTGTAATATTCGTGGTCGCGATATTCGCACCTATATGAGTGCTTGTTTGGAGATAGATCACCCCTTCCCACGCCCCCTCGAGGTGGCTTGCCGTAAATATTCGTTGAATCCCACCCCCCTGCGTCCCTTCCAATATGACGGAAAACGTGGCTCGACTGTTCTCCCACGGAGCTTTTAATACATCGTTCTTCTCTGCTGAATAATTCGCATTCATCCTCCCAGAGTTTGACCCGCGCTCCTCGCTTAACCACGGTCGCAACGCTCTGCGGGCTGGCGTTCACGTTGCTTCTGCGGTATAATTAGAGGGCACTTTGCCCGCTTGTGTAAACCATGGTATATGGGCATCTGGCGCGTCGGATCGTCCGCGCGAGGTTGGCTATCTCCTTCACGCCCCTCCACTCTCTCCTCGATAAGACTCCACCCTCTCCTCCCTTTTCTGCTGGTTTTCGTCTCTTTGAACCCCCAGATGCGGAGTGCGTCAGATTAAATGAAATGCGGCGGGGGGATGCCTCGCGTTTCGGGTGGGTTTGTGACTCATGATCCTCCCCAGAGACCCGTTGTCTCCTCCTAGCCGTTCCGTGCCTCTCCCGATTGAAATCAGCGCGTCAAAGGCGTGACTCAGCGCGTGCAAATGGACGCCTCGAAGGGTTCGCGGCCAGCGATATTATAGCTGGCCGCGTCCGGTTGCTCATCGCGCTCTTCGAGGAAGCACGGTTGAAAGGGAGGCCTTTGAAGAGCTTTCGGCCTGCGTTGGTGATTGCCTAAGGTCGTGTGGGAATTCACTACCCCTTTACTTCACTTAAAGTAGTAGTAATTGTGGTTTTCCGTGGGAGGTGTTCGGTGGCAAAGGTCACTTGCGCCATTTCGGGTACGTGGGTAGTTGGAATGGGTGGGAATATTTTCAAGGAACGGAGGAAGGGTGTTGTGAACTCCACCGTCGGCATTTTCATGCTCTCTACGAAGGATTCTCGCGAGCGCCGACCTACTATTGTAGATAACACCATGAAAATAAAATTACGGAAATAGATTGCCGAATAGACAGTTTTAAGGTATCTTTATTTCGTCGTATAATTTTGGATCTGATTGCCTGTGAATATATTAAATAATGCATTCATATTTTAGGTAGCTTAGGTTATTGAATGCCGGTGTAAAGGCTTTTAGGTAACGCAACTAACAACACGTTTATGCATGCTTGCTTTTTCAAGTATTTTTAAAATTTCTCTGATTCAACTATCATATAGCTGTAAATTCTAGGGATGGGTCGGTTCCACTTTTTTTCGGTTCCGGTTCCGGTTCGGTTCTTAACTTCGGTTCTCGGTTCCGATTCTCGGTTCCGGTTCTTAATTTACCACTTACTTTGCATTGCTCAATGGTAAGATAAGGTAATCAATAATCATTTTCAGAGACTGAATTAGAATAATTCGCGACTTTGAAGCATCTAAGTACACTATTTCACCAGGTTTTAATGTGAAGCCTCCACTTTCGGAGTGTAAGTAGGTTTCAAACAGGTTTTCGCGCCAATTATTTCGGTACCGATTATTTTTGGCCTCGGTTCCGGTTCCGGTTCTAAGCTCAAGAACCGGTGGAACCGAGAACCGAAGAACCGAACCGACCCATCCCTAGTAAATTCTCATTATGCATGTTAGATAATGCCTGTTTTGTGAAGATTCACCCCCTGCCGCACGCGTTTTTGCTGGTTTGGTGGATATTGTGCATATGTAGAATTAAGGTGTCGAGGGGTCCGCGGCTTAACGTCCCATCCAACGGGCGGAGTAAGTACCTACTCAAGTCACAAGTACTCTCCACACCGCACCCATGTGGGGGACCGGTATAAGGAAGGAAAGCCTGCCTTAGCCGGGATTCGAACCCGTGCACTTGGGATGGGAAACGAAGCCAGTACTTTATCCATTCCTCGATCCCCTTCTTTTTAAGTTTTCTACCATGCCGAAAAAGAGTATCTTCTCAATATCATCATCATCTATGACCATCATTGCCAAATATTTTCTATATTTTCAGGCAAAATATTAAATGATTTTGGACCTATGTAAAATATAATATTTCAAGTATTGTATGCTAGGTTTAGATAAATATATAAGTATTACATCAATTCCTAGTGTGATAAGGATGCCTCTCCGAAGTAAAGGACGGCGAATAACCGCTTCGAATATAGAGGATCTTAATACTTGGTGAAATTCATAAACCTGCCCACCGACATCCTGATATCTGGTAAAATTTTGCCATTTTGAAAAATGCATACATTGATGACCAAAGGCATTGCTATTTCACATCTGATGAGAATACATCGGGAAGATAGATCTACTATAAAATAATAGGGAAACATAGTGTCGAATACCGCCAAAAGAAAATATTGGTAAAGTAATTGCAGGGTTGAGGGAGGTTGGGCCGCTATTGACGGAAGGGGGGTCATGGCACCCATAGTGTTATCTATAATTTTATATAACGTTGTTTACGCTTATATTTATGCATATCAGCAGAGCCAGTTCGTGATCAGTTTAAAATTAATTGAGGTTAATATTTAGAATCGATTAATGCACGGACAAATATCTGTGAATAATTGTTTTGTGTGTGTGATTCTTTTCTCTTCAAAAGTATTCCGAAATGAACTTAAAAGCTTGATAATTCGAGAGTAAAATCGAGTACAATTAGTTCATCCACACCATTTATTTGACCCTTGAAAATGACACGACAGTGTTGAAATCGGTCGGTCTCTACCAAATAAATTGTGTAGAATAACTACGTGCACTCAATTTTACTCTCGTATTATCATGAAATTCCACAAAGTAAAATCGCGAACCATGGATGATTAAAAGCCTGAGTTGTGTACGCATATTTTTTTACACTCCCGGATGATTTTGCTCGTGTTTTCTCTTCTCGTGCATGAAATATGTACTCTTTAATCAAAGTTAAAGAGGGGGAAGGTGGAACATTTTGTAGCCGTATTGTGCGGGCTGAAGTCATGGGTGGATCTAGAAGGGGGGGCCAGGAAGCAGATGCCCTACCAGTAGGGCGTTAGTTTTCTTTCCTGGAAAGTCGAAATGAAATAGCTCTGCTAATTGCGCAGCCGTTGGTAGGGCAATCTGGATAGCCCCGCTCCAGTTTCCCAACTGCTATCACAATATGGGGGCCGTCGCAACTGAGAAGCGTGTCTGTTGCTGCTAAATGAGCGTTTTGAGAGGAAGTCTCTCGATTTATTCCTCGTCTGGGATTTCATCTTTTTGCCTCTAGTAAAGCTTTTACTGACAGCAAAACGCGTGTATGCCTCGCCGATTCGAAGTTATTTATATACGAGTTTGATAGCCTCTCTCGAAAAATGACAGGCGCAGGTTAAGGACTCACTTTCGTCCCTGATGCTTCCTGTGCATTTAGGTTATGTTTTTGCTGCCGTGGAAAATGCAACTTCAACTTTTTGCTGACGTCGCGGTTATGCACTGACAGTTAATAATGGCGTAGATAGGTAATACCGACAAGGCTTCTCGATGAGATGAAAATATTGCTTCGATAAATCTCAAGAGCTTAACCTCGTCAAAAAAGTATGGCTCGCTGGAGTGATATTACAGCATTGATGGATCAAATGGTTTCTTTGCGTGCTCCTTAAAATACCTGTATGATATGACCAAAAAGGACCTATTGAGGTGAAAATACATCGGTGAATTTGCGGCGAATCCGATATATAGCTAGGATTTGCATAAAAGAATATTTATAAGCGAAATGAGAAGACGAAACACCGGTGTTACTTTTCTCTAGTAATCCTGTATTTGTTAACAGGTGTTCTGTTAGGTTCTGCTGTTTGTCAGAAAAATAATCTTGAGAATATTGTCCGATCGTAGGTTGAAGTAGGTATAGACACAATACATTTCAGAAATTAAAGTACAAAACCTTGCCTGAAAATGTTAAAGATTGTGTTAAAACCCCAGCTTGCTATGATAAGCTAGATCAGTATTTCTCAAATGTGATACCAACTAATTTTGGTACGGCCAAAAGTTTTTTAAAGATTGATCGTCTTAACCAATTAGAGATAAAAGGATGATCCTAAATTAGATGCATTTAAAGTATTTCTGTTTAATAAACTCATAGGACATCATGAGGCAAGTATATTACTACCTTTATGATATCGTTTCCTGTTAATGTTTTTCCAGTTGTAAATGCAAAAAAAAAACGAAAGGGGCTATTAGTCATTTTCTGTGGCCGTGCGTGTGGCCACTTACAAGATTTTTCAGAGGACTCTTGCTCTAGATCATAAAGATAAAATCATAGAGGTAGATTGTTGGGCTTAGAATTTTAAAATGCCATTGTTTCCGTGCACAGCGTGCACTGCACGTTTAGAGACAATAATAGATATTACATTTTTCGACGAAGGGTTAACTGTTCCTTTACGCATCTCCATGAAATGCTATATGTGCAATCCATTGGTGTATTTATGTTGACTATCTCCATGAATGTTGTGTATTTAACCATAGATATTTGTTGTGGTGATGTTAATAAGTAATATCCAATTAAGTAGTATTATATCTACTAGAGCGTAGTGCATCGTTAGTGATTAGTCACCCATACAATCCCTTAATGTAGCTTGCAGGATACTCAGTGAATGGAGATGTTGATGAGATTTTCTTGTGCCCACAGTTTCTTGTTGCATAGACTTAAACTTAATTTTTTGAGAGGAAAATCCCTCTCTAACAATTAAGTTTCGCTGAACGAGTCGAATTTGAAATCTGTACCATGGTACTAATATACATTAGTACCATGCTCCCTGCTATGTGCTGTGCTATATTAATTCTGATACGAAATAATCCCGAACGCAGTGCTAAAACATACGACTGAGTCCTTAGCTACGTAACGGAATTAATCTCGAACGATTTCAGCACATCTTTCAGACTCTTGGGTCGGTTTGCATTTAACAAGTGTGGTTTTATACCGAGTGATTTTTTAAATATGATTAAGGTCAGATTTTATATTCATGACCTCCTAGCATAGCAAGGAAGTACTTAATTGGTTGTACAGAGACGCATATTTCTGTACGATTTCTATATTTTTTGTTTATCTCCCATCCCTGCTGCTCCGAAATAAGATATGATGGAGAGTACATTTAAAACGTCTTGGTTGATAAGTAAGACGTGTTAGAAGTTGTGTCCTGCTCTTTCTTTCTCTTACTTCCCAATTAAAATACTTAGGTACACCAAAACTGAGTAGGTACCTTTGTCCTAATTTTGTTATGGTCGATATTGTTAATTCGACGATAAACAACGCGAAAGTTCAATGAATGGTGTTTTCTATCAGGTAGTTTGAGTTTTTCTGGAATTATTTTCGATGAAGATGATGCTTTCTAATCTCTGGAAAAATCTTTTTCTGCCATCAGTTATGTATCGCTGAAATCATACCTATCCAAATTAACTAGTACGAATGAAATATTGCGACGTTAAGTCGTAATTTAATTACCGAGAACGCGTGTGGTATATTTTATATACTCATCGGAACCCGTACAAAACGCGTACGTTAGTGACCCTAAATCATTTAAGATAATTTCGTATATTAATCCAATCACCCAGACCTGTTTAAAACCTTGTCGTCATTGATCCTAGTAGGAACACTGTTTGATACAAAATGTTGTACTGGGGTCCGAATGTTGTACTGTGGCCTCCCATCCATGGCCTGTGTTCAAATCCAAGCAGTGGCGGAGGTTTTTCTTCGGCATACCGATTCACACATCAGTGCGCTGTGGAGAGCACTTGAATATTCAGTTCTTCGCCTCTCGGATGGGACATTAAACTCTGGAATCATTGGTACCTTTCATGAACCCTTTGAGAGTAGGTGGTCACAAGGAGATACCGCAAAGTAATTTGGATTCACTGCCACTGTAGATGTGGTTTCATCCAGGAACCACCGTTTCTCTCTATTGTGTTGCTACCATCAAGCATATAAAATTGTAATTTTTTTGTACCCTGCTGTTGAGGAGTCGACGAAGAATTACTGGAGGTTTAAATTAATTTTTAAGATATGTGATACGTTCTTCAAAAAGTGAATAGCAAGTTAATTCCGACGCTGATGTTAGTAGTGCATGTTTGTTAATCTTCACCCCCTATCACACACCCTCGGGGTGGCTCGTAGGGTATTGCGTATTGGACGCCGGTTTTCCCTCCGCCCTTCCTCCGTTCCTTGAAAAATCCCTATCTCCATCCAGATACCAGCCTACCCCAAAATGGCGCAAATGAATTCAGCTGTCGGTCGCCTCCCCCCTAATAACTACTGAATTCTAAAACTTCCAAAAAGTCTGTGACGCGGACGAATTCCACCCATTGGCATCGACACACTCTCCGTCATCAAGGTCTGCAAAATCCTGATGATGCCGTCGTCTGTTCGTTTAGTCTCGCCCGGAAAATTACCTCCGTCTGCACTTTCCAGCCGCGTCTGAATGATAAGACTTCACACGCGGAGAGATCCCTCCCAAGCGTCGTGTGCGGTCAAACGATTCGATTAAGGCGGAGGACTTGCCCGTGGACGTCAGCGATGGGATGATTGAGCGAGAGACTAGGGGAGGAGGCATGAATGCGCGCGGAATTATGAAAGGGGGTCTTTGATCTCTGCTGTCGTCCCCATGGACGCGCTGTCGAAGGGGTTGACCGGCGCGAAGTGCCAGAGTTGGTATTGGGTCACAGATTTCGTCGACAAAATGCCGGTGAGTTAGTTAGTCTCCTTCCAGTCCTAGAATGCTTAGTCAGTGCTAGACTGCCTTGCGCTGGACGCCAAATTCCACTTCTCCGTTCAAACCAACTCTTTCGAAAAAGCGTGTTTTCCGCGTCAAACATCATAGAAACACGATACAAAGAGTTGTGAGTATATACCGGCATATCTTTGAAGGTATTCCTGGTACATCGATATATGTACATCGGTATGAAACCACGAGCTAGACGCAAAGAAGTTAGTGCTCTGTGTATTCAAGGGCTGGGATATATATGCCGGCATAACTGTGAAGTTATTCTTGACCCATCGACGTATATCTGTATTTTATGAAGCCGATATTCTGATTAAAAAGCTGTTATTTTCATTCAAGTTCAACTTCCTGCTTATTTTTATCATGTGAATTCTTCTTACTTTTATTCTTACGTAAACTACTATTATTTTTGCATCTTTATGAACAAATTTAAATCCCCTCTTTGCTTCCGCTCGCTCATTTATTAATTCACTCTTTCTGCACTTAATGGTGCTACTCACAATTAGTACTTTGTCAAGACCGATTGTCTTTCTCTTTCGAGTTGGAAAAGTTAATATTAGATCGAACGTATAAAATTGGTAATTTACTGTAAATCTGGAAGTGATTATATTTCTCCGTAATTTATCATACGTGTTGATATTTGTCCTGTCTTTTGTTGCTAATCTTTTCCAACGTCATGGCGAATAGCAATCAATTGCTTTTGCGTCTAAAAACTTTGATTAAATCAAAAAAATATGTACTAAATTTGTAGCTGTTATTACTTAAGACCAACATTTTAGTTCCTTTTGTTATCATGTTGACTCTTCAGCTACATTATCGCAGACCCAAAGTGAGGTAACTCATTAAGTGACAAGAACGAAGGGTGGGTTAATTGATGTTCAAGCCCTCTAATCTTCTTTGATAACCCAGTTATTCTTATGACTTCTGTGGTTATTTTTTATTATGGGAATGGAGACGCATTTTATTTAAGATGAATCTGAATTAACCCTTGGATTCTCTTTCTTAGGTTTAAATTTGAATGGCAAAATAGTAATTTTTCTCTCTCATGATATCCTTCCCTTAGTTGAAGACTGATTTTTTGGTGAAGGATGGATGACTACTTTCAAACTTTGGAAGGACGATGATATGTATAATTTTTAAGAATTGTGGGTCGTAATAGATTCCATCTCTTTATTCCCTTATTCCAAGTTCATTCGTTCGTCTCAGCTAGTTCGTGGAAATCTTTCGAGAGAAGGAGCGTACTACCTCTGCTTCACCCACCGCATCTTTAATTAGATTGTTCATATTGCTTGCTCTTCCGTTAACGTCAAAAATCTGCTCACCCGCGTTAGTTTAATCATTTCTCTCATTAGAATCGACTGAATATTATAATGACTTCATAATTATATGAATTCAATGGAATTGCCTGCTACTGTGTGAAATTTCAAGTCATCATCATGGGTCTACAATCCTAGGATTGGTTTGACGCAGCCCTCCACTCGATTCTTCTATCGGCCAACCTCTTCATATCAACGTAGTTCCTCTCTTTCACGTCCTTAACGATCTGTTCTATATAACTCATACGAGGCCTGCCTTTTCCATTCTTCCGATTAGATTGTCCCGTCTTCGTTTTCTAGTTTTCAGCAGACTTTTCTGTTCTCACACTCTTCTTAAGACTTCTTCATTTCACGTTCGAATGAAAATTTGAAATTTCAAGTTTGACTGAAAAACCACCAACCAATGCAAAATATTCATAGGATTTTCTTTCGTGCCTCTTTCATCATTTCTATTCTCTTTGGAACTTTGATGGTGCTTTGCCCCTTTTCTTCCAGCATACTACCCAGGTAGCTTGATTGCTCCGCGGTATACTGTACATAGATAAACGCATGATTAAGGCTAGGGCACAATCAGCGTAAACGGGTGACGTGAGACGCTTACGTGAAACGTGAGACGGGAACTTTTTCTCTAGAGGACTCAAGCGGACTCGGAACTCGCGTCCGGAACAATTGACTGACGAAGGCGCAAGGGAAATCTGTAGCCAATGTAAACAGGAGCACACAATTAATTTTTAAGACTGTAGAGGTACTTTCGAATTCCATGCCGTTAATGAATTTACCAGATCGCTAAATTTTATTATGGTTCACAAGAATTAATTCTTGAAAACCGTGTTTAATCCTAATTATATAATATAATCCTATCTAAATTTTCACGATATATCCATTGGCAACAATCGAAAACAAGCTTTTGCATGTCACTAGTTACCTTATAAAATCTCACTAAAACACAATAACTTCAAATAACTATTCATTCATTGATTCCCTTGTTACAAAAAAGTCGGGAAATTCTCTATTTGATTTGATTTGATTTATTTAAAATGTTCAAAAACAGCCGATGCCGGCCTTTACAGTGAACAAGTTAACATAAAATCTGCAAAAACAACAAAAAGAGTATACAAAATAAAGAATAAAACATAAATTACCCTAATAAAATGAAAATCAGCATGTCATTATTAAGAGATATAGAAACAGAATTGTTAATGGTGATTGTTAAGAGTCGTGGAGATATTTTTAAGGTGGTTGCTGAACGTTCGGAAGTGTGCGGAGAGATCAAGGGAAGGGTGGGAAGATGAGATAGAATTGTACAATTTAGGAAGTCTATAAGAAAGGGAACGCTGGGAGAGAGAAAGTCGAAATTTTGGAAGGTAGAGGAGGTGATTGCTACGTAAAGGACGGACTGGGACATGGAGAGAGAAGTATGGAAGAATTTCTGTGGAGCGGAACTGGCCGTTAATAGCAGTACCTGCTAAAACCAAAGATAAAGAAAGTTTTACCGTATCTGAAACTAAAGTTTTAGTTCAGAAGAGGTATGAGAATATTCCTTTCTCCTTTTTTATCCATCGAAAGTTTTGAACAGCCTCATTTTATACATTTTTACAAGTATTGGTTTAAAACGATACATCAACTCCCTTGCCCGTTTGGCTGAATTCTTGTTTCTGCACGTTCTGGACGTAGCGGGACTACTCATGAGCCAACACATTGGGCTCTGACGAGCTATTCGGCGAGTTTATATTTGTGCTGAATCTTTCTCGGTTTTTCAGGGAGCCCGGAAGAGAGCGAGTGGCTAATTTACCGTGAAGTGATTCCCATTGCTGATTAATCGACGAAGTGGAAGGGCTTCTTTCTGCGGGCAGGCGAAACTTATTTCAACTCAAGAAATCCGAACTTTTTTTTGCTGTCTCCGGGAGAGACCCTAGCAAACTTCTGAGAACTTCCCTACGAGTGTTTCAGCAAAAATTTTATCTTCGGGTGAAGGGGGCTCGTTCCACCTTAGCCAGATTTAATTAAGTGCGGGAGAAAATTCTCCGTAGCGGAAGCAGTTGTGTGTGGCGATTTTTTTTTCGGGAGAGCTATGATGAGTTTTTATGAGTTCTACGTTAGTAGTCTTTTTCTGGATGGGATTGGTGTTATGCTTTGAAAAAGAAAACTTGGTAAGTTTTCCTTCGGTAATTTTGATTGGGTTTCTAATAGTAATTGCGTCTAGCCATGGATGGTTTTGCGTGTCGTATATTCCTTTTCGTTCCTGTCGATAGTGTTATTGCTGGTTAGTGTTAATAGTGGCAGCGGTGGGAGAGACAGTGAGTTCATTTGGACTTCCGCAACTGAGTTTGTTCATTTAGCGAGAGGAAAAGGGTCACAATTCTGCAGCGAATCGAATGCTCCGCTTGGAACTGGACGTAGTGTTGAGTGAGTTGGCCTTTGAGGTGAATGAGATGCATGTTCATCTTTGGGACGCATTACTTTCATCAGGAAAATAATTTTGAATCTTTTTCCTTCGGGCGTAATCGTCATGGGTGTTTTCAAGTCTGTTTCCGCACTAATAGGCGCTTCAGACCGGGAGGAAAGGTATAAGGGTAGGAATGGAAGGTATGGGTTCACGAATGAGGAATCGATGTAATCTTTTTTTTCATGGGTGTTTTCAAGTCTGTTTCCGCACTAATAGGCGCTTCAGACCGGGAGGAAAGGTATAAGGGTAGGAATGGAAGGTATGGGTTCACGAATGAGGAATCGATGTAATCTTTTTTTTCATGGGTGTTTTCAAGTCTGTTTCCGCACTAATAGGCGCTTCAGACCGGGAGGAAAGGTATAAGGATAGGAATGGAAGGGATGGGGGATCCAATCTATGGCGTAATCTTGCTTTAAAAATGGGATGGATTTGATGTATTTGGTGGTAGTATAATCAGGAGTTACGTCCTAAAACTGCTTAGATTATTTCGCACAGTACAGACAGTACTAAGTTTGATGTAAACCGTACAATTCCTCAAGAAACATACCTATGTTAAGTACCACCATGGCTATCGATACTAGGCGTACTCAACACAGTACTTGGCCCATCGGATAGGATGTTGAACTTTTGGATCCCTTTGGCGCCTCCTGTTGAGAGCAGGTTGATATTGCTCTTGTGATAGCTCATCACCATAGTGCTGTTGAGCCAAAGCGACAGAGTGTCGAAATGTGGTGCATTTGCGAGAGTACGACGGTACCCTCTCCTTAATTCGTATGCGTGGAACGTAAAGAGTTATCATTTACGACGAGCACGCGCTGGGAAATCCCCCAAGAGACCTTCCATCAAATATCATGCTGACCTTTGACACAGGGCGTCCGTGTCCAGTTCTCAAATCTGAGTGTAGTGGAGAGGAGGGTCGCTATTCCCTCGGTATGGGACTCATTGGGTTGTATTTTTCTTGGGTGTAATTCTTTCACAAGTTGGTGAAACATTGGCTCTGTTCTTCTTTAATGTGTGCTCCAATATCAGAAATGAAGTTGTGTCTTTGGGAGTAAAATAGCGCGTAACTTATAGTAATTTTTGCGGGTGAAATATGAGAGAATTGGAGGTTTTGTTTATCTAAAGGTACTGATATATATTCTGAACCAAGCTATATGGGTGAAATAACCGTTTTTATCACACAAATTTCTCCAGTTGCTCTGCCACAATTTATTAGCTCAGGAGCTGCCTTATGGAAAATACTAATGTCCGAAGTTGATGTATGAATTTAGCACTGCCGCAATGAAAGACGAGTAACTGCGTGGAATCTTTCTGTGGGGTGTTATCTTTAGTCCTGGGAATCGAACCACGGACCTTTGGCTTACCGAGCCAATGCGGAGACCGTTACGCCGCCCAAGATTCTGGATACCAAAGGTATTTTTATTGGAGGTTCAACTGAGTTTTGTCCTTGATGAGCTGTAATGGCACACGGGACTTAGTTCCTGTGGGTATTCTAAACTTGCTTCAGACAGGAATCCTGTTTATCGTAGTGGCCTGCGCTTTGGTCAGGAAAGCCAAAAAGTTTGCGTTGATTCATTTCCCGGTTCACGAGACTTTTTGTCTGTGGCAGTTCACGAACACGCAGTTGGAAAATTAAGCTCTGAGCGTCAGTGTTGATCGATTTTAATGACGTCAATGTATATTTTCAAGAAACGAAAGCATCTGCATATTTTTTTCCAGGAAGTAGACGACGTGAAATCTTGTTAATCAGGTGGCTTCTGGTTTAGTTTTGTGTTAAAATCTCAGTCTTCTTGGTCAACTTGGACTTGGTCAACAATGGAATTATGGAATTTCGTACACAAGTGAATTAATGAATATAACGCCTCTTCGGTCGATAAGTGGAATTTGGAACATATTTTGGGAACGAAGGACGAGAATTATGGATCAGCTGCATCTACGCCTACATAATAGGTACTCTGCAAGTCACCGCAAGGGCGTGTGGCAGGGGGTGAACCATCACCAGGCATGCATTATCAAGCAGAGAGGACATTTACTACCATGTAGGCATGCGAAAAAAAATGCTACTCCGTTTATACACTATTAACATGTAACCTAGAGGCACATTGCTACCATCCAGTAGAAAATAATATAAAACAGTCAAGAAACACGTGAATTGTTAATTATAAATGGTACTAACTTGTTAGTGTGGTGTACTTAATAAAACTTGTGAACTTTGACAAACTAAAATTTCTAACGCGTAATTACGTCCCGCGTGTCATTGCTATCAATTCTGTCTTGTTACATTTTTTAGGGATGAAAATTTGGATGTAAAATCTTTAGGTTAGTTAATGGAACATGGTTTACCGATACGTTTCCCTAGAATTAGCGTAAGGTATCTGTCTGACTTTCACATATTCTCTTGCATTGGTTAGTATATCTTTTACCTCCCAATTAAACTCGCACGCGTTCAGCAGCAACTTTTTTTTACCCTCCCTCATACCCAAATTCCACCCCTTCTCTCTCTTCACCCTTTCCTCCCCCTTCTCGTTTCACCCGGCCTAGCTACGAACCTCTCTCTCTACTTCTCTCAATGGTGTTTCCCAAACATTATTCTGGGACGTAGTGGAGGCGTATTTGGGATGGCGTTCGGTCTAAAGGAAGAGACCACGATCTGAGCACGTGGACTCTTGGCACGGCCGCGTGTTTGGAGGTCCGCCGCCTCCCTCCTCTTCCCGTGTACCCTTCTTTTCAACCCCCTTCGCTCCCTCCCCCCATCTCTTCTCTTGGCAAGGGTCCACGCCGAGAGTTCACATAGGAGATGACGGCTCTCCTCGCAGCATGCGGGGTGCAATACCCGTTGCCGCTGTGCGTGAAAAATCGGTCTCTCGGCAGCGGGTCACTCACTTCTGCCACGCCCCATAGAACGCCCGCAACCACCCTCTCTCTCTCTCTCTTCCTTTATTTTCTTCTCTCCGTCTCCTATAAATCTATCTCCTCCTCTCCTCCTCCTCCGTCTTTATAGCCATTTCTCGTGGAGGGATGAAGTGTCGTCTGGAGTCCAGTCCGGCTTGCTGTCGTTTTCGGGCTGGACCGAGCTCATTTCTGCGACACGCTCAATGCTCTCAGTGCGCTGCTCTGAGTCATTATGGGAAGGAGGAGGCAGACAGTTAAGGTCGTTCACGCCATCAAGCATTGGTAGTTATTTGGGTATAGTTAGGAATTTGGGGAATGGAGGAAGGATGGAAAGAAACTCAGAGTTGGCATTAGTCTACACTCGACGCCGCCTAGGGTACCACAGTCTAACGTCCCTTCCGAGGAAAGGAGTGATTTTTTCAGAATAACATACTTATACACCGGGGGGATTGAGTTCACAAGATCAGGCTTCACTTTGTGGAAGTGAGACGTACTAGTCAAATAAAAGTGTAGAAAATTTCCACGTACAATATATTTAAAACGTCACGGCTCGTGTTTCAGCTTGCATGGACATAATACGCTCTGTCTCTGTCATATACCTGATGATGCATTTGCGAGCTAAAAAAAATTTGTATTGACGTCGTAAATATATTTTTGTAGAAAATTCTAAGTTACAAGTACCTCACTCAACCCAGTTGGCCGTTGGCCCTCAGCCATAACTCTCTTACCTTTAACGTTTTTCTTGTCCTTTCACGCCCTGACTTAAGCTCAGGTTTTTGCCTATAAATTGCCACTCAGTCACTAATCCCTTGCACATGATTATTCCAGTGTGTAGTTAACCCAGTCGTGCTGCCCAATAAACCAGTGGAATATTACTAATTTTTTTTTAATTTTCAGAAATGAATATTTGTCTATTATCTTCAATTTATTATTTCAGCACTTTATTTTCTATAGCCATTGATAGAATTACTCGTTTTCAAATTTTACTGTTATTAATATTCTTCGTTCAATGTATCAAGTTATTCTCTAGTATTTTGAGATCAATTTTTCATGCCTTGCGCCAATAGCGCGCATTTATTTCTGCCATTATCCAAGAGTCCATGTCTTATTTTCTTCATTAATCTCTGAAAGGCAAGCTGATTTTTAATTTTTTTCTCTCTATGGTGAATTTTTAAATTTTCTCTCTATGGCGAAAATTAAAATTAATCGGCCGTGTGACGAACGAAGAAGTCTTAAGACGTGTGGGAAATGTCTACTGAAAACCATTAAAAAGAAGACTGGACAACTTAATCGGCCATATGTTAAGACACGATGACCTAATGAAGACAGTCGTCGAGGGAAACCTTATGGCTTGTGTTCTCAAATTCTCCTCACAAGAAATTGTGGAGAGCCTTAAGAAAAAAATAATTTGATGTCATTATGGTTGATAAGATACGGGTACTCCAGATACTAGGCCTGGTGGTAATGTGAAGCTCTCCTATCAGGGTGGAGAGACTATGTTCACTGCTTTGCCTGTGGGTTCCCGGACAGATCGTTTGCCCAGAAATATCCCTCAACATAATCCTGGGCGTATTCAGTGCGGCCTCTACCGATTTCGAACCCAGAGTTTTCGATGAGTAATTCAAATGTTCAACCAACTACCAGCCTCGCTATCGCTCGGATTTTTAAGGCACTCCTTTCCCCCTGTTCTCGATCCATTTTTCCCAATTTTTATGACCACAAAGTTAATTTCGGACATGCTGATAAAGCATTAGCGGCCAAGGCCGTCAATCGATTCGTACTTAATCAATAAATGGCCTTCCGGAAGACTGACCTTGTTAATAAAGTTTTAGTCCAATTTTGTTGGATGAGAATTTTGGGCGGAAAAAAATACTGACGTATGATCCCAATTTCATTTGGAGTAGTAGTAGCTATTTGGAGATAGCGACCGAAAACTAAGGTCAATTGCAAAATTAGAATAGGTGGGTGAGTTATTGGATATGGGTAGAAATATTTCAGGGAACAGAGGAAGTGTGGAGGGAAACTCGGTATCGGTATAAACCTGCTTTCAACGGAAGGCCCCTAGGGGACCACGGTATAACGTACAGTCCGACGGACGGAATACTGCAATTGAAGCTCTCTCCACACTGCACGTGAGTGGGAACGTTAGGTTGATCAATTAAAAATATCTGCCACCAGCGGGATTTGAACCCGACCCTTGGCGTGGGAAGCCAGTTCATTTGTCATCAAACCAATCCGATCTTCCAGTTATTTTTGCATAAACGCGTTTAAACGATTACACCTCTGCCAGTTATTTATTTATTATGAATAATATCTAAGCAATTGATGAAGCGCCCTCAAGTGATGGCGTTGATATGCACTAACGTTTATGCAGCTGAGTTTTCAAGTGTTTTTCTTCTGCAGAATTCGCAGGGAAAATTCTGCGTCTCCTGTATGAAACTTCTTGGTTTCTCCGCTGGTAATACTGGAATGTCTGCGATCACTTAATAAAAATTAGTGACGCGTCAAAAAAACACGAGCTTCCGTCATTAATTATCTTCTCTACCCCATGGTGAGGTCATGGAAGACTTTTTCAACGAACCTCTGCCGTCGAGAAATTCTTCTCGTCTTGTGGCTATTTCTGACGTGTCTAAATACTCGGCAAAGTCTCGGATGCGCAGGAAGAGCTGAGGTGAAGCCTGGAAGCTTCGCGGAAACCGAAGGATGGATGCTTGGGGGGAGCATTAAACTAATATACCTGTTGCTGTTCAAGGGATTAAGTGAACCTGATGCCGAGGCACTTTTTCGTGTAAACTGAGTTACCTTCTTCCTCGAGTCACATTGACGATTGCGTCGCTGATTGCTTCAAAACGAAAACTTTTGATTGAAGAATTTTTTAGGAGTGTCTTAGTTCCTATTCTGTAGCCTTCTTCCTCGCTGTTTTGGAGTGTCCCTTTGTAGCAAGATGGTCGTTGTTTAGGTAAGTCGTTTAAAATATTTTTTAACATTTTTCTGGCGCGTTAACAGCTGCGTACGGTGGCATACACACACTGTGGGGTAGAAAGCCTCTTGATAACTGTAAAAGGATCTTTCAGGAGACTGGCTTGATTGAAGAAAATTGGGAGAGTGAGGGCTGTCAGTTATAAATAAGAGTTAAAAGTTTGTACTCGTTGCTCAAGAAGAACCGGGATACCACTGCAAAACCCGCTTAATATTGCAAAAACATACCCTCCATAACGTTTTAATTGTGTGGAGTGTAGTGTTAAGGCATTCATCATAGACTGGGAATTATCAAAAGAGTACTGGGAAAATGTGACGATCATTCTTAATATTTCTTGATCTCCTAAGTAAATTCCAAGACAATATTTTTACTGATGTGGTTAAAAACATTGTGCGAACTACGACTTACAATGGTAGACCGGATCATGATCATAAAGTTAGGGAAATTTATTGCCGAACCAATAGATATAAAATATCTTCCTTTCCCTATACTTTTAGAGCTATGAATAGTTGTGAATATATAAAATATACAAGTGTATCAATAGTTAGCCTAGATAGTTGTATGTTGGTAAATATAAAGACTTCAAGTTAACCTAACTAACAACACGTTTATGTATGCTTGCTTTACTCTTTAAATCTGTTTCAAATCGTTATGGTTCCACTAGATTATAACTACTAATCCTCTTTAAGCTGGTAGTAAGTGCATATATGATGAAGATTCACCCCCTGCCACACACCTTTATGGTGGCTTTCAGGTTATTATGTAGATGTAGATGACATAAGAATATGGCTATGCTTGAACTGTGGATTTAGGCGTTGTTTAGCTGCGAAGAGATGGGAGGCGTTTGAGATGTGTGTATGGAGGGCGTAAAATGAACGGAGAAGGCCAATAATGAAGTACAGGATATGGTTGGGGTGGAGTAATTTTTGAAGATGGTTTGTAAATGGTAGTGTGGGAAAGTCATGATAGGCCGTTTAATGAAAGCCGTTTGAGAGTTATGTTTTTACAGTTTTGCACATTTTTAAGAACATTATTTACGGATAGTTTCTTGGCATCATATCAATTCAAGGTATGCCTGAAAAATGTTCAAATGCAGCGAAGCTAGTCTTTAATGAATTCTCTTTAAAACACCTTGAAATTTAATTATAATTTACTATTGAGCAATTCCACAAACACAAGCCTGAAATAATATTGGAATTATAATGAGTAGGATGCTGGGGGTAGAGAAAGGGAATAGGTTTTATATACAGGATTCTTATATATGGCATATGCTGAGCTAAAGTGTGAGAGTAGCGTTGTTTTTTCATGGTCGACCCATCGATTTCCTGGTGGCACGTCCGTCGGATCCTCCTGCTAACGACACTAATAAAAATACATGGTTCCTCTCTCTTAAAATAAACATGAAATGAAATGGACATGTTATGAATGTTTATAACTGCTTACTAGCCGTTTTTTTCTGGTGGACCCTTTATTGCCTGATGTTGCGCATGTGGTCGAAATACTCTCCTTTATTTCGTTTTTACACCTTTGCTCCCCTTATCGTAAGTACATTATTTTCGATGTTCTGTTCATTTTTTTTTAATTTGTGACGTCCGTGAAAGATTGAATAAGAATGTCTATCTCAAGTGCTTAATGTGCCCACTTTGCTTGATTCTTCATCTCATCTTCATCTGTGGGCGAACGATGGTGATCTCCGTGAGCTTCACGAGTACACGTAGTAGTGTTAGATTTCGTTTTCAGGAGCTATAAAGAGTTAAGGTTATTTCGCGCCCTCTAACATAAAGTCTTAATCCTAGAGCAAGCACAACGACCGTGTCCTGGACAGGATTTAAACCCGCGACCTTTGGGTTGTTGGACTGGCGCGGTACCGACCTGACTACCACGGCTGGCACGAATAAACGGTATACGCTGCTTTGTAACTTGAATCTTCATCGAGTGTTACTTGGCGTAGCATCTTACCTAAGAAATAAATCGTCAAATTTTACTGATTAACTGAGATTAACTACTGTCTAGCTATACTGAGTAACTGGCGATGAGGCATGCACGATGACAGCAGCGGAGAAGAAAAGGTGGAAGCATTCGAAATTCGGTGCAGCAGAAGAATAATGAAGATTTAATGGATCGACCGAGTAAGTTACGAGGAAGTCTTAAGAAGCGTGGTAGAAAAGATAAGTCTTATAAAAATCTTAAGAAGAAGACGGGACAACTTAATCGGCCAATTTATGGGACACGATGGCCTGATGAAGAAAATTGTTGAAGGACAAGTGGACGGGAAGAACGGCAGAGGAAGGCCTCGTCGGAGGTATATAGAGCAAGTGACAAAGGATGTAAAAGAGAAGAAATATGCAAATATGAAGAGACTAGCTGATAGAAAAATTCAGTGGAGAACTGGGTCAAACCAGTCTCAGGATTGATGACTAATGGTGATGATGGACTGAGATTAAATTTTTAGAATGTTTATTTAAATGAAAGAGCATCAGAACGACAAGGGAATCACTCTGTAGTCTACCCCTCCCGTACCGTCTCCTCAACAAGGACTCAGCAGTTAACCCTTTCACATCACGCTTCCGGGCCTTTTGCGGTGCATGTACCGCGACACATCAGTTGGGAAACACTATTCTAGCCATGCCACCATCTCGACCCCGTTCTGATTCGTAATAAATAGCTCTTGTCCTCAAAAAAATAATTGTCGTGTTCCCTTTTTTATTTTGGAACAACGCTGAAGTTTATTTTTTTATGGGCGATCGCTTTGGCGTCTGAGGTTTGGTAAATGCCAAAATTATGTTATATAATGGAAACGATATTTCATTTCCTTCGAGAAGGAAACGAAGGTGACCCTTTCCTCCCTTTTGTCGTGCTCCCTCTTCCGCAATCCCGGCCCGCGTTCCCTTCGCCTCTCCAGGGTGACACCCAACCCCCGTGGTTCTCTCATTGACGGACACCCGCGTCAGCTAACTACCGCGCGTTGGATACACGTCCGTTGATCGCTCAGGTCGTTTGCGTCATTCCCTGTCTGCCTGTGATGGTGACAAGAGGACGTTGATGGAGTGGAGAGAGACGCTAAGGATACCATCAACCTAATTTCGACGAGAGTAGGTAGGTTCGGACGCGCTACGCCCGAGGTGATGGGGGTCGGAATAATATGTCATGTAATTGTGGGAAGCGGTGGACGACTGAGGTCATTTGTGCATTTAGGATAGGTCGGTTGCTGTGGGTAGAGGTAGGATTCTTCTTAGGAAAAGGGGATGGGTGGGGGGAAAAAAACCTGACGTCGACATTAGTCTGTCCTTAGCGGAACGCGCCGAGGGTTCCACAGCGGTCCTCCCATCCGATGAACGGGGTAATGAACTTAAATGAGCTCCCGACAAAAATCCGAGTTGGAGAATTTAGATTCGATGGGTGCGTCGACAACGACAGTAATTGCCAACCAACAGTTGTGTTGGAATCGAAACCAATAGTTTCTAACTCGAAGCCGCGAATCCACAGAAAAAAATTACCAGGGCTGGAAATCGAATCTAGGCCCCCGGAATGGAAAGTACCCCTTGCCTTCGTAGAAATCCGGTCTCCAATTTTTAAACATTCCTCTAAGCGGTTCAAGTTTGCCCTGTTTGTATAAAAAGTGGCAAGGGGTCCATTTTTTTAGCGTCCCATGCGACGGACGGTGTGCTGACCTGAGAGGACCTGATGCTTTCTCCGTGTGATTCTCATAAAAGGAAACAATGTTACATTGAATAATCTCTGCCGCTTCCGAATTCGTGTAAAAGAAATCAAGTAGCCTACGGTTTAACATCTCGAATGAACTCGAATGCTCCCCACAAAGCATTCGAGTCAGAGTCTGGCTTAACCACGAAAATTATCTTCCACTGTCGGGATTTGAACCCATCTGGGTGAGAGACCCGGGTTCTGTGACATCCTTCTGCGGCTGTAATCTCCACATAACACTCAAGGTGAAATCGGTATAACTATAAAAAATTTCTACCTTTGCCGGGATTCAAACCTGGATGACAAGCAGTACCCTACATAACCGCTACACCATTACAATATCCCTATTTTTCGAAATACAGTGATTTCATCACGTAAGGGTTATCTTTTACTTCGGAATCTATATTGCACTAGCGGAAGGTGCCCGTTCACTTTCAACATGATGGAGAGGGGGGTGAAAATCTTTCAGCACAATAAATTAATCGCAGCATAGAAGATAAAAACACCGAGTTCTCCATTCCAGTGTAACTAAATATTTATGCATTGTTGGCATTTTTAGGTACAACTGACTTTACCTCGGCAATTGAAGGGATCCTGTATTCTTCGTAAGGTTCTGCTGCTTTATTCAGACGCCCGGGTTGCATGGGAAAATGCTCCGATTGAGCTCCTTGATTCTTTGATCTCCTTCCATTGTCTAAATGGCGGAGTGATATGGCCCATCGTGCTCTTTCGTAATCGAACCAGGGAGGAAATTCCCGCTCCGGAGTGATGGGATGTGGGAAATCCTCCAATGAGGGCCCGCCGCTGGGGAAAAAAATAAACCCCCCACCAATTTGGCTGGAAGGCCTCTTCCGATCTCTCCGATTTCCCATTCGCTTCTATTTTCTTTAACGGAGAGCGTCGCAAGTTGGTCAACGACCTCCGCGGAGAAGACTAGTATCCGGATTTTCCCATCGGTCGTCCCCCACTCTCGCCACCGTTAAGAGCATTTTTTAAAATTTTAATGGTGGCTTCACTGTCCCATTCCATTTCTCAGTCAGCTGTTCTGGCCTGTGGGATTGCGGGGTAACGCCCTCGTCTGCTCACCCGGAGATCGCGGCTTTTGGATGGTGAGCAGGTGACTTGTTCGCTGACGAGAATGTGGTTACATTCTGTCTATGTTGATAATTCCGAGGGCAATTGTCAGCACCATCATCGTCTTTGCCAGTTATTAGTCCTGAGACTGGCGTCATCTATGTAAATCTAAATGTACACAATAGCGTACAAGCAAGATATGTGGCAGGGGTTGGATTCAAAGAGGTTTGAATGTACTGGAGGCAGCATACTCATGTTACCCTACGGGTGAAAATGAAGCCGAATTGGGGGTGTTTGGGAGGGAGGGAGGCAAAACACGCCTCCACTTTTACTCGCTCGGTAAATTCCTTCCGGCCTTATACACCTCCCCGCATGCTTTCATAATGTTAAGTTGCGTATATTAGAGGGATAGAATCGTTAGTTTTGTATTTGTCGATAAAACCTTTGAAAGAGCGTGGAGACTTTTAGTTCAATGAGGTCCTCTTATTAATGCGAAATGCATTTCCTTTACACATGTATCAGGCTTTGAGACCGTCGACTTCACTGAGGCTAAGCATCTTGCTTCATTGGGAGGGATGCTAATAGTTTTCTTCCTTAATTTCTCCTTAGAATTATATTGTGTATTGATTTTTCAAGTATTGTCATCGAGATTTTCATCTTATAGTCATTATTTGTTCTAATAGTTTTTCCTCACGTCACGTGTTATAATTTGAGTTTGTGATATTGTTTTCGTTGGAAAATTGTTTCGAAGCTTTATTTTTACTCCGTTTGATCAGGTTCTTGAAATAATTTATTCTTATTTCTGAGCTTGTCCAATTTGCGAATGAATAACATACCTACATTCAAGTCTCGAGAATAAAACGTGTGATAAAAAAACAACTAGTTTAAAAATACCATACGTTGATAAGGTCGTAAAAATAACAAATAGTGGCGGTATAGGTGAGCCTAGGTGCGAAAAAATCATCCTTTTCATCTATATCAACAGATAATCCTACTAGCCGCATCTACGGTGTATGGCAGTGGATGATTTATTTAATCATCTACCTGCTTGTACAATATTATTATTTTCATTTTAACTGTAATAAAAATTAAAACGTGTTTCATGCCATGAATTCATTAGTTAGTAAAATATAATTATGCCCTTCAAACTATGCTATCTGCACCTATATAACCGCTTATTATATTATCCACTACGAACACTAATTGTTAGCGGTCGGAAGGACATTCAAAGTCTACCTTTACGACAATCTATCTCCCTAATCATGCGTTTATGGTCGAATGTAGTGTGATATGGAGGTATTCTCAAGATATTTCAACCGTTATCGGTAAGAATATCAGCTCAAAAGTTACTCTACAGATTCATTCTGAATTTTGAGCTACGCTCTAATAATTACTCTCATCAGGGTTCTTGTAATAAACTAGTAACACTAAAACTTTATCGTTATTAGTTTTCACAAACCTCGCCAATCTCTGCTCACGCTCTAATTCCATAACTAAGCCAGCCTTATCGGAATCCCAGTTTTTTCATGTGATGTTCTATTGGTATTCAGGCATCGTAAGCATTACGTTCTATCTGAAACAGCTGGCATCACAGTCTTGTATTCTGTCTGGCATCTAACTAGGAGCCACCATTGAAAAAAAGGCTTTTTGCGAATCAAATCTCGATCCTAGGTTTAAAATAGCAGCTCGTGGCGTATCTACATCTACAGCTACATCTACACGATACCCTGCAAGCCACCGCGAGGGTGTGTGGCAGGGGATGAAGATCTCCAAGCAAGCACTGCTAACATGCAAACAAGCAACTAAAGTGTCTCATGCAACTAGATTGTTAGTATCTATAGTATTTGAGGGGTTAATACATGCATCATGCATTACAGAATACTCTAAAATATTTCCCCTACCTATCCCTTTGCTATGCTGCCTATTCTGTTCTCTTATAGTACGGGGGAAAAATGCCATTTTGAATCTATCGGTACGACAATCTATCTCTCTTATCTTATTTGGCTGGTCGAATCTAGCATAATACGCTGGTGTTTTTAATGTGTGCCTAACATCTTCAGTAAAGCTATCCGATTGAAATTTCTCTAATAGATTTAATCTGTACTTTAACCTACGCTCTGATAATGATTTTCACCCTAATTCTTGTATTAATTCTGAAACGCTACTCAATCTATCGTAACATGTTTTAACGAACCTAGCTGCTCTACGCTGCACACTGTCTAGTTCTCTGATCAAACCTAATTCATTAGGATCCCATACACTGGCTGCATACTCAAGGTGGGGCCTAACTAGTGAAAAGTAACATCGCTCTTTTGTCTTCTCATTACATTTCCCTAGTACTCTTTTTATGAATCCTAGCTTTCTCTTCGCTCGGCCGCATATTTCTCTTATGTCTTCCCCACGATAAATCCTTACTGATTGTTACACCTAAATATTATGGTTTCTACGTTTTCGATCTTCGTGTTACTAATTTTATAGGTACGCTCTATCGAATTATTCCTCCTCCAAAAATTGATAGCTACACACTTTTTAAGGTTAAGCTCTAACTGCCATTTGTCGCACCACTCTTGAATTGCATCTAAATCTTTGCTAAGCGATTTCCTGTCTTCTTCTTTTGATGTACCCCTATATACTACCGCATCGTCTGCAAAGAGTCTAAGCTTACTACTAACTACGGTACCCAAATCGTTAATGTATAGAAGAAATAGGAGCGGACCTACTACGCTACCCTGGGGAACTATGCGTATCCGTATGCGTATCTATAATTACTATTATATTTTATATTACTATATTATTCGTATTATAAATTTAATTCGATGCCTATGACTTTTACATGCAAAATTCTCTTGCCAGCAAATCACAGCGAAAGATAATGTAATGAAAAGATGAATGGACGAACATGTAAATGAATTATGCGAATGTTTATGATATATAAGTTAGTAACTAACCAAAGAGCCCTTTTATACCTAACTTTTACAAATACTTATGTATGTTATTATTTTTATTCTTGGAGTCTGTTGTGTATGTTATTGAACTCGAGAACCCGCTCAAAGTGGAGTACCTATTTTATGAGTGGTTCTTTCGTTCCATCCACATTTCTTTTTATATGTTTTATTATACATAGATTGATGCTTTAAGTTCGCATGAAATTAAGTTTGTTTGTTTGCTCATGATACATGTGTGCTAAAAATGTTTCGTCTTTGATTTTCAGGTGAGTCGGGAAAAATTACTCTGGCCTGAGGAGATTGGATGGCACTTCCTATTCAAGTGAAGTTAAGTGAATTGTCTCAACAGATGTCGTCCTTCTCAGGTGAAAGAGGTGTTAATTTTAGTCCATGCATTAGTGAAATAGAATGCCCTGAACAAGTGACGGGCTCGTTAAAAATTACCGTCTGGAATACGACTACGCGTTGTCGTGAAGTACCTTGAGGATTTTTAGGCCTCGTGGATGAATTCTTGCCCTTAACCCCTCTCATGAACTTGACATTCGCGTCTGCTCTCTCCTTGAATATTAGTTCCATTTTCCGGCATCGTCTTGTCCTTAATAAATCCATCAGAATTCTTGTTCAGTAGACGTTTTTGTCTACCATCATCCCATTTACACAGGGTCCGACTGTAAATGTGCCTTGTAATACGAGAAGCTTGCAGTGCCCGTTGGCGATATGGGTTCTTTAAAGTGAGTGTTGGCACGCGATCTTGTGTCTAGTTGAGCGGAATAAATTTTAGGCGCGTGAGATTATCTTTGTCGGCAGCTAATGAGTCGAAGAGTCACGTAAGTGTCGGATATGTCGCCATGTACGCTTATGTACCTTTCTCTCGCACATTGTGACTGCAGAATGGTGGGGTGAGGTAGACAATGAAGGAATATTGATAAAATTGAATTATAAGTCGGAATTAGTGAGGAATAACTTTCAGGAAGGGAAATAGAATTATGCTGGATTGAAACAGAAAATGTATGTGCTGTTCTCGAATCCACTTTCGACGAAAGTTTCATTGTTCACATGAAACAAGCGTGTTTGAAACATCGCCTAATCACTCATCATCATGATCACTGATATCCCAGGTAATATTTCGCCTCGTCAACAAGCAGCCTTCGTTTCTCTCGGTTTTCAATGTCTTCCTCTGTGCACCTAATCTTCTTAGATCCTGCCTCACCTAGTCAATCCATCGTTTTTTTGCCTTCCCACGTGGCTCCCAGATTTTTTTTGCACTTTATCGTCGAGTCGTACTCATATCAGTTATCTACATCATGTGACTACCGTACAAGCTTTCACGAGGGTGTGTGGCAGGGGGGTGAATTCACCATCCGTGCCCTGAAGTTTACATATATTAACTAAATAATGAGATGAATATCATACAGGACACACATTGTAAATTCCAAGTTTTATTCAATATGCTAGATAATATTTGAGATTAACTGCGAACTTTCATTTGTAGATATACTTTAGTAGTTCATGCAGACATGCTAAAACCCTCAAAAATTCACCCTCATAATCTCATATCTGTTTCTTTCATTGATCTATATTAATTTAACTTGTGCGATTACATGTTCTTGCTAAGGGACATTTATTTTGTGAAGAGATCATGGTGTGAGACGTCTTAATATTGTAATGATCTCGAATTGTTCGAGAAAGGAACGGATATAGTTGAATTAAAGCACGTTAGGGTTAATCTAGAGAAGTGGTTCCCAACCGGTGTGCCGCGAGATTTTTGTGGGCAAACGAAAATTGCTTAGCTGGGCAAACTTCTGAATTGGTTACACTCACACTCGACAGATGGTGAAAGTAAACGAAGCACCTCTTTCTACTTATATAATAGTAACAGAAAAGCGCCTACTATCCTAGGTAATAGAGAGGGAAGATAGTAAAAAAAAACTAAGAAGGGCACCCCATGATTTAACCTCAGTTGCAGAGTACCGCCAAGGTACCTAATAAAGGCTGGGAATCACTGATCTAGAGCCACGCTGAAAAGGTCTTTATTAATTCTTGCTTATATATATTCGCCATGGTTCTTTTTGCCTTCCCATCCCTTCAATCCCTATCCTTATACCTTTCCTCCTGGTCTGAAGCGCCTATTAGTGCGGAAACAGACTTGAAAACACCCTTGACCGGAATGGTGTAGTGGTTAGAGTACCTACTGGCCTGTCATCAGCAGAGCCCGAGTTAGAATCCCGGCAGAGGAATATGTTTTTGATTGATAAACCAAATTGGTAGTGTTTTGTGGAGAAAATTCAAGTACAGTACTTAGTCCGTCGGATGGGACGTTAAGCCGTGGTCCCCTTGGCGCCTTTTCATTAAGAGCAGGCAAATGCCGACGCCGGGTTTCTTTCACCCTTCCTCCTTTCCCTTCCATTCCCATCGCTGTACCATTCTTCCCGGTCTGAAGCACCTGAAACATACTTGAAAACGCAGATGAATGTAAATGGTCAATGTGATGGCCCTGTAGTCCGCTTCCTCGTATGAGGACCTAGCTCAAAAGTATCCCGTTAACGTTCCTCTTCGTCCGCGCAGAACGACGAAATGGAAAGTACATATGTTGGCGCTACCTCAGCTCTCGTTTCTCTGGACTCAACACCGGCGTAGAGCAGTGCATAGAAGCAGCACTGGCAGGGAAGAAGTGGGGCAGAGGAGGCAATTACGGTCGAGGTGTGCGCGCAATGGAAGGAAGGCATTTGCCGGTGGCATAATTTTACCAGAGACCTCGCCCCCTTTCCTGTTTCCAGGCACATTTTCTCGCCGACGGAAACCCCGTTGGCTCGTGGGAACATCTCAACCTCTCTCTACCTCTCCCGTTGCCAGCGCTCACTTCTCTTGAAGGCCTCGTAATGCGCATTGCGATCGCTGTGATTACTCCTTGGTGTTTAGTTTTTGTCGCTGTCGGGATGGCCTTGCGTGTTCCCCGTTTCTCACACGTGTCAGCCTTGCCACCATTCTGTTTCGCCACTGGTAGGATTTAGCATAGCCCCTTTTTTTGCAGAGCTCTCTTTTTGTCCTGTCATTCCTTGTTGAGAAAATGAAATGAATTCTTCATTCCCTTCCAAGCGGTCGATGCCTTTCGTACAACGATTTCACGCGCAAGTAACGATGTCAATAATGGAAATGTTCGTGCAAGAAATATTTCGCATTTATCATGGCCTTAATTATTGTAATTTTCAATTGAAAGATAGGTTTTAAGGGGGTGCTGCTGAATGGAAGTTCCATCGCATGCTTTCAACAACTCAAGTAGTCGTATGTTATTGATTTTTCATGCCTTAATTAATTCCGTGGAAGGTGAATCGTGCGCTTGCATAATAACGAGAAATAATGAAGCAGAGCTACCTGAGTTGTCGGTCTACTGTCTAGCATGGGCACATAATGGAAGTTGATTATTAATGCCCTCTTTTTTTGCAGTTACGAGACCCGTGACTATGGCGTAGATGTTTCTTTGTCCCTGAAGTAATTATTTAAGTCATAGCAGCCGAAGACGAGGTAGTTACGAATGCACCAAGGAAAGTCTTAAACTTTCAAGATGACGAAAGAAGTCCAAATGACATTATGAAATCTTCAGTAATGGAATGTGAGGTTACGTCTGAAACTATATGGTATTTGGAGGAATTTAAGGACATCTTTTTATTTAGGTAACAGGTAAAATTGTGGAACGTGGAATATCTGTTGAAGTTTTAAGATTAAATTTCTGTCGCTACCTGGATATTTGTAATAAGCTGTTCCTCCCCATGTTTGTTTACATCCCGAATCTCTGCCAACTCCTCAGTAAGTGCAGTTGCACAGATTTAGTGATCGCTGCGATCGCGATGGAAAGTGAGCAATCGAACCCGGAGAAGATCTCGTATCCTCCTCCCTTCTGTGTGAGCGGCGCAGAACCCGTGTCCTTTACGCCCCTCTGCGCACAAACACTCTCGACTCAACTCCTCGTCTTCGCGGTTCAGTCCTCGGTTGAGTGGGACGTGTGTCGCTCTGAGCGAAAGCGAAAAACAAAACCGGTTGCACTCGACCGTCCTCGTGACACGAGAGAGCGGCGCTGGGAAGAGTGAACCGCATCTCCTTGAACTCCAGATCGCAGGGCTGGGAAGTTAAATGCTCGCTCAGCGATCGAAATCTGTAATTTGGCACTATGAAATCTGTCACTTCCTCGAAAAAATCCATCGATACGATGTCCAAATTCATCCTGACTTTGAACACCCTCGTATTACGCTAGTTTCTAGTTAATCAGGGGAGGCGATCGACAGCTGAGGTAATTTGTGCAATTTAAGATAGGTGGGTAATTGGATAATGGAAGGAACATTTCAAGGAATGGAGGAAGGGTTGAGAGAAACCCCGCGTCGGCATTAGCCTACTTTTAACGATAGACACCCAGGGGATCACGGCTTAACATCCCAATCGACGGACGGAGTACTGAACCTGAAATGAGGACCTCACCTAGGCACTCAAGTAGGGACTGGTTTGCCACTGAAAAATCCGCCATTGCTGGGAATCGAACCCGGGTCCTCGAGATGGGAGACAAGTACCAGGCCACCACACCAAGCCAATCAACTAGGCTTTATTAAGCCACGAATGTAAGATTAGGGGAAGATATAATACAGTTTGGCTGCACAAGGCCACGGATTTAACATTTTAAGTTCTTATCGGTATAAAACAATTTGGCTTGGAAGTATTAATTAAAGTTATAGCAGTCGGAGACCGATGTATTTACAAATGTACCTGGGAAAGATTGCCGTACGGGTAGATTCAATATGGCTTTCTTCCCGCAAGAAATTAGAGATCATAATAGGCAATGCCTCTCTCCTTATAGAGTTACATAATTTTTGGACTCTTAAATATGCGAGAAATTAATTTAGGTTTATGCGATGATTTTTAGGTTGAAGTAATGAGTAACACTGTGCAACATCCTTATTCCTAATTTGTAAGGCCGTTCATAAAATATGAGTCGAGTGTTTAACACTCGTCGAGAAAAGAGTTGTTCTTTAATACATTACTTAAGTCCTGGAAAGATTCGATGCTCTTGTTGAAAAAATCTGAAAAGCCTGTGTAGTGAAAAAAGGCTGTCTGATAGCTGGAGAACTTGAAATTAGAGTTATTTCAACCTTGAGGAGTTCTCGCGATATCAAGGCTTTTAGAGAGGCACAGGGATACCGAGTATAATTGTGTCACAGATGTGGTTGTAATTCTACCCCCATGTTAGCGGATGTGATCACCCAGATACAAAAAGTAGATTGGCTCATAGATCTATAGATGATATTGGCAACCTACTTTTTTGGCGAGACTTAGGGAAAACGTAGAAACTTAAGGAGGAGAGGGATAGTGGAGAGAAACCCGTTGCCGGCGGCAGCCCACTCTAAACTAAATACGACAAGGAATTAACTGCTTTACATTTCATCCGCCGGACGGAATATTGACTTTTGGTAATTATTCGGGATCTGAGGTTAATCCACACCATTAAGGATAGGTGGGTATTTGATTAGAGGTTACATTTTTTAGGGAACGGAGGAAGGGTGGAGTGAAACCCAGCGTCGGCATTAGCCTGCTCACAAAGGAAAGGCGCCAAGGGGTCCTTGGCTTAACGTCTCATACGACGGAAGGAGTACAGAACTCTATGTGCTCTCGACGGAGCATTCAAGTAGGGGCCGAGTAACCGATGAAAAATATCTACCGTTGCCGTGATTCGAACCCTGGCCCTCGGGATAGGACGAAATATTGAACTTGAAGCCTCTCTCCGTTTGAAGTTGGAAACGGTAATCCACAGAAAAGAGAGTGATCAAAGTGTATTCTTAAACTTTTCCTGCCGCATAATTCGAGACCTTGAACCAATTCGAGAATCAAGACTTAAATTTTTAGCAAAAATTCATTTTCGAAGACATTACAATTCGAAAGAATTCTTCTCGGCTTTCCAACTGATTCGGTAATTCAGGTGCAGACGTTTCGATAGATGCCTCTAGATGGAGAGGTGCAGGGTGATCGTCAACGCTCTGAAGACGACGGTAGAGTCAGCTATCAAAATGTCTGCACCTGAACTACCGAATCAGTGAGAATGCCGCTAAGAATTCCCTAGTATCGCTTGTCGGGAAAACATCAAATCCTTCAACACATTACGATCACCAAACATCGACATTTTATGAGAAAAACATACATTCAATGTCTTCTCCTAACGTCCTCACACTTGTCTCCTGCTCCCTCGTTACGACTCCAGTATATGATGGGCGTGGACGAAGACATCAGTCAGACTGGGGAACAGCAGCTCTCGCTCGGATAAGTAGACAGTCTTCCTCTCGCCGCTTCGCACTGGGGCCCCACTTAGAGATTGACGTCTTGAAAAGGGTCCTCTCCTTCCGTTTCCACTTCCTCCCCAGCGAGGTGTGCGGAGCACGGATTGCCACTCAGTCTGTCCTTCCCTCCTCTCTTGAATCCGCAATCAGGGTCCTCCTCCCCTCCCCCCAGAGGACCCTATTCGCGCTCCCCAAGGGTTGAACGTATCAATCAGAGGGGATGTTGCTTCCCCCCATTCCTCTCTCTCTTACCTCCCCTGTTTCTCACTGCCGGCCGAAACCCTCGTTTGCCTTCTCGCCTCTCCCACCACTCTTCCTCCACTCTCGTTCTCTCCCTAATATCTTTAATGCTCTAAGTACTCCCTCAATAAGGCTTAAATAAATTATGAACTGGAGCATGTGCCGCAAAGTTCGCAAGATGTGTAAACGGTCGGCTCGGTAGCCATATAAGCGTAATGTGTCTATTTAGAAGGACTTAAACGGGAATCGTCGTCAAACCGTAGGATGCAACATAGACGTAATGTCATAGCTGAAATTGCAATAAGATATTTTTAATGATGACGTTAAACACGTTCAGAGAACTCCGACTTAGGTACCTACCTACAACGGTAGATTGGACCATAAATATAAAATTAGGGAAATTAATTGCTTGTACCGATGGATTAAAGATGTATTTCTGGATATGAATATCTGTGAATATATTCAATCATTTATACGCAAGTTTATTGACTGGTAGCCTAGGTCATTCAGTTTCGGCATAATGGATTTTAGCTAACCCAACTAACAGCTTTTGTGCATATGTCATCTCCTTTTTAATATATTTAACATTATTGTTAATCAACGAAAATATTGCTATTACATGAAAGGGTGTACTGTAATAAAGTTAAATATATTTTTTCCCAGATGCACTACAGAGATACACTATACAGACACTACACTATTTACATTACGCGCTCCTTATTTTGATCTGTTATTGTTCTTGGGAAAAAGGACGTTTTAAATCTATCTTTACGACAGTCTTACCCATATTATCGTATTTTCGTCGGATATCTCAAGAGATTTCTAACTCCATAGCTCAGTAAATCACCCTCAAATTCACTGAAAAGTTTCAGTTTTAATATTAAATTCAGTGTGGCGCTTCAGATAGGAGCATCATACGGTAATCAGGTTTCAGAGTTCACGATGAGGGTTTGTTTTGTTACCAGCTCTCAACCGCCTCCACGTTTCAGCAACAATTACGTAATAGCGTGCGATGCTCGCGAGAGTGTGTGGTAGGGAGTAAAAAATCTCCGAACATGCATTAGTTACATGCAACTAAGAGCTACAATGTGTCTACTTCGTGGAAAATTGCTAGGTATAACAATCACGTGAAACTACATGTTTAATATCTACAAAATGATGAAATTATGCTTGGATAGGGATTTATAAAAAAATTTAATCCATATTTTCCCAGCAAGCATGAGTTATCAATGCTAAAACTCACGCACTACTGACTACCCTATGAATATTTCATTTACCTATCCCTTTACTATGTCGCTATTACGTTATCTTATGCTACTCGTGAAAAATTACATTTTAAATCAATCTAGATCTACAACCATGCTTTACCTATCAAAGCTAGCGTAATACGCAGGCATCCGAATTTATTTGTACCGTCATCTGCATACATACCAGTTTCAAATTTGCTAAAAACTTTGCGTTTGGTCTCCCACAAATTTTTTTCTTTCTATTTGTTCTGGAGTCTCGTCATGTATCGTAGAAATGTGCGTATCAACTCATTTGATTACTATTTATCTAGGTACGTCGTGAAGCAATTGCTTTCTTTCCCCTGCGCCTATAGTTTTCCCTTCATATTCCATTACGACATTGCATTCCCGAGGTTGCTACTCCATAATGGAATATGTCAATCATCTGAATCTGTACATCTGGATGCAATCTATGGGTTACACTTCTAAGGATTCTGAAATCTAAAGATTGCACTTACATAGTGAAATATAGCTTTAACCGATCATATGCATCTGGGGTGTTTTCCGGAAATGTTGTTCTTTAATCATGTAAAAGTTACTTGACATATATTTTATGTAGCACTCTTGAATCTTTTTGCGAACAAAACCGTCATGGCAGGGGAAAAAAATCACCTTGTTAATTCTGGAAATAATTGCACACGTCGAAAACACGATATTATTCGGCAAGTAATAAATTTATTCGCAAAATGGTGCGTATTCGGCAAGTAATAAAAGGAACGGGACGTGGTATTGCATTTCTGATATCATCCCTCCCTTACGGGGTATTGTGCATATTGTATATATGTAGGGAAATATTGGGACGAGATTGTCTTTTCTTAAAGCGAACCACCACAGAAAAAAAATCGCTGCGGACAGGATTCGAACCTGCGCGGGCAGTGCCCATTGGATTTCAAGTCCAACTCCTTAACCACTCGGACACCGCAGCTTGGTGATCTGGAGGCTCATTTCTGACATAAATAAAGACTAGTCATAAAGGCGGCGCCAGGCATGCTGCATTCGGAGTGCCGAGCAATTACTCGCCGAATGTAGAGCAAAGATTTACACAGTGCGGGCAATGAAAATGAGCACTCGGCAAGCAACGTATCCACACTGCCTTTAATTCGGCGAGCAATCGCTCGGTGCCGGTAATCTCGAACAAATTCTAAATATTCACCGGATTTCCTTTAATTCGTATCTGATTTTGAGGTAAACATGAATACATTGCAAAGTAGAGGTCAATGATATGTATTTCAGTTCAATTGGGTTTCACTGTATAATCAAAATTTGTCAAGTTTTTCATGCTCTTCGTATGAACTTGCATGATAAAATTTGTTCTAGCTATTTGAATTCAGGGAATAATACTTTTCCACGTCACTTCCTTGGAACTGATGTGGAAGAATGCGATGGGGTGCTACTTTATGAGAATAGAACATAGATACATAATTATATTTTTCGCAGGATCGCCCAGATCTGTACGATAAGAAAGAGCGTTCGACATTTCTGTACCTGGAAACAGATGTTTTTGTTAAAAATGTGAATCCTCGTCCTGGCTGTCATATGGCTGGTACCCAAACCCGTATTCCTCGATATCACGCCGAGCACATTTTTCAGCAAATCTCTAAAGGGTATTGCCTTACTGTGGATTTCAAAGGGTTTCAGTTGAACCTGGCGTTGAAATTCTGTTGTTCTTACAATAAGTTTAAATCTTGAAGTGATATCATGCTGCGGTAAGGAAGGTTACTTTTTTCTTGCCTCCCAGAAGCTTCCTCTGATTAATTAAGTTGTCTCTTATTTTAGCCTTGAAAATTATATTTCCCATGTGCCATAGGGATAAATGAAAATATCGTAACTAATCTGATCTTCACCCGACTCAGGTTGGTTGGTTATTTAGGGGAGGCGACCGACAGCTGAGGTCATTTGCGCCATATAGGATAGGTGGGTAATTGGGTAATGGTAGGAGTTTTTTCAGGGAACGGAGGAAGGGTGGAGAGAAACCCGGCGTCGGCATTAGCCTACTCTTAACGAAAGGCGCCAAGGGGACCACGGGTTAACGTCCCATCCGACGGACGGAGTACTGTACTTGAAATGCCCTCCACTAGACATTCAAGTTTTCCACTGGGATGGGAGGCCAGTACTCTAGCCACCACACCAACCCGTTCCCCCCCGACTCAGACGTGCTTGATTGAAGGTGAATGGTCGCATATCTGGTCATATATCAGCCTGTATATCCAAAGGTAATTTTCGATGATTTTCGCTTATTGCCGTTCCTCAGTCAGCTGATGTATTGTCAAAGGGCGTTAAGGAATTCGCCCCCGTGTCTTTTTCCTCCGCCCATTCTCGTCCGTTCTCTCAGCGTAGGTAAACACGATAAAGCGTTTCGGGCTGAAATTAAGGGGGCGTCACCGTCATTCTCGCCGGGCGTAACCTGTGTCCCACGTCATTAAGTGCCATGGAATCGCTTGAATGGGGTAGGCAAATGGGGAAGGTGTTCCCGGAAGTGTGTACCGATTGATGAAAGAGAGTGTACTGTATGGGGGCCGTATTCATTAAGCAATCTACGTCACGGAATCCCGACAGTGACGGCATTATGACGTCACAGCCCCGACTGACCAAGGTTCCTCTTTATTCCGTGCAAATTAGCTGATTTCTCGAGTCTGTGACGTCATGACCTAGTTATTGTCGAGGTTCCAAAACTTTGAGACCTTACTGAATAAATTGCCCTGGCGTCCATTGCAGAATTTTCCAATGTTAGGTATTAATATGCAATTAGGGTACTGCATGGAAACATGTTAATAATAGGGTCACATGCAGCTGTATGGTTAGTATCTTCAACCTGGCACCATGATCAATCACCATATCAGCCGATCGAGTCCGCTACTGACGATATATATTAACGTCTTGTCTCGAAAAGTCCATTTTCTTTCGTCATACTGACAATTGGAATGGGTGACTTTATGACGCCACAGCCTTCATCTACATCTACATAATACCCTGCAAGCCACCACGAGGGTGTGTGGCAGGGGGTGATTTCTCACCAAACATGCACTACATATCATGCATTATAAAGGAATAGTATTAATATAGTAGTCAGAACAACACTATTTAAAAAAAAGATACAAATTGCTAAGCAAACATGCAAAAACATTCTGTTAGTAGGGTTAGCTTTAAGTACTCATACCAACATGCAGCTACCAATGCTATTCATTGCTACTCTCTGATAGGACATATTTACCGTTATTCGTATCTCTAATTGTTCGAGGGAAAAAGGACAGCCTTCGTATTATCTAAGCTCTAAAATTACAACTTACGACTGTATAAGGTTCAACGTATACTTGCTTCTATTCAGTGGCCTTATGAAGTTGGTGATGCTAATTCTCTAGATGTTCCGTCTCTGCAGCCTCCAATTGTTCTCGTGCCGAAACACCAATTGTGTATTTTTGGCTGGAATATGATAATCGTCCTTTCATTCGTAATTGAATTAGCGACTTACGATGGTAGCGAAGATATTTTTTTCTCCCTATCATGACTTTTTGGCAACTGTACAGGATGATCGTCGTTCGCGGCTTTTCGTCGATAAGTTTCTAATCAGTCTATTGCCTTTCTGGCATAATTGGCAACTCATTTAGCCAACATTTCACGTGTCGAGTAACTGCACGTCAATTATTATTGGGATGGTAATATTGTGCCTTTCAGTTGTATGTATGTAGTGTATGCACGGAGTAGAATTTTTTGCATGCCTGCATGTTAGTCAGCCGATTGGTTATGCATGCCTTGTGGTGGTACATCCCCTGCCACAAACCCTTGCGATGGCTTCAAGGGTAGATATTATGTCGATAAATACACAATCTGTTAGTTTAGAGAAAAATTTTTGAGCTGATATTTTTCTAGGAATGACGTGCTCATGTATTGCTTCAGAAAGTCCGTTACATACCTTCGGGCATTAAAGGAGGCGGTGGTTTGGGAATGAGAAGGGTAGGAAAAATGTTGTGCAATTGGGTGGAAAGGAAAACCGGGGAATGAGCCAAACCGTTGTTGGGAGATTGTTTGTAGGAGTAACGGAAGTTTAATGGACTAACTTCGGCTAAAATATAAGGGAGCTGCACTTTGATGTCTAAATATCGCTCGGTGACTTTACATAATAACTTCTTGCGGAAGCCTACAGTGTGCACCGTAAATCAATGAGCATGTATCTGTCATCCACTGAACTTTCAAAACTTTCTCTCCACGTGTTGTATCTTTGAAATTAGTAAATTGATTGCTTTCAACAACAAAATTTATAAATTAAATTTCTTTTCATCTGGATGAAAACCTCTTTGCCTCAAAAGAAAACGTTCCTGGCAAATTCTTATTGAAAACTTTTACGATGCCAACAAATAGCATATTCTACAAAGTACTTCACCTGATCAAGATGTATCAAGAATAAATGAAAAGAATCACATATACATAAATGATAATGAATTATATTATATTTTGAAAATATCATAAAAATAAATAAACATGTGCGATATGTTAAAAAAATTAATGGGTCATTCCACCTCAATTCAACAAACGTTTGTCCCTTAGGGTCTCAGATTTTGATAAAAATTGGTGTATGGGAACAAAATCAACTCAAACTGAATATCCTCAAAGAGTTTTGTGAAAAAAAATATTTTGAGCGAATTATGCATATTTTAATTTTTTCGCATTTTTAGCAAAAATCCGTGCCTTAAATCATATTACTACTTATATCTCCGCTCATAATGGTCATACCGCAATGAATAATAGCTCTTTTTAAAGCTAAATCTTTATTGAATACGAATATATCAATAAAAAATTATTTTCTTCTATACCCTATTGTTGTTAATTACTAATGTTTAAAAAATTGTCAATAAACTTTTCTCAAATACTCCATCTCAGAATCGGCCGAAACTTTTTTTCCGTAATCTAAACATACCCAGCTAACTACTCCAAAAATAAAATTTAGTGGCAATTCATAAATGCGTTTTTTATAAATATTTAAACATTTACAATTTTCTCTTGCCCGGCCCGTCAGCTCCCCCATTTGGAATGCATGCAGCAGACACGCGATGCATGCCTAAAAATTTCCAAATTGCTCAAGGTCGTGTCTATATGAGATAAAAATATATTATAAACTATAAATGTTAAGAACAATTGTTATTTGTTCTGTTAAATGCATGTTTGCAGAGAAATTTACCATTGAGCCCCACTTAAGTTTCCAGGCGGATTAGCTTTTATTTGAGCTAAAAATCTGTGACAATTAATATGAAAAAACTTTTTTAGAATCATCAAGTATAGTTTATTGATGAAATGAAATGAAAATAAATTACAATTATGGAAATTTTGCATCATTTGTTCTAGCAGAAAAATTTCAGCGTTTTTGCTATCTCACACTTTTTATCTCTATAGACAAATTTTGTGCAAACTCCGATTTTAGTGTCAAAATATTTTTTATCCATGCAAAAACGTTTCATTTTCAATTCGAGTCGAGAACCTGCATCTGTGGCTTTTCGTGCATTGAGACCTTTTCCGTAAACGTATCTCTCTCTAAAAAGAAATATTTAATGGCACCTACCGATTAGGGCAAGAGGGATAAACCTTTCCACTTCCTTTCAGAACCCTATTTTTATATATTTGTTGGTGGCTAATTCTGCCCATTGCGGTATGTGCCTAAAAGCTTGAAGGAAGAGCACCTAGCTGCACGTGTTTTTGTTGACAGCCGTGTTAATTCACCGAAGAAGTCTCACTTTGTTTGTGTCTGTCACCGCGTGTGCATCTTCTTATTCGAGAGATGTCTGCCTTTTCTTTTTTCTCGTGCATAGTTTTTTTAAACTAATTTCGGAAATTTCATCGATACCTGCATATGAAAATTTTTTGTGTCAAAATTTTCTCCATCCAGTGCGAGGAGAAAAGTGTTCGTGAGACAGTGTATTTAAATGTATCGAAAAAATCTGCAGCTCATCGCGGATAGAAGAGGTGTCAAAGTGGAAACCGTGTGCGTTAACCATGAAAAATCGTTTCTTCCTTTCTATTCAAAGCATCAAAAACAGTGTTGTAATCCATTTAAGCTGCATTGCAATATCCGTAGTGTTAATTTATATACAATTACTGCCAATTACAAATCGAAAATTTTCAGCACTAGAGCGATGTCTTTGGTCGAGGGCAGAAAATTGTGTCGTCAGTGCAGAGTGTTTCTGTATAAGGGAGTCGCGAAAGGTGACACTTCAAGGTCTCCCATCAGTCATCAATAAGACGTTTCTGAGCATCTTGTGACTGCAGAAGATGTACTGCCACAACTGGGGCCTTCTGGTTTGCAATTTGAGGAGGCTCAAGTATCCCTACCTACAAACAACTCCAGCAATGACAGTGACGCACAAGGAGAGATGGTGCAACTGGTGCAATGGTGCACCTTATTCACCTGGTCAAGCTGTGCTAGAAAAAATCAACTTGAGTTTATCCGAAATCAGTACATCACCAGTAATTAGAAAAAAATTGAGAAGTAGAAAACACTCTAAAGAAAAAATTCATAAAATTACTTCTGTTTATCGAAGAGTAATCGGGAAAGTATCGGAAAAAGCAAAAACTTCCTTCGGCCTATAAGAGTTAGTAGGGTGTGAAATGCGAAGTCAACTCAAGGAAACATTTGCTGAAGCTAATTCCTACAGTGAAAAAATGTTAGTCCTGTCTACACTGCCTAAAAGCTGGAGTGTGGCAAAAATTCAAGAGAAATTTGGACCAACTCAATATTTAGCTCGAAAAGTGAAAGAACAAATGACAATTGTTGTTAACATTTATAGTTTATAATATATTTCTATCTCATCAAATATTGATATATTCGTATTCAATAAAGATTTAGCTTTAAAAAGAGCTATTATTCATTGCAGTATGACTATTATGAGCGGAGATATAAGTGATAATATGATTTAAGGCACGGATTTTTGCTAAAAATGCGAAAAAATTAAAATATGCATAATTCGCTCAAAAAATTTTTTTTCACAAAACTCTTTGAGGATATTCAGTTTGAGTTGATTTTGTTCCCATACACCAATTTTTATCAAAATCTGAGACCCTAAGGGACAAACGTTTGTTGAATTGAGGTGGAATGACCCTAATATCTTCCTCAGCCAATATCCATGCCTCGGTCAACTGTGTACATTTTTTTTACAATTTTTCTCATTCGTGATTGTTTTAGGCGACGTGTACTAAACCTTAGCGTATAAACGAAATTACGCTTAAATATTGTTAGATTTGGGTTAATTGATGATACATTCCACCACTTAAAATTAAACTTAAATAAGATGTCAGCTCTACTTTGTATATTTACCACTCATAATACCCGTAAAATAATGTCATTTCAAAGAACAAATACAAATATTGCAATGGATGTTATGGAAGCAAACTTATACTTACAAATATGGGGTACTAATGTTCAAATCTATTTTATAAAGTCATACTTCTAATAATCCTTTTTTTAAAGGATTAAATCAGGTCTTAATTTGTTATTATATGTGCCTCGCCAAAACTCTTATCTATAAACTAAATAACTGAAACTCGAATAATTCAATTTTTATTTAAAAAAACTTTACTTCATGTTCTTTGGTTTTTAATCTACATCTATTGGGTCATTTGAGTTACATATATTCACTATAGCAGAATTGATTGGTGTAGTGCTTTCGATAATATAAGTACAGTTAATTAGATTCACGTCCAGAGACAGGTGGTTCCTTGTCGACAGTAGTCGATGAATAAGTGAAATTGAAGGAATCAATATAAAGGTCTCGGATGCGAGATATAAATGACCAAGTGATGGAAAAATATATTAAAATGTTTTAAATATGAAGAGTTTACCCGATTGTAGAATTGAGTGGAGATCTGTGTCAATAAATCTTAGGGTTTATAACAACTGTTGACGATGAAGTCACCTGATGTATGGACGTGCCATTGTAAAAGGGGCATTAGTTTAGATTTTCCTTGAGCAACCGAGAAGAAACGCATTACCGGAGACGAATCGATATGGATCGATGAGGAACTCCCGACCCCGATTCTCTTCAAGCCTCCAAATGTCCCTGGGGACTCATTTAGTTTCGGGCAGTCCCTGCTGCGAACAATGAACCCTCATGCGATGCTAAATTCACTCGTGTACCTTGCTACTCTTTCGAACGACACCCACACACTTCCGATCCCAGTCCACTCTCCCCACCTGTGGACCAATCGAAAGGGTGCTGTGGAGAATAATACCTCAACCCCTCCCTTCCTTCGCTGGATTCCATACCCACTCTCCCCTTCCCTTCATCCCCTAACCAATTTCCACCCACGTACACCTATAAATATCCCAAAGAATCTCTCTTTTCCCGCTGCGGAGGGAGATAAAGCTAGAGCCCTTTTGCTCCAAACGCCCGCATTCTCACTATCTCTTTCCGCTTGCCCCGTCTGTCTTTTGTTTTCCTCGCCTTTTCACCCCGCCCTCTTAGTCTTTAAGGGTGACCACTCACGGAAACAGAGAAGTCGGTTGCGTCTGAGGATGCATTAAAATTTCGTGGTTACTGATGAAAAAGGTCCTTCTGGACACAATATATCTACATCGCAAGCCACCGCGAGGGTGTGTGGCAGGGGTTGCAGATCACCAAGCATGCACTATAGACATGCAAACATGCTACTATGGGGTCTCAGGCAACTAGATTCTTAGTACATATCTACATAGTAATTAAGGGATTGGTTGTTAATACATGCATAATGCACTACAGACTACTCTAAAATATTTCACCTTCCTATCCCTTTGCTTTGCTGCCTATTCTGTTCTCTTATAGTAAGGGTGAAAAATGGCATTTTGAATCTAAACAAGTCTCTTTGCAAATCAAAGGGATGCGGACTGACCGCAATGAACTTTAAGGGAGTTGAATCGTAAATGAAATATATGTAATTTCTTTCATAATTTGGGTACCTACAGGGAAAAAAATTGTCCTTATATACCTGTGTGTTAGTCAACATAAAGCCCTACGTTTTCCTTCAATCCTGTTGAAATGATATACGCTCAATGGAGAAAATGAGTGTCACCTAGGAAAAAGCCAAGAAAAAAAAGGGATTTTCATATCGCGAATATACGTTTTTTTCAGATGACTGTTGTTAGATGTGGATTTTATTATTATTAGCATTGTAGTCCTTAGTTACGTGTCAGTAGTGCATGTTTGGAGATCTTCACCCCCTGCCACACACCCTCGCCGTGATTCGCAGGGCATTGCGTACATGTATGCGTAGATTTTCCCGAGAGATAAAAATGTTAATAATATAAAGGTACATATTCGTCTTAGTATTCAAGATATTAGCGTGTTATTTTGCAGCTATTGCACACGAAATGCTTCAATGCTTTTGAAACTGCGCTGCAGTCGGCTTTGCTGGTTTGTTTTAAAATGGGTAAAATTTTTACTAAAGAGATTTTGAAGAGGATTCGATAGAGCATTGTAGTTTAAATATCATTTTTAACATTAGATAATTACTTATAATGTAAGCAGATAATAATTAATAATTTATATGTTGAAGTATAATCACTACTTTCTCTGAATTTCCATACTGTGATCAACACAAAATTATTTAAAATCTGTCCGATCAGCAAACTTTGGCGGTAATTTCTCAATCGACCACTGCGCTAATTAGTCCGAGGGTGGATTTTTGGTACCAATCTTTCAGATTTTTGACTAATTGTAAGATGCTTTCCTTCTACAAGGAACTGGCCCACCTTTAACTTGCCGTATATGATGATGATGGTCAAGATGTTGCTTCCATGGTGACGCATAAAATGAACAAAGTATCTAGTTTTCATTTTTATGTTTTTTCGCTATATCTTTTGTGTTCATACCTGATTTCCTTTATATTCTTACGCTCCAGTACCTAAGAAATTCTTACTTTGTCCACCCAACTCAGTCGGAGCAGGTATCAACAATGAATTAATAAGCCATAGGAATTAGTAAGGAGAAGAAACTTACCTGAAGAGGAAAACGCAGGTCCAAGTTTCATCTACATCTACATAATACCCTGCAAGCCACCATAAAGGTGTGTGGCAGGGGGTGAACTCTCACCAAACATGCACTACATATCATGCATAAAAAAGGATTAGAACTTGTATAGGTACTGTTCAAAACTACGCTATTTAAAAAAAGATAAAAATAGCAAAACATACATGCAAAAACATGCCGTTAGTTGGGTTAGCTATAAGTCCTTATACCAACATGCAGCTACCAATGTTATCCATTGCTACACTCGTACTGGATATATTTACCGTTATTCATATCCCTAATAGTACGAGGAAAAAAGGACATTTTGAATCTGTCAGTTCGGCAATCAATTTCTCTAATTTTGTGATTATGGTCCAGTCTACCATGGTAAGTTGGGGTCCGCAAAAAAAGTTTCATGTAGTCCACCCTCCTGCTGACGCGATTCTACATGGTTGAGATTGGGAACCATCTGTTTCTCTTATATGAGTCCCGGATATTTTAAGTATCGGTTAAGCCGGGGTGGGGTGCCTTTGGGACTTGGAGAGGGAAGGAGAAAAGCTTGAGGTCGTTAAAATGTTCGGGCTATTTTGAATCAATTGTGGACATAAATGCGTAGTTGCCCCAAGCCGTAATTTATGTCACCGTATTCCTTGGCAGGTGACGCAAGATCCTTCAGAACAATTGAATGTCCCGAAATTAGCCTTCCGTTCTCTGGGCTAATGCATTGATGTTGTGAATATTCAGAGTTGCGTGGGACATACACAGTTGGAATATCCAATTTTCGAAGGATTAAAATGAAATGGAATATTCCCACAGTATCAGTGACCTTTGTCTATGTATATGGAGAAATCATTGCCTTTCAATGTTGAGATGGCTGAACTGTATTTCTTCTCTCTTCTCTCATAATTTCTAGCTCAATTACGTGGTGGTTCCTTTTTTTCATAAATCTCTATCCCTTATGGTTATCCCTTAGTCTTCCTCATGGAGGTCTCTCCTTCTGTTTTTTCCTCGTACAAGTTCTTGACAACTCATTATGTCTCAACATGTGTCCAAGAAGAATTTATTACTATCATAATCATGACGCATCATCCCTAATATTGGTTTGAAGCTGTTCTTCAGTCTTTTCTCCTTTCGTTATCGCAGGAGAATAATTCCATCCAAGCGTTATCGCCCATGAAGTTTTTATTCGATCAAGGAACTTAGTTGGGTAGGAAAATAAATCTTTCTTCTCTTGAACTCATTCTTTGTCGATCAAACTTAGTCGAAGGAGGTTTTGCTAATTAATGAAGAAGTGTTGTGAAACAAGGGAAGGTAAGATTCTCGGTAGGACTCCGAAAAAATCAAAAGAGTCTGCGGCATCAAAATCGTGTAAAATTCTTGCATTATCATGGATCAACAAGTCTACCATTGCCATGGTGAACAAACAACACTGTACACTTACTCACTTTATTTTCTGATCTCAATCGATTTCGACGCTTTACGTAATTTTCAAGATATAGCGTTTCGACGCTTTACCTCGAAATCGATTGAGATCACAAAATAAAGTGTGGAAGTGTTCAAAGTATTGTTTGCTCACCGTGGCAAATGCTAAGATTTTCCGCGAAGTAGGTAACGCCTAACTCCATCAGCTCAACAAGTCTACCATTGGTTTGTTGCAGCTCTCCTATCCGCTAAACTTTTCTTACTTACTTAATTCTTCTCCTTTTACATCCATCACTACCTGATTCATATATCTCATGCAAAGATTCCCTTTCCAATGTTCCTATTTCCTTGTCCCTCGACGATTGCCTTCATCAGGTCAACATGTCTCAAGATATGGCCAATTAAGATTCCCTTTAAACTTTTCAGTAGACTTCTCTTTTCTCCCACTCTTAATAGGACTTCTTTGTTTGTCACCCGGTCGATCTATTTCATCTTCGTTAAATCCTTTTCCATTTTTTCTAGGTAAATAAACAATTTTATTATTTACGTCGTATTCTGCACCGTAATAGAGAGGTATAGGAATGCGATTTTACGTTCGACTGTTGGCGTCGTATTGGCTGGTAGCGGTTTTGGACCTGGCTAGGCACCAGCCTTTTCTTTGTGAGCCACGAACAAAGGGATGGGTTGAATAATTTTGGATTTAATAACTATTTCCCCTTCTATTCTTGTCCTTCTGGCAGTGGAGGATGTCGCTCCAGGTTACTTGCCAGTTTCTTTTTTTCGTGGCTGTTCGTTCTCTTGAGGTGTCAGGTCGCGGCAACTTAATTAAAGGGTCCTGCTTGGCTACTAGTTCTCATAGTCATCGTTTTTCCTCGAACATCCAGTTTTCCTGTGCCTTAGACCTCATCGATGCTCTCATGGACTGCGAGAGCGTTTAAACTGTGAATAATTAAAATTTATTTTGATTTTTGAAATACTAGGAATATTAATTGTGAATTGACTGTCGTAGAACTTTGGGTTGGGATTGGGTAGGTATAAACTTTGCATTTGATGTCAGAAGGAACGTGTTCATTACGTGTTTAAATTTCCGTGTTACAAACCCTTCGAAGGATTCAAGAATCGATTTGAGTGTTTTTTAGTCAAAGGAAGGCGATGAGCAACTTAGATAATTTGGGCTATTTAAGGAAAATGCGTAGTTTGTTGAAGGTAGTATTTTTTGAGGTAGCAGATAAAAAGCTGTGAAAAACCCGCCGCTGGCATTTGCCTACTCTCAGCGGAGGGTGCCCAGTTGTCCAACGAAGAAAATACCATCCGCAAGAACGTAATACTCCCCTGAAGTTCACGTATAGAACTATGCAGTCGCTATCCTAAAATAAAAACTGTGACTCCTAGGATTCGAACCCGGGCCTCTTAAAGGGAAGCCCATACTTTTGAATAACATAGTGGTAAATGTGAACCAAAAGGTGACACTTTTCAAAAATTCATCCTGCGAAAACGATGTAAATTAGCGATTTCATTCCAACTTCGAAGATAGAGAAAGAATGACTTTATCATCACACGGCACGGCGAAAAGTCTCCTCTTGGGTTTCAACCGCTGTAAAATCGTGACTTTTTACCCTTTTCCAATATTTTTTAGCATGAGTGAAGTGTCATGTTGGGAGGTTGTGTTGCGAAAATTTCATCCAAATACTACGATTTTAAGTGGGAGAAAAAAGTTTCTGAAAAGTTTCACCATTTGTTTACATTTACCCAACAGCTACCCAAGGGTAGTGGTAGAATTTGGTTCTGGAGTTGCATCAATCAGCGGCCACGTTGATATAGGAGGTTAAGGGCCGTCTTTGCAACCCAAAGTGCGCGGTTTCGATTCTCGCCGAGGGTATTGTTGTTATGTGCGTCTTAGGGTTAAGCTTAAGGTAGATGAGACGGTGTAATAAAAACCCTATCAGCTGGTACACCTTAAAACCCGCGGCCGTGTCTACCAAGAACCATTGCACGTAGATATTAAAGCGAAAATCGAATTTAAATGCTTAATTTCGGCAATTTCTAGCAATTTATTGCTACTCTAAATCACAAGTAGTAATGTCATTATAAATTGTTTGAGGAATGTTAAAGTGCGCATAATCTTTGGCTCTTTCAAGTTTTTTAAATAAGAAATAAGAAGCTAGCGTTAAAAAAAAAAACTTTTAAAACAAAATTTCCTTTTTTCTCCTAACTGTGTAAAAGTAAAACTATTGCGTGTTTTGTAACAAAGACGTTTTTAAAAATATATCAAAATACGCTAAATGCATAAATGTTAAGATAATTTTTAGTCGTGCTATATCTGTTAATTCTTTTCAATTGGATTGGCTAATTCAACTTTGCACTCGGTCGGCATTTACTCTTGGCACGGACCTGTTAAAACCACTAATCAATGCTGCCTCATCTCACCGTATAACCTTCGTTTGAACCTGAAGCGAACGCGACACCCATGTCCGAAGCGAAATCCGAACTCGCGACCCTATGATCACCAGGTCGGTACGTTAATGAATTGGCTAGTGCTACCGGCACTGATCCACCAATTCTCTGTATCAGTTTAAATACCTGTGATTTTAGGGAACAAAGGAGAGGGTGTTCTTCGCCACTCTGCCGATCCACCCTTTGGCACAAGGCCGACGCAGTGGAATTTTTTCATGCGGAAACCAAGACGAGTCGATCCTTGAGATGTGTTTCAGGTTTGTTTGCGTTGTTGATTGATCTTTTACTTTTTGTTTTGATTTCTTTTACTTTTTTGGAGCCAACGACCGGCGAGACGCCGGAGCAGCACGCCCTAGCCCGAGGGCGCTGCATTACCTCCCCACCTCCTCTGGTCCATTTCGTGTCCTTTGCAGCGAGTGGAAACGGAAAGTAAACGGAGACTTCTTCCCCTCACGCCCCTCTGAGCGTTCCCTTGGTCACAACTATCCCCCGCCCGGTCTCTTGCGAGGTCAACGGGATTCCGCACCGAGTTCAATGCCGAAACTTGTCATGTATCTTTTTTTCAAAATGCTTTTTCTTCTCCGTCCAACGCCTTGTATTGTAATAACCTTCTGGATCCGTGCTCTCGCACTCAACAGAAGCCTTAAAGGTACGATCCCAGCCGAGAAATCCCGTTTGTATCCGGATCGAACCGGTCGGGACGCTGGACACCTTTCCATCGATTTCGTCCCGTGGCTGTGTCGCTTTCGTTTTTTTCCTGTCTCTCTCTCTCTCTCATGTTTTCAACTCTTTACAGTCCGCGGAAAATGCTTTTAATTCGCCATGTCAAGTTTCCGTATTTCGCTGGCCAAAGGAAGTGAGTGGTAAGATTTTGCGCTTTGCGGGGAGAAATACACCGTTTTTCCACCTTTAATTGGAACCTTTCATTTTTCGCGGGCGTCGAGATTTTGTTGTTTTCCGTGTTTTGGCCGCAGGCAGATTTTCTCTTTGACAATATCATTTCAAGATTTTTAATCCCACTTTCGTCTGGCGTCGGTTTTTAGAAGTATGCATTTCTCGTCAAGCCTCGCGTGTATGTACGTACCAAGGAATGTAGAGTTCTCTACACTTCTCGGTACATGCTTGGGAGTGGTGTTCTCGGCGGTGCATTCCGATTTTCATTTGTTTGTTCGCTAATGGACTCTGCATCCGATGCAGCGCGCACTTCGCCGCGTTTTGTTAGCGGCGAGTGTTCCCAAAACAATTCGCTGCCAACATTTAAAAATCTGACTGTTCTACTCGCCATGCGTGAGTAAAGCTTATAAAGACTTGCCATATCCCGGTTACTTATTCCCTCTTTCAATCCTTTTGAAATCTGTTCCTATCTTCTCTCCGCAGACAAAACGTAATTTTCTAAAAGATTACTAGGTAGTGCGTACTGATTTTGTTTCAAATTATCGTCATTCTAATGTCTCATTGATTAACAAATTTGGTTCGATTTTTCGTCATTCTAATTACTTATTGATTGAATACGCCTCCAATTTATCAGTCGCAGTGAAGAGGTTCCGCGTATAATAATATAGAGGAGGACAAATTAAGAAGTATTAAATATGGTAGGAAAGGTGATCAGGCCGGCCGAGAAATAGGAAGAATGCAATAAAAGCCAATGGAGATGGTTTTGATATATAACAGAATTTTCGAGGGGGTAAAGCTTGAATAATTTTAGTCAGTACTCAAGTGGAAGGAAAGCAAAGATCTGAAAAAATAAAATGATCTGTATGACATAAAACAGTAGGAAGATAAAAAGACAATAAGAGAAATTCGATGCTTAGCATGTTGTTTTGGTTGAGAACGACGAAGAATTGCTGGCAGGGATTATCCACCCCCCAAATTTGGTAGGATACTTGTATGATCGATAAAAAGGTTCAAATCATTGGCTTAACATAATTTCTTGCCAAAAATCAGAGCCACTTATCATCTTTTCATGTTATTATGGTCATGCCAGCTTTTAAGTGATTTATGAAGTGGAAAATTAATCTCACCGGATGAGTATGATTTACACCTGGTGACCTCTGTTTTCTGAAAAAATTGTCAGCACGTCATTTATCGGTTGACCTCATCCGGGGATGTTGATAGTGTGTCAGCTGCATTTCCTCATCCTTGCAGGCAGGGAAACACGCATAAATTTGGCAACGTTGACTGCGACGCACCTGCTCCTGGAAGTACTTCCCCGTCCCCTCGCCGTCACAGGAATCCCCGCTCTATTTTTACGCTAAGCACCATACACTGTTTTTTTGTTTGATTTCATCCAGTTACGCGGATTAAATTCTCCAGTTCGTTTGTCCGATTGGATTTCCACACTTAGTATCTCTCTTTGCGGAGTGAATCGTTTTGTCAGTAATCATGACAGGAATGGAAAGATTAAATATTACTTTAAATACCTGGATCATTCAGGTTATAGTTATCAGTCTTCAATGCTAAGATTAGTTTGACGCAGTTCTTCACTTGATTTCCCTACGGGCTAACCTCCTCATACTTTCAGGTATTTTCATTTACTTGATTCACTAATTGCACTAATCTCTACTGTTGTCTTCATCAGGCCATCATGTCTCGAGCTATGGCCGATTGGGTTGTTCCGTCTTACAGGTATTACAAGCTTTTCATCCACCCTCCCCAGAGCATTTTCGTTTGTTTCGGTCGATCCATTTTTATAATCATCATTCCTCTGATACACCGCATATACATCACCCAATTAATTTTCTTCTGGGAGCAAAAAAATACATACAGGTCAAACGTAAACAAGCTATTATCGAGAACATTTTTGTCGCTTTCCGTTCTCCTTGTTCGGCTTATGAGTTGGGAATTCCGTTAAGATATTCGTAGCCCTACCAAAATACCTTATCTATTCCTACCCTACCTGTTCCTAATGGTGAAAATGACTTTAGAAAAAATGACCCCTCGGTCGTGTCCACAAATAATGATGACAGCACGTACAGAATTAATCCAAGCGTTTGAGAATGGATACGCTGCGTCCACTTTGCTCGATGAGGACGCAGTCCAAGTGAGAGCGTCGATCACCTCATTCCTTTCGGGGGTGCTCTATCCCCTTACGGCGTATCCGCGCTGATCCGCCCCCCGGCGTTATGACCTACTTGATAGAAGGAGGCGGAGAAATAATGAAAATGAACAACTAGTCCACATTACCCCTTCCTTACACTCCGTCACTTGTGTCAAAAATTTGTCCATCACCCTCATCTTATCTATGGTTTCAAGTTTGCTCCTGCACCTACAGGCCTCTCAGACTGGGATGAAAGGCACAAGGATGGGAATGGAAATGTAAAGAGGAGGGAAGAAGAACCTTGAGTATGTATTAGCCTGCTCTTAACGAAAAGCGCCAAGTGGACCACGGCTTGACGTCCCATCCGACGGACAGAGTACTAAACTCAAATACTCTCCACAAAGCACTCAAGTAGGAACTGGTTTACCGATGAAAAATATCTTCCTCGACCGGGTTTCTAACCCGGGCCCTCGGGGTGGGAGGCCAGCACCCTAATCACCACGCCAACCCCCTTTTCTTCACACTCTTGTCACCCTCTAGAACCAACCGCCCATCATCTCACTCCGCGCCCTCTCATTTTCACCTCTTCCCTTCGCCCTTCCCTCAAGTCAAGTTATCCTCACGTCTCTTTTGTCTTTCCTCTCCTTTCACCCTCTCACACTAAGAGGTTGAATTTTTCTCCCTTGAATCCCTCCTACGATTCGAGGCATCGATGTACGTATTCCATAGTTATCCACTGTTCTGTTTTCAAAGTCCTAACGGATCGTGGACTAGGCGGTGTCGTGATTTTCGGCCGAAGTGCTGCGTCTTATTTCCTGACTCACCAAGTTTGTTGTCGGAATGTGTCTCATCCTTCATGTCCAAATTTTCTGTCTCATCTTCGTGAACCGTCAGTCTCACGCTCTTAAAGTTATAGGTATTTCTTGCTTTAACTAATAATGACCCATCACATAGTGTAATATATTTAACTTATTCCAGTAGGTCATCCGTTCCCGATACTTGATTCGAATCCACAACATTTGAGTTGCCAGGGCTGGTGCATTACCAACCTGAATGTCGTTATAAATATAAGGTAAAATTAAGGGACTCTCTATTTTATCCGCTTTTAATTTGTTGACTGTATCCGAGTATAAGACAATTGTATAGGATGAAGTTTCGATGCCTGTGGTGAGGAATAAATGATAGGAAACGTGCTCTTTACTGACCTTCTTTTCTACCTTGCTAGCCGCCGCTTGGTTATGTGGCAGGGGTGAACTATAGCCGAACATGCATTTAATTCCAAAGAGAATTAAATTTACGCCTACTGTCATGCAGGAATGCAAAAATACTAGGTAGTGCGTATATTAATTACGTGCAACTGACAATGAGGGGCGCTATGCTAATGCTTTTCGGAATGCTATTCGGAATGCTTTTCGGAAAATTTTAGATATGCATCCACGAGACATGTGTAACTAAATTGTTAGCACATACAAAGCAGTTAAATAATTCCTGATTAGTCAGTCATTTATTTAAATAAATTAATTATTTTATATTTTCTGAATCTTGCGCGAGTTATAATAATAAATAAAATATTAATATTAAAACATGAACTTGTTTAAAAAAATTACTACAGACTACTCTTCTACATCAAAATCTATAATACCTACTATCCCTAATTCTCCCTTGTGTCTTTTCTGTGATTTATTTCCTCCCTTTCCTCTTGATAACCTCTTCCAATGCCAGTTGTTTCTGTTTGCAACTATGGACGTTAGGAGAGAAATGGCTCATGGGTTCCATTTATGTCTGAGTTTTGGAGTCTTTGAAGCGAAGAATTATTTGCTGCCATCCAACCTTAATAAATGCGGAGCTAATATTTTGTTCGCATTTAACGTAATTCTGAAGATTGATGGAAACTATTCATGCGTATTCAGAATTAAATGGGAGTTGAGTCTGAAGTCCTGATAAAATCTCGCAATTCAGTGCATCTACATGATACCGTGCAAGCCGTCGTAAGGGTGTGTGGTAGAGGGTGAAGCTTCACTTTGCATAAATTTTAATTCAAAAGAGACTTTATTTGAACCTTACTACCACGCATGCTGTATCTGGATTGTGGAGGTAGGGACCCATTGGAATTCCGTTTCAATGCAAAACAAATCGTAAAAGAAAATATAAACCTTTCATATATTTGAGATAAAACATTTTATTACGTGTTTCGCTAGAATATAACTAAGGTGAGGCTGTGTATACAGTACCTATACAGTCTCCCCTGCATACACTATAATGTAGCGGAATATGCTGTATCAAAATATTTTATCCTGTGGAAAGCTTAAGTTTTAATGCACGAGTTCTTCCATTCAACCACCACACCAACCCAATCCACTTATGCTGCCGCTATTGTACTGCTGGAGTGTTCCTGCATTTTCCGCCAATGTAGCCAATTAAAACTTATTTCACAATGTCATGGGATAGGCAACATCGAAGTAGCGGTTAGCCATCGTGAGATCGCTTCTCCGGATTAATATTCATCATTTTCTCCGCTTATGTGGATTACGAGAGGCTGCGACCGCGGATGGAATCCTGCAACCCGAGTAGAAACGAGCTGGGAGTGGCTGCGCAACAGCGTTCCCTCGGAGCTGGCTGGGAACCCTCCTCACCTCAGGAGCGGATTGCCCAACGACTGAATCGAATCTGCTTTCCCGAACGCATCGATGGATGCAACGGTTCATCAGTGGCGCAAGTTGATGCTCTTTGCTGATTTTTTAATCGAGATCATCCCTCACGTTGATCGGGAGGGGAGGAGACCGAGGGCTGATTTCATTTTAGCCGTTTTTAACGCCTGAGTTGCAGGATGAGGGTAGGAATTTTTCAGGGAAAGGGGGAAGAATGGAGCTAAACTTTTGAGTACTTTTAAAGAAAGGAGCCAGGGGGTCACACATGGTTTAACGTCTCATCCGATGGACGTAGTACTGCACTTGATGTGATATCCACTCAGCCATCAAGGGAAGGACCAGGGTGGGGTTGGTGTTGAGTCATGAGCCTTCCATCTCGAGAGCCTGGAATCGAATCCCTGAAAAGATTTTCAGCCATTGTATCGGTATTTTAATCGTGTGCCGTGTGGTGAGCAGTTCGTCTGCAGTACTCCATCCGGTAGATGGAGCGTTAAACGGGGGATTCCTCGGAACATTTTTTATGAGAGTTGACACAAGCAACCCGATGCTGAGTTTGTCTCCGCCCATCTTCCCATTACCTAAATATCCCCACCCCTTTCTACCTAAATACCTAATTATCCATCTATTTTAATTGGCGCAAATGACCTTAGCTGACAGTCGCCTCCTCCAAATAGCTATAAATACCCTGTTGGGGATCGGTATACTGAAGAGAACTCTCTGCCGGATTCGGGATTTGGATACACATCCCCGGGAGTGGAACCCAGTACTCTCTCGAAACACACCGACTGGATCGCCATGATTGTTGACCCCCCGTCAATGTTTATGAGGACTCCACGTCATGTCGATGCAAGAAGAACGGTGCTCTCGATGTCAGTAGCCAAGAGAATAGGAACATGAAGACTCCGTCCCCCGTTCGTCTACACCTCCTCTCCTGGTTTCCTGACTCTTGCCAACATCTCTCCCCGTCCTTCACTCCTCTCTCCCTCCTATCCTCCCTTCCCTCCCTCCCTCCTCCACTTCTTATTTTTGCACCTCCTCCTCATCACTTCACTCGCTCCCCCCGCCCAAACCTCCACCTCCCCTCGTTTAATCCACCCCTCTTTCTTCTCCTCACACCCGCTCTTGTATCTCCCCGCTGGACCAAACGTGCCTCCTCCGCTCTTAACCCCATTTCGCGCCCATACGCCAAGGCGTGCGGTCGTCGACAGTCTTATTATAAACCGCGCACGCCCGTAGGTTCCCCTACGAACCCGCCGTGGAACGGTGCGTTCCGAGGTGAGTGATAGGAAGAAAGTGGAGGGACATAAGAAGTCTCGAATGTTGACGGGTTGTTCGGGTCTTACGCAGTCGGGAAAAAAGAGTGTGTATCGCGTCCTGGAAATCATCCCCGCTGCTGTGTCCGTGCTCAGTTCAGCGTGAGTTTGATCCAACGCCAGTGCGTTGCAGCTCCGGTTCTTCTCTCGTAGTTCGGATCGGGATACGTCGTTTAATTTAGGTTCCCTCCTTTCTGCCTTCTGTCCTCTGGAGGAGAGCTGCCTGTGTCCCCTTCCCCCAGACCCCCGTCTCAGAAAGTGACGGAGGGAGTTCACTTTTAAGAGCAAGTTGCGCTCGGCCTGGAGGGGCGCAGTCCTTGGCAACCTTGACTGCTCCTGGAGAGCGGGCGGATATTCGTCTCGACTCGGCCCTTCGTCCCATTAGAGCGGAGTTTCTGGAGGGAGGCGGGACGAACGCCCAGCAGAGCCCTTCGGACGAGCGAGTCGAAGTGACTTCGGCAGTGCTTCCGGAGGTAAAATTCGAAGGGGGCCACGCCGATAAAAAGAGTTGAGTGTGTTTCCGTGTCCATTTCGTGTGATTGTGCCCCGCCGCTCTTCGTGCGTGTGCTGCGGTCGAGGACGCTCTTGTGAGGATTGGAGGCTGTTTTGGAGGATTTCGGGACTCATTTATTCATCGTGTGTTTTCCTCCCGTCTTGGGCTCGCCGAGGAAAATCACGCCCGACTCCGTAGACTTCCTGGGAGATAGGATTGAATGTCTGGCGGCGGCCCTTGAGAGGAATGTGATGGTGCGCAGTTCGAAGCGTTGCTGACCTGCCCGAGAGAGGGATTCCTTCGGACCTCCACGCAAAACTACAAAATCAAAACTCCGCCGCAAAGCAAAACTCCGTCCTCTCACTCTCTCCCACCCGGAAAAGAATTTTACGCGAGGCCTCCCGACCCGGAGATCGGCCGATTATAACGGCCGCCGCCTTTCCTCTCTCTGCACGAGGTAACGAAAATTTGGGCGCATGGTTGAAGTTTTCTTTTTTAGATTGTGGCCTTTTCCCCTTTGCACTCCTCCCCTGTGGACCATCTAGTGGCTTTAGGAGAGCCACAGTGTGTTGACCTCTTACCCCCGTGCTCCATCAGTTTGCAAGCACCATCCCTTGGAGTCCTAACCCGTGCCGTTGCCACAGTTGCCATCAGGCATTCGTGTACCCCCTAAGTGCTGTAGTACGCCAAGAACCGCGTGCTCACGCCAGTCGTTGCATGATAAATCCTCCCTCACCTTCGCCCCCACAAGGATTCCGTTCCTGTCTGTGCGTGATTTGTGTTGTGTGTGAGAACGCTTCAATTCTTTGACGGAGGAGAAGCCGCTCTTTCTCCGTCGAATTTCTCTCTCCCGGCTGTTTGTTAAGACAAATGCTTGGTTTATCCCCAAGGGGTAGAAAACTCTTCCTGACCCACAGCCTGGGGAGGTCTGCGAGCCGAATCTAATCACCTTCCCTCCACTCGTTTTGTGGAGGAGAGAGGGGAGAAAATTCCACGTCTCGGTTCACGTCTTTTTCGAACCGCGCGCCTTCCGCGACCTTATTTTTCTTTCGACTGTGAATCTGCCAGGGGGTGGGATTCCGTGGACGCGTGAAGGAGATGAGACTATCTCGTCCCGCAAGGTCGCTTCATCCGCGGAACATCTGTTCGAGGCGGGCGTCGCGTTGCGTTATGCAATAAAACCTTTTTCGCCCTTCCTCTACCCTCATCTCTGCCTGCATCTGCCGTTCGTATCGGGGGAGGGAGGAGTACCGAACCCCGTGCCATTTCCAGAAAGGAAGAAGGGGAGCAGGGTTAGAAGACGAAGACAAATATCTTCATTTCGCGTTCGGAGATTCTCAACCGAAGTCGCTCCACTTCCTCATTTTGAGCAAGACTCTCAAAGTGCGAGGTTTGGAATCCTTCGCCCCAGAACTGGAAAGGACGTGAGGGAAGATTTCTTTTTTTCTTTGGAGGAAAAATAAAACACTGGAAAACATTAAAGAGGGATAACGTCTCGTCGAGGCAATGGAGGTGGATTGAAGAGGTTGGGTGGTGAGCGGAGACGGAAGAAGGGGTTGAGAGAGGGGAGAGAAGGTCGTTTGAGGGAGGGTGAGAGAGGTTGGGGGAGGGTTTCGGAAGAATCAACCCTCACCATCGAGGACTGCTCCAGGCGTGGGAGAGTGTGGACTGCGGAGATCCGTGAAACAGGAGCAATATATTTCGCCCACCATGATCACCCTGCCTTTCACTGCCGTCAGCCCTTACCAGGCGAGGGAGACGACGATGAGGAAGAGCCCTTCCGTAAGTTGAAAGGGCGGACCGTCCAAACAAGGTTCACCCCTCTCTTTTCATATTGCTCGCGCTATTTATTTTTCTTAACGAGTGGTCCAGATCTGAAGGCGTTCACATGCGTCTATTCCCGCTATTTTTAGGTGTTATTATGGTTTGCTAATGATTTCACGACGCTCACTCATAGTAGAAGAGGAGATTCCAGCTGGAAGTGACCTGAATTTGGGTTTGGATTTTATTTTCTTTTTGCAAAAAAAACAGGAATACGTCAAGTTTTAGTACATTGATACATATGACCTTAGAAAGAAGCTCACGTATGAGTGACTTGCCTTAGTTTCAATCAGCAGGATTGGTAATTCAATGGAGTATCTAAGCACCCTTAATCGAACGATTGGTTATCAAGTTGCTGCTTTCCAAAAAAATACTGTGTCACCCACAAGTGTGTGGCGAAGAGTTGTTTTGGAATAATTTGACGTTTATGATCCACTCCGCGATGAATAGTGTGTGGCAAGCTCGAAACGAACCGCAACATTTGCCGATAAGAAATCCATTTTAGGAAAAATGTTTATCATTCAGTATTCATAAAGAAGTGATAGCGAGATATTAAGTCTTGAAAACTAATATTTTTTATTTGTGTGGTCTGTTCTTAGCTGTAGATTGTGTTAGTTGTTCATGATCTATTTTTCCTCTCCTTACCCTAATTGTAAACCCTTCAAAATTTTCTAAAGCTTTGAGCATGATATATCTTGTCTATGTGTGTGACTCCTGGTAATATATGAGCCATCAGTTGTGCTGATCACTAGTTGGTTTGTGTCGTGGCTTAATATCTGCGATTACTGAACTTGCCTTTAGACTGTAGTCACATTAAGTTTTTTTGAGACTTTATTTCCTTTCCAATTCCCTCCCAATTAATATATTTTTCCTTCCCTTATTTTGAGAATATACTGAAAAATGGATTCTGTGTCGCATTTTGCGTCATGCCTCTGGAACTCCCCATAAATGACGTTCGTTTATGTAATTTCTTTTTCAGTCGACGAATCTCAGTGTTCTATTCCGATGCTTGCATTTCTTTTAAATCTTTTTTCGACGGCTCTGCTTGAATTTTGGTTTGTTTATCCAAACCATTGGCTTCCGCCCCCAAAGGGACCAAAATTCATTTTATCTTTGCATATTTTATGTGTGTAATTCAATCATCTATTTAAAATGTCTATTTTTGAGTGTTTCTGACTTTGAATGACTGTTTTACTATTAGTTTTTTTATCAAAACGTTATCTCTCTATGCCTAATCTCTTCATTGAAACTCTTGTGTAGCACCTTATTACACTACTCGGATTCCTGGATTTCAAATTCTGTATAAATTGTGTAGAGGACGTGAGTGCGTCTCTGTTCGCACACGTTATCCATATAATTTTGTTTTCAATTGTGTTATCAGTTTAAAAAATTACTAGCAATGCTTGTTAAAGTATCGATTGCGAGTTAAATGTATATTGAACCGAAATTTCAAGCACATGTAGTTTATTATTTTTTTTTCAGATTTGATACATGGAAATCGTAATTAAGATGGGAATCAAAACTAGAAATTTTAAGGATAGTAATGATAATGGTTTATTTTTATAAATTGTTTATTACTGAATTTCGGGAAATAGCAACCGCTCTTTTTATATTAATTAATTGCGCCAGCAGGTATGCAAACTTAATGCTCGTCAACGTTTTCTGCAGGATGGGAAAATCCGATATTACGAGCGGATTTTCATACCACTGGACATGCTGCAAACGGGAGTGAATGTTTATCTCCCTGTCATCGTGATTAATACGTCGCCTGTGGTTTAAACTGGGAAAAAACGCTCCCCTCTGAGGCCTACCCGACAAGCCTAAACCTCTAGAAACACAATTGACATTGGATTTTTGCGGAGCTTTTGCGTGATAAAAGTTTGGTTTTCAAAATCGTTAATGAGCGTGGAAACTGAACGAAATTATAATCGTTCTCGCTAAATGTATGGAGTGGAAAAAATTCATGTACAATCGTAATATCGTAATCCGATCCCCAATATTCATAATTCCTGACCGCTTCGGAATTTATATTAATAAAAATATCGAGTTGCACTGGCGAAAAGGTTCAAGTGATTTTTTGTGTATTTCCACAAATATGTAAAAAATTTACATTCGCTAACTTTATCTCTGTGATTCCTGTAATGTAATTTTATGTAATTTTTACATGTAACACAAGATTTTTGTTTATACACTCGAGGAAAGAGACGTGTGATTATTAATTCTCTTCTCATTATTCACCATATTGATCTCAATTAACATGGGATGGTTCTCTCGAGGTAAGGTTGTAAATATAATAAAAACAGCAATTTTTCACCAACGTTTCAGAATTTTAATTATTCCATCTTCAGGGCTTACAATCACATCACAATCATAAAATTCACATCACAACACAATTCTGGTATCATTTTCTTGGTTACCCATGATTATTTGGCACGATAAACACCATCAAGCACCCTTCTGTTAATTCTGTTATTGCACCGACACAGAATTAACAGAAGGGTGCTTGATGGTGTTTATCGTGTCAAATAATCATTGGTAACCAAGAAAATGATACCAGAATTGTGGTGTGATGTGAATTTTATGGTTGTAATGTGATTCTAAGCCCTGAAGTTGGAAAGATTAAAATTCCGAAACCTTGGTGAAGAATTGCTGTTTTTATTATATTTACGACCTTACCTCGAGAGAACTATCCCATGTTGATAATTTTCCATGCACACATTTTTGTATGAAGGAGAAGTAAGACTTCATGGAATTCGCGTACGAGTTGTACTGTCCAGTGCCGATTATTTCATTCGATTCATTGGCTTAGCGGGCATCTCTGCATGGTGGGAGGTCTAGACTGACCGGAGCCGCTGCGTGAAAGACTTCTTAATGCCTTTTTACACGAGGCAATAAATTGTGCAGTTTGGAGTGTTGTCAAATCGTTGGCATTGCGTAGAAGAATGCGTAGAAATTGAATGGACTATTTTCCTTCTTATTCGTCGCTTATTCGTGAGGAAATTTTTGCCACATGGATCGCTTATTAAAAAGCCTTTCTTAGCGTAATGAGTTTTATTCCTGCTCTTCCCCGTCGAGGATGATGTGGGAAGTCATTGGACTCGAAAGAAGTATTAACCCCTAGCAGCGTATGAGGCTGAACCCATTTGGGAAATGTTCCATGCAATTCTTTGTTTTCAGGATTTAATTTTCAATGCGCATCTCCCTTTGCATCACACTCCACAGTAACAAGCCTAGCGTAAAACTGCCTTTTTGAGAGTAATGTTTAAGTTCGAAAATGTCCAATAACTTTTAGGGCTATCGTGGGATATATCAAACGTCTCAAAGACCACCAATGCTGTTTTGCACCCCTAAAGCTAAATTTAGCCCAACAAGAATGTATGTGTATTCTGGTGGCGGGACTCGAACCCATGACCTTTGAATTGTCAGGAAGGCGCGTGGAAGAACATTATTAAGTAAGGAGCAAGTCATATTTCCGCGGGATAAGGTTGGCGGACGCTTGAAAATCGCTTACATATGTAACTTTGGTTTGCATGCAGAAAACTCCCTGCCAGAGCGTGGAATAGAACGCGAGCCGTCAAGATGAGAGTCCAGTACTGTAATCACCGCTCCAATTCCATTTCACTCATCTTTAATGAACACCTGTGGTAACTTAAGGGACTTTAATTTAATTAGTAAAATAAAAGGATAGCCCACGGTAATATCCAGTAGAATTAAGCGATTTCTATGAGCTGGAATAATTAAAATTTTAAAATAACTCTCAACCTTAACTTAATCTTTTTCTAAATAGAAGAGTGAGAAAAAATTTTAACTGAAAAATATTTTTTTTAAAGGAATAAAATGTCGAATAAAAAGCAAGTGCTTTCCTGCCAGCACTACCCACCCGTACGTGACCGGTGGTATTGCGGTCGTTGCTATTTCTTTTCTGCTTTTTTTTCAACCCTGAGACTGAACGCCATCTTTCCTTGAGAGCGCGGGCGCCTCTCTCTCTCTCCTGGGCCATTCGTCACGTGTCGCAGAGTCGTCCTTATCGCATTTCTATTCCGCTCGGCGATGTGGATTCTATAAACCGTCGATCGGGACGTTCTTGAGACGTCGGGGGGCCGTCGACTACCCTTCGATTTCTTTTCTTTTTTTTCTGTGTCGCCCGCTTTTTTCCACCCCCTTGAAGTCTTGTCAGTCCCTGGCCCTTTTCCCTCTCGACGTGCTTTTCGCCAAGAACCGTCTTTATGCCCCAGCGCCGCCTTTGGCCTCCCCGGAGGTGGAGTGATAATTAAAGGCGTCGGTTCGCTTAATGAAGGTCTTGTAATTTTGTTTCATATTCGAAGCTTTCATGGAAACATCGGTCGTGGTAGTAAGGTCGGTAGCATGGTGGCTTGGCAACCAAGAGATCGCGGGTTTGGGTCCCAACTTGAGATTTGATGTTGATTCGTGGCATTGTTCCCAACTTGGCAATTGTAGTCTTAGGTTTTAATTATACGCAGAACTTACTTAGGAGTCTGTTGGAAGAATGGATGAGTCTCAGTGTCGCCTCAAATAAAGACGGTGTTATCATTATTAAAGGTAAGACGTTAGTTTTGACCTGTAAAGGAGTTGGAGCTCCTGAAAACTTCGTACCAAATTCTTCGTAGTAACATCTACTTCTATCTACATCTACACGATACCCTACAAGCCACCGCGAGGGTGTGTGGCAGGGGGTGAAGATCACCAAGCATGCACTACTAACATGCAAACTAGTGTCCTCCTACTCCTCCCACAAACTAGTGTCCCACTACTAACATGTAACAAGTGTCCTCCTTCTATTTACTCGAGAATTTTCCCAACTTTCCACCTATTTTACATCTACATCTATTCAATACCCTGCGAGCCACCGCGAGGGGGTGTGGCACGGGGTCAAGATCACCATGTATGCTTCAATTACTTGCCACTAGAACTACCAAGCCGTGTAACGAAGAGATACCATGCAACTAAGAGATACTAATATGCAACTAAGAGATACTAATGCTAACCATGCAATTTTAATCAAGCGTGCATGCAATCAACCATACAATTTTAATCAAGGTATTATATGGGTTTAACATAGAAAAAAAGCAATTCTTAATTGCAGTATGTCACCTTTTTCAAGGAGAAAAATTTTATGAGGGCAGTTTGAGTTATTACGGTAGCCGGGTTACTGACTCCTTACCCCTAAGAATCCAATTTCCCCAAGAATTGATTCAGGTTCCCGGATGTGGCAGATATTTTTTTGTTGAATCCCTGTCCATGTATGAGTTTTGTGGGGAGAGAACTTGAAGGTCCGCCGAATTAGGCGCTACACACTAGACCTCTTAGCGCCTTTAGTTAAAATCAGGCTATTGCCGACTTCGGAATAGGCACTCTCTTCTCTAACTCCATCTCAAGCGACTCCTACTTTTAACGAATTAAATGACTATTAGGAGTCGGTACCCTACCCCCAAGTATCTCCCAACGCTAATATTTTTATGAGACACTAATATGTACTTATGGCCATTAGTGCAAATATGGCTGGCAAAATATTTTAGTTCATTAGGTATTTTGTTTCAATCGGACACTCTTTTTCAATTGTCAGAATAAATCGCTTAACTAACCTTATTTGGATATCCTGCATTCTGAGGGCCGTACTTTTTCCGCTTCGAAGGATTTGGTATGTCGTTCTTCTTATTTTTTTCCGATTTTATAATAATTTTTATAAAAACTAGTTTAGAATGTTTGGATTTTTCCCTTTCTTTCGGCAGAGACAATCGTGAAACTCCGTGAAACGCACCACAGTTGGATCACCTTTCGCATTTCTCCACTCTCCTGGCACCACGCTGTTGCGGTTGGGGGAAGACTTCACCGCAGTTGCGCGTGCATGTTCACCTTTCATGAATCATATTTTTTGTCGTGGCATCGCCCAACCGATTATCACTAATGCATTGCGCACGCCCCGAGGATTTTCTTCTGAAAGCGGGCGACTCTTGCCAACTAGGATGAAGTCGCGGTTTTATTTTTGCGTGCCCCTCCCCTTTGCTTTGTATTTCATCAGTCTTCTAACCCTCCTCCGATCCGGACAATGTGTCCGAGGTGATCTCACCTAAGACATCGAAATCCTTTGATCGATCCTCGTGGATCTCCCGCGCGTCAATTGTTATGTTTTCATATCGCTTTCATGCGCTCAGTGGTCGAATTAAAATATTTTTTCCTTGCCTGGACATTAATCCCGGATCGTAGCAGCTCGGGAAATCCTTCCCCTAACGTTGTGGCGCCTCCGTGGAAAGGGGCTTTTTATCGGCCTCAAGTCTGCCGAGCGTCGTTGAAAGGGATAAGGACCATTATTCACTCGCTTTCTTTCTTCGGATAGAGCGGCCTTACTTAGCTCCCGTGATAAGGCGTCCTGACCGGAATCATTAAAGGCGTGATAAAAGATGTGTAGTAGTTTTATTCGTAGACTCTTAAAAATCCGGTAAACAGTGTTTCATTGTTCTCGTTAATGCTCTACAGATGTTGCCACATTTGAAGATTAGTTTAAACCACAGATATAGGTTAAAACCGTGTTTCCCCGTACATTAGATAGGGTCTTGGGTTAGTTTTTGCTCAAAAAGACGCATTAGTAATCATTTTCAGGGGTAATCTTATGTTTATGCGTATTGTGTTTATTGAAATGCTTAGCACTGAAAGGGCGATGAAAATATTCTATTGCACCAGGGCCAACAAGTTGTAAGCTTATGCATAGTCGTTTACTTATTGCAAAAAGGTCCCCTCTTGGGTTTTATAGATACTAATTATAGAATTTGTTATATTTTTTTAACATTAATGTAATTCATGGAATTTATTTTTGATACGTGCATTTATATCTTTATTTTATAATACATCCGGGTGGAATAATACTGGAGTAAAATTACTTTCAATGCAGGTGGCGTTGTAGACTGGACACGACTCTACGTGGACCGAAATTCAGAGAATTCCGTTGTCATAATTAATGTTTTATACATATAACTGATGATCATAATTAATCAGCTACTACTGATAAGTAATTTGTTTAAGCAATTACTTAGGTAGCATTTGGATTACGTAATATAATTCTGCCTTTTAAGTAGCTCCAACTGTGCAGTTGACATCGCACCTTCTTACTTAATTTTACTCTAATCTTAATCCTAAGACGTACTCAACAACTATGCCCCAGGTGGAACTCAATTCGCGACCTTTAGGGTGCTAGGCCTTCGATTTAGCAACCTGAATATCGCGGCCGGTAAATTTTGGATTATGGTAGTCTAGGTATCAAAGATAGTAGGAGGGTTGCGTGGGTGTAAATGGCTCTAGTTAACGAAGGAGGTTGCAGGGACCCTTGGAAAAGACTTGAAGGAAAATTGGATAACAATAGATTGGATGGGTTATAGGTGTGAGCCTGTTGATGAAAGTAGGAGCTTAGAGAGGGAGACAGATGACGAAGCGCCGGGGATATTTGTGGGGAGTGGACTTGATTGTTAAGAGGGGACGTGGAATAGACGGAGAGTAGGTAGATGTAGTTTAAGTGATTAGAGGTGATGGAAAGTCCGTGATACAAGACAGATTGCTAGGCAAAGGAGGAAGAGGATTAAAGAGGATAAGCATCTTGAACGGAATGAAGAGTTGTGTCTGAACCGAGGAGGGAAATTGTCTATAATAATGATAAAAAGGTTCTGAAGTGTCCAAAAGAGAGCGGGGGTGGTGTTATGAAAACCTGAACAAATTAACAGAACGTGATTAATGAACTATATCTAGTCGCGTTATAATTGCTCGTGATCTTATGCCAAAGTGTAGCTGTCTTAAAACAAATGAATGTTACTATTTCGTAAGTCGCTGATTTTCCTTGCTTTACTTTAAGCTTCATTGCGAATGAAATCGTTCATATCAGGAAAATGTATGCGAATTGTGTACAGCAAATAAAGGACCAAGTGACTTTTAGTTTTCGAGTAGGAATAAAAGGTTTTTCTCTCCGAATTTCCGAGGCCAACGTCACCTGACAGAGGGTTTAAGGGTGTATTTCATGCAGATCGTTAATTTGCCTTGAACAGGATTGGACGCTCTTTATTAATGGTGGGGTGGTGAATATTTGATTTCCTTCTCTAGGCTTGTTTCCTCATTCGTTTAATAAGGAGCTTGTTGTATACGTAATGATCCCCGAGGGAATGAATTAACATTACTCTGGCTTCATTAGCAAGTCCAGAGGCTGTGGAGTTGTGTGCCATAAACATTAATTTGAATAGAAATACGAATCGCCTTATCTTTCTTTTTACTGTTGGCGTATTTGTTTCATTTTTTCCCATTTACCTTTCCGTTGCTATTATCGTCGTGTGCGATCTCTAAGAAAAACATCTCTTTTATTGTCCCTGTTGGTATCCTCTGAATAATTCCCGTATCGATTTTCTTTGTTTTGCACTCGGTGTGTGAATTGTTATTCAGTAAAAGAATGTAAATAGTGATCTTTTGAATTCACGGAATAATTTACTTCACTGAGCCAGCAGAAATCTCTCGGAATTTATGTTCGAAAAAATTTCATATCCGGAATGTGACGTCACCATCGAACAGCGTCGAGGTTCGACTATCTCGAGTCGCGAGTACCACGCGATAATCTTAGATTAGGATTGTTGACTTATTTTATCCGATAATCTAACGAGAAGATACGTTTATGCCAAAATCTTCAACGCTTATCTCATCGTAATTTTCGCGAATGAGATTTTACTGAAATCGGAAAATGTATCCTCTGAAAATGTTTCCGAACTGATTGTCATTTATAAATTTATGATTTTCCATTGGTCAGAAATGTTGTGCTTATTAAATAATATGTTGCGGGAGGCAGTATCATATACTTTTGTCGGAAATGGGAGTCGTGTATTTGGCAAATGATTCGAACACTTGCCCGATAAGAGTCTGATGTATCAGCACCTTTGGAAGGATAAGATTTCATTCCGTATCACAATGTCAGCATCATACTTTTTATACCCATTCGTATATTGATTTATATATAGCTTAATGTATATCTTATTGGTATACGTAATGTATATCTATATCAAGTTTCCATAATTTCCTTCCACGTGAATGAAGGCATCCGCATATGTAGGTCAATTAATGTTTTCCATTTTTTATTTTATTTTTATTTTATTTTTAGAATCTTTCCGCTAAATGCTATTTTTGTAGTGCTGGGAATTTAAAGAAATAGGTGGAAGATGACTTACTACCGATTCCCTCCGGGCTTCGCGGAAGGATACGTTCATTATTCCCTTCGCTGAAGGCAGTTGGTGAATATACTGCGCAGCTAAATTATATCCGTACGAATTTAGTCACTTCATGATGATTTCTTCCCTTCCAAGTGAGCAATTAGTTACCTAATGGGCAAATTCGGACACGGCTATATTGTCCTACGTATCAATGCTGATTCTTCCTTGTGGTTTATTGCACTGAATAAATAATACACCTACAACTACGGAGTTGTTACCCTTCAAGTAATATTCAGGGAATTTGGCGGGGATTGCATGGTCATCAAAATGCTTTCCTTTCATGCAACTAAGACGTAAAATCATCACATATATTATTTCTGTAGTCAAAATCCCTTTTTCTCAAATGATACAAAGCCTATAGCTTTTAACAAGAAGTGAATACTTGGTAATTTTTCCCACTCATTATTTTACATCTACCGGTTTCAACGTTTACACGTAATTATCAAGTTGTTCCCTTAAGCCAAGGAGCTTTCACCTGTAGTTTTACTTCACTTCTTGATGAGTATTCACCTCTTGTTAATATGAAGAAATTAACTTGTCAACGATTAATTTTATTTTAAAGCCTATAGCGATGGATAAGGTACCATTAGTATGGAATTTATTTTACCTTCAGACATACCCTACTCAGTTTACGTTAAAAATGTTTTTATTTATAATATAGTTCAAAATAAAAATCTGTTGCACAAAATTGTAACGCAAGAAGAACTCCCCAATGTAGACAATGGAAATAACAACGTAGAAGACATGATTATTGGCGGCAGTATGTAGCGTTTAATCACTCAAAATAACTAATAAGGGTATTTTGATTTATAAATCAGTTCACACTCACAAACTGTCTTTACTAGTTTTTATATAGATACACTCTTTTGATCCCTGATATCTTGCCAATAAAGGGCTGATTCATTTTTAGAGGGATGGTGTTGAATATGCAAAAGTTACGCACAGGTGTACTGTTACTTAATTAGAGAAATGTGTTAGATGTGCAACTTCAAAGCACGTGCGGATGAGGATGTGAATCGGGGCAGTCCCCTTAATCTCAAATACAGCCGATATTGAATCATCGTACTTGGGATAATTTTGAGAATAATTATACCGATGCCAACAATTAATTATTTGAAGACTCCTATACCGATATTTCGGTATAGGAGACTCGATATATTGATAGGAGTCTTCGATAATTACCTGTTGGCATCGACATTATTATCCTCAAAATTTTCTCACTGCCAATAAGCCTACTTTACTATCATCCTACTTAGGAATTAAAAACAACAGAATCCTAAAGCGATGCATGGATTCATAGCTTTTGTCAGCCGTAAAGTCAGTGATCCAGTTCAGCCTTAAAGCTGATTGTTCAAGAGGTCAGCTTTAAACCTGACTCTTGAAGCGTTGATTGGCCGGGCACCTTACTATATTGATAAACTTGTGTATATATTATCGAATATATTCATAGCTAATCAGATCCTAACCGTACGAGGAAAATAAGACATCTTATATCTGTCGGTTCGGCAATCTAATTCCCTTATTTTATGTTATTCATCAAATCTACCGTAGTCAGTATGTCAGTTTGGAGTCTGTAAAATGGTTTAACGTCATCAGTAAAAATATAGTCTTGGAATTCACTTCAGAGATTGAGTCTATATTTCACCCTACCTACCCTCTATAGTGGTCTCCTAGTAGCAAGAGCGGGGGTGGCGACCGACGACATTCAGGGTCTTATGCGGCATGCAAGAAGGTGAGTAAATCGACTTAGTAGACATTTTCCAGGAAACTGAGTGGAGTCAGACCCCTATCGTCGGCATTAGCCTGCTCCAAAGTCCGCAACAGAGTCTACGGTTTTATGTCCCATCATATGGACGGTGTTCTGAACTTAATGCTTTCCACATGGAATTCAAACCGGCGAAATATCTCTAACACGGCCGGAGTTCGAACTCGGACATGCGAGATGGGAGGCCAGGACTCAATTCACCACACCAAACCGATGGGTTCGACTCCCGATACGGTTAATGATAGGCTGTCACCGGAAGGCCTTCTTCTTCCTTCCATCGTACTTAGGGCGAGGGGAGTTATGGTGATCCCGACCTTGGCAGCAGCGCCAGCTCTGAACCCTATTAAGCGCCTCAAAACCCTTATCGTGAACGGCGCATTGATTTCCCTCCGATGCCATAATAGCTTCCCTCTGGTTTTTCAACTACTTTTTTTTATTTTTCCCCTATCTCTCCGAATAATCGTCGACTTTCGCCGCGTTTGCACACTTCCGCGAATGTTCTCTCCGCTGTCGTTTGAATAGAAAAAAAGTGAAACGCTCCGCGCGCGTAATCGAATCGCTGAACCGAATTACTCGTTTTTTTTGCACGCTCGAGGGAAAGGAAGGAAGGATAGTCTTCAGCCGGTTCGGGAGATGCTGCCGGTAAAATTTCTTGAGCAAACAATTCGGATAAACGACTTCGGTGCTTAAACAACGGATCTCTTCCAATGAGAGATATCCGTGGGAAAGTTCTGCTGTCGCGAAATAATTATAGATAATCGAATAAAAAGAGTCGTTTCAGGCGTTATATGGTGGAATAACATAATTAACTTATAATTAATTTTTACTGAAGTAATAATACTTCAGTAAAGATTTCTCTGTGGAAAATTGCCAATCTTATTTAAATAGATAATCGAGTTTGTGTGTGAATAAAAAGTTGACGCGTAGTTCTATACAAAAACTAGTTATGCCGAAATTTAGTTAATTTCCTTTTAGCATTTAATTATGGAAAGTAAACAATTTTATTGCACCGGTGTATGGTTGTCGTCGGTTGGACAAAAATTGTACAGATTTTTTTAATATGTCCAATTGCACACTAACTTAGAAAATACATTATATTAAAAGTCTTTATCTTAACGTAGTCAACCTTTAATACTCTACAAAGAGTATTCCAAGCTAATGAGTATTCCAAGTTTTAATGCGATCGAATGTATTTTTCCTCTTAGTTTTTGTAAATTTTACGAAATTTCTCAGTAATGGGTGGTCTTAGTAGTACGAAATTTGGCTTGTTGTGACACTCTTGGGAATTTTAGGCTAAGCGTAAAAATGTCTACATGTGTGTTGCTTTGAAAAGGTTTATAATTGAAGACCTTAGTGCAAGAACCAGATAATGACCACTTTTTGCGAAAATGAGATTTCCACAAAGACATGGGGGTCTATTCTCGTTCTCCTAACCTGCGGCGAAACCGACCAAACTCGCCTGTTTCTCCCGAGCCCGAGACGTTGGTATTCCCTTTGCCTTCCCGAACGCCGAAGGGGAGATATTCCCTTCCCGAGGTTAGGCTCCACCAATCAGGTTGCAGGGGCGTATTCCTATTCTGCCCGAGGTAGGTTTCAGCCTCGGGATGAGTATCACCGGCCCGCAAGCCGTGATACGGGTTTATCACGGGACCAATATGGGGAGTGTTAATGTTTATGTTGGTGGTGTTGTGTGTAAAGTTCAGTTTTATTTAGTTAGAACATGTCTGTTGATATCACTGTGTTCAACAGGAATACTCGATGAACAATTTTTTACTCTGGGAGCTTGTGTTTTAGTGGATTCCGTGAAGAAAACGAGCTTTCAAATTTTACAAATGTTTGTTTACGTCGTAGATTTTCAGAAGTTGCAGTTGTTAGAAGTTACAGTGCTTAATAACCTCATATTTTGCTGTAGTGTTTGTGTATGAGTGAATTACTCGAAGGAAAGTAACGCTCATTTTATACAATACAATAATACATGTATTTCCCCAAATTGACAGTGCTAATTACCTCGTATTTTGCTGCCCAGTGTTTGTGTACGAGTGAATTCCACGTAAAAAGATAAGGCTCGACTCATACAAAAGTTTGATTAGCATCGTATATTTCCCCAAATTTATAGTGCTTGTATTGTAATCTCTTAATTTGTTGCAGCGTTTTGCGTGTGAGTGAATCACCCGAAGAAAGTGAACACTCTTTTATATTAAAGTGTGTATTCATATAATATTTCCTTAAAACGTACAGTGCTTCTGAAATAACCATTTTGCTGCAGATTCTACTTCACGTTCAAATCGTGAATTTCACGAAGAAAGTGAAGGTTCAACCTACACAAACGTTTGTTTACAACGTAACAAAAGTGTGCACTTCTTCAATAGGCTCGTGATAATCGAATTAAATGCTTTGTCTGTGTGCAGTATACGTGATGGTTAGCGTCGAAGAATCTTTTATAGATAGCAATAAGATTAGTTTCGCAAATTGTTTACCTTTGTGTATGTGTCATGTCTTTAACGATAAAATGATGACAAAAAGTCGTAAGATGATTGCTTTTTGTGCAGTTTCTTACGCTGCAGTTTTGTTTTCTGTGGAAAAGTATACTTATGATTTGTGCCAAATTGGACTAATGAAAACTAATTGCTAATAACAATCAGCTGGGACATGACGATACTTTTATTAAAGGTCCTTCCTTCGTGCTGTTTCTTGCAGTATTTGGCACAGGTGAACCAAAATCGTCAGGATAAATCAATATAGTTTTAATTGCATATTAGCAGTTGTTTGTCAGTGATTTTTGTTGGCCTATGAATGAGTTAAACGCATAATGTAAAATGTTTCTTTCGTGTGCGACGTTATGCTTGGTCTTTTGCCTTTTGTTGTCAGCATTGGTGGAATGACGTGCAGGTCCGTTCGTTAAATATGTACAGCGACAGCTGACACAATAAATGGAATCACCTTCGTTGAAATACTTACTGAAAAAGTTCATAATCTTCTTTGGGAGAATGAAACTTCTATCCATAAATATTCATGCTGTAATATACATCTTTTACGATGAATCATCTTCCTCAAAAAAATATGTTGCCATGAATTTTCTTATTTTGCTTGAATAAATGAAATATTTTATCTAATGTACGGTTGTTTGCATTGGCTCATTTATATTCCTTCGCCGATAGTACTTAATTCAGGCAAAGATGGAATATTGATTACTAACGTTGCAGTGATTTAGTAGGCACTTAGGCAATGCCATGTCAACTCAACCAAGGTCTAATACTCACAATCTATGATTTCAATAATTATTCAGCTGCTGTAATGATGCTATCAGGTGCAGTGTACTGTCTCCCTTGCATTTGGCTCTAGTACTGAAAATAACTTGTCTATTGAAGGTATTTATCAAAATGTTTCGACCATATGTTTGACTTTGCCTTTCCATTAGGTGTCATGAAGTTCACTGCAATTTCGCTCTTATCAAGTGGTTGAACAATACACCTAATGTACCATCTGCTTCCAATCACAACTGTAATTTCAGTTCCATGTTTCGGTATACCAAATAATCCTGGTGCATGAAATAATTATTTATATTTACCTTTTTTGTTACTCTGAACTTTGGCAGAGAAAGTTGACTGATAAATAACTTATTTTAACTGACTGGAAGAAAGCAGTGATGACTTCTTGCTCCCTTTATAGTTTTAGGATTTTTGAATGGCTTATTCAGTTTTGATTTCCAAATCTCTTTGTCATTGCAGGAAACCTGAAATGACTTAATGCCCACAATAATTTTATCAGGCCACTCAATGAATTAAATTGTGTCAAAATATGTTGTGCACTGGGTCGTTGTAAGCAAGCTCTGGCAGCTAATCGTTTCGCAGTTGCCCCAATTCCATCACATACACTTCTCCCTTGATTTGTTGCAAAAAAAATGCCACTATGCAGACAAAGCAATGTCTGAAGAAAGCAAGCATAAGTTTTGAATGTTTTTGAAGTTTTTATACTGGCTTGCAGCTTCATCGCAAAAATATTTCCATTTGTAATGTGTGGATATTTCTCCTAAATATATGCTATCACTGTTATGATAAACACATGTACTGATGCAGCATCGTGGCTCAAGGGATCACTGATGACACAAATGCTCAAAGAAGATACTCTTTATCTTCTTTAGCATAAACAACAAAACTATGGACTGTTATCTGACAACTGTCTTTGAAGAATCCCTGCATTGCATCTTGCACAATGAATGAGAAATTCTCAGCACAGTCAAGTAGAATTATGATTTCATTTCTAGCCAATTCTTCTTTGCCCTGACTTAAAAATTTTGCCTGAGATACAGAGATGAAATGATGAGAGGTAAGTTGGTCAACCATTTCAACAAACCTGTCCACGTAACCATGTGTATTCGCCTGAATATTCTCAAGTGTTGTGAGATCTGTTTATATCTACTGAGATTACATGATAATTATATCTTCTCCTAACTCATTAGCTAAATGCCTGCACAACATTTCATGCGGTTGCTCTTTACCAGGACATTGCTTACACCTGTCCATCATGCACTGATTATCATCTATATCACAAACAAGACTCTTTATGGCATCTTTATATCCCATTTTAATTGAAGAAAGTGCATCTATCATTAGCTTAACATTTGGGTGCTGCATATAAACACTCATGGAATGGGTACCTCTTGCTCCAACAGTTACACACCATTTAGGGCATAATTGGCAAAACTTAGACACTCCTTCTTTTGTATGAGGGTACTGTTGCTTAGAAATGCTGTACAACCCTGACAGATTACACAAAAGTAGTATTTTCTGAACGTGCACTCTCTGCCCTTCAGTAACTACACTCATGGTATCTTTCTTTCCAGAACAAATGTGGCTGAACTCATCACTTTCATAAAATTTTAATACAGCTTGTTTAACATCATCAGTTAGCTGTTTCCCCTCCTTTTGGGTATCATCAGGAAGTATGCCTTTTCTTTTCCTTAGTTCCCGAGCTTGCTTTACTTGGTATTCAGTCACATTAAATATTTCAACAGCTTTGAATGTAGTCCAACTTGATGGTACCGAAGTAAGTATTGACAATTGCTTTTCGCAGTTTGATTCAGCATATTTATTTTTTAGATCCTCTAATGTTAGAGCAAAATCTGGACATTCATCTCATTTTTCCTCAATATATGAATCATGAATAACATTATGAGGTACATCTTAGCATGAACTTACTTTTTCCTCCAAAAGTGAAGTCACTTTCTGAATTTTTTCCTGGTTTAACCTGATCGGTTTGATTTCCTCACTCTTGAAATTTTGATAGGGGAACAGCCAAGACCTACAAAACGTGAATTAATGTACTCCAAACTATCTTCATGCTCCATAGTCTTTGGTGAGCAGTATGCATCATGAACTTGCATGTCCTCTAATCGAGAAACAGAGGAAACACATCGAGGACAGAGTTTTTGTCCAGGCTTCACAGTTTTTCCACAGTGAATTTATATTTTTCTTGCTGTCTGCAAGCTAATTTCCCCAAAGCTCTTTATGTTAGATGTTGAGTGTATTTCAAATGGATTTTAGCATGACCGCTGGAGGAATGCATATATTTCCAAATAAAGACACTTGTGGTGGAGGCAAACCTGCAAATGTGGTGAAATTGGTACTGTAGGGGAGGTAGCCAAGAAGCCACTTCTCCATAATAGAATGTCCAACGGAAGATCATGAAGAGAGTAAAGAGTTCACGGGTGTAGGTTGTCTTGTAACATTAATTTTCCAAGTATTTCCCAATAAAGCAGGCCTCATGGCACTCCATTGTGTAAAATCAGCCAACATCAATCAGAAAATCTTCACAACATCATAGGACCTCTAATTTTATAAAAACAATTGTCAACAACTCTGTCATTCACTGTCAAAGATTTTGACTCAAAGTGATATGTCTTGCTTTCTACTTGAGAGTTAATGTGTAGTAACATTGTAAGAAGACATTTGTAAGGTTAGTGGGAATGTGAGAAAGTAACAATACTGATGTCTCTGAGCATGGAGAGGCCCATCAAAAATATTTTTTGGTAACACACACTCATGCGAGCTCACACAGTTTATACACTATAGCAAAGTAGTTTTTCTACACAGTGGTAAATTAGAAGATAACACAGTCTGTCTCATGTTCATGATGCAACAGGAACCTTTTGCTGCTGCATTTAAAACAGGTATATTGGGTGTTATGAATTGCCAAGTCAAGCATGGTCAAAATATTTTGAAAAATACCTTCAACAGACAAGTTATTTTTAGTACCAGTGCCAAATGCAAGGGAGATAGTTCACTACATCTGATAGCATCATTACAGCAGCTGAGAAAGCTTGGAATGGCTATCATCAGGGTTATGGAATAAAGGTATACATTGTTCATAAATGTGTCCTCTTTTTACCCACTGGCAATGACAACATAAATTCAATTATTACTGATATGTTAGCCATTTAGACTCATTGAACCTTGGGGTATTAGCACTAGTATATTGACTGGACATATTAAAAAAAGTAATGTGTTTATAGGACATTTAATTCTCACATCCAACACACTTACATGGAATCCCTGAAACATGGGTGTGTTAGCCTAAGGTTTTATATGCACCATTAAAATAAATTATGGAGACACCATTAGAAGCAGCTTCAAGTTTATATTTTGTCAAAGGGGGGAGACTGTGGCATGTTGTTCTGAAAAACTGTCTGCTACTTGGTGTCCCTTTTTTGTTATTAGAAATTGAAAAAGTGGTATTTTGCAACAAAAACAAATGGTGGAGTGGTAGTTTTCAGTAAATATATCAACAAACTAGTCCAAAATTAACCAAAACCCCATATCAATTCAAAGTTACCTATGTTTTCTATGCTTCTTCCAATTTTAATAGCTTTACCATGTTAAATGTCATTTGCTCTTGTGTCTGAAAATCTGTGAAAACTGCCATGTTTCAATATTTATATCAAATATGGTTTCAAAGTGAGATTCTTTGCCATAGCGTTTCTAAAAACTATAGTTGCATGTCTATGACTCCTAAAAGTTTTATCAGCTTTGCTGACTTACTTTAGTTTTTACAGTGGTACAGAAATGGTTGATAAGCACGATTTGATTTGTGGACATATTTTTCTCTGTGACTTGGTGTATAAAAATACTCATTTCTTAGATAGTATTTGCATTTTGGCTAAAATATTTAGGATTTTTCTTAACTAAGGTTGAATCTAGCTACACGGAAAAAATATTAAAATCGGAGATTGTGGGTGTGGAATTCCCCAAAAATTGGTTGAGTTGACTTGGAATGACCCACTTATAAGTTGATGAATGTTATTGCCCTCTTGTTTCCCCCCATCGCCCTTTTATCATAATTGTATTTTGTTAACTTCAAACTATTCAAAGCTGTTTTGCCAGTAGTTACTCAGGTATTTGGGCGGATGTTCTAACTTCATTTTTCGTTCCTCATTATTCTTGCGCTGACCGTAAAACGATGATGATTTACGGCTGAGTTTATGAATAGTTTCTCGTGAGAGTTACACACATTAGCTCTATATGTAATTACGACTTTACGAATCTTAAGATTCGTTGAAGATTGTATGTCTATTCATTACGTTACCTATCTGTGGTATCATTGATAAATAAACAACTTGACATTAATAGCAAATCGTTACATTAACGACAACAGCATCAATGGAGAAGGCAATTTGATTTTAAGGCAGCGGTTGACGAGAAGCGACGGATTTGTTTGGAGGCCTCAATCACGTTTTCCTCACTTCACTTGTCTGCTTCTCCCGAGCTCGGACGCTCGGACGGAGCGAAGTCCCGGAGGCTCCCTATTGGTGGAAATTGATGACGTATCGGGCATGTCGTCATCGTCGCGCGGAGGCAGCCGAAGCTTATCACGGCCGGGATCACGGACAATAGGAATACGCAGCGAACGCAACCTCGGTTTCAGTTCTCGGGATAAATCCGCTCTCCCGAGAACAACCAGAATAGACGCCATGAAGCCCTTTACCAGTAGACATAGTCATTTTCGATGGTAAGTTCTAAATAAGTTCAGCAGACATTGTTGGAATTTTACGTTCTGCTCTCTGAGTGCAAGAACCAGATAATTAATGATAATGCTCCAGCAAGCCGGAGTTTTCTCGAAACTTCACTTTTGGTTATTATCTTGTTCTTGCACTCAGGTCTTCAATTATTCAGGTGGTTATGAGCGGCAAGAGTAGCGTAGCGGCCGACGGGAACAATAGGGTTGGCCGAGGAAACCCGTGCGACGTTCGCCCGCTAAGCTACCCTCTCCACACGTAACCACCTGATTATAAACCCTTATAAAATAAAAATTCTTAAGTAAGTACGATTTGTAAATGGGTGGTACGATAATCATGCTTGCTTAACCAGTTTATTAGAAGAACTAAAATGGAAATGGTAATAATAACCATTTTAGAAATAGAGTATTGGGTTCTCATCTCGCGTCGCCTGTTGTGAGCTCCGCCTTTTTGCCGATGGTGCAGCCGATTTCCAGTCTATTAGAAGAAGGTAAATGGAAATCGTTATCAGACCGTAGGCTGAAATATAGACTTAATCTCTTAAGTTAATTCGTAGACGATATTTTTACAGATGACTTTAAAAACATTTCGCGAATTCCGACTCACTATGGTTGATTGATGAACATAAAATTATGGAAATAGATTGCCGAACCAACAGATTTAAAATGCTTGTCTTTGCTCGTACTGTTAGCGATATGAGTAGTTGTGAATACATACATTCAATACACAAGTATATCAATAGGTAGCCTAGATATTTACTTGTCGGTATAAAGACTTTTAGGTAACCGACTAAAAGCACGTTTATACATGCTTGCTATGCTTTTTACGTCTTTTAAAATTGTAATAGTTGGAATAAAATGTAGCTACCAATCCTGTTTAAGCATGAAAGTTAGCGTATGTATTGTCTGATTGGTAAGAAATGGCGATATGCAGGATAGGTACAATGTAGATGTAAAAATGTGTTATTTCGTATTTTTGGTATCCTTGCGTGGATTTTCCCACAGAATTTTCTCTTGCAATTCCGGTGGATCGGGATCTGAATATCCCGTCACGTCCCGGAAATAGTCCCAGCGTAGATGGTTTGCGATTCTTTTACTTTTGCTATCGCCCCATACTTCTGCATTGGCGTCGGCGATGTTATTGTCAAACGCCCCCTCCTCTCCCATCCTCCCTCTTACGTAAAAGGATATCGATCTAGCCGTGTCAAAAGTAGTGGAATGGCGTGGACTCTCCCCGCCCCTCTTATTTTCCCGGCTCTCCTCTCCCTCCCCATCCATTGGGCACTACGAACCGTTTCCGTGCGGCCGAGTTGCAGGCCGAGTTTCCACCCTTTTGGGAAGTTGTTGCTGCCGCCGCCGCTCGAGGAACGAATGAAATGGACGGTCTCTCCATCCGCCCGGAATTCGATCTTTCCCGATTGCCGAGAGCACGGGAAGTTGTGGGGCACTTCCACCCCTCGCTAGCATCAGTCAGTTGAGGTTTTGGGGTCAAACCTGACGGGATTCGGTCTCTGTGAATGTCCCAGCAACTGGACGCATGGTCGGATGTAAGAGTTGAGGGAAACGTTGTGGTTCTCTTTAACCTTTCCTGATTTTAGCTTCGGGTGTGTTATGTGAGGTGTGTCGTGAGTTCGGGTCGGTTTATTAAGGTATCCGTAATGCTTACCTGTAGAGGATGTGGTTGGTGTGATGGCTTGAAAACTATCCTTCCATTCCGAGATCCAGGATTCCAATCCCGACTGTTTTCTTTCTGTTTTTCCGGAATTTCCGGTCTATTATCGAGCTTTGTGTCGGCCGCGGTAGTCAGATTCCGGCAACCTGGATTCGATCCTGGTAACACTAGGATGCCTAGGTCCTGACTCGAACACGCTATCCTAGGATCGCGTGTTCGAGTCAGGACCTAGGCATGTATGTACTTTGTGATTCTCTTTGGCCAAACAGCTCATGATAAAAGGCATAGTATAGTCTTAGCCATTAGAGCATCTGAAACCCATTAGGGGTAGCCCTACAACTACGTCTAAAGATGTAACCTAAATTTTAACCTGCGTTCTGATAGTAATTCCAATCATAGCCTTTCTATTAAACTCGTAACGTTCGAGTCAGGACTCGAACACGCGATCCTAGGATAGCGTGTTCGAGTCAGGACCTAGGCATGTATGTACTTTGTGATTCTCTTTGGCCAAACAGCTCATGATAAAAGGCATAGTATAGTCTTAGCCATTAGAGCATCTGAAACCCATTAGGGGTAGCCCTACAACTACGTCTAAAGATGTAACCTAAATTTTAACCTGCGTTCTGATAGTAATTCCAATCATAGCCTTTCTATTAAACTCGTAACGTTAATACAATTGTCATAACGGCCTTTAAAAAATCTAGCTGATCTCCTTTGCACACTCTCTAATTCCTTTATCATACCTTCCTCGTACGGATCCCATATACTTGCAGCATATTCTAAGTGAGGAGGCCTGACAAGTGTAAAGTAGCTTCTTCCTCGTACTCTCTCATCGCATTTGCCAAGAACCCTCTTTACGAATCCTAATCTACAGTTTTCTACTCTAGTTACTTCCTTGATGTGTTTCCCCCATGACATGTCTTCAGTGAAATTAGTTGAAAGAAATCTAATTCTGAAAAGGATTTATCTCCACCCTTAATAGGTTAACAAAGAAAATGTACGTCTGCCTCTTTGACATCTCGCACGTTTAATGGTAAATTGCGTTGTGCAAAAGTACCGTTAGTAAATATATTCGCTTTTCGAAACACTCGCAAGTAGGATCAATCGCAAGAAGTTATTAGTCTAAGAATTATATTCAAGTGCTCTTCCTAAGCCGGTTTTTGAAGGACAGAAAAAGTTCATTGCTCACATTAGCCACAGAATGGGCTAATGTTAACAAACAACTTTTTTTCGAAACCAATCGTAGTCATCACTGTATAATTTTTTCTCAATGCTTGTTTTTGTATCCCTCGACTTTGGGCATATTTTTGTTCTGACTTGAAAGAGAAAAAATCACAATGTATATTCCACTCGTAAATTTATGGACGGTCAGGTACCTGATGATGGCGCAGAAGCGCTGAAACTAGTAGTACCGTCATTAAATTTACGAGTGGAATATACATTGATATTTTTTCTCTGTCACTATGGATTTCCACATAGTTAAGTCTGAATCCTTCGAACTTGTTCTGACTTGCTCAGTTTTTGAAGCATTGTTTGGCTCTCATTTTTGTAAAATACAAAGTGTCACAGTGATTTTAATTTCAGTGGCAAACGTCCGATAAGTTATCTCTGTATTCTGTATTTAGGTGAACTGAGGGAACTGTGTAATACAGTCTCAAAAGAATGGATATTCGTTTAAATAATGGGTTGAAGGTATGTCATAGAGCTAAATTTAATTAGTAAGTAGTGAAAAATATGCTAAATGCTCTTCCGATTGATTGAGTGGGTGGTCATGATGTGCGGCAACCGAGGAATTATTATCTGTACTTTCAAATGTATTTTCTCGCGTTTCCTGTTGAATGCCTTTTCCCCCATTCCCGGAAGTCGAGAAAATAAAAACGGAATTATTTGTCGTTCGTATCTGAGTCGTCATGTGATTCGTATGGTAATGTAGTGCTGCAGTTTTTCCTTCTACATCGCCGATTAAAGCTCGTGGTTGCAGTAATTAATTTGTTTTTTTTTGACAATCCCCGTCAAGAGTAATGTAATCATTCATTGGAAAACTTTCATACTACGTGGGGATGATGAAATAAAGTCTCTCTTACGTACGCCTGTGCAAATTTTTCCTCCGGAAAATCAAAGATTTTTTCCGCTGAGTCAGGGACCAGAGTTGATATACCTTTTGGGATTTTATTTCGGGTACTCGGCTCTGTTTTTACGAGCGGTTTCTCTGGGATAAGGAAAGCTGTTTTTTTCTTTCCATTCTCAATTTTTTCGTCTCCACTCAGGGTTAACACTCCACAAGTCAGCAGATTCGTTCTTTCACCATCTACGGTATTGTGCAGAATTGCAGGATGGTACGCAATTAACTATTATCAGCGTTCCACTGGCTAAGTTTCGATGGAAATAAAATATTTCTAAACTTTCCTTTTTTAGCCGATTACAATAATATATTTTCCGTAATATTCTTATACAACCAATGTTATCTACCTTTATCTCATCATCCTATCCATGCAGCCGTTTTATGCTGTTTCCTATTCTTTGTATAACTAACTTTCCTCCCTCTATCGCAGCCTTCAAAACATCTTCGCCTCTTGTTACCTGTGCTCTTAAATACTTTGGGATTAAATGATGAAATAATTAATTTAAAAAAATAATTGAGGATGGTCTGATCTGAGATTTATTTACCTTTTTTTATCATTCCTCGTTCTCAAAGCCCCAGTTGAAACAAAAACAGATTTTCAGCTGTCTTACTTATCCTCGTTTTTCATTAGCTTTCTCCCTCGACTTTAAATTGTGGGAAATTCATTCCAAGTCCTTTCTCGCATAATAAGTTTGCCATCTTCTAAATCCCACTGTTATTGTAAATTCAGACCTCGGTGAATAAAAGACAAGTAATCTGCGGCTTTCTTTCTTTACCTTCAACTGATTATTGTCGGAAATGAATATCATCGTACTCCTCTGTTGAATGATATGTGGTAACTAAGTTCACTACATTTAAAGAGTGCCAGTACCTTTCCAACCTCCTTAAGCTGTGTGGCAGGGGTGAATCATTGCGAACCTACGCTGAAAGAGATGTTAGTACGTAATAAAAAAATATAGTATTAGTTAGACCTACAATAGGCACGTATAGCTAAAAGACTGTAAAATACGAATTAATTATTTAATATTAATATTTATTGTGCGTTATTAGTTAGTGAAAATTGACTTAATTAAAATTCCCGTTAGGTATTTAGGCTACATTTAATATTAATGGTGCGACTGATTTTTTTGGGATGCACAGAATTGCGTGAAGATTATGCTGCCTACAGTATACTTACTTACACCTACATAATACCCTGCAAGCCACCAAAAGGTGTGTGGCAGGGGGTGAACTCACACCAAACATGCAGTACATATCATGCATAAAAAATCATTAGTAATAACATACTAGTCTTCACTTCAAATTTAAAACAAGTTAAAAATAGCATTGCAAGTCTGCATATCATGCTTTTAGTTGGGTTAGCTTAAACTCCTTTACCAACGTTCAACTACCTATGCTATCCATTGATACACTCGTATTGGATATATTTACCACTATTCATATCCCTCATTATATGAGGAAAAAATCCCTTTTTACGAATCCTAATCTACGGTTTGCTACATTAGTTATTTCCCTGATGTTTTCCCCCATAAATATGTGCTATTTTTTTAATGCTGAGAAACACGAAAAAAATAAAGGTTACAAACCACCACCTTTCCACCCTCTCCAACCGTGGTGGTCCTTCTAGTAGTTAATCTGGAAAGGCGACCGACAATTAAGGTAATCCGCGCCATTAAGGGTGTGGTGGGAATTTTGGGAGAGGGAGAAATTCAAGGAGCTAAGGAAGGGTGGAGCCCCATGAAGAGCCAGAAGGGTGCTTACCTGGCGTCGGCATTAGCTCTCTTTACGAAAGACACCAAGGCACTGTTTTTACCGACGGACTGATTAATACGAACTTTCTGGAGTTCTCTTTGGAGGTCATTCGAAGTAGAGACCGGAATCACAATGAAGAATCTCTCCCACTGTTTAAAAATCTGGAATCTGGAAATTTCAACGCGAATCATCACCGAGTACTGAACTCATAAGTGCTCTCCTCATAGCATCCCAGTGGGGACCGTTAAACCGGTGATAAAACTCTCCTTTCGCCTGGATTTAAATCCGGGCAGGGGCTGAGTGGTTACCAAACATGTACTAAAGTTTACTTATACTATACTTATAAATGCACTAAAATATACTTATACTTCCTACCTAAGGAGAGATATCTTTGAATATCATGTGGGCACACGCTACAAATTCTATTTTTCATCCAACATGCAAAGCAACAATCGAGAGTACTACAAACATGCATTATGCATGATAGTATTTCATGCAGAAATGAATAAATCCTTTAAAAAAATCATCACGTTAATTTCATCTGTTTGTTTCATTAATCCGTATTCTGCTCCTACTACTAAATGTACGCGATACCTTGCAACCCACCGCGAGGTTATGTGGCAGGGGGTGAAGATCACCAAACATGCAACTATTAATAGGATCAATTATAGGGTACTGTATGGAAACATTCTAATAGTAGGGTAACATGTAGTTACATGGTTAGTATTGACATATTAAAAAAGGAATTGGTGGTTAATGCATGCATCATGCACTGCAGACTACTCTATAATATTTCCCCTCCCTATCCCATTTCTGTGCTGCTTATTGTGTTCTCTAATGTTGCGTGGGGAAAAATGACAATTTAAATCTATCGGAACGACAACCTATCCCTTTAATCTTATGTATCTGATCGAATCTAGCATAATATGATGGTGTTTTTAATATGTATCTAACATCTTCTGTGAAGCTATCCGTTTTAAATTCTGTGATAGGTTTAATCTGTATTTTAACCCATAATCTAATAATGATTCCTACCTAATTCTTGTATTAATTGTGATACACTCCTACACTTATCGTAACACCTTTTAACAAACCTAACTGCTCTACGCTGCAAACTGTCTAGCTCCCTGGCCAAACCTAATTCATTCGGATCCCATACACTGACTGCATACTCATGGTTGGTCCGAACTAGTGAAAAGTAACATCGCTCTTTTGTCTTCTCATCACATTTCCCAAGTACTCTTTTTACAAATCCTAGCGTTCTCTTGGCTCGGACGCATATTTCCCGGGTGTGTCCTCCCCACGATAAATCTTTAGTGATTGTTACATCTAAATACAAATAAATACATACATTCATACATACTACCTAATACAAATAAATGATTTCAACGCTTTCGATCTTCGTGTTACTAATTTTATAGGATCGCTCCATCGAATTATTTCTCCTCCAATAATTAGTAGCTATACTCTTTTTAAGATTAAGTTCTAGCTGCCATTTGTCGCAGCACTCTTGAATTGTATTAATTTAATGTGTAATCAATTTCATTTATATGTTAAGGTAACTTCATTTTATGAAGGCATGATGATGTGCGAAGTCTTGATGTTGTTATGGCAACGAACTTTTTGAGTAAATAACGAATATTTGAATCTGCGGTGCAATGTATTTCTCTTATCCTCGTGGTCCTGTCTACCAATGCAGTGTGATTTATGGTGGCTTACAGGGAATTATGTAGATGAATCCCTGGTCGCCTCGGTTGTGAGTCCCCGTTTTGCCCGGTCCGAAATAATAGCGTTTTCTCCAGCTCCTGGACCCTCTCCCGCACCACACTCTCTCTCTCTAGCTCCCTCCCCGTCGACGCCCACGCCGCACGCGGCATTCCCACCTGACGCCTCGGGAGGGAGGTCAGCCTTGCAGCAGCCTCTCGTCCTCATCCCTCCCTCCCTCCGACCTTCCTCCCTTTTAACTGTACTCGGAGGCAGCAGCAGCATTCCGTGACGCAACAACAACGTCCTCCCTTCCTTCTCCTGCCGGCTGAGAGATGAGTGAATATATGTATTCTTCCCGCGTCCATCCGAGAGCCAGCTTCGCACGCAGGTGAAGTACGTGTATTGAAATCGCCCGGTTGAAGTCTTCAAGTTTCAGCATTTTGAAATCAATGGAAAACTCCAGATGAATTAGGAGATTAGTGCTTCTCACTGTTTTATTTTAACGACTTAACTACTTAAAAAGCTAAATAACAATTACCTAAGCGGTTCATACCAGATTACGACACCATATGTTGTTGAAACGCGTATAGTTGAGTTGCTATAATAATGGGCAGAACAAACCTTTATTTATCACGAAGCTGTTCCAGCATTGTACGCATGATATCATGGATTTTATTCGAAAGATTTCAGGTTGTTTTTCATATCTCATTCAGTTGAGACTGGGGATGGGGTTATTCTGATGGATAGAGCCCTGCCCATTCCGATAGGCTGGGTTTGAATCCCGGCAGTGGTTGAGATTTTTCTACGGTGTACCTTCCGGTCCCAACTTGAGTACCCTGTGGAAAATGTTTGAAGTCCCTAGGTGGAAATTTACACTGTGGTCCCCTTAGCTATTTTCGTTAAAAGGAGGCTAATACCGTCGCTGGGTTTCTCTCTGCCCTATCCCGTTCCTTGAGAAATCTCCTCTTTGACTAATTACTATACTATCATACACACTATATCATTTAAACCATACAACCAAATCAGCAGAAATCTGCTCGTTATCCTCGCCCTCGAATGCCAATTTACTCAATACAGATTGACCTCGCTTTCGACGCCGTGCGACCTTTTGATAATACTCTTTTTAGTTTAGGTAAGCTCCTCTGTTTATTATCTTGCGACCTTCCCTGCTAACTCGACATGCTCGCAGGGTAATACGGAGATGTAAATGTGAAATTAGTGGATAAACCAGCAAACTTATGATTGGTATTGACGATTTTAAGCGCCAGAAAACATTTAAGAACGACAATCTTGTTTTCGATTTCTGGAGAGCTATTGAGACAATAAAGATGGCTAAAGCATGCGCGCGTTTAATACTACTTCTAGCTCCAGATTATGGTCTGTCCAAGATCGTATCATTGATGGAAAAAACCTCAGAATACGTGTGTCGCGTTCGTGCTTAGCATAGTTAGGACAAAAGTGACAGTAGTAGTAGTTAAATCTGTGTCATCTTAATCTATTGAGCACCCTAAACCACTCGGTTGTTATGCTTGGTGAGTAAATACAAAGCATGCAGTAATAGGCTTAATACTTAATAATAGTTGATCTATGACCACCACGCGAGAGACGCACTGCAAAAAATTCAAGGAGGCATCTTACACTCTAATTTTATCTTTGTGATGTAAGCTGGAGAAGATAATTGTCGAGAGGATAGTGAATGGCAAGAATGGAAAAAGAGGCCTCGTATGAGATACGTGGAAAAAGTTGTTGAGGATGTGAAAGATGAGAATCATGTGAATATGAAAATATTGGCAGATTATCAGAAATGAGTGGAGAGCTGAGTCAAACCAATCTTAGGATCTCTTGGCTGCTGATAATGATGTAACTAAGAATAATTCGTGTGGGTCATCAATATATTTTTAGCATCCGTGTTAAATTTTTGCAGAAGAATTTCTACAGAGGCGTAAACCAAAAGCAGGATTTTAACAAACCGGACATAACCCCTTTTTTCAAACCTATATGCTCTCCGATACACTGACTCAAACGGAAATCAAACCTTTTCCGTTTGGATCAAAAACACACAATCTGCATATACGCTGAGTAGTCAAAATATCTGGGAAAAGTCTCACCAATTCCTGGAATGGTGTACGTAGGTAAACTTGCCTAGCGGAATGCTATCGGAGGCATCCACCCTCGGAACTAAGTGGTCACTCCCCTTCGTACGCGCGCGACCCGCTTGAATTCTTTTCCCGGCCATTGACCACGACGGGGCTCCCCGCCGACTCGGCGGCCCCGAAACCGGAAGATGGCTTTTTTCCCACACACCCTTCCTTACCCCTTCCCCTCGCCGCCCAGACACGAGGCTGGAGAGAGACAGAGAGAATTCATTGCATCTCGCCGCTTCGATATCTGCGCACCGTCCCGACCGCTGACTGGTCCCGTTCCGTCCACCACCCCTCCCTACCGCCAGAAACGGTGAGAGTGTGAAGATATTTTCTCCGTTCTCCGCTGCGGTATGATCGTGGCTCCGGGAAAGGTCATGAGATATGACCGCATATCTTCGTCTTTTAAGTTAGATTTAAACCCGTATGTGGGTACGTTTGTTGAGGATGGAGTTCACTCTTATATCTGTAATATAAATCTTTAATTCCAGTACAGAATAACATCCATCCAGTTCTAAACAGTGCCCTGTAGTGTGGCAGGGAGGTAAACCATCACGAGGCATTCATATTAAATCATAAATAATTTAATTGACGCTGAATAAAATGCAGGCATGCAAAAATACTAGTCCGGGCATGCACTATCTGCAAGAAACTGAGAATTACTACTAAATAATTGTTAACCTCAACAAATTAACGTCATGATTATGGAATTGTTAGGCATTTTTAATAATATTAATTAATTATTAATTTAATAATTAATTTCACAAACCATGCAGGAGTTAGTAATATTAACGCATGAATATGTTTTTTTTTAATCACCTTTCTGTACCGAAATCTCTAATACCTATTCTAATTTTATGTAGGTATCTTTGCTGTTATGCATCACTTTTCCTAATTGTCATGGAAAACTTAACTTTTGGGCGTTTCTGCCTTACTGATTTTATCTTCATGATCTAGCCTGCCTTAGTACGTTGGTGTTTTTAATATCTTTGTAACATCTTCAGAGAATCTGTGCGCCTTAAATTTCTGCAGGAAATATATTCTGTATTTTAATCTACGATGTGATGATGATTTGACCTATTTTTCTAATGTAATCGTTACTTCTAGCTACTTCATAAAGTTTAAATTTAGGAAAGGTTTGACATCCGAAGAAAAGCAACGTGTTTGGTGACAAATCGCTGTGAGAGTGACGGAATGGTTGGCTTAGAAATTAGTGAATATTCTTGTCTCGTCAGCCCTCAGTTCCTCAGTGAGCCAGCTCCGCCCATAGAAAATCTTTAGAATCTCTCGGTGGAAGTCTGTTAAATGTTGAACAAAAACGAAACCTTCATGATCAATGGATAATAACAAAGTTTTGTAAATTTCTCCCGAGTTTATCAAAACACGACTGGTTTCGTGGAGTAGTCGATGCCCTCAGATGAAAATATACAGGATCCAGGTATCTGAAGATGTCAAATATTCCAGGAAACTGTTTTTCATAATTTTGTGTGAAATTTACGAAGTTTTCATTTCCCTAATGAAAAAATCAAATTACATAAAGTTGTTCATTTAACCATCGAATTCATTTGTGGTTAGTTTACTCGTCACGAGAGCCCGGTTTCCAATCTTGGCAATTACAATGTGATTTCATTGGTCTCTACGTGCTGGATGGCAGCACTTCGAGTACTGTACTCAGTCTGTCGAATGGAACGTTAAACCGTGGGCCCCTTGCAGCTTCTCGTTAAGAGCAGACTAATGCCGACGCCGGGTTTTTTTCGACCCTTCCTCCGTTCCCTGAGAAATGCCTATCTCTTCTCTATGTACCATATACCATAAATTATGCAAATGACCTAAGCTTTCGTTCGCCTCCCCCGAATAATTAACTCACTGATTAACCTTTTCTTATCCTCTTTCCTAAATATTCTTGCCATGAGCAAACTCCAGTATGTAAATGCCTCTCATTCTACTGTGATCCTTGGCCTAATATCATTTGGACTACGAATTTTTCAGCATGCTATCTTTGTCCTAAGTGTATTGAAAATATTTACGTAAAATGAAATAATTTCCCGGACCGATTTCGTGAATGCAGCAACGCGTGGTACTTTTTCCGCGAACGCACACGTGGGAACCCCGTGGGGAAACCATTCGGCGTCGAGCGAAAAATGCATTTCCTCGCACCTCTCCATGGTGGATTGCGCTTTCCACGTGACAGCCCTGCGGCGAGAGTGCTTCTTTATTTCTCTTTCGTGCTGGACGTCGATTCCTTCCGCGCAACGCGGATCCAGCGTTCTTCGTTTCTGCTTTTTTTATAGTTCGACTGCGAGAGGCCAAAAATGATTTTTTTATCGTCTGGACGAATAGATTTATTTCGTTACGCACGTTCAGTTTTTCGTCCATCGGATGAGTCGTAAAACTGTGGACCCCTTGGCACCTTTCGTTAAGTGTAGACTATGACCTTACTTGTCGGACTTCCAAAGATTCCAACTCCCGAGTACCCTGGTTCGAATCTCGGCTGTGGCGGATATTTTTTAGTTGATATAACGTCTCTACTTGAATGATGTTTGGAGGAGGTTCCTTTTTTCCATGTGCGGTCAATGGTACACCTCCCTCCACGCAGTATCCTACAACCCACCTTGAGAAGAAATTCTCAGAGAAAATCTTGTCAGTGGCCACATGTGTGTCCACAAAAAGATGAATCGTGTCCGCTCTGCCGTGTCTAGCGTTTCCAACTTGGTAGATATGTATATATTAAAATTTATGGAACAATATGATGAAATCAGAAACATAGTTACCTCACGCCTCCAAATCAATTCATTAAATGTCTTTAAATGTAGCTAATATCAGCTCGTCCTTGCATGGAAGGAATTTGCTGTCATTAGTCGTATAATTGTTTCTATGTATTCCAACTGCTGAAGTTATATCGCACTGTGTGTTCTAACTCACTCCTTAGCCCCCTGTCACACACCTTTATGGTGGCTTGCAGGGTATTATATAGATGTAAGCTTAATATAAGTTTAAAACCACGATATGTATGCCCGTCGCAGGATTTAAACTCGTTAATTGTTGGGTTGCCAGGCCAGGGCGATACTGACCTGGTTTACCCTGGCTGGCATTTTTTTGTTTAAGTGAATCATTTCTTTAAACGTTTTGGTATACGCAGTAAAATTTGTTAGTGGCCTCATTAATTGTCTTGCTGCTGCGAGTAGCTGACCTAGATGGTACGTGGCAGGTTGTGAGTAATCATCAAACTTACAGTAACCTGAAAGATACTACATGCTTAAACTGGAGAAATGTGATCATTAAATATCCATAATCCACGCTGAAAGTCATTAAACGTGAATTTCGGTGAAGATCCTTAAGGCAAGGTTCGAATCCCGGCTGCGATAGAGATTTTTCTGAAGAATTCCACGAGCTAAATTAGTGTTTTGTGGGGAGCATTTCAAGTGTAATACTCACTCTGGGTATTAAAACGTAGATCTTTTGTACCTAGCATGAATAGTAGCTAAATGAGAACGTCTGGTTTCATACGCCCTCCCTCGCCTTGCCTATACGTTATTCTTATACCCAGCATTCCACCTTCCCTTAATAGCGGAAATGGGCTACACTCTCCATCTCATCCACCTTGTAAGAGTTACCGTATAAAGGAACAAGTGATGGGAATAAATTTCCTTAAATTATCAAGAACGGTGACTAAATACTGTAAACGTAATGAAATTACCTTCCGCCTAATGAATATCCCATGTCGCGGGCGTATTTTCTATTTAGCGTGTACAAAATGCTAGTGTTGTATTTATGGCGTTCCGCTCTATATTTAGTCTAAAATTCCTTTTCTATTTGTTGACGCTCACTCGAGGACTGTTTGTGCCAAAATCGCTGGTCCGGAAGTCATTTTCCGGAGCGTTCATTTATCAGAAAATTATATCATCCTGGTGTACCGTCAACCTCGAGAGCTATCTACGTGAGGTGATTTTCCTGTGACCGAATTTTTCTGTCTGGTGCTCGAGCGCTATTATTAAATTCGTACCTTCTCGGGATCTCAAAATACAAGTGCGAGACCTCATTTCAAAAGCTCTTTAAGGAAACTTGTATCAATCGCTGTTTTTAACACCGATGACATGCCCTTGTTAGTCCATCCACATTCGGCGGAGAAAAGTCTCGGGTTCGAATCACAACTTCGGATTGGATGTTGAGTTAAATATAGGATCAAGAACTTAGGTTAGACGGTGCGATACAATCGCTCAGCCGCTGGGGCACCTAAAAACCTGAATTCTTGGTGCGACAGACCAATCTTAGGATCGATGACCAGTGATGATGGCAACAATAGATGAAGGGGGTTGTGTTTGAAACCGTCGGGATTATCTCGAATAGGTGACAAGGAGTCAATTTATAACTAATTGCTAGGCTTGACTTCGTGGAACCACTAATTGATAACGTAAATGAATTCACTTGGTATAATTCCGCAGACTTTATTACAACTGACCTAGGTTTCGACTGATACAGTCTTATCAAGGTGATTTTGATAATTGATAATGACTGTGTAAGCCGAAACCTAGGTCGGTTGTAATAAAAGTCTGTGGAATTTTACCAAGTGAATTCATTTACGTTACTAAGGAGTAAATTGATATAAACAGGAATGGTTGGTAAATTTGGTATATCAAAACCCCTTATTACAACCTCATTCATTGTTTACACTTGTTTCTTATCTCATTTGTGGGTTCTATAGTCGAGACAGATGCGAAAAACTCAAATGAAAAAAAAATAATAATATTGTAACGAGTACTTCAAGCACACTACAGTTGCAAACAGTTCGTGTTTGTACCACGTGACTCCGTGGTCACCTATTCGAGATAATCCCGACGCTTTCAAACACAACCCCCCAGGATTTAAAGAAGTGCGAATGGCAAAGTTTGCTCTGTCGCGTCGACTCTTGTCCTTCCTCGGATGAACCAAGAGGGTTTGAAGGATGTGGTCAGCCGCTCCACCCTTTTTGAACTTTGATGTTTAAAGCTTTGGGAATTCCTGCTCGCTTCTTCCCCCTGTGTCCTCAAATGCGCCGGATTTGATGGGCAACTTTTAATTGGGTTACCGAGAGAGGACCTTTCCGAACGCTCGGACGTTCCGGTCCTTCGACGGATCCTCTCACCTGCGATCCAAGGCTTTGCAGAGGAACTGCAGAGTGTGACGACAGTGGATAATATTGCGCCAAACGCTCACCCTCTTTCCCCACCGACCGCTCACATGCTTTCATGTGAGTGGATCGACGATTAAAGCCGGCCACTTCAATGACAAAGGTAACACGTCTGCCTTGAAACCCATGGATCGAGGGTTCGATTCCCGTTCCCGGAGATGGGTGTGATTTTTATCATAGAAAGAGGTTAAAGATAGATTTGTACGATAGGTAAATCAAAATTTGGAGCAATTAAAACTAAATTCTGCGGTAGCAATCAAGATTAAATCGAAGAATGATTGATGAACGAATACTTGAGAAACTGCTAGCATCATAACGAGTTCCATCTGTCACCATTTTTGACGTTATCGCGTGTAATTTTTATTGTTTTTTGCGTTTCTTAATTTTTTTTGGCGTTTAAGTTTTAATTTTCTTTGAATGCTATCACGCATGTAACTTACCATACTCTAAATTGCTTTTCCTCATTCTCTGCCTTTATTTGCTGCCCTGTCCGATTATTTATCATTATTTGCTTCATAGGAAAAGGCCCTCTTATTTTCTTCTTTTATTGAAAGCGCTACGCGGAGCAGAGTATCAGTCGAGTGTGACGTGTTTACTTTCTTGCCAGAAAAATCTGTCATTTCCGGGGTGCGTACCTTAGCTCTCAGGGTGGGAGGCCAGTACTCTAACCACCGCACCAACCCAATTCCCGACAGGCGTCATTCTGATTAAGGTCGTAGCTCTAATTTAGTTTTATTCGCTTTCCAAAGAGTGCCGTGCAGATGGATATGAAGAAAACTGACTTCCTTGATAGGTTTCGCAAGTCATGATGCTTATTTTTGGAATCGGAAGGATCTTCGAGGGGTCTAAACTTGTCGAGAATGTTTATTTTTCGTCTCGCGGAAAGCGGATGTTCACAAACATCCGAGGTCTTGGCGATTGAGAAACGCAGCCGCTCAAGGTATCCGTTGCATTCGTGGCGGTGAATCAGGTCTTCGCGAAAGGCGGCCGGATTGGAGGATCCAGATCGGCAGCATCCATTGTCGGGGTCTTTCAAGCCAAGGACGGCCCCTCGAGACAGTCCCTGCCGTTAGCCCTCCTCAGCCCTTTTATCCGGCTCCCTCGTACCTCCGGGCTTGCCCTAAGTGGGACGAACATACGAAGACAATCATCCACAAGGCTACCTCGTCTCAGGAAGCAGTCCCGGGAGAAAAAAAAATCACAGCCCGTTCTCTCAATGAGTTGCTACCTCGCTTTGCTTTTTTCCCCGACGTCTCTCCCTCCTCCTCATCCTCTCTTCTTGATGGAAACAAGACGTCTTATCTTCCTCCCCCGCCTCCTTCGCCTTCCTCTTGACCCACTTCGCATGCCCCCTCTCATATCCTCCGTGGGAAAATTGGTTCATGGTCTCCCGTTCGGGAATATCCCATCCCCCCCTCCCCCCCACGCGAAATAAGGGACGATTTAGCGCTTGGCCCTTTTTATCTCCGCTCGCGCGAATTATTGCCGCTACGGCGAAAATTTTTCAGTAATGTGGGTCGGGCGGCAGCAGATGCTGACCAAGGTGAAAAATCTTTATTTCCCCCTTGTTAATGAGTGTCGGCTGGGGCTAAATTCAGCCGTTCTATTTCAATTACGAGTAAGAGCAGAGTTCCTCGTCTCCAAAGAAAAGTCACGCCTGTGAAGCGTACTCGAATTTGCAAATTGAAATTTTTTTTCTCATCCGCACCGCTAGTCTTCAGTCCTAAAATTAGTTCGACACACCCTCCTTTCGATTCTTCTATTGGCTTATTTCTTCATATTTGTGCACTTCTGCTCTTGTTGATATATCTCAACAATTTGCTCTTACCAATTCTTCTTTTGCCATTCTTCCCATTCACTTTTCCCTCTGCGATTGTCTTCATTATGTCTCAAGACTGACAGATTAGGTCGTTACTTTATCTTAATACAGTTTTGAACAGGCATCACTTTCTATAGCTCTTTTAGAACTTTTTTCTTCCAGTTCTCAAATCGGTCAGTTTTAATAAAATGGCAATCACATGTCCGTAACTAATGATGTTTTTTATTTGAAATGGTTTCTCAAACTGTTTCAAGGTGGTGCTCGTCACAATGCATGATATTCGTAGTGGATGATGTAAAATTGAAATCCTTTATTTATATAGTATAACTCTTCGCTTTCCTTTCCATAACCATAACTTTCGTTGATAAAAATTAATGATTTTCTTACATAATTAATGATAATAAACCACCTAGTTGCTCTAGTGGCCCAATTTTTGTTTAATAAATTTAGGCTGGATACTGGGAATTATCTGCCCGAATGGCATTCCAATCATCAATGATGCACTGCACTATCGACGGGTATAAAATCATATTTCTATAAACTTTTCACGGGGGTTCCACTGGGTCCGGGGCCTCAGTCAGTGGACGTTCCGAAGTGAGAATCGGTCTTCATTTTCAAGGTTTCTTGAAGAGCGTTACGCACTTCGAAACGTCGCCTGAGTCAATTAAGTCCCTTACACGGTGGACCCGAGAAAATTTTTTACGAGTTACGCTACTTCTACATCTACGTAATACCCTGCAAGCCACCACGAGGGTGTGTGGCATGGGGTGAAGCTCACCAAACATGCACTATTGACATGCAACTAAGCTACTACATGAAAGCATGCTATATAATAGGGTATCATGCAGCTAATATGGTTAGTATCCACATAGTAATAAAGGGATTTATGCATGCATCATACACTATTGACTACAGTGAATTATTTCCACTACTTATCCCTTTGCTATGCTGCCTATTGTGTTCTTTTATGGTGCGCGGGAAAAATGACATCTTAAATCTATCGGTACGACAATCTGTCTCTCTAATCTTGGAAATCTGATCAAATCCAGCATAATACGCAGAGGTTCTTGATATATATCTAACACCATTTGTGAACCAGACACGTATCCGGAACTTTGCTTAGGGGGGGCTAAGTCTTGCGTCACTTGAAACAAATCAGCCTTGCCCATTCGGTGCCTTAATGTTACAAATCTCTTCCCTTAGTTTACAGCGCTTGGTATTTATTTTTACAGTGCCCATACTTATCTCTTCTCACTAGTAAAGTTCACTGCTAAAATCAGAACAACAAAATTATTGGGAAGAAATTTTGGGGGGGTCTGAAGCACCAGAAGCCCCCCCGCCACCGCATGACTACGTGCCTGCTGTGAACAAATCGGTTTCGAATATACTTAAAAGGTTTAACCTAAATATTAAATTGGGGACGCTAGGAAAACACTAGATCATACATTAAACAATCATATTGCTAGAGACTATACGCCATATTGATAAAAATGTAAATGAACAGCAGTTACATGAGTCACAAACATTTTAATGTGGAGGGTTGACTCATTGATAAGGGGACTTACTTATAAGGATAAATTGAATGCGGAGGGGTTCGCAAAAAAAACGAGGTTAGAAACTGCTGTTCTGGTATGATTTCCCTAGTTTTCCTAGCCTCCTATCAGGGAAAATTTTCACCGTCACGTTTTATTTTAATTCGATCGAAGCGGTCGTCTCGCCGCGTCATTCGTTGTAATAACGTCGGCAAACTCTATCAAATTGCTACATTCCTCCTTGTCAGCAGTTTGCCGGTGTGCGTGTCCGTCTTTGATTTACGTCCTTAATTGATCCCAGATAGTCCGCACTGCCCGTATTATTAGTTCTCAATCTTCTTACCTCCATTTCATTAGCTTTGTCAGCTTAATTAACGCCTGCCATTGAGTGAATTAGGTTCAAAGTGTCCTCATGAAATAATGGCTGGGGTTCGGTTCATTAGCTAAGTGGAAAGACTGCTTTACCTTATTTTTTCCCCTCTCCATCGTTCATTTGTGGTTGAACTGCAAATAAGGTTAAAAAATAAACTTAAATGAAAAATGATTTATTTTCAATTACCTGTTGGACGTTAGATGAGAAAATTAAAGGGAATGAAGGTCTCTCTCATTGTCAGGTTCAACGTGTATTTTACGCATCGAGATAGTTTTTTCTATTAAATACACGAAACTCGTTACTCCGCTCGGAAATAAAGCCTCGATTGAGCGATGATGTATTTAATAATAATAATTCCTTCACCTCCGGAAAGAATTCTTATTTCTTTCCTGTTTTTAGCTCCCAGATTTTAAAGGGCACACTGTTTATTTGAAAATATACGTTATGAGTTTAGATACCAGTATCCGTTTTCTGAGTGGAGTATAAATGACTTAGCTTTTTATCTAATGGGTTTTTCATCGTCTTTAATAAATTCATTTCCAAGTAAAATAAAAGTTATATCTTGTTCGAATAAATGATTTTCAAAACGTTCACCTTAAATTTTGCACCGGCCTAGATTTCATAACGTAGTGCCATCATCAAAGTTTATCGTCTTTCGAAGTTTACAAAGTTACTTATTTCACGAAAATTAAGATCAAAGTCAGCCCCGGCGGTGAGGTTGATAGGTAACGCTCCAGCCTGATAACCTAAAATTCGTCGGGCGTCGGTTTCAGCATAAGGCTCAGGATTACATCAGCTTAGACAGTACGGTATCCGATTCCACAAATATGAGCGAGAAGCATTTCAACAAAATATCACCCGATACTATTTTATGCAAAACTGAGAGAGCCTTTATCATGCCCCACGAAGAAAAGGCTGCTTGCATCCTCAAAAAAAATAGCTAGGGTTCTTGAATGCGCCGCTCGACCCTTGAGAAGTGACTCCGATCTCGTATACGAGATCCGATTTTTTTTAATGCATAAAGAAACAAATTAAAACCGCCGTGGTTTCGTGGCAACTCGTGGTGATGAAGTAGTTCTCGACGGTGCGAGAGCTCGTGCAATTGGGTCACCCGTGTGTAGCATTCGGTGGGATCGTTGGAAGGGTAACGCATCCGCAGTCGTTTGACATGCATTATTCATTATGATCCCGGTGCTTGATCACTCCCCGACTATGCCATGAGACTCGAGGTGAAGTTTTAATCCTCCTCGAAACGTATATTAAAAGCGTGGTTGTTGCCTTGTCTGTAGTCACGGACCGAGTCAAAAGTGGCTGGAGGAAGTAATAACCCCCTCTCGAATTAATGAACCCTTAAAACGAATGGTTTCAGGCAGCACTTTGAGGGCCCGTTCCATATTAAGTATTAAAAGACTACCGCGGGTAGCTTAAATTTCATTTACTGAACTAGACCTCAACTGCTCTACAATCAACCTCAAGCAATCATGGTGATTGATTAGCAGTTGACATCGCAGTTGGAATGTATGTAACGTATAGGATGCCAACAATGGTTTCAGTGGATTCTTTGAGCCGCCGAACAAATAACCATTTTGCAATTTTTTCTAAGTGTTTATTTAATTATGTAAAAAATTGCAATTACTACCAATTTAATTGTTCAAAAATATTCCTTTCTTCTTCTTCGTGATAAGCATGGACAGCTTACAGCACCTGTTGACATCCTTAAGTATTAGCAGATGAGTTAAATCAACAAAACGGATTCCCCTTGTGATAAATTGAGAAAACAACACAATACCCATGGCACCTTCATAGCGTGTATTTAGCGTGAGAATACAAAAATTACAAACAATCATCGTGTCGCTAATCGCATCATATTTCGTTATTAAACTGATATTTGTTTGACGGATATATTTCTCCGTTCCATTCTTCCATCACGTACTCTCTTTTATAACATAACTCTTCTGTTTTGCAAATTTCATTGCCTGCTCCATATGTTTCATGTGAGTCTATATTTTCTGTTCATTATTACGAGTGTAGAATTTAAATATGTACATATTTAGATCGAGGAGTACTTATTCCCTTTTAATATTTTAGGGCTAATCTTTAAGCGTAGAATTTTATAGTCCATGCTGCTTTTGCTATCTCATCCCAGTAGTCTTTGCTATCGCTCATGTGGGGTGATTTCTTAGGGTAATTAAAACGCCTGGTGTATAGGTTTTTAAGTCAAGCAAGTGCGGTCATGGTCGCGCGGATTCCTTTTGAAAGCTCTCCCATTAAAATTTCGCATTTCGAGTGTTTTATGTGGCGAAGGGGTGCGCTCTTTTACCGCCCTACTCCCAAGGTGAACCTAGATTAAGCTCTGTCCTTGATCCCATATTTCCCTCCACATTCTCATCTTCAGCGTTTTTTTCTCCTCATGCTGGAGGAGAAAAAAAATATCGATGTGGTCCGGCGTCTCAGTGGCAGGAAGTATTTCCTCGCCGGGACCTATTTATGGATGGAGGGACGAAGAATTCTTTCTGCATTCAAGGTCCGAAGCGCGGTCGGCTCCCGTGCTTAAACTTACGAAGGAGTGTCAGAGACTGGTATCGTTTTTATGTTTTGGCGGAAGGTAATTTTTTTCAGCGTTAACCGCGCGCCAAGAAGGACTGTGCCGAAGGATTATTTACTTTTGCGCCTCATGGTGTGCTTCTATATTAGTGTACGTTCGCGGATTTGGTCTCTCCGGGTTCCGAGTTTAGCCTCGCGGGAATGGCCACAGCCTTCTCATCTTGGTTCACTTCCAAATATTTCGTATCTCCCCTTCGCTCCTAACCGAAGCCGTAACGAATATATTTGCGCACCACAAGTCTTCATCTGGAAGACATTTTTTTAGTGTTTTTATCCACGGCGCAGTTAAATTCGCCAATTCCACCATCTTACTCGTCGTCAGAAAACCAAATTGAATGGGACATCAAAAGTAAAACTCACACTTTCTCACATGCACACATTAGTTACTCAAAGACAATGATGTACAATAGCGCTTCGATATGGCAGCACCCACCCTGATATCGGCAGATTATGCATGATGTGAATAATCTTAAGGTATTGGGACATGAGCGAGGTCCGGAAAAATTTTCTTCTATTTAAATGCGTGGTTTTTGTGGGAGAAAATTCGTTTCGAAGAGATTGTGCTGCACGTTCATTATGCCACACTATCCGTGTTTTGGCAGTCTGGTTTACGCGCTTGCCTTCTAACGCGGAGATTTGCTTATTCGAGTCCCGCCTACGTTAGGATTCTACGTGTTGAATGCCTAACTGGGAGAGATGGCCATTAGGATCCAAATTATAATGTGTAATGAGTGAATTAATGTAAAGAGTGAGTGAAAAGTTTCACCGCGTCTTGGTTAATTGTGGTTTTAATTCTCGATTAGGGGAAACATAAACAAGAACACTATCCTTTTTAATATCCCATCGATAAAAATATATGCACGTAAGTTAGGTTATGTAGTGACACTTGACTCTGGCGTTTTCCATCAAAACAAATATCTGAGTGTAAAGAATTTTTAATTAATTGGAATTTTAGAAATTCTTTTAAGTGCTCCTTTTTCTCTCGTCCCGAAATTAATAAATATGATTTTTAGTACAGTTATTTATCTGTGCTGTGAAATTAGTTAAGATTGAGGCTCGAGGGGTGTTGTTTCATTTCGATAAGTTCCATAATATATACTTACTTTCCAATCCCCGTATGAATAAAATCCATGTGATTTTCAGTCAGTGCGAATATTCTGGTATTTTTTTTCGGTGGTAAAGAAAAAGAAGCGGTTCACTTTCTCTCTTGAACCTTGAACTTTCTCGCGTCGAAAGAATTTATCTTCGAACTCTAGTCTTCTCATATGGAAGCATCTTTTCCTTGACTTAATTTTAACCTTCTACTTGATTATATCATTATTAAGAAGTTAATGTTGTATCGTACGCTGCTCCCCGTATCTTAACTCGCAGAACGGGTCGTCAATTACTGTTGCTGTTGTTTTAGGGGAAGGCTAACAACAAATAAGTTAATTTGCTCTTTAATGGATGGGTGGGTGTTTTGGAAGTTTTAGAAACTTCCGGGAGTAAAGAAAGAGAGGTTGGAAAGAAACTCGGAGTCTGATATACTCATCTCTTATTGATAGAACCCAAGGGGTCTGCTGTCGTGCGTCTTATCCGACGCGAGGAGTATTCAAACCCGGGCTCTTGTGTTGGGAAGCCTGAACTCTGGCCAACAATTCGATCTTCGTCATCATTCGTCATCCTTAAAATTACAACCATTCGTAGGAAGCTGAAAAATGTTTGTTTGGAAACGCAGCAGTTTCGCGAGGGAACGTTTCTCAGTGTGGCTTTTGCGTGTTCTTGGGAAGCGGACGTGTCCCCTTGAGCACTTCCGGTCAAGATCTGATTTTCAAACTTGTCCGGGAGCGTGCGATCCTTTAAGGTCATCATGTGTGTCTTTTCGTTGGTTTGGGGTTGCGGAACACGTTTCTCAAGTCGATCAACTGAGCAACTTGGACAGAGTTGATGGAGAGCGTTCATTTATGTATGTCTCGAGCCTGTGTTGTAATTACCCGGTTAACGTCTTCCCAAGTTCTCACGAGCGCCTCGCTGGCCGTATCTTTGAGGCCGTAGCCCCTCATCTGAAACATTAGTTGCTTACGCAGTGAAATACGCTTCGATTCAATTTCCTCAGCGTATGTTATGCTAATGCTACGACTTTCAATTCTCGCCTCGTTCTCATTCATGGCTAACGATTCCAGTGCCCCATTGAAAAGCTACATTCCTATAGATGTTGATCGAACGGTTCAGACTATAATAACTGGATTTGCTCTCACCAAAGAGTGTATTATGCGTTAATTAAACTATAACTAACTATATTTCGTGAAAGTAGGATACAGTTTTGTCCCTAAAAGTGAGAATTTACCAGATGTGTACCTATTCACACTATTGTAAAATTCACCTTTGTATCGTGTATAGCACCCCCTGCCACACACCCTCGCGGTGGCTTGCCGGGTATAGTGTAGATGTGGATGTATAACTAATGTCATATCCTAAAGTGGTCGAGTGAAAGGAGTAGGTAGGTAGCTACCTCATCGTTTAATGGTTGAATTTTGTGCTTTTTTGTTTTTGCTAAAATGATGACTTGGGATAAAGGGCTACAACTCGAGTAATGCTTTGGCAAACAGAACAGAAAAAAACATATGGAAAGAGAACTAACGTATGGAAAGAGAAATGCGTTGTTTGTTGAAATTGAATGTAAGTCACACCAGTTGTGAGTTTAATCAAGAATCTTCTCTTCTCCTAACTTCTGAAACAATTTTACTCAGGAGGTCATTCTAGTGTATAAATAAATAGCGACGATATAGCAAACAATTGTTTGGACTCAGCCCTTCCTTTAAATTTTTCTTAAGTTTCTGCTCTGTATTATATTTAATGACACGAAATGCTAGATTAATGCGCCCGTGCTAATAGTATTGTATTCATTTTCACGCAGTGTTTAGGACACTTGCGTTTTCTCTCCACGCGTAGTTTATATTTCAGTGATATCCTGGCCGTCGTAATCCTCCGGGAAAGGAATACATCTCCATCTACATATTACCCTGCAAGCCATCATAGAGGTGTGTGGCAGGGGGTGAATTCACACCGAATATGCATTACATATAATTAAAAAAAAGAATTAGTAATTATATTCTAGTCTAAACTCAACAATTAAAAAAAGAAAAGTAGCAAAGCAAGCATGCAAAAATATGCTGTTAGTTGGGATAGTTTAAAGTCCTTATACCACATGCAACTACCTATGCTATCCATTGTTACACTTGCATGTATACTATTGAATTTACAGCTATTCGTATCCCTAATTGTACAAGGAGAGAAGGATATTTTGAATATGTCGGTTCAGTAATCAATTTCTCTAATTTTATGTTCCTAGTCCAGTCTACCATAGTAAGTTGTAGTTCGCAAAATATTTTTTATATTATCAGTGAAAGTATTGTCTTGGAATTTAATGAAGTGATCAAGTCTAAATTTCCACCTACGGTCTGATGACGATTCCCATTTGAGGCCCATACATTCGGCATTCGGCAGGCACTGAGCGATTGCTTGCCGAATGCCGAGCACTGTGTACCGGACTACCGCGGCCGGCCCTCTGGAGGGGATGAGCCACGTTATAGAGGGTCCCAGCGATGAATATTTCGTCATGGTAACGGCACTAACGATATTTCGTGTCTTTTAATACGGTTAGGTACGCTACCAATGAGCTTAATACGGAAAGGTTTATAAATCCGATCAAAACAGATGCTAATGCGCCGTACACCTCTCGAAGCCCTAGATTTGTCCATTTCCTAGGGAACGTCCATAAATTTCAATTCGATGCTCTTCGGGCCAATTTTTCTCCCTTCAGCCCCATGATGCTCCGTTATTCATGCTCCCCTTATTGGTGTTTCGGATACTTGCGGATATTTACGAAAACATATAATACGGTCTCAATGAATTAGAGAATATCTCTCGATATGTTTGTGATCCGAGTGCAATCGTCGAAGCCGTCATTTTATATTGATTTTATTAAAATTCTGTTTTTCATGGTAAGAAGGAAAACACCGGGCGAGAAGTCGTGGGGGGCAAGATCACTCTCCTCCCATCACGAACCCTCCGGGTTCGAATCCCGGCTGAGGCCGGAATTGTTCGTTGGTGTATTGGTCCATCTTGGGTGGAGAACACTTCGAGTGCAGCACTCCGTCCGTCGGATGGGACGTTAAACCGACCACCCCTTGGCGTCATATCGATCAGAGCAGGTTAAAACCGACGCCGGGTTTCTCTCCACCCTTACTCCTTTCCCTGAAAATTCTCTCATCCAATAACCCACCTATCGTAAATGGACTTTACTGTTGGTCTATACACCTGAATAAATAAACGAGGAAAACAATAGGTGACTTTATAGGAGTACACATGCGTCTGTATCTCTATAATGCCCTGCAAGCCACAACATGGATGTGGGTCAGGAGATAAATCATTATTGGGGAATTATCATGATCTTCCATTATTATTCACTTCGTTCTTTAGAATATTATATTTTAACAAAAAGTGTAGCGTCACGTATCTTCTCTAATTCTCCTCATTAATTCTTAGTTTTCCGTTTCGCATGCGGTCCCAAGCAGATTCACACCTGCGAGGACGTGTTTGAAACATTTCGGGATTATATCGAATATGTACCCCAAGAGTTACTTGGTATAAAACTCGAATGTTTCGCAAAGGTGGTGTGTTTGAATCGCTCGTTACCATCTCACTCAGAGTTATCACACGAGTTTTCTCATTCGTTTCGAGCATAGAGCCCCCGGATGAGAAAAACGTGAGTGAGCTTGTTACGAACGAAAACTTACACGACGTGCATGCGGAGGTGACGGATCTGTAAAACGATTGAAGCGGAGTAAAACTCATATTTACTTTTTTCAAGGAAAAGAGCGTGATGTCGAAAAATGTTTAGGTTTCTAGGGCACGAGATTTTTCCTGGAAAATAAATGGACCATTCGCCATGTACTCTCCGTCTCTCTTGTATTCAGTGTTTGAATCTTTCGCCCCATGGGGTTTCAGTTCTGCTGCTCTGCCGTTGAGGAAGGAAAACTTCATGTTTTTTCGGGAGGAGTTCAGTTGGCATCGTATTTATTTCCTCACCGTCACCACAATACGCGCGCAGGTTTTCTCCGTGTCATTGCAGATTCACTGCGTGGGAATTCCTTTCCGTTCCGAATCAACTCGCGCTGCCACGTAATGTTTTCGCAAAGTGAAATATTTTTTTCTTACAACAGTCCGGATGTAAATCTGTCCGTTGCCTTTTCTCTAGAAAGAAATTATTCACTGGATGTGTTTAATACTACGAGTGCAGTTTTTCCTTCCCGTCTGTTATACGATCCTTCCCGGAGCAAATTCAGTTTTCCACTGGAATAATACCTATTTTGTTTTTGTATCCAGGATTTACAGGCGTACCTTTATCACTAGATTCGGATGAAATTCGTTCGAACTGGTTAGTCGAGTTATTCCATCGTAAAATGTCATTTATTTCGGACATTCTCGTGCTCAAGTTCGACTATAAATGTATATCATCCCCGATTCTTCACAATCTCTCCTGTGTTCTCTTTTCGAATATGTTGCACGCTTCGATGTAACCTATCAATGCATGTGAGATTATTCTGTTGAAAATATGGAAGTGAATAGGAGGGCACTTAAGAAGCGTTTTGCCGTGAATTCCATGGTAAGGATGTGCTTTTTTTTACCTCGCCTCCCCCCTGCGGTCAGAAGCGTGAAGAGCACTGACATCAATGGCGCCCCGCTATTTTGGGAGACGTGTTTCTGTGGAAAAATCCGCGTCGTATACTACTAGGAATGCGTCGTATGAATAATGAAAGAGGCAGGCGAGTTCATTTGGGCTAAGGTGTAGGAGTTGGACCAGGAAATGGCGTGGCGCGCCTATATCCCTGAAATAAAGTTCAGAATGGAGGATTTCTAGACGATATTTTCGGGATGTGAACTTAGCACAATGAAAAAATGCTATACTTTACCTTAATAGTTATGATGTTTAACACGCAATTATTTTTACAATTCATCTCTCCTTGAACTTTTTGCATGTAAGTAATGTAGTGCAATTTTGTGCAGTTTTTAGGAAGGTCATAACCTAGAAATTTGGATTAAATTAAGCTAATCTGAACACGTGGTGTTCAGACTCCCTTCATCCAGTTTTCTCCCATGAGCAAATAATTTTTAAGTAAGGTGCTGCGCAAAACATAGTTAGATACATATATGTTTATGTGAAGTGCGTGAGAAAACGTGTCTCAATGCATCTCGAGGGTATGAAATGATGGTAAACAACACTCAATGTAATTTTCAGGGATATCCTTGTAATGTTTATTGTCTTTGAAATAATAGTTAAAATGTTTTACTTACTCTGCTTTTAAAAAAAGCAATAATTATTTTTATGGTCATACTTTTTTAATAACACCCACGCACACATGCATCTTTTAGGCCTTCCCGTTCGAAGTAGACCCTGTTCATTATCTTAAGTGTCCACCACGTTTTCGGATGCCGGTTTTCTTGCGCTACTTCGTTCCGTGCTTCGCTATCCTTTCGTACTTCCTCCGTCTTTGTCGCGATGCATGTTTTCATACCCTTTCTCATGTTCTTCATGTTGCTTCTGATTATTCCATCTTTTTACTATGTATTGCATGTAAGTGGTGGATGTTTGGTGATCTTCACCCCTGCCACACACCCTCGCGGTTGCTTGTAGAATGTTACGTAGATGTAGGTGTACTATCTGTGGCATTTTTGTCATAATTATTCATTCATATGATGATTCGACTGTAATCCATGTGATCATTTCTTCATAATCGACGTTAGTGTTGCACATCACCGGAATTCGCATGGTCTTTTTTCTTTTGCTACGGATAATCTTATCCGCTTCGATGGACATAGCATCGAAACATTGCCTACCAACTAGTTAGGAATTTATTCTGACCTTCCTTGTGTGAAATGTTAAGGTCCTTCTGATTTCATTTTGTCTCGCCAATGCCTGCCAACCTCAAAATACTCAACGAGCGCACGGTAGAAATTTAGAACTCTGTGCAACCATCCAATGGCACAGTTTTCCAAGATTTGGCAGCTCAAAGTCGACAGGAAATACTTCCCAGCTGCCGATGTTGGAATCTATGGGATTTCAACCTTCGCCTTGAGACAAAGTGAGTGACGACCTTCCCTGTATTTCATCCAGTTTAGAAAAATAACTCATTCAAGGCCTGGTGCCGTGCGTATGAGATGCTTAAATCTTGCCCCACTGTCCCGGGAGCAAAAAAAATTGAAACAGACCAGAGCGACGTGCTTTTAATATAGCCGGCGACCTCAGTCTCGCGGAGATCTCTTACACCGCATGTTTTCCAAGGGTGGATGAAGCCGTAGGGTGGTGGCTGGAACCCTGATTTCTTTATTTCGACACTCTGGAGCCGAGGAACATCTGCGGGTCTTCACTTCGGAGATTGTTGACCTTCGTCGGGAAGAGCGTCGCTACCCGCTGGGTTTGTTTTGCATCGCCTCCTTTTTTTGTTCCGATTTGCAACTCTGGACCACGTCCCAAGGTCGAAACAACTGCCGACGGGGGTGAGCTTCTCAGCTTTGAACTGCCAACCCCCGCACCGGCTTCGTGCCTCTTGCTCTGACCGACGAAGTTTGTTATTTTGAAGGTTACTATCCACGTTTGTGCGCGACGCTAGGAGTGCCCATGAATGTATTCATTCATAGGTATTATTTGAGTTCTCGAATGAATATACTTGGGTGTGTGATAAATACCCTAGTATCTGGATCATTACATGAGTATGAACAAGTGGGTGGCTACACGAGAGCCTTGTTGATTATTCAAATACCAGTTTGAATATGCGTGAATCCGATTGAATACTCAGGTGACCTCCCGAGTGCCTCCAAAAATCGTGGCATTCATCATGGTTCCTTCAGGATTCTGAATACTCAACGCAATGAGGGCACTGAAAATTATGTGTTAGAGTTGTGCGTACCCTTTCGGTCTAATGTAACTATCGGTCTTCACCAAGTGCTCGGTTGGGAAACCCTAGAGACCCTAGAAGGTTGTCTGCAAGATGTAAGTTTCCTGAAATATTCGAACCGCACAAATTTTAATTTTACACTGCATATGCATTTCCATCCCCGCCCTGCATCATCGCGACAGACAGAAGCGATAAATTAAGAGAAATCAACTTTCGTACCCAGCGGTAAAAGAATTCATTTTCTACTATGCACGACAAAAATGCAAGCGAAGTATAATTCTTTCAAAATAATTACTCACGATACTTCATTATCAGTCGGCAAACATTTTACTGCTAAAACTCAACTCAACGGCTGGTGACCCACTATCCCCTGCCACGTATTCTTGAGCCGGATCGTAGGTTAAAATATGGATGTGAATGTAATGTAGGTATTCAAGAAAGGAATTCGTGTAATCACCGCTCAAGTAGTCCCCCATTTATTCATCCGGATACACAGGTTCTCACCCAGATATAATCATAATCGTCCGATACATTCGGGTACTCGAATACCAATGAATGGATACACATGGTACGCTCCCAAAGGACGTGGCTTTTTTTATCATTTCCATCCTATCCTCTACACATCCGCTCCGAAAACGCCGCCAGCTTTTAGGATCTATTTCGGACCAAATGAAGTCGAAGAAGCGCATCGTTTTTCCGTGTTATTTTATTTTTAAGTGACCTACGTTTCGATTCGCTAAGTCATCATATGCGCATCGTGTAAAGCTGGTGTTGGGAGGGTAAGAATCGCTTTTTGAGTGGGATGTGTTTTGTTGAGCTTGAAGGCGAGCGACAAAAACAAACGGCGGGAAGTCGAGGGAGATGGAAATTAAGGATAAAAAGTATTAACCCCTGACCTGAACTAATAAAGAGCGCTAAAAACTCCTCTTAAGAATTGCCGCGTGTAAAAAAAGAAGTTGATCCGTGAGTATTGCGTGTAGCAAGCCCGTATGTATACGTGTATCTATTAATTTTTGGAAGAGGAAAAATTCGATAGAGCGATCCTATAGCATTCGTAACACGAAAATCGAAAACGTTGAAACCATAAGGTTCTTTGGTGTAACAATCACTAAAGATTTATCGTGGGGAAGGCACATCCAGGAAATATGCGACCGAGGCAAGAGAAATCTAGGATTTATTAAAAGAGCACTTGGGAAATGTGATGAGAGACAAAAGACCGATGTTACTTTTCACTAGTTAGGCCCCACCTTGAATATGTAGCCATTGTATGGGGTCCGAATGTATTAGGTTTGATCAGAGAGCTAGACTAGTAGTAAGAGCTAGTGCGCAGTGTAGAGCAGCTAGGTTTGTTAAAAGGTGTTACGATAGGTTTCGGAGTGTATCAGAATTATACAAGAATTAGGTTGGGAATCATTATCAGATTGTAGGTTAAAATACAGATTAAATCTATTACAGAAATTTAAAACGGATAGCTTTACTGAAGATGTTAGGTACATATTAAATACACCAGCGTGTTATGCTTGATTCGATCAGATAATAAGATTAGAGAGATAGATTGACCTATTGATAGATTTAAAATTTCATTTTCCCCTCGTACCATTAGAGAACACAATAGGCAGCGTAGCAAAGGGATAGGTCTGCGAAATATTGTAAAGTAGTCTGTGGTGCATGATGAAAGTATTAACAACCAATCCCATTGTTACTATGTAGATACTAACCATGTAGCTGCATTTTACTAAAACTTTTTATTAAAATGTTTGCATATAGTAGGTACTCTAGTTGCATGTCAGTAGTGCATGTTTGGTGATCTTCGCCCCCTGCCACACACCCTCGCGGTGGCTTGCAGGGTATCGCGTAGATGTATGTCGTCCGTGCCTACCAGGATGATCGAACTTTCTTCTCGACTCGACCAAGATGCCGCAAATTATAGCCTCCTTGACTCGCAATCAGGTTAAGATCCGCTTCCATTGAGGTCGGTCCCGGGAATAATTAAGGCTCCCGATATATTTTCCCTGTGAAAAAACAGATGGAAGGGAAGTCGGAGAGTATTCCGAGGAGTGCCAGTCAAGGCTATCCTGAAACCGCGCCACCGTCTTCTACTTCTTCTTGCAGGCAGGCGTTCCCTCTTCACCCCATTGCCTCCGCCGCCTTCCGGGTGCGCGTATGTACTTTTAGCCTGGACCCGCCCTTCTCCCCTCTATCCCTCCGCTGGCGGATATATTTTTCCCTCCCTTCGACCTCCCGTCTCGCCGAATATAAATCGGGATGTTTGCTCCTCCATAAACACTCTCTCCTTCCTCTGTTCCCGTATCCTCCTACTCTCTGTCGATACCGGGGTCCGTCGCGACCCCATTCCTTCGAGCTCCCCCTCCCCCGCGTTATAGCCCACGGATATTGTTTAATGTCTTTTGTCTTCGAACGCAGGAAACCATCTTTTCATAAGCTCGAAACAAAGAGGTTTGAGTGTACTGGCGGCTGCATCGTGGCTGATTTGAGAAACAAGGACGGCCATGTTAGTCAGTAGAGACTTATGGGCTTGCTACAAATTCGGGTACGGTTTCATTGCTATTTATGTTTTAATACACTTGCAGTCTCCATAAGAGGCCGTACAAAAATTAATGTTTTTGTACGAAGTAGGCCAGGACTAATCTTTCCCAGGCACCCCCATTTCATTGTTACCCATAAGCTACCATGACAATGCTTTCTCCAGTACATTCTAACCTCCTTGGCCAAAATTCCCTTTGTCTTCGAATGCTGGAAGCCTTCTTGAAATGTGTTTGAAAAGCGTCCGGCGTCAATTAATTAATGGCTGCCGAGTTAAGTCATCTATTGTTGCCGAAGGAAGCGCAGGAAGCCACTAGTGGTAAAAGAGTTTGAATCGTAACAGTGTTATTCAAAACCGCAGATAAATTTCACCTTTGTGGATGTACTTTTAATCCGGTAAAAAATACTTTTTATTTCATCATCATCATCGGTCAACAATCCTAGGATTGGTTTGATGCAGCCCTCCACTCGATTCTTCTATCGGCCAACCTCTTCATATTGGCGTACTATTTATTTACTCTTGCAAAATGCCTTTGCTATCGGATAGCTTAAGCAACGCACTAAAGGTGCAGTGTAATCATAGAAAAAAAGTTGTAGTGACACATTTACTCAGCACTGGAAATAGTCAAAATTGTTATTATGCTTCATATATTTAAATGGATTTATATAATTCTTGCACCATTAGTAATTATCTTATCACTCTCCTTTGAGAAAAATTTGGTAGCATAATTTAGATAACAAACATCTACCACTAAATGTGGATATTTCGTTTATCATCCTTGTTCAAGTCGACTATAATAGGTCTAGTTGTCGCCATAGTTGATTTTTTCATTTGCCTAGGGTTCAAGGCAATGAGAAGCTATCGGTGACTTGGTACCGATTAGGAATTATTGTTGCAGTGTTGAATCGCATTATAATCGATTGTCACGTGTAATTCGACCATAAGGTTTTCAACTCCCGCAGTAAACTGGGGAAGACGGGTAAATTGCTGTTGGGATGGATTTTTCTGTTCGTATTGTAGGTTTGTAGGTTTTTCGCGTCATAGTTTAGTTAAGCATTTTCTGATCATGTCATTAAAGATGTAGTGTTATGAGTCTTTACTCCCGGAAGCATAACTTTCTCCGTCAATGTACGTACATGAGTTCATTGCTAATTGTGTGAGATATCGATGTTACGGAAGGCATGGGGGTATTTATTCGCTGATTTCGCCGTGGTGCCCTGCTTACGTAAAACAAATATGATTTATTCAAGTCGCGGTGAAGTCTCGCCAAAACATTGCCCTAATTATTCCGAAATCTACTCTTTTTAGCGATAACCTGGCTGTTATGTTTTTTTTTTAAGAGGGTCTCCTCTCTCTACCTGTTTGTTGTCGCCTGCATTTTTTTTGCGTCTCAGGTCGGTGAAAGGTGTTGATAGGTGTTGTTTTCCGTCGGAATTGGTGGCGGTCCAGGGCCTCGTTCGCGTAAATACCGCGGGATGCTATAACGGTCGTACTCTCTCGCATTGGTCGGGAGAGCTGGAGGTGGAACATCACGCCACGGCCGAATCCGGAAACTACCATGGGTCTTCCGACTCGAGACCTTTTTGAGGCCTTCCTCTCTTTAAGACGCTTTGTCCTTCGTTTCTGCGCAATGTTTTTATCCTCCTTCGTGTATTTCGGGGGTGGTGCTTAGCAGTTCGGGGTTAATTGATGCCCAATGCCCCACGTTGGTTAGTCACCCTGGTTCCAATTTTGTGGAACTCGAGGGGAAATGGACGTAACATAAACACCTCTCTCTTCCCTTCCGCGAAGAATGAATACAAAACAGTGTTATTATACATTTGCATTAAAAAATTATCACATGTTGGTCGCCAACCCGGGGCTAAGATTAAATTACAACTGACCAAAGTTTTATTACAACCCATCATGGAATATTGCCTGGTGCCATACAGTGATCCTTCTGGCAGGATTTGAGTAGGCTCCAGGTTGCCTAGAACGCTTGTCTGCGGTACGCTCTAAGGCCTGGATATACGGACCATATGACTCCCTTTTACCTCTAGGAGAGTATGCTGAAAATGAAGGAGAGACGTATCCTCCAAGTCCTATTAGTAGGGTACAAGGTTTTGAAGGTTCACACATCAACTTACATTTTTCAGCACCTAAATTTGAAGGGGGCAACACACAACATAACGACCAGAAACGCCAGCAATTCATTTGTGATCCCATGTCACCGTTCGTCAAGAATGGCTGGTTCTGTTCGCAATACCGTTTCCCGAGAGTTTAATTCGTTGCCGTCCGAGATAAGATCAAACCTAAATAAAACTAGACTAATTAAACACTTTCTAGGGACCTACCAAATATGATTCGTTGATCTTCCTCTACGCGCTCCCCAGTTTCGCATTCCCGATATACAGTTTCAAATATCCATCTAGCAATTCCTTCTGATAAGTCACCTCATCCTGTTATTATCCATTCATCATTATTTATACTTTCTTCACACTGCATTGTTTTCCTTTCTTTCTTCTTTTCTTATTTCAGTTCTCAGATTTGTATTTTTATTTTTCTGTGTATTTTCAATTTTTTTTGCTTAGTACATAGTCGTAAATTTTATCATGTAAAATTGCATATTTTGCTACAATTATGTATATATTTGTAATCTTGTATCTAATCTAAACCTCTTACAATGTACTTTAATGAGCCCTAGGCTAGGGGTAGAGAGGGGCCATCGGGCCTTATAAATAAAACAAATAAAACAAAATAAAAATAAAGTTAAATAAAACAAAAGTCAAAGTCAACCTTGGTAACTTTTAAAGTAGTAGTATAAATACAGGCTTTTTACGTTTTAAGGTCAATGGTTTGATCAAAGCTCGCGAACTAGCCGCGAGAACTTAAATGGCGTTACCATCTGATATTGCATGATAGCAGACATTCCACAGAGAAAACAATCATTCGCCTTTGCCAGACTCGAAACCGGACGTCTTGGTAGCTCAACTGGTTGGGTGCCTGGCCGGAAATCAGGGGGTCCGGGTATGATTTTTTTCTCTGCGGAATATCTGATATTGTCAATGGTCTGTATTAATTTGTTTGCATTATAAGACCCCATGCTATCTGCACACAGATTTCCATGTGTTGCGATATGGAAATGCGGGTTTTAGTATATTTATGGGCTGAACGTTGATTTCGTCTCAGCCACGTATTAGCTGACTCAGATATTCTTAGTGTATTTTCTCTCGAGTCGTGGAAATTATTCCTAATTTTTAAAAAATATTTTTTTCTTCTGCTTACTTTTTTTTAGCTCATTTGTTGCTCTTTGGTTATTATTTACTCTCAATTTATTTCAGTATGTAACAATTACAGGTGTGAGTACTACATTTACAGTGATAAACGGTTAAAATATTTGAAAAGTCGATTGCGTCTAAACTTCCACCTAAATTTCCAAATTTGTTGGTATCAAAACGGTGACGGTGGCGGACGTGGCTACCCTTAGGCGCGACCCCTCTAGAGTCTCCGGCAATTATGACGGCAACGAAACCTGATGCTAGCCGAAGACTCGGAGGTGGAAGTTACTTAACTGTAACTAACAATAATATAATAACTTTATATGGATGGGCATCAAAGAGTAAAGGCAGGTAGCATTCCGGCCACAGTAATCAAGTATTTTCATAACCAAATGATCTTTTGGTTGGCCGGACAAGCACGTTACCAACATAGTTACAGTGGCCGAATAAACCGTATTCGAGGGTTGTGAAAAAATAACATTAATGCAATTGAAAGAAAAATATTTCTTTTTTAATTGCTAGGAAATGCAGGAAAAGGATCGGAATCAAAAGCTTAAAATCCACAACACACACCGTCGTTTGAGACGATCGTTTTCCAATCCTTTTCATCTGCTGTCGGAAACAGGATGCCCTTTTTTCTCTCTCTTTTCCGGCGAAGTTTTAAAATTTTTCTTGACGTTAAAAGCCCTCTGGCTATGAAGAGGCAGAGTTTGTCAGTTCGTCGCCAGTCAGTTGATTTCCTTTAAGGGTCGTAGATATAGATATAAGGCTGGAAATAATGTTGACTGCTGGGAGAAGTGACGTAGGCGAAACTGCATGACCCCACTACTTTGATAGCGACAAAAGATAAAATATAAGAGGGTTTGGAAGATGACCATAATCAAACAAGATTTACTCCAACATCATTTCAGAAAGATTTATTTTTCTGTTCAACTACCCCATGCTCGCTTAATCAGCGGTTTCCTTTGCTACTTCACGTAAGACAACGACTTTTGGTTGCTCTGTTTCATTTTGTCTTTCTGGCTCATTATACTTTTCCTCGGGGGCATCTTATACTTATGTTTTGAGTAGCGCATGTTTCAGAATAAGCTCATGGTTTCATCGAGCTCCGTATACCTCTGCTAATTATCGCCAGGATTTCCTGTAAATAATTCCGTGTTCCGGAAGGATTATTCATGCAACGTGGTTGTCTCTCGTTGATTCCATCAGTTATTTTTGGCCGAATGCTCCAATTTTGTATCCTCTAATTACCTTCTCCTTTGTTACGAAGTAGATTTGGCTGCAATTGAGCATTGAATCAATGGATAGGTCATGCGCCCTTCCGTTTTTATTCATAACCCCGATTGTTGTGTGACATTTATCCAAAAAAAACTCTTGGCATTTAATAATCGCAACTTCATCATATTTCTCAATATAATGAAGGCCATATCAGGGAACTCTGTACTTCGGATCACATTATGTGATGTAGATATTCATATGCCAAATTATTGCGTGTTTTTCAGCACGGGGAAACGTAGTTCGAGCTCTATTATTGTTGGTGCGAACGATTATATTTCAAGAACACTTCAATTTCTAAGTTTTGCAGATGGCCGAGTGGATTCTAAATTGATTGATAGGTTAAATGGGTCGTCTTGTGTTTTATGTAATTAAAATGTCCACCGGAAATTTTAGTAATTACTTCATTCCGCCCCTGGAATAAACAGTTTGCCGTAATCGAAGTTCTTCCGTAATTCCAATTTGCCATTTGTTCATCCATCTATCAATTTCATCATCATTCATAATATCCATGTGGACTCATGAGCATTTAAGTATCTTTTGCCCTTGAAGATTATTCAGACCGGTGAGGAAAGGCGAAGAAATAAAAATATGGAGAGAAACCCGGCGTCTGTTCTTAACGAAAGGCGTCATGAGGACGGCATTATAACGTCCCATCCGACGGAAGGAGTACTGAACTAAGTGCTCCCCACACCTGGCAAGTGGAGGCCGGTTATTTGGATTCACACCGATTAAGTGATCGAGCAGAGTGTCCGCCCTGTTTAAGATTTATGAGATCGTCTCTCTATCATACTTTTCAATGCGTTTAATCTTTGATGTCTTCCTCTCATCTGTGATCATCGCGAAAAATCCTCGATTATATCTCACGAGCTTTAGGATAGATGTCGCGATTGTTTCCTCGACTAAGTTTCCGACCAGTGGCAGTAAGTATCCCTGGTCGAGCGGGTGTTGTAAATCACGACTCTTCCAGGTCTCCAGCGCAACCCATATACGTGCATACGAGTGAATCTCATCCACACCACATCGTTCGATGCAGCTGGTTGAGCCAGTCTCCCCACATATTCCTTAATACGTCCGGATTCATTCATTCAAGCCCCGTGCGCCTGAAGGTATTTTTAAGCATCAACTAAGTAAGCACTTAAGTTCGATGTTTACTCTAAGTAAGTGTAAAAATTGCATCTATACGAAACGGAGAAACCTATTTCTTCCTTTTTACGTCTTAATATTCGCATAATTTTTACCTAGACGACCTAGTCGTGCTGGCTGAGGTAACTTTACATTTCGTGTTTACTTCACCACCGCCGCTTGGGTGTTGCAGCTTGATTTAAATGTGGGTCGTTTATTAATTGATGTATGTAAATTACAATGCCCTTGTCTATACTATTTTCTTACGGATTATTTATTACGATGAATACACCACAATGGAATGGGTAATTACATTTATTCAGGCTGATTGTATGTTTGATCGTCGCAAAATCTGTAATGCATCACCCTTGGGTTTATAATATATTCGTAACGCAATCTTGCGTTGCAAAGTTAACTCGAACTTTTCTAATTATCTGTGATCGGTGATTCTGATTTGGAGGCGTTCACGTCATTGTAAATACTCGGTGTGTGCAGAATTACATCGTTGGTTTTAAGTCTGTCGCACACTTAAATGTGCCCCGTATCAGGAGGAAAGGTATAACGATGGGTGTGGATGAGAAGAAGAGAAACGTAGCTTCGGCATAAACGAGTGCCAAGGGGACCACAGCTTAACCATCCGACGGATGGCGTGCTAATGAATTTGGATTTTCCTCCACACGGTATCCAGTTAGGACTCCAGTGAAACTTTAAGCGGGACTTGAACCCGCCTCATAAGTGCATGGGCCAGTACCCCTGCTACCCTCCCCTGACTAACCGTTTGTAGATATGTATCTATCTGCGGTTTCAAGTCTATGCCCACACTTACAGGCACACCAGAGACCGGAAGAAAAGATATAATGATGGGAATGAAAGGGCGGAGAGAAACCCGGCGTCGGAATTAGCCTGCTCTAAACGAAAGGCGTCTAGGGGACTACGGCTTAACGTTCTATCCAAAGGACGGAATACTGAACTAGAATGTTCTCCACAAAGCACTCAAGTAGGAACCGATTTACCATGGGAAAATATAATTTACTGCCGGTATTCGAACCCCAGCCTTCATGGTGAATGGGCAATACTGTGACAATGACTCTAACTTGACCCCTATTAATGATACCGTAATATATTCCGTGTTGTAATATAGTTATACGTCAAATATACTGCAGAAGGTGTGAATATACGCAACCGAACGACGAGTACCTGGTTTAAGTAGGCTAAGTCTGTATTAGGTTAAAGTAATATAATTTACTCATTGGAATTAAATGCATTAATACGTATCCGTAGGAAGTTCATAGATGCCACTGTCATGAAGTTGGAGAATTGAGACCAACATAACATACATAAAAGGCCAGAGAATTTTTTTTTCTAAAAGGTGGGTGTTATCATTCCCAAAAAACGAATCTTGCCTCATTGTCAACAATAGACAGACATACGTATTCACCCTCCACCTTTCTAACCTCCTTTGTTTCTTCTGGCCTGAAAGTTTCTAAATAAAATTCTTAATTTTGTAAAGGCCCAGGTATGAGTCCAGGCAGTAATTAGATGTATACATAGATTTAAATTATATTTATGGTTCCGATATTGATTGTAGCCATAGCTAGCTCCATAACACAGGATTTTTTTCGCCCCTTCATGAATAATGTTAAAATTTCTTAGTACAATTTGTAATTATTATATTTTTTCTCTCCCATTGAATTTCAACGGGCACCTTCAGCTAGTAAATTGATAAATTTAATCATGCATTTTTATCAGTACAAGAGTGATTAGCTACGGTTGCGTGCAGTCGGTACACCCCTTCCTCTTCGATCTCCAACCTCTTTGTTTTGCGCCAGACTATTTTCGTCTCTACCCCTCCCCCCCCCCTTTAATCTCACTCTTCCCCTCCCCCCAACTGGGATGCCGTACTACACCGATCGCCCGTCCTTTTGTGACCCAATTGCGACGCTGCTGCCCCCTCAGCGGTAAGCGCTCGAGATGAGGGTAGGAGGTTACGTACGTTGTTCCGTATACTTTCTCTTGAGAGTGAGAGGCGGTATCGTTTGGGAAGAGAATCGAATCCGTTTCCAATGCTAGTTTGTTTTCTGTACTCGTGTTTTATGTTTTTCTTTTCCTATGCGTGATCCAGCGTAGGCTTCCGTGCCCCCGATATTCATTTCTTGGTGTCCTCCATTCAGGTTAGAATGTACTGTAGGTGGCATCTCAGCTGATTTGAGAAGCCATTGGCCATCTTGGTAGGCACGGGCTTACTCATCGCGATACTCTTTCTGATTAAGTTTTTTTTTTCATGGGTGTTTTCAAGTCTGTTTCCGCACTAATAGGCGCTTCAGACCGGGAGGAAAGGTATAAGGATAGGGATGGAAGGGATCGGGTAATGTCCTCTGATTAAGTCGTCTTTGCACGAGGTAAAACTTAAAGAGTAGTAAGATAAATACTGGAGTCCTTTTTTTAAATTCGTCAAAGAAACAGAGGAAAGTGCGAAAACTCGCATAAAACGCCGAAGTTGTACTTTCAAGAGGTTAAACTTGTGCCAGTTTTAGTAATAAAATTAACTCTCAGGGCGAATCAAATGCATTAATAGCTCCCTTAAATAGTTTTGGGATTAGATTGGATTAACTAACGCCACCGCTGCGATGAAATATGGGTACGGTTTTATTCTTATTTATTCATATGATCTCTTTTCTCGACCTCTTATTTTAGTATGCATATATTTTTTTATAATCAGGAGTTTAGGTCAATTAGAATAAAAAGGTCAAAACTTTTTCCGTCGTTTCGGATATTTATGTATCCATCTTCAGGGCTCTGAACACCCCAATATTTGAAAAAACAGGATTTCCCAACAAAACATCTATTAAAAGTAAAATTCAACTCCGTGTATTAGCGAATAATGCCATTAAAACAAGCCTCACATTTAATTTCTAAGAAGATTATATATTCAGAACAAAATTAGAATGAAGGTAAATCAAAGAAATGTTCCATATCTCAAAAAACAAAAAAATGTTGTAGTAAAAGGACAGGCATATCATATTTAAGTAAAATTTATCATAAATTAAAAAAGGAACAATTTTTCAACTATGAAATAAACAAAACAAAGACATTACAAATGTAAATAAATAAAATATCAAAAAACTTGAAGGTAATGTAATCTGGAAAATGTCTTCACATATTTTACTTTTTAGTAGCTGTTTATTGTAATTTTTAAACCATAATGTTTTTAAAGATGGGTTTTTAACAGTTTCTAATCATTATGCACATCATTACAGCCCTGAAGATGGATACATAAATACCCGAAACGTCGACAAAGGGGATGACCTTTTCATTGTAATTGACCTAAACTGCTGATTATATAAAAAATATATATTTATGTTTTAATGCACTTGCAATCTCCATAACAGGCCGTACAAAACACAATTTTTTGTACGGAATAGGTGGGGCTTTATCGTTCCCAAGTATCTCCGTTCTGGCTTCATTGTCACCCAAGCCGATGCCTCCTCCAGTACATTCTAACCTCCTTGGTCTCCTCTACTCTCCGGAGGTCATGGAAACGGGTGAATTGACTTGTTTGCCTCGTTTTCGAGCCGAACGAATGGAATCAGGATGGAGGTTTGTTCTACTAATTCACACCTCCCGTGAGTGGTGGCGCTTACTGTGCTCTAGCTACTCTCTCTGAATCAGATGCGGGCCGCGATTTCACACTATGGGAAAACATCTGACACGTGATTAGGACACTGGATCCTATAGTTTTCGTTTCCGCGCCATACCTATGATGTACACATAAAAGGTAAGCATCATCAGCGCATGTGTATCCAATGTATCCAATTCGGGACGTGATATGTTCTCTTTAACTCCATTATGATTGTCCTTTGGTCAGTGTCTTTTTTTGTCTTTTGTAGTCTTCTTACTATGTCGATTTGCATTCCTCACATTCCGTGGTCTCTGTGGGAACAAAGGTGTGAATATTATCATTTTTTATCTTCTTCGGAGTTCAGTCCAGTTTTAGTACTGCGCAGCCCTCTCTTATAGATTACCAGTAAATATTGAATGCATTTTGCTCCAATTTTAACTACTACTGTTTTTTTTGTCGTGCAACACGCACCTCAATTTTAGAGGAAAGTTTTAGTTAAAAAAATAAAATCTTAAATAAGACTAGAGAGCTTGACACTTATAATGAACATTAATGCTCATGTTTATGTACAATTATTGTCCTTTTAACCATATGCGTAGTGATTTCCAGAGACTGATCCGGATGAAATTTTTTGAACAGGAATAGAGATAATTTTTTTCATTAATATAAGTAGTATTAAAGATACAATTGAGAGAGCATGGGTAGAACTGGAGTTAGCAGAGCCTAAAGAGAAAGCTGAACTTGAAGCTTTATTGTCCAAGGAAAATCATAAAGACTTATCAATGGATAAACCGGATGGTAATTCTTCAGATGAAGAGGTTGCTGAGGATGATGATGATGCTCCTCCTTTACTTCCTCTCCGAGGTAACTCCTTGGCTCGATCTGGAATAACAATAGAAAATCATCAGGTGAACAGCATCACATCAAATCACGGTCCTCTTCCACCTTTACCTCCTGATAGGCCACTTCCCAGTGAGCCTCCTGGTGAGTCCGTTCCAAGTGCCGAAAAGGATGATAGTTCTGATGATGTGCCAGTGGATGTTCTGCATGAGAATAACGTTAATGCCGATGCATTAGTTCCGGAGAAGATCGCTTGTGCAGTATCACATCATATCCACAAGAGGAAGTTCCACGCCCCTCACCAAGTCACTATATATGCCCTCCAGTAAGATCAGCCAATTAAAACATTTGACAGATCTGGAGCAGAGGAGACTTGAGGTGGGATGTTAGCGGATGTGGCATCAAAGAAGGGAAGTTGAGGTGCAATTACAACCGAAATTAAATACCATTGATTCGGCATCTCATAAACGAATGGTGATTAATTACGTTAGAAAAAATTATTATGCGTGTCGGTAAAATTTCGGCCATAAATTGTCGAAAAAGACAGCGTGTCTTATCATGATAAATATGGTAATGAAGATAAGGGACCAGTCCACAGTAAGGATCCAACGGTAAACGTGTGTTCAACGTAAAGGAATACGGTCACATATTCGTGATAGCACTGTGGATAAATAGTTTTGAAAATAGTCTATCATAGGATCTTATATTAGGTACTGAAGGCTATTGCCTCAACCTGCTGAAATGCAGTCATGTTGCCAAGTACTCATATACTCACCTGAAAAGCAGTCATGCCAAATTTTTGATAATATTCCACGCTTGAGCTCATCTGCCGAAGTTGTCCGGAGGAAGTATCACCATGTATATTAATGCCGTGATTTAGCTCTTTGGAGTCGAAGAGACGACGAGTTTCAAGGCCCCATGACTGTCCTCTCCCTCTCTAATTTACACGTGTGTACATCATGCCTGTGGATTGCATAATTTTTGGAATGAAATTATTAGCTCCGAAGCAGAGGAGACTTGAGGTGGGATGTTAGCGAATGTGACATCAAAGGAGGGAAGTTGAGGTGTAATTACAACCGAAATTAAATACCTTTGATTCGGCATCTCATAAACTAACGGTAAATAATTCGGGTCCCAAAAGGGTATGGATTCGACATGCCATTAATCCGTTGGAGAAATGTGTAAATGCAATATATCGGCTCTAGTAGTGTGCGCTCGCATCCTTGATCAAAATTTTTATGCGGGATGGGTGCGTGTACCGATATGGTTATATTTCGTTATTTTCTGTCAAGAAGTGAAGAAAGATAGCTGACGTTCTTCGTATTTTTGACTAGGGATATTGCTTTGAGGGCACCGTTTTTGTCACCGGTGTGTTAATTTTAGGGTGGCGACATTTTGAAAACGTGGCGACATGCTAAACGAAAACATCTGTGATTTGTCAGCCCGAGAAACATTTTCTTAATAAATTTTGATGCGATTCTTCGACACGATTCTCGTTTCGAAATCTTTTACTGTCGATTTGAATGGAAATTGAATTCGTTAACTAAAGAACTAAACTAGAAAGAACTAGTCGTAGACTAAAAAAAATTGTTAGACATCTGTGTGTAAGGTCATTGTTTTCCTGATCCCCAAGACAATGTGTAGTGCTTGAGAACCGTTTAGATCCCTCCAGAATATTGCCGTAGAGATCAAGAATCCTGGTTCGTTTTCTATAACTGCATTATGGGTAGCGTTGTGGTCTGGGTATTGGATCTGGAATCACAAGACCCTTGATTCTGATTCAAGAGACCTCTTTTCCTCCGAAAAAATATAACTGTTTTTGTAAATTTTATTCTAACCAAAGAAGTTTGTCTTTTGGCTCTTTTTCTTGTTTGGATTCTAAAACCTCCCGTGATTTTTTTCTAGCTATTCTGCTCGTAATAATTAACATTTGGTTCTTCGAATTCATATCCCGCAACATTTATAAGACATAAGGAAGAGCCCAGCGGTTCTTTTAAATTATTGTTTATTTCGCTATAGGAGTAAAGTAGAGCTGAATGTCTTTGATCTTGTCCATCGTAACTGAATAAACCCATCCCACGTTATGCGGGCTTCCATTTATCACTACTTTAGAGTGTTTAACTAAGGCCTTTTATCTTTATTCAGTGAAATTGATCGGAAAAAATTTGAAACGACTTTTTAGTGGTGCAGCTGGCTTGAGAATTATTAAAGGGGGATCGGATTGTTGGAGATCTGGGGCCTTATTCTGTAAAGTCGAATTCGAAATTCCGTCGTCACAACAATACCCATATATGGAAAAAACGTCATAGTTTGTAGTACAAACCGTGCTCCCTTGATGCCGCGACGGTCGCTCCGGCTCAAGGCGACGGAGTCGTATCATTTTGCGGATCATTTCGTTCATAATCCGTCGCCTAATATTTTCTGGCGAGCAGGCGCTGCCTTCGCGGTGGGCACCTATAGAATCTTCGATTGTAGCAGACAACTTGTTGATATTTATCGCGCGGAATACAAGGTGAGAATGTATCTAATTCTAGCTAATGATTAAATCTTTCATGTCTCCGTTTCCTTGCCGCTTATACAGTTAGAAGTATATAAAACTATTTGTTTTGTTTTCAAATGTCGCCATGCAATGTTTTTGTTTAATTTTGATTAATAAATTGTCAGGTAGAGTAGACATATAGGATTGTTATTCGTGTAAAACTTCTACGTAAGATTTTAATGCTACTGCAGGGGCAATATATATTATTGAGAGGAGATGTTATCATGTTGGAAATCACATTGTTTGAGCAAATATCATTATGCTGCCTTGCTTTGTATGAGTACCTTTCTTTGTATGAGTACCTTTCTTTGTGTGGTTTGTGTTCTACCGACAAATTCTGATATTGTATGGACGTCCCCCCTGTGTGGTGGCTTGCAGGGTATATGTAGATGTAGACGTCCTTTGGTCTTCGGACGCGTAAATTATCGCAGGATATTGAACGGTTGTTGCATATTTGTAATTGCTACTGTGATATCATCCATTCCAAATCAATGTACTACATAAATAGAAACAATAGCGGATGGAGGAATATATGCACGTAGATGTAATGATTCACTCGAGAAAACAATATCATTACAGAAGCTGTCGACACAATCAATTGATAAAACCAAAACATTTCGTGATTTTATTCCGAAGGTGTAATCACTTTCAATTTTCAGAAGTTTCACTTTCTTAATTAGTCTGCCGTTATTCCATACCAGCATATATTGTTACATTTTAAAGCGAATAGATTGATTACAAACATCAAAAGTCATGTTGATTAACTATTGTTAATTACCTCAGCTTGTTCCTTCCATTGTAATAATGGCGCGCTGGATAGACATAACGTTGGATAACAGTCAACTGTTATACGTCATTTCGGCGGTGAACGATGTTCGCGAATCGTTCGTCGCGGTGACCCACGACTCTCCATATGAGCTGAAATTCTTTCGACTTTACAGAATAGGCCCCCTGGCCTCCCATTCGGGTTGCACGGGTTCGTATCCCGGCAGTAGTAGAAAGTATTTTCTTTGGCATGCTAGTCCGAACTTGAGTGCTGTGTGGAGAGCACTTAGAGATCAGCACCGGATTGGAGGTTAAATCGTGGTCCTCGTGGAGCATGTCGAGGGGTTTACAAATTGCAGTACACGAGTCAACGGATACGGACATGTGCCTCTTTATGTTTAATTGAAATTGAAAAGAGAAATATCATAGTATGTACCTTCTATTAAAGCATATGTTGGCATCAATGAATAGAATTTTGATAGTAGCAATCACTGCAGCATATTGAGGATCGTGCCTTATAAACGATAAGTTTACTCTCCTGTCCGATGAGGGTATTTCTTAGGAAAATGCCAACTCATTCTCGCACTGATTCAAACATAATTATTTTGCCTTGAATTTTTCTCATTTTCATAAAAAAGCTATAAATGCAATATTGCTTTAAATTTCATAAAAGTATATTAATGGGTCGCGAATACGTTAGAAAATTCTGTGAAAGATTGGTTTAGCATTTCCGTCTCGAATGTATGCCGACCACAGGTTACGAGTATGTACGCTAATGCCAACGCCCCTGCACCCTTACTGCTCTCCTTGAAAAATTCCTCCCTCTATCCAGTTACCGACCTTCATAAATTACGCAAATTCTCGTAGTCCTCGGTCGCCTCCTCCTCAGTTCACTGTCACAAATTACTACTAATTGGGGAGGTTAAAATTACAATTGTGTCTTAGGGAAATAATTGCCTTGTTTTCCATTGCAACTCTATGCTTGTCTTGCTGTGCCAATATGATACCAAATGTTGTAGGTTGTACATATCATGTAAAACAATAGTTGTCCTGAAATGGTTGTGTGAAATTGCGTTCGCTGCGTCTTGTGCAATGGCGGAAAAGTGAAATCCTGGGGAATCAGAGCGTTCACTACCACATCTGAGAGCGGTTTTAGAGAGAGAGATTCGTCGTCCTCGGCGTTTAATCTTTCTCTCGCCTTGTTTTCATAACTCACGCTTAATATCTCTGGGATAGAAATCTGGAATCTCATTGGACTGCTTCTTGGCCATCGCGAGTTGATAGGTTATGAAAGCTTGCTTTCCGGAGAGAATTCAAGATAATGTGCAGGCATGCATCGGATCGTGAAGGAAGTTCATGTTAGACGAGGGCTTATTTGTCGCACCACTCACGATGTACTTGCGCGAGAAATGTTATGTTTTCCTTATACTGAGCAGTTCGAAACTGTTTCAGGTGTATGGGAAACCGTCTTAGGGGGAAATATTAAGGTCGCCTTCGTGTTAATGCCTAATATCATTTAATGGTGAACTCCGAAGGAAATACGGCCGCATGTTTCAGACAGAACTCATCTGCATAATACCCTGCCAGCCCGTTGAAGGGAGTGAAGGTTATGCCTATGCCTATGCAGCCTATGAGGGGCTGAAGTGGGACATTGTGTGAAATTTATGGGGTGGGAGGAATTAAATGTCCATTTAAAGCTTCGCCGGTATAATACTAATAATAATAACATAGAAAAAGTTTTTCGTGAATACTTTTATCTGCCAAGAAATTGGGTCGAAATAGTGATTATGCTTCAGATATAAATTAATTTCTATAATTCATGCATTATTAGTAATTATCTAAATATTAAAAATAAAAGTAAAATGTAATAGTCCCTCAAGCCTACTTTTAAATATCTTTAACTATGAATTCAATAATATTTAAAGCAATGCGGTAACACTGAATGCGACGCCATATGAATTGCACAAATGCATTTCGTCTGCAATAACGCAGCAAAAAAACGCTCATATGTTGAAATCTGAGGTGTCTTCTAATTTATACAATTTTATTTCTTAGTAAAATACGTATCCATTACTAGTTGGTTGAAAAAGTGACGTATATTGGCGTTATGAAAACATGGCTTTTTCCTCGGTAACGCCCATTCTTCCCATTAAGCGCGTGTAATTTCAACGACGATTTATGGAAAAATTTGTACAATATGAGAGATTTATGCCGATTAATATATATGCAGGATTCCTTTTTTTATGTGTGCCCAAATTATGAAAGAAATTACATATCTTTCATGTTACGATTCAACGTCCTTAACTGCTGCTGTTATCGCATGTGCCTAAATTGGCATAAAGAAGATGGTTCTTTTTCGTGTCGAATCAACGAAAGCCGTCTTAATAAGCCCGCCGACACAACGAATTTCATTTTTTCTAGAACGATGTGCATGTTCGCGATTCTTTTGTCTGGAAATTCTCGTTTTCCGACATATTTTATGAAGCTAGGACGCTCGATGTCATCACGTCCGTCGGTGAATTTTTTTAGGTGTTGGTTCGGGGTGGGGCTGGGAACCATTGCGGGAGAGGCGTGTGTGCTTTTGTTAAACAGTCACCCCAATTCAAACCATCCGCAATGTCAACCGTTGTTCGTCTCGTGTGCTATGTCGTAACTCCAGTCAGAGACCGATGGCCACCTTACCCGTTGCTTCGGCCATTGTTGTGCATCCTTCTGATTTGGGTGTGTTGAACAAGCGAACACACTGTGTTCGCTTGTTGCCCATTTCTTCTCTGGCCTTGAATTAATCATTTATCTACGTATAGAGGAGTCATTATAATTGATCACAATTGTAATACATTGCCAGTGTACCTGACGATGGTCTAAGTAGCGAAACCGGTAGTGCAACACTCAATAAAATCGTGGAACTTTACTAAGTACCTACTGGTGTTTATTTTACGCATTATGCAATGGTTCTACCAAGTGAGGTGTAATAATGTTTATTTATCAAATATTCTCCTCTCTTTTTTCGTATTTATCTCAACTAATCGAACTTAGACTGAGGTAAGATGATGGAAATAGACTGGCAGCTTTTGAGATGTGTGTGGAGAATGGTGGAGAAAGTAAAGAAAGTAGTAAAGAAGAATGTGAAAAGGGAGAAAAACGGGGAAGTGCTGGATATTGTATGGGAAGAGAGGGAGTTGATTAAATTAATTACCTAGGTGGAGACTGAGCATACAGTTAAAGAGATAGTTGTGGGTGGGTGGCGTTTTGAAAGAGACGAGAGAATTCGAGGAAAGCGGGGAAGAGGAAGAACTAGCATTTGGTATCAGCGACAGAGTTTGGAAGCATTCAAACCTAATGAACAGAAGGTTATCCTACTCCTTGATACTAATTATGCGAAAGAAAGTGATCCTACTCCTTAATACGTAGTATTATAATCATTTAGATGAATTTTGGCATTCTAAAGCTGCATGATCCGGTAAGAAACTGTAATAAATCCATAAAAATGTGCCTCTTATTTTGTCATTCTGGTGCTATAGTTAAATCAAATGGTTGTAATTAGTAGTATACTTGATGCGGGATCTTCATAGGTTTTCATCCCCGTCATTCATGTTCGCTATCGCATTTTTCGCCTTTTTTCCGTTTTCATCTGTGGGCGTCCGGCACCCATATGTGTATTTCTTTCCCGCTCTGCCTTCGCCCGTTTTCAACCCCACTCGTTCACCCTCCTCCCCCGCGTCTCGCGTGACTCTTCCGAAGAACACTCGGGATCGAGCACGCTCGCACGCGCTCCAGACTAATGATTGACCCCTTCTCATCCCTCTCTCTCTCTCTCCGCCACCCCTCCCCATCCTTTTCCTCGTCTCTTTTCCGACACAAAGGTCCTTCTCATGCACGGCCATAATCCGTTACTGCGATTCCTGCTTGTCGAGACCTCTAGTGTTGTGTGGCGGGCACTATGGGGGGTTGTAGTGTGTGTTAAGGGAGAGAGATAGATCGAGGGTAGGGTTTTCTGAGATGCCCCCCCCTGGCGTGACTCCGATATCCTTTATTCTCTAGACCCGCCCTCTCCACCCCACCTGCACCCTCTTATGATTGTAGTCATCCATCATTTTTGCGATTGATATTTTTTTTCAAGTATTATTTTCGTTCCATTTTTTTTCATAGGGTGAGTTTCTCGTATTTTTACTTTGCTAGCCACATTCGGTGACGGGATTTTGCGAGAAGAGTCTCTTAAGCGGCAAAGCTCGGGGTGGCCGCCCCTGCGTCTATTGTTGGTAGTAGCCACTTGCTGGGTGTGACCAAACCGTTGGATGGTTTGATAAGCGAGGGTGGAATTCATCCCGTTCAAAGTCGAAAAATGAACGAAATATTCATCTACATGTACATGATACCCTGCAAGCCACCACAAGGGAGTGTGGCGGGGGGCAAACCATCTGCTCTATCAATCAGAGAAAGTAAGATTATAGTTACTACCTTGCAGGCATGCAAAAAATACTCCTCCGTTCATACACTATTCTAATAGCTGGTCAACTATTTATGATTCTATATTAAGATGCACTGTGAACAAAACCTAATTGTTTTCCTATTAATTCATTAGTTCCATTGGGTATCAGCTTCGCCGTTGAAGCCAATGCAAAAATATTAATTAAAACGAGCCTGATACAATGGTGAAGTTAATTGTATAAAATAGTCACTTTCACTTAAACTATACGACTGTTTCTTTGGTGACAGAGCAAGTGCATGCATCATGTAACAAGTTGTGAAAAAAACGTGTTTTGGGGGGATAAACTATTTTTTTCTGTAGAAATAATTTGTCGAATGAAAAAAATATATATTTCATCACTAGCTTTATGCGTCGGTGTTCGTTTGATGTGGACATAGAAGGGTGACATGAGCGTTATCTCGTATCAAATTCGGTGATTCAGTGCCGCTTTAACTTGCGTCAGCGTCTTCGTCTTGAGCGCTCAATATCTTGACTGGAAAAGTTTTTGCGTATTTAGACTCGGTATTTATTTTTTTGCTGTATCAGGGATTCCCGATTTGAAGCGATCGCTGCTATCTACTTCGGTTATTGGAGATACCAAGATGATTCTCAGATTAGTGGCTGTTTATTTGTTTATGCAGGCGATGGGAATCTCATCCATTAGGATATTTAAATCGCATTTGTTTTTTCCAAGACATCCTTGACCGCCTTGGGATTCGAGCCGGTGCCTTTGATTTTGGCTGCGAACTGCGTACAGGATTTCTGAAATAAGTCTTGCGAAGAATCTCAGTTCACCGCCATCCCAACGCTGATGTAAATTGTTTCCGCAGTAATCAGGGTCAAGGTCATGTGCTAATTCCAGTCCGCCCCACTCGATAGTCGCGGCGATAGCGAATGCAAGGAAATGTATGAGGGCGGAGGATTTACCCCAAATGATGAGCGGAGGGAGGAAGGTGTGTGGTTGCGGTTGTGTTTTGTTATTTTTATCCATGGGTCATTCTTTTTTGTGATTTGCCGAGGTTTTGATTATTGTCATAAAAATTTTATTACATAAAAATCATATTTACATAAAATGTTTATTGGTGGCTACGTGGATGTCCGACTACCGAATTATTCGATCAGCTTTTAAAATATCCAAGGCTCCTAGGATTCTCTATATTTGCTATTCAATATCGTCTGCAAGGGTAATCTATTCATTCATGTTGGATTTTTCGGCGTGATCACTGGTCATCGTTCCTTAAATTGGTGTAATACCATCTCCAACCAATTTGTCTATCGACTGTCCTTTTTATATTGGAATAATTCTTCTCTTTTACATTACTCATCACTTGTTATATTTTATGCTATGTCCTTCCCTGCAATTCCTTCCGAAGGGCCCAGATTCGAATTCTGAAGTGACTTTCAGGGATTCAATTTTTTTTAGCATTATACCGAACCCGAATTTGAGTGCTTGGAAATAGTAATAGAAGGTCAGCACTCCCACCGTCGCATGGAACGTGATATGGTGGATCCCTTGGCGCCTTTCGTGAAATCAGGTCAATGCTGGCTTCGGGTTTCTCTCCACCGTCGTTTAACTTGCTAAAATACGTAACTACTCTCAAATAACCACCTATCCTGAGTAGCGAACATGGCCTTAGTTGCCGGGCGTCTCCCCTGATGACAATACCAAATTTCTTCAAGAGATCAACATCTCTCGAAATGTGTCCGTCAAGGTTCTTCCGTCTTTGTTTCAGCATTTCCTTGAGATTTCATTCTTTCCGTGCTTATGAGAACATTCTCATTATCCAAATATTCATCGTCATTGTATATTCAGTTTCATCTTTGTCAGTCCTCCGTGACACCAGTGTTTCAGTCCGTACCTTTCCTGCCGCTGCAATCGTCCACGTATCACGTAAAGGTGTATGTTCGGGATGTATGTACGTTCGAATTAAGTGTTCCCTTATTTCTAGGCTCGAAGTGGTAGAATTTGTTTTTTTATATTCTTCGCCTGCTTAGATCATATCGCACCGCCTCACCTGGTCTTGAACCAAAGACAAAACTGCATTGAAACCCGAGGGGGGATTCGAACCCAAGAGCTTTGCATCGTCAGAGTGGCACGTTACCAATCTGGTAACGCACCAGTTTCTAGTAGTGCAGTATAATTCTAGTCTTGAATTTCCAGTAATTGGTCAATTTTTACATACGCATTTTACGCATACATTTTACGTCTATGTAAATCCTTGCAAGCCACCGCAAGGGTGTATATCAGGTATGAAAGTGATATCACTTACTACCTATAAGGAATACAACAAAATACTACTCCTTTAATGCACCTCTTATATTACTTTAAGATACTTTCAAGATACATTTTAACTCCCTCAAGATAGTTTCTAGTATAATACTTTCTTCCCTCTAGATTCCCCACTTCGACTGGTATATTTCACTAATTATTTTCTGCTTGCAAAGAAGTTGGGTTAGCCTCTGGATCTGATTCGTCTATTATCAAATGGATTCTTCTATTTCCCGTGAAGACACCTTTCGCGTCCGCATTCGGGGTAGGACCATGTCGACTCCTTTGTTTACCGCGTGTCTCAGCCACTGTTTTGGTCTGCGCCCGCCGCCGACGATGCACGTAGCGCGGATCGATAATTATTAAAAACAGCGGGTTCACGAGGCCGAACCAATCCGATTGGCTCTTCCCGAGAGAGTGCGGGCGAAGAAGTATGCCTCCGCCTCACGGCTCGCGCGCTGCCAGGTATCGGGCGATGAGATTTCCAAGTGCTTGCACACGAGGTTGCGAAACTTGTGTTTATCAGCCGGCGTCGTCGGAGAGAGGCGAGGAGTTGGGCAGTCTGCTTCTTCTCTCCCGAGGCTTCGCTCGCTCGTGCTCCCCGCCGAGCATTTCACGGGAGCAGAGAGCGTTTGGGTGGCCCCGCAAACCGGGCGCTGTTACTCCCGTGGATCCTCGAAGGATAACTCTTTCTTCGCGGTCGCTTTTTGCGTCCGTTCGCCTCGACGCGTAGTGAGTGGTTCCTCGCGTGAACGGTGAAGAGTGTTGTCATTCGTGTTATCGTTCCCCAGTATTTTCCCCATCCGATCCGAATGGTGGTCGAAGTGGTGAGGTCACAACCATGGCGCGTGGACTGTCCGAAGGAGAGTGACCGTGGCGGCTCGGAGAACCAAATCATCATGAATATTAGAGGTCTCAGGCTCTACGGACACCTGGAAGTCCACGTAGAAGGGGTGGCTTTGAAAGTAAGTAACCTAGAGTGAGCGCCTGTTGTCTGCTGACCTTTTCTTAAATACACCAAGGCAGGGAAAAGCAGCGCAATGGTCGGAAAAATGTTTTTATTTTTTTATCTTAGTTATTAGGAATAGGGGGTTATGGTGGCTTAGTAGGTAGGGCGCTGAAAAACCGACCGGAGGGTACCGGGTTCAAATCCCGGGTAGAAGCCTTTCTTGACATACCCACCTAAAAGTCCTCGCGATTCAATTTTCTGCGTGTCAGAACTTCGTAGGAAATCACAGGTGGCCTAGGGAAAGGAAATGGGCTCCCAACCCTGAATGTGTGAATTTCACACGCCATTGGCTTAGTACGGGGTGAGCTCTACTCTCACCTACCGAAGACCAACCTTTGGGTTGAACACAAGTTTATTTAGGGATTGATGGACAACAGGTTAACTAACTCGTGCCATAGAGAAAAGATTCTCTAAATGGGGTACGCAAACTCCTTAAGGATAGGCGCTTGATGATTTTACGGGAACGCGATAAATGCTTAGAAATGGCAGATTAAACAGTGAGCGCATTCGTTTGTCTGAATAACCACCACGTCCAATTAGGTGCAAGCAGCGAGTGACTACGCTACGGATTCAACAGTAAATGAACAGCAGCTGCGTACGTGGATAAGCATGGCTCTTGGATAAGGGTCGCTGATTAGGGAAAGGAACTACCAAGGGGTACGCAAGTGAAGAAAGGTCGGGAACCACCTATCCACGGAGGATTGGTGTGTAGGATGTAGGTGGGAATATGTCAAGGAACGGAAGAAGGATGCAGAAAAACCCGGCGTCAGCATCAGCTCTCTCTTAAACAAAGTTTAGTGCCCGGTTTAGTGTACCATCCGACGGACGAAGAACTGAACTTGAAGAGCCCTCCACCCGACATGTGGGGACTCCATTTTAAAATCTCCGCCAATGCCGGGAATGAACCCAGGTCTTCGGAGTGGGAAGCCAATCCGTTGAATCCGTAGGTACTGAAGCAACTACTCCAACACTATCTCTTTTATAGTTTCATGTCATAAAGGACAGGGTGCCATCTAATGCTTGGAGTGCAAGTCATGTATCATCCGTTATTCTACTGCAGGGATTCGAACCTTAACTCTCGGCATGATAAGCTAATACTCAAGTTGGAAGTCTAACCCGATTCCCCTTTTTTAGTTTCACGACGTGGATGACAAGGTACCGTCGTGTACGTTAGTGCATTCTTATCTTGAGTGTCTTGTTTGAATTAATATTGATTTAAATAGTTGGATCCATTTTGTCGAATCATTTTCCGGACCTCGTGGTGAGGTTCATAACGTGCTGGCGTGGCAACCGAAAAGTCCCGTGTTCGAATTCTGCCTCGAATATGACTGTCGTTGTTTTCTTAAGATGAAAGGTGGGTTGAATTTTTACACAGCTTATGGAGTTAGAGATCCTAAAATCAAACTGATGTTTCGCTACTTTGTGAAAACGCAATAGTATGTTAAGGAACGGAGTTTGGCAGGTATATCCTTTGTATGACTTAACATTTTCATGCTGTGCGTTTGTAATGTTAATAATAATAATATTAAGAAATTTATTTACATATTTATTATAATCCAGATACTAGCTTGATTGACGAGAAGTCGCGTTGCTCAAGTTTTAATGTTATCTTGCATTGATTGCCTCCATTTTTGTGATGTTGAACTCTTGTTTTGGTAATAAAAAGAGAGAACTTTTTATTTTCCTCACTATTTTATTCTTCACTCAACCGGTTTCAACGTAGGTATGTCACGTCATTTCCAAGAGCTGTCTTGAAAATGTCTTGAAGCAATCTATAGACAGCTCTTGAAAATGACGTGAAATACGTTGAAATTGGTTGTGAGTGAAGAATAAAATAGAGTGGAAAATTACTAAGTTCTCTCTTTTTATTACGATGAATTTCCACAATGTAAACTCGTCTACCATTGATCTTATCCAGTATTGGTGTTGGTCTTCGTGTGGTGCAGCGTTAACTTCACTAAAGTTCTAAACACTGGATCGCAACTAGTATCCGGACCAAATTTACTCTCTATGTTGTCACACTAATAAAAAATTTCCAACTTTCTCAAAATCTGAGTGTAGAATCCTCTTCGAAATTAGAAAAACTTCTAAACTTTCCGCGACTATGTTGCATCATCCTGCGATTTTTGTCTGTTTTATTCGCGTTGAAATTTCTAGGCCAAACCAAAAAAAAAGCTGAAGATAGGAGAAAAAAAATATATCTTATAAGATATCTCATGTTTTTCCCTTCTGGATTAAGAAATGCTGAACGGAATCGGGATTGAGGAAGGTGTTCCATGTCTTCGAGTGCCTACTGATGTCCAATTAACCATTGTTAGTGGTGAAATTTGGCCTGAATGAAATCGAAAATCCTACTTTGCTATTTTAATTCTTTCTTTTATGAGATGCGATTCTGTAAGGCTTTCTGATTAAAATCATTGTCTTTGTAGCTTGAGTTATCGATTTTTATATATTGTTCCTAACCTCCTTTGAAATAAAAAGATAAGAAGCACAACACTAAAAACATCGGGTAAAATTAATTGTAATACAGTCATATATGATACTAGTTTGTTCCTTATGACTTGTGTTGCATCAGTGTAATAACTTCTGTAGATTAGATAACTGCTATAGGCACTTTTTCACGAATTAATTATAAGTATTAGTTTTTACTATTATGAATTATGTCGAAATATGTAGAAATCTCGATATTGGAAAACAGTTATGGACACTTTTTCCTTACAATTTAATATTATGAATTTCACAAAGCCATTTATTATGGGTAATACTAGTTTATTTTTGCCCTTTCAACAATTAGGCTATGAGCTGACGCTGATATTTAATTGTCTAACATACTTCCAATTACTTTAGAGAGAACATTCTACCTCCTGGAATGTTGAAATGATGAAAATATTCGAAAACATTATAGTTGTAACTCTAGACCTCTTTCGTGTCCCACTTCTGTTCAGTTAAACGTGCATTTATTCCTACAATACAGATGAGTTTTTCCTTTAAAGCAGTGAAGTAAGGTCAGGACAGAGCCGTGACCTTATTTTCGTCTTATTACCTCCCCATTTATGTCAAATGAATCACGTAAAGGTTTTCGTCTGTTCAATATTGTCTCATAAGTGAACATAACAATGGTTAATACCTCTTAAGTCAAGCCATTTTCTTGCGAGCTAAAAATGGGAACTGTATCAACTACTGAAGTTGCCTCTGTCATAGATCATGATCCATCGCTTCCGATTGTATTTCAAAAATTGTACAATCCCCTTTCAGAGAAAAACGCGCTAAAAATCACGCTTGAATTCATTGCCAACAAACAGCCGTTTATCTCTTCCCTAGGTGTGAATGAAATTCCAAAAATACTAATCCCCCCAATCTTTTATGAGGGGAGTGGACTTTTATTGCCCCATCTCCATATTGACCTCTTTATCGTCTGTAATTGCACTTGGCATGAATTCGTATGCTTTGTAAATCACGAGTCTGCCGACGGTTCCATTTCGCGGTTCAGGTTTAATTCGCGGCCATATATCCTTCCGGTCGTGCTTAGGGTAGAATTTTTTAGGTAGATGGATTTACCTATCCTCATGCTGGAGCTTAGTTTTGATTTACTGAGGTTGTTGGAAGTTTTCATGCTTCTCGACGGGATCGTATGCCACGTGATCATCACCTGCGGGAAGGAAAAGGCGGGCACCGGTTACAATAACCAATGGCAGTGCGACTTCCAGTAATTAACTTAAACGTATATTTTCCTCCATTAAAAGCAAGTTGGTACTTCGTTCACGTTTGTAGTTCAAACGTGTTTGAGATGGGGCAGCATTGGAAACGAATATTATTCTATATATGGAGGTAAACCACAGGTGTAAGGTTATTGTTTTTAGAATCACCTCATACTTGTTCATCCATACAACAGTGGTGAACTGGGACAATTAGGCCCGGAGACTTCGGGTGAAGCAATATTTCTCCAGGCTCAAGGTTTCAAATCGATTTCTCTGGGATATTGTCAGGTGCGAAGCAACAAACTGTAAATATTTCAAGTATGTAATCCATCGTTAATATGGCATTCTCTCGGCAGATGTTGAATTAGGTAAATTAATAATTCATTTTTGCGCGCTTTTATTGAGGAAAAATATTTAATTGTTAGAAGGAACATTACATTCCTTTGTGACTGGGCTCAGGATGATGACTCTTAACCTCACCGCCACAGTTTCATGAACTGCGAAACTGTGTAAATTATGCCAATAAAATAGAACTTATATAATATTTATCATACCTAATGAATAATATTTAATATATTTAAATAATTATTGATTTAATCTCTATCTTAAGCATTCTATTATTATTTAAAAGCGTAAACATCTTAACACCTGAAAATAAAGGTAGCCAGTTCAGATTCTATGGGTTGCAGACCAAAACCTCGCGTTGGTAACCCTAGTTGTGAATTACCTCATTTTGTGAGATTTATTTATAAATGTATCCTATTCTTGGCATTATCGTTCTAGCTTTCAAAAGTATAAGAATAGGTGCTCTCCTAGCGACTCCTTTTGATGTATAACTATAAAAATCATAAGAAATTGAGAACTTCACCCGACGAAAGACCCGTGAGTACTATTCATCCAGCTCAAGTGTTTTATTCCCGGTGAGAACATGAGGACAGGGTGTAGGAAAAAGAATAGAAACAAAGCTAATGAGACCATTAGGAATCGTGGACATGATGAGAGGTTTCTTTTCGAGGCATACACCGATTACAAACAAGAAAAGACAATCAAGCAGCATTCCAATGCAAAATTATGGAAAATTTCTCGAAAAATTTTTTACTTAGCATTAGGAGTTTAAAAAATTGTATAATCAGCTGAAATTTCGTAATTCGTATGAAAAAAGTATGGAAAATTTCTTGGAAATTTTTTTACTCACCATTAGGGTTTAAAAAATTGTTTAATCAGCTGAAATTTCGTAATTCCTACGAAAAAAGTGTGGATATTTGTTGGAAAAATTTTACTTACCATTAGGTGTTTAAAAAAATTGTATAATCAGTTAAAGTTTCGTAATTCCTACTAAAGGGCGTGAAGGGAAAGTTAATAGACAGTGGCGGTTCGGGTTGGTGAATTTGTCAAAGCAGTGGCTTTCTATCTCCAACATTATTTGAGTTCAGAAATTATTCAGTAGAATAACGGTCTCTAACTGAGAGGTACGTGGATTCAACAATTTCAAAACTCCGTCCGCCTGATGGAACGTTAAACCCTAGACCTCTTGGAGTCTTTCGTCAAGTTTAGGGTAATGCTGACGCCGGTTTTCTCTCCGCTCGTTCCTTATTCCCTGGAAAATGCCTACCCCAGCCAAAGTTTCCTACTATCCTAAAATGGCAGCAATGACCTCGCCTATCGTTCGCCTCTCCCGAATCACGACAGGTACTACTATTACCTTGTCTCCAGTCCTTTGAGGGGTTGGTTTGGGGTTGTGGTGAGAGTCTAGGGCCTCGGTTTGAATCCTTAATGCCCTCCGATCCCGAATGGCGAATATCTTTCATCGGTAAATGGGCCAATAGATGAGTTCTGTGTGGAGAGTACTTCGAGTGCAGTACTCCGTCCGTCGGAGAGGACGTTAAACGACCCTTGGAGGACCCTTGACACCTTTCGTTAAGAACAAGCTTGTGTTCCATTTCGGTATTCTCTCCACCCTTCCTCCTTCTACCTTTCCATTGTCATCCTTGCCCCATTCCTCCCGATATAAATTAATGGGGTCGTTTACCATATTTTTTAAATTTCCGAATCTGATAGAGTTTGTAAAATACAAAAACCAGTATTTTCCCGTTCTTCGATCTTTCGAGTCGTTTTCTAGCTCTAAGCAGCGAAAAACTGATGTGTTAACCCTTTCGGCAAAGTGGGCGTGCAAAGGACTCGTACGTCATTCCCTTCGTCCAATCACAAATGAGACTGCGCCGCTCCTTCGATCAATCGCAATGGAGGACACATAGCTGACGGTGCCAATGGAAGTGGTTGTTAGACTCCATTCGGATTATTTTGAGAGGCATTGCATATTCGGCTACAACGTAATTTGTGAAGTAAATAAAATTGAGCACACTTTTAGTGCTTACGAAAATATTTTGTAGTTCAATTGTTTTTGGTAATTTTCAGGATGCGACAGGATCTCTTCTGGCAGACCTCCCCTCCCGTTCTTCCTTAAACAGTCAAGGACGGGAGGTGGATGTATGAGGATGACGGTATCCCTAACGCAGCTCGTTCGTTGGGCGTCACCTTTTACTTATTTAAATTTTTGATTTATGAGCAAATGGCTCTGTTAGAAGATTAAATATTTCACTAAAATTCAGTTTTCGTTTCCAACTAGCGATTTTGTGTACAGAAGAGTGATTTCGGTTCCAAATACGCTCTCCCATCAAACACCAGCGTATTATGCTAGATTCGACCGTTCAAATAAGAGTTAAGGTAAGGTAAATAAGGTTAAAGTACAGATTAAATCTATTAGAGAAATTTCAATCGGATAGCTTTACTGAAGATGTTAGGCACATATTAAAAACACCAGCGTATTATGCTAGATTCGACCAGACAAATAAGATTCGAGAAATAGATTGTCGTACTGATGGATTCAAAATGGCATTTTCCCCCGTACTATAAGAGAACAGAATAGGCAGCATAGCAAAGGGATAGGTAGGGGAAATTTTAGAGTATTCTGTAGTGCGTGATGCATGTATTAATCCCTTAAATACTATAGATACTAACAATCTAGTTGCATGCGACCCTATAGTTGCTTGTTTGCATGTCAATAGTGAATGCTTGGTGATATTCACCCCGTGCCACACACCCTCGCGGTGGCTTCCAGGGTATCGTGTAGATGTAGATGAAAGTGCGAGACGGACTCTAAACCACGGGCGAGATCCTGCAGTTCCTTTGCCTAAGTATGCCCGAGTACACATCCAAATTTCCGCAGCCATTCAGAAGCAGAAGCGTCCCCTGCGAGCCCTCTTTTAAAAGTCCGCCCCTCGCCTTCATTGTACACCGGCGCCCCATTCATGTGGTTTCGAGTAAAAAAAAAGAACGAACAGGGATTCGTTCCCCGTTTTTAGTACCTCAGAGCGCGCGCGACAGCTCACAACGGGTGCCCCGCCAACCAACCAATCCCCGATACGCTCCGACGACTTCCATTGACCCGCGATGTGCGCTCTCGGGTCGACCTAGTCCCTAGTCTCCCCCTCCTTCGCGTCATCTGTCTCCACCTCTCCACCCCCCCCCCCCCCCCCCCCGTCCTCCTTGTCGTATTCCACCCACGACCCCGAAGTTTACCCATTTCGGGATGAAAACGTCACTTCAGTAATCCTGCTCGGGACGTTGCGAAAGGTTGACTTAGTTACGGGAATATTGTCTGCGTTCTTGTTTGTGTCTCGTCTACTCACTGAGTGGATTGCTGGAGCAATGTTGAAACCGCGGTTTGGACCAAGTCCGGCAAAAAGGTCGGAGAACGAGGTTTATTTCCGAGCCGCATGGAAACAGCGGTAAGGGAGCCGCCAAAGTGCACAGCATATTGTTGTACCGAGTTGTAGAGGCTGTTATTCAGGGGGAGGTGACCTAAAGCATGTGTCGTTTGCGCCATTTAGGATAGGGGGTCAATAGGGTAGAGAATTGTATCTGGCGATGTGGTAAGGGTGGAGCGAAACCCAGCGTTGGTGTCGGTCCGCTCTTAACGAGGGGTGCCAAGGGTTCATTGTTATAGCGTCCCATCCAACGGATGTAACACTAGAAGACGAGGCGCTTTCCTCACACTAATCAAGTGGGGATCGGTAGACCAATAAAAAAATGTCCCTTAGACAGAATTTGAACTCTGAGCGTAGTGCAGTAAAGCCAGTGCATCAAAATTAAACGGTGGTCTTTCGATTTGAAAATTCACTTTTTTCAATAACATAAGACCATATTTTCAGTGATGATGTTAAAAATATTTTGCGGACCCCAACTTACTATGGTAGACTGGACCATAATCACAAAATTAGAGAAATAGATTGCCGAACTGACAGATTCAAAATGTCCTTTTTTCCTCGTACTATTAGGGATATGAATAACGGTAAATATATCCAGTACGAGTGTAGCAATGGATAACATTGGTAGCTGCATGTTGGTATAAGAACTTATAGCTAACCCAACTAACGGCATGTTTTTGCATGTATGTTTTGCTATTTTTATCCTTTTTTAAATGGCGTAGTTTTGAACAGTACCTATACAAGTACTAATCCCTTTTTTATGCTTGATATGTAGTGCATGTTTGGTGAGAGTTCACCCCCTGCCACACACCTTTATGGTGGCTTGCAGGGTATTATGTAGATGTAGATGTAGATATGTTATGGCGATAACGCCATGATGTTTTTAGTCGTTCTTCAACGATAAAATCAGTTACAACGAGGATGCTACATATCCAACAAGAATGGTCCAATTAAATATGGGCGACTCCCTGGTTAATTGCTTTCGTTCGGATTTTGTTCGCGGAATTCATTCATTTTGGCGAATCTTCGTTAATGCTGACCGATAAAATGTCCAGGCTGTGTAAAATTTCTAACGCACCTATCGGGTAGGTTTAAAATATACATATCACTCAACCTTTTGTAGCAATATTGGGCTATAAAATCGGTTCATGATGTTATCTTGGGAGACGTTATAGTCGGTTTGTATAACATATGAGGAATGCATAGATGCAGTAATATTATTATATTTTAAGTGATATTATTATATATTTAGTGCCCTCTTTGTCTGGGCTAAATGTACCATTTTTTCCATATATTTAACGGTTATTTAAAACGAAAGTGAAGCGAATGTCCTAATGGGAGTGAAGTTTGAACGAGTGGCAGTTGCATTTGTGAGATATCCAACGTCCCTTGTTTACGATTTATCATCGCTTCCTATTCGTACACGTGAGTCCTGCATGGTAATGATCTGATTACTTCTTCTATTTCACCGTAATAGTCATATCTTAATGGCGTCACTTGTCATCCCGAAATAACCGCCCGCGCGGTTGCTGCATTCCTTTGCGTGCCTTCTTGAAATGTGGCTCCATAAAAATACTCCTCCGTAATCTATGGCCCATCCCCGTGCTCTCCCCGAATATGGCGTTTATTTTTGTAATCTTCCTCTCGCCTTAGCACGTAGTCTATCGCCGTGCCTTTTCAAGGTTCTCTTCTTCGTGAGTTCTTTATCGCCGATCCTTTTTACTTAACGTGTTTTCTTCTTAACTTTATGTGTTAATGAACTTTCCTCCTATTTGTATAATACGTTGAGTTCTAAGAATTCTACACTTACTAATACGTCACTCATTACCTTTGTTGATGATATGTATTGAGACAGGCTCGATGCAGTTCTTTACTCAGTTCTTATTTCAGATTGCCTCTTCGTGGGTACATGATGCCATTATAAAACTACTTTCACATATGTTTCTAAATGTCATATGCAAATTCATTGCAATTTTTACCATTTACTTCGCCTCGACGACTGTCTTCTTTTTTAAAGCAGTTGAAATCACTCCCAATCCCAGCACTCACAATAGAATTTCTCCCTTTGACAGCAAGGAATAACAAGGCACCATATAAAGAATAACTACGCTGCTTAATTAATGTACTACCTCTTTCATTAATTGACACTTTTTGTTTCTGGATTAATTTTTAATAACGTAGAAATTGAAATTAAAGCCCTTTATTGATGGGACTACCGCTGCCGACACTACTGATCAGAATTCCCGGATTCAAACTCCTTAGATACTCTAGCTAAATCCAAGCAGAGTGACAGAGTAATCTGAGGTATCATAGGCAGCCGAAGGAGACGAACTGCCCCCCCTTAACAACGTTAATACATGAATACCACACGTCTAAAGAGTTTAGTGCTTGGTGAACTCAACCCACACCAAACCTGACCGATCCTCGGGTTTGACGATGTCGTTTGGTTTGTTATGCGTATAAAATCGTTTCCTCTGGATACGCCGATGTGATTTGACCTTTCCATCTTTATGAAATGAAATGTCATAGATGAAAATATTTATTATTCCGGGACAAGGTGTCCCTTAGGAACATAATTGGTGTACATAATTTAGAGTCTATCGGACCTTCTATCTACATCGAGATTACAAGGAATGTATCATATCAATGAATACATGGGTGATACAAAAATATTAATGCACTTTTTGTATAAATATATGTTCGAACCCTCGAAAGAAACATCATCGAAATAATGGAATACTTGGTTCTAGCGGTAGTCAGGTGGGTGACGCGTCGCTGTGATGTCCCTAAAGTCACGAGTTCGAATCCCAACGTGTTGTTAGATGTCATAATCGGTTAATGATTACGCTTAGGACGAATTTATGTTATATGGTACGATATAACTTTAGAGTGTAACGCTACTGTTACTACTACTCGGGTTACGACAATAATAAGGTATTATTTTTGATTGATCAATCCCGGAAAACGTCGCCGGTAAAGTTAAAGTGTCGCCAATGAGAGGCTTCGGAAAATGGATGCGATCTGCGTACACTCCCGCTGGATAATGATGAGGGGATAAATTATCAGCCTACCAGCAAGCATTCAGATTAATCCCTCGCTGACCCTGAACTCCCGTGTTGGAAATGCAGAAAAAAATGACACTCATGGCGCGTGGCTGGAGAGGGATTTGGTGCGAGAATTTGGATTCCGAGCCAACAGCGTCACTCCGAGGGCAATGGGAGAGGAAGTGAGAAGTCAATAACGGCCCAACTGTGCGTCATTAGGTTTATGGATGTCCCAACATATCCTAGATTTATTATTGGAAACTTATTCCTGTGGTGTAAGCCCTCGGAAACGAATGACGTCACGGCCCAGATGCTTATAGCTGCGGCGGTGTTTGTCAAGTGAAGAGCAAAGGTATTTCATATTCAAGAGAACTGAAATTAAAAGCTTGTCAGCTTAAGTTCATGTCAGCCTATTAATCGCGGGTCAGACTTCAGCGGATGGAAGGATTTTCAGTTCAGGCTCCGTCAATAAAAGGATATATTCATTCCTAAATACGAATCGTTTAGTTGCACGTGCCTGTTGAATGCTTCACGAATGCGTTTCCCTCATTTGGTAGCATTTATCTTTTAGTCCATGTTTGATGATTATTGTCTCCCTGCCATCCACCCTCGAGGCGGCTTGCACTCAGTACGCTCAGTAGATGTTGATATACCTTCATGCAATCCTCCGACGAAGGCAAATATCCTTTTGTGTGTGTATGTATGTGAGTGTAATTTATATGATAACTTCTGTAAACCAAGAAATTGCTTTTTTAAGCTATAACATATTCATCAAATAGAATCTTAGGAAACGATATCAGCATTGAAACCCTGGCAGTACCACTTGTTTGATCTTTTTGTGATTTGAGATAGTTTTCCTAAATATACCGTGGTGTAACGCAACAATATTACACCTATATGCATTAATTTAGGTAAGTTGTGATTATTATTTGTGATTTACTGGTTCTCGTACTCTTACATCTGCAGCACCCTCCCAGCCATCAAATAGGTGAGTGGCAGGAGATTAATTCCCACCAAACATGCATTGCATATCATGCTTAAAAAGGATATTCTAGATACATGCCATTGCATATTGCATTCTAGATGCATGCCATATTGTAGAGCCATGTCCTCTTTCCATGCTACCAACCAACAGCATGCAAAAACATGCTGTTGGTTGGTAGCATGGAAAAATATGTAGTTAGCTTTAAGTCCTTATAACAGCATGCCATAAATCGAAAAATGCTCAAACCTGTCCATGTAGACAATCTTGTGCGCGGTGTTCTTTTGATTTATTGTAAATAAAATATTCTGTAGAAACCGATTCTGCACAAAGGCCTCTCACTTCTCCGTGGAATCGTCGAAAGAAAAATTCGATGGAATTTTAGTCGACACTCAAAATGTCATCCCAGCGGTTTTCACAGGTCAACAAAGAGGAAGGGACGGAGGTTTTCCACCCCTTGGTTGGGGCGCGTGCCCTCATCACTCCCTCTCTCTTTCTACCCTCCACCCCTTCTCCACATCCTCCTCCTTCCGTCCCCATCGTGCAGAGAGGGTTGGTTGCTGGGGGAGGGACGTGGGTGCAATCGCAAAACCACCTTGGCTGCTGCTGCGGTTTATAGATTTTTCTCTCTCCCCTCTTTTTTCCTCCAACCCTCTCGGTTTCCGTAGGGGGGGTGGAGGGTCGGGTTCTTTCCGGGATGTTGGCGGCGCCGCGGCCCTCCAAGCAACCCGACGAGACCGGCGCGTCGGTCTCGTCAGGTTGGAGGGGACACTCGGGCTAAGTGGATGTTGTTTTCGGCCTGGGGGAGGGATCGAGAAGAAGAGCGCTTGCTTACTCACTCGGTGGTTTCCTTTGCCCCCTCTCTTTCTCCTGTCTCTCGAGACCGCTTCGCCGTTGAGTCGCGTGGTTTCGCCGTGGTGGGGAGGAGGAAGAGGTGGATTAATTTTTCATTCGAAAGACCCGGGAGTGGTGGGTTGGGGGATGACCGACGCGTTTAACCCTCGGAAATTCGGCGCCTCGGTGAGAATCGACGAGAGGAGATCTCCGTCAGAGAAGTTGCGGCCTTCTCGTTTCTGTTGTTTTTACTTTGGGTTGGCCACCGACAAATTTTACACTTTAAAGGGTGAACATTAAACGGGGGTCCGTCAGGGCTGCGTATTTACTCCAACTCTCTTCAACTTATATTCAGAGATAATAAATATTTTGAAAATCTACAAGTTGGCGTCAATATCAACTGTATCCATCAAGCCTATGACGTCGTTCTAATGACATAGATAACTATAGGATAACAAAAGAAAATAATGATGCGTCGGCACTGTCCTTTACTTGACGAAAGGATCTTAGGTAGTTCCCAGATAGCTCAATGACGATGCTTCCGACTTGAGAAGTCTTGAACTTGAAGTGCTCTCAATCTTTAGGGGGTCGGGTTGGTGTAAAGTTTAGAGTGCTGGCCTCGCACCCGAAGGACTAGGGTACGGATCCCGGCAGTGGCAGATATTTTTATTGGTAAACCGGCTTGGCAGATGCTATGCTATTTTAATTTTTAATTACAAATTTTATGCATGATAATTAGTGCATGTTTGGTGAGAGTTCACCCCCTGCCACACACCTTTATGGTGGCTTGCAGGGTATTACGTAGATGTAGTTGTAATTACGAAAGGAACACGACTTGAGGAAAAAAACATATTTATTCCTCCAGAAGTACATACGTCGACTTAACGAAGGCGAATCGGAAAAAAATTACCTTTTTGTGTGGGTGGCAGGAATTTCCGCTCCGTTGATTCCTGATGTTTTAATGTTGATCTAACCGGGGAGCTTGTGTTTTGAGTCTGAGTGGGTGCTGGGACGAAGTGGGCGACTCCTACGCGAGAGGGCTCTCTCTTCCTCCAATCGACGCCCTTTCCCCTTCGCATGTAATCCGTTGGTTTTTTCCCCATTTTCGCTCCATATCCTCTCGTCTTCCCAGTAAAGGAATCTTCAAGGAAGCGATGCGACGAGGAAACAGGGAAATCAAATCCACTAGAGGAGGGAAAATTATCGGTTCGTGTGCCTCACTTTCTCTTACTCGAGGAGTGGGGATCGGGATGGCGTGGTGGTTAGAGTTGTAGTTTCGCAATCCAAGGACCCGGGTTCGAATCCCAGTAGTCACAGATAATATTAGCCTAATACCCTGCAAGCCACTGCAGGAGTGTGTGGCAGCAGGTGAATCACTAGGCATCACTAGGCATGCTATTCAAATCAGAGATTTTCTCTTTTAAATTAAAATTAAAGTAAAATTTACTCTTACTATCATGCAAGCATTCAAAAATACTAATCCGTACAAGCACTAGTTACATACAAATGAGAAGTATATTGCTACTACTTCGAGGAAAACGTTAGAAATATATCCACGAGGTCCGTGTAACTAAATTGTTATTGTATAAAAAGTAATCTTATAATTATGTTTTGGGTTAATGGAAGTTAAGCGGGGTAGGGGTAGCATCACTCAGGTAGCTAGAGGGACGTAGGTCTGTAGAGGGGTCCACCCTCGCTCTCGTCGAAAATCGAGCCTCGCCCATCCCGGGAGCTCAGCGAAGGCAGACCTTTCCCAGCGGGTGGGGTCTCCGGGGAAATCGACCACTACACATGGTTTTTCGATGTTATAAACTTTGGAACGTATTAACAATTTTTCTTCGTCATCGTATCGTTCATTCCAGAACGTTTTTTGATTGACGCTCTACGATGGAAATTAAGGATTTTCCTATTTTTCGCGTAAAAAGCGGATGGGATGTGGCAACGTGGTTGTATCACAATGGATTTTGGTCCAAAATTTGGTGTACAAATTTTTGACCCAAACAGAACTTGCTCAAATTTTCCATCCATATGTATGAAAGCAGCCAATCACAGACTTCCAAAAATTGTGAATCCTATTCCGCTTTTTGAGAGCGATTTGATTGGAGTGTAGCGATCGCAGAACACGTGGAACTGACTTATTTATAAAGCCCTGTGAAAATGTATATGCATGTACTTAGATTGTCTGGAAAAAATAATTATTATACGGCACCTCATGTATGATTTGTTTATGTAAACTCAAATCAGTTTATGACCAGCTTCTAAGCTAAAATTACACTTGTCGCGCCTTATTTACATTTGGTTGTGGAAGCCATTTTGATTGTTTACTATTTCTCGTATTTCATTAGTTCGTCTGTTTTGGACCATAACACTGCTCTCTGGGACACCCCATTTCTGTTTCACCTAAAAAATTGGACGGAACGGTTTGGACCAAAGAGTTTGATAAAATTTTACCGTGAGACGCCGGCTTCACAGTGTTTTATGTTATTTCTATTCATTTTGGATCCTTCAGAAAAGTGTTGATTTTTTTAGTCGTGTTTAGCAGTCAAGCTTGCGGTACGTAAAGCATTTGAATTGAGATAATTCATGGGCTGTTTCTCCTCATGAAGTCAAATGAAAGTTTTTGTGGACTTGGTAGGGTTAAGTGAATTCACAGGATGCATTTCACGAATGATGACGATGTTAGAATTTTTGATTTTTTCGCGTTGCGCAAACGTGTGCAGCTTCGTGGAATTTTAAAGGAAAACGGAAAATAATTACACCTTCCTGCGTTGCGTGAAGTTTTTGTCAAACCAATCCTAGGATTGGTTTGATGCAGCTCTCCACTCGATTCTTATATTTGCCATGTATTTTTCTCTTTTACATCCTCTGAAGCTCTACCCGTCAAAAAAATCACTACATTCTAATTTCTATATCGAAATCTGCAATGCCTCTTCTGCTTTACCGATGTACATCGCCGATACCTTCGCTGAAATCCATTACGGTCGCATGTAAGCTTTTATGGGTTATGACCAAAGTGCCCGTTAAAGACTTGCGATAGGTGAGAGGTGATTTCGAGGCAAAAAACCGGAGATTCGTTTGGCTCGCGAAATGTTTCGCGGGCGTTTTCCCCATTTTTCCCATTCCGACTCGTCAGCCGTCCTCACCCTCCCGCCCCCACGGCGCCTCAACAACCAACCCTTTGTCCTCCAGTGAGTCATCGAATTGTTCCCCCCCTGCCCCGTTCTCTCTGCCCCGCGGCATGATTCTGAAGTCGGCGGCAAAATGGGTGGGAGGCAGGATGGGGCATTCGGGCAGTCTGACGTCATTCCCAAGGGGACAACACCGGGCATCTCCCTCCCTCCCTCTCTCTCCGGCTGGACTCCAGTGACTCGTAAAGGGGGGGAGGGGAGACAAGTGGATCTCCGAAAATAGCACGGCTTCATCTGTGGCTGTTTCCGCCGGCAATTGTTTTTTTTCTCCCTCTTCCCTCCCCCTCGTTTCCTCTCTCGCCGCTAGGTGCACCATTGGAGCCGGCGTGTCTCGCTCATCGGTGGAGGGCGCACGAAGGCGGCTTGAAATTCTCGTCTTGTCTTAGCTGGGTGAATCATCTTGCATACGCGGCATCGGGGTGTCGTCAACGTGAGTGCTGGGAGTGAATACCATCTACTCTTACTTGCATACAATTAGGATCCGTGCTTGAAATTTTTATTTCGATGCAAATATTCCACGTTCGATATAAAAATGATCGTACATCGCGGATCTGTTTATTTATTAATTGAAATTAGCGCAAAATCATGTTTTTTTAACTTTAGAACTGAACTCTTGGGCATTCTTCCGAAAATATTGGGCAAGCGATGTATATAGGTCTTGCTCGATATTCCCCATTCCAGAATCTTTTGGTAAATTAAAAAACAGCTTTGCTTTCTAAACCCTGTATTAGTACATCTAGACAAGAAGCAAAAGTTGTACCATTTCCTCTTTATTGGTTTATTTCCTTCCATATTCATTGGCGAGACACCTGAACACTGACGTCAAAGTTCTTGTTCTTTTAATAAGTGGCATATAGCTATTAAGAATTTAAAATGTGCTATTTTCGACCAGAATATTTTCAATATGAACTGTCTCGGAGAATTATTTCGAAAAAATTGTCGTATTTTTATAAATATTTTAAGAGTTTTATCAGGTAAAACAGTTAATAGTTAATTGGAGTATTTCATGTTTATGAAATGTCAGGAGCATTGCAGGCTTCGGTAATATATTTACTCCATCATGAAGATGATTTATTTCGGATCCAAAAATTATATGGATATATTGCGCTCTTTTTTCATTTTAATGCTCAGTTGAGACCTCGATTCCAGAAATTCTCGTGTTTACTCAGAGAACGTTCGCGGAAAAAGCTCTGTCTGAATAATAATTTTTTCCTGAGACATCAAAGAAACGCCTTTGAAGCAAAGGAAAGATGGCGAAGTTGTACCGTGTCCGGTAGATTGAGGCGACTTTGGAGAGAACTCACTCTAACACGTTTCTCCCTTCGGACGAGTGGCCGCTTTTGAAGCTATTTTTCTTATCCTGGCTTCCGAGTGTCTGCTGCTTCATTTTTGCCCATGTCTGCTGGAATATCTGCCTTCACGGTAGAGGTCGTGTGATTTATTATTGATTTTTCCGAGATCATATTAGTCATCCTTGAGTAATTAATCAATTCCCTACATCTAAGCATCGTTTCAATGTTCTTAGTCCTTTTTTTCCCAAAGCAATCATAATTCCGGCTTTTTGCCGCTCAGATTGGAAACTATTTGCAAAGTAATGAAATGTGAGACATTTGATTAGTTTTTTTTTTTAATGATTTTCCTTCGATTGATCACGATTTCCTGTGAACCGGTCACTCAAAACTACAGCTTCGTGAGCTCGTGGCACAGTCCGGAAGAAATACTAGACGGGGCATTTTCTTTAATGGAGATCTTGCGTATTCCGATTTCAGCATTATGCACAACGGTCACATCTATGTTTCTGATCCTCCTGAGTTTGAGATAATTATTATGGCCCCAAACTGAATCGGCAGACAGGACCACATGGATAAGATTGGTAAATAGAGCTGCTTCACAGAATGCATTGATATTCGTTCTTTTCTCACAATTCGTGGCAACAGAACATCAAGACTTCATAAACTCCATGATCCATTCATAAAAAATAAATCTACCCAACTTGAAAAATCAGTGCCAACGTTCATCTACATCTACGGAATATCCTGCGAGGCACCACGATGGTGTGTGGCAAGGGGTGAATATCACCAATCATGCACTATTGACATGCAACTAGGATATTTAATGGAGACATGCTAGATAATAGGGTCACATGCAGCTATATGGTTAGTATCTACATAATGAGAAAGGCATTATTGGTTGTTATTACATGAATCATGCACTACAGACTACTCTATATTTCACCTACCTATCCCTTTGCTACGCTGCCTATTGTTCTCTCTTATGGTATGCGGGAAAAATGACATTTTAAATCTATCAGTACGACAATCTATTTCTCTACTATTGTTAATCTGATCAAACCTAGCATAATACGCAGGGGTTCTTAATATATATCTAACGTCATATGTGAACAAATCGATTTCGAATTTACTTACAAGGTTTAACCTAAATTTTAACCTGCGTTCTGATAGTAATTCCCATACTACTTCTATTAAACTCATAACACTTGAACAATTATCATACGGCCTTTAACAAATCTAGAGGATCTCCACTACACGCTCTAATTCTTTTATTATACCTTAATCGTACGGATCCCATATACTAGCGGCATATTCTAAATGAGGCCTGACAAGTGTAAATTAGCTTCTTTCTCGTAATCTCTCATCACATATTCCAATTGCCTGGAACCCTTTCTATGAATCCTAATCTACGATTTGCTACAGTAATTATTTCCCTGATGTGTTTCCCCCATGACATGTCTTCAGTGATGGTGACGCCTAAGTATTTAATAGATTCTACGGTATATATTTTCTCTGCTTCGATGCAATTATTACTCCGGGGAAAGATATTCTTTTTCCAAAAGTTCAATATCGCACATTTCTTCGAATTTAATATTAGCTGCCTACTATCACACCAATGATCAATCGCATCTAAATCCTTAGCTAAAGACTGACTCTTCACTTCTAATTTTTTTTATACACTACTGCATCATCGGCAAAAAGACGGAGATTGCTATTTTTAACTACTGAATTCAAGTCAATTACGTATAGAGATGATAAAAGATAAGAGATTAACGTTAATACATGACGTATTAATGTAGATTGAGGAAACATACCAGAGATTAGATTAAGAATGGGTTAGTGGCCTTTCGATTATCTATGTATGTCTACATTAACTTGCAATGCATGTTTGCTGTGTTTCTTGAGTATTTCCTTTCATTTTGGGTGGAAGGTGAAATTTTTGTGTGTCCCACATCATATTCATGGTGAAGTTTCGTTCAAGTTGTGTATGTGAGCATTGGTGCATGTGGTCAGTGCACATTTGGTGAGAACTCACACTCTCGAGGTGGCTTGCTGGGTAGTGAGTAGATGTGGTTGTATCATTTCAGCTGCTTGAAGAAAAGTGTGCATAGGATTGAAAGCAATTACATTTAGAAAATTCTGCACCAGTATCGCAAGGTGAATGAAAATAAGCGTGTTAGAAAATCACGCGTCCTCACGGCTGGATCGCATGAAACGTGCCTCGGTAAGCGAAAATATACGTTGCTTTGCCCTGCGTTTCCTGGTCTCCTCGTGCTAAGGTCAGCACAAAATAATAACAGCATGCCACGATAACAATGCGGAAAGACATTTAATAAAGGAAAACGACAAAACAATGTCTACCCAGAAGGTCAGAGATGCGAGAAAAAAGCGTCCTCTTTTCCTTATAGATCTTCAAAGGCGCAGCCCTTCGATGGATAATTTAATTTTAATGTCGTGATAAACAATTCCTCGTCAGCAAAGTCTCTAGCTCCGATATAGAATTGTTATTTCACCTTAGTCCCTGCGATATGAGAACTCAGCAATCTTTATTTCCGTCATATAGGCCACTAAAATGTGTATTGATGTAGATGTACTTAAAATAACGGTATGGAACACGCTGCAATGAAAACACAGGACGTAATATCGGGAACGTGAAAAAAAAATTTTATGTGTATAACTCTGAAGGGCCAGATATTGGAGACGTTAGTTTGGCATCATGCATTGCAAGATTTGTAACCACGAGACGCTCATTCTTGGAGTATAAAGAACAAAATTCCTCAAGTTCATCAACCACACTTCCATGGGCGAGACCTCATCCAATATTCCAACATCCAAGACCAACTGAGGTCCAACATTTGGTTCTGATCCGACAGCGGTTATTATTTAATTTTATTCTTATTCTTTTATATAGTACTCCCGAAACTCATGCGCTCTCGTCAGTGCGGCATCAAAACCGCATCGAGAGGGTAACGGATGAGAAATGCACACTTTTGGATCAGTAAACTGGCAGATGCAAGTGTAATTAACCCCTCTAATGTTTCTAAGCTCCAAGAAGCATTTCTCTTCTTGAGGGTTTTGAAGTTATTTTATAAGGATTTTGGTTGAGAGCATGACTTCAGGCACATTAAAGTGCAGTCGAAAGAATGTAGATTTTCTCGGCGAAGGTTGATGATGAAGAGTTCTCGGGTGAGTGTGCCAGCGTCTTCAGGGTTGAGGAGTTCAGGCAGAAATTCACATTGAAGCACGGAAGAGAGTATAAATACGCGGTAATTTCTGGCTGAAATCATCCACCCTGAAGATGATGGCAGGCTCAGCCTTCGAAACGTCTGTGCAAGTTAACGCTATCACCCGGTGAGAAACTCAATAGTACTTGATTTAAAGTTGCAATCTTAACTGAATAGAACTCATGGGAAAGAAATTACAAGTTGGTACGTTCCACACCATTTTATTAGTATTGAGCATGGTTTCGATACATGTCAATGTCATCATCGCAATTGATATTGAAGGTGTCGAAAGTGAAGGTCGATAGAAATAAAATTGCGTGGAACGTGCCAACTTGTAAATTCTTTCGAGAACTCTTCATAATTTTAAAGGTTGATCCGAAGCCGATCTGTGTTCATATGACGGAGGTAACATTTTTAGAACACCGTCACAGCACAGTTGACGTAATTACAAACATAAGATTAGAAAAGGAGGTGGCTCCGCGGAATGATATGAAAATGTCGCGCGATTTGTGTCAGAACGAGCGTCGTGAACACCTGATGGTGTGTCTAGTCCGTCTAGTCAGAGCATGGCCAACAGCGGTGGACAGGTCGGTTACGCGTCGGAATGGCAACTCAGTGATCGCTGGTTCGAATGCCGTCTAAAGTATGGATCTCGTGTTTGTCTATAGGATTAATATTAAGAGACTATGCGATATAACCTCCGCAGTTGGAGCACATTAAAACCAAATTATTACTCGTCGTGGATATCTGGTTAATATTTTTCTCCTGCTGTACACCATCGGAATGGCTTGTGAGGTAGTATGCAGATCTGAGTTTAGTTGTATTCCCTTGATAAAATAATCGCCCAGTGAGTGCTGATACCGACTCATATGTTTATTTAATCGTTTAGTGCAGAAAGTTTTCTGGTATAGATGGCTGGAATTTATGTATCCTAAAGTGTAAGCCAACCCGTATGTCTGGTTTCACTACGCCTCCATTACCTGAAAAATTTTCACCTCCTCCCAGTAGCGTAGGCATACTAATAGTCGTAAAATTCCACAATTGCTGAGCCGTATGCTCTTAAAAAGCCAACTCTGAGCTAACTAACCACCAGTCGCTGATTTTTTGGACAAGGTGACCGACAACTGAAGGTCATTTGCGTCGTTAAAAATAGGTGGGTAATTAGATAGAGATAATTAGATAGATAATTAGAATTCTTTTAGGAAACATCATTAAACTGCTATGAACAAAAGGTGTCAAAGGGGTCCACGTTTTAACGTCCCATCCGACGGACAGAGTACTGAACTGGGAGTATTCTCCACACAGCACTCAAGTAAGAAATGGCATGTCAATATATCTTTCTGCCACTGTCGGGATTCGAACCCTGGCAACCTTAGAGAAATGTCTTTCTAACCAGTAGTCACTTCATTGGTATTTGGATATTAACCATCAAGTTGCACATGACTCCTGCATCTAACATGTCTCCATGAAATAGTAGCTTAGTAGCTTTTATTTGCATGTAAGTAGTACATGTTTGGTTATCCTTTATCCCTCGCATTGATTCTCAGAGTACTACGTAGTTTTTTTTTAGTAGATGGATATGTGAATAGCTGAGGTGACTCACTGTCCATGCTAGAGTTATCCTGGATTTTTCATCGCTAATTAGGCATGTTTGATGTTACGTTTCGTATTTTCTATTTAATTACACTTCCTGTTTAATATGACGTGAAGGCAGCCGTCTGCTTCATTTTTTTTGTTCGTTTCCCCTCGGTGGTTACCCGACTTCGCGACGATTTCTCGTGCTTTCCCGAACTGATTTCGCGAAAGTCGCCCGCGAGATTGTTATCGCGTCGTCTGCTTCGCGCCGAGATCCTTATCGCTATTATCTTGGCTAATGAAAATGGCTCTCATAACATGATGAAACTTTTTCGCAATACCCGGAGGTGGAAAATTCTTCTTTCCCCGCCCTCGCCCGTAAGTATAATCCAAACCTCCCCATTATTCGTTTCCATATTACCACTCGGCGCGCTTCGTTCTACCTCCCGCAGAATTGTTTCATTTAGGTACCCCTGGATGAGCTGGCGCGGGAAGAATTCGAGGATATTCCGTCTTCCCTCTCATATCAGGCTCGAGCGCTGCGGAAAGTAATGCAGGAGAATCCGCTTAAAGGGAACGTCTCCGTCAACTCGTCTGACCGGGCGCGAGGGTGTTTTTAAAGAGCCCTTTGCGTTTGACCCCGAGTAAATTTCTTTCCGCCTCCGAGGAGCGCGAATTCGGAAAGTATTGACTGACGAATTCGCGCGTTCGACCGCGAATCGTGGAAACGTTTATCATTCCCTAAAGTGTGAAGATGTTCGCGCGTAGGTCGTCAAATTTGTAAAAAAGAAAAATACCTACTTCGGCCGCACTTCGGCAAGGACACTGTTGAGTTTCCCAGCCCGTCTGTGATCAGCCTCCGGTGCAGAAAGAAGTCTCCTGTCGTACACATCTTCCTAAGTGGTTGCACCTAAAGAGTACATATTCTGCAATCCACCTTGAGGATGAGTGGCAGGGGATGGATGATTACTCAGCTTATTGTGTGTGCATTCACGAATAGATAAATGCTATTCAATAGGATAAACATGTTGATTATGTACGCTTCATGGAAGTGCTACTAAAGTTATGGTATCAACGAAGGAATATACATGCCTGGTGAAGGTTCACCCCCTGCCACACACCCTAGCGGTGACTTGCAAGGTACTATATAGAAGGTAACTGTAATCGGCGAGGTGTAGTAGAAACATACCACATTCAAACAGTAAAAAATATAGCAGTATTGCACAGAATTGTATTAGATATAATATTATGTAGATATAGATATAGTTTTTGTTGGTGGTTTAGTCATTTTCTTGACTGCATTAGGTTATAGTTCTCAAACAGGCATGCAAAAGATCAGCTTCAAAATTACTTTTAAAATTGTGATTTCAAAAATCAAGCCGATCTTCTGTATATGATTCCTAAAGCAAGCCCTCCTCGTACCGATGGATCCCATTTACTAGCGACGTAATATAAATGAGGCCTGGCGAGGGAAAAGTAACATGTACCTTTCTCTTACATTCTCACCGCATTTACTCAGATTTTTTTACGAATCGCTCGTCGTCTGTTTCATGTGCTACTTATTCTCATGGAATATCTCTTCCCGATCCCTTTACCACTCCTTCAAATTTCGCTTTATCTGCTAGCGTAGTTAACTCCAAATCTCTTTCTGGCTCGCAATGCCATCACACTGATTATAGTTTTGTTTTTTTCCACCGATTATACTTTTAAATCATTGCACGTCACTTCATTGCCGGTATGTTTGGTGTTTGTTGTTTACAGGCGCGAAAAATCTGTTCAGTAATCTTATATGATATTGTTTTTACTCGCTTTACTTTCTTGCTCACTTCCATTATACAGATTTTTAATCAACAGCAAAAAAATTGACTTTTATTTGAACATTTTACATATGTAGGTCGTACGCGTTATGAACGCTAGATCTGGTCCTAATGAAAATGTAAGCAGATTTGAGTTGTGTGTCATGATTAAACTTTTTTGACGACTTTATGATAAATTGATATGATTTGCGTGTGGGAAAAATATTGTACATCGTTTATAACGTGACCTTATAAATAATTAGTCCGCATCATTACTGTATTATGCCTCGTCTATCGTGTATGATGTTGATGTACCTCTCAGTATCCGGTTGGAATTTCATTATTGGTGGGACCATCGTTCTCGCGGAATATTCGTTGGATTTTCAATGATATAATCATCTGAGCAAATACTCTTGCCGAGCTTCAAGGGCGGTCGTATGAACGTGCAAGCGTGTTCTGTTTAGAAATATTTCAAGGCTTGTGTCTCGCGGCGGGTAAACAGTGAATTTGTGAAAGCGTAAAGAGTGACCTCGGTGTTTCGCTCTCTCTCTCTCTCTTCGCGTACGAGTCGATACGGATGGCTCTGAGTTTCGGGAGTGGTAACTGTCCGTAGTGTTCCGGTGTCAAGGATCCTCATTTGCATACATATTTGCATGCGTCCATGCGGAGTTCTGCCTCTGTGTACTTCTACCTCAAAAATCAATGATTTTTTAGTGTCCAATCTGTTTTCCAGTGGCAACTATTACGTATTCTGACTCTCTCTCTCTAGTTGCATTCATCTCCACCTGTAACAGAGACTCCTATATCCTGCCGATCCTGCCAGCATCGGTAATGTAACTGCCTGGCACTAGTTCGAACCCCGGCTCGCATGGATGGTTGTACGGTGCGAAATAACCTAATCCGTTGATGCATCCAAAAACAAATTCTATTACTACCCTTATATTCTCTAGTTTCTGTTTTTAAGTCGATTAAAATTTAATTTCAATATCGTAAACTTTCTTTTCAATATGAAATCCATACAGGAATGACTGCGATTTGCATTCAATCCCTGAAACACGATATGTATAAACTTAGAGGATTTATTGCCTTAATGTAAAAGATTTGCTTTTCGTGTGCCGAAAAAAGAACACTTCTTTTATGTGCATACATATGTATGTCCCTGTATTTGTACCTGCCGTAAATGTTCCATTCACTTTTGCTGATCTCAGAATGGAGAAGTTAAAGCTCCGATCTTTTTACATTCGGTTTCCCCCTCTGGAGAGGGTCTTACGACCAAGATGCAAAGCAAAACCATTCGAGAAGTTATGCCTTAACTTCAGGGGCTCTAATTCCGCGATATTCAGATCCCTGTCGTATACTCTCTGGTTTTATTATTCCTCTGGAGAAATATCCTGCGTTAAACGAACAGTGTTCTTACTCTCAAGTGAAAATTTTGGGACACCTGGTATGATTCATTCTCGTCAATGGTTGAACTTGAACTTACTGACTGTAATCCATCAGAATAAAAGACGTGATCTGCAAATGACTCGTGTAGTATTGTTTTATTTCATATTTGACGTAACTAAATCAGAATAAAGGTGTTTACAATCTTTACTGTACATTTGACCTGATGGCATCATTCTTTCCCGCCATTCCATCACGATTGTTGTGCCTCTAGGCTTATTGGAAGCTGAATCTCTTAAAATTGCACCACCTTTACACATTAGGGGCTTTACTCAAAAAGAAATGTTTTAACATCATCGGCATCGCTTTTGACGTCAGTCCCTCAACGAATGCTCTTTTGAGTGCAATAATTGGAATTTTCAGCACAGTGGTGTAAATTTTCACGTCATGCTAGCAAACAATCGGAATACTCGAGGCTCAGACGTCGCATTGTTGTGCTGACGTCTTCGTATTGTCGAGGTTCTCTGCTGAATGAGACACCGGCGAAATTCGACTATGATGCGACTCTCATGGGCCTTGTCAATGACACAAATATGTTGTGGCCGTGTCGAAAGCTTTATCATTGCATTCAGAGGGCTTAATTACTAGTGACGTGATGTATTTGATTCAAAGTATGCGACTTAGATTTTTTTGGTGACATTCTGATGTGACAGACTGAATAAGCACCGTGCTTTTGACGTGCAAATGACTGGTTTCGCCGAGGCCTACGCGTCGCCGTGGTCAAGAACTCCGGATCCCTACTGCTCTGTCCCCGAGACATACGGATTCGTCGAAGCTCCAGGGTCATAGAGCGATATTCAGAATCTCAAATATAGTCTCGTTGCCACCGCTTACACCCTAAAATATCTACTTCGAGTCAAAGTGGTGAGCAGATAAACCCCTCAAAGTTGGTATTGCCACGCTGTATACCGTTTTGAACAATATCAAGGAGAATCTGTAGACCGTTTCGAACTCGTAATACAGATTTAATGATGTAATCAGTAGAAGTGACACTGTAGTTGAGATTCTGGGCCATATTCAGAATCTCAACTCTATTCTAAGAAGTCATGCTAAGAAGTAATACCACGAAGTAATACCACCTTTGCAGGTAGAATCTGTACACCAATCTGTACACCAATTTGTAGGGATTTTAGGATGTAAGCAGTAGAAGCGAGACTGTAATTGAGTTTCTGAATATGGCCCATATCCTCGATACCGTCAAGGCGTCGAATATTTTCAAGCTCGTCCTGAATAACGTCCCAGCGTTCGTAACGTCTGAATTCACCTAATTCTTCGGTCAATTTTATTTGGACTGAATGAAACTTTTAAGTGATTATCTCAAGGCAGAGTCCGTCCATGACCAGAGGTCATTCCTTGAAAGCTGCGGAGAGATGGTATTATACGTTAGGATTCCGATTTCACTCCCCAGTGGACGAAGTAGATGAGATCAGCTGTGGTAGCCAATGAATGAGGGAACTTTCTGAATGACCGGATGAATAAATAATTCAACCTGGTTCATAATTGACGCGACGCCCTTCGCCCCCTGTAAATTCTCTCGCCCGTCTGGTCCTGTGTCCCTCTTAAATAAATTATTTTATGCGCATGGAATCACTTTCCCGGCACCCAGACTCCCAGCGGGACTCAACGGCTCTTGCGGTTGGGGTGTTCGTCTGGGTGGAGAAGGGGGTGGACATCTCTTATGAATGAACGGTGTGGCGGAGCCTTTATATTCTTTTCGGGTCGGAAGGTTTGCGGTGAACAAAGATATAGCAGAGGTCTTTATTTCACATTATTCGAGCTTCATCTTGGGAAAGACAGTCGTCTAGGGAGAAGTAAGTGGGAAGAATGGCAAAGAGGGGCTCGTTAAAGGTGGTATATGGAGCAAGAAGTGAAGGACGTCAAAGAGATGAATTAAATAAAAATTATGATGCTATCCAATAGAAGATTCGAGCGGAGACCTACGTCAAACCAGCCATAGGATTGATGACCACTTATTTTAATGATGATGGAAATGAAATATTGAATACGCCTCATGTAGTCGATGTTTTTGTTTTTAAAGGGAGCGGTAGTGAATAAATCGTTCCTGGTAATGGGGATTAATTGCCTCATCCGATTCGATTAGGTTCGGTAGAGGCAGTGATGAGTATCGACTTCAGGTATCTGAGGACAATCCCACAGTTGCTTGAAGAACGTAGGGCAGGTGTACCTTTAGAGAGCATAATGGGGAGCATAGCAAAGGGATAGGTAGGTTAAATATTGTTAGAGCAGTCTGTAGTGCATGATGCAAGTATTAACATTTCTAATCCATGCATGATAAGTAAATACGGATAAATATATGTAGATAAAAGACATTATAACCTATAATCCCTTTGTTTCTTCGTAGATATTAACCATCTAGCAGCATCAGACTCTACTATCTAACATGTTTCCATGTAGTAGCCTAGTTGCATGTCAATAGTGCATGTTTGGTGATCTTCACCCTCTGCCATGCACCCTCGCGGTGACGTGCGGGGTATTGCGTGGATGTAGATAGACGTAGATGAAGGGGGAGAGGAACTCGACTTTCGAATTGGCCTGATCTTAGCGAAAGGCGCAAAGAGGTCTACGGTTTAACTTCCCATCCGGTAGACGCATCATTGGATCATCATGATTAGTATTCCATCGACATTAGCGGATTTGTGGACAGTCCCTGCCTGCTATTCTCCACTTTTGTGGGACATCTCTTACCTTCCTTTCTTTACAGTTCACTTTGACTTTCAATGTATTGTCATCGTCTGCAGTAGTAAGCCGACAATGATATCACTCGTTAGATATCATCCGAGTGCATGCTTGGTGATCTTCACCCCCTGCCACACACCCTCGCGGTGGCTTGCAGGGTATCGTGTAGATGTAGATTCGGTAAGTTCTACGATACAGCTCCAAGGCACATACGTCCATAAATAGAGTGTACGGCGGTAAATGGAGAATGTGACTTTCAATCTGTGGAATCCCGTGGGTAATCATTCATAGGCTCGTAGTGCGACTCTTCTTTGGATTTTGAGTCGCGTCTTGATTGGTTCTTGCTTATTCATCTCTGCTGACTTCAGACGCCGAAAGTGATGTTCATCGTCGCGCATTCTCCATCTGTTGTTGTTGTTTTCAATCAACTCTCAAGCGCAGCGGTTTTCGAAGTGCGAAATTATAGTTGTGAGCGGCAGTGATACGAGCAAGCATGTACGACTAACATGGTCATGAATGTTTGGAAATGGTAGCTTAGACCTTTATATTGGTCCTGTCCTTAAATGGTGTTAGCTCGCATAACCCAGAGCTTGTACATGGAAAAGGAAGAAGAGATTCTTACTAATGATTGGTTTACTGCAGCATTACTTAGTCCTACCGCTCCGTCCGGTGTCATTCCTGTATTAATTATCATGCCCTCCATTTCTTTTCATTTCGTACTTCTCTCATTCTTCCTCCCCTCGAACTTCCCTTCCATTTTCCCCTCCATTATATTCCTGAAGAATGCGGCTCTGAAGGTTCCTCTGACGTATTTAACGACCTTAAACAATCCATTAAGCCCTTCTAATTAATTTCTTGAAGCCCTAGAGTGATCCCAGTAATTGCCAAGGTTCAGACGTGGTATAGTGGTATTCCCAATAATGAATGGATGGGTGTTCCGTTTTTCACTCGATGTGCAAAATTTACCCTTGGATTAAGCATAGAATTTAACCATGATGGATAAAAAGTAGACACTACGTACAAATCCACAAATCTTATTAATCCCAGTCGATTTCAACGGTCAACCGTCATTTTCAAGGACAACGTCATTTTTCCTTGAAAATGCCGTTTGGCCGTTTGAATCTATTGGCACTAATAAAATTTGTGGATTTGTACGAGGTTTCCGCCTTGTGTCCATCAGGGTTAAAGTCAATCACATCCACAAAGTAACGCCTAACTCCACCAGTCTCATTTAATAGAGAAAAGCCGAGATTTGTGGCTCGCAACAGGGAATAAGTTTGTTTGTGGTGACCACAGTGCTTACTTCTGATCCCTAGGGTCCAGAATCGAGTCTCTGCATTAACAAATATTTCAGTGGAAACCTTTCCTTTCTTGAGTGAAATGCGTAGAGCATTTATGTAGATATGTTCAGTACTCCGTCCGTCGGATGGGAAGTTATAATTTGGACCCCTTGGAGCCTATCGTTAAAGAGCAAGTTAACACTGTAACCTCTGCCCCCGGTTACAGTCTTGAAAATAAACATCTTCCTCCTTCTTTATTCGGTTTCTTCCGCGTCCCCCGCCTCATCTTTCCTTGCTCGATCTTTCTCCGACTGCTTCCTCCCGTCTCCGCCTTTCTTGCTTGTTTATCCACGAACGCATCCTTAGTGACCACTCTTTTCTTCTCCCATTGTCGGGTTGTTTACGTCGCGAATGAAATGTTTTGCCACAACATCAACGCCGAATTTCTCCCCACCCTTCCTATTTTCTCATCCAACCCTATCCTTCCTACCCCTTGTTTCGGCCTGAGGTGCGGAGCTGACTTGAAATCGCCGACGATAATCTGAATCTATAGATTGCCCTGTGAGCCACCTCTAAGGCGTGTGGCAGGGGGTGAACCATCACCAATAATGCACTGCATCAACATACCTAAATGCATCAAGGGACATCATCATTACCGGTCAACAATCCTAGGATTGGTTTGACGCAGCCCTCCACTCGATTCTTTTATCGGCCAACCTCTTCATATTATTGTAACTCCTCTCTTTCACGTCCTTCACGACTTGTTCCATACATCTCATATGAGGCCTTCCTTTGCCACTCTACCCGTTCACTTTACCCTCGACAATAGTCTTCATTAGACCATCGTATCTCAACATATGCCCTATTAAGTTGTCCCCGTCTTCTCTTTAGAGTTTTCAGCAGACTTCTCCTTTCTCCCACTCTTATTAAGACTTCTTCGTTTGTTATTCGATCGATCCATTTAATCTTCATAATTCTTCGGTAGCACCACATTTCGAATGCTTCTACCCTTTTCTTTTCCGCTGCTGTCAAGGTCCATAATAACACTTAATCGTGAAAACGTATTAGTCCTGCATGAACCAGCCGGGTGCAGCATATTCATAATTATCTACCGTTTAATATATCTTTTGTGACTATCTATTTTATACTATTACTATTATCTATCGTTTAGGCATTAGCTATCATGTAATAATTTTTATTCAATTTACGCTTTAAAGGGTGCTATGATGGCTCCCATCGAGTTCAGATTAAGTGTTGATCTCGAATTGCACTGAAAAATAAGTGCGGACATGTATTTGGCATCCGGTGTTATAAAAATTTCTCCTATTATCAATTAGTGTTCATCAGCATTTCTTGGTCCAAACGGAAAGTTGAGATAGGCTCAGAGAGCACTGAGCCTGGCGATTTCCTGGTCGGGAAAATTCACTTATCCTTCTAATGCGCCTCATTTATCACGACTTTTTTTTTAATCCCTACACCTAACCCCGGACGAAATCTATCCCCACCCATCCACTAATCTCCTCCATCAGACCGCGGAAATATTTCCCCAGGATCGTGATCGTTTGGTAGCCAGAAATATATTCCCGACGTGCGCCCGTCTCGTTTCTTTCTTTTTTTTATGGCGTTTGCAGGATTAAAAGCTCGTGGCGCTGGTGTTGGAGGCATCATCCGTCTCCCTCCTCCTTTTCCCAATTTTTGAGGGGTCGGAAACCCTATAAATCCCCATCACTTCTCTTTTTTTCATATCTTTCTACTCTCTTCCTGCCTCCCAGCCTGAATGTCCTCCCAACTCCTGAATTTAGGTGATTCTGTGGGTTTGGGAAGGAGAGGCATCTGCTGCCGAGGGGAAAAAAATTGAAAACCATTCGCTTTACTGCATCGCGAGCCTCAGATGACGATGTCCGGTCTCAAGTGTCTCACTTTACCACAACTTGCGAAGAGTAGATGTTGGGTGGCTTGATGAGTATTTGATGCAGGACGTCGATGAGAGAAAAATTTCATGGCGATTGACTGGAGATATGATGTAAAGTGTGTATGGTGTGTATGTTTTAAGTAACACCCACTGACCTGAAGGCGGGTTTTGATATGTGAGGGCAGAGCTCACTCCGAACTGAGCAATTGGAATGTGAAATTCACTCACTGAGGGCAGTTCCTTTCCCTGAGCCACATGCGATTTCCCACGAAGTTCTGACGGTCGGAAAGTTGTAGAATGAGGATTTTAGATGGGGGTGTCCAGAGAAGCTTCTCCCGGATTTGAACCCGGGACTCTCCACCCTGTAGTCCAGCGCTCTACCAACTACTAGTAGGCCTACGTGACCCTCTTCAAGTATTAAGGACGTCAGCATTGAACAGAACACGGTGGGGATAATGGAGATATCGTTATTTTCCCTTTTCCAATCACCCGTTTTCGATCGATTTTCAATCATTTTATTATCGCGAGGTTTTGGCCCGTTTACGTCACTAATCGTCTTTAAATTCCGCAGAGTTCTTCTTGCGTGATAAAATCTCGCACTTACGTTGATTATCCCATTCCCTGTTGTCGATAACAGGCACGAAACTAAATACAGTCAGTCTTCGACTTACGACCGATTCGACATAAGACTGTTGCGAGGAGCAATGCTATCTGAGGGTTTTTCCATGGCATTGACGCAAACGGTTAAAATTCTTCCTCCGTCTTTTCTCGAGTCAAGGCTGCCAGCTTTTCTTCCCATTCACCCACGTCTTTAAATACCAAATGTCATGCCTATAATGTGATTTTGAAATGCCATCCATGCCTCTCTATTATTGCAGATATTCTGCATATCAAAGAAGTGGTCAAGAGTATAATGTATCGTATGCGATAGTTTTCATGGAATTAAAACGAATGTTCAAACGCAATGTACACCAATGCACGTGTGATCACGTCTCCCACTGGCTTGATCTTCCCTGACATTCGTGACGTGCCCGAGTTGTGAAATATCTCCGGGAATGATGGAGCGTTCTTAGCATATCGAATATCGAGCTAGGCAATTACGCAACTGTCAAGAGAAAACATCGTGCCTAATGACAGTAGCTGGCAATCGTTTATTCCATCTTAAAGACCTGGAGTGAAAGTCTTCAAGTAGGCTGAGCTGAGTGCTGACTTTTTTCGTTAATCATTCTGTACTACTCTCGGCACCCATATTCTCATATTATAATTCGCCGTGTTATGAAGCATCGTTTTCATTCGGAGCGTTCAGCATTTTGATTTTTTGCTGATTTTCTTACGGTTACGCCTCTTATTTTTTTCATTTTATTTCGTCGGTGATATTTAAGAAATTTGCTCCTAAACATTTTCCAGATGTAGTATTAATAGCTACGAGTTGTCCTTCACTTATTTTGTTTCGAATTTATTTTTAGTCCTCTGTAAATTGGAGGAGAATCGGATACAAATTTTATTATACCTTTAAAAGATACTATCGTAATTTTTCATGTGACTCAGAGTATATCTTTGGCGTGTTGACACGATAAGAACGTGATTGCGCTTTTCCAAAAATTCAATTAACTGCTTACGACGCGTTTCGGCTGTATGGCATCCTCAGGTACAACCTGTATCCTGTGGAAAAGTGCAATAACGTTTTTATCTTGTCAGTTTCTGCCTTCCACTACATCTGGCCAATGTCAGTTTCTTTGGCGTATTCTTGTACTTCTTCTTATGGCGTATTCGGGTAATGTATAATGCATGTTTGTAGTTCTTCTAAAATGTTTATTTGTATGTTGGATGAAAAGTAAAATTTTTAGTGTGTCCTATATGATACCTATCATTGTAATCTCTATTTAGGTAGGTCGTATAAGTACATTTTAGTGCATCTTTGGTGACAACTCACCCCCTCCCGCACGCCCTCGAGGTGATTTGAAGGGTTGTCAGAAGTTATAGGTAACTATATTTTCTTCACTCGACTGTGGAATACTGCGGAGAAAGGAAAGCGGTGGTCTATCAAGAATGATTCATCATAGATCACCCTAAGTGGGTAGTTTAGATCCATCCTCAGTCGTTAGGATATCGAAAACAAAATGGATGATTTATTTCTACGAACTGGAAAATAAAAATGCGTCGATAAAAATATTAAGCATTTGAGTTAACGTTGAAGAGTCCCAACAGTCCCAAGAGGTGATGCCGGTCCTATAAAATCAATCGTACATCTTCAGCGATGGTCATTGATTGGAACCTATTGTATGTACATCTACCTCTACGTAATGCCCTGCGAACCACCGTGAGAGTGTGTGGCAGGGTGTTAAGATATACCATACATTCACTACTGACATGCAAAATAATGTTACTTCATGGAAACAAGTTAGATATAGGGGTCTTGTGCAACTAGATGGTTGGTGTCTGCACAGTAACGAAGTGATTACTGGTTAGAAAGGTTTTCACCGAAACCGAACATATTATCTGTATTTCCCTGACATGCATAGATTAGTAATATTGAAACATGCTTCATGCACTACTGGCTACTCCAACAGTTTTTTACCTACCTATCCCTTTGCGGTGCTGCGTATCATGTTCTCTTATGGTACGCGGGAAAAATGACATTGAGCATCGCCAGCCCACGTTATCATGCTGCACTGTGGCGAAATCTTGATCCTGTAACATAAAAAGTTTTATGTATGGAATTGCAGTACCTTCTTTACTGCCATCGCAATAGATGAGTTCCTGTAAGTGAGGCCTGAGACCGTTTTTCTTTTTTTTATTTGATTGTGTTTTCTTGTTTGCGTCTACCATATTGCCCAATGTAATGCTGGCTTCCTTCATGGTAATGTTTCGATCCAGACGAACTTTGCTGAAGAGCATCAGTGTGTATTTTTAATATATGCTTACGAGTCGGAATATGCTTTTTATTTAAAAAAAAAAAAGAAGTTGTCGGAACGTATTCTGTAATTTCCTGCTGAAATTCGCCGGCAGCAACCTGAATCCTACTTTAGCCCATTATATCTAATGGCCAATCCCATTCTACGAATAATGACTCGCGAGGAGGTTGATGTCCCTTGTCTGGCTGACTAACTCGATCACATAATTCTTAGCATGGTAATTTGCGTTTCTTTATTAGCATTTGTTTGACTCGCTCCCTATATCGAGACGTTTTTCGATCGACCACTGGTATCTATCGACTTTAACAGCTTAACATAATTGATAAAGGTTCGACTCTTGCCTACGTAAAGGGAAGGTCTTGCACAAATTTTTCAATTTTACCCCCAATTTCGACGTAAGAAATTTCAACCATAGTTGTTCGTAGACTTTGTGGAAATGTGACATGATTAAAAAGAAGACATTAAGGTTAAGTTATATCCCACCCTTTTTTTCAACAGAATGGTGAAGGTAATGGTAAAAAATGGTATTACTTATATTGTGTCTCTTGCTTTAATTTATAGCGGCAATCATCGAGATGGCCCTTTTGCTTTTTATGGACACACTTATGGTTATGTTTGCTTTTGTCTGAAAAGTTTTTTAAAGATATGTGTTGATAAGTTTACTTCCTGGGAAATGATAAATCAATTTACATGAGAACGTTTAATTTTTTTTTGTTATTATACGAATTGTAATCTCAAAAATTAGGAATAAAAATGTATTATTATATCCTTTCGGAGGACTGTGTTGTGGTGAGTGGAATATCCTTTGTCTCATACAGGCTTAAATAACGCACTTGCGACCGCAAGAACAGCGTGTGAATAAAATACTTCTTGACCTTTTACTTTGGATATAGAGTGAGCACGGACGGATTACTGTTTCAGACTCGGCCAATTTTCGAGTTCTATTTCGGAACCCCTTGGGAGCCCAGAGTCGACCGCCGGCGACTGGCGCGCTCTTCTCGCACTAGGGGTTTCCTCTCTCGACATCCCTTTTAATGATGATTGCAAGGGACTGGGATTCGCGCCGGGCGTTGATTGCTTTAATTTCCGTTCCCCTAAATAGATGCTATTCATTGACAGAACGGATGGTTGAGCCTTTAACCAGTTCTCGCGTAAGTTGGATGACTTTAAAAAGAAAGGTATTGTTTAAGGTAAAAAATACGATTATGTCAGTCTCCCAGTGTTGTGGAAGGGGAGAAGAATTTGAATGGCTTAAAAAAAAGTATTGTTCAAGGAAAAAAATACGAAAATGGCAGTCTCTCAATGTTTTGGAAGGGAGCGGCGGTTATAAAGCAGTACCTTTTGCTCATCCTCCGTGTATAGGTCGATTTAAAATACGAGGATCGGGTTGATTGGTTTGGTGGCTTGAGTACCAACCTCTCATTCCGAGGACCCGGGTTCGAGTTACGACCGTGGATGATATTCTCATTAGTATACCGTTATGAACCGTTAGTTGACTCCGGGTGAACTCGAGTGCTTTGTAGAGAGCACTTCCGAGTTCAGTGCTCCGTCCGTCGGATGGGACGTTAAACCATGGACCCTTTGGCGCATTTTGTTAATTGTAGAATAATAACAAATCACCTTTGTCCATTCAGTGTCGACATTTTACAAATCTCTTCCCTCAATTTTCATTGATTGGTATTTAATTTCACAGTGCCCATTCCTATCTCTTCTCACTGGTAAAGTTCATTGCTTGCCTTTTTATGAAGCAGGTAATTTTACCGGCCCCAGGACAGAAGTTCAACGCATGCATACACATCAGGTTGAAAAGAACAATTATAAACCACTCACATGAATCAAACCAGTGATCACGTTTCAAGGCACTTAACACTTGAATTATAAGCAGTGTAATCCGGATTATCATGCCCAGTTAAAAACAGGACAACAAAATTATTGGGAAAAAATTCGGGGAGGGGGGGAGGAGGGCTGAAGCCGCCCCCTGGCTACGTGCCCTATTAGGAGCCGTACTAATAAAGGTGATAAGACCAGGTAATCGTGGATGGAGTAGAAAAAGGTAAGTATTAGGAGTTTTCGTTCGGGAAATATGGAAAGAGATCGGTTACGTGGTGATCTGCAGAGCGCGTGGAAGACCCTTTTACGGAAACGCGATAGGATACATTCCATCTTCCCCCACAGGTGGTAAACTATCGATCAATCGCGTGTTCGGTAATGCAAGGGTGTCAGGTCGTTTCTTCTCACCTGGGACTTTCGACGTCCACCCCACCCTCCAACCCTCTTCATGGGAGGAATTCCGTAATTTTTCAAGTTCAACCCCGCCAAAAAAAATTCAGTACGCCCCGCTATTAGTCGTAAAAATGAGCGTTTCCCCTGCTGCAATATATCACGCGCCCCTATGCGTGCGCCTTTGTTTATTCATTTTACGAGTCCCGAACGCTTTTTTTCCTTTTTTTCTTCGGGATCTCTCCCGAGACCTAACCGAGCCCTCGCTCCACATGGTCCTAAAACCTCTGAATTCCCAGCTCTTCGTCTGTTATCGAACGCCTGCGCCCTGTACCTATGTATGCACTACCTTTCACGGCACTTTTTTCAGAGCTCGCGTCATCCGTGAAAAACGGCCCTGGTTGATCGAAGGTGCCCGAAGAGAGTAAGAGGGGAAAAAATACGTTTCGTGGTGCGGGTGAGAGTTTTTTGTGATATATTTTTTTGCCCCAGGGACTGACTGGAAACCCTAAAAAGGCTCTGAGGATCTCCCCGTAAGCTACAAGGTACCTTACATGCCCTGAATCGCCGTGGTTGCCCTACGGAGGGATGATTTTCTTTTTACAGTCAGGAACAACATCCTTACCTACTTCTGAACTCATTTCCTCCATCTCAAATTCAATGTGCGCCACATCAACTTGTAGTGCACGGATACTCGAGATAATCCGGTTTCGCGAATGTTGAGAACTTTAGTCGGAGTGAACATTCCCTAGACTTGCGTAGTATCCCTTTTTGTGGTCACTAAGTGAGGAAAATACAGGTTGGGTCATCCGCGCACCTGTTACATACATACGAAGTGGAATCATAGCTTGAAAAATAACTTTATTGATTAGTAATGAAGAGTAGCTTGTAGAAATAATTATTCTTGGTTTGCTTTTTAGTCGTTTATTTTGTGGTGGAAAACGAATTTTTGGATCGCTCCGTCTTACAGTTTATACTCCTTGATCCTTCTGTCTGTCCTGCTAATGTACTGTCGGGGTAGGAGATATGCCTGAGTACTGTCGGTAGATATGTCTGCAGTTTCTATTGAAATTCGTGTGATTTGAATTTTTCACGTAGCACCAGTCTTACGAACAAACGTGTAGTGTATAGGGTTTCCCAAGCAAGCCCCTACATAATAGCCACTCTCTGTACGTTCATGGGAATTGGTGGCAGAAGGCGCTGCATTCCTTTATCTCAGTTTCCGAATTTAATCTTTATTCATCGGATACCAAATGCATCATGAATACTCCAAGTTAAGCGTTTACAGTGCGGAATCACATCTTTCTTTTGACTTTAAGTTTACGTATGTATTCACTCACATATCCTAGTAAGCAAGAGGGAGGAAATCAGGTTGTGGGGGAAGGATAAAATGAAACTCGGTGTTGATAAAGAAAGGTGCCAAGTGGTCCACTGTATTACGTCCCATATGACGGACGGAGTACTACACTTGAAGTGCTGCCCACACCCACGTCGCTCCAGTAAGGACCGGAATTCCAACGAAAGATATCTTCCAATGTTTGGTGCCGAACCGTGGCCCTCGCTTTAGAAGGTTACCGTCTAGTTCCTTTCATATCATCACAGAAGTCCTTAGATAACCGGCAGTGATGACTCTAACAATGCGTGTTTGCGATTCACAAGCTCGTAGTATAGTGGCATGAAGAAAGACTTAGTAGAAGAAAGACCTTATAGACTTCGATGTACATGCTAATTAGGGTCGAAGCGTATGGTATTGATTTACTTCAAGGGTAGACACAGTTGGTCGTTTATATATCATAAAATTCCTTGAAAGGTGGACTCCATTGCTTAGGACTTTGTCATCTGGTAATGTAATACTCGAAAACAACTGTATACAGGAATGATTCCGGTGAGTAAATACTTGTAGATTGCTACAAATGATTAAAATACAAGTTTAATGGCTCATTGTTAGGAAGAGTTTAAGTGATAAGAATTTTCCCTTATATGTTTGTCGATTTCTGTCAACAATTTGCTCATTTTATTCATGTCTTGTCTGTCAAAGAATGGCATAGTAGAATATTTAAACACCCTTCGATAGGTATGAAACTTGGGTATAACAATTATTAGCCAGTTCCTTTAAGGAAATTTCTCCTTTTCTATGATTATTTTGCTTCCTCAAACGCAATTCTTATTTCTTAATATTACTATTGAAACGAAGTATAAAATTGTACTTGGCTGATGTGATCCGCATATCCGGAGTGTCTCGGGGTTGACGAGTGTATTGAACGGGATTAATGAAGAGCCCTTTCTGAGCTAATTGGTATTGCGGAATAACTCTGCATTTAAGACGTATTGATAGAATTCATTCAACATGCAAATGAAGGCGCGTTACCCGACTGATTCCGTGGCGCATTCATGAACGATGTTGTTTTTTTCTATCTTTCTGTCTCAAAATTCAAATTAACTTCTCTTCGACAACATTTTCATGCTAATCACCTGCTTAGGAATCACTTATCGAAAGCTCAATTCTATCGATGCGTTTTTTTCTCTTTCAAATCGAAAAGCATTCGAGTGTAAAAATCCCATAAGTTTCATCGTGGCGTTAAAAAAAATAGCATATTTTTTTACGTGCAATTGTCCTTTTTGTGTGGGTTCTTCATTTAATTACGTTACGTATTCGATTCAGTTTGTTTTTCAGCCTGGATTAGTTCGTTTCAAAATGTTCTATTGTTCATATTTAAAGGCTGTATAAGCTCCGGCACGGCAACAATGGAGCATTTAGTTCAATTTCCGTTCGCTATGCAGCAGTGCTCTCTGTCCCTTTGCTATCTTTGTTAAACGTTCCTTTACTGTGATATGGCTGCGTATTATTAATTGTGATGTTTTAGCGACGGCTGCGGCGGGAGTCAGTCGGGCAGGAAATGGTCGCATTTCCTGCCCGCGTTCGTTCTCTTTTTCTGGGAGTCGCTGGTTAAGAATTTTCGGAGCTCTTTTCCTCAAGGTTTGCTTGTAGTGAAACGATTGAGACGGCTTTCTGAAGAACGGGTGTAGTTCTAAGTTAAAGGATTACGCATTGATCATCACTCCTTTGGAAAGAGTACTTCATCTGCATAATACCCAGCAAGCCACCATAAAGGTGTGTGGCAGGGGGTGAATTCACACCAAACATGCACTATATATCATGCTTAAAAGGATCAGTAACTACTTTCCAGTCGAAAGATAATAATGTTGAAGAAGATTAAAATAGCAAGCAAACATGCTTAAACGTGCTGTTAGTTGGGTAATTTAAAGCCCTTACACCAACTTGAAACTACTTATGCTATCCATTGATACACCTGTAATTGCGAAACGGGTTACCCTTAGTTCATGTTTTGATCCATTGATTTTCGTTCTAGTTAATTTTCTGGTGTTAGCGGTGTTAGTCATCTCAGAATATCATCGACCTATTGAGTGATTTTAGGTCGTATATTGTTGGGCAGAGGGTTTCATGGTAAAGGATAGTAAGTACTCCCTCACAACAATAGTGTATTGATGTGTTATTAAATATCAATGTAACAGGGTCAATATTTTTGCTCTTTGCCCTGTAAACACAATTATCCGTACGTAGTCCAATAGAATCCCGTATCTTGGCGTTAAAATAATACAACTTCATCTTGTTCAATGAATAATCTCGTGGAAGCGGTTAATTAAGATTTTTTTCTCCGTTTGTCTATTGATTTGCTCCTTCCTTTTACGTGACTTTCAAAGAATCATGTTGAAGAATATTTTCGTACCCAGTGAATTTTTGTACGCATAACAATATTTGGGCAGTGCCGTGATTGGAATGCCTTCTTTAGTATGGTACAATTTCTATGATCTTTGTTTCACCACACATGCACTCTCCATAAGACGGCGTATAAAACGAAATGTTTTGCACGGAGTAAGGAGGGTCCTATTCCTTCCCAAGCTTCCCTATTCTGGCTTAACTGTCACCTATAGGCTGGCATGCCGATGACACCTCCAGTACTTTCGAAATTCCTGGTATACATCCATCGGTTCGAATAGAAATTTCCGGATATTGGTTGTGAAATAAATGGAGCAAGGCCCTTTTGGATTTTGAAATTGGAACACACTTCTGCACGAAAACCGTAAACTTATTTTTTTTCCCGTTTTGGTCCTTACATGAGGCGTTCAATTCGTAAAACCGCTCATACTCTAGCTCTTGCCTAGCTTGCGGAGATGAAATTTCTGAGTTGACTTGAGTGCATGGGTCCCGAATGAGTCGGACGGCTCCCTTCGCTATCCCAGGGTAATTTAGCCGCCGGGAAATTGGCCGGGAGCTATCCCGTATTTCACTCCGTTCCCCTCCCAAACCCTTGCGCGGATGTAACGAGGAAGGGGGGGAGTGTGGGGAACCCAGGCACTGAGACCGGGTCTACGTGTTTTTAACGAGAGCACGGAAGAAAAAGCAACCCTGCGAGTAATACGGGGCTTAATTTAAGCTTGGTCGGCTTTCTTCTCGAGTGGGGGAGGACCTTATTTCATCCACCTCTTCCTGTTACCTTCCGCCCTCAGTGAGTTGGCGGCGATGGCGGCCTTTCATTTCCTTTCTTAAAACGAAGGGGAAAGGGGAGGATGTAGGACTCGGCAGAGCGCAAACTCTCGTCCTTAAAAATAACAGATTGAGGAAATGGTCGTCGTATCATCTTTGAGATTGTATTTTTTTTCTAAACTCATATTCAATCATTTCCGATACGTAGGTATGTATGTACATATTATTTTTTAAGAACTCGGTATCGAATCCAAACAATGGTGATGTCGTGTCTACAACATCTCGGTTAAACCAATTGTTGGCTAAAATCGGTACTTGTTGAGGCGGTGAAGTCAAAATGTAGCCGTTGTCAATGTTCGACAAAGGCCATTCCTCAGTGAATCAGGAAAGGGATTGTCAACCAATCTTTCGCGTTGTCGTTACCATGATGAAACTCCTGTAGACAAACTGTTCGCAGTCACCGAGCTAACGACTCACTATACCGACTGTCATTACTGGATTGAAGCGCCCGGAAAATTTGAAGAACTACATTTAAGTTCGATATTCGCTCTCCCCAGCGAAATTAAATGAAATAAGGTGAACGTGAAAACCCATGTTATAAATGTCCTCAAATATTAAAAACCTGATACCAAATCAGCGAAGAATCGTAATTCTCGAACCTAAGCATATTCAAGGTATCAACGTCGAAGTCTAAGGGAGAAAAAGATTGTTTGTATGCGGAAAGCAAGATGCTCCCACGCTGAGACGTGTGTCATCCAAATTGATACTCAATATTTCCTTGCCCTTTCTGAATAGCCCACAATAGTCAAGTCGCCCACTCTCCTGCCTTCTCAAAGACAGTGGGTTCTAAATACTGATTTCCCCTACGGTTTCTCATGTTTTGTTTGTTTGCACTAAGATTAAGTAAGATTAGACGGCGCTGTATAACCGTAGCGGTTGGAGCATTTTTAAGCCTCATTCTACTGCTACCTCTGCTCTTTCTAAGGGCCCAGACCCCTGTCCTATCTGGGCGATGGCTTGTTTTCGGGTTGTGACGCCTCAACCCATCGACTCGAATGTGGGAGTGGTCGAAAGGATATGGGTTGGGGAAAGCTGTCTGTGGGGTTTAGCGTACTTCGCGAAAGGAAAGGTCAAGGCGACTATATCCGGAGGTTGGAAAGGGTACGTAAAAAAATTCAGGCCCACCCAGAAGTTTGGTTGATGGGTGAAAATATTTTTCCGGAGGACTCAAGGTGAAGGAATCGATATCCCTCCTACTAAGGAATGGGTAAGTTGGTGAGTTATTTGACGTCCGACTCCACTCTTTCCTGCGCGCGAGCTAGTAGATGTAACTTGTCAAGTTGAGTGTATTCTTTTTAAGAGCCCCGGGCGTGACGTGGAGGAAGTAGCCGATACTTCAATACAACAAGATCACTCTTTTCCACCATAAAACCTCTCCGGTTTTACGATATCCGCGGCTCAATATGCCATCCTCAGGGTTTTACCTGATATTGGAATGGTTCCAGAGGAAGCTTAAGCTAACGAAAAAGTGTCGTGAAAATAAAGTTTTTTTCTGGAAACGTTTTCTATTTTGGAGTTAGTCGAATCCTGTGTTTCCAAAAATTGGTTCATGGAGACGAGCAATTACTTGACCAAGCATACAAGGCGCGTACATGCTTTGCAATAATTTATCGTCATTACTTAAAGCTGTCCATATCATTATGTCATGAAGCTCGCTTATTTTCGGTTGCTTCTCCACCTAGTGTAAGGTTAGGAACATTTTCTGGTGTTGATATAGAAGGTTTCATCTAAATTAAGCAATATATTAAAATAATTACATGTATCTCAAAATTTTTATTGTTTTTCAATGTTCGTTGGGATAGGATTAAACCCGCAATTATCGAAGGGGAAACGCTCTAAGTGTAATCTGAAAAGTGTAGAATTTTGAGATAGCTAAAAAGTAAGTTTCTCCCAGCATGAGATACCCTGTATTATTTTCCCTTCCTCGCGTCCCATCAAGCGGCGGAATATTGAGCATTAAGCTTGAACAATAAATGATATCACAAAATGGAATATAAATAATAGTGCTAATGTTTCATTATCCACTGCAAAGCCCCTTCACACTCATTGTACCGTTGCTGTTCCTAGAAATAGAGTTCCGGATAGTAAATTTGTAATTAATGTTGCTCCTCAGAATAATACTTGCCCCATGGTAGAGCATAACCTATGAATGCTGTTCTTTGAGGACCGGTTTAACCACTGAAAAATCTGCCAGTATCAGGGTTCAAAACCGAGACTTCATGATGGGGGATCGGGTTGGTGTGGTGACTAGAGTACTGGCCTCCAATCCCGAGGGTCCGGGTTCAAATCCAGGAATTTTTCCGGCGGATTTTTCATTGTTACACCGGTCCCTGCTAGAGTGCCTCGCGGAGAGTCCAGTATTCCGTCCTTTGAATGGGCCGTTAAACCGTGGTCCCCTTGACGCATTTTGTAAGAGCTGGTTGATGTCGACGTCGGTTTCTCACCACCCTCCCTCCGTTCCCTGAGTACAAAATACCTCTACCCAGTTACCCACCTACACTCCCCTCTGGCACTAATGTCAGTTGTAATTATCTCAGTTGTCGATCGCCTCCCCCAAATAGCAACAAGAACAGCCTTTATGATGGGAAGCCCCCTCTCATCGCCACACCATCTCGATCCCTGACATTGACACCTTTCGCTGAGATGTTGGCGATCCGTAAGGTTGAGCGTCGTTCTGCTTTTTTGCTGATAGATATTGTTTCCGCCTACCCATTAACGAGTGGGAAGAAGAAGTGATAGAGCTCGTCTCTCTCTCGAGAAAAAGGAAATGGAAAAGGTGGTCCTCCTTTCCAATTTCCCTCGCTTCTCCCTGAGGAGCTTCTGCTTTCGTCAAGCAGCTTTTATCATTGCCGGAAAAGAATCCGTGGTTTCCCTCCCGGCTTCCCAGCTCACCCTCCAACCAATCTCCTCTCTCGTCTCCCGCAAACGGTAGAGGCTTAGTACAGTCATTCCGTGGGTTGCTCACGGATCAGTCGGTCGTTCCGTACATCGGCGAGGAATCTACCCTTTCGTCGATCTCTTAGAAATACGGCAGTGGTGTGTCTTCATATTCCGTTTTTATATCCTCAAGCCTCATTCTTCCCTTATACAACATGGTTACCTAGTGGGTTGAACTTGAGGCTTCTAGCCATAGGTCTCGAGTTCGCATCCAGGATTGTCCCCCTTCGTCAAGTCCAGCTCAACCCTAACCGCGTGATTTTCTGGGTACCAGATCTTCCGGCGAAACCTCAGGCAGTGCAGGGGAAGGAACTGTCCCCCGCTCCCTGCCTTGATGTGTGAATATGGCACGCCGTTGGTCATTGACACTTGGTGAGCTCTATCCTCGGAGGGACATAAATGAGTTGTTCAGAGTGGATTGGTGTGATTCGTCCCGGGACCTCATAGAGGTGGGTTCAAACGTATCTGCCGATTGCTACAATAGTAATCTGTTCTAGCTCTGCACTCCTACTCGTGAAAGTACGAGTGAAGGTGGAAAAATAATCATTTATGGTATCGGTCAGGTGTTATCAACCTTATACCCGGCTAGCTCTCTATTTTTCGACCCACGGGATACCACTAATATTGCTGCAATCGTATATTCGAGCCAACACTGTTTTAGACAGTTGATACGATTCTCGTAAACAGAATCTTTTCTTCTCAGCAATCTTTTCGGCTTTCATCATGTTTGTTCCGTAGGGACCTTATCGGGTATTAGCAATTTTTTTAAATTGTGGTGGAGAAAAACCCGGCGTGGGCATTAGGCTCCTAAGGAAAGGCGCAGAAGGGACCACGGCTTAACGTCCCATCCGACGGACGGTGTTGGACGGTGTTCTGTACTCGATTGCTCTCCACTAAACACTCAATGGGCCAGTTTTTTACCAATAAAATATATCTTCCGCTGCCGGGATCCAACCCGGGCCCTCCCGATGAGAGGCTACTCTTACCACTAAACAAACCTGCCCTCCTAGATAGAACAGGTGTGTTGAAGATTCACCCCCTGCCACACACCTTTATGCGGGCTTGCAAGATACTATGTAGTTAATATGTCTCTTTTGTCCCCTACTCTTCTTGTCCGCAACGTTTTTCGTATTCTACAAAATTAAGCAAATCTTTCATAAAATTGACGTTAGTGTGCAGATGCATGCATTAGTGTTGTCCTTAAAATAATATTATTTATCCCATATTGACACTAGCGACACCTGGCGTCTAGCTGGTAGATTACTTGGCCACGCCTGTTAACCACTCGTCCATTGCATTGAAATTTCCGGAGTGAAAAAGTTTCCTTGATCAGTATGCGAAACAGGTACCTTTGTCTTGCGTAGAAAATTCGTAGAACGCCACCTTAAAAATTCCATTTGGAATCAAAAATCCAGGGTACTGTTGTTTCCAGCTCATTGGGCCGGTAAGGCGAAAGTCTGTGGTTCCATCCCCGGTCTATGAAATCGAATCTAAGGGGCAATTTTCAATGGAAGGAAAATGTTTATCCGCGTTTTTGTGTCATATTTTGGTATCGTGGTCGCGAATGATTACATCGGAGAAATTAATGTATCTCACTTTCGTCAGTGGATTTCGTTAGTGCATACATATTTGTATTGAGATGAATACGACTCTTAATATCAGTCCACTGTCAAGCATCGTTCTATCAAAAGGAGAATCTGCTTAGAGCGTGAAATAAAAGCGTAGAAGTAAGGAAACAATTCATCAGGACGTACATCTGGAGCATGTTTCTTTAGGGCAGTGATGCATGGACCATGACAGCAGCGGAGAAGGAAAGGATGGAAGCATTCGAAATATGGTGCTACAGAAGAATGATGAAGATTAAATGGATCAACCGAGTAAGTAACGAGGAAGTCTTAAGAAGAGTGGGAGGAAAGAGAAGTGTGCTGAAATCTTCAAGGAGAGGACGGGACAAATTAATCGGCCATATCTTAAGACACTATGGCCCGATGAAGACAATCGTCGAGGGGAAAAGTGAGCGGGAAGAACAGCAAAGAAGGCCTCGTATGTAATTTATGTAACGGGTCGTGAAGGATGTGAAAGAAAGGAATTAGGTTAGTATGAAGGAGTTGGCCGATAGAAGAATCGAGTGGAGTGCTGCGTCAAACCAATTCTAGGATTGTTGACCGATGATGATGTTGTCAAGCGTAGACTCTCTTCGAGAATTATCGTAGTGTCCACTTCGCCTCTGTCCTCATGTCTCTTGTGCACTGTGTTTCTGCTTGTTGGTTGTTCGGAGGCGGGAGGAAGGGGAGAGGTGTACGTAGGTATGTGTTTGCGTGTGGACGCGTGTTGAGGATAGGAGCGAACCCTTGTGTGTGTACGTGAGAGAGTGCTTCAGCGGTATTAGTGTTCGTGGAACTCTTTCGCAAGCCTTTTGTGCTATGAGCCAACCTTGACCTTCGCCTTGGAGGGGAAACGGAATAGTGAGGGGGGAAGCAGGAAAGGGGAGTCGGTGGGAACAAAAGAGTGCGACGATTGGTGGTTTTGTTGTCGCTGCCGGTCGCGGCCTGTGGTCTGGTTATTTTTTTTCTTCAATGGTATTTTTCCCCGGGATTAATTATAATTCTCGGTTACGTTCTCTCCACCCTTGTCCTTCTACTGTCCTGTCCAGTTTGCCTTTTTGGAACGCGAGGGAACAGCGCTCTCCAGCGGGGTGCTAGCCTTTACATGTTGTGTTCCATCAGGTGTGGGCGTATGTTTTTTTTTACACTATCGTAATTTTAATAGAAAGATATTGAATGAGAAGGCCTCCGTTGCTGCCTCATTTCTCACCTGATGGGTTCAAGCTCGAGAGGCAGATAATTCCACATGATGGCAGTGACCACCATGTCGCTCTGTACCTACGTATCGATCGATGAAAATGTGCTAATCGGACTTATTCAATACAGCAAACTGATTGTTGTCAGTGAGGAGCCCGAGGTAAATAGCAACAGTATTCCTATGGTATTTATCAGTACTCCGTATTCATGTATTTATTAGTATCGCAAAAGTATTTCCACTGAGACGCAGAAATACTACCCAGCAGTATTTATTGATATTCATTATGCATCAATCAGTATTCCACTGGAAGTATTTATAGCTATTGCTTACGTAGTATTCGGTTTTCTTTATGCAGTATTTATATGCATCTCTTCAGTATTTATAGATATTTCTACGTTGATTTGCAGCATGAAAAATGAGACAATTAAATGTCTGAATTTATACATTACTAATCACATGTTAATGACAAAATTCAAATTCAGGGCGCCAAAGGAAAGATACATACCACCAAAATAACAGGAAGTATCTACTGTAGCAACTCAAAATTACACATTCTCACACGTTTTCACATTTATGGGTCAGATGTGAATAAGATATTTGCTGTGAAACCAGTCAACAAAGTGGAGATTGATGATTAAATATTGATGGGATCCACACAAATGAAATACAAATTTAATAATTTTATTCTCTTGTTAAGACTTATTTATTTCTTAATCATCGAGTTTTGATTACAGTGTATTATGGGGTATCATATTAAAATTAACGCCAAAAATTAAAAAGTTATATGTGAAAGTCCACCACCCCATAACATTATACAATGAAGTACCTCGCAATGCACAATACTTTTACATTTGAATGCAAATACATATGCTCATCAAATTTCTAGTACCTAACATTTACTCAATAATTCCAGCTTATGGTATTATCAATGTCACAGAGGAACTGCTGCAGAGCTGAAGAAAATTTAACTTTTATCACAACACTTTCTGTTTCTAATCATGAATGGCACCTTTCATTGGCACTTTCCACTACATATGTAATGTTTATTAAAGAATATAAAAAATTCAAATCCTTGGGGGGACACATTTCATCTTAGGGGTAGTAAGTATTAATGGGTTTATTTCAATTTTGCAGAAAATATGTAAAATGACAATGAAAAGGGAAACAAATTTTTCTACCGCCAAAGAAATATCTTCAAATTTATAGCCTATAGCATCCAACCGAGTTTCAGACATGATGCACATGACGCAATTATATCTCTACAGTTAGCTATCAAAATTTTGAAATTTATACTTCAGGTAGAATAATTTCCTCTTCCATTTAAGATTTTAGAGCCAGTAGTCATTGGTGTTGAAGATATGTGCAAACCATTAGTGATTCCCAGTACTGATAATGAAATTCCTGCTCCACAACCTATATGTTATCCATATCCATTTCATTCATCTGTCATACAATTTCCTAGGAAAATGAAGAAAACCGAATTAACTCATAACAAATAATAATTAAGTAATTAACTACAATTGTTTAGAGAGAAATGTATATTTTGCTTTGAATTCCAATTGAAAAACAAGGAAACTTCTTCATAGCAGATATTTATGCCTCAATTTTCTCAATTTCTATTCTTCCAACAGGTAATCATATAAATTTTTGGGAAGTTATTATTCATTTTATACTTAAATCTTCACACTCCACATTAACCGTCATGCACCTGATTTAAATAAAGAAAGTGGTGCACCAAAACCTACCATAGAATATACTAAAACTTCTTATTATGTAAGAATCTTATTTATTGCGAGTCATATCACGTAGCTATTTGGTTATGTCCACAAAAATCCAACCTAAATCCAGAATCATAATCAAAGGGGAATAGAAGTAGACCATAAGAAGCAAGTAATTTTCTCCCTCCTTCCACAAACTAATTTTGAGGCAGGTTAATCAGCACTTCTAAGTGAAGGTAAGAAAATCTCAGACACCCCTTGTGCCCCTTGGGTAGTTGGGAAGCACTGTGTGTGTGGAGTATGATGGGTGCATGAAATACTTTTCCATTTTGGATGTATTGCCTATTTGTTATTGGTTTATTAAGTATGTAATTGGTGTCTGGTGGTATAACATCCTTCAAAACATCAAGGTGTTAAAATATACATGTTGTCTGCCAAAAAATTATGTGGATTTTTTAAATTAATTTTGTTAGGCATTACTCTGACTGACAATAGAGAGACAGTGGCTGAATGTGTATGTGTCGATCCCACTGGAATCCATTCATAAAGGCTGGGTTTCTTGAGGGTTATCAAAAAAAATACATATATACACGGCAAGGGATTATGTCACACAACCACAGCACCAGAAATGTCCTGCAATTACCATACCCTCAACACAGACTTAAACTACGTATATGAAAAATGTCCATATTACATGTGTATTAAACTGTATAATAAGATACCTACACACTTAAAATATAACTCGATCAATTTCTCAAAACAAATATACAAGAAATACTGATCGATGAACCATACTACTCTATTCAAGAACATTTGGATGATGAAGAACATTTACGATGTACTAAATGTCAAATTGTATCCATGTACTGCATATTATGTATATCTCTGTTTGGTTTTAATTTATGTACCAGTGCACTAAATGCCTAATTATATCCTAATATTTCAAACTATGTATATCTCTGTAGGGTTCTAATGTATATATCCCTAATACTGCATATATATTTCCCCAATATTATTTTATACTTTGACCAACTTACCCTAGCCATAGTTAAACTTTTGCAAGTGCAACGTGACATTAAATTATATTATTATTATTATCATGTGCTTTCCTGCAGTCGCAGAATAATTACAGCCACAAAACAACAACATAAAATCACATAACTAAACAAAAAAAACATGATTGACAAAAAATGTAAACCATGTAAAGAAGAAAGGACCAACAAAGAGTCTAATTATGGAGACATCAATATACATTAATAGGCAAAACTATATTTACATCATGTTTTTGCAACATCCATAAAACATTTTATAATATATATATTTCCACATATATAATAAACAGTTTCTGTTGTTTTATAGGTATTTATTTGTTTCTTTTTTCTGTTTACTTACTGTATTATGACTATAGAAGCAGTTGGTGTTGGTGAAGTACATATATTGCTAGGAAACTTGTATGGGGAGTCCAAATGCCCCATCATAGCTGATCTTGTCATGAACCAATTACTTGATGAAGTCATATCCTAACTACATTTTATGCTCACACATATATGTAAATATGTAGATGACATTGTTCCAATTTTCCCCAACATAGCAATCCTGCACCACATTAAAATAATATTAACCTAGTGAGAAATACCCTTCCTAAAAATAATTTTCCCAATACACACATCAATACCATCCTTTGTAACAACAAGATCCCCATACAGAATAGTCAACATACCCAACATTAACTATGTTACCCTAAATATTGTAACAACAAGATCCCTATGAAGAATAGTCAACCTACCCAACATTAACTACGTTGCCCTAAATATAAAGATAACAGTAGACAAAAGCACAATTTCCCACAGTAATTCCACACATGACAAACCTGGCAATGAATCCATAAACTCACCATATGCAACAAATCCAAGACTCACAGTAGCATACCATACATCAAAGGCTTGTCAGAAATACTACCAAAGCACTCAAGGAAAAAACATTGACTCATTGCACATTCTAAGAATTGCTCACCTAAGTTGTATTTATGTGAATTTCATTTAATCTGTTCAACGAATTCCTTGGTCGACAAATCTTAATTGGGTGATTATTACAAGTTGCCTGACAACATATATAATAAAACATCACCTTCTGGTTCTATAGGCATTAAAACTGAACCTAAGCAAAAAGAAACAAATATGTAAACTAGAAAATGACAAATGAGAAAGTTTTTGCAATAAATTTGTATGTATGTATATTTAAACACCTTGATGCTTTGAATAATGTTACGCCACCAGACACCAATTACTTACTTTATAAACCAGAACAATTCGGCAAGACATCCGAAATGAATTGACAGCGAGACAGCTACCGCTTTGAGAAACAATTGTCAAGGGATTTTTGTTTTTATATACAATGTAACTAACCACCGTGGGTCCTCTGGGTAGAATTGTAGAAGTGACCTCTAATCTTCTGTAGGTAAAATTATTACTTAACGTCGTTAATCAAATAGTATATTATTCATAATGAATGACCACTCGGTCAGGTTAATGTTTCAACGATAACCACAGTCTAGCATCAATACATACCAGTCACACTACATTGTACGTAGGAAATCTAGACAAAACTCTTGATGTCTATTTAAACCAATTCATACGGAAACACTCACCCACATACCCACACAAAATGTTTACTAAACGTAAATAAGATGCAAGAATACTTCACACAATATCACAAGCCAATAAGGTATCACCTCAAATTAACATGCTTAGGCAAAAACATACAAAATGTTAGACACTTGTGAATTTCGCTTGTGCTATTTTCGGTAAGGATCAAAATGAACATTTGGCGTGAAACTATTTCAAATATATTCTTAACAATAGAACAAATATAACTAACATAAAGCAGGAACGTCAACAAATAACTTGGGCAAACACACACAAAATCCTGGCGTGTACATTAATAAACTGCCTACGTTCACTTCAAACAATCCAATCCAATGTACATGAGTAATAATAGTTAAATAATTATTTAACGTTAACAACTAAAATGTTACGCGAACAAAGCCACCAATTATTCTCTGCGACCAAAACCTCGCGGTGAACTACTCGCAGCAGCTGTTCGCCGACTGACGAAGAGAACGATTTTCTCTTATTTTCACTGCAATAGCCCGCCAAATTCAAACACATCGTTCATCTACTAAAATGTATCTTACCTTATAATTTCCCGTTTTATGGTATCTAACTTTGTAAGTGGCTGATTTATTGGTGGTAGAGGATAAATGCATTTCTTCAGCCTTTGTATCCCATTTCGAACAGACGCTAAAACGGAATAAACACTCCGTACAAGTGTTCATATTTCCTTCGTACCTTCGTACTCATCTTAAGGATAATTTGCAAATGGCTTTGAATGACCTGAAGAAAAAATAATAGAGAATTACTACGAGTTCTTCGTCAATTGAATACAAATTTTCCGCCATACTGTTTGAATATGGTTGTCAAGGGAAATACGATGCTATTCTCTAGGAATTCTGTGCCTACCCAACTACTGATAAATACGATACTTTTTCCAAGGAATACTGCTAAGCAGCGCTGTTCGTATTCCTTGCATTCCGTGAAATACGGAAGTAGAACTAATAAATACTGCACCCTGGACGATGAATAGGATCGAATAGCGTAGGAATATGGAAGGAAAGGGGATCAATACCAATAAACACGAGAGGGTTACTAATAAATACTGTTGCCATTTACCTCGGGAGTCGACGTTGTACTCCCTCGCTTTAGCCCCGATTTGGGGCAGTTTGGATTGGATGGAAACAATTGGATTCGTCGAGATAATGGCGTAAAGATCTCATCGTAGTCGAGGTTCAAGATATTCGAGCCCTTGAACATGGATAAGGGACCAAAATGCACTGTTTTTTGTAAACTCATTGTCAGACGCATCGATGCGCGACGATGTTGGGCTTGGTGGTGCCGTTTCGAATCGTTCGCCGGCGTAAGCCTACTGAACCTAGGATTCTCTAAATTCGCAATCGGAGATCGGAACGAGACTTTCCGATTGGAAATTTCTCTGTGAATATCTAGGTAAAAGTTCGCGATTCACATTTCTAATCTTCATCTGTGTTTTCAAGTCCGTTTCCTCACCAATAAGTGCTTCAGACCGGAAGGAAAGGTACAAGGATGGGAAAGGAGGAAGGGTGAAGAGAAACCTGGCGTCGGCATTTGCCTGTTCTTAGCGAAAATGTGCCAAGGGGACCACGGCTTAACTTATCAGCACCGTGTGTCGGTTGTATTTTTTTCCGGCACCAACTCTCCTTTTAGCTTTGATATCATTGTAACGTCCTGGAACATGCATCTCGTGATGTATGTTTTTTTTCCAAGAGAGAGTGGGTATTCTCACTTCTCTATTCCGTATTCTGATTTCCCGCTGAACGACATGATAACACTCCCTCTCTAGGAGGGTTAGGTTTTAATGTGGTCCATCCGCGGAGGCTATCTGCCATCTGTGGGATGTTTTTCGAACGGGAATGGTTTGCCATTGATCTTCATATTCTCATTAGCTTTGTCTTGTTGCAGGCCTCACTTGCTGTAAATTTTTCGTGATAGTGGCCTCCTCATCGCTTCTTGCGTTTCAATTATGTTATTCAGGTGATTTTTTTCGCATAATTTATAATGATAAGGTACGAGATTATCACAACGGTGAGTGGCGCCTCTCACTGGCGGTTGCTTAAAACGATTTTATGGAAATAGAGACAGCTTAGCTCCTTAAAACGTTTCATAAAACTGTTTTATCGTGAGCAGCAAATTTTTGTACAATTAATTGATTTTATATAACGTTTCACCGAAAATCTTACCGTGAGCATTAGACATAATGCCACTGAATGTGTCCTGTTGATGTAATTATTATATTCTGGAGGTTATTGAACACGAGGCACGCCGTAGGACCGTTCCCTTCCAACCCTCTTCAGCCTTTGCGGGGCTTGAGTCGATTGAGCCCATATTGCTGTGGGAAGGGTTCCATCGACGAGCGGTCGTTCTCCGTGTATCAATCAAGGGTCGACTCTCGGATTCCGACGCATTTAACCGTAGGGTTCAAAGTATCTTCGCCCTTTGCTTCCTCCAACCGCGATCCCTGCAGACCTGTGCGCAAACATTAACTCTCTTGTCCTCGAGCCAATCGGCCTTGGGGGTTTTTCCTTCCGCTCCCTTTAAATAATGCCGTTGAAACCCTTTGCCCCTTCTTGTCTTCTCCGAACCGATTTCGAATTCGTCAGCTGATGATGGCACTTCGTGTGTTCTTTCCGGGTCGGCGTTCATCTCTTCTCCGTAACGCTATGAGGCCGTCGTTTCTCAAGATGTATCCTTTGTAGTTTGGCCTTTCTTCTTTCCAGAATTGTCATTTATTTTGCGTTGTTCTCTTTCGTAGAGATAGGAGTTGTTTTTTTCTAAGGGTGCGTCGACATCGAGGGCCATTTTTCACCCCAGCTATATTTATTATCGCGAAAAATAGATTGACATGAACTTATTTACTTCGTTGATTATTGAAAATTATAGAAAATAAATCTGAATTATTTTGTTAAAAAAATTAAACTTATTGGAAACTAAATATTATTAAATATCAGTTTCTTTTAATACTTAAGATGTGGCGGGGGTGAAAATCATCATACATGCACTTCTGACATGCAACAGAGCTAATGATACTACTTACTACATGGATTCAAGTTAGGTGTAGGAGTCACGTGCAACTAGATAGTTAGTGTCTACATAGTAACGAAGTGATTACTGGTTAGAAAGATGTCACCAAATATATTTATATGTATTTCCATGGCGTGCATAGATTAGTAATATTAAAACTTGCTCTTAGGTTTCTACGGATGTTAAAAATTTCGCGCACTGCCCGATACTTAACACACTCCGTAAAGATGTGTTCCACACAAAGGAGGGATTCAGTGGCATCACACCGGGGTTGTATTCTCTCTTCTGGAAAGAGATAAGGGTGCTTGAGGGCACAATGTCCTGTGTCCTCAGCCGTGTGATGGCGATCTCTTCACCACGGGAACTCCCTTTTTTTTCTCTTTCTTGGGACCCTTTTCAATCGATTGCTTGCCCCATGCTTTTCATCTTCATAATCCTATACGTTATACATTCTGTTTCAAATTCTCGCAATCTTGACTTTCCGGTTGCTGGCGTGGAATCGGGTTTGGTGTGGTGTTAAGAGCACTGGTTACCCATCTCAAAGGTCAGGGTTCGATCCCGGCTATGGTAGAGATTCTTTTATTAACCTACCGGTCTTACAAGAATGCTGTATGGAGACCACTTAATGTTCAGTACTCCGTCCGTTGGTTGCGAAGTATAGCCGTATAATGCTGACTTCAGGTGCGACGCTTAACCGTGGAACCTTTGGCGTCTTTCGTTAAGACCAGGCTAATGCCAACGCCGGGTTTCTCCCAACCCTTCCTCCTTTTCTTGAAAAATATTCCTACCCAATCACCTGCCCACCTTAAATTGTGCAAATGGCCTTAGTTGTAGGTCGCCCAAATAACTGCTATAACCAGCTCGTATCATAGAATATGTCGTATGTTTATTTCCGTTACGTGTAATTTTCGAGCCTCCCAGTGTGATTGTTATATGCCGAACAGTAGGTATGTATTTCTCGATGATCGAAGTGACCTTCATATCATTGTTATTCTTTATGATTTACCTCTCCGGAACTGTTTTTTTAAGTGAGCCACATCGTAATAGGAATGGGAAAAAATGTGTATGCTCTTAAAGATGCAATTAAGTGGACACTGTCTGTTTTATCGATGGGGTTCAAAACAGTTTTATGCCTCACTCACATCGTAACGCATTTAATATTTCCGTATACTTATGAAAGAGCGATTTTCAACCTTTCTTGCGCCGTGTGGAAACGGCAGGTAATTAAACCCAAGTCTTTTTTTTAGGTTGACCCCTAGAATGTCAATGAATAGAATCAATTAGTGCTATTGGAGGATTTATCTTCCTCTTGTGAAGCACACTAATACTTTCCGATAACGACCTTGCGCCTTCGTGCGTATGTTCCTGTTTTTTTCCTGCAGTGGCTCAAGGTCCCGTGTCTCTTTTCAGCGACTGTGAACCGCTGTGTGCGTGCCAAAAGGTGATTTTGTTCGCGACTACAATCCTTACGCAAATAAGCTTCCTCTCCCGATTTCCCTCTGACACGTAGAAAGTAATATACCTACCTTCTCGCGCCGGCAAATTGTCTTTTCTAGAAGCGTGTTGGTATATCGATTCACTTCGCATATGACAGTAGATTGGATAAACTTTCGAATACATGTAGGGAGAGGAAGATAAAAATATCGGGGTTAAACGGGAAATTTTTTTAATCGAATTTTAAATCTAATAGCTCTTGGAACCCGAGTAAATGTAATTTCCGATTCAAATTTCGCAACTTTCAACGACTACATTCAGTCTTCAAAGAACCAATTTTATTGTTCTTGCGTTTAACAATAGAGAGGACGACTTGCTATTTATTTTTGTAACGAGCAAATTTCTTCCGAAAAAATAAATGTCGCCGTACTAGCCTTTTTCTCTAATCAGAGAGCTTTTATTTGTATTGCCCCAATTCATCGCTCAAATTTTAACATCAATTCTGATATCACGGATCCAAAATATTACCGGTAAGAGTGAAGACTCGTGACGTATATTTTCAACGAATTTTTTATTATTATACAACGAGTTTCTACGGTGAGGGGTCATCCTTAAGCACGCCTTATTATTTTAAACATGTTGTGGCATATTAAAACATTCTGTGAAAATGTTCGTAGCCTGTGTGTCATTCTGCGTGAATCCTCGTCGTTTGTCATTGTATTTCGTTCGTAAATTTTTATCGAGTGAAAGCCAAATCCATCAATTCCGCCTATCGACATTTTGCTTTAACGTAGTTGCTTGTGAGAAACTACTCAGGGCAAAGGCGCGTGTTCCCAGAGAAACGCTCCTTTGTAGACATACGGCTATCTTATTTTATTTATTTACAAGAGGGGCTTCCCGTCCGTGTATGGAGGCCCAACCTTCCATGCATCTATCGCTCGGTCATTAATTTACCAATTTTTTCTTTCGTCGGTATTTCGGCACCTTTTTCCCATTCATTTATGATGGGCCTATCTTTCCCATACATTCTTATGAGAGTGAACATTAACAATATCTTTGGTTGTCAAAGTAAAGCATTTTTCAAAACAGCTTAATTTTACCAAAATATCGGTACATATATTTTATCAAATTTTTAGTGCTTTGGACCAGAATACTATATCCCATGATAGTAATTAAATTCTTTGTGCTATTGCCTTTCTTGGGTCTAGGTGAGGGTCTCGGGTCGCTCGCGAAGGGTCGGATTAAGCTCATAGTCGAGCGCTGGAGTGCCTCTCACCGAAAATAATGCTGAATGTTGAAAACCCGAGTTTCCGTAAAATGTATAAGTGGGTAAAGTCTAAATCGGGGATATAAAGCAAATAAAAATATCCGACTTTATGCTGGTTGCCCAAATTTAATGAATTACCATGTTTCAAGGAAAAGCAAGTAATCGTTCTCTAAAAAATATCGAGCTTAGCATAAAACTTTGGACAAAATCATTGAATGACAAAAGTGACGGTATTTGGCGTATCTTTTTATAGAATAGACTGTTATTTTTCACATAGGATGGAACCATAATTTCAGGGTGAATTTAATATAATAAATGATAAATATAATTTGGATCTGTCAAGCTGGTCGGACAGAACATTCACATTATCGTAAACTTCAATGATACGTGTTGAGCGTAAGACAGCTCTTCCGTGACTTTCTTACAGTAGTGCATACCTTTAACGTCTTCTACAAACTCTAGTATTTACTAAATTATTAAATGTAATACGTACACTCTCGGTGCATTTTTCCAATAGTTGCTTTCAACATTCATCGAATGAAAAAGTCCTCTCACTTTCCTCCATAACTCGCTGTAGCTAGTAGATATAAACTATCCATCTGAATCTGCGTATTACCCTGGGAACCTCCGCGATGGTGTGTGGCGGAGGGTGAGAGATCACCGTGTATACTCTACTACTACTAGGACCTACAAAAGTTACTACTTTATGGAAACATTTTAGGTATGCATTCCGAGTCACGTGCAACCAAATGGTTACTATTTACAAGGTAATAAAGTTGTTTTTGATTTTCAGAGGCTTTCCTTTAAATATATTGATTTATTATTCCTTAACATGCATGCGATAGTAATTTTAAAGCGAGTTCAATGCACTAACGACTACTCTAACAATATTTCATCTGTCTATTGAGCGTATCCAAACGAATATAATTTGGCGAGTCACCACTCAGCTACATCAGTTCCTAGTTCTGTGTTAAATAAAGCAGTGACGGGCCGAATCTTCAGCTTTGGAGTCTGGCCCGCGGCTAGGCGTGGGAGGATGCGTTTGACGCGAGCATACCCCGAGCTTCGCAGAAGAAAAAAAGTAGTTTGGCGTGAGCATCAATTGGAGAGTGAGGAGATGGGGTTGAGTGGGATCTAGGGGGAGGGACAAAGGGTGAACGTTGCGCACGAAATGTTGGCCGCGTGCGGACGGGCGTCCGCTTTCGACGGGCACGTGGACAAGGTTAACGGAATGCAAAACCTTTTCGCTGGCTGCGTTATGGACTCCGTGGATGGAGAGTCTACTATTCGTTGAGGTTCGTCCGCTGGGGGGGTTTGTTTGAAACCGCCGGCAATATCTCGATTAGGTAACCAAGGAATCAAATACGGTTGGTTCCCAAATTTAGTGTCTGAATTGCTTGTTACAATATCATTAATGGGGTCGTTTACCTTTTTTTTATTGCCGAATCTGATAGAGTTTGTAAAATAAAAAGACCCGTATTTTTCCGTTTTTTGATCCGACAATTATTTCCTGAGTTATAAGCGCCGAAAAACTGATGTTTTTAACCCTTTCGGAAAAGTGGGCGTGGTACAACCTCTGACGTATATCGACTTCGTCCAATCACAACTGAGCCCGCGAAGCTACTTTGCCTTATCGCAATGGGGGGGACACAGCTGACTCGGCCAATGGGAATGATTGCGACAGCATCTGTGCGAGCAGACCTTCCGATAATCCCCCTCCACTCCCTTCCTCTCCCCTGCAAGCAGTCAAGGACGGGAGGAAAATGACGTCAATGTTATCACAGCAGCATTTTCGGTGGGCGTCAGCTTTTGCTTATTTTAATTTTTGATTTATGAGTGAATGGCTGTAGTTAGAAGATTAATTTTTTCGCTAAAATTCTTTTTTCGTTTCCATCTAACGATTTCGTATACAAAATTGCGATTTCGGTTCCGAGTGAACGCCCCCATTGTTTTCACTTTAGTTTTTCTCATCTATCTCCACCGTAGAGCCCCCATATGAGATAAAGCACTAGTGTAAATAATGAATATGGTTGTAATCAGCGGTTTTAACTCACCAAATTTGCGAACCATTCTTGTTTATACCATGTGACTCCTTGGTTACCCATTCGAGATAATCTCGACGGTTTCAAAGACAACCTCCCTGAAGGATCCGTCGTATTTCTATTTTTAAATGAAATGACACTTAAATACACATTTACTACCATATGGGGATGCAAAAGTAATTGCCCAACTCTATAATTTCTAATTCTAATTTCCCCCTGATATCTTCGTTGAAATCTATTACCGTCCGTAATTGTGCCCTGAAGAAAATGGAGTTTCGAAATTTGAGCCTCATTGCCTTAAAATCTGTCTCACCAATTTTGTCTCAATTATCTACCCTGCCGTAATATACTGATGTTTTTAATATACTCGAAACATATTCATTGAACCTGTTGGTTTTAAATTTCTGCAGGAGATTTAATCGGTATATTAACCTACGATGTGATATAAATTCGTAACGTAATTCTTTTAATAATTTCGATACACTGCCAACCTATCATGACACCTTTTGACAAACTTAGCTGCTCTTCGCTGCATGTTGTCTAATTCCTTGATCGATTCTTATTCATTTAGACCACATATACTCGCTGTATATTCAAGGGACCTAATATGTTAACTGTAACATTCCTCTTTTGTCTTCTCGTAAACATTTCCGTAGTACTCTTTTAATAAATCCTAGTTTTATGTTGGCTTGATCGCATAAGTTTATCCAGGATGTGTTTTCCCCACAATAACCCTGCATAAATTGTAAAACCTAAGTACGTATTCAACGCGAAATATGTTGGTTTTACTGATGCTATAGCATCGCTCTAGTGAATTATTTTCTAGGTTATGGGTCTTACCCGGTAGTAATTTTCTAAAAAAATCACTCTCTCGAATACGCAAGTTCTTTTTGTTCTGTTTCATATGGGGACCGGGATTCCACTAATAAATCTCTGCCATTCCAGAAATTCGAACTCATATGCTCTTGGGTCAGAGGCCAGTACTCTAGCTACCATACAAAACTTAAACCAAACATGATATTTTTTTCATATATGGTTCCGTAATTGGATTTATAGGAAGTGGACGCCCATAGCGGTCTTTCAGAGTATTTTTTCATCTTGGTTTTGGTTTTAAAGTTTTTTCTCGCGTGATGTCAAATGCGTCTTGTTAACCTTCCTTTCTCTTCATTACGGTTTATCGATATCCTGCTCGACGACGCACAACGTGGACCGTCTCCGTGTTCCTCCGCGTTGTTGTCCACACACGATATCAATAATTTTGTGTCTCTCGATCGCTCGGAACGAATGCCTGTCCGCCAATTGATGTTAAGTAGTAGATCCCTGTCAATTCCATGAGGTCTGGAATTTTCCGACGATTGGGCTACGTGTTCCGTTGCTTTCATATTGTTACTATTAAAAGTGATGATATCACGAAGACATTTTTAACCCTCCGACTTTTCTGTTCGGATTTAATTATTTAATAATATTTTCCGCATATAAGAATACGTGCACCTCAAAACGTACGCGACCACGTGGATGATATTATTTGACGTAATAATCGAGGTTTCCAGGTTGTTCGATTTTGTCATCGCCTAAGATGAAAATTATTCTCATGGTCATTATTTTTTCTCGTCACGAATATTTTATATTAACCGCGCGAGCAATGGATACAGGGTTACCAAGTTCCTTGTCTCTAAATATTCATTCATTAAGATACTGATTTTCATACGGTAAATAATTCGTGCTTAGGTAAGTCGACTTCGTCACTTTCTTGCGTCCATTGATTAAAAAATGACGATGCCTATTTTTTTAAATGTTTTTTATGCTCGTTTTGTTGAAATACATCCATGTGTTTCATCCACAGTCCAAATGATAATGGATAACGACGCAAACCTTGGTAATAGCTGTGGTTTGTCGAACCAATAGCTGGTATTGTTAATATGGTTTTAAAAGAGTGCTTAGTGATTTATTTCATCCGCATGAATGTATTATTCTGACCTTTTTGCTTTTATTTTCTTCTGATTCTCTTCGTTGGCAATACTTTATAACGTACGGATGCCGAAAAATTTGAATCCGTTTCTAGTTTTCGAGTAGTGCACTAACATCTTTAAACATTCGGTTCTCGTGTGGTAGTTCTTGGAGTGCCGCTAGATGTCGTCTCCTGAAGGCGCGCGCGTGTGCAGACTTCTCTTTATGTGTAATTTCAGAAAAAAATTAATTCTTAATTTATGGGAAGCAAAACCCCGGTCTCGGTCGCTTAATACATCAAGTATACCCTGGCCTGGCTCTCAGCAGATTTTAAAAGCAAAAAAATTAAACGATGCATTGAATATTCTCGATAAAACCCGTGAATAGCCCGTTGAAGTGGTAGTTAGCTGTACGAAGTAGTTACTGTAGCTGCCTTCCATCCTTTGGACCCGGGATCTAACCTCTGCAATGTAATAGTATTTTTTTCCTGTTCCACCGTGAAGTGCAGCACTCCGTCCGTCGGATGGGACGTTAATCCATGGACAACTCGACGCCTTTCATTTGGAGTAGGCCAAAGAACCGCTCGGAAAAAAGTCGTCGACCGATACAGGACTAGAGGACTTGTATCTTGCCGTCCTGCTGCCGAAAGGCGGTAAGCGATATGCTTAGCACGGTCGTCTGTGCGTGTAGGCGGCCTTAACTTTAATATTCATGCTTTAAGCATTGCCTTGCAAATTCATGCGGCCGCAATTGCTAATGGAATATAATTTCCACCATGATGTGGGCCCTGTGGCGCAACGGATAACGCGTCTGACTACGGATCAGAAGATTCCAGGTTCGAATCCTGGCAGGGTCGACTTTTTTATTTTTGTCTTTTGCGATTGTTATAAATACGTGTATAATTTTTTTTCGTTCCTTTTTTCGTTGTTGCTGAACAGTATTAATTTTAATTTTTAAAGAATCACTCCGTTGTTTTCGAAAATATTAGTTTGGGTTAAAACGTAATGATATGCTACTGCTTCTAGGCGTTTTGGAAAGCTGTAGTCTTTTTGGTGCAAGCTGTTGGCTGACGTTTTGGTTTGTGTAATATCTGTTTCTCTTTCTTTACGATTTTATGCCGGCGGTAGCTTGTTAAGGAATTCAGCCAATATTTTTTGTCGTAATTTTTGCACTCTAATTGAAGTGAAAACTGCGTGTTTTGCCTTTTTTCGAGTTTCTTTTGAGAATTCACTCCTTCGGAAATATTATTTGCGTCGATAAGATACCCCATCGGTAACTGTAACATTCCGTAACACGTTTGTTTATTGGTGCTGTTTTTAATTACTTGAGTTTTAATCATCGTGTTTGTTTTGCCTCGGGTATGCTAACGGAATATATTCGCGTTCATTTTTTTTCGTGTGCAGAGATTCTCTGAAGTGAACGTGTAGTGAAAGTTCCCCTCGGCAGAAACGCTAAATAGTTTTTGCCGCTGGATGAGCTGTAAGCTGCGTGTGTTGCTGTGGAATCCTCGCGCCGCTCGCATTTCCTCGTAGAGCGAACGTTATCTCCCAGATTCATCTCTGTCGTGGCACGCGTCTTTCCTTCACTGTCTCTGAAAGAGCAACGCGGCACCTGGCCGTAGAAATCCTCTCTAGACTTCGATCTATCGAGAGTCGGCCTGGATGCAATATGTGGAATTGAATATTTCACAGCAATATTCGATTTCGCAATTATCTGCAGATAAGCTTCTACTACGAGCCATGGTTCGTAGGTGTAATAATACAGCTGGCTCATAGTACCTCGTAGTTATTCTAATACTGTTGGCTCGTAGTAGTAGTTCTACTAATACTACTGGCTCTGAGTAGAAGTTCTTCGAATAGACTTACACTCTAAATAAACTAATAATGTAGTCTAAACTAAAAGTCGGTAGGTAGAGAAGGCGGTGCGTCGGTATTTTCCCCATTGCAAATCTTCGTAACCAGACTTAGGATCCACTCCTCTATCTCTCTCATTAGTTATATCGTACCGTGCGACCTTTGAGCTTTTCTAGGTCGCTGAGTGCCTCTAGCATTCCCCCGGATTCGAGGCACGTACGTTGTCTCCTCAAGTCGTATGTCCGTGTACGTACCTACGTTCGTCGACGTAGTGGTACTAGCACCACTAGCACGGTGAATATGGAGATATCGTATTGCGATGTTGACTCAGTGTCTCAAAATGTCGATATATCGGCTTCGCTCTGTTTATGGCAACTACATAATCACAATTGACAATATTGCAAGAAATCGTATCAGCAAGAGTATCTATATATAAGTGTCTAGTCATCAATCGTAAGATGTTTGGCGTAGTTCTCCACTCTATTCTTCTTCTTTATATTGGCATCGTTACTCTCGTTTAAATTTGTTCTGTACTGAAATGCATTTTGTTTGATATTTTACATCGCGTGATATCGTAAGTCGTCTTGTATCGCCGTTTTCATTTTATTTCCTCTAACCAAATGGCGTTAATCGGGGTGTTGCATTTGCATTATAGTTGGCTTTTCATCAACTACACCTGGGTTCGAACCCCAGATTTGGTTGGCCTTTTTCTTTAGTATAACGTTACTTATGTACTTGAGTGAAACGTGGAAAACACTTCAAGTTCAATACCTTCTCCTGGTGTTGGAAAGGACGTTAAACCGTGGACATCTTTGCGCGTTTTGTTAACGGCAGGGTAATTTGGGCATGGTTTGGTTTGGTAAGTTATTTGGGGGAGGCACCAGACAACTGAGATAATTTGGGCCAGAGAGAATAGGTGGATAACTGAGTAAAGGCAGGAGTTTCCAGGTAATGGAAAAAGAGTGGAGAGAAACCCGGCGTCGGCATTAGCCTGCTCTTAACGAAAGGCGCCAAGGGGACCACGGCTAAACATCACATTTGAAGGACGGAGTACTGAACTCGATTACTCTCCACGAAGCACTCAAGTAGGGACCGGTACAGAAATGAAAAATCTGCCAGTTCTGGGATTCTAACCATGGCCCTCGGGATGGGAGGGTAATGCTTTAGCGATCACACCTAGCCTATCCCCACACTGGGTTTCACTCCACCACCACCTTTTCCCAGTTTTTTTTTATTTTGTATAACCTGAATCACAACTTCCTAGATTACGCTTATCTATTATATGACCTACTGTGATCTCATAATGTTTTGGGAGAAAGAAATTTTAAAACTATTCATTACGCCACTTCTCTATGGTCTGGGGGTGGCTCACAAAGGATATATGGTTATTAGAATGGTCATGTCTCGAGCCAACACTCCTTGGAATCCTAGCCAGTTTGAATTCCACTGTTTCATGTATTCCTTGCTTTTAATCGTGCATTTCAAGTGGCCAAAATATATTATCGTTGTAATTCTAACTTCAATGTGTGATTCCTTTTCATCAAATATAGTTTTTCATCAATAACTATCGCTTGCGATGGCAAAAGTCAGAAAATTTTGCCTTGATCTCGTGTTAACATGTCTGATCCTATTCAATTAAATTTTCCCGAATCAGTATTCAACTTTTTAAAAATTGAATTTGACGTTTTTATTTTGCCTTACACAATTTATTTTGTGAATCACTAATAGACCTTACCTCGGTCTTTCTTTCTTCATGTATTACCTCATGTTAATTCGTATTTCGTTGTAACTTTCGCATCGCATATTCTTTTCGTTTGATATCTCGGTTTACGTGTATTTCCGCATCAGTCTCTCTGCCTGCGGATCGAGTCGTTTTCTTCATTCATCACTGTATTAGTAATAGCATGCATTTCCTCTGATTTGATTCGTATTGTATTGCGTTGCCGTAATCTAAGCTGAAAATTGTCTTGTTAGCATCAAACGTCTGACCTACTTAATGTCAAGTAAATTGTTTTGTACCTGAAGATGACTCAGTGTGTTGAAATGCGTAAGACATTAAAAGCTCTGTGTGAAATTGCGTGTTTTATGTCATTTTATATGTGCTCTCTCTCTCTCTCTTTCTTGTTGAGTTAGTCAATCCCTTCTGTCGTTGATGTTTCATATGTTGGTGTTGGAAGGGCCGTAAATATTTCCCTCGGCAAACCCACACCGCCATCATTTTTTTTCATCCCCGTCTCCCCCTCTCGTGCCTTCCTCATTTGAATCCCCTTCGGAATTAAACTGCAGCTGCTCATGTTCGTCGTCATTGAAGATCAAGTTGCCGTGTTAATTGCTCGCACGCGAACGCCAAGGATCGCCGCGATCCAGCTTAAGCGATGAATATTCATCGGTTTCCACCAACACCTCAGCTCACGTGTGCACGAGTCTGTATTCATTCTCGTAAACCCTAATTCCAATTATCTTTGGGGGGAAAAACATTATCTTTTCAAGAATGGGGAAGTAGTAAGGCTTTACCGGTTCCTGCCGAGCAGAGTTACCATTGTAGGCGCACAGAAGCGTGCTTGATGACATCGCGGGCGAAGTAATATTTCGTAATAGTCCGTCGACAACATTCCATCTAATATATTAATATAATTTGACTAAGCATATCTCTCGTGATAACAAAGTCAAAGCAGCATATAATAAATGTCATTACTCCTTAAAGAGCAACTACAAAGAGAAAGCTGAGAGAACATTAAGGATCACGAAGGATTCATGTGACTAATGGCTGTTGCGGCTTTATCTCTTATGAAAGTAGTGGATCGAGTTTCGTGGTAAAAGTATCGGCCAGGGAATGATATAATGGTGAGGTCGTTATTAATTGGTTTTCGTCAAATCATGCACGCTCTAATACATATAAGTTCATAATTGAATTTATCTATAGGAATTTAAATCAATCCAAACTAATCAAAAACTATCACATTATTTTGTATTAATTATCCTCGGGGTGATATCATTGTGACTCTTGGTTTCATGTCAGTTGTGTATAAAGGGAGTAGTATTTTTTTTGCATGCCAGCATGGTAGTAAGTGTTTGTGCTTAAATATGTCAGGTCACTTCGCAAAGGATGATAGGTTAAATGGGTTAATTCAAATGGTAGGCAGTTAGTAGTACCTGAATGTGTGAGAATTATAATTTGTGATATCACGAATTGTGTAAGTATGCAATATCTACTGTCTACCTTTATTCTGAATCAATTAGGTTTGATCTATATGAGCTAGACAGTGTGCAGCGTAGAGCAGCTAGGTTTGTTAAAAGGTGTTACGTTAGGTTTTATTTTTCTTTATTTCACCTGCGAATTTAGGACTCAGTCCTCTCTTCCACTTAACAGGGTAGACGTCACAAATATCCATGCCCCGGAGAGTGAAAATCCTCCCCGGGCGGGATTCGAACCCGTGACCCTGGGATTGAACGGCGAGGGATTCACCCCGCCGCCACCGGGGCCAGGTAGGTTTAGTAGTGTATCAGAATTAATACAAGAATTGGACTGGGAATCATTATCAGATGGTAGGTTAAAATACAGATTAAAATTATTACATAAATTTAAAACGGATAGCTTTGCTGAATATGTTACATATATATTAAAAACGCCAGCGCATTATGCTAGATTCCATCAGATACATAAGATTAGAGAGATAATTGTCCTACCGATAGATTTAAAAATGTCATTTTTCTCCCATACCATTAGAGAACAAAATAGGCAGCATAGCAATGGGATAGGAGGGCGAAATATTGTAGAATTGTCTGTAGTGCATGATGCATCTATTAACAACCAATCCCATTATTGCTATGTAGATACTAACCATGTAACTGCATGTTACCCTATTATTAGCATGTTTCCATGTAGTACCCTAGTTGCATGTCAATGGTGTATGCTTGGTGATCTTCCCCCCCCCCCCCCCCCCCTGCCGCACACACTTGCGGTGGTTTGCAGATCATAGTATAGATGATGATGATGATGAAATATCTTCAGAGCTCCTTCCATTACCTATTAATTAATTGCAATACTTTAGCTTGCTTCCATTCGGACAGACTCAAAAAGGTTACCAAATGCATGGCAGGTTCCCAATCGCTGGGATTGAAGCGGAAATTAACAAACTACGTCAAAAAAGCAATGCAAGCGAATGTGATACCACTGACCGTGGTAAATAGTCGGCTGTAGCCTAGAATTCCTTTGCGCTTGGACCGATCCGTCCTCCCAAAATTTTCTATGCCTGTTTTCGAAGGGAATGAAATCCCCAGGATGTCCGACTACTATGCAGTTCCACTGCGCAATTGCAATCCCAAGGATATGTGCACAGTGGCCTTTACGGAGCCAGAGCCGATAAATTTCTACCCCATCAAACGTTTCAGAAATCCAGGTTATAAAGTATATTTTATCGTGGGCATACAAGTCATGCAAGAAAATAAAACAGTGCACTTTTCGTGTCTCTTTCTGACCTACTAAAGAAAAAGCTAAAATCTTGCACTCCATTCCCGTCTATTTACCTTGTATGGATCCGATTTAATTTTCTATAATTGTCTCTTACTTTACACGAAAAAATATTTTTATATTTATTGTCTTTCTTTTTCTTTTTTTCCAAAGTTTTCTTTAAGATCCAAGACCTAACACAGTGCGACGGAGTTTCTTAAATATATTTTTTATGCATCTCAAGAAAACAAAATCCACCTTGAATTTCTCTATGAGATATAGCCTGTATTATACGACATATTGTTATCCTGCCTTATTGCCTTTTTTACAAACCTAGTAAACTTCGCAGCACGCTACCCATGTCATGAACCAAATATCTGGATCCCACGTACTCGAATTTTATTCTAAGTCAAGTCTAGCAGGTGAGAATGTAATACCACGCTTTAGTCTTCTCGTCAAGTTTCCTTGGAGTTCTTTTTATAAATCATAGCTTTCTTGTGGCTTTACCGCACATTTCCCGGATGCGTTTACCCCGCTGTAAAGGTCTTTGGAAACGGTAATACCGATGTATGTATATATTCATTCATCTGTGGCATTCTTCGGTACGTTTTAGATACGTACACCATCCATCTCATGAAATCATCAAGTGAAACGATTTCCTGTACATCAAAGTTGGATCCAAACATTAAGATTATAGAAATATGAAAACGTCGCATTTCAGTACTAATTTTTATTTATAGCTTCGAGAAAAACGGAACGTTTTCAGTTGCGTTGGGAGTTAGGGGGGGGGGACCATAATTTTTTTGTTTGCATTCCTTGGCCGTTTGATGTATTCTTTTCACGCACATGGATGAAACCGAATCAATCCGCCAGAACTCTTCTTGTTTCTCAAACCGGATGTCGAATGAAATTATTGATTGCTTGGAGTACCTACTCGATAGTTGCGACCAAGTGTCCAGCGTATGTTTTGCAGCCCGTCGTCCCTGTACTGAGCAGCCATCCCTGAATTTACTCTCCAATGTTGGAGCGAAAAAAATCCAAGACTTGGGGGCAGAGCTCAGATTAAAGAGAATGTCGAAGCAGGTTCACGGAGTGACTTATCTCTTTAAACTTCCCCGACTGGCTTTAAAAAAAATATTTTTTTTTATTTCGGCAGGAAGCACTCGCGGCAGGCCTTTGCGACGTGAATGTTGGGCCTTTTCCACGTCGAAAAAAACTTCAATTTGAATGCATTTTTTAAATGTTTATCCATGCATTCATGCAGGATACAAGTGCACAAGTGACTGTATTTTTATAAATGCATTCTAAATATACGTGTATAATTATTAATTTATTTATAATAATTCAAAGTAATTCACGTGGGCATGTTTAGTTGAATGAATTTCTGTGAAAATGTTTAAACTAAATGTACCCCAACCGTCATTGATTTCAAAATATGTTAATTATTGTGAGCACAGGTGCAGTTATATTGGTTTTTCAGTTCATTTTATAAACGGAATGGCAAAATGCGTTTGTGTTGGTTGAGAAAATAGTGTTCTTAAAATGAATATTTTGAACTGTGTTAAGCAAGAATGATGATTAGCAACTCGACATTCACTTTATGGAACACGTTTCACAGCATCGTTATCGATGTGTATAAAATATGAGAACATGCTGTTTCACTATTAGCATTTCTTGATATACCTACTCCTGGGATTATTTTTTTTTTTGGAAATGTATTTGGAGTGCATTGTAAAACATGCGAACAAATTTCTAGCGCATTTTAATTGAACTTAGGTCTTCAGTGAAGTTATGTCGCAGAGCCGAGTTTATAGGTTGGGAGCGAAAATGTTCATGATTGCAGAAGAATCGATTTCAGTATGGCATTATTGTACCTTAAGGCCTCTCGCATCATTCTTGTCATTTCCCGCAGTTCATATTTTTTCATGACGATTGCAATGACATAATTACCGAGAGTGGATAGAAAAATGAAGTGAAACCACTTTTAAGACAACTCAAATCGAGGTCTAAAAGCCGTCTAAGTTCACTATTAAATGTTGTTCGATAATCTTTCAAATTGAAGTCATGTAGTTTTTATTCACTCCGCCATGGTAGAAGAAGAAATGACGATCTTTGGCCTTGTTGAAAGCGCTAAGTCCTTGCTTCGCATCGGCTTACAATCGCTTGAGCGCTGCGATGCGGTGCTCGCTATACCAATCGGAATAAATTATTTTATCTTGTTCGTACGGTTTGGTGTGTTCCCCTGATTGGGCAAGTGTAAGATCTTCTCACCGCAACTCTTAGATTGAGTGGAAGCGTTAACAATTTTCTTCAGACCCCGTATTTAAAATGATGCCGTGAGGTGATATATCCAGTGAATGCTAAAATTCACCTCTTCGTCGATGTGGGTAATATTTTCTCTCCTTGCAGTTTATCATACTTTGGTGATGAATAATTGAGGAAACCACACTTTTAACTTAAGCCTGATAACGACTGATGCATAATTTGAATTTGCTGTAATTTATAGACACGCAAAGGAAATAGCCCACGTATATATTTTTCCGAGAATTAATCTCAGGATTCCGTTAATTTCCGTTACGCGATAAGTTTTTGCTTCTCTCTCATTCGTCAACAAAAGAGGACATATTTTAACGAATTTGGATTTTCGTGTAGAATGTTTATTCTATTTCTTCCATTTTTGCCATGATGGTTCGCTGTTATCTCGATGTTATTAGTTCGAGTGATTTTTTTATATAAGCTATACGTTTCGGAATTCAGTTTTGGTTTCCGTTGCATTCTCGCCTCTTTATTTAAGTCATAAAAAATGACGCCTCAGGAAAAGGAGTTAAAAGTTACGAATGAATGTCCCGCTGATAATCCAGTCGATGGCATAAAATTTCCCCAACGCGGACAAGACAATTAGAACGAGCGCCTGGGGCCCAGTGAGGATTTTAATGCGTTTCACTCTCTTGCGTCACAGTGTAGGGTGAGGTTTATCGCGAATCTAGTCTCGCATTTCAAAAATTTACGCAACAATAATACTTATTCTCCATTATTGCTGGAGGCCAATCGCTGGTGCGTGACGAACACAGTTATATATTTTTGAATGCCGCACATTACTGTTGCCACTAAGTGACTCAAGGTCGCGGATAAAAATCATGATTAATGTATACTCGTTTGTGACTCTAATGCGATAAAGCCTCGATATTCACTTCCATAAAAATTTTTCTTTGGAAAATTTCCATTCTTATAAAATAATTTCTTTTTTGAAAGGTCTGATAATGAATGTATCGTGTCCTGGATTGTTTTATTTTTTCTCTCACGTCATTCAATCTTTTGGCATGTCATGGATGTCGTGTTCCAGTAGCCTAGGTCTGTGTTATATTACTATAGTCTATTAATTCTCAGTGTACTCGAATGGTAATCGGTAGACCGGTGCCAGTCCGCCACAACAAAAGGCCTGAGTCAAGGTGTATAGACTAGGTAGACTCCTTGGGTCTGAGTGACACTGGCCTAGATTGTTTCGTGAATAGTATTATCATGATTATTCAGGAAACAGTTTGTCCACATCAACTTGGATGGAGCGTTCTCCTCAAAGTTTTGAAGATAAACATAGGAGACTCAATTAATCAACTCCAACTTCGGGAAACGTCTTCTACAGTGACATAATCTCAGCTGAGTCAAGATTCCTTGTCTGTTTGCATTGAAGGTGGTCATCGATTAGCTAAAGACCATACACAAACCAATATCCCAATCCATATTTTTCTATTTTGATCAGCATTCTCTGAAATGGTCCTTTTTTCCCTCCTCTATGCTACGCACTGCCACAAATTTGCAGAGAGTACCCATCTAAGTCACTTTGACGATGTGTGCGTGGAAGTGAAGCGGAATGCATTATTTAGTCAGGTACTTGGAAGCACAGGTGCATGGAGCTTGAAGGTTGGTAACGTGCCAACCTGGGGTGGAATCACGGATGTATCTTTCGCGTTATCGCAATGTTTGTCGTTAACGCTTACCCCTAGAGTAGCGCAGGGTTAACAATTTCCGTCTATAAAATTCGCTCCGCTGATTGTGATAAGCAATTTGAAGTGCTGTGCAAAAAATGAAGAACGGAGATCACGTTCTCTCTGACGTAAGTTAAATAAAAAAATAACGATAACGCTGGCGCACGTCTTATGAAGATCGAGGCCCTGATAGTCCAAGGATCATGGGTTCGAATCTTGTCTCGGGTATGGAAGTTGTGCTTGTCTTAGTGTTAAGATCTTAGTACAATACAACTATACCCTTTGGAGCAACTAAAAACCCAAATCTATCCATGGATCATGAATTAATTTGCATTCATTTCAGTCTTGACTGCATATGATTAACAGCGGGCCTACAAGTGTACTTTTTGCGCGCGTTTGTAGAATTGAAAGCTATTTACGAATATAGCATGAAGTAGGCTAACCACTCCTACTCCACTATATCTTGCCTTTAACGACACATAGTTTGGGACCTTATTCGGTGAGTACTAGACTTTCTCAAACTGAGGTTTTCACGTCAAACCGTCGACGAATCTAATCTTTTGCACGCCAAATGCGAAATGATTTATCGAGGATGTGGCTTCTTAATGTCATAAATGACAATGTACGGCAATTTTGAGTCCTCTCGATTTCTGTTCGGGGGGCTACATCTCTTAGCTTATACTCGTGTGTATTAGAAATCAAGTCAACCATACATATAGGCAGTGCGAAACCAAAGCCGAAGCTATTTCTGTTAAACCTCCTCACCTTGGTTCCGTTCGGTGGCCCGTGAACAAGGAGATCTCGATCGACTCCAAGCGATGGAATAATGGATCATTCGCATGCGATCTGAAATTTGGGACGTTTCTCAAACCTGTCGTACGGTGTTCGGAGACAATAAAGGTGGAAGCGAACATTGACGTACCGAACTGGTTTATTAACGTTGCTTTTAAACTAACAATAAGATTACTGTTGTATTATTGTTTATTCATGTAGGCATTATTCATATTGTTTATTGTATATGATGTCGTTCAAAATTTGACAGCGTATCTAAGATATTGAAGGGTTAAAATAAGCAATTAGAAAGACGAATTTTTGGAGGGCCTGCCTTTCTCATCCGTGAGAGCTAAGGACAGTATGCTATTTAACTCCCACGTATCATATTCGGGAGTTGTAGTGATTCAATGATAACTCAATTTGAATTCGAGGCTCAGTAGGGTAATTGCAATGCTTCCATTTTTTTCCCTACTTTTCTGGGCATGCCTCATTTTTATGGTATTTTGATCTGAAATATGAATGTTACTATTTTTTGTATTGCCTATGCATTTCCTTTAGCTTAATGTGCCATTTCCCGCTCTCATATTCCCATTTAATTAGTCTTTGCTTCTTGGAATCTATTTTAAATTGAAATGAGCAATATAGATTGAGCTAACAATTTTATCGGCGGTTTATTTTATACAAAGATCGATTTTTTTAGCAAAAATAGCACATCGCTGCTATTAAAAAAATAAAAAGGTTTCGTTCCGATATGAATCGCGCCCTCACCCCTTTGAACATCTCTTGGACGTCTCAAGTGTCACTTGCAAAAACTGCCGTGAAGAGACAGAATTCTTGTATTAGACTAAGTGGACAAAAAAAATTTTTTTACGAGTGTATGTGAGCTTTCATTCAATATGTGTTTTTAAAAGATGAATGAAAACTTTCATTTTTTGGCCCTACCTCTTTCACCCGTGAAAGTTCTCGTTATGAAATGGCAAAACGTTGGAAAAAACGTCTTTCCCCACGTCAAAAGTAGAGGTACAAGACGTTTTTATTCGTCCCAAGGGTCTGCTCGCAAATTCCCGCGAGAAATTCGTGATAGTCCCTCTTCTTCCTCCTTTGTGTGTGTTTTTTTTTTATTTTATTTTTTGCTCCTGAACAATGCATCGTGAGTGAGTGATTTTTAACACTTCATTTTTTTTCTCCTCTATCTCGTCCACAGGTGGTGGAACTGTTCACCTCGATGAGGGAGCAATCCGCTCGGGAGGCAGCCGGAAGCGGAAATGGGCCGCAGGCTCGCTCCCTGAGCAGCGCTGCGGCCCTCACGTCCCTCTGCGCCGACATCTCGCCCAGCTCATCCCATTTCTTCGAGGTAATCTTTCATCCCCCCACCCCGCTCTCTCTCGTAATGGAGACACTCCTAGGGCTTCTGTTTTCTTGCACACAACTTCTCGTGCCCGCAGAGCGTTCGTCGTTCCAGACTCGAGATAGCCAGTGCTTCATCAATGCACACACATGCGTTGTCTTCACGGTCGTCTACATGTTGTGTACACGACCGAAACTTAATGAGTGCTTCGACGGCTTGTGGTCATTTAACACCACCTACGGGGTACAATTTAATTTCATCTGCACCTACATAATACCCTGCAAGCCACCATAAAGGTGTGTGGCAGGGGGTGAATTCACACCAAACATGCACTACATATCATGCCTAAAAAAGGATTAGCATTAATATACTAGTCTAAACTTCACTATTTAAAAAAGATAAAAATAGCAAAATAAGCATGCAAAAACATGCTGTTAGTTGGGTTACCTTCAAGTCCTTATATCAGCATGCAGCTACCTATGCTATACATTGATTCACTCGTATTGGACATATTTCCCGCTATTCATGTCCCTAATTGTACGAGGAAAAAAGAATTTTTAATCGGTCAGTTCGGCAATCAATGTCTCTAATTTTATGACTATGGTCCAATCTCCCATAGTAAGCTGGGGTATGCAAAATATTTTTAACGTCATCACTGAAAATATTATCTTGGAATTGATTTAGGAGATTAAGTCTCAATTTCAACCTTCGATCTGACAATGATTCCCATTTCAATTCATTTCAGAGACTAATTACTGGTTATTTCGCACGAGGCATCTCATATATTGGTGTATCATGCTCTAAACATTGGGTACTGGACTCTCATATGCAGTTCCGGCTTAAGACAAAATATTTACCCTGGCAAAGGAGTATGCCGACCCCCCCCACAATTGTCAAACCCTGTTGTAACACATATTCATCAACTAAATGTAGTAGCCCCCGGGCAGCCGCCCGGGTCGCCCGGACCTTAAGCCGAGCCTGCTCATATGTCTGTGAGTGTCGAGGAGCTAAAAAAATATATGATTTTATACTTTTGACATGTGAAAATTCTTAAAGAAATATTTGAACAAGATAAAATTTTGTTGACCCGTTTTTTAAGTCAAGTACTCGGCTCACTTACGTCCCGTTGTCACAAAGTAAATCTCGTAAGGTACCTCGGGTATACTATATATGATATATACAATAATATACTATATATTGTATATAATATATAATATAATGTATTTGCGTTCTCGAATCCATTTCCGCGGGGCTCATATCTTGAGTTCGGCACCAGGACCCGTTGAACAACCGGAGTCGAGATGCAACACAACATGCGTCGCGAATCTTTCCACATCCACCAACTTCCCAGAGTCCATACCAAAAATCAGTTGACATAGAAATACTTCGTTGTGGTTGGCTCACAATTGTATGGATTAATATTATTATTTTCTACCAACTTGATATCCTCACAAATTTTGTTGCAATTTCAAAACTCGCAATGTTTTCGATTCGTGGAATTTGTGTGTAGTTTTCTTTAATGGGTCAAAATTTATCTAAACGTGAAATAATACTGAATAATAATGATAAAAGAGGAGCGCAGCTAAACCGATACCAGATCATTTTTTTCTCCTTATTACCCTCATAAACTTGCATTGCGTCGACGTACGCCGTGGACAATTATCACTTGTCTTCCTTAGTCTGCAGTTCATTCAATATAATCGACACATAACCGTCGTGTATCAACAGAATTCGCTATAGGACTGCTGTATAAAATAAAATATTTTTGACTTTCCCTTGAGCATGGAAACGCGTTATGAAGTAGAACTCATTTTCGTCGGGGTTGTGTTGTATTAACTTCGAAATTGTTGACTTCGTCGATGATGTTGTTAAGGTTTGCCCACCCGTGCCCGTTTCTGATGTCATCTACAAATAAATACATTCAAGCGAAGATGAACAACCTTAAGAATCTGTTTTGATGTGCATTTCGTTGATTGCACTAAAAGATCGAATTCGAACACACATACGCTAAACAGATTAAAGCTGATTAGCGCTGACGCTGATACGTGATTGGAAAGCGCCCAGTAGGTATACCGCATGAATCCGTGTCCTCTCCTCTGATCCCGTCTGAAATTCAATGCTGCGGGTCTTTTAGTCTTCCTTGCCATAACGTGCAGCACACTCGGTCATTCGGTATTTAAATTCTTGGTCATGGCATAGCGCTGTTGAAGGAATGAAAAGGTAGGATTGGGAAGGCGGACGCTGTTAAGGAACGCAAAATGTGTCTACCGCGTAGTTTTTGTCTCCTTTTAGTGCAGTTTACATGATAAACATGGGCGCGTATATCACTATTCCAGACCGCAGGTTAGACACTTCTGGTTTAGACGGCAAGATATAAAATAAGTGATGTATGTATTTATGTATAATTGCTAGAGTGGAATAAATGAATTATTATTATTATATTATCTTCTTGGAGCAACTAAAATTCAAATCCTAATTTCAAGGAAATTGGTAGTGTAGTGTTTTCCTTGTTTTGTAGTTTTTGTCCTGCATGTTGGTGAAACCGAAAGAAAAAAAACAGTGCAGAAAGCTGAAATTTGCTGGAATTGTCGTCGTAATTAATCAAAAATCCTAAGATTGGTTTGACGCCACTCTCCACTTGATTCTCTTATCAGCTATAACCTCTTCATATTTACGTACCTAAATCTTCCCTTTCACATCCGTCGCTACTTTCTCTATATATCTCATGTGAGGCTTTTCCTTTTCCATTCTTGCCATTCACTCTATTCTCTCGAGATAGGCTTCATCAAACCATTGTGTCTCAAGATATTGCCGATTAAGTTGTCCAAAGTGCCGAAGTGTTAAGTTGTCCAAAGTGCCGATTAAGTTGTCTTCTTCTTTCTTGAAGGTTTTCAGAATACTTCTCTTTTCTCCCACTCTTCTTGGGACTTCTTCGTTAGTCACTCGGTCGATCCATCTACCACATTTCGAATGCTTCCAACCTTGACTTCCCCGCTGCTTTTATCGTCCATGCCTCACTGCCATAAAGAAGTCTGCTCCAGATGTGTGCCCTGTTGAATTTTTACCTTATTTCTACGCTTTTATTTCCAGCTGTAAGTAGCTTCTTCTTTTGGTAGGATGTCCTCATTGCTTGGGCTATTCCATTGACTTATTTCTTTCTTCCTTCGTCAATCGCTGGTTAATTGGCTTCCAAAATTACAATACGTACACACACTTTCAAAAAACGCGTTCTTCAGAACTTTGTGGTATTCTGTCACTTAATTTTATTTTCAGGTGAAAACTTTTACAAACCAGCGTATAAGTCTGAAAATAAAATTTAACACTCTTTCAACCAAAAGAACAATGTATGTACAATAATCTCGGTAGCAAAAGTAATACTCAAATCATCGCAAGCTTTATTTGGCACAACCGATTTCTCCCGTGAGGTCATCAGGTCAATAAAGCTTGTGTGGATTTAACAGTCTTATTTTTGGAGAAGAGAAAAACCAGCAATGCTATCCCACAAAACTTTTATTACGACACGACCATGGTTTCGCTGCGGCGCAGCATCTTCAGGACCTGGACCACCGGTGTGGTCCCCAGCAACCACAAGGTTCCGCCACGCCCAACGGTGGGCCGCACTCCTCGTCCCCGAAGTCACCTGAAGATGCTGCGCCGCAGCGAAACCATGGTCGTGTCGTAATAAAAGTTTTGTGGAATTGCATTGTTAGTTTTTCTCTTCTCCTTAATGGAAAAATTCCATACACCAATTTACCCAGGAAACAGTTTCTTATAGTCTTATTTTTGTTACCATACTGCATTTCCACAAAGTCACGCACGTTGATTTTATTACTTAAGTCTCATTTGTTTTCGAGGGCTTCTTGACCTTAGTTTTTTTTCTCCGACCAGGTGCTCTACATCGGCAAGATCAAGGTGTCCCACCGCAAGGTCCCCGAGACGTTCATCGACGAGGCCCTCGAGAGGTTCCGCGTCCACGAGAAGGAGAAGGCCCAGCGTAGGGCCCGGATCGGATTCTCCAACTCCTCTTCGGCCATCCTCGGCGGTCCCCAGCAACCACAAGTTTCCGCCCCGCCCAACGGCGGGCCGCACTCCTCGTCCCCGACTCCGGCAGACGACGACCCGTCCCGCACGGCCCAGTCCGCCTCAGCGTCGTCTTCCTTGTCGGACCGCGAGCGCAAGAACGGCAGCGCGTCCCTCAACCCCCTGAAGGCGGAGGCGCTGCTGACCCACATAGCTTCCAACGGCAGCATCGCAGGCCCGGGCTTCCGGTCACTCTCCAGCGGGTCGCGGATCTCCACGGAAACAATCCACGAGGCGGCCGTCGCCTCGTCCAAGTCGGCCGCTCCCTCGTCCGCCCCGGGGGTCAAATCCTTGTCCGAGTCCTCCTCTTCCAGCCACGGTGCTTCCAAGGTTGAACCGGCGCCGCCCCGCTCGAAAGGTGTCGATCTACCGACGAACGGCGGTCAGGCCTCGGGCAACGATGCGGGGCAGGGTAAAACCCTGTTGGGGGTCGGCAGGACGGACTCCCAAGTGAGTGGGTTGAGGCGCAGCTGGGTGGCGTCGTGTATTGGAATATTAAATTGCTAAAAATTGCTATAAAATTGCAAGAGGTCGGGGATAATAGCCAGACCTCTTAGCAATTTTCCAGCTCGTAATTTCCTTTTGCGAAAGCTACTTTAGTTTTCGGCTTTTTGGGAAAATTCTTCTTTTTATGATATTTATTAGCTGTAAGAGCTCACCACCTTTCATCAACTTTGTACTATTTTGTGCTCACTTAGTAGATTCAAATATTCGATATTTAAGTATTTATCTTCCAATGTAATGTCGAAGTGGCCAAGATGGAGAAAGTGTATGCAAAACTGTTGTTGAAGAAAGTCGCAAGAATTTAACGGTACACATGCACTTTGCAATTGCAGAAACAAAAAGTCTGTTCACCATTCTTGCAAGCCTTCCATTTTTTCTGCTTTGGGCTAAGGATTGTTAGCAGTTTTATCTGTTTTTATTGCCTAGTTTATTATCATGACCTCTTTTCTTGAAGAATTCACATTTTTGTATTATAATTAATATAAATCATCAATCGATTTTGACCATGCAAGAAATAAAAAGAATCCGTTTGTTACCTTGCACAATTTCAGAAAGTATTGTGTTAGCTGGTGATTTCATTAATCAAAACATATGGATTAATTTGTGTACTTTATTATTTTTAGGATTCAGGCTGTACTAGTCCCCTGGAAATGGGCTCAAGTGAAAACATAGCAGATGTAAAGGAGCAGCCTCAAGAAACTTCCATGACTAGTCAACTCCAGAGCAAGCTTCAGGAAAGTGTTGGTGCTAAGAAAAGCAATGTAATTGCTGGTGACAGTTTGAAGGATGGACAAAGCACTGACAAGGGCTCCAGGACTCGTACAGTCAGTGGAGACACGTACTTGATAAAGCAGCAGTGAGTATGAGACCAAGCTTTTGTTGTCACGTACGATTGCAGCCAGCTGGTGCATTTTACCATTAGCTCATTGACTTTTAAATAAGCAAAACCTATCCAGCATAATGTGTGACCTTCTGGGCCCCCAAGTTTGGAAGTCAGCCCTGAATTTTGTGACAACTGATCCTGTTTTTTGGCTTCTGGCCCTGATTTTTTTCCACCTATCTGCCCATATTTTTGGCTCTTTGCCAATTGGAAGTGGTTTCATTTTACCTGGATGTATTTTATTCTTTTGTACACTCTACAAACCCTTTGTTCTTCCATCATTTTTGCATTTTTCAAAACTTTTATAACCAACATGCTAATCAGTACTCAAGTTTTTCTTGTGTAGTGTTTATTTATGGTTAATTCATAATAGCATTCGTGATGAGCTAACAGAGAACCAGTTGTCATTGTATAACCATGTAGCTTTTGAAGAGTAAATCTCAAACCAATTACAAAAATGATGTTTCTGTCAACTAACAATGTTGGGGCATTTAATTAATGACCTCCTAACTTTGCAATCTCAATTATTATGTCCCATTTAGATTTCTAAGCTCAAAGAATAACTCTTATCTCATTTCATGCATCAAAATTTCCTGCCTTGTTTGTAAGAGTTTTTATAGTGTCTTGTTCGGCTGCTATGTGACGTATTTTATAATCACCAGGTCTTTTGCGGCCATTGGTGCATGTATGCAGCTTTTGATGTATTTTACCTTACTTATGCTCCTTTTGATGTTTTTGGCCATCAGTGGATGTAATTGATCATGCAATGTGAATCTCATATTTAATCTGAGGCAATCAGTGAAATATCATGTTACTCTCACCAGAGAAAAGATCTCCATAACTTAGCCTCCGATTTTCATGTGATAGACTCTTAACTGCTGTTCAATGCATTGACCACTTTTTAGCTAAATTAGTTGATTGTACATATCACCATTCTTGTGATTGATGCGATCCAGTAACATATTGAAATAACTAACATGAAAGACTGGTTGATGCATTTTTTTGTCTCTAATATATGTGCCAGATATATTTGGTACATTGATGAACATTTTTTTTTCAACCACAGGTCGCTGCAATTAGAGCCAATGAGACTGAGAGCAGGGTCAACTGGCAGCTCTGGCCATCCTCAAAGGGTTGACTCACATTCAGCTGAATTCAAGCAGTCTGATGCTTCTGTAAGTGGAGTGATTTGAAGAAGTAATAAGTATTGCATGTATAAACAGAATGACTTATAAAATGGGCAGCCTTTAAGAGATGAAATCATTTAAATGACACCTGAATGGAGTATATACTTGATGATAAATGTAGAACTCTACTCAGCAGTGTGTCCTCCTTTCAGAATATGGAGGACATTGCTTCCTAAGGTATGATAAAAATGATCAGTTCTAACTTTTTCAAAAAGTGTTGATCTTTTGTCAATTATATCCCAATTCCACCCCCATGCATTGGTTGAAACATATTTTTGAAGCAAATGGTTTATCCATTGGTTTGACATGTTGAGTGTGTAGTGAAACATCAATGTACCTTCACAGTTCCTGATTTCTCTATTTATCTGCTTTTTAAAATTCTGTAGTGTCACTCATGTGAGACAGACATGTCACTTTCACTGACACTGTCACTCATCAGTGACACCTGCACTCAAGGTGTTAACCATTTCTGTTCCTAAATTCAAAACATTTTCAATGTTTTTAGGGTTTGAAAAATTTGCAAAATTATTTTTACTTATCCATCATATTCCTTGCAGTGTTCTTACTGAATAATTTGTATTTTTAATTATGATAGTTTTTTTTTTAACTTCCTCAGACTCACACAGAGCACAACAGGACGATGTTGTTCCAAGTTGGACGCACTGACTTACGCCTTATCAGCCCAGATAGGAAACAAATTCTAATGCACAAATACTTGAGAGATGTTGTAAATTGCATTCAGGTTAGTAGTGTTTCCCTTATTTTCAAATGCATAAATGCCCTTTTTATGCCTCTTTGAAATAAGTCCAAATTTACTTTATTATTCTTATTCTCATATGATAATCAACATTGCAATCCAATCACCTTTAGAAAATTTCAGAATCATGGGCTTGTTCTCATGCCCTTGACCATTATTTGTTCAACCTATTTTTAATTTAATGTCTACTTATTAAACATGAGTTGTTATTTAGAAAGATGTAAATTGATTTAATTATGAACATATCATTTATTTACTTTGTCTAGGGTGCAAAGAATCCTGAGTACTTTGGCTTCATTTGTAAGGAGCCAAATGTTGACTGTTTTGTTGGTTACGTCTTCCGATGCCAGTCAGGATCTGTTGCTGATGATGTGGCTGGAGGTATTTTATTTTTTTATTTTTCAGAATATCAGGGAATATCCTAAGTAACAATGTAATTTAAGTCACTCATACTAAATATCACTCATACTAAATATCACTCTACTAATATACTAATTCGGTCACTTTTTCCACATATTTTTAGTAATAAAAACTTTTAAAGGTGTACATAATTCCTGGTGTATTATATTTTATGTGTGCTGGTGCAGTATATACATCAAGCCAAAGGTTTTTAAGCACCCCCTTTAAAAATTATTTGTATACCAAAATTTCAGCTATCTATTACCATATTATTAAAATTTTTATTATTCCATTGCGTTTGATAATTCTTGTTGTTTTTCCTAAATTAATTTTATTAAAGTGGCCTTCAGGCGGAAACCCATTGTTGACTTCATAAAAATAAAAAACACTTCATTGTATTTGTGGTGTATCTCTTTAGAGTTGAGTAATTCACTTAAATTCTTGAATGATTTTGACATTATCGATTCATTTTTCAGCTATCACTCAAGCCTTCTCTGCCACTAATGATGTTCACCGTAAAGACAAGCAGCAGAACTATAAGAGTCAAGCAATTCAGCAGCCACCCCCTGTTGTCTCCTGTGAACATTGCCCAATGGTGTGGTACCATAAGCTTTGCTCAGAAATTGAAGGTGTGTTTGTCTGTTCTCAGCTCATATTAGTAGTTACTAACTTGTTATCATGCTTTAAAAGCTAGGGTAGAAAGTCGTTTTTCCAAAAGAACTTATATAATACTTGAATGCAAAAATTTTCTTGAAGATAATACAATTTTATTTCTTTTTACATTCAAACCTGTGTTATTAATCACTTTTTAGTATATATGTTTAAATTACAGTATCAAATTTTATTAAAATGTTATCGCTTTTGGATATAGTAATTGTATAATTTTCTATCAACCTTTTTACTCATATCTATTCAAAGCATTACCCTGGTTTCATAATTTACCTTCTCAGGTCTCAATGACAGAAGAACACAGGCAACTATATTTCGTAGGTTGGAAATGTTACCTGAAGATGAACAAGAAAGTGTTCTGATTAAATTTCGAGGAGCAGAGACTGTTAGCGGAAGTAGTAATTCCCCCAATAAAGAAGGATCTAACAATGGCAGTGGGTTGAGAGAACAGAACGAGTTCCTAATGATGCTTCTCAGGGCACATTGTGAAGCTAAGCAGCCCCGTCACGTCCATGACACTGCCGAGAACAGGTGTGGTATAATTTAGTTTACCATTTTGTTATGCATGAATATGAGTCCTTGAATTCTTGAAACATCATTGGTTGAAAATTGGCATTGCTCTTTGGACACATTGTTTTATTCATAAAGAACTTTTTGGCTCCCCTATTTTTGATTGTTCATCTGAATTGAAATGTACCTAAATAAATGTACCATAAAATGTATTTATCCACCCATTAAAAAAAATTAATAAATTGGAGGGGTGGGTGGGGGCCTTCTGGGGCCCCCCTGACACTTAGACCTCTTTAGATTCATTTTGCCAACCTTCATTTAACCTGCCCGCCACTCGCAGACAGGGGACAAGAGCACCGCGGTAGAGATATGGAGGAGGGTCACCCATCCAACCTCTGTCCAGGACCAACATTGTGTAACTTCGATGATCTCACAAGAACCGGTGTGTCAACGTGTCTAGGCCCTTGCCCTTTATCCACCCATAGCAATATGTTTGATGATCATTATAAAGAAAGCCAAATATTGTTTTTGCTTAATACTTGTCCCCCTCTTCTCAGGGCATACCTTTGACTTATGGCTCACAGAATTAATTGCTTTTTAAGTAATGATTTAAATGCTTAAAATTTATTTGTAACATATTTCATTTTTATTAAATTGACATGTAGTAGCATTATATAATGACCCTCTCAAAGATTTTAGTTTATACTGGTATTGTAGTCATCTGCTGTGCCTGGTTGGAATTTTCCCTACTGCTATCATGATTTAAAGGAAAAAAGACAATCTTTGATTCTTTTCCAACCAAAGGTGGCAATGTTGCATGCTTTGAGTTGGATATAATGCACCAACGTGTCCATTCATTTTTTTTGCTCAGTAGAGCATGAGCCTCGCGGCTGAGCTTAAAGCCACCGAGTCTATCCACCGGGTTACAGATGGTGGGTCGACCCTTAGATATAGAGGCTAGCTGTGAGATAAGCGAGTTAACTCATCGAATAAGCAGTTGTGGGCAAAAAACGACGGCATTCTGAGGGGATATTGGTCTATCTCTGGGTAAGGTAGGCCTCTAAATAATACAGAAACTGTGAAGATGCCATGACTTGGCGATGGGAGGCCACCAACAATTACACTTCTCATCACCCGGAGGAGAGGGTAGCAGCTCTTCTTCATATAAGTGACGGTGGAGACCACAGTGGTCGGTGCAGCGAAACTCATTTCACTACAGGTGTGGTAACGTTTACTTTAATGACTGTAGTACTGCAATGTGGAAGGCAAGGGGAAACTACCACATTAGTATCCCTGGGAGTCACAGCGATTCCACTCTTTTTTTTTTCTTATCAAGACGTGATGGAACCCTCTCGAGTAAAATATTCTGGAGGTTAAATAGTCCCCCATATGGATCTCCGAGTGAGGACTACCCAAGAGAGTACATCAGTCAGATGTGATAAACATTTTAGGGTAGGAACATGGAACCTGAGATCGCGTCAGAATTGTGGAAGACTGGAGAACCTGAAGGTGGAATGCGAAGAATGGACCTCGACGCATTAGGAATCAGTGAAATGAAGTGGCCTGAAGAAGGAGACTTTTGGAGTGGAAGCTACAGGATTATACATACGGGATCATTAAATGGTAATGCTGGAGTAGGGATCATACTCAGAAAGAGCACCGGAATGCGTGTGAAGAGCTTCCTGCAGTTCAAGGAGAGGATAATAATGGTGAAGATCGAAACCAAAACTGTAGATACCATAGTGGTGCAGGTTTACATGCCTACAGCGGACTATGAAGATGAAGAAGTTGAAGACGTCTACGAAGATATCACGGAAGTCATAAAACTTGTAAGAGGAGAAGAAAACTAATTATTTTAGGAGACTGGAACGCTATCGTCGGCGAAGGTCGAGATGGAAGAATAACTGGAAAATACGGATTGGGAAACGGAAACAAAAGAGGAGAAAAACTAATGGAGTTCTGCTCACAGCATAAGTTAGTAGTCGCCAACACATTGTTTAAAAATCACAACCGAAGAAGATACACATGGAAAAGGCCAGGAGACAGAAGAAGATTTCAAATAGACTACATTTTAGTGAAACAGATTTAGAAACCAAGTGAAGGATTGCAAAAGCTACCCTGGGGCAGACATCGACAGTGACCATAATTTAGTGATGATGAAATGCCATTTAAAATTCAAGAAAGAGGAGAAAACAAAGAAGAATATATGGCAAGTAGAAAAACTAAAGGATGCTCAACATCAGCTGGCATTTCAAGAAGCAGTAGGAAACAACATAGGATTGGACCTGAATGAGAAATCAGTGGATGAGCACTGGGAAAATATTAAATGTTGACTACAGGAAGCCGCAAAGGAAGTTCTTGGAAGAAGAAAAGTTGCCAAGAAGAAGCCATGGATCACGGAAGAAGTCTTAGACTTGATTGAAGAAAGAAGAAAGTACAAGAATGCGAAAACTGAAGAAGGGCAGCTTTGCTACAAAAGAATTAGGAATGAAATAAGTCACAAAGGCAGGAAAGCTAGAGAAATGTGAAGATGTACAAAGAACCTTGTGCTTGGAAAGGTGGAAGCTGCCTACAGGATAGTGAGGAACCACTTCAAGGAATGCAGAGCAAGATGCAATGCCATAAGGTATAAGAATGGAGAAATTTTGATTGAAAACGAGGACAAAGTGAAGAGATGGAAAGAATATCTGGAAGAGTTATACAACGGAAAAAATCTCTGCACAAAAGCTATTGAAGAAGAAAGAGAAGTGGATAAGGATGATATGGGAGAATTAATATTAAGATCGGAATTCGACGCTGCAGTAAGGGACCTTCGAATGAATAAGGCTTCTGGCATTGATGATGTTCCTGCAGAACTAATTAAAAATGCAGGAGAGAAGACATTAACTCATCTTTACAAAACCATCTGCGACATATACTCAACAGAAGAAATTCCAAGGGACTTGTAGAAAAACATCATCATTCCTATTCCCAAGAAGAAGAGAGCGGAGAAATGTGAAAATTTTAGGACTATAAGCCTGATGACACATGCATCAAAGATACTGACCACGATCATCTACAGAAGAATAGAACGAAAAGCATAGGAGTTCCTGGAAGAAGATCGATTCGGATTCAGGAAAAGTAAGGATACAAGGGAAGCAATATTGGCCCTTAGGCTGCTCATAGAAAAGAGAATGGAGAAGAACAAGCCCACGTTCATTGCATTTGTGGATTTAGAGAAGGCTTTGACAACGTGGATTGGGATTCAATGCTTGGAATGCTGAAGGGAATTGGAGTGTCCTACAATGACCTAAGAATTATACACAGTCTGTATAAAAAGCAAGTACCTGTGATTAAATCTGGACCCAGCTGTGAAGAGGCAAGAATAAGGAAAGGAGTGAGACAAGACTGTGCACTGTCTCCCATAATTTTTAATGTTTCCATCGAGAGAGCCATCAATGAAATCAAGGAGAAGTGTTCTGGAGTGAACATCCACGGAGAAGGAATCAGCATGCTACAATTTGCTGATGAAATAGCTCTCGTAGCAGTTACAGAGAAGGATCTGAATAAGATGCTAACAACCATGGAAAGGGCAATGGCCAGGCATCAGCTGAAGATAAATAAGAAGAAAACTAAGATATTGGTGTGCAGCAAGGAAGAAGAGGCCAAAACCAATGTAAAACTAGGAAAGCAAATACTTGATGAGGTGAAAGAGTTCTGTTACCTAGGAAGCCGAGTAACCAACGATGGACAAAGCAAGAAAGTAATAGTCAGTAGAATAGCCCAGGCAAAGAGGGCATTCTATCAAAAAGACAAAGAAGAATCTACTTACAGCTGGAAATATAAGCGTAGAAGTAAGGAAAGAATTCATCAGAACATACATCTGGAGCATGTTTCTTTATGGCAGTGAGGCATGGATGATGACAGCAGCGTAGAAGAAAAGGGTAGAAGCATTCAAAATGTGGTGCTACAGAAAAATGATGAAGATTAAATGGATCGACCGAATAAGTAATGAGGAAGTCCTAAGAAGAGTGGGAGAAAAGAGAAGTCTGCTGACAACTCTAAAAAGAAGAGGGGACAACTTAATCGGCCATATCTTGAGACATGATGGCCTGATGAAGACTACCATCCAGGGAACAGTGAATGGGAAGAATTGAAAAGGCAGGCCTCATATGAGATACATGGAAATGGTTGTGAAGGATGTAAAAGAGAAGAATTACATCACAATGAATAGGTTGGCCAATAGAAGAATCGAGTGGAAAGCTGCATCAAACCAATACTAGGATTGTTGGCCAGTGATGATGATGATGGCATCAACAATCCTAGGACTGATTTTACGCAGCTTTCCACTTGATTCTTCTATTGGCCAACCTTTTCATTGTGATGTAATTCTTCTCTTTTACAGATGAGAGCATGAGCCTAAATATTCTCCAAAAACTAAGTTTCTTCTACTCATATAGAGCAAGATAGCATCTTGAAGCTGTGCCTACCTGAATATGTAGTGATTTTTAGTCATATTCTAATGATAATACCTATTTTGGTGACAAATTGTGTTGAATTGATGATGAATGACCTATTTTTAAATTATATATATATATTTTTTTTTTTTTATGTTCTTTCCTTAGGCATGAATTCCTCAACCATTATTTGGGTGGCAGCACTATTTTCATGAAGGCTAAGAGATCATTGACAAGCTCATTTGACCATCTTTTGAAGAGGAGAGGTTCTAAGGATGAATTTGTCCATCCAACAAAAGAGTTGAGCTTGCCCATCAGTGCCTCTCTGTGCAAGGTAATTAAAACCTGTGTTAAAAATCAACTATATATTATTGAAAGTGTAATGTTTAGATATTGCATGGTTCTGGAAAAGTGAACTCTTTGAAATGGTGGGAAATATTGAAAATGTGATTAAATAATCACTCATAAGAGCAGTGTACTTGGAAATATAATTTGAAGCGTAGGTTTTTTTCCACTGGGGTTGTATGTACTTTGATAAGGAGACAAGAACCTGAAAGGTCTCAGTTTATAGGGTTTGTTTCACGAGTAGTTTTCCAGGGAAATTGTAATTTGGACTCCATTACTTTTCCTAGCCATTCATACTGCTAGGAATATACTCAATCCTTAAAAGTCCGTTTTATGAAAATGTTTATTTATCCATAATTCTACTTGTCTTAGATATTTAAAGAATTTTGTTTTAAAATGTTAAGTGTATAATAAGTAATGTAGGAAGAGTCCATCGGTAAAATTTTTGTCTTAATGAAAATTTTATGTAATTCTCTATTACTTATGAATGAGAGTATGATTAGCTGCAGTATTGGCTTTAAAAGTGTTCAATTAATCTACTTGAAAATAATAATCAACTATCTATTTTCTATTCTATTCGATTACAGATTTTTATGACACAAATTGTGTTGCTTGAGAAATTTTTCATGTAATATTGTTTGCTATGTGTTTTACTTTTAAAGAATTATATTTTTGCTGTACTTTTTGCAATTCTTTTTCCACTTTCCTAATTATGTATTGGCCATCAGGAAAGTTCCTTCAGTCCACATCCAGTTTTGTTGGCAATATCAAATCAAAACATACTTTGATTATGATAAAAAGAGCATTCCTGTTATTAATAGTGTATTCCAAATCCAGTAAAGTCATTTTTACCTCACAAAACTTAGAACCCTCTAAGAGGCTCACTTAATATTTTTTTCTTTTGTTCCAGGAAAATATTGCTCCAGCTTTATCACCATCTGGAACATCAGGCAGCCATCATAACTCTTCCGATAGTCTAAAAGAATCTCCTACTAATACTCCTTCAAGAGAGTTGCCACCCTCTGGGCCTACTCCATCAGTATCGGAGAAGAAAGAGGTTGCACCTTGCTCTCCAATCCCTGGTTCCCCTGATCCTTTCAGGCCACGCTCATCTACCGTCGGGTCATCTGGTGGAGAGACAATGAAACGTGAGGTCTTGGCCCGGCAGAATACCAACAGCTCACCAATAGCCATTCCGTTAAGTCCTCAACAGCAGCAAAGTCAAGCATCACAGAAGAGTCCAATGATGAACATGTGAGTTGCACCTAGCCATTGGCTATCCAAGACGCTAGTAAACTGATATGAATGTGTGGAAAATTTTGTGTGGAAAAAATATGCATCTTATATGCTGTCAATTATGGTATATATTTTTATAAATAGGTACATGTAAATAATGGTTTACATTTCATACTCTTCTCACCTCATTGTTTCCCATTTTCACCTCTTTTTCTTTGCCATGCAGATTCTTCAAAGTGGGTAATCAGCCAAAGAACGTCATCAGCACTTCACCAAATCAGGAAAAGTCTCCCAACACAAGGAGCAAGCAGCAAGGGTCTTGGAGGCAAGCCATTTTCAATAGAGTTGTGACTCCAGGAAAATCATTGACTCTAAATGGTAGGTTCATATGCAAAGCAGATTCACTGACCCTAGTTGCGGCATTTCTTCTTAAGTATTCCATATTTTTAATTTTTGTAATGACAGATATTGTGCATAATAATTAAATTGAGGTTTTTTGCAAGTATCCATGGTGCACTAATTTTAAATGCAGGAGAATATAACCGGAAGCAATGCTATTGTTTGTTAATTTTTCCAAACTTTCCACCTGCCATGTTGCCTGTTGTGGTAAAATAAGTGTATGTGTGGGTCTTGACTAAAAATCTGTGTACATCCTGAGGTAATGAATGGATATCATTAGGTCCTCCCCAAAACGCTCAAAAAATAGGCAAAGCCTACTGGAACCCTCCATAATCATATATATTATTTCCAATGTCAACTTCCCTTTTTCGCTGCTGATTCAGAGCCTTTAGCAATGAATAAGGTATCAGTGGATAGGATTTTTTTACCATCTTCTGACAAAGCATACTCTTTTTATGTTAAAACACTTTATTTATTAATAATTTAAGTTGAAACAAAATATTTTAGGTTTCTCTTCAACTGGGTGCTTGGGAGTTTGAATGGGTGAATATATTGAACAGGTTTACTTGTCTACTCTTACATATTTTGTTTGTGATTGAAAATGAGCGAATGCCTTTCAATGTACTGAGATTGTAATTTGTCCAAACAAGGATATTCAGCCATTCATTATATATTTAGATGGAATTCAAGAAGAAGCTGTTTGTCAGCAGCAAATGTTAGTAATTTCATTTCTCTATTCTACTCTTCATCTGTGATTCATTCCTACCTCCTTTCTCTGTATGCCTATCCATTAATTCTTTCCCTTCCTCTTCCTCAAGTAGACCACCTCCTTCCTTCCAGCAATTGGCAAACATTCCATTTATTCTCATTGTATCTGCTTTGCCTCTGTTATATTTCATGAATAAACTAAAGTAAAACATCTTCTCCAATATCATCAGAACCCGAATCTCAAATAAATTGAACCCACATCTCACATAACTCTTTGTTTTAACTCTATGTCTTTCACAGTGGTGCCCCATGACATTACAAAGTTGCCTATAACCTCTTCTTCAAGTATTTGTTGTTCCTGGAACAGGTTGAAATAGTATGTCATAGTTTCTCTTTTTCCATTAATGTTATCTTTACGTCTGGTTTTACTTTCATCATGAGCCTCGTGCTCCACCCTGTCACATTTCAGGAATCACTACAGAGGAAGTAAAGTTGAAATGGGACTACTAGTTTGTAGCGGAAAGAATAACTCAGAGCTTTCCCGATGATCATCATTTTCATTTTCTAATTCTAGGAAGTGGACATGGACTGAATATGAGCCCAACAAGGCGAAGCAGCACTCCACAATCAAAGAAGGAGAGTTCCGAATTGAGAGCTCTCTGGAGGAAAGCAATAATGCAGCAAATTCTTTTGATACGAATGGACAAGGAAAATGCCAGATTGACTGGTAATATTTTTAGCTGATCGAGGAAATAAAGTTATTTGTTTAAAACTCCTAGGGAAAACTGGGGAGGAAGTTCAAAAAACTTGACAGGGATCATTTGTGTCATTTCTTGATGCATTAGCATTCTAATATTGAAACTACTTATAGTGGATCAAAATTCTAGTGTCGGTTAATATATTACTCATGTCCACCCTATCAGGATCTATTCAGCATAAACTTCTAGTTCCTGTATTATATTAGCATTTTTACTGATGATTTAGGGTCAGTGTTACTAAAATTAACTTGAAACTTGACTTTCAAGTTACTTGTGGTTCAGTTAAATTTTCAGGTTGGTTTAAATTAGGTCTGAATAAAATGTAACTCAGTTTTGAATGGAGTTAAATTATTTTTACCTAGTTAGGTTTTAAGGTTAAGTTACTTTAGTCAGTGTAATCCTGCAGTTTGCAATATTTCTGGATTATTGCCATGAATATATTGGCATATTGGTTTGTCCCAGGCATAGAGTGGGTGCCTAAGATGCCAAAGCATATGGGTAGGTAATAGCTTGAAGAGAGTGTGAATTGGGACCTGACATATGGCTTCAGTTCAATATCTATGGTTGCCTTTTAGCAAAATTTATCACAAAAACTTTTCTCAAAATTATGTTAATTTGCAAAATTCATGAAGGCCTATGCTGTGATTATTTCAAAGAATATTTTTATATATGTAGATTATAATGGTATTTTTTATATTCCTGTAAGCTAAAGTGATATTAAGGATTAAAACAAAATATAACTGGAATATTCTTTATTGTGTGGAGAGTAAACGGGCCACATCTAAAAGAAATTATTTTGAGATTTAATTAACTATTAATATATTCTTTATCTGGAGTAATTTTAATGTGTGAAAATGAGAGAAAATAGGTAATATTGTCTTACTTTACAAAATTCATCTAGATTTTTTAAATTATTATATCAGTTCAAGATTCTAAGCTTTAGAGTGTAAAAAGTACATCCCCCTCAGTACCTATCTGACAATATATTCTGATAGTTTCTTTTGGTAAAATGAATATTCCAAATCATTTACAGCCCGTCAAGAAGAAGCAACAGTCAAGAGGATAAAACTGGACTATGATGAAATAAGCCCAAGCATGAAACAAGTTAATGAAGTGTGGGATTTGCTTGTGAGCAAGGAAAGCCGAATTTCTACCAAGTGTGATTCACACATGCTTCTTCAAGCATTAAAACAAGGTTTGTTAATTTGTCTTGATAGGAATACATACATAAAACATTGCTCTGCCTGAAAGTTCTCATTAAAATTAGAACATGACTGATGGAGTCCTATGACTTGTTGAAGAGTTTAAAACCTATCTAAATCTACAAAAATTGTGTTAAACCCCACCAACACACTAACGTTATAAAAACGTCAGTATAACGTTTTTTTGGTTAGTGCATGCCACTTTCGTTAGATTTCCTAACCACCCTAACGGCCAAGTTCTACAGCCCCGTCAAGTGGTTTGAGAAAAATGCTAAAGTAACGTTCGCCGCGAACCTATGTCTAGTTGAGGAGGGGGCCGGGTCCGAGCATCGCAGCTCTTCGTCAAACTTCGGTAACTTTCGGGAGTCATTGACACATCGCAGATGCTTTTCCAATGCCTCCTTTGATAAAATTATTATATTAGTATTAAAGGATTATTATTATACTAGTATTAAAGGAGGCCATGACTACAATCGATATCTTGCAAACTCTCCTCTAATATTTACATTTTCTTGTAATTTGTGATCATAGAAGCTTACATTTAAATTCTAATGGGCAATTAAGTTATGGTTAGTACCTAAATGGTTGTTATGACAAGTGGTTGCGTTGAAGATTATTTATGAATTTGTCAGTTTTCATCTGCCTTCCATTATGACTTTTTGAATTGCTGCAACAGGAATTGAGTCTATTTATCATTTTTCAGGCACATAAAGTCATTAACAAGTTGGGACGTTAGCAGTGAGCCAACGACAATTCAGATCATCATTCAACTACATGACAAACGTGGAAATGTTTTGTGTGCTATGACAATGCAGTGATTGACTTTCGATGATATTTGAACGAACCACCTGTTGGAAAAATATAGTTTCAATTTTCAGAAGAGCCTTGTTTTTTTAAAAGACAGCTGGTTGTTGTACACCCAGATCAACCATTTAAAATTAAATGTTATGGAAAAATCAAGCTTGATCGCTAATTTTTATTCGCATGCCATGTAGTTTGATATAGGTGATTATCGCACTGGCTGTTCTGGAGATTATGCATAAGTATTTGAATCTTATGTGTTACAAAGTCAAGTGAATGCAATGGTTGAAAATGGAAATAGTGTCAATAAATGAAATTTATCTCACTAACAAACAGTCGTTTTTGTTTACAATCGTCTTAACTCGCATAAATGTGTTATTGAAGTTGTGAATTCGCTATGTGACATCAAGAAGCGGCAAACGTGTATGAATTTAGCACGGTCTAAGTCTGTGTATAGTTAACGTGTGCCAAATTATTCCGAATTAAATTACGTGATCTGCTCTATCCGAACCGAGGTCGGATAGTTCCTCAACTTTTTCAGTGCTTATTCTGCAAATAAATATGTTCTTATAGTTTGCTTTAAATTGTTTGACAAAGATCCTGCTGGTCTTAATAGATATGTATATGATGACCAGAATAATATGCGATTAGAGTGCTATGCACGTGATATATAATTTTAAATAATTCCCTTTGTGCAGTGTGGGGAGTTACATTCTCGTTTTATGTTGTCGTTATTTTAACATTATCCCCAAACGGTTTGCTCTAAACGTAAAAAAAACGTTCGGATGGTTTGACATTATAACATGTTTCAAACTACGTTCGTTCGAACGTTATACTAGCGTAATTCTAACGTTTTTGTGTTGGTGGAGAGGTAGATTTATGGACAGTAGCAATATTGATCATGTGCTTCTCCTGTCTATTTATGGCCTATTTTCATGTCACCTCTATTAAAATTCCCCTTAAAAGTAATACAGGATGTGATATGTGTATTATTTTTGAATTAAAATAGAACTAAAAGTACTAGTTAAATTTTTGAGTACTTGCTGAGTTTTTGAGTTGAGATTTAAAATATGTCATGAGCCAATTTCATTCTGCCTACCAATACACTACCTACGATACGTTTTATTCATAAAAAAAACTCACTTCAAGTTGATAAATTATCTCTCATTTGTACATCGATTTATTACTTATTTCTTTTTAAATACCCTTTTAAATTAGGTGTCCCACGATCAAAGAGAGGTGAAGTTTGGCAGTTCCTTGCTGAACAGCATTGTTTACGCACACCACCCGTGGACATAAAAAAATTTCCCAACTATAATGTCTCATATCGGGGGCTTCTCAAGCAGCTGACATCACACCAGCATGGCATTCTTGTTGACCTAGGTATGTTTAAATACTATCTAAAGTAGATATAAGTTCAATTAAGTTTTTATACATTTTAAAATTTTTATGCATTTGTTAAGTTTTTATGTGCATGACAATATCTATAGCATAAAAATTCTACTTAATTTTTGGTCCCTGAGTGTTTGTTTTTCGTTACTTTAATTTTGAGTCCGTTTTGATTGACTAAAACTTTTCTGCTTTCAGGACGAACATTCCCCAGCCACCCATACTTTTCGTCCCCATTGGGGCCTGGGCAACTTGAGTTGTTCAATCTTTTGAAGGCCTACTCACTCCTTGATCCTGAAGTGGGCTACTGCCAAGGGCTAAGCTTTGTTGCTGGTGTTCTTCTTCTTCATGTGAGTTGAATGTTGTTTATCACTCCTCATTTGATTTGCTGATTGTTATCTTTGAGGGTATATAGTGATACATAAATGTAAGTTAGTGTTTTGAGAAGAGTGTGCTAAAATTCTGCTGTATAGGCTATCACAGCAATAATGATGCAGTAGGTCTTGATTCTTGGGATCTGATGCCTTATTATCTACTTCATCGAAGAATACATACATCTTCAGGTTAATGTCATATCTGTCCATTCTTGTCTACTTGCACTGTCCTTAGGGTGGCCAACTGTTATTTCGGCCTATTACTAAAAAGAATCAGGAGGCTGTGTATTCTTATTGGCTTGGGCCCTAGTTTTGAAAATTAACTGCTTTCAATTGTTGCAAAGTTGAAGCCCTGAAGACTTCATCCATGTTGAAGTTCAATGGTTGTTCTATTTCAACACAAACAAACAAGACTAGGGAAATAAAACTTTCCTCTGGCAACGACACATGTTTTTTCAATATTTTAACCATGTTCAATGGAAAATGCATGTTCTGCAACTGAAGATTAAATGCAGATGTATCTTGTACAAGAAAATATATATGACATTATTTATTAATCTAAAGATGTATCCTGTGTCCATTCATGATAAAAAAAAGTTTAATTTAGACTTACTGTACCACCCAAGAAAGTACATAACATGCCTTTCATTGATGAACACTCAATAATTAATTAGGATGTTAATGACCACATAGCATGTTTTTTTATATGCTGTCCATGCAAAAAGTATATTATAAAGCACTTATTCCAAATTTAAGTCCAGGTTATGGAAATGTTTGTGTAATTACTTTGAGACATTTTTGAATTGAAAATAAAAAATGGTCCCATTTTTTGTAAGTAGCGGCAGGTAGCATTACTTTGGCAATTTGTCATAACAATATGAAATTCACCTTTTGAGAGATATTCACTGTCAAATTAACCTATAGAGTAATTAGGTATTTCCTGAAACAAATTTGATTTGGCCCTTCTCCAAACACGCTAAAAAGGTAACAAAAACATACTACCCATAATTATTTACATGCACTATGACTTAGTCCTGAGAAAATGAACGTGCAAATAAGGAAAATGTGCTATTAAGGAAAGTCCTGACGAGAGTCCTCTGTACAAAGTTTAATTTGGTATTGTGCCATCAATTCATGGTTGTGTGATGCTTTTTCAGATGTCAGAGGAAAGTGCCTTTGTACTGCTGCGGCATCTACTGTTCAAAAGGGGCCTAAGACGTCAGTATTTACCTGACATGGCTGCGCTACAAGTTCAGTTGTATCAACTGTCTCGTTTACTTCATGACACATACCCTGATCTCTATGAGCATTTTGACCAGAATGAAGTTGCTCCTACATTGTATGCTGCACCATGGATCCTCACTATTTTTGCCTCGCAGTTCCCGCTTGGCTTTGTTACTCGTGTATTTGGTGAGTCCACATTGGTGAATTATTTTTTTTACTCTCCATGCTCAACATTTAGTATGTACCATGTCATATAAGATGCATGATGAGGAAAATAAACACACTATTTTCATACTGTAATATTCTAGAACACAGATCATGTCTTCTACAGATTGGCCTCGATAATGCTACAAAGTACCATTATCAATGTGCAATTGCATCTCTTTTGTCCATCATCATATGATACAGGAACTATTATTTGGTACATTTGAATATGCTGTTTTTGGTTCACAGATTTAGTTCAAAGTGCTTTAGGCATTGCTCACACCGCAGTCTGTGTACTTGGATCTCTTTTGCTTGTGCACACAAAGAATGTTGGTCTGTTGCTTACTGGCACCAACAAGTGTCAAGAATTTAAATGCTTAACTACTGGTTTCCCGCACTAAAATGAGTGGATAGAGAGCACAAATAAAGCAAGTTTCTGCTTACCACCTCCAATTGGCACTGACAAGCATCAACAATGTGACAAAATAAAGGTGGACACAATTAAATGAAGTTCAGTATTTCCAACACAGGCAACCCATGCCAGAAAAATCACAGTAGTATAAAAATGAATCATGAAATGGTGATTAGCATAGGCTGCTTTATCATGTAAGCTGTGCAAATATCAGCAATTCACTTTTTTATATGATTCCTATGTATAAGGATCAGTATCACAAAAGTATGATGTGACTTTCAAGAGTATTTGGAATTCTGTGCGGATAACATTCGAGGCAATAGGGTTTAAATCAACTATTTATTCAAAATTTCATTCTAGTATACTGTCTTTTATTAACTCTGCGCTGGGTATTATATTAGTGGTATAGCACTAAATACATAGAACAACCAGACAAGTCTAGGAATCAATCACTTTTTATGGGCTTTGATCATCAGAAACATTTTATGAATCTGAATTTTCCGTGGTCTGGTACTTGATAGGTCCCAAGGCTGCCAGACTAAAGAGGTTCAACTGTAGTGCTTCATGTGCTAAGCAAGCCAGATAAATACCAGAAGGTGGAGGAGATGGCAAAGATAATTGGGGAAGGAGAAAACAAATGTTCATCTAAGGTGGATGGAATGCGTGAAAATTTGGAGGCTGAGTCATGTACAAAACTGGGAGGGGGCTTGCATCAATACAACAGTGCAATTTGTGATGCAGCCTTTCACTACTGGTATTGCTTACAGTAAAACTGAAAAGCAGTATTTTACTAAATTATATTAACAAATATGCCATTCAAAAAAGACACTCATAATTCGGTTAACCAACACCACGTCACAAAAAAACTAATGTCAGCAATCAGGTTAGTATGCATTTGTTATTTAGGGGAGATGCCCAGTAGCTAAGGCCATGAGCACCATTTAGGTGGGTAATTGGGCAGAGTCAGGAATTTTTCAGGGAAGGATGTAAATCTCACATCAGCAGAAGCCTGCTCAAATTAAAATGCACCAAAGATTCCCATCCCATGGTTAGAACTCTGAATTTGAAGTACTATAGCATCGTTATAGACTAATAGTTGAGGGTAACTGGACATTATAAAACTGGGCCTCATTTGAATAAATAAAATACTATAGTATACAAACACTCCATGTGCTGCAGTTTATGTATGGGTACTGCATTACAGTATAGTGTACAGTTGGATTAGCTGTTCGTGCATCAAACTGAAATAACTGGTGCTCCATACTCCACAAAAACTTATAAAATTTAAAGCTTTTCAAAATTCTTAATTATGTATGAAGCTTTGTGGATCTACGACAAATCCAATCACCTCATGGAGAATGCTTTGGATGTATTAATGTCTGTGTAGAATGATCTTTCATCTTCATTTTGATCTTTGTGTCAATGGCTAGTGGTAATATTTTCATAGCTGGTGAAAAGAAGGTGAAAAAAATGCTTATCCCTGATAAAGGGTCTTAACAATGGTCATTATATTCCTCTATACAAGAGTATTTCTGTATGATTTTCATCCTCTTCCTTTCCTATAGATTTATTGTTCCTTGAAGGACCAGATGTTATATTTAGTTTTGCAATGGCTTTGTTGGGTGAAAGAAGAGTTGAGCTCCTTGCTTGTTCAAACTTTGAGGAAACAATGGAGTGCCTCAAAACAACAGTGCCAAACATGGACAAAGCTATGCTGGATAGAGTCATGAAACAAGTGAGTTAAATAATAACTTGTGTGGTAGCTTTCATTCTCTCTTGTTTGTAACTTATTAAATTTATAAAATCTGCATGGGAAAAATTTGTGGTTTATAATAGTTTATATTCACAGCTCGTATAGCTACTTCATGTATTTCTGTATTAACATTCTTGCTTTGTTCTAAGATATGAAAAGAATGCCAGTTTTCCGAAAAAAAATTTCAGAGTATTGTCATTCAGTGATAATCTCAGATTCAGTGTTATTGACCACCGAACATGTGTTTTTGTTATTTTCCTAAATATGGCATGCCATTATCTATCATATAGGTATTTACCACTGATGTTTCACGGCTTCTACATGAATATGAAGTTGAATATCATGTTTTGCAAGAGGAAATGGCATCATCAATAGCAGAGCCGGATACCAGCCGTAACTTAAGGCAGCAAAATCAGGAACTTGCTGACCAGCTCAAAGTAAGTACCTATCTCTGTTTTTATTACATTTTCAGTAGTTTAATGTTATCTAACTTCTAGTGGTCCTGGTCTGGGTTGCCTCTTTGTCAGGTTCTTAGAATAAATTTATAAATAGGTGCAACTATTTTGTATGAAACTGTTTGGGTTTGAGAAACAAGGAATCATAATTGCAGAATTAAACAACTGTCATTTTGGTATTTATATAATAAATTCCATTATTAGTGTTTATTTTTAATTTAATTTTCCTTTTCAATGAATTTAGTTAGTGCAATTAAATAGAAGTTTTATTTTCACTATCCGCTCTTCATACATCTTTTTGGAAGGACATATTCTTCAAAGAGGCACTCCAAATACTTTTTGAGTGTTAAAATACTATCCTTGCCTTAAAATTGCTCAGGTTAGAGAATGATATGAAGAAGTAAGACTCCAATTCCATTGCAGTATTATCACCTTGTAGCTTCATAATTTTTATCATGATGGAATACAAAGACTGGAGGAAGAATGCTGTTTTAACCTTATTACATCTAGGCACGGCTTCCACTGACTCACTTTTCTCACTTTTACTCACTTATTCGAAAATTGGTCACTTTTCTCACTATTTTGAAAAAATGCTCACTGTTTTGTAAAAATGCTCACTTTTCTGGCAAATATGAGCCTATCCCACAACAAAATCTATCCTTTCCGTAGAAATCAGTCGCCTTTGTGCCCATACTTCCAGGATATAATGCTGGAAGATGCTCAAAATGCTGTTGGATTTATTATTTGTTATTATGAGACAACTAATGAGAAACACTTTAAGGAACTGCAGGTTGGCATCAGGATCTACTTGAAAAGAAGATAAGGGCAGTTTTTTGTCACTTGAGACTTCATTCATTGGCAGGGCCACGGCTGAAATATTGTTTCAGTTAATTTGTTCTGCTGCTGAAAATGGCTCACTGTACTATGGAAAAATGCTCATGGTCTCTTTCCATGGCCCCAATGCAAACAAAGCCATTGTTAGGCTTTTTTCTCTGAAACTCAAATCTGATTTTGACAGAGGACTTCTTGACATTGGTTTCTGCAACCTGCAAATCCTCCATACATCATTTCAGAAAGGCCTGAAATATTTTGACTGGAGGTATCTGACATCATAATTCTTGTATATGACTTTCTAGACTATCCAAGTAGTTTAGAGATGTTTGAAAAATCTGAAAGACCAAAGAAAGTGCCTATGCATGAATTTCTTAAGCATGTTGTTTCCTGGTGGCTCACCCTGTCCCCAGCTGCAGAGACTTCAAGAGCAACTGCTGGCTCCCAAAAACTATTTTCTTAAAGTCAGGAAGGTAAAGATGTTGAAAAGCTCCTTGCATCCAAGTGCTATCAGGCTATTGTTAACGCCCTTAAGGATAAAACCTTCCCTGCAGAGATAGCTTTGTTCTGTAGGTATAGTGCTAAAGTATTTGAAATATTTTCAAAACTCTGCCAACAAGATCAGCCTATGATCCATGGTTTGTATGAAGAGGTTGAGAGTCTGTATTTCCTATTGCTAAGTAGGTTCTGCAAGCTAGAGGTGCTCACAAGGAAGCAAGCCATCTTTCTCAATACCAAAAATATTATGGAAATGAGCAAAATTGACATTGCTAAGGATGCTGATCGGCTTCTTGTCGAATATGAATGCTTGCCTTGCCTGAGTTTGAAGTTTCATCAAGAAGCTTTAAAATATTATCAGGCGCCTGTGAGCCACCTCCAGAAATCAGTACTGGCGAAGGGAAGAGAGGCTCGTAACCTGAAATGTTTGAAGCCTCAGAACATCAAGGAAAGCTCCTTGCAGAGCATTGTATCCATTTACGAGATGCTGCAGATGCCGATGGAAGTGGACAAAGATGGCCGTCAAGACGAGTGGAGATTGTTGCAGCTGGAAACCCGTCTGCTGTATGAACCTAGAACTAGGATTGACGATTACTGGACACAGATATTTACCAAGACAGGTGTTGCCAGTGATCCCAAATATCCACGCGTAAACAAAGTGGTGAAAGCTGCCCTCTGTTTGGTCCATGGCAGTTCTGATGTCGAGTAAGGATTTTCTCTTTTCAGACATCAGCTTCCTGTTGACAGGTCAGCTATGCTGGAGTGTACTCTTAATGCCAGGCTCAACATCAAGGATGACCTTCAAGACTACGATGGCATCCCTGAACATGTGCCCATGACATCGCAGCTGCTCAAGCACACAGCAGCGGCACGCAGCAAGTATGAAAATTGCCTGGAGGCTCAGCAGAAACTAAAATAAGACAAGCTGAAGAGATTACATCTACATCTACATAATACCCTGCAAGCCACCATAAAGGTGTGTGGCAGGGGGAGAAGAGGAGAACACTCGCCTGGAGAGGAAGAGGCAAGAGGCTGCCCAGTTAAAGGAACGACAGGGCAAGCTGCAGGATGATCTGCATGCAACAAGTAAGAAGGAAATTGAGGATCGCAAGGCTTCTGATCAACTAGTCAAGGAGGCAAAAAAGAAACTGGAGGAGGCTATTGCCAAAAAAGTTATGACAAAAGTCAAGATCGCCCAAGGTATGTTGGAGGGGGCAAAAACACTGTGGTCACAGACAGATGACTTGCTGAAGAAAAAGGAGCCTTTGCAGAAGAAAGTATAGGAGAGGACATCGTCTCTACTGGAGCAGCTTTTTAAGAATCAGAAAAAGTGGCAGGATGATGATTCTGATGATCCCAAAGCACAGGCATTCCCTGCCTAGACTTAAATTATTATTGTTTATTTGATCTCCTAATGTATGGTACATTATGTTCCTCATTGTTATCTGTTTTGTACTGTTCATCTCTAGTCGAGATTTCTTTCTTTTTTTTTTAAGCTTTCTAGAGTCTGAAATGCATGTTTTCACTGTCCGATTCCTTATAGCATAGAAAGAAAACATGAGCCAAATCTACAAAAATTCCATATCGCCAGAATCTTAAAAAATAGTCCAATTCTTTGTATTATAGGTCATTTTTATCCCTGTTGCTATTGCTTTAAAAATGAGTTCCAGCTTAAAATATTGCGAAGTGTAGGGTTATAGACATTGCCAGAAGCGTAACATGGGGTAAAAATTTCCAATTTCCTCATTATTTTCTCACTTTTACCTCACTTTTTCCACATTGTCCCCTCACTTTTTTGGCAAAAATCACTCACTTTCTCACTTTTCTGTATCAAAAAGTGAGTGGAAGCCCTGCATTTAGGTTGCCACAGTACTAATTTGAACAACAACTGTCTCATGAAAAATTTTGCAATACCTGTAAAATCATGTTTTCTTATAATTTCTAAAATAATCGTGCTGTCCGGCTCCAAAATTATGGATGCTCTTCCAGATGCTCTGGGATATGCTCAGCATTATAATTAAATAACGAAACTAATCGTCAGTTGCTGTATTCAAAATTTTCCCTTGAAGTTTTTTTCTTATAATGTTGCACTTCTGTTAATCGCTTATAGTTCTAAAATGCAGAGTATACTAATTTTTGCTATCTATCTTTTTCCTTAGGAGGCGCAAGCTACCATTGAGCGCCTTGAGCTGTTGAATTCTAGTCACAAGGCAGCCATCACCTGCCTTGAATCCCAGGTTCGGAACCTGGAGAACACCCTTGGGACAATGGCACGGTATGTGACATCAATACACGAGAAGATCTCACCCAAATCATCCAAACAAACCCCAAACAATCCTCCTTTGATACCGGAAATGCCAGCTGACATATGGAGGTATGTAGCAACATTTTCAAAGAGTGGAATGACCAATCACACTAGTAACGGCATGCCTCCAGCATTGGCCTGTCAACTCAAGAACAAGACATTGCTGCCTGCATCCACAACTCCATTTGTTGCCTCCACACCTGGCATTCTGAAGACATCCTTGAGCACATCAGATTTGAGCAGCGTCAGGGGAAGGAATGGCACAACACCCCTGAGCATCATGCCCATCCGTGACATGTCTCCTTTAGTTTTACCATCGAAACCAGTCAAACCATTAGAATGCGACACTTCATCTGAAGTAGAGGCGAGCAAAATGGAGTCACAACCATCTCCGACCAGCCAGCAGATGCACCCGTTGGATTGTGTGGCGGGTGATGTGAACTTCACATTTGGGACTTCGTCGCTGAGGAGTCTGAAACCTACACGTGGTGGCGGTAATGGGAACAGTGGTGCTAAACTGTTACACAATTCCAGTGAGGATGGGCTGGTGATGGCTGCACATGACCGGCCCATTTCCAGCAGCATAGCAACAGTTCCTCGTGGTCCAGTGAGTGAAAGTGGACTCATTGCAACATCTGGTAGGTAGCAGTGATTCCCCATATTCTTGTGCCCAAGTGATTCTTAGCTGTGTTAGTAGGCTACTGAACTGAGGCAGCTGTTTTTATTTGTTGTGTGGCCTGTGCCACTATGTTATAGTATTCATTTCTCCGTCCCAGTTTTGATTTGCTTATTTTTTAACCTCCCCAAGTATGCCATCAGTGCGTGTGCATCAAAAGTCTCACTTTGAGACTGTATATAACACATTAAATCCACCGAAATGGGGACAAGATATTGATGAATTGTTGAATTTGAAACCCGCTTTGAGGTGGGTGAGTTGAATTATGTGCAGAAACAATGCAAATTGTACTTTTGTGAGTGGCATGGTTAATAATGCCATTTTATCAATTTGAGGCAGTAATTATAGTTTTGATACAGAAATGTTTTGTAGTAGATTAAATATGTGTGAAGAAGATGAATTTCACTGTTATCCACCTTGAAATTGTTTACTATGTTTATAGCATGATACTTTTATGCATGTTGAACATTGGTATGGGTGTGACAGTCATGGTTTATCATTTGTTTGGTCTTAGAAACTATCATTTTGTTGTAACTTCTGTTTATGATTTCTATCCAGAAGAATTTGAATTGTAAATATTTATTGTTATATGTAAATATTGTCTTTTCAAAATGAAATGGTGCACCTTCTGATCTTCTGGGTTAACTCCCAGTTCAAGCTGTCTCTAAGTCATAGATAAAGATTTGAACCTTGTAGGAGATAACCTGCTTGTATATTGTTTTAATGGGTATATTTCTCTGTAGTGAGCTATTAAAAGTGATCAAAGTTTAAATGAGGTATAAAAAAATACATCTTTGAATCAGGTGACTAGGAAATTCAATTTTTTTTACTTTGACAATTTCATTCATTTGCATCTAACTCCTGTATGAATATGAATTTTTGTTTATTTCTTGGTGGCAAATGATGGTGCAGTGAATGACATGGAAGCAGTTTTGTGAAAGGATTTGTATATGGCTTGATATAGAGTAAAATTTGTCCATTATAAATTTACCAAGTACCAATCCATTTTTTACTCCCATTTACCTCACTTTCTTACCTCACCTATCCCTCTGATTTCACAGATGCAAACCATTTATTCACATAACCCTGAAATTAACAAAAAGTATTACCCTCTGTTTTCTTTACCTTTGAAATAATAATTTTGCGACTAAATGATAATTCGACGGTATTCTCAGAATTCTTTATCAGAACTAAATTGTTTCACTTTTGTTTTCAAAGTTAAATTTCTTAAACTCATGGTTACCCATGGTACCCATGACTATATTTGCATGCACTCCTGTTTTTCAATGAAACAGCTCTTTTTTGATCATGTTAATTGGTGTGCAACGAGTAGAACTTCTTTAATGAGAATTTTATGAAAGTTATTATTTTAACAGAAGCTTTTACTTAACCATGATGTATACATTGGAAATCGATGGAAGAAATCTGAGATGCATCATGGAGAGATTGAAAAAAAAATAGATTTTAATGTATTTTAATGGAAAAAATAAGATTTTAATGCTGATTTCTCATTTAAACTTAACTTTAACTATAATGCCCAGCAAACGTTACTATGTCTAAGAGCTTACAGAATAATAATAATAGAATTGGGTTCTTTAAAACCTGTTTCACACCATGGTTGTCTGTTACGATTGCACTGTTGATTAATCAGTGCCAACCAACTCTCAGTTACGGGTCTCAGTTGAAGGATAGGAGCATGTCTATTCCCAACAGCTGGTTGCGCAACCATAGCCATCTCGCCTCTTGGTCACGTACTGTTTGTGTTTATATTTTAAGATATTTTGATTGTTGCCGATTCAATTGCAGCCCAAAACCTAAAAATATTTATAATACGATTAAACAGAATTTTTCTATCTTGCATTATCTATCTTTTGTTATGTATGTGTTATAATAGCATACATGTTATTGAGGTGGGATTAACCCCTCAAGTTGGCTATTAAATTTTTCAGAATCATAGTTCAGGTGGTATACAAATTTCTAGATTGTGTGATAGTCCTAGCTTTGATAGTCTATTGTGAGAAAAAAAATATTTATATTCATATTATGATGATATTGTGAGCAAGGGTCTAGTCTCCCTGAAAAACCAGTTTCCATCAGATCACTGAAAGTAAAGGAGCATTGGGCCCGGATGGAGGTTGAATGGGTGACCCTCCCCTATACCTCTACCATGGTGCTCTTGTCTCCTGTATGCCAGTGATGGGTAGGTTAAATGTGGGTTGGCACAATGGATCTAAAGAGGTCTAAGTGCCAGGGGGCTCCAGAAGACCTCTGGTCACCCCTTCAATTTATTTTCTTTAACAGTCTTGAGCTTAATGATATGATGATCTTTCATGGTAAAAATTAAGGATGAAAAGTAAACACTTTGATGTGAGCAATTTCTACTTTTTGATGAATTTCTTGCAACCATGGTTTCATTGCTTTGCAACATCTTCTGGTGAGTTTATCAAGAGGTTGGGCAGTATGCATATCCAGGTGGTTAGTTGAAAGAGTGAGGTGTAAGATGAGTTACGAGGTGGGGTGTACTTGGTGCATGGTCCCTCATGAGTGCATAATGGGAGGGATATTTCATGGTCCCTTTTATGGGCCATTCATCTGCCCCTTTTAATAGTTATAACAGCAGATTTCATTACCTGCTACACCACTGCACCTTGTAGGAGACAGCCTTGGTGAAATGGACAGTGCAGATAAAGAAGCTTCCTGTGATAATATAGTTCAGTTATTTAAGGTGATGTGCTAGATGATGTCTAGAAATTCAAGTCCAAATTCAACTCAGCCTGATCAAACCAGTCTTGCTCAAGAATCACCATTTTTTGTACTATTCTCAACCATTTGGTTTAGTCTTTATCTAATTCAAAATGTGGTGTCAATTTCAAGCACTGTTTATGGAAAGCCTTACTGAGGCTTCCTGTCTCTGTACCTGAAAAGCCACTTCAGTAATGCTGTTACAATTACCCCCTTTACGTAACAAGTGTTTTTTTTACAAATCTAGCAGACCTTTGAATCTTATCTAATTCCTTTATTAATCCCTTTCCCCATAAATACCAAATACTAGTGGCATTATCTATTTTTGGCCTAACTAAAGCTAATACGAAGGGGGACCCAAAAATAACTGGATTTCTGTTATAAAAAATTCATGTATAAACTTTTTTTAAAAATTCCTTCAGTCATCTTCAAAGTACTCTCCATTAGATGCGATGCAGTTGTTAAGTCTTTTTTCCCACTATTTGAAGCACCTCTGGAACTCTTCAACTTGATATCGTCCAGTGCCCTTTGTGAAGCTGTTTTTACTGCCTCCACATCATCAAAACGCTTCCCTTTTAGATTGTTTTTTCATTCTCAGGAACAGAAAAAAAGTCACACAGGGCTAGGTCTGGCAAATACGGAGAGTGGGGAACAGCAGACCACCCCTGAGAGGTCTAATAATGGTTCACTCATAAGGCCATGTGCCTTATGCGGGGACATTGTCGTGATGAAGGAACCATTCACCTTATTGCCAAAGTTCCAGGCATTTCCTCCGCACATCCTCTCACAAATGTCTTAAAACTTCCAAATAAAAGTGCTGGTTTACAGTCTGACCAAGGGGAACAAATTCCCGATGCACAATTCCACGAACATCAAAAAAGACAATGATCATCGTCTTCACATTCGACCGCCCCTGTCTTGCTTTTTTTGGTCTGAGGGAGTTGGGAGTCTTCAACTGGCTTGATGCTTGCTTGGTTTCTGGGTCATAACATCAACTTTCATCACCTGTCGAAAAGTTTGGATCACTTTCAATCTCTTTTTTCAAGTCCTGGCTCAAAGTCAATCGACAGTTTCTTTGATCCTGTTTGAGAAGGCGAGGAACAAATTTAGTGGCAACACATCTCATTTGCAAATCCTCAATCAAAATCCATTGGTACAAGCTCCAACTCACGCCTGTCTCTTCTGAAATTTTGTCAATTGTGAAACGACGACCCTCGATGTTTTGGTGGATTTTTTCAACATTTTCATCGTTTGAAGATGATGAAGGGTGCCCAGAATGAGCATGGTCTTCAACACTAAAGTCACCACGTTTGAAGCTCCACTTGTGTGTGGCTCATAGCATCCTCCTTGAAAGCCTGTTGAAGCATTTGGTAAGCTTCCATTGCCAACTTTTCAAGCTAGAAACAAAATTTCAAACACACTCTTTGTTCTTTTAAATCTGTCATAAGGACTTCGCAGGGGGAACATGACAGCAGTAAGAGAAACAAAGCTATGATCGAATGGTAACCTACAAACTGTCACTGTCTGGGCACTTGTTTCATGAAGGTTTCTACTAACCACATCTAGAAGGAGAACACTTTACTATGCCTATGAATGGCAGTGTGCTCTCAGTTCGGTTATTTTTGGGTCCACCCTCGTAAAACTAACACTTCTCCCTCATTTTTTCTTTACACCTCCCCACCACCAGCTTAAGGAAGCCAATTTTATTTAAGGTGCATCCTCTATGTCACCTATTTTGTATTCCACATGCCACTCCCAAGTTTGGTGGTTGTTTACCTTTAATTATTTAACATGTCTTAATTTACATCTACTGACAACCCTGCAAGCCAACATGAGGGGGTGTGGTAGGGAGTGATGTATCTCTAAAAACGTACTACATAAATGCACTTATGTTTACATATGCTACCTAATGAGAAGTTGCTATGAATATCATGAGGGAGAAATACTAAAACTTCCACTTTTCTTCCAGCATGCAAAGAAAATTTTAAAAAATACAACAAACATGCATTACATGTATTAATGGCTCATGTAAACATTCTCAGATCTTTAAAATTCCACCATCTTCATTCTTATCTCAACCATTTTTTCTTAATCTAAATTATATATTTATTTTAAAGGAATTGTATTTCTTGAAGGCACCGTTGAGTGAGAAGTGTTGGCATTGTAATGATCAAGGAAAGAATGAATATTTGAATTTATCTGTGTAGCAGCTCATGTCTCTAATCTTATGTCAGTGGCCCTGTATAATGTGTGGCCTCTATAATTATGTATCTCCTTGTTGGAAGTAAACTCTTCTGCCCTGCACCTAGGCAAATTCCTTAGTCCAGCTTGCTGTCTTTGCATTTGAAGGCCCTCCCATCCTGTTGTCTCTAGCAACAAAGTTACACTTGCTCCTTTAGTATAAGGATAGGTAGCTAATATTATTAGAGTAGTCTGAGGTGCATGAATCATGTTTTACGATAACTAACCCATGCATGCTATGGAACTACAGATAAATATATGTAGAGAAATGCCTTTCTAACCAGTAATCACTTCATTACTATGTAGATACTAACCATCTAGTTGAATACGACTCATATCTAACACGTCTCCACGAAGTGGTAGCATTGTAGCTCTTATTTGCATGTAAATATTGCATGTGTGGTGATATTTTCCCCCCTGCCACGCACTCTCGCAGTGGCTTGCAGGGTATTACATAGATGTAGATGTTGATATAGCAATTTTTTATATATCTGGCAGATTTCCTCTGGATTTTGTCTATATTATCATCATCAGTTAACAATCCATAGATTGAGTTGATACACCTCTCCACTTGATTCTCCTATCAGCTGATCTCTGCATATTTATGTACTCTTCTCTTTCACATCCTTAAATACTTTTTTCCATGCATCTCATATGGGTCCTTCCCTTGCCATTCTTCCCATTCATCTGTTCAACGATTGTCTTCATCAGGTCATCATGTCTCAACATATGGCTGATTAAGTTGTCCCCTTTTCTGCCTAAGGTTTTAATAAATCCTCTATTTTCTCCCACTCTTCATATTACTTCTTCATTTCCTAGTCACTCAGTTGATCCATTTCATCTTCATCATTCTTCTGCAGCACCACATTTTGAATAGTTCCAGCATTGACTTCTCTGCTGCTGTTGCTGTCCCCTCCTCACTTCCATAACAAAGACTGCTCCAGATGTATGTTTAGATGAATTGTTTCCATCCTTCCACATTTGTATTTCCAGCTGTTTAAATTGATTATTCTTTTGGTATACTGTTCTCTTTGCCTGGTCTATTCTACTGACTATTTCTTTCTTGCTTCATCCAATTCTGGTTACTTGGCTTCCCAGGTAATAGTACTCCTTAAACTTCTCAAGTCCTGGGTTCAAATTCGGGTGAAGCCTTTGGACGCCACCAAACAAAAAATTCTCAGAGTGCGAGGTGGCCCAGGGAAAGGAACTGGCCCCCCTACCCTGAATGTGTGAACTTCACACGCCTGTGGCTTAGTCCAGGGTGAGCTCTACCCTCCACCAATACAAACCAATCTTTGGTTTGAATCACTGAGTGAGAACCTTCTCAAGTTTTCCTAGTATAACACTGGTATAGTATAACACTGGTACCAGTAGATGGGATCCCTACAAAATTGGTCTAAATAGTGAACTTGAAGGTGTGCAGCGAAGATCGGCAAGATTTGTAAAGGGGCGGTACGATAACTATATTAGTGTAACCAGTCTATTAAATGAATTAAAATGGGAATCACTGTCAATTTGCAGGGTGTAATTTAGACTTATAATCTCTTAAATAAATTTCAAGATAATATTTTCAGTGATGATGTTAAAAATATTTTGCAACCCAAAACTTTCTATGGTAGACTGGACCATAATCACAAAATTAGAGAAATTGACTACCCAACTGACAGATTCAAAAATATCCTTTTTTCCTCATACAATTAGGGATATGAATAGTGGTAAATATGTCCAATACTAGTGAACCAATGTATAGCATAGGTAGCTGCATGTTGGTATAAGGTCTTGAAGGCAACCCAACTAACAGCATGTTTTTGCATGCTTGCTTTGCTATTTTTATCTTTTTTAAATAGTGAAGTTTAGACTAGTATATTATTGTTAATCCTTTTTTATGCATGGTATGTAGTGCATGGGGGGTCATGGTGGCCTAGTTGGTAGAGCACTGAGCTACTGAACGGAGGGTCCCGGGCTCAAGTCCCGGGCAAGAGCCTTTCTGGACATCCATCTAAAATCCTCAGGATTTGATTTTCTGCATGTCAGAACTTCGTAGGAAATCACAGGTGGTCCAGGGAAAGGAACTGCTCCCCCCTACCTTGAATGTGTGAATTTCACATGCCATTGGCTTAGTACAGGGTGAGCTTACTCTCACCTATCAAAACCAACCTTCGGGTTGAATCACTAACTGACTGATGATGATCACAGTGATGTAGTGCATGGTTGGTGAGAATTCACCCCCTGCCACCCACCTTTATGGTGGCTTGTAGGATATTATGTAGATGTAGATGGTACTGGTCTCTTCTATACTGCTGCATGCCCATGTCTTAGTTTCATTTTTATTGATCTTCAGGTGATAATGGCAAATGTCCCTCCTGTGGCAACTAGAGTCGAGCTGAAGTCATCAATGACTTCTCTGTGCCTTTGTGTGCTCTTCCTAATTAATATATTTCTCATTGTTTCTACAAGATAGGAGTTAATTTAAAATTTTTGTATGGGACCTTTGCAATGCTTTCTAACAATTGTTAGAAAGCATTGCAAAGGTCCCATAAATTTAAATCCGAAAGTATTGCACCCACTGCATTACCTTCTCCTATTAACAAAGTGTCATGAGCAAAAAGGATATGCGTTTCACAGGAAGAACAATTTATTTTTTATTGCAGTAGGATATAATATCATTAGTAATTTTATGACAATGGATTTTGGAAGGCATAGAGGTCAATTAAATTGGTCTGTAGTTTTCTGGGTCTTCCTAGTCACCCATGAGTGGATGGGTGTAACGTGAGCTAACTTTCCAGTCGTCAGGTCCTGAATCTTCTGCTAAAGACTAATGAAAAACTGTTTCTGTTGGTATTGTAATGTCCGGTATTACTTAACAATGTCATGAATTGCGCTCTTCTTGTTTTTTAAGTTGCGGTGCGCCACTGTTATGAGTCGGTCGCGTGTGTTCCCATGAGTGCATCGGGGGCATGGAGTGTTTAAAAGAATAAAGTGTTAAGAGAATCACTTACCGTATCAATATCGTACGTTACCACGAAAGAATAACAACAGTTTCTAGGTAAGGTGAAGCACCTAGAGTGTCGTCCCCTCGTCTTCCGCGAGCTCTTTCATTTCTCTGACAGGAATTTCTTCTGACGGGATATTTTTGTTTTAGAGCAATTTAGTTATCCCTTTTTCTGAAAATAATATGTCGCTCATTGTTTCAATAGGTATTTGCGTTGCCTCATATGGTTTACCGTAATTGTTTTGGTTAAAGAAATGAAAAATGTTGTAGATTATACGGTTTCAAAAGTTCTGAATCAATTATTATGGTTTTATGCCAAACATGCAATAAAATGACGCAAACAGTTAAACTAAAGCGCTGTGCATTTTTTCATGGGCACACAAATAAAAGTAGTAAATCTGATTTATTAATTGTATCTAGTAATCTCTCCGCTATCTTCAACCGACGATCGGTCTAATTGTCCCTTATTGTACGCGGAAAATGACACTTTAAACTTCTCTATTTCACTATTTATCTTAATTTATCTTTTTGGTGTAACCTGCCAAATCCCCTCGAGTCTTTAATACTCATATATGTTTTATGCCTTAAAAACGGCACACAGTCCTGACTGTGCCGTAAGGTTGATAAATTTTTCAGTTTCGGAGGATACGTAGGAGTGATGTAAGAGTGTGGGCAATCCTTAGTACCTGTAACTTCATCTACATTTACATGATACCTTCCAATCCACCGTGAGGGTGAGTGGCAGGGGGTGAAAGGTAACCAAACAAGCATTATAATAGGAACATACGATGCTACTACTTTATGGAAACATATTAGATATGAATTCGTTTAGACTAATATATTAATACTAATCCTTTTTTATGCATGATATGTAGTGCATGTTTGGTGAGAATTCACCCCCTACCACGTACCTTTATGGTGGCTTGCAGAGTATGATATTGATGATAGTGATAGTAGCTCCCATTCCGATTTTTCTTACAATTGGATTCTGCTAAACCTATCTTAGTGATTTCAGATGTTTATATATTTTAACATCTTTAGAAATAAATCTAAATTGAATATTTATAATTAATAGTAAAGATTTTCTCTATCTGTACGTTTTTCTCCTTCTCTCCGCTGACTCTTACCCTGCCCCCTCAAGCCTTCCCTTACCTTTGGGCTCGGTTTTAGATCGCTGATAACCACTAATGAGTTCCTAAGCCCTCCTTTCTCCCCCCTGGAGAGAGGGTTAACCAGTGAGAACTTGGCAGTGGGTCTTCCGAAGTTTTGTCCTTAATGGCTCTCTACTTTTGTTGTGGTATCTCCATGCTGCAGACGTGCTTACAATCTGTGTATGGGTGCTTTCCTCTCGACCTTTCCCCGGCTCAGAAAGCTCAAAATGACTTGACGAACCTCGGAACAACAGCAACAACTCAATGACTCATACCGTACACGGTCAAGAAGCTAAAAGTTAGCATTTTCTGACTGCATAAGGCGATTATTCAGCTCGAAATGATACGCCTAACCCTATTGAACAGTCCCCTCACAGCGGATAATGACATTCTAATGACGTCCGCGTAGGTAGCCCGTTATCCATTTCCCGATCTCTCCCTTCTGCTCGTCAAACACCTCTTTCTTGGTTTTTCCAGCTCATCTTGCTTGTGACGCGACTCAAGTGATCACTAATGCTTTGGAGTTCAGCCACCCCGACATACAAAACCCGCGTGCTTTGTCTTGTTCACGTTGCTAACAACCCTTGCGTTGCTGTAGATCAAAAAGCAATGTTATCGTACCCTCATTATGCATCATAGGTTTGCTATACTTCTGAAACATGCCAAGTACATCCCGATGTACTGATCAAAAAAAATTAATATGGAACGTAGCAGCTATTAAATTCTGAGGGTCTTTTCTGAATGCGGGTAAGGGTAATAAGTGAATCGAATAATGGGCCGTTGAATGAATTATCGGGGAGTAAAGTTTTGATAAAAAGTAGGTAAATTACGTAGTAGTAATATATAAATTAGTAAAAGTAGATAAAATTAGAGAGATATTTTGTCGTACTGATAGATTAAAAATGTTATTTTCCCCCGTATGTACTATAAGAGAACAGAATAGGCAGCATAGTATGTGGATACTATGCCTAAATACTATGAGATACTAACAATGTAGTTGCCTGAGACCCTATAGTAGCATGTTTGCATGGTTATGGATGAAGATGTTAAGCATATATTAAAAACACCAGCGTATTATGCTAGATTCGACCAGATAAATAAGATTAGAGAGATAGATTTTCGTGCTGATAGATTCAAAACGTCATTTTTCTCCCGTACTAAAAGAGAACAGAATAGGCAGCATAGGAAAGGGTAGGTAGGGGAATTATTTAAGAGTAGTCTGTAGTGCATGATGCATATCTTAACCACCAATCCCTTATTACTATGTAGATAATTCTACATCTACATAATACCCTTCAAGCCACCACAAAGGTGTGTGGCAGGGGGTGATTTCTCACCAAACATGCACTACATATCATGCATAAAAAAGGAATAGTATTAATGTACTAGTCAGAACTTCACTATTTAAAAAAGATAGAAATTGCAAAGCAAACATGCAAAAACATTCTGTTAATAGGGTTAGCTTTAAGTACTCATACCAACATGCAGCTACCAATGCTATCCATTGCTACTCTCCGATTGGACATATTTACCGTTATTCGTATCTCGAATTGTACGAGGGAAAAAGGACATTTTGAATCTATCAATTCGGCAATCAATTTCTCTAATTTTATGATTATGGTCCAGTCTGCCATAGTAAGTTGGGGTTCGTAAAATATTTTTAATATCATCACTGAAAATATTGTCTTGGAATTTATTTAAGAGATTAAGTCTAAATTTCAACCTGTGATCTGACAATGATTCCCATTTTAATTCATTTAATAGACTATAATACGTTAATATAATTATCGTATCGTCCCTTTACAAATCTTGCCGATCTTCGCTGCACACGTTCAAGTTCATTATTTTGACCGATTTCGTAGGGATCCCATACACTGGCAGCATATTCCAAATGAGGTCTAACAAGGGAAAAGTACCTGATTTCTCGTACATGATCGTCACATTTACCCAATACTCTTTTGATGAATCCCAGTTTACGATTAGCTTGACCCTATATTTCACGAATGTAGCCCCAGTATGAACCCAGGAAAGATCATATGTCAGTCGAATACAGAGAATAAAGTAGATACTACCAGTCTAGTTGCCTGAGACCCTATAGAAGCATGTTTGGATGTTTATAGTGCATGCTTGGTGATCTTCACCCCCTGCCACACACCCTCGAGGTGACTTACCCTGCCCAGGTTAAATAATTGAAATTTAAAGTCACATTTACCAGTACCATTTTCATGAATCCCAGTTTATGATTAGCTTGACCCATTATTTCACGTACGTGTTTACCCCAGGAAAGATCATTTGTCAGTCTTATCTCAAGAGAAGCTTCTGCTGGGTCAACGGATGCGCCAAAAATTTAAAAATATATATATAGTCCTATGCTATAGATACTCTGCTATAGGAGCATACCATTTTTTTCCGAAAAAATTCAAAATTGTGGATTTTAGCCAGCTTTTTATATTTCCTCCCACTTTGCGGCGTCTCGGTGTTTAGCAAAGGCCTTATATTTTTTCCAACCCCCAAGGTCAAATAATGATAAGGGGGAAATGGCCACAAACACTCTTGACAAAGTTAACTTGCTTAATTCCTTCTTCCAAACCGTTTTTAACCCACCTTCCGGCGATCCAACTGTCGTGTTACCTGACCTCTTTCAGCGGCTGATGAAACCAATAGAAATTTCCTGTAATGGTATTGAAAAGTTACTCAAATATATAAGCCCCAACAAATCTCCTGGCCCTGATCAAATTCCTTCCCGCGTGTATAGACAGTTAGCTTCCGAAATTTCTCCCTACCTTCAAATATTATTTAATAAATCCCACACTGAACACGTCGTACCGATGGACTGGAAAGTAGCCGATGTAACACCCATTTTTAAAAGTGGTGATAGGGAGCAGCCATCTAACTACAGACCGATATCTCTCACATCCATTTCATGCAAGGTCCTAGAACATATAATTGTCAGTTCAGTCATGGGACACCTAGATAGCTAGAATTTGTTGTCCAACTTTCAGCATGGCTTCCGGAGAGCAGATCATGTGAAACTCAACTTGCTCTCTTTTCCCACGATATTTTAGTTTCTGGCGAAAATAATATTCCAGTGGATGCTGTTTTTCTAGATTTCAAAAAAGCTTTTGACAAAGTGTCTCATAGCAAACTAATTTTGAAATTAAAATCTTATGGGCTAGACAGTAACATTGTATCACGGATAAGTGATTTTCTACATGATCGGGTTCAAAGGATTGTTTTGGACGGTGTTACCTCACCGAAAATTGAAGTCACTTCGGGTGTCCCACAATGTAGTGTGATAGGTCCACTCCTGTTCCTCCTGTACATTAATGATATCAGTAAGGTGGTAAAAAGTAAGCTTAGTCTATTTGCCGATGAAGCAGTTGTGTACAGGGAAATTCTAAGCCCAAACGATAAGCAATATTTAAATGATGACCTACAAGCAATGGAAAATTGGTGTGATACATGGCAGTTAGAATTAAATTTTTTTAAATGTGTAGTAATGAATTTTTGGAAAAAGAATAGTTCTCCTCCTAGCACATACAAAATATGTAATAATGAAATAACAAACGTGGATACTCCGTCCGTCGGATGGGACGTTAAGCCGTGGTCCCCTTGGCGCCTTTCGTTAAGAGTAGGCTAATGCCGACGCCGGGTTTCTCTCCACCCTTCCTCCGTTCCCTAAAAATTCCTACCATCACCCAATTACCCACCTATCCTACATGGCGCAAATGACCTCAGCTGTCGGTCGCCTTCCCTAAATAACCACCAACAAACGTGGAATCCATTAAATATCTTGGAATAAGACTGACACATGATCTTTCCTGGGGTAAACATATACGTGAATCTGGTTGCATGAGACCCTTTAGTTGCTTGCTTGCATGTTAGTAGTGCATGCTTGGTGATCTTCACCCCCTGCCACACACCCTCGCGGTGGCTTGCAGGGTATCGTGTAGATGTAGATGTAGATGTGAAATAACGAGTCAAGCTAATCGTAAACTGGGTTTCATCAAAAGAGTATTGGGTAAATGTGACGATCATGTACGAGAAATCAGCTACTTTTTCCTCGCTAGACCTCATTTGGAATATGCTGCCAGTGTATGGGATCCCTACGAAATCGGTCTAAGTAATGAACTTGAACGTGTGCAGCGAAGATCGGCAAGATTTGTAAAGGGACGATACGATAATTATATTAGCGTAACCAGTCTCTGAAATGAATTGAAATGGGAATCATTGTCAGATCGCAGGTTGAAATTTAGACTTAATCTCTGAAACAAATTCCAAGACAATATTTTCAGTGATGATGTTAAAAATATTTTACGAACCCCAACTTACTATGGCAGACTGGACCATAATCATAAAATTAGAGAAATTCATCTACATAATACCCTGCAAGCCACCACAAGGGTGTGTGGCAGGGGGTGATTTCTCACCAAATATGCACTACATATCATGCATAAAAAAGGAATAGTATTAATATAGTAGCCAGAACTACACCAGTTAAAAAAATAGAAATTGCGAAGCAAACATGCAGAAACATTCTGTGAGTAGGGTTAGCTTTAAGTACTCATACCAACATGCAGCTACCAATGCTATTCATTGCTACTCTCCGATAGCACATATTTACCGTTATTCGTATCTCCAATTGTACGAGCGAAAAAGGACATTTTGATTCGGTCAGTTCGGCAATCAATTTCTCTAATTTTATGGTTATGGTCCAGTCTGCCATAGTAATTTGGGGTTCGTAAAATATTTTTAACATCAACACTGAAAATATTGCCTTGGAATTTGTTTAAGAGATTAAGTATAAATCTCAACCTGCGATCTGACAATGATTCCCATTTCAATTCATTAAATAGACTGGTTAAGGTGGTAAAAAGTAAGCTTCGTATATTTGCCGGTAACGCAGTTGTATACAGGGAAATTCTAAGCCCAAACGATAAGCAATATTTAAAAGATGACCTACAAGCAATCGAAAATTGGGGTGATACATGGCAGTTAGAATTAAATTTTAAATTTAAATTGATTGCCGAACTGACCGATTCAAAATGTCCTTTTTCCCTCGTACAATTAGAGATACGAATAAAGGTAAATATGTCCTATCGGAGAGTAGCAATGAATAGCATTGGTAGCTGCATGTTGGTATGAGTACTTAAAGCTAACCCTACTAACAGAATGTTTTTGCATTCTTGCTTCGCAATTTCTATCTTTTTTAACTGGTGTAGTTCTGACTAGTATATTAATACTATTCCTTTTTATGCATGATATGTAGTGCATGTCTGGTGAGAAATCATCCCCTGCCACACACCCTTGTGGTGGCTTGCAGGGTATTATGTAGATGTAGATAGATGTAGATGTCAATCGTTACCGAGTAGTCACTGATGTGGTAGGTTTTTGCCGCAATCTCAGATGGAAAGCCTTCTGGCTTAACAAAACAAAAGACCTCCCACTACTATTCCGGCAATGGATGAATTCCGTCAGGAATTAGACATCTACATCTACGCGACACCCTGCAAACCACCGCGAGGGTGTGTGGCAGGGGGTGAAGGTCACCAAACATGCACTATAGACACGCAAACATGCTACCATAGGGTCTCAGGCAACTAGATTGTTAGTATCTACATAATAAGAAAGGGATTGGTTGTTAATACATGCATCATGCACTACAGACTACTCTAAAGTATTTCGCCGACCTATCCCTTTGCTATGCTGCCGATTGTGTTCTCTAATGGTACGAGGGGAAAATGACATATTGATTCTATCGGTACAAAAATCTATCTCTCTAATCTTATGCATAAAATCGAATGATCGAACACATACGTGAAATAATGGGTCGAGCTAATCGTAGACTGGGATTCATTATAAGAGTTTTGGGTAAATGTGACGAACATGTACGAGAAATCAGCCACTTTTCCCTTGTTAGACCTCATTTGGAATATGCTGCCTGTGTATGGGATCCCTACGAAACCGGTCTAAATAACGAACTTGAACGTGTGCAGCGCCAGTCTATTAAATGAATTAAAATGGGAATCATTGTCAGATCGCAGGTTGAAATTGAGGCTTAATCTACTAAATAAATTTCAAGATAATATTTTCTGGGATGGCGTTAAAAATATTTTTCGAACCCCAACTTACTATGGTAGACTGGACCATAATTACAAAATTAGAGAAACTGATTGCCGAACTGACGGATTCAAAATGTCCTATTTTTTTCCTCGTACAATTAGGGATATGAATAGCGGTAAATATGTGCAATACGAGTGATTCAATCCATAGCATAGGTAGTTCCATGTTGGTGTAAGGACTTGAAGGTAACCCAACTAACAGCACGTTTTTGCATGCGTATAGTTTGCTATTATTATCTTTTTAAATATTGCAATTTAGACTAATATATTAATACTAATCCTTTTAAATGCATGATATTTAGTGCATGTTTGGTGAGAATTACCCCCAGCCAAACAACTTTGAGGTGGCTTGCAGGGTATTATGTAGATGTAGATGAATCTAGCATAATATGCTGGTGTTTTTAATATGTTCCTAACATCTTCAGTAAAACTATCCGATTTAAATTTCTGTAAGAGATTTAATCTGTACTTTAACCTACACTCTGATAATGATTCCCACCCTCATTCTTGCATTAATTCTATTACACAACTAAACATATCGTAACACCTTTTAACGAACCTTGCTGCTCTACGCTGCACACTGTCTAGTTCTCTGATCAAACCTAACTCATTCGGATCCCATACGCTGGCTACATAGTCAAGGTGGGGCCTAACTAGTGAAAAGTACCATCGCTCTTTTGTCTTCTCATCACATTTCCCTAGTACTCCTATAAATCCTACCTTTCTCTTCTCTCGGCCGCATAATTCCCGGATGTGTCTTCCCCACGATAACTCTTTATTGGTTGTTACACCTATATATCTTATGAGTTCAACGCTTTCGATCTTCGTGTTACTAATTTTAATTGATTGCTCTATCGAATTGCTCCACCTCCAAAAATTAATAGCTACACACTTTTTAATGCTAAGTTCTAACTGCCATTTGTCGCACCACTCTTGAAATCCTTGCTAAGCGATTTCCTGTCTTCTTTTGATATGCCCCTGTTCACTAATGCATCGTCTGCAAAAAGTCTAAGCTTAGTATTAACTACGGTACTCAAATCGTTTATGACAAATAATTCAAATCACTACCACAAAATCTCCTATTAGAAGTATTCTCAAACCTACTTCTCAACAAAGTATCCGAACCTATCTTTCTATCGTCACTACAATCGCCCCCCAATTTCAACCCTCAGGAAATCACATCTCTTATCCACCTTCGCCGTAGCCAAAATATCATCATCACCATGGCGGATAAAGACTCCACAGTCGTGGTGATGAACAAAGAAGATTACATCAACGAAGCCCTACGCCAACTTAGATACTCCTCATCTTATCAACCATAACTCTCTGACCCCAACACTAAACACAACTACATAGCTTACTCCAAATAAACAGCCCCTAGGAAGGACTCTCAGACGGAGAAATTTACGTTATCTTCTGCCCGAACCCTGTACCCCTAAATGTTATCTTCTCCCGAAAATCCACCAACTTGGAATACCTGGATGCCCCATCATCTCCAACCGCAACTCCTCCACGGAACGCATATCTGGAACGCAGATTAAAATTTAGGTTATACCTTTTAAGTAAATTCGAAACTGATTTGTGTACAGATGACGTTAAGAACCACTGTGTATTATGCTAGGTTTGACTAGAATAACAACATTAGAGAGATAGATTGTCGTTCCGATAGATTTAAAACAATTTTCCGTGTACTATCAGAGAGCGCAATAGGCAACATTACAAAGGGATAGGTAGGTGAAATATTGTTAATGTAGTCTGTAGTGCATGATGCATGTATATTAACCGATAATCCTTTATTACCTACTATGTACATACTAATCCTCTAGCTGCATGTGACCCTATTCTCAGATCGCTGGCTGAAATTCAGACTTAATTTCCTAAATAAATTCCAAGATAATATTTTCAATTCACATTAAAAATATTTTTCAAACCCCAACTTACTATGGTAGACTGGACCATAACTACAAAATTATAGACATTGATTGCCGAACTGGCAGATTCAAAATGTCCTTTTTTCCTCGTACAATTAGGGATATGAATAGCGGTAAATATGTGCAATACGAGTGATTCAATCCATAGCATAGGTAGTTCCATGTTGGTGTAAGGACTTGAAGGTAACCCAACTAATGCACGTTTTTACATGCTTACTTTGATATTTTTAACTTTTTAAATAGTTAAGTGTAGACTAATGTTTTTATACTAATCCTTCTAAATGCATGATATCTACTGTCGGCGCAGAAATTATGTGCACTCGAGTTTGAATACAAATAACAAATTAACGGCTAGGCCTGCGGAAATACTAATCACACCGTAACTTTTATTATTTCATTCTGCGTTATTGGATGCCAAACTTAAATTTTTATAACGTGTTTTCATGTTTTTACAACGGTTTTAACGTAAAAAGTGCCGGTTTTTTACGTTGTTCGAGCGAAGCACCGATTTTAATGACTCGTAAATCAATTACAAGTGCGTTCAATTGAAACCAAGTATAAAGAATGTTAGGTATACATGTTTTCCATGCACACTGTAAGTTTACAGTGTATAATGGAAAACATGTATACCTAACATTCTTTATACTTTGGTTCCAATTGAACGCCTAGTTATTTATTTACGAGTCATTAAATTCTGCGCTTCGCTCGAACACCGTCAAAAACTGGCACTTTTTATGTTAAAACCGTTGTAAAACATGAAAACTCGCTACTAAATTTAAGTATGCCATCCAATAACGCAGAATTAAATAAGAAAAAGTACTGTGTTATTAGTTTTTCTGTACGCCTAGCTGTTAATTTGTTATTCGTATTCAAACTCAGTGCACATAATTTCTGCGCCGACAGTAGTGCATGTGTCGTGAGAATTCACCCTCTGCCACACACCTTTATGATGGCTTGCAGGGTATTATGTAGATGTAGATTATCTAGCACGTCTTCATGTAGTAGCTCAGTTGCATGTCAATCGTGCATGATTGGTGATCTTCACCCCTGCCACACACCCTCGTGGTGGCTCGCAGGGTATTATGAATACGTAGAAATGCCTACATTGAATCCAATCTAAATCCCCTGGTACGCGAACTGTCCACTTTCATTCGCGACTCCAGCCACTTCCTCGAGAACTTAAGAGACTACAAAATTCCCCCCACCTCCAACATTCTCTTTGCAACAGTTGACGCTGCCTCACTTTACACTTACATCCTTCACGAATGAGGTATTGAAGTCCTATTTCATTTCCTCCACAAGCGGCCACACCCACAGATTACCTACCCCTCACCGAATTTTTAGCGGAACGTACCCGCTTCACTCGCCTCTCACAATACCTTCTACTTCCAACACAGAATTTATCTACAATCCAAAGGCACAACCATGGGGACCAGAATTTCTCCTTCCTACGCGAACCTGTTCATGGGAAAACTCTAACAGGAGTCTCTTGCCTCCCAGCCAATAGCACCCGACCTATGGATTCAGTTCATTGACGATATCTTCATTATTTGGATCCACGACAATGGTTCATTTAAAATCTTCCTCGAGGCCCTGAACTCCTCCTCCATCCGCTTCGCACACACCTTTTCCGACATTCACCTACCTCGACATAGATACCTACACGATACCCTGTAAGCCACCGCGAGGGTGTGTGGCAGGGGGTGAAGATCACCAAGCATGCACTATAGACATGCAAACATGCTACAATAGGGTCTCAGGCAACTAGACTGCCAGTATACACATAGTAACAAGGGATTGGTTGCTAATACATGCATTTTTCTCTTGACTACTCTAAAATATTTCCCCAACCTATCCCTTTGCTATGCTGCCAATTTCGCTCTCTTATAGTACGGGGAAAAATGACATTTTAAATCTATCAGTATGACAATCTATCCCTCTAATCTTATTTTTCTGGTCGAATATGGCGTAATATGCTGTTATTTTTAATATATGCCTAACATCTTCAGTAAAGCTATCCGATTTAAATTTCTGTAAGAGATAATCTGTACTATAACCTACGCTCTGATAATGATTCCCACCCTAATTCTTGTATTAATTCTGATACACTACTAAACCTATCGTAACACCCTTTAACTAGCTGCTCTACGCTGCACACTGTCTAGTTCTCTGATCAAACCTAACTCATTCGGATCCCATACGCTGGCTACATAGTCAAGGTGGGGCCTAAGTAGTGAAAAGTAGCATCGCTCTTTTGTCGTCTCATCATATTTCCCAAGTACTCATTTTATAAATCCTAGCTTTCTCTTCATTCGGCCGCATATTTCCCGGATGTGTCTTCACCAAGATAAATATTTGGTGATTGTTACACCAAAATTCCTTATGGTTTCAACGCTTTATATCTTCACGTTACTTATTTTATAGGATCACTCTATTGGCTTATTCCTCCTCCAAAAATTGATTTCTACACACTTTTTAAGGTTAAGTTCCAACTGCCATTTGTCGCACCACTCTTTAATTGCAGACATATATCATTACGCAACATCAGCAATAGAATAGACACCTCCGGTCATATAAAACCGACTAATAAACAAGGATACGGGATACAATTATCAATACAGCCTTTAATATATCGATCATCGGGAGCACAATAGCCACCAGTACAAACACTATATTAGCTTAGATTAGGTAGATGAAATATTGGTAGGTTAGTCTGTAGAGCATGATGCTGCTTAGTTGGCAGCTAGAATTAAATTCGAATAAATGCGCAAAAATGTACGTTTGGAAAAAAATAGCTTCCCCCGGAATAATTATTACAACAGAGAAAAGAAAAGATCTAACGTGGGCTTTATTAAATACTTAGGCGTCGCCATCACTGAAGACTTGTCATGGGGGAAACACATCAGGGAAATAACTCGTGTAGCAAACCGTAGATGAGGGTTCGTAAAAAAAGGTTCAAAGCAAACGTGATGAGAGAGCACGAGAAACTATTTTACACTTGTTAGGCCTCTTTTAGAATATGCCGCTAGTATATGGGATCCGTACGAGGAAGGTATAATAAAGAAATTAGAGCGTGTGCAAAGAGGATCAGCTACATTTGTTTAAAGGCCGTCATTATAATTGCATTAGCGTTACGAGTTTAAAAGAAGAACTAGGATGGGAATGACTATCATTACGCGGGTTAAAATTTAGATTGAACCTTTTCAGTAAATTCGAGACAGATTTATTTACAGATGACGTTAGATATATATTAAGAACCCATGCATATTATGCCAGGTTTGATTAGATAAACAAGAGTAGAGAGATAGATTGTCGTACCGATAGATTTTAAATGACATTTTCCGCACGTACCATAAGAGAATACACTAGGCAGAATAGCAAAGGGATAGGTAGGTGAAATATTGTTAGAGTAGTCTGTAATGCATGAAGAATGCTTTGACTTCACTAACCCGTGCTTGATAGGGAAATGCATTCCTTCAATATTTGTGACAATTACATTAATGTGTACCGTTGCCATTAAACCTTGTGCTGTAAACCATTAATAATTCATTACACTAGTAGATTTACCAGTCAAACGGTTTGAAGTTCCCGTGGGGTGATTCGGTATAGCAACAGTAAAGTATTCTGTACCGTGTAAGTTGGCAAAAAACTTGGCAACGTGCGTGATTTTTGGCTTCTCTCATTGGCGAAAAACCGGTGTGTCGTCAATTTTGATGGCGTCCCTGCCAATTAAAGCCGCACAGACTACATAGAGTGGGCGACATGATAAGTGACGTTAAATCAAATATCAACATGAACACATTGAACCCTGACGGGGTAATATCCTTGTTGTCTGTCAACCCGCGTTGTTTAACTGTAGTGCTAGATTTTCATCGGTCAAGAAAGCATACATCAAGGGGTAAGCCTATCCTCAAAATAAGGGGGGAAAAGGTTGAATTCTATCCTAAGAGGTCATGCATTAATGTCATATTTGATTAGTTCTTTTCCCTAAATAATAAAAAAAATTAATTCACCCTTTCCCATGTGCGACAATGTTTTCTTTGAAGATTTAGGTGCTTGGATATAGCGATAAATGCTTGCAGAATTATTCTTACAGAGGTATTAAGACAGAGTAGCCATGGAGAAAAATTAGGACGTTGTATTTTGTTGACCACCTGATAGTAATGTAGAATGATATTTACGAAAACAAAAGCTATGTGCACTAAGAAGATACTAACAAGGTATCAACTAAAGGCAAGCAAGAGCAAAAAAGGCAAAATTAAATAGAAGACCAGTAGAGGACAAAGCAAATACTATATCAGATAAGGGTTCAAAGAAGTAGAATTATATTCATTGGAAAACGGAGTAACAAGAAATGGTAAAATCAATAAGGAAATTTTCGGTGGAATAGACCAGGAAAAGAGCTTATCATACCATTAGAAAAATCACAAATGGCAAGCTACTTATATGTTTCTAAGTTAGGATATAGGTACCTTACAAGAGCAAACTTCTGGAGCTTCTTCTTTATTATTTTAGTGAGGGATGAACAGAAATAGGAAAGGCAAGGCTGGGAGCATTGAAGTGATGGATTTAAGGAGTGGGATGAGATCAAAGAGTAAGCCATGTATCTTGGCCGTGGAAGGCCTAATATGACATATATATAGCAAGTGGAGAAGGATGTGAAAGAGTATAATTATGTAGGATGAATAGATTAGCTTAGGAGAACTGAGTTGAGAGCTGAGTCAAACCAATCTTAGGATTGTAGACTATTGATGATGATGAAAAAAGAAAAAAATTGACCAAATCAATCTCCTCTTCAGAAGTTCATGCTACTACCTCTGGAAGTATCTAAACCAAATATTCCTACTGGTTTCATCACCACAAGTATGGCAGTAAAATCAGCTATCTAAATACCAGTGAAGCAATATGCAAGCTATTGGTGAGCAAGTAAGTATAATCTGCTAAAACTAAAGCGTCATTATTCAAAGATGGTCAACCATGTATCAATAAAATAAAACATTTCACAGGGCTAAAAATGTTTTCATGCATGCCATTTCCATTCCCACAGCATCTAAAGGCCTGGTTACATGATACATTAACACATACAAGTTCATGTACATTTGCCTGAATGGTTTCAGCGCTACTTGTGCGAATGCATGGACCAAATTAGAACACGTTCTATTTTCTGTTCACGCATTCATACATTTGTGCATTTTCGATGTGGTTACACGGTGAATTTTCCCGTTCATTCTCGCATTCACATATTAACTCGTACGAGTTAATTTATCATGTAACCAGGCCTTAAGATCAGGTTTCAGCAACTAGTTGAGGCCACAGGGAGGGACTTTGGAAAGATACAAATTTTTTCTGTCTCACTCTATTTGAAATGAATTTCCACATAGTTAAGTCTGAAACTATTGAATTAAATATTTAATCAGGATCTTTGAGCATCACTCATTTATTGCATTCAACAAGGCAAAAATAATTACACATAGTGACATATTCCAATTATGAGAACTGAGAAGCAGAAATTAAGATTCAATACTGATCTATTATATCTCTGATCTTAAGATAATTCCTGAAAAACTTGTCCTAAGAGCATAACTTGTCTTCTCCGTCACACCATTAGTTTCATAATGCAGCACTATTAACATGTGCAGATATCACATGACAAACAAGCAAAATTTCCACAGTGTTTCCATAAAAATATCATTCTTCATATTATGCAATGAAAAAATTTACTTCAAAATGGTTCATGTACACATTTGGTTGAGCAATCTTCATGAAAATCAACATTTATCAAAGTGCATTTACATTATATATATCAGGGTTTTATTTAATGTTGGGAATTAACTTGAATAACAAAGCTATTAGCTTTCAACTGCGCTCATGTGACAAATTCCTCTGACTCAATATTCCTGTGAAACTTGAGAAAAAATTAACTTTTAACGACTTTGCGACAGCCCCCACTGCCCTACAGACATTTTCCACTAAAATGAAGATCGAACGGTATGTTTCATCACCAGATGGCTAGGTGGTAGCCCGCTAGTTTTGAAATTGGAGTATCTTAGCATGTTTTCCAGACAAATAGTCATATGCAGATAGATTCACTATAACATAGGCATTAATTAATTACTTAAGTAAATGCATTCTTAAGGAGACATTTTGTTGGTAGTTCTGGTGATTTTGTATTCCTTATATGACCATGATAATATAGACGAGATTGGGGTGGTTTTCTGCTGCCTAGCTTAATAGGCAATGAATTTTACGTGACAAGATTACTTGATAAGCTACACCATAGGTCATATCTTTCAAGAGCTGCCTCACTGAGAAGCATGCTGTGGGAAGTAAATAGAAAGAGTATTTGTTTTCCAGGCATGGATAAAAGAAACTGTTTTCGGGGTAACTTGGTGAAATTTTTCCATAATGGAGAAGAGAAAAACTAACGATGCAATTCCACAAAACTTTTTTATTTCGACACAACCATGGTTTCGCTGCGACGCACACCTGATGATGCTGCGCCGCAGTGAAACCATGGTCGTGTCGAAATAAAAAAGTTTTGTGGAATTGCACCGTTAGTTTTTCTCTTCTCCATCAGGCATGGATAGACAAGAGTTGCAAATGCTACTGCGTAGATTCACAATGATTGCAGAAATGCTCAGAATGGTCCTACAGTGTTTTTGCAATGAATATTTCTAATATGTCAAATTATGATGAAATTGGTGAGTGTAATATTAAATGCTTTCATCATCATAAAAATGTACTCATAAATATGAATATTTTACAATTAACAAGTGTTCAATAAAATTGCTTTCACAACTCATTGATTCATTTTTGAATGATAAAAGATGGCATTTTCTTTTTATTCACAATGCTCTTTTGATGATCATGAGTGAAGCAATGTTTACTGACTATGGCAATAAAATTTTAACAACAACATTTATTTGCTCTAAATGAAAAAAATTAAGTGATTCAAATAACCATTAGCATATTAATTTCTGACCTTTAGTTCATCAATGCAAAGCCCTTGGTATCTACCTCAATATAAAATACTTTTATTGGCATGCCTATAAAGAAAAATAATCAAAACATTTGGGTTTTCAAAGCTCAAATCTTTTGCCATCACCTCTTAAATTTATTGTGTTGCTAACATGCTATATGCGATTAACAAAAAAGGTATTAATCATAATTATGCTATGATAAATGCTGATAAATATATTTTTATTAATTTATTTTCCACTACCACCAAAAACAGCACGTGGCCTTTTACATCGGGGTATTAACAATGAAACAATACACACAGCCATGTCCTGAGTGGTGAAAACACCCACTCAGGTGGTACTCGAACCCATAACCCTAAGGTTAGCAGGCGAGGACTTAACCACGCCGCCACCAGTATTATAGTCACAATAATAAATTATACTACCTACCTATTCATAACTCATTGATTGAACTGTACCTATGTTTGGCTGTGGAGTCCAACATAGAGAGTATATTATTTGTCTTAGCAATGGGACCTTTGTTTTGTCATAAATAGGTACCTAAATTTAATTCAGATTTGCCATAGTTTGATGATTTCAAATTTCAACAATTATCAATCATATATTTACATTCATATGAATATCTCCATACGGAGCCATTACTACAAGCCTCTAATATATTTGTGAGATGTTAATCCTTGGGCATGTTGTCTTTGGTAACCAGTTCGTAGGATATATTTCAAGCATGCCGTGTGAATGGCGGTGAAATTCACATTAATTGCCATGCAAAAAATTCACCTGGACCGCGAATATAAAATTGCCATGCGAATTAGGGATCCTGGGTAGCATAGTGGTCTGTGCAGTGGCCCGGAAAGTCAAAGGTCAGTGGTTCGATTCAGGTGAATTTTTTCGCATACAATTAACGTGAATTTGGTAACTTGGAAATTTGGAATAAGGCTTGTCATATAAAGCATATGGCACTCCTCACTGGCTGCTCTCAAACATTACTTTAGTCTACCATTAAAATATTGATATGAGAGTTTATATATTGCAAAAACATTGCAGAATCATTCTGAATGTTCCTGCAACCTTTATATAATGGTTATTAATCTATGGTTCATATGAACCATAGATTGCAAATGTGTCGCAAAAGTATTATTTTGCAACTAATTTGCAATTAATACAAATAGTTTACTTAATTAATGATATATTTTCATGATAATGCAAGAATACAATACTGCACTTATCAATTTAATCATTAGTTGATCACTTTAGAAAAATACATTGCAAAAACATTGCAGCACCATGCTGAATGCTCCTGAAACCATTGTCATTCTGTGCCGCAGGGGCATGATTTCGTGGCATTACTCTCCCAAAATCGTTTTCACCGTGCGCCTTTACAAAACCACATTACGGATTTTGAATCCAACCACTCTGGAGCATATGCAAATTGGAATTTTTCTTCGGCCTCCCACCGTCTTGACCATCGTATCATTTATGGCCCTACAAACAGCTTGTTTTGTCTCTCCATTCACATATCTAGGGGTCATTGTGCACAAACACGACGAGCCCTTTCTCCTCAATATCCACGATGAAGGCAATAGGGAGAATGCAACTAAAAATATATTTTAACTGTAACAACCGTAACAACAACTCTTTGATCGTGACTAACGTGACTTAATTCTGATTATGACCGATTCTGGTGCAATGCAATGCGCATTAATTTGAGGAAAATAGAACCGAGATAGCACCATACACTGCCAGATTTTTTGCTTGATCATATTTCAAGCACCTTTGTTTTGTCTTCAATTGTTTACTTAATATTTTTTTCAAATACTATATTTCAAGACACAAACAGATTTTAAATTCAAAAAAGAAACAAAATACTAGCGATTATCGTATCTCAAATGCCTCGAACGAGCAAGGTCAGCTGATGTCGCGTCGCTGTTAGCGAGTTCAGGGAATAAAAATTATGTGTTGAGGACTAGTTTCCTGCATAATAATTCTCTCTCTATTTAACGGCCGTGGTGTTATATGTCAGTTTCCATTCCCTGATGATAGTACCTCCGTCTCTTCATGTTTATATGTATTCTCCATCTTGTTTTGTAAACCCATGAGTCAATGCTTTGTTTGCGTGTAATTTAATGTTCAATATTGTTTTCAAGTGACCAGAGCTTATCTTTCGAATGCCATTTTGAATTTAGTGTTTAAGATTTCTGAAGAACGTCAGATTACACTTGTGTCACGTGCCCTACACGTTGAAGACTCTGGCTGCACGTAACACAGCACGTCGTGAAATGTAATTTATCTAGTTTCAAGATCAGTGGAGTTGACAATCTTCTTTCCACTTCTTTCAGCCTTAGCATTAAAATGGGGGGTGCGGTTAGTTCTGGGGTTGACAATGATGATTTAGTTGATCGTCTAGCTAATGCAGGATACATTCGTACCAGACTAGTTGAAAGAATTTTTCGTGCTGTGGACCGTGGTCATTACTATACGGAGATCCCTCCGGTGTATACGGAAGATGAGGCGTATGAAGGTAAACATAAGTCATGACCCAGGTTGAAAGTTTCCATTTACAAATGACAGGACCCAACGTATGCTATAATTGTTATCATGTGATTTGAAGGTGAATAGTTAACCTCATGAGCACATTTCGTCATTTAGCGGATGCCGAAAGGAGAAAAGCCGCCTACCGGGACATGGCGTGGAAAAATGGTCTGCTACACTTGTCAGCACCCTGTGTCTACTCTGAGGTGATAACTCGACCTTATTTTCTGCATTTTTGAATCGTCGCGTTCTTTCCAGCATTAGTTTTGTAGTTTTCGTAATTTTGTATGACACATGGCCATGGGGTGATGTAGTCAGTTGCATGGCACGTTAAATTCAGTATCGAATCACCTGTAGGTTCTTATACTCTTCATTCATAGCCATTAAGCAGCAGGGCTGTACTCACTTTGTGTCGCGAATAACATTTGTCCTTTCCAGTAAATTTTCTCGCAATACAGATCCCAGGTAAAAAAGTATGTTAGTCTTTACAGATAGTTAATTCTTTTTGTGATTTGCATTTGTAGTTTTAGTCTTTTGCATTTTATGAATTTCATTTGAAACCAAGTATTCATATCTTAATCTTCTTTGTAGAGTCATCCCTCCTAGAACCTTAATTTTGTATTGTTCCCATTGAAGTGTTGAGTAGGCTAACGGGGAGTTAGGAAAGAAATGCAGAATTGAAAGGGTCAGAGGGGAGAGATCTGTACCATCAGGCTACCCTCTTGAACGCAAGCATGCCTGTCACACTATCCAAAATGTTTATTAAAATTTGGACTCAGTTTGGTATATCACTTGCATGTGCAAAATATTACCATGAGCTGAATGTAATACAGAGATCTAACGCTGTATGTTGTGTCAACATACAGGTTTTCGTTGCCTATCAAGTGAATTGCTAAAAAATGTCCTGAGTTCAGAAATTAAAAGAATATTCATAGTCAATGTAACTCTCCATTGGGTTCCTCACCAACTAAATTACCTTGGTTTTGGCAGATAATGCCACCCTTTTAATAGCATCTTTTATGATTGATGTTTAAGATTGCCGGTAGGTTATTCCTACTGGACCATTTTACTTGGAAAAAAGATGTTGAATAGATTTAGATGGCCATGTCCATGAATAGATTTATATGGCCATAGAACCAGTTAAATCTGAGTAGTTGGATGTGAGCATGTCAATGGCCATAGAAAATGATTGAATACTTGATTGAGCCTGCTGACTGTCTTCAAGGTGCTAAAGGTAAAATGGAATACTCTGCACAACTCATTGGTTACAAGTTGGTTGGTTGGTTGATTTAGGGGAGGCAACCGACAGCTTAGGTCATTTGCGCCATATAGGATAGGTGGGTAATTGGGTAATGGTAGGAGTTTTTTAGGGAACGGAGGAAGGGTGGAGAGAAACCCAGCGTCGGCATTAGCCTACTCTTAACGAAAGGGGACCACGGCTTAACGTCCCATCCGACGGACGGAGTACTGTACTTGAAATGCCCTCCACTAGGCACTCAAGTGGGGACCGGTTTTCCACTGAAAAATCCGCCACTGCCGGGAATCGAACCCGGGTCCTCGGGATGGGAGGCCAGTACTCTAGCCACCACACCAACCCGATCCCCCTCATTGGTTACAAAACATTGTTTAATTAAGGAAATGGATGGTTGATATTCGATCTTTCAAGTATATGGAGAAAACTCAGGGTACCTCCATCACTCAGCAAAGAGTGCTGTCAGGAATCAGCATAATGCCAGTATGTGATGGATATTAGTAGAAAGAAACAAATATTCTCAATATTTATTTTTAGTCAGTCAGCAGTTTCCATTGTCTTGGAAATGGTGGAATGCTGTGGAGGAGGTAAATTATTATATGTATTATTATGTTTACTGCAGAGGATGCCTCCTACTCTCCTGAATTGAACCAGTTCATGGCATATGAAAATATTGGGGTTAGTTTCGTGATAGGGATTAGCTGAGCTCCAGGAATATTCACATCCCACCAGGGATCATAGTGACAGTTTTACTACTTCACTTACCAGCTGGTAGGTAATAATTAGTTGTTTGTGGCATATAATTGTGCTTTCATTATAAAAGAACCAATTTTGCCTTAGCTGTTGACTTTTGAGTGAAGTTCTGACTATAATAATTAGAGATCCATGTTTTTACCTGAGATTGTTATCTTGTATGAAAACCATATGCTGCGAGATTAAAAAGACTTCGTAGTATCCCGCAACTGTAATTACAATCTTAGTCTTTTCAATCTCACAATGAATCATTCCCACAAAGAACAGCCAGAAACAGTTGCTGTCAAAAGCATATGTTGTTTGGTGACTAAAATTAGGGGTGAAGTTTCGTTAATGACTGATGCCCGAATTGTTTCATTGTGTAGCCAAAGTTCAAAATAGTGGCGCTTGATCGCCTGGAGAGCAGTGTGGTTGAAGTTAGTGATTGACGGAAAATATTGTTTTTTGGGGAAATGTTAGGTTAACTACCTTAATAACCAGTGATGCAAAAATTAAGCCAAGCTGAGCAATGGTGCGATAGTTCATCTACATCATCATTATACTCTGCAAGTCACTGCAAGGTTGTGTGGCAGGGGGTGATTTGTTACGGGTCATGAAGTTGAGTTTAGCTGAGAAATATAACTTTGTTAATTAATAATGAAGTACCTATGTTGTGTAATGCATTTGAAATAATTATATTATGCATTGTGGTAATGTATAGTTAGTGGAAAAAATGAATTCTTCTATTTTTGAACTGTAAAAGATAATTTCTGGTACACCAGGTTCTAAACATCTTAGCTGAATCTATGCAGGGAATCAGGTTGGTGTGGTGGCTAGAGCACTTGATTTCTATCCCGTGGGCCTGGGTTTAAATCCTAGCAGAAGCAAATTTTTTCATGGGTATTCTGGTCTCCTCTTGTAGGGAGCTCTTCAAGTTCAGTACTCTGTCAGTCAGATGGGACATTAAACCATGGACTCATTAGTGTATTTTGTTTAGACCAGGCTAATGCCGATGCCGTGTTCTCTCCATTCCCTGAAAAATTACCACAGCTGACAAATAATCCACCTATCCTAAAATGATACAATTGACATCTGCTGACAGTCACATCCCCCTGTATAACTGCTACTGAAAGAATGCTGTCGAAATTGCATTTATTCTGGCTGCCGTATTACTGGGACTAACCATTAGGTTTTATTTTTCCTTGTAATATAGAAATTTTTAGCCTCAAGTTGACACACTAAGAAAGTTAAAGAAAAGGGAAGGAGATATAAGGGTTGGCAACGGAGAGAGACAGCTAGGGTTAGGGGAACAGTCATGGCAAGGAGTTAACACACATTCCTAGTACTTGTGAATGGTATATCCTTCAAAAATTTCCATTTTAATATCTGATTTATGAGTCCTTACCATGTTTACTTTAATTGTGCAATTCAGCGTATATCTAAAACTTTAAATTCAGCAATTTTTACTGTTCTAAATTTTGCCTTGAACTGTTGTAGGTACATTTTATGTTCGTGGTGATACCCTCTGGGGAATCATTGATTCTGAAACCACCTGGAAAATGAATTCAATGCTAATAGGTGAAACTCATTGGAACACTTTCATCATAAAATAATGAAAGGCGAATTAGTCTCTCCGCATTTAGAATGTACTTTTCATCGCTTAGGTTTTGTGGTTCAACAATATCATCAGGTGAAATTATAAGAAATCACGTCCATATGTGTATATAGTTGTGCATAGGGAAAAGTTTGTCATTGGAGGGTTAGGAAGGGGAAGGGTTGGAAGAGACTGAATCTATGCTGCAACCTTGTATGGAAATGGGGAAGGTGCATGGCAGGGTCCTCAGTGTTGCGGTCTATGCATTCAGGAACTCCAGAAAGGCAGGAGCCCCTTGGGTAATTGAGTGGAATTGGAAGTGGAGTCACGTTGTGAATATACACGAGGTCATTAAGTTACAGAGAATTTTTGCGAGTGCTTTTAAAACTAACTGGGCAACATTTCCCTCGAATATGTAAAATATACTCCAGGGTTCAACAATGCCTTCTATAATAAATCAAAGTTTTATAAAATTTACCGTAGCAAGGACACAGTTGAAGATATGGATAAGAGTCGGATTGCTGCATGTATGATTTTTGTACCTCAAAATATATTTTGGGAAGTGTTAATAAGGTTATTAATTGTGAGATAATAAAGCCTGGGGCCCAAAGACTGCTGCAAATGAGATTTTGGTCACATGGCATGAAAAAAATGGAATCCTCTAAATCCTTCCTTTGCAATGCAAATTTTACCCAATTTTTCTTGTTATCTTACCTTTTCCCACATTTTCAGTAATAATACTACAAGTAATGGTAGCATTAGTTATTAATTTATGTCATTAAAACTATTTTTTTTAAATGTCGTACATGCTTAGTAATTAGGTGTTTGCAATACTTGCCCCCATATCAGATTGTATTTGCATTCATATTGTCCCCTAATTTGGCTATACCCTTAGGAAAATTTACTTCAGAAATTCCTAAAGGAACTTTAAAATGTTAAATTTTTAAAGTTAACTTTTGAATTCAAAAGTTTTTCTGAAGTTATGAGTCATATTAAAGTTTTCTTATATTTTTTCTAAAATTTTGAGTGTATCCTAAAGTTTTCTTATAGTTTTTTTTCTAAAGTTACAGATGCATTCTGAAGTTTTCTTATAGTCTACTTTAGGATGATGTTTCGATTCACTTTAAGTAAACCACCTATGAACGTAACTGTGTCCGGCGATACGTAGTGGAATAAATGATTAATACTAGTGATAATAATATTAGTGATAATAAAGTACCACTAATAAAAACCTGTGGAATAAGTGATATATCTTGTTGTTTATCATTAAACTACCTATGTTTTACTTTTAAAGTTTTCTTAACTAAATTTTCCTACGGGTACACCAGGCTGTGGTGGGGAAAGATGAAATCAATTTCTAGAATATAGAATACTGCTCACAGTACTTTAGAGGGGAAGCATTTAGGTGGACCTTGGTGAAATATCATGTTGTAGGGTGTGGAAGAAGAATTTTTGATAAAAAATAGGTGAATTCCCTTAGGAAAATTTACTAAAGAAAACTAAAAGTAAAACTTAAGCTTACTTAAAGTGAATATCATCCTAAAGTAAACTTTAAGAAAACTTTAGAATGCTTCTGTAACTTTAGAAAAAACTATCAGAAAATTTTAGGATATGCTCAAAATTAATAAAAAAACTTTTAGATGGACTCATAAACTTTAGAAAAACTTTTGAATTCTAAAGTTACTTAAGGAATTTCTGTAGTAAATTTTCCTAAGGGTTTTGCTAAAAGATGCTGTGAATGGGAGTTGGATTTGTGATATGGAATACAATTGTGAATGATGAAATTCTGGGTGGCATGATGATATTAAAGATAATTACAGAATGTAATTGACTGTTTGAGGCTTAATTTCGTGGAAGTAACTAATATCCATAGTAAAATGCACTTTGTACTTTTCCACAAGTTTATTGATGGTACAATGTGTTTCACCGCCCTGTGGTATTGTACCGTACATACAAAGGTTGCACTCTTCTCCACAGGTATATATACTCAGCACTGAGGGACATTGTGGTAGGGGAAGCGGAGGGAGTGAGAGGATTTCATTGGGGGTGTATTTTTGGTTTACTACCATAAGAAACTTCTGGGGCAATGATTACAGGGGGATTTACTCAGGAGATGACCAGAAGATAGCAGGAGTGAGATTCCTACTGAAGAAAGACTGGTCAAGAAGATTGAAGTCCTACTGGCAATATGACGTAAGGATTCTGATGATCAAGTTAGAAGGAGAACATACGGAAACAGTGATAGTGCAGGTGTATATGCAGACATCGAGCCACTATGAAGAGGAAATAGAAAAAATGTATGAGCTACTGGAAGAGGTCCTATACACAGTAAAAGGAAAGCAGAATCTAGTAGTTATGGGAGATAGGAATACAGTGGTCAGAGAGGGCCGAGAAGGAAGTAGTGTGGGAGAGTTCTGTTTGAAGGTACAAAATAATTGGAGAAATTATCAAGGCACTCAGAGTCAAAGCAGAAGATACCCTCTTTGAAATAATCAAAGATAGCTATGACAGTGGAGGACCATCAGAGGACTTCCAGAAGAGTGAAATGATCGCAAACCCGAAGAAGTAAAGGACAGAGAAATGCAAAGAACACAGAACATTGAGCCTGGTGTCACACACATCAAAAATACTTACTAGAATAATTCACAGAAGAATGGAAGAGAATATTTCAGAAAATCAATTAATATTCAGGAAAAACTGAGGAGCTAGGGAGGCAATGCTCAGCTTAAGGATACTAGCCGAGAAAATGATACATGTAAACAAGCCTTTGTATGTGGCATTCATAGACTTGGAAAAGGCCTTTGACAATGTCGAATGGAACAAGATGTTCAAGATACTGGAAGAAATTGGAATTGACTACAAGGATAGTAGAATAATCCATAGCCTCTACAAGAACCAGGTCACCACAATGCGAATGAAATACGGAAGGAAGATAGAAGCCAAAATAAATAAAGCAGTCAAGGATACAACCTCTCCCCAGCGCTATTCAATACATACCTGGAAGAAGCAATAAGAGGCACAGAGGAAATTGGTATCAAGGTGAATGGCAAAGAAATAAACATGCTAAGGTTTGCTGATGACATCGCAGTTGTAGCTGAAAGTCGAGAGGACCTGCAAGCATCCCTGACCATAATGGACAAGTACTTCAAGAATATAATATGAGCATCAACAAGAAGAAAACTAATATCCTAGTGTGCGGAAGAGAGAAGCTCAGGGCAAATATCACAATTCGAGGAGTGAAATTGGAACAAGTGGAGAACTTCACCTACCTCGGCATCACTATAACTTGGGTTGGAAGAAGCTCGATGGACATCAAGCGAAGAATAGCACTAGCTAAGGAGGTGTTTATGAAGAAGAGAAAACTACTATACTCAAAGAACCTACGGCTGCAAACAAGGAAGCAATTCATCAAAATATTCGTATGGAGTGTGGCACTCTATGGATTAGAGATGTGGAACATTGGGAAAGCAGACCAACGAAGAATTGAAGCCTTTGAAACATGGTGCTGGAGGTGAATGTTGAAGATTAAATGGACAGATAAAGTGAGGAACAAAAAGATGTACAGAAGACGGATGAAGAAAGGACAATATGGAAAACCTTGCGGCAAAGAAGAATCAGATAGATAGGATATACCTTGAGGCACAATGAATTAGTTAGAAATATAATAGAAGGGAAGGTCCCATGAGGAAGACCAAGGGACAGATATATAGGGCAAGTAGAGAAGGACGGTAAAGAAAAAACATACCAGGGCGTGAGGGAATTAACACTAAATAGGGCAGAGTGGAGGGCTGCAGTAAACCAATGCTAGGATTGAAATACTGATAATGATGCCATAAGAAACATGGTTGATGTCAAAATCACCTCTACTAGTAAAAAGTGAAGTGATTAATTTGTTTTTACCAGGAACTTGATTTAGGGTCATTCCACATCAAATCATCCAGAAAATTTTCAAAATGTCACCCACCGACTCGGATTTTTATGAAATTTTTGTCACTAGCTAACATCTCCAACGTGATAACCCATGTAAAGTATTTCTGCTCTCACCCTCATAGTTTGCAAGATATGAGGAGTCAAAGTTTGGGAAGTTTGCTCAGAAGTGCCAGTAGTGGGATTCAATTTTCAGAGTACAGGGCACAAGTTAAAAATTCATAGCTCAGTAACCAATTAACATATCACCATGAAATTTTTACATCTTGTCTATCAAAGTACATAGATTCCATAGAAATATTTTATATCACCCTTGCATAGCTATGTTAGCCACTATTATGTCATTAGTTGTCAATTAACCAAGTTTTTTAACTAAAAACTTTACTTCATATTTTCACAAATATCACCCTAAGGCAGAGTAGTTAACTCGTCCAATATTTTTTTTAATTCTACCTAAATATGTGTTCTAACTGACTGTGAAATAAAAATGGTGGTGTTTTGACTGCCACTGTGAGTATTTCAGGTTTTACTTTTTTTTCTGACTCGGTGAGGGGGATTTTGGACACATATTATACAGATCCTAAGCATGACTGTATCCAAATGTATACCTTCATGAGGAAATATTTGAAATAATGGTCAGTGAATGAAAGGCCTGGCATCTATTTTTAGTGACTGTGACTTTTGTTAATATAATTTTCTTAAACAATAATTCACAGCTCGTGGCAGCCGAAGAGAAAAGAGCCCAAAGGTTTAAGCAACTATAAATTGATACACTTTTTCAGGCACTTACCTATTTATACAAGTGTTAAGTTCATGAAAAATGTGGAATTAACATTTATTAGACCCATTTTATGCATTATATCATAAATAAATTATTTACATCATACACTAAATTTGTAAAACTTACTTTAAAATGTGGTGAATTGTGCCATGCTGTACTGGCATTGCACAAAGTCAGCCTCACTTTCACTAAAGTAGTACATCCTCCCAGAACCCTTGGTGATGGGAGGGCTGACAGAGATGATAGTTACTACTTATAAGTGTGTAGCAGATGTCTTCCTTCCTTTGTGAAGGCCAGTGGAATGATCTTGCTAGGCCATAAAGGGTGTATGAATTTTACTATCACATCACCCTCCTCCTCATGCTTAGATATTACTAATCCAAAAAACCAATGATCATCATAGGCACATGCAGTATATGAGTTTGTTATGATTTGTGACAACATAATTGCAGGTGGTCGGTCATTGGCAAAATGGAGTAATATGCATATTTATTTATTTTTTATTTATTTATTTATTTGTCATAAGTTTTCATCCTAGCTGATCCTCTTAGCTCATATGGAATTTTTAGACACAGGCATGAAATGGCGAAACGCACATGTGCCAGGAATTGTTTTTGCATTGAGGAATCTGTATTCTAACTGTTGATGGGTTTCTGAAATAATTTCCTTCTTTATCACCTAGAATTTATGTTTTCAACTCTAGAACTGCAGAAGTTCATGATCTTTTCCGCAGAGTTTAAGAAATCTCCTGAACATCTCTGAAGGCTCTCTTGGGCTACCAAACACTTAACTGTACCACCAATGCCATCAAAAGGGGATTTTCCATGGCTTGTATGAGTAGTTTTCACTGAAGTCAAGGAGAGCAATTTCTTCATGTCCAAGATTTTCTTTCATTTTTTATGATAGTTTGCCTGTGCTTTTGTAATAAATGAATGGGGCACCAGTTTTTCCAGTCTTTAAATTAAAGTTGATATGTACTCATGAAATGTAACCGTGAAGTTCACCAATTGTGATCTGTCAGTGGAAACCCACTGACTGTATGACACTTCGTTTCCAGGGTCACATTCTTCCAACTTTTTCAGCAGAAAGCTTTTCAAATTTTCATGTGATGGACACTGAGAGCAGTGCCGCAGCATACAGTCTCTATTATGTGTTGAACACACTAAGTAACCAGTCAGGTCCTGGCATGTTTCCTCTATATTACAGCCATGAAGCAGTAGATTGACATTTTGATGAATTGTGCAAACACATAAAGAATGTGTTCCAGGAGATCCCGCTAATACACACCATTTTGGATGCAGTTTGCAGAATTTAGAAAAACCAATTTTAATACTGGGAAAGTCAAATTTAAAAGCTGAATACAATTCCTTCAAATTAGACAGTAATAATCTCTTCTGAACATGTACATTCATATACAGAGATACTAACCACATCTTTTTTTTCTGCCATCATTCTGGTGTATTCATCACTTTCATAGAAAGTCCTCACTAATTATAATGTTTTATCACAGATTGTCTTTCCTTTTCTCAATTCGGGTACAGCTAATATTTTTTTTTCTCTAAAACGTTCTCTTGCTTTTCAGACAGTGTATTCACTAACATGGAACTATTCTACTACTTTCTTCCTGCCCCATGAAGTAGGTACCAATGTGATGCATGTTTGCAGCATTGACTTTTTCTTTAATTATGTCTATGATCACATCCATATCATGGACTTTCTGAAGTAATTCTTTTGGCAGTTTTAGGGTCATCCTTTTTACGAGATAACTCTTTATCAAGAACTCTTTTAACTTTAGTTTTAAAATTAAAGCATGCTGACTCCACTTTTCTTTTGGCATAGGTTGATCTTCTGAGAGACAAAATACCATGAAATTTCAAAGGTGATTCCCCCATCTCTTGCAGTGTCCTTTTAAGTACTTCAGTTGTTTTTTCTTTGGATATTGACGTTTCCAAAGTAAAAATACTCTCATTACTGTCACTATCGACTACTTCAATATCAGAAAGCTCAATTCCAAATCTATGATGTTTCTGTATTTTCTGTCTACATGGCTGGCATATTTTCATTCCTGGAACTAATTTTTGGAGTTCAGGGATTTTACTGGCTTTTTTTGCAAATTCAGGACTTACATATCTCAGTGATTTTTCTATTTTCTTCCCATGGTTCTTAAATGGATCGAGACAGTATAATTGATAAGATTTATACTTTTTCAGATAGTATGTTCTGTGATGCTCGCAGAAATTAAATAGGACTTCACAACTTACCCCACTTCTGAGGGATAAAAGTTGTTTTTCAAACACACTCAGTCTCAATTTTGTTTAGTCTCACCACCAGTGTGTAGCTTTTTTTTTGTGGCACTCAGAACCTTTTTTCATTTCCAATGCTGCACAGTTCAACAACACAGTAGGTACAGCATGGCACAATTCACCACATTTTAAAGTAAGTTTTACAAATTTAGTGTATGATGTAAATAATTTATTTATGATATAATGCATAAAATGGGTCTAATAAATGTTAATTCCACATTTTTCATGAACTTAACACTTGTATAAATAGGTAAGTGCCTGAAAAAGTGCATCAATTTATAGTTGCTTAAACCTTTGGGCTCTTTTCTCTTCGGCTGCCACGAGCCGTGAATTATTGTTTAAGAAAATTATATTAACAAAAGTCACAGTCACTAAAAATAGATGCCAGGCCTTTCATTCACTGACCATTATTTCAAATATTTCCTCATGAAGGTATACATTTGGATACAGTCATGCTTAGGATCTGTATAATATGTGTCCAAAATCCCCCTCACCGAGTCAGAAAAAAAAGTAAAACCTGAAATACTCACAGTGGCAGTCAAAACACCACCATTTTTATTTCACAGTCAATTAGAACACATATTTAGGTAGAATTAAAAAAAATATTGGACGAGTTAACTACTCTGCCTTAGGGTGATATTTGTGAAAATATGAAGTAAAGTTTTTGAGTTAAAAAACTTGGTTAATTGACAACTAATGACATAATAGTGGCTAACATAGCTATGCAAGGGTGATAGAAAATATTTCTATGGAATCTATGTACTTTGATAGACAAGATGTAAAAATTTCATGGTGATATGTTAATTGGTTACTGAGCTATGAATTTTTAACTTGTGCCCTGAACTCTGAAAATTGAATCCCACTACTGGCACTTCTGAGCAAACTTCCCAAACTTTGACTCCTCATATCTTGCAAACTATGAGGGTGAGAGCAGAAATACTTTACATGGGTTATCACGTTGGAGATGTTAGCTAGTGACAAAAATTTCATAAAAATCCAAGTCGGTGGGTGACATGGGCTGGATGAACTGACGTGGAATGACTCTTTAGTTTTATAGTTAGTTTACACTGAGCAATGGTCATTTTTGCAATGCAGAAATTTCTGCAATTTGGGAAAATATATGGCTGAGGAAAAGTATTGAATGTGGAAGTTGTACTATTCCATCATAGCAAATTGTGATAATTTTGTGACATTCTCAATAGATGGCTCTTTGCGTAGATGAATGTAGCACCACAATAGTCCTCAGAATTTTCGATCAAGTTTTCATTGTTTACACCCAACTTGAAATCAAACATTACTTTATCAATTTAGTAAATAGTCCATCAGCTGAAACTAATAAAAATTTAATAATGTCCTCATTAGGTATGCTATAATGACCCATAGTTATTAATAGGTGTAGGATATTTTTGCGTTGACTAAGACTCAAGAGATGAAACTCAAGTACATATTGTAATATTGATAACTGGAAATAGAAACGGTTTGTGGTTATTAACTACTGCAAATATTGTTGTTTTTTTGTTCTGAAATAAAATATTCAACTTACAAATTTGAGAAATTGCATTAAGGCCAAAGCTAATGCTCATAAATCTGCAGTTATTTCATAAGACAGTTGCACATCAGTTTAGTGTCAATCTTATTTGAGACATTTTGTTTCCAACTATCCTATTTCATCAGCATAGGAGATGATTTCCAACTATTCTGGTTTTTATGTGCATTGACATAAACGTTAAGATCCCAACAAAGGAGTTGATGTAAAAAAATGCTGCTGTCAATCTTTCCAAAAATGATATGAGTGAATATTACTTAATGTGATAATTATTTTCATTATGATAGAAACCTGTATGATGCAGCGATATCTTTCTAATTTTTCAAACTAAATGGAAAGTACCAGTAATGAAGTCCATTAGATTTGTTCGCAAATAAAAATCTAAAAAATTATTAATGCTGCTTTATTATTCCAGTATGATATTCACTGGGAGAAAATGCAAACTATTGATTTTTGGTGGATTTTGGATCAGAAATATTTTTTGCGAAGAAAAGTACAAATTTCTTTTACTATAATGAGGTACCCTAGTTGAATTATTCAAAAGTGTACCGGTCTGAAATATTTTATGTGGCCTATTAGTGTTAAGCGTATAATGAGTAGGTGCCTCAAGGAAATCCTTGCCCATATTGCATGTAAAGGATGATTCATTACCTATGTGCTTTCCATATTTCTCTCAAGGAAGAAATAAATGGTGGTTTTGAAGATATGCTGATAATTTTGCCCATCTTGCAAATTCAATGCTAGGAAAATCAAGTTTATGAGGTAACAGAGTTGGTACAGTTAATATGCATCCATAAGGCAAAGGTACTCCACCCTAATCTCAGAAAGCATGTCTGCCAAAAATTCCACTCCTCATGGGTTTTCTGTTTACTTACACCTTCTCAGTAGTCAGAAAAATTATTACATAACCAAGTCCTAGCTTTCTAAAAGCATCTGCCGAGAAGATGGATTTCCTTGGCTCTAATGGCATTTAAAACGTTCAGACTAAAACCTATTGTTGCCATATTGCAAGTTTCCGCTCATATCAGGTGAGATATAAGCTCTCCTCATGAGTGAAATAATACCTCAGGCTAATTTCTAGGGTCAGTAGGTTATCTTGGGAAGAGAGAGCCAAACCTTAACATACCTCAACTTCAAATGATCTTAGCTGCTGACTTCTCAGTTGTGCATTTAAACATGTTCAAATATTTAAGAAGCTGGTAACAATTCTTAGACATTCAGCAATTAAATTGTACAGTCAACTTTTGGAGCACTGAGGCATTGATCCTTATCCTGTTATTTTGTGTTATTATGGGACAACGTACATAGATTGATGTGTTTATGACAGTACTGATTTCATATTTTTCACCCTTTCCAACCGAGGTCTTTTTCCTTCCCAAGATGATAGTGAGCACATTAGCCAATTTGTGGTTGCTACAAAAAGCTATGCAGTTCTTACTCAGTCCACTTTGCTTTCTACAAATTCCTGGAGAAGAAAATCCAAAGTATTTTTTAACTGCCTCAATCAGTGGAGCAGTTCCATCTTTAATGCCATCATCCAGATATGCTAGAAATGGTATTTTATTGGCTAACAGTTTTGGACAACAGTGCATACATTAATTTAAAACTTGGCCATAACTCCTTTTAACTATCTTTATGGGCAGCCATTTGGATTTGCAGCCAGTTTATCTGTTTAGTAGTTGTCAGATTGATTTAATCTTAAGTCTGAGCTAAATCTTGATCTATTGAGGATTGTAAGGTCAAATTCATTTAATATCTGGAGTTTTTTTTTCATGTCCAAATCATGTAGGTATTGTTTGTTCAACTATTTAAAAACTCTGCATATTAATTTGAAAGGAGCTAATACAATAGTTTTAATCTGTTCCATATCTAAACTTTTTACAGTGCTAAGTTCTATGCGGTGCTAAGTTTATTGTGCAGCTCCTTTAATAATTTCAACTACTCTTTTAAAATTATATGAAATGCCATAATCATCTAGTGGTTTCTTTTTGATACCACAGTCATTATGAATGGTTACTGCTGTGTGATAGTGATCTTATTTAATCACTGGCAACATACAGCGAATCAGCTCATATCTCTCGACCGCATTAGTAAGAACAAGATCAAGGAATTCCATAGCTATTTCTACATTGTTCTTCTGTTTCAGACCCATTTAAGTTCATGAACATCAACAACTCAGTACTTAGTGGTGTTTTCATTTCAATCGATGACATGAATGTAGGGCAATTAAGTCACCCAGGATAAGTATTTCATTATTAATAATTTCACTATGAGTCAGTTTATCGAAAAAATTAGTATATACATCAAGGGTAGCATCTGGAGGAAAGTAAACTACGCATAAATACACCCATTTATTTCTTTTCACCTGCACCTTGATCCAAATATTTTCATCACAAGTTTCTAATTCTCTTAAGCTTATTGACTTGTATGCATCCATTACCATTACACAACCACCTAGTTTTTCCCAGTCAAAATCTCATCTGTCTTTCTGGTGTAATTTGTATCTACAGCTCATGCATACCTCTGAGTCACTTAAATAATTATTTAAGCATGTCTCACTTATACATATTATATCATGGTCAAAATCACCTAATGAGATGTTGAACATTTTAACTTATTTCTCAAACCTCTCACATTCTGATAATAGATCGAAAGTTGCTGACTCATTGCACAAGTTGTTCCACTCTGATCTTCCATCCCTGGTAAACAAGGATCCCTTCCTCATTCTATGGTTTCTATATCTGATTCACTTTGAATGCTTATTCTATCCCCACCTTCACTTTTACGAGCAAATATACGACCCCCAGGAACCCATAAATACTTTACCTTGCCATTTCTTCTTAGGTGTCTTGCTAGGACATACAACCTTCTGTTTGTCTGTGTTAAAGCCTCATTTACAAAAATTGGACTTGCTGCATTAACATTCCCCCTGTCCAGGTTAAGGTCCGAGAGTGACAGATTTCTCTTCACCCTCCTGGATTGAACAAATTCTTCCGCCATGCTGGACTGAGCGAAATGCACAAGTGGCAGATGCTTGGACTGGGTAGAATGTTACTTTCCTATCCTATTCGCAGCTTCAATATCACTCCCATTGAGTTTAATACTCTAGGCAAGACCTGTTTTTTACATATGATTGCTGTAGGAGCATCGTCATTTGACTTGGGAACACCATGTATTTTGACAGTATTCCTGAGTGACTCCTGCTCCAAAATATTCAACTTATCCTCAAGATCACGTACACGTTTATTCAAGGCAAAATTTTCCCCAAATAATTTTATCTAATCCATCACTCACTTTACTAAGATTACATTTGACTGCTTCTAAAGCTTTTGTTTGCTCACTTAACACCGTCGTGTGATCACAAATGATGCTATTCCACGAATTAAATGAATTTTTCAACTCACTCTGCTCATTTTTCATTACTGAGATCTACTCCAAAAGTTCATGAAGCAAGAACATTCATGAATCTTCCGAAGAACTGCATGACGCCATCTGCTGTGCAGCTCCATTCACTGTGCAGTCTGGACGATTCCTCAGGGCATCAGGATCGCAATTGTGACAACTCCACCATTGTTGTTGGCCATCCTCAAGTAATCTCAACACATCATTCGACACCGATTGTTACACTGGATGAAAACTCTTGTTACACTCATTGCAGAAAACCGACCTCTGGTTAAGCTTAATATATTACCACAGGAATCACACTGAGTTGGCATTTTACGATGAGAAGCAACCAGGGAACAGTGCATAACAGCGAGCTGTGCTCACTACCAACCTGATTCATTAAATTTGAGTAACACTGCAGGAGTATTTCACTCTTGTATATGAAACTGCACGACTACTGTACTCCTATTTGTGTGACTCATTTATTAATGTATGTACCTTGATTTGTTTGGTTTTCTGATTGCTTGGAGGGATCAGTTTAACTACACTTTTACATAAGGACATTCTGCTGATTTCTTAGGAATAAATATCTCATTCTTTTTCTTTCATCATTCGTTGATATTGAAAATGGAAAATTATGAAGCTGATATTTGTTAAATCATGGTAATGAATGAAATTTCTCATGGAAATGTTCTGTAGGTTCTATTGCTGCAAAAATCAGGATATCATCAGTCACCTCCATTTGGGAATAAGTGTGCATGCTCTTAATCTGAGGGAATCATTGGTTCCATTATTGTTGCTACTGCATGAAAATTCCTTTATCATACAAATAAGTAAGGTTCACAGTGTTCTGTTTCAGGCCACTAACTGGAATGTTGCACTCTTAATTAATGGCTGGTAATTGCATTGGGAGAAAATTCCTCATTTTAGGCCCATAATTATATAGCTAAGTGTGGTCCTTGTACATTTTGAGTGTAGCACTTCTGTAAATATGTATTTTCTTTGTTTTTGGACGATAAATGTGATTGCTTCCCAGAATTAGTCATATTCTTTCGTGAAATGGCCTTTAGGAAAATGGAAAATTTACTTAAGGGGGATCACTCGATGGTAGTGTCAAATATGTTGAGTGAGTCTCATTTCAAGGACAATCTTTGTGTATTTGAAGTGAAATAGTGATTAATAGCCAGTCAAAACTTGAATCAACTGTATGGAACTTTTTGGTCCGTGTTTTCTGTTGGTATTGTCATAAAATGTTTTGATGAGCAACCAAATCCTTCTGTGTTACAGGTGGTGGAATACCTAAAGCTTCGTCCTGGACAGTCATTTTTAAACCTGGGCTCTGGCACTGGGTATTTGAGTACTGTAGTTGGCCTTATCTTGGGTAAGACAGAATGGCATTGGATGTTTGCATCTATGCTTTTACTTTTGATTTTTTCTTGTTATTTTTAATGATTTATTCTGATGAATCATAATATAACACATTATTGCTTATAATATTATGATGTTTGATCAGTGGTTAAAGTATAAAACCTTATGTGGTTTCATTTTCTATTATAGGGCCTTATGGTATCAACCATGGCATTGAGATACATGAAGAGGTTGTTCGTTATGCCAATTGGAAACTTAATGAATTTAAACTAAGTTCAGATGCCCTGTATGAGTTTGAGCTGTGTGAACCAAAATTTACAATAGGTAAGTAATGGCATTGTGATGTAAATTTCAAATTTATATAAGTAATGTTGGGTATTTTTCCTGAATTTTCCAGGATTTATGCATTGATGTTCATTATATTCTCCTATCAATGTGTGCAGGTTTTAGGACAACCTTTATCTCCATATATTTCATCCCATAAGGCTCATCATATCACCTATATTCCTGTAGTCTATTAAAAAGCCCTCTTCTTCTTCTTGTTTGATGATTGCCATCTTATATTTATTGTCTTTCAAATGTTGTCAACATCAAAAGGCTCTTTTATCCTCATTTGTGTTTCAGCTGTGTATTTCTATAATTATTTTTATTCTCCTTTTCAAACTCTTATAATTATGTATCATGAATGATGGGTTATGTTATACTTATTTTCATAAGGAAGAAGGGACTATTTCCAATATCACCCCAAATAAAGACGGTTTATTATTATCAATATTTTGTCACTCTTTTCAGCATTATGCTCCCTTGAAATACCTACTGCCTTCATTCCTTTCAGCTACCACGTGATTTTTCCTAGCACCCTCATTCTTGGGCATGCTCTTAAAGAAAATAAATTTTCCTCAAAAAATTAATTTTTTGTCCCTTGAGCCTGTGCTTTTCATCATAACACTCATTCATAAAGCACATATTTTGATAAAATTTAAGAAATGATAAAAGGTTACAATAATTAAAAATGAGAAATGGGGAAAAAATCAGTGATGCATACAAAAGGAAATTAAAGAAAAATGATGTGTGGCTAGCAAGAAAATTGGAAGGATTCGTGTAAACCGGTTACCCCCTTTTTTCACTGCAGTTTCGGGAAAAAGATGTGTCTTACACGAATAAATATCCACCACCTCTAGTATTTCATTATCTCCCAGTTCCTTCCAATTCTCAATATCTCTCCTCTAACTGGGTCATAGATTCTCCATGTAATTATTCTTTCAAATTTTCTAAGTATTTCTTCATCGTGATAAAACCTACATCTGTTCTGCACGTTATTGCTGAGATGATTTCCAGTTTTGGTTTATTTTATCCTTGTGCATCAATATTTCCCTGGTAACTGTCATCAATTGTATTAATTTACTTGGAATAGATATAATTTTTTTGTACTAGTTATTTTGTTACAAGTTTCTTTTAATATTATCATTTGCATGAAATTTTCCATATCCCATTTATACATTCCAGGTAATTGCCTATGCTTAGATTCTGGAGTTATGCAGTATGATCGGGTATATTGTGGTGCAGCTTGTCCTGAAGCTTATGAAAATTACATGAAAAATCTCCTAAAGGTAATTATCTCTATCTATATCTTCTTTACTAGCAAGAGATTATTGAATTTTATGGTGGAAATTGGAAATATCAATTCATTAGCAATCCAATCAAAATTAATCATTCCTCCCTGCTGCGTCTGTTTGGATGCAACCCTAATGGAGGATACTTGGGAATAATACCCACACAGCACAAAGGGAATAATACGCACATTACGTTCAAATATTATGCACTAAATATACCATGGCAGTGGTATAATGTGTGCATAAAATGTACATGAACTGTCTATATAAATGGTCTTATGTCTGCATAACGACCTCTTTTATGTGCATAATATGCAGAATCTAGACGGTGACTGTAATAGTACGTTTCATAATACTTGAATGTCTTGAGCATATTATTTAATATTTTTATCGCGTGCATATAGTACTGTAATCGCATGTTATTTAATCTATTACGCATTTTATTAGGTTCATTATATATCAAGTTAGACCATGGATCCATGTCAAGCAATTTACAGAAAACTAAGGACATGCTTCTTTGCAGAATAGGCACTGAAAAAGTTGAACTGGCACGATCTCGGATCGGATAAGGCAGATCACGTAATTTGATACGGCATGATTTGGCACACATTAACTATACACAGACTTACCGTGCATAATTTGTGCACGTCTGCCGTTTCTTGATGTCACATAGAGAATTCACAATTTCAATAACACATTTATACAAGTTAAGACGATTGCAAACAAAAACGTGTTTCTTAATAAAATTAATTACATTTATTGACACTATTTCCATTTTTAATCATTGCATTCACTAGACATTGTAACACATAATATTCCAATACATAAGGCATCCTCAAGAACAGCCAGTGCGACAATCACCAATATCAAACTACATTGCATGTGAACACCGTTTTGGCGGGATAAATGTTTGAAGTTCGATACCCTTAAGCTCACATCTACCAAATGTTTTATCTGGTTGCACAAAAACCTGCTGTCTTTTAAAAAAACAACGCTCTTCTAAAAATTGAAACTATATTTTTCCAAAAGTTGGTTAGTTCAAATATCATCGAAAGTCACTGCACTGTCGTAACACACGCAAAACTTTTCACGTTTATCAAATAGTTGAATGATGATCTGAATTGTCGTTGGATCATTCCTAATGTCCCAATTTGTTAAAGACTGTATGTGCCTGAAACATGATAAATAGAGTCAATTGGCAACAATTAAAAAAATCAACATGGAAGGCATATGAAAACAATGACGAATTCGTAAATAATCTTCAACGCAATCACTGGTCATAACAATCATTTAGGTACTCACCGTAACTTAACTGTCCATTAGAATTAAAATTAAGCTTCTACGATCACAAATTGCCAGAACACGTAAATATTGGAGGAGCTAGTTCTTTCTCACGCTACCGGCTTATCAACATGACTGCCATTTTGATTTTCGAGATGGTCCAAGTCGATCTTGTTTGCAAGACATCGATTTGCAGTGCGCGCATATTCAAATTAAATGCTAATAATCGACGGAATTTTATACCAATCTATTTATGCATATTTTATATGGTATAAATTTTCTGTGTGCTGTGTGGGTAATAGTATTCCATGCTGACTAGTCTTGAGTTATTGTTGACTTTATGGTACAATAAGAAGTTAGTAGATGTACTCTTCTAGAATTATCATGAAAGGACTCATTCTCCACCAAACTAAGCTCATTATTGAGTGAACTTCATTAAAATGGTTGATTTAATAATGTGAAAAGTGAGATATTTTTTAGAATTGCATTGTGGGCCTTAATCAATAATACCCAGCACCCTTAACATATAATATAAATTTCTTTAACAGCAATTTAATAATTTTCTCTCATAAATAAGTAGTTATACATATTGGTTAAATAGTGTTTATTTCCCTTATCATTATTTTAAATTTGGTAGGTTGGAGGAATACTGGTCATGCCTCTAAATCATCAGTTGTTGCAAATAACCCGTCTCTCAGAAACCAGTTGGGAAACAGTGTCAGTACTACCGGTATCATTTGCATCTTTAATCCTACCTTCTCAAAGCAATGCTCCAAATTCCAAGGAGTCCAATCAGTGCATCAAATTGCGTAAGTACCTTTGCCTTTTAATTTTTTTAACACTTCTCATTTTGGACGTCGTTTTTCATAAAAAAGTTACTGTGTGAAAGTTTGCAATTATATTCATAACTTTTGGTTTATTCTGCTTCATTTGTCTGTATAGAAACCATTTGCATAAAACTGCCAGGTGCTGTTGAAAGAAAGGATGTAAAATGATCACAGCATTTTGCAGAACTATGTAAGAAAACAAGAAACTTATCTAATCCGATTTATGAAGAAATATTTTTTATATTAGATACATATGTTTTATGTCAGTGAATATTTGTGATGGGAATTCCCTTTCTTGTGTTAACTTCTCTTTTTGAGTCCATATTCCAGGATCAGTTCCAGAAATTACATGGCTTTTAGAGCATGTTAATTTGTTATTTCATATTTAGAATTTTAAAAGAACCCTTCACCTCACTGTTTTTTCGTTATCAGTGGATAGTATGTGGAGAATACAGGCTGAATCTGTTACGTATAGTGCAGTAGTAATTTATCTGGGAATTGTTTACTTGATGAATGTTGTCATGTGTCCTCCTTAATAAAATTGATGATAGAAAATACACCAAGTGATCTAGTTTCATTGAGGGATGAGATTGCTTTATAATGATTTTAAATGAAAGATACATCATACATATTGCTTCATCAAGTGCAATGCAAGAAATTTGAAAGTACCGTAGCAGTAAGGACTGCAATGCTATATTATAATTACTTACTGTCTTGAGATGTAGGTGTTCATGAACTTCTAACACATGTTCATCTGTTTTGTTTTTCTGAGTGATAATGACAAAATACTTGTAGTAAGTGAATTGGTTGAACTTATTAAATAGGTAATTGTTGCCTGTTAGAGAAAAATCTCTGGATTTCATATGAAGTACAAACGTACTTTTCTTCAGGACTTGTAATGGTGTTAGAGAATACATTTACATGGTATATGACCATCATAAAGTTATGTATCTCTTTGAAAAATGCAAAAAAATAACAAACAGGATAATTAAATAAGTTGAATGTTTCAATAAATTGGCTGTTTTCATATTCATTATTTATGCATGAACTTTCCAAAGGAACTCCATTGACAGATGTTATTTTGAGCTAGTCACAAATGTTTCAATTAACTTTTAGGTGACAATTATGTTGGTTGGTTAGCTTAATTCCCTCTGTATCTATGAGTTTATGGACACTTAGTTATGTAAAAGAGTAGCAAATAAATGAAATATTATGTACTTAAAATGCTTAATCCATTTCTCCCTGGAGGTTTGAAAAAAGAGCTAAGATCTGTGATATGAAATAAAACGAACTCACTCCCTCCTCTATCATTGGATCTGTGCAAGTGTGTTATTTCTCATTGTTCCCCTTGCCTCAATAATCACAGAGATTTCTCATTTGACATTTTCTCTGTATGGCTTCCCTTAGCTCCTCTCGAGCCACTTGGTCTTCAAGACAGTTGTCGGCACCTGATAAGGACCCTGATTCGCAAGAAAATAGAGTGTGAGCACCCGACCCTCAGCAAGAGGAGCTATATGCGCCGCATGAGGCAGAAGAATCAGAAAAATAATGAGAGATTAAAGAGTGACCGAAGGCATGGGAACCAGTCGAGGATGTCGGAGGACAGTAGTGGGAGTGGGCAATCATCCAGGGATGGCAACGATGGTTGCCTTCGGAGCTTGGGTCTTGTGGTCTTTCGAGAGTTGGAAGGCATACGAAACATGGATCAAGTATTGACCCTCATCCATGTGAACAGGCGACTTCTCGGTAGGGAGACCCCAAGGAGTGCACAGGGGATGTTGAGGAGGTCCTTCCTGAGAACTGCCTTCCAGGTGGAGGAGGAAAGGACACCATTCGGTGAGGAGGAGAACATTTGGGTGAATGAACTGGCTGACTTTAGAGACTCCTCATCATCTTCCACATCATCGCTGACCTCCACTTCTTCTGAGTCATCATCTTCATCAGACAGTGATGATGACGATGGGTTAGAGCTCTTTTTGGCTGAAGATGGTGGACAAAAGGAAAGCGTTTCAAGGTAATGTTAGTTTCCTTAGTATCCATTTAGTCATCGTCTGCATTTGTTTCTTTGAAGCATAACCACAAGTGACAAAGTGAGTTTACTGGCTATAAGAAATTTTTTTATAAGATAATAACATCAATGCCAACACAACAAGTATATAGTGGAAGACTCCTATATCAATATTTCGGGCAGCTATGGTGACCATCAAGGGGGAGATAGATTTGAGGGGCACTTGTCTCAGGAAGAGCTCAATGGTGGACCACTGTCCATGAACAAGTGAGTGTTAGATGTTTGGTGAGTGGGGGAGGGAAGGAGGGAGGGCATCTGATTGGTTTTACGGCATATGGTCATATTGGTATATGTGTTGGCATCGGTGTTATTATCTTCTTTGAAAAAAAAGTGGGTGATATGCACTTGGATAAATTTCAATGGCTGTCATATATAATGATGAGTAAGGGAATTAAATGTGTTCTGAATAATAAAATACATTCCTTGTTTGAAGAGATTTATTTTTATCCTGCATGCATTATTCTTCCTTTCAACATTTTATGAAATATGTTGAAATGATAGCACACAACTGCTCTTGCATTTCAAATGTTCATTGCATCCAAATGTTCTTTGACGTAATAATTACTCTTTTTTCCAATGTATTTTATGCACTATTGTTGAAAGTGCAGTAATTATGTATTTAAGATTGTTGGGTGACTTTTTATAGTCTCAATCCCATATTACATGGATTATCTTGGATTCCAGAATTATAATTCTAGTTTCACTTTTTGTTCTACTGTATTAAATCAGATAATAAGTTATTTCAGTTCTCTGTGAGGGTTTTGGCTTAGCAAGAGCAGTAAAACCTCCAATGTTGCATTTTTCTTGAGGTAAATTCAGACGTAAACATACTTTTATTCTGTGAGGCAAATTATTCAACTGAGCAGGATTAGAAGTTATGTGGTCTAACAAGGTTTGAAATTATTAGAGGTAAAAATTTTCTCTTGATTGTATAGGCCCTTGACCATTTTATTCAAAATTGTTCCATTTCCCATCAAATTCCTAGTTTTTTCATCATCTTGTGGAGAGGACACTATCCTTAATAGTGTGTAATACAGGTAACAGGTAATGTGAGAGATACGTTTCAGTCAAGTCTTGTGTTCAGGGAATTTGTGTCAAACGAATATTGAAAATCCGGAAGGAACCATGTAATTCATGGGTGTTATGTACATACAAGGAATAATACTTTTGGATCTATTAACACAGCTGATAAGTTTTAAGATATCTTATATTACCATTTTTTATGACAGTGCTGTCATGATCATTTATATTTTGGGTAATGCTGAAGTCATTGTATAAATAATGTATAAACTTCTATAGTCCTCCTCACTCATTGAAGTGAAGAGCCTGGATCATAGAAACCTTAGAACAGCTCATTTCATTATAGTGGGAGGGATTGCATAGGGTAGGGATTAACCTGAAGGATAGCATAGATTGGAAATCATCTTGGGTGCCAAGCGGCTCAGTGTGCTACGTTGTCCCATCGAGACATCACTTATGGCAACAATCTATCGCTCTTGCTGTATCATTTGATTCAATTTACATCACTGATTCATTCTAGCTCTAGGTTTTAGAGTCTTCAAAATGCTCCTATTCATTTTGACACAGCTAACTGGTTGTTATGGAGAGTATAATGTTTTAACATCCTCGCGTTATTACTTTTATGGTTGAGGCTTTACCATTGACGATGTTTAGAGGTTGATATTCTGTTCAGTACTCAAGAAAGTGAATGAAACAATTTCAAGTTGGTTTGTATATCGTAATGGGTGTGTTTTTACAGAGTAGAGAATATAGGATTAGAATTCTTCAACCAGAACTTAGTGCCCACCCCTAACCTAATGCAGATTTAGGAGTCTCACTCACTGAGTGATCAACGTAAATGTCAGTTCGATTTTTAAGGGTCAATGAATTTATCAATATGCCTAAGGTAGATGACATTGTATCTAACTTATTGTTAGTTTAACTCAAGCATATTTTAATGTAACATCATGCATTTGGTAGTTGGAGAGTATGAAGTGCATATGCAGCCATGATAATTTGGGAAATTTGGTCATGCTAAGTGAAATTAATCTGAGTATCGATCATATTACAGCAAATATCATGTTAATTAGGGGGTACCTGTAGTTAATTAGTGGGGGCAACCTGCAGCTAAGGTTGTTTGTGCCCCTATGAATGGGTAGGTGATTGTGTTGAGGTAAAAATTTCCCAAGGAATGGATCAAGGGTGGAGTGCTCTCTGGCATCAGGATAAGTGTACTCTTAATCAAAGGGATACATGATAATATCCAGTCCGACAAAAAGAAAACTGAACTTGTACATACCAACAAATTCAAAGCTCGCGAGCTAGCCGCGAAAAATTTAACGGAGTTACCCGCTAAGATGCACGAATGCAAGATATTCCACAGAGAAAAAATCATTCGCCTTGACCGGGACTCGAACCCGGACCCCCTGATTTCCGGCTAGGTGCTCTACCAGTTGCACTACCAAGGCGTCCTCTTCCTCTGTGGAAATTCTAAGGCTTTAAAGGAGCTAGATGTTGTCGGACTGCTAGACATGTAATGTCACAGAGCAGCCGAAGTCGTGCGCATTGGCGCCACCGTCCACGAGGTTAAAGCCAACTTCAAACACTGAGGTGCTTACTATTTTAACAAATTCAAAGCTCGCGAGCTAGCCGCGAAAACTTTAACGGAGTTACCCGCTGAGATGCGCGAATGCAAGATATTCCACAGAGAAAAAATCATTCTCCTTGACCGGGACTCGAACCCGGACCCCCTGATTTCCGGCCAGGTGCTCTACCAGTTGCGCTACCAAGGCGTCCTCTTCCTCTGTGGAAATTCTAAGGCTTTAAAGGAGCTAGATGTTGAATTTGTTAAAATAGTAAGCACCTCAGTGTTTGAAGTCGGCTTTAACCTCGTGGACGGTGGCGCCAATGCGCACGACTTCGGCTGCTCTGTGACATTACATGTCTAGCAGTCCGACAACATCTAGCTCCTTTAAAGCCTTAGAATTTCCACAGAGGAAGAGGACGCCTTGGTAGCGCAACTGGTAGAGCACCTGGCCGGAAATCAGGGGGTCCGGGTTCGAGTCCCGGTCAAGGCGAATGATTTTTTCTCTGTGGAATATCTTGCATTTGTACATACCATTCAAGTAGGGACCAGTGGGATGCTGAATAATCTCTTTAACACCATAGATTTAGGCCTTGGTTCTCAGGATGGGAAACCAGTACTCTTCTCCACCACGTCAATCCCTCCAACCCTTTTATGTCATTTATGAAATTATTTTGTCAAATCCTTTTCCATACTTCTGTAGGGTCCAGCAAGTCTTGTAGCAAATTATCGAAGGGATTGATAGTAATATGATTTATTAACATATGTTTTGTGCAAATACCTGAAATATTAAAGTTATGCTTTATTAAGCTTCATTTCAAAAGTAGACTAAGTGGACTTATTTTTTATGTTAGTTGGTACTTTATTGTAAATGAGTGAGAAGGAGTGGTGTGGGCCTTTCTTGGACTAGCACGTGGCTGGGTCCTCAGGTGAGCATTATCCCTCCCAGAGTCAGGTGGTAATGAAAAATAGAATTTGGCAGAAAAAAAAAGATTATTTTTTTACAAATAAGGCAGAGTGAAGGATATATATATGCCAGGTAGAGTCTTTATTTGCAGTTTCCTAAACATTGGTCTTCCTGGGATTCTGACAACCACATTCACCATTTCCTTCACACACTTCTTTTTCATGGAGAATGCCTAATCGCAGCCTTTCTTCTATACTATCAGTAATATTCTTTCTAATGTATTTGTATCATTTTTACAGCAGTATTATGTTTCAGATTATTAAAAATTCTCTTCTCGTATATGGTCAATCACACCTTCCGCTTGTGAAGTCTCTTTTTGGGTATAGCATTGAATCCATAATGAGATATTATCCCCTTCCAGAAGGGGTAATTGAAAATTCAGGAAATAGGTTGAAAACTAAAAAGGCTGATCTTAATGTCATACATGTATGGGACTGGGCATCCTAGGTTGTTTCCTAAAGATGGACAAAATGCCACAGGTGAGCCATGCCAGTAAAAAAATTATTACTCCAACCCACACTTTAACATACATGGCCATAGCAGATCTTAGATGAAACAGTGTAATGCAAAGGATTTAAGGATTGTGATCAGACGAAGTCAATATACGTCAGAGGTTGCACCAGGCTTACTTTTTTGAAAGGCTTAAAAACATCAGTTTTTCGCCACTTATAACTCGAGAAATAATTGACGGATCACAAAACAGAAAAATATGGGTCTTTTTATTTTACAAACTTCTATCATAATCGACAGTAAAAATATATGTTAAACAACCCCATTAGTTTCCTTATTTCACATTTTAATGAGGAAGAATAGAAATAATTTTTTGCTACAATCATTATTCACGGTACACACTACCTGTAATTTATTTCATTTGGTCTCTGTTAATCTGCATTATCACTTATATTTTGTTTATGTTTTCATATCAGGGTAGGGGTGCAAGGAACTCAAAATTTGTCCCGACAACACTTTGTTTTTCCTTGTTTGTATGAATTCATGAGTTCGAGTGATTGTAAAATAATTTTTTAAGGATTATGCAATAAACTCTCTATAATACAAAGCAGGAAAATACGAAGTTTCAATTATACGAAGCAAAACGGCCGGTCCCAACAAAAAGCCAAGAGTAATAACATTGCAAAATTCGATAATACGAAGTTTCAAAAATACGAATTTTTTGAAATTAACAACTTTGGGCCCAGTCCCCAGGAACAAATGGAATTCGTTTTTACAAACCTAAGCGAAAAACTGCTTCAGCAAACTATTTTTGACTGCGTAGACACCTAAAAAATCAGTGTGGTTGAATGCGGTGCATCAGAAATGAATGCATGAATATTAGTGCAATCCCCTCCCACACATGCCAATATCTCCCCATTATTTTCCGCATGCAACTCCATGTATCATTTAGACCTTAAGGAATATGGAAATCAAAGTTTAAGCCATTATTTATCCTGATTATTTTTTGTTTTAACGGTTACCTGCACTTTCATAATGTGCACTGTTCTCTTTTGATGAAAGCTTATGTGTGACGGCACATACCATGCTCGCTGCCATGCGCCTGGAATTACGGCAGTTCAAATTCTCTGTGAACCCTACCTTGTCTTTTAGGCTAGCTCAGCTCTCCGTGAAGGGACTGTCCGCTAGAGGCCTGCAAACAGGCACGAAATCCGTGCGACCCTCGCCCACACGTGCCGGGCACCCTCACCCGTATTCGCTTCTGCCAGTGTGACGTAGGCGCCTGAACATGACCATTCGCCCCGGGTGCTCATATCTTAGACGGGTGTCCAGGTTGCTCGCCCAACCTGAGGGGAAGGGTGGTAAAAGAGTTAGCGAAAGATATCACAAAAATCAAAGACCCTTGAGAAAGCTACACGACGGTGATGATATTAGGATGGTCTCCTGCCCAGCCGACGGGTGACCGCCTATACTCGGCAAGTTCTTTGTTAGGTCATATTCGTGACATTTCAGAAAAGACACAATTTGAAAGGCACTGAGTCAGTCTATTATTGCAGCTTTGGTTTCATACACACAAGGAATAACAGGAATTATTTAATTGCCACTAGATAAATACAGTATACACTCGATAATACGAAGCACAATAATGTGAAATTTTGATTATGCGAAGAAAAACGGCCGGTCCCGATGAAAATCCTATGGCAATAACATGGCAATATTTGAAAATATGAAGTTTCAAAAATATTATTTTTTTCGAAATTGCGAAGTTTGGGCCCAATCCCACGAACAAATGGAATTCGTTTTTACGAACCTCGGCGAAAAACTGCTTCAGCAAAACTATTTTTTACTGTGTAGGCACCTAACAAATCAGTGTTGCCGATTGTGGTGCATCAAAAATGAAATGTGTGAATAGTAGTGCATTCACCTCCCACATATGCCAGTATCTCCCCATCATTTTCCGCATGTAACTCCGTGTATCATTAGACCTTGAGTAATGTGGAAATAGTAGTCAGTGCCATTATATATCCTTGCTAATTTTTGTTTTACCTGCTACCAGTGTTTTCATAACACTCATGGTTCTCTTTTAATTAAAGCTTACGAGTGATGGTATAAACCAAGCTCGCTGCAGTGCACCTGGAATTATGGCAGTTCAAATTCCCTGTGAACCCTATCTCATCTTTTAGGCGAGCAATCCTAGCTCAGCTCTCCGTGAAGGGGCTGTCCGCACCAAAATCTTGTAGCATGGATATGTTGAGTGAGGGTGGGTGTTACTGCTGGGAAATTTGGGCGGGTTGTGTTGGTGGGGCAAGGATTATAACAGCTGGGGAGTTTGGGTTTATGGTGTGTGGGTGGAAAAAGAGTCTGGTTGTGGAGAGGGAAGGTCCCAGTTGCGGGCATATCTTTAAAGAGGCACTAAATCCGGGAGACCCTCACCCGTGTTCACCTCTGCCTGTGTGACGTAGATGCCACACCGTGCCCCTTCTCCCGGGTTGCTCGCCCAAACTGAGGGGCGGGGTGGTAAACAAGTGAGCGAAAAATATTGCAAATGGCAAAGACCCTTGAGAAAGGTACACGGTGATGATGATCTTAGTGTGGTCGCCTGCCCAGCCGACGGGTGACCGCCTATACTCAGCAAGTTCTCTGTTAGGTTATATTCATGACATTTCAGAAAAGTCCCTCAAGTGTCTTCGGGTTGTGCCTCTCTCTTTATCTCTCACACAGAGGCAGGCGACCCACACCCGTATTTTGCACCCGTTTGCAGGCCTCTACTGTCCGCACCCAAAACTGGTAGCATGGATGGGGTGAGTGAGGGTAGGTGATGCTGTTAGGAAATTTGGGTGGGTTTTTGGTGGGGGTAGGGACTATAACGGTTGGGTAGTTTGGGTTTACAGAGGGTGGGGGGGAAAAGGGTCCAGTTGTGGAGAGGGAAGGTCCCAGTAAAAGACATATCTTTTAGAGGCCTGCAAACAGGCACCAAATCTGGACGACCCTCGCCCGCCTGTGCTGGGTGCCCTCACCCATATTCGCCTCCGCCCATGTGTCGTAGACACCGGACCGTGCCAGTTCGCCCCAGATGTCTGCATTCTAGGCGGGTGCCCAGATTGCTCACCCAACTGAGGGTAGGGGTGGTAAAAGAGTGAGTGAAAAATATTGCTAACGGTTAAGACCTTTGAGAAAGAATATGTGGTTGCGACGATCTTAGGACGGTCGCCTGGCCTCGAGGCAGTTGCCCTCCCAACCGACGGGTGACCGCCTATACTCGGCAAGTTCTCCGTTAGGTCACATTCTTGATACTTTGGAAATGTCTTCGGGTTGAGCCTCTCTATTTATCTCTCACACACAGGCGGGCGACCCTAGCCCGTAATTGGCACCCATTTGCAGGCCTCTAGTATCTTCATCTCTCTTGCCGAGCTTGAAAGAAGGGATGAGGTGGGCGGATGGAGTCACGGAACATCTGGAAGGTTCCTTCTCTTCTTCTGGGCAACCCTGGGGGGTGCTGATTGGAATCTCTCCGGGTTGGGGAGGGTCAGGGATGCAGCGTCCTTTGTTATCGGGAGGGTCTTCGATCCCTCCTCTCACTCTCTGACACATCTAGACCATCCCCTTTGCTTCCCCCCATATCCCTTGAAGATGCACCCATAAGCAAAGGACGCCGCATCCTTGACCTTCCCCATTCCACTCAGCACCTGAAGCAGTTCCAATCAACCACCTGCACGCGCCCCCCAGGGTTGCCCAGAAGAAGTGGAAGGAGCATAACAGAAGTTCTGCAACGTTATTCCCCCACCCCCTTCAAGCTCAGAAAGATTGATAAAGATACACCCGCAACTGGGATATTTCCTCTCCACAACTAGACCCTATTCCCCCACGCACTATAAACCCAAACTCCCCAGCCGTCATATAATTCTTTAGGAGACGATTCAGAAAATTTGCTGAATCATGCCCCATTTGTCATCAAGGTCTTAGTAGCAGAAAAGAAACAATATTACCTCCCAAAATCATATTCCATTGATGATATGGAAGACGGTACAGGTAATAACGTGTGAATTATTTTTATTCTAGAAACGGGCTTAGTTCTGTGCTTTTTTTAGCTGTGATTGGGCGATAGAGGACAACCAAAGCATGGTTGGGCCAGCTGCCATCATAACAGCGTAGATGTTTGAAGCAAATGTCTATTTTTAGCATCCATACTAGATTCCCATCTCTACTGACTATCCCAAAAATAAAATTCATATTACAAAATGTTCAACTATTGTTTCTTATACCTTTTTTGATACTGAGATGGAATTTTGCCAACACTACGAGTGACTTATTTTACGATCTTTTAAGACATGAGTCTTTTATAATGCTTTCATGAATGACCACAAAAGTTGTACAGTGTTGCCGAAGAGAACAAAAGTTACAGGAAACATGGATAAATTTTTTTCATGACTTTTTAAAAATGTTCGAAATTACAAAGTGCCGATTTACCGGTCCCGGTGACTTCATATTATCGAGAGTTTACTGTATATCTTTTACTTTTAGTCTTCAATGTATATTTAAATTTACAAAAGTATATTCATCACATGTTACCAGTGTAATCTGCCTTACAATATTTTTATAAAATTTCAGGAATACAACTACATCTGAGTCATCAACTGAGGTCACCAGTTCTCGGGATGAAGACGAGATATGTGAAAGTAAAGTGAAGCGGTTGAGGTTGCAAAACAATGAACGCAACTCAAATACCCGTTGTGCTGATGCCAGTGCATCAGGTAACAGCAATATGTCGAGTAAGAAGGTACGTTTCAAACTTCCCCGGAGTGCTAAAAGTGCCCGGGGTGCTAAATGTGTCCCAGCTAAAGATGAACCAAAATCAAATCCATCCAATTTGCCCAGTCCTAGTGCACCATTATCTTTTGTTGTGGATGCAGAAAAATCCAATGCCTCTCCAGTAGTCAAGGAACCAAACGTTGAAGATAATCAGACACAGTCTGAAGCCAGTTGCAGTGAAAAAGTCGAGTCTATGTATTGTGATCCAGCACCCTTTGTTAATCCAAATGAAAACATAAGTGATGAAGATTCGGTGAGAGATTATCATTCCTCTGAGTCCGAGGAAAATTTCTGCTTCAACTGTGAAAATAAATTAGGCAGCTGTGGGGAAGATGAAATGAAAGAGAATGAGGAAGCTCCCTCCCCATTAGAAAATATCTGTGATGAAAATGGTGACTTAGAGAAAGAATTTGGTCTTGATGATATTGATGATGAAAAAGACGTCAAGGATGGAATAACTTATCCGAAATTGATGTGTGCCCGTATAAAGAGTCTTCCACTTCCTCCTATGTTAAAGTTGTATTTAAATTATCAGAGACCACTTTGAATGAATGGTTCAATAATAAACCCTCCCTTTCTGTATATGGACCCTTAACAGAATATTTTGTGACCACAGTAGCTGGATTATTATTTTTTGAGTGGCTGAGTTGCCACTAGAGTTTAGTGACTTATTTTGTCCATTGATAATATGTGATATACAGATAAAGAAGTTAAAATTATTTCTTTTCTGTCTGTTGATGATCAACTTTCAATCTTATTGGATGCACACAAGTGTCACTTACTTTTCATTTGAGTTGCATGTTAAGATCTCATGGATGTCACAATTTAACACTTTAAATATGTATACTCATTTGTGTGCTGTTATGAATCACTCTTCAAGTTTGTTTTCTTTCTGGAAATTTGGTTCATTTTTGTGTTAGCATAAATGAATGTAATATATTTTTAGGCTCCTGTACACAATAATAAAGTTAGCTCATGAAGTAGAGCACCTATAATTAACCATCTTTTAAAAAGCCTACCCAATAAATTGAAAGAATGTAGGAAAATATGTTTTTGTGGTTCATTTTACTGTTGAATAACAGCAGTAATAATTCTTTTTGTTTATGTAACTACCTATTTCAGTCCATCCATTGATAGTAAGGCAAATATTTGCCAAACCATATAGATAATCACTTCTATGCTAACGCTCAATGGAAGGACAGGAGTCTGATTATTTAGGAAAGTCCCCTATTTTGATGTCTGTGATAGAGCATGATTGCGGTGGTATTTATCCTTGTACATAATAGTCTTTATTCACCTTAAGCCCAAATAAATCTGGTTAAGAGTTTTCAATGATATTTTTTCAATAAGAGTACAACTGGATTCTAAATATTCGAAGTTAATAATCAGGAGCCTAACACTCTACAAGGGAAAGGTGAACAGGAAGAATGGCAATGGAAAGCCTCATAAAAAATGTATGGAGTGAGTAGTGAAGGATGTGGTGGAGAAGAATTAAGTATATATGAAGAGGCTAGCTGATGGGAGAATCATGTGGAGAGTTACATCAAACTGACCTTAAGATTTGTGGTACATTTCTAACCTGCCGCGTGAACGGCGGTGAAATTCGCATTAATTGCCACATGAAAAAATTCACCTGGACCGGGAATCGAACCACAGACCTTTGGTTTTCCGGGCCACTCTGCAGACCACCCTACTATCCAGGATCTGTAAAAATGCCATTTGAATTTCCCATCCTGGATATCATAGTGGCCCGTAAAGGCAACGGTCCGTGGTTTGATTCCCGGACCAGGTGAATTTTTTCACATAGCAATTAATGTGATCTTAGGATTGTTGACTTATGATGATAATGATTAGTTAAGCTGCCTAGGGATAAGTTACCTATTATAATAAAAAATAATTATCATTGGTTGGTGTGCTGGTGAAATTCTGCATTAAAGGCTTAGTGAGGATTTTGTTTGTCTCATTGATTTTGTGATAACCATTGTCCTTCCGTGGTTTGGACTAAGTAAATTAACACTGGTGGCATGGTCATTTTTGTTCACACATTCTGTATAATATGCCTAGGTAGACTTAAAGGTAGGTGCTCATGATACTGATTTTTTTTTAATTCTGCAATCCATATGAGCAGAATAAGTGAAACTTCTAATTATTTTTTCTTCTTTAGTGATTCTTAGATAATCAAGGTACCTACATACAGCAAACTAAGACTATCTGCTAGATGTAACACACTGCAGACGAGGATTAGTGATTTCAGTCCCTTATCATTTCCCCATTCCACATGTCATTTTCTGTTGAGGTCTGATCAACAAAAAATGTCATTTCATGAATAATATTGGTGCAATCTGAGCTCGGTGATAAAGAGAAAATTCAATGGAGAACCCTTTTATCATTTGAGAACTTTCTTGGCTTCTAACAGTCAGTTGATCTTATTGTGGTTCAGTACTTCATAGGAGAAACTCGGTTACATGAGATGCTTAAATTGGTTTATTCAGGACAGGCACATAGCAAAAAATTTGCTTCGGGGAAGCGGGGGCGCTAAGTCTAGTGTAGCATAAATTGAAACAAATCAGGCTTGCCTGTTCTGTTCTGAATGTTACATATCTCTTCCCTTAATGTTCAGTGCTTGGTATTAACTTTCACAGAGCCCATTCCCATGTCTTCTCACTGGTAAAGTTAACTGCTTACCTTGTTGTGAAGAGGTTGATTTGACCGGACCAGTACAGAAGTTCAATGCATATGTACATATGAGATTGAAAAGATTTTTTTATTGTTAGAAAACAATTATTAACCATCAAACCAGTGATCACGTTTCAAGACACTTTAGACTTGAATTATATACAGTGTAATCCAGATTATCATGCTCAGTTAAAATCAGAAGAAATAATTTAATGGGAAAAGTTAGGGGGGGGGGCTTAACCCCCCCCTCCTGCTGTTTTCATCCACCTGGCTACGTGCCTGATTCTGGATGAAAACATTTGCATGAAACAGTTATCCGAAACTTTAAATTGTTTTTGGCATTTACATTTTAATTTACCTAAAAAGATGCAAACGAGAGCCCTACCAGCTGCGGCATTTTTTTCATGTCTCTTCTTGACCACTACTATACACTATTGCCTTCCATTAGCAGGTGAAGGCTTGTCAAGTGTGCATGGTGCACACTTTTGCCTTCCATTAGCAGGTGAAGGCTTGTCAAGTGTGCATGATGCAGCAAGCATTACTATGAAAATTATTGGATTTATTTGTCCCAGATTTGTTACATATGTACATGCATGGGACATATCATATGAATAAGGATAAGAGAAAAATGTGAATATGGTATATGTAGTTTTGGTGAAGATCTTTACTTATTCTTGTATAACAAATGTGGAAACTGTAATTAGTCATGTACTAACAGCTGTTATTCCTAGTAAGCATGGATGCTACATAAATATATACATATGAAATTGGCATCATACAGAGTTTCTCAATTAAAGATGACAGGGGGCATCACCTATAGCTGCACTGTACATTTTAATATATTAAATATTACTTTTGCCTGAGGAGAGGAAACCCGAAACAAAATGTGAAAATAATTAGGTAATACAATCAGGGTTGCCAGACTTCCTGTATTTTACGGGACAGTCCCGTATTAATGCTAAATGTCCCGTGTCCTGCACGAGGAAAGAAAATGTTATTTTCAGAATATGTAATACTGGTAAAGGTATTTATTAATAAACTGCCCTGTGATGTCAATATAACATCCTTAAGACCATTCTTAAAGGAAGTTCACTAGTTGTCGATTATGTCACACAATGATATCCTCAACAGCTCACCTGCCCCTTATTTTGTTTTCAGGAATCTGGCAACCCTGAATACAATTCACCTTAATGGATTGATTACAATATATCAGTGTTCATGAAATGCTTTGTGTGGAAGCAAATGGAACTTAGATTGCTGCAAAGTTTGCATATATGTATTCTTCCCACAATGCGAAACTTATAAGTTTGAGGAAGATTTGCACCTTCTACATCCATAGTTACTGAAGAAAGAGATTCATTTCTGTTTGAGAGGTAAATGAGATCAGTTATTTTGTGATCAAGGTTGAGAAAATTACAAAGGTGCGATTCCTAAAAAAAAAACTTTTTGTTACACTAACTGTCTTAAAGGCCATTGTACACGGTACAAAGTCTTGTACAAGATCTTTTAACGAAATTTGAACGGCGAGATTTGTAAGAAATTGTACAAGAAGTTGGTTGACGGTCGTACAATATCACAAATTTCTGTGCAAATTGTGCGTCAATTACATGCGCAGATATCAGTTTCTGTCGAACAGCTGAATCGTGATATCCGATAATGATAGAATTTTGGAGAATACTGCCACAGTCATTGCATGAATAATTTGATACCATTAATCCTAACAATAGTAAAATGACATTATATGATGAGTTACTCGAACTCTTTCATCGGCTCATGAAATCCATCATTTATCCTCCGAATACCATATTTATACTCGTTTCTAATACTTCCTTTTTGGTTCAATAACATCATCCTAATTTCATTGATGAGGTTTAATGTTTGTCAGTGCGTCCAACTCATCTTTTGAGAAATAGAACCCTTCCAATGCAACCAATGAATATCACAATATGGAAGCAAAAAAGAATATCACGATATTTACAGCAAAAATGTAAGTTTTACCATGCTTATAGGAACAAGAGTAATCGCAAACACAGAGCACCAACCTTATGAATACTAATTGAAAGCCTCACTACCGTCATTTGTCATGAGCAGGAGCTACGGAATGGATCTTTGACGGTTTCATCCAATAAGTTAGAACATGATCTAATTTCTTGAACAAGAAATTGTACGAAGACATCATACACGATACAATTTGTGCATTGAACAAGTTCTTGACAAGAAATTGTACCGTGTACAAAGGCTATGAGAGATGTGCTGTTTATGGATGGGGCTGACACAGTTACTTTGGTGTCATCAGCAGACAATAAGGACTCAACTCCTGGTGCCAACTTAAGCGTCTTTGGTAAGTCATTGATGTGAAGTTAAAGTGCAATAGGGCCCAGGACAGACTGGTGTTCACACTGCCATGATGAATAGAAATTGATCACATTTGAAATAGCAAAAGAAGAAAAATTCAGGAGAATGTGTATGAATAAATTGATGTTGCCCAAAGGATATAGGTAATTTGAAATTTTTACTTCGTGGCCTTGAAAAGTCCTCATTACAGTCAATTGGGAATAATTGGCTGAAAAATTGGGAATAAAAAACTGAAGCATCACTGTAGGGGTTAATAATTTTAATTCCCTCTGGAAGTAGCTCCATGGGAAAGGAATTGGCATGTCAATGAAGTTCGTAACCCTTTTCCCCATAAATCTGCCTCATATTTATCACTCTTGATGATATTAATTGTCCACTATTATCTATAATGCAAACTCCTTTGGAAGCATACTGTATGCAGTTAACATGACAACTCACATAACCAATGGAGATCATTTACTAGGGTGGAACAGACAAAATTTGAAGAATAGCAGTCATGTTCCCTTAAGTTCAAACAGGAAAGTAATGAAAATGAGATCGTGTGTTATGAAGATCTGTGATGAAGGCCCAGTTTCTTTTACTGCTAAAACCGCTGTGAATATCAAATATCATTGGCATACTAATTCGAACAGCAATGCCAATGTTAAATTAACTCCCATTTCCAGAGACTATAACTTTGGTGGTTATAACATATGAATCACCAAATGATTTTACTTACACTTCAAATTTACAAAGGGACACCATTATAAAAAACCTCTGGCCAACCTCAGTATCATTTGTTACTCCAACAATTAACCAGGAAGTGCCTGCCCAAGAATTGCTGTCAACTTAGGAGAGGCAAGTAAGTTCTTTATTCTCCAATTCCAGTGGTGGTGTGCAATAGTTACGGGAGGTGCCACTGAAAGCTGAAATCATTTTTGCCATTTAGAGAGCAGCTAATGGTGTGGATCCATATGACTTTTTTGTATCTCGAATTTTTTTTACAATGTACCACAAATGTGTACTCAAAGATTGTCACCAGGGGAGGTAATGGAAAATTGTCTTGAACTTCTTCATTTTGATTTCTTCCCAATAGTGGGTGAATTTTGGTGCAACAAGCAGTCACAGATAAAGGCTCATCCTGAAGTAGGTACACCTGCCAAAAATTACTATCAAAATATTGAAAATATGAACACAATGTAGTCCAGCCTACCATGTACCTACCTATCACAATATAGTGTTTGCAATTCTATTTAAATACTCCGCTTCTAATATCACAGTTTTTGATATTTTCAAATTATATGTCTGTCTGTTGACTGAAATTGAGGTTCTTCCCAGAGTTTAATTTGGAAAATACAGATTTATTTTAAAATTCTTTCTTTAATTTGTCCAAATAAGAACAGGCATAATACATATTTTGCAATTTTTTGTGCTCTTTTATTGGCATCTGAAATAATGAAATTCTTTACTATATTACTGCATGCCAGAACTTGCCAATTCAATAATGAATAGCATTTTGATCACACTTGCATTCCTTTTCTCAGTTGAATCAAGTCATATCAGCCACTGGGCAATCGCTGGCTGGTATTTAGCATAAAAGAAATCGAAGTTGATTTTACTACATTACATGAATGTTAAAATACATGCACATTAAGATATTAACTTGTGTAATAGTCCTTGGGTAACAAGATCCCCATGCGTGTTGGCAAACATGGGAACCGAAATAGGCAGCTGATCTTAACAAAAGATCAATAAAGCCGATATGAGTTTCATTCCATGAATTCACTTCTTTGCACTCATTTATTCTGGTTATTCGTCACTCTGTTAAATCGCTCTAGTCGTGAGGCTATGAATTATATGGAAATACGAACTTAAACAAAGGTGTAGTGTCGAAAGCCACTCTTTTATCCAGTCTAAAAATGAATGAGTAACTAGATAGGAGTTTCTTTCATGCTAAGTAACGTAGAAAATCGATTGTAAATAGCAGATTCCTCGAATAATTTATCCAGTGGAAGTTTAAATTTGGTGAGTCGGTTTCAGTGACCTTTAATAAAAGTGATAATGAAAAATGATTAACCAATTTTGCTAGAGACTGGTTTTTCGGAAATAACATAAATCACCAAAGGCAATTGAATTGTCGAGTTTAACAAATCATGTATGTTATTTCTTGAAACAGTTCTTCCGGCTGTAATTTGAACATCGACATTTGCCGCGCGAGAGAATTACAACGATGTAACCTTGAAAAACATTGCGGCTGATTAAATTTTGAATTACTTGTTATTGAAATATACTTATAAAATCATTTCAATTTTAATTGAGAATTGAATATTTTTAGCCCAGAAGAATTGTTTTTAATGATTCAAAATAGATTTGAGATAACAGACTTCCAGCCAGCTCTATCATCTATTACGTATCATCGTCAAGAAGTCAATGACTGCTCCATCCATTTGTCGACCTTCATCAAAATATAGTTTTAATTAGCAATAGCTAATAATTCATTCTCAAATTAAATTTTTTTAATAAATTCCCAATTATTGAGATTTTTCTAAAACAATGGAGGCCAGTGAGGTCGATGAATTATGCGCGCCGTTACCGAACTTTGCCGAGTGCGCATGCGAAGCCCGCGAGAAATAACCGAAGACCCGCGAAGCGTTGCGAACGCCAGGCCGCCATTACCAATCGGTGAAGTAGTTCCTGACGCTTCCGGCCTCCATCAACGGTGTACGCTTTGCGCTTGGTCTGTCGTTGCACGTTGTCAAAATGAATCAAGTTGAAGTAAGTACAGCTTACTTTATGTTTTAATGTATTTTAGAAAACTGCGGCAATGTTAAGCATTACTTTTTGTATGCATTTAGCGGGTAATAACGTTAATTTTGTAAATTTCAGAGTGATGGTGACTCACGCGAGGTCGGCGACTCTCGTCGAAATGGAAACGCCGAAAGGAATTCAAACTACAGGGATTCAAAAGATAAACCTTCTGAGCCGGAACAATTTCGCAAGCTTTTCATTGGAGGACTCGATTATAGAACAACTGATGAAACTTTGAAAAACCATTTTGCGAAATGGGGTGAGATCGTTGACGTCGTGGTCATGAAGGATCCGAAGAGCAAGAGGTAATTAGATGCCATTATTCCATCCCCATTATATCTAGTGTGAATTTCGAGGCTTATTTTATTCTAAAATGCTATTGAAACTCAGATCTAGGGGTTTTGGCTTCATCACATATTCTTCTGGTCGTATGGTTGATGACGCTCAGGCTGCTAGGCCTCATCGCGTGGATGGGCGTGAGGTTGAATCTAAACGTGCTGTGCCTAGAGAGGTAGGTTTTGATATCAAATTATGCATGGTGAGAGTTAAATAACATTGGCCAGCTATCGTATAGGCAGCCATTCTATTTGGAATTTTGATGAGAGTATTTTATGTTGCAGCTAGATGTTTTTTTTATTAATGTGAACATTTACTATGGTTTGAAAAATTATGACTTCTTTAGGATATTGGAAAGCCAGATGCAGGTGTGACCGTGAAGAAACTATTTGTGGGTGGTTTGAAGGATGGAATAGATGAAGGAGAGCTGCAGAATTATTTCAATAAGTATGGCAAGGTGTTATCCGTTAATATAGTCACCAATAAGGAGACAGGTCAAAAGCGCGGATTTGCCTTTGTGGAATTCGAAGACCATGATGCTGTGGATAAAGTTGTTCGTAAGTGTAGAGACATAATAAGTTCTCAGTTAAATCTATTTTGGAGTGGAAATATCTATTTGCGTAAGGATCGACTCTTTGCGTAAGGGCCTAAAACTAATTCTCGAAATTTGAAATTATTGGCGACTATGTTTGGTTTAATCATTTCAAATTTCAGAAACAAAAATAGTAGGCATAACATAGGCAAAGATCACACCTTCGATAAGTTAGTCTCGGAATAATTTAGCCTGAGGTCTGATCATTGGATTTAATTTTGGTGCAATTGCGAAATTCCTTTAATTTGCCTATGTTGTCTTTATTTGCCTTATATCACTGCACCTTCAGTGACTTGACCATATCGTTCCGGTGATTCATTTTTACCAGGCAATATGGAATTGTAGTGATATAGTCAGTTTTAGGCCTATTTTACATTGAGAATATACTATCTTATGAAAAGTGGACACTGGGAGTATCTCTGAAAATACCATCTTATTGTGCTTTAGTGTAATTGAGTTCGTAAGAGGAGGCGTAGACTTAAAATGAAGTCAACGAACGTCAAGTAGTCAGTATATTTATTGTTAATATCGTGGAATGCTGTATTTAAGGGCTAGTTAGAAGACCCGCTTGGCGCTAAAGCACTCTAGTCTACTAATCAGGTGATATTTCCATGTGCTCTACTGCTCATATATGTGATTGTATGTTTGGAAATAGAAATTTTAATTAGTTTACCTAGTGCTACATTCTTATTGTTATGGTATTTTATTGAGATGAATGAAGTTCTACTTCTGCCTATCTAGGATAAGTATTCCTGGTCATATCTATTATATTAATTGATTTGTGTGTCACATTTCTTTTAGCGGGTATGGGTAAGTCTTCTGGATTCTCCGTTTAACATTTTTTAACTACTGCTATCCTACTTTTAAATTTATTTATTTCAAAGGGTGCCTAAATTTTCTGCCATCAGCATTTGAGTCGGGGTAAACGGCGGACTGCGTTTGTGGATTGAAGTTTCACTAATGGCCCCAGTGGCTTAAGGATTTGCAGTAGTGTGTACTCGTGCTTATGTGCATTGAGTGAAAGGTGTATGGGGAATAGACTTAATAATAGAACCTTTAGTGTTAGACCATCAGTAATCAGGTTTTGGGTTACTTTATAAGCTAGGAATAAATGCGAAGTTCGTGGTCAAGCACCTCAACGGTGATTAGTTGATATGCTTTTCCTAAGTACCAAATTACCATTAGGAGTTGGTTTGAATTTGTCTTGCTTACATTTCACGTAGAACTCATTATTTTGGTTTGATGTCAAATTAAAATTTTTTTTTGGGTATAATTACCTGCAAATTTGGCTATCAATGGAGCTAATGTCTCATTAACTCATACTTTTCCAATACTTTGGTATTTGTTAAAGGTCCACTGCCTTGCTATTTTCTGATTTCCTTGGTATTTTCTTTTTTCATTTCTTATGGTAGGGACTTTTGATGCATACCTATTTTAAAGCTCCCTTAAGTATAATGGAAAATAGTCACCAAATCCTAGTTACTTTGCCTTTAAATGGTAATTCCATTAATTTGGTGTTCATTGGTATATTTTGTTCGTTGATGTTTTAGGGTTTTTCCTGCATTTAAAAGCTACTAGCTGTATTGTGAGAGATATTAATAATAATTCTGATGGAATGGACCTTCAGGAGAATATGACACTTGCTTCAACATCTTAAACTATACATTTAGGTGTATTACATAACAGTAGTTGCATTTAACATGCATCCCATGCATTAAAATTTTATTCTCAGTTTTTAAGTGTTGTAGGGCTGTCTTCTTTTAGAGGAGAAAGGCTGCACAGTTTACTGTGGTGTGACAGGGAAGTTATCTATGGTTGGCTTGTAGGTAGGTGTATCAATTTCCCAGTATTGTCAATTAATCACAGGTAAGTCCTTAACAAAGTGTCATACATTACTTGATTCTTAAACGCAAATATTGGTTAAAGTCATTGCCTTTAATTTGATTAAACTCCTGAGAGAAATAACTTGTTGGAGCTTTTTCAATTTTATCTGAAGTTGTATTGTTATTTAAATTGATACATTGTATCTAGTATCCACATTTGCACTAAGGGAGACATCCCTTCTATCCTTACGGGCTTAAATCTTAAATAGTACTTCAGATATATTACCTTAAAACATATAATATCATTTTAGCTTCATATTGGCTCCTTGAATGGTTAGCTGACCATACATACATCATAATTGAAAGTTGCCGTTTGTGGAGCATGCTTAATAGACAGTGCCAGCATTGCCTGAAAGGGTAATTTAAGGGTGAAAGGGTTATTATAGTTGCAGAAGTTCAAGTTTCAGCTGATAAAGATTAATGAAATCTCTTTTATGTAAGTTAGAATACCTGTGGAATGTTACAGGTGTGCTTCCTTTGAACGATGAAAAGTAATAATCCTATGTTCGGAAACACTTGAATATTACAATTGTTATATGGAAACTTGCAAAGAAACATTTCACCACTTAATGTGAATAGAAAAAATTTCAGTTAAGGCATAATGGCACCCCGTAAGTCCCTTGAAACTGTGGGTAGGGGTGTACAAGGAAATGCTGGTGAAAAAGTCCATGCTTCAATTTTCTGTGGCCATTCTGATAGTTTTTTATTATTTCATAATGTTGATAAGTCAGTGATGGTTAGCATTTTGTTGAATTGTTTGAAATCTGATTTTGTGGTGGTATCTCAGTTGTGATTTTCACCATTGGAGCTAAATTTTGTTCCTCTGTTTAGTCTGCAAGAACCACACCATAAATGGCCGAAGGATTGATGTGAAAAAGGCCCTGAACAAGAATGAAATGGCTGCTCTGTCCACCGGGGGCAGTTTTGGTGGTGGCCGAGAAAGAAGTTATCCTGCGAGCGCTGGCAGAACTGGCAGAGGATATGGTGGGGGTGGTGGCCGTGGATCATGGGGTGGAGAAGCTGGAGGTGAATGGGGTGGTCGCAGAGGAGTTGGGGGAAGTGGATGGGGAGAAGGTAATTAAACTCCCTCATCGGCTTTCACTCATACTCTTTAAAATTTATTTATAACTTGATGCTAATCATATTTGTTAATTAAGAGTATCTTCTTTTGCATCTTGTAAGATTTCTGGTGAAGTATTTATCTGCTCACATGCACACTTGCAGCGGCATACTGTTTAAGGTTAAATCAATTAGCTGTTCTCAATTAAATCAATTAGAATTTCCTTTCTCTGCTGATTTTTTCTTCTGTTCTGCAATGTTTTTTACTAGTGAGTTCTTGCCGGACAATACCATGACAAGCATATGTAACCCCTTGAGCAAAGTATAAATTTTTCCTTTCCACTCCATCTGTGAGAAAGTCTGCGTACATGTAGAAAACAATAATATATACATCTCATTTAAGGGGTTAATTATGCTGTTCGCATGGTCTCATGAGGTTCATTTAGGTGTTTTGGCCCTGTTAGCTTCACTTCATTATCAGCGTAATCCATACTGCACTAGGTTGCCATCATTAACACTATAAATCATTCATTAGTAGGCATTCTAAATTTTGTAAACCAAGATGGTTGTCCCGACTGAATGGCATCAATTCTGTTTTGTCTAATTTAGTGTTATCGGTTTTTCTAATTTTTGTCTTATTTTAATGAATCTGCTGTTTTTTCCGCTATTGACTATGCTGATCAAGGCTATGGTCGTGTACCCTGGGATGGTGGCAATGAAGGTGCCGGTGGTGGCTGGAGTCAGGATGACCGCAAGGCCGGTGGTTGGGGTGCAGCCAGCCATGGAGGTGGTGGTGGTGGCTATGGAGGTAGTTGTTCAGATGATGTAATTTTGTCTAATGATTTTTAGGTTATCTGCAATTGCCACTTAATATATTCCTCTTTCCTATCTAGGTTCGAGGTGGGAAGAGGATGGTATCAGAGGTGGTGGTTACCAACAGAGTTACAATGGCGGACCAGTGAGAAGCAGTTACAGTAGTGCAGGGCGCAGTACTCCTTATGGTTTGTATCTGTCAATAACTTTGTCTTCAATTCTTGGAAAATGCTTATCTATTGTCAGTCTACTCATCTGGCATTTTACCTAGTGTTCTAATGACTTACGTGATTGCAGGTGGTGGTGGTTCGGGAGGATATGGGCCAAGTGGCTATGGTAGTGGAAGACAGTATTGAGCATTGGTTCCCCATCTTTTTGAGGTATTGAGTGTTTCCATTTATTATGCATTCTTTGTTTATGGCCTGTGCTCAATGTTTAGAATGTAAAATTAAGTTTTTCTTTTCTGACTAGGTCGCGGTGATGGTCGAACATGGATAATGCAGAAAGCGGCTGAATTGCTGGATTTTCTGATGCATACCTTGACTACATCCGGCTATTTGGATAAGAAAATCACAGATCTGATGATTATTATCAGCTGTTTGGTCGGTTATAGCAGGGTTTATAATTTTACTATACTTGGGGTGAAATTTGGGCTAATTTGATGTGCCCAAGATTTCCACATTATCAATTTAATTTTTATTCTATGTTTTAGATGTGTATTATGATTGGTTAAATTTATTATATGTGTATCATACTGATTTCCTCATGTTATATTGTTTTCCCTCCAAGAAAACTGAATTTCTTAAGATTTTCTCAGACATGAATTCATATTGGTCAGTGCTCATTTTTCAAAATTTCCATTGCAAGCTTGAAGTAAGATTGCAAGTGACTGTCTCCTCACACCTGTGAATGTCTTGTGCCCATGCATATTGGTATGCTGTTTGACACTTTTCTAGTTGTATAACTATGGTTTTAATGACTGCCTCGGACTTAATAAAGTTTTGAGTGAATTGATGTGATTTATTAACCTTTTCGTCCTCTTATCCCAGTAGTCCACCCTAAATTTAATTTTAAATGCCCCTGGATTACACATGTTGAGTGTCACTTGACACCTGACTGGAAGAGGTTAATCTCCAGTGCGAAGTATTGGCCTTCTACATTCTCTAGAGTGACTGCATTGATTGTGCAGATTCTGTAAGTGGCACACTGCTGCTATGCTTGCTTAACGGAAGTATTGCAGCAGTACGTGGGATTCTCATATTTAGTCCGGGGTTGATTTTCATTTGTTGGGGAAGCTAATAGAGGGGTAAGCTCCATTTTAGGGGGAATTTGATGATACGGAAACATGATTTTGCTAAAAGCTGGTAGGAAATAAATTGTGGCTTACTGTGCCTTAACCCAGGTGGGGTAAGTAGGTCGTGGGCTCGAGGACCGCCCGGGGAGGATGTTTGTGATGGTATAATCTATTAATTGTAAGAGAGGTCTAGACAGTCCTAAATTCGTACACCAGTCAGACACGATTGGTGTCCTGAGAGTAATTCGCAGGGTAATTTAAGCTGTCATTTTTGGGAGGAATGAGGTTTGTCCAGCCGTGTTCTATTAGCCATGGGAGGGAATGATGCCGCCTGATGACTTTCAGGGAAACCGGAAAAAAAGGGTGATATTTTCCTGGAATACCTTTAATCTTGCTGGGATGGCGCTTTAACTCGCAAAGGGATATTTGTGTACAAGGTTATGACCGTTTTTCGACTGGGACGGTGGTGGTAGGTCCGAGGCCATTCCACTTTCTCCAATCTTTGAAGACGCTTGTTGGGAAAGCGGGAGCTGAAACAGCTTGAGGACAGGGTTGTTCTTAATTTCAAAGCCATTGAAATGGGATTCTAGTCTGTCTCCGCTTGAAACCCCGCAACAGCGAGTCACAATTCTGCAGGTGATGCATGGCTATTACAATAATAGCTTGTAAGACGGTTACACTCCTGTATACTCCTTAGGTGGTGCGTGAAATTTCTGGAATTCAAGGACATTACTGTTAACCGCGGAACCTTCACGATGAGCCGAAATGCATATTTATGTTTCTACGATTAGTAGAATCATAGTGCATCGTAAGTCACTCGATCTGCACCATTACAGGAAATTCCCGCATAAGGTCGCCTTACACGATACAATTTCTTGTATAAACTGAACGACATTGTATGTTTGTCTGAATGGAATTAGAACCGGTTCTATTTTCCGTACAGACATTCACACAACTTGCCACTTTACACGGTACCTACAACTTCCTATACAAGCGTTGGCACAAAAATTTGTGTCGTGTAAGAGGCCTTTAGGGAGCCTATTTTGGTGTATCTGAAATTGCTGGAAAGCTCTCATTATTTTCCTAATGCTGGATATAATGCTGTTAGGAATGCTTTAAGATTGTTATAATCTAAACCAGTGCTACGCTTGCCCACGGTACATGTCAGATAGAAAGCCATGCATGAGATCATTGAATTATTTATGAATCATGGCGATTACCAGCTACGCGCTCAAGAGCAGTCAGGTGTTTCAATGCAATTCAAAGCCTTTCAATGCCAATCGGTGATGGGTTTTGATAGAAGATCCTTTGTTGCAAGAAATTATGATTGACACTTGGGTCGAGGCTCAACGGACTTAGCTGGGATTGAAGAAAATCAGCGGGTTACCTACTAACATATGTCTTTTGATACTTCATGGGTATAAGAACGATAATTGAGTTTTGGTTTGCATGAGGAAGTGGTGATCTCGTAAACATGGATGAAGAAAATTTTGAAGATACAGCTTCTTTCAACTCCAATTCTAATCAGAAAAGCCCCAAGGAGAGTATCAACATGTCAAAATTCAGCGTATACCACAGTGCACAGGACCTAAGAGATGATGTGCCGTCTGACACAGTGGATATTCCATTGACTGAAACAAAAATAGAAGAATGTGAAGCTAATATTAGACTTGAGGAGGTATTTATTATTTTGTTATGGTCTCCTTCTAAACTTTCGTTTTAGTCACATGGTGCTCCAAGATACTATTTGATACTGATAAATGATGGTCAACTCATGGCCGGTGCGCATAATCGGTGTAATTTAGTTTTAAAATGCCTGCAGCTAAGAAGGAGGAGCGGCGACGTTTGATTATTGCGGATTTAAAGGTGAATAAGCCTCATTCATCGTGAAACGGTCCGGGTCCGTGTGTTCCGCTCACTTTTATCACCGTTTGTGTAATTCTTGAGTTCTTATCTTGGAAGCAGCCTGCATTATCTCTCTATCTATTTCACAATTTCCTTCGGCTAATAGTTGTTGCGCGAGTATCTAAGCATGTTAAAATCCCCTTGTGCTCTTCGTTCAGATTTAATGTGGCATGCAAGGCCTGTGATAACTCTGTAGCGAAATAAAAGGGTGATGGAAGCAATTCTGTAATTTCAATGAGTATTAACCATTGTCTGGAGGGGCGTTCCGCCTTGGCAGTATCGTAATATCAGTGAAATCTTCTTCCCTTTCATGGTCCTCAAGGGTTTCCTAACCACGGATTGTCGTGTGATCTAGGTTTATATTCTACTGCAATGCATTTTCTGTTCACAGTGATGTGCCGGAAAGCAACGGATTTAATGTTTTTTAAATGTTAATTATATTTTCTGGTTAGAATTTTCATAAAGTAATGATGAATGAATACTCTCCAAAGTCGTGGGAAGGTATGAATGAATGTGTGAACATTATAATATACCTACTAATAGCTATTCGTGATATTAGTAAAATTGTACTGGGTGATCAACAGGGAAATCGTAATTCCTGTGTTCACTTCGGGAGGAAGATTTAACGAAATCTTATGACTTCTCATTCTGTGAATACCAGAAATGTGAAAGTATTAAAAACAATTATATTCAATATTGTTTTACAATTGATTCCTTATGGACAAATGGGTATTGTCATGGCTACCTAAAGTGTCATCAGCTTTAAACGATAGATTTCTTAGCCACATTTCGCCTAGATGTTTGATTTTGTAATCTTTAGATTCCTGTAGGGGCATAGTTAGAAATTGGCGTCTAAACGTACTTGTCTGTTTACAGTCGAATTATGTGAAGTCAGTTGGGGACTACCATTCATTAGGCTTCATATATTTTGTGGGAAAGTTTGTGTGTATCAAAAATCAATGCTAAAATTTGTTTGCCTTTGAACAGAGGTGGGTGTTTCAAAGTCTCCATATTCTTATTGTTTCCAAGCTTTTGTGTATTGTTACTCTCTTGGCAGTTGTAATACTTGATCATTTGTATCACAAAACAAGATATGGAGATGTCAGTATGTGATGCAGTCAATACTTAGTTCAAATTCTCTTCATTCCTTTAAATCTTAAAATTCAGGATTTGACAAATTAACTTAGGCTTGCAGTGATGCTCATGTTTTACATAAATGATATTTTTGTATTTAGGGTATATACTCTTCATATGTGGTATATCCACTTATGAGGGGTATAGGTCATTCCATATGAAATCAACCAACACATTTTTTTTTTTTTTTGAACCTCTTGGATTTTCGTGAAATTTGGTACTGTTGTTCATATCGTAGTAACTAATAAATATGATTTTTTGTATTTTTGGGATGATCGGATAGGGATTTATGAGGAGGTCAAAATTTGACCTTTTGGTGGCCTTTTTGCACATTAGTTTACTGGCAATTAGTCCGCTCCTATCCAAGCTACAGTGTTGGCATTGGGCTCATTGAAAAAGTAATTAAATTTCCTATTTAAAGGATCAACTTCAAATACTCATCATTTCAAATGGCATCACAGCATGGACCTACATCTACATGTGGTCAAAGGTCAAAAGAAAAATACACCATCTTCGATTTTTTTTAAATTCGGTATTATTAAACTGCACATATAAACACACAAAATTTTGAGATGGCTAAAAATTTAGTTTTTGAGATGTGTAGTGATAAGTGAACAAGAATTTTCTTCTAGGTGAACGGCAATCCACCTCTTTTTGCCTGCTATTCAAAAAAATAGACCACCAGTTTAGCTTGTAGTAATAAATGGTTTTGCTTGGTTCATCATTTTGCAGTTGCACATACAAGTAAGAACTGGTTCCTCTGTAATCTTACCTTGATCTCATTTCATTGTGAGCCATCTAGTACCCGCTTTGCTGTCCTCCTCTGTGATTTTGTATGTGCATCCAGACATCCCTCCTAGCTGGACACTCACTCTTGTCAGCACATGGCTTAGAGGAAGCACGAAGTCATCGTCTTTTAGGGGCATGCAAAGGATGGAGATGGCCCATCGGGATAGAGAAATCAAACTCCAAGTTCTCCAGGCATTATCTTCTCTAAAACAGATGCGAGCCACCAGTGTCTGTCATATTGCATTGTGACATTCACCAATGCCCTCAATAGGCTTTGTTCCATCTTCATTCACATCTGACTCAAAATCATCCCCATCAGACTCATCTTCTGTGTCGATTGTGTCTTCTTCCCCTGGGATCAACAGGACATCTTTGCTTTCAGCAGACGAAGAGTATTGATTCATTCGTAGCATTGTTGTGGATATCAGTTCAAAGCAGAGGAAACTTCACGTTCTGGCAATTGGGTGAAGAACTTGAAACGTTTCACTAAGAGATTGACACGTTGCTTCCTACACGTTCCTTCCTTCCTGCTTCTTCTACAAACACAAACTGAAATGTCGAGGAGCTCAAATTACTTTCAGCCGAATCAAATGGGTCCTTAGGGGTTCTGATTTGTCTATCGTATGGCCTCTGATATGTCTATCGTATGGCCTCTGATATGTCTATCGTATGGCCTCTGATTTGTCTATCGTATGTCTACTGCCAGGGCAAGCTAGGCCTGGCAGCCAACCTCTTTACACAACCATCTACACCACCACATGGCCCTTTCCCATGTGAGATGGCAACAAAGTGCCATGCAGCAAACACCCCAAAGTCGGATTTGTTCAAGCACAGGTTAAAGTTATTTTTATTCTTGTACTGTGCAGCACAACTATATCAGAAAAATAAATAATTTTCTTTAGTTCTGGCACTTTTTTGCGTAGAAGAGGTATCATCTGCTTCTGAAATGAGTAGATTGCAACAGTTTTGTGTGTGAGGCAGTCAGATATGAATATAAAGCTTGAATGTTCCAGCTTGCCACCTTCTAAGTAATAATACACTTACGGATGGAGTGTAGCCTGACTATTATTCCAATGATAACCCTGGATAATTCTGAAGAACAAAACTATAGTTTTCTGCAAAGTCTCTGCTGACTATAACTCTACCAGGCTGAAATGATCCTGTAAAACAAGCCGTTTACTGACAAAGGTGTTGACAAAGTCTTTGGAAGGCTGGTGAACTGTTTCTAAATTGCATTGGTCTGTAGTTAGCCATTGCTTATAGACTCTTTCAGTAATAAACAAATCATCAAAAACTGTCTCTAATACTGCTTTGATATTGTAAATACCTGGGCAATCGGAACACATCCCCAAGAAGCATTCAGGATGAGGTGGATTGCACGTGATCATGTTTAGAGCATCATGGTATGTAGCCTACGGAATTCCGTTCATCGATGAAGGCAATATAGATCCTTCGATCATTAATTTTAAAGTCTGGTGAACCGTACGTGCACAAACTGCATGGGAACCTGATGCACCAGGAAGAATGCAATATTTGGGTCACATTTCAGCGAACTTAGAGAATCCAATTTTAATATCTAGGTTCTTCTTGTCTAAGAGTGCATAGATTTCTTTGAAGTTTGACAACGCCAATCTCTTTTGTTCGTGTGTTTTCTTACCATTTTTTCTGACTGACACATCTTTCTCTCCAGGCATACACTGACTGACATCATTTTCGTAGGAAGCAAATTAGCTCTCTCTACAGGCAACAATGGGCCAGGCTTAGGTTTGGGTGGAGTAAGAATGCCATTCTTTTCAACAGCCTTCTTAACATTTCTAATCATGTTGTTAGAAATGCCAGGGAATTCTACCCTCACTCTCTTCGAGCTCCATTTTTGAGGCAGCATGGACAAAAGCAAAAATCATTCCTGTCTCGTGCATTCTGGGTGGTTATACCTTTCTTTCAGCTGGGTCATCATGGCCTGGTAGTCATTTGACATTTTGTTGTGCACATTGCTTTCATCATATGAAGATGAAAAATCTTGAATTATCGATTCTCCTGAAGAAATAATCTTCATTTTTTCATTATGTTGGTCTTTATTTTGTGTAACTTCCTTTTTGGATAATTCTTTCCCCATAACTTGTTACAGTGGATGGGAGATTCACCAGTGAAAAACAGCGATTTGTTTAAAATGTTGGTACATGATGGGAGGAAGTGGTCATGTGCGTCTTTGAACTGAACGTCACTAGGCCAGTTATGCAATCAGAAAATAGAACCACTTTTGTTTCTCAGTTCCAGAAATCATTCCTTCCTGAGGGGCCATATAAAATAAGTGCTACAATAGAGCTAGTTTATTTGTGAAATAATAGGCGTAAAAAATTACATATAAAAAAATTACAAAAAAGCTATCTCCAAATTTTGTGTGCTTGTACCTAAATATATATAGATTTATAGTCCCAAGTTTTAAAAAAAATCGAAGATGGTGTATTTGACCTTTGACCAAACCTGGATGTAGGTCCACACTGTGATGCCATTTAAAGTTATGAGTATTTGAATGTCAAACCCTTTAATAGAGAATTTAATTAACTTTTCAATGAGCCCAATCCCAACACTGTGGCTTGGATAGGATCTGACTTATTGCCAGTAAACTAAAATAATGCGTGAAAAGTCCACCGAAAGGTCAAATTTTGACCCCCTCATAAATCCCTACCCGATCATCCCAAAAATACAAAAAAAATCACATTTGTTTCTTACTATGGTATGAACAACTGTACCAAATATCTCAGTAATTGAAGGAGGTCACCAAAGGAAAATATTTAATTTTGCTTGATGTCATATGGAATGACCCGTATGTGCAAGATTCTGAGGAGAATATGTTATGCTCTTTTGAAGATTTCCTCTAGAGCTAATGCTTTTAGAAAGTAATGTCTTCAAGTGTGGTTCAACCAACTTGTTGGCATTCTACGCGGAGTAGTATGTAGGCATTTTGTAGTACTATTTGGAAAGGTGTTGATTTGTTATGGCATAACATTTTTAAGGTGTTAATTACAACACAATACTGGTAGATATTAGGTCTGATGTAAAAAGTGAGGAAAAACTCTTAGAATACTATTAAAGCTCTTTTGAGTGTTGCTTAAATGCATTGTTTTTATTTGCTGTGTATTTATAATATTCTTTTTCAGTGCTCACAAAGCTTGTTCATCCAGCCAAATCATTTGTTGGTCTTCATATGACATGATAACACAGAAAGAAAAACACGAGCCAAATCCACAAAAATATTGTTAATAAAAAAAATCCACAAAATCCACAAAAATAAAAACATTGGCTTGTGTTTTTCTTTCTGTGTTATCATGTTTCGCTTCCACTCCATATCGCCTGAATCTTCAGAATTTGTTCATATGACATATTTCAGCTATGTTAGTCCTGAATATTTATCACGTTTTTAGCTATTTATTTTGTGCCATGGTGTGTATTTGTGCATTTCATTGATTTGAGAAGTACCTCCTGTTGTAGTGGTGTTAAAATTATTAATTTTAAGCAGTAACTGTCTCCGTCTTTAGAGGGTTAGTATCATTTGAGAAGTAATGCTCATGTATGTTGCAGAGAAATATGCATTGGAAACTTTGTAGAGTATTGACTATCTAACTGTTATTGCTGCTGGTTTCTAGTAAATGTCTAAAACCACTGTTAGTTGGTGTAAAAGTAGGCTGTCATTTCACAGTGTAATTTGTGTTCAAATTAGTGATGGGAGGCCTATTTATTTACTCACAGCAACATTTAATGTGTTTTTTATAAGTGTGTCCCATTTAAATGATCTGCATTGTAGTGTCCTGATGTTGAAATGCTATTTAAAATTCATAACCCAATGATGAACATACGGCAAGTAGAAAAAATGAAGGATCCTCATGGGTTATCCTTTAAGAAGGAAGTGAGAAAGCAATTGGAAGAGAATGTGGCTGTGGTGGAATCACTGAAGGGGAGATGGGAAAACATTAAAAATGGCCTACAGGAAGCTGTAAAAAAAAAATTATTAGGAGAAGGAAAGCAGTGAAGAAGAAACCGTAGATCATGGGAGAAGGTTGAAACCTGATTGAAGAAAGAAGAAAATACAAGATTACAAAAACTGATGAAGGTTGACCCTGTTTCAAAAGAATAAGAAATTAAATAAGTCATGAAGTGAGAAAAGCTAGAGAACTGTGGATGAAGGATCTGTGCGAAGACATACAAAACAATCTTGCACATGGAAAGGTACAAGCTGCCCTTAGGGTCGTGTAGAACGGGATACAATGCCATAAAGGACGATAATGAAGAAATTTTAAATGAAATGGAGTATTGAAACAATGGATTCAATCTCTACATGAATATCAATGAAGAAAATGAGGTTGGAAAGGATGATATGGGAGAGTTAATCGTGAGATCAGAATCCTATGCAGCAGTAAGTACTCTGCAGATGAATAAGGCCCTTGGAATTGATAAGTTTCCAGCTAAGCAAGTTAAAAATGCAGGAGGGAAGACATTAACCAAGTTGTTTAGTACAATCTGTGACATAGGTACTCTACGGAAATGATGCCTACGGACTTTGAGGGAAAGGTAGGCATCCCTATTCTCAAAAAGAAGTGAGAAAATTAAACTTTAGGTCTGGCGACACATGTTTTGAATAAATTTACAAGTATCATGTGCAGAAGAATAGAATGATAAGCAGAGGAGTTCCTGGCTGATTAACCAATTTGGATCCTGGAAAAGCATGGGCACAAGAGAAGCAATTTCGGCTGATTAGCAAGTTCCTGGCTGATTAGCAAGTTCCTGGCTGATTAACCAATTTGGATCCTGGAAAAGCATGGGCACAAGAGAAGCAATTTCGGCCATTAAGCTGCTCATGGAGAAGAACTAACCAATTTTCATTACTTTTTGCGATTACGAGAAAGCTTTTAACAACGTGGATTGGAATGCAATGCTATTCTGAAAGGAATTTCCAGGTCATACAATGACCAAAGAATTAAATACATAGTGTACATAAAAAACTTGGTAGATGTGGTCAAATCTTTATCCAACTAGAGAAGCAAAGAGTTAGACAAGGTTGTGCACTGTCTCTCATCATTTTCAATGTTTACATCAAGAACCCTATCAATGAAATGGAGACTTAATGAGTGAATATCCCTAGGGAAAGAATTAGCATGCAGCATTTTGATGATGACATAATGGTCATGACAGAGACAGAATGAGAATTAAAGAAACTGTTAAATGAAAAAAATATGCTGATTTGAAGGTCATTGAAAGGAAAACATAATGGTATTCAGTAGAAGAGAAGAGGCTAAGAAAAATTTTAAACTCAAGGAAACAAAAGCTAGAATTGTTTAATGAGTATTGCTATCTGGGAAGCTGATTAACAAGCAATGGGTGAAGCAAGAAGGTAATACTCCCCTGAGTCAAGGACTAAAGAAGCCAGGGAAAAAAGGAAGCTATTTGAAAGCAACTTAATTGATGAAGGTAAGAAATCAGAGCAGATGCACCTTTGTGACATGGTGTGAGGCACTGCTGTATATCCTGTCAGTAGAATATCCCAGCAAAGAGGACATTTTACCAAAAGAGGAATCTACTTACAGCTGAAAATACAAGTGTAGAAGTTAGGAAACAGTGCATCAGAACATACGTATGGAGCATGCTACCATATGGCAGCAAAGCATACACAATAACAGCAGCAGAAAAGTCAAGGCTCTAAGCATTCAAACTGTGGTGCTACAAAAAAATTATAAAGATAAATTGACTGCGGGATGCACAAAAGAGTCCAAAGAAGAGTGGAAGAAAAGTCTTGTGAAAACTTTAAAAGGTAGACAGTACCTACAACCTAATTGGCCATGCCTTTGTACATGATGAAGGTAATCATCAAGGAATAAGTGAATGGAAAAGGAAGGCCTCGCATGAGATTTATAGATTAATTAGTGAAGGATGTGGAAGAGAAGTATGCACTTACAAAGAGATAAGCTGATACGGAAATCAAGTGGAGAGCTGTGTCAAACCAATATTAGAATTGTAGGCTGATAACGATGATGACATTTTAGTTTCTTAAATCTACAGATAATGTGTTTTGTTTTTAGTGGTGTATCATTTTGATCATTTTCAATACTAAACGTTTTCTAATAACTTAGTCCTAAGAAACATCATAGCTTGATTGGGAATATTCTCTTCAAAGGTTGGATCACTTGTCTCTCCCGACTCAAAAAATTAAGCCTGGTAAATTAATGTTTGAGAAATAACTTATCAATACCATTGTTCAAAACTCATTTGTTATTTGGGAAATATATTTTGGTCTATATGGCATAGAATACTTGAAGGGAGCAGGACTGGTATATGCACCATTGCCTGTAGTTAAGTAAGTTTTAATTATTACTGCTCCAAATATCTTAAAATGTTGTGTAGCCAATTGAGTGTAGAAAGAATAATAATAAATTTGGTAATGACTAATAAAATGTTTTTTTTTTTTTCAGAAATCACTTTACTTCAGAGATGGGATGAAAAAAGTGGACTTTATCATAGCCTGTGATGGCCGCTCCCCTGAGTCAAGGACTAAAGAAGCCAGGGAAAAAAGGAAGCTATTTGAAAGCAACTTAATTGATGAAGGTAAGAAATCAGAGCAGATGCACCTTTGTGACATGGTGTGAGGCACTGCTGTATATCCTGTCCACTGCAACTCTCTGTGCATTAACTTGGGATTAAACTGATTTTTGCTATGCCTCATCTGGTTACCTCCTAGTATGCATTTCAAATATCTTTGGGGCTGAAAGGCTGGTGTAAATGTAGTGGAGATGAGCAAAGACAAATTCGCTTGTCGCATGAATATCTCCGAGTAAACTAGTGTGTTCTAGGTGTGGCCTTAGCCTTTTGGAAATTCAATTGCTCTCAGACCTCCATCGTTTGCCCTTTGTGAATTTGCTTGCTGCATTGCCAATTTTTTTTAGCATCATAATTACATGTCATCATTCAGATATGTGAGTTCTATATAAGCGAGGATGACAGTAATGTGGAAGGAGTAGACCACCATGGCCACTCCATTTGGTTGGGAATGCCTACTATTTTTATACTTGAATTAGTGAATACTTTTCATCGGAAATAAAAAGACCAGTAATAGCAAACACATTGTGTTGCCATTTTTCTTTCATTAAAATTTGTATTTAATTGAATGAATAATATCCACAGTGGATCATATTGGTTAATCCATTCCTGATTTTAACCCTCTTTGGATGATGTTGTTTTTGCTGTAAATAATATATTTTTTTAAATTCAGATATATTTCTTGTTCTCAAATTCCATCTGTAAATCAACCTGTTTCTTAGAATTACTCATTTCCATTATGGCCAATGTTGAAGTCTAAGATAAGAATCCTCTTGTACTATAAAAATGTATTGGTTGACCTCTGTTTTATTTCTTAGCGTGGGCGAAACCTGTTTCAGTGAGGGCCGACACATCACATAGCCTCTGAGAGTCTCTCTCTGAGTCACACTTAAGAGTCTCTCAGATAATATTCTGACCATTGTTGAGCTAAGCCCCTTTTAGAGGTAGTTTCCCACCTATCAGAAGTGGAGACTTTGAAACTATTCTGGACCATGCACCAGAAAGGCACCATGGCCATCAAATTATAGGGCTGCCTCTCAGCCACCAAGATGTATGAAATGGATAAATACACAGATTGACACATGATTTGGAAATGATAAAATAACTTAAATTTATAAAAGTGTTTTTGAATGGCCCTGTTGATGATATGACCCAGAAATTGCTATACTTCACAATATTCGAAAAAGTGGAGCACGTTTTACTTTCCTTTTTCCGCATCAAGTGCCCAGAAAAGTACTAATTTGTCTCAGGCATAATTTTTATGGGTGATTTTTCTGTTCTCATTTGGTTTAGGTTACTGAAAATAGGTATCTATTTTCATTAGTTTCTTTGTTGTTGAAGTCAATAATATATCATTTTAACTCTTTTTGTTACAGGATTGATTTTGGAGAAAGAGCAGAATGAGGATGGTAGTGGCTTCATTTTTGTCAAAATTCATGCTCCAAAAGAGGTTTTATGTCGGTATTGTGAAATAATGAAGTTGAGGATGCCAATGAGAGAGGTAAATACACTGGTATATTTAACGAATGAGTTCCATCTTCAAATTTTCAGTTGGTCGAGTGCAGTCATTGTTACATACAGAGTGTCTTGTGCCTTGAAAATTGGGATGTTACCCTAGAATTTACCTCAAGACCCCTACATTTTTTATTTGTTATTGGGAAGTCATGAGACCTAATGGAGTTCTTTATTAGCAAGATAATTCACAGGGAAAAAATAATTCGCCTTGACTGGGACTCGAACCTGGAACTCCTGATTTCCAGCCAGGTGCTTTACCAGTTGAGCTACCAAGATGTCCTCTTTCTCTGTGAAAACTCTAGAGGCTTTAAGGGAACAAGATGTTACTGGACTGCTGGGCATATTATGTCACTAAGCAGCCGGATTCAGTGATGCACATTGATCTGAGTGTTATTTGCAAAATCATGGGCATTGCTGAAACTTTATTCTACTCATTTGTGGATACTAATGCACAAATTCATCATGGATTATTGGATTGGAGGTGGACATGATTATAAGGGATTTTGAATTGCACTGTCAGGCAACTGCTGTCATAAAAATGTCGAATATATACAAGAGAACTGAAGACTTCTTGGATAATTTTTGGGTGCTTTTCATCCAAGGCTCGATATACCAGTGTGCAATGACTCATGTTAAACTTTAGAGTGCAATGAATGCATAAATGCATTCAACTGTATCAGTGCCTGTAGTACTATCCATGCATACATGCATGTGGATACAGCAGTGCCCTCAGCCCTATGGATACAAATAAGCATTTCCATCTTCTCATTCTGTGCTCAACATACTTTTTGTCGTATCTCCTTGGGGACTTGGTAGTTATTTTTAAGGAAGTCTCGCTAGGTGCTGGACTTGAAAGAGTATTGGTCAAAGGAGAGGCTATTGTAATTCCTGCCTTCCCAGCTATCTTGTACCGGGACTGATATATACTGATACAGTGCAACCTCTATAAAACGAGACCTCACGGTGCCCAAGAAAACCCTCGCTATGGTGAAGTATCATCTTACCGGGGTTGGAGCAAATAATCGCCATGAAACCTATTAACAACAATTTTCTAGGAATCGGGATGGTGTGGTGCCAGAAGTATTTCCATCCGGAGAGAATCCCAAAAGAAGGAGAAAGTTTTTGCTGTAATTTATATCGTAATTTACCAACTAAACATTCAATCATAAAGCACCGTACCTACTCCAAAAAACAATGAAAGGCTCGAATTTTTGGTCATTTTCCCAAGGTTAAAACTGACCAAGCTACACTTTTCTAATGCATTTAATGTTCCTTCCATTACTTTGATTAGTTTCACCAAAAATTAAACCATAATTGATAAATACAAATTGTTTTGCCTTTATTTCTTGCCTTTACTCTTTCCCTTGGTTGGTCTTAGTTTTTATGATTATTATGTTCACGTTCTTTGTGACATTTTGCGGAAACCATTTGGAATGACATACCGCATTTGTTTTCACATACAAAAAGAAACAGTGGAAGGTGTCCTGCCTTGGAGAATGTTTTCTCCCATCCGATCTATAGTCTACATTGAAAAACAATCTGCTTTAACATGTATAACAATTTCATTGAAATAGTGGTTGTATCACAGTAAGTTCTTTTTAAAGATTTAGTTAGGCCCACAGCACACTTACAGTAATTCTATGTCAGGTGTATAAGCACGACACTGCAATGGCAACAATTCTAATGAAACATTTATTATAGTGGAAAATATATTATTCTCTCTATATAACTTCAGGAAAAATATCGCAAAAATTATATATTCCACATATGTCACTTGACCGCCCAGGGAACAAAATAAGATCAAATACATATTCGCAACTGCTAATGCTGCAGCATTTCCAACAATATTAACAATTAAACAATATTAATTTCATCTAATATTAACAATTAATTAATCGGATGGCGATTTATAACATGTAGTTGATACTTAGCACTTCATATTATTTGCATTCCTAACGGATTATATGCAATGGCAGAGGTTGACCACTCTTGCGGTTGTTTGCCTGTGATGGAAACTCTCAAGTCGGGGGCCAGCACCAAAAGGGCCTTGTGAAAATCATATTTTTTTACATGGCAATCATTTTTTACATTGATGGTGCCCTGCAATCTCTCGTATTGGCGGGGGGTCTCGCAATAGCCATACTTTTACTAGCTTGGTTCCGCTGTGCTAAAATTTTTATTTTTTTGTGATAACTCCAAGCCAACCAGCAGCGATAGGAAGGAGGTATGGATGTTCTCCACTTGCCACAATTCCTGAAAAGACATGATATTTATTTCATTAGAGGTGGTGCAAAAAAACAGTGAAGTGGTACAAAAGATTTTTTTTTTCATCATCTGGGCGTGTATGTTCAATGCTCACGTCCTATGTTAGGTATGTTGCAAAAATTAAAGAAATTTAAATGGCAAAAATTTTCCATCTCCCTCATTCAGGAGATGGTGGAAAATTTTGTGGGGTCTCAAGGAAAAGGCGGTGGCAGAAAGTCAGATGAAGATGTTCCACTGTGTCTTTCTGGTCATTTTCTGCAACTTGTTACATCAGAGGCTTGTAAATCAAGCTCACCTTGTAAACGTGTGGTCTGTGAAAAAGAAAAGAAACAAGATACATGTCTGATGAATGTGGGGTGGAATTGTATGTTGCTCCATGTTTTGATATATTTCACACAAAAATTATTAGAATCGATCAATTTTGTCATTGAAATTATTTTTTTAAATTCAGTATGCTTTATTAATTAGTAAGAAATAGTGAGTAGAATAGCCCAGGCAAAGAAGGCATTCTTTCAAAAGAAGAACCTACTTACAGCAGGAAATACAAGCATAGAAGTAAGGAAACAGTTCATCAGAACATACATCTGGAGCATTTTTCTTTACGGCAGTGAATCATGGACGATGACAGCAGCGGAGAAGAAAAGGGTAGAAGCATTTGAAATGTGGTGCTACAGAAGAATGCTGAAGATTAAATGGATCGACCGAGTTAGTAACGAGGAAGTGCTAAGAAGAGTAGGAGAAAAGAGAAGTCTGCTGACAACTCTAAAAAGAAGAAGGGAAAACTTAATCGGCCATATCTTGAGACACGATGGCCTGATGAAGACTATCGTCGAGGGAAAAGTGAACCGGAAGATTGGAAAAGGCAGGCCTCGTATGAGATATATGGAACAGGTTGTGAGGAATGTAAAAGAGAAGAATTACGTCACAATGAAAAGGTTGGCCGATAGAAGAATCGAGTGGAAAGCTGCGTAAAACCAATCCTAGGATTGTTGACCAATGATGATGATGCTTTATTAATTTCTTTGTGGAAGTCCTCATTTTCACTTTTCAGGCTTACTGATAAGTATTTTGTCATTGTGGAAGAATTATGAATTTGATCAAAATTTTTTGGGAATGTGGAAGAAACGTCCAATGTTAGAGATTATCTTGGGTTCGTAGAAGTGGGGAAAGACCAACTAAGGGGGAGCGGTAATAGGGAATCTCCTCTAGATCCTTATCTCGGACCCACGTTGTACCCATGGCATGAATAACATCTTGATGGAAAAGGTACCCCTTCCCTCAACTGCTAGAAGCCTTACTACATTGACTAATTGGCTGTGACCTTGAAAACAAGTGAAAAATATTCTGCTCACCCTTGCTTTGTTGCGGTGATGAATGAGGAAAGAATCCATTTGAAAAGTACACGAAAGAGATGACTAAGGGCAAAGCCACAAGTATTTTTTTATACTGATTCGAAAGATGACATTTTTTTGCTTCTTTATTTTTCTTGTTTCCAATTCGTGATACTTTAACGTTTCTGGCTCCAAATCTGACTGAAAAGTTTTTTGTTTGAGCATTTTATCACTTTTAGTTCTTGATGTTTAATTAATTTTACAACACAGAGCAGAAGCATTTTAAGTTTTCTCAAATCATACGCAATTGGGGTATTTAAATGTTTAACCCTGCTGTGCATAGCATGAGGCTCTGTTGGAGGAAATGCTTAGCTCTCAAATGGTTATGAATGATACTAATTTTATCTCATGGGAATAGATCTGTGGAAAGAGGATTTTTATATTAGTATAGAATGCACTATTAAAAATCAGAAGGAAGACAGCTTTATTCCATAGCAAGTTCTACACTATGCTGTTAGCAGAGCAGGAGGTGTTAAATCTTTGTAGATTACTGTAAAAATGATCAATGGTACTAAAAATACTCATACTGTGTATAGAGATTGTGCCGAAAGTGAAGAGGTTGGCAAATTAAGGCCCTTGAAATACCACTTTTCATCCTTGAAAGCCCTGGAAATACTGTGGAATTTGATTGAGTTCAAGTTGTTAGATATATAGTGTATATTTGATGCATCAATATTCCCTATATAATTAACCTTTACCCAAATCCTGTTAAATACTAGACTTCCCTATTTGGTGTAGTTGTTTCATGTGGTTCATTTCTATTTGTAGAGAAATGTACATCATAATAGTAGATGAGTAAAAGGGAATCTCAGTTTTTTTTTCTTTAATTGCTTATTAACATAGTGCAAAAATATTTCCCTGTCACGTGAGATTGGTGAAAAACATTTGAATAGGTATTATCATTTTCTCGGTACTTGTCACTTTCACACACACTCAGTGATTCAACCCGAAGGTTGGTTTTGATAGATGAGGGTAGAGCTCACCCCGGACTAAGCCAGAGGTGTGTGAATTTCACACATTCAGGGTAGGGGGGCCAGTTCCTTTCCCTGGGCCACCTCGCACTCCGAGGATTTTTTTTTCATACGGGGGCGTCCAAAGGCTTCACCTGGATTTGAACCTGGGACCCTTCGATCAGTAGCCAAGTGCTCTGCCCACTAGGCCACCACTCTCCTGTTATGCCATCACTCAGTGATTCAACCCGAAGGTTGGTCTTTTTTACTTGTCATGTTACAGCAGCTAATTAGAGTAAATTTGGGAGGCCTCTAATCAGGAAAATGTCAGGTTATACTCAATGTGTCTTGGGAAATCGGGAAATTCATGAAGAAATATTAGAATTTTATTGAGTGACATAACTTAGCTGAAACTCTTCAGATGGCTCATGACCCTTGGATTTGCTACCTCACATTCTGTAATTTGCTTTCCAGCCTCAGTGCCTCTAATTTTGCTGTTATCTCATAATTTCTCAGTTTGATATTAGCTGTGTCAATTTCATCAGTATTTTTTCTAAAATTAATTTTTCTCTTTATTATTTTCAGTTGCATGACAGTGATGACTTGAAGGATTCAGAATTTGATTTAATAGAAGAAGTAAAGACCCTCTTTCGATCAATAGTGGAATGCGTATTCTTTGATTCCAATATATTTCGGCGAGATGATTCAAAACTCATGGCTGTGTACAGTAGAGACAAGGAGTACCTGTATGTACATTCTATTTCCTGTAATATTTGTTTGTGAATTTATACTTCATTTATAATGCATATGAAAAGGCTTGATTTTTGTGAATTAGGTTTTGTGGCAGTGGAGAAAGTACAACCTTATGTGATGTACCTTTGATTCACGCAGGTTTGATTGTGACTGCATGGACTTTTTCACACCAGCTGTCCGCTCTACTGTTGTGGATTTCATTTTGGAGCGCAAGCATTTTAGTAATAACGAGAGAGATGTGTTTTCTTTTGGCATTCAGAGGCTCATAAATGAAAAAATTTATAGTGCAGCTTATCCTCTGCATGATGTAAGTATTTATGGAAAAACCAGTGAATCCAGATGTTAGCCACTACAGTCAAGCCCACTTATATCAAACCTATTTATAACGAAGTTCTGGTTATAACGAATTCTGTTATTACGAAGTAAATATTCGGCCCCTTCAACTCTGTTATAAACGGGCTTGACTAAAAGTGTTTGCTCAATGTGATCTTGTGTATGTATTCATTGTAAATTTTATATCACACAACAGGGAAGCCTGAAATCTCCAGACTCTGTTAGGCATCAACTTCTAAAAGATTGGGCCTCCTTGAAGCGCTGGGCCCATTACCAACCTCTTGATCAGATTCGGGACTATTTTGGAGAAAAATTTGGCATTTACTTTGCCTGGCTTGGGTTTTATACGAACATGTTGATCCTTCCTTCTATTGTTGGGATTCTTTGTTTTATTTATGGATGTGCCACTGTGATGTCAAACCAGTTAAGGTGTGTATTACCATGTCACTTTCCTCTCTTAGAACGACTGTATTTTCTGGCTTATAAAATTTTGTTTTTCCATATGATGTTCACAGAAAATCATGCTTCCTCTTAACACATTTCTTAGTAGGTAGAAATTACTAAATTGATCCCATGGGATGGCAGCTCTTATTGGCTTTGCTTAGTGGCACCAAACTCTGATTGGCATTACTTGACTCCCAGTATAAGACAATGATGCTAATTGGTGTCACCCATGATAAATGTGTTTGATAGTGAAATAAGAGTGTATGCTGTTTGATGTAACGTGAGTGTCAGACTTGATATAAAGGCAGCTCTCAATAAATTTTTGGTGGCATATTGGAAGTAATCGGAATCCTAAACATGTCCTCTTTAACCCTTGGTCATGCACAGTCTGATCTGATCAGAGACCTGATCACTTGGTTTAACTGTAATAATTTATCTTTGGTCATTATTTTATGCCTCTTCCATTTGATACCTTATTTTGCCATTGGTCAAAATACTATGACTGTTGATGCAGAACTTTTAGTGTATTTAACTTTTTTGTTGGTATTGTCCATTACTTTCGAGCCGTAACCAGGAGGCACCATATCCTACTGGTTATGTTTCAATGAGGGAGTGGTACTTCACAATTTCATTATATTGCATAGTGGTTTAACAAAAAAGCTATGAATGGTTCATTTGTGCTTGTTTTGGTATCATTACAGTTTTAGGATAAGAATCAAGGTGCCACTCAATCAATATTTCAACCTCTGCTAGTTCATAAAAAACATTGATGATGAACACTGGTAACTAACCACTGGATGCGTAAGGCTGTGATTGATCATTTCTTCCAGATTACTCTTATTGCATAGGGATGTTAGGCATTTGCTGTGGATGCTTTAGTTATGCTCTCTTAGTTGTCTCTGCATTTCTTTGGGTAGGCATAAGACTCTCTGTGTGTTGGTCGTGTGGCAACAACAGCAAATAATTAGTCCAGTCCATTGCGTCTCTGGACTTAGTTGAGTATGGTTTGATCTTGAGTTAACTTTCAGCTCTATCTAATTTATATTACCTGTGAAATCACTTCTTTTTTGGGGTCCTAAAATCCTCGTTTTTAATATTTCAACCACTGCTAGTTCATAAAAAACATTGATGATGAACATTGGTAACTAACCACTATACCGGGCGAATCACTACTTGAAATTTTATTATTTCTTCCCATAATTATTTTGCCACACATTCTTGTAAATTAGAGACTGGGCAGTAAATCCAATGAATGGTTTTGACATTTTCTACTTTGTAGAGTGAACATAGTGACAGATTCTCCCGGGGTAAAGGAATATGCCTTTGAAGCTAAATTCCCTATTGTATCTTGGGCATTATTTTCCCTGATATTGCCATTGTAAACATTGTGAAATGCACATATATGCAATGTCAAATGTCTGCCTATTTTTTCTTGTCAGAGGGATGCTTATGATATGAATTTTGAAGAAATCAAAATATTATTGGGTCTTCTATACTTGACACATGTTTTCACAGCATCCCACCAAAATCTTGAGGACTTAAGTGTTAAGGTTGTAATAGTAGAAAAATAATAATAATAATATCTTTTATTAGCCTAGAATATCGCATTACAAAGTTTGCTCACAATATAAGGCTCATCCAGAATTTGGGAAAAGTTTTGAAAAAAAATATGCTGCAATACAAAAAAATTACAATCACACAGCAATATAAATATATCATGAGAAGATAAGTAAGTACAGTAAGTCCTTGACTTATGCGGTTAATTCGTTCCAAAACTTTCTGCGTAGGTTGAAATCCACGCAAGTCGAAATGCAACAACTTACCTAACCATTTTTGAATCATTAGTGGTGCCGCTTTTACTGCAGTTGGCGGTAATCGGCAACTATTACAGAAAATGCCATCTTTTGAGAGGCCGTTAAGTTACCATAATACAAGAATTCCGAGAGTAACACAAATCCAGTCTTTATTTCATTGAATATTTAAATCTGAAGTAAGTTAATTACTCAAAACGTGTTCTTTTTTATTGTGATGGACAACAGACATCATCTATGGAGTAGATAATTTACTATGCGTCGACTTACACGGGATGGTCAAACTACGCTGAAAAAATATGTTAATGTCATGGAAGGCCGGTGACAGGCCTACGTTTCCTTCGGGTTTCTGTCTTCATGACAGATACGCGGCGACAGCTAGTAAAAGATCAAACACATAGATTCTTATGGAGCCGACCAGCGACGGTTTCAAAGCACTGCATGTCGTGTTTATGGTGCCACAGGACAAATAGCCAATGTTTGCTGCTCATACTGAGGACTGCCAGACGCAACGCTGCTAATGGCGCCATCTGTTTGTACGTCCAGTCTGTTTTCTCTCACCTACTGGTGTGAATGTGTCTTGAATGCGGTTGCTGTGTGTTAATGTTTGACGTACATTTATTTTTATACATGATGTCCCGCAGGGAGGCGTTATTGTATATGCATCCATGGACTTATAGACTCAAAAGTAAAAACAAAGGTTAAAATTTCAGCATTGTTGCGAGAGGCCTATGAAGGCTTCAGCAAAGAAGACAAAAAGGAAAAAGGTAAACAAATTAGACTTTTTCACCATCACCATGATCATTCATCACCTATCGAACTATGTAAAGACGAGAGTGAGCATTCCGAATGGCCGTAGTTTGGCATCAACTCTTGCGCACATGACAGTGAGTCGCAGGTCGTCTCTAGTGTATCTGTCACGGCAAGAGAAACACAGAGAAAATGCAAACATAAGGTCTGAACACACCGGCGTGGATGCGGGAGCGAAATTCGTCAAGGGGGCGAACTCCCCCCCTCAGACCAAAGCGATACATTCGCGGGATTTCAGGGCACGTGCAGGCATCATTACTTCCAATTCTGTGATAAGACTTTGGAAGTGTCATCTTACAAAGATGAAGCTCTCTTCGTAATTGCATTGGCAGAAGACCAATACCGAGAAAGGAATAGTAGTAAGCAGCATTACTTTCAAATTTAAAAAAATACTATTCACAATTATTGTTCAAAAGCGTGTCTATATGTAAGTGTTTGATCTAATCATTTTCATTGTTTCTGGATGGAGTAACAGTTACTTCTTAACTGCTACAATGAACTCCTCTGTCGACATTTCTCGCAGTAATTTTGCTCTAGACTAGGCATGGGATGAGGGAAACGTGGCATGCAGCGGACTGAATTATATTCGCGGTGGTACCGCCTTCCGCCGGTCGAGATTCACGTCGGTTTGCACGCAGTGGTATCTCGCCAAGAGATTTTGTCCCGTGCGAATTTCGCTCCTGCATTCCACGCTGGTTTGTGCAGACCTTAACACTGGCCTAACTGCACATCCACGTAACTCCGGATCTTTGTAACTCGGATCTGCGTAAGTCGAGGACTTACTGTACTCATTAGTTCAGAAATTAAAATATACATACATAAACAGCACTATGATAAAATTACAGGTATAATACTCAATCAAATGAATGAGAGGAAGATAAGTACTAATAAATTCAGAGATAAAAGTGGTCAATGTAGACACTGAAATTGTAAGGGATCTGCCATATACTCATTAACATCAAAGTAGAGTTTTGCACTAAAAAGAGCTTTCTCATGGGTGCCATTTACATAAATTAAAATGTTATTGCTATTACATTTATTTTTATTGGCCAAACATAAGTTGACATTTATAAATATGAAGTTTAAGAAAAGTTTGACTGCATCAGCTTGTAATAGATTTAGTATCCTTATTACCATTGAAAGTTGGGGTATCAGATGTGGGAAAAATAGGCTATCAGAGTACAACTAATTTGCATAAAAATTTAATTGCATATATGAAATTTTTATCATGATTTATCATTTCATATTATAAATGACTGAGAAAAAATGAAAAACAATAATAATCTAGCTAGAATGCACAAGATATTATCTGATTTTTTCAATAATCACACAGAGAATTGCCCCATTGAGAAAGCGTAGCTATTGTGGAAATTTCGGAGCTTAATTGAGGAAGAAATGGATTTGGCCGATATTTGAATAATAACCAGGTCAAATGGGGGATCAAAATTTATTCTTTAGTTGATTTATAAAGTTTGAGGTTGATGCAAGCCCACGCAATATAATGGAAATATTGATAAGTCCAATTTCACAATTGGGTCATAATATGACAATACAATTGCTAATTATCTGTTCCCCTAACTACCAAAATAAAATAGTTGTGATCTATTAAACTTCTTAGGACTTTTAGAAAAAATAAATGGGAAATTCCACTGCACTTTGTAAGCATTAAGGAAGTACACCATCACAACATTTGTGGAGTACGCATTGTCCTAGTACTCAATGAGGAGAGACTAAGTAATCAATTAAGTGATCTGAGGAAGATAAAGAATTGAAAAATCAATAAATTTTTAATCAATGTTATTTAAATTTCATCATCATGGGTCAACAATCCTAGGATTGGTTTGACGCTACCCTCCACTCAATTCTTCTATCGACCAACCTCTTCACATTAACGTAATTCCTCTCTTTCACATCACTCACGACCTGTTTTATATGACTCATACGAGGCCTGCCTTATCCATTCTTCCCGTTCACTTTTCCCTCAACGATTGTCTTCATCAGGCCATCATGTCTTAGGATATGGCCGATTAGGTTGTCCCGTCTTCTTTTTAGGTTTTTCAGCAGACTTCTCTTTTCTCCCAATCTTCTTAAGACTTCTTCATTTGTCACTCGGTCGAACCATTTTATCTTCATCATTCTTCGGTAGCACCACATTTCGAATGCTTTCACCTTTTTGTTCTCCATTGCTGTCATTGTCCTTGCCTCACTGCCGTAAAGAAACATGCTCCAGATCTACGTTCTGATGAATTGCTTCCTTACTTCTAAGCTTGTATTTCCAGCTGTAAGTAGATTCTTCTTTTGATAGATTGCCCTCTTCACCTGGGCTATTCTACTGACTATTTCTTTCTAGCTTTGTCCATCATTGATTACTCGGCTTCCTAGGTAACAGAACTCTTTCACCTCTTCCAGCTTTTGTTTTCCTAGTTTAACGCTGGTTTTGGCCCGTTCTCTCTTGCTGCACACCAGTATCTTAGTATTCTCCTTATTGATCTTCAGCTGATATCTGGCCATTGTCCTTTCCATGGTTATCAACATCATATTCGGATCCCTCTCTGTCACTGCTATGAGTGCTATGTCATCAGCGAATCATAGCATGCTGATTGTTTCTCCGTGGATGTTCACTCCAGAAGACTCCTCTTGTTCACTCCAGAAGACTCCTCTTTGATTTTATTGATGGCTATCTTGATGTAAACGTTATAAATTATGGGAGGTAGTGCACAGCCTTGTCTCACTCCTTTCCTTGTTCTTGCTTTTTCACAGCTGGGTCCAGATTTTATCACAGGTACTTGGTTTTTATACAGACTGTGTATAATTCTTAGGTCATTGTAGGACACTCCAATTCCTTTCAGAATTCCAAGCATTAAATTCCAATATACGTTGTCAGAAGCCTTCTCTAAATCCACAAATGCAGTGAAGGTTGGTTCGTTCTTCTTCATTCGCTTCTCTATGAGCCGCCGAAGTGCCAATATTGCTTCTTTTGTACCCTTACTTTTCCTTAATCCGAATTGATCTTCATCGAGGAACTTTTGTTCTATTCTTCGGTAGATGATCCTCATCAATAACTTTATCGTATGTGTCGTAAGGCTTATAGTACAAAAATGTTCTCATTTCTCCACTCTTCTTTTTGGGAATAGGAATTATGATGTTTTCCTCAAAGTCCCATGGTATTTCTCCCATTGAGTACATGTCGCAGATGGTTTTGTAGAGATGGGGTAATGTTCTCCCCTGCATTTTTATTAATTCTGTGGGGATATCATCTATTTCAGAGGCCTTATTCATCCAAAGGTCTCTTTCTGCTGCGTCGAATTCTGATCTTAATATTGATGCTCCCATATTATCCTTTTCGACTTTACTTTCCTCTTCAATCACTTTCATGCTGAGATTGTTTCCATTGTATAATTCTTCCAGATATTCTTTTCATCTCTTCGCTTTACCTTCATTTTCAATCAGAAGTTCTCCATTCTTGTCCCTTATGGCATTGAATCTTGCATTCCATGAAGTGGTTCCTCACTGTCCTATAAGCAGCTTCCGCCTTTCCAAGTGCAAGTGTAATAGATTCTTAATCCACCTTTCTCTAGCTTTCCTGACTTTGCAACTTATTTCGTTTGTCATTCTTTTGTAGCAAAGCTGCCCTTCTTCAGCTTTCACATTCGTTTACTTTCTTCTTTTTTCGATGAATTCTAAGACCTCTTCCGTAATCATTGGCTTCTTCTTGACAACTTTTCTTCTGCCCAGAACTTCTTTTGTGGCTTCATGTAGTCCACATTTAATATTTTCCCACGCTCTTCCACTGATTTCTCAGTCAGGTCCTCTCCTATGTTGCTTCCTACTGCTATCTGAAATGCCATCTGATGTTGAGTCTATTTCAGTTTTTCTACTTGCCAAATTTTCTTCACTGTTTTCTTCAATTTCTTGAATTTTAGATGGCATTTCATCTTCACTAAATTATGGTCGCTGTTGATGTCTGCACCAGGGTAGCTATTTCAGTCCTTCACCTGATTCCAGAACCTCTGCTTCACTAAAATGTAGTCTATTTGAAATCTTCCTCTGTCTCCTGGCATTATCCATGAGTATCTTCTTCGGTTGTGATTTTTAAACAATGTGTTAGTAACCACTAACTTATGTTGTGTGCAGAACTCCAGCAGTCTTTCTCTTTCTTTTCAGTTTCCCAATCCATATTTACCAGTTATTCTTCCATCTTGACCTTCGCCGACGACAGAGTTTGTCTCCTAAAATAATTAGGTTTTCTTCTCCTCTTACCTGTTTTATAACTTCTGTCATATCTTCATACACATCTTCCAATTCTTCATCTTCGTAGTCCGACATAGGCATGTACACTTGTGCCACAATGGTATCTGGTAGGCATGGTCTCAATCTTCACTCTTCCTGAGCATTATGCCTACTCCAGTGTTACCATTCAGTGATCCGGTGTGAATAATTCTATAACTTCCACTCCAAAAGTTTCCTTCTTCTGGCCATCTCATTTCACTGATTCCTAATACATTAAGGTTCATTCTTCGCTTTTCCTCCTTCAGGTTCTCGTCTTCCACAGGTCCGAAGTGATCGCATGTTCCTACCCTAAAATGTCTATCACACTTGACTGATGTACTCTCTGTGGTACTCCCCTCCCGGAGATTCGAATTGGTGACTATTTTACCTCCGAAATATTTTACTCTAGAGGGTTCCATCGCGTTTTGATAAAAATTATTTTAATTTATGTTTTCATATCAGTTCAATATTAGCTCTCCAGAATCCTACCAAATTATTTGGTTGCTTTTTAACTCCTTTTTATATTGTTCATAAAAATAATGAAAAAATATGTTAAGTAACTATTTTTGCAAATCAAATGTATAATAGATTATTATATATAAGTACATTTAATGCATTGCTTAATTTGGATTTTAATTAGGTATATTTCCAACTTTAGTACACAAGATCTTTTAGCCTGCACAACCTCATCAGTCCCAATGTACCATATGACCTCTTAAGGGTTAACAGTTTTACTACCAACCCATTGCATTGCATTATACTCTGCAAAGAATACCCAGTCCATTTTCAGTGAATTGTGTCACTCTTGATTCTAAATTATTTTAAGAACATAATTAAAATGAATAGAATTCATATTTGTGTAATTGATGACTTTGCATTTTGAGTTTTTGGAAAATTATAGAATTATATGAATATCTGAGGTAGAGACTCACCATTGTGGCAAATTTCTAAAAGTAAACAAAGGCAGGTGATAGATTGCGGTCTGCAGCAGTTTTGGTAAAACCTGATTGGGCCTATAGATTGGCTCACTGGCAATAAAAGGATTTATTATTGATTCATCTTTACATTATTTGCCAAATTTGTTTGAATAATTTTGTGAAATATTGCTCTTCTATTTTTCTGAAAAGGTAAATGTCAGTATTGGAAGGTTATTTATTTTTAAAAAGTGCTGTTTAAATTAAGGCACATCTTAAATTTCTTTGCATCTTGAATGCCATAAAATGTGTTATCTCTTTGGTTGCTCTCTAAGCCTCACATCCATCTTCAACTTCTGAGAAATTATAAATTTTAAGCATAAATATGAAACTAAGCTAGAAATGAAATGATAGATTAATGTGTTGAATGTTAATACTAATGTCATTTTAGTGGACTTATTATTCAACTTATTGTTTTGGGCCATGTTGTGCTTTGAGATAGTAATAAACAATTGCTTCAGTAGTCAATATAAGCTTCAGACGCTATATGAGTTGCTCAGAAAGAAGTTTGCACAATGTCAAATTGATTGAACTTATGTATTTCTCAGTACCCTCCTTTTGCATGTATATAAAACAAAGAAAACCTTTCACTTGGTCATCCAAGTCTTCATAGTCTTAAGGAAGGCAATTGATACAGCTAGCTGACTGCCTGGTACTGACTCCTTAAACAGCAGAAGATTAATGAGACTTAGTTTCTCGTTGGGAGATGGTATGAAGAGTAAAGGGTAGACTTCTCGGTGGAAGGAAGCAAGGCACACCAACATCAGGGCAAAGGTTACATGAATTACATTATCCTAGTATGGCACATTCAAGTTGTTTGCTGTTAGCTGATAACCAAAAATCCCATCCCGTCATCTTTCACTGTAATGTGCTGTTTTTCACTGCCTGCAATGAAGTATATGTTCCCACCCTTGGCACCTCAGCTAGTTTTTGAATTATTCTCATCTGTCCATGTCATGGGATCTGTATTATGAAGTTCCCTAGACAATTTCAAAAGAAAGTTCTGTATTAGAGAACAAATTTTGTCACTTATATGTAGCAAATTATAAAAGTAGAGTCGTTGATTGTAGCTGTGATCATTATCAGCTGACTTAATTTTTCATTAATTAATCAATATCTTGATTTTTCCTTTAAATGAAATCATTGGCTGGTCCAAGTGTTTTAATATTTGTTTTTCCAATTATGTTTGTTGTGGGAGGCTACAGGTTTTAAAAGATGTTAATCTGATTAATATATCTTCCTTACTTTTATATTTTTATAAACTAATTTGATAAAATTTTGTTATATTTGGTTGATCCAGGAGTGATTTTCTTTGCTATCCATTTATGTGCCTTTAATTCTGAATGTTTATGGTTGTGCATTGAAATTATTTACCCACCCACATCAATTCATATTTTTAGCATGTGCTTGTGGAATTTGATGATCTAATATCCATGTAGTAAATAATACCATTAGTCAGCAATTTTTGATTTGGAGGAAAATATCGGCTTTGAAAAATACCTTTCATTGCATGAAGACTAATATGTGATTTATGAAAAGTAACAGTAATTGATTTTTTTTAATTCTCTTGTATTTTTTTATCTTTTTAAACATTTTAGTAATGAGATCTGCGACAAGAATAACAATATTACTATGTGCCCTTTGTGTGATCGCAAGTGTGACTACTGGAGACTAAATGATACATGTCTTTATTCGAGGATCACCTATTTATTTGACAACCCGACAACAGTTTTTTTTGCAATCTTCATGTCTTTTTGGGGTGAGTTCAATCATTTAAAGTAATGTGCCCTTCTTATATCGATTATAGTAGCCATTGGAAGTAGCCAGTAGAATATTATTTTTAATACCTGTGTTAGGTTTTTAAGTAAAGGATGAAAATGAATTAATAAAAATAAATATAAACTTTTGCATGGTGAAATTATTTGCCAGACTTATATAGAGTTAACCATATTGCATTTCCATTTTTATAAATATGTGTAGAATTTTAGCACTTTGAATTATCTGTAATTCTAGATGTTTACTTTTAGAACCATAGCACAGTCAAATGTATTTATTTTTACTCTGGAACAATATTTTTTCTTGTAGTATCTAGTATAAATAAGAAGACATCAAAATTGTTGTTTAGTATTCAGGCTCTGTAGGTAAAGTGCAGTTGCTTGGCATTTGATCAGTGAAGAAATTTTCCTTTACCTCAATTTTTTCTTTCAGCTGCCCTCTTCCTTGAAATGTGGAAACGTTATTCAGCTGGTATTGTTCATCGTTGGGGACTCACTGGTTTCAGTGCCCAGGCTGAGCATCCAAGGCCAGAATATCTTGCTCGCCAGACGAATGCAAAGCGCCATAAAGTAAATGTAGTCACTCATGCAGTGGAGCCTTATGTGCCATTTTGGAAAGTCCGAGTCCCAGCTACCATTTTAAGCTATTCTGTTGTGCTGCTTCTTGTAAGTTGATGTTAAAGGATAATTCTTTGTTCTTGAAATTGGACCATTTTAATTTTGTATAAATTTTCTCATGTTCACTTCATTATTCTCTCCACTTTTGTGAAGAGCGCATTTCAAAACTTGACAGTATGTGACTAGAGTGTTTTTCTAATCTTTCTTTTCTGTTAAATGCTTTTCAATTTAGATATGCATGGCAGTGGGAGCTGTTTTTGCGGTGGTCTTGTACAGAATGTGTGTAGTTTCATCATTGCATCTATTTGGGGATAAGAATGATGCATTGTTCATACCTGCAACGGCTGGCTTACTCAATCTTGTTTGTATCATGATACTCAATTGGGTGAGTATCTCGGTGACAAATTAGATAAATACGTTATAAATATGTTTTAGTTGTCACTATAGATCACAAAAACCTACAAATCTATTATTGATGCATTTTTATTTTTTTAAACTGGTTCATGTTTCATTTAGATGATTCAATGCCATCCTCGTTGATGATTCGGGTGAATTAGATGCTGTATTTTAGCCAAGACTATGCTTGAAATTTGCTTAAAGATGATATCTTAATTGGTCTGGCTATTTATGACCATTTTGAGTTCAACCTTTTGTGGTCATGTTTACCTCGGTATTCTACTTGTCATTAAGTGAGATAATGGTGAAAAAGAAAGGGCAATTGAAGTTGAAGAAAGCAATAATTTATTGTTTTCTTACAGTTTGTTTAATATTTAACTTACCTTCACTTTTGCATCATAGTAATATTGTGATATGCATGTTGAATGCTCAGATAATATCCCCATGGATACCTTATATGGTTAGTATTTCACAAAAAATTAAGTTTAGTAAATGTGGTGACATGATTCTTAGCAATACCAAAGTTACTTCTTCATTTTCCAAGAATGATTAAACTTGAATTTTTCGGCAGTGAAACATGAGCAGTGAAAAAGAAACTAGAAAGTCCCTAGGCAATTAGGAAATTGTTACTTTTTGGCATTTTGGTGATTGAATTTAATGGAAGGGAAATATTCTGCGTGCCATCTCTTGTTCGCCACACTTGGGCAATATGAACCCCCGCCCATTTGACAAAATTGTCTTAGGCTTGGTGGTGTAATGGTTATGCACACCGAACTGGATTTTTGTTGGTCCATGGTTCAATTTCTGGCGGAGTCAAACTTTTTTATGGAGTGATCTGGCTCAATTCCATCTTCACCACCTTTGTGTTTGTCCTTTTATGTATTACCTATCCATTTTCCTTATCCCAAGAAAAAAATTGGAACATTTAAGAAAAACACTCACAATCTAACTGGACTTCTTCAGTGGTAACTGTAATGTATTGTAAGAAATACGATGTTCAATTGATAATAAAGAGCTGTGGGATTGCTGACGTCACGGGACTGCAGGAGTGGCACTCGTTCCTTGTGGACGGCAGTCATTCCCCAGGCACGAAATGAGAAACTTTTGTGCATTAAGTAAGTTACGCACAAAACCCAAGGTTCTAGTCCATTGGCCGTGCAGAAACATTACAGTAACCTTCTGCCTTCCACAGCCGGAAGAGACTAAAGGAAGAATAGTGATTGTGTGGGTGGGGGGTGCAGGACTCTGGGGAATGGAGTGGGGTGATTTTTTTAGTGGGCAATATTTAGCCTGGGAGGTTTGATCACCCTAAAGCCCAGGTATGAGTCTTGCTAGTCCTCACCTCAAATCTTGTGGCTGTTTTAGAAGGGATTCTACAATGTGTACTATAAGACAGTAATTGGAAGGGAGATTGTGGGAAGCTGTTGGAGTGAAAATGGGAAGGTTGTAGGGCTAGAATTGTAATGGAAATTGTACTTTTCCTCTGATTTTCCAATAGTTTTCTACATCAAGGTGTTTCTAGTGATGCAGATAGCTTAGATTAAATTCATGGTAGTGGTCACGGATAGCTCAGAAGAATAATGTAGTCATCAGCTGGTTCCAATGTCAGCCAGTGGAATTAATGGATTTCTCCTCTCTCCACCTGGATTCTTGACCATACTGTCTCCACAAAAAATAATACATATGCTCAATAAATCCTCTGTGCGAGTACATCATTGTCCCCTATCATCCCTCCTGGATTATAATCTTTATACTCCTCCTCAAAACGTGCCCATTTTTTCCTTCTGCATCTATTCTTGTGTCATTTCTCAAATCCCAATGGATAAACTGACCTCTACCAATCCCATACTCTCATGGCCTTGCTCGGTATGCCCATTGCTAGACATGGGATCACTGCAGTAATTCCATCACTCTTAGATAAATTCTGGTGGTATACCAGCCTTTCGGCTTAAGTTCATTCTCAAATTTGTGTATTTTGCCGTTGTAGGTGACTCACAAGTACATACAGTGCTGTTTAAAACGAGACCTCACAGTACCCAAGAAAACCCTCGCTATAGTGAAGTATCATCTTACCGAGGTTGTTGTAAATAATTGCCATGAAACGTATTGTCAACAATTTTTTAGGAATCAGGTTGGTGTGGTAGCGGAAGTATTTCCATCCGGAGAGTCTGAGCACAAAACCCAAAAGAAGGGGAAAGTTTTTGTAGTAATTCATATCCCTACTTAATTTACTAATTAACCATTAGATCAAAAAGCACCATACCTGCTCCAAAAAATGCAAAAAGCCTTGAATTGCCGATCATTTTTCCAAATTCACAACTGACCAAGCTACTCTTTTCTAATGCTCGTTCCATTTTCTAATATTAATTCCATAATTTTGATTAGTTTTGCCAAAAGTTTAAACCATAACTGAAATCAAAATTGTATCGGCTTTATTACTAGCCTTTATGGGTTAGTCTTCCCTGGGTTAGTCTTAATTTTTATGATCAGTATATTCACGTTCTTTGCGACATTTTGCGGAAGCCATTTGGATTAACGTATCGAATTTGTTTCAGCAGACGAAAAGAGACCATGGAAGGGATCCTGCCTTGGAGGGCATTTTCATCCATCGGATGTAATGTCCACATTGAAAAACATACTGCTTTACCATGTATAACAATTTTATTGAAATAGCGGTTGTATCACAATAAGTTCTTTTTAAAGATTTCGTTAGGCCCTCGACGTAAGTACAGTAATTTTGTTGGGTGTATGAGCGCAATGGTAGTATGATACAAAGGACTGAAAAAATGGGTCTAATGTAGAGCCCTCCTACACCAACAAATGCGTTAAGTATTAATTCATATAATTACTCAATAATGGCAGCAAAACATAGAAAGGAATATAGATGTATTGAAAGTCAATAAACTAAGAGCGCTACTCCTTTGGCACTGTGTTCATCATGTTACATCAAGCAGTTAAAAGTATAGGTATCAAATAATAATTTGCTAACTTCAATAATCTCGTAAACTATAAAATTAACTCACGAAACTTTTCAACATTGATAAATATTGTGACGGATCCACCCACCTAACCCGCATTTTACTAGGGGACGGCCGCACACATAGGGATCCGCTTTTGAGCCCACGAGGGGCGTACTCCGCGAAGTCCAAAATAAAATTAAGGATCCCCCTGAGTCGTTCGATATTCTGATGCATACAAGGGGAATAATGGGGACTGACCTTCCCATCACCTGGGACGGAACACACACCAATTCTTTACACAAGTTTATTGCGGCCCTTGGCCAAAAGTGAATAACAAACACAACATTTTAAATGACACTTATACAGAATGTGAATGAATGCACTGATGAACATGAGACGAAAGTGAGGGTGATTATAACAAATGACATGGATGATGATGAAACACTATGAAGACATGATAAAAAAAAGAAATGGAATAACAGGTGCAACCGATAATTCGTACGGCAGGTAGGGTGAGAATTCCCTTGGCGAAATGAGCGCTTTTAACAAATGCACTGTACAAAAGAGTTACGTTAGGACGAGAGGTTCTGGGGTTGCTTTCAAAAGTCCAACCACTCCTGAATTTCTTGGGGCGAAGAGGTTCTCCCATGGTGGCAAAGGGGGGGGAGGGGGTAGTGACTCGTGACGGCTTACGTGGCAATCCGGAAATGAAGCGATGACAGGAACGAGGGCCGACCATCGGCGCACCGATTTCTCCGGGAATGATTGGTGCTCGGACACTCAAAAGTGGCTCCGCTACGTTCTGGTCCCGGGAGGAAATACTGCTGCCGTGTGTCGTCTGGAAGGTCCAGCTGCTCGCGATCGTACCTCCACGCTTTGGGCTATCTGCCAGTGGGTGGAAGCGCTGCGGCTTCTGCTAGGTTTCCTTCTCCAGCTCCGTGTCGCTCTTTGGATCTGCGCACCTGCAGCCTCTCAACGATAGTCACTGATACTGTCTCCCGGGAGGCATAGCCTCCTGCCTCCAATTGCAAATCTGTTCTCCCCGTCGCGGCATGCTCACCGCCCTTAAATACCCACAAATGTGGGAGGGGGAGTCCATGGGCACACCACATGGGTAAATGGGGGGTGGGGTAACTAGGGAAATCCCCACTCGTCGAAGTAAAACACAACTTGACTTGCCCGTTGGTCCACTTGATGCCGTTGACGAATGGAGAGGGAGGGGGGGACAGGCCCTCCCGTGGACGGCGACATCACTGACCTTGGTCACGAACACATTTAGAGGAGTACACCACACCAGGGACAAAAGGGGATGGGGGGGGGTAAAAAAAGAAACACAGAAAAAAAAAACAGACAAACGACAAGCGCCAAGCGCATAAGGATGCGAGGGGATCCAAAACGATGATGCAACGGTAAAACCGTTACCGTCACAATATAGAGTGAAAGAAAATAATAAAACAAATTTAGAAGAGGCAATTGAGTGGCTTGCTGTTTTTCCATTCTGGCACTTCAGTGTTTTGCATTTCTGGGCCATGGTGTCTATCTTGGAAATGCTCTCAACTCACAGATGTGCGAGTGTGCTCTCGACCGCCCGGGAAACAAAACAAGTTCAAATACATATTCGTAACTGCTAATTCTGCAGTATTTCAACCAATATTAACAATAAATTAATCGGATGGTGATTTGTAATGTGCAGTTGATATGCAACAGTTCATATTAATTGCATTGCTAACAGATCGCAAGCTATGGCAGATGTTGGCCACTTTTGGTATTTGTTTGCTGGTGACTGAAACTCTCGCAAGGCCAACAGCAAAAGGGACTGGTAAAAACCGTATTTTTTTACATGGTAATCATAGGGTCAATTGATGGTGCCCCTGCAATCTCTCGCAATGGCAGGGGTCTCGCAATAGGCCATACTCATACTACTGTGGTTCCACTTACAGTGAAATTCACTTGGCTAAGCCAGGTCTGTGCAAGAGAAATTCTATCAAGTATGAAGAACTAGCTAGCTAAAGCACTAAAATAGACTGTGTATTGCCTGATAATACTAACACACCTTGTGTTCCTTTTCATTTCACTTCAAACTATTTTATTTTTTCAGGTTTACGACAGATTAGCTGTGTACCTTACTGAAATAGAGCTTTTGCGAACTCAAACAGAGTTTGAAGACAGTCTAACCTTGAAGATCTACCTTTTTCAGTTTGTTAACTACTATACATCAATATTTTATATTGCATTTTTAAAAGGTCAATATGTTGGCTATCCGAAGAAGTACACAAGGATATTTAACTTAAGACAAGAAGAGGTAAGATTTTTAATGTCTTTCCCATACTATTAAAGTTCATTATATTTTATCCATCACTTTTCCATTGCTTAGTCTATCATTTCCTGTCAAACAGAATGGTATTTCTCTCTTCAACTTTTCATTGATTGTCTATGTAGAATTGTTCTCATGAATTGATCTCTCAGAATAAGTGTTCTCATGCTAGAAAAAATTCTGTCTTTGGTTTTGAAGATATGTATTCCAACTCCCTGAAAGCTAAAAACTTGAATCAGCTAGCAAACAAAAATGACTAACGGGTCAAATACATGAATGAATTATTCTTTAGGGTTGAACATTTGCAAATTTTACTTATCTTATTGCTTCTGAAAACAGAATGTGCAAAGATATTTGGGTAATTTTTGTATGCTATATGTATCAAAATGTTCCCTGCCACCTCAATCATAATGACTGAAATAGTCCCAATCTGATTGTACCACTTCAGTCACTATGACCAAAGAATGAAATATTGTTTTGCCAATAATTGTACACCATCAGTCATGATTACAATGAAACCTGACATAAGGCTTGACCAACTCAGCATATGTATCTGAATGTGCAGAAAAACTGTAAGACTTTAAACTATTTTAACTTTTTTAAAATTAGAAATGAAGAAACTTCTTAGGTGGAGTGGGTGAAATCAATGAAAACACAGTGGCATGGAACATATTTCAAGTTTTGATAATTCTTAGTTTATTGTCTACTATGTGGTGTTCTGAAAATTATTCTATTTGTAAAGCATTTTAAATTCAACTGAGTTGAGAAAGTTCATTGATTGATACATAAATAAAATTCTTAAGGAGTATGAGTAAATGTGGGCAATTAGTACAAGAATTATATTTCTATAACAGCAATTCACAACAAAATTTCAGTGTTTTTACCGAAGTGAATTTTCAGATGTAAGATTTCAAAACCTTAAGTGTTATTCAATATCCAATTCTCTGAAGTATATTTTGCTTTTCCGGTTTACATTGTATATGAAGTTTCCTTGGGCTTGAACAATGATTTGTTGTATAACTCTGATATTGTGCACAGATGCACTGTTGACATTTCTCAACACTGTGAGGACAATGGCTGAGTTTTGCAATCTATGTTGGTAGCAAAATACCGTATTTATGCGTGTAAGCCGCGGACCTTTTTTCCCGAAACGCCGGAGAAAAAATGGGGGTGCGTGGCTTACACGAATCCTCCAGATTTCGTGTTAGCTGCGAACCATTTTTCCTCAGATTCCTGTTTTTTTCTCTCCTAAGTTTCGCATTCTGTCTAATAGTAGTGGTATACTAGTCTTCGCAGCATGGTTTAGTAGTAAATCGTACATTGTAAAGTATTCTGAAATTTTGAAGTATGTAATTAAAAATAAAAATCCGCGTTTAACGAAGTCTGAGCGTACAACGGTACTGGAAGAAACGCTAGATCAGAAACACCATTTGTCAAAGCAATAGATTTATCGTGTATAGATCGCAAGTAGGACAACACATTAGCACTGATATGTATTTAAATATACTGTATCCTGTAAGCTGCCGCAAGGAGTTTTATGTTTTTTCAAAATCGTAAGCGGATTTTGTTTCGGCATCACGTATCTGTAGCAACATTTTCACGAAATAGATAGCTCCTTTTGCGTACACATTAAAGCTACATTGCAAAGACACGACAAAAAATTTGTTACATGGTGGCAATAGTCGTATGCTCAGAGAATATACCTTCTTACTATCCGTGCTATCCGCTCCAAGCGTGAGAGTAGTAAACGCGTTCGAATCGATCATTTAGCATTTTAAAATAATTTGCTATTTTCACCCTAAAATGAATTCTGATGTGAAATTTCGATGGTTTCCTGTGAGTATAAAGCTACATATTATAAAGGATGCCGAAAAAATAGGAAATCGAGCTCCAGGAAGGAAATATGGTGCATCTGAATCTAGCAGTGACGAAAACTAAGAATGAGAACTGTTATGATATGAATATTCATTAGTGATGTATGATTATATTTCCGGGAATGTGTTTTTCTTTAGTTTTATAAGAATTATAATTGTTATTACATTGAGCTTAGTTATTTCCGTGTGTTCCCAAGACTTTCCGGTGTTGTTAAATCGTCCCAGTCCACAGCTACTACGGAGAGAGCAGACGAAATCACCGCTATCAGGTACGGATGGCGTTTGGCTTTTTTTTGTTGAAATGCCAACGATTTCCGTAATAATAGAGTAATCACGGGTTGAAATTGTATATATTTTTGCAATTATTTCAGTTGGATATTCTTTTGAACAAATGCCGTTTTTATAGCTGGATGATGTGATCGTATGAAACTGTGATTACTGTGAGATGCTACGAGAAACAGATGCACAGTAAAAGAGGCCGTGCATTGATGACGATCGTGACGATAATAACACGTAATTCAATCAATTAATGAGAAAGACGTACACGTAATTTAGGCACAGCATTTCTATTAAAGAACGTACATTCATGTTATGACAAAATGATGCAGACTCAAGGGAAAATTTTTTTTTCGATAGAAATAATTTTTTCCTCATGAACCTGCCCGAAAATAGGGGTGCGCGGGATACATGAGGGCGCGGCTTACACGAGTAAATACGGTACCTAATCTGGTGGAGAGCCTAACAAAACTTCACATACCTCATTTTTCTGTAAAAAATGTTGTCTGGATTTCTCAAATTATACCCCAGTATTTATGGTAATTATGGAATCACCTTGGATTTTTCACAAGTAAAACTAATCATCATATTAACTGCAATGTTCAACAATCTGGCAACAAGTGCAGTTGTGTGCACAAAAATATGCATAGTCAGAAAAGAATTTATCTTTTGGGATAGCTTTCAATGGTCTGCCATATTATATTTGAGGAATCTTGACATTCATTTAAGTCTTAATTGTGTCTTTACATGGTTTGTTGTTGATTGCAGAGGAACTTTAGTTATGATGTACAGTTGTAATTACTAGCATGAAAGTTGGGCAACACTTAATTAGAAATTATATGTGGAGCATGTTACTTTATGGCAGTACAGTTGAGCACCCTTAATCCGGGAATCCCTAATCCGGGAACACCAATAATCCGGAAATTTTGCCATGACCAACTTCCCAGTACTTGTTGGCAAATGTCGAAACATTTTTAGCCAAAACATTGCTTCATAACCCGCCGAGATATTATCCCATTCTTAACGTTAATTTTCCCATTTGGAAAATCAGAATAATTTAAACATATTAATTTCTGGTACTTCGTGTACACTGGAATTATTCTGCAACTTGAAGTAAACATATAAATTTGAAGACATCGCCGTGACGAACTACGACTAATTTTCTGATTGGCCACTTTCAGTGGCGCGTGCATTTTTGATTGACCACTAAGCGTAATTTGAGAAAGTTATTTTTTATCTGCTTAAGTTTCTCCCAAATCAAGTCTCATCTATACAGTTGCGGCAACAGCAGAGGACTGCGGTATCAGAAGAAAACATTAACGATCCCAGAGGAAGTGCAATTTGTGAAAAAGCTTGATGCCATTGCATCGGTAATGCATTTGTCTGAAACATACTGCATGGTATCTTCGACAATATAACACATTAAGATGCAGGAAGAGAAAATCCTCAAAATTTGACTGCTAAAGTGACAAGAAGAAATGAATGACAGAGAGAAAAACTCTGAAAGAAGATTTAAGTCCTGACGTAGATCACTTGGTTTCAATTCCGTTGAAGTGAAGGGCTTAGTTGTTATTTCTGGCTAAATTCTAATGGAGTAGGCTAGACTATTTCAGAAACTGATATAAGAGGTGATGTAGGAAATTTCATGTGCATGGAATAGTAAATCACATCAGTTCTAAAACACGCATGGTTTAAATTGTAGCCTGCTTAAAGGTTTGAGGTAGATGAAATAAGTGGGGATTTCAAAGGCTTTCATATTTCTGAGGATAAACATATGATGACAGAGTTGGTTGACTGCGCAAACAGCATCAATAACCCTGAATTAAAGGAAATGGAATTGATAAATTTAGAGGAATGGATAGCTAGCGACCATGATACTCTCACCACACAACATTTCACAGATGATGAAACCATTGAAATGGTAATTAGCAACAATAAATCTGAGTGGGGATGAAGATCATGAACCTGAAATTGCTGAAGGAAGACTACTATTAATTTAAAGAATTGTTCAGTCTGGATGCCCGCCACATGTTGATGGCCGGCTGTATTGACGACACCCACGCGTTGACATCGTGTTGAATCAGCTGATAACAAATCAAGCGTGGTAGGAAATATGTTGCACAAAGCCCAGCATAAGATACATCAAATTTTATCTACCCTTTTCCAGTAATAGTATTATATTTTTAAATGTGAAGCAATTTGACGCACATGATGCTTAGATTCCATAATTTTCATTCACTATGCATCTTCGAAACTTTTAAGTGATAACTTTATGAATTAAGAAACCATTCCTTTCTGATTATTCTCAGAGATTTTTTTAAATTATGATCAGTAAATGGCATACAAATATATTTTGTTATAAATAATTGACTCCTTTCAATGAAAACATCTCGGGCGTCAAAAATGGACCAGTTGCCATGCATCCAGTCCAGCAAAATCCCTAATCCGGCAACACTTTGGTCCCGACACTGCCGGATTAAAGATGCTCAACTGTAGCTCAAAAGTAAAAACATCACAGAATCAGAAATACCTGAATCATATGTATTTTTTCAGTGCAATCCAGGTGGGTGCCTAATGGAGCTCTGTATGCAGCTAGCAATCATTATGGTTGGAAAGCAGGCCTTGAACACTGTGCTGGAAATGTTTATGCCGTAAGTAGTTCAGAATTAATTATTGGTGAATTTGGAGAGTTCAATTTTTAGCCAGTCTGAAGCAGTAAAAGGCAAGATTTCCAATCTGTGTGTCAATGTCAAGTTTTCCTGGAAGATTTCTCTGTATCCCATATTATAGAAGGCAAGAAGGACTGATCATCCTATTCATATTTACTCAACAGAGATGACCAACAGCTGAAGGGAAGGGACAGCTCTGTTGAGATTAGGGAGATGTTGATTTGCATGTTGGATAATTTAGAAACTGAGTTAAGGGAGAAACCTGGCATGAGCAATAGACTACTGTTGTTGACAGGTGCCTGGGGGGGCTGCTATTTCCTGATCTGATGGGTGAATCAGTGACCCTGAAATGTTCTCTTCGCAACACTCAAATTGGTACTAATATTCCTTGAAAAATAATCTGCAACTGTGTACCGTGGTTGAAACTCCGACTATTGCATTGGGAAGCCAGTAGTATAGTCTTATTAATGAATCATGCCTCACTAAAGTTCTTCTGTGGATATATAGTTTCAAGTGCTGTAGAAACCTCTAATGAGTGCTGACAAAAGTTGTAAATTCAATCATTATAAGGTGCACTTGTTGAAACCAAACTAATATTTTGTCTCTCCAAAGCACCAAGTGGTAGTTGTGGTAAAATATATTTTTCTGTATCATCATCTATTACATCTTAATTTTCAGTTTTGTTTGGAAAACAATCAAAGCCTTCACTGCTAAAACAGGTCTAGTACAACCTAAAGAAGAAAGCAGAGAGAATATTTATGGAACAGAACTTTCATCCACCCAGTGGGCACATGACTTCAAGTTGTTGGAGTGGGGCCCAAGGGGTCTTTTTTATGAGTACTTGGAATTAGGTATGCTCTCTTTGAATCATTTTACTTCTCTTTTGGTCACGGTTTAAGGAAGGCGAATAGAGAAAGATAGCGATTTTACCAAAATCAATGTTTTCTTCAAAATTCCTTGATGTTCTTAAGTCCATTAATCTATCCATTGTGCCATGACATCAGAGTAAGTTTCAGATCCTTAGGAAAATGTTTATTTATATAAAGAATTTAGTAGTTTTTCCTTGGTTATAAATAAATATTAATTATTTCATATCACAATACTTACATGCAGGGGAAATAATATGTTGGTTGAAAGTAATTTGAATAGATATTTATCTGTGAACTAAATGTTGCATTTTAGTAATTATTTTTGTAGTGATGAATGGATATTGATTTGTCTGTGCTGCATTCCTTTTCAAAAATCATTTGGGTACCTTCTTGATGCAAGTGAGCTAACTCCCATGATGGAATACAAGAAGAAATAAGATGACCCATATCTACAATTCCCTGTAAATCTCATTGTATTAGTAGCTGAAGTAGCAAAGTAATACAGTAAACTCTTGATAATACGAAGTCAGCAGGACCAGAAAATCGGCACTTCGTAATTTCAAACATTTTAAAAAGGTTATGAAAATAATTTTACCTTTTTTTCTCTACCTTTTGGTTTCTTCGGCAACATTGTATATCTTTTGTGGTCGTTCGTGAAAGCATTCTCAAAGGACGCATGTCTTTAAAGATCGTAAAAGAAGTACCCTCTGTGTCGTGGGCAAGGGCCTAGCCACGTTGATACACCGGTTCCCAACAGATCACCAAAGTTAAGCAACGTTGGGCCCGGACGGAGGTTGGATGGGTGTCCCCCTTCCATACCTCTACCGTGGTGTTCTTGTCCCCTGTCTGCGTGTGGCGGGCAGGTTAAATGTGGGTTGGCACAATGGATCTAAAGAGGTCTAAGTGCCAGGGGGGCTCCAGAAGGCCTCCGCCCACCCCTCCAATTTACATTTTACCCTCTGTGTCAATGATTTTAAGTCGGCGATTGTAGTGTTGGCAAAATTTCTTTCCATTATCGTAAACGTATATAAAAGAAAAGTTGAAGATTTTGTACTTCGAATTTTATTTTTGGAATAGTCAGTAGGGACGGGAAATTAATATGAATGTTAAAAATAGACATTTGATTTAAATCATTTATGCTGTTATGATGGTAGCTGGCCCAACCGCGCTTTTGTTGTATTCTATCTCCCAATCATAGCTATAAAAAAGGATGGAACTCAGCCCGTTTCTAGAAAAAAAATCATTCATAGGTTATTACTTGTAGCGTCTTCCGTCTATTGTCAGTGGCATAGATGATCTTGGTAGGTAATATTGTTTCTTTTCTACTACTAAGACCTTGATGACTAATGGGGCATGATTCGGCATATTTTCCACATCGTCTCCTAAAGGATTATATGATGGCCGGGGAGTTCGGGTTTACGGTGCGTGTGGGGTTGTGGAGAGGAAAGATCCCAGTTGCGGGTGTATCTTTATCGGTCTTGATGAGCTTGAAAGGGGATGGGGGAATAGCATCACAGAATGTCTGTGACGTTCCTTCCTCTTCTTCTGGGCATCTCTGGGGCGCATGCAGGTGGTCACGGGTGGATCTTCAAGGGATATGGGGAGGAAGGGAGGGAAGCTAATGGAATGATCTAGAGGTGTCAAATGTAAGAGAGGAGAGGTCGAAGAACCTCCGGATAACAAAGGATGCTGGGGATCGGGTTGGTGTGGTGGCTAGAGTACTGGCCTCCCATCCCGAGGGCCCGGGTTCGATTCCCGGCAGTGGCAGATTTTTCAGTGGAAAACCGGTCCCCACTTGAGTGCCTAGTGGAGGGCATTTCAAGTACAGTACTCCGTCCGTCGGATGGGACGTTAAGCCGTGGTCCCCTTGGCGCCTTTCGTTAAGAGTAGGCTAATGCCGACGCCAGGTTTCTCTCCACCCTTCCTCCGTTCCCTAAAAACTCCTACCACTACCCAATTACCCACCTATCCTATATGGCGCAAATGACCTAAGCTGTCGGTCGCCTCCCCTAAATAACCAACCAACCAACAAAGGATGCTGCATCTCTGACCCTCCCCATTCCACTCAACACCTGGAGTGGTTCCAATCAGCCACCGCCACGCGCCCCCCAGGGTTGCCCAGAAGAAGAAGAGGAACCTCGCAGATGCCTAATGATGCCATCCATCCACCCCTTCCCCTCCTTCAAGCTCGGCAAGAGAGATTAAGATACTAGAGGCCTGTACACCGGTGCAAAATAAGGGTGAGGGTCACCCACCTGTGTGCGAGAGATAAAGAGAGAGGCTCAACCCGAAGACATATGACAATCTTTTCTGAAGTATCACGTATGTGACCTAACGAAGAACTTGCCAAGTATAGGCGGTCACCCGTAGGCTGGGCAGACGACCGCCCTAAGATCGTCACTGCCGTGTATCTTTCTCAAGGGTCTTTGCTGTTTGCAATATTTTTCGCTCACTCGTTTACCATCCTTCCCCTCAGTTTGGGCGAGCAACCCGGGCACCCGGCGATAATTCCAGGCGCACTGCAGCGAGCATGGTATGTACCATCACACGTGAGCTTTAATTAAAAGAGAACCATGAACATTAGTAAAACGCTGGTAGCAGGTAAAACAAAAAATAGTAAGGATAAATAATGGCATTGACTATGATTTCCACATTACTCAAGGTCTAAATGATACGCGGATTTACATGCGGAAAATGATGGGAGATACTGGCATATGTGGGAGGTGAAGGCACTACTATTCACGCATTTCATTGTTGATGCACCACAATCAGCAACACTGATTTTTTAGGTGTCTACGCAGTAAAAAATAGTTTTGCTGAAGCAGTTTTTCGCCGAGGTTCATAAAAACGAAATCCATTAGTTCCTGGGTTTGGGCCCAAACTTCGCAATTTCGAAAAATTCATATTTTCGAATATTGCCATGTTATTACTATAGGATTTTCATCGGGATCAGCCATTTTGCTTCATATAATCGAAATTTTGTATTATTGTGCTTCATATTATCGAGAGTTTACTGTATTTATCTAGTGGCAATTAAATGATTCCTGTTATTCCTTGTGTGTACGAAACCAAAGCTGCAATAATAGACTGACGCAGTGCCTTTCAAATTGTCTTCAAGCTTGTGTGACTAATCTCACACTGAATCTCTTATGTGTAACTTTTCTATGTTCATGTTACTGAAAGCCACCCATTAATTGCTTGTTTTAACCTATTCTTTTACCAAGCTTGGTAATCGATGCTCAGTCTCCTTTCGTACTGAGATACCTTGTTGTTTGATTAATGCAAATGAGCCAATTGTCATTCATAAATATTAACAATTTTTACCTCACAGAAGGCTACAGCAAGAGAGTCAGATAAGGCACCTAAATCTCTTGCATGAATATGAGTGTGTGGAGGTCTTAAAATACTTGAACTATCATTTTTCTCTTTTCTGAGGAAAGCACAGTCTTGGTGCTTAATTATGGTTTGTTAAATGGACATCATTAGTGAATACGCATTATGTTTGTCAGTGTTTCAAGCTCAATTATTGTAGGACAGGTAACCGAGGTTGATGACAAATATGGCTGGAAAATGTTAATTATGCATCTCACTATTGAGTAACTTCTTGGATGAAGCTAACCTATTAAGTACTTAATATACTTAAAAGGATAATTTGTTTATTTGAAAGTTTTCAAACAAATCGAACAAGCTAAGATTCAGAATATTTTGTGAGAAATTGATGAACATCTGTGCTGTTTCTGTGTATTCAAAATTAATATTCATATGTTACAAGAGTGGATTAATTTTTCTCTTCTTTTGAAAAATCTTACTTATTGTTTAAGTATTTAGTGTCTGCTGTCAGTGGATTTAGAATAAAAGATTTTATGCCAATGCAACTTTCTTTAGGATTCATTCTGCTACTTGAGAAATATTTTATTAGACATTGAATCTGTTTGAAGAAGAATTATGAAGTGGTGAATACAAAGTACATGGCATTGGATGTTGAATGAAAGATTTAGGATGTGGTTAACCATGGCAGTTTGGCCGACAGATGTTTGATATTGCTCATTCTATTTCACTCTTCTTGTATTAAGTACCTATTCATCTTCTTTTGTTGTGTGCCTATGTACCCATCTGCACTCACCTTTTTAATATCAATGAATAATTGTGGTACGTCAATGTTAGCAGCATTGACTTTAGTCACAAAGAAGTGCCCTTAATTAGCCTAGACAAGCCAGTGTATTGTTTTACTACTTGCTCCATTTAACTTGATAGTTTTGACAGTATGGCAGCCCAGCGGGTAGAATATTGGGCTGCTGGCCTGAGGTCCTTGGTTCAAACCCAGGAGAGACTCTTTGGCATGCCCAGCCAAACCCAAGCTGTGTTATTTTCTAGGTGACACGTTTCTGGGAATAGCAAGTGACAGAGAATGAAGTTGGTCATTCTGCCCTGATATGTGATTTCCACATGCCGTTAGGCTTAGTATTTGGTAGGCTGTAACTAGAGATGAGTCGATACTAAAATTTATCGATTCTCGATACCGATTCCTGAAAATCGATTCTCGATACTGATACTGAGACCATCAACCTATACATATATAAATTATTTTTTACCTAGTTTTCCTATCTGAGACTCCAACACTGAGAGACACCACCTAGGGGACAAAGCCCGAAACATCCAAACGATGTCAACTCCCTCGTGCTGTGGATTGTTTTTCATGCTTGTCAACAGCAGTCGTGAGGTTTATTGGTGTTGTTTAAAATTCTGAGGTTTTTAATTACTTAAAACAGTTCTTATTAGGACTAATCATTTCATTCTTTTCATTTCTCATTGACTTTTTAATCCTTATTATCCCACTTTCCATTATTATCGTGTTTTCCTAAGGTTCCTTTCTACTAAACTCACACTCCAAACCACTGTACCTTGTCGTCTTATATGATCTTTTTTAAACTTCCTGGTTTTATCTTCATTTTTCATTTCACAAATCATTTATTTATACATTTTATCGTATACTCACTCCCGGAAATTTATTGCCCGAGTATTCCCGCCACACAGGAGGCTGAAATCAAAGAAAGAGGCAAAAATTCCAACAAAGTTTTTTTCAGCCTATAAGTCGAAATTTAGCATTGTGACTCTCCTTTTATTGCTGCATGTGATGCATGGTTTCATTTTTCATAATTACTGTGGATTAACGATATGCAGGGGCTTAAAATTTAATAAGAATGCAAAAAACGCCCGAAATCCGTTTTTGCTGAACATCTCTGATATGAAGAGCCTGCAGAACCTTTTGTAGTATCGTTAAGGAATTAAGGTGGTAGTATTTTACAGAACCAATCGTAGTCTTTGACATGTATTAGATGTAATTTATTTATAAGGATATTTCCTCTCTTAATAGGACAATGTGTCGGACCCTATTTTCCTCGGTGTTTTTCCTTTTGTGTGGGAAATAGTTCAAATGAACAAGGAATAACCGGTAGTTAGCCGGTCTTGCATGCCAGCTAATGGGGATACAGTGATGCTGTGAGTAATATCATACGCTGTGGACCCACTAAGTAACTCATGGTGAATGCAAGATATTCCACAGAGAAAAAATCATTCGCCTTGACCGGGACTCGAACCCGGACCCCCTGATTTCCGGCCTCAGCGGGTAACTCCGTTAAAGTTTTCGCGGCTAGCTCGCGAGCTTTGAATTTGGTAACTCATGGTGGTTCTCTAACTGAATGTGTTGTAAATAACCACCATGAAAGCCATGGTAGATATTTACTAAGAGAGTAGTTATAGTCGGTAGTTGGTAGTGGTTCGATAGCCCAAGTATTCCACTTTTGGATACTCCGCTTTTGGATATTCTGCTTTTTTAAGGGGCAAACCCCGTAATTTCTTGTTAAAATTTTGTGGAGCCTGGAGATGTTTAGCTGCTGTTGGCAACTTGCAGAGCCCTTAGAAAGCACCCTTTTCCTCCAAGGCACCCGTCATTTGCTGATGTTGTATATACAACCATTACTTCAACCCCCTCCTCTGGTGCCGCCCAGTAAGAGGGTTTGCAAAACTGATATTTTGACACTGCGTTACTGTATGTGTGGCCTGGTTGAGCCTGTGACTTTCTTCCTAGTCTTCTTAGTGCTTATAGAAATTGCTCCTAAGTAAAAAAAACACATTTTTCATTAAATATTCCAATTAAATTAAATGTGGACGCCGAAGAAGGCCAAATTCACCATAAAAGAATCGAAGAAAAGGAATAAAATAAACCGTAAAGCAAGAAAATCAAGGGAAATGTGAATGAAGGATCTATGCGAAGATGTACAAAGCAACCTTGCAAATGGAAATGTGGAAGTTGTGTACAGAATGGTGAGAAATCACTTCAAGGAACGGGCTGCAAGATGTAACAGCATCAGGGACAAGAATGGAGAACTCTTAATTGAACATGTCAAATCAGGAGCCAGCAGTACAGAAGCAAGCATAAAGAAAGGAGTGAGGCAAGGCTGTGCACTGTCTCTCGTATTATTCAATGTCTGCATCGAGAAAGCCATCCAAGAAGTCAAAGAAAAGTCTCTTAGAGTGAATATCCACGGGGAGAAAATCAGCATGCTACGATTCAGCGATGACTAAACAGTCATGGCAAAAACACAAGGAGATTTAAAGAAGACACTAGGAAATATGGAAAGAACAGTGACCCGATATCATCTGAAGATCAATAAAAAGAAAATGAAGGTATTGGTGTACAGCAGGAGAAAGGAAGCCAGGACCAATGTTAAACTAAGGAAACAAAAAAATCGAGGAGGGATGGGTAGACGGGACAACTTAATAGGCCACATCTTAAGACTCGATGGCCTAATGAAGACAATTGTCGAGGGAAAAGTGAACAGGAAGAATGGAAAAGGCAGGCCTCGTATGAGGTATATGGAGCAAGTTGTGAAGGATGTAAAAGAGAGGAGCTACGTTAATATGAAGAAGTTGGCCAATAGAAGAATCAAGTGGAGGGCTGCATCAAACCAATCCTAGGATTGTTGACCGATGATGATGATTCCGATTTTACTATTCTGTAAATTCATGCACTTTTTCTTTTTTATTACATTAATTATTGCTATTTTGAGCTCTCTGAAGAATCATTTTCTTCACTTGATATCTTATTCTTTTAAATAGCTAATGCTTGTAAGGTCGCTTACTTCCTTCAGTCATCTCCATGGTGTCTTGGTTAATTACGAGTGGATTAGTAATTAAGGGATTAACATCAGAAGAAGTCTTCGAAATAAGTTCTCATTGCTGACCACTCTAGAGTTTTTCCTCGAAACACACTCTCCAAGTATTCTTGTATCTCTATTCCTTGCCTCCGCTGTCTCTCCCAATAATTGACTCACTGGGAGAATTGCATCTATAACATTTAAAGCTGCCTCTTTAAGGACGTTTTGCATTGTGAGAAGCATGTAAAACCAAGGATATAATTGCACAAACAGTTCGGCAGTCACCCAGCTGTAGACATTGAATGCAGTTTCATTTAGTTGAAGACCACTCCATGATGCCTTCAGTAGAGTGGAGAATTATTTGTTGAAGTCTTAGTTAATCCATGAAATAATATCTTCCGCATAAATTGTAAACGTTTGACACTGGCTATCAGAACCTAGCTACACGGTAATTTAAAGAACCTTTGTAATTGTCGTACCTTTTTTTTGGCCTCTATCCAGGGACTTTCAAATAAACTTTTTAATGATAGGTAGCTGGTGACTTTTCAGTGATAGGCAGCTGGAATGTCCGTCATATTGTATATTTTGTTCAAATTTAAGCCCTTCCATATTGTTAGTGCGTGGTAATGATGAAAAATGAAATGAAACGTCGCATGCACTATCATGCTAAATTTCAACTTCCAGACTGTAAACAAAGTATTTTTTGGAATTGAGAATAAAAAATTATTACACTTTGTAATGATCCACTAATACAGTTTATTGTTACAAAGTGTAATAATTTTTTTATTCTCAATTTTATCATTTAGAGTATAAACCGACGGGTTAAGCACCACGGGTTGGCAGCACCCGCGGCGTAAATATCGATGAATTATTAGATACACACGGGGAGTTTGGCATTACGCCCGGCGTAACAATGGGCTACAAAACAAAAAGTAAGGAAGGGCAACAATGAGAAAAACAGCGTCGGTAGTTACGTGCCGAGAAAAGAAAGAGGTGATAGTGAGAAAGAGGAAAGGAGAGAAAGAAAAACGAGGACCCAGAGGGAGATAAAAAAAAAGGATAAGGTGTACGCGTCAGCGGAGCAGTCCCGGGGCCCGTGATAAGGCAGATATCGGCGGGAGACAGAGATAAGTCCAGCGGATCACGGGAACCAGTGGCCACGATAAGTCGGTGAACGTTGGAATAATTAGTTAAAAGGAAAAAGCCCACTATAAAGTTAACCATAAGGATTGAATCAAGATCACTGATTAAAGTAAAATTTGATATGAAATTGTAAATTGGGCCCAATTAAGGTTAAAACAAATAGTAATACAGAGATATTGTGCATGAAATTATAGATGTTTCCTTGTCTGATTTCCTGATCCCAATAGCAAATTAACGGTATTAACATATACAAAAGTGTGAAATATTTAATTGTATAAGAGTGTGTGTGGAACCTAACGAGCTAGCCGGAAGAAAAGAAAGCAAAGGTAGGTACCCGAAGATTTGAAAAGGGGTAGGGGTACAAGAGGTTCCACATAGTTAGGCCTGAAGTCATTACCAATATATTTTTTGGAATTATTGCCAGCTTTATTTGATATCAACCCACTGATTGCTGATTTGAAGAATTAAGGCAAATATCGACACAATCCGCTCAATTTTTTCCCTGGACCCCTCTGAAACTATAACTTCAGCGTAAAATACACATTCCCCTTCTATTATGCCCCGTGAATGGTGGTGTTGGCTCATGTACATCTAAATCTCCACGAAAGAAAGGTGTAGCCGGACTCTCATTTTCACTTGCGTAAATGAGTTTTGATTCACTCCAGAAATTATATGAAAATGAACATATGTACCATGCAGCAGCCACTCATCTATTCGCAGTGGAACAAAAGCTAGCGTTCGTTATCTTAGTAGGAGTCCGCTATTACCGCTAAATGTGACTCGGGTAAATCTCAGCATTAACATCGTTTGGGCGGCCATCTTGGAAAATTAATCCGCGACAGCATCGGTGACTTGAGTCTCGGATACATTATTATTAAATGTTCCATGAAATCTAAAAATACAATTTTATGAAACAAACATTTGAATATACTACATATTTACTTTGGGAAAAAACTCCTGATATTCCACTATGAGAACATTATGAAAATAAAAACAGTTTGATAGCAAAAGAGTTTAATATTTTTTATATGAGCATGTTTAACAACAAATGCCATGTTTAACAACAAATCATATTTGGTATCTGATAAAAAATGTCATAACAGATTCAAAATAACATGGCTCATGTCATAAGTTGAATTTTAATATGATTGATGAAAGTAGTTATAAGAGTAATAAAAACACTAACCTAAATTATAATTCAGACTTTAAACATTAAGAAATAAGAATAAAAGGTCATGACACAAACCCTTGAGCCTACTTTAGGTTTTTGTTCAAAAAATCAAAATTTTTAGCCCCTCTGGATCAAGGTGATTTCGTTTCTGTTCACAAATGTTTCCTGATGAACTAAATGTGTTTCTCATTTTTGACGAGAAACTCTCATATTTCATATTCTTTTAGGATTTTTAATCTATACAGAAAAACAGCGACAATCATATTTCCAAAAAACAGGTAAATTTATAATAGAAAAAATGAAGCTCCCATCATGTGTGGATAATTTTTTCCTGGATCAAGATTTACGTATGCAATAGCTATACGTTATTACTTTTGATATAAAGTTCACTTTCCTTTTCACATACTCATCAAACAATACGTTTTTGAAACCGGTACAACTATTCTTTAAAGTGTAGTTAAAAGAAACATTATAACTTCATTTTGATTAATATTTGAATTATTTTCCAAAATATAAGATCCTAGTGATGCCATACTGCATAACTCTCTATCCAGAAAGGTATAAATGTAATTATACAGAAAAGACTTCTGAGCATGTCCAATGCCAAGAATAATATAATATGGAATATTAAATAATTAACAATATCAAAAGCCTAAAATTCAGTGCACAATCAGTTTACATTAACTTGGGTTGCTATTGTAAATCAAATCCTTGAATGCTTTCAAATTATTTTTTTAGAAACAAAAAAAAATTTAATGTGGTCAGGATAATCCATTTATGGAATATCTGGGGAATCCATTTTTAAGATGAAAAAATTATTATAGAACATTCCAAGCTGCTAAACTAGTAATTTTGCAATGTCTTGATAATAATAACCCTTAAAATGGAACTTGTGAGTTTTATACTCATAAGGAGAGGTTGTATAACTCGGATCATGAAATGAGGTGAGCCTTTTTTCATGCTACTAGAAGGAAAATATAGAACTATGTGCCTCAGCTTTTTTCTCCATTGGCCCGGAATCCCAAGAAAAAAGTAGAATGAAATGCACGGAGCCTGTTTTCTCTGAACTGGGGTAAGCCGACAATAGTAGAGTGGGGTAGTGTACTGCAGGTAATGAAGTTTGATTCTTATCGATGTTTAAAAGTTTTCTTTCAGTCATTGAATCAAAAATTTTATCATCCTTAATTTCCAACCCTTGTAAGCAAATACTGACTTTTTTGTACTTTTATCACTTAAACTAGATTTACAGATGCATCACTCAAAACTACATTGTAAAGTTAACATACTGTTTCCATGATTTAATTCTGTAATAAAATATTTTTCCAATCGCTTTCACTTTCGCCAAATTTTATTGTTTTTATTTACTATGTTGACTTATATATTGACATGAAATTTCTGATAATCAACTTTTTTGTCTGCCTGCTTGCCTTACTCTAGGAATACAGCATGACGGTATTACTAGGCAGTGTTAAGGATCAAATGCGTGAACGGCAGAATATTAGCTCACATTTTTAAAAATTTCATTATCATAGGTTCATGCAAGTCTGGCAAATGTAGGCAACCTTGGTGAAATTCTGCTTTATTTTTTCCTGCGCATCCGTGCCTGTAGAGGAGAAAAAAAAAGCCAAGACATGTATCTCTTTATTCTGCTGTGGTAACACGGAAAAATTTTTCATCTCATTTCGTGACCCGAGTTACAAGTCCTCTCTTTGTCAGTATCTACTGTACCTACATTCCATTCGCGGGGCGCATTGATCACTAGGCCACGAAATTAAAAATTTTCCGATCTAGACACGAAATTATAATATTCAGATATAATTTCAGTAGGCAATGAAATTAAAGATCCGAGGGTCTTTGGATCGTACCCAATCGTCCCTAATTTTGAGTGATACATTCGTAAATCTAATTTAAACAAAAGTATAAAAAAGTGAGTATTTAGATGTAAGGGTTTTAAATTGAATGATAAAATTTTTAATGCATTAACTGAAAGAAAATATTAAACTGAGATAGGGATCGAACTTCCTTTAGTACACTAACTCTATATGGCCGCCTGATCCCTGCGAATGTAGGTTACCGAGTGATTTTATATGTATTTTTTTCTCGCGATGCCGGGGTAATGGGGAAAAATGTCATATTTCTTTATTTTGCTTCTAGTTGCACAGGAAAATTTTCATCTTATTTCATGATCTGAATTACACAAACTCTCCTTGTCAATAATTACCGCACCTAGTACCGCAGGGGGATGCTTTGAACGCTAAGCCACAAAAATTTAAAATCTACGACCAGGATCCAATTTTACTCTTGTCTTTGGATTCGGATCCGAGTAAATTGATAGATCCGTGGATCCTTGGCCTATGGATCCGATCCGAACATCCCTAGTATCAACAGTATCGGTATCGACTTTAGGCAATCGATTCTTGATACCAATACCAATCCTCAAGAATCAGTGGTATCGAGAATGGACACATCCCTAGCTATAACCTAACTGACCAGATCAGCCCTTCCATTAAACACAAGTTACATGATAGTTTTATCCCCTTGACATCTCAAGTTCTCTCACATCTGCAGAATATTAATCTTAGTTTTGCTCTAAATATACCTGTGAAAAATTTAAATGTAAATCATAATACATCTGTCATAAGTCCTGAGCATTCTTGTTGGGTTACTGGATTGGTAGGAGTCATTGAGATAGGCTCACAGCACTCAAAATTTTAATTTTGTTGATATAACTCATGGTACAGTCTCCTTGATTGCAATGGACATTTCTACTGAATCCATGTGTATTCTTGGTGTCAATAGAATATTGCAAGTATAGGAAGCAATCACTGGTCCAATGCTCTTTTTATCATTTAAGAACTTAGTAATATGAATTGCCTAATAAAGTGGCTAAACAACTTTGAAGTGCTGGTTTGGAGACTGGATTTAATTTTTATATTTTATGTTTTATCATACTTCTGCATATTTATATGCAAACCATGATTAGTCCTCTCTGTTATCAATTTATGTGTGGATTTTTGGTGTTGATAGAACCTTAACCCTCCAGCTGGGTAATTTTTTTTTTTCGATATCTGGTCAAAAAAATTGATTTTTTTTACCTTTCAAATAAGTGAATCGAAAGAAAAGAGGGAAGAGCACTTGTGTAGTCATCCTTCAAAAAGTGAATCATTGTAATGGGATTGCAATGGATTTCTCAGTGCATACATTTTTGAATTGTTGTGAAAGGAATATATTTCACTGTGTCTATTCATGCTGTAAATACCATTGCTTTTCTTATTTTTCAGTTCTTCAGTATGGATTTGTAACAATATTTGTGGCAGCATTTCCTCTGGCACCTTTCTTTGCATTGCTAAACAATGTATTTGAGATGAGGCTTGATGCTAAAAAGTTCCTTACTTTCTATCGTCGACCTGTCCCTAGGCGTGTTCGTGACATCGGGGTTTGGTTTCACATTTTGGAAATATTGGGAAAAGTGGCAGTAATTACTAATGTAAGATCATTTTTGTTGTAATCATACAAGTTAGATCTCCATTACTGTTCTTTCCTAAAATCCTTTCTTATGTTTTTGATATTTCTTTGTATGTACAATTATTCAGATGCATGCGTGTTCTCTCGTTGTCACAATTTACTTAGCATTTTGTAACATTCATTTTTATTGACCTTAGTGAATTTAGAACACTAGAAAATAATTTTAAATGCATAACAAAGAATCTTGGAGTTATGATCATTTAAGTGGTACAGCAAGGTGATTACAGAAGGCCTGGAACAAAATATTTTGGACTCTTCTCTCCTTAATGACTTCTCCTCTATGCTCTTTTCTTGTCATAGCATTGCATTTGTGAATAGTGTAATTATATTGATCATAAATAATAATTTTTATAGTAATAACTCCATTGGAGAGCATGTAAATGCTGCTATGTTCATCATACTTCCTTAACTATCTTTTTATGCAATGTTCTCTGTAGTGATTATGCTGAGGCAGGGCCTCTCCACTCATTTCCTTGGTTTGTGGGATCAGATCATAGGAAATCAAATCTTATTGATTAGTGGTAACTGCCTTGGTATTAGCTGTTCGAAATATGCCTATGCTGTCTACTGTAGATATGATATCTAGAAGATTCCGTGTATGATTCATTTTCATAAGCGAGTGTTTACAATCTCCTTCCTGACTGGAATTCGTTTAAATGAAAAAATTCTTGATTGCTTGTGCAAAGACTTCCTTAATATGAAGATAACGGTTATGTTTCTGGGTTCACCATACGATTGTTTTTGACCTCAGCCAATATACATGGTTAAACCGAAAATAGTAGGCTTTACTATCCTCAATCATTCCTTCACCACAAATAGTCCCTCATACTATGCTGAGTAGGCAATTTAGAAATGCAAACATCTCCCATCTAAGTTCATATTCAAAAGGAGGGACAAGTTTTCTTTATTGTAGTATCATATTATCCTTCTGGGTGCCATATATATTCCATATAATATGAATTATATGGAATATATATATTCATATAATCTGAATTTTTATCTGGGCAATATCTTATCGTTTGATATAACTTGGCTATCAGTGTGTGCAGAACCTGTCTACTTTTATTATTCCTGTTCAGAATCACAAAAATCCCTTTTCAATATTTGGCGTGATACTTTGTCATGACATTGACAGTCACTTGAGTATCTTTTCATGCATTATTGACTCAAATTATTTGTCATTTAGTTGCATTTATGTAATCATATCTAATGATATATGCCAACATTGATTTTGGTCATCCTATGAAATTTTGTTTAAATTAAATCATGAATGCCCTCAACATTTTGTTAAATATGTTTGTTTATTCTTTGAAAAAGTGTTGAATACTTAATTACTAATTCCTTTCTCTGTCATAATCATTCATGCATCACCAATTATTAATTTTTTACGCCTTGGCTGTGTATTAAAATGGTTGGAGAAAAGTAAATTTGTTTCTCTCATTCGTTTACTCGTGTGTGAAAATGTAAAATATGTATCCTGAAAATAATATGTATGTACATATATATTATCCTCTTTTGTACCATATATTTCAGAAAGGTTCTTAAACAATTTTTATTTCAGGAGAGAGTATAGATATGTGATTATTATAGTGTGACTTTCCCTGAGAGGGAAACACATGGTCTGGGCATATTTTGATTGGGTTGATTAGAGTGCCCTTGTAGAATGGGTCATTTAAGAAGGTTCAAAGAAATCTGTACTTAGATTTTGTGTCCCTTTTCTTAAATTGTGTAACCCCCCTTTTGTTTGATCACCTCATAGTTTTAATTTTTTCCTAGTCACAATATCAATGGTGAGATGAATTTTCAGATTGCAAATAGAACTCTTAATCATAAACTGTATGCTTTCTGGGGTTAAGTTGGCTTCTAGGTATGGCTGTCTACATGTGGAGCCTACTGAGGTAGAATTTTTTGCAGTTGAGTGAGCATCTTTACGATATAAGAGAAATATTGAGCCGCGTAATGCTCCACTTACTACTACATCTGGTAGCTGACGTATCATCAGTTCACTTTTGGCTCTCAATTTCTTCATCTTCATCTAGAGTTGTCATAAATATAAATGCTCATAAACTGGTCTATGAAAGTAATTTCTGTGACCATGTGATTATTGAGTAGTATTTCTTTCCATAAATAAGGAGCTAAAGAAATGATTGTCACAGTACAGAGATGGATATTTCTTGGAGCAAAATGTATTTCACTCAGTGAAGTTCTTTGTCAGGTAAATTCCACTTTGGGTGGTGCAAAGAGACATATGCTTGTGTATGATGAGATTTAAGTTATTGTGTTTACTCACACTTGGAAAAGTTTTCGGTAATAGGATCTACGTGGAAAATTTTAAGAGGAGAGAAGATAAATTTGTGCTATAGTGATTGTTAGTTCTCTGAAGGGCCCTTTTTTTAGTACACCCTCTTGTATCCTGCCAGTTTGGTTTCGTTATACTCATATTTATTGAAAGTTCCATGCTAACCAGACCTTAAAGAGTCATGAATAGGATCATTGAAAAACTTATTTTGCAGTTCATGTAGTAGTTAAACAATATGTACTGTTCAGGCCAACCATTCAAGTTCAGTTGCATTGACTATCAAGTACAGTTGAACCTCTTTAATCTGCCAGCCTTGGGACACTGCTGGATCACATAAAATGTCAGTTTATCGAGTATCTCGTATGATTAGAGTGAATTAAAAGTGCTTAATGACCGAACGTGCCAGGTTAGAATATATATTTATTGCTATACCATTGCAGAAATACCCTGTGCAAAGCAACTTAAGTCTTAAGGCAGTGCCAATATGAACCTATGAATAAATAGTTGATTCTAACCAGATAGTCATGAATGTTATCAGCATAAAGTTCAAAAGGTTAGTACTTGTACTCTCTTAAGTCTCATATTAATCATCATATACCTTGCCATTAGAATCAGTATGAAAATGATCTCATATGTTCTTTCATAGAAAGTGGTAAAAAATATGTCCGTATACAGAAAGTGAATTGCTTGAAATTTTCACAGCTCATACAATACAGCAGTCTACATACATCACTGGCGCAAGAGAATTATTTTTACATTGCGGTGATTTCACCGGTGTGGGTTGCCTGCATCCGGAAGACAATCTGATTTTATTGTGTCCATATCTATTTCGTCACGTAGTTACATTTATGAAGCCTGTATGTGTTGGTAAGCAGGAAACATGCTTTCTTAGAGTTTGCAGCCCTAATAAATGAAAGTAAACAATTTACAGGAAAGATATACTCAGATTGAAGGGACTGAGAACTCACCTCGTTATCGGCGGGATTTCGTTACATGCTGTGCACTTCTTAGAATCGCAGGCTTTTTTTTTGTAGTTAATTGTCTGTATAAACAGAACAGATTCTTAACAGTTTACCATCACACCACATGTTAACCTTTTTTTAACTATCCTAATGTTGCATACACATGAGTAATTTTTTTACCTATACTAGTTCATCGTGCAGAGGATGATCTGCGAACTAAACACTGTTTGTAAAAATGTACCATATTACAGGCAGTGGCGTACACAGGATTTCCTTCTGGGAGGTTTCATTAATATTTATGTGCACCATCATAAAATGATATTTGGATTATTATTCACTAAAACAATAGTTAAATTAACATTCTCTTTTCGTGAAGACAACTATATTTTTCAGCCCAGTAAGCAAAATTCTAAATGCATGCAAAATTAGTAAATTACGGGAATGTTTTTGGAGGGGGAGGGAAGGGGGCCTTAAACCCTAAAGTTGGTACGCCAATAATTATAAGATGCTGTACTAAAGAGGTGGAGATATGTTATCATTGCATATTACAGCATTTGAGGTGAACCTTTTTAACATTACAGAATTAAACACTTTGCATAATTTTCTAATTGCTTGTCCCCATTACATTTGTTTCATTTACATTGCAGCTAATCAAATAAAAGACTGATTTTAATAACAGTCATAAATGTTGGTTAAATATTGAGTCTAAAATTTTTGTTTATTATTTTAAGCCATGGGATGATGCAAAAAATTTAATCCCTTTTTCAGGGTATGATTATTGCCTTCACCTCGAACTTTGTGCCTAAAATTGTGTACGCTCTAACTGTCAGTGAAGAGAATGGATCTCTTAAAGGATACCTCAATCACACTCTGTCTTATTTCAACACATCAGATTTTCCTCCTGATGTGGGACCACAGAATTCATCTTTTGATGTGGAAATTTGCAGGTATTTCCCCAAAAATATACTTGATTTTAATATTTTTTGTTTGCATTCATAGTAATAAGCATGGTATCATTTTCTATACTATATCCACATGAGGGTTTAAGTGGGTTTAATTATGAATTTTCATGAACATATCACAATGTGAAATCATAATTTTGTGTGGTTATTGGTAAAATGTCTCACTGTTGTAATTTATGGCAGTGACTTGGCACAGGTCTTTAAGCTGATCACAGAAAGACACAGCAATTTGTGGGATGCCTCATCTTTTTCTAGTATCAGCATATGTAATTCATAAATGATTTGTATGTGGCTTAGTGCATATTAAGGGATAATTTAGAGATAATGAGCCTGATCACTCTTGCTCATGGTGGTAATGTTGCTTTGAGCAAAAGAAAAAATATTATCTAAGTTGAATGTAATTTTTGCTGTAAAGTTTTATAATATTAGCTTCTAATTACCAAATCTAAATCAGATAACTTCACAGTGAGGTTTAATTTAGTTAACTTTTTTCCTTCTAGATACCCCTCCTATCGTGAACCTTACAATGTCGAGAATAAATACAAAAGAACTGAAATGTATTGGCATGTATTAGCAGCTAGATTGGCTTTCGTGGTTGTATTTCAGGTAAGTCAAGACAATATATTGCTCACTAAACCATTGCCCGAAACTATTTACTTTTTTTTATCCCTATCAGTTATTCAGTTAAATTTTTTTGCTGGTACTAATTTTATGTCGTAAAAGTACTATATGCCTTCATTATTTTCAATAAGTTATCCGGTACATATTAATGAGTGACATCATTGCCCAAGTCTTAAGGTGTCTCGCGGGAATTATGCTTCCTTTCATATCTCTGCTAGCAGAGATCTTGGTGATCAGCTACTCATGCCAGAATTTTGGCCTGAACACGTATATTTTGGTAAATATTTTTTTCCCAAACTTCGCCTGAAAACTCAGGCGGGATAGCACAGCACTTAAAAATTATTCATATTAACATTCAGTGTGTACGCAACAAAATTCCTGATCTAGAAGTGTTTGTGAATAATCATAACCCTGACATTATTTGTCTCAACGAACATTGGCTTACTGCCGACGAAGTGGACTTTTTTTATCTGCCGGGCTATGCCATCGCCGATGTTTATTGTCGCTCTGCCTTAAAACACGGAGGAGTCTTAATTCTTGTATCTCTGAATCTACGATACACCTCTGTGGAATTTCCCTACAGTGTGCTTAACGAAGAACAGGTGTTCGAATCTTGCTTGACCAAAATTGAACTTGACGATACGCACGTTTACCTAGCCTCTATTTATCGCTCTCCTTCTACTAATTTCAATGTGTTCCTTAAGAAATTATCGGAACTTCTAGACCAAACTTATAATGCTATTGAGAACTGTTCTCTAATCATCACTGGGGACTTCAACTGCAACATTCTCCAAGATTCCAGAGAAAAACGAGAGCTGTTTGACATTCTTTCTTCTTTTAATATGAATATCACTAACAATGAGCCAACGAGAATCAGTAATACTTCCTCAACTGTTATTGATAATATTTTTACAAATATTGACCTGATGTATGTGGAGACTAAAGTCCTCATATCTCACATCTCAGACCATTTTCCGTTACTTTGCACACTCGCAGTTAGATCTTCTACAAATTGTACAACTTCTTATAAGAGAATCTTCTCGGATGAAAATATTACTACCTTCTGCGAAATGTTAACTTTACATGATTGGTCAAAGGTATATCATATGTGCTCTTTTGATGATAGCTTTAAATACTTTTATTCATCGTACCTAAATTACTTCAACTACTGTTTTCCTCTTTTGCCTACAAAAAGGAGAAACTACTCTAAATCAAGTTGCATAAAACCTTGGGTTACACAAGAAATTCGTAACCTTTCAAAGTTTATGAAAGATATGGCTCTGCACTTTCGTGATAAAGCAGACCCTTCTGACAGACGGGAGTATGCGGTCTTGAAAAAGAATTACAGACACATCCTCCAGAATGCCAAGAGAACATACAATAGCCAAAGAATTAATAATGCTGCTAACAAAAATAAAGAAATTTGGAAAATTGTGAAAGAATCTAGTCCTCACAAGAGTAGTACATCAGAATTTAAACTCTTAGACTCCCAGGGAAAAATTATTGATGATAATTGGCAAATGGCCACTGCCCTTAATGATTTCTTTTTATCACATAAACTTCCGAATATGAATCAACATACTAGTTTTTCCCAAACAACGAGCCTTTGTCACTCCTTATTTCTTCATCCCTGCTCCGATTCAGAATTAAGGAATGTTATCAGGAATTTAAGCAACAAATTCACTTCTGGTATTGATGGGATTCCATCTGTCATAATCAAACAATCATCAAATGCAATCATGTCCCCACTATTATTCCTGATCAATGAATCCTTACGGTTGGGGATGTTTCCAAGTTCGCTTAAAGTGGCTAAGGTCATTCCTCTTTACAAAGGCAGGGGTAGTCGTCAAGACATGAATTCATATCGTCCCATTTCTCTACTTAACCAATTTAGCAAAATCTTTGAAATTGTGTTCTACTCTCGTCTCATAACTTACCTGGAATCTCAAAATTTACTATCCACCTCCCAGCATGGCTTTAGGAAATCGAAGTCCACCAACACTGCTATTTACCAGGTTGTGAATAAAATACTAGATGACCTGGACAACAGACAAGAATCCCTTATTCTTATGTTTGATTTCTCCAAAGCTTTTGACTATGTCAATCATAATCTTCTTTTGCAAAAACTGGAAATGTTTGGTATTAGAGGTGCAGCTTGTAATTGGATTGAGTCTTATCTAAGTGATAGGCATCAAAGTGTTGTCCTTACTAGAGATGGAGCCAATTTTGTGTCCCCTGAGAAAAAAGTGGTCTTAGGTGTTCCCCAGGGCTCTGTTCTGGGCCCAGTACTGTTCCTGTTATTTATAAACGACCTCCCTGACATTCTGAAATCTGTACCTGGTGTACTTCCTGTATTGTATGCTGATGATACCAATGTTCTCGTGTCTGCCTCGTCATCAAAATGTCTGGCCTCAAAATCTAACCAAGCCGCAAGTCTCCTAAAAGAATGGTGTTATCAAAACTCTCTCCTACTCAATGTGGACAAATCAAATTTTATTTATTTTCATAATAAGAACAAACATCAATCTTTCATCTCTGTTAATATTGATAGCAATCCTTTTCCACAGAATAATAGTTCTTCTTTCTTGGGCGTCACCTTAGACAGTCAAATCTCTTGGGAGGGTCATATTCAGAAACTCCGTGGTAAACTGAGTTCTGTCTGTTTTTTAATTCGATCTATTAGAAGAACTGTAAATGTTGATGTACTGCTGTCAATTTATTATGGTGAGTTCTTTTCCCTGATTATGTACAGCATCCTCTTCTGGGGCCCTACACCCAATTCCATAATAATATTTAAAATTCAAAAGAGGGTTCTGCGGCTAATAGGTAAAGCTCCACTTAATGCCCCATGTCGCCCTCTTTTTCAGAAATTTGGTATTTTACCTCTTCCCTGTGTGTACATGTTTGCTGCCATTGTTTGTGCTAAAAAGAATATTTCCAATTATGTAACCAATAACGAATATCATTGTTATTTTACTAGGAGCTCTACCAACATTCATCAAACTTTTGTAAGAACTAAAAACTCTAGTTATGCCCCTTGGTATATGGGCCTTTTGCTCTTTAATAAGCTTCCTTCAGAAGTTAAGAGGGCAAAGACTATGGCCCTTTTCAAACGTAAGCTCCATGAATTTCTGTTGAGAAATTTATTTTATTCTGTTGATGAATTTCTTCATTTTTAACTATGCTTTTCACTTTTATGTACTGTTTTATGTATTTGCCTTGACGTGTCCTATATTTGTAGCAACAAATCTCCGGACAAATAAAAAAATTATTATTATTATTATTAAAAAAGAACTGGAGTTGAATTATTTGTGAAGCTGACTCTTAATTTAATCAGAAACTCTTGTATTTGACAATAATCTGGTTAGTGATTTCAGTGACTCTTTCCCAGATGTCACCAAGGGATTCCAAATCATCCAAGAGGTTAGACATGATCTCCCATCTAATTTTTGAAAGTGAAATTTGAGGAGTTAATGAATAGTTAGGGGTCCCATCATCCCCTAAAAGTTTGGTAACTTTCAGTTGAATCATGAATTTTGAAAAGAGCTGATCCTGTAAATTTTTTAAATGAGCTTGTATAGAGTATTTTGAAAAAGCACTCTCCCTTTTTTTTGGGTGCATGTGTGGATTGATGTTTTACGAGCAAGCCATTTCAGTAAGTTATGATGTATCATAGTACATAGTAAGGAGTTTCAGAAAATAAACTTCACACTTTGAATGCTTTGGAAGAAATTCAGTTTTACTGTATCCTGAAAATTTTCAAAAATCCAAGATGATCCCTATTCACTAGAGGCATTGGATGAATGACGATGAAGCCAGAATGGAGGTGCTTGCTAAGAATTAGGCTCCTCTTACTCCGTACAAAATATTGTGTTTTTTTGTAGTCTCTTATGGAGACTGCATGTTTATTTTTGAAAATTACAATTAAATGGTTGCCAAATTTCATAGCAACAGCATCTGGTAATATTCCTAAGGCTCCTCAACCCATTCGCTGGGAATTTAGTTTTCAGCTCAGTTCTCAATGAAATGTCATTTAAAAACTGAACAATCACAATATTAATATTTAAGCTTCAGGTGGCACTGCACCACAGCGACTCGTTTTATATAACTTCCTATTTCTGCACTTATGTCGCAGCACAGATCCTTACAATGCTTTTTCTCGGAAGAGGGGCATTGGTCTATTCTTGGAAAAGTCGATTGTGCGAAGTGTGTTCCTGTGGGGAAAAAAATTCAGTCAACTATAGTATATTTTCACAGCAAAAGGGTGCCTCTTAGTGTGACGGGCCGATATATCAGCTTTTGCATCTCAGACGAAAAGTGCGGTGGGTTGATATACTGGCTTCTAGACCTAATATTGTCAATTTTGTGAAATAATAACATACATTTTTCAGTCAATGTAAAAAATTTGTATCATTTTTAATTAGTTCACCTTAAATAATGTAAAAAAAAGTGCATATGGATATATAAAACAATAGCATCATAATGTTTTTTTCCTAAGGTTCTAATTTTATTAAATTACCCTCTGCATTTCTCACTAGTACCCAAGAAGAAGGTTAGCACTAAGAGGGTTAGAGCTATATTAATGCATTTTATTCAATTGGGAGTTAATTTTATTGCTAAAACTGGTTTGAATTTAATCTAGTTAACCCTTTCGCACCGGAGTCCTACGCAGGGAAATGCTTTCCTTCTCACGGGTTCCTCTAGAATATTTTTCCACTCCCTGTACGAAGCTCTCTTGAAGCAAGGCATCGAGCAGGTATGTCTTTCCCCCGCTTTGGGACCGGACCCAGTGGGGTTCCCGACCCTTTCCTCGGCCACTGAGCAGAGATTATCTTCGCTCATTTCCAAATGAGAACCCACCGCAGCCTGTGTCCGCGGTCAACTATTTTTAATTCAATGATTTTTGTTAAATAAATAATAGTAAGGCTTTAAGTGGGGGTTAATACAGAAATAAATTCCTGTTGTTATAAATACCATTTAGAGATTTTAAACGAAATTCAAATGTTAATATTAAGATATTTAGCACAATAGACATCATATCAATGGTTAAAATAATAATTATTTGTGTTGTTTCGCAATAGAAGACGTCCGCGTATAATCCAACCATACCCGTGTTTTATATAAAAGCACTAGCACTTTTTTTTGGTGCTATACCTTCATCAGGAAACATTTTTATGTAAATATATTCGTAATGGTAGCGCGAGATAGATTTTTCCGCCTAGCAATTATTTATTGAACCTCCCAATATTCCATCAAGCACGCATGCGGTATTTTTCTAGTTTTAACATAAATGATTACAACATAATGATCACTCTTTGCCACATCACACAGAACAAATTTGAATGCTTTTCAGCTTTTTAGATACTTTTTATAGCTGAATGGCAGTTACACCAAAAAGATTCAGTTACAAAAAGTAAAGTTTATTGACTGCTAATGTTAGAATAAACCACACCCTTCAGCGGGATTTTCAGCCAATCATATGGATATAATAGATTGCGCGGTATGTCACGTGGTATTACCATTACAGTTGTTTTCCAATATATGTTCATAAACAAGTAAAACAGAGATAAAAATATCGGGACTACCTTATCATCAAATCATAAAAAAACATACGTATTAGTTCCTCACGTGCAATGAAAAATTCTCCCAAATCAGTTTGAAGTCTCTTTGACAGGTGAACTCTGTTAATAATAACGTTAGAGTTCCGCTTAAAATTTCTAGAGATTCAGAAAAACATAAGGTATTAACTTCTGGAACTCAATAATGCTAATTAGAAACAAGTATTATTTTGGTTTTTCCACTGCGTAAACAAAAAAGTGACCGCGAACAACTGCCGAGATTGAGGCTCGCGCTGCGAAGAAGGGTCGAGATAATCCCCGCCTCTAAGCCGAGGAAGGGTCCTTTATGACACCTTGGACCTTTTCTGCCTACCTGGCCCTAGCGAAATTTTAAGACGCCCTTCGTTCTCTTGCGTAGAAAAATCTGCTGCGTTTATACACGGCGTTCGTTCACAGGAGTAAAAATTCTGCGGCGTTTATAAACGGCGTTCATAGCGAAAGGGTTAAATTGCATATGTTGCACTTGTTTGTGTGTTTGTGCACTTCCCTCTGTTTCATTGATGAATTTTCGAGATGCATTTCATTAATCATCTTTCTACCCTTGAGTTTTCACTGAAGTTAAGCAACGTTGGGCCCGGACAGAGGTTGGATGGGTGACCTCCTCCATACCTCTACCACGGTGCTCTCGCCCCCTGTCTTCGAGTGGCAGGCAGGTTAAATGTGGGTTGGCACAATGGATCTAAAGAGGTTGCTAGGGGAGCTCCAGAAGGCCCCCGCCCAACCCTCCAATTTACATTTTACCGTTATTTTACTGTGTGCAAAAATAACTTCATCCATTTGAGTATCGCAAGTAGCAAGCCTCTGTTTCCATACCAACCAAGATCAACTGTGAGGCCTCCTCCAGTACTTTATAACCTCATTAACTATACTCCTGATTGTAATAACCATTTGGTGATATGTCAATGTGAGCAATTGATTTGAAAAAAGTGTTTTGATTGACATTCCAGAATGTGGTGTCTCTAGTCACAATGGCTGTCCAGTGGATAATTCCAGATATGCCACGAAAGCTTCGTGATGAAATTCAGCGTGAAGCCTACCTCACCAATGAAATAATCATTCGAGAGGAGAGAAATCGAGCGAAAAGAGCCAGAGGAAACAGTGGTGACTATTCAAGTCCAATGCCCCATGGTAACCGATTGAATGCTGGTGATAATGCTGCTTCATTGTTATATCCTTCGATTTCAAAGAGGATTTCTGAAGGGCGGTCTAATAATTCTTTGTGAAAGGCAATCCAGAGAGTCTTTGAGTTGATATTGGAATTTGATATTAATAGTTTGATACTCTCAGTTTACTGCCAGTAGGTAGCCTGAAATCATGTTTTTTATACATCAATATATTTTTATTCACAAATATTTCTTTTCTTCCCCAATGTTTCTACATTCATGGGCATCTTAAAATCATTCTGCCTTCTTTTTGAATTCTTGGGGAGCTTATGTCTGATTGAAGTGTGTAAGTTTCATTGAAAGTATAAATGTTAGTTTTCATGTGTATGTGTGGAAAAGATTTGAAAAAACAATGTTTCTCCTTTGCCATTGAAATGTAGAAAATATTTTAAATTATTTGCTGTTTTTTGTGTTGGATTGTTCTTTTTTATTTTTTGCAAAGAAACTTAAATATTTAGTCATTTGAAATGTCTAAGGATATGTGTATAAATGTTAGGTTACTCAGTGACATGGTTACATATTCTAAGCATTCATTATTTTTCTGTTAATCGTTGTGAAATTCTTTGATGTTAAATGTATTGAAGTTGCTCTTTGGGTAGATTTATTATTATAGAATTTGGAATAAGAGAAAGTGAAAGATTTCTACTTTTGGATATAATTATACTAATTCAGGGTTGGAATTGTCTATTCCTATGATATTATTTATATAATATTGATGTTGTAAATTTTCAATGATGGGTGCTTCACTCTTTGGGCCAGTTTTAAGAATTTTTTTAATCTATTGCTTCATTCCTTAGCCACTATCTGCCAAACAAAGATTCAGCTTTGTGTTAAACCATGCTCTGAAGTCTTAATACTCTGCCTGTATGGGAATGAAGACTTATGTTACAGGAAATACCAGCATATATATGATTAGAACTTCATACTATATTTCTTTCTATTTGAAATTTTTGTTCAAAATTTGGGCCACACTCTTGAACAGGTGTTCAGCTAAGCTGCTAATTGAGGCGATAGCCTACTGCAAACACTATTATCTTCAAACAAGATTTGAGAGAGAAGTGCAATCTAGGAACTGATTAAATGTACAAATTTTGATAAATCACTGAGGTGAATAGTTTTTGGTAAAGTTGTTTCTTCCAAGTTGTAAAGAGAATCAATGTACATAATTTTGGGACTGTAATGTAATTACCAGCGTATATATTTCTGAAATTATTTCTCTCCTGAGTAAAAGGTATGTGGCTCATTGTATGATGCCTTCATGCACAGTTGCATTTGAAGGAGTTAGTGACTTGTTGTGATGAGTTGGGATGTCCTCATGTTTGATAGAATTTTTTTAGCATCGTTGCTGTGTGCCATCTCATGAAAGCATTTCATTAAAGGCATTCTATTGTTTATATCCACGTGTTCGAAAAATTGCTGATACAATTAAAAGAAATAGGTGTGTATAAGGAGCCCCAAATGATTGTCGTATAAATCTAATATTTTATGAGGGCGATTGGAATAGCCGTTTTTAGGTGAAATATTTTTCTCTTAGAATAATAATTGACCTTTCTTATGAAGATGCTATCACTCACGTGGTGTCAGGATGCACCTGAATGGGTCTGTGTTTTTGTTGATAATTTATACATTTGAAATCAACTATTGATAAAGGCATCCCATATCAAAATTTATTTTGCAATAATTTTTTGCATCAGTAGGTATGTTTTATGCATTTTGAAATTCAGTTAAAGATAATGATTTCCTTTATTGTATCAAATATGTATTCACCAGTTCAGTTACCACATGTATGGCCTAAATTGCTTTATACAGTGCAATACTAGTTGCAGCAAATATCCATTGCAACTGTAGTTTGTTGATTCTTTGCTCATGTGCATTGAATTCAATACATTTCCATTTTTCATAAATATAGACCCTGCTCTGTTTCTGCCAGCTAATAATAGGCAATTGCCCGTTTAACCAATTCTTAGTGATGCATCTTCTGAATGACGCGTTTTGTTTCCATATCTGCAATAGTGTTATATAATCAGCTGGGGTGGACAAGAAGTGAAAATCTGTTTCAGTCGCTGTCCACTCAGTAATTTAATAGCCATTTGATATTATCTTTAGTTATCGATTCATTGAACAGCTACTCGAAAAAATTACCTACAATTGCTACCATATCTTTTAACTTAATAGCCCTCTGTATTTATTTTTCTATTGACTAGTTTTCCATCTCCACGTAAAGAGTTCAATGGACCCCTTGAAATAGGAGTGGAACAATATTTCTAGGAATTAAATAGCCATTTAAATTTTGCCATTTCTAAGCATTTATTTATATTGTCTTCAGTGTTTTCAATACTGCTTTTGGACATTCCATTTACAGCCAAATGCATGTTACTATCAGAAGTAATTTGTAGGTAAGAAATCTACATGAATAATGCTTTTTGTTTATATAGAATTTTCTCAGACTGATACAAATGACTGATGTATGAAACTGCTAGACCTCATAATAGGTTTTATATTTTAGCTAGGGATGTGAATTATAAGTATTCTTAAAGATTGAAACTAATATCTTTCTGCAGAAAGGTATATTTTGCATACCAGTCATTTTACACCTTTAAGCCGAATGTTTCATTGTACTTTATAAGCAAATAATTCCTTTGCCATACATTACATCAGTCCAGAGAGTTGGCCTGCCATTAAAGAACAATTTTATTTTCTATGTTGGTGAATATTATAAATTAGTCTAATTTTCTTTTTTGGGCATCATGTTTCTTATTTATTTTCCTATTGAAATTATGTTTGTTGAGGTTAATAATCCTATATCTATGAAATTGAGATTGAGGAAATATGATATGTAATGAAATATTTTTGTTTAGTCATTATTTAGCAGATTTTTGGTGTCAAAGTGTCCAAAAATTGCATTAATCTATATAGAGTCCTTTGTATGTACCCTTTATTGGGTAATGGGGAAACTTGATTTGTACTATCATAAACATAAGGTTGTTATGGTATAAACAATGAAAAGTGTCTGCTCATACTCAGAGCAGCCATTACTTTTGAATTATGTTAGAATGAAAATTTGGGGGCATTGTTTATTTTTTGCCTGGGGCTTCTATAGTTTATTCTTATTTAAATTTGGTCATTTGATGTATTTTTGCAGCAGGCAGTAGTGAGGCTCATCTAATCAACCCTGTGAATGCTTTCTCTCTTTGTTTTTCTCTTCCATCTTATGATATTTAAAGTGCCAGTCATGAAAATTGTACTGTCTATTAATGATGAGACTTGCGTTAAAATTATTAGTTGCCACTTGTTACCATGCAGCCTTTTCTTCATAGTATCTGCCTCCTTGATATGTGTTTTTAGTTTGATCATCTATCTCACTTTATCTAGTCATTGCACATTAACATAATGTTTTACTTCTATAGAATATGGTTTTTCATTTTTTTGGTTTTAAGTTTTCAGTTATTGAAACATTCCAAACGAAATCATCAGACAATTCTTGTAAACTGCTATCAGAAGTCTTATTAGTGATGATTTTTTACTTATCATTTGTATTTGTCGAAGGAAAATTATATCTCACATTCAGTGGACATTAATAGTCACACACTGTAACATAGTTATATCAAAGCACTTGCCGATGTTTCCAATTCTTTCGATTATTTGCTGGCCTTCGAGATATCTTTTTCATTGTGCAGCCTTCTACTGTTTTTATTCTACTTCGAATGATACTGAGTGCATATTGTGGCCTCATCTTGTGCAAGATTCTAAAATTTATGAATTATAGTTTATTAACAAAATTGTATATTCATTTTGATTTTCTTTCCAAAATGATGTGTAATGATTTCCCACCTTACCACTTGTGTTGTGTTATCTTTCTCCATGAAACACTGCATAATCATCTCTCTTGACCTCTATATTTATAAATATAATTCGTAAATTGTTATTATTATAGGGATATTGTCATTAGTTTGTCACATGAGGTGCCATTACATTTTTTCAATCATTAATATTCCAATATATTGTGTCATTGTTGAATTTCTAATGGTTAGCACTCTATGACATGCTTCTTTAAGAATGTCTCTATTTCCTATTTTTTATTTCCTTCTTTATTTATTTACTTTGATTTATATACTCTTGTCTGTCATGTGGTTTAAGCAGAAATTTTGTGCCATACTCATTATTTCAAATGATAATTGATCTCTTGGTGGGCCTCTGTTTACTGTCTGCAAGCTACCGTTATCAATGATAAATAATACAATTCTACTTCTAGATAAATATATTAATGTTTTTACTTCTTCCTCTTCAAGGAATAAGTAGGTACCTACATCCCAATCATTACTCACTGTCAAATTTTTGCTAGTATTTTTCTAAGCCAGACAACCAGAAAGGTGTAGGTTGTTGCAAACAAACATGGTCATTGCCTGCAATTAAAATTATTTATTAATTATTTTTTGTTTAACTGTGCAACTATCCATAACTTTATTTACTGTGTTAAACCTTCAAAGTTTATTTTTGTTTCCTAAGTACATATATAGTATCCTAGGTTCTCAAGAGGAAGGAATTTAATAAATTGGGATTGGATTTTTATGTTAGCTGTTTTTATGGATATTATTCATGTTAAGTATTTCAGTCATCAATTAGACAATAGATAGGTAATAAATTTAATTAAATCAAACTTTTACAAAGGTATTTTGTAAAAGTTTGGTTTTTATTCAATTTATTGACTATGGAATACCACCATGTTACATAAGATTTTTGTTTAATAGATAGATACTAATATCAGAGATTATTTTCTAGATCTGAAATAGTTTTGTATTTATCAGGCTGTCTGATAAAATGAGCCAGAACTGTAATTTATCACATTTTGGTGTGATTGTGTTGCATAATTTTATGTTATAATTAATATTGCTACCTACTTTTCAGAATTGCTTACCTCATACATTCTCAGACAATAAATTGTTAGGTATTGTTATGATTCATCTGGTAATGTCCTTTGCCAATCTTAGTTAATTTTATGGTATTGGTTATTCACTGAAAGCATACCTGGAAATATCATAAGAGTACTCCACAATCACTTGTTTTATACTCACTCCTGTTTTTGATAGCATTGCCTTGAGCCTAAAAGTAGCTAAATCTATACAATTTTGCGGGTAATTGCATTAAATTTTGGAGCCAATATTTTTTGTGTGTTGTCCAGGAAGTTTTATGAAGAGTATGAGTGGAGTATTGACTCATTTTATGAGTAGCTCTCTTGAGTCTCAAAAGCTTTTATGTGCCAGTTTTTTTATCTGGTTGTTGCAGTTGTGTCTTTATATATTCTATTTACTTTTGGCAGCCACTTACTGGGTAGCTTTGGAGACTCTTTATATCCTGCATGTGTTGTGTACATGCTGAGCATTGGTCCTTATCAGCTCCAATTTGCTTGTAATATATCATATTTACCAAAATAATATATTGTGGTATGTGAGTTAATAAGCTATGATTATCACAGTTTTGTAATTTTTATAATTTGTGTAAGTTAGAATTTATCATATATTGGTGCTATCTTTTATAATTTTGGTCTGTGCTGTGTGATATCTTGTGTGCATTTTTTGTCCTTTAGACAAAATCTTGATAAAATGGGATGTGAGATGAACATTTCTTGAGCTCAGTAAAAGTCATTTCATGAGCAGGCTTGTGTGGAAAGCTGACTTTGATCTTGAATTGAAGGACTTATCACTGATGTCTTAAGATTGTATTTGTTGCTTTTACAGAGTTGATATTTAGCTTTCTTCCAATTGTGCACTTTTCTCTTTGGCTTTAATAAAGAGAATGCTTTTCATTTGGCATTTATTCAATGAAATAGGTTGCACTTGCGTATTATTCTCTGCGCACACTATTAATTGGATACTTGCTGAGCTCATACACTAAAATATTATGTTCCTTTGTCTTAGCTCAATCTTTTAAGTCAAACTTACATTTGCCAGTGCTTCTTGAGTTTGATACAAAACATATCATCCTTACTTCGGTGTTGTTTTGACATTTATATGAATCATTTTGTGAGCATCTGTTGCCGTTAGTTTTGGATTTGTCCCTGTGGTCATTTCATTCAGGGGTAGTGTCTGAAGGCATTTCAAAAATGAGGTGAAAACATTTATTGACTTGGTAAATAAGCCCTTGCATTTTGGTGGTACACTGCGTGCTTCTCATGTGACTATGTACACTGATGCAGTGTGTTTTTCACCTCAATGGAAACCATCCTACCAGGAAGTGTTCGTCTTATGTGTTCTGTCAAGTTTAAAAATGTTTTATCAAGATATTTCATGTAATACAAGTATATCAATAAAACATTATTGGTTATCAATGAATTTGTGATCAATTAAACTTGATAAAGTCCTTAGGGCTTGATCAAGAGTCATTTCTATTTATCCTCTGGCTTTCACCTTCACGTCAGAAGGAATTCAGATATGATTGCAAAGTATAAAGCTTCACAACTGTGCTCCTCATGTGAATGTGGAGGTCGTAAGGAATCAGCAGTAACATGAGGCAGTCTTTCTCTGTCTCTGGGGAGGAAGGGGAGCGTATAAAAAGGAAATCCTCAGGCTTTACTTGGTGGAACCGCATGATGGTAGCAAGGAGAAAAAAACCACTTTGTAAGATTCCACAAGTTTATTCAGACACCAACTTAGGTTCCGATTGTAGTACATTCATCTTCAATGTGTCTAAAGCCGATTTTAAGACCTCTATTTAAAAGCCGATTGCTTTTGCCTTCCCTTTGGGAGCTAGCACTTGTGAAAGGTGCCTATGACTAGACCTTGAAGATGATTGTACTACAATTGAAACCTAGGTCGGTGTCTGAATAAACTTGTGGAATCTTACAAAGTGTTTTTTTTTCTCCTTGCTACCAATGGGAGCATATTTTACCAAATAGTATACACTCATTATCAAGTGCTACAGTAGCCAAGGTCATATTCAACACTGGCAAGTTTAACCCTGGAGAGGTGGAGAGTGTCACTTTGATCACTTGAGTTTAAGGCATCCTGAACGAAAATTGATAATTTATTGGTGTTAATATTGGAACGTGTTATATCTACGTTTCAGAAGATTCCTACTTTGCCCACTAGTGTATTTCAGAGATGTGCCAGTGATAATGTACCCGGTGAATGTAAAACCCATTCCATTGCAATATGTAGCTGTCTTGCTATCATCTTTATTTGAAACTGTTTAATTGGAGCAATTTAAGGACAAATTTTTTTTGACATTTTAAATGCTAACCATTATAATTGAATTTTGAAAAGATCACTTTGAATCCTGTTGATCTCAGGTGTTGTCAGAAAGTGACAGCTAAGTCATGTTTAATTTCGATAGCATGCATTTTTGGTGAAGGCTAAATTTTGCCGTCTGACCTTAATATCTTACCATTTCCCCATATTATGTGTTTAAGATACTGGGTATAGCATTCTTATCTTATTGTAATTCAATTTTTTTCCAACCACTAATTGGTTAGAGATACAGCAGAACTGTAGCAATAAGTAAGATTTTGAATTGAGTGTATGTACTGCTTGTAGATGTCTTTGTGTTTTACAGACCATGGCAATTAATGAGTCTTGTAATTTGTCCAGTAGTGTAGCGAGACATTATATAATATTTTCACTCTACACAAGTTGATAGACCATTCACAAGTTTTTTTTAAATTTTGGGTTGGTTTTCATTATTCTTATTGATGTAATAAAATGTGGTAATAATTGACTTTCCTCATCACTAAGGCCACAGGCTCTTGTGTATTATGCATTTTTAAAGTCTAATTTGTGTGATTGATATGACATGGTTATGTCTACTTTCAAGAGCAGTTCAGCCCTACTTGAGCACAGAGACTAACCAGAGGGATGATATATATTTAAATATGTAGGCCATTTGTTCAGTGTAGGGATACTATAAACAGATTCCTCTTGTTCATTTCCTCGGAAAAAAATTACATCGTAACACCTCCCCGATTGCTGTTGCCTTCCCTTTGGGAGCTAGCACATGTGAAAGGTGCCTGTGACTAGACCTAATTAAAAATTAAGAATATGCTAATGGCATCAAGGGAAGGAGGCACCTCAGACTTTGGAATTAAATTAGATTTTTCTGGCTTAATTTGTTTGAAATTTATGACATCATTTGAGTAGGGATCCATTTTTTTCACATTGTATTTGCCTGCCTGTAATAAAATAATTCCACGTGGTAGTGTTTCCGAGCTGAAACAAACCGTCTGTCTCTCTCTGATTGTATGATAATAATCCAAATTTCACTCCTCTTGGATGTCATAGAGGGAAAACCAAATGGTAGGTGATCCTAGTTACTATTTCGGAGCTTTATGGATCTTGTGAGGAAATTCTCCTCATTGACCGGTGATGCCTTCACTGGTTCATACATACATGAACTTCTCTGTCCTGAGTGGATCTGTTACTTTATTACCAGTGGATACAAATGTTGGAATTAAGGCAAGAATAAGAGATGGGGATGAAGGATGGGGCTGGATTAACCATGAAGCAAAAGAAACACATGCATAGCGCATAAAGATAAGGGTGCACCACAGAAATTTGAATTCGAAAACTTTTCATCTTTGAATGAAGTTATGCATGCAAAAACAATATTTTCCAACTTTCAGTACATTTTGTTTACTTTCGAAACATTAAAATTTTCTTCTACGGTTTAATGTTTTATATTTTGAGGTACATACATTTATGGTGCACCAAATTCTTATAAGGGCTCAGTCTCTCTGTAAGTGTCTTAATGTGGCCTTGGTGAAGGAGAAGATACCGGAACGAAGGACATCTCAGGTTCATTTTTTTCCTATTACGACTTCGCTGCATTATGCTGCCTATTATAATGTTTGTCCCGTTTTGATTTCCAGTTAGTTCGTTATCGCCGAAAAGAAACGTACCCTGAGTGGCGTAACTAGGCCTTTGGGTACCCTAGGGCAGAACTTCAAGAGGAGGCCCCTCAACTTATGTGTAACTAAATATTTTCAACCTGTAGACTTGCGCATGTAGCATGGACTCGTAGGTACCTATATTATTATAATTACGTGTATATATACAGCCATAAAGAGGTGTACGGTATTTTATGCCTTTTGGGAACCCTCGAAGCCTAGACTTTCTGGGCACTGCCCCGTTTGTCCACGCCACTGGGTACCCTCACTCGAGAGGACCTTGGGGATGTAAACGGGCATTTTGAGCGTCACTATTGGGTTAAACAGTCACAGCTCGATCATTTCACCCGAACACCTAGAGTTCAAGGGTTCCGTAATGATACAGGTGCCTATTGTGCTATGGTTCCCGTAGATTTCAAAGACGAGGCGGCTCTCGTTTGGCGGGTCAAAGGTGAGTTCGTCTGACGTAAGGATTCACGTCAATGCGCCAGACCCCACGCTCTCCCCCACCTTTTCCCCGCCTCGGCAAAAGGTATGACGTGGGGTGCCAAAATATCGAACGGTAGCAAAGGAGGAAGGCCGATGTGGAGGCGCCAGTGCCCCTTAAGGAAAAAACTCTCGCGAATACATAATCTATCAGAGAAAAATCTGGCGTGGGAATGAGTCACTTTGCTGGCGAAAAAAAAATATTCGCTCCGATTTCCAGACGGGGACTACGAGTCCCGTTGAATTTTAGCTGAGTTTCTTTGCATGAGTTTTTTCACTAATTTTTTTTCGCGTTTGACAAATTTCACACTACAGAGGTTATGGAGTCAAATTTTCCATGATGGGTTCCGTCATCTTGATCCTTTCTAGGATTAATCCTTCTGTTATATTCCATTGTTTATTTGTGTGGGAAGTGTTTCATCATTTAAATGCTATGTTAAGGTAAATTGTATAGTTATCGCTACTGCGTAGTCGATATTTTTTCAAGATCCAAGCCTCTCTTTCAATGCTCGTCGGTGAGCAGCTTGCTAATATATTCCGCAATCACAAAAGATTTTCTTTCTTCTAATACAATATTGGCGCTGGAACTATAAAAAAAACGAGAATGGAATTAATAAATGCAAAAGTGAGCGGGGGAGTCAGAAAGCTCTGGAAGTCATGCAAATATCACCAAATTTGTGGCAATCCCTTACTTAGTATATACTCCTTCCTTCCCCACCCCCCACCCACCCCCAGTTTTTTCCTCCCCCCTTAACCCTTTGCACTCGGATTTTTTCACCCTCTGTACCTACCAGTAGTCCACTCGGAATTTAATTTTAAATGCCCCAAGATTTCGTGCGTCGAGTGGCTCTCGATTGCGGCTTTAGGGATATTTTCTTCTTCAGTTTTGGATGACCAAATTTGTTCAGACTTGATTTTTACTTTTTGATAATCACCGATCCTGCTACTTTAATTTGGCAAAGGCGGACCTTAGAAGAAAATACGAAGCGGAGAAATTTGTTACGTACGGAAGAATGTTGCTGGCTGTCCAGATCAATAAGCTCTCTTACAGAAAGTTTGAAGCTCATTTAATGACGACCAAAAAAATAAAATGAGATTTCATCAAATCCATACAACGATGGATTTTACCTCGGAAATGCATACGCTAAAATCGTTTCCTTCGGCCTTCACTTGTTGAATAAAGGTGAGCTAATGTTGATAAATATAAGCACTATGAAATTGTTGCTAAATAATTCATTATAAATCACGATCTAGAATCACAATGGAGTATTCATTTATTTATCAACAAGGTCTACTCTCGCTGCTCATATTATTCTGATTATCATCTGGGAGCTGTTGAGCATTGTCTCGAGAACTGCATGTGCGAGGAAGTGGCGCAACATAAGATGCTCTCGTATTTCGGAACTCCAAGTCACTATAATAATGACCCCGCATAGTCCAGTTCGAAAACTACGCGCTGAATAAGATTCACAGGTAGGTATTCGCTGGATCAGATTTTCAAGTGCCCTGCTTCTAACGATTTGAAGGCAATTTTTTCACCCAAAAATTTTAAATTGCGAAAAAAATCAAAACCTATTTGGGACCCGACGAATTAACGACGGAACCTTTTTATGTCGCCTGAATCCACCACTGCATGCTGAGAAGTGCACTTGGGAGTTACATTTTACATGAATGAGTTACATTTTACTTATTAAAAGCACCATCTTTTTTTTAAATGGGCAATTATGCATTAATCGTCGTTATAGCGTATTTAAAGTAAAATCCTTCGTGAAGGAATTTGGGAGTGGAGATGCAGCCCTTTCTAAAGCAGTCTTAATATCGGCTGTTCCGAGGTCCACACATACCGTCGCTGTACATCAACATATATTTTTTACGCTTCGCCACCAATGATGAGGCTGGGATTGTGTGCTTAATGATCATTTTCCATACGTGTTATCTCCTTGAATTTTTCTTCTAACTAGTCAATCGTGAAGATATGAAGGCCGACCGAGTCGACATTCCGGAAGCGGTAGGCTAGTTAGCTGCGGAAAAAATTGCAGAGAACGCTATCGAAATCAGCATACTGTATCGTCACCTTTCATGCGCGTCCATACAATATTTTGGGGGGGGAGGGGATGGGGGGGGGGAGTTAGGGGGCAAGACAGGTTTAAAGGTCGCTTTCCACGATACAATTTTTGTACAATTTCTTGTTCAAAGTCTGGAATGAGGAAATTGTATCGTGTAAAGCGGAACATTGCACGAACGCTTGTGCGATTGTCTGAATGACTGAACGGGAAATAAAACCTGTTCTTATTCCATTCAAACAAACATGCAATTTCGTTCAATTTATATAAGCGCTTGTACAAAAAATTGTATCGTTTAAAGCGTCCTTAAGAAGTGGTCTGAGGAACCCTCTCCCGGAAGGTTTAATAAATTTGAGGATTCAGGAGTACATTTTTAGGACATCTCAGGTGAATGGCAATTTTCTAAATCTGTTACTAAAATATTAATTTCATCATCATCATCATCAGTATTTCAATCCTAGGATTGGTTTGCTGCAGCCCTCCATTCTGCCCTATTCAGTGTTAATTCCCTCACGCCCTGGCATGTTTTCTCTTTCACGTCCTTCTTTATTTGCCCTATATATTTGTCCCTTGGTCTTCCTCGCGGGACTTTCCCTTCAATCTTCCCTTCTATTATATTTCTAACTAATTCATTGTGCCTCAAGGTATGTCCAATCCATCTGGTTCTTGTTTGCCGTAGGGTTTTCCACAATGTCCTTCTTTCATCCACTCTTCTGTACACCTCTTCATTCCTCACTATATCTGTCCATTTAATCTTCAACATTCGCCTCCACCACCATGTTTCGAAGGCTTCAAGTCTTCGTTGGTCTGCTTTCCCGATGTTCCATGTCTCTGATCCATAGAGTGCCAGGCTCCATACGAAGGTTTGGATGAAGTGCTTCCTTGTTTGCAGCCGTAGGTTCTTTGAGCATGGAAGTTTTCTCTTCTTCGTAAACGCCTCTTTAGCTAATGCTATTCTTCACTTGATGTCCGTCGAGCTTCTTCCATCCCAAGTTATAGTGCTGCCGAGGTAGGTAAAGTTCTCCACTTGGTCCAATTTCACCTCTCGAATTGTGATATTTGTCCTAAGCTTCTCTCTTCCGCACACTAGGATTTTAGTTTTCTTCTTCTTGATGCTCATATTATATTCTTGAAGTACTTGGTCCATTGTGGTCAGGGATGCTTGCAGGTCCTCTCGACTTTCTGCTACAAGTGCGATGTCATCAGCAAACCTTAGCATTTTTATTTCTTCGCCATTCACCTTGATACCAATTTCCTCTTAGGCTCTTATTGCTTCTTCCAGGCATGTATTGAGTAACGCTGGGGAGAGGTTGCATCCTTATCCGACTGTTTTATTTATTTTGGCTTCTATCTTCCTTCCGTATTTCATTCGCATTGTGGTGACCTGGTTCTTGTTTAGGCTATGGATTATTCTTTTATCCTTGCAGTCTATTCCAATTTCTTCCAGTATCTTGAACATCTTGTTCCATTCGGTGTTGTCAAAGACCTTTTCCAAGTCTTCGAATGCCACATACAACGGCTTGTTTACATGTATCATTTTCTCGGCCAGTATCCTTAAGCTGAGTATTGCCTCCTTAGCTCCTCGGTTTTTCCTGAATCCGAATTGATTTTCCGAAGGGTACCCTTCAATCTTTTCTTCCATTCTTCTGTTAATTATCCTAGTAAGTATTTTCGAGGTGTGTGACACCAGGCTCAATGTTCTGCGCTCTTCGCATTTCTCTGTCCTTGGCTTCTTCGGGATTGCGATCATTTCACTCTTCTGGAAGTCCTCTGGTAGTCTCCCACTGTCATAGCTATATTTGATTATTCCAAAGAGGGTATCTTTTGCTTTGACCCCGAGTGCCTTGATGATTTCTCCATTTATTTTGTCCCTCCTGGTGCCTTGTTGTTCCTTAGGTCTTTCACGGCTCTGTCAAATTCGCTTCTCAGTATCTCGGCCCCCCATTCATCTTCATCCTACCTGATTTCTTCTTTCAGCTTCCAGTGGTTTGGGTGCTTGATAGAGCTCTTCGATGTATTGCTTCCATCTCTTCCCTATGTCCTCTTGTTCTATGAGTATATTTCCATTCGAGTCTCTATGTTGTGGGATCTTGTTTTCCTTTCTCCGAATTGTCTCTTCACCAGTTTATAAGCCATTTCTGCGTTTCCTTTCATTATGTTGTTATTTATTTCTTCGCAGCAGTTTTCTATCCATTCTTCCTTGGCTTTCTTGCACACTCTATTTACTTGGTTTCTCAAGTTTTTATATTGGGCCTCCTCAGTTTCATTTCTTGGATTCTTGTATTTTCTTCTTTCCACTATGAGGTCTCTTATTTGGGTCGTTATCCATGGCCGTTTTGTTTCTATCTCTTTGTTCACAAGTTGCTCATCTGCTACCTCTGTAATGAACATCTTTATTTCATTCCATCTTCCCATAACGGTTGTCTCCTTCACTTCTAGTTTTGAATCGATGACAGAGGTAAACCTTTCTCTTGCTTCTTTTTCCCCCAGTGTCTTTGTGTTCCATCTTGATTCCTTCGCAATTCTCTTCACCTTCTTGTATCGCAGGCAGCTGTCCATGATCACCAGGTTATGGTCACTATATCGGCTCCGGGGTAGCTCTTGCACTACTTCACTTGGTTCTTATATCCCGTTCTGACAATGATGTAGTCTATCTGGTATCTTCCTCTGTCCCCCGGCATCTTCCATGTATATCTTCTTCGCCGATGTTGCTTGAAGAGAGTGTTTGCTATTACCATGTTCTTTTCTTTACAGAACTCTACCAGCCTTTCTCCCGTGGCATTTCTTTTTCCCAAACCGAACTCACCCACGCTACTTTCTTCTCGGCCCTCTCCGACCACTGCATTCCGATCTCCCATAACTATTTGGTTCTCCTTTCCTTTTACTGTGCCTAGGACCTCTTCCAATTGCTCGTACATTTCTTCTTTTTCCTATTCAGAGTGGCTCGACGTCGGCATGTACACCTGCACCATCACTGTATCCTTATGTTCTCCTCCTAATTTGATCATCAGAATCCTTTCGTTATATTGCCAGTAGGACTTCAATCTTCCTTACCAGTCTTTCTTCAGTATGAATCCCACTCCCGCTATCTTCTGGTCGTCTCCTGAGTAAATCACCTTGTAATTGTCGCTCCATAAGTCGTCGGCCCCAGCCCACTTTATTTCGCTCATTCCCATGATGTCTATCCCCAATCTGTCCATCTCCATCTTAACGTTCTCCAACTTCCCACACACTCCTAGTGATTTTACGTTCCACGTCCCAATTCTGCATTTGTCTCTTTTGACTGATGTTCCCTTCCCAGTAGTCCCCACCCGGAGATCCGATTGGGGGACTATTTTACCTCCGGAATATTCTACCGGGAGGAATGCCATCACGTCATGTTGAATGCAAGGCTGCTTCTTATAGGGAGAATAATGTGGTGGTTTCCCGTTGCCTTCCACATCGCAGTACTGCAGCCGTTTCCGTGAACTATACTCTCGCCTGCAGCTATGGTATCTGATGCCGGACCGATCCACTTGATCTGCGCCATCAGGGCCTCATGGTGAAACTGCTGCCTTTCACCATTGGGGTAGGTATTGAGGTATTTATAGGGTAGGAGCCGATGGCTTGTTCTTCGTTTTTAGGCATATCTTTGCACAATAACTAGAAACATGATAGTTCGCAACCTATGAACTTACTCGCACACTATGTGAAAAGTATTCAAAGTTTGTAGTATCTGAGCCACATTATATTGATGAGTAATGTCTAATAATAACTGATGGAGTGGTTTAGTGTGTTTTACTATATGTACGCAGCGGTTGCTAGGCGATTATTCACCCACTAAAACAACTTTCGAGTTGGTAAGCAGGGTTCTTTAAACTATATAGATAAATTTTATATAAATATAATATATATAGATAAATTTTATGCTTATGGTAATCCGCTATATTGGGACTCTTTTAATATTTTAATGACATAGATACCGTAGTGAGTAGTAAACTTAGATTTTTTGCTGATGAGGCGGTAGTGAATAGAGAAATTACTTACTTACTTACCAATGATGCAGAGAGAGGATCACTTTTTAACTATTTTGATGCTAGTCGTGCTTGATGCGATGAATGGCAGGTACTAGGCCTAACAAAACTCTGTAGCTATGAACTTCAGGAAAAAGACATTTGCAAGAACGATGGTACAGCATCAGTAAAGCCAAATTCGTTAGCATTATCCGTGAAATACTAAGCTGTTACATTTACCAAAGATTTATGGAGAGGAAAACAAATCCGGGAGATATAGATTCAAACTAACCGAGAATTACTTCACCAAAAGAGTACCAAGGATATGTGGCGAAAAGTCTTGAGAGCGTTGGTACTTATCACTTGCAGGCCTCCACTTAGAAGATGCATCGGGCAATTGAGATTCGGATCAAGCGGGTTTAATCTCGGAATTAAACAGGATGGACCGAAGAGCAGCTAGAATAGTTTAAAGGTGTCTCAATAAATTTAGCGGTGTATCCATATTATTGGAATAATTAGGTTGGGAATCACTATCATAGGAGCGTAGTTTAAAATACAGATTTAAAAAATTAATATAAAAAGAAATATTAATTTAATCCTGTAAAAAAAAACAGTAAATAAAAATCCAGGGAGGCTAGGGGGCCGCGGCCCTTGCATGCCTGCCCCCGTATATGGGCGCCCCTTGCACCTTTTGTGTTGTTTGTTGTTATTAGGGGGAGGTGACCGACAACTGATGCCGACATTAAATAGTGAAGTTCTGACTAGTATATTAATACTATTCCTTTTTTATGCATGATATGTAGTGCATGTTTGGTGATAAATCACCCCCTGCCACACACCTTTGTGGTGGCTTGCTGGGTATTATGTAGATGTAGATGTGATGCCATTTACGCCAGAGAGGATAATTGGGTAAAGGAAAGTGGTATTCAGAGAACGGAGGAAGGTGGAGAGACACCTGGCGTCGACATTGTCTGCTCCAAGCCAAGGTGATCGCGGCTCACGTCCCATCTGACGAACGGAGTACTGGACTCGAATTGATTTCTTCTACAAGGCACTCAAGTAGAGACCGGTATACCTTGGAAACCAAAGGCTCTCTTGTTATATCAATGAACAATCCACCAGTGCCGGGATTCAATCCCGGGCACTCTGTTTGGAAGGCCAGCACTCTAGCCACCATACCAACCCGATCCCCGCTTTCGTGAAGAGTAGGGTAACGCGGACACCGGGTTTCTCTCCAACCCTTTCTCCGTTCCTTAAAAAGTGCCACCCATATCCAATTAACTGGTGCAAATGGCCTTAGCTGTCGGCCGCCTCCTCCAAATAACTATCATGGCACAGATCATCCTGACTAATTTTCTTGGGACTGCAGTTATGAAATGGATTCTATTATTTGTAGAAATTTAGTTTATGCATTTAAATGGCAGGTCGAATTAAAAATGCATGCTTAATTGAACTTGAGGATTCTTTGAAACGGACGAACAATTCCTGTAGCATGTAGTCCTTCACTATGAGATTTTTGTTAGATGCCGTAAGTAGAATATTTCAAATTAATGTCGCAAATATATGCTACCTGGGAAGAAGTAAGAAAATAGCAAACTTTTATTTCAATAGCCATAGTATCTAAAATGAGCATTATTAACGCCGTTGAAGCCTTCATTGCTTATTTTTCAATCATTTTCACTAACAAAGGAATGAGATGCTCTAGATCAACTCATATCATTATTGCAAATGCAGTAATTGATCACATTTTCAATGACTGTGAAGCTGTTTTCTTTTCTGTCGGGAAGGAAGCTGTTTAAACATTGGCAAGCAAAAAATTCCATACACATAAGTTCCGCGGCAAATGCGCATGCCGTATGTCGATTGTTTTGCACGGCGCTTCAACAGATGCGCACCAGTTTTTCATCCTACACCGTAACATCGAATCTCGGGAAGACAACTTCGGTCAGTGAATGAAAGATAGTGAAAATGGCAACAAAGTTAAGCAAGGACGTGGAGTCTTTTCCAGTTGATAGACTTAAAAGAGTTGGATACTATGAATTTGAAGAAACTATCGGGAAAGGGAATTTTGCCGTTGTAAAGCTTGCCACGCATATTGTAACGAAAACCAAGGTAAGTGCCTTTACGTCCTGTTTTCTTTCATACTTGACCTGCCCCGTGACGAACCTTGATAACGTCACGTTTTTCCTTATTACGTGCATCAAATTTTTGTCTAATAAAAATCAATTTATGACGAGGGTTTTTCGTCTACTTCTCGGTAAAATCTCACAAGTGACAATCACAAACCATCAGGCGGGCAAGGGTCCTCATATAACGGATGATGGTCGGCAGATATTTAGTTGGGAAAAGATCATGCTATTTTTTTTAGAATTATAGTTATGAAATGGACACTCAGTCCCCATAATGCTATCATCGCATCACATTCACAGTGATTGTTGAATGACTCCCTCTCCAGTATTTGCTCGTTCGCTGAAATTTGGTTTATGCATTAAATGATAGCTCTTCTAATTGATGTTGATAATGATATTATTTTTTCATGAATTTTGATTCTTAAGTTGACACACCGTACTCTCTGTCCTCTCACAAATTTAAATGACAGTTTGCCCCTTTCAGAGCCACATAATTCCCATTCCTTGCTAATGATAGCTCTTAATTGGTCTCTTATCGATCCATTAATGTTTGTATGTTATTGTTAGCTCACTCATCTGTCATTTCCAGTGGTCTGTTCAGCTCACTGCTCTAAATCTACTCGTGTTGCAACAGAAATGTACAAATTGCTTTCCTCAGCAGCTGAAATCGATAAACACCATATTTTGACGTTACAGTGAAGTCTTTTCCGACTGAACCACAGAAAAAAGTGTTGGTATTTGTTCACTGTATTTTCCAATACATTCGCCGGTATTCTGGGAAATTAATTATTAAATATCTGCTTGTAGATAAGAGTTATTTTCTGTGGTCTATTTGATCGTGAAAGATGTGTTGCGTTGACCAAGCGAATCATGGAAAGTTTGTTATTAGCAGTGTTTTAAGTTTTCGTATATCTCCACGGTTCATCTTTCTCGTCATATCTCATCGCAGCGATTAGAGTTGGAAGGTCTTCGGGTGAACACGCCGCTTTGCAGTCTGGCCTCCACAGAAGGCAAGGCGAGACAGCCACGGTCGTTACCATAAGGTCACTAAGCTCGGCGACCGACCGCGTGCTATGGGTTTCCCGCTTCTTCCTATGGTTCTATTTTTTTTAAATTTCACTCTTTAAAATTTGTTATATATTCATCAAGAAGAAAAATCTGTCTTCGTGATGAATTCAATGCCGTGAGAAAAGTTTTAGTGTATGACGTCAATCATTCGCAGATGATAAGTTTTTCGGAACGTATTTTGTGGGCAATCTCGACTCGACGATACGGACAACTATTTAATCATCCTTCCCCCAATCATTTGTTTTTACTTTATTTGATTTATTCCCGCACTAGTACCCAATGGTTTGGGACGCGCCTCTTCGCATCTGTCCAGCGAGTATGAACTACGTAAGACCTGTTTATTCGCAGTGCGGAGACGAGGAATCCACTCACACTTCGCAAGACCGTACCGTATTTCTGATAACGTGGTTGGTCTCTGATTTGTGGTTTTCCTATTGCCACCATTGCTTCATTTCCGCAAGGATCATTAGATGAGCTGCTACTGTTATGTACTTCATCCTGCGGACGTTTGAAGTGGGCCTGTGCTCGGTTGACGTCTGATCAGCTGGGTGAACCAAATACGCGTTTCGACCATTTGCGCTCTTCATTACGGCTTTAACACTTCATTCCCTCATCGCCGCTTCACCAAGATGTCACTACTTAGAAGCTCGTTAAGGAGAAATACGAGTGTGTCTGCTAATTACGTAGTTTTTATTTCTTTTGCTTGAGCGAGTGATTTCCAATCCTAGCATAGAAATTATATTATTATTTCAGACTAAACTACATTGTTGTAGTTTTTGAATATTCATCGTAGGAGTACGTCTTCATATTTTTAATGTTTCCGCGAAACTTTCGAGGGTATTAATGTTGTATTTTATGAACGTTTGGCTTTTTTTCTGTTATTTGTTCCTCTGGTAGGTTAAAAATCTCATTACCCCAAATCCCAACAGCCCTAATATGTATATGCTAGCCAGTATGACTGGCTCCGGCAAACAGTTTCGTCGTTATTCACGTTTCATTGGGCAACTCGGAACAAAGGTTTCCGGAGCGTGTAGTTTTTCATCTTAAGTGCCCTGCGTTTTTTTATTTACTTGAGCATTTATAATATTCTTTATAAATGAAGAAAAGTGAGCCCTTTTTCGAATTGGGTGATGATTGAGCAAATTTTTTTACTGGTCAATTTATTTTGCTTCGCAAGTCCTTTTTGGCCACCTGTAATATCAGCAATGATGTGCCATATGCGCGCTTCTGAAACTCCTGAAATCGAAGAACGAGATTAGGTAGGATACACGATATCCAATGTCATTTGCTGCGGGTATTTTTTCCGCGGTAATTTTACATTGTGGTCAATCGTGTAGCACAAAAAAAGCAGTGATGCCCAGTAATAGAAGTGCAGAATAAATAATAGAAAAACAGAAGCGTAAACAAATGTTAAACTCGGGAAGCTAAAATTTGGAGATGTGAAAGAATGCTGCCAATTACGAAACATTACTCAAGAGGAAACGGAGCAAAGAAATAAAAAGGAGAGAAAATAGGAAGAAAAAGGAAATAGTAAGTAAAATAGCCTGGTGTAGAGGGCAGTTTACGATAAGAATCATCTTCTTACAGCTGAAAATACGCACTTGGAAGTTACGGAACTCTTCATTTGAACCTACATCAGGAGCATGATTCTTTGTGTCAGTGAATTATGGACGTAAACATTATCAGAAGAGTCAAGGGTACACGAATTCGAAATACGATGGAATAGATTTAGTTAAAATGTTTCGAATGGGTGACAAATGTAATCGGCCGAGTCTTGAGGCATGGTCTAATGAAGACCTTCGTCGAAGGAAGGAAGTGTATGAGAAGAATCACGAAGGAAGAGGTCTTATGAGATGTTTAGAACAATTGGCGAAGGGTGTAAAATAAAAGACCTGATTAAATATGAAGAGGTTAGCGGATGGGGGAAAGGAGTGAAGAGCTGCTTCGAACCTATCGCGGGACTGATGATGAATCGAATGTACATCTCAGCAGAGAGGATTCCTGAAATTGTTTCTCCCCCGCGCAAGAACTACTTAAGAAACTTAGGTATCCATGCGAGTGCCTTGTTCGATTTCCTTCTATGAATCGAGGATGGTGTTCACCGCATTTTTATCTGGAGCGTTGGCCGATAAGGAGTTTAATTCGTAGGTGAGTGCCACCACTTTTCGCAGTATATAATGAGGAACGACCTTGAACGTTGAGAATGTGACAATGACAGCTCTCCGCAGGCGTATCCGAAGTGCGGAATCCGATGTTTCCCGGGTATTAACAAAATCTTGATAAGATATCGTGGAATCATGTTATCGTCTTGCAACTCCACCGGAGACGCAGGTGGCGGAGCGATCCTCCCGCGCACATCGACGCTCGATTTTGTGACGACACTAGGTGAACTTTAATCTTTTGTTGTTTGTATTTTTTTCCTGCAATTCCAGTTTTATTTCTTTGAATCTTCGTCATCCTTCAGTCCTTGAATTCCGAAAATTAAAAAAAGTGGAACAAAAAAAAAGATATATGTCGCTAATCTCTCCTTCCCCATCCTGCCATGTTGTAATTTATTTGCTTGCTGAGTTTGTCTCGAGAACTTCATTTAATATAACGTGCGTATGCACTTCCCAAAAGTCTTGGATTAACGCTTGGTCGAGTCCGTTGTCCTATTCGGTTTGATCTTCGTCTATTGTTTATGTTTTAAAGGGGAAGGATATCTGCGTTTTTAGAGATTCATTGTTAGCTTTTCCATCTGGGATGACATTTTCCTACCGTTCGGATACTACAGAGTATGAAATTAGCAAACTGAAAGGAGTCAGCATCCGTACTCCCGTCGGGGAATGGAGCATAAGATTTTCGTGGCGATAATCGATCGAGCGAACGAGTGCTTTGTTCTTGGTTACATTAGTAAAAAGTGAAACCGAGACTCTCCTAGAATGGGGTTTGAAATGATTGCCGGACGATTTGATTACAAACTTAAGATATTTTGCGATTGGAAAGGAAATTCCATTTGGCCTTTTGAATCGGTAGAATATTTGCAAAAACAAAGTGTAAACTATTTTTTAGACATAACGTGCAGAAAAGCAGAAAACTCAGGTTTTGCCTGGCAAGAACGCGGCTTTCACAAGGCCAGATCAAAACAGAAGTCTTGAAGTTGCCAATGTCCTCAGCTAATTGTAATGCGGGAGTCTTTCAACACGTTAAAATTTCCAATTCGCAGTCTTTATTACGATAGTATATTACTGTCGTCATGGTGTTTCAAATTGTTTTTCAGCAATATCAATGGCTTCAACCAGCGATGCTTCACATTATTCATATATGGTGCACCATGGTTTCTATGGACCGTGAGGAGAGTTTGCTCTTGGAGGGGGAAGATAGAACCAGTCGAGATCGTTGTTTTTTATGATTCAGCTAAAGCCTTAGTTTAAACTTCGTTTTTTCATAGTCCCACTGGGGTTGTGACGGTGTTACAAGACACTTTGGGCCAGTTTTATACCTGGTTAAATATTCTCCAGGGTAAATAGCAATAGACCTTATGCTCTTACGTAGTTAACGTTCAAAATTATTTAGTAGTTCACATCTACTAAATTATTTAATTAGTCAGTAGTTTCGACAACAGACTTATTATGCAAACGTGTTCATGAACTCATGTTTGATACTAATCATATTTAATAAAACCGAGCGTTATTGTGGTTTATGGAAACTCATAGTTCCTATTTCCTCCGTGTTTATTTATTGCGAATAAAATTGTAAAATATGTTTTGAAAACCTTTTGGAATTCGTCTGTTGCGTCGCAATTCTAGATTTTGAAGCTCACTTAGAAAAAAATGAAGTGCTTTGCGGTTTGCTAATTAAGGATTGACTAACCGTTACTTTCAGTTTCATTTCCCGCGCAGCGGGGGGAGTGTTTGCGAAACGCATATATGAACTCAAAGGTCGAAAGTGAGAGGTTTGTGTACATATTACGTGGATACTTTTAGTTGTACCGATAGGAAAACGAACGAGGGAGTTTTGGAGTTTGATGAGGGAACAAGGAAATAGCGAGAGGACATTCGTTCGAGGAAGAAGAGGGAGACGGCGCAGGTAATTAGGTACGATGGAAAATTTAAGGTGGTTATTAAGGGAAGGGTTCTGGGATGGCGAGGAAGAAGGGAGGATAAAAAAGGGTACTTTGGATGGATTGAAAAGAGGAGGGGTGCGGGTTGTTATGGTGGCTAGAGTACTGGCTTTCCATCCCGAAGTCCCTGGTTCGAATCTCGGCAGCGGAAGAGAATTTTAATTGGCAAACCACCCCTCACTGGAGTGCTCTGTGAAGAGCATTCGAGTTCAATGCTCCGCCCGTCGAATAGGGTGCTAAATATTCGGACCCCTTGGTGCCTTGCATTAAGAGTTAAGATATTCCCGTCACCGGGGTTCTCTCCACCCTTTCTCTCTCTAAAATTTCTACCTCCAACCAATTGCCCCCATATCCTAAATAGCGCAAATAACCTTAGCTGTAGGTCGCTTGCCCTGAATAACTTCTACTCTGATGCCATTAGAAATATGAGGAAGCCCGCCCGCGTAATATTACATTCCTTCAGGGGAACATGACGAGAGTGATAACATTAACATCTTCCGGCACAATTTCGTGGAACATATCTGACAACGTAGAATGGAAGAAGCTGTCGTATTTGACAGCACTATGGCATTTTCAAGTGTTTCATATACTTCAAATGGCATAGAGTGCTGGAACGTGTTGTGTTACTTAAGTTAAATAAATCATTGAACAAATACGAAAACTTCTTTCATTTTCTAAATGAGTGATAGTTCGCCAGCCTAGGCATTATAGTAACCGATGGGTAGATCATGACAGGGAAAGTGGTAATCAGAGAAGTAGGTGTAAGGTTAACAACTTATAGTGAATTAAGATCTCTTTGACTCATTTCGTTAAGAATAGGCGAATGGCGACGCTGGGTTTCACTCCAACCCTCCCTTTGTTCCCTGAAAATTCCGACCTTTACCTAATAACCCACTTAGGTTAACTAAATGGAGCAGATGACCTCTGCTTTCATTCGTCTCCCCCGAATTACTACGACTAGGTACGTCTGACAAGAGTTAAAAAGTAGGCTAATCTATAGTTAATAATGGTGTAGAGATGGAGCATGAATGAGAAATGGGAAGTAAAGTCAGGTAGAAGTACAGTAAACCCTCCCATAGCGTGGTTCCACAAGACGCGGTCATAGAAATGTACCCAATTTCACAAGACGCGATTTTATTTTCGGTAAGACGCGGTTTCAGATATCTCGATCGGAGAAAACTTGGGAATCACGCTCCATCATGATTCTATACATTAGTTCAAGGATTAGGAGTGATGTTCAAAGGAGTGCACCTCTCTAATCAAACCAAATTGTGAGTAAATAACGTCATATTTCATGACATTTACTGCGTATTCATCATTTCATTACGAAACGTGAAACTTTCTGCCCATTACTAGGCATTGGTGACTTCATTGGCATTGCATGTCTTCGACGTTACCGTGTATATGTTCTCCAAGCCTTGGGTCCCTTTTCCTTCGAGGTTCGCGATTAGGAATTAGCGGTGAAATAAAGTGTTGCACAAACTAAATGTCTGAAGCTGCAGCTATTTCGGTCAGCCAACTGTATCAAACAGTTATTGCAAACAACGGATTAGTTTCGTGATGTCGTCGCAACCACAAAACGATGCCACCACATTGGTCCTCGAGACAATATTCAAGAGCATCTTAGCACCGTGGAGGAATGACGTACGTCCGTACGGCCTTTACGCTGGGAAATTAAAATTTTAGACTGACCGAAATCAGGCCAAAAACCCTCATCCCTAGGGAGAAAACACGGGATAAACGAGTCAACATACGTACTATACGAACAAATGAAGGAAAAATAAGAGCTGACGTCAGTGCAGGAACTTCTGGTGGAGAAAAAATAAAAGGATTTCCAGAATAAATGTAAATTTGTGTACGGTGGAAAAATGTTTGTGAAAAATGCTTTATGAAAAATGTGACCAAAATCAAATAATGGTTACACTGAGTTCAGCAGGAATGCGTCTTAAGGCAATGGTTTAACACAAGGTACCTTTTCTGCGCAAAATCTGTAGTCTTCTACCACTGAAACTTTTATTGTGTGTTTTTAATGGTTTAAGGAGATTATAAAACGATATAATGATGTTAGGGGAACACGGGGAAAGTGAATCTGCTAATCATCAAACAGCCCAAAATTTTACCCCAGAGTTTTCTGCCCTGATTGAAGAAAGGTTTGAAGAATCTGCCTTAACCAACTTTCAACGCCAATGAGACAGCCTTGTTCTGGAAAAAGATGACGAAGATATCCTATATTTCAAAGTAGAAACGATGAGCACCCGGATTTAAGGCCACTAAGCATCGCCTTGCACTGTTTTTTTCAAGTATTTCAGGTAGCTTAAATTGTAGGCCGATACTTGTTAATGCTGAAACTTCTTGATTTTAAAAGGGAACGCCTAAGTAATCCTACTTGTGCCCTGGAAATCAAATCAAAAGAGAGGGTGAACGCAGCTTTGTGTACAGAGTGGTTCAAATTTTGCTTTGTTTCCGGGATCTAAAAAAGAACAACTTGAATAATAGCCCTGGACATCCAGTTAGTCTACAAAATGCTGGCGAAAACATTGAGTACTGTTTCTCCCTACAAGTACGACATCAATTGGAAACCACTGGAACAAGGAGTCATGAAAACCTTCAAATCCTACCTCACTAGGCGCACTTTCAAGAGACGGCTGCAAGCGTTTGAAGTAAACCTCTTTGCTGGATCATCAATTTTTGGCCTTCATTCAAAATCATGGATGCAGTTAACATCATATTGGATTCATGGAATGAAGGGAAGGAGTCTACATTGAATGCTTGCTGGAAAAGCCTTTGTTCAGAAGTGGTGAATACTTTCTTCGAGTTTTCTTCGTTCGAAGAAGAAATCGCCGAAATCGTACCTGGCAATAGCTAACGGGGGACAAGGGTTTGATGGCAAGCAGGAAAAAGAAGTAGAAGGATTATAAAAACCATATCACAAGGAGGTGACGGAATCTGCAACTATTTCGGTCAGACAACAGTTTCTGACAACTTACTGGAACTGGAATTGATTATGGCCAACGAAAAATAGAGGTGTGAAGAGGGTAGTGAATTCAGATGAAAATAAGTGTCTTGAATTGACCGTGAAATCTCTCGAGGACGTTTTTAACGCATTTGACGAATTTCAAGAAAAATTTCGATGAGTCGATCCTGGCATTGAAGGAAGATTTACCACCTTATTGTGATCTTAAAAAAAAAACGCGCACCACCTCTTCCCAGAGGGAATCAGGAGACGCGTGATTATTCATCCAAATGACATGGGGGTTTTACCAATAAGTTTACCCTTTCATATTACAGTATTTATCAGATTAATAATCATCATGGTCTCAATTTTTTCTTTTTTTTTGTTAACATCCCACCAACCATTCACCAATAGTAAACCATGAAGAGCGAGGTAAAACAGCTGCGTTACATAGTTCCTCGAGGTTACGTTTTAAAAGACATCTTTTCTCCACTAATTTCCAGTCCTCGGTTCTAACGATTCTACATCCTCTACCGAGGTTAATTTGTAAAACGCGGAAAAATGATGCTCAACTCAGCTGGAATTAAAGCCTTGGGTGCATCGGCTGTCAGAATAAATGGCATTAATTTCTAGATTACAAAATGGTAAGCAATATTATTGTTGCAATCCATCTGATTATCAATATTGCGCGTCCACCGATGTTGCTGCCTTAAACCTATATTGTGGTGAACGTTTTCAATTTCTGCACCTTACACACTTTTGTCGAAAGTCAGATTATCGTGAATTTCATTTTTCTTTTAGCCAAGATGAGCTATGAAGATATAAACGGCTGATTGTTGTATTTTCCGTAGTCCCATAAAATAGGCGAAAAACATTTCGTGCTGCAGTTTATTAAAAATATTTTGTTGCATCCATTTGACTTAATCTTGCGTGTACCCTGTATTGTTAATACGACCTAAAATTCTTAAATGATTTATGGAATAGCATGCTTTTTTTTAAAGGCAATTTTAATATACTGGGCGTCGTTCCCAAAAATACGAATAACTTCTTCTAAACGTTGTACAAATACGAAATTATTTCCCAAAATGCACAGTTACTGAGAAGTAACACTTTCGGCCTGAATCACAAGTTAGGTGTTAAGACTAACAATAAGTAATGAAACTCGGTATTGCCGTATGTTAGGCGTTGAGATTACGGAACGAATCTCGGTATTTCCTGTTTACTCTTTGTTTCACATAGCGCGATTTTACAAGACGCGACGATTTCAAGGAACCTAACCTCGCACGATGTGAGGGTCTACTGTACTCTATCAAGATCTACCCTAACCGTTGAAAAAACATATAATAATGATATTTCTAGCCCTATTTAGTGGCACAAATAACGCTGAGGTAGTATATGAACAAGCGCGGGGATAATGAGATGGGACAGCCAGGTCCTTCCTTACTTCCGCCCGCTGTTTTTCGAAAAGTACGACAACTCAGCAATCTCATTGCTTGGGTTGGTAAAGTAGATGAGTGACATACGAAGATGTTGAAAGAAGAGTCCGATGGAAACCAAAAAAAGAAGGTGGAAAAAAATAACCGGACACATCCACAGGCGTAGTGGTCTGGTGAAGACAGTCATTGAGGGGAGGTGAATGTGAAGAATGAAAGATAACCTTTTATGCGTTGTATGGGCTCACATGAGTGATATATGCTTGTATGTGAATGATATATCGAATTTGTACGTATGAGGAAATTCATAGCATTAGGCGTGAAATGTTGGAACGACATCGCAAGAAATTGGAGGATTGTGACTGTCCAATTGTTAATTTTAACAACTGCGCGTGTTTCAACACACTATGTTGTCATAACTGATGATGACACCATAGTGTGTTGAACCACCTGTGGTTGTTAAACTAATCTTCGGACAGTATCAATCCTCCTGTTTATTTAAATATGAGTAAGTAGTGAAGGATGTAAAAGAGAAGAATCATGTCGACATGAATAGGTTAGAAGATTGTACTGAATCGACTGAAAGGATGCGGAAAACCAATCTTTGGATTGATGGTTGCCGATGATAATGTCCAGGGGACCCTCCGTTTTGTAGATGAGAGGCCCACTCATTACGCTATCATGAATCATGTACGCACATGCCTATTAGATTAATTCTATCCTGTTACCTTCCGTGCAATCTGAATTGGAGTATACTCCGCAGCAATTGTGCAGTCGTGTATTTTAAATCGCATTGGATGGAATTCGCTCCATCCTAGTTTCTTATTTGTTTCAAGAGGAAAGGAACATTAGTATATAATGTTTAATTCGTTGGCATGTTTCTATTATTTCTTTCTCAATGTATGGCAATAATCTGATTTATGGGGTGGTATGGTGGTGTTCATTGGTAAATGGTGCAGGTGTCAGTTGATCCGTCGGAATATTATACGTTGTGATTGGGTCGGTTTGGTCGGTAGAGTACTGCCTTCCCATCACGAGGGTCCAGGTTGGAATCCGGAAAGAGGCAGAGGTTTTTCTGTGGTGCCTAGGTTCCACTTGAGCGCTGTGTGGAGAACACTTTCGGGTTCTCCAGTAAACATTCAAGTAGGGGTCGGTTTCCCATTGAAAAATATCTTTCACTGCCAGGATTTGAACCTGGGCCGGGATTAGAACTCTTAAGCACTACGCCAACCCGACCTGCATCGTGTGTCAGTTTGATCATTAGACATCATCGTCCCCTATCAATTCTCTCAACTTCACCGCGCCAACTCGGGACTCTCCTTTGCATCACTCATGGTTATCCATTACCGGGGCATTCAATCCACGTTCTTTCAAGATCCATTCATTCCTTGCCCCTTCTCTTTCTCTCTCCTGTTCGTACATCGAAGGCATCTCAAGTGCCCCACGCCCATCTCATTCTGTCGACAGATACCTTCTGGCCGCCTTGCGTTATCCACGTTTCACATCCTTCTGTTATATCGAGGAATAGTCTGGGTGTCCTTTATCTTCTTGTATTTGCGTTCATATACTAGGTAAAGTACTGTATAATGCTACGCAACGCCATCAAGTAACATGTTCTTACAAGTACCAAGTAATAGTTAATTGCATATGCGTATTGTGGAAGACGCCCATTTGTTTTCTTTTATCATAATTTGTAGACTTGGAATGCAGTTGCTACAAAGGCAAAGGATACATCGTAACATCTAACCTGTGCTCTTAATCCAAACGCAAATAAGACATCAGTGCCCGAGGAGGAATTAGAACCTGGGGTCTTTGGGTTGATAGGCCGACGGTTGACGTACCTGTATACCGCGGACGGCCTTCATTTTCCGTGGCTCTGGGTAAGGATCTTACCCACCGGATCGCGGATCTTCGGCCCGCTGGCACCTGGACAGTATTATCTAATAACTTGATAATTAGCTAGTAATGAAATTATAATTAGCATCGAAACAATTACATCGTATCCTCTCTCATCAGATTTAAGATTCGTTGTTGTTTTTTTTTAAATCTCGAGAAACATATCCAGATTATATTTTGTAACGTGGCCCTCCTCTGAGATACTGCATAGCTGTTTGATCCTTTCTCCCCAAAAGGTTGCCGACCCTTGGGTTAGACATACATACTTGGATAAAATGATCTTTTTTTATAATTTTTCCATTCTTCATTCCTCTTCTCCAAAACTTACGCTCGCTTTTAAGACGTTTTAATTTAAATCTCATAGACCTCTACATGAATTATGTGTTGCATTTTACCCGGCGAGCCGCCACATGGGCGTGTGGCAGGGGCTGGTACGTCACCAGCCGTAAATTGAGCTTAGGTGAATAAAGCTTTGATCAGTAGTAATGTAGCATGTGCTGGAAATAATTATACTTAGTTGGCATTGTAGTCGTGTATTGTGCGTGGGAATACGAATTCTTGTAACACTCAGTCCGACAGTTGATTCGTATTGGTTTGTCGCTTCTTTCTGCCATGCTGATGTAGTATGGGAGTGGAAATATGTATGCATTGCCGTGTACTAATATGTGAGATTTGAATTTTTCAAATTGCATTAATCTTACGAACAATATTCTCGTCTCTAGTGTTACCCAACCTAGCCCTTCCAAAAGTAGAGTGGCACTTTCTGTAAGTTCGTAGGAGTTTTTTACACAACGTGCTGTATTCCTTTATATCTTGTTTAGTTCCCGAATTTTGTCTTTACTCATTGGATCCCAAATACATACTTGAGTTGAGGATATACGAGTGCAAAATATCATTTTTCTTTTACTTCTTCATTTGAATACTTTCCCATAAGTAGTTTGATGAATCCCGGTCTCTCCAGGGCTGTGCCACAAACATTTCAAATATGATTTCCCCGTAATAGATTTGAAGTGAGAGTGATGCTCTGATATTTAACTTCAATAGGTAGTACACTGGTGTTTTATACTATCCTTAGCATACATTTGACGAAGTCAAGGCAGAGTTATACACTAATTCATATTGCTTTACTTAATACACTTATTGTGTTATCCGTCTCCCAAAGTTCACCAGTAAAAATTCAAGCATTGCGAAGTAGCAGCGAAAACCCTCGACGGAGTTACCTTTGGATATGCACAAAGCAAGATTTCCACTGGGAAAAATTCGTCTGTTCGAATCTGTCAAGGTGGATGCTCCTTTAGGAATCCCTGCTGTTATTTAATGCAGTTATTTATGCTGTGGGCGCATTCCTTTGCAATACATTTTCTTCTGCTTTCTTGCAAAGGTTATCCAGGGACCTCGGAGAATCTATCGAAATCTTTATCGTCAAAACCGCTCTTCATTCGAGTTCAAATATGATCTATGAGTAGTCATTTATGCCCGTTGAGAATTAGAGTATGATGACATAAGTTTTTGCTAATTACCCTCTGAAACACAAACTAGAATTGGTAGGAGAGGAAAGAAATTTGATAGACGAAATTAGGAGAAGGCAGAAGGTGTGGAAGGAAACGGTAATAAAAGGGGAAAGTGATTGACGGAAGAACGCTGCGTAAGCGGGGAAGAGGGAGGAGAAGAACGGGTGGATTGGATAGAATTATGTGGGGTAGAAGGTATGAGGGGCTGAAGAGGGAGATTGTGTGAAATTTAGGGGGTGGGAAGAATTGAATATCCATTAGTCCTACCTTCACCAGTAGAAAAATAATAATAATGATATGTATGTACGTACAGAATACCCTCTGCTGCAGCACTAGTTTCACCGAGTGCCCTATACTGCCACAGCCCTAGAAGGGTAATCATAGATATATTAATCTAATTGAAGCTTTTTGGGCCATTTTTACTGTCTTTTGCCCTGTTTAAACTCTTCTTTCAATACGCTCTTTCCCTTTTTAGTTCATAATTCGTCTTGCATTCCCTAATATAATCCAAAAGGTCTCTCATTCCGTCCCCTTTCTTTCTTCCCCAGAATTCTTCTATGGCGGCTTTCGTAGTAGACCATCTCATTTTAACTACTAGTTCCATCCTATTACTCTACCTCCACCTAATTTGCAGTAACTCTCTCTTCTCTATTCAGCCGTGCAACCCAAACACCGCCTCATTTATCTTCCTTTCAATCAATCGTGCTTTCTACATTCTTCTACAAACCTACGCCTATTATCCTTCATATTTATTGTCTTCCACTTTACCCAAGGTCCGCGTTTCGCAGCGATGCTCAGTCTCTTCGCTAGCATATCTTAAAATAATAAACCAAAGGTTCATTTAATTATGGCCTTCTCCTACGCATATATCTTTTTTTTGCGCTAACGCAATTGTTCCAAGTTTATGTTTACTACTGTGTACTAAAAGCTACTCAAGTTATTGAATTGCTCCACCTGTTCCAATGTCTGCCCTCGTAACTTTATAATTGCCAATTGGTTAAAATACGGCGACATGATGTCGACGTATTCAAAGATCAGGTTGAGCTCAATACCGTCCCCTGACTCTCTTCAAAAACCACAGGGTCATTGTCCCAAGTTTTTGACTGATCTCACTGATCGTAATTTAAAAGCTCTACCCTATAGATATCAGATATTTATAGGATCGGACCCGGAGGTGTAGCCATCTGTCAAAACGGAGCCGGCGGCAGGGAAGGCTAATGGTTGTCTTCTTACAAAGAACTAAAGTACCGCGTACTCCTTTAATTTTTTTAAAAGGTTTGTTTTTGTGTACTAAATGCTAAATTTTTCGTCGCTCCGAAGTCGAGCAATGTTTCAGTTCAGAAATATATTTATGAAAGCTTAACAATTGATGTAAGATACGCTCTCAGACACCATTTTGCGGAATTGCTATATCGTATTACAACGAAAAAATAACACGTTGCGATTACACGTAAAATGTTTGTAAACGACCGATTTCGTAAGAGAAGATGTAGGTATCCTGAAGATGCAATCCAATACGAAACCGGTCGGTTAAAAAATTGTATGTGGAATCGCAAAGTTTAATTTTTTAATTTGAATGCTTAACAATTGACGTTTTCGTTGGCATTGAGGGATGCGGCCAACAGGTAAGATCATTTTGCACCATTAAGTGGGTACTCGGGGATAGTTAGCAATTTAGGGAGGGAGGGAAACCTGGCATTGGCTTGGCCTATCTTAAATAAATGCGCAAAGGGACTCACTGATTCGTATTCCATCCTGCGGACGGAGTACAAAACTTCCCGCTGGGCTCCAGTGAGGAGTGTTCTATACCTTAGCAGAATCTTCCACGCGAACCCCGGACCTCGAGATGGGAGAATAATACTCTACAACACCAATCCTACCCGATTCCCATTTAACATGTGTATATTGTTCAATCGTAAGTTTCTTCGATGTTGATGTGCAAAATTTTGCATGTGACGGGTGTCGCCGCGTTAGTTTTGAATCCTTTAGTATTGTAATCACACAATATTTGCGATCCGACTCTTCCTTCAGAAATTTGAGAAGGGGTACATTTCAACTTCTCTATTAGTCAGATTAATCTCTTAGAAATGATCTTTGAGACAGATGTTAAGCAGGTCTTCCGCCATGGTCTCTAATTCTAGGATTGGTTGAGCGCGCTCATACGCGTATCTTCCCCCTCCCCGACCCTCGCTCCGAATGATCTCTTTTCCTTATGAATCAGTTTTTCTTGCTTTCACGTTTTCCGCTATGTTTTCCGTTAATTATTTCGAGGATATCACTGTTGTTCTCCGATTACGATTTGTCCCACTAAGTCTCATTAGTCTTTAGTTATCAATGGTGTATCAAATTCTAATTAGCTCTAATTAATGTCTATTTAGCTCTCCAACTCCTCCTCTTCTATTAAGAGTAGGGTTTGGGCAGAACCGGAAAACTAGAGGAGACTCGGAAAATACATTTCAAAACACAGGAAATCTTAAGGGAAGCTGGTCAAAAACCCAAAAGCGGAAAATTCCGAGATAAGTCCCTGACCGACCTCGGCAATTAATGGTAAATCTCCGCATGGTTTTCAATATATGTTTCTTCTTCGTGACATACTAATAACTGAAAGATCGTAGCTCATATAGACGTCAAAGGGAAGACATTTGTGTGTTAATGGGCAATTGAGGATAGGGACGGCTGAGGCAGTTTGTGCTCGTAAGGATTCTGAAAAATTTCTAATACAGGTAAAACTTAAAGATTTTTCATTAAATTTCCAGTTTTTGTGGCCATCATGCGTTGTTTTTCGTCCTTGGTAACGGTCCGCGAATCTTCGTTTTCCACTCTCCCCGGTCAGATACTCCATTGTTTTTTTTGTTCCAATAATCTTGCTTCCAGTCCATGATACCTTGTGTCAGTCACCAAGAAGGAAGTTAGGAAAAAAATTGGTTCGCCTTGTGATGGAAAGGTTAGGTGGGAATATTTTATTGGTGATGACAATCCATCCGCTTTTAATTTGGATGAAGTTCGAAATTCTCGATAACCCTGAATCATCTCTGGACACTCGAGAAAAATTGAGATTCCGGATTCCACAAGTCTGCTGAAGTTAAGGTAAAGTTAATTGCATTCCTCGATGTTGACTCAGCCACGTTCCTTCTCACGTCCTACCGCAATCTCCGCCATGCGCTGCTCACAGAAAATTTGGCAATGCTACAGTTTGAAGTTCGGTCGTTATTAATATGCGGGTTCATCGGCTCACTATTTGTATCAAGAGCGGTTTCCGACCTGCCACACTTACGAAATCAATAATAATGGTGATCTAGGTAAAATCAACGTACTCAGGAGTAACTTCGTAGCAATGTAGCATTATAACAAATGTAAGACTTACGCATTATTTGGTACAACCGGTTTCACCCGTCAGTCCCTGACTCCTTGCCCTGACGATAACGGTATTTGCCTTTTCCGCAGATGTTAGAAAGGAAGAATTTTCTGCTTGGGAAAGAGGAATGATATTTGATGCATGTTGTTCCAATTGAAATCCATTTATCTTGAGATCAAGAAAGTCTCTGTTATTCCCCATTGATCATGCAACGGTCCACCGTGGCAGACGTTCTTGCATTTCGACAAGTTGCATCTACGGAAACAGAAAACGGCACTTCACCTGAACATTATATTTTTTATATAAGTTGAAAGTGCCCGGTAAACTGGGTAATGTGCCAGTTTTTGTGCTGCTGATTTTGTCTAACGCTGTTTATACTCAGAGTTTACTGTTACCTGAGGTTGTTAAGAGTCGGAATCTTAAACGGAGTTGCGATTCTATCTTCTCGGCGTATAAATTAACTCGATTCTTTCCCATTTTTCCCCTTTAGTGATCTCCTGTCTTCTATGTATCGCGTATTTATGTTGGCATGCTTTCTGAGAACTCTTCTGTATGCTGTTGTACCTTGTACGTGACGATGCGCCAAAATGGGCGTGATAAACAAAACAAATTGTAGAAAACATAATGATGCGTCGAGTGAATCCATTCAGGAGTGAAGAATTTGAACGTTAAACGTTGCGTTAGGCTATCGCGTTGCAGAAGTCATGTGGGCGGACCGATTCTGTATTAATTAGCGAATGTGAACCGTTACCATGGTTCGGTCGTTTCGGTGTATTCCAACATTTGTTGTTTTCTGTTTTCAATTCTCCATTATGTGGTACTAAACCGAAAGAAGGTACATTTTGGTGAACCAATAGATAAGCTATTTCTATTTTTTTTGATCTGAAATAAGTTTGCGTTACTCATTTATTTTTACCGTGCATCTTAAGCCATTTCTATATTTCGTTGCATAAGGTGATATATTGTCTAGAGAGTATTTTAAACTAAAGCTATTAAAATCTACGTGGAAAATATAATCTAGGTAAACAAGGCGTTGAAAAACCGTTCAGAGTAATGGTTGAGTTCGTTGAAAATTACCAGAGGAAAAAAGTTTATTAGAGTCAAGGATCTTTGGCTTGACGGACCAATTTGCAGACTACTGTGCTAACCAAGATTGCCAATACCACTAATAATACTTTGTGATATTTATTGCTATTTTTCAATAATCATTACGGCCCATCATATGGCCCAGAAAGACAAAGTTCCATGTTTTGATTCCCGGCCATTGATATGGGTCAATTGAGTTCTTTGCTTTGCAATGTTGCATCTACTCGTTCTTCGATTCGGTTTTTTTAGGTACTTCGAACTGCTTAGGTTATATCGTATTGTCTGACCTAATATGAAGCCTAGGGAAGTCAACAGCATCCGTGGTCGGGGTTGAATTTGAACCCGCGACATTTAGGTTGCCAGACCGTTACCGAGAAGGCTACCACGGATAGTATAGATGCATGCAATCTTTCTTCGTGGTTGGTGGCTTCTTCAAAGCCTTATTCCGCCCAAGGAGTGCCGACCTTGACGGGCCGTAATAAAGCATGGGTTATTTCCTATAGATCATCCTACACTTGCCCATGGGATCGAAATTTTTGGTGGGAGCGAAAAACATGCTCATTGGCCCGGAAATTCAACGTTCTGTGGTTCGATTCCCGGTTCAGTAGCCTTTTTTTATCTTTAAATTTTCTCTGCAATGTTTGTATGTTGATAGATGGATGTACGTACTTTGAACTGTTGGTCTGCGATAGTTAAGCGCAGTGAGAAACGATGTGGTACACGGAATGTTGTTCTTGAGACATGTAGCTTACGCGCGTAATCTCTGTTGTTTGGAGAGGCAAATTAGTGGGATAGTCGCTGGCTTGCAGGAGAAGAACGTGCCTCGCCACGATACCCCCTCCCTGTTGAATTCACACATAGGAAGGATTTGATTAAGCTATTGTTGTCTCTTTGGTCAGGGTTCTCTTCTAATAGGTGACAGTGGAGGTGCGATTGTATTTGTGGGAGCCCAGAGAGGCAGAGCAACGACTGTGACAGCGTTTTGATTGAGTCGGTGCTGAAGGAATAGCAATGCGCTCCTGTTTCAAGTAGCTATCACTATAACCACAAATACGAGCCGTCAAAGGAATTACTGTAGTGGCGGTGTTCGCTTTCGATTCTTACGCTGCACTGCATGGAATTATGGGTTTAAGTTTTCGAAGGTAGTTTGGGAAATTACGAATGACTAAATTTTCTTTGGCAGCAATTTTGTTTTTTTTTCTAAAAGGTTTGTGGTGATATTTATGTGAAGGAGGAACATATTTTAAAATCTAGAAATAATCTTGGACTAGTTTCTCATGGTGATGCTTCAAAAATCTCTATTTTGAAGTAAATATTTTTAGATTAACTACTTAACATGCTATTCTATTTGTTTTTTTTAATCCGGCGCAAACAAGCCTCAGTATCATCGCACGTCAATTGCCCTGATATTATTTAGTCGCAGCTCTCTCGTCAGCTTACCTCCTCATATTTGCATAATTATTCTTCTTAACTACTTGCTCCATGTGTCACTTACGACGTATTCCTAGGTCATTCTTCCCGCTCACTTTTCTCGTGACGATAGTGTTCATCAGGCATCTGGTCTCAAGATATAGCCATCTTATTACCGCATTTCTAATTGTTCCACTCTAGACCCCTCTGCTGCTGTCATCGTCCATGCATCACTTTCATTAAAAATGCGTGCTTTAGATGTAACATATGTACAAGCGTTACAATGATATTTCCGTACTTCCAAGCCTGTACTTCCAAGCCTGTATTTTCAGCTATAATTAGATTTTTCTTAGGGTAGAATACCCTCTTAGCATGGGCTATTCTATTTCCTTCCCACGTCGCACGTAGCTGGTTAATCGACGTGAAAGAAACAAGTTTACTAGAGGTGAATTTTTGGTTTATTCTCGATGCCCCTTAACTTGGGACAAAACACGACATTTTTCATTTATCTCTGTTGCTTCTCTCTCGTTTACTAAGTTTTATGCTGATGCATTTATTAACTTTCTAATTGTCTCCCTGGTATTAAAGATTTAAACCATTCCAAATTATTTGGCACAATCCTGGTAGGCTGAGTGTTTTTTTCCGTCATAGTATTGTTTCCAATAAGAACGCGAGTATTCATGTCCTTTCGGTCTACAGTAGAAATGAAGACGCCATATGTGATCTACAGGAAGTTCTTTTCTAATGATTAGAACATATTGTATTTTTCACGCTGTTGGTACAAACACGATTGTACTATGGCGCTATTTATGAAAGCATGCGTCTTTTTTCTCGCTGTGTTTTCAGGAAGAAACAAATATTTACTCGACCCTTCGTATACTAGACGACATGCCTGAGGAGAAATTCTGAGAAATAATTCGAGTGGAGAAAAAGACTGCCGTGTTTCTTCTGTTTCGCGACGAAAGAAATTCGCGACGAAAGACGCTCTTCTCCTTAATTAACGTAGAGGTACATTGCAGCAGCTGATTGAAATTACATAGTATTTTGGAATTGAGTTATATTTGTGTATGGAAATGGAACTGAAGTTGATCAATTAAAAATATGGATACTTATTATAAAAAATATATTTTTGCAATTTACATTTTGCGTTACTTAAGTATTAAATCTCTTAAACTATTATTCTTCATTGATTTATTGCATGATGTGATTGACCCCAATTGACCACATACGGCATAATTGTGCTTTCATTTTCTTCTAACTCTGTTTGGTTTCCAGCGTCTGCCATTTGCCTAGCCCGCTCCATTGCCAGCAACAATAACCAATTTTGCTATTATGTATGAGCATTAATGGAGATCTTTCATTTTTACCGTGATTGTCTTATCAGCAGCACCATATTTAGTAAATATATTTTTTAATTTATTGTTATGTAATTTGTTTTGTGCTATAATTTTCGTTGCGAATTAATCTATTATCTGAAAACCGCGCGGACGAGTATGTATTCAAAATTGTTCATGAGCATTTCTTTCACGATGATATGCAAATGCATAATGAGGTGTTTGGCTACTGAAAAAACCGAGAATTCTCCAGTGAACCGTGGGCACAGTAAAAGGCCTTTTTCTCCGAAATTAACATCGTCTTTTAAATGCATATCCTCTCGGTATAAAAATTGATATCCAGTGTCACACTAGCAATTTGTCCAATTCCTTACTTTTCTCGTCGGTATTAAATGTTTTGATGGCATTCGTTAATTGCGTATTCACTCACTGTCAGTGAAGGCTTCAAAACTGATTTTCGTGTCTCATCCGTCAGTTGGTTTCTAATTAATGATAATGACTCGTTTACATAAAGGCATACGGGTTTTGCTTTTACTAGCACTTTTTTTAAGCCAACCGTTCGTCACTTAGGTACAAGTTTTTTTTTAGGTTTGACGTGCGCCGTGCATAGTTTTTTTAACTAGATACTTGGAAACATAAAAGCACAGCGGAATATTAAATCCGTTGTTTGATAGAATGCTCGGTAATTTTCCAACCTCCCATTACTATGTATTTAAATTATAGGCTACCAAACAATAGCTATAAATTCTCGCCTTATTGGAGTGTGTTTGTGATTCCATGCTAGAAAGGTGTCTAGAAAGCGATGGACCATTGACCCTCGTGTTTATCATCCATTCAGTGCGTAAGGGGAGAGTGGTACGAAATGCATGTCAGATAGCTGGTTTTTGGGCTGTATCAACGCGTATGTTCGTGTGTGTGTGTGCGTGCATTCATTTCAGCCTAGCCTGAGGAGCCTGCTGCAGTGTAGATGAATCGTCGACATCGGGATGATGACCATGCGAATACCTTTCGAAACCCAACCATTCAAACCGGAACACTGTGAAATTCTAATCAGAATTCATGGCAGGTATTTCCCTATTTGGTACCCGTGAGAGGAACCATCGATTGTGCTTTTTAACGGAATTTTTAGAATTTCAGTATGGCGGTAGTCGATGAAGTTGAGCTTGTACGTGTAAATGTTCTGCGACCCATTTAGCATATGCTAAATGGGTCGCTAAAACGTTTGGCAGCTGCATTCCTTTTTATCCTCGCCTTGTAACCATCTGGGTATTTCTTCAGGTGTTAATGGTTCCAGTGATTTTTGATGTAGTTAAGACAAATTAAAAAAAAAATATTTTGTGAGCATATAGGCTGGATGGAATCATTGGACAGGAATTGATATTTTGTCATCATTTGGAGAGATCCCGGCATTAGGCATTAGCACAGCCATTTCGTAATGTGGAGATAGTGAAAAAAAGACCGATTCCTGGAGGTTGGGTATGTTGAACTAATTTTTTCCCTTACTTTGTATACATACGTACATATTCACGGTCACGTACGCCCATTCCTTCGTAACATTATCGCTTTTCTAAAAAATAAAGTATTTCTCTCCTTTTATAAAGTCGGTTGTGTGTCCATTTGAAGAAATATCTGAGGTACACCCTCGGGTTATCAATGTGCGGAATATGAGTTCGCCGTGGATAAAATCTGACGCATTCATCGATTCGCTTCACCTGAATTGATTTATTATTCTTTGCGACGTATCAGCATCAATGCCATTTTCTTAGCACTTTGCTCTTCCACACTTCTACGCGCAGTAATTTCTTCTTTCTTTATTCCTGTGTGAGTAGTATTTTGAAAGATAATTGATATGGAAAACTTTAAGCTTTTATTACCTATTATGAATAAGCCAGTTTATTATGGTTCAGGTGTTTACTTTCCTCTAAAGATATTACTGATCAGTTCTCGTAAAAACGTTTCTCACGGTTATTGCCTGAAGCACTCACTGCCTTTTTATGCAACAGAAAAAATAATATATTTCACGACCCCAGTGTTAGGGATTGGTAGTGATGAATCGGAATACGAGGCAACGTTTTTTATTTTTATATTTCTTATTTATCTCAAATGACTTAGCTCGGAAACAGTTAACTTAAGACCATCTAAGTCACTACTAGTACTACTAGTAGTACTGCTAGTCACTACTTTTTTAGTAGGCAAGTGTTCTTCTCGCTTGTGACAGTCATCTAGGACAGGTAGCTAGGAGTACTACATAGGAGCATACAAGTTGTAATAAATCGAATGATAACGTAGATAACTTGACTCTGACCAATTATCCAAGCCGTTACATGGTTTGTCAGGAACAAATCCTTTTATTTACTAGCGTAACGGCGTTAGACGTTCAGTAATTTTTGGGCAAAAAAGTAACTGGTGCTTCATAACCGTGTGCAGTTTGGAAAAACATGTTGTAGCTCTTCCCTTAAGACAAAAGAAACGGGAAATATTTGAGAAAAAGATTCTACGATTTTCTCCGTATCCGCCTCCAGGCCGCGAAACTTCCATTTCGTAATTGCTCGCGCGACAGGGGCAGAAATAGATGACCCGCGGCCGGCAGGGCTTCGAGGAAAAGTAACCGAAAATTACATTATGCTGTGTCCTTCGGCGGTTGCATTTGCTTCGCTGCTTAGCTGCCTCCGCGATAACATCTCCACCGAAAAACACAGTTGAGATGTGATCAGTGAAATCATAATCATCATTTTCATTTCTACCGTCTCAATTTTCTTTCTGTTTGGTCGAATAATGCTGATTTTTTCTGGAAAAGGTGATTATGTGAGGGATGAGCTTTCGCCCTCCGGTCTAACGATGTGGCTGTGGCATGTCGTGCAAGGTTTGCTGGTGGGAAGCTAAAAAGATATTTTTGTTCCGAATAGTTGTAATTCATCTCACAAACGTACCATGAGAGACGCCGTAATTGTGTGAGACAGGGTCACCTATCGTGAAGAGGACAGTGAGCTGAAAAAAAAACTTGAAATGGGTAAGCTGTGATTCGTGAAATTTGAATTATCATCATCACAAGTCAACAATCCTAATATTGGTTTGACGCAGCTCTCCACTTGATTCTCCTATCGGCTCTTCATATTAACATACCTAATTCTTCTCTTTCACATCCTTCACAACTCGTTCCATATATCTCGTGCAAGGCCCTCGTTTTCCATTCTTCTCATTCACTTTTCCCTAGACGATTGCCTTCATCATGTCTCAAGAAATGGCTGATTAAGTGGTCACGTGTTATTTACAAAGTTTCCAGCTGGCCTCTTATTTTCCCCCCTTCTTAAGACTTCGTTTGTCACGCGGCCGATCCATTTTATCCCATCATTCTTTTGTCGCACCACGCTTCGAAAGATACCAGCATCTACTTACCTGCTTCTGTTATCCTCCATGCCTCACTAACATAAAGAAACATGATCCACACGTAAGCTGTAATGAAGTGCTTCTTGACCTTGACTATTTCCTTCTTGCTTTGTCCATCACTGGTTACTCGACTCCCTAAATAACCAATAGTTTGCTTGCAATAATCTATCGCCAATAATGTGTTACGCATATTGTTTGGTTATCTTATATTGTCGTCCAGCATGACGGTACATGTTATTAACCCTCGAATGTCTTTTTCACCTCCGACTTTAATTGCAGAAGATGGAGAAATTCGCATGCTGTTCTGCTTATGCGCTTATTTGACATCATGTTTTTGCACCGTTGGCATCGTAAACGTGATATTCCTTCTGTACGATGAAAAATTCTTCCGGTTAATCTATGTCTTTCCAAGATTAAGCGGAAATAAATAATCTCTGGAAGGAATTCGTTGAAATACCGTATCAACTGTACTTCTATATAATATGGCTGGTGTAAGTTTGCCTGTTCAAAGAGCAAATAGTTTTTTAGCCCCAAGAAAGCAAAGAACTTGATTCACGACAGGCGAAGCCCACGCAAAGGTGTAGCATGGGCCGTACGCTGCCGTATACTGGCGGCGTAAAGGCTCTCATCTTGATTGAAACCGACTCCGCAGGTGACTGTGGCTATTTTTGTGGCATATTTGCATTGACGTCACACTATAAAACACGTAGCGATGGGCGTTTAAGACCAAGTTTCTTTTACTAAAAAGTAGTCTCGATTTCAAACTCAAGACAACACACTTCGGATTTTCTTCTCCACATTACCTGGAATTACCTATTTGGAGCGGTTTTGTTTCAGATTGGGAAACCGCGATTGTCTTGGCTTGTTCGTATGGCGATGGAACGGGAGGTGCTCAACGAAAGAGATCTACTTCCTTGGGGATTGAGCGTGTATTTATCCGAAAAAGGCTCCCAAATAATGGATGATGTCGTTTTCCTATAAACAGGCTTAGGATCCCAATGGGAGTTGGACGTTAGCGGTGGTGATTTTGTCAATTTGGCCGTGAAAGGGTGTCGGAAGTGCTCAAGATCAAGTAATGGCCTTAAACGCGATAGCCGTTTCTCCTTGTAATCTCTGGCTGTAAGATTGGCTTCGCAGCAGTACTCGCAATCTAGTCTAGAACCAAAAAAGTTTGAAATAGTCTCTTTTGATGTCCACGGGAATAAGGAAACACTTCCGCTGTGAAGCAAGTCTTATCGTAGTTAGACCTTAGCTTGGGATAAATACCGTGTATCTTTAAATATTGCAGTTTACGCTCTCTTTTGTACGTACGATCACAGTTTCTGCTATGTCCGTAAAAATTCACAGTGATAATTATTATTTTTTTAAAGAATTATCGTAATTCCCAGCTTAGTGTATATGGTATATATCGCACTTATCTTTTGTCCTCCGCCGTAGCTTATTACTCCTGTAGGCTATTAACGAAAAATAGGCTTAGCTCATGTTCCCGGACGAAATTAACGTTGATTCAATGTGCCAGCATGCCTGTTGCTCCCGTTGGTCGTAACTGCGCACCCATTTAAAAAACTGATAATCACGCATTGGGTCTAAGTGTCGCAGTGAAGATTCCTTGCAGGAACCTTGATCTCCTTAAAGCAGAAGATGAGTGGATTCTGCAGCAAGTGCTGTCTGGAGTTCATAGTGTATTATGGAAAATTTGATAGATTTGGTTATAATTATTTTATTTCATTGTTATAGTTTCAATTTATCTCTGGCTTTAAAGTGCACTTTCCCATAAACCGTCCTATTATTGTTACGAGGGTAAAATAAAAGAAGCTTTTTAGCGCTCTTCGGAGGTATGCCTCATACTTTTTCTTGCACCAAACGGAGAAATGAGTTTTTGAGTATTCTCAAAAATAAATAACCAGGTTTTTTTTAAATTCACATGAGAAGAATCAATTGGTTTACTTTCTGAAGAGGCTACAATAGCATGTGTATCTAGGGACCATGGTCGTGGTTTTGCGCGTGAATTTTATTTAAGACTGTGTTTTTAGGATGTGCTTCTATTTTTAGGGTATGCCTTCTTACAGTCGGCATGGCGTTTTTTTGCGAGAGTTGGATTTTCACAATTGCCAGGGATAGAGGTGTGGAGATATTGGAAAAGGCTCGAAAAGATGGAAGCCGGAGATAGATAGGGGCTTGCTAAAAGCCATCATAGGCGAGAGAAAGTTATGTAAGGAATGACTAAGTGAGAAAAGGGTTAGGATTTTTGACAGAAAATTGGAAGGAAATAGTTTGGGAAGTGTGTACTTGAAGAAAAATTACGGAATAGAGTGCTTTGTGGCGTAAGTGGTTGTAAACTAACTTTCATTGGTATTGATGAACATTCAGTCATCATCAGTATCACTAGTCATCAGTTATATATTGGTTTGACGCAGCTCTTTTATTCTCCCATCAGCTAACCTCTTCGTATATTTATTTCGTAATTCATTCTGAATTGTCCTCTTTTACTTCCTTGTATAATTGCACCATATATCTCACAAGGGGCCTCCCCTTCCCGTTCACTTTTCCCTCTGCGGCTTTCATCATAAGACCATCATGTCCCAAGATGTGGCCTATTGTGTTAATCAGCCTTATTTTCAAAGTAGACTACATTTCGAATGCGAACGAGTTTTATGCGACGATGCATTACTGACGTAAATATTCGTGCTCCGAATGTAAGCTTTGCCTTCTTCTATAGACTATCCTCCAAAAGTATTTTTCCTTCAGGCAAAAACTTAAAGACGACGGCTTGATACAAACTAGGTAGCTAAGCACAACTTAATGTTTGTTTAGAAGCCACCCGTAAAGGTTGTCTCCAAGGTGTATCAATGGCCATTTCGAAGGACTGCATTAGTTGAAAACGTATTCATCGATTTGGTTGCAAGTCGATCTTTATATTTTTTGGCAATATGAGGTGACAGATTATTCTCTACCGCCATTGTTCCCATCGAATTTCACTCCGTTGAGGGTATTGGCCAGTCTCATAATGCACGATCTCTTCCCGTTACATTCCTCTCGCGGGATGATTGGACATCGGTGGATCTCTCAGCGGTAGTGAAACTTAATCTTTGAGCTCGAGATTACTAGGGGCCTGTGCCTGGTATATGTATTGATGACGTAACCCGGGCTACTCTGATAACAGTGCATATCGTGAAATCCGATGAGGGTTTTAAACGTTTTTCATACATAAACTTAAAGCAATCCCGTAACGGTAACATACTAAAAAAAGGCAAATGAAGAAAATATTTTCTTAGCTATTTTGGTTGAAATCCTCGAAGCTATTGAGCAAATAAGGAACCTGAAGGAAGCTTTCTATTGATATAAGTACTGTGGAACGTTTTTTCGTGATTTCTCTATGTGAACTGGGTAGGAAGTGTTCGCTTTCTTTGACTGTCCTTGGTGACTCGAGTAGGCATAAGTACTAAGTATGTCGCTCCAGTTTCGACTTTTAAATCCTATTTTTGGAACAATGGCAAACCGAAAACTATCAATATTTGCTGCCTGGATTTAATATTTCACCTTTTTGTATTCGGTGAAATAAATACAAATATTTAGAATGAAACGGATCAGCTCTAAATTGCATTGAACTGTTTTTATCGTTACATTATTACGAACTATTCTATTATTGGAGTCATGTGGTACAATGGTTTGCAAATTTAGTGCATTTGAAACATTACCATCTCACTTATTGTTATTTGATTTTTTTCTTATCCGGGAGCTTTATATTCGAGACGGATGAGAAAACCTCAAGTTAAAACAATGGGTGAAATTGTAACAAGCGATTTAAAAACACCAATTTTTCGAACCACTCGTGTTTGTGCCACGTGACTTCGTTACCTATTTGAGATAATCCCGACAGTTTCAAACCCGACCGCCCTGGGAGTTAATTTCATCATTGAAACTGGTTCGAATTTAACCTTTATAGATACATTTATGGCTCTAGTTTATGTGTTTGCACACCTTTTTATGTTCCTTTAAAGAATTTATATGTATAAAGAATAAACGAGAGAAAGTGGTTTTCCGAGAAAAACGATTTTAAATTCAGCATAGGAGCTGATATGAACTGATAGATCAGGTAAAACAGTACATCTGAGCTTTATGTTTTACGGAGGTAGGCATAATACTAACGAAATTAGGCGTAAAATTATGATTGCCACAGAGATATTTTCCATCAAGAGAGAATTAAAGGTGTCAAGAAAAGTGTCTACTGAGGTTCCGTATTAAAGAAAAGATTGACATAACTCAATATGAATTTATTGGTTGCTACCACTCCGCAGCATGGACTAGGCAAGACTAGGGCTGACTCTAGAAAAAAGGCACCCAACAGGCATAAAACAAAAGAGCACTGAAATTCGGCACTCATCAAATGAACTTCAGCAATAAAAACTTTTCAATTTTTCTTAACAGAGTCCATAGCTTTAGATGGTTCCCGGGCCATGGGAAAACTGAATAAAAAAAGACTTTTGAAGTGTGGCAGCAGAGGATAGCGTGGAGAAAGCGAAGACGAATGAGAAATTTGAAACATTCACAATGCAGCATTATTTTGTTTTTTATTCATCTTGTAGTGATCGTTTAAAATATGGAATTGTTCTATGATGGGTTCGTCCTCTGATTCCTGGACGGGGATTCCATTTTATTCTGAGAAAACGATGGTCGAATTATACAAAAATGTATATGGGCAAGAGCAAGCATAACACAGAAGGCTTGGAAACATTGAATACGTTGAGGTTTATATTCTTGGATTCAGTTATCTTCCCGGTATATCAACTCCCGGTGTATGCGTGGGAATTTATGAGTTGGAAATTATTAATGTATGTAATTATGCGGGGAAGACGACCGCTACTGTTCGACGGCGGGTTGGCCACTCGTATCTCCTCTGCGCGCATTTCCCTTTCTGTTCGACTTCCTGCCGGAGGCCCTCAGAGGACGACCTGATTCACACATTCCATCGACGAGCCCATGTTCCTGTTAGCGCATCTATGCTATGTTAGACCCCTTTTCCGGCTTCGTCTTAGAAATCTCTCTTCCTCATGAAATTCTACGGTGTCTGCCCCCGATCGCGGAGCATCTCTTTGTTGGTGGGATGATTGCTTTTGGTTCAACCTATACTCTATCGCCGCGGAGGATTTTTTTCAGGCGTTTTTTCTAGGTACTCTCTTTCCCTCGATAATGTTACGCAACGTGTTTTTTTTTCATTTATAACCGTTCGAAATGGTGACACCACGGAAAGAATCATTTGTGACTATAAATACGATCTTGAGGGAGAAGAATACGCGGGAAAAGTTCCGCCGTGTTGGCATAATCCGTTTTGCGTAAAATTTTATGCAAATATGCGGTTATGTGCGTGCATCGGGATGCGCTGTATTATTTTCCTGGGTCACGACTTAGCCTGCGTATTTTTTGAGAATTTTTTCCGTAGTTTTACGAATTCTAATGGGAAGTTGAGACGACGTTGTACTTATTTCATAATTTGATCTTGTCAGGTTAGTCTTCTCGAGTTCTGGAGGTGGTACACAAACACCCCATGCTTATACAACGCCATTTACCCCTACTTCCTCAAATATTATTCTTTTAACATTGAAAATATTTGGTGTTATCAGTAAGGTATTGTCAGGATACGAAATTCCATGCCATAGTTTTGAATTTATCTCTGTCATTTGTCAATAAATGACGTTATGGTAACGGTTGTTCAAATGAAGTGCATCTGTGATATCTGTGTTTCTTCCGGGTTCTCACCGTGGGGGTTGACTTAAACAGACAACAGTTCCGCTGACATTACAGTCAGCGCCTTCGGGTCGAAGGTATGGGACGAAGCAGCTCTGTTACTATCCCTGCCTTTGGTGGTGGGACACGGGTCGCCTTGCCGGGCCGGAGCCTACTAAGGCGGCTAGATGGCGGTAGATGAAGCTCTTGTTTTTGAAGCGTTGGCTGTGAGTCAGAAGTGGGAGGAGTCGTAAGCCTTTCAGCCGCCGAGATCCAGCAGCCGCCGAACGGAGCAGGCCGCAGAAAAGCCAGCATTCGCCGGAACCGACAGCCGCGAGGTCAGCAGCTCCCGGCAGCCTCCGGAGGGACAGAAGCCGCCGGGACCCAACAGCCGCCGTCCATCAGCAGCCATCAAGGGACCAGCGTCCGCTTACAATTCCGCAGCGCGCAAGGATCAGCAGCCGCCGGGAAATCAGCAGCCGTCACGGCTTCCGATTCAACTCCCAAGGTGAATGGTGTGGATACTACGAAGTCGGTTGCTCTGAGGAGACGTCCGATGGTTGCCAAAGAGGATGAAGATCGAAGAGGCAGGGCCGCAACACCCCACGGGTCCGACGGTCAGCAGAACGGCGCCCTTCGTCACGGATTTTGGCCGTATATGTATATGCCACTCGTCTAGATACTGCTCTCCCATTGGTTGGTCGTGGGAGAACTCTCTTCCACGCGTTGTGGAGGTGTTATCCGTTATCTCTATTGAGATTCGCCGGTGTTTTCACCATCTAGATTGCTTCTGTGATTAGCCGAGGATAGTATGGATTCCTCTCACAATTATTTGACCTTCATTAAATATATCAACCCCGGATTCACTCCATGCGTGCTCAGCTATAGCCGGCTGTTGATGCTGCTTGTTCTACAAAAAGCCCTTCGGTGTTCCTGCGTACGAACTCACATAGATCAGCAAGTCTCGCCGATGTAAGCTTCTCCACATGATCATGGCACTCGATATACCCCTTCGTGCAGGTTCTGCGGAATCTTGTACTTTTCCCCTGGCAGTACATTTGTTGTCTTAGTCACGCAGTTGAATCTTGTTACTACGTTGTATTTTCTCAGTACCCTCGCAATCTTCTCGGACGTTCCTGACACAGGTGGGATTCTGACGTAGGTTTTAGGACCCGCCTCCATCCGTTCTAGTCTCTCATGTCCTTTTTAGGGTCAGATCTCGACTTCGTACCTCTTCTTTAGCGATCCTTTTTAGGACGCAGCGCAGTACTTCACTTAGGTGTCTCTTCTCCTCAGGTAATGAATTTGCATCTGAGGTGACAAAGGCGCGCTGCGCTAATGTCGCTTTAAGAGATATTTTCTGCGTCGGGTGGTGATGGGAAGAATAGTTAAAATAGCGAAATGGATTTGTGATTAATTATTAATAGAGTACTGACCTTATTCTCGTTAGGTGTGAAATTGTTATGTGGCGTCATATTTATGTGATTCAGGGCACTTCGTGTCCGGCTTTGAGGGTGTCGTTAATCAATATTCGATCTAGTGATCTGCATTCATGGACATTCAGTTGATTCATCTACATGTACGTAAGGCCTTGCCGCAAGGCCTTGTGGCTGTGGATTTAAGGTCGTCAGCCAAGGAAAATGAAGGTAACCGAATAAATTCTAGAAGCTCACAAGGTGATGAGTTTCACCATGTGATTTCCTGTAATGTTGTGCTGTGGTTATATATAGTAAGATAGGAATACGGCTGCATCAGTCTACTCGTCAGTATATGTCTTATATTGCCACCGTCATTTTGTCTGTTAGTCCTACGGTGCCATCCCGTTTTAGGTAACACCGATGTTTCCACTCCCCCCATTCCCTCTATGACGCTTCGTAATATTATTGAAGTCCATTCCCCTTAGATAAGTCTATAATTTCCGTCGAGAAATAAGACGTAGCTCAACTGGTAGAGCACCTGGCTGGAAATAGGGGTTCCGGGTTCGAGTCCCGGTCAAGGTGAATGGTTTTTTTCTCTGTGGAATATCCTGCTATTATGTAATTACTGTGGGTAACTCCGGTAAAGTTTTCGCGGTTAGTTCGCGAGCTTTTAATTCATCCCCATCAACTTACGTAACGCTAGCAGTATGGACCATTTTTTACGTGAATAAGAAAAGAGACATTATTTATAAACACCTTATTTATTTCTTAATATTACTATTAATTCGCTAATTATTATTAGTGTCATCATCATTATATAGACATAGGATTAATTTATCAATCTATCTCTCAACGGAATGCCTATCCCTGTCGATAGCATGTCGTGACAGCCAGAACCCCTTCCCCTCCCCCCGTTGCGTAGTATATGGACGGCCCATATCTTGAAAATCTTCCCGTCATTAGTGTGAAGCTACGTAATTAATGTCTTTGTTTTTCTCTGGCAAGAAATTGTTATTCGGTTACTCGGATATTTCAGGTAAATCACAGGCGCCTCAGGGAAGGAATCTCATACCTTTATGTGTGAATTTCACTCGCCATCGGGTTTAGTATTTCAGTTTTACCCTCACCGATAGACCACAATTCGGGTTGAACACGACTTCAGAAGTTACAATTTATGAGAGTCTCCGCACCTGCACGGGTTACCATTCAAGTTTTTCGTTGTCGCTGTGAAGGCTACGCATTCTTCATTTGGGTTTACTTTTTATTCCTTATGTTTTTGCTTGGATTTTCTTTTCGTTACATTTATAAAATATTAAAGTTCGCTGCTTTTCCCTGAGATTCCTTGAGTATGTTACTTGATAAAGTTACGTGGAGCATTTTTTTCTCCGAATCCGTGAGGTTAATTTTTGGTTGTAGCTGTTAAAAATTTCTGTTACACAGAAGCCCTGTCCGGTGGCCATGGGACTGAAAATAGATCTTGAAAAAGAATGAATCGTTATTTCGCGTGTACTACTCTGAGCACAAGCTAATGGAGCTTGCATTTATCAACGGGGATAATTGGTAGTCTAAGGGCTTAATACTGGTGAAACAGAATTGTGAACTGAAAGGAGCACTTTGTGGATAGAAAGAACGAGCTTACGACTGAAACACATATTATAGTGTTTAATGGCATTATGGAATGTCTTGCAACTATCCCTTTACTATAGATCAGAGACGGTCAAGGTTTTCAAGGCAGTGGGCCATTTTAGTGGTAAAGTAATTATATTTGGCCGCTTTTTTCATAAATATGTTTTATTTTTCAACATGTACATACATTAACTGTGATGAAAAATAGCGTTACAGATATCCTTTTGTGAAAGAAAGGCGAAAAGGAATAACCTCGTTAAAGCAATCATTAATATCTTTTTTATATCAATATAAGTAAAGTATTTGTTTATTGTTCTCCTTGGGCCGCATTCATCATTGTTCTGGGTCGCGAGTTGGACACCCTTGCTTGCCGCGAGTTAGACACCGGACATCTTAGCGTATAGTTCATCTCTGGACAGGTGAATCACATGTGAAGTTCCTACTAAATTATGGAACATAGTTATCTTTTTATTTCTCTGTAACCTTATAGCCTAATTATAATGCAAAAGCCCCCCCCCCCCTGTTCATTTTATATTTTCATGATCCCTCTCTTGTAGATCCTTTAGTGATTGGCATCAACCGCTGTCTTCTTGGACAACTGCCTACAAGATACCATCGCGTTTCAAATTACATCTGACAAGGTCGTCCCTTATATTTTTCTCCCCATCTTCTCAGAACGTCTTCATTTTTTGACGTGTTTTCTCCATTTTGTTCTTATTTATTTCTTATAATACATTCCTCATTTTTAAATCATCCATTCTCGGATTTTTCTTCCGCTCTTATCGCCCATGCCACAATGCCGCAAAGGAGCATTTATTTGACTATTTTCTGCCTTGAATTTATCAGATAACACGGCATGGAACTCTCTCGAGTAAAATATTTCTTTGGCAAAATAGTACTTATTCTATAAGAACTCAGAATTCCAAAAAAACTCGACAAAAATACGAAGCTGACGTCATAATGTCGTCATTGTCGAATTTCCTCGATATTAAGATCTTGCTGAATAAGTCCCCAGGACTGTGAACCTGATCCGCGCAGAGTGATGATTTTCTTCGGTGGCATCGCTGTAAATTTGTGAATGAAAGCTTCTCCGCTTCTCGTACGAGTCACTTGTTGCTTCGTGAAATATTTTGGTGGCGAGGAAGAGGGGGTAGTAAGGTTTTGTTGCGGAATCCTGGTGCCATCGTAGTCAAAATGGGTCTTTTTCTGGAAATACCCGCAAGAGTCGCACCCGGGCGATATCAAAGTTGTGACGTCGCTGTCTGCATCGGATTCGAATATTTGAATCCCGCAACCGATGTGTGACGTGCGCGTGACGTCCGAAATTTCGTCATCATCAATGCCAGCCAATATCGAGCCGTGACAATTTAGGGACCCGGGATGTGGTCCACGATATATCGCTGCGTTGACCCTGGGCGTGAGGGGTGAAAAAAGGATGGGAAAAATGAAATTTTAGACGAATATTTCATACTTTTGGTAGTTCTAGTGTCAGATTCCTTTAACTACTTAATCTGGAATATCCTAAGAAATATTGGGTTACATGTGTATTGGCTTCAGTACTGGCTTCCTATCCCAGTTCATTTTCAAATCCCGGTAATGACTATTTTTTTTTTCAGTGTAAAATCGGTCTCTACTGAAGTTAAGAATGGAGATCACTAAGAGTTCATCTCTCAATCCAAAGGGGCGGGCGTTAAACCGTGGAACCCTTGGTGCCTTTGTTACGAAAAGGATAATGCTGGCGCCGCGTGTCCCTCCAACCTTCCTCCACTTCAATTCCTACCTCATTTCAAATACCAACCTATTAATGACGCAAATGACCTTAGTTTTCTTTCGCCTCTCCTTATAACGACATATTATCCTATCTCCCCACATTTTCTCTTCTCGCCCTTGGAATAACATTCTTTTGATATCAGGATTTCCGTGAATTGGTGAATCATGGGAGCAAACACTTTTTTTTGCCTCACGAGCTTCATTCCAAAGGGTGCCTCTGGTTGTGCCCATTAATTTATATAGTTACGATTTGCGTTTCAAATCCATATATTTTCTTGAAACGACGTGGAACGAACGGATGTGATTTATCGCGTCGAGTCGTGTTGTGCAACTGAATTGAGTTTTGCACTCTGTGTATGTGGTTATTTGTTCATTTCACTATAATCATTCAGTTCAATGAAACTCCACCCGATATTGTTTACCTAAAGCAGTGTCGTTCACGAGAAATAAGTGGTACATACTAATTGTGTATTTATCTAGGAAATACAATGGTCATAGCATGTAGATAACAAAGTGGAGTTATGTTCTTCGAGTTATTATCGAATTGTAGATACGGTGGAGGGAGTGGTTTGTGAAGTAGGAATGGAGCTCCAATCGGTTTCCCGGTATAAGACATTCGATCTCTAGATAATATACGTCAGCTAGTACCTATACAGCGCTGGGATCTAAAGATGTTTCAAATGTGCCATCAGCTTTTTATATATTTCAATGAAATCTCGTAGGAAGGTGTCATTTTTTGTGTTATTTCGAGCCAGCATCTTAGTTATACCTCTAGTAGATATTTTACGTAGTGATTTTAATTTTGGTTTTTTTTATTGGGGAAGGGGGGGGGGGTCATTCGTCTGGCATTTGCGCTACAGAGAGGCGTGAGCGTTTGGTTCGCAGGTGGGAGTTTTGGGAGCCGAGGAAGTATGGAGAGAAACACGGCAGCGGTATTAGCGTGCTTTTCAGCGAAAGGAGCCAAGGGGTATACGGCTTTTGCGTTAAATTCGACGAATGAAGCGCCCACCTTGAACTCCTCTCCATGTAGAACGTAAATAAGGACCGATAGTCCTCTGGTAAATACACTGCCTCAGTCGGGATTCGAATATGACGCCTCCGGATGGAAAACAAGCCATTTAAATTTTTATCTATGTCGGTTAATTTAACTGCTTACATCCTGGGACCACTCAGTTTGCTCATTTCTGAATGATTAATGCCGTCGCAGACATAAAGGCTAGATTTTTGCTGCAAACTATTTTTGAAGTATTGGAAGTAATTTCGTGCAGTCGTAATTTTTCAGCCGACGCACTTCCGCTTTGCTTCCATGAGTCATGTGGTGTTCGTATGCCTTCGAATTAGACTTTTTATTTGTCATGAAACCATTTCTTTCGCATATTACTGCATGCATCTCTATCAATGGAGAGTGGAAAGCATTGCGAGTGAAATGTTTTGCTGGGAGGCGGAGTATCGAAAAAATCCTCTCTGCTGCCCTTAATTAGGCGAGAAAGGATTATTTTCGTAGTCCAGCTATTTGGAGGTCGGAACTAAACGATATCCGGGGGAAACTGGAACCTCACCTAAGTTATGCTGCGGGGTCAGACGCCGAAAATTGGCCCACTGCCCCACAGCTCCCACTTTTCCCTCGGAAATGAGCGAAATGCAAGAAAACTTGTATGAATGCATTCATACATACACTGGAATGTCCACAGGAATATGCTACTGCTTGGAACGATTTGTATGTTATTAGTAGTTATCTCGAGTCTACTTGAATGAAGGGAATCGCTATCAGACGTAAGTTAAAACTTAAACTTAATTTGAAGTCTGCAGGTAAATTTAAAGCCTACCTTTATCTGCTCCGTCAGCAGAATCCTATCTAAGAAAATCGCTTTGGTGTGGTGGCTAGAATACCGGCTTCCCACCCCGAGGGCCCGGGTTCGAATCCCGTGATAGTGGTAGATATTTTTCATTGGTGTACCGGTCCCCACTTGAGTGCTGTATGTAGAGAACTTCAAATTCATTGCTGCGCCCGTCGGATGGGATGTTAAACCGTGGACCCCTTGGCGCCTTCCGTTAAGAGCTAAGATATTGTCCGACGCCGGGGTTTCTCTCCACTCTTCCTCCCTGAAATATTTCTTTCTCTATCCAATTATACATCTCTCCTAAGTGGCACATATGACCATAGCTGTCGGTTGCCTTCCCTGAATAGCTACTACTCCGATGCGATTATAAATATGCTTGAGATGTTTAATTATTTATTTTTTAGTTCTATTCCATGCATTTAGTTCTATTCAATCAGGGGAACAAGAATGGAATTTGTCTACTAGTTTGCCTACTCATGGATGTCTGTCTTCCCTCTAACAAAAAGCAGGGTTGCTACAGGTCAGTAAAATCAGTAAAGTCAGGTAAAAGTCAGGAAATCAGGGAAATTCGATGCGGAGTCAGTAAATTTGAAAATACGCTCAATCATGCTGTGAATTCTTCGCGGGTTTTCCACCGGGTCAGGTTCAACCTGACCCGGTGGAGTTACTTCCAGTTCATTGCAGCCATGTCTGAAGCGTCTCTTAAGCAATTTGTGGAAGAAAACTTAGAAACGAAGACAGTAGTATTGCAGGTCAACATTGAGTGTCAGTCATCTTTTTTCAATATGTTGCCAATGCGTGTCGCATTTTATTTTTTATAGTTAGATGGTAGGAGTGTAATTTCTGGCTACTTTACAATATTTGAACCGGAGATAGGCTTATTTTATCAGTTATCCCTTAAACGTTCAACTAATGGTAGGTATATGGTCAATTACTCCTTCATTTACCACAGTTGAGTTAGTGTTCATTTTATTATGACATAATATGTTCGTGAGGTCAACCAATTTTTTTCAAAGTCTTTGTTTTTCAGAAGTCCAATGGCCATTTAGGACATTTGATTAGGGCTATTTTTGTTAACGTGCATTTTCTTTTGCAAAATATTATCCTGTAATGAATTATCTTGTTTAATTTTTAATCTACCGTATTGCTATGTGCAATTTAAGGCATTTTATTTGAGCTTTAATTTATATTATTACTTAAACTCTTGTACTTACGAGACATTGTACCTGAGTTTTTGTTTATAAGATTATACAATAAATTTATAAATAGTTTTTTTTAAGTTATAAATACTCTCATAGTCAAGCATTTTTGTCATTATTTTTGTCCTTCTCATGTAGAATTGCTGACTTAGGCTCTATGTTACGTTTCCGAAAGTCAGTAAAAATCTAAATGTTGGTCAGGAAAATCAGGAAATTTGGAAACCTATATCTTGTAGCATCCCTAAAAAAGGGGATTATGATATGCAAAATAGTAACCGTAAAAGTAGGTGTAATGTTGATTATTCTTTAGAGTATTACAAAAACGTTCTTAACCAAACCTTACCTGCTGATTAAGAATTATTCCTTCTCATTTTCTAATCAATTACCCGTACGTGAGTAGTGGATGCATGACTAGCACGTTTCCTTTATAAGTTGTGTTCTACCTGTTAGCTTGCAGGAAGTGAATTTTAGTTAGTTTAGACTATTAAACCCTCCCACACACCGTTGTGACTGGCAGGGCTCGCGATATTTATACGTGAATCATTACGGCCAATTTTTAATGCAATTTAAGCATTAAGTTGTTGAGTTTAACGATAGTTATTAGCAGATAGGGTTTAGTTATTAGAGGAATTAAAATGATAATAATAAATTACATATATCTCCGGTTTTAACTCGTATTTTTTTATTTAAGTCTTTGATCTCAGAGCGTATGGGGTGACCAGGTCCCTACACCGCCCTCCTGAAATGGTATCTTAGCTGACTGAGTTCGCCATGAAAATTTAGGCTGATGAAGTGTCAGAGGGAACTATTCTGGACTTACGGAGTTCGTTTTTCTTCACAAAGAAATATTCCTACGCTTCCTTCGTGCTTTCAGGGGTGTTAAGCTGGAGAAACGTTAAATCAAGTAAATATGTACGCTAAGCCTAATACAGATGTAACGCTGATGTAAATATAACTATCATGCTTGAATTTGTGGAAGTTCTCCATATTCATTTCTGAAAAAATTGACGTAGTAATCTTATGAAGTTTTATCAAGCAACACTGCAAATTTCATCTCATTCTGGTTCATATAAGACGACATTTTCCGAATGCTTTTTCCCCATGCTGTTATGAAGGTATTTCAAGGAATGGTATTTCACGTCATTTGTTAGGGTCATTCTTGAATATATGTAGTGCGAATGTTCACAATTAAGTCTTACAATTACTAATGGTCAAGATGCTGTGGAATTTTGAAATTAGTTTATGCGGTCTCCGTATTGAAACAAGTTTCAAATGACAGTTAATTTATTGTCTTCTTTTTGTTTGCTGATGTTTTTCGGCCTGGTTAAAAAATAAACCCTTTTCAAGCGTTTGAGGGATTTCCTTTATCGCATTCCCTTCCGTATCCGTTGCGCTTATTCTTCCTGCGACTCAGGTTCGCTGATAACGCACCAAAAGAAATATAATAGGCCGAAGTGCGGCTGAGCACCGACCTTAAAATTAATTTATGTTGACCAAGCTTTGGTTTTACCACAAACGTGTGTGTGACCTTTCACCTCAGGGCCACGGCGTGTACATTCGTGTACGAAGGAGAGATTTAGACAGGCTGCCCGCGATATGTCCCTCGTGCCCTTTTACCTTTGATGAAAGGGTCTCCGGAATGCGGAAGGTGTGGAAATCCGTGGAATAGAAGCTAAAAACTGTTCCATTCTGTTCGAAAGTTCTGTGACATTTTACAATATCATGTTCCATAAATGTAAATCCTTTTGAGGAGAATACATGTTAACATAAAAGTAGTATTGCTATTTTTTATTTATTTTGTGCTTGCGAAATAAATCTGTGCTGTATCAATTAATATTAAGATAATCATAGCGTTCCAAGTTATTTTTTCAGAATATTATGCCGGAATATGAATATGCTGAAGGCTAATGTTGAGGGTAAGGTTATAGAAATGCAGGTTTTTAGCATCAAAACGAAATGCCATTTTTGGAAGGAAAAAAAAAACGTTTTACGCGTATTTTTTCCAGGAAATACGGATTGGAAATATGTTTTAATTCAGCCAAATATTGCAATCGGTGTTAAACTAATTGCAAATCCAGTCTAATAGATTTGGAATCTAGATAAATAGCAGAATTTCCACAGGGAAAAAAATACTCCTTGACTGGTACTCGAAACCGGTACTCCCTGATTGCTGACAAGGTGCTTTAACCTGGCAATGTAACTTCATTCGCAGCTAGTTCGCAATCCTTGAATTCTGATAAATAACTAGAGAACTAAATTGAAATGAAATTATCGAGTAAAAAGGAGGCAAAGCTGTGCATAAAATTAGGAGGAGTTTAACTACTGGAACGGTATTATTGCTTGGTTAGCATACCTATTGGAATAACACGATTGGGAATCGAAGTATTGACACTGAAGAAAGATTGCTTTGGTTAAGCAGGCATGGGAAGATGACGAGAAAATATTGGACGTGGCTGTGGAGAAGAGATGGAAATAATGAGATGAAGGAAAAAGTGTTGATGGAAATAATGAAACGTTGAGCTTGGTGGGATAAGGGAAGGAGGCTGTCGGTAGAAATTGGGAGGCAGAGTTATTAGAAAGCACGGAGTGGTATTTACGGGCAGTGGGATGCTAAAGGAAATTGTTGTAGTTAGATTGCTGGGTAAGTGAAGACGGGGAAGGAAAGTATAAGGTATGTTGGATTGTATTTTGAGAGGTAGGAAATACGCTGATCAGAAGGGAGAAATCGTATAGGGTAAGAGCCGTTTGGTAACAAGTTCAAAAAAGGATAGGAACGCTCAGTACCCTTACCAGTAAAAAAAAAAACTATCAATCTATAAATTTAATAATTACCATGATAATGAAACAGTGTTTAGCCTAAAATATTTGCGTTGCTGGGATAAGCAGTAACTCAATGGCGGCGATTGGGACGCAAGTGGAGCAGTGGAATAAATACAAAATTTTTCTAATTATGTTACGCATGAATATAGTTCTGGTTATCCATTGGCGATGCATGGGAATGCTTCCGTTTAATTACTTCTGTCTGAGATTTTATTTTTTAGAATTCATGTTAGTTGATTAAGTTATTTCCTGTAATTTTATTTATCTCGTAACAAACGAAAACGTCTAAGAAAAGTGGGATGAAAAAGCGTTCCATGAAAACTTTAAAAAGAAAACCTAATGGTCTTGGTCATCGAATGGAATCGTCAAATAATTGACACATTGGTCGATTAGGTCGACTTGAGAGCATAACAAAGGCAGTCGTCGAGGAAAAGGCGAACAAGGAGAAATGTAAAGGAAAGTCTCGTATGGGATAGATGGAGTAGGGAGTGGATGTGGAATGGTTGTGAAATCAAAGAGTTATACCGATGTAAAGGGGGAGAGAATTGAGGAGATAGTGACTTAAAACTAATCATAGGATTGCCTACTAAGTAGTGATGATGTGTTATTGTATTAGTGGTCCCACCAAATATCTCCTTTAATCGAACCCTGTATAAAAAACCAATGGATATGATTTGTTGAAGAAAAGAATTGAAGAAATCGTGTATTTCTTCAGTCGCAGCTATAATTTCGAGGGGAGAAATCGGGGAGCATAGCGTTTCATCTCCTGTGAGTTGGTCATGTGAGGATGATGAGGGCCAGTCATTATAATTGGCTGTTCCAACTGGCAATAAAATTTAGATTCGCGGGAAAGCGTATTTTCCGGCAAGGGAGATGGGGTATGATTTAGTAGGTGGGTAAAAAATGCTATCATAAGCTACACGTTCTCGGCCAATCACGCTCAAACGTTAGACACTCGCTTCTTTTCTCACACAGCTGCCATGGATGTCTTTCCTCGTTTAAACTCGCCTACCCATGCATGTATGCACTATGGCTGTTAAGTATATAACTATATTTTCATCCATAACTAGGAATGCTAAGGCTTAAGTATTAGATAATTTTGTTGGAAGGTCGCGTGAATAGCTTGCGGCGTATTTTTAGAGATCTTCTTGATATCTTGATATTGTTAGGGAGGTATTCAATGCAGAGGTCATCAAACAACTCGAACCAGCCATTTTTTTTTTTCAAATTTACGTATTTTTATTTAGCCGTAATATCCCGCTGCTATTAAAAAATTAAATGGGCTTGTCCCAATCAACATGACCAGTGAAAGATGTAGTTGGATTATTCGATCTCACATCTTCTATAGTAGTTGCTTGCGACAATAATACCCGTTTGCGATATGCTGGAATTGACAAAAATCAATGTGGTGGAGTGTATTACCGTGAACAGTCCATATAGGAATGAAACGAATTAAAATAAGTAGAAATTTATCATTGAGATGGAGAGTCGAAGAGTTCCTCGTTATTGTTTGTTTTATTCTGAGTTGAAGTAATGAAAAAAAACGAAGTGTCTTGTTGGACGTTCTTGTTGGACGTTCTTGTTGGACGTTCACGACCTCACATTATTACTGTCAAAAATTTAGAGGAAAGTTAAAGGAGACCAGGCATCTAATTTTTGAAATTTAAATAACTGCAAAATCACGTGATTACTTTCAACGTACGTTTTACGGCACCATCTAACTATAACGTTTCGCTTATAATTGTCAGAAAGGTTATTTCTGTAGTTAAAGTGGCTCAAGATGAACGAAAAGTTAACATGTAAATTCATTTAGTAGAAGAGCGGAGGGTGAATTTGGTATTAATCTGATGAAATAAAAGTTGGGAGGAGTGTTAGAGGTTTATTTAGGAAGCAAGATGGCAATAGCAAGCTGGTATGAATAAGTGAAATAGCTAAGACCAAGAAAGCAGTGTACGAGAAGAAAAGTGTTTTTACATCTGGAAGCATCAGTTTGAGTTAGGAAACACTTCATTAGAGGCTATATCTGAAGTGTTCTCCTTTAAGTGAGTGGGTCATGGTCAATGACACCGGCAGAAATGACAAGACTGGAAGATTTTGAAATCGGTTTTACAGAAGACTGATGAAGATAAAATGAATGGACCGAGTTAACCTACGGAGGAGTTCTAGGAAGCGTTGGAAGGGAAGAAAACCTCATGAAAATTCCGAAACGAAGGAGGGCGAATCCTTATGGGACGCATCTCAAGACACGTTTGTCTCACAAAGGAAGTTCTCGAGGGAACCGCGGAGAGAGATAAACACTGGAGACAGCCACGGATGAGAGATGTATTGGAGCGAGTAATGAATGATGTAAAAGAAGAGTAATACTAAACGTGCAGTGGTTTTCCGATGAAAGAATCGAGTGGAGTGCAAAGCCGAACCTATCTTCGGATTGATGACTGATGATAATGAGAATGATGGAGAGCGGTTTCTAGATTTGGGGGTGGTTTGGGAAAAAGCGGTTTCATTGGTGGGAGTCGGGGTAACCTTTGAGTTGGGCAGGAGGGAGTTGGCACCCTTGAATAAAACATATTTTCCCCCAACACATGGGACGTTCCATAATATTTTTTTCACGTGACCATCTCCACCCCTGTACACATTCGTCATATTTCATCCGTCAAAATCGCAGCCAGACGGACAGACAAGGCAGACCTGCCTCTCGCGGATCCCACTGGCATAAAACATAGGGAGGAGGTCCGCAGCATGCATTCCTTGGCCTTGATGGATACCAGGAATCGGAATTGATACGGCCTTGATGCCACCGTCGGCGACCAGCTGGCCACCGACTGAAGAGGATTCTTCCGAATTCCCGGGTTTCTGGCACGGGAGCGAACATCATAGGTTGTCTCACTGGTCTGCGGCTTGTGACCCGCGGGTCAGGGGATGACTCATTACCGCTGTTTAGGCCAATTCGGAATTGTCGTCGTTAATTAATGCCAGCGACACGGTGTTTTGTGTCGGTGCTTCTCGGATTTGCGGCAAGAGGGAGCCGCTCCGCGAAGCTTGTGCTTGGTTTAAATTCAATCCAGCAGTCTTCCCATCTTCAAAATCCCTCAGTAGTAGGGTTTGGTTTTAGGTTCTGGAGTTGCTACGGTTTTTCCTCACCATCTAACCTACACTCTTAATCATAAGACGAAGCTGCTTAAGCGGCCTTTTGAGTTGCCAAGCCAACGCGTTACCCACCTGGCTACCGCAACCGGCTTCATCTACTTAGTCCCCTGCAAGCAAGGATATGAGGCAGGGAGTGATTAATTACCGAACATGCACTATGTAGTTGCACTAGTTGTTAAAATACCGTGCAAATCAATTTACTTTCATTAGAACAATCTCTTCGAAGTTTAATGTTTACACCAAATGTAAGGAGATATTTAAGAAAAACTACATATGTGCATTGTACATACGTTTAATGGTTCGTACAGATATGCGTTTCTGCGCAAAATCTGTGTAGTAATGAATTTTCGGAAAAAGAATAATTCTCCTCCAAGAACTTACAAAATAAGTAATAATGAAATAACAAACGTGGAATCCATTAAATATCTTGGAATAAGACTGACAAATGATCTTTCCTGGGGTAAACATATACGTGAAATAATGGGTCAAGCTAATCGTAAACTGGGTTTCATCAAAAGAGTATTGGGTAAATGTGACGATCATGTACGAGAAATCAGCTACTTTTCCCTTGTTAGACCTCATTTGGAATATGCTGCCAGTGTATGGGATCCCTACGAAATCGGTCTAAGTAATGAACTTGAACGTGTGCAGCGAAGATCGGCAAGATTTGTAAAGGGACGATACGATAATTATGTTAGCGTAACCAGTCTATTAAATGAATTGAAATGGGAATCATTGTCAGATCGCAGGTTGAAATTTAGACTTAATCTCTTAAACAAATTCCAAGGAAATATTTACAGTGATGAAGTTAAAAATATTTTACGAACCCCAACTTACTATGGCAGACTGGACCATATTCATAAAATTAGAGAAATTGATTGCCGAACTGATAGATTAAAAATGTCCTTTTTCTCTCGAACAATTAGAGATACGAATAACGGTAAATATGTCCTATCAGAGAGTAGCAATGAATAGCATTGGTAGCTGCATGTTGGTATGAGTAATTAAAGCTAACCCTACTAACAGAATGTTTTTGCATGTTTGCTTAGCAATTTGTATCTTTTTTTTAAATAGTGTTGTTCTGACTACTATATTAATACTATTCCTTTTTAATGCATGATATGTAGTGCATGTTTGGTGAGAAATCACCCCCTGCCACACACCCTCGTGGTGGCTTGCAGGGTATTATGTAGATGTAGATAGATGTAGATGCATAATAACCTAACATCCTTATTATTTATCGCAAATATCTCCGTAAATTACTTCGATTTAATATATCACTGCGCCTTATTGTTCTCGAAAAGAATGTCATTTTAAACCTCGGTGTCTATTATAGATGGGATAGTAAATGCCAGCCTAATTGTTCTAACAATCCTAAGATTGCTTCATTACTAATATCTATGCGTCTAAAAGTGTTTGGAACTAATTCGTAAACATTAGAAACAATAACAGCTTAGAACAGAGGAATACTTCCTAAGATACTTAAAACACTCTCGCAGTAAATAGATAAGTTGCGGAGCATACAGCAATATCGGCTAGTGGCTCCATCCCACTACCCGTCCGTTTTGTTTACATCACGTGATCTCATGACGTATTACGGCTACTTGTTCTTTGTATAGACTGCTAAACATATCTTAGTATCTTCTACAAATCTTGCCTCTGTACACCGTGCGCTACCAAACTCCGAAATCAAATCTACCTCATCAGGGTCCCATACAATAATTGCCTTTTCTGGTATGGTCTAGCTAGTGAAAAGTTGAATCAAGCTCTCTGGTCTTCTCATGGTCGTTATTTTCCTAAATACTAGCTTTCTTTTGGCTTCACCTCATATTTTCTGGGTGTTTTTTTCCCACGGTGTATATTTTTTTAATCTTGGCTGAAATATTTGATAAAATTTGTTTTAAATGTCCCATCCCTCTCATTTATTTTCCCCGAAAATCATATTATTACATTTATCGCTCAATCACCGCAAGTGGTCGAATGTGTTTCGGACATTTCTGTTGGAACATATTTTGACGCGTTTAATATTCCATACCAAAATCAGCTCAATTTTTTCAGCCTTTACCTTGTGGAAACTCGTTTTATGAAAACGTTTCAACGATGTATTATTCCGCAAGATGAATTATTGGATACGAACTCGTTTTCAACGTATATGCGTCATCTTCACGTTCGCGTCAGGTATCCTCAGGTTCTTAAAGTTGACGCCAATGAGCTGTAAACTACCCGTTCGTACTGGGGTAAACATTCAGTGGAATTTTACAGAGTTGAAATATTTTCATGAAACCAAAATCACTTCATTGTAAGTACATTAAAATGAAATCGTTGTATCAAAATAGTGTTTAATCTGAACAAAAAGATGTTGCCCCTCTTAAAATCACTATTCTTTGTATGTGGGGTATTGCCAAAAGTCGTGCATGCCTCGGCCAATGATGGTGTGAAATGCACATGGTTGCTCTTCATCCAATGGAATTAGGTTTGGTCTGGTGACTATCACAGGGCTACTGTCCAGAAGTAAGGGATTTGGAGTAAGGGGCTTTCCTTCCGCTCCATATTCGCATTCGGAACTTGCCTCATCTTCATTCGGGGGCACTCCTCGCCCCCTTGGGGCTCGAGTCCTCTGCAATGGCACATTGTGGTGGGCAGTACAATTACGCGAACCTCTTTCCAAAACGTTAAACATGTTTAATGAAACAGACTTTGTATTTTCCACACAGCTTAATTTCGTAATTCCACAAAGTATCTCCTTCATCCATTAATGTAACTCTTTCCAGAAATTATTTTCTCCGATTATACGAAATCGAATTTCGTTAAGTTCCATTTGTGAGTAAAATACTTTCTAGTTTTCCACTACTAATTATTTTAAGATCCCCTTTTTTAAGAAAGTAAATCTCCTTACTTTAATAGAGAGTGATTACTGACGCTGTAATTATTCCTTTTTAAATCGTAACGAACAGAACACAAATCCACATGGCCGGATTTGGCGACTGGCTTCCCATCACTTTACCTTCCTTTCTGCTCACCTTCTATCCGATTTCTGTTAGCATCTATCATGCCATTTTCTTGAAGGCAATATGGCACTAGATATTGAATTGCACGATTTAGAGTAAAATCGTTTCATATAATTTTGTCGGAATTAATAAATTTTGAGGATGAATGTTGGCAACTGTACACTTCGGTTGTGAGCGAGCAGCTCCACGTTTTAATTCATCGTACATAACTTATGCATTTCCTCCATTCTCCTAAAAACTCATCTTTCGCCAATATTTTTTACGTAATTTTCTGTTCCCAGGCTCCCGTTTTCAGAACCATAGAAGGCCACGCTCCTTGTACTTTTTTTAAGTTCCGGTCATTAGTTCCCCTTTGTTGTTAAATGCCTCTTTTGCCAGTGCATTTGTTCATGTCTTACATCATTAGTACCTCGCTCACCGTCGTCCAAAATGCTACCCTAAAGGCCGCTTTACACGATACAATTTTCTGTACAATTTCTTGTACAAACTCTTGTATGAGGAAATTGTACCGTGTAAAGGGGCAAATTGTACGAACGCTTGTGCGATTGTCTGAATGACTGAACGGAAAATAGAACCTGTTCTAATTCCATTCAGACAAACTTACAATTTCGTTCAGTTTATGCAAGCGTTTGTACAAAAAATTGTACCGTGTAAAGCGGCCTTAATAGTTAAATTGTTCCACCTGTTCTATTCTAATCTAATCAACTTTCATTTTTTCGGAAACAATCTATCCTGAATACGACCTTAGGGGCCATATTCAAAATCTCCGTTACAGTCTCACTTCTACTGCACGCGTCAAAAAATCTCTATTACGAGTTCAAAATAGTATTCACCTTGAATTGGTTCGAAGAGGTGTACCAGACTCTTCTCAGCGTTACGTAGAGAAGTAATACCACCTTTGTAGATAGGTACACCAATTTGACCTGTAGTAGAGATTTTGTGAAGTAAGCAGTAGAAGAGAGACTGGTGGAGAATCTGAATATGACCCTTGGTGTTGGCCAAATTCTCCCCCTTCACCCTATAAAGTGCTGCCTAAATTCCCACTTTCCGTTGACTTTGGCACTGGTAAATTAAGCAAAATAATTCAGTTAACATAAAGTAAACGGCGACCCATACCTTCGAAGCATGCCCGACGTTCCGTGAGATAATCATCGCCTTAATCGGGTTGCCCAATCTCCTGGTTTGCATAGGTGAGTTCAGGACCGACTTCAGCTTTTCCCTGTCCGTACCCAATAACCCTGTCAAAACCTTTCTCTTTTATCGTCCGGTGTGAAACCACGTTCCCTGCCGTGGGGTCCTTTTCTTTGAGTTTAAGAGCGAGTGACTCATTTGAAATCAATGATCGGAATGCATTAAAATACTTGGGAATCCCCACGTGGTGGATTAATGATCTGGGGAATGTTGTGCTATTTCTTTCACTCAGGAAACCCGACGTGCGCGGGTTACCGGTGGATTTGTAAATTGACTTACATCTGCGAGAAAAGAGTCGTGGGATTCTTTTCGATAAATTGAATACAATGATTAATATAATTATGTATCCTAAATAGTTCCGCACTCATTTCAATTTTTGATTTGGCAACGTATTTTTTGTTGGAAAAAAAAGGTCTTTTCATACCCCATTTGATCCGATGTACTAATGTGATTTCAAATGTGAAATTCGGAAAAATGTAAGTGATGAGAGGTTGGGACTCAATGTAAACAGGCAGGCAACACCATCTGCGCCTCTATTGTGAAAAATCTTGGAATTAAGTAATATGATCCAATGAATGCCGCCTACCGCGGTATTCAGGTCAGTGACACGTCCGCCGAACTACCTATCCAAAGATCCCGGATTCAATACCCGTATTGGGCATGGACGTTGTGTTCTATTTAATTAGAAAATGTGTGGTTAAGCTAGACGGTGTGGCGTAAGATGTACATCTGCCATCTACTTAGGGCCATGGAAGCCACCATGAGGGTGTGTGGCAGGGGTGACTAAACACCAGGCTTGCATTATCGACAAATAAACGGTAATTTGCAAGTGACCACTCAGAGTTTAGTGCTTAAGACAAATTTATCAGGTTAACAAATTTGCTAACACGGCAACATGAATGGCAATACAGCCTCATTACGGCAAACGAACTGCTTTTACGAACATTTCTGCCTAAATTACCGCCTTAAATATCTGATGGAGATTTATTCAGCATTGTAATCTACGTTCTGATAATGTATCTATCCACTTATAACTTTGTCGTATAACGCATCGATTTCCTTATTAATATATAATTTCCGTCTTAGAAAATATGTCCGCCTTAAATCCCTTATAACGTAAGCAATTGAAGCGCCTTAAAAGCTCAGTTCTACTTCCATTGAATTCTTTTTCTATCTCATTCGTTCCGGACGTTGGCTATTTCAGCTTCATGCAGTTCGGAAAAGTCCTATAACAATTCTTTAGATTGGGCAGCCTTGAAATTCTCTTTATCGTCCTTCAACTTTCTCTTGGATATCTAACTTTAGGAGCCAATATTCATCGTTATGTCTCATTATATGTCCGATATATTGTAATGTATGTCGTTTTCATCGCGTACAACAGTTTGGATTGGCATCCCATTGTATGGAGGACGTATTCATTTGTCTAATGATCAACCCAAGAGATTCTTAAAAGCGTCTATAGAATTACCATTCAAAAGGATTGAATCCACTGTTGTCTGGTTTTCTGTTTCAGGATCCAGGTCTCCGATTAGCAAAGTTGAAAAAAAAAACGTAGCATTGAAAGATGCGTTTTTAAGATGCGTCTTGGGATCCCTCCCGGTAAACAGAGCCTTGAATTACTAGGTTGTAAATATCTTTCGAGTAAGTGTGATACGGTCGTTGCGAAGGCTCTTGCGTCTACTTTTCTCCTCCAGGTGACGTCATAAATTTGCGCCGCGCGATTAAAGTGCGCTACGTCATAGGCATTCGAAGCAATTGAACCGCGCGGAATGCCGCAGTATGCGAGTCTTTAACGAGGCGTCGCGTGAAATCGTGCGACAAGGGGGAACCCTTTCGTTAAAAAAAAATTGTCGCAATTAAGGATCTCTTGACAGTGATTCCGGTCGTGTCGATTGATTTTTTTACATTCGCAGGGCTTTCTCTCTCCCTCTCTTCCTCCTCTCCCCCTCCTTCCCATCCTTCTTTCAAACGTTACCTCGTCGTCTGGGAGAGAGGGGGTATGGCTCTCATCGCCACCCCTCGTCCGCTCGCCCGAAAAACCCCTCTCCTTCCTCCTCCTCGGAAATTTCGAAACTTCCAAATTAATGCCTCTCTGGACATTTTTTTTGTTTCCCTTCGGATATACTCTAATGTCGCTCTTAATCACCAATCGATGGATTTCGGTTCCCTTGGTTCATGGAGGGGCAAAAATTGAATGGGAGGACGGTACGGAATATTTTTTTTGCGTGGTTTGGGTTTGTGTGTGGTTGCTAGAGTATTGACCTCCCATTCCGAGGGTTCCAGCTCGAATCCGGGCACGGCAAAGAGATTTTTTTCATCCTCATTCCCTTTACGCATGTGCTTTCGAGTTTTGTTGGGAGCGATTCAAATTCAGCAGTTTCTCCGTCGCATTGGACATAAAGACTTGGATCTCTTTTGCGCTTTTCGTTTAGGACAGGATATTCTTGACTGGATTTCCCTAAACCGTTTCTTCACTACTTAAATTCCTCTCCTCATTCCAAATACCTCCCAGGTTTCTGTTTTATCTTTACCATCTCTCTCATCATCATCATCGTCATGAATTAACGAAAACTTGGTTTTTCCACTGTATGTTTATTTTTCACCACCGCTTTTGACTTCTTAGGCTATCTTCAGGTAAAACTATAGAAGACATTTCTGTATTTACCGGTAGTGAAAGATAATCATATTTTGGAAAAAATCAAGTGTTCGTTTACTGATAATGAATTGTACCCGGTACCATTTAGTGTTTCTCTCTTCCGTTCCCTGAAAAATTCCTGTCCCTGCCCTATTGCCAACCTAGCCTTAAATGGCGTATATGATTTAAGCTGTCGATCGCACCTCCTGGATAACAACAACGACGTTTTTGATGGGTTACATTTTTTGTTGCGCACACGTGTGCATGTATGTACGCATAGTTTTGGCGTTGACACATGATCTCCATCCCTCTTGTAGTTTAGCTTGTCCGTCCCCCTCCCGCTCTCTCTTTCCAACAAAGGAAGTCGGGTGTGTCCTCACCCTGCCTCATTTACTCCTTTCAAAAATCCCCTGCTCGTACCCTCGCCCCTATTACCCTTCCCTCCCCTCGTCGTATCCTGTTCCCCCGCCCCGACCCTTATACTTGCTCCCCTCCTTTCTCTCTCTTCCTCTCTCACGCTCTCCGCGACTTCCCTCTTTCTCCCCCCTCATCCTTCTCCCGGGATCTCAGTCACCTTGCTGACGTCAAGATCTACGTCACGCGACGCCCCGCCCTCCCTTGCCCCACTCCACCGTCCCCTCCCTACGTCGTGTGAACCCCCTCCCCGCATTCCTCCCCTCCCCCCCCCGGAGCATCGTCCTCACGCAATCGGCGTCGGTACGTGACGTCAGCGTGACCCCCCCCCCCACCCCCTCTTCCCCCCCTTTAGATCCCACCCCCCAAACAAGACCCCAATGTCCTTGCCTTGAGTATGTGTGTGTGTATGTGTTCCACTCCCTCCCTCGCTGTATCTCTCTCAGGGACCCTTGATCATCTATCTGTCCTCTCCTCGCTGGCCCTGGAGGAGTAGGATAAAAGTGGGGATCGGTACGGGGTAAAGATGGCGCTCTTGAAGAATGGGGGAGAAAAGTGAGATAAGACCATGTTGGCGGGTCGGGTGGGCTGCTTGCCTTAGCGTCTGAAGGGCAAGGGTGCTTTCTTTCCCTCTTCTATCTCTATCTCCATCTCCCTTTCTCTCCCGCCCTCTCCCCCCTTCTCCATTGATTCCTACCAGACGCGAAACTTTCTTAGTTTTGATATCCCCTCGGCTCAGTCCAAGGGTCCCCCAAAGAAGCTGCGCGACGAGGAGTTCCCGTGCATATTATCTTCTCTCACGAATTCCACAGGTATTGTGTCGTGGAGAATGGGTGTATTAGTAATGGGCCTGCTACGTTCGTGGGAGGATTGCTTTAATAGAATAGGGTATCCGCATGTTGGGGAGTATTAATGATGGAGTTCTAAAAGCTAAGGTTCGAGAGAAGTATGATATGCAGCGCCGAAATGTGGGGAAATTGAATAAAGAGAATGGAAACACACTGGTGGCTTTTGTCATTGAGTCTGGAGGATGGTGAAAATTTGATGAATAGAGATCAAGGAGGTTGATATGTACTGGAGTTGTCGTACGCAATGCTAGCCTACGTGAAAAATATTACAGGAAATTAAAAGTTGTATGAATCCTACAAAAACTGAATACAAAACAAAGTACAAAAATAAGCAAAAAACTGTTTGTCTCGCACGCCTGGGTTAGAGCGGGTGGTTGTGAAACCTTGGCATAGAGGTTAGTGTCTCTCACTACCAAGGGCCCGGGTTGGAATCCAGGAAGTGGTTTCATCGTTACGTCGGCTCCTACTTGAGAGTTATCTGGAGAGCACTTCCAAGTTCAGTACTCCGTCCGTCAGATGGGACGCTAAGCTGTGTTCCCCTTGGCGTCTTTCGTTAAGAGCAGGCGAGCTCTGCACGCGACTCTGCTCAAGGGTATGTGGCTGGGAGAAAATAAATACTGAACATGCTATACGTACATGCAATAATATGTAGTTACGATGCAACGAAATTAGAGATTACTATTTGATATCTTTTGGGAATAAGAAGGTTAGAAGGTACTGGAGCCGGCATACGCATTCTATCCTACGGGTGGCAGAATGGGCGTTCTTGGGAAGGATTTGGCACCACCTGCTCGGCACAAAACATAGCGTTTAATATGCCTCTTGTGGAGACTGCTTGTGTATTAAAGCTTAAATAAATATGACAAATTTCATCGCAGTGACGTCAGTTTTTCTTCCTGAGACAATGTTAGGGGAGTATTAATGAATTTGATTCTCCTAAGGAGTTAATTATTTTCCTTAAAACTGGTTCGAGTTTAACCTATTTGAGCTACATATTTAGCGCTTGTGTGCATGTTTGTGCACTTTCTTCTGTTTCTTTGACGAATTTTAGAAATGCATACCATTATTCATATTACTTCTCACAAGTGTGACCGCGTGCCGAATCAACTTCATGATAACGAGTATCGCGGGTAGTAAGCCCGTATGTCCGTGCCTACCGAGATGGCCGATCTTGCTTCTCAAATCATTAGTGATGCCGCCTGCAGTAGATTGTAATCTCCTTGATAGCGACCATGTGAATCGAAGAACTTTGTGGTGCAGAAGGAGAGAAATTTAATGGAAATGGGTTGAGGGAACAATGAACAACAACAATACAACCTGTCCACAATAAATCATGTCTTGATCGTACAGACAACTGATGCCACGGTGAGCATGCAACAAACACCCAGGACCCAGGCTATCAAATCCCTCTTCCACGTCCCCCTATCTACTCCCCCCTTTCCCAATATGAATTTTATTGACGGAGTGGCGTGTGCTGTTTGCAAAGCCGTGATAGAGGGGAGAATGTGGGATGAAATAGAATTTTTGAATGGAAAGATGGCTTGCAATTTAAAATTATTTTAAATTTTGTCCGAGTCCATCACAAAAACCATGATGGAAGTCCGCGGAGCTAGGGAAGAGCATTATGTAAAAGGCGTTTCCGTCTCTACGGTAAAATTCAGGAGTTTCAATTCCATCGAAGTGCCTACCTTAACCGGTCGAACACTAATAATGAGAAGAAGTAAAACATCACGAGGTCACGTGATGTAAACGAACCAGGCGCGTTGTGGGATGGAGCCGCTAGACTTTTGGTGTGAACACCGTAACGGATCTGTTCACTGCGATTGTGCTGTAAGTATACATTTTATGTCTTTGATAGAAAAAACCAGCTTCGTAAATTCCAAAAGATTCGTAAAAACACTACCGGTTTCTTCGAATAGTCGACATCCTCGGGTATCACCTCGTGGGTTAGTAGACATCGCAACAGCTGGCAACAAACTTACGCACTTTCGTGGAGGCGACAGCCTGCCCTTATTTATTTCCTTAAATGGAGGTGATGATAAGTCATGATGTTGGTATAATTTGTGAATTGAACTTCATGCTGTAAAATACAAGCCTAATTGCCGCGAGGTTATAGTAATTCTTAATTCAATTAACAACTAATTAGGGCTTATTTAGTAGATACACCCACGCCTTTAATATTTTGCATTAGTCCAAATTACAGCACGTGTCATATTTTTGGACGTCCAATATATTTTCATACTAAAACATCTTTAGCTGCCTAAAATGAAGATGTCATTTATAGAACTTTGTTGAATGCATATACGTATCTCCCTATTGCAAACAAGGAGAATAATATCAAGTCTCATCATGGAAGTTCAAATAATTTTAGATTTTGGATATTCCTAATTCGACTGCAGCTGTTTATTTCCGCCACTCTACGTATCGTCGGCTACCGCAGATGAACCTCGGCTTTAATCTGTTTCAGTGTGTTTACATCTACATAATACCCTGAAAACCAGCTTAAAGATGTGTGGCAGGAGATGAATGCACACCAAACATGCATTACACATCATGCATAAAAAAGTTAATCCTTTACTAGAACTAGAATTGAAGTTTAGACTGAAAATAATATACTAGCCAAATTTCAATTTAAAAAAATCAAAATAACTAAGCAAGCATGCAATATCATGCTGTTAGTTGGATAAGCCTAAAGTCCTAATACGAACATGCAACTACCCTAGTCATCTATTGATACACTCGTATTTATGCTATCGGGAATATTTACCGCTATTCATATCCCTAATTTTGAATATGCCAGTTCGACAATCAATTTCTCCAATTTTGTCTACTATAGTAAGTTGGAATTCGCAAAATATTTTTAAGGTCATTAGTGAAAATACTGTCTTTGAATTTATTTAAGAGATTAAGTCTAAATTTCAACATACGATCTGATAGTGAATCCCATTTTAATTTATTTAATAGACTTGTTACTCTAATATAGTTATCGTACAAATTTTACAAATCTTGCCGATCTTCGCTGCACACGTTAAAACATTTTAGTGAGGATGCCAGCAACCGATGCCATTAGAACGCGTTTGCGCTCAACATATTGAAAGAGACAACCGCAGATGAGCTGTTGTAAAGTGCTTTTACCTACGACAGAATCATTTCCTTGTCATGAATGAATGCCTGGTCCTGGTTCATCCCCAACCACGAACCCCTGCTTTGGCTTACAAGATATTGCGCAGATTTAAACGAATGAGGTAGCTTTCCGATAGTGTCGTGCGGGGAACCACATATGTAGGATATTCCCGTAGTAGAGGGTTCTGGTTGAGGGCTGTGAGGCGGTACCAATGCTTCTAGTCTGTGGGTCCCAAATCCCGAGAAGGTAGTTTCATCCTTCGGGGAAATTCGGAGATTCGGCGACGGTGTCTTGGACGGGAGGTGGACGCAGATGCGAGAGTTTCGGAGCGGAAAAGTAATTCGCCCACGCAAGTCTTGGAGAACTTGCCGGAGTTGGCGAATTAATTTTTTTTCTCCGCAGTCAGATTCTTGAATTCACCCATTTTGCTTTTGCTTCGAAATTAGTGGCTTCTGGGATTCCGTGCAGTCTGAGATTGAAATCAAGTCTTTATTCTTATTCTTAATAGTTTTTGGACTCATTATCCATCATGCAGTTTCCGGTAAAAATTGATGCTATTCTTAAGTTTCTGACGCACATTGGTGCTATGCTGACCAATAATAAAATCATAATAATGGTAACTCTATCACACTGAGGTAAATGTGACCATCATGTACGAGAAATTAGCTACTTTTCCCTAGATAGACCTCATTAGCAATATAGACGCATTTGTACCAAAAACATTTTGCATTCCAGGATGAGGGAAGAAAATAATTCTGTGGAAATGGTGAAGTGATATTCGCGTCTCGTTTGATAGTGAGTAAAATGAAATGTATTTTTATCAGTTTACAGAATACAGTTTTAAATGTTCGTCTTCATTGATCCTCCATGCAGAGTTGATACCTTACAATCCGATTCTTAGTATCCACCTCCATATTAGTTTTTAATTCTTTCTTACATTCCTCATTTTCTAGTGTTTTTATGGGGTATGTAACTTTCACTTTGTGCCATAGCTGTAGCAGATGCTGTCTTCTCATTCTTCTGCGTATGCTTTTTCGTTTCGGGAAAAGATTTATCACCGTTCACGAATCTGGTGAATGGAATTTTCGAGAGAACGGAAGAAATGTGTTGGGAATTTCTTCCATGGCATACGAACATTATCCAATAAGGGATAGTGCACTTTAGTTTCGAAGGAAATTGCAAAATAATATCTCGTAAATCTTAGGCTTTTCTTGGTCACGTACAATTATGGATTTATTTATGAATTCAAGCGTGGTGGGGACAGTAAATAACTCTGCTCTTCGCCCATAAAAGTCGGTAGATGAAGCTCCCAAGCCTCTTTTTTAAATATTCGACGGCCGCATAGCTGGAATTAACGATTTAAATTAATCGTTTAAAATGTAGTTAACTATTTAATTTAATCGTTACTTTTTAGAAGAGTTAATTGTTAGCTTTTAGTCGTTAAAATTATACATTAGCTGATTCACAAATAACTTCAGTTAATTTTTTTCGTTAATTTTTGGCAAATGTCGACCTGTTCGAATTTGGGCGTGAAGCTTGCCCAACAGACAAATGGGAAAATAAAACGGTATCTAAGAATGCAAGGGTTGTTGCAATGAATAGGCCAGACGGATACATCCAAACGAAAGTGGGGTTGAGTAGAGTGACCGCCAAAGTTTAGGGACGCACACTCAGAAAAGAAAATACGAAACCACGCGAAGACAATGTCCTGGAGGGCTCGTATGCCTTACTCGGCGACATCATGTCACTAATACTGCATAGTTGGAACCGAGAAAGAAGGGTCGCCTAAAAACCTGTGTCGGATAACGAGCGGGATGGGTTCATTCAAACAAACGTATCTGTTACAATGCACCAGTCTGCGCCAAGGTCCTTAGTCTACGCATGTCTTTCTTGGCGACATTACGTCGTAAATACATCTGCCCCCAGTGCATCGCGAGAAAGGGACACCACCAGCATCTACTGTAACTCTATACAACTAAGCCGTTTCCACTGCAATTTTACAATTTTGAAGGTATGACAAACGTATCTGTTACAATGCACCAGTCTGCGCCAAGGTCCATAGTCTACGCATGTCTTACTTGGCGACATTACGTCGTAAATACATCTGCCCCCAGTGCATCGCGAGAAAGGGACACCACCAGCATCTACTGTAACTCTATACAACTAAGCCGTTTCCACTGCAATTTTACAATTTTGAAGGTATGACAAACGTATCTGTTACAATGCACCAGTCTGCGCCAAGGTCCATAGTCTACGCATGTCTTACTTGGCGACATTACGTCGTAAATACATCTGCCCCCAGTGCATCGCGAGAAAGGGACACCACCAGCATCTACTGTAACTCTATACAACTAAGCCGTTTCCACTGCAATTTTACAATTTTGAAGGTATGACACATCGCAATGTGGGGATCGAAGTACCTTGAAGTACTTTCTACTGCTCAGAACAATCTTTTGCGGCGAATTGCAGACGCGCCAGGGTTCGTCAGATATTGTTACATTCACGACAACTTAAAAATCCCGGAATTGGAGCTCCACCTAAGAAAAATTGCCGAATCCTCAGCAGAAACTAGGAAACCGGACCAACCACATTCAGGACACTAAATGGAATTACCACTTCAATTATTTTTTTTTTAATGGATACGGATGGAAGAAACCACAATGACAGTTTTCAGTGTTTGCTTTGTTTGTGAGAAAAAACCATCGAGGCCTCTATCACCACAGCATCCAATATGCCGAAGTAACTGAAAAAGTAACATTTAACGTAAAAGTTACTTTTTTTGACTTTAACTTTAATCGGTTAATTTTTCAGAAATGTAACTTATAACGTAAACTAGTTACTTTTTACAGAGATTAACTTTAATCAGTTAATTTTTTTGGTAACTTTCCCAACTATGGACGGCCGTAACTCGTAAATGGAGCTTTTTTAAGATGTGCGGTAAGAAGCCCTGGTTTTAGTTTATGATTTTCTTCTCTCCTTTCGCTTTCACTTGCGTAATGTTTTTGGCGTAAATGCGTCTTGCCTCAAAACAAGCAAGTAGCTCTGCCAAACGAACTTTTAAGGCATGCTGGTTCTCTTTTATATGCGTCTCCGTGTATTCTTGTTTACGTACCCCCAAACTGTTTTGTCTCCACATCAATACAGCTGCGTATGCTTCTCCAATTAACGGATAGACGTAAAACGTCATGAGATCACGTAATATAAACAAACCGGGAGGGTCGTCGTGGGGTAGAGCCGCAAAACTGTTATTGTAAACACCGTAACTGATCTGTTTACTGTGTGTTTTGTGTATCATAGGATAAAATTCCTTTGTTCTATGCTGTTATTGTTTGTGTACGAATCGTTTTCCAACAGATATTAACATCTTAAAATTCACCCTGTTTATGTATCTAGGCTATGTCTTTTGTGATTGGTCGAAGGATGATGGTTGACTCCGGAGACTGTTAATCTACTTCTTAGTTCTTAAAATTCCTTTCAAAATCGGATTCCAAGTATTGCTGATGCTGAAGCCGTAATCGCGATTGAAATTTTTATTCTTTGTCCGTATTCCAATGGCATCCTTAGTTAGTCGATTCCAAAAGCCTTCTGGACGCCAAAGAAGTTTCTTATCGTCCCATTTCATTCTGTGGTCGAATTTGATCAATACTCTCAGATTGATATACGTACGTATTGGTCTGATTGGTTAGATTGTATACGTACCCCCAAACTGTTTTGTCTCCACATTAATAAAGCTGCGTATACTTCTCCAATTAACGGATAGGTAGACGTAAAACGTCATGAGATCACGTGATGTAAACAAACCGGGAGGGTCGTGGGGTAGAGCCGCAAATCTGATCTGATTGGGGGTACGTATACAATCAAACTCAGTGTTAGATCATAATTAGTAACCTTAAAGATTAAAATATAATATGCCTCCCTGTTTTCTCTATTTTTCTTATTCCTCTACGTTCGCCGTTTTCTACAAAACTTCGCAAAACATTCATTTAATCGACGTTTGTGGAAAAGCTTGCCTTAGTGTTTTCTACAAATTAATACTATTTATCCCCCAAGGAGGCTTGAATAACTAGGCAAAGCCCACTCACTCGTCCACTGACCTCTATAGCCTTGCTGTGATGTTGAAACAAAGATTTACAGTGATTAAATTGGGTAAAAAGGCAATGTCATAGACACACATGTTTTTACCTTCATGGGTCTCGTAGAAAAACTTATTGTGTTCATTTACTCACACCATTCGGAACTATTTTTTTTGGATTATGAAATGACGCTTTGTTGGGGAAATTGAGTTTCCCCATACTTTGAGTATTACTGTTAATATTTTATTATCGTTTTCAGATAAATGGAAAGCTGACTTATGACGGGTATTTTTCCCAGGAATTGATTGGTAACAAAATAAAAACACCAACCCGTCTTATTATTTTTGCGAGCGGCGAGTTTATTCGATTTTTAACTGCGTTTTTGACGTGGTCTTGCTGTCGGCTCTTCGAACTGGGAAAAGTGATCATGAAAAAGAATATTCGTAGACTGATCTGCATCTTTAATGCTTTGCTTTTTTTTTACTTTACCCGTCGTTAAATTTGTTTTTTTTAATCGACTGTAGCACTCCTTATCGAACGGCATGAGTGAAAAGTTGGAATTTCTTATGGGCTTGACTCACGCATTAGCGAGCTAACATTCTAGGAAAAACAACTACGTTAGCAGAAGAATTGAAGTTTCCCTCTCGCTTTGACATTCATCTTACCTGTGTTTTCAAGTCCATCCCCACACTCAAAGGTGCTTCCGACCGGAAGGAAAGGTACAAGGATTGGAACGATGGGGTAAGGAAGGGTGAAGAGAAACTCGGGTGCCAGATTTAGCCTGCTCTTAACGAAAGATGCCAAGGGGACCACGTTTTAACTCCCCCTTCGACGGACGGAGTGCTGAACTCGAAGTGCTCTCCGCGCAGTACCCAAGTGGGGACCAGTGTACCAATGAACAATCTGTCTCAGCTGGGATCCGAAACCGGGCCCCCAGGGTTTGGGGCTAGTACTTTAACCACTACACGAACCCGACCCCCAACCTCACTGAATTCAACTCTTAAACGAATGATTCGCGGGCAGCTTTTCCGACGAGTTTCTGGGATCAGGGGTTCATTTTCATGTCGAGAAAATGCCGCGAAAATGTCGCGAAAGACGTCAGGAGTCACCGTATCACCACATCCACATCTACGGAATGACCTACAATTCACTGTAATGGTGTGAGGTAGGAGATGGATAAGCACCAAACAAACCAATAGGTAAAAAACTACTTCGTTTCAAAAACGTGCAGTTTGTAGTTGTAGTTATGCATCTACCAGGCTTGTACAACTAGATTACGTTAGTATCCACTAAGGAATATGGTGTTTATTAATGATTTGGGCTTTTCTTAAAATACTTTAAATTATAATTCCTAGTAAGCATGCAAAGTTTCAGTTGACACGCGTATCATTGTAAAGAATACTTTTCCGAAGCATTGCTGACAACTCTAACCACAGTACACACGACATATCCATATGTTGCCTATTATTATACCTTATTAATCGTGCGGGAAGGAAGACATTTTATATCTATCAATACGGTAGTCTATACCTCTAATCCTATTTTGTCTGATCGACTGTTAATAGGAGCGTAAATCGCGAGTGTTCTTGATATATTTCTGGCGTCATCAGTAAACGGATCAGCATTAGTTTCAAGTTTACTTTTAATATCCAGTCTAAATGTTAGCGTTCGATCTGATATTTATCCCCACCCGAGTTTTTCTTGTAAGCTTGTTAAGATAGCACAATCACAAAAGCGACCTTGCACTAATCTCGCCGATCTCCTTGGTAAACTTTCTAATTCCTTACTTTAAACTCCCTCGCACGGTTCCCATGTAGTTACGGTGTATTATAAATGAGGTCTGATTGGAGAATAGTATTTCTCTTAGTTCCTCATCGCATTTACCCTAGTACTCTTTATACATATCCTAATCGACAGTTTGCTAGACTTGTTATTTCCCTGACTACAAGTCTCCTGTGATGGCGACGCCTTTAATATTTAATGGTTGCTACGAGCGATATTCTCCTTTGTTTGTTACAGTAAATATATCGGGGGAGTTAACTCTTATTTAAAAAGTTCATGACCCCGCATGTCTTCAATTTGAAATAAATTTGTCCAGTAAAACGCCAATAATCAACTGTCACTGGGTTCTCTCTTCGTAGTTGCTTTGTTTCATTTGAGTGTTGAGACGCAAGTTCGCATTTACTCTTTCACGCTCTCGGCTTGGGAGCTGACATTATTTTATTGATTTCAGATTGCAATTACTCGACACGGAGGTGTTAGCACGGAGTGATTGAGCTGCGGTGTAATTATCTATGTGGATTGCATAGTCCGTGTGGTCATGGAAGCGTGTTTTAATGATTTTGACGCAATTCGACTCGATCGATTTTTTAAATTCTCTGCTAAGAACACGTTTCTGGAAGAAAACGTATTGGGCTCGAAATTATCGATGAAAGCGCTCTTCCGCGTTCAGCTGGAAAAAGCGTAGGCGGGTTTAAGTGTAGGCCGTGCTCTTGAATCCGGAAAGGGATTCAGCGAGAGTTAAGATATCTTGCTTTTCTCAATAACCATATCTCAGGAAGGAGCGGATCACTTCAGGCGTGTAGATAATAAACTAGCCAGTCAGCCACGGTATTGCAGTTACGTCCTGAGAGCATTGCAGAATCAGCGTGGGAGGCTTTATCATAGGGTTTTCTTTCGCTCAGGGTAGGTTTTTAATGGAATACTCATACACTTTTTCTTTCTCACTTTTCTTGAAATCTCCTCTCGCCACATTCGCCTCTCTTTGTACATTAGCGTACTTTCAGCCTCTTTTTGTGCCTATATTATTTATCTCTCTTCTTCCCCCTTCCTTCGCTTTCCAAGGATTTTTCTCTCTCCAAACATCTTCAGAATTTCATCGCCATTTAACGCTTGTTCCGTCAACTTACACTACTTCATGGTAGTTCACCCTTGCGACTTCCTTTCTTCCCCAACCTTCCAAAGAACTTTTTCGTTCTTCTTCTCTTCGGTCCATCGCACTTTCTCCTTCCATGTCAAAACCCTTACCCCGGCCCCGGCCTAAACCCCGGCCTTATTTCTAAAGCCGCTGATCTCTTTCGTGCTCTTTCCCCAGGTTTAACGTCTCGGAACTATATAATGCCACTCTCCTACATGTCTTACTTTATATATACCTCGGCCGAAACCTCCCCCTCTCCATCCTCAACTTGTATATATAAATGTCTACAGGATCTGTGTTTTGTACCTGAAGATGACGTTAATCGCCTCGGTGGCGGCGGGATAAATCTCCTGGAGTCGCGGATTCGAGTCCTGCCTGGGTCGTATTTTCACCATGAAGGGAATGGCTGTGTTTGTGTTGTGTATTTGTTATTGACTATAGAGTCCAATGTAAAAGGCCATGTGTGCTGTTTTCGGGTCTGTGAAAATAAAATAAATAAAAACTACATGCCGAAGTCGGCCAATTAAGCGGACAAGTTTGGAGTCGCCACTCTTAAGCTTCTCGCGGAAGTGTTTACTTAGGATCGCTGCGTTTGCGATCGAAAGGCGCTCGTGCATCGCCAGCAAATTGGATTAATTGCCAATCGGAGGGTCTGTTTCCGCTCCTCGGAGCGATTCATTGAAATCGGTCGACTTAGCGTTGGCTTGCGTGTTGACGATGTCTCTCACGCGTGGGGCTCGGAGCACATCAGCATTTGAGTCGTACCCGACGAGCCACCACGAGTGTGTGTGTGTGGATAGGGATGATTCGGAAACCAGGCATGCATTACCGTGGGAGCAATAATATTGCCAGTAATTATGTCTCCGATTTTGGTGGTAAGTCCCAAGGAGGTTAGAATTATCTACGAAAATCGTTTTATTATTCACCGCACTACTCAAAGTTTTACCTCGTGCAAAAACAACTTCATCCGTACGAGTATCGCGAGTGGAAAGCCCGGACCTACCAAGATGGCCGCTGGCTTCTCAAATCAGCTGCGATGTCTCCTCAAGTATGTACATTCTTACCTCCTTGGTCACTCACTGCTATAAAGAGGTGAGGGAGGATTCATGCCTGCTTAGAACTTTCATTTTAACGCCGAGAGTTGAGAGGATCTTTTTAATAACACATTACACACAAAAGATTGTCAATTTCAAGCGAACGCAGTTTTCAAAAACTCAGCCGATATTTATTTTTCAAAGTTTATTCATTTTAGCACGGCATGTGAAATCCAAAGTATTACTCATACTATGCATTTATACGCGACGCAATTGTTTTTTTCACAATTTGACTTTATTTTTGTCATTTACGACCTCGAGATTTTGGGCGACTGTTCTACGTACTGAGTGCGGTCTGAAACGAATTTTATTGATCATGTTCGGAAGGTGGAATTTAAGGTCTCGAAGTTGGTGCATTTCGAGCCGGTCGGAATGCATATGTCCGGCAACTGGTCAACCGGCCAAGTACTGGAGGAGACGATGCAGGGTGGCGATCGTCAGGGAAAACCGGGAAAACCTGGAATTGTCAGGGAATTTTGGAAATCTGGAGAAGTCAGGGAATTCTCGTAACAGTCAGGGAGAAATTGGTATAGTAAATCTCGTTATTTTTCTACCATTACGTTTACCGGGCAGTATTTCCCGCCCTTTATTTCACCAAAACATTTCACCAACTAAAACTAATGTCCGTCGCCGCATAGAAGTTCATAGAATAAGCCCCGTCCATTCGTTGAACATTCAGTTGTGAATCTTAGTTATTTAGTTGTGAATGAGTCGTACAATGTATCCCTTTTGTATATCCTTAATGCGATATTTGCCTAGTAGTGTTAAAATTCATGATAACCGTGTATTTTGCTCATCACAAGGAATCCGAGGCTATGTTTTTCGGAAGATTTTACCTCGTGTTTCTTTTTTTAACTTCCGAGACTCAGGTCGAGAGGTAGTTGTAGCACACTAGCTTGTAGTAAATACGTGCTTGCAGTTCTAAAAATACGAGACGATGATTATTAAGACGGTAATACAAGTACGATCGCACGTGTAAACAAATTCTTACGTGGGATCATCTTCGATTTAAATACCCCTCTTCGCGAAACAATAAGAAGAGTTCTCCCCTCCCCTCCTTTCACGCTGGACCTAATTATTGAATGGCCCCCTTAGCTCCCTCTCGAAGAAATTTAGCCAGGTCACAAACCACCTCAAATATGACATTCCTAAATATGACGCTGCCGTTGCTAATTGCCTGTTTTCGCTCGCAGTGGCGCGATTACGTTTTGTTTGTTTATAAAAATATTTTAACAATTTTGGTTCCCTCTTACATTCATGGGGTATGACCACGTTAATCAAGTAGTTATTCGCTTTTAAAACTCGTGCCATCCGATTTTGATCCAGTCCAAGAACTTGGCTTTGGTTTGTATTTTCGCGTAGCTTAGTGATACCTGTGCCGGAGTCCGCCAGTAAATTGGCCATGAACTTTCCCTTCGATGCCTTTTCAGTACTCTTCAACTTCCCAGAACTACCACGACACGCCACCTCTTCCTTGAAGAATTTGACATTGTAAATTTGTAATTTTACCGAAGGAAACATACACGGCCACGGAAATACAATACACGGCCGCGAAAAATCTATTAAAAGTTTGTACAATTTGTGTGAGGGCTTAACTTGTGAAGGTTTAATATATTTTTTCATTAGGGCGGAGGTTTCATATATTTTTTCATTCTTATAGCTTTTAATGCATTGATTTCAGGTTTTAACATTTTCTGAGTTTTGACGAAAATTTAATTCAGCAGAAATAAAATATTCCGATAATGGGAGAACTTTCGGCGATCGGTCAGGGAAATTGGTAAAGTCATCAGGGAAAAGTCAGGGAATTTGAAAATTGGTTACCAGTAGCCACCCTGCGATGCTTCCCCAGCTCCCGCTAACCGATTTCTTGAGTTACTCCCCCGTTGAGGACTTAGTGAACCCTTTCCTTCCCTTTATATTATCTCCTCTTTCCCCTCTCTCTCCTCCATCTTACGAAGGCCATGAAAACCGACGTGACATCTCTCATAGACTTTATAAAGGTATTAACCAGCGCTGCGATCATTTTTCGCAATGTCGTTTGCAAATTTGACCGATGCGCATATCGTTTTTCGGCGGTCCTCCATGGCCCTTGCGCTAATTTAGCGAAAACATTGCGGCCGGAACTTCTTATCTGTGCCGTCCTCCAACCGCATTCTGATTTGCCGTGCATCTGTTCGCTCATATCGTTGACTCACCGTCATTGAACGTAATTATTTTTTTTTTTCGTTTCGACGCTCTTATTTGATTTCCCGGACCCAATTACCGGTTCCCAAATCATCGCGTTACCCAATGTTTTGGTCGAAATCGCTTTTCTGAAGCGTTCTGTCACACAGTAACAATTTTTCTCCATAAACATGAAGTGATGGCTTGAGTCTTGCGATCGGATAGGGGCATTTTTCGTCGTGGTCTTCCATTTAGGCAGCAGGATTGTATTTTATTTCTTTCCGTCGTTGCCATTGTATGACATGATTACGGTCTTGTTAGTATAGAAAGAGATGTATGAATACGAATGAATCCTGGGAAATATTGTTATGTCCAGTCAGTAAATCTTGGGTTGATCATCTAGTGGAGACGAATCTTGCGGATGATGGCACTTTATGAAGCCATCGGCAAAGAAATTGACTCTGAAGCTATTACACTCCCCCAGAACGTAATTTTGTGAGCGCCTAAAAAGGTTAATTGTGGTATGAATTTGATGATACGGATATGTAAATTGCCAATCAGTGCAGGTGTTGAAAATATAAATTCTTTTTAACAATGAAGAGAACGTCTCTACGGCTGCATGCAAGGCAAAATTGAAGAACAAAATATTCCCAAAGCCGTAGTCTTAAGGGGCGGCGGAATACAAGGGAGGGAGGACGAAGGAGTATATACAAAGTAAGGTAGCTCTCAATCACTCGTACAAAATCAAGCCTACAAAGAAACTGAAATGGAAGAAAAAACACACTCGCACACTGACTCATTAGCGTTACAAGCAATCGTCACACACAAAATGGGGTCGTTTACCATATTTTTTTTATTGCCGAATCTGATAGAGTTTGTAAAATAAAAGGACACGTATTTTTCCGTTTTCTGATCCGACAATTATTTCCCGAGTTATAAGCGGCGAAAAACTGACGTTTTTAACCCTTTCGGAATAGTGGGTGTGGTGCAACCTCTGACGTATATCTACTTCGTCCAATCACAACTGAGCCCGCGAAGCTACTTCGCCTTATCGCAAAGGGGGGGGACCCACCTGGCTCTCCAAATAGGAGCGATTGCGACAGGATCTGTGTGAGCAGACCTTCTAAGAATCCCCCTCCACTCCCTTCCCCCTCCCCTGAAAGCAGTCAAGGACGGGAGGAAAATGACGTCAATGTTATCACAGCAGCATTTTCGGTGGGCGTCACCTTTTGCTTATTTTAATTTTTGATTTATGAGTGAATGGTTGTGGTTAGAAGATTAATTTTTTCACTAAAATTCGTTTTTCGTTTCCATCTAACGATTTCGTGTACAAAATTGCGATTTCGGTTCCGAGTAAACGCCCCCATTAAGAGAAGGAAAAAATAAAAACGAACTGTAACTCACACAATTACTCATTCTCCCAGGTTTGTGTACTAAATACAGACACCTTCGTGAGTTCAATCACACACATAGGCATGTTAAAGAGGGTTTCTTCCACGCCAGTGACCCGTCATACACACAAGATAAAAATAAAAGTGGGGGATAGTAAATTGATGAGAATAAAAAAGGAAAATTTAATTAAAGTAAATAAAATAGTATTGATAATAACTTTCTAGCACTTATCTTGACTTTAGACTTCGAAGAGTCGACGGATTAATTTGCGCGCATTACTCTCCCAGGTGATCGGCTAACCCCCTCGTATTAATTCTGGTGCTTCAGCCCCCCGAAATTTATTTCCCAATAACTTTGTTGTTCTGATTTTAGCAGTGAACTTTACCAGTGAGAAGAGATAAGTATGGGCACTGTAAAAGTATATAACAAGCACTGAAAATTAAGGAAAGAGATTTGTAACATGTCGGCACCGAATGGGCAAGGCTGATTTGTTTCAAGTTACGCAAGACTTAGCCCTTAGACCCCTCCCCTTTAACCCTTAGACCCCCCCCCCCCCGAAGCAAATTTCTGGCTACGTGCCTGCCCACAATAAACACCCTTTAAAAAAATGATCCATTTGCAAGTTTTAGTACAGCGTTTCCTTACCTCTATACTTTTAATTGATTTTTTCGTGTATTCCTTGAAATAATTGTAATACCAACTAATATCTTGATGGGAATTCGGAGAAGAGTGAAGATGCATAAAGAATTTTGGAATTGGTGGTTACAGATTTACTCTTGGTGTACTAATATCACGCTACTTTTAGTACGTAATTATGTGTTTCACGTACCATATTAATTTGCTGTAGGTACAATGGACTTCCTGTAGACAGGAAATGATTTAATCGCTGCTGATTAGGGCTTGCAATTCCAGAAGGCGAAACCGTAGTCCGCGCATGAAATGTGCGACTTTTGTGCAAATAATGCACAGATTTATTAGCCTGAGTACTCTTTTTCGGCTCACGGTGATAAGTTCCTGGCGGGAGCAATATAATTTGTGGTTTAATGAGCGGAGAGTTGCAAAATGTCGTGCTTTCATCGCAGGAAGCGATGTCGGAATCATTGCCTCCCCTATTGACTTGTTTGAGGTATCTGAATGAAAACGAAATTAGCTGCGCAAGAGGGGATCGGGTTGGTGCAAAGCAGTGGTACCACAAACCATTAAAAAAATTGAATATGCTTTCGCTCCCCTTAAAGTAATCATTTATTTAAGAATAAAAGTGAAGGTGAACAATTCAGTGTTTTGCAATTATTTAAAAAATATATATTAACAAAAATGATATGTTTAGAAAATAAATAATATTACAGCAAATTCAAACTTACGTGAACGCTACAAAAAATTGAGTATCCTTAATATAAACACTAAACTGATATGTTATCAAGCACTTACCCCCTAAGGGTGTAATCACCCCTGGTTTTGAAACCCTGGTGTGAGATTAGTGTACAGGAATCACACTCCGAAGGACCGTGAGTGACAGGTATTGTTTCATTGGTGAATCGGTCCCTATTTTAGCACTGTCTGGGGAGTACTTCAAGTTCAGTACTCCCTCCGTCAGATGGGACGCTAAGCTGCGTTCCCCCTGCGTTTTTCGTTAAGAGCCGGCGAGCTCAGCCGGCGACTCACTTCAAGAGTCTGTGGCTGGGAGAAAATAAATAAATACTGAACATTCTATACATATGTATACAGTAATATGTAGTTACAATGCAACGAAATTAGAGATTGCTATTGATATCTTGAGGGAAAAAGAAGGTACTGGAGGTATGTACAATGAAGCCGGAATGGGGATGCTTGGGAAGGATTAGGCTCCACCTCTTTGGCACTAAACATTGTGTTTTATGCGGTCTCTCGTGGAAAATTCATGCGTATTAAAACATAAATAACAATGAAATCGCATCCAAATAAAGTCGCAGTGGCTTAATTTAATATTCCTATGGCTATTTAAGGGAGTTATTAATGACTTTTATTCCACTGGAAATTCATTCTTCCTTAAATTTGGTTCGAATTCAACCTATTTGAACTACATAGTTGGCGTTTGTTTGCGCGCTTTCTACCGTTTATCTGACGAATTAAAAAAATCGTTCCGTCTTTCTACTCTTTTAAGTTTTACCGCTTGCCAAAACAACTGAATCCTTTGAGTATCGCGAGTACCAAGCCCGTATGTCTAGGCCTTACCATGATGGTTGACTTTGCCTCAATTTAGCCGCGATGGCGACTCCAGTACATTATTACTTCCTAGAGATAAACAAATTTGAATTAAAATTATGCTCTCTGACCAATTCGGAAACACTTTATTGTGGGATATCTTATTTAAGCTTGATCTTTATTTGCTCTGTGACATTTTCCTTGGGGACGATGGACGAGTTGTTCGTCGAAGTTAATTTTGATTTAATGTTCAACCCGGAAGAGTTCCGGAGAGCGATCCACTAACAGTATTCTCAGGAAAAGCATCGGGGCGTTTTTTGTAAAAATGTTTTTTTTACCTAATCATTTTCCTGGTAACTTTGATTTAATTTTGTTTATCTGTGCGTGTGTAGTGTGTGCAAACTGATATTAAACGAAAGTAAGATCTTTTAATGAATCATTTTAGTGCAAAATCTGTATGTTTTCATGATTGCGAATGCAAGTGTTACTTGAATTTTCTATTCTCAAATTGGATTCTTGAGCTTCGTGTCTTATATCGCGGCTAGTTTGAGGTTCTCTCAAAGTCAGTTGTTTCGGAAATTAATATAGTATATAACTTTCCGGGTTTTGAAGAGAGGATTCGAGATATTAATGGAATGTAAATCCTTCAAATGCGTCCACCCAAACCCCTGCCGATTGATTTTGAAGAAATCTAATCATGTTTAGAAACCGCTAGCGGCTTATGGAAGAATGAAATCAGCCATAGCCGGATGCATGAATTTCTGTCGTCTTTCGGCTTGGTTCTCGGTGATATCTATCCCCATGGAATTGACCTTTGGTTTGGAAACATTGGTTGGTTGGCATTGCCACGGCAAGGTTGTTGTGGAAACCGAACGTAAAGGCTTGCGTGTTTCACAAAACGTACATACTCTCTTGACGACGTGGTAGCTTACGGGGTTGAAGTTTAGGCTTGAAAGCACTGACCGTGAGTCCCAGTTCGAATCTTCGAGAGGCCTTAGTACAAGTACAATTAAACCGAAGCTATGTCATATCGTGGGTACCAGATCTTTCTGGGAAATCACAGGCAGCGCAGGGAAAGAACCTGGCCCTCTACCTTGATGAGTGAATTCCACTCACCGTGGCCTTTCTGCTTGCTGTTAAGCTCCACCTTCACCTCCTTCGACAAATTCTCGGGCAGAAAACTGGTTGTGTTCGAGGCAACATCGGAAAATATATCTCCTGTAATTATAAAATATAATCAATGACTTGATATATCGAGTGTAATAACTGTTGTTGTGCTGTTCTTAGGGGAGGTGAGCGACACCCAAGTTCATTTGGGTCAATTAGGATTAGTGAGCATCAAGAATCAGTAAAACCTTTTGAGGGACGTTGGAAGTATGGATGGGAACCCTGCTTTGGAATCGGATTGCTCTAAGCGAAATGTTCCTAAGGTGCTCCCTGTTTAATTTGTCCCATCGGTTTATATCAGCATTTTCAATAGCAAAACTGCTCGTAGCATTAGGTTAATTGCTGGCGAATGAATGGCATGGCATGACAACTGAAGGGCGAGCAAAAATATGAGAGGAAATGCACTTCTGGAAATATTATTTATCGACCTCAAATTTTGTTTGGCCAAACAAATATAAGCACAGAGAAAGAAATGAAATGTACCGATTGTGGGGGGACCATGCTCTAAATGGTTGCGTTACTTTTAAGATACTCGAAATACCAATCGAATTTGGGGAAGTTACTCTAATTGAAAAGTAGAATAGAAATTTTATTTCTCTCAGTCTACCCTTCTTCTTTTACATGCTCATGGAGCGTGTCGGATGAGGTTGAGGAAGATAAAATTACTATTGAACTATTTAGATACAAAAAGCTTGCTGGTTTCATGGAAAAACTACGAATGTATACAAAGTATTCCGCGGCTATTAGAAGGACGTGGTTCGTAGCTTCTGGAGAATCGAAGGTTACTCGCCAGATTTAAGCGAATATATCAATTCAGATCGAGATCGAGGATGCATTCCCCTCCCTGCACCACCTTAGTAGGTCGTACTGTCGGGAAAGTGAGAGGAATACAGCCAAGGATTAGTTTTTCCCTTAGCCATTCACAAGCACAGTATAATAGGGCTGACGATTATGCATCCATCACGTCTTCGTTCTTTTTTCTTATCTTCTCATTTTCCTGCCTCCGTTTTCTCGTTTATCGTCCTCATACTCCGGGTCACACGTCCTTGCGATGGCTTATGTAGACGCAAGCTTCTTTTTTTGTAGAATTTCAGCTCTTCATCTCAGAATATGGAATCGATTCGTGACTCCATGTTCGATGATTTTTGGGGTATAACTGACAGTCACGAGATTCCGCGACAGTCTCCTGGCTTTGCGTTTTTACTCGAGGGCATTATCGTGTTTTGAGTTGCTCAAAGAACTTCATTAGCCTGATTCAAACGCAAACTGCATGATATATCCCATGAGATTGTCTTGAAATTCCATCTCGGCGCACTCATTTTACAGAATCGGTCTTATCGGTAGTTCGTAGCCGCAAACCCAAAACTGGTGCAGATAACGCAGAAAGTGTTCAAAAAGGTGCCATTGTGAATAGAACCCTTAGAATATGATGACCATATTATTTGGTAAGAAAATATTTAGTTACTCACTTGCGCGCTTCGTACTGAAATGCCGTAATGTGTAGCTTCTTATAGACCAGGGGTTTGAAATACGAAAGAGCAGTCCGTCGGAACAGTCCGTCACAATAATTTAAAACTTATGCAACAGTCATAAATATATTTACGTCCTCATTTAAATGAGAAAATTCGCACGCAACGGAAAGGAAATTTTCTGGAAATTCAGGCAATGAGCTTGCGTTTCCTAAAAAAAAGCGTCAGTATGTCAGGACTGTAAATAGTCTGTTTTGGGCACTATTCCGGTTTGGCTTCATTAAATTAAATTAAGACAGGTTGATTTACTTATGCTGATATATGCTTTAATAAATGAAACTTTGGTAGTTTTATTTTAATGATCGACTTCACTTCAGTCATTCACGTCACGAAAGAGGCTCTCCTGTGGCCACATGTTAGTTCTCGAGCCGCAGTTATCCTACCCCTGTTATAGGCATGCTCGGCATGCTTGTATCTGTTAAGTTCTCATCTGAAAAGCCTTTTACTATATCCGACGCTTTGCGAGGAAATCCTGACTGCGAGTGATAAAAATGTTTTAAACGGAATAATTCTTCGTGATACCGTTGCGTTTTATCGCGAATCGATTCCATGAAATCGGGACGGAGACGACCAAGTCCCGTGAATCTTTATAGTATCTACTACTGTCGCCATGCGAAACGTCGTGACTCTATAATTTCTATTGCGGGCTCCGAGAAATTTGTCCCGAGTTGCGATTTCGAAAAATGTGGACGAGTTCGAATTCAAGGTGCGAATTTCGAATTATATTCTTTATAAAAATCCGTTCCGTCTGATTTTCAGCGCCGAATGTTTCTACTGCGTTGTGCTGCATTAGCGGCAGCACTTGATAAAATATTTGAGGAATTTCGCTCGGATGTTGGGCACGCTTTTGTCAATGCTCACCAAAAGCATGTAATAATTCGTTAATGCAGAGAATAACTGTAATAACTGACAGAACTTAGTGTTTTCCACAATATTTATTGCTATCTCGACCGTTTTCACGTCATTTTCAAAGGGATACGCCTCTTGAAAATGACGTGACGAAATATAGTAAGTTCTGTCTGTTGTTAAGAAGAAATTCCACGATGTAAACCCGTCAACCATTGAGCTTATATATATTTTTTTTTAATTAAAAAGTGTTATTAAGTGAAATCCTAAATTTCTCTTGGAAATTTAGGAATGTTAAATTTAAAAAAATCTATCCTACGGAATAGTGATCCAACTTTTACATTGCCTACGAATTTTAATGTATAATCATCTCATTTGCTTTACTCATTGCCAGGTCTTTTTGGTTATTGGGCGTGATGAGAGGATTGACTGCCATTAAGATTGACTTAGTAGGTACATATCTAGCGCTGAAGGAAATTTAAACTAAAAAAGTTACTGCCGAGAATCGCATTCTTATTATCATCAAATTATTCGCATGATTATTGTGTTAGTTCGAGATGCCTCAAAATTTAAATCACTAATTTGAATCTGAAACTCCGGACGTATTTCTAGCCCCACACCATGTCAGCAGGATAGAATGAAGCTGCAAATTAAGGGAAATCCACTGTCGGGTAGGTCGATACAAGAATTATCACGCACAGTTAACAATTGCAATGTAACGTATAATTCTTTCAAACAAATTTTCTCCGTATTTCATCATTAATCAACAAACTTTTTCAGATTATTGTCATCTTCACGTCTGGTAACCTACCATCCCCTGCCACACGCCTTTACGTGGGCTTGCTGGGTAAAACATATATGTGGATCATCAAAAATATTCCGTCCGGTTGCCTGGTCGGTCAGGCTACCCAGAGGTCTCACGTTTGAATTACATTCGAACGAATATTGATGTCGTGTTTCTCTGAGTCGTTTTAGAGTTACATGATGCGGTGAAAGCTTAGCAGTTGGACCACCAAGAAACGTAATTATAGTACACTAAATGTTTCAGCCGATATTTGTTTCAAAACATCACCACCGATCGTCATTCTTTTACGTTCCCTTTCCCTTACGCCGTCGTCCCACGTCACTTTCTCCTGAATATTCTTTCCATCTGAGCATTTGGTTTACTATTGTGGCTCGGAACATATCCTGTTCCTTTTTAGTTGGTAGCCTTCGCTTCTTCCGTGGCAATGGTACCTTTGTAGCTCCTCATTCACTTCAAATTTGATCTTCTATCCTCTACAAATGAGGCGGCTTCTCAAGTTTGTTAAAAATATGCATATGAAATGATGTAGATGCATGTAAATAAATGTGTAGCTAAACCATTAAGAGTTTTACTTGAGGTTCTTAATACGAGTACTTATTCTCTGCTATTTACCGTTGCTAGAATGTTTTTGCTAGAAATAGATCTCCCCTTACCTGCGTTGCGTTGTGATCCTTCTTATATGTTACCCGTGTTAACGAATTCTGGTGACCGAATAGCAGAATGTTTCACTTCCTTACCTTTACCCCCAAACTTGACGTGAATGTCATTTTCCGTCCTACGACTAATGACCATTTTCTTCTCTTCATACTCGTTTATTTTGAGGATTAAATTTTTCATATCCCATCCCACGCGGATTCTTTAATGCTTTTTGTTGTCCTTTGTCATTTGAGCTTCGAGTAGGATTACGTTTTCTTCGTGCGTGCGTGCGTCCGTCCTTCCCTTTTATCTTTCCTTTTGTCTCGTTTATTACTCTCCCGTCGAGCGTATTAGGGATCCGCGGTTAAAATGAGAGCATCCCTACTTAATCCTCTCTTTATTTTAGCTTTTATTCACTCCCGCGAATTTGATCTCTGCAGTATGCTCTCTCTCTCTCTTTCATGCTCCGTGAGCATCAATATCCGCCCTTCCTTTTCATTCTTTGAACACAGAATTAATTTCCAGCCTGCGTAGTGTACAGCGTACTTCAAATTTATGTCAACGCCCGGGGCCTTTTTTTTCTCTCCTTTTTTCATTTCTTACGTCGGTGATATTCTGAAGCAGGACTAGCTTTTCTGTTAGTCACCATTGTTTCTAAATGTAAATGGATCGTCAGTTAACGACCCTTATTCTTCAGATGGTCTTTAAAATGTTTTTTTTTTCGTCCATATGATATTTATAACCCTCTAAATGTTTATTTGGTTGGTATATTTTTGTTATCTACATTTGTTTATTTCGTTTCCCTCTGTTATTTCCGTTCACAATGGGGACGTTTCCCATATTTTTTTATTGCCGAATATGATAGAGTTTGTAAAATAAAAAGACCCATATTTTTCCGTTTTTTGACCCGTCAATTATTTCTAGAGTTGCAGGCGGCGAAAAACTGAAGTTTTTAACCCTTTCGGAAAAGTGGGTGTGGTGCAACCTCTGACGTATATCGACTTCGTCCAATCACAACTGAGCCCGCGAAGCTACTTCGCCTTATCGCAATGGGGGGGGGAGGGGGGGGGTACAGCTGACTCTGCCAATAGGAGCAGTTACGACAGCATCTGTGCGAGCAGACCTTCCGAGAACCCCCCTCCACTCCCTCCCCTTCCCATAAAAGCAGTCAAGGGTGGAGGAAAATGACGTCAATGTTATCACAGCAGCTTTTTTGGTGGGCGTCACCTTTTGCTTATTTTAATTTTTGATTTATGAGTGAATGGCTGTGGTTAGAAGATTAATTTTTTCACTAAATTTCTTTTTTCGTTTCCATCTAACAATTTCGTGTACAAAATTGCGATTTCGGTTCCGAGTGAACGCCCCCATTAGCGTGACATCCTTATTTGCATAGTTTAAAAACTGCACTTTAGTATATATCTTTGTATCCGAGTCATGAGTTGCTTACTGCCACACCTGAACGCTCTGGCTATATTCCTGCTGGTGCTCACCCCAATATTTTTCATCACATTGAAATATTATGCGAATGGAGTGATTATTAGGTTACGGTATTCCTGTGGTAGTTGGGTCCGAACTGTGAATGGCGCTGAAGATTTCTACGTCAAATAAAATTCTTATTTGCGCCCGCTGCGATAGCCTCGTATTCGTGGCACACCCGCCGTCTTATTGTAACAAGAATCCAAACAATGGTGTCGATTTTATCTCCAAATCTTTGCCGTTACCCTGAAACCTACACATTTTTGGCGCGAAATTCGATAATGGGACTAGCGGCGTGGCGTTCATCATTTGGCGTATGGAAGTTACTTTTTTCATTTCATTTTCATTCAAAATTTCCACCGTTTTAGCATCCAGAAGTGACCACAAAATACAGTTTTTACCATTACCATTGCATTACCATTTTATTTCCATATTGTAATTTGTAGCCAACCGTCTCCGTTCCAAGTGAAATCCTACATCAATCGTTAATTGTAGATTATACATGGCATCCCGTGAATACCTTCCGTTACAGAACTTCTGGAGGTTTGTGTTAATTATTGGTTGAACTGAGAATATGAAAAGTGAGGCCATTGGAGGCATTAAACGGGTAGCTCCAAAACACTTGTCAGAAAGTTTGAAAGTATGACTTCTTGTATCTTTGTGTGAAAAACTGTACAGCCACAGTATGACTGTTTGCAAGAATGTCCATACTTGCTTTGCCCATTAAAAAACAAAAATGAATTCCCAAAATACAACTCATCTATGTTTTTCAAGTATCCTTATAATGTAGGGTGTAAGTTCTGCTGCCTGTTGGTATGGTTAATACTGTGCAGCTTCTGTACTTAAGCAAAGACGGAATTACCTTAGTGATGATTGTTCGAATTCCGCTAAGGAATCCATATACATAAGACCCTTAATCATTAATTATTATTTTATGCGTCTATTAAAGTTGGTTGATCGGGTTAATGTGGCGGCTTGAGTACTGACCTCTCACCGCTAGGCCCAGGTTCGAATCGTGGAAATGAGAGATATATCATCAATGAAATCTCTGTCCTTGTTGAATTTCAAATGGAGATCACTTGTTGGGCAGTACTCCGTCCGTCAGATGAGACGTAGAACTGAGGATCTCTGGCGTCTTCGGTTGAGAGCTTGCGAAAGTCAGCGCTGGGTTTTTCTCCTTTCTCCCTAAGCTCTCAAAAATTCTACATATTTTTATACATTTCCCTACTTGTCTTCAGTGGTGAAATATTTTGTTTGAATCAGTCCTGAGATCAATATAGTTATATTCAACCCGAAGGTTGGTCTGGTCGGTGAGTGTGGAGGTCACCAACACCAGTTACCAACTACTTATTGGCTAAGCCCAACGGCGAGTGAAAATCATTCATTAGAGAGGCGGCCTTTTCGTGTGCCGCCTGCGGTTTCCCAGAAAGATTTGGTTCCTCGCAAATAACCCCATTTGGAATTATATAGAATGCGACCATAGGCTTCCCCCGGGAATCGAACCCGGGACTTCCGGTTAGCATCCCAATGCTCTGTTCACCGGGCTACTACAATCGCGTAATCAGTGAAATACTCTTTTGCTATGAATTTTCGAAGTCTACGAAAGACATTCAGAATTCGAAGGCTAATATTTCACGGGAAAGGCCGTCGAAGCAGTAAGTATCGCACTTTCTACTATATAGTCCGATAGGCACCTTCCTCTCCCTCTGGCAACCGGTGTCCCGGGCGATCGCGGCGAATCAGAACGCCCCCATCCGCGGCGAACGTGACATCATGCCGAAAGTGAACCGCCGAGCCGGCTGTCTTTATGAATGCTATTTAATACAGTGACCTTGCCCGTGTCAGTTGAAGGGAGGACGGCTCGTGATATCGAGCTAGTGGAAATGGGGCCCAAAAAAAGTTCATGCTTTACCACGTGCGTGAAAGTGCGTGTACATTCACCGGCCGAACATGCGAATTCCATCATCGCATCGGTGTCGGTCTTTTTTTTATTTCCATCGATTTTTTTTGTTGAGTTTTTTTTTCTTTCGTTTTTCTTGGTCGTCCGATAGCAAATGCTCTCTTTTGAACTATAATCTTCGTGTCGGCCGAGTTAGCCCAGGTTGGTAACGTCCTGCACACCCCGGTGTCATATATTTTTTTTTATTTTCAACCTTAAATAATGTGGCTTCTTTATTTCAAGTGGTTTCAGAATGTATATATTCAGGCAATTATTTTTTGGCTGAAATATTTTGCACATAATGCTGCGGGTGAATAATATCAAAATGTGCTAAAACTGATAGAATACCCCTGATAGATATATAGTGTAATGTGTCTAGATTTTTTAAACCTTCCTGGTCAATACAGCAACTAAAATAATCTTGGCTGTGACGGCTATAATTACCACCAAGTATTTAAAAGGTTAGGTAGATGAGCGAATAAAACTTATATTTAATTGCATAATTACACAGGGCATTTGATGGTGACCACAACAATCCTACGAAGGTCATTATTTTTTCTTAACTTTGGAAAATAAATGTAAGATATTTCTATCCTGCCGCGTGAACGGCGGTGAAATTCACCAAAGCTTGGTAGTGGCTTCCTTGAAGCCCAGTCTCCCTTGCGTTGCCATCCTTGATGGACCGCAAGGGCTCAACATCTAGTTCCTCAAACTCGGTAAAATTGCCATGCGAATTAGGGATCTTGGGTAGCGTAGTGGTCTGCGCAGTGGCCCGGAAAGCCAAAGGTCCGTGGTTCGATTCCCGGTCCAGGTGAATTCTTTCGCATGGCAATTTATGTGGAAAATAAAGTTAAAAAGGTGGGGATGTGAAATCTTCCCTGCTGGTGAAAAGAGCAAACCTTCGGCAGGCAATTATTTTTCAACCATAAAGGCTGGACTCTTGTGGTCTCATCTTTTCAGCATGTCACTTTGATTTCTAATCATTAATGATCCAAAAATTGTTTAAATACACAAAGTGACAAAAAAATGATTCAGAGAGTATTGTTAACAAGAAACTGATCAATTTGTAGACACAACTCTGTGATTAAAAGCCAATTAGCAAAATAAATTAATAAAATATCTTTTGACTAAGTATATAATTATTAGATGGCAGCAGTGCATTAAAAGAAATGAATGCCTTTGTGCAGAATAGACATTGATCCGGTCATTGATCTGTTGTTCTCTGAGAAAATTGTAATAAATAGCTTTTTTTATTTTTACCGTATTGCGTGGACATGTAAAAGATGGAAATTAGTTCTTTGTCTCTTTTAGCATGTTATGGTGATTTTAACAAATTGTTTAATCATCTGCATCATACTCCTGGAGATGTCAGTTAATTCAGTCCTCTGCATCCTACCTTATAGTTTTTACCCTTGAAGTTACCAGATTCACTGTGCCATCTCCCATAAAGAAACAAGATTTCTTTTTGGGCGATGGCATTTGTTTAAACTTTTTTGGTCCATTCAAGGACATGTACTCCACTTGTGGAGAATAAATGATAGTTATTCATAGAATATCCACAGAAAAAAATCTTAGCCTCTAAGATGTCTAGAAATCCACAAGGGAGAAAGGAGCCTTGGTAACTCAATTGGCAGAGTACCTGGCCAGAAATCAGGGTGTTCCAGGTTTGTGTCCTGGTCAATGTGGATTTTTTTTCTGTGGAAATTTTGCTGTTGTGCATTTCAGCAGGTGATTCCACTAAGGTAATCGGGGTCAGTTTGCAATCCTTGAATTGCTAGGTATTAAGTTTAAATTACTGTTGGTGAACAGGTAGAAGCTTTTAAATGTGATCAAACACTGTAAGTGTGATGCATTGACATTAGTTATGTGAATGTTAATTGTTTATTAACGTTGCCACTTTCGAATCTATCACTCTTTCAGCAGTAACCTTATAGCAGTGTATGCTGGATTGTTTTACATATGCCCATTAATTTTGCATTACTATTTATAACCATTTGGTCGTCGTTTGTGAATTGAATACCTCTAAAGATGTGTTTGTTACTTGCAATAATTCATTTTGATTCATAATTCTTGCAGGTGGCTGTTAAAATAATAGACAAAACTAAATTAGATGAAGAAAATTTAAAGAAGATATTTAGGGAAATACAGATAATGAAGAAGTTAAGGCATCCACACATAATCCGGTTATATCAGGTAAGAAGATTTTTCATCATTATATATCAGGTTTTTAACTTTGAAACATCATGTTTATTTATATTTGTCTTGATGAGGAATTACTTGCCCATGTGTGTTCATAGAAGTCAAAACTGATTTTTCATATGCATGCTAATTATGTCTTTTCACGTTTGTTTGTTGCCAGTGTGTGGTTTTATTTCTGATTCTCTTTCCTAGGTTATGGAAACAGAGAAAATGATTTACCTAGTCACAGAATTTGCCAGTAATGGTGAAATATTTGGTAAGCTCTATTCTAGCTTACTTGATTGATATTTGAATGATCACCTTCTTGATTGTGAATTTTATCAACCCAGATGAATAGCCACTTCCCACCCATGTTATTGTATTGGAGAGGGTTTGCACTTGTTGTTTTTTATGCTTCAAGGTTATAACTTAAGTTTGTTGATTGTGGAAGGAAGCTTAAAAATTTAGTGGCACTTCAACCCTTAAAGCTCTATTAGTAGTAAATCACCACCTGTATAGCAGTAATTGGAAGTGATTTCTTAAAGAGTCCAAACCTTTACCAGGATACTGCAGGGTTTTTTTTTCATTCTGCCATGTAAAGTAATAGACTAATATAGGGGTCATAAATGTATGTTTGTGTGCACATGTCATTTCATCATAGTGCAAGTCTTTGACCATGAAGTTGTAAAAATAATGTGCTGGTCTTGCTAACTGAATGAATTGTTGATGTTTCTGAAAAGTCTTTTAATTCTCTCCAATGCAGAATTAAAATGTATCTGGATTTAATAGTCAAGTACTTTTTTTGTCAAACTTGAAATAATATCCCTTGTATTTTAGGGATTATAAGTTGATAGTTTTGGTTATTTCTGATTTTCTGCTCTAATTATTCAAATGTTTTCTGAAAGATAAAAACTTATTGTTTCCTCAGACTATATAGTGGAGAAGGGACGCATGAGTGAAGAAGAAGCCCGACGTGTGTTCCGTCAAATAGTTAGTGCTGTTCATTACTGCCATTCAATGAATGTTGTCCATAGGGACTTGAAAGCAGAAAATCTACTGCTCGATGCAAGTATGGACATCAAGTTAGCCGGTCAGTGTTAAACTCTGTCTTATTCTCATTTATTATCTAGTATAATTTAATTACTTAAAATAATAAAACAATACCTTATGAGTTTTGTTTGCTAGTGGCAGTTAATTATGTGGCTCCATTTATAACATTCCTACATTGTAAAACTATAATGATTAATGCTCTGTGATAAGTGTTTTATTTGGTGGTAAAAGTTGACTTTTCCAGTAAAATATTATCATATCTTTACAGAAATAAACTCATCTTCACTTTTTTTATGTGATTACATGCGTATTTTTATCTGCCTCCCAATTTGTGATGCCTAGAACCAATTCCATTTCAACTCAAGCAGGGGGTGTCAGGTGACCCTCTTCAAATTCTGTGAAAAAATTATATTAGTTACTCCTACATAACAGAATAATCATCTCACAAAATTTTTTGGGAAAAATAATTTTTTGACCGATTTACATCATTTTGAAAATCTGAAAAAAATGGCTAATTGTGAGAGGGGTGCAGAATGCAATTTTTAAAATCTCTATTACTTTGCAACTATTTGGACTGGAACCTTCTAATTTCCTTTGATTTGAAGCTCTTGAAGTGCACCTTGCTCAAAAGACATTAACAATCAATTAATGTTTAAACACTGAACAAATAATTTGTTGTTGGATGGAAAATTTACATTTTTCTCTAAGTTCAGAATATTTTTTATAACTAGTGAGGGATTTAATCAGCTAAACAACTGCACCATTCTGTAGCACTGTTTGGTTACTCTCCCCAATAATTTTACCTCTCACTTTTAATGCATACAGCTCCTAAAATTGACCATCAAAAGTATGCAAAATGCAAAAATGTTGCATTTTGAAGGAGCGATATCTCAAAAAAACCATCCTGAGTTTATTTAAGTAATCTCCTGGTAAATCAAAACTCTCATTCTATCAATTCCTCTCAGATTTCGGGTTCAGCAATCACTTCCTTCCGGGACAGAAACTGTCCACATGGTGTGGGAGCCCGCCTTATGCTGCACCTGAACTATTTGAAGGTCGAAAATATGATGGTCCTAAAGCAGACATTTGGGTAGGTGTATTTTTTTTCAGTCATTCCATTTTGTCTGATTAACTAGACATGAAACACGTTTTAAAAAATTTTTGAGTGCCACTTGATTGAGTAAAATCGTATTAATATTTTATTTTAGAGCATGGGTGTGGTCCTGTATGTTTTAGTCTGTGGAGTCTTACCTTTTGACGGTGACACTCTGCAGTCACTAAGAGCTCGTGTGATTGCAGGCATGTTCCGCATACCGTTCTTCATGTCTGCTGGTGAGTGTGGTGTCAAAGTATTTTTGTAGTTCTCTAATGTTTTGTGAGTTTTCATTTTTCATGTTTATGGTTACATTTAAAAGTCCCTACCTTCACACAATTTCAAACGTTTGTTTATCACTCTCCTGTTGCATGTAAAAATTTGCAACACAGCCATGACTGTGAAAAGGAGTGAATATTTTTTGTCATTCTGATCTATTTTTAAGCATTTAAGAGTGGTACTCCCTTCATGTTTTACCTTAAATAGTTCTTCATTTTCTGTATGGGAGATGTTATTTTTTTAGTATTACCTACCACATGATCAGGAAACGTCCAAGTTAAATTCCTGTGCATTATAGCTATCTTAACCCTTTCCCTGCTGTGAACGTGCCTAGTACGATTGCACGCTAGGCTGCTGGGAACGTACTTTTTCGTTCTCACTGTAGCGCTTTCACTTTTCCGCCTCATGTGATGAGTAGGTTTCTGGAGATGTGCCGCAGCAAAAGGGTTAATGACATATCTGTTAATTTATAATTGCAGAATGTACTACGTATGACTATGGGGATTTTTTATCAAATCATATTTTTACTTGAATGAATGTTATGCTGAGATTATCAGGGTTTTATTATAGAGAGTATTCAATGAACAAATAGGTATCAGTTACACCATCATGGTTACTAGTACAATTCATTTTTCAATTCAGAGGTTTCCTGATGTGCACAGTTTGTGTTCAAGTGTGAGTTTTTATGCCATTATAGATTTGGTGTATATTACTCAGATTTTACCCGAGTAGAAGTCAAAGTGAATGATCCAGTGATATGGCTTCCAGCAGGGAAAATCGACAGAACTAGCTCTATTTAATGCAATTGATAATGTTACTCAGGAAATTAATAACAAAAACAAGGTAATGGGAATATTCTTTGACATGAGTAGAGCATTTGATGTTGTGGATCATGCCATATTACTTAAAAAATGTGAATCAATAGGTATAAGGGGCATTCCTCTAAATTGGCTTAAGACATATCTTCATGAAAGAAAACAGAGAGTTGCCTACCGGAAAGATGGGACAACTTATTTCTCCTCCAAATTAGAAGTTAAAAAGGGTGTACCACAGGGGTCAGTGTTGGGTCCTTTTCTCTTTCTGATATTCATCAATGATCTACCCAATAAAATTGTAACCTCTAATAATAAGTGTGTCTTGTATGCAGACGATGTAACCATCTTATCAAAAAGTAAAAATCCATCCACATTAATTGATTCCAGTCAATATATAATAAAATACATGCAAAGTTGGTGTGATGACAATGAACTAATTTTAAATGATGATAAAACCAAAGTGATATTGTTTTCTGCTAGGCACTGCCCAAAGGACAATGATTTGTCGCAATGCAAAAATAATGATCTAAATATTGTGCAGTGTATAAAGTTTCTTGGAATTTATGTAGACAGTAATCTGAAGTGGGATACACATATAGTACACTTGTGTAAAAAACTGAATACGGTATTTTATCTAATATCTGTGCTAAAGCATAGTGTAAGCCAGTATGTTCTGAAAACCCTCTACTATGGCTTATTCTACTCAAGAATGTCATATGGGATTGTAATATGGGGATCTTCTTCCCTACTTAATGATGTGTTCATTATACAAAAAAAGTTAGTGAGAAGTATGTGTAAACTAAAGTGTTGTGCTCATTGTCGCCCCGTTTTCAAAAGTCTTGAATTACTTACTGTACCTTGTGTATATATATATATCAGTGTGTCATATATGTAAAAAAGTATAAGGCAAATTTTACTATGAATAATAGCATACATACCCATGAAACCAGGAGGTGTAATGACATCCATGTCAAGCAATCAAACCTATCACTGGCGTCCAGAGGGCCTGAGTTCATGTGTACAAAAATGTATAAAACTTACCTGTTTATATAAAAAATATAGAAAATTTTAATATTTTTAAAAAGAGAGTCTCAGCGTACTTACTAGAGAAATGTTTTTATAGCATAAAAGAGTACCTGCAATGTGAAGTGTAACATTCTTTTTTTTTAATGAATATTGTCTTAATTTTTGACGTGCCCTATATACTTGTATTATGATTGTATCGTGATATACTGTGTCCTTTGGGCAAATAAAAATATTATTATATTATTATTATGGATGATGGAAGTTGACAAATAAAATTTGAAAACTATGAAAAGTATTTTCTGAGAGTATATTGTGAAATAGTTGTATCATTTAAAATCTATTACCGTGTATATAAATTTACAAATGCTCACAAGGGTGGAATCACTATCAATCTTGTCAATAACTAATGCGAGGAGCACTTAGAACTGAAAAAGACTGGCACAGGAGACCTTTGTTGCTAATTTAAGTACTCTGTTTAAAAACTTCATTAACACATTCAACAAAGGGGTATCAACTGGTGTGACCCCCTAGTGGGTCACTCCATCCTTAGATTCATGCATGAAAGAGAAGAAAAGTATTCATTAGTGTTCAAAACAGATTTTCCCCCCACCAGATAAGTAAATATTTAATTTTAAATATTACATCACTGGCTGATTAACAACAGATACATTTCATCTAGTAAGTTAATTTTTTTAATTTGATCATTATTGTATTACATCATTGTTTTGTTATCTTGTTATTACGCTTGAGAACTTATGAAAATTGATCCTCCGCATCATAACAAAAGTAACTGGCATTTATTCCTGAAGCTAATGAAAAATAGATACTAACTTGATACATGTAGGCCGTAGTCATTTAATCTTTTTAGCCAAGTGAATGAAATTATGGTGAGGAAGAATTCAGTTAGCCACCAGTATTCTTTTCTTTTTCATTTTTGCCTCGCTAACGAATCTTCCTCTTGGAGGCAAAATCTCTTGTTTTTGAGAAATTTACCATTTTCTCATTTTGCACTTGGTCTTTTGGGTAATTTGTTCTCACTCTTGCCGGTTGTGACAATAATTTATTTCATACTTTGCTACATTATTTGAATGCTGTGTGCATTGTGTTGTGTATTAATAAATGGCTTAACTGTGTTTCCTAATCTTGTTCCAGATTGTGAACATTTAATCAGGCATATGTTAGTAGTAGATCCAGATCGGAGGCTTAGCATTCAGCAGGTTTTAGACCACAGATGGATGACACCACCTGTTGGCGAGTGTCCTGTTCCCGAAGGGGAAGGTCCCGGAGGGGGTGAGACAGTGGAAAGAAAAGCAGAGACTGAGGAAGTTCAAGCTGCAGCAAAATCTGAGGATAGCGGAGAAAGTTTCAACCCACCCCCACTTGATTCGCGAGTCCTGGCGTACATGCTCCAATTGCCTGGGCTTGAAGAAAGTGTCATCTATAAAGTATGCATATCCATTATAATTTTTCCCTTGAATTTTGGTTTTTAGTATGTATAAAGTGATAATATTTATCATTACTGAATCAAGATACGAATGTGAGTCCAAATTTTTTTAATTTAATTTAATTGCATAAATTTTGTCAATGATGTCAGAAACATTTAAAGCATTGATGATGAATCGTGTTATAGCAAATATCATGTAAAGCAAGAGATACTTGTACTTTCCCAGTTAAAGACCTGAAAAAATGTTTTAAAATAATTAAAAATTATTATTTTTTATTTATTTAATTAAGTTATGAAAGAAGTATTACATATATGCAAATAAGTAATATGGGTGGAATTTTGGCCTTAAATTTGAGGAAATGAGTTTGTGTTATAATCGAACACATACAGCATATATTTGCTATCTCACCTTTTTTTTTGTTACATTTTCACAGCTGTTATTAAGTCCAAAAATAGTGTTTCATTGAGAGCTTGTTTACCATTTTAGGCTGTTTACCAGAATGGTTTTGATAATGTTAGCGCTATATACCACCTAATTTTGGACAAGCTGGAGAGGAAGGGATCAGAAAGGAAGAGGAGAAGGGGCATATCACCTCCAACGCCATCATCTTCTCCTCCTCGTGCCACCCCATCTCCACCATGTTTGCCACCTCCTACTCTCCCCTTGTCTCAACGCAGAGCCAGTATCACCACAGGTGAGAAAACTCCCAGTCCTCATGTAGTGTTGAGTGACTCTTGACCTGTTCACTCTCATTTACTACTACTGGTTAATGGGATATTCAAGGAAACTGGGAGCAAAAAAGGCCCATGGTGTTGGTGAATGAAGCCAATACTTTATGGAAGTCCATTGGAGAAGTAGGTAAAAGACTTAAGCTTTCCACTCTTTTTAATGGAATTATTGTGACTACTAGTTTTGCTACACTGCAGCATCATCAGGTAGTAATATCAACACTTAATACATATTATAACACATAATATGTATTATTATTATTAATACATAACTATTACCTGATGATGCTACAGTGTAGAGAAACTAGTCACAGTAATACATTAAAAACAGTGTAAAGCAGTCTTTTACCTACTTCTCAGGCTGATGGCCCATTGAAAAACTCATTTACTGTATGTACCCTTTCATATCATTTCATCTGTATCATTTTTGTGAATACATATGTACTGCCTTGCAGGCAAACAGTTGAAAGATGCTCATGGGATACAAAATCACTCATGGAGCACTGTACAGTTTTTTATTTCATTTGGTTCATATGGATAATGTACATAGACATTCACTTGAAAAATATTTCACCAAACATAAATGTTCTGTTCAGTTTTTTCCCACTGTTGTCTATCCCTGCAACATTGCCTTCAATATCATGAATGTAAATAACATAATTGAACTGTGCTGAATATAAATCTAGGTAAATAAGCTTTCTTTGATAAAATATAAACACCACCTGAATGGCTGACCAAAAATAAGATAATAAGTAACATTTGAACATTAAATGCATTATTGAAAATTGCCTCAAGAGAATAATTATTTTGTAGAGGGTGCAAAATCCCTACTCTCACTCCTAGCACTAGTTAAACCCTCTGTCACATTTACCTCAGTGGAGCAAGTCATTTTGTGATATCATATGATTGTAGAAATTCTGCTATCTTAAAAAGTATACCTCTTACAACAATTTATAAAAATGCTTGTATTGACTTGCTGGATCTGCTTTTAATCATAGTAGAGGTCATCATCGTAAGTCTTCCATTGGCTTGCCCATAGTTTCTTCATCATGCTCTTCGAAAATTAACATTTTCTAACACAACCCTATGGAGGATTATATAGTTACACAGTCAAGCCCACTTACATCAAACCCGTTTATAATGAAGTTCCAGTCGTAACGAAGTGAAGGCTATTCCCCTTCAAAGAGAGGCTCGGGAAAACTGGTCCACATGTAAAAAAGTTCAGTTATTACGAAGTAAATATTTGGCCCCCTCAACTTCGTTATAAACGAGCTTGACTGTAGTTAGTTTAGTTATAGTTAAGGCTATTCTATAGATGAGTAATCCTAGTCCACAAGTTGCTGCACACAGCTGCACTAGCTGCAGCATCTGAGGAAACCTTGTATGCTGCTGCCAAATTTGAAATTCCGGCTCATGTTTGAATTTTTTGCACTCAGATATGTATGTTGATATTCTTGATAGTTTCCTCATTCAATTTCACGGTGAAGCTTCTTCGCCATGGTATGGCTGATCAATTATGCAAAGTCCAAGTTGGAGTTACAATGTATCACCATTGTCATTTCAAGTGCATAAACTAATTTATGCTATTTAATGATATCACATCTCCTTATATATTACCTCTGTGAAAAGTTCAAATCAATCAATCATTACTTGTTTTTACTAATATGTAAATATGTTCCATGGGTTGTTCTTGTGATAACATTTAGTGGATATTTTCTTGCAAAGTTTAATTCTCTCTTGTTTTGTCACAGGTGTTGTGGATCGCAGTCCTGTGGAATCAGAGTTGAGCACAGGAGGTGGGTCTTCATCTCCACTTGCTGCCATGCCTGTGGTCTGCATTCTTGACGACTCACAGTTCCAAGAGAAGGTGAGGGCAGTGGGGAGAAATGATTCATGTTTTATTCATAGCTGTGCTTTGATAATATCTTTTTCATGCCAACATAATAAAGTTATTGATGTGAACTACTCCTATATGTATCCTTCAAGGAAAAATTACTTTACACAACTTTGCATAGCCAAACATTATGCCATGAGGTGGACATAATTTAATTACATTGTTTCTTTTTGATTGTTGTTTCGAGCTATGAATCTTTACCTTAATTGCAGTCAGCAGCTATTTAAGTGATCTCATAAAAATGTGTCTCCTGCTCTTCATGTTCATATTCAGTAATAGGCAGCCAGACTAGTCAAGTTTCATTGATTTTCTTAATCACAATATTTCAGTTTGGTGATGTTGAATTGCACCCCGAAGAGCAGAGTGTAAGAAATAGTGGTGTGCCTGGTTGGGGAATGTCTCCCAATGACCGACACACAATGACCAGAAGACATACAGTTGGCCCAGGTGATACTGCCCATGAACAGGTAATGTTATTCTCGGCAACCCTTTTCTGTCTTTATTTGTTTCATGCCTCCTTCAATAAAATATCACTTTCTCATTCATAGTAATAATTTTTCCAAGGAGAAAAAGTAAATGGTTAAATATATTGGATGTAACGTTTTAAAATTCAAAGTTTTCATGAGCTATAAAGTTTGTAAAAAAGAATTATAATTTACCTATTACATCTTTATAGTTTTAATTGCTAATAATTTAATAGTTCTGTAATTTTATTTGGGTAGAATTCAGTATGAGTCCAAAAAATTAATCTGAATTAACTGTACATCTATGTGCTATCCATGAGTGTATTTATTTGTTTGATGCTATGTAGGTGCTTGGAGCCCACACTCACCAGCTCACATCACCAGTTCCGAATCCCGATGGCACAGCCGCCTCACCGTTCTTCGAGCGTAATGATGCTTGGGAAAGACGCACTGCCTTCTACCCAGTTCTTCCAGTACACCAAACGACCCACCGTCATCATGGTTGGGCTGGATGGGGGCATGGTCCTCCTGATCCATCGATGGGATGTTCCATTTGGCCTCCCTGTTCTCCTGAGAGACGACCGCCGGCCAGAACGGGAGCCCTCCATCTCAGGGATGGGGGGTGGGAAGGAGCTTGGAGGGGACTGGACCCATCGGTCCTGCACCCTAGCATGCTTCCCGACACGAACCTGCCCCAAAACCTTCCTCTACTTCAGAATCAGCCACCGCAGAATTTCTGTATCAAGGATCATCACTTGTTGAAACCTCCACCTGTGATGGGAGTTGGTAAGATTCTTAAGTTTTCTTCGGTACCCTTATTGAAATATTAGTTCTCATTCCTTTATTGTGGATTTCGAGTCATGTTGTTTTATTATCGTTCATGTATTCGCGGAACATTAACTCATTTCCATATTTACACAAAACAAAGACAATATTTTTTTCCCTTCCAGACTTTGGAAAGAAAAGGGCGTAGAAATTTAAACAAAACCTTGGCCTAGCAGCTAGGCCCATTTTTTTTCCTTGTGTAGATATTTTGGCTGTCAGTTTAATGATCCTCTTAGAGAATGGTTATAAATTTCATGATTGCCCCGAGGACGTGGAATATTTTTTAGGTAATATATCATTTGCCAGTAGCAAAATGAATCTAAAATTCTGTCCAAGTTAATGAATGAGAAGTGAAGTGTTTAATTATGGCCAAGGCATTGAGAAAACCATCACATGATGAATTTATTTTTCCTGGTGAAGGAGTTTAAAAGGAATTTCTGAATGGAAAAGTGAACCCTTATGTTTAGTATATTGAAATTCTGTATATTTTTGTTAAAAAGATAAATAATTTCAATACATATGTCATCTTTTGAGGGATGCTATTAGCTTATCCTCTTGTCAACCATGATTTATGCCACTGATTGTGTTTTGTATGGCATTCTACCTCACTGAGTTTTTTTTCATCACAAAGCTAGTTGTGAATGGATTTAACTCTGTGAATATAAATAGAAATCCTTATTTATTTATATTGTGTTTTCCAAATACAGTGAAGGGAATAGAATTACTGCTATGGATACTAAGAAATTGCTTTCTACTGGATTTTATATTAAGTCCAAGTTTGCACAGTTCATTTGAAATGAAGTGCTTTATTCCTCCATTTTTTTCATGATCCGTTTTCTCTCTACTATAAATATTTAATTAAAACAGGTATTCTATATTCATTTTGCTTACCAGTGAAAATTATTCTTGAAAAAATAGTTTTTGGTGCAGTAAAATTCCTATGGAATATCACTGGTTCATGTCAAATCACTGAAGTTAAGCAACATTGGACCTGGATGGAGGTTGGATGGGTGACCCTCCTCCATACCTCTACCGTGGTGCTCTTGTCCCCTGTCTGCAAGTGTTGGGCAGTTAAAATGTGGGTTGGCCCAATGGATATAAATGGGTCAAAGTGCTAGGGGGGCTCCAGAAGGCCCCTGCCCACCCCTCCAATTTACAATTTTCCTATGGAATATTCTGTCGTAGTATACCATTTGCTATTTTCATTCAAAGTGTGACTTAATTCGATTTGACTTAAAGTAGATGTATATTCAGGGAATAATACATTTTTTCTTTCTTACAGCTGGTGGATTTGGTAGAAGAGCTTCTGATGGTGGAGCTAATCTCCAGATGTACTTTCAACGGCAAGTTGAGGGGATATGGAGTCAGCCAGGAAGCAGAGAGCAGTTACAATTGGTGAATTGATTCATGCTATTGTGTTTTTGTTTCTGTTATTTTATTTGGTGTCATTGTAATATATTCCTTGGTTTTGCCTGCATGATTTAAACTACTCTTTTGAATGTGGACTAAAACAGTTCTCTTAAATTTCAGCCCACAAACCAAAATTCGACACAAAGGTCTCAGCCTATAACTGTAATGTCAGATTGCTCTGTTCCTGGTTCTACCATTTCTGTTCAGCCCGAGGATGAGATTAGCTGTGGGAGACCAACAGATGCCAGTGAAATGGTATCTGAGGAAGAACAGCCTGATCCCTTCGCAGTGGCCAGGTTAGTATCATCTCAGTGCTTAGTAATTGATCGTGATGAGTTGCTATCAGTCTGAACAATGAATACTTTTAATTTGCTACAATGGCATTTATGCTGCTCTGTTAGTAGGTGTTTGTGGCATTTTGTTCCAGTTGGTTTGGATTTAAGTCTTTCTGCTTGTTTAATGGTACTGCGGCTGAACATTCCTTTCATGTTATGCTGAATTCCTGTGGTTAAGTTAGCTCATTTTTCTCTGCAGCATAGCTATTATAGTAGCAAGGGAACTATTTACCTGCAGTATACTTAGTGTACAGGAAAGCCTACTCAGCATTAAGCTAACTAGCATGTGCAATGACTTGATCATAGCTTAGTTGAATATATTGGGCTCAGCTATGATCAAGAATGGGATCATATCAACTATAATGAAATATAAGTACAGTAAGCCTCGACTTACGTGGTTAATTCGTCCCAAATATTTCCACGTTAGTAGAAATCCACATAAGTCGAAACTTACCACAACTTACCTATTGATTTTAAAACCATTAGTGGTGCCGCTTCCAGTCCCGGTGATTGGTGTCAATTGGTAATGATTACAGAAAACGCCATCTTTTGTGAGGCCATTAAGTTAACTTAATACGACAAAGCCGAAAGTTACACAAATTCAATCTTTCTTTCACTGGATATTTAAATCTAAAATGATTATAATTACCCAAAACTTCTTTTTTTGCTTAATGGACAACAGACGCCATCTGTGGAGTTAATTAGACTCATGCAGGAAGGTCAAACTATGCCAAAAAAAAGACGTTGATGCCTCATTACATCAGACTTTTTCACCATCACGATGATCAAATATCACCTATCGAACTATGTAATGTCTTAAACTACAGTTGGCATTCTGAACACCCATAGTTTGGCATCAACTCTCTTGCGTGCATGGCAATGAGTCATGGGTCATCACGTGGTTGAATCTGTCGCGGCTCTAGAAACGCGTAAGTCAAGGGCTTACTGTATCAGATTGAGATGAAGTATATAAATGATATTTTAGCCTAAAATATTGACTGTGCAAATTTTATTTTTGGCTGATTAGTATTTATTCCAAATGAATATAATATGAAAGAGTATAACTGTGAAAGAAGTGAATTATAAGGAATTACAGAATATTCATATAATGGATCCCATTGTCTTTTTTTGAACTTTAAATGGTCATAGCATTTTTGGCTGATTCCAAAGGAAGTAGTTTTCAGTGGATTATTGCTGGCTTTGGCCTTTTACTTCACTTTAAATGGCATGATCATATCTTAGTGATTTAGTGTTATGCTGTGATTTTCATTCAGTAGGTCAATGGAGTAGCATCCACTTGCATATAGTCTAGTTCTTAACATGATAAATTGATAAGGTTCTTCTGCAAGTAGCCATGTTCATGCTGCTATCAAGCCATGATATTCTATATAGAAATGATCCATGAGCCTGAATATGGAATATATCAAGTGGAGGTGGTTGAAAAACTGTAGCACCTATCCTTTTGGTGGATAACTCTATGTTTATAGTATTGCGGAATCCTCGTTTCCACAGCATTATCAGTGTTGAAGCCTCAGTCTTTAGAAGTTGTGAAGTAATAATCAAGTTTTTCATTTTGTTTAGGTACTTGCAAACGCGTGGCAATGGGAAGCGACACACATTGGCCCTTGGTAGTGCGGAAGAAATGCAAGAAGAGCAGAGGAAGATGATGTTGGTGGAAGGAGAAGGTAGCAGTAGTCCCGGAGTGGGTCGAGGCACTGTGACTGGTGGTCAGGCAAGAACAAGGAGGACTGGCTTGCATACTGTAGTTGAAAGGCCTCCAGGTAAGCCTGCATCCATTTGACAATGCATGTTTTATTTGTAGCAAACACTGGAAATTCACACTTCATTACTTTCATTCCATCATCCTCAATGTATTATTCTTTCAAGTACCTACATGGAAAAATGTAACTTTTGTCTAGTCATATCAGTTATTGTCATTCATATAAGTATATGCACTATTGAAATCTAACCCAGGCCCCTGAACTATATCTTCACTTAGTGTTTGATAAGTAGTCCATCCAATTGGCTGAAATTTTCAAAATTACCTCAGCATTAAGATTATGCACAAATAAAATATATGTATTTTAAAAAGAATATTTCAATTTCAGTAAATAGAAACTTTCACCTCTGATTAAGGGCAGTGTTTTATTTAAAAGCATCTTTGAGAATTTATGGGCATTTGGAAACCCTTAGCACATACGTTTTTTGTGATATTTCTTTCGTGGAAATCATTTTCTTTACATTCTATCTAAATGATACCTATGGAATATCATGTGTGATTTTTATCCAAGGAGAAAAGCCCAGGAAATATTCAATCCTAACACACCTTGATGGCAGAAAGTATATCCTTAATTGTGAAAGTCATGTTTAGAAATCCTCACTGCAGTCTTTTACAATCTATTTTGTTTTATTTTCGTTTGCCATTATTTGATATCCCTTAATGTGCAGTCCAATTGTTTGAATCATCAATACCATTATGCTGAAGTTACGAAGATAATTTTAACAGTAAATGGTAGATATATTGTGCAATGGTTTTAGGATTGCCCTTGAAGGTAACCATCTCATAGTGGGTTCATTATCAAATAGCTTTCTCATTGTTTGAAGTAATAATAAGCCACTATTGCCTTGAGGATGTTCAATTTATTGTTTACTTCTTTTACTTGATTTGTTTTATGAATCTTGATCAGGTATTTAGTATCTAATTATAATAGCATATGCATCTTGGATTGTTTTTCAAGCAAGCAAAGTGCTAACTATTAGTGCATAACTCTTTCACAATGTTAATTTTGCTCGCTATTTTTGTGATTTTTAGATGCAATAGTTGTACAATTCCTTGTATGCAACTCATGGAGCATGTTTTTGAGGTTTGAGAAATATTTTTGCATGTTTACCCATGCGCCCAGAATATATTGATAATGTCATTTGAGATATGACCTTTTTCTATCCTATGTAATGGTAGCTATAAGCTGAAAGAATCTTACTCCGTCGGCCAAACCTTCAAAGCCAGCAGCCAAAAATAGCTTTATTAGGTCCCTGTCTCCCATCCTATGTAATTCTTTATCATGTTTTCCCTAGGAAAAGAGCTAACAGCAATCTACTGGAGCTTGTTTGGGGCTCTACTAGCTCCCAATGTAGCAAAGCCTTCTGGTACCTCACCTGAAATTAATATCCCCCAATAAAGACCCTATATTTTTTCCTATGAAGCCTGTGAGAATTGTTATAGTGATGCAAACCAAGAATGATATATATTCAGATTTTTTGATACAAAAGTGTTGAGTTTACACGAAGTAATAGTGAAGATAGTTTGAGAATAGAAGTGCGGAAAATATAAAGCTTAATCAACAGGAGGTATAAGGAACTGGATGATAAATTCAGACTAGTAATTTCTATGGCAAAAGAAACATTTTGGAGTATGACTTAGTGCTTTCCCTGCAAATATTCTGGGTGAAAATTTCTCAGGATTTCCACCAGATCAGGTTCTTTATTTTTCCTCTGATATTTTAATGGGTGAGTGTGTAGCTTATCAAAATGTTGGATGAAAAAATGAAGAACCTGACCTGGTGGAAATCCTGAGAAGTTTTCACTCAGAAATATTTTGGCATTGGCTATGTAGAGAAATGGATAAGATGACGAAAGTGTGACAGTGAAGTTACTAATAATGCCAGATGAGACTCAGTCTGGGTTGAGGGTTTGTGCTAGAACTCATTAGTAATAATGTCAGCCCTGCCTTGTTAGGTATTGTAAAGGAACATCTCATAGATTAAATTAACCTGGTTTAGTAATTATAGATGTGAAGTGGGATAGATGTAAGATGAAGCTGCCTTGGAAAAGTAGGTGAGGAAACCAAGGTGGACAAATGTGGTGTGGAATTCCTCCCCCTAGCCCAGTAAATTCATTATTTTTGCTCAATTTTTCCTCCATTGAAAATAATATGTTTTGATCAATTACTATCTCACCACTGTGTTTGAACCTTGAGCAGCCTGAGTAAACTTGCTTCAAAAGGACAGGAAAATCATGATTTGTCATCTTGTCATTTGTCATTTGTCATCTGGTCATATAGGCTTCTCACTTTAAATATGCCTTCAAACACAGAAATGTCTGAACTTATTATAACTTGTTGAATTTCCTAAGTTAGCAGAAAATTTTATTGTTGCAGTGTGTAGAATGTTTGTCCCCGACTTTGTGTTTTTAACACATTAACACCCATGTTTCTCTGTATGTTTTGTAGCAAGTACATTTTTTTAATTTTTATCATCAAAGTTTGTATTGTTGGGAAAATCTTGCAGTTCATTCTGATCAGCTAGCAAATCTCAAAGGCATGTCTCAAAAGGGTTCTCAGAGGTTAAAAAAATGGCTTTCAAGAGACATTGCTAACTACAACGGGTTCTTATAACCGCTAGTGATTCTAGTTTGTTTATTCATATTATTTTAGATAGTGTTTTTGTTGATAATCTAACATTTTGTTCATGTACAAGTTTAATTTTTCTCTTTATTTAAATTATTGTTCTACGGCATTAAGTAGTCAGTATGTTATTTTTTGTTTATTTTGTATTTTCTCTTTGAAGTATTTTTTCTTATTATTGTTTTTCTTTTGTTTCTCCTCTTTTCTCTTTTTTTTTTTACCTTTCATTTCTCCCCCTACCTGTATTAATCTCCAATTTCTGTTTATACCTAACCTCCCATAATCCTTCATTTGTATTTTGGGTGCACTGTAAAAATTTCTCTTTCCCCAATCTGAAACCCTCATCACAAACAAAAAAAAAACTCTCTGATCCACGACTCCATTAATTTCATCCTGGGAATGGCTTCACCAAACTCTAACCTGAAAAATGCCCTAACCAAAATAATGTGTAGTGATAAGTCCCGAGTTGGTGATGGAAGTGGAGGCTCGAATGAACCGCCAATACGCCCCCCCCTGCTTGCAGCCCCTCCAGCCACCCACTCCTCATCATCATCCAGGGGGGGGAGTGGCACGGACCAAGTGGTCAGGGCTGCCAACAGTACGGGAGGCAGGTTCAAATGCATCCTTGCCCTCTCCCATGGACACGAGTATTGGGGGAATAGGGCCAACTTATCCCACTGGAGGTACAGTAGCCGATTAAAACCACCAAGCGGTGTGTGAAACCAAGCGGTTGAAAATATGGGTACATTTGTTATGATCTTATGCAGAGTAAGGCTGTATATAATGCCTTGAAGTCATCTTGAGTTTATTTCTTATGAATCGGTCCTTTGTTCAATGGGCTGCTAATAAATTCCTCACTATGTTTAGGGGTGTCATGAGTTCGGCAGACTAAAAGAGTGCAGTATGGTAGAAATTTTGTCAATCCTTTTATGATCAGTTCATATAAACATTTATGTCTTCAAAACAATTGATTTTTTTGTGTCTTGTTTGAAATTCAATGCAAATGAAGTTTAATTTGACTTTCAAACATTGCATTTAATGTCACCATAACTTGCTTGGTGAAATTTGTTGGTTTAGATTAATCTAGGTTTCATGATTTAAAAAAAATAAACATAAGGTTGCTCTCTTGCTGATGAATAATGCTGCTTGGTTAAGCTGTAGTGGATATAAATATGATTTTAATTATCTTGTTTATAATTCACTGCATAATAATATTGTTTTATATGCTATACCCTGAACTACGATAATTTTCTTTGGTTTTGTTATGGTATCAAAGATAACATTTGGAATAAAATCCAATTCATATTATATTGTGCATGAATTGTTTGTGCACTAGCATGGTTCGGCATATGAATTTAAACAATGGAGCATGTTATTTATGTAGATATGTTCATTTTTGTTTTACCTTCAGGATAGGTTAATGTTAAATTTATACTTACATTCATTATCCAAAAACAGAAAAAGTTTGCTTTCTAAAAGTCCTTAGTGGTGAGATGTATGTTCATCTTTTTTAATCTCATGTCTTCTTTTGTGTAGGTCGTGAAACATATAAAGAGTCCAACACATTACACCTTCCATTGGAGCGCTTTAGCCCTGTAAGGCGAGCCAGTGAAGGGTGTACATCACTAGGGCAGTATAGATGTCAGTCAGAACGAGTCTCAACTCCATCTTCAAGTTCCTCTGCCTCTCCTGGTTCAGAAGTTAAGGCACTTCAGCAAGAGTGCCAAAGGTTGCAGGTAAGGTTAAAGAGTAAATACAGGTGTGTTTATGATCTCACCGAAGTTATTTCAATGATAAAATTTTATCATCAGGTCACCTAATGATTATGTTGTATTTTCGAAACCTAGGGTCCTGATGATGAGATTGTGTTGTCGTAACTTAGGTCGTTGTATACAAAAAATTATGTGTAGAAAAATTAAGTATCCCTTTTCATGATGGGAAGTTAAATTTCTTCCAAGGTGTTCTATGCATTGACCCATATAGCTCAAATAATAGTTTTTCTGGCATTGCATTTGGTGTCTCCAGGTACATGCTTACTTCTAACATGGGAAGGAACTAGCCATCATCCTCTGAGAGAGTGGATTTTAAATGCCACTGTAACCTAATAAAGTAGTTCCAAAAGTGATACAGGCTGTAGTGATAGTGACCAATACAGTACTTAAAGAGTTGAGCCATATTCCATCATCATGACTGAATTGGTGGGAAGAATGCTAAAAAATTGAAATTTCCCTTCTTGCCATTTTGAAACCCAGTGGAGTACTGATTTCTTGACTCAAAAAAAAATAATCAAGTTCAGTTTGCTTGGCCCTCTCACGAATAAGACTGCATGTCAGCATGTTTTCATCTTGAGAATTTTTTTCATATATGTAATCGTGGTTCCCAGCATTTTTGACTTCAATCACTGGTAAATTTTAGGCCAAAGGGTTGTGTACTGGTGCCTAAAAATTTCACATACTGATACCAGTATGAATACAACAGTAAGGAAACTGCTGATACATAGCAAAGAAAAATGTCCCCTCTGGAGAGGAATTACTGTGTGCTGCACTCTTGCCTGTGACTGACAATGCTTTGCATTTCCAGAGAATCGGCATCACCCCAGATCCACGCACACAAGCAGAGATGCAACTCCTGCACTCAATGCACATCCGCAGGATGAGGCAGTGCCCAGCCTCGACCCCAGCATCCCCCCTACCACCCTCCTCCCCAGTGCTGTCCCCTCCGGCCACCCCCTCATCCATCCCCAGCTCCCCAGTGCACCACGCAACGGAGCCCTCGCTCAGCCACCACCTGCGGCGTTTGCACCTGCGGCACCCATCACCAGTGACCACGCGTGCAACAGGCACTCTACCGGGCACCGGATCCATCACAAGGGGGACAAGTGGGATCCAGAGGCACTGCGGCGATCCCTCCATGCACCCTGCAAATATTTCCACCACTCCTCCAGTGGCCACCACCCCTCCCAACGTCCCACGTGATGAACTGCTGGCCATGTCCCAGGGTCTGTCAACTTTCCAGACAATTCCATTTTCCAACCCTCAGATCTCGATAACGGATGAGACAGGAGATGAGGTGCACCTCCCGTCCTCCCCCTCCCTCTCGTCCTCCTCCTCCTCCAGTGACGATCAGGAATTGGACAGTGTGCCTGAGGTGGATCAGCACCGAGGCATGTGGATAGGGGATATTCCTGTCCGCACCATTCCCACCATTCCCCTACAATCGGTGGATCCCAACCGTCCTTCCATTGTTCAGGGTATAGGGAGGCAGAGTCAGGAGGTGAGCTCAGGAGTTGGCATGAGTGGAACTGGCACATGCCGTCTTCGGAAGACATCGAGTGGTTCCATCGAGGTGGCCCTGTCGGCTGGAGCTTCAAGGCTGGACACGGGAGATATCCTGGCTCTTGTGCAGCAAGTCGTAGAGTCCCGTGCCCCCCCTGGATTTGAGTGTCGGCCTGTAGCCTCAGGGGCAGGATTAGCTCTTCGATCTCCTGAGGGGGTTCAGGCAGAGGTGATGGTTTTTAGTGGTCAGGACCCCCAAGAGGACATAGACTTCACTGGTTTTGGAGATGCCAAGGGACTACGAGTCAGACGGATATCTGGTGATCACTTTCAATACAGCCTTCTATGTCAAGAATTGATCTCTTGTATGAGTCAGTGAGTGAGATTTTTTAAAAAATGAAATTCCTTCAGTTGCCTGGAAATTGTGTAAAAGAATGTTTGGGAGTAGGGAAGGGTCAAATGAATTTCTATGACAACATCAGTAATTGATCACTGGCTAATGTGTAAAATGCTGCCATGAGTACTTCTTAAGAGACAGGAGAAAATGCGGTAAGAATTATCCTCATGCTATGTCCCGCGTGAAATGAATTGTTTTAGACATTACAGCTAATGATGTTCAGCTGCTTGAAGGAAGTTTGTGGAGCTATGACAAAATTGTGCAGATGGCTGACTAGCAAACCCTTCTTTAACTACTTTGCCCCCTTCTGAAGATGTTTGGTGCATGATGATCATATTATCTTGGACATCCTCCCTTGTCTTCTCTTTTATGGACGACTTGTGCTTCCACCATCCGAAAATGGAGAAACATCTATTCAGTCATATTTCAGATGCCTTTGAGGTAATATTCTTTATTTTGCACAATAAAATGTTAGGGCACCAAGAATATAAAATGAAGTACACATCAATGAATGAGGGTCTTTTGTAATATTGGAGGAAAAAAAATCTTTTTTTGAGGCACATCATTTTCTTTGTCATTGCTGTTCTTTGAAACTCTAGACTTAATTTCCTTTTGACTCTTATATTTACCTCAAATGTGAATGTCCATCAATTTTTTTTATTTTGCTGAATTTGATGTGTTTAAATCACTGTTGTTAGAGGAAACAATTATATCAATTGCTTTCAATGAGGAACCTGTCCATACCTAAGACATGAGATGACTTCCTCCTTTGAAATTTATCTTTCAAATTTGCCTAAGAAATGGTTTCAGATAGCTAATCACAGTTATAGCATTAATTATTTGTATTTTGGTATTGTGTACTGAATTTATTTTATTGTTTTTAGTTGAATTATTTTAAATTTCTCCATCATAGTTTTCATGAGGCTTTTTTTTTATCAACCCCTGATAAATCATGTAGAATAATTTACGTGCTTGAGTATTTCTTAAAGCCACTCAGCGCAGTGGTATGAAATAAGTGATTTAAGCATCCCTTACTAAAATAATTATTCATTCCATTGAAACTAATTGAAGCTGTTCATGGTTAATTTATCTTCCAAGACATTCCACCTACCTAAAATATAATCATGTCCTATTTGCTGTTACATTTTGAGCATCATTTTTACAATAGTTATTAAGTAAAATATTGTGTATGTTTGTGAATGTGCTTGTGTGTGTGATATATGGTAACTTTCATTTAGAAAATATTTTCTGATACCTTGACAGAGAGGAAGGTACATATATGGAATAGCATTGGGGTTATATTTTTGTGTTACGTGAAGGTGAATGCGGATGTTCAGTTGTTTCTAGTCAAGTCTACTAAATGTACTATTTATTTGTATTTTCGACATTCCTGAAAATATCCCTGAGATGTGGATTCTGAAGTTATCAAGTGTGTAATTGTTTTATTTGAAAGATTAAATGTGATAGCACATACCCTTTGATGCATTTGTCAGTGGTGACGAGTGCAGACTAAAGGTCTCTATCGTGTTGGAATGATGTTTCTGTTATGTATGCCTCAATTTCTCCTGTGTATTTTCTGTAAAATTCTTTCCTACTATGTACATATATTAGCTCAAGAGTGTGATAAGGAAATAATTTTTGAAATTCAATTAAACCTCAGTTGCTACATTCCTCATTTACAAATTCCGTGAGGCCTGCGCGAAAGGGTTTTATAATTTGTTCGGTATAGTTGCAATTCTGAATGCAGACATTTATAGCCTCCAGGGAGTAATTTTGTTAAATTTTGATCATTGAATGTTTGGTGCCATTAATATTAGATTATTTATTTTGTTGTGTGATTGTGAATGGCGTGATTTGTATGAGATGGAAAGCTCTAAAAAAATTGATCACCAAACCCATTCATTTGGTATTCTATTTGTGTTTAAATCTTAGGACATCAGTATTTTAAGCTTTAAGCTTGTTTCTTTAGCACTGTGGTTTTGCGTTTGTCTCTTGCTCATAGTTTTCAGGTTCTAATGTAATTGAATATTGCTTTGAACCATTGTTGCAGAATAATATAGGGTTTCTTTATGATTTTGTTGTAAATATTGTTATAAATGCCTGAAATTTTAGTAGCCGAAATTTTAAAATAAGTTAATTCAGACTTTAAATTTGTTATGGTTATATCATTGGGAATATTGAAACATTTTAAAAGCATGTTGAAATGTCGTTTGGAATTATCTCTTAATCAAAAGCAAATGTCATCTGGATTTTTTCTTCGATTTGAATGACGTTAATTAAAATAAAATATATTGGCAGTTAATGAGACTCAAGAATGGAAATACCAAAGATAACAAATGATATTATAGATAAAAAATCATCTTTGATGTAATTTTTTTCTGCTGTGAACATCATTTGTTTACATTTGGCTTTTTAATAGGATTTTATATCTTGTGGAAATGTAAGTGGTGTAGCCCTATGGTCATTTCTTTAAGCTTTTGAGTGTTATGGTATGACATTGTAAGTTTTTTCTTGAAGTTGGCAATATTTTTCAGTGCAACTGTATGTCCTATTCCATGTTGTGTTATAGTTTAACTTAAGTGTTGGTATTTCTTTCACTAACACTTTTTTATATTGAACATGGTATTTAATTACATGCATTGAATGGGAAGATATTTTCTTTTATGTTTATGGGTTCCTATGCATGTAGTTTCACGCAATACAAATACCATCCTATTTCTCCATCTTGTGCCTCCTCTTCATAAAACTGACTGATTCCATACAGTTTTTCGTCATTGTGTGGTGCTGCTTATCAAAGTTCATTGATGTAATTCCCACTGCTGGGTTGTTAATGGTTGACTACTTTGTAGCCTAACCTCTTCCTTAAACTAGGAACAATGAGGTACATATTTATAATTACAACCATATAATTTCATGAGATGGACATGGTTGAATAGATTGTTCTTATTTTTTAAAATGAAAGCTGTATATATTACACTCATATTCAAATATAATATGATACAGTTATCAATACTGTCAAGACTGTGATTTTTATGAAGTAATAAAAAAAGTGATCTTATGCTTTTTTTTTATTACCCATATTTTTCAAGTTTATTGTGCTATTCTTTCTAGTACTTTCATGTTGTCTTAGCACTGTATTTCCTATATAAAACTCATGTTGCCTCCTTACAAACAATTATCTTGTGGATGGATGGAAATCAACTTTAAATTCTGGTTTATAGATTATTTCTACCCCATGCCCTGGAGGAACTGTGTGACTATGATCTCAATCAACATCTGCAAAATGATAAATATGAACCTAGCCAAAAATTAGAAATCTGGTATGCTCAAAGATTTGTCCCACTACAGTTACTGATGATGACAGTATAGCAGTCAGTTATTCATAGTAACTTTAGCAAGCTTTATTTATAACTTAATTATAAATTTAAAAATTTTCCTTGTGTTTCCTGTAGCGGGCCTTGGCCTAAGATTTCGGAAGACTGAATTTTAAGATTTAAGTAAATTGAGTTAGTGGTGTAAATGTGGTTTTTATTGGATGAGTACTTTCAACAATGAGATAGAGCATTTTCAGGATTATAAGCTGGGAAATAAAGTTATCCTTCTTTTAAATGGGTGAACAGGAAGACGAATGATCTTTATTTACGAATATGCCCCTGTCGGAATACGATAATCAATATATTTACCGAGTTTTTATTCATTCTAACATAAATTACACAATTTTTGGGAGTTTTTTTTAAAATTGTGATACTAAGAATAGTTTTTCACCGAACTTGGGACAATTATTATTCAGTAGATTCCACCTATAAAAATAGTTGGAATTGCAATTAAATAGAAAAATATTTAGCTTGGATAGGACATGAACTAAAAATTTTCACCTATCATAAGGAGAATAAGGTTTATTTTACATTAATTCCATTTTATATGCATTAACTCATTGAAAACAATTGTTAACCTGTTTACTAAAATTTTCTCACAGATTTTCATCAGCAGCTGTAATATAGATTGAATGATAAAATAGTAATGTTGCTTGATATGTATTAAAAATGTTATTAAATAATAAGGAAAAGTATGAAAATAGAATCATTGGAGGGGTTGGAGGAGACCTTCTGGAGCCCCCCTGGCACTTAACCTCTTTAGATTCATTGTGCCAACCCAAATTTAACCCACCTGCCACTTGCAGATGGGACAAGAGCTTTTGTTTAAACTGTAAAACAATACAGGGTGGTCAGGGAAAATCTGGAAGTCAGGGAATTTGGAAAAGAGGAAAGGTCATGGAAAATGGACTCAGAATTAGAGCGACTCAACCAGTCCATCTGGCCAGCAGATATTAATCAAAGATAAAAGGACAGGAAGCTCAGGAAAATATTCACTTCTTTGGATCGATACTCCTCATGGGCTATGGTTGGCATTAAAATTTACTAAAATCAACTTAGCATGGATAATCGATCTCCAAAACTACCGCAGATCATTATTCCCTTTAGAATATTAAATTCCCTTATTAAAGTTCACGATGTTCTCAGCCAACCACCCTAACCTTCATTTGACAACAAAATGTCGCACATAGTGGGGTATTGATCAGGACTGATTATACATGAGTAAGGCTGAGTCAAGAGAAGAACAATGTATTTTAGAAATAACTCATAATTATTACATTACTTTACAATTCTGGTCTGACTGAACCCTGGCTCAGGTAGGAATTAATTTTCAACAGGTAGGGTTTGTTTTTGAGTTTTTTTCCCAGGATTTTTAAAATTTGTGAATCTGGTATTATTCTCCAGCCCCCTACCTGCAGAGGAGAGACTCCCCACTTACCAGCAGCATCAGATCCTAAATACCTGTGTTGAGGTAGGGGGTTGAGGTGGGTTTAAAGATTAAGCACCTTTTGGGGCAGTGGGTAGGGGTGACACACAAAAGCCCTTAGCCTTACAGAGCATTCAGCACCCTTACTTAAGGAACTTCCTTGATTAATGAGTAGGTATCTGGCTGCACGATATTGCGATGTTCCACGTAGGTAAATGAGCCCTTATTGCTCTGATACCACGGCAGCGGATGTGAGCCGCCAGCCAGCTTCCCCTCTCCCACATTACTTCTGTTTCGAGCTTCGGTGGAATTCCTTATTGAGCCGGTAGCCTGCACTGGGTTGGCTATGAGACGGTGTGATGTGGCTTGCGGTAGCTCAAGCCTCTAGTTGCTTTGCCAACGCTCCCATCTTGATGACCACTAAGAATGTTGACATTGGTATTGCAGCTAGTGAGGAATTATGTTTAGGAGACATGTCTGAAAAAGACAAACTTCTCTTTAGAAATGAGTGCAAGACATTTCTAGTCTAAGCAGCTGAGAAGATTATGTAAAGAATTCCCATGAAGTATAAACTTAAGTTAATGCAGTGTGATGTCTTAAACCATCCATTAAGCTCAATGAACCTGAGAAGTGCAAGTGTTCTATGAAAACTGGTCTGACATTATTAATAAGGTGCAAATATATCCCTGCAGTTCAGGCTAAACTTACAAATATTCAGTTTTCTAATTTTCTTGATGACACAACTGTGCTTAGAAAAATTCTAGGAGGATTTGACTGAAAAAGGGACCATTAAGATCACGTTTTGTACTAAGCCATGGACAAAAAAAAGACTACAAAGACACTTGTATCAAGATTTTGCTGATATTGCCTCATGGGAATGCCTTTGTGGAGATCGGCTTCTCCGCGAACAAAGACATAATGGTAGAGAACGTGTTAGAAGATTCATTAATAGGGCTAAATCATATTTGGGACTAGATCTCCCATCATGATGGTGATGTAGAATCTTTCATTATTACTAAGGAAGTGGTGAGGTATTCGCAATCAGCGCACGTGCTTTGTAAAGCTGCCTTGGAAGCATAAGGCTCATGTAAAAAGGGATGGAAAGAATGAGTTACAGATACAGAGGGAGGAAAGAAATATTTCTGTTCTAATTACTCCACCATTCGCTTAAGGGAACGATGGAGGAATTAGAACAGTTGATGCTAAAAAAGAATACACTAAAAACACTTGATAAGCTGAACAAAGATATTATTAAAGATCGAAAGGGTAATTCTGCAATCCACCCAACAGATCTCCATGATTGATTTCCTGTTGTTTGCAAGTTTTGATCTGAGGCCAAATAATTTTTTTTTCTATTTTTTTACTGTAACTGTGTGTTATGTTATGTCTGGAACTGCATTTTGCACGACGACTCCGTGGAAAATGCAGATTTGTTCCTAAAAATGCAACCTGAAATTGTTCGAAAGTCAGGGAAAGTATAGTATATTTTGGTCAGAAAAATCAGGGATAAGTCAGGGGAAATAAAAAACTAATACTGCTGGGCACCCTGCAATAGTCCTTTTTGTAAAACACTAATTTCCACTGTTTAATAGCATTTTTTCGACTTGCTCTTATCTGTAAAGTATTTCTTTTCTAAATACACTGTTCCCATTTTAAATCACAAAAAAATAGTAGGTAGAATCATTTCCCAGCATATTCCATGAACCAGGGAAGTGCAAGGGCACACCCCTCTCAAGGCAAGGGTGACTCCCTCAAAGGCACACTGAGACATGTTTTGCTCTTCCACGATTTAGAATTGTTCTAGTTATATTCTTTCTCGCAAAAGTTTGGGCAATTAATTTTCTCTTTTGCAAAGAATAACCAAACTGGGATTTGATACAAGTTTAATTTTTCAAAGTTTCAGAGAACAAAGTATACAGGCTGAATTGAGATATTTATTGCCTGCAACAGTAATTCTCATTCATCAGTTCGTTTTATTTGTAAACTTTACGGGCACAGTGAAATAATTTATTTTTAATGTTCTCTATTTTTGGAAAAATATCTTCTCTTATTATCTAAACACTATTTTCTCTTCTCTTTGGAAAAGTATCTTCTCATAACTGGACAAGAAAAAAAGACTTCGATTCGAAAATAGCGCATTTCCTTGATGTTGGCATTGGCGGAAAGGTTTAGTCACGTGACAAGAACTTGCATCTTTCTTCATTGGCTGCTGCATCCAAGCTTAGAACAACCATTTTGAATTTCAACATGGCGTCGTCAGATGTTATGAGTGAAGTTGAAATACAGTCCGAAATTCAAGAGGTTGAAATCGAAGAAATTCCCGTGGAAATCCCTGTTGAGACTGTGGAAACAACTATTGGTGATGTAGACGGGCCTCCTATGATTGCACTCCAGCCCCTGCCAGAACGAGAGGAAATAATTCTTCAAACACAAGAGGAAGTAGTTGGTGGTGTTGACCCTTTATCGGTTTATGATCAAATTCCTGTTCCCTCAGAGAACGAAATATACATTGAATCAAGTCCTGGACCTTCCAGAAGAGGATCAAAAAAATCTAGACGTGGTGGGAGGTTACGTGCGAGTGAACATATTTCTAGTGATGTGGGTTCCGAGACAAAAACTCGAAAATGGGAGCAGAAACAAGTTCAAATCAAGACTTTGGATGGTGAATTCTCGGTCACAATGTGGGCCTCCGGGACAGACGATGGTAAGAGTCATTACTGCATCCACGGTGTTGTAATTTCAAATTTAGTTTTAGACAGCTCGAGTATCTTTGAATGTCATTATGCCTTGGTCTCCGTTGGTGATAGCCATGGTACCTGCGTCACGAGCATTGATCGATACGGGGCGATGGACCCATTTGGTGTGTAATACCGTAGTAATTGATGTTATAATGTTTTTGAGATTTGTTAACAACTGGTTTGTTTTGTTTTGATACTTCGCCGGCCATGTAGGATTCATGGGCGCAGCCATATTTTGAAAATGGCTTCCTGAATATGATGGCGGAGGGTAGCCATTTTCATTTGCGTTCCGGATGTGCTCTCATAGCATACGTTATGCGATACGTTGAGTGAAAGCGACTAATCTGTGGAAAATTGTGGTTTTGTGAAATGAAACATAGCTGTTATACCGTTTATGCATATTATATGTAATTACATGTTAGATACTCGCAACACAAAATAGTTAAATACTTGTCCTTGACTGGCACACCTAACGCTCGGCGGCAGAAAAGTAATCGATTGAGTCCCAATCCGGTCGTACTCTAGGCGTTTGGTGATCTGCTTTGGGGAAATATTCTTAGCTGATTTGTGTCAGGTTTCTTTAAAGGAATGTCGAATACGGTTGAATTCACTATCAATTATACGGTTTTAATCCATGTTTCGTGGAAATTGTATACGGGAGAAATACCGCGAAAAATACCATGGAACACTTACTAAGGTTGATTGACTTATTTTGATGGTATTGGCGTACTGGTTGTTTTTGAGAATGTTAATGGAATATAATCTTTTTTTAGACGAAGGCAGTAATCCTGAACCAGATCCAGACTATACGGAATATATGACGGGCAAGAAAATACCACCAGGTGGAATTCCTGGGTTAGATCTAAGTGATCCGAAACAGCTCGCCGAGTTTGCACGGTAAGTGATTATATTTGTTCGAGACATTTAATTTTTTGTGGAAATTAATCACACGTCTTTATTGCCTTTGTTAGTGTTATTTAATAATAGTTGGTCAATTACAATATAATTAACGCCCATGTGATTGTTGCTCCTGAATGTTCGCATCAAACATTTTCATTACGTCGAGTAAAGATTTTCTCCAAACTCATTTTATCATTGCAGTCCCGGGCACAGAGTGAAGCCAAAGAAGCAACAAAGTGACAGTGTTGACAGGACCATAGCGTGCCCCCACAAGGTAAGATAATTTCTTGTGACGCACAGATTTGGCTTAGTAATGTATGGTGGAACATTTCCGCTGATTTGAAATGTTGATATGCCCTTGTGTTGCTGGTGTTCATGTCCACTGAAAGCAGTATAAGGGCATGTTTTCACGATGTAAGTTTTTTTGCAAGGGGCAAGAGTACCGGTAGAGGTATTGAAGAGGGTAACCCATTCAGCCTTTTGTCCGGGCTCAACGTTGCCTAACTTCGTTGATCCGACGGGAACCAGTTTTTCAACGTGGCTAGACCCCTGCCCTTCATTGGATGTTACTCCCATTATTGACTTGAGTAATACTTACAAGGAGAGACCAAGAGAAATGTCGACCGTTTTGATTGCCGATTTTTTGTCATGTACGGAACAACTAATGCTCCGCTAATCCGGAGTGGTTTGGTTGAATAGGCTATAGTTTTCGTATAATAATTAATAATTTATTCATTTTTTTCAGCCGTTTTCTTGTATACCTAAAATGTAGCTGTCCCCGCACGAGGTCAGCATGGTGTAGTGGTAAGCGCACAGGACTGTGGATGCTGAGGTCAGACGTTTGAGACTCCTCAGCAGAATATTTTTTTTCTCTATTCCAAGCGTTTTCATCGCTTTTCCAAGTGTATTTCGATTGCAGCTCTTCATTGCCCGTCAATGGTTTAATTTTTCGCATCACATTCGTTATTTTCGACCTGGATCAGCTCTGGGGTACCGGAACCCTGGGCGATGGAGAGCCTTAAAAGCAACACAGTAATGCACCTATGTTTAAATGCGTGTTCTGGTCAACATAAGTCTTGCATTCACCGAACATCTCATGGGAACGCTTGCCTCGAGATGAGGAGGCAAAAGCCGGTATCGAATCTTGTCGGACTTGGTCGGAAAAATTCTACGTCGTCCTGCGTAATTACGAATAAAAGTGCAGGGCTCTTATTTTAACTTACCTTGAAAACGAGCAAATGCAAGGTAAAAAAGGTCGAAAGTCGGTAAATGAAAAATGTGAGTAAAATATGTGGTAAAATATTAAAACATTAGGTAAATTATTAGAAACCGAGCTATTAAAGGATCGAAATTGGGCATTATGACATTTGTTTCCCTCGGAGAGCTCAGGCTTGATGTGGTGATGTTAAGAAGAGGCAAGTGGTGGAAAAGGAATAATCTGCCTATTCTAGAATAGGAGGTATAAGGATTGATGGGATATTCCCTGTAATTTCTTCTGTAATTGCATGTGACTCAAGCACCATAAACCAAGCAAAGTTCATCACAGAAAATTACGAGGGCAGGGTTAGGGGAAGGGTTTGAAGCGTAAGGAAAAGGTTTATTTGAAGGTAAAGATAGCAAAGGTACTGAAGGATAGTGAAGGAACTGAATAAAGGAAAAAAATTTGTAGAAAGCAAATCAGACAGCAAACCAATTAATATCCGAAAACGTCGAGCCCTCCTGGCGCCGGATATATGTCCCTAATTCCCTGCCCATGAGGCTCATGCACAAAACTCAAAAGCGACCATTTTTCAGATGACCAATTCACGGACGATAAGTAACAACTGACATTGCAATATTAGTTCACTGAATTTCCTCACTCCCATTTAGTCTGAGGGTACAGCTGATAGGGTGGTAATCGTTTTAAAAACAACAAAAGCACATAAGAATGGCGCACCAAGAGCATCTAATAAAACATTGCTTGCCACAAGCACAAATAGACTTCTGCACTTCCTCTGGAAAACAGACCTGATGAACATTTTGAAATTTCTATTTTCAGCCAATTTTGAAGCATACCATGCATATTGTAGCATGCTCGTAAATTTAGGTGAGGATAGCTGATTATGCACAAGAGAATGTATACGGATTTCATCTTCTCTGGAGCTGATTTCACGATTCTCTTGAAGGAGATACGTGCAGTTTTGCAACCTGGTGATGAAGAGCTTAACTTGACGATAAAAATATACATCGCAGGGCTGGCAAATGGGGGTGCACTTTGGGGGTATTACTTTCAACTGACATGTGTGGAGATCATTGTCGTCAGTAAATATTTCGTCGTGCATTGCAGCATTCGTTTGACCACCCCATGAGTCTAGTAGGAGCAGTAAACGATTTGTGGAGATATAGGGTTTCAAAACATTTTTTAAAAAGAGTTTAAATAACTCTGTTGTCAACTTCCCTGATTTTGAAGATGCCACCACAACGTTCTTCCATTTTTCCTCTAATTCTTGCACGTTTCTGCACACTCTTGGCCCAAAAATGCCTGTGGCTGTGTAGGAATGAGTCATTTTGTTCCTATCTTCAGCACGCAAGACGACCGCTTTTTGTCCTTGATGGGATAGTGTTCTTTTGATGTCCACTCTGTATTCACAACCAGTTTGATCTGTGTTTATAACATAATCAGGATCATCGTCGAAAATCACTTCACTCGTCTTTGAAACATTTCGGCACTTTTCAGAATTTCCTCCAAAGACGTGACATCTCTATTGGAGACAAAGGTTGTCACTTTTCGTTGCCTGATTCGAAATTCTTTTTTGAAGTTAATCAGCCATGATCTCGAGGTGGCGAACGTGAATTCCTGTGACATATGCTGATATGCAACGGTTATGGCCCACTGTTGAAGAGATCTCGATGTGACATGTTCCTTCCTTTCCCTCGCTTCACAAAATCATTCATAATATTGAAAATGCAATTTCCCTCGCTTCACAAAATCATTCATAATATTGAAAATGCAATTTCCCTCGCTTCACAAAATCTGTTATATGTACACCTTTTGATCATATGCAATTTGTCCAAACGCGTTCCTCCTTTTTCAATATCTTTGCACCATATTTTGATTTGAGATTTGCATCTCAATGACTGCGTTCCTCATTTCTGTAGGGTAGATAGTGACCAATAAGGGTGTTCTTTTGTCATATTAACAACTTTTATTTTGGTTTCCAACGGGACTCGCGCATACTTTGGTGATTTTGGCGACGGCTCATAGAATTCACCGGCACTTTGAGTTGGAGGAGAACTGTTTTCTTCCGATTCTTCTTCACTCACGACTTCGCAATTGCACCCTCATCTTCGTCTTCACGAAATAATTCATCCTCCTCGATGAGTATGTTCTCCTCCAGAATTTCTAGGAACATACTGACTGCTCTCTCTCCAATTAATTGAGCCTTTCTTGAAATTTCTACATTCGAAAAGTCAGTAATCAGATTCATTTTCTTCAAAGTCTCTGTAAAAGATGACGATAAATTATTATGCAGTCTCATTTTAAAAATATACGAGTCTGTTTCCTACGTTAATTCCCTTACACAAAACAACAAGGAGTTTGCTCACTCCGAGTGGACTCTATCAGGATAGGAATATTTTTTTCTAACATTAGTGCACTCAAAAAATCTGTAACTTATTGCATTTTCAATATTAGGAATGAAACAGTAAATGTTGCGCTGTTATAGCTTACCTTGGAAGTAAATCACTGCCGCTGTGACGTCCTCTTTTGAATACGTTGAAACACTCGCAACATTGTCTTCCCTATGTGATGGAAATATCGTGGTGGATGTGCTTGGTATATCCATTGTCCGCTATATAAATCTCTTCTAGGTGTTCCCCCTGCTAAGAGCACACTAATGCCAAGATAAAATTCTTTCTATAAAGTCTTGCCAAAGATGACAAAAATTCTGAAGGAAAAAAATGCTACAATATCCAGATGGTGAACTAGTCGTCTGATGCATACGAGCGAACGAGAACAAATGTTAGCGGAAGCCTTTAGGGTACTCGCAGTCAGTTCCCTGTGAGCCCTAAAACGGAAGAAAAGGTCAACCTCCGAAGGCCATACTTCTATTACACCCTCCGTGGTCACATTACTATCATTGAAAGAAAGGATTAACGGAGGCATTTTCTAAGAAATGACCGCTTTCAAAATTTTCGGTGGGTGCATTTTCTGGAGAGACTGCAAAATGCGGTTCATTCGAGTGGTAGGAAGGTTTATAGATTTCTCTGGGTGCATACATTTTCTGGGTTTAGTCCTGTGTACCTACTTTATATAGTTGATTATAATTTAAATTAAATATTGATGCTAATACAATTGTTCCTCAAATTCCCTGTGTCTGCATTGAGTTGGTTTTTTTTAAAACAGTTAAATGATTGCCCTGCACTTTTATTCGTGATTACGCAGGACGACGTAGAATTTTTCCGACCAAGTCCGACAAGATCCGATATCGGCTTTTGCCTCCACATCTCGAGGCAAGCATTCCCATGAGATGTTCGGTGAATGCAAGGCTTATGTTGACCAGAACACGCATTTAAACATAGGTGAATTACTGTGTTGCTTTTAAGGCTCTCCATCGCCCAGGGTTCCGGTACCCCAGAGCTGATCCAGGTCGAAAATAACGAATGTGATGCGAAAAATTAAACCATTGATAGGCAAAGAAGAACTGCAATCGAAATACACTTGGAAAAGCGATGAAAACGCTTAGAATAGAGAAAAAAAATATTCCGCTGAGTAGTCTCGAACGCCTGACCTCAGCATCCACAGTCCTGTGTGCTTACCACTACACCACGCTGACCTCGTGCGGGGACAGCTATATTTTAGGTATACAAGAAAACGGCTGAAAATAATGAATAAATTAATTATTATTATAGGAAAACTATAGCCTATTCAACCAAACCACTCCAGATTAGCGGAGCATTAGTTGTTCCGTACATGATAAAAAATCGGCATCCAAAACGGTCGACATTTCTCGTGGTCTCCCCTTGTTAGTTAGTTACTACTTAATACTGCGCACATGGAATGTATTTGAGCTACTCATTAATTCTATCGTTGACATAGATTAATTTACAATTGGCATTAACAACAGCAAGCAGTATAATTGAGTGACTCCCTTTGTTTTCAAAATAATGGGATCCAGCTCTGAACTGAAAGTGAAGACACATACGGAAATTCCTCGAGGTGTCAAACCTGAGGTCAATGATTCCAATGCATATGTGATTGTGATACCTGATGAATTTTTGCATCATCGTAAATGGGTTTTAAACGCGATATATAATTCCCTAAGTAGTTAATAAATGAATAAGTGTACACCAGGTATTATCCTTTCAGATTTATGTAAATGTTTTTGTGACGGAATAATAACACCGTGCTGTGGTGTATGTTCATTGAACACATCATTGACTGATGAACCATGTCATTGATGCCAAAAGCCATAAGATTAGCGACAACCTGGAACCATGTATTTTATTTCATTGTGGTAAACTTTCACTACAACTGCAAATTTAAAATTTGAACAATAGAGAATTCCATACAAAGCACGCCTAAATTAATTTTACAAGCCAAGTTTCACATAAACAAAGCCAATTCCAAGTCTATTAACAACTGAATAAGTCATTATTGTCATCTACTACAAGATTGCTTCATGGTAATTACATCAGAAAACTGAAAATGCAATTTGATATTTATATTTTCTGCTTCCTAATAGTAAATGAATATTTAAATTTTGCACTGCAAGGGAAAACAAAAGCAATTGCTTCATGCATGCAAGGAAATTGCATGAAAAATTGTTCAAAGTCATTGACTTTGTGGCCTCTCTTTATAATCTTGAACAGATGATTGTACAGTAATATGAACAAGTAGAGAGACAAATTCGCACAATAATTTATATAAAATATGTATTATGTAATCAGACCTAAATATGCTTATTGTACCACAAGCAACAGCCTGTCAATCACCATTATATAAACCTGATGGGCCCATTAACTAACAGGTTAAGTTGTTAAGACTCAGGTAAAACGTGCCTTTTTAAATTCCTTATGGCCTTTTTACATGGTACATTTTTGTGTGCAATTTCTTGTACATATGCACATATGAAGAAAATTGAACTGTGTGAAGCAGCAAATTGTGTGAATGCTTGTGCAAATATCTGTATGACTGATGGAAAATATAATGTGTTCTAATTTCATTCAGAGAAACAAACTTTCGTTCAGTTCCATACATTCGTTTGTACAGTAAAATGTACCGTGTAAAGCAGCCTTTAGAAACATATACTGACAAAATTTTTAAACTTTTGTAATGCAATAAGCTAAGGGTAACAATTCATTGTTAAACTACAGTAGTTACTCTGTTCTCTATGGCATATCATTTGTTAATTAGCCCTGCAAATTTTGGTAGTGCCTTGTGTCACCGGGATTTGTAAGTGAAAAAGGAAGAGAGGAAGAGTAAATAGCATTTTGAGGCTAAATTCAACATGACAAATTCGTTATAAATCATTTCTTTTCTTCATTGAATGTAGTCATTGCTTCACTGTCATGTATAGGGGATAATTAAGGGAAAGATTATTTTGGGGTAAGTTCATTTTACCACCAGTGGTCACGGAATTTTTCCGATGACTGTTTATTGATACAAGGTGTGCATTTTCTTTATTTAACCCATTGGGGGAAAGCAACAGCGATTCGCCGGTCTACCTTATTTTGTCTTAAGCTAAAGAGCCAGCGATTCGCCAGTCATGTGGTGGAATTCGATATTCTAATGCTATTCTTTTTTCCTGATTATATGTATCACGTCTTTTTTTTATTCTGTGAAAATAAGTTTTGAAATATTTAATGTAGGTATAAATAATTTTAATTTAAAAAAATCCTAGTGAAAATTTTCAGAAAATTAAATAGAGTTTAAAGGGCAGAAAATCCATGATTTAATTTTAAATGCCGTCCTGAGTTGATGGTGATTTGACAACGTGGCATCATGGCTTCACTCTGGCAGAGCCTGGGGAAGCTCTAACCGAAAATAAACCCCCTCTCCTCCTCCCCCCTCCTTTCCTTCTTTAGCAGAAGGGACGAAGGGATTACTGAACGGGTGGTCTTCTTCTCATGCCCTAAAGATGGTAGTTTCTCCGACTCGTGCTGCACCACATCTGAGGTCCCGAACATACCTCTACGCTCGCCATCGTCGTCACGCATTGACATAACATCAAAAATTGTCGTTCATTTAGAAGAGGAAATCACAAATCATCTTTGTCATTATCACCCTCCGATTTGTATACGTCCCTTAAATAATTAATTCCTTGATTTATTGGTGTTGTTTCACGTTCGTGTCATTTCAGAGCAAGTTCATTGACATTCTTTATTCTCACATTGATGTGGTTAGAAGCTTTGTAAATATGCGATCCCAATGTTTTAAGACTAGGAATAGGCTCAAAAGAAGAAAATAAAATTCCGATTGTCATAGCATTTCCACGAGTTAACCTTAGGATTATGGTGTATGACAGGTAATTTGAATAATAATAATAATAACCATGAGATTATAGTTTGTATAATACCAATACACATCTGTTATTGACCACGCAGCCGTTCCACTAAAATCTGGTCTAATGTCTGCTACGTTCAGAGACGTGGGCCTCCCTGCGAAAATGATGCAATAGGAGGAGCTGAGCGAGATTAAGGACCTAGGTTGAGAAGAGAGAAAAGACCTCAAGCAGGAGACCTTTCTTATACGACTAATTTCACCCAAGTTGTCGGCGTATAGATCTTTAGTTGCATTACCTCCTACTAACGATTCTATTCTTCACCCGCGAAATTCTGCCGTCATAAACAACGGCCACCATGTGCCTATTTCTATAATGCATTAAAAACAATCTTAGAAATCTCCTTAGCGGTCCATTAAACTTATGAGGCTTTCTCCGCTATTGGAACTGCGTTTTGACACTCATTATTTCCAATGTCCTTTATTCAAAAACAGATCGCAATGGGCGTTGATGGATGTGGAAGGTGGTAGATGTATGAGGGTTACAGGTCCTAGTACAGCTAATTGCACGCGCATGCGTCCTATGATATTTAACTGATTGCAAGAGCTCTGTAAGCATGTGAAGACATTTCCGTTGGTCAAAGTGCAACTAATGTTACGCTGTAATTGGTTATTTAATGCCTTTTTCCATTCTTCAAAGGACGAGGACAGTGACAACATACGATATTCCCGAATAATCATTGTTTATAGGAGACCTGCAGGCGCTCACAAAATACCACCGACTCTCGCCCTACCATCACGCCCGACCACGGCATTGAGCGATGAGACCTCCTACCCCTGCCGAAGGATCGCCACCCGCTAATCTCCTCCCGTAGGGGAGGAGTGGCGAGGAAGTTCTTCCATCATACCATGTATGAAATTAATAAGAGACAATCAAACCTAAATCATGAACCATGTTGATAAATGTATTCGCTCGTGAGCATGTAAATGTTTTGAAATATTCGCCTGGTAATGTGAGTAGAAACAAACCTAAAAGTGCTCTGGTGGAAGAGTGGATGGGCAGATGTCTGCGATGTTTTACCTGCTTCCAGATCACCCCTTATGCATGGGCACTGGGCTGCAAGGGCATAAACTCAGGATGTTGACCTGAGGCATACCAGGTGGAAGGGGTCGTGGGTGCAATAAAATGTATGGAGTAAGGTTTTTGGGCAGTGGAAAATTATTCCTCGCGAAGACCGGTCCTCCCCATTGTCTCAGTACAGGGACTCAACAGAGTGGTCAGAGGGAACATGCTGCCCCCCATTTGGCATTCAGCTCTCCTTTGAGGAAAGGGGAAAAGGTGGCTGGGAAAACAAAGACCAATACGGACTGGAGGGTGAAGTCTCTCGGGACACGCTCACCAAAAATCCTCGCGGTGCAATTTCCTGATATCTGGCGAATATTCTCACTGACTGATTTCCTAGATTTCCCTAAAAACACACGCAAATTTTATTTTATCACCGAGTTGTTGAACAGTGGACACACGCTAGGATTCTTGGCGCATTGTGATTCAGTATGGGTAGTAGATTTACTTCGCACTCATTATCAGTGATTATTTTACCTATTGGGTGTACTGCGCTTGTAGCTAGTAGTTTTCGGCCATATCTAAGATATACACAATGGCAATCTAGCACTATCGGAGTTTTATGTTGATTCTTGTTCATCTCTGCGGAAAAGCCATCTCAGCTTGGACAGCATCACATTTCCTATATTTTGACATAACTTTTGTTACGTAGTTCGTATGGTTGTTGTTATTTCCACTAGTAATTTAGCTGTCGCAATGCTTCCTTTCTCATTTAGACTCATGGAAGTTGCTAATGCCATATAATCTGCAGAGGTAAATTTTTGAAATTAGGAATTTTGTACTTCGTTCTATCTTAGGAAGCTTGAGACTTTAAATTTAGATAATCGATTATGCAACATTTGAACCAGTCTGAAAATACTTATCAACAGGTCAGCATCTGCATCTGCGTAATAACGCGCAAGCCACTGTAGGGCGTGTGGCAGAGGGTGAAGCTCGTCCACTATGAAATACTTACAAACATTTTACAGCTATAATGCCACTACTTCACGGAGACATGTTAGAAATAAGAGACACGTATAACTAGGTGGTGGTTAGTATTTACTAATCCATAAAGCGAGTTTTATATTACACAAAGGGTGTGGATCAGAGAAAATCGGTGAAAAAATCCACCAAGACCGGTTCTCAAACCCGGAACCCCCTGCCTGCTATTCTCATTCTCACCTCAATGCTGCTATACCCTTTTTCTTCCAACACACTACCTAGATAGCTAAATTGCTCCACCTGCTTTAGTTTCTGACCTCCGACTTTTATAGTTTTACTGGCCCTTTTTGTTCCTGAGAATCGCATTACTTTCATTTCATTCTGATTTATGTACATCCTGTATCTTTGGCACTGTCCCTGCAATGCATTCCTGTTGCGTGAATAAAAAGAGTGGGGCAAAAGGAATTCGAAAGAAAAACTACTGTATTTCTGGAATGCTACATGGGTCCTAGAAAGACTCCAGTCTTTTCAAGGACTGAAGGGCATGAATAAGAAGTTTGTTCCTGGTGCTAATGCAAAGAAAAATAACTTAATGCGATTCCGTGTAAACTTATCCCATCGCATGGTTCAATATTCTCACGATTTCATCAAAATAGAGTCAGTGGAGGTTAGTGACAATGAGTACAGCTGAAAAACGATGAATTGGAAGCCTTAGGGTCCATGTCACTGGAACAATGTCAGTGAGTCATGGCACTTCCAGCCCCCTCCATGCGGAGCCAAACCCTGGACACACAATCGGAAAATCATATGTATTTTTCGGTGCCGCTGATTTATTTTTAATTTCTCTTCAGTTTCTTGCTTTTGAGTCTTCAACAAGTACTCTGATATAAGTCACTTGACAGGTCTTTCCCAAAAACGCTAGATATTCTCTACATTTTGTAAAAATATTATCTGAGAACAGTGTCTGACATTTTTTAATGGAATTGCACTAAAATGCTTTAAAAAAATATTCGAAGCTAAGGTATTTTAAAGGCAAAGCCTTGTGTTAATAGATCATACTATTCTTTATTCATTGAAATTCTTCACACAACGTCACTATCAACTTAACTTGGGAGACATTCTGAGAAAAATTAGTTCAGGTGATTTGGAAATTTTGTCATTTTTGAGACCCTGTATCTGACTAAAAGGTGATAATTATGTCAAATGATGCATTATTTTTAAATTAGCAATCACTTCTGAGTTTTTGTGTGAAGTTTCAAGTCTATACCTCAAATAAAGCTATTTTGGAATTTTGTCCAGATTTTCGATTACCGACCACTATGGTGGTGAATGTAGAGATATGTTCAGGACTTGGAATGTTATGCAGTGCTTGTCGGAAAAAACGACCATGGGGTGCCCGCCCTCCTTCTTTAGGATATAGGAGGACCGACTGTTCAGCAATTCCTTCATCCTTTCTGCTAAAGACGGAAAGGAGGGGGGGAGGAGGCTTGTTTTCGGTTAGAGTTTCCCGAGGCTCCGCCAGAGGGAAGCCGTGATGCAGTGTTGTCAAATCACCACCAACTCAGGACTTAGAAAAAAATCGACCTCCGAAGTGGTAACATTTTATTGTGGACGGGTGTACCTTAGTTTAAATGACCCTGGCTATACTGGTTACTATTTTCATTGAATATAATGTAACTACTCATTAGCCCCGCCATTCTTTGTTTTTACTGAGGAAATGGGCTGCATGACACCAGTTCAGTTGATATGTGTCTTCCTATCACCCCAATGTATGTACCCATTTCTGCAATTCATCTCCTTAAATTAGTATGTAAATTATAATTATGTTTCTGGTATCGGCGTTGAGCCAAGGCAAATCACTCTAATATTCTTTTGCTGAGAGTGACTCAGAATTTTTTCTGATGTTAAATGACTTGTTTTATTTGGGAGTAAAAGTTCCAGCACTGTTGTTTCCACATGATTTATTAGTAGACAAGACCATGTTTTTGTAGCAGGGCAGCATTGTCAGCAGTATATATACAGTTGAGCACCCTTAATCTGGGAACACCCATAATCCGGCAATTTTGCCATGACCACCTATCCAGTACTATGTGGAAAATGCCTAAAAAATTTACGGAAACATAGCTTCTATTATCCCATTCTTAATGTTAATTTTCCCATTCTGAGAATCAGAATAATTTAAACAATAATTTCTGGTACTTCGTGTACACTGTATTTATTCTGCAACTTGAACTAAACATACAAAACTGAAGACATCGCTGAGATGTCAGAGTTTACAGATAGGCCACTTTCAATGGCGCGTGCATTTTTGATTGACCTCTGGACGTAATTTGATAAAATTATTTGTTATCGGCTTGTGTCAAATCTATAGTTGTGGCAACAGCAGAGGAGTCAGGGTTAGTACAAAACATTAACAATTGCAATGGTGAAAAAGCTTGATGCCGTCGCTTCGATGCACCGATCGGTCAAGCGTTTGTCTGAAATATATTGCGTGGGATCTTCGACAACATATAACACATTAAGAAGCAGAAAGAGAAAATCCTCAAAATTTTACAATTAAAGTGACACGAAGAAACAGATTACAGAGACAAAAACTATGGAAGAAGATTTAAGTGCTGATTTAGATTGCGTGGCTTCGATTTCGTCAAAGTAAGGGCTTAGTTAGTAATTCTGGCCAAATGGTAATGGAACATGCTTAACTATTTCAAAAACTAATATAATCTTAAAGAAGTAAAGTGGAAAATTTTGCATGCATTGAATAGTATTTCAATCAGTTCTAAAACACGTGCGGTTTAAATTGTGGCCTGCTTTGAGGTTTGATGTAGACGAAATAATTTCAAAGGCTTTCATGTTTCTGAGAATAAACATATGATGATGGAGTTGGTTGAGTGTGCAAATACGATTCATAACCCTGAATTAAAGGAAATGGAATTGCTAAATTTAGAGGAATGTATAGGTAACGACCACAATACACTCAACACACAAAATTTCACAGATGATGATATCGCTGAAGTGGTAATTAATAACAGTTAATCTGAGCTGGGATGATGATGGGAGCCTGAAGTTGTTGAAGGAAGACTACTTTTAATGATGATCTTTAAAGAATTGTCCTGTCCGGTTGCCTGCAAGGTAAAGATGGGTGGCCGTACAGACGACACCCATGGCGTTGACATCGCACTGAATCAGCTGGTAACGAATCAGTGTGGTAGGAAATATGTTGCACAAAGTACAGCATAAGAAATATCAAATTTTATATACCCTTTTCCAATAATAATATTATACTTTTAAGTGTACAGCAATATGATGCACACGATGCTTAGCTTCCGTTATTTTCACTCATTGCGCAACTTCGATGCTTTTAAGAAATAACTTTGTGAATTAAGAAACTACTTCTTTCTTAGTATTCTCTTTGACTCTTTTAATAATTATGTTCAGTATATGGCACACGAATATGTTTTGTCATATATAATTGATTCCTTTCAATGAAAACATCCCAGACTTCAAAAATAAACCAGTTGCATTGCATGACCCGTGGTCCGGCAAAATCCCTAATCCGGCATCACTTCGGTCCCGACTATGCCGGATTAAAGATGCTCAACTGTACCATAAAAACCACTAAAAATGGAGGGGGCGGGGAGAAAGGTCTCTCCCATTTTTCCAAACATATGTAAGGCCACAACGCTGAATTAATCCCAAAGGTATTCATCTTGAGGAGGAGGAGTACAGATTAAACACCTTAGAAGAGCTGGTGATTTTGAGTGACCATACTTCAAGGCAACTCATTAATGACCATTTGTATCCCTCACATTCCCCCCTCCTGCTATTTCCCTGGGCTGCCCATTACTCACCTACTGAGAGACCCGCTACTGTACTTCCCTTGCCTCCCTCCGCCTGTTAACTCTCCCATCATGCTTACCTTCCATGGATTCCCCCTTCTTTCTCTCACTCCTCCCCTACCCCTTTCTTCCCCCCTTTTTCAAAGTTTTTTTTTGTTGTATACGTATACACCTTATTCTGTCTTACTCTTCACCTGATGTTGTTAGCCTGCTGAGAAACCATGGTTGTGTCTTATAAAAATCCTTATGAAAACTGTGGTGTTGGAACTTCTATTCACAGTATGTTTGACTTGCCCAAAGTTTTGCCTGAGACAGTGTCGTGACTTGATTTAAGTTGATTGTTGAATTCTTTGGTTTTCATTGTTATACATTGTGTGTGGTTGCTCATTTTTCAGGGATGCACCAAGATGTTTAGAGACAATTCTGCGATGAGGAAGCATTTACATACACATGGGCCACGTGTCCATGTTTGTGCAGAGTGTGGGAAGGCCTTTGTCGAGAGTTCGAAGCTTAAGAGACACCAGTTGGTGCACACCGGAGAAAAACCATTTCAGGTGAGTGAGCCTAGTCAGTCAGGTTTCATTTTTGTCTTGGGTATCTTAGGAGTATGATCCCAAAAACTCCTCACCCCCTTCAGGAAACGTGGATGGCAGTTGCCTCAGAGTGGTGGCATAAGAAGGAAATCAGGGTATTCCGTATTGTTTGTGGTGGAGTGAGCAGTACTTTTTAAGCATTTTTTTAGTGACATGAGGGGAATTTATTGTCGGTCGATTCATGTTATTTGGCCCAATGTAAAGCCATTAACCAATTGACCTGCCATTTTTTCTCAATGCTCACCCTCAAAATTGTCTATTTAATTTTTACAAAGTCATCTATTGATAAATAATTTATCCATGATTACTAAGTGATTACAATATCACTGTTATAGCATAGCTGGAAAAAATTAAATTATGAGACGGGCGAATCTCAGTCTTTGTAAGCCAATGGTATATGGTAAATGCTGAAGGTGATTATATTATTTAACTTGTTCAACCCTGAATATAATTTTCTGTTTCATGCCATAGTGGTGGCTTGAGGAATGAAAAATGCAACATTGGATGGTGGTGTAATATTAAAAATTTTAATGCTTATCTAGAAGAGGCCATGTCATTTTTGATTTAATACCAAGGGCTCTTGAATTTCTTCTAGAAATCAAGAGATAGCATGATGCATCTGTGGGTCACCTTGTAGTGGGTCAGCTTAATGAGGGTGCCCAGTAAGTGGAAAATGATCATTCAAGGATAGTTATTAATAGGAATCATACAGTAATTGTATTTATTTATAAAAATGAGGAATTTTTTTAGACATCCCTTGTCATTCCTTTTGAGGATTCATCTGTTTTTCATTTTGGTTGATAGATGCCCTTTCCATGCTTTATGCTTTAATTTGTGTGCCATTTGGCTAAATATAAAGTAATTTGCTGAATTTGGCTAAATAATAAAATAAACTAGAGATGGGTCGAATAGCAAATTTCTCGAACTCGAATATCAAATTTGAATATTAAATCATAGCTTGAATTTCGAATACCTCGACTTACTCAATTTCACATTGCATATTAAATGTTCTACTAATGTATTTGATGCCTGCATAGGTAAAATGGTTTTCTTAATAAAGTTAAAAAATTAACTCCTTAATTTTAAAATTTCAAATTTAATGAAATCAATAAAATCATATGCATCAATAATAGCATTTGAAACTTATTGCCTACTACAGATTTTTATTTAAGAATACAAGCTCACACGTTCATGATCTAACCTGCTTCTTTTCTGGTCACAAATTAAACCTGAGGTGCTGAAGAGTCGCTCAGAAAAAAGTGATTAAATACTTTGAAAATAATTCCTTCAAGTGAGGATACAGACTGTTCATTTTCCAGTAATTAAAAATGTTTTCACTAGGTGGAAGCAAATCTTCTGTTAGTACCTGGTGCTGTTAGCATTCATTTGGAATAAAGTCCCCACATTGTGTATTCATACTTTACATCAGATTTTTCAGTTGCACTTTTCTTGAGCTCTCTCTTTGTTTTAGGTAGCATTGGTCAGATAATCCCTTCTTCTCCAAAACCAATTTATTTTTCATCATTTCAACATTATTTGAATATTGGAAAACACTGATTTTGAATCGTGGATCAAGGATTATGGCTAATGTGTATAATTGTTCTTTTTCCGAAAATGCATACCGACTTTTGATGGAAAAAAGCAAATCATTGGCGAAGCCTTGCAGATGACTCTGTGGAAACTTACTAGTGTCAAGGAAATTAATGATGCTATTCACAAGACTTCAGAAACTGTCACTCTACTTCCACTAGTAACAAATGTTGCTCTTTCAAAAACATCCAGAACATCAATTAAATGCTCGATAGCCCTGTTTGTGGTGGAGTTATTTCTACATTAAAACTCAGGTTAGATTCAGCTAATGCTATTGTTTGCTTCTGCTCCAGAAGACGCCTCATCATTTGCAAAAGGGAGTTCCACCTTGTGGGTTAATCCTTATGCTCTTTAATATTCAGCTGTACTTGGGCCAATTCAGTTTTTTTTTTCGTTGCTTTAGTGGATTGCTTGGAGTGACCCACAATGCTGCGACATTTTGTTGCAAGATCTTTCACCATCATTTTGCTGAGGATGTTGTGTTTAATCACTAGTTGAAGAGTGTGAGCTAAGCAGAAAATATGATCAACTGGACTCCCTTCAAGTGCAGAAGCAATGTTCCTCCCATTATCTCCGACAATGCATGCAATTTTGTTAGTCAAACCCCATTCTTCAACAGTTTGTGTGATGAAGTAGCAAATATTCACTTCAGAGTGTGAAAGCTCAAGAAATGGCACAGATGACGAAAAGCATGATTTGAATCCATAAAATGGGCTGTCAAACTCATGTAGTCATCGGTGGCTATTGACGTCAACGTGTATTGTAGGAGCTGCTTAGCTTCAGACAACAAATTTTCTGTATTTTCGTTGTTTCCCCATACAAATCCGGGATAACTTTGTTTGCCAAATATTTTCTTGGTGGAATAGTGTATCTTGATTCTAAGTAACTGATCAGTTAAGAGGAACTTTTATTTTCCACTACTTATATAGATTGATTGTCAAGACAAATCATATTTCCAATCAATCTTGTAATACGAGGGCTGTCCAGAAAGTAACAGACTTTTTGATATAAAAAATAAACAAAGTGAAAATAATTTTTATTATATACATTTGAAGGTAAACTCTTAAGGCTGCTTTACACGATAAATTTTTTGTACCATTTCTTGTAGAAACACTTGTATGAGGAAATTTTACCGTGTAAAGCGGCAAATTGTGCAAATGTCTGAATGACTGTATGGAAAATAGAACCTGTTCTAATTCTATTCAGACAAACATACAATTTCGTTCCATTTATACAAGTGTCTGTACAAGAAATTGTACAAAAAATTATATCGTGTAAAGCGGCCGCAAAGCGGTAAAACTACAGGGTAGTTTTCTACATAATCGCCATTTAAATTAAGGTATTTATCATAATGTGGTACAAGCTTTTCAATACCCTCTCTGTAGAAATCTGCCGCCTGCAAGTTCAAACACTGGTTTACACCGGCATGCAGTTCAGCGTCAGTGTCAAATTGTTGCGTAGCGAGCCACGTCTTCATCGCTGGGAACAGGTGGTAGTCGCTCGGCACCAAATCCGGGCTGTACGGTGGATGATTGAAAACTCCCCATCCAAAACCATCCAAGAGCTCTTGGGTACGATTGGCCGTGTGTGGACGAATGTTGTCGCAGAGAAACAAAACTTTCTTGCTGAGTTTTCCCTGATGCTTGTTTTGTATCGCGCATCTTAATTTTCTGAGTGTTTCGCAATACCTGTCTGAGTGGATTGTTTGGCCACGTTCAAGAAAATCAACGAGAATCACTTCCTGAGTGTCCCAAAACACAGCCATGAATTTTCTTGCTGACAGTGTTTGCAGACACTTCCTCGGTTTCTTGGGCAAATGGGTGTGTCCCCATTCCATGAATGCTGTTTTGTTACACAGGTGACGTGCTTTACCCAAGTCTTGTTGTCACCGGTTACGATAAGATCGATGACTTGGTTTCCACTTGTGTCATAGTCTTCCAGAAATGTCAGTGCTACAGCAAGTCTCTGTTTTTTGTGGTCTTCCGTTAGGATTTTTGGAACCCACCTGGCACAAAATTTGTGGTAACCAAGTTTACCAACCACAATTTCATGAACTAAACTCCGTGAAATTGGGGGGGAAATGTTCTGAGAGTTCCGTAATAGTGAAACAACGATTTTCACGGATTGTTTTGTTGATTTTTGCAACCAATTCATCACTCACAAGACTAGGCCTACCACTGCGATCCTCATCGTGAACATTGATTTGGCCATTTTTAAAATCAATGCACCGCTGCCTCACTCGGCTTTCACTCATTATTCCTTGGCCATACACATCACATATCTGGTGATAAGTTTCAATTGGTTTGTGATTTTTCGCCAACAATAACCTTAATACAGCTTGCACTTCCATACTGGCGGGATTTTTAATTGCAGTGCTCATTTTAACACTCCACTGTATACAAAGTACAATCGGCATGATGCGTAAGCTACCATGACTGGTTGCATACTGATTGTAGGAACACTCTGGTGCCAAGATGGTCCCGCCCCCTGCTGCGCCATGCCAAAGCGTCTGTTACTTTCTGGACAGCCCTCGTAACTGAACTCCGTTTATCACCAGACTTAAAACTCTTGAGTTAAATTAATGAAATTCTTCAAAGTAGGTTGAGAACTGTGAATAATTGATTTTTGGTTCCCTCTTACAATCAAGAAGTTATAACCACGTTAATCAAATTTTTATTCGCTTCTGAATGTCACTTGTGCCATCCGATATTGATCCAGTTCTACAAATTGGCTTTGGTTTTAATTTTTCGTGCACCTTAGTTGATACCTGTACCAGAGTCCACAAGTAAATCGGCCATTAACTTTCCCTTCGATGCCTTTTCAGTAATCCTCAGCTTCCCACGACTACCACGACATGCTACCTCTTTCTTAAAGGATTAGACATCGTCATTATAATTTTACCTAAGAAAACATATACGGCCGAGGAAATACGATGCACGGCCACGAAATGTGTATGGAAAGGGCATATAATTTGCATGAGGCTTCAACATATGAAGGTTTAATATACTTTTTCATTAGGATATACTTTTAGCTTTTAATTTATTGATTTCACCTTTTAACATTTTCTGAGTTTTGACGAAAATTTAATTCAGCAGAAATAAAATATTCAGATAATAGGAGCCCTTTTGGCGATCGGTCAGGAAAATTGGTGAGTCCATCAGGGAATTTAAAAATTAGATCTCAGTAGCCACCCTCTCTTACATAAAATTCAAAAACTACTACTGCAAGTACTCCAGATTTGGAAGAAAAGTTGCAGTTTTAAAATCAATGATGAACATATATTAAGTAGAGCAAAATTCTGAACGAAACTCATATCGAGCAGCAACCATTGACGATGTATACAAACGTTCAACTTTGCATCATGGCTGGTTATCTCGCGTTATTTACGGGAAAAGATACATTTCTTACTCCTACAATTTTGATGGCATATCATTCGTTGAAACTGTTGTCTTTAAATCATAATTAATGCGGCGAACCCTATCATTATGCAAAAATTATGTGCCACAACACCACGGAAAGGTACCTTGGAGCAAACTTCCTTCAACGTAGATACACAAATATCGCAGACTGGATTATTTTAGCAAAGTGAATTCAGTGGATGATGATGTATTAGAAGCAATATCTCATTAACAAAGAAAATCAACACAAAAAAAACTAGATGCTACGACGAGCAATTTGCTAATGGTAGACAGAACGGTACCTCTTCACTGCAAATTTGATATAGTTCTTCAACATGCATAACAGCACGCTCCATGCTTTTATGGTCGAGAGTCCTCTGGATGGCATTACTCAACACCACTCCCTCATCAGGTCACTTCATATTAATTTTTTGGCTATCCAGAGGACTCTGTTATGGTCCCGAGTTATCTACATAGTCGCAGAGTTAACAACCAAAGACTTCGTAAAGATGTGTATGGTATGGGTGCCCAATGGTGTATGGAAGAATATACAAAAGTATTCGAGGTCGTTTATTTAGCACCACTATTTGAGATATCGAATATTTTCCACTATTCGAGTATTCGCGGACATTATTTGCACATCCCTAAAATAAACTAAAAGCCAAATTTGCACATCTTTAAATGAAGCTATGCGACTGTCATGAATCATGAACAACTGTGTTTAAAAAAGCTTGCTGCATATGATGTACTACATTTCAATGATTTAAAAAAATGTTTTTATAACAGAGAATGCGTCACATCAATCAACTGTTTATCCTACTAATGGCTGTTTTTGAAGATTCATTGGGTAAACTTAATTTTGATTGCTTGGTAGTTAATGGAAAGGACCAACCAGAGTTTACTGAAACCCGTCTTAGAAACATACTTTCAAAAATCTTAAATCTCTATTAAAATTTGTCTTTCATAGAATACTCTTGTTATGGAAATCTCTTGGTTTAAGTTTATTTTTATTTTGTTGTAATTTAACCCTTTCCACTCACATTTTTTCACTCTATACTAGTAGTGCAATCGGAATTAAATTTTAAATGCCCCTGGATTTCACGTGTCGAGTATCACTCGACACCCAAATGGAAAAGGTTAAATAAAATAAGGTTTTGTGTATAATATAAAGTTTCCTCTTCCAAAGATGATTCACTGATCTGTGACTTCATTTATTGAGGAGTAGTTTTGTTTCAGTTAAAATGATGGTATTCATTTTTTATTAAGTACACATTTTATTGTTGAAATTCAGTTGTGTACGGATGTTGCCACTGTAGTTCGATGCAAGTACATCCATAATATACCACTGTTCATGACAACCAAATTTGCCCAGAATAGGTTGAAAAGAAGGTGCTTATTTGCCTTGCTGCTTCAGTTACTCATCATCTACGGTTCTGTTATTGGAGTATGGATTGACGGATGGATAATGCGAATGGATAAATAATATGAAATAGTCCAGCAGTGAACAATTGAGATATAAATGCTTATAAGATACTTGAAAAGGAAAGTGAAAAATATTCCCTGGGGGATATTCTAACCTTGGCAGTTTGGATTAGCAGTTGAATTTGCCAATCTCAACTCTGCGTTAACTTCTAAAGGCCTTGTTGCTACACGATGAACGATGATGCACATGACGTTCATGCGTTTTGTAAAGTGGAACATTCCTTGCATGAAAAGTCATATTCATGATCTCATGGGATCAGAATTAGAACATATTCTTTTTTGATCTCATAATTTCGTGAATGATTGCATGATACAAGCGGATGATGTTTGTCATTGTTTTTTGAGCCTGTAGAAGAGGCTTCAAATGAAGCAAGTGTAGGAAATCACTCAATTACCTGTACTTGGCTTCTTATCTAGTTTATTGCTGTGCCCTGGTAAAGTTCTTCAATTAATCACATATTGGGGAAAGCCGGAGTGTATTGTAATATATTGTGTGGGTATTCTTGAAATGCTTATCGGTCATTGATTATTCTTTAGACATTGTGGTAGGTTCCTATTTTTTATTTACTGTTTTTCTCAAAAGTTAATAACCTCTTGAGTACGTATGTTAATCCATATGATTTTTAAATGGAATTAAGTATTTTTCCTCATTAATTAAGAAGGGAAACAAATCGACGGTGAGAAAATGCGGCAGCATACTATTGAGAGCCAGTACATTATACGTGTGACATCAAAGGTTCCTCTCTCTGCCACTTGGTGGTGCTGCAAATCTTCCAAGCAGACCCTGCAATCCGTGAAAGCTTCTTAACCAGTATTTGAGGCACATTTATTCAAATGATTTATGTACAAACTGTTAGTATTTATTTTACTAAGTGTTCTGTGAAGTTGGTTCATAGTCGCACGAACTTCACGCCATGCTTTGCCTCCATAAGCAGGAAGAGTTGGAGCTGATAAAACTACTGTTAATGCCATGTTCAATGGAGGAGACTTTCATAGCTTTGATGATTTTCATAGGTAATAATTAATACATGTTTAGTAGAGCTTAGAAACTGTAAGTTCTGGGGATGAATATTTCCCATGCCTTACAACGTGCACAATGTGCCTGTAACTTCAGCAGCAAGGCTGTGCTGTCCCTTCATTGTGAGCTTTTTCAAATGAGCATAAAATTAACATTTAATTTTGTGGTAAACTATGATTTCTCAATGTAAATTATTTTCGTATAATGAATACATTTTTGATCGGGCATAAATTAAAATTTATGAATTTTGTTTTCTTTGTTGAAGGAAACTACCTACCTTATTATGAAGTGATGAAATATTGGAACGTAACATGAAAACTAATACTGAAAAAATGCATAAAAATATTTCTATTGGCACTTTTCTGTTGGTTCTCATGACATTCAGGAATTCAATTTACTGTTGTTTGTTATCGCAACTACCAATGGTGGCACAGTTTTGTAATAGAAAGCAAGGAGACAGAGAGGAGGAATAGGGGTTGAGGATGGCTAAGCCTGAATCAGGATGAGTATTGTGTATCATAGTAATGTGATGAGTATTAAAGTGCTATGAGGCTTATCGTATTTTTTAAATAATTCATTGGAGCAATTTAATACTGTATGAAATCTCGCCTGCCATGACAATGACAGTTCATGGTCAGAAATTTCCCAGGAATTGTTTTGTGCTATCGATAGGCCTACCACTGCGCATCCTTTCAGTGCAGAAAATTCTAGGAATCAGTTTGCATGGTCATTCGTCATGTAGAGTGCTCTTGAGTGGAACCAATTTCAGGTCATCACTTAAATTTATTCGTGAATTAATGCTCCATTAATTATGCACATGATCATTCACCATGTAAATCGGCCTGAGTAGAAAGTGATTTTTATTTGGTTAATAATAGAAACTGCTGATAATTATGCAAGGTTAATTACTACAGGAAAATGTATAGCTCATTGACATTAAATTCTGTATTTTGGAACAATTAGCATTCTGCACATAATGAAAAATTATGGTATTCAAAAAGGCAATGGATATATAGTTGCTTTTAAGTACTAGTCACACCACATTTTTCCATGTCTTGTTTTCTCTTCGTTAATCACGAGAGTGGAAAACATCAGCCATTACATCATACCATTGGTTACACACCAGCCAAGATAAATGAGATTGCACTGAGTCATATAGAATTCAATGTGATTTATGTAGATTAGATGTAAACAGCTGAGTGAGCCAGTTGCAGGATAAAGTGAAATGCTGAAATATAGGTTGATGATATTTTGAGATTGCCATTGGTTTGGCCCCCTTCTCTTATGACAGTGGCTCTGAAACCCAGGTCTGGATATGTGGAAGCCTTGTCATTTCAAAGTTCACGATTTGTGTATTTTAATACTCTTGCACTCATTGGAAGTGTGTCTGGTATGGTGGCCAAGGAAATATCGTCTGCTAAGAATATCAGTGTTGCCCTCTTTAGAATGTTTAACATGCTGCCAATGACCTCAGGTGAAGCTAACCTTGATACAAGCGCTGCTCATTGAGTACCATGCTGTTGTGGGCATTAACTGGTCATTAAATCAGACTTATTTATTTATTAAAAATTATCCAAAAACAGCAAAAGGCCAGTTACAAAGGACACAAAACCAAGAAAACATAATAAATAATGGGGTTTAGATTATCCTGTTTTGCTCCTTTTGCATGTTAGGTCAACATATAAGCCATAGATCACTGCTGCTTTAATGATTCACTGGTTTATTCTAAGTTTATGCTTAATATCATCGTTAATTCATAAGTATGAAGAATATATAAACACTCGAAAGCATTCCTTTAAATTTAATGTTTAGCCATCATGGCTGGACAATTGTCATGTTTGCGCTGATAGTTATTCTATGATTTCGAATGCTTTTCATAATGGAAATCATGGGCAGATTGTACTTTTCCTGAGTTGCAGGCTATTTGAGTGAATAAATGGTTCTTGGTGAAAATCGTTAACATTAAGTATGAATTACCATTGTTTTCAAGAGTTTTGATATGTTTTCACCTCTGTAACCGTTTATTATTCGTGAAAATCATTTTAATTATTTAATTATGTTCTCCTTGATATGGGCATGGCATTCTTGTTAAATGTGATTGGTGGTATATGATTGATTTAAGGGCTATGTGCTGCTTGACCTGGAGTTGGATATTATGCCATTTTATTGTACTGTGTACTTGTGTTATCCTACTATGAACTAGCTTAATCTTTTCTTTTTCTTTTTTTTTCAGTGTACATTTGAGGGGTGTGGCAAACGTTTTTCATTAGACTTTAATTTAAGGACCCATGTAAGGATACACACTGGTGATCGTCCCTATGTCTGTCCTTTTGATGGCTGTAACAAGAAATTTGCTCAGTCAACAAACCTCAAGTCTCATATTCTTACCCATGCGAAAGCAAAGTAAGTGCTTCAAATGCTATGTTTAATGGAATGCTTTTCTCTTCTTTCAGTATAGACTCAAGAGCATATGTGATAGTATTAGGACAGCAGTCACATATATCATTAGTACCATATTCAGACAAGTATAAGATGACCTTTTATTTGACTAAGTTTCAACTGGAAATATCATGACTTGTTAGATACGAATATGGAGTATTTAAGCGATGCTGACACTGAATATGTAACTTTTGATTAAGTAATTCATAAGAATAATTTCACAAGATAGCATAGTAAAGTGATCTGTTGATCTGTAAATTTAAGTACCAAGCCCTTAATAAATAACATGTTAAAATACAAATCTGACATGTGTATTGCAAGAGTGCAAACGGCAAGTTATTGAAAAGAAATAGAATTACAGCTCAAATTTTAAGCCTCTTTTCATGCCTAATTGTGAGCTGTGGCTGAGATGCAAGAAAAATCTTATGTGCATTTGAGACTTATGCGCAAAGAATAGAAATCTGTGAATGGGAAAATAAGGCAAGCTACACCTACCAGGAAGTTGTTCAGTGGTCCAATATGAAGCCAGTTCCATGTTGTAGAGAGTTATTGTGTACTCAGTGGCATGCCTGTTTAGACGAACGACGTGACTTGGGAAGCTTATAAAGTTGGTAGAGGACATAATTATCAATACACAACTTTAAATCTAGCTAAGAGTGGTGCAGAAGCCTGATGTGCCAAAATAATTTTTCCTAACAGCATGTCGTGGGCATACTGCAGCACCTTCATTGTTTGCCTACTTCACTGTGAAAGAAATAGCATGCCGACTATACTAAAAAACATTCATGTGATCCCTTTAACAAAAATTCTAATAGCATATTTATGGTAATTACCGTATGTAAGTAAATTTACTGTACTGTAAGTCATTTTGAACAGAACATTTTGAAACCTGTATGGTTGTATTTGAAATGGTTCAAAAAGGAAATAGCCAAAATTTGTTCCAAATTTTCCCAAAACTGACTAATCTGATTCCAGAAATTCATAGATTTGATCCACAAGATTTTGTGGTCAAGGCTTCATGGACTATTTAAGGTATGCTTCGATGTCCAAGAAGTCTCAAATGAGAAAATATGTGGCATGCTGTAAACAAATGAAAAGGAGAGTATCTAGGTATTTTTGTGCCAAATTCTATGTGGGATTGTGTTGTCCTTTGCTTTAAGATTTTCCATTCTCAATCCAGTGATCAGAACTAGATGGAATCAATTTTTAAAAATAAACAATAATGTTTAAAAATTTAAGCAAATTAAAAAAATAAACTAAACTACTTTTAACTTCGCACATTCCATTCTAAAGCCCAGATCAAAAATGAGAATGGGAGGTTAAAAAAGGGAAAATATTGAATACTTTCAGAAAAAATTCACTACCGGGGGAAGAATGTTAAAGGATTAAATAACTAGAGTGATTTAACATAGAAATTCAGAGAGGCACATGTAGATAGCATTTAGAATATGCCGTATTTTGAGTGGTTATCTGCAGGAATATACTATCCATGCAGTCAGGATGGTTACGATCCTGATAAGGATGTTGGGAATTAAATCATTGGATTGCAATTTAGATTTGATTGACAGAGGTTGCTGTTGAAATCCTTTTGCATGTCATAAATGGAATGCTCCAGCTAGGTTGTATTAATGGAATGGGAGAGCCTATGTTGAGTTCTATTTGGGAATTGCCATGCTTAATGTGCTTGCCAGTAAGTGGAGTGTCATGGGTTTCATCAATGTAGCAAAATTAGACAGAAGCACAGCAGGGTTTTTAGGAACCTGGAAAACCTGGAAAAGTCAGGGAATTTAACTTGTGGGAGGGAAAAATTGCAAAACGTTCAAATTTCGGAATTTATCACCTGAAAATGCCAAGAAATCAAAAACTGCACATAGGAGCTGAGGTGAAGGAGGGGACGACTGGCTTCGCTGTGGAGGCAGCCCTATCTGGTTCCTTCTGGCTATAGCCTGCACAATTTGGGGAAAAATTGGCGAAAGGTGTGCGCATCTCAATTTCATTCGCTAGCGATTTTGCCAGGAATGCTTTGCTTTGTCCCTCTGGTGACAAAAAAGTTATTCTCAGTCAAATTTGATTTCACTTAGCCAAATTTGTAGAAGGATGTGAGGAAGAAAAAAATCAAGATTGATTCAAAGAGCTACTTTAACATGACATCAGGTTTGAAGTAAAAGCCAGGTTAGCCCTCTTTGCATATATTTTTCTGCAATTAAAACCCTTTCTGAAGGCATATCAATGTAAGTAATCATAATTTTTATTTTGTGGACTCAAAGTTGTCGATCTCTTATTACTGGAAGTTCATATGATTAATATGAAAATAAACCTACAATTTTTCATAAGTTTAGACTTCTCTGCTTCCTCACTATCACTTTTATCTCTATAAATGACCAAAATCTTGGACTTTCAGGCGCTCAAAAGTCAGGGAAAATCACTAATAATGGTCTGGAAATCCTGGAAAAGTCAGGGAAATTGAAAATGAAAACCCCTAAACCCTGCACAGGCAAGATGGAAAATAGTGGTAGGTTGTAGTCATGGAGGGACAGAGAAATGTTGAAACACTTTTTAAAAAAAATGGGCATGATAAACCTTCCTGAGCATCCATAACCCATGAGAAACTCATTAATTTAGCCATTAGGCTAGGTGCTAGTTATTGAAGTCATGGTAGGTGCTAGTTATTGAAGTCATGGTAAATCGAAGAAATGTGTAAAAGTAATGAAAAATCTACATAAATTCATTTTGTTTTTGAGCTTATATGCTTGACTTTTCTCTGCAATGGCAACATTACTTTGATGTGGCAGTCGATGAGGAAAACGAGGTAGATGGTGTTCCAGAGGTCTCCCTCCCAACCCTTGAAATTTCTCTTAGTATTGGTTTTCCTTTGGCCGGTGAACTATTTATAAATGAGATTCCTTATTTAATTTTCTACAGTATAGCACTTCTATCTCACTCTTACATGGCTCTGAAATTTATCCTCTTACCTAGCTTTAAAAATTTAGTGTTTTAAATCAGTGTTAATTTTAACTTTGATGCACAAGATTTTTTGCATTGTTTACAAAAGTATATTCCTGTTACAGGTCAAGAAATAGCATGAGTCGTCCTGTTCAAGGACTTCAAGCTCAACAGCTACAGCAACCCCAGTATGTGCAAGTGGAGGTGGCAAATCCAGAAGACCAACAGTTCATTGTTTACACTGATTAATTTGTCAAAAAAAGAGACTTATTTGGACTAGTTGGTGCCATGGCAACGGGAGTTTGTGGGTATTTCTCGTGGCCTTAACTTATCCTCGTGATAGAACCTGTTCAAGGTTCTCTTGGAAGAGGTTGACGGCATGTACTGTGATGGTGCATATCAGTCAAAAATTCGAGTGAAATGAGGATAAAATAATTATTGAAATGTTGCAAAGCATTAAAGGGTAAAAATTGAACTGCTATGCTGGTGGAAGTGAGACGTTGTCTGGGAAGTGGTATTTATCAGCTTCTGAGAATGTGAGTACAAACACTGAGCATAAATATTCCAGTACAGGTGAACTGTGTTTTCACCTAAATAATGCTTTAGCCTGTTGAAAACCACCGCTTAATTTTCGAGCTCAAAGTACCTTTGTTTTTTACTAAAATGATTTGAGTGCTCAAAAGTGGTTAAAAAGCTGTTTTCTATTGTTTGGAATACTCCGTGGTTTTTTGGTCTTCATCATTGACCTTTTAATTGCGTTTTGTTAAATTTTATCACCCTAGTGCTCTTTGCCAACAACAATTCAAAAGTGCTTTAATGACCAAAACATTGAGGAGTTGTGAAAGTATGCAGAGCATATAATGTATAGATATTTTCTAATTAATCTGGACTGTGTCTATTATATGTGGTGACATGCTTATATTTTCTCACTGAATAATTCCCAGGGCAGCAAAACAGGTAATTTGACGGGAATGATTGATTATGCCAGCATAATGATGCTTTAATGCAATGAATTTGTAAGAAACTGGTTTTTTAAAGTGTTATTTATCTACAAGACTAAGACGATGTCTTTGACAACATAAATGAATTGTCTACGTTGTCCATGATCTGCCTTGAGTGGAGAGAGTGAATGTACATAATTATTTGAGAAATTTAATGATTACTTTGCCAGTACATGGAATAATTCCGATTCCATGTTAATATTGTGTAATTCCCAAACATTATTTTTACTTGTTTGTCACTCCAGTTGCATTTTGTGTGAACTTGTTCACATTGCAGTGATTGTCATTGTAGTGACTTGTTTATCAAAGAATATGAGCAAGTCCTAAGTCCCCATGGGATTATATGCGCATTGAATATGCTTGAAGTAACTTTTTGATGCAGGTGGTGGTGTTTTGCTAGGAAGTCACGAAGGTTAACCTTTCTGATAGGTGTAAAACATCGGGGATAGATGATCCTATGACATAATGTATTCCTTTGTAAATATATTGACCCAAAAACCATAATGTTCCATGGTATTCATTTTAGAATACTGATTATGTTTATTATTTCGTAACAGGTATCACCACAAATGCGAACCTTTTGCATGAAGTTCAGTACTAGTTGAACTTATAGGATACGATACTCTTGTGTTGTGAGTACATGCAGTGTGTGGTGTAATGTGAAAGGTTGGTGGAAATTATGTAGTAATTTTCATGTTATCACTTGGTATCGCATCAAGTTCTTATATTCAGGAGTGAATAAGGTTGATTGAGGATATGTTGCATAGAATTTGCCTCAATTGCTAGTGGACTGGAGAACTGAAGTTGTATGCTGTCTTGATACATCATGTATGTGACACTCACTGGCCAATTAATAAAATATCTTCGTACTACATTGCTTATATTGTTACTGATTCAAATAGTCTGAGGACCTGAGGTAGTCATGCTACTAACGTTACCTATGTAGTCATCCAAAGTGTAAAGAGAAGAAAAACCATGTGATTTGGTGGTAAATGGATAATTGGTGAAAAAAATTAGAATGATACGAAGTTCTAGTATGGCAAATTTAAATTAATATTACTAAATTCTATGATGTTACACTGCTATTATATTCTTCTTACTTCCCAGGATGTCTTTGGATGCAATAGGGCATATTTTTGCTGTTTCCTAAGGGCTAAATAGTAACTTTGAAAATACATGGTTGTGAACTTTATTAATGCTTTCAATGCTGGATGATTACAGTCGTCATCCATGCTCCGATTATTAATTCAAGGCCATTACTGAGTTATGATATCTCTTAGCTATAGATTTATTTATTTATTGTTTTTAATGTTTTTTTTAATGAGATGTGCAAATACTTGAATACTGGAAAGGATTCAATATTTGAGATCTCGAACAATTATGCTAATTACGCTATTTTGGCATGTTGATGAACTACATCATTTAATTTATAATGGGGAAGAACATGATGTGTTAACACTTTCTGCTCACTTATTAAGGCTTATAAAAGTTAATGTATTCAACAGTCCACAATTGGTAGAAAATTATTTAATTATATATTTGACATTTTAAAACCAGAATTAAGAGTTTTAATTTAATCAACTTCTAGCTTTTCACTTCAATCGGCAACAAATAAATGTTTAGAATAACATTTAGCATATTAATCGCAATTCCAGTATTCGAGGTAAGGAGATCTTCGAACCATGATTTAATATTCGAATTCATGAAATCTTCTGTTCGACCAATTTCTACTCTAAGCACTTATACCCATCAGTCATTCGATAGACCACACTGCATGAGTGAGTGATGCTGTCCGAGTCTCCTGATTCCTTTTGGAGCTACAGCTATTTTTCCCAGTTGTTGATTTGTTTGTTGTATGTTCAGCATTTATTTTGCATCGAATCCTAATTTTTATTTTTCTTAAGCCATTGGCTTAGTATTTTTTACTCCTTTTCGCCACTTATTTCACTATTATTGTTATTGAAATCATGTTTTGTAATTACAGGAAAACCTCTTTATATCAAAATGGAAGGCACCTATTTTTTGGTCATTTTGATGAATAAGAGGTTAATTGTAAATAGGTTGCAGCAAAATAAACACCTATATTCTGCCTTATGGAACGTTTTGGCAATGATATATGCCTCTGTCTCTTTAATTACCATATTTAAACATTTAAATAAATACAGTTATTATTTTACATAGTTTTTATGTTTATAATAAAAAAAGGGAGCTAAAACTTACTTAAGCACTCTTCACTGAGAACATTTTAAATTCTGTTTCTTTAATTTTTTCAAATTCTTTCTTTTTGCTACCTTATTTAGCGATAATAGATTCTCACTGCTGCAGTCTTCCATACAAAAAACCTCACCTAAAGCATCCTGCACCTTGTTTTTGATTGTCACTGACAAAGGCATTGTCAACATTTATTAAGTCATTATTTATTTCATGACACTCTGTTGATTCATCCTCATACGTAATGTCTTCCTTGCTGCTGTCCCTCATAAATCCAGCCTTTTTTAAATAGTTCCCAATCACCTGCAACTTTAACTGTAGATGGCAGAGTTCTGTCAGGAAGAAAGTTAGAAAAAACTCCTGCGTCATCAGCATTAAAAATGTCTGGTGGTTTATACTCCACTAAAATCATCTGCAAAGTTTTCTCTTCACTCTTCTACCTCTGTATCACTTACAGTAGCTTCTTCCACACACATCTTCGATGTTTTGGGATAACATCGCACTTTAACCTTTTGTAGCCAGCCATTTGAGTCTTGAAAATTTTCAGTTCCTATGTTTACTGCTACTTCTCTCACCTTTGCTGTAGAATAGATCCAGATACAGGAATATTTCTGGCTCTACCTTTCGGCAACCAATCAAATATGTGTCCATCTAACTGTTCACTTTCCACTACCAAAGACTTCTTAATTTATATCCGTCAAATGTGTTGCTTCTTCAGTTTCTGAACATTAAAAAAAAAAAAATGGATATCAGGATGGATGGTGGTATTATAAATTCCTTAGCAATGTCTATTTTTCGCTTACCCTCATCTATGGCTTGGAAAGTTGCTAATTAAGTTTGTTGTTTCCAGCTGCCCCTTTATTTTTAAGATTTGTCACGTTCATCGTGGACCTAAAATTTATGATGAAATTTACGTTCATGTGCATTTTTACTGGCAAATATTTATAAATTGATAGAAAATTATGAAATTAAAAATAGGGAAGCACATTCATGATATGTATAAGACCATCAAATAAATGGTAATTTCAACACAGAAGTGAGGCGTATTTCACTGACTGATATCTTCAACTACAAAAATGTGACTAATAACAAATAATGGATATTGGGGGGATGGCAATAATTCTTTAAGAGTGGAGGAGTTAAAATTCGCGATGAAGATACTCTGGAAAAACAGACGACTGCCGCGAGGTGCAAGTATAGATAAACACAATGTAACTTTCTAAGGGTACGGATATTGAGATTAATAAAATGAAGTCGGAATAGATTAAATTCCCCTTAAAAATCATTTGAACCCTATAATATAACAGATCCTCTGATTCAGGTATAATAGCTGTGTCAGTTGGTGATCTCGTATGTGGGTATGAGGGAGTTCATCTGAGAGGTTTATGTCCGTTCGCAAGTTCTATTTAGACCAGAGGTTAGTTTTACTATCATTTTCGCTAACATAATAGCTGAATACGCTGAATATTTTACTCCTCGGAGGGAGTTTGCTCGTCATGGGGGTGTATTCTCAGTACAAAGTGTGGAGTTTTTCGAGGTACGATAGGAAGAGGTTTTCATATAATTGCATACAAAGTTTGGCGGGACCTTCAAGTCATTCTGAAAAACTGAGATTTACGATATGAAGAGGTTCACTAGATAGAGGTTTTAATGTATTTTTAATCGGTTAAAAAAACATTTAAAGCCGTTTACAAGGATTTTTTTCCATTAACAGGTTCACTGCGGCGTGACCCACCATCTATCATCACGCTAATCCATCTAGTGCCACCGCCATAAAATTCTTTGAATTGTCATTACTTGCGAGGAGTATTGTGAAGGTAGGAATCGAGAACTTCTCGAGTTACTTCACCCAGAGGTTAGTCACAGTTCAAATAATAGGCTACTATGTGACACTTAGTGTGACCCACCGGTGGGTCACGCCGCCCCTCCTGAAACTTTTTTCAGCGTGAGCAGTGTGGCCCACCGGTGGGTCACGAACAAATTTACATATTATATCCAAAATATGTTTATTTTTCGTTTTCTTTTTTTTTTTCTTTTCAAGTTTATGCGATTTTTCTACATAAGGATGAACAATACTCGATATAGTAAAACATATATCAACTTATTAAAAATAATAAAAATGTTTAGGAAAATTTTTTCTCCTCAACCTCTTGGCTTTCTGTCAGTTGCTCGTAAACTAGACAGTCCAAACTGCACTCGCCCGGCTGTGTGAGAGATTGAGACTCTCTCTTCCCTTCCCCCCCCCCCCCCCTCTACAGAAGGGCAATTGGGAAAGGGTCTTGTAGCATTCTTGAGCCAATCCCTCAGTGGTGGATGAGTGACCGTGCCCTTGCCAGGTGAACGTCTTCCGAAATGCAGACACTACTTTTTTCTGAGTGAGACAAACCACTATGTACTCTTTCCGAAGGTTCCCCCTCCCCTTTTCTCAGTTTCTCAGAGTGTGAGCAGGGCTGGGGAAATGGTGTCGCAGGGACGGGCGTCTACATCTCACAGACAGGTGCGAACAAGGGCAGGGGCAATAAACAGAGACAGGTGGGATTCTCCTGGGTTTTCCGAACGTCAGCAAATCTTTACCACATGCATTGTATTGTTGCCCCTCTCTTACCCCATCCCACGCCGGGGTCTAGCCGATAACGTGCCCCGCCGGTGGAGGGGCGAGGCTGGGAGTCGCCTTCCTCTAATCTCAGGAAACAGCTAAGTGTTGCTGCTTCAACCACCATCCCTCGGCAGTGGCCAGAAGCTCGGAAGGACTGTGACCCACCGGTGGGTCACGCCGTGCTGTGAGGTGTAGGGCTTTAAACAGCTCCGCAGTGAACGTGTTAAAAGAATATAAATTATTCATGAATGACACTAAATGTGAAAAATCTATGAATGATAAAAAGAATATAATGAAAACCTAAATAAATAGAGTGTAATAAATTAATTCTGTTAAAGAGCCAGTGATTCGCCGGCTCTCTAATGGAAGGCCAAGTTCTGCCAGCAGGCGAATCTCCGTCCCTTTAAGCCAATGGGTTAAACTATTAAAACAAATTTTAGTCATAATTATAACTTTTAATACTTAGCATGCTGAAGAAAATAATTTGTTTTCATTAAGTTTTATGCTACACTATTTTATGTATTGCTCTTCTAATTTATCTTATGAGTTGGGATCCAGGGAAATCGCTTTATTGATATAACGTGACATTACATGAAAATGCTGCCATAAAACGATAAAACATGTATTCATTATGTTTTGGATGAAGTATCGAAAAAAATTGCAAAATTTTATTGCATTCGTAGGTAGTACAATTTTTACAATATGTACTCTCTTAAACATTGTGGGTCTATTAAACCGAACATCATGTGATGCTTTTAGAAAATAACAAACAGTGGAGATACGAGTGTGTTAATGGGTTTCGCCAAATGATTTATGGTAGAAATTAGACTATTGTCTTTTCATGGCAAATAACAACAAAACTAATCACCGCTAGTTACGATTCAAAATCGAAGCAAGTTCTTAAACATCATCGACAGTTGCCGCTTACTCCCGTTACATATTCATCATTAATTTATAAGAGGTCACACAATGTGCCTCTTCTTCCATATCACTTTCGCAAATAGCTAATGAATTTTACGTTAGAATTACCGAGTACCAATTCCTCTATGCTGCTATCACTACGAGCTATTTTCCAAGGAGAATATGCCAAGATGCCAGAGTTTGAGGAGTTGGGAAAAGAGGAAACCGATTTTAATACAGTAACCACAGGTGTACCGTAATACAGTACACCTCCCAAAAGAGGAAACCGATTTTAATACAGTAAAATATATTTTATAGAATGTTCAATTCTACATATATTTATGCAAATAAATTTTTTTGTCGCCTAAGGTAAACTTCTACAAAATTTCATTTGGATTAGAACTGTTTTCTTGAAATTCGTGTTTTTTATTGTTCACTGTCCTCATGTTAAATTGAAATTTTAGCTAATTAAAGACAATTACAAATTTTTATTTATTTCAAATGTTCAAAAGTTATTATGGAATTCGTAAAACTTTACTATGAAACTGGGTACTTGACTGAAACTTGGGTGGGACCACAGCAGTCACAAGTTTTTCAGCATGAAAAGTATAGAGAAGGAGAGAAACAATGATTACCAGTATTACCTAATTGCATTAAAGTCTTTTTTCTCTTTTGGAAGAAAGAGCTTCTCAAACTTAGGGATACCGATATTCTTTACTCACAGACCCTTACAGAATTGTGCGTAAACTAGATGCAAAAAGTTTACCTGGTCATAATGATTCCATAGTTCATTTTATCACGTGAGGTTAATATTTCCAACTTTAATCTTTTATGTAAACTTTCAATTCACTTGAACTTTGATACTAGTTTGTGGTTGATTCATAACTGGGCAGAACTTGAAGATGCATGAAAGCTTTCTGCCCACTTATTAATGCTTATAAAAGTTAATGTATTAAATGGTCCATCATTGGTAGTAAAAGTATTTTATTATGGGTTTGACCTTTTTGAAACTAGAATTAATTTTTATTTTTAATCAAGTTTTAGCATTTTCCTTCACCAGCCAACAAATAAATTAATTATAGCATAATAACATTTAAAATAAGGTGTATTTCGAGGTATTCAGAATTCCAGATATTCAAATATGTATTCCAGTCATGATTTACTATATTCTGTATTGCTTCCCTGGTGACGCCCCTAAGGTTATCATATTTAATGTTCAACTGTTCAATTTCTTGGTGGTTTTCTCCTATCTTATCTTCTAGATCCGCTACACTCCTTTGGTATTCTAGCTTGAAGTCTGTTATTCCCTCTTGTATTTGCTCCTTCATCTCTTCCATTCTTTTTTCTGCCTCCTTGAGCTTCTTCTGTATCAACTCTGCTAGCTCGTGTAGTTCTATTCGTCTATTCTCCTCTCGTTCCTCATCCATCTTCTTCTGTTCTCTTTCTCTTCCTTTCTTCCTCACGATCCTCGTATCTCTTTTCTAATCTTTCATTCCTTTTCCTCTGTTCTTCTCTCATTTTTTTCAGCATTGCCTTCAAGCTGCTTCCCACCGGTCCTTCCCTCTTGACTTTGAACCTATGTGTGTAAACATCTATGCCTTCCTTTTCTAATAATCCCTTCAAACGTTCATGTAGTTCAAATTTTGAGCCTTTAACTGCTTCTCCCCGGTCCCTTAATATGTTTTGTGATTCTTCTGTCTTAAGATCATTAAACCTCTTGATTGGTTTCTCCATTTTTTATGTATAATCACGTTACTTAGTTAGTTAGTTATTTTTACTTAGTTATTTTTATCAAAACTAATTTAAATTGATTCATCATCATCAGTCAACAATCCATAGATTGAAATTTCTTTGAAGGCTTCTGCGGCTTATATTAAAATCGTTTATATCGCTATTTTCGGGAATTTCTGTCACGTGTTTATCTTTTAAGACAACAGTTTCTCCCCTCTTCCTGGGGGCTTCTTCAACCTTTTCTTTTTACCAACCAAAAGTAAAATATCAATGTACATACTTTCAAAGGAAAATCGCTATTTTCCCAGGCTGATCAGAGAGGCAATAGAACTGATTAAACGTCCATCAAATTTCAATCGGGAGGATGGATACCCACTCCCCTCGACCTAGGATAGAGTGGTCAGACCACAGCAAGAAGCTGCAAATGGGGACACATTTTGAATCTATGTCAATCAGAACATGAACGGTCAGGAGAATTGGCAACGAAATACATAACAAAAAAAATACACTACAACAATAATTAATTACAAAATGTCCAATGGACCTGAAGAAGCCCCCAGGAAGAAGGGAGAAACTGTTGTCTTAAAAGCTAATCACGCGATGGGAATAATAAGTTAGAGGGTAGTGGGATCTACAAAATGACGTGCAATGTTTGCGATGCCATTTATGTGGGACAGACGGGTAGGGCGTTCCTGACCAGAGCAGAAGAGCACAAGAGATGCTATTGCAATGGGTTGTTAAACCAATCCCACTTTGCGAAGCACCTGTGGGAAACCGGACACAACAGTGACTTTGTGCCCAAGATTCTGCATCATCAAGGGTCAACAATCCTAGGATTGGTTTGACGCAGCCCTCCACTCGATTCTTCTATCGGCCAACCTCTTCATACCAACCTAGTTCCTCTCTTTCACGTCCTTTACGCCCTGCTCCATGTAACTCATACGAGGCCTGCCTCTTCCATTTTTCCCGTTCACTTTTCCCTCAACGATTGTCTTCATCAGGCCATTGTGTCTTAAGATATGGCCGATAAGGTTGCCCTGTCTTCTTTTTATAGTTTTCAGTAGACTTCTCTTTTCTCCCACTCTTCTTAGGACTTCTTCATTTGTCACTCGGTCGATCCATTTTATCTTCATCATTCGACGATAGCACCATATTTCGAATGCTTCCACCCTTTTCTTCTCCGCTGCTGTCATCGTCCATGCCTCACTGCCATAAAGGAACATGCTCCAGATATACGTTTTAATGAATTGCTTCCTTACTTCTAAGCTTGTATTTCCAGCTGTTAGTAGATTCTTCTTTTGATAGAATGCCCTCTTTGCCTGGGCTATTCTACTCACTATTTCTTTCTTGCTTCGTCCATCGTTGGTTACTCTGCTTCCTACAAGATTCTGCATCACTCCAAAAAAGGGAAAAAGATGGACGTACTGGAAGAATTGGAGATTAAGAGAAAATCGAAAAAGGGACAAATACTGAATGGCATTGTTTCTAAAAAGCACTCACCCCTCCTAACTGCCACACTATCCTTCCACAATGTAACCCCCACCGGACAGTGACCTCCCCTCCCCCATACCCCCCGGCCCGTTGGCCATCCCTGCAACCCATTCAAAAACAACAAAGTAACCCCTCTTCCCGTTCTCTCCCTTCACCCTTAGCCAAAGTGTATATATATCCGGGAGTCATGCATAAAACTTTGTACTTGAAGATGACGCCTTAGTGTCGAAACGCATTGTACCAACAAATAAAAGTGTGAAAATTTACATAGGTTGTATCTTCTTATTCATCCATAGATAGATTTGACACAGCTCTCCACTTCTCTTATTGGCTAACCTATTCATATTTATGTAACTTCTCTCCTTCACATTCTTAGAAGCTTTTTCATATCTCATCTGAAGTCTGCCTTTTCCATTCGTCCTGTTCGTTTGTCCTTGGATGATTGGATTCATCATGTCTTATGATATGGTTGATTTAGTTTCCCTGCCTTCTTAAGGTTTGCGGAAGTGTTTTCTTTCCTCCCATTCTTCTTAATGCTTCTTTGTTAGTCACTATGTTTATCAATTTTATCTTTGATTTTAATAAATTTTCAGCTGGTGGAAATTCAAATTTTTGCCTCAGCATTGAAAGTCTTAATTATAAGTCAGCTAAGTTGCTTGTAGTATATCTTGCAGTACACATCTACAATATACCTTGCAAGCCATCTTGAGGATGTGAGGCTGATGGGGGGTGATACCACATCAATCATGCATTCCTCATCATCATTGGTCAACAGTCCTAGGATTGTTTTGATGCTGCCCTCCACTTGATTCTTCTATTGGCCATCCTCTTCATATTAACGTAATTCCTCTTTCACATTCTTCACGACCTGTTTCACATACTTCATACAAGGGTTTCTTTTGCTATTCTCTATGAGAACTCTCTCTCTTCTCTTGTGCCCTTACTTTTCATAAATCCGAATTGGTCTTCATCCAGGAAATCCTCAGCTTCTTGTTTTATTCTTCTGTAGATGATCCTTGTCAGTATCTTCCATGCATGTGTCATCAGGCTTATAGTCCTAAACTTTCTCCACTCTTATTTTTGGGAACAGGAATGATGTTTTTCTCGAAGTCCCTGGGTATTTCTCCTGTTGAGTGCATCTCACATTATGGTTACAAGTTAGGGGTTATCACATACAGTTACACTCATGCATTTAGTACTATTAGAGGTTCAAGATGTCATGCAGAACTCAATGCTGCTTATCTAAATTATCTTCATGGTAACATCGATTTAATCTGTCATTGGCTTCATATTTCTTTTGGTGTTGTCCCCATGATATATGGAGTTGTGGTATATGAAGCTGGTTTTTAGTTCTCTCTTGGTCAGTTCATTTTCAGTTTAGCCACATAAACAACCAATTTAATAGCATTTCCCTAGAATAATATGGAGTATGTATACATCGTGGACGCCTCAAGTGCAATTTAATTAATTATTATCCCAGTACAAATGCATTAACATTTGTATGTATTACAGTACTTTCTTGGAGTAGCTGAGACTCCTCAGGATAATAATGTGGTGGTTTCCCCTTGCCTTCCACATCGCAGTACCACAGCCGTTAAATTAAATGTTACCACGCCTGTAGTGAAATGAGTGTCGCTGTACCGACCACTGTGGTCTCCACCTTCACTCATGTGAAGAAGAGCTGCTGCCCTCTTCTCCGGGTGCTAGGAAGCATAATTGTTGGCGGCCTCCTCTTGTATCATACAATGACCGAAGAGTTATTCACAGCTTGTACAAAAAACAGGTGGCCGTAATCAAATCAGGACCTAGCAGTATAGAAGCAAGCATAAAGAAAGGAGTGATGCAAGGATGTGCACTGTCTCCCATATTATTCAATGTCTACATTGAGAAAGCCATCCAAGAAGTCAAATAAAAGTCTCCGGGAATGAATATCCACGGGGAAGAAACCATCATGCTAAGATTCGCCGATGTCTTAGCAGTCATGGCGGAAACAGAAGGAGATTTAAAGAAGGCACTAGGAAATATGGAAAGAACAATGACCAGATATCATCTGAAGATCAATAAAAATAAAACTAAGGTATTGGTATGCAGGAGGAGAAAGGAAGCCTGGACCAATGTTAAACTAGGAAAACAAAAAATCGAGGAGGTGGAAGAGTTCTGTTACCTGGGAAGCCGAGTAACCAGCAATGGACCAAGTAAAAGAGAAATCGCCAGTAGAATTGCCCAAGCAAAAAGGGCATTTTACCAGATGAAGATTCTGCTTACAGGTGTGGAAGTGAGGAAATATTTCATTAGAACATACATCTGGAGCATTCTACTATATGGCAGTGAAGCATGGACATAACAGTCTCTGCTGCTCCAGGCTGGAAGCATTTGAAATGTGGTGCTACATACATCTGAAGCATTCTATTATATGGTATCGAAGCATAGACAATACAAGCAGCAGATAAGTCCAGGCTGGAAGCATATGAAATTTGATGCTACCGAAGAATGATGAAGATAAAATGGATCGATCGAGTGACAAATCTTATGAAGAGTGGGAGAGAAGAGATGCCTACTGAAAACCTTAAAAAGAAGACGGGACAACTTAATATGCCACATCTTAAGTCACGATGGCCTTATGAAGACAATCGTCGAGGGAAAAGTGAACGGGAAGAATGGAAAAAGCAGGCCTTGTATGAGGTATATGGAGCAAGTTGTGAAGGATGTCAAAGAGAGGAGCTACGTCAATATGAAGAGGTTGGCCAATAGAAGAATCAAGTGGAGGGCTGTGTCAAACCAATCCTAGGATTGCTGACTGATGATGATGACAGTACTTTCTTGTTGCATATGTTTACTACCTATTGACATATAAAATTTTGCTGTTCAGTTTGAGCACTTTCGAATATACCTACTGGATTCATTATCGATGCTCTTTAGGCTTGATGCAGCATTTTGGGGGACAGAGCAATATGAATAGAGAATGAACCATTCACAGGTAAGCTGTTAGATTTTGATCATGATAGTGATTTAATTAAAATGTAATGCACTTTCAGTCTTTTGATTGCTGTTTATCATAGGAACCAGTGAGGAAGCTTACTTCTTTCTCAGTTGAGTTCTCTAGCGTGTATTTATCATGCATTAGAGTGCCCAGGCCTGTCATGCCTTTGTAACATCTGAATAAAATTATTAAGGAACTTTTTCTATCCATGGTCTGAGGATATTTTGTGGCTGTATACATGTATTGCTGAAGGTCGTGAAGGCTATCGAGTTGCCTCAAGGTATGGTCTGGTAATATGAAGGCACATGGAAGGCCAGCATCATAGAGCATTCATAAAGATTTTACAGACATGGTTATTTTGGCTTTTCATTAGGCTTACAGATTTGATGCGGGGGAATAGTTTATGAAGTCAGTGAGGTTCATACATAACTAAGTGCTAGTTAGCCAGTCTTACGTAGTGGCTAACAAAAAAATACTAGATGTAATATGAAAGTAATTTGAAAGATATAAAATGAAGATAAACCATGAGAAAATTGACGTTGTAGGTCACCAGCTAGAGCAGATGGGAGCAATTTAAATTCTGTGGTCATATAGGAAAGTGCATATATCAGCAGCAAAATTTGTACAAGGATTGAGTTGGCAAAAGAGGCATTTACTCATTGTAGAGAACTTACAATAGGGTCATGGATAGGGATGTGATGAAAAATCTGATGCGGAGATTGGCATTGTATGTTGCCGAAACAATTTTAAGGAAGGAAGATAAAAATACACTCGCTTTCAAGATTTAGGCATGGGGAAGGTAAGGTGGGGTGGAAGGGCAGGGGCCTAGCCATGTTGGCACACCGGTTTATGTGAGATCACTGAAGTTAAGCAATGTTGGGCCCGGATGGAGGTTGGATGGGTGACCCCTTCTATACCTCTACCACGGTGCTCTTGTCCCCTTGGCAAGTGGTGGGCAGGTTAAATGTGGTTTGGTACAATGGATCCAAAGAGGTCTAAGTGCCAGGGGGCTCCAGAAGGTCCCCACCTACCCCTCCAATTTTTTTAAATTTAAGGTGGGAGGAGAAGGGAAGAAAACTTAGGAAGAAAGAATAACAAGAGGTGAAGGATGTGATAAGAGAGGAGAATTTAGGGTAAACAAGATGAAGGGAGAAGGATGGGTAGTTTGGATGGAATTAAGAGTACCTTTCATTTACAGTATTTAGTAACAAATCACATAATTTTCCCATATTGTGCCTCAACAATGTGTTTTAATGCACATATTATATGCTAAAAAACACTGCTTTATAGTACTGATGTAAGTTTATGAAAGTAAAGGACATCGCATGAACTTTTGGTTGAACTGGAAGAATTTAGTAATCATCTAAACCGGGGGTGTCTAAGATTTTTAAGTAGTCACACAGTCATAGCCTTTAATCACAAAATTACCTGGGTCTTGGGTTTTACTAAAAGAACTTGATTTTTTTCATTAACTGTTTTGATGGATAATAATATTTAATCTTTAAAAAAAGGCAACAAAATATGTCATGGCTAATGAATAAAAGGCCTCGTTAACTAACCATGCATATCTTTTTACATTAAATGTATATTAAGTGTTTGTGTTAATTTTAATTGTAGGTTAGACACCTCTGTTCTAAAGCTATCTAAACCAGTCAAACACTAATAATAGCAGTTACGAGAAAAAGCCCTAGACCATTTGTGTGCACAATAAGTGAATTTGGCATAGACTCTGATAGCATTTATGATCACCTCTCCACATGTAGTGCCGTTATAGATGGAGATCTTTGGATGATGTTGCAATCACATGCTAGCCCCTACAAGCTGGTGCAAAACTCTCCACATATAAGCACGTCTCCGCAGTCATTCCTAATCAAAGCTCCAAGTTAGGAGGAGAAGAATTTCCTTCTGATAAAATCTTTGCCTAATGGCAGAACAATAAAAATTTATTGATGTTTATCACCCAGTAACTGACCAAAGATAACAATTATGGAACAAACATATCACCCTAAGGGATGTTGATTTCATGAACATCAAGAGAAAATGAAGTGTGACCAGAGATGATGGTATCCATTTCTCGACAAACTTTTTTCACCATTACAGAAGAATCAAATCGAAATACAGTGAAACCTCTGTTCACGGACACCTCTAACTTACGGACACCTCTGACTTAAGGACAGTTTTCAATTCCCCGACACAAGTATATGCATTTGTATAAGGATCGAACCTCTAGCATAAGGACACTCCCTCTTACGGGACACCTTGTTAGGCACAATTTTTCTCTTATACGGACACCATCGCCATGGGTTTTCTGACCCATCTCGCAAAAATGGAAAGTTCCTCCTCTAAAAATACCATTTATGAATAGCTGGGGAAATAACACAACTCGCGGAGGTTGAATAATCAAAAGAGTGTCCTCGATTGAATTCTTGGAAATGCTAATCCCAAACGAAGGAGCACTCCACAGAGGCCCTGAAGGTAGAGGGACACGGCCATGAAGGAGGGATCCGTGTGAAGCACGTAGAGTGACAGCTACCCTCGAGCAATCGGCTGCGCATGATTCATACGCAGTCAATTACCAGCCGTCTTCTTCTGTTGGATGTAGACCTCCAAGCTTTTGACAGATCATGCACTTTCAGTACCTCTCCAACCGTGCCACCTCGCCGTCATTTGTGCGTTGTGACATTTCATGCAGTTTACGGTGCTAGGGGGGCATCTCGATTTTATTATGCGATGCCGAAGGGTAAAAGTCTTTCCTTACGAAAGAAAGTGAAGGTGTTGGAGCATGCAGATAAAGAAAAGAGTGGTGTCCGTAAATTAGCTGTTCATTTCGGTGTGAGGAAAACTCAAATCGCTGATATTCTTAAGCAGAAGGAGACCATCATGAAGTTGTGGATGGAAAATCACAATGGAAATACTAAAAAAGTGATTCCATCGGGAAACAAATTGGACCCTGTTCTCTTCGAGTGGTTCACAAAATTGAAGGCAAATAATTTGCCAGTCTCCGGACCTCTTTTACAAGAAAAAGCACTTGAAGTTGGAGTGGCACTGGGTATAGAGAACTTTAAGGCCTCAAATGGGTGGCTGGAAAAATTCCCTTAAGACACAATATCATGTTTAAAGCTGTGTGCGGGGAGGCTGCAGAGGTTTGCAAAGAAGGTGCTATGGAGTGGATTGAGAGGTTACCTGTGCTGCTGGAAAACTTCAAACCCAGGGACATCTACAATGCAGATGAAACGGGATTGTTTTTAGGGCCTTACCTAACAAAACCCTGGCCCTAAAATCAGAAAAATGCTCTGGAGGGAAGGCGTCAAAGGAGAGGCTGACAGTCTTACTTGGCGCTAGCATGGAAGGTGATTTCCTGAGACCGCTAGTGATAGAAAAAGCCGAGAATCCAAGGTGCTTCAAAGGAGTGAGTAAAGATAAACTGCCCATTACGTGGAAATCAAATAAGAAGGCTTGGATGACTGCGGAGATGATGGCAGAGTGGTTGCAAAATCTCGATAAAAAAATGGGAAAAGAAAAAAAGAAAGAGTTTGCTATTTCTTGGCAATGCTCCTTGCCATCCCGATTTAAAAATAAAAAAAATTAAATTAATTTTTTTCCCTCCTAACACTACCAGTGTATTGCAACCAATGGACCAAGGAATCATTAAAAATTTCAGTCTTCTACATACAGTTCATTTTAAAAAGCATGCTATCTAAAGTTAACCAAGGGCATTCCCACACTCGTGTGGGGAAGTCGATTACTGTTCTTGACGCTATATTTTAGATTTATCGAGCGATAAAAAACATAAAAAGTTCAACCGTGTGTAATTGTTTTGTAAAATCAGGGTTCATTAACGTTGAATTATCACCAGAGTTGGAAGATGTCACAAATGACTTGCAGTTAGACTCTTTGTTAAATGATGCTGGCGAAAGTGCTGAATATGTGAGCATTGATTCTAATTTATTGACCGTGGACCACGAGGTTGACGTGGAAGAAATTATTAAAAGTACTCTTGATGAAGGAGACGACGAAATAAGTGAAAGTGATGACAGTGAGCCTGAGCCTATAGTGGAAGAGATGCTTGTGATATCGTATGCCGGTGCGTTGCATCAAATTGAACAGTTAAAAAAATTTTGCATTTCAAAAGGTAACAGCGAGGAATTAAGTAGCCTTGTTGATGTACAGTTAAATTTTGAAAAATAATTTGTTACAAAAAGAAATGAGCAAACCAAAGTCAATGATTTCTTTACGCCAAAGTGAGCTGTGTATTTGTATGTATGCATGCATATTAAAGTGTGCAAATGCTTCGAGACTTTTAAATATATGTACATACGTACATATTTGAGTAAATGCATTACGTAGTTTTAGTATTACCAATTTATTTTAAATTATTAAGAAGTGGTATTTGAAATAAAAGGATTTCTTTCAACTGCTTTAAATTCCTACAGTATAATATTTGTGTGGTAAAACGATGCGTAAAAATGAGTTTCTTTGGGTCACCTCCAACTTACGGACACATTTTCTAGGACTGTTAGTGTCCGTAAGTGAGAGGTCCGTTTCACTGTACTTTGTGGTAGGTTGAAAATGTTGTAACCAGAGTAGGAGAAAAGAAGTTGATTGAAGATGAGACAACCATGGACCCATTTTGAGACATGGATCTCTCAAAGCCTGGTGCAAACAGTGTAGTATGTGTATACAGGAGTCATAATGAAATAAATGTTTGATTAAATGATATGAAGAGGTTAGCTAAAAGAAGAATGTGATGATCCTGTGGTGTCATGAGTCTTGTGCGAGTTTCACACCTGGATAGTTGGATTTCCTAAATGAACAGACTGGTGCTATAGGATGTGAAACACCAAGTATTTTAATTTTTTAAATTTATACTGAGATATAATATTCCTTTATGTTTGTATCAACTAGAAGTACAGTGATTTATATCCTGGTATAGATCAGGATTTTTCATTTGTCCTGACCACAAAATTAGAATTTCAAGTGCAGGAATAAATTTAGAGTTAAAGGGTGTGACATTTTAATAATAAAGGAAGGTTTAGTGTATGGCTCCGATAAACTAAAACCCTCCAATGTGGAAATGTGTCTAAATCACTAGTACAGTAATTATCATACAGCAGTTAAATTGAAACCTATTATTTCAAAAATACACTGGTCACCACGTATCTGGGGTCCTCATATCACTCTTATCATCAAAATAACTACATGACTAGTACAGCATTGCCTCTAAACGTGTGTGCCTCCCATCAGCCTACACAGCAATGTGATTCATCAGTGGGTCATGCCATGTTTAGATCAGTGCAAAAAAATTTAAGAGGAACAATTTGTTTGCGATCATAATGACATTCTATGCCAGATAAATGTTTAATTTTTGGATATTACCCCACTGCCTGATAAAATGCATAGAAAATCATGACCTGGGTTGAGCACGTTGACGGAGGCATTCAATACTTCTGGAATTTTATGGAGGAATTATCTATTATGAGTATCCAGCTAGCACAAGACTAAAATAAACAGATGGCATCCATGGAATACAAGGATACACAATCTCTGTTAAGTATAGGTTATCTCACGGCAAAAGTATGCAACACTGATGGCCGGTATGGAGTATCCAGGGATCATGTAGTTAGATGGATGGAGCCCGGTTTCTCATGCACTGCAGCACCATTTTTTCTCTCAACACGCGAGCGTGTGGGGAACTATGTCAGTCATGTGGCGTCATCTAACGGGCACATTTTAAACTAAATATCGCTACCCAATGGCAATTCTGCTAACTACTGTTGGGCGGATGGGGGGTCCACTTGCGCATTATAAATAAGTAACTGATAATATAACCAGTTACAAACACAGCGCAAAGAAAACCGATCTTACCGAGTGGTTTTGGCAACCATTTTCAGATGTAGTCAGCAGATGCTGCAATTTATGCAAAATAATTCACCATTTCACAAATAAAATAAAAAATAGGTAGAGTAAAAGGCAGGTACAATTACATCTAAAACATTTCCAAAATCAAATAAAGTTTTATTCACAGCACGTTCACAGAACAGCAGATGTACCGAACCAATTAAGTCACCAGTTAAGCGTACTCCAAAGATCAGCGTACTCCTTCCTTTCCAGTCTCCTTTCCGACACATTCTGCACATGCACTTACAATACAAAGATGGCGTTCAATTCAGTGTGTCCATCTACTTAATTCAACTCATATCTCCTCATACATCCTTGAAACCCTTTATATTTTAATTAATATTTTTTATATGCAAAATTACTTGTATCTAACTTCTTGATGAGTATTATTCATTTTGCGGATTTTGTGTTGTTTCGTCCCTCGCAGAGAAGCTAGGCTATTCAGCTGATATATGTTGCTCATCCTTTAACTACGTTATGCATAATTTGGTATATAATAAGTTAATAACGATTATCATTGGTTATTTGCCACATCCATCTTCAATTAACCCCACAAATATTATATAATATTGGTTTAGATAGGAAATACGTGCTAATAATGCTTTTGGAGCATTACATTTTCACCTAAAAGGCGTTGTTTTGTATTCTTACATCGCTCAAGTTGAGATAAGTTGGGTATATGGAGTATGGAAGATATTCTATTCCCACTTTGGAGCCACCTTATATTAGATAGTATAGCCCTTGTGCCGGCTGGGTATCATCATAAAATGATATTTAGATTATTATTCACTAAAATAATTATTAAATTAACATTCTCTTTGTGTGAAGATAATTCAACTACATATATCATATACAAAATACAGTAAATTATGGGATACAGTAACTGAATATTAATAGTAGAGCTGTGTGTGGTGGGCCTATTAATCTAACCATACAGGAGTCATTGCGGGTCGAGTGTAGGACATGTTTCCAACTGAAGAATGTGATCATAGTTTAAACGTGCTCAGGGGTTAAGTGTGGGTAACGCATTAAACATATACCAAACGATAGAATTAATTATTTATTTACAAATTCAGGTAAACATGTTTTGGGGGAGGGGGTTTAAAACCTGAATCCCCCACGTCTGTATGCCACTGCACCTATATGTTGTTAGACAGGAAGAATTTCTATGTAAATATGTCATTAAAACATGGCTCCAAGACATCCTAAATCAGACATGTAAATGTTAGAGTCAAGCAAAGTCTAAAGCCGAGTTTACACGATGCATTTACCTGCGCAAGTACGTTGCTGGACAGATGCGTAAATAGATGTCTGGACAGATGTGTATTCTTGCACTTGAGGAGTGTTTACACGATGCTTGTGTTCGCGCAATTGTTTGACCATTTTCTAGATACGCATTATGCGATTTCTTTTGTTTTACTAGTATCAAGCGCCACTTCTACGAAACAGACAACATCATACCTGAACTTCAGTTATTGTTATTGACTTTGTTGTTGACGACTACAAATTGCTCGCACACATTCACCAAAATAGAACGGGCTATTTTCTGTGCACGCATTCACGCAATTTTGAGTGTTTACACGGTGCAATTTTGATGGTGACTGTGTTCACGCATCTACCCGCGCGTGTAAATGCATCATGTAAACTCCGCTTAAGAGGCAAATTGGCTTTTGCCCAAAATTCATGTCTGTACAATGAAAATTTTCCTTTTTAGCATACAAGGAGGGGGTCCATTAAAACATGCACACCAAAATGACTTTTCATTTTCTTTATGTATCACATGTTTAAAAAAAAACTTGTCAACAACAATGGACAACTTTGTACAAAGTAATTAAAACCCCACAAAAAGATACATTGTTGCAATTTACACTGGAAGAACTGACAGGATGGAATGTAAAATCATCATTAAACATTAAATGTTAGCAGTATGTGGGGAAAATCACAGTTTTCTACATCATGCCACCAAGTAGTTTCATTCAAACAACACGTCATAAACATTTTTTTTTCACAACTCCAGGAAGAAGGAACAACTGCCATGAATCACAAGGATTCTACATCATGACAGGTACATGCAAATTGCATTTACAATACTTCCAGAGAACCCACTCCTATGTCAGTTGGAGAAAAAACTATAAAAAAAAGCTATCATCAACTGACATGATGTTCATCTCTAGAGTATTCAAGCCCTGGATTAGAGAATGTACTCCATTCGATAGAAGCACCAAATTTTTTTCATAATGATTTTCTAATAATGTTTTCTTGTGCCATTTCTTTCAGCATTGCTAAAAGATTAAAACATCTTTGGCATTGTACCCTCTCAGAGGAAAGCCACAATTTGATACAGAATTTACATTTTCTTACAGTTTAGAATAATTAAGACATTACATATAAACAATCCTGCCATCCAACATAAAAATAATTATTCAAACACACACAAGAGAAATGTATAATTAAAGATTGACAAATATAAAAAAACTGGAATGACCACCATGGCTATCAGATGAGATGAGGAAGAGCACTGAAAATTATATATGCACCACTTACAAAAACCCATAAACACCATTTATAGAGATGAGATGTAAGGATGAAGAACAGGGGAGGAATGGAGCTCTTGAGGAAAAGATATCTTTTTCACTTTCATTTTGATTCTTTGATTATCCTATGGAAAAGAGATTTCAATCTGTCCAGAAACCTTTCAGTGGTGGTGTCCAAGCGTGAGAAAGAGAGGTAAAAGAGCACCAATTATCAGAAAAACTAACTCTGTGGTCCGCAGCATTCCTTTTTGCTCACCGGACACTATCTGCACACTGTCCGAGTTTCCAACCAAACCAACAGAATGATGTGAATGCCCATTAGACCGAGCAGTAAGCTCTGGTAAGACATGCACAGTGGCTACAAAAAGGAAAGTCCCAGCGCTGAACAACATGGCAATGCCTGTTGCATTGACTGACGACAATGTTTCCTTCCCCTCCTGTAAAAATACATTCCATGAAAATATTACATTAGTGCAGCTGTGGATAACTCACCCTGAAAACAACATGGTTAAATAGATACAATAATGTACACAGTTGAAGTCCATTTTAAGCAATATGTAGTACGAAACAATATCTGAGTCGCAAATCAAATAGCAAATGGACACAGAAATTATGAAAAATCTGTAAAAATGATTTAGAAGACATAACCTATGAACCTATCTGAAAATGAAGATAAAAGTAACTGAGAAGGGCATTAGAGGTTTAAGGAGTGATAATAGCATATGTATTCCTTCCTAGGAGGTCATGAAACGTATTGGGAATTGGAAAAAAATGTTACAACATATACATTCATGATTAGTTCACTAAGAAGCGATTGTGATTACACACAAATCCAGTCGCTTTCTTTTGAGCTACGACAATTAATAACAACAACAGATAAGTCTTTTTGTGTACATTTAAGTGGGAGACATTTACCGGCAATATCCTGTACTGCGTAGTTATAGAAAACAGAGGTACCCTATCACAATAACTTCGGAGGACAAATTGTGCTGGGGTGATCTTTTAGGGTGCATATCACTAACCCTTTTGTTAGGTAATCAAAACCAAAACATTTTGCAAATTAATTATGATTATTTATAATAGAAGTCTAGTTTATAAAGGAATGCTAGGATTTTTAGCTTCTAGCAAAAGAAGTAAACAGAGATTTCAATGAAAACTCTTGCCATTTTATACTCAGAATATGCTCAAAGAATTATGCTGGATTGGGAAGCATTTAAAATTTGGTGATGAGTAGAAAAAACATAAGGGTCAAACCATTTCTTCACAATACTGACTAATGTTTTGCATAGACTAGCACAGCAGCCACTAGAAGCATCAGAATCTAAAAGTAATTACAAAGAAATGAGTAAAAAGATATACCTACAATCCCACTAATGGTGACTAATCACTATCTGGAGCATTAGTAATACATAGTAAGTACACAATGCTAAAAATAATGCAACTAATCGTCAAAGTACTGCACAGAGTAGAATTAGAAGTTGCATGTACTTTGCCAATAAATAGGTTGAGAAACAAATAATATACAAATGAATCTCTAGGAGATAGGTAACTCCGAACTATTAATAAAACTCGTTATACATTTTAAAAGCATAAATCTTACCTGGCCAATCCCAAAATATGTTAGAAGAGCCAGGGTCGGAGCAGCAAGGGAGAAAATCAGCAGATGCTTCCTAATCCTATTGCGCTCCAAACCTTCATGAAGAAGGAATGTTACCAGTCCAAATGCTGCTGGGGCCTAAAAATGTGAGAATTCCAAATATTACCGATAACTAATTTTGATCAACAATTTTTATAATTTTCAGGGCATAACCTGAATTGCCAGAATGTGAATAGTGGTTTCAGGCTTAACTATGAGGGACCTCCCATAGAAGAAATTAAAAAAAAAATACACTTTACATGATCCACTAGAGAAAGGTTTTGAGTACAACCTGGGTTTCTTATCCCTTTCGACCCCTTTTTTCTCTTCTCTCTCCCATTGACCCCCACTCACCTGGTTTTTGGTTATATACACAGTATAAAATTGGTCAGTGTCACCTGGTGATGTTATAATTAATGAAACCTGGGTCGTAATCAATAAATTTCTCTGGCAGACCATAAAAAGAGTAAAACATTTTTGAATTGCTGTAGTAAATTTGCAAGAAAGATTTACCCAGAAAAAGTGTTAACTTGAGAGAGTATAAAAGAAACATAGGCATAATGCAGTTACGGACCCAGTTTTTCACCCTAAAGCTGCTGATTCATGTTCAATCAAATCTCCACATGTTCCTGATATGGCCATCCAATGCCAACAAAAAGCACTATCACATGCTCGCAAGCATGACTGATGCTCACGTTTAGCCATTTGGCTAGTTCCCTTCTTTGTTTACACATGTCATTAAAACCACTGTTCCCTTCTTTTAATCACATTCGTATTGTAGTGGCCCGCCCGGATGAAACTTTTGGGCCGAAAGAAACACGTACAAAAAAAAATAAGAAAATCTTCACGAACCTTTCCCGCGCTAGGTCTGCGGAGCCAAACTACGTCACCTGGTACGAAAAAGAAATAGACATACGCCTCTTTAAGAGAGGGCAAGCGGGTGGGGGGTCCCCGACCTTGTGCAATTTTCACACGCTCCCTGGCTTAACCGCCGGGGCGAAACGTATGGAGGGTAGGAATGGAATGTGGTGGGGGGTGATAAGGAGCCTCGCCTCCCGACCCGTGGAAAAAGACGACGCACACACACTTTCCCATTCATTTAGACACACATTATTATTCCATAACGAAAAATTGATACATTTAACAAAGGATGATATTCTCTTTTTCTAAAGTTAATGAGGAATGAATGAATAAAATGATTTCATGAACATGGATGGTGACAGAAAATGTGAAAATAATTTTACAAAAAAAAAATGACACTGTCATAGGCGGTGGGCAACGGCACAAATTTTAGCGATTTCAGCCTTCTGGCGGGAGGTAATTATGAGTCCTTCCCTCTTTCTTTCTTTAAACACTAGTTCCACTTCAATAATGTTTAGTTCACAGTTTCAAGGGAGTTCATGGAGATGCTAGTGCAGCAGCTGAACACAGGGGGGGGGGGGGGGTTTATATTGAAAGCCTGTCAGGCGGCGACAACCTTACTTGGCCTCACGGCGACAACCACGTCCTGGAGATCTCACTGCTTTTGCTTCTCCGACCGCAGGCTCCTCCGTGTCAGGACAGGAGCGGCGTCTGGCACTCGATGCATGGGAGTCTCCTTCAGGACGTTTCTTCTCTTGTCGTCCACGAAACAATCTCGCCAACTTGTCCGGCTTGGCGACGGCATAGGCTCCGCCCACGGATCGCTTTCCTTTTTGAATCTCCTCAACTTGTCCGGCTTGGCGACGGCCATAGGCTCCGCCTGCAGATCGCTTTCCTTTTTTTATCTTTTTGAGGCGTTGCTGCTGCTTGCCTTATATACCCCGGGAATGACGATGGGGTGGGGGGGGTTTGAGGTGTGGGTCAGGCCATAGGCCCATATCACTTCACTTGTTCTTACACTGACTCATTCACTCCCGCTTGCACTGTCTCACCTTCCTCCACGGGTCGAGTTTAGAGGGGGTGGGGTGAGGGTATGAGGGGGGGGAATGCGGTCGGGCCAGTGAGCATTGCGTAATGGGGCGAACCATTACAGTATAGTTCATCATTAATTCCTATCCTAGCATAGAGTTTTTACCTTATTCATGTAAGTCAGACTGGAAATCTGGAGATAATGGTTTGATTCCCAACTCGGGCAACCTAACTGAAATCATACCTTTCCACACCAACTATGTGTTTGCCTTAAGGTGGCTCCACCGAATTATGAAGTAGATGTCATTTTTGTGAAAATTTCAGGACGCATCGTTTTTTGGCCCTTCTATTGATTGGCAATAAAATAATTTGGCCTTTCCATAATATATTTGAAGAAAAAAGATGTTGAAAATCAGATATTTTATACTTGGCTATACGGTAGTAAAATTTGCAGATTAATAATGTAAAGAGAAATGTCGTTTTGACGAAAAACTAATATAAGATGCGCAATTTTATGTAGAATTTAGTATTGTAAAAAAGTGCTCGCCTTACCACACTTGTTTAATTGATATTAATAAATATTTGATCGAAAAAAAGGGAAAAAGCCTTAGTTACATGAAAGAGGCGCTTCAGTAAGTTGTTATCATTGGCAACGGTTAGTGCGATGGAACGTGCTTACAATCTTATTTACAGACTTAATTTAGGAATATACCTTACCAAGGTACTTCTTATATTTTTTATGTAATTTAAATATTTTAATGGGTATTGATATGGTGTAATTAATACCAATGCATCCAAATGGTAGCAGCGTCATTGTTGCCAAACAATTTTCAAAAATACGAATATTAATAAATTTTAAAACAAAGAGTTTTATTTGCAAGGGAATAGTTTAAAACCATATAAGAAACTACTTAACCTATTTTAGAGTACGTATGAGCGGGATTGAGCATGTATTCTCACTTTATAAATTAAACGTGGCAACAACATGTCAGCCATGTTTCGAAATCAAAATGAGTTAAAAGAGCTTGTAAAAAATATAATGTAACTACAACGCGCTATATAATGGCATACTCATAGAATTATTGTGTATGCGTTATCACCCTACAGATGATTTTCCATACAGTTGTTTTTCTGGGTCGGTATTTATTCATTAAATAAAATAGCTCTTTTACGGGATATTGGATCGCGGAGTCACGGTGGAACCTCCTTAATGTGTGATCCTTGTTCCTTTCACGCATGCTTATGAGTTATGCAGATGGCACTATACATAAGATGATATGATAGTGTAATACAGACTGAATTCAAGCCTAGAGAAATGTTTACCTTGATATTTGCTAGCGTGGACAAGAATTTAATGAGAAAAACTGATTTAAACTCTATAAACCTGCATCATGAATGAAAGCCATACAAAGTTCAGGGAGGGAGAAAGCCAATGTAATAACAGCTTTTTCACATTGCAAAAATGCCACATAATTATGGGCCCTTCCCAGTTTTGATTCTCAGTTAACATGACGGAGTAGCCGAGACTGACACAATTCTAAAATAAAAAATCAATGATACGAGACTGTAAATTCTCTCAACATAAATAGGGTATGGGAAAGTTTTTTGAAAGAAAAAAATACGACAATCCTGAGATAATGTACAATCAAGATGGATTGCCAACACCTTTGTCGATTTTATGGTTGTGATTTTGAATCATTCAATGGGGTTTATAAAATAAATAATTACATCAACTGAATTCACATTAATCATCATCATTAAAGAATATGAGATACCTAAGGAGAATGTTAGAAACTATTTCATCTTTAGTGACCACTCAAGTAGTCCTGTTTTTATGATATGATTTCAGATTAAAACAATACAGGCCTCGAGTTTCACCAGTCTGGTGTATTATTGTACTCATCCCAACTATATTTCATGCCTTTTTCTGTTTTTACATTTATACGTATGGTGATCGCATGATATTACTGCATATCACCAGTTTATTTTATAAGTCAATCCGGATGTATTGCATGGGCACTTTGTCATAGATGTTATGGAAATAAATAAGACTATACTATTCCACACAAATTGGGATCATTATATAATTTTGTGTGGAATAGTGTACAAATTATCTTCCATTTCATCAGGAACCCTGGTATAAATCATATACTGATTTTCTGGCAACTTTCTCAGGGTTTTTGATGACAATTTTAAACATCTAAAAAATTTCTTGGTAAGATTTGACACATGATTTCATACCCCACTCTATTAAGGTTTACATTCCTCCCAGTGTCTTCAATGCTAGCAAATTCTGAGGGATACATAAAAATATTGACTGAAATACAGAAACCCACAGATTGCTTTACTTTTCAGCAGTCTTGCCATCTCCTTCTTCACTATGTTACCTTCTAAACTGAGGTTGTATTAATTTAAAAAAAATAATTTTGTCACTGGTTTTAGTCAAACGGGACCATTAAGGATTGAAAAATGGTAGCAATGACAAGTTAAGGAGCATGCCACGAGCCATTTTAAAAGTCATCACTACTTACCTTGTGTAGCATTATGGCTATAAATACAATCATCTCCACGTCTGTATGGGCAGTGGTCGCCGCTGCACCCAAAGCGATTCCATCAGCTTAAAATGATAGATTACATACAATCAATACCTGCCGAAGCCATGTCAGTAAGTATACACTATATCCATATGAGATATCTCGCCACCCTGCTCATGATATACTGACCTGCCGCATGAACCACCAAGCCAATTGTTGCGGTTATGTTCTTCTGAGGTTTCAGACCACCTTCGATATCTAGATCCAGAACCAGGGAAAATTTTTCATTAGAATAACGACTTTCAATAAACACAAAGATGGCACATGAACCGTCACCTAACCTCGACTTCTGGAGGTCGAAAATTGATCCACTAACAGCATGAACACGAATCCAAGAACTAGTGATATCCCGATTAAAGAATGCAAGTCCACAGAATGAATTGGCTCTCCTTTGATGGTGCCCTCAGCCAGATGCACTGAAAAACATCCAAATAACACTTAGAACGAGGAAGATAAAAATGAAACCGATATTTGAATTATGAAAATGAAAAAACTACCATGCGTTTCTACGGAGAAAAGGGAACGAACACCCTCTGGTATGATGACAGCTAAAGCAGTTCCCACAAGAAGTCCTGCTCCCAAAACCGATACAAGTTTTAATTTCTCCTAAAATGCAAAAGTCACAGCACTATTATTACAGCACAAAAGGAATGGAAGTTTCAATATATTCAATAACTAACCAGACCTAATTCATACACATTTAAAACACCCATATGTTTAAGTGAAAAACCATAAGCGATTGTGCCAAATAAAAATAAGCTGAACTTACCTCAGACATAGACATGACCAAAGGTATTGAACCAATTAAAAAACTTCCAACTAGCATTACAATTACTAACAAAATAAGTTTCATAGTTTCTTCCATGTTTGCTGGCGATGTTTCACTTATGACTACCTCAAAGACTGTCTGCTAAATGCCTGCCGACGTAGCCATGTTGACATATTTTAGGGATGCCTAGCATTCCGTCGCGCAAGCAAAATGCTGAATAAGTTGTGAAATCAATTAGTTAATTTTCCGAAAACAAGTAATCTATTATTCAACAACCCTGCATTTTAAAGGAGGATTTTAACGCCTTCCCTATTATTTTACGTTAATCTTTTTAGCTACCAATGTCGAAGTGGTCGAAGCGCATTTGTTGCGATCGATAGAAGTTGCTTCGATACTTTCGATAGTTTTACAAATGTTTCGATTATTGTCGAATTTTGGTATTCCGGTTGATTCCGGTGCTCCTTGAACGCGGTTGACGGACGTTATTACCGGCGAGAGCTTTGTTGCAAGGTTACGGGCAGCTTCATTTGGACTCTTCTTTCTTAAAGTAGGAAAAATTCTCAGTCATGGTAAGTCAGGAAAGAAGTAAATATTAATTTTGGTTTAATGATCATGTATCCAAGTTACCTTTCGACGCACTTTTCGATGCGCGGTAGTATGCTCTACAATGCTTGTTGCCTCTGGTGTTCTTGGTGTGGTATTTAATGGTCAGTCGCATTCAAAATCGTTATTTGTTCCTACCTATTTGCACTGTAAGTATTTTGTTATAATTACATTAAGTCACAGGTGCCTAGCCCACCATGTGCGTTAAATGGTTTGTTGTTTATGGCCTAAGAAGTAGTTGTTTTGAAACTTATCTTCAGATATTCTTCAGTAGAGCTTGATATAGGTGAGGGTGCTCACTCAAAATATAGTTGGCTGGTTGTAGTCATATCTTAAGGTTACAAGGGTTAATTCATACGCTGGTAGCAGGTTTAAAGTTCACAATGTTCTGAGCACATTTTAGTTAAGTATGTTCAATGTTTTAGAAATAGTACTAGTATATGTGGAGTATACATATATGACTAGGTAATCATGCCAGACGTATGCTGGAACCGTTACAAAATGTTCTGAGAATGTTGGATGACATATTTTAGAAAACATGCTATATATAATTCATAAATGGTTTGTAACGTATTGAATCTATCGCCGATCGTGATCATTTTTTCGAAAATAGAAAAGTCAGAAAATTCAATCAAATGGAATGAAATTACCAGCCATTCGGTAAAAAATCACCGAATGATAAGGTCACGTTTTTAGCTAAAATATCGTTTCGAAATTTGAATTTCTTCCATTTAATTATCTTTTCGGACTTCTCTTCATTCGAATAAATTACCTTTAGCCAATTTGCTCGCCTTGAACGTGCTATTCAAGATGTTTCAGAATAAGAGGTCATGGTGAGGTTATATTATTCTGGTAATTGAAAGTACAGACTTGACATTCATCTTAGAAAGTTGAATGAAAATATCACTCCACATGGCATGAGAATCCTTAGATATTTAATGGTGATTGCTTGCTGCTTAACATAAATAAAATATTAGTTACTATAGTCAATAATAAGGGTATTATTAATCCACTCGTTTCAGTACTGCACCTGCTCTTTCCCAATTGAAAGTTCTTTAAAATTATTTCAAAACTCTTCAATGGACCAGGATTAAGCCACAGTTCAAACATAATGTTTACACCATTTTCACGGTCATCATATGGCTGAAAAATGATCTGAATCCTGGATACTCATTCCAAATTGTAGAGTTTGTTAATAAGAATACATTCCTAAAAATGAAAAAAATTGGTAACTACTTGTAGCAGGAATTCAATGCCCACCATTGTAAGTGTTATTAATGCCAATAGTAGATTAATGAATCATAGATAGAAACATAATCGATAACTAATTATGTAAATTCATTCATTGTACCTGGATACTTATCTCAACATAAGCTTCTGTAACAAAACAAAACGGTCTCAGGCATAACTTTGTGGAACTTCTCCACAAGGTTGAATGAAAAAAACACTGCGATTCCACATGAATCTCTTTTTTTCTCTCCCATGCCTCCACTTGACCCCATGCAGTGACACTCCTCGACCTTTCCTCTCCCTTCGCCCCCCTCCTGGTTGCACTCATGACCAGAGGCAGTGTCCTTGGCCATACAGCCAACTCATTTTCCATCCCCTCGCATTCCTACTCACCTCCCTTCACCTCTGCCCCTCCCTCCACCCCCTTTCCGCCCTCCTCCCTCCCTCCTGGATTTTGCATATATATAGCTGTGGATTGTAGAATATTTTACCTGATGATGCTACGACGTAGCAAAACCTAGGTCGTTAGTAATAAATATTCATGTGGAATCGCAGTGTTTTTTTCATTCAACCATAAGCTTCCGTGATCGCCTTCAATTAAAAGGTAATTCAGTGAGGAACTCATGCCTGCATTCATTTCTCTATACTGTTCATAGCCGCTATGCTTTGCGATGTCAATATTACCTTTCCACATGCTCTGAAATATTAGATAAGCCTGTCTAGATATGCAGGGCTGTCACTCACTCATATGACATCACGAGAGTGATCCAACGAGAACTCGTAGTGCAGAGAAATGTGTGATGTTTTCAATACGTTGACTGGTAACTCGATCTTATAAGTCCACTAATAATATTCCATCTCTTATCTGTTATACACTTACCACCCTCCCAACTTGAATAAAACAACCTAAATATGATTATAATTTAGTCATTTAAGGAACACTATAAATTTTGTAACATTTTGCCTTTTCATTGCATCACTTTTATTTTTTAAATAATTATTCAGAAGAATGTTATTTATTGTCCCAATATTTTTCTTATCAGCATTGTAAGTTACACTCAAATACAAACTGCTCCGACAGAAAAACGGCACACTGCACTTTCCCTCCCCATCTGAAATAGTTACACAATTACTTTTTACACACCTTTTATAATTTTAAAAGGACGAAATAGAATTAATAATTTTATTTTTTGATAAGCGAAAGTAACATTTACTTAAGGAGACCATAAAAATAGTTTTTGATTCTCCTAAGTTTTGGAGTGTATTTTTCCATTTCAAGTGAGGTCTGCTAAAATGCGTAATGTTACACAAAATACCTTATTCTTTCATATGCTTGGATGCACAACTTTTTTGCCAGGGTAGCTTTCACCATCCATTTTGCTGGCTTCATCATGTACAAATCTAGCTCTTAATTAAATTTTTATTGTTGTTACAGAAAAGCAGAACAATTGTGAAACATGGAAATTCAGGGTTTATAGGAACCTGTAAATCCTGGAAAAGTCAGGGAATTTAACGTGTGGTCAGGGAAAAATCGCAAAACATTCAAATTTTGGAATTTATCACCTGAAAATGCCAAGTGATCAAAAACTGCACATATGAGCGGAGGGCGGGGTGAAGGAGGGGACGATTGGCTTCAGGCCGGCTTCGCTGTGGAGGCAGCCCAGGGGCCCTATTCTGGTTCTTTCTGGCTATAGCCTGGTCGGTTTGGTGAAAAGATTGGCGAAAGGTGTGCACATTCATATTCTTACTTTCAATCGCTAGACATTTCACTAGGAATGCTTCGCTTGGTCTCTTTGGCAACGAAAAAGTTATTCTCAGTCAAATTTGAAGTCACTTAGCCAAATTTGTAAAAGGATGTGAGGTAGAAAAAATCAAGATTGATTCAAAGAGCTACTTTAACATGACATCAAGTTTGAAGGAAAAGCCAGGTTAGCCTTCTTTGCATATATTTTTCTGCAATTAAAACCCTTTCTGAAGGCATATCGATGTAAGAAATGATAATTTTTATTTTGTTGACTTAAGGTTTTTGATCTCTTATTACTGGAAGTTCATATGATTAATATGAAAATAAACCTACAATTTTTCATAAGTTTCTTCTTTGCTTCCTCACTACCACTTTTATCTCTGTAAATGGCCGAAATCTTGGAGTATTCAGGTGCTCAAAAGTCGGGGAAAATCACTAATAATGGTGTGGAAATCCTGGAAAAGTCAGGGAAAATGAAAAGGAAAAACTCCTATAAACCCTGAAATTGTCATCAGTAAAAGTTCAAAATATGTTCAATTAGGTCTGGAACTTCATTTAGTTATGAGTGAGTACCACTGCATAATAATAACACTCATAAGGTTTTCTTAATTATAAATGTTCTCAGCAGCCATTACACAACAAAAACAGTGAATGACATTGGTGATAAGAAACTAAAAGAAATTTAGCTGTCAAGCTTATCCTAAGGTGAAAAATACAGTCAAGCCCACTTATATCAAACCCATTTTTAATGAAGTAAATATTCGGCCCCCTCAACTTCGTTATAAATGGGCTTGACTGTACTGAGAAAATACGTATTCGAACATCAAGAAAACAAATCCAGGTATATTAAATCACAAAGGATTTGAAGAAACTGAAAGAAATTTAACTTGCAACCTATCACGCCAAGGTAAAGAATGAAATAAGCATATTACTTACCTGCCTTGTTTTCTTTTACCACTGTGCACTTCACCGTCATAGGATTCCAAAGCCACAAAGAAAGATGTAAAATATGTATTGATATAGCTTAAAAAATGGTAAAAGATGCTACTAAATAAGATTAAAACAATGTTCACGACTGAACTCGCAATAGTTACACTCCCAACCATGAAAATACAAATATCAATAATACAAGTTCCTTAAGCCAGGAAACAATTGAGCAACACCTTTCATTCAGATTTCTTTTGTAACGTCACAGAGAATTTTTGTCCCGTGTAGCACGTCTATATATTGAGATGGCCTCGTTGATGAGCAGTTAAGGATGGGAGGTGGATGACTTAAAGGATCTCAAAGCAGCTTGTTCACTGGGTCACCTTGTGCTTATTTTAATTTTTGATTTATGAGGGAATGGCTCTGGTTAGAAGATTAATTTTTTCGCTAAAATTAATTTTTTGTTTCCATCTAACGATTTAATGTACAAAATTGCGATTTCGGTTCCTAGTGAACACGGGGCTATCTTCAGAATTGCATCTTGAGCCTTTGGATTTGTTCAGTTCCCTGCAGTTACACCTAACACCATTGAATTTTACAGGACATCTTGTGATGCCTCACTACATTACAGTTAGATTAAGTAAGTTTTAAATCACCCAGGGACAAGAAATCATGAGTCATGTAATGAACTCTCATGTCAAAATTCTACCAGGGTCACGGTGCATATGTTGGTCTGCAAAGTGTAAAAACTTGTCCTTTTTGGTTGTTTGCTGCACAAAAATTGAATTGAAGAACTCATGCAGATGTAATTTTTCAGTCTCGCCATGCTAAAATGGAAAAGTTACTTGCCATACAATATGATTAGTTGCTAATGGAAAAAAAGAGATCATGCATTTGGTTTGGAGCATTATGCATTCCGAGATATGAACATAAAGTTGAGGACAGGCAATGCACATTTCACTGAAACATTAAATGTTTACAAACATGAGTGAGCCTTTCATATGATAAAAGTTCTCAACAATTAGTCATCTCATAGTAAAGTGTTAACTAAGTCATGAATTGTCATATTCGAATGAAAAGAATTCTTTTGTCTTTGGTACAAAGTAATGATTTTGTATTCTCAATAATAATAGTAACGATGAACCAAGGTTGCTAATTGTAAGAAGTCATGTGATGTTTGCAATCGAGTCTAACGTAGAAGAGGAAAAGTGACTTTCCAGAGAATACTGCCCTTAGCATTATTATTAAAAAACATTGCAGCGATAGTTGGTGTCAGCTGTCAAATGGGTGCCCTATTGATTGAGATGCCCATGGTGGCTACTCTTATTTCTGTTCTCGAGGTAACCCTCACATTCTAATCATTTCTACTTGCTTTAATTAATCTATATTAATTCTGGTTTCAGTCGCATACCATATTACTTGTCCAGCCTGGTATGAAGCCAGAGACTCGGACATATTCCGATTATGAATCGGTCAACGAGTGCATGGAGGGTAAGAGGAGCTTTTCTTTATTTTTTAGGTGTCATATTTACTTGCAAGATAACCTTTCAGTGAATTTTCATTTAAATAAACCGAACAAATGTTGTCGTTTTAGGTGTGTGCAAAATATACGAGGAGCATCTGAAGCGCAGAAATCCTAATACTCCAAGTATCACCTATGACATCTCACAGTTATTTGACTTCATTGATCAATTGGCTGATCTATCCTGTTTGGTGTAAGTTGTTCTGATTTTTAGTAGTGTTTGTTGTGAGTAAGTTTATGAGGTCATTTTTGGAGTAACTGTCATTCCATTGAGTAAACTGAATTGAAGATTTTCTCTGCAAAAATTGGTGAGGAGGGGTGACAGAATATATTACAGTGGATTTTGTGAAAAGTGATGGAGTTATAGTCTAGTGGACTGGTTTTACAATGTGATTTAATGGAATGGATATGTACATGTCTCACTTATGTTGCCCATTTAAGCCTCACCTTCCAAAGCCACTTTTCTGGTAAATTAGTGGATAAAACTTTTGTGACAGAATTTTTATGGTAGTTGAGGATGATTTAAGTTCAACACATTCATAATGGCAAGTGATTTTAAATAACCTGCTTTAGGGATGCCATGAGGGTGGAAAATGTTGCTTATTGAGTAGTAGTGTAATATTGAAAATTAAACTATTACCTGGCAAGTGCCAAGTCACTTTGAATGACAAAAAAATGGCTCTCCTCTGATCCGATGCCATTTTTGAGTCGTGCAGGATTGAACATGTTAAGCTTAATGCATGACAGAATTACCTTGAGTTAATTTTTTTCCCCAACTTTATTTTCACTGCTTTATTTCGTGACTTTTATGCCATTCAATTGCTTCACATAAAGGAATCAACTAGTGACAAGGCACTGCTATGTCATCTATTGCAGAGTATTCTCTGAGTTATTAAATGAAAACAAATCATTGCTCATTGCATGTATAAAATTTGAGCAGTTTCATTTACGTATTTGATTTTGCTTGTATTAGTATACTACCACTATATACTGGGAAAAACTAATCTCGTGCAAAAAGAAAACTACTGATACGTTCTCATGAGGATGAAGAATGTTTCTGTGGAACATATGTAATATTGGAGTATTTAAGATCTTGGGCCTGATAATATTCCATTATGTCAGAATGGTTTGAAGCTTGTTCCTACTCATTGCAAATTCATGGGTTGTGAATCAGTGATTAAGTCATTATTAATTTAAATGATAGGCTGTATATTTTCAATTCATAGAAACAGGCTTGCCACTGAGTCACTAAAGTCACTTCTTTGAAAACCCTCGAAACATGATATTTTTGTCGCTATACTGGCTTTTCTTTGATGTACGATGAAACGACAAACAATGCGCACCGGAAGGAACTGCAGACTACTGTGAGGTATTGGTCAAACAGCTCAGACTGTCACCATTGAGCACCTACAAACATATTTTATCGACTTTTCTACGTTTAACGACTTTTACGAAAAGCTAAACTCTGCAGTGGAGAATTCATCTCTTCCTATGAGTAATTTGCTCATTTTAGGAAGCGACTGTCCAAATGTCAACAAGAGTGTTCAAACTAAAATGAATGCTACCATGCTTCTTGGTAGGAAAACTCCCCTTATCAACATGCTCCTGCAACATTCATATAGTCCACAACGCCTTTCAAAGGGCCTGGAGGTTTTGGGGGAAGATGCCTCTGACTTGTTAGTTTATATTAATAAATTCTCTGGCGATTATCCAAGTCGATAGGAAGAGTTTTGCAGGATTCTCTCCTCCCTTCAATTTTGTCTTCCTCAGAAGCGTTTTATCATGCACGTCCCTAGTAGGTGGCTTACCCTTGGACCCACGGCAGAGAGGATGCTGGAGCTGTTAGATCCCGCCCGGGAGTATTTTCTCAAGTTCCCGCCAGCCAAAAAGAACTCCAAGCTACACCAGACCAGATCCTACTGCAAGGTCACCAATCTCTTGAAAAAGAGCACCATGAAGGCTGAACTCATGTTCGTAGTTTCTAGTTCCAGCATATTTACAGAGTTGACGGAAACATTTCTAAAGCAAGAGCCTCTCGTGCATTTACTTTACCCTGTTCTCAAGAAACTTGTCACAATATTGATTGGAAGATCGTGCAAGGACACGAATCTTTCATACAGCGATGTTTTTGAAACTTCCAACCTTCTTCCTCCAGAGAAAGTGAACTTGAGTGATGCCATCAAAGAAGAGCTTGGCAGCATAAAAGATGAACTGAAGAGAATGTTGTTCCTAATGGATGCACAGACACATTACATTGCAGTATGCAAGCACGTGCTTCAAAAGCCTTCCCTTGAGAATAGTCTCTTGCGTTATTTGCAATGTTTTCATCCTGAGGAAAGGCTGAAGCTTCATAGTGAGGATTGGATAGTGCATGCTGCAAAGTCTCTGCCATGGGCCGTTGAGACTCAGCTTATCCGTGATGAGTGGAAGCTTATCCAGCTAGAGAAGGATGGAGATGAAGAAACATACATATTGATGCTTACCGGGCAAGATTCTTTTCCATGCGCAATCCTGTTGGTGGGTCCAAGTATCCAACTGTGTCCAAAGTTGTCAAAGCATTATTAACTTTGTCCCATGGCAACATGGACATAGAGCAGAAGTTTTCGGATTCCGAAAATACACTTTCATGTGATCGCTCAGGCATGATTGAGAGGACACTTAATGCACATCGAAATGTGAAAGACCTGCTGCGGAGGTATAATAATATGCCCTACGCTGTCCCAATAACGCGGGATCTCCTTGGCATGGCACGTGTTGCTCATGGAAACTATGAAAATTTTATGGAAGATGAAAGACAGAAGAAGGAAGAAGGTGAAAGGTTACTGGAAGAGGAATGAAATGAAGCTGAGGCGGAAAGTCTGAGGAAGGTGAACAAACGACAGAAGAACATACAAGAAGAGGAGAAAAAGTTGCTAGAGCTAAAAAAGGTAGATGATGAGAGGATGAGAAGGGCTGATAAACTCCTGAAGGAAACTAGTGCTCGACTAGGAAAGGCAGTCGAATCCAAAAACATGGACAAAATTGCCCTAGTGCAGGTAATGCTCAAAGGAGTCACTGAGCTAAACCAAGAAGCAGGAAAGAAGAGAGAGGAAGTGAAGGCAGTCTAAAAATCTCTGGACAAAAGAAAGTCCACTATATTGGACTATGTGAACAAGAAAACTAAAACTGGTAACTAGGGTGTATTTCAATCCGCAAGTGTGTACCCTAGCGCTCTACACTTTCCTGCTCTTATGTGCTCTTGACACTTTCACCCACTTTTTCGTCACTAGTGCCGTTGCCAGTCAGCAGCAGTTTGGACAATTATAAAAAGTTGAGTGTTGCATTTCATCACTTGGGATAGCCAGTACAATCACGGTATTTTCTGTTAGTTACAGATTCTAAAATGTTATTAATGTGAAGTATGGACGATAGAGATTTTCACGTAGCATTGCAGAACGTAATGGTGCTAATCCTATCAGCAAGGTAACGAAGAATATCAGCGGTATTGTCAATGTTCCACAGAAGAATGGTTAGCTATCTGCCATGCCCCAAAATGATGATTATATCGTTTTAGAGTATGTACTTATTGGGGAAAACATCACAATAAACTACGTTGCTAATTCTATTTTTAGCAGTCACATGCGAGACATTGCCAGGGAAATATTCATAATACTTCTTCTTTAGGTGGATGAATTTAATAATTTTATCATATGTCCCTAGAACGTTAAAAATAAATTCTATAAACATCATGGTATTCTTCATTGCTTGGGTTATAAGGCACACACTACTATACCTAACAAGGATTCATGCCTCAACACGCCGCCATCGTTTGATTAAACAGACTCAAGGAACACTTAAGCAAAGGCAGATTATCTCACAAAATTCTCATGGCTTAAAATAATTATTGAAAAAAGAAATGTTTAATTAGCTCAACTTGTACAGGAGTAACACAGAAAGAAAAACACGAGCCAAATCCACAAAAATAAACTTTACTACGACCCGGGTTTCACTGTATTACAGCATCGTCAGGTAGCGTATGTCAAAGATGCACCAACATATATATGAAAGAACCGAAATGGGGGGGGGGGAAGGGAGGGAGGAAAGGGGAGGAGCGTGGGAGTGGACGGTTATTGGTGGTCAACAGAAGTGACCAGTGTGGGGAAGAGAAGTGTGGGAGACGTGGGCAGGAGTGGGTAACAGGGGGTGAGGGGGTTGGTGCATCTTTGACATACGCTACCTGACGATGCTGTAATACAGTGAAACCCGGGTCGTAGTAAAGTTTATTTTTGTGTATTTGGCTCGTGTTTTTCTTTCTGTGTTATCATGTTTCGCTTCCACTCCATATCGCCTGAATCTTCAGAATTTGTTGTACAGGAGTGTTAAATTTAACAGGTCCCACATGGCATCTAGCTTCAACATTAAGTGGCGTGTAAAATATGTAAAATTTATGAATAAACATTCATTTCTGCGTAATAATAAATTTTAAAAATTATTCATTTATACGTGCATGTCCATGCATTATCGCCATTATTCTCCATTCTGCCAACTTTCCATTCGATATAACACCGGTGATGGTAAAAGTGCACATGAGGGTGCTAGGTGGAACTCTTTCGTATCTCGGGCCAATGCCTCCTTAACTTACCGTAAGCTAAAGAAGGCATTGCTACGGCCCATGTGCACTTTCACTCTACATCCTAGCTAGCAGATTGGAATCGCACTTCCCTACGTCGCTTCCGATAAATGGCGATTGAAAAGTGCTGATGAGGGTTCAAAGGGCGTATACAGTTGGATTGGAACACGTTCTTTCTGTAGTAGCTATTACAGGTTTGTTACACATGTCAGGAAGATCACTTATGTCGGGAATTCAAAACCGGCCAATGAAATGTGATATAAATCAGGGAAATCGGATACAGAGTCCAGTAAATTTTGAAAAATTGGCGGCCGCTAAACCTTAAATACTCAAATAGGGCATGAAAAAATATTCGGCGATAGCTGGTCACAGTAGTAGCGTCGTGTTTTTTGTTTCTTTTCTTTTCAATTGTTTTGTCCCTTTTCATGTAGAATTGCACAGCCTGGCACCTTGTTACACTTTTAAAAGTAACTAAAATTCTAAATTTCAGTCGGGGTAAAGTCTTAAAGAAGAATTTTCAGTATTTACAAATACAAGAGGGCTTAGTGTATAAAATCCAATTCCCGTGATAACTGTAAGAGTAGCAAAATAAAAGTTGTCACAATGTCATTTCTCTCAATAATTAGGTGCTCTTTTATAACACTTTTGATCACTGAGTTGACTTCATGAGAAGGAAAGCATTTATCAAATTTTTTTAGAAAAATAAGTAAGGTATCGGCAAATAATACTATCGGTATCGGCCACTGGTATCGGTGCAAGTCTACTAATAATTCTTGTCCACATATGAATTCTTTGAAATTCCCCAATTTGAAATTCTAACAAAAAAGTTCCCCTGCATTCTTCCAGCGACAATATTTTCAGAAAAAGCCTTCAGTATTGCTGGAAATTTGGTTGATAATAAATGAAATCGATTACATGCTGACAGAGTGAGACATCCTGACACAGTGCTGCATTTTTTAAGCAAAAACTTTTAATGTTTTCATTGACTTTTCAATTTTATTAAAGAAAAATTAAACTTTGATTGACTTTTGAAATTACCCATTCTTTATATTTGCCCTCGAACATGTCCTTAATTTCATTGAGTGGGGACTATATGACCATTATTCATATTTTATTGATTTTAAGAAATAAGATTCAGCTTCGATTGGGTTTAATGAGAGAATTCACGAAAAAGGAAGCATTATTTAATGATTGACAGATAAAAGGAAGATTTGAATTTGAGGAGGATTAGGATTTGAGATTCGGATTCGATAAAAAAACAGGATTCAGATTCGATCAAATTTTGGATTCGCCCCATCACTACTTTTAATGTATTTATCTGGAATGCCTATATATATTGCATTGACGATAATAATATAATTGTCATTTTTGTTATAGCTTATGATTGGCAGTTACCATTATTGTTATAGAATTGTCCTTGACAATTCTATGAGAGAAATTCTGTCATGCAACAATAAAACAACCCATCCATACAAATAACACTCCTCGGACAAGAAACTCATATTGATGAAGTTATGGCTTGACAAAAGGAGATTAGAAAGGTGTTCTCTGTGTTCTACCCTCATCCTTCCACATGGACCATGCAGTGCGCAATATTCAGGATTATAAGGAGATTAATGTTCTCCTATTGTGCGTGGAAGATAACATAAAATAAAATGCTGGTACTTTCCCAATATACAATGAATGTGAATTATTTTTCTGAACATCGGTTGGGTGAGTGGCTGCTGGCAGGTGACATTTGCCCACATACATTTAATGTAAAATATTTAAAATACATTCCGGATAATCACATTAAAATATTTATTGCCAGACATGGTTATTATACAAAAATGAAACATAATATATGTATGCATACGGAGAGCCTCAATCCACGAACCTTGTACTCAACACTTGCAGCTGAGTTCTTTACCCTTAGTCTACGTCTTAACTCCTAACCGCATAGCAATTCTTGGGATTGTCTTTCCAGTTAAAATATTATTTTTTTGTTTAAACTGTTAGATGAATAATCCCTTAATGGGGGTGATTCGTAAAACTAATTAAGGACTGCCTGCCAGATTTCGTCTTCATCCTAGACCCAATTATAGGGTAATCAATCCCCTTTTTGGATTACCAACAAAAATTTCACAATTTTATCATTTGTCTGTTATCTTTCCCGAAAGACTTCTATTCTGCACATATTTTTTTTCACTTGTCAGTTACAATAATTCAGCATCAGTAATGAGGGCCTGTTTAGAAGGGTCAGGAAGAAGCCCAATTATTCTGAAATGTTGTATGCAGGAATGGGAGGGTAAGAGAGCAATAGATGAGGGTGGGGAGAAAGAGGAAATGCTTTTTAAGAATTAATTGAGTAATAGGAGGGGGGTGGTAAGAACTCAGAAGTGTAAATGCTTGGTTGAGGTGAGGGAGGTAAGGGAAGGGACTAGGCTATGGTGTGAAATGGGTCAAGAACAAAAAAACTTGGCAGTTTTGTGATTTTACAATTTCATATGGTTCCAATAACATCTACTTTTCAACCTTAGTCATGTTCTATGAAAAATTTGGGGAGTAAAGTAACGTAACTGTCGAGTTGAAATAAGATGAATCGTTAAACCTACTTTGAGATGATTGTTCTTCATACTAATCCTCTGTTCATGTTAATTAAGCACGCCATTTGTCCGGGAAGACTACATAGTTATTCTTGGAAGTAGCTGCGAAGACTATCCATTACCAACCAATGCTAGTAAATTATAGTTAGGAAGTCTCCACCGAATTAAATTGTGGATGTTTGCCAACATTTCGGGTAATGACTCTTCACCCATCCTCAAGGCAAAGATGTTGCAATATTAAAATTTCAGCCACTATATATTGGTCGAGAGTCAATTGTTGACTCTGGTGACCGTTGATGGAATGGCTTAGCCATTCTCTCTCAATGGCTTAGCTCATGAACTTCTTATCCTTTTCAAAATGGGATTTCAGACATTGCCCATAATCATGATTGAAAATTTTCTTCTTCAGTCGAATTTTGCTGGCTTCTTCAGTCAGTTGATCCCTAAAGTTTCCTGAATGCCCACAAGTTGTATGTCACTACATTTGATCTGATGGTCCAAATTGATGCTGTGATCGACTAGCACTGACTTCTTAGGTTGACCAAGCTGAAAAGATATGCAGTGTTCCTTCAGTCTTGTGGCAATCATTCTACTCATCTCACCCACATAGACTTCACTGCATTCACATGGGGAAGTATGCTTCATCTCGGGAAGTTGCTCCTTGCCCTAAAAAATTTAACCCTGATTAATTTTGTCTTTATACGTTGCTGGTAACATCCCTCTTTACAATACGTGTGCTCTTGTGTATTTTGTCCTGTTGAAATTTGGTATCCATGCTCACTCTTACGTTTGTTTTAATATGTTATCTTTTTTATTCATACATTTCTATCTGTGGTTTGTGTATACATATGCATTTATGCTATTACAAAGTGTGTTAGACCTCTTTTCTTTTATACTATTAATTTCAGGTACCAGAAAAGTACCAATACCTATGCCCCATATAACAAGGATTGGATCAAAGAAAAGATCTATGTGCTGCTTCGGCGTCAAGCTGCAAGGTCTCAGTGAACATCTAATGCCATGATTCAATTACTCTGAATGATGTGGGTCCTGTTTTTAGGGTGAATGTGTGTGAAAGAGCTATTTTAAAAGTGTGGAATACTGTGGATTGCTATTTTTCATTTGACTTCATCAGTCCATCAATGGTGATTTATTTGTGGTGTGAATGATAATTGTCTTCTATGTTAGGAATCTTATGTGGTCATGAAAATGAGGTTAAGAGTATCAGAATTTATCTTCTTAGTGAGATATAGTAATTTATATTTCAACCTTTCTGTAAAGAAGATTATTTTCGTGCATGTGTGTCAAACATTGAAAAGTTATATGGCATTATTTGACCAGAGTAGTAATTGACACAGTTTGTGTTTGCAAATTCTAAATTCATTTTTTTCTCTGTGGTTCCTTTCTCTTTCACATTTCCCCACACAAGTTTTTTTCCATATATGTCTCAGTTCTTTACTGCTTAGTTTATTTATGCAGTCATATCTGTATGTTGGAACATGATTTCTTAAGAATGGGTATTCAGACCAGCAAATAAGTGGCAGCAAATTGGTCTGCCTGATTTTTCGATATTAAATAATGTTCTCTTAACTATGTTGTTAATAATTTCGTGTGTTGATACCCATACTTAATAGTTTGCTGAAGCAGTAAATGAACATTTTCATTATTTAATTTGACAAGGATATTACAAGGGATGTATTTTAACGAAAGTGTCATTTTTAGTGATGCTTCCCTTGGTTCTATTAGTTGGCCTCTGAAAGGAGTGATTTTCAGGCTATATTAAAATATTATCCTTTGGTGCTTAATGGCAAAATAAATTACGGTTTGATGAAGTAAACCATTTATTTGTAATTTGAAGGATACCATGAAGAAATGCTATTTCCAATATAATTTTTAATCCTTAAGGATTTGTCATGATTAAGTAATCTTACTTTTACAAGATCTTTACAGGGGTCTTTCAAGATCCTTTAAAGAATTTAAATGGCACATCCATCATGTTACCTTATTTTGAGTATGTGTTTTAGAATTGTCTTTGGCAAATAACTGTAGATAATAATTCAAATGCTCTTAGCATTTGAAATATTTGGCATTTATTGTCATTTTTTGTTATAAGTGTATCAATATTTTTCATTAAAACACTTGAAAATTACAATGTATTTTTACCATGCAAAAACCTGTAACTCTCATATGTCCAATATATGATTGAAGTAAAATTCTATGGATATTACTTTCAGGATGATGGGCTATAAAATGAAATGTTTTTGATGTTTATGGAAGGAGGGTATGATGAAAGTAAGGTGTAAAGGTAGCTTGGGTTGCAAACTCTCATTAATGAACCTCCGTATGTAAGAGGGAATGTTTGCGTCGAATTAGTTCGTAGTTAATTTTTCTGTTGCTCTTATCAGTAAATTATATAAGTATACTTTACTAAATTAATGTGGTGCCCTGTAAATTAAATATTCTTTATGTGAGACTTCCCATTCAGATATATACTCAGTGTACAAGTTTAATCTATTTTGAGAGAAGGGCGGCATCAATGCAAACTTTGTGGGTTTCATATAATTTTGGTTTGTCCAATAGCTTGCAGTTATGTCTCTGGATGTATATTAACATTTTATGAATTATGAGAATGAATGTCATTCTGAAGTAGGATTTATGGTTATGGGTTACTTTTCTTTTTATTTAATTCATTTTATCTATTTTTGTTAATGTACACCAGTAAACAATGCTCGGGTGTTCTAAAGAAAGACTTGGGTTATCTGTGCTTAATTTTTAGATGAGCATGAATTAGTGAAATTCTCTTTAATTAGTGCTAGTGTAAGTGTTAATAAAACAGTCACATACTCCTTTACCTGACGATGGGCTGCTTTATATATATGCACATATCAGCCCTGTGTTATGTGGGTCAACTGACATGGGTCAATCTATCTGCTAACTTTTTTCACTCTTAAGATATTTGTTACTAAAATGTGCCTGTGCTTCAGAGTTTTATGACATAAAAATTCTATCACTTTCCCAAACTGGATTTGAACTCTCAAGCTTGGCAGCATGTAGCTTTGGAAGAACCCATGAGGTATTTCCTGATTGAAGGGGCTTAGAACTGGAGAATTTTGACCCCCTTTGAGATTTGTGTGTGTTAAGTTATTATTCCTGGGATGCCATTAACCTTCTTCCTGGGCTACTAGCAATAAAGCCTTTTTTCGAAACCCCCCTCCATAACATATCATAGACCACCCACCCTAAAGATGCTTTTCAATCGGACACACACACTTGAACCTCCTCCTCCTTCGCCGTTACCCCCTGGCACTTACCCTTGTAATCGCCCTCGATGTAAATCTTGTCCACTCCACTAATGATTCCCAATTCTCCAGCCCCAACACACCTTTCACCTACCCTATTCGCTCCCATACGACTTGCACCTCGAATAACATAATTTATAAACTCACCTGTACTCATTGTTCTGCTTTTTACGTTGGTCTTTCTACCAATCCCCTAGCCATTCGAATTAATAATCACCGTTGCACTACTAATAACCTCAATTTGAATCTCCCGGTGCCCATTCATGCTTCCACCCATAATAGTAAGTTTGACAGTTGTTTCCGCATTGTGATAATTGCCTCAATTCCACCTAATTCACCTGAAATCAATCTCCGTACTCTTGAGCTCGCACACATCCATTTGTTACATTGTAAATGCCCACCCGGTCTCAACCTTAACCTCTAAGGCCCATTTCGCGTGTGCGCATGTGGTCCGCTCTTCGCAGATCGTACGTGTCCATGTGGGGTGGGCGCATCCTTTCCACATTCCAATTTAGCCCTAATTGTTCCCCTCCCTACCCGTCCCTTAATTCCTATCAATCCCAACGGCCGCACTTCATTCTAATCTTCTGAGGAAGGAGGTCCATGCCTCCGAAAATTTAACAAGTATGTTTACTTTTGTGTTTTTTCTTTTTGTGTCGCCTCATCTGATGCAAAAGCCAATTCATATATCAGCCCACTGCACTAAGAGGGTAAATATGTAATGAGAATGCTCGCTGAATGCAGGCCCCTGTGCTTGACATCACAAGGGATAGGAGATGGTAGGTAATCTGTCAGTGACCTACTTATAGAGGCGTGCATTTGTTAAATTAATTAGAGCATACTCCTTCAGAACCTGCCAAACCCCAGAGGAGCAGAAACCCTTGGACTGTGGTGAGAGAGCGTGTAAAGATATCAGGGCCCTTCTTTTCTGAGACTCGTCATTTTTGTGCTATCATCATGGCTCATCTCATCATCGCAGAGATAAAATCAACTAGTAGATATATGTATTTTCAAACTGATAATCTTCCTAAGTGAAATACATAGTCAATTGTGGGCTTGTAACATGTGTGGGACAGTGGGAGTCTCACTATCATTAATGCCAAAACTTGGCTCATCTCACTGTCTGTACAGACATGGAAGCAAATTATGCTTGCATAAAATCTCTCTCCTATGGGGATGGATTGGGCCAATTCCTTTTGTAGTGTTGTGTGAAACAGCACAGCCTTTTTTTGTGTATATGATGAGCCAATTATTTTTCATTTATCATTGTCTTCATGAGCCATGTTTACCATTGTAAAAAATTGCATATCAGAGATTTATCCCCTTTATTGACCCACTCATAATCGTGAAAAAGAATTTCTTCAAAGATATGTGTGATGCATATTTAGGAATATCCCCAGCAAAAAATTTCATTGACAATGGTGAAACATACTACAAAGTTATTGCCTGAAACAAGCACCTTGTTTGTTTCAGGTGTCACTTAAATAGGCTTAAGCCAAATAATGCCTCACACTCGGTAGTTTTCTTCGTGTGAGGAAGTGGTTCAAATTTTTTCCAAATAGAAGTAGTGGAGGCTTGTGTAAAAGCTCCATTTAAATATTAAATAAAAAGGAATGACAGGGTTAAGGGAACACGAAAAATGAAGTGGAAATTAGAAAGAGATATTTTATTTTCATTGTAAATTTATTTGTAACACCAGCAGACAAGAGGGCATTTGACCCATTTTCCAAGTTTAAAGTTTTATTGAATTGAGTTGTACTAGCCTTCACCCTGTGGAAATTATCCATAGCAAGGGAAATCCAAATAATTTTGTGATTTCTACTCGGGGATATTTGTTTTTCTTCCATTAAAATTTATTGTGTTATGCATGCATTTAATCTTTTTTTTTAATATTTTGATCAGTTATTTTTTTCTGAAATTTGAACATGTGATAATATCATAGGGTTAATTTTACCCCCTAAAAATTGCATACATGTCGTTTGTTTTATCGCTTACTTGGAATTATCACTAATATTAGATTCGTTCTAACGAATTTCTGACCTCTCCTCTTCACTCAATGATTTTGTGTGAATTTTTACTTGGCTTTTAATGCTTTTTGCTATGTTTCTACGTAACAGCTCATTTATAGTGAACTCACATTCTTGTGACACATTAGTCATTCTGAGATCTAGCTTTTGCAACTTTAAATTTTCAACTAGTCCTTGATTTAGTGACTCTCCTGCTTCCTGGAATAAAAAAGATACAAACTATATTAGTCTCTACTACTCCAAAAATTTTCTAAGACAACTGGTTGAGATCTACAAAGTGGTGCAAAATTTCTTTGGTATTATTGCCTATTCCTGTATGTGTCAACAATTGAGCTAAGAAATCAACATTGTCTTTGTATTCATATTGGCTACCAGTCAATATTCTGCCCTACCCTTTATCTATAATGTATCATCTTAATTGGATCGAAATCATTGTTTTAAAGCATTGGTAAATCTGATGCTTGATAGTGTGATATGATATAATAAATAATATTCTAAAGATTATCTTCCACCCAAGTATTTATAATTTTAGGCCACAAGTTTAGTAACTCAGCCTTCGGAATTCATTATTGCTTTTCAATCAAGAAAAATAATTTTGTCTTATTTAATTTTATTAGGCATCAATTGGTGAAGGTGCTGGATATTCATCATAATGAAAAGAAACTACTATTTTCTATTATTAATGATTCATATATATGTAATAATTTTCATGCTGTATTTAACACTAGATCACCAACCATGGTTTCGATGCACGTGACGCTATCAAGGCATCTTGATAGTGACACTTGTGTGTTGAAACAATGGCAGGAGTTCTAATTTTACGTGCAGTGTGAAAATAGTGCAAGTTTCTTTTCTTTATCATGAACTTTGTTTTTTTATTATCATATTGGTCATCCAGCCAATATCTTCTCTATAAGTTTACCAGTCTTTCTTAGATCACCTTCTGTCTGCTCTGATAGTATGTTGTATGCAAATTACCACTTGTTATTTTTTTTCCTTCATGGATGTTTCCCTTGAAGTCTTCTTTTCAAGTTCCATTGCTTTATCAATGTTGTCATAAAATTCAAGGGGGTAGTGCACATCTATCACCTAATCCTTTCCTTAGTCATGCTTCTTCACTGGATTGACTTTCTGGATACAAATTGAAACATAACCAAGTCCTTTCAGATTATTATGGATTACACTTTTTGTGTCTTCAGTGTCATACTTTTGGCACCCTGATTTTGTTGGAGGAAATACATTATAGTATAAGTGATATTTGGGATAGAATTGCACTAGCAGAAGAAGCAAGCACTTGCAGAGTGGAAATGATGGTTGGAATGTTATGCGAGGAGATAAGTTCTGTTGCTTTCCTGGTGAATGCAGTTGGTTTAAGTTTTTTTTCCACCACATCAAATACTTTATGGCTGCAGACATTTTTATGTATGGGTCATCCATCATCCAAGCCCTGAGGATGATGGACAACTCATACCTGTGACTAGCATCTGAAAATATAACATGCACTATTCCAGCTAAATCAGCTTTTCCTTTGGTGAGTCAGCTCATTTGCTTTCTGGGCTTTTATAAGTCTTCACTGAACACATAATTCCCAAAAGATGATGCCTATGCTGAAGATGAAGTGGAAGATAAGCCATAATTTTTTTTAACATATAGAGGAAATAGAAAATTAAGAAAGTCTTCATAATTACCTCTCCAAGGTCGTTATTACTCAGGTCGAGTTCCAAGAGTACTGAATTAACCTTTAGCACTTCTCCAATGAGTTTTCCTGCATCACTTCCCAAACCACAAGCAGCCAGTACCAATGTCTCAAGTTTAGTGTTCTGTGAGAGTGCAGAACTCAAGAGCATTCCACCTTCATTGCCAACTTGTGAGTTAAGGCGAAGGTCTAAGTGAATCAGGGGAGGAGACTGTGCTAATGCAAAGCTTATTCCTTCAGTACCCAATGGACCTAATGGAAAGAAATGAAAGTTATGAGTGTAGGTATTTAGATTTGAAATTTGCTAAATCATCATTGTGCTACTACTTAATTAAATATTCATTTTGATCCATCAGACATTAATCTTGCCTGGCTGCAAGGAATATCATGAAAAAAATTACCATGTCAAGTTAGGTGATTTTTTTCATGTGGGAGTTGTGCAAATTGTGTAACTGGTTAAAATGCTTCTTGTTATTAAAAAAACAGTATTGAGAATAAAAAATACTCGGGTTTCTTACTCAATCAGGTAGACTTGCGCTTTTCACTCTCTAGTCTATCTGAATAATAGACCCCAAAATTATTAATTCTGCTCCATATTTGTTGCATGTATATTTAATGACTCAAACATTTTTTCTCCACACTTACTTAATTTGAATATTGTCCCTATTGTTACTGCTCCATTTTAAATTTCTTAACGCTAAAATGTTGTGTTGATGCCATTTTCAATGTTGATCAGAGGCTAATGCAACAGTATAGTATTGTCATAATGAGTGGTTTGTCTGCTGTCATATTAGGAGCGTCATGAATTATGGCTAGTAATTATAGCTACTATTTTTCTGTCTGTACCTGAGGTGTCATTATTATATATTTCCTTACATTGTGAGGATCATTGGGTTGTTAAATATGATATGTCCCAGTAATAATGGGTTAGTTTACAATAGTGTCGCCTATATATGTGTGCACTTTTTTCGGAATATCCCTCAATTTGATTTTTATTACAAATATTAATACTGTATTGAAGTATAAAAAATGTCATTACTGACCTATGTAGTTATTGCACAATTTGAGCTCCTTCAAGGTTGGATGGTATGATAGCAATTTTGCTAAGGCTATCGCTCCATCATTAGCTATGCAGTTATGTGAAAAATCAAGTATTTCAAGTTGTTGCACACCTTTAATCATACTTTGAAGTAAAACAATCAGCTTTGAATCATCCAAATCACTCCGTTGTAGTCTGTGACAAAAGAATTTGTGAATTAATTCAATTTTTCTCCCAGAACTTCTTGCATTCTGAGCATTGGTACCGCCAAAATTTATGTATTACTAGGTACTTCTTTAAATTTTGATTTGTGTGTAATCCACAGTGGTAAATTCCACTGTGTTGAAGTTAATTACATTAGTTGCACTGATACCCATATTAAATGTGACATGCATTTATTCGCAAATATTTTGACACTCCCAGAATAGATCTTAAACATGTCATAAGGCTACTTATTCCATTCTTTACTATCCCTGTTTGGGATAGAGTTTTTGAGAATGATGATATGCATGAATCATTAATTCATGTAAATTTTACAAATGTAGGTACTTGATTTACTATTGGGAAAATACTGAAAAGTGAACTACATCAAAGATCACCTGAATATTTTGAGTTGATTGCAGTAAGTGAGACCTCTGGCCAAATTGGCTGCATCTGCCATTGAAAATGAGAAGTGGTTCCAGGAAAAATCAGTGCCCAGATTCCTTACTTCATAGACAATAGAGAGCTCCTGAAAAAAAATTCATTTACCTCTACAGCTTTCTCAAATCAGATAAGGTACTGGAAAAGAAAATTATGTGAAATCACATACCCAAAGGCTTTCTATCCTGCAAAGTATTGGTCCCAAGTCAATGTGGTCATTTGGAGGCGAGTACGTGATGCAGTCATGCGGCGATCCCTCAAGCATGGGCGTTGCTGGGTGTCCCACCAGCAACTGGTGTAGTCTTAGGTGATGGATATACTGGACTGCCCAAGAAACTTTTTCTAGTGTTTTTGGTTGTTCCTCTGGTTTGTCTCTATAAAGATAGTAGTGCTAAACTCAATAAATTAGGGAGTATGAAGGACTTAGCACTTTACTTCCATAGCTTTGTATTTTAGAAATGATCCTTTTCATTCTTTATTTCTCTCTGTAGACATTACTAGCATAAACATTTTCAGAGCATTGCACACTTTTATAGTTACAGACCTATAACTATAGTTAGAACTAATAGAAACTATTCTTCTAAAAATGGTAATTTATGCTTAAATAACGATAATAAAGAGTTCTGTTTTAAAAATCCTCGTAATAAATGGTTAAAGGAAGGAGAATTGCTCTCTTGAGTTCCAAATGTAAGCATGGGTAGCCCCTAAGCTTGGTCTCTAATTAGAGTTGGCAGATGGGCATCTGCATAGAGTATTTTTCCTTACATTTATGAATTTTGAGAATAGCGTAAGGAATATTTACCAGAGAAAGGTAATTGCTAACACACTATGGCTGTGATTCTGTTCTTCCATTTTGCTGTGACATTTTTATTTAATATTGAAGTGCTTCATTATTTTAGTGCCTAGTGGAAGTATTGGTGAAAGGTCTAGTAATAAGGGAGGAAAGGAAAATCAAAGGTTAGATTCAGACTAATGCATAGCATAAAATAAATTGCATTTTATTAATTTTCAATCATTGTTGCCGCTTTAATGCCAACCACTACCCAAGTTCAGGAGAATAGGAAATTAGGGGGCACAAGTTTTATTATTGTGAGTGCATTTATGCTTCCACAGAATTAAGTTATCCATTCATCTCACAACATAACTGTTGCTGTAAGCTGATCCTAAAATATAGTAAGTGCATTCTCAGCTAATAACAATGGTGTTGAACATAATATGTGAGTTTGTAAAAATATTTTGCCAATTTCGGATAAAAATATGCTATACAAAGTATGGGTAACCAATTTATTGTGGGCTGGCGGTGAATACCTACACAGCTTTTTTCAGAGGTGAGGCATCACTGTCCTCTTCATCAAATTCTTCCTCTTCTTCCTCCTCTTCATCCTCATCTTCATCCTCCTCTCCCTGCTCGGGAAACATATCTTTATAATCCGCACCACTTTCAAAGACTCTCTTCTCCCCTTCTATGTCAGCCTCTGGGCCAAACATGTCCTCCTTCTCTCCATGTGCCTCTTCAATCTGATCACCATTGTTTTCACTAGTTTCACTCCCTCCTTCTAGGGCTGCAATGTAGTTGTCATCCACCCACTTATTCCTCTGCCATGCACTCCAGCCCTCTGAACTCATCACTCCCAACTCGGGTTCATCTCCGGGCACAAGGTTTTCAATCCATTCTTGGATGTCCCTTTCTAGGTACAGCTCTCTCCAGGAATTATTATGCTTAGAAATGTCGCAAGTCTGAAGGATAAGAGAGAGTTTTTAAAAAATGTGGGTTTGGCTGAAAATGAGCTCTTGTCCCTCATTTACTGTTACTGTAGTAAATGACAAGTATTTGAGGTATTACAATAGTTGTGGTGTTAATTTACCCTTAGGAAATTCAAAAATTGATAAGAAAATGGGTAAAAAAATTACTGTGTCAACATTTTAGCTGCACCTTCAATGTAAATACCATGTCATGAGTAGTTCTTATATTTGTTGACCTTTAATAATGAACCTGAATGTACTGGTACATAGTAACTTAACTAAGGATGGATAAATGGGGAAATGCCCTGCAAGTTCGAGCTTTGATGGCTCACAAATAGCAAATAAATACTGTAAGTATATGTCTGCTGTATTATTATATAATGCTAAAACATATATGTTTTAACACTATATAACAATATCCTGAATGTATGCATTTGCAATGTTAAAATATGTAAATATTCAGTTCAATTTACATATAAATTGAAGGGTCCCCTCTTGAAGATCTGCCCCCAAGAGGCCTTGCTTTGCCAATTATCACCGACATTTCACTGGAAGTTGCATGAGGTAATCCCCCTTAGTTAATGTAATAATAATAATTTATTCTTCCAATACAATCGCATATATTGATAGATTGATACGTAGATTGTTTTGTGGTGGAGTTCCTCCAAGGAGGCCCGGAGTTGATCGCCTTGTTGAAGGCCAACAGGTCCTCTATGGGGATTTCCCTTACCTTCCTGGGTTCCAAAAATGGTGAACCCAGGTACCTATTTCGAGTCATCATCACAGCGGGGCACTTGCATAATGTGTGGGATGTGGTTTCATCCCTTCTTCGCACCACCTACATCTAGGTGAATCTACGATTCCCAGGAGGTGCAGGTGCCTCATCACCTGGTAGTGCCCAGTGAGGAGTCCCACTACTGTTCGTAGTTCGACCCCGCCCACATCTTCTTCCTCCCTTGTCTCCTTCTCTTCAAGGGGATATGGAGCCTTCCCTTAGGCCCCCACCCACTGGGGCTCCCGAATCAGACTCTACCCCCATGGGAGAGCTCAGGATCGGTGCCTCTTTGAAGGCAGGCCCAGAGAGGTTGGAAAGGATGTCGTCTTCCTCTCCCCACGAATGGTATGAGGGGCAACTGGGATGTGTGGGTCTCCCAGAAGGAACCCCCACAGGCAAGTTTAAGGTAGTAGAGGGTGCATTCCAACTGAGATCCCCATTGGGGCTCTCCACCGGTATCGCATCCCCCAAGGAAGAAGATCTATATTAGTCCATGTGAAGAGTGCGTCTCTCAGCACCCTCCATTGTTTTGTGTGAGGGTTCCAAGTTTGGTCCCATGAGTAAATAGGGAAATACAGTGTCCGTCCATGCAGAGCCCTGCATGCATGGGTAAGGCTAAATAAAACCGGAGGTCGCCCAGTATCCAGAGTCTCTCTGTTAGTGACTTCTTACCCTCCTCCCCGCGGAAGCAGTCACCCTTAGCACAGAGACGCACCGTGGTGACGGGAGCTGTTTATTAACCACCAGGTCTAGATCTGTCATGTTCAGTGAAACCAGGGGCACCTTGAGGAGGATGTGGCTCTTCACCACGCATGATGGTCTTGGTGGTCCATAGGCATGTTCTACCCTCGTCCCACCCTGGAGTCACTGACTCCTTACCCCCAATACAATTTCATACTACAATTCATTTTACAATTAGAAAGTTTGGAAATTTGGCACCCTACAAGGCAGTTTTAGGTAATTTATGTTTTTAGGGTGTTTCCCATACATTGCTCGGAATTGATGATACAAAAGATTTTTGACGAAAAGACACTTCAGCAAAAAAGGCAAATTATGTTTTATGCTGCATTTTTATAAAAGAATGTAGGTTTATAGTTGTTCAGGTGAGATGACTAACAGCCAAAGGAATTTGATCAGGTTAGAATGCATGGTTAATTGATTGGCATTATTTTATTGGTGTTACTGATTCCAAAATTGTGCATTTCAGAGGGTTAAGATGAGCCTCAGGGCCGTATTAATAGGTCCTGAGCACTTATGAAATTTTGGTGCCCCTTCATAAATGTATTTTGAAGTAGAAACAATATTAAACCTTAAAATCAAATGCAATACATATTTCAAAAGCAAACAAAATGCACTGAAAGGTGGAAATAATGTTTATTTTTATATGCATGCAATTCTCTTTATACCCTAGGCATGTGCTTAGTTTGCTCTATGGCTATATTTTATCTTCTATAACCTTTTCCTAGGGTATATCTCTGGGCTTTGTTGATATTATGATGACTTCTGATAATTAGGTAGGTATGGTAGGTACATACTGTAAAGGTATTATGGAGAGTGGGAAATGGATACTTAGCCAAGTACCATGCTAAGAATTGTGTACCTCAGCAACCATTTGCTTGTAACATGAAAATGTTACATATATAGGTATGTGTATATGATAAAATACTTTGATTCAATCTTCTTTCAATGTCATAAGCTATTGTTTGTGGGCTCTGTAATTAATCTTTTACTGCAACAAGGGACCGTGATTGCAACAATCATGACAATATTCCCACACATTGATTTCTGGATATTTAGAAGCAGCAAGGGAAAGCATCTTTCTTTACTCTAATTGGCAGAAGATTTAATAAAAATGCTCATACCCCATCATTTGGTGATGGCCACCTTTCTATAGCCCGTCTTTGCCAATAAATTCCATCAGGTATTATGGGAATTACAGTCTTTAGGGGCAGATCTAAAGGCAAGTTCTCCAGTATTGCATTTTTATCTTCTTCCAAAAGTATTTCATGGTATATTTGTTTTTCTGAAAGTAAATCACTCTTGTTTTTAGGTGAGAATATGAAAAGTTAAATGAGTATCATAATCAAAGATGCGATTTTATTCAGGCTTCTCTCTGGAATCGGTTAATATATTTTATGTTGTGGCTTACCTGCAAAATTTTTTATCAAGGCATTAATAGACAATTCTGCCAAACTTTTTGGGAGTAACTCATCCCATGTACCCTGCTCAGCTTTTAGAATGCGATTAGGTTCTGATCCATGAGCCAAACATGCTTTTGATGGTTTGTAGGCTTTAGAGGCACATTTTGGTATAGTATGAGGCACCTTCATTATTTATGTTAGCATAGATGACTTTGCAGATTACCTACTTGTACTGAATATTTGTGGACCTGAAATAAATCAATCAAAATTCATTTATTTTCATATACATGTACCTACTTATTTGAGAGGCTTTTGCTGTCCCTGTCATCTTGAAGGTTAGTTTACTAGTTAAATATGGAAAATACCGTATTTGCTGGCTTCAAGGATGCACACCAGTTTTAATTGGAGAAAAATATCAGGAGAAAAGTTTTATTTGGACTAAAAACGAGATAGTTGTGGACGTATCCCAATAAAGTGGAAAGTAATCCCAATTTAAGGACATGATTCACTCCTGGCTTGCATGCTTTATATTCTGTTGAGGAGTTTTTCACCCACAACATCTATGATTTTTTTTTCTAAAATATCTGACTTACTTCGTATACTTTTTTTGGGATGAGGTCTATTTGTTGTATGAATACTTTTGGTCAAAAACTTATAATTATTATTATCTCACGTTTGAAGCATTAATATACACACAAGGAATGGATTACTGTTTTTTCATGCAATCACTGCATTGAAGTTATTTAGTTTCAGATCCATAACTATTAGTGTAAATAACCTCTAGAATTGGCATGGACTTATGATCAATGTAATCTTTGGCCTGCAAGAAGTACTGCAAATTTTAGACTTTAAAGGGAAAACGGGGTGTTGTTATCAGACACATAAGATGGTATCTTATAGGTACCATACCTAGATTATAATGTACTTTCAACCTGATTCTATCCCCTGTGGTCCTAAAATAAAGGACGGTATCCAGTTGGTTATAGCCAAGGGTTTGGTTGGGTATTCTTTTTAGTTACCACATCGGAACCCTCCATTGAATTAGCTCTCGTTAACTGCCTTTGTAATGCATGAAATGCAATTAGGAAATCTGAGCAAAGGTAAGGAAGGTAAATATGGTGCAGTTAGCTGGCAAAACTATATCGTCGTGATTCTCATGGTAATGCCCATTGTAAGAAGACGTAAGAGATTTTATTGATTTGTAACTTTCTTGGCGTTTGTGAAGGGATATATTATTTTTTATATTATTTTATGCATTGAGTTTAATGTTCTTTTACCTGCCTCATTGCCGTCGCTTCCTGTATTTGAGCCCCTTTACCGTAATTCGTCGCTTGACTATTCTTGATGAAATGACCCAGACGTAAATTGATACGAGAATCTTAAAGGTGGGCAATGATAGTACTGTCATATATGTAATTATATTTGCCAAATCTGCTTCCTACAGGTGGTGGTGAGGTATTTTATCCTATGCACTTCAGCCAATTTTTTGAAGGGAAGAAAAGTCCTGAAAGCAACTTTTTTGACGAAATGTTGCCTCATTTGCAAGTCCACAATCATATGCTTGTCATCAACAACGTACAATGGAGCGACAGTATTGGGAAATTTCAGTATTCCATGGAAATAATATGCAAATGAAGCAAACAGAATGTTGCAGATTTACATCTTCCTCGCCCGAAATCAGTTGTCATCATTGTGTTTACATTGAGTGTTCCCTAAAAGTTTAGTAGTGTTATTCAAGTGGTGACGAAGTGTTTCCGAAAGATAATACGCTGTGACTGCCAAGCACTTAATTAATAAGGTGTTCTACTTCCTTTGGTGTCTCTGTAGTGTTCACATATGCGTTAAATTCAGTTTTAAGAGATGTTCCGAAGGCTTCACACGGTATCCAATTTTTTATAGAGCTTTGTTTATGATTGAGTGAGTACGTAATGGATAGTGCTGTTTTTTGAGTGAAATGTGTTTACAATGGTCCTAACCAGTCAAAGCAATTGGTGCACTCACGATGGTGAGTTTTAAATGTTTATAAACGTCAATTTATGATCTGTTATGATAAGTTAATGTGTACAGTATACTAAACCAAGCTTGGTGTTGAGAAATATGCAGAACTCGATTCTTCCCAATCATCCATCATGATTGCATAGGTATTTTCATTTTTGTGATGTGTGTCCTTAGAGGAGTTTTTACATAAATAAAATTATATTTTTACCAGTGCATAACTATTGTCCATATAATTTCTCAAGTTATTAAACTCATTAAAAGTAAATAATTAGGACCTGAAACAACGTATCTACTTATATTATCTGTAGATTTAACTTCTTTAAAATGGAGAGAAAGCCAACTATTAATACTGGGAGTTGTCATTTAAAATCCCTTGAAATAGCTTAAAACAAACTTAATTCCTGTGATTTAGGCCCAGTAATGGGTTGCCATAGGCCATAATATAATATAATTTCGGTCAGTTTGTGGCGGTGAGTTAGGAGTATTTTAGGAAATTGCATGACTAATAACTCACATATGTCAACCAAGGGATCCTTTTGTACAATAATTTACCAAACCATGCCAGACTGCAACTAAGTTTAAATTTTCTGTTAAATAGCTGTTGGTAAGTGAATCATTTTACTATGTGAATGAATTTTTTATCAAGTTCATCAATTGACACAAATATACAGGTATATAATTGGAAATGTTTAATATTATTATACGTAGTATGCTATTCTCTCATGATGAAGCTATACATTATGAATATGCCTCTGGTGAATAATATTATTATTATTTAAGGGAATGAAGAAAACCTTCCCTAAACGTGTTGAATTTAATGTTTCTCCCATGAATATATAGACTTGTTTCTCTGGTTTCTCCGTTGCTAGTAGCGAATATCACTTCGCTTTTTTCAAATGAAGGGCGAAAAATCTCCGCTTCTGATTGGCTGAAAAATTTAGCCTCTCTCAAGGGTGCCTCTCGCTGCGTCGTTAGTTACCGAAACCACTAGCGCATGTTTTGCATCGACGAGTTGTCGATAAGCGGAGTTACAGAAACGCACTCTCGGTAAGGGAGTGTCGATGCAAGCGGTGACTTTCGTTAACAGCGCGCTATCGACAATACGTTATCGAGTTACAGAAAGCCCCTACTGTAGGGGCTTTCTGTAACTCGAGAACGTATTGTCGATAGCGCGCTGTTAACGAAAGTCACCGCTTGCATCGACACCCTATTATCGAGAGTGCGTTTCTGTAACTCCGCTTATCGACAACTCGTCGATGCAAAACATGCGCTAGTGGTTTCGGTAACTAACGACGCAGCGAGAGGCACCCTTGAGAGAGGCTAAATTTTTCAGCCAATCAGAAGTGGAGATTTTTCGCCCATCATTTGAAAAAAGCGAAGTGATATTCGCGATATTCGCTACTAGCAACGGAGAAACCAGAGAAACAAGTCTATAAATTCATGGGAGAAACATTAAATGCGGCACGTTTAGGGAATGTTTTCTTCATTCCCTTAAATAATAATAATATTATTCACCAGAGGCATATTCATAATGTATAGCTTCATCATGAGAGAATAACATACTACCTATAATAATATTTAACATTTCCAATTATATACCTGTATATTTGTGTCAATTGATGAACTTGAAAAAAAATCATCCACATAGTAAAATGATTCACTTACCAACAGCTATTTAACAGAAAATTTAAACTTAGTTGCAGTTTAATACTTTTAATATGGTTTGGTAAATTATTGTACAAAAGGATCCCTTGGTTGACATATGTGAGTTATTAGTCATGCAATTTCCTAAAATAGTCCTAACTCTCCGCCACAAACTGACCGAAATTATATTATATATAGATGGCAACCCATTACTGGGCCTAAATCACTGGAATTAAGTTTGTTTTAAGCTATTTCAAGGGATTTAAAATGACAACTCCCAGTATTAATAGTTGGCTTTCTCTCCATTTCAAAGAAGTTAAATCTACGGATAACATAAGTAGATACGTTGTTTCAGGTCCTAATTATTTACTTTTAATGAGTTTAATAACTTGAGAAATTATATGGGCAATAGTTATGCACTGGTAAAAATATAATTTTATTTATGTAAAAACTCCTCTTAGGACACACATCACAAAAATGAAAATACCTATGCAATCATGATGGATGATTGGGAAGAATCGAGTTCTACATATTTCTCAACACCAAGCTTGGTTTCGTATACTGTACACATGAACTTACCATAACAGATCATAAATTGAAGTTTATAAACATTTATAACTCACCATCGTGAGTGCACCAATTGCTTTGACTGGTTAGGACCATTGTATACACATTTCACTCAAATGACAGCACTATCCATTACGTACTCACTCAATCATAAACAAAGCTCTATAAAAAATTGGATCACCGTGTGAAGCCTTCGGAACATCTCTTAAAACTGATTTTAACGCATATGTGAACACTACAGAGACACCAAAGGAAGTAGAACACCTTATTAATTAAGTGCTTGGCAGTCACAGCGTATTATCTTTCTGAAACACTTCGTCACCACTTGAATAACACTACTAAACTTTTAGGGAACACTCAATGTAAACACAATGATGACAACTGATTTCGGGCGAGGAAGATGTAAATCTGCAACATTCTGTTTGCTTCATTTGCACATTATTTCCATGGAATACTGAAATTTCCCAATACTGTCGCTCCATTGTACGTTGTTGATGACAAGCATATGATTGTGGACTTGCAAATGAGGCAACATTTCGTCAAAAAAGTTGCTTTCAGGACTTTTCTTCCCTTCAAAAAATTGGCTGAAGTGCATAGGATAAAATACCTCACCACCACCTGTAGGAAGCAGATTTGGCAAATATAATTATATGACAGTACTATCATTGCCCACCTTTAAGATTCTCGTATCAATTTACGCCTGGGTCATTTCATCAAGCATAGTCAAGCGACGCATTACGGTAAAGGGGCTCAAATACAGGAAGCGACGGCAATGAGGCAGGTAAAAGAACATTAAACTCAATGCATAAAATAATATAAAAAGTAATATATCCCTTCACAAACGCCAAGAAAGTTACAAAGCAATAAAATCTCTTACGTCTTCTTACAATGGGCATTACCATGAGAATCACAACGACATAGTTTTGCCAGCTAACTGCACCATATTTACCTTCCTTACCTTTGCTCAGATTTCCTAATTGCATTTCATGCATTACAAAGGCAGTTAACGTCCTTCGACAATTGATAAAACACTTATAAATACGTCAGACTAGGCCAACTAACGTAAACAAACGGCCGCCATGTTGATCCGATAAGCTTAACGGGGGGTGTTTGAGGCTCCGGTTGCTTAGCGAGAGTTTTCGGTTGCACTATCGACATTAGTCTTATCGAACAGCTTACAGAAAGCGAATTGTCGATAGCTGACTCTTTCGTTAAGCTACCGACGTAACGACGTCGATAGTGGATGCTATCGAGTTACGGAAAACCCCTACTGAAGTGCCTATCTAGTGTTTTTTATGCATCATAAAGAATTTTTATTTGCTGAATCATGACTCTTTTCTCTAATATATCACTCCCTAAAACTGACAGCATACCTTCTCTCATCTATTTGAGCAGGACATTTGTAATCAGGAAAAGTACTTCTAGGACCTTATAGTCTCAGAATGAAGTGGAAATTATAGCCAGTGACAAATTTTGTGAAGAGGCTGGAGGAAGTTTTGCGGCTGTAGCCCTCTCAGAATTGGCAGTTGCTAAGCTATTCGTACTTCCAACAATCGAAGTAGACATAACAGGTAAACTGATAAACTTCTTTTGTTTAGCCTCTCCCTGAGTGTTCTCCTTTTGAAAGTTACATGAGCAAGTTAATCTTTGGGTTGAGAAGTGAGTCGTGAGGTATCTGAGTGAAATGAGTTGTTTGTTACCAGTTATATTAAATTTCCCCCTTGTATAACTGTCGATAACAAATGTAATCTGCTCTTGTTTGAATCGAATTGAAAAGCGTAGTTAGAAAAGTTGTGAATGCACGTATCCAAAAAATCACTCACCTCTTTTTCTTTCCCGATTAAATAAAAAAATTGTGTTTTCTTTGAAACCCAATCTGCCTTTCTCAAATGTATAAGTGAATTAAAAATTTCCTCGGTTATTTTTTATTAGGCGAAACATTATGGCCACCGTTAGTGTTCAGACTAAGTGAATCTGAGTAAATATAAACATGCATCATATAAAATCACTAGCTTCGATGTAACCATGAAAACGCGGGCGTAACTTAGAGATTTTTGTTTGTTGCCATAGTAATGTGGTTTCATTTTTCCCGCTGGAAACAAGTGAAAGTGAAAGTCCACGACCTCCACGGCCGTGCAACGGTTATCACATGGTCGTCCATGATAACTTCCGATAACTTCTCCAGAGGCGGCCGAGTTCCATCTTCGTCATTGTGGCAGTCGCGGTGTCATTAGTAATATGGAAGAAATTAATTGTGACGTTGAACTAGAGGAGGATGGCTTTGGATTTCTTCGAAATGAAACGACGGGTGCCTCTGAAATAGTTCGCCGGTTTACAATGTCAAACAAAAATGGAATGTGTGTGCAAATTATAACCTATGGTGGAATCATAACATCAATCAAAGTGCCGGATGCCAGAGGAAATGCTGACGACGTTGTCTTGGGTTTTGATAGCCTTGATGGTGAGTCCGAACGACTAAACACTTCTGTCAACCGGCGACTATATTCCCGATAATCTTACAAATGACTATCTGTCATTTTCATATGAGATTTTTTTACCGTGTTTTCCGCCGATTATTAGTATTTTAATATAGGATAATAATCAAATAAATGAAACATTTTATGCATAAAACCTCTCTTCTGGACTATAAATTTAGTTTAACAGTTTCGCCCTTAGATTATGTATTTTTGAGGTACCTAATGCTTGCCTTTTCTAAGGTTATACTATGCGATAAAAACCAGTTGAAAAATAACAGCTATGGTCGTTTGAGGGCATTTCACGATGCAATCCAGGAATTTGTTAAATTCTGGGCCAACTGTAGCGAAGAAAGCCGAAATTAGGCTTCTGTACCGTGGCACCGAATAGGGGATCACGTTTGCTTGGAATTCGATCGCAGATGAGATTGGACGAACTTTCTTGGCAGATATTATCCGTATTCTAAAATAACTCTTCGTGTGAAATATTTTAAGCCCTTCATTCGGAATATAGCCTCGAGCCAGGAACTATTTGATCGAAAAAGTCGACTGAGAAGATCTCGTGAGGTGTGAAGAATTGTTGTAGTCATTGTAGGCATCTTCCTGGCCGTTGCCGCGGCTGAACGTCACCGTTGAGCTGGGCTCCCAGCTGGCGAATAGCAAATCACTTCTAATGATAGGGTCATGGAATCACGACAAACGCAGATAAGCTGTAGAGAAGTGGTGTTGGGTCTCTAACGTTTGAACAACAAACACTTACGGTTGAAAACCGTCCCTGTTTCGGAATGATTAAAAATTTTTGCGCAGTGCAATTATTCTGTGCCTAGTGTATGTATCGCAATCTGTTTCCATGAAATCATTTGAAAAATGTAATAGTTACTCAGTTGACAATTAACCTGGAACAGAATGTATGAGAAAATGCAGCTGTGCAATTGCATTTTTTGGAGTTCAAAATATCAGGGGTAGTAGGTACCTTTGGCTTTCACCATAATTTCTTGGTAACACATTAAAAGTTAGCCCACTCCATTAGTCGATCAACTCAGTATTTTTTATATTTCGTTGTATATTCTTCTTCCACTTATTTTCCAGCTTTCTTTCCAGAGTGTTATTCTGATTAATGGCTTCTTGGTCTTTCTTCCTTCTACTGTCATTTTTTTCTCACACCGTGTCTCCCTTAAGTCTATTGTCTAGATGGCTGAACAAATTTTGGTCCTATATCTTTGGGTCTGAGGATATTTGATAGTAAAGTATCAGTGACCATAGGTTTTTGTTAGACATCAATAGTGCACGAAGACTGCTTGCTTACTCTGCAGTCTCACTATATATCGTGACCTCTAACTCTAGAAACGATGGGAGGAATAGATTCCAGCCAATTTGGGAGTAGAATTGACCTCCTGGGCTGCCAGGTATATTTAGGGGTCTCTGCATGACTCTCTAAGTTTTCACTCTGTGTGTTGCTTTAGGTGGCAACAGTTTTGGTGTTGTGGAGAGATGATACAAAATTATGAAAACTCCTTACACCATAAACAGAGAAGACAGTCCTCACCACTCCACAGTACCTAGATGGCAATTTTCTTCAAGAAGCAATCAACCAGGCAGGCTGGACTACACAAGGTAGTCAGAAAGTCAAACCACACACCTTTGACTTACAGGTGCTGGTCGGAACACCTGTGAAACTTGTTGCCCACATTAAAGCACGTAGTGAAAATCCGAGGAACCATGCAAGTTCTGTGGACCAACTCTGTGGAATAACCTTACTTAGATGGCATATGTATATGCATCTTTTCTTCAGCTGAAGTTTCTGCCTTTTAATGCCCTGTATGCCTGTAATTCTATTTAAAACACACAGTGTTTGGCCTTGTTAATAAAGGTAGAGTTCACAAAATACTAAGAACCCCAACAGCATGTGAGAATTGCTCAACACATTAGAGGGTTTAGTTTCTTCCCTTTATTGACTGTTATTTCTCAGGGTGATCTATCATGCAGAAATCATACCACTTGGTTTAGTTGAAAGCGTTGAGAGGCCTGTCCCAACCTAGAGCCTGATACCTTAGGTCAGCAGTTAACCACTAGGTTACTATTATTTATGGTGTATCTTTAATAAACAAAACTTTATTATGTTATGTTATTCAGGGGAGGCGACCTACAGCTGAGGTCATTGTACCACTTGGGAAGGGTGGGTAATGGTAGGAGTTTTCCGGGAATGGAGGAAGGGTGGAGAGAAACCTGGCGTCAGCATTAGCCTACTCTTAATGACAGGTGCCAATGGGACCATGGCTTAACGTCCCATCCAACGGACTGAGTAATGAACTTGAAATGCCCTCTACTAAAGTAGGGACCGGTTTTCCACTGAAAAATCCGCCGCTGCCAGGAATCGAACCCAGGCCCTCAGAATGGGAGCCAGTACTCTAGCCGCCACACCAACATGATCCCCGAAATTTTATCATTTTGTAACTCTTACATATACGTTGAGCAATATTGTGTCCGATTGAAATATCCCATAGAAAGGGCTTTAGTGGTTACCAGATCTCTTTTTCATGATCATACTGACTTAAGTAGCTAGCCTTCTCATCCTAATGTCCCTAATTGTTGAAGAGAACAGAATGACATTTTAGTCAAATATCCCAAGCTGATGGGATGCTTTAAAATTGAATAATTCATTAGTGAGTAATCACTAGTTGATATTACTACGTGTGAGTGCTCTGATGAGAAAAATTGGCCCATTATTTAGTCTTTCTCTGTTTATTCAATGCTTAAACCTTTTTAAAAATGGATTTCAGTTGGTAGTTACATTTACTGGGATGAGAAAAACATTGTCTTACACTAAGTTCATTTTGAAATACATGTATATTGAGTATATCTCTTGAGCTTTTCGACAATAGATGTACATCTGCACCATGTTAAAGTCCACGGTTTGACTAATAATTTTTTTTTATTACAAGTGACTTGCACTTAAGTTATAACCATTGCAGCTACTGACAGCAACAGTCTTTTTTGTAAAAAAGTACATTCCAGGGCCGTCAAAAAAAATGAAAAACACTCAGCATTTAGCTACCAACTTATGGGAGTTGAGTACACAATTTTTTTCATTACCAACATCAACGCACCAAGCATGCTAGAGTTTGTTGAAAAAGGGTGTCAATAGATTTTTTGCGCATTTGTGTGATTCCTGTCAGGGGAAATTTTTTATGCAAAATCGGGGTATGGTATTTGACTGAGGAAAGTAGGCAATCCATACAACCATAGATGTTGACATTTGAGATGGTGTAGAAACGTGTTTTTAAAAATGTTTTCAATTCAGTTGTGATGACCCTTCAATTGTAATTATGGCATTTGATAAATATTGCTTTAAGCCACAACCAAGCTCTTATTTTTTAGAATATCTCAACAAGGATAATCCATACTTTGGAGCCATAGTAGGGAGGGTTGCCAATAGAATAGCCAATGCATCCTTTAAAATAGGAGATAGAGTATACAATCTATCAAAAAATGAAGGGAGTAACCATATCCATGGTGGCTTTAAAGGCTTTGATAAGGTATGTTGAATATGATTTACCTCTACTTGTTTTAATGACTGAGATGATACTCTTTCCAATGGAAATGCTACCGCCCAGACTCATCCATCTTTTTTTCCAAAATGTCTTTCTCCCCAGATGAATTGGGAATCACATGTGCTTGGGGGAGGAAAGTTGGTTCTGAGTCTACTGAGTGGTGATGGTGAGGAAGGCTATCCTGGAGAAGTGTTGACTCATGCTACATACAGTCTTACCCCAGACAATGAACTACTTCTGCAGTTTCAAGCCACTGTGACGAAGCCAACTCCTATTAACTTGACTAATCATTCCTACTTTAATTTGGCTGGTCATGTAAGTATATTTTCAAAGTTATATGTTATGAAGTTTTAAGTGGAAGTTGGTGGAGAATATACCTACCTAACGAGGCAGTTTCAGTCATATTGATGTTGAGCAGTTGTGTATGTTGTATGCCTCATATGTTAATGGCTACCTTCATAGCCTCTAGAACTCTTGAGACTATGAGGATAATGGCAACTATATGAGAATGATGTGTACCTTAGCAGTTGAATGAAAACAGTGGTATTCATTGAGGTGGGTACTCAGATGCTTGTTGGGATATTCATTCTCGTGCTTGTATTTAGGAATATTAAGCTAGGTATTCAAGTATCTGCAGAGGTAGTTGTCCGTGTATTCATTCGGTTACTCCTCAAGGTATTCATGTACTCATTCGGGCACTCATATACTCATTGAGGTATTCATATACTTTTCCATGTACTCATGTATTCATTCTGGTACTCATCTAGGTATTCGTGTACACGTGTATTCATTGGGTACCCATGTATTCATTTGGGAAGTCATGGAAATGTCTGGGAAATAAAAATCTGGACTGGAAGTCATGGAAATGTTAGGGAAAGTTAGATTCTGGTCAGTGAAAAACTCCAGAGGCGCAGCAAAAAGATGAAAATCCTGGTTGAACGCATGGAGCATTGCTGTGCTCGAGTGGCGAGGTGTGCATTTTGTTGCTGTCAGCTTGCCTTGGCTGGGCGGCATGGGGAAGCACCGACTTGGTGGCTCGCTCGGGATCTGGCTGCTTCGTCTGCTCGTCCGTTGTTTTATTTTTGAATTTTGACTGGAATATGTTACTTTCCTGGAGTAAATAAATTTTATTTCACAGTATACCTTTCTGCATTTTGCCATAAAATCCCTATATACAACTGTGTTGCCATTGATATAAAGTCAGGGAAATTTCAAAAATTGGTTTTAGAAATCAGGGAAAAGTCAGGGAAGTTGCATATGGAAAGTTGATTTGAACCCTGTGAAAGAATGGAGGTGGAGGGGAAATTGTTGTAAAATCTAAAACTGAAATTTGACCTGGAAAAAAATTAGTCACACATTGATAAAATGCAAATAAAAAGTATAAATCTGTGGACTAATTTTTCTGTGAGGCTACATTACTTTGATTTCTCTGTGTTTTAGTGAAACTGGCAGTTGGTTAGTGTTATTATGGCTGGGAAGAATGTTGTTCTTGTGACTTTGATATCTTTAGAAAGGTTGTTTTGAAACTGAAATGAACTCTTAAAGCCCAGGATGATGTGCTACCTGGTCGCACTAGTATTTAGGTCGTTAAATACATAATTCAATTATTGCGGAAAAGCTACTGGAAAATGTCATTTGGAAATAAATAAAATGAACTATTTTAGTCATAACTGTCACTGCTGCCTATCGTGTTGTTGTTCTGTAGGCACTCATGCAAGGTTATCAAGAAGAGTTTTTTTATTGTAGGGTGCAGGCAGCAATGGACTGTATGAGCATGTGGTAACTATTAATGCAGACAATTATACTCCCGTAGATGGGAACCTTATTCCCACGGGTGAGTATTAAAGCATTCATAACAGCACTGAGTTTCTTTAAGGAACGGGCTACACTTGATGTAAATTTTGTTAATGGTGATGGAAAAAACTATTAAGTTATATGTATTCTCACATAGTATATTTAGCAAATCCAATCAATGCATCAGTGCTTCTTGATAATAAGGCATGTGTGATGAAACATGGTCAGATTTGTTGAAATATGCTGGCGAAGTACTACTTGATTATTTTTTTCTTGCGTAATCATGAGAATGGGATTTTTCTTCAATAGACTGGTTAACAATTTTTAAATTTTTTTGTAGGAGACATAACTCCTGTGAAGAACACCCCATATGACTTGTGCAGATGTACTGGGCTCAATTTGGGCCAGATGATAAACTGCTTGAAAGAGGAAGGAGGTTATGACGTAAACTTTTGTGTAAATCCAAATAATGGTTGTGAAAACAAGGCATTTGTTTCTCGGTAAGGCTTTGAGTTATCATCTGTTCTCTTGAAATATTTCTGGCCTTCATATTTTTTCTCGTTTAGGTTGTCAACAATTGTTTTTATTTCCTAGTATATTTATGTCTTTGCAAAAGTGAAATGGCTTACAGCTTTGTAGAAATTTTTTTGTTTTACTACTGTGAAATTAGATCTGTCATCATAGCATGCCATCTTTTGTATTTTGAGAATCATTTGTTCATAAGGAGTCATAATTTTCATTATTATATTGCAATTTTAATTTTTGTGATGTCTGATTAGAGAATTCTTCTGATCGTTAGCTCAAAGGGATTTTTTGAGGAGTCTTATTCATTTTAATAGGTGATAGGGAATGCATAACTAGGAATTTTCTCCTGTGGAAGTGTTGTCGATTGAAAAGAAATCTAGGTCCATTACTCAGCTAGGTTTTGACAAGACTTTTATCTGAGAAGTGTGTTGATGTTTCTGTGATTTGTTGTTTTAGTGTCAAAGTAATTCTTTACCCAAGAAAAATTATTGTTGAAATCACAATAAAATGGGAAATAGTTTCTTACCCAAAGCAGTAATTGTTCCTGGGAATAGGAATGCAATAGTCAATCTCAAATCTGTGAGCAATATCAGACGTATGGAAAATTATCAAATGCTTGCATGTTTTATTGCTATCATTTCACAGTTGTAACGTTCAAGACATATTGGATCTGTGGGTCATTTTTTAAGAAGCTCTTCATGGAACTTCCTTCTGGATCCCTAGGATCATTTTGACATTGCATGATATTAATAAACAATCGATAGTTGTTAAGAGAAACTAATGGTATCAATGTGCAAAATAGTGGTAATGTGGTGTTAAAGCTCCATATCTTCTCTGCATGAAACTCCTGAAAGCCATATTTTTTATCACCTCCAAAAGTTAGTACATAGCTTTTGAAATTAGCAGTTCATGGAAATATTGTACTAATGGGGATTGTAAACTATTATGTATATTTTTATCATCTTATTTTGTTAATTCGCAATAAACCTTTTTTTTTACTACTAAGAAAATGTCTCTCTTAAAGAAATTATGTTTATTTAACATGTCAAAAATAACAGGAGTAGTTTCACAATTTCATTTCTAGATTGGAATTTTTTTTATTTATCTTGACTTTTGTATTTATCAATATTTTTAAAAACTCAAATCACTGTGTACTTTTGTGGTATTTAGGGGGACGAAAGCCCTCTATATCATTAAATAACGCTGGTCATAAATTAAATGGGGTACTTTGATGGTCAAAACTTAGTTGCTTAAGTATTTAATAAGATGAGTGGTGCTTAACCCTTTTCTCTGTAGGCATATTGGTTTTCCATTTTTGTAAACTGTTAAATCTAAAAAATCTTACTCAATTTAAAAACCATTTCACAAGCCTCAAAATCGACATAGGAGTTTAAAATTTCAAAAAAACCGTTTTCAAAATTCTTTTCCATGATCCAAATTAATATTTAATTTTTAGATAAAACTATTCTTGAAGAAAAACTGTTTCTATCTTGAGTTGATATATCAGCACCCTGGGCATTTTAAGGAAAACATAGTAGTAAGCAGATATGATAGCACCTTGAGCATTGAAGGGTTAAGTGATTAGCATTAAATCCTTGCTGTAGAGATTTTTATTGTATTCACCGTACTCTATATTCATGAAATTTAATGTTTACATATGTTTTGGATTTCGTTCAAAGGGTTGAACATCCTGGAAGTGGTAGAGTATTAGAAGTTTTTTCGGATGCCCCAGGAGTGCAATTCTACACAAGCAATGGTTTACCTGAGGGTAATTCTGCTAAACCACCCTTAATTGGAAAGGGAGGAGCAAAGTACATAAGGCATGGAGCATTTTGCTTGGAGACTCAAAATTATCCAAATGCTGTGAACCAGGTACTTATATTAGATTTATCTGCAGTCAAGTGTCAGAAGTTAATAATTTCTACACCCTTTTGTGTGAATATTACACTCATTGACAATGACTATGTTAGGTCTTCTTGTCTCCTTTATTATCTGGATTGCTTTTCTTTTTTCCCACTCAAAATCTCCTTCTTTCCTTTTTTTATAAAAAAATTATTTTCACCTTCTTCTTGAAGGTGCTATCAATTTCAAAAGCAGTCCACTCGGTGAGGATGGTCAATGACATTTTAAGCTAATATTAACTTCGGGTATTGCCTATGTCTTCTGCAACCTGTAAGAGCCAATTTGATTTAGTCTTTCTATCCTTGAAGGCCTTCATATGGCTTTCCCCCATTATCTCCAGATGCGACACCCAGCAGAATGCAATGGTGGAAAATGCAAGGTGAAGGTTTCTTGATGGTTACTCTTCTGAGAAGCAGTCTTCTGCATTCTTTGAATATCAAGTAAATGGATTGGCATGGCAACCAAAATATGGTAATTGCAAAATATTACAACTGCTTTCTGAAGATTTCGCATTGTATTTTAAGGTTCTATTAGTATGATTCTCAAATAAACTTATCTCAATAATCTGTTATACTTTTATCCCTCACTTTATCAAATCTTGGCTTATTCCTATAAAATTCTTTTCAAAATGAACAAGCACATATGTACTAAGCTTCAAAATATTTTCTGCCTCTATCCTACTCTAATCTAGTCTAAAACACAAGCAATTATTTTGTCGCCAGACCTTCAACCTCACCTCTAGTACAGGTGTGTTTTTCATCGGCATGGAGGGACCTAGAGGCTAACTTTGAGAACTACAAAGTAATTTTGTTATGTCTTGACTACCCTCTTATTCGGAGTGGGGGAAGCAGACTACCACTCGTTAAGTAAATTTTAATCATTAATAAATCTTTGAAATACGTAAATATGAAGCGATTAGCTGATTCAGTGGAGAGCTGTGTCAAACCAATCTGAGGATTGATGACTAATGACCATGATGAGTAAATCTTCCTGCGAGTAACAGATACCCTATTACTTTCCTTCCTAATTTTATCCTCCTTGCCTCCATAACAATTTTCTCAGCTTACAAGGTGAATGTTAATGGTAAGAAGGGACAGCCCGAACTGATGCTCCTGTGCCAGTCTATGCCCATTTCCATTTATCATTCATTACTCTCACATATATTATTTCGACCTGGAGAAAGTTAATGATAAATCACCAATCTTTCCACTGCTATACTAATAACTTCTGCTGTTATGTTTTTTATTCCTAAACACATATATGTCTATAGACTTACGATAAGCAGGAGTCCAAATAATGGCCACATATGTCAAATTAACTCTCAGTATCCATGTAACACACATGCAACACACGAAGTTCGATTCTACAAAAATACAGAGATGGCTGTGATCTCAGTGTGGACTGCCTTTTGAAAGTGATATTATGTGGCTGAGTATTGCATTTTACATAATTTTTGGTTCATCAGATAGGGGAAGAAATATTTTGCATATTCTCATTAACAACTCTGGTGAAATGTTTCTTTCCTCAGTGTTGTAATAAAGTTGTAAATTAATGGCAATGGGTGTTATGTGTGGGTTTGAACACTTGTATATGGTTGTAAAGTGAGGGGAGGGTATTGTAGGAAAAGTATGAATTGTTCGGGAAATGTGTGGGGAAGCAGGAAATATTTTGATTGGTTAAAGAAAATTATCACTTCCTTCTACTCCTCCATGGCATTGCTGTTTGTCAAATTGGTCACTAAATATGTACTAATTAGTGATGGACAGATCCAGGTTTTTTGTCGGAACCGGATCCTTGCCTGGGTTTCGGATCTTTATCTTGGTTTCTGATCCTTAGTTCCAGATACTTGATTCTGAATTTCATTTTCTAATCCTAGATTCTTAATGAACATATAAATACAGCAACAATAGAATTACCAAAAAACAAGTAAATTTATTGTAGAAAGAATCAACCTATCATTTTCCTATTGTCTATGTGGATAATATTTTCCTAGATCAAGATATACGGTTGCAATAACTATATCTTATTACTTCTACTATAAATATCACCTTACTTATAAAATACTCATCAAGCAATACATTTTTGAAACCTGTACAACTATTCTTCAGAGTGCAGTTAAGGAAACATAATAAGTTCATTTTCATTAACAAAGGAATTATTTTCCAATTATTAATCAAATCCTTGAATGCTTTCAAATTCTTTTTTGAAAAAAAAATTTAATGCGGCCAAGAGATCCCATTTATGGAATATCCAGGGATTCTATTTTTAAGAAGAAAAAGTTATTATAGAATGTTTCAAGCTCCTAAACTAGTAATTTTGCAATGTCTTATTAATAATAACCTTTAAAATGAAATTTAAGAATTTTATACTCCTAAGGAGAGGTTATGTAACTCTGATCTTGAAATGAGATTAGCCTTTTTTCATGCTACTAGAAGCAAAATTTAAAAAAGTCTCGGATTTTTTCTCTATTGGCTCGAGTTTGCCAGAAAAAAGTAGAATGACATGTGGGGAGCATGTATTCTCTAAAATCAGGTAAGCTGACAATAGCGGAGTGGGGTAGTGGACTGCAGGTAATGAAGTTCGAGTCGTATTGCTGTTCAAAATTTTTCTTTCAGCCATTGAATAAAAAACTTTATCATCTTCATTTCCAAGCTTTGTGTGTGGATACTGACTTTTTTGTACTTCTATCTAGATTTACAAATGTGTCACTCAAAAATACACGGTTAAGTTAACGTAATGATTCCACGAATTAATTCAGCAATAAAAAATTTTTCCAATCATTTCACTGATGCCAAATTTTATTATTTTTTTGACTTATAAATTGACATGAAATTTCTGATAATCTACTTTTTTTAACTGCCTACTTGCATTACCCTAGGAATACAGCATGGCCTGTATTCCTAGGTAGTGTTAAGGATCGAACTCACGACTGGCAGTACACTAACCCTTTTAACAACTATGCTAAAATAGGTTCATAGGAATCTGGCGAATGTAGGCGACCCACATGACATTCGGCATTATTTTTTTCTCGTCTACCCGGACCTATGGAGAAAAAAAGTCGAGACGAGTATTTTTTTTATTTTATTTTTGGGGCACGGAAAAAATCTTCTCATTTCGTGACCGAGTTACACAACCTCTCCATGTCAGTTTCTACTATACGTAATTTCCATTCGTCGGGCGCGTCAATCACTTATGTCGCAAAATTTTAAAATCTACGATCCGGATCTGAATTTTTACTGTCTTCGGATATGATGTCAGTAGCGAATGAAATGAAAGACCCATGGATCTGACCCGACCCGCCTTAATTTATTAATGGTACATTTGTTTATCTACTTTAAACAACAAAAGCATAATAAAGTAAGTATTCAGATGTAATGGTTTGAAATTGAAGATGATGACGTTTTCATTACAATGAATGAAAGAATAAATTAAACTGTGATAGGGATCAAACCTTGCACAGTACACTAGCTCTCATTGTCTGCCTGATCCCAGTGAATGTAGTTTACCCACATGACATCCTACGTATTTTTTTCGTGATACCGGAGTAATAGGGAAAAAAGTCTTATTTATTTATTTTGCTTCTAGTTGCACGGGAACATTTTCATCTAATTTCGTGACCTGAGTTGCACATCCTCTTCTTGTCAATATCTACCGCACCTACATTCCATTCACGGGGTGCTTCGATCGCTAAGCCACGTAAATTTAAAATCTGCAATCCAGATCCGATTTTACTCCATGTTTTTGGATCCGAATCCGGAAGCAAGTAAAATGAAAGATCCGTGGATCTTTGGATCCGAAGGATCCGATCTGGCCATCACTAGTACTAATGTTACTCTATGCTGCATTTCAATATCTTGAAAAAAGTCATGTAATAAATAAAAGTTTGATTGTGTGATATCTTGCTGTGGGAAATTGGAGGAGTCAACATTATTAGGAAAATTTTGATGGTGCATTTATTTGAAGAACTCCTGTTCTTTGAGGATGCTAACATTTCATTCTTAGGTTTTTGCAGTAAGGAATGTCAATATTAAACCTTTGGGCAGCAGCTGTTTAGTGCATGTTGTTGGGGTCTAGCTTTTGGTGTCCATTGCAGGTTGCATCCTCAGGAAATTACAATGATTGGAAATTGAATGCATTATATAGAGGTAATTGGGCCACCAACCCTTTTCCACCCCCTTAATGATGGTGGGAATGTCTCTGACATCAGAAGTCTATTACAGTTGAGCATCTTTAATCCGGCACAGTCGGGACCGAAGTGATGCCGGATTAGGGATTTTGCCGGACTATGGGTCATGCATGGCAACTAGTCTATTTATGACGTCCTGGATGTTTTCATTGAAAGGAGTCAATTATTTATAACAAAACATATTCGTTTGCCATTTACTGAACATTATTTTAAAAAGAGTTACTGAGAATAATCAGAAAGAAATGGTTTCTTAATACACAAAGTTATTATTTAAAATTATCGAAGTTGCGCAGTGGATGAAAATAACGGAATCTAAGCATTGTGCATATTGCTGCACATGTAAAAGTTTCATATTGTTATTGGAAAAGGGCATAAAATTTGATATTTCTTACGCTGTGCTTTACGTAACATAATTTCCTACCATGCTTGATTTATCAGCTGATTCAGCGCAATGCCAACACGTGGGTGTCGTGTGTACGGCCTCCCATCACTACGTCGCCGTGGGCGACCGGACTGGATTATTCTTTAAAGACCATCGTCAATAGTAGTCTTCCTTCAACAATTTCAAGCTGATCATCTTCATCCCCACTTGAGTTTATTGTTATTAATTACCATTTCAATGATTTCATCATCTATGATATGTTGTGTGGTGAGTATATCGTGGCCGCTAACTATCCTTTCGTCTAAATTTACCACTTCCATTTCCTTTAATTCAGGGTTATGGATGATGTTTGCAAACTCCATCATCATATTTTTATCCTCAGAAACATGAAAGTTTTTAAATCCCCACTTATTTCGTCTATATCACACCTTAAAGCAGGCAGCAATTTAAACCATGCGTGTTTTAGATCGGACTGTGAAATGCTATTGCCTGCACGTGAAATTTCCCGAATCACGTCTTTTGTGTTGATCACGTCTATTTCTGAAATAGTTTATCCAGCTCCATTAGCATTTGGCCAGAAATACTTACTAAGGCCTTCACTTCGACGCAATCGAAACCACGCGATCTAAATCAGCACTTAAATCTTCTTTCATAGTTTTTCTCTCTGTTATCTACTTCTTCGTGTCACTTTAACAGTAAAATTTTGATGATTTTTCTCTTTCAGCTTCTTAATGTGCTATATTGTTAAAGATCCCACATAGTATGTTTCGGTCAAACGCTTTACTGATGCAATGGCATCAAGCTTTTTCACAACTTGCACTTTTTCTGCGACGGTTAATGTTTTGTGCTGTTGCCACAACTGTATGGATGAGACATGTTTTGGGTGTAACATAAGAATATAACCAATAATTTTATCAAATTACATCTAGTGGTCAATCAAAAATTCGCGCATCATTGAAAGTGGCCGATCTGTAAATTAGTCGTAGTCCGTCTCGGCGATGTATTCAAATTTACATGTTTACTTCAAGTTCCAGAATAATTCCGGTGTACATGAAGTACCAGAAATTAATATGTTTAAATTATTCTGATTCTCGAAATGGGAAAATTAACGTTAAGAATGGTATCTCGGTATTGATATATGAATTCTTATAATTTCTCGACTGGTTATGAAGCAATGTTCTGGTTAAAAATGTTTCAGCATTTTCCACTTAGTACCAGGTAGTTGGTCATGGCAAAATTGCCGGATTATGGGTGTCCCCGGATTAAAGGTGCTCAACTGTACTCTCAGCCTTGTCCTTGTGAGTCATGGCACTTAATCCTGCGTCGTAGTTTAATCTGGCTATGTTATTGTTTATCATCTTCGGGGATTTTCCCAGGATTTCCATTTTTTGGAAGAGCCTCTTCCGCATCAAGTTTGAGTCTGGTGCCTTAGTAATTGAGTCTAGCGCCGTGGTCTGCATTGAAACCTAGGGCCATTTTTCAATTTATATAGCCTTGTGGATGCTTTGTGTTTAATTTCCTTTCTTTATAGAACCATACAGGAAGTCGTTTTATATTAAATATATGTGTATTCAGTATCTGGCAATAGAAAATCTGCCACCCCTCAGGCTTGGAGGTTACCATATTTTTTTATTCAAACCTGTACTGTGACAAGTCTTTCGCTGGCAAGTTGATTTTGCTGCTCTTTGCAAGTTTTGAAATTTATCTTCTTGGTTGCGTGTATTAAGCTTCATTAGGCATTCAAATTACCCTTTTGCCCTGCGAGTGATAGTTGTGAGCAGCATTTATGTTTAAAGTTATCTTTATTATTATTATCATCAAAGTTGATTTTTTAAAAGATTTACTCGGGTGAAATTTATTTCCATTTGTCATTATCAGCCATGGGAAATATTCCTAATTCATGCAAATATGAGCTAAGCGGGCAGTTACAGAACATGACCTTGGCCCAATATTTACAAAATAGAAGAATATTAAAACTTTTATCCATATCGTCATTTTGCATGTATCATCCTTTTACACATATATCCTATTCAAATCTCAACTTTATCATCCATTAAAATTTTGTAAAATGCATTGCTTACTGATCAGTAGAAAGTTGGTGTTTTGGCGTAAAAAGCCTGACTGGTGATTGGTATTTAAGTAATGTACTTTCAGTAGAATGAGTGAAGCACTTGGCAAAAAGGCAAAAGTTAACTTAGACACAGAGAGATAGAACTCTCGAAATGTATTGATGAAAGAAGTTCAGGCTCTGTACTTGTTCATCACGTTAGTATTAGGTTAGCTGCTGGGAGTAATGCTTCGGAATGCTAGGCTATCGGAAAAGTTTTCAATGTAGTCTAGCATGAATTAATGGATTCGCTTGTACCATCCGCTAAAGTATCTTTACTCACATTTACTTAGTAATTTTGTGAGTGGTAAGTGAAAGCTTTAGTGAAGCATGAGTGATTTTAACCCTCTTAGTGCCACGGGCCGATATATCGGCTTTTGCTCTATGAGCGAAAAGTGCCACGAGCCGATATATCGGCCCGAGGAGCAAATTAATGTTTAAACTATTTTTGTTGTAATAATTACACATATCCTTTATGCAATATATCAGAATACCATAAACAATAATTAATCCATTTTTAGTTAAATAAAAAAAACATTACATTCATATCTAAAAAGTAACTTCATATAATTTATTTTTTCACAAGGAGTTACAAAACTCTCAAATTCATGCTGGCACTTTTCGCTAGTGCCACCAAAATTTGGTGGCACTAAGAGGGTTAATTAGTTCCTTTACAATGATTACTATAGCTTTTCTCTTTCAAATTTGTATTCATGTGAAACACCAGGAAACCTATATTTTTCAGTTATTTAGTGTTGGTAATTTGTTTGAAGAAAAGTTGAGCGATAAAAAAAATATTTATTGTTTTCTGTTAATTTGATGTTTTAACCCTTAGAGTGCCATGGAGCTCCTTCTGTATTGTCATAATTAATTGTTGGTTGTTCACTGATTATTGACTGATGGCTTTTTAATGCAGACATCTTTAGATACAGAACGTTTTTATTGTCTGAAATTGACCACAGCGTTTATTTGCTAATGTTTTTACGTGTATTACTTGGAATATATTTTTTCCTGAACATCTGCAAAATCGGAAAAAAACGCTCTGGCATTTTTAGCAAATTCCTAGGATATTTTTTTGGCACCCAAAGGGTAAAGTAGAGATGGGTCAAATAGCAGATTTCTCGAATTTGATAATCGAGTTTGAATATTAAATCATTACTCCAATATCTCGAATTTCGAATACCTTGAATACTAGATTTTCAATTGATGTTCTAAATGTTATTCTGCAAATGAATTTGTTGCCTGTCGACATAAAAAGCTACAAGTTGGGTAAGTTAAAAAAAATTAATTCTGGTTTTAAAATGTCAAATATATAATAAAATATTTTTTTGTCAACTATGAGCTGTTTAATACTTTGAACTTTTACAAGCCTTAATAAGTGAGCAGGAAGTGTTAATACACCATGTTCTGTCCTGTGTTGAATTAATATGATGTAGTTCATCGACACGCCAAATGTAACATAATTAACATAATTATTCGAGATCTCGAATATTGAATTCTTTTAGCATAATTGTTCATAGTCTCGAATATCGAATACTTTCTAGTATTCAAGGTATTCGAGTATTCTCGGGTAGTATTCGCACAGCTCTAGTTTAAAGTAATACCAAATGAATCAAAAAGTAATGTTGAGACCACATAAGATTTCTGTATCTGTTTTTCAGCCCAATTTCCCAAACAGTGTCCTGACTCCTGGTGCAACTTACACCCACAATGTTTTGTACCGCTTCTCAACAAAGTGCTAGGGAATTTTTATTCCAAGTAAGCGAGGTTTTTGAAATTTTTTTGAATGTCATATGGATTGACAAAGCATTAAGACTGATAATATGTGAAATCATTATTGTAAATTATTAAGTCAAAAATTAAGATGTTTTGGTGGATGGATTTTCAAGCAAATAAGCATAATTAATTATGTACTCATGCGTTAACGATGAACTATATTTGCTTTGTATATTTTTTATCAGTGTAATGCACACCTACTGTACATTTTCTATCCCCATAACATGTCACTCATGCAAGACTGAAATGTATTGATAACATTTGTAAATTGCTCTCTGTGTATATTTCATGCATTGTTATTAGTGCCTTTTATGGCCTGTTTGAATATTGATGTTTTTACAAAACTTTATATTGGTGCTTAAAAGCAAGTCACTTTGTTGAATTGGTAACTTTCCAAGGTTGTTAATACTTATTGCATATTAGATATTCAAAGTGTGAATTAAATTGGCAAGATAAATGAGCTTGCAATAGTTTAGGGGGCAATTTCAATGAGTGTGAGTTTTTTATCTTTCACATCACATGAAGCATGCAGCTCAGTGTGTGTTCAACATATGATTGCAACGTTTAGTATGCCGTTCAAAAAAATCTTGTTTTTCGAATTTATATTCTCAAGTACCTATAGGCTGATTTCTTGGATGGTTTCCTCAATGGGAATCCTGGTTTTATGTTTCAGCTGTTTATGCGACAGAATTTCAGCTTCCAAAGCTTCACTTATCATGCATAGATGGAAATGTAATTTTTTAAGTGATTATTTTAGGTTCACTTCATTGTAAGTAATTTAAAGAAAATGTACTTAGGGCAATTTTTAAGTGGTAGAACCCTCCTATTATATATTTGTGGGGCCTGCAGAAGGAAGTGAAATGTCGCAGTGGCCAATAAATCATGAGGTTCCATGATTGTGGAATTCCAAATGTGAATCAAAATGTATTGCAATTATAGTAAACTCTCTATGATACGAAGCAAGATAATACAAAGTTTCGACTGTTTGCAGCAAAACAGCTGGTCCCGATTAAAATCCTATAGTAATAACATGGCAATATTCAGAAATACGAAGTTTCGAAAATATGAATTTCTCGAAATGACAAACTTCTGGCCCGGTCCCATGGAACAAATAGAATTCATTTTTATGAACCTCAGTGAAAAACTGCTTCAGCAAAACTATTTTTGACTGCGTAGACACCTAACAAATCAGTATTGCTGATTGTGGTGCATCATAAATGAAATGCGTGAATAGTAGTGCTTTCACCTCCCACATATACCAGTATCTACCTATCATTTTCTGCATGTAACTCCGCATTTCATTTAGACCTTTAGTAATGTGGAAATTTTGTGAATGCCATTATTTATCCTGGCTATTTTTTGTTGTACCTGTTACCAGCATTTTCATTATGTGCTTTTAATTAAAGCTTACGTGTGACGGCGCATACCATTCTCGCTGCCGTGTGCCTGGAATTATGGCAGTTCTAATTCTCCGTGAACCCTACCTCATCACTATAGCAAGGAGTTCCACAGAGAAAAAATCATTCGCCTTGACCGGGACTCGAACCCGGTGCAATTTTCAGCGGGTGACGCCGCTAAAGTTTCCGTGGCCAGTTCACGGTCTTTTAATTCCTACCTCATCCTTTAAGGCGAGCAATCCTAGATTAGCTATCCGTCTGTCCGGCTGTCTGTACCAAAATCTTGTAGCATGGATGGGTTGAGTGAGGGTAGGTGATGTCGTTTGGTAATTTGGGAGGGTTGTGTTGGTGGGGGTAAGGATTATGATGGCTAAGGAGTTTGGGTATGCGGTGTGTGGGGAGGAAAAGGGTCTGGTTGTGGAGAGGGAAGGTCCCAGTTGCAGGCGTATCTTTTAAGAGGCCTGCAAATGGGCACCAAATCCGGGAGACCCTCGCCCACCTGTGCCTGGTACCCTCACCCACCTGTGCCTGGCACCCTCACCCTTGTTTGCCTCCGTCCGTGTGATGTAGATGCCTGACTGTGTCCGTTCGCCCCAGGTGCCCACATCTTAGGTGGCTGCCCGGGTCCTAGGCGGGTGCCATGGGTTGCTCGCCCAAACTGAGGGTAGGGGTGGTAAGGGAGTGACAGAAAAATATTGCAAATGGCAAAGACCCTTGAGAAAAATATGTGGCCTTCGATCTTAGGGCGTTCGCGCGGCCTCTAGGAGGTCACCTGCCCAGTCAACGGGTGACCGCCTATACTCTGCAAGTTCTCCGTTAGTTCACATTCGTGATACTTTGGAAAAGTCCGTCAAATGTCTTTGGGTTGAGCCCCTCTCTTATTTTCTCACACACAGGCTGGTGATCATCGCCCTTATATTGTGCCCAGGTGCAGGCCGATAGTATCTTTATCTCTCTTGCCGAGCTTGAAGGAGGGGAAGGGGTTGGTGGATGACATCATGGACGTCTGTGTGGGTGTGGTTCCTTCTTCTTTTTCTGGGAAACCCTGGGGGGCGCGTGGAAGTGGCTGATTGGAACCGCTCCAGGTGTTGAGTGGAATGGGGAGGGTCAGGGATGCGGCATCCTTTGTTATTGATAGGGGTATTCGACCCCTCCTCTTGCCCTCTGACACCTGTAGACCATTCCCTTCACTTTCCTTTCTCCCCCCACCCCCCCTGATATCCCTCGAAGATCCACCTGTGACCACCTGCACGTACCCCCCAGGGTTGCCCAGAAAAGAGGAAGGAACGTCACAGACGTTCTGCGATGCTATTCCAACATCCCCTTCCCCCTTCAAGCTCAATAAGACTGATAAAGATACACCCGCAACCGGGACCTTTCCTCTCCACAACCCCCCACGCACCGTAAACCCAACTGCCCGGCCGTCATATAATCCTTGAAGAGACGATGCGGAAATATGCCGAATCACGCTCAATTTGTCATCAAGGTCTAAGTAGTAGAAAAGAAACAATATTGCCTTCCAAGATCATTTATTCCGCTGACGATAGATGGAAGACGCTACAAGTAATAACATGTGAATTATAATTTTTTCTGGAAACTAGCTTAGTTCCATGCTTTTTATAGCTATGATTGGGCGATAGAAGACAGCTAAAGCATGATTGGGCCAGCTGCCATCATAACAGCGTAGATGTTTGAAGCAAATGTCTATTTTTAGGGTCCATACTAGTTTCCCATCTCTACTGACTATTCCGAAAATAAAATTCTTATTACAAAATTTTCAACTTTTGTTTTATATACGTTTTCGATCCTGGGACGAAATTTTGCCAACACTACGATCGCCGACTTAAAAGCATTGACATAGCAGGTACTTATTTTACGGTCTTTTAAGACATGCGTCTTTTAGTAATGCTTTCACAAACGGCCACAAAAGTTATAAAATGTTGCCGAAGAGAAGAAAAGTTAGAGAAAACAAAGATAAAATTTTTTTCATGACTTTTTTAAAATGTTCGAAATTATGAAGTGCTGATTTTCCAGTCCCGCTGACTTCGTATAATAGAGAGTTTACTGTATTTGCGTTCTGTGGTATTTATTTACCATTGATGTGATGCATTGCACAGACTGCTATAATGAAGGGTAATTTGTTTGAGTCCTGCAGATACCTACGAATTCAAAGGTTGATTTTTTATGACCCCTTTACTTCTTTTGGTGGAAAGACGTCACTGGATATCATCTTTTTGGATGGTATAGTAGTGATATTAATTCCTATCCATTGAATGGCATAGAATCAGTGCCAGAGCTGTATTAGAAAACAGAAACTCTGAATTCTTTATGAAAGCTCTTGCTTGTTCCTGCCTGATAATTCATGAAGGAAAACATTGAAATATAATCCTGCCATAGTTTGGAAGTGATATATTCCAAATGTATCACCATGAAAACCCTGCCTATACTTGAGGTTGAATCTTTTTCATTTTGTTTGTTAGGACTGAATTTTTTGGTGGCATACTAGCACTTGGCTTCACTCTTGCTGAGTGGCAGTGGTTGAAGAGATTTCTGCAAGTGATTTGAGTTGTTTTTCTTTATTGATACCTTGTTGAGTTTACTGGGACAAATTGTTCGATGATGAAGAATTTTGGCATGGTGATCTCAATGTTCATGACACAGACTGATCTCATTTAATCTTAACAAGGAAAAATTCAGGGTAATGGGACAGCATTAACGTTCATGCCTGTCCTTTGCCTTAAAACATCAATGTTCAAGTATTATTTAAACGGTTTCTAGTAGGGATGGGTCGGTTCGGTTCTCGGTTCCACCGGTTCTTGAGCTTAGAACCGGAACCTGAACAGAGGCCAAAAATAATCGGTACCGAAACAATTGGTGCGAAAACCAGTTTGAAACCTACTCACACTCCGAAAGTGGAGGCTTCACATTAAAACCTTGTGAAATAGTGTACTTAGATGCTTCAAAGTCGCGATTTATTCTAATTCAGTCTCTGAAAATGATTATTGATTACCTTATCTTACCATTGAGGAATGCAAAGTAAGTGGTAAATTAAGAACCGGAACCGAGAATCGGAACCGAAAACCGAAGTTAAGAACCGAACCGGAACCGAAAAAAAGTGGAACCGACCCATCCCTAGTTTCTAGGAAATTCTTCACGAATGATGTTAAATGCACTATTAGTATGACTATAGTACATGATTATCTTTTAAAAATTGCCTTCTGATACAAGTGTGACTTAAAAGTGGACATAGACTGCTGAAGTGAGTGAGATTACAGTTAAGAAGATTGTTGTCCAGTTAATCATCATTCTCAATGGTTAGTTTCTGGTGGAACGTGCCTTTTTCCATTTCCTCCTCTCTACCTTCATCATTATATCCTCTTCCAAATTGCTTGTCTATTATCTTCCTTACTTAACATGTGTGCTAACTCTTTGGTGATATTTTCTCCTAAAACTACCTGCACCCTTCATTTTGAGATTTATTGTTCTACAAACTTCTTCCTTAAGCCTGTTTCACACTATCCTTGACCCAGCACAAGACGCAATGTGCTAGCCACTACTTGATGTGAAGGACAGAATCCAGCATGATTGGAACCATCCTAGGAGGTTCAACACGATCATAGAACTTGTTCTTGCTATTTAGTAGTATTTCATGCTAAAGATCGCACAGCAACTGAAACGTGATGTAATTGTTCAAAGGCCGCTGGGAGATTGTAGCAAACTTGTACCACATCAAGTAGTTCACCGAGTGTGATAGCAATCATGCTTATTAGCCAGCATACTGGTTCTGTGCACATGAAACTGGATAGTTAGCATACCAGAGAGTATCCTTGACCTTGATGGATGGAAGTATTGTGTGAAACTGGCTTAATATAAGGTTTGGGTTGATGTGGTAGCTAGAGCACTGGCTATCCATTTCAAAGGTATGGGTTTGATTCTCAAGAGAACAAATTTTTCATTCGAATTCTGGTCCCAATGTGGGTGCCTTGTAGGAGCACTTCAGGCCTTTCGTCCATTTATATATATCCCATGCATACGTCACCATTTGCCTATCTTGAATTGAGCAGATGATCTCTTGACTGCCAGTTATTTCCTAATGCCTTAGTGACTTCCACTGCTATTTTTTAAATTCCAAGCAATGAATACTGTAACGTATAAATCGCCATTTAGCATTTCAGTGTACAGTGGAGAACACCAAATATAATCGAGCCTAACTTGCTAATAATACAAAACATGAGAAAATTATTGGAATTTGAAGAATATCATTGCATGAGTTCTATCTCATTGTGCATTGAATATTAAGAAAATTCCTCATTGAATTTCATCTTTTAACATGCATGTGATTTCATTCTTCTTTTGAATAAAATTATTTTGGACAATAGTGCTTATTTCTGTCGTCTTCTATGCCATATCATCTCCAGTTCCTGAGAAAATTTTTTGTCTGCTCATGGAAAATTGTACACTTTAGTACTATTATTTTATCTTTACATTTTATTATTTATTAAAGCTAATGTTTGATTTTTACTCTGTTGGCTGGCTGAGTTAAAATGAGGGGTAGGCCAGTTCCTTCACTTCAAGTACAACTTTGAGAATTGATATATTGATTCCTATTTTTCACTATTATTTTATCTCATATGTTCTCTATGTCAGTTTCTTATGATGTTTTAAATGCATGTCAATTGTCTCTTGTTGAGTTCTGGGTTACTTGCAGTCAGGGTACAGAAGAATTTCCTCTGTACCCATTCACTTTGAGCCACCTCCAATCGAGTTATCCTAATAATGTATATTGTAACTGGCTGTTGTCCCGTGAATAGTAATCCATAAAATGAAATTGGAATTAGAATTACACCTGTTTTGGTAACATCATTTGAGAAGCAGTGTGTGTATACTCTCTTCATTTTATAGCTCATTTTATGAGAATGCCAAACTATTGAGCATAATGAAACATGAACTATGAGTAGCTATCACGTTTAAATGCATATAGGCTAATGGTAAGCCTGTCATAAAAAATAGGCCTTATAGTTTTAAGAAATGACCCGTTTACAGGTGAAAAACATTGTTTTATTCCTTGATCTGTTAATATTTATCTATTTAATCCTGGAATTTTGAGAAGTGGATGTATTATTGTGTTTTTTTTGCATTATATCTACTATAGACTGGATCAAATTGTACCATAGTTACAGTTGTATGGGACGCATGGTAAATGTTGCATGTAGTACCTAATATTTATGATAAAATAATTACCTGTGTACTTTTAAACATACTGACCATGGGCAATTATTCATCTGAACTGCTTTAATTTTTTCTATGGGTCTCTGATGGTTGTGATTTTAACTGTTGATAACTTATATGTTTTGTTGTTCAAAGTGTTGTTCTTGTTAATCATAATGTCCAAATATTAATTGAAAATACTGAATTACCTTATACATTTTTGATGCATTTTCATGAGTGCATTTTACAAATATTTGTGCCTGCTCTTGCTTAAGTCATAGAAATTCAATGGTTCATGTCAAATCTCTTTGATGTGACATGTAATAAATCTAATTGACATTCTATATCTCTTTGGTTTGGCCTTTATTAATTTGAATTTATGAATCAGTTGAAACTATGTTAAACCATTTTCAAGAAATTTTAGAGCTGAATAAACTGACATTATTTAAAGATTGCTGATAGTATGAAGGATCCTATTTATTTAGTCGGAACTCAAAAGGTAGCTAACCTAATTAATGACAAACTAGTTACTGGCTGTCAGTTTAAATTGCTTTAAGTCCATCTGCTGTGCCTAAATGATGTACAATCATGTGACTTTCATGTATATTGTAAACTTCTGCCCAAGCTCAAAATGGCTGTAATTATTGTACCTTAACCATGTGCCCTAATTCAGTGATAAAAGGAAGACATGACGACACTTATGGCAATAGAATTGATTCTGAATCCCTTTCAATGAACAGAAAATTTCAAAAGGCCTTTAATTATCATTTTATTATTCTATTGCAAACTATACTCATTTCTGTGATTTCAATGTGTAATACAGTTCCCATAGAGCACACTCATCTCAAAAGGCACCTTTTAGGTACCTTATTAACACGTTCACTGCGGTGTGGCCCACTGGTGGGTCACACAAATGCATCTAGTGCCGCCGCCATTAAATTCTTTGAATTATCGTAACTTGCGAGGAGTATTGTGAGAGTAGGAATCGAGAACTTCTCGAGTGACTTCACCCAGAGATTAGTCACAGTTCAAATAATAGACTACTATGTGCCACTTAGTGTGACCCACCGGTGGGCCATGCCGCCCCTCCTGAAACTTTTTCAGCGTGAGCGGTGTGGCCCACCGGTGGGTCACGAACAAATTTACATATTTGTGTATTATATCCAAAATATACTGTTTATCTTTTGTTTTCTTTTTCTGTTTCTGTTTTTTCACGTTTTTATGAATTTTATACAAAAGAATGAACAATATTCAATACAGTAAAACATATCAATTTTAAAAATAATGAGAATGTTTAGATACACAGGTGAGGTAGGTTTGGGTATATGGCCCATAGAATTGAGATAACAAACGTATAAAATGAGATAATTGACTTATAAGCTTATGGACCATAACATTTAAAGATTTAATAAAATTTCAAACATGTTTTAATAAAACTTTTGCCTTTCATCTGAAATCCTAAATGTAATTGTGGGCATTGAAGCAGGACAGGCACATGGCAGGAATTCCCTCGCAGTCCACGCAAAACTGGTGCACTTTTGGTGTGGCAGATTGCGCTGCTTTCCTTTCTTTGCCTTTCCGGTGATAATTGGAATCGCATGGGAGGCAGCGCTTGCGTTGGTACCTGTTCTTGGTATCCTTAGGATAAGTTCCTAGGCGGTGGCCCTTCTTGTTGCGACCAGCTGGAGCCGGGGAGTCCACCCTCCCATCGTCACCATTCTTGGACTTGGAACCTGGTAGTGTTCTTGAGCGAATCCCTCAGTAGGTGGATGAGCGACCGTGCCCTTGCCGGGCGAACATTTTCCGAAATGCAGACACTACTTTTTTATGAGACCAACTACTACTCTTTCCAAAGCATCCCCCTTCCCTATTCTTATATTGTGCGCAGGGCTGGGGAATCGGTGACACACAGACTGGCATGTACGTCTCACAGACGGGCGCGAACAAAGGCAGGGGCAATAAACAGAGACGGGTGGGGGTTTCCTGGGTTTTCCAAGTGTCAGCAAATTTGTACAAACATGCATTGTCCCTCTCTTCCCCCATCCCTCGCCAGGGTCTAGCCGTTAGCGTGTCCCACGTGGCCGGTGAAGGGGTGGGGTGGGCACGAGGCTGGGAGTCACCTCCCCCAGCCTTTCTCTAATCTCAGGAAACACCTAAGTGTTGCCGCTTCAACCTCATCCCTTGGCAGCAGCCAGAAGCTCGGAAGGACTGTGACCCACTGGTGGGCCACGCCGCACTGAGGGGTAGGGCTTTAATCAGCCCCGCAGTGAACGTGTTAAAGGACTACACTAAAGCACTGTCTTGAAATGGCACATTCAAGGTGCCTTCACCTTATAGCTTAAATGAACCTTTCAAGACACCATAAAAATGTGCCTCTAAAAGGCACCATAAAGAGCTACTAAGGTACTTCATAAATTCCTGTTAAAGAACCGCTGTAACATGTATTGACGTAAGCCATTAACATATCAAAAAAATGTAATTATTAATGCCTTTTTTTAGAAACGCACTACAAATAGTGATGGATGACTTGGTAATAAAATACAAAATGTTCACAACAGCATCTCAACACATAATAAATGGAACTTCCTCTCCATTTCCAATGATACTGTCAAGAGGATCGCCAAAATTTTAAAAGGAAATAAAAAAAGGTCTCTAATATATCATTATAATGTAGTCAAATGGTTATAAACATGACAGAACCAATCGGCTTACCAAATAGAACCCCTTCACCTCATGGTGGAATGACACAAATATATAGCAAGCATTAGAAAGAAATGATCCGAATACCCTATTACTATGCCATATCGGCATGTAGTGTTATTGCAGTCAATTCCACAAACAATAAACTGCAACTTGTACAGGAATTTCCAAAAACAATGTATGCATGATGAAATATAAGGAAACAATCCACCCAGATTAATTGCACAGAAAATTTAAGTAAAAAGTGAGTAGGTACTTGGTGTCTCAGGAATCTGCAAAGACAACCAAACACTCCTGCTATATAAAGAAAACAGATTCTTTAGCAGATGTATTTTTAAAGCCATGAATTTCAAACATTATATACAAACATATGTACTATGAGTGTACAGCCTCATAAAAAAAACCTGCAGATGAACTGCAAATCAAGTCATTTGATAGGAAACAAAATTGCTGAAAAAAATGTAAATCAGGTTACTAACGATTGTAAAAAAAATTCAGCGATTATATATTTCAACTACTGTAATTACTCTATTTAAGAAATTTTAATATCACTGGCACGCAGACAAAAGTTATACCATTATACTTAATAACATGAGACAACATATCCTTAGGATTCTTTGCATTCCCATCGTTCACATAATTCTACCTTGTGTCCTGCGTTGTCTACTGCTTTAAGTGAAATTTTCCTTTAATGTTAAAGTTGTTTAAAATGTTTCCTGCTAAAGGTGCCTCTCCCGACGAGTGTGCTGCATGGGTTATTGGTCTCGACTGTTACTTCATTCGAAAGTGGACATTTACTAAAGAGTTCCTCCATAATTCAGTCTAGTATGGAAATTTATACATTAATAACCCTTCTTACTGCCTATTCTTAAGTAGACATAGGGTAGGGATATTAGAATTTCTATGATGTTAAGCCCTTCATTTTCAAAGTAGATATGGAAATATTTGTCGCTCAAACTTATGGCTGTTTAATTATCTGTGCATGGATGATGGCTTAACATTTGTCTCATCTTGTGTTAGTATGGATGATGTAATGCCTTTTAAACTTTTTTTTTGTTACAAGTTTAGCTCATGTATTTGGCAAGATATTTACCAATAGTTTTGCATTTGGTTAGTCCACTGTGTCATTTGTTATCAATATTTCTGTGTATGTAATGCTTAAATATTTTAGTGGACAATTTTTGGTAGATTCGTACTGTGCATTGTGATGTGTGATTTCTAGGATGGGTGAGAAAGAAGTGAGTGAACATTTTGGTACTCATGTGTAGCCTCACATAACATGAAACTTATCTTTCAAATTTTTATTGTCAGTAAAGAGTCCTGCATTGGTGATTTTGATGTGTATTCATACAAAGGGTGTGCATAAAAAATTGTCTTTGCATGTTGCTTTATTATGCATTTAAATATGGTGATTGTGTGTGGTTGAAGCTTTTTCTGTTGGATAAAGTGAAATATTGGTGATTCAGAATTATATAATTGAAGACTGGTGTCAGTTAATCACTTTGTTTTCTTTTCTTCATAGTCATAGTGAAGCCTTCTGTATTGTGGCTTTGCCATTTGTTCAATTGGTTATTTACTTGCAGCTATGATGTTTTGGAAAAGGGTTAATCATTAGTTGAGCATTATTGTTAAGTACTCATCAACTGTATTCTAGTTGAATATTAATTAAAAAATAAATTATAAGGCAATTCAAAATGTTACTGTGGTACAGTTCTTATGCCTGAAGGAGTACTTTAAGCTATACCTATTCTGTAATTTTGGCTCGCCTTAGAAAATATCTCTTCACAGTGGTACTTCGAATGATGAAATCTATCACGCTAAATTGGGAAACAATGGTTGTATCATGTTGAATATCTTGAATAAAATTGGCTTGAAGTGTCAAGTATTTTATTTTTTGTCAAAGTGAAACTTTCAGATAAGGTGTTAACATTTTTCTTGACTTTTCTACATGGTGTCATTTATTATATCATTATGCATAAGAGACTTAAATCTTTGGTAATTATTGACAGCACAATTCTTGCATATAATGGAAGTAGGTTTTCTCTTGTTACTGTTACTAGTGTTGCCTGCTCATTTTCCTCGGAAAACGATGAAATGGTTAATGATTTACTTGAATTGCTTGCTATAACCCCCGTATCCACGGACATTTTCTCCTGAGTGAGTTATGCAGTTGATTATTGTTAGTGTATGCAATTTCCATTCTTGAAGAATATAATTTGTTTTCTCATGTTGCTTAAATTTGATTTCTCTTACACAGTTCTCATTATTTTTTTGTTTCTTTTTTTTCTCATGATGTAACTATGGTAACGGATATAAAGGTGGTAGTATGGCCATGTGAGTGCGATGGAATACACATACATATTTTAATTAAGTTGAATATTAGTTGATTTATTTCCCATCCATGACCTTAACTACAACAGGTTATGGGCCAAGGGATGCCAGAATGTCAGAACAGAATGTAGATCGAGATACTTGCTGAAAAGTGAAGTAAGACTGAATTAAGTGAATTGTACGATGGAGTAACTGAGATTGTAGCCTTAGTTGTCATGGCGGACAGTGCCGAGGACATTGACTGTGTTCATATCCTGAAATTGTCAAACTGTAATTATTTCACTTGGAAGCTGCGAGTGAAAGCTCACTTAATCGATAAGAATTGTTGGGTTGCTGTTGAACCAGGATACAACAATGACGATGAGTTGAACATTGATCAATTAAGGTTGAACCGTAAAGCTCTCTGTGTTATACAAAACTATGGGTGACGATTTTTTGTTAGACATAGAAGACTGTACCCAACTTTGCCAACCATCATGATAGAAAATCTACTTCTGGTTATTTATTTGAAGTATTTGGTGATACAGTATTCTGGGCATCCAGAAAACAGAGAACATTGTCGTGTACTGAGGCCGAGTTTATTTCTTTGGCCTCAGCAGCCACCGAATTCCTCCAGCTTAAACAATTGATTCTTGAAATGTATATTGAAGTCCAATTTCCTGTTATAAATCTTTGAGGACAATCAGTCTTGTATTTCTTCTTTGTCCTGCTGGGATCAAATAAGTCTCAAAATGTTGATATCAAGTACAATTTTATCAGGGATCTTGTCCAAACTAATATTTTTGATGTTGTGTTTATTCCTTCAGATAACCAGAAGGCAGACATCTTTACAAAAGGTTTGCCATTTGTTTGGTTTTCTAAACATAGAGAGAACTTGGGTATGTGTGAAGTGTGTTTGATATGGAAATTGAGGAGTGTTAGTGTATGAAATTTCCATTGTTGAAGAATTTAATTTGTTTTCTCATGTTGTTTAAATTAAATTTTATTTAAAAATTTAACTGCACCATAAACTTGCTAACCTCCACCAAGTCAAGAGAGCGGAAAGGAGTGGTGTGAAATGAAGGGTGAATGAATGTTACTTCTTACAGTCAGACGATTGTTTCCTCTCCTTATGTTTACAAAATAATTTGTTACACATGATGAAGGAAGCAGAACAGGATATGACTTTTCATTCTTAGGCATTGCATTGATCATCATCATTGCTTTTCATTCTTAGACATTGCATTGCTCATCATCATTGGTCATCAATCCTCAGATTGGTTTGATGCAGAGTCCTTCCATCAGCCAATCTCTTCATATTTACGTAATTCTTCTCTTTCACATCCTTTATCACTTGTTCCATATATCTTGCACGAGGCCTTTCTTTGCCATTCTTCCCTTCCACTTGTCCCTCGACGATTGTCTTCATCAGGCCATCATGTCTCATGATGTGGCCGATCAAGTTGTTCCGTCTTCCTCTCGGGGTATTCAGAAGACTTCTCTTTTCTCCCACTCTTCTTAGGACTTCCTCGTTACTTATTCGGTCGATCCATTTAATCTTCGTCATTCTTCTGTAGCACCACATTTCGAATGCTTCCACCCTTTTCTTTTCCACTGCTGTCATTGTCCATGCCTCACTGCCATAGAGAAACACGCTCCAGATGTACGTTCTAATGAATTGTTTCCTTACTTCTACGCTTGTATTTCCAGCTGTAAGTAGATTCTTCTTTTGATAGAATGCACTCTTCGCCTGGGCTATTCTGCTGACTATTTCTTTCTTGCTTCCTCCGTGGTTGGTTACTCGGCTTCCAAGGTAACAGAACTCTTTTACATTGTCCAGCTTTTGTTTTCGTAGTTTAACTTTAGTTTTGGCCTCTTCTCTCTTGCTGCACACCAGTAGCTTAGTCTTCTTCTTATTGATCTTCAGCTGATATCTGGCCATTGTCCTTTCCATGGTTATCAGCATCTTATTCAGCTCTTTCTCTGTCTCAGCAATGAGTGCTATGTCATCAGCGAACCGCAGCATGCTAATTTTTTCTCCGTGGATATTCATTCCAGAAGACTTCTCTTTGATTTAATTAATGGCTTTCTCCATGTAAACATTAAAAATTACAGGAGACAGTGCACGGCCTTGTCTCACTCCTTTCTTTATTCTTGCTACTTCACAGCTGGGTCCAGATTTAATCACAGCTACTTAGTTTTTATTCAGACTGTGGCTAATTCTTCGGTCATTGTAGGACACTCCAATTCCTTTCAAAATTCCAAGCATTGAATTCCAATCCACGTTGTCGAAAGCTTCTAAATCCACGAATGAAATGAACATTGGTTTTTCCTACTCCATTCTCTTCTCTATGAGCAGCCTAAGGGCCAATATTGCTTCTCTGGTTCCCTTACTTTTCCTGAATCCAAATTTATCTTCATCCTGGTACTCCTCAGTTTTTCGTTCTATTCTTCTGTAGATGATCCTTGTCAATATCTTTGATGCATGTGTCATCAGGCTTATAGTCCTAAAATTTCTGCATTTCTTCGCTCTCTTCTTTTTGGGAATAGGAATGATGATGTTTTTCTCAAAGTCCCTGGGTATTTATCATGTTGAGTAAATGTCACAGATGGGTTAATGTCTTCTCTCCTGCATTTTCAATTATTTCTGCAGGAATATCATCAATTCCAGAAGCCTTATTCATCCGAAGGTCCCTTACTGCTGCATCAAACTCTGATCTTAATATTCATGCTCCCATATCATCCACTTCGACTTCTCTTTCCTCTTCAATCACTTTGGTGCTAAGATTGTTTCTGTTGTATAACTCTTCCAGATATTCTGTCCATCTCTTCACTTTGGCTTCATTTTCAATCAGAAATTCTCCATTCTTGTCCCTTATGGCATTGCATCTTGCACTCCGTTCTTTAAAGTGGTTCCTCTCTATCCTATATGCAGCTTCCACCTTTCCAAGTGCAAGATTGTTTTGTACTTCTTCACGTAGGTTTTACATCCACATTTCTCTAGCTTTCCTGGCTTTGCGATTTATTTCGTTCTTTAGTCTTTTGTAGCAAAGCTGCCCTTCTTCAGTTTTTGTATTCTTGTACTTTCTTCTTTCTTCAATCAGGTCTAAGATTTCTTCCGTGATCCATGGCTTCTTCTTAACAACTTTTCTTCTTCCAAGAACTTCTTTTGTGGCTTCCTGTAGTCATCATTTGATGTTAAGGGGTTAGATGGCAGAAGGGACAGTTTTGTCTCAATCTCGCCCCAATAAACACCTTAAAGGGGGGGGTGTTAGAGACAAACGTAACAAGGGCGATGGGTTAGGGGAGGTGAGGTCATTTAACACATTGTCCGGGTTTTTGCAGAGGCCAATCTCCCGTTGCTCAAGTGCATTCATCTTCCGTCCTTTCGCGCACTTGTGGAGGATAGTCGGTCGGAAGTCGCTCCGGTGGCCCGTTTCCAATAAGTGTGAAGCGAAGGCCGATGATGGGTCCTTGTTGTGGAAACACGCCTTATGTTCTTTCATTCTCACTGCTACGCTGCGTCCGGTTTGTCCGATATAAAAACAGTGGCAACCCTGGCATTCCAATTTATAGACTCCACTCCTTAAGATGGGATCTATTACGTCCTTAGAGTTAATTAACATTTTCCCCGAAGTGTTATTGTTATAAAAACATACATTAAAATTATTTTTTGGGATGGCGTTAGCGACTAAGTGGGAGAGTTCACCAATAAAGGGTATTTTGAACCACTTCTTTTTTTGCTGCCAGTCCAATCGGCAAACTTCGCCGACGATCGCGTTCCAATCTCCTAAAATAATTAGGTTTTCTTCTCCTCTTACATCTTTTATGACTTCCGTGATATCTTCGTAGACGTCTTCATCTTCGTAGTCCGTTGTTGGCATGTAAACCTGCACCACTACGGTATCTACAGGTTTGGTCTCCATCTTAACCATTATTATCCTTTCTTTGTACTGCTAGAAGCTCTTCAATCGCATACCGACGCTCCTCCTTAGCATTATGCCTACTCCCGCATTCCCATTTAGAGATCCTGTGTGTATAATCCTGTAGCTTCCGCTCCAGAAATCTCCTTCTTCGGGCCGCTTCATTTCGCTGATTCCTAATACATCGAGGTCCATTCTCCGCATTTCCACCTTCACGTTCTCCAGTCTTCCGCAGGTCTGAAGTGATCGCACGTTCCACGTCCCTACACTAAAATGATTATCACACTTGACTGATGTACTCTCTCGGGTAGTCCCTTCCCGGAGATCCGAATGGGGGACTATTTTAATTCCGGAATATTTTACTCAGGGTTCCACCACGTCTTGATTAAAAGAAAAAGTGGAGAAGCTGCGACTCCTCGGGATAATAATGTAGTAGTTTCCCATTACCTTCCACATCGCAGTACTACAGCCGTTAAAGTAAATGTTACCACGCCTGTAGTGAAAAGTGTCGCTGTACCGATCTCTGTGGTCTCCACCTTCACTCATATGAAGAAGAGCTGCTGCCCTCTCCTCCGGGTAATGTAATGCATAGTTGTTGGTGGTCTCCCGTCGCCAAGTCACGGCATCTTCATAGGTTCTGTATTATTTGATGGCCTATCTTACCCAGGGATAGACCAATACCCCCTCGGAATGCCGTTGCTTTTTGTCCACGACTGCTTATTCGACGAGTAAACTCGCTTATCTCGCAGCTAACCTCTATATCTAGAGGTCACCCACCATCCGCAACCCGGTGGACGAACTCTGTGGCTTTATGCTTAGCCGCGAGATTGCATTGCTAAGCACATGAATATGGATGGAGAATAAGAGGTAAAACAGGAAGAGTGTACGAACTCGCCTCTTATTAGGAGGCTATGCGATTCACAAAACAGAGGAACAGGGTGGAAAGGACTAATAAGTAGAGGAAAACTATTTGGTAATTACTTGCTCGCTTTAGCATATCAATTATCCTCTTGCATCTTTTTCTACGTACAAATGCAAATAGACGTTACTTTAATCATCTGGAATCTGGATCAAATAACCTGCAGTAAAACAATGGAGGATTCAGGATGAAACTCATTGTTGGTCTAAGAAGAACGTAAAACAAAGAATGGACACTAAGGAATATTTAATAATGGCTTAATGCGAGTCTCATCTACCCCAGCCGATTACCCTCAATTTATTCGTCCTTTGTGGGTCAAGTTTCTAGCAAGGAATCTTTTTTGTTTTGCTTACGTTAATACACTCATCTCTTCGAAGGCATAGCCAGGGAAGGGCAATGAGCTGGCGCTGACTGCTTAACAGAGACTATATGAAATAATGTGGATTCAAATAATTCCCGTAAAAATTACCCGCGCCTCGGCTTCGCGGGGCTGTATGCTCCAAGTTATGCAACCCCGCTTAACCACTCACGTCGTTTATATTCGCTCTCCCGTCTCCCCATGGTTTATTTTCTTCTAAACTCACCCTCCTATCTCATTGTTCCTCTGTTTCAATATCTGGAAGTCCCCAGCACACTACCTCTTACTAGAAAGGCATTAGATGACAAAGAGTGTGGAAGTACACTCCATTGTAAAACCTAGGAAACGGCGTTTTTTCAGTCAAATTTTATAATACACAATAGGAAAATAATAATAAAAATAAAATAATAAAATAAAAGGGGAAAATTTTATAATACACAATACAAAACAAGTTTTTACATAGGATCAATAATGTTATAAGGCAGTTGAAACATGATTTAATGGTTCAAAACAGTTTTCTGCTCAAGAAAACCGAAAATGAGAAAAAAGTACTTATTTGTTGTCCATTGTACAGGTCCTGTACCCCTATTTACGGGGAAGCTGCGGACCTTTTTCTCTTGTTTTTCGTGATAATTTTAAAATCTTCTTCTCCGCTTGATCGCAGCCGAGGGTCCAGGTTTATCTACGTCGTGCTTGCCTCGCTACAATGTAGGCTCATTTAATGATCATCTGCACACAATGTGACGCGTTCGCCTCGTCGGAAATTCTAGATGATCTTTCATATAATTGTATCATTTTTCCAGTAATCTCCTAAACAAAAGCGGAGTGCTAGGATACAGTGTAGCGCTGTCGGCTTGTCAGCAGACCACCCGGGTTCAAATAAGCTGGCTCATAATTAGGTCAAAGCATTCTTTCAGATCAATCTATCCCTTTGTGAAGTCTTTGGACACCCTCAGAAAAAAAAAACTCGAAGTGCGAGGTGGCGCAGGGAAAGGAACAATATGTGAATTTGACATGCAAATGGATAAGTACGGGGTGAGCTCTACCCTCACCTATCCAAACCAACCTTCGGGTTGAAGCACTGAGTGAGTGTGATTATTTCATGAACGGTGGAGCAATAGAAAGAATTCATTGCAGTTTCCGGAGCTATTATTAAAATTTCGCATTAACAATTGTTAGGAGCTTACATTTTACAGTACATCTCTGCTCCGTGTAGTACCGCATGAAAAACACAGATGCGTCCAACACACAGTTGAACAAATGTGATCACAACAGCCAAATATTAACTTAGGCATGTGGTTTAAATAAAAAGGCCCATAAAAGTCTCTTTTAATCAGAAAAGTCCCGCCACGCCAAAAAAAGTCCCAAAAAGTCTCTAAGAAAGTCATTAAAAACTGTTTTATTTGATGAGATTGGTGAAGATTTGTATTTAAAACCACAAAAGTCCCACTTTTACAAAAAGTCAAGACTTTTTCCGCGCTCTAGTGATTATGCTATTAACCAGAAGAGTCAAATGTGGCTTGCGGGTCCCACCCCTGCCCTTGACGAAACTACGTACATACATGCATTCATGGAGTACACATGCCGAACACACTGCATGTTCCAGTAGCGTGACCAGAGGACTGTTTCGGGAGAAGAAAGGACCACGGACGAAAGAGAATGTCTATGGAACCCCAGATAATGAGCTCATTAATAGCCGAAACCCGAAGTGAAATCAGAGAAATGGAAATGAGATATAGCAAAGACAATTAAAATATTCCATTACAACAGAATTATATATTCAGACCCGGTTCAACTTGAATTTGTTTCACCAAAATGCTGATTAATCGCTATGTCCCCGACAAAACACACCAAAACCGACTTCTGATCGTATCAGAGACTAACGCCAGTTATACCATGAAAATGACCGGGATTGGTAAATTAAATTCCCCATACATTCCTTTTTTTTATCTTTTTTAAAATGAGGTTACAATTTTTTCAAAACAATCGAGTTATGCCAACCGATAGCCCAGTTTTCTTTCACCCATTCTCTATCGTGTAACTTTCTGCCTCTCGGCATCGTGTATCAGTTTTCGCGTGAGCCAAGAACTGAAAAAGAATGAGGTATAGGGTACCGATAGTCTAAGGATAAAAATACTTAATCGGGTTGCTGTAGTGGCTGGAGTACTTGTTTAGTCCAGAGGGTCCGGATTAGAATCCCGGCAGTGGCAGATACTTTTCATTGGTAAACCAGCCCTAAATCGATTGCATTGTGCTGAGCATTCGAGTTCAGTTCTCCGTCCGTCGAATGGGATGATATGCCGTGGTCCCCTTGGCGCCTTTCGTTAAGAGTAGGCTAATGCCGACGCAGGGTTTCTCCCCGCCATCCCTCCTTACCCTTTCATTACCATCCTTGAACCTGCCCTCCCGGAATGATATACTTTTATGTGCTGGGACAGAACTGAAACAATAGATCAGCAGTTTAGAAGTTAAGGTCTGTTGTAATCACACTCTCCCGAGTGTGTTTATGTCCTTCCCGAGATTATCCCTGACTATAGGGGAATTTTCACATATTCCTTCGAGATTTCTCTTAATTACTAGAGTTTAATATTTTCCTAAATTTCACGATTGTCCCTAACCTTTTCATCCCATTTTCTCAGCGCTCACTTTTGTGTCAAAGATTTTAACGCGTATGTATAGCAGGTTAGCATATTTTCAATGTACAGTAGACTCTCACTAATCCGGCAGATATCGGACCAGGGTACTGCCGGATTAGTGAAAACGCCGGATTACTGGAAGGTCATTAATAAAAACATTTAAATGCACAAAAGACGCGTTTTATTAGACTTGTACAATTCCAAACTATTGTTTAATATACAAAAGAATCAACATATTTCATAGTTCATAGTCCTAGTTCATTAATGATTTCTTTGAACTTTTCTTTCTATGGGTCGACTGCGGCAACATCACAAGAAAGTTTTTCATCTGTCATACTTAGCAAAAGAATTCCAAAAAGTTTTTTGAATTTTTCAAGACGTCCTTCACTAGCCTTAAAATCGTCTTTCCCTAATATTTTTTCGTAAAATATCTTTGCTTTTTCTTTAAGAATTTCCCCTGATATTGGTGTGTGCCTATTCCTTTCTTGAATGAAGCAAGCATATAGGCTATCCTCAGCCTGAGAGAACTCGCTCTTTTTCAACGTTTTCCGGACACTTTAAACATTGTCACTGCTTTCACAGAAAGACTTAATTTTTTCCTGGTTCTTACGTAGGTATGTCATGTTTTGTAGCACGGCCGACTCCATATTCATTTGCTAGGTTGGTAAGCTTGTCACCCTTATCAAGTCTATTTAAAATCTCGTTTTTCTGAATCAGTGTTAACGTTTTGTGCTTCCGTTTACACTGAGACATTTTCACTCATCAATATCTTGAAATATAAATTAATCTACACTATAAAATGCCACCGCACTCGACACCACACTAGACACCACGAATAAAACTGGTAAATATGTATGCCGGCGGGTAAACCACGAGACGGCGAGGCAACTGAGTGATCGCTAGTTGTTTGTTTACAATAGTTTCAGTAACGTGTCTCAACGTAAAACCCCCACCACGCCCGTAAAAATACGCCGGTTTACTGGAGTGCCGGACTGGCGCAGTACCGGATTATAGAGGGTCTACTGTACTCCTTTTGCAGATAAGCAGATTTTTATTGTCACCAACAATTACTGGGCAGTTCCTCAGCCGGGTTACTATGCCACGGGACCAAACCCTTCAACTAAGAGTTCGCGGAGAAATCATTTACGAATCGACGAATCGAGTTCGACTTCTTTAGCCACCATGGCCACTTATCACCAAAAGTGACTTCAACTAGTGGAAGGGATGATAAACGTCAACACATTACCACTGGCATTGATATATTCAAATATAAATTAAATAAAAAAGTGAACAAACACTGCTCCCAAAGCAGTGGAGTGTAATTGGAATGCGTAAAGTCGTAATTATTCTTTGGGTAAAAACCTAATTGGTAGTCATTAAACGGACTCAGCTCAAAACTATTTATGTTATAAACAGTTATGTCAAATATGGTTTGCCAGTTGGCAATTTTGTCGTAATATGTGAAACTAGATTAGGCTTTTTCATTACATGCCGGAGATCGGGTTGGTGTGGTGGCTACAGTTCTGGCTCCCCATCCCAAGAGGCCGGGTTCGAATCCTGGCTATGGCAGAGGTTTTTCATTGTTATGCCGGTCCCTTCGTGAGTGCTGATGCTAATGCCGACGCCGGGTTTCTCTCCTCCGTTCCCTGAGAAATTCCTCACCCTACGTAATTACCCACTTATTCAAATGTCCCAAATGGCCTTAGCTGACGGTTGCCTCCCCCGAATAACTATTACTAGGTACTTCATTACATGCCGACGGATTGGCAAAATGCGGAACTCTCTGCAGCAGTAATTGGACACGCACAGAAAGTTATCTCTGAAAGACTAAAGCAACTAAAATCCTCCCCATTCATTTACGAGACTTTAAATTAGAGCACACCATATCCTGTTTTCTGGCGAAGATTCGGATGTGAACAGATAACAAGCGTACATATTGATGAGTGATAAAGTCAAGGTGTTTTCTAGAAATAAATGAGGTAATTAAATAGACCAAGGAAGCGAACAAGAAAACATGTTATTTGCACAAAATATGGAGTGATAAACTTAGTATTTATTCATAATTAAGTCATGAAGAGATAATGGCGCTTTGATGTATTCTGTATTTACCGAAAATATTCCGTGAGGTCAGAGCAGACAAAAATTTCATATTATTTTTCGTATTTCATCAGAGTCATCATGAGATGTGGTTCTTTTTAGTGATTGCAGTCCAAGACGAAGGTAACAGAATACACACGTTTAGTGGAAATACGCAAATAATCTTTACGTTACATTCCTCCTCCCCTTGCATTGTTTTATCAAAGTTAAATACCATAATTACCGGCTCTTAAGTCCGCGGAAATGAAGCGCTTTCAGTTATCATGATACAGAAATTCGAATTAAAGGAAAAGGCGTCGGGTGGCGAGGGTATTCAGGCGGCCGGCCGCAGTGTATTGGACAGGTACATACATATACTAATAAAAAAATCTCAACCTCACCTAGGATTCAAACCAGGGTCCTGTAAATCGGAATCTAGTCCTAATTCTATTCGAAAAGAATAAAGTCAACACGGGACTGATAAGGAAAGAATACCTCCCGTTTTGATTTTATTCAAAGAGAATTTCATGAGATGGCTAGAACAGAATGCGTACAATTTATTTGTAGGCAAATATATGAATTATTATGATCATTTGCTAATACAGTTGAGCATCTTTAATCCGGCACAGTCGGGACCGAAGTGTTGCCGAATTAGGGATTTTTCCGGACTATGGGTCATGCATGGCAACTGGTCCATTTTTGACGTGCGAGATGTTTTAATTGAAAGGAGTCAAATATTTATAAAAAATATATATTTATATGCCATTTACTGATCATATTTTTAAAAAGTCTCTGAGAGCAATCAGAAAGGAATGATTTCTTAATTCATAAAGTCATTACTTAAAAGTTTCGAAGTTGCATAGGGAGAGAAAATTACGAAATCTAAGCATCGTGTGCGTCATATTGTTTCACATCTAAACTATAACACTATTACTGAAAAAGGGTGTATACAATTTTATATATCTTATGCTGGGATTCGCGCAACATATTTCCTACCTTGCTTGATTTGCCATCAGCTGATTCGACACGATGTCAACGCGTGGGCGTCGTCTATACGGCCGGCCATCAACACGTCGCGGACGTCCGGACTGAACGATTCTTTAAAGACCATCATTAATAGTAGTCTTCCTTCAGCAATTTCAGGCTCATCATCTTCATCCCCACTCAGATTTATTGTTGGTAACTTCCATTTCAGTTGTGTGGTGAGAGTATCGTGGTCACTAGCTATCCATTCCTCTACATTTACCAATTCCATTTCCTTTCATTCAGGGTTATGGATGCTGTTTGCAAAGTCAACCAACTCCTTCATCATATGTTTATCCTCAGAAACATGAAATTCTTTGAAATCACCACTTATTTCGTCTACATAAAACCCTAAAACAGGCCACAATTTAAACCACGCGTGTTTTAGAACTGACTATGAAATGCTATTGCATGCACGTGAAATTTCCCACATCACGTCTTTTAGATTGTTCACATCCATTTCTGTAATAGTTTTTGTGCTCCATTAGCTTTTGGCCAGAAATACTAACTAAGCACTTCACTTCGACGCAATCGAAACCACGCGATCTAAATCAGCACTTAAATATTCTTTCATATTTCTTCTGCATAGTTTTTCTCTCCGTCATCCATTTCTTTCTGTCACTTTAGCAGTGAAATTTTGAGGATTTTCTCTTTCTAATTCTTATTGTGTTATATTTTTGAAGATCCCACGCAGTATGTTTCAGACAAACGCTTTACTGATGCACTGGCGTCACGCTTTTTCACAGCTTGCACTTTTTCTGCGATCGTTTATGTTTTGTGCTGATACCTCAGTCCTCTGCTGTTGCCGCAACTGTATAGATTAGATATGATTTGGGAGAAACATAAGCAGATAACAAATAATTTTATCAAATTACGTCCAGTGGTCAATCGAAAATGCGCGCGCCGTTGAAAATGGCCGATCTGTAAATTGTCGTAGTCCGTCTCGGCGGTGTCTTCAAATTTATATGTTTAATTCAAGTTGCAGAATAATTCCATTGTACACGAAGTACCAGAAATTAATATGTTTAAATTATTCTGATCCTCGAAATGGGAAAATTGTTGTTAAGAATGGAATAATATCTCGGTGGGTTATGAAGCAATGTTTCGGTTAAAAATGTTTCGGCATTTTCCGCAAAGTACCGGGTAGTTGGTCATGGCAAAATTGCCGGATTATGGGTGTTCCCGGATTAGGGATTCCCGGAATGGTGCTCAACTGTAATTACTTGTTTTCCCACAGAGAACGTATTTCAAGCGGTGGCTAAAGTAACCCTTCCATCCACGCCGTAATACTCGTATAATCTGCAATGATCCAAATTAGTGCGTGAAAAATTCATGAAATATAATTACCCATAATTCTCTTACCCATTCCATAGTCTAGGACTGGTAATTATTCACTCCCTGGCACTCACCCTTCAGGTTACTTTATAGAGGAGGATGAAAATGTCTTAAATTAAAAGAAGTTAATTTTTTTCTCGCAGGATTTTCTTTAACCTACATCTACGTGGAAAACAAACTGATTTATACTTTTCGTTCGAACACATTCTGCAAAGCATGAACACCTGATGCAAACATTGACTTATCCTGATGCTAACTGCAAGTTAAGCCTGATAAATATGGTCGATTTGAGCCGATATTTACGGTGAGTAGTCATAGTCATCAGTCTACAATCCTTAGATTGGTTTGACGCAACTCTTCACTCGATTCTCCTATCAGCTAACCTCGTCATTTCAACGGCATTCTTTTCTTTCACATCCTTCAGAACATGCTCTATATATTTCATACGAGACTTCCCTTTGCCATTCTCACCGTTAACCGTCCCGTTTCCCATCGACAATTGTCTTCATCAGGCCATCAATTCTCATGATATGATCGGTTAAGTTTAAGTTTTCAGGGTAAATTCAAACAATTTTAAGTGCCGAGGAATAATAATACCCAGCTCGTCAAAACCCTGAACTCCTTAAACTGGCCCCCTCTCTCACGTTCCGAACACACGTCATTCACGTCTCGAAACGAAAAGAAATCTGTTTCAACGCCTCAAGATTCCTAGACGAGTCTAAGACGTTGACTGCGTCAATCGTTGGTTTGTTTTAGATTGACTTCCAAAGGACATTTGTCTCGACAGGAGGCATACATAACTTCTGGATATAATATCTCGTGTTCTGCTCCGCTATGAAAACAGACGCCAAGTCTCCTAGTGCCAATAACATGAGAAGTGGCCCCCAAACCTACTAGAGCAATTGAGCTACTTTGGATAACGCGCATAAATAATTGCATTGCATTAAAAAAATCAAGAAGAGTCGAGCATGAGTGATCAACATGGCAATATTTTGTGTAAAATGGTTGTAATTGTCGGACAGCTTTCTCGATTTTAGATAGGTACGTAAACTGCTGTGTCCACAGCATGGAACTTCATAACGCACTTGCTCGCGATACCGCTATTTTTTTATTTTACTAAGGATAGCGAAAACGCGATTAAAATTTAATTTTTTCCCCTGTACTTTGAATCACTGAGTTCAGCAAGTAGAGCGAGGCGTTCGGCCGATTAATGTGTGCAGTGCGATTCTATGAGAGTTCGCGTTATTGATAACGATAGCTTTAACGAGCAAGGATCTGTGATCGTGCCCAATCATGGATTACACCACAACTTACACTAAATTAGTGACGCGGTGAATCCTGGATCTTGACACTACAACGCTATTAGATCTTGAAAGCTGCGACCGTATTTTCAAATTAGGCTTCTAAGTAAACCCTTGGAAGGGAAGTTACCATTGTGAAGGGTTTTCGAATTCATCAATTCGAGTGCATCACTTAGCCGTAGAGTTTGGCCATCCAGTGTTGGCGTCAGCAAATGGGCTTATGTGCGTCAATCCTTACACCATGCCATCGTGGAAATAGTAGTGCAAATCCCTACCAATAATCGTCACCTTCAGTTTAAAAGAGCGAAATCATACAACATGACCCGGCAAAAGCAAAAGATCCTGTAAAATTATGTAATTATGAAACACGATTTGGATGGCATAATGGCAAGGCGTGGATGTGGCTTTTCGTTTTCAAGTAAAATTCCTTAAATATCACTTCATGGTAGTTCCAAACAGTCTACTTTAATTTACAAGGGTATTCGGGATCTCCATCTACATCCGCGTAATACCCTGCGAGCTACCACAGGGTTGTGTGGCGGGGGGTGAATATCACCAAATATGCTCTACTTACATGCATCTACGAGCAACAGTGTTCTTATTACATGGAAGCATACTAGATATGAGGGTCACGTGCAACTGGATGGTTAGTATCTATGCAGTAATTAATTGATTACTGGTTATAAAGGCATTTCTCTAAACACTTTTACCTGTATTTCCCCAGCATTCATGTGTTAGCAATGTTAAAACATGCTACATGCACTACAGACTACCCCAACAATATTTCACCTACCGATCCCTTTGCTAAGCTGCCTATTATTTTCTCTAATGGTACACGGGAAAAATGACCTGTTCAATCTATCGGTATGGCAATCTATGCCGCTCTAATCTTATTTATCTGACCAAACGTACTTGGTGACCTAGTGGGTAGAGTGCTGGGCTACAGACCTGAGGTTCCCGGGTACTGATCCCGGGCAAAAGCTTTTCTTGACACTCCCACCGAAAATCTCGCGATTCTATTTTCTGAGTGTCAGAACTTTGTGGGAAATCGCAGGTGGCCCAGATAAAGGGACTCCCCCCCACCCTGATTGTGTGAATTTCAGACGCCAATGGCTTAATTCAGGGAGAACTCTACCCTCACCTATTAAAACAACCTTTGGGTCGAACACTGATGATTAATTTGGACATGACTATAATTTCGTTGGTATCACTCTCTCATTGATAAAAATATGTTCTCAGCAATCGACTAAATGATTGATTTGATAGGTAGTAATGCAGCTCATTTTGCATGAAACCCAATGCACGTATTTGTACATTCACGCTAAAGGAACCGGTAGCAATACCTGAGCCGCTGACAATGTCCTATGGTACATAGTACGCTCATCCTCAGAAAAAGGGGTCGGCGATGACTTTCAAGGGGCTTTACTCAGACGACGACTCACCAGGATTTGGACCTCAGGTCATTTCGGAAACGAATTTCGACTCGCGAAGATGTTCACCGTACATGCATCAATTTTCGTTAAAATCTAAGACGGTGAAGCAGCGCCCATTTGTTAATTTAAAATGGAACCTTCAGCATATTTTTCTCGACATTTAACAACGGTATGATAGGAAATGAACCTGGGTAAAATATCCAAAGCGGAAACAATTTGTAGCGATGCTATTAATAAGTTTCATTGCTACATATTAACTTTCCACTAGGCTACTGTACAGGCTACGCTACACTATAGGCTACTACTACCTATCCATCCAGTCTTGCGTCTCAACGTGCGTGGAAAAAAAGCATAGATAACCAACCCTTCGGCGGTCCATTTCCTTAATCTTGGATTGGCCATCAAATCGACTGCAACAGAAAGAGTCCCCAATTTTTTATCACGTCCGAAAACAGAACGAAATTGCATTATTTTACGAGACTATTTACATTGTAATCAAAGGTCTGGTCTTAATTCCATCCGAGTTCTTTCAACAAGTTTACGACATTAATCATATCTCAGTCCCTCCAAGGGCGATGATGTTGTGTTTACCTATAGGTTTTAATGTTAGTTCAGAGGGTGCAAAAGAACCTAAGCCGTTTACACCTAATTCTACAAATCATCATTATAGTTTTCCGAATCTCATATCGGTTAACTGCAGCCCTCTATTCTTCCCTAATATAGCTGAGTAACATCCAAGTTGAACTTCTTGCCTAAGTCCCTATGTATTTGGCCCAAGTACTTATTCCTTGGTCTTCTTTTGAGGGTCTATTCTTTTTTCTAATATCAACCTGATATTAACAACACAACAAGTGACGGCTCTACAATTTTGGGGCCCTGAACTTTGAACTGCTATAGGCCTCCTTTACAACCAGCGACAGGTTTGCTTCAGAGGGGCCCCTCTGAGAGTAGTAGTCCTGAAGCAACCCTGACGCATCATAGTAGATGTATCTGCCCCCGATCACTGTACAACAACTAACACCATAAAATAAAAAAAATTGTTCTGGTTAAATTTATGTAAAGGTACTTATTCTTTCTGTTTCCGAACAAATTGATTTTTCTCGACCTATACCAACGAAACGATGAGATATGAATTAGGGTAAGATTCCCAGCATCTCTATTATTCAGATGCCCTGGATGGAGAATCAAGGGGGTCGGGTTGTGCGGTGGCTAGAGTACTGGCTCCCCACCCCGAGAGCGGGGGTTCGAATTCCTGGCAGTGGCAGAGAATCTTTTAATATACCGGTCCCCACTTTAGTGCTATGTGGAGAACACTTCAAGCTCAGTACTCCATCCGTCGGATAGGACATCAAACCGAGGATCCCTTGGCGCTTTTCGTTAAGAGCAGGCTGATGCCAACACCGGATTTCTCTAAACACTAACTCCGTTCCTTGAAATATTCTTAATCTCTCGCTCAATCACCCACTCATACCAAATGGCGAAAAGCTGCTGATCGCCTCCCGTGAATAATTACAGCGTAGAGTTAAATAGATCCAATAATCCCAGGATACCGCAACCGCAAAAGGCAATTCATGATCTTCATCAGTTGGTGAGTTTCGTAATCGCCCGACGCGTGGGAGTAATTCAGTTTTTGAATCTACCTGAGCGGGGCAGAATCGTCCGGGGGAAGATATGTACTGAGTTTCGCGGTAGCCTTATAAGGTTATCATCGCGCCTTGGTTCGGCAAGACCCATTAATTCCTCAAACATGGGCTGATTGTCTGTACGCCCGAGCAAGGCGATAAGGCGGAGAGGCCCATCGCTTCCTCCGATGGCGGGAACGTGAAAACGGGAGCAAGGTTCGCCTCTCCGATAGCGGATCGAGGGATTCCTCGCGTCGATGAATGAACCGGCTGATCGTGAGATAAGGAGGATCGTCCTTAGGGAGTTAATACGACTCTGAATGAAAATTGCTAATTAAAATATAGCTATCATCGTATTAAAGTAAAAATAGCAGTAAATTAAGCTATCTTGGTTTCATATATGCATTGATTCCAACTTAGAATTGTTCCTTTAATGAAATGAGTAGTCACAAACCGGACATGCAGACTTTTTCAGGAAACGCAAGTTCAATGCACGCAGTGTTTAAAACGAATGAGAACAGGTTTTTTTGGGATATTTTCTGAGGTAATGAATAAATAATTTTACTTCTTACAGTATTAATTTGCATTTTTATTGTCTGTTAAAATTATTTATGGCTCTCTAATCTTAAAAAAAAAATATTTTTGAGGGGCAGGATTGAGGGAGGCTTCCATCTCAGCAGTTAGTGACTCTGGGGGGATGATTGGACCGATAGCTCTCGACTCACTCAATCGCTAGCGCTTCGAGCTCAATGCCATATTATTTTTCCTGTTTCGCTTAACGCCGTGAGATTTCTTCCGTAACTGCGTAACGGCGTGAGTCACGTAGCTCTACTCTTTCGTTCTCTTTCATGGACCTACAAGGTCGGAGCTGCTCCCTCATTCGTGATTTTCTCCTCATGCCCAAGGTCCTTAACTTTTCATACGGCGAAGTCTCGTGATCATGCGACGGTGTTCCACAGCTCAGGCACGGATGCTCTGCGGAGGACATGGAGAGGAGAGAGAGAGTGACGAGAGGAGTGAATACCTCGCCGCTGCCTACGGAGGAAGACATTAGAAAGATGAAGGAATGTTAGTATCGTAGCTCTTTAGCTGAAAAAATAACTTAGAGGCTTTCAAAACTAATCTTAACCATATTAATTTTTGCTGTCAACGCTTCGGGCTACGATTATTTCTTTAAAAATGCACCGTAACGCACTTCTGGCAGGAAACGTCTACACTATCAACACTATAATATTTGTGGGATTTGGTTGGTTGGTTCTTGTCACTAAACAAGTAGTAGCTTGGACTTTCTGAAAAACTCCGTATGTCCGGTTTGTGACCACTCATTTAATTAAAGGAACGATTCTAAATTGGGATAAATACATATATGAATTTAAGATTGCTGCTGATTTTACGCTTTTATAAATGAAACGATGATAGTTATATTTTAATTTGAAATTTTCATTCAGATCCACTCCTACGAACCAGAAAAACCAAATGTGGATCGCGGGCCGCACTTTGCCGACCCCTGACCGTGACGAAAGCACTCTCATGCATGGATTCATGGAGTACAGATGCCGACCACACTGCATGTACCAATGCCGTGACCAGAGGACTACCTATTTCGGTAGTAGAAAGGACCACGGACGAAAGTGAATGCCTATGGAACCCAAATCATGGACTCATCAATAACCGATTAAATATTTGGGCATAACTCTAACTTCAAATATACCTTGGAGGTATGGTATTCGAAACGTTTGTTTCGCAGAGTTGAAGAGATATTAACCGTAGGAATCTGCGAACGAGGATAAAGGGAGAGATGTCTCCCGATGAGAGGCTATGACATAGCCTCATCTGGAGCATGCGTTGAGCATTTGTAGGATCCAACGAATAAAGATTTGATTCAGGGAACCGAATAAGATACAAAAGAAAGCAATGCATTTTGTAGGAAAATCCTATGGGCGTACAGAAGTGTCCCTCGGCTATAGTAAGAGCTTGGTTGGGAATTCTTAGAGACAAGAAGGCTGTTGGTAAGATTTAAATACTTGAAAATTACGAATCTCATTCGTTCGAAGTTGACGCTGCAAATATATTTCTATCCCCACACTTCATCAGCAGGACTTGGTGCCCTGGCTAGTCTGATGCATAAGTTATTGGAAAGTAATGAACTTGCTGTTGCCTTCGTCTAATCTTTGCCGAGCTGAGAATGTAACCAACCCCCAAGCTTTATCAATTATGAGGGATTGACTGACAAAACGAGGTGTACAAGATTTCGTTTTCCCTCGTACTACAATACTCACTCCAACTCAAACAAAGTATAATTACCTTTTTCAGAAACGTTACGAATCGCACTTGATAATTATTTCTCATGGTTTCTTTCTTTGTCTCCTGTCTTCTTTCCATCAAAGATTCGTTTTCAGTAAAAGTCATTTTCACAGCCCGTGACTTGCCACCTCCGGACTTCTTTTCAGTGAGCCTATATCACCATTCCGGGCTCTTTGCTTTTACGGTCGTGGTAGGTAGTACGTGTTTTTTATTGGGATTTGGCAGAGGAGAAGGAAGGTTGTTTTGTTAGGGTAGGAAGCTTAGAAACATTATTGTGTTAGGGAATTAATTTGTTTGGGAGAATCCGGAGGTAAAGATAAGTTATTTTATTAGGGAGTTGTTGTGGAATAAGGAAATGATTTTTAGGGATGTCTAGTTGCTACAAATTGAATTATGGGTAGGAAATAGAGGGGTTTTTTTGTTAGGGTGTTTTAGTTTAGGCTAGGGAATCAGGGAAAAAGGTTTAATCAGGTTCAGATGGCTGTAAGTTGAGGAGCTGAGAAGCTCCTTACCCCACGCCGGTGTGGGAATATTTGAAGGCAAGGTTATATGCTGGGTTATGAAGGATTGAGGATGCTTCGTCTTCTTTCTGGCTGGACACTTCTTCAGAGCTGATATCATCTGTAACCACTGGGCGAGAGAAGGGAAATATCTAAATATCTGATGAAGGGATTCTTGATTCGTGAGTGATATTTGATGGGAATTTAGGGATGGGGATTTTTTTAAAGCTTTGGAAGGAAGGAGCTTATTTCGTGGATAGATACATTTGCCGGAGGGTAAGGAAGTACAATTCAGAAATTCCTAAGTTCAGAAATAATACATTGGTGGAGTATTTAATAGTTAAGGCATAATTGTGGAGGCATTTCTGTAGTAAACCAAGGAATGTGAGAATATTCAGCTCATTTTGGATAGCATGATTGGACACAAACCATGGAGCCCCGGCCAGCTAATGATGTTGGCAGATGAAGCCAACCACAATTGAAGTCATTTGTGCCGTTTAGGTGCCGAGGAATTTTTTTGGGGGCGGAGCAAAAATGGAGAGAAACCCGGCTGCAGCATTAGAATAAGATGAGAGAATCTTGGACGACTTTCCCGATTATTGTCACCGTTCTCAGGGGATGAAAGCGACAGCTGAATTCATATGCTGAGGAAATTGATGATGGAGGATATTTGGAAGAGGGTAATTTTTGGGATCCAAGGAAAGAAACCCAGCGTCGGCATTAGTTTGCTCTCAACGGAAAGCGCCAAGGGGTCTACCGAAATGCTCTCCTCACAGTACTCAATTGGGGACCTATGTATGTACCATGGAAAAAAATCTCTGCCACTGCCTTGATTTTAATCCGGGCCCTAAACATGGGAAACAAGTACCTACTCTACTTCTTCGCACCAACCCTCTAGCAACTAGTTAACATAATAATTATGAGGATTTTTCAATTTTTATAACAATATTCATTCTTAATTAGACACTTTTTATTATATTGATTTTGTTCGATTTGTACTGTCTTTGTGCAGACATGTCGTTAAGGATATAAATAAATACGGCAGGAAAAATACATTTTCTCGAAGTTTAGCCGTGAAGGGAGCGATACTGTTTTATGAAAGTCTCCTTGGTACCCTTGTTAGTCTGATACATAGGTAAGCTACTGGAAAGTAATGAACTTGCTGTCGCCCTCTTCTACTCTTTGCTGGGAGCTGAGAATGCACTCAACGGGCATTGAGCAAATGGTAGCAGCCTTCTCCCTGCTCTGCGAGCGCTCTAAAATGATCCGTGATCGGTAAATATGGTCGAGCATTTCTGTCCAACATCTGCACCTTTGAGCACCTCTTTTCCTTCACTACCGAACTCTTTGCCCCAGAATACTCCACCAACTTCTCCCCGCTCCATCTCAAAAGCCTGCGTTTCACCTCTCTCATTTCCGCGTTCCCGTTTTTCCTCACAGGCCGGCCTTCATCAACCAATCTCCTCCAATTACCACCTCTCAACTTTGCCTTTTCCCATTCCCTCCGACTTTTTTCTTTCTCCCGGTTAACATGCCGTTTAATTTTTCGTTCGTCTTCTTCTCTGATTATCTCACTTTCTCCATCCTTATCCACACCAACTCGTCAGTTCTCATGCTCTCTCTTGCATCTATGCAGATAAAAACTCCACTGGCCCTAAAGCTTAAAATTATGAATGTGGAGGGACGTAGAAAATTAATTAATTCACGCCCATGTTTCAAGCACACAAGCAGTCAGGTACTCAATGAAATACACACCCTCAATCAGAGAATCAGTGGTTGTTTGAGGGGATATTAATTTCATGCCTCGGGAAACCTCAGGCTACAATCACATGCCCAACTTTCCAACCACAATTCCTTCCTGTGAATTGAAGGTGCCAATGTAAGGATGTTTTTGAATAACTAGCATTCACTCCCTCGGGGGTTGATTACGGGGAATTATCTCCCGTACCTCGTAGTAACTAGAGGAGCCTGTAAGCTCTCAACCGAATGTCCAAGAAGTGGTAAAAGCAGGACCCGCTTCGGGAAATTCCACTATCAATGCAAATTCTATTTGAACGCAGTCATATAATTGCTAAGGCCCAAAGCTAGAACACAGGGTAGGAAAAAGGGTTAAACCTCGAGTGCGACAGGATGCACATGTTTCAGTAACAAAGTGGTCCTCTTCATCGCCCAGAAGAGAAAAGATTCACTTGTAAGGTTGAAGTGACAGAGGAAGACACCGTTGTGACGGCCATTGGAGTTTTTATCTTAATGAAAGTACAACTCCATCCTTTTATTTAGTCCCTCTCCTGCATGTCGTGGTATCTGCCATAGAATGCTGAACTCCACTCAAAACTCTTTAACGAATTAAATATTCTCCTCGCATCTTAATATACAGTTCCTGTCATCCACTCTAGCTTATATTAAACTCCTCTGTATTAGAAAAATTATCCCCCTGCTGTCGATTGCCCCCAGATGTCGATGTCTCCCTGATGTAGGAAAATGTCCGTTATTATTAAAAATGCAGCACCAGTAAGTCTGAATCGTACTTCATGTTTTAGTTTATTCTTCCCTAGCTCATTCATAGATATATATGAAATTTTTCCATCTGCTATAAACATTTAAAATACATTTATATCTCACGGTAATGAGGTGATGTGTTATTTTAAGTATATGCTGTCTCAAAAGTTCTGATGACTTCAGACCTAACAGATGGACCATTTCATTTTCTATATGCAAAATGTTGAAATTAATTTCTTGCTTCAAAGTGTACGTAATGCTCCATTCAGCATTAATTTCTTCAAACGGACATTTTAATCATGGCAACTTTGTGATAATTATAAGTCCACTGGGAGAAGGGATGATGAGGACTGGATTAAGACTGCACTGAATATTTCTTTCCAGCAGCCAATAAAAATCGTCGTTATTCTCCATATCAGTTAATTGATACGCCTTTCTCCAGAGTGATACCGCACAACACGAATCTCTCACACTTGATTTCTTCAGATAATTATATTAGATACTGGAGGCCGGCCGCTGATGAAGGCCGCTGAGGCTAATCTCCAGAGTCAACATGTCATTGATTTATTAAAAACTCGTTGACCAAAGGTTTATTTTTGTCATTCATATAAACATTTTTATTTGTCGCATGGTCAAACAATTTAATCATCTTAAAATATCTCCCAAGTCTCTTAAGTCGCCCTATCCATAATATTAATATTAACGTGAATAGGATTAAAGGGAAACTGCCGAGTTTAATTCCTGCGTAGTGGAGTTAGGCTAATTTCTCTTCAAGGTGCGTCAGAACGTAATCATTTCATTACAATAAAATGGTCTGATATGTAAGTGATGCAACGATTTCTGAGTTGCGTTCTACTTGACAGCTTATCCCTAAACAGCAAAGATTCCTTATCAGGCGTCCGTAGCTTAAATACATTTAAAAATTCAGATAATTTCCTCCGTTTGATAACTCCATTTTCGCCATCACGACGTACTATGAAAAATACCAGAGTTGCTGGAAGTTGGAGACTTAGATTAAGTTTATTTTTCGGCCCTGATTGACAACCCTATTAGAAGTATTGTTTTTCTTTGCTCTTGCACAAGTTGTAACTAGGGTAATATCTACCTCTATTCTACCTAATCCGAGTCAAGGAGATCGCGAGAAGGAGGATTTGGCTGGTCAAAACTAAAAAAAACGAGTGAAAAACCTTGGAGTAAATCAATTATGCCCGCTCATATCAAATCAGCCTTTGAGGTCATCGTCGCATAAAGATCATGCGATTAGGTTGAAAGTGATTGCCAATATGTTTGCTCAGTTAATTAGATTGATTAAATAAACCAGCAGTTGGTTGCGGACTGCTTATTAATCGTCAAACCTAGACGTAAGAGAACAAACATATATTTAATAATCGTGCATAAAGCCGCCGATACAAAAATTGATTCAGTTATATCCGAATTAAGCTCAGCCTTTTATCGTATCGAGAATTTTCATCTCGTAATAATATATATTATATTGGGATAATATGAACTCAAATAATGCAAATAGAACAGTGATAGGTACTGAAAATATGTAGTTCTATTTGTGAAAATTAATCCAATGCCGATTAATAATGATTCCATTGTCTATGATGTGTACAGGTCATCATTGTCATAAGTAGACGCATACAGTGTACCAAATGGGCTGATTTTTTCAGTTTCAGAGTACGACGAGATTTAAATATCCGTCTTCGCAGTTGAGCTATGTCTTTGAACTCGTCAGGCATCCAAAGGGCAGCTGTGCGCTTGGCACCTGCCCCCATGTCTGCAGGCTGAAGTTCGTTGAATCAGCAGAATTCCCCTCTCTAGTGCACGCAATGCTTTGGCGTTCATGAATCAAACAGCCCACCAGCTAAGTTCCTTTCTTTATTAATATCATGATAGGAAGTAGGCGATGTATAGCAGTGGGTAAGTATTGCGTTTTCCGTCTTATTTCTGGCGACGTATGTATTCAGTGAATATCAATATTTATAAATGTATATCGAGAGCTTTGCCAAGAGCCTTATACCAACAGATTTGTGCTATTTGCACTGCAATGATGTCATTATTATTATTATGACTGTTTTTATTTACCAATTTTTCAGTCAATAGCGATATTTATTCTCTTTGGGTGTACACGAAAATCAATTCACGTTCATTACGCTTTTCATAATGAACTATCCTGCAAGTCTATTTGCACTCTCTCAGTAGAGCTGTTGGTTTTGGTACAACTGGTTCAATTCCGTGCACAAAGTTGCCAAACAAAAGCCATAAGTTCGAATTTATCAATGGCAATACAATTATTTTGGTGTTACTCAAGATTTTTTTAATGAAAGAGTAATTTGTTTGTCAATGTGGGCATACCATTAAGCGATTTCTACCGTCTTAGACCTTGAAGAGACTTTTTCTTCCACACCAACGAATTAGCATTGACCTATTTTATCTCTCTTATCACGTTCGCATACGAAATATTTCATTCCGAGAAGGGTTGAAATAATTCGATGTGTTAACTATTGGGCATTTTTTCTATTGGACAATAAATGTCTGCGTTGCTAGTTCCGTCTCATTGTGACATTGTGAATCATGTAAATTCTGAGCCTCCCATATTAGTCTTATTGTAGGATAAAAGTGGCAAAGACCAACAATAAACTATGAAAATAAAAGCTTGAGGTCAAAGAGTTTTATTTATTGAGTAAACTCTTCTCGGGTCTTCATTCGGGTTAGGTTCTCCATCTCCGCCGACGTTTCGATGAACGACTCGCTCATCGCCTGGATGAGCGAGTCGTTCATCGAAACGTCGGCGGAGATGGAGAACCTAACCCGAATGAAGACCCGAAAGGAATTTACTCAATTAATACGCCGGGAAAGCACAAGAACTTTTTATTATTCTTTGCATCGTTTGGAAGATTAAAGTTTACGTTGAAAATATTTTTTTTTAATTCAAGATTTCTCGCCTCTGTATTGTTATGCGAGGAGGAGGTCTCCATTTCTTCGTAATAGCAGTTAATATTATAGAGATTCTAATTTACCCACTTCATTTCTCTTCCGCTTACGCTTTTCATTCTTATCATCTTGCCATCTCATCAAATATTTTCTGCCAAGGCTAATTGTCCTTTTAATATCTATTTTATTCAGATAACTCTCTCTTTCTTTAGTTAATACGCCGGGAAAGCACAATAACTTAGTATTAATTATATGTAAGAGTTATTTAGGAATCCGAGTATCCCGCGGTGTGCGTAGCACGAATCAAATAATTATAGTATAGCGCATGTAAAGGGGATATTCTACCATAAAAAATCTTCTCGCAACTAAAAATACAACCATGGATGAAAGGGAATAATTCATCAGAACATAGTCACGGCTGGAAGCATTCGAAATTCGGTGCTACCGAATAATGATGAAGATAGAATGGATCTATCGGGTGTACAACGAAGAGGTCCTAGAAGAGTGGGAGAAAAGAGAAGTCTGCTCGAGGGAGAACTGAATGGAAATAATGGAAATGTAAGGTCTCATGTGAGATTTATGGAAAAAATAGTGAAGGATGTGAAAGAGAGAAATTAATATGTGAATATAAAGAGGTTAGTCGATGGGAGAATCGACTCGAGAGCTGCGTCAAACCATTCTTAGGATTGTTGACCTAAGACGATGATGGGCAATAGAGTAGCCAAAAATGTAATGCTTCATTTTCAAGACGCATTTAACATTTTCATTTTTGGTGTTTTTTTTGGACTCAAATGCTCAAAAAATACCTTTGATTTGGTTAGATCCGGTCTTAAAGTATTTTGCGCCTGTTGTTTTTTAAGACGACCAGCCTTTAGTTTCACGGGGGAGTTGATAGAGTAGAGCGGCAATAATCACGAAGCCGCTTTCTCAGTTTATCGGTAAAAGTGCGTAAAGCATGCAAGAAGGATAAAAATATGTGTCAAAACGGGTTCGGAAAATGTATTATGAAAATAGTTCGTTGTCACAAGCGCAACTTCTTATTCATACATTTGTATGGCAATGGACGAGGAGAATTCTGGGCCGCCAATCGATATTCTCGCAAAGGCAATTAACGAAAGAGGTCATTCAACTTTATTTATCCCGAAATCACATTTTGCATTACTTCGTAAATAAGAAACTGATTATGCTTCCTTTCGGCAAGACTTTACTCTTATAATGAGTTTGTAACTGTCGATTTTATCTCTAAAGTCCCAATTATAAATTAACTACATATTTTCTGAATTTCCATTCGGTATTCGTGTCCTACGAGTGAAGTGTTAAGTGAACGTTAGAGTCGCTAGTATTATTCCTGGGTTAATAGATTCCGTTTAATTGCAATGGAAACTGTGATGTGTTCTCTTAAAATGAGTTTGTAACTGTCGATTTTATCTCTAAAGTCCCAATTATAAATTAACTACCTACATATTTTCTGAATTTCCATTCGGTATTCGTGTCCTACGAGTGAAGTGTTAAGTGAACGTTAGAGTCGCTAGTATTATTCCAGGGTTAATAGATTCCGTTTAATTGCAATGGAAACTGTGATGTGTTACCTATACTACGCATGTACTGCTATGCACCATACTTTAAGAAATATGATTGGATTTTTAGATTTCAAGTGGGCAGGGGTAGGGATTTTAAATATTTTCCCCTACCAATGGCTATGTATCTCGATTTCACACCACTGCGTGAATTCTGGTAAGAATGTTAAAACCTGTGGTATTTTTGACACTTGCTGTCTTGATTGTGTGCTTTGGGATCAGTGAGCTTTCTAGAAAACTTTGTTTACCCCCCAAACGACCTCTGCCAGCTAACGTCAGGATACGAATATTGAAATCGGAGACTCTTGCCACTCTTACCCTCAAGGAAAGAATGAGCCAATTCTCTTTTAGGGTCTTCTCAATTAGGGTCTCCTTTATAGCTTCGATATGACTCAACCCTCCCGCGCTCCGCTAGAGATAAATGGCGATGACTCACGAACCCTCATCCCGATGACGAATCGTCATTAGGCACTGGAATATTGGTTGCCTGTGAACCAGCGAGTTGGATCCATTTTCATTTTTCTTTTTAAGTACCATTGTCTCTGCATTGTAAATGTGACCTAAAATAAACTTAAACATAAATCTACCGTGCATGCATCAGGTCGAAAACGTTAAGCCTCTTGACCCTCTTCACTAAATTTCAAAAGTATGTTTCCAACTCATCTCATCTATGGTTTTCAAGTCCGTCGCATTTAAAAGCGCAACTGATCGGGAATAAAGGTAAAAAAGGATGCGAATGGAAAGTGGAGAGAAACCCGGCGTCCGCATTGGCGTGCTCTTAACGAAACGCGCCAAGTGGGCCACAGCTTAACGTTCGATGCGATGGACGGAGTACGTGTTCTCCTAAGAGCACTCTAGTAGGGACCCGTTAACCAATGAAACAAGGGAAACCGTTTCCACTGTTTCCACAAGGGAGGCCGGTACTCTTGACCACTTCACCAATCCGACCTCCGCGTAGCTATGAAAGAGGCGGCTGTTTTCTTCAGCGCATGCTTTTCGTGTACACTGGTTGTCGTAGACCCATTTAGACTATTTAAAATGACCGCTTATCTGTATTTTTTAGTCATTTTTTTCATCTGGGCTTATTAAACGAGTTGTAATTTGAATTTTTCTCTACCTTTAAGACAAAATGTTACTCATGAATGCAGCAAAGATATACTGTGTGTAACTATACCATCATACATATTACATTTTTAGCTATGAATTTAGTACTATTCGCTACTCGCTGCACAAGTCAAAAATCGGATATCATGTACTGGCTGCATGTTCTATCTTGTTTGAGGTCGAAATCGATGTTGCTTAGCCTTCACAATTAGTTATACCCGTGAAGAAAAAGTGAATGAATAGCTGGTGCTTTATTGCAGAAGCTTCATAAATTCACCCAAAGGATTGACAAGAAGATTAAAATTCCGACTACGTGCGCGCACCCGCATAACCTGTCTAAAGCCCACGAGCTGAATTTCATTACTCAACGTGATATTACGTCCTCACCTCCATGAATTCCCGGTGTGGATTCATGGGGCTTTGAGGTCGTTATCTTCTCTAGCCACCGAGTCTTTTTTGTGTGACTGCACAATTCGTATCACGAAGGGCACTTCTCCGTATCGCGTGCTATTGAAGCCACTCCCGTCATTCCGTGCGTATGTTTGTACGCGTAACCCGATTATGCTCGACCGAAATGGCCCAGACAGGGAAGTCTATGACGTGGGGCCACGTGATGAAAACATCCTTGGACGTATTGGTTTTGAAACTGGCGCGGCATGTGCTCTTGCACATCCATGCTTCCAGTTTCCTGCGTTGCCTTGGAGGTGTTTTGAATGTATATAAAAGTCCAAACAGTCCAAAATAAAGTTCTTTGGGAAATATTTTAGATGTATGTACCATATTAATGCGTTTATGTTTATTTTTCATGAGGTTTGAGTTCCATAGACTTCACCTCATACGGGGAGGGTAAAATGTAGGTAAATCAATGAGGGAATGCGTATAATTAAGTGCAGAATCAAATTAGGAAATATAGTGAAGAAAAATATAGATCGAGTACAAAGAGTAGTCCAGAATCGGCTGGTGATGACTAAATGATGGCGATTCAGCAGCAATCCCTCGTGGCATGAATAAATTATTAGGATTGTTATTTCGAAGCTTGTAATAATTTTTATGCATGGCCTGAATTAAGGTCGTATTCATTCATATGTTGTATTCAATTTCTTATTCAACTGTAATATATCCCAAAATTGGATAGTATACAGGGGTAAATTAGGTTAGACTACTTCATTCGTCATATATAGTTAGTAATAGGTCACTGTTTAATTATATGATTGATTTTTGAATCTCGGGATTGAAAATACATCCGCTGGCTCAATAGAAAGGAACTGCTTGTTCTCTTATCCTGAATGGTGAATTCCACACCCCAGAATAAGTGAATTCCCACACAGGTTAGATGGGGCCTTATCTTAAAACTTCCATGGTATTGGCGTTGAAGGTATATGTTATATAGGTTCTATTTATGGTAACGCATCCCCTGTAAATGTGCCATTATACTATACATCTAATTTAGGTAATTTTAGTTATTTATAATTGATTTGTTTTACATCACTGGCAGGGAAATAGGGTCATTTCTGGCTTTGCGGTGTCTGTAAAGTTTTGGCTCAGTTTATAAACCTCTTTAAAAAGTGCGGGGTTGTGAACGCGCTCCGATGTTCAACTTATCAATCGGTGCGGGTGCATTGCGCACAGATTTATGGTAAAAATGTTTTATATTCGCGATCATTCATTTAGATGTGCATTCTAACGTAAATTTACTGGCGTCATTTAATGTTGTATACCAAAATTTCCATTCATAACACTACTACTTAGATGCCGAATGGCAATTTTTTTCTTGGTGCATTTTTTATTTCAGTCACGTGAACGTCTTCTGTCATCCTATGTCATCTGTTGGCCTGTTGTGAACAATGCCACAGGACTGCTGGATGACCTAACCGTGGATGATCAGTGACGATGGGTAGTGTGCTGGTGGGAAGAATTTTTTACTATACGTATCGCGAAATGAGATAAGCCTCGTTGACGTCCAATGATATAAAAGTTGACACTGGAAATATATAACCTGAATCCTCAGAGGAAGATCACTCGTGGACATCGATGGTATTACGCAAATGTTAACTTAATTCAATTTCATTAGACGAATCACATTTGTCTCCGAGAGAGCTGAGAGCAGTTTTGTTCATCGTAATTCTTATTCTCTCATTCGGGACATTCTTTTATACATTTATATATCGCAATGGATAAGCCTCCTGGATTAATTATCGTTAAGTTTTTGGGAGAAAGGTTATGTCGAATCAACAGAATTTTTGGGTAAGTAAACATTGACCGGAGATACCTATTGTTCTACTTACGAGGGTTTGTTTCTTTTTTCACCGGTGCAGAGATGGTATTGAGGTCTTCATTTATTCTATCCTTTTAGGTATCGCAGCAGTGTTTTTGTATTAACCTACCTGGCTTATATGGGATATCATTTGTCTAGAAAACCAATTAGTGTTGTTAAGAATGTACTTTATCGGAATTGTTCTTCGCTATCCCCACCGATCGGCGTTAACAACAGCAATTGGTGTGATTGGCCACCATTCGGTACGCTTTGTTTTAATTTTATGTAATTTAAAAACATTTAAGTTTTAGTTGATGTTTCAGTACATATGATGATGGATTTTTCAGATGGGAAAGATGCATCGGCTTTGCTCGGAACATTGGACTCTTCCTTTCTGTTTGCCTATGGCTTTGCTATGTTTTTCAGGTACTTAATAATGAAATCTGTAAAGTCCATGGGTTGATTATGAAGTAACTTTTCAAACACCAGATGCTTATATTTTTTCTGACATTGTTCATGGCATCTTTTCATTATCTTTGCCGAAGTTCTGTTGCAAAATTTGCATGCTGAAACTTATTACAGAGCCTATGCCTTCAATTGAATACTACTCAGTCATTTACCGTGGCTCTTCTTTTTATGAATCGTTCATCTTATACCGACCCCAATGGCATGGTATATCGCTCCTCTGTTTTTTTTAATGGTTACTGATTGCCTTTTGATATTTCAGTGGATTCGTTGCTGAGAGAGTCAACCTTCGGTATTTTCTGTCTTTGGGAATGATTCTATCTGGTGTATTCGTTTACCTGTTTGGAATTGCTCACTCATATGGCATCCACAGTTTGTGGTATTTTATCATAATTCAGGTTGGTTAAGTATTTATTAGAGGGATAATTATTTTGTATTAGGAATTATTTTGGGGAAATATATCATGCATTTTATTTAAATAATACTTACAGCTGTGGGAGCATTACCTTGTATTTTTTTCAAAAAACATATACAGAGGTATTTTTTAGTTCATGAAGATATAAATTGATTTCAAGACAAACTGTTAACTGTGATTTTATTTTTTCCATTTAGATTAACCATGAATTAGAGTGCATATTCGAATGCATATCACCCAAACTCATTCCTGAGTTGCTATTACTTTGCTAGATAATATTGCATAATTGCTAGCAGTACCAATTACTTTACTTCTTGCTTGTAGGGTGTCGTTCTCTGGTTGTGTTTGAAGCCGGTGAGAGTAATCTCGTGTCATATTTCTCATTTTTTGAGTTTGAATTCATTTTAAACCTGGTAGCGGATAGGCATTGAGACAGGGGTAACTGCAACTGCAAACTTGCAAATCTAAAGACTTGCTTAGGAAAGTTTTATGCTTTCTTGTCCCGCCATAAAGATCTTATGGCAGCACCCTAAATTCATGTACATTTTGTGCCATTCACCTACTGTTACCCTCATAATACATTCCAGATACCAGAAAAATGGAGTAGGAAGTAACACCGAATCCACATTAAGTAATAAAAATCAAAATAAATGGAGTTGAAGTACTCATTGCTACTGTATTCATTAAACACAAAAGAACTCAGCTTAACATTGCCTCAAGCAATTACTTATATCACTGAGATTTCCCAGAATTTTTAATCTCCTTAGAAAAACTTTGCTGTGTATCAAGGGAGCGGTTAAAGAATTTGTGGTTGAAAGCTCAGAGACGTATATGAAAAACTTCACTATTTGCAATGGTTGTGATATCAGTGTTTATGAAAATGGCGGCTCTTGTATTCTGTAACTTGTGAAAATATTTAGGAGGGTCATTCATTCCCCACTGTTTTCATAAACAACTATAGGTAGTGGTGGTTTTTTCTTATATGGATTAGTATCATGTTTACTATTCTACTCTCATGAATGTGATTTGATTCCGTGAGGTTAATTCTGGCACTCGAGGCTGTTCTAGGTTACAATGAAAAATTTACTCTCGACTCTTTATAAAATTTCAATGAATGGTTTTTCAGAAAATTAAAATAGCTATTTTTTGTATTTTCAGGCATTAGGGGGCATTGTACAAACTACTGGTTGGCCAGGTGTGGTCACATGCATGGGAAATTGGTTTGGAAAAGGAAAGAGAGGTATGTAAGAATGTCACTGAATTGGAATTTGGGTGGTCTATGCTCCACCATACTTGCGTTTAGTACTGTGATGAATTAATTTTTGGAGAGATAGTGTGTTTAGATCACTGATGAAAGAGTTGTGTGGGAAGGTGGTGGAGGTTAAACCTCTGGATTTTTCTCCTAAAAGGTGGTGTCCTGATTTATAGCAACAGCCTATTGTGCTATCATCCCTCCAACCACATGTTCTTTGTGTACTCAAGAACATTGTCAGGTTTTTTTTAAAAACGTTCTTCCTCCAATCCCTTTCATCTGTTGCAACTAGTTTATCTTTGTGAGCATTGTAGCATCGTACTTATCATGCCATTTGAGAGCTAACAATTGTGTTGATATTTTCAAGTGATAGTCCTAGCGTGTACTTTGTTTGGAACATAGCATGCCCTTTGTATTCATTTTGACTTTACCTCATGACCCAATACCATTCTCAAGTAAATATTTACATAATTGTGGAGTAATATACCATTTACCATTGTGAAAAATGTGTTCCGTACTTAAATATTGTTCCATCATTTTCATTATGACATAAACCAGGTAGATTTATGTGTGTAAGTTACTCCTGGGAAATTTAGTTTTCTTTCCTACGTATGCAGTCATTTCTAATACGATACCTGTATTGTAATCACTTAAAACAAAGAACTTTATTCCAAATTTGTGCTACTTTGAAGGAGTATACTGTTTGAATGACAGCCTACCTTTGAAGAACATGAATACTATGCATCTATTAATTAATAGCTTCTGTAATGGGTGGATGGAGCCTCTTAATTTTTATTTTAACTTAAAAAAATTGGATCAATTTTGTTCAAGGAGACTTCTGAGCAGTATAGTTATTGCAAAATGTAAAATTCGAAGAATTAACAAAGTTGGCTCTTGATTGTATTTAAAAAAAATTAGGGATGGGTCGGTTCCACTTTTTTTCGGTTCCGGTTCGGTTCTTAACTTCGGTTCTCGGTTCCGATTCTCGGTTCCAGTTCTTAATTTACCACTTATTTTGCATTGCTCAATGATAAGATAAGGTAATGAGTAGTCATTTTCAGAGACTCAATTAGAATAATTCGCGACTTTGAAGCATCTAAGTACACTATTTCACCAGGTTTTAATGTGAAGCCTCCACTTTCGGAGTGTGAGTAGGTTTCAAACTGGTTTTCGCGCGAATTATTCCGGTACCGATTATTTTTGGCCTCGGTTCCGGTTCCGGTTCTAAGCTCAAGAACCGGTGGAACCGAGAACCGAAGAACCGAACCGACCCATCCCTAAAAAAAATCTGTTCTCTCTATCTGCAGCTCCAGTAAATTATGAAATTATCAATCATTCCAGTGAGTATGTTATCGAATTTACATAATGTTGGCACAAAATTTCCTTCTCTGTCTCAGGCAGAATTGGGGCTCTCTTCTCTTGTCGCATCTTGGCTGGGGATGGCACAACCTGGTATATTATGGTTTTATTGCTATCTTCAAACTCTAAGGAGGAAAACATTTCTTCTTTGTCTCTGAATTCATTGAGGACTGACTCTAAGGAGCTGATGAAATCTGTATGTTCTTGGGGTGGGGTCTGCATGGCAAACTAGTATGACTCTCTCTTGACATCTTTGTAGGGTCCCTGAGGAAACCTGGCAGCTGATGATAGGGCAATGAAAAGAAAAGAGCAATAGAACATGCCCTTATGCCCTTTTTATTTGTCATGATGAGAACTTTGAACCACCTATGGTGTCTGGGAGTAGAACCATAGTTTAAATCGCCAATAGTTGATGATTGCTAATAGACAATTTGAGCAGTTAAAGGGTTAATTGGCTCCAGAAGGCATGACTTCATTTTTGAAGTATGTCGATACAGCTCCCGACATAAATTACTGACATATACATTATTTTACAATATGTGTCTATAATACTATAAAATAGTATGCACATGATATGTAGTAAAATCCATTTTTTTGTTTAAAATTAACCCTTTTACTGCCAGTGGGCCGATATATTGGCTCTCAGTGCTTGTGCGAAAACTGCCAAAGGCTGATATATCGGCCCACCTACATTACATGCCGTATTTACTCATGCAAGCCGCACCCTTGTGTATCCCACGCACACCTATTTTTGGGCAGGCTCGTGAGGAAAAAAATTATTTCTATAAAAAAATTTTTTTTCGCCCTTGAGTCTGCATCATTTTGTCATAACATGAATGCACGTTCTTTAATAGAAATGCTGTGCCTAAATTGCGTGTACGTCTTTCTCATTAACTTATTGAATTATGTGTTAATATCATCACGATCATCATCGCATAAAATAAAACTCCAATCAATCGATCAATCGTGTCGTGCATCGATGCACGGCCTCTTATTACTGTGTATCTGTTTCTCGTAGCATCTCACAGTAATCGCAGTTACATACGATCACATCATCCTGCTATAAAAATGGCATCTATTCTAAATAACAACCAACTGAAATGATTGCAGAAATATATACAATTTCAACCCGTGATTACTCTATTATAACGGAAATCCGTTGGCATATCAACAAATGAAAGCAGAATGCCTTCTGTTCCTGATAGCGGTGGTCTCTGCGTAGTAGCTGTGGATTGGGACGATTTAACAACACCGGATAGTCTTGGGTAACATGGAAAAAACTAAGCTCAATGTAATAATAACAATTCTAATTTTTATAAAACTAAAGAAAAACACATTCCTGGAAATAGACTCATAAATCACTATTCAATATTCATGCCATAACAGTTCTAATTTTTAGTTTTTGTCACTGCCAGATTTAGGTACACCATATTTCCTTCCTGCTGCTCGATTTCCTATTTTTTGGCATTGCTTATAATATACTAGTTTTGTACTCACAGGAAACGATCGCAATTTCACAAACAATCTGAATTCATTTCAGGGTAATAATAGCAAATTATTTTAAAATGCAAAATGATCAATTCGAACTTGTTAACTACTCTCATGCTCGGAGTGTATAGCACGGATAGTAAGAAGGTATAATCTCTGCGTATACGACTATTGCCACTGTGTAACAAATTCTTTGTTGTGTCTTTGCAATGTAGCTTTAATGTGTATGCAAAAAGAGCTATCTATTATGTAAAAATGTTGCTACAGATACGTGATATGGAAACAAACTCTGCTTATGACTTTGAAAAGACATAAAGATGTCGCCCCCCCTTGTGACAGCTTACAGGATACAGTAGATTTAAATACATATCAGTGCTACAATGTGTTGTCCTACGTGAGATCTATACACAATAAATCTATTGCTTTGTCAAGTGGGGTTTCTGATCTAGTGTTTCTTCAAGTACCGTTGTATGCTCAGACTTTGTTAAACACGGATTTTTATTACTAATTACTTCGAAATTTCAGAATACATTACAATGTACGATTTACTGCTAGACCATACTTACCAATTAACTTCGATATGTTCACAGAATGCGAAACTTATGAGAAAAAAGCAACATGAATTTGAGGAAAAATGGTGCGTGGCTTACTCGAAAATCTGGAGGATTCACGTATAAGCTAAGCACCTCCATTTTTTCACCAGCGTTTCGAGAAAAAAGGTGCACGGTTTACACGAATAAATACGGTACTTGTAATATTATATTTCCCTCAAATCAGAGACGGCAAGAATGATTTTTTCATCCTCATAAAAATTGGAATATATGTATCATCAACATTGAGAAGAATGCACACTTTATATATTAAAATTAAGTGCTTCAAATATTCCTAAAACTCATAATCTTACGATAATGGCGGAAATGGGCGTGACAGTTTTCGCAGTCTACCTTACATGGGCTGGCAGTAAAAGGGTTGAACTGAAACAATTAAGATGGGTCAGTCACCATACCTCAAAACTTTTTTCTCCATATTATATTCAGATTTTAAAGTTTCTCTGTATATTTATCTTTATATATAGATATATGTACACCATCTCCCCCACACCTTTTCTTTGATTTCAACCAAATTTTGAAAAATTGCATGCATGTTTGCGATATGGGAAATAATTCTGTGAAATGACTCTCTCTCTCCTTGATAACCTGTGAAATTGTTGAACCTGAGCTTATGAGCTTATCTACCTTCTCATAAGAGTACATAGGGAATTTAGGTCGATATAGAAATAATAGTAGGAGCTGGAAACAGTAGGAAATTTTTCTTTCAGCCATTGAATCGAAAATATTATCATCCTTAATTTCCAACCCTTCTAGGTATGTGGATACAGACTTTTTTGAACTTTTATCGCTTAAACTAGATTTACAAATGCATCACTTAAAAATACATTGTAAAGTGAACGTACTATTTCCACAGTTTTAATTTGTTATAAAATATTTTTCCAATCACTTTTTCTAAAGCCAAATATTATTATTTTTGTTTAAGTCAACAAGACTTATATGAACTTGACTTGACTTGACTTGACTTGACATGAAATTTCTGATTATCTACTTTTTTTAACTACCTGCTTGCCTTACCGTACAAATACAGCATGGACTGTATTCCTAGTCAGTGTTAAGGAACGAACTTACGACTGGCAGTACACTAGCTCTCATTTTTAAAAACGCTCAGGTCATGCGAGTCCGGCGAATGTAGGCTACCTGCAAGACATTCTGCTATTTTTTTTCCACACATCCTGGCCTGAGGAGAAAAAAGCCAAGACTGTATTTCTTTATTTCACTCTTGTAGCACGGAAAAGATTTTCAACTCACTTCGTGACCCGAGTTAAAAATCCTCTCCTTGTCAGTATCTATCGTTATAATTCCGTTCGTGGGAGGGTCAATCAGTAGGACGTGAAATTTAAAAATTTCCGATCCAGATACGAATTTATAGCCTTCGGATCTGATTTCAGTAGCAAATGAAATGAAAGATCCATGGGTCTTTGGATCCGACCCAACAGTCCCTAATGTTGTAATGATACAGTCGTAAATCAAATTTAAACAATAAAAGTATAATAAGTATTTAGATGTAAGAGTTTTAAATTGAATGATAAAATTTTTGATGCAATTACTGAAAGAAAATATGAAACAGAGATGATATCAAACTTCTTTAGGGCACAAGCTCTCGATTTCCGCCTGACACTGGCGAATGTAGGCTAACCGCGTGGCATTAGGCATTTTTTTTCTCGCAATACTGAGGTAATGGGGAAAAAATAGATCTTTATTTTGCTTTTAGTTGCATGGAAAACTTTTCATCTAATTTCGTGATCATATTTACACAACCTCTCCTTGTCAATATCTAATTCACCTATATTCCATTCATGGGACGCTTCAATCGCTAAGCTGTGAAAATTTAAAATATACGATCTGACCATCCCTAGTATTGACGGCATCGGTATCGATGGCATCGGTATTGACAGCATCGGTATCGACTTTAGGCGATCGATTCTTGATACCGATACCAACCCATGAGAATCGGTGGTATCACGAATAGGTATCGAGAATTGACACATCCCGAATATAAATGTAAAGTTTGGCAAAGGAGCACAATCTAAGTAAAAAGATGGTCTTCAGGAAAGAGAGCATAATTATATTGTGTATCACCATTGATATATGCAATGATTTATTGAAAACACTGAATGGTCGTACCTTTTATGTTTTTGAAGGTTTTATTCAATCCTTGCAGGTATGATCATGGGTGTTTGGAATTCACACACATCTATGGGAAATATCCTGGGCTCATTAATAGCTGGAGCATACGTTGAGAGTGATTGGGGTTTGTCATTCTACGTGCCTGCTCTGATAATGGGTGGATTAGGTCTTCTCCTGTTTTTATTCTTGGTCACCGATCCAAGTCATGTTGGCTGTTCATCTCCAAATGTTCCTTCTACTGCTCCGGTAAGTATATCACCACAGTAACTGATTAATATCACAATTTAAAGTTGATCCAGCTGGTCATTGGTAATTACATTGCCTAGCATAGGCCTTCCGTACTGCATGTTTTCTGTTAAGTAGAACATCTTCTAGTATCTGTCTCTTTCGGGGGTGGTGGGGGACGTTTTTTCCTCTGGAGAGGGTGGTTTGGGGAAAATGCTCTTGGTGGCATGGTAAGGTCATCATGAACAATTTTGTTTATGAACTTAACACAATTTTCATTTACCAGATAAAGAAATCAAACCCTATTCATCCATTTGTACGTTTTTTCCATAGATTATCACAAGACGAGGTGGCTACCAGAGTTTGCAGTCAAGAGTTTCAGAAATAAGTAATGATGAAATTAGCTCTGAAACAGATTCAGAGCTCCTCCTTGGGAAAGAGGTGAGAGAGGATTAGAAATGATCTTATTTTATTGTAGCTTTTTTTTTTTAGCTGTCTCTGAACAGTGAGTCTAGTGTGAAACTGGCGTGCTACCACCAGTGTTCTTTTTATACTAACAACCTTTAATTTGAATGGTATGAGTAATTTTCATTTATATTGCCTCGTTTTGTAATGATTCCCATTTCTCTCAGTCTGATCTGATGATTTTTTTTACAGGTTTATGTCATAAGACTTTTGTTGCAATATTTTAAAAATTAAGTTATCCTCCTTAACTTAACCTTACCTTTAGGAATTAATGAACTAATATTGCCATCTATATGTTGTTTTTTAAGGCTTCTTTAAGGAAAGAAACTAATATTCCTCTAAAGGAAGTTGTTTATCAGAGTAAGGAAGAAGTAAGTTGTACATGTAAAAGCAAGGTGTATCATGCTTGTTGTAACTGAAAAAGTGCTTTTGCTTGGGTCTCGTGCTTTCAAATAGCTTTTCTGTTGGTTTGTGTTAGTTTGGGCTTGTTTTTATTTTATTTTTGTCTGTATTTTTTTGTTAATTTATGACAAAGACAGACAAGTGACCTCAACTGTGACATGTCTTAATACATGGATTTATGTCAATAGTGAATGATGCACTTAGATGTTGACGGAGCCAATTTCAAGTCATTTCTTTATTTAATCAATCTTTACTGCCACTTTAGTGTCAATTGTTGACTTAAAAGTAAATCACCGATTAAATTTTTTGCCATTTAGCAAAAATATCAATTGACCAAATCACAAAATTTTGAGGAATTTGGCATGGATAATAAATAAGAATTTACTAGATATTTGTCGTCAGATTCTTTGCAAAGGCATAATGGGAAATAGGCAGTAATGGAAAAATAGTTTAACATATATGTCAGTTATGTATGTAATAAATTATAATCTGAATTGTATTATCTTAATGGAATAAATTATAATGCTTGTATCTGAACATATAGAAACAAAATGAACAGTAACTCATTGATTAATTTACATCACTTTCTAGTATAATTAGTATTTGGTTGGGTTACAAAAATGCAGCTATATACTTCTTAAGATTACATGCAAAATTTAATGATTATGATACACGAGACATATTTCATCTTTCAGGAAGATTCAAGTGTACACCGAGATGGATCTCCTATCTTAGCCATCAATAATGATCCTCCATCTAGAGCCATAGGCTTTTTGGGAGCTCTTCGAATTCCAGTAAGTTCTGAGGAAGGAAGGTCTAATTTTGCCACTGGGTGAAAATAATATCTGGATTATTATTCATGTGTATTTCTTGTCTCATGAATCACTCTCTTAACACTTCTACAAAATAAGTTCTCTGCTACCTGTTCTTCACTATCCCTCCCGTTTGGCTCATGTTGTTTTCACATTTCAAAAGGGGATTGAAAGGTGTCATTTTCACATTAGTCATACAGGAAAGTTGTTTTACTCCTTTGAAGTGTCATTAGCTTTACTGGGTTACTCTTTGATGAGTATTTGAAGAGAATGTTGTGGAGAAAGACTATTTGTGAATAATTGCTTGAGAAGAATCACTGTGATTGTTTTTTTGCATCATAATATTCCCTTTTTTTTTGCCACTTTTGAATTGCTTTCAATTGGTTTTTGGAAAGTCTAAGGTTTGATTTATCATTTAGCAGAATTGCATGTGTAGTAATGAAATCTCTTCAATATTTTTCAGGGTGTGATTGAATTTTCTTTGAGCCTCTTCTTTTCCAAGCTTGTCAGCTATACCTTCCTATATTGGCTTCCTCTCTACATATCATCATCAAGTAAGTTCTCATAAGACACAACTATATATTAATGGAGTATAAACATGTGTCGCTTATTATATTTTATTCATTAATAACTTCATGAGAGTAAGCTAATCAAACATTTTGGCAAATGCAATGAGATGTATCCTGAATGCATGATGTGATGCAAATTTTTAAGGAATGCATGAATTGGTATAAAATACTGATACTTAATCTTAAAGTAATCTCAGCAATGTTTGAAATCCAAATATGCAATACAAACATGTTATTACGTCATTTGATGATTTTTACTGCTACGCTTCCACTGTAAGAAATGTTGGGGAAGGGGTATTTTAATGCTTCAATGGAAACTGAATATTATTGAAGTTGCACTGATTGGTTCCTTGTTTGCATATGTGTTGAATATTTTGTAAATGTCTACATGTGAATGTGTGTGAATGTTAGAGTGTATGTGATTCTGTGTGCACATTCACTTGCACTTGTGCAAACTGTATTTCCCAGCCCTCATGATGCCCTTTTTTACCCAAAAATCCATTCCTAAATCAGCCTGACTTATGGGATGAGGGTCAAATACAACTTTCACGCATCTGATTCTGCATTGTCATCAAAGATGCCCTACTACTTCATCTACTTTCACTGCAGATGCTTATGTGTAGATGTTTATGGGTCTTTCCAACAAATTGCTGCATTAGTATATTTTGCAGATTCCCATAGTGAACTACTAATACCAGATACTAGAGGTCCCAATACCAAAGGTAGTTCTGAATAGACTGAATTTGACATAACTTCTCCATCATTGAGCCATATATCCATTGAATTTCCAGTGACGTATCCAAAAACATATTGTCATTGGTATTTGATTTATCATTGTTTAATATGTCCCCTTTACATTGAGCTCTAACATATTAGCAGCCACTTGTATGGTACACCCTCAAATTCTTTCCGTTTTGAATAGTTTCTTTCACTAACTTCCCTTCTCATAAATTAAATATAGTTGTTTTCAAATGATCATGGAATGATCACTCTAGTTCAGCCAAAATATGAGGAGCATTGAAAATCGGGACTATAATTGCTTTGTCTCAAGTTTCTGCAGAATAAATTGGGCTCCAAATTTGCAAAAAATTCTTCAAATTTACCCAAAGATTGTCGTTGTCAAATATTTTTCACCAAAGTGAAGTTTTGTCATTCAGGTCATCTGTAAGTACAATTTCTTGAAGTTCTTCAACCATATTTTGGAAGACCTTGAAGCATTATGATAGAATTACCTCACCCTGTTTTACGTGGAAGTTGTTATGTACTTCCTTTTACCACTCCTAGTTTTTCTTCTTTTTTGCCTTGAAGGCAGCATGCGTTTTTCTTACATACTCAATAATTCCCTTTGATTAATAAAAATTGCATTCACTGATAGTAAGGCCATGATGTCGTGCATTAATATATTAAAGCCATGAGAAAAACAACCTATTGTACTAATGGGTAGGTACCAAATAATAATATTCCATGCCGATTCTTGCATCATCTGTGATTTACAGAAAAAATTGCATGATACCTGTTTTTTTGAAAACATCTCACGCTATGTATTCTGCTTTATTCCTCCTTCCTTTTCTATCAATGCACTTATAAAACACTGACTGTGGTATTGAAATGATGAAGTTAATGATACTCTCTCCTTTGATATTGTTCAGCTATCCTGGAGTAAGGTTAAGAAGCAGGCTTTTTTTTAAATTTTTTCCTTTTACTAGAGATGGGTCAAATTGCAGATTTCTCGAATTCAAATATTAATATATGACTCAAATGTTTGAATATCTCTAATTTCGAATACCTCAAATACTAGAATTGCAGTTGATATGGTAAATGTTATTCTGCTAATTTATTTGTTGTCTGTCAAAGCAAAAAGCTACAACTTGATTAAATTAAAAATTGTAATTCTGGTTTTAAGATGTCAAATATATAATGAAATAACTTTACTACCAATTATGAACCATTGAATACATTAACTTTTATAAGTGTTAATAGGTGAGCAGTATGTGTTAATATGACTTCAAGTTCTGTCCAGTTATGAATTAACCAGAAACTAGTGTCAAAGCTCGAGTAAATTGTATATTTACAGAAAAGATTAAAATTGGGAATATCGACCTCAGATCTGATTGAGTGAACTATGGTATTACTATGACCAGGTAAACATTTTGCACGTAATTGATGCACGATTCGGTAAGGGTCTGTCAGTAAAGGACATTGGTACCCCTGAGTTGGTAAATCTCTCTTTTCCAAAACAGAAAAGCAATTTTGATGCAGTTAGGTAATACTTGTAATTATTGTTTCTATACTTCTCAATACTCTTATTCTTTCCACTCAAGTTTCAGTGAAGTCACCAGTTTTGTAGTTGGTTTTACAATTTTTCATGATAAATTTTGAATGGAGAAGAGAAAAACTAACGATGCAATTCAATAATAACAATAAAAATGAACAAAAAACAACACTAAAAGTTTTTTGGAGTTGCATCGTTAGTTTTTCTCTTCTTCATTATGGAAAAATTCCACCAAGTTACCCCGGAAACAGTTTCTTATAATTTTTGAATATTTGAAATAAATAAAAATTCATCATTGGCTTTATTTAGTTGAAATTTCTATTTAACATGAGGACAGTTAACAGAATAAAAAGCATGCAATTCTTAGTCAATGAATTTTTAGTCACGAAAACAGTTTTAATCCAGATAAAATTTTTTAAAAGTTTATCTGAGGTGCCAAAAAAATTTATTTTTATTTATTTATTGCCAGACAGAAATAAATGTAGAAATCAACATCCACAAGGAACATTTTACTGTGTTAAAATTGGTTCCCACTTCTCAAAGATATAGCTTATCAAACTCGGGCATCTTGGCGTATTCTTGACAATGCCTTGATTGAAAATAGTGACAATGGCTCACAGTGATAGCCAAGTAGAGGCATGATTTCTCATTCACTCTTACGTAAATTTCATTAGCTATTTGTGAAAGTATGATATAAAAGAAGAGACGCATTATAATGACCTCTTATAATTAATGATGAATATCTAACGGGAATAAACCAATTAAATCTGAGGCTTCCATCAATATCATTATTAACCTTATTCACTCGAGTGTCGAGTGATAATCGACACTGCATAGCTCACTACCAACTCGTGTGTCGAGTGTTACTCGACACACTACACCAAAACTTAGGGGCATTTAAAACTAAATTCCGAGTGGACTACTGGTATAGAGGGTGAAAAAATCCGGGTGCAAAGGGTTCATGGCTTTTGGGTGTCCTCCTTGTTATGGTGTCTTTAAGTGACAACAGTTTCTCCAGCCTTACTGCTGACATCTTTAGGTCCGAAGTGATAATGCATTGCTTTTTGGCCATCTTATTTATATAAATGAGTACCCTTGGTAGGTCCTGATTGGTCAAGATGATTGTCTGGTCAATGAATTGAATAATCAACAATCATGACCGTTAAACTTGAACACTCCCTTCCGGCTATTAGACAGAGAATAACCATCCTTCTAGTTTTTATATGTTTTTTTTTATGAGTTCTATTGCTTCCTGGATTAGCCTTGAATAGTAGTGGCTCTCGTTGCAAAAAACTTTTGCTTTGATTGTCGAACTGGTGGTGCAGACCACATGTGCTCTGAGATGGCAGAAAGGCTTAACCGTTTCTTCTTCGTGGCACATGCATGTTATCATATTCTGAGCGTGGATGTGAAATTTGGTTTCACAATACATAGGATGGCCTGATTTTGCAAGCATTCTACCTGTATTTGTTTTCTGCTGTGGAAAGAGTAGTGCCAGATGATTAAATGACTTTTGCAACTTCAGAACCACTGTCAACCTAAATGTTTGAAGATATTCTGTCAGCACACAAATTGAATTTTCTAGGTGCACATGTGGAGGATGCAAGTTTATGTGAGCTGGAGATGATTTGGGAGTTGTGTGAGTGAATGTTGAAGGATGAGCCTGAAATGGGACTGGGTGTAGAATTAGGAGATCTTATTCTCCTTCTCGAAGCGCAGTTACTAAAATACTTGAGCGATCTAAATAAGGTAATCATTGAAAAACACGACCTTCACCATAGATGGCAAGACATGCTACTGATTTATTATGAAAAAAAAACCATCACCAAAGCACTAGGGGCACTTTACATACAGAAACGGAAACAAAACACCGTTGAAATAAAAGTGTGACCTTTTGTAACATTTTTGTAAGCAAAAATTAACTCCAAAAATATTTCAGCACTTGCTGATTTACTTGTGGATCTTGTTGGACATTTTGACCATCGATGAGTATTGGAAGAACAGATTAGTGAATATTTAGTTGATGCAATTGAATCATAATTAATTACTTATGGGCTGTCCTTCATCTGATATGCCATTGGGTGGTCATGAAGAGTTCTGAAATTGCTACTAATAATGCCAATGGTAGAGGCTGATTATTTCATTATTTGATAATAGATGTTTTTTCCCAAAAATTCCTATTTTACCAGGAAAAAAAACTTAGAAAACTTTTTTCTTAGGCTTTCAAAATTTTCCAAAATTTTACATAACATATGAAATATTTTCTTTTTGTATGTAATGGAATGAATAAAAGTATTTGAGGAAAGAGAATACTGATATTTCAGTTTTCCTGTTTCAGCTACAATGGGTGCTGCTCTGAGTGCTGATTTATCCACCCTATTTGATGTCGGTGGTATTCTCGGAGGGATTGCTGCTGGCATTGTGAGTGATTACTCGGGAAGGAGTGCTACCACATGTGCAGCAATGCTCACAGCTGCTATTCCCATGGTGAGTCCCTATGTCGATACTGGTGGAATGGTTGAGAAGGAAAACAAATGGCATGCGAGCTGAAGCTGAAATCTCAGTTTCCACCTCTGCAGAGTCTTGCTTTATGCCATTACAGTAAACTCCCGATTTTCTATGCCAATGGCTGGTAAAGGGTGCATGGGTAATGGGGATACACGGATAATATGCTGTTTGGTCCTTTCCGGATTCATTTATCTATGATATACCACCAAAATAAATCAACTCCCTAATAAAATAACACAGTCTGCCAATGAAAAGATCCTCGCCAAGCATAATATTATTTTATGACAAAAAAGAATCCAGTAGAGCTGTTCCAGACCCAATTAAATGCTGACAAGCCTCGGGTGGTGGCACGAAGCCTGGCGTAAGACATCGAACCAGTCAGTAGGGCCATAGTGAATAGATTAGTGATGCATGGATAATCCTCAGCCTGGATAATGCTTGCATGGATAATTGGGAGTTTACTGTAATCTGATCTGCAGCACCATCTATGTTGTGATTTCAGTTGTAAAGTGAACCATTAGATACAGTACTGGACGAGGTACGAGGTTTTCTCCACCAAAAACACTGAGGAAACAATCACCCTCTTACTGCCATTCATATAATTTTCTGCTTGTGGTGTACTAAGAGGCCATTGTGATTACGTATCGTACTAACTGAACCTCAAATTTGCTGATGTCAAGCATTCACCACATAAATAGAGGTAACCTTTGGGAAGACTCTCTGAGACTGCTGCATGTCATGAAAGACTGCATCAGTGAATCCTCTTTGCAATATTGCCAGAGGATAATGCTCCATTAGGCCATTGCTTATTTTTCATTTTTTCGAAATTGGAGGTGTTCAGATGTAGATAGAGCTCTTTGGCATGTGTAAAACTCGAGGTTTTTTTTCATGGTTTGTGATTGGAGTGTAAGGGGTTCCCCAAGGAGCCTAAATGCTAAAATAAAAAATTGCGGCCCTTAAGTATTCACATCATTTTGTGGACCATAGGGCGAAAATTTCATCCGTTTTTACGTGTCTTGCTGTGTTGAGCCACCACGGAGCCCACGCCGACCGGAGGACCCGGGCTCTGGTGCGACACACACCACCCGCACTGGGCCACTGCTCCACCCCACCCCTCCCCCTTCACTTTCCCGATCTCATCCCCCTGAGTTTCAATAGGATATATTGGCAAAAACTATTTGCTTCATTTTTACTCATAGTCCTATAGAAAAGCTCATTTTAAACCAGGTTTTTGGTCAATATAAAATACCTAATAACAATGATAATCCCAGAGGTCTGACCTGTTTTTAAAGAGGAGCTCGCCAATTCCAGCGGTGTATGAAATTTATTGGGCAAGGGGTTAGTTGGTTGCCATTCCTGACCCCTGTAACTTCTCTGGAAAATTATTTAGAAAAATAAAAACATCTAATAAACCTTTTTATGTGTACACTTCTGTGTAAGGAATTCTTGTTCTTATCAGTGAATGTACCATGACTACCATGACTCTTTCTTGCAGAATCTAACTTCATCATCATCATGATTATTCATCAATCCACAGATTGGTTTGACTCAGCTCTCCACTGAATTCTTCTTTTGGCTAATCTCTTCATATTTACATATTTCTTCTCTTTCACATCCTTCATCACTTGTTCCATATATCTCACTCGAGGCCTTCCTTTGCCATTCTTCCCATCCATTTGTCCTTCAACGATTGTCTTCATCAGGCCATCGTGTCTTGAGTTATCCCGTCTTCTTCTTAGAGTTTTCTGTAGGCTTCTCTTTTCTCCCACTCTATTTAAGACTTCTTCGTTTGTCACTCGGTCGATCCATTTAATCTTCATCATTCTTCTGTAGCACCACATTTCGAATGCCTTTTCTTCACCGTAACATCAATTTTCCGATTCAATCCGGCATATAATCGTTATATCTGTGCAGTTTTACATTAAAACTCAACATTTTGTATCGATAGAAAAAAAAACATATATTGTTTGATTTTTTTTTCAAACAAGTGATATTCTTAGGCAGACTTATTCAATACCTCGGATTTATATAGGAGTGTGAATCATGATTATTGAAACTCAAGGACGAGAAGGGGAAAGTGGGAGGGGTGGAGCAGCACAGTGCGCGGCTGGCGTGGGTTGCACAAGAGCCCAGGTTCCCAGGTCAGCACGGGCGTCATGGCGGCTAAACATGTCAATATATGTGAAAATGAGCGAATTTTCGTCGTATGGATCACAAAATGATGTGTTTACTTAAGAGCCACAGTTTTTTCTTGAAAAAAACGTTTTTTGAAAAATTTAGCATTTAGGCCCCTTGGGACACTCATTACACTTCAATCACAAACCACAAAAAGAACCTCGAGTTTTACACATGCCAACGAGCACTCTCCACATCTGAACACCTTCGATTTTGAAAAAAATGAAAAATAAGCATTGGTTTAGTGCTCCATGCCAATTGATATGGGTAGTTGTATCATTAAAAGATTAAAAACTCAAGGAAGTGGCTTCGCAGCTGATTTAAGAAGGGAGTGACGATCCATGTAGGTATGACATATGGCCTTGATACTCAAATGGATGAAGTTATTTCTGTAGGTAGTAAAAGTTAGAGTAGTTTGACGAATGATGGAATGCATTTTTATAATTCATCAAGGATACAGGGGATAGTGTGTAAACACACAAGAACGAAATATCTTATGGATTCTCTGTGCCTTAGCGGCGCTCGTGATTTTAAAAATGATTTTAAAATTTTCCATTCCCATGGATCTTTCTGAAACTTTCAGTAGTCTATTTTTTCTGCTTTCTTAGACTACAAATATATTTTTGTATTTATAGTGTGCGTAGTTTTCATTTTATTGGCCTCTAATGAAAAAAGTTACATCATTGGATTTACGTAAGGAAACTCTCGGCGCCGCTCCGGTGCCGAGAGTTTCCTTGTCGCAATGTCGGGGACTGCACTCTCAATACTAATTTAAAAGTTATTATGTTTCATATGAAATTGTATCTTCTATTTATAAACATAATGAATTAAATGTTTAAACTTTATAAACAAAATTAAATTGTTTAAAAAAAAACTGAAAATTATACTATGCCAATTTTGCTTTGTCTTTGATGTAATAATCATAATTTTTGCCTGTTTATATTCAATGGCAAAACTTCATCTATTTGCAAGAATAATTCTTAGAAACTCATGGCTAGCCTAAGGGTGTTTTTTTCCATGGTCTCCAGCATTACTTTGTTAGGGTACCTTCTCTACTCCTCGTCCCTCCTCCACGTCCCTCCTCCACATCCCTCCTCCATGTTCGTGTACCTGCTGTGGTGATGGTCACCTTTGGGGACATCCCAGGGTTACTATGTATACAGTAGAACCTCTTTTTTACGAACCTCTAATTTACAAAATGACACCAATTTACGAACCATTCCGCTGGTCCTGAACTTTGTATATAGGAAAACCATGTAAAATGACCTCTATTTTACAAAACCTCGATTTTATTGATTTACGAAGTGAGAGGCCGGTCCCTAGCAGTGATTGACCTCTGTTTTACGAAGTTTTTGAAATGATTTTGTTGCACTGAACTCAGTACAATGGAATAACGATAGCTGTATACCGCGACAGGAGCAGCTGAAGCCAGATAGGTCATGTTGAGAGGGCCCTCGGTCCAAGTATTTCATATGGGAAATGTGGAAAAACGATTCAGCATAGTGCTTTTTGAAGTGCTTAAATTGCAGCAAAAATCCCAGAAACTGATCATCCAAATCGCAATTCAATCCTAATTATATTATCCAAGGAAAAAATGTTCAAAGACGCATGGCACGACGCCTACTTCTCGAAAACAATTACCCAGTTCATAAAATAATCGGATTAGTGCTTGGTAATTTCTATTCCTTTTCTATCATTTTGTGTATTGTGAATACCTAACTCGTCGTCACCAAGGATCCATATTTTCTCTGAAATTATTTAAAATTAGCTTTAAGGTAGCCGCCGCAACCCCAATTCCGAACTTAGTTCAGCCTTTCACTTGAAAATGGTATTCCCGTTGGAAGTTCTTTGCTGCAGCTGTCATGGAGCTTAGTTTCATTAAAAAATACTAATTTTGCAATAATAAATTACTTATATTGAAATATTGATGCAATTTGATTATTTAATTTTTCATTTGAAGTGTTTTACGTCGTTAGGTAAGAATTCGCGATCGCTTTCTGTAGTCACGAGTAAATAGTTCTTACAAGTCACCGCTAGATGTCAGCACTGTAGAATGCATCTTAAAAAAGAGGGAATTTCAAATTTACTCGAGTGAAGTTCTAAAATTGACTTAAATTAGCTGCGAAATATTATTAAATGTATTTCAAACGATACGCTTTCTTCAAAAAAGGAATTTTCTGGTCTTTTCATGGAAATATACTGGGTCAGTTGGAACTTTATTTTGAAATTTCCTAGTTAAAATGTATCCCTGGCTTTCCCATGTTACAATGGCTTCTTTAAACACAAATCGACTAGCACTAAATATACCCCTTTCGTTAATTAATGCATAACTGCATATATTTAAAATACTCTGCAGGATGAGTTAATTCTCTTATTCCCCTTATTTTGAGATTTACCAACCAGCTACAAGATACTAATTCAGTTGCAGCAGCCAAGTTCATACCATTATAAAGTTTTAGAAAAATATTCACCTGTTTTTTTTTATTCATGGCTGTTTCATTCTCTTTTACTAAAGTGAGTCTCCTAGCCTTAGGAATAACGCCTATGCTCTACAGCGAATCAATACAATTGAGGTGTAATTTTTAAATCCTTTCAATTTGATGTAGATACACTACACACAGAGAATTTCATGTAATATCAGTTGTTTTTTCCCAGAATGAGCAGATGACTATTATTTGTAATAGTAATTTTTTTGATTTCAACCATAGCATAAGTATTTGACAAGTTAAGTACAGCATAGTGTTTAATTGCATTGAAAGTACCCATATAAAACGAAATGTGTTGAAAGTCCCTTGAACCAGTGTTGAAACTATGATGAAATGCTCTAAACTTTGTTGAAACCAACTTGAACTCTGTTGATCTCTCTTGTTCCTTGGGCACAAGCATTTAACCCTGTTGAATCTTTCTTGAAATCTGTCTTGATCTCTCTTGAAAATAGCTCTGTTGAACTGCCTTGTTTTTAAGTGTCTTGCAACTACCTTGAAGTGCATTGAAACTCACATGTACTCAATTCACCATCATTTCACTGTTGAAACTCTCTTGAAATCTGTCTTGATCTCTCTTGAAAATAGCTCTGTTGAACTTTTTGTTTTTAAGTGTCTTTTAACTACCTTCAAGTGCGTTGAAACTCACTTGTACTTAATGCAGCATCTCTTTTGAAACACTGTTGTTCTTAATTCCGTGTCTCAGCCAGATATGTTCCAACATCTGTTTGTGTTTATCGTAACAAAAGGACATCTTCTTCGATGCTCAATTACTTTCTCGCCATTAACATAATTTGTTCTACCCATACAGCTTACCTTAGGTACCCGTAAGCTCTATGGTTCTACCCCGTACTCTCCTAATTCAGTTCAGACCCTTCCCTTGTAAAAACAGAATTCCAACTCTTCCCATTAGTTTTTCCTACCAGGGACTCTTCCAATTAATTTTTTTCCTTCTCATCAACCTTTTCCTAAATATGCTTGGAGTTGGAATATGATCTGTTCCACTAAGTCAGTGGTGGAAAATGAAAAAGTGGAGTAGTGTCGGAACTTCTAAAATCTACAAACATTTTAGTGCATACATTCCATCACCTATATCCCTTAAGGGATAAAGGTGTTGGAAAGTGTCTGCCAAGAGGTGCGCAAACCAGAAAAGGTTGAAAACCACCTGCTCTATAGTTATTACCCTTCTATCTACTTTTCCATTTAATTGCAGAGATACTCCATTATGACTTTAGTCCTTGCTCCCCTGCCATCACCCTTGGCAGTAATAGGTCAACCAATTTATATAAGACTTATTCAGTCAACTTTTTTGGAAAAATATTTTAATAAAAATAGAAAAACTCATGGTATGAACACATATCATTCTGCCTTCACATGGTTTATACGTGGCGAGCAGTATTATCTTCCTGCTATCGCTGAACAAACACGGACATTTCTTCACTTCGGACCTGAAGATGCCGACTGGAATGCCGGCAAAACTGTCGTCCAGCAGGATGAATCAACGCTAGAGGAACCCGCAAACCCTTGAGACACAGACATCTGTTATGCAGTTAACATGAATACTTGTGCTATATTTATACTCCAAAGCTTCAAAAATGAATGGATTATCTGGAGTAGACTGAATGACATTTTTGCGACATTTTTTTTGCAACAGCAATATAAAGAGCCTCACAAACACAGTCAAAATTGCACCGATATAACTTGAATTTAACAAAAACATTACTTCTGTTTTGGTAATCCTTGTTGTATCAGAGGAATTTCACATAAAGCCATGGCGAGCTTTGATTATGTACAACGTTTTGCGGAGAGAGTGGAAAGGCGATAGTGCCAATATCTTTCGTAAAAAACTTCAATAAAAAATAAAGGAGTCCAAAAACACTGGGTACCAAGTTTACAGAAGTAGCATGGAGGACGATTGCCCAAGGAAAAAGCTGCAGCGAGAGGTGAAAACCCCAGAGTACGACAAATTTCGCGCCTTAACCAGTGCCAACGCTTGTGGATATTGCTTTCGTTTATCCACTTCAACATGTCGATCCTCTAAAATTTTAGTGGGCTCCGATATCGCCACCATTTGCAGATCCACTAAAATTTTTGTGGATGCGAAACCGCCACTATTGTGGATGCAGTAATAGTGGATTTTTACTCATGGGTATGATATACCTGCATTAGATATGTGTGCGATTCGTGATCTTGAAAAGCGATTGAGCATTAGTCCACATATGATTTTTTTCAGTCCTTCGTGGACGGTATCGAACTTAGGGAAAGTACTGGTGCACTCGCCAGAAAAGAGATTCTCAGCCGGACGAAACTCTTATTTATCTCTCCTGGAGTTCAAAGAATATACGTTATGTATATTCATAATGGTCGTGCTTATTTTTATCCACAAAATGGTTATTGGAGAAATGTTTTATCGGTGCCAATTACCCATGTCAATCTTTTAGTAAAGTTAGTTATCACAAACAACTTAATGCCAGCCAGCAGCTGTATATATATGGCTTACCAGTCTCCCAGCTTTAACAAGTGTCAGGTCGCTTAGCGAAGGATGATAGGATAGGCAGGGCTTAAGTGTAGGTAGTTAGGTAATTGTAGTTGTATGCACGAGAAGTCAATCTTGTGTACCATATATTATGTAAGCATACTGCATCTACCTCTAACCTTATTTTTTTTAATTATGAGTCCCAACACATAATTTCAAGAGTGTCCCAACACAAACTTTCAAGAGAGTCCCAACACAATTTCAAGAGAGTCCCAACACAAACTTCCAAGAGAGTCCCAACACAAACTTTCAAGAGAGTCCCAACACAATTTCAAGAGTCCCAAATCAGAATTTCAAGTGTGTCCCAACACAGAATTTCAAGGAAGATTCAATAGAGTCTGTGTTGGAATCCTGTTTCAATTTCCAAGAGAGTTACAAGAGTGGTTCAGCACAGTTATTTCAAGACTGTTTCAAGGCAGATTCTTCCACTAGTGTATACTCGCATTCTTGTCAGCAGAGTTTTAGTAGATGTACAGGCACTTCCAAAAAAAAGTTAACACTTCAGAGCCGAAATTTTTCTCAGTCCCGAGTTGACGGTGATTTGACAACGCTGCGTCACGGCTTCCCTCTGGCGGAGCCTCGAGAAGCTCTGACCGAAAACAAACCCCCTTTCCCTCCTCCCCCCTCCTTTACCCTTTTACAGATGGGACAAAGGGATTACTGAACGGTCAATCTTCTCATATCCTAAAGAAGGGGGCTATGGTGGGCACTCTATGGTCATTTTTTCTGACTCGCGCTGAACGACATTTGAAGTCCTGAACATATCTCTACGCTCGCCACCGTCGCATAGTGGACGGAAATCGGAAAAAGCTGGACAAAATTCAGAAATAGCTTTCTTTGATATATAACTTGAAACTTCACAGAAATACTCAAAAAAGACTGCTAATTAAGGAATAATACATCATTTGACATGCTTTTCATATTTTTCCTATTCCGGAAGCAGGTAAAACATCGCAGACGTCTGTCTATCCACTCTTCCACCTAGGTGCTTTTAAGTTTGTTTCTACTCACATTACCGGGAGAATATTTCAAAACATTTAAATGCCCACGAGTGAACACGTTTATCAACATGGTTTCATCATTTAGGTTTGCTAGTCTCTTATTAATTTCATGTGTGGTGTGAAGGAAGTAACAATTCATTCACAAAAATGAATTAATTCCGTCCATTAAAGAAATATATCCAAAGCTTTTGGCGGTATTGTTTAGCATGCAATATGGTCGAATAATAGAGCACCTTTCCATTAGAAGGAAATATAGGAACAGCTTAACAATTTGCAATTACTATTCTCAGTTGCTATAGGTATAGGTTCTTAAGGAAATTTACTAACTGCCGTCCACCCACTTCGCAATCCGAGCAATTGGCCCCTCGAGAGGAGATCACCGTATGGCGGCCGGGCGGAAATGTCTTCACATGTTTACGGAGCTCTTGCAATCAGTTAAATCTCATACGAATAATTATTTAGTTGTGGTCGCATGCACGCGCAATTAGCTGTATTAGGACCTATAACCTATAGTGATCATAAAATAGTGCATGCAAAATTTATTGTAGGCGTTGAAAGACATTATAAACCAAGGAAGAGGGTATACTTATTTGGCAAGGCTAATTACGACGTTATGAAAGAGGAATTAAGGTAATCGTTTAATATATTTAGCGAACAAAGCAAAAGATTAGATACAGAGGATTCGTGGAGAGAATTTCTTGAGGACACCCGTAAAGCAGTTAATGAATACATACCAAGTAAATTCATAAGTGATAATACAGAGCCAAGGTGGTATAATGCGGAGGTTAAGAAATCACTAACATGACAAAGGGTATGCCACGCTAGGATGAAAAATGCAGGACGGGGTCCTTCGGTGGAGGAAAAAAATGAGTTAGTTCAAAACTATAAAAAATCGAGAGCATTAGCAAGGAAATAATGTCGGCAAGCGTTATAACATTTCAAGAGCAAGATGTTAGGAGAATATTTAGATAGCAATCCTAAAGCGTTTTGGTCATATGTGAGAGAGCTTCGGGCAAATAGGTCCGCAGTGCACACATTTAAAAACGATAAAGGAATTAGAGTCACCAGCAGTGTAGAAAAAGCCAATTCTTTAAACACCTTCTTCCAAAGCGTTAGATTAGACATTAGACTAGATTTTAGGGAAACGGCTGCGTGGTCAATAACAGATTTGTATTGGTATTATACAAACAATAATCTCATGGGCATTATTATTATTATTCAAATTAGGACTCCTAAACTATAAATGCTAAGGTTAACTCGTGGAAATGCCACCACAATTGGGAACGTTATTTACTTCATCCTGAAAATCGAGCATTTTACTGCGCCAATACGGCGAAAACGAAAATGTTCTTATCAGCCTGCTCCTAGTCTTAAAATTTGGGATCGCATATTTTCAAAGCTTCTGACCACATCGATGTGAGAATTAAATATGCCTATGAACTCACTCTGAAATGGCACGAATGTGAAACAACACCAATTAACCAAGGAATTAATTATTTAAGGGACACATACAAATTGGAGGGTGATAACAACCAATGATGAAATGTGATTTCCTCTTCGAAGTAAAAAGTCGATTTTTAATGTTATGCAAATGTGTGACGACGGTTTTTTCTGTGACGATGGTGGCGAGCATAGAGATATGTTCGGAACTTCAGACGTCGTGCAGGTCGAGTCGAAGAAAACGACAATCTCGGGACACATGACCGACCCACATTAGCCGGAAATCGAAAAAAGCTGGACAAAAACCTAAAATAACTTTTTTTTGAGATATATACTTAGATATATACTTTTTGAGATATATACGGACACTGTTCTCAGACAAAACTTTTACACAAAGTAGAGAATATCTAACGTTTTAGGGAGACACTTTTCACACAGATTCTTAGAAAAGTTTGCTACTTAAGGAATAATGCATCACTTGTCATGATTCTCATCCGTTAGTGCGACACAAGGGCTCAACATCACGAAATTTAAAAAAAATCCTGTAATAACATTTATCCGAATATCTTACGAGTTGATGATGATGTTGTGGGAGGAATTTGTTCAAATAAAAATAGCATAATCTATTAACACTATACTTTGCTTTTAATTGCCTGAGCTGCAAATATTTTTTGAATCGTTTACTTGCAATTCCATTACTTATAATGGCGGACACTGTCCTCAGACAAAACTTTGCATAAAGTAGAGAATATCTAACGTTTTAGGGAGACACTTGTCAAGTCACTTATATCTGAGAATTCGCTGAAAACTCATACACACGAAAGTGAAGAGGAATTAAAAGTAAGTTTGCGACACCGAAAAATACATACTATGTAGGTACAGTTGAGCACCTTTAATCCGGCACAGTCGGGACCGAGGTGATGCCGGATTAGGGATTTTGCATGCACGGATTAGGGATGGGTCATGCATGTCAACTGGTCTATTTCTGACATCCGAGATGGTTTCATTGAAAGGAGTTAATTATTTATAACAAAATATATTCGTTTTCCATTTACTGAACATTATTTTAAAAAGAGTTACTGGTATTAATCAGAAATAAATGGTTTCTTAATACCTACACAAAGTTATTATTTAAAATTATCGAAGTTTCGCAATGAGTGAAAATAACGGAATCTAAGCATTGTGCATATAGCTGCACATGTAAAAGTTTCATATTGTTATTGGAAAAGGGTATAAAAGTTGATATTTCTTATGCTGTGCTTTGCGTACCTAACATAATTTCCTACCTCGCTCGATTTGTTATCAGCTGATTCAGCCGTACGTCGCCGCGGGCGACCGGACTGGATTATTCTTGTATTCTTGTTAAAGACCATCATCAATAGTAGTCTTCCTTCAACAATTTCAGGCTGATCATCTTCATCCCCACTCGGATTTATTGTTATTAATTACCATTTCAATGATTTCATCATCTATGATATGTTGTGTGGTGAGAATATCGTGGCCGCTAACTATACTTTCGTCTAAATTTATCAATTCCATTTCCTTTAATTCAGGGTTATAGATGATGTTTGCAAACTCCATCATCATATTTTTATCCTCAGAAACATGAACTTTTTTAAATCCCCAATTATTTTGTCTATATCAAACCTTAAAGTAGTCCACAATTTAAACCACGCGTGTGTCTAGAACGGACGGTGAAATGCTATTGCCTGCACGTGAAATTTCCCGAATCACGTCTTTTGGATTGATCACGTTTGTTTCAGAAATAGTCTATTCTGCTACATTAGCATTTGGCCAGAAATAATAAGGCCATCACTTCGACACAATCGAAACCACGCGATCTAAATCAGCACTTAAATCTTCTTTCATAGTTTTCCTCTCTGTTATCTACTTCTTCGTGTTACTTTAACAGTAAAATTTTGATGATTTCTCTCTTTCAGCTTCTTAATGTGCTATATTGTTGAAGATCCCACGTAGTATGTTTCAGTCAAACGCTTTACTGATGCAATGGCATCAAGCTTTTTCACAACTTGAACTTTGTCTGCGATGGTTAACGTTTTGTGCTGTTGCCACAACTGTATGGATGAGACATGTTTTGCGTGAAATATTAGAATATAACCAATAATTTTATCAAATTACGTCTAGTGGTCAATCAAAAATGCGTGATTGAAAGTGGCCGATCTGTAAATTAGTCGTATTCCGTCTCGGCGATGTCGTCAAATTTATATGTTTACTTCAAGTTCCAGAATAATTCCAGTGTAGGCGAAGTACCAGAAATTAATATGTTTAAATTATTCTTATTCTCGAAATGGGAAAATTAACATTAAGAATGGTATCTCGGTATAAATATAAGAATAATATCTCGGCAGGTTATGAAGCAATGTTCCGGTTAAAAACGTTTCGGCATTTTCCACTATGTACCAGATAGTCATGGCAAAATTGCCGGATTATAGGTGCTCCCGGATTAGGGGTTCCCGGATTAAGGGTGCTCAACTGTAGTAGGTATGATTTTCCGACCGCGCGTTTGGGGTTTGGCTCCACGCATCGGGGGCTGGAATTGACGTGACTCGCTCACATTGCTGAAGTGACATGGACCCTAAGGCTTCCAATTCGTTGTATTTGAGCTGTACCCATTGTCAGTAACCTCCATCACTCTTATTTGATGAAATCGCGAGCATATTGAGCCGTGCGACGGGATAAGATTACGCGGAATCGAGTTATTTTTCTTTGCGTACGCTCCGGGAAGATACTTCTTATTCACGCCCTTCAGCCCTTGAAAAGAGTGGAGTCTTTCTAGGGCCCATGTGAACTAGATATACTCTAGTTTTTCTAAGTAATGGAATAGCAATTAAATGATTTAAAAAATATTTGTAGCTCTGGCAATTTAAAGGCATAGCAGTGTTAATAGGCAAATGATGCATGTGTTTATTTGGAAATTTGGTTATGTTTGAGCCCCTATATCTGGCTAACAGATAAGAATCATGTCAAATGATGCATTATTCCTTAATTAGCAATCTTTTCTGAGTATTTATGTGAAGTTTCAAGTCTATATCTCAAAACAAGCTATTTTGGAAATTAGTCCAGTTTTTTTCGCGACGATGGCGAGCGTAGAGATGTGTTCAGGACTTGTCTCGCAGAGCGAGTCGGAAGAAACAACCATGGAGTGCCCACAATAGCCTCCTTCTTTAGGGCATAACAAGACCGACCGTGCCCATGCAGTAATCCCTTCTGCTAAACAGGGAAAGGCGAGGAGGGGGGAGGAGGGAAGGGGGTTCGTTTTCGGTTACAGCTTTGCGAGGCTCCGCCAGAGGGAAGCCGTGATGCAGCGTTGTCAAATCACCGTCAACTCGAGACTTAGAAAAATTTCGGCTCTGAAGTGTTAACTTTTTTTTGGAAGTGCCTGTACATTTGTCTCAGATCAAGCCCCTTATGTGCATGATGTGCCTCCATGGACATTGCTCCATGCTGTGCAAGGTGTTGCCAGAGCATGGGAGTGTCACCGCAAAAACTATTTCCTACCGTTGGAGATCAGCTGGTTTTGGTGACACATCAGTTCCAGAGACAGAGGAGTTAGTGGAAGATAACCTCCAATTTACAAACCCTCTGATTTACAAAACTCAAATTTTTGGGTCCCTTCAACTTCGTAAAATAGAGGTTCTACTGTAGAATTATACTAAGCAGCAATCCCAAGAAAAAAATCCCATTAATGAGGACCCAATTGATGCATTCCGTGTATATATTGACAAAAAAATCCGTGAAATTGTTACTTGCACAAATCAGGAAGCACTTCGAGTGCATTTAGAGAGAAATTTGAAAACAACTTGGAAACCTACAGATGATTTAGAAATTATGCTTTTTTTGCACTTTTGTTGGTGACTGGACACCTTAAATTGTCAAAAGTAAATGTCAGTTGCCTGTGGAATGAATTGTATGGTGCCATGATTTTTTATGCAACTATGTTGGAAAATCGCTTCAAGTAATTGCTTTGATACGTATGCTTTGATGATAAAACTACGCAAACTGATAGAAGAGAAAAAGATAAACATTCCACGATTCGCTTCGTCTGGGATGAGGTGAATACAAATTTTCAACATTATTTTGTGCCCGGACTCTCACTCACTGTTGATGAGCAACTGATTGGCTTTCGTGGGCGTTGTCCTTTCCAACAATATATTGCATCAAAACCCGATAAATATGGTATGAAGATATTTTGGGTTAACGATTCGGCAACAGGCTCTTTCTTCATCCTTCCATCACTGCGTGAGGGACAGGGAATCCGCACCTTATAGCAAATCGCCCCGGGGTTGCCCTCCCTTCATTCCGAAAAGGTCTAGCTCGGGTGGGTCATTGGAGATGGGGAGAAGTTCAATCAGTTTTTGTGGGGGAAGAAAGTAGGCGGAGGATGACGAATAAGGAAGCTTAATGGGAAAGTACGGATGGTCTCAATGTTTGGGTCAGTGCAGCGCTACGGAAAGAAAAGGTGAGGGGGGTCCTCACAGCATGAGGGCATTTTGGTCACGCCAGAGCACTAGCTCCTCTTCCATTGGTCCCTCACGCAGCGCCAGGCCGAAGAAAATAGACGCCATCGTATTCCATGTTTTTCCATTTCCTGCTCCTTCTTTCTTACCACCTATAACCCAAACTTATTAGAAATAATTATTTTAGCCTTTTCCACCAATCCAGAAGCAAAACCTCATCTGCTGCACTCCCCTGCATCACTTTTACCTGTCCATCTCTATGGAGACATCCTCAGTGAGGGAATGGGCTCACTGTAGGCCTAAAATACTGGCTCTTCTTTCCCCCCTCCAATGTGGTGCTGGACTCTTTGATGCGTCGCTGATTGTCCCACATTCATCATATTTCACAACCCATCTGACTTCAAACCTTTCTTTTTTTAGAAATTGCAGGATATAAGCTCCTGGATTGTCATTTACATTTGCCTTGATCAAGAATATAGCCCTCAAAAATCACGAGGGTATCCACTCGTCTCTTCTCACTCCTCCTACCCTTTTGCAATTTTTAACGTTGAAGAACCCAGGCTTCTGTGCACACTACAAAGATATAACATATGGGTTGACATAGTGAAGCAAAATTATTTTACATGGACCCATCTGACTTTTATTTGGTCCTCATTTTTAGTATTTGCATATGTATATAAAAAGTAAAACAATGTGCACATGATAAATCGAAGTTTCATCCACCATTAATCCACCATTGCATATCAGAAAAATTATTTAAAACAACCATTACATTGGAAATTAAAACCTTCATTTGAAAATAAACATCTAAGGAGCCAAAAAAAAGAGAGTATTGCGACAACAAATGAAAAAGAATGCAGTGTTAAAGATTTTTAGCCATAACTTCCATAATAATGGGTTAAATCTAACAAATCACAGTTAGAAATAAAGAAAATACAAGTCACTAGCATTATCAATCAGAAAATATGCTAAGAAAGGCCAAGTTTGAAAGATAATGACAAAATATAACGCAGCGCCACTGAGGCACCGTAAATTCTACGATGTAACTAATTTCTTAAAACCATATGAGGGTTAAATAACGTAAATTCGAACCAGATTCAGTAATAAAATCAACTTCCAGGGGAATCACATACATTATTATGTACCTACCTTAAATAGCCGTAGGAAGAGTAACTGATGCTGCTGTGATGAAATTTGGATTCAATTTCATTGTTATTTATGTTTTGATAAGGGGTGACTCCATATTGTCGGTGCAATATGCAGAACTAAGGTTTGGAAGCATGTATCCTGAGCTTCTACTTCACCCTTTAATCTGGTGCATCTTCATGCGCAATGGCTAATTAAGTATACATAACTACAAACAATGTCCATTAGAGATTTGTTCTGAGAGGTTTGTTTTGCTGTCAAATGAAGCTACTGTTACATACATGGAAACCTTGTGCATAACTTGACTTTTCTATAAATGTGTGTCAGATTACTTCTGTTATCTAATATTATTATTGTCAATTAATAGAGAACTGATTGCTGGCTGATTCACATACAGAATTGTGTCACTGGTCTGGACATCAACGAAAACTATTACAGTATCATTTTTGAAGTAATCGTCATCAATCATCTAAGATGAATTCAATAGATTTGCCTTAATGGCCATGGGCAAATACAAAAAGGTTCATACAAAGGCAAATTGAAAAATCTAAAGTGATGACTCAAAAGCATTGATACTGATAAGTCATACAAATGACTTAGCCAAATCAAAAGTAAGCTATGGCTCCAAAATCTGATTGCAGAGGTGTGGATTTGGGATATTACAACACCAGTATTAATTAATTCACCAAGGATGTCAGTACTCACTAATTCCTGTGACTAAACCACAGCAGTTCCTCTTGGGTACAGTCAGTTTGGGAGTGGAATGCTAAAGCTTAGCTACCATAAGGAAAAAGGAAGAACCAGTGGGTGCTGAAGGACCTTTGCTTCCTTTACCTGTCAGAGACTCAGCTGTCAACCTAGTAATGGTGTCATACAGTAAAGGGTGCTGGAGAGAACCAATGAAAATCTCAACTGCCAAAGTTCCACAGAAATGAGGTGAATAAAAGGATTACCAAGACCAATTGCCAAGATTAAGAACTATGGGGAATAAATAATTTTAATTAGCCCAATTAAAACACTTAACAATGATAGTTCAGGCTATAAATGTTTATCTGATATGCTACTTCATTAAGTGCATCACATTTCTATACCCAATTAGGCTGATATATATGGAAACTGAGGATAACAAACTTGGCTTTGCATGCTTCTAAGGTATTAACCAGGATCAAATCCACGAAAATGAAATGCAAATGAGTTCATGGATTTTCATTGGTCATCCAGCTTGGATTTAGGAGAAGTAAGGGTTTTAAAGAATTATTTTTGGCTCATAGGTTATTCAAGGAAAAAGCATGGATTAAAAAAAAGTTTTATACTTTTTTATCCAAAGAAAGCTTTTAATTTAATTGACATGCAATACTTCAAATCTTGAAAGAAATCAGGATTTTGTGCAATGACTTTAGAAGTACCTACAGTTCACATAGAAACCAGGTGGCTGTGATTAATTCTAGACCCAACAGTGAAGAACCAAGAATAAAGAAGGTAGGGCTCGGCAAAACTGCTATTTCCTAGTAGCAGTTGCTAATAGCTTCTGGACACCGGAATTAGCAGTTGGAAATACATAGAAAATAATTTTACCACCTGCTAATCATAGCAGAGTCATGGAATAACTATTATTTTTAAGTGCTGATGGACTAGGCATAATTAGCAGACCATGTCAAACCTGCCACAATGCTACTGTGGCAAACACAAAGAGATACTGCAGGCATTTTAAATCCTAATTTCTTTGGTGCAATCAGTTTTACACGATTTACTTAATCACTTGCAGATCAAATATTAAGATACCAAATGTTAAAAAAAATTGGTTTGAATGTTTGGAAAAATCTTGTTTTAGAGATTTGGCCAATTTTGGCATGTACTCTGGAAAATTTTGCTCACCCCCGGAACCAATTTAGCCAAAACCAAAACCTATTACCCTGAACGTAACAGAGCTGGGCATTTATGAACTTAGGAGGGTCAAGATCGACAAACTTTTGCCCTCTACAGGCTGGAACAATTTTGACATGCAACACTGACTCATTACAGTGGATGTGTATTGATGCTACTATTTAAATTAACCTCAACACTGCACTGTTCGTGCGCTCTCCTTTCCTGCTGGCATTGAATTTAACTGCTTCTCAATGCATGGTCTCTCATCTCTTGCTAACCATTAGCAGGAGTATATGGAGTATACTCTTTGTGGGATAACATTTCCAGCTTCTGCATGGGAACAAGGAGGAGAACAAGCACAGTGTAGCAGACAGTAGAAGACATAGCAGCTGTTTCTGCCTGATGTTAGCAGTTGTTGTATGCTAATGAATGATAGCAACTGAAAAATAGCAGGATGTGAATTAGCAACCCTTCTCTAAAATAGAGAAGCAAGGCAAGGACGTACACTGTCATAGTTGATTGTCAATGTCTGCATTAAGATATCCTTGAACTAAGCTAAAATGAAGGCTTAAGGAGTGACTACCTAGAGGGAACCAATTAGCATTTTGTCATTTGACTGGAGCATAGCTGTCATGGAGAAGACAGTAGGGTGTATTAGAAAGTCCTTTGTTATTTAAGAAAAGATAGTGATGAGATATCACATGAAGATTAATGGAAAGAAAACAATCATTATAGCATGTGCAGAAGTTAAGATTTGGTAACTTGGGGAACAATGGCTTTTAGTTTGAGAAGAGAATCTGTAATTTAGGTGTAGAATATGTAGCTATTGAGGCATGAAAAAAATAAGGAAATATTAAGTGGAATGGATCAGGTGAAGAGGACATTTCCACCAGAAGAAGGATCTACTCTCAACTTGTAATACAAGCTTGGAAGAAATAAAACAAATTGAATATACATTCTAATGGTCTCCAGATGCACTTCTGGAGCATGTTTCTTGTGGCAATGAGGCAAGGACCATAGTAGCTGCAGAAAAAGCATTTGGAATGTGGTGTTGCTGAAGAATGATGGGGATGAAATGGCTGGACCAAGTAGTTAATGACGAGGTTTCAAGAGGAGGAGGAGGAAAATGAAAGCTGATGAGAATTCTGGAAGAAAGATGGGTCAAATTTGTTGGATGCCTCTTGATACCCAATGGTCTTGAGATGGTGAGGGAAAAGTGAATGGAAAAAAATTCTTAAGGCCCCATATGAGATGTATGTAGCAAATAATGAATATGTAAAAAAAGAACATTGGTGATGTGTTGTTGAGGTTAGCCAATGGGAGAGTAAAATGATAATAATAATAATCATAAATTGAATAGAATAAGGTGATTCTTTATGAAAAATTGACATAGTGTAGGAAAAACTTAACTTTGTATTTTTCACACTTTTATTGAGAAACCCTACCTTTTTCTTCCATTTTAATTCTTTTATTCATGGTGACAACAAGTCAGTCTTTGCTTCTCATTTATCTGGTTTTAATCACGTCTGATTTTAGAGTAGAGATTTTAAATGTTCATGACAAAGGTGCAAAGCTGGATTTCTTAGAAAATTTTGAGATTGTATCTGCTTCCAATGCTTTGGGACCAAAATTGTTAAATGAAATTGTACCCTTCAATGTATCCCAATTGTATCATGTTCCTGTCTCCCCTTTAAAAAGCATTTCCCTATCATCCTGACCTTCAACACATACCATCTAACCTTCCCCAACCACTCCTGCAGTTTCTCCCTCATTTGGAGTATATTAAAGGGCTTGCCACCGTGTAAATATCAGAACACCCTTGACAATGAAACGGGAGTGTCGAAACCAGTAGGGTTTCTCAATAAAAGTGTGAAAAATACAAAGTTAAGTGTTTCTTACACAATAATAATCATTTATTTGCCTTAAGATCATGTTACATTTGATATGTAAGAGCATAAGATATAAGGCACGTCACAGAATTGTAAATAGACACAGTACAATATACGAACACTCAGTATTACACAATATGCACTCAGATATTTAAAAATTTGAGTTCAAAAGCTTTTACAGAATAAAACATTTTGGAGCAAAAAACTTTAGTACATTTTTTCTGAACTCCAACCTTAGTTTCAGATTTAAGCTCAGATGGTAGATGGTTATAAATTATTAAGCCCATGGACCGTCCATGCATAGCAGTGGTGGTCCTTACAAAATTTTGATAGAGGTCCATGTACCTTCTAGTATTGCGACCATGAATACTGTCATTAGTTACATAATTTGATAAATTGTTCTTGGCAGACACACAAACAGCATACATGTAAACACAAGGAATTGGCAGTAAACCGAGCTTCTTAAACAAAGGAAGACAGGGTGTATCAGCTGTAGCATTACTACATATTAGCCTTACCACTTGTTTCTGAATCTGAAAGATAATGCAAATAATTAACTTAAGGGGCCGTGGGACATAGCTGTTTTTCAGACCTATTTTTCAAGGAAGATTGCTCCAACAGGAAGCCAGATATCGGAATGCGGTTTTCAGTAATTAAAAGAGAAAGTATCAAACTATTACTCTATAATCCTAGATTTTACGTAATAAGCCTTGTTAAAAATATATCTCGATGTAAAAATAGACCTTTTTGTTGCAAATATTGGGAGACAGAGGGGCTATTTTTTTAACTTTCGTTATTATAGAGTACAAGATTCAAGCTTAGTCTGTTGGATCCTTGAAAATTATTGATTTTTATTAAAAGACACGCTGTTGAGATATTCTGAAAGTAATTTATGTTTTTCGCCAACTCCAGCCCAGGGATACGCCTCGAGAATCGTGCAAATCACAGTTCACACATTCTCCGCCTACTGCGCTACTCAAAAAGTGGCACGGTCCCTCTACCCTATATCCTAAAACGGTAACCTTGAGGTGTTGGAGCTTGGGGGAAGGGAAAGTGAAGGCGGGCGGGAAGCAGAGGCGATTGAGACGGAGTGTCTGATTTACTGACGGGTTGTTTCTTGAGTCTCTGTTTAGGTTGTCGCTCTCGGGGTGTCTAGTAATAGTCAAACTGACTAATTGTCAAGTCTCGAAATGTCATCGGAAGCGTACCGATATTGGAAAATTAAAGTAGGCAGTCTCTTGACATTTTCGATGGCGAGGAAAAAAAGAAAGGGTGAATTTTTGGCCAAGCGGAGGGAAGAAAAAAAGGTAAATATTGTCATTTTTTGTGAAAACACTATCTTAATGTAGTGATATATTCATGTGTAAGTATGCAAATTTCTATTATCCGAAGTAGGCGTCTCAAAATAATGGGAACAGAGTCGCACGTAGGAGGAACTTCTTGTGCTATTGAAGAAATCCCGTCCAATATTGACGATTCAGTAGCTGATGAAACTTTGCATGATTCATTTGACAATATGGCAATTGCCGAAGAAGGGAAAAACGAAGGCATATCCGGTGGAGTAACGGGAAGAAGAATTATCGACTTAAAATATTCGACAAATCGGTTTCCAATTTACTGAAAAGGTTTAACCTAAATTTCAACCTGCGTTCTGATAGTAATTCCCAGCCTAGTTCTTCTATTAAACTCGTAACACTTATACAATTATCATAGCGGCCTTTAACAAATCTAGTGGATCTCCTTTGCACACGCTCTAATTCTTTTATCATACCTTCCTCGTACGGATCCCATATACTAGCAGCATATTCTAAATGAGGCCTGACAAGCGTAAAATAGCTTCTAGTACTCTCTCATCGCATTTGCCTAGAACTCTTTTTACGAATCCTGATATATGGTTTGCTACACTAGTTAATTCCCTGATGTGTTTCCCCCACAGCATGTCTTCAATGTTGGTGACGCCTAAGTATTTAATAAATTCTACGTTAGATATTTTCTTTTCTTTGATGCAATAATTTTTCTGGGGAAAGTTATTCTTTTTCCCAAAGTTCTTTATCGCGCATATCTTCAAATTTCATTCTAGCTGCCAACTATCACACCAATCATCAATCGCATATAAATCCTTAGCTAAAGAATGACTATCCTCTTAATTTCTTATTTCCTTATACACGACTGCATCAGAAGAAATACGTAAATATGAAGAGATTAGCCGTCAGGACTCAGTGGAGAGCTGCGTCAAACCGATCTGAGGATTGATGACCAATGATGACTGCTGCATCATCGGCAAAAAGACGGAGCTTGCTATTTTTAGCTACTGTATTCAAGTCATTTACGGAGAGAGGAAATAAAATTGGGCCTATCACGCTGGGGAACACCCGATGTAACTTTTACTTCGCCTGAGGTGACACCATCTAATACCACCCTTTGAACGCGTTCATGTAGGAAATCTCCTATCCAGCCTACCATATTACTGTCTCCCGTATGATGCTAACTTCGCGAGTAAATTACAGTGGGGAACCTTGTCAAACCTTTTCTAAATTTAAAAACGCTGCGTCTACCTGTACGTTACCTTCTCCGGAAATTAAAATATCATGAACAAAAAGACCTATTTGATTTTCGCAAGATCGTCCCTTTCTGGACCCATGCTTATTTGTTATCAATAAATCCTGGCTATCGAGGTGTCCCCTTATTGATGTAACTATCATATGCTGTATAATTTTGCACGACAGTGACGTTATTGATATTGGTTTATAATTCGATGGATGTTCCCTATCGCCACTTCTAAAAATTGGGATCACGTTTGCTATCTTCCAGTCTTTGGGAACCGCGTGTTCTTCGAGGGATTTGTTAAATATTACTTTAAGATACGGTGCCATTTCGAGAGCTATTTCTTTATACACACGAGCAGGAATTTCATCAGGACCTGAGGACTTGTTCGGGCTAACGTTTTTTAGTAAGGATACGATTCCGCTATAAGATACATTTATCGATCGGGGGCATTATTTGCTGAAATCGGTCTGGTATGGTTTCGAGCAAACTACGCTTAGATTGATTAAAAACGCTCTGGGAAAATAATTCAACAAATTAGCCTTATCTAAATATTTCGCCCCTATACCCTTTCAAGGAATTAACCGTTGAAATTTTAGTTCCCTGTACTTCCCTAGCATATGATCAAAATGCTTTCAGATTCCCCTCTAGTTGTTCTCCAAGTACTTTTCTCTTGAAATCACTTTATGCTTTTCTAAGGGCTGTTTTTGCGGCTGCTTTATATGTAACGTTCGATAATTTTTTTAGATCGCTATTAGCTACATTTTACTTAGTTTCGCGTGGATAACTCGTTGTCGTTTTAAACATTTTTTTAACCTCCGCGTTGTACCACCTTGGTTCCCTATTCTCACTCTTATACTCACTCACCGTGTAATTTGGAGGAACTCTTCCATGTCTGTATCACTATTTTTTCTGATGTTTAGAATTTTTAAAAAGAAGTCTGTAAGTCACGCCTAAATCCGTTAAAATCTGCTTTACTTAAAAGGCAAATCTTTCTTTTTAATTTTACATTTTTGTCAGTATTGAGGGATAATTTAACGTGTACTACCTTGTGGTCACTTATTCCATCGACATTTTTAACTTTAATAACTTTTTCATGGATGTTTGAGGCAAGTAAATCGAGAACATTCTCCCTTCTATTATGCAAATTTACTATTTGATGTACTGCGTATTATGCGAACAGGTTAAAAAATGACGAGCAGATTTCTTTGTCCCTACCCCCAGACTAATGACTACATGTTTTCCAATCTATCGATGTTGTATTGAAATCTCCACCTTTCAATAATCTGTCGTTCGTTGGTATGAGAATTAATGTGCCTGATCTGTTTCTCGAGTTCTAATACTGAGTGTACATCGGAATGGGGTGGTCTGTAGTAGGCACAAACGTATATTACTTTCAAATTACCACATTTAGACATTAACACGTGCAAGCCAAGCTACCAGCTGAGACCACCTCCTATTTGTTGCAGTTCTTACGGCTAAACTGTTGTCACAACAACCAATCAACGCGGCTACCCCAAAAAATGAAGTCCATTCATGACTTGGACCGCGGACACGTTCTCCTGCAGCTACGAACCCCACTAGGGCCAGGCTGGCCAGACAGGCTCGGTTCTTAGAAAATCGTAGCGAGTGCATTTCCGCGAATTCCACGTTGCCACATGGTATAATGTGGAGTCTGCCAAACAGTTTGGTCCAATCGTGTGTTGAAATGGCAACATTGCATCTAGTGGTCAGCTATGGTACGAAAACTCCGTGGACGGAGGGGCTGAGAGGGAAGGGTCATTATTGCCTCATCACCTCTGCGCAAAGAATTAAAGCGTAGAGGAGACACTGAACAAAAATATGGCTGGTTGGGTAGGCGCCGACTCTGGTAACTCTACCGGTCGACGGAAAAACTATCTCCATCATCTCAGCACTCGAAAGCGAAAAAATAATCATGTCCCACGGCCCCTTAAGGGGCAGACACAATAATGTTGGTGTCATCTGCATATAATACAGGCTCAACACCAGGCACAGATTTCACGATTCCAGGTAAGTCATTGATATAAATTAAAAACAAAATAGGGCTTAAAATGGAACCCTGGGGTACACCAATGGTGACTGCTTTACCTGGGGAGACAAATTGTGAACCTTTTTTGGACAGTACCTATAACATGTTGGCAACGTTCGCTCAAGTAGGAATTAATCCACATGTGATTTATGTTAAACCAATCTTAGGTTTGGCTACCATGGTGATGATGAAGTAATGTTGCACTCAGGAGAAAAGGTTGCCCAAATGAGCAGAAATGGCTTTCTACATCCACAACACAAATGTTTTTTAAACTGTTACTTGTTGATTTTGGGGCAGGATATGCCTTTCTTTATGAATACATTGAATAGATTAGTTGCAGTAAGATTGCTGATGTTCTCTTGACAGCATGAACCAGAATTAGCGGCAGTAGGGAAGTTTGGTATTAGTTCCTATTGGCAAGAAGTGATTTCATGAATGTTTTATATATTTTGATTTTAAAGGCAATACTTTTAATAATGTGGCCCCTTTGGCCCCAGATCAAGAATTAGCAGTGCTGCATATCTTAGTTAAGTTGTTCTGCTTGATGGATATTTGACTTACCCACTAATTGAATACCTTTTTCTTTCATTCCAGCTTTTTGTGTATCAAGCCTATGGTTCAACAACGTTGGCAGCAAACATCATATTGCTTGTCGTTGTTGGAGCTCTAGTTAATGGACCTTATGCTCTGATAACTACAGCTGTCTCTGCTGAATTGGGAACTCATCATTCACTGGATGGGAATGCGAGGGCATTAGCTACTGTGACAGCTATTATTGATGGCACTGGATCAATTGGTAAGGGGAATATAATAGTCATGATTTTACTGTCCATTAAATTTTTCTGCTATACAAAAATATAAAATAGCAAGATTTCCTCAGAAAAAAATCATCCACCTTCACTGGGATTACTCTGATACCCCAATTTCCTATTAGATGCTTTAGCCATTTAAGCTACTAAGGTATCTTCCCTGTGGATTACTAGGGCTAGATTTTTATTCTGCACATTAGTACTTCTGTTAGGGTTTTTACGCTCATTTGCAATGCTTGACTTTGTTAAAAGTAAATATGTCTTAAATAATGAAGGATTTGGTATTTTCCTGGTTTATGATTTGCATGAAATTTTCTCGGCAAATCTTCCATTTAGAGCATTCAATGCCAGTGTTTCAGTGTCTGACTCAACCACCATCCTCAGAGTTAGTTATGCCATGCCATGAAGTTAGTTAGTTTTAATTTGTTTATAATTCTCTATTATTGTCTAACCATCGGTATTTATGCCTATTGTTCTGCTTGGTGTCTGCTGATTTGTTTGCATTTGTCTTGCCTTCTTGATTAATCAGAGGACAGGCTTATAAGCTAAACTTAAGACTTGGTGTCATGGTTGATGTTGTTGCCCTCAAGTTTAATTTGTATTGCCTCTTGGTGAGTCTATCCCAGTATCTTGATGACATTAAATCATTAAATGCTTGCTCCTTGTACATTTCCCAAGAAAAGTTCACGTAGTGTTTAATGCTGACTTTAATCTCATATTTGGTGATACAGTGTGCACATTTACAGATGCTTTGTGACATTGCATGTGTGGCAGTTTGTTTCAATGTCTAGTTTATTTCAAGCCCCTTCAAACCACAGAGAAGAAGGATGCTTTGGTAGCTTACTAGCTGAAGCATTAGACTGGAAATTAAGGAAATAAAGGTTAAAGTCAAGAATAAGGTGGATGATTTTTTTGCTGTAGAAATTTGTAATGTTGCATTCTTCATGGCTAGATGGCAATCTTTGATCTTATCAAAATATGTTTTAATAAACTGTACTCTACTGATGCTGTAATCCCATGTCTTTCCATAATGTGAAAAATCTTTAAAAGTTAAAATGTTTGCGAGTTGTTCAATGGAAAGTTCAGAATATGCATCTTAAATTTGAGTGTTTCTTCAGTAGCGAATACTTGCATATTAATTTAGGGTCTAGATTTTAAGGAATACAAAACTAGCTGCACTTTTATACATTTTACAAGTGGAAAAATCTTTTTTTTTACCTTTGGCTGGTGTTCAAAGTCTCATCATACATGTTGTACATTCCCTGATTTGGTCTTTTGACCTTCCTGGTTGGCGGTTAAACATTTCTCTTTTACTCTTGTCTGTGTTTGAGATCTCGTCAAACTTGACCAACTGTCCGCATAACACTTGAATTTCTCTCTCTCTCTCCATCATAGGTGCTGCTGTGGGTCCATTACTAGCTGGCCTAGTATCATCTTATGGATGGAATAGTGTGTTTTACATGCTAATGGCTGCAGATCTTTTGGCTTTAATGGTTAGTGAATACATAGCTTTATTAAAACATGAAATGTTTGGTTAAAAAGTGGTTTAAAAAAATTTTATTCCTCTTCCCCTGAATTTCCTCAGATTGCTGCCCTGTTTTCTCTGGCTATAGTGGCATAGTTGTTTGTAGTTTATTTGATTAAACAGTCACCTCTTTCTTAGTCTTTGTTAGAAATGTGTTGATTAACTGTAATCTAATGAAAAGCTATTTCCTCTAATCATTTAATGGAAGTAGAACATTAATAGAATCATTAATTAAGATAAACTTCTGACTGTGGAGTGTTAGATATTTAGGGGTTTTCCATTACTAGTGAAGAGATTTTAATTTGCTCCAAGTTTTCAGCATTGAGTGATAACTTTTCTGTTGGTCCTTATCATGGTACAACTGTCCACATAAAAATATGACTACTTCGGAGGCTGATTTTTTCTAAGTCCTGAACTAAAGGAGATTAGACAACAGTGTAGCTCTGTCTCTTTAAATGCCCAGGCTGCAAAAGACCCACATGGCTGGGGAGCCCCCTTCTACCCTTGCCATGGTTTAGGGTGAGAGACAGAGACACCCTTCCTCAATGACTTGGACAGGGATTTTTGCATTGGAGGGGGAGGGCACACACGCGTGTTAGCTCAACTATTTCTGTAGCCACAATCACCTTTTTCAGTCTGAAGAGAGGAAAAACCCACAAAACGTGTTCCTTAAATACCCATTGTGTTTGGGCCCTGAAAGGGACAGACTTGACCTTGGAGGATGAAGCCCCGTGGGGTCGTGACGGAGTGGAAGGAAGGCCCCAGTGAAGTGAAAGGAAACTCGAAACATGGAAAAAGAATTACAGACACACTTTAGTTTAAATATTTTGATAGTCACAACTACCTTTGTCAGTCCGAAAAAAGGAAATAACCACCTGTTCTTTGAATGCCCTTTGTGTTATGGCTCTGAAGGTCTTGAACTCTGAGGATGGAGACATGCAGGATATCCGGTGGTCAGGGTTGTGGGTGTCATAAAACGTGTTGGGTATGATTCTGAAGGTGAAAAAAATATACCGACCGACTTCCTAACGTATCGGAATTATTTCTGAGAGTAGGGTATCTGTGAAGTGCTCAACAGCTGCTCATCTCCCTTCTCTAATTATGTTGTTTTATAAAACTCTCCTTAGGAGAGTGGAGTGCTATGAAGCTGAGAAAACCTAAAAAAAACTTCTTTATTGCAAGAAGCTTGACCCACGAAGGTCGATAGCTGTTGATTATCTGAAATTAATGGCTTTTGAATAACGTCCAGGAGTTCTTACTCAAGCGTTACAAAAAATACTGAAGATCGCATCAGCAGCTGATCTAATTACATTTAGACATAATACATGAGTGGCTTAATCAGTGATGTATTGCAAAATATTTTCAAAATATTAATCCTATGACTTTATGTTTACATCTTCCTCGCTTGGAGATATGAATGTTGGACGAATCTGAGTAAAATGGTGACTTAGTGATCAATAAATGTAGGCGTTTTGAAGTAATAAGGTTACAGGACATAAAATGTCAACCAGAACATTGCATATTTTCAGGCCTTATTATATCCGTGGAAATGTTAAGACAATTTAGCACGTTAATCATTACCCTTAGAAAATTGGCCAATTGCCATAGAACTAAAAAGTGGCCTACGTGTAAATGTTAGGTATTTTCAGATGATGTAATGAAAGTGAGCATAATTTTCGATGATGTTACTACTATAGATGTGGTGAGCAGCATTTGGAACTTATCTCGTACCCCTTCTCCCAATCTGTGGCCACAGGGACCGGTGTGGTTCCGGTGACTCGTCTCTTAGCAGAAATCATAAACAGGACAGATTGCCGTGACTGTTCATTTCAGAAAGGGAAAAGGGCAAATATCCCCCTTAAGGGTACCCCCCAATAAAAGGCAAGAGCCAGAGCCCTGGGCAAGCTCTCCGTGCCAAGGAAGTGTTGTCAAATCTCCTTCAACTCGGGACTTGGGAAAAATTGGCCTCCGAAGTGATAATATTTTTATGTGGATGGGTGTACATTTTTATCAAGAGTTTGATTGATGTGTTCATGAAAACATCGGACTTTTCATGAACATGTGTTCATGAACATTCTGATTATTTGTGTTAAAGAATCCTCTTGTCCTTGGGAGTTACCCTCTGAGATGTATGATTAACTGATACTGCAGATAACAGCAAATGGTCCAAAGAACAAGACAAATCAAATACTGGTCACTTTTTCTTTGCATAAGTGCTATCAAGTTACCTTCCCAATATTGTTACTAAAGATCTTATCAGAAATACTTGCTGCTTTTGAGCCTATGGTGAAAAATTCAGTGAAAAGCATTAATCATTCCATATTATCAATGCAGAGTTTGAAAAAATTGTTCTCATTCAGGTTCTTCATGCTGTGGAAATGGTCTGAGATTCCTTTTCTCTGCATGCCCCACTACCCCTGTGACTTTTAAAACAATGTGCTACAGGCTATTTGATTGTTCACCTGATCGGATAGTGTGATGTGTAGGTTTATACTTTGTACTGAATCTTAAAATACAGTACTCTGTGATGTATGATTGATGGTGTCATGCTGAAGTGGACTCTCGTTAGGATGTTCTTTGATAGCACATTTTCCAGATTTGCATGAACATTTACTCAGGTCTGAGTCACAGTGCACATAAATAATTCTGGTTAGCACATCTTGGTTTCTTCTTTTGCATATTTGGAGGAGACCAAGCCAAATTATTTTCCTGGAAAATAGCCATCCTCTAGGTCAATTGGTTGATGAAAATTTTTCAAAAGCCTTTTTTAAACTTTATGTGAATTGCAATGAGTGCATATGAATACTTATATTTTCTTTTTCTCTTCTAGCTTCTCATCCGACTGTCTATATTAGAATTCCAGCGGAGAAGACAAGAAGAAAACAGAATTCATTGGGTGAAGCCATAAATTCTGACCATCAATGTGGACAGTGAAATTGTGACAGCTCAGGGCAGGTTTAAATTCGTTAACTTTGTTCCTGCTACCAAATGACAGTGCCGTCGTAGAAGGTAATTTGAAAGTGGAGCATTGACTCTGATTGATAGCGAGTTATAAATCTCAGCAGAAGTGACACAAGATGGATGAATGCATGATGAGTGAGTGATCAGCATTCCATTTTTGGAGTTGTATATATATTTTGTATAATGATGTTTTAAGTTTAAGCTGAGTGGGTATGCTGCTCGTTCTTGTTTGTATTATGTACAATGTACATCAGATTATTTAATTGTTACCCTGCGCTCATGAATATCGTTACTGAAGTACTCTTATGCTGCATTAACAATTTTTTTATTTTATTTTTACAAAATGGAGCTCATGTGTTTAGCAGTTTTATCCGGCCTTGGAAATGATGAATGCCCAGACATGCAATTTCAAGGATTAAGCATGTGTATGTGTTTGAAAGGTTCGATCTTTTAGCAGTTGCTTTCTCAAGGAATTCAATCTTTATATTTGTGGCTTTTACTTAACAAATGATACATCAATCTAATGTGTCAATATGTGATCAAAAGCTTTTCTTTGTTCCTCATCTAATCCAAATTTCTACAGTGATCTTTTTTCTTGATATTGACTTTCTTGTCATATAACTTGCTAGTGATTTTTCCTTCCTATTCTATTTACTGGGCAAGATTAAATGCAGTAACTCATTTTGAAAACCCAAACATTGACTCATGGAATGTAACTCACGATATTGACTGAATACTCGTTTGTTATGGAAAAAAATATTTTTATAATTACATACTTACCTAAAAAGAGTATGTTAATGCCTAAAACTACATGTTAAACAAACAAAATTATTGAATACCAAGTACTTAGCAGAAAAGTTGAACATCTTTCTTGTTTTATTTTTACTTTCTATTTATTGGGTGAGATAAACTGTTGTAACTCGTTTGGTAAACTCAAACATTGACTCATTAACCCTTTTAGTGTCACTTTTTATTTTAATTTTGGCCACAAATATGCTGTCTCACTATTTTTAGTGCCGTTTGAATGCATATATATGGCCAAATGTTCTTTGGAAGAAAATTTTTGAATGTAATGTTACAAGCAAATACCAGGAGTTAAAGTTAACTGAAAAGGGGATCTAGATGTTGATGTGAAGCATCTAGAGATTGACTGAGTACTCTACTTGTTTGTTATGGAAAAAATATTTTTATAATTACATATTTAAAGTGAGTATGTGAATGTCTAAAATTGCATGTTGAATAAATAAAATTATACTTAAAATGTATAATATTTGTAGAAAAAATGCCAAGTGTCTCTTTCTTGTTTTATTTTTATTACAAAATTGTCTATTTTAGTAGTCATCTGGAAATAGTTCAGTGCAAAACCTTAATTGAATGCAATTATGTATATTTTGTTTCCGTCTTTATTTTGTGATTGTGACTAAATCTCACTTTATACTCCTAAGTCTGCTAACTTTCAAATATGCAGACATACAACACCTGGTGCAAAATTCAAAAGCAAACTGAAATTTCTGAATTGGTAGCAGTTATGAGGTTTATTTGGCCATTGCAGCTGGTGGAGTGGCATGTGAGAACAGTTAGAGATAAACTTAAAAGTACAATAACCTTAGGCCAACTTCAATGTTTTTTGGCTTTGAAGGAACTTCATTTGCTGAGAAGCTCAACATCTAACTCATTTGTACGTAGATGACTTAATATATGAGATATCCTTTTTTCAGGTTAATCCTGGAAATTTTACTTTTTTAAGGTTTACTGTTATTATATGGCCTTGGTGAAATTTTGACTGGCTTTGATAGTGCTCAATTGCATTTTACACCACCAGCAGTATTCAAGTTTTTTTTTCGGTAAAGGCAGTCACAGTGAATCTTTGGTTGTACCCTCATTTGTTTCAAAATCATCAAATGCGCTATGAATTTACTATGCAGTCCTCCAAAATATAATGGGGATCCAGATTGGTGTGGTGACTAGAGTTCTTCCCTCCCATCATGTAGGCTTTATCCAATCCCTGCCATGGCTGAGATTTTTCATTTGTTTCACATGGGCCAACTTTTAAGTGCTATGTGCACTTTGAGCTTGGTATTCAGTCTATTGGATGGGGTGTTGTAAATATCAAACCTGCCGTGTGAATGGCGGTGAAATTCACATTAATTTCCATGTGAAAAAATTCACCTGGACCAGGAAGCAAACCACGGACCTTTGGCTTTCTGGGCCACTGCACAAACCACTACGCTACCCAGGATCTGTAATTCACATGGCAATTTTGACCGAGGTTCAATGTGCTAGATTGTGAGCCCTCGCAGTCCATCAAGGATGGCAACGCAAGGAAGAAAGGGCTTCAAAGAAGCCACGACCAATGGTGTACCTTATTTCAGCACTTTTGAGCCCTCGTGGTCCATCATGGATGGCAACGCAAGGAAGAAAGGGCTTCAAAGAAGCCACGACCAATGGTGTTCCTCATTCCAGTTCTTCTTGGAAGCCCTTTCTTCCTTGTGTTGCCATCCTTGATGGACCGAGAGGGCTCAAAATCTAGCAACTTGAACTTGGGTAAAATTGCCATGTGAATTATGGATCCTGGGTAGTGTAGTGGTCTGCACAGTGACCCAGAAAACCATAGGTCCGTGGTTCAATTCCCGGTCCAGGTGAATTTTTTCACATGGCAGTTAATGTGTATTGGATGGGGTGGTAAGCTGCAGAACTTGGTATGCTTCATTAAGGGTAGGCTAATGAGGATTCTGGAGAGTTATCCCCATCTTTCACCGGTTCCATGGAAAATTCCTTTCTCCCTAAATATATTAACCCCTGCCTGAAATGTGATGGTCTTACATCAGGGATTTGGTCATTTTATTCACAGAATAGGGATTAGTATGATGATGGTAATGAGTTCCATGTGGTTTCTGATGACCGACTATAAATTATAAGTGAAGGAAAAAGTAGGGGTACAGGAGTAATGAATCGCTGGAGTGAGAGGGGCTCAAGATTTTGACTGAAGCTAGGTTTTTTGATAATTTGATTGTAAATATTTAACCTAAGCAGTTGAGGGTGGTGACTTGAGGCTTTTTCTTGCAGCAGCAGGTCAGAATGCTACTGTGTACTAAGCATTTGGAGGAAAAGACTTCATTGGATACGCAAATAAAAAAAATGGCAGAATATGAGACTTACCATCATGAACTGCACCCAGTAATAATCATTGCCAATAACTAATTTTTGGAAAATCAGCAGAGAGGAGGTGAATATGAAAAGGAAACATTATGGTGTGCCCCAATGGTAGGTAAATGAGTTATTTATTCATTAAAATTATTCCAAAGTAAGTAGTTACTAATAAAGTAGATTCACTGTGAATAATTTGGCAGAGGAAGTTTAATGGTGAAAATAAATGCTATTAAAAAAAGGATTAATTATTTGGAAGAAACTTAGCATGGTGTAGTGGGATGGTTATTATGTTCTTTATAACCATTTACTTTTTTTACATCTGGGAAATTTTTGCCCAGATATTGTGTGACTTGTAATGGTTTACCTCCCATGGAATAGCTGATTAAAAACAAAGAATGGTAGCCAGGCCAATATGTGCCAGCTTGTTAAGCCAAAGGCCATGGATTTGAATACTTTCTAAGGATTAAGATAGTTGGTGCCCTATCAATTATAAAGTTAGAGCACCTAAAAAACCAAACTCTACTACTGCTACAATAAACTTAAGTTGCATTTCTAGTGTGTATTACTGGAGATCTATAGGGAGAGAAAATACACAATGTGTACTTATTGCCTATTCAGTTGCTCCAAAAGCAAGCTGGTGGTTTAAGGGTTAATAAAATAAAAAAAAGGCCATCTCCTTGGTTTAACCCAAAGGTCAACCTGATTGGCGAGGAAAGATCTTACCAAATCTTATCACCCTGGCAAATAAAGTTAATTTATTAGGGCAGTGATATTTATTTTTTTGGGCAGACTGTGGCTTTCGAGAAATTTGGTGCCTATACACCTAAATTGCCAATCACTCTGCTTGCTTCGAGTTATTAAACTAGAAAGCACTTTATTGCAAACAGTAATTTTCTGGACGTGTCTATAGCTGAAAGTATTAGTAGAGGTGACTCTTAAGATTGAGCCTGATATGTCTATTAAGGCCTCTCCAAGAGCTATGACCTCTAGTTAGGATTCCAATGGTTGATACTGTAGGCTACCTTATTGTCTACTGTAGGCTACCTTATTGTCAACAAAGTCAGTAGCATTAAATTGTACTTGAACTGCTCCACCTATAACTTCCTCCAAAGAAAAATATTTGTACAAAAATGTGCATAATTGAACTTCTTCCCTAAAAGTCAAGGTAAAATCTCAATATGGAAGCCACCAGTCACATTTACTTGTGTCCTTAAGTCCTCATGTTAGATAGACAAAGAGGGGCATGATATTTCGCACCATGAGGATCTATATCATAAAACCATGTGCGTGTGTAATAGAAGAACAGAGAAGAAGAGTACTTCGGCATTACCATGCGTATAGATTTAAAAAGCCAATGTTTCTTCTCCTTTGCTGGAGACCTCTTCAGGGATGAGTATTAATTCATTATTCAACTTACTAGCCCCTAAGGCAATGGGCAAAGGAACATTGGCATTTAAAATCTAGACTCAGGGTAATCCTAAAAGTACCCTTCTTTATGAATATGGACAGCGAAAGTCTCAGCAATTTGAGAAGAGTATGTGTTAGTGCCAGTCCAATATTTACATTCGAGACAGCTGATACCTGTGAACACCCAAGTATGATACCATATATTTCATCCAAAGAATGGTGAGTTATAATAAAAATTGGCCATTATTTATAAATTTGCCATACAATGGAAATACACAACGGTATTAAAACGCTTTACTGTAGTTCAAAAGTATATACCTACTTTAAATAGAAAACCTGAACTTTTTAAAATTTCAATCAATTGCATATTTAATGACTCGTTTAGTTGAATTGTCGATATCATCAGGAAGAAACTACAGAACTGACCCTTGAATGCACACAAGTGAGGGAGGGGTAAAAAAAGATTAGGGTCTGAGGTGGTGGGGAGGGACAGAGTTGGAAGGGAAAGGGTATATAGGGGAAGTAAAGTATGGAGAGGCTCTCAACAGGATGAGCAGAGGAGGGAAGCAGAGAATGACATAGAGGAAGTAATTATTGCTATAAAGGTGGCTCCAGACGTACACTGAGCAACTGCTTGCCAAATGCTGAGCAGTGTGGACGGCTTGCTTGATGCCTGCCATGAGGCAATTTTCAATGCTCGCCTTTCCCTGCAGTGTGTCGATCTTGTGTCTGTTGCTTGGTGCTCACCGAATGTCTGGTGCTGCAATACAGTGACATTTAGGATGGGAATGGGTAGCAAAAACATTGTGTTGTAGACTATGTCTACTGGCAAGGTTCATTCTACATTCTATTCCGAAATGTCAAGTCTCCTGCCCTTGGCTTCTTGGTGAAGGATTTCTGGTACAAAGTCACTTGCATGACCCTCCTTCCAAAGGTGCTTCGTAAAGTAATACTGTGTGGTGTTGCCAGTAATTTTATTTTTTTGCTTGTTCAGACTCTGAAGGACCTCCATGTTGGTCCCACAGTATTCACTATATTTTAACTGGTGATTCTGTATGGCTTTTACTAGGTATATAATGTTGACTATTCCATGAAACCAGTCATATGAAATATAATTGCACGAAATTTAAAGTTTAGTATTTTTTACAAAGCATTGCGTTTCACAAATAAAGCCTGAAACAATTGAATTTATATATTTTTACTGAAAAATATATGCCTCTGAAAAATGTATTTATTATCATTCTATTATTTACAAAATAATGGAAGGTATCACCTAGTGTGATTCCCAATTAACAAGTGGAAGATTACAGTCTTTTAAGTGAAAAATGAGTCATCATGACTCACTCAAAGCCTGGTGGAAAAAGTTATCATAGATTTCTTATTTCAGACAAACTGAGATATAGTCAGCTGATTTCAGAGTTGCCAGATTCCTGAAAACAAAATAAGGGACAGGTGTGCTGTCGAGGAAATCATTGTGACATAATCGACAACTAGTGAACTTCTTTTAAGAATGATTTTAAGGGTGTTATATCGACATCACATGACAGTATATTAATAAATAATAAACACCTTTACCAGGATTACATATACTGAAAATAACATTTTCTTTCCCTGCAAGGGACACGGGACATTTAACACGAGTACGGGACTATCCCGTAAAATCCGGGACTACTGACAACCCTGGCTGATACAGAAACCGTCCTCACAAAATATATGTATTAAAAGCACTTGTATTCATTATTGGTAATCAAAGTCCAGTGATGAATCAAAACTTAGTTGCTTTCACTAAGTAACCCGCAGGCATTGGTAATGTATGGTGCTGCTCTTATACAAATCTAGCTATTACTGGCGCACCCTCCACCTCTGAACAGGTCAATCATAAAAACTTTATACTCATATAGGCTAATTTGACTCTAGTGCTGTTAAAATGAGACTTTAACAATTGTGAGCTTACAAATAAACTTAATTTATTTTGAAGTCAGGTAAGTATTGATTATGTGCTGCAACATGGTAACTGACAAACACTTACGGATAGCAACAAAGTGAGTATTTACATTACTCATAAATTAACGTTGAAGATAAGTGGCCAAAGAGGACTATTACAAATTAGAGGAAAACAATTCTACGATAAAAATACATGCGACATCAATTGCCAGCAATTGGATGTGCCTGATACGGTACAATTGTACTCTCAAAGATCTATTCTGCCTCACGCGATAGAAATAGAACTGTATGAAGACAATATTTGAATAATAACAATTTTAATAATATCCGGAACATGGTAGAGAGGAACCATTAGTTTCTGAGAATAAAACGTAAACGCAGGGTTTGCGGAATTTCTACACAGAGCTATTGAGTGACAAACAAACGACAATGAAATAATATTCACCTCCCGAAGAAAAAACTCACAGACACTTCGAAATTAAAAAAACTTTGAGGGGATAACCCACGACACTCCCAAGTCCTCCGTTTGAACCTGAATAGAATTTAAGCTTGAGGTCTTCAAAGTTTTACGTCAGTAATTTTGAAAGTCATTTCAAACAGACACTGCGGAAAGCAATATACACACTGTATCACGGGAATGTTCAGAAAAATCAAGGCATTCCTGTAGGAATGATGAATGACATCCTGTCCGCCACAGCACCCCATTCTGCCCTATGAGTCTGGAATATGACAATCCAAGCAACAAGGGCAACAGTCCATATCAATGCTCCGATAAAAGACAGGATTACATCTGCAAAAAATGATGCGGATCTGAGGGCTAATACAACAGAAAAAAAAAACAGTTCAAAAGGTGAAGAGTGAAATCTACGTACATTTCTTTATTTGTTTCTGTTCATCATAAGGAGGCTTCCAGAATGCCTCCCTGAAAAACCATATTGCGTTAACGCACCACAGAAAAGGCAGTAAGAGAAATCCCGCTGAAATGGTTAGATATCAAGAATGTCAAGAAATACTTTGAAATAGTCTGTCATCATCATGAAGGAAACTAGAAATGTCGAACAAAGAACTAGTAAAAACCCACCTTGAAAATACCATCGGCATAGGTACAATTTCTTATCGTTTTTCAATTTAGATAAATCCATTGTCGATGAAAGAAATTATTGGATCTTCCAAGAGTTATTAAAATACTCCTACGATTATTTACACCACTTCCATTACGCGGATGCGGATTATGCGAGTGATGCGAATTACGAAGGGCAATTGTTTGAGTTTTAAGGAAAGAAGGGAAAGAAGTATTCCGAATATGTCCTGCTTGTTTTGAATTAATATTTTCCCATATAGCATAAATTATTTCCGTTGTAACTGAAAATCGTACTTTGCACAGGCTAAGGGAGTACGTAGCTGTCGAAGGACGTTTTCTGTTGGCAGCTGTTATGTCGTTGTGAAGTTATTTGTTGTGAGGTTCCTTGAACATAATTTCACATTTTTGTGGATCTTGAACAATGGCATCGGGGGAAGATAAAATTTTAGATTCCAAAAAGGCTGCTGCTGGCGTAAATCCAGGATCACAAGATGAAGAATTACAAGACTTGCTGGACAGTAAGTTTGAATAATTAATTCGCTGCATTACACTCGCAGTGATATTGTTGATGCTCAAAAAAATTACTTTTAGGTGCGTTGGAGGACTTTGACGCACCGACGAAATCATCTGAAGAATGCTCAAAACCAACTGAAGACAAAGATAATCCTCCACAATCTGATGTAGACCCTCTTGGAAATATATGGACCGAAGAATTTATTAAACAGGCCACATCTCAGTTTGAACAAAGCTTGCAAACAATTTTATCAGCTGGTAATGATAATGTTTTACATTTATAAATATTTGACTTAGGTATAGTGATATTTAATTTGACGAATAGATTCCGATAAAGTTAACTAACGTTTTTACTACAATAGTAAATATATACCTATTCTTTTGTTACAATCTAATGGATTTGGTTAATGATTGTTGTGTTGTTTCTTCTCACAAAATGAAATATTGATATTTTTTTGCGGTTGGCTAAACATTTTAAATATCCGGATTTTTAAAATTTTTGATTGATGAAGTTGTTGTAGCTGGACTGTAAAGATCGGTAGATCCCGTAGTGTTAATGAGTGTTATTATTTACATATTTAATCTGAGAATTATTATTCAAGGATTTGATCTCACAACCACATAATTGCGTGCAGAGACTCAAGTTATGGCATTAACCGCGTCCGTGTTCGGGAAATATTTTTAGTGCATGTAGATACTGCTAATATATAACTTAATTTTACTGCTTATATCATTTCCTTGTATGTTTTAATGCCAAGATTTTGATTTCTCATTTTGTGCTCAATAACATTTTCAAAGTGATAATTGATTTTAACAGTCTTAGCAGCCAAAGTTCAATAACCCGTATCTATACCATATATCTCTAAGATAATTTTTCTTAATAATGTAGGAGCTAATGGTGGAGAGGAAGTGGGAGATACATTACAGAAAATGGCCCAGGCCGCTGCCAAAGCGGCCGCAGAAGAATCCTCTGATCAGGACTTTTCAGCCGCTATTGCACAAACTTTAAAAAACCTCTCTGAGGGCACACACAATTTGCAAGTTAGTATGACGAATTTTATTGTAATATTTATGAAATAAATTAACCATTAATCTTGGCTATATTATTGGTTGAACGTTATAATGGTCCTTATTTCATCTGTACTCTGAATGATTATTTATCCTAAGTGTGAAAATTTTAGTTAAATCATCCCTACGAGTAGAATCCATCCGTTTTTAGATGATGCGTTTCAAAAAAATTACCCTGAATTATATTCATTTTTGGCCGAGTTATGTGTATTTAAAATACCAATTAAATTATTCCAGAGTAGACTGAATTTTATTGGCAATGTAACTGTGATACAGGTCTTGCAAGTGAATTGGATATTGTGTGTGAGAGCAGGAGGAAACCAATTTTTAGAGAACCTGAGATAGGGCAAAATATTATTAAGAAGTTCCATGAAAGCTAAAGATAAATGCTGTGCATTTCATGAACCTTTACTGTAAGGATAAGGAAGAATCGGAGGGAGAAACTTGAGTGGCTTTTGGATAAGTTTTACATTAAGAAACATAAATGAAGGCATGCCAGACATGCAGGAAAAGAAAGGTAGCTGTTGTAGACAATGGCAGTGGTGGAGGTGGCAAGAAGGAATGGGATGTCAAAGGTCCCAACAGGAAGGGAATACTAGAGGAGCAAAGATATGGGAGGAAAGTAATTACATTTTATGTATATGTAGTATTGAGAGGTACCTATAAGGAACTATGCCAGCACAAAGAAATAATCGTAACCAGTAAGAGCTTACCTTGCATAGGAATTGTTTAATTACTTCATCAGAAAAAAATTTCAAGGGTAAGGTAGCCATTTACTAAAAATGTTTTCATATTAATGCCTATGTTCAGCTTTAAATATTATTTTCAACAGAAAGTGAATCAGTTTCCGAGCAAAACTCAATTAAATGTGCTCTTATGAAGTGCCTGGTACGGTCATTATTTTTTTAAGTTTTATTTCAATGGAACTTTTTTCACAACATCAGGCATCTCCTTGTTGAAGTTTGATGTATATAGTCAAATAAATTAGTAGCACTTTTCCATTAAATTGTATTTTAAGACACAACATGTGTTTTGGCTGGCTAAGACATCCTCAAGTATGAGCTTTAGTTTGCTGGAAGTGCTTATATGGGAAATGGAAGAGGGGGATTTCAGGGACAACCAGCATAGAGTACTAAGCAGGAATCTTTTACTATGTTTCTTATCTTCCCCAGGTAATTATTCACACCCTATAGTTGTACATTTTATTTTCCATGGAACCATACACACAAACAAAATACTGTCGCCCTAACTCAAGAGTATTTGCGTAAGTGAGGTATTTTGTTGAAATTTATTGTAGCGAGTAATGTTAGGTTTTGAAATGCCACGTTCAAAATTCCAAGGTATAATTCCAACTAATTAATTTAAGAAATAACTTTTAATATGCATTGTTTTAGCATCGAAAATATCTAGGTCTTAACGCCCAACCATTGGTTCTTCGTAGTATGACATCATCTCCCATATTAGCAGTAGCGAAATAGCCTAGCTTTGCATTGAGGGTGAAAATATTCTTAGCCTTTTTGAAGTTTTTTCGTCATTTGATATAAAACTGAGTTTTTGTTTATGGAAGTTGGATTCGCAGTCACAAGTTCCAACATTATTCCAGTCGTGGACGTGATACTGAACGGACATTTTCTGTGCAAAAACGCAGACTATGTTGGACGTGAGCAGCTAGCCGTAAAATTATCACTGTCGCCGCATTATTATTATTTTTCTTGCATTATATTATGTAGTAAACCATGAATTATACCTTCCATTATATATATTCACCGTAATGAAGCCTTAAATTTGACTAAAGCTCTATTAAATAACTAATTAAGCTTTTCTGAACAGTGCACTATTAAACCTTGAGGTAGCTGTATTTGAGTAATACCACATGACGTGAATGACATTCATTTCAATTTAATTTATTAATTATGGGATGGTTCTTGCTTTTGCGACTACCGATAAATGAAGTTAATACCCTTAATTTTTGTAATTTACAGGAAGTGGCCTATGTTTATTAAAGAAACCCTTCGTTTTAGTAAAAATTTGTTTTACAGAGTTGTGATCACTAAATAAATAACTCATATTTCCCCGCAGGTTTAAACTTCCCTTTTCCATAAGTATTAGGAAACTTCTACATTTAGAATCATTTAGCATTAAATGAAAGGGAATCAACATAAAAAGAGGAATAAGGAGAGTGCGTTTGAATACTATCAGCAATCGGTTGTCACAGTTGATGTCCTGTTGGTGCCTAACTGGAGTGGATGTATCTTCATTTGGAGGAAAGTCTAAATACTGTACAGCTATCGCAGTTGATGTGCTGGCATTGGAAACAGTGCTAAGTAGTCCTATCACCTTCCTCTTCTTAAGAACAGGCGTCTCAGTTAAAGGCACATTTGAAGGCCTAGACTAGCACTGAAACGCAAGAGGCGCAACACTTTTTTTGATTCCAAGTAGGCCACCCATTATGTTTCATCTCATATAATTGTCAGCATCCTCTTCCAACTGAAAATGGAATAATATATATTTAACAAACGAAATGTCTCTACTTTTCCCCAAGTCTTAGCTGTCGTCCCTAGTCTTAATATAAATTATATATCAATAGGCAAATATCGCTCATCTGTATCAAATAAATACAGATATTATCGTTGTTTAGAAAAACAAATGTACTACTTTAAATATGAGAATAATTTAGTAATAAAACATTATGATCCATTTAAATATGACATAATTAACCATTTGAATGAGACATTAATTGCAATGATATCATAAGGGTAGTAATACGATATTTTGAACCACTTAAAAAGGAAAAGATGTAATACAAACCGTTCAAAAATGACAAGTAAAAGATTTACGACCTAATTATCGTAATACAACATTACAAGCCGTTTAAATACGGTATAGGAAACCAAAATAAAACTATTGGTCCAAACGATACTAATCAGTTTAATCAGCCCCAATAATATTACCATGAACGATTAATATGCCTTAAATGTTCCGCAATTTCAGTTAGAACAACAAAAGTATAGCACAAAAAGTTTATTACAGTTTAAGCAAAGTATCGCCTAACAATGAATTGTGTTACACAAATTATGCCTATAAAACTACTAACTACGTATTTCTTAAGTAAATTTGCTACACTTACGTTAAAGTGAGTCGCGAGGATTTTAGATGAGGGTGTCTAGAAAGGCTCTTGCCCGGGATTTGAACCAGTGAATCAGTAGCTCAGTGCTCTACCCACTAGGCCACCATGACCCCCATTGAAACATGATATAAATGCCATTATTGTTTTCTGCATTTTTTCGCGATACGTCTACGTTGTTTGACACCAGTGAGTCTTCAGTGATGCCTGAAAAAATGCAGAGAACATCTAACCAACGCCGCGGACACCTACGAACAAATGCCATTATTGTTTAGAATCGATGAATGCCCTATAAGGGAGTTGCATCAATGAGCATTGGCTCAAATTTGAACTTCATTTGGGTTTGACCTTTTAACTCTGGGGAAATCTGTCTGTGAATCATTATCTATCTTTAGTTAATTATAGTGTAAGTTGAATGTCCTTCTTTCTCTATCCTCTGATTCCCATCTCATAATAACTGTCTTCTGTTAATTGTGAAAATTGCTCCCCAACTACTTACTGCCAAAAGTCACAATCTATCCAAGTAAATACTCTAGTTTCTAATCTCTGCCTTGGAATACTCTTTTGCTTTCCAGAGCCCCATGAGTGATGAAGACCTTATGAAAATGTTTGGTAGCATGGGCCTTGGAGGTGAAGATAGTTCTTTTCCTTCCGATGGTGACTTCTTACCAATTTTACAGACTATGATGCAGTCATTACTTTCCAAAGATGTTCTTCTTCCTGCACTGCAAGATATGGTGGAAAAGGTACGTTATGGTGTTGCTGTTTTTCATTAGGGAAGGCTATTGACTGTTTTGGTCATTTCCCTGAATTAGGATAGGTGGGATATAAGGCAGAGGTAGGAATTTTTTAAAGGAACAGAGCAAGGGTGAAGAGAAATCAGGTGTTGGCATTTGCCTGCTCTTAATGAAAAGCGGCAAGGGTTCCATTGTTGAATGTCCCATATGATGGACAGATACTGAACTGGAAGTGCTGTCCACATAGCATTAAATTGGGGACCTGTGTACTACATATTGAAAACTCGCTGCCATGCCGGGTATTCTAACATGGTCTTTCAGATTAGGAAGCCTAGCCATCACACCATCTGACCCCAATTTTGATGCAGTCTGGATTTGTAAAGAATAGGAATAAATAAGTGAAACTTTGGTGGTTGGGAAGAAAATATTATGTGTGGTTCTTTTGCCAAACTAGACGTATAATGTTTCATGTAATTGGATTTGAATTGTTGGGAATGTATAGTCGTTTGCTACCTCAGACATGGATTATATCATGCAAGGGGTTTTTCTATGATGGAGACTCAATATTTCATGTTGATTAAGTGCAGTGATATTGCAAAAGTGTTGATGAAAAGAAATCTTATAAAACCGTTTCTATTTATCCCAAGCCATTATTCCATTATTGCACTTGTTACATGGATGTGAGATATTTTTGCTTTCTGATGTGGAGCCAAGCTATTCATGATTATTTTTTGACAGTTTGAAAGTGAATTGAAATTTAATGCTGATGGTTTTGAAATTTCCATTATCTTTCTTGAGAAAATGCAAATTCTCCTTGACCTAGTTCAGACTTGTCATGTTGTCATTTTTATTCTCATTTGCATGGCTGCAGTTTATTGTACTCAGGTGAATGCTTCCTTGGTACATTGAACATGATGGCTGCATTCCACTATGTGTATCTACTGTTGGTGAAACTTGTTGACTACAATCTACAGACTATAAAATTTCAAATGCTGTATTCACTTCTGTTTTTCTAGTTATCACCCAGTAGTTATATAGAGAAAAGGAAATATTTTGTTGAAAGAAATATCAAAACCTGATTATTCTCATTTGGCAATACATAGTAAAATATTCTGAATAATAGTTATCACTAAATATAGCTCACAAACGACTGAAATACAGAAATCATTTATAAAAATTGAGTGTGAGGAAATTCTGTTGCAAAAAGCATCACATTTTAATTGCAATGTATAAATGTAATATTCTACCCTGTGATTATTAACCTTTTCAATGTGGGATCCCTTTCGGCAAGACGATTCCCTTTGCTGAAGTGTGTCCAAAATTTACTTCCCTGTGGCGCTTAATTGTTTTTCAAAGCGTTTTTAATATTTTCACCTTGTTTTTAAACCCTCCATTTTTTTCACTCTGAGCTGCAGAATGGCACTGGTGGAGTTATTTTTTTAAATGTTTAAATTTTTTTTATTTTATCAATGTTAAATTTTAAGGAAAATTGATTCCTTTGTGCTCTAATAGCTGAATTGAGAATGGAAAATCTTAGAGCAAAGGACAACTCAATACTACATCGCAATTTACACAGATATACCTAGACTTCCTTGGCATCGTAGGATATGTCACGTAATTCTTGAAACGGCCTTGCATCCACAATGTTGGGGATCGAAACGTTGAATTTCCGGATTCAGATTTATTGTTTTCGGGAAAACTCAGTACAAATTTCCTCTTCCAAGGTAGTGGCAAATAGTCTTAACCTGTGCTATCTTCAGATTCTGAAGTTGAATTCTTTGGAAATAGTTTTGCTGTAACAGATGCTGTAATTCTCATCTTAGATGGCTGGGGAGATCAGTTCTGTAATTTACTTTCTTCTCAGAGTTGTTTATGAACATTCATCTGAAAATTCATCCCCCACTCATTTTCTGCCAGAAAGTCTAGAATGCTTTCCATTGGATACTCTTCATAGAAGACATATTTACGCACAAATTCAGTAACTTCCTCAAGAGAGATTTAAAAGAATAAATCAATAATAATGTGAGCATAATATAATTCCTTAAGTACTAGAATGCCACTAAAAGTGCCCAAAAAATCCCTGGTCGATGTAAAAACCAGAAATCAGTCTAAAATGCAGTGAGAAAACTAAAAAACAAGGCGAAGCAGAGGTAAATAAAAAAAAATAAAAACAGCTCATGTAATACAAAGAATGTCCAAAATAAAGTGTGGGTCAATGTAAAATTTAGGAAAATAGTCCGCTAATACCATAAGAAATGTCCAAGATTGAGATTCATTTTAAGAATTTCCAAAACAAAGTAGGGTTTGATGCCAGAAAAAAGGTCCAGGAAAGCCAATTGATGTTATCAATAAAATTCTCAGTGGAGTTATTTACCAAGATTGAGTCCAACTAGTATGCAAAAAGAGCAAGAAGATACACAAAATACTGAAAACCATAGGGTAGATAGATGCGTAGATGAGAGAAAAAAATATAGGCAAGATAAGCCTCAGAATTAAATAAACATCCAGCGGCTACGGGTAATATGATCCTAAGGAAGTACAATTAGAAAGGTAAGGATGGAAGAGATATCCACTTTTACATGGGGTGATAAGAGTACCCTCCGAGGCTGATAGGTTTGAGATTGAAGGGATAGGAGAAACTATTAAGGCCAGCAATTCTAGGTAAAATGAGAAAAATATCGAAAAACATGAGCGAGAGTTACGTGAAGGTCAAAGGGACCTCTAAGAATGATGTAGAAATCAAAAGAGTTCATCAAAACAATCGAAAAATTAACCCATTGGGGTAAAGTGACGGCAATTTGCTGGTCTACCTTATTTTGCCATAAAGAGCTGGCGATTCACCGGTCACATGATGGAATTCAATGTTTGAATGCTCTTCTTTTTTCCCGATGATATGTACCTCAAGTCTTTTTTTTATTCACTGAAAATAAGTTTTTAAATATTTAATGGAGTATAATTAATTTTAACTTCCAAAATTATTTAAAAAAATTTGCAGGAAATTAAATAGAGTTTAAAGAGCAGGAAATCCATGGAAAATTAAAAGGCGAATGGGTTAAACACGATGTCAGCAACACTGTGGGCACAAAAAATTATGGGTATGTATACTGGCCCATAGCAGCGAAAGGTTGAAGCAACTTAACTTATTCATTCATAATAAATTCTCTTTTTATGATTTTTTGGATGTAGAATCTGAAGAACAAATCCCTGCACTGGTTACCTGCTACTATATTTCTACTATGGTTGTAATGTAGATTTCATTGTACATTTTTACTATACTATTTTTATTACAGTATCCTGCCTGGTTAGAGGAAAACAAATCAAAATTGTCTGATACAGAGTTTCAGAAATACTCACAACAGCTGGAGTTGATGAAAAAAGTATGTGAGGACCTCAATAAGGAAAAAGAATCAGATTCAGAGGAGGTGAAGAAAGATAGGTTTGAGAGAATACTGGACCTCATGCAAAAGGTAATTTTATTTTCCAGAGTTTAACTTTACTCTAAATATTTTTCAAATGAGCAATGAATGCTGAATCAATTCCAAAGAGAAGCAGTAAATTTAGTTCTTTAATGCATTGTTTGAACCATGGATTGCTGACTCACAGTCCCATTATCTCACTTGTACTTGTGCTGTGGGTCAGGTAGTGAGAGGACTCAAAGGCACAAAATGCATTGTGCCTATGAAAAATAACAACTTAACTCAGCTCATTACATGTTATCTAAAATCACTTTTGACTGTTTTCAGCTATTGATAATGGGTGATTTAGGGTCTAGAGATATATGTTTGAAAATAGAGTATCTGTTGGACAAAAGACCGCTTCATTAAGATAAAAAATAACATTTCAAATAAAAGTCACTTCATAAATAGCATTAAAATTTTGTTTTTCAACCAAGATTTCGATACCTGAAATGTTTTTGGTATAACAAAGTTTCCGACAATGGAACAGCAGGAAATATCATGATGCCATTTAACAAACTCAAGGTTGAGTTTCAGGTACTGTCCAGGAGAAATGTATTAAAGTGATGTACCTTTACAAACCTACCTTCATTATAGAACTTGGTGAAAACCAAAATTTTAATGGGAAGTGTTCATTGGCAAGGATTTGCATTATGGCAGTATTTCCTGTAATTGCTTCATTATTAACACATCTATTGCCTGCTAACTTTTTAATTTTTAAATTAATTTAATTTGGTGTGAACTTGGCCCATAGTCACGCCAAGTTCACATATTGTTTTGAGGCAGCAGAGGGCTATAAGAACTGATAGTGCAGGAGCCTATAAAACACTATTAATACCTTGTTTAATGGGGGAGACTTTGCGAGCTTTGGTAATTTTCAAGTGAACTTAAAATTAACATAGTAAAGTAATATTTTCTAGTAAACTGGGATTTCTCAATCCAAATATGCGTACGATGAATGCATTTATGGTGGGGCACAAATTGCGAATTATGTAATCCGTTTTATGTGATGAAGGAAACTACCCTATTGAGAAAGCATCAAATTACTAATGTCATTGTAACCAATGGTATCTTTTAAGTTTTAAGAGGCTAATGCTATTCAGATGGATATTTTATCATTAACGTGCATTGAGAACCCTCCTAATGTTTTTGCTACTGCAATCTTTATTTTATGTTGGATTGAGATGCAATTTTATGAGCTAGAATAACAATAATGTTCTTGATTTCCTCCTGCTCAAATATTGCGTGACAGGAAATTTTCTGCCAAAAATGCAAATGATTCATCCCTTTATCCTCATTGCTGTGCACTTGTGACATACCTTGCCAAGCAAGTGCAGTCTTGTACTTTCTTTGATAGTATAATGTATGAGTTAGTATAAGGTATAGCTCATAATTTTTCTGCAGTGCTGCTTCTCCAACTGAATCCTGAGCTATGTTAATGGCCCTAATTTACTGTTAACCTTTTCCTGAGTTATGTTGCTAGTTCAAAAGCTGTAATTATAAATTGTACTTTGAACTAATCAATTTTTAATATTTTAAGATCAATTCTAATATGTAGTAGAAGTGCTATTATTTGTAGAACTAATTTTTGTAACTTGTTTTCTGATTTATATTTACTTATTCATGCTTTAACCTTAGAGTTTGGAAGGTGAGGTTTTTAATCATATTTACAGTTGTGATGCTGACACTATTAATATGTTGATTAATAATTATGGTAGTTAATATTCATTTAAATAATACCTTGATAGGTTGTCATTCATCTATAACCTCTGGATATTATTCGAACAATAATATATTTTTGCTATTTTTCTGAACAATCAACCTTAAAAGATGATTTTGTATCATTATCATCGGATTATTTGGATTATCTTTGGATGAATTTGCCTTAAATTCAGTTAGGAATATACGCAAGAGAATAAGTCTCTTTCAGCATATAAGTCATCTAAATGCTTATTCTGACTTAATATTTTCTCATCTTTAATATGCAAGAATGAGTTTCATGCAGTTCAGGTTAATTTATTGTGGCATAACGTGCCCCTTGGTCACACTCTGTGGCTTTTAGTCATTTTACCCTCAAAGTTTGAGCATAATGTGTACGTAAAATACAAAAATAAGACAGGTTCAGCATGATCTAATACCCCCTCAAAAATTTAATAGTCTTTATTAAATTGCTTTATTTTTGTTTACTGAGTAATTTTCAGTGTGAGACAGCAAACACATATTTCTTTGTGCATTGTATATCCTACTTCTTGCACAGTCAAATTATTTTATATATCAATGAGAGAAAAGTGTATTAGTACCCCTTGGTGAGTTTTATGTAAAGAACATTGTTCATTGAGCTCACTAAGCGCGTTAAATGTGATAAATACCACATTATTTTCCATCTCATTACAGATGCAAGATTGTGGTCAGCCTCCTAAAGAACTGATAGGAGATCTTAATTCCATTGTCCAATTTGATGAGCAGGGCGCTCCTAAACTTCCTGGTCTTACCAATCAGTGTGCTATTATGTAGTAAAACATTTATCTTTAAAGACATTAATCCTATCCTCTCAACTATGGGAGGAAATGCCTTTTCTCTGATGGCATTTTTCTCTATCTTCAATGGAATTTTTGGTGCATCCTATACGTCTAAATTGTATCTCTTATTCTACTCTTGGATTGATATTATTTGCTACAGTTATCCACTGCCTTAAAATTATTGACACACAGCCTGTAATGTGAGGAATCCTATTTAAGGCAATTTTATATTGAAATTTATTTGGAATCATTGGAGAGGTTGTCAATGTATTTTAAGAGGACACTAGTCGCCAGAAAGGCTATATTTTGAATATTCTTCGGTACCTCTGTGTTTTTTAGTTTTGTTAAAGTTGTGGTGTGGTTTGTATTGTTTGATGTAATAAATTTATTAGAATGTTTAATATTTCATAAAAATAGTAAAAATCATTAAAATTGACAACATTTTTATTATTTATCCCTCAATAGCCATCTAAATGAAATGCTATCATCAGATAAGAAAAAAAATGTGACATGATGCAGCTTTTAGAACCTAAAATGTTAGGCAACATCAGATGTCTTGATGGTCATTAGTAGCAACTGGATACTAGCTTGCATGTGTTTGAAAATTCTTGGCCTGCATGAATGCATGTAATCCTACTCTCTTTTCTTTGTTCAGGTTCAAGTATGCTTATTTACTTGATGATACTGAAAAAAGTATGAGGCCAGGTTTTTTTTACATTTAGAAAAAAACAGACAAAAATGATGTCTCTCTTAACAGACAACAGGAAAATAAACTGTGTAGGAAAACGTCCATTAAGATTTGCTTGAGGTATCAGAAAGGTTTATGGGAATCAACACACTTACATAGAATGGGGTCATTTACCATACTATTATTATTGCTGAATCTGATAGAGTTTGTTTTATAAAAAGACCCATATTTTTCCGTTTTTCGATCCGTCAATTAGTTTTCGAGTTATAAGCGACAAAAAACATATGTTTTTAACCCTTTCGAAGAAGTGGGCGTGCTTCGACTTCTTATGTCATCCACTTCATCCAATCACAACTGAGCCCATGATTCTACTTTGCCCTATTGCAATGGGGGACACACAGCTGACTCTACCTCTGCGATTGCGACAGGAACTGTGCGAGTAGACCTTCTGAGAACCCCCCTCCAATACTTTCCCTTCCCCTAAAAGCAGTCAAGGACTGGAGGTAAATGACGTCAATGATCTCAAAGCAGCTTCTTCGGTGGGTGTCACCTTTTGCTTATGTAAATGTTTGATTTATGAGTGAATGACTGGGTTTAGAAGAATAATTTTTCACTAAAATTAATTTTTCATTTCCATCTAACGATTTTGTATACAAAATTACGATTTTGGTTCTGAGTAAACGCCCCCATTGCTTCCAATCTTGATGTTTCATGCAATATTTAGAGTGCTTGCGCACACCAGAAAATTAGGAAAGAGATTGGAATCAATCAAGTTATTTTATAAACCATTGTCATTGGTCCTGAGATGGGTGTAATGCTGCTCTCCAATTTATTCTTGACATGCTAACTCTTTATATTAACAGAATTCAACTCTTTTACTTCCTTTACCATTTATTCCATATATTTTATCCACAGTGTTCATCTGAGTTCCTTCCTTCAGTTTTCTCATTACATTTCTTCATGTGACCTTATCTCTCAACATGTATCCAATAAGGTTATGTCTTCTTTTTAGGATTTTCATGATATTTATCTTATTGCAATAATTCTTAGAATCTCTTCATTGCTCAGGCCATCCATTGCATTTTCATCATTCCTCCCTACTTTAAAAATGTTTCCAGTCATCTCTTTTTGGTGGATAGTATTACCCCTAACTTTCAACCTTAAAGGAGCATGTTCCAGATTTGATAACCTTGAAGCCTGACTTTGATTGTGGTGTATGTTTAGAGGAAGTCATGATGTGTGGAAGATTAGATCAGGTTACATCTAATTTTACATGTTAATGCTCGTACATAATGTATTTTCATGCAAAATGTTCAATTTTCTGCTTTGAAATTTTTCGTGTGTTTCTAGGTAAAAATTGCCATTCATTCCTCAATTGAGTGATTTAGTATATCATAGCTATATTCCCTGATTTTATCACTGCTAATGCATTCAAAACCAGATCTTTTTTTAACCTTGTTTATTTTGCTTTAAACTTGTGAACTATGATGTTCCTCAAGTTTTGAAAAGTCTTATTGTCAGATGATTGGGTTGGTTTAATGGGTTAAGAGTACTGGCTTCCCATCCTGAATACCCTGTTTTGAGATCTGACAGTGACAGATTTTTTTCTGGTGTGTTATTTTACTCTCAAGTGCTCTTTGGGGAGTATTTTGCTCTTAGTACACTGTCCATTGAATGGGACATTTCCTATGGCCGCCTTGGTACCTTTGTCCCAGAGTGGCCTATGCAGATGCCAGATTTATCTCCACCTTTCCTCATTTCTCTTACATTCTTGTCCTTACACCTTTCATTCTGGCCTGAGGTCCTTTTAAGTGTGGGGCAGTCTTAGGACCAGATATAATACCCTGCCACCATAGAGGTGTGTGGCAGAGGGTGAATTTACTCCAAACATGCATTACATATCATGCATTAAAAGGATTTGTAATTACATATATTTTAGCGTAAACTTAACAATTCAAAAAGGATAAAAATAACTAGGCAAGCATACAAGAGCATGCTGTTAGTTGGGTTAGCTTTAAGTCCTTATACCAACATGCAATTTCCTATGCTATCCATTGATATTCATGGTACCATATGAAATGGTATTGCATACAATTATGGCTATTCACATACCTAAATGTACAAGGAAAGGACATATTGAATCTGTTGGTTTGGCAGTCAATTTCTCTAATTTTATGATTATGGTCCAGTCTATTATAGTATGTTGGGAGTTTGCAACATATTTTTAACGTCATCAGTGAAAATATTGTCTTGGAATTTAGGTAAGAGATTAAGTCTAAATGTCAACCTATGGTCTGATAATGATTCCTGTTTCAGTTCATTTAACAGACTGATTACACAAATATGAAAGAATTATAACTGTTGGGTGAACATAAAATTTTGTGAATTTAAGTAAATAAATAGGATTATCTTCCTTTTGTGTCCCTTGGTCAATATCCCTATCATACCTTTCCGAAACTTTGTTGTTCCCATATAATGCAGAATATTCAGGGTTTTATGTTTAGTTTAAGTCCAATGAGTAGAAAATCAGTATGAAAAAGATAATATGGATATTACTGTTTAAGTTTGGTTGATCGTGTGAAATGGGAATTTTTCACTTATAATAGAGATGAGTTTGTGGATTTGTCGAACTGGAAAAAATTAATGATCTTCTTGCTTATAACAATTTGCTCTGTTTGAAAATATGAAATTGGGAATTTTGTATTTAGCTGATTAATCCTTTTTGTATGTAGAAATTTAAGACATTGATGTGGCATGTGGCATAATCTCCTCCTGAAGAAAGATTCTAAGTAGGTGTAGCACTAGTTTTATTCCAGGTAGTGATCATTGTGTGTAGTCAGTGTAATCATGTACAGTTGTTTGTCACTAAACTTCTTGTGTTCAGTTAATGTAGTCCTGTGACATAACATTTTTTTCTCTAACCAACATATTCCCTTTCCATTGTTTGAGTTGTTACCTTGTATATGTATTTATCCTCTTCCTTAAATGATTGAAATCCTAAAATGTCATCTGGAGTACAAAAATATGATATTTGGAATGATTTCCACATTCAAATATTGATGATGACCTAATTCCATGTTATAACTGTATCCATGCCTGTAGGAATATGTATAAAAATGTGTCAGGGCTAATTTGCTACTTCTGTATCCTCACTTCCCTACCCTTACCCTTGTGCTGCAGCTTGCAAGATGTTATGTGGATGAGCATGAACTATGTGATCATGTTGCCAAGGAGAATGAAGGAGGTTGAATGTATTTTGACATGGACGTAACCCTTCCCACTGGAAATTTTACATCAAAAACCTAGTAGGAACAGTACTAGCCTAGAATGGGGCACTACTCTATGGTTTTCCATGCAGTGGCTTCTGGATAAACTTTTTCAACTCACACCCCTCTTTAGCGAAGGGGGTGAAGCCGGTCAAGAGGAGGCGGATGTTTCATTTAAAGGTGGGTGCCTTTTGTGTATTGTTCAGGCTTCATGGTTTTACCATAAAGTTTTCTTGTTCCTCACGTACACTGTTCACGACATGATGACACAAAACGATCTAACAATCAAGAATACATATATGGGGAGGAAGCTTATGAAGTTGGCAAAGTAAAAAAAAACACCTTGACATTAATTGATTTCGGTGTGCATTGTGGCACATATTTGATAATTTGCAATTTTAAAATAAACTGGATCTGAAAATTCTCATATTTTTCACATTCCTGTTATTTTGCCGTACACAATTTGTGGAAGCTGCCAGCCAGAATTCCCTGTGCATTCGTTTAACAACTTAACAAATATCTGAAAAATTGAAAGTATCGATGACAGAGTGTATATAATTATGTAGTATCAATTTGTCATTCTGAGTTCAGCCTAACCTAAATGGGGCTGGAGTGTTCTAATCATGTTCATTCAAAAGAGGGTGAGACAGCTCAGGTATACTCATGTACTTAATGATGTTATTTGAAGTTTCACGTGTGGTGATGTGCAAAAATCATTTGATAACAACTGAAATCTCTCAGTCCCTTATGGTATTTCTTTAAAAGTTCAACTGTTAACCACGGTGTCACATGGCAAATAAAGCTTGTGGTAGAGTGATTGAGGTGAATTAAAATGTATTAGGTATTAATGAAGTAAGCTCCTAGACATTGCTTACAATGGGTGACTACAACACCCATGTCATTTATCTGGCTAATTTTTTTGTTATACGTTTAGCAAGGCAATGAAAATCAGCCAAGTGAGAGGATGCAGCTCTAAAATGATTTTGAGAAGAAAATTTAAAATAAGGGTTAATTTCCCTAACACAAAGGCTACCCATTAGACAAACAGACATTGTGGGCAATCATTTGAACACCATTAAGAACACCCATCTTTGAACATGTGATTGAGACTCAGTCCCCAGACTCAGTTGTCAGTTCCCTGACTTGGTGTGAAGTTGACTGCCAAAATCCTTGGGCCATCTTGTGCCATGGTCCATTGTGATACATGGGTCCCTTATGCCGTACAGTTTAAAACAATATTTCAAGTTCTTTTTTCTATACTAGAATTCAAATACATATCTTTGCAAATGACTTTGGTCGCTTTTGTGGCAGCCCGAGGGTTTTCATTTGTTGAAGTAGGAGAGGTTCTTAATATTTTAAGTGGAGGATGTTAGCTCAGTGGAGAGTGCTCTGATGCTTACCAATGGTCCATCATTCCTGATTCCTTGGTCTCCTTATCCTGCTTTTGAACCAAAAGTGCCTCTACCCTAATAAGTCAGATAAAAAAATTAGGAATAGTATTCTTGTCTGATAAATGATAAATTTTATTTAATTTGAATTTTACAATGATTTAATAAATGTGCCAAATCTGTATTGAGAGTTGAGGTGTAGAGATGAGAGGAACATAAAATAAAAAAATCCCAGAGCATAAAGCAGGTCGTTTCTGACAAAACTATGGAAGTGGTTATTCATAATGAAACAAAACTTAGTTCTTTTATGTGTGATACTCACATGAGTAGTGTCCTGAAGATGATGTTATAACATCAAAACCAGTCAAATTAAACATATGGTGTGTGGAAGGACTAAGTTTTGTTTCATTATCCAGGGCATAAGTTCCTCAAAATATGATGTTATTATGTATTATATGGTGCATTTTAGTTGGGGAATTATCATATTGTTGATTCATCAACTCTAGAGTGAAGTTTATCAACTTTGGAATGCTGTATTCTACCCTTGGTGATGTCCCTTATACTTGTCAATTGAGTGATAGGCCCTTGTAGTACACCATATACGTGCATATAGTTTCCTTAGTGGGCATATCACACCACGGGGCATTAGGAATAGTACCTAAGTAACTCACAGAGAGAAAGAGAGAGTTGAGTACAAGTGAGAGTAAAGGTAATGATGGAATAGTCATTTTTAACGAGTAGATTTCTTGTGGAAGCATCACAGGGTATTATTTATGTTAGAAAAAGGTTTGATAAAATTAAAGCTATTGTTTTTATTGGAACTTGACTTAGCTTTATTTTGCTACAGCATTTATTTAAATTTCACACAAAACAAATATGATACATTTGAAAATTACCACAGTGGTAAATATTTTGTAGGCAATACAGTCATTAAGATGTCAATGATGAATTTTTGATGCATACATTTCATTACATGTGGATACAGTAATAACATTGAAATGCTCAGTTAGCCCATGTGGTCATAATTTTTTGGGAATCTTGTATTTTGTTTTACTGGCTAAGCCGATATCCCTTCATGAAGTGATGATTATAATAACCAAGTGATAACTCACTTTCGTGTTCAGTGGATAGAGTTTCAAAATGGGTGATTTTGTGGAAATCTCTTAGGTTTTTTGAGATTCTGAGTTACCATATAAAGGATAAATCAGGATCAGCAGGTCTCACTCTCTGTTGAGATTGCAACCTCTGCTGTCTTGGGCTTGGGGAATCATGCCTGGCACCCAGATCGAGCTGCCTTTCTTGCTGGGGGAAGAGCATATTATTCTGATTGGTCATTGAATCAGGGGAGCAGCTGCTGTACCCTGATTCCGACTTTGACAGTTGAAGTTGTTGCATTGGATTTAGTTCGTGTGGATGGTTGGGACCCCTTGCGTCGTGAGCCCCCTCTCCCTCGGGCACGTAGAGTGGATTCAGAACAAAGTTGGGTGAGGCCTTCTTGGCACGGAAGGACGAGTGGTGCGCATCGCGGCGCAGCATCTGCCTCTCGAGTCCCTCCAATGCTTCAGCGTTGGTTGTCAGTGGTTTTATCTCCAGTTCTGGTACGTCATCGTCCAATCGCAAGGGAAGAAGTGGTGGTCTTCTCTTGCCCCTCTTTTTTGCAGTCACTGTTGTCTCAAGGGGGCACCAGCTGGCTCTCCTTCTCCCTTTATATGCAGCTGCTTTTTTCCTAATGGATGTACAAGAAATTATGGTGTCAGCCATGAGAAATATTCATAGTTGGGCTCAAGGGTAGTGAACCTTATATGAAAACCCCTCATGGAATTATCTGCTGATATACAGGGTGCGGCAGAATGACCTCCCTGATTTGAGAACATTTTCGCTAGGAGCTGGGTGGGGGTACTGCGTTGGTGCTTGCGTAAAAAGACAGCTCTGCTCATGCCATTTACAGTTTACAGCATGGTGTGGTAGGGAATACAGCGTGCTTTCATGGTAGTGGAATTTATAAAAAAATGGCGGATCGCTGATTTCGACACAGTGTGCCTTTCGTGTTCGCTTTTCGCTCGCTTGACATGATCCCGTTCCTGATAAGAAACAATCCGCAATTGAGGGTCAAACTTTAGACAGACAGGTAGTGCGTTACAACAGACATCTACTGGCCACTCCACAGTCCTAAGGTTACAGTATGGTGTGCCATTTTTGAGTTTGGTATGTGTGGGGTCCGTAATTTTTTTAAGAGAATGGTGTTACTGTAACGGCTACGCCCACTCGATATTGAGCACTGACTGAAAACTTTCTGATGCCTAGATTGGGTAATATTTTTCATGAACATGGAAAAGGGCATGTGTGGTTCCAACATGATGGTGCGACATCCCTCACCTCTCGTCAATCCCTCGGAATTCTGAGAAAAATGTTTCCTGGGCACCTTATTTCCTCGCTTGGTGACATAGGGTGGCCCCCTCGTTCTCCTGATTTGTCCCGGTGCGATTTGTTTCTCTAGGGCTACTTGAAATCCAAGGTATACCAACATCGTTATCAAACTCTTGAAGCCCTTAGGGAGGCAATAACGCAAGAAGTTGCTGCTATTCCACCCGAAATGACCCACAGGGTCATGGAAAACTACTGGGAGAGACTTAATCAGTGTATTGCCAACGATGGTCAACAATTAAATGACGTCATTTTTGAAATTAATTAATCGAAAACTGCATTGTATGCACTATTTAGAAAGATATACATTCTTCTTGTATCTTTCTTGGTTTGGTTTTTATTTGCATCCCAAATTGGGGAGGTCTTTCTGCCGCACCCTGTATATGCAGTAGGTACAGCAGGACTTCTTAACCCTAAGATGCTCAAGGTACCTTTGTATCAGCTTCTTATGTTTTCCTTAAGGTGCTCAGGTTGCTGATATATTGGCTCAAGCAAAAATTGTTTGTCTTCAAACAATGTTTTACAAAAAAATAAAAGTTAAAAATATTCATGGAAAAAATTTAAATTAAGCTGAAATATAATTACAACATGTGTTTTAAATTTTTGAATACTTAGTAGACTGTTAGGCTTGCAAAAAATAGTTTAAACAAGGAGTTAATATTTTTTAATTCTAGCTGTGAGCTTTCTGTGAGGCAGAAACAAATACTGTGTGAGTAAAAGGGTTAAATTGTGGGTTTCGATCCCCCAGGGGGTTGTGTAACCTGTTACATCTTATGAACCAATAATGACGTTTTGCCACTGCTGAGTGGTATCCTGTATTTGGCTTCAGACTTGAAGGTGCCAGGTTCAAATCCAGATAAAGCTCCTTTGCACACCTTGCCATAATACCAGCTTTACATTGTTTTTGGTAAACAAAAGTTCAAAGGAAACAGTAGGTGACTAAGGAAGAGGAACTGTCCCGGGTCCTAAATTGGACATTTCAAATCTCTGGGCTTAGCTTGGGCTCTCCTAAAATTTTCCATGATCCAATTAAATATTTATTTTTATAAAACATGTTTGAAGATAAATCGTTTTTATCTGGAGCCAATGTATCGACTCCCTGACCACTTTAAGGAAAACATAGTAAGCCAAGAAGAGAAGCACATTTTTGAGAAAGAATGAAGAACATTATTTGAAACATGAGAAGATTATAGAGTCATAATGGTTAACAATGGTGTCTATGCTCTGAGGATACCCCTGCTTATTCCAGTGCTCCGTGGTGATTGGTGGAAGTGTACTCACTCGAATTCATCACTACTGCTGTCTTCACTGGTACACGATTTGGTCCCACTTACTAGATGCGGTGAATGACAGTGTTCAACAAACAGTTTTGGAAGCTTTGGGAGACCTGTAAAATAAAAAAAGGTGATAAAAATTTACCATGACCAACATCTACATTTTACCTTGAAAGCTGCTGCAAGGGTGTGTGGTTGGGGGCAGTAGGTCACCGGCTGTGAAGTTGAATTTAGGCTGAAAAAAGTTTGTTAATTAAAAATAAAGTATGGTGTGTAATGCGTTTGAAAGAATTATACTTGGCTTGCATTGAAGTTCTTTATTTTGGGTGGGAAAAAGGAATTCTCATAACTCTCAGTATGACAGTTTATCTCAACTTGATTTGTCTGTCTGTCAAGCTTATGTAGTGTGGGAGTAGAAATATTTCTGTAATATCAAATTCATGTCATTCAATTTCTTCCAGTAACACTAACGTTGCAAACAACCTTGTAGATTCTAGAATTTCACATCCAAGCTCTTCCAATAGCTGAGTGTCACTTTCTGTACGTTCGTAGGAATTCGTGTATTCCTTTGTATCTTATTCAATTCCTGAATCAAACCTTTATTCATTGGATCCCAAATGATGGGAAGGCTGTGGTGTTGTATTCTCCAGATTAGTGGATCCCAACTTATCCTGGATCCTGGGGTATGCAAAGAAAGGTTAGTAATGATTGAGGTAACAAGTTTTCAGATGAAGTACATTTATTCATATGAAAACATATTTACATCCAGTTATGGGCGAATAGCTGGCATTGTATTATTGATGAGTAAACAATTGTAATGCTAGTGAATACAAAATAAATTCAACAGTAAATGATCAGCAGTTATATAATTAACGAGCTTTGCTCTTGGATAATGGATAAAGATAAGGGAAATGGGCTGTCAATGAGTATGCTAGTGATAGAAGGTTGGGAAGAAGAACTGATGCTTTAGGTGCTCATAATTTGTTCACATCACACTACTTGTCTACAACCAGAGTACCTTCAGTTCACTGAGCTAAATAATAAAAATCCATGTGTTGTAATATTAGATGATGAAGTTCACCACAGTTTTTCTCATTCAGACCTTATTATTTCCTTATGTTTTACTGGGAAAACAACTTGAGTTGGTTTCTGTTGCATTCCTTGAGAGTGTTTTGAATGTGTAGGACATCAATAGAATTGCCACAAAATATGATCATATGGTCATAAGCCTGAAGAGCTGATCTGACTATATTTTGTCTAGTTCTCACTGTCAGGCTTATCTGACATGAGTGGTGCTGGCACTAATAGGAACAAAATAGTCAGTGCTTCTGCCAGTCCAGCTGTAGGGGTCTCAGGGATGTGCAATACCTTACCACTATGTCAAGGTTGTGGTTTAGGAGATAGGATGATACATCTATGATAGATATTACTATTGGATTGATATTTGTTGAAGAACCTACATAGAATCTCAAGGAATGGGAAACATTTACCAACCGTTGAATTTAGTGTTTGGATTTTAGATGAAGTTTGATCTCTTACACATTTTTCTGCTAATTAAGGTTCAGTAATTTTTTTGCTAGATTCTGTGACTGCTTATGTATATTCAAAATACCTCCAAATATTGACTGTCACAATATGTACTTCTAAATAAAATTTTTTGCTATTTCTCATCCAAAAGCAGCATTTTCACAGGTGATGGCATATATTTAGGGCCATGTTAATGTTAACATTAGGCAGAAACATGAAAACATTGCAATTGATGGAATGCATCTCAGTTGTCTTGACCTCCAATGGTGTATACATTCAGGTGGTCGTATTGAATGGAGGTGAAGTAGTCATCTTCATAATTATTAACATAATTAAGTATCTTAAGATGAAAATATGTTAGATGGTTGTGAACTAGGAATAAGATCTGGACTATTTTTCTGAAGTCCAATTCAGCTTCGTAGCTGTGAAGAGTATTGTTTTTAAGTAACTGATTTTTGCTTTTGTTCATTGCATAAAGCATACGAGCCGATTTGAGTTTGATTTTCTGCCTTGGATGTCCCATTGTTGGATGATTTGCTCATACTGCTTTGTATGAGATCTGATATTCTTACACTGAAGGATGACATTAAACCTTACCTGAATATGAAAATGGTATGCTATCTTCATGACTCTTGTCCATCTCATCCTTTGTGGAGTCATCACTGTCATCATTTTCTACATGTTGAGCTTTAAACATCTGTGAAAGTAAATCAGTTCACCAACATTTTTATGTGTTCATTGTATATTGTAATTTACACAATTATGCCAATAAGAACTTTTATTTAATTAGCATTTTCTGGAACCTTCCTGAGCTTAATGAATTTTATTATTGAAGGTCCTTCGACCTGAAGACATTGGCAGGGCAGCCAGAAAAACTGCCACTGGAGGCACCAACTAACACACACTAGCAAAACTCATTTCAGACACAAATTAACATGAAAGAAACTTGGAAAATGCTGAGATCTTTATCTATGAATGTTGAAAAGAAATTAAGTAATATTCTTGATTTCATCCATTGATGGGGTTCTCATTACAGCCTATCATTTGCACCCCAAGCAAAAATTACTTTCAAATATCAAATTTATCACTGAATCAAAAAAAATAAAAAAATCAGGCCTACCTCCAAACTAAATATCAAAGGTATTAATGAATTGATCTCACACAGATGTGATCCATCCAAAGAGTCAGAGGAAGTCAAGAGAAAGGGGCTTTTACTTTTTACTTTGTTGAAATTATTTAATATGATTATCCTTATATTATTCCCTATTCACTTACCTTTCTAGAATATTGCCTTCCTCCCCTTTTTTGAGATTCTGTTGAGGAGTAATGCGTGGCTAAATTGCTTGCTCTTTCCCCGTTTAAGTGTTGTTGGCCATTAGAGGGTACATCTTCACTATCATCATTTTCTTGAAGTTCTCTTCCTTGCCGACTGCTGTCGGTCGAATCTAATGCATACACAGAGGATAACATTGTAGTAATTACATGATTAAAACAGTGTAGTGGATTAGGTGAAGTTTGAAGAAATGTATGGCCTCTGCGTTCAGCCTGAAGATTTATCTTGTTGGTAAGGGTAGGATTCACCTATCACCAAGACCCAATATTGTGTATGAAATTCACTCATCTGGGTAATGGGACCAGATTTTTTCCCTGGGCCATCTTTGGTTTCCCATAAAGATCTGGTACCCAGAAAGAAATGTCGTTTGATTCAGCTGGATATGTGTCTGAATGGCATTTCCTGGATTTGAATACAGGACTTCCTGGTCTCTAGTCAGTGCTCTACCGACTAGATCACCATAAAATGAAGAAGTATTTGTGTCCAGTGTAAAAATATGTATTTAGCTCTCATCATTGTAGAATTATTATTCAGTCAAAAAGGTGGTCATTGAGGATAGTAACTCATATGCACTTTTTGTTTACATTCTGATAGGAAAACAATTTCTGAAAAAGTGCCAAATATTTTCATAAAATTTGACTAATGAGTCCCTCTCAAGGATGGTGGGAAAACCTTTAATATTGAAGTTATTATCATGTGACTATTCTTGAATACTCAAGGTGGTTACTGAATTTAAGTAGGTTGTTTTTCTATCTGCAAATAGGATATGTTATGTTCATCAAAAATTATTTCAAGCATGTCATCCGTGTTAAAGAGAGGATTAAAGTTTCATCAAAAATTAATTCTGTCTTCGTTATAAATTAGTCAGCATGAAAAATAATTTGATGTTTTGATCCAGAAAAAGATATTGGTGCACATTTTGAATTCATGAAATATTTCAATTCCATTGGACAAGTTTAAGCCTGTGCTGCTAAGTTTCTGATATATATGCCTGTACACATGATAAGGCATTTGTGGCATTTTGGAATGAAAAAGCCTCCCATAAAAATTTATCTCATCCTTAGTTTTTTTGCCACCATTAGCAACTCCCTTATGTTAGTAGTGATTAAATGTTAGTTTCACAAATGGAACATCACCTGCATCTTTTGTATTTTCTGTAGTTTTTGAATGGACATAAATTGAGGTCAACTCACCTGAATTCCCTGGAGTTGATGGGTTGCTATTAAGAAAAGGTTCTTTGTCATCATTATTACCACAAGATTTTCGGCTAGGCGTTTTTGAGGAGTCAGATTCTTCTGAGTCTTCAGCATCAGAAGATGAAGATGATGTCCGGACACAGGGTCGCTCAACCCTTTGTACTTTTGATGACTTGCAGTGGCCACTGCAGTCTGATACATCTGATTCATCCTTTGCATAATCTTCAACATCTTGATGTCTTTGTTCATCAATTGTGTCATACATCCTCATGGACATCAAAGTACTATGACCATCTGTCGCAGTCCTTGAGTTACCCTTTTTCTCCTGAAAGAGCCAGTTATCTTCCCATGAATCCATTCTAGTTGGCTTCTTATTTTTTGTTCCAGTAACCACATTATAACTGCACCCTGTTAATGGGAATACAAAGTATAGCAGTGTAAAAATTTTCAATCAGGAGGTGCTACTTACCTAATCATCAAATGTCTTTATGGGCACTTGTTGACTTTCAGGTATTTTGAATTACATAGTTCATTTTTTCCATAAGTTTTCCATTAGTTCCAAATTTTACCATTGTCATTTGATATTAGACTTGTGTATTCTTTTTGTGCTATGAGTGTGGCTTTCTTGTGAATTATATAATCTGCAAATTATATGATCTGTGCATAATTACATAATCTTCTGATTTTTTGATGGGGAAATTTGCATTTTCTCTTCTAGAAGATATAACTCTTGGGAAAGACCCTAAAGACTTATTTCAGCCAATGGAAATGTTTTGCATCTTTTCACGTGAACTCATCAGCACATTAACCCCCTTAGTGTGGTGGGCCGATATATCGGCTTTTGCATTTTGGACGAAAAGTGCGGTGGGCCGATAGGTATATTGGCCCTATGTAAAAATATTGTTCAACATTATGATACTGAAATAATAATATTCATTTTCAGTCAATGTAAAAAATGTATCATTATTAATTAGTTCAACTGAAATAATCCAAAAAAATATGCATATGGATGTATAATAAAACAATAGCTTCATAATTTTTTTTTCCTAAGGTCCAACATTTTATTAAATTACCCTCCGCATTTCTTGCTGGTACCCCAGGAAGAAGGGTTAGCAGTTAGAGGACTAATGGTGTGCTGTCAATGAAATTTCTAGAAATGTTTTCAAAGACTTGAATCGAAAGTATTGCTGAGCATATTTTTTTAAATTCTCGTTGTTAGATGTAATTAGAGGTAGTATCTGTGTGGTGAGCATTTAATGTATGAGTCTGCCGATGAAATTGACAACTCATAATCATGTGCGAGTGGTGGGTGGTTGAGTAGCCAGTGTAGTGAAAGGTGCCGTGCTGTCAAATAAACCTGTGGAGGATTACCAAGTCTATTTGTTCATAAATGAATGTTCTCAGCTTCCATCAAGTTAAGCCAGTGAATTACAATTATCATCATTTTAAATTATTGATAAAATGGGAGGGGCAATAGAGGAAATGCTATTATCATGAAGAACTTAATAGGATTCAAATGTGGCATTTGCAACCAGATGATTTTTCCATCTTAGATAACGTGGGGAGACTATGGACGATTAGCAGGAGAATTAAATTTTCTTGATATATAAATACATCTGTTATTCAATCAGAAATTGAGGAGTACACTGAATCTCATTCGATGGACAGAAAAGTTTCTCATGCACATTCTCTTCTTTTTTTAACTTGAAGATTGGTTCACAGAAAGCACGTATAATTCAAATATTATGTGATTTAAATAAATTTTTTAATATCCATATGGTATGTGGGTGAAGCTAGACCGACACACAATCGCATATTGGCAGGAATGTGGATACAAGGCACTTCAACAAACTCAACACACCTTGCGTGATTAAAGATAACTAAACATAAATATGTTTTTTCACTTGTTATTCTTTCAATTGAATTTTTCACTGTCTGACCTGGTAATCAAAACGTCATGAGTGCGATTTCTGTCCTGGGAAAGGATGTGGTTTTGTCTTAGGATTAAGATTTTAGGTTAAATGGTGCAACATAACCTTGGAGCATTCTAAACCCAAGTATTTCAACTATCATTATTGATGATATGATTTTTTTGATATCACTTATTTTAAGCATGTATTAGGAGAGGAGAGACTGTTCTTCCCATCGTATATTTCATTCCTCTTTTTTCCTCCCTTCAAATCCTATTGTAAATATGGGGTAAACACTAGAGTGATTGGGATAAATGAAGTCAAATTGACATTGTTCACCCCAGCCTTAAGCTATAGGTGTGACAGAAAATGGTTCAAGATGCCACGTACCATTGTCATCAGTGTCAGCTTCATTGTCCAGTATGTCAAATTGGATATCAGGAAATGGTGATTTACGCTGCTCCATTACTAGCCTCTGCAGGTTGAATAATTCTCCATTTCCATCTCCGTAATCACTGGGTGACTGCCATTCGGGGAATGCGTTAGTAGTTCCTTTTTGGTGTTGATTTTCACCTTGTTCCTGAAGATAATTCATGTTATATTCTGTGTAAATATTTGTATTTAAATTTACATTGCAAATACATATTAATATTGAGAAAAGTGCTCACCATATCAGATTCTTGCATTCGCTCCCACCTCCCAACTTGGTTGTTGTTTACACTGTGTTTATTTTCTCCCTTGCCTTTTGAAATATGAAAATCCATTTCTTTTCAGTAAAAATGTTCTCTTTTTTTGTTAATATAAGACTTAGTGGGTAGCAGTTAGACCTAGTCGGTAAGGTCTAAAATTCATTTTAAGCAAATTTTTTGGAAACAGTAGACATTTTTTCCCTTCTGGAAGGAAAATACATGAAATTAGGTCCAGATGTATGCAGAAAAGTCCTAAAATAAGCCCCTTTGGGAAATAAGGATGGATGTCGAGATCAGTATTATTAAGGAATTTTAAATATTTTGCTGCATCATGATCCAAATAAACCTTGTGTTTGCATATATTACATTTTACCTTTACTGTTGAGTATATATTGAAATTTTTTAAGTTGGTGAGATATCTTTTGAATAACCTCTAAGATTTATATATTGCCTACAGTAAAGAAATGAAAAAAAATCAGGATCTTACTTATAGGTAAACTTAAAAACTTTACTTATAGGTAATTTCAAAATTAACATGGGAATATGTGACCATGACTTTTGATCCCTAATTTTGTCTTGCTGTTGTCCCTTTTCATTTGAGTACTTAAAAAATGTAAAGTATGCTCAGTAATTGTGGGAAATCATCCTTTTGCTGAGATATTTTTGGTGTGTCATGTAACTGGAATTTTAAATATAATGCTGGTGAGATTTTGATGTATATGGAAGAGACAATATATTTCAGCATGTTTATTTTTTGCTTCAGGTTTTAGCTGTTACAAAAAAGGACTAGGGATGAGACGTCTTCCTCAAGGTAATGTTGTACTTTTGACCTTTTTCTATTCCTGAAGATAATAATTTTAGAGAGGGTGAAAGTGATGAACATAGCTCTTTGGTTAATACTCTTTGGTTTTGTGGTTTTCATTGTTGTAACTGCATTAATAGAGGTAAATACTATTACAGAACCACTAAATAACAGGTTTACATAATCCGGGATTCGTTGCTTATGGTTTAACAGAGAAAAAAAACTATTGTAATTTATTTAATTATGACACCCTGGGTGTGGTGGCTAGAGTACTGGCCTCCCATCTCGAGGGCCCGGATTTGAATCCTGGCAATGGCGAATTTTCATTTGTGTGCAGGTCCCTACTTGAGTGCTTTGCGGAGAGCACTTCGAGTCCAGTAATCCTTCCGTTGGATAGGAAGTTGGCATTTTGTGAGGAGGTTAATGCCGATGCCAGGTTTCTCTCCATCCTTCCTTCGTTCCCTGAAAACTCCTACCTTTATTTAGTTACCCACCTACCCTACTTACCGCTAATTACCTCATTCATCGATCAACTCCCTCGAAGAACAACAAGAATATCAACCCTTTACACCCCATCTCACAACTAGCTTTAGGCACGTCTTTACCCTTTCGAGTATGCAACCGTGCGCACTCTACCTTCTCATTTATTTCAGTGCTGAATTGAAACTAAATATGTTAACTATGCGAAATTAATTTATGGGTAAAGAAAAAAGTTATTGATGCCCTCGTACTCCACTATGATTGTATGTTCCAAAAGTGATACATTCCAATTTCGCGTATATTTTAATTTATAATTAGGCGTGTAATTCGAAGACACGTTGGCAGAGTTATCTTAGGTCGACGCGGAAAACTATTTCAGTGGAAGAAGATTTGAATAGAAACGTTTAGGGAGTCCTCTAAAAAGGAAATCAAGGATCTTGTGATATTACGATTATTCATACATCTGCATTTATTGTGGGTAGGTGGGTATTTGGTTGGGGAGAGGATAATTTCAGGGAACGTAGGAAGGGTGGGTATTTATAGCGGAGACTGTGAGATTTCAAAATAATATGTGTAGGAAATGGATATTGGCAGATGATATGCAGAAGGCATTACAAGGGTATACTACACCCACGCCCGAGCGGCTTCCTATCGAAAACGTCTGCTCAGGAGGAAATATTTTGAGAGAGGGGCAATCGAAGTTTTCTTTGATGAACCAACGCAGCATGCCGAGCAACAGAAGCGGTAGAATTAGGCTGAAAGTTTTCCAGGAGTGGAGGCTATATTGCACCATCTAAACTGACTAATCTACATCTACATCTACATAATACCCTGCAAGCCACCATAAAGGTGGGTGGCAGGGGGTGAATTCTCACCAAACATGAACCACGAACCATGCATAAAAAGGATCGTGCATAATTATCGTCGTTGGAGTCATTTAAAGTGCGTCCTTAAAAAAAGATGAAAGTCACGCGTCAACCGATGTGTAGCGGCGGAGGGAGGATTCGCCCCTTAACTCGCGTGACATAATCGCCTGCCGGGAGTCGATGTACGCGAGGAAGTTTTCGTCCGACTGGCCCTGTTTCGTTTTCTGCCAACGAATGGGAGCAGCATTTTCCCCCTCTCATCGGCGAATCCCAACGCGCGATTCGGATTAATACGAGGACGGCGGCGGTGGGATTCTTCGCATTCTTCCACCCCGGGTTTTGCACCGCTGCCGAACGCGTCCGGTAACCGTCGAGGGAGGAGCGTAAAAGGAATAACCCGACTACATTTGTTTCACCATAAACTATAGCGAATTCAAAAGCTCTACCTACCTCCTCCTCTCACGCTCGCCGTTAATCATTTTGCCTTTTGAATGCGCACTATTGTTGGTGCATTTCGTTTTCTTTTTTTAAATGTTTTTTGAAAAAAATCACTTGAGCTAATGAGCTTAACCTTTGGACTAACTAACTGCATGTGGCCAGATTCGTGCCGATCTGCTTGTGCTTGTGTCTACTTGTGGCGATCTTCATTTTTCCAGGTCGGCTCGTTATTCACGTATCCACCTCGACCGATTCAATGCCCAAATTAGCATACCCAACGATGAAGAATTCTCCTCCTATGTACTACAGAGTATTGTACCAAATCATATTGGTAGGTTCAGGGATAGTCACCGTTTGCTATTCCCCACCAATGTAGGTCAACCCTAACCTTCCTTCATTTACAATCGGTTTCCTACATCAAACCACTTCTAATATGATTAAATCTGAGGAGCACCTTGTGAAAGTGCACTACATTATTAATTTTATAATGGAAACACTGCTTATACTTCGCATACTTCATGAAAATTGACCATGGGCCAATGAGTGGCATAGTTGATTTTTTAAATTGATTTATTGATTATTTCTCTTGAGTGGGAGGACGAAGCCGTCTTCTTTTTCCCGCACTCAGGCCTCCACCTTGAATTTACACTGAATAAACATAGGTACAATTTTATTTGGTTAAAAGCATTTCTAAAAATTAAAAAAAAAACAAAATTATTTAAGACTTGTTTATTTACGTATCGTGTATGCCAGGGTAGACTGAAATGACTTGAATAAAATTCTACCTGTATCGAAAACATTTAATGCGGCACTTCGAAATGACATTCGAGGTGTAAATAATCAGAAGTGTACTGGCACTTCCAAAAAAAAGGTACCTATGGTGTGCGAAAGGGGTATTTATATCCTCTATGTCCCTACCATACCCACCTATGAGATATCTTGTTCGTTAGGATTTCTTTATATCAACCTATAGGTTACTTGGGAGAGTATTATGGTTCCGAGCGAACGTGTTTTTTTCTAAGGATCCAGCCATTCTATGAAATCGATGCCTCTATCCTTGAACTGTAACTCTGCATTCCTTAGGGCGTAGGAAAGGTTGTCTCTCGTGAAAATAAGGCGCTCGTGGAAATAAGAGAGCGTATGGTCCTTTTGCACTGCGAATTCAGTCGGAAGGATAAGGGGCGTTCTCCTATCCTTAGTTCATCTACATCTAAGTCATACCCTGCGATCCATCACGTGAGTGTGTGACAGGAGGTTAAAGATCACCGTGTATGCACTACTTACGTGTTACTAGGAGGTGCTACTGTTGAAATAGGAAATGCTACTATTTAATGGAAACAAGTTAGATATGGATTCACAAGTCACGCAGAACTAAATGGTTAGTATCTACATAGTAAAAAAATGATTGACTATTAAAGCATTTCTCAAAAATGATTAGTCTTATATTTCTATAGCATGCATGAGTTATTAATGTTAAAATAAGCTTCATGCACTGCAGTCTACCTCTTGTATGCAGGAAAAATGCCATTTTAAATCTATTGGTAATACATATCTCTCTAATCTGGTTTTTATGATCAATATAGCGTAATACGCTGGCGTTCTCAATGTATTTCTTATGTCATCGATCAGCAGCTTCAGATTTACTCAAAAGATTTAATATAAACTATAACCTGCGATCTGATAGTAATTCACATGATAGTGCTTATATTAAACTCGTTACACTAACACAATTATCGTGACGACCTTTAACAAAGTAATCAATTAATTCTTAGAAAATCTCCTTCGCATAGTAAGGAGTCAGGTGTAAAGGATTTTTAGGCTGGATGGGGTTCTATACGCATGCGCTTAGAGCGACCTGAAGCCTCTGTATGTCTCGATACGTATGGTACTAGGCAATAGTCTATCGTATAGTGGTCTGCAGAACTTGTTTAAATCATGAAGAACCTTATTGCATTACCCTCAAGACCAGAGACTCTGGTCCCTCAGGCGTTTTATCCCAAAATGAATTCGCGATAACACTTGGGAGACCTAGTGCTTATGAATTGGTACCAGTAGGGGAGGAAATTATGGTCGGTTTTCGTGGCTAAATTTGTGTGAAATATTAACAGATGTTTTCTTTCCAAAATGAATAAAACTTTTTAAAATCTTCATATCTTATACCTGCTGTGAAAAATAAGTCCAATTTAATTATTTTTCAAGATTTTTACGGTGGCGCGATGCGCTTAAGCCTGATTTGGCGCAGTCACGTGCCAGAGTCTTGGGTGACACGTGCCCTCCGGCGTCTGTTATTCGGGGTAGGTGACCGATTGCTTATTAAGTTGTTGGATTTATATTTTTACAGCGTCATCATTGAACATAGAATTTTATTTATACTTCCTTTCCATTCAGCATCTTAATTTTTTCTAGAACTTAAAAGAAATAATATACCAACTCTCAAGTTAACAATTTGGTTTTGATTTAAATGGTGACAATCGCAATGAAATCGAATGCACATATATCGGTTAACATATCTTTTGAATTATGGTGAATGAAAAATTGATAGCATTTTTATTTGAATTTTGCCGAACATTTCTGTCAAGTACGAAAAAATAATTCGAGTGCTAACAAACTGTTCGGCCGAAAACCGAACGGTTGGCGACTCTACTGCAAAGGTAATTTTTACTGCTGAGGATATTTCGGTAATTGGATTACGTTTGGAATTTTTTGAGAGAAAGGATGGAGTGAAATCCCTCTAGGAAAACGTCTACTCTTAACGAAAGACACAATGGGATCTTCGGTCTAATATTCCATCTGATGGGCGGAGTACCTATCTGGAAGTGGTGGGATGGGAAGCGAGTACTCCAGCCACCATATAATCTCGATCTCGGTGCGTACTGATTAATAAACTGGCTTTTATGAAGGTGTCTTGTAATGGATTGTACGTGCAAGAGTTTTTCAAGGAATACACCTGGGTCGATTAATGGAATTCATTAAGGATATGCTTATTATTTAATCAGCCATGTCTTGAGGCTGGATGGTCTGGTGAAAACAGTCGTCGAGGGAAAAGCGAATGGAAAGAATGACAAAGGGAGGACTTATATTAGACCTATGAAGCAAGCAGTGAAGATTACTAAAGAGAAGAGTTTCTTCATGGTGATGAGATTAGCCGGTTAAAGAATCGAGTGTATAAAGCTATGCCAAAAAAAATAGGATTGGTGACTATTGATGATGATATTTAGAAATAGACAAAAACAGTGTTTATCATATGACCGTACTATAAGTATACCCATGCTATTTATTTCAATTGTGTGTGTGTGTGAATGGATTGAATACGAAGAGAGTAGCCGATAGAAAATCCGAGAGGGGATCTGCGAAAAATCAATCCTAGTATTAATGACTAGTAATAATGATAGTTATTCGGTGGAGATGACGGACAGATAAATTCATTTGGACCATTTAGAATAAGTGGTTTGAGGTGGAAAATTTTCAGGGAGCGGAGTAAGGGATGAGAGAAACCCGGTGTCGACATTAGCCTACTCTTTAAAGGAAGCTGCCAAGGGGCCCACGGTTTAACGTCCCCTCCGACGAAAGGTGCACTGTACTCAAAGTATTCTCCGCTCATCACTCAAAGAGGGACCACTGTAGTGAATAAAACTCTAAGCCACTACCGGTATTCAAAGACGGGCCCCACGAGATGAGAATACAGTACTTAAGCCGCTACTTTAACCCACTCCCTTTGATGACAATGTCTACATCTTCGTAATACCATGCGAGCCACCACGAGGGTGTAAAGCAGGAGGTAAAAGGTCAAAATACATGCACTACTTACATGCAGCAAAGAGGTACAATACTACTAATTCATGGAGACAAGTTAGACGTCACGTGCAGCTAATTGGTTAATATATACGTCGTAATGAATACTGATTAGACGATCATTACTTGTGTGGATGGAGATGATAAAGGATATAATTTTAGGAGTTTGACATCCACGCTCGCGCGGTACAGCACGAAATGTTATAGGTGTATAAATATATTATTTAAAACGGTTAAAGTCGCTCTCGTGGGGAGAACCGACAGTCGGACCGTCATTAGTAAGGTCCAACCTCTCGAAGAAGCTAATCCGAGACCCTTCCTCGAGTTCGGAGCTCGTATGGACCCAACCCTCACTGCGGGAGGCCCAACCGTGGAAGTTGACCATTTGCAGTTAAATATGCAATTTAAAAGTTTGTAACTTTCACCCGAAAGTATCACGTTTATCGCATAGCCGGTGAAAGCACGACTAAGAAGGTTTTTTGAACGGCATTGTGCTATAAAATTTAATGATTATTGAAAAAAGTAAGATATTCCCTATAGCGATTTAGTCAGTGAGGGTCCGACCGTCGTCGGTTCTCCCCACGAGAGCGACTTTAACCTTTAAAACTTATGAATTCAGCTCTGGTTGAATACTGACGGGAATCGATTCGTGAAAATTGACGTGAAAATTTTACTTACGTGCCGCGATCGCTTGCGCTGACGTCCACAATTTCACGTCGCCGAGGTATATAGTAGATGCCCTTCTCCCGTGGACTTCGTACGCTATCTGTGGCGCCGTCTGGCTTCACCCTGAATGCATATGGGATCCTGGAACGACGGGAGTACATAATGCTGAGGAGCGTGTGATTGGCTTAAAAGGAGGTGGCGGGTGGGAAGGATAACGTGCGTTGGAATGCTGGACGTTGTCTTTCGTGGCCGAGGAGGCCATACAGTCTCTCTCTTGAAAGTGACGAGTTCCGAAGGCGCAGAAGAGTTATATCACGTCTCGCCATGCGAACTCTCGTTTTAAGGGCCATTTTTTTTACAAAGCAATAAATTGCGCAGTCAGAGCTTGGTCATTTCATGGAAATTGCAAGGATGAATGCTTGGGAATGGAGCAGTGTTTTTCCCCGCATCGTTCGTGATTTTTTCCTTGCAATTCGTTGCTTTACATAGAGCAATTTTCACTCTGCATTTATCCATGAATCAGACAGCACAAAGATATGCCTATTGCAACACGGATTTAAAGTAGTAGCTTATTATTTGAGGGAGGCAAGTGATGACTAATGTCATTTGAGCAATTTAGGATGATAGGTAATAGGAAAAAGCTCTTCATATTTTTCAGGAAGCAGATAAGGGTGGGGGGAAACCCGGCGTCGGCATTAGGCAACTTTTTATCAAAGGATCCAAAGGATGTACGGGTTAACGTCTCATCCGACGGACGGAGTAATGTGCTTCAAGTGTAGTGGTGGTAGTAATTCATGGAGGTGACCAGTAGCAAAGGTTATTTACGTCATTTAGGATCGGTGGATGATAGGGTGAAGGAATGAGTTTTTCATAGAACGGAGAACGAGAAAGGGTAGAGAGAAACTCGGTGTTGGTATTAGCCTGCTCTTAACAATTGGTTCCTAGGGGTCCACGATTTAACCTACCATCCGACGGACGGAGTATTGAATTCGAAGTGCTCTCCACACAGCCCTCAAGAGAGGACCGGTGTACCATTAATAAATCTTTGCCACTGCCAGGATTTGAACTCGGGCCCTTGGGATGGGAGGCCAGTACTCTAGCCACCACACCAATCTGAACCTCCGAGCTTTTATGGCGACGCACAGCACGAAGCGACCAGAGAAATTATTTCGAAAAAGGGTTTCATTTCTAGAGGATCGTGTTGTTGCCGTGAATAGAGTACTGACCTCCGCCTCGGGGGCCAGAGTTCAAATAACGGCTGTGATAGAACGTTATCATTGTTTTCTGGATGTTGTTTAAGGGGAGGGGAGAAAACTTTAAGCTGAATATAGGTAGTGCATGCTTTTCTCAGTCAAAAACATCAATGTTGAGAAAAAGGTGCCAAGTAATAGGGGAAACGGATTTTTTAGACGGGGCCTGTTAATTGAACAAATGTAAAATATTTAGATAATGTTCCAATCAACTTTTTTCAAAGAAATAGAAGTGAATCCTCTTCAAAATTTCTGCTTCCTCCTGATTTTCTTTTTTTCCGTCAATGTGTACTTTAGGGGTTTGGGGATTTGGACCAACAAGTTATACGGCGGAAAGCGAAACCAACCTTGTCCGTAGAGGCTTATAAGGAGTTTATAAACATGCTTAAATACTTGCAAACTTTGAATTGGTTCTCTCTGATGACTTATTTGTATATGGGAACCTTCACTTCACTGTAGACGCATCGATGCAATATGCCATTACAAGTAGTTAAAGTCAGCATACATTCATGCCTTTCTAACTTGACACATATATTTTATATTAAATGTCGTAGATATAAAGCATCAATGTGTCGAGAAAACGCATCGAAATATTGGAGTAGATGAACACTAGTCTCATGTTTCGCGTGGCGAATCAGTGAAAGGACAGCAAGCGGAGCGATGCAAGGCGGGGACCTCCTGTACTCCGTCCATCGACTTGGACATTTACGGTATCCTATTTACGGAGAATATGAGAGATCAAAGCTAGGCGGTCCGAAAAACATAAATAGTCGCCACCTCGAAGAAGTCATTTTTCAGTTTTCTTTAAGCTAATTGCTGACTTTTTCTGTTTTTAGGAATCCATTTCAAGGCTTTTATTATTCGAAGCAATGAATTGCCAAACTTGAAGCAGCGTCAAGTCGTGGAAATTGATGGATGAAGACGTATAAACAGAAATAGGAATATTTTACGCCCTATCGTTCATGCATTTGGTAGCGAAAAAAATGTTCATGTTTGAAAAAATATTCACGTTCTTTTTTTATTTGTATCTGAAGATGAAACTGTAAGTTGAAACGCGTAGAGTATTACCAACGCTATAGAAAGACCGAAGGTTGTTTGATTGATTATGTATTTCTTCCTCTATATCAAGCCGAAATCTGTTCAATTTACTCCCAATTAGTTGTTTTACACGATGTGATTCTCACTGTGCATGTTTCCGTATATTAGGCTGCACAATTACAAGCACCATGTAAATGTCTTTAGAATGCTAGTCAGGGATATGGTATGAGAATTCCTCCACTTGAATGGGTGGTTAGCTTGAACATCCCAGTGCAAAGCTCATGAAAGGGACGCCGTACTTCGTGATTTCAAGTTCAGCTTTATCATGTTACTTATGAACATATCCTGTTTTCTGCAGCTGTGATGCTGATATAATTTGGCAATGTTGGAAAACTGGTAGTATGTGGTTCGCCATCTTTGATAAGGAGGGTTCGTTGCAGGCAACCATATTATGGTATTTTTACTATTAAAGGGAAGTGGGATGGTTGGGTATTGGTAGAGCTTTTTTTCTTTATGGAAAGGAGGGAGAATGGAGAGAAGCTCCATATCGCCACTCTTAACGTAAGGAATCAAGTGGTCCACAGTCCAGTGTACAATTCGATTGGCGGAGTACTGAACTTGGAGTAATTTCAGTCTTTGAACTCAACATCTACGTAATACCCCGCAAGCCACCGTAACGGTACCTATCATACTTAAAGAGGATTAGTAGCAGATATATTTTAGTCGAATTATAACAATTTAAATAAGATTAAAAAAGCAAAGCAAGCATGCATAAACGAGCTGTTAGTTGGGCTAACAAAAAGTCTTTTTATCGACATGCAAACTATCTAAGTAGACTACCTATCGATGAACTTGTTGTTATACCTATTTATGAATATATTCGCAGCTATTCAGATCTGAAATTGTGCCAGGAAAGAATTAATCAATCGGTTTGGCAATCTATTTCGCAAACTTATGGTCATGAGTAGTAGACACAAGTAGGGACATATTACATCAAAACATTTCTGCTACAGTCAGAATTCGAAAAAATGCCTTCGGCACGGGGATCCAAATCCTAATCGACCATATTAATTTGTTCCCCTCGTCCTTTTTTTAGTTAGAAGCACTTCGAAGGTGTTTACTCGCATTAATGGAATATTCTACTCTAACGCACAGGAGTATAAATTTATTTCAGTCAAATTGTACCTCCAAAAGTTCAATTTTCGTTATACCGTGTATCTCCTATTACGTTAATAGTTTTAGTAATATATTACTTTGTCAAACGCTCTAGCCATTAATTAAGCCGAACTCAATTGACTATTTCTCTTGATTGTTTGTGATAAACTGTCGTAAAAGCGCTACTGCCACTAAGAAAATTACGTTATTTATTCGTGGCGGTTGTTATTGTGGGAAGGCTTTCGACGGTCTGAGATTACTTGCCCGTTTAAGAACAAATGAGCAATTTGGTGGAGGAAGGAAATATTTAGGGTATGAAGGAGCCCAGCGTCGGCATCAGCTTAATCTGAAAGATGAATTGCTAAGAGAAAGGCAATGTTGAAGCCGAATTATATTTCACCGTTTTCCCACTCCCGAAATAATCCTTCACCTGCCTACTAATTACCTAATTCTTCTATTCTTTCCCTTCTCTTCCTCTCAATCGTAAAAATTGTATTATGAAAGTGGTCGCTTTTTGACTTTTCGGAAGAGGGTTTACACACCAAGGTAATGCATACGGTACAGTGAATGGTTAAAGTTTGCTGCGCAATAAGAGTAGAGCAAATAGTTTCTGGGTTTACCTTGTGGAACTCTATCATGTCGAAAAAGAAAGAAAAGATTGAAGTCGTATGTTCAAAGCAATTTATTACTACACTACCAACGGTGATCCATGGGAACCTTGGTCTGCGGTTGTGATAAATCATGTGGACTCTATTTCAAGTTTTTATTTCTTTTGAAAAATAACAGTATTCGTTAGAGAAGTATAAAATCCGCTGTATGTTGTTCAAGTGATGATCTGTTGTTCTCGTTATTGAATTAGGAGGGTGAATCTACGCTCAGATATTTAGTGGTGGTGTGCATGTCTTTGGTGAGTATCAAGGTCGTCTCATAAGAGGTTTCTTAGTTACGTAAAGTGTCTTCCAGGAAGGGGCGTCGCTCCCGACTTGGAAAGAACGTGTAGATGGAAAATTAGTTAGCTCTCATTCCCTCGTCATGGTTCAGAGAATTCCCTCTTATCTTAATATGGGGGTTTTCTCCAAGCATTGCAAAGCGCCAAGGAAAGGGGTGGCTGGCTGTGAACCACTTGTCGAGGGGGAAGGAGAGAGGCAACTCTGTTAGCTACTGTTCTCCCAACAGATCTACCAATTCACGGTAGGGATGAGTTAAAGAGAAAGGAGTCGGTAATTATATTAGTTTAACAGAAAAAAATCACAAAATTCTTTCAAATCATCCTTCACCAAGAAGTAAAGGTAGGAGGCTTTAAATTTAGGAAAAATTTGAAATTGTAAAGAATGGTGCCAGTGGAAGTTCAGTCAACGACATTGTTTTTTCTTCCCATTCTCCCCTACTGGGCGTCAATTTGACTTCCTTAACCACTCTATACCACTCCCCCCATTCCCCTTTGCTATGATGATCCACTCATACCCCTCTTACCCCTGCACTCCTTATTTCACCCCCTCCCTCTTATTTCCCTTCCCTCCTTCACATTTCCTCTCCACCCCTTCTACTCCTCACCTCCCTCCTCAGACCCCACCCCTCTTCTCCTTAACTTGTACTCGTATGTAATGGTTTGGATCCTGAATGCTTTCACCTGTGGATGTCGACTATTCGACGAAACTGGTCGTGTTTTGAATGAATCTTATGAAATTTACAAAGTTCGTGTTCTTATAGTGAAACATGAAGTTTCACTCTGCACAACCTGAAACCATTGAATGCTTTTAGCTGGTTAGTTGTTCAGGGGAAGTGACCAACAGCTGTCATTTGCGCAATTTATGAACGGTGGGCTATTGGCTTGAGGTTTTGGCTTGAGGATAGACTTTTTCAGGAAACAAGAAGGGTGGGGCGAGACTCGGCGTCGGAATTAGCCTGCTCTTAACGAAAAGAGCCAAGGGGCCCACGGTTTAACGTCCCGTTCGACAGACGGAGCACTGAACTCCTGAAGCATTCAGATGGGGACCGGTATAACGATAAAAATTTGTCACTGCCGGGATTCTAACCCTCAGGATGGGAGGCCTTTAAGGGTCTAGACCATGGTCTAGACCCTGTTTATTTTTCAACTTAGAATGTCAACTATTCGACAAAATGGGTCGTGTTTTAAATAATTTTCGTGAAATTTACAGCTTTTTTTGTGGAAAATGAAGTTTCACCACGCAGAACCTGAAACCATTCAATTTTTCGAATAAATGGAAAACCGGTATGACACTGCGCCACTCATCTCACCAACCGTTTACCTCAGTGTCAAATATTATTTTTGAGCGGCCCAGGACGCATTCACCATGAACTGCACCGCTGCATGTCCAAAATTCTCAGTAGTTAAACGAGGTTTGTCGTTGCGCAGTATCGCTCTCAATATGGACCGTATATCACGGAAAAAAAACCTCCACCACTGCCTGGATTCGAATCCTGGCCCATTGAATGGGAAGCCAGTATTATAGACATCGCACCAAACCGATTACCAGCATAATCATAACCAGATCAGCGAGTGCCGTCATAAAATTTTTATATCTACCGATGATTTCTCATCTTTGACGGTCTCCGTGGCGATGGGATAAATCTCTCGACTCTCATTCCCACGGTCGCGGTTTCAAATCCCGCCCGGGGAGGATTTTAACTGCACGGTGTATGGATTATTGTGTAGTAAAATCTGTTTAATGTATGAGAGGACTTCATAGTCCTAAATTTGCGGAATGAATGAAGACAATCATTACTACTATTATTTTTCGAAAATGGCTGCTAAACTATTTACTCCATTGATTTTAATGTGCGTTTTGATTCCGACTCTAAGATTCTATTTCGATCTTAAGAATCGGTACCTTTGAGACTTGAATGGTGAGATGAAAGGCGGTATCAATGAATTTGGAACATTCATACTGATTCATTTTATTCAACAAAAAAGTAAATAACAGCAATGGAATAACGACATGATACATTGGGTGCGGCTGATTTGGTATGTCAGTAACTGTGATCCACATTCGTAATAAAGGTAAAGAGAGGAATGGATTGTAAAAATCAGTCTATATATATATATATTTATATAAGGAGTCCTTAGCGTCCGGTGCTCATGTGAATGATGCTTTCGTGCGTAGAACGTTCGTGAATAATGATGCTCACTTGTTTCGTCTCACTTTGGGGGACGCACTGCATTCATTGTTCACCTTTTGAACCTGAGTATGACGTAGCACAAGACGAGGAACACTGCGATCCAGATGAATGTAGAGGTGAATCCGAGGATTACGGACAACTTTTGGATCCCCCAGCCTCGGATCATGATGTGCCTGAGAGCCACGTTTGCCATCGTGGTCGGCATGAGGTAACAGAGCTGCTGGAAGAACTTCGGCGATCCTTGGAGAGGCCAGAGAGACCCTTAGAGAAAAACGGGAGGTTTATCAACTTCCGGAAGGTGTAAAAATAATCAGAAAAATCTCTAATCATTCGCAAGAACATAGTGTAAGCCTTAGAAGTCCGATTTTATTTTCGGAATTCAAACAGTCTGGTCCAAAATATATTTTTGGAAAAAGTAATAATGGACACGATTGATTTTTTACCTTTTTAATATTCGTATTTAAAAGTTTAAACAAAATCTCCACTAATTTTATATTTACTTCTGAACAAACAAATAGTCCAAAATTTAAAATATTTCATGTTGCGATATCTTTTTAGCATATCCCCACATGTAACTCAGTTTTTCAGTCATACTTTTCACAGACGAAAGTAGTTTTTATCTCTTCTACCAGGTATATTTCTTTCGCAACACGCAATATAGTTTCTGTGGTTCCCATACGAAACTCGTTGTGGGCATACGCTGAGGGTTATTTCGAGTTCCGTGAAATGGCACGTGTTAAACCAGGACTTTCAAAAAGAGACTCACCTCCCATCAGTACGACAGGGTAGAAGCATCCTGTTGAAAAGTAGTTCGACTCCGATATAGTCCTGCTGCTCACCGAGACGAAGAAACCTGAATCGTCGGAAAGGACCGTATTAGTTTTATCTCGGCTGTACGTGAATAAATGTAAATAAATGTTCAGAGCTGTTTACTCCAGTCAGTAAATTCTTAGTTGAAGTCAGTTGAGAACTTTCAACTACTCAGAAGAGTAGTTGAAAGTCAGAGCAAAAGGAAGTTATATTGTCCAAGTTGTAAGCGCTGTTTTCCCTAACCAAAAAAATGAATCACTTGAGGTACGTAAATACATTTTACAGGGAGTTTGACATGCATCGTTAAATGATATAAAATCTCATCATTTTTGAAGCTACCTTGAAGCCAGTTTTTATCACATACTGTGAGCAAAGAAATATTATATACGCAAGTTACTTTATCCATAAAAATTATTTACTTAAAGAGAATAAATATACTTTCTGGGAAGTTTGATATGTGTTGAATAATACAAAACGTTGTCTTATTTGACGCTTCCTTTAAACCATTATGCTTGAAAATTGTAGGAACATGAATTTCCACGAATGCCGACGAAAATAAATTTTTGTAAGTAGATTTTGATGTAGATAAGTATTCTGTAGTATTTTTTTTAACATGTTCATATTTTAAAGTTATTAACTCATAGAATATTTGAGAAATATAAATTCATTACATATATAATATTAAACTACCTAACTAATCAATTTTTACATTAATTTGTTGAGATTAACAGTTTAATTGTATTTATCGTTGCATCTATATAAGTAGTGTATGCACACGAGTATTTTTCCATTACTGCATTATAGTAAGTGTATACTAATTCTCTTTTGTTTTAAAATGCATTGCAAGTAAAGGTTCTTCATCTGCCATCTACCCTTGCAGTACCTGAAAGGGATTAAACTTGATGTATATGAATGCTTGGAATTAATTTTTATCGTAGCAAGTGAAGGTTTTGAGTACCGAAATTATCACAAGGACCGAAAATATGGAGGAAGTAATGAAATATGTGGAAAAGAAGGGCTATGTTTATATGAAGATCGATCATTAAAATTAGTTGGATATTTGGGAAAAGGGTAGGAGTTTAGGGAGTGAAGGAAGGGCGAAGAGAAACCCTACGCCGATATTGCGGCTGTTGCGCTTAGGGCCACCACGAACGAATGTGCAGTTACTCCGCAGAAATAAGGCGCCTAACCAAAGGGGTTATCTGTGCCACGTAAAATTAATGTTGTTTTGGTTAACAAATTTTATTTAATTGAAGTTGGGAATTGAAATTTAATTTGCACAATGGCGCCACTTGCATAAGGGGTGGGGTATGCCGTTGAAAAATCTCAGCCACTGTCGGGATTCAAATCTGGACCTTCGGTTTGGGAGGCCAGCACTCTAGCATCACACTCACACCATTCTGATCCCCGATAATGAGTGATCATGATAGTGATGACGATTACTAGATCCCCTCTCAGCCAGAGAGTTATTTGATCTCTTCTTTTTTATTTGTCCCAGAATGCCTTACCACAGCACATTCCCGCCACACCCTGAAGCCACGTGAGGAGGACCGACAGCAGAACGGGACCACGGCACGGGAATCCGAAGATCAAGAATGCGATGATGAGGGACTCGATCGTCTGCAGGAAAACCATGATCGTTTGCATCATGATGTGACCAACGAGGAGTTGCCATGGTGTTATCCCTGGGGAGAAAACGGAATAAAATACATGTAAGTGCAGATTACAATAATTTACTCTCCTAAATTGAGATTCCTTCTGTCGGAGACGACCACTATATTCTGCACCGCGTTAACTTTGGCGAGCGCATGCAGGTGAGGAATGCATATACTGGAGGTGGTAGCCTACGGGTGACAATGAACCAGAATGTTGGGAAGAATTAAGATCCTTAAGGAATACTTGGGAAGGATTGAGTCCACCCTCTCGGGACAAAACATTATATTTTCCATTGCATCTTATTAGACTGTGTCTTTAAACAAAAGTAGCAATGTAATCATACCCAAATTTCATCGTAGTGGCATCAGTTAATATTCCATAGGCTGTTCAAGGGAGATGTCAACGAATTTGATTCTCCGGGAAGTTAATTCTATTCCTAAATGTTGTTAGAATATTTACATATCAAAACTTAATATTTTGCGCTTGTTTGTGTGTTGGCGCGCTTTACACTGGTTATTTGACATTAAAAAATGTTTTCATTATTCATCGTATTGCTGTACTAATCGTGATTAGTGGAATACCAGCAAACCGAGGTATACGAAATGCGCCCAATTCATTTATCAAGGTTGTTTCAAATATTTATTAATTGAGAAGTACAACCTTTAACACCAGGGGCACAATCACGGTTCTTCATAACGCGTACACTCACGTTATTGTTATTTTTCTCATTCGTGCGCGGGATAATAAAAATGAGATTTCTCTTCTACGATTATTTCTGGCGCTTAAATTCGCTGATTTTTATTCTAAAACTTATTCAAGCAAGCATGAAAAAGTGGTTGCAAACAATGGCTTTTTGCAAAATCTCATCGTATGTTATTATCTTCGAAGACAAGCAATAAATATCTGTTGTCACCTCAGGTAGTGCGTTACGAAATTTTTCAACCGATACCTAATGAGTCTTATGGTCTACGTTTTTGCTAGTTTTCTCTCTCTTCATGGTCTTTAGCTCGAGGGATTGTCGGTGATAGAAAATCATTGACATTGGTTATCGTATAACTTGATACCAATCGGTGGATAAGCTTGAGTCACTCAGAAGGTCGTTGGCAGCTTTTATGGAAGTTGTACGAAAAGGCCTTTGCATCATTTATCAGTAAGAGGAGGTGCGTCACGTCTATGTCATTTTAAGATTAACGTAGAGGTTGGAACCAGCCGGAAGTGCGTGTAGTATTTGAAGAATCTCGTAAGTTAGCTTGGCTCCTGTAGATCCTGAGGGGTCGGCAACCCTTAAATGCCTGCGGGCAATTTAAGGTTGCCAATCCCTCAGGATTCGAATAATACTTCAGCCCCTGATTCAAGCGGGCATGCGAAGAGACAATGTTATTAGTTGTAGGTTTTGAGTTTCCGGGTTTCTCTGCTGCGTTATTCCAATATTCGGAAGATAATGTTTCATTCCCATTGCAGGATACATCATCAGATTTATGATCCGTGCCGTTGAATGAACATCATTTTTTTTTGCCGTTGAATGAGATCGGCCGGGGTATTTATAGTGTCTTCAGGGAGGCCTCCTGTCATCGCAGCCAATCAGAATTGAGTGGTCAAGAGCTGGCGCACTCCCATTGGCTAGAGACTCCCGTTTCAAAATCAAAATAAATACCCCGGCCGATCTCATTCAACGGCGCTGATCATAGATCGGATGATGTATCCTGTAATGGGTACGAAACGTTATCTTCCGAGTATTGCTATGACGCAGCAGAGAAACCGGGAAACTCAAAACCTACAGTCATATCGCTGCGAAAACCTTCAGCAGAAATGATAGTAGTTTTTATACGCCAACACGCATACTATAAGTGATCCCATATCCTGTTGCGCCGTTTTGGACCTAAGTGCTGGGTCAACCTCTCAGTGTATATGTTTCGTAAAACTTAGTGACCGCGTACTTATTTTGTGGAATTTTTCCATAGTAATAAGGAGAATGAAAATTGTAAATTCCACTGGTTTCATTATTGGTACAACCGGTTTCAGCTATTGGGCCATCCTCAGGTACATAATCCATATAATAATACATTATGTACCTGAGGATGGCTTATCGGCTGAAACCGGTTGTACCAATAATAAAACCAGTGGAATTTACAATTTTCATTCCCCGTATATGTTTCGGATAATAGAAACTCAAGAGCCTTACCTGCGACCAGGGTCCTATCCCAAAGCCCCTCATATCTCTCGGTCACCATGACTGTAGCAGTTGTTCCCACCGCCAAGAAGAAGATTGTTCTGGAAGGAAAATAAATATTTATTTATTTTGCGATTTCAAGGATTAAGGGAAATTCTTTCGCGCTTGCTAGTGACATATTCTAGAGGGATGAAAAGCATTTCGGCCAAATTTTGTCAGGGCCCTCTAAGGTAGCTCTTATGCAAAGAAAGTCCCAGTTCTATTGGATGGTGAATTTCTTAAATTCAAATCCATGTCACTATTTAGGGTTTCAATATAGAAATTATTTTTTATCGTTAATAGATATTTGTTGAGATATAAAATTATATTCCAATTACATTAAAATTACAATGCATTGACAGAAGGAAACATTAAAAATATTTCGTTACAAAACACAAATTTTACATTAAATGACTACAAAACCCACAATCACATGTATTTAAAATTTTTTATTACCTCATGAGCCCTTCTGAGCCATATCAGGCTCATAATAATAATAAGTTAATTTCCAATAAATTGAATTGAAACCCAGATATGTACGGAAAACTACTAAATCAAACTACCTATTATATGATTTATGGAGGTTGCTGTTAAAAGTCTTAAACCGTGGAATGTGATATAATTAAAAGCTGTCATTACTCAGTTTTTATTGTTTTCCGTTTAATGTTTTGTACACTGTAAGAGACTGTAAGAGAAACGGAAGCCCTTGCTCGTTGCATACCTCCAAGCGGCGGTTTTCGAGTATCGTTAGCTGTCTACTTTTTCATAATGACCTATAAAAATTGGCGTTTGAACGAAAACAAAAAATATATATTTTTTACAATTTTTGATAGGTAATGCGGGAATTCTAAAATAAAAAATCCTTTATTAGGATAGAGACAACCTTATCGGACAAATATTGAGACACGGTGTTCTTCTGAAGGGATTTTTCGTGGTGATTTAGTGAGAGGGACTGTAGTGGAAGGCTGTGGATGAGGGATGTTGTACAAGTTTTGCAGGATGTAAGAATACTAAATAAATATGTATTGAGGATAGCCAATGGAAGAATGATGTGGAGTCCGGCGACCAACCAATTAGAGGAATGATGAATAGTTATAAGGATGATGGTGATTTCAAAATGTTCGAGGCGAGAAGGAAAACAACTAGCATTGACCAGGTAAAGAAGTCATTCTACAAGAATAAAACCGATTTACAGCGAGAAGCTCTAGCCTGGAAACAAACAACGCCTGTGTAGAGAATACTCCCGAATTATAGTGAGATGTGGAGAAAAAAATGCTACTAAGAAGAAGATACTTGGGAATTAGATGTACGGTGTTTCTGAAGCATGTCAAAATAAAAGTGATGGACCGAGTAAGAAGTAGCTGTAGATATAGTTTCAAGTGCATCGAACGTTACAGTTATGCTGATAGACAGGAAAAGGAGAAGGAGCGTCGCTGTGTACATTCCACGCACTTTATTGACTTCAACCATGGTTCCGACTGGTAAAATGTCATTATCAAGGCTACTTTGACAAGGTTACCTTGATAATGACATTTACATGTCAAAATCATGGTTGAAGTCTATAAAGTGTGTGAGTGGAATGTACGTAACGACGTATCTTTTCCAATATCTTGGTTCCACAAAGTTAAATCTTAAACTTTAAACTGATAGACGAGGTTATTAATCAAGAGAATTTTGAGAGGAGTGGTAGAAGGAGAAATTTAATGAGATCGACCTCATCGGAGCATCTTTAGGTACGGTGTTGTCATGGAAGGCGTTATCAAGCGAAAAGCGCGTGGGGAGAACTGCATAGGGAGGTTTGCATGTGATATACGAAGCGTACAACCGGTTTCATCTCGAAAGTGACATCTTCTGGGTTCCTAGTTATAAAGTCAAGGCCGAGAATATCGAGTTCAACTAGAGAAGAATTATTTTAATATGAAACTGCTAGCCTTAAGAAAAATGGAGTGGAAAGCCACATGAGACCAGCTTTACAATCAAGACTCGTCATGGTACATGGTGTGGAAGATGATCATTGATAAGTAGTAATTGCTTTCCATTAATAAATAACATAAATTCTCTCCTTTCGCAATTGTTATACTCACATGAGAATCGTGGGAGGAGCGGCAAATTCCTGGAAAGTCGAGTCCTCTTCTCCGTAGACAGGATGCTCGAACTGAAATACGGTCGGAAAGGAGAAATATATGAGCAGTTAGGAAGTGATTCAGGAAGAACTCGGTGTTATCTAATGTTGGTAGTTTGGGAAGTTTGTCGTTACAGACTCGCCAAAACCTAACGGATGGTAAGTAATGGGCGTCGCCTCGTAATTAACCAGGTAGACGCCAGGCATGTAGCGTCCAAGTGTGATAAATACTTACTCTCTTTATTCTTTAATATATAAAGATAAAAGAGAGTAAGATAAATACTTACTCTCTTTTACTCTTGTTAGTTTGCATATAACACTAATGCGTCCGTTTATACTTGCGTCAAATAAATGTATGTTTTGCTAAGTTTCGTAGAAATCGGGCGACGTTGAAGATGAGAAGAGTAGGGAAAACAGGGTGACATTTTATAGTTTAATCCAATTTCACTATCGACTGTTTTTTCTGGTGATTCAACAATGGCTAATTTCATTTAATTTAGCCTTTCAGTATCATATCTAAAGGTAGTATCTGAAGTAAATCTGTAAGTTAATAACTTTTGGGAAATGATTCGTAAGCATCGAAAACATTAAAAGCGAAGAGCAAAGGAATATTTCCCTTGATACTTACAGCACACTCGTAGTAAACAGATCAGTTACGGTGTTTACGACAATACTCTAGCAGCTCTATTCCACAACGCGTGCGGCTGGTTTACCTCACATGATCTCGTTACGTTTTACATATGCTCGTGCATTAGTGTCTTGGATTTGTTGAGGCTGTGACGTCACTACTCCGAAATTTACGATACTCAGCTATGCCGGGGCTTAATTATGAAAATTCGCGGAGTTGTTGAACTCCGAGAATTTCGATGTTGTGATCAACAAATTCCAATAATTGAAGTAATAATCTAGATTTTCCGAAGTCATTAACGAGTCTTTCCTATAGAGTTATAGTATTTTTTAAAAGCTTTTTATGACGCGCAACGAGTTAAACTCACCTTAATGGGCGTCTGTATAATCTTTCGGTTCATTTGGCACGCGTCCATTAATTCGCCGCTGAAGTTGATGTACTCCTGCAACAGTTGCTTCTTGACTGTAGTTCCAATTTGGCTGTCTGGGAGAAGAAACACATTAGCATATTAATTTACCTCTTGTTTTGAATGTAGAAATGGCTGAAACGCCAGTGGTTCACATGTATGTCATTTCATGTTCATCATTAGTCTCTTGAATTTTATTCGGGTCTGGATAGCCTTTTGCTAACATTGCACGAGGGACTGGATATCCATGTATAATTAGAAGAAGAAATTGATATTATTTTTTTCTTAATTTTTCTACTAATGTTGAAACGGAAATAATTGTCTTTAGTCACGAATGTCTTCAGAAAATTTTCACTCACACTTGAATCAATCTTTCTTGAATCAATCAATCTAGCATTTTTTAGCCTTAATTATTAAAATGTCTGCTCTATTTGGGTGTTATAAATATTGTGACGGTGAAATCCAAAATTCAAGAAATTTTTTTGGTTGCATACATTTTTTAAAGCGTTTTTAGTGACTTCTCTGCTGCCGTCATCGTCCATGCCTCAATGACATAAAGACACAAGGTCCAGATGTAATTCTAACAAAGTGTTAAAGTGTTTCATTACATCCATGCTCCGAATGGGGTCGTTTACCATGTTTTTATTGCCGACTCTGATAGAGTTTATAAAGTAAAAATACGCGTATTTTTTCGTTCTTCGACCCGTCAATTAGTTCTTGAGTTATAAGTGGCGAGAAACTGATGTTATTCTTAACCCTTTCGGAAAAGTGTGCGTGCGAAAGACTAGTACGTCACTACTTCGTCCAATCGAGAGTGAGACTGTGCAGCTCCTTCGTCCACTCACAATGGAAGCTACACGGCAGTTGATTCTGCCATTGGAAGTGGTTGCTAGACTCCATGTGGGGTATTTCGAAAGGCATTGCACATTATACGGCATCGTACTTTGGTGGGTGACTAAGTGAATAAACTTAATCACACTTTCCGTCGCGCCTAAATGTTTACGAAAATAATTCGCCGTTCATTTGTTTTGGGTTATTTACGGGATGCTACAGGATCTGTGCTAGCAGACCTTCCGACACCTCCCTCAACTCCCTTCCCGTTCTTCCCCAAAACAGTCAAGGATGGGAGGTGGACGACGTAGAAGTATTTAATGCAGCTCTTTTGCTAGACGCTACCTTTTGGGTATTTTAATTTTTAATTTATGAGCGAATGGCTCTGGTTTGAAGATTGACTTTTCACAAAAATTGATTTTTCGTTTCCATCCAACTATTTCGTGTATAAAACAGCGATTTCGAGTAAACACCCTCATTACCTATCCTAAATAGCACAAATGACAACCTTAGCTGTTGGTCGCCTCCCAGAATAACTTCTAATAATGAATTGATATTTAATGGATTTCGGAAAGCTTCAGGATGACTTATATTCCATTCCCTCGTGAATTCGGCGGCAGTATTTTCTGGCTTATAAGACGCTAATTTTTTACCAGAGAAATCAACGAAAAATCAACCTGCGTCTTATATGGCACCCTGATTGTGAGGTAAACGCTGGCTAGTGTGCTTAAATCACTTCGAGCGGCGTAACATTACTTTCGTTAACTGACGAAGGTCTCAAAGGAAAAATAAAGATTTTATTCTCTTTATATCGAGGTCTTTTGGCTATACCCAGACCTTGACTGCGAAGGATGGAAGAACAGGGGGGGAGGAGTGATTTCTCGGAATTGGAGGCCAGTGATGACAGTGCTTTTCACGGTGCCGAAGCGGCGTTATTCGGATCTTCCTCTCGTCGGAGGCGGGGGATTGCGTGGGAAGGAGCGAGGGTGGGTTGTTGTATGGGACTTCTTTTCGCACGAGCCGAGTCTATATTCGGGAGGGGGGTCGCCTTAATGTTGCTCAAGCTAGTCTGCGAATGGAACCAGTGGCAATGAATTCATTCATGGCGTATCATCAACTTTTATGCGCGCGTAGAGAGGGCGAATATGCACTGTTTTGCGCAGTAATCCGCTGATTTTCATATTCCTACCTTCAGTATACAAATGAATTCAACTACTTTAAACTCAAGAGCAAAGATTTTACAATCACTACCTATTTCTCTGCTGAGCAGAATCATTAGGTGCAAAAATGTGTAGTTGAAAATGGACGGAGTTTAAAACTTTTCTGCATCTGGTCACAAAATGCGCCAACAGGGAATTCGATTCCGCCATTTTCAGAGCAGGGGTATTATACCGAGTGATACATTATTATTCAAGACACCACTTTCTACAGAGACTAGTAGCAACAAGACATTCCATGTTCCATAGTTTATGCAGTGTTTCCATGTAAGTCGCCATGACAATTCGAAAGTCGAAATGACAATTTTAAACTTAATTTTCTGCCGACGAATTAAATGAATACTTAATCAATTAAGCCGTTAATGTAAATTCCAGCTTAATTCATGTACCACAACTATGTTTTGAAGCCGAAAATGAAGTTGACATGTTAAATGTAAGTAATTTGGGTAATAATTATTTTATTTTCCTCATTTTACTCCGGAATTGATGTCAAAGTATTTTCGTAGCATAAAGTCTAATGCTGGTGGAATTGATGTGATAAATAGTAAAATATTAAATATAACAATTCCAGCAATATTCCGGTGCTGCTTGACAATTATATCTTCTCCTTGAACTATTCGGTCTTTCCTGTTACCTGGAAGACTGTAGTAATCAAACCAATAAAGAAAATTCGGAATCCAGCTGAGCCATCGCATTATCGTCCCATTTCATTGCTATGTACTATGTCGAAGCCACTAGAAAGATTTGTATACAACTCAGTAGCAGACTTCTTTTCATCAAATAACCTATTAGATAAATATCAGTCTGGATTCCGGGAAGGACATAGTACCCAAACTGCCCTCGTTGGAGTCACCGAAGATATCCGGCATTCGATAGACAATAAGAAAGTTACCATCCTAATCCTCTTTGATTTTACCAAAGCTTTTAACTGTGTTAATCATGGCCTATTACTTAATAAAATGCAAAAACTTGGTTTTTCTCTACCAGTAATTCAGTGGTTTCGGTCTTATTTACTTCAGAGAACCTAAGCAGTTAAGGGAGATGAGGATCAACTATCCAGTTTTCTGTCAATGCCTTGTTGTGTGCCTCAGGGTTCTATCCTTGGGTCTCTTCTTTTTTCAATATTTATTCGAGATTTACCAGTCTCGATCAATTATTCGAACTATTAATTTTATGCCGACGATTTTCAAGTTTACCTGGATTGTTATCCATTACAAATTCAAAGCGCCATTGAAAAGATTAATGAAGATATTAATAGCATATGAAAATGGGCGAATGAAAATTTCTTGAAAATTAATCCTATTAAGGCAAAATGTTTTACTATTGCATCAGCAAAATTTGTGAACAAATTAAACTGCTTAAATTTTATGCTGCATAAAATCATAGTGAACGGCTCCGAAATCGATTATACAACTTCGTTATGAACTTAGGAGTTAATATTGATAATAGGTACTCTAACTTGGACAGAACATGTTGCTTCTATTCCCAACAAAGTTTATAAGACATTGGCGCAGGTGAAACAATTTAAGCATCTTATTCCATTTGAGCTGCGCAAAAAACTCGTTAATCACCTATTAATTCCTCATGTTGAGTACTGTTCACTTGTATTTACTAGTTTAACAAAGGAATCACATAAAAAATTAAAATCCTTGTTCAACGCCAATATCTACGAACATCTAACTCCCTATTATGTTAAGTTAAAGTGGATGAAACTGGAACATAGAAAAATATTCCAACTGTCTATTTTCATCTACAAAATATTATCATCTAAACCCCCAGAATATCTGTATGACTACGTTATAAGATACCTGACTCATTCGGGCAGACCTGTTAGAGCCAGAAGACGATTTAAAATTCCGAAGTGTAGGACAAATGTATATCACTCAACGATTAATTCTGGCCTGAGAATAAAATACTCCTACGTGCGTCGATCGTCTTCATCAGGCTATCGTGTATCAAGATATGACCCATTAAGCTTTTCCGTCTACTTTTCAAAGTTTTCAGCAGCATTGTATATTCTCCCTCTCTGCTTATGACTTCCTTGTTTGTCACTCGGTAAATCCATTTGATCTTCATCATTCTTCTGCAGTGCCATATTTTGAATGCTTCCAGCCTTGACTTCTCTGCTGCTGTTATCGTCTATTCCTCACTGTCATAAAGAAGCAAGGTCTATAATGATGATTTAATGAAGGTATTCTTTACTTTCAAGCTGGTATTTCCAGACGTAAGTAGTTATTTTTTCCTGGTAGAATGCCCTCTTCGCCTGGGCTATTCTACTCTTTCTTTCTAGCTTCCACCATCGCTGGTCACTCGGCTTCCTAAATAATAAATGATCTTAAACATCTTGTTCGAATAATAATAGTATAAAAATAAATAAGATATTTATAAGGTATGCCTGCTCCATCTGTCACGAAAAATAGGAGGCTCATTGGCATTATGACTTAATTTGAGAGGGGTAGTCTAAGAAAACGTCATGCATTAGTAGGTGGGGACTGGGGGTAAAAAAATGAAAAATCAGCTTTACGGAGTAACATTGAAAACTTTATCTGTACTGAAGCCTGCCAAGGACCAACTTGGTGAGCTCAATTCGTTAACCCTCTACCCTGCACCTTCTCGGTTTCTCCCCTATTTTATTTCCCTCTCCGCAAACAACTTTTACCTTATATCTTTTGGACCTACTTTTGATGTTCTTAGTGTCTTATTAATATTCTATATTCTTATTGTAATTTCATATAACTCCTCGAGTATATCTTGCAATGTTTATTGTGTGTATTACGTCCATGCATTGACAAGGGGTTAGAAGGAAGAAGGGAATTTTAGAGACTCGATAGCGACCCAAAAAATACGTTTATCTATCCATCCATCCACCTCGCCTTGATTTGTGTGTGTATAATGTATGTAATATTAATCTGTGCGTGTATATATTAGCCCATGTAAATAATTTTATTTCCACCTAATGATATCGCACATCAGAGAAACCTTGGTCGATATGGCAAAATCCAATTCCAAATGCAAAATTATTTTGCATTATGACTTGTGTTTTGTTTTATCCTTGTTGCTCGCGATGGAAAAATTCCACCCAATTATTCCTAATTATAATCTATATTTACCTGCCGCATCCTAATTTCCGTCTTCAGATCTCTTTCCTCGCCCATCCATTTATTCCACACTTCATTATTCTTACTCCGTTCCGCCCATCGTGCTTTTCCATTCCCCACCATGACCTCATCACAATAGCACGAGTTCGTATAATAATTCTTTAATTGGAGGATAATTCCACGGTCATTAAACAAAATCAACGTTTCGGTTGCATGATGCGCAAAAGACGTGGACGAATATCCAGATTTAATACTTGAGCATTTCTCGCAGACTGTATTTACCTTCTGGCATTGTACGAGTTGCGACTGTATTTAATGAGATAGCTACGCTTGAGATGCCTTGTTGCTGTATCCCACACAACACTCACGCTCCCAGCATGCAAGCAGCTACCTTTTGAATTACCCTCGCCGAAGTGTCTTGTTCATTCCAGATCGTGCCTTCTTTATTAAGAAAATAAAGCCGTGGGTTTTATTTCCGGTTGTCAGTCAATACGTTTGAGAAATAACATATAATTTAAAACCCACTTAAAAATGTTTTACTTTGATTCATATTTTTTTCAAAAAGACAGCACAGAACAAAGTAAAATTGGCGCAAGGAAGATTAAAGCCATGCAAGTAATTTCCGAGAAAAAATTGCTCCAATTTAAGGGAATAGCATTTCTCATAATGACTCTTCTTTTTGTGTGAGTGTTAGGAGTGGCATTAAAATCTTTGTCTCTAAAGGTCACGGATAAAGGGTGAGCCTATAAATTGTCAAAGCTCTAAGGTGACGTAATTTTGGCGTCACAGCCTCGGCAAATTCCGATTGTTGCGTGGAAAGATTATTTTTTTCGGACTCTACAATGTCAAGTTTTTTTCTGAATTAGCTCCAAGAATGTCACAATAGCTGTAAAATTAAAATTTTAAAGATCAATAAAAATTTTTTAAAGATATATTGATAATTCAACAACAAACTGTGGAGTGCATTCCAGTTCAGTACTCTTTGCATTGTATGGGACGTTAAGCCATGGTTTCCTTCACACTTTTCGTTAAGAAGAGGTTAATGCCGACTCCGGGTTTCTCTCCACATTTCCTCTTTACCCTTCTATTCCCATCCCCTTTCCTTCCGGTCTGAAGCGCCTTAAGTCGGGGAGAGACTTTAAACCACATATGAAAGAGGTAGAAAGGTAACTAAATTTTGCTTAAGCAGACTTGAATGAGATCTGCGCTGAGGAATAGGTGCATATTATTTCACGAAGTGCCTCGTTATATTCTTAAAGAGGGCAAATGACCCTGATTTTATTCTAGATTGCTGGTAAGATACAATAAATACAATGGCGATAATAAATTCTTGCTCATTTTATTAGTTATTAACTTTTAACATCGTATTGCACGCGGTCAGTTTCGTCTGCGTGGCCCCTTGCCGTGAGGGTCCGGTCGCTAATGTGGGTCGAAGCCGAGCGAGGGTGCGGATTAGGCCGATTGCGAGCTGAGACCCTTGCTAATGACCGTCTACCTGCTTTGCCCCCCAGAAAACTGCCATGAACCAGAAAGGATATTTTTGAAGTACGCCCTCATGTATGTACTTGTGCACATTTAATGTGGGCGCTGAAATTATGTACTCGATTTTGGGTACAAATAACAGAACAACAGCAAGGCCTACAGAAAAATTAATCACGCCGTAATTTTTCTTTTTTAATTCTGTGCCATTTGACCGTAAATTTAAAAGTTTTAGGTGTATTTTTAATATGTATTTTTCATAACGGGGGTAGCGTAAAAAGTGCCGGTTTCTGACGGTGTTCGAGCGAGTCACCGACGTTTATGATTCGTAACTCATTGTCAGTAAGTAAGGATAAGTCATCTGTGTACATCTTAAGAATGCCCTACAAGCCACCTCGAGGGTGTGGCAGGGGGGTGATACCCTCACAGTGCTTACTGGACATGTCGAGGAAGACGCTCATGAATCCCGACTCGACGATGTCGTTCTCCGCGTCCAGCCCGTCCAGTCTTCTCCTGTGGATGGACTCCGTGAAGTTCTCCGGAATGATGAGCACTCCCCAGCTCCTTCCCCTCCTGACGTCTTCCAGCGCCGTTTCTAGGTCCTCCGCATACATAACCTAGGCGTGAGTGAAGGAAATTGCTGAAAGTTTTGGCATTGGACGATATTATATCATGCATATATGAACAGGGTGGAGATTAAGGAATTTACACAATATCAGTGCCATTTTTTTCAACACATTAGACAATATTACTGTTAAGGTTGTTATGAAAGTATGAAGGAAGTATAATTCTTCCGAGTTCCACGTACGTTTGTTGACTGCCAGTGACAGCGGTTTCGGTTTCGTTTCTGCCGAGGAGGTTACTATGTATTGGAGGAGGCATTGGCATGGGTGACAATGAAGCCAGAGTGGGGGTGCTTGGGAAAGATTTGGCCCCACCTACTTTGTACAAAACATTGCGTATAATCGGGCTGTTATCGGGGCTGCATGTGTATTAAGACATAAATAACAATGAAATCGTACCAAAATTTCATCGCAGCGGTATCAGTTAATCTTCCTAATAGTATTAAAGGGAGGTATTAATGAATTTTATTCCCCTGGGAGTTAATATTATCACTATATATTTTTTTTTAAATCTGGAGTTTAGGTCATTAGAATAAAAAAGTCAAAGCTTTATGCCGGCTTTTCGGATATTTATGTATCCATCATTAGGGCTGTAATAATTGTATAATGATTAATAACTGTTAACGATCCATTTAGAAAAAAACAGTATGGTTTAAAAATTACAATGAACAAATATTAAAAAGAAAAATTGTGAATGCAGTTTTCAGATCACATTACCTTAAAGCTTTTGGTATTTTATTTACATTTGTAATTTCGTTGCTTTGTTTAATTCATTGCTGAAAAATTATGTTTCATTTATTAAATTATAATAAATTTTACTTAAATCTGATATATAGGTTTGTCCTTTTATTACAACTTTTTTGTTTTTAGAGATATGAACATTTCTTTCGATTACCATTTTCTAAATTTTTTAAAATAACTGTCATTGCAATTTTTAAACCATACTGTTTAAAACAAATGGATTGTTAAAAGCTGTTAATCATTGTATGTACCTACATTCATTACAGCCCTGAAAATGGACGTTTATCCGAAACGTCGGCATTAAGTTTTGACTTTTTTATTCTAATGACCTAAACTCCGGATTAAAATAAGTGGTCGAGAAAACAGATCTTAGGAAATATTATTACTAAAATTGGTTCCAATTTAACCTATTTAAATCATATACTTGGTGCTTGCTTACAAGTTTGAGTACCCTCTTCTGTTTCTTTGACAAAGTTTAAAAATGCATTCAATTATTTATTTTACGACTCAAAGTCTAACCACGTGCAAAAGAAGCTTCATCCGCGCGGGTATCGCGAGAGCAAGCCCGTATGTCCGTGCCTACCAAAATGGCCGCTGGCTTCTCAAACCAGCTGCGATGCCTCCCTCAGTACATTTTAAACTCGTTAATTCCAGCAGCCTAAACTCTCGTCACCTACAGTTTATAAACGTGGTGGAAATCGGTTGAAAGTCATCCTTCTTTATATTGAACAATGTTCACTACGAATATTAGTATATATGTAGTTAGAGTTTTTCAGACCAAAGTTTCGGCAGAAAATTGTATGTTGAACTACGTTAAAAGTTTCCTTTTTTACGGCTTGTATTTCGTCTTTAAATATTTAAAAATTGCACATTCCTTGGCTGATAACACGTCCTCACACACTCACTTGAAAGTATTTGCTTTTCGCGAGCTGCTGGGCGTATCTGCAACCAATGTAAGGGTCGTCGCACATGATGGTCCCATTGGTCGAGCAGTTCTCTGTGAAGTAAGGATTTTCACGGTTGATGACGGTGAAGGGCAGCTGCTTCGGGTCGTCGCCAATGGCCAGGAAGAAGATGGCAATTTGCACGAGCGGGAACAAAAAGTTGAAGGCCAAGGAGCTGGAGGGGATGAGAGAAAAAAAATGCGATCAAACATCTATGACGTAGGATTATACTCCCATCACCCGAGCCTGCGTCAGCAGAGAACTTAATTCAAGTTAGTCAAGTTATTCATGGGAGGCGACCGACAGCTGAGGTAATTTGCGCCATGTAGGAGAGGTGGGTAATTAGGCAATATTAGGAACATTTCAGGTAATGGAGGAAGGGTGGAGAGAAACCCGGCGTCGGCATCAGCCTACTCTTAACGACAGGCGCCAAGGGGACCACGGCTTAACGTCCCAACCGACGGACGGAGTACTGAACCTGAAATGCCCTCCACTAGGCACTCAAGTAGGGACCGATTTTCCACTGAAAAATCCGCCACTGCCGGGAATCAAAACCCGGCTCCTTGGGATGGGAGACCAGTACTCTAGCCACCACACCAAACCGACTTAATCCCCACTTAATTCAAGTATTCTGCTTCATGTGGACTCCACGGTGCGCAGTTACGGTATACTTGAGATAGTCTTTTGGCCAGAGATGGGTCAGCTACGAAAAAATTTGTAATTAGCTATTTTTTAGGTAATTTGTCAAAAAATTAGCAGCTGCTGTAACAGCTACAAATTTAAAAAAAATATAGCAACTTAACTACAGCTGCCCATAAAAAGTAACTGTCAGATACTTTTTATTTTCGCTCTCAAATAGTAGAGTTTGTCTTGTCAAACGAGTGAGTTCTGTTGAGTTTACCCTATTTAAGTTAGAGGAAACAAATGTAATCTAATTGATGAACTCTTCTCGGGCTCTACACCGGGTGAGTGAGTGTAATGCTGCCGACGTTTCGGGTAGCGACTCGTTACCCATCCTCAAGACAAATGTCACGTAACTAAACCGTCCGTTGGTTTTATACGGACGCTGGTGGTGGGGGATTGGTCGAGACCAACCAACCAACCTATGTCACGTAACTAAACCAACGGACGGTTTAGTTACGTGACATTTGTCTTGAGGATGGGTAACGAGTCGCTACCTGAAACGTCGGCAGCATTACACTCACTCACCCGGTGTGGAGCCCGAGAAGAGTTCATCAATGAAATTCGCCGGTAAATGTAATCTAAGTTTTACGGGGATAATTACGTAAAAATTATTTTATTTTCTATATAACGTTCTGTCTCAAAAATGGTGACGGATGAAAATCTTCCCTCAGACCTGATGGTATCTGGACAGCTGTGTTTATGGCATCTAATCACATTGCACTCAAAGCATATGATCCAAAACATTATCGCATCTACTGAATCAAAGTAGGCCTTTGGGGAAAGTATAAAATCCAAATTATGTACATATATTTTTGGTGGAAAGATCGTTTAATGATGGCCCATGTAAAAAGATTAAATCAGAAGCACATGGGTAGAACTTTAAGAAGATGATAGATAAAATGAAAATCCGTGGCATCTATACTTTTATTCATTGTTATTAATTTTTAGTAAGTAACGCACCTCGAAATTCGAATCTAATATTTTAGTGCGACTAAACACTCGTTTTTCTTCGTAGAATATCCTCTCCACAGAAGTACTTGATGATATTGAGGTATTATGTTGAATAAAGTAACTGAAAAGTAGGTGTTGAGAAAAGCTTAATGCTACTGAAATTACTGTAGCTGCTGCATTCACATCTACTTAATGAAATTTAGTGCGCTGTAGCTATTAAAAATGTAGAAAAAAGAGGAAAATATTCTTCTAAAATTGTAATATTTATGAAGTAAAATCAACATTTTAGCATCCTGCTTTAGGGGATCAAATGCCGATGTGTGTATCCACTAAAGTAAGTCGTCGATTTACACAAACTCATTTTCGGATGTCGGATGTTGGGTGTCGAATGCAAGGATATGGTTGTATTTTTTATCACCCCAAATCATTTGAGCGTAAAAAAATCGAGTTAAAATAGTGTACCCTCAATGATCTTGATTCAATTCATGATTTTTGAGTTTACAGTGGAGATGAGCTGTTAGATTAGTGTTCAGCATTCAAATGTGATGGCAAAAAATCAAACTCGGGTCTCTCTTCGTTGGTCTTTTCCGGGGCCAAATTTTTCTCTGACCCGACACTCGACGCCCTGTGGACGATGGCAGAGTTAGCCATTGAAACGTCGGCATTAGCCGTTTCCCTGACCCGGTGGAGAACCTGTGAAGACTTCACCATCATTGTACGCCGGAAAAACACCAGATAATTGATGGATAAATATATTGAGTGACAAAAGTGCAATATTCATAATAGAGACACTTCAACATGGAAATATTTTAATATTGCTGTGTTGAAAATATCGATTGTCAGTCCCTCTCATGCATCGCCGGCGGGGTTGTTGGTTATTTTGTTTCGGGAAAAATCGACCTTGAGACAAAATTGCACGAAAATGCTGTGGGGTAGCAGTGTAAAAAAGGGATGATTGATGCTCTCTTCCTGAATCGAAATCACCCTTCCGTCCTCCTTCGAAAGTTTTTGGAGTAATCATTATTCGTGACGTGAAAAAAATTCCTTTCAACGAAACCTTTCCATTTGCGCAATGTTATTCGGTCATAATTGCCTTTCTGCTGCCATACTTCCTGTAATTTTTTTGGCACATCATTTGTGGCCACGTTTCTTCCTGCATGTGTACAAGGCTGAAATCCTCATTAACTATCTAAGCGTTCAGGCGAATGTTTTGAAACACTTCTTTTCCATCATGACACTTCTTGATTAATTAAGCCGACCAAAAAAGAGAATAGATGGTAACAATAGTGCTTAATTTCTCGTGGAAATGAAGAAAGAAATTTGGGCGTGCTGTATTTAAAGAGCTATCTTTAAGTACATACATCATCATCGTAAAGAAAATCTCAATGATAGCAGTGGCCAAATTGTAAATTTCGTATTATATTATTAATATATGGAATATTATAAACGTTATAGGATGTTATTTATAATCTCATACCCAGTTACAAAATTTGGGAATCAAATTTTCATGAATAACTTTGGAGAAAATTGTATTTTCATCAAGCTCTTGCAGCGGAGCTCTTGCAAAATTCTATTAACACATTCTGTGAAGTGCGAACGAAACATCTAATTTTTGTTTCTGTAGCTAATTGTACTCTGCAGCTAAAAACGAGTTTCATAATCTGCTGGAATGATAATTTAACTCTCATATTTTACCCGAGTGCTCTGAGCTAACGATTTATCACGCATTCTTGAGTATCTATTCGATGGGTAATAAAGTTCTAGGTACAACATTCCTCCAACTGTTTTGAACGAAGGATGCGCTATCATGGTGTAATTTTTCCAATTAATTAGTTATGAGGACTTTACCATATTCACGTAGTAACTTAATCTGTTCTATAAATAACCATTATATCACAAGTAAATTTTCATAATGTAATATGCTATTGTGAGAATTAGTGTAAGTAATTTTGTATAGTTTTGTACTCACTCATACGATCGGAAAAATCTCAAGCCGCTTTTTAGGAACATTGCTTTCCATCTTCCAGTCTTCGCTCTTTTTTTCCTCTTTATCTCCCAGTCTTGTCCTTTTGAAACAAACTGTTGGAAAGAATAAAAAAAAAAATCAATGAAAAATTCGTTTTAAATTGCAATTTTTTTCTGAAAAATGGGTATTTACAGGTGACAATGTAAGGAGCTTATCTTCTTAAGATTCTCTTTTGACTTGTTTTTGCTCTGCTCTTATTCGAGAGAAAGTCAGTAGAAAATGCTGTACTTATTATCCCTGTAAATGATGTGCATTTTTAGTGAGTTTTGCCAAATAATGATATTCTATGCATGCGAATAATATACATACCCTACTTTGATAATTATGCTTTTCCGGGTGTAAAGAAAATAAACTTGAAACCAAAGCATATGAAACATGTCGTAGCGTAGGAATTCAGTAGGAATGCAGCTGGTTAGCTCAGTGGTGAGTAGCTCAATGCACTGTTCCCTAATATGTTTGCCCTTAACTTTTATTATCCTGTGTTACATTTTTTTAGATCAACTTGATGTGAAATAGTAATGTAAGTATTCAAAGAAATTTGACTCAATTTGATCCTTAAGGTTCTCTTTATATTCGCCGTTGTGTAAGGTACACTTGAATTTTAAAATGAAAATCATAATTGTAGGAACTCGGGTACACGATCTGCTAAGCCTTGCCTGCGTATTCAGAATGGCTAACTAGGGTATCTACATGATTGATTATAGTACATAATGGTATGGGTGTACGTATAAGGTAACATATAACAAAGATTAAGTATTGGTTGGTTCCGTACTTACTTCTGTGGTCCTCGGGAGTTTTTTCTCCTCGTAGTGCTCTGACTTCTGTTGAATAGATCCGCTGACACTCACTCCCTGGTAAAAGTATTAATAAAATAAGTAATTAAACATCGTTCATTCAAAGAATATTTTTAGAAAAGCAGGGTTAAAAATATTTTTTTGTTTTTTTTTAATTGCTAATAATTTCTCTATTATTTTAAACTACCTAACGAGCGTATACACTTCCACCTAAAAATTAACTTGGCGTTCGCAACATGAAGGATTCACTATCATTCGTAGATTTATATTGTAAGGTGGGTGTTAAAACTCAATGCTATGATGTAAGTACACTCATGTGCTTTGCTATTATAAATTTTCTTTGTATGAAACTTTCAAACCTATTCAAGTCTGTGCTGCCATAACTACATCTTCCCGTTTAATCCAAGCTTAATTATAAGAGTTGTTCCTAAGATAAACACGAGGTTCATGTCCAGGGTGGATTCAAACCCTAATCTTTGAGTAACAATTCCAGCACGCTACCGACTTGGATCCCACAACCGGAAGCCGAAACTTATCACACTCCTAACTTGATCGTTCAGAGGAGGCGATCGATAAACCACTTTCGCCATTATGGTGGGAGGGTAGTGTTATATGTTAGTGATTTTTCACTAAGTGGAAGAGTGGTGGAGCAAAACCCGACATTGGCATTAGCCTCATCTTGAAAAAACGCGCTTATGTCCACGGTTTAACGCCCTACTCGACGAAAGGAGCACTGAACTCGAAGTGCTGTCCTCACAGCACTCTATCAGCAACAGGTATGCCAATGAAAAATTTCCAACGCTCTCAGGATTCAAACCTGGGCTTTTGGTGGTGGACATCATATTGACCCACCTTTCTCTCTATCTTCTTGTGCTGTACGTTTCCCTGTGGGTTCTGAGATTAAATAAAATTGTAGGTTAAGTGCTGGAATTTGGTTATTTGGTACTCCGAATGAAAAAGTCTATCGTCAATCGTAGGGCTTCTTAAACTGTGAGTCGCTGTTGAAAGGAGGTGAAAAGTTGATAATTTTAAGTATTTTATTAGAAGTATACTCGCTACGTGCAAAGTATTATATAAAATCAAATATTCACTAATATTAGCGTTAGTTTACGCTATGTTGTTTCATTGTAACATTTCTATGGTGGTTGTTTAATATTTCTTTGGGCGTGAGGGGATCGTCGTAAGAAAAAATTTAAGGATCCCTGGTCTATTGCATCTGACTCGAGTCGAAGTCAAGGCAAATTATTTTTTCTCCGTGGAAATTCTACTATTAAACCTTTGCATTATCTTAAAATAAACACGATTTACATCCCCGTGATGATATTTTAAACCCGCGGCCTTTAGGTTCTGTGCGTTACAGACTATCGCAGCGTTCACGTTATCGCAGTCGGTCGGAGAGTGAAAATGTATAAAAGTGAAAATAGTTTTGAGTTATGAGCCTACTAATTCCTACCTTGAATTTGTCAACTAAAAATAGCCTACTAAAAAGTGTGGTAGGGCAGTAACACATTATATACAGAAGGGGCAAATATCTATATTTGTCTAAATCAATCGATATTTTTTTAAATAGATTTTTGGATGGTTTTGCATACGTCCCTTTGCCTTTTAATTCTTAGCCTTTAGTTCGCTGCATTCATTTCCATGCTACACAAGCTGCTGGTTATGTTACGGAGAATGTGAAAGGTACAGAAGACGTAGAATTCGCGTGCAAATTGGAACTTTCGTCAATTTGTCTAATCTGTAATTCCTATAATGTCTTGTAATGAGGCATGCGGGTGGTTGCCTTGTTCTCAGTAAGTTGCCTACGAAGAGACTTGGAAAAGAAATGATACGCACGTGATATCCAGTGCAGCCGCTACACGAACATTGACTATAAGCATCCTCGCAAGTATCTGTCGTATGTCTATACACTCTGTGGTGGTAGGGTGGTAGAAGGTCCTCTTGGTAAGGAGTTAACCTTTTTTGGGGTGAGGAGAGGTCTAGTTACCTGCAGAGCGGCGTTCTTCCCGGAGGCTTCCTTCTGTTGAAGAGCTGCTAGTTCTTGGTTCATCGAGAGCACCAGGAACACCGTTTCCAGTGAGCCCGTGTTGTACTTCGCGAGCAGGTTCTCCGGTGAATTTTCGTCCATCAAGCGTCCGCCCCTGATCAAGCCGAGCTGTAAGAGAATGGCGCGTATCCCGACATGACTGTCTTTCGGAACGAAATAGGGCAGAGAAAGGAATATGTGGGGTCGTATGAATTTTCAGGCGATCGATCTTTTTTTCAATACATTTTTGGATGGTATTGCATACGTCCCTTTGCCTTTGGATTTTAATTCTTAGCCTTTAGTTCGCTGCATTCATTTCCATGCAACACGAGCTGCTGGTTATGTTACGGAGAATGTGAAAGGTACAGAAGACGCAGAATTCGCGTGCAAATTGGAGCTTTCGTCAAATGTTGGCGTGTCATTGTACTTTTTGTGAGATTTTGATGAATTGAACATGTTGTGATACTTGCGTTCTTGCCGAAACGCACATTTTTAATGCCAAAGAATGTTAATCTTACTATATCTCATTTTGGCGAGAATACGCGGCCTTTCCAAAAAAGTCGCTTGCAAAGATTTATAATGGTTTGGTGAGGTAATATAAGAATTTTCACAGAGAATATATCAGCAAGTATGCTAGATTTTGACGCTATTGATTACGTTTTTCTTTATTTACACGATAAGGATCTCCTTGCCTTAATTTCTAATAATTTATAACTTTAGTGGTAATTCTGTATCACTATCGTACTATAGTATGAAATAGCAATGCGGACGTTTGGTTTTATTTTTACCTTTACGATTACGTTATCGGACTGGAGGATCATAAAATTCGGTCTTTTTAATTGGGGTACACGTTTTTTTTTTAAATTTTGCGAAATCATCGATAAAATTCGTACGTGCAGTTTCGAGCTAAACTATTCGGATAGACTTTACTGACACCCGTAGAGAGCATTAGTGACAGGGGCATTTGTCAAAAATCGATCCAATTAAATCCGATTTTATTATGTCTGCTAATCGCTGACTGGCAGTCTGTGAGGGCTTTCAGTGGAAGGGGTTTTGTTACTGGTAGAGTTAAACGAAGTAAATCAGATAGTTGGTTATTTGATGAGAGCTTTGAGAGTGAAGTAGCACTTCAAAGACGATTATCATTCCATGAAAACCTAATTTTAATGCGTTAAAGCTGGGTTTTAGTTGATCAAAACTAACACATTAGACTTCATTGCTATAATTTCATATAGAATACCGATAAAATATCTTTATCTCGGAATTTACTTCCAAACATTTGGACTATAATCCAGGATTACAGCTTCGAATTGGAACTTGAATATGCTGAAATTTCTTGTCGGGAACATCACTACCGCCAGGCCGAACTGCGTCTTTTTTTCCATCATTGAGCCCGCAGTGAAGGAGGTCTTAAAGAAAATGAACTAAATCATTACGTTAGACGTGCAATACTCATAAATTTAGGCGTGAGGAAAGATTAATATTAATAAGATTAGAAAAAATTAATAAAAGAATAAATGATAAGATTGAGTCAACACTAATACTTAAGAATTGTTATTTTGGAGGATGCGCTTACAACGTCCGCTTGCCCGGCTTCTTGGATGTAATGTGTGGTGATTATTACGGTCTTTCCGCTCCGTCTCGTCTCCTGAACGAGGTATTTCCACACTCTGCAAGAAAAGAAAGCCAAATATCTATCAGCTTTGGTAGAATTGCATGTTTAATTTTTAAAAATATATAAATAAAATACAATAATATAGGGGCACAATAAATGCAAATTGCTGTGATCTCTACGCCAATTGCATTACGTCTATTGAGTTGGCTTTAATTTTTGCGCTTATTTTAGAATTGAATGAAATGGTAATAGGGCCGCAAGCCATCATTAAATGGAGGTATTAGGAATTTAGAGAGTATATTGAAGGTATAAAGGGTATCGGGTTGGTGTGATGGCTAGACTATTTGCCTCCCATCCCGAGGGTGCCTACAACTTTTTTATTTGTAGTGGAGGGCATTTCAAGTTCAGTACTCCATCCGTCGGATGGGACGTTAAGCCGTGGTCCACTTGGCGCCTTTCGTTAAGAGTAGGTTAATGCCGACGCCGGGTTTCTCTCCACCCTTCCTTCGTTCCCTGAAAACTCCTACCATTACCCAATTACCCCCTATCGTAAATGGCGCAAATGACCTCAGCTGTCGGTCGCTTCCCCTGAATAATCAACCATTGAAGGTATAAAACGGCCTTGAGTTTACAATTTTATGGATGTAAATCTAATTAAAAAGGTAAATTTTAAGAATTACTATTGTATTATTGTAAAATTTTATAAGAATTAAAATTATAAAAATTGTATTATTTCCGGGAATTTCTGTCGCGTTCGTAGCTTTTTTTTACGACAGTTTCACCCCTCATGATGTCTCTTTAGGTCGAAAAGAAATTTTTTGTAATTATTATTTTTGTTGCTTTTTATTAGCAGTGAAATAAATAATTACAAACATTCAAATGAAAACGCATGTAATGAAAAGCATAAAAAATAATTAGTATGTAAAATCAGCAAAATAAATAATCACAAAAATAAAAATAAATAGCAACAAAATAAATAATTAAGGTGAGCTGAGGCAAGTGCATACCCTAATAGTCAAAGTCGGTGTTTAATCTCCTCCTACAAGTTTTCAGATGTTCATGCAAAATTGATACTTCGGCAACATGACAATTTAACTATGCTTTATACACACATAAGGTAATTTTTAGTAAGAAGAAAGGTAAGAGAAAACAATTGCACTTCAGAAAATTACGTCTCGATGGCGCACTAGCCCCGGTTTTGGGGCAAGTGCGACTTAGAGTATTACTCACGCCATTCAAAATATGATCCAGACTTATGCGCAGATTTTTCACGAGCTTCTTTGATAAAGGGTAAAATGACGTGAGATTTTATCTATATTTTCTATTTATAAGTAGGGATAGTTTTGGATTGACAGACTCAATGATGCTAAAAAGTGTTTTAAAGGTTTTTCAAAAAGAGCTTTCTCCATCCAGTCATTGTCGGAAGCAGTGTGTCTAGTGTTCAGAAAAACAGTTCCTATAGGGGCCATCCACGGTTATCAAGCATTTTTCTCATAAAAATGGCTATATTGGGTGCTTTTTCCATGTAAAATAGCATGTAAAACAAGACATGTTTTGCCTTCCTGAACCGCCAATCTCTTTTGTCGGATTTGCATCAGCACCTCCCGCAAACTTTACCTTGCTTAGGTCTTTCCAAAATGATAGGTCATCCTAATACTTTATTATTTTGGAATTCTAAGATACATTTAGCTTTTAAATTGTTTTACTAAAGAAATAAAAATATTCATTAATGGATCACAACTTTATCTAGGCATTAGAGGTCTCTTGGCTTTGAGTGTCCTTAAAGGATAACTTATGGCAGTTTTTTTAACTGGATTAATCACGTAGATTTCCGTGCACGATCGATCGAAAATTTGTGACGCACGTCAAAATTAAATCTTTAGGAGTATTTGTATGACGCTTTTTTATCATCTGATCACGCTTTCGTATCCAAGGATTGCTGAATACAAAAAGATATGCCGAGCCTTTAAGAGATTCCAGTGATTGTGCGACGCTTGTAGCCAACGTGATGATTCAACGCTGGAAGACGCGAGACGCTGAGTCCTCTTGGGTGAAATCACGTTAGTTCCGCATCGTGTCGTGAGGAGATTAATTAACTGAGCCGTGCGCATGACCACCGGGGATAAATTCTCATCACCATGGGCGAATCAGTATCGAGGAGAATATCAGAGAAGTTTGTCATTATAGAGAGAGGGACAAACGAGAACTAACTAATGAGGAGATTAACGCAATCGGAAAGACTGCTTAGGTAAACGTAGGAGAGGAAGGAAGGAAGGAAATAGCCAGAAGATAGCCAGTTGACATTCAGATTTAAACAGGTCTTTATTTACAGGACTGGTCTGATTGCTGTCGTGGACGTGTAACGTAGGAACGTGTAATGGCGAGGATGGATGGTATGGGAAGTTAAATAATGTGTATCGAAGGAAATATGTATTATTCTTGGCCTAACAGTGTATCAAAATTATTAAGAAAGTTAGGTCGGGAATAACTAATACTTGTTCGTCAGTTGACGTGTTGACTCCATCTCATCATCATCATGGGTCAACAGTCCTAGGATTGGTTTGAAGCAGCCCTCCACTCGACTCTACTATCGGCCAACCTCTTCATATTAACGTAATTCCTCTCTTTCACGTCCTTTACGACCTGTCCTATATAGTTCATACGAAGCCTGCCTTTTCCATTCTTTCCGTTCACTTCTCCTTCTACGATTGTCTTCATCAGGCCATCGTGTCTTAAGATATGGCCGATTAAGTTGTCCTGTCTTCTTTTTGTAGTTTTCAGCAGACTTCTCTTTTCTCCCACTCTTTTTAGGACTTCTTCATTTTTCACTCGGTCGATCCATTTTATTTTCATAATTCTTCGGTAGTACCATATTTCGAATGCTTCCACCCTTTTCTTCTCCGCTGCTGTCATCGTCCATGCCTCACTGCCGTAAAGAAACATGCTCCAGATATACGTTCTAATGAATTGCTTTCCTTACTTCTAAGCTTGTATTTCCAGCTGTAAGTAGATTCTTCTTTCGATAGAATGCCCTCTTTGACTTTATCTTCTGAAGGAATTTAAGGCACATTTCTTTTCTGAAGATGTCAAAAATATAATAAAACTCCTCCTTACAATGGTGAAGATGAAATTAGAGAGACAGTAATGCAGTGTATTAAAATGTTATTTTTTTCCGCCTATAGAAAGAGGAAAATATATCCCCTCAAATATTCTACATCCACACGATACCCTGCAAGCCACCGCGAGGGTATGTGGCAGGGGGTGAAAATCACCAAGCATGCACTACTAACATGCAAACAAGCAACTATAGGGTCTCATGCAACTAGATTGTTAGTATATATAGTATTTAAGGTGTAATACATGCATCATGCACTACAGACTACTCTAAAATATTTCCCCTACCTATCCCTTTGCTATGCTGCTTATTGTGTTCCCTTATAGTACGGGGGAAAAATGACATTTTGAATATATCAGTACGACAATCTATCTCTCTAATCTTATTTATCTGGTCGAATCTAGCGTAATACGCTGGTGTTTTTAATATGTGCCTAGCATCTTCAGTAAATCAATCCGTTTTAAATTTCCGTAATAGATTTAATCTGTACTTTAACCTACGCTCTGATAATGATTCCCACCCTAATTCTTGTGTTAATTCTGATACACTACTCAACCTATCGTAACACCTTTTAACGAACCTAGCTTCTCTACGCTGCACACTGTCTAGTTCTCTGATCAAACCTTATTCATTAGGATCCCATACACTGGCTGCATACTCAAGGTGGGGCCTAACTAGTGAAAAGTAACATCGCTCTTTTGTCTTCTCATCACATTTCCCAAGTACTCTTTTTATAAATCTTAGCTTTCTCCTCTCTCGGCCGCATATATCCCGGATGTGTCTTCCCCACGATAAATCCTTAGTGATTGTTACACCTAAATATCTTATGGTTTCAACATTTTCGATCTTCTTGTTACTAATTTTATAGGTACGCTCTATCGAATTATTCCTCCTCCAAAAATTGATAGCTACACACTTTTTAAGGTTAAGTTCTAACTGCCATTTGTCGCACCACTCTTGAATTGCATCTAAATCCTTGCTAAGCAATTTCCTGTCCTCTTCATTTGATATACCCCTGTACACTACCGCATCGTCTGCAAAAAGGGTAAGCTTACTACTTACTACGGTACCCAAATCGTTTATGTGTAAAAGAAATAGAAGCGGACCTACTATGCTACCCTGGGGAACTCCCGATGTGACTTCAACTGTGTCCGACATGATACCATCTATGACAACCCTCTGATCTCGTCCACTTAAGAATTCTTTTACCCAACACACAACGTCTTTATTTACACCAAAACTCTCTAACTTCAAGATTAATTTATCATGAGAAACTTTATCGAAAGCCTTTTTAAAATCTAAAAATATCGCATCAACGTCAGTACTGTTTTCGCCGTGGACTAAAATGTCGTGTAAGAATAAAGCTAATTGTGTCTCGCAAGATCTACCTTTCCGGAACCCATGTTGGCTATTTATGAGTGATCCCTGACTATCCAAATGCCCCATGATCGAACTGACTACAATGTGCTCAAATATTTTACAAGAGATTGACGTGAGTAAAATGGGTCGGTAGTTACTAGGTTCTTCCCTATCACCGCTTTTAAATATAGGTGTAATGTTAGCTACTTTCCAATCCTTGGGTACTGTGTGGTTCTTTAGTGTTTTATTGAATATTATTTCTAGATAGGGGGCTATTTCAGATGCTAATGTTTTATATACTCTGGAAGGAATTTGATCGGGACCTGGTGATTTGTTTTTACAAATACTTTTTAACTGCTGCTATATTCCCCGACATGAAATTTTTATTTCGGGCATTTGCTCACTGAAAGTGTTCAGCGGTGGTTCCTCTGCGTTGTGTGACAATGAGTTGAATACGCTTTGGAAGAAGGTGTTTAAAGTATTGGCTTTTTCTACACTGCTGGTGACTCTGATTCCTTTATCGTTTTTAAGTGTGTGCACTGTGGACTTATTTCCCTGAAGCTCTCTCACATATGACCAAAACGCTTTAGGATTGCTATCTAAATATTCTCCTAACATCTTGCTCTTGAAATGTGATAACGCTTTCCGACATGATTTCCTTGCTAATGCTATCCATTTTTTATAGTTTTGAACTAGCTCATTTTTTTCCTCTACCGATAGACCCCGTCCTGCATTTTTCATCCTAGCTTGGCATACCCTTTGTCGCTTTAGTGATTTCCTAACCCCCGCGTTATACCACATTGGCTCTGTATTATCACTAATATATTTACTTGGTATGTATTTATTAACTGCGTTACGGGTGACCTCAAGAAATTCTCTCCACGAATCCTCTGTATTTTATCCTTTGCTTTGTTCGCTAAATAAATTAAACGCTTCCCTTAATTCCTCTTTCATACCGTCGTAATTAGCCTTGCCAAATAAGTATACCCTCCTCCTTGGTTTATAATAGATTGAGAAGGATTGAATTGGTATAGTGGCTAAGTACTTGCAGGCCCCCTTTTCCGAGGTCACAGGATTGAATCCCCGTGTATCCCTGACAGTCAAGTAGGAAATACTTTTCTATCTTGAGGAGCGTAATATGTGGACCTTTTGGCGTCATTTGTAATGAGTACACGAATTTCAACGCGTGGTTTTTCTCCATACTTCCTTCACTCTTAATAATCCCTTGTATATTTAACCACCTACTCATCGGTATTGGCAAAAAAAAATTCGACTCTCGGTCGCCTCCCTCAATATCAGCAACAAAATAATAGCTATGCTCAGGAACGGAGGAGCTGGGCCTGGTTTCTGAAATACGTCGCGAGCTGCAAAGGCCTTCGTGCCATTTTATTTTATTTGCTAAATCTCAAGTTGGAGGACGCCATTCAGTGACAGAGTCGAAGTCATCGTTGACTTTCGTTGCGAAATTCTTTCTTGCCTGCTTGTCCCTGTGCATAAAAGTGATTGTGATTTGCCTGCTAAGGTGTGCCGTTATTTCATTTATAGAAAGCTCTCGCGCCGCAAAAAAAACTCGACCTGCGCAAAACATTTCGACATACTATCTGATGTCGAATACTACAGCGGATTCAGACCTCGCATCTCACTCTATTTCCCTTGAGGCATCCATCTGCACAGTCTTGTGTTTACGCTCCAGGGGCCTGATTCATTACGACTTCTAGACTTCTACTTGTTCCTCGACAGGGATAAATTTTTATGTAAGAGTCTCGATAATTACTGAACTGCAGGCATGCAAGCAATTGGAGCTGTCGGAGCTTCGAGGTCACGCCCTCGGGGTTGTGGAGGCTCGAGAAGTTTTTGCTGAACGTGGCCCATGGTGGCCGTGGGATTTAGAATGTGCGTCGTAAGAAAACCATATCGATGAAGACTCGAATGTTCACGTGTTTTATGACTTAAAATGCCGTTTGAGAGAGGAGATTGGAGTGGAAGGAGCTGTCGAAACTCGAACACACTTCTACAACTTCCTACGCCTTAAAGTTCCATCTGAGACGAAATCCTGAAGCATCCATTATTGTATGAGATCCACCCTAAACCTTGGATCGTGTTAGTTTAGTTGCCAGAGCACTGTCTATCTCATCCCAACGGTCTGATTTTGAATCCCACAGTATTAGATAATTAAGAATTCTGAGGACACCTTCCCTCGTAGATTGGTTTAGTTAGCGCTCCTGACGGGTGTCAGGCTCTGGGTTCCACGCAAGGTCGACATATATCGATCATCATCCCCTTCGAGATAGGTCTTCGCAACAACAATAACAACGAAATCGATGGTTGGTGAGTTCACATTGTGGAATGAATGCATGATGAATGGAATAAACTTGGTTATATTCCACAAATATTTATTAACCGACCGGTTTCCACCTTCTCAGGCCATCCTCCGGGGGTGTAAACCTGAGAAGGTCGAAACCGGTCGGTTAATAAATATTAGTGGAATATAACGAAGCTTATTCTATTCATCAACAATAAACACTACCCTATATGTGATCAATTTGCTGAACTCTCCTTAAGAGTTACATTGGTTATTCATTTCACAACGGGAATTAGGCATAAAAACACCTTGTAATTGCCGATCGTTGCTGCTCCGAATATCTCATGTACGCTGAAGAGTGGGATAAGATTATTTATAATTACCTTGGGAGTCATCAAGAAGGAAGAAATCGGTTGAATATTGCCGGTGACTAGTGTCAAAAAACACGTTTGTCGCGTATATCTGATGTAAGTGGGAAGGTTCTTTGCATTTGTTTCCATTTGATTTTTATGGATATTGCTTGTGACTCTAATGTGATTTATTATTAAAAAACAAGTTATCTGTCAGAAATTGCCAGAATGTATGGTTCAACTAGCCGACCTGTGAGGCATCTATGGATATATGCGTAGGGGCACTTGTATAATTTTAAGAAAATACGATTCTAAGTGGTGTTTTTTATGTTTAACGAAGGTAGATGTAGGGTTTTTTCGTTTCACCATTTGAAATATCACAATTACTTGTGAATATTATTTGTTCAGTATTCGAGTGTAAAAAAACACGCACGCTTCATTACCGTACTGATGTAATCTAATGGATCATGAAGCTACGATGTCATGACACTTTATAATTACGCTAAAAGCAGCAATTTTCGACGTTTGTGTGCACAATGTGAATTTGGCACACCCATGGCGGCTCCCACCTGTTCCGATTTTGGAAATGGGTACGAAGACCCATCTCGTAGGTGCGTATCGTATGGAAAATCTATCAACCGTGGGTTCCACGTAAATTCATCACGTCTGCAACCACCCGGAGCGTTTCCGTCGAAGTTTCTCCTGGATGAACGGAGTATGCGGAAGATATCTTCCAGGCAATCGAGGACGCGACTACAACGACTGATTTTCTTGGGGGAGAACAGATGCTGTGAAACTCCACATTGCCGATGTTTCAGAATTGAAAGGTCTATATTTTGTCTCTCTTCCTTGAAATTTTCTTTACACACGGTCAACACAGTTGCATTACTTTTTACGATTCGTTGGAGATGCGAAATCTAGTTTTCGTAGCGATTGACTACTCGGGAAAAACGCATTTGATGGAAAACGAAAAATTGGGTAAACCTTATGCATTCAACCACACCAATTCCCGTGATACCTGGTGATATTCGAGAATTTCACCTGGTGGTATTCATTAGGTATTAGCCAATTTACCATGTTCCATTGGCCATCGAAAGAACATAAAATACTCGATGGCTAAAAAACCCACCAGTGGAGAATGCTGCGGTGATGAGTTACAAAAATTAATTACGAAATCCATATTTCATGGTCGCCCCCCTGCCCGTCTATGGCGGCCCAACTCTTCCTTTGCTACGCCATTGATCTACCAGTTTGGCAATATTTTTCTTTCGGTGGTATGTCGGCACTTTTTCCCATTCATTTTTAATAGGCCTATCTTCCCCATGCATTTTTATGAGTCAATTTTAACAATGCCTTTGGTTGTCGATGTTAAGGTTTTTTAAATTTGAAAAACTTAATCACTGTCGGCCAAAATATCATGTGCTCTCGAGTTGGATAAGTGTTTAGGTTTTTGAAGTAAGCAAAAGGTCTACAGAACAGCCAATTATACTATAATTTTTGTTGTTTAATTCAGGGTGAATGCGGCAACATCGCATGTCTTTCCAAGAAAGCCGCTGAGACGCCTCATTGTGACACATACAAATATTAATGCTATTGACGTAAAACATTTAAGTTATGTTCCTAACAATGATGTATTATGACACATGAACATCTAAGGATTACGGCGCGATTGAGATAGCATTTGTTCGACCACCCAGAGCCGAGAAAAACATTACTGATAAAAATTATATCAGTGTTTTTTTGGGCAGATTCGTTTCTGAAATTCATAGAGAAATTCATATATTTCTTATCTATATTATGTTACAATTTTGATGTTATCGACTGATGAGTTTTTGAGGAATAAATTTTTTGTAATTGGCATAATTCTTTAACATGTAAAAAACAGGCACATTTTGCATTACAAAAGTGTTCACGGATTAATGTAGATTTGAACAAAAATTATAATTTTATTGGATGTTTTGTAGATATTTTTCTTACTTCGCAAACACCCTTCAAACTTAAGTGCACATAATATTTTGTTGACAGAAATATTGGTTTATTTCATCTATGCTTTCGTTCAGAAAACTATCTGTCAATATAAAGGCTGGATTTTTTATTTTATTTCATTTCTTGTGGGCCATGTTCGGTGTACGTAGGTTATTAAGCAATAATTTAACAATGCTGCATGCTGAAAAAACAGATTTCACTGTGTGATCTTATGGGTTATGTAGCGTAAAATCGAACCCGAGACTATCAGGTAAATTGAAAGAAGCCCATACTCTGTGGGTCGGCAATATTTAATGATTTGCCAAGTGTCAAGTTTGTCCAACTTATGGTTAAAAAATATGAGCGTTGCTCAAAGGAGTGACGGTTTTGGGCTTATTTTTTACGTTGTAGGGAAGAAATTACGATTGAAAGTTATTGTAAGATATTATTATTTTTATTATTCTATAGTTTTGTGGTGCAATTTCGGAACCTTCCAGCTCATATACTACGCTACGCATATGCTTTCATAAAAAGAGGAGAAAATAGGTTGGTACTAACTTCTGCTACGAATTTCAATTAGGTGTCGTGGAAGAAAGTACTAGTTGCTCTCTACGTTGTCATGGCAAAACAATAGGTGACGACACCCGTGATTAAAGATGGCTTCCTCCGTATTAAGGTACCTCGATCCTCCTAGTTTTCTTTTTCCATCTGGGATGTTATCTGTACATTAATTTTCTATTCTATCCTTGCCCATTATTCCTATATGACTATTCCACTTTTCTGTTTATCACCCATTACTCCAATGTCTTCTATTTTACAATCCTCTCAAATATTTTCACTCCTTTATCTATATCTTCACGTTTTCACCTAGGCATTTATTAACACTTTTATTTCTGCTTTCATATGTATTAGTTTCCATATATTATTTTGTTCTTTTATTTTCATATCTGTTTCTTCTAACCATGTAATTATCGGTCTTAGTAGTGATTAGTAAATTTTTATCTTAGTGCCTTGTCATAAATGTTTATTGTTACACATACTATCAGGTAAACAGGCGGACATTATATTTGCTTTGTCTATTCGTTATTTTTGTTCCCAATCGGTATGTTCCATTGCTTATCACTGTTGTACCTAAATACTTAATTTTCATTATCTCTTCTGTTAATTTGGTTTCTACTACTAAATTACATCTTAACGAGAACAGAGTCTCACTGTTCGACTGGCCACACTTTTAAATAATGTACATGACTGTAAAATGTAATTTGATTGTGAAACTCTTTAGGATGATTTTTATAAATGGATAGTATTTTCTTGAAATCGAACCCTATGAAGCGATATCATCAGGATTACAGTACACCAATTACCAAAGATTATATATCTAATTGCTTGGCGTATCTGCAATTCTTAGTGCTAAAAGAGCTGATTAATTTTTATTTTGATTGGTGTCACAAGAAAGGAATCTGTGTATCATTATTGGTGTGTTGGGTTAGCCCAGTGATTGGGATAAAAAACCGAGGGCCTAGGTATTCATCCCAGTAGAATTCGAATATTTTAAAGAGGTATTTCGCCCCCTAATTGGGTTTAATTTGGAGTGCGCTTCAAGTACAGAAGTCTGTTCGTCTATCGGAACGTAGAACTCTGGAGCCTTTGGTGAAGAGTTCGTTATTTTCGACACCTGGCATTTCTGCAATGGAGGGCTTGAACAGGGCTTAAAAAACTCATCTCATCTCGGTTTTATTTACCTCTGACGCAGCATGGGGTCCACTCCGACCGTGGGCTCGTCCAGGATCAGCAGCTCAGGGTCGTGGATGAGGGCCGCCATCAGGGACACTCGCCTCTGCTGCCCCCCGCTTTGGACGGTTTTGGGTAGAAAATTTGAACAGTTGAAATACAAATCTCATCCGAGGACTACTTCGGTGAGGCAGAATGATGATATCCCTTGAGTGTAATGATGGAAAATCGGGTACACAAGCAGAGGACATTGATTGAAACCATCGTTATAGCTCATTTGTATTGTACAAGTTTTATTTTTTTCATCCCTGGTTGATCACCTCAGTAAACCAAATGATCGAGAAATGAAACCATTGCTAGTTGCTGAGTGAAATACCTTCGTGATTGATTTGGAGAAATGACAGATTGCTATATTTACAAAATTTCATTACACACGACCGCGTTCGTTACACGGTAGCATTATCAGGTTTAACATTATGGAAGTTGGAAGAATATATACACATTCAAGGGGATCGGGTTTGTGTGGTGGCTAGAGTATTAAGCCCGTTTCACTCGGTACTTTATCCAACACAAGGTTGAGTATACTAGCAAGTATACTAGCTTTCCAGTATCGTGTGAATAGAACCAGTATGCTGGCTATCAAGCATGCTCGCTAGTGTACTCGCTGAGCTACTGGATTTCATACTTGATGCGGTACTAGATTTCTAGTAGTACCCAGTAGCCCAGTAGCCATCGTCCAATCAAGTCACGTTACAGACGCTGTGTGAACTTCTCTTTTTTTAAATTAGTATGGAATCATATGGAATGACCGATTCATAGCAAGGACAAGGTCGATGGTCGTGTGAAACCTCCCAGGACGGTTCCAATCATACTAGATTCCGTCCTCAATACCAAGTAGCGGCTAGCACACTAGGTCTTGTGCTGGATCAAGTTTCGTGTGAAACGGGCTTTAGGGCAGGATTCAGAATCTCAACTACAGTCGCGCTTCCACTGCTTTTGTCCTAAAATCCCCGCAAAGAGTCAAATTGGTGTATATATTCTACCCGTAAAAGTGGCCATACTTCTCAGGGTACACTGCAACTCAACGTTCTCAACTACAGTCTCACTTCTACAGCTTACGTCATAAAATCTCAATTAGACTGAGATTTTATGACGTAAGCTCATGGTCCGAAGCGCTTTACAGCGAGGTAATACCAGCTTAGCTGGGTGAATATGCACGCCAATTTGACTCGAAGTAGAGATATTAGGGCGTAAGAAGTAGAAGCGAGACTGTCGTGGAGATTCTGAATACGGGTCTTAGCCTCGCATCGCGAGAGCAAGGTTTCGGCTACCGGCAGTTACGGATGTTATTCAGTGGTATACCGGTCCCTGCTTGAGTGCTGTGTTCAGACAACTTAAGAGTTCAGTACTTCGTCCGTCGGATGGGACGTTAAACAGAAGACCCCTTGGGGCGTCTCTTTGAGAGGAGGTCAATGTCGACATAGGGTTTCTTTCTCTCCACCCTTCCCGGAATACCTACACCTCTCCTCGAATACCCACCCGTCACAAAAGGAGCAAATGACCTTAGCTGTTGGTTGCCTCCACAGAATAGCCATTACAACTTTCACCAAAAACACATTCTGAGAGTGGGTGGAAAAAGATGCAATGGAGGGGGATGAATGTTCGGGAGGGTTAAGAATCCTTCTCTGACTCGGACGTTCGTATTTCACAAATGCTTGGGAGTAAGGAAGAATAGCTGCGGATTTTTTGACGTACCGGTTTGCATTTCTCATGAATAAAATCACATTTTTTACTTGTAGTATTACCTACTTTGTAAACAGTCGTGAACGATTGTGTGTATTAGAGTTTTTTGAATTTTTAAACTGTCATTTCTCCAACTTAGTCCGACTTTTTGGTGAATTTAATGCAGGATAACATTCTAGTAAGTAGGCGAAATAATTATGAATAAAACGTGAACTTTTTCAGTAACTTAGATTTCAGTAACTCTTTTGCGACTCGTGCACCATCATGAAAATCACAACCTATTATGAAAAGCACGTAATCCCATCGTTATACATTTATATGTTTAAAAATACTTGTACATCACATAATAGGAGTCAAAAATTTAGTAATCTAAAAAAATGGCTCGTGAGCGAAATGGGAAGACCAATTTTCATGATCTTAAACACTTATCAAATGATTGAACTTACCTTAACTTAGAGATGAGTGTATCCCCGTTCGGCAACTCGAGTAACTCCAATAAATACTTCATTTGGCTCTCGAAGTCTTTTGTTGACATCCCGTAGATCCATGAAAAATATTTCATCGTCTGGGTGATTGTGAGGCTATCCATTAAAGCTACATCCTGCAATTGAATCCATCGGTAAGTAAGGGAAAGGTCACTCTATTCCTAATAATAGGTACTTATATTCTCATGAAAACCGAAACGAGACATTATAGTGGAATGTATAACGACACTACTTAAAGTCCTCCGATAAGGACACGGCACTAAGGAGATCCACCGAAAAACAAAACCATCACTCAACTGGTTTCAGTTAACTGAGTTGTAGATGTGGATGTTTCTTAGCAGCGCGCGGTCGTGTAACTCCGCTGAGATTCCCGCCGATGAACCACGATGAACCACCAAATGTAACAGACCACTTCACATGTACGACCTACTCGGATCAAAACCAATCAAACTCTGATGCCCGCAACAAAATAACATAGCAAGCGCGCGAAAAACAATCAGAACAAAAGAAATCGGTGAGTAATGATTCGCTCCCGGGGAGCTCCACAGAGCACCGCGCGAATACGTAACTATTAGCGCGAACATCTTCTTACAATATAAGCATCATTTTACTAAAGGAACTCCTGAAAAAGTAAGAATATATTGGGGATCAGGGTGGTGGGATGGCTAGAGCACTGGCCTCCCATTCCGAGGGCCCGGGTTTGATTCCCAGCAGTGGTGGATTTTTCCGTGGCAAACCGTTCCCTGCTTGAATGCATAGTGGAGGGCATCTCAGGTTCAGTACTTCGTCCGTCGGATGGGACGTAAATCCGTGGTCCCCTTGGCGCCTATCGTTAAGAGTAAGCTAATGCCGACGCCAGTTTCTCTCCACCCTTCCTCCTTTCCCTGAAAACTCCTACCTTTACCCAGTTACCCACCTATCCTAAAATGGCGCATTTGATCTCAGCTGTCGGTCGCCTCCCGTGAATAACTAAATAAGAAATTATTGTTTCTAATCAATTGGCAATGACTGTGCATTATCACAAGTATGTCTTTACTATATTTATAACACTTTCTTGCCTATCTAGAACTCTTATCATTAATCTTAACTTTGCTTCTAAGATTCATTTCGTGACTGGTTTCTCACTTTTTATATTTTCCACGCTCAAGAGGATTTAGGATGCCGTTAATTAATCAGTTCTACGAAAGTTTTGCCGTAAATATTGAAAAATTCATCCGTTATTATTTTTTTGGTGTAATTTATTGTGAAAGAACCAAGTTTTATTTCATTAGTCAGCTGAGCGTATGGTAGTATTTATTGTTTTGATAGCATGCGGACCTATTATTTGCGTAATTTAGAATGGATAAACAAAGGTTTTTTCACTGTAAGTTAGGAGTCTAAACGTTTCAACTGTCAATATAGTTCCTTATTAATGGAGAAACCTTAAGAGCTTTACATGAACTTTGTGTTTTAAACCTTCGGGATTATATCGAATAGGTTTAAATAAAACCAAGGATTCACGTGGTATGAGCACAAATGGTTCGAAAATTTACTGTGTCTGAATCACTCGCTACAACATCATTAATTGTTTTCACTTGAGTTTTCCTCTTCTGTCTGGACTATAGAGACCGCATATGAGATAATACACAAGTGTAAACATAGAATGAGGTTGTAATCAGCAGTTTTGACACACCATAGTTTTGAATCATTCGTGTTTGTACCACGTGACTCCTTGGTTACGTATTCGATATGATCTCAACGGTTTAAAATACAACCTCCCTAGTTAATAATCACGTGGTGAAAGAAACCATAGTATTTTTATTATAGGCTTACCTTATTTTCAGCAATTGGGGTACAAAAGCGGAAAATTCAATCGTAGGTAAATATATTGTATGCATTCTGCTCTCATCTGTGCAAGTACTGGCACAGAAAATATTTTAAATGAACTTCTAAGTCATCATCACATAAGAAGGCTGATTATTAGTTTAAACAAATTGGTGAATTAAAAAGAATGAAAGTGAACGACCACGGTGGCGTTCCGCGGTATGGATCGGCCCCAAGCTGACCCTTATTGGGAAAATAAGGATCTTTCCCCAAGTAGGGTCAGCTTGGTCCAAGTACCAAGCGGTCCAACGCTCACCTGAGGCATGTACCCTACGCGGTGCCCCGGGACTCCGCTGTCCTTGTTGCCGGGGCATCCTCCCAGGACGACCAGCTCCCCCGTATCCAGGGGTCGGATGCCCACGATGGCGCTGAGAAGGGTCGTCTTCCCACATCCGCTGGCCCCGAGCAGGCCGTAGCTGAGGGAGGAACGAAGAGACGTTTCACGTCAAAATGGAAACATACAAAAGATTGTGCATTTCAGCATCCTTAAACTTTTGTCAACTCGTCAAAATTGAAAGGGATGGAGTGAGTAATAAGAAATACAGTTTTTAACAGAGGGAAATCAATATGTATTTACAAGAGGCAATGTGTAAAAGGTACATCTATGTAATACCCTGCGAGCCACCGCGAGGGTGTGTGGCAGTGGGAATAGGTACCTACATAGGTGAATGGAAGGAAAGCACTTCAAAATGACAGTCGACATTTTAGGGAGTACGACAATGTACCGAGTCGCTCCGCCTAACCCAGGTGTCACCCAACTGCGGCTGAATGAGGGTACCATGGAGATAGAAGGGAATGGCCGCATTCCCTTTCTTGATGTCTTGGTGGAAAAGAAGGGGAACGGAAGCTTAGGGCACTCTGTCTACAGAAAAGATACCCATACTGACTGATAATTTTACAGCTTCTTCTCACCACCATCCCTCACAGAAAGCCGGACCGCTCAAAACCCTCAGTCATCGCGCAGTAACCATCTACGACCAAGAATCCCTCCAAAAAGAAAAAAAAATCTTGTGAAGGCTCTACATAGGAATGGTTATAGAAAAGAAATTATCCTAAAAAAGGCCTTTTGGAGAGACGTAATTATTCATGTCATTAGTTACGTTATAAAATTTCGCTTAAACACAATAACATCAAATAACTATTCATTCATCGATTCCCTCATAAGAAAAAAGTCAGGGAATTCTCTATGCTAAAATAAAATACAGAAATAAGTTTTACAATATTTGAGACTAAAATTTATTTCAGAAGAGGTATGCACCCACTTGTATCTCCAATAACTCCCCACAGGTGGCTCCTTATCGCCAAATACTGGGACAGTTTTCATTGGTTTACCGTGTACGTTAAACGTGATAGAAGGGAGATGACCATCTCTCACGTACACGTCTCACGTTACACGCTGATTGTGTCCGTTTTCGTTCTCCCACCCATGCACCATCTCTACACGTTTAATGGTACACGTTTCACGTCATCCGTTTACGTTGATTGTATCGAGATTGATTCCGATACCAGACATGAGCCCCAGAGGATCCCTCTTCCATTCTTTGAATACTATTTATTTTTCACTTGTATTCTTTTATATTTTTATTATCTAGTTAATGCCTATTTGCTATGTAGTTATTTTCTGTTTTCACCGATTTATTGCCTTTAATATCCACTTATACTCCATTTATTTATTATTTATTGACTATATTATCTATTTATTTTCTACCTTTTAACTATTTCTTGCTTTTGTATCTATTTATTCCCAGTTTTTAACTATTTACTGCTTCATTATATATAAGGGATTATTAAGGAATTAAAACACAATGATATAAACTCTGTAAAAGAGCCCTGGGCAGGTGGAAGAGGGGGCCGGATTGTGGCCTCAACCTGCCCAGGTAAAATAAAGCATTTCATTTGTGCCTTCAAAACATTTTAAAACAGGAAATCTTGAATTAATTGGTAGGAGAAAGTATTGCCGCTTTGAAGCATATTGACTTCGATTCCGCGAATGCATTATTTATCTTTGCTTTCCTGCCATCCTTGTATGCTAACAGTCCTTGTAACCGTTAATTGACACTATTTCGAGAATGCTGCCGAGGCGGCGACTGGTTCTTTTTTTTAATGCCGAATCAGCCACTGTTGCGTGAGGGAGGGCAACCCACTAACTCAATAGCTGACAATAGAAAATTCAAGATTGCACCACAAGTAACACCACCATCTGAGGAACCTTGTGCCTTGTAATTTTGTCCTTGATAATGAATCTTCGTATCGTTTCTCGAAGTTGGTTCGCATAGGGAAGAAGCATTGAGTTCTCAGCCCTCAATTCCTGGAGCCCTACTCCATCCATTGAGGCTACTCCATCCATCTCCGGCCATAAAGGTATTTGCCGCCAACTCCTGAACAAAAGGGAAATAATTGAGATGTTTTACGCGTTCACAAGGGCCAGATTTGGTTTCGGTATAGTAATGCTCTATCCCTCTCAGTATCTGAAAATCCAGTCTAGAATGTTGTAATCGATGGAAATGGAGTATTATCTTGAAAGCCGTTTTTAACTTTTATTTTTTGTTAATTTATGAACAAATTAACTAATCTTATTTGTTAATATTTTTCTAATTTCGACTTAAAATTTTTGGAACTACTATATTATTACTTCCGGTTTCAGTTTGTTTACAATTTTGATTTCCATCTATCGCGATCTTGTGCTAGTCTTTTCAGTTCTTTATAGGATACACAGCCTAACTACTTCACTAACTGCCTCAAGTGATCAGGTTTAGATCTGCTTCTACACTTCTTTCTCTCTCACCCGCCAATATGTAGTTCCAACCAACCACTCGTGTCTCAGTGATCGCCCAATCCAATTATTTCTTCTCTCCTTTAGCATTACGTGTAGGCCTGCACTTCCTTTGAATAATATATTCATTTGTTAATCGGTCCACCAATGATAGTTTTAGTATTTTGCGGTAGCATCACATCGTCGCACTCAATATCACTTCGTATTTAAAACTCCCGAAAACCAGTGGTGGTTTTGCCGATTGAATCTAGAGAAAGTTTGGATTCCGTTGCTGGTGGCGAAATAGGTTTTTTTTGAAGGTGATTATTGGGTCAGGCATTGTCCACGGGCACCATTGTGGAGTTGAGTTGAAAAATTAAAAAGGGTGACAGTGAATATTCTGGAAGAATGGCGTAATCGTTACTTACATCGCTCCCCTTGGTACTGTCATATCCAGCTGTTTCAACACGACGACAGGATTTTGTTTGTCTCCATAGGTCTTGCAGGCACCCCGTACGTAAACAGCGTTTTCTCCGGCCATTGTCTTGACGTGATGATCGCTGAAAATTGAAGAAAGAATTAACGAACGATGGCAGTTTGAACTGCGGAACTTTTTTCCCGCCTCAGTTTAGGTTAGTGAAGCAATGTCGAAATTGGCGTGGTTTATAACGTGATAAGAATACTGCTCGATGGAATGAATAGGATCCCCAAAAAGTACCGTTATGGTAATCGGAAGGAGAAATATTAGTAGCCGTTATTCAGTGAAGGTGACCGGAATATAAGATCAGTTAAATTGCTATTTAGGATAGGTGGGAAATTGTATAGACGCTGGGATTTTTCAGGGAAAGGATGGAAAGAAATAAGGCGATGGATCTATACTGCGATTCACCACAGGAGTCAAGGAATCTACCGTTTAACGTCCCATCCAACGGAAGGAGTACTGAATATGAAGTGCTATCCACAAGTACTATTGGACCCTCTGGAAGGCCAGTGCTCTATAATCCCAGGAGTAGGAAAAGCATGCTTTATCAAGACACGTGATTTATACGTGACACGCAGTAATGTACTCGAGCCCAAAGATGAATCTGGAGATGGGTAATTTATCAGTGCTCATTGTAAACAAACGAGACGAATAGCTCTAGGTTCTAACTAGACCCAACAAACTAGAAAAATTGCCTTGAGATCAGGAATCCTGGGGGAGGGGGTGTCTTTAAAACCGTCGGTATTATCTCGAATAGGTAACCAAGGAGTCACATGATATAAGCACGAACGGTTTGCAAATTTGCTGTCTTTGAATCGCTCATTACAACCTCACTCATTTTTTTCACTCAAGTTTTTCTCATCCGAGGGTTCTGTGCCCGAGACGGATGAGAAAACACGAGTGAAATAATGAATGAGATAGTAGTGAGCGATTCAAAGGCAACAAATTTGCAAACCATTCTGTGCTTGTCCAACGTGACTCCTTGGGTTACCTATTAGAGATAATTCCGACGATTTCAAACAAGCCCCTCCCCAGAGTAACGCAATGGCCTGAGCATTGGTCCGGGAAGCTGAAGGTCCGTGGTTCAATGCACGGTCCAGGAAATCTTTTTCCTCTGGTAATTTTCAACACAAGGCATTGAGGCAATAGCATTGAGAAAATGCCTAATATCTCTTCGTGGAAAAAAAAGAACAGAGGCATGCGGCTGATAAGATGAGCGGACGAGTCGTAGATGTTACCTTAAAATTAAGGTGGAAACAAATTTTTCTTGGAGTTTTTTCTTCGTGAACGCGTAAGCGTGCGTGACTCGGGATGCAAGAATTCACCTCTAAGTGCAGTAAAATTCGAAAGCCACCCCTCGAGGGTAAACACGACCGTAACCTCGCATGCGCGAAAGTTGACTCCGTCAGAGAAAGAGCGTGCTTTGGATATTCTGAGGGAAAAGAATGCTCATTGTGGCTCACGGAGCCTCTCGATCTCCCGCGCACATCCGGCGAATTAATGGACGTGGAAAACCTCCGACGAAGGCATATATACGCATTCAGCTGTGAGGAGGTGGAGGACGCGGAGTTACCGGGGTAAGGAGCGACGGAGGTGAATGAGCGAGAGGTAGAGATAATTTGATGAAGTTGGTTAGCTTACTCTCCCCCTTGCTTAGGGTTTGTGGATATCTCACCTGGGCGTTATACCACCCGAGGAGTACTTTATCATTATATGATTCTACCCGCTTGGATTACTTTTCACTTTAAATGTACTGGAGGCGGCATAGTGACTTATTTAAAAAGCAAGGTCGGCCATATTGGTGAGCCCTACGGACGAGCTTCCTGCTCGCGATACTTACGGATGAAGTTTCTTTGGTCGCGGTAAAACTTAGAAATAAATTTGATAATGCATTATTTTTAAGTTCGTCAACTAAAGAGAGGAAAGTGCGCAAGCATGCAAACAAGCACCAAATATTTCATATACAGCTAAGTAATACCCTGCAAGCCACCACGAGGGTGTGGAGCAGGGGGTGAAATACACCAAACATTCACCATTAACATGCAACTAAAAGCTACCAAGACCTACTTGATGCAACTACCATGCGAATATGCAACCAAGTTTGCAACTAATAGACACCGCGCAATGCTAACCGTGCAAAGAGCTACCATTACAGTCTACTCTAACAACATTTCACCCAACTATCCCTTTGCTATAGTATCTATTATGTTCCCTTCTGGTACGCGGTAAAAATGACATTTTAAATCTATCGGTCCGACAATCTATCTCTCTCACCTTATTTTATATGGTTAAGTCCAGCATAATACACAGGGGTTTTTAATATATATTTAACACAATTTTTCTCCTCTCATCAGATGGTTCTTGAGCATCAGAAGCATGTCAGTCAGTGCGTCAGAAGACGTTGAAAATGAATATGGCGATGTAATGGTATTGGCATTCACGTCTTTTAGAGTATTGAGGAGTTAAAGATAGGTTCACGAAGTGCTGTTATCAATCGGTTCTAATTGCAATGATTTTTAACTACTAAATACTTTTTATTTTAGCGGATAAAATACCATTTTTTGGTACTGTGATTGTCTTTTACAGAATCAACGTTCCTAAAGGAATCTGTATGCGTCATTTGCGTTATTCTCGCACAAAAGTACACGCATAATGCTCACCTACGTAAGCTCTGACGATCTTTCCCTGCGCAAATAAATGTAACTCTATTGTGTATGCAGAATTGCAATTTTTAGTATGGTAAAATAAATTGAACAGATTCAGGCTTGATGTAGTGGAAGGAACACATTAAATCAAACACTTGCACCATCATTTGTTTCCTTAACTCACCCCTCCCTCAGGTATCTTCTTCCCTGTATAAATATGGTATCTCCTTTGATAATATTCGTCCTATAACTTAAGGTGATTCTGTGAGTTGAAGCGCGTAGCGCATTAAAATTCTATGGAAAAGTGCGAGTGCTGTTTGATTGAATGTGCGTGATATACAGTTGGAGTGTACTCCAGTTGCCATCTATCGAACTATTTTGTATATTTTTTATATCACAGTAAATCTAAAACTAGCATCTTGTCGGTATAGGACACTGGCTATAGTACTGGCCTCTAACCGCTAGGGTCTGGGTTCAAACCCCGGTGCTTAAAATCGATGGTTTCCGCAGTTACTTAATGGAATTTTGAATTCATATTTAACAGAAAAATACTTAGTTATTCCACACAAATTCATTCTTGAATACGACCTAAGGTTCGAAGTGGAACTTCATTATCAGTTGAGTACAGTACCGACATCTCGATTTATGTATACAATCCAAGGAGGGGTGGGATTATTATTATTATAAGTATTCTACCGGTGAAGGTAGGTTTAAATGGACATTTAATTCTTCCCACCCCCTAAATTTCACACGATGTCCCTCTTCAGCCCCACATACCTCCTGCCACCTATCATTCCATCCAAGCTACCCGTTCTTCTTCTCCCTCTTCCCCGCTTACCCAACGCTCTTCCCTCAATCACCTCCTTCAAAACACCATCCCCTTTTATTACCTTTTGCATCCACACCTTCTGCCTTCTCATAATTTCATCTTTCAAATTTCTTTCCTCTCCTACCAATTCTAGCACTTCATCGTTCGTCTTCCTTTCGACCCACTTTATCTTCTCCATCCTTCTCCACACCCACATTTCAAAAGCCCTAGGGGTGGGATTGGTTGTCGTTAAAGGGGAGAGAGGACCCAGCGCTTAAGGTATTTTTCATTGGTTAAGCGGGTCCCTACTTGCTTTCTGGAGAGCATTCGAGTTCAATACGCCATCCGTCGAGTGGGACGTTAAACCGTGGCCCCAATGGCGCCTTTTGTTAAGGGCAAGTTGATGCTGGGTTTCTCTCCACCCTCCCTCCTTACCCGTCCATTACCATGCTTGCAGCTTTCTTCTCGGTCTGAAGCGGCTTATAGTTTGGTGCACTCAAAAGACAGATGATGTCCGTCCATGTCTCACTGCCGTAAAGAAACATGCTCCAGATATACGTTCTGATGAATTTCTTCCTTACTTCTAAGCTTGCATTTCCCGTAAGGCCACACTATACATTATTACCACAACCATTGAGCATTTAAAACCCAAGATAACCCATTCACACTACTCTGGCTTAGGGATGAACGTGTATGTTTGATCTATGTGCATTACTACGGTACCATGAATTCACATTAAAAGAGTCCCTTCCTTATGGTCCACTTATATTTTTCTGTATATTTTAGCTGCTTTGAAGCTGACTATACGTGATTACCTACCGTAAAAAGCTAATTTCAATATTTCATTTTAAATATCGAACCAATCCTAGTTTGCTCCATGTTTTCAGGATGCAAAACTACCAACTATTGCATATGTTTGTAAAAATATTTTTATCTCCAATTTCCCACTTGAATATGACTGCTCTTTTAATACTTTAGGCACAATCTTCACATTCTTTACTTTGAGCGGCGATGGGAGGGAAAGTATCAATCGATAAAGGATACCAAAATGCATTTAATCTGTGAATTACTTTTTTGGAATTTATTTGTCCAATTATTATGGTATTTGAATTGCCTTTTTGAATTTAAAAGCAAATAAAAAAGTTTTTTTTCCTTATCCCCTCGATGAAGACTCATGGGGTGAGGGAGAGAAAGAAGAACGCATACCTACGTGAAAAATAGTCGGGATGGGAGCCGCATACAGATCGCTTAATTAAAACTCCTCGGCCCGAGTGTTGACGTGAAGGACATACCTCGGTTAGTCTTACTCAATCAGATCTCGGAGGTCGAGCGAACTAATCGACCGAACAATTCAGATTTTGGAAGAACTGCGATTACGAGACGGTGACTCTCCTTCGTCGATCCCGATGTTCATGCGCCGCTATCCCGCCATTCCTTCGCGTCTCATCATCCTGTCCGCCGCATGTGTCGGACGAAACGTAGAACGACGAAACAGCAGACGGAATATAGAATTTGGTTGTCAGGTCCATAACGCCTCGGTCTGACCAAGGAGATTAGAATGCGCTGGACGAGGCATGGCAGCTGATTTGAGAAGGCAGGGGTCATCTCTGGTAGGTACGGGCACACGGCCTTGCTACTCGCAAAACAAGTACGAATGAAGTTGTCTTTCCACGCGGTAAATATTATAGAACATATAAATCTACATGATACCCTGCAAGCTACCATAAAGGTGTGTTGCAGGAGGTGAATTCACATGCATTACATATATCGCATGAAAATGATTAGTAGTCATATTCTATTTTGAACTTCACAATTTAAGAAAGATCAAAATATCAAATTAAGCATGCAAAAAAATGCTCTTAGTTGGGTTAGCTTGAAGTCCATATACCAACATGCAACTACCTATGATATCCATTGATATACTTTTATTTACACTATTGGATATATTTACAGATATTCACATCCATAATTGTACGAGGAATTAGGGACGTTTTGAATCTGTCAGTTCGGCAATCAATTTCTCTAATTTTATGATCACGGTCCTGTCTAAAATACTGAGTTGGAGTTCGCAAAATGTTTTTTAAATCATTAGTGAAAATATTACTTTCAAATTCAGTGAAGGAATTAAGTCTAAATTTAAATCTACGGTCTGAAAATTATTCCCATTTTAGTTCATCTAATAGATTGGTTGCGCTAATATATGATAGTTATCATACGGTCCATTTACAATTCTTGCCAATCTTCGCTGCATACGTTCTAGTTCATTATTTAAGCATATTTGGTTAGGAAACAGCTACAAATAGTACGTTGATAATAGAATGACTTAAAATTCGTCAAATAAACACTTACAAGTCAACAAACCCGCAAACAAGCGCCAAATATGTTGTTGAAATTGATTGAATTCGAACCATTATTAAGGAATAGAATCAACTCCCAGGGAGATTAAGTGCATTATTACGTTCCTTAAATAGCCTTAGAGAGATAGAGCCGCTTCGATGAAATTTGGATACTGTTTCATCGTTATTCATGTTTTAATACATATTCAGTCTCCATTACAGGACGTACAAAATTCAATTTTTTGTCCCGAGAAGGATGGGGTATAATCTTCCCCAAGTGCCCCCATTTTGGCTTCATTGTCACCCATAAGCTTGGTTGACAATGCCTCCTCCATTACATTCCAACCTCCTTTGTCCTGACAATCTAAATGTCGCGGGTTCGAATAACGCCTCTGCCATGGTCGTTGTGTTTGATTTAGGATTAGGTTTACAGGCAGTATTATGTTGGGTGAAGTGGTGCGGGATAACCTTAGCATTTGAGGAACCTTTAAACCTACTTCTACTACGACGAAACGAGGAATTTTACAATGACCCTAAAGTCTTTATCTCTCGCACATAATGCGACACACAATGTGATTTTTTTCACCATACATAATAGCTTTTTGATTGCATCTCTGCCATTATTACATTTATTTTCTTTAGTGAGAGGAGAAAATTGTACTAAAGAAATGGTAGATTACTTTTAGACCTGTGTACGGAATGTGTGACAAAGTATCATGGTATTTTCCATCATGAAATGATTTTTTTAGACCCCTGATACCAGTCCTGTAACATGACGGTTAGCCATAACAGTAGTCGCGAGTTCAGATTCCTCCTTGGGCATGATTTTCGTGTTTTTCTTAGTTTTAAGTTTTATGTTGGATGGTGAAGTAAAAAATCAGCAAATTGAGCGCCTTAAATTCTAATTCTACTGCCATCTACATCTGTTGACTATCCTGCGACTCACCTCGAGAGTGTGTGCTAACGGGGGTGAAAAGTCACTCTAACGTGCACTAGTAATGAATTAGTGCGTAGTGCAATTCAATACGCACATGCGCTTAAGAGGCACAGTACAACTGAACTAGATTTGCGAGTTAATTATGCATCCACTACACACGTGCGACTACGTGTCTAAGGAGGAACAATTTGAAGAAATCTTTTATTGTTAAAATTCATGGCCATATACTTCCAGTTAGGCGAGCAAAACACGAAATGACTTTCGACATGACCGCTGGAATTATTAGAAGCTTTATCGCATCGCTACTCTTTATATTTTTTTTGTTGAGAAGCAAAGTATTTTGTAGTGGAGAGGAATGGTTTGTCATGAGTATTAAGGGAAAAAAAAGTTGTAATTCTCACCCTCTTTGGCACGGTGGTTAGGGGCGTTACCAAAGGCAAAACGAGAAAGCGCTTCTTCAGTACGTGTGGCCTCCGTGGTAAAGACCGCGAGGAGCTTGGGAAAAAAAGAGATGTTGAGGAGGACTATCACGCGTCAGGAGAATTAGCTTTGAATATCAAAGAATGGATGGCTCCAGTGAACTAATCTTGGAATCTAAACACTAATCAATGGAACGAAGATTTTTTCCCAGGGTCTCTTTTAAAGATGCAAATTATTTCCCCGTCTTAGAGACGGACTTGACCTCCTGTGAGGCATCGACATGTGCGGAATATTAGCGTGTGTTACATAGCCATGTCATTAAAAACATCAAGCGGTCTTCATCGGTGGAAATGAGGTATTTTTTTAAAGAGAGAATGCGTTAATGAAAACTATTATGTTATTATATGACCGAGGTATGTTGCGAAATTGGGTTTCACTAGTTCGAATTTCCTTCGTTTCAAAATTAATTCAAGGATGAACCCATTTCGATGGGAGACACGTAGTGCCTTCTCGCCTCGTCACCTTCTCTAGTTGCTGGTTGCGTATTTGGCCTCTTGAGGGATTAGCAAATAACAATAGGCTGGAATCCTTATCTATGCCGCAAAAGATTTTCTCAGAACCTCTCATGATTCTTCGAGAGGTCGCTGGTAGTTAATTATGGTAGATGAGACCTGTTGCAATTTTAGGACGGCGGTTAAGGTAGAGTGCGCGGACAATGAATGCCATTTGGATGCTAATTTAAAAAATCTTTGATTCGCTGTGAGGCACCTTTGTCGAGTTTCTTCGGGCCGAATCAGGTTGCTTAAGACAAGTCCTAAATTACGGACGTGGGAAATCTCTGTATGTGGTTAAAACCAGTTTCGTGAGTTGGGTGAACGTGGAAGGCATTCTGCTCCCACTTCGTTTCGAGACTGAGTTGAATACCGGCCAAGTGTTCTCTTGCGTGCAAGGGTAGGTCACCCAAAGTGATATCGTGCCCAGGGCAGTTATATAAAGAGAACTAAATCCTGCTGGCCGCGGTAGCTGAGTCGGTAATTCGATAGCCAGGCAACCCAAAGGTCACGGGTTCCAATCCTAACCAGAGCATGGATGTTGCGTGCGTCCTAGGATTAATATCTGAAGTTTGACGGTGTGATATAACCATAGGTGCTGGAGAATCCAAAACAAAGCATATGTATGTACAACCACTAAATTTAGTGGAATACACCATGTGCAGATCACTAATAGATGATGGAGGAAATGGATCAAGATTGAAAAGCTGGAGAAATTTTACGGTGAGCAAGATTCGGTGGAATAACACTGTAACGGCGATTTACACCTAGGTAACAGAGAGCAATGGTGTAGCATGAGGGAATAGTTGCCCTTCGAGGGCTATTTCCGTTTTTTGTATGCGACAAGTGATAACTGCTTGTTGCTCCCGTGCGTCGACCCCTTTAAACCAAGGCAATGAAATTGTCCCACTCACTCCTTAACCGAAATGTCGCTGACAGCGAGAGAGATTGACACCGCAGCGTTTTTGGTAAATTTATCGAGTGAATAGCGAAGAAAAAGATGCTGTTGGCAATGAAAGATGTTTCATGATATATCCATAGCTGGCAATATTTTTAGTAAGCAGCTTATGGACGATAAAGTTTTTTTCAATAACTTGATTAGGATGGATGTTAACGAATTCCGATTCCAGTTGAACAAAGTCGAACCACCTGATAGTGAATATGACACGAACTACCGAATCAAGTATCACTAAGCACAGGAGATTGATGATCACCTTGACATTCTTACAACGTGAGGTTCATATGATGTGCCGTTTCGTAGTTCACAGTTCAACCATTTCTAAGATCATTAAGAAGTTCATGAAATAACCTGGCCGAGCTCTATCAAGATCCCTTTTTTTAATTTGAGTTAATTTTAAGGTGCGGTTGCCCAGTGTTTGGACCGTAGGATTCCTGGTTCAGAAAAAGGTTGATTTCGTCTAGGTATCACTGCATAAAAATCCAAGGATTCTGATTTTCTTACAGTTAATACTCGATAGAAAATAGCTGGTGGCTCAGGGTATGATAAAGCCTCCCTTCTTCTGTTAATGTTACTTGCCTGGAGACTTCTCTAGCATTTGGCAAGCTCTACCTTCACTCATTGCAGGCATATCTCATCTTAAGTTTATTTAATTTTTAATCATTGTCAGGGTAATTTTTCGACCATAATCTCTGCCTCAGGATTTTAAGGAGGGAAAGTCTCTTAGGAGTTGACGCATTCCCCTCAATCGTCACAATTAGACCAAATACAGTAGGAATGTATTAATAGTTCGTATAAAGTGATATGTATCTTTAACCCGCTCGACCAAATACCAAGTTGCAAAGAAAGTTACTGTCAATATTTTCGGTACGTTAAGACATGAGATCCACGTTTTTTATCAGCACCCTCTAGGGAGATGTGTCATTTCACTGGAGTGCTCCTATCATTCGAATGAAAGTTAATTGATTCGATCTATTGTACTTTGATGGTGGGGTGGAAATATTGTGACCGCGGGGATGTTTGTATTGCTCTACTATGACGATTTTCGACGTAAAATCATCTGCTTTGATGTAAAAAACGAGTATTGGCGCGAAACGTGAAATTATCTTGTAAAATATACTTGCAGAAGAATTTCGCTCACCTTTACGGTTCCACGTTCATTCATTGTCTTATTTTTAGTTATTATATTTGATTTGACGGCTTGTCGCGTCTCCTGGATTGGACAATCTTGGATTCTTGAACGGATTATTTAGTAGTGGACGTTCCACTTCTCATTTGAGAGAGGACTATTGTCTTAGGCCTCTATATTAGCAAAATGAGTAAATGAGTCAGCGAGTCAACTTCTCCAATAGAGAATTATTTGTACTTATTGTGGATCGGGTTGGTGTTGTGTATATAGTATTCACTTTAAATTATTAGGATCCGAGTTTAAATTCTGGTAGTAAAAGTGAGTTTCCATTAGTATAACGTTCTTCAATTCGATGCTGTATGGAGAGCACTTTGATATCAGTATTCCGTCCGTCCGATGGGACGTTAAACCGTGGACCCATTGGCGCTTTTCTTAAAGAGAATGCTAATTTCACTCCTTCCTGGTTCCCTGGAAAATTTCTGCTCATACCCAATCAAACATCTATCCTAAAGACATTTGACCTTAGCTGTCGGTCTCATCCCCTGGATAATTACAGTTACCCATATTTAGGTCAAAACCTGGTAATTTTCACATAACGATTGGTGATACAAAGTATACGATGCTACCCAGAAAATACGTCCGGCTCATGAAATGTGACAGTTGTCTAGGGTAATGAAAACGTAAAAGTTTAAAATCTTTTAGTGCCATATTTCATTTTATATATTTCGTTGGGGAAATGGAACATGACTAAAGGAATTGGAGATTGCAATACATTACGCCACTTGCGGAAGAAGGGGTCGTAGTTAAAAAACTATTAAAATATCATACATTGCTTTATAACGTTTCAATTTACGGTACATTTATGCTGAGAGAGTGAGCACTGTGGACGAAATGGCGATATGCTTTTATTCTGAATAGAGTAGGTAATGGAGCATTAACAAAATATGTGGGAGAAGTGAAACAGAATTAATTGGTTCTCGGAGTTACCCGGACAATTTTTTAAAAGTTATCATGGAATAAAGAGTATGCATCACAAGAGCCAAGGACTTATGCAATATCTCCGCTTTGAAGGTCTTCAGCAGGTATGTAAAGAGAAGTACTTAGTCGAAACCTGACCTGCGGTGCCAGTTAATGAACGGGTCTTGGTAATCAGGCTTTTAAAGTGCCCGTCTGTTGATCAAAATATCGTGGGATCGAATCCAGCATTAGGCTTGGGTATTTCATTTGATCTAATTTACCAGCAGAATTGAGTTTTAGGTGCTCCAACGGCTTAGATTATTTCGCACCATCTATTTGTGTTCTCAAGTGCCTTGTGAGTTTTTATCTTGAGTGCTTGTGAATTTATGCCTTAGAGAAAAACAACACCCGTGCCTGAGGCAAGATTCGAACCCATGGCCCTTGGGTTGCTAGGCAGTCTCGTCCTACCGACATCCTAGTTTTGGGCTAAGTATGTCGTTGGGTCACGATACAAAACAACCTCAGTAGTTGGAGCACCTTAAAATCTAATATTCATCTACATCTACATCTACATAATACCCTGCAAGCCACCACGAGGGTGTGTGGCAGGGGGTGATTTCTCACCAAACATGCACTACATATCATGCATTAAAAAGGAATAGTATTAATATAGTAGTCAGAACAACACTATTTAAAAAAAAGATACAAATTGCTAAGCAAACATGCAAAAACATTCTGTTAGTAGGGTTAGCTTTAAGTACTCATACCAACATTCAGCTACCAATGCTATTCATTGCTACTCTCTGATAGGACATATTTACCGTTATTCGTATCTCTAATTGTTCGAGGGAAAAAGGACATTTTGAATCTATCAGTTCGGCAATCAATTTCTCTAATTTTAAGAATATGGTCCAGTCTGCCATAGTAAGTTGGGGTTCGTAAAATATTTTTAACTTCATCACTGAAAATATTGCCTTGGAATTTGTTTAAGAGATTAAGTCTAAATTTCAACCTGTGATCTGACAATGATTCCCATTTCAATTCATTTAATAGACTGGTTACGCTAACATAATTATCGTATCGTCCCTTTACAAATCTATATCTTAGACTATTATTGTCACTCTATCATAGATTCGGAGTTGAATTAGAACGAAAAAAGTGCACCTTGATACACTTCTGGAATAAAAACAGTAAAAAAACATCAAAATATAATTTTGGCGGAGTAAACATACATGTGGCAAGTGAAGTGAAATATCTGGGCATTTCTCTTACTTCAAATCTGTCATGGAGGAATATTCGAAATGTTTGCCGTACTGCGCTGAAAAGACTGGACTTTCCTAAATGTGCAGTGGGAAAACACTTTTTTTACCTCTTCAAATGAAGAGGTAAAAGAAATGTTATTTCGCATTTGTAAGCCTTCTCCTGCAGTATGCACCAAGGATTTGGGATTCATTGAATAAAGTTTAAGTTCGGAAGCTGAATAAGATACAAAAGAAAGCAGCGCGTTTTGTAAAAGTACTCCTTTGAATGTACAAAAAGTTTCACTCTCCTATTGGAAGAGCTTGGTTGGAAAACCCTGGCGTCTAAAACGTTGTCTGCAATATTTAAGTTACTTGAAAAAAATCACACGAATTCAAATCTGATGCGGTAGACGTATTTCGACCCACACACTATATCATCAGGACAGAAAAAAGCGACAAATTAAGAGAAAGCAACAGTCCAACCTAGCGATACAAGAATTCGTTTTCTCCGCGCACAATAGATAACTATAACTCTTACATGGTATAATTAATTCAAGAGCACTAAATATCATATTTCATTGTTCAATAATGTTTTTTTAGCTTATTGTCAACATGACAGCTGATGACTTACCTCCCCCGGCCACATACCCTTTCGGCGGTTTGAAAGGAGAAATGAAGATATAGGCATCGTAACATTGCCCGGTCCTATTCTGTGGTGGTTTACTTTTCATGAATCATTTAGTGTTACTCAGCTGGAGACGTGAGGAGTCATTTAGTGGCTAGCGATTACCATCAAACTCTGGTGAATCATTTTGTGCTTTACTGGTGTCGGAGCGGCGGGCTTAATTGACAGTCCAAATAGTTAAAATCAATAGATTTCAAGCGACAAGCCTTCTTCTTCGCCGCTGGTTTCATCTTTGCCCGCGGAAGAGTTACTCGCACCTGCCCTCGAGTCAGCTGACAGTAAGGTCTAGGCTGTCCTTGAAGAAATTAATGATCTATGATGAAATGTATGTCGATCGTCTACTGCACAAAATTTTTATGATATTTCGTCAGAGAATAAGTGTTGTTTTGGAGCCATAATGCGTGGGAGAGCCAAATTAAAAGGCTAAATCCATATATTTCAAATTTAAAGCCCGGGAAATTGCCCCATAATTTGGCAGTAGTGCTACAAGCGGAATGAAGAATATTCTGTAGGAGGTAGGAGAGAGCGAATGGGTGAGTCGTCAAAAGTACAAGCGTAAACATGGCTGCCCTACTTGAGATATTGACCGAAAGAAGAACACCTTTCCCTTTCTTTCGGGTTTTCGGCTGTGAAGGCGTGAAACCTACCGACATCCATCGTAGAGTGAACGCTAAGCATGGAGATGAATGGTTTTCACAACAGTAAATTTTATGTGAGGAATAAAATATCCAGGAATGGTGCTCCTGAACGTCCGTGATGGACGCTTCTGATCATGGGCATTTTTACCAGGTGACTCTGGGTGTAGCAATGTTTCTCCAGGCTCAAGGTTTTATGTCAAAATCTCTGGGTCAGTTGCGAAACAGCAAAGTATTAATAGTTCACTTACGCAAGTATATCATCGGTAATGCAGAATTATGTCACAACGTTGATTCAAATGAATAAATTGAGTAAAACTTGGTGACTGTGTAGGTACTTATTTTGTGAAATTTTTCCATAATAATAAAGAGATATAAACTTGTGAATTCCACTGATTTTAATGTCGGTACCACCGGTTTCAGCCGTCAGGTCATCATCAGGTACGTACATAAAAGAAATTTCCCGTCGAGTGCCTTTGCACATTGTTAGGGAACAGGCAGCGGAGGTAAGGGGGAAGGGATGTGAGAGTTGGTTGTGGGATAGGGATTAGGGGCAGGTTGAATAGGTCGTGGGAATTCCGTGGGTATAACAACTGAAAGTAGGGGTGGGTGGTTGAAAAAGGTAATGGCATTCAGCAGTGCTTGGAATGGAGGCCTATCTCTCGTTGCTCCCAGGCATCCAGCTTTCTGCCTTTGGGGGGCAAATGGAGGATTTGGGGTTCAGAGGAGCTGTGGTGACCCTCTTCAATTAGGTGTTGCGCGAAGCTTGATTTTAGGTCACCGTTTAGGAAGCAGTTCTTATGCTCGTTCATCCTTTTGGAGAAGCTTCAATCTAGTAGCGGGAGCAGTCGTCGCACCTGATTTTATGCACCCCGCTCTTCCGATTGGGGTCAAAAAGGTCTTAGTCGTTGGTCAAGGTACTTACAATCGTTTTAGGGTTGTAGAAACATTTTAAAAGCGTCTTTCGAGATTGCTCTAGTTCCTACTTTTTGCTACTAAAGGTTAAATGCAAAGTGCACAACTATTTATTGCTTGCGCGTTATTTGGCAATCACCATGGTTCAAATTCCAGAAATTATTCAAGGCAGACAAACATATGTGTGACAATATGACATTCCCTATGTATGTACATGCATGCATGAAAGCTGAATAAATTCAGTTTTTACGCGTTTTTGTTTTGGTCGAAAATTATTGGTCGAAATATTCCATTTCTTTGTGACTCATAGGGACCAGGATAACGTCTGTTTTTTTAAAAATATTTCTCGCACCTTCGTAACAATTATTATAGATGCCTATAAAATAATATGCATCTATAATATTTATCATTATCATCACAGGTCCACAATTCAAACATTGGTTTGACACAGATCTCCACACGTGAGTGAGAGTCTACTCTCGGTTAACTTTTTCATGCTTCTTTATTCTTCCCTTGTAGGTCATTCAATATATATTCCATTTATTCCATACGAGGCCTTACTGTGCCATTGTTTTCATTCACTTTTCCTTCGAAAATTGTCTTCATCAAGCCACCATGGTATGGCCGATTAGGTCTTACCGTTATCTTTTTAAATATTTCAGAAGACTTATCCTTTCTCTCACTCTTCGTCGATTCATTTTATCTTCGTCATCCTCTGTAACACATATTTATCCATAATTAGCGAATTAAATTTCGTGTTGTTTAAAGTTAAATTCAGTAACTCATCATCATAATCAATCTGTTATGTATATAACAGTGAAAGCACCTTTAAAACAAGCCGCCATGGTGCTCAAGGCATTTCGCTTCATAGGGATGGAAAGCTAAGACTCTAGTTACCATATTTACCCGATCCCCACGTACTCATTGGACAAATATTTTAGTACTTCCATCAAATATAACGAAAATGTTTCTCTGGAATCCAGTTAACCTAGCATGCACTTAGAGATAGAAACATTCTTTCCTAGGTTTATTCCCTGGATTCAAAGAGGATCATTGAAACTGGAGCATCAAATAATGACGCTAGATGTGTCATTTCCGGAGAAGTCTTTGCGATATTTGAACTTCTTTATATATTTGATATAACGTAATTAGTAAGGTTCACACAGCTAACCTGCCAGCTGATGTTATCTCTTCTTGAACCACACAGATGTTGCTAAGTGTTGACGCCTGAAAAATCCATACTTCACAGCCAAAGAGCTTTCTTTTTCATAATATCTAGATAAGGCGTAATGGAAAGGAACCTGCTATCTTATTATGCCTACAATGCCGGAAACATTCCGGAGAAATCAAAGCATAGCTTAAAAAGGAAAGGTATTGCCAGTAACAGTTGCCTACACAGTTTTGGAATCACTCGGTGCCTTTTGAAACATTAGGAAACTGCTTTCTCGTGAATACCCATGTTTCATCTCGTGTAAATATTCCTCGTTTATCACATCGCTCCTAGGCGTCGAAAATTCAAAGATTATTTCGGCATAGAAGTTACAAAGGAGGCAGTGGTTATTAATGACGAAGGAAACTTCGGCGTAGTGGAGGAAGTCCTTTGGATGTGTAATATTTGTTCTCATTGTGCAGGTAGCACTCAAGAGATGCGCGGAAACTAATCAAATATAGCGCTGGGGTCGCATGGAAAATTAGAAAAAAATACTCACGACATCGCGAGTTGGTTCGTGACAAAAAGTCAACTGATCATTCCTTATTGTCCTATAAAATGACTCGGCGTATCTTACCAAAGACCTTACGTCCTATCGAACATGCTAATGAAAAATTTAAGCCGAATGCGACCTTGCCGTGACCTGTTCATTCGGTGGTAATCGATTGTGACAACAGAGGTGGGGACTTCGTAAAGTCATCCTCTCATAGCAGTAAGGTTCAGGTGCTCTCATGAATTAGTAATTTCTAGTCCGTAATAAGTGTAAGTGCCTGCGCGGTGAGAAGTAAAATATTTTTCCCTAGAAACGAATCATTTTGCCCTATATCTGTCATGTAACGAACAAATATACATGTATGTGAATTTATTGAACTCAACAGTTTGGTGATAAGTTCAAAACTGATAATAAAATGACTAGTTGCTATAATGGGATCGTACGCGGGACATTAGAGCGTGCCTAGTATGGAGTCACCGCCTGCTGCCACACACCCCTGCGTTACAGGGTGATTTATAGATGTTGATTTTTTCCCCTTGGAATAGTGAGCTCAATTTATGGCATACTTCTGGGATTCTGCAAAATACAAACTAAAAATAAAGTAATGCAGGCAAGATAACGAAATTAGTTATGTCAAACAAAATGGAATGATGGAATTTGGCTTCTAAGAATTATTTTTCTTTGTCAGATTAACGGATGTTAACTTGGAATTCTCGAGTTACCCCAAGTAATTTCACTCCCTCCAAAAATTGTCGCCATAAATTCGTAATTATTTTCAGAGAAGATAATTTTCTTTGATTTTTTTTAATGTTGGAGAATTTTTTATGGATAAAGAGTTTACTCTCGTTTAGTTTTTTGGGGTGCTTTCCGCGAAAGTATTGAAGTTGGTATTCTAATTTCTTTCCATTTTTTCCATTTTTGAATTCTCTTTGCTAGAACAAGCAAAATGGTGGAAAAGTTTAATGTAATTACCTCGTTTTTGTCGGCCAATACTTTCTGGGCTGAAATTATCAGGTTTCTTAAGGATTAAATAAAAGAATCTATGGCGATATATTGATCACTCACCCAATGATTGATTCAATCAATGAGTGATTCAACCCGAAGGTTGGTCTTTGATAGATGAGAGTAGAGCTCACCCCGTACTAAGCCAATGGCGTGTGAAATTCACACATTCAGGTTAGGGGGGCCAGTTCCTTTCCCTGGGCCACCTGCGATTTCCTACGAAGTTCTGACACGCAGAAAATCGAATCGCGAGGATTTTAGATGGGGGTGTCCAGAAAAGGTTTTGAACCCTGGAACCTCCGGTCAGTAGCTCAGTGCTCTACCCATTCAGCCACCACGACCCCTCGATATATAGATAGCAATTATAAAAAGTTTCCATTTTATCATACTTTATCTCGGAAAAAGACAAATCATAACAAACAATCAGTTCATGAATTTTGCAGTCAAGAATATCCTCTATGATAGCAAGGGAATTAGCGTAGCTTCAAGGGAATTATAAGGGAAGCAGCTTAACTTTCAAATGGTATGATTGATTAGCGTATCCTTATTTGGAGTTTATTTCGGAATACCATGGAAAGGATTAAAGAATAAACATGATTAGACACGTTCCATAGTATGAGGCTCAACTAGGTGGAAGTTGAATTTCGTAAATGAAATATTAACTTTGTTTCCTTCCACATATTTATTTCCTTGGTACGACATGTTTCGACACATCGGTGTCATCATCAGGTACAAAAATTCCGAGAATGTGTCGAAACATGTCGTACCAAGGAAATAAATCTGTGGAAGGAAACAAAGTTAATATTTCATTTATGAATCAGACATTCTACGTTAGAACGGACGCTCACACTGCTCCCCACAATGGAGTTGTGTTTGAAACGTTCAGGATCATCTCGAATAGGTAACCAAGGAGTCACGTGGTACAAACACGAATGGTTTGCAAATTTAGTGTGTCTGATTCGCTCGTTTCAATATCATTAATTATTTTTGCTTGAGTTTTTCTCATATGTCTCGACTATAGAGTCCCCAGATGAGATAAAACTAGCGTAAACAATGAATGAGGTTGTAATCATTACCATCAAGTCGTTAAATTATACTCATTGTAAACGAGATCACACTCAACCTCAAACCCTTTGACATTGGTTAGAGGTGTTCCAAAGGGTTCCATTCTGGGTCCCCTGCTTTTTCTTCTATATATTAATAATGTCCCGAATTATTTTAACAATGGTTCAGTATATTATGTATGCAGATGACACAAACCATCTGACCACCTCAAAGAAACCTAACAACGTTTTATTACAATAAAATATTGACTGCATGAGCAGATGGTGTGTGGATAATTTGTTTTTTTATCAATAATGAAAAATATTGTTTTATGCGGTTCCATCCACATCAAAGAAAAGTTATTGCTTTTCCTCTTTTAAAATTAAATGGGTCTTCTCTGAATTGTTCCTCAGTAATAAAATTCCTAGGTCTGTATATACAGGATTCCTTATCCTGGGAAACCTACGAGGATAAATTATGTTCAAAAGTTGCCTCAGGATGTTATCTGCTCAGAAAAATTATGACCCTGGTTGACACTACTTCTGCCCTATCAGTTACTACTACTGCCCTATTGGTTTTAATACACCAAATTTGAGAAACATTCCTGTTAATACCACGTGACTCCTTGGTTACCTATTCCAAATAATCCCGACGATTTCAAAGAAAGAGTCAAATAAAAGAGAAATTCCTCCAGTAGGAAGTTCTAAGCATTGTTTCCTGGTACCCAGCGGTGTGAGCGTCCGTTCTAATGTAGAATGTTTGATTAATGTTTATTCTTGGAGATGTGTAATCTTATGCCTGTGTATGAGCTTAATTCAGATAAAATACGGCAGAGAACCATTTTTAATGATCTGAAATTTGAATAATACATGACGACCGAACAGTATTCATTCAGAATGTCCGTCGGGTTGGTAAGGGTTAATATCAAGGAGGTTAGAATGTACTTTATGTGGCATAGCGGTTGATTTTGGAAGCAAAGTAGGACATATTGGTCAGCACGGGCACACTCGCTATACTTCATACATACATACTTCGGTTAATGGTAGTTTTCTGGGGGGCAGACCAGGTAGTCGGTCATTAGCGAGGGTCTCTGCTCGCGATCGTCCTAATCCGGACCCTCGCTCGGCTTCGACCCTCATCAGCGACCGGACTCTCGCGGCATGGCGCCGCGCGGAAGAAACTGACCGCGTGCAATACGATGTTAAAAGTTATTAACTATTTAAATGAGCAACAATTTATTACCGCCATTGTATCACACGTTCTAAGAGAATTACGGGCGTCTTTTGATCGACGTTCTACGATAAAAATTAACGTTTTCCATGCATCCTTCATAAATGTGCCGTTTACACTTGGCAACGCTGCATTTTCTGGAGGTTAAACGCGGTGGTTTTAAACAGCTAAGACCGTTGATAGAGGGAGATCTTGATGGAATAATGTAATAATAACTGTTGAAACATAAGTTTTAACATGTTAAAGCAGTTTAATACATTTAAACTGTTGAGTGCTTGAAATAAATTAAAGTTATTGCCTGGAAGATGCCCTATTTGTAATGTTTAATATGTTATTTATCGAGACATTCATCCATTCTGCTAACTTCAACAGTGAATGAAATTATTAAAAATAGTATGATATTTTTTCGAACTTATTTAAAGTTTCTTACGCCATTATCAACTCCCAAGGATTGACTAGTAACAATTGCGAATCTCCGTGAATTCTCGGTCGCGTAAATGTTGACGTTTTTGAGCCTTCGATAACGTTTGTTTCTCTGAATGTGTTAAGAGTTTATTTTAGCATATTTTCACGGAACGAAATGAACAACAAATCATGGAAAATCACATCCGAGACGTTCAAATATAAATTTTACATGAGAGGAAATATTGTTTCTACTGTGATCTTCTAGTCCCTACCATTAACTCGCGCGCAACTAGGCTGCTACATGGAAGAATGCTAGACAATAGATCTAGCCAATAGACAATATCGATATGGTTAGTATCTACATAGTATTAAAAGGAAAATAGGTTACAATTACACTTATCTACGTATTTTTATCTGCATTTACCTACCATGAATGGGTTTGTACTGTCAATACGTGCAGCATGCATTGCAGACTACTCTAGCAATATCTCACCTACCTATCCCTTTGCTATGCTGCTTAATGTGTTCTCTTACAGTACGTTGGAAAAATGATATTTTGAGTCTATCGGTGCGACAACCAATCTCTCTTACGTTATTTATCTGGTTTAATCTAGCATAATACGCTGGTTTTTTAATATATGCTTAACATCTTCACTAAAGCCATCCGATTACAATTTCTCAAATAGATTTAAACTGAACTTTAACTTACTCTCTGATAATGATTCCCACCCTAATTTTTCTACTAATTCTAAAACGCTCCAAAATCTATCGTAACACCTTTTAACGAACCTAGCTGCTCTACGCTGAACACTTTCTAGCTCTCTAATCAAACCTATTTCATTCGGATACCATACCTTAGCCACATGTCTGATGTGGGGCCTAACTAGTGAAAAATAACATCGCCTTTTTGTCTTCTCATCAGTTTCCAAGTAATCTTTTTATAAATCCTAGCTTTCTCTTGTCTCGGCGGCATATGTGTCTTCCCCACGAAAAATCTTTAGAGATTGTTACACCTAAGTTCCTACTTATGGCTATAATGCTTACGATTTTTGAGTCACTAACGCTATAGTATCGCTCTATCGAATTATTCCTCTTCAAAATTGAAATAAAGACACACTTTTTAAGGCTAATTTCTAACTGCCATTTGTCGCACCACTCTTGGTATGCATCTAAATCCTTGATAAGTGATTCTCTATCTGATTTTGTTAAACCCCTGTGAACTACCGCCTCGTCTGCAAAAAGTCTAAGCTTACCACTAACTACTGTACCCAAATTGTTTATGTATAAAAAAATAGAAGCGGGTCTATTACACCACATAGGGTACTCCCGATGTGACTCTGATTGTGTCCGACATTATACCATCTATGTATAATAAACCTTCTTCTCTCGCCCACTTAAGAATTCTTTTACACACCACACAACGTCTTTATTTTTACCGATACTCTCTAACATCAAGATTAATTCGTTATGAGGAACTTTATCGAATATCTTTTTATAATACCTCACGACTCTTCTTCTCATATCCTACTTGATGGTGGACCAGATGGTTTTCAATGCACTGAGTTGCGTTTCCTTATCCCCGGGCTTCACGAATTGTAGGGAAAGATTAATAGTGTCGTGAATGTACCCTAATTCTTTTAATCTGGAGTAACTCCTCAACACTCTCTCAACATTTTTACACAGCTGCCTTCACGAAGCTCTGAATTGCCTTGAGAAGCGCTCTTAGCCTGCTTAAAGAGAAGAGATTGGAGAGGAACGAACAGAGGTTATTTGCATTTGTGGAATTCGAGAATCATTTTGATAACGTGGATAGCAATTCAATGCTTCAATTTCGCTTGGAATTCTGAAAAGAATTACAAGCTGAATTTGAATTCTGAAAGGAATCTTAAGACACGATGACCAGATGAAGACAATTGTCTTGGGAATAGTGAGTGGCAAATGAAGGCCACGTATGAGATATATGGAACAGTAAGGTATGTGAAAGAGAGGAATTAAATCAATATGAGGAGGTTGGCCGATAGAAGAATCGAGTGGAGGGGTGTGTCAAACCAATCCTAGGATTGTTTGCCGAAGATGATGATGATGATTAATATATTACGTCGGGAGTAAAATATATATATAAGAAGATCTGAGATGGTATTGATGAGATAAACAAGGTGAGAGAGATAGATTGTCGGATAGATGTTTCCATGTAGTTGTATCCTAGCAGCTCTTAGTTGTTTACCAGTAGTGCATGTTTTACTCGTACTGATAGATTCAAAATCCCATTCTTCCCTCACACTATAAGGGATTTGTTATCTACATCTACGTAATACCCTGCGAGCCACCACTAGGATGTGTGGCAGGAGGTATACGAGAACAGAATAGGCAGCATAGCAACGGAATAGTTAGGGGAAATATTTTAGAGTAGTTTTCTAGTCATTTAGTGCATGATGCTGGTATTAACAACCAATCCCTTATTACTATGTAGATACTAATAATCTAGTTGCCTGAGACCCTATAATAGCATGTTTGCATGTTTACAGTGCATGATTGGTGATTTCACCCCTTGCCACACATCCTCCCGGTGGCTTGCAGGGTATCGTGTACATTTAGATTACCAAATGTTCAGAAATCCAGCTCATCTCCTCAGAATTTTAATTAATTCTTTAATAATCGGTTTTTCTTCGGGTTCCAAATAAGGAAGACATATTTCACCTCCTTTAGTATTTGTACTTTGCCCATGTGCGGAGAAAACTCATCTATTGCAACACATCCTCGAGGATAGTCAGAACTGAGCCGAACTGACAGATTAAAAATGTCCTTTTTTCCTCGTACAATTAGGGATATGAATAGCGGTAAATATATCCAATACGAGTGTAGCAATGGATAACAGTGGTAGCTGCATGTTGGTATAAGGACTTGAAGCTTCCCCTACTAACAGCATGTTTTTGCATGTACCTATGCTTTGCTATTTTTATCTTTTTTTAAATAGTGCAGTTTAGAACAGAATGTAAATACTAATACTTTTTTATGCATGATATGTTGTGCATGTTGGGTGAGAATTCACCCCGTGCCACACACCTTTATGGTGGCTTGAAGGGTATTATGTAGATGTAGATGTAATAATAATATAGATGCCAATTCGATTAGAGATTTTAGAAAACGCCTTTTTAACATCATCAATGAAATCCTTTTTGAAATGCCAAGGATGCAACTTGTCAGTTGTCAGTCCGCATTTGGTATATGCTCTAGTGTGCACGGAGATATGGTAGTTTCTCGACATTCATAGACAGGTAGGCGTTGAATGGTCGGAAGGGGACAGCGGGGGGTTAATGGGAAGGGAAGGAAGCGATCGCGGAAAGCGGACTCCCCACTGTCTCTCTTCTGCAAAAACTAGCCCTCTCTCCTTTCCCTTGGCCACTGGAGGCGCCTTCGGTGTCATTACATTGCTATCAGGGTAGGTACTTTTCCGCCAACTTGTATGCATGCTTGTTATTTCAAAGGACGCTTGCCGCCCCGAGATAGTCGTAGCGTCATAGTGAAACGTGACTGTTAAATCAAACTTGTTGCCATGGAGTACACATCCTCATCTACATAGTACATATACACGATACCCTGCCAGCCACCGCGAGGGTGTGTGGCAGGGGGTGAAGATCACCAAGCATGCACTACTAACATGCAAACAAGCAACTCTGCAAGCCACCATAAAAGTGTGTGACAGGGGGTGAATTCACACCCCATACACACCTTTCACACCCCTACCACACATACTCCTTGTTGCACACAGGATGTTATGTAGTAGTATATCTACTGTATAACCTGAAATTACTGAAATAACGAGGAAAGAAGAGGTAAAAGAATTGCTTAATGTATTTAGCGACAAAACACAGAATTAGAACAGAAGATTCGTGGAGAGAATTTCCTGAGGTCGCCCGTAAAGGTGTCAAAGAGTACACACCAACCGAATTGAGAAGTATACAGTGCCAAAGTGGTATAACACGGATGATATGAAATCATTAAAGGGACAAAGGGTATGCCACGCTAGCATTAAGAATGCAATACAGGGACTCTCGGTAGAGGAAAAAAAAGAGTTAGTTTAAAACTATAACAAATGGAAGCATTAGTAAGGAAAGCATGGTGGCAAGCGTCATCGTACTTCAAGAGCAAGATGTTAGGAGAATATTTAGAAAGCAATTCTAAAGCGTTTTGGTCATATGTGAGATGGGAACTTCAAGGAAATAGGTCCACAGTAGGTACACACTCTTAAAAACGATAAAGGAATCAGAGTCACCAGCAGTGTAGAAAAAGCCAATACTTTAAACACCTTCTTCCAAAGTGTATTCAACTCATCGTCACACAAAGCAGTGGAACCACCGCCGAACACTTTCAGTGAGCAATGCCCGAAATAGTTATTTCATGTCGCGGAATAGAGTAGCAGTTAAAAAACATTAGTAAAAACAAATCACCAGGTCCCGATATAATTCCTTCCAGAGTATATAAAACATAAGCTCCTGAAATAGCCCCCTATCTAGAAATAATATTCAATAAAACACTAAAGAACCACGCAGTACCCAAGGATTGGAAAGTAGCTAACATGACAGCTATTTTTAAAAGCTGTGATAGGGAAGAACCTAGTAACTACAGACCCATTTCACTCACGTCAATCTCTTGTTGGGAGCTTGAGCACATTGTAGTCAGTTCAATCATGGGGCATTTGGATAGTCAGATATTGCTCATAAACAGCCATCGTGGGTTCCGGAAAGGTAGATCTGGCGAGACACAATAAGTTTTACTCGTACATTATATTTTAGTCCACGGCGAGAACAGTACTGGAGTTGATTCGATATTTTTAGATTTTAAAAAGGCATTCAATAAAGTTCCTCATGATAAATTAATCTTGAAATTAGAGAGTTTTGGTATAAATAAAGACGTTGTATGTTGGGTAAAAGAATTCTTAAGTGGGCGAGAGCAGAGGGTTGTCACAGATGGTATCATGTCGGACACAATCAAAGCCACGTCGGGAGTTCCCCAGGGCCCCCAGGGTAGCTTAGTAGGTCCGCTTTTATTTCTTTTATACATAAACGATTTGAGTATCGTAGTTGGTAGTAACCTTAGACTTCTTTCAGACGATGCGGTAGTGTATAGAGGTATAACAAAAGAAGTACACAGGAAATCGCTTAACAACGATTTAGATGCAATTCAAGAGTGGTGCGACAAATTGCAGTTAGAACTTAACCTTAAAATGTGTGTAGCTATCAATTTTTGGAGGAGGAATAATTCGATAGACTATCCTATAGAATTAGTAACACAAAGATCAAGAGCGTTGAAATCATTAGGTATTTAGATGTAACAATCACTAGAGATTTATCGTGGGGAAGACACATCCAGGTACGGCCGAGCGAAGAGAAAGCTAGGATTTATGAAAAGAGTACTTGGAAATGTGATGAGAAGACAAAAGGGCGATGTTACTGTTCAATAGTTAGGCCCCACCTTGAGTATGCAGCCAGTGTATGGGATCCTAATGAATTAGGTTTGATCTGAGAACTAGACAGTGTGCAGCGTAGAGGAGCTAGGTTCGTTAAAAGATGTTACGATAGGTTGAGTAGCGTTTCAGAATTAATAAAATAATTAGGGTGGGAATCATTATCAGACCGTAGGTTTAAGTACAGATTAATTCTATTAGAGAAATTTTAATCGGATAGCTTTACTGAAGATGTTAGGTATATATTAAGAACTCCAGCGTATTATCGTAGATTCGACCAGATAAATAAGATGAGAGAGATAGATTGTCGTACTGATAGATTTAAATTGGCATTTTCCCACGTACTATAAGAGAACAGAATAGGCAGCATAGCAAAGGGATAGGTAGGGGAAATATTGTAGAGTAGTTGTAGTGCATGATGCATGTATTAATCCCTTAAATACTATAGATACCAATTATCTAGTTGCATGAGACCCTATAGTTGCTTGTTTGCATGACGGTAGTGCATGCTTTGTGATATTCATCCCCTGCCATACACTCTCACGGTGGCTTACAGAGTATTGTGTGGATATAGATGTAGATGAAAATGTTAGGCATGTATTAAAAACACCAGCGTGATTAGTTTAAACCAGATAAATAACGTAGGAGAGATAAATTGTCGCACCGATGGATTCAAAATGTCATATTTCCCCCAAACTGTAAGGGAGCACAATAAGCAGCATAGCAAAGGGATAGGTAGGGGAAATATTTTAGACTAGTCGGTAGTGCAAGATGCATGTATTAACATCAATCCCTTATTACTATGCAGACCTGCTGCCTGCCATTCGGGCACTTCTCATAGAGAAGGAAATAGCAATTTCCTTCTCAGAGAGAAGGAAATTGCTATTTTATAAATAGAGAAATGTGTCCCACTCTGATTATTTTTGTACTTTTTTCTACACAATATTTTCATTGTATGCTGTCTCCCACTCTCAAACATCATGTTTTTTGCATTTTTTCTGCACCACAAACGGCTAAAAATCCAAAACTACTACCAAATCACACAAACATAGAATCCACACTCAACGCACCAAACCTCACTCTTTTAGCTCAAAACTTGATAAAGAGCTAAACAAAACGGATACTGAATGACTGACTGACATGCTACAACATTAATATAGTATGTAAATATTAACAATATAGTTACCTGAGACCCTATAGTATTATGTTTGCTTGTTTAAAGTGCATGCTTGCTGATCACCACCCCCTGCCAAACACCTTCTTAGTGGCTTGCAAGGTATCGTATAGATGTAGATAACATATAGGGCATCTTCCAGGCAATAACTTTAATGTATTTCAAGCACTCAACATTTTAAATGTATTAAACTGCTTTAACATGTTAAAACTTATGTTTCAACAGTTATTATTACATTATTCCATCAAGATCTCCCTCTATCAACGGTCTTAGCTGTTTAAAACCACCGCGTTTAACCTCCAGAAAATGCAACGTTGCCAATTGTAAACGGCACGTTTATGAAGGATGCATGGAAAACGTTAATTTTTATCGTAGAACGTCGATCAAAAGACGCCCGTAATTCTCTTAGAACGTGTGATACAATGGTGGTAATAAATTGTTGCTCATTTAAATAGTTAATAACTTTTAACATCGTATTGCACGCGGTCAGTTTCTTCCGCGCGGCCCCATGCCGCGAGAGTCCGGTCGCTGATGAGGGTCGAAGCCGAGCGAGGGTCCGGATTAGGACGATCGCGAGCAGAGACCCTCGCTAATGACCGACTACCTGGTCTGCCCCCCAGAAAACTACCATTAACCGAAGTATGTATGTATGAAGTATAGCGAGTGTGCCCGTGCTGACCAATATGTCCTACTTTGCTTCCAAAATCAACCGCTATGCCACATAAAGTACATTCTAACCTCCTTGATATTAACCTTTCCTCTTTTAAAATTAAATGGGTCTTCTCTGAATTGTTCCTCAGTAATAAAATTCCTAGGTCTGTATATACAGGATTCCTTATCCTGGGAAACCTACGAGGATAAATTATGTTCAAAAGTTGCCTCAGGATGTTATCTGCTCAGAAAAATTATGACCCTGGTTGACACTACTTCTGCCCTATCAGTTACTACTACTGCCCTATTGGTTTTAATACACCAAATTTGAGAAACATTCCTGTTAATACCACGTGACTCCTTGGTTACCTATTCCAAATAATCCCGACGATTTCAAAGAAAGAGTCAAATAAAAGAGAAATTCCTCCAGTAGGAAGTTCTAAGCATTGTTTCCTGGTACCCAGCGGTGTGAGCGTCCGTTCTAATGTAGAATGTTTGATTAATGTTTATTCTTGGAGATGTGTAATCTTATGCCTGTGTATGAGCTTAATTCAGATAAAATACGGCAGAGAACCATTTTTAATGATCTGAAATTTGAATAATACATGACGACCGAACAGTATTCATTCAGAATGTCCGTCGGGTTGGTAAGGGTTAATATCAAGGAGGTTAGAATGTACTTTATGTGGCATAGCGGTTGATTTTGGAAGCAAAGTAGGACATATTGGTCAGCACGGGCACACTCGCTATACTTCATACATACATACTTCTACTCGTGATAGTCACGGAGATCAAAAGTGCGCAAACACGCAAACAATGTCTAATATGTTATTGAAATACTTATTTTGGATTAGAACCAGTTTTATAGAATAGATTAACTCTCAATAGAATGAAATGCATTAATAACTTCATTAGAAAGCCTTAGCATAATTAACAGACGACATCACCATGTCATTTGGGTACGATTTCAATGTTATTATTGTTTAATAAACATGCGGTCTACATTCTCACGTCTTTTATATTAATTTATAGTTGATTCCTCTGGGAGTATCTTCGTGAAAGTTAGTTTAGTTTTAATTTGACACTACGAGGTTGGCGTTTCTTTAAACATGTTTGCGCACTTTTAACCGTTCATTTGACGGGTTTTAAAAATACATTCCATCATTCGTCTTATAAGCTGTACCGCGTGAAAAAGCAGCTTTATCACATAGTATCTCGAGTGGCAAAGCCATTTTAACCGCCTTGTTGCTTCCACTTAGAACTTGTTAAGTTGGGAATTAATTAATTTTGGTACCGTAGTTAGTAGTAAGCTTAGACTCTTTGCAGACGATGCGGTAGTGTATAGGGGTAGAAAGGAAATAGCTTAGCAAAGATTTAGATGCAATTCAAGAGTGGTGCGACAAATGGCAGTTAGAACTTAACCTTAAAAAGTGTGTAGCTATCAATTTTTGGAGGAGGAATAATTCGATAGAGCGTACCTATAAAATTAGTAACACGAAGATCGAAAACGTTGAAACCATAAGATATTTAGGTGTAACAATCACTAAGGATTTATCGTGGGGAAGACACATCCGGGAAATATGCGGCCGAGCGAAGAGAAAGCTAGGATTTATAAAAAGAGTATTAGGGAAATGTGATGAGAAGACAAAAGAGCGATGTTACTTTTCACTAGTTAGGCCCCACCTTGAGTATGCAGCCAGTGTATGGGATCCTAATGAATTAGGTTTGATCAGAGAACTAGACAGTGTGCAGCGTAGAGCAGCTAGGTCCGTTAAAAGATGTTACGATAGGTTGAGTAGCGTTTCAGAATTAATACAAGAATTAGGGTGGGAATCATTATCAGAGCGTAGGTTAAAGTACAGATTAAATCTATTAGAGAAATTTCAATCGGATAGCTTTACTGAAGATGTTAGGCACATATTAAAAACACCAGCGTATTATGCTAGATTCGACCAGATAAATAAGATTAGGGAGAGAGGTTGTACTGACAGATTCAAAATGTCATTTTTCCCCCGTACTATAAGGGAACACAATGGGTAGCATAGCAAAGGGATAGGTAGGGAAATATTTTAGAGTAGACTGTAGTGCATGATGCATGCATTACCCCTTAAAGATTATATATACTAACAATCTAGTTGCATGAGACCCTATAGTTGGTTGTTTGCATGTTAGTAGTGCATGCTTGGTGATCTTCACCCCCTGCCACACACCCTCGCGGTGACTTGCAGGGTATCGTGTAGATGTAGATATAGATATAGATGAACAAAAGACACCCTATACAAGATTTAAAAAATAGATATTTTGTCAAAACCGTGGCGATACTTGGATTCCACTTCCTTGGCTCACCGCGCCATGGAGATATCGTATTTTGTTAGTTACTACTTTTAATTGTAATGATATTCCATCTGTGTCTTGGCTAAAGTAGATACCTCAAATCCTGAGGGCCTGAGTTCGTATCCTGACTGTGGCAGAGATGTTTCATTGATAAATAAAATACTCTCTATGTCAACTTTGTGGTATTCTCAAACAAGCGTTTTCATTCACCTACAGTAAACACATTCACATGAACTGCAGTAGAACAAAGTACACACGACCCGGCTTTCGATGAACTTTATTCATCGTCAGTTCACCTGATTTTTCAAGTGGAGAAATTTTTACTCTCCGTATTTAAAAATGTATTAGGTACCTATCACGCCCTTCATTATACTCGTTCCTCGCATCTCACCTCGACAATAATGATATCACGCAATAATGAAGCGATGATAATTGTTGGGGAGAGCAGCGTGGCATTCGTCGGGGAATGTGACTTGGCGTAACAATTATGCAAACGCGGAATGGGAAGCGCGAGGCAAAAATGTGTTAAGGACCACTTTTCGGAGTTTCACTTTCTCCTTTTCCGTCCGGGTTGGGCTGTACCGGTCGGTGCGTGTCCGGCTACTCGCGGAGAAGTCTCGGACGAACGCATCCTCCTCACTACTGCCTCGCAATATGAGGTGTTGGAATGACCATTATTTTATTTGCCGCAAGCCTCATTACTCCTTTGGCCAGTTTGTATATCTATGCTGCCTGAGGTTTCCTAGAAAGATGTGGCAGGCATAAAATCATTCTGCTGGGGGTTTTAGCTGGGATTGTCCAAATAGGTAATATCCTGGTTGTGAACCCGGGACTTCCGATCAGTTATCCAACACTATATTCTCCGGGATAATTCTCCATCTTCTAATAAAATCTAAGACTATGTGAGTAATTTGTAAATGCACACTTAATAAATAATTCCAGCTCTTAATTTGTATTAAGTTCATTTCTGCCGTGTTAAGTTTTTTTTAAACGTTCTCACGGTTGCGAATATTTATTTCACTTCTATCAACAACTCTCTTAGGGGCTTGTGTTTGAAACTATCAGGATTGTCTAGAATATGTAACAAAGGAGTCACGTGGTGTAAACACGAATGGTTCGCAAATTAGATGCATTAAAACCGCTCATTACAACCTCATTTATTGTTTAATATTGTGTTTGATCTCATCTAGTGGCTCTATAGTCGAGACAGATGGAAAAAACCAGCGAAAACAACGAGTAATATTGTAATGAGCAATTCAGACACAGTAAATTTGCAAACCATTCGTGTTTTTACCACGTGACTCATTGGTTACGTATACGAGATTATCCCGTTGGTTTCAAACACACACCCTTTGGATTTACATTGACAGTGTGATATCTGGAGTTGAAGGAGGACGAAGCAGAAGCGATTTGAAGTACTGTCGTGGAAGACACGGTAGTGACAACTGGGAGAATATTATGCCTTAGTTTATTCATTCGGATTGGGGTGTGCTTTTAAAGTCGATCTATTGTGAATTTATATCGTGGAACGACCATTGCCCTGCAATCATGGTGATGGTGTCTTATTTCCAGAATTCACGTGAATACAACCATTTTTGTGCACGCGATGGTCGCCCTGAGTAGTTAGCATCGATTGATGTGCGGGGTTGTTCACCTGACACCAGAGGAATCGCAATTGCTGTCGTCTAAGTTGTGTTTTTGTGTCTAAACCCATGCCCAAAATCATTAGGAAGAGAGAATCAGCATTGTTTCATTAGCTTATTAATTCAAATAAAATCCTCGATGGCTGAAAAGACCCATCGGTTGCGGCAACTGGGTTTGAAGGTCATTTTCAATTGGAAAACGAATTGTTCAAACCAGCGATGGGCAGCATCAATATTTATATATAAACAAACAGTACCTTAAAGCAAGCAGATGCACTAATCTATCTGAGGAAAACGTCGAAAATCAATAATACTATTATGGCAGTAAGGTTATTATCATACTATATTTTTGACGATATTTTCATTTGGTTATGTAAATATCTCATTTCAAACAATGGCACTCTTTCAAAGTGAATCTCATAAAGAACGTGCCTATCTGAGTACTCCGTTGGTGTTGTAGGCCGACGTGAAGGAGGAGCTAACAGAAAAATCGAGGGAAATGCGTGTGTTTTGAATTTTTCCCTTACCCTTACTCACAGCTAAAGGGGGGAGTCGTTAGGAAATCAATTTCAAACTGTCTATTAATCTCAGGTTGTGATAACACATTCAATGTATCTTTATTTATTTTCTGTAATTTCGGCGTGAAATTTCTCTTGAAAAAAACCTACACTCGCGCGGCTATTCCGTCATCATAGTCATAATTCAGATCAATGACATGAATTTAATTTTTCCCATTCAAGCCTACTTTTAAAAATATTCTACATCGCATTTCCATAGTCAACTGAAAGGCGCTAATGACTTGGATATTTGTTCGCCTTAGCGTATAATTAATCAAAGGCTACTGAAATGATCGTTTTGAAACCAAAAGTAGTCGCTTGGAGGAAAAACGAGCCTGGTACATGCTAAGTTGTTTCCCTTCCTACGGAGTAATATCTTTATTAGTGCATGTGCTTAGCGCATGTTTGATGACAATTTACCCCTTGACATATAGACTTGATATGGTTTGTATGACACTCATAGTATCAGTAGTAGAATTGGTTTTTTAGGTGCCCTAACGTCTTAGTTTATTTCCCACTGCCTAGCCTGCCGGCCTATTGTCTGAAGACGTTAAACTGAGACAAACACAACATCCATTCTCTAGTAAAGATGAAATACTTGGTTGATTCCACAATTTATTTCGAGGATGACCAGTAAAGGTTGAAACTGTTAGAGTAGAAATAAATTGTGGTATCAACCAAGTAATTTATCTTTACTATGTCTAAATTCCACGAAGTAAACTCGTCGACAATCGATTTTATCCATTCTCTAGGCAGGATTCGAACCCAAGATCCTTGGGTTGCCAGGTGGGCACACTACCTAGGTGGCCATCGTATCCGACCCTAGAGTACATTCATATGGTGTACCTTCTGCCAGCGATGCAAGATATATCCATGATGGGTCCAAACATGTTTGGGAGATCTAAAATTTGCGCAGTTATAATGTATACTGAACTACGAATAAAACCAATAACCTTTGATTTGTTTGTTGGTAAGCTTGTTCGGTGTATAGCACTTTAATTTAATAACCGGATGAAATGATCGAATTATCGATCTTCGGAAAATGTTCACTTTTTCGAGCTTCAGTTATCTATGCTACCTCGAAGAATCACGAACATGAGTTTAACAATTCAAAATTTTATTCGGTTTTCCGAAGAATCATGGAGTAATTAACGGGATAAACATACTTATCCTGCGACAAAAATGTTGGAATGGCAAACTATAGTACGCTCAACGCACAATCGATATTTACTATGCAAAAATTGTCGCATACCTAAGGCTGTGACTGCTCGAGAAATACAATACTCTTAAGGGATTTCGCGTGCAGTGATATCTGATTTCACAACTAAAATTTATCACAACGTTTTTAAGGATAGGGTCCCTGTTGAAGTTTCTAGAATCAGGCTCAATCTTGCGAAATCTCATCGTAAGAAAAAATAAAAACAGTAAAATGTCACTGGGTGTATTAAAAAAACGACCGGTTTCATCCAACAGCGGACATCATCAGGCGTTTTTTTTTCAAAGGGGCCCTGCTCCCGAAACTCGGCTGCATGCCAAGGAATCCTAGTTCGCCGAGTGGCCTGCGTTTTACCCCGGCAAGCTAAAAGTCCTTGGTTCTACTCCCGGTCTAGGAAACCTTTCTAAGGTTGGCAATGCCTATGGTCATCGCTCTCGAACATGTATCTGAAATATCAACTAAATACGTACTCTATAGCGATACCAAATGGAAAAAAACGAACGCGGAGTTTCAACCATCTTTGTCCAAATGGGCGTTTGACGAAGGAAAAACTCTTGAGTAGTCAATGATATACAGCGAAGAAGGTTACCTCTTTTCGATGGCGGGTGAAATCTTGACTTTCCTCATCCTATTGTCTTAACGCGGCTTCGCTGGGAAGATTTTGGTACTTATATAATATCGGGTGGTGTGGGGTACGGAGGTATTCCTTTTTCTTCGTACAGACTGCTCCCCCGTACGAAATGTCACAAGTCAGCTGCGCAGTACTCCAGCCGGTGTGACGAACAACTCATACATACAGCACGCGTATCCGGTGCGGACTTGGGGATTCAAAGCACACCACCGCTCTCTGTTAAGCGGGCGCGCGTGCGCCTTCCTCTCCATCGGGAAGCGATGACGAAAGCCCGGGAGATGGGATCTCTCCTCGGGAAGAGAGAGATACGGAAAACGTGTCTTCCTCGGTCGCTCGCCAGAGCGTGACGGCCTGGAAGAATACCACGTGGTGTAGCGGGCGGAAGGTTGGCGTGACGGAACGTTGGTTAAGTCACGCTCCGAAATGGACGTAACGCCCCGGTTGGCTATGGAAGGGCTGCGTTTGCTGTTCGGCTGTTTGGAGCCATCAATCTACATCTACAAGTACTCTGCTAACAAGTGCAAAAGTATCTACACTATCAGATCGTCAAGTTGCAGCACAGACTTTAGGGCCGTATTCAAAATCTGCACTACATCCTCGTCGCTACTGCTTACACCATGAAATCTCTACTACTACTTCGAAACGATGTTTGTGTACTGAATATCTCTGTAGTATTTGTGTTATTTCTCATTTCAGCTTAACTTCACAGCGCATCCCATTAATCCCATCTTCGCCGAGCGAAGAGAAAGCTAGGATTTATAAAAAGAGTACTTGGGAAATGTGATGAGAAGACAAAAGAGCGATGATACTTTTCACTAGTTAGGCCCCACCTTGAGTATGCAGCCAGTGTATGGGATCCGAATGAATTTGGTGTGATCAGAGAACTAGACAGTGTGCAGCGTAGAGCATCTAGGTTCGTTAAAAGGTGTTACGATAGGTTGAGTAGTGTATCAGAATTAACACAAGAATTAGGGTGGGAATCATTATCAGAGCGTAGGTTAAAGTACAGATTATATCTATTAGAGAAATTTAAATCGGATAGCTTTACTTAAGGTGTTAGGCACATATTAAAAACACCAGCGTATTATACTAGATTCGACCAGACAAATAAGATTAGAGAGATAGATTGTCGTACTGATATATTCAAAATGTCATTTTTCCCCTGTACTATAAGGGAACACAATAGGCAGCATAGCAAAGGGATAGGTAGGGGAAATATTTTAGAGTAGTCTGTAGTGCATGATGCATGCATTAATCCCTTAAATACTATAGATACTAACAATCTAGTTGCATGAGACCCTATAGTTGCTTGTTTGCATGTCAATAGTGCATGCTTGGTGATCTTCACCCCCTGCCACACACCCTCGCGGTGGCTTGCAGGGTATCGCGTAGATGTAGAATAATTTTGATAATTGATCATAGGAGCCATCTTAGAATGGTAGGGACGGGTTCGCCGTGAATCATTTTATTTATTTATTAAATTAATTTATATAATTGACATCGAGAAGTATCGGGGATTGGGTTGGTGTAGTGGATAGAGTACTGGCCTCCCATTCCGAAGGCCTGGGTTCGTTTTCCAAGTAGAGAGAATTTCTGGTTTAGTACCCCTTCCGTCGAATGGGACGTTAAGCCGTGGTCCCCTTGGCTCCTGTCGTTAAGAGTGGGCTAATGCTGTCGCTGAATTTCTCTCCACCTATTCTCCATAGCCTGAAATGTCCCTTTCATTACCCATTCACCCACTTGTCCATATCCTAAATGGCGCAAACGAACTCAGCTGTCAGACGTATCCTCTGAAAAACTAACAACAGCAACCGAGAAGTAATACCACCACTGCAGGGAGATTATGTATATCGTTTCGAAATCGTAGTAAAGATTTCATAACGTAAGTAATAGCGGCGAGGAGGAAGAGGAGATTCTGAATACGGCCCTAAACCTCCTGCAGAAATATAATCCGGATATGTTGCCTGAAGATGCTAAGGATATACTAAAGGTGCCTTATTTAAAAGCATTATTCGTCTCGTCCAGTTGCGGATCTATGGGAGGAAGAGGGGTGGGGGCTAAGGCGGCTATAGGCCCCATTGGATCGGAATTTCAATCTAGGCCCATAATTACCTCCATAAAACTTTTACTAATAAAATGACTTACTACATGTGCGTAGTAATCTTTTCAAATCCTGTCTTTTAGTCAAAGAATTAGCTTAAAACCGCCGTTTTTGAGTCTCTAAAATCCAAAATTTTCAGACTTGAACCCTCCTTCGGGCCCAGACAACTCGGTTTGCCCGCCCCCCCCCCCCCTAGTTCGGTTTTAAAATGTTATTGACCAGGGATGAATGAACTCTTGGGTGAGGCTTTGATAATTATGTCAGTCTCACAGTTAGTGACACATCATAATAACATTTAAGTCAAACGTATGAACGAAAAATGCGTTTTCAGTACTTCAGCGCCGCACAGGGCGCCTTCCTGGAGCCTGATAGAGACCAAATTTCTTTGAATGCTTTGAGCATCGCACAAAACCGCTATTTACCGGACTTGCAAAAGGAGAGAGAAAGGTTTTTCTACCAAGACCCTGCATCAAGAAAGATTGAGTAAACAGGGAAAACTGGCTGGAAGACGGTACTAAACTCTTCACATCAAGTATACCGCCGGAGAACAGCTCACATCTCCTGCAAAGTGTTTGCGAATGTGTTATCACGTCAGTAATGTAGTGTTTCGCTAATTGCATCTCGTTGAGGGCGGCGTTGATGATAGTAGTTATGACGAGGGAATCTCGGAAGCTTTGGAGATGTGGGTGAGGTGAAGAGTAGGAAAAATTTATAATGGAAGGAAAAATAGCGAATGAAAAGGTGATGAAAAAATAGGAGAGTAGAGATTAATGTCAGGAGTTAGAAGTAGCCCTAATAAAGGGACCGAAGTGTTACTTTTTCAGAACCGTGTTATTCCTTATTTACATCAACGATATTACTGACAAAGTTTCCAGTAAATTAAGATTATTTGCTGATGATGCGGTGGTCTATCGAAAAAATAAGTACAAAAACAGACTTCTTGTCACTCACAAACGATCTTAATTCTATCAATTCTTTGTTTCAAGACTGGGGGATAGAACTAAATCTAAAAACTACTCCGTAATACACTTATTGAAAAAAAGTTAAAACAACCTCAAAATTATGATGCTGGTGAATTAGACAGTATAGCAAGAGGAGGAAATTATCTGGGCTTCTCTATAAGTTCTAAGAGAAAAAATAGAACGATGAAGAGCCCTTAGGTGAAAGTAATACAAAAAAGATTATGGATACTCCATCAAAACCTACCCTAAACGGTAGAATATAGGTTGAGTAATAGTAGAAAACTATCATTCCTTTGGTATAGGAGACTCTCAACCGGTATTTAACTAATTAGTAGAGTGAGATACAAAATCATTTGAAATAACGTTTCTCCACACAAGTTGTGGAATGTTGTAAAGAGTTTAGCAGGCATCCTTTTGAAGTGCAGTGAAATATGTCGCTTTAAACAGAGTTTTACCCTGTGGGACGCTAATGTTTTTTTTCGATTTCATTTTTCATAAATGAATTTCACGAAGTCGGCCTCAATAACCCACTTCATTTGTTTTGGAGGATGAACATACACTAATTAAAAGACTATCATCTTAGGATCTACGCAGATTAACATGAAACAAGAAGAAGGCGTTCGTTGAAAGGAAAAGGAAGAGGCGTGGGCCACTTTTTGACTCTAGAGCCACGCTAACCACATGCATTGTAAATGTTTTGAGAAAATATTTACCGACTGCCTCAGGAAGGGTTAATCACCAGAGTAAGCCAACAAATAACTATTACAGTCCTGTAACAATTGTGGTAAATAAATTGGAGAATTGAGGTCCTCCACACCCTCTTTAATATTATTATTATTGATGTGACTTTTGGCTAAGTGACAAATTAAAAAAAAATTATTTACGGGTTTTAGCCCAATTTACCGAACACATTAACAGTAGTAATAAAGCATCACCTATGTGCAAATCATAACGCCAAAATACGAAAAGAATGAAAAAAATCGAAAAGATGTAAGTACAGGATAAGGATGGTTGATTTAACAAAACAAAAATTATCACAACAAATTACCAGTTTATCATGATGCAGATTCTTAGTTATTTTCTTCTTTATTTTCTTTCTTATTAGTTCTCAATGCCTTAGTTATTTACTGTATAGTACCATCTCAGCTTGAGGATTTTGTAGCGCTGTTGTGGTGGCATCTCCATGGTTTTCGGGTAATGCTGCGTCGGTGTAGCTTATGTAGTCGGTATAGTACGATGACGCTTCGTGGCCAATGAAGGCCACATCTTCGGATCAGCTCCTAAACCTGCATTACTGGCAGCATTACCCGAAAACCATGTAAAGTACCATATTCATTAGCTAAACATAATTCAGAATAAGTATATAAAAGAAATATATAAGAATTGTTGATCATGCAAAAAGAGAAGTTATAACAAAGCCACCATTGATCTTTTGGAATAATTATTCTGAGTAGGCCAGGCACGTAGCACGAAATTTGCTTCGGGAGGGAGGGGGGGGGGGGGTAAGTCTTGCGAAACTTGAAACAAATCAGCCTTGCCCATTCGGTGCCGACATGTTACAAATCTCTTTCCTTAATTTTCATTGCATGATATTTACTTTTACAGTGCCCATACTCATCTCTTCTCACTGGTAAAGTTCACTGCTAAAATCAGAACAACAAAATTATTGGGAAAACATTTCGGGAGGGGGGGGGGGGGCTGAAGCACCAGAAGCTCCCCCCCTGGCTACGTGCCTGGAGTAGGCTTTTGAAAGATTCTAGCGAATTATAAAACATATCTAAGTAAGTACAATATTTATTATACAATCGTACTGCTCTAATCATAGGGTGTTTGAGACCATAGTTTCTTTTACGGTAAAGAGACCTAACACCGTAAATAAAATATTATAGAAGTAATATTTTCTGTACGGCGTGTAAAAAAAAAGTCTCGAATCTCGAAGCGAACGAAAGCGACGTTAATTGTGACGGCAAGGGGAACCCGGGCGGTAAAATTCGCGAGGGAATCCGTTTGACTGGAAATCAAAGGACGTGGAATTCTCAGGCGGACGTGCGTGGAAAGGAAACCGGAGACAGGGAGCACTTTCCAATGCTCGTTTCATCTCTCGTTCTCTTCCGATTCTTAAGGAAACAGTCTTATGAAGATTCATTGTTTTGTCTCGTAGGTGAAATGAGCGAACAAAGGGAGGAACCGTCCATTTCCCTTGAGAACCACCGGAGCATCACTCCCTCTAAAGTAAGATTTGTGCATTTAAGCCAAACTCACGCTTACGTGCAAACTAGAGGTAGTCCACCATTTTTTTCTTTTAACGAGAACAAAGAGGAGATGTAATGAAGACGCTGTCAGAGAAATAGGATTGCGAGTGACTATATGCTTAAATAGGCTTAAGTACAGACTAAATCTCCTTTGGATATTTAAGCCGGATAGCTTTTCTGAAAATTTGAAAGTTGCGTTAAAAATTCCTGAAGATATGAAAGCTATGTTAAAAAACAAAACGTACCGAAACAAAAGCATTATGAAGTGAAAGAGTATAATTATCCGGGAAGCCTAGTAACCACGATGGACTATGCAAGAAAGAAGTAGTCAGTAGGAAATCCCTGGCGAAGAGGGCGATTCTGCCAAAAGAAAAATCTACTCACACCTGGAAATTCTTTTGTGGAAAGAAAGAAACAATTCATTAGAACATACATCCGGAGCATGTTTCTCTATGGAGTTGAGGAATGGACGATAACACCAACAGAGATGTCAGGGCTGGAAGCATTCGAAATGCGGTGCTACAGAAAAATGATGAAGGTAAAATGGATCGACCGATAGACTGACGAAAACGCCTTGAGAAGAGTGGAAGAAGAGAGAAGTCTGATGAGAACCTTGAAGAGAAGACGGACAACTTAATCGGCCTTTTCTTGAGAGACGAGGCCCTGATGAAGACAATTGTCGAGGTGAAAGTGAATGGGAAGAAGGGTAAAGGAAGGTCTCGGATGAGATAAATGAAGCGTGTAGTGAAGAATATGAAGAATTACGTGAACGTAAAGAGATTAGTCGATAGGAAAATCGATCTGCATCAAACCTATCTGACGATTGTTGGCTTATGATAATGCTGTCCGTGGTAGGTTAGGGAGATAAATTATGGAGATAGGAAGGACACGTTTAAAATGTCGGTTTTTCTAAGGCGGCAGCAGTGGTCTTTTTTTAGCTGAGGAAATGTCCGTTACCCGAAAGCTCACCATATGGTGGATATCGGCGTCTTCATCCAACATGCACCGCTAATTGTTTGCTGACCTACTTTTCTGTCCTTCCACAACACCTTGCTCTTGCACGTTTGTGTCTCATTCAGATATGAAATTAAGCTCAGAGGTGAATTCAAAAATACTGAGGAGAGGATTGAAAAAGGGAGTGGGAACACATTATTGGTCAATCATAAGGATGGGGGAAGGTGGAAGGAGGGTTGCCATTTTAAAGGTTTGTTTTGCTAAATTATCCTTAAAAAGTTGCTAGAAAGTTGTTTGAGAGTTGTTCATATGTATAAAGCGTTGCTACAATTTTTATTCGCAATAATTGTACAGCGTGAAGTTTTTGCCTCTATTTCAGTTCATTAATAATAACTTAAATGTGAACAAGGAGATAATAATACAATAAAACGTTTAAGTGCTCGTATACCAATGTGATAAAACAAATTTGAGTTATAAGCTGTCTGCTTAAAGGTATTTTATGCCATTCGTAAAAGTTCGTTCCTAATAACTACCTTTAACTTTATACTAAATTTATTTACACTATTATGGCATTTTTGTGAGACATTATCTAATGTGAAGCTTTGAATGATTGATGACGACAATATGATACATTCTCTGTTTTTTAACGTTCCCATTGTTATTACAGATATTTAAGTTTAACAAGTAAATTCAACAAGTTGCCAACTCTCAAAAAATGTTTCCAACGTTTACTAAAAGTTGCTAAATTTGGAAATAAAGTTGCTAATATGATGAATCTGGATGGCAAGTTGTCACATTTTGGCAGATAAAAGTTGGACTCAGCCAGGACGCGAACCATAGACCCTCAAGTTTAACCAGGCTCCCGTTAGCGTACACTACGCTTTGTACAAGCAAGTAAAGTTCTTCGGTCAACTTTAATTCATCTATCATCATCATTAGTCAATCCTCGATTGGTTATATGCAGCTCTCCAATGTGTTCTTCTATTGGCTAATCTCTTCATATTTACGTATTTCTTCTCTTTCACATCCTTCATCACTTGTTCCATATATTTCACACAAGATCTTCCTTTGCCATTCTTCCCGTCCACTTGTCCTTCAACGATTGTCTTCATCAGGCCATCATGTCTCAAGATATGGCCGATGAAGTTGCCACGTCTTCTTTTTAGAGTTTCCAACAGACTTTTCTTTTCTCCCACTCTTCTTAGGACTTTTTCGTTCGTCACTAGGTCGATCCATTTAATCTTCATCATTCTAATTCATCTGTGGTCAACATATTTTCGGGCGGACGTGAAATAGTATAGGTAGAAATAAAAACATGGAAACGTGTTCTGCTATCTCTTCAAAGTCTAGGTCGTGCTCATGTCATTCGTGAGAGTTTGCTTTTGTGTGATGGTTCTTCCAAAAGACTTCCTTTTTTTTCACGGATTCACTCCGGAGGATCGTCATGGAGGACAGCTTTATGAAATCGCCAACCATATCGATTCTACCGGATCTCAGCGCTGGAAACACTTTCGCATCTGGATGAATGAGATACGATGTCAAATTTTTTTTCTAGGTTCCAGTTTTCCACTGAAGTAAACAAACAAAATAGAATAAATACGGCCCCTTTTTCGCTGCTCCGTGGATTTCTTTTGTGGACAACTTTTTGGAGCAGAAAAGGACCGCCCAGAATTTCCCAAAGGGCAAAAGACGATAGGATGTTCAACCGCTCGTTGACATGTCAAAAAAATCGTCAGCGCAGAAATTTTTTCTTTGAACTTGATTTCATTAAATTAAAAAAACTACATATTTTAGTGATTCTGTCGCTCTAAATGAACGTTTATCCATTATATCCGTATCGAAGGGACCCCTAAATGACCAGAGTTAAACTAAACTACGGAATAATGCGGAAAGGATTCCACGGAGAAAAGTCATCCGAAATCACCGGGTATTGATCTTGCATCCCTCATTATCAGTCGAACTTTCCTCGACTAGGGATATTGATGGGTGTTAATTAATATCTATTACTGAAGTCACAGGAGAGTCGTTGTGGATAGGTATTGTTGATTTTACGACTTTTTTCCTTCCTATGTGGAACTCTAGGTTCATTGTGCATGTAATTATGCATTATCAGTTATAAATACGCATAAGTGTAATTGTTTCAAACATATCCTAGCATGTTTGAGATGATCTGGAAATGTTTGCTTAATATTATACAGTAAATCTGGCAGTATAGGTCTAGCATGATATTTACTTAAATTAGGAGTCTTTGCTGGCATAAAAAGCAGTATTCGATGGTATTGGTCATTACTTGGTGGAGGGCATTCATTATAAATCAACAAACATTTAATTTTTCTACATTTTAACTTGGAAAAATCTGTTTCGACTTCTTAGGCCATCTTCACATGTAAAGCGCAACATTGCAAATGACCATTTGCTTGTCTCCTGCTCACTTCTGCTCAACCTTCCCCTATTTAAATGAATCCAATTACTTAGATAGTCTCCTCCCCATTTTTTCCCCGTAGTGCATCTACCAGTGTATACCATCTATAGTTACACCTAAAGATGATAAAAAAGTCAAAATCGTTTGAGTTGCCAATTAAGGTTAATATTTGAATTTTCTTATGATATCGCGGTGAATCCTTCCTAATTATACAAAAGCTGTAAGTGTCTCAAATTCAATTTCCGGAAAAATTTTTCATCTCGGGTCATAAATTATTCCTTAGAACTGTAAATGTTTGTAAAACTTAAATCTTTTCAATTTGGCAATGGCTCATTGGATTTGCAAAAAAGAATCATAGCCTTATTCGTTTTATTTTTCTCTTTCCGTCCACATACGCTGTTGCCTTTTCAGTGGACTCTCTCGGATGAATATTCTTCCCATCATTTACAGCCACAATTATTTAAACGGACAGTTCATCGTTCTTCTGATTGAGTAAGTTCTCAGTCACGTGGATAAGGGACTCTGTTTTGTTAATCCTTTCCCTATCAAGGTGGCTCACTTAGTGTATTATTTGAGCGTCAATACGGATGAAGAAACTAGCGAATGTATCTCCAAATGAAAGTTGTGACACTCCGAATCATGAACGAATTGGAGGAATTTAGAGATTGAGGAACATAAAGTGATTGCTAGAAGTATGGATTTAATCCGGGAGATTTGCCATCAAGCAGAAATTCCACAGATAAAATATCATTCGCCTTGACCGGGTGAATGATTTTTTCTCTGTGGAATTTCTGCTATTGTGCATTTCAGCGGGTAATGCCGTTAAGGTTCTCGCAGCGAGTTCACGGTTCTTCAATTAGCCATCTAAGTGGTGAATGATATCTAGTTTCTTTTTTACTGTGAAAATATAATATTTTTCGTAATTTCAAATTTTTGTTAAGTATGATCAGGGTCTCTACCAATATTAATACTATATTTTCTTATATTCCTCCTTGAAGGATTCCCGATTCGGAAATGAGTTCGTACGATAAGAGGTCTGAAGGAAACAGTTCTGAGACTGGATCATCCAGGGCTCATAATTCGACGGCATTTGCAGTACAGGTAAATCACGTAGGTAGCTTTGCTCTTGATCTGTGATTTTGGGGGATTCCTCAGGTGGTGTTTGCGTAGAATTCGTTACAACTAATTTGTCGACAATTGTTATGTTTTGGAAGTGTTATAATTTTATTAGATGCTTTTATTCGTTTAAATATCTTTGTACTCAGTGATATTAGGGTAATTATTTTTTTTGGAATAAATAAATAATATGATAATTCGACATCAACACTAGCCCTTAACCTTGAGATCGCTTCATAGTTAAACCGCAACAGGCTAGAAGCTTAATCTTGGAAGGAGTAAGAATTTGTTTTAGATATACAATTTAAATGTAAATCGGAAGGGTGAGCAGGGGCCTCCTAAAGCCCCCCTGGCCCTGAGACTCCTTTGGATCCATTATGCCCAGCCACATTTTACCTGCACGCCACTTGCAGACAGAGGACTAGAGCGCCGAGGTTGAGGCTTAGGAAGAGGGTCACCCATCCAACCTCCGTTCGGGCCCAACGGTGATTAACTTCGGCAGTCCGACGGTAACTTGTGTTTTAACGTGGCTAGGCCCTTGTCTTTTGATGTAAAAAGTTACTTAAGAAGTTTTCGCATTAAATGCAGAAAAGCAGCCAAAGAGTTACCTTTTTTGTTGTTTCACTTCACAAGGCATGATGAGCCTCCCTAAAAACACACCATTATCTCAGAAGTTTCAAAGATAGATATGACATACCGCAAGATGTGTGCTAGGTGTTTAACTTGGAGGTTTGGCGTTGCGCGAGTTTTTTTTTTACGAGAAATGCTTTCAAATTATTATCGCACGCATCTCTTCACACATCAGCGCTGTGGCTTTCGGAACGTTTCATAACGTGAAACGGCTCACTGTAATAATTCATTTCGAAGACAAAAGTTATCCGTTGCAGTCCTAGTTTCGTACTTGAGTACTGTGCGGAGATATCTTCATGGGGCAGTCCTCAGTCCGTCGGATGGGACGTTAAACCGTGGACCCCTTGGCGCCTTTCGTTAATATTATGCAGATGACGATGGATGGTTTTTCTCTATGTTTACATCGTTACCTGGGTGGTTCCCACTTCTGCCTTAGCACAAAAATCAACGGCGCAAATGGCCTTAACTGTCGGTTGCTTCCTCTGATGACAACTTTTAGCTAGTGAGAGATACATTTCAAGATGCTTCCTGCTTTCGGAGGCTTCCTCCATTCAGGCGAAGGCTTCCTCCATTCAAATGACATTAAAAAAAGAAAGAAAATATTTAAAAGCATCGCCGCCAATATTCGACGTTGGTGACCACGGTGCCGTGAACGCATCCGCTGAAGTCTGCGCGACCTTGGGAGATTTTCCTTCCGCCCCCGATTCGTCGCCATGTTTTTGTTTTGCCTTTCGGACACCTTTCGCGAATCGGGCCTCTCTTTTTTTTATTATCATTATTTTCTGCGCGCCGAGCGCTTTCGTAAGCCACTGGGAGGAAAGTGAGAGTGGTCCACTTGGGTTCTGAGGAGAGAGGAGGCGGGGGGGGAGGGGGGTTAGAGCTGCTCGTTCATTTTCGGGGTGAATGACCACGTCGGTACCTACCGCTCTTGCCCGGGGAAGCTGTCTCCCCAATCGAAATCCATTCCGCTCAGCGAGACATTACTCTGCAGCCGCGGACGCTAGGATTCTTTATTTACCGGGCGAGTCCATGTTATTCGAGGTCGCCGGGCAACTACGCCAACAGCAAAAACCAACTAAAAATGCGTCTTCGAGAAGCTTAGGCAATTTTCACTTTCCAGTAAAATAAAACAGTAGTACTTTTCAACACAAAATACACTGGAAATAATAATAAAAATCAAACTCTGTAATGTTCCACTAATAAGATTTAATTTTACGACCCGGGTTTCGTACACTTAGTGACATCTACAGGTATATTAATCATATTTGAAATCGTATATATACAGGTTATGTCACTAATTGTAAGTGTAAGTGTCACTAATTGTAAGTGTAAGAAACAATAAATCTCATTAAAAAAATTAATCGTCGTAACAATCAACAAGTAGCATCGTAACAATCTTATTAGTGGCCCATTGCAAAGTGTAATTTTTATTCTCATTTTCATCATGAAGAGCTTCCACATAGTCATGGCTGAAGTCATTACTAACACAATATATTTAAAACGTTACGACACGTTTTTCGGCGTACAAACCGGTACGTATACGTTCGGGTACGCATACTGATGATGGATTTGTAAGATGACACACGCGTGATGACGTTTCAAAAATATTTTATGTGGAAAACTGCTATTGTTTTATATGACTAGTATGACTCACTTCCACTACATGAAGCCTGATCTTGTGATCTCAACAAACACTTTCACTAAAATCATTCCTGCAACCCATAAAAGTAATATTACTACACTAAAAGCGAAAGTTGTGTCAGGTTTGTCCAAGGATTTTAAGACAGTGGGACATTTTAGTGGCAATAGAATTTTTTCTTGGGCCGCACTTTTCCGAAACTAAAATTTACATTTTAACATGAGCACTATCTTTGATGGATAATGAAATTATATTCATTATTTTCTTAAAGAAATGCAGCATATTCATCGCTGCAGAAAAAGAAAAAGTCTCATCAAGCAATCATTTATATCTCTATGCAATAAATATAAATGAAGTATTTGACCGCATAAAAACCCGTTCTGGTTCACATACGGATCGCAGGTCGCGGGTAGGGGACTCCTATTCTACAATAACACGCTTTACTGAAATTTATTTACTTGGCTATTGGTATATTCACATTATAGTCCCCAGCAACTGAGCCTCGAACGCGTCGAGTAATTCGTAATGATTTTGCTTTTACGCACATATGTTGTGCAGGTATAGGGGAAGGTTGCCGAAATTGGACCGTTGCCTAAATTGGACCGTTGCCTAAATTGGACCGCATAAGTATTTCCCCCCCTATGAGTATATCAAACAGTTGAGGTAGCAGTACTAGGTGGTGACACCAACGAGGTCACGTGACTAGACGGTCAGGGAGTTAGAGTCATTTTTCCGGTGTGGATGGTCGTTAGCGTGATTTGATTGTTTGTGCTATAACTATTTACCCTCAGTACGTAAGCTGCTGTCTTAAGTAAAAGTAAGTAATCACTCTTTCTATGGAACACTTTTAACCCGAATTATGTTAGCTACTAACAATATAGTGCATATGAGTGTGAAACCTCGTGTGTTCGTCTGGCACCATTATTATTATGACAGGAACCTGTTGCCTAAGTTGGACCATCGAGTGTTCCCTAAGTTGGACCGGTCCATTTTGGGAGACTAATGAATGATATAATTGGGAAATTAATTACTTTTTAATAATATTAATTTTACTTCCACAATAAATATCTAACATATTTGGGTGAATGTCTGCATAGGTTTTCATGATGGAAAAAAGGGGCACGTAGGGGGAATGGGACGAAAAACATTTGCAGATGGCTGTGGCAACATACAAGAACGGTGACAATGGATTCAGCGAATGTGCCCGTGTTTATGGAGTGCCTAAAGCTACAGTAAAGAGACACGCTGATTGTAAGAACGTTTTTTTGAATGCAGTTACATCCTACGGTAGGCAAGCAAACTTTACTGAGGAGATGGAAAAGGTTCTCGCCGAACACATTCTCCTGTTTGAGGAGAGATTTTTTGGGTATTCAATCAAAGACATCCGAAAGCTAGCCTTCGACATAGCAGAAAAACACGCATTACCCCCACAACTTTAACGGCAAGCACCAAGTTGGAGCTATTATGAGCGGGGAACGGGGCGAGAACACGACGCGACAGTAGTGAGTGCTGCCAATGCAGCGGGATTCTTCATACCACCTATGATAATTTTCAAAAGAAAAAGGAAGTTACAGGAGCTTGAAATGGGTGCCCCATTAGGTAGCGTGATAGAGATTTCGGACACTGGATATTGGATTGGACACTGGAAATATTCAGAATTGTTTGTATCATGGCTTAAGCATTTTAAAAGGCATGTGATTTGCAGCATTGAAACCTGTACTTCTACTACTAGATGGTCACACCACACACAGCAGAAATCTGGAGGCAGTCGAGTATGCTCGAGATAATGGCATCATTATGTTGCAATTGCCAGGCCATACAACCCACCGATTGCAGCCACTTGATGTAGCATTTTTGCGCCCCTTGAAACATACTTCAACCAAGCATAAGAGAAATGGTTGCGTCAAAACGTGGGAAAAACCATCTCGCAATATCAGATATCTGGAATCATAATGGAAGCTTATGGAAGAGCAACATCTGTAGGGACCGTGGAGAGTGCGTTCCGTGTGGCTGGAATCTGGCCCGTTGATAGAAATGTTTTCTCTGATCACCATTTCGTACCATCAGAAAAGTTAGCCATCGATGAAATGCGGATGATGATCCTAATTCTAGCAACGGTCTCAAGCGTACCTATGAACGCTATTCACAGGTCGATACTAGTGGTGATGGCAGTAGAGAAACTAAAAAGTTTAAGAAGACCCTAAATGAATTGTCCCCTCTACCAAAAGCATCAAAATTACTGGCTAATCGAGGAAAAGGGAAAGAACAATGTGCAGTTTTAATTACGAGCAGCCCATACAAACTGAAATTAGAGCAGTGTAAAATTCAAACGGTAAAGGATAAACCGATGAAGAGAAGGTTGGTTTCCGATGATCAGAGTGACGATCACTATGAAGGTGATTCAAGCTGGTTTTGTTTTGCGCCGTAAAGGAAGAAGACATGATCCAGTGTAGGAGTTGCAGATCATACAAGATCCGCCAAAGTGCAACCCAGCATAGAAAAATATTTTTGTAAAGACTGCTGTTAGACCTTTTTGTAATGATATTAATCACTTGTTTGTTTTTAAACTTTCAAAAAATTTGTCTTAAAAACTTTTAATGCATTTGCTGTGACCCTTTTAATTCATAATTATGTAATTATTAATTTTGTTTTTATGAAAATTTCAACGTGATTTTCTACTACTGCGATGATAGCGTTTTTTTTAAATGCAGGCAGGCAACAATGTTGGCAGATGGTGCCCTTCTTTTGAAGTGAACTTTTTCTGTAGCACAGTTGCCGTTAAGTATTTAAGTTTGAAATGTTTAATTTATCAAGTATTAGCAAATTTTAATGCAGTTACAGAAATTTTGACCAATAATCATGTTATTAATTTTGAATACTTTAAAAAAATAACGTTATTTAGTAATTTTTGTTGTATATAGTGCTTTCAATGAGTGTTATTTTTAATATTATGGGCACATTTCTGCATAATTAAATGATTTTAAATTTTTACTAAAACCCAAATGCTCACTCGGCTTAATAAATGTGTTCATCAAAGTATTTTTCAGAACTTTGTTTTAGTCCACAGAATTTTTATGATACGACTAGTTTCGAGGCATAGGCGTCATCAAGATGCACAAAATTTGCAATTCATTTTCAGTGATATTTAACTCGAAATAAGGGGGGAGCGGGGAAGGCTGGATGTGGGAAACGTGAGGGGAAAGGATTAGGAAAGGGTGGTGGTATGGCGAGGCAGGAGTTAGTTGCATTCTGTGAAGAGTGGTGTGAGGGTGATGGGTTAGTGGAAAGGCACACATTGGGGATTAAAACAGCTTCTCCTTACTGGATAGGGAAGTGTTTTTAGTGTGATAAGTTACATTGTTTTTAGAAATTTTGAACTCACACTATGTAACTCTTCTCACCACAAACGCTACCCTAATAATCTGGAGCACCTCACCCGTTCCAACCTATGAAACTGTGAGTCCAAATTAGGCAACCGGTTTCCCAATTTGGACCATTAGCATTAGTTCGGTTTTTTCCACTTAATTTATCTCAATAGTAATATATTGCAAATATACAACTATTAGATGAAAGGGAAAACTGTGGAGTATGTTATAGAGCATTAAAGTTTGATGTGGAATAATTAATAAGGGAAATATACAAGGAAATAAAAAAATGGTCCAAATTAGGCAACCTTCCCCTACCAATGCAATCCTAATGACTTTAGAACTATGGCACATATCCAAATATGCAATGCATATTTCATGCGATCAAAGATGTAAAAATGTTACGCAACTTTTAACTTTAACTCATAACGTCACGAATTGCCGCAACACAGTCAAAAATTTGTAGCGGAATGTAAATGGTTTACCGCCCAGAAAAATTAGCTTGAGAGCGCGTACGTTATAGATGTTATGTGAGATATGGTTAGACAGAGCTTGATAAGTTCAATGAAATCATTTACTAATGGTGACGATATTAACAGGAATTTAAATATCGTACCCTGATGAAGTGTTCAATTTTGGCTACTTTCCTCGAAAATTTTTAAACGTGTTCAAATATCTTCAAAACAAGAAGGTAAGTAACGATTACATAGTAAAAGAAGACTAAGCCAAATAACCAAAAGACAGAAGTTTGTCACGTTCATTTTTATTTCCAATCCTACAAACACAATGTCTTGAAAACATCACCGCTTGGGTAACACATTTTCAATGTCTTGAAAACATCACCGCTTGGGTAACACATTTTCAAACCCCGGTAGTCTACCTACACTTTTTTTTATAGAACGTAAAAGAGAGAATGTAGCCAATAAGTGTAAACGGTGTAAACATATGACATAAAATGGAACTGGGGATGGTTATTTGCATTTAATTATGCCACCATTAAGCATTAATGTGGATATTTGTTATGAAGAATGTATATCGTTCGAAATTTGTCAGTCATCGGGGATAATACCCTAGATATGCAATGAAACAGGTTTCATTCCCCTTGTCTAATGAATTAGGCCTCGGCTGTTCATAACTCGCTATATAATTTTCAATGATTAATTTCTTTGAAACCTTGGTGAACCTTCTTCAACCTTGGTGAACCTTCTTGCGCAGTTATCCAACCAACGTAATCAACCACTCGCTTATGCCTCAAAAAGTAAGGTGGGATGACACCAATCTTTATTAGCTCATTTTTAAGGAGACTTATCGCGTATCATATCAATTTTAAGCAGAACCGACAAATTAATACGATATTAAATAAAATTTTCTCCATTCTTTGGCCATTTTCGCATTGGAGAAAATATCTTTCGAAGTGCGATTTTTTGCGGAAGAAACGGCGATAGAACGCAGGTTTCTCGCCACAACAGGGCAACAAAAACGTAGAAACAGTGCCAATTTAGTTTTAATGATTTTCATCCTTTAAAAATTTAATCAAAAGGTGATGAAATTACAATTACTACCGTTTTACTTGTAAAAATGCGTGTCAAATTAAATTTGTATCCTTATTGTCAAAAATCTGCAGAGGTAATTTGTAATGGCGCGGGCGATAACAATTACAATACAGTGCGCTGAACTAACTAATATGTCGATTCATTTTTATTTGGCCTTTATTATAATATTTTTTTGTCAGACTTAGCTTGTCTACAGGATATAAAAATTAAAAATTTTGTTACCATTATGTAATTTGAATCGATTGTGGGGCTGCGGTTTAAAGGGTTGGATCACAGATCGGAGGTGCCGGGTTCGATTTCGTTTTTGCCTGATTAACCCTGATTTGGCTCACCGTATTTTGCGATAGATTTTGCAATATGTAACACGCACCTACACAAGTTTAATTTTTCGTCATTAAATTTGATTTTACATCTCGTGTATTTCAAATACATACTAATGTTGTAATTTTAAAAATTGCGCGCAGATAACGCACGCGAAAGGCATCCTTTCAGAAGTGCGATGTTTATCCCTGACCATCCCTCGCTTCTGACGTTCGTTGCTTGAGGTGGTGCGATGCATTTATGACGACTGATGACCGTGGTTCTCACGGGGATTGACCCATTCTCTGTTCGCGCGCCGCGGCGTTGCGCATCGGGTGAATGCCCTAAGCTCGGAATCGGTCGGGCTCTTGCGTGTTCGCCGCGAAAATCGGCACGCCATTTATTCCACTGCGGATAACGTCGCAAAGCGCGGAAAATCCGTGTGGCAATTAAGAGGGAGAGATACACACACTTGACTTTCCCTCGCAATGCGGTTAATAGTTTGCGGCCTAGGCGCGCTTCAAGTTATCACCGTGTACTTTCAATCATTTGTGGCGAGTAACGCAGCGGTAAATATTTCGTCCTAGCCCTTGCTAGAGTTGATTGCCGCGTCAGAGGCTTATTTTTTGCAGCGAATACAGCCTTAGAAACCAAATTTCAACGTGAAAGTACAGCGGCTAGAGGAGATTTCAACGGGAGCGAAACGACATTTTTCGTTGCTAGAGACTGTTTATTTTGGAAAGCGACGCGTCTCCAAGCACGCCAGCTTTCTTCTTCTTCCCGCTCTCTCATAACTCTCTATACTGGTGACTCATATTATGTCACATCGGAGAAAAATCTGATAGTACAAATGTTCAAGGGGAGGGAGATCGGATCGGTATGGTGACAAGGACATCGATTACTTATATGACGAGCACCCGGAGTTCGAATCCCGGTCATTCCAGAGGTTTATCAGTGGCTTCCCGGATATTATGTGCTTAACGTATTACGAGAACTTCAAGTGCAGTACTTCATCCGTCGAATGGGACGTTTAAGACCATAAGACTTTAGTCAACAGTTGAGTAATCCTGTCGCCAGGTTTCTCTACACCACCGTCCGTTCCAAAACTTCTTCTGGATCTTCAATGCTGTGTGTGGAACACTTTGAATACTGTATTTATCAAATGGTCGTGGGTGGACCCATTGAAACATTTATTTATATCGCATCAAATCGCATTCTAACTATAACGTTCGAATGTAATGCAGGCAGCATGGGTATGCGCACCCTACAGATTTAATGAAGAAGGAATGGGGTTGCTTGGGAAGGAATAGGACCAACCTCCTCAGTTCAAAACATTTCGTTGGTTGGTTGGTTATTCAGGGGAGGCGACCGACAGCTAAGGTCATTTGCGCAATTTTAGGATAGGTTACCCACCTAATGTAATGGTTGGGTAATGGTAGGAACATTTAAGGCAATGCAGGAAGGGTGGAGAGAAACACGGCGTCGGCATTAACCGTCGCCTACCGTTAACCGCAACCGTCGGCGTCGCCTACTGTTAACGACAGGTGCCAAGGGGACCTCGGCTTAACGTCTCATCGGACGGACGGAGTACTGAACCTCAAATGCCGTCCACAAGGCACCTAAGGAAGGATAGGCTTGCCACTGAAAAAAAAACCACCACTGCCGGGAATCGAACCCAGGACCACGGGATAGGAGGCCAGTACTCTAGCCACAGCACCAACCCGTTCCCCAAAGCATTTCGTTTTCTATTGCCTTTTATTTATATTAAAACATATATAATAAAAAAATTTATGTATTTACACAAATTTAATCGTAGCGACGCCACTTAAGGAGGTTCCACTGTGACTCCGCGATCCAAAATCCCGTAAAAGAGCTATGTTATTTAATGAATAAATACCGATCCAGAAAAACACCTATATGGAAAATCATCTATAGGGTGATAACGCATACACAATAATTATATGAGTATGCTATTATATAGCGCGTTGTAGTTGCATTTTCTATTTTTTACAAGCTCTTTTAACTCATTTTGACTTTGGAACATGACTGAAGTGTTGTTGCCACGTTTAATATATAAAGTGAGAATACATGCTCAATCCCGCTAAAGCGTATTCTAATATAGGTAAAATATTTTCTTACTCAGTTTTAAACTATTCGCTTGCAAATACAACTCTTTGTTTTGAATGTTATTAATATTGATATTTTAAAAACTGTTTGGCAACAATGACGCTGCTACCATTTGGAAGCATTGGTATTAATTACACCATGTCAATAACCAATGAAATATTTAAATTACATTCTACATAAAATTGCGCATCTTACATTAGTTTTTCGTCAAAACGACATTTGACTTTAAATTATTAATCTGCAAATTTTACTGCGAGGGCCATTCTCCGCCGTATAACCACGTGTGAAATAGCTGATTTTCCGCGTCTTTCTTCTTCAATAATATGATGGAAAGGCTTCATTATTTTATTGCCAATCGATAGAACGGCCAAAAATTGGATGTCCTGAAATTTTCACAAAAATGGCATCTACTTCATAATTCGGTGGATCCTCCTTAATCTACCTAAAAATATTTAAGGGCTTTATTAATGCATTTGACTACCCTGGGAGTTAATTTTTTTGCTGAAGCCGATTCCAATTTAACTCACTGAAATTACTTATATGGGGCTAATTTGCGTGCGTGCGCACTTTCACCGTTTTGTTACGAATTATAAAAAATGCACTCCATTATTCATCTTATTACAATAAGTTTTACCGCGAGCAAAAAAAAGCTTCATCTATACGAGTATCGCGGGTAGTGAGCCCGAATGTCTCTGCCTGCCAATATGGCCGCTACCTTTTTAAATCAGCGTGATGATATCTTCAGTACACTTTACCTTTAAGGTATTATACAAGTTCCGTGGATTTGAAAACAGCTGGCTAGCGCATTGGTTGAGTGGCACTTCCATGCGACGCCAATGACCGGTTGTCTTACCTTGTGACGTCAACAACGATGCAAATATGCGGATCGAGTGATTGGTTTGGCAGCAGATTTCAGGATCTTTTTCATGACATGGATCCGGGTTTGATTCCCCGGCTTCAGGAGGAGAGTTTGTTTTTTTTAGAATACCGGTTCTCAGTTTTAAGTTCCGAGTATCCCCAGTGCATTAGTGCAAAATGTATCTAGTGCAGCTGCAGTTGGATGGGACGATAAAAACCCGCTTCTCCCCTTGGCGCCTATTTTGAAGAGTAGGTCAGTGCTGACGCCGCTTTTCTCTCCATTCCTTCTCCGCTCCAGAAAATGCTTACCATACGTAACCACTCCCATCTCCTTAATGGCGGAAATTACATCAGATGTCTGTCTCATTTCGTTATCACGACGACAACGAAGTAACTATGGGGCCCGGACTGGGGTGGTGGTCAATACTGCTGGGTATTGGCCGCCAATTTAGGTAGCGAGGCGTAGATAGGATATTTTTAGGAAAGGATGTTTGGTGGAGAGAAACTAGACATCGGTATTAGTCGGTTCTTTCAGAAAGGTGCCAAGGAGCACGGTCATCTTAAGGTCTTAACCGAAGGACGGAGTGCACCCTGAATTTAGAGCGCTCTCCGCCGGGGACTCAAGTGGGGGCCGGTAAACCGGGTAGTATATGCTGATAAAAATCTCTGGTAATACCGGGATTCGATCTCGGGGCCTCGGGATGGGAGTTCAGTATTCTTACAACCACTCCAAATATTGAAATTATGAGAGATACAGAAACGCATTTGAATCCGGTTGCAAAGTGATTGGCGAATTTGTTTGATGCCAATCTAAACTTACATTTACTGATGGAACACTTATAGTGATATTACGAGCGCTTGCTGATGTACTCCGAACAATGAACGCGAGTGATGTACTCCGAACGCTTAAACTGGTAAAATTCGTAGAAAGGTAATTAGTCTTTTGAATTTGGGCAATCGATCGTTGATAGGACGGTGAAATTTCACTGCATGTTTCTCCATTCATCTGGCTGTTTATTGACAAGCTCTTAATCCAGTCTTAAGAAATGACACAATGCATCGACTGGTTATGAATATCCAGCTTAGAGTTTAAGGCCGAAAAAGGACGGGGATTGGGTTGGTGTGGTGGTTAGTATACTGGCCTCCCATCCCGACGGGTTCGATTGGCGGATTTTTCAGTGGATAACCGGTCCCCACTTGAGTACCTAGTGGAGGGCCTAGAGGGAGGGATCAAGTTCAGTACTCCGTCCGTCGGATGGGACGTTAAGCCGTGGTCCCTTTGGCACCTTTCGTTAAGAGTAGGCTAATGCCGACGCCGGGTTTCTCTCCACCCTTCCTCCGATTCCTGAGAACTCCTACCATTACCCAATTACTCACCTATCCTAAATGACCTCAGCTGTCGGTCGCCTCCCCTGACTAACCAACCAACCAACCAACCGAAAAAGTGCGTCTTGAACTATTGATGAAAAATATAAAGGTCCCCTCTTGAAATTCCTTTTTTCTTCAAATCCTTCCCCTCGTACTCCACTTAACGCCACAATACAATCATTCCCTCTTCATTATTCACAGTGCTCAAACACCCATCTGAATTCGTGATCTCTTTCCCCCAATCCGAGTGTGGTAAATGTGTGTGTTGTTGGTGGGTCCCTGGCACGGCATCGATTCCATCTTTCAATCTGCGTTTCGAATTATCACTTCAACTCGAGAGAACCTGAATCTTTTGCAGATGTGAAAGTGTACTCTCCATTTAACGCAAAAAAATATACACAGCCCTTGGAAGTGTTTCGCGCACATCTTTTGGCACTCGATGCGTCGCATGATGGCCCTGTCGATGTATGGCTCGAATATTCATACTTGCACGCGGCGATTAATTATGAAAAATTTCGGTCGGTATGTATCGAGTGAACCGATATCCGCTATCGCAATATTTCGCCCTCTAGCTCGAGGGCGAAATCGATATCACGATATCGATTGTCACGTTATGTTGAAATCCGATGACATTGGCAACAATGTCACTCGTTATGCACCGATCGTTGAGTTACGCGATATACGGCGTGACGTAGCGGGAAATGAGAACTAGACATTCTTGTCTCGGAAATGACGACAATTTGAAATAACAGCAGTGATAAGTCTCAATTTTGGCACTCAAGCAATACTATTCTTCTAGGCTTTGACGTAATAGCTGTGGTCTAGGTTTGGAAATTACGAATGCATACAGAATATGTGACTTCAAAGTCTCCATTGAGGAACTTACTCCAATGGTTTCGAACTACATGTTGCACTGTTGCCAGATTTTTTGCCTCGCTGCATTCGTCTCAGGATGCATCTTAATGTTTCAAACAACTAATGAATCCGAAAAAAAGCTTAATAGATAGCTACTGGAAGTGGCCAGGTCGATAACCCAAAGGTCTTTGGCTCGAGTTCAGTCTCGGGCGTGGGCTTCCTACTTGTCTTGACGTTCATCTTAGGCTACATGAAGCGAAATAACTTAGCTTCAACTATTTTAAAACACAAATTTAACTGTTAGGGTTTAAGATTTGGAAGGAGGTACCGCAAGATTTGATCTGTGACGTCAATAGTTTAATTCTGGTTCCTCTCTACCAATCTGGTCCCATATTTGTTTGTTAGCTAAGGTGTTGAAATTTGTCGACATAAAGCAGAAGTAGTCTATAAAATACTATTATTTAGACTCAACTCAATACTCTAGCGTCTAAGTAGTTCTTCTTCCTTCCTCTTCCTTTGGTCGATGGTTGTCTGCCGCACATGGGTGCTGGAGAGGGTGTGAAGTGTATTCAGAGACCCGAACCTTTGGTTGAAGACAGGTGGATTATTTTACCATTTTTTTGGCTTGGAATTTATGGAAAATATGATTTCAAAGATATCGAAGCCATACGTTTGATTAGTACCGGCATGTGTGTTTCAAGACAGCCATGACCCCAAAAATGACCTCTTATCTTAGCAATGGAACCCCCCCACCCCGATCTCAACGCTCCTACCCAACCCATTTGTCATCTGTCATTAAAGTCCAATTTTTCACCCTCACGTAATTATTCTCAAGCGATAGGCGTACATGGAACCCAAGCTAACCTAATAATGGTAATGAAGTGATACAACAATTCCTAACACAATAACCCAACCCATTTGTCATCTGTCATTAAAATCCAATTTTTCACCCTCACGTAATTATTCTCAAGCGATAGTTGTACATGGAACCCGAGCTAACCAAACAATAGTAATACAATTCATATATAACAATACATCTTACCTCCAACAAGTCGTTTTCTTCTGCGATCGCGGCCGCGCCTCGATTCACAGACACGTTAAAATTAGCGCTCCGTCTGCGAACTGCACACTCACACTTCTTCACGCGTTCTCGCTTAAGAAATCTAGTCTCCGCCCGGATATTCCCCCCAGGCGGCGTCGACACGACAAGTCGCCGGATATACCCCCACCCCAATCGCTACCGTACCTGACCGCTTCCTATTATCTCCTCTGCTTTCACGAAAACGATATCACTCCCCCACTGCGTTCGTACGCTGTATAATCTCCTCTGCCTCACAACACGTCGCTAAATATACCTTCAACTAAGGTGATCACTCTCCTAAGTTCTCTGTATCAAGAAAAAACCAATACATTTCCTAACTCCTCCGTCTCACAACACGCTGTAGGATATGCCTCCAACTAAGGTAATTACTCTCATATGTTTTCTGCCCAAAGAAAAAAGAAATAAATTTCCTACACTCTCACCAAGCTTAGACGCTGGTCGAACGGTGATTTGAATAAATAGCGTTACATTTAGCATTGAAAACATCACATCCTGAACATCGATCCATAGATCCTCACCAGATCATTACACCAGAAACAGCTAAAGTGAGTGCTATTTCCTTTATTCGTAATTGGTATAATAATGTCATTAGTCGTACAAATTTCATACATTTTGTTTCGAAAGATCCTAAACGTTTAGGAATCAAAGTTTATCTTGACTTATAACTCCCATGTGTTGCTCTGTGCAACCTAAGGCATCTGAAGCAAGAATCACAGCAGCCGGGTCCAACCACACGCCATACATCTCAAGCGATAAGTGTACATGGAATCCAAACTAGTCTAACAATGGTAATACGATTGATTTAACAAATCTCATCGCAATATACGGGTCCCTACCCATCTTCTTAGACTGTATAAAAGCGTATTGAATCGAAGCGATACGTCGGTTTACCTCCAAGTAAGCAGTCAACAGAGCTCAGAATACACTCCTTAACTATTGAACGGATCCCGGATGCTGTGGAACTCCTCTCAGATCGTTGATTGAACTGCTATCAGATCTCACTGCTCTGGACTGATCCCAGATCCTACTCCTAACTGAACGGTGACCTTAGGGGTAAGTAGGGTCCGTTAGCCCACTGTGGACTTTCGGCTATTTCATTTCTAGACTATCAAACATAAGCATAACTCGGAAACTAACAACAGGAACAGGTCAAACCTTTCAGTTTTTTTCCTTTCACATACTCCTATACATGTTTAAAACATCGCGAAATGACATTAAATCATAAACTAAGTAATCTAACTAGCTCATATTATACAAACAGACTTCTTAACACCTTCTACACCTAAATAACGAATTTCAGCTGAATCCATTGATGGACAAAAAAGTTTTATCAAATATTTCATTCCTTAATAACATTGAAACCATTAATTGCATCTGGTCCATATTTTGTTAAAAGACTATTTAGAATCGTTTACACCTTTGTAGTGAATTTCAGCCACATCCATTGATAAACAAAAAAGTACTATTTCATTTTTTTGAAGTTTTCTGAAAATTCAACATTAATGAGCAATAATTCGAGTATTACAGTCATATTTAATACCTCCGCTGTTTAATTCGAGTGGTTAGTGAAGTTAAAATTAGAATTTTTCGATATCCATGTGTAAAGCAAACGAATTGGCTCGAGACGTGCTCTCATATTTGCTATTTTCCTCTGACAGTGATCTCGAAAATGACAAATAATATGTAATAAAGGTTTATGATGTTGATGCAATGTGGGATAAATGGTAGGAAGTGGATTTGTTGGGATGAAGCATGAAGAAGTGTAAAATTGTGTCGGTGACGTACGAATTCATGCTCGGCATGACGGCAGGTATATCTCTCATATTGAAGTGCAGCTGATGCAGCCAAAGTTACAAAGATAGTGTGATAAGTCGTCGTGCACTGCATTATAAGTGAAAAAGCATTAACCATGGTGTTTTCTGTGAGATAAGTAGTGTTGGAAAAATATTTACCGTGTCAATCAAATCCTCATTGTTGTTATGATGTAAATGTTTTGGTGATTTTGTGGAATTGCATTTATTTTTCGAAATAAAATGATAGTTAGTGTCATAAGTATATTTTTAAGTTATATGGTAAGAAATCAGTACTTGCTATGTGGTTGATGCCCATGATACAAAGAATGCATTGAGTGTGAACGTGATTTTCTGAGGAATAACTGTGTTAATACAAAGTAGAAGCGATGACTTTAGTTCAGCGTAGAATTCCTGAGCAAATTAATTGAAAATGTAGAATCAGCTTGGTGAGTGAGGGAATCATTACAAGATGCAAGGCAAACTAAAGAGCAGGATGTAGGTGCACCAAGATTTATCGTTATGGTTTAATACATTTATTTCAGTATATTTGACAATTTTTAATGCCTTGGGCAAATTATCAGAGTCATAGAGATCAAAGTTTGACCCCAGTATTAGTGTGTTTTTCAGTGTTAACTTCCTCAAGCCAGTTTTTCAATTCCAATAAACTTGTCATGGGGAGTCTCGTAGGATAAGAGATTTGGCCTGCTAATTGCTTTCCTCAGTAAGCTTCCTGTAGCTTCTGCACGTGCATAACCATTTAGGCCTGGTTACACGATACATTAACTCGTACAAGTTGAACGCGTGAACGTGAGAATGAACGCGAAAATGCACCGTGTAACCACACCAAAATGTACAAATGAATGAATGCGTGAACAGAAAATAGAACCTGTTCTATTTGGTTCATGCATTCGCACAAGTTGCGCTGAAACCATTCACGCAAATGTACATGAACCCGTACGTGTTAATGTATCGTGTAACCAGGCCTTTAGGAGAGACAGCGGCTTTATTAATATAGCAAGAGGGGATAATCAGGGAGAGGATTGAGGTTGATGTAATAAGAGTACGTAGTTGAGTATTTGGTAAGAATTCCTTCAAGACGTGGGACAATTACATTATTGTCTACCGTTGCCGTTAAAATCTTGTGCTGTAATCCATTAATAATGCATTACAGTGCCATGGAAAAGAATTCCCTTTCAAACGACTTGAAGTTCCCGCAGGGTAATTCGCTGTAGCGACAGTAAATTGTTCTGTACCTCGTAAGTTGGCAAAAAAACTTGGCAACGGGTGTGATTTTTAGCTTCTCTCATTGGGGGAAAATCGATGTGTCGTCATCAATTTCGACGGCGTCACTGCCAACTAAGGCCGCACAGACTATATCAACTTTTAAGTCTTGTTTGCATTTTCATTCGTTGATTTCAGCATTATTTATTCCCAATAAGATACTGTTATTGTTTCTGATACGATTAGCGTTGTGGGTAGCATGTTCGCTTCTCACTCCAAAGATCGCCGGTTCGCACCTCTGCGAAGACTATTTTTTTTTTGCCTTTGCCATTTCATAGTTTTTCTTCGCTGAGCTGTTTTTCAGTTGCAGTTGCTCATTACTTAGCTAAATATTTTTATTCACACGTCCTATTCGTAAGTATTGCTCTGAAATCTTATTCTCGGGATTGATCCTTGGTCAATGGGGACATAGGTACAGCAACATTTCACGGTTCTTTAGGATATATTTTCCACGGCGAATAATTTTCTGTTTATTGACGACAATATTCTACCGGCATCTCAATTCAAATCATCATCCTCAGTATTTCAATCCTAGGATTGGTTTACTGTAGCCCTCCATTCTGCCCTATTTATTGTTAATTCCCTCACGCCCTGGTGTGTTTTCTCTTTCACGTCCTTCTTTATTTGTCCTATCGGTATATTTGTCTCTTGGTCTTCCTCGCGGGACCTTCCCTTCTATTATATTTCTAACTATCAATTCAAATGATATCTTCAAAATATACTTCCAGTTGCCATCCCTGTGACAGGTACTTTCATCGCAAGGTTAAGCCTTTCATTAGAAATGGAAAAAAGTCGAGATATCTTGGTATCCTCCGGACGTTTGCCCTTGAGCTGGCTCTCAATGTAAAATACAGCTGTAGAAGTATATAGAGCATCATGGAAAGATAGTTGCAAGTGTAACATTAAATTGTGTGAGTTTTCAAGTGTAAATTAAATGTTAATTGCTTTTGAAATAGCTAAAATTAAATGCATCTGAAATTGCATCATCATGCGTTGTACTTCAAAATGTGATAATAAACAGCCACCTGGCAAATATGGAATCAGAAGATGGTGATGCACAAGAACAGCTAGTTCTGGGGAATAAAAGTTTAAATAATATGAGGATATAAGGGTGCAAGGTGACCTATAGGTATAGGGTGGCATTAAAATTCATTTTCAGTGCAGTATTAAAATTCATTTTCAAACTGTGCTGATTTCTAAGACATTATAAAATAGCAGAAAGTTTCTGCTACCCTGAGTCCATTCATCCAAGGAGATATATGAAATTTTAAGGGTCTTTGTAATACCTTTTATCCCTGACAATGAATAAAAAGTAGTTTTTACTCTCCCTGGGTTCGACTGGGCGAACAAACGGAAGGAGAAATGCTGTATACGTACTTTTTATTATCCTGCAAGTATTGCATTCAATTTAGAATAATAGTCGCGGGCGTAGAGATGGGTAAATTACCGTAATTTTCAATTGAGGTAAATTACCGTGGTAAATTACGGTAATTTTCGAAAATTACCGTAATTTACCGGTAATTTTAAGTTTTGAGCTGCAAATCCTTATCAGAGGACGCAAAACGAAATCAAATAGCATTGAGATATAAATTCTGACACTTATATCAAACATATCGCGACGTTTATCTATTATACCTCATTAAAAAAATTAAAACGAAGTTGGCAGCAACACGCAATTTGCCTCTTTTGTCACACTATGAGAAATTATAGTTCCAAAGACACCCGACAACCTCTGCTCAATATGCATTTGTTATTTTACTCTGAATTAATTGGAATTAATCATGGACACAATGTGAACAAAATCGTTTTAGCTTCTTAATTTATAATATTGCCCATTCCAATGGTTTCTTCGTGAGGAAGAAATTTTCTGAAAATTACGGTTTATTACGGTAATTTTCAGGGGTGATGGTAATTTACGAAAAATTCCACGGTAATTTACGAAAATTACCGCTGTAATTTACCAAGTTGACCATCTCTACGCGGGCGTACTACACGTACAGGAGTATGCTTGTATGGTTGGGTGAACTTGACACGTACAGGATTTCGAGCGGTGTTTGTGAGGAAACTAGCACAAGGATGCAGAAAAAGTTGATTTTGGATGTAAATAGTCGTTGGAAGTCGTTAATTGAGAATATTATTTTTTGATAAACGTATATAAACGCATCGCATGTTTGCGCTTTCATACTACAGTGACAAATAATAAGTGTAGAGTTAATATTATCTATGATTTAGTTTTGGGATATAGGTAGTTGCGTTACCCTCTGTACCCTCAAAATTGTGTCTACAGTTTATTCCGTTGAATTTTTCGGATTTCTTTATGCAAAGTAAGTTACAGTTGAAAGCATGAGTATTTCACAAAAGCGAGTTATGATTTGAAACATGTTGACTCATTTCGAAGCTAGAGCCAAGTTAATTTGAGAACGCGTTTTATGTTATTATCATTCAAGATTGTGTTTTAAAATGCTTTGGTGCTAGTCACTCGCTGAAAATGATTGCACCAAAACTACGGGTGGTAAATGTTGCCCCAGCCCTTAGTATGAATATATTCCATTTAGTTGAACATTCACACAGACTATATAAATTTACTGACGTCCTAGGGACTCAGAGTTGTAGCAAAAGAATCCCTTATGTACCTATTCAGAATCTCAGCCAGTGCAATATCAGTATTTATTCCAAATATCTGTTCAGCTATTTATAATGTATTGAAAGGTGAATAGTTGACGGTGAGTGCTTGTAGTGCTGATGAGACCATCAGATCTGAATGCTCATTATATATGGGTTCCGCTGTTGAAACAGCCATTGAATCTATTTCAAGTGTGACATTAATATGCAGATTGCTCTATATTAGTCTAACTTTATTATTATTTAATTAAGTACTATATAAAAACCAATACATATGAAGTGTAATATAACCTTTGAAGATAAATGGAAAGCCTTATATTCATATTTACAATTGAATCGTACATCATCATCATACTCATTTATTGAGAATCAACTCATTTGTGAGGCAAAACAATCGGGTACCAACAAACCCAGAATCCTGGCTGAAAATCTCACAGGGATTCCAAGAAAAGTGTACCTTCCCTAACTATCGAGGAAGCCTGGAACATTATTTTCCAGGAACCTTCAAACAGTGGAAGCTATTATTCCAATTATAAGATTCTCATATTAGAGTTTAAATGGCTTTGGTGGAGTCCAACTATAAAATTATTTACATAGATGTAGATTGTAATGGCAGGATATCAGATGGTGGTGTATTTGCCAATTGCTCACTGTCAGGGGCCTTGGAAAACAACACCTTGACATTACCTACTCCTGGCTCCCTTAGAGGAAGAACAGATAAGACCTCATATGTATTAGTTGCAGATGATGCTTTCCCCTTGAAGGTACACTTAATGAAGCCTTAATCAATGAAATCTCTCTCTGGATCACATAGGATATTCAACTACAGACCAGACCTTCTTTTTAGATATGTAGGTGCTTTTTTCAGGAGCTCAAAAGAGTTTAAAGGTATGTAAAATTTATTTTTCGTTCATTTTTCGGCGTTAAATTTTGTAAAAAATTAAAAAATTATATTGTAAAAAATTTTGTATTGAAAATATCCTGTAAATCATGTCATCTATATTCATTGGTGGTTCATCCCATTTTAGCCCTGAAGAAGGAAAAAATTTATTTTCCGAAACGTCGGCCAAATAGTTCAATTTATTAATTTTCACAAGGACCTAAACTTTTGAAAAACCCATCTTTATATGTAATGAAGCAATCAACGGCCGAAGTAATCTGCGTGTATTTCAGTTATCTCCTGTTATCACAGTAGAACTCGAGTATCAGTAGTTTGAAAATACCGCTATTAACAAATGAGCGTCGTATTTCAAATTTCAATACGTCTTCTAATCAGAGTTGTCTTTGGATCAATATTTTATTATCGATTTAGGCTATGCTTCGACGTGAACCATTGAAATATTGCTGAAAGCTAATAAAAATTTAGGGGGAGGTCCTATATCGGCAAGTTGATTGCAGAACCAAATTTGTTCATGTTTACACTAGCAACAATACACTTACGCAAGCTATAATCAGAAACTTTTTAAGTTCCGCAAGTGCACTTGTAGAGCTGTTTACACCAGAAAATTACACTGCAAGTTGTTTACTGCCAGTAACTTGAGCAAAAAAGTTGCCAGCGTAAACCCACCTTAACGCGAGTACTCGAAGAAATGTTGAGGTATTACGTAGTTTTTATATAGCTCCTTCTTAACCATGAAATGCGTATGTTCTCACCCTCATAGGTTCGATAATAAATAACATTTGTATTTTGCGTATGTTCTCACCCTCATAGGTTCGATAATAAATAACATTTGTATTTTGCGTCTAATGTAAGTTAATAATAAACGCTACAGAGCGTGCTTTCCTTGATTCTTCTACGTTCAATATCAAATGGGATATTCGTTACTGGAACTCATCAACTAGTGACGGGAGGAATATGGAGGAGGGCGTTCACCTTGGGATATATGCCAGAACGGTGGGAAAAGTGGGGTGTAGGTAAGTGATACTGAACGCTTTATTTTTGAATATTGGATGGTGACCCCTAATATGGCAAGTGATCTTCGCATTTTCCTCTTTCTATTCACAATTCACCTATAGTTTTTAGCAGAGGCGACTACCATTAGCCACATTTTGACGAGTTGGCAAGTACAGCCCCCCCATGACTAGATTTAAATATGTGGCAAATACATTCGTCTCACTGATTATTTTATAAATGAATTGAGAAATAACTGGATTGTCATATCTTCAGAACACACTCAATTTCATTTATGATATGTAGGCTTTACACAACGTAATTCTTAGGAGATCCAACCCAAGCTACAAACAGCATTGCTATTCATTTCTGATGGACCGAAAGGCAACCGGAAGAAGACCCATTGAACTTGGCGGAGGAAGAGAGTTTAATACAGGCAAAAACGAAGAGAATATAGAGTAATTTGATGAAATAGCTAGTTAAGAATAATGGCATCTGTGTAGGTGAGGACAAGAAAGGCAGAGCATAGACATCATGCGCATAAGGTGCTAGCATTTACTCCATTTCAAACGAGAAATATCGTAGAGGTGGTGCCGATAGATGAATGGAAAACAAAGTAGACTTTGGGCCTAGTACCTATGTACCTAGTACCTATGTACCTAGTACCTATGTACCTAGTACCTATGTACCTAAACAAGTAGCCTATGCAAACAGTAGGAAATGGAACAATTAATGCATGTTAGCGAATTCTATCACTATCTATAATTGTAATTACTTTTTTGGATGATGATATTTAGCTTTTCATCGTATAGTAAAGTTTTTGATTTAGAATCCCTACTCTCCATTGAATTTTCCTAAAGAGTACCTCAGAGCACATTAGTTCTCCAAAATACATTAATTTTCATGCATGTTCCTCGTTAATTTCATCTGGATTCTTTAGTTGCCCCTTATGCTTAGTGACATTAGAGCAAATGATCTGTTGAGATCCAATGGACCAAAGTCCAGGATGTGATCCTTAGCTGCTGCTGATGTAATGATCTGGTGAGGATCTATGGACCAATGTTCAGGATGCGATGCTTTCAATGCTAAATTCGACGCTATTTATTCAAATCACCGCGCGACCAACGTCTAAGCTTGGTGAGAGTGTAGGAAATTTATTTCTTTTTTCTTTGGACAGAAAACATATGCGAGTAATTACCTTAGTAGGAGGTATATCCAAGAACGTGTTGTGAGACGGAGGAGATTATACAGCGTACGGTGACATCGCTTGCGCGAAGGCAGAGGAGATAATAGGAATCGGTCGGGTTAGTGATGGAAAAATGTCGGTCAAAATAGATTTTTCGAGCAATCGATTTTTAATCGAAATGAAAAGCTCGACTTTTCGGGCAAAAATCGAAATTTGAACGAAAAGATAGATTAATCGAAAAAATCTACTGTTCTTTTTTGAAAAAAATGCAGTTGGTACAAAAACATGTTTATTATTCATTTGAAAAACGCTCATAATCCATATTTGAATAATATAAAAAAATCCGTATAAAAGTACTTAGAAAACATTATTTAATTATTAGTCGTAAAAATTTACAATTTACTCTAATGTGGATCACCGCTTGGAACCATTTCGGCTTCACTAAAATTTTTAAGAAAGATCAACTGATTGAGATGCTTTCTTGATGATCTAGGGCGTGCCTTTCCAATTTTACCGGCCTTAGAGAAAAGTCTTTCACATGGGACGGATGACGTTATCATACTCAGCACTCTGATCGCGAAACGGTACGTGTTGGGGTATTCACCCTTTATCTCCTCCCAGACTTCCAGCGGATTGGGGTTGAATTTCCTATCGACGGGTGGCCTGTTGAGGTATTGCCTAACTTCTACTGACATCTACTTCTTAACAAGAAGTGACCTCAGTGGCAGTTCATCAAGGACCTCTACTGACTACTACGCGCTGCTGAGATCAAACGAAATGGTCACGATCGAAGTTGAAATATCGAGTTTGGATCGAAACTCGAAGATCATGGCTCGATCTCGATTTCCTCGATCTTTGACTATTAAAACTCGATTTTCGATTTTAATCGAAATCGATTTTTCCATCACTAGGTCGGGTACGGTAGCGATTGGGCTGGAGGTGGGGGTATATCCGGCGACTTGTCGTGTCGACGCCGCCTGGGGGGAATATCCGACGGAGCGCTAATTTTAACGTGTCTGTGAATCGGGGCGCGGCCGCGATCGCAGAAGAAAACGACTTGTTGGAGGTAAGATGTATTGTTATATATGAATTGTATTACTATTGTTTGGTTAGCTCGGGTTCCATGTACAACTATCGCTTGAGATTTATTGCGTGTGGGTGAAAAATTGGATTTTAACGACAGATGACAAATGGGTTGGGTTATTGCGTTAGGAATTGTTGTATGAGGGTAGCCTTTTAAGTGTCGGGAATAGAACGTTCCTTATCACCTATCAACTATAAATGGTATTTATACACAACTTTTTGAGTTGGTTAATGCCCATGCAAAGTTTCATTAAGATCGGCTTGATAGTTTGAAAACGGTGGCGTGTCAAAGTTCCCAAGTCGATGTACGAGATGGAATTAAGTCATGAACAGTACCGCACGATAATTTTCTATAATTTTCGACGAAGCCTCAGCCTGCAAGAATGTGTTGCAGAACTTTTTGCTTTTTTTGGCGAAGAAGCACCATCAAAGACAACTGTTTATCGCTGGTATGCAGAGTTTCAGCGAGGACGCTCTAGCCTCAGTGACGAACCGCGTGAAAGGCGACCAAAAACCGCCTTCACTCAAGAAAACGTGGTCGCTGTACGTAACATGGTTCTGGAAGATCATCATGTTACATACCGTGAGATTCAGGCATCATTGGACATCTCAGGGACCTCAGTTCAAAAGATCTTACACGAAGAGTTAGGTGTTAAAAAATTGGTTTCCCGCTGGATACCGCACCTCCTCACAGAAGAACAGAAAGCAGCTCGAGTCAAATGGTGTCGAAATACTCTGCAACGATTCAACTCAGGAGCATCAAAGCACGTTCACAATATCGTAAGTGGTGATGAATCATCGATCTATAGCTACGAGCCTGAATCAAAACGCCAATCTTCAGTATGGGTCTTCCAAAGTGAACTCAAACCGACAAAAGTTGTTCGCTCTCGCAGCGTTGCCTAGAAAATGGTCGCATCGTTCGTAGCCAAATCAGGGCATGTAGTAACGATTGCTCTTGAAAATCAAAGAACAGTTAATGCTCAATGGTATACGACCATTTACTTGCCAGAAGTGATCGCCGAGCTTCGGAAAGATAACCCAAATCGACGCATTACGCTCCATCAAGATAATGCAAGCTCACACACCGCTCGAGTCACAAAGTCGTTTTTGGAACAGCAAAACGTCGAAGTTCTTGATCATCCTCCATACAGCCCGGACTTAAGTCCCAATGATTTTTTCACATTCCCCAGAATCAAGAATATGCTACGAGGAAAGCGCTTCCAGACGTCTGAAGAAGCGGTAGATGCCTACAAAACAGCCATTTTGACTACCCCTACTTCGGAATGGAATAAATACTATTAACGACTGGTTCCATCGAATGCAAAAGTGCATTGACTATCGCGGAGAGTACTTTGAAAAACAATAAAAAAATTTCGTTATTGTACCTCTTATAGTTTTCTTCATTCCCGACACTTAAAAGGCTACCCTCGTATCACTTCATTACCATTGTTAGGTTAGCTTGGGTTCCATGTACAACTATCGCTTGATATTTATTGCGTGTGGGTGAAAAATTGGATTTTAACGACAGATGACAAATGGGTTGGGTAGGAGCGTTGAGATCGGGGTGGGGGGGTTCCATTGATAAGATGAGAGGCCATTTTTGGGGTCATGGCTTTCTTGAAACACACATGCCGGTACTACTCGTTTGGTGGCAACAGCACTTAAAATATAAAAGTAAATCAATCACCGGCTAACGCCTTGATTGTTTATTCGATAACCCGAATCATGTGACGAACGAACCGACCTCTGAAGGCAATTAACAACGACACCTATGTCGGTAATGTATATTGAACTCAATTCAGCATAACTAAAATCGGATCCTGAAAGTTAGTCTCGATGAATTCTTCCATACATACCAACTCTTCGATTCGATATCCGACCGATGCATGCGAAGAAACTGTTTCTTTACGTTGTTCGAACGTGTTTCTTTTGAACTTCCCCTTCTGGCCCTACTTTTCACTCTCACTTGTTCATTCATTCCGGATTGATGATGTAAGAATCCATCCTTAGCATAAGCGAAGTTATATTTATGTGGCCGAAACTCACCAAACACGGTATCACACCACTTTGTGATTACAACAATGTTTTGTCGATTCCAGCTCTGACACAACTATTTGCACTATGCTCTCCTGTGATTGGCAGTTGGATGCAAGACTAGGATGGCAAATAAGTAATAATCATACCTCTTTTTTTAGTGCTGAAAATTTGATTCAGCGCATCCGTCTAATAAAATTGAGCCTTTTACACGATATGGTTATGCCACAGGCTAGTTTAGCGTTTCAAGGAGATATCTTAGGGAATCTCCTGTTCGGTTTTTTTCATTCCTCTTTCCGTTCCGAGACCCGTTCCGTTCTCTCCAATGTGTCTTTTTCGTATCAATCCGTCTTTTATTCCGTGAAGTTCAAACCAAGATAGGGTACTGACAACATGCCTTCGAATAATGTGACTGGACTGGCGCTATAAGCTATGCGCGCGATCGTCTGAATCGTGAACTTCAACGTGTCAGGGCTGGTAATTAACATTACTGTGCTGTGTGCTGTCCTTTTGTTTTCCTCGGCGTAGTGATCTCTGCTTTGTTCACATCTGCCGATATAGCAAGTAAGATATTTTTTACAACGACCTGAATAGTATTGGTGAACAAGTTTGTATTGAAAAACTCCGTTGTCTCCGTTGTTGAAAAAGTTTATATTGGATCAAGCATGTGATATTTCAAGCATCGCGAGCTTGGTACTCTGATTAATCACTGAATTACGCTGAATAGTTCCTATCTATAGCTCACGAACTACTCGTGTGAAGAGCTTTACGAGTTGATTTCTTCATCCGTTGGATGGGGCGAAAAGCTATGGACCCTTTGTCACCTTTCATTGAAAGGAGGCTGATGCCAACGCCAGGTTATTCCTCCTTTTCCCATGAATTCTATTCACCATCTTTGCATATGCAATTTTTGAGTGACTGTAAAACAAAAAAAAAATACAATACCAATATTCACCGGTATATCACGGAGTGAAGCAAGTTATAACAGGTTTCAGACCTCAATAATGCGGTGAAAAAAACTGGGAGACTCAATGCAGTATTACCAATATTCAGTACTTAAAGATTCTCCATTGTTTTGGAGAAGCCTTGTTTTTCCCCAGGTGTGCGATTAAATAATCTGGGTATAATTGGGTTCCATTGTTTAAGATTTAAAAAAATTGTCCACCATGGGCAATTTTCGAGTTAGATTCAAATTCATGCACAATAAGTTATCATGCGTCAACTGCCTGTATCTTTACGGTTTATTCATGTACGGATCACTGACTGTTTAACCTTAACCACATGTGTTTGAAAATTATATATTACTACGCTTTCGCAACTGCCAGTTCCTGGTGTATGAAGTCTGAAACGGATTTGTGCATGAAGGGGAATTGTCCATCTACATCTACCCCGCAAGTCACCGCGAGGATTTGTGGCAGGGGGCGAAGACCACCAAATGTACACTATTGACATGCAACTAGACTACTACATGGAAATGTACTATGGAACATGAATACTGCATGGTTCACCGCAATGAATCCAGGTGGAGGGTCCGATATGAGCTAAACAAATTGGGTAATAGAAAATACCGAGAAGGAATGGAAAAAAGAGTCGATGTCACTGATGTTTTAGTCATTTCAATAAGTTTACTAATTTATTACCATATCTCATTACGGGAAGCAAGAAAGATGAAATGAGTAGAATAGCACAGGCGAAGGGGGCATATTACCAAAAGAAGAATCTTACCCTAAGCCGGAAATATATTATCATTAGAACTTACATCTGGAGCATACTTCTTCAGGGCTGTGAGGTATGGACGATAGCAGAGTCGCTGAGAATTCAAGAGTCTCATGATTCGAAATGTGGTTTGACGGAAGGAAGATAGAGATAAAATGGATCTACCAAAGAGTAATGGAGACGTGCTGAGAAGAGTGAGAGAAAAGATTAAGTTTTCGGGAAATCTTAAAAATAAGACGGGACAATTTAATCGGCCATATGCTGAGATATAATAGCGTGATTTAGACAATTGTCGAGTGAAAAGTGAATGGGAAAGGAAGGCCTTCAATGAAATATATAGCGAAAGGGTTATAGTGACTATAGGATAAACATGACAAATTTGGGTAAAAGTTTTAAAATTTAAAATTGCATGTTTAACTGCAAATGGTCAACTTCCACGGCTGGGCCTCCATCAAGGAGGATCGGGTCGTTTTCGAGCTTCAAACTCGAGGAAAGGCCTCGGATTAGCTGCCTCGAGAGCTCGGACCCTAATAATGACTGTTGACCGTCGAATCTTTCCACGAGAACGACACAAACCGCGAAAGTTGCTAAGGATTCGATGGAGAATGTTTATGCAACTATGAATAGGTTATCTGATATGGAATCGAGTGGAGAACTGAGTCAAACCAATCTTAGCATTGTTAACTTGTGATGACCTCATTATGTTATTTTATTTTCAAATGGCACCCACGGAACCAAATATGGCCATATATTGTACGGTATTTTTGTACTTGCTCTCTAACGACCAGGGGAGTACACGCCGTTGACATACGCAAGTGATATCACATTTATCCCATCAATATTTAGGTCCTTATTGGTGAATCTGTGGGCGACTAATGATTATCGAGTGGTTTACCTTTCTAATTACTGCGAACTGCTTTCAGCCTGAGCTGTTTCCGCATGTCAACATAACAAGCTGTCCTCGTGGGCCACAACAGTTGAATGGTCTACCACAGTACTAACCTGTCGGAGTAATAACTTATGATAAATCGTCCACATTTGAAACTATACTCCCATTTCGATTAAAAAGACGTAGAGTCTTATGGTCTAAGATTTTAAGGTGTCCACGGCTCAACGCCCTATCAAACGTATGTAGAAGTGCTCTTGTAAAGGATAGCGATAGGTGTGAAACAAACTCAGGAAGGGTGGCATGAAACCTGACATCAACCAACCCGTAAAGAAAGGTGCTGAGGAGATCATAGTGTAACCGACGGACGAGATACTTAAGTGCTCTCCACATATTACTTAAATAAGAACTGGTATGCTTATGAAAAATATACTTGTGGTGGCATTCGAACCCGGGCCCTGGGATTGGAGTCCAGCAATCTAGCCACCACATCAACCCGGTTCTAATTACTTCTTGAATGATATAAAATATAAAGATGAGTACGCAGCTCAAAGTTATCTTGAACCCATTTCATGAGGAAATACTCATCTCGAAGGTGAAGAATCACGGACTAGGTAACTATTTCGCAGCGTGAAAGAATGTTTCGGATTGCTGGAATGGGACATTCCAACAATCACGTGTATGTCATGCTGTAACATCATATCTTCACCGTCGTAATAACGCAATTATTCCCTCAATCGCGACCGTATCGTCGCATCAAATTATGCCTAATATCGCGACGACAATGTCGCGGGTGATATTATTCTGTAAGAGACGAGAGCAATCAAAATAAGAAGGAAAAAGAGGAGTCATTGCAAACGAAAGACGAAATTGGCGTGAGTAGACTCTCATCGTGTTTGTTGGAAGATTACGCAATTCTCTCGGCGTATGGTTGCGCAATCTCTCGCAACGCCATCGCGTCGCTGCCGTCGTCTGTTGTAAATAAATGCGCATGGCTAAACATTTTCGTCGCGACGCGAAAAGGAATAATCTGCTGAAACCTCAGTCGAAGACACCGCAATCGGCCTCGGTAAGGTTATGTGTCAGTCTCAAGGAAACGACGATTCGGTCTGCCAGGGGTCGTGTTTTTCATTTTTTTCCTGTTCTGTATAATCAGGTCGCAGTTATTAAGGATGTGCGTTCTTATCAACGCTGGAAACGAAACATGCATTTCGAGCTCGAGGTCGGATTTCGTTCCCGGCATCGAATATCGATTCATGGTAAAGAAAAGATTACGGTTTTGATGAAATTTTTTTTGGGACAGGCTTTGAAAAAAGCTCAATTCTGGTTTCCGCAAAAATTCTTTTATTTTATAGATCATGTAAGTGGTTTTCTTTTTGTGTCTGTGTCGAACCTATGAGGGTTTTCGCCGCTAACAAGGACTGAGTTCTCCATTCACTAGAAGAATAGTTTATCGCTCCAATAAAGTGGCTGTTGATTTTAATGTATAGGTACCAGTGACTCAGGAATATCATAATTGTATCAATCAATCGTAATTTTATTTCATCAAAGTTGTTCAATGTTTGGGTTGGTTGGTTTGGTTGGTCAATGTAGCCAATTCCATTAAATAGTATATTACATTTTAACACTTCGTACTCTCTGCCTGACATTCACAACTATGAATCCATACATTATGAAACACTTAATTCTTTTCTTTCTTCTCCCTTCGTTAGCCAACGTTTCTCATTCAATCAATTTATCCAACTTGCAGTACACACTCAATCTTATTCTGCTTGCTTATTAGTATTTCTCCTTTCCATTCCCTTCCCTTTCTTCTAATATATTTAATACTTCTTCGTCTTTATTCCTCGTACGGCAGCTTATTCACTAGATTCTCTTACCCGCAAATATCTTTGAAATACTCCAAACCTACTCACAGCGTCTTTTCGCTTTTTTCATGCAACGCATGGGTCCACGCACGATGTTGAAGGTGTGACCAATCTTCCCTTTGTCTCTTTGCTCAATGAATCCCTCATAAATTCTCTCCCCCGATTCGTAAACTTTTCTGTAGTACATACACGCTGTACTTCTGCGCATACTCTCTGTTTTTTGTTTGCTTTCTGCTATTTCTACTGTTAAACCAGTATTCTCTAAACATTTTCCCCAAATCGAGCTGTGAAGCACATATGTATTTTAAATTCCATTTAAGTATATTGTGCCCTCCTTTGACTTATGCTCTCTCTCATTATTATAAGGTATGTTGGTCGTGATATACAGATCGTGGGCGAATGAATTTTAGTGAGTCAATGATGGCATAATTAAATCGGATTTTCTCTCATCAAAAGCATTTCTCTCCACGCCTAGAGGCATCATTTATTTTTGTCGAAATAGGCGTGTTTATTCAGTGCTGGGGAGTATATGCGAAGAAAATTAGTGACATCTCCTATTGCAACCTTTTTGAACATTATGTGAAGGTGAAGGATCTCAGTTTTTCCCGGCGAATAGACTGGAAGAAGAGTTCTCGGGTTTCCAACCGGGTCCAAGTGTTTTTAGACACCAACGTTTCGAATGCTAAGTCCGCCATCGTCTTCAGGGTGAATGGAATTCACCCTGAAGACGATGGCGGACTTAGCCTTCGAAACGTTGGTGCCTAAAAACACTTGGATCCGGTTGGAAACCCGAGAACTCTTCTTCCATTATGTGAAGGTGTCCAACTTGCTTTTCAGTGCAATTCATTAACATATTAAGGTGGTCTTTTTTTATCCAGCTTCATTTTCGCGAGTTATACCTACATATTCAAATCACTGATACGGCAACCCTGTTTTTAATGAAGTCGGTTACCTAGGTGAACCAGATTTGTTTACTATTTCACGATAAACATGGACGATCATTTTTAGCATATATTGTCAAACTGCGATTCATGCCTCGGATATATTGTCGAAGCGAGTGCCTTTTGTTTGGTGCTTTCCACCTCAGCTCTGGCTTTTTGGTAATTCCCCCGTAAACCAAACAGTTTTCCATATTGTAGCCGCTAGATAATGTTTGCGTTTATTCTGGAGTAAATATTAACGTAAGCCCCATAAACCAAACTTTTTCCATAGTGTAGCCGCTGGTTAATGTTTGCGTTTAGTATAGTGTAAATATTAACGACTGATAACGAATTCCTCGCCAGATGGCAAAAAATTTAACCTTGTCGTGATCTCTGTTTTTGTGTCTTCCGGATTGAATTCATTATATTTTCTTCACCTGGTGTTTATCTGTCTTCCAGCATGCCATTGTCCTAATCACAGAACGTGAAAAAGTAAGACTACGAACGCTTGATGACATGTATGTATGGACACTTATGGATTCTGAGTCAATCAATGCGATAATTTTTAAATCCATAACACTCATATAATTCACCACGGCCTGTATAATAATGCTTGCTTGAATCTCATTGTGGAGTGAGAACAAACACACTGGGGTTGATTCGTGAAATTTGAGCTATAAGGGATCAAAGCATTGACGCTAACGTTCTCCTTTACTGTTGTCGTTGAATGGGCTTTATAAAATCGGCCGTCGACTTTTACGGATACTTTTTTTGTTGCTATCAGATAACATTTAGCTTTTGGTTCCGTACCTTTTATGTCGTTCAAAATTCAGAGCATTTTATTGTTATTACGTGGTCTGCCTGTCACTGCGTTTGATAGTTTTTAACTTGTTTTTCAACGTGGGATTGGGGGAAGAGAAATTCCTAAGGGAACTGAGGGAGGGTAGAGAGAAACCCGGCTTCGGTATTAGACTCCTCTGAGCGAAATACGACAGGATGTCCCGGTTTAACGTCCCATTCGACGGATGTAGTGCTGAATTAGAAGTACTCTCCACACGACACTCAAGGAATGACCGTCATTCCAAGAATCAATTTATTATTACAGTTGGGGTTCGAATCTGGACCCTCTAACATGGGAAGACATTACTCTTCTACTTTACACTTCAACTCTAACCGTTCCAATAATTTTCGTAACTAAATTAGTGGGACCGTGCCCCTACCTAATCTCCCATGCAAAAGTTGTGAAGATTTTACAAGTATTTGAGTTCTCAGGTAAAGGAAATTGGTTATAAAGGTTATCTAGAAAGATAATAAGGGGTATGATAAGAAAGGGTATCTATTAGAAAGGAAGCACTACGTGGAAATCTTCGTGTGGTATGTAAGCACTCACGGCGTCAATTTGGACCATATGATACGACATGAAACTTCTTTGGCGTTCGGAGAAGTTATGGGATCGATTTACTGAAGAGTCCATTGAAATACAAATGAAGAAGTCAAATTAAAATCGGGATTCCAGATATAGCATCAGATTGGAATTAAATTTTGAGAATAAAAACAATTTCTGCAGCTAAGCCGTTGATCAACGGTCTCCAGAGTCAACTATCGGCTTTCGAACAATCAGAAAAGACCTAGCCTGGGTATATAAAATGGCCAAAATACAAGATTTGCCATATCCTTGCCTAGAGGAGTGAGGAGTCTTCTCTTTAAACGTCATCAAACCTGGATATTTCAAACCGGTAGAGAGCCCTAATTTTAGACCGGTAGAGATTTTACTAATATTATTCGCCGGGGAAGAATTAGACCATACTTCATCATCATTTGCCTGCATTATGTCTCAACTAAAGAGGCCCAAATTCGTGGAATTTATCCGTAATTAAACCAAATACGACTTTTATAAACTGCACAATTTATCAAGTCCACAATAGCCGTTTTGATGACAAGTTTGCATCTATACGGACATCTACTGAGAACTTTTCGAGCTGCCTTAAGGGAGTGAAGCAGGGGGCGAACAATCAACGAACGTTAATTACGTTCATACTTTACAAGATACAATACCATTTAATCGGAATTATCTGTTAGTATTCCACCCGCTAGGAATCTGCAATTGAGGAATTTGTGTCTACGAAAAAAATTAATTTTTATCAGTCATTTACTTGATTGAATTAGGATTTAATTCCCAAATGAGCAGGCAAGCCTGAAGATAACAAGCAATAGTAGAGTTATGTAACTTTTTCAAATGCATTGTGGCTATTCCGCACACATTATTCTTATATTTTTGGATACTATGTTTCCTGCGTATTATGATCTATTTGTTTTTCACCAGTAGATAGGGGTAGGTAGCAACAACTTCAGCAGTTGGAGCACCATAAAACAAAATTCTTATTTTACTTGTCCAAAATGTACTGTCTATTATTCAGATGACTTTCCCTTACAACTAATTTTAATTTATCCAGCTATAACTAATCCCAATTTAACTCATTATGCTCTAGCGGCCGATGTCGATCCTAGATTGAAGAATAAATCGTGGAGGTTATAGGGTTCACGTTCGTTCTAAATGATGGATATGATTAATCGTGAAATTCGATTAGAGGAATTCTTGAGGATCTACTTAGTGGCATATGCTATGAGTGTCCAAATCACTGCCAAGAGCCGTGTTGTGCGTTGCCTTGGGATAAAAATGAACATAAATACTTGATTTGCATTAACTGTGAAATGATATGCATGATTATTTATATGTGAGGCTCTTTCTTTATTCCATGGTGCATTTTGTTGTATTTTTAATGAAACAATTGAATGTCATCATTATAAAAATATATGTAGTGTTTATTTCATAAATTATATGTAGTTTTATGAAAGTGCGGCCAAAGATGATACCATCGCTACAAATATGAACTCTGACTTAAAAACATCTTGGATAATGTGATGCTGGTTTAATTTGTGAATTTTTTATCTCAGGCAAGATCAATAGTCGCCTTGGTATTTTCTGGTAGAAAAAAAATTTGGACCGAAATTCTATCTTAACGAAGACGTCAGTATTTCAGGTATACGCTCTTGTTGATGAACATAACTCTTCGGTTTTATGGTGAGACGTGAGGAGACGCTGAATGGGAATTGAGTGACAGCTGTTGGGAACGGTCCAAATGTGCTGGACAAAGATGGGTTTGATGGAATATAACCAAGTTTATTCTATTCATTATGTATTCCTTCCACAATGTGGACTCGCCAACCATCGATTTCAATGATGGGGTTAACCGTAAGAAAAGACCGTGGTATTATGTAGTTGGAGGGCTAATCACGGAATGCGTAGTCGAGTACGAAGCTCATGAAAGGGAACAAAATAATGTGTGGTGCTCACCAGTAACTTCTTCCTATTATTCTGTGATCTTCTGCGACGCATAATGTCACAAAATATGCAATTAAAAATCTACTGCTATATCTGGGTGACGATGCCGGAGTTATTTATTAGAAAACTACTTTTACTAGACATTTCTGGTAATCATTTGAAGGAAATCAAACAACAGTCGAATTCCACGCTCTTTTTCTCCCTAATCAGCCATCATAATGACAGTGCCTTGATAATGAGATGTATAGATATGATGTACTTGTTTTTCTGCCTTAAATTACCACTGAACATGATTAATTTGGAAATTCGTACGCTACTGTAAGTTTAAAGAGGGGAAAAATTGTTCGGATAAGTAAATGTCTCGTCAAATATTCCCGCGAACTGTACTTTTTAGCTTTCAGCGCTCACGTCTACTAAACCGGTCTCTTTGAATTCCGAACATCAGGTTGTTGCCAAATCAGACCCTACAGTTAACTAACTGACAGTAACGATGAATGCCGGAGTATACCAACCAAAATAATTGTATTAAAAGTATACATATTTTAAATGTCAACGCTTCTGTGTGAATTGAAGTAAGAGATTTCTAGCGATTCAGCGAACGCATTTCAACAAGCGCATCCTCATGAATGCCTTGGGAATCGATTTCAACAACACAAATTAATTCTATGCGGACTTTTCTCGGTAATAGACGAGACGCTATATTATTTAGTACATGATAATGGTGTGGTGAATAGCGATTTGGTGTTATATCCCGAAGTTCCGGATTCGAATCCTTTTAGAGGATGAGTTTTCTCAGAGAAATTTCGATTACTGGCCAAGTTCTGTGTGGAGAGCTCTTCCAAGTGCAGTATATCGTTCGTTGGATGGGATGTCAAACCATGGTCTTCTTGCCAACTTATGTTTAGAACAGGATGATGCCGAAAGCAGATTTTTTTCCCTTCCTCCTTCACTATGTCTAACCCTATCTATCCTCCAATCACGAATGCCACAAATGCCTTCAGCTATCGGTCACCCAGTAACTATATAACTAACAGTAACTAACCCAGTGATGTGTTGAAATTTTATGCCTCGCGACTTTCGTATCGTCGGGACAATCAATGTGAATTATATTGGTGAGCGCGAGAATATGTGGATTTTTATGAAAACCACGTTAGCGCAATTGGTAATGCAGGTATTAGATGAAATGTGTCCGTAATGGCCGAAGAAATGTAGCTTATAAAACATATTTTATGACACGAATGCATGATGCAAGAGGATATCCGTTTGGGATATATAGAAATGCATTCTAAAAGTTTCGGAAAAATAAATGTTAAAAAAAATGCATTTTCTTGGAAGTGCATTTTGAGATTCGTTCTCGAATCGAGCGGACGCTTTCCAAATGCCCTCTCGAATGCTTCGATTCGACGGCGGGTAAAAACGGGGCCTACTCACCGGAAAAGCCTCGATCGATTCTTGTCCGCGATTCTGGTCCACACAGTCGGGTTCCGCAGTCGGAAAGTAGCAGGGGGACGGTGGAATTAGACAATCTTCCCTCCGAAAAGCTGATCCGCTGGATCGGTTCGCGATCCAGAACCCTCCGTCCTCTCAGGACGGAAGCGGAGAACGAAGGGAAACAAGAGAGGGTAGGCCGACCGATGCGTCGCAGGCGAAGAGACGTCTGGAAGATCCGGAGATTTTCGTCGGAGCACTTTCTCCGCGGATTTCGCGGACGGGATGTCGGACACCTCCAAGCGGCAGAAGGCGGCGCGGACTATCCTCTCTCCCTCTCTCTCCCACTTCCACTCCACGGTTCTCAGTGCATGGGGGAACAAACACACCAGACGCATGCACTCACAAAGCACTGGACATCACCGTCGGGCCCAAGTCGTCGGTGTCTTAACAAAAAAAAAAGAAACGAGTCTTCACCCACTTATGACGTTTGTCATCCCACGAGAGGAAAGGACGCGACTCCCCGCGATGAATGTGCCCCTGTTTCGCGCGGGCTCGTGAGCTGGAATGAATGGATCCGTAGCCGACTCCGCCTTCACTCTTTTTTTCTTCTCTCTCTCTCTCCGCCTCTGGTGCAGGAAGGACCCTTTCTCTTTGTGGGGAGGGGAGGAAGGTGGGAGGGACTCTCTCGTGGGTTACGTGGGGATGGTAGGTGGGGAGGGAGGGTAAGAGGGGAGGGAGGAGGGGGGAGAACGAAATCTCTCTTGCGAATCGCGCGCGCCGTTTCACAAGTGACGCTCGCGAAAGGGCCCGCCGACAGAGCCCTCTGCAATGCCGCCGCCGAAGTACCTATTATAAAGTGCAGTGTTCGCGTTTTCCACCATTTTCTACCACCATGGCTGGATTAACGATATAGAAAAACAAGTACGTGCTTAGGGCATCATGGAAGGCGGCAAGACAGAAATTTTAATCTGAAATGTTTTCAACTATGAATGGCTGTATATTTATAACTATTAAAGGTTAACAAGAAGGTAACAACGCAAGAAGGTGATTTAATTTCTGTCCTTAAATTCTGAAAAGTGTCGTTGTCTAATTGTAAATCTACATGTCATCCAGCGAGTCGCTAAACAGGTATATGTGGCAGGTAGATCTGTGGAAATTAAATTCTGCTAAAAAAAGGAAGAAAAAAATTTGGAAATAAGTATGAGGTGTGATTATTATTTGGTTTTAAATAATTAGGCTTTATTTTCAGTTTGCCTTTTAATGTGCGTACGAAGAACCAATTCTTGTATTTCTTGGCCCGTCAGCTGATCTCTCTTGATTTGTCGCTTGTCTGTGATGCTGACAACTTGGATACTGTGCTGGGTGGTTTAACTCAAATCTTGTGTCTGGAGTGTCAACCTTGTGCTCGTGTCTTTTGGACTTTTTAAGTAACTTTAATATCACGAACACTCCTTGAGTCTCTAGGGCGTCCCAACGAAACACTTACAGTAGCCCGAGTGACACTTTCTGTACGCTCATGGGAATTTGCTACAAACGCAATGTTTCTTTTGGATCTCCTCTAGTTCCTGAATAAATCTTTATTTGTTTGATGCATACTCGAGTTAGGTATGGAGGCAGGAATAGGTAAGGATTTTTTTTGGTGAAAGTAATACAAACTTAACGACGTGCGACTATTTGCCTCAATCGTGATGCATCTTATGGAAAATTTTGAGCTACTGTCGTCGCATTTCATTCAAGTTGAACTAGTGTTCAACCCTTGGTCGTTCGGTTCTCAGAACCCTAAGGTAGGTCTAGTTGGTGAGGGTAGGGCACACCAAGCACTAAGTCGAAAAACGGCATGTGAAATTCGTGTATTCAGGGTAGGAGGGACTGTTTCTTACTCTATCCCCCCTGTAGTTTCTCTGAAAGATCTAGTTCCCAGAAAATGATTCAGCTTCAGCTTAGCTATTAGACCCGAGAAGCCTCTCTCAGATTGAAACTGGTATCTTCAGTACTCAGTGTGACCTCAAGGATGCCACATCGTAGATTCAATACGTATGCCTATTTTTAACTTAAAAACGAGCTAGGAATTTCAATAAAAGCTTTCATATAAATTCTGATAAATTGTTTGTATTTTCTTGTATCGATTTCACATCATCAATTGTATTATATCAACATTGTTGCTTTTGTGAGCAGGCCCTACGTGATATTCCCAGCGCACATTGGTTGTATTTGGGTGGGGATATGGATGCCACCGATGTAATCCGCTGACGGTTTTCTTACCTAATGAGGTCGGCGATGATTTTTCCATCTCTACTATTTTGGTTGTGGAATTACTTTTGCCTGTACCTGAAGTCTGAATAAATTAATAGCTATTGTAAATAGACTCTTTAAACACCCGTGGAAGGATATAATTACCACTCATCATCATCATCATCGGTCAACAATCCTAGGATTTTTTTGACGCAGCCCTCCACTCGATTTTTCTATCGGCCAACCTCTTCATATTGACGTAGCTCCTCTCTTTTACATCCTCCACAACTTGCTCCATGCACCTCATACGAGGCCTGTCTTTTCCATTCTTCCCTTTCACTTTTCCCTCGACGATTTTCTTCATCAGGCCATCGTGTCTTATCAAATTTAATTCGTTGTACTTCTACTAAGTGTTACAACTTAGCAATACTAGTTTCACTCACTTATCGGAAAGAAAGTGGGAATCGGTTGACGAAAACATGAGTATGTATGTAAAATTTTGGTGATTAAATAATTATTTTGCAATGAGTACTATTCACACACGTTGTTACCTACGGGGTTTTTAGCATAAAAATGTCTCGTTGCTAAAGGTCTTGGCTGGCTACAACTGGATTTTTTCAATAGAAACACTCATCAGGTACCTGATGAGAGTGTGGCGATGTTGTAAATTAGCTGTTTAACATTATTTAGTCTTCCATATCAAGTAAAAGGTGTTGTTACCTTCAGTTTCTTAAACATTACTACAGCTGGTCACTACACTACAACTGGTCTGACATTTTTGTGAAAAAGGGTGAAACTAGTAACCAGCTGTGGCACTGTGATATTAAAAATGCGTGGAGGAAACGACTCGTTTAATTTGACAGTGATGACTTAATAATTGATCCATCCATAAAATATGACCTCTTCATACTTAGTATTTATAGATACTGGTGGAGGTGATGAAGACTCTTGGTCCCGTTGGCCAGGTCTGTATCATTTTGGCCTGGTAACCTGAAAGTTTTTTTTCGTAAGGTTAAGGTGGGGTTAGACCAGTGGTTCCCATATATTTTGGCCATACCCAACCTAAGTATCTCTAGTGCCCCCATTCTACCCGCTTTGACATATTTGTATTCTTATTATTAAAATAAGTGGACTCATTCACGTGAAGAGAGCCTCTAAGAGTCCATTAATTTGGTTTAAACAAGCTGCTGAAGAATACAGCGTGAGTGAAAGGGAAAATGATATACCAAATGTCATTCAATCCTTTCAGGCGTAACTTTGTGGAAGTTCATTATGAGTAATTACAATAACAAATTGTGCCTTGATCCACAGAGTTTTTACTCATGATGACGCCGTGGCGTTGAAAATAGTAGTACCAGTAAAAACTCTGTGGATTAAAACCTAATTTATTATTGTCATTATACCAAATGTCAGTTGAAGTACTAAAGAAAAAATCCGTAGGAGTGGTTAAACGATCCTTTTAAAAATCAAATTGCTTACCTTTGGGGGTGTACCCCATGTTAATATGGCTTTATATAGGTTCATGTTTTGTCCATCCCTGAAGATGATGGCTTTTGATTGATATCAATGATATATCAGAAGGTATTTTACCTCTAAGGTGTATTCGATACATATTTTAGAGTTTTAAACTAATGAAAAAACCCGTAACCTTGTAACTAACATTGGATATTAGTTGATGACTCAACCCTTACCACACACCCTTTCGGTTGCTTGCAGTGTTTTGTGCGTATGAAGAAGTTAAACGATGATAAATATCCTAATCAGCTGGTGATAAAAGATAAAAAAAAATACTGATTCAAATGAAGAAGAATGTGCTGTAATAGTTTCCTCGCCAGCAGGGTTTAGGAGTCGGCGAGAGGGGTTATTCTTATTTGATTCTTGAAGAGATCTTGAGGAAGATCCTCTCTTTCTCTCTCTACTCTGTTTCACCTTGGTATGGCGCACAGATTCTCCCGGCGTTCATTTCGCTTTCGCATTCTGCGATCGACGACACCTCGTTGATAGTTTACTCGTCGCCTAGCTGTGGAATTCGAGGACAGAGCGGAGTAGGTACATTACGCAGGTAGCGTTATCTAGGAGCTCTGAACACATCGGGTCTACTCTACCCCCGGTGCCCCGCAGACATTCCTATCTTTTCATGGGACTGGGATGGAGTATGATTGATTGCAATAATTTTGTGATTATATTTTTCTGCATTCATTTTGCCGAGATAGCCCCTCATGCATGCTCGGAGATGATATAGTAAAGGGGAGTTATCATAACCCTTTAAGTGTAACTCGTCTGTCAAAAGAACTTAAGTGAAAATTATTATAATCAAATCTAACCGTAGTTTAAAATATCGACTTAATATTTTAAGTAAACTCCAAGACTATATCTTTGCTGATGACGTTGAAAACATTCTGAGAACTCCGACTTGGTAATGTAGATTAGATCGTGAATATAAAATTAGGGAAATAGATTTCCAAACCCACGAATTTAAAATGTCTTTCTTTCCTCGTACAATTCGGTAACTGAAATGCTGTGAAAATATTCAATAAATATACAAGCATAGGTAGCCTTGGTGGTGGCATATCGGTATAGAGACATTTAGCTTATCAAAATACCAGCACGATTATGCATGATTGCTTCGTCTTCTTAAATATTTATTTAAATTTTTTAATTCGGCTAAAACATAGCTGCTTAATCCTATTTTAGATTGATAAGTGAAGAATCACTCCCTGCCACACACCTATTATCGTGTCTTTCAGGGTAGTATGTAGATGTATTATGACTCGGCTGAAGATTAAGTTATATTCCTAAGTATTCGGGAATATTTTGCCTCACTTTGAATTTCATATTATGTCCGGGATGTTAAACCGTGGACCACTCGACGTATTTTTTAAAGGGAACCCTGTGTTGGTATTAGCCAACGCAGGGTTTTGCTCCACCCTTTCTCCATTCCCTGAAAAATTCACGCCTTTACCCAAATCCACAGCTATCCTAGATGACGAAAAGGACCTTATACGTCGGTCGACTCCCAAGAATAACAGCTAATTCCTTCCGAAGTTACCTGAAAATTCACTGAAAGGTTAACTGGGATTATGATGTATTTGGTTTTCGTACTTTTCCCTGGCGAGGAAACTTTCCCGTTAAGTATTGCAGAGAGAGTGGAGAACTTGGTAGATAATGATACGCCTCGCTAACTCCTTTGATTTAAAAAATATACATTGAAGGATTTGCTTTCGGGCCTATTGAATACATTCCGTGGTTGGTTACTGACGAAGAATCGATTTTATCGTAAAATCACAGATTGCGTGATTGATTTGAGTAAAGGTCTGCTTTTGGTCCGACGTGTGAGGTCAACTTCTCCGCAAATGTTCGTGCGTATTAACTTGTCGCGAGTGGTGGAACTATGAGGGTCGTTCATTAAGTCCTTAGAAAATCCAATCGGTAGCGATGATATAATCTCAAAAGGTTTGCTTTTAGAAAAGGTCATCTCTCATTAGACTGTTGTAAAATTTTCATCCTTATCCATCTCGTGGTTTCTCTAGCAACAAATTTATTTTGCTACCATAGCAACAAACTTAATTTATTTAGAAAAATGGAAAAAATTGAGTTTCGTGCGGGGATGAAACACTTTTATTTAAAAGGTTTAATATCAAAAGATATCAAAGCCGAATTGAATGAAGTTCATGGTACATCTGCTCCTGTGTTTGCGACTGTTTACTATTGGGGAAATGAGTTTAAATGTGGCTGCACATCCACAAATGATGACCATCGTTCAGGACGTCCAATGGCAGTGACTTCCTATGAAACAATTGAAAAAATCCACAATATGGTTAAGAGTGATCGACGAATCAATGTGCGTGAAATAGTTAATACCGCAGGTTTATCACAAGGTACAATATTTTCAATTTCGTAGGAAAAATGGGATATGAAAAAAATCTCGGCAAGATGGGTGCCGGGTTTGCTCTCAATGGAGAATAAACGCAATCGTGTGATCAACTCGGAGGCTGGTTTGGCGCTTTTCCATCGCAGCCCTGGCAAGTAGGTACTGACTATCTGCAAAATATGCAAAATATTGTTTGCGACTGGGACAAAGTAGAAACAGTTGAATATCGTGGGGCAAATGTTGACGAAGCTTTTGTTCAGCGGACAACAGAATTCGGGTTGATGTTAATGTTGTTCAATCGTGAGTTAGCGGTGCTGATGATCTCAATTTTGAATTGTTAATGGTCTTTTATATTAATTTTGATAGTTGGACAAATGTTTCTGATGATAAATACATTTGAATCCTTCATCATGCAAAGTTTAGCTGTTTACGACGTTAAAATAATCGCATTCAAAGAAGTAGACAATTGAAACTTTAGTAATTACACATTAACGAGGGAATATTTTTTTACTGAACCGATATTTGAAATACGTGTCCGTTAATATTTTCATGTTAGTATGCGACAAATGGTATGAAATCCTAGAATGATTGGATGTAGAGAAGGGATTTAAAAAGGGATCTCCTGTGACTTGGAGGATAGTGGCTGCAACGTTGCTGTACAGCATGCAGCCAAAAAAGTTCCTGAGAGAAATAGCCTCTAGATTGAGATAAACAGCAGGAAATGATTATCAGCTGCACAGCTTATAACGTTATACATTTATAAATTTGATTGTCACCATGTCATTTAATAGCCTATTTTATATTTTCCTGTTTCACATTTCGCACCAGTTAATTATGCAAAAAACAATATTAATTTGTTTAGCATATGGAGTAGATATAAAAACAAAATTAAATTTTTTTGCATTCTATCCAAATATATGCCACAACGTGAAAGGTTATAACCTATATTAGTAACCAGCTTATCTAACGTATGTAGTAATATATGTTCATGATTGCCGCATTTACGGCTTAGCTTTTGTATGATATGCCTTGTAGGGAGACATGAGAATAGTTCACATGCGAGTATATGAATTCGCTGAGATACAAGAAAATTGCTTTGGATACCTGGTAAACATCGAATATGCTTGACATTGAATAAGTTTGGGAATCAAATATGAACGCGAGTACAATATTTGTAGGTTCGTGGCTACAGTAAAATACTCTACAGCATGGTTTCCAAGTTCAGTAAAGTCATTGAAGGGGTCGCAATCTGGGATAACGCGAGCCATAGGCTGGCGTTATTTTTGGTGCTATATAGCGATCCCCCAGGGGCCGCTATTTTGCTTACAGAATCAGGAAAGCGTTATATTGCGCCGATCTCTCCAAAATAACGCCCTACGTCATAATAGCACCGTCGTAATCTGTTACAGAATAGCCCTGTTAAAATTAGATCATTTCAACTATCTAAAGAGTGCAGCAATCACTAAGAACATGACTAATACTCGAAGAAGAATGACTGTAATAATCAGATTAGGTGAAGAAATATTTTTTAAAATTACGTTTTCCATTCTGTGGAGAGTTGGAAAGAGAAAATGATGTATTGAACATTATGTGGATCTGGGGTAGGTAATTACTAACAGCTCTCCGGAATTACATTTCATAAAGCTTACGTTTTCGGGTTTTTGTCTGAGATATTTATCAGTTTTATATCCTAAACTTGCGTGTTTAGTTAAAAGTAAACTTAATTGATGGTGTATCTGAAGGCTAATTTATGATGATTTAATGATATGATATAATAATTAACTAGAAATATGTATATTCGTCCTTTTTTCCTTTTTTGAATGCCTGCATAGTTATATGTAGATAATGAATGCCTGGTGATGATTAACTCCCTGACACACACCCTTGCGGTTGTTTGCAGGATATTATGTAGATGCAGATGTGATGCAAGTTCGTGAAAAGAGCCAGAAAAATATCGAATTCGCTCATGCTTTCCGTAGTTGGAAAGCCATTTAAGCTGATTCATGTTTGTGGAAGGGAACGAGAAAACTTAAACATAAAAAAGTGGTAATTTTGTATCCGATTTCTAGAATTTCTTATTAATTTTTAGGATATAAAGGCAACTTGACCTGTAAGTCATCGTGGATTTTCCGCAAGTTGATTTGGAATTACGCTATTCTCTAGTCCGCTCAGAATAATATGGAGAACAAAAGTAAATTTAGATAATAATCCTTCGCGAAAGGCCTTTTATTATAGCAATTTTATTTATTGTCGTTGCTACTTGCGGAGATGACCTCATTGATCATTTTTCGCATCGGGATATTTAAGGACTAGGTGGAATAAGGAGAAATCCGGTTTTGGCATTTTCCTACTGACTAAAGGTGCCAAGTGGTTCTCGGGTTAACTTCCCATCCGACGGACGGAGTGCATAAACATAAACTTTACTCTCTTCAGTACTTAAGAAGGGCTTCGTATACTACTAAAAATTTGTCACTGTCTGGATTCTAAACCACTCCCTCGGTATGGGAGCCAGTACTCTAGGCACTAATTCAACTAGATCACCAAGGGTATTAATCATTTCTCCAGTTGGACAAGGACGAAACTATTAATGACTATGCAAGGGAGTTGTGATGAAATTCTTTCTTGCGAGCATTATGTGACAGCAATTTATTTCGATCCGCTGAAGTAATGCATACTTCCGAAAGAGAATTACGTTGCCCGATTGCTGAGAAGTGCTGCGCTTGCGTTGGCCCGTCATCGGCTTTTATGCAAAAGCAGCACTCACAAAGGGCTAAGGGTGACGTAATTCTGGGTAAAGACGCGTGTTTGAGAATCACAACAAAAGACAGCGATGAAGCATGTGGTCGCGTGATTTCGAAGATTGAGTTGTCTTTTAGTGAAGGAAGTTATCATTGAATGCTTTTGAAATGTGGATGTACATGATTTAAAAAAAAATGAGCTGGGCTTACGGAGGGACATTCTAGGAAGATTGGTCCGTGGAAGATACTGATATTGCCTTTTTACTCTTCATTTTTCATCAATCACATATATTAGACGGCGTAAAAAACCATACCGGTTAATCATTAATGGCTGTACTTCACTTCAGTTTAACCTAAATCTCAGTCTCTACAAAGATTTCTTTTATGGATATTATAAGTATATATACTCCATGCTTTATTTCATCAATCACGTATATCACACGACGTAAACAAACCATTCCGACCACCGAAACAGCTGCGTCGGTCGGAAATTTCCACGAATCGATATGTACTAGTGATACCACTACACATCCTTTCAGCGCAGAGAATTCAACGAATTAATTTGCATTCGCCGTGTAAAATTGCTTTAAACGTAAATTACTTCAAGTCATCACTTAAATTTATTCGCAAATTACTGCTTGAATGATCATGCGCATGATTATTCGCCGTGTAAAATGGCCTGTAGATAATTTAAGCATTTCGGATTAACTCGGTAGAAAGTTAAATAGATTGAGCGCGCCCAGCGAAGAGGCCTCAATTGAATCTTTGGCTAATGAATCCCACATCCGTAGCAGCAAGAAATAATGCCCATCTCCATGCAGCTACGGTACACCGCTTTGTACATTTTCATATCGCTGGCGGGACCGACGACGCCCAAGCTCGCATAATCTAGGGGGGCGTTCTCGGAGATGACGACAAGGCCCCACTCACGCCTCCAGCAGCACCCGGCTCGCTCCGAGTTGGGGCTTTCACCTACAGGGTGGTGATACCCTGGAATGACCTACTGGACCCTCTCAAAGATTAACCAGCGAAAATTTTCCCCTTCCTCCGAAAGTTTCATCCTAGGCAGAATTTAAATGTGCAAATGTCTTTGTGACATTTTAATCTGCAAGCTCACTGCGGCGCCAATCTCATGTGAATTGAGAGTTTTAGCTAGCAGTGGCACCTTTTCTTCATCTTATATTCGTAAATATTAACCCTGTTATATTTAAACTAAAAGTATTCATGACACCGTGGCACAGAATATATATATTTTTTAAATGCTTCCGCCAAATTTGTAACGTAGGGTTTCCGCCAAATTTACCATTGGTAGAGTTCGGCTCGTGTGACTACCAGCGAAACTTTTGCTATAAGCGGAAACTGCCAATACCGGGATTCGAACCCTAAGGATGGCAAAACAAACCCACATACTACGAGATAAGATTCCATAGTCTCTCGCAAAGCATTATAAGCGACCCGATGCAAAATACATATGTTGTAACTTCCACTGTGAACATCAAATGACTGAAGTTTGAAAACTGGGTGATATAAAAATACCATTCAAAATATACCTTCGCAGTCAGGCAGACCTTTTTCTGTTGACATTTTTAATGCCCTCTTGTGTATGTTGGAAAAAGACCGTTTTCTTAATAATGGAAGAGGACAAAAATGTGTCAAGTAACTGGGACAACTGAAGGAGAAGAAAGAAAGCCTTAGATTCCGTAGTTGTGTGCAATATTCTCTTAGCCGCCCGGAACATTTCTGACTTTTATTTTGTTTTTGAACTTACCATAGAAGGCATTAATGACAAGAATCGTTGCTGCATTGTTGATATTTTTATTTTATAAATTGGTGAAATTCATTTACTTATGCGTCTGAGTTTCACTCGATCCCCGGATTCTGTATTTCTGTATTCAGTATTCAAATTCAGTTACTGAAATCAGTAGCTGAATTTTCATCCTTTCCTGCGTAATTCTGTGGATCCCCTCGAGAAAACGGATGCTTATCCCTTTGATTCTTTGTCATACTATGCTTGGAAAGTATTTTGTGCTTTTTATTTTTTTTGGCATCACGTATGAAACCTTTGATAATGACTGGAATGGGTAATTGTTCAAAGAAGTAGCCGTCATGAAGTAATTTTCCTGGGTAAGTTGCACTTCAATATAGGTACTTCTTTTTCATTGTTAACTCTAACTCAACATAATGCATAGGTATATGTGTAGCTTAAACCTGGTTCTTGCGGGAGAAGGATTAGTAGAATTTGATTTAGATTGGTTTGAACATGGAAAATGAAGGAGGCTTGGTGAATGCAGAAGATGAAGAGTAAGAAAGTCGAAATGGATGGTAAATGAAGGGAGGGAAATTGAAATTGGTCGAAGATTTTAGATGGTCGGAAAGAAAGAGGATGGAGGACATTTTAAGAAGCAATATAATTTGTGTAGCCTATTCTGGTCTTCCACCGGGTCAGATCCTGGACGCCTGGAAGCTTGTGATCAGAATTAGAGAGGCCAGAGAAAGACGTGAGAAACCGGCCAATCAGAAGCCACCTCATTGACCTTCCAAAACGGACCAATCAGAAGTCACCTGATATAGACTGGAGTTATATATAAAGGACATTTTCTCACTCTGGACACTCAGCCCTGAGGATGATGCCCGACACGGATATTGAAACGTCGGCAGAAGTCGAGGACCTGACCCGGTGGAAGACCCGAATATACTTCACAAATTGCATACGCCGGGAAAGCATTAGAACTTTCTTCAAGTAATATAATGTTGGAGACGGTGAAAGATATTTGGTGAATACCTACACATTTTGACCTGCGAGCCGCCGCGAGGGCGTGTGATAGGTTACCAGCCGTGAAGTTGAGTTTATCTGAAAAAAAACCTTGTTAAGATGAAGAGTTCTCGGCCTTCCATCTGGGTGAAGGTGTTTAATCGCACCGACGCACGTAGGAGTATTTGCACTCAAAAACCGGTCAAAATTGTTTTATGATTTTTTTCGCAATATGATCCAATAAATTTTTTTTGACCATAATTAGATGGTTATTTACTAAATATACAAACTTAACACGAAATCTATTGAAATGCATCTTTATTCAGTGTCCAATTATTGGTCATCGTCCCCTTCGTCGTCATGTTCGCCTTCCTCGGATGACATAGATGACGCCTTCATGCGGAGACATAGATGGGGAATAGCAGGCATATGCATAAATCTGCTAATGTTGGTGGGACATTTGATATGGTTCTGTAAAGTTTTGTAAACTAAGATGGCTTCCATTTAAACGCAAAGTCACATCTTAGCGCACGGTGAACCTATCTCAAGTTTCACAATAATCTTACCCTTATACCTCATCTCCCGGTTTGAGGTTCCGTTAAATATGTGGCGTAATTGAAACCACAGATTATGATGCTGGGAGTTTTAAGATTGCATTTGATTCTCAGGGTTTCCCTGCGATGTAAATTTGATAGGGATGATACTCTGCCTGCCCCTGATCCCATCCAGAAGCTTCCCCTCCCCCCAAACGATGTCAAGTACTCCCGCATTTGCGTTTCTCTCCGTTAAGCACTCATTCTCCTTCTTCCTCCACACCCACATCTCTAACGCCTGGAACCTATTTTTATTTTTACTTAAAATAGCTTATTCCGCTGAGGGTTTTTTCGAGGGTTATTTTAGTTATACTCTTAAGATGGGAATTTCATCAGTGTTTGTCATTTGTTGGAAAGGAATTTAGTCGACAGTGTTATACTTCCTAGCAGCTTCTCCATCATTTTCCGTCCTATGCCTCGGTTTGGCTTCATCCTCCTTCCGTCCCATGTCGAATTCATAATTCTAACCAACCTCAGCTGTCGATCGCCTTCAGTTAGTAATGGCTGATATTTAATTACTTGGCTTTCAACGCAAAACGTCCTTCCCGTAGGCTCTGATAGCGCCATCGGCGAGGGCAATCTTCGTAGGTTTGAAGTGGTAATGAGCGATCTCTGATTACACATAAGTGGTCGTGTGCTCATTGAAGTCCTGTCGCGCGCAAGGGCTTCCGTAGCATTCCAGTCTGATTCCACCGGCGCCTTAGAATTCGCGGAGTCGCAATTTATTGCGTGAGGTCGTGCTTCCTAAAGGAGCCTCCTTGGCATATTTTTCTTCTCGCATTCCTATCGCCGTTTATTCGCGATGCGCCATATTTTTCAGACACGCCCTTGGGTCCTCGCGTAGGCCGGAAACCCTCGTATAATTAAAGGCCGGAACTTTGATGGTTAATTGTCAATTGCGAAGCGACGTACGTTGTGGGAGGTCATTGCAAGACGAATCCGGAGGGAGGCTCGCGGAATACATACAGTGGCGCCAAACTGGCCGCGTCGCATACTATAGAAGTGATTGTTGCGCGCGGCTGCCATACCCATTGTAAGTACGTTCCTACGGCGTTTGAATCAAAATCTTACTCTCATCGTTTGCACTGTGTTGTTAGTTGTTATTAGGGGAGGCAATCGACAGCCAAGGTCATGCCCACCATGGAGGACAGGTGTATAGAGGAAATGTTTGTGGAACGGAGCGATATTAATGGGATTTAGATACTGATTTATTCATTTTACACTGTAAACTATATTAAATATCGCTGTAATTACTAATTTTTAACAGAAAATCATTATTTTATTTACTATAAGTAACCTTAATAAAAACAGAAATTTATAATAAAATAATCTTATTCACTAGAACGTTGTCTTTAGCCGGTATACTAAAAAAATAAAGGTATACCGTTTACCATTTTTAGGAAATTTACTTAAAAGGCTAATTATTCAGAATATCACCATCCTTGAAAATGTCATCATAATTAATTAGGGTGGAGAGAAACGAGAGAGTCCCATCCGACGGACGGAGTATTGTCGAAGTCCTTTTCACATGGTAGGTACTCAAGTTGAAACCGGCATATCAATAAAAAATCTTTCCCATTACAGGGATATGAACCCGGGACATTTGGCTTTGAGGCCAGTGCCACCATACCAACTGAATTATAAGTATTAGCCTCTTCTAAAATGGCCTCTAAAAAAATTATACGAAAATTTACAAACACTTTTCGTGTGTTCCGGAGAGAATCATGTTGTATTCACAATAGAATTCCCAAAAAAAATAGCTGCAATACCAGGATTTATGCTTATATATAATATTGATATTACCTACCGTAATGAATAAATTCTTCTCGGGTTTGCCAGCGGTAGACATTGCCCATGCTGGCCGACGTTTCGATTCTCTTCTTTGTCATCGTCTTCAGGGCATTTGAGTGTCGATTTACGATTCGGCCATCTTAAGTATATTTCCGGGCGGTCAGGTGCCATGTGATTGGTCGCTGAATTTCGTAGATGAATTAAGGTGAACTTCTGAATGGCTTAAATGAAAATGTCCGAAGACCGGAATATCCAAATGCCAATTAAGGTAGGGAAAATAGTAAGAATAATTGGCATTTGGATATTCCGGTCTTCGGACATTTTCGCCGATTTTCATGATTGGTGAAACGTAGACCAGCATGGACAATCTGCACCGGTGGAAAACCCGAGGAGAATTTCTTCAATCTGTTCGCCGGGAAAGCACGCGCATTTATTTCTCCTGCCGTAATTTTAAGTGAACTGTTGTGTCAAAGACTTTCGTTCACTCCATGTGGAATATGACCCATGATAACCTCTTCAAATCTTATTTTTATAGTTGCTGGATACAGTCAATTGATTATAGTCCTCATATTCACCATATCATAGCAGTTAGTATGTTGCGTTCATCAGCATTAACCCTGAGAGTGTTAGTAAAGGCATGTGGCAGAGGGTAGAAGGTCGCAATCAATGAAGTATCAAGGTTAACTAGTGTTGGGAAACCCATGTATTGTATATGACTTTGTTTTCATTAAAATTAGGGATGGGTCGGTTCGGTTCTTCGGTTCTCGGTTCCACCGGTTCTTGAGCTTAGAACCGGAACCGAGGCCAAAAATAATCGGTACCGAAATAATTGGCGCGAAAACCAGTTTGAAACCCACTCACACTCCGAAAGTGGAGGCTTCACATTAAAACCTGGTGAAATAGTGTACTTAGATGCTTCAAAGTCGCGAATTATTCTAATTCAGTCTCTGAAAATGATTATTGATTACCTTATCTTACCATTGAGTAATGCAAATTAAGTGGTAAATTAAGAACCGGAACCGAGAATCGGAACCGAGAACCGAAGTTAAGAACCGAACCGGAACCGGAACCGAAAAAAGTGGAACCGACCCATCCCTAATTAAAATGTATATGAAACATTTAGTATGTGAATACTAAATTTGATCCACCATAAAATTATAGTATTTGAATGGGATAATAGCAGTGGAGTATCTTGTCAAACTTTTGAAAATTGGTTTATAACTATGACCAAAGTTTGATTGCTTGCCGTGGGTATTATTATCATTTCAAAGAGGACTCTGGATGGGGTATTATTAAAACATATTTTCACTTCATGAGGAAGAAGAAAATTATATTAAATTAATTATTTATAAAAAATATAGCATAATGTACAGGCATTTGTTTTCCACGATTGCAGAATTGTTGGAATACTCTATTCGTAGCAAAACACTACTGATGTTGCGAATCATCGAATCACTTAACACTGGTTCATCGAAGTCCTTTTGAGTTTTTCAAGCATCAAATCGATGCTTTCTTCGCTGACAGCCGAAGATTTCGTGAGTCTTATATTCACACCTTGTGTACTGTCTTACTTTCATGCTTCCTCGACTCTCAAGGAAACACATCCCTCGAGCTCGTGACGCTGCTGAACTTTATATACATACAATTTTGCACTGAGGAGCTTAACCTACCGATCACATATAACATTGGAGCACTTGAAGAAAATAATGAAAAAGTAACCCTATGAATTCTCTTCCTGCTTCCTGCTATCGAACACTTTTCCTGTTCAAGTAACCATCTTCCTGTATTCCTCGATTTTTTTACCTCATGTCCGAGCCGGAAACCGAGGAGGAAGTTAGAGATTTCAAGTCCAGTTTTCAAATAAATACAGGTGTGGAATGGACGATACCGTTTATCTTTATGAGAACTATTTTTTTCACAAACGTTGTTGATATCGTTGGCAAGGAGATACATGCCCTACGAACGCCAGCGTAGTTAAAGTACACAGCGAATCGTTGAAATGGTCCACTACTGTTTTCGGACTTTCGTAAAGACCCGAAGGGGCCGGGCATCAAGTTTAGTTGAGATCACATTCGGAAAAGGGTTCCACAAAAGTGCAGAAAATACACGGATGGAAGGCATTATTAAACAACAAAACTGTATCGTGTCCGCTCAAGGCTTAGGGAAACGTAGTTCTTGCGGCGTGGGAACTGCCCAAGGTCCAATAGGGTTGAACTATATGATACCCGTGTACTTGTATTATACAATCCACCCACTTGCCAAACCACTCAAGTCGGCCTTCCCCCCTCTATGCCCGACAAAAATCTCTCAGTGTCCCTACAAATCTTGAAGCTGGATCCAACCAGGATGATGAAACTCGTCCGAATTCTTTGTGATCGTTTCTCTCAGGATTTCTTGAACTTCAGGATGACGTAGGAACAGGCGAAGAAGAGGATGATCCACGAGATCGTTGCAAGGTAGCCGGAGTAGACCGAGGGCCAGGTCAGATCCCATCCCTTGATCATGATGTCCCTCAGGGACTCCGAGGCGAGAGTGAGAGGCAGGAAGCGACTCAGGTGGCTCATGAACCTCGGGAGTCCCTCCACGGGCCAGAGTATACCTGGGGAAGAGGAAAGAGTTTTTACGTCTACATCGACACTTCACTCTGCAAGATCACCGCGAGGGTGTGTGACAAGGGGTTGAAGATCACCAAACATGCACTATTGACATGTAACTAGGGTACTACATGGAAACATGCTACATAACACGGTCACATGCAGCTACATGGTTAGTATCTACATAGTAATAAAGGGATTCGTTGTTAATACATGCATCATGCACTAAAGACTACTCTACAATATTTCACCTAAATATCATTTTGTTATGCTGCCTATCGTGTTCTCTAATAGTACGGGGGAAATATTATATTTTAAATCCATCGGTACGACAATCTATCTCTCTAATCTTATTTATCTGATCGAATCTAGCGTAATACGCTGGTGTTTTTAATATATACCTAACATCTTTAGTTAAGCTGTCCTTTTTTAAGTTCTGTACCTTAACCTGATCTGTACGATCCGGTAATGATTCCAAACCTAATTCTTCTCTTCATTCGGATACACTACTGAGCCTATCGAAAACCCTTTTAACAAAGCTAGCTGCTCTACACTACACACTGTCTAGCTCTCTAATTAAACCTAATTTATTCGGATCCCGTACACTGGTTACATATTCAAGGTGGGGCTTTAACTAGTGAAAAGTAACATCCCTCTTTTGTCTTCTCAACACATTTCCCAATTACTCTTTTGATTAATCCTAGCTTCCTCTCGGTTTGGCCGCATATTTCCCGGATGTGTCTTCGCCATGATAAATATTTAGTGATCGTAACATCTAAGTACCTTATGGTTTCAACGTTTTTGATTTTCGCGTTTCTAATGCTTTAGGATCGCTCTATCGAATTATTCCTCTTCCAAAAATTGATAGCTGCACACTTTTTAAGGTAAAGTTCTAAGAATACACTTACTACCAAGCAGGCATGCAAATAAAAATACTACTACTCTGTGTATACACTATACTAATGCCGCTTAGAATCACAATGGTACCACCCCTGGGAAAATATTAAGCACGCAGCTAAGAGACACGTGAAATTTTAGCTATTAATAATGCTAAATTATTTTTTATGTAAATTAATGCAATGACAATATCAGTATATTAGTCAGTCATTTCCATAAATAAATAAAATATGCCCATGTTCCATGAAGACAACTTAGTCGGCCATATCTTAAGACACGATGGCCTGATGAAGACAATCATCGAGTGTAAAGTGGACGGAAAGATTGGAAAAGGCAGGTCTCGTATGAGATACATAGAACATGTTGTGAAGGATGTAAAAGAGAAGAATTACGTCAATATGAAGAGGTTGGCCGATAGAAGAATCGAGTGGAGGGCTGCGTCAAACCAATCCTAGGATTGTTGACCGATGATGATTATGATGATCATCATGAATGAACTTCCTAGAGCATGCATGAATCAATAGTGTTAAAAATATAAAAAAATATAACTACCTTTTAATTTCTACGTATATCAAAATTTACAATACCTATTCTGATTTCCCTATGTAACTTCGGTGTAATTTATTACAGTCCCGAATTGTGTGCGGAAAAAATGAATTGCTGAACCATCATATTTCGTGATTGAATGAATTAATATCGCTGGTCACGTGTTGATGTTCGCGAATCGTTCGTCCCGGTGATTCACGACTCTCCATACGAGCCGAAATTCTTTCGACTGTACAGAATAGGACTCGAATTGCACTCCACACAGTACCCAAGTGGGGACCGGTATAACAATGGAAAATCTGCCTCTGACGGTAATCGTTCACGGACCTCCGGGATGAGAAGCTATTCATCTAACCACCGCACAAATCCGATCCCTTCGGAATTCGAACCCTGGCCCTTGGATGCGAAGATACTGTTCTCGCCACTTGGCTAATTCGTTCCCCTGATAGATGCGTCGGGCAGAGCCTTTCACAGCTGTGGCAATGTGAATCGTGACGCGACGTGAAACTTAATTAGATCTCCGTCCAGTGAGTCTCAGGTCAGCAATGCAGCTTGCCTGCGAATCCTTAGCCTTGATTGTCCAAGGTGAGAGAAGGTGCTTTGGAGAATTATTTTAATGCGTTAAATCTGTAGGGATCATATTAGCATCATAATCATCACCATTCATGAATCATAAGATTGATTTGACGCTGGTGTTCACTCAACTCCCCTATCAGCTTCTCTCTTCATATTTACATAAGTTTTATATTTTACGTTCTTCACTACTTGCTCAGTATATCCCTTGAAAGTTTTTCCTTTGGCATTCTTTCCATTCACTTTTCGCTCGGAAACTGTCTTCATCAGGCCAACATTCCTCAAGATATGGCCTATTCTATTTTCCCGTTTTCCCTTTACAGTTTCATCAGTTTCTCTTTTCTTCTACTCTTGTCAGGACTTCTTCGTTTTTTTTCACGGTCGATCCATTTTATCTTCATCATTCTTTTGTGACACCACATTGGAAACGCTTCCACTATTCACTTTTCTGCGGCTGTTATCGTTCGTGCCTCGTGTCGGACATAAGTTCTTCAATTTATGATACTCACGTTGAAGTGACACATTGTTTACTTCTTTTGAATATAGAATCTAAAATTTAGCGCTTGAAGTAGTTTATCAGTGAGACCTAAAATATTTTCTCTCAATAAAGCTTTTCAGGACGGAATGAGATGTACTAAGGGAAGGGACAGAAAGAAAGGTGGTGAGAAACCTGATGTCAGTATTAGCCTACTCTTAACGAATGGCGCCTAGGGGTCCACTGCTATTGGTCCCAGCCGATGGATGGAGTACTGAAATTGTAATCTTCTTTACTTTCCATTGAAGACCTTATCTCACATTTTAGGAAATGCCTTTGACTGAGAAAATGATATTACTAAATGTTTTAAGGTGGCTGGTCTAAAAAACCAAAGTGAACAGATTTTCTTAAAAATTTCCAAATATGTTCCTTTTTGGATATTCTATGGAATATCGAAGAAAAAACGGGGGATCATCGACATAATTTTTGCGATATTTTGGATTCTTTTAACATGGAGCCTTATGGCGCTCTCTATTCCAATAGGATAAATTACGCACTTTCTCCATTCCTACTGAACAGATTTTTACCAAAAACTGATATAATGTAGCTCTAATAAATTAAAATCTATTCTGAAAATATCATTTAATACTATGGACTGAAATTTTTCGTAAGTACGATTAAAAAATATGTATGCGAGAATTTCAAATGTCGCGCGCGGCTATGTGGTGTAAAGTTGGCAACGTGGCACACGAAGGTACGGTACATGCTAATCAGACGAATTGTGAAGAGAAAATCTCTTGTAAAATTACTTTATATGCAATATAAACCAAAGCACTTTTGATAACATAAAGTCAAATGCTGTTATCGCGGTTGTGAACATTACTCCCCAATGGGTCAATGGTAAATATTTGCTCGTAATAGCGTATTAGCATATTATCAGGAAGTTAAAAAAAAATACGAAGTTCGCATAAACTGAAAGTCCTATCTAAAGTTATAGAAACAGTGGACTAATTTAGTATTTATGGGGAGTAAAACGTAATGATTTTAAGATTCAAATGCAGAAGCCGATATGGCGATGAGAAGAGCAATTGAGGATCTGTGATGAGTAGCATAGAAGATCGCTTATTTCTTGATACTTTCCCTGATTTTATTCAAACATTATCTAGATACAATTTCCAGTGGTGTCGATGGGCTTAGGTGCTTCTTCTTATTTAGGTAGAATATTTCAAACGAGTGAATTGTGTTGCCAATTATTGTAGAGCACTACCCACATAGCATGCAAGATTTCAGCAAGTTTGGTTGAGGCTGGCGTATGGCTTGCCAAGATTGGCAATCTAGATGCAAGCTTGCTGCAATTTTGCCAATATTGACACGTTCCGTGCAAGTTACGCTCAATTTGCATGAAGTGTGCCAACCCTGGCAACTTTGCTGCAGGACTCTGGCAACATTGGTAGCAATAGTGCAAGGCCCAAGGCAATTGCAACTATACGGTTCCTACTAAGGGAGGAGTAGAGTTACCTTTGCTTGAACGCGCACGGCTTATTTCCCGTAGAAGAAAAACAATTCGAGCAAAATTGAAGAGGAGCGAGTTAATAGGAAAATTTTGCGCGAAATTAACTTAAGCATGCGTAACGATAAATTAACTGACAAAGAAGAACAAGTTTGTAAAGTCGTGAATACAGATTAATTGTGAATACAGATTAATTGAGTACAGAAAACAGTGGTATTGACGTCAGGGTTTCTACCAAGGATCCCGCGGCCCATCGGATGAAGATGGCGATTGCCATATTACTGAGGAAACTCTTATTTATCTCTCCTGGAGTTGAAAGAATATCCGTTATGCATATTCATAACGATCATGCTTACTTTTAGCCACAAAATGGTCATTGGGGAAATGTTTTAATGATTCAAATACCCGTGTCCATATGTTGTAAAGTTAGTTATAACTAACGAATTCATGCAAGCCAGCAGCTGTATATACACGGCCTCCCAACAGTCATTTGTTAGCGAAGAAGCGCTAGATAGCCATCGTGAAAAGCATTTCGTTAGGACGTGTAGGATAAGGTAATAGGACACGTAGGTCAAGTATGTACTGTTAAGAATTATATCTTGCGCGTTTACAAATGCGGGAAAGTCATTTTCTTTTTAAATTTTGAAACTATAGGGGTACTCATGCAAGTAGTGATTTTTTTGTGATACCTAACTAATTTGTTTCACTAGGAACATTGTTACAGCTCCTTTGCACAATTGCATTCCATAGGCAATGTTTTTGTGTGTGGTTCATGAATGCTTTCCTACCCTCGGCGTACCCTCTATTTTTGCCAGGGTTGAAACTTGCACAGGAATTGCGTGAAGCTTGCATGAAACTTGCTGCAAGCTTGCAGTTCAACCTTGCAGCAAGCTTGTAACAGGTGCAGTAGTCAGATTGCAGCAAGCTTGCTGCAAGCTTTAACCTTGCCGATGCAAGCTTGCTGCAAGGTTGCTATCTTGCAATGACAAGCTTGCTGCAACCTTGCAGCAAGCTTGCTTTGCCATGTGGGTAATGACATTGCGATCTAACTAGAAAAATACTTCCCTAATAAAATTATTTCGATTTCATTTATTACTCCAAGATAATAAGATTTTGACAAGTATACCAATCCATGAGTACTAAGAATTTAACTTCCCTGGTTTGAGGTGACGTGACAGTTGATCGTGTTAGGTGGAAGAAGGCGATCCACTTTTATGGAAAATTTACAATAAAATGAGGCATTACCAGTATGAAATGAACTTGTACCTATGATCTCAAAAAATGTACTTTCTTCTCTGAACTCCATCTTTCCTTTGCACTATTTGTGGGAATCATTCTCATGTCTCTCTCACTAATTCCTGAGGTCATCGTCATTGTACTGACTCCAAAGAACATATTTAACGCCTTAAATATTCCTACAGTTGATAACTAAGAAAACCTTGCCACTCAATATACACATGTGGATACCTCCTCCTCACAGTAGAACCTGTACGAGAGCAATGCTGAAAATTTGTTAGCTTACAATTTTATTTATTTTTCAAGTGAATTATGATGCATAATGAATAATGGTGCCTATTCCTGATGCCAACTTGTGACAAAGGTCATGAATTTCATCTCCCATACCTCCTCGTTTGTCTTCCTATCCACCCATCTAACCTTTTCCATCCTAGCACATGTTTCCAAACCATAGAGTGCTACGCTCCATATTAGACTCTTCACCAGTCTTTTCCTAACATCCCTACTCAAGACTCCTGTAATAAGCTCTCTACTAGGAGTAAATGCCTCTTTCGCCAATGCTTTTCTCCAATGAACCTCACACGTACTATACCCTATTTCCTACAACATGCTACCAAAGTAATGAAATTTCTCCTCCTGCTCTAACTTATGGCCTCCTACTCTTAAATTTAATCCTTTGAAAACCACATCACTTTCATTTATTTTTGGTTTCCAGATTCATACAGTGTACAACGTAAATTATTTTAGTGATATTATCAAAAGCTTTGCTGAAATATGAAAATACCCCCGCTAATTTCATATTGGTACCTGTAGGTCTAGAGCAGTTTAGAGTTTAGCAGAGTAGAGAAGCTGCATTGCAAATAGCGCACTCCATTTGCTCGCCAACAAATGCAATATCAATCAAACGGCTACCTTCGACGTTAAAAAGCTGCGTAGACGAATTGTGTGCTCCAGATGAAGCTTTTTCTTCCCACTTTACCTTCATGGAGAGCGACTGATTTACTCTATTATATTTTTTTTGGGAAATGAGCTTTCCCTTTCTTCGAAAAGAAGTAGACATGACGAACAGATCTAACTTGGGCAGACCCACGTGAAACCACCTAAATCTTACGAGTAATTCAGCGTTGCAAACCACAAGAAACCACCAAAGAAGCACATGGTCTCTAATGTAAACAACGACGTAAGTGACACCTGTCGTCACGACTACTGTAACAAACAACTGCCTACAGCGTGTTGCAGAATGGACGCTGTTGCCGGATTAAAAACGAAAGATTAAATAATTTATAGAAACATATTTTAATACTAGTTCGCATTCGAGTGACAATGTATCTTCATTAAAATACTTATTTTGAATTCTATGGCCATGGGTGAGAACTGTTTTTGAAAAATTAATTTCGCAAGAATGACTTTAGAAATGAATCAAGTCTGCATTTAAGCAATTTTTTATGGCAATGTGTAAAGTTAAAGCACAATATTTCAGATTGTACCTAAGACATTAGTCATTCTTACTGAATATAGTGTAACTGCGACCTATTTTTGAAATTTTAAACGAGCATTAAAATTTAAGTAACTAAATTTCTCAATGACTAACGATTACCCGACCAGCCACCTTAAGAACGAAGTATGATAGAGTTGTCGTAAATTTCACGGAGCAACACCATAAAAAGTGAGCTTTATTTCTACTTGTTGATTTTCATATTCATAATGAAATACGCAGCCTTAATTAACGGGATTGGGAAATGCGAAGTATGTTAATTGGTGTGAACAGACCACTGATGTTGAAGCAGTCATGAAACAAAGATTCCTTCAGAATTCATCGAGGCATTGGAATGTCTAGGAATAATCTTTAGTACCACTCTTCCGAGATTCGAACCTGGAAGTCAGTGGTGAGAAGCCAGTCTCTCGTCATCCTGACCCCCAGTCCCGCTACATATATTCCATCCGCTTCATGTTTGAAATCGGGGATTATTCGGAGACTCATCATCATCTTCATGGGTCAACAATCCTAGGATTGGTTTGACGCAGCCCTGCACTCGATTCTTCTATCGGCCAACCTCTTCATATTAACGTAGTTCCTCTCTTTCTCGTCATTTACGACCTGTTCCATGTATCTCATTCGAGGCCTGCCTCTTCCATTCTGCCCGTTCACTTTTCCTTCGAGGATTTTCTTCATCAGGTCATCTTGTCTTAAGATATGGCCGATTAGGTTGTCCCGTCTTCTTTTTATAGTTTTCAGCAGACTTCTCTGTTCTCCCACTCTTCTTCATTTGTCACTCGGTCAATCCATGTTATCTTCATCATTTTTCGGTAGCACCATATTTCGAATGTTTCCACTCTTTTCTTCTCCGCTGCTGTCATCGTCCATGCCTCACTGCCTCAAAGGGACATGTTCCAGATGTATGTTCTGATGAATTGCTTCCTTACTTCTAAGCTTACATTTCCAGTTGTAGGTAGATTATTCTTTTGATAGAATGTCCTCTGTGCTTGGGCTATTCTACTGGCTATTTCTTTCTTGCTTTGTCCATCGTTGGTTACTCTACTTCTCAGGTAGCAGAACTCTTTCACCTCTTCCAGTTTCTGATCGGGGACTGGGGGAATTTATTCGTTTGAGAGCATCGTGGGATGTGCTCCGTGAGTGAACTTCGATCCTATTTCCGATATTACGACGAGTTGTGCCGCCGTATGCCATCACCATCGACGATCCTGCGCGCAACTCTCATTGCCTGCGGTCTAGCTTCGAGCGAAACGGTGGCGTTTGAGTTATTTTTTCCCAGCGCATAATCACTTCCCAAATACGCCTTTCACCTTTTTATTTACAGTGGGAAACCACACGCAACATCTCGCCGATACGATGTAGATATTCGAAGTAATGTCTGGCAGGGGTGAGGAATCCCGTAGTCCCTTCCTCGTCCAAGGGCGTGATAGCTATTGATATTGAAATCATGGTCCCCCCTTATGAGGATGAAATAAGTTAACCGAGTCGTTATTAGACTCATTTCGATATCGTTGGATTAATTTCCCATTCCTGGAGTTATTTTGTGGTTTTGTGGTCGCCCGGAGAAGACAATCCGCTCTTTTACTTTCGATATTTGGTCCAAAATATAAAAAGACTGGAGTGAAAATAGGTGCTTTAATGAAATCAGATTATCATTGTATGCAACCATTAGGAATTGTGGATTTATTTTGCAAAGGTACTATTTCATGAATGATGACGAAGTATTATTTTATTTTTAAAGAAATCAGGAAAGAAAGTCTACACCAATCATGTATGATTGGTTATCAGCTTATTTTTATTTTGATGCTAAAGAAATAGCATTCAAAATGTGGTGCTACTGAAGAATGATGAAGATTAAATAAATCGACCTAGGACAACCTAATTGACCACATCATAAGACATGACCTGATGAAGACCATTGTTGAGGGAAAAGTGAACGGGAAGAACAGCAAAGGAAGGCCTCATATGAGATGTATGGAGCATGTTCTGAATGATGTAAAAGAGAAGAAATACGTAAATATGAAGAGTTTAGTTGATAGGAGAATTGAGTGAAGAGCTGCGTCAAACCAATCCCAGGATTGATGATGATGATATGAGCAATTATATTGCATTAAAATTTGTCACTGATAATTGGGGTTAATCTCTGGTGCTTAGCCAGCACACTGATACCCAACTCACAGAGGGATAAATTGTTAATGTAGAGTAGCTATTGGTTATTTCTATCTTATCATTATCATCATTACTAATCAATTCTGTCCTTGATTTTTACGCAACTTTCATATTTTAGCCTGAAAATGTTCTCATATTAACAAAACTGTTTTCTTTATTTTAAATCCTTCATAACTCATTCCTCATGTCAACATCGAGGCAGCTTCCTTTTTATTTCTTCCCATTCACTCCGACGATTGTTTTTATGAAACTACCATCTCTGGTGATGTCCGAAGAGGTCTTCCAGACCTCTTCAGAATTTTCATTATATTTTTTTTCATTATTTCAATTCCTTAAAAACTTCTCCATCATTTGCTCGTTCTATTCTTCAGATACCATTGATAATATTTAATTAATAGCATATTTAAGGGAGTCGTGGTGGCCTAGTGGGTAGAGAACTGAGCTACTGACCGGAGGGTCCCGGGTTCAATTCGCGATACGATATTCTGTGCGTCAGAACTTATTAGGAAATCGCAGGTGGCCCAGGGAAAGGAACTGGCCCCCCTTCCCTGAATGTGTGAATTTCACACGCCATTGGCTTAGTACGGAGCTCTACCCTCACCTATCAAAACCAACCTTCGGGTTGAATCACTGAGTGAGTGAGTGACCACATCTAAAATACTTTTAATCTTGTCTTTTCCGCCGCTCCTATGATCCGTATCCCACCCTCATATGTGGAAATGCTCCGTATTTGAGTCCTTTCGTTTTATCTCTTTTTGGTAAGAAATTTTATTTCTTGGCTAAAGGTTACGCCTGTGTTCTTTTTTGGGCAAAGGAATGTTCGTTCGTGTCTCAAAATTTTTCAGAAAACATTCAAATTTTACTGAATAAGGTTCTTGCTAAGCTAAAAAGCACCTTTATATCACGTGAGTGAATAACAGATTTCAATAAGGGAAGAATCACCTTCAGTGGCTTTTAAACCCATCTCGTACTTCAGGTGTTTCAGGTCGGAAGGAGAGGCGTGAGAATGGGAACTGAAGGGAGAGGAGGAAGGGAAGAAAACCGGCGCCGGTTTCTGTATAACGATCGACGCCAATAGGACCACAGCTTAACGTCCCCTCTGGCGGACCCGGTACTGAACTTTGAATGCTCTCAACACGATATTCAAGAACGGTTTTCAATGAAATTCCGACCGGTGTTTGAACCCCGTCCCAAAGAATGATTAGACGATGCTCTTGCCATCCACACATTGCTCGGAAAGTGACAGGTAAATGAGGGCAGACGTGCAGATATTGGAGGTTGCATGGCGTTTCAATTTAGGTAGCGGAAATGTATCAATATTAGGGTAACGGAGCGTCGACGTTAGCTACGCGTCATTACCACGGTCTTCGATGCTTCGTCATTTCAACCCACTTCTTAGGCTTAAAATGCTGGTATTATAGTTGAGATTCACTCCAACTTCAGCCGTTTACTCTTGTCCATCCGTACAACGTCCTTGGAAAAAATATACGGTTAACAATTCACGATGATGGGCTGAATATCATGGGGAAAGCAATCTCGCCAAAAGGATTTATGTATTGAGTGGCTGGAGTACTTAAATGGGGTCGTTTACCATATTTTTTTTATTGCCGAATCTGATAGAGTTTGTAAAATAAAAGGACCCGTATTTTTCCGTTTTCTGATCCGACAATTATTTCCCGAGTTATAAGCGGCGAAAAACTGATGTTTTTAACCCTTTCGGAAAAGTGGGTGTGGTGCAACCTCTGACGTATATCTACTTCGTCCAATCACAACTAAGCCCGCGAAACTACTTCGCCTTATCGCAAAGGGGGGGACACAGCTGACTCGGCCAATGGGAGCGATTTCGACAGCATCTGTGCGAAACGGCCTTCCGAGAACCCCCCTCCACTCCCTTCCCCCTCCCCTGAAAGCAGTCAAGGATGGGAGGAAAATGACGTCAATGTTATCACAGCAGCATTTTCGGTGGGCGTCACCTTTTGCTTATTTTAATTTTTGATTTATGAGTGAATGGTTGTGGTTAGAAGATTAATTTTTTCACTAAAATTCGTTTTTCGTTTCCATCTAACGATTTCGTGTACAAAATAGCGATTTCGGTTCCGAGTAAACGCCCCCATTCCCCGGCATTCATTGACGTCGCTTGCATTTGCAAAAGAGACTGAGGGACCCCTTGGTGGAAAGGTGGATAACTCGGAAGCTTGCGTTGTTGTTGCATATAATTATCGCTAAGTCGCATATTTGCTTTTAATCTCCAATTCCAACCAGGTATTGACAGTACAAGTGCCGAGAGTCGGGAATGTGTACAATTGTCATTTATATCGTTTTTTATATATTTACAAATACGTCTTCTATATTTATAAATACCTCGTATTAATATTATCATTATTTTTACTGTCTTTGATTACTTTTTTCGAGTTTGTTGACCATTAATGGTCGAAGGTTTTTCTTTTAGTAGAATCGTACATCCCTTTGGATAATCATTTATAGGAAGACCTGTTAGCCTTGAACTGGCGTACCGTTCTCTCCTGTTACTTTCTTTACATTTTAACGGTAAATTACATGAATTCAATATGATTACCTTTGCATTTAGAAGTTTGAATAAGTCATATTTTCCGTGCAGGATTATTGCTGACCGCCTACTTTCGTATTTATGTCGGTTACGTGTTGGTCGGGCTATACGAAGGTGTTGGGTTCGAGTTCCACTCCTGACGTGGGTGTTTCTTGTTTTTCTTTTAATTCAGAGTTTAGGTAAAACTGTGCCTTAGCCTTGAAGCCATTGAAGTACCCATGTCCACATTGCATTTATTTCGTCAAAGTAGACCGGTCTGGTATCATCTATCTGACGTTTGATAGGCCCTTAATATTCTGTTGATGCAAAGCTGCCTGACGTTTTTGCACTCACGTGAAAATTGGCCATTCCCAGAAAGTCTGGATCATTGACACGTTGAAGTCCAGATTTCAAGTTCTTATGCTACTCTTATGTTCAAAAATGGAAAATATGAAATCAGAGCGGAATATGAAGTTTTAACCCGAAAATTTTCCCTTCGGTTTACCTTTCATCTTCACCGTGTCCTTATACTTTACTTGTGAACCCCAGGTTCCGTGTTCAAACTTCTGCGTCAGTAAATAATTCCCAATCATGCATTTATGTTTTTACATCCCGTAGTATCACTGCTTCAAAACTCGCATACTTCGGGCCATCTCGTTTAACCAACTCATAAAAATCTCTCAAGCCTTTCTATTCATGTACACCCTTCAGTCTTCACTTGTCGACCGCAAGGGGCGTCGAATGATCTGAAATTGCCATTGGCCGTCATCATTATAAGTTCTTCCCACTTTCTGGGAAAACTCTCTCTCTCTCTCTGTCTTTCACGTACTCAGTGCACACGGAATCGAAATCGTGAACGGAAAATTTATTTTCGGGTTTTGTTTTTTCGAATATTTTTTATTATTAGATGGGGTCAATAAATCCAAACAAACATGAAAAAGAATAAATGGGAATCTGCACGATCACGCGGGAGGATAGTGTGGTCATTATACTCCGGTTTCTATACATATCTTCAATATACTGCCAACATTTTCTGATGTGAATATTAGTTGAAGACTTTTCTTGATTTTTTTCTGTTGCAAGATGATTTTTATTCGTCGCCGGCATTCATCTCAATATTCACTTTTATGAAAAGTGTCTTGGTTACTAGTGACGTTTTGCCATTTGTGACGTTTGGAGCATCACCCTAGTCATTATCTTTAAGTCTGTATCGTACTTAAAGGAGCCTTAGACCGAGAGGTACGGTTTAAGGGTAACGATTGGAAGAGTAAAGAACAAGGCTGGAGAAAATTTTGGTGTTGGCATTAGCCTGTTCTAAACGGAAGTTACCATGGGGACCACAGCTTAACGTCCCATTCGACGGATGGAGTACTGGACTTCAATTGTTCTCTACACAATTTACAAGTAAGATTTCTAGTGAAATATCCACCTGAATCTGAACGATGGTCAGAACTAGTGTGTGAGGCCAGTACTCTTTCTCCATAGTGTTACTCCAAAAGTTATGGTACCTTTTTTAAATTTATTAGCACTTATATCCGTTATTATTACAAGTGTAGTAGTCTAGAACTTGTTGTAGAAGAATCACTAACGCTCTCAAAGTCATTTCATACTTATCTGAATAAGTATGAAATGACGTCTAACTTGTTGAGTGTGGTCTCTTATTTCCCTGTTGCTGCCTAAGAGTTATGCTATTCAAGAAGCGATTGTAGTTATCTTGTTTGAGCTATTTTTCCTTAGTTACAACTACGATAGTCGCCCTGAGTCGAGAGCTATTCCGCTTTGGTCACCCGCTACCGTAGACATCGCATTCTTGATACCTTAGATCCCTTGTGTATTTCCTCCATGAATTCGATGAATAGAATGCTTATATCTGAGAGCGAAACTATGTTTTTCCAGCGCAGCAGAATGAAAAGTTAAAGGAGTGACAGAGGGTACATCCAACTCTGAATGTTTAGTACAAGTCTTTTCTCCAATGTTCGAATAAAAAAAATCATTATAAAACTATTAAAGGTCGTGTCAAAAGTTATAAAGTGTGGCTATATGATCAGAATCACTTCACTTAGTAAGGAAGATTTACTCGAAGCAATAAACTGTGCAGTTTGAAGTGCATATTGCATGTATGAAAGCGTGGATATGAAACGATGTTTTTTACGTACAGTCGGTAACGCATCCAGGAAGTTTTTGGAGAAATTTGTTGCTTTACTTGGTGATATTCTGACTGCGCACCTCCTTATGCGTTAGGCTGCACAATGAGAGGCCTGGTCTTAAACTATATTTCTGCAAATTATTTCATCTTCAGCTATTCTTTTTAAATAAACACTATCGCGCATGCGTATTCGCTAACCCACAGTTTTTTTCAGAAAGCAACGAGACGCTTATTTTTCTTTCTTAGGTTCATCGACGAAATTTGATTCAGGATCACGGATCTTTGGTTCAAAGTGTACTGCAATAATGGTACTAGCCCTTAATCGTAGTTCTTTTTTGGAAAAAATTACAGGATATTACGTGAACATATCTATCGCTTATGGATCATCGCTCTGGTTAACACTTCCATTCTTGTAATAGTCTGTAGCACTCGTTTCATCCTTAAGAACTTACCTTCCTATAATTCCTGACCTAATGTCCTCTACCATGTGAGCGCAATCGGTAGCATCCAGACATCGAGTTACTCTAAGTGTATAGCGGTTAACATTCCTCATCATGATCATCGGTGAAAAATACTAGGATTGGTTTGACGCAGCTTTCCACTCGATTCTTCTATCGGCCAACGTCTTCATACAAACGTAATTCTTCTCCTTTACATCCTTCGTAACCCGTTCCATGTATCTCATACGAGGCTTGCCTTTTCCAATCTTCCCGTTCACTTTTCCCTCAACGATTGTCTTCATCAGGCCATCGTGTCTCAAGATATGGCCGATTAAGTTGTCCCGCCTTCTTTTTAGAGTTGTCAGCAGACTTCTCTTTTCTCCCACTCTTCTTAGGACTTCCTCGTCACTTACTCAGTCGATCCATTTAATATTCATCATTCTTCTGCAGCATCACATTTCGAAGACTTCCACCCTTTTCTTTTCCGCTGCTTTCATTGTCCTTGCCTCACTGCCATTAAGAAACACACCCCAGATATACGTTATGATGAACTGTTTCCTTACTTCTACGCTTGTATTTCCAGCTGTAAGTAGATTCTTCTTTTGGTAGAATTCCCTCTTTCCCTGGGCTATTCTACTAACAATTTCTTTCTTGCATCGTCCATCGTTCGTTACTCGGCTTCCTAGGTAACAGAACTCTTCGTTCGTTACTCGGCTTCCTAGGTAACATTCCTACATAATCTTATTCTTATATGAAAAAAATAAGATTTTCGTGAAGCTGAGATGGAGTCTTTTCGTTCGAGATGCGTGCTGTAGTAGTATTAGCTCTCACCGCGTAGTCCGGAAGATCCTGGTTTCTGTATATGATTGCAGAGTAGAGCGATCGTCAAAACACGATCATTTCCGTGACCTGAATTTCTGAAATTCAACGTTTGGGTGTCTTTTATCTCTCGTGAGTTCATGGAACTTCTGGAACTCGCTCATTTTATTTGGGGCATTCTCAATTCGTGCCGTCACTTTCACTCCTCCTTTCCACGTCGGATTTTGATTTTTTTGAGGGGGTGCTGTAACGTAAAGGTCACTCCACTGCATTCACCGAAATTGAAGTCCCTTAGAGCAATTCCGAGGGAGATTTTTTTTTCTAAGTTGATTACGAGAATCAATTTTTCGTTGAGTTCCAAAACGCAATCTATGCCGAAGTCCTCTTCCTCAGAAATTACTTGAATTACTTTTCTCCAACTGCTGAGTTTGTTGTGCACCGTTTGGCTTAATCTCTACTATCGGACCAATTTTACAACAATGCCCCAGGTTGAATGCGAACCCGCGACCTTGTTGCCGTAGGTTCTGCGGGCTTACCAAGGTTCTTCCTGGATATTTATCGTCTCTTTTATCTGGTCCATTTTAATTTGATTTATCATGTGTCCCATGAGTGTTTTTTTATTCCAAACTTTATTATTCTTTGGCCTCTTTTGTTTCCTCAGTAAAAATGTTCATACACGATCCATCTAATAATGATTGATATAGATTTTTACTCGATCCATTTTTTCAATATACGGGGTAAAATTGAATAATGTCATTAAGGCATCGTATATTTCGTGCGTTAAAAGATTATTAAAACCAAAATTCCCCCTTCAAGTTTGACATAGATGCCTTTGGTTATTAGGTTCCGAACGGCTAGGGATATTACGTATTGTCTTACCTAAGGTCTTATTCTTGGACGAAAACAACATCCATACCCTGGGTGGGATTCCTACCCGCGATCGATTCCTGGTCAGCACGTTTCCGACCTGGCTACGTCGGCTCGCATTTCCCCTTCAATACCTAAGGTTTTTTTCAATAGTGCTATTCTACCAGTAGTATACCCCGAGGAACAATATTTTTCGTATTGGTATATTATTCGAAAAAAATATTAAAATCAGCATTGCCGCTTCAATGTCGAAGGATTCTTTATGATTGCTATCATATCAGCAACATACCACAGAATGAGTCAGTAAAATTTAAGCTAGAATTAAATGAATATTAAATTTGATTAACACATTTTAAGGGTTCTGAATTGGTTGGACTAAGTACAACTCCTTAATGCGAGTTATGGTCCGCAGTGTTAAGTAGAAGTAATTTGAAAGACTGCCATCAAATGACGTTAGTTGCGTTATGCAGCGTAAGTTGATAATTTGTGAGACAGGAATATTTTTAGGGATCGAAGGAAGGTTGGATCTCGCGTCCACATTAGCCTTTTCTCAACGAAAAGCTTTATGGCGGCTCCACGAACTATTTACTACCCTACGAACATAAAGTGCTCTCCATAAAGCACTCGAGGAGGGAGAGGGTGGGATTGGTGTAGTACCCCTAGGGCCCGGGTTCAAATTCCGGCAATAGCAGAGATTTTGCATTGGTTTATTAGTGTCAACTTGAATACTAGGTGAGGAATACTTAGAGTTCAACTCTCCTTTCGTCGGAATGGACATTCAACCGTGGATCTCTTGGCGCCCTTCGTTAAGAGAAGCCTAATGCCGACGCCGGTTTTCTCTCCATCCTTCCTCTGTGCCCGAAAAATTCCTATCTCTAACAAAGAGCCCTCCTAAAGTGAATGGTGAAAATTAGACAAGCTTGTAATTTTGTCCCTGAAATATCAACGTCTACTCGCGGAGGGATCGGTATACCACTGAAAAAAAGACACCCCACAGACGGAATACGAAACCGGGCCCTCATCTGTGGGATTATACTGTTGCCACCATATGTGTACCACCTGTCTTAGGAGTGTAATCGTTCTCGTGGACTTGCGAACATGTCGGATCAAATGAATCTAGAGTGTGGCATCAATTTCAGTCTGACGGAATGCTAACAAAAGTTCCTCAGTTTCTGGATGGACGACTTCCTCCGCTACATCCAGGCGCTCGACCCTGAAGTGACAGCGAGATACGGTGCGTAAAACGAATGTGTGAAGTCATCATCATTTTCCTCCGCGCTGGATAGGTTTGATGGCGACTCAGAATGTTCGCCCTATGGGGTTGTTTTTTCACGTTTTCTGGAGGTGGAAATAAGCAGCGCTCATCCAGCAACAAAAAATAAATTAAAATTTTCCACCCCATTGCCTTCCGGAGAGAAATAAGAAGTGTTTGCGTGATCTCATCGCAAGCGAATGAGATAGCTTTGGAGATGACAATGTATTTTCTTCATGTTTCCGGCGCAGTTTATTTCGGAGGAATACGGCGTACGGCGAATCTTTTAAAGAAGCCTCCCGCACCACATTCTCTTCTGTAGATAAGACCTTAAAATTAAGGTGTTTGTGTAGTTTGAAATCTTAAATTATATCGGGGTACTTGGTCGTTTCCTATGCGATCACTAATTGTGGATGTCATTATTTGCTCTCATAAAAGCTCATTTTATTCACTGGTAGCACCATTTAAAGTGACACCTCGTAAGCTTTTAAAAATCTTTGAAAATGGCTAATTCATATTTCTCGATAAAATTGAACATGGGTTAACATCACCATTCCCATTTAAATTGTTCATCTTACATAAAAATAGTGCAATTGAATTTCCCAAAATTCCAAAATGGCGGGCCCTGCATTTCCCATCCCTTGATTGAAGCTGGTTCTTGAAATCGAATGATAGAATCTATACAGGCCGCGGAATTACAGGACGTATTCCTAAAGCAACATTTTAACTTATGTCATTAAATTCATCCGTTGAGTTATGGGAGGCTTTCAAACAAAAATGCACCAGAACTTACCGCGCTGGTGGGCGCGAGTAGTGAATCAGCCTTACTTATCTAACAAATTGAAGGATCGCGAATTAGCCGCGAGGACCTTAACGGCGTTACCCGCTGAAAATGCACAATAGCAGAAATTCCACAGAGAAAAAATCATTCGCCTTGACCGGGATTCGAACCCGGATCCCCTGATTTCCGGCCAGGTGCTTTACCAGTTAAGCTACCGAGGCGTCATTTTTCCCTGTGGAATATTAGAGGCCTTAAAGGAGCTAGATGTTCTCGAACTGCTAGGCATATTATGCCACAAAGCAGTCGAAGTTGTGCGCATAGCGCCACCGTCCAAGAGGTTAAGGCCGGGGATCAGGGGATCCGGGTTCGAATCCCGGTCAAGGCGAATGATTTTTTCTCTGTGGAATTTCTGCTATTGTTACTTATTTACACCGGTAGCTTGACAATAAAGTGAGCGAGAGTCGGATGAACGTTAGCGTTGGAATGCGTGAATGTGATCGTGAGAAAGAGAAATTTAAATTTATTTTCTGTTCATTGGATGATAATGTCTGTGCAGGACTTAGATGCTACGTGTCCAATATCGTAAGTAGCCTTCAAAATACCAATGAATTACACAAATATTTTTGTGGGAGTTTCCCGTTTAATTTTACTTTTTACCTTTTCTGTTAATTTTGAATGAATGCATGATTCCGATACAAGCAGCGTCTATTTGAAGGATAGAATGTAATATTTTCTTTTGAAAAGTGATATCTTTTGGTTCCTGGCGCCGAGGAGACGGGAGATGTAAATATTCCCATTTAATGCGTGGTGTCATACTGTGGTAAGTTTGCAACCTTTGAAGTGCCGTGCGTTTGAGTGGCTGCTCCGAAATTCCAGCAGTTTGAAGGAAGGGTTGATCTGTGTGAGGGGGGAGGGAGGTGAGTGCCGAGACATTGTAGCGATTGATAAACGATTTAGTGAATGGTATGATTAGGATGCGAAGCATGTTTTGTGGCGGGGATGGAGACTGGTCGGGAATGGCTGTTGCAGGACGCGAGGTTGTTCTTTTTATTAGCTGTGTGAGGGGCGTGGAGGGTTTACCAACGTGGACGTGGAGCGGAATGAGAGGAAGATGACATTGCTGGACTTGCAGGAGTAGGAGGAGGGAGGGGGGGACTTTATGAGGGCGTTACTCCTTCCGCTTTCTGCGCATCCATCAATGTCATACAGACATGGAAGAAACATACAGTCATATAAGTTAACTCAACGAAATCTTACATACCTAAATACTTATGTTGGGATAATAAAGATGGGCGTAAATTTACTTAATTTCCCATTGCCTTGTTTATCTCGCCAGAGGGTGACTGATTTTCCCGACATCGACTGCATTTAGGTCGGAAATATTTTTTTATCTAAGGAGATGAGAATATTTTTTTACAACCAAATTCGTTTCAAAAAATAACACCCAGAAAATACCTTGGAAAATGCATTCATTTGGGGTAATAAGTCCTGAACTTTTATCTCGTGCTTCAGATTTTATGGATGTACACGTGCAGGAGAAGCAATAGTGGCCCATAGGCTGCTCATAGAGAGAGTGGTGGAGAACAAACAGACATACATTGTATTTGTGGATTTAGAGAAGAATAAGGGTCTAATAACCATGAGATGGACAATGGCCAGATATCAGCTGAATATCAATGAGAAGGAGACTAATATATTGGCATGAGTAAGAGAGAAGAGGCCAAAACCACCGTTAAACAAGAAATTATAACATCTGTTTTTAAGCCGAAAACTTAGTGACGGTATAATATGAAACTCTAGTCCTTATATACTATCCCATAATTATCAATTTTGACGCAATAATAAATGATTTAATGCTAATTCGATGATTTAAGAAAATTATCTTACCACAGAGAAGGAGATAGGAGTAGAAGGATCCAGTACTGAGGTAATTGGCCTCCGCCACATTTCTGCATACTAGCGACACAATCAGTCCTGCGAAAATAAATTTCTTCTTCAGAGGTGAAACATAAACATTATAGTATACGTAAGTCTTTACTAAGATTTCGAAGATATTTGGTAAAGAATTCGTAATCGAAGATATCTTTATAAAATGTCTTCATTGAAGAAGAGTACAATGTATCATCATTGAAGATATCTATTATCTATACTGTGAATTAAAACGCGCATCGCATGGTATCTTCTGAAATCGCCCATTAACATATCGCGTCGCAAGGTCGATAGATATCGATCATCTTCCCCTTCGAGATAGGTCTTCGCAGCATCAATAACTACCGCCATAGATGTGATCAATTTTCTGAGGTCTCCATAAAGCGTTACATCGGTAACTTGAAATCGGGAATAAGGCGTGAAAAAAACCTTGTAATTGCCGATTGTTGCTGCTCTGAATAGATCTCGTACGCTGAAGAGTTGGAAAAACTTTTTTTATTTTACCAAAGGAACCATCAAGAAGGAAGAAATCGGTTAAATACTGATGGCGACTAGTGTGAATAAATCCGTTTATCGCGCATATCTGATGCAAGTGGAAAGGTTCTCTGCGTTTGTTTCCGTATATTTTGTTAGTTATGGATATTGATAGTGATTCTAATGTGATTTCTTATTGAAAAACAGTTTTGTCAGACATTGCTGCAATGGATTATTAAACTTGCCGGCCTATGAGACATCTACAGATATATCCGTAGGTGCACTTGCATCATTCAAAGAATACACGATTATGGCTGCGTGGTGTTTTTCATGTTCAGCAAAGGTAGGTTAGGTACGGAGTTTCTTCGCTTCACCGTACAAGCTACCACATTTACGCACGAATATTATGTGGCCAGCATTTGAATATAAAAAACAACACATACGCTTCATTTCTGTGTAGATGAAATCTAATTAATTATGAGGTGACGATGACATGACACTTTATAATTACGCTAAAATCCTCAATTTTCGACGTTTGTGCTAGCACGCAATGTAAATTTGGCACATTCATAGCACGCCCGTGTTTATGGTGGAAATAGTTGCCAGGACCCACCTGGCAGGAGAAATCGTATCGAACATCTATCGACCCTGTCGCGTTGGCTGCCGCATTCGTGTGCAGTTGCGATATAATATGAAAATGGCTAATAAGATTTAAAAAATAATTGTTCCAGGACAAATGTCCTCTAAAAACAAAAACACTATGTAGAGATATGAAATAAATTGCAAATGTCGAGCGAAAAATAAGTTACGTTCGTTGTGAGAACGAGTAATATACCTAAACATAATTACATGAGTTGAGTACATATTACATATTAAATACATTACGAATAGCAAACAAGCAATTAAGCTCATTTTGAGTACTAAATCACAAATTTGAAAATCAGAAAAATGCAATAGTTTCCATAAAGATGACAATAACAAATTATAAACGTAACATTATGATAATATAAAAATTAAATAAACGGGTAGATAGTGAAAAATTAGTCTTTAAGGCGTACTATTTCCGTGTATGCTTAAAAAAAATATTTTTTTAAGGAGTAGCATTTCCGATACCTTAATAAAAATATAGGGTGGGGGGTGGTAACAGTTTCTATGGAAAAGAAAAGAAACGGAATTCAATACCCACCGAAGGCCATCCCGATGACACCGTGCAGGAATATGTGGGCCCCCATGAGGACCACGGACCCTTTGCATTCCAGGCCGACGATCGCCAGGGCCGCGACCAGCACCTCGGCCGTCTGCACCGCGATCAGCGCCAAGTTGGTGAACGCGTGGGACACCAGAATCTCCCAGGGTGTGATGCCTGTTCGGTGTCGTGGATGGTGCCGAAGGAAGGAGGAGGAAGAGAAGCAATCGGGTAAGTGCAAACATTTTCCATCGTCTCTCACCCTGGCCAATAGGGCTGTCATTTAGTGAGTTTTGATTCCGGGACACTTTTCTTATTTGGCGGAAGAAATGGCGGGAGATTTTCTCTTGCAGGCAAATAATCTATGACGCAAGAACAAATTTCGTTTGTTTATCATCGCCATGCAAACTATTGTATTCACAACAGAGTTTTTCTACTGCCAAACTCAAGTCAACAAAAATTCAACAATTTAATTAAAGCAAAGCATTAGCCATGTCACGAGCGACAGTTCAAAACTTCTAAGACATTAACTGCAATCAATCTGCAGTTTTAGATTTGTGTCAACTGTCAAGGAATTTTATGCTGCGTTCTCCGAGAAGGATCCAGCGAAACCTAGAGTGCGTGTATTTTGGTGGACGAGTCTGAAACATTTCAACTTTGGAAGTAGCCTGATCTAACTTACGGATCATTTTATGACAGTTCTTAAAGATGTTACTGCTGTTAATAATGTTAACTTTGATCCTGAAAGGTCGAGTAAAATAATCCATACATTATGAGACCAGAAAAACAGTCACAGATGAGATAGAGTAAACATAAGAATGAAACTGTAATATTTGTCCCTTTTTGCTTACTTTTAATTTACTCAAAGTATGCCGAATTCTACAAGACGTTAGCCAAAGCTCATTAAATCGACGTAGGTGTACAGGCTTGCTGAAGTGTTATCTGAAAAGTTACATATTAATTCCATATGAACGCTAGAGACACATGGCGTCTAGTTGGTAAATTGTCTAGTTGGCGTCTAGTTGGCGTCTAGTTGGTCTAGTTGGTAGGTCGCGCTTATTATCAAGTCGTCCATTGTGATCACACGGTAAAGCACAGATCTAACGGCTTTATTCATATGGTTCTTCCTCTTCAGTGTTCTACATTACCTGCCACCATCAGTCTGTTCCACAGTCCTTCCTCCTTCTCTTTCACCATCGTGATGGCTGTCATTCCTACCACAGCAAAGTACATGACCCTGAAAATAGGAAGTAAAGATTTCAAGAAACGTTCGGAAAGGACAATAGTAATCACAGAAAGTAAATAACAACATGCATAACCGTTGGGTTTTTTATGGAACCATAGATATTGATCGAAAACCATGGAAGAAATTAATTCATAAGTTTTCCCCTATCAATGAAAGAATGCTAGTTCTAGGTAATTGAAAAAAACAGTGTACCATCGGTTTCGTTATCGTCAGATATAATCCCTAATCTTTCCATTTTTCAATATTACTATGTTTTTTTCCTTCTTTGGTGTGCAGTGATATCACTAAGTCACACCCTGCAGAGTTCAATTTTTTCACTAGTTGAGTGGGTAGTTATTTTATACTTACATATGATGTTTTCACAATTATTATTACTGTCGCTGTTTCGTCCAGTATGTCAGGCAAATAATTTCTCTAAAGATTTTACACTTTATTTTACGGCCAAATTAAAACTTTGAGAATTATATTAATACTCGCAAATGTTAAAAACGCTATAATTTAAAAATTTCCATTGCGTAAAAAGAAATTTAGTAAACTTTGCATCCAGCATTAGAGGCTGTGACATCACTAATACAGCCATTTTTTTGGCTCAACATTGCTCATTTTTCAGTGAATGGTCTTAAAATATTTTCCAGTTTATTTATTTACTGTGTGATCATAATAAACCGATTTATTTATATCAGTGTACTAACCGCGGAAGTGAAGGTGAAATAAAGCGGTGGTTGAATTTTATAGTTTGACCGTGGAAGGCTTAAAACTCGATGAGGCCAGGAGCTCTCTTCAATCACCTGACATCACAAAGTACCATCCAGTTTGATTTCAATCCACTGCCGAAATTCAACAAATGGATAATTCTTTTATCAAAATATCCATATTTTCCGTATTTTATACTGGATTACGATGGGTTGGGGTTTAGCGGTATTACACAGGAAGAGCTCGGCCCATTATCGAGCACCGAAAATTACGATATTATGATGTCACAACTACATGTCCTAAATTCGGCGTGCAAACGATCAGATTATTCGAGGATTTGACGTCACTTATTTGGCATTGTCGACGCTGACAAGGGTAGTGTCCGAGTTTCGGATCTAGGATTTTGACGAAATTTGCCAGGCAGGTAGTCCTTGATTAGTTATTTACGAATCACCCCCCATATAGGGTTATATATCCAGTAACTTCGTCAAAAAACGAGTTTGAAATATTGTATTGCAAATATATAGCTAATAATTAGCCGTGTCAAATCAGTTCAGTTTGGGTTAGGGGTAAAGTACTCGCTTCACAATGTCAACGTCACAAGTTCGAGACTCTCCGTCTCCTGTGTTTTTTCATCGCAGTTTCGTTGTACGACTGTCCCTGGTTTAACATATTTTTAATCTGTTTACCCTGGATGCATTTTAACTATTTTACGTACTTCTTACGTAATTTTCTAAAATTACGTAATTAGTACGTATTTTTATTTTACGTACTTCTTACGTAGTTTTCTAAAATTACGTAATTAGTACGTAAAATAGTTAATTACGTTATTTACCTAAATCACGTAATTAGTAGGTGGCGGAAATTCGTGCGCACGCCCTGTCGTTTTTTGTGTACGAAATTAACGGAAGAGCATTAAGTGTGATCGTGATTTTTAATTTCCGTATCTTTGGCCACGCAGTCCCGACGCACGTACAATTATTTGTTCTAATTTGCCTGGTTCCGTGATATTCCAGCGCTGTGCTTTTTTGGAAAAACAAATCGCAAGAGAAAAAAGAACTTAAGCTCTGCAATAATATATTTGTAAGTATCTACCGAAATGTTCGGGTGATTCTAACATGCTCCTAAAAATGTGCAATACATTAATTCTTCAAAATTATTTGTTACCGCTGGTATTTTATCAGTTTCATAGCGACGTCCCTGGTTCGAAACTCTCTCCCACCCGAACATTTCGCCCGATCACCTCGTTCGAAACTCGTTTTTTGACGAAGTTACTGGATATATAACCCTATATGGGGGGTGATTCGTAAATAACTAATCAAGGACTACCTGCCTGGCAAATTTCGTCAAAATCCTAGACCCGAAACTCGGACACTCCCCTTGTGAGACTCAATTATAACTCAATTGCACAGTTAGCATCAAAAAGTGAAAATCGTGTTGATGAAGGAGTGAAAATAGAACTGGGAACAGTTTCCTCGCAGTCGTTCGTGCATTGGGGAAGTTCTCCGTGCAACTCAGTGCTTTACGTGATGATATTTTCACTGCGCATCTCCCCATGCATCAGACTGCGCAGTGACAAGCCTAGTTTTAAAATACTAGTATTGAATAGGGGCACATCTTTTAAAACAATACAATAAAGTGAATAGTAAGTTTCTTTTCTTGAGGTTGAGTATGACAACATTTGTCAGCCTTGAAGCAAATGGGCCGCTTTGGTTTAACTCAGTCAGGATGTGTGTGAAAAACATGAGCCAATATGATACGTTCATCGAAATCATTGCGTATTCTACCATTGAGGTCGATGGAAACCTTTATCTCAAAATATGATATGGATAATGTCTTCACTCACGAATTAATAATTCCTGGGGCTACGAAAGCGCTGTAGGATGGATTCTTCTTCCCGAAGACCGGTTCATAGAACTGAAAAAAATAAGAGGAGAGTGACCATTAATTTTGTTTCCAGTCATCTATTTATTAATAATTTTATGAAGAGTTCTTAATCACTACGACTGATTGATATCATAGTTCATATTACCATCACTCAGTCGAACTACGGCTAAGATTAACTGGTTTGTAAGTGATTAATGCACCTGATTTGCAGCAGTTGATAGTGGTTTTTTTACAGCGTGAAGTACAAATCAATTTGTTTTCCTCTCAAGGAACTGCGCGGGAACAATGTCGTCATTACTCAAGGAGCTATTGCAGAATGCACCTTCGTGGATGAATGGATTGTTCATCTCAATTTCTATTTTTTTAGTCGAGGATATAGTATTCTATTCCTTCTCTACATTGCTGTATCAATATCCTATTTCATATATTCTACATATTGGAATGTTTCCCAAAAGTGCAATAAGAACGATACGGATATCAGAAAATTTCTTTGGCGGGCTAAAATTGTAAATACGGTTGAGATAAAAGCAGCAGTTAACCATGTATTGTGGATGTGTGTGGCGAAAAATCCGTGACTCGCACATATATCAGTTTCTTTAAGTAGGTGTCTTGGGCTTCTATTTTGTAACTCTTAGATCGATACGTATCGAGTGATATATGACACCTGTTTCCGGATTTTACGCAATTTACGGAAAAAAATGGTACCATGATTATTAAAAAGGAACTTAATCTATCAATACCTATCAGCAAATGAAAGCCACAATACTTGAAATCAGGTAAAATGGAATCCACAATCAAACAGTTCATTGACAATAGAAAAGTTCTGTAAATGTCACCCAATATTACATGATACGTGTTGAGCGATGATTCTTGCTATGTAAGCCTTGGCTTACCACCAGCGTCTAATATTCCCGTGTTCCTCTGTTAATTTTTTTCCTTTCGGTATTGACTCTGAACTGTGAAAACTTGTAACTACCATAGGACAATCGTTACAACGCACAATGGGCTGAAATGGAAAAAACCTAGACAAAATTCCAAAATGGCTTTTTTGGAGATAGAATCCTGAAACTTGGTAGAAATACTCACAATTTATTGGAAACCAAGGAATGGCATGTCATTGGTCACATTCGGTCGCCGTTACCGAGATACAGGGGCTCAAACATAACCAAAATTACTCCAGACTTCAGTTTTCTACGAAAATCTTCCTATTTAAGTTGAGGGTGACGCTGTGGGAGGAATTTGGTCGGATAAAAAACTAATAGGTCTGTTAAAACCACTCTTTTACTTTACTGTGCTTAACGTTTGAAGTTTTTTCCTAAATTTAGGTAATATTACGTAACAAAATGGCGTTACGTTGCAACGTCACAGTTTGCTTTAAGTTATTCCAAGATTTTTTCCGGAAGCGCCTCAGAGGTCGTGAAGCCAGAAGCTAGAAGCTATTTATGGGATGAATTGTGAGTGGAAAACCAGTTTTGCTGTTGCATTGTAAATGAATTCTTTGATTGATTTGTTCCCGTTCAGAATTCTACTCAGGAGAGCAGGATGAATGTGTCACTTTGAAGCTATGAATGAAAAAGAAAGCGGGACGCTCGGAAGGGTAGTGACAATGTGAAGATAATGGATACCGTTAATCGGGTTCTAATGCATTTTATTGTGACAAATGCGTCTAATTCCTTATACCACCTTCGGAAATAAGTTCATGCTGGACTACTTCAGGGAAAGTGTTTTTTTCGCACCTCTTGGTTGTGTTCAATGGAATTACAATTAGCGTTCGAGATAGACCAAGATTTATGTTGGCATTGTTGGATTACCGCAGCCGATAATCTGTCCCCCATGCTAAAGACTGTGATATGCAAAAGCCGGTAACAGTCGATACGTACTTATCATTCGATAAGTATTTATCGATAGAGTCTGCAACAGACGCCTGAGTATCATGTCGGTTACCATTTTAAGATAAATTATCACGAAAATTGTATCCATTGCTAACTTATTTTCAACAGTTATCCTATGAAATGGAATGCGTAGAGTAAAGTGAAATGAATTTACTACCTTCAACAACAAATAATGATAATTTGATTTCCACATAAAAGCTAGGAAATGAAAACCTTTTAGGAAAGCCTGTGCAGAGGTAACCCTCTTCAAAGACAAACATTACTAGCACATAAAATAATAAGGTGCATAAAGTTTTACATAATCAATTCAATCATCAATAAAAGTCAAAGACTTAATAATACATTAATTATGATGCCATTGACTTTTAAAGGTAGCACTAGTATAAGAGGGGATAATAGATAAACAATATTAAATTAGAGCATAAATAATATTAAATTCTCGGTATCAACTATCGATTAGTGCTCTAAATTAGTGATATTGAAAATATCACTAATTGAGAGCATCTTTCATTATTTCAATTTGCTTCAGATCTCTTATATTTTAGAGTTATAATCATATTTTATGGTATAAGCTGTCTGTTACGTACCCTAATATTTACTAATTATATTAAAACTAAATTTACCTGCCGTCGTGGCGATAATTGTCCCCTTAATCACTTAGAAATGCTATATTAACACCAGTAACAAACCTTCACTTTCTCCCTCCGATTGCGAATAAACAGGCCACAGAAAATAAAGATGAAAATGTGCTCGCTATTTGTGTGTACCCTTGTCTTTGTTTTGGTATCCACGTGGAGTGAATCAATACCATTGTGGAGACTGGAAAGAATTCACTGTCGCTTCACGCTCTTTTGTTTTCTGCCTTCTGAAGTGCACGCGGATAGGTATTGTGGGAGAAATATATGTTATTAGATGATATATATATATATATATATATATATATATATATATATATATATATATATATATATATATATACAAATATAAATTCAGACAGAAGGTGAAAGAAAGAGACAGTGAACATACAATAAACAGTGAACACAACGGTGGTGTGGAGATGAAATGATGGTCGAAAACACATGGAAAAAATTTCGCCTTGACCAAGGCGAAATTTTTTCCATGTGTTTTCGACCATCATTTCATCTCCACACCACCGTTGTGTTCACTGTTTATTGTATGTTCACTGTCTCTTTCTTTCACCTTCTGTCTGAATTTATATTTGTGTATTTGCGCCTATGGCGTTGCGTATGAATGGTGTTTTGTATATATATATATATATATATATTCGACCTCCACAGAGAGAACCTGGATCGTTTGCATGCGGAAACTGATTCAGAATGTGAGGAATGCGCTTCATGCAAACGATTGCCTAATCTTCAGTGAACATCGTTTTTAAGAGGTTAATAGATAAAACGGAATGGTCTTAACTTGCAGTAGAATTGTGCATCTCTCCGAGACTTTAAATTTCTCATCTTTTACACGAATCGTACGCTTCATCGTCCTGGAAAACTTGGTTATTCCTAACTAAATTGGTTCTTGGTTTTCCGAGTGAAAACAACATTGCTCGATACTAAAGATGGGTGTCCATTCCCGGAAAGCTATCCTAAAATATCACACATTTGGGTGTAACTGGTTATAAATCAAAGTTCGAAGCACTGACAGGGTGGAAGGTTGTCATGATGTCTATTAATGAGTGCTGTTAGTCACTTCCATACAATTTTATTTCACAATCGACCGGTGTCGGCAGTTACGCCATCTTCAGGTAACAATAGTTAGATCAATCCCAGTATACATATAGTCATGATGAAGGGAGGGGGGAGGGTGGGGAGAGGGGGTTGCGGGTAGGTAAGATGACGAGCAACAATGGAGACTGGTTAGGGAAAGTGACGAGGCAGTTGGAGTTCCTCACCAGACCAATCGCCCGATGCTCACAGGCGTCCTAGAACTTAATATTTTTAACCTTACTTAATATTTATAAACTATAACTTAATATCATCAGACAAATTGCCCACAATAATGGGTATGAAGATCATTTAATTACTAGAATCTTAAATAAAAAGTTGAAATGCCTAGCTATTTTACATTCCAGTTCCCTGTCACCCGCTGAAACTAAAAATGAAACTAAATGGTTTTAAATACCTTTCATAGGTCCCTTATCATATGCGGCATTAAAGGCTATCCCTCGGGACACTTTCGACCCATGTTTTTATAATACTCATACCTTGGGGGCCGTATGTTAAATAATTCTAAGGATTTTATTGAACCAATTTTAAGAAGTGGAGTAACTTGCATGTAATAACTGTAAAGGATTTTATATCGGCCAAACCTGACGTAAGTTTAAAATTAGGGCTAAAGAACAGAGAATATGCATAAAAAAAAAGACGATTCGTTGGCATTCGCCCGGCACCTTCTTGAACTAGGCCACCAAAGTGACTTCCACCCGGAGGTCATTCAATACGCAGAAAAAGTACGAAAATTGGACGCCTGTGAGCAGCGGGCGATCGGCCTGGCGAGGAACTCCAACTGCCTCGTCAAAGACGTCACCTTCCCTAACCAGTCTCCGTTGCTGCTCGTCACCTTACCTACCCGCAACCCCCTCTCCCCACCCTCCCCCCTCCCTCCGCCAAGACCATATATACTGGGATTGATCTAACTATTGTTACCTGAAGATGGCGTAACTTCCGAAACCGGTCGGATGTGAAATAAAATTCTGTGTAAGTGACTAAGAGTACTCATTAATAGTCATTGTAACTGGTTATGTAGAGAGGCCTCTCTCAGATTCAAACCCAGGACCTACGATCAGTATCTCAACTGTAAGACCTTCTCGACCTGGTAGATTTTGGTCTGCAAACAGGAGAAATTTGAATAGGTACCCTTTTCTTTCGTTGTTGCAAATTTTCAGTTACATAGTAACAGATTAATTATATTGAAGATTTGGTCTATGTATCTTTAAATACCAGAAAACGTCTTTAGTTGGACAAGGATAATAATAACAAAAATACAACTTGTCTAGTTTCACAGTAATTTAATGAAATCCAATTGATTTCGAAGGATATGGCGTCAATGACAAGGCTAAGTATTTGTAATGTGTTTATATCATAGTTCACGCACCATACCTTACCCCTAAACTCCATTTATTTTATGGATACATATTATATGTTTAATTTTATGGGTATCATTTACATACTGTCATAGTATACGCAGCATAGGGAGCTTACTAAATAGTAGTGTGCCATATTATTGAGCAAAAATAATATCTTCGTTTTTTATTAATATTTTTACATTTTAAAATACCTGTTAAAATCGGATTAAATGTTTAAATCAAAATTTCCGGAAAAAATTCAATATGATTAATGGAAAATCTGCGGTAGTAGAATATTTACAGTTTATTGTTTCTAACGTGACACTAAACCAAGAAGTTGATGTAAAATAGTGAGTCAGCAGAACTATTACTTCATCCGTAGAGATCTCTGGGTCAAAATGGCCCAGTTGACCTCAATGCTCTACCCAACGGACATCAACATCATTTCCAAGATAATGCAATTTGAGTGTAGCCTATGTCAACCCAGTGGGGTGGATCATAACAGTAAAATGATTGTTGGTATCAATCTGATTTAATGCTGTAATAAAAAAATCGAACATACTCAATACTTACACTCAGTGGGGATTGGCCAAATTTAGGATTGTATTGGCAGTCAACCAGCACCCCGCGCAGAAAGTCTTGAAATTCTGTCAACATTTTTCTCTTCAACAATGTTCCAATGATGCTGTCTGAAAAGGAAAATATTCGAATAAATTACGTAATGAACTATCCCACTAGTGGATTTTTGGGGGTGATACTTTTTATTCTAGCATTATTTGCCGGAGGGAAGAGAAATAAATATTAAACTATCCGGCGATATTGTATGAAACACAAACATGTGAAGAGGAAGGATACGCTAAAAATAATAAATTGTATTATGAACAAGAGTTCAATACTAATGTTTCATCCTGAGGTGAATCTAATTTTAAGCAAAAGTATTTGACGAAATTATGAAAGAATTACCATGCATTCCAGAACATCTATTGTTAGAGTTAGGCAAGGCGATCGACAACTAAGATCATTCATTCACTCCATTTAACGTAGGGGTTAGGATGTTTACTGCGAATGAATGAAAGGTGGAGAAAAACCTGGGGTCCTAATTCACCTACAATTAGCGAAAGGCTCTAAGGGGTCAACGATTTAACGTCCCATCCCACGGACGGTGTGGTAAACTTGAAGTGCTCTCTACAAAGCCCAGAAGTTGGGACCAGTATATCACTGAAACTTTTGCCGCGGCCGATTCTCGAATTTTCTCGTTAGTATAGACTAGTATATTATTACGAATCCTTTTTCATGCATGATATGTAGTGGATGTTTGGTGATAATTCTCCCCCTGCCACACACCTTTATATGTAGATGTACTATCCCTCGATATGAAGGACCAGTACTCTAGCCACCAAACCAACCCGATCCCTACAAACATATTGATATCATCATTATTACTTATTTTGTCACATTTTTAATTCTATGGAAAATACCTGACTAACGCTAGGCACCTATATTGAGATGACCAGAAATAAGTTAAGGGTATGAAAGTAGAGAATTATGTTGTTATGCAGAGATTCGTTGATACAAAAATCGAGTGGAGAGCTGTGTGAATCAAATGTTTAAATTAGCTTTTTAATACTACTGGTAAATGATGTGAGTTTACGTTAATGAACATCCGACCTCATCCGAATGCTCTGTTAGCGCATTACAAGGAGCGTTGTAGACACTTATATTTTTTCTGAAATAATTACGATGTTTATTTGTTCCTAAATATTTCTAATCTGTATTGTTGCCGATAGATAAGACAATTAAATTATAACATGCACGACCTATATTTCGGCATCGTATGCCATCATCAGGTACGTAATGATCAATGGCAAAGTTGCCGAAACCTAGGTCATACATGCATCAAATAAATCTAAAGTGGAATTTATCATATTTATTAACTGTCTTTTCTTTCCGCCATCGAAATATAACTCGGAGTAAAATAGGGCAACATTCAATTAGTGAATTATTCCCGATTGATGGAGCTCTATGTATTTTTTGACGTATTTGCGGTGTCTTTCCTCTAATTTTCTAGAAAATATTCACGCTTTGAAAAGTCCTGCATATTATCGAGAGCCAGCCGTTGTCCGAGGTCCCTCAGGATATAGCATCCCCTAAATTCGAAGAGAATATAAACAAAAAGTAAAGAACCTTGATGCGCTCTTTAACAATCGTCCCTCCTTTGCGGTACGTGACGCAGGAGGGAGACTTTGTAAGCATTTTGTGGAGTCACTATCCGTGATCCCAACCCGTTTACCTTTCGGCGCTATTGAACGCAGAAGAAAAATGCTTGGATGGCAATCGCCGACGACTGCGCGTCCTCTTATTTCCGCGTGAAGTAGTATTATCTCCAACGTATGCATGGAGAATTGAATGTTTTGGAATGCTGGAATGGGATAACCAACCGCTTGGAACATCATTCCTCATCCCCACTTCGACCAACAAGGGAGAGCGCAAACTCAGTTACACATTGTGCGTAATGAAATGAAAAGGCCGGTAGGCCGTATTGGTATGCTAGCCGACGGGTGACAATGAAGCCAAATTGGGGGTCCTTGGGAAGGATTAGGCCCCACCTCCTCGGCAAAATTCATTCCTTTTTCTATTTCCTCATATGGAAACTGTGTGTGTGTGTCCAAATATAAATTACAATAAAATCGTACCCTAATTTTATCGCAGTGACGACAGCAAATCTTCTTCAGGCTATTTAAGGGATAGGTTGTTTTCATATAGTTCACTTATCATTTCCCTATGGGCTCGTCACTATCTCGTGTACAACATAAATAAATAATAAATATTAGTATCTAAGAAACTTTTTGCTCCTTTCACCGATTGCCTCTCATCGGAAGTCTTAAATGTAGGGAATTTCCGTCGAAGATATTTGAAACCCTAATTCCATAACTTATTGGAGCAAGGTCTCTATTATCCAACAGGTTTTCATGTAATAGCCTAGTTGCATGTCAATAGAGCATGTTTGGTGATCTTCACACCCTGTCACACACCCTCGCGACGGCCTGAAGGGTATTGCGTAGATGTACTTGTTGATGAAGGTGCTTCATTTCCTCTGAGGACGCAAAACTCTTGAGAAAGTGTAAGCACGAAATATCCTTTTGTGAATTCGATCTTGCGTTTTGAATTTCTCTTCGGGGAATGAAAATTCAGACGAGAAAATGAAATGTCAGGCCGGTCCAGCGTTGCGGGCGAACACTTGTTGAAGCGTGCTGGCTCGCGAGGACGATGGTCTCGCTCTGATTGGTTATCCTTGATCGAGGCCGATGTGATGATGACGCTCTGAGCACTTAAACAATCTTAACCCCTTCCTGTTGCGAAAATCCTCCAAAACATTCTTTCTTAAAACCGCTCCACATTAACATATCTTTCCTCTTTTATACACATCATCTGCACCTATATCTAGGTTGTACTCTGCAAACCACCAATGAGATATATGGATAGACAGTGACTCCCAATGAGATTAGAATGTGCTGGAGGAATCATTGCAGCTGATTGGATAAGCCAGCGGCCATCTTTGTGGGCACGGACGTACGGAATTGCTACTTACGATACTCGTACGGTAAAACTAAGAGTCTTAAATGAATAATTGAAATCGATTTTCAAAGTCGTCAGATCAGCCGTTGAAAGTGCGCATTTAAGTAAACAAAAGCCCAATGCGTATTTCAAATAGGATGAATTCGAACCAGCTTTAAGGAAAAAAATTAACTCTCAGGGAAATCAAACGCATTGATGCCTCCCTTAAATAACCCTAGGAAGATTAATTGACGCCATTGCGATGAAATTTGGGCCCTATCTCATTGTTATTTACGGTTTAATACGCTTGCAATCTCCAAAAGAGGCAGCACAAAAATCAATGTTTTTGTACGTAGTAGGCGGGGACTAATCATTCCCAGGCTCCCCCATTCTGACTTCAATGTCACCTATAAGCTAGTATGCCGATGCCTCTTCCCCTAGGTACATTCTAACCTCCTTGAGTGACTCCGCACCAGGGGGGTTATTTTGTAATCTCACTTTAGTGAGAATACGTCATACAATGTCACTTTTTCGTAGTTAAACTCCGCCACCCAGGCGGCGTGACCATCTACGGATCTCAAGCGGTGAACTGCTGGTCATGTGCTGATCTTTTAGACGATTCATCCGCTCTGATCCGTATCTTTCGACTCTTGATCCGTTTCATTATCTCCGCCTGACATTAGTTCCCGTCTCATCTACATAAATTACGTGGCATGGAGCCACCATCGTTTCCACTTGAAGCTTGAGTTGGAAAAAAAGCAAGAGCGAGAAAAATACAAACGATTTTATATTGTATTTTTGGTATTTGCACAACGTGATGAACTTTAGCACACCGAGATTGGCAACAGATAGCGCCGCTACCGACAGAAGCTTCGACAATTCACGAACCGTTCGTGAGCCGATCATTAAAGGAGCGAAACGGATCTCCCGCCTTCCCGCAAAGAGACATTAAAAAGGTGAGATTACAATAGGGTAGTTTCCTATTATTTTTTTATTGTCTTGATCGAAAGTTTATAACCTCTGGAGTACGTGTTTTAAGCCGTTCGATTTTTAAATGACGTTAAGTATTTTTCCTCATTAATTAAAAAGTGAAAAAAATCAATGGCGCGAAAACGCGACGGCAAACTATTGCATGCCGGTTAATCCTACGTGTGACGTTCAACTATTTCCTCTACCTGCCACCAGGTGGTGCTGCGGACGCTTCCAAATAGACGCCGCACTCCGTTAAAGCTTATGAAAAAGTATTGGAGGCATATTTATTCCGTTAATTAATTATAATTAACTTTTATTTATTTAATTAACATGACTTATGCAGTTGATTCATTTAAAATCAGTCAGTATTCCTTTCACAAGCATATCATGTAGTTCGCCTATCGCCGCACGACCTTCACGCCATGCTTCGTCATAGCAGAAGACACAGCGAGCAGGACGTCCTTGAGCCTATAAAATGACTAATAATACCATGTTTAACTGAGAATTGGTTTCCAACATTGATAGTTTTTACAGGTTAATACTAATAAATATTCACTAGAGCTGAGGGGCCCTGAAATACAACGGTAAGTTCAGGAGACGAATTTTCCTATGCTTCGCAACGTAAACTACCTTCCTGTTACGTCAGCATGAAGGCAGCGCACCCCGCCATTTCAGAGCCTTTTCAAATGGCCTTAAAATTAACATTTAATTCTCTAGTAAACTGGGATTTCTCAATACAAACTTTTTGCGTAAATTAAATACATTTATGGCAGGGCACAAATCGCAATTAATGAAGTCCGTTTTCTTTGATGAAGGAAACTACCCTATTGTCGACGATCATACATTTCGAGTAAGCAATCTTACTGTCGGTGACTCCAACTCCGCTTTCGATCAATTAAATTTTCGACGGCACTCGGCGACCACATATGCAACACAGCTTCTCACCTCAAACTAGTATCCAACAGGGCACATTCTGAATACATCTCATGAAAATATTTAATTCTATGTGTCAATCATGCAGTAAGGCATCTGATACAATTATCCATTAAACGAGTTAAAATTTAAAGTTAATTTTTAAGTTAAAATTTAAATTTAAATTGAAAGAATAAAACTCTGTCCTCTATAACTTGATGGTAGACACTGCATCATCAACAGTATTTATTGAGGATTACAAACTTTATAAAAACAACCACTGAAACTAAAGACTCATGACCCGATTTCGAACGAATTATTGTCACCTGGCGATGATTTTCCCGAAGCCCGAGTCGTGAGTGTGTGTTTTCTCATTAGCATTCTCTAAGCTTGTATTCTTTAATAAATATTGGTTCATGAAAGCATGGAAAAAGTGTCAAATCTACGGTACTCCTCCGCATCACCTCTGCGTTAACTTTATTGTAACTTATCGCACTAGGAAAGAACGGCATCTTAAATGTTTCAAGCCCACTGATATCTCTCGAAGTTTTTTTTGCGATCTAATATACCATATTGCCTGTAAATCTTTAACATGATTATTTGTGTCTTCAGGAAAGGTACCCACCTTAAATTTCTGCAGGAGATCATATTTGGCTGCAGAATTCCTATTTTTTTAATCCACACTCCAACTACAAATTGGTGTCAATCGATGGATTATATTTTTGTGAGTATTTTCAGCGGATTTCGACCAACAAAACATGCGTAGGCATCATATAAGCGAGAAAAATGTAAAGAATTCCTAAGTAGGAAGAAATATCTTTTTCCCTATTCCGTTTCAATAGAGCCTTTGTGGGTCATTTTTTTTTCTTAGTAGATTCCATTTCTATGAGCGCGGTGTTACGATGCTTCTTTTTAGTTTAAGTGATGTGTTGCTAAGATTGCTTCTTTGCGAGTAGAGAAAGAAAGTGCCCAAAAAAGGTAATGGTTGCCTTAGCTTGAACTTCGCTTTGATAAATGAGTATGCAGTTTTATTTGGAATGAAATTTTCGCTTTGATTTTTTTGGTGACGAACCTCAAAGCTGGAATTTCACGGACGAAAACCTTTTTGGTGGCGTAAATAAGAACGACGTCAATTTGAATTTTTTTCGCCCCAAGAAGGTTATGCCTACGAGGACAACAATGGAAATGGGGAAATTAGAAAGTGAAAAGCAATTTTCCTCGCACTATTTTTTAGACCAAATTGTTCTCCATGCTCCGCCAACAACCGATTCCGTAAAAGTCTTCCGATGTCTCATAAAGAGTAAAACCTTAGAAATGAGGTGACCATCCCGCAGTCGGAGAAATAACGCAGGGGTTGAGCGCAATCAATATGTTGCGTGTGTCTTTGGGTATTTTCGTTCTTCCATGCTTTTTGCCTCCTGCATTCTTTGCCAAATATAAGAAAATATGATCGCTCGATTTTTTTGTGAATAAATTAATATATTATGACTCATCTCGAAGAATTTTGAACATAATTAAAACAGTTTCTGCAATTTTCTTCGTTTTGAAAAATAATCACTCGCTCTAGTAGCATCTTAAGCTATTTTCAAGAGTCCAAACACTTTTTTATTACAATCTTATATTCTAATAATTATGATAATAAATGAAGCAATTAGCGAGATATGAAGAAAATAGTAATAGTGTGGATGAAAAAGTAAGAAGAAAATACCTCTTATGTTGAAAAAATTGATGCATTCTGCCTACTGATAGTGAGAACTATCAGTTTTACAATATAGTGTACACTGTAGTAGGTAGTGTCGTTTATGAGTATGGCATAAAATCAGCTGTGAATGAAGGCCATTAAGAAAGATAATTTTTTAAGGATTCTCGAGAGTAATCTTTGTAGTATTTACTTTCGGCCCTACATAATTTCGCTTGATAATTGAGATGATTTAGTTTGATGGACGATTTGTAAATCACAAGCAATTATATTCCTACGTCTAAAAAAAGATAGATGAATTAATGAGTACTAACCTGGCCTCTCCATATTTTTGGATATTTTTACGCATCTTAGAATATTTTTACTCATGGATATCTTAAGCAATATGATACGCATTTGTTTTTTTTCAATTTTTGTGCCGTTGGATCGAATCGGACGTTGCAGCTGAGTAATACTTAAGATTTAATAATTTTTTTATCATTCGGAAATGCATCAGTAAACTCTAATAATTATTCCCATACGATAGGAATTAAAATATTAAAATATAAACTTCGGGCAAATTCCCTGCCAATGGCCCTCCCGTACAACACTAAATATCCAGCAACCGATTTGATACCAAAAAGAATGAAACTACGAGATACAAAAAGAAATGCCCTGATGAGGAAAAATATTCCTAAAACAGGGCTCCCCATGATTGTTATTCGTTGTTATTGTTGTTAAGATGTTATATATTTTATGTAGTGTTGTATGGGAATAAAATAAACAGTTTTTTAATTTGAATTTGAACAATGAAGAGAATGTATCTACGTGATCAACTTCGATATTTCTGAATCGATCTGCATTTTGATTTAGTAATTAACATTTAACATATGGTTTAAACATGCCATTTAAATATTCAAGATAATTCTTTGAAATATCAGTCTTATGTCGTCTTCATTTTCTGGTAGTGAATCGCGCCAATGCTGTCATGAATTTTTAGTTTCTCTAACATTTCGTCTCCATAGAACCCTGGAAGTCATCGGAAGGATATGTGGCGAGGGATAAGTTCACACTAGGCATGCATTGCAGACGTCTAAACAATAAGCCAGTCAATATTCGATGAATGCACCACCGATTTCATAGATAACTCAACTAAATTCAGTAAACGGCTTCATATGCAATGACAGCATCCTATAACAAAATCATGAGAGACGGACACTGAACAAATCTAGTACTACCTAATAGTTTTTGTTACATGCCAATCTCAGGGAGTATTTTACTCGCGAAATAGGTACAAATTATTTATTAAGAAGTATTTATATCTTCTTTTTACATCGTAGAGAGGCGAAATAATATTCACCAGCAGAGGCGCATCGTTCGGCGTGGGTAGAACATGTCAAACATCTTTCATGTTCAACAGTATGGAAGGAAAAAGGATGACGTCGCATTAAAAAAAACAAATGCTCCTGCCCATTGAGAATTCAAACGCATGTGGAAACTCACTCGAGGTGTCCAAGTAGACGCTGATTTCTCCGGCCGCGATGATGTCTTCGTTCAGGTCGTCTCCGTACTCCCTACGGAGCTCCAGTGCCGTCGTGAAGTTCTCCGGGATGACAACAGCGCCCCAAGCGTTGCCTCTCCGAACTGCTTCGATGGCGCTTTTCTTGTCCGGGAAAAATTCTTCCTGCAAATGAGTGAAGAGGCACGACATCAGAGAAATAACTGGGGTACTCTCGCATTTTCAGTGATTGGCACCCGCAGGTGGTACTTTTTCAGTCCTATTCAATCCGTCTTCCATATTTACGCGCGGGGATCTTAATATCCTCCTTTAAAAACTCTCACTAGGCCCTAGACGAAAATGACGCATGAAAAAATTATAATTGGTAGAACGAGGCCTTTGATCGTAGTTCATTAAAGTTTGGCATTTGATCAGTGAAATGGTAAGAGCAATGACATCATTCATAGCTAGATATGCACCTAATGAATATATTCCATTACCAATCATGAACCCATTGTTTATCGAATAAAAATATGCTAAAATAAAATTCACAAAAATAATAAGTTGGAGTAGGATGCTGAATGGACAGATAAAATTCATCATCATCATCGGTCAAAAATCCTAAGATTGGTTTGACGCAGCTCTCCACTCGATTCTTCTATTTGCTAACCTAACCTAATCGAATATCAATATAATTATTCTATTTCACATACTATACGACTTCTTCCATACATCTCATCTGAGGCCTGCCTTTTTCCGTTCATTCATCCCTCAACGTCTGTTTTCGTTAGGCCATCGTGTCTTAAGATACGGCTTTGTCCAGTCTTCTTTTTAAAATTTTCAACAGACTTCTCTTTTCTCTCACTTTTCCTAGGACCTGTTAATTAGTCACTCGGTCATTCCATTTTATTTTCATCAGTCCTCAGTAGCACTAGTACCACAGTACCACCACATTTCTAATGCTTCCAGCCCCGTTTCTCTGCTGCTGTTATAATCAATGCTTCCATGTCATAAAGAAGAATTCTCCAAATGTATGCTCTAATGAAATGTTTCCTTACTTCGGCACATGAGTTTTCAGGGCCTCGATCATGCTCATCACCTCGTTCATAAGACGTGCGCTAGCGTTATCGTTATTTTTTGATTTAACTTATGTCAGAGAGAACGTGATCTCCATTCTTAATTTTTCGCACAGCACTTCAAATTCCTTATTAAAATCAGTGGAGAGAATATTATAGACGGTTATTTTTAGCCTTGCGCTACACTGGGGGTAAGCATTGACGATAAAGATTGCGATAACGCGAAAGATAGATCCGTGATTCCAGACCAGCTGTTAACAGAATATTCTTGTGGTAAAATACCATTTTCATCTGAGCTATTTTACTGACAATTTCTCTTTTTCTTCGTCAATCGCTGACATTTTTCACTGACAATTTCTGCTGTCGTATACTTAAATAAATAACCTACTATTTCTTGCTCCGTTACCTGTTGTCTACTTTCAGCATTACTTCGTGTATATTTTTAGTAAAGGAAACTCTCTTTCGGCAAAGAACGGCACAATTCCTAAACTGATGGGACAACTTTAGCTTCTTGGGTTGTAGATTAGAGTGAAAAGGGATAGGGGTGTCCTGCCGAATGGGAACGATAAGAAGTATTCATATCCATCTAAACATATCTTAACCGATAAAAAATTGGTAGTAATATTTGTAAAATGCAGGCGGTGCAGTAGAAGAGAAGAGACGCAAACACATGCGAAACTTTGAAATTAAAATTTAAGATGTGTACGTGATATGCTTCGTCGGAAGTGGAACAACCTAAGATATACGGAGCACGAAATCAATAGTCAGTAGAACGCAGCGCAGAAAAAGCGCAGCGTTGCCGGCGGAGTGTCCTGCTCTGGGCTCGCACGTTTTTTCAGGAAACATAGAAGTCGATATAAAATAAGGTGCTAACTTCAGATAAGATTCGCTCTGGAAATTTAAAGAGGAAGATGACAGTTTTAGTCTCGTGACGCGATGATGCATAGTTTCCGAGAAAAAGTGCGGTTATAAATGGAATAGCATACCAAATTTTACTGAAGTTAAAACCTTGAAACTTCGCAGACGTAATAATAAAGATATGATTCACCTTCTATTAAAAAATTGTTTTAGCCAAACGCTTTGCTTGGAAGTTAGTAGGCATCAAAGTGACGTATGGCGCCGTAGCGCTAAAAAAATTGGCCCTTTTTTTACTCTAACGTAAGAAACAGGTCCAAAATTTGTTTTTAAAAATTATTCTAACAATGTAATCAGTCAAGAGCAAAATTATCTAAATTACTATGTAAATAACGTGAAAATCCGATGAACGGATTCGGAGTTATCAGGCTTAAACTCGAGTCTACAAGATTTTGGCGCGGACAGTAGTGATAGTGATGTAAGATTTTTTCCGTCTTTGGGCTTGATTTACATGAATATACTCACCTTCACGGCGTCGTTTTGTTTGAGAGCCAACAAATACCGGCAGCTGAGGGACGCGTCGTTGCACCCGCTGAGCTCGTAGTCGGAGCAGTCGGGCACAGTCGCGTTGGACGCGGCAGCCTCTTCGTTCACGATGGCCAGCGGCAGATTTTTCGGGTCGTGTCCGACGGCGACAAAGAACAGCATCATGGTCATGAATGGGAACGCCAAGCTGAAGGATAGGGAGCTGTTGGACAGTTTCGGAGAAAAATTGTTTCATCAAAATTTTGTTTGTGCGGAGAGGTGCTCAGTATAAAGGTTAATTGCGCCATTTGGGTGATTGGGGAAACGTTTCGAGGAACGAGAGAGGGTGGAGCAGAACTCGGCGTCGGAAATATCCAACCCATTAGAGAACGGCGCCAAGGAGTCCACGGTTTAACATCTCATCCGACGGACGGGGTATTGAGCATGGAGTGCTCTCCACGTAGGACTCAAGTAGGGACCGGTATACAAATGGAAAATTTCTCTGCCACTGCCGGGGTTCGAACGTGAGCCCTTGGGTTGGTAAGTCAGTATTCTAGCCAACACACCGACTAGATGATGAAATGTATGAGACCACTTTGCTAAACCTCAGGTTGAAATGTATTGTCCATGCCTCCGTGCGTAAGATCATTATGAGCATTGTAACTTCATGATTTCTTATTTCAAGTTGTGGAATGAAGGTTAATGAAAATTTTTTCAAATATTCCCTCAAAATTACGCGAATGAGATTTTGTGGTAAATTTATTGAACCTACGTGTTAACCTGGGACTACTTGTGTTATAAACAAGATAGATTGGAAGACAGAATTTCAAATCACTGCCACATTAGCAACGCGGTTCATGCATCCGTAATTTTATGTGGTTTATAAGTCGTTAAAAGACAAGTCTGGTATCTTGAAAGAAACATTTATTCACTGCTGAGAAAACTATTATTCCTTGCGCTAGACGACTGGCGCTCTTCAAAGTTGTAAGCACAGCTAAATCATCTGAGTGCATTCATTCAGCAGTGTGTTTTTTGAAGGATATCTAATTCTTTCGTTTTCCTGCAATGTTATGTCTTTAAAAACATATGCCTTTAGTTTTTACCACTACTCTTGTGTTTTATAAATTTCATAGTTTCATTATTAGCTCGTAAATTTCGTATTATTAGCTGGTCTATGTGTAAAATATTGAAAGGATATTTGTAATTCCTATCGAAATGATTCATATAATTTTTTTGTAAGTTTTGGTAATTCATATCTACGAGGGTATAAGTGAGAGAAAGGACTACTTACTCTCAATCTCACCCCAATTATAGAAGATTTATTATACGTATAATTAACATTAGCTGTTACTCATTTCTGAGTTAACAGAATTGCTAGTCTTCAAAGGTTTTTATAGAATAAGTTAACCAGCAAATAGAATAGATTACCACAGAATTGCCTATTCTCTTATTTAAGAAATGAATATCGTTAACTTCCACCTAGTAAGCATGATATTTTGAGTTTAAATATTATTTGTTGCATTCAATTTACTATCCCTTTTTTGTCGAGGGCGTATCCGTATTTTTTCTGCATACTGTCCGAGTTGGAGCACGCCCAAGGTATTAATCCGGTGCCAATATGAGAATAAATCCAACAACCTTCTCTTTCCGACAATTGATAATGTGATCGAGGTCGCTTGCTGAGTGATAGGTGGGTTTCGTATTACTCAATGAATAACTTCGAAGTGATGTCAAGAGAACATTCAACGAGCAACAGTATTAAAAGAAATGAACGAATATGAGATCTCTATTGCCCTTGTTGAATCTATTGAAATGAACCACGACACTCCACGCAAAATATGGTGCAGTTGTTATCTAGGAGGTTAGAATGGAGGCATGCACAATGCACATGCTAGCTAGCCCATGGGTGATAATGAAGCTGAAATTTGCTTCTCAAATTAGCCGCGGTGCCATCTATAGTACATTCTAGTAGCTATTATCAATTCTTACCTCCTTGGATCTTAGAATACTAAAATCTAGATGAACTCTTACAATTAGATATAAGATCTGATTCTAGCATTCCGATATCGTTAATACGATGTCATCATTAGGTTATTTGCATTAGATACGGTAAAAGTTAAGGCCAATAATAATGGTTGACTCATTGTCCATGCTGTCGATATTAATTTTTGTAAAGTCAGTTCTCTCTCGATTATCCCTTTCACTATCGCAGAATTCATTTATGCCATGAAAAACTGATCGCCATTGCTATTTTATCTTTCCGTCCACACCAAAAGGCGTTCCATTCCACGGTTCCGTTGCATCAATTTCTAAAGTGATGCGGTGGCGCTCATTCCGTTTCCTGCGAGAAATAAGATTGTAAAATGTGTCAAGTACAATTTTTATTCTTTTTGACGACGAAATTTACCACTTTCTAATACTTTTTCCCCAAAGTTATTTTCCGAAATTATATAGTAAAAGTGATTTTATTTACCCCAAGTTACGACCTATCTGCACGCAGTTCTTCATCATTAGAGCTTTCCATTTTCCTACGAAGAGTGCCCTGCTCGTAGCGATGCTTCTTCCCGAAGGATCTTCATGCCTTGAGTCTGGTTTCGCAATCTGAAATAAAATAAAAATTATATTTAATCCACCAATTAATGCTTGAGTTAAGAGTTTTTCAGACTCTCCTGAACTGACTAAAATAATTGCTTACTTGACAGTTTTTTTACTTAGATACTTTTATAATAGTTTTTGTTTTAAGAATCATCAATTAGTAAAATATATTATATGATTAGTATTTCTACTTAGTCAATATTCATTTTTTTATAAGCGATGAAAATAAAACTAAGTGCTTACACGCTCAATGTGTTCAATACGAGTGGTGTCAACGCTGCAACTTCTGAATGTTATAGCGTCGAATGTACGGTATATTAAACATTTCATGTATGGAAGACTAGGAAGAACCGACTTCATTAGGAAGAACCGCTTTCGATAAGTCATGCCAGAAACCACCCACATTTTTTTAGGTGATTTTAGTGATATCGGATGAATTCATAGGGTGTAGGGAGGAGAAGAATATGCAGTACATACAAAATGACTAGAGATACGAAGCTTGTGAAGCTAGAGAAGTATACATGAAAGAAGTATCTTTTCGCATGGGAACATAAAGAAGCGTTCATATCGTTATCAACCTACCATTTCCGGCAGACCATTCATAATATATAGCACTGCAATGAATAACTGTCTAAATAAATCTTAGCATGCATTTCAGGTTTCCACGCATTTTTGACAAATATTTAAGACTTAATCGATTTTTAGTGACAATAACGGTCAAGGTCATGATGTTGCTTTTATGGCTACTGTACGAGGCTAAAAATGCGAGAAATCTGCCGGTTGGTGCTCGGAGATGGGATCACAAATCCTTCTTTCGTGCTGTCGCATATCCTGTCCTATCAATAACACCCGAGTTCCTTTAGAAGAGCAGGGCTCAAAGTAATCGTATACTATTTTGAATTGCCGATTGAAAGTGCCCGAAATTTAAAGAATTGGCGTCGTATGTCTTTTGTGAGCGCAATGAAAAATGAAGATAACACGATCACGCTCCTTATGATGATCCCTGATTGAAGATTTCGAGAGTCTTCCGCGTTGCCATTCTGATAAAATGGCGACGTTTCACCCACACTACTGCGGGCGTCCTCAGGCCAGGCTGAAGTGAAAAATGCTTCGAAGTTAACGCTTATTTATACTCGTCTTCTGAGGTGGCCGCTGCTCGCTGATTGGCTGTTGATGTTCGTGTGAATATTCGTTTTCACGTGTTGGAGAGTGAGCAGCTATCCTCTCTATTCATATTGTTGGGCCACTTGGAAATTTCAATTGCTTCCCTTATAATTCTAGGGAAATAGCACTTTTTCCTCGCGAGGATTTTTGGTTCCAATTAATTCATGAAGTGGTTAGGTTCCATAGAAATGTGCTCCGCAATGGCCGATTTCTCCCCTTGTCCGTTTTTGAGGGCCCGTGATTGTTCTCTCATTCGGCATTGTACAGAACTACCTCAGAAGACTAGTAAATAAGCATCAACTTCGAAGCATTTTTCACTTCAGCTTGGCCTGAGGACGCCCGTAGTAGAGTGGGTGAAACTTCGCCATTTTATCAGAATGACAACGCGGAAGACTCCCGAAAGCTTTTTACAATCATTGGAACGCCGCAAAAACCTTCGCCAGAAAAAAAATCCCTGATTGAACGTCAAATTTAGTCCCGTAGACGACTTGAAAAATCTTCACTCACCTTCTCATTGTTTTTGCACGAACATCCGAAGTTTTGAGTGGATTTGACGCCATTGGTGTTCCAGCTGGGATACTTCTGAGGTCCATCTTGCACGACCCGATAAAATTGCTCCTGGAAGCATAATGTAACCTTAATTATTTGAATTTAATTCAGGTTATCAGTTAAAATGTAGATTGATATTGCAATTACAGTATTGAAAATCACTGATTTTTACTACTGATTTTCCGTATTTATTAAAAATTTTCTACGTTTCGAAACATTTTGGTTGTTTTAAGGGACGGTGATCATTTTTTTTAGTGTTTATGGTCAATACCATCGTCTTTTCGGTGACTTGAATGATCGAAAACCAAGGTTTTTGTGGTTTTTGATTAAATGTGCATTACATTCTCGGCATATTTGCGAAATGAATCCAGCCGTGCAACGAAGCTGGTAATTCTAAAAAAAAGACCGCTAGTTGACTTTAAAAAATACGATCCCCTGAGATAAGCGTAAGCCAAGAGAAGGTAAACTATAGTCTGGAGTAGAAAAGTTGTAGAAAAAATAGACTAGGCAACTTATTACATTTTATGCAATGAAATATGTATCTGAAACAATTTCGCTCATGTGCAGTATATTCAGTTTTTGGATATTAGGTAAACATGCCTCAAATCTACGTTACCTATCTTAATCATCTCCCGGGTACATGATTTAATTTACTTTTGTCCCTATTTAATACGAAAAAAATCTGTCATCATCATCGGTCAACAACCCTAGGATTGGTTTGACGCAGCCCTCCACTCGATTCTTCTATCGATCAACCTCTTGGTGTTGACGTAGCTCATCTCTTTTATATCCTACACAACTTGCTCCATATACCTCTTACGAGGCCTGCCTTTTCCATTCTTCCCGTTAACTTTTCCCTCGACGATTGTCTTCATCAGTCCATCGCGTCTCAAGATGTGGCCCATTAAGTTGTCCCGTCCTCTCTATTTTACTCAATAGCATGACCATGGTTACTATATACTATCTATCTAGTATCTAGTGGCCGTGGGCATGACAAATCATCGATAGTTCTCAAGTGTTTATGTGTTCACAGGAAGGGAAGGGAGTGTATCCTAAGTAATCTGAGTGGTTCATGAACTCACCTCACCTTCGCCCAAAATGCCTCCCTTGTGCTGGTCCTTCGTTAAACCGCTCTCCTGTCGATGACAGAGGTTGAGGAATACTTCTTCCAAGGAATCCGTCTGGTGAGCCGTAAGAAGCTTCTCTGGAGTGTCCTGTGCCAAGAGGCGCCCTTTCCTCATGAGACCTATCTGCAATGTGAAGTCAAACATTGGATATTACATGCCAAGTTCTTAAATTTTACCGTCATAGGCGTCTTCTCTGCTTCTCTTGATACAATAGAACTCTCGTCGTTACTGTACCGTAGGTGAGTCAGCCTAAGGATTGCCTGTCCTTTTAGACTTCTCGCAAATCCATTGTGAGAGATTTGGGGTGAAGTTCAATCATATTGAAGTTAAAAGTATGACATTATCGAGGAAAATAAAAAAAGCTGAACATAAAAACCAGAGCGCAATGGTCAGAGCATGTGAAACAGATTTGTTGCTTCGATAACAATTTTGAGCGTAGGGGAGATTATTAATAATCTTCAGATATTTTTGGTGTTAGGCAAAGGACCGATAAGCAACTCTATTTGTGCCATAGGCTGCCATATGATAGGCTGTTGTTTGGGTGGAGGTAGGATTTTAAGGAGTGGAGGATGAATAGAGAGAAATTCGGAGTTGGTTTTAGCGTGTTCTAAAGGAGAGGCGCCTACCTACGGTTTTTGGTGCGATCCGACGGACAAGTGTTCTCCACGCAGAACTCAAGTAGCAAACCGAATGCCGATGAAAGAATCTGCCACCCTAGAATTCGAATCTGGACTATCGGGATGGAATGCCGTTTCTCTGGACACCAAATAAACCCGATCTTCATAACACTGCAGAAGAGTTTCATTGGCAGAGTAGTCATTTACAGTCAGATGGGACCTTCTTACGAGAACCTTGAGCAAATATCAGGGTTTCCGCTGTAAAGTTTGAGTAGAAAATAACTCGATGTGGTGTGGATTCTAGATCTGGGCTCCGAACAAAGATAGATGGATAGATACAAAGTTTATTTACTCTGGGACTATGCAGTCCCATGGTGCACATGTACATAACATTTACATTTATATATATTTCGGCTGCTAATATTATAAAATTACAAAGATGACGAGAAAGGTTTTAAGTAGAGGTTTAAAAGTAGAGGAGAATTTTCCAGTAGGAAGGGTGAAGGATTAGCGTGTTCTGTAAACGAAAAGTGCCAAGGGTCCTTGGTTAAACGTCCCATCCGACGGGTGGAGTACTGAACTTAAGGCATTCTCGAGCCTAAAGTTGCTTCCAGTATATAAATGAAAAATCTCAGTCACAGCCAAGATTTGAGCCTTGACATTCGGAATGGGAATAGAGCCACCTGACAAACCCATTCCTTGATTATTCGAGTGTTTCGGTAGAGGCCATTGATGGCCTATGATGATTACATAATCCGATGGATTTTCTCGGAGGTACATCCTGACAACGTTTCGAGTCATTTCATAAAAGCGCGCTCTTTGCCAACAAATAAAATAAAGTGCGTCTAGTTAGGCATTCTATAAATGAGGTCACCATTGGTAAGATTGTGGATTTTTTGTGAACCAAGTGAAAGTGTCGACGTCACTGTTAATGCATTTCCTTCCTATCTGATCTTCGTTCTTTTTTTCAAACGTGAGCATTTTCAAACGTGAGCGAGATGTCAATCAGAGATTTGAGCCCAGATCTAGAATCCACACCACATCGAGTTATTTTCTACTCAAACTTTACAGCGGAAACCCTGATATTTAATCAAGGTTCTTATAAGAGTGAGCGAGATGTCAAACGTGAATTTTGCCAATTATAACTCATGCTGGGGCAACCACACGGGGCAGCTTAAGGGCAGTGCTGTCATTGACTGATCACTATCCTTTTGACTCTAAGTAATGAGAGCAATCGTAATAAAAGTTGACCAGAAGCTGACGTCTTATGCATAACAATGACTGATTATCGATTCATGATAATGTTTGTGCGGTCGAATGATCTGTTGTATTGTGAAAAACTGACCATGGTAGAGCAATAGTTAATCGAATATATCAACTTGCGGGAGTATTCCTTCAGTTTAGCCAACTATTTCGTTTAAGAGTCTTTTCTCTTACCAATAAATTTTCACCAGTTCTTCAATGAATTCTCAGTTGAATGAAAAAATTCTTTACCAGTGATCATCCTTGTACATTCGGGTTCGTAAGTTTAAATAAATTTAAATATTAGTAAGCATCAAGAGAGAAGAGGCCAAAACCAATGTTAAACTGGGAAAACAAAAACTTGAAGATGTGAAAGAGTTCTGTTACCTGGGAAGCCGAGTAACCAACGATGGACGAAGCAAGAAAAAAATAGTCAGTAGAAAAGCCTAAGCAAAGAGGGCATTCTATAAAAAGAAAAATCTACTTACAGCTGGAAATACCAGCTTAGAGGCAAGGAAACAATTCATAAGAACGTACATCTGGAGCATGTTTCTTAACGGCAGTGAGGCATGGATAGTGATAGCAGCTGAGAAGAAAAGGGTGGAGGCATTCGAAATGTGGTGTTACCGAAGAATGATGAAGATTAAATGGATCGACCGAGTGAGTAACGAGGAAGTCCTAAGAAGGGTAGGAGAAAAGAGAAGGTCTTCTGAATACCCTAAGAAGAAGACGGGACAACTTAACCAGTCTCACGATGAGACAGGATGGCCTGATGAAGACAATTGTTGAAGGACAAGGTAAGTACGGAAAAGGAAGGCCTCTTATAAGATATACAAAACAAGTGGATGAAGCATGTGAAAGAGAAGAAATGTGTAAGTATGGAGATATTTAATAGAATAATTCAGTGCAGATCTTCGTCAAACCCTTCTCAGGATTGCTGACTAATGATGATGATGATGAAGTTTAAATAAGTCGCGATTGCATGTTTTTGGCACCGATGCAAGGATATTTCATCGGAAATTTCTGTTTTTTTGTGGATGCAGAAATTTCTATGCTTACCCATGATTAATAACGAAATGAAGAAGTTTTATTTTATTTTCATTATCATCTGCTCATGGAGCCCTACTGATTGCAGGATATCAGTTGCACTCTCTTCTGGCTTTCTCATTCCGTAGAGATCGAAGGTTAGAATGAATGCGTTATTCAAGCGTGCTCCATTGCAGATGAATCTCTATGGAAACGAGCTTCGAAATATCACTAGTTACATAATCTCAATGCATCGCAATAATCCTCAGGATAATAAATTCTTTTTCTTATCATTTCAGTACAACATGTTCAGTGTTAATTGTGTTCCATTGCTTCAGAATTTCAAGTTGACTTCAGAATATATCTTCGAAACCAACGTAATGGCATATGAATTCAATAACTAGAGGATCATAGCAAATATTTCTCCCTTATGAACCAGTTAACTCTACTTACTTGACCAGGATATTGATTTATCATGAGGTAATATGTGTTCATCGACGATTTGAAAACGCCTCAGCTGAAGGATGCGGAAATAAATGCATTCGCCTTCACATGAAGTCTCAGGAGGTACACTTTGATGACGTAGATGTTTAAATTGAACTTCATGAATTCTTTTCACCAAGTTCCGAAACTATGGCAAGCCTGTATGAGGTGTAGAGAAGAGCCAAGTAGTTTCATTTAAACTATATGAATTATTCACCTTGCCCAGAGTACTTGAAATTACTACCCCTCACGTACCCAAGGAAAAATTATATATGTACACTAGCCACAGTAGAGCAAGAACGCCTATTCCAGACTCGGCCCGCTTAGATCAGGCCACATGCACAGCAGCCAAGTAAGCGGGAACTAAACGACTCAGAGGTACTCATAGTCTCACTTGAATTAAAAATTCTATCAAGATATTGGTAAAGTAGCGTAAGGGTATGTTACGGATGCAAGGAGTGCGATAGACGAGCACCTGGAATAATCATAATTATCTTATAATGAAGTATTCTTATCGACCACTTTATTTATGTAGTAATGGAAAAGTTATATGGAGTTTTTAAATTGTCACCAAAGGTATGTAACAAGATTGCTTTGTAAACCTTTTTTCTCTCTTTCTGTTCTAATCTAAGTCTTTTAAAAAGTGATGGAAATGTAAAAACTTACATTGTGTACTAAATAGCCCTGAAGAAGCCGCAATAAAGAGGCGAAACGTTGGCGTAAATTGGTGCTCATCAAAAACGACCAAACAACTCCATAGAATTTTTCCATTACTACAAAATCATAATGATGTAATTCAGGACGCTAAAGAGTAGAGTCTAAGAAAAGAAGTAGTCGTAGTTATACGACAGGAGGAGACCGATAGTTGACTTAATTTGTGGAATTTAGGATGGGTGGGTAGTTGAGTAAAGGTAGTTATTTTTTAGAGGAGGGAGGAAGGGTGGAGTGTGGCGTCAACATTAGCCTACTCATAACGAGAGGCGCCAAGGGATCAAAGTCCCATGCGATGGACGGAGTGCTGAACTTGAATTGGTCTACACATTACGCTCAAGTAAGAACTGGTATACAGGTGAAAAATCTCTACCCTTGCCGAGATTTCAGCTCGGGTACCTGAGATACATGCAAGCCGGTTAACCGGCCGCATCAACCCGATTCTCGTCTGTGAGAATAAGATAATGATGACAAATATAAAATAAAAGAAGGTAGTGAATTTGGATCAGGCACCTCGGCACAAAAATCAATTCAAAACCAATCCTGGAGAAAATGGGGTCGTTTAACACATTTTTTTATTGCCGAATCTAATAGAGTTTGTAAAATAAAAGGACCCACATTTTTCCGTTTTCTGATCCGACAATTATTTCCCGAGTTATAAGCGGCGAAAAACTGATGTTTTTAACCCTTTCGGAAAAGTGGGTGTGGTGCAACCTCTGACGTATATCTACTTCGTCCAATCACAACTGAGCCCGCGAAGCTACTTCGCCTTATCGTAAAGGGGGGGACACAGCTGACTCGGCCAATGGGAGCGATTTCGACAGCATCTGTGCGAGCAGACCTTCCGAGAACCCCCCTCCACTCCCTTCCCCCTCCCCTGAAAGCAGTCAAGGACGGGAGGAAAATGACGTCAATGTTATCACAGCAGCATTTTCGGTGGGCGTCACCTTTTGCTTATTTAAATTTTTGATTTAGGAGTGAATGGTTGTGGTTAGAAGATTAATTTTTTCACTAAAATTCGTTTTTCGTTTCCATCTAACGATTTCGTGTGCAAAATTGCGATTTTGGTTCCGAGCAAACGCCCCCATTCCGTCAAGTAGTAATTTCAAGGAGTAGAAAGTGTGCACTTTCAACCGTAGAAATGTCTGATGAATATTCCTAGGAGAAAATGCTTGAGTTCATCTGAGGTCAAATTAAAATATGGGAAAGAGATAAGAAGGGTCAGTAGGAGGGGTAATCATCAAAGGTGTTATTCTTCCGGGAAAGATAGTTTTAGTTGAAAGGTATGGGAGATTAGGGTGATTAGAAAATTGGGACTTTTGAAAATGTTGACCGGCTTAGTTGGTTCTTGGTTTTAATTCGGTAAATAATAAAGAAGAAAAAAATGGTCTCCATCGGACAACGTTCAGGGGTCACACAGCAACTTCAAATCTCGAAGTGCTCTCTACATAATACTCAAGTAAGGGCCAGGTAATCCATGAAAAATATCTGCCAGTTCCGGGATATTAACGCGGCCCGGGCGAGGTCAGTTTTCTCACCACTATACCAACCCGACTCCAGTAACTGTCATAATTAGCCCCATAGACTAAAGATAATTAGCTGTAAAATGAAGAGTGCAAAGCGAATAATTGTTCCTTAATCTCTCGTTTTGTAGTGAAAAATATTTTTAATGTAAGCGGTGTGATGAGAACCTTTCTCGGACTTCCGGGCGACATTTTGATCAACTATTTCCCCAACTTAGTCGGGAATTTTACGTGTCATACATTTATGTACTCACCACGTGAGCATGCTTGGCTTCTTCGATGTAGTGGGTGGTGATGATCACAGTCTTCCGATCTCTCTCCGTTATCTGAAGCAGGTAGTCCCAGATGCTGCAAATGGGGGAAAAAGCGAATGCAATATACAATTAGCATTATGGAATTTGATTAATTAAAGCAGCATTCTTTCACATCCATCAAAACTATGTGCATGTACATCTATTGACCATCCTGCAAGCTACCTCGAGGACGTGTGGCAGGAGGTATTTATCATTATGCATTCACCACGCGCATTCAATTAAGTTTACTCATACCACCTACTACTTAATGAGAAATTACTACGAATATCATATGGGAAACACTACCAATACCAATTTTCATCTAACATGCAAGGAAATATATCATGAATACTACAAACATGCTTTATATTTAAAAGAGCTCCAGCATACATGCTAAATGCTCAATAATTCACCGTATTAATCTTAACTCTGTTATTTTGCTGAAGTTTTTAGTTTGACCTTGACAACGACATACAGTTATGGAAACCTTGGTATGTATTTAAAAAAAACGTGTTAAAATAATAATAGGTCATTTTCATTCTTCATAATGCATATATTTCATTTTCACAAAGTGACGCCTCATTGCATTCATTATGGAAGTCTAAATGTTGTTATGATCACGAAACTTCGCGGAAAGAAAAAATTATTGATATCTATCTGTGCTTATTTCTCTTATCTTGAGTAGTCCTGTCTGTCAATTTAGTGTAAGGCCAGTATAATCATCTCAATGCAAACACGTCTGTCCTGCACCTATGCAAAATTCTTAGTCTCGCTGGCTGTCTTGGCGTTTGAAGTCTCCCATTCCGTTGTCTCTAGGCACGGAGTTATACTTACCTTCTCGTAATAACCATACGTATGCTTATCAACAAACAACACGATACTTATCTATTCAAGAAAAAACTGTAATTAACGAAAGTAGTAATCCTACTTCGTTTAGGAGCCATCAGCCAATTGAAACAACCATATCACAGAAACATGAGACACATTGACAATTGTTAAAACAAACATTTTTTGAGAGAAAATTTCAAACCCTCATTGCAATCACTTAGAGAAGTAATTACTTCATAAAAATATACATTCTTTGAATGACCTAAGGCTCCGTTGCCTTAATGTTATTTTCGAAAGCCCAAGACTCGTTTTAAACTTAAGCGATTCATTTCTCATTGACCGTAATAAAATTGGGAATGCATCGCCTGCAATGACCCAAGTGGTCGCGACGCGACGTTCCTACTTCCTCATGTGAAAACCCCAGGACAACCGCTACGGAGTCACCGAAAGAAAAAAATTCAGGCATATATCCTTGAAGTGCTTCCCTGACTCACCTTTGCCTCAGTTCTGGGTCCAGTCCCACAGTGGGTTCGTCCAGAATCAGTAGTTCGGCGTCATGGAGAAGAGCCGCGGCAAACGACACGCGACGCTGCTGCCCCCCGCTGCGGATTGAGAAAGGAGAAACTGCGTGAAACAATTGCTACTCAATGGTGGTCTTCGACCGTGGTTTAATTGGCGATCGAATACATGTTACTCCTCTACGAATTTCCGCGAAAGTGATTGCAATGGGGAAACAAACCGTTAAAATAGGATCAAGGTGAAGTAAAATCCGGTAAATAGGAACCGGTAAAATAGAATCAAAGTGTGGAAAAAAATGGATAAAATTGAAACCGTATTTCTTTCCTGCATCTAGTATCGATTGTGCGTTGGACTTGGGCTGAGTGCATGGAAAATGAATTTTTGAATCTATCATTTCCAATCAATTTGTAGCTTTTGTCTGTCTATATTACGCCGTGGTCCGTTTCAAGCACCAATGGAATTGATTCGATCCAAACACTGTTCCGACCCTCTAAGCTCATCGAAGTGGTTGGAGCGCTAAAGTGAAATGGAACGCCTTTGCTGCGGGCGGAAATTTCGAATGGCAGCAGTGAACAGTTGTTTTTTATGGACTGTAAATAAATATAGCTAATAAGAAAGCGGTGATGAGAGAGTGTTTACTTTGCTCTATATAATATCAGTGAAATGGATGTTGAATCGAAAGGTGTGTCCAAGGCATCAAAACTTGTATCCAAGGTAAGCAACCACTTGATGACGTCACATGATCAGTAATAATTTATAGCATTCGTAAGATGAGGATTCTTAATATTTAGAGCGTGCGCATATGTTTTTCGTCGAAGAAACGATCCGTTTGATAAATCCTATTCTTGTTAACCGAGTTCCACAAATTTTAGTTGGTTGTTTGGAGGAGGCGACCGTTTTCTGACGCATATTTACCGATCATGATATGTGAGTGGGTGGATTTACTAAACGATTTTTTTTATAAAGGAGGAAGGGGGTGATAAATGCAGTGTCTGCATTAGCCTACTGTTAAAGGACGGTGCCAAGGGGTCCATCGTCAATGGTTTAACGTCCCATCTGACGGAAGGAGTGCTGAATTAGAAGTACTCTCCAGTTATCACTCAAATAATGATCATTATGGCATCGAAATGTCTTTACCACTGACACGAGATTCAAACCCCTGGCTCACGGGATGTAAAGGCCATGCCAATAGCCCTGTCAAAAAATGAATTATTCCCTCAAGATAGGTGAGATAGACGCTCAGATATTTAACTTTACTCAATGCACCCTAGTCTACATAACGCTAGAATTACAAATATAAAGTGAATGATATTTATTTTGTAAAAGAGTGTGAGTTTAGATTTTGAGATTGACATTTTTCTTTGTTAAACTGCCTAGTTACGAGAGTGAAAATTGTTAAATCGATTGGAATAGCGCCGATTTTCATTGTATCAAGTAATTTTATTCGGATTTTCGTTTCTTTATAATTTCGTTGGTGAAACACTATTTATGTGCTTAGTTGAATCCCAAATACTCTACGCCTACCCACTCCGGAGAAAGCCTTGCCAATGCAAATAATAACTCTCTCCTAATTTTTCCCTGGGGTGACTCAACCTTGGACATGTCTTATACCATGTTGAAGGCCGGCTTCTTATTATCCGGTGTGTGAGGGGGTCTTGTCCTAGTTGCATCGCTTAGCCCTTCAACGAAACGCCATCTACAAGCACAAGGCATCATCACTTTCAACTCCCGGTACCGTCTTCCTCCCAACCTTCACCTTGTGTCACCAAAACGAGCAGTCATTTCGCGGTCTGCCCGTCTCTCCATTGATTACGCAACCCTCAATGTAATACTCATCCGAATATACTACTGATTGCGCCAATCAGTTAACCTGATTTTAGCAGTATTGAATATTCGGAAGAGGTGACAAACAGCTGAGGTCATTTATGCCACTGAGGAACGGTGAATAATTGGTTTGAGGTGGGAACTTTTCTGGGAGAGGAGGAAGGGTGGAGTCGACCATAGCCCTCCCTTAAGGCCGTTTTATACCGTGCAGTCTGACGAAGATATCTGCATTCAAAACTGTATAGTGTAAAACAATGAATTTTATTGAAAATCCAAAACGCATGAACAGCTGAACGGAAAAAAAACTCAGTTCCAAGGTTCAATCCGTGCTGTTACCAGGATTTTATGCTCTTTCAGATTCTACACTACCTATATTGCTTTGGGTAGATTTGTAATTTAGATCAAGTGAGTAATTAAGGTAGAGGTATAATTTTTCAGAATACGGTAAGGAAATGTATAGTTGCCGGTCATATTTCCAAGAGAGTGTAAATAATTATAAACAAGACCAGCTCGTTATTTGCGATACATTGGGTATACAATAATGAAAACGATCAATTTCAGAAAACCATTACTAACTGGACTATGTTCTCAGGTGGAGGTTGAAGGAGACCAGAATGATTACTTTTATTATTCCAAAGAGGAGACCGAGAGCTCAGATCGTTTCCCCCATAAACGACAGTTGAGTAGTTTGTGGATGTAGGAAATTTCTAGGGATCGGAGGATGGGTGGAGTGAAACCGGCGTTTCCAGTAGCTAATCTCAAAGAAAGTACCGGTCGATATCTGGGGTCTTTAGCCACGTTAAGGATTCGTCGGTTATTGGGAAAATGGCAGGAATTTTTCAGTGAAAGAATGAAGGGAGGTGAAAATTGACGTCGGAATCAGCCTACTCCACGTTAAAACAGTCTAATACGATGGATTATTGTTCTTAATCGTCCTTCAAGTAGTGTTGAAGATCGCTTCGATGTGGTGGCCAGGTGCTGGTTTACCATTTGGAGTGCCCGGATTAGAATTCCGGCTCTGGCAGAGGTTTTTTCATTGTTATACCTTTCCTTAATTGAGTTCGCGGAGGAGATTTCCTCATACTCAACATTTCAGTTCGCCAGATGGGACGTCGAAAGGAATTGGTAATTTGGAATATTCTTTTAAGAATAGGTTGGCTAATGCCGAACCGGGTTTTACTTTAATCATTTTTCTAACCCTTAAAATCCAAATATTGTCCTAATCCTGGTTGGCTAATGCCGAACCGGGTTTTACTTTAATCATTTTTCTAACCTTTAAATCCAAATATTGTCTTTTCCTTGATGGTGAAAATCCTTACTTGTCGATCACCAAGCCTAAAAATGATAATCAATGAAGTGGAATTGGAGTAGAAACTCGAAATTTGAAACTCTATACAATTGCCGGGATATGGAGCAGTATCTATTGGATGGGAAGCCACCACTCTAACCACCTCACCAACTTGATCCCTTAAAGAGAAAAACAATCCGATTCGAGCAAATTTTTTTCGTTCTGTCTCCCTTTTTTCCCTCGCGTAGGCGCAGGTGCCCACGAGCGCGCTTCTAAGGCATTTCCGGAGCCTCCTTCCCCACCATTCTTTTCTCGAGAGATTGGATTCCGGGCGGTCAAGATGCGATTCCGGTCATTCGGGGAAAAACCGCGGAGTTGCCATCCTAGGGTCTGTCGGTTGGGGGGGCGTCGGTGGGTGTCCTTGAGACGAGTTGGGCAAAGGGGAGGCTGGGAGGTGTTGTGGTGGGCAGGAGGGGGAAAATGGGAATACCCAGACCTGAGGTGCTTGATCTGCTGCCTCCTCTGCGGGGTGAGCTGCAGCAGGTCGATGAGGAAGTTGGAGCGCTCCCTCAGCTCCTCGCCGGACATCCCGAAGAGCCAGCCGAAGTACGTCATGACGTTGTCCACGGTGAACTCCTGGAGGAGTGACAGCTCCTGCAATGTCAACAAATGGACAAAAAATTAAGTCAGGGATCAACATCCTGGCGCATGATGATAGAAAATAAGTACCATACGGTAGCAACAGCGGAATCATTATCTGCATACAAGGTGAACTCCCGCCAGAAAACTTAAATCCACTTGAAATTATAAAGAATTTTTATCTGCACCCAAAAAAGTTTTAGTATTCGCAGGAGAACGTGAATAGCAATAGATTGAAACTCGTTTTCGTGTATGTTAATAATTATTTCCCCTATATTTCTCGTCACCAGTCGACTCCATAGAGAGCTCTTGAGAATTTTAGCTATTTTCGATGGATGGCAGGACTTTTCTAATACCTATGAATTGAAATAACGTTTACATTAAGTTTTAAGTTCTCACAGCTGAAAACAGAGAGGCTCGAAAGGAACGATATGCGTATAAACGCTCTGTATCCAATGTAAACAACCCGCGGTCTTGTCCTGACATTGATGTTCACTAGCATTTGTTGTGTGTTTGACTTGGAATTAAGTCTTAGGTGAGTTGGTGCGATATAACCGTAGCCTTAGGAGATTCTAAAACGAAAATTCACCATTGTGTTTATAGCGCTTAGATTCTCTTTTGATAATGCTCGTTGCGAGACATTTTTTGGCTGATCACTTCGAAGTGTTTCAATGCGTGAAAACGGATCACATTGGAGTGCATCAACGCGATCGGTGCGTGCACCAGGTGCACCCCATAGTATCCTTGGCGCAGTGTAACAATAACTTGGACCGAGGTGGCGTTTGTTTACGAGTCAGGGTACTTCGTTCCGCGACCTCTGACGTTCGAGTGAGGTTCCGTGCGGAGAGGACTGGGGGAGAGACACCGATTCAAATTCTACGCGCATTGCCGTTAATCGTCGTTACGTGACGCCAGGAAAGGATGTGGGGGGAGGGGGGGTAAGGACGGATTGATGTCTCGATTCGTAATTGACGAATTACTGCGGCCTCCTGAGCAAAGGCCGCCAGCCGTTCCGTCTAACGCAACTCTTCTCGTAACCACTGGGAGAATCGGAGAAATCGAGTCATGGGATTTCTGCTCGTGTCGGAATACCCGGCGAGACTCAGAAGTTCGGCTTTTTATGCACATGTTTTTATGCATGATATGTAGTGCATGTTTGGTGAGCAATCACCCCCTGCCACACACCCTTGTGGTGGCTTGCAGGGTATTATGTAGATGTAGATGTAGATGAAACATCGCGAGACAGATGCTCGGGATCCAAATGACGCAATTATTTTCTGAAACTATAGATGGAATGCAGGAAAAGTATCTCGGCTTTCTTCCACGTAGGCCCGGGTTCGCGAAAAAAACGCAACTATAGAATTTGCTTCCTTATAAATTCTTTTAAAGGCACGCATTTAAAGACCACGACCAATTGAAACCTATCCTGCTTACGGAAGTATCCTTGTGTTTTCAAAATCCATAACAAATTAGACATGTCGGCATGTGAAGCCGCTTTTCGCATAGAATCCCGAAATTTGCTTCCAAAGTCTCCAAAGGGGGTTGATTGAAAATCCAGCAATAGTTTGAAAATTAAAAGCGTGCCTTTAAAAAATTTATAGGGAGACAAATTCTGCAGTTGCGTTTTTTTTCGCGAACCCGAGCCTATGTGGAGGAAAGCCGTAACACTTTCCCTGCATTCCCTCTATAGTTTCAGAAAATAATTGCGTCATTTGGTTCCCGAGCATCTGTCTCGCGATGTCTCCTTGTCAGTTGAAGGAGGTCGAGATTTCATTAGTGCTATTACGGGTGCCGACCGTCAGATGAGGAATTGTGCGGCGTTGATTTAAATGTAGTTAATCGGGGAAGACGGCTGATAGCTGACCTTCTAGCGCTGTTTAGGATAGCTGTGGACTGGGTAGAGGAGATAATTTTTTTTCTTGCAACAGACGAGGGGTCGAGGGAAACCCAGTGTCGCAATCGATTTGTTCTTAACGAAACACGCCAAAGAATCCGCTGTTTTACGTCCCATCCGACGGATGGGGTACTGTTTTCGATGGTACCATCGAAAATTACATGTTTTATTCTGTATTACTTCAGTATGAAGATTACAGTCAGCATAAAGATTATGTAGTACATCGAACACCTTGATCGCAATAAAAAATATTTATCTGAGAAGAAAATGTTTTACTGTTTTACTTATTACTTATTACGTAATTACATGTTTTATTCTGTATTACTTCAGTAATACAGAATAAAACATGTAATTTTCTTCTCAGATAAATATTTTTTATTGCGATCAAGGTTTTAGATGTACTACAAAATCTTCATCAAATGCAATGATGACTCAGTACATCGAAACCTAGGTCGCAATTAAATTTTTATCTAAGTGGAAAATCGCCTATTTTATTCTGCATTATGATGGTATTCCACAAAACAACGCCTGATGCCTCTAATTTCATTTGTACGTGAAGTATCCTCGTACAGGACTCAAGTACGCATCAATACCCCGATGGAAAATCTCTGCTTCCGCCAGCATTTGAACCCATCCCTTGTGATGGGAAGTCAAAGTTCTAGCTAAAAGGCCGATGCCCAAGAATAAGGAAGGAGATAGAACATGTAGGGAGTTCAGCATGGAAAGGGGTAAACCCGACGATGGAATCGGCCTGCTCCTAACAAAGGTCGCCAATGGTAAAGCAGCCTGATTTTGAAGTAGCCAGCGCGGTACATTTTAATGCATAAAAGTTTAAAATGCGGGACTTGAGGAATACTTTGAAAATTTGCCCTAAAAAAGTAGCACATATAGAATAAGAACTGTAATAATACCATTACTTAAAAGTATCAAAGTTTTGACACACGTAAAATCAGAATGTTTTAAATGATATTATAAAAAGATATTTCATCGAATCGTGTGCATACAAATAAGGTAAATTAACAGTATCAATTGCATACTTTTGTACCAACTGATGACGTAATTGACTTCTATACAATTAAGAGCGATATTGTGTGCAATTTGACATCCGGTGACAATTCTTGAAATAGTTTGTGCATATTGTGTAATTTTTTTTACACAATATTCGAATGATGGGAAATTTCCGTTTGTCCACAAACGCACAATAATTTCCAAGTGTTATTGGTGATGTAAACATGGGGCAAACTAAACGAATGTTGCGAATGCGAGACGTTGTTCGGGACTCATCAACGTGCAGGATAAACTATTGAAAATCGAGCCGTTTCCGCCTCATCCGGAACGATTGGCTGCCTTAGCCATTGGGTACCCAATTTAACACCTGGTCAGATGTACAGAGTATTTCACTTGAATCTCTCTCGTAAAAATCAGTATACCACGGAAAAATATCTGCCTCTGATAAGACGTAGTCCGAGTCTTCGGGTTTGGTAGGTAGTAAAATAGCCATCACACCGATTTGATCCCCTCAAGTCATTTAAGTTATTTGGTAGCAAGAAATGGATTGAAATTTGGGGAGTGGTAGGTAGAGTGGAGGGAAACCCGGCGACGGAACCAGCCAGCTCTGAACGAAAAACGCCAATGGGTCCACGTCGTAGTGTCACGCCCGACAGAAGGAGTTCTGAATTTAAAGAACTCTCAATACATCACTCAAGTAGGGACCAGTTTAGTATGATGCTAATGCCATCTTTGCTGAACATCGAAGGAACCAACATGTCTGATTGAATACTATGTAGAGAGTACATCAAGGATGTAATGTAAAGACCAGTAGGTAGCTAAAGCTAAACTCATGGTATGCGGAAGAGGAAAATTGAAGGTAAACGCTGCGCTAGAAGGAGAGAAGGTAATTAATTCTTTACCTACCTTGGAAACAATAGTACCTGGGATGGAAGTAGCACGACCGATATTAAACGTAAAATAGCTCATGATAAAGAAGCATTCATGATGAAGAGGCCACTTCAGTGCTTCAGTCAAGGTGGATCCAGTCAGAAACAAGGAAGTGGTACGTCAATGTCATCGTGTGGAGTGCTGAATTCTGTGAGGTGGATACCCGCGTGTGATTTCTTTGCCGCAAGCAATATCTGTAATATCTACGCGAGTGCAATAGAATTGGAGTAGAGAGTCTGTAATAGAATTGGAGTCTATGATACACCCTCCATTTTATTACCTTAATTTTTGGGATACCCAGCCTATTATATTACATTGTTTCTACTCATAAGGGCGTAACTTTGTGGAAATGCATCCTGTATGGATAATGACTCAAAAGCGTTTGAACCTTGGTTGGTTTTATAAAAAACCTCTGTGGAAAAGTACAACTAGTTTGGTTAATAATATATATATGGGTCATTCCACCTCAATTCAACAAACGTTTGTCCCTTAGGGTCTCAGATTTTGATAAAAATTGGTGTATGGGAACAAAATCAACTCAAACTGAATACTCTCAAACAGTTTTGTGAAAAAAATTTTTTTGAGCGAATTATGCATGTTTTAATTTTTTCGCATTTTTGGCTAAAATACGAGCCTTAAATCATATTATCACTTATATCTCCGCTTGTAATTGTCATACAGCAATGATTAATAGCTCTTTTTAAAGCTAAGTCTTTATTGAATGCAAATATATGAAGAGAAAATTATTTTCTTCTAAACCCTTTTGTTGTTAGTTACTAATGTTTAAAAAATTGTTAATAAACATTTCTCAAATACTCCATCTCAGAATCGGCCGAAACTTTTTTTCCGTAATTTAAACATACCCAGCTAACTATTCCAAAAATAAAATTTAGTGGCAATTCATAAATGCGTTTTTTATAAATATTTAAACATTTACAATTTTTTCACGCGCGGCCCGTCGGCACCCCCCCTTGGAATACATGCAGCGGACACGCGATGCAAGCCTAAAAATTTCCTAATTGCTCAAGGTCGTGGCTATATGAGATAAAAATATATTATAAACTATAAATGTTAACAACAATTGTTATTTGTTCTTTCACTTTTCGAGCTAATTATTGAGTTGATCCAAATTTCTCTTGAATTTAGCCACACTCCAGCTTTTAGGCACTGTAGACAGGACTAAAATTTTTTCACTGTAGGAATTAGCTTCAGCAAATTTTTCCTTGACTCGACTTAGCATTTCACACCCTACTAACTCTTATGGGTCGAAGGATGTTTTTGCTTTTCTCCATACTTTCCCGATTGCTCTCCGATAAACAGAAGTAATGTTATGAATTTTTTCTTCTGAGAATTTTCTACTTCTCAATTATTTTCTATTCACTGGTGAAGTACCGATTTCGGATAAACTCAGGTTGAATTTTTCTAGCACAGATTGACAAGGTGAATAAGGTGTACCATCGCTCTCACCTTGTGAGTCACTGTCTTTGCTGGAGTTGTTTGTAGGTAGGGATACATGAGCCTCCACAAATTGCAAACCAGAAGGCCCCGGTTGTGACAGTACTTCTTCTGCAGCCACAAGCTACTCAGGAACGTCTTCTTGATGACTGATGGAAGACCTTGGTGTGTCACTTTTCGCGACTCCCTTATTCAGAAGCACTCTGCACTGACGACACAATTTTCTGCCCTCGACCAAAGACATCGCTCTAGTGCTGAAAATTTTCAATTTGTAATATTTGGCAGTAATTGTATATAAATTAGCACTACGGATAATTCAATGCAGTTTCAGTGGATTGCAACACTGTTTTTGACGCTTTGGATAGAAAGCAATAAACAGTTTCTCATTGTTAACGCACACGGTTTCCACTTTGACACCACTTCTATCCTCGATGAGCTACAGATCTCTTCGATACATTTAAAGGCACTGTCTCGCGAACACTTTTCTCCTCTCACTGCGCCGATGGAGCAAATTTTTACACAATTTTGACAATAGTATAAAAAACTATGTAGGGGAAAAAAGAGAAGGCAGACAGCTCTTGAATAAGGTGATGCACACGTGGTGGCAGACCAAAACAAACTGAGACTTTGTCGGTGAATAAACGCGGCTGTCAAGAAAACATGTGCAGCTAGATTGTCTTCCTTCAAGCTTTAAGGCACATACCGCAATGGGCAGAATTGGCCACCAACGGAGTCTTAAAAATAGGGTTCTGAAAGGAAGTGGAAAGGTTTTTACCCTCTTGCCTTAATCCGTTGGTGCCATTAAATTTTTCTTTTTAGAGAGGGCTACGTTTACGGAAAACGTTTCAATGCAGGAAAAGCCACAGCTGCAGGCTCTTGACTCGAATTAAAAATGAAATGTTTTTGCATGGATAAAAAATATTTGGACACTAAAATCGGAGTTTGCAGTAAATTTGTCTATAGAGATAAAAAGAGTGAGATACCAAAAACGAAGAAATTTTTCTGCCAGAACAATGACGCAAAAATTCCATTACTGTAATTTATTTTCATTTCATTTCATCAATGAAATTATATTTGAAGATTCTTAAAAAGTTTTTTCATATTAATTATCACAGATTTTTAGCTCAAATAAAAGTTAATCCGCCTCAAAACTTAAGTGGGGCTCAATGGTAAATTTCTCTGCAAACATCCATTTAACATAATAAATAACAATTGTTGTTAACATTTATAGTTTATAATATATTTTTATCTCATATAGCCACGACCTTGAGCAATTAGGAAATTTTTAGGCTTGCATCGCGTGTCCGCTGCATGTATTCCAAGGGGGGGTGCCGACGGGCCGCGCGTGAAAAAATTGTAAATGTTTAAATATTTATAAAAAACGCATTTATGAATTGCCACTAAATTTTATTTTTGGAATAGTTAGCTGGGTATGTTTAAATTACGGAAAAAAAGTTTCGGCCGATTCTGAGATGGAGTATTTGAGAAATGTTTATTAACAATTTTTTAAACATTAGTAACTAACAACAAAAGGGTTTAGAAGAAAATAATTTTCTCTTCATATATTTGCATTCAATAAAGACTTAGCTTTAAAAAGAGCTATTAATCATTGCTGTATGACAATTACAAGCGGAGATATAAGTGATAATATGATTTAAGGCTCGTATTTTAGCCAAAAATGCGAAAAAATTAAAACATGCATAATTCGCTCAAAAAAATTTTTTTCACAAAACTGTTTGAGAGTATTCAGTTTGAGTTGATTTTGTTCCCATACACCAATTTTTATCAAAATCTGAGACCCTAAGGGACAAACGTTTGTTGAATTGAGGTGGAATGACCCATATATTTTATTATATTTTGTGATTCCTTAATCATATTCATCGGCCTTTTGTACTAATCATAAGTGCTTGCCTTATTTAGTGTCGTGTATTTCGTTGTCCTTTTAATCGCTTTAAAATCATCATAGTATTTTTATTTTATATTACTTATTTTTTTAGCGCTGAGTCAATATTTGATGTGTCATATTCGTCATCTATTCTGGTTCATGGTGGAAAACTATTTGCTGTCCTGATAACATTGCGATCAAAAGCTTCTTGCTCGGTAGGAGTTGTCCTAGTGATTAATCCAGTCAGAGTAATGGACTATCGGAAAAGAATAGAGGCCTTCGAGACGGGGTGTTTGCGCAGGATGCTGAAGATGCTTAAACGCATGGATAATTGAATGATAAAGAAATACACAGTACACCGAAAGGTCTAAAATGAGCACAGTCAGATAAAGGACCAAATAGATTGTACACTACCTGAGACGTAGTGGATTCCCAAAGTACATGCATATTTAAGAGAAAAATGGAATGGTTGACATCACGAGGAAGTAAGAACATGGGCCATATGAAGAGGGATTTAGGGAAGAGGGAGTTTTAAGACATAACTGAGCCACCAAAGAATAGGAGAGAATAAACGGATGCTGTTTACGATTCGTAGGATTGAAAAATAATGAATGAAAGACCATTTTTTTCACTGAAAAATATCAGCCACTGCCGGAACTGAAACCCGGGTCCTCGGAAGATGCCAATACTCTTGTACCGCATCAAACACATCCCCGGCAAGTATGTTGTCGGAATACTTTTCGAGTTCTTAAGATGGTGTGCTCTGATAGCTCTCCTCACCTTGTCGTTCGAAAAAAATACACGTAAACTAAACAGCATTGGCCGTTAGTGAAAAAAGCCTCGGCTTCAACGCACGACTGAATCGAAGTTCCTTGAAATGTTCAATTATCCCTTCCCGAGCGTCTTCGTGAGAGTGCGACCAATAAAGTTGAAGTCATTCGAATGGTTTTCGCAGCGTCGCTGTCTTGTTTTTCACTCCAGCGCACCGCAAGTGAATATCCCTCGCCCCTGCAAGCTTCTTCCCTCCACTCCAAGCTTCTTATTGCTTTCGAAGGAGTGTGCGAGCGATTTGGCTTGGACGCGGATATGTATGGCTGGAGGTACAAAGGTTTTGATTTGGGGTTACTCGGAAGGAACATTCCTCGAATACACTCCCTCATAGCATCTCGAGATTATGAGAGTCAGGTAAAAAAATATCGTCTACGATTAACTTCAAGGTGAGGAGAGTGTTCCTTGAATTCAATTCTTCTTTGCGGGCATTCTTAGGAGAGGGAAGAATTCGCCGTATTGGATTTCAGTCCACTTTTCATTTGGAGGTCATTGAACATGAGGGTTTTCTTACAGACGTTTGATCCGTTGGGTAAATTATATGAGGAACTTGTGATGTTTTCTAATAATTCGAAATAATGAGTGATTGTAATATATATTGGCAAAAATTGTTTGGAACGAAAGGACGCAATTAACATTAATGTGCATTTATATTGTCACCTAATTCCGTAAGGTACTTGTCTTTGATAAAAAATTATTTGTTTGTTTCATTCTCAGTAGCGTGAACATTACCTGGTTATCTGATATTTATTTGATACACGTCATTTCAGTAATGATAGATTTTCGCCCGAAAATGTTTTTATTTTTCTCATTAAAATGTACACGGTCGTAATAATTTTTCTACCAAAGAGTCGTCTTCTCACGTGGAAAATGTCATGGGTTGAAAAGAATTATCCTTTATTTATATTCAATGAAATGTTGTTGATACCATTCAATGATTGAATCAATCTGATTTCAAAGGCCAGAACTGGATCACCTCTATCGTCTTCAAGGGATATGTAGAAGTTTCCATAATGTGGATACAAATGTCGGCTGATGATTTCTTCGTGAATCCTCTCAACTTTCTTCAAAACAGAGTGCATTACTGTTATCTCCATGGTTTTCGGGTATTGCTGCGTTAGTGTAGCTTGACGATGACTTTTCGTGATGATGAAGCGTCATCGTGAAGCTACACCAACGCAGCATTACCCGAAAACTATGGAGATACCAGCACAACAATTTGAATTTCTTATCGTGTCTCAGTTACAGTTTGGCATGATACATGAAAATAGTCTTAAAATTTGCGTCTTAAGTCTACTTCCTTTTGATAACCTGCCCTTTGCACTCTCGCTGCGCTCGTATTTTAACATGTCCTTTCATTTTTGTGAGGGTTAAACACGTTATCCATTGTTCAACCATGAATTCGCCAATTATTAATGTTTAACGTTATAGCTTAAACTGAATTAACGTAATATTAAACTTAAAAGTGCCAAAAGTGAAGCCGACAAATGATTTCAGAATTGGTTTGGTTTTGTTTAAGTATATTATATTTCGCACCATAGTGAAATGCTGTGGGAATGGACGATCGATATTAGTTGAAACAATTATTATTTCCCCGATAGTAATATTTCGATAGTTACTGTTGTTTACTTATTGTTTCGTTATCTCTTGAAATGCGTTCTTGTGAATTGCTTAATCTAAGTTACGTTTTCAGTGTACAGCGTCGCTGAAACACGTAAGCATACCACATATTCGAATCCAAGACGAGTCTGATATTTTCAGCTGAAATTTTGTCTAAATGGCCTTCTTATATTCGGATCAATACGGTAAATGATAAGTGAAGTTATAATTCATGGCTCACAGTTGTTCCTTTATAATTCACGGTATGCCTCCTCTCTTGAGCAGCTCTTCAAGTACTGTATCAGGGGTCACTGGCTTCGACCGGGCTGGAAAGCATGTAGTCTGGTCAATGACCCTGAAGCAGCCTCAGCAGCAGCCATGATTGAAGCAGCCTCACCGAGGGAAAAACATTTTCCCTAATGATTTTTATCATCGTATAATTTATATCATCGTAGCTGGTCCTCCTCTTCATTCTGTACCTTCTCCACCCCTTCCATTAAACGCGTAATTCTCTGGAAGAGACGGGGGATACACCCGAAGATAGAACGATGCCCCTACGTTTATCATCCCGAGCCAACGGATGAGAGTTCGTTCCTGCGGAACGGTTTCCCGGAACCGTTCCTTATTCGGAACGCGGTCCATTGGAACCGGTTCCCACCCACGACACCGAAAAGCCATTCGGCACGTGCAAGGGCGATGAGCCTCCTGCCTCAATCTGCCGCCTTGGGCGCCCTCGCTAAAAAGTACAGTCCGCGGTCCACTGGTAGGATCGCGAGAGATCCTTGGGAATTCTTCTTTTATCTAGGAATTCGAAGAGCGAGTCTAGAGATACTCAAGAAAGGGTGTTTTCTCTTCGATTAAAAATATATTTTTCACCTTTGTTTAAAAATTATCTTTTGCTTCAATGCGTGAATAATATTTTTAAAAGCATCAGGATTTATTTTGTGAAACTGCTTCACAGGAAAGTAATTATACGTTCACAGTATTAATATTTTTAATAATAAACATGTAGTAATATGTTTTAAAGTATCATTCTTAATTTTGTGGAACCGATTCATAGGAAAGTAATTATGAATTTGTATATCCCACACTTCAATTTTGCCCAATTTTCAGACATAAAATGCCTTTTTTAAGATACATAGTAGATTCGTAACGACATTATGACGTCAATAAATAAACAACTAGAGAGATTGAAACAATTATTGGTATCAAGGGTATATCATGAAAGTAGAATCATGAAAGTATCTATGAAGAAGTGTAATTAGTCCTTTTTATAATCCTGTAACTAGAAAAAATATCATTCAATACCAAAGAGATTTCAAGCCCTGATAAAAGTGGAGTTTACTCTTTAAATTGTCCCTCACGTAATGCTAGATTACAATAGCCCAATAGGATATTTATCAGTAGAATTAAGGAACATAAAAAATATTTGTTTCTGGCAAATTACCTATTTTACATGTTTGCCAAACATCTATAAGAACGTGACCATACTAGCGTAAATACAGATAAGAGTTATTAACTTGCCAGCGACATTACTCTGGACTGTCGCCTTTGATTTCAATTATTGTTTTTATAATTTTCCAGTTATTTATGTTTTGATGTCATGGGTTACGACGTAAAAATAAATCTTGAAAAGGACATTTTATGTCGAAACCATGGTCGCTAAGATAAGTGTGGAATATACCAAATTATAATATTTTCTTTTCTCATGTAGTCTGTAAGTACATAGTTACCCAAGGGAGGCGACCGATATCTAAGTTCATTTGAACCATATAAGGTCACTCTTGTAGTGATACGTGAGCGGTCCCTTTCAGGGAAGGGTGGAGCGAAACCTGGCGTTAGCATTAGCTTACTCTAAACGAAGGGCTCCAAGGGGTCCAAAAATCTCTTCCACCTCCGAGATTCGAACCTTGTCCTTCGGGGTGGGAGTGGCTAAGCCAGCACGCTAACCACCACCACTACCTTCGTAATATCAGCTATTGTGAGTATTCGTGGGCGACTGAGTTGCGTGCATTTCTAATTTGGCAACGATCAAAATATTTGGACGAACACCTATTTGGTAGGGTGTTTGGTGCATTTTGTGCGTCTTAATTAAGCGGTATTTTCGAAGCAAGGTGCTTGTTTTGTTAGTTAGAAAAATGAATGAATTACACAAATGAGTATGTCGTTTATGTAGTCTTATTTACTTGGCGATATTTACTTACCTTTACCTTCTTGCTTTGAAGATATTTGGATATCTTTAGAATTTTCGAGAAATAGCCTAGACTCAACACCGTCAGCGTTTAATTTTTCAATGCCTGCCACTGTTTTCACTATCAGAAAAATTATTTTTAGTACATATACCTATATCGAACCAACATATCAAGTAATATCCTAAGTTTATGCGTTCTTAAGTTATGTTAATTTTTCATGGCTACGAACAGTTTTATTCTGCTACAAATTGTTGATTTTCTTGGGTAAACGTGTGAACTCAAACTCGTAAAGATAAAGTCCGTAACATTTTTGCATATTTTCTCTGATTGACCATATGTTGCTTACTTATATATACGTTTCTTTTTTTAAGTTATTAAGATTTGTTTGGTATAAATTACATGGTAACATCGAGTTTCGCTTAGTGTCCTCCCATCCCACACCCTCGGTGTAAAATTCTTCCGCTAAAAGTAAGAGTAACACTGATTCTGCGGGGTGGTTGCTGCGTTTCTGTGGTCACTGCAACAGAGATCGTACCTGCGGCATGTAGCCCACTCGGTGCCCCGGCACCCCAGAGCCCTTGTCTCCAGGACGACCGCCCAGCACCATGATGTCGCCACCGTCCAGCTTTCGCAGACCGCACACGCAGCTCAAGAGCGTTGTCTTGCCGCACCCGCTGGCGCCCAAGAGGCCGTAACTGCAGAGAGAGAGAGAAGGGAGGAATAATTCCGTTGAATACGGTTCAAAAAGTCTTGACACAATTGCACGAAATGCCCACCATCGGCTAACTTCAAAAGGTCACTGCATTAGATACTTCTCCAAACACAGCAGGGTGACAAGTAACGTACACACCATTATGCCAATAAAGATAGCAAGAAATGAACATGCTGAGATTAAAGGAAGCTATGCGGTCCCACTGAATTAATTTATTTTAAACTCAATGCCCGTATTTTCGATACAGCACATCAACGTCAGGTGAAAGATGATTATAAGCCTGTTCAAAACTTTGGTCGTTCAGTTTACAATAAATTTTATATCCAGGATCGTATAATTTTCCTTAACGTCATCATGAAGGAATTCCTCTCAGTCAAGCCTGATACCGTAAACGTCATCATGCAATATACACTCCGTATTTTGCCAAATACACATGAGATACTGCTCATCTGCACTGCACAAAGCGCTTACAAATTTGACTATTGGTGTTTATTGTGCATTTATATTATTTTTAGCACGAATCATATTAATCCACTCTCAATAGGTTTTAGCTGGTTTTTCACAGGCCACCCCCCTTCATGTGTGTTTTTCTGCTGTGGGCTTTTTCCGTAATGGACATTAGCCAGAATCCTCACGTTTTCCCCACGATTTCCTCTTTTTGCCTATTTTTGATATCTTCATTGTGCCTTGTTGGTATTCTATTCTCTTTTTGTAATTTCATATTAATCCTTAAGTATATATTACGGTTTTTATTATGTGCATTATGTTTATGTAGATGGAAGAAGGGACTTTTAGAGTCTCAATTTCCCCCTACAAAGAAATTTATTTATTTGTAATCAGTTCAGAGTTTAATAAGTGGGCACGAAGCTCTAATACACCAGTTATGAAATAAACACAAAGTAGTGTATAGTTCAAGTAAATTAAAAATTTAAATAGCCATCTGAGAGTACCCGTCCATCAGACCAGAATAGGAGCAGGGTCGAAAGATGTTCGATACGAAGGTAGCTCGGGCGTCGGAACTATTTTCACTGGTGGGCAACCTTAAAAAGGGCCCTGCTCTTAAGAAAAGTGCCCGGCGCCTAAGAAAAGGGCTCGCATTTTTTTGCGGGTAGAAGCGGGTAGAGACTTGAATTTCACTAAAAGAGCATATGAAGGTGGGAGAATATGTGTCAGAAGGGAAAATAGCAAGGTGGAAATAAGTGAAATTTAATTTTTATTGATGAAGGCAACTCATTTCTCAAGGGCCCGGGGCAAATTTTGGTGGGAGGGGCCCACTTCCGACGCCACATCCTGCCCCCCACTTCTGACGCCGCTGGAGAGTAGGTAGATGGGTCTTCGCCACCATTTCCTGGTTGGAAGTAGGTGGGAGCCTGAATTCAACACTATCGATGGCTATTATAAGAAATCAGCCAGCTAAATTGACTTCATAGAACCACTCAGCCGATATTGAAGGATCTGCTTTCTCGGCTCCACGTCAAAGTGGTGGATTTTTATCACTGTTGAATTCTTTCTATAAATTCCGCATTCTATTATTTCTTTCCTCCTTACACACCAATCTAGATGTAGTATCAATGTCAGAACGACAGGTATCGATACGTAGACTCTTTTAAGGATGACTGTGCTATTTGCGTGAAACTTCCTCATCGGAATGAAATTGATTGGGTGAGCTTGTGGATGAGAGGTGAAAGAAACGCAATGAAAATATCCAGTGAATGAAGCACCGACTTCTTGTTCGCTCTGATGTAAGCATCGATCCTCAGATTCAACCTTGAATGGCAGCTTACGTTCGGTGCGAACTGAACGGTGCTATGATTGAATAGGAAAAGACCTGCGATTTAACCTCAGCTGTTTTTACTCCTATACCGCGAAGGAATTGTCGCAAAAAAGGGCATTGTGAAAGTGAGGATTGAAAATTAAATGGAATTAGCAAGGAGAAAGATGTTTTAGCACCATTCTGATTGGACAAATAGGGGATGATGAAAGCGTCTAGTCCTTCAGCGGCAATGAGGAAAATGACGCCCAGTAATCCCCTGTCCCCTTCTTATTCATGACCTCAACCTTCATCATATCCGTGCCTTCAGGGCGATACATAGTATCCCGAGCCATGAGAATGGTAATGTCTCGAGTAGGGATCGGTTCAATGTGGTGGATAGAGTAGAAGCTTTCCATTCCGAGGGCCTGGGATCAGATCCTGGCTGCGGCAAAACTTTTCTGGGGTATTCTTGTCTCCGCTTCAGCGCTGTGTGGAGGACACGTCAGTGCTCTATTTGTCGGATGGGACGTTAAACTACGGACCCATTGATCCTTTTGTTAAGAATAGGCTTACGCTGACTTCGAGTACTCCTCCACCCTTCATTCGTTCCCTGTAAAAATGTCTGAACCTTTATCAAAATGGCCAACGTTCGCAGAGGCGCAAATTACCTGAGATGTCGGTCTTCTCCCGTTGACAACAACATCCATTATTTAATTTACTTCAAAAGTATAGTGCAAGACAACGCAGCATTTTTGCAATGCTTTAATTGATAATTTGGAAAGGTTATTTCAAAGCTCGTGAGCTAGCCGCGAAAAATTTAGCGGAGTTACCCGCTGAATTGCACGATAGCAAGATATTCCACAGAGAAAAAAATCATTCTCCTTGACCGGGACTCGAACCCGGGCCCCTGATTTCCGGCCAGGTGCTCTACCAGTTTTCTAGAATTTCCACAGAGAAAGAGAACGTCTTGGTAGCTCAACTGGTGGAGCACCTGGCCGGAAATCAGAGGGTCCGGGTTCGAGCCCCGGTCAAGGCGAATGATTTTTCTCTGTGGAATAACTTGCTATGGAAAGGTTATGTTCTATAGTAGGTATTTGATTGGAAAATTGTGGTTCCATTGAATCGAACGTAAAATGTGACTCTTCTGGTCCTGTGTGTATATCATCGTGACGTGGCTGTTGTCACTTGTTCCAAATCACCGCTCAATGAATAACGATTTAATTCCACCCACAGGTTTATCAGTACACGTCTAGCATTACATCGGTTTCCTTTAAAGTGGGGGTTGGTTTGGTGTGAATGCTAGAATACTGGCCTCCCATCCCGATGGCCCAGATTCGATTTCCGGCAGTGGCAGATTTTTTAGTGGCAAACCGGTCCCCTTTTGAGTACCTAGTGGAGGGCATTTCGGGTTCAATACTTCATCCGTCGGATGGGACGTTAAGCCGTGGTCCTCTTGGTGCCTGTTGTGAAGAGTAGGCTAATGCCGACGCCGGAATTCTCTCCACCCTTCCTCCATTACCATTGTATTGTATAACTCAATTATGTTCTTAATGGACCAGTCCAAGAACAGTAAATAAATATTATTATTATTATTATTACCTGAAATGTTCCTCTTAATACCCAATTACCCACCTATCCTAAATGGCGCAAATGACCTCAGCCGTCGGTCGCCTCCCCTGAATAACGAATTAATTCCTTTAGTTTAGTAGTAGTCCTTTTATCTCTCAGGGAATAGATTATTGTCCTGTAGCTTATCTAGTAAAACACCCTGATATCTATATCGTTCTAGTTCCTCCCTGGGCGCATTATTGTCTGTGAGGAATTCTCGCATTGGTGATCTTAGTCAGTTAGTTATTCCAGGTAGGCAACCGACAGCTAAGGTAATTTCTGATATTTAGGATAGGTAGGTTATTAGACGTGGGTAAGAATTTTCAGAATAAGGAGTAAAGGTTGAGTGAAACTCGCGTTGGCATTAGATCACTCTTAATGAAAGATACCAAGGGTGCCAAGGTTTAACGCCCCATCCAACGTATGTACTACATACATACAGAGTAGTATACTCGAAGTACATGGGTGATTCCAGTGGGGTTGATAGCTGCTGATTGTGGAGTTGCTTGGTTTAAAAAATTTAATTGCATAATGGAATATGATTTTGTGACAGTTTCTAAGCATCATCAGTGATCTTAAGTCTGTCTCGAGCATAAATGCGCCTCATACCGACAAGATAATTTTTAAAATGGGATAGAAAGGAAAAGGCGGACGACTGGTGAGAAACCCGGCGTTATCAATAGCCTGCTTTTTATTGGAGGGGCAATGGGGACCACACCTTTACGTCCAATCTGACAGACGGATCTAATACTAGAAACGCGCCGCACTCCTTCATGATACCCTGCCATCGGTCGGCGAGGTTGTCTGGCTCCTTTATGGCCACTTTCGCACGAGCTTATAACGCGCTCCCTATGAATGTGAAAGGCAATTTTTCGAAGACGAGTGTGGTTAAACTCCTATTGACACAAGGTTTCCTCCAGACATGAGCCCCAGAGGATCCCTCTTCCATTCTTTGAATACTATTTATTTTTCACTTGTATTCTTTTATATTTTTATTATCTAGTTAATGCCTATTTGCTATGTAGTTATTTTCTGTTTTCACCGATTTATTGCCTATAATATCCACTTATACTCCATTTATTTATTATTTATTGACTATATTATCTATTTATTTTCTACCTTTTAACTATTTCTTGCTTTTGTATCTATTTACTCCCAGTTTTTAACTATTTACTGCTTCATTATATATATTAAGGAATTAAAACACAATGATATAAACTCTGTAAAAGAGCCCTGGGCAGGTGGAAGAGGGGGCCGGATTGTGGCCTCAACCTGCCCAGGTAAAATAAAGCACAAGACAAGACGGGGTACTGGACTTCAAATGCCGCCCACACGTCTTCCTATCAGATTTTTACAGGGTTTCAAATCCGATCCTTTAAGATGAGTAGACAGTTCTCTTGCAGCCCTATCAACCCGAAGCTTGGGATTTATCGAATCTATGTATGGTGAATATCTTTGTGTAAGTTTGAACAAGAGTTAAACATATATATGTAGAAAAACAAATGTATTCTGGTTTTTATTCCTAATTTACGATTAATGTAGGTAATCGTTGATATTATTCCATCATCGCTTATTCGGTGGCATTCCATCACATTCAAATCGTTTATCTATTAAAAAAAAGAACGTTTACAAAAACCATATAGGAGGTTAAGCATTTGTAATTCTTTGTGGTGTATGTAACAATATGTTTGTCTTAGTTATCCCATTTCTGGGATAACCACCCTACAGAGCCCGTTGAATCGATTTGTATGTTAATGATATTCACGATGCGTGATTTGGGTGACATCATTTTTAGGTGAAAAAAAATTTGAACCCTAGATTTAAACGGAATAAGAAGTCCGATGTTACTCTTATACGTTCGGCAATTTTCGGAATAGCATCGAACGGAAGGTGCCTGTGTTGTGCTTGAAAGCTTTAGAGGCGCACGGTAACTTAAAAAAACACATACATGCTGAGAACCGAGTCAGTGTGGTGTATAATTCCCGCTCTTGAGCTGCCGATGTCGGATGTCGGCAAAGGAAAACGTTATTTCAGTGGAATAACGGTCCCTACTTAAGTCTTGAAAGAAAAAAGACGCAAAAAAGATCTCAGCCCTCAGTCGCCTTTCTTTAACAACAAGTAGGTATATCCCGTACAGGTAAAATAAGGAAAGTACTTAACAATTTCCTCAGAATGGATGAGCCCGATTCTAACACCCGGCAGTCCACTCTCTTCAAGAAAACTCTGATGGAAGTGTGGATGTAATTGGAAGAGAGTGCGAGAGACTCTGATCAGGCCCGTATTTACCATATGGCGTACCCGGCGCCACCGCGCCGGGGGCCTCGCGAGCGCTGGAAGCTGTAAATACAGTTATAAGTAATCTGGCGCCTACAAGCATAGTATTAATAGTGATAGATATTTGTACTCATTATTGTCTTACTATGCAAGGGAAAGTCTATGTCAAGCTGCAAGATTGCAAGACTATAACATTGGGGGCCTCAGGGATCATAAATACGTCCCTGGCTCAGATCAAGTGGAATCTGAAGGAATTAGGGATTTATCATTAATTTTTAGCTAAAATATTGCATGATTCTTCCGTCCAATGAACAAATAAAATTTATTTGGGCGATCTAAAAAAATTGATCAGCGGACGATTGCGTGGAGAAAGTTTGATTGACCTTTTCATCATTGGAGGGCTGAGTGTCATTTGAAGGAATCGCTGCGTCACCTGCGTTCATTTTATTTAATCGAGTTGAGTGCTCATCATATAGGGAATTAGCAGTCCCATTAATGTGCCTCGTACCGAAGGACCTTGATTAAAATCGAGTCAGCGTGAAATCGAGTCACCAAAAGCAATATGTTAGTGTGTGACCCATCAGGATGTCAAGTCGTTTTAAAACAATCGGGGCGAAATTGCGAGATCGCACGGAACTCATTTGGAGCAAAGATAATCGATAATCTAAATCGACGACATTTTGCACCAACATTGGCCATGAGAGTCTGACAGTTTATCATCGCGTAAGTATTAGGGTCACATATTTTGTGACCGCTTGAGGTCGGATTGGAGAATTGGACCATGGCAGAAGGAAAAAAAAATAATATTTCCTTCACCTCAAGTGCGAACCTCGACCTTAATTTTCAATGCGCGCGCCCCTAAGAGGGACATGCGAGTATAAACACGCCGTGCCGCGTCTACAATCCGTCCAGTAAGGGTTTGTCGTGACCTTTAAAAAACCTCTTTCCTTACCGCACTCCAAAAGCCGTAACAATGGCATTCTTCCCATCGTTGAATCCTCGGCTAGGGGGAAAAATGTATCATTCCGACCTTCGTCGACGCTCTCTAACGCGTTGGGCAATGCATTTTAAAGGGAAGGAAAGTAAACAGATTACGCCACCTATCGTTTCGTTGGTTGGTTGATTTAGGGGAGGCGACCGACAGCTGAGGTCATTTGCTCCATATAGGATAGGTGGGTAATTGGGTAATGGTAGGAGTTTTTTCAGGGAACGGAGGAAGGGTGGAGAGAAACCCGGCGTCGGCATTAGCCTACTCTTAACGAAAGGCGCCAAGGGGACCACGGCTTATCGTCCCATCCGACGGACGGAGTACTATACTTGAAATGCCCTCCACTAGGAACTCAAGTGGGGACCGGTTTTCCACTGAAAAATCCGCCACTGCCGGGAATCGAACCCGGGCCCTCGGGATGGGAGGCCAGTACTCTAGCCACCCATCCTTTCGTCCCTCGTCGAGTTTAGTGTGGGAGTTAACTCTCTTATATGGTCAAGGGTCGACGGTCTGCTAATGTCCGTCTCCAAGAAGTTATGACTCACGGCAGTCGCGACGCATGCATCGTTCGTATTCCATTCACGTCATTCCCGTTGACGAAAAACGCATCCGGGTAATTCTCGATAAGACTCTACGGTTCAGTTGTCCCGAGAAAACCCTGCGATTGGAGACACCTTTGCCCAACCTCGCCCATGGATCTCGTATCAAGTCGTGATGATGGTGGCACGTGCAGGCAGCTTGGACGCTAAGAGAGGCGGGAAATGATTTCGAAGCATAAAACGAGGTGTGTTTCGACAGGGGGAGAAAAGTAAAAGGCTTGAGTGCTGAGGAAGCTATCACACCACCGCTTCAGTGCTTTAATATGATGGGGTTTTTTTGTAGACCCATGCTTCGAGTTTTCCATTCGTTAAAATTGTAAACAGCTCTTCTAAAGAATTAATTTCCTCGACAAATATTTCAATAACTAGCTATTACTCTATTATATAACTATCCTCCATGATATAACTATCAAATACCCCATTATTGGGGTATTTGATATAAAACTGTAAATAAGCGAATTCAAATGGAAGCTCAGGTCGTTCGCGTCTATTGATTAGTTTCTTAATCATCATAATGAAACACTATCATTGTTTTTTGAGTCCTAAATTTAGTTATAACTGCAGTCCACCATTCTTCTCCATTCAAATCATCTCTTTTAAAAAATGTCTGCAAAAGTTTTGGAATTCTCCTCGTTATGCAGGTAAGCAGTTCAAAAAAGAGTGAGGGACCATTATCCAAATTTTAATTACAGCTTGGTAAAGTAAACGGTTGGCTGTGCGCCAGCATGCTAAAGAACACTAAATGTGTATTCATAATGTAATACAATAGTAATACTCCACACTTCATTTTTAATAATAACCGACCCGAGTTTCGGCAACGCAGTGTCATTTTCTAGGTCCTAGAAAATGGCACTGAGTTGTCGAAACCCGGGTCGGTTATTATTAAATATTAAGTGTGGAGTATTATTATTGTATTTCATTATGAATGTCACAAACTTCCTCAAAGTCACGCCCGAAATGATTTCTTATATTACTAAATATGTAGTTACGTCATTAGGTTAAACTCGGAATTTCATTAAATATTCACGTTCCTCTTTTAATACCACATTTAACATACTTCCAGGCTCGCCTTCCCGACGTTCCCGTTAGGGAGTATGCAAGAAATTTGTTTGTCGTGTTCAATGATAAATTTATTCAAAATTTATATCAAATTCTAAATTTTCTGTGCCAACCATAGAGATCATTAAATGGTATTAAAATGTTGCTTTTGTTTGTTCGGTTTTTTCCGCGTTGTTTCCTTTTGAGGACTACAGTTTCGCCGGCGTTCCAGCTAGCATCTTCAGATCCGAAATTATCGCCACGCACCTGAAACGCATTCTGGTATCTCTGCGAGGTATAGTTCAACATTGGTGCTGAATTAGAAGAAAACGAAGTGAATATATTGTTTTGAGGTTTTTAACCTTTTATTGATCGATACAGTTACTTAAAAGGGATTAAAAAAGTAGAATCCAACGATTAGCCTTTGATCGATTCCCTTATCATGGCATCTTTATTTAAAATAGCAATTTCCTTTTCGTAGCAGAGATTCGCGGAGTTAAAATAGACAGGGCACTATACAGGTATTATAAGTATATTTTATGGAAGATTTTCTCGTTCCATTCTGCATGAATAAGAAATCAAATCACATTAGTTTACTGTATTGAAAAATTGAAATAAATACAACCATTTTCCCCAAGTATTCATTAACACTTTGAACGCGGCACCATTTTTTGAGTTACCTATCCGGTGACTGAAATTTTATTTACTAATTTTCCGATAGATTTCAATGCTAAAAGTCGTTATTTGGTGTTTAAAAGTTTGTAATATAAAAATTGTAATTAATATAATTTTTTTTAAAAATGACGGGAATCCCCGTCACGAGTCACCGGCATGAACATGTAGTGCGTGTTGCATAGATACCTCCAGTTAATTTCTGGCGTAATTTTTGCATTAGGCCTGTGTATTTTTTAATATTCCCATATTATTTCATGAGGGTTGTATGTACATTCAAATGATGAATTAGAGCAAAGATGAATTAGAGCAAAGATGAATGTGGAATTGATAAAAGGAACATGACTGTGGTCGTGGGCTTTCCTTACACATTCATAAAACGGCTAACATTTGTGTATATGAGAGAACTAATTCCTACATGATTCCCTCTTTCAACACCTTCGTTAATAGTTAATTATATATCTGCTTTAAAATGTCTAAATCGAAATACACCACCATGTCTTCTAATTACCTACCTTTGTAGAATATAGTAATAGGTGTAGCTTACGTATTCATCAAAAGAAGAATGAATTCAACGAGAAATAGCAAAAGTCACACGCATTTTTATAATAATTTTTAAGAGGCTGAGACTCTTTTACTTTTAAACTGATTGACTCTAAAACTAGAAAAAGCACATACATTACAAAAGTTTAACTAATATTAAATATATATTTTTCCATAAATTTCCGCTACTTACGTTTTAAATATAAGAAGATGAATGATCTATTCGAAGAATCAACATGTATTTTCGTTACATATTATATAGGAAATAATTTTTAAAATCATTATTACTTTTTTCTAAATCAATCTCTTATTTATTTAAACACAAATTTTATCTTTCTACACAATTAATTTACGTACATCTTATATCGTTAAGACATTCCACAAAACAGAATGAGACACAAGGGAGTGCAGCCATCGCACTCCGGACAGTAAAAACTTGATTCCTTTGTCCCTTTCCATAGCACTCCCTGCATCTTTTTTGAAGTGTTCTTTTCCTGTTTTTTTCTCATTTGAACTAAGCATGAGTGGGAAATGTTTCAATAAGCCCTTGATCCTTGGAGTAGGCGACGGATAAGGTCGAGGAGTAGGTGTGGAAGAAGAGGGTTGGAGTAGGGATTTTATTGAGGTGAGTCGGAGAGAGTAGAGAGATACCCTAGGAGGGGATTTTAAGTAAAGGAAATTACTGTTTACAAGGAGGAGGTGGAAAATATGGATGCCCAACTTCCGATACCATTTAAGTGTCTTCCTCTCCATTGGGTATCAAGACATCATTTGATTCAAATGGTCAATGCCACCCAAAGACTTGTATTCAGCAACAGCCTCCGGTTTGGAAGTGGAGCCACCTCCTCGCCGGCGAGGGAAATCGACCATTTGACTCCCATATTGAGAGGTGATCATCAGAACATCCCTCCTGTCTCTCCACTTAAGTACACAAACGCCATCAGAAGTGAATTCATCCACAACCTCAAACCTTTTTACTTTTGCGGATAGGACGGAAGAGGGATTCCCATTCCAGTTAGATCGGAGAGTGCCGGAGGTTTATCTTGTTCTGGATTTTTGGGGTAGTGGAGGCGTCGCAATATCCATTAACCTGCCATGACTCATGTAGCGTCGAAAACATTGAAAATTGATCAAGGAATCAGTACTCCAATAATCCGACATCGTACTCAGAGGAATGGTTCCCATGTGCTATAATAATCCAAGAAATTCCCCAGGGTCCAGACACTTCCATTTCAGAATCCCAGCTTTTGGAGCTAAATTTCCTCACAATAGTGTGTTAGCAAAGTAGTTAGTCTCTGTCACTGTAATTCGTATAATATTATCCGTCAAATGAATGTCGAAAAAGTCTCGGGGTTCATCTCCAGGTTCAGGAATACTTAGTCCAGGGGTGAGCGTTTAGGAATTTGGTGCATAACTCTGTCTGTGGGATTTCCAAGTGTATGTTCTGCCAGGTGTGCGAATTGTTTCTTCCTGAAAAGAAGGACCGGGAGTGCTGATAGGGATGGGTGTAGATGATGCTTGTGGAGAGAGAGCTTTACCCCTCACTTTTACCCCACTCCGTATCCCCAGAATCATCGCTGAAATCGCTTTCTTCCTCCAGATATTCTTCTAATTCCTTATCACTTAGGATTTGTTGCCCCGAATCAACCTTCTTATGTTACTTCAACGGAGAAAGCTGGGGGATCATCAGCTGATGAAGAACCAAATCCCCGCGATGTGGAAGGTTGTGGAGAGGGATTCCATGGAAGAGACTTCTGGGCTCCCCAACATCATAGTTCTAATATATAATGCCGAGTTCTCCGATTTTTTCTTACATGAATCGCTATTGCGTTGCCTTCCCTCAAGGGAAATACACTTGACTTGATGGAACCTAGAAAAATTGAAATATTAATAGCATCCGCATGGATTGCTTCATAGCAGAAGGTGTGACTATTATTCTAGGGATAACTGTTCTTACGTCAAATCGTTTTTGTATTGATTTCTTCAAAAATGTCTTCAATTTCCTTCTCTTAATAAAGTCTGTAAAAATAAATAAACTCATTTTAATGCAAAAATGACCAAATATGATAGTTGATTCTAAATTTATTTTCAAGAAAGCTTTGCACTTAATTCTAAAAGCTACGACAAAAAAGATAATATGTTCAAAAAACCATCACCATCCGTATGTAGGAAACGACAACACAGGGGCGTAAAATGGACGTACTTTATAACTTAAACAATATAATTTTGAAAAAAAATCGGACTAGCCCTTGTAAAATAAAAATAAATCCACTTAATTTTAGGAAACCGATAAAAATCGCAGGTAGTAATTCATCAAATAAGCTCCAAGTGTATTAGTTGAAAGTAGAGAAAACTAAATAGGTATATGTTGTGTTGAGAGTTTATAATGATTTAACATAAATATATTACGGAACACATTTGTTTTGAAAATGTAATGTCTATAAAAATAGAATTTCTCCTAGCGTTATTATATCAGGAAATCTATAAAGGTTACCTTAGATGGAACCTAAAAATGTATAAATTTAGAGATAAAAATTATGTGTCGCGGAAGACGATAAGACGTCATGCAATCTATTCTTTTCCTAAGGCATATGTTTATCTGTGATAATGAAATGGTTAAATATACAAGTGACTAAAGATAGCAATAAAACAATAAAATGTCCCGAAAACGTTAAGAAAAATTATTTTAAAAAAATAGTGTTTATACCCCTGGTGAGTAGGCAAAATGCAATTACAAGCGATCAAAAAACAATGACAAATAAGTAAAAAAATCTTTATTTCGTTAGAGTATTATCTCTGATCTAAAAATGGTTTTAATAAGGAAAAAATGAATGGAAAAACACGAAAGACATTAATAACTATATAAGAAAAAAGAAAGACTAAGTAGCAGTACTCACCAACAAAACGATGTGTAGTCTTCGAAAAAAAAGCTCCCGGAACCAAAACTGACCACACTCCCTCAAAGAAGGGTTCATACTGATGACGGCAGCGCGACGACAGTGCCCTAACGCGTGACTGAGAGCAGCAGGAACCGATAGAAAGACGCATATACCAGTGACGGGAACTCCCGGCATGAGTCACCGGATAGATCCTAGGATACGGGAATTCCCGTCATGCCGCATTGAACGTGTTAAACAACTTACCTGCGCATATAAAAGATAAATAAAGCCCATAGTGATACCGTGCCGTGGCGTCATGCCTTGGACCCGAAGACGTCATGTTTCTAAGTTGCCGAAAAAGTACAATTAAACACAACTTTAGCTGTGAGAAAATATTTCACCAATTACGTTTTATCCCATAAACTTCTAATTCAAAGAGCTATAAAAAATAGAGCATGTTCCCAATGACTGTCCATGCCTGACAGCCAAGGAGGTTATAATATACTGGACTCGGCATCGCGGCTAATTTCAAAAAGGAGGGCCATCTTGGTATTCTCGAATATGCAGAATGAATACTCGCGATACTCGCTGATGAAGCGGTTTTTGCACGCAGTGAAACTTAGATGAGATGAGTTATAGAATATATTTGTTAAATTCTTCAAAGGAATGGGTGACAAGGCGAAAATACGCAAAAAATGCCAAATACATTGTTTGAATAGGTTTAATTCGAATCTTTTTCAAGAAATAGACTTAAATCCCAGTAGAAATAATGCATTGAAACCTCTCGTAAATGTCCTTGGGAAGATTAACAGACGCCGTTGTGATGCAATTTGAGTAAGATTTCATTGTTTTACTACTCCTGAAGTTTCCATTGGAGGCCGTATGGAACGAAATATTTTGTGCCGAGAAGGTTGGGCCCAATGCTTCCTAAACACCCGAATACCGACTTCTTTGTCACCCGTTGAACCCTTTGTCACCCGGAATGCGTACATTACATTAGTTCAGTTCATAGTTCATAGTCGTGCCGTCTCCAGGACATTATAGCTTCATGACCACTTGAAAACGCGTAGTTTTCTGATGTCGGCATTTTCCCTCATATTCTTAGGGAAACTAATTGTACGAGCGTAGTACGTGTCATACCTCTCTCTCTCGTCAAGTGCCCGTCATCGGGTCTGCAGATGCAGCGAAAGGGAGTGAATAATAGTATCGATCTCGTAATTGGAAAGTACTCAATTCACTTTGATCTCGTTGGGTGACCTTAGCCTCACGTGTGACCAGAGAAAATGTTGATTTCCTCATTACTTACTGCCCAGTGAAAACGGATTGTCATGTTTAAGGAGGTAAGGCTGTGTCTGACAACAACAAGCGATGATATCTTCCTTTGAATGCCATGCCGAGATTTTTGTCAGGTGAGACATGTGTCAGAACCACTTGTTGGTTGAGATAGGAACTGTATGAAGGTTAATTTTTTTGCGGTCGCTCGGTCATTTGGAGCCTTGGAGGGAGAGTATGTAATTTTTCCGGGTTCAGATACAGCCTGCGTGTCGCTTAACTAAAATCCGATCAGAATGCATGAATGCAAAAAATGTCTCCTTATGTGTGTTAGAAAATTGTATTTGAAATATCATTGTTGTACTTGATTGAGGAGACCACCGATGACTAGGTTGTAACTTACGCCACTGAGGAAAGTTGGATATTTGAAAAGAGGTGGGAGTGGAGAAGGGATGGAAAGGAATTAGGCGTAGTTATTAGCCTGTTCTTAACGAACGAAACCAAGGTGATCATTGCTTTACGTCGCATCTAATGGCCGGAGCCCTGTACATGAAGAGCTACTATCTCCGATACCTTGGAGCCCCTGTCATATCTTTTTTTATCAACATTAATTCCATCCATCGCCTTTTTTCATGGTCTTATTGAAATAACCATTTTTTAAATATTCTAACTGTAGGAGAGATTTTTATTTTGTGAATTTGTAAATGAGAATAATGATTCAATGGTATGGCAATGGATGTAATTATAAGGGTGCTGCATGTGCAAATTGAAGGCATAGCTTTCAATTTGCACCAGCTTTCTAGTAGTTGAATGAGAAAAGGAAGGAGTGTTATTAAAATCTACACCTATTATTATTGATATCTTTCATTCAGTATTCTACCTTGTAATCGGTAGGTTTTTGGACAGAACTATAGGAAATAAGAAATCATTAAGTGCAAATTGCCTAAATTCCATTTTTTTGCGTTAAATGAATATGTTTGTGGTGGGACACGAATCGCAGTCAATGAATTCTACTTTATTTGAAAACTACCCTAGGAAACTACCCTATTTATCACCCGTTATTTCTTTGCCAAATATAATAATAATTATTATTATATTCCTCATATAAATAAATACATTGAGTATACCTTAATAGCAATTCATTTAATCGAGGAATATAGGTACCCCTTAGGAAACAAAGCTTCCTGCTTTGGGGTTACTGACTCATTCACAGGTAAACATTGATTATCATACAAACTAATGTAACATATGTAGATAAAAAAACACACTACGTGCTATCTAGTATACTGAATACATAATATGGTGACATTGCTGTATTTTAATATTCACTTGTGCTTGTACTTAGGAGTTTTTTAGCAATATTTTGTAATATCAATAAACAGAATAGAAAAATTTATTTTAACCTTGTACATATAAACTTACACAATACACAATATTAGGTATTCTACCTCTTTCTGATTGAACAACCATGCCCTAACGCTTTTACCGAATTTATCGTATTTTTTTAATAACGCAATGTTTTGGGGGAGTGCACAAAACATTTTGGGACTTAAATACAGGTAAGAATGGCGAAACAGTTCAAATATGTCGTTTAAAAAACGTTAAATTAGAACCAGTTTCAGTAATAAGTAAAACAACTTCCATGGTAATAAAATCCATTCATACCTCCCTTAAATAACCTTAAAAAATGGGACCCGCTGCAATGAAATTCATGCACGATTTCATTGTTACTTATGTTTTAATACGCATACAGTCGCCTTAAGAGGTCGTATAAAACACAATGTTTTGTACGGAGTAGGCGGAGCCTAAATCCTTCCCAAGCACCCCCGTTCTGGCTTCATTGCCACCCATAGTGTAGGTTCCAATGGGCACATTCCGGTATATTCTTCTTGCTGTGTATGAAGAAATATTCCTTTTTTTCTCGGCTCTTATTGCCTTTAATGTTCAACAATCATTTTCCGACCGTTGTTAGCTGATATATTTTATTGCTGGTTCTAAAGTTACTTGTAATACTGAAAGACTCCGTTCCATGAATGGGATTACAGAAAAAAAACAATCACTGATGCCATATAGTGTCCATTAAAATGAAATTAAAATATGTCTCCCGGGGTTTTTCAATTCTGAATGTCTTCAACGTTCACCTAATTCTTCAAAACGTAGCGAAGCAATCATTTGATCAAAGTATATAAGCTCGCATAACTGTTGTCGGTATACCAACATAATTTAATATCCATAACACTAGAGGCACCTGTCGTCTATATGGTAAACCACTAGGCCACGCCTATTTCCTTCTCTCCCATTGAAGCAATTAGCTGTAAGACGAAATCAGTTCGTCAAATGCGCCACTTATTGTGTGACCGTGGGCGTAAAGCGGAAATCGTCCAGTCACGGAGAGGGGCAACCTCTTCGACGTAACGTTTCGATAGACCACCCCTCCCTCCCACTCGACTTTCCGAGCCTCCTCGAGGAACCATGTTATAACAAGCGAGTCATCGCGCGTGAAATTTGGACTACAATGTCCTAATTTCCATCGTCGTGGCTCAACAAATTCCTTCTCCCCCCTCCAACCACCCTTGGCTCATAACCCGCCAAAGCATCACGCCTTCGTTTCCCACGCCGTCTGGAGACAGCTATTCTCAAAGAAATCGCCTATTTAAAAGAGTTTCGACAACCTTTTGTGTGATTCCTCAGCGGGCAAACGTGATATGAGCCGAGAGAAGGCCGAATTACGTAATGGATCAGATGGAGTGGCCAAACAAGGATGATTATTATGTTGCTGTAGGCAAGCGCGCCTATGTTTACGCCTCTGGTGTTGATATATCCTTGAGGGCCTCGCGAGAATCCCCAATGAAACGATTTGCTAAAAAGGTGATCTGGATTGTTCGAGTCGGTAGGGAGTTGACTGTGGCGTAGCTAGAGATATCACGTTATGAAGAGCTTTAATTCCTCTTTGGGAACGAGTCAGGTTTGTTAGTGAAATAAGAAAGTATAGAATAGAGAAGAACGGCCAGATATGTATAAAACAATCATAAATAGTTTTGCCGACCGCAGTAGTACGGTTTTTAACATATCGGGCTGGCCATCGAATCCCGCCGCATGCATCCAAGTTGTGTTTTGCTCAATTTAACTCGAGCATTTAGATCTCCATAATCAAATTCTACCCATCATCATGGATCAACAATCCTAGGATTGGTTTGACGTAGCCTTCCACTCAATTCCTCCATCGGCCAACTTCTTCACATTGACGTAACTCTTCTCTTTTAAATCCTTCATAATATGTTCTATATATCTCGTACGAGGTCTGACTTTTCCTATCTCTCCGTTCATTTTTCCCAAGACGATTGTCTTCATTAGGCCATAGTGTCTTAAGATATGGCCGACTGAGTTCTTACGTCTTCTTTTTAGAGCCAAATTCTACTGTTAACCTAAATTTTACGATTAAAAAATACTACCCGGGCGTGGATATTATGTTTATCTTAGGATTTAGCTTATTATTTAGTTACGTTAGACGGTGCGATGTAACCTTAAATTGGAGAAACTTGAAATTTGGATTAATTTGAAGCTTATGTGTCTTGTAATGACGCATATGTATTGAGAATTCACTCGTGTTTTATGCTCTCTTCGAGCAGGAAAGCAATATTGGAGAAAGAAGCCTGCCGTACAGATAAATGGCTCTATTTTTTCTTCCCGTGAACAGTAAGAAATCATAATAGCAAAATTATTATCGGATAAGCAGGAATAATGTTGGTAACGTTTAGGTCAACTGAATAATTTTCTAAACACCACTAACGTACGGTAGCTGCACATTTGCATGCTTAATAGGTATTATAACGTCCCACAAAATGTCTAACAAGCTAGAACAAAACATATTTCTTGGTGGTCAATTAGTCGCCCGTGCCTGGAACTTGGAATACTAACACGTTTCTCTAACTACAGAGAAACGTGTATTTATTTATTGTTTATATATATATATATATGTATATTAATTGTATTTATTATTAAAAGTACGTATTGAAATTTTGGTGATGATGTACCACCCACCGTTAAGGTAATTTTCAAGGTAATCAGTGGATAAAGGTGAGTTCTGAGGTTTTAATTTTATTATCCTTCATTATTTAATTGCACAGAAGCCAAGGCTTTACTGCACACGTGTCTATTTACTGCCTTTTATCTATCGTTAGCCACATCAACCAGCCTGTTTAATTCCGGTGAAAATATGGGATTTCCAAGTAAGCCTTGAAGATTAAAGTCTAAGTTATTTATGCATAGGTAATCAGTTCAATGGTAGCTATTTGAGAGTACCCGTCCATCAGACCAGAAAAGGAGCAGATTCGATGTATGTCGTACGAGATGGGTCTTCGCAACCATTTCCACCATGGAATGAGGTGGACACCTGAATCAAATACTTTCGATGACTATTATAAGAAATCAGCCAGCTAAATTATCTTGCATTTATCATACCACTCAGTCGACATTGAAGGATCTGCTTTCTCGACTCCTCGTTCAAGTGGTGATTGTTATCACTGTTGAATTTTTCCAATATAAATTCCGGATTCTACTGTTTCTTTCCTCCTTACACACTAATCTAGACGTAGTACCATTGTCAGAACGATAGGTATCGATACGTAAACTTCTTTTATTAAAAGATGACTCTGCTATCTGCGTGAAAATTCCTCATCGGAATGAGATTGATTGGGTGAGCTTGGGGATCAGAGGTGAAAGTAACGCAATGAAAGTATCCAGTGGATGAAGCACCGACTACTTGTTCGCTCTGATGCAAGCATCGATCCTTGGAATCATGGAATGGCAGCTTGAATGGTAGCTTACGTTCGGTTACGCTTTATTAAAATTGATCCCTGTGCCTTGGGTAAAACTTATAAAAGCGGAAGTGGACTGCACTAGAAATAAATTATTGCCTAGAGACGAATTACATCAGCTGAACAGTAAATTGTGATCAGGCTCGTGGACATCATGAGGATCCCTTTCGTTTCTGACTAAATCTTAAGTCACGCTTCAATCTAAACCTTGAGATTCCGTAAAGAAAAATGTAAGTATGTGGAGGGGAGGGGCAAAGATGCGTAGATACTTGTGGAAATACGTACAAAACCGGGGATATATAGTACCTACGGTGGAGCTCATGCAGAGAAATAGAGTTTATATATGGTCCGAAATGAAAGGCTCTCAAATGTGTCGATATAGAATAGAAGTGGTTATTACAAAGGTACCCTGATCTGTAGAATGCTTGAATATATAGAATGCCACTGATAATTGTGATGCATGTCCCAGTATCACAGTAATTCAAAGAAAAGCATCAGTTGCACGAGCATAGGAATTAAATTTTAATTTATGACTAGTTTTGCGGCGTTACTTTGGGATTATTGATGACAGTTCGCCTGAATGTTGTCAGGTATCTTCAGGTCAGGATAATATATGAAGCAGCTAGATGGAATGCCGGAGAAACTGTTGTCAATAAACAAGAGCTAACGCGACAAAACCTGTCATAATGCAAAATTTAACATATCAAGACCGTGGAAACTTAATAGTAGAACAGAGTTCAGGATTTCATCGTTTTACAATTTGAAGTACCTGGACACGTTTCCCGGCTCAAAATGTGACTTTAATTTTCCACATAAATACAAAATGCTCTTGTTACATTAGATCGTATGTTGCGAGTCAAACAAGACGCGAATACTTGACAGTTAAAATGAAAGTACCCTCCGGAGTCTGTGCGAAGTGGGATACATCTTGGTAGCCTAATGGATCGCAAGTTCTGAGAAAATGGCGTAGGATGTTTGTAGGCAAAAATCAACATTTAAAATTACTGTCCTTACGTGTCGATGAGTAAAGGTTTTATAATTCGTTGACTCAAATCACGAACAAATATGTGGGCAGAAGTTAGTGACTTTAAAAGGTTCAAGGATTAATGGCATTCTAATTCACACTCCCGGACAAAAGGATCCCATCACACCACTGATGAGTAAGTAGTTTGACTTAATGATCTCTAATTAATGAAGTAGTTGATTGCCGCTACCCGGGATTCGCAACCACCCTTGAGGCAAAAAAAATTAAGAAATTACGTCACGGATTTAAGATGCCGCGCATTATGGAAATGGAAAATGATGCAATTCGAGGTCCGGAAAATATCTAAGATTCCACGAGAACGAAGCCGAGCGTCGAATGCTACGTTCCAAGAAATTTGGATTTCCAGACTTCTAAGAAATATTCATATTTCATCAAAACAAAAAATACATCACACCTAAACCGGAAAATAGTTTTATTGCTATCCATGTGAATTGCAGATAAATCGTAAGCTACTTCTGGAGATCGTATTTATGAGGTACCGACTTGAATACTGGCTACTCCTCCCAAGGCCCGGGTTTGAGCCCCGGCAGAAATTATCCAATGCTACATCAATTTCCGCTTGAGTGCTGTGAGAATAGCAATTCATGCCCAGCTCTGACCGGCGGATGAGATGTGAATCTTTGGACCCCTTGGTGCATTAAGTTAAGAGCAGGCTTATCCCACATTTATTTCCACCCTTCCTCCCTGCCTTGAAAAACCCAATCACACATCCAAACAAAATGGCGCAGGTGATTATCTGTCGGTTGTCTCTCCCGAATTATTACTTCATTTAGGTATTCATTAATAGTGTTACACATTGTGTTTCAGCAGCGGAAGACGTGACTAGAGTTATCCATAGTCTGTTGGCGTGCCTAATTATGCTACGTTACCACGGTTTTTCAGAATTAAATCACCTGAAATTTACGAGAACAGTTGCATAGAATACGCCTATTTTTCGAGACTTTCGAGCTTTATACGAGGCAATAATCTTTGCGGTTGAAAGTGGTGTCAAATTGAGGGGACAGCATGGCAAAAGCATGTAAAGATAAGAGGAGCTCTTTTTTTCATTAGCTGTTCATGCGTTTTGTATTTTTTCCATTGGCAATTATCGTCAAACCAGCCTCGGCTGGTTTGACGAAACATTCTGAGATTGTTTTGATCTCGGTTGGTCAAACCAATCTAAGGATTGTTGTTCTGTTGTTCAATCATTGTTGACTGATGATGAAGAGAATTGGAGGGGTTGTTCTTGAAAAAGAAGCACACTACTTCGGGAGGGAATCTCATTGCGAGGGGAATGGGGTGAACGACCCTCCAATCGTGTGCGTATTAGTGGAGAATGCAAATTCTATGGCGGTTGTCATTTTGCTCTACGCTTAATTTCCCTGAATCTCCCTTAGCATTTTATAAACTCGTGCGGAGCGGAAAATTTCCGGAATCAACACTTCAGGATGTAAGAGATTTGGTGCCTTCCCGACGAATATTCTGGGTGAAAATTTCACGCGATTTCCACCGGGTCAGGTTCTTCATTTTTTCAACGTTTCGATGAACGACCCACCCATCATCTTCGGGGATCCTGGGATTCGAAATGCCCTTCCGCTGAAATTATTCACCTTATATCGGCCGGGTGGCCTGCGATTGGAGAGCAGTTTCAAGGGAAGCGCAATCCGGTCCCCGGGATCCCTGATGACGATTGGTGAGTCGTTCATCGAAACGTCGGAGGAGATGAAGAATCTGATCCGGTGGAAATCCAGTGAAATTGCCACCCAACTCTTCAGGAGTTGGGTGGCAATTTCACTTTACTACTACTTTACTAGTACTACTACTACTTTAACTATCGCTCCGTTCTCACGGTACCAAGTCATGTAGGTGGTGGGCAGTTAAGTAATGCAACAAGGAGGAAGAGATGTTGACGAGGTCGGAAGATTACCGTCATCTCGACCCCTCAAGAGGGTGTGAGTTGGTTATCTCGCTCCGAGAGCTTTTCTGTTACGCAAGGACGAGATGAGGACGTTCCGTGACGTGACAGCGTCGGGAATGAAAAGTGAGGGGCCACGGGTGGTGGGACGTGGAAAGAGAAAGGGCATGTGCACTTGCCGACGAGAGGTGATAATTGGCGGACGAGCTCCCAACGGCAGCACTAACAAAAAAATAGCGAAATAGAAAGAATCCGTCCGGTACTCCCCTCTTCGGAGAGGAGTGCGCGAGCTCTTGTTCATATGTTTGCGCATCCATTAAAAATCATTTGTTCCCCCGTCCGGCGGCGGACGATTTCACCCTCGTAATTCTCCTTAACGGCTCGCACGCTTCTCTTGTTTTTTTCGTCCTCGCGCATCCGAGAGTGCTACTGTTTGACTCATCCGTCTCTCTCAACGCGTTTTCGCTTCGCGTTCTCCTCTCGGTCTCTTGGGTGCAGATGCACTCTCTCACGTGCATTCCTTGCTGGTGGTCTCTGTTAGGGCTGAGCTTTGTTTGTTCGAGACGATACAGGGAGACTCCGATCGTTCGTGATATTAGATTCCGCGAAATCTCGACACAAAACAGGACGACGGATAGCGAATCACTCCATGTACTTATAGAGTTTATGAATATGCCTAAATATTTACACAAATTTTATAGGTGTTCTCCGATAACACGTTTGCAAATGAGAAACTTTATTTCGCTATAAACGCACCGATGCAAGAAGCCATTTCTAGCAATTAAAATGAATATGCATTGGCAGCATTCTAATTTTATATATTTTTTATATTAAATATCATAGCTGTAAAGCATCAATGGGGTCAGAAAAGTGGGTCGAGGTAATGGAGCACCGAATTGTTGGTATCGTATTTTAATGACGTATCGGGGAAAAGCAAAGCGACCTAAAGCAGTTAGATCCTGTTTTCAATAACCATAATCTTGATTTATTTGTTATGATGAGAGTTACAATACCGACTATTGTGTACTGTGGGTTCAATATATGGTAGTTTCAATATTGCAGTTTTGAAATATTGGTTTCTCAGGTTCTCTTCAACAATATTCCATGATTCAATTACATAATGACCAGAAGGTACAAAACAAGTGTAACCTGCCGCAAATATGCATTTTTATATTGAATGGCTACATCTCTGCGTTTTCTCCAGAGCTGTGTGTGTGATTGAAAGTTTTCCCACCCCAGCTAAAGAGATTCATATGGAACGCTGGTTGCTCTAATCAGTGTGATAGTATAATCTTATAATCTGGAGCATTCCACTATATGGCAATGAAGCATGGACGATAACAGCAACAGAGAAGTCAAGGCTGGAAGCATTTAAAACGTGTTGCTACCGAAGAATGATGAAGATAAAATAGATCGACCGAGTGACAAATGAAGAAGTCTTAAGAAGAGTGGGAGAGAAGAGATGTCTACTGAAAACCCCAAAATGAAGACGGAACAACTTAATAGGCCACATCTTAAGACGCGATGGCCTGGTGAAGACAAGAGGTTGGCTGATAGAAGAATCGAGTGGAGGCCTGCTTCAAACCAATCCTAGGATTGTTTTGACGCAACCCTCTGGGCTGTTTGATTGCTGACCGATGATGATGGTTTTGAGCTTGAGCTCTGATCTAATTGGTTTCAACCGTTCAACTAACTGACAAATATCAATTTTAAATGCTATATAGTATGATATTTGTTACTATCAACAAATAAATTATACAAACCTGACTTTAAAAAATTGAAAGCTTTAGGTAGACCTTTTTGTATTGATATTGTTTTAGCCTTTAAGTATTGATAGCCCTTTAAGTATTGATATACTTATTAGAATAGAAGAGTCTTCAGTGTTCAGTATTTATATAATGATATATAATGAATACATATCCAATACCCGATTTTGGATGATTCATGTTCAATATTTGATTGAATATTGAATTGAAAACCACTATGTTTAAAAATCACCCAGCGGGGCCATTCCCACAGTAAAAAAATTAACTATTGTATTCGCATGATACGTTTGTGACAAGCGTGGATTAGTTTCAAGTGCATTTGCACGAGGAATCCGGCTGCGGTAAATTGGTGCGGTGTCATGGGTCGTTCACTCGCCTTGTCGCTGTCTTGCATCGATTAATGCAAGCTTTTTCTGGAAGCGAACTATTCAAGGTAACACTCTTGACAGATCGCTATATCAAAGGAGATTAATAATATGAAGAAGGACGACAGCATTTGAAGAACCGCGATCAAGCTTTAACTCCCCCCAGCGCAATTAAAAAAATATGGGTATCGCGAGAGCTCGCTTCGCCGTTGTTTTTCAATTGCGCTTCGAAGAGTGAAAACATTCAGTTCTCGAGCCCATGTCGCTAACCTGCCAGCACCGTAATATGGAGATCGCGAGGTCAGATCTGGGTGCAAGAAAAAATTCGTCTTCGAGGAGATGGGGGCTTTTTATGCTGAGAAATCATTGTTGAACTTTTGCAAAAGAAAGGGTAGAGAATATATTATTGTTCCTGTGTAAACAAAACTTGTGATTTTGTTCATTATTATTGAACTGATTTTATTATGTATTTTTGTTAATCACTTATTGTTTACATGTTGTGTTGCATAGCATAACCAAGAGTTTTAATGGTAGCCTTTACAAGGGTTCAAATGTTCCTTCAAGGCTACCTAAAATTACAAATTGCTAAATCCTTCATTGTAAAGGCCATTCGTTTTACAAGGTATTTGAAAGAGCACAGGCTGCTGCGGCAACAATTGCGTAAGAAATATTGCGACGTGAAAAGCGACGACATTTGAGGAGAGACTGCGCCACTGCGTGAACGACTGCGAGAAAATTAGAACACGTTCTAATCTGATGCGTGCATTCGCGCAATTTTCACATTTTTTTCTCACTAGATGGTGCATATTTAGTGGCAATAAACTGCCACCGGAATTCTAGCGATCAAATAGGTTGTATACGTTTGTGATGGGTGTTTTCGTTCGCACTTAGTTCTTTCGGTGGTGCGTTAAGTGCAATAATCATGAGCTGGGCGATTAATCACAAACTTGAATTTCCTTCGCTAAGGAAGACGCCTATCTCGTTAACTTGGCCCACAGCCGTGCGTTTGCTTTGCAACATGTGGGCTACGTATGCGGGACTAGGGTGCTCACTTTAGAATATGGTTTGAAAACTTATGTAAAGGGGTGTTAATATATTGCATCGTTAACGCCCAATTAATTGCTACATGTGGGATATTGACGTTGTACGATATATTGACGGCACTACCGCTTCTTCAGAGGCGTACCGACGAGGGGGTTTTAGTGTTAAAACCCCCAAAAACACTCCCGTAATTTACTATATTTTGTATATTTTACACTAGCGTTTGGAATTTAGCGTATTGGGCTGAAAAATATAGTTGAATTGTCCTCACGAAAAGAGAATGTTAATTTAATTATTGTTTTGATGAATAATAATGTAAATATCATTTTATTATGATGTACATAAACAGTAATGAACCCCCCACCTCCCAGAAGGAAAAAGGTACGCCACTACGCTTCTTGATGATATAATGTCAGTGAAATACTCCGACGACGATTGCGCCGTGTAAAGCTGCCAAGCCAGCGTCCTCGAAATTTACTTCGTCACGGAATTTCGTGGACGACTGCTGAAACGGAAGCGACATCAACTTGCCCAGTTTCAATGACCGTGTGAAACGGCCTAAAGTATCATTATTGTTGAGCGATAGACATTATTATCATTACTATTATCATTAAAGTGAAAGCCTGGTGACCAAAATGTTGCCAGTTAGAATCCCACCTGAGGCTTCCAGTCTTTGTCCCTAGTATGACACGATAGAATCTGAGCAGTGCCTAACAACCAATTCCTAGTGTTACTACATGTGGTTGAATCTCATTTCTGTTTGAACGCCGCGACGGCGGCTACTTATCTACGTCAGCGAGCGAAGGAGGAAGGAGAGGCACTCGGGCTAGAAGGTGTACGGATTACGAGGAAGGCCGACGTTATGAATGGAGCGCTGCCCTTGACCTGGTAGACTTTCTGGGCGCTGCCACTTCACTGCGTGAGGAAGATCTTTAGTTTAGGCAGTTGCGTAACGGGTGGATGCCGGGAAAGCCTCCACGCTTGCGGTTTCTGATTGGACGAACACTTCGGCATAAAATGCCTGGAGAATAACTGATATAATAAATGATCAGAGTTCTCGCGTGACGTACAACGCGTTTTGGCACCTTGCTATGAATTGAGAGCGCAAAAAAATGTCGACCTCTTCGGCAGCAATCATCGCGCGTGGAATTCAACTTTATTGGTCGTAATTTAGTGGAACGGTAAGATAAAAGGATGAAAAATATTTTGTCTGCCAACTGATTTTTAGGGTGCAGCCGTAATTATTTGTATAAGATCGTAGTTTGTCTGTGTGATGATAGCTTGTCATTAAAAGGTTACGTCGCACTTGTAGAGCAGCTTTATTTTCGGATTTAATGTGTGTGACTTGATAGTGAAAACATCAGCGGTCTTGGGTCTTAAGATTTCAATACAATTTATGCTAGACTATATTGCACCGCTTAATCTAACTTTATCGTGAGTTTAAGCCTCTGTCGAGCACATTGTAAATGCACTCGCGACATTTACGTTGTCAAGCCGAGTGACTACCAGTGCCAGCACAACGGTAAAATCGATGAAATACTAGCTACTGGCACTCGCTGTTACTGACAACAGGATCGTTATCTAGACAGTATGCATGCTGGTTGTGAATTCCCCCCTGCCCCACACCCTTGCAGAGTGCTATGTAGATTAGTGACTATTGTTTTATATGTTTTCATTAACCCAAAAACAGCACAGGTGGCCTTTTACATGGGGCACTATGACCAATAACATATGCACGACACACACAGCCATTCCCTTGTAGTTGACAATCCGACCCAGGCAGGAATCGAACCCGCGACCAAGGAATAGCAGGCGAGGTCTTTACCCCGTCGCTACCGAGGCCGAAAGGAATTATATTCTGGGTCTTGATTTTTGCAAAGAGCCTTACAGTGCACCCGACCCTCCCCAAGTCCCTTTCCTCAACTCTACACCCTTGATCTCATGTTCAGCCTTTTGTGTGTAAGTGCGGCCTTGCAGTGGCTTGCAGGGTGCTGTGTAATTGTAAATGTCCGTGGTTACGTTAGAACGCGGTTGAACTTAGAAACAGGACTTCTCTCCCTGGCAGTCTGCATCAAACACCGGGATACCACTTTCGCGCCGTCCCTGAGAACTTTCCCTGCGAGGTGGCGCGACCTCCAAATGAGTCGCTTCGGTGGGGGGAATTGAAGAGGTTTCTCTTTTTCTCCCTTTTACTCCGCAGCGGCGGCAGCCCCGTACTCACATCGTTCCCTGGGTCACTGTCATATCGAGGCCGTCGAGGATCCTCACTTTCGTCCTTCCGCTGCCGTAGTGCTTGCTCGCGCGGCGAAGTTGCACGGCCGCTCGGCGTACCACGGGCGGGGGACTACAGCCGTTGGCTCTCGGCGACTCCGCGGACCTCATATCTCAGGGTTGATGGCTCTCGGGTGTCAGTCGACTCCACCTCCTCCTGCGAATTAGAAGAAAGGAGATGATAATTGTAGCAAAATACTGGCATAAACCCCTCCAGCTGATTATAATTACAAACTATTATTACTAATTATTTACGTAGCCTGTTCTTGAGTCGTAATAAACCATATTTTTATTTTCATTTATTAGTAGGAGACTAGGGTTTTTATAGGTGGTAATACGGCTCAGGTTACATTGCACCGCATAACCTGATTCCCTAGTTCTAAGACAAGTACAAAAACAATACCCTGGGCAGGATTAGAACCCGCGACCTTAAGGTTGCCAGGCCGGCCTGTACTTTCATCGGATAAAATAATTGCTCCAGGCAGAATCGTGGAGTTCAATAAACCAGTTGCGCACTGAGTATTAAGCAAAACCATACGGGTGTTATGGCTGGCATAACAGTACTAAGCATAAGGTTTCCAAGCCTCAACTGTTTTATAATCACAATTCCTGCGCACTGGATAATCTTCAAAGACATTATTTACTAAAGTACAGTATTTTACATGAATTGGAAAAGCATATCTAGCATGAAAAAAATTGGGCAGTTGTTTGTAATTAATAATGTTAATCCTCTCAGATGTAAAAGGACATGAAACACGATTCATTCAGTGAAACATAAAAAAGCACACTAAAAATATTGCATACATAAACATCAAGCGCATGAATTCGACGTTTCAGAAAATTCATAAAAAATTATTAGTATACTATTGAAGTATTCTTTCACTTTAGTGTAAGATTTATGGGCAAGTACGCTTTTTTATTTACTCATGATACCTACTTAGTAAAAGTGACCCTTTGACGTGGTAAGGAAGAAGATAACAGATTTTAGGTTCGGAGAAGTAGGAGCCAATTCTGGAATTTGGAGAGAAGGTGTAGGAATCCGGGTGTTATCATTTCTGTCTGTGTGTTGGTATTCAACATAAATTAAATTTACTGAAAAAAGTTGGAATGCTTCCGAACAAACATGGCACAATGAAGTATGTATGAGCATGGGAAAGTCAAGACCTCTTAAAGTTTGGGTCCACAATTTACTGACCAGCAATAAAGACTAGATTGAACCAGAAAAGAAATACGGGACTAACAAATTGTCGTGCAATAGTTGCGGTGCATTTTTTATCTGCCAAACAGGACGATAATTTTAAAGAAGAACGATAGAATATAGAAGATGCTGGCTCAATAACAGTAAGTTATCTGTCATGGATATACATCTGATAAAGGCCGCACATGAATCGAAATTCAACATAAAATTCCTCATAAAATTCCTCATACCTGAGGATAAAGGACAACGCCTGGACGCCTTGGAGCAGTGGGAGATGATATAAATATAACAAGAAAAAAGAAGTCCATTTGACCGACGAGAATACCTATGAAGGAAACTTCCCTTATTTTAACAGTTCCTGTCGGCTGACTCTAATCAAGCCAACGTTCTTTCCCTCAACCCTACCCCTCTCTCTCTCACCGGCCTTTTCCACATCACGTTTTTCCACGTTCACGAGTAACCTCCTCACCCTTACCTGCACCAATATCTTCGCCAACCACTCCCTAAGCTAATGGTATGTGTAGTACAAGGCAAGTTCAATTTTTGGTAAATTGTTGATGACAGAATACGTCGAAAAGCGTCATGGTCAGAAAGTAATTGTGACAGCATAGGCGCTATTAATTTTATCTCGTTTCTATAATTTGAAATGTTGGTTTTCTTGGATCCGATGTGAGGTGCTGTAATGCATGCATTCTGCCTTGTTTTTCCTGGAGATGAGTGTAATGCAACAGATAGGTTCCCCCAGAATATAGAACATATCATAAATTAGAAGGCAGTCTTAGCATCGTAAGCCTCGTAGCACGGTTTCAGCGAAAGTAGAAAACTGCACTCCGTAGTTTTTAAATCATAAATAGCCCGTTGGGAGTCTTTGGAGACCGGTCGAGATACAGGGAGAGACAAAGTCGACGATGAATAACGGTAATCGAGAGAATGAGCCGTGAAGAAGGTTTGGAGCATCGAGGTGTGCCTCGATGGTTTCAAGGGTCTCGCGTAGCGTCACTGAAAATGGTGGATGCTTCTTTACCTTAATATGGTGGGCGGGCAAGGACGAATGCAAATGCCAGTAGTCGCCAGGAGCAAGGCCGGATGGACGGGGCAATCGACTGATATCTGTTTGACGCGTCTGTTCTTCAATCGATCGAAATGGGCGATCGAAACGACACTAGCTTTAACGATTCCATTGCACGCCATAAAAATTTCACCTTCGCTAGCGGTATGGGGACGCATTTAATCCGTCGGAAGCCAGGTAGAATAGGTGTGTAGCAATTACTTCCTTATCTTCCTGCGGCTTTGGGGGAGAGTTTGAAGGCTGCTTCTCTATGATTTCTAAGCGGTGAATAGAGCCGTTGTGATATGTTGTGGAATGTTTGGGCCTTGAGAACATATTTAACATTATTTTCACTTGGATTGGGATGGCGTGGTGGATAGGGTACCGGATTCTCATCCCAGGGATGGCAGAGATTTTTCATCGGTATAGTGACCCCCATTTGTGGGCTTTGTGGAGAAATCATCAAGCCCAGTACGCCGACCGTTGGATGATGTGTTAAACCATGGACCCCTTGGCGCTTTTCGTTAAGAGTAGGATAATGCCGTTACTGAGTTTCTCTGAAAAATTCCTTCCTCTTCACATTTACTTACCTATCCAAAGAGGCGCTGCCTGTTAACTACCCTGTATGATTAATAAAGATAACAAAAAAGACTGGTAATGTTTAGTCTGGAAGCGTTCTGTTCTCTGTAGCAGCACTGCTATAATTTGCAAACAACTTCGCTCCAATGTTGGAGCGAAGTAGCATCCTGGGGAATTTTCCTTCGCTCCCATCTTTTTAAAGAATATCATTTGTAGATTATTAGTGTCTTTTACTGTGTCATAAAATGCACAATTACATGGTATGTGCAGATGACTAACTTATTTTGCCCTTTAATATTTTTTAAAATTAATTTCACTTTTATTTGCGGGCATGAACATACCAACTCATTGATTTAATTATTTTGGAATTAATAAACTTTGATTTTATTAGGGTTTTGAATTAAATTTGTAGCTCGTAATGAAAATTCCGACTTCTACCCAATTACCAACGTATCTTACATGTCACCAATGATCTTAAATTCCGGTTGCCTGCCCCGTGTAATTAATTCCCATCTCTTCCAGCAGCCATGCCATGCATTGCAGTAATCAAAAATTACCCTTTGAGGATTTTAAGTAATGGATCTCATAGGAAATATCATCACAATTATGACAGGTCGCCGTAGTCAGATCGGTAATGAGTAAGTATAGCAGCCCAAATGTCTCGGGTACGCATCCCGTCTTGTACATGGGTGTTCTGTTTGTCTTATTGCCTAGTTAGATTATCCGGTGAGATGCAACCTTTGCAGTAGGATCAACTTAAAAATTAATTTTCCTACCACTATCTCCCAACGATTTTAGGAATTTAGTATTGGATGATCAGGATGTACCTAATTTTCCTCTGCTCTTTACTTTCACTAATAATATTTTATGAAAGTAAACCCTTCGGAGAAATAAATAAATTCAAATGACTCATTGAAGGTAGTAGTTAAATGCTGGATGTGGAAGGTCACTTACCGATAAAAAAATTTGACCTGAAATGCGTTATTTCCTCTTCACTGTCCTACTATGGGGTGGGTTTTTATTATAACTCACTCTCCTTGGAGGTCGTATCACTTAACATGTTTTTCTACCTAGGAAGAGAATGGGACACTTTTCCATTTGAGGGAGAGAATCATTTACTTAGAGGGCTCGTTTAATTTCCTTCGCTTGTCGAGAAAAGCCATCGACACTTGGTGCAAAATGGTTATAGAAGATTTAATTACTTTCGTGAAGAGACAACAATCATTAATTTGTCGGATAATATCGGTCGACTCTAATAGACCGTGATTTAATTTCATTAACTCGCTCATATGCCGAGTAAATCATCTAAATACGGCATGGGCTTCATTACTAAGACTTTTGTTACTTCCATGAGCAAATGCCAAAGTTTAAATTGTTGTGTTCCTTAGGACGGCTCGCTGGCCAAGCAAGCAGAGCGTAGAGTTACCGGCCGGGCATCGCAGTGGTGAGTTCTATTTGGACTCGTCCAGGGACGTCGGAACTATTTTAGCTGGGAGGGGACAACCTTGAAAAGGGCCCGGGTCTTTTAAGAAAAGGGCCCGGCTCCTATGAAAAGGGCCCGCATTTTTTTGCGGATAGGAGGGGGTAGAGACTAGAATTCCGCGAAAAGTGCATATTAAGGTGGTAGAATATGCGTACGAAGGGAAAAGGCAAGCTAGAAACCAGTGAAATTTAATTTTTATTAATGAAGACTCATTTCTCAAGGGCCCGGGGAAAATTCTGGGGGGTGGGGGGGGGGGGGGGCGAATGTCCCCCTGCCCCCCACTTCCGACGCCGCTGGACTCGTACAGTTAAAACCACATTGCGTGATATCCTGAGCAACATACCTATCTTCCTAGGAAACAGTAGGAGGCATAGGGCGGGGTGAATTCCATGAATGTACCCCGCCCTATGACTCAATGAATTTACCTACTTCTAAATTTTTCAAGCCAAGTAAGGCTTAGTACTTCGTGAGCTCTGTCATCACCGATTGGACCGATCAACCTTCGATTTGAATATTAGTGGCGGATACTTGTATGGTTTATACTGATAATAATTGTATCCATTCCTTTAAAATCCTAGCTGCATCAAACTATCAATCTACCTCAATGGTGTGAATGACCAAATAATCTCAGATATTGGTACCCTCCACCACAAATACCAGCTCTGTCGTACAAGCAAACTTCGTGGAGCTGTATAACAGCACTGGGAACGACTGTCTCTTAGTTACCTTATTGTTAGCGAAAATGTCTAGGACTTCGATAGCTCTAACATCATCGACCTGACCGGTTGAATTATTAGCGGTAATTAATGGATTGGTTGGTGTGGTAGCTAGTGTACTGGCACCCATCTCAAGGATCCCAGTTCTAATCCCAGTATAGGTAGATTTTTAATTGGTATACCGGTCCCAACTCTGGTATTGTGTTGAGAGCGCTTTCTGTTCAGTACTCCTTCCGTCGGATGAGACGTTAAACCGTGGACCTCATGGTGCTTTTTAATAAAAGTAGGCTAATGCCGGCGCCGGATTTCTCTCCAGCCTTCTTCCGTACCTTGAAAAATTACTAGTGGTAATTCTATTTTCCTCTCTGCAAGTACAGCGTAACCGGGAGTTGAACGTAACTTTCCGAGACGCAATGTGCCCTGTGGCGCAAGTTTGAAGCCATTACTCGACCCCATAATATTTTTTTTAAGTACAGTTTGAATCCCGTATCAGACCTACGTATATTTTTCTCTTTTCTTATATTTTCTCTTTACCTTAATCTGTCCTTGGTAGCCGTTTTCATGGCAAGGGATAATGTCTCCACATCTTGAAACCCCATTCCCGTTCAAGGCTCATGAAGATCTAGCGCTCATTGGGTTGACCCCAAAATGAATGCAGGAAATAAGACTCGAATCTCTCGAGCGTAATGTTAAAACCCGCCGTATTTGAAAAAAAAATGAAAAGCTCACTGCGGTCACAGCCGCAAACAATTACTTGCCGACCCGCAGAAATATTATGCGTCGGTGTTCGTTTTTTGTGGCCGTATTCCATTCTCTCAGATAATGGCGAGGAGACAGTTCGGCTTTTATTCGGTGCGAATAATATATTTATCGCATCACCGTGACTCTCGCTTATTGCAAGCTGAAAGAAGAGGGCCCAAAAAATTACAATATCCACTCCTCCTTTCGGTATCTTCTGTTGCAACCGTCTGGATAAATACTTCAAAAGTGGGTCACGTAACATATATACCTATACATACACAAATCGAGTGCAAAATTTGAGGTCAGCCGGCGTCTTTGACCCTGTTTATTGGTGGAATACACAGAATAGATCTAGTCCACGCGACTTATGCGGTAAAGTTAGGGGAACTCCCTCTGTTCTAGGAAAATCTTAGGAAATAAATGCAGGCATGGAACGTTGATCAATTTTTCCTGCTTTGCTCGCATAAAATCGCAAATTCATTCCGTTCTAAAGGAGAATTCTCTAAATCTTTGAATTTTCTCGAGTTCCCAATGAAATTTGATAAAAAGACTTCACATACTACCTCCTACTTTCTTACAAGAAATGTATTTGTTACATTAATCATATTTAAATGTCCACATAATTTAATATTGTAATATAGATATTTTCATCTTTGTCCAAAATTTCTATGTATGCAATTTGTTAAGTATACTAGTGCTCTTCACCCTACTAGTAGAGCTAGGGACGATGGATTTTACTAAAACTTACTTTACTTATGGCTGAGAAAAAACCAACGGTAGCGTAGTTGTCTCCGAAACTGTGATATTCTTGAAACTATTATCCACAAACCTCAGATTAGAGGCGGGAACTGACAGAAGACCAAGGAAGCTGGAAAATCACAGTAAATATTTCGAGATAAAGTTGACATTCGCAATGAATAGGATAACGTTGAGTGAAGATGGTGTTAAAAGTATATTCTTCTATGGTATTACAAAGTCTCATTTTCTCTAGGCTGTCATTGAACATAAAACCACAAGATAGGATCGCTTTTGTCGGTTTAACCTTTCCCAAACTCTGCACCTCACATCCACTAGTTTAATTTAATGTGAGAGTAAACATTTTGCATCAGAACAAAAACGCCATACCGTTTGGAGCGGGTAGTTTCACGGAAGTCAGTGACCTTAGCTCAGTTAGAATAAATACACAGCCGAGTTACTGATACAGAAGTTGACACTCAAAGATTAGTTGGCAAAAACAAATATATTGTCGATATGCGCCAACATTTTTTCACACGCCTTCAATCCCATCGCTGGAAGGGTACTCGCGAAGAAGGAGAAGCGCGATTGAAGAGAAGTATGGAACGAATCAAGGAATTTTTTACATATTTTCTCATAGTTGATGAATACTCAAACTCCTGCGCGTCGATAGGATCCGTTTCTATGTGTAAATATATTTTTACTCTTCTAGCCATTGCGAAACTACGCTCTGACGTAGGTACTCAAGGTCATCGAATAATTTTCCATCGAAGAAAATGTTACTCTATTATTGAAACAATATAACATTCAATTGATTTATCTAATATCACCAATGTACCATTAATCAGAGAAATAATACCAATATGCCAACCACGGCAGCTTTGTCAGGAACACCCCGGACTTGCAGCCCAAATTTCGTAGGTTCGAATTCTGCCTCGAGTATGGTCGTCGTCTTGTTCTTAGGGATAAGTTATTTTTTACGGTGCGATATAACTTAATATATCGGAGTGCCCAAGATTTAAGTCTACTGCTGTTTTAATAATGGTATAGTTCTCGAGGTATCTGTTGTAAAGTTTTTCTATGTAATAAATAAGCATCATCAGGTGCCGTTTCTGCGATGCAGCTTGTTTTCAGGGGACGTCGTCTGTCGTCGACTTTTGCCCTGTGTCAATTTTGCTTGCATTGCCAGGTAATTTAAGTTAATATATCGTTTATTTTGTTTATTGGTGTTTTATATTTCGTATTTAGATCGGGTTTATTTCGCATTAATTCTTATATTATTAATATATCAGATTGATCTATTTTTGTGACGTAATCTTCTTGGAGATCAGCCGAGATATCGAGGTATCTGCTGTAAAGTTTTTCTATTTAATAAATAAGCAGCATTATTATAAGAGTTTACGTACTTGTTGTTATTCGAGCCGACTCGAGGGCTGCCGCAAAATCCTACGAGAGAATTAATGCGACGGGGAATTAATGAGGAAGTTTCTTGGTGCATTTGCGGAAAATACGTTATTGGCAGCGCGAGAGGAAAAAAACAAGGAAAATGTATGCGGACGTAATTTGACGCGAAATCGTTTCTGATTTACGAGATATCGACCCTGAAATTGATTCATGGGAGAGGTAAACGCGCGATAACTTCCGTGCATGTGTAAACTGAAATTACATTTTCGATTCGTTTATAGTTTCAGTGCGAGATTACAACCATTATAATCGAGCTGCCTGCAAATATATGTATATGTGTTGCATTGGTATGCGCATTCAACTGAAAAATATAACAAAATCAATTAGGGATGCTCAAACTTTTGGACTCTATGTAGCATCTTAACAAAAATCATTGCCAACATCCTACTTCCATAGTGAAATCCCTTCCATAGTAATAACGGAACGCAAATATCTAAATGCCACGATGACCACACGAACTGAGCCGTAAGATAAAAAGACAATTGTCAATTTCTCTGCGTCCTAAGATTTTATACGGCCATGATCATGCTTGAGATATCTGGTTTCTTATAACCATGAGAACTCTGTGCACCAACCTCATTTGGCTCATTGCACCTTTTTTATGTTTATGTTATTTGTCTTTCGAAGAATCCACCTGAGAAGAAAATGTTTGGCCCAGTACCAATAACTTTGCTGAGGTCCAGTTCGGATGATGGCTTCGATCTCACTTCTTGTTAAACCATATGCTGTGCGATTTTCTTAGTAACAGAAGTTCTGAGAAATGACAGCCATCAGTGGAATGGAACCGCTTCACCCAGCGATAGTAGGTGGCGCTGATAAATTAATACTTTGCAATTTTCCACATTATTTATTACAACTCAACTGGTTTCAACTAGGGTAGCCATTTTGAAATCTATTTTAAACCTAAATGCACATTTAAAAGTTGCCAGAAAGTTGCTAAAATGTTTTTAAGGTGTATTGAAATTTACTACGATATGTATTTGCATCAGTATGACGGTATGATATTTTTTATTATTCAGCTTATATAATTATTGACAACCAAGAAGATAAACTACGAATAAAATATTTACTATCATAAATAATAGTAATATATATAGCGTTAAATGTCTTATATACCAATGCTGTAAAATATCCTGGACATAAGTGTTGTCAGTTTAAAGGTATATGACGTTATTCGTTTAAATTTCACCCCTTATAACTACCATAATCTATACAATTAATTATTTCATCCTATTTGATCATTAATTATAGATAATTAGGCAATATTCTATAAATGTATACATTTTACTGGGTACTAGTATTATTACGGTCTTAAAAATGACCTAAATACTGATAAATAAATAATTTATTATATTTCATGCTGTTTGTTTTAACTTCAATCAGTTTCAATATAACTGTAATATTTTCAAGGTACTTCTAATGGCTGCTGATGCATTTGAACTGGTTGAGGTTGTTGAATAGTCAGCGTGGAGAATTGCAAATTATTTCTTCATCTGCATGGATATAATCCGGAAAGTAAGTTCGACGGCAATTGATTGTATTTTTAGTAATGGTACATTCCAAATGAGGCACGACTTGGTTATAGGAGACCCTATAGTTGAATCAGCTTTCGCTCTAAATGAGTAAAATGTCTCCAAAAGCTGAAAACAAATATACCTTTTCAAATAAGTGTGGGGTATCGAATTGTTTACGGCTTTTAGAGACTTTTTACTCATTCACATTTTTAAGCCGTAAGAGCTCATTATTTTCATTTTTTTTGGCACAACTCTCGCTATTTGCTTCTGGTGGCTGTCCCATTCTATTTCATGAACCCCCCCCCCCCTCCCTTCAGCCAATCTTCTCAGATGTTAACTTTTTAAGTTATGAACTTTACTCATAGAATGTTTATAATTTCGTTCCAGCTCTCGGACCTTCGGCAAAAAAGGGTAAACAGACTTTCATTGAGAACTTCAGAACTGTAAAAGCCAACAAAAATGTAACAATTGAATTTGGATTATAGGAGGTCTTTATCATCTTCTGACGTAATTGTCAAGGTCAGGTGACGCAACAATGAACGGAAGGTGCGTACGTCGTTTTGTGGTAAAATACGAGACAAGTATCACTATTTTCGCCTTGCGGGATCTGTAATATTGTAAAGAAACTTAATGAAGAGCGTGAGTAATTGTGAAGTAGTAGGATATTTCCATATTGTCTCAATATTTTAATTTAACGAATGTTCAAGCCTGCTGTGAAAACAAACAGGTGGCAAAAACGAGTCAAATGAATCAAAAAACGCCCAAAATGTCCGATACCATTCAGTCTTGTTACATATTTTACACCGAAACGGCTTATGTATGTCGTCCTCGGCAGTTTTTGCTTTCCTTTTCGTGACGTGTGTATAGGATGTGACTTGTCTCTGCATGGAAAATAACCTATGTTGGCCATCGAGAATTCTTTTTAGATTTCGTAATGCAAAAGTGAGGTATTATACAATTATATCCCAAAGACACGACATTCTATTGCGTTTTTAGCTTGTTGTTAGGTTTGAGAGTATGTAACGACATGGTAACACACATGGTCTTTATATAGGGACCTTGGTAGCACATTAAAATTTTAAAAATGCGATTGATTCTTGTTCCGCGTTTTTTGTTGTTAGTCTACTCATTTTAAGTCCCTGCACACGGTGGATAAGTTAAGTGGAAATGAAAGTTATCTTCCCTTCATAACTGAGGTCAGTACCATGCTAAGAAAGAAATAGTCCCAAGCTGCACGAGAACACTGACCTTGTTGGTGCATTCCACCCTTCTCCTAATCAAGCTTCTCTTAGACTAGGCTTGCCGTCCGGAATAAAGAATCAGTTTATTTGTTGGCAATGCGCTTATTTTTAATGGAAATTCTTCAACGCCGCTATTAATTCTCTTGTTATCCACCCGTCACGTGTGCATGCCATTACGTTATGTGCAGGAGTAGGCTGTGGGTAATTATTGCTTTCAAAACATCGCTGAGAAAATATATAGCAGGCAAGTGTGGAATAGTATTTTTCGAAGTTTGTACTCTGCACGTTTTAAGCCTGAATCTTGCGGCGATTGTTTTTCATGCACGTTTTTAGGAGTCATCTACGGAACAGGATAAAATTCATTCAAACGGCCATTTTCGTTGAGACTTATCTCGTGTCATTTCCGGGTTTCAAGTGTATGTTATTCAACAAGGTGAAGAGTATTTGTGAAAGTGGTCAGTAAAGGATTTATAACTCCGTGCAATACTAAGCTTTTACCTCCTACTGAATCAATAATTGTCATAAACGACTAAATGCGACAATAACCAACTTAGCACGTTTGCTATGTTTTTTTTCTTTGCTCAATATCATTACGACTCATTTGATTAAAACCCGTATGCATCCCCATATTCGCTATTCTCTTCCAATTCATTCTAGCTTCCTTGGTGAAGATTAAGCGACCAATTTTTCGGCCCGGGCATATGGTCTTATCACTCGCTTTTACGGATTTCTCTCTAATTGTTTTCGCACGCCAAAAAACTAAGACTATTTAGTAAACTGAATAATGGAATGTACTTCAATAAGTTTTCAAATAAACAAAAGTGCTCAAATGTGCAAACAAATGCCAAATATGCGACGGTTATATGAATAGAATAAACTCCTAGAGGAATAAAATGCATTAATACTTTCAGGAAGATTAACTGACTCCACTGCGATGACTTGTGGGTACAGCTATTTATGTTTCAATACACATACAGTCTCCGTAAGAGGAAATGCAAAACGTAAGGTGTTGTGCCGAGTAGGCGTGGCCTAATCCTTCCCAGGTACCCCCATTCTGGTTTCATTATTTCCCGTGGAATAGTATGCGTATGCCACCTCCAGTATATTCAACCATCCATGCTCCAACCACTCTTTTACTGTCATATAAATAACAGGCAAGTTAACTTGGTGGAATGTGGTCATTATATAAGTAAATTAAAAATATTTGTTCTATTCCACATAAATATAATTAAATGCTGCCCGACCGATTTCGACCTTTTCAGGTCATTAACTAGAGCTGATACGCATTCAGTTGATTCAATCATATTTATGTGGAATAGAAAAATGCTATATTTTATTTATATACTCTTCTACAGGCTCCCTAAACGAGTGTATCCTTCCGCGATGTGATGCGTTGTACATCTTAGTATAAATTCTTACAAATCTTATTCCTCATCTTTTATTACTGTGAAAATTCATATCACTATTTACCTAGCAGGCGTACAAAAATATCTTAAAACTCGAAACAAGAAAAATAAATCAAAAACCTTGGTTAGAGGCACTCCAGCGGGGACTACTGGCGGTCAACCCTCTTAATGACGTTCCTTCCTCGACTCACTTATCATCACCATCATGAGCCAAAAATCCTAAAATTGTTTTGATGCAGCTCTCCACTCGATTTTCTTATCAGCTAACCTCTTTATCAAACCGAACTGTCTCAGGGGTAATTTTGTGAGACTTTTCAATGATGGAAAGAAAAAACGAACTTTGTGAATTTCACTGAAATATCTGAAGGTGGCATAAATTGTGGAAACCCGGGTCGTGAGTAAATTATTTCAGTGAAATTCGCATAATTTGTTTTTTCTTTACATCTAACCTCTTTATATTTTCATTATTCTTCTCTTTTTCATCCGTAACAACTTTCTCCATATTTTCTTCATATTTTCTCCAACTTTCTTCTTCATGTGAGGCCTCCCTTTACCATTCTTCCCCTTCACTTTTTTGTCTTTGATGGTCTTCATCAGGCCATCTTGCCTTAAAATATGGCCGCCAAAGTTGCCTCGTCTCCTTTTTAAAGTTTTCAGAAGACTTCTCTATTCTCTCACTCTTTTAAGGACTTCTCCTTTGTCACTTTTCAATATTCCTCGACGACAGAAGTATACGAGCACGAAATATGTCTGTCATTATTCATTGAAATGGAAGGTAACTGCCATTGCCACAGCTACCGTTACGGCGATGATTTTCGCTTTCATCAATGGCTGACGATAATTCGTCAAAACCGTTTCTGACGCCTAACGAATTTGGACTCTAGTAAAATGGCTTCAATTTCGAGTCGCTCATCACTAGATTATCATTTGCGGGGAAGTCCCGCGAACGTCACGTAAAAAGTTGAATGTTTAACTCTTCGATAATGACCTAAAATCGGGCGGACTCCACACGCGAGTCTCTGGAAATACCGCGAAATCGTGCGTAACACGGTTGCTGTATTGTTCACCTCGACCTCCAGATATCGCCATGTGACCAACTACCTTGGAAGACGCACACTCTTCACTTCAAGTGTGTTAAGACTAAGATCTCTCCCTCGTAGCATTCGGGTCGAGCGCATCTCGTTGAGCTATTTCATGCGAGGCGACTCGAGCGGAGACGATGTTTTCTTTTTGAGCTTGCGTTTTCCCAGACAGCGCGGAGAGAGAGAGAGAGAGGATTGAGGGGCGGATCCTCGAATACAACTGCGGGGTCCGCTGCTCGTCTGCGATGCTTCTGCCTGACCTCCTTTTGCCTCTTATCACGAAATCTCGGTTGTTTTTCTATCTCCGGAGGTTACCGAGAGTTAAGTCACACGATGACTAGTGGTTGATAAAAGCCACATGTTATCCTCATACGGGTCAATCCATATCAAGTGGTCCAAGTTGGTAGCTCGACCATTTTAGAAAAAATTCATTTTTTGAGGACCGATAGCCTTATGTATCGATAGCTCAAAACAAGTTTCTTTTTCTATTTGCCATGGCAACCGAATGGCGGCCATTTTTCCATCTCCGTGCAGAGCTTTTTTATCATTTTCAAGGTTTGAAATTAACTTCTGTTACTCATATACCGTCGGTTATAGGAAAATGAAATAAATTTTTATGCATTACGCATACTTGGAACTACAACTTTGTGTATGTCATAACGTGGAATTATTATTTCTTCGTGACTATTTTTACTGCCAAACTTTGAAGTAAAAACTCAAGGTTTAGTATATTTCGGATTTTTTTTGGGGAAGAAGAAATTTTCTTCGATCCTTAAAAATTACTCATAATATACGGTGACATTAGATCTCTATATTAAAATAATTTGAAGTCAGAAGCTTGAATATTTTTATTTTTGCAGAGCCGTCAAATTGTAACTTTTTAAAATATTGCAATATTCCAAGTCCAATATCTCTGGTGGGCAGTTGTTTAAAAATTTGAAAATTACAGAAAAATAAGATCTGTACAAAATATAACAATGGTATAAAACTGGATTTACAAACTTTTCTAGTTACGCAGATATAAGTGTGTGAAAAACGCAAAAATTCAGCATTTGCGAAATGATGTAAATGCATTTATCATGCCCATTATTACACATCTTAAGGCTTGAAAAAATATGCTTTTTTAATTTAGATGATTGAAAAAAAAGAAATTTATCATAATAATATGTTGTATAGAAAAATAGTCCATAGTAAACCTCTCCACAAAATTGTTGACACTTGGGTACCTATTGTATGGCACTTAAAAATCATTCACCAAATATGTCGAAGAAAATTGAAAGATATATTACGTCAGCAATTGATACTATAATAGTATCAATTACAAAAAGGCAATCGGCTCTCAAAAAATGAATTTTTTCTAAAATGGTCCAGCGACCAACTTGGACCACTTGGTATGGATTGACCCATACCTATTAATCTGAGGATAAGTGGGTGTTAGGAACCATACATATACTGTAGGAATCGAGAGATAGGACCTGATCAGGTTTTCCAGATCAGAATTTAAATAATCTCATTTCCTGATCTAAATTTTCAGATAAGAACTGAGGGGTCATACAGAATGGTGTGCAGCATGACACTCCCGTTGATCCTGTACCACCTTGCCATTGCGGTGCCTCTTTAATATTTGAAACATGGGTAGAATAATGTTGTGGCAATAAAATATATTTTTTTCATAACTTTATGAAATAGCGTGTTTTGAGATATCAAAGTCCAAAGATCATGGTGAATGACCTCAAAACTGATATCTGTCTTAAGAAGGTTATATAGGGTATCAATAGAAAACTTTATATCTAAGCTTTTCAATGGTATTAAATTTTGACTCTGTTTGGTTTAGAAAATAACATACAGCCATTTATAAGTATGCTAGTAGGCCATTTTTATGAAAACTTTTATTTTTATTATGCCTGTATCTCGCACAAATTTAGAAAGTTAAAATTTGAAATTTGGAAGAATTACTTAACTTCTTTCTCAATTTCTAGTACACTTCAAGGTACTAAAATCTCAATTTATTTACCAATTATTATGTGCATCATCATTTTTTTAACAAGGAATGAATTAATTATGTATACAACTCGACGTTACGGAAGGATACACATTTCTCCACCGGTTGATAGTGAATCATGACAGTTGTCCCGAGCCTGTAGGTTAAGCTGTACATGAGGCGGCATTGCGGCTGATTTGAGAAGCCATTTCGGCCATATTGGTAGGCACGAGCATGTGGGCTTACTGCTCGTGATATTCACTTGTTGAAGATATTTTTGCACTCCGTAAAACTTAGAATAGTAAGAGGAATAATGGAAATAATTTTTGAAATTCGCCAAATCAACGATTGAAAGTGTGCAAACACAAAAACGCCTATTATGTCGCTTCATTAAGTTAAATTCAAAGTACGTTTGAAACGTAAAGTTTTGTACTTAGTTGACGGGGTATAATCTTCCCCAAGCACCCCCATTCTGACTTCTCTGTCACTCGTAGGGACGAGTGTAGCATGTCAATGTATCTTCTAGTACATTCTAACTTGGTGTGTACGCATGTATGTGGCGCTATTAAATAAGGGGGATAATTTCATCAAGATAATATTATTGTTGATGTCAATAGGGGAGACAACCAAGAGCTGTGAACTCATTTGAGCTCGTCTTATGTGCATAACGGTGTAACGAGAATCAAGCAGCCATAACGGTATGGAGAGGGGTTGGAGAGAAACCTGGCGTAACTGTTTGTTACCTTTGGTAGTATTCCTTATATACCTTATACCTTATTACCCTGGTATACCTTATTTTTTTAACGTGTTTAGTAGGACGTGGTTGTAATTCTTCAAATGTTGTCTAATACTTTACATTCCTTATCTCAAGTGGTGTCCACCAAACAGGTTATAATCATTGCTTTGCACTGGGTTTCGTGTCTAAAGAAGTTGTTGCGATGTTTAGTTGTTGCTAGGGTAGGAAACCGATCATCCTTCCACCTCTCCTTAATGGTGATTTGCACCATGGAGAGGTTGGTGGAAAGGCACAGGAAGGACACAGCTATTGTCAGCTAAGTTTGGATTTTTTTCAGGGAACGGATTAAAGGTTAAGAGGGACCGAAGATGTTTCAGCATAACCCTTCCTTAACCTTAACTAAACACGTCCTTCGCCTAGTGTCTCACGAATAGAGTACTGACCTATGGAATACCCTTCTCAAAGCATTCATCTTAGGGACTGAGATATAACTGAAAAGTCCATATCACTCCCGGGATTAGGAGCTGAGTCCTCAGGATTTAAAGTTGGTTCTCCCGCCTTCACACCAACATACGTTCCGATTGTCGGATCTTCATTAGTACGCGTGTGTTCGCATGACAATTATTTTTTTAACGTGTTTAGTAGGACGTGGTTGTAATTCTTCAAATGTTGTCTAATACTTTACATTCCTTATCTCAAGTGGTGTCGCGAACGTCTAAGACTATTAGCTAGAGTCATTCATTTCTAGACTGATTTGCGTTTTCGATAACGATAGAGGCAACGCGAAGAAGGCATGCAATCGGATGTCTTTGAAACAGTCGGGATTATCTCGAATACCTAACCAAGGAGTCACGTGGTACAAACACGAATGGTTTGCAAATTTGGTGTGTATGAATCGTCCATTACAATCTCACTCATTGGTACTGATTTGCGTTTTCGATAACGATAGAGGCAACGCGAAGAAGGCATGCAATCGGATGTCTTTGAAACAGTCGGGATTATCTCGAATACCTAACCAAGGAGTCACGTGGTACAAACACGAATGGTTTGCAAATTTGGTGTGTATGAATCGTCCATTACAATCTCACTCATTGGTATCACTTGAGTTCTCATGCGTCTCGAGTCCCCGGATGAGAACACCTCAAGCGAAAATAATGAGTGGGATCGTCACGAAAAATTTAAGCACACGAAATTTGCAAACAATTCATGTTTCGAGATTATTCCGCTGCCCCTTATCCGATCAGTTTCGATCAATAGTCCATTCGGACTTATAGTTGGTTTTTTTCTTTAAATAAATCCATGGATAAAAGTCCAGTGTTCATCATTGTAAGTCAATCCAATCGTGAGATTGGTTTGACACAGCACTCCCCTCTATTCTCCTATTGTCATCTATCATCTTGATATTTACATTATTCTTCTCTTTCACATCATTTACAAGTTGTTTCACGTCTCTTATGCGATGCCTTCCTTTGCCATTATTCCCATTCACTTTTTCCTCGACGATTGTGTTCATCAGGTCATCATGTGTCACAATATGGCCGTTTAAGTTGTCCCGTCCTCTTTTCAAAGGGCCTTTTTATCAGACAAAATGGGAAAGTATGGCTGAAATTTTAACGCAATTTTCAACGAATTCAACGAAATACAAAAACTTTCGCACTACTCTGCATTACTGAAGTTGTGATTATCGTACATTGAAGCAAAATATTTATATATTGTAGGTACTATAAAAAACCACAGAAATGAAAACGCGAGTATCAAGATAAAAAGTTTTCAGATGAAAATGTTATCAAAAGAAATTTCAATTAGGATTAGGTAAGATTTCTGCGTTGGCACATATGTTGCTGCTAATGAGTAGATTATCAATTTATATACGATCTAAAAATCAATTTTTCCTTATCGTAGCTCATAGGCCTCCAAGAGGACAGCATTGGTGACTCAAAAATCCAAAACTTAAATACAACATCATGTACCTACTCTTATGCTGTATTCCCCCGTACTTACTCATTGATTTTCCGAGATTTGCCGTCCGTTTTCCTACGGAATTTCGACGTAGCTGGAAGCTAAATAGCAATTCGAAGGATAGGGCCGTAAATCAGTCTTGGCAAAGAAATAAACAAATTAATGGATAACCGCGTTGTCCTTGGATGGGATTCAGTGGGGGAGAAACAAGTGCTCCAATGCACGTAGTGCAGGCAGCGAACGTGCGTCGACTTTTTTTTTACGATTCATTTTACATGCGCTCTGGGTTCGCACTCATCACCCCCAGTGCGAAAAGAACTACGCTACTTTCGCGACTTTTTTCGCCACCCTTCTGATGGGCGATATGTATAATAAGCTCGCAAGTGTCCACAAGACCGTTTTATTTGTGTTTCACCCAACTGAAAATGGTCACTACCCCACTAAAAATGCAAGCTATAAAGAAACAATATTTTTAGCCCAAAACGAATACACTCTCATGTATTGATATTCTTTCTCTACCACACTTTGCCGAATGACGTTTTACCGATTCTCGATGTCATTATTAGTTCCGGCTAATCCTGAGTTCGAATGAAGATGGTGATCGCGTTGTTGTGGATTCCTAGTACACGGGTACGGGTTCAAATCCCTGAAGTGGCGGAGATTTTTCGTTGACATACACAGCTGAGACATGAACACTGTGTGTAATGCACTTCTAGTTCAGTACTTGGTCCGTCAAGTGGGACGTGTAGGGGTATATTAAGACCTAAATCAATTAATTAATAAATTCCCCTATCTTACAGTTAGCTAGATTTCTATCAAGAAAATATCTTCGATTTTCACCTTGATGATGCTTGGTTGATTGTTTTCTATGGAAATCTATTTTCAATTAATATAATAGCGATTATGCATATCTGCGCTCAGTCATGTAACATTAAGTTTTTTGTGGTTAATTCGCATTCCTCCTAGTGTCCTCCTATTTTGTAGGAGTCAATTCAAAACGGTTAACGAATATCCTTTCTTTCAACGGGACTTGAAACTTTGAAAATGGATATACCCACAAATCTCAGTGCTACGTACCGAGAATCTCATGTTCTCAAATTGTCATTTAAATAATTTACGGCTCATTGTCGCATTTTCCCATGCAATTTTAGGCTCTCCAAATAGAATGGTATCAGTGTATTGTGGCAGAAAATTCATTCCGTGGTGAGATGAATAGGTATTCAATCTCATAGTAAAGAAAATAACGAATGGATGAAATAAGAATGAAAGGAACGAATTATTGCTAGATTTGGTATCTTAAGTACCCCATAAGTTAATCATGTATGTACATAGGTTTTTTTATACCATGACCATGTAAAAATATACAGAAATATTTCATTTTTGGAACATACAGCTGGCAAAATGTATTCGGGCTGAAGATTTCCTTAGATAGCATGGTAAATTTAAAGTTACCACACTTTAGTTAACAGACATCAAGAAATTGCGCTGAAAGGAAACATAATGACATGTCAATTAAGAAGTAACATCAGGCGAACAGTATGTAAGAAACCATTGTATTCTAGACTGACCCACTAGCCACTTTTTAAAATCTTTTGAGAATGTCTTATCTTTCAAATCCTTTTAATGTTCTCCGGTAAAAAGAGTAAAGCTTTTTCCTGGAAATTACATAGATTTTTTCTCCTATTCTTTCGGTATCCATCGCCATGCATTATGACTGCAGGCGGAATCTTCCTCCACTATGTGTGAATTGACGTAACCCTAACAGGAGAGTACACTTAAAAAGAGCTTCTTATTCCCTAAATAAATATTCATGTCGATCGTTGGGTAGAACAACGTGAGGGAACCTCTTAAAGATAGTTTCATGAAGTGAGAGGTACCTAAATGGACTGAAGAAGTAAGAGGAGTTGGAGATTTCACCCCCGACATTCAGGCCAAGTTTAACGCGCTTATATCATCTTTATGATTTGTTGGTTTTCTATTCTGCGCAAGAACATTGCTGTGAAAAAATAGTGCTCTTGGTCCCAATCGATGTAAAAATTATTCCCTTCGCCAGCAATATTATCGTAGTTTTTATTTCGCACCTTCTTTTCCTTAACCGAAAATCTATTCATGGCTTTCGTGTATATTCTGCAATAGCTATATTCTGGCATCGATCCTATCCGCGACATTATCCTTGAATGAGGTGCATGCATAATTGGACATTTACGGCATATTCAATCTAGCGACTACCTCCGTTTTTGTCTCGTCGGATTCGAAAATAATGATCATCTAGCGGAGGTTTGCGGTGGCTTGCACCGTCAACAACCGTTATACATCTACGTCCACATTGTGCACACCAAGCTACCCGAAGGGTGTGTGGCAGGGGGTGACTCAACATCAGGAATGCATTATCGACGAGTAAGACTGCCAATTTCACTTTCAACAACTAATTCACCAAGGGAGCACGGCAACTTCACCTTGAATTCAGCCATCCACCTCAAACCTTAAATCTACTGCGTATTTCTTGTGCCAATATTTCTGATAACGTGCCAATAATACATATAAAACAATTGAACTCATAAACTGAAGAGTTAGAGGATTTTACGGAATGGAATTAAAGCGTAAAATCTGCATAATCCATCCTTATCATTTACAGAGTAACTTTACGATTTTTCTATGTCACTCGTCTATTTTTAGTGTATGATTAGGAATTCTAGAGACTAGAAGGTTGTACGCAAGATTAAATTTACTTTAAAATTAAAATAATTCGAAAACCAATCTGACACTTCGGACATTTCTATCCTCACAATAATCAGTGGGACAGACAGAAACAATCAACTTAGTGAGATCAACTGGCGGGCCGAGCGATACAAGAATTCGTTTTTCCTTCGTACAATAAACGATTACAACGTAAAGTATAATTCTTCAAAGCACACCGTACACTATTTTTCGCTAACTAAAAATATTATTTCCAGCTCAGCTCAATTTCACGGTTGATGACCTATCATCCCCTGCCACACGCCCTTTGGCAGCTTGCGGGGTAAAATGTACATGAAGTAGATGTATTATTGTCCCTTATTGTAAGCGAGAGAATGGCATTTCAAACTTAACAATTTATGCTGTAGGTTTATTTGTACTTCACCCTACGATTTGATAGCGATTCCCATCCTAATTCTTCTATCAATTTTGAAACACGGTAAAACGTATCCTTACACTTTTTTACAAACCTAACTGCGCTTATGAGCACGCTACCCAACTTGGTAATGAAATCATGAACTTATTCGGTTCCCATCCATTAGGTGCTAATTAAACTGGGCAAAAATTTAGAAAAGGCGGAAGAATTTTGCCATCTGGGAAGGCAAATACCTAGTGATGGGCGAAACAAGCAGGAAATGGTTAGTAGAATAGCTTTGGTGAAGTGGACGTTCTGACAAGAGAAGGGTATGCTTACAGCATACCCTTCTCTTGTCCATACAATGTGGTGGTCCATGCAATGTGGTGTAACAGGAGAATTTTAAAAGGAAGGCATTGATGACAGCTACAATCTTTGACAGCTGAAAAAAATCTGCCGTAACGACAGCTGTGGCAATGGAAGTTATCTTCCGTTTGAATGAATAACGACAGTAGGTCATTCCGTGGTTGTATAATTCTGTCGAGGGATGATGAAGAATGACAAACGAAAAAGTCCTAAGAAGAGTGAGAGAAGTGAGAATTCTGAAACCTTTAAAAAGAAAACGAGGCAACAGCCATATCTTGAGACATAGTGGTCTGATGAAGACAATCGTTGAGGGGAAAGTGAGTTAGAAGAATGACAAAGGAAGGCGTCATTTGAGACATACGGAGTAAGCAGTGAAGTAAGTGAAGAAGAATTACGTAGGCACGAAGAAGTTAGCTGATTGGGCACTATAGAGTGGAGGGCTGTGTCAAGCCAATCTTTAGGATTGTTGACATGTGATGATGACGAACCTAGTTGCACATTCTATATCTACATCCACGTAATAGCCTGTGAGCCACCGTGAGGGTGTATGGCAGGGGATGAATATCACCATACATACACTACTTACATGCAACTAAGAGCTCAATGCTATAACCAAGGTCCCTATAAATGGTCCTTGTAATATAAGGACCATGGCTACAACATACTTCATGAAAATGCGTTAGATATAACAGTCACGTGCAACTAGATGGTTAGTATCTACATAGTAACAAGGGGAATACTGGTTAGTAGTATCTACATAGTTACGAGGTAATTACTGGTTCGAAAGGCTTTCTCTAAATATATTTATCTGTATTTTCCTAGCATGCTTGGGTTAGTAATGTTAAAACATGTTTCATGCACTACAGACTTCTCGAATAATTGTTCGCTACCTATCCCTTTGCTAAGCAGCCTGTTGTATTCTCTTAAGGTACACGGGGAAAGTGACATTTTAAATCTATCGGCAAGGCAACCTATCCCTCTAATCTTATTCATCTGGTCAAATCTAGAATATTAAACTGGTTTTCTTAATATGCATGTAACGTCATCTGTAAACAATCGGCTTCGAATTCACTTAAAAGGTTTAGCCTGATTTTTAACCTGCGTTGTGATCGTAATTACCATCCCAGCTCCTCTATTAAACTCGTAACACTAATACAATTATCATAACGGCATTTAGCAAATCAAGTTGATCTCCTTTGCACACGCTCTTATTCCTTTATCATACCTTCCTCCCGTGGATCCCATATACTAGCGGCATTCTAAGGTTGGCGTAATTAGTGAGAACTGCTGTAAACCTACAATTTATCTCTCTAATCATACATTAATGATTTATTCATCGTACTATACAGAGGGTTTTAACATGCGTACTTACAAGGAGCTCGAAAGAATTGACAGTTGGTTTTAGCATCGTAAAATCGCACTGCACACTTACCGATATTGTCGCCGTAGCAATCTCGTGCGAGGACCTGGAGAGACGGACGCCGACTAAAAGACATTAGGGGAATTCTTTCTTCTTTTTCGTCTCTCCTCTAATTTCCGAGACTCCCCTCCCTAATTTGTTTCCCCTCTAATGTCTTGGAATTGAGGGAGAGAGCCGGAAGTTCTAAGGAGAGTGGTGTGGTGATGAATTAAGCTCACTCAATTAAGAACGAAAAAAATTAGAGGACCTATTTAGATGACGATCGATGAAATGAAAAGGCAGTCTAAATTTTTCTCACAAACGTTCGAATTAGTTCATGGTCACAAGAAATAACTTTGATTGGAGCCTCTAAATTGGCGGTTTAGATTCTTGGCCTCCAATCTTTTTGAATAACTAGTCCATATCCGGACTGTTATTGGTGGAAGTAACCTACGACTGAGGTGATGTGCGCGTTTAAGGATAGGGCAGCATTTGGGAAAAGGTGAGATTTAACAGTATCAGGAAGTGTGGAGAGATACCCGTAATCGGAAATAGCATACTATTAACAAAAGACGCCAAGGGATCCACTTTTTTTTTGTCCTTTACAGACGAACGGAACCTGAATGGACGAGTAGACGTAAAACGTCTCGGAATCACGAGGTGTAAATAAACCAGGTGGGACGTGAGATGGAGCCGCTATGGTATTGTCGTAAACACAGTAACTTGCCAGCTTGTGCGAGTGTTCTCTGAGTATCCGCGAACATATTCCATTGTTCACGTATGATTACGAATAGATTTTACTGCTGTTATAAATTTTCATATGTTGCCGATACAGTCCGTTAGTGAATTTTTTTCATGGGTGTTTTCAAGTCTGTTTCCGCGCTAATAGGCGCTTCAGACCAGGAAGAAAGGTATAAGGATAGGAATGGAAGGGATGGGAGATCAACTGTCATGAAATGGATACTATTATAAAGCAGTCGCTAATAAAAATATAGTGAGCATGGGGATTAAATTATCATACTCCCTATTTCCCTACTCTTCTTACAATCAATGTCCGCCGAATCCTACTAAACTAAGTAAAAAATTCATTTATTCGAGTTTAGTGTAAATGCTTTCATTGGTGTTGACTGTAAAATAACAGTATGTATTCCTTGTTCAACCCTCAAGAACGCTAGCGAAACCTGGAAAGTAACTTGTAAATTATTAAGCCACGCCTATTATTTAATATTATAAACTCACTTCACATTGCACTCCGGAAGGGCCAATTAAAAAAAACTCTATAACCTCCAAAAATCGAGCCCGGGCCCTCAGGATGAGATGCCAAGGTGCTCCAGTTACGACACCAACGTGTTTCCCTCAGAATTATCCTTTGAGCCAAGAGTTCTGAGGAGATTCCTCGGAGAGCAGAACATTTTTCATTACTTATCGTGCATTAAAAATATGGTGTCACAAAGAAATGATGAAGATAAAAATGGATGCCCAAAGTAGCTTACGAAGAATTTTTAAGAAGAGGAAAGAAAAAAGAAGTCGTATGAAAAGAAGACGTAATAGTCTAATTGGCCATATCTTGAGACTTGATTGTCTGATGGAGTCAGTCGTTGTGGGGAAAATGTAATGGGAGGAAAAGGCAAAGAAAGACGCATGGATCACATGAAGAAGGATAAAAAAGAGAAGAGCTATGTGAAGATGAAGAGGCTAGCCGATATGACAATCGAGTGGAGATCTGCGTCATACCAATCTTAGGATTTTTGAAACATGATGCTCATGATCGTGCAATCAATATCACGCAATATATGTTAGGTCTAGTTTAATATTGTTGCAGAGCTATATCGACTGGGTACTAAGTGGGCGCGAACAGACTTTTCAAGGAAGAAGCATGTTATATTTATAGAACAAGACCCACAGCATCCGCTTGATTCGTCGCTCACATTCCCGCGTGCATAAGGTGAGGAAAATTACCTCCCGAGCGCAGAAGGCTCTAGGTGCCGGCCTCCTTGAATTCAAAACATCACGGGTCGACGATGAAGTAGTTTCACCAACTCTGCGATAGATATAAGATTGCTTGAAGGCCAGTTAATTTATTGACGTCATTTCAATTATGGAGCAAACAATTTGGCTCCAATTTTCTGAAGTTGGTGACGAAAATTTTAATCCAAGTTCAGAAATGAAAGCTCGCGATGTCGCCCTAAATTAATGAGTTCCTTTTCCATCAAGGACGAAGGAATTGAAGCTACGCAATTTTTCATCCTTAAAATCTCTCATTGATCTAGTCCTGAATATCAAGGTCGATTGACCAAACCTACTTTAATGTTAATATGCATATTGCGTAAATCCATTCTTTTGTATCATGCAATATATAGAATGACATTTTTCTGCGTGTGTAACGTTCTCAGGTCACTTTCTGTCCTAACTTTTATTCTCCTTTTTTTATTCCTATTGAATTTCATTACCGGCAAAGGAAATAAAATGGTCTATTCAACTAGTAAGGACCTGTTTACCACAGAAAATCTGCCACTGCCCGGGTTCGAACCCTTGGAATGTCAGTACTGAAACCAGTGCACCACCCCGATCCCTGTCTACGTTGAATATGTTGTTTATGTGGATGACAGTCGCATATCAGCGCAGTATCTGACTGGTCGTGCTTTTTTGTCACAAGCCACAACAACTTGTATAGTATGGAGCTTTTTTTCCCTATGAGAGAAAAGATGGAGTCGAAGGTACATTTAACTAAGTTAATCATCCGATTCGAGGTACCGAAGAGAAGAATGACAAGAAGACCCGGAAATCATTTCCTCCGAAGAACTCGCATAAACCACAAAGGACTGCGGCATATCTGACGTTTATGAGCAGTAGAATATCGGAGAAGAATAATACTTGCGGCTCATTGGTCGCACTAAGCTAGAGGAAAAGTGAAACGAGTCGTTAACTTCGTCATAATCGTTAGTTTTATGTGCCTGAGATGGCAGCAATCGCCATTCCGTTTCTAACTGTAAACCCAAAGTAATATTCCCATCGCATCCAATGAAAATACCTTTTCTTGATGTGGTTAATGAGCTGGGAGGATGATGCTTTCCTATATAATTGTGTTTTATTGTGTGGTGTAGGACTTGCGTAAAACTGTTAGACATGTTAGATAACTGTTAGACAGAAATATGAGAGTATGTTGTAGGTTTTTTAAATACGAAATGCCTTTCCATATATTTATTTTAGAGGACTGCACCTAAAGAACTTTTTCATACAAGATTTACATGAAAACGGTCCGGTTTCATTGAACGATGTGGTTGCGTTCTTATTTGTTCACCTCTCTTTCAGATAGTTACTCCTCATATTCGGTGATACATGATCACAGGAACATGGGAAATGAGAGAAATTTGTCGCCAACGCTATTGTACACAGCTAATACTCCAGTATGTCTTTGAGGAGTGTGGTTTAGTTCACATACCGGAAAGAAAAGTTTCGAATCTCGTCATTAGCAGAGATTTTTGAATGGATTACCGATCCCTACATGAGTTCAGTGTGGAAAGCATTTCAACTGCTGTTCTCAGTCAGTCGGAGGGAACAATAAATCATCGTGGACCCTTTTAACGCCTTTCGTCACGATTGTGCAAATGCTGACGCCGTATTTCGTTCCACCCTTCCTCCGTTCCCGATCAAATTTCTTCCTATACCCATTGATGCATATACCACACCCTCACGGCATATGAAGAAAACTTCGCCGCTTCAAAGGCTGAAATCTTACGATGCATAATATATGTAGAATAAATTTTTTTTAATGAAGAAAATAATAAATTGAATCCTCCCCAAAATTGATTTTTCGTCTTTTTCCCCAGAATCCCCACTTCAGGGAGAGGTTGGTCAATGTATCCGTCCGTTTTACATTGGTTGTTTACCCATGAGCCACTCTGATTGGACGACGAAGAACTCCATTATTGATTTTAAAAGTCACATCGTTGCAACGGGGTGAACGAGCTCAAGTTGGAATTACGCTTATCTAGCGGCATATTGAAGGTTAGTGCACCAAAGTGTTGTTTGTAAAATTACGAAGGCATCTACTGCTGAATCAACGGAAGGATTTGGAATGAATTTTCACCATGGTTTTTTTGGTCATTTTTTCAGCTGCGTAAAATTCTAAATTTTTGTATCACGATCTGTTGCTTTCATTTCATTTACTGTTCTGTTTTTTTTCGAATAAGAGCGGTAATTATATTTTTGGCTACTCGAGTTACTCAACCATGATAGCCTTCTTATCGACATGAATGTCAAGGGAAGGAAACGTTGGACGGTTTTGGTCTTTTGTGCTAATTTTGAAAAAAATTAAGGTCAGAAACTACCTCTCGTAAGGCTCATTGTCTAACCATTGATCTAATTTGAAAGAATTCACATAAGCAAACCATAAAACTAAAAGAAATATCTCGGGCGATCGTGTTTCTTCAGCCATGCTATCGTTCTAGAAATATTTAGCATCCCTTTCCGAGATATAAAGACGTGAGTGCTTATATTTAAAATTTCTTGTCATCATCATTATTCATCAATCCTTAGATTGGTTTGACGCAGCTCTCCACTGAGTTCTTCTATCGGCTAATCTCTTCATATGTACGTATTTCTTCTCTTTCACATCCTTCATCACTTAACAAAAATTTCTCTAATCCCCAGAAATATTTTAGATAAAATATATGCGCATCGACTCTGTGGATTCTTTGAATGACTCTTACTTACCATGAGACAATGGTGGGCAATAACTACTAATCAATTGATGGTCATTTTGATGAACTGACCAATTCATATAACGTTTACTAGAATTTTACTCACAATCAGATCGACCTAGGTTCGGACACCGAGTAGCATATTCAAGGAAGCAAAACCAACCAAACCGGGGATCAGGTTGGTGTGGTGGCCATAGTATTGGCCTCCCAACCCGAGGTCCCGGGTTCGATTCCCGGCAGTGACAAATTTTTCAGTAGAAAAGTGGAAAACCGGTCCCTACTTGAGTGCCTAGTGGAGGGCATTTCAAGTTCAGTACTCCGTCCGTCGAATGGGACGTTAAGCCGTCGTCCCCTTGGCGCCTTTCGTTAGCAGTAGGCTACTGCCGACGCCGGGTTTCTCTCCACCCTTCCTCCGTTCCCTGAAAACTCCTACCATTACCCAATTACCCACCTATCCCAAATGGTGCAAATGACCTCAGCCATCAGTCGCCTCCCCTGGATAACCAACCAACCAACAATTAAAACATTTCCTCTGTTACACCCTTCGATGTCACGAAATACTACCGTTGGTATTTTATAAGTAACCAAACATGGCGGTAACGTCACTTGACTAGTTTCTCTCCGTTTCCTCCTAAACTTCTAGATTGCCACTGTTCTGCCTTTTCTTATCTCCGTGGTTGCACTGTGGACTCTTACACTGTCACCACATTTTCCACAATTCAACTATCAATTTATGACAAAAATCACTGGAAATTTATCAAATTCGAATGATTTCCCCACAATCTTCAAATCCGTAGATTCTCCTTATGCATGCGGATAAGATTCCCCGAGTTCCGAACCGAAGTGAAGTCCGTGCGGTTTCTCTAGCTTTCCGAATGCAAACCTAAGCTAGTTCTTTTTCACCTCCGAGAGGGTCAGAAAATTCTTGTAGGAATAAGCTTGCAGGTCGGATTCTCGCTGTCGAATTTCTCACCCGCGGCCGCCCGTGTTACGAGTGATTTTCGTGTTAATTTCGCGTAAATACGCTTCGCAGACGGTGATAAATAGAGTCACTCTTAGTTAAAGTATAGGTAGTCACAAATTGTGAGACGCTTCGTGAAGTTCCACAGTAAAAAATTTGTAATCTCCGTTTCAAATTATTCTAGAGGTCATTGGAAATGCCACCCGCTCTCTAATTGGTTCCAGAGGAGATTCCTAGGTTTTCACCAATTTAATTAGTTGTTAGAAGGGCTGCATCAGTCTAGGACACCTTGTGCAATATTTTGCGTACCGCATGACCTCGTAGTAAAAAAAGTCCCTTAATGAATTCCACAGTAGTTATTCTACGCGCCGATCGCTATTTCGAGGCCACGGCGCTATATTCAAGGTAAAAAAGCATGTCATTATCATTAACTTAAAGTCTGTCCGTTTCATTAGAAGAATGGGGATGTTATGATGGCTACAGTACTGGCTTCCCATCCCTAAAACCCAGATGCGAATCCCGTCAATGTCAGACTTTGCGGCGGAGTCATACATACTGCCTGATAGTGTGTTGCGTAAAAAAGCACCTATCCTAACGGATAGGGTGATGAACCACAGGCCCCTCGGTCCCCTTCTGTATCAGAAAGTCAGTGTCGACGCCGGGTTTCTCTTCACCCTTCCTCCGCTTCCTAAAGCATAATCTACATACAAATACCTATGTATCATATGAGGCTGAAAACAACACAATCTGATGTATGAAGAAACGTAAAATTTCAATGGATTTTATTCAAAACGACCGGATTCGTGGAATAGTCAACATCATCAGGTAAAAACATACAAATTCCTCGAACTTACAGAGTCTATGTCTAAAACATGGTGGGAGAAATGGGGGCGGAATGGAGAGGGGGACAATGAGGTGAAAATATAGGGAAGGGAGAGAAAGGAGATGGTCGGGAAGTGAAACTTACCTTAGTAGGGTGAGGGAGGGTTTATATGGTTGAGGATGTGCGGTGTTCAAACTGGGGAGGAAGGAAGGCAGTTAGAGGTTTGGGTCAAGGTGACATCTAGGAGAGGAGAATTCCTCTCAAAAACGTTGTCATTCACCAATTTCTGTCCCCTGGCGCAGCTTTTTCTTATCTCTAACTCTCTAACTACTCCCAGGCGTCGAGCCTCCTTCCCTTGTCTTCCTGGTGGAGAACTCGGGGCGAAGTCACTCATGTGGTCCTCCTCCCACAAGTGTTTCGCAAAATGGGACTGGCTGGTGTTGCCCGTAATAAAGTATCTTCTCCGCTTTTGTGCCCTCGCCCTGAAAGATCTACCTGTGTGGCCCACCTACGAAGTACTGCACTCATTACATTTTAGCTCGTAAATCCCACACCTATCCAATAAATCGATTTAATCTTTTGTGTTTTGAATTTTTTAAACGAAATCCTTTGGAATTTAACGTTTTTTCACATATCACAATGAAATTCTTGCGAAGTGGAGCCTGAAACCATCGATTTCACAGCAAAAGCTGTTCATCGCCTCCCCTAATAACAACAATATTACCTGTTTGATCAAAATGAAAAAAATTATCTTTTTTGAGGCGGGATTAATTACATAGGAGTGTATGCTAGGCTCAAGCAGAATTTCAGTTCTTTATCATTTACATCTACGTATTACCCTGTGAGTCACGGCGAGGGTGAGTGGCAGGTGCTGGAAGATCGCCAGACATGTACGACTTACATGCACCTAAGAGCTGCAATTCTATTTCTTCATTGAGATATGTTAGATATGAGTCACGTGCAACTACGTAATGGTTAGTACCTACAAAATAATGATGTGATAACTGGTTAGAAATGGAATTATCTAAATAAAATTTCCTGTATTTCCTTAGCATTTATGGGCCAGGACATGCTTCATGAACTATAGACTACTCTGCTAGCACACTACTACCACAGGGATAATAACATCTTAGATCTCTTGGTAGGAAAATATCTCTCCAAACTTGTGTTTACGATCAAATCTACGGTAATACACTAGTAGTACTTTAAGGAAGATCTTTCAGGTCTAATTCTCCGTCCGTGTGATGCAACAAAAATATCTCTTGGCGTCTTTCATTGAAATCAGGCCATCCCAAGTTTTCTATTCCTCCGCGCTCTTCCACCATTCTTTATAAACGTTACCTACGTTCCACTCACATACGATCATTTATGGCGGAAAAGGCCTCTACTCTAGATTACCTCCTCTATTAAAGCACTTAAAGGAGAGGTGTGAGGATGGGTTTGGATTGAGAAAAAAGGATGAAGAGAAATGGCGCGTCGACTATTCGCGATAGGTGCCAATGGGTCTATAGTTTGACGTCCAATCCGACGGACTGAGAACTGAATTTGGGATGTTTTCCACAGATAGGGATTCTGCTATAACATTTTCCAAGATTAATGCCCGCCCCTAAGTGAAAAAGCAAGAGTACTAAGTACTCTTGCTACCCATCCACACCTCCTTCAGTTCATCAAATGCAGTTTTCGCCTCAAGACAATCCCTTGAATCATCTTCAAAGCATAAGTCGGTACGTAAAGGTAGGAGGGGATGCGTGGGATGGAAAAAATTGAGTACGATTGAACATACCTAATTGAAATCGGGCAATCATTCAAGCTATTGTGGGAATGTTGCCTGGGAAAATTTACGTAAGCACGAAGGTCAGTTTCCTGAGCTTTTAAAAGGAATGTCGTGATCTGAATTGTTTATGCATTATTGATGACAATACGTTTTTCGACGGGCATTAAAGTATTGCCTCTGGGCCCTCAAGTGATTTCATTGAAATATTTTGCATTCATATTTTTTTTAACTTGAGGAAATAAGTGGAAAAATCTTTTAAGAATGTGTAAATTCTAAACGATTTCTCTTAATCTGAACATTTTCCTTTGATCGCCATTCAGTGCGGATTTTAAGGGTTTGTAAATCAGGAAGTACATCTGAATCATGTTTCTTTACGGTATTGAGGCATGGACAGTGACAACAGTGGAAAAGAAAAGGGTGGAAGCATTTGAAATGTGGTGCTATAGAAGATTGATGAAGATTAAATGGATCGACCGAGTAAGTAACGAGGAAGTCCTAAGAGAAGTGGGAGAAAAGAGAAGTCATCTGAATACCCTAAGAAGAAAACGGGACGACATAATCGGCCACATCATGAGACACGATGGCCTGATGAAGACAAACGTTGAGAAACAAGTGGACGGGAAGAATGGCAAAGGAAGGCCTCGTGCGAAGAATATGGAACAAGTAATGAGGGATGTGAAAGAGAAGAAATACGTAAATATGAAGAGATTAGCCGATAGAAAAACTCAGTGGAGGGCTGCGTCAAACCAATCTGGGGATTGATGAATAATGATGATGATGAAAATGTTCTACTATTTTTCTTTTCGAACTCCCTTTAAAATCATAGAAAACTTATCATATTTTACCCCAGAAAAAACTTCTTACGACAGTTTTAATGACTCTTCGTTTCTGGTAATGGGTTGGATTGATACCTATAATCGTACTGGATTCCTATCCGGAGGGTTCAGGTTTGAATCCCGGCGATTGCGGAGATTTAACAGTGGTATAACGACCCCACAGGGGTGCAGTGTTCATAGTTTGACGTGGGTTGAACAATATAATCCTTGGCGTATTTCGAGGAGAGTGGGCTAATTTCAAGGGGGTTAGAAGGTACTGAAGGTGGCATACGCATACCAGCCTACGGGCGGCAATGAGGCCAGAATGAGGGTGTTTGGGAACGATTAGGCCCTACCTCCTCCACACAAAGCATTGCGTTTTGTACGTCCTCTTGTGGAGACTGAATCTTTATTAAAACATAAATAATAATGAAATTGTATCGAAATTTCATCTAGGCAGTGTTAATTAATATTCCTAGGTCTATTTAAGGGAGGTATCAATGCATATCCACGGGGAGTTAATTCTATTCCTTAAACCTTTTATATATATTTATATGTGTGAAAGCGAACTTTAAATCGTTAATTTGAGAAACTTTAAAAATGTATTCCAAGATTCGTCTTACTACTTCAACTAACTGAAAGCAGTTGCTATTTGAAGTTTCTGCTTGAATCAGAGGTATTCTGTTTTTACTCCAGCGCACCCACCGCTTCGATGCGTCTAATTGAATCAGACGGCATTTGAAGCGGTGTCGCCATAATGCGATTGGTGCATCAAACGCCACAAGGCCTTGGTTTCCCACGCCTATAAACCGGGTTCGAATCTTGGTTGACGTATGATATGAATTAATACCTGAATATCGTGTCGTCAACCCAATTTTAGCACTCACTCCGTCGGACAGGGTGTAAATCCATTCGTCAAGCGCAGTTTAATCCATATTGCCGCCTTCTTTTCCACTTTTTTCTTCTCATTTCACTCCAAATCTTATGCTGACTCGTCTTTAATCGTTGTGGAACGTCTTTAAGTGCGGGTAAGGATTGAAACTATTGGTGGAAATAAACGCAGCAATCATAATTCGCTCTTGTTTCGACTGGGTGACAGTAGTGCTGTTAGTACATACCGATCATCTTACTTCGTTCCCATGCCGTTATGTCTTTGAATATATCCATCGGTGAACGCTTTTGAGTTTGGAAAATAATTGGAACCATTGATAATGTATTTATGAAAAAAAAATACATTTGATCCATGATAATTTCGCTGTGACGTCAAAACTGCAATAACTACTTGAGATAAATTTGCTGTGGGAGGACACCAAGGCTACTTCTTTTTATCCGTATCAAAACCTCTTTCGTCCACAAAGTTACGGCCGAAGGAGTTAATCATATGCATGTGTTGCATGACCTCGGCTCCGTCTCGTAATGGCAAATATCCAACTGGAACTTTTAAGAAGCAATTACCATTACGTGTATTTCATTAAATTCATCATCATCATCGGTCAAAAACCCTGAGATTGATTTAGCGCAGCTCTCCACTCAATTTTCCTATCAGCTAATCTCTTCATATTTACGTATTTACTCTCTTTCACATCCTTCATCACTTGTTCTATACATCACAAATGAGGCTTCCCTATAATTAGGTGATATTATCATCAATTTTCCTCCTGGGATGCCAAACGAATATGGGTAGGGCAGGGTTTGGTCCGTCGTCAGCCATAAAAATTACTATCGCTCAAATTGAAAGAATTTTTGCCTTAAAGAAAGAAAGTAAAAAAATGCTGGGAAGTAAATATGAAGCTTGATTCGTATTTATTCATGAATCAGCCTTGTGTGAGTCTTTAAACCACGTACTATGCGTGGGAAACACGATTCTTGTATCGCTCGGTCCTAAAATTGATCTGTCTAAATTATCGCTTCAATACTTGTTGTTGATGTAGCGTGGCGGTAGAAATACGTATGCCTGTAATATCAGCCTCGAACATGTCAGATGTTTAATATTCGAACTAACTCTAGTCATGCGAATACTCTTCTGGTCCTTATGACTTCCCAAACAAGCCTTTTCAATAACCAAATGTGAAATCTTATTTATGTAAATAGGAATTAGTCGCTAAACGCGCTGCTTTCTTTTGTATCTCATTCAGTTCCTGGGTGAGATTTTTATTCGTTGAATCTTTTATTTAGCGATGTATCAAAAGACATATATGTCATATAACAATGCATCAAAAGACTATAAGAGAACAGAATAGGCAGCATAGCAAAGGGATAGGTAGGTGAAATATTTTAGAGTAGTCTGTAGTGCATGATGCATGTATTAACCCCTTAAATGCTATATATTTGCTACTTAAATACTATAGTTGCTTGTTTGCATGACGGTAGTGCATGCTTGGTGATCTTCACCCCCTGCCACACACCCTCACGGTGGCTTGCAGGGTATCATCTACATAATACCCTGCAAGCCACCGCAAGGGTGTGTGGCAGGGGGTGATTGCTCACCAAACATGCACTACATATCATGCATAAAAAGGAATAGTATTAATATAGTAGTCAGAACTACACTATTTAAAAAAGATAGAAATTGCAAAGAAAATATGCAAAAACATTCTGTTAGTAGGGTTAGCTTTAAGTACTCATACCAACATGCAGCTACCAATGCTATTCATTGCTACTCTCCGATAGGACTAATTTACCGTTATTCGTATCTCTAATTGTGCGAGGGAAAAAGGACATTTTGAATCGGTCAGTTCGGCAATTAATTTCTCTAATTTTATGATTATGGTCCTGTCTGCCATAGTAAGTTGGGGTTCGTAAAATATTTTTAACATCATCACTGAAAATATTGCCTTGGAATTTGTTTAAGAGATTAAGTCTAAATTTCAACCTGCGATCTGACAATGATTCCCATTTCAATTCATTTAATAGACTGGTTACGCTAATATAATTATCGTATCGTCCCTTTACAAATCTTGCCGTATCGTGTAGATGTAGAAGCAGAAGACAGGAATTTATTTCTTGAAACCCAAATGTTCGTTTCACACTCCATGTGGGTACTTACCATTGCAAAATATCATCTTTCTTTTGCTTTTTGACTCTAGCAGTTCCCCTCAATTTGTTATTAAAGCCTGTTCTCTGAAATGTAATATTTCACGCTTATTATCTCACAGTCTCATCAAGTTTCAATATATAAAGGGTATTTTGCACTAGATTTGTTATTTTAGATGTATCTGATGCATCAAGAGATGCGCAGTGAAAATTGAATCGTGTACTGCAACGAATTGCGCGTAGAGATGTCAAATACATGAACGACTGTGCGTAAAATATCCCCTGTTCTATTTCCTCGAATTCATCCACGTAATTTTCATGATTTGTCGATGTATCAAGATGAGTAATAATGTATTGCCTCGTATAAGAATTGTTTTCGGCCTTGACCTGATGGAATCCTCACATCTCGGGAAGGTTAAAATGAAGATTACACTGCAATTTCATAATACAAGTACATCTGAAGGTGTTATACTGCAGCAAAACTGGATCGTGAGAATAAATGTTATTGCTTTGAGTAATGCGGCCTTGTAATATCTACATTCACAGGAGGTATGTGTATACTGAGTGTCGTTGGTATTGTGTCACAGTTACGCACTGCCAAAAAAAGTTATTAGTGTATGAAAGAAGTGGAAGTGGTCCTATCCTTGGGATGAGATATTGTGTCAGGCATTATGACATCTGAGACTAACCTTGTTCAACTTCCACATAATATATTTATTCGAGAATAGCAGAATAGTTGGTTTTTATTTGCTCTAACTGCTTAGGTTATTTTTGAACCGCCTTACTTAAGTTCTTAAACCTAAGACAAATGCAACGTACGTGCCCAGGAGGAATTCGAACCCGCGAATCTTGAATTAATTAACAAGTAATAACTTTTTATATTTCGTGATCGGTATATTTAAATTGTGGTTTAATAAATTTTTGTGGGAATATACAAAGTTATTGCTTGTTAATTCATCATGAATTTCCACCAAGTTACGCCGAACAGTATCCGATTCCGCGAACCTTGGTTTGCCGGGCCGGCACGTTACCAAACTGCCTACTGGCAGCCGCCTCACTGCGACCATGGCTTCGAAAATGACACACGGTGTCCTTACAATGGTCGGAGGATAAGAAAGTTTTGAATTTTGATGCTTTGTTTCCTGCAAATGGACATTATAAATTCCACAAGGTTTGCCGTATTCACTCCTTTATCAACGTACGATATTTTTGTTTACCCTGTATCGAACACAAACCAATTTACTATGAGGAGCTTTATCGAAATCCCTTACGAAATCCATGAAAGCATGCATGCTTCAACCGTGTCCTCAAGGTGGCAGGTCATTAGACCCTAGTCCGTGCACCAACTGTGCTAGTCAGATCAAAATTGAACGCTGAGCACTCAGCACACGACGCGGTCAGTATTTTAAGATCAGCTTACGGTATTTCGAGGATTATTAAGGGAAAGTGATACCTTCCCGAGAGTGTGCCAACCTTGAGTAGGTATATAGTTACTGTTCGGAATAATCACACGGCAGTTCAATTCCGGAATTATCCGCGGAGATTTTCTCTGATTCACCTGATGCGAAGTTTTTCGCGGTAGAACGAGTGTGGTTGTCGACCGGTAGAACTGGTTCCGTTCATCCGAGGAACGGAGCACGGTTTTTTTCATCTTCAACTTCTCTCGAATCCCGAGTTTAATGGCTGCCTGATAACATTGCCGTTGGGGAAATAAATTAAGCGTATTTTCCTTCGAATTGTAGACGCTTGCCTTATTTCCAACACGTAAATAATGGCTCGGGGATAATCTTCTCCGAGGCACGTGTGAGTAAAAATCACGAATTAAAAGGATAGTTCAACGAGTTTGGGCAACGGAGAAAGTTTGAAACTGGAATAATTCTGATACGAACGTTTTTGCGTGAATCTTCTTTCGTTTCTTCGAATTGAGGAAGGTGGTTGTCACAGCGAAGATGTTTGACGAATTCAAATGCTTTATATTTTCTCTTTTCCTCTCGTCTGTAATATTATTCTGCAACTACATATTAGTAAACTTTTTAAGACTTGCTCACTTCCGAGCCAGTCGGGTTGTGTAGAGGCTTCCTGACGAAGCATAGATTCCGGTTTGAATACCGAAAGGGGTGGATTTTCCACTAAACCGGTCCATAATTGAGTATGTGTTGAAGGCTTTTTAATGTCATGACTATCTTCATTGTATAGGACGTTAAACAGTGGATCCGTTGACACCTTTCTCTTAAAAGCTGATGGTTTATTTCGTAGATAGGCTAATAGAGACGCTAGGTTTCTCTCCACCGTTACTCCGTTCCTCGAAAAATTGTACCTATAGCTAATTACTCACCTGTCCTAAGTGGCGCAAATGACTTCAGTTGTCAGTCGACTCCCCCAAATTACAACAACCTCATAGTCTCCAAATGTTACCTACCAAGTCCTTTCAGTTGCTGGGTGGCACTTCCTGTACAATAGTGGGAGTCATTCTCTATTGAAACGCTCTGCTTTCCTATACATTACATTCAGTTTATCTATTAAAATCCCTCTTATTGAACAACAAAGGTTTGATACATTATCTAGATAGTGTGACTGCGCTAATCTGTACTATAAACTATAGGAAATACAATTTAGGGCTATTACCAGCTATCTGAGCGTTTTGTAGCGCGGATTCTAAGGTATAATAGAAGATAACAAAAAATAATTACTTAAATATCCGTTTATAGTTCATCCTTGTGTATGGCTCGAGTTCGAGTATGATCCTTCGATGTAGCAGAGGCTTACTAAATGATTTAAATTATTACGGCAGCACCTAATAAATAATTATGAAATTATCGCATAACTTCCGATCAGTTGATGACGTATCGCCTTTAAAACTACTGTATTGTGAATTATATTCTCTAAAATGCTTTATAACTTTATTTAAATAAAGTATTTATATTACCATCCTGATCAGTTATTACTTTCATTCTCTGGTTTCACTTACTTTTAAATTTTGTTCCACTGTTATGTTTTTAGACAATAATGCAGATAAGAAAGTTTTCAAAATATTTATGAATGGAGGTATGTGACTTATTGTAGCATGTATACGAAAGTTGAAACTGTGTTACGTACTTTGTGACGCATTAATAGTAAGCATTATTTAAATGCAATGTTTCACTATCTATTCATAAAATTAAATGTAGTTTGAGGGCAATATATTTCGATACCATTCTGGTATCCCATAATAAAGTTCATAATTATATGTAGGATTTGGTCCTTTGTCGGCGAATTATATTAATATATAATTCTCGTGTTTCAAGCCGAGTAAGAATTTGAGTTGCTGACGTTTCGATGGAATACTCTTCCATCGTCCTCAGAGCAATAAACCTTGCAGGACATTCTGCCTGCGCTTATATAGCCGTCTAATACGGAGGGAATTGTTGTCTCCCTTTTTCCGTTATTTTTCGAATTAACGGTTTCCATTCCCTGCTGAGGAGAGTCCCGATTTAAAGTGCTATCTTCCAGCCTTATTTCAATGGCCTCTTTAAGAAGACGATCCCAATACCCATTTACTTCGGAGACAAGTCGAGCCTCATCAAAGGAGATGATGTGGTCTTCCGATAGGCTCTGTTCAGCCAAGGCAGGTTTTCCGAGTGAGGCAAGGCAGATTTTACCTTAATACATCTCCTGTGCTCTTTTATTCGGGTCTCTATCGTTCGCCTCCGATGCATACTTGTCCGCACGGACATGGGATATTGTAAACTCCAGGTGTTTTGAGTCCCAATTCGTCCTTGACTCGCGCTAAATCGCCCCGCAGTTTTTTCGGTGGTTTATGAATTGTTTCGATATTCCATTTGGCTAGGACATCGGGACCTTAGGTACATCCTCAGCAGGGAATAGAAAAGTTAATTCGAAAAATAACGGAAAAAACGAGACAACAATGCCCCCTGGATTACACGGCTATATAAGAGCAGGCAGAATGTACTGCAAGCTTTATTGCTCTGAGGACGATGGAGGAGTGTTCTATCGAAACGTCAGGAACTCAAATTCTTACTCAACTTGAAACCCGAGAATTATTTATTCATAATTATAGCCCGAGAAAAAATAGTAATTTCCACCTTCGTAGTGAAAGAGGGTATCATCTTAGCTCTCTCTGTTTTATCGCGAACGGATTTAAAAGTCATAGCATATTTTAAAACTTTAAAATAGAGATAAGAAGATTTATGTAAGACTAAATTTTAATTGCAAAAGAGATTTTATGCTAAAGCAGTGTGTAGCAATTCTGTGTATTTCTGTGCGCATGTATGTAAATTCAACGGTATATTTTCTTGCAATGCATGGAAATATTTGATCAGCTGCTGCTAAATAAAGAAACATTATTCCAGTTTGTCGTTTCTTTTTTGTGAAAGAGTGATGCGGAGAGGCGTACTTCGCAGGATATAATATGTCCGATCAGGATATGTGTCGTTTTTTGTAAAGTATAATGCCTTTTATGGATTGTGGTCGTCGATGATGAACATGAAAAACTAATCTTTCAATCTTACTGTTCGGTAACCTATCTCTCTCAAATAATTCCTTCTGCCTGTCCTGATACTGGTGGTATACCAGCCGCGTAACCCCAGAAATCGTGCGATTGGAATACATCTGCTTCAATCCGAGCCATAAGGGAAAAAATCTAACCTAGCCTGGCGGTAAGAAAGAACTAGTTGGAGACGATGCTGGCAAACAACTTCGACTTGGAACTAGCACCGGCTCTGCGTGTAGTTTGAATGTTGCTATCCTTCGAATACTTCTCAAGTGGGAGATGTTGGAAAGGGTGTGGAGGGGATGGTTTCTAGCTCTAAGTTAGCTATTCGTACCCTCCTCGTTCCACACACCGGGCATCATGATTAAAAACATGTCGAATGTGAAGAAAACAAACAGCTATGGTACTTCGAACCGTTATTGATATAGGTACTGGACGGTCTCAGTCGTCATTTGGTGGAAACTAATTCAAAATGAAGGAAAGGAGCTCAACTATGTACGTATACATGCTTATAACTTCTAAGTTTCAGTTTATTAAATCAGCTTCACCACCCCCCTTTCCACCCCCCCCCCCCCCAAAGATGACTTTCAAAGTCGAAACCTGAATGTAATAAATTTACCTTTTCGGAAGTCTTTCTTTTTCTTCCCTCCAATCTCAGGTGAATTGGCTACTTGAAGATTATCGCCGTCCCTTTGCATTGCAACAGCAAGGGGTGAGATGTCGTATTTGACAAAGGACGTGACAATAGCCCCTCATTACGTTAGTAGGTGGGATGACATTGAAAAATTATCAAAACTCGGCTTTCGCACATTTCAGCAATAATAGTTGCTTCTATGGAAGTTTTAAACTTAGTATGGACATTATTGTAACTCTGACTATGCCAAACGTCTAGTTAAGCCACAAATATGACATACATGGAAAATATGTCCGTTTTTTCCGTCAGCTGGCACATCTCGCCAACGCTCCCGTTTTATTTTCTGGGTTATAAGACGCATTTCCCCTGAAGCAATACATGGAAAATAACCCTGCGTGTCATGTGGCCAGCTTAATATTTGACTATAAGACTACCAGCAATTCATTTTCGATTACATGATGACTATAAACTAAATTCAGAAAAGTTCCATGTGACATTGCTCTATCCAAAAATACTTTAGACTTATTTTATTTCAAATATTCCATGAGATAAGAGTCTTACTTCCTGATTCTCCCTGTTGATGGATCGAAATATCGATGTCTACTGTAGTATGTCTCGTAGTATGTATGTATCTGGTAGGATTGGTATCCCGAGGGCCCGGGTTCGATTCCCGGCAGTCGTGGATTTTTTTCTGTGGCAAATCGGTCCCCACTTGAGTGCCTAGCGGAGGGCATTCCAGGTTCATTACCACTTCCGACGAATGGGGCGTTAAGCTGTGGTCCCCTTGGCGCCTGTCGTTAAATGTAGGCTAATGCCGACGCCGGGTTTCTCTCCACACTTCCTCCGTTCCTTGAAAACTCCTGCCATTACCCTACTATCTTAAATAGTGTAAATAACCTCAGCTGTCGGTCACCTCCCCTGAGCAACTAACTAACTGAGATTTTGAACTGTTTTTTTCTGTTAATTGGCCTTTGGTCTTAAATTTCTTCCAAATTTCCCATCTTCAGCCAACTTTCTCGATAGTAACAATGCATACCTCAACTCGTATATTTTTTAGAAATTTGCTCCCATAAACTGGGGTGCTTCTTACACCCCCATGCGTCTGCTAAACCGGAAAGTATAGTATGCGCGTATTGGCGCGCACCAAGGTCTCGTCCATCCTTCCGCATCTCTCGCGGAGCATAAAACGCGTCTCGTTCGGGAGAGACGAGGAGCGGCCACGATGTTAAAAGCCTCCGGCGCGACTCAGCGGTCTCGTCTCGTAGTACTCGCTCCCCCCGATTCTCGTCATGAACTTTTCCACATATGGCGGGAAGTGATGAATATTCAACTCGTTTCGCGCACCGTTGTCGCACTTCTTTTATGTGTTTGTGCAGCTGTCTGCTTCAACTCGCCCACTAGGGTTACCAACTGTAAGACCCTAATAATGTGGAGAATCTGAATAGCTTTTATCCTCTGTTTCGAGGGTATAATGTCTATAAACTATCAGTCTGATTGAGATGGAGATGATTCAATCGATGAATTTTCCAATATCATAAATTGTCATTAATTAATTATGGATAAATTTTATACACATTATTTTATGGCAATTATTTACGCATTACCGCTGTTAACGATCATGTGTGGAGTGTGATAAGGGATCACCGCATTGAGCCCTGTAAATAGCAAGAGAATGGAACATTTCAGGAAAGATATTGCTTTCCCTTTAATAAAAAACATGTAAAAATTTAGTCGTAGATGGTGTTATCGGCCGTGACATGGTGGAAACGATTCATTATACTAAGAATGAATAAACTTGATTTTTCCAAAATTTTATTACTTTCCACTACCCAGGTTTCGACGGTTAAGTCATCATCAGGTGAATAACAAAGAACCTCCTTCCCCGCCCCTTTGACCCTTCTTACCCCCACCATCCTTCCTAGCAAACCTAAGCCCGCCCCTATACACTGTTTGTATATATACTTGGTGGAAAAACTGTTTCTTTGTTATTCACCTGATGATGACTTAACCGTCGAAACCTGGGTAGTGGAAAGTAATAAAATTTGTGGAAAAATCAAGTTTATTCATTCTTACTATTATGTTTAGTCATTAAAATCAACATTTTATTGGAGAACACTGTATTGATGATGGATAATTGCGTAAGGGAAATAGTTATTGCCGTTTAGCACCTGATACCGACCTAGAGAAATTGATACGAAACCCTATGCTCGGAGAAAAATTGCTTCGCACGGACTCTGTGAGTCAAAATGCCACGGTTGGTAACTGTCCACCCTGGCGCTTATAGGGCGAGGGGTTCGATTTGAATCTTCCGAAGTACACCAGTCAAAAGGAAGAGCCCTTGCATGAGAACACTGACAATAAGAGGGCGGTAACCCGTGATGTGTTCTTCGCGGCAGTATAAATCTCCCGTTATGTCACCAGCGCGGGCAAAGAAGGAAAAGCCGGGTTTTGGGTTACGTGTCATTGTGTTGGGTGACGTCCGCATACCTTTGACTCCTTCGGTAGTTGTAGTGGTAGCAGTTATTCAGATGAGGCATCCGGCAGCTTAGGTGTCATGCAGTTTAAGTGGGTGATTGGGTTGAGGAAGGAGATCTTCAGAGAATGGATAAAAACCCGGCGTTGGCATTAGCATGCTTTTAGTAAAGGCACCGAGGGATCTAAGATTTATTTCGAGGCAACTTAAATCTGTTTTTATTTAAAAAATTTAATTCATCAAATTTATCTGTAAATATTCAACTTTTAAACTCATTATTTACGCGATTTCCAATATAAGATTTTTAAAATAGCAACATAATCATCATCAGTCATCGATCCTGAGATTAGTTTGACGCAGCTCTCCACTCAATCTTGTATCAGCTAATCCTTCATGTTTACGTATTTCTTCTCTTTCACACCCTTCATCTCTTGTTCTATGTATCCTTTCCCGTTCTTTCCGTTCACTTGTCCTTCGACGGTTGTCTTCTTCAGGCTATCATGTCTCATAATGTGACTGATTAAGTCACCCCATCTTCTTCTTGGGTTTTCGGTATACTCATCTTTTCTCTCACTCTTCTGAGGACTTCCTCGTTACTCCCTAGGTCGATCCATTTGATCTGCATCATTTTTTTGTAGCACCACGTTTCGAATGCTTTCACCCTTGACTTCTCCGTTGCCGTCATCGTCCATGTCTCACTGCCAAACAAAGAAACAAGCTCCAGATATAATTTCTGATGGAATGTATCCTTACTTCTACGCTTGTATTCCCAGTTGTAAGTAGATTCTTCTTGTGGTAGAATGCCCTTTTAGCCTAATATTTAAAATAACATCATCATTTACCTGTGCGAAAGTATCTTGTTTTGTTTTATTCAGCAATACTGTACTTCGAACTCGACCACTTTTTTAATATTATTATTTTCTGGGATTTCCATCGTATTTCTGGTTTTTTCAATTTTTATTTTTTTATGTTCATCCAACCTGCAGACGCTCCCAGGATGAGGGGAGAAAGAGTCGTCGGAAAAACCAAAAACGTGATAGAAATCCACGAAAATAATAATAATAAGAAATTGATTATACGCTGCGGAAGCCTTCTGAGAAACGATAGTCCATAAATGTAATATATGACTCCATATCTAACTCAATATGGAGTCGTAGTACATATTAGGTATTAAGGTTCTGTAAATGGTAAAGTTATGTCGAACTTTATGGCCTAACTTAATGCTAATTTCAATCCCTAGGCGAACACAGCACCCATGCACAAAGTTGGAATTAATCGTGCTGCCATCAGATTGTCAGTCCGGCGGTAATCGGTCATATTTCTGCGGCCGATCAATTCAAATTGGAATCAGATCCCTATACACCTTAATAATCTAAAATCTACATATATTATTCGCTCTAGACATCGTTCCTATCTTAAAATTCGCCTTGAATCTGGGCCTCTGCCATAGATCTCTTAGACAACTTTAAAACGAAGATGTCCGCGGTACCACGTCGGTAACGTGTCGACTTGGAAACCCAAATATGTTGTTTTTGTCTGAGGATAAGTTTAGAAACGAGTAGCCATGGAAAATGCTGTATAATTTCAGCAGTTGGAAAGCATACAAACCTCAGTGTTCCTACTGATGAAACGAAAATTCTGTTCAATATTAGTTCGCGCGTTTAGACTTGTCCAATTACTTCCCCGTAGTTCATGAGTTTACTTGCAAACATACTCAAAAATATCTAAAATGGAACACAGTAAACGTAAGAAAGGTTGATAATTTCAGAAAAATCAGGGAATTAAGATAATTAAAAAACCATAAATACAGCTAACAATATTTATAGCGCTACATTTCTGGCAAACATTTTTATAAAAATGAAGCAACTGGGCTTACTCAAAATATTTTTTAATGTTCGTCTTAAAACATTTCCCAAAAGTCAATAACTGTATGAGAAAAACGTTTGTTATCATCCTGCATAATTTATTCAATTTTAATTCATATAATTCTGACGACTAATTAATACAGCGGGTTCTCCGCTATTTTCCTGATACCTTATTATTATTCATTGGTAATTACCATATGTCTGATTGATTCTAAACCATGTCAATAATTATATATGTTGGGAATTAGAGGTACGCGCATGGCTTTAAAATGTGTGCAGTATTTAAAATAGTCATAAAGTTTAGATCGAGCAAGCGTGAATCTTCATTTTTATTAGCAATTTTAATTTTTTTACCAGTTTAATGAATTATTCTGCGCTAATATTTATCCGTCTGCGAACGGAGTAAAAGGAACTCACACAGAACCGGGAGTATTTTTTCACCTTATTTGTATTGAAGGAACTCGCGATACTTCTAAGTGAGGACAAAAACCGCGTTTTCTCCCCCTCTCTCCTTCTTAATGCAGGCTCCATTTGCATTAGGTGTAATTATTTTTTTTTCTTTTCGATCTGTATTTGTCGCTAGCCAAGCACGCGAGGAACGAAAGCAATGAGAAAGTTAAACGTGTGGCTCCCGTTTTAGAATGATGGAGCGAAAATTATTTTCATGGTTATCCGGTCATGAGCGATGCAAGAAACTAGTTCTCTGGGGAACCGGTCGGTGAGGGGATAGAATTCTGACGGGGAAGAACTGTTCATTGAGTCGGAGTATATTCTCTTCTTCATTCATTTGTGTGACTCCTGCTACTTATGTCCAACTTACCGCCAATGATACAAGTCCTCGGCGACTACCTCCCCGTTGTATGCATATAACTTCCTTATATCGATCATACTCGCATTATTTCACTTCCCTCAATCCTTGAAATCCAATTAAGAGCTGCTAACATTTATATGTTTTTCCCAGAGGTTGTTCCGGTGTAGGTGAGACATTATTTCGTAAAATAATGTAGTCCCTCCCCTTCATACACCTTAAGCCGTTGGAAACAATTTAATTTAGTTGGGGGAGGATATTGTAATCTCGATGGTCGGTAGGCATAAATTATTGCGGTATCCTGAATCATATTCATGTACCATTCACTTCAGGAGCCAAAGATTTCTTGAATAAAGTAGTCGTAATATTAGAATTGAGGAAGGATCGAGATGGTATGGCTGTTGGTCCGGGTTTAATTCCCGATAGTGACAGATTTTTCAGAAGTACCCTACCTCACGTAGCCTTGTTTGTAGCACTTTAAGGTCAGACCCCCGTCAGTCGGATGGGACGTCGAATTTCGATCCCTTGGCGCCTCTCTTTAAGGGTAAGCAAATTCCAACGCAGGGTTTAACTCAACACTTCCTCCGTGTCTTGAAGAATACCTGTATGCATTTCATTATTAACCTGTCCTAATGGTGCAAACCACTTAGCCTTCATCAATCTCCAAATAATAAATTCCACTGCCTATCACTTATTACATCGAAATTGAAGGACACAAGTAAGTAGATACTGGAGTGAGCACAGTACCTACCCATGAGTAAATAATTTAAGAACGACAATTTTGCCTTCTTCCTCAAACTCCCTGCGATCTTGCCATAATATCTTCTGGTTTTACCCTCCTGGATCTTAGTTCGCGATGCAATCAGAAGGAAAAAGTTCACTGCCCACAAATACCGTCATCAAATGCTGTTTCATTGCGGTTGATTTATGCGTCGTCTGGTAAACTACAACGAATGACCCAGATAAAGGTCGGCAAAAAATGATTACTGGATGCCAAAGCAGGAAATGGTGCAGGTTGACTGCTTTAATTAATCGTATTTCCCCTCATATTCCATGTCAAGGCGATACTGGTGATAATCAGACGAGTATCGTAATGGTGTTGCCCTCAAGTATTCCTTGGTTTTATGGATAACTTTCTTGTCTTGCTAGTGTTCTCTGGTCCTTCGAAAGAAATTTTAGCTGCCGCTTATACGTTATCGGCTCCTGTCGAATCTGAAAGCCCTTTTTGATGTTTCTCCAAGAGAAACTGATGATGCTTATTAATTTGATTGGTTAATTACCCGGATACTCAACTCAGCCTCTAGCACTTCTATGTCATCCAGATGGTGTGTTTAATTCTCATCGAATTACCAGTTGAACCGAAATCGGCTCCAGTGGATCGATTTTTCACCCATCTGTGAAATCAGTATTTTCAACGCATTACGTGATAATTGACTGCACTACAGAGTCGATTTTTCACTGCACTGCGAAATGGATACTTGCACCTTGCAACTGTTCAGTCTTGTAAAACTAAGATTCCCACCCCTCTGTCCCCGGAAAATACATCGTGTTTTTCCTTAATCTGGCCGATAAGTACCTACATGCAGCTAGAAGATGAGGTAATAGGCATTTTTTTTTTTTTAATTGTTCGGATTGCGTTAGTCATTCATCTCACCATTCGGGAGTTGAAGTCACTGAATTCACGGTAGGATTTATTTTTGCATTTTAGCAGATTAAATATAATTTATGCACACTTAAATCATTGTTGTTTTTGTTCCGGGAGGCGTTCGACAACTAACGTCTGTGTCATTTTGGTTGGGTGGTTATTTGGAAAGATGAAAGAATTTAGGGAATGGAGAAATGGTGGAGAAATTTCAGTATCAAAATTAGCCTGCTCCACCCCCTCATATTTATTGGCTGCGATGGACAACGGGCGCCGGCCTTGGTAGCGAGGTCAGTAACGTCGTGGCCTGGTAAACCAAAGGTCGCGGGTTCACATTCCGTTCGGCGTGGATTAAGATCTTAGGTCAGGTGATACGATAATCAGCTAGCCAAAGGAGCACCTTAAACCCGAGTATATTACTACTTGACGATGGGCCTGTTGAAAAATAGACGCGATCCTTTATTTGACCTACCACCCGTAACTGAAAGTGGATTGGTGATGATTTGTTACGGGTTCAACCGGCCACCGTGACCGCCAACCTCTATCTAAAATCTAATGTGATACGCCCTTAGAAACACTCTTCCGTCTGATTGTGAGATCAGTGAATTCAAGCACGAAAAAATAGTATGAGATAAACTATCACGCATTCGCTTTCCTGATGTAAATGATATAAAATTGATATAAATGACAATGACGGGGATCGGGTTGGTGTGGTGGCTAGAGTACTCGCCTCCCATCCCGAGGGTTCGATTCCCGGCAGTGGCGGATTTTTCAGTGGAAAACCGGTCCCCACTTGAGTGCCTGGTGGAGGGCATTTCAAGTTCAGTACTCCGTCCGTCGGATGGGACGTTAAGCCGTGGTCCCCTTGGCGCCTTTCGTTAGGAGTAGGCTAATGCCGACCCCGGGTGTCTCTCCACCCTTCCTCCGTTCCCTGAAAACACCAACCATTACCCAATCATCCACCTATCCTATATGGCGCAAATGACCTCAGCTGTCGGTCGCCTTCCCTAAATAACCAACCAAATGACAATGACGCTGACGGGCGCATAATGAGGAGCCGTAACCAGGCCTCAGGATTATTATGCCTCAAGATGTCGATTACGCGTAAATTTGAAGCTTGCATTCAAATGGAAATATGCAGACATAAAGCACAAGAAAGGAAATACCATAAATGATATGATATTATTATAACGAAATATAGTTTTCTGTTCCTAATCGCGAATTTTATAAAATATTACGATATTTGGTGACATTTTCTATTTTGAAAAAACTTACCCTTGTCGGCCAAGGACGTTAAAGTTCACTCACATAAGAATGCATGGTAAAGATAGGCCTATAAGAAAATAATGGGGAAAATTGCTGACATACCGCCAAACGGAAAACATTGTTAACCATTCGAAAATTAATGGTGGAGCGAGAAAGTGAGGAGGTGGGGTGGCATTGCCCCGCTAGTATAAATTTATTTTAGAAGAAGTGTTTGAATAATTTGTGCTGAGTAGATTATATTTGAAACTGATGGGACTAATGATTTAATAATCACTTATGAGTCGTGCTTAATACCCTCGCGGGCCGGATTAAACTGTGTGCAGGGCAACATTTGGCCCGAGGGCCGTAGTTAAGGCTCCGCTGCCTTTAAGTACGTAAAAACCACGTCCTCATCCTTCCACCTATTCTGACAAGAAATTTGACGCATTCAGTGCGAGGCGGTGGTATTCGAGCCCATGAATCAATACGTCACATTGAAACGCATCGTTCCGTTTTCTTAAAAAAATGCACCAGTGAAGAGTTTAATGTCTTTTAACCGTGAATCTCCGAAATCCCCTGTGGAGTAAGGAGGGCGTTTCTCGATTTCAGTCTGACTTGCATACTTTCGGGATTGACCAAGGAGATTCCCACGTTAATGTCACTGTCATACAGATGGATTTTCTTTAGCCGCGTCCCGTTAAAGCTGTTAATTCTACCATCCATGCTCTTCCGCTTAGCGTCGTGAAGCTACCTTCTAATCACAGAAGCAAAGAATCCCGCGCATGAGGCTGGCAGAATGATTTGCTTAACTGTGAAATCCGAGCGATTACTGTGAAATATGATGATCAAACCACCGTCAAAATCCTCAAATTATCTATTTAAATGCTTTCGTCGTGAAAAGGAAGCCGTTTAAGAGAGCATCAGCATTCAAATTACATATCAGTTATACCGCGGAGGTTAGTCATCTATTATTGCCGTAGGTGAAGGCGTTACGCATGTATCCTTCGGCGATGTCACGTAGGAGTTTCTTGTAAAAATTATGTCGGAATTTCTCAAGGATGGGCATATATTTTGCAGGGATAACTTCAAATACATAACCAGCTGCACCATCATTTACCAAACAAATGCTATACAATGGGAACGGAGAACTTAATTACTACAGACCGCAGACTTAAAACAACCGCCAAATGTAGAGTAAGTTGTATTTGGCCGTATTAAGATTTACTTTCTTCTAAAGTTGACCCTTCAGTTGTCCTAACTGTCAGTTGTCAATGTATTCAAAGCTTTGTCCGTATTCGCAATTTATGTGCTGCAGAAATAGTATAACATAACAAGTAGTTGTTCGAGAGAGCCAGCCGACAGCTAAGGTTATTTGCGCCTATTACGATAGCTGAGTAGTTGTGTGGATGAATGACATTTTTAAGGTATGGAGGAAGGGTGGAGCGAAACGACTCATGCCGGTCGTAACGACTGGTGCCAAGGGATCTCATTTGATGGAAGGGGTAATGAACACGAGGTCTTCGTTCTCACCATAGCACTCAAGTAGGGACCGGGAATATGAACCGGTGTAAAATATCTGCCACTGCCGGGACTCGATCCGGGGGGCTAAAATTGGTATGTGTGTACCCTAGCCACCACCTCATCCTGACACTCAACAAAACACAATGGAAATAGAAAATTAAATTTGGATAATATGGATGTCGCGATTCGTTTTTATGTGTAATGCTAACTTTCATCACTATAGTTGTCGCCACCAGTATACTTTTATTCAGCTAAGGTTATATTAATATCTGTTATACAAAACATTATACAAATAATATTTATTATTATTTTGGGTGCCATCAACGGCTTATGCCACGTGACTAAATTTCTTATGCGTCATGGATTCTCTCACGGCTATAATCCACTACAAAATGGCCACACGATGGGAATCCGCTTCGAGAGTGGACATATTCCAAAGCGTAAATTGATAAAGCAAATATATCGCAGGACTGTCGATTTCTGTCGTCACACGGCTAGTTAAGAAAGATCAGCCAAAGTCAGTGTAAACTTTCACTGACCTTGCCTCATCTCATACCATCGGAAACAAATCTTAAAAATAAAAATCAGCATATTCTATCACCTCGGTTTTGTTTTTTTTTGTTGTTGTTTGATTTTTCTTTGTTGTTTACTTTCTCTTAATTGTGGCTGTTATTAGTGCACTTTAAATTGGCAGCATTGCTCTATGTGTACCATTTTCTTTAAAATAAAAAACACTCGAAACTTTGAAAGCCTTACGGTTTGCTTTAGCCCTTAACCCTTTGTTTACTCAATAATGCGTTTTCAAAATAACACATTAAAATAGATTTTTCTTTGCCTTTAAACCAAGAATATATAGAATCAACAACGTTTTTCTAAAAATGTAAATGTTTTTTTGTCGTATCAAATTTATCAAATTATCAACAAAATTTGATAAATCAAATTTATCAAATTTTGTTGCATCAAAACTTAAAAGACCCATCATGGCTGTAGTGTTTATTTTTTCATAGGTATTGATAAGAAAAGTTACTCTTAAATTCTTTATATTACATAACTCTTTTACTTCATATTAAGTTTCAATTTATTAATACCTTAGAAAATTTACTCCATTTTAACACTTTTTAGCATTATTATAACTTATTCTTCCGTGGAAAAAGATGAGATTTACCTTTCCTTAATAGGTAACATATGTTTCGTAACTTATTTTTTATTTGAGTAATACATAAATTACAAATTTGTCTTGGAATCTACGCCACGTGAAGTCCTTTATCCAAAGTTCAGAAGCAATTTGAAAATTATTTTCATTCTCCACCCCTTTTTCTTCCCACGGAACTCCTATTCTTCGAAGCCGCACATTTACCTTCTAATCAACACAACGTGCGGTCCTTAACTTTATGACCTAGGAACACGCATTATGTCGAAGTAGTTGGACGAGTCAGGAAAAAATGGGGAAAGTACCTCACTTTCCGCTAAGCGGTTCCCTTCTTCTTGGCCAGGATAACCTTCTAAGAACGTTGACTGATGCGTAAGATGTTGTAAGAGTTTCCATGTTGAGATGATGTATCTGACGGAGTGACGAATTCTCCCGTTAGATGATGATGTTGGCGGGTATTTCTGAGCCTATGATTACCAGAGCATATTTGTCCCCGACATTTTCTTCATTTCGACTCACCCGGTTATCACCTCGGTCCACGAGTGTATTGGAAGTTGATGCTAGGAATTCTTAGGAATATACAGTGACAGTGTAAATGAGCTTGCTTAACCACTACTCGGAACTTGGGGGGTATCACTGAAGATTTCAAATTCGCGTCGACCGGAAGAAATTGTAATTGGACGCATTCTAATTATCCGATTCCTGTAATCAGCATGCTACAGTTATTTGAGGAACTTTGATTATGCACAGTACTAATAAAGTACTTAAGACACCTTTATTCAAAGTATTGTTAAAAATAGCATGTGACTCCTTGAATTGCAATAACCCAGGAGCAGGAAGTGAGACTGTACAATAAGCGTCATGTTCATTCAAGTTTATTATTTTTCAAGAACTCGGAAACTAGCGCCTCTTGTATAATGAGAGTATGTTCAACGCCCGCTTCCCCAAGGATTGAGGAGAATTAATGCGATTTAGGAATGTCCATCTTATTTGGTGGTAGGCATTAGGGAATAAGGATTAAGGTTCAGAGTATAAGAAATAGGTATAATGCAAAAAAAACTGTTTTCCATTTTTTTAATACACTGCATCCGCATTATTATTCCCCCCGCCCCCCTCCCAAAAAGTAGTCATCCAAAAAAATGGCATTCTACTCAATAAACAGGAGATAACTCGTCGATTAGCCTGAGTCTATTCTTCGAGATATGTTCGAAACAAACGGTATCGCCTGATTTTTGGTGGCCCTAATATGCTGAATCCTCTATTTTATCTCAAAAGGTAGGAAGGCTTCTTAAGGTAATGTAGCGTAGAGCGACGCCATAAATTTTACCTCGTAATAACTTCAGGCGCGTTCAAATGCGCCATTTAGCTGCCTGAATATTTCTCCCTTCGTCTGGAGGAAACCATCTTGAAACATGTCCGAATCTGGTAGGCATCAGTTTAGACCGTCAAGTTGATTCATCTTTACTGCTATCTTCAGGGGTTGCGAGTGTGTACTTCTGTGACGTCACGTTGGAATTCGTGTTAGCGATTACGTCCTTAGGTTTTCCACCCTCTTTTTGAAAATGTGCAGTTATATTAATGAGATTGCAATTCCTAAAAAATACCGTAAAATTATAGATAGGAAACATTTAATGAGACAAAATTATCATGATCGCTAATCATCAATCCTAAGATTGGTTTGGCGCAGCACTCTACACGTTTCATCGATCTGCAAACATCTTCACCTTAACATATTTCCTTCACCATTAGCTCATATATCTCATAATGCGTCTTACTTCTTCCCATTCAATCTAACCTCGAAGATAGTGTTCTTTTACTATACCATGTCTCAAGATTTGTCTGATTAGGTCGTCTTGTTTTCTTTTGTAAATTTTCATCAGCCCTCTTTTTTCTTCAACACTTAACTTAGTACTTCCCCGTTTGTCATTCGGCCGAACCATTTTATGTTCATCATTCTTCACTCCATACATTTTATTTTGATTATATAACACAACATTTCGAAAGATTCCAGTCGTGATAACTTCTCTACTGCATGGCCTCACTGCCATAAAAAGCGTATTCCAGACAAAATTTTTAATAAAGTGTTTCATGACTTCCAAGTTTTAAATTCCTGCTGTAAGTATTCTCTTGGTAGAAAACCCTCTTCGCCAGGGATATTTTACTGATTATTTCTTTCTTTTTCGTCCATCATTGGTTTTTCGGCTTCCTTGATCAGATTTCTAATTATACGAGTACATATCTCGTACATATCTAATTTCTAAAATGAGCTCGAGGACAAAACATTATGTGTGTGTGACTTTTTTCTTCATTTTCAGCCGCTATGGCTCACTGACCTTTATTGCGATACCTAACTAAGGTTAACGAAAAGTAATAATGAAAACAGCGATGGCTGCATCTTTCGGATTTTACCGCAACGCTGCTGCTTCAGGGACTACAGTTTCGCCTACATTGCAGCAAGTGTCTTCAGGTCGAATGGCTTGGATGCCTTGTTTCAAACCGAACAATCGGAATGGAGAGACTTCACCGGACCGGCTATATAATGGCGGACAAAACGCGGCATCCAGCATTTCGATCTGAAGACACGTGCTGTAATGTAGGCGTAACTGTTGTCCCTAAACAAACAACGACGCGGTGAACCTCGAAAGATGCAGCCATCACTGTCTACGCACCACGCAAACCTTCGCACCATTGAAACCATTCAAACTCAGTAAAAAAAACAGCTTGAAGAAGTGAAATAGTGTTTTTAAGAGCATTGCTATTTGGAAATCTGAATATAGCAAGCGATGTATGATGCAATAATCCATACTAATATATAAAAATGTAATGGTGTCTGTCTGTCGTCTGTCTGTTGCTCAATCACGCAAAAACTACTACACGGATTGAGCTGAAATTTGGAATGTAGATGGGAAATGTGTCTGGGCAGAACATAGGCTATGTTAAAATACCCTCAGGGTCCCCAAAATCCCCTGAATGAGCCCTTAGATGAATTATGGTGGTCCCTGGCATTGAGTTCGGTGCAGTGGTCTCATTTTTTGCTAATTTAAAGTACTTCCATTCAAGACAGAGTGCTGGAATTTTTTTTATCGGATGGCTGAATAAATGAAGTTTCTAATTCTTCCAATCAATCTTTTATTACGCTTAGTATTTGTCTAAAAATCATATTTTTAGCTGCAAAATCTCACATTTTTCTCTGAAATCAACAATAGCATATTTCCGTGACAACCAGAGATCGGTGTGAATTTCCATTGATTTTCAAAGGACATTCAAGCTTCTAGCATTTAAATATCACGTTTTTCTGCAGGCCCATGATAACACGTAGAAATAAATTCTATATTAGTGAAATAATAAAAAGAATTGGCCGAGCAAATGGAGCTTTATGCCAAAAGTCTGGTCAACTATAAGCTGGAAACACTGATTTGGAGTTGAGTAAATTTTATAAGAGCACATGCCACTGGCATTCTCCTTCATGGCAGTGAGACTAGCGAGATAAAATTTCAGAAAAGGCAAGATTTAAAGCATTTGGAATATAATGCTGCCGAAGAGTGATTGACAGCGAGTTGAATGACCAACGACCGGGTTGTGCGGACAGTTGGAAAAAATAAATTTTAGGAAAATGCTTAAACTAAGAAACCAGCAAAGACTGATGAGGAGAAGTGTATTGGGTCACATCTAGAGTCGTAATGGGTCTCGTGAACACAGTCGTTGAGGGAAAAGTGAATTGGATAAATTGCAAAGGGATGGAATTGATGGAGAAGAAGACCTTGGATGAAGCTGGTGGTGAAAAATACAAAAGAAAATAATTACTTATGTTAGTACGAAGAACTTCTCCTATTTTGTAAGAAATGAATGGAGAGCTGCGTTTAACTAATCTTAGAATTGATTGTGTCAAAGAGGACGTGTAATCTGGTTTCCGTGTACTATGTAACGGCATGTAGAGTCGAGAGCTTAAGTTCTCAATCTGTTCGCAGCAATATGCGAAAAAATCAACAAAAATCGGGAGGTAATCGTAATAATTTAAATATGAAATTTAAAATTGAGAAAAACATGGTCAATTTGATTTTTATTTCATGATATTAGAACGTTACTGAAAATTATTTAATGATTAAATCACAAAACGTATATATTAACGGTTGTTTGGCATATAATGAGTGTTTTTAAATTATCTCTTAGATTTATTATTTTCCAATACTGAATTAAAATCTAACGATTGTATTTCATATTATGACGTCACAGCCTAGTTCTCATTGTCATACGAAATGAAAACAATTCATTTCAGTGACTATTCATATTTAGCGGTAATTACTCGTTTTTCAGCGGTTTTTTCTTTGGGGGCAGCAGATGAAACCTTCTTTAGATCACGTTATGCGAAGAACAGAATGTTTTTGCTCAGTGGAGTAACTGTACATACTCTTACTGTCCGTTTTTTCCCAAAGAAGATTGCGACGAATGACGGTTATAAGAGTGATGTGAGCGAGAGGTACGAGTGCAATAAATTAAAAGTAATCATCAATGGAAGGTGAGAACTGATGGAATGGATCACCTCTGGATAATAGAATGATTCATTTGTTCGTTGTCCAGTGACCATGGTGGATTTTCTCACCCCTTATAAAAAATGGCTCTCAGAGACTGTGGCTTCGTCCGTTGTTGTATAGGAAAGAGTTTATTTTACTAGTTAACGGGATACTAGTAGAAGATTTAGTTTTTTTAGATGCGCCAGATGCTTATGTTATGTCTCACCGTTTCAGCTGATTTAATCCATAGCTCAGTCCTAAGACAACACACAACTCCGAAGCCCTAGGAGGTATTCAACTCTGTGGTCATCTTCATTCTAAGGTTAATGCAAACCGTAAGATCAGAGCAATGTCCTGAGCAAAGAATGCATGATAATTTGTAAGGTACATAAGGATCTGATTCCGTTTTAAGTAGGTCATCCTCAGTAATTAGATCGATAATTCACCGGTCTGTCAACCCGAAGGCCGCGGGTTTAAATCCAATCCAACCTGTGAAGGGAACCGCGACCTGTCTTTACAAACTGAGATAACTGTTGTCCATTTATGGTAAATCTTTGTAATACATGGTAGGCTTGTCGGATCGATATCGCTTACTCAATATCGGTAGAGAATATTTTTAGGGGCCTAATGGGGGAAGCACCCTGACGTTGCTGAGGTTCGTTAATGCCGAGTATGTGACTTCAGAGACTCGACGAATCCAAATTTACCGCCACAGTACTGGGTATTCTTCGAGACCGTTGCCGTTAGGAGTTAAAGTTCAAGTTAATTCTATGGTTAACGTTATTTTAACGAGAGAGTTGATAGCTGCGTTGATTAAAAGGAAAATGAAGCTGGAGCGGGTTCGATGATAGGAACTGCAGCAGAAGTAGTGGTTATTAGGGGGAGGCGGCCTACAGCTAAAGTCGTTTGCGCCTTTGGGTAGAGGCATTAGCGTACTAAGGGGAGCTCGAACGGAGCGGCCGCCCTGGTAGCCAAAATTGAAAAACATCTTTTTTTAGTTTCAGAAAAAATAATTTTTTTCTACCGGTGGCGGCTACTATCTAGTTAGCCCCGAGCGCCATGTAGCCTTGGTACGCCACTGGGTAGAGGTAGGAATTTGTGGGAACGTTGGAATGGTGGAGTGATATCCGGCATCGGCAATAGTCTGCTCTACAGACTTAGAAATGTCTGCTCTTAACGAAAGGCAGGCGCCAAGGTGACCACGGTTTGACGTCCCATCCAACGGACGGAGTACTGAACTCGAAGTGTCGTCCGCACAGGACTCAATTTGGGACCGGTATATCAGACGAAAAATCTTTGCTTTTGCTTGGATTCGTACTCGGGCCCTTCGGATAGAAGGTCAGTACTCTAGCCACTTATTAGCAGAAGATCGTATCCACGAAACATGTGGTTTATCTGCTACCTCACTGAGTAACAGACGCTGTGTTGACCACCTTACTTCTGGCTCCTACCCTTACATTTAGCTGGCCCCATAAGCAGAAATTTTCAATGCTCCCGCCAGTTCAGCGCTAGGGATCATAAATGCGCTCAAGCTATCCTAATTGTTAGAAAACGTACACTGACCGTTATAAAGCTAATGATAAAAATAACTCAAATATTTGTTGCAAAAATATAGTCACCTATGTGACTCCGATGATCCGTGACGTAAGAGTACTTGATATAATTTTTCGTAAAATAAGTTTCGTCTGACTATTTACCAATGGCTTATTTGGAGCGAGTGGCCCTATCCAGGACAATTTCTAATTCCCTTGCTGTTGCAGTGGGGTCACAGGAACGAGTAAAACCACACTTTCACGTCACAGAAAAACCTACCCTTATCGGGAGAAAAATAATTATAAAAATTCCACGTATAATTGTGGGTATGACAAAAATATTGGGGGATCCCATCACGGTACCAATCGTTGAAGACCACGTTATGCATCAACACTTCATGAACACGAACGTAAAAAATTATTTTTACCTACGACTCACCGAAGAACAGACGCAACGTGGACTACATTTCACCTGGCTCTTACCGCTCGGCTTATCCGGAAAGGGTGAACCGATAATATTCATTTCTCCCGTCAGTCCAGCTCTGGTAGTTATAGGAACTCGCAACACCTTCCACTTCAAGTTTCGCTCAAGCCCGCAATAAATCCTACCTCCCATTTCGAGATAAATTCAAGGCCAATTCAAATCCTCGGAAAATTTACCCTACCCGAAAACTAACTATGAAAATAGCACGGGTGTTTGTGGGTACGGCAAATGGCTTCGGAAAAACTCCTCACCTCTACGGCTCCTCCAAAAATCTCGACGCACTCACACTTAAAACAGGTTAAAAACAAGTACTTACGCAATCACATGTACCTCGCTGATACTTGAATATTTAAGAACGTGGGTAACCCGAGACGGAAGCCGTTTGTACACATGGCTTAATTATCCAAAAAACCGAGACCAATCAGCAATTTATGAATTTTATCTTTAAAACAAACTCTTTCTGGCAAAGCCTCACAGCGGAACGGACACTGTGAATGGCCTACCTTTCTTGTGGCTCTATGACTCCTGCCCTAAGACTTTTCTGACAAGCGTTGTCCTATCAGGAACAACTTTCAATTTTTCCATCAGTGCCCAGCTGCAGATTTACAGAAACGAGTAAAGCCATCACACCATGACAAACTCTTAGTTCACTTCACCTAACCAGACTGATGGGGTGAGACATTACTTTGTAGAAATGGCTGACTTTCGGCATGATGGATAAAGGGAAAATACTTTGCACAAATCCACAAAATTTTATTGTTTGATCTGATCGATTCCCCTTGAAAATGACTTGAAATGTTGAAATCGATCGGGAACAATAAATATTTGAGGATTCGTACAAAGGATTTTACTTTTATCCACCCTTCGCCTACCTTCGATAAAATAAGAAAAAACTTATACTAACCTATAGAAAACCAAAGGTAAAAGTTAAAAACTCTTATATTTCAGCGTCCAACGAAAAAAAATACGGCTGATCAGACACCTAATTAGACATCCAGAAATCCGCCAGACGGTACTTAACATTTAAGTGAAAAAGATTCTTGAAGATTTGGTCAATTATCTCAAGAATCTTTTTCACCCAAACGGAAAAATATCGTGGTCAACAGCGACATTTTTGATTTTGATTGGCACTCAACACCCGGGTATAAAAAAGCTAGTTTTACTTACGCAGGAACGTGTGCTTACAGTAGAACAGTTAAGACGGCAGTTGAAACCGAGACGACACGTATCACACTCACTTTTGATCACTCGTTCACCCGTCTTGGGGAGTTCCTCCAGCGCGATCTTCCCGTTGACCTGGAAGAAGACAGTCAGGGCGGAGCCAAACGAGCACAACTCGGGAACAACTCCTCCTCCTTAAACTCCCGAGGGAAGAGATAATCCCAGCAGCACCACCGGGACAAATAGGACGAGAGAGATCACCACCAAACTTCTGCCCGACGACACATCCGCTGACACATCGGTGCGTTCGGAGGCGTTGATTCCCTTCTCTTCTTCTTCTTCGGGGGAGAGAGAGAGGAGAAAGAGCGAGGGTGGATGGGTGTGCTGTCTGCAAGGAGGGGCGCGCGCGACTGTCCGTCCGTCCGTGGCGTCTCCGAAACGCCCGCCTCCGCGACCTCCTCAGCGCCCCCTATCGTCCGTGGGGGGTGGGAGGGAAGCCAATGGCGAGGAAGGTGGAGGAACTGCGGAGAGGGAGGTCCTTAGGTGGCAGATCCATTCCCCTCTCTCTATTCTCCCCTACGCACGACTACTTTCTCCCGTCGGGCGACTCTCGTATCGATAGCCGAAGATACTTCCTTCCAGCGTCCTCCGCCTTCGAATGCGACGCAGGCAGAGTCCAACAAATGTTTAGCTAAACGTATAGACTTAGTAACAATTGGCAACTTTTTTTAAGGCTTGGCAACTTATTTGGAATACCTACGTGCTAAATATCTAATTAGTCAGAGCACAACTTTTAGAAACAATTCATAATATCTTGTAAAATTTATCTAACAAGCTAAACATTTCTATAGGGTGGCCAAATTATCTCGTGATGATGTAATATTAGTTCAGATCATTTTATTATTTATCTCAATGCAGCTATTAGCTTTGAAAATTTTATGAATATCATAAAATACCTTTCAATTGACACCGTATATATCAAAGATCATGCGTTGGTAGTATACAATCTCTTTTCCCTTTTTGTATAATTATCTGCTTGCTTCGATATTATTATCTGAACTGAATTAGGGAAAAAGTTCATAATGTCCAGTTTATCCAAAAGAGTTGTAGCAACGTTTAATATACCTTATAAACTTTCAATAAGGGGAAGGGAGGGGACTTTTTAAGGGGAATTTAGCAATAAAAATAATCGCCCGAAAAAAGGCGGTGAATGCTACAGTTTTATGCATCTAAAGGTTTACTCTTCACAGAACGATCTCAGAAATATGTGAAAAAATTACATCGATACGCATTGTATTAGTGTCATTCTTTAATACATCTTAGCATTTTGTTAAGAGTTTCATGCTGACGCGCAAAATCTGCGTTGCATGCGTGTATTACCAGAATGAGTTTGGCGCTGGACGCGGTAGAGAGGTAGTTGACGAGCTGACTTTGCAAAACATAAAGTCGCGGGTTCGCATCCCGTCGTGGGAATGGATCTTACGTTTGCCTTAAAATTAAGGTATTAGATTGGACAGGGTCAACCGCCAATCTTAATCGTTGGAGCACTTAAAACCCAGGTCTACAATTGGGTAAAGATTGGTATGTAGGCTACGGATAGGTGACATTGGCCATTGCTCTACTTCTGCTTCTACATTCTTCCCTGCAAGCCACCCCAAGGATATGTGGCAAGGTGTGAATTGATATCAGACATGTTTTATCGGCAAGTAAATAATCAAATTGTTACATCTACATATACACTATACCCTGCAAGCCGCGTACATGTCGTGTGGCAGTGATGTTAGGGTAGCACCTCTCCTGGAATTGGGTGCATATGATACAAGACAGTTCAGCGTACTTGAGGAACAAGCCAGCCGGAGCGCTATCGAAATGTTGTCATTAAATGGACAAACAAGGGACAAATCGTTAAAAAGTAACAAATATTGACGAGTTTCATTATTCTTTTTTCCAGATGAATATCACCACTTTAATTTAGTTTCTTCATTTTTTCTAGATTCGAGTATTCTCTTTTCTGCGGCTATGATTGCCAATGTGTCACTAACATTATGGATCATGCTCTAGGTGTAAGCAATAACAAAATATTTTTTTTATTCCAAACCCGTATATTCAATAAACTCTGGTATTATTATTCTGGTAGCATGCCCTCAACACTTGGCTAAATCTACAGATTATTTCTTACTTCTTTGTCCATTGCTTGTAATCCTGCTTCCTAAGTAACAATATTCTCCCATCTCTTTGAGCATTTCTTTTCTATGTACGTAACATAAACAATTCATAATAAATCTTAAAGCTATAAAACTCTCAAAAATGAAATTTGATACATGGTGGACCAAGGAAGAGTTATTTTGTGTCCTCCGCCTGTACAACGGCTAATAATATCTAATGAAACTTACGGATAAAATTGTAATTTATAGTATAATGATCAGTATTCAATTAGAGTCACATTCAACAAACCTCAGTTTTCTCTTTTTGATATGGATTGATAGTTAAAAAAGTTGTGAATATTTTTAACCATCCCTTGATTTCTCTCTAGGGTTAATATTGGCATAACATCTACACATATTCTGCATGCCATGATCTTTGTTTGGTTTTTATCAAACTTCAAATGTCTCACCTCCATTGTTATACTTCTGATAACCGCCAGGTCATGCAATTTGATTTCTTTCGCCTATATTTGTTCATCCATGTTTAATATAGAATCAGGACAGGGAGTGAATGGTTTAAACCATATGAACGAATCACACCCGCAAGGAATACTTTCAGGCGTTAAGGAAGACTAATAGAGAGCGGATATGCAACTAATAAACCTGCCCTAACATTAGATTATTCCATCCATGGGATCTACTATGACCAACGAAATATTAACCACGGTTATCTTTGTTGAGAGTGAAACCAGCCTACGTGGACCATCCCTCGTGAAAATATGGTGGATATGCTTTTGTGATTTGAAATCGGTAACAGATGCACCCGAGGACAACAACTCAGTGGCATGTCCTCAACTATAACCTGTTCTATAACATCCAACAGAAAAGTAATCACCACTTGTCCTTGTCCTTGGAACGACATTCATTAACTTTCCACCATCTTTTACATCCTATGATGTGCATGCATCCGGATTGCACTGCAAGGAAATCTCCATTCTTTTAATGCATCATATCCTCCTTTAAAAAAAAGGCCAACAAAGCAGATTTCTCTACAGCGGAGGGATACATCTACATCTTCATTTTACTCTGCGAGCCGCCGCAAGGGCGTGTGGTAGGGGATGATAGGTCGCCAGCCGTCAAAATGGCAATAAGCTGAAAACATTTTTGTCTGCCAATATTCAAGTTTGGTGTATTATACTTTTGAGAGAATTATACTTTGTGTGTTTTTAGTCTTGTATTTAGTGATGGAAGAACGAATTTTTGTATCTACATCTACGCAATACCCTAAAATCCACCACGAGGGTGTGTGGCAGGGGGTGGAGATCACCAAACATGCACTATTGACATGCAGCTAGGCTACTACATGGAAACATGTTAGATAATAGGGTCACATGAGGCTAGATGGTTACTATCTACATAGTAATAAAGGGTTAAAAAATAAATAATAGGTTGTTAATACATGCCTCATGCACTACTGACTACTTACGATATTTCTCCTACCTATCCCTTTGCAATGCTACCTATTATGTTCTCTAATAGTACGGGGGAAAATGACATTTTTAATCTATCGGTACGACAATCTATCTCTCTAATCTTATTTATCTTGTCGAATCTAGCATAATACTCAGGGGTTTTTAATATACATCTGATATCTTCAGTAAAATTATCCGTTATAAATTTCTGCAATAGATTTAATCGGTACCTACTTTAACCTACGATCTGATAATGATTCCCAACCCAATTCTTCCGTTCATTCTGATAAAAAAGTCTGATATCGCTCAGTTTGACTGTTGATTTCTCTACAGCGGAACAAACAGCTCTTTTTTCCTCTTCTGACTGCCCTACTGGTGTAGTTTGGGGGTAGAAAAATGTCTGCCGCATAAGATTCAAATTTGTGTGATTTTTATCATGCAACTTTAATCTTGCAAACAACCTTCTAAATCTCTAGGGTTTCCCAACCAAGTTCTTCCAATTTGAGAGTTGCACTTGTTGTATGTCCGAAGGTGTTTGTTACAAAACGAGTTGGTCTCCTTTGTATCTTATTCAGTTCCCGAATCAAATCCTTATTTATTAGATCCCAAACGCTTGATGCATACTCCAGGCGTGACCTTTCAAGTGCGAAATAACAGTTTACTTTTTCTCTTGAGTACTTTCCCATAAAAGGCTGCTTTACAGGCTAAAACTTTGTTTGCATTTGGAGTGTCTTGAATCCCAAATTGCCTCACTTCGGTACCATTTGTCGCAAATGTCACATCTGATCCTTTAGCTTTTCTCCTATTTTCATCTTGACGTTTGATGATTATTTTTGGCATTTTGGGAGTTGGCCGACATCTCTGTCTTAAGCACCATTGAACACAGACAAACAGTGGTTGTAGGTACTCTGCGCCGCAGGCTGCGCTGCGCGGTCGCAGCTGTTTTGTTTTGCATTTCCTCATGAATTGTCGAGCCAATCACAGGTGACCACTTGCATTTCAATCCCTTGAATACCGCAGAAAAAAGCAATAACGCGTGAAGGATTTAAAGTTGTAGCGGCCTACGATACGAGTGAATTCTTCTCAGGATTCACTCGTATCACCGGGTCGGTATTTCAGGTGCCCGGTCTGATGAAATCATCAGCGCTTGAAGACGATGGCAGAGTTAGCCACGGAAAGGTCGACACCTGAATTACCTATCCGGTGGGAATTCCGAGAAGAATTCTCTCATAAACCATGTAGTAGATTGCCGTAAAGTTTACAACTATTGTAATTTGTGGTTGTCACGTCTGTCCCCACACTTAAAGGCGTTTCAGCCGGGGTGAAAAGGTATAATGGCGGGAACGGAAGGGTAAGGAAGAAGGGTGGAGAGTGTCAGCAATATCCTGCTCTTAACGAAAGGAGCCAAGAGGTTCACGGCTTAACGTCCCATCCGACAGACGGCGTGCCTAACTAGAAGTACCTTCTCTCCGCGCAGCACTCAAGTATGGACCTGTTTACCGTTGAAAAATATCTGCCATTACCGGGAATCGAACCCGGGCCCTCGGGGTGAGAGGCCAGTACACGAAGCACTGCACGAACCCCGGCCCCCTTAAAACCTTTGTGGTTTTTTATTCACCGCACTTGATCCGTCTGAATCAACTGAGCGCCAAAACGATGATAACGTGTTCATGTTACTGAAAGCAAAAGAATAAAACAAAGTAAACTGCTTCAAAAGCTATTTTATTCATACATTGTAACGAAGTATTTTATTCGTATATTAGATTTACGACCTACACGAAGAAATTCTTCTTTCTTAATTTAAAAAGTGCGTTTTATATGTCAATAGCACATTTTTTCCCTTTTTATCTCATGTCTAGACGCCAGGCGTCATGTTTTCCGTAATGGTTCAGGAAGCGGAGGAAGGGTGGAAGGAAACCTGATATCCACGTTAACATATTCTTATACAAAAGAGGCAAAAGGGCACACAGTTTAACGTCCTAAACGATGGACGGAGTACTGTACTTTCCGCGCTCTGCATGTAGTATTCTATCGGGGTACGGTTTTCTGTTGAAATATCTGTCATACCTCGGATTCGAATCCAGATCCTCGGGACAGGAGATCAGTACACCATCAATCACACCAACCTGAGCCCCTTATGAGGTTTTAAGGCCAGAGCTCAGGCGAGCATGAATTCTTAACTGTGCCAATACCTTTCATTCTTTCAACAGCCTAATCAATTTTGAAGGTCAATAAGTTAATCAAATTTTAATCTCGTGTCTTTCCATCTGCCGCAATTCATCGCACCCTTGGCCTTTAAGAGTGACGAAAAAACTCTCCATCTCAGGTGGTGTTCCTCGGCAATGTTTTGGATGCCATACTGCTTTGGTAGTCACGGTATCTGGAAACCCTTTAGGATTTTTATGCTTTTGAACTTGCGCACTAACAGTACCATCCCCATTACAAGCACCCTGGAAGAAGATGTTAATGCCATCTCTGAAGGAGCCTAAGCAGCTGCGAAATCTCTTCGCAACTTTATAGCCGCGTATGTAGGCTCAGACTACAGTTCAGTCGGCTGCACAAGTATGCGCAGTCCACTGCATAGATATGTAACCGTATGAAGTGCAGCCTCATGCGTAGACGTACACTTACTCAGGCCATGTCACCATTTGTGTAGCATGCACTCGGGTTGTGTAGCCATTTGCGTAATCATTAGGCACAAATGTGTACGAATTGCTACTGGGGCTTCTTTCGTATGTCCTTCTTTCGTTGGTAAAAAGATTACGGCTGCATATAAATATATAGATTGGTGCAGTACGGATACAAGACATGGGGCTTAGAAAAGATTATTGACAGTAAATCAGAGACTTTTGAGATGTAAATGTGGATAATAATGGAAAATTAAGGACGGGCAGAAAAGAGTACGAATTATGAAATTTTGAACATGAAAGGGGAAAAAGAAAACTGCAGGCAGTGAGGTAGATGAGCCAGAGATGGAACGAACAAATAGGGGAAATGGAATATTTATCTAAGGAAGGATGCAGCAAGGAAAAGAAATACCACTTCGGAGAGAGAGGATTCATTTTAGATTAAGATTGGTAGAAAATATTCCGATCCGAATAAATAAATAGCCTTTCCATCTGATTCCGTGACAAAGAGACAAGAGCCGCTCGGAAAATTATAAGCAGAGTGAGGGTGCTACATTAAAACTTAAACGGTAAGGTCCTGGAAAATTAATTTGATCGTCCCTTTCATTTTCGTCTCATCTACGTACATGCTTTCCTTGAAAGGTTAGTTGCTTCGAGAAGGGACTTGGGAGCTATATATATAACCAGCCCTTAGTATTAAGATGTAGTTATTCGGGGAAGGCATCTAAGAAATCTAAGATCATTTGCGCCATTTAAAATAGATGGGTAATTGGTTAGGAGCTAGAATTTTTCAGGGAACGGAGGAAGAGAGGAGTGACACCTAGTGTCGGCATTAGCCTACTCTAAACAAAAGACACCAAGAGTTGGACGATCTAAAGGAAGAAATACTGACCGTCACAGAGATCCATAACTATTATTAACGGCGACTGAATCGATGATGATAATGAATTCTGGTAATAATCCAAAAAATACACAATTGAATAGCGTGATCCGATAGACCATCTGGTTAGATTTTCTCGCGAGGGCAGTGACAGGATATGAATCACCAGATGGACGCTGATCGGGAGAAAAAAGGTAATTTGCTCTCCCTCTCTCTCTCCCATTCTGCCGCCTGTTTAATTGCTACCGGGATGGAAAAAAATGCATTCTAGTAATTTAATTACTTGTTCTTTTTTTGTTCAGCAATCCTCTGAACTTCCAGCAATTACGAAAAACCTTCGTGAAACGCCAATTCTTGAATGACGAGTTATTATTTTTCTGCTACAGTGAATGTGTTCCACTTCCGGAATATTGTAGTTCATACTACGCATTCACGTCAACCATCGATTCTCATTAGATTCTCTTTGGCCTCATTGAATCTTTGACCATGACCGATAGAAACGTATCTATGCAATTTGGGATTCGAACCCGCAGGTGAAGGCCTGGTAGTGCAGTAAGCACCGGTGTTGGGCTACTGACCGTAGATCCCGCATTCAAATCCGAGTGAGGCCTCTGAGTGCATCCTGTTGGAACCCAAGCTCACTAATTTTCCGGGTCCCAGATCCTTCTGGAAAACTACAGGCGTAAAGGTAAAGAAACCTTCCCCTCAAACTGCTGTATGAATTTCTACCTCCATTAAAATTAGTACTTGGTGCCCTGTGCTGTCATGGTGATCGGGACGTTGTTGTGGCCAGAGTTTTGACTTCCCATCCCGAACATCCGGGTTCGAATCTCCTTAGTGGCAGGTTTTTGCTCCCACCCCCTTGAGTTTATATTGGACGTAGTTCAGTACGACGTCCGTCGGGTGGAACGTAAAAAAGAGAATCTCATGGTGCCTTTCGATGAAAGCAGATCACTGTCGACATAGGGTTTCTCTCCATCCGTCTCCCTTTCCAAGTTTATTACTACCTCTTTCCAAATATCCACCAATCCTGAATTGCACGAATGACCTAATTTTTGGGTCACCTACCCTAAGAACAACAATTATTCTACCCTGATTAAAGAGAGAGAACTTAAGGTTGAACACTGGTGGAATTGTTGTAACAGTAGGAATCTAAATAGCACCCTGAAACCGCTGAATGTGAATGCGGCAGGCGGTGACTCCACACCATAGACTGATTTATGAAATCTATACTACATATTTACGTAAAGATCCTATGGCTCCACAATTTAACGACGGAAGGACTACTGTGCTTGAAACACTCTCCACAGGGACTGAACGTTAACGTGAATCAGAAATTATTAAAATTCTACTTGGTGCGCAAAATCAGGTGTGGTCTGCGTGAATTGAGCATGATGGGGTCCGAAATAATTCCAATTTTACCCTACAAATGAAGTTATGTTTATTATATTTATTCCAAATGCGAATAACTACCACGAACTACGAAAACGCCTGATGATGAAGCTGTACTTACAAACCACGGTCAGAATAAGTATTACTGCCTGTAAAAATACATCTGGCACATTTGGGGGTCTTTATATACGCCGGGAGAGGAGGTGGGGTGAGTGCTAAAGCTTACGCGGGTGGTGGGGTGGGGTTTGGGTTTTGGTATTGGTATTGGCCCGTTTGCAGGAGGGGAAGAGAGGGGGGTTAGGATAGCTAACTGTTGGTGGCGAATGTGGATTCTGGGTATTGTGGCCTTTTAGGGTAGGTTTTAACAAGGTTAAACACGTTGAAAGCAACTGGGAACATTTGAATTCTGTTACATCATTTAACATCTGAACATTAGGTAACATTTATGCCTCATAATTTCTAATTTTTCCAAACTATCTAGTTTCCAACTTTTGTCATGTATGTACAATGTAAAACTTGTAGTTTAAAATCACTGTTATTAACTGTTTTTATAAGGTGTTTGGCAAAGAAGTATTTACAATCATTATATTTTAAACATCGTTTATGTTCGCTGATTCTTATTTTGAATTTCCTGCCAGTCTGTCCCACATACACGCCGTCGCACTCGCTGCATTTGAGCAGATACACACCACTGTTGTCCTGGATGTCCACTCGATCTTTGGAGTTAAAAAGCACTTTCCCAATGGTGAGTGGGGAGTAGAAACTCACATTGTATTTATCCTTCGGGATGTGTTTCAGTAGTGAGTATGAAATGTGTCCGTGGAATGGTAACTTTTTTGGTTTTTCCCTCTGGATAGTTTTGTATTTCCTTCTGAAAGTTTCTGTATCAAATCTTCACTTGTTTTTTGTAATAGTCATTATTGTGTTTAATTCTTCCCTATAATTAGCCTCACTCATGGGGATAGATACCAGTCTGTGAACCATAGAATTAAGGACTGCAAGTTTTTGGGGTAAGTGATGCTGGGAGTCAGCGGGAATGATCACGTCGGTAAACGTACTTTTTCTATAGATCGAGAAGTGATTATGCGTTACGTAAGGATATGGTCAAGTCCAGGAAGTGAATGGAGTCACCTCCAAATTCCATGGTATAGTGAATAGAGGGGTGAAGGGCAACTTGAGAAATGACTACAGCTGTCTTTTACTACCTGTCCATAATACGTCATCTACATATCTGAAGTAATAGCAGATATTTTTGTTGGTGGATTTTTTTAATTGAAGAGGTTAAGTTCCATCGAGTTCATGAAAATCTCTGCTAATAATGGGGAGAGGGGAGAACCCATAGATAGGCCATGTTTCTGCCTGTAAAAGTTCTCGTTGAATTGGAAACAATTTTGATCCATACATACATTTAATAATTTTTCGTTTTCGCTTATGATGTCTTTATTGACCAAAGACTTCTCGAGCAGATTAAGGGTAAAGGAGACGGCTTCTCTAGCCGGAACTGAAGTAAAGAGATTCCGGACATCAAAAGAAACACGTTTGCTATTGTGAGGGGGAGTTTTGTTGTTGAGCTGGTTGGCCAATTCGACAGAGTTCTTACTTACTTCTTCTGTAGGTGGGTTTAAACTGTGAGAGGTTCTTGATGAGTGCGTTGAGTTTGGAAGAGGAGATGCGAAGGAGCGGTCAAGTGGGAGAGTACTGGGCGGATGGGGATGTTTGCTTTATGTGTTTTCGGGAGACCGTACATCTTCGGCGGCAGGGGATTCATTTTTATGGGTCTAGCCTTCTCACCAGCTGAGAACAATGTGGAGCACGTATTCAATTCCGATTTTGAGTTTCCTTGAAAAAAACTGGTCGGGTCTGTATTAAGCTTTTCAAAATTGTTAGAGGAGATAAAATCTTGACATTAACTCAAGTATTATTCCTTGTTTAGTACAACTATACTGTTGCCTTTGTCTGCTCTTGTAAAAATAGGATTTTGGAGTGCTCCTAAAGACCTCATATTTTGGATAATTTGATGCCTCTACGGGTTATGAGAGTGAATGTTCTTTGTCTGGTATTCAGCTGTAAACTCTGCAATTACTTGTTTTTTGCCAAGAGTTTCATCACGGAAGGACACTTCACAGTCTACGATGAGGTTTGTTAGTTCCTCCTCGCCGAATGTCGTAACGGGAGAATTTATAACCTTTTTCTAAAACTTCCTTTTCTTCATCGGAAAAAGAATAGTTTAAAGGCCGCTTTACACGATACAATTTTTTGTACAATTTCTTGTACAACTCTTGCATGAGGAAATTGTACCGTGTAAAGCGGCAAATTGTACGAAAACTTGTGCGATTGTCTGAATGACTGAACGGGAAATAGAACGTGTTCTAATTCCATTCAGACAATTTCGTTCAGTCTATACAAGAGTTTGTACAAGAAATTGTGCAAAAAATTGTATCGTGTAAAGCGGCCTTAAGAGGTTCACAAGTCGGGGATAGGAAGACACAACCGGTGAACCACCACATTTCATACTCACTATTGAAACACATCCCGAAGGATAAATACAATATGAGTTTTTACTCCCCACTCACCATTGGGAAAGTGCTTTTTAACTCCAAAGGCCGAGTGGACATCCAGGACCAAAGTGATATGTATCTGCTCAAATGCAGCGAGTGCGACGGCGCACAGTGGGACAGATTGGAAAAATGGGCCAAAATTGATTACTCCGTCGTTTTCGGGTTTAACTGCGTTTTTTTTGGGCGTTCTTGTAGGGATTTGAGCTGCTGAACGTCATTTCGTGATTATTTTATCGGTATCTCTTATGTATTTTGTGCTAAAAATAAGAGTCGTTCTCTGGGTCCCGTTGTGAGCAAACCTGTTTTCGCGAGCTCTTTTACTCGTGTGAGTTTGTGTGACCTATTATTAGCAGACCTGTTTTCGTGGGCTATTCTACCAGTCTGATTGTGAGTGACGCACTGCCTAACTGCCCTAAGTGCCCTTTGGCTGTGAAACGGGATAAAAAGTCCCTAAATTGTGCCCTCTGTAATGAATTATACCACTCTGATTGCGTTGCGATGTCAGCCAAAGATGTGCAAGTGCTTGAAGAACTCCAGCAGACTTGGAATTGCGGGTCATGGCTCACTAATCAACGTACTGCCCGAGGGGAAATTACTCCGTTAAAACATTCAGAGGTTGCTGCCTCGTGTGACCCTTCCGCGGCGATGCTGACTGAGATAGTGGAACATATGAAATCTGTGCAAAGTGAGCAATGTGAACTTAAGAAACTAGTTGCTCAAACGCAGGTTACTCTAAGTGAACACGTTACAATCCTTACAAACATGAAAACATCTGTAGCTCAGCTAAGTAAAGAATTGAAATCAGCCGTTAGCGAAACCGCCACTCTCAATAATCTTGTATCTGACCTTGAAGCCCGGGTTAACCGTGCTGAACAAGATTCCCTTAAAAACTCAGTGGAAATTCATGGGGTTCCGGTCGAAGATGCCGCAAATGTTGACTCATTAGTGTGTAAAATTGTCCAGGCTATGGGTTTTGAATTGGCTGTCGAGGACATCCCTTCATCCGTGCCCGTCGGGCAAAAGGTAAAATGTACCTATCTCATATCGGGATATCGGGACATTCAGCCGACTCTCCCATATACATTAATGAATCTCTCACCCCTGCAAATCGGAAGCTTTACGCAGCTGCCAAAAGCCTTAAAAGGGAAGGGAAAATAAAATTCCTCTGGATGCGTGGTGGACAAATTTTCGCTAGAATAGCTGATGGTAGTGAAAGGCTTACCATAAGCAACAACGGGGATCTTGATTCCCTGATATAGCATCAGGAGCCCAGTTCATGTGTTGCGGCAGTTGAAAATCGAAGTCATAAACCTAAGCAGCATAAACTGCCTATCGTAAAAATTTGTCATGTTAACTGGCAGTCTCTCCTACGTCACATTGATGAATTTAGGGATTATTTTCTTGCTGAATCTTTTGACATCATTTGTATGTGTGAAACTTGGCTTCACCCTAATGTATCGGATGATATGGTAAATTACCTGGTTTTAACCTAATCAGACATGATAGAATTGGGTAAAAAAGGTGGTGGCGTTGGAATCTTTGTTCGTTCAAATCTGTCTGTGACCCTCCTTGCCAAATCCCATGCTGCCTACTGCTCAAGGCCTGAATACCTCATTGTCAGTGTCTCTAACGCCTACTCTGCCAAATTACTATGATGTGTTGTTTATCGACCACCCAAAATCGGATTTATTTCTGATTTCGAAAATGATCTCCTTAGATTTCTCCCTACTTTCAAAAATGTGAATATTATGGGAGACTTTAATTCTGACATGTGTATTGACAGCCATTCTAGTCGCTACCTTAAGAATCTAGCCTATTGTAATAATCTCTATATGTACCTTCCGATCCCACCCATCACACAGTAAGCAGTCATACTCAATTGGATCTTTGCTTCGTAGATAACTCAGACAAAATTATCTTTAGCTCCCAATCCCCTGTTCCTGTCCTTTCCTCTCATGACCTCATTTTAATACACTACAAACTTAAAACCCTCCGTCCTTCCCCCCCACCATACACATTTCGTGACTTTAAAAACTTCGACGACGAAAAATTTCTTGTTCATCTTCAGTCTCGGGATTGGAATCACCTTTTCAAGTTTGACTCCATCGAACAAAAAATGCAGGTATTTAACGCAAACCTTCTGGCAAGTATTAATTCACAAACCTCTGTTAAGACTGTCTACCCCAAGTACCATCTCACAACATGGTTTACTAATGAAATTCGGAAAAATATCAAGGAAAGAAATCTTCTTAGGATAGCCTTCTTTGTACGGGGAATGTTGTCTATCATAATAAATTTAAAACTATGAGAAACAAAGTTAAAACTTTGATATTCCAGGCAAAGCGTTGCTATTATTCCTCTCGTTTGTCCCATCTCACTGAGCCAAATCAAGTATGGAAGCAACTACGCCAACTTGGTCTTATCTCCAATAAGCAGCACTTTATCCCATTAAACCTTTCGCTAGACCAACTGAACGATTTCTTCAACTCTTCTTCTTCCTCACTGTCAGGTAATGCCACAGTCACAGACCCCCACGTCCCGTTTAGTGACGCTAACTTTAACTTTGAACATGTTACCCCTGAAGTTAGGAAGTTCTACTGAAATTCCTTGCATACTCTAAATCCAAAGCTACAGGTACTGATGCTATCTCCATTGACGTCATTAAAAAATCCTTACCTTTAACCATGCCTGCCATTCTTGATATTTTTAATTACTCGCTCTCTTCCTCTCAATATCCCTCCTGTTGGAAAACTGCTTTAGTTCGACCGATCAACTAAGTTAAAAAACCTAATTCTCCTTCGGATTTCCGTCCAATATCCATTCTTTGTGCAATATCAAAAGTTCCCGAGCGAATTGTCTATCAACAAACTACAAATTATTTGACTGTTAAAAAAAGATTGGACCCATTTCAATCTGGTTTTCGTCAGGGTTTCAGTACCCAATCTGCCCTTTTAAAAGTCACCGATGATGTACGGGGTGCAATTGATAAGAAAATGGTCACTGTTTTTAGTGATAGTATTTGATTTTAGCAAGGCTTTTGATCGGGTTAACCACTTAAAGCTTCTACAAAAAATGAAGTGTCTAAATGGTTACTGTTCCGCACTAAACTGGTTCCACGACTACCTTATTGGGCGCGGCCAAGCTGTCAAAGACTCTAGTGGGAAACTATCCAAATGGAATGATGTCACCTGCGGCGTTCCTTAACGTTCGGTACTGGGGCCTATGTTATTTCCATATATCTCCTTGATGTTCCTGATAAATTAAAGTACTGTAAATATATGCTATATGCAGATGATTTGCAAATTTATAGACATTGTCTTTCTCATGACCTCGGAAACACTATTGAAAAAGTGAATGATGATATTGTCTCCATATCAAACTGGGTTGAAAATAATTACCTTGTCTTAAACAGTGCTAAAACCAAAGCAATTATCATACGCTCCTCAAAGCTTGTAAATAAGATTGATCTTGATTTAATCCCTAATGTCAAACTGGGAAATATTAATGTTCCATTCTCAAAAACAGTAAAAAAAATCTTGGTGTGACAATGTCAAATAATCCTTCCTGGCTAAATCATGTCCATGGCATTTCGAAAAAAGTCAGCAAAATTGTGTATCAATTAAAACTAAACAAAAAACTGTTACCTGTTGAAACCAGGAAACTATTAATATCCTCCATTGTTTTTCCGCATTTCGATTACTTAATAACAAAATTCCGAAAATAGCTTTTTTTGGAGATATAATCATAATATTTGGTACAAATACAATTGATTGGCAATCAAGGAATGACTTGTCATTGGCCATGTTTTGTCGCCGTTACCGAGATACAGGGGCTCAAACAGAACCAAAATTACACCCGACTTTAGTTTTCTACGAAAATCTTCCTATTTAAGTAAAGGGTGACGCTGTGGGAGGAATTTGATCGGATGAAAAACTATTAGGTCTATTAAAATCACTCTTTTACGTAACTGTGCTTAACTTTGGGAGTTTTTTTCCTAAATTTAGGTGATGTTAGGTAACAAAATGGCGGACGCTATTTTCACGCTAAATTTCATATTAAGTAGTTAATATCTAGCGTTTTACGAAAGTGCCTGTCAAGTTACTCGTATTAAAACAATTTTTGAAGCTTTCTAAATGTAGATCTGAAATAAAATTGAAAATTCGTTTTTCGACGCCGAAAATTACTTTTGATTTTTCGTACGCGCCTCCGGAGCCGGAATCGCGCGCCGGGAGCTGGAAATGCCCTGACCCGAGTAAGTTTTTTCAAGCCATAAGGAACACAACGCTTCCAATTCATCTTTTTTAATACCTATATGTTCATTGCTATCGATCTCCACAGGCTCTATGCGTGTAAAATCGCTTATATATGCTCAGAGGAAGGAAATAAATTATCGAAAATAGCTGAATATTGAGGCACATCCAAATAAATCCTTTTCGTAAAAACTCGTAGCCTGTATTATTTTTACACACTTCATAGATGTTATGTTTGATTGAGAAAATTGCAGTGACCGAAAAGCTAAGTAAAATATCCTTCGCATTTATTTTATGTACATCCTTGCCCTGTAAAGCGCAACACGGGGACTTATAGCAAACCGCTCCTGCCGCCGAACCCAGGGTTTTTCCCTGCCTTTGCGAAACCGTTTTGCTCTCCGCCTCTAACAAAGGGGTTTTTCGCAGTTTCTTTCTTTCTTTGGAATTCTTTGACACCGTAGGCCTAGGGTGCAGTGACCCTTTCCTACGGGCCTAGTTCCGTAGCGTGGGTGACGCCTGGGTTTTTCAGTAGTAGTGTGTCAACTGTGAGTGTTTGGATGTAGTGTTTCGTGTATCTCGTCGGCTGGCGATTTGATTTCAAACCGTTTTTTGCATTGTATATTTGACTCTCAGTACAGGCTTGCAGTGACAAGAGAAGATAAAAAAAAAGGTTTTGTTGTTTGGCGGTGTTGTTGTAGCGACTTTACAGGATCCTACCATTTTTCGTGTGACTGTGCAATCATGTACCCTCCTCCTCATCTTCACGTCGCAATGGCGTGTCTGATTTGGCGGTATTTGAATATCTTTTACCCGTCAATTCCTCAATTTCAAAAAGGTATGCTCTTTCCTATTATTTTCTTGCCACCAATTACTTTTTTTCTATGAATCTATCTTTAAATATTTTAATTGGAGTGTATTTTATAGTTTTTTATGTGATCATCGTTGAGCCCTAGTACTTTCATCCATTACCTCGCTGTTTTCGTATTTATTTGCCAAAATCAGATTGAATCATTCTTAACCCTTCTGAAATTTTGCACAGGTTTCTAGAGTCACTACCTGAAATATGTATCGCGTTAAAATATCTCGATTTAAGCTCCATGAGCAAATAATAGAAGCGAGGGCAGTAGTGATATAATGGGGCTCCGAGCGCAGTTCATTTTTCAACAATTACTCCTTAGTGAAACAATATGCAACCCAAGTGAGACATGATTAACGATACCCAATCCAACCCCCATCACATGAGCAAACAAACCCAAGGTCAACGGCTTTGCATCACCAAAAACAGACATGCATCTCCGCTAATATCAGTATTTCGACAAAAAAGACCATCCTGTGCGAAAGAGGAGACAATTTAAGCCTAAAACAATATATTATATTTTAATAAACTATTATATTTAAGTATAAACAATAGCAATTAGATATCATCCCAATGAGTTCTTCACACGCCTGACCTCGCTATATACCCGGCAACAGTCGCATGCTAAGTCAACGACTTTCACTTATTTCTTACGTGAACGCAACAGACTTCCTCGTTCTCAAATGCTTCTGATTGCCAACTAGCATCCGCTCGATTCAACAACAGTCTCATGCTTGTCAAGGACTCACATTTTTCTTACGCTAGCGTAACAGAGAGATAGACTGGGCGCACGCCCCCTAGCTCAGCTAAAAATTCAACTCAACCACCGTTGCCCCGCACACCCGCGCATATATACCCCCGACCGGTCAAGATGGTCTGCCTAGGCATATAATTGCGGGAGTACGGTCCGTACTGATGGACGGTCGGCCAAATTGGCTGCGGTAGGGCCGTACCTCCAGGACGCCTGTCACGTCGAATCCTTTATTATTTGTAATAACACGTTACAGTATAAATCATCGATAAACATTATACCAGTGCCCCGGCGAAAAGCCGAAAGGACGGCCTGGTTGTCAATATACAAAACAATGCAAGAAAACTCTGGTACATTCTTAAAAAGGTGGGATATGCCTCAAATGCTTCTGATTGCCAAATAGCAAGTGCTCGATTTTACTTCAAGGGAAAGGCACGAATATAAATAAAAACACACAAAGCATATAGGGATGACAATTTATTGTTTCAGTAATAAACATATTTCATTATTAACACAGCAATAAACTAGCTTGTAACAATTATATTTCTGGCACATTTTTTTCAGAATATAACTTAATTAAACAGCCTTCATTTATCCCTTAAGCGAATGACAGTCGTACATTTCCAAATTACCCACGCAGATACCTTTGGGTAGAAGACTAGTCAAGAACGACTTTTTAGCACGTTTTGTGGATAAAAACTGATACTTATTTGTGTATTTAAATAATATGCTCTCCAATTCCGATTGATAAACATCAAAAGAATATTCGAACAAGCCATAAAAGTTGTTTATTAGCCATGAGGCTATTCTCGCATACAGCAACGTTGCTGGTGATTTAGGGAGTAAGTAGCAGTGAACCCGCCGTGGACAAACGTAACCATAACTCGAAAACTATCATCCGGAACAAGTCCAACTCTCTTATTTTTCTAATTTTTAGAGGATACTGTACCTATGCGCCAAATTTAAATGAAATGTAGACGTAAATAAAAAATTTTATTTGAATAAAACATCGCGAAATTTCAATAAATCAGAAACTACTAAGCCTATCAAGCTCATATTTAATTGACGGACTTCTTAGAACCTCGCACAGCTGCATATCAAATTTCAGCAAAATCCATCTACAATTAAAAAAGAACCTTATAAAAATTAATTGCCATAAGTACTCAGAAACAACGCACCTAACAACTCCAGATGTTCATAAAAGACGTCTTAAAACCTCACAAACCTGTAGTGGAAGTTCAATATTCTTTAGGTAAGATAGCTTGTACCTGTATATCACTTCAATCCCATTATCCGTTACCGAGATACAGCTTATATCAGACCGAGCGGAGAAGAAAAAAAAACCAAGGTCAACCACTTTAAACAGCGGCGCAAGAAAAACGCAACGCTTGACATTGCCACTGAATGATCCAAACTGGATCACCGGCCTTCTCTCTTAAATTCACAAGTATTTGGATCCAACCCAGCGAAATTCCCACACTAAAACGCCATATACGGACATGTATTCGCCTTGTATGATCTATATATCGGCTCATGATATGCTACACTGCCAATAAATGTGACATATATATATGGTAAGATATGGGTTCAACGTATATGTTTACCCAATATATTTTTCATAGAATGTGTTACATATGGCATTAAATTTTAATTTTAAATCATATTTTAAGCATCTCTCGCATACACACACACATACTCCTAGGAAAGGATAAGGAAAATGGATTGCTAGCATATTGAGGACAAGGACAAAGCAGCTGGTAAAGATTTAATCAAGACAGATCACAAAAGAAAAGTTTCTGACTCAGCAGGGCTTGAACCACGGACCTCCTAATTTAAAGTTTTATTTTTAAAGGAATATAATTTTGTTATATTATTTAATACTCTACTAATATGATGGTTTAAATGTAAACAGTAACAAGCATTCGGTGGGGAGAGATCAAATTAGGCTGCTAGATACAAAAATAGCTGATCAATTGCATTCCAGAAATTAGTACCTACCATAAATAAAGATAATGATATAATGTAAATTGGTGGTACAATACATTTTAATAGCTTTAACAACCTTTTTTTCCGTCGTGAAACAGTTCTCCTGTGTACAGATGAAGACGATTCACCGTAAAGCACTTTCTATACCCAATATCACGGAGAAAGGTAGGACTGAATAAAGAAGATTAATACTATTTCTCTTAGACTTCACTGAAACATTGAGATAAATTTTTGGTCATATTTAGCCTTTTCTGAAAAACAATCCTTGAGTGCAAATTAATGCTTAATATCGGTCGTCAGTCAAGTGGCTTCTTGGTTTCTGTAGTAGATGACAGTGTTTTTGGTGTTTGTTGACCTTTATACAGAATTAAGGCCACTTTGTTTCACTATCACATTCATTCTAAATACACACACATTTCCTTTATTAAATATCATCGAAATTAAAATGTTAAACCATGCCTATAAGTAAATAGAGTATATAGAGAAAGCTATGTATTTCAACCATTCACAGAGTTCGTACGCGGCAAACGTCGAAAACCTCAAAAAATATACTTAGATGCAAGACTAGGATCCAAATTTTCCTACCCGGATGTTCGTGACCCTAATCAAAATTTATATGATCGTTAGTTGGGAAAATGCTCTTCTTTTAGCTTAAAAGTGCAGGCAAATATGCTTAAATCTTTCAACATATAATGCATTGCATTGCATCCAATTTCAACACATAATGTTTAAACCATGGTGATAACCAGTCGAAACTTTGTTTCACACATAATACCATCGCGATACGCTGTTGAACCTTGTGTACCAGCCAGCACATTGTAAGCCATTTCTGTAAGAATTGAAGGGAATAAGGTATGTAGGTTTACAATGGAAGTATCATACCCTATTCTTACGGTAAAGTTGTTGGCTTTGTCCGAAGACAAACATAGTGAATTCAAATGAACCACATCAATTGATAAATCATTAAAAGTAATGAAGAAATATTATTATTAAGTATGGTCAAATTCTATGAACAAAGTAGAATTATGTCCAAAAATCTTAATGGAGCATGCATTCAGAAGTGAATGTTCCTAGCAACTTAGTCTTTAAAGGGTCTTGTCTTACAACCCCCTCAGCAGTCATGCATCAGGATATGTTAAGTAGAGTCCATAAAGGTCATCAAGGCCTAATAAATTTAAAAAAAACTTAGTCCGCGGTGTCATGTCCTGGCCAAATATCAACTCAGATGTAGAAAATTTAATGAGCTCGTGTGAGCTCGTATACGATGCTGCCCGCACCTCCGTAGTGATGCCACCGGGTTGGGTATCGTTTGATCACTTGTAATTAATGGGTTACGTTTTAATATCAGCAAGTATTAACCCATTTGAGAAAGAACCGAGGGAAATCTGCAGGAGGAGAAATTCCATTAATTCCTTAAGAAATATGTACGTGGGTATGTACGGAGGTGCGGGCAGCACCGTATACGAGCTCACACGAGCTCATTAAATTTTCTACATCTGAGTTGATATTTGGCCAGGACATGACACCGCGGACTAAGTTTTTTTTAAATTTATTAGGCCTTGATGACCTTTATGGACTCTACTTAACATATCCTGATGCATGACTGCTGAGGGGGTTGTAAGACAAGACCCTTTAAAGACTAAGTTGCTAGGAACATTCACTTCTGAATGCATGCTCCATTAAGATTTTTGGACATAATTCTACTTTGTTCATAGAATTTGACCATACTTAATAATAATATTTCTTCATTACTTTTAATGATTTATCAATTGATGTGGTTCATTTGAATTCACTATGTTTGTCTTCGGACAAAGCCAACAACTTTACCGTAAGAATAGGGTATGATACTTCCATTGTAAACCTACATACCTTATTCCCTTCAATTCTTACAGAAATGGCTTACAATGTGCTGGCTGGTACACAAGGTTCAACAGCGTATCGCGATGGTATTATGTGTGAAACAAAGTTTCGACTGGTTATCACCATGGTTTAAACATTATGTGTTGAAATTGGATGCAATGCAATGCATTATATGTTGAAAGATTTAAGCATATTTGCCTGCACTTTTAAGCTAAAAGAAGAGCATTTTCCCAACTAACGATCATATAAATTTTGATTAGGGTCACGAACATCCGGGTAGGAAAATTTGGATCCTAGTCTTGCATCTAAGTATATTTTTTGAGGTTTTCGACGTTTGCCGCGTACGAACTCTGTGAATGGTTGAAATACATAGCTTTCTCTATATACTCTATTTACTTATAGGCATGGTTTAACATTTTAATTTCGATGATATTTAATAAAGGAAATGTGTGTGTATTTAGAATGAATGTGATAGTGAAACAAAGTGGCCTTAATTCTGTATAAAGGTCAACAAACACCAAAAACACTGTCATCTACTACAGAAACCAAGAAGCCACTTGACTGACGACCGATATTAAGCATTAATTTGCACTCAAGGATTGTTTTTCAGAAAAGGCTAAATATGACCAAAAATTTATCTCAATGTTTCAGTGAAGTCTAAGAGAAATAGTATTAATCTTCTTTATTCAGTCCTACCTTTCTCCGTGATATTGGGTATAGAAAGTGCTTTACGGTGAATCGTCTTCATCTGTACACAGGAGAACTGTTTCACGACGGAAAAAAAGGTTGTTAAAGCTATTAAAATGTATTGTACCACCAATTTACATTATATCATTATCTTTATTTATGGTAGGTACTAATTTCTGGAATGCAATTGATCAGCTATTTTTGTATCTAGCAGCCTAATTTGATCTCTCCCCACCGAATGCTTGTTACTGTTTACATTTAAACCATCATATTAGTAGAGTATTAAATAATATAACAAAATTATATTCCTTTAAAAATAAAACTTTAAATTAGGAGGTCCGTGGTTCAAGCCCTGCTGAGTCAGAAACTTTTCTTTTGTGATCTGTCTTGATTAAATCTTTACCAGCTGCTTTGTCCTTGTCCTCAATATGCTAGCAATCCATTTTCCTTATCCTTTCCTAGGAGTATGTGTGTGTGTATGCGAGAGATGCTTAAAATATGATTTAAAATTAAAATTTAATGCCATATGTAACACATTCTATGAAAAATATATTGGGTAAACATATACGTTGAACCCATATCTTACCATATATATATGTCACATTTATTGGCAGTGTAGCATATCATGAGCCGATATATAGATCATACAAGGCGAATACATGTCCGTATATGGCGTTTTAGTGTGGGAATTTCGCTGGGTTGGATCCAAATACTTGTGAATTTAAGAGAGAAGGCCGGTGATCCAGTTTGGATCATTCAGTGGCAATGTCAAGCGTTGCGTTTTTCTTGCGCCGCTGTTTAAAGTGGTTGACCTTGGTTTTTTTTTCTTCTCCGCTCGGTCTGATATAAGCTGTATCTCGGTAACGGATAATGGGATTGAAGTGATATACAGGTACAAGCTATCTTACCTAAAGAATATTGAACTTCCACTACAGGTTTGTGAGGTTTTAAGACGTCTTTTATGAACATCTGGAGTTGTTAGGTGCGTTGTTTCTGAGTACTTATGGCAATTAATTTTTATAAGGTTCTTTTTTAATTGTAGATGGATTTTGCTGAAATTTGATATGCAGCTGTGCGAGGTTCTAAGAAGTCCGTCAATTAAATATGAGCTTGATAGGCTTAGTAGTTTCTGATTTATTGAAATTTCGCGATGTTTTATTCAAATAAAATTTTTTATTTACGTCTACATTTCATTTAAATTTGGCGCATAGGTACAGTATCCTCTAAAAATTAGAAAAATAAGAGAGTTGGACTTGTTCCGGATGATAGTTTTCGAGTTATGGTTACGTTTGTCCACGGCGGGTTCACTGCTACTTACTCCCTAAATCACCAGCAACGTTGCTGTATGCGAGAATAGCCTCATGGCTAATAAACAACTTTTATGGCTTGTTCGAATATTCTTTTGATGTTTATCAATCGGAATTGGAGAGCATATTATTTAAATACACAAATAAGTATCAGTTTTTATTCACAAAACGTGCTAAAAAGTCGTTCTTGACTAGTCTTCTACCCAAAGGTATCTGCGTGGGTAATTTGGAAATGTACGACTGTCATTCGCTTACGGGATAAATGAAGGCTGTTTAATTAAGTTATATTCTGAAAAAAATGTGCCAGAAATATAATTGTTACAAGCTAGTTTATTGCTGTGTTAATAATGAAATATGTTTATTACTGAAACAATAAATTGTCATCCCTATATGCTTTGTGTGTTTTTATTTATATTCGTGCCTTTCCCTTGAAGTAAAATCGAGCACTTGCTATTTGGCAATCAGAAGCATTTGAGGCATATCCCACCTTTTTAAGAATGTACCAGAGTTTTCTTGCATTGTTTTGTATATTGACAACCAGGCCGTCCTTTCGGCTTTTCGCCGGGGCACTGGTATAATGTTTATCGATGATTTATACTGTAACGTGTTATTACAAATAATAAAGGATTCGACGTGACAGGCGTCCTGGAGGTACGGCCCTACCGCAGCCAATTTGGCCGACCGTCCATCAGTACGGACCGTACTCCCGCAATTATATGCCTAGGCAGACCATCTTGACCGGTCGGGGGTATATATGCGCGGGTGTGCGGGGCAACGGTGGTTGAGTTGAATTTTTAGCTGAGCTAGGGGGCGTGCGCCCAGTCTATCTCTCTGTTACGCTAGCGTAAGAAAAATGTGAGTCCTTGACAAGCATGAGACTGTTGTTGAATCGAGCGGATGCTAGTTGGCAATCAGAAGCATTTGAGAACGAGGAAGTCTGTTGCGTTCACGTAAGAAATAAGTGAAAGTCGTTGACTTAGCATGCGACTGTTGCCGGGTATATAGCGAGGTCAGGCGTGTGAAGAACTCATTGGGATGATATCTAATTGCTATTGTTTATACTTAAATATAATAGTTTATTAAAATATAATATATTGTTTTAGGCTTAAATTGTCTCCTCTTTCGCACAGGATGGTCTTTTTTGTCGAAATACTGATATTAGCGGAGATGCATGTCTGTTTTTGGTGATGCAAAGCCGTTGACCTTGGGTTTGTTTGCTCATGTGATGGGGGTTGGATTGGGTATCGTTAATCATGTCTCACTTGGGTTGCATATTGTTTCACTAAGGAGTAATTGTTGAAAAATGAACTGCGCTCGGAGCCCCATTATATCACTACTAGGGCTATATCTGTGACTGTTAAGAATGAGTTCTTGTACAATTATTTACATCTACATCTACATAATACCCTGCAAGCCACCATAAAGGTGTGTGGCAGGGGGTGAATTCTCACCAAACATGCACTGCATATCAGGCATAAAAAAGGATTAGCATTTATATAGGTACTGTTCAAAACTACACTATTTAAAAACAAGATAAAAATAGCAAAGCATACATGCAAAAACATGCTGTTAGTTGGGTTAGCTTTAAGTCCTTATACCATATTTATGCAGAAGGTGGAATATAGAATCAAATTCTGAAGCCAAAATAGCTGTCCGGGATTATACACGCAAGGGGTTTTTTGTTCCGAACCTGATACGGTGGGAAGAAAGCTCCCGCAATAACGAGAATTGTCTGATCAAAAAGCAATATTGGATGAATGAGTGCATGTATTTTTTTGAAATTGTAATGATGTTTTCACCATGTACATCAGGAGCATCCGGAAGACCAGAAAAAGAGTTTCATGTTTCATCTGAAAGAACTAAAAAACGTAAAACTGAATCTCTTAGGACATCTGCTTCCACCGCCGAGCTTACGTTAGCAGCCTCTGAGTTTGAGAGAGGAAGGAGATATTGCGGCTGCTACGTTAGTGACTGAAATCACAACCACAACACCTACAACAAATGGCGGAAAGGTGATGTGATTCAATCAGAAATGCCTGTAGAGAAGGCGTTGTCTCTGATGGTATCTACAGAGTTGATCATGAGTCAGTATTACTCCTGATTAACCTGGATCCCATACAGAGATTTTCAATAACTTCGAGAGCAATTTCAAGTGGACAGCTACTTAACGCCGAGGCATTTACTCAGTACTGCTTCAAAACTGCTGAAGTGTACGTGGAGCACTACGTATGGTATTACATGCCACCTACAGTACATAAAGTACTCTTTCATGGAGGGGAAATTTCCTGGTATGGTCAAAGGCTTGGACTTCTGGGGCGAAGAGGCAAAGAAACGAAAAGAAGTCCTTAATAGTGTCCCTCTGGAACGTAAAATAATGTTTCGTGCGGAAAATACCGCAGTTTTAAGACTTCAAGTGTGTGAAAGAGAAGTTTACTTTTGAGAGGTGAAACCTTGAACGAGATGTCACGTACACTTTAAAACCTTAATATTTCAATATTCCCATGATTTAATACATGTACAGCCTGTGAAGATCGATATCAATCCACATATATTTAAAAAGACGTATTGGAAGCGTTGCGTTCCTTATGGCTTGAAAAAACTTACTCGGGTCACGGCATATCCAGCTCCCGGCGCGTGTCTCCGGCTCCGGACGCACGTACGAAATATCAAATGTAATTTTCGGCGTCGCAAACGAATTTTCAATTTTATTTCAGATCTACCTTTTTAAAGTTTCAACAACTGTTTTAATATAAGTCAATTGACAGGCAATTTCGTAAAACGCTAGATATTTACTACTAAATATGAAATTTAGCGCGATAATAGCATCCGCCATTTTGTAACCTAACATCGCCTAAATTTAGGAAAAAAAAACTCTCAAAGTTAAGCATAGTAAAGTAAAAGAGTGGTTTTAACAGACTTAATAGTTTTTCATCCGATCAAATTCCTCCCACAGCGTCACCCTCTACTTAAATAGGAAGATTTTCGTAGAAAACTAAAGTCGGGTGTAATTTTGATTCTGTTTGAGCCCCTGTATCTCGGTAATGGCGACAAATCATGGCCAATGACATGTTACTCCTTGATTGCCAATCAATTGTAAGTATTTGTACCAAATTTCATGATTCTATCTCCAAAACAAAGCCATTTTCGGAATTTTCTTTACACTTTTCGATTTCAGCCCACTTTGCGACGGCAGCATCAGTGCGGTTAGGTCCGCAGGACGATCGCTTCCGATCAGGCGTTGGAATTCGTACTGCGTGAAACTCGATTTTTGGGAATTCCCCATGATCTCAAGAGGTGAGGCATGCCGGAAAAATAAACGCCCACCTTTTTTCTAATTTATACGCGTCAGAAAACATTCTGTCGGCGCCTTGTAACCTTGTCCTTGGCATTCAAGAAAGATGAAAAATAACCCTGAAATTCTGCTATCATGAGAGGTATCCGACAAAGTTGCGTGACTATTCCATTGATGATAAGTTTCACTCCCTAAAAGAGAAAAACCGTAATGCATCCGTCCTAGTATCGAACCAGTTGGTGGTCGTGTAGGAGTGGTGACAACAGTACTGGCTTTTCATCCCGGATGGCGCAGGGACCCCTTTTCCATTCTCTTTTTGATAGAGGAACCTTTCGTACCATCCCTTCCTTTTTTGTGTATATATTGCCACTCAGCCACCCATCACTTCCACGTGACAATACCCAAGAAGGTTATAATTTACTGGAAGAGGCATTGGTATGCTAGCCTGCGGGTGACATTGAAGCCAGAGTGGGGGTGTTTGGGAAGGAATACGGCCCACCTACTCCGTACAAAACGTTGTGTTTTATACGACCTCTTATGGAGACTATATGTACATTAAAACATAAGTAACAATGAATCCGTGCCCAGATTTCATCGCAAAGGAATCGCAAATCAATCTTTCTACGGCTATTTAAGGGAGGTATTAATGCATTTTATTACCATAGGAGATAATTTGGTTAATGGTAGTTTTCTGGAGGGCAGAGCAGGTAGACGGTCATTAGCGAGGGTCTCAGCTCGCGATCGTCCGAATCCGTAACCTCGCCCGACGTCGACCCTCATTAGCGACCGGACTCTCGCGGTAAGGGGCCACGCGGACAAAACGGACCGCGTGCAATACGATGTTAAAAGTTATTAACTATTTAAATGGGCAATAATTTATTACCGCCATTTTATTACAAGTCCTAAGAGAATTACGAGCGTTTTTTGATTGACGCTCTACGATAAAAATTAACGTTTTTCATGCATCATCTAGAAATATGCTGTTTACACTTGGCAACGTTGAATTTCCAGGAGCCTCACACGCGGTGGTTTTAAACAGCTAAGAGCTTTGAGAGAGGGAAATCTTGACAGTGTAACACATTTGAAATGAAGTTGCTTACGTCATTATCAACTCCAAGTATTTTTTAAATTTTATTTATTTAATATTTTATAACTATAAATGGTTCGAATTTAACCTATTTTAAACTACATGTGTGGAAAAAAATAGGAAAGTAATTACGGGAAAGAAGTTACAAGTTGGTACGTTCCACACTATTTTATTACTGTCGACCATGGTTTCGAAACATATAATTTCACTATCAAGGTATTACATGTGTTTAAACCATGGTCGATAGTAATACAATATTGTGAAACAAACCAACTTGTAAAATCTTTCCTATAAGTCAGTTCCGTAAAGTTAAGCCTTCAACTTTGAATCATATACCTATATTTGGAGCTTGTTTGTGTGTTTGCGCTCTTTCCACTGTATCTTTGAATCGTTTTTAAAAATGCAATCAACATTTTCCTTACTATTCTAAGTTTTACCACGTGTAAAAACAACTGTAACCGTACGAGTAGCAAGCCCGTAAGCCCATGCCTTCCAAAATGGCCACTGCCTTCTCTAATCAGCTCCTCCAGTAATTCTAACCTCCATGGTTCTAAAGATTTGACGGGACAGATTGACAAACCAGAAAACAAAAACACTTCATCTACATGTTTGTACATATTCGTCTTCAGGTCATATAGCACGATGAAGGCTCCGCAAGGATGTTTGGCAGAGGGTTACTCCACACTCGTCGTCGATTCACCGTTGAGTAAATAAAACCTTTGGTAGTACAAACATTGCCGGTTTAAACTGTAACTCTATTTCACTTCTTAAGAGAATATGGCGTCCCCGCAACTGCCGACCAAAACTAACATTGAGTGGGAGAGACACTGCTAGAAGTCTGCAGAAATATTTCCAGTTATCACTTAAACGTGATAAATGCAGTCAAGGAATAAGTAAATCTGTGTACAAAGGATTACAGTAACTTTAAATGCAAAAATAATCTTAAAATATCCCGGGGTTACAGTGTGTATCAAATGGAGACCATGTGTCATACGCACGACACATGTCCTCCCGTCGGAGGAAGGGAAGACATTAGCGAGACGACATTTACCTCCTGAGAAAGGCTCGCGATCAAGGGAGAACTTCGGTGGAAACCTCAGTGCGGCAGTCACTGTGGTGCAGATGTACCTAGCGTATGGAGAGGAGAACCTTCGAGACTCCCCTTTTGGAGCGAGAGTCATTTGGCAGGCATTAGCGGTCTGGATGGCGGACACCGCCAAGGATCTCCGATATTCCTTCATCGTGTAACAAGCCTGCTTGCGCCACTCACAGGCAGTCCCAGATCAAATTAATACCATTTTTTTCCGGTTTTTAATAACAGATGTCAACTAAGGAGATCTACAGTTCTCGCTAGAACATTCTCATTAAATGCCGTGACTAAGTGTTTAGAAAACATTTAGTCATGGCATAGAGCTGCACTTAGTTGCGAAAAGTCACTTAGTCCACATCTTCGCCAAATCTTTTAAGTACAGTTCTATTAGAAGTTCATAATATAATCTTCAGATTATGACGTCGAAATCTATGGCAATAAATTGCTATTGTGGGTGAGTAGCCTTAATAAGTGACTTATCCTCAGTACGGCGTTCGTTTCAAAATTCAGAAGTTAAAAACGTTACGCTGCATACGTACAGGTAAAAAGACTAGCTTTTGTTAGAAAGATGCGATATTTAAATGATAGGTGCAGTTGTAGCATGAATAAATTCGTGCTTTTCGTCAAAATTACTTAGAGCAGCTTTGGCGGCGGTTTGGCATGGCACGATTTAATACTTAGTAACTCAAAGAGCACTGGGAATATTTATTTATTGGAATCCTTGTCCGTAAGCTGCTATTGCTACTCTTTCACTGATTAGACGTTTGATGTCACACGGTGGTCAGGTCGGTAAATCAAAAGGTCGTGGGTTTGAATCCCGACTGGGCGTTGATGTTGATCTCAAAAATGTTGGGATGAATTTTGGTTAGACGGTGCCACATAACCTTAGTAATTGGAACGTAATTCTACGTAATTCTATTCGATATCTTGTTACCTTCAAAACTAGTCATCAGAAGTCCTTTTCATTTCGAATTTACAAAAGGCTAAATTTTTTGTGGAGAGGGTCAAACTAGATGCTTGGATGGCTTTGTTTTGGAGCTCATACCCAAAACGGAACGAGTGTTTCCATCAAAATCCCAATCAATCATCCCCCCCTCACTTTTGCGGGATTCAGACCCCAGCCACGTACAGTATACTTAAAATAGATCAATCAATACATTCCTCTCTTCGAGAATCACGTGTTTATGTCCTCGCAGCATTTGCGTCCCAAGGCCTTTTTTTCTTTTATACCTTCGTATTTACAGATGGAAAATTAGTCCTCGATAGAGTTGGTTTTAAATTAAAAGTATATCGTTGCGAAATGAGTCCTTACGACTCTGAGAATTCCGTTGCAAACGGTTTTGTGTGAGGCGAAACGCCTCGTTGCTCATTAGTGATGGTAGACTTGGATTTCCTCTGCCCCATCTGCCAAGGTAATATCACACCGTCTGACCTGAAGTTTTCAATTCGGCCAGACAACATCAATGGCCAAGGCAGAATTGAAAGCCGTGACCTTTGGGTTACAAAGCCGGTGCATTACCTCCTAGCTTCAGCGGTCGACCTGCTGAGAAGGCGTCTCACTGGGCCCATCAAACGGTGATGAGCTTTCAAAGTTGGCATAGATCCTGGGGATATTCTTGACTCCATTTCGAATGGAACTCCACCTGTTAGCTGAAGAATTAGCCGAGAAAACCACCATGTCCCCTATTTTATTCGAACTGCTCATCGTTGATCTTCCTCAAACGTCGAACCTCTTCTCCCACTCGGACGATGAGTTGAACCAAGGGTGGGGAACACATTAAATCAAAAGGCCAAATTTCACTTCCAGGTGATCTCATCAGGTCGCACTTTGCATGGAGATGCATAAAAAACTAATTATGTATATCAGAAAGAGTCAAACGAATTTTCGGGTACATGCATGTCTTGTCTGGTATCAGCCAGACGTTTAGTGACCCCTTCTGGTCACTCTTTCAAGGGAAATGAATATAGCTGAAAATTCTTTTGCCACAACATTAGCCGCGAAATTTTCAGCGAATCGGAGAGTTTAAATGTGTAAATGAAGATATTAAATAAGTGTCTTTCGGCGAATTACCTGTACAAACCGACTGTATCTCACTATTGCTTATATCCATATTCACGAAACAAAAACAATAATGATGTAAAAGAGACAATGATCTATTACCGATTAAACTGTGAACTAAAGAGAACGTTGCGCCTAGCTAGTTATCATGCATGACAATACTGCATAAGGCCACACCTGGGTCCAAAAAAAGGCCGCAGATTCCCTCAACCCCTCGAATCGCCACTATAAGGGTTGCACCGGCGCTGAAAAGTCTGGAAAAGTGGCAGAAGACTTGAAAGAAATTCCATACAACCGTGAAAAAAACTCTCGAAGGTCGTCTTCAACTCTAGGAAACGGGTACAGTTCCGACACTGCTGAACATACACCATGAATTACCCTAATGCCACGAGTCAGTTGAGGTAGCAGGTCTGTAATGTGCTGGCCTGGCACCTCAAAAGTCGTGGGTTCAAATCCCATCAAGGGCATGGATGTTCTGTTAGACCCAGGATTAAGATCTTATGTTAGTGTAAAACTAAACCAATTCAATACAACAAGGAGGTAGCATATCAGGGAGTCACCCTAGATAATAAACTCAGCACCCCGAAATATGCTTGAAAAAGCCTCTACAAAGGCAGCGTTATGTGGACGTCCTGACCTCTCTTCTTTGCTGCCGTATCTTCCCACTCCCACATCTTCTGGAGAAAGAATCACTGTTCCGAGGAATGATTAAACCAATAGTGCTTTACGGCACGTCATTTGGGCTTTCCGCTGTGATTCCCGCATGAAGAACTTGACCATCCTCTTGCCTTCGCTAATTTGACGTGGGTAACATGGTTTGCATGTTCTATTCGTGTGTCCGCTTCTTTACAAAGATTAAATAAAATCTTCCTCTCCCTTATATAGTTAAATGTCACTGGAAGCTGTTTTAATCCTCTCTGCCAGATATAAAAATATGCTTCCCTCCAATATCTTGCACTATAATACCTTGTTGCCCACCTTCGCTCCCCCACCGGCCTCGTTATTGGTGCCAGAGTCAATCATATCTGTACTCATTATAAGTGTAACAGGTGGTCACCTATTTCTATTCATATTTACATTCCCAGGAAAGCTAGAAAATATATCTTCAGCTGATTCGTTCCTCCCTACAATTCCTCCATTCAGGAAGAAGTTGTTGAGTGCTTTAGTTTTTTGTCTCTACATTTTATTTTAGAGCTATGGTCCTTCCTAACCCATGTAGTGAGGTGTGCTCTATACATTTCAGTTAATTCTTTCCAAACCTCTTCAGTGTCCTTAGAGTACATCTCGTAAATATGCCCCGCAAATTTCCTGTATTTTCATGCGCTTATAGTCGTTAGTATGGTTCATCAGTGGCAAAGATTTTCGCTTGCCTATGATGCATAGTCATTGTTTCTTGAATGTTTTTTTCTAAGGCCCTCGAAGCATATGTAGATTTACTAAGTTTTACCCCGTTGTGTAAGATTGCCTTGGCAACGCTTATTCTTTAACTTGTAGCATTTATGCGTGCAGTCTTCGCCGGTTATACCTACTCATGTTTTTTGTATATCCCATCATTCTCTCAGCGTTTCTACTCCGCAGTGGAAATCCTGCGTTTTATTTAATACGAAGAAAGAGATTATAAATTGGATCATTAAATCCTACAAAATTAGATCGAATCAAAAAGCCTTTGTATAATTCACGTCACTATCGTAATGCGTATTTTTTTCACTCTATATACACGATAGGCTAATTGAAGGACGAAATCTCGTCGGAACTTTCGTCGGAATTAAGGCGTTATCCTCATCTTTCCATGCCCTCCATTCTATTGTCACTGTGGGGTTGAGCGTCATTCCGTTCCTTAAAATGCCTCACGTGAATAAAACCGTGGGAGATTGCATGGAGGAAGCTTAAGATGCGGGGGTCGGGTTGGCATGGTAGCTAGAGTACTGGCCTCCCATTCCAAGGTCCCGGGTAGAAATTTGCCAGTGGATGAGATTTTTCAATGACATACCGGTCCCCGCTTTGAGGGCTTCGTGGAGAGCACTTCCAGCGTTCAGTATTCCGATCGTCGGATGGGACGATCCCCGCGGACCCCTTAGCGCCTTTCGTTAAGAGTGAGCTAATGCCTACGCCGCGTTTCTACCCTCCCTTCCCAGGAAAAATCCAATCTAAAACCAATTACCCGCCTATCCTAATCGGCACAAATTACATTACTGTAATTTTCCTACCCTAGAAACTACTTAAGATAAGGCCCGGAAACCCGCGCACGATTTTTGTTGGCTCTACATGCATCAATTTTCCTTCTCGCGAAGAAATATAGATGCCCAAAGAATCGAGACGAAATACAGATGCCCAAAGAATCGAGACGGTTCGCTTAGAATCCTATCGGTAATTACTTGAGGCATCAAAATGATACTTTCCGAATCGTCAACGTCGCATTTGGCGTCCTGACATTAGGACCTCTTTCATTTTTTCGATAGGCGTGTAACACTACATCTTTCTGCATCTTATAACCAGGAAAGGCGTTGGAACCGTAATGGAAGGCCAACGGTACGTACTTATTTTCAAACGAGCACAGAGAAAAGAGAATAATACATCCAGAGTGGATGGGGAACGTTTAGAGAGGCAACAAAATGTCAAAGCCAGTGATAGAGAGAGAGTGTAGGAAAAACGCGGAAGGGCAGTGTTTAACCCAAAGGGTCTGTCTGGTTGGTGAAGGATAGAGTACACCAAGTACATACTAAGCCCGACGGCAAATTAAGCTCACACGTCAACGAAGGGGAGATGGTTCCTTTCCCACTGCCACCTAGGTGGCAACTGTGGCTCCCCGTAACGGTCTGGTACCTAGAAATTTGCTCACATTGGGTTTATGTATCCCATCACCAGTAAATCTCTAGGATACATTTGCCCATTCAACCTACCCCCGAAAGAAAAACGATTCAGTCTTTTTGTTAGATAGCTGAAATTAAATACGGAAATGTATACACAAAATAGGAAAGACATTTTATTAATCTGAACTTTAATACCTCATCATCATCAAGGGTCAACAATCCTAGGATTGGTTTGACGCAGCCCTCCACTCGATTCTTCTATCAGCCAACCTCTTCATATTAACGTAGTTCCTCTCTTTCACGTCCTTTACGTCCTGTTCTATATAACTCATACGAGGCCTGCCTTTTCCATTTTTCCCGTTCACTTTTCCTTCGACGATTGTCTTCATCAGGCCATCGTGTCTTAAGATATGGCCGATTAGGCTGTCCCGTCTTCTTTTTATAGTTTTCAGCAGACTTCTCCTTTCTCCCACTCTTCTTAGGACTTCTTCATTTGTCACTCGGTCGATCCATTTTATCTTCATCATTCTTTGATAGCACCATACTTCGAATGCTTCTACCCTTTTCTTCTCCGCTGCTGTCATCGTCCATGCCTCACTGCCGTAAAGGAACATGCTCCAGATATACGTTTTGATGAATTGCTTCCTTACTTTCAAGCTTGTATTTCCAGCTGTTAGTAGATTCTTCTTTTGATAGAATGCCCTCTTTGCCTGGGCTATTCTACTCACTATTTCTTTCTTGCTTCGACCATCGTTGGTTACTCTGCTTCCCAGGTAACAGAACTCTTTCACCTCTTCCAGTTTCTGTTTTGCTAGTTTAACGTTGGTTTTTGCCTCTTCTCTTTAATACCTAATATTAGTTATTTATTTGCGCCACTAAACGCAACATTCCTGCCTTCTGCCGAGAATAATCTTGTTTTCTTCATTATTTATATACGTCGTCGTCTCGTTCTTCTGTCTGAGGTTTTCAAGCCTGTACCCGCACTTGTAGGGGGTTTAGACCGAGGGGAAAGGCACAGGGCGGGAATGAAAGTGTAACGAGGAAGTGTGGAGAGAAACCCGGTGTCGCCATTTGCCTGCTCTTAACGAAAGGCTCAATGTGAACCAAGGCTTAAGATCCTATCATACGCCTTAACATCCTATCAAGGCTTAACATTCTATCAAGCCTTTTTTCATTCACCAAGCCAAGCCAATTCACTAAGCCTTAACATTCTATCAAGGCTTATCATCCTATCATATTAATGAACTCGAATGCTCTCCATAAAGCACTCAAGTACAGGCTAGTTTTCCAATGAAAATTTATCTTCCACTGCTAGGATTCGACCCCAGTCCTTCTGAGTGAAAGGCCAGTACTTTTTTGTCTTAATTATTTTTCTTTTAACTTGAATTATAAACAAATAATGTTTTAAAGTAAACTGAGTATACTACGTCAGAAGTCAGTAAAACAATCCTATCCACTTACTCCCTATTCATTTTATTAGATGAAAAAAGTGATCTCGGTAACAGAAATAACTTATACGATGATGATACGTGAAAACCTCTCCAACAAATTAGAACCTGAGACCTTCAGCTCACAGCTCAACACCGTATCCACTGGGCTAATGTGTCACCATTCTACTTACAAACCTCCCAATTAATTCCTGGTGCAGCATTGTATCCTAATAGGTAAGGAGTTTGGCTACTGGCGATCTTCCCAGCTTCATATCTGTTCTTGTTTCTATTCTATTTCTTTTTTAAAACAATGGTGAATTTTTGTGTAATCTAGCCATCACTCAGCCAACTAACTTCCAACAGATGACGTCTAATTTAAGTCACTGTCAACTCAGCCCTATGAAAGTTAATGAAAATCATTTATAGAAATAATGTATGCAGATACTTGCAGTCTAAATTTGATATGATTTTTTGGTATGAATTCACATTTATTTTCTTGCATTTATCTAATGATATATAGAAATGCTAGCCACATTGAAATGGATATGTAGATGAAATGAGATATTGGAATGCCAGGATTTAGTACAGTTAGAACTAGATGTTCTCCCACCAAGACCAAGGTTCTATATTGTCAGATTGAATTTGAATGAGGAGTTTGGAGGGCAGTGTGAATGATAGTGGGAACATAAAAGACAAAACACAACTAGTTTTCTCACTCTATGATCTTTGAGCACCCTGATTAGGATTTATGCCTAATTATTCATTTTCAATAAAATATAGTTACATTCTAATAATTTTCATACAAGAAATGGTTTTAGGTGCAACTTTGTGGAAATTGCGAATATCCATATTGAAAAAGATCACTAGGTAAAAATCCACACTTTTTAATTCAACACCTAACTCTCACAAAATGAGTTGCTGAAACCTGGGTCGGCGTTGAATTAAAAAGTGTAGATTTTTACTACTTATCTTTGTCGATATGGACATTTTTTATTATTCTTGGAAGTTCTTCGGCTCATCACATGACCTTGAGCTACATTCAAAGTAGATGCATTTAATGTTATCGGCAGTTTTACCATAACTGGAACTTCACGATATGCAATAACAAAGCATACCTTAAAAACACAGTATGAAAAGTTCAGAAATGGGAAACTATTTCCATAATACATATATAGCTACATAATTATTTTTTAAAAGAATATTTTTATATAATATAGAATAGACTTATAGAATATACTTTTATTTAAAAGTTACCTATTAGTTGAGACTGAAATCTTTCCTAAAAAAGATCTATCATGACCTTGATGATATTGAGGTTAAATGGTTACATTCCAGATCATGCTCTTTTGTTACTTATTAACCTTTGCTTGCCAAGAATTATAACGATTTATATTACCTTTAAGAGCCGGCATTTAAATTCCTGATCAAGGGTCTACTGCCTAGAATATTTGGTATGGTTATTTAAAAAGTGGGGACATAAGTTCCCTTACAGCCAGCAGGACCCATTTTTTTACAAGAACTAAAATTCTCTTTCATCTGACGAAGGTTAAATCTTACAGTAATAGAAGACAGGTAGGGGTTATTATGTTTTTTTCCAATCTTAGCCTGAATGTTACATTTTTGTGACTATTGAATACTGGTATAATATTACATGCCATGGCTACATCCTCTGTTGTGAAAAACTAAGACTAAATTCCAAAATTGGAAATATTCTTCACCAAATAAACTACATATAGGTATATTTACACATATATTCAAGAACTATGTCACATCAATGTGAGCTTAGTTTAAAAAAGCTTTTTGAGGAATTAATTCCATTTTGGGCTGTAAAATACCTTTAATTTCTGAATAAAAACATTTACAGGGATATTTATGGTACCAAAGAAACTTGCAAATCATTTTTTTAAATTGAATGCCACTATTAAAACAAATACATAAATGAATTACTTGTCAACCCATATAAATAAAAACTCTTGAGGACTTCATGATGAAGTACCAAAAATTGTTTACAGCCAGATTAACTCATATAGTTTAAAAAATTAACCCAGGTCAGTAATTTATACACAGCAATGTTAGCGTCACTTAAGAGTAGGCACACTGGAATAAGGTCTGGATTGGCATTCTTGAAAAGCATTCAAGAGTTACAGGAAATACAAATGTAAAAACCACACAAATCCTGTATTAAATAATTAATAACAACAAAATTGTAATTTAATAGTGATAAAAATGTAAATAAAAACATTTCCCAAGCATAATATATATCAGTCTTGTAAATTTATATAAAAACATAGGATAATTCTATATGGTTTGGAAAGTAATACTGGAATTTTCGTACAAAAATCAATGAGTGCGAATGCAGCATACAAGTATTAGGTTTGTTAGAAATGTAAAATACATGTTTACATGATATGCAGAACTACTTTGGAAGCTTTCATGTAGTTTTTAAGAGAGCAATTATAGAGCAACAACACCAAATAATAACTGTCAGTTTGAGATCTTTGAAATAAAAGGACATTTTGTCTGTAAAAAGAATTGTTAACACAAGAGAACCCAAAATTAATAATAGAAGTAACTTTGAGGATATAAGTTAAAGGCAAACAATTTTCTATGCACAGAAGCTTTCGGTAAAAGCTGTTGACTGTGGCCAAGCGAGTGAAAAGACTGAGTGATTCAAGAATTTCCTTTGGTGCTCAAAGCCGTTGCTTCTAGTTATTTGTCCTTATCATTGAAAAAACTAGGTGAAAAAATGCAATAATTTATCCTGGGCACGTCACTGATGAACAACTTACGGTGAAGGCAATAGAAAGGGAAATGATGCAAGCAACAGGAGGCCACGATTGAAATTTCATAAAAGCTTTATGAAGGATAAGTGTATAAATGCAAATGGAAAGGTTGAGAATTTTAGAGGCTCGTAAATACATATTGAAAGATAATAAATATGCCCAGCATTATTCTAATGTACAAATCTTTGGTGGAGGACTAACGAGAAATATTCATAAATCAACACCACATAGAAAAAACATTTTTTACGATGCAGGTAATATTTCTCAAACAATAAAAACACAATGAGCAAAGATAACATTAACCCAATTGTTTACAAAATTGTTGAGAAAGGTAATTTTGGCTTTTCATTTCATAGAATTTTTTTCCCTTTTACTCCAACTAACGTATAAAAATTTAGATTTATTTCTGTTTTACATATGTAATGCCACTTACATTCCAAGCATTTTTACTCATCTTGGAGGATGGCAGTGCAACAGGGTCTATTTTTGGTACTGGAGTAAAATGTTGTTTGAATTAAAAATTAGATTCATGGTGAATTTTATGCATATTCAAGGAGTATCTACAAATGGCTTTTCATTCAAAACAATGTCTTTTATTCAGGATATAAACCAATAAAAGGGTCAACACAAATATGCATTACAAGTGAGGGTAAACATGATGGCTAAAGGTTAACTTGAGATAGCTCTAGCAAGCTTGCCCAGGCATGAGCTTTGAAATGCATTAAAGCCATGTACATACAAGCTGCCGACCATCATATGTCATCAATAAAACTTGATAGTAAAATTAACAGTTGGTATATCAGCAATGCAAAGGCTATTTATTAACGCATTGATAGTAATTTATCAATTCATTGATTATTCTCAACAAAAAAAACTGCCAGATCTCACTGCACAACCACCTCAAACACTTGCTGAGTCAAGTGTAAGAATTTGTGGCACATAAGAAGAACATCATTTCACTCAGGAAGTCAACCTGGATTACAACATTGTAAATGATTTGATTCCATTTACAAATATTAACCCTTGCCCATTTCACATGACTCAACATGAGTTAGAGTGAGACTTTTGACATAGTAAACAAAGTCCTGATTATATTACAGACTGGCAGTGAAGTGGTAGTGATTAAGCAAAATTTGAGGAAAACTTTGTAGATATTGTATCAGCTATGCCTCAGGTTCCTGGCTGGGAGGAAAATAGTGAGGCAAAATTTGATTCTATAAAAGCATAATGTTGTGAACTGTCAGAGAAGAGAACAGTTGGCTATGTCTCCTGTACCAGAAGTTGAGCAAGACAGATCTAGAAGGAAAATATCATTGGTCCTATTTTACAACTGGATAAGAATGAGAATGCCCTTGGATGCACTTTCATTGTTAATGTTCATGCCAACTAAAAGATAATGCTTGGCTTCTTTTTAATACTTTGACTTCTTAACATCTTTCATAGCTACTTCTCTGTTTTTAAATTGCTGTGCCAGTGAATGATTTGCTGCTCCTTATTTGCATGCAAGTTTGTTGGAAAGCAAGAAAAATTTAAGCAAATGACCTTATGAGATATGAAATGATAGGGGAATAATTTATGCATTTCACCTGAAATAGCTTAAACTAAATGACATGTCTCTTTTATATTTTTACCCCTTCAGGAGTCTTATATCCACTAATTGAGCCATGTAAAACTTCTTAATCACCAATTTCATTTCAACCCAGTCAATTTGTCAGATAGCAACATAAAAGGCATCATCGGCATTCATTTTTGAACCGATTAAAATATTTAGCAGCATAAGTCACAAGACCAACTACTGTCTACTCAAATCTTTTAAAAAAAAAGTACTTAGTTTCCATTATGAGATTCTTTCATTACATTTGGTGGTACAATCAAATGTTGAAGTCTTGAGTTTACTGAACATCAACGTGATTGAAAATAAGTATAGTGACTTTACCATTTTGTTGTGAATGCACCAATAATTTCACCATTTGGTTGTGTCTGCGCAATCATATTATCCAAAACGAATACATTTAGTTGAATAATAACTTAACCTTGCACAATCAAGTCATGTGAATGAGGATCAAGAGTGCTCTGAGCAAAGACAACATAAAACATTCCTATGTAACAATGAGTATAAAAAAGGTTTGGACTAGAATCAACAATAAAATAACACACAACATAGATTAACATATAGCATTAATATGATGGCACTTACAAGAAATAAACTGCCCCTTTTTGGCAGAAGAAATTTACAAAAAAAAGATGAAAGACATCATAAATTTTCTGGTCCACCTGCTCTAATGGTACTGAGCAGGGAAGGTGAAAATTGTCTAAAAAATTATTTCAAGATGTTACTTGAATAGATCTTGATTCCAAATGATAAATGCATTTCACAAATTTTTTCATGAAAATTGCTAAAATCAATCATAAAGAATATTAACTGCATACAATTCTAATTGTAGGATAACTGCCATGTATTTTGTCTCCATATCTTACGAGGTGTACAAAATAAATTTAACAACATCACCGCGTGATTATATATTTATAAGATTCACTGGAGTATTTATTCTGTTGTGCAAAAATTCAGTATTCTCACAACTCGTGGAAAAAATATATTCCTCATTCTTCCATTAGACAAGATTGAAATACTGAATTTTGAACCTAGTATAAAATTGTGCACTTCTATTCTTTTCATAAAAAAAAAACAAATTCCTCATAAATTAATTAAAACCTAAGTATTGTCACTTCTTATAATAATTACTTTAAATCACCTAAATCTAAACACCAAATTCCATTCGATCCATGGTATGATGGAATTTTTCACTCACAAATTGACAATACATACTTTATTCTCATGATACGTACCAAAAGTAAAGATGCACTTCCTCTATGTCTGAAACCAGTGCATATTCCAACGTACATTTAAAAATTAATAGCATCTTCTAGATGACTCTGGATACTTTTCACGAAGCTCTAACTTAAATTGTCGGAAGAGAAGACGATTGCGTTCCTGGTCAGCCTCTTTCTCAGGGTGAAAAGAATCCGGTGTCTTGAGACCCTGATGCACCAAAAATGCATTATTGAGCACAGAGAATTTGTAGCCAGCTATGTGAAGTTCACAAACCTGAAAGTAAAAGCATACATTTTTTTTAAACTATAAATTATCTAAAATCTAAGTAATTAGGCCATTTAGAATGTACGTATATTTTTTCAGTAAAACCCCAGAAATTTAACATGCAATATATATGTGTGATAAAGTTCAAGCATCCTGTAAAATCTCAAAATAAACACTGAGATGAAATACAAATAAGGTACTTAAATATTTCCTGTGAACAATTTGCTAGAAGAAATGATTACATGAATCTGTGCCTCAGGTATCAGTCTTATAGAAACCAGGCAGTTCATTGCAAAAAAAACAAAATTGCTTATCACTATACTCTTTTGGTTGTAAACACTGCCAGTTTCATTTCAAGAGGAAAATTAAATTCATAAAAATGAAATGAATAACTCAAATGCACTTGCTAAATGGAATAATATGTAAACTTTTAAAAATTGGTATAGTTAATCAGCAAAAAAATTTGAAGTTAACCATGGATACCAACAACAACAGCAGAAAGTGACACTAAAAGTGATACTGCTCAGAGTAATAATAATAATAATAATATTTTTAATAATAATAGTACAACACAATGCCTTGCAAAATAAAACTCCATGGAAAAATACTGAGTTTACAGCTAATAACTTTTTAGAAAATACTTGAACCAGTAGCATATACATATCAGGAAACCAGGATTATTGTGCAATAAGGGAGACTTAGCTGACCCTTCTCTTGTTTACGGAAACAAAGATTCATTCAGTCCTACAAAAATAGAGAAACATAAAATATATCCAGCAAGAGCCACATCATGCAGAACACACACATTTTGGCCACATAACATGTATGGTTAAGTAGGTTCAATGCTTAAAACAAATGAGATGATGCTTTTTTCCTGTTAATATCCAAGTCGACTTATCGTTTGTGTGATGTCCTTTTCATAACCAGAAGTTTCTACAGCTACCAAATAAACTTAACATCTACAAAAACAGATAGCTAAAGTTAACTATACATGTATTATCAATCTGGGCCTTAGATCAAACTACAATCAATGGTTTTGTCAACTAAGTTCAGGAGAAATTCCAGTGAATGTATAGGACAAAGGATGAACATTTTCTTGATAAAAACTACGTATTGGAAACTGAGAATGCTCCCAGTGGTGGCTACATCAGTTCAAAGCATGAAAGGGTTTCATTCAGAGAAATCAGGGAGAAACTACTTAAGCGAACCAACAGAAGTGCACAAAAAAAATTGGCTTATGATAATGCTGTATAGTGCAGGTCAATGGTGATATTAAAATTTAATAACTCAGCTTCAATTGGCACTTCAAGGCACACATGTCTCAGATCCCTTGCAAATTGCTGACAGTTTCAACCTATTGTTTTGCAACACGAATCACAATCACCCTACTTATTCCGACCTACCTAGAAGTTCCTTGCCGTCTAAGACCTTCTTTCTCTTTCCAACTGACCCACAAGAGGTCAACAAAACCTTGAGCACTCTCTCTAGCAAATGGTCTTCGGGTTTTGACGAAATCCCCATCCCCATCTTGAAGGCAGCCAAAGATTATTTATGCGACCCCCTAGCTGACATAATAAATGCTACATTTGATGAAGGATACTTCCCTAACTACCTAAAATTAGCCCATGTAAACCCTATCCATAAAAAAGGTTCTTACACTGACCCAAATAACTATCGACCAATATCAGTGCTTCCTAGTCTTTCCAAAATTTTTGAAAAAATTTTCCTCAATCGTCTCACAAATTTCCTAGATTCGTTCCAGCTCCTGGACAAAGCCCAGCATGGCTTCTTAGCTGGCAAATCTACCTCCACTGCCACTTTTCAGCTACTTAACCACATCCACAAGGCCCTCGACAGTAGAAACACCACATTAGGGATCTTTTATGATCTCAGTAAGGCCTTTGATAGCATCGATCATAATATACTCTTCTCCAAGCTTTCAAGTCTAGGGATTAATGGAAGTGCCCTGCTTTGGTTAAAATCTTTCCTCTCCAACCGGCAGCAGCAAGTAAAATATTGCTACCAATCAGACACTGGCTCCAACACAATCCTATCCAAGCCACTTCAAGTACACAAAGGTGTCCCCCAAGGCTCAATACTTGGACCTTTGCTCTTTTTAATCTTCATAAACGACCTTCCAAATTCAATTTCAGTTGGCAAGGTACTTCTTTACGCTGATGACACTTCCTGTCTTTTACAGTCAAAAAATTCAACTGAACTTGGGGATATTTCTCGAACCTCCATCTCGGACATGAATAATTGGTGCCAATCTAACAGACTCACCATCAATTCCCATAAATGTCTTCACCTGCAATTTCACCATAAAAGGTACCCACCTACCTCCAGCTTCTTACTTCGTTTAAATGGTAACACCCTAATCAGATCACACTTTGTCAAGTTTCTTGGTCTAGTAATCAATGAAAACCTGGACTGGTCTGACCACATAAAGCACATCATGAAAAAAATTACTCTAGGCATCTTCATGATCAGGAAACTAGTCCCAACTGTCGCCCTCAATACGCTGAAACTCCTATTTCACTCAAAAATCCAAGCTCACATATCGTATGGTATTTTATTTTGGGGAAAGGACAACCTCTCCTGCAAGATTTTTTCTCTACAAAAGCAAGCTATTAAGGCAATGCTAAACCTCCCCCTCCGTACTCCTGGCAGACCTTTATTCAGGAGCCACGCCATCCTTACACTTCCATCCCTCTACATACTCAACTGTGCCTTGTTTGTTAAACAAAACCCCCAAATTTTCTCCTTTCACCATGATGTGCACCCCTACCACACGCGCAATAGTACAAACATTCACCTATCCCAGAGCTCCACTTCGCTTTCTCTACAAGGTCCCCATCACACAGCCTCAAAAATCTACAACAACCTACCATCTGATATCAAGTCACTTTCTTCTCTGCTACTGTTCAAGCGTCGTGTAAAGAATCTACTTCTTCACAAAGCATATTACTGTATTTCAGAATTTATGGAATCTAAATGTGATTGTTGTGATGCCTAAAACTATTTTTTTTTTACTTTTTTACTAGCACTTTTATGTTTGCTTGTGATATTACTATTCCTTGTCTTGATATATGTATATATGACACTCCATAATGTTATCTCTTCTGACGATTTCTATGTTACCTGGTAACCAACAGAAATAAAAAGATATTATTATTATTAATTCTGGAAATATCCCATATTCCTCAATAAAAATTAGTTTCTCTGTCATAAAACGTGACATTTATATAACAAGCTTTCCTCTAACTCACATAATATAAATGAGATATCATGAATAAAAAAAGAAAGGTTAAAAAGTAACAGATCAAAAAAATTGAGCATTATGTACTGCTAATAATTTCCTTTAATATTGAAATAAAAAATGAAGAATAATTGGTCTTAAAGGCGACATAAATAAATTGAAGACTAGTAGTACAACTGCCAAAACAGAATGGTAGCATGTTTGCCCACTAACTAATGTAGAAATGTAATTTTTTATTGTCAATCCACTCACCTGACTGATACGGTTGAACCCATACTGCTTGAAGCGTTCATCGTAAAATGGAGCTGTGTTACGAGATATGTAAAAAGGCTCCCATGGGTCTTTCCACAGTACTTCAAAGAGAGGAGCTAAGCCTGTGCTTGGTGGTTCCTTCTGCCAAGTCTCATAATCTGTATGTACCTAAGAGGCAAATAAAGGAGACTACTCAATGATTTGAAACAGAAGGCTTTCAAAGGGTTGTACACATAGAAAAATTTCATTAAAGAAAAAGCCAGGTAAAATAGCTAAATGTTAGCTTGAATCTGAACGCAAATTCAGATTCAATTTCATAAGCATTAGCACTTGATGAAAGGTAGAACTTCAATGGGCAATGTTAGGCCTTTGATTTAATATAAACAAAATTAAGTAACTTTACATCTCACTAACACCACTTAATAAGGAAAAATTATGGTATAAATAATGCGACACAAGACACATTCACTCACTCAGTGATTCAACCCGAAGTTTGGTTTGAATAGGTGAGGGTAGAGCTCACCCCGGACTAAGCCACAGGTGTGTGAATTTAACACATTCAGGGTAGGGGGGCCAGTTCCTTTCCCAGGGCCACCTCGCTCACAGAGGATTTCGTTCAAAGGCTTCACCCGCATTTGAACCCAGGACCCTTCGATCAGTAGCCAAGCACTCTACCTACTAGGCCACCATACTCCCATCAAAATACATTTAGAGATTAAATAAATTAGCCAATTTTCAATTCAATCAACCATATATAAAGATGTAACATAATGATTCTTGCATATCCTCTCTATAAGACATAAGCATACACATCACTGAACATGAAGAACATACATGATCAAAAAGTGTAAGCTATAACAACAACAGCCAATCAAATTGAAAGTAAATGAATTAAAAAAAGGTGAAATTACATTCACTAAATTCTTAACACTTCAAACTTATCTTCTTCACTTGTAGATGTTTATTATTCATCCAGTAACTCAGGTAATGATTTAGATTTTTAAATAGCACATTAAGAGCTTTAATCATTTTTTAATGAAAAGAAAGAAATAAAGTTTATCAAGTTCTACCTTACTCTCTAAGGATGGCAAAACAGAATAAAATCTATTTCAAACTTTTTGTCAAATTTGGTATCACTTCATTAAAAGTTAATTTAACCAAGAGTGTTCAATTATGGTGCTAAGTACAGTAAATGACTGAATTGCTAAATTTCACATAACTAAAATTATTAATTCATTTTTTTACAGGTAAAAATACAACCAAATTGGACCAATCACACATTTGAGTTGAGGAATTAATTATTTGCATAATGGGCATCTATGCTATGCATGGGTGAGTATTAGCAAGGGGTCAGTTCAGTCCAACATTTCTCAGCATTACCAGTTCCAAATTATAAATTTGCAACCAGAAATGAAACATGCATATAATGTCTGGTTAAATAATTTTGCAGTTTAAAATCAACTGAGGTTACACTCTTCTGAAGATTCATGTCATTTAATAACTTCTCTGATGTCCTGTTTGCAACCATAAGTTTCATCAACCACCTAAGTAACTTCTCGTCTACATGAACTGATTGATAGTTAACATCAACCAGACATTATTAAATGGGTCTCATGGTACTAACTACAAATGTAAATATGCACACCTAAGATAATTTAAAAATTAATTTCAAACCAAAATTTTCTTTTCAAATATGTACTTACAACTATCTACGAGTTAAGAGAGCTCTGTATCTAAATTTTAACATCCTCAAAATCATAAGACCTTTCATTCCAACTTGAGGTGGGGTGATATTCCACAGAGAAAAAATCTACGCCTTGACCGATACTTTTTGATTTCCAGCCACGCACTCCACCAGTTAAGCTACCAAGATGTCCTCTTTCTCTGTGGAAGTTATAGTTTTGTGGCCAATTCGCGAACTTCGAATTTGAATTAGGGTTCTAAATCATTAATTTTAAAAAGAAAATAATGGGTCACTTTCACGGCCATTCACAACAACCACCTGGCATGACTACTAACCTGGCACTTCCAGCAGAGCTCAAAATAGAATGGCCGCAGCCTAAAAGTGTCTGACAGAGCAAGCAACTCTGCCTTATCACCGGGTATTGGAGCACCTTCACTGGCTTCAAACGCAGGCAGCACATAAACAGTCTTGTCTTCTTTCTGAGACTCCTCAAAGAGATGATACTTCACCGCAAAATTGGTGAAATCAGCTCGAAGGTTACGCGATGGCAACATATCTATGTCCACTGTGAGGACAAACTCAGTCGTGACCCCACGACGGGCCACATTGCGGAGGAGATTATTGGGATATGGTGGAGACTGGACACCTCCAACACCAGTTCGACGGGCATAGTTCCTCTTAGTTTTGTCCCTGCCAAATTCACGAAGCTGTTCTAGGAGGCTTCCACAGCGGGATGGTGCTGTGGTGCCCAGCGATGCAAGTGGTGCACGGCCACCAGGCAACAGGGGAGAGACCAAATGGAATGAGGCCAAGCGACGAATGGGGGGTGCACAGGCACGAAGGGATGCTATTGAGTTGAGAGCTGTTCCCAATTCACTTTCATCGGCAAACACTGCCACAGATATTGGTCCCTTGAAAAAAGACAAAATCAGTTACAAACAAAGAAATGCGAAATTGCAAGAAATTACGGCATGTTGTAGTCGAACTATAAATGATCAAATTAAAAGACGAAAACCATTCACTGCCAAGAAGAGAAGGTTGATAAGTAAAAATAGACAAGTAATGGCCTATCAATTCATTCAACACCAGAAGGGCATATGAATGAGATACATTAAGACTAGTCTGTTTAATTTACAGCTTTCAATGAATTCACCTGTATTTGATCAAATTTTCAGTTTATACTGCATGACAGACAATGTCACTGTCCTATATTTTGTAGCCATTTAAGGATACTAAGTCAGAAAAACAAGTTGAGAGAAAGAATACAGAGAAATTTAAATGGAAAAAACAAAATGCCAGTAACTTTAAAGAACTTAAATTTATACTACAGCCAAAAAATTGAAAGGAGATACTTTCGCTACACTATCATATATCAATCCATAGGGTTTTATGTTGCTAGGCAATGTCATGAAATTGACTGCTTTTACAAAACAGTCATACTTTAACCATCAAATGCTCAAGAAGCCCATATTGGCTTTCTATACTTTTTTAATGCTTAGGGTGCCAATATATCAGCTCAAGATAAAAATGACTATTCTTCAAAAATTAATGTACGTACATGTACAGTAAACTCTCAATTTTCTGTGCTAATGACTAGTAAAGGGTGCACAGATAATCGGGAAACACAGATAATACGCTGTTTGATTCTTTCCAGATTCATTTCTCTACAGTGCACCACCAAAATAAATAAACTCCTTAAGAAAATAACACAATCTGCCAATGAAAAGATCCTCGCTGTCTATAATAGCATTTTATTACAAAAAGAATCTCGTATAGCTGTCCTGGCCATAATTAAATATTCGCAAGCCTCGGGTGGCGGCACAAAGCCTGGCGTAAGACATTGGACCAGTCGGTAGGGCCGTTATGAAAGTCACGATTGGGGGAAAATAACAAAAGTTTACTTAGTTGTCTTTAAAACCACTGCCGATACACTAAATAGATTGGCGATGCAAGGATAATCCACAGCCTTGATAGCACGCATACGGATAATTGAGAGTTTAGTGTATACATACTTTAATGTTGAACATTAAAATTAGAAATAATAGAGTTACATATGGTTTTAGGACAAAATGTTCATTTTTATCTTTTTTTAGCTTCAAAGATAAAACCATATATATTTTAATTTATCCAATCCCTTTTCCTTTATGATTTGAACAACTAAAATGCTTGAACTTTTCGCAGAAAATGTATGCAATTTTAGAGCTTTTATCACTTTTGTTGCCAAGAAAGACTTTCATCGTTACACAGCCTTACCCTCATATTTTTGGGCATTTAACTTTCACAGTTCTTATTTTAGAGATTTAAAAACATGTCTTTGCCCTTGATGCTTTGCAGTTATAAATAATGTCTTGAAGATGTAGTATGCTTAAACAAAAATTAACTGAAGGTCCTTCCCGTTTTCCATTATGACATTAAAGTTGCATAACATGCCAGTAGAATTTTGCTTCACGTATTATTTATTTTGAAAAGAATGCAGAGACAAAATGATAACACAGTTAAAAGAAGCATATTTATCCTGTATGAGAGAATTTCTCATTGTAGCATACCATAATTTTCCTTGCTTGCAAACTGCAAGGGACCAATTATTATGTAGTTGTTTTATAAAATTGAAGGAGTATTTAACTGACTCTTTTGTTTTCACCTGTGGATCTCCCATTGTGCAGCCAAATGATCGATACAATATTAATAAGAATCAGTTAGAGCTACGATATACGTCCATAGTGGAATGGGATTGCAAGCTCCCTCTTGAATAAAAAACCCAGGTTAATTTCACTTGTTATAGTAAAATGAAGGCAAACAGGAATAAATTCATGTCATCTTTGTTTAATAATAACAATGATTCATTATAAATAGTAGGTAGTGAATCCAGAGGTTGATAACCTACCTGCCATCTTTCAACAAAAGGGAGAAGTCGGTGCAGATGTTCAACGGAACAGTGAGTAGCAACAGATATGTCCTGAGAAAGAGTGGCCACCGAGGCTTGTGGCAAGCTTTCTGCTTTTGCCAACTTGGGCACCACCTGGAATTCTCCACTAGCATCTAGCACCCGTCCAGTGATGAGAGCACGTGCTAGTATGGGCAGCTCAGAGTCAACCTATGAAAATAAATTTTAATGTTAGCAACATCAATTTTTTGATAGCTTAATAAAAAGCTGTTAAGTATTACCCTAAATTTGACAGAGCATCAGTGTTTTGAGTAGTAATGTCGCTAGGCAGTGAAACAAAGGTTCTGAAGAAGGATTGTGATGAGAAAAGAATGTAATTTGAGCTGTGGGTTTTGAGGATGGTGGAAGTTTATATGGACATAAAGGAAGACGATCAAATCATGACAGAGAAAGAAAGGAAGAGGACGCAGTTAATTCTGGACAACAGAATAGGTGGATAAAGGTAGTAATAAGATTAGGACGATACAGGCCACATGAGAATGAAGAATACTGGACACAAAATTGAAGATAACGGGTTGATTGTATTTCAGGTGCCAAGTAAGGTGATAAGAAGTATACCAAGGAGTAGAAATGACTACCAAGATGAGCTATTTCTGTTAAAACTCATCAATAATTTCATGATCCATCCAGATCTGTCTCAGCGACACAATTCCCATAGTGACAACTTATAGCAAGGCCATCGACCTGAATGCATTCCAAAATCACCAAATCTTGTTAGATGTGCTCCCCTTCATCATTGCAGAGCATGGGAGGAGAAGTGATTCCTATGTTAACATACCTCATTGAAACTTAAGAACCTAAAGCACCTCATTTGGCAAATGTTATTTAATGTTAGTATTGACACACAAAAAACAAACAGGCAATTAGTTACATTTACACAGTTCCGAGCCATGCAGCTCATCAACAATAAAATGTTGCTGAGCATAGGCTCTACATACTGGCAAACTTTTACAAAACAAAAGTTTGTCAGTGAATAGCAATGCCATAAAGTTACAGATAAAAGAGTTCTATCTTTTATAAGCAAAGGTTTTCATGGAGAGGATGATTCCATTTGTCATTATTAGGGGCAACTGTCCATGTTTTCCATGGTTTTGTATATATTGCAGGGATATCACCAGGAATAAAAAATAGCAATTTCTTAACCCTATTCATGCACACAGGATTAATCAGACTGGTAACCAGAGCATAGAAAATGAGAGACCTTGGAAAAAATGCATGGTAAACTGCATTGTTTTAAAAGAATGAGTGGCATAAAAGGTGAATGATAAAGATAAAATGGAAATACTGAGTATTACCAAAGAAAATCTGAGAAGAATGGGAGAAAAGAGAAGTCTCATGAATGATTTAAGAAGAAGACACACTAACTGGAAATATTTGGAGACACTAGGGCTTGTAAAGACAATTGTGAAGGGGAGAGTGGATGGAGAGAATGGCAAACAATGGCCTTGTACGAGATGTATGGAGCATGTAGTGAACAAGGAGAATCAGAAAAATTATGATGAGATTATCCAAAAGAACAATAAAGTGGAGAGCTGCATCAAACCAATCTTAGGGGAATAATGACTAGTAATGTTGAAGATCATTTCAATACATTTATCCAACTAGGTGGTAGGCTTGAACGAACATGAACACATTGCACCACATTATTTCAATTTTTATATTGTGTGTATTATACATAATTTTTATTTATGTGAAAAGTTTGAATCGATAATGAATCTTTTTCCCAATGTAACGGAATGCTGGACCCCGGGGTCCTTTCCTGTCCTTTCCGAAGGGCCCTTTCATGTTAATAGTGCATCATAAAAGTTAGCCCGATCCCTCACCCTTGTAGCGTTGCGTAATATATAGACATGGGACAAAGAGATTTTAAAAGTCTAAAGTGATGATGACGAAGAAAAGGGACATACCAAGGATATACACTTGAAGTTACTTAGCCGTAATATTGAGAATGTGTCATCAACCATCATCAACTAACTACAACAGCATAAGAATTATTTTTGCTGATATAAAAAAAAATTAGGAGCGTGGTAGCCTTGTGGGTAGAGCGCAACTGATCGAAGGGTCCCGGGTTCAAATCCGGGTGGAGTCTTTGGATGCCCCCAAACAAAAAAAAAACTTCAGAGTGCGAGGTGGCTCAGGGAAAGGAACTGGCCCCCCTACCCTGAATGTGTGAAATTCACGTGCCAGTGGCTTATTGTTAGTCCCGGGTGAGCTTTACCCTCACCCATCAAAACCAACCTTCAGGTTGAATCACTGTGATTGAGTGAAAAAAAATATATAGATGGCCTTCTACATCCCCAGTTGCATAACAAGGCTACTTGGTGCCCGGGGCTAACTAGATGGTAGCCGCCCCCGGTAGTAAAAAAATTATTTTTCTTTGCTAAAAAAAGATGTTTTTCAGTTTTGGCGCCCCCCCGCCCTTTTACGGCGCCCGGGGTCGCCCCTCCCCCCCCCCCCCCCCCCGTGGTACGCAACTGTACGTCCTTACGTGATATTTCAAGTTTTATATTCAGAAAACGTAGGTATCGCGCAACGGTATGATTCTATTTGTGTCAATAGCAAGAGAGTATTTATACAACGAACACGCGAAGTATTTCTTTTTTTTTTAATGACATAACTTTCATTTTGCCGTGGAACCTCGAAACATCCATAAAAATGCGATTACTTACTATTTATTCCCTATTTTTCTCGCGGTGCTGGCGGTAGCGGCAGCGGCGGCGACGTTCGACAGTGGGATTCAGGTCTGAGCAAAGAATGTGAAACGACGCGCTTCGTCTTGGATTCTCTAGGAACGGGATTCCCCCTTGAGGTGCTTCACGAACGAACGAAATTAATTGCTTCGAGAAGGAAATCAGAAAAATCCAAACTTAATTTTCGTGGTAAAGCGCTATTGCTTATTATACCAGAACACAGAGTCCATTATTAATGTGTCTCAAACGTTTTTTCCGTTCTCCTCTCAGTAAATCCGGATAAAAATCCATTAAGACGGAAATATTTCGTACTTCAAACTCATTGCAGCAGGCTTTCGATACGTAGTAGGTAATCGTTTTGATGGGGTATAAACACAGTAGCGTGTAGAATATCACTTTTTCCCCTTTCCCGAGATTTCAATGGTAATGCCCATATTCACAGATTTTCCATGGGGCTTATGAGTTTTTTGACCCAATCCAAAAGATAAGATGGCATTGTAAATAGTGTAAATCGGAAAGACAGTGGGTAAATAACGTAAGTTCTGAAATAAATCTTAAAGGAAATCCTCACAGAAATAATTTTCAAAAACATTATTGGAGATGTATAGTTATAAATAATTAACGATTACTCAAATTTAATTGCCCGATAAATCAATAAAAAGTATATTAGGCCCCGATCAAGTTTACTGTTGCCGTAATTGCTGCTCAATTAATACTCAGTTCAGTTCCAGAAATTCTACGGGAAACGGTATTCCGTTAGGAAACTGTTTCCACACTTGAAAATTCTAGGACACATTAGTTTTCCACGTCACGTAGAGCATTAAGCACTAAATTTTTGTATGAACACATTTCTTGTTTTTTTTAACCAATACCATCATCATAAGTCATCAATCCTCAGATTGGTTTGACGCAGCACTCCACTGAGTTCCTCCATCGGCCAATCTCTTCATATTTACGTATTTCTTCTCTTTCACATCCTTTATCACTTGTTCCATATATCTTGCACGAGGTCTTTCTTTGCCATTCTTCCCTTCCACTTGTCCCTCTACGATTGTCTTCATCAGGCCATCATGTCTCATGATGTGTCCGATTAAGTTGTCCCGTCTTCATCTCAGGGTATTCAGAAGACTTCTCTTTTCTCCCACTCTTCTTAGAACTTCCTGGTTACTTACTCGGTCGATCCATTTAATCTTCATAATTCTTCTGTAGCACCACATTTCGAATGCTTCCACCCTTTTCTTTTCCGCTGCTGCCATTGTCCATGCTTCGCTGCCATAAAGAAACTCGCTCTAGATGTACGTTCTGATGAATTGTTTCCTTATTTCTACGCTTGTATTTCCAGCGGTAAGTAGACTCCTAGTTTGATAGAATGCCCACTTCGCCTGGGCTATTCTGCTGACTATTTCTTTCTTGCTTCGTCTGTCGTTGGTTACTCGGCTTCCAAGGTAACAGAAATCTTTCACCTCTTCCAGCTTTTGTTTTCCTAGTTTAACGTTGGTTTTGGCCCCTTCTCTCTTGCTGCACACCAGTATCTTAGTCTTCTCCTTATTGATCTTCAGCTGATATCTGGCCATTGTCCTTTCAATGGTTATCAGCATCTTATTCAGATCCCTCTTTGTCTCTGCTATGTTATCAGTGAATCTCAGCATGCAATTTTTTCTCCATGGAAATTCACCCCAGAAGACTTCTCTTTGATTTCAATGACGGCTCTCTCGATGTAAACATTAAAAATTACTGGAGACAGTGCACAGCCTTGTCTCACTCCTTTCCTTATTCTTGCTTCTTCACAGCTGGGTCCACATTTAATCACAGCTACTTGTTTTTTACACAAACTGTGGATAATTCTTCGATCATTGTAGGACACTCCAATTCCTTTCAGAAGTCCAAATTGATCTTCATCCAGGAACTCCTCTGCTTTTCATTCTATTCTTCTGTAGATGATCCATGTCAATATCTTCGATGCATGTGTTTTCACGCTTATAGTTCTAAAATATTCGCATTTCTCCGCTCTCTTCTTTTTGGGAATAGGAATGATGATGTTTAACCAATACCGCCGCAAATAATCCAGAGGACATCCTTGAAAAGTTATTACCGCGTCTTCTTACGAATCCATCCAATGGAAATACTCGCTGAGAAACTTGGTAAAAAGAATAGATATGCATACATTATGTATTCTCCTCAGATCAGTGGTGTGTAATTTACTTTTCCGAGCTACTAGGCGAAGTCTCAGAATAGGATCTACTGGGAAATTTTTCTGGTGTATATGCGATTTAAACGCGTCACAGTGCGACTTAAATGCAAGCTGATGAAATTTGGGCGTGCCTGTTATTGCACCACCGTTATTAATCGTGTTTGCTCTGATAGAACCCAGACGAAGATCGGACTGAAGTAGTGTTTAATCATCCTCTCCCACAATTATATCGATCATTGGAAATTATTCATTGGTATATACCAGTAAAGGCACAAGACACGATTCGATGGTTCGACGTCAGCGCACTGATACTACCGCAGAATCAATCGGTTATTTATCTTTTCCATCACTACCACACGTCAACTGCTGTGAACGAGAACTAATGGCAAACCGGAGCCAAAAACTCAATGCATTTTCCTTGAGTGAACATCAATCCACAGAATACTTGTCGCCTACTTCGGATGGGAATACAAGGGGACAAAACGGAAGCAGTACTTTTGTTTTCCATTTGTTATTCTTGAAGGTTACAATTGGTAATTAAAATGAGTCCGTGTTACGTGTATCTTTGCTATCATCGCCCTATGGACTACATATATGGCTAACAGAAATCTTAGCTTAACGGATAAGTTCTCACAATATACGCATTTCTGTTTCCCAGTACTTATTACACAATTTCCACGTCACCCAGCGCGGTGTTGTGAGAAATAGAAGGGTGAGTGGTCATTAAAGCACACCCAAATACATATATATTACACGAATAATGTCCTAAAGTACATAATGAAACGTAAAAAAGGGAAAACAAACGTAAATTACCAAAATCTATAACGCTCCGTAACACTCGCTAAACCACCCTTATATATTACGCACCACTGCCAATGAATACTACCCTTTTTGTGATAGAAAATATTTTTAAAACCTTTTTTTCCTCAATACTATAATTAATCCACTAAATATTACCAGAATCGCCAGTGTTATTTGAACAAAGAATGAATCTTATTGTGTATCATTCTCCCAACGTAACAGAAGGTTAAACCCCGCCCCTTCACTGTCGATAGTGCATTGAGTTGGCCCGACCCTCCCCCCTCTTTTGACGTTACGTTATTTATGAACGGCCACTTAGTATCAACCCACACTTTATCTCTGGTTCCAACCGGGTGTTGAAGGTATAAACACGTCATTTTCAACCGGTAAAGCAATGGAAGGGCACAAGAAAATTATGTCCTTTCAGACAAAAAAGGACACGAGTACTTCCATATTTTAATCTCCCATTACGTAAAGAATATTCAGTTATATATTATATATTGAGAAAAACAGTCACATGAAATTTAAAACGAAGGCGGTATGATCACATGCGCGAAAATTAATGAAATATTATAGATATTCCCGTAAACGACAATCCAACTTCTTCTTCGGTGACCCGAAAAATATCCCTCAAATAATCTAATTGCATCGATTACATGAATAAGCAATTATTCATAACTGATACCCTGTGCATACCTCAGCACGATAATCAGAATAGTCTCATGAACAATAGGCTTAGTTGTTAATGGACTCAGATTTCCACTAGCAGCCTTTGTTTCAGGAGACTCCAGGCTTTATCTCGTCATTACCAGGAGAAAAAATATCTCTGCTCAGGTATTCTCTAATTCCCAGCATTGGTCGTTTCCGAATAAGAAAGATAAAATAGACTCCCTGCGAACTGAAAACTTTTCCTCCCATTTCCCTCTTCAGACTTTTAGCAAGGTAATCTCGACAAGAAACATTTTTATTGAAATATTTCAATTTTCACTTGGTAATCTGCCTCTATCAATGATGGATTTTGCCTAGGACCGGAGTAATACTGGTGCCAAAAGAAAAACCTACTAAAAGGCGCTTAGTGGTACATACCTACATCGAAACAAGTCTTCAAAGGTCTAATTCCACCATACAACGGAATCAGATGACTTCATGGTATTAGTAATCGTACGGATTCGCCTGAGCGGATAGGAAACCTTTTATATGAGAACGACTTGGGATTGATTCGATGAGCTAATCTGACTTCAAAATTGGCTGGCGGCCCTTGATGCGTTTGTCTGCTTCCTCATATGAACGCCATCTATCTCGGTTATGACCCCTAAACAAATAATGCCCTTTGGGCTAACTTTCGGCATCTCGTCAATTACCATCAGCATTCACCGCTCAAATAATCTGACCAGTTTACGATTTGTTTTGGTCAGTAGCGGCATTATCGGCAGTTTAAATTTATTGTTCGTACTCCAAATATTACCTCTTAATCCTCAAAATTGAAATCCTTCCCGGGATATGGCCTTTAGGATAGATGATCTAAATGCAACCTGGCACATTTTTTCCTCTATTGGTTATACTATCTTTACCATTTCGTCTTAATTTCATCGGTAATACCCCGGAAGGAAATCACAAATAATTCAGACCACATTTTCGAACGCATGCACCGGATTATTTCTTCTTGTTTTCTTCCAATGGCAAACAATGGAACAGGCACCGGTCACGCCATCCTCCTAACAATTCGGGCGGCACCGAACACGCCCAGCGTTTCGCCTGAGAGTCAACAACCTCTAAATCGCTAATGACCGCGGATAGTCCCCTCCCCCAACGATGGACAGGCCTTCGACCACCGCACAGCTCCCCGTGATCCCGAAGAGGCAGGCGATGCTCGTGAACTGGATCAAGAATCCGAGGGTAGTACCCTCCCGGGCCAACGACTCCGCCTTCGCCCCCACCGCGTGGAAGGATGGCGACGCTCTCCTGTTCCCGGAGACAAAGCGGAAGACGGGCAACGACGCTCACCGGAAGCGGCAGAAGCGCCGGAGGCGGAACGGGACCAGGCACGTCCCAATCGGGACCTTCTTCAGGACGCTCGAGTACATCTTCCGGGCGATGAGGCTGGCCTCTTGCCTCCCGTTCACCGTGGACAAGGAGTACGACTCGGTCGAGTTCCGGATCCGCTCCCTCTCCTTCGCCTACACGCTCGCCACCTACATGGCCTGGTCCATCATCGTGTGGATCGTGGCGGAGGAGAGGTTACACATCATCGTCAAGTCCAGCCACAGCTTCGACGACAGCGTCGTGGCTTACGTCTTCATCATCTACTTCGTAGAGTGGCCCATCCTACCGTTTATCCGGTGGTTCTGGCAGACCCCCAAGCTCCTCACGTTCATGTCCAAGTGGAATAACTTCGAGGACCAGTTCGCGCTGATCACGGGCGCTCCCCTGGAGATGGACCGCGTGATGAGCAGGAAGCTCGTGGCCGCGGTCGCGGCTTCCGTGCCCTTGCTCTCGCTCATCGGGGTAGTGGCCGCACACTACATCATGCCCATGATGCGCTCTATGCACTTAGCGGCTTACTGGATCATAGCGACGCAGATGTACCTCAACTCGGCCTTCGTCTGGGCCACGTCGAAGGCGCTGCAGGCGGCGTCCCAAGGGCTGGTGCGAGCCCTGAGACGGGACGCCAGCGCGTCTGCAAAGGCAGATGCCGGACCCATGTTTATAGAGCCCGGTACAAGGCGCTGGCCACAGGAGTACATGGTGAAGCTCCCCGTTATACCTTCCCAACAAAATTGGCGATGCTTTCCAGAATGAAGGACTCAAGTCATTCTGTCGTAGTAATGTTGTTTTTTTTAGGTTCTCCAACGGGTGAGATTACATCGTACCATCTAACCTAAGGTCTTAATCCTAGGAAAAACACAACACACATGCCTTGGACGAGATTCGGACCCTAGACCTTAGGGTTGCCAGGCCAGCGCGCAACCAATCTGGTTATCACGGCCGGTATTAGCTCATCCTGCACTGAAAGCTCCATTGTATTTATCATTTGAGGTCATTCTCCTAAAAAAACTGCTGTATATTACCACAGATTTTACTTATTCTGAACGTCAGATTTATTTGTGGTGATCTAACGGCAAATATAGGTTTTGATTAGTGTTTCCCAACCTCTGTGCCACGGCACTTCAGGGTGCCGGGAAAACAGCTAGGGATGCCGCGAAATTATTGCGGAAAATAAAAAATGGTTAGCTGAACCAACTTCCGTACTCTCTCTCTTACTTACTCTCACGACTACAGAAGGCGAAAGTAATGGAAGCACTTCTTCCAACCTAAGGACTAATTGAAGACTGGAAATAAAAAAGGCTCTAAGTGCCATAATAAGAAATCTTGGGGTTTTACATAAAATGGGATCTACATGCCAAGCCCAATAATGCATAAAATGCTCAAACTGCCACAAATGAAAATATAGTACCAATAGCAATCAAAAGATGGCATGTGGTTAAACACCTGCCGCTGTTAACAATTACATTGTATCCTTAAAACTCATTTTCCTCAAATTCATGGTCTTGGCACAAGCCTTTTTTATTTCAAGCTTCAATTACTGTTCATAGCTGATTATCCTTTGTAATAAGGATGGAAGCCCAATTGGATAAATTAAAAAATCTAAGAAGGCTGCCCTAAGATTGTAACCTCAGTTTGAAGGGCACCACCAACGTTAAAGGGTTGCGAATCACTAATAGATGGACATGACATCCTCTAAATACTTCTGAACATACACAAGTAGCAGAATTATCTATCTTTCACTTGATGTTCACCTTCAGCTCTTCATACTTCCTACCATATATAACTTTATCCAAACTGCCCATTATTATACTTCCTCTTATTTTACATTCTCCCCTCAACAAAATCTTATTACATTATATATGAATGTTTAGGCCCTATGCCTAAGGGGATCGAGCACCGTTTTATACAGTCTCATATCTCCAAAACTCCTTATAAAATAAAATTACTTTTTTTCCACTTGAAAGAGCAACATGAAGACTTGCTAAATCAGTGCTTTTCTGGTTTTTAAATCCCGTCTCACATAGACATTATTAGCTCAGAAAAACATGTTTTTTCGAAACTTCTCAAATTCAAGAGTTTTCATTTTCCAATTTTCTTAATTTATTCATGCACTTGGAACATGTGAGTGTTATGAAGAGAATAATTAACCCGAGCATCAAAGTCTTTCTTGATGTATTTTTTGCCTAAACTTATTAAAATAAAATTGACTTTGGAAGTTACATTCACAGCTGTAAAAAATCACTTATTCTTGCGAGAAGTCCATTTTAAAGTACAAAAGAATCAAGTACACTCTATAAGACTCCCAACGATACCTTTTTCATGGCTGCACCAAGTAAGGCCAGCCTTGTAGAATAAGGGTGTAAATAATTTATTTTGGAGCATTCATGAAATGCATGTCTTCCAATATCTCAGGGGCAAAATTTTCCCTCTGACCCAGGGAACATTTAGGCTCACAGAGATTGTCACCGTCCATACAATCCAACCAATTTTCATCAAAATCTGACAAAGTGAAGTTACGCTCATTTGTAGATTCACAATAAAATGACCTGACTGAAACCACGGTTTCTTTTGGTTCATACACGACACTATCAAATATTTAAATCAATACACATTGATCCACTCATCAATCAAAATAATGTTCACAAACAGCACCCTCGCATCATATCTGTCATCTGAAACAGTTAAAGCCAAATTATTCATTTATTGCTGCACTTGAGAATTAAATGAAACAGGTGAACAATGTATTATGAACGAAATAAAACCAATAATAGCATGTTCACATTTTCATCCCATATGACTTAACAACATCTAAACAAAATCCAACAAAGCTACTTATGAAAATATTACTTTCTTTGACATGCACCACCTAATTGTATAGAAAGCAATTCAAGAAATAACCAAACTAGAGATATGACAAAGTTACCATTCTATCCATCTCTTAGGGCCATTTTACACGGTGCGATTTTTTGTACAAACGAATGTAAGAAACTGAACAAAATTGTATGTTTGTCTGAATGGAATTAGAACAGGTTCTATGTTCCGTTCAGTCTTTCAGACATTTGCATGAGCATTCACACAATTTGCCACTTTACACGGCACAATTTTCCTCATACAAGCATTTGTACAAGAAATTGTACAAAAAAATGTTCCATGTAAAACGGCCTTAAGACAAATGAGTGGTTGTCTTCACATGTGAAACCTAAGGTATCTAGAATTATCAAAAAACTTATCCGCAAAAGCATGAAACTTTTTTTTTAAGTTTTCACATCTTTTAAATAACTTGAATCCCAGAAAGGAGAGCTAGCAGCTACATATGAATTTACAGCATGTACAGAACTAACCAATCAATTTATTTCCATATATAATGACTGACACAAAATGCAATTACTGGTGTCACCATAAAATGCCAAGGGACATTCATTCACATCCACTCTCTTGGTACCCGATTTAGGTTGGCCACATAATTCTACCTTTCAATGTCCATAATGTATTGATGACCATACCATGCCTCATGATTGATTTTCAAGATCTAAATAAGATAAATTACTCTTGAGGTAGTTCAGAGATGAAATAGGCATGTAAACTCGGTTTCTATTCACAATCATATTGGTAAGCAATGACATACAGGAAATTAATTCATTGAGATTTCTTCGAATACATGTGGAAAACAGTTGCTAAGAAAATATTTTTAGGGTGATCTTAGGCTGTAAGAGAGATTACTGGAAAAACATCTTCTCTTGGCTGCTTGTTGGCTGAGACTACATTGACACTTCAAAAGATAGTGTCAATCACACATGCTAGAGCATGAAATAATTTCATCTTATTTTTACATGACCTTCAGACCAATAGTTATTTCCAAGACTTCCATCGCTGGTCACACCCTGCATTACAAATAACAATACATGAAAAATATACTGAATATATTAATAACAGATAAAGCATTTGAAAGGGTTTATCATACACTTTCTGGGAAATAGTTAATTATCATACTTTCCAGGGGTACTGATGCTTATCTTCTCAACATTATCCTGAAAAAATCTCAATTTAGAGCACTGAAAATCTATTCCCTTCATTCACACTGACCACTCTCAATATCATGTAAATAATTTCCTAGCTTATCTTCTGCCACTATCACATTTCCCAGTTTCCTAATCTACAGAAAAGATGACAGTTCCCTTGTAAACAATTATTCTTTGCAGGAACTTTGGAGGAAATTGAGTATCATGGTGAGATACAGTGGAACTGCAGCCATAGGACCAGCCTTCATACTAAACATAGGAAAGGAATTCCCTGCAATGCTGCTTGCAGCATACGGTGTGATTGCCTGGGTGGATGGAGGTGCTCAAAGCCATGAATCGGGTGTCCTACTTATTCTCATCCATCACCTTGCTGATCTAATCCTTCTAGGGAATTCAGCCCACCATGCAGCACATAGTGTAAGTCCTAATGCAACAATTCAGCAAATAATAAAATCATACAAGTGGGTAGGTTTTATAAACCAATCTTAATCATCTAATTTGACCAGGAGTCAAATCCATATCTCTCAATTTCTTGCTTTAACCATTCAAGCAACCACGGCATCCTTCTTTTCTATGGATTTCTATGTGATTTAAAGGAGCTAGAAGTTGAGGCAAACTGCAAAACATAAAATGTGAATATGCAGTAGTAATTGTGAGTACTGCAGCATTGTTCACAAGGTAAAGTCAACATTAAATACTAAGAGTCTTCATGACAAATTCACCTTGCATGTGTTGCTAAGTACGTGCCTTAGTATTTCATTTTGCTTGAACCTCGTGGATGTCAGTCAACCTTGAATTTGTCATTAAGTGTTTAATGTCAGTTTTAACTTATTGGATGGTGTCGCAATGTTCAGAATTACAAAAGCTCTGTGGTAATGAATAAATGACAGTCACTACATCTAGCTCTTTCAACCCCTATAAATCTATATCTATAGGGATTCGAGTTCAAATGCTCATCATAATGGAAAAATTTTTCTCTGTGGAAGTCTTGCTATTGTGCACATCAGCAGTTAAATACATTAAGGCCTTTAGAAGTGGGAATGCGACCATGAATTTGTTACATAATGCTACTTACACAAACAGCAACCATTAATGGTTGATATTCTGGCTCTCTCATTACATTGTCTTGGTTGAGTACTGTTATCACTCAATATCGAACAAATCATTACAAATATCTTTTCCATTAGGTACGTGAAATAAGCATTAATAATCTAAAAGCAAGTCAAAAAGCTTTACTCATGCTGTTTATTGTTTAAATAGAGCCTTTCTTTTTTTACTTTAATGTGAACAGGCAGGATCTGATATCCGCGATGAGCTTTCACTGATGATGGTGAAACCCAGAACAACTCATAAAGTTAAAAAGGAGGTAGGTTAGTGTATATCCTAACTTCTTACTTGTGTTTGTACAGGAAATGACATACATTAATAATAATCTTTACTACTACAGATACGTGAATTTCTTCATCTGATGGATTCCAGTCCACCATACATAACTGTTGGTGGCTATGTCATATTGGATAAGGAATTTGTTAGTCGGGTAATATTTTTCATTTCATCTTAATCATTTATTGTAAACTAATGATTATAATCCTTTCACTAAAGGAATGGGGAACACAAATCAAAATGGTTTGCTTTCCAGTTGGTTTTAGGCCAGATGCATTTGTATGTATGCATTTCAAGCCATAATGCCTGAGATTTGATCACACCCACCAAGATATTAAAAACAATAATTTATCAATAGGTTCTAAAAATGATAGCTTCTATGAGCAAGATATTTGACCCATATAGATTTAATGGCAATGCAATTCACAGCTTGCATGATATAAGTAAAATTCTTTCAGGAATCAATATTCATTTGAGGAATCAACTCATATGATCAACAGCAATCATTTCAGAATTATATAGTGAAACCAAATATACACTGATATTATAAATATACACTGATAACTTACCTTTCATAGACTATGTAGACTGACGCATTGGTACAGATATGGTTAGTGTGAATGAACCCCTCCCCCTCGTTATCCATCATAAGTTTCTTGGCTTCAACTATGTAGCATAGATGACAAGATGTCACAGAGTCAGGCATACGGGCCCTCTAGGACATTGTCTTCGAGTGGTTCTCGTCTGAGGGTGCGTTCCTAAACCTTGGCGGTCACTCCGCCTAGCAATTCACTTCATTGCATTCTTGCACAACGACCCAGCTCTATTGCATTCTTAGGTACCATTTTATTTTCCCCTTGCCTGTTGGGCAAGCTTTGCACCCAAATTCAAACAGGTCGCCAAAAATTAACAAAAAAAATTAACTGAAGTTAGTTTTGTATCACTTAATCTATAATTTTAATGATCAAAAGTTCAAAGATAACTCTTATAAAAAGTAACGATTACATTAAATAGTTAACTACTTTTTTAATGATTAATTTTAATCATTAATTAGCCAGTTAACACTGCCCACTGGCATTGGAAAATGACACATGAGGGAGAAGTTATCCAAACTAACAATTATTCTACAAACCATATTTAAGACTGTGGCTCATTTATAATAATTATTACCTGCTTTTCACTGAATTTTTATTGTGTGGTCCGAAAAAAGCAAGCAGTGAGTGATTTGGTTTTTTGGGGATTTCTCCGCAGATACATGGTTGTATACCTACATTTCCCCTCCGATGCTGGAGGCCTCTTCAGGGTAATCCATCTGGAGAAATCCCCAAAAAACTACATCACTCAGAAGACATGGACCCCAAAAGTTTTAACCAATTGACAGTAAGCAGTCCCGAGAAGAACTTTCCCTAATAAAAATTGGGAGGGTAATCTGAGAGCAGTAAAATAAAGGAAAATTTGACATTACACGGATGCATTTATCCACAGTTTCAATGAACCATAGATTTCAAAATGCATCTCCACAGAATACAGAACCTCTACTGTATGTAAGTCTACGTATGTGAGTGTTCCATGCAGCATACTGATAGATACAAATTTTACTTCACAGCTTTTGGGCACCATGGTGACGTATTTAGTGGTACTTCTGCAGTTCCGCCATGCTATGCACACTCCAACTATACCCTGGATATATCATCCAACACCAAACACCAATACAACTATAAATGAAATGGATAATGGACTCCTCAGCCCTACAGACAGTTATAAATTTTAAGTGAATAATAAATGATTTGCTTACAATTAGAATGATAAGAAAACCTTCTTAAAAAAATTTGCACAGCTACTAATATTAAATTAAGAATATTCATGCATATATTTTAAAAAGCATTCCAACAAAATATTTTACAGCATAGTAAACTGAAAGTTTTATATTATATTAATTTCATGTTTGAAGATAAAATTTATCTATTTAAGAGGAACACAAATAAAAATGGGTGAAGAAGCATTCAAAAATAAATTCTAGCTCAAATCATTACAATTAGCGTTATTATTATTTTATCCATCAATATTTTAGACGTGTAATTCAGTTATAAACTCAAGTAATAAAACCGCTTTGAATCAGCTACAAATGCCATTCTTGACTTTGCATGCACCTATAAAGTTAATAATTTAATGTCATGTTTAATTATAGGTACCTGTTATTACTAGCAATTAGTTTCAGGAAAGGTGAGATCAATACTAAGTGAAGCTTATGAATTCCAATAACTCTCAGTGAACATGTAGGCATTTGCTAAAGTGAACACAATGAGCCCCTTGACTTCACATCTGATCCCTCGAAGCACATGACAAGCTGTTGTAAACAAACTTATTCACAGTATCTTTTGCGTCACTTGGTCGACACTACTCAAATTAGACAAGGTAGCATTTTGATCATTGTAAAAATTAAACCATTTTATAGCAATATTTCTACAAGAGAGTGATATACTCATAAAACCTTGCACAACAACTTTGGTACTTTTCGCCCAGCCAATCATTTTTAAAGCACATGGGATCGGGTTCTTTATCAATGAAAACATTTTTTAGGTGAAAACACTTCACCATAACTCTTACACCGTTCATGAAAATTACCCTACTTAATGTGAATATTTTTATTCTGGCTTAGACTGTAATAATGATGTCATCAGGATGAAAAATAGGATTCTAGGGTTCCCTCATGTTGCGTTTGATGTGGAGTACAAGGAGGGCAGGAATGGGGAGTGTGGCATTGATACAAGAAGGCAATGTCATGTTGGACGAGGGAAATGGTTTGAGAATGAGTAAAACGAGAAGAGTCACTACAGGTTGGCAAAGAGTCACGAAAGACACAATAAAGCACACAAAGTAGATTTCACTGGGAATAGTTGCTCCTATTTTCTGTTTCACAGCAATGGAATCCATCACAGACAAAAGAGCACATTTCTGAGGAGAACATCGAGGTATTTAGAGCATATTTGGATGAGAATCTTCATAACAAGAAATGCATCATTCTATTTTTTTTATTGATGACAACCACACAACAACATTTTTATCCTGAAGTAATTTCCATCAAAATTTATTTAATGGTATTATTTTTAAATACTTTTTTATAAGCTTAATTTGAATTAAACCAAAAACGACTTCAAGATTTGATCTTCCTCAAATAACGCTCAAAAAAAAATTTCCCCCACCAAAAATACAATATGTCCCAGAATTATTAAGGTCCCCTACATATAAAACAAAAGGAAGCATTGAGAATAACTTACCCAAACTCTTGAGTCAGCAGCAGATGTTTCTTGATAGGGTGATACTGCAAACTCAGGTCCTCCAGAAAATGAAGATATTCCCCCTGGAGTCACAGAAGCTGCACCATGATATGTTGGGTACTCCTCATCTCCATCAGATGCCGATGGTGCCCCACGTGACCCACCGGTATGCTTGCGGTGCCTTGCTTCTAAGCGTGACAGCAATATGAGATGGACAACTTGCAACACAGCCACTATCGCAACTAGCCCCAATACCAACTTCCCCCACAAAAATTGCCGATGCATTTCAAATAATTATGACCTTATTACCTCGCTAAGCCTCTGATACCAATCATTACTTTCAGGTCTTCATTTACAAAAAAAAATTAGACAGTTTCTGAATTACTATTTTCTCTAAGTCCATCATGCTTCAGACGATTCTCTTTCCTTCTGAAAAAATATGAGAACAAGAAAATTTCATTTCAAAACTTTTCATCAAATTTTGATGAGACATTGTTCAAAGTGAGAGTGCTGAAATAGAATTTATTTAAAAAGCTATTTATAACAACCAGTTAATTTCGTTCCTCACAGTGGTTTTATGGACGGAGTTAATGGAGACATGGGAAAAGACCATCAATTCAACAAACTGTACACAATATTTAGTAAATTACATATAATTAGATAAAGATAAATTGGATACTATAATGTGCGAGGATTTTTCTCCTTATTCTCCTGACCAAGGCTAAACCAAATGCACCCAAGGGAGGAGTATTTAAAATTACCAACCCAATTTCCCACATAGTAATAAATGTTTCAATCATGAGATACATATACTCAGAAAATTAATTTGGAGTGCCTGTCTCAGATGTATCTCGAATGTCTCTTAAACATCTGAGATGTTCAGAGGCGTCCATGAGATGCATCATGTGACATCTCAGAGACCTTTCTTTTGTACAAAGTGACATCTCAGAGTGGTCTCAGATATATCTCTGAGACATCACATGTGATAGTCGAGATGTATCTGAGAGGTATTTCTGCTATTTGGCTTATACATGGACATATACATTCATTTATTGCCTAATGAGGCTAATCGACTGAGAGATGTGATTAACAATTAGGCTGAGAGGTAAACATTTGTGATGCTTAACTGAGGACAGGTTTTATTAACCTATGATGCGTATCGTAACTTTCCCAATGACGTGATTTGTGTTGAGACACGATTATATTTCAACATTTCAAGTTTTCTAAGCATTCCGCATAAAGAATCACAATGTATGCGTGGCAAGTAGAAGACGAAAAAACTCACACGATATAAATACGACTTAGCAGAAAAAAATCACCCTCTGCGCTCCATCAACAAGGAGGCCCCCTACCAAGGAAAGTAAAGTAATTTTTATCAAGACTTTAAGATTCTCATACTTACATTGATATGGCATTTCCTACAGAAGTGAAGATGATATCCATGATGGGTTTTCGGAGAGGCATAGCCGGTTGTAAACACAATAACATATTCCTATAGAAGTAACACCCACAATTTTCAATGCCTACACGCGAAACTTAGTACATTTTTCTTGTTTTCAAAGTTAGTGAAATGACATCGACCAATAAAGACACTGCAAGGAATAGTGTTTCCTAATCGATACGTGTTTTGATCTTTAATTTTCTCTTTCCCAAAAAATCGACCGAAACACTACTAGACGGTTGCGCGTTGCGCCGAATTCAAAAGCTATTCTCGTTTGTTTCACGGACGAGCCCCGCGGACTCCGAATTGCAAGTGGAGTTGGAAGAGTTTCAAAGGGTTCAACAGATTCACCGTATCAGCCATGAATATGTGAATTTTTGTAGCATTCACTTCTGATAGAAAAATCAGATAATATTTTGAAGCACAATCGTAGGCAGTTGCTTAAATAGTATTTAACTAAATTTCTATGGAAATACAATACCGCACCACGCGCCATATGTCCGCGGACAGTACAAACGCATTACCGTGATCGTTAGTATTGAACTGTTCTCTCTGACTTTTGGTCATACCGCAGACTCTATTTTCACAGCGACCCTCCTTTAATATTACCTTTTCAAATCCAAGTGATAAATTGGGATTCTCGCTCTCGTCGCCATGAAAACATTTCCTAGTGATTTGAATGCAATTGATGTTAGACCATGGAAGGAGGAGGACTTCTTCCATAGTTAGACTATCAGAGAGACCATTGAAATGCCTAAAGAGTAACTACTTCTACTGGGATAAATGATCAATGGAGAATGGAATCCAGAAAAATCTGATAGTGTCCAAACCATCTCATTCCATACCCTCATTTGCTACTAAGATAATGAAATGATTTATTATATTTGGCAGAATAATTTTCGATGTGTTATTACACTGGCTAGCCACAAATGTTAGCTAGCATATTCATAACAGAGTTGCAGCCAAAATCACTCAGAGACTAGATCAAGAAACTTTCCCTTTGGCTGAGATATATAGATAACATGTTGTCATTTGGAAAAAAAGCCAATAGATTCTTTGACCACTTAAATACAGTACACCCTAGCATCTAATTCTCAAAGGAGATTAAAGAGAATAGCTAAATTCCATAGCTTAATCTTTAGTTCAAAAGAGGAAAGAACAAAACCAATTGGCACTCTCTCTATGAAGAAGGCCTATAAAGACAAATTTCCACATGCTTCGTCCTACCACCCATAACAAAATACATCTCATGCCAAGAATGTCACTGGAAGAAGAAAGAACCACTTACCAAAACACTCCACAAAATGGGCTACAGGAAGGAGGTGGATACTTTGGAGAGCAATCAACGAGGAAGGTGCAGAAGAAGAAAAATCTAGGGAAAAACCCACCTGTATGAGGAGGTGAATAGGTTGTCATTTTCCTGGATCAAAACTTACATAGGCCAGATAGACAGATCCATCAAATGCAAAATAAATACAAATAAGGGCATAAACATGCCACTGAAAAGAAACAGTTCCATGTTTCCTCCTTCAAACCTAGCCATGTAGGTTTTGACCATTGGAAAGTGAAATTGTAAGCTATGAGTTATGAGAGCTGCCTCTATCCGAGACTGAAATGAAAGGGAATAGAGATAGTAAAATACCCTAATAATTATTACCAGGGGACAGGTGCAATCCGTCAAATACATGGGGGAGAATTTTCCACTCTAACAACAGCTCAGCTAATCAAAGGCTCCCATACCCATGTATAATATGGACAATTCCAATACATCATTATACTTCTGAGGTTCACATGGATGTATTGGTTAGAATACTGGCCTCTGACCCCAAAGGCCTGGGTTTGAATCCTGGCAGTGGAAGATATTTTTCATTGGTAAGCTGGCCCCTACTTGAATGAGTTGTGGAGAGCGCTGAATGTACATTCGATTTTAGTACTGCATCATTGAATGGGATGTTCAACTGCGGCTGTCTTTGCCTTTCTTTAAGAGCAGACTAATGTTGATGACAAGTTTCTCTCCACCATTCCTCCACACCATACCATTCCTGTCTTTGTACTTTTTCTCTCAGATGAAGTACCTATGAGTGCAGCAATAGTGAATATGTAGGTACCACAGATAATGATGACCATTACTTCTGACCTGAAGATACCAGCAGAATGGCTGATGAAACTATCATCAAAAAGAGATAATATCTAATGTGGAGAATAATCTGAAAGTTGTACATGGAACCCTACTAAGAAACTAAACATATTTTTATTCCTAAAATGAGTTGGTTTTAGGATGGTTAGTTGGTGCATGGTTGAGATTGCCATTTTCGTTGTGCATAGCAGTCAAAGTGCATTGAAGTCATTATCCGTGCTTAACTGTTCAAATATTTAGTCATGGATCACTGCATACATAATGAGCTAATATCAAATAAAAAGTTAGTGGTCATAACATATCCATGTTTCAATCACAGATAGCACCAAAAATATACTCTCAGAATTTAGTCTGACTATAAAACATCCTGTTGCTTGTTTGATTAGAAATCCACCTATATTTTATTTGTAAAATTCTATAAGTCAAATCCTTTATGGCATTCTTTGATAAAGAATGTTGTGATTCTTGGTTATCCACTCATAAAGCATAGCATCTGGTTTCTATTTGTTTCCTTCCTCCCAAGAGACCTAGAGAATGAATATTTACATATGAAGACTTACATTCATTTATGCTTAAGTTGTAAAATGAATATTTCACATTTTAGACCCAAAAATGATTTTACCTTTCCTTAAAAGGTATTGCCTTGTTTGGTATCCCCTGAATGCCGCCTGGAAGGCAAAAATAACAAAATACTAAATGCAGAATTCATGCAAACTTTTGACTACGAAATGCTACAAGAGGTGCCAGTAAGGAAAAAAAACACTGAATGGAGCATAATTACATATAGGTACATTCAATCTTTATGATATTAAATACTACACTATCATCTGAGAAATGTTGTTATAATTATATTTTATTAGTATTATGTTGTTATTATTAATAATGCCAAATCTTAGCCATTGCTTCAGTTTTTCCTCCACTATCAGTTCTACAGGATAAGGGTTAATTTTCCTCGTGCATATATGAGACCTCTTTACTTTCTTTTAAAAAATCAGCATTTAGGTATATGATCATATTTAGTTCACTATTAGAGTTAAATTAATCCTTCATGCCTGGAGGATATGTAAATGAATCCCATCTTGTAGGTCAGAGGAGATTAAAATGGAATCGTTGGTCTTTGCCATTTTGTGTAACTAAAACGCAATAAAATGTGTTAAATGAAAAAAATAACGTAGCTATGAATAAAAAAATCCCAATTATTCCTCTTTCAAATAATATCAAAATTAAAGGTAGGTATAAGAGTTAATATAATGTGTACAAAAAATTGGGTATGATGCCATGGCCACCACACATCGTTCAATGGCTATGTGAAGTTTGTGGCTGATATAGTGGCTATGATGCTTGCCAGCAAAGGGTTAAAGGGATTGCATTACCTGTTGTAAATAATTACTTATTTCTTAAACCACTAAAATAACAGAGAATACATGTACCTACCTCTTAAACTTAATTATCTTTGATTTCTCACCTGGATCTTGGTAGCAGCAGCATCTGCTAAGTTAATATCAATGCCATATTTTCTTGTGATATTGGCCAAGATTTGTCCATATGCAAGAACACTATCTACTGCTTTTCTTGCCACTGTTTGAAAGAATTTATTTTCCATATACATGGAACCAGAATAAATTGTGTCATGGCTGATATTGTTTCTTTAAATTCATACTTTGTATTGGATTCCAGATCAAGAGAAAAATATATCATACCTTTACAGCAAGTTCTAGCATCATATAATGCCTCTAGATAATTGGCGATGAACAAATTTATGTTAACAGGCTGCGCACGCAATACCTGTTGCAGAGTATGGATGATAGGATAGATTTCAAATAGGCTACTTGCTGCTTCAGAGTAAAGCGAACCAATAATTTGAATTGGGATTGGAAGTCAAGATATTAACATATATACATATAAGTATTGATCAAAATGTGATGTGCGGTTGTTATTGCTCTTTTTTTAAGTGTCTTTCCTGCACAAAATATATGCACTTTGTGTGAAGGAAATGATCTGATCCGTTAAATATTTTTTAAAAGCTGTTATTAATTGTAGACCTTGAATAATAGATTTTATATTGAGGTTAGATGAAAGCCACAAACCTAACTCAACATAATGCCCCTATTATATTTCCAAAACATTATTAATAATTGTTATGTGTCTATAATAAATCAATTGCCCGAAGTCATTGATTTACCTCTCTTGAAATATCTGTCATAAGTTCCTTAAGTCCCGGGGGTATGCCATAAATCCTCTTGGCATTATATTTCTCCAATGTAACGTCCATTGCATATTACCTTGTGAGGATAAGCTGTAACCATGGCAAGCAACATTAATTTGTTAATCAATTTACCTCCTTAAATCCATCATTAACTAAAATTATCTCTTTTTGTTAAATTAATACAATAAGTGATGAGGCTACTGAATACATTGTTGAGAAAAAATCTGCGAAGGACCTCTAAACTTGCGGGCTTGAATCTAACTGATAATTAACTTTTAAGAAGTCCACTTTCAAGTAGTTTAATGCTATCAAAAATTACTAATGTTGCTTATATCCACATTGAAAAATAGTAATTATTTTCTACTCCGTGAAAAGGCGTTCTATATTCCTGAAATAAATGGTATTTCCTTTTGATTAATTCGAATTTTGTCTTTTACGCAATTCTGATTTATGTTTTTTCGATTCTCATTTTTTTCCCTCTAGATGCAAGACTTGCCTTGACGTGGCGCCAGTAGATTTCTCTCATATTTTTTCACATTATCAAGGTGGGTGCGATATTCGGTTCATGTGTAATTAGGATAGATGATATGTTATTCTCCTAGAATTCGATTCGCTTTCACTTCATGATATTTGCGAATATAGTTATCAGAATTAGACGCTTTCTCTGCCGAAATTTCAAGTTAATTACATTTCGCGGACGTAGTCGTTGACGCCATATTGACGGTACCGTGCACGTGTGCGGCTGTGTGCATTTTGCATATGAATTTTAGTAATCTATGCTCTTGAGACCACGCACTCTTTCGTTACGTTTTAGTTCAAAGTATTTTCCTTACAGATGCCGTCGATCACGGTAAAGGATGTGGACCAGCACAAGTTCGTCAAGGCTTTCGCTGCCTTCTTGAAAAAGTGAGTTACCGCAATTTTGTTTTTCCATTCCATGCATTGTTTATAAATAATGTCGTTAGGTACTCCATTTGTGGTCATGGTTATGCCCATGTTGAATCTTTAAATTGACTGATGTAGGTTTTAAAGGAATTCCTAGGAGGGCTGATGATTATGTTCATTCGCAGGAGCGGCAAAGTAAAGGTACCCGAATGGGTGGACCTTGTGAAGAGTGCTAAGTACAAGGAGCTTGCACCGTACGAAGATGACTGGTTTTATACCCGGTGCTCAGCCCTGGCCCGTCATATGTACATCAGGTCACCCGTTGGTGTCGGCGCCGTCACTAAAATATTTGGAGGTAATGAGCCCATCGAAGGCTGTACACCTTTGCATGTTCATATAGGTTATTTTCTTTGGAGGTGAATAATATGGACGGAGTGGGTAAACTTAGCTAACGTTCATATGATGAAGCGGATAAGAACTTGCTGACATAAACAGTGTGTTTGCCCGGGAAATCATCAGTTTATTTTAATGCTCTCGTGCTCCTGGAACAAGAATTTTTCACAGAAACTGTAAATGGTTATTCTAAGATTAACCAGCCGCCAGAGATACAAAGTTGAATGAGTGTTATGCCCCAATGTGGTTTTTCTGCTGTAGGGCACTTGTGATTACCATCATGCCATGCTCGAGAGATTGTATTCCTGCTAGTCGAAAGCTGCACGTGCCTATTCCTACCATTTTAGTCCTTTAGTTACCGCATTTATGTCACACAGCATTAGCCTTTTTTCGTAAAATTGGGCCATAATTTTCGTACTTAAATTGTAGAAGGGATTTTAATGTTTCACAGTTTCCCGTTAGCTTTAAGCTTGGTTAATAGCTCTAGTGATATGAAGGAGGCAGTAAATTTTAGGTGAGGTACAAGACAATTAGTTGTGGTGAAAAGAAACAATGGAGTATTCGAAACTTGCATTCTGAAGTCTCTGTAGAGTAGGTTGGTATTGGAGAAGTGCATAATCAATCGTATGTAAACAAGATTTTTGTATTGGTTTTCTCGAAGTTGTATTGTAATTAGAAGTTTCTTGTGTGCTTTTTTGTAATTTTTGCTGAAGACAAGCAAATTGTAGTTTTATGTCTTAATGGCTATAGGCATTTCCCCCTGTGCATTTGACAATATCGAAATATTAATTTTATTGCCCACATGCTACATGCCTACTATTACTACATGCCCATGAAAAGGATTGTTCTATTTCTGAGGATAGTTGTTTTTTCCCGCATTTAAGGCACATCAGCCTCTGTTGCCTGTTTTTGTAGGAAGGGGCAGTGATAGAAATTGTACACAATCTGCTTTTTTTGGCAAATTGAGCTACTTCATGAGGTCATGGTGGTTCCTTATTTTTTGTTACTAAGTGAACATGCTGCTTGACACTTATTTCCTTTAACAGCACATATTTCAGTTGATGCTGTCTAGCATCCTGCTTGTGATGTCCCATTTACACTACTAGCTTTTTATGATGGTAAGGCTTGCCATGGTTGGAAATTATCTATGTGAACACAAGTTGCTGCTAATCCTGGTAAACATTTCTACCGCGATTGAGTTACTATGGTTGGCGCTAGCTACTTGCATTTTTAGTGTGTGTAAACTCAGGTTAGTGGAAAGAAGGTTTGTGTTGAAAATGGAAGTGGAAATGAACATAGTGTTTGAAGACAAAGAGACCGGATCACACTATATGGATCGGAAATGATTCTTAATTACAATGATATTTATAAAATCACACTAACATATTTTACTATTGGTGTGATTCAAAGCAAATGGCCGTAGCACTCACTTTTATAATTAAAATTGAAATTCATCAAAGTAACTAACACTATCCATTATCTCGGAGTTAAGACTCAGAGTCAATCATGATGAAATAATTTGAGAAGAATATTGTTGCTTGGGATTTATCAAAAGATATCTAGGTAAATGCATTGATAATGTTTGATAAAATAACTGCATCTAATTTGCACATAAGTTAAATATTCGCTGCCAATTTTAGGAATCCTTGCAAGAGCAAGTCCTTTCACTACCCTACCCTCCATTGTTATTTTTACTTAATTTTACTCTTTGATAGATGTCACGATGGTAGAGGCACTGTATTGGGATTGTAATTGGGATTGGGACATGTAAGGATAGAATATTTTGTGGATTCTGTATAGGGCTCATTTAATTTTTGAGGTATAGGCCGTGTTCCAATTCGTCATTATGCACCCTTCAAACTCTTACCCGCTCTTTTCGATTGTCAACTTTCGGATGTGACGTCACGTAGTGCGGTTCCAATCCGTTCCAGAGCGCATCAAGAAGAGCGCCAGGGCCTAGTGCACGTAAGGGTACGTCGATGCTCCCTTTTGCGCACTACGATAATAACAGAGGAGATTCAGGAGACAGAATTGTTAAGAATGGATGATGAAACGGATTTCTATTATGCAAACTATTATTATTTGACGTTTGTATGTCATGTGAACTTCATATATTTCGGGAACACGAGTAAAATATTAACGAAATAGAATAGTTCTAATGAAAGTAAACAACATGGTTGCAGATAAACTTTCTAAGGCGAAGGAAGTTATGAATAGTAATTTGTAATGTATTTAAGAAGTATTTTAGTGTAAAATGACGTTAACGTACGGCAGAAATGGTGCTCACTAACTGAAAGAGTATTTATTACTTTCTATGGTGTGAGGACCACGGCAGCGAAGTGGAACTTACGTGTTTTACATGCTGAAATAATTATTAGGTTCTTCTTACTCATTGGTAAATGAATGCCGGACCATCTTAAGAATTGAAAGTTAACTAGCCATACAATTGTATGTCCATGGATTAGTAATTGGCAATACGAAAGAAGAGAAAACAAAGTATTTGATGCAAAAAGTCCATATCCAGGCATCAAATTCAATATTACTTACAGGTAGGTACGTACTGTTTATACTAATGCTCTGTACTTTATCAAGAGCAGTATAGGGTACAACTAATCATGTTCGTAATTTCCAATGAATGTAAATCTTTATTTACTTAGTTATTATTCAAATTTCATGCATACAATCATTTATGTAAATTTCTCCGGATTTCATAACTGGGCAGTATTGATATATTCGCAATGGATCCTACATTGATAAAATTTGTTTAATGAGAAATACACAGTGGTTTAGCTGTTCTTGGATATTTCAATCAATGCCTTGTTAAGTAATAATATGCGTTGTGAATTGCGCCTGTTTATTATTTTGGGCACCAACATTTGTTGACATAATCTTAACACCGTTGCGACTTCGTATTAAAGGATACGAAGAATACCATAAGATTACCAAACACCATGAACAACGCCTTAAAATAGGGTTTATTATTACATGCAGAAACAGCACAGAAAAGTCGTTTACTTTCATATCTCGATTGTGCTTACGAAATCTCTTTCGAAACCACAGACATACACGTGTCCGAAACTACACGATACATGCTCGTCAACTGTTTTGCAGTAAACACCACTGCCACAAAGTGCCATGGCGCTAATGTCGGAATAGAGCAAGTAAGTGCAGAAAAGGGTGAAAGTGCAAGAAAGAGCGTAAGGGTGCTAGAGCGTAGTGCACGCCCTTGGGATTGGAACACGGCCATAGTGCTTTTCATGTTTTGCGGAGCCCCTGTAAGTTGAATAGATTACTCTCATAAGTACTGTAATTGCAAGGCCTAACCTGTTCATTTATCAAGTATGTTGTCAGAGGTTTGTTTCAGCAAAAATTCTTGTTTTAACCGCAACTTACTATAAAATTATGAATGAAAAGGATTCAACTACCAACATACATTGCACCAAGATCTTGTTGTGGTCTCTGTGCTGGATGGACAACGCCCACTTCTGCTTTCCTGTGCGGTAGTGGTCCCAGCGTTTTCGAAATAATTATCATTTTTGGCTAAGTTCATGGAAAATTGTGTCGTAGTTTATGTTATCATTTTACGAAAAAATGCTAATACTGTGTGACAAATCTGGTAACTAATGCACTAAAATGGTAGGAATAAGCACATGTAGCTTTCGACCAGCAGGAATACCATCTCTCGAGCATGCCATTAAACACTTTGGGGCATAGCACTGTCAACTTTGCATCTTTGGCGGCTGGTTAATCTTAGATTCACCATTTACAGTTGCTGTGAAAAATTCTTGTTCCAAGAGCATGAGAGCATTAAAATAAACTGAAATAAAATTGTGACATTACACGAAAATGGGGCCATAAAACAATAAAATGCCACAATTTAGTATCGGGCGAATTATCAGAAAAAAATAGCACATTTATACTTAATGCATTATTAGGTAGTGCAATTTTCACAAAATATACTACCTAAAAATTGTAGGTCGATTAAATCAAGTCTAGTGTGATGTTTTTTGATAATTGTCTATGTGAAAATTGAAAGTGTCTATGGATGGGATTCGCCAAGTAATTTAGGAAAGAGAACAGTTTTAACAAATGGCATTCCGGCAAAACTTGTGTGTTTTCATGACAAATAAAACTAGTCACCGGTTGTCGCGATTCAAAAGCGAAGAAACATCGTAGACCTCGTCAATGGTTGCCACTCGCTATGAGCTATGCTCACTCCCATTACATACTCGTCTTAAGGGGTAACACCTATGTGGAATGCTGTTTTCGAGGGTAATTTTTTGCATTTTTTTCAAGGAAACTTTATATTTGATTGAAGAAATAATTACATGGCTTTATTATACATGTTTTGAAGTATACAAATTAATTTTTACAACGTCCTAAAATACAAAATGGCGGCTGTACTGGGCTACGAGCATCAGACGATTTTTCAAAGATGCCTCAACTTTTCGTCGTCGCAAATGGTCTGAAACACAAAAATCTAAATTTTTCTTCAAGTTTGAACTAAATGCAAGGGAAATACGTACGGATTTTCAAAAATAATGAATTTCGAAAGATTGGCGTACGGTTTTGCAAAAAAAAATCGTACAAAATCAGCCGTAAAAATGAAAATTTTCAATTTATCAACAAAATCGTACGTACTTCCCTAGAAAATGATGTTGTAAAGATTGCATCAAATTTTCAAATTGATCGGATAAAAATTGGCTGAATAACCATGCCGTATCAAAAAATGTGGTTTCGAGAAAAACACATTTAAAGTTGGAAAACAAAAAAATCGTACATAACATCAAAAATATCAACTTTTAACGGCTTTTACCTTCAGTCTGCGATACCAGCACCATAAAGTTGGCCTTCCGAGCTGACATTGGCTTGTTCTTCTTCTCTTCTCGATGATTTTAAAGCCAAGCGAGCCTTTTTCGCCCCTTCAGTCATTGAATGCTCTGAGTATTCGACATTTTGATGATTGGTGAAACTCCACTTTCGAATGAACTAACATGACACACAAGATGCTCTGACAGTTGAGTAAAAACCGACACAAAGGCAATGAAAGAGTACGCAAACTTGGGATCAACCCTCACGTCCTGCGGAGCACCAGTTTTCAATTTTTTTGCTGACGCACTAACACCCGACAAATCACCTTCTGCCTCGAAACGATTCAAAGGGTGGCTCTTTCCCTTTTCTCGTTTTCACTTTGTTGATTTATTACCTTTTTTTGTGGCAAATGTTGATCTACTACCTGGCATACTGAATGATAATTTCAACAGCAATATTTTTTCAACTCGAGAACTCAAATTTTTACTGAGCAGGAAGCAACAGGCAAACCGACGCTACACTAACGTACAAACGCAGTTCAAAACGGCTAGTGCCACCTCTTGATACCAGCCCGAACTATTTACTAATATGAAAAGTCGCTAACGGATACCTGTGGTAGGTATAAGGTCTTTGGAGCAGAGCGGGCCGTGCGCCTATGCGGCGCTGCATGGTGCGGCGTCCAACGTTTATGCTCATAACTCGGAAAAAATTTTATTTTTAAAAATAACTTGGAAAATAACTTAAGACGTTATTCTAGACATGTTTCCCTGCCATTTTAGCAAAAAAATCGATTTTTTTGAAATTTCTACATAGGTGTTACCCCTTCAATTTATGATTTCACACATTGTGCCCCTTCTTCAATATCTTACTTTTCCAAATAGGTAATGAATTTTGTGTAAGAATTACTTAGAGCTCATGCCTCTTATCTACTGTCACTACAAGCCATATGCAAGCTGATATTTTCCATTGGGACATCATCAAGAATATGCCTAGGTGCCAGAGTTTGAAAGTTACACCTACCATTTATATACATTTATTTATTTAAATAAATTTTTTTGGAACCTCAGATAAACTTATACAAAATTTTATTTGGATTAGAACTTTAATCCGATGACCTAGAATTGCATGCTTTTTATTTTCTTTTCTGTCCTCATGTTAAATTGAAATTTCAACTAAATGAAGACAATTACTTTATTTATTTAAAATATTCAAAAGTTAAGAAATTCGTAAAACCTTACTATGAAACTGGTTACTTGACTGTCAGTGGGAATATAAAATGAGCTATTACTCTGTTCTTTACAGTTTTAATTTATAACTACTTAATTTAAGTACAGTGATTAAGAGTGATATTCATATCTTGCGAATTATTTTTTGTGTCCTTGGAAGGGTGTAGAAAAAAGATGTAAATTTTTTACCATTTTATTTGTACCAGAAAAAGCGAAAATAAGCTTAAAACTATATTACACTAATTTTGAGGTTCTTAAAGCTAATTTTGATTTTTTGAAAAACTATTCTCCTGGTCCTCTACCTATTACTTAAATTGACAGTTTCTTCAGTAGCAGTTCTGTGATCTAGACGCAAGACACAGTCAAAAAAATCAAACAAATTATTTGAGTAATCATTTGCTATTAGAATTTACATTACTATACGCAAAAATTATTTGAATAGAGTCAATGGTCTCATACTTTAAAATATTCCACCTCTCTCAATGAACAGCATTCTCCACTTCCTGAAATGCTCTAATAGCATCCCTGTTACATTCCTTAGCTGAGAGCCAGAACTTCTCAATTGTGTCCAGTTCCGGAATGACTTCTCAGAACTTGGGTTTTACAAACGACCTCTCTAGATCGTTGTTGTCCTCTTTGGTCTCCATCCGACACATTATTACATCTTCATCAATGTCATCAAATGAAACGTCTGGAATGCATAGCTTTCTAGTCAGTTCCTCCCAGTCTTCATACCCTTGGCTTGTATTCACTTCACAATTAGATTGTTTTATTAAACCCTGCCCTAGCAAAGCAGTCTAAGCAAAACTGTATCCCAACAAAGACACACATGCTGCATAGCCATCAATGTTCCTTCTGAGAAGAGTTAGGTTGCTTGTACCCTCCGGCCTTCCAAGTAAATACTTCGCCAATTGTTGTCATAGCACCCTCTTTAAGTGGGATATGACTCATAGGTCAAGTGGCTGTAGCAGACTTGTGCAGTTACGCAGGGAGAGAACCACCATCACATTTCTTAAATTTATACCCTCTGACTTGTGGGCAAAGCAGTGATCAACAAACAACAGAATTTTTCTATTTTGACCTCCCATTTGCACGTCAACCACATTCCTGAAATATTTCAGTGCTCATCCAAGAATTTCTGTTATGCTTGCAGGGACGTGGCAGTTTTTAAACAACGTTTGTTGAATTTTCCAATTACAAGCGAAGGTAATTTTACTGACCACTGCTGTTGGCACAATATATCACAGTAAATCTCTCCTTACTGCTACTCCCCCATGGCAATGTTCTCCTTTCATGTTCAGTGTGTGATCTAAGATAAGATTGTAAAAATATCCTGCTTCATCGGCATAAAAATGTCTTTCTGGTTGTTTTCCCCAATCAATTGTAGCAACCTTTCAATTCAATTTTCCTCAATCTTGGGATCAACTGATGCCGCAACCCCAGAAATATTTAAGGTGGCCATGTTCCTCTGTCCTCAAATACCAGTTCAATGGATCACAATTCACGCATGCAGAGACACCAAAATTTTTCCCTGCAACACTTACATCTACAAGGGCCAATTTAGGCCTGCTTTTAAAGTCACCGGAATGAAGTCGTAAGTTGACTGGTGAAGCAGGACATATGACACACATCCATATTTGGCTTCTATGCAGTATAACCGTTCCCCCTATGCCTACGTTAAAATATTGTAATTACATTTTTTGATCGAAGTTCTCTGCCATGAATGCTTGCAAAATGTTTAACCCCCTACGGCAATGCTAATCCAGTCTTATTGACTATGCTGTTCGTAGCTAACCTATAAAAAGCATCAGTACATCAAGACAAAAATGAAAGGAAACATTGATAGTAGCATGCATAGTTATTCAAGACTTATTTGCTTATGTCACAAAAACTTGGGAAAAACGATCATTATAATAAATCAAATTCCACTAAAGACGCATACTAGTTTTTTAATGACTGTTTAGGAAAAAAAGGAACATGGGTTGCAAGAGTAAATAAGTACATTCCAAGTCATATATTTTTGAAGGAAAACATAATTTTGATGAAAAATTTCATCCTAAAGAGGTCACTCAAGTGCTCACGCAATGGCAACGGGGAGCATTGGAGCTAATTGTGAGTTTGCTATCGAGAGTTTTTACTGTATCTCTATTTGTTGTGAGTCATTTGCAGCATTACCATGCACTTGTCTATCAATTACATTTTTTGGGCTACATACTGGTATATGTAGTTGTACATCAGGATGAGGGTCAACAGTACAGGTAAAGAATATTGTGGTGATTCTGGAGATGGCATTCAACTATTGTGGGCAGGTTCAGCAGGTGATGGAGTCCAGGGGCAAAGACATGTCAATAATTTAGGTAATGAGGGAAAATGTTGAGATTTAAACCATTTTTCAAGGGCTAATGACATTCGCTAACGATACAATGTTGACATAAAACTAGTAAAGAGAATGGGACACTACAATGATGGGATATTGTAGTGCAATTGAAATTGCTTTGTAAAACTTAGTGTTTACATAATCTTCAGGTGGGTCTGAAAGGAAGTAGGGTGGGGTGTTGCATTATAATGTAAGGACAATGGCCGAAGTGAGTGAAAAGGTGCTATGAAAGGTTAGGAATATTGGGCCCCATGTGTATGCTGTGATGGTCTTTATTTTGCTTTCGCTGATTCATGACATGCATATTAGGGTGGTCCTTATTTTTAAATTTCTGAATTTCTTTTGGGACATCACCCACATTTGTTCCGTATGGTTAGAAAATAAATCGTGAGAAATATTATGGCAATCGCATAACAATAAAATGTGCCGCATTGCACTTGATATTTTGGTATTTTTGGCTGGTTTTCAGACATAACTGACAGTAATGGAACTCTCAGATTTTTCTGTTGCTTTGCTGTTGTAGCTCGCGCCACCCCAGTCCTCTCGCACCAGCGCTCGAATACACTAAGTGCCATGAGTCGCGTGTTGCATCACATTTCTTCTTCAGAGAACAATGAAACCAATATAGTCTATTATGGAAGATATTTTACACTGTTTACTTTGTGAAATCTGGTCAAGGTTATAGTACTTCAACCTATTGAAACTGTGCTGGTTCACCTTGCTCAGAAGCCCCCCCCCTCCCCCCCCCCCCCCCCCCCCCCCACCAATAACTTAATAATTAGAGGGACACAGGTACGCTGAACAGTGCCGCATCACTGACCTATGACTGCCAGTTCAACCCCTGAAAGGAAACCATACGTGCACCCTGCTAGAAAAACAATTAAAATATAACAGGTTCTGATAAAGAACCAGCGACCAGCTCCTTCCTTGATGGGAGTAAAATGCAGGTCAAAAGCACCCTGGCTTACAGAATTCTCACACCCCTCGCTCAAGGCCTCCTCCTGGAACAGCATGCACTCCGTGATGACGCCAAGGCAATGAAATGATCACGTTTTAACCACGGGACCATGCTATTTGAATTGACAAATCAAAAATATCGTATCCTCTCAATAACCCTCTTTAATAAACCATTCTCACAATCAAAAAAATCGTACCCTGGTAAGGTGAAAGATGAAATGAAACATATGGTGAAAAATCAGATGACGTGAACAAGGATGAGGAATCGTGAATACAAATTATAACCAACAAGAAATAACAGGAATGATCAACTATGGCCGTATGATTTACACAGGTTTGAATATGATTCAAAGTAAAGTTCACAAGAACACATGAATGTGAGGACCAGTTATTACAATTACATTATGGATTCAAAAGTTCCTTCTAGACAATTACAGGTGCAATTCGCGAATCAATATATTTAATCTGAAGGATTGGCGGCACTGTGCGCTTGGCGCATTACTCCGCCCATGAAAGAACAGGATAAGTTCGAGAGACGTGAGAATGATTGGATGCAGTTCCATTAACAGAGAATATCTCTGTTATTAACGGCACAAGCAACAGGCGCGAAAGATGGACACTCGCAGGCAGACTGCTTCACAAGAAGCTCACCAGTTCTGAGGTTTTTTTTGGGGCTTCCGTGAACATAGCAGTCAGGTGAGGCATTGTGGATGACTCGTTACACCGCATGCAGGACACCTCTAAAATCGGCCTCGACCCACACAGACCGACTTTATTGTCAATGAGGACTGCAGGCCCACTCCAATGGTTCACAGCCGATATCAGTTTCCCGGTCGTCTGCTCTTACTTTCTGCGTCTCACTATCTCGGCCGCCTTTCTGAACATCCACACACTCAACCCCCCTGATATATGCCGCAAGAACAACATTTGACACACGAAAGTCATATGCACAGGCACACACCTCTGGGAGTCTCAAGGAAACACTTCGACTGGGAACATAAACACACAAAGAAAAATAACCATACCCAATACATAATAGTGACGAAAATAATTTCGTTACAATACGTTATAAAGCCTTGGAAAAGAGGTTTTTTTTAGGCATGAATAATCAGCTTCTGTATTTGAAATCAGATTACAAGGATAAATGAAATTATTTCATAAGGAAAGCAATTTTTTTTAAATTTTGCTTTTAATAATCCATGAAATGCATTTGCAATTTTATTAACTCAGCAATTTTCATATTTATCCCACATATACCATAGGAAAACATTTTTCCTATCGAAATATCACAGTACGAAGAGAATACTCTTGCTTACTGTTGTACGATTAAGAAAGGTAAGTATTATTTGTTTACTGCACTTGCAAAGTGTCTAAAAATTATTTTGATTAACCCAATCGCATGCGTTAGCATACTGGTACGCGAGCTGGAACTGGCCTCAATCACCACAAGTGTACTGGTACGCATAACGCATTGTTCCTCGTAGATTGATGCTGCTGTCATCTTGCATGTTTTTTAAAAACTTTTTGGTCAGTCATGTGTATCAGTGTACAGCAGCCATCTGACGGCTTCATTGGCAAGTTTTTCTATTCATCAATATTGTGAAACTACCCTCGTGATCAAATACATCAAAAGTCGGTGGTGTGTGTGGTCACTTTAAATCTCAGAGAGAGGATGCGGAATGGGTTAAGTAGCTTTATTACAGTCTGGAAATTTACACCTGAAGTCAGTCACAACCTTCAACAAAAATTGTTTCTGCTTTTTATTTTTTGTTAGTCCTGCATTAAACTCTTCCATCAATTTCACTCTTTCAGCAGTATCATTGACTATTCTCAAATGCCTGTCTACCTTTAATCCTTATTTATACGCCTCGTCACTTTTCCTCTGAACCGGATCCTTGGAGAGAAATGTCAAAGGAATATTATATCTTTTGAGAAGTTTTTTAGGCTATCTAGATATAAGGTCATCAATTCCTTTGCCGATGAAGTGGTCAATATCCTTCGGTGGAACAGAAAATCGTTTTGATGACTTGTAAGCATTATCGGTGATGTCTGATTTGAAGCATCTACCATTCGATTTTTCATCTCTGCTAGTATATTTTTATCGAAAATCCAAGAGCTACAGCTTCCCAGGATACCACAAATGGTTCCGACAGTATATTGTCGCACCACTAATGACGCAGTCGGATTTTCTGTATTTATAAAGATTTTTGAAAAATAATGAATCTTGCCTAGGTGCCTCTTTTGCATTTGGTTCAGTAATCCAGGCATCCATGTAAAGACACACAACTAATAGGCACACGTTGCAGATTACAGATTCCTCTACTGCCAATAAAGGGAACTCCCTGCAGAAAAGAAATATTTTCAGGCAATATAGAGCTTTGGACATCCACCTAGCATGATGCAAAGCTCCGGGAATGCGAAACTATATCCCTCGTGGAGGAATGCCACCTAACGAAAATTAACCCGTTGATTCAAGGAGTTTTATGTTGTCCTCTCTGGTGTGATTTTCCTGTAAATGCAGCAACGCAAATTTCAGAATATCTCCGACTGCATCCTATACCTCTTCTCGAGAACGCCTGTCCTGCATGCCTGATTTGTATTTTTCCATATTCATAACAGGCCATGCCTCCTGGAAACTTTTGAAAACTGGAATATTTGGGGCCGATGATTGTCCAAATTTTTTGTCAGAAATACCTCTTAGAATTAGTTCATAAATGTGGTGCCTGCAATGTAAGAACAGGATATCCTTTTTGAGCAGCTGTTCTAACAAAGCACAGGCCCCATTCATTCTCCCTTTGTTTGCCGCTGTCATACCACAGCAGAATGCTTGAACATTTTCATCCAGGTCCCATTCATCCAGCATCTGATGCACAAATTGGTGTAAGTTTGCGAAGCAATGTTTTCGCTGATGACACTATAAAATCTCAGCTTGTACTGGCTCTCCAGGAGTGTGTGTGAAGACTTAATGCTCAGGGTCGAGCATCAACTAGTGCAACTTTAATGCAATGGAGAAAAATCTCCATTAAAGACAAAGTTTGCAACCGAGAGCTTGTACAATGACAAAAAATAATCGCAATAAGACGCCTCTTCAACTCCATTTAGTGGTATAGTTCAAAGAAATGGCACTTTGCATGAAAATTGTATGGGATAAAACAAAAGTCCGTCAAAAGAATTCTTATTCACTGATTATTTAATGATGTTAAGTGCTAAGATGTGAACAAGTAAACACAATTTATGTTCACTCTCTTCTCGCTGAGTGTGACGCACATGACAATCGGAGATGAATTTATTGGCGACACTAAAGCTTTCATGTTGTAGCTACGACTCCCAAAAACCGAAGGCTTGTCATGTTTTCTATAATTTTACAAAAATGTGAGATTTGATTCCATAGATAGTAAGCAGTGTAAAATGTCTTCCAGAATAGACTATATTGGTTTCAATTTTCTTTAAAGAAGAAATGCGATGCAACATGTGACTCACGGCAGGCACTTAGGGCATTCAGGCGTTGGCGCGACTGGGGTGGTGCTAGCTCACTCTTGGGGCTGTATCTCGGGAACCAACGGACAGAATTTTAAGATATTTGAGTTGATACACCAAAAATGTCTAACAAATCATTGTATATAACAGAAAAGCAACAAAAATCCAAGAGTTACATTATCGTCAGTTATGTCCGAATAACAGCCAAGAATTTCAAAATTTTAAGTGCAACATGGCACGTTTATCTGATTGCAATAATACTTCTCACAATTCATTTTCTAACTATACGGAACAAATGTGGGGGAGTGTCTCAAAAGAAATTAACGAAAAATATTTTTGCCGAAAATTAGGACCACCCTAATGCATATAATGTAAATGTCCCAGAATTGTTCATGGGAGTACATGTTGCGTATTCATGTGTAGATAAGTATATGCAAGGGTGGGGTCCTTAAATTTCCTACTGGTTTCCACTGTTAAAATATATATTTTGAAATTTTTGATGAAATAATTATTGTAATTTTTTGAATTCTGTTCCAGAGTTACCCATTTGTAAGATTTATAGATTTTGTGTTGGGGCAGTTAAATGAAATTCCAACTGATGGATGAAATGTTTTAAAAATTCACAATTGCTACTGTGGGTCAGTTGTGATTGTGGATAATAAAGCTAAGCTATTCTTTTACAGGACGCAAGAGGAATGGAGTTTGTCCATCCCATTATTGCCGAAGTTCCGGCTCTGTGGCAAGGAAGGCACTTCAGGCTCTTGAGGCCCTCAAGTTAATCGAGAGAACTGTTGATGGTGGTCGCAAGCTCACTGCACAGGGTAGGAGGGACTTGGATCGAATTGCTGCACAAGTCAAACAAAAGAAGTAATTGTTTAAGTAATTAATAAAATGGTTTTTAAAGTGAATTGAGTTATCATTTTCCTTATTGTCCTTGAGTCAATTTGCTTACAAAAGGAGCTCTTACAACTCTGGCATGGTCTTTATATTAGCTCAAGAAGCAAGGTTGAAAGGGAGTCGAAAAACTCAGAAAGCAGTAGGAATGTTTAGTTTTTTCTTGGTGTTATTAGAAGAATGTATCAGCCATGGAATAGGAAAGTTTGGAGGAAGCCGTTGTAGTGTGTGCACCTACTTTTAAAACCATGAAAAATACATGGATTTAATTTATGCCTTACCCCATTCGCTATGAAAATCAAAAAAGTCTACTAAATTTTTTTTCACTGGAACATGCTGATCAACTTTTCTTCGCGGTCTTGAAAAAACATGTTTTTAATATGCTCATATCCACTGAAGTCTCTTCTTCTGAGAAAGGGCATTGGGGGAACCTGTGCTGCCACCTATATGCAGGAATAGGAAGTTTTACGAAATGATTCGCTGTATTGCAGTGCTATGTGAAGCTTAAATTTACTACTGTGATTTTTCTGTGCCGAAATGACACTTCATAGTGCACTGTTCTGAAAAAAAATTTGCAGTGAAAGGGTTAAACCAGGAATTATACTTTTTGTTTAGGCTTAGAGTTTCAAAGAATTCAATGAAATCCTGTTCCTCAATCGGAAATAATTTTGAATATTTTTTGGAATCTTTAAGTATGAAATTTGCTGTGATTATTTGCAAACTAACCTTGAATATAGAAACAATTACACAATTCATGATCAGTGGACTTTTTTTATTACATTATCATCTTAAGTTTAGCAACTGCACTGAATAATAGGTGTACCTAATAAGATGTTTGTCCTGAATTCATTATAGGTTGATTCAAAGATTTTCCTGGTTCTGAGTGGGTCGATAGTTATAGCTACATGATATGAAATTTGCTACATGAGTAGCTTAGGGTAAATTTTGTCTTCGTTCCTCAATTTTTAAATCTTTTTTGTTATATTAACTTTTTCCTATTGATAATTCAGTTAACTTTCATGCAGGTTAGTGTGGGGAAATAAACAAAGCCCCTCTGCTCAATACTGAACAAATGCTGTGAAAATTATTTCCTGTTCAACCAAGTCCTTAGTGCCATTTTTGCTAAATATCTTGTAATAGCTTGTTTTATACCTTTTATCTAGAGTTGCTTATTTCTCTTTTTGAAGTCCTATTACTGTAGTTTTTTAGACTCCTTTTTTGCAGTCTCATTCTCAAGAGCACATGAATACTTACAACTTAAATTCTAAAGTTTACTGTGGATTGTGTTTGTTGCTAGTAGTAAAATTACTGTTTCACTGCAAATCATATTTTAATTTTGTTCTTATGTGAATTGAAGGTTTCAACTTTGAAAGTTTAATCCTTTACTCCTAGTATGATTGACTTCCACAAAGTATTGCCTGAAACTGTTTCGTATAGTTTAATGCTCATCACTGAAAAGAAATGTTTATTTTCAACTTCGGTAGATATCCTGTGCAAGTCCTATTCAGTAATTCTGAATTGTGTACAATGTGACAGAAAATGCTGGTTACAAGCTGTTTTAAAAAAATTTCTAGTCATTTTTTAAGTGCAAGCATTTAGGTAAATAAAAATATATTTCTTTCACGGTAATTTCTAGTCGCTAAGACTGATGCAATGCTACAATTTGTGTAATCTTTTCAAAGATTACCTGCAAACGCAGTGTGCTCTTCTGGAAGCCCGCTCCTCTCATCATGACAACCAATCGTATATATGTACGGAAAGCTAAATACGTTTCCTGAAACATTCCTGCCTCCCGTTTCTTGTAACTAAGTTATCTTCCCTAAAATCTTCCACCACCTGCCAAGCCCTCTCTTGCATCATTGGCCCATTCTCTGGTGATATATATGCAGGTTCACTGGAGACGGGCAACTTGGTAAATTACCGTGGTAATTTTCGTAAATTACAGTGGTATTTTTCGTAAATTACCAACACCCCTGAAAATTACCATAGTCAATGGTAATTTTAAGGAAAGTTCTTTTTCAGAAAATTTCTTCCTCAAGAAGAAACCATTGGAATGGGTCATATTATAAATTAAGAAGCTAAAACGATTTTGTTTATATTGTGTTCTAATTAATTCAGAGTAAAATAACAAATGCACATTGCGCAGAGGTATGTCTTTGGAACGAAAATTTCTCATAGTGTGACAAAAGAGAGGCAAATTGCGTGTTGCTGCCAACTTCGTTTTAGTTTTTTTAATGAGCTATAATACATAAACGTCATGATACCTTTGAATTAAGCGTTGGCTTTTATATCTCTATGCTATTTGATTTCTTTTTGAGTCCTCCGATAAGGATTAGCAGCCTAAAACTTAAAATTACCGGAAAATTACGGTAATTTTCGAAAATTACTGTAATTTACCTCAATTGAAAATTACGGTAATTTACCCATCTCTAAGGTTCACACTTACTGGCTTGAAAACAACATTATTCACTTCTCTATCCTTTTACACTAATTCTTTTTTATTCAAACTTCTTATTTTCCTCCCAATATCTCCAATTTGTTTTTTTTTTTTTTTTTTTAAGTTTACTACCATTATATCCCATTGAAAACTGTCTGAAATTTTCCTTGCAGTTAATCCCTTCTCGCTCTCTAAGGTAACACTTTTTCTGTCCTCGAGATTCAGAACAAATGATTTTACTGTCACTCATTTTAGTTGCCACTCCTCCTAAATCAAATGGCACAAACACTCCAAAAGACTGTATGGCACAGTGCAATTTGAAGCTAAAATTTGTTGGAAGCAATAGACCCTGGCCGACATAATCCTAGCACTTGCTGTGCTACCAGGAAGGTTGCGTTTCAATATTCCTCTTCCACTCTGATATCGGATAACATCAGACACTACTTTTTGTTACATGTGTGTCTTCCTGGATCGTTGTGCGCTTTGGTGTAAACATCGTTGAGTGTCTGTCCACTTTCCCGCCCAAAATGAATGAGTTTTGGGGGTTATGTGGGTTGAATAAAACAGCATTAAACAGTTATTTAATGAATGAATACTGATCCAGAAAAACATCTATATGGAAAATCATCTATAGGGTGATAACACATATGCAATAATTGTATGAGTATGCTATTATATAGTACGTTGAAATTGCATTCTATTTTTTACAAGCTCTTTTAACTCGTTTTGGCTTCGAAACATGACTGACATGTTGTTGCCACGTTTAATTTATAAAATGAGAGTATACATGCTCAGTCCCGGTAATGCATATTCTGAAATAGGTTAAATATTTTCTTACTTAGTTTTAAACTATTCCCTTGCAAATACAACTCATAGTTTTTAATTTTACTAATACATATTCATATTTTTGAAAACTTTGGCAACAATGACGCTGCTACCATTTGGAAGCATATGTATTTATTACACCATGTCAAAAAATAATGAAATATTTATATTACTTTAAAAAATATAAGAAGGAACTTGGTAAGGTATATTCCTTAATTAAGTTAGTAAATAGGCTTGTAAGCACATTCCGTCACAAGTACCGTTGCCAATGATAAAATACTGTAGCGCCACTGTCATGTAGTTAAGGCTTTTCTGCTATTTTTTCAAGCAAACATTTATTAATATCAATTAAACAAGTGTGGTAATGCGAGCACTTTTTTACAATGCTAAATTCTACATAAAATTTGCATTTATATCAGTTTTTTTGTCAAAACAACATTTCTCTTTGCATTTTTAATCTGCAGATTATTCTGCAAGAGTCATGCTCAGCCCTTTAATTACGCGTAAAATACCTGATTTTTGTCTTTTTTCTTGAAATATATGATGGAAAGGCCTCATTATTTTATTGCCAATCGATAAAGGGCCAAAAAATGTCATGAAATTTTCACAAAAATGACATTGCTTCTTAATTTGGTGGTGCCTCCTTAAGTGAAAGGACTAGTCTTCAATAGAAAAAATGGGGAAGTATATTCAATATATCTGAAAAGGAGCCACAGTAGATAAAATATTCAATTCCCTTGAATGATAAGCATGGCTGAATTTCAATTTTCTCAACTCACTATATCACTGGTATTAATGATCACAAAGAGGAGACTCAACAACAATCATTGACAGATTTACAGTTGAAATATTCTGATATCTATTTTGGTTCACAATGTTAATATTTCTCACCCAAATATCCCAGCATGTTCCATGATAAAGACAAAATGTCTGTACTATTTTTTCTTTTCTCAAAAAAAAAACATTGTTTTCATGTTGGATGCAAACCTACGGAAAGTTTTCATTGGTGTTTTTCAACAAATCTGAAAACTCTTGTTCAAATATAGTTGCTCCTCCAGATATTTTTCATGTATAAGTATTCTATATAAGCAAGAATGAACCAAAACTTGTGATTTCCTTTTCTTCATATTTAAAAGCATGTCACAACAGTATAATGCCCTCTTCATCCTCCACAAAACTGGTTGGTTGTGGAAGCATATACATATCACTTGCTGCACAATCTATCATTGCTACCCCTGCGTGAAAGCTGCCTGAAACTTGGACTAATATTCTACCTTATGTCCCTGGTTTCAGTTTGAAGTGATAGTATCATGGGGTCATCTTGATGAATCTTTCAACTTGGCTGGATGTGTGCTTATTTACGGCATTTACTTACATTTTGTGTCACTCCCTTTAGGGTGCAGGTTGGATTCATATACATCAATGTCATAATTCATAAGTTAAGAGGGAAAGGTGTATAGGACAGCATTGGTGTCATAGAGACATGAACTTTTTTTGACTTATGAGCCCTTTGATGCTTTATATGCAGTCATCACTGAATCACCCTGAGAGACAGTTCTACTCCTATAGACTACTGTGCTAGCCACTTTGAGGGTTATCACCAAACATACACTAATGGTTATGCTTACTGCTGAAAGAGAGATTGCTGTGGATGTCATGCGAGAGCTGATTGTAGTAGTGAAGCTGCCGTGAATTGGTAAATTGTTGAAACATCCTCTTTCTTGGCATTGAATATTTTACATTAATTAGTCATCATCAAATAGGTGAGAGCAAAGGAAACAAAGTGGATTTCCAGTCTCCATGCCTTTATTGTTCAATTGATCCCCTTGCCTGAGTTCTATAGTTCTCTATCCCTCAAAAGCTTGGTTAATCATTTTTTTCTGTCATATAGTATTATATTTTAGGGATCTGACAGTATTTCTGGAACTACTTGCAAGTAGTTGTCCAGAAATTATGCAATTCTAATGGGGGTAGGGAAATTCTTATTGTGCCTAAAGAGGTCGTTTACGTGGCAACACTCACTCAGGTTTGAAACTAGGTTGATTGTATGGAGGGAGTAGTGGCAAAATTTTTCTTGAAGACGAATTTATTCAACATGGGTCTATCATTACTTTCCAATTTACTTGTCTTCTCTAATGATTATTTGCTCGAATCGTGGTTGTCAGAACCAAAGAGAGTAAGATGAACATCGATAATATTAATGGGAACGAAATTGATGGATTCATTAAGAAAACAGCCAATTGTTGGCTATTATCCATGATTAAACTCCTTTACCTGGAAATAAAATTTCCCTTTCCACCCCCATGGTTGAGAGTCTATTGCAGTTCAAATGTAGAATTGGTGGATGTATATCCACTATCCCAATCTCAGGCTTTGGATATACTGCTTAGGGTACAGGGTTCTGGAGTTACATGTGTAATCTCATCTGGTGACTTGAAATTTACACAAGCAAATGAGAAGGCTTTCCTTATGTTAGGTTAGAGGCAGGAAGAGCACAGCAAAACAAAGCTGCCTACCTTTAACTGATGGAAAACTTTGCAAGATTTATTTGGAAGATGAATTTTATTTCCGAAATCTTGATTGTGATTACTTACAAATCACATACATTTTCTGTGGGCTGGTAGAAATGCCGACAGTAAATCCGGCAATTCTAATTTGAATTCACTGCTTGAGGGAAACTCCTCAAATAAAACCAATAATAAAAGGAGCACCACAGAATAGGATCAACGTACAAATAAACTGTGTTAATAACAACAAACATGAATTAAAAAAGGAAATAGATTAGAAACATTAATTAAACAATCCATTACTCAAGTATAATACATCACTTCATATTACAATAGATGCATCGGTTCCCAGGGAATATTTATAGCATAAAAATGACTTTTTGTGCATAAAATACACCCCAGGTTAGAGCTTTGGTTCTTGTGAGTCAGAAACTTTTTTTATCTGCAGCAGAACTTTAATGACCTTGTCTTTCACAAAGTAATTGGCAGCATCTGTCCGTAGATAAAAGCAATCCCCTGTACCATATACATTCAAAAGCCTAGCAGTATCACCATGAGTTGGCCTGCTGTATACCAGTCTTCGATTATCAGTGGAAATGTCAAAAGTATAGGAATAATTACTAGCATACTTCCTCGGTCCTAAATACTGAACACAACCAGCTATATTGGATCGCAAATAGCTTACAAGAAAGTTAACTCGAAATACTTGGTTGAAGGCAGACACAATCCAGTTCTGAGTAAAGTGTACGCATGTGTCCAGCTTCAAGCGCAAAAGCTGATTCTCTCCATAGACAACTATTTTTTTGTGGACATCAATCATATGCCCCAGAATATCAGGTTGAAAGCCCTTCCATGGGCAATGGGAAACTATGCATTTGTACGTGCGATAGTGACAATTAGCCTCGTGTTCCCTTTTGTTTTGCAAAAGGTACATTCCTTTGCAGCCAGAAGCATGATTCCGGCATGGAAAATACAACTTCTCAGCCACTTGCTCCATTGCTAAGTTCCTAGTTTCGTTAAATCGAGAACGGCAAGTGGGACAGCTATTTAATTGAGGCTTGCAGTTGGCACAAACTAAATGGCCTCTTTTGCATTGATTAATAGGTGGAAATACATACTCTAAACAAACTGGACACTCCAATAAACTTATAAGGCTTTGATTCAAGTCCACGTTAGGTAACTGGCCAGCATTCTCTTGTTGTTCGCTATCTTTTTCTTGAGACTTCTCAACACTTGATGGGTTCTCACCTGCAGAAACGAACTCTTTACTCGCACTTGTACCAGCCCCTTGGACTGGATTAGATTTGATGGAATCTTCAACGGACACATCGTCTCCTACAGCATCAGTGGCTGCTTGGGAATTAACAGTCTGTTGGGAACCAGCCGGACTCACGGTATTGCTTCTCTCAGGTGAGCAGCACTTTGTCCCTGGCCCAACTGGTGCCGAATCCACAACACTCCTGTTTGAGACAGCAGCACGCCCACTAGATCCTGCGTCCTGGTAAGACGTTGAAGCTTCATTAAAGAAGGGTGGCTCATAACGACTTCTGAGAAAGGGACGTGTTGAGCTCCCTTCATTCTCCACATCCCAAGGTCGGTCACTAGTGTCATACAAATCTGCTCTATTGCTGGAGGAATCAATATTCTTAGTTTTTTCACGGCTATCCAAAGTCACCACGGAAGTACTGCAATTTAGGTTGACTTGTGACACATTTGAAAGCCGCATCTTTTTAGGTTCACCAAGGTATTCCGAAGAAAAATCCTGCCAGCAACCATCATCGGGATTATCATCGTCGTCACGAGGACTAACGCGTCCTTTCTGAGAATGGTTTCGCATTTTGGAATTGTAATACTGGCTCAACCTGTATTGTGAAAGAGAGCAACTGGCGTTCGAATCTGAAAATACCAGATCAAGTTATCAGTATTCAGAAAATTACAATAAAAAACATAGTAATAATGGCTTCAGCATTATTGCCAAGTATTTAATACCATCACTACTCCATCCTGAGGACTCAGAATCTCCAGCTGGTTCAATAATGCGTTTCCATTTGTCCATCCCTCCCAACATATGTTTCCATAAATTCTGGAAATGGCAGAAATGTACCTTGAGTATTTACATTAAAATGTTTCCTTCATAATAGGCTCTGCAGAGTTTTCAAATGAAAGTTTGCCACAAGCAAAATCTCGGAAATATGCACATTACAGCGTTACAGCTTTCCTTGCGCTGCTTGCATTAAACAAAGGTAGAATTCATTTGTCAACTATTAGCTAACAATGGAAAGTCGAAAAACATGGCCATGTGTCGCTCACTCGGTGAATGGAAAAAATATTCTTGGAACATGTAACGATGTGGATGAGGTTCTCGAGTCGAGGTCTATGTGGTATCACTTACTGTGATACAGCTTAGTGCTCGATTCCGTTAGTAGAATTATTTTGGATTCGGCAGTTGTAATTTTTCCAAGCTTTATTTCTATGAAAGGTACACACATTTCAGTCCTCTATGTCAAGCTACTTGCATTGTAAGTGCATATTTTTGTCCTGTCGAATGTTATCTTTTTTTCTTTTCTAGGTGAAGGGAATAGATAGGATAGAGAACTGCTTGTGATCTGGTTACTCATTCCGCTGAAGAAGATGTAATGTGAACCCCGATACAAACTTTGAGTAAACATTACAACCTGTATTTTAAGGTAACAACTTTTGATCATGAAAGGACTTGTATCACCAATTAGTTTTTTGATAGGTCTTACGGTTGTTTTGCTTTTTATAATATATATGGACAGTATAGAAACACCAACCAAAAGAGAGTATTTTCCACGGGAAAGTAGCTCTTCATTTCTATTGAATATGCCTGATTTTGAATATTTAATTAACAATCATGCATGTACAAATTCCTCAAATTCCAATCCGCTTGCAATTATGATTGTAACTTCTCATGCGGGTAATGTCGCCATTCGCCAGGCACACCGGGCCGCCATGCCCAAAGAATTGTTGTTAAGTATTGGAATTCGTAGAGTATTTTTACTGGCTTTAGCATCAGAAGAGAACAAAAATCATCATTACCAATTTATAAAGCAACAAGAAGTTATTAATGAGAGCAATGTTAATGGCGATCTTATTCAGGGAAATTTCAATGAAGCATACAGGAATTTAACGTATAAGCATATGATGGGACTCCAGTGGGTGTCTCAGTTTTGCAAGCCAGTCAAATATGTTATCAAAATGGATGATGACATTATTCTTGATATTTTTCAACTAATAAGAACATTACCGGGCATAGTAGATCCTAATAGCCTCTTTATAATGGGATATTTATTGAAAGGTATGAAGCCAATTAGAGACCCTACGAATAAATGGTTCGTTTCTCTGAAAGAATATCCCAAAGATTATTATCCTCCATTTGTTTCGGGTTGGATGTATGTGACTACACCAGCAGTCGTGTCTAAAATAGTTCAGAGCACTCAACGATATAAGAACAGACAAGCAGTGGAGAATGCTTATCAGTCATTCTTTTGGATTGATGACGTGTTCATTACGGGAATCCTATCTCGTCGAGTTGGGGTAAAGATCTTTGACTTTAGCAAATATTTTGCTGTGCACCCTCAGTATCTCCAGTGTTGCGTAGAGGCTGCTGTGATGGGTAGGGCTCACACGTCACTTGCAGAGGACAGATCCCGCTCATGTGGATTCATTGTTGGACCTAGTGGTGGAGATATGGAGCTGTTGCTGAAGTTTGCTGAAGAAGCCAAGAATTGTTGGTCGTCTGGTAAACTTTGTGGCAGGTCCACTAATTCCAGTAATATGAAAAGGACGTGTGTTGTTGGGCGCGGCGAAGCCTATGATTGGGTCAGAAGACCATTCAGAAATGGAGAAGCTATACTGAAACCCATCAAGCTTTAGGGTAGTAATTCTGAACTTAAAAGTTATGGATGCTTTTGCTGGCTGCCGTAATGGGAACCAATGAAATGACTGCTAATTGGAAATTAGTGGTGTAGACTACAGACTTCCCTTGCTTCCAATCATCTTCTCTCCCTTGTGTCGATTTTTGAAAGGTTAAACAATTTTGGTCCCTGGATCGTTATCTCCCCGTAATCGAGTGGTAAAGGTATGCAATGTTGAGGATTTTTAAGGGTTTTGAATTAAAAAACTGTGTATTATAATGAAATTCACTGCTCATTTATTTCTGAACTTGTTCAGCAATATGTCTTCGGACAAAATGGTATTTTGTGAGTGTATTCCATCATTAAGACACAAGCACAATTTGTCAGATCAACACTTTTCTTAATTTTTATTTTAATATATATCAGTGACTCCTCCCAGTGCCAATGTCAACTGTTCATACATTGGTAGTTTAAATTCAACTGGTGTTCCGCTTTTCAAAAGCTCTCATGAGGCTGATTTTGTGATATCGTTCACATTGTTGGGTTTGTGTCATGGTCCTCATTCCAGGATCCCGTCATGCATAATGTCAAATTCTCAAAGATTTCCATGTCCTTGTAGGAAAAGTCAAAATTCTCTTTGATGGAATTATTTGTACATGAGATATGAACCCATAATGTGTAACGTCTGAAGGATTTTCCCATTTCTGCTATTAGAAATGTATTGATGCTCCGAATATTTAAAAAAAATTAAAGTTGAGTTTTAAGCATAAGGAAGTTAAATCACAGAGTTAAAAAAAAGTGGGAATGTAAAAAAGGTGTTTTTTTTGGGTGAGGGGCAGTATAGATAGCTTTAGCTGTGATTCAAATGGCCAGCCTGATGTACGTAAATATTATGAAAATGCTGTAATTGCAGTTCACCTGACCTATTCTATTGCTGTTATAGTCGTGTGTTTTATCTTCTTTTTCACATTGAGTATAAGAGGTAGGTACACTTAAAGATGGCAGTGAAGTTTACTGGTTTAACTTAATTTATTCAGCTACATTAGAATGGCAACCTTTGATATTGCAAATGTTACTCACACATGCACCACATCTGGTCAAGCCTACCAACCTTGCTTAATAAACAATTACCAACCAATAACAGTTGTGCAGCCAGAATGAAACCCAGTTTTTAAGGTGGCTCCACCGAATTATGAAGTAGATGTCATTTTAGTGAAAATTTCAGGACACACAATTTTTTGGCCCTTCTGTCGATTGGCAATAAAATAATGAGGCCTTTCCATAATATATTTTAAGAAAAAAGACGTTGAAAATCAGCTATTTTATATGTGGTTATATGGTATAGCATGGCTCTTGCAGTAAAAGTTGCAGATTAATAATGTAAAGAGAAATGTCGTTTTTACGAAAAACTAATGTAAGATGTGCAATTTTATGTAGAATTTAGCATTGTAAAAAAGTGCTCGCCTTACCACATTTGTTTAATTGATATTAATAAATGTTTGCTCGAAGAAAAGCAGAAAACCCTTAGTTACATGAAAGTGGCGCTACAGTATGTTGTTATCATTGGCAACGGTACTTGTGATGGAACGTGCTTACAAGCCTATTTACTAACTTAATTAAGGAATATACCTTACCAAGGGCCTTCTTATATTTTTTATGTAATTTAAATATTTCATTGTTTATTGACATGGTGTAATTAATACAAATTCTTGCAAATGGTAGCAGCGTCATTGTTGCCAAACAGTTTTTAAAATATCAATATTAATAAAATTCAAAACAAAGAGGTGTATTTGCAAGGGAATAGTTTAAAACTAAATAAGAAAATATTTAACCTATTTTAGAACAAGCTTTAGCGGGATTGAGCATGTATTCTCACTTTATAAATTAAACGTGGCAACAACACTTCAGCCATGTTTCGAAGTCAAAATGAGTTAAAAGAGCTTGTAAAAAATAGAATGCAAGTACAACGCGCTATATAATAGCATACTCATATAATTATTGTGTATGCGTTATCACCCTATATATGATTTTCCATATACGTGTTTTTCTGGATCGGTATTTATTCATTGAATAACATAGCTCTTTTATGGGATTTTGAATCGCGGAGTCACGGTGGAACCTCCTTAAGCCAGTAAAATATTGTTAGTTAAATGATAGTAACTTGTGATTTCATTCATTTCTCATATGTCAGATTGCAGAGGTACTCTAGGCGATTAAATAATACTGACCATATAATGTCATCACTTTCATACTTGGGAGGTGGTATAATAATTTTAGACAATAGATTACCCAGCCAGGCACAGATTACAAATGAAATTTACAAAATGTGTGTTCAATTATTATTTTATCTTTCAGAATAAGATATTGAGAAAATATACTGACCGATTGTAATATAGTTTATTTATAGTATATTTGTTTTGGCTTTGCGACCTGTTTTGTCTTATTGTTATTGTGCATTTATTCTTGTGCTAACCTAAGTGCCATTGCACTTATCACTCAGAATATATTTAGTGGTTAATTGGATCAGGAAGGATATGAACAACAAATGTTGTATGATTATTTAACTTTCTTTGTTTCCCATGACATCTATCATCTCTGGTAAGGAAATTAAAGAAATACATGCATAAATGTCTCTATTCAGGTATACCAACTCATGAAACAGTAGTGCAACAAAACATTATTTATGAGATAATAATGCACTTTTAATACAATCTCTCAATATTATTTATTAGTCGAGTCTAATCTTGCTATAACTCTTCAGTCAACAATCCTGGGATTAGTTTGATGCAGCTTTTCTCTGTTCTCCTATCAGCTAACTTGCAATAACAATGGATGATTATATTTAGAAATATGAACCAGTAAAAAAAGTGACGCAGATTACAATGCAATAGAGTTGTTCACACCTATCAAAACCAGTAGATTTAATGCTATTATATCACTTTGTACTCTATATCTAGTTAATTGGAAGGCATAAGAGTTGCGAAGATGATCTAATTTTTGAGCTATGAGGAAACAAAATTTGAAAATTTTAATCGCCACCAAAAACGGTCCACCATTGGCTGATGACGTCACACGCCCGTACCTGTTCAGAGCCACCTAGACTTCCCTATTGTTTTTCCAGCCAGCTGTGAAATCATGTTTACACTAAAGATTACGTAATCATTCCCATTGGCCGAGTCAGCTGTGTCCACCCCCATTGCGATAAGGCAAAGTAGCTTCGCGGGCTCAGTTGTGAGTGGACGAAGTCGATATACGTCAGAGGTTGCACCACGCCCACTTTTCCGAATGGGTTATTAACATCAGTTTTCGACACTTATAACTCGGGAAATAATTGTCAGATCAAAAAACAGAAAAATACGGGTCTTTTTATTTTGCAAACTCTATCAGATTCGGCAATAAAAAATATGGTAAATGACCCCATTATATTTTCTGTGCAAAATATTTCAGTGAGTAACTCACGACAAGCATATGGAGTCTGCCGTAGGCTATGTGAAGCTAAAAAGGGAGGGGAAATTGTGTTATGTGCATTGTAGAATATGCCCGGAGCATAAAATAAATGAAAAAAGCATATACTGTAAAACTGACCCTAGACAAAGAGAAAAATAATGTGCTAGAAGTCAACTGTGATGATTGCCCAGCTGCCAACAGTAAATGTTGTAGGTGATGTCAAAATACATTGGTACTGCTATGAAAAGATCTACTCAGCTTAATTTAATGTTATTTTTTGCTTTAGGAGGCTGTAAACATGCATAAGCATTCCTTATGTGGGTACATAGAAGGAGTGAGGAACCATCTCCCACTGTAGTGGCGTGTTACTGGGAACATCCCTGAAATATGTTAAGGCTAGTGATTTAAATGTGCCCAAGAATTTGAAGTCTTTCCCCCGGACAACATGTAATTTCTTGGAAACAGTTGCGAGGTTTGGAGAAGAGCGAAAGCTAGACAGCCAATTTTCAAGACACAATTTCACTGTTGATTTAATGAAAAACCTGACATTATTTCAGTTAGACATCCAATATCAGGTGGAGCAATCTGACTTAGAGTTCATAAAAATTTCAGTAACAGCTGAGATGATAAAAAAAGGAGAGTTGGAGACTAGGAGCCAACTTTCATCACCTCTATGGCATGAGCTTAGGTATGGGAGAGTCACTGCATCTAAGTTTTGGGAAACTGCGCACTGTCATACCTCTGATGGCAATTTAGTAAAAACTATCTTGGGTGGCACAAAATTCAAAGCTACAAAACCAATGAAAAGAGGCATTTTATTGGAGAAAAAGGTACTATCTGAAGTGGAGAAGTTGGCTTTGAAAAATATAAAGCCTTGTGGCTTTATTTTAGTAGAAAATAATCTCCTCCATGATGTCCGCCATTTTGTTGTAGTGAGCTGACTCAATCAACTCTGGTTTTACTTGTATTCGCTCCTAAACACTTAGGCACTTACTCTGAACTCAGCCTGCCCCTGGGCCCATAACCTGAGGGGTTGGTGGACTGCTCTGATGGTAGAGTGGCTGTAACAGTCAGCACTTTTTGCACAGTAAGAATCTGTTGGTAACTTTCTTATTGCCTTGTTGGGCCTCATTCAAACTGTGATATATTGCTGTGAGTACATGCCTTTGGCTTTATAAAACTCTGAGCAATGAAAATGTACACTAATGTGTCATTGGTGTTGTGTCATGCAATCTCATTATGAATTATAGTGTGTGTAATTTGGTATTCATTGGATTTACTAGAATTCATGTCAGCCTTGTTTTCCCTTCACATTATCATTTTCCACCCCTTCCTCATAAAAAATTGGGGAATGTGTACATAAAGCATACCTAGATAAGATATTTTAATGTATGTGAAAAAGAGAATAGTCTCTGTCCATTTACTGCTTATTTGGAAAAAACTTAATTTTTTTAGACTACATAATACTATGTGTGATTCAGGGCAGGTCCCGAATCCATAATACTGTATGTGATGGATAATACATACCTGTGGATACTAATATTATGCTTGGAGATACCTATAGTTTGTCTAAAATATATATTTTTTACACTAAGTACATTTATATTTTTTTTATAAATATATTTTTATATCTTCTGACGAAGTTCATTTTTTTGTGAAAACAAAAAATGCTATTTAAGTAATGTAACGGTAAATGCTATTGAATGATTGTACTTTTTTAACTTGAAATATTAAAGCACTCACAATTTTTATTTTACATGCTTATTTTTTCTGATCAGTTTGTAGTGAATTTAGTGTATATAGGTAGATTAAATTTATAGTATGGGTCATTCTTTTATAAATATGACATGACTTTGATTCATTCCATTCACATATTGTGATTAATTGGGAGTGATTATTTAGCATTTAATGGCTTATACAATGTGCCATATTTTTAAATGAATGTTTTGAAAAAGTAAATAATCCCTCTATTATTTTCAGTATTGATTTTTTAAAACTGAAAAGTAACTTTTAAAAATGTGAATAATTGATGGTGAATGAATCAGTTTAGTTGTGAAATTCAAAGAAAAGATATTCAGGATTTTGTTAGCTGGCGTTGCCTCATCATATGCATGTACATACATACATTGCCAGCTACTTTCAGGCAAAGCTTAAGTTGAATGAGATGGAGTATGGTTTTCTGTTAACTTCTTTGTGAAAAAATCATGGTATGCAGTTGCGTAGGTTACCTTAAATCCTCCTAATACATATTGACATTGTGTGATTATTTGTACCTGTGAAGATGATATGGTTAATCACCGCTAAGTTTTGATATCTCAGGATTTTTACCTCCAGCAAAATTTTGTAGTTAGCTCCTGTCTCAATTCAGTCTTAGTCTATCCTCATGACATGAAGAGAAGGCTTGATTAATACTGTGTTTATTTACATAGTAAAATGCATTTCGTACTTTTCCACTAGATTTATTAACATACAACATGTTAATAAATCTTGTGGAAAAGTACAAAGTGCATTTTACTATGGATATTAGTAACTTCCACGAAGTGAAGCCACAAACAGACAATTACATCTGTGTTTAATTTTCCGTTCAGTGAAATTTGAACCTTGTTTTCTGGAGTTTGTGATCATACCATTGTTGTATTTCCACTCAGATCAATTTCTATTGTTTGGTTAATTTGGGAGGTGTTCTAGTTTTTTTATGCATGAAAATGATGTTGGATAGCAGTTACTTGCATTTTAAGGTATCGCAAAATTCATCATTCAAACTTTCCTGCATGCATTAACCCTTTTACTACCAGCTCCTTTTAGGTAGACTGTGCAAAAACTGCAAAGCACTTTTCTATTTAAATCATAAGATTATGAATTTTAGATGTATTTAAAGCGCTTACTTTTAATATATAAATGATGTATTTCTCTGAATGTTGACGATGTATTTCAGTTTTTATTAAGATGAAAAAATCATTTGTGCTTTCTCTAATTTGAAGGAAGTATAATATTACAGATATGTAACATAAGTTGGCTGATATATTGGCCCTTAGCAGTTTTCACACAACCATAGAGGGCTGATATATTGGTCCACTGGCAGTGAAAGGATTAAGGTATCTCAAAATTCATCATTCAACTTGCCTGTTACTTCAACTTTCAAGTTAATTTCTGTGGCATTCCCCATAAAATGTTCACTCAGCTGATCATCCCTTGGCTGAATTATTAGACTGATAACACAGTTTAAGCATTTGTTGTGAGGATGGGATTGTCATAAATGCCAGGACATCTATGGCAATGCTGCGTATTGTTACCATTATGTATCACGAAAGTCAACCGACACCCTTTGTCATTTGCCACTTTGCGTGACTAAGGATAGGTGGGTAATTGGGTATAAGTAAGATTCTGATGCTAAAGGAGGAGGGAAACCTAGAGTTGGCATCAGCGCACTCATAATGAAAGATTAATGTCAACAAGTTAATGTCCTGTCTACTGGGCAAAGGCCTCTCTCACTCAGTGATTCAACCCGAAGGTTGGTTTGGATAGGTGAGGGTAGAGCTCACCTCTGACTAAGCCACAGGCGTGTGAATTTTACACATTCTGGGTAGGGGGACCGGTTCCTTTCCCTGGGCCATGTCACACTCAGAGGATTTTTCGTTTGGGGGCATCTAAAGGTTTCACCTGGGACCCTTCGATCAGTAGCCAAGCGCTCTACCCACTAGGCCACCACACTCCCTGGGCAAAGGCTTAGCCACGTTGAATCACGGGTTCCCGTCAGATCGCCGAAGTTAAGCAATGTTGGGCCAGGACAGAGGTTGGATGGGTGACCCTCATCCATGCCTCTACCACGGTGTTCTTGTCCCCTGTGTGCAAGTAGCAGGTACAATTTAAAAAATTGGACGAGTTAACTACTCTGCCTTAGGGTGATAATTGTGAAAATATGAAGTAATGTTTTTGAGTTCAAAAAATTGGTTAATTGACAACTAAACATAATAGTGGCTAACATAGCATGCAAGGATAATAGAAAATATTTCTATGGAATCTATGTACTTGGATAGACAAGAATTAAAAATTTCATGGTGATATGTTAATTTGTCACTGATCTATGAAATTTTACCTTGTGCCCTGTACTCTGAAAGTTGAATCCCTCTACCGGCACTTATGAGCAAACTTCCCAAACTTTGACCCCTCATATCTTGCTAACTATGAGGGTGACAGCAGAAATACTTAACATTAAATTGGTGATAGCAGTGAGTGACAAAAGTTTCATAAAAATCCGAGTCTGTGGGTGTCATGGGCTGGGTAAACTGATGTGGAATGACTCGGCCACATCTTCAGATCAGGTCCGTGGTTATTTTGGGAGTTTCTAGTCGCCGAAATCCCCCTCACCTATTCCCATGCCATCCATAGCCATTCCCACAAAATCCCATGTTCTCTGCATTAACACGCGGAGGCCCGGATTTTTTTACCTCCTAGAAAGCCCGCACGGGTCATTTTGACCCGAAGTTACTCTTTTGCCCATTTGAAAGTTTTTCTTTCTATTCTAAGATTATCCGTTATCAATAGAAGTTCTAACACTGCTAATACCAACAATTATAATGTAATCAATATTTTTGAACATTTTATTGAACATCATTAGAATATTTGATATCACAATTAATGCATATGTTTTGACAACGATGCAGTACATTTACCACACACCGGGCTCTTGTAGCTGTAGCACGAATCAATTGTCTGCTTTTCATTTCTCTTGCTCATAGATTTCTTTCTTCACACACTTTCTTCTTTTTTCATGAGGGGAATTTGAATCTACAATATTGAGCGAAATATTGCGCTATACCCTTGACTGATTGTAATCCTCGCATAGTTCAGAGGCCATTGTAACAGAAATTTGTGCCGTGATGTTTCTATCCCTGTAATTTCACGGTAAAGCACCCTTGGGTGTTTATGGCTGAGAGAGCCAACAAATTGTAACACATTGATACTGGCCAAAGGCGTGTACAAGCTGGCACAGTGTATTTAGGCGCCATTTGATCTAAACAGTCAACGCCACATTTCGTAGCATTATAAAATAGCACTGTCTCTGGAAGTTTATTTTGCCCTGTGGAAATGGAAACATAAAGGTGCATTGTACTCAATACCATTGCATTCCTTTTTCTTCCTACACTGATATGCACTAAGCGTCATGTCATCAGACTTTAGAACGGTGGTGGAATACATAAAGATATTGCATTACATATGTATTTACTATTAGAATCAGTTAGAACCCAGATTTTTTTACGAATTTTGTCAGGTTTCTTTGGCATATATCGAATGAAGAGACATGTGCAGAGCGAATACCAGAGCGAATTTTTCAATTTTTACCCTCTCCAGCCCATTACACTTACGGTCAAACCTGAAGTAAGTCATAATTTCCTTGAACCTTATTTCCTTAGGCATAGTATTGCTACAAAATGAAAGACCCCACGCAGTATTTCACAGTGAATCTAAATTGAACGCCCGACTACCATATGCCCCTAGGTAATAAGGCAATGCAATGAACTATTCTAGTTTTGAAATTGAAACTGAAGAGTTTTCATCGCTGGTGATTCTATGGGCCTCGTCTTGCATGAATGTCAGTACGTGCTTTAGCATTACATCAGGAAAAAGCAAATGCTAAGCACTAAGGGCACAACCATTCTCCACACCTCATTTTCCATGAGGCGTTGGACCTGAAATATCACTCACTATATTTTGAACCGCCCTCCAACCGGGATCTTCTACTCCAATTTCAGGCACTGCGCAATTGACCATTCCATTTTTGATATAACAGTCTCACCCACCTTAGGGAGAGCCTAATTACGCAATCCAAAATTTTTTCCATCACCTTCTTGATGTCCACCCACACACACAGCACCTTCAACCACAGTTGATGCAGTCTCATCTTCATCAGTATCCTCAGACTCGAAATTCACTGGTCCACTTATTCCCTATCCACAGGTCCGAATTCGTCGACTGCTACACGGTCTGTTTTGGTTTGCTGCATGCCCAAGGAATGAGCCAGTTCAGAGTCTAACTGACATCTGATTCATTTTCTGAAATTTGTTGCATTATGTTCCAAATCTTTGTTGGAGATATAGCACAGCGTCATTTCATGGTAACAATGTATCCCTATCCAATATCAGGTGTTTGTCACGGATGACAGTCTCATCTCTCCTTTCCCCTCCTCCTTCATCTGACACCATGTTTTACCACCCCCTCCCTCCCGCCTCCCTATATAGAAACTTGTGCATACGTACATACATCTGAAATTAGAATACTTAAGAATGTAATAAGTGTAAAACAATGTGGAAATACCATCAATTGTAAAAATGGTAGGTGAAACTAAGGCTATTAACTCTTCGGGTCAAAATGACCCGGGCGGGCCTTCACGGTAATATTTTAAAATCGGACTGAAAATGTTATGGTATATTGATAAAATTTTCCTCAGAGCTAAATAACGTCTTTCCATGAAAAGTCACGGTTAGTTTTCTCATTATTTCAAAATTTAAGAATGTTATGGCACTTTAAAAGTCCCATAGGGTCAAATTGACCCGTACGGGCCTCCGTGTGCCTCCGTGGGCCTCTACATACATTTTACCTCTCTTCATGGCAGGCAAAATCACCTTCTCTTCCGTAAGTACCTCTACTCCATATTCTCATGTTCAAACTCACTTCAGAAAAAGTGCTTCCTTACTGGGCCTTATTCTTTCGCCATCCTAGACTACAGGAACTGGTTGTTGATCCTTCTTTATTCATACTTTTAATGTGGCAAATTGAGCTTCAACTAAGCCACAATCCATAGAGTTAAATCCTCTTAGGTTACTACCAAATTGTGATAAGCAGTGCAATTTTGAGTGATGTTGATTGTGACATTTGTTGGCTCAGAATGCTAAAGGTTTGCCATTTCATTCCCGGTGCATCTAGTGTTTTCTGTGACTATTGACTACATATCTCATGGCCATTTTTTGGCTTTCTTTATATTCTTTGTATTCACATATTTTTCTAATACTTTTCTTCGGCCTCTTAATACTTACCCCTTTAGTATATTCTGCCTCCTTCAAATTTCACTGCCAGTTTTCTGTCTTCTCTAAAAATGTCATCCACTTCTTTATTTTCCTCTCTCCCCAAGTTACTTCCTTCCCCTTGTTCCAATGCAGAATTTCGTTAGCCTGTATTCCTAGGTGATACATTTTTCCTGTTAATCTATGCATGTATATTGATTCTGCTTCTACAGAACTGACCATGGATTAAATATATTCTCACAACATTTTCATTAAACATTTCCTGGCATAGATTTTAACTGAACCACAAGGAAAATGAAATCCCTGCTTTGCTCTAAATCTAAATGCAAGTGTTAAGATGTTGTAATCTTGAAGGCAGCTCAATTTTTTTATCTTAGATTTGACAGTCAGTATAAAAAATGCAAGTGCCCATTTGCCTATGTCATTAAATGTAATGTTTTCTCCCAACTCTCAATAGATTTATTTATGACATTTCTATATGGAAAAGAAAGTATTACACTCCAAGTAGCACTTTCTCATGTAAGGGTTAACCCTTACTTGAGAGAGGATAACCCTTACGGAAATTAATCAATGGCACAGTAATGAAAATGTGAGCAACCATATGAAGATTTTGTAAAATGTTTTATTTCATAGAAATATTCCAATTAAAATAATAAATACATATTTAAATTAACAGTATATCACAATACTAATAATAATATCCCTTCGGTGCCAAACTGAAAAAAAAACAACCTTCCGCATGGAAATGTATTTATTGCTTGAAAAATATCTTAAAAATTCATTTGAATACCTGTGCAAATGACAAAGTCATTATAATAGTGTAATTATTGTTCATAAAAGACCTTGACTCATCTACAAGATATAATCTTCTTAAATGACTACTGAAGTATTTATTACACTCCTTCCATTTTTTAAGAATACAATACCAAATTGCATAAGTATCTCAGGATGTGCATTGGTAATGGCAGGAATAAGCAACTACATAACATTTAAATAATTCCATTAGAATTTCTTAACGTTCATTTTCTCATTGCAAAGACTACCCATGGTGTTGCTGTTGCTCCAACTTCATTCCCCCTATCAATAATCTTAAGGTTTTCATGCCATAAGCAATTCTCTTTTATTTGTGCTACTTATTCCCCTCTCAACACAAAATTAATCTCTCGGTTCAAATAAAAGTACAACAATATAAACTCATGAAACATCCTTAATGATGAAAATTATTAAAACGTGGATGTTTTTTAAAGAAGTAGAAGACCAACGGCCATTTTTTACCGCTAATGAAATATAAAAATAATGCTGTCACTAATAGTTAACGTAACAAAGTCATTTAGTAATAAAAGGTTCTTCATTATCTTTTTGAATAACTCCCATGATGATCCTTTATGAGCCACATGCGGTCAATCACTTCACCTTCCTGAAAAATTGCACACCCAATTATTGCATTATTTTTTTATTATAGAATAAAATTTTATATTAATAATATTTACCAGCAAGATAATAAATCTAAAAAATGGGGAAAGCAGGTGATTAAGGATCAGGTGGTCATTTTAATGATATTTTAGTATGCAGCACAACTCCCATGATGACAAAACTTTCATGTTTTGTCAAAAGTACCAAGTTCCAATCATGGTATTGAAAAAATTAAACTATCAGTACATACCTTGTCATCTGAAACCTGTTCCATGTACAAATGAGTGGCATTGTAGACTTTTAGTCTGGAATAGCCATAGTCTGGGCTGCGAAGTGCAGACCACTCTGGCAGCTGAGGCTTAAATGGATCCCTACCCTCCTGGCAACCCTACAAAGCAAAAATAATTGGAATTACTCCTCAACTATCACTCACGAAGCATGTTTCAGAAAAACATCCAGAGTTGATCCACTGTGGAGCAACATCAGGAAAGGAAGTTTGTTAATGCATAAAAAACGTACTGCTGATCCTGTAGTTATGTGCACTGGAGCACCTGGATTGCGATATGGCTCTTCCATACTTCCATTGTACACAGTATAATTATACAGAGGCCACATTCTTTCATAGGAATGTTCATGAGCCCAAATTTCCAAATCAACTCCATAATCGTAGAAGAGATCCTCAAGTCCAAACCTTAAAGAAATTAAATGAATTACTTTATTATTCAAAACATTTAATGCAAGACTTATTAGAAATTCATGTTTCCCTTCTACCACAGGAAAAATGAGTTTTGAGGTGAGAAACATTACATTGTTTTGTTTCACTCACTGGATGCATTTAGAGGGACTAAAAAGAGTAACTTTAGAAACTAATAGTCATGCTTACTAACAGATAAAGCTACCTTATCTATTAAGATTTCTCGCTTTCCCGGTGAATTGCCGTGATGAACTCTTCTCGGGCTCTACACTGGGTGAGTGAGTGTAATGTTGCACATATTACACTCACCCGGTGTAGAGCCCGAGAAGAGCTCATCACCTTATCTATTGCTTAAGGCTGCTCTATACCTGCCTTTAAAAGGCCGTTGCAGATGCTTAAGCCTGACGCGACTACGACTTTATCGTAGCAGCAGGCATCTAGGGCATTTTTTCCATTATAGAAAAAGGATTGTTTTTAGTCTTTAGTAAAATAGATTTTTTGTAGGTTTATTTGTTAGTTTATAAAAAATAGCCCAACTTTCCATTTTTTGTCTATTTTCAGCAGCTATTTGTTAAGCTTAGAATACGATACGAAGATTTTGCTTCAACTCTTTACTAAGCTTGATCCTTCATCTACCCATTCAAATAACAACTGATGATGCTGTTTCTATAGCTAGGCCATAAACCCATTAGCCATGGAGCATGTATCGCGTTTTTAAACTAGTGATACGCGTGAGTTCCTTGCAAAGATTTCTTCCTTTGGCGGCTTACCCCCACTCCTGCTCTAAGGCGTTCCACCCCTCTTGTTTACAAAACCCCTCATGGGTTCTGTCTCTGAGCTAGCTTGTGGGTTCCCATAGCAGTGTCAGGTTACACCTCGGAGATAACACCCCCCTTCCCCCCCCCCCAGCTGGATGGACGAAACCAAAAATGTTCTTTCGAAGCTTTACGGAGAGTATCTGAGGAGTCGGATATGAATGCCGATTTCCACGGCGAATGATCATGCGAATAAAATCATGCGCATGAAGTTCATGCGTCGTGTGACACGGAAATCTCCTCGCATGAAATTCATTCGCATGATCATACGATCAAAATTAGCACATGTTCTAATTTTGATCGTATGATTCCTCGAATGATCACGTGATACGAGCGCACGACGTTCGTCTTTGTTTTATGGGGATTCAAATTGAGCAAGTGCCGGACGAAATGCAATTATAATTGGTTTTCAGAGCTTTTCCGTATACAATTAACTGGCGTGCCCATGCAGTATATAGAATCATATGTAATTCTTATAGGTATTTTTATATAGGCATTCCCCTAGTGTAGTTCTTCAATTAATCACGTTTTGGCGAAGGTTGAGTTGAAAGTAATATATTATGTAGGTATTCTATGATTTTGATAATTCTTGTGACCAGTAGGTATAGAGCAATAAAGTATTAGAACAGAACATGAAAATTATAACTGAAAACAAAACATTGAAATATCTCCATCGGCACTTGTCCGTTGTCTCTCATGCCATTCATGAGGATGTCACCTGTCGTAATTGTTATCACAGCTACCACGAACTGGGATAAATTAGAACAAATATCACGTATCTAACCTTTAAATAGTTCACTATCTATTATGATAGATATTCCTACGCACTTCATGCATAATTAAACTTATTTTACCCTCATGAATTCTTGCTGAGTAATCAGGGAACGCTATATCCCTATACGGTCATGCATAACCGTAATCGTATCCATATGGATACGATTCGCCCGTCGGAAAATGTCTTAGCGTAACAGCAAGCCAGAAACGAATTGCAAAATGTCAATATAATGATAAACATCTATATCAAAGGTTGAATTAGGATCTCCTGTCACAGTAATTGCTTCTCTCGTCGTCGTTTCCGATGTTTCATTATCATGTCTGGTGAGATTTAATATAGTATGAAATTTCTCCAGCGTCTTTCTTAATGAATTACGATAGGCCTCACAGTGCTATAATAACAGTTCATTTTGAATCAGGCCTATAATGCCTTGACCTCTATCTCTCCTCTCTTCTTCTAGCTTTCTCAGGCAAAATTTAATGTCATTTTCGTGAGCCATATCTAAAGCAGAGATGAAGTGGTTTTTTTGAGACAATGACCGCAGATATTGATTGACGATTACCAAAGAACTATATCAGGGAAAATTATGCCAGAAATAAGCGATCATAGATAAAAGAATAGAATTTATATAAGGTACATGAAATAGTAAAGCAGAGGAGCGGAGATACTTTTCATAAGCCGGCCAACCACTATGTAAAAGCACTTTGATTGGACATGAGAACTATATTAGCCTTCGTAAAAACCCAATTGGAATTTTCAGGAAGAACACATTTACGTAAACTTGTTTGCAGTGTATATGAAAAGATCCAAACCCATGTTAATTCGCATATTGCATGAGCAATGGAAAAATAACTTAGTGAATAAAACACTTATTCTGTTAGTAGATTCATCCTTCGACGTGGATTTAAATAATTCACGCACTAGAACTTGGTGGATACGGAACTTATACGTTTGTTTATAGTGCAGTAATATGTAATTTAAAATCAAACAGAATGAGATACAGATTCTAGCTAATTCACTGGCACAAAGGTGACGGCGTGATGATTCATGGAACTTTTATATTTTTCCATCCCTGTACTTGCCTTATTTTCTTGCATGTTGAAAAATAGGTAAGATTTTTAGTGTTCCTGCGTCCCGCGAGATATTAGTAATAATCTCTGATTCACTAGAATGGCGATTATTAGCACATGTTCGGTGAATATTAATGCCCTGCCAACACCCTGGGAGTGACTTGCACGGCGCTACAACAAAATAGACTCTCCTCAGGCCATGCCTTCAAGGTGGCTTGCAGGGTGCACTGTAAATGCACAAAATTTCAGAAACATGAATTGTACCACGTTTTAAATCATTTACCAAAACATATACATTTCTTTTAACAAAATATCATAAGCAAATTATAAAGTCTAGCTCTAGGAAAAAAGGTGTAGGTATTCATGACTGATAGGGTTGATTTGAGAAGTTAGGTGATCGCAAGCAATCGGTGCGGGGCCCAAAAAAAATACAATTATTTTTTTCTTTTTTTATAGATTTTGTTGTTATTACCCTTAAAAATGTTCGTGGCCCATTTCTATCATACGTTTATTAAGTAGGATAGTAGTAAGTATTATCCTTGTTTGATAATACAGCATGGTGAATGGCCGCCACTGCTACACACCATTGCGGAGGCTTGCAGGATATTGTGTAAATGTAGGCGTTTTATGAATACTAAACTTCTAAACCGTTTTGAACCAGCATTATTTTTGACTCGATTAGATGATACCCTATTGATTTAGAGAGTGGAAATACATACTGTTCTATGTTTGTAATAATCTTAAGTCTTCCACTCATTCTCTGTACTGATGAAAGAGGCACAGTTGATGTCGTTGAGTTATCTACGAAATGAGTTTACAATATGTTTCACCATTTCAGTTCCTGAAAAGGAGCATTCTTCGGATTCTGAAAGTTGAAACCAGGGCATAGTGTACAAGGGATTAGCATTCACAAAAGAGTTCTCGTAAAATCTAACCTGCCTAAGTGATTCATCAGTTAGGATCTGGCAGAGAAAGACACGCTTCTACGCAATGACTGTTCGCTGTCAAGCTTACATAAGGAGGGCTCGGCATAATTCATAGGGTCCTAGGAAATGAAAAATTTTACTTGTTTATTTTAACTGCCATAAGCGTGTTATAATACGCCAAAACTTTTTCTGAAATCCGAATAACATAATTTTAAAATAGAGAAATGAAATAGGAATATTAAATGTAATTAAATAAGAAGAAACGTATCCACTCAACATTCTATTAATATTATTTGCGACAATTCACACCATGCTGGAAACAATACATGCACACCGTGTCAATTTAATATAAACGCCCAATAAAATTTCCCTTGACTTTCGTGTTTCATTGAGTTAAGAAATTAGAAGCCAAATCGTCATGAGCGCAATTTTTAGCTGCCTTTTGACCTAAGTGCACATTTGGTATATTTATGATACTTTGTTTCTCTCATGGTTCATTGCATTACCTATCGCAAACTCAACTCCGTGATACCGAACACCTAACTACTGCTTGTAATCGCGCTCTAAATATCTGTACAATATTTACCATCATTGCAAATTCAAGGTGGGACAAATCATTATTTCGTAATAGAAAGTGAAACGATGCCCACGCAAGAAACAGGAAGATTTGAGACCCCTTCATTTGGTCATAGATAAGAAAGGGTCGGGTTCTAAGAATCTCGAGTGACCGCCTTCGAGTTATCTCTCTTTCTTTTCAGTCATAAAAAAACAAAACACTCGCGAGGGGGACCCGAGAGATGCTGTGACCGCTATCATGTTACATCTAGAGGAGGGGGAGAAGAAGTGGAGAAGGCCCCCCATTCCACTTTTTTATACCGCCACCTATGCGGGGAATCGTAGAACTAATCCCAAAAATCCGTTACATCTGAGAAAGGGTAGAAGTATAGAGCAGCCTTAATATACTTAGCCATAATTCGCAACCAAGTATAGAAAAAAAATTAAATCTTTGTTTCAAAAGAGAAATTGCAAAGGGACATAAATTAATACAGAGAAATCATTTGCATTTGCCCACAGGGAAATGATTTAAGTAGTCTGAAGATCATTAAAGGTGCATAATGAGATCTCTCAATGTTTGTCAACGTTCTTCTTGGCAGTATTGTGCTGCAGTTCCTTAACTTATTTGCGCATATTTTATCACTTTCATAACCCCTCAATGGTCCATTTCCTTAATCTCCACTCCTCCTCCATGAGCCATTCCTTCATATAAAGGTGCTTGTGACATACATGACTTTTTCATTTGTAGTTAAATCAGTAGTGTGTTCACTAATAATATCTTAATTAACTCATCAATAATGCAATGCCAGTTGTTTGCCCAATACTGAATGTACAATTTCAGATGAATGATTGTATTTACTGTTACTTCTGTCATTATTACACTTTCCTCCTGTACCTTTAAATCATCAAGTGCATATTCCTATTCTCCATGTAAGGAACTGCTGGTATAGAGAATGGAATATTGCTTTGGCACCCAGAAATTAGTAAAATATTCTCTCCAAGAGTAGCCACTAATACTATTGAAATCAGAATTTATCAGTATCCATGGAGCACTAACGTGGCTTTCTAATGTCTATTTATCACAGCATCAGCATTTATCCACCTAAGCATTGATATCCTTTTCTGACCTCAGAACCAAACATCATAATTTTCAACCTTCCTTTCCCCAGCATGTCACCACTTGCATAATGACAATAATTTTTTCAATAAGATGTAAAGTAGAAAAATATTCAAAATAATTTTCACCTCTGTTTTCTATAGTACATATTACAGCATTCTCATTTAATGTTGTGCCCCTCCCAACCATTCTCTCCTAAATGGGGAACACGCACTATTTTTTATAACTCTTTCAATGTGAAGTATATTAGCTAAAATGTGCTTGGCGAAAATTTTGCTGAAGAATTAAGTTGTTTTACAAAGATATTACTCTTTGAAAATTGTACTTTTTTGGCAGCTTAAAAACACGACGTCATTGAATGATGTCACGGCACGGTATGACTATGGGCGTTGTTTATCTGTTTATGCGTGGAGGTTAAGTTGTTAAATAAATACTTGGCGATAACGTATGTATTTATCTCATTTGTTTAATGCAATAAACGATTGTATTTCGAATTTTTATTTACGTAGTATGGATGGTAACGAGCAAATCATCCATTAATTATCTAATGCCTCTTTAGTGCTCAAGTATTTCTACTACGCCTATGCAATGGCTGTTTTTTTAAGAAGAACGCCGCCATAAGGGAGTCAACCAAAGAAAATTGTCGGAATGTGCTTTTTTAAGTATTTTTTCAGTCATCGTTTCATTCGAGAAACGGCTAAAAACCTCAAAACAATATATTCATTTAGTTTTCTGTTAAAAATAAATGTCTATCTCCGTAGCAATATGGAACCTATACCGTGCAGTGATGTCAGAAGGCATTTTAGGTCACGTGACTTCCGTCAATTTCCGGGAACATTTTAAATTCATTTAATAATCTTTGTGGTGGGCGTAGAAAGTTTGGCTTATATATTTAAATTGGTGAGAAAATTTTCCATCAAGTACATAATTAATCTTCGAGAAAAAAATTTCATGCATATTCCCCATTGTCACACGTGCATGGTTCCTGCATTAGATTGAATTTCAGGGCATATTAAACTAAATAGGAGAGTGTCTAATTAAATGTGAAGGTAATAGTTGTGATTTGTATGAATTACACTTACCAATTCAGAAAGGGAAGACCAACTCTCACCATTGTTGAGTAAAATGTGCAGTCATCATGATTCCAATTTGAACAATACATTGGTCTGTGGCCATATGTTATAATCCAAGGTCTGAGTTTCCTATTCTCAGGTTTATTTGCTTCCTGAACCAAAATGCAGTAAATAACAAAAGGTATTAAAGTTTATACAAAGCTTATACATTCTCAAATATCATACATATTAACAATAGACTCATGATTTAATCCTTTGAATGAATAGCAAGGAAATAGTTTAATAAAAATATTATCTTTCTTCAGGAATACGTTTAGTAATTTTTTGACACCTTATGATTGTGTTCCAGCTGTAATGGAATGATGTTAGTGTGAAAAAGGATTATTTATCATCAAACACATGGCAATCAGATTCCTCATGCATCACCAACAAGGTTGTTTACATGCTCTGCATTACAAAAACAATCTTATCTGAGACAATCAATACTAAACAGTGGTTTTACTATTTTTATCCTCAAATACACACTAATCTACCAGGTAGCTTAATTAATGCTCTGGTGCACCACTATTGAGTATAAATAAATTAGCCACAAAAATACAGCAAGTATCTGAAGATGACACTTAGAATTAATATATATTAAAACATCATTATTCTTAAGATGGAAAAATAAAGGAGACAGATTCAGGCTTTACTCAGTACAATGTTTACATTGTGAAGAGACCGAAGAAACAACACTGTGATTCCAATGAAGATTTATTTCAACATGATAAATTTTTTTAAGTAGATTTCAGAGTAGCTGATCCTCTGCTCATGAGAGATAAGTTATTTATGGGATACATCTTGGTTATTTAAAATATGCAAACTTACATAAGTCACATAGTTCTTACCTTCAAGTCATTCTCCAGCCAGTAATACTGTTTAACGACATCTTTGATTCCATAGTTTAGGAAGTAGTAAAATTCTGTTGAAATAGATATGAAGTGGATAGGTCCCATATCAAAACTATAAAACATGCTATCATACTCTCCAGGCATAGCAAAGCGAGCTTTGTAATTACTGAAGTTACTGTAAAAATATAAATTAAGGATAGAGAATGAGGAGTGTGGAGGACATAATCATCACACCAATAAATGAACACTATTCTCAATTTATCAATTAGCAATACAAATTAAAAACAATTATGGTTACGATGACAGCAAATCTTCTTAGTATGAAGTAAAGTTACCAGAATAGGACATAGTAACTATGATAAAGTTTATCAAGTTGACAAAATGCAATAGGTAAAATATTGCTTTTCCAAAGAAAGTATTTCATTTTGTTGTGAATGTTTCATACACATTCAATCAACATGAATGGTAAAAATTTCTTGAAGGAGTCCTCGTTAACTAAAGACATTGTAAATGCATGTACACATTGACATAAATGTGACATTGTATTAACAACCAGTCCCTTAATTACTATGTAGATACTAACAATCTAGTTGCCTGAGACCCTATAGTAGTATGTTTGCACGTCTATAATGCATGCTTGGTGATCTTCACCCCCTGACACACACCCTCGCAGTGGCTTGCAGGGTATTGCGTAGTTATATATGTATATACAGTTAAAATGAATTCGATAAAATTTCTAATGATTAATAAGTTTCATTGATAATTATTTAATACGAAAAAACACTTGGTTATAATTCCACACTTTATTTCATGAAGACTTTCATGAAGACAAGAGGTCTTCATGAAATAAAGTGTGGAATTATAACCAAGTGTTTTTTCGTATTAAATACGAAGCAGTTCCACCGAGTAACGCCGGAGACAGTGTCTTATATCATTGATAATTAAATTCAATAGTTGGATTACAAAGAACTTTTGAACAAAAATTTCAGTATGAAATGACAAATCTCCATAATCTGAAGGATAGTTTATAAATTCTTATGCCGCATCAAAAATGATCAATTATTTAGAATTTTTTACACTGTATTAAGCTTGATTTTATGGAAGATAATAATATTCATTTCTGAAATAAAAAACCTAGTAAAAAATGCATTTACTGGATTTAGAAAGAACAGCACTATGTGATCTGCTATTCTAACAAAAATGTATGTGAGAATATAAACGTAAGATTTCAAATTTAAAATTAATAGAGTCGTTTACCATGTTTTTTTTGGCAATTCTGATGGAGTTTGTCAAATAGAAAGACCCGTATGTTTCTGTTCTTTGACCAGTCGCATAGTTCTCAAGTTACAAAAGGAAAAAAACTTTTAAATAACTTCGGTTAAGTAGGCATGCAAAAGGCTCGTGCATCATCCCTTCGTCCCATCACAACAGAATGCACAGCTTCTTTGTCCAATCACAATAGGAGAGAGATAGTTGATTCTGCCAATGGAAGTGGTTGCTAGACACATGTGAGGTATTTCGGAAGGCATTGCATATTTAACTACATCGTAATTTGTGGAAAAGTATATAAACATCAACACACATTTATTCATGCCAAATTGTACACATACGGATATAACCTAGTGAATTTCTCCATTCAGTTATTTTGGGCAATGTACAGATTGCACCAGGGGAGCTGTATAGGCATACTTCCCCTCCCCCCACCACTTCTCTCCAGTTATCCTGCCAAGGAGAGGAGGTGGATGATGAAGAAAGAATACTTTATTATGGCTCTAAGATCTAGTATTTTCCCGGCGAATGCTATGAAGGAATTTTTCTTGATCTTGCCACCGGTTAATAGTCTCCATTTACCGCCAACGTTTCAAAGAGCAACTCCCTCTTCATCATCAGGGCTTCTGATGTTTCTGTTCTTTGATCCATCCCGTAGTAGACCATGTCAAGGAATTTTTTTCGGGCTTGACACAGTTTAATAGGCTCCATTACCGCCAATGTTTCAAAGAGCAACTCCCTCTTCATCTTAAGGGCTTCTGATGTTTCTGTTCTTTGACCCGTCACGTAGTTCTCAAGTTACAAAAGGAAAAAAAACTGATATTTTCAATTCTTTCAGTTAAATGGGCACTCAGAAGCCCTGAAGATGAAGAGCGAGTCGCTCTTTGAAACATTGGCGGTAATGGAGCCTATTAAACTGTTTCAAGCCCGAAAAAAATTCCTTCATTTATTATGGCTCATTTGGTGGGTGTCACCTTTTGCATGTTTTAATTTATTAGTGAATGGCTCTGGCTAGAAGGTTAATTTATTTCACAAAAGCTCATTATTTTTTCCATCTAATAATTTTGTGGGTAAAATAGTGATTTTGATTCCGAGTAAACGCCCTCAATAGTAAATTTGTTAGAGTGAACTCTGGAGTGTGTGGCAAGATTGATATAGATGTTTCTAGAGTATGGCAGATAGGAAAACGTATGCAAAGGGTATACCACTTCATGCAAAGCCCACAGTTTCCTCCCACCCTCTGCCATTGCCAAGGGAGAAAGTTAAAAAGATTGGTCAATATGAATACTTCTCAGGATTCCCCTTGGGTTGGTAGTTCAGTTGCTGACATGTCGATAGCTAACCCTACAATCATCTTCAGGGCATTGATGAACAATCATCTCCATGGAACTATCAATACCCTGAAGATAATAGTGGTGTCACCTATCGAAACAACGGGACTTGTACCATCAACCTGGGGGGAATCCTGAAAATAATTCACTTGTTTTGTTTGCCAGGATAGCATCAAATCCTTCAGATTTGGTGAATGAATACTATCTGGAACTATCAATACCCTGAAGATAATAGTGGTGTCACCTATCGAAACAACGGGACTTGTACCATCAACCTGGGGGGAATCCTGAAAATAATTCACTTGTTTTGTTTGCCAGGATAGCATCAAATCCTTCAGATTTGGTGAATGAATACTACTTCATGATTAGAGCAAGTTCGAATACAGGATTAACCCTGTTAGTGCTAACCTTTGTTCTGGGGTACTAGCGAGAGATGAGGAGGATAATTTAATAAAATGTAGCACCTTAGGAAAAAAAATATTATGAAGCTATAGTTATAAATATCCAAATGTGGTTTTGTTTACATTACTAATGTGGAAGTAACTAATTTTTGCACAATTTTTTTATTATGATTGAAAAATAAATGTTATTATTTTAGTGTCATAAAGTTGAACAATACATTGATATTGGGCCGCTATATCGGCCCACCGCACTTTTCACCCGAGATGCAAAAGCCGATATATTGGCCCACCGAACTAAGAGGGTTAAGGATATGCACAGGCTCATGAGCAATCATTCTTGATATCTAGCATAGTGGTTCTGTGTCATATGATACTCTTTTATATGGGCTAATATATTTAAATTGCCCAAGAACAAGTCTTGTGTTGTAGAGGCTTTAGTTTTTGAGGTTGACCTGCAACTCTAGTCCACCCAACCTTTCCTAGCTGCAGTACATAAGAAAGTTATCTCCAATATGAATTCACATAAATTGCCACGAGAAAATATTCACCTGGACTGGGAATCGAACCACAGACCTTTGGCTTTCCGGGCCACTGCGCAGACCACTACGCTACCCAGGATCCTTAATTCCCATGGCAATTTTACCGAGGTTCAAGGTACTAGATTTTGTGAATTTCTTGTCATTGTGAATTTCACCACCGTTCACATGGCAGGCTAGAAATATCCTACATTCAATACGAATGTTCACCAGACTGAGTTGAGCATTAATAAAACCTAGGTCACAATGCAATAAGTCTTATCCTGATGAGATGTGAATTTATCATTTACCATTAAGATAGTTGTACATACTAATTGGTGCAAGGTATGGTTTCAATTACCATCATTTATCTCAGAAATAACATAAAACCTTGTACTCACTATGCTTCCTCATGATTTCCAGGACATGTCATATAGGGCAGGTAGGCAGCTATACTTTCTATTTGTCTCATGAACTCGTCACCAACTTCAGCGTTTTCCTTAAAGAAAAGATATCATTTGTGAAAATCAGAGTATGAGATCCCTTTCTCTGTTACCAGTGTTCTCTGTGCCTTAATCCTACCTAGTTTTTCAGCAAAGAATACATATGCTAGCCGATGACAATTAATCATTGCTTTCATCACTCACTCTCTCAAGGATTCACGATTCAAGGCATCAACAAGCATAACATATGCTGCAAAGTATAGTTTCACCACAATACACACTTGTAAATGTAAATTGGAGGGGTGGGCGGGAGTCTTCTGGAGCCCCCCTGGCACTTAGACCTCTTTAGATCCATTGTGCCAACCCACATTTAACCTGCCTGCCACTTGCAGACAGGGGACAAGAGCACCACGGTAGAGGTATGGAGGGGGGCTACCCATCCAACCTCCATCCAGGTCCAACGTTGCTTAACTTCGGTGATCTGACGGGAACCGGTGTATCAACTTGGCTAGTCCCTTGCCCACAATACACACTTAGATAGAGTTAGAATTAAGGCATAAAGTATTGCATTTTGTTCTACACTATTACTGTAATTAACAGTACATGAGACATCCCCATTTCAGTAGGGCATATTTTAGAAGGATCAATTTTGTAAATAGACATGTGGTTTTAAATAACCATATACGTAGCAGCCTCTTCCATTTTAAAAATAAATATTATATATGTCATTGAAATTATACTAATGGAATTTGAATGATAATCACTGACTATATGGGGTTAAAATAGCATTCAGTGGTGAACTTTAGCCAGTGGAAGACTAAAACCTTCACATTTAGACTCAGGGGTGATTTTTTGATCCATATTTTTGTAAAAAATATTCAACTGCATGCTGCCAAATATGTACATAAGTTGAAGCTATGTATTGCGTGAACTTGGTAAAAATGTAATTGCACCCTTTTCCCTGGTGGGTAAATACAAGTGTAAGGAAATCAGGGGGTCGGGTCCATGTCCCAGTCAATGCAAATGATTTTTTCTCCTAGGAATATCTGCTAAATACAAGTGATTTAAACAATCAAGTTGTCCATGAAATTTGGATGATAATGTTATCTAACTTCGTTTCAAAGTTTACAATCAGCAGTCATTAATCTTAAGATTGGTTAGAAGCAACTCTCCACTCAATTCTCATACCATGGACCCCTTTTTACACAAGTGTTTATGTCCTTCACTACTTACCCCACATATATCAGACCAGTGTTCCTATTCCATTCTTCCATCAATTTTCCCTCGATGACTGTCTTCATTAGACCTCTTTTCTCCCAGTCTTCCTAGGATTTCTTTGTTACTTTGGCAATCCATTTTATCTTAATTATTCTTTTGTACTAGTACATTTACAACGCTTCAAGTCTCGACTTTTCAGCGTCTGTTATCATCGATGCCTCACTGCCATAAAGAAGCATGGTCCAGATGTACGTTCTACTGAGTGTATCCTCACTTTCAATCTTTCCAAAGCTATAACTACCAAATTTAATGTTTCAGCACCTGGTGAAATGGGTCAATCTTGAAAAAAAAAACTTGAAGTTCCTGATCCCAAAGACTATTTTTAGGAGGATAAAATAGTAGCCAAGTCACATTCGTCATTACAGTCCAAAACAAATGGCACTCTTAAGTCAGAATTGTGATTTAAGGGAGTCACTATCCACGGTGGGTCCTCAAAATTGTAAACAAATGATAAACCACTAGTGCAAGATTTTCCTTTGTCAATAAGGACAGCAAGCATTTTGAAGAGTGTGCATTGGCAAAAGGCAAAGGTATGTCATTAATTCCCAGCACAGGAAACATTTTTCCTCTTGCAATTTTCGATGTGCTTGTCATATATAACAGCAAGGGAGAATCTCAAAAGAATTACACAGATTAGGATAATTAAAAATTCTACCAAGAACAAATAATTACCAGAAAATGGAGTATGGTGAAACAGTATTGCCATTGTAGTAATTTTTTCTTTTGATTGTACCAGAAACTAGATTATAGGTGTGAAAATCTTATGCTTTCTTCCAGTTTGTTCCAAAAATTCTTGAATACATATGGGTTGTAAGCATTTGTAGCCAGAAAAGCTACCCTTAATACTATAATTTACCGTGTTCATGTCGTATGCAAAATCACCAACGTGAAGGATAGCATCATACATCCCACGCTGGGTCTCTTGCTGTAGCCGAGGTAGTGATTGGGCGTTGATGTTTCCCATATCGCCATACACACACAGATAAGGACTCCAATCAACTCCATCTTTCATGGTTACAAAAGAGTACATACTGGACCAGCCTAGGTTGCTACCACAGTGATACACTGTAAAACAACAAGCTCTATACAATATTAATGTTACTTATAACAATACATACACTTAACTCATCTTTAACTCCAGCTATTATGAAAAAAAGATATTCAATTCCATTTAGTTGAGATTTTTTTAAGGAGTTGTCAGATCAAAGTACGAAGGGGAAAATCTGTACGGGTATTATGCAGATAATTATTGCAAATATTTCAATTCTAGGCCAACAACATGATGCACATATTAAACTGGCATTTATTGGGAAGTAACTGGTGTACCTCAACACAAATGTGGAGTCTATATCTGGAAAAATATAATTTAGAACTATTTTCTTCCCAGGTGAAGACACTCCTAATTAATTGATGAGAAAAAATATTTGTATTAAAAAATATTATACTTACTGTACTTAGTTCCTGGTTGTAAATTTTCCAGTTTAACCTTATGGATATATTGTCGTCTCTTCAATGGCCCTCCATCAATAAATTCAGTTGGAATATTAATAGCTTTCATGACTAATCCTCCGATGCCATACTCAACCACTGATACCTCAGTGTCATTCATAGTAGACCAAGTCACATAAATTTCTGACGGTTTATCTGGCAAAGAAAATCAAAATTTAATTACAGTATGGGGAAGACATTCTGGGAAAATGAGTTTTAAAATAGGCTCACGTATGAAGGTCCCTAATTCATTATAAAGCCTGAATCACACAACCATTTTTTACGTCCCTTTTCAGGGATAGCTCAAATTATTGCTTAAAAATTATCGTCTGACTAGATCACGGATAGAGGCAATGATAGGGATCGCTATCCATTTTTTTCATCATTTGAGTCCTTTTTTCCGTCCCTCGGGCCTTGGGTGCTACCGTCATTTAGCCAATTGGAGCGCACGCTCGGAAAGAGTGAACGTTGCGCCACATGTGGCTTTCAATGTAACTACCATTGCAAACAGGGAACCTACAATGTCTATGTATATTCTGTTGCCCCTCTTTATTCCTCGCAATAATTACTGCAGCTGCAGCCAAAAGCAGTCGACGACGATGTAAATCATCCATAGTTACTAAGTAGTTTACCATATAAAAAGATAATATCTCACGAACAGAAATGGTACGAGAAGGGATGGTAAAAATGATCATGTGAGCGGCGAAATGATAGCTTGTGCTATCATTTTTGCGGTCCCTGAAAACTAAAGCTAAAATGATCTTTGTAAAGGGACGAGAAAAATGATCGTGTGATTCGGGCTTTATGATTTGTAAACAAATTTTGGAATGAATCCACTGTCAAAATGCTAAAACTCTCTTATCTCCCACTAAACTCCAGGCAGCAATTAAGAAAATATTAATAGACATTATGATATTTAGACTGTATATCCTGTGATATTTTCCCAATTTTGATTACTTTGGTATATTTGTGCAGTACCTATATATCCCAGTATAATCAAGAGTTATTTTTCCCAATACCATCACCTGATGGCCCTTTAGTGATTGAAGTTATAAAAGAAATTTGTATTTTAGGGGCTATGTATGTTTAATAAATTAAAATACCCTATTTCTGGTAGTTTTTTTCCACAAACTTGAGCTGGTATCAGCAGATCTATTTGTTTCCAAATTATAGGCATAAGATGTCTGTCATCAGATTTTTAATATTCCAAACTGGGATTTCCAAATTTTATTCATAATTTGCCATGACTTTGTAATATGGCTCTTAAATTTCAAGTTTCATTACAGAAGGTACACAATTTATTGCATTGCTATTCACTGATTGGCACATATCTGAATATTCCTGGTAGTCATTCAAATTGTCTCATATTAGACAATTGTGCATTTTATGGTGCAAAAGACCCGTGACAAACCACTTTCTTGCAAATCATTAACACTTTGAGAAAATCACTAGAATAACAACGGAGGGAAAGAAAATTGATCATATTGGGTGCATTAATGTCTCACTCTGAAATGTTCATTTATAGAAGAACACAAAAAGACCCTTCTAATGACAATGAAGCTTGTCCAGGAAATAAATTTCACCAGATGTTATGAAATGTTTATAACAGAAACTAATACACTTTTCAATTACTCAAATGAACTGACTTGTAGCTCTGAGAAACATTGTAGGCACTCACTTGCCAGTCGTTACTCATAGGCTACTATGTTTTTCACTTATTTGGAGCTTCTTACAGTAGTTGGAATTGTATTAAATTAAGGAGCTGATAATAAATTTCTCCCCAGTTGTTTGAAGCAGTTGAAATCTGTCTGTAGACAGTCTGTATTCAAAATGAGCAATAACATATGATCTTAGTAATTTGCTAATAACTCAAATTCCAAAATGCTATGCTGGCTACAGGAGATTATCAATTTGTTATTTAGTAAAATATACTCATTATAACAGTTTTTTACAAAAATGGCATGTCTTCAATTTATTGAAATATAGCTCTTTTCCATTCATAGCTGTGCATTTGGGCATAACAGCTGCAGAAAAGAAAGGCATTTAAATTGTGGTGTTAGATGAGAATAATGAAGATTCTCATGGTGCATGCCACAAGGCAGGTGCTACAGTGTCGTATTTGTGCACCCATCTAACAAACAAACGATAAATAGAGGAGGAATATCCTACGTGTAAGCAAGAGAGTCTTGCGTTTAGTTCATGATCATTTTTCAATGGAATGGAGAGCGTGGTGCTGGGAGAATGAAGATGAAAGAAGAGGTTCGTTGAAGATAAGAGAAAGTGATAACACAGAGCCAATGCTTGAGATTATTTGAAAATTTATATACTGTAATGTTAACATTCATTCTCTCTTTGATACTTGGCCCACAAATTAATATTTTCTGTACATTGCTTTCATATGTTGGTACAATGGTGCCCATTTCTTTACAGCTTTCATGAATCCATGGTGCTTCGGTTTATTTCTGTTTAATATTCATATTAATTGTAGACAGAAGTGCTATGAAAAATTGTTATGGAATTATGTTAATTATGAAGAAAGTTCGGATGCTTTCCCAGTGATTGCAGTTGGTGCATGTTATTCGGGTTCTCTACCAGGTCAAATCCTCCATGGCTGCCAACTTGTGCATTAAAATCCAACAGAGAGCACAAACAACTTTCACCAAATACGTTAATCATGTTATGTTACATAAATTATGAATGGTTCGCTATTTGTAATTTCTAAATGCCTCGATTAATTGTAAACTCATAAAAGAATGGGACAATTTATTGCTTTCAGTGTAAGTGTTACCTACCACGTATGGCAATGGTGTGTTTTCAGCATAGCAACATGGAAATTCTTCACCATAAGTAGTAACTGCCATTAACTTACGCGAATTTAAAACTGATGAGAAACTGCATTGATATTCATTTTGGCTGTTTTTCTTCCGCCACAAAATTCGCCCATACTCCTCATAAAGGCATTTACACTATCAGATGTGGTGGAATAAATAGTAACGAGAGTCTCCCTTTCATCATTTCAAATGGAAACTCCCCTTAAGGGGCCGTGATACATAGCTGTTTTTCAGACCTATTTTTCAAGGAAGATTGCTCCAACAGGAAGCTAGATATCGGAATGGGGTTTTCAGTAATTAAAAGAGAAAGTATCAAACTATTACTCTATAATCCTAGATTTTACGTAATAAGCCTTGTTAAAAATATATCTCGATGTAAAAATAGACCTTTTTGTTGCAAATATTGGGAGACAGAGGGGCTATTTTTTTAACTTTCGTTATTATAGAGTACAAGATTCAAGCTTAGTCTGTTGGATCCTTGAAAATTATTGATTTTTATTAAAAGACACGCTGTTGAGATATTCTGAAAGTAATTTATGTTTTTCGCCAACTCCAGCCCAGGGATACGCCTCTAGCAACGTGCAAATCACGAAACAGTTCACACATTCTCCGCCTACTGCGCTACTCAAAAAGTGGCACGGTCCCTCTACCCTATATCCTAAAACGGTAACCTTGAGGTGTTGAAGCTTAGGGGAAGGGAAAGTGAAGGCGGGCGGGAAGCAGAGGCGAGTGAGACGGAGTGTCTGATTTACTGACGGGTTGTTTCTTGAGTCTCAGCTTAGGTTGTCGCTCTCGGGGTGTCTAGTAATAGTCAAACTGACTAATTGTCAAGTCTCGAAATTTCATCGGAAGCGTACCGATATCGGAAAATTAAAGTAGGCAGTCGCTTGACATTTTCGATGGCGAGGAAAAAAAGAAAGGGTGAATTTTTGGCCAAGCGGAGGGAAGAAAAAAGGTAAATATTGTCATTTTTTGTGAAAACACTATCTTAATGTAATGATATATTCATGTGTAAGTATGCAAATTACTATTATCCGAAACAGGCGTCTCAAAATAATGGGAACAGAGTCGCACGTAGGAGGAACTTCTTGCGCTATTGAAGAAATCCCGTCCAATATTGACGATTCAGTAGCTGATGAAACTTTGCATGATTCATTTGACGATATGGCAATTGCCGAAGAAGGGAAAAACGAAGGTTTATCCAGTGGAGTAACGGGAAGAAGAATTATCGACTTAAAATATGCGACAAATCGGTTTCCAATTTACTGAAAAGGTTTAACCTAAATTTCAACCTGCGTTCTGATAGTAATTCCCAGCCTAGTTCTTCTATTAAACTCGTAACACTTATACAATTATCATAGCGGCCTTTAACAAATCTAGTGGATCTCCTTTGCTCACGCTCTAATTCTTTTATCATACCTTCCTCGTACGGCTCCCATATACTAGCGGCATATTCTAAATGAGGCCTGACAAGTGTAAAATAGCTTCTAGTACTCTCTCATCGCATTTGCCTAGAACTCTTTTTACGAATCCTGATATATGGTTTGCTACACTAGTTATTTCCCTGATGTATTTCCCCCACAGCATGTCTTCAATGTTGGTGACGCCTAAGTATTTAATAAATTCTACGTTAGATATTTTCTTTTCTTTGATGCAATAATTTTTCTGGGGAAAGTTATTCTTTTTCCCAAAGTTCATTATCGCGCATATATTCAAATTTAATTCTAGCTGCCAACTATCACACCAATCATCAATCGCATATAAATCCTTAGCTAAAGAATGACTATCCTCTTAATTTCTTATTTCCTTATACACTACTGCATCAGAATAAATACGTAAATATGAAGAGATTAGCCGACAGGACTCAGTGGAGAGCTGCGTCAAACCGATCTGAGGATTGATGACCAATGATGACTGCTGCATCATCGGCAAAAAGACGGAGCTTGCTATTTTTAGCTACTGTATTCAAGTCATTTACGGAGAGAAGAAATAAAATTGGGCCTATCACGCTGGGGAACACCCGATGTAACTTTTGCTTCGCCTGAGGTGACACCATCTACACCATTCATTGAACGCGTTCATGTAGGAAATCTCCTATCCAGCCTACCATATTACTATCTATCCCGTATGATGCTAACTTCGCGAGTAAATTACAGTGGGGAACCTTGTCAAACCTTTTCTAAATTTAAAAACGCTGCGTCTACCTGTACGTTACCTTCTCCGGAAATTAAAATATCATGAACAAAAAGACCTATTTGATTTTCGCAAGACCGTCCCTTTCTGGACCCATGCTTATTTGTTATCAATAAATCCTGGCTATCGAGGTGTCCCCTTATTGATGTAACTATCATATGCTGTATAATTTTGCACGGCAGTGACGTTATTGATATTGGTTTATAATTCGATGGATGTTCCCTATCGCCACTTCTAAAAATTGGGATCACGTTTGCTATCTTCCAGTCTTTGGGAACCGCGTGTTCTTCGAGGGATTTGTTAAATATTACTTTAAGATACGGTGCCATTTCGAGAGCTATTTCTTTATACACACGAGCAGGAATTTCATCACGACCTGAGCTCTTGTTCGGGCTAACATTTTTAGTAAGGATACGATTCCGTTATAAGATACAATTATCGATCGGGGGCATTATTTGTTGAAATCGGTCTGGTATTGTTTCGAGCAAACTACGCTTAGATTGATTAAAAACGCTCTGGAAAAATAATTCAACAAATTAGCCTTATCTAAATATTTCGCCCCTATACCCTTTCAAGGAATTAACCGTTGAAATTTTAGTTCCCTGTACTTCCCTAACATATGATCAAAATGCTTTCGGATTCCCCTCTAGTTGTTCTCCAAGTACTTTTCTCTTGAACCCACTTTACGCTTTTCTAAGGGCTATTTTTGCGGCTGCTTTATATGTAACGTTCGATAATTTTTGTAGATCGCTATTAGCTACATTTTTCTTAGTTTCGCGTGGATAACTCGTTGTCGTTTTAAACATTTTTTTAACCTCCACGTTGTACCACCCTGGTTCCCTATTCTCACTCTTATACTCACTCACCGTGTAATTTGGAGGAACTCTTTCCATGTCTGCATCACTATTTTTTCTGATGTTTAGAATTTTTCAAAAGAAGTCTGCAAGTCACGCCTAAATCCGTTAAAATCTGCTTTACTTAAAAGGCAAATCTTTCTTTTTAATTTTACATTTTTGTCAGTATTGAGGGATAATTTAACGTGTACTACCTTGTGGTCACTTATTCCATCGACATTTTTAACTTCAATAACTTTTTCATGGATATTTGAGGCAAGTAAATCGAGAACATTCTCCCTTCTATTATGCAAATTTACTATTTGATGTACTGCGTATTATGCGAACAGGTTAAAAAATGACGAGCAGATTTCTTTTTCCCTACCCCCAGACTAATGACTACATGTTTTCCAATCTATCGATGTTGTATTGAAATCTCCACCTTTCAATAATCTGTCGTTCGTTGGTATGAGAATTAATGTGCCTGATCTGTTTCTCGAGTTATAATACTGAGTGTACATCGGAATGGGGTGGTCTGTAGTAGGCACAAACGTATATTACTTTCAAATTACCACATTTAGACATTAACACGTGCAAGCCAAGCTACCAGCTGAGACCACCTCCTATTTGTTGCAGTTCTTACGGCTAAACTGTTGTCACAACAACCAATCAACGCGGCTACCCTGAAAAATGAAGTCTATTCATGACTTGGACCGCGGACGCGTTCTCCTGCAGCTACGAACCCCACTAGGACCAGACCGGCTCGGTTCTTAGAAAAACGTAGCGAACGCATTTCCGCGAATTCCACGTTGCCACATGGTATAATGTGGAGTCTGCCAAACAGTTTGGTCCCATCGTATGTTGAAATGGCAACATTGCGTCTAGTGGTCAGCAATGGAAAACTCCGAGGACAGAGGGGCTGAGAGGGAAGGGTCGTTATTGCCTCATCACCTCTGCGCAAAGAATTAAAGCGTAGAGGAGACACTGAAAAAAAATATGGCTGGTTGGGTAGGCGCCGACTCTGGTAACTCTACCGGTCGACGGAAAAACTATCTCCATCATCTCAGCACTCGAAAGCGAAAAAATAATCATGTACCACGGCGCCTTAATCGCGTGTTTCTTGATAGGGTAGGGCATCTGTCCTATGGTGCTGTTGGACCACATTTTGGGGGAGGAGAGGTTCACAGATCCAGAGCACAATTCATGATAAACTTTCCTTCATTTTTGTACCTTACATATTCACATTGCAAGAAAGGCAACATCCTTAAATTACATAAATCTGATTTCCCATTTTTTGCCCTCTTATAACGCTCCGTAATATCACGACTACCATCCCCCCCCCCTCCCAATTTACGTAACTTTGCAAATGAACCCTCTTTTATCGTGAATGGTCTAAAATTTATTTCAAATGCCGTATTTATCTCTCGATATAATTTTTCCGCCAATATTGTGCGTATCATTATTCGATTTTTGACTAGAAATAAATCTGTGAACCTACCGACATAGGTAACGAAATGCTGGATCCCCCTCGTCAGCAGTACATAGAAGGTAACAGTTGGCCGCCTCTTCCCTTTCAGCGTTACGTAATTTATGGGGAGTTCCAAAAGAAGTGAAATCTTCTCATTTTCTTACAGAGGCAATAAACGTCGTGTTAAATACGTGAGAAGACGAAAGCAGGCAGTTATTCTTGGACAAACAACTTTATGAGTCGGAGATAACCGCACTGTCATTCTACCTCTTAACGATTTATGTTAAATGTATACCACTATGAAAACAAGATAGTTCCAATGCACGATATCGTGTTGACTGGACAGTCGATGATTTCAACAAACTTCCATTTCCATGGGGAGCGAGGAAAGTTCGTCAATTTCCTACAGAATTTGCATTCAATATCTCAATTTTGGACGCGGTAGGCATAGGAGTTTGGGGCCATATATTATATAACGGTAATGTTCCACTTTTAACACCCCCTCCACCCAAATAACGCTCCGTCACGAAATCTTAGACCGCCCTTATTTAAGTAACGCTGCCAATGAACCCTCCATTTTTCGTGAAGGATAAAATCGATATTTTTTTATAAATTCCTTCTGATTTTTTTAACACTAATATCTACTGAACCAAGAAATACTTTAATGATGCATCCTTCTTCCGATATAACGGAAAGCTGGACCACCCCTTAGTCGATAGTGTATCGTAGCTGTTCGCCCGAGCCCTCCCCCGTTGGTATTACGTACTTTATGGAAGACCCCTAAATTTACCTTCCTTTTGCCGCCTGTGGTTTCACAGCGCAGTCTGGGACCCAGAAGATCACACTTTACAATTACCTCGTAAACCTCCTCACCCATGTATTTACCTAGCATTACCGCCACACAAAACTGCACCGTTGCAAATATTCGTAGAAATAAAGTGGCTGGATGAAAGTTAGCCGCCGCTACAAAAGGGCTGTGACTACCGATTGAGTAGCCCTTCCTGGAAAAACTCCCTTAGACTGCTTAGACGTCGACTGAGAATATTTGATTTCACAATTTTCTTCCGCGTCGCGTCCGAAAAATGATACTACTTCATACCTAAATACGCCATCGGCATTTCTGAGGAAACTGTCATAAATAACTAATAGACAACACAACGCGAAAGAAAACACGGAAAATAAGCAAGTCTCACAGTCGCACAACAGACGCCGAATAAACCTGACAACCAATTTTATACATGACATTGCTTTAGTTTCTTCTAGATTTCTAGCTTCCGTTATATCATTTTAGCCTTTAGGGCTAAAAAGTATAATATCGTTAGGGTTCAGCTACACCTTTTCTTGAAGGAGTTCTCCTTCAAGGCATGAACCCCGGGGCTCTCTGCTATACCCGAACGCTCTCCCTAGTAGATTAAACCACCAATCCTCGAACCATACATTATTTAAAATCATTCTAGAGTCAAGGATTTATCCTTGTTTCGAGAATGGATTTGGAGGAGAATAATGATGCTTTGAATCGAATAATGGGATGTAGGAGGTGTGACGAGATGAAGAAATACATCACATGGAAACTACGGATCGGGATATGAATTTTATGTCCATCCTAATCTACCTTATCTGGTAAATCACTAATAATAATAAATTGATAATTATCGTTATAATTACGGTAATATATCAAGATCACAATGTTTCTTTCTCATTATTGGAAAAACACTTGAGTAATGCCGGAGTTAACCGATAGTGCTATCGCGTCACGCGAGCGAGGCTGGTATTGTGTTCGCCGCCCGATAGCCGAGCCAACGCATCTCCACGTGCGAGAAGTTGACAGGACGCTCTCAGCCGCGTAACCATTGGAGAGATTTACTGCGGAAATCGCCAGGTGGCCGCTGGTAACTCAAAAAAATATACAGCGTGCGCATAAAAAATATTGACAAATGAGATATCATCAGTATATCAATCCTAATATTGATTAACAGCAGCCTTCCATTCTTCTCCATTCCAGCTCTTGTACTCCAAAGGAATTCTTCTCGCCAACTTCTCTCTTGGTTTTCCAAAGGTTTTATTCCCTAGGTCTTCTTCGAGGGGATTTTTCCTTCCATTTTCACCTCAGCATGGTATTTACAAATTCGTTGTGGCTGAAGGAGGGTTGTGTATATACGTCCCTTTTTCTTAAACTTTCCTTCAGCACCAGGTTTCGAAAGATTTAAGTCTTGTTTGGTGCGATTATCCAATGGTCCACAACTGCGATCCGTTAAGTGGCACTGCCCCAACGAAATTTTTTTTCACATTACTTCCTTGCCTGCAAGTGTATCCCCTTGGGCAGGGAAGCTGTATCGTCATCATGGACTCCTCTTTAGCCCGCAAATTCTTCGCTTAATATCTATGGTACTTCTTCCATCCCAAGTAATTCTGCTCCTAAGTAGAAGAATTTTTCCACCTGCTCTAGTTTATTCCCGTTGAGGAGCACATCTGCTTTCGTTTTCTCTCTTCCCCGCACTAGCATCTAAGTTTTCTTCATTTTGATTCTCATATTATATTCTTGGAGTCCTTTCTTAATTCCATTCAGGGAGGACTGTGGGATTTCTCAGTTCTCCAATCCAATTGTGACATTTGAAATGAGATAATCGTTTCCCCAAACCAGATATCACCTTAACTACGACCATTCGGATTCGACTGGAACTAAATGAAATGGTCGGTGGACACTGGTGAATCAAGGCTAACGTCACTGATGTAAACATATTACTTGTTTAGTCGGGGTGAAGTCTATGATGCATTAACAGAATTGTCTTAAAATTCATTTACAACACAAACTTAGGGTGAAAAGTTAACTTAAACCGTAAAAATATAACAAAGTGTCGCTCATATCTCGGGAGGGCTTGGTTGGGAAAATTTGGAGAATAGTTTCTTGCTAAGCTAATGTTTCCTGATAAAATAAAATCGCAAGAGTTTAAAGGTAACCTTGCAAATTTACTTTTGTCCCCAAACTACGTCAGCAGGATCGAGAGAGCCGCGAATAATAAAGAGATCAAATGTGGGATGAAACATTATTTAATTTTACACACAAAAAGGTAAATATTTTAAAAACAATATGCCTCCCTCGTCATGGAGTCTTTTCCAGCGAAACCTCACCTTCGCGGGTGGTAACCAACCAGGTACTGCCACAAGCTTCGGCGGCGGTTAAACGTGTTCACTAACGACTTATCAAGACTAGATATGCTCATGTTATTAAGGGAAGGAGAACAGTGAAAGTTAAACATTATTAACTGTGGGAAGTTCGCAATTCTTAGGCCGTGAGCTCATGCACCCAAGCGCTAATCACCGTGCCCCCGTAGGAAGGAGGAAATTCGTGAGCGTGCGAACAACGCGTAGATTGTCTTGTTGAACGGGAAGAAACTGCAAATTCGTCATCCCGCTTGCTCCATTATTGCTCTTTAAATAGTAATAGGTCGTCTGATGAATAGAACACACTCTTCCCGAACACAAGCCTGCTTATATGGTAGTGTTCAGAAACCCAATCCATGCTGCTACTGAAGTGTTAAAGTTACAAAAGCAGCGTCATAGTTCTTTATGGGGTGTTGAAGGAACATTATAGGTAATTGGAATCTCCCCTCGTAGAGCAAACAGGATCGCAGATACAGTTTGCGATCTTGCGAGTTCCTTGCGAAAAGTTTTACGGAATGTGTATACATTTTTTATTATTAACCCTAGCAAATAAAGGGATTGAAATATAATGGAATATAAATTGAAGGCGTAAATACGTTATCACTCAACACAGGACGACTTCCTTCATTTAAATTGAAAATCGGAAAAAATTTCATGTTATATCATCTAAAATGCAACTCAAGCGTTCGTGTTTTGATTTATAGTCGGCATTCTTGAAAAAGAGAAATAAAGTTCCTTGGAAATTAACTGGACAAAGGATGCAACAATAATTGACCATAAATATAAAATATTCATCCAAATATCCCCCAGCAGATAAATCGATTAACTTTTCAGGAGCACTTGACGCAAAATATTATAGATACGCAATGTAACGGGTTTTGATAACCAATCATTAACCTCCGATTGCTTCGGTTTCTTGAAGGGACCAGCCGCAGTAGTCGTGTCGGTCTGGCAACTCAAGGGTCGCGGGTTCGTATTCCGCTTCGGGGATGGATGTTGGTTTATGTCTTAGGTAAAAGGGCTTGGGTTAAATGGTGCGATGAAGCCTTAGCTTTCGAGCACCAGGCATAGAGCTTAGGCTCTAAGCTAGCATAGGGAAGCTAGGGGCACCAATGTCTACTTCTATCATTGGAGGGCTTATGAGTGGTACATAGTAAGTGTCCTTGTGTTCCGGATGTGGAGATGGAGAAGAAGAGAGTGAGATGGTTTGAGATCTTGAATAAACTGCTGAAATCCATGCCTCACTAACGAAGTCCTTGTTTACGAGTTCATGTGACGATTTTCACTCGGTTAACTATGCAACACCGAAATGATTTACGAAATCGTTTTGCATATTTTTTCGTAAAAAACATCGTGCGTGGCAGCCACAATACCTCTGAATGCGCAATTTATGTGAGTTCCCCCTAACAAACAAGAATGACATTGATACGTGCAATGAGATCCTCGGATACAATGCAATTCAATAGTGTCGCGAGATTAAGAGATATTCAGCGAGAATAACAGTAAGATTAAAAAGTCTTGTCATCGATTTGATTACATCTTTCAGTCTTCCATCCACTAAACCTCCCACTCCGATTGTTCCAATGACCCGTTGTTTTTATTCGGGGGGAGACGATCGATAGCTTATGTCAATTGTGCCTTTAAAGATAGGTGGGTTATGGGGCAGAGGTAGGAATTTTCAGGGAAGGTAGGAAGGGCAGAAAGAAACCTGGCGTCGGCATTAACTCTAAACGACAGGTACCAAAGGAAGCAAGGGCCCATCCGGACTTTTGAGCACAACATTTCGTTTCTATCGCGCCCATCCCTAATTCAGAAATTCCACTTCCGAGTCCTAGCTATGAGAGGGCTAGCGACGGTTGACATTTGAAATCAGGAGTTACAAATGCGAGCCCTGCACTATAGTTACAATAAAAACCTGGTTCCAAGTAAATGTTCACAGCAAGAATGACTGCGCGTAGGAAGAAAACTTAACAGTTTGACACTATAGACTTAAATTCCATCCTTATTATTAACGGTTCTACTTTTAGAATTTATGTTAGTCAATTCTTCGTATTTGAATAAACTGAACTTTGTATTTGTGGAAACATTGTTATTGTTATGAAAGAGACCATCCATATATTACATAAAATTTATTTCCCATTTTATTCACCCCCCCCCCCTTTTCGCCCACTATAACGCTTCGTAACATTGTTTAGGCTCTCTCCTAACATATATCTACATTTCAATAATATCTTATAATCCACCGCAAGGGATTTAGAAAAATCTCGACTAATAAGATCTAAAAAAAAACCTAATGACTACAATTCAATAAACAGCGGATTCAAAGCGAAGGATTTACATCAGCAGGAGATACCTTCCCAACCCCCCGCCCTCTCCCCACACCAACGTCTCGTGAACTCCATGGAGGACATGGTTACCGGGGATAAAAAGGTATAAGCTTGTATAGGAGTAGACATAGTTGGAGCCAAAAGCTTTTTCAGATTGGTGCGAGCTTGCAATGAAATACACCTGAAGACGCCCGGTGAAATCCAGGCGAAATTGTCATCACCCAAAGACAACCATTGCGGTGAAACCCCGAAAAATGGAGAGATACACCTGATGGGATCTGCTGTAGCTTACTGAGGTACTCTGGTGTACAACAGAGGAGAACATTCGGGTTCAGCGCTTTTTCCGTCGAATCCGTTAAGCCGTGGTCCGTTTGCCAAATTTCGCTAATTGTAAGAAAAGGCCAGTTCCTCTCCACCCTTCCCCATTACCCTGACATTCCGATCCTTATACCTTTCCCCCCGTCTAAAACTCCGTCATGTGCGCTGATAGCATTGAAACTATAGATGATAGAATCTGGCGACTTTTGAGTATCTGTAGGGAAATACTTGAAACAGGTATCCAAGTATCCTCTTCCAAGTATTTCCCTACACATTTTTATTAAGCCACCAGATTCTATCGTCTGTGGTTTCAAGTCTACAGGAAACGCTTCACATAATACTTAAAGTACAATTAGGGAGGGATTATTGCCATTCCTATCCCCTACCTTGGCACTTAGCTAGAGGGTAAGATATCGCAATCAGACCCCATGGATGCCAAGCAAAAATTCAAGCTCTTGCGTGCCGCCAACCACGCCGCAAAAAAATGCGCATGCATTACCCCGTCCTTGTCCTGTGCCTATCGGCGTCGCATATCATTTCAACGAGTGAATCAGCGACGAGCAGAAGTCATGGTTTTCTTCCGCTTACTCCAACACGCATCTCGCTGGGGCAGCTGTGACAGGTGTTCGCCTGTATTTACGGAGTTTCAGCACCTGCCCATCACAAAAGCAGGATCGAATATCCTTGAATGAACATACTTAATTATATAATCCACCTGCTGGTACCTTATTGATATTTATCGTAACGATTTTAGTACATAGTCCAAAATTGAATCAACATAACAAGCAATCATTTTTCTGAACCCGAAAACCAACACGACAAATTTTCATTACGGACCCACAAGCCGAATAAGTTTAAATAAAAATATGCTAACAAAAAAATTAAGGTACCTACACACATAAAGAATGTAACTAAAGAAATAAATAAACCGGCCGAGGTAGCCAGGACGGTAATTCGCAGTCGTGGCAACCTCATAGAAAGGAGTGAGACAAGCCTGTGCACTGTTTCCCGTAATTTTTAATGCATACATCGAGAGAACATCAATGAAATCAAATGAAGTCATATGGAGTGACCATCCCCGGAGAAAAAATAAGCATGCAGCGATTCGCTAATGACATAACTCTCATAGCAAAGACAGAGAGAGAGTTCTGAATAAGACTCAAGTAGCCATAGAAATAACAATGGCCAGATATCAGATGAAGATAGATAAGAAGACTAAGATACTGGAGTGCAGCAAGAGAGCAGAGGCCAAAACCAATGTTAAAGTAGGAAAACAAAAACTGGAAGAGGTGAAAGAGTTCTGTTACCTTGGAAGCCGAGAAACCAACGATGGACGAAGCAAGAAAGAAATAGCCAGAAGAATAAAAGGCAAAGAGGGCATTCTATCAAACTAGGAGTCTACTTACAGCTGGAAATACAAGCGTAGAAGTACGGAAACAATTCATCAGGACGTACATACATCTGGAGCATGTTTCTTTGCGGCAGTGAGGCATGGACGATGACAGCAGCGGAGAAGAAAAGGGTAGAAGCATTCAAAATGTGGTGCTACCGAAGAATGATGAAGAATAAATGGATGGACCGAGTGAGTAACGAGGAAGTTCTAAGAAGAGTGGGAGAAAACAGAAGTCTGCTGATAACTCTAAAAAGAAGAAGGGACAACATAGTCGGCCATATCTTGAGACACGATGGCCTGATGAATACAATCGTCGAGGGAAAAGTGGACGGGAAGATTGGAAAAGGCAGGCCTGGTATTAGATATGTGGAACATGTTGTGAGGGATGTAAAAGAGAAGAACTGAGTTAATAGGATGAGGGCCGATAGAAGAATTGAGTGGAGGTGTCAAACCAATCCTAGGATTGTTGACCGTTGATGCTGATGATGGCAACCCCATGGACGTAGTGGGGGAGCGATGGGAAGGGGATCGACAGCTAAAGTCATGCCATACGCCGAAAGATAAAGCCGCCATCCAGGATAAGTGGGCAGTTGGTTGAAGGTAGGAATCTAGGAATTGGAAGAAGGGTGGAGAGAAAGGCGGCGTTGGCATTAGCCTGCTCCGAACAACCAAGGGGCCCACGTATTAACGTCTCACCCGCTGAACTTGAGGTGCTATCCACATTACACTCAAGAGGGAACCGGTGTAAGGATGAGAAAAGTATCTGTCCTTACCGGGAGTCGTAACCAGGCCCTCGGAATTGGAGGCCAGTACCCAAGCCACCACACTATATTTTTCCTACGATGTCGTTTGTTTGAATCCCGTCTCGGATATGTATGCTTGATTTGCCTTAGGATTCAGTTCAAGTTCGATGGGCCTATATTACCGAAGATGTTGGGCAACTAAAACATAAGTCTAAAAATATAAATTAGTAAGTATTTGCGTAAGATCTATTCAGCAAGATGTTAATTTGAGGTAGGAGTGTGTGCTGAATTTCAAGTCACCGATTTCTTCGCTTAATTAGTTTTAAGCAATAAAATCGGTATTAATCAATAACAATATGAGTGTTTACCCTCTTCGATAATGAATGACTGTTTTTGAGTCTGCTCCTTCCACATGGCATTCAGCCTACAAGCGCAGAATAGAAAGGTTTCTATCCTGTATTACAAAGTAGAAACAGACGCTATGAAAAATTTTCAGGGATCATCCATGAACAGCGCAACTCCAAATGGGAGACACCTAGGTGGTCTACCTTACACTATTGACTGGGAGGGGGGGGGGTCTAGCCTTCTGTTACGTTGGAAGTAAGATATATTACACCTCAATTCCTTGTTTAAATAATAAAGGGCTACACATGATAATTAATGAATAAATACTGGTATTGAGAAATAAATAAGATTAATGCCATTTTATCATTCACAAAAAAGAAAGTCCATCGTCAGCGTTACGCAAATTCGGTGGGGGTCACAATGTTACGAAGCGTTATAGAGGGAAGGGGGATAAAAAAGATGAAAATCAGCGTTAAACGTAATATTTGAGCGGCCCTGAGGGGGGCATGAAAAAAGGTGAAAATTAGCGTTTTACCAAATGGTTGATTACATAGAATGGGATTATTTTCCGAAGGAACCTGTGCTCGAATTATGCCTGAAAAGCCTGATACCTGAAAATACCTGAAAGGCATAAATATAACTCATGTTTTCGCAAATATAATCAGCGATTTATTAGTTTGATATCCATAATAACATTGATATATTTATGATTTGCGAAAATAACGAGGCCAATAATCATATTTCATATTTAGGTGCATTGGAAAAAAGAGTATCCCATTCATCAGCAAGATATGTCTCAACTTTTGGGCAATCTTTTTTTTTTATCATTTCGCTGAGGACGGCAGATTGAGAGGTTTGCAAAGGAAGCTCGTGTGTTGGTGAAATGAAGAAAACTCGGCAAAAAACTTAAAGGAGAAAAAGAAAAGAAAATGGTAAGAAAATTTTGTCGTCTTATCGTAACCAACGACGTATCTATTGGATGCCTCACTTTATTTCTCAGTAGCTCGTGAAGTCCCCCCCACTCCAACTGAAACCTCTCGACATACCAGGCAAAGACAAGTATATGACTATGAAAACCGGCCCCGTGGCAACAGTAAGTGACACCGTCACACAAAAATAAAGCTCTTAGCATCGCAGTTGAGATTATTACTGCCCTTTCAGTCAACTATTTATCGGTCATCAGCACGACAGTTCAGCTCAAGGCCGGATTAACTGCAACAACTATATCTCACGGGTGTATCGTGTCATCCTCTCCCGAAAAAAAGTGTGCTTATTGTCCCATTGAGAAACGATCTTTATCAGAATCGATTGTTTTCATCAATATACCCGGACAAATCCAAGAAATCAAGGCGCCGCCGCATAGTAACCTAACGGAGTTACCCGCTGGTTTTCACACCACTACGAGACTGGAGTGCATAAAGAACTTGATACCGAGGGATCCAGATTTGGAGTCTGATCTTGGTAGACTGCTTTTTTCCTCAAGGATGTTCGGGCAAGAAGATACCTAAGGCGCCTTTCGTTCAAATAATTTGGCTATGCGAAAGAATAATGCATCTGTGCCTTAATCAATGTACTACCTACTCACCGCAGAGGTTAAACTCAGACCTTTAATTAAGGTCTAATGCTCTTTCATGAATGAACGAGGGAAATTACTGGCCAAAGGCCATCCATGTTCGTCTCCCCGAACCAAACGAGGAGCAAGGCTAGACTTTCAATAACCAAAAGATCTGCATATATTTGAGCGAAGATATATTGCTTATATTTATGGATGAGCAAGGAACCATTACAGATCACAATTGGGGCGGATATCCAGAGTTCCATGCGGTATGGATTGACCATTTCGACTTCAACAATGAAGATATTTTGACGTCAATGCTACCAAAGGTATCGATTTTGTCGAGCAAACAATTGGTTTATTTGTTGAACCATGACCTCAAAAACTCGGTATTGTCGCTATTCGAGAATTTTCGAGTCTTCGCGGTACATAGCCACTTGAAACTCATTAAACGAATGCTTTGTCAAGAAAAAGGCTATAACTTACCCAGGGCAATGCGGCTATTTAATAATAATAAATTGCTTTATTTACGCAATATTACATTTCTATAATATTCATATACACATTTTGTGAACACAAAAAAAGGAAATAAGTCCAAAAATCCAAGTACAGACTAGGAATAAACTCTTGTACCGATGCTAATGTAAGGATTCTCTTTAATTGGTTTTTCGGACATATCTTCCTTTAAAAAAACTCTCTCTCGTCAATTTGCTCTCTATCGATATTCAATAGACACATTTTAATTTCGACCTCTGTAGTCTGGTCAATAAAGCGGCGGACAGAAAAATTTAAGTTCGCAAATGCGTACAACGCCTCTGGCATGAGTGTCGTGCTTTTCTTCGGATTTAACTTAGGTTATAGGTACTATTATTAGATGAATATAGCACATGGATCAGAGATTTTCCGAGAAATGTCACCCCCTAATAGACAGCCATGAACAGATAAGCATATACGCAGTGTTCCGTCCGTTGGAAATCCAGTGGTCCGTTGATGTCAAAATAATGGTTATCTAGGGCCCGTATTCGAGTCTCGACAATGGTAGAGATATAACCTCGGGACACCGGCGTTTGCCGTACTCAAATGTTATACTGAGAACACTTCAAAACTCAGTACTCAATTCGTAGAGATGGAACGTTAAACCGTGGGCACCTTGGCATCATCCGTTATGATTAGGCATTGCCGTGGACTGACGATAACATTTGTTTGCCTACGACAAAAAAAACTAAAACCAAGGTCCTACAATTCGAGAACATGGGATCATAATTGCCTCGAACCGAATTATTGTCGGTCACACAATTTACAATTTCCCAACATCAAACGAAAACTAACCACACTTACAGAGAGGAAGTCCGAGATAAATATGTGATGTTTTTGTCAGAAGAAGATGTATCTCTAGCGATAAAGTAGCAGAACCTAATTCAAATCTAAGAATCAGAGAAATGGGCCAAGAGAAACGAAATCGACTGAGGATAAAAAGAAACCTTGAAAACTCGGTGTTTGGAGGAGGATGACGACTCAGACCAGGTATGATAAGAACAGCGGAAGTATATGAAGGAGCAGAAGAAGCCCTCGTTGTAACCCCAGTGTATTGGTCACAAGCTAAAACCTTAAGAGACAAGTGAGGGGGAAACCGAGGGTAAAATCCAACGAAGAAGGGTAAATAACAACGAATCAGGGATAACAACGACATGAGAACCAAATTATCAGAACCAGATGGACGCAACAAAGGGTATGGCGTAGGTAACTTCAGAACGGAAACACAGAATGACGAACATGGCGTCTTAGAACATTCCAACGGAGGACTGAGGTTGCGCTGTAAGCGAGCTGAGCCCAAAAGACCTTCGAAATTACATCTGTGGTTGGCCCTAGGGACAAAAAATAACAAATGTGGCGATATTCCCGCGAAAATTATATATTTGTTTATCAAATGAAGTTACTTAAGGTCTTCCGTTCTCAAATTCGTGGCGAGGCGTGATAATGATATGGGTATTATAAAACGTCGACGAGGTGCGGTTAAGGAACCCACAGCCCACGAAATAATCGCGATACAATTTTACTTCGATAGTCCAACTCACTAAATGAGGGAGTTGAATGGGTTCGGTTAATTAATCCTACCAATAACCATCCATATTTAATTGCGCAAAACGATTTTTTCTATCGGACGCCAAGTTCTAATAACAACAGTGAGTTCAACACTTAAAGAACAACAGCACATGATTCGAAAAGCAAATCATTCTTCAACGCCTATTGGTATCGTGAATATTCAATCCACCATCATCATCATTGGTCGACAATCCTAGGATTGGTTTGACGCAGTTTTCCACTAAATTCTTCTATCGGCTAACCATTTCATTGTGACGTAATTCTTCTCTTTTACATCCCTCACAACCTGCTCCATGTATCTCATACGAGGCCTGCCTTTTCCAATCTTCTAGTTCACTTTTCTCTCGACGATTGTTTTCATCAGGCCATCGTGTCTCAAGACATGGCCGATTAAGTTGTCCTGTCTTCTTTTGAAGATTTTCAGTAAACATCTCTTTTCTCCCACTCTTCTTCGTTTGTCACTCGATCGAACCATTTTATCTTGTATTTCCAGCGGAGCAGCAGAGATTCCTCGATTGATAGAATGCCCTCTTTGCCTGGGCTATTCTGCTGGCTATTTCTTTCTTGCTTCGTCCATCGTTGGTTACTCGGCTTCCAAGGTAACAGAACTCTTTCACCTCTTCCAGTTTTTGTTTTCCTACTTTAACATTGGTTTTGGCCTCTGCTCTCTTGCTGCACTCCAGTATCTTAGTCTTCTTATCTATCTTCATCTGATATCTGGCCATTGTTATTTCTATGGCTACTTGAGTCTTATTCAGAACTCTCTCTCTGTCTTTGCTATGAGAGTTATGTCATTAGCGAATCGCTGCATGCTTATTTTTTCTCCGGGGATGGTCACTCCATATGACTTCTCTTTGATTTCATTGATGCTCTCTCGATGTATGCATTAAAAATTACGGGAAACAGTGCACAGGCTTGTCTCACTCCTTTCTATGAGGTTGCCACGACTGCGAATTACCGTCCTGGCTACCTCGGCCGGTTTATTTATTTCTTTAGTTACATTCTTTATGTGTGTAGGTACCTAAATTTTTTTGTTAACACATTTTTATTTTAGCTTATTCGGCTTGTGGGTCCGTAACGAAAATTTGTCGTGTTGGTTTTCGGGTAAAAAAAATGATTGCGTTTCACTTAATTTTTTTGCACTGGTACAACCTAAAAATGTTCAGAAAATGAAAGAAAAATCAATGTATTCACACACGTTATTTAAACTCTCTACGTAGCTGGTTACTGAGTGAGTGAAAAGTTTTGCGCGTCATCTACAGGCTGCTAATACATGGATGAACAATCGTTAAGGAAGCTGTTCTCCCTAGTGGTAATTTGTCCGATGAGGCGATGGAGGCTAGGAATAATGAGCTCAGAAGATTCTGGGAACAGCACACAAGAAACTTTTCCAGGATCGCCACAAAAGAAGATCTATTTCGAAGATTACTCATTACATCAGATCCCATGATATCAACAATTTCAGGAGTTCAGAATAGAAAAATGTACAATTATCTGCTGAGGTCTTCCTACTCAAGAAGAATCAAGGAACTTAGCGAACATGATGAGACTGACGAAGAAATACCAGACGATGATTTAGTGTTTATTTTTTTATTGATAATATACGATAAAGATATGGAAAAAGAGTTGATTTATTATTTTGATAATATTATTACCCAACTAAACAGTACATCTCACTAAAATTTTAGAGCCAAATTCTGTTGGTTGATTTATTTTGCAAATCTCCTAGCCCCAAATGAGCTTATGGCAATCGGAGCAATACCTTTGATGTAAACCTCAAGTAAAATAAGGGAAACAATGGCATGTGACATTGTTTCGCGCCATTTTTAAGTTTGTAAAACTACAAAAATATTACCTCCATTGAGAATTATGATAGCCGTGATAGGATTAAAAAATCGTACAAATCCTTTAGCAGGTCAAAATAAATTTGAATAAGTAACTGCGTGTACCTAATTTGAATTAGGTATGATATATTGTTTAAACAATTAAGTAATGTTAATCACAGATAAATAATACTACCTTACAAATTATATTCTTTAGACAATATATAGTAAAACACTTGCGAAGCTACAAAATTTCATTTGGATCATTAAAAATCAATCGTTTAAAAATTGTCCAAATATAAACAATAGTAATGACTATATAGATGTATGAAAATATCAAATTCAGATTTTTACGATACATAATTTGTATTTACAATTGCTTAAATAACCTTAATTTTCATTTGAATTTTTAAATTAATTGTTTAAAAAAATTGGTGTAATAAGAACAAAAACATCACAAATGCGGAAAAAATAAATTCAAATTCGTAATTACCGGACCAAAAGCAATACAGATAAATCTTTACGTAAAGTAAGTAAGCAGTAATAATAATTTTTGCCCGATTTTTCGATTTGGGACCACTGTGCGGCGTGAGAAATCCATTTCTATGGGAGGGGGTGAGGCGTAACACCTTCCCTGTGCCATTTGTGTTTTTCCAGAACGATTTGGTACCCAATCACCAAGATTAGGTTTAGCCGGACAACCGACGTTTTCCCCCGAGATTTCAACCTGGGTGTTCAGGTTAGCAGTCCGATGCTCTACCCTATATATCAGTCTCGCCCATTTACGTGATATGTTACGAAGTGGGGTCGTGGTGACCTAGTGGGAAGAGCGCCGCGCTACCGACCGGAGGGTCCCGGGTTCAAATCCCTGGCAGAAGCCTTCCTGATCTCCCAAACTAAAATCTACGCGAATCGATTTTCTTCGTGATAGAACTTCGTAGGAATCGCAGGTGGCCCAAGGAAAGGACCTGTGCCTCCTACCTGAATGTGTGAATTTCACACGACAGTGGCTAATTACGGGATGAGTTCTAACCTCACCTATCGAAAAAACCAACCTTCGGGTTGAACACTAATTTTATTAATCTATGACATTAAGTGATCCCCAAGACTGACAGCTCGGTGAATATACAGAACGTTGACCTCCAACTGAGCGTCACTCGTCCCCACCAAATCCATCTAGAACAATCGTGGTGCAGTTCGTTGCTAGTGAAATAAGGGTCGCTGCAGTTCCCTTCGTGGATCCTCTGTTCTCCAGCGGACATCAGTTAAGCCACGTTGACAATATGTAGCAAAACCTACTATATAACATTGTTTAATAACTTTTGCTAAACAACAAAACGTTATATAACATAAGAAAAAGTTAGATATAGAACGGATTTCTTTTGATCTTCACCGACTCCCAATGGATACACAATTTTTGCAATATATAGCAGAATCTGCTAAATATAGAAATTTTATATAGCACTTTTTAGGAGTGACTTGTTCTACTTTTAGCAAATGTTATATATATATATATATACAAATTTGCTATGTAGCAGGTTTTGCTACATAGTGTAAACGCGGCTTTGAGAGGACACAAAGTCCGCCGCCTCACAATTCGGAACGCACTCCTTTCAGATATTCCTTTACCCCATCTACATAATCCTGTTCAACGAAGTATCTTCAATCGCTCGAACAACCTTGAGGGTAGAATGTTTTTCGGGTTATCAACATATTGCGCGCAGCAGAACGTCAGGTTATTCGAGCAAGTCAATACGGAACAGGTTTGACGTAGTTGGAGTATAAGGTGCGATTCCTGATAAGGCTTACTTATGTTCAATAAACTCAAATACCATAAACGGACCTGTTTATACACCCTCACTTTTAAAATACAATACGTCGTTCACATAGCACCAAGTTAGAAAATAAATGCAAAGAGAAAAAAGTAAATAGCGAGTAGGAGTGTAAATACACAAGTTCCATCAAAGGACAACAACACTACCGAATTATGCATGGCAACGCGGTGTTTCTCCCGGCGAGATATATACGCGAGCATTTACCGCTTTTATGCCTCATCTGAAAGATATCACGCAGACTCGCTCAACTCGAGGCCAAGGATTCTTCACCCGTCTTGGGTATGCAAGGGCATTTTGCTCGCACTGTGATGGCTAAGGTGATGACAATACTTCCGCCACAGCATACGGAAAACAGCTTCATGCTTTTAGTAATTAAACAATAGCACAAACCTCTCGATAAGATTTTAACTTGGCGGTCCACAAGAGAGGGAAATTTTGAATTGATTTGTGCTCATACAACACACGAAATTCACCTCCTTGATTCATCTTCGCAGAAAGAGCATATATTTTATAAATCTGGACATCCAAATGACGAGTGTTTTGCTGAAACTAATTTTCTTACACGCAAGACAAGTAGATTATCAACCATAAACACTGAAATAATGATTATTCGAAATGCGGTGATTGCGGTTGGACGACGCAATTCTGATACGAAACGATGGCTAATACAGTGACGAGGGAAAGAGAAAATGATGGAATTCTCGATACAATTTTGTAAATGAAACATAACGTCCGATACTGTCGAACATGGAATGAAGCGGCCTTCATTTTTGTCTCATACTCACCACCAAAAGATAGATGGATTTGCTCAGGCTGGTGATGAACGAGGGAATTTGCAAATGGGAAGATAAGTAAAAGCAGCAGCCTCTTCATGGTTGTACTCTAAATCATGAGAAAAGGAATGACTCAAATAGGTTGCGGAAATATTGAACTAGGGGTAAACTTATATCTCGTTTGCCCAAAAATGTATTAAAGTTTATACACTTGGACTTACAATTTCAGCTTCGTCACGGAGGAATCTGGAGTCGGAAGTGCTAAAGTCGCACTCTATTCTTCACGTTAACCGCATAAAGTGGACGCAATGTAAAACAGTTCACAATTTATTACCCGTAATAAGAGCGGCCCACCCCGTCAACCCAATGAGCAAGAATGAAATCGCACTTATATGACGAACGTGACCAAAACAAACGATGGTGCTGCTATCAAAATAAACGGGAAGCATCGGCAACATCTTTTAGTAGAAACAAGTGATAAACGCAACATGTCCGAGCTTTCTGAAATGTCAGAAGATGGAGATGACAGAGAAACAATTTGTGATTCTGTGGTAAATAACGCGCACAATGCATTTGAAATGTCTTATTTAATAATTTCCATATCTATTATTTGCAATTATGTTAGAAATGTGTACTAATTATGCGTAAGCCCGTCAGTGTTGGGAAATGAAATGTATCTTAAAGAGAGCAAGTGAAAACAATTGAAAGATGCCCAACGTAAACATAGCGTTTAATTAAAATATAATGTATAAGAATCATTTTAAAGGCTTAAAGTACTCCGAGGAAAATTTTTTGAATTACCATATTGCTATTTTGTTTGTTGTTTCCTACGCTGGTTCTTCAGTACTCTTACAGTGGCATAATGTTTCAGGCCTCCTTGGTGGAGGGATGTAGATTGCCGGTGAATATGCATAACGATGATTGGCGTGAGTAAAAGCTGCTTGTCTCTTGCTATTCAGTGATAAATATGGCTTTACTTATTATATTTTAATGTGAATCGGTGAAATCTATGCACTTTCTTTGAAGGAAATGTCCTCCTGAAATTAACATAGCTACATTTTTATCGTTTACAATTGAGACATGTTGTTATCATTTATGCATAGTCTCAGTTGACACATTCATTTATTTTTCATCAAGTATAGGTTTTTTATAAGCGAATCGTTTACTGATCAATAATCTTTGCATTTTAGCTTTGGCCGAGATAATCAGCATGAAGGATACGAAAGGAGTCAAGTATTATTATGTCCACTATGTAGACTGTAAGTATCAATTTTTTTTCTGGTATATGTGTAGATTACACTAAGGGTATCATTTCATTAAAATCTTCTAGCAAGCTGTTAATCGAGTCATAAAAGATAAATTAGACAAATGGAAATGCATAATCGAAATTTTAATGCATATAACTTAATCTGTGATTTTTAATGCTGTGTATTTTAGTTTCCACTTTTCTTGTACGGTTAATTAATTTCAATATATATTGTGTTTGACCCCCCAAGACTAAGTTCAGTGAGTAATTTTGTTGTGCTTGTAGCTGCTTTTGGTAAAATTCTTTCATAGTAATGAAGATGAAGTTGTGCTTTTCTTTTGAATTGTAATTTTTGCATGGCATACCCGAAACTAACTTTTATCCTCAAAACAAAGGGCAAACTGAAGTGACTGCAAAAATTTCTATGCAGAAATTTGATGTGGAAAGTGTTTTTCTAACATTTCTATTGTGTAGAAGTTTAATCTCAGAAAATATGAAAAATATTTTCTTGTTGGGGGTTAAAAATTGTAAGAATACCACGAGTTCTGTTTTCTTCTAAGTTTGTTCCTATATCAATGCATATTTATTGCAATTATTCAATAATGTATTAAAGCTGGATAATGATGAGATGAAAATCAATTTACGTAATAAGCAATGTTTACCTCAGTGAATAGATTTTTTTCTCACAGGGAACTTTCCTGTTGAAATAGTTTGTGTATGGGTCTCATAATATGGAATTAGAACCTTTGTTTACAATGTCCTCTACCTGAGGGGTCAAAGTTTTACGTAATGTAAACCCAATTTTATTGTCTACATCTGGTATATACCTGCAATAGACATTAAAATATGGTTTACATAAGGTATACTGCAAAAAGCTCTCAGGGTTATATGTTTAAAGCCAGAGGTTTTTAACTTTCCTTTGTATTGTGCATGGTGTACCATGAATACATTGGACTTATTAATGCATTGCTGTGACAAGACTTAGCTATGTTTGTACAAAAGTAAAATTTGTGATTAAAACTAGTGTACCTGAAAAATATAGCTCCTCTTCAGAATGGCATGTCATTTTAATGCTCATTATCTCTTATTATAATATTTGGTCCATTTCAAGATAGACAATAAAACTGTATGGAGGCACAATACCCTTCCCAAATGCTTGTGACTGGTTGGAACCAAGTCAAAGAAAGTTTTTCACCTAGTCGATTTTCACCCTGTTTGGTTGATATTTATTCATGAAATTTGAGCAATAATTTTACTACTGTTTTCTTTCAACTTTAATAAGTTAACAAAAGGTTGGATGAGTGGGTGACGGAGGAGCGATTGGATACCCGCAAGGTACTGTTCCCAAGACGAGATGGCGGCACTGGCACTGGAGTCAGTACACCAAAAAAGCTTGCTCTTGGAGCTGGTGGTGGAACATGTTCCACATCTCGGCCATCTTCCCCGGTGCTGCCGAGTACAGAACTTCTCAACGGGAGTGCTGTTTTGGCAGCAGCACTTCAGAAGAAAATGTCTAGGAAAAGAAAAGCTCCATCAGTAGAAGGAGAGGTTGGTGTTGTGCCTGTAAGGAATGATTTTAATTTGGATATTAATAGAAAGATATAGATTTATATTAAAGTAATATTTCAACGATTAGAGATTCCGATGATGCATAATTGTATTGCTCAGCCCTTAGGTGTGCATTTGTTTTCTTAAATTTGGTGAAAAACCTCTTTATTGAATGATGAGTCAGGGAAAGAGTCACACTGTAGTCCTAATGAAGTACAAAATTGGAGGAAGAATTTGAAATGAAAATGAAGTCATGGGATTTAATGGGTCGATTGAAAGGAAAATGGAAGCCATATATCTGAGTGAGAGAGCCATAGAGTGAGAGAGAGAGCCATATATCACTCTGAGACCTTCAACTAACTGACTGCCAATACTTAATGCAAGAAGGACATGGAAGGGGGACCAGAGAAATGGAATATGAATTTAATGTCCATTCTATGGTGCATACATTATGAATTAGTGTTCACGTTAACCAGTCAGTGTAGGTAATAAGTAATAATTATTGCTCTTGTTGAAATTCTCATTATGTACCCAAAAATGGAAAGTAGAACTGAGAAGAACTTTAGAAAGAAAGTTTGGAAACTCATCCAAATGAATAAATGTAAGTGAAAAGTGATCAATGTATAGAATATTCAGTTATGCATGGCTTCATTTAATAGTGGAGGGTCCAGGAATGTTTCTGTTGTGATTGCTAAGTCCTATTGATAGGTAAATATGATATAATGAGGATGTAGCCACTTTTTACATTGAGATAATAGAGAGTATTATTTTCTACCTAATACTGGAAACCAGACTTCAATGTGAAGCCTAGTTTCAAAGATAAAAATTTGTAAAATTCCTGAAATTTGACTGCTGTGAAAAAACCAGCATCACCGCTGTTGAAATTCCTAAATTGCAAGCCATACCAATCGTATGGCACATCCCGTGGAATCTCTGTGGTAAATCAATGAAACCACTGGTCAGTACTTCTTAGTGGGTCGATCTAATGCCATCATTATTTTCCTTTTGAAAAGACACATTTTTAGTTAATAACACCAAAATATACTCTCTCGGGTTAGTAAATCCTTCCTTTTTTCCCATAACTTCTGTTGTTACCGATACATAAAAGGTAGGGTAAACTGGGTGTCTACCGGTCGGGAAAAGTCGGGAATCCGGGAAAAAGTCGGGAATTTATTAGCGTTGGGAAAAAATCTGGAAAAGATCGGGAATTTGCTGAAAAATAATCAAAAATCGGGAAAAATGCTTACTTGCAAATTGTCAGGATAAAAATTGGAATGGCAGACATAGCATTACGAAATGAGATATTGTTTCCCTTTTTCTTTATTTGTCATTATCAAAGAGGTGTTATTTTAAACCTCTCTGGTCAGTATTTGTGAGTTCGTGACTTTCGTCGTTCAATTGCACTAGACATGGCCACCGTTTCCTGCATGCCACCATGTGGCAAATCGGCTTGGTCGGTTGCAGGTTGGAGATCGTATACTTCCCTCCTACCCATGAATGCTATTTCAATAGAATGACCTTGACCGTGCTTATTACAACGCTCCCTAAGATTCAGGCGATCCATAGATCGTACTAGAATACGATTGTGACATTTTGCCATGCCTCTGAGGGTGTAACTCGATTAAATTCCACTGGAAATATTATATTTAAACCATCGCGTCCTAAGTTTCTATGGCGCATCATCATAATCGGGTGGGATTAATTAACTTTACTTTGGAATTGGAATGTTTTCTTTCTCTCATCCATTCAGTAAAGCCTACCGTTTGCTATTTTGTTATTAGCATTTCCCATTGAATTGTGTTGCTTCTGTATGCAAGCATAACTTCTTCGTGGAAGAGCAGAGATCAAGCCCCTGGAAAGTAAAAACATATTATGTTTTGGTGTTTTCCCGGCGGATTAGATGAGTGAAAGTTTCTCGGGTCTTCCACCGAATCAAAGGCTCCATCTCTGCCGACATTTCCGAAAACGACTGTGAAGATGTCCCTGGCTCACAGCCCTGAAGATGGAAAATGAGTCGTTTTCCGAAACGTAGGCAGAGATGGAGCCTTTGACCCAGTGGAAGACCCGAGAAATTTTCACTCATTATATTAGGTTGTCACCGACGGTGCCATATGTGCCACCACCGATGAATCGGCGAATTTAACACAATAGCACTATTTGCTTTTACTTTATTTTTTAAAATTTTTAAATGTAAAATAATGAAAATTACAGTCATTGGCACCATATTTCCTTCCTTTAGCTCGATTTCCATTTTTTTGGCATCGCTTATAGTTTTGTACTCACAGGAAACCATCGCAATTTCACATCAGAATTTATTTTTAGGGTGATAATTGCAAATTATTTTAAAATGCCAAATGATCGAGTTGCCGATGAAAAGGTCTTAGGGTCTTCGGAGGGAGGGAGGTCAGTAATCCCGCTGAGTTGGGCCCCAAGGTTGGGGATGCACAGAGGATATTACCATCGAATGGCCTCAATAAAAATCCACAAAGAGACTCCCAATGAGCTAAGGATACTAAAGATATTTCCATGACAGGTTCTGCAGTGAAAAGTACAGTTAATCTGTTTAGTGTTGCTGACGTAATTTATTATGTACTAGGAGAGTTGCCCTTTGATAGTGGACTAAGGATAAAACATGGTTTCGTAAAATATGGGAATGACTTAATTTCCACGGCTGTTACATTGATTTACAAGAATTTATAACTTTTCCACCTAACTTTAATCAGAGGATTTGTAATTAGTCGAAGGAAACAAATGAAATACGAGGTATAACCTTTATATCGATCCACATTATTCATGTAAAATATACATATGGCACAATAGGGTTCAGGAGTAATTTTTACAAAGCCTTTATAAGATATGCACATGTACCACAATATTGACAATATATTAAATTTAATCTTTGTGGTATTCCCTGAAACAGGGATCCAGGCAGACCCAGGACCATCCTCGCAATCTGGGCAGTATATAAACAATATCAATTCAGGCGAGATGTGGTGGAAACGTTCCATATTAAAGGAAAGATAATGCAATTTTCCACAAGTAAACAATTTTTATTCCGACTAGTTTCGGTGTAGTACACCATTTTCAAGTGAAGCTTTCTTTTACAAACAAGTGTATATATGAGCAGAGGGAGGGAGGAGTGGGGGGAAAGGGAGAGAAACGGAACAGGGAACAAGGAGTGATCTGGTTGGAGCGTGGGTGAGAGGGGCAGGTCAATTTATTCAAATTTGTAAAACCCGGTGTCGGTTGGTGACGATGGGGGAAGATGAGAGAGGAAACAGAAGGAGAAAAACGCCTTGGGTCGCCGTTGTCGTCTTAGGATCCCTCGTTGATTTAATGGCTCTTGCGGCAGGGTTCGGCAATTGGAGACCAGTGGGTGATGTCCCGTGGTGTTGCTTTTCGGCAATGCTTGAGGAGTCCTCCGGAGGTTGGAGGGGGGAGGGGCAAAGAGGGACAGGGTAGGGGATGTCCAGAACGTCGGCTCGGAGTGGTGGAGGAAGTAGTGTGGTGTTACCAAAGGGAGGGGGAAAGGTGGATGGCTAGAGGGTAGTAGGGGTGGCAGTGGAATAACGAAGTGCTATGGACAGTAACGGGGAATGGGATGGAAAGGTGTTATCATTTAAAAAATATCCTCACTACATATAATTTTTTGATGCAACTCCTACTTCTAAATTTACTAACTTTTTCGGCATCTTTCCTGACATCACTAAGAAATATGAAGGCAATCGATGAATTAAAACTGAAAAATATGATATTTACGCAAAGATGGCACGAATATTTACTGCCACACTTACCAAGTGCTACGGAGGATTTTTTTTCTTTTCCTGAGGTCTCGATGAGGCCGATGGTGTAGCGAAAGAAATATCCGGTCAGGAAGATGGACCTGCTTCTAAATTAACAATAAAATTTTTAATGATTATATCGATGAATAAATAGGAAAGAATTTTTACGTAGAAAAAATAAAATATCCTAATATGGTAACATAGGCAGCAATATAAAAATAAAAAAACTTACGAGGCTCAAAAGATGGAGAATTACTCCTCTTCATAATTCTTTAAATTCTATATAAGAAATAGGTAATAATTAAACCAAGCACTAAAAACAGTTAATATATAATGCAGATTTATGGTTAAAAAATGTGTATATAATGTAATTACACGTGCAAAAAAAAGAAAACAGGGAAGATGGTAAAGTAAAAATGTAAAAGAGAAAATGGTTTATATAAACTAAAATAATACAAGTAACTTATACATAAATATTGATAAAAAATAATAACATATACGTATATGGACGAAAAATACAGGAAGGCTCCCGCAACATTTTCGTTCAGCCACAGCTATCTATCCACGAACGATGCACACGGCATGAAAGACGGAAGCCTACTGAAGGTCATATACATGGTCGGAAGACTCCGGAGTAGGTTTTAGTCTCATACGTAGGCGGAGAATTGGGTTCCTGGCCCGACCGGCAGAGCATGTCAATTGACGTGCTCCGTGTCTCGGCATGGACAGGAGCACGTCAAATGACCGCACTGAATGTGTTAAAGTAAGGCTAGGTTCTTGGATGATGTAATTTGTTTTAGGATGGACTTAATGGTGTGTAAACACTTAGTGGGCATCTTTGGAAGTTTCAGATGGGGTGAAAGTCATCAATTGCATTAGCCATTATGTTTTTGAGGTTAGCTTTCATATGATTAACGTTTGAAAGCTCATAAGTAGACCTTCACAGCTGGATTTAGTTTTGCTCTTTTAAATTATGTTTGCATTCCTTCTTAAAATTTTTCGTATCTTGTGAGCCGAAAGACAGAATAAATTCAATGGTATCTGGCGAAATGTAGTGGTACTGCACCTTGTGAATGAATAAATAGCAAAGGTCAAATTTGTACTGCACACAGTTTCTTTTTTTTCCATTTACAATACAATTCATTCATTTCGATAATTGGACATGCCTCATTTTTTTGTTGTAGTCTTGTTATCATCAACAACAACCACCCTCATTGTATCACCCCATGCATTGGAGAGTAAACTAATTTATGTGCCCATGTGGCATGCAAGTAAGTCCATTCTGTTCATTCAGCATTTATGGGCTAAGGGTCATGTTACAGTCAACTGCCAAAAGCTCCAGGTTATGAGGCAAGGCAGGAATGGGTCTTAATATTTTAATCATTTCTTTAAGAGAATAATTTCCTCATATTTCAAGTAATGATGAGACAGGTTTGTCCCTAATTCAAGAAAATTTGTGAGTTCAAAATGCAGGAAAAAATGTTAATTTTAAGGTTGCAAGTTAAATGTTGTCATCTGCTGAGGGTGTGAGTCACCCCAGTCGTCAGCACTGGTAGTTTTTAGTCATCAAGGGTTTTTAGCTACCATTAATGGTTAATGGCAAATTGTTAATTCTTAAGAAATTGAGATGCAGCACAAGTGACATGGATTTTCATGGATTCAGATCTGAGGGATTCAAAGGTTTGGCAAAAGAGAGAAAATTCAAGGGGTTCAAGGATTCAAATGTCATATCCCTAGTAATAATTCATAATGACCCATATATTTGTGATATGTATACTTTTGATCAGGACCAGCAATATACTTTGTGACAATGAAATTTCGGAACATAAAAGTTATAAATACTGAGTATCTACTGCACATGGCTGAGATGGCACAAGTTATCATAATAGGTGGAAGGTTAGGATGGGCTGTGAAAGGCAAAGGTAGGGCTTTTCTGAATAAATCAGTTGGTGCCTTGTGAAGTCTTGTAGATTTGCTGATGGCCACATTGATAAGGCATCTAGCAAAGTTTTTTTAGAATGTGGTTGGTCATGGGTTTTGGTTATTCAATTAGTATTTCATCTCTCTAAACTTAAATGCCTCATTCAAGCTCTCCCTTTGATCTCAAAATCTCAAGCATTGACCCTTATTTTATGTATCTGCCCTTAATTTCAAATTATTTTTAGGTAATATTGATATGTTCATTTCATTCTGACTAAAACTGCTCATTTACTGAAATATATATTATCACTTTTATTTTGGTGCTGATTTGACTGCTTATCAGTCAAAGCTTTGGAGTCTGCAATTCCTAATCACAACTAAAATATTTAATTGAGCATTGGTAAATTATAAGCTACCAAAAGTTGCACACTGGACGTGGAAGGTATTCATTCCCCTAATTCTTTTGAGAAATGTTATATTGCTAGGTGATTTTCTGCCCACTCATTGTACATGCCAAAGTAATGCAGTAGCATTAAAGGCAAGTGAGCAACAGTAGTATACATTGGTATAAACTTTTCGAAGTGCATTCATTATAATAGGAAGGAAATGATATCCATGGTGATCTTATAATGTAATGCTGTATGAATATGTGTTATAGTCTTACGCAATTTCATAATCTTCATTAGTTCCAGGCTCACAAAAACAAGACATCCTTGCACATTCCTACGCCACCTGAACATCACTCAATAAAATGTCCTTCCATCCAGGTCAGTAATTGTTATGGTTTATTGTATGTTTTAGTGTGCTTTTTTTTCATCGTGCCTCAGGGATTGTAGTGATTCAAGTATTAAACCTCTTGAAAATTTGCATTCTGCAAATTTTAACTTTGTGATGAGAAATTAACAGTTCTCCACAAATCAATTATGTGTGAATCATAGTTAATTAAAAATTTGTTAATCATGTGTTACCATTGATTTCCATCTTGTATTTAATTTGAAACGAATATTTAATAATTAATTCAAGGGCAGATTAAATGTTTCAAAAGAAATGAAGTAAATACTGAAGATATTTATTTGCTTAATTGTTACACTCGTTGATAATGTCTCACAGGAATAATTAGAGCTATGTTGTAGGATGTCTCAGGAAAAATTCTAAGTACTTGCATAATGGAGTGCAGAGCAAGTTGTTTCCTATGATATATAATTTAAGTCACAGTGATTTGGTGATCCAAATATATGACATTATGAATAAAATTAATCTCTGGACTTCACCTTGTCGAATTGTTAATTTTTTGCATCTCAAGCTGAAACTATACCTGGACTGAATCTATTATTTCATACAAGTGAAAGACTAACATGCAATATTATGCATTAGCCAATAATGAAATTTGATGTGTCGTCATAAAAGTTTATAAAAACTGATATTTACTGTTTTGACCAGAAAAGAGTCAATAAAAACTCAAGGCCAATATTCCAAGCACCAAGACATGGAATAGGAAATATATTGATTGACCTCCCTTATGTTTACCCTCCCTCCTCAGATTTGAGTGCAAGGGTGTCATCCAAGAAGGTTTGAATGGGCCAAGGAACTGCCACAACTTGGCTCATAAAAACCACCTTATCTTTCATAAGAAGTCATTTCAGGCGTTACTTTGTGGAATTTACTGACATTCATAATAAAATACAATAGTAATACTCCACACTTAATTTTTTAATAATAACCGACCCAGGTTTCGGCAACTCAGTGCCATTTTCTAGGTGATTCAAGTACCTATTGAGTGCATAGCACCATCAAACAAATCAAAGGATTGTGGACTGTTGATAATGATATTTCATAATTTTTTTGTAATGAAGGATAGTATTACTTCTCATAGAAAAAAATAATCATCTATGTACTTTGCTGCTGAGATTTGAGGATCCCTGGATTATAATTTTTCCCTACTGTGACCTGGGAAATGAATCCTAATTATTTCACTTAAGTCAAAATATTTTTATTTGTCACTTTTATTATAGTAATGGTAAGAACAACTGCTTTGCTTCAGGTCATTGTAACATGCCTGGAAAGTGATAAATTTTGGGAAAAACGATCACTTGTGATACTTAGGCTCATTAATGTATAACTCTAAATCTGAAAAGACTTGCATGAAGGAGAGAGAAGTAATTAAAGTGAATAAGTTTTTTCCCTATGGAAATTCTGATGTTGTACTTATCAGCTGATAACTCCATTGAGGTTTTTCCTGGCTGATTTGCAATCCTTGGAATTTAATAGAAAGTGCCTTAGTGTTTAATATTGGCTTTAACCAAGTGCTCACCGCATACATTTGTGACATTATATGTGCAGCAGTTCGTTATAGCTCTAGCTCCTTTAAAGCCCTTAGAGAAGAGGCTAGGAAGAAGTATGCCTACTTCGGCTGCTTATCTGGCTAAAGCACCTAGTGTGAATTCAAGGGATCCATGTTTGTCTAACATCTCAGTTGTGGTGAATGATATTTTTTTCTGTGGAAATTCTGTGACATTATTTGGCTGTCTCATTTTGGACTCTTAATTTTTATTTAAAAAATTGTGAGTGGGTTATTTGAAAATAGTGTTGAATCAAGAGTTGCAATAATGAAACTTGGAGAACTATTCAATGAAATTGTTTTGGTCTTTTACAGAGTGGAACTCTTGGTCTTGGGCCTGTGGATTTGCCTGAATCCTCTTCTCCTGGACCTCGTATTACTGGTAGCTTAGTAGCTCATCATGATGATGTCGTTACTCGTATGAAAAATGTAGAGATGATTGAGCTAGGAAAGCATAGAATTCGGCCGTGGTATTTCTCACCTTATCCTCAGGTAAGTAGGTCTTATTGGTACATAATCATCCTCAAGCTCAACTTGGCAATGTGTACGGATCTATCTTTAATGGAAATTAACTAAAGTATTTTTTTTCTTTTCAGGAATTAGTACATTTACCATGCATCTATATATGTGAATTTTGTTTGAAATATAGGAAGAGTAGAAAATGCTTGGAGAGGCATCTGGTCAGTTTGTGTTATTTGTGAATCTCAGATTTAATAAATGTGTTTTGGATTGATTGTGGCAACATTAAGTTCTCTCTGCTAAGGCAAAATTCTTAATTTTGTCCTTCATTCAGGCCAAGTGCAACCTGAGGCATCCACCGGGAAATGAAATCTACCGGAAGGGAACTATTTCATTTTTTGAAATTGATGGCCGGAAGAACAAAGTTTATGCACAAAATCTATGTCTATTAGCAAAATTATTTTTAGATCATAAAACTTTGTATTACGATACAGACCCTTTTCTCTTTTATGTAATGACTGATTGTGACAGTCGAGGTTTCCATATAGTTGGCTATTTTTCTAAAGAAAAAGAATCAACGGAAGATTATAATGTTGCTTGTATCCTTACCATGCCCCCGTACCAAAGGAAAGGTTATGGAAAATTATTGATTGAATTCAGTAAGTACAGTATTCCTCTCATACAGACTCATGTTATATCCTCTTATTTACAATTTTCACGTCAAAAATGCTTGATTGTTGCCTTTTTTACTGATAAAATCAGAACAGTAATATCATTTTTCTTAAGATTTTAATAATTTTATCTTGGATCCAATGCTGAAAACTTGCTATATACATACATGTATTCTCAGTTATTCTATGGGTTAAAATTTCTCTTCTGACCATTGATGAGGAAAACTCATGGATGATATTTTGTTCTTTGCCTATTTTGATAAGGCATGCAAGAGTATTTAGTTAACTATTAATTAAGTTATCTGGCAGTGGTCTTACACTATGATTAGGTGTGAAAATTAAATATTGAATTAAGGTTGCCCGCATGGAAAATTCTAAGTATATTATGTTTCCTTTTCCAGGCTATGAGCTCTCTAAGTTTGAAGGAAAAACTGGATCTCCTGAAAAACCATTATCTGATCTGGGCTTATTATCATATAGAAGTTATTGGGCACAGACAATTTTGGATATATTAATCACTATTAAGCCTGTGGGCGAAAACGAAAAACCTCAGATAACTATAAAGTAAGGTCATTGCTTCCTTTATACTCATTTCTATTTTCTCTCTTTAATTTTTTTAAAATCTGAGTAGCTTTTTATCTCACTCTTAGAGTGTAGTGTTATTAACTTAGTTGGCATTGCTTATTTTTATTAAATTTCTCACAGTTCCAAAATCCTGAGAGGAGATGAACCAGGAAGTACTTTAATTGATTGAGAACATGCTTATGTGATACTGTTTTTTAGGGTGGTTTTTTGCGCTGGGATAAACCCATAACCATTTTTTTTTATATTTTCAATGTGATAAAGTCAATTTTTTATCTGCCCCTTTGTAATTTGCAATAGGGTATTAATATACAGACATATCCCACATGATGTGATTAATGCAATCTTACTATTGTTGTGTGAGTTGAAAATGACTATAGTGTGTGTACGTTTGAGATGGAGAAATACAGGGAATTAATCACGCCCAAATGTAATCATTTCACTATGAAATGTTTGAACTATAATTCATTCCCACTGATTTTATCTAAAGATCTGGCAAAAATCACCTAAAAATTGCACCTTAAGAATGCCTTATAATGTGTTATTTAACTGTGCATCACTGTGAATAACACTGTAGCATGGCTCTATGAAAGTATGGCAGTGTTGTAGAATACAATGATTTATTTATGCATTTCTGCTATCATAAGAGCTGTGGTTTATAAACTAACCCTTTGTCAAATCACCTTATTCCATTTTTAGTTGGATGATGACTGGTGGCTTCATAAAAACAGTTAACACTTTGAAGAGGGCTGAATATTATGTTCAGTTTGCACTCACGTAAATACCCATTTGGACAATATCACAGATATATTAATGCTCACAGTCTCACTCATACACCCTTGAACTTTGTCTTTCACGCACATTCATATTTTAATTCTCTCAAATATAAATGTCAATGTTAGCACTGTGGCATTACCTTTGGTTTCAGTCACTGGGATGTTAAGCTGTGGTACCAACTTCAGTGAAGAATTTGTGCTCAAGTTCTTATATGGTGATATCGTATATTCCGTTACAGTGGGGCAAATAATAATGATGAATTACATTTCTTGTGTTTGATAAATTATCTCATTAAGTCACAACTTGAGCAGAATGTGAGGTGCTTTTTAAGCAAATCTTGTGTCCAAAATTCAGTACCGCAAGGTGAGTGAGATGGTGAGAGTGGTACGTGAGATATGTCATAGTCAAGAAGTGCAAATGCCTATTGTTACTATAATCAAGTGAATTGTTACATCAATTTGAAGACGTGAATTCTTGAAGAAAATTGAGTTTTTAAAATTATTTCATATTAATTAAATTCATTAGAAGGATCATAGAACTGAGCTGGTTTATTAGGTGTGCAGTGCTTTAATAACTCTCCCCATGTGTTTTATGTATACCAAATATATGTCCCTTATTTGTACTTTATTTGGTGCTTGCATTTGAAAGTTACCAAATCACTTGCATCTCTTCGACAAAGTTATCACTTACACTAGTACAGATATATGTAAGTGTAAGCTTCTGTAGCTTTGGGACTGCCTGTTTTTCAATTACCCCATCACTTTATTGCATAAATCCTTGAAGTTATGTTCATAAAAGTGACCATCATTCAGTATTCATTTAGGGATGGGTTTGTACTTAATGGTCTAGCAAAGGCCTAGTAAGCTGTTATGAAAGGTTTTTATAAGTATTTTCATCTTCATTTTGCTCTTGTAATACACTCATAATGTTACTTGTTTCTTCCCAGTCCAGAGGACTAATCACAGAAGAAGTAGAAAAAACTGAGGATTAGAATGTTTCTGATAAACTTTATGTTGAGATTTTATTTCATTTGATGGAATGTTTTATGGAGGGAAAAAATTTCACTGCATTCAAACTTGTGCTACAAGGGAGCTATCTCAGAAGACATTAAATTTACATTTGATTTAGTCATTTAATATAAGTTTAGTTATAGTGAACTGGGATAACAATAATTCTTTATATTTCACTGTTATTTACAAATTTCAAGAACATGATTAAATATTACTTTTATCGATTAACAATTTCTTCATAGTGTATTAAGTTATTGCCCACTTACTTTATGATTTGACATAAAATGTTTCATAATATTTAATCCAATCTCAAGAGATTTTAATTCTCTCTGCAAGAAAATTTTTGACCCCGAAGAGTTTTTTTATGTGGGTTTATTGAAAAAAGTACTATGTAAAAAACACTGTTGCCGCAATGTTACATATGGAGAACTTCGGAAGCTATCTCTCTTGTGTGAACTATTTTAAACTATTATTACTGTTAACTATTTTAAACTATTATTACTGTTAACTATTTAATCTTTCTTTCTCATGAAAGAATGATTAACTAATTAACGCTAACAATAATTACTAATTAAGGGATCGGTTAAATGTTTTTTTTAATCAGATACTGAACAAATACAGCTATTTTCTAGAAAGTGAATTATTTTTATAACCAGCTACCTAAAGTACTTGCTGCATGATTTCTGCAATAACTTGAATATTTATATGTTCTTTGTAGAAAGTGTTGAAAAGTTTGCTGAAATATTCAATAAAAGATCCGTCTCATGGTTCTTTCTTTAGGACAGAAGGATCTGCTCCCATTTCTACTGAACCTTTCTTTATTTTGGCCTCCGTGTAGTCACTGTGGTCCATCATTCAATTTAAGTTCTATGAACTGCTCATTCCTCTTATTAGTAGGCCTTAAAAAGTTCACTGAACCTTTGCCACTATTTTTTTTCAGCAGCATGGCATCATTTTTATATGATGATACTGCATCTGCTAGAATAAAATATGTAGTAAACTCTGTAGTAAAAGTAGTTATTTTGTGTAGTCAATGTCAACCATTAGTTGATCTAATCATGTGTGTTTACTTTTTCTTTTAGTGAAATATGTGAAATGACCAGCATTAAAAAAGATGATGTGATATCAACTTTACAAAATTTAAACCTTATTAACTACTACAAAGGACAGTACATAATTACAATCAACCAAGAGACTGTTTCAAGCCACCGAAAAGCTATGGAGAAAAGAAAAATTCGCATTGACTCAAAATGCTTACATTGGACTCCAAAAGATTGGTCTAAGCGTGCTAAATGGTGAGATATTGTGTGTTTTTGAGCTTCTTTCATGGCATTGTAAAAGCCATAAGACAGAAGAAGTTGACAGTTTAAGTGCGACATCTCGGCCTTTAGCAACTTGTTGGGAAGTAAGTTCCAGGTGCTCAAGTGAAAGTTTTATTCAAAAATATGTTGTATGTTCCCGTATTCTATGGACTATATAATGCAAAATGCAATTTAGAATGATGTGGAATGTTGACTACGCCTTTGAATAAATCCTGACTGACAAAGATCGTGCGATCAAGTATCTTTTACATTAATTTAAACAAGATGATCACTTTAAGTGTAATTTTTAATAAATGTTTTTAAAAATTTTAATATTTTTTATTGAATTATTACAAGATTAAATTAGAGTAGTGGCCTATTTTATATATTTTTTCCATTATTTTGCCTGTATTTAATTCAGGCAGACAAATAATTTGCAGTAACTTGCTTGAGCAACTCCACTGGAAATGGCATAAATATATTTGGTGATTTCCCATAAACTTTGGAAATGATTTGCTTTACTACCAGTACCCTGACCTATTCATTTTACATCACTATATTCTCTCTTCAATGATTTGTATAATTATTACTGGTGTTCTTCTGATTACAGTAGGTTTTATGAAGTATCCCATTCCTTCTCTGCCTTTGCATAATCATAATAGCTCCTACCCTATATTATTTATTTCTTCAACTCTGTACATTTCCCTCTATTCATTCGATCCTAAACACATTTTATTTTTTTCCTTCTGTCTTGATTACAATTCTACCCTCAAAAATGGCCTTCAATGTCCTATTTCCATAAATGCCCATTCCATTCACCCTCTATGACCCCCATTCCTCTCAACTTTGACTATTTTTTCCAAATTTCTTCGCTCACCTACAGTGAGCTACCCTTTATTAATCATCCTTTCTGCTCATTAAACTTTCTGTATTCCTCCTCACCCACAGCTCTATTCACATCATCACTTCTAAAACTACCGGTCTCTGTTCCATATCTAGAGCTAGATTTTACCCTGTGAACGACTGTGAGCAAAGGTGGATGGCAGGGGGTAGGTCACCAGCCATGAAGTTTAGTTTAGGTTAAAAACAACCTTGTTAATTGATAATGTTGTATGCTATGTGTTTGAAGAAATTATGCTTAGTTTTGTGTTATAGTCATGTATTGTGTGTGAGTATAACAAATTCTTGTTTCTCACACTCCAACAGTTGATTTCTTTCTTTTCTTTTAATTTGTCACTTCTGTTCAACCTACGGATGTAGTGTGGGGGTATACTGTATTTACAAAAATCGAAGAATGTTTTTTTCTCTTCCTGACTTCTGAAAAAAAAGCCTTACAATCAGAAGCTAAATCGTTGAATTCACTTGGATTCCATTATTTTGAGATTTCCACTGATTGGAGAGAATCAGTTTCCGATCCACTGTCACAGTATAAACTGCAACAATGTGGGCACTTTGGATTTATCATAACATTACAAATGCATTGTAGTATTCCACTATTAAAGAGATTCAGTTACAATCCCTTGTTGTAGTACAAAGTGCAACAATGTCAGCATACTAAATTCGGAGTAACAAAATAATCATGTCTCATTTTTTCACTGTGTAGAGAGATAAATTCTGTTATAAAAATGCGTTGAGACGTATTAGTGTACTGCAAAACCAATTCACATTTAAGAACACATGCTATGTCGTGAGTTCAGGTTGGTACTGAACATTTGTCTAACACTTTCAGTTTATGTTCAATTAACTGAAAGTTAACTAACTGAGAAACTAACTATTAACAAAGCGAAGCTAATTTTAATTCTTTTTAATGATAATTTTTTTCTACTTCTGGTGTTCCGTAAAAGGGGTCCTTATATCGGGTTTGTCTTATATTTGTGCAAATACAGTATGTCTGCAGAGTCAGATTTTATTTTGTGTGATTTTAATTTTCGTAGTCTCTTTAATCTTGCAAACAACCTAGGTTTTGTGATCAAGGCCTTCCAATAGCTAAGTGACACTTTCTGTGCATTCATAAGAGTCAATTAAAAACTTTGTTCCTGTATACCTGTTGTTTAGGTCACGAATTAATTTTTCTCGTTGGGTCTGAAATTCTTAATGCAGGTGAGACCTTACAATTGTGAAAAAACATTTACTTTTACACTTGAACACTATCCCACAGTTTGTTTGATAAATCCTAGTCTCTCCAGTGCTGTGCCACAAAAATGTTGAATATGATTTCTCCATGATAGATTTGAAGTTCATGGAGTGTATTTCCCCTGATATTTAACTTCTCTTTCCACACTTATGTCTACTCTGGCAATATTATAATTTTAAGGTTGTTTTAACCTTTTCTGCCTGAAGTGAATTATGCATTTTTATTATATCTGTAGAATTGCATAGTTCATCTGATTTTCAATATGTGCATTGCTTTGTGTGACAACAGCTTTGCTGACATTGGGCCTTCGACCTGAAGACGCCTGTTGGAGCACCAACTAAACTTTTGTCACCCAAACCAATGCACAGGGTGGAAACCTTTAGCGCCATGCATTCATTCATGAGTTCTACAGAGCAACATCACAGAAACTTAAGAACCATTATGTACCATAAACCCTCACTATTTCTTTTAATATTTCATAAAGATTCTGGTCTGAGTTCTCATATTTAGTGAATGCCTTCTCTGCTAAGCAACCTCTATCTCGTATCATTATTACAATCACACCCACTTTTGTCCGTTATGCTCTCAAGTAACTGATCTTTCATCTGTTCTAGCTAATGCCCTCCTGCTTTTCATCTTTGCCTCCTTTATCCTTAAGAGTCTAAAAAGTTTGCATGCGCTTAGCCTTCATCCTAAGCCCTGAAGTTTTTAAAGTTCTAAGCAGTGATTGCTATCCTATGTCTGACTGGCTTACCAATGCTTGGTCGTTTGCCAACCAATGAAATTAAATCAATATTCCTCTCATTTTGATACTGTCTTCAAGCTCCTCTCTTGTCTGTCTCTCCATCAAACCATGAATATAGATTCGACTGTGTTTCTCTATATTCATTTCTCACTCTCAATGCTTACTTCACCTCATACCTATCCCTAACTTCATCCACCAGTGTTCCATTATCATACATTCTTTTCTTCTCCGAACATTACTTACTACATGTTCTAGCTGTCCGTATACTCATCTGCTTTTTCCTCCATGTGGTCACGTAAATCTCCTGGTTCTTTTGCTTGGATCTGCCTTTATCTTTAGTAGTACATGGTATCCTGTCACTCACTTGGTCAATGTTCTGTTAGTCTTCAGCCCATATTGTATCCATCACATTTGCAGCCCTGATTCACATCTTCCCCTCCTTTCACTTCCCTCTTAAGGCTATATTCATCACCACAGGAGTTGTCTCTGAACTTCCACCTCATTTCTTAAAAGTCTATTCTAGATATCTCTTATTCATTTCTTGTTTCCCAACTTAGATAATTTAAGGGTAGCTCTAACATTCCTTGTCCTGTTTTAACTATCTCTGTCATATTGTGTTTTCTGTTGCTCTTGTCACTGCCTCAGTTTGAGTATTTCACATGATGATTGTAGAGACAATGCCTCTGCGGCTGCTAGGCACAGCATCTACACTATATTTTACACTTGGTGGGATTCATATACTCATTCTATGACTCCCTCAGGTGTTGGATAGATAATTTGGTTGCTCACCCTTGCCTTTCTCAATAGTGTTGTTAATGTGACACCAATTAATTGGCTGCCTGACTGGGGTTGGATTTCTTTCAGCAAATTCCTCATTGAGGAACAAATGCTGGACCCTCAAATTCGACATGTCCGTCATGAGTAGCCCTGCTGAGAATAATTTTCATTTCTTGTAGTGCTGTTTTTGTTACAATAGCTAGGTTGTAATCCATGGGGAGGGAAGTTTTACATTATTTTGGATGTGGCAATGCCATGTGCGGAATGGAGGACGAAAGTCCAGCAATTTAGCGTAAAATATGAAAACAACCTAGGAAACCTTAGTAGGAATTGATGTAACTCTGAACGTCTTCGGGTTAGAAATTAGTGAGATTTGCTTTTTATCAATGAGGAGAACGTAAACAAAAATCAAGCCACCTACTCGCGATGATTTTGCCAGAAAAAGTATAAAATTAATCACTAAGCCATCATTTGAGTGTGACCTTTAGATATTTGGCGTCAGATTCATCCCACGCTCAAATTAAAAAATTGATAGTGCGCAATGGTTTTGCTTGAATTTGCGCGCATCCGCTTCATTCGTTTCGTTTGTTTTTTAAATGAAAAGTTGTGTAGTCGCGAAATCATGATAGGCACATAAGTTGAGTTTTGAACGACGTTCTTGCTGTTATTTCTATGAAAGATATATAAATATCATTAACCATTGTATTGAAGCTATTTTCATCATGTTTTTGACGAATATTTTGCTTAAAAGGGCTAAGAGCAAGTAAGTTTGGGCTCGTCTATTTACCATGATTTGTAAATGCCTCTTATTTTCTTAACTGAAGAACATTTTCGTTTTCAGAGACATTATGGTCCTCGTGGAAAGCTTAGTTAGTGGACACAAATACATCGCCATTAGAGAAAGAGCTGCAGATAAAATGGAAGTGATCAGATTTGATCCGTACAGTAAGTTTCCACTGTAAAAATGTTCGGCTCCCTCAACATTGTTTATTGGCTGAAAACTGAATGGGGCCCTTTGTCACCCCAAAACTTTTTATATATTAAAAACTATACTTATGGTATTTTTACTTTTTCAGTTCGGAAAGAGGCTGTGTACAAGGAACGTAAAAAAATTAGGAGTATGTAAATAGCTGCTATAGGTGAATCGAGTTCCTTGCTTTTGTAAATAATTTCTATTCATCCCAGACCTTCATAATCTTGTAAGTTTTCGTAAATGAATCATAGAAGAATTCGCTGGTTTTTTATTTATGAAAGATGGTGTAATTACCTGTCCACTGCCCTTGTGATTGGGAATTCCTACCATGCCCTGTATTCCTCCCGAGCACATGAAGTCAAATGATTCTTGTTTATGCAGGAAACCTTAAGAAGATAGATCGATGTTATTTTCTGCTACTACTACTACATCAGTCGCAACCTTTCTGTGTGGGGTGTCTGTCCAGAAGAAAAGGGCATTTTATTTTTTGTGGAGCGAATGATATAATAATATTGTGTACCCCATCTCGGTGTCTCACAAACGTGTAGCTGAACTTTTTACTCATCCCCATACAAGTTCCCGTATTGCTTATGGCCCTTAATTTCTATTTTTCGCTGATTGCCGGTTAGTATCCATGTAATTAAAACATTTGTTAAAGCGTTTTATGCCCCGGATAGCTAATGCATTTATATTATTATCATTTTTGTAGAAGTATGCTATAGGAAATTATTACCAGTACCTACAGCGGATTGGGGGCCCCTTGTAGCACGTTGTCAAACACGATTTGCGGAATTTTTGTGCATTGATAAAGTCTGTATTTAATTATTTCAATAACTCATGTATAACTTTTGATTGGATATGAGTCATGGTCTGTAGTATATCATAAATGGACAGGGTAATCATCTGTCCCACTCGCAGTCTTCCTTAACCAAGAGAATGTATGTTTCATAATCTGATAAATTTCATGACATAACTACATCATGAAATTTATCAGAGATACAGATGATGAGAATTCAGTGAATTATCACTCCTTACAAAGAACTTTGCATTTGAGTATTGATAAATCTTGTTTATGAGATTACGTTAACAGACTTATCTCAAAAGTAATTTAATTCACCAGTATGACTGGAGTGAGTCAGGTAGAGGTGTTGGTTTTACATATTGCTTAAGGTATATAGGTACTTGTCACATTAAAATTCATTTTCATATGAATCACTTCACTTTTTTAAATGTCATTAATTGGTCTTAGAATTTTAAGTTGAATCTGAGTAAGTAATTTAATAATTTCTGTAGGTGGCTATCATCTTATAATTTATTTTTTCTGCGAGTTACTGAATCTTTTAATTAAATATATTTATTCAACTCCTTTCTCACCTCATTGCAGTTTTATATTCTAAATAGTTATCCATAGCTTTAAACTTATCCAGTTTTCTGTTTCCACAAGGCTGTTTCCCTTATTTTAATGGTTTTAAAATACTTGGATTTGAGTACTTTCATTCCTAAAGTTATATGTATCTATTAACTACCCTGCAAGCCACCTCTAGGATGCATGGCATGGGGTCTGAGTAAAAATAGACTTCACGAAATATATTTTTAATTTTTACGCTGCTAGTTTAACTTATCACTTGTTTAAGATACTATTGGACTGGTAGCCTCCCTGGGATCTTGACTTTTGTAGGTTTCAAGGCTTAAATGATGTTGAATTATGTTTTCTACCCATTAAATATTTTCTTCATTAACATTACTATAGATTAAGTACTCTATGATGCTACCAATGTCTCTTCTGCATCAAATTTTTTTCCCGGATGATATTCCATAACAAAATGTTGATCCTCTCTCTGTCCAACATATTGTTTCTTTCTCGATGTAAAGAATTACAGTATTTACTGCACAATCCAAATTGTTACAGAATTAAGATATATGTTGAAATCTGGATCATGCTTTTAATTATAATTTTATTTAGTAGAAGTTTGAATTGTTCGATAAATGCTGTTGATGGTGGAGTATCTCATAGTTAATGCAGGACAAGAATTTTATTTAAATCCACTATAGTTATTCTCATATTTGGCTTCTATTGGTATTTGTTCTCCATCAATTACATGTTTGTGATTTCTGGTTACTGAAAATTTTGGAAGATCAGCTTGTGTTGGAAGTATCTAGTGGTATGTTCCTAATATGAAAGCCTGCTGAGGTAAATTGTATCAAACCTGAAGTTGACTTACTATGCAAAAATCTGCCCAACTATGGTATAATTTGGCAGGGTAATGCAACCTGTTCCTTAAAATGTTATCTCAATGCTAAAAGCTGAAAAGGCAACAACTGGGTTTTCATGTGGTCACAAAGTATATCTTTGTACCCAAATGAAATTCCTAACTTTTTATCTTTATTCTAATGCAACTGCTCTACTTTAGATAAAAATAACCCTAATCATTCTTAGGAAAAGTTTTTTCATAATTACTCATGAAGAACTGTAAGTGATGTACAAATGAAATACGGCGACCCTCCCGGGAGACACCCTTAATATCCACAGAAGCCAAAGAAGAGGAAGGGGGGGCAAACTGTAACTCTCTCCAAGTGATTGATGTCACCAGATATACAAGGCTTGAGATAATAAATCCATAATAAATACCAGGAAGAAGTTATAAAATTTTAATATCACCCTGAAGATACAACCTGGAAAGGCCACAAAAGCTTGGTTAACAAGGCACCACACACACCACTGCTCCCGACAATGACTGTTGCACATCTAAAATACCACTCTAGCACTCGTTGTTGCAGGATTTTGGTGGAATTTGCTTAACATTGTGAATGAAAAGTGTGACTTAGTTATCAGCAGAACTCTGAGCATGGACTGATAAGTGGTCTAAGTTTGGTGATGTGCAATGAATTATGTATCTTCTGAAGGAAACATCTGGAAAAGAGAGCATGTTTGCAAGGAAAGATTGGCGGTCAATTTCATAAGTAGTCACTGTCTTAGGAATATGTATTACTCAGGAAATATTTTCCTCCGAAGTTGCATTAACCAGTGGGCTCTTCAATTTATTTGGATATCATATAAGTGAAATGAGATAGATGTTTTCTTATACCTTTCTTTACAAAACATAAGTATTCATGAATGTATTTGTCACTTATTTCATTTTCTCAAATTACTGTAACATAATGATTTTTTTAGTGCGTAAAAAGAAATGGATGCAATATGTCACCAGATTTTTTTTGCTCTTCATGCACATTTAACTGGAGGAAGAATTTTGAGGATTTGTCCAGAAGTGTCAGACTCTTCCGGAATATAAAATTTCATTACAAATAGCACCAAGGAGCATTTCCAGCATTGATATCATAACAATGAAATATAATGTTACAACAAGATTATGCATGTGTACATCCATACCTGTACAGGTATATCCATCCATACCTGTACCACTTAAAAAGATTTTTCAGTTTGGCAGATATCACTGACATAATTGTATAATGACTTCTATAATTCATCGAAAAAGTACTTTGGTAATTCTTTTCTCAATGGAAAGCTTGTTTGGGTCCCATGGCTTGTCACTGTGATAGTGGCAATGTCACAAGAGCGTTTGATGACATCTTCCATGGGCAAGTCTGGGTGATTGGCCAAATAATAAGCCAGTGCTCCAATGAAAGCATCGCCAGCTCCCTGTGAATAGTAATGTGTATTTAGCTTTACACTTTTTATTAAAATTTTGCCTTGTACCTACAAGTATTTTAGATGCTAAGGGTACATTTAAGGTTTTGAATCTAATTTAGATGGCTTAAATCAACCCACTACGGGTGATCAGTTAAAGTTTCAGGTGAGATTGAGAGATGATCATGATGCTACTTTCAGATGAGCTCAAAATCAATATAATATAGTATTAGAAGGAAAGGAGTTACCTGGTTAAGAAAGTATATGATATTGAATATTTTCGTAACAATGGAGAGAACCCTAAATTTTTTCAGTTGCAGTGAAATGAAAGGAAAGAAATCAAACAAAAATATTACCACTTAGGTATCACGAATCAAGAAAAGGAAAGCTTAGGGTGGAATTCAAGAATTAAGATTGGTCTAATTTAGACAAGGTTTTTTACACAGTGCCCTGGATGAATTCTTTAGGTTGCTGGCAAGAACAGGATCTCCAATCTCTGCTTCCTTAAAAGCTGTCTCTGAATCTTATAAGTCTGCGCTTCTACTTTAGTCCACATAAAAATTAGATAGCTGTATACTTAGAATGGAGTGGGCACAAAATATATGTGGTGGAGTCTAGGTTATAGAATAGTGCCTATTTATAATAGGCATACCGTTGTATCAACTGGTGTTACTTTCTTAGACTTGATATGTTTGATTTCTTCTTCTCCTTTATTAGAAAATACAGCACCAGCTGCTCCCATTGTAATAATAACACATTTACTCCCTAGTTCCAAAAATTTTTTCACTGCCTTTTCAGCTGTTTTCGCGGAATTCACAGGAATTCCTGTCATTACTTCAGCCTGCAAAAAGATACAATGATGACCTTAAGTTATAGGTAAAAGGCCTTGGCAAAAATAATTCTATGAAGTTGATTCCAAGTACCACAAGGTATATGCTGGGATTAAACTTACTTCTGTTTCATTGACGCACAGTATGTCAGTAAATGTCAACAAAGCTGGATCCACATTTGCAATAGCTGGTGCACCATTCACAATAGATATTCCTGTTGATAAAAGTAAATACCATAAGTGACCAACAAGTTAATTATTTAATTGAAGAAATGGTAACAAACTGAGTAACTTAGCAAATGCTATGATGAGGTAAAGCCTAGATCGATTGCCAATTGGCAATAGCCTTAAGGCTAGATACAATGCAAAATGTCAGCCATTGCATTGAGAATACTTTTTAAATCCAAAAAAATTTCTTACCATTGTCTCAATTGGAGAAAATTTTCAGTATTGGAGATTTTTCAGGGGGAAGTTGCAGGGGAGAATTTAAGCTATCAACTAACAATTAACTTCAAATATTGTTATTTTTAAATTTAATTTATTGTTTCAGATATGGATTGCATTTCATTTGTCATTTTTACAGAATTTCAGCTGTCAGCTAACACTACAATTGTCTTTTTCTTTGAATAATGGACAATATTTCACCCCAAGTAGTCATGGGAGCAAACATTTTTTTTGTTAAGAGGGTTACTGGTAAAGTTTAATTATAATTTAACCTAACAGTGATGTTTTATTAGGCTCAACTACTTCAGACATTTAACTTAAGCTAAACAGTTCCCCTTAGATTAGGAAATACATGATGATTTGTGGATTGTCAGGCTGTATCTTTACTTATTATCATAGACACTAAGTCAATATTGAACATTAAGTGTCACCTTCTCAGATTCATTCCATGAAAGAGCAAATATTTTTCCATTCACTTTGAAAACCAAATTTTTTTTTAGTTTTTTTAAATTTTTTTTAATGTGCCTTACCAGTTCCTCCCTCTCTCTTCAACTGAAGAGCAGCGAGTGTTGTTTCAAGTGGCGTCTCAAATTGGCACACAAGGACTGGTGCCATTTTGATAATGTCTGCAGCTTCGTTAACATCCTCCGTGGACAATTTGGTATTTGCACCACCAACAATTACTATTTGGTTTTCCCCTGAAACAGAAATGTTTACACTAGTTTGCAGTGTACTTCTTACAAACTTGTAATTGCCCCCGGTATGATGGGAGATTATAATTTGATTTCTCAACTTTAAAAAATTTTAAGGCACGTCCTCCCACAACAGATACTCCACATCGCTTTACCATCTGACCTTCTGCTAAGTCTATCTCTCTGCTCCACAAGTAAGAATTGATTATAAAACCATAAAAAAGTACATTATTTTGCCATCTCACGTACTGTGGTGAATAAGCCTTGCCCCTATGTAGTAGCTTAGAGATGGTTATCATCCAGAGTTCTGTAGGCCATACTACAGTATGTATCCACACATTTCTCACAAATTGAGCTTGCACCCATGCCATGATAACGCCTGATGGTGAATGATTACCTTTGAAGCAGTTAGGCTCGAAGGTAATCATTTTTAGCCTTGACATTAATGAGGCAAATATTTGATTCTTTTGAATATGTTGATAATATTTATTCACATCAAATCACATGCATATTAGACATGGGCACTTGTCAAAATACAAATCACAGACTGTGAATTATAGAAATTTTCAAAACATAGCAGCTACATTTGTGTAAAAGGTGGGCACTTAAAATCAAATAAGCTTTTTTATGAATAAAAGAGTTGTTTTTCAGCAGAAATTCTTTCAAATCGTACCTAAATTTGTTGAATAATATATTTATATATTATTTATGGGTGATTTCTTATACAAAATGTGATAGGTCCATACAGACAGAATGTGCTGTATTGATCCTTTAGGTGTCCATAAATAGTTGACCATAATTTTTCCAAAGGAATAAAAGTCCAAAAAGCTAACTAAATGGAAGAAAATTAATTGCCGATAATGGTGTTTCAGTCAGCCAGGTGACCATCTACAGGGAGAAGAATTTGAAGGATAGGTGTGTCAGTGAAGCACGAAGAACAGAATTTAATTGGCATTTTGGACAAGATTCCTTCAAAAAGATTATCTTTGGCCGATTTGGCTGACTTCAACATAGTAGTTCACCATGTTTGGTCAGTTAGAAGAGCTATCTTTTTGAAAACAGTATTTTTTTAAATCTGAGCAATCAAACATGTACAGATAAGTATAGGTTAACCCTCTTAGTGCAGTGGACCAATATATCAGCTTTTGCATCTCGGATGAAAAGTGTGGTGGTCCGATATATCGGCTTTTGCATCTCGGACAATAAGTGCGGTGGGCTGATATATCGGCCCTATATAAAAATATTGCTCAATTTTATGACACTGATGTAATAACATTTATTTTTCATTCAAAGTAAAAAAGTCCATTATTAATTAGTTCAACTTAAATAATATAAAAAAATGCATATGTATATATAAAACAATAGCTTCATAGTTTTTGTTAAGTTGCTACATATTATTAAATTACCCTCTGCATTTCTTGCTAGTACCCCAGGAAGAAGGTTAGCACTTAGAGGGTTAATATATTTTTATTCCTTTGAAATTGTCATTCTACCTAATGATTTACTGGATTTTATGGCGCTAGCTTTAAAAAAAACTTGTTGAACCTCTGTTAGATAGACTAATGATCATAGATCATCATTAGTCTAGATGGAGGCCACCTCTGCTAGCTTTTTGAAAAGTTAGTACTTACAGCTGGAATTCTCAGTTGACTGCATTGTTTCTGCTAGATTGACTTATAGTCATTAAAATCTAGTAATTTCATTTAAAAAGATTAAGAGCCTCTGTTTGCACCTGCCATAGCCTTCTTATTTACAGTTTAATTAAGGAATTACACCAAAATCTTGATGCATGCTTTAGTGTTAAAATAATAGTAAAATACATTGTAATGACAAGTGTTTGAAGAGTAAATTGGATTATGATATAGTTTAAAAAAATAATTCAAGGTTGAATATGTTTGTGCTGAAGTCACGGCAATTTAATTTAAATGCTTTCCCTGACAAGTCCCAATTCTTTATTTCTTTTATTTGAGACAAAGGATTGCAAAAGCATGAGGGTCAATCAAAGATATCACAGTGTTATATTTGAAGTGAGTATAAAGACAGGGTGACAAAAAAGGTGTGGAAGAGCAAAAAATTGGGATTGGGTCAGTATTGTAGCCACAACTTCAATAGTCCAGGGGTGTGTGCTTGGATCATTCGAGAGTAATTTTAATATGTAACTAAGAACTCACTCATAAGTTCGAATTTCTGGCTGAAGGAACATAGAGCATCATATTATTAAAGTAGATATTAAAGGCTAATTAGTCAGGGGTACTATGATAAAATAACTATATGATAAAATATATCACAACATAATATTATATTTTTCCAATGAAATTTACTTACCACTGTCAGCCACAATGATTGTTGCTATGCCACTTGAAATATCACTTGTTTTCTTGACATATTTAGTATTAACTCCTGTCTCTTCTAAGTGTTGAATGTAGTTGGTGCCAAAAATATCTTCCCCAACCTTTAGTAATGAAATGGTTGTGTCTGTTATTGGAAATAAATTGAGTTTAAAGTACATCAGTAGGGAATATTAAGTAAAAATTAAGTGGGTTTATATTTTAAGATGACATGTACCTACTTAGCTTCCAATGTATTAATATTAGAAGTATTGAGAGAGAATGAATCAAAGCTGTTGAATGCATCAAGTGAGATTTTAGATCATTGCAAGTACATAGATTTCTGCATATGACCAGTATTTAGGTGGTTAGGAGAAATCATACCACTTCTGGGGTTGTGTGACCAAAATCAACTCTGCCTTACAGCCACATGGTCTTGATTCTGAATCACACCTCAAGCACAAATATTATGGTTGTCTTAGGCTTAGTTAAGATTATATGGTGTGGTATCACCAAACCAGTTAGAAACAAAAATTTTAACTGTACCTCAACCAATAATTACAAAGTAACTATCAAAACTGTGCCAAAATATAATTTGTAGAGCCAAAATTTAATGTGAAATCATTTTACATTTAAAAAATTAGACATCAATCCTGTTGCTGGACAAAATTATCCACACATTCTGAAGTGTGGATGAAATATTTTGAACTGTATGTTTTTAAATTGGGTGATAATTTTTTTGCCCGCCTCAGTGGCAGTGGGGTAAAGTCCATGCTTACTGTTCCTGGGTTCGAATCCCACCTAGGTCAGATTTTCACCACCCAGGGCATGGTTGTGTGTCTGTTATTGTGCCCGATGTAAATTGGCCATGTGACTGTATTCGGGTCCACAGAAGCTTAAAAAAAAGAAGCATGTTTCTTTTCCATTCAAGGGGATAGGCCTGCTGCCTCAGTCAATAAGAATGTAATGGAAACAAACTAGACCTACCAAAGTTGCTGACATTGAGCCATCATCACAATGCTGTTTCTTGTTTTATAAAATGTTTTCACAACTCTGCCCACTTAAACTCAAACCTTCATGTTTTTATAATTATTAAAAAAAATAGTTTTCATGAATATAGATACTAAATGATGTCACAGGGAGGCTGAAAAATTCTCTGGCCTCTCTGTAACATCCTGCACCAAAAAATTAAAAAAAAAAACTTTGATGATGTGAAATTCATACACTCAATACTTTGCAGTGTAACGGTGTGGAAATTCATGGTCAAATAAAATCCAACACCTATGTATGTTTCCACTTAATTTTATTTGACACTACTAGTTTCAACGCATAGGCATCATCATCAGGTACAAGTCAAAATTTCTGTGTCACTGGTATATATACCCTAAAGAAGTGGGAAGGGTAGGAGGGGGGGTAAGATGGTTAAAGGTGGAGGGTTAGGTTGGGGTGAGGGATTATGATGTTTCTGGTGAAACCACTAGGTGGGCTAGGGATGGTGCTAATGGGGGAGAGGGGGGGGGTGGCTCACTTGAGGGTCAGGAATTCAGGGAGGCCTCTAGCAGGGGGAGTGATTTACAAAGACATTTCAATTCAATAGGCTGCTAAGTATCCCCCTCTCGAGTTCAAACTTTGATCACAAGCTATGAACCATTAAATTCATTGCCTCTCATAATGGTTACAATGAAAAACTAATTGACAGGATGTTGAGAAAGAAAATGTCACTCAAGGCAAAAGCTACTCTGTACAATCAAACAGAACTGAAAGATAGGATATTCAATGGAGTAAACTACTGTACTATGGAGTCAACTCACTAAAATTTGGAAAGCTTTTCCTGAAAGACCAATTCAGGGTGGCCCTCTACAATAGTAATAGTTTAAGGTCATTCTTGAACAAAACTAAAGACAGGACAGACCCACTGGATAGAAGTGGAGTGTATGAATTTAAATGCAGAGATTGTGAATCAGTCTACGTAGGACAAATGCAAAGGTCCTTCCGTACCCGTGCGGAGTAGTACAAGAGAAGTTTCCGGAAGGGAAATTGGTCTCAGTCCCACTTTGTGAGACATCTGCTAGAGGAGGGTCATGTAAGTGACTTTATGCTGGAATTTTTGCACCTGAATGTAAAGGGGTGCAAGATGGACAAGATAGAGGAGTTGGAGATAAGGACACACACAAGAAATGGACTCATTGTGAATGAAAATGTGTTTGTGAATCATTCCCCACTGATAGAGACCTCCCTTTCCTGGTGGGATAAGAATTCCTGACCCTCAACAGTGACCCCCCCCCCCCCCCCATTAGCACCATCCCCAGCCCACCTAGTGGTTTCACCTGAAACAATGTAATCCCTCCTCCCATCCTAACCCCCCACCTCTAACCCTCTTCCTCCTCCCTCTCCCACTTCTGTAGGGTATATATACCAGCGACACAGTCATTTTGACTTGTACCTGATGATGATGCCAATGCACTGAAACTAGTAAGCCAAATAAATTTAAGTGAAACATACATAGGTGTAGGATTCTTTATTTGATGTGACATTCATTTCAACTAACTAACACACCTGCAGTGTCATAGTGTCACACAGGCAGACTTCTATTGCACAAATAACCTCTCACACCTGAAAACAGCATGATGTAAGAGTTTGAAGGTATATCATCAGGAACTTCGTATTATTTATTAACACAAGTGTACAGCTCGCTGCAAAATTATCCGAGTGTTGGGGAGGTAGTGGTTCTCCCCCTTTACACTGACTACGTTGCACCTATTGCCTCTCTGGGACTCCTCCCCTGAAAATCTACCACTGCATAATTTGTTTTATGAATCTTCTCAAGGAAGAGAACTTAATAGAAATAGCTAGCCCTTGCTGCAATGTTTTTGCTATGGTTGCCTACTACTGATGAAGAAAACCTACTGATTAAAGGATTTGATTATTTCTCAGCAAATTCAGTTAGTGAAGGTAACTTGTGTTTCCTATGGAGTCAAGCCACTCCATGACCGAGTCATACATCGAAACGTCAGTACCAATGGAGAACTTGACCCAGTGGAGATCCTGAGTTACCTTCCCTAATCTATGCTTTTTTGCACCTCTTGCTGAGCTGCGAAATTAATAACTTGGTTGCAAAATTCACTGAATTTTAGCATCATTTGGTAACATTTTTTAAGAGCTAGCAACTTGTGGGGATTACTCACTAAAGTTTGCTAATTGTTTTTATGAAACAAAATTGTTATACCTCATTGTAAAATTTTCTAAAAAGCTAAACATTAATGGTAATGGAGGGTGGCCAAATTCCTTCTTATTTATGGCCTATTAGGATAGAAAAAATTGTTTAACTGCGTTGATATACGAGCAATTAAATTTTTTGTACATATTGAAAAAAAAATCATTCGGACTGCTGCAAATAAATATTGTAGCAACTTTTGCTACAATAATTGTCTCTAAATCCAACTTTAAAAGTTGGATTTAGCAACAAAATAATTTAGAAATGGCAACCCTGACTACATTGTATGGTTTATGCCAGCTTGATCTCTCCGTATTCTGCAAAGCGCCAATTGCCGTTAGACATTGAGGGTGGTGCCTTAGCAGGACTCAGATTTTCGTGCCTTTCCGCCGTCGTAAATGAAGGCAGGAGGTGAACGCAGCCTTGTGTATCAAATATGAACTTAATTTTAATTAATAACCGGTCCATTCCCTCAGGCGGTGTACTCACATGATAAAACCAAAGTTTATGCGATAAAGGGATACTACGCAGCGATACGTGACATACGGCGATACATAAAACGGTAAATCGGCCTGTAATACTGATTAATAGGGAGTAAATAATATATTTTTGGAATAAATGACAAAATGTTCTCGATTATCAGAAAAAATACTTACCCGCGCTATTAATGTAGTTTTAGTACAAAGTTTAGATGCAGCTACGCACTGGTTAGCTCCTTTGCCACCGAAACCTTGAATGAATTTGTATCCATGAAGAGTTTCTCCGGGCTTCGGTAGGCGCGGAGCATAGCTAAAACGAATCATCCATAACTTATTTGAAAATTGCGCTTCTTAAAAATATCTGTGAGATCTCGAGGAGTACAATAATACCTGCTAAAATCTATCATACATGAACCCAAAACAACAACTTTAGAATCCATAGTTCGATGTATTCCACGTCACGTTATCTATGACCAGATAAAAACAGGATGAGGTTCCGAACTGACGAGTGAGCGAAAACCGTTCGCACTAAATAAAAATCCTGATAGTCTGAGCATTAGTTAAAAAGACCTGATAACGACTGGCAAAATGTAAATTAACCGGAATGCCGCAGTTTTCAATTTAAAATATTTGCCGGCTGTAACCCATAACAATTATGTAACAACGTCAGAGAGATGAACTACCATGACAAAGGAAAATCGTAATTCTCTTGGTGTCGTTTGTATCATAGCGTTGGAGCGTAGTCCGGTTCGTGTAATAGTGTGGGGAAATATAATTCCTTCCTGTTTTTCTGTGGTTTCTACGCGATGAACTTCAGCGGTGTTGTCGAAGGTTAACCGGTGCAACTGAGTTGTCTAGATTTGTTTTTGCTTTGCGATGAAGGTGCAGGATGACTTGCTCTCCATCGTCACGAACTGTGGTGTGTCACGAAATCTTCGATGAAAACAGCTTACCTTCGGAAGAGGGTAAGTTTATATTTTCTATGCTCCAATTCAGTTAAAATATTGGAATTGTGCTGTGAAATAGATTTCCGGTGCACCATTCACTTTTCTAATTGGCGATGGTTTGACGTATTTACTCCTATTCGGCAACTGTCATTTCGTACCTTACAAATGTATTTATTTTAATCTTTCTCAATTAAGATTAGTAACCCTTGTTTTGAAGGGTGACTAGAATTTCTTTTCGCCCATGAATGCGTGAGCCCTTGGTGATTTATCTAACTCTTCACCTATTACTATCCTAACTATTTTAGAAAATTATTCTTTTCATGGATATTTTTCTTTCAACATGGTTAGGTATTTCCTTCGTACCTATCATTACAAGCATCATCAGCGACATAACTTAACGTTTGAATCTAGGTGATAATGTAAAAAATGTTTCACCTTGTAGGCTAACAACGACGATGTAAGCCTTTATAGTGACGAAACGTGATAACACTGTCAGTGCTTGGGCTAGGTGTCCTATTGTGCATTTATATTTATGGAGATTCTGGTAGTACCCAACGTAAAGCGCATCCTTGACAGGCCAAGCTCATTTTCAGAATTTTGGCAAAGCCTTGGACTTGAATACGCTCGCTTTTTGGATTGATATTTCCTAATTTTTCTAGTTTTAATAATATTTTATGTACATCCTCTTTACGCTCATTTACATCTTTCATTCGCATCTCTCGCAGGGCTCAAGTACTCTGCGTGAATTCAGTTTAAAAAGTAAATTCGGCATTAGCATGGTGGAAATACATACAAGCATTTGATTTAAATAACAGTACACCAACTAGAGTAAATGCTGTAGTAGCCCGAACTGTTTTCATCACTTTCCCTTGTTTAGTGGTTTGCTTAAATCCCTCGAATATCATTTAATACACCCAACCCATTGTGACAGAATGTTAACGCCGTGATACCACGCTTAACTTAGAGCATGAGATTTATTATTTAGCGGCCCTTGGTGACGAGTGCGAGTTCCGGTGTATTTCAAGACGATCACGTTCATATTGGTGCAGTCGACTTTTTCTTCTTCAAGAAACATCAAGGCGAAGGGTTGAATTCGCACGATAGTTCCGGGAGCATCTTGATGGCGAGGATCCGTTAGTTCCCCGAACGAAGAAATGCATTACCTTTCGGTGCCAATGCGTTGGTTTTTACTTAGATGATGAAGCTTACAAAAATCACGGGATGGAAGCGTCAGTAATTTTAAGTTCCACTCCTTATGCTGCGAGAGGATATCGGAGAGCCAAGCTAAAATGTTCTGCTCAGTTAATTGTCAGTCTCTCTGATTTATCTTTGGGTCACCATCAAAAGTCTGATTTTTTTAAATACTGCTGGATGATACTATGGAAAGATTGTGAGATCTGTTGATTCAACATCTGATTATTTAGTGCTTGCACACAATTAAATTAAACGGAGTCGTTGGGATAACTTTACCATTGGAACACCCAGAAAGAAGTAAACTCCTAAGAACTTTGCTCCTTCCCCAAAAAATGTCTTCTGAGCGGAAAGAAATACAGAAATAGGCAAAATAGATGACAGAAATGTGAGAAAAAGAGCACTGGTCTTATGAAGGAATTTGTCGAGAGGAATAGTGAATGGGAAAAAATCTTCATGGAAAGACCATGGGTAGTATGCACTTAGCAAGCAATGAAGTTCGACAAAAAGAAGATTTGTGTTTACATAAATACGTTAGCTAATTGTAGAATCGACTACACACCAGTCTTGAGAATTGGTGGTCAATGATGATGAATACCGGTGTTCGATATATTCCCTGGTGGAAATACGCTTGAAGCTCTGCCTTAGCCCCTTCCCCAAAAATCACTTTCCTTCTCTCGAGTGGAGAATTAAACTGTTTTCTTTCTATTCGTTTGTATGTCCATTTAATAATCGATGGTCAGGCAGCTACGCGGCAGCTATGTACTAAGGATTTACTTCTCGGAAGAAAGTCTCCCGTATGGAATAAGAAGTATCAATTGCCTGAGAAATTGATATTTCCCATACATGCTATTTTAAGTTAACCTGGAATCTGAGAATTTGCAACATGCGTATTGTATACAATGCTGGAGATACTCTCCTCAGTTCCCAATGCACAAGGAATTCAGCTTTAGTTGCTCAAAACAAATTACTTTCTCCTTTTAATTTACACTGTCTTCTTCATAGTTGAACGTAGGATTATCCCAGGGTATGTTTACACATTTTCCTCTCGTTAAAAATTATCCATATTGTTCGTTTACATGCAATCGATATTTTCTCCCTTTAATGTTTATTTCCCTCTTTCTATCCGAAGCAAATGTCTATTTCCTTGGTATCACATTTTGGCATTCTGTATAATTGGAAGTAACATTCCTAAAATCTGTTTGATGGAGGTCTCCTCTCGACAATCTTTTCAACTGGCGTAATTCTTTTCTTTTACGTCCTTCGTCACTTGTTCATATCTTACCCATGGTCTCCTTTGTAGAGCTTTCCATTTTTCTTCCTTCATTAGACCAGTATGTGTCCTTTCATAGACCCATTTTCTCACCAGAATTTTCAAAGGATTTCATCTTTCTCCTGCTCCTGAAACTTATTTTTTTGCAGACTCTGAGACTTTCTGTTTGATCTTTTCATCATTCCTCTGTAACTCCGCATTTCAAATTTTACCGTAGTTCGTGTGTTTCCGACTATTGCTATAGGTACTACATTCCGTATATTTCGCACTGCTTTCAGCATCTAGCGCATCTAATATTTTTTAATTACTTGGCTGACTAGGTACTATGGCTTTTTTTATGCATCTTTAGCGTTTCCAGTAAAGGTATCCGCATTAAATGTCTGCCGTATATTTAGTTTGTACTTCTAACTGCGATGGGACAGTGATTCCTGGCGTTGTTCTAATAATCAACCCAAAACTTCCGACTATAGAGAGGGAGGCATTGGATCTTTTGTAACTTTAAATTATCGTAAATTTATGAGGGAATGGTGGAAACAACAAAATTAGATACATTTCTGCGAAGAAGAACAAAAGAATAGAGAAAGTATAAAACCTACTAGTCTTAGGATTGAGTTGATATTTCGAGCTTCTCCAACTACGTATTTTGTTTCTGCCCTTGTTGTTGATTTTTTTCAATGAAATGCGCTTTATTAATTCGTATTCGTACTATTTTAAGTTAATATTATATGTGGCCGTCCCTCTCTACCCTAATTCTCTGCTACGATCCTCCAATTATTACTACTCCGGCTGGGATAAAAAAGAAATGCATTAGAAGCTCATGTTAATGCTTCTCATTATGGTTACGTCGGAAACATATTAAATTGGTCAAATGTCTCCAAGACGATATTGCTCCCCATCTTCAACGAATTCTCATTGCCTTATGCACAGTGAAGATTGTCCTCCCATTGATGTGGGGCTTCCATGAGCTGCTCTGCTCCCTGCGTCAGAACTAGCCTTGTTTGCCACTTGCGAATGGCTCGGAGACGGAGGATGACAACCCACGGGGACGACAGCTTCCTTACCGCCCCCTCGCCATCTGATTGCTACTTAAAGAAGATATGGTGGCTGCTACAAGATTTAAGGGATTTTGTTCGCCCCTGGCCTTCCATCTCTCCTTCTCAGAGCTAAGGGGGTAGCCCATGTATGAAATCGCCCTAACATTGGGATTGGAAAGTAGTTTCTGATAACTGCGGCGACTTAAGTTGCCCAAGGTCACATGGATATAAACTAGGTATCCCGCGGTGAAAAAAAGCAACTAACTAACATAATCATGAGAATGAGATAAGATAGAGACTGCCGAACGGATCGTTTGGAAATGCCTTTCTTCTCGCGAACAAGAAGAGATCAAAATATGGGTGAAGATCAATAAGCTGGTCAATCTAGGCTTGCTTCTACACTGTAAAAAGTAGATCTGATTTTAAGGTACAAAAGAGATCTGAATTTCAGATGCAACAATTTTAAGACAGGGTATGTTGAATTTCAGCAGTAATATCTTGTCTAAAAATAAGGCAGGTGAACGACTGAAAATCAGACCAAGTGGACTTATTTTCAGATAGGTCTATGCTGAGTTTACGACAGCCCTGGTCTGGTAATAATGCGGGTTGCTATTGAAATTCAAGCCTACTCTGAGGGGATGTCTTATTTTAAGGAAGGTGCAGGACTGAAAATCACACCAGGTGGGACTTATTTTAAGATAGTCCCATGCTGGATTTAAGACCAGGGCTGTCTTAAATTCAGCATGGGCCTATCTGAAAATAAGTACCACGTAACAATGCGGGTTGCTATTGAAATCAAAGCCTACTTTTATGCGATGTCTAATTATAAATACTAGATATTTAAACACTTCACACGAACACAAACCAAAACCCTAACGTTTCATATTTTTATTCGACGATACTGTTACACTGACTAAATTCTTCAATAGAGCAAACGTAAGTCATAGGATTTCCATTGAAAAAGATTCCAGGACTGAAATGGGATCACATGGACAATAACTTCAAAGATAATATGAAAATGTGTACTTTTATTGGAAACAAAGTAATCCATACAAAGTCTTCGATACCACAGATGTGTGCCAGTATCTTCAAACCGAAGCAGGAAGTGTCACTTGATGAGGGCGACTATTTTTTAGTTCTTACAACCCTGCCGCGTAGACAAAATAAGGAAGTTTACTCTCAGGATACGTCACTCAGACACAACTGTCTCACTTCTGCAAATAAACTAAGTATCATTGCCACATTCTCACACCATTAATTCATCGCACGAAACTTATTTCACCTACTTACAATGAAATTTGACTAGACTTCGAATTTTACTTCCTTACGCTTCGTAATTCTTGTTGACATCCTGCTCCCTGAGGTTGAATGAAAAACACTGCGTTTTGTTTATCCTGCTCCCTGGTTACGCTCCGCCCATTAGTCTCTGCTATTCGCTGGTTAGCTCCAATTGCGGAGCCAACCAAGGCGTGCTTATTTTCAGCCCGGGTGTTCTGAATTTCAGATCACAACCATCTTATTTTCAACATGCGGTGGTTATGGTCTTAAAATAAGACGGAGGTGTGTCTGATTTTCACGCATCATGAGTCTTAAATTCAGACCACTACCTTAAAATCAGACAGCGCTTAAATTCAGATCGCACTGAAAATCAGATCAACTTTTTACAGTGTAATATAAAATATAATATAAATAAAACGCTTTTCATTTGTCCATTATGACTTCAATTTTGCATACTTATTTTCCAGTGTGAATGGAATGGGTTTTCTGTTCCTCAAGTTGGCACAAATCGCATTTTCAGTTCAGAAATGTGTAGCTAGGATGAGAATATACCTCGGAGTAATTGTAACTTCGACCCCGAACCGGAATGTTCAGGGTCGAATCGGGAAAAATCTAAACAGGATATATCGAAAATGAACCATAATAAATGTAATGCATAGGCGTCCCATGATGGAGATTGTCAAGTGTTCCGTTCATAAAACGTCGAACCATGGGCACTTGAACTCCCTTACTTGAAAAAGATTGAATACAGACCCAGATGCACCGAGAAATAAGAAATGTTAAGGTCACCTGCGATAAAGGGGGACAAATATGGCAATGGATGGTTATCTCCTACCTGGCCTACGTTAGTTTGAACATCCGCAAGCAATGAGTGCATCAGTGGTTGAGAACAATACAGGTTACGCCACCCGTTGATGTGGCAAATGCCAAGCATTTTCTTATTTTGACTCTTGAGCTCTGCCAAACGAATGCTCTTTCTCGGGAAGTCTGTTGAATCTTGTTTTGTCTTCAAATGGTTTCGTCTTGACACATCTTTGTGTACGTGTAAATAAATCTGTGGTCCTTGGTTGGTACATTGCTCATCTACTTAAAGTCTCGCAGGTATCATCCTTTTCTTTTTTTTCGGGAAGATGAAGTAATTGCCCCTCCGTAGTTCTCTTTTTTAGCCAACCAGCATCCTTACATTTTTATTTCATCGGGGTGGAAAATGGAGTATCTCGTCCATATTTCGGTAGGAAATGTAATTAAGAACGTTCGGGTCTCGCATTATTACGCCTTCATCGCAATAACGCTCGTGCAGAATGAACGATGTCAACCCAAGCAATATGGCGTCGTCGTTGACGCCAAAGGGGTGCTTTTGTGCTCAGGCCAACGTAAGTGAGCTCCGTCGGAATTCAATACAAAGACCGTTTAGAGCTTTTGCATTCCCGCCGGAAGACTATTAAGCTGATGTAAGGTATTCCACAATCCAGGGTCGGCCGTCAAAATTCAGAGATGGCTGCCAAAATTTGAGAGACATTCGCCTAACGCCTCAATTGTTGGCGAAAGACTATTTCTGCCCGTCTTACGTGTAAATAAGGCCGGTTATAATAGGTTTAGATCACGTACAAACACTTGGATAAGTACTTTTAAGGTTAAATCGCAGCGTCTAGCATAAGTAAATCCTTAAAAAAATATATCCATGCCTGCGGCGAGATTCGACCCTTTGTATTTTCTGGAAATTGCGTTATCGAGGGCAGTGCGTTTCAATTCACGATTGATTCCATTGAAGGTCGCGGGAGGAGAAAGGTGTCTTGAATCGGGAATAGAAACCCGTACCTTAGGATTCCGGTATACTGAGCAGACCATCACGCTTCTCAGGATCCCTGATCGCAAACCCATTCTTTATGAGGAGATATAAGAGCTACCTCTAATCCGCACGATTATACCGTTGAAACTCGATTCTGTTGGACAATTATCATCTTTGATAGACCGTCGTGGGTAACACTTGATTGCCTCCGGATGAATACAATTTTTGACTAAGATGATCTGGTTCCATTCCCGGTCCAGGAGACCGTTTTACTGCGGAAATTTTCAGCACTTTTGATAACTATTCATTGAGGCCGAAATAATATATCTTGTGGTTGGTTGACAAAGAGTCAGTCCCAGTCGTCAAAATTAAAGCGGCATGTCTTCCGGAGCAAGGATGAATCGCGTACTTGCATCAGCGAGACTAGGCATTGGCGAGTAAAAAAGTCTGTCTCTCTGGTGGATCTAGAAAGGTCGGTAGAGTGAAAAACGTAGCGAAAAAATGTATATCGAAGAAGCCGGGTAGCATATGGAATGGCTTCCCAGTCTCAGGGCACTGGTTTGATTCACCGCTGACATTTTATCGGAATCTATACTGGGATGCCGTGCAGACAGCATTTCAAGTTCAACACTTCGTCCGGATTGGACGTATAATCATGGGTCCCTTGATTTCTTTCTTTGAGAGCAGACTTCTGTAGAAGCCAGAGGTTTTTTTCTAATCCTCCTCTTTCCCATCCAATCCCACCCTTCTTCTTGGTCTTATGCGGTTTAAAGTCGTGAATAACTTAAAACCACCAAGAATGATAATAATGCCGGAAATGTAGTTTCGTTTCATTCTAGAATATCTCCTCGTTGTAAAGTATACTTAAGGAACCACATAGAAAGGCATCTGTCAATCGCTCTATTAAATGTCCTACGTGGGTATTTGGCATGGACAGTGTGGATGACAGATGTGATGACTTAAGGGGAGGAGGAATTTGGTGTCTTTATATCAGGACAGGAAGTGAGCAAACCTTCGTCCCGAAATATTCGCCTCGTATCGTTCCGTAAATTTTTACGTCCCAAAAGTTTCGTATCGTCTTGCCCCTAAAAGTTTTTCGCCTTGAAACGTTCATCTCGCCTCGTCCTAAATATTTTGCCGCCACCAGTTTTATTCTTTTCTTTACGTCTAGCACAAGGTTTTTATTCCAAAATTATTGTCTTGTTTTCTGTATTCATCAAGTTATTTTTTACCCTTACTGATTTTTTAAATTTTAAGCGGTTTACTATAGTCTTTTTCTATGTATAGGCACGAAAAGTTAAAGGTACTTTGTGCTGCTTTTTTCTCGTTCATTGTTTCTTCCGCCTGAAATTTTCGTTTTCTCTCGTTCTACAGCATATTTCGTCCAATTATTTTCCTATATTCCCGTCCTGCACAATTTCTTTGTTCCAGGATTTTCGCAGTCTCATTTATTTCGTCCTGAAAATTTCGTCTCGTCCCAAAATTTACCCCCGTCCCAAAATTTTCGTCCATTCTCGTCCCGACATTATTTTCGTCCTGGAACTGTCGTTTCGTCCCAAACTTTTGTCCCGCTACACCCCTGCAAAATTTTCGTCTCTGAGACGATTTTTTCGTCTCGTCCCAAATCGTTCTTAGCCCTGGTATATATGATTCTGTCTACGACACTGGAGGAAGAGGATAAGAAAATGAAAACAATGGGAAATTCCTAACGAGAAACAATTAATGCTGTACGTAATCAAAAACTCTTAGAATTCATTGTCGCCAACGGGGCTTGGACGATGGAAGATACCTACAAAAGTAAATATGTACTGGAGGGCCCAGGGAAAGTTCTCGTAAAGGACGACCAATCTTTCGGAGATGCGATAGTGTAGAAAAGAATAAGGAAAAGGAATGTGGGGTGATAAAGGAGGTGGATGGTGACACAGTGCGAGTAGTTAAAGGAGTTTAGTTTAAGTGGCTGGGGACCTTATTGAATTTCAGAGGCCGAAGGAGGAGGTAGTGGTTTAACTAGAGCAGTTTGTCACCATTATTCGTGTGTTGTATCAATTTCATTTACTCAGTCTTGTGTCAATCGTCACTCTTCTGGACTAGATAGATGCAACAATAGCGGGGCCAAGTGCCGAAAGTGTGGGTAGAGTTGCGGGCTAACCTCCTTTTGTATATTTTTAGCTTTTTCCTGTATTTAATTTCCTTCTCCGCTGAGTAAGTGCCCTTAGATGACTGCAGTTTTATCCCGACCGCAGTAGTCAAGACAGTAGCGTGTCGGTATGGTAAACAAAAGAGCTCGTTTTATATTTCCAACTTGAATAGGGTTATCGTGGTTGTCTCACTACTGAGCTTAGTTCAGTGGTGCCAAATAATGTTGGCATTTTGAGCTCCAGAAAGGAACTCTCCTACTACGCCATCGGTTTCCCTGAAGATCTATCCATGATACATTTTTCAATTGATATATTGCGAGTATAATATAAAGGTTATACAAGGTGAAGATCCTTGATAAACTTTGCACTAGCCATATCACGATGAATGTAACATCGTGATGATTAAACCTTTTTCCTCAAGTGGTGTAATAACCTGAAATATATCCCTATACTCCGAAGAATTAGACTAGAAGAATCAGCTGTAGTAGTTGTAATTTGAATGATGGTACATCATGTTGAACCACTAATATAAATAATGCTAATAAATGCTATGTGACTGTGTAATGAATTCATTACAAGGAACTAGTTTTTTATGGTTATGTTAGTAAAAAAAATCTCATACAAATTAATTGACTGGCTTAAATTGTAACGGTAATACATGTCTCATGTTGATAGCCGCGCATTATTATTTCAGTTGAAATTTTCTTAATTGTAGATTTATCATAGAATAAAATTAAGAAAACAAAGAGCAAAGCACGATTCACGGCTCGTAACCGTTATCTTTCATTCAGTTTCAATATTTATTATCCATGGAGCTGCTGTGAGCTCATCCTCTTTAATATAGAATGGATACTGTGGTGTTAAGCCCCAGCTCCTTATATTTGCAAGTTTTATTCTGTATTCGAATGAAAGAGACAGTTTGTGAAAATATGCATCACTCTAACGTTACGAAGCGTGTTTTCATTCGCTCGTCTTATTTTTTGGTAATAGTGAATGTTTTCATTCTTATGTCTCCCTTGCTCTCTCTTTTTGAGTGATTAAACCGACAGTATCTTTCATTTTCGCATGCCTGACCTCTCCGAGGACTGGCCTTTGGAGGACGACTGTGTTCGCGCGTAGCTCTCAGATTCGCCTTATCCCCCCGGGGCAGGGCTTTTGCAGCCTGTTGCCCACGCCCCTAAACGCCTCTTCTCCCATTATCCCTGGGGAGAGGAGTTAGGGAACTGATTCCAGGGTCAAAGCGAGGGTTCCCACCTGCTGATTGCTTCCCGCTCCCAGGACCATATTCGTTATTTCTGGGCTCACCGCACGTGGTGATTGCCAGCAGATCATGTAATATTTGTCCGGAAAAATCTTTCATCTGTATTATTTCATCGTGAACCTCATGTGCGTCCTTGTCCAATAGAAAAATAGTGATTCCCACAACTATTACCCTCCACAGCAATAACTGTGAATTAATCCTCCTGATAAAGTTCTTGTCTTAGTTTTGATTTTGTTAGCCCTGGTTTTGATCTTTCTTTTCTTCAGTACTTAATATGATCAGGCGAATTAGTATTAAGTTAAATAAATATTAGAAAAATTATCACCTAAGATTGGTCGAAGCGTTACCGGTATCAACGCATTTAGGGAAACGAGAGACAGTGTAAACAACAGCGTATTTATGCTGTAAATGGGTGTTATCTTGCGTTTAGTATTGATTGACTGTGTGCAGAAATTTGTAGTTGTAAGCACATTTGTTTGTGCAGTGCCATCGTGGCGATATTGCCATCAACATAACTGTACCTGGCTGTGATTATCAAACCGTTAGCGTTTCCTGAAATGTCACGTTAGCTTTGATACTGAAAGTTTGAACGTTTGATTATCTAGTTAATGTTTATTTTTGGGAAAGTTCCTAACGTTTGTTCGTGATGATACGCTCTGAAATAAAGCTGGATGAGAGTAAATTTTGACCTTACCGCAGCAACCGTCAAGGTCCATGCAGAAAATTGTGTTTTTTGACAACCTTAATGGACGGTGGTTATTATATTGCACGAAGGCTTCCCTTATCACATACTTCCTTACATATACGCTGCTCCATTTCATATGTGTTTTGTTAACCTCTTTATGTTCTAAATGTGCTGTTGTAAGTGACAATAAACTCATGCCGTTCTAGTCACAGAACTGACTGACTGTCTACGGACGGAGTTGACGACGTTTTACATTAGTTTCTCTCTCAGCTAAATTCCTATTAAAACTATCTGCTATCTTATTGAAACATATAATGTGCTTTTCTCGCTAATCATAATTTCATTAACGCTTTTATTCTTGCCAAATTTTTACACGTAAAATTTGAGTTTAAAAAATCTCGTGTATCATCAATCTCATTGTTTCCATTTGACTCGAAAAAGGGACATTGGATTAATATTAAAGACGTTTTTCCAGGAAGAGATAACTTTTCACCTAAACAATGAGCAGTTATGACAATAAAATGTTACCTAAGAGCCACAAGAGGTAATGGCCCCGAGTCCTGGTCGCACGGGAAAGAGTTTGAAAATAAATTTGAGGCTTTTAAAATTTGGTCAAAGAAAAGAATGAGGAAAGTGGATTGTTTTGAAAGGAGGACGGACGGGGATGTTTGCAAGACGATGGGGTAAGAAAAGAAAGGAATGATGAATTTATGAATTTACATCTACATCTACTTAATACCCTACGAGCCACCACGAGGTTGTGTGGCAGGGGATAGGATCACCAAAAATGCACTATTAACGTGCCACTAGGATGTTTAATGGAGACATGCTAGATAAGAGGGCCACATGCAACTAGATGGTTAGTATCTATGTAATAAGAAAGGGATCATTGGTTGTTATTACGTGTATCATACACTACAGACTGCTCTGACTATATTTCACCTGCCTATCCCTTTGCTACGCTGCCTATTGTTCTCTCTTATGGTACGCGGTAAAAATGGCATTTTAAACCTATCGGTACGACAATCTATCTCTCTAATCTTGTTAATCTGATAAAACCTAGCATAATACGCCGGGGTTCTTAATATATATCTAACGTCATCTGTGAACAAATCGGTTTCGAATTTATTTAAAAGGTTTAACCTAAATTTAACCTGCGTTCTGATAGTAATCCCCATCCTAGTTCTTCTGTTAAACTCGTAATACTTATACAATCATCATCACGGCCTGTAACAAATCCAGCGGATCTCCTTTGCACACGCTCTAATTCTTTTATCATACATTCCTCGTACGGATCTCGTATCGAATTTAGGAGGAGAGGAGTAGATAGATTCGAAAGAAGTGTATTGGGACGATGGGATTCTTGATTTGCGTGTAGAAGGGAAAGCGTTGGGATAGTGAGAGAGAGTGAGCAAGGGAAAGGGTGTTTTAGATTGAGTGTAAAGAGATGGAAGAAGTATAGATTCTTATCTGTTGGGTAGGAGAGAGAGTATGGGCGAGGGGTGCTCACACGATACGAGGGAGCAATGTAAATCAGAGAAAGAATAGTGAATCATCATCATCATAGGTCAACAATCCTCGGATTGGTTTGACGCAGCCCTCCACTCGATTCTTATATCGGCCAGCCTCTTCATATTGACGTAACTCCTCTCTTTTGCATCCTTCACTACTTGCTCCATATCTCTCATACGAGGCCTGCCTTTTCCATTCTTACCGTTCTCTTTTTCCTCGACGATTGTCTTCATCAGGCCGTCGTGTCTCAAGATGTGCCCCATTAAGTTGTCCCGTCGTCTTTTTACTGTTTTCAGTAGACATCTCTTCTCTCTCACTCTTCTTAAGATTTCTTCGTTTGTCACTCGATGGATCCATTTTATCTTCATCATTCTTCGGTATCACCACATTTCAAACGCTTCCAGCCTGCGCTTCTCTACTGCTGTTATTGTCCATGCTTCGCTGCCATATAGTAGAATGCTCCAGATGTATGTTTTAATGAAATGTTTCCTCACTTCCACGAAGAATAGTGAAATGAAAGGAAATTTTATTGCTCCGTAAAAAGGAAAGCATATTTTAAAACAATCTCACACAATGAAAGTTAATCTGGAGGTATATGTCCCCCATGGCTTGTTCATCAAAACATAAGGAAACTGACTGAATTCCAAATTATGATAAGATCGTATCTGGTATCTTGGCCACAGGTCCGTCCGGACGCCAAAAGAACGAATCTTGCTGCCCCTTGTCCTGTTCATCTTGCAAAGTTGGCATCACTAGTGAGCTCCGCCGCACTTCTCCTAAGGCTTCCTTTCACCTTCGCTTCACCTTTCCGATCCCCTCCCTTGCATCGTCGATGATACGAATAGAACGAAAAAATGCTGATTTTGTATCGATTTGTATCTAATTCATCGCGCAGTATTCACGGACTAAGTCTCCCCCTCCCCTGATATGGTTTCTTTCCTACTACCGCTTCACGTTTCCGTCATCCCCCTCCCCGTCCATTGCGACTTTGGCGACGTGACTTTAAAGTGTGCCTTGGCGAAAGTTTTTGGGAGTCTCGCCTGGCTTTTTTCGGAGAAATGCTGCTGAGTCGTTCCCCGGGGGATTTAATGGAAATCGAAGGTGTTCTGCGATGACAGCTGGTTGCCAGTATGGTGGTCGTTCGCCGTACCGGTATTTTTTAACATCTAAACGTATTACTTTTGCATTTTTGTGGTTCCGAACGCTGTCCCCATTTGCCTATCAGATGGAAACTGGATTTTTAGTCTGACTACGTATTGAAAATGAATTTAGTAGCAGCTACATGCGTGCTGAGATCCTTTCTTATTCTATACTTGTTTACTTCGATAATATTTTGACTGGAGCTAAAAAATTTATACCTAAAATATATAAAAAGAATGTTTCTTCTGTTAATGTTTTTTTCCTGAAAACTCATATCTTTTGTACTCCGTTATTTTGTAATGTATTATGTTTTTCAGCATGTGGCAATTAAAATTTTCAGTACAAAAGTAAAAAGTAGTACAAAACTTTTCAATTTCGCCACAGAATAAAGACCCAGCTAAGCCTCAATGCGGACAAAGCAGACGCATCTCCCGCGAAACAAAAATGTGGTCTTGTTGGATTAAATGTCCATGGGTTCACCACCAAACGAGTCCCGGAATTAATGTTTGAGTGGAATAAAATTTCATTGTAGGGTACATCGACACCTATGGTCACAAGTATTGATGCTCCTGTGGTGAATGGTCGCTTGAATTTCCGTCGTTTATTATCCTTCCATCAGTGATTTTTAATCATAAATGTTGACTTTGCCGTTTTGTTGCTCCAACTCCATTAGGTTAAGTCGCAACGTGTAGCATATTCCTTAATTCTAAGGCGAACAGGACATCGATACCCGAGGTGTAATTTTCACTCGCACTCCTTACCGAACTGGCACGTCAGAAACCCGTGTACCGCGTCCGGCTTTAAATTTTATCATTGACGATGAAAAGATGACTCTTTTAATTAATGCAATTTGATAATTTATTGGAGAGTGCTAATTAATTCGGATATCGACCAGAAAGCAGTCTTTCAGTACCTCCTAGACCTTTACTTCACGTGATAAAATGCGTTATTTTTTCCGCGAATTCTTCAAAATGTAATAGATGGAGGCTCTTGTTAGTTTTTGTATCTCGAAAATCTTCATAGTGGAGTGGATGCGGCTACAATCCATTCCACACACTTTCCGCCTCGTTGCAGGCGGGTTGGACCAGACTCGACCGAAAACTAATGTGAAATTCGGTGTCGCAAACGGTCGCAGCATAACTCATGGGATTCGCACTATGGAAGCTTTGTAGAGTTTCCCCATATAAGTTACTCCGTGATGCTCGGCGATGCAATTGACTTTATCTCTACATATATGTAAAAAAATGACCAAAAATGAGTCCGCCATTTTGTTTAATATCTTCGGTAAATAATAACAAAAATGTAAGTAGACTACAAAAAACAAAGGCAAAAAACGGTTTCATCTAATTACATAACCTTTTATACCAATTAATCACCCATAAAGGTTCAGCAAGGGCTTGGTTTTGAAGATATCGTGAGAAAATTGAGTGTAGACCATTTTTGCGAAATTTGTGCATTTTTAACCTCATTAAAATTGTTAATTGTAGAGTACTAAAGAAAATGCCTTGAATTATCGAATTCACAGGTCTTTTGAGAATATTATGCAAAGTTTCAGCTTCCTGGCTTGAAAAAATCACTTGTTGAATTTTGGCAAGGTATTTTCGATTTCAGCCCACTGTGCGGCGGCGCAAAACATGTTAATGGTTTCCGAGAAAAATTAGGCCTTCTTTTATATCCCTTTATCTTTTCACGAAAACCTCATTTTCCCGTCTGGTGACCTAACAACCCCCACCCAACCCCCCTTCCACACGCCTTTGCGGTGTTTCGCAGGATAGCATGTAGATGAAGTCCGGGTTTCACTGCCGACTCAATTTAAATATTCATTTTATTCTCCACCTCGCGCCACTTTCACCTCCGAGTTACTCCGACAGGAGCTGACCGCGGCCCTGTCCGTATCTCTTTATTCCTGCGGTTTTTTTGTGCCAACCACAAACATCCTCTCCTTCCAAACCATGCTGTTGTCGCCTTCGTCCTACCCACTCTCTTGCCTCCATCGAATCCTTCTCTTTAATGGACCAGGATGACAACAGGAGAAAAGTCGAAAATGGGGCCATTCGAAATGAGATTCTGTGGAAGAATGATGGAGATAAAGTCATGGACCGGGTGACAAGCGAAGGAGATCTAAGGAGAGTGGGAGAAGATAGATGTCTGATGAAAACTCTAAAGAGAAGACGAGACAACCTAATGGGCCATATCTTGAGACACGATGATCATGAAGACAATCAACGTGATTATGAAGACAATCAACGAGGAAAAAATGAATGAGAAGAAAGGCAAAGTGAGGTCTCGGATGATAAGAATGGAGAAAATATTGAGGAGTGTAGAATAGAATAATTACGGTGATGTAAAGATATTGTCTGTTAGGGGAATATAATCAAACCAACGTTAGGATTGATACCAACCAACCCACTGCGTCAAACCAATCTTAGGATTAATAACTGATGGTGATGAATGAAATAGGTATCTGTGTACTCGTTTGCACTACACGAGAATTCCACCAAATGATGTATCACATAAATCCTCATCTTCCATTTTCATTAATGTTGTGGCCTTTTTTCGTATTCCAAGCGTGGTATAAATGTATTGATATTGCAGAGGCATTGATATACTGGTCCCTACTTGCGGGCTGTGGAGAGAAATTCAAGTTCAGAACTCTTGTCTGTCAGAACGGTAAATAGTGGACCCCTTAGCGCTTTTAATTTAAATCATTCTAATGTCGACTCCAGGTTTCTCTTCACCCTTTCTCCGTTCCCTGTAAAATTACTACCAATGCCCAATTAGCCACCTATCATAAATAGCGCTGATGAAATTAGCCATCGGTCGCCAATCCCGAATAACTTCTCGTATTTACATAATTTAAGAGTATTCTTTGAGGGTATAGCAACAACTACTACGTCTTTGGTCATTGTTTACCCCTTCCGCCGAGGAGAGCTCCTGGTGTTGATTTCCTGATTTAATATTGATCATTCACTTCTCTTGATGATTTGCGCTGTTCTTTTATCTTATGTTTCTCATGGAATGATGAGTTTACATCTCGGCCGTATTTTTCTCGTAATTACCGATTCTCGAGCGCGTGAATCATCTTTTATTGCTGTCGGTTATTTTCTGAAACTCGAAAGTGAGAGTTAATTGAAGGGAAGAATTGTCGTTACCCATTCGCGTAGCTCAAATTATTTCGCCATCAACCATACTGTGACTCATTGGTGCCCGGGTTCATGATTTCATTTTGTGAGTGCCGAAATTCACGTCAATTTTTACCTAAAGGTCCTTTGGTTATCGTTTACTTTCTTTCGTTACTTGCTTTCAAGCATGAAGGAGAGCTGATCTCGTAATGACCTCTCTGAAGAAGTTAAGTCTTTCGTGTATATTCTTGTATTTTATTGAATGGCTTGCCGCTCTTACGGCAATGGTTAAAATTTAAAGACCGCAGTGCTTAAAAATTGGACTTCAAGATGGGGACCCGATTACTTTTTGCCAAATCTCCGATGTTTTTCCTACCGAATTTTTCTTTGAGGTGTGGGAGTATTTTTTTCTTGTATCGGTTATCCTCAAGGTCAGGCTTGCGCACCACCAAGAGACGAAACTGGTACACTCATACTCTCTTTACATTTCGTTTTTTCCCGCTGGGAAAAATTCCTAGGAACCCGACGTCGATTTCGATATTGATTGGATGAAGCACGTGTGGTTGAATTTGAATTTTTTACGCTCTATTCTTTATAACGAGCTGAAAAATCTCCGTGTAACGTCGAGATGTCATTTTCAAAATGAAAGGCAAGTTTAGAATATTCTTTTTAGTAAGTTTTTTTTACATTCGTGTTCCACTGATATAAGGGTCCATCCTCATATTATGTAATGCTGTTTTCCACTATTTTTTGCTCCTCTTCCTCCCCTATTACGCTCGTAGAGTTCTCTAACCCCTCCCCCCTAAATTACGTTACGTTACTCTGCCAATGAACCCCCTCATTTTGTTATCGCTAAAACAGACATTTATTATTTCTCGATACAATTGTATTCGATAATTAATTTGTTTCGTCAATATTATTTTGCTAAGGTATGAATTTATAGTGCATTTATTTTCCAACCTAACGGGAGGCTAGATCCCTCCCTCCCCATCGATAGTGCATCGTAACGGTTGGTCGTACCCCTTCTCCTTTTCTTTAGCGTTTCTTAATTTTATGGACTGCCCCTTAATTCTCGGACAGTTCTTTGAGGTTGTGCGGGTTAGAGTTTTAAATGTGTGTGGTAGTATTTGAGGATTTCTGAGGCATTAGTCGTGGTGGAGAGGATGGCTAAAGATAAAATGTGTCCGGAAAGAAAATGGGAAATTTGATGGAATCAACGGAATGGAATAGGGGAAGAAGAAGTGGGTAACGCGTTGCTGTAGACCTTGATGGGAAAATATGGAAAGGAAATACACGAATGGGAATTTTTTGCAGTTATGGAGATGGGAAGGCGGTTATGGAGGGATAAAGAGGGATTTACTATTGGAAAAATGGTGGTTTTGTGGGGAAGGAAGGAGACGACACTGCTATAAGGTAAAGTTTTCAATGGCATGATCTAAATGCATTGATGGATCGTGCGAATGACCTTCGCTGTCGAAGTACCCACACTGAAGCCCTATATATGGAACATATATGGGAAATATATGGCCATATATTCCCCATATATGGTCCATATATGGCCTCAAGATATGTGGCACTTTTCATATGTTACATATATGGAAAATATATGGAGTCGGCATATATTTTCAGCCCATATATTTTCCATGTATGGGGAATATATTGGTTTCACATATATTTTTAACCTATATGTTTTCCACATACAGAGTGTCCCATTGATCGTGTGTCATTTTTGACCCGTGATTTTAGGCACTTTTTTCATGCCACAAGGATGAAATTTGGTACCTGGGTAGAAATATGTGGTACGTTTTGTGGAGACTAATTGTAAGTAAAATTTAAGAAATATGACCTTTTGACCCCAGAAATAAAATACAACCTAAAGCCCAAATTTTGTCTTATGGGCTTTCAATGTTAAATTATTCGAAATACAAAAATGAAAATATGCGAATTCTCAACTAGAACATGGCTTCTTTTAAATACCCGAATCTATTCAGAGGTGAGTAATTTCGTATAAATCGGTCCAATTCCTGAGACCTACCCACACTGAAGCCCTATATATGGGACATATATGGGGCACATATCCTTTAAAAAAAATTCTACTACTACGTTGATGGATCCAGTGATCGAGAGATTTCCATGGACTATCCAACTAAAATTTCGAGTAGATGTCTCATTTGACGGAAAAAATGTGTTCCACTATGTCTGAAAGAAAGCGCATGAGAAATAATAGCGTGGTTATTTCACATCTAATTCTCCTTTCGTCTTTTTTATTTGTTATGCTTTTATTTGTATCGGCATCAAAATTTGTAGACTCTCCTATTTTTCTACAGTTCCCCCTTCAGTTTTTTCCGCGACTCATGTTCCGTGTTTCTTTTTCTCGTCATATGCAGTCTCACCCCCGCCCACTATTTTTTTTGTGATTATCATGATGGTCCTTTAGCGCCGCCACTAAGGTTTCTGGTAGGGGTAGTAGTTACCGGTCGTGAATTTGATATTTCGGTAAAAATGACTAGCAGAGTAGAAAATGCGGATGGAAAGAGTGACTTGTTTAAAAAAATTTAGTATGTTGTTTGTCTCACGGATGTTACGTGGGAAAAACAAATCATTAATTCTTTCGGTTCGACAGTTGATTTCTCTAACTTTTCGTTGTCTTTCCTGCAGCTGTTTTGTGATGTTTGAAATATATCAGCAAGGCCAGCCTCATTCTAGTGAGGTGTTATTTATCAATAAATGGAAATGTAGGGAATTGGGTTGGTGTGGTGGATAGAGAAGTGGCCTTCTATCCCGAAATCCCGTATTCATAACCCAGTGGAGGAAGATTTTTTTGTGGTGAACTGGATCCCACTTTATTACTCTGTGGGCACTTGGAGTGCAGTCAGTATTCCGTCCGTCGGATGGATTGTTCAACCGTGGGTCCCTTGGCGCCTTTCGGTAAGAGTGTAAGGCCGACACCGGGTTTCTCTCCACTCATCCTCAATTTCCTGAAAAAAATTCTTTCTAAGCAAATACCCACTTATCCTTAATGGTGGAAATGAACTTGGCTGACGATCGCCTCCTCTGAATAACAGCGGCAATTTTTATTTAGCATGCAAAATTTTATTCCATCGCTTCATATAGAGAGTGGCATTTTTTCCCCAGTGAGAACTTTTTAAGGAACTCATTACTTTTCTTTGCATCGTATTCAACTCCTGAATCAAAGTCTTTTTAGTTGGATCTCAAGTGCTCGAAATATTCTCTAGATGAGGACTTTAAATTTCTATAACACCTGTCTTTTACATCATCCCATCTATCGACGATTCGTTTGACAAATTTAGCTACGTGAGGCAGGGGAAACTTGCTGTCAACTGTGAGTCAACTATATTCTCCTCGGAAGAACGAGAGCATTACGTGCAATTAAACGTTTTACCTCAAACTAACATCATGACGGACTGATACTACCCGGCCCTTGTAAAAATATTTCTGGCCATGTACCAAACCCGCAAGGAGATATCTGCAACAATTACACTCATGCGTTGTACATGTCAGCCCGGTTTTATAATGTTGATTAAATATTTTCAACGTTCATAAACAACTAAGGTTGCGCTTTTTGGCAGTAAACGGTCATTTCAACTTATCGTTTTTCGGATTAATTTCTTGTACAAGAAGTTTTGACAGTCATTTCGAGTTTTATCAGACATGCAAAAAAGCCTAAAATGTTCGTACTATTCATATCCTAACTAATTATATTTCCAGTAACTTCGATTATATCTATCATTATTACTTATTTTTGCAGAGAAAGATTTAGGACGTCCCACTATCCACCTCCCGAAGTTTTATCTTCATGTTCCAACCTACTATTTTACAATAGAAATATAAATACATTCTGGTCATCGTCAGAAAAGCAAGTCTCTCAAAATTTCAGCTTAAGGTTTCCCCGTGCTTGAACCCACATCCGATAGTGATTCCTTAACTAATTCTTCCAACACCCTGGTCGCCATGCACCTTTTTACAAAACTTTTTGTACACCTACATGCCACCTTTTTACAAACTTAGCCTCTCTTTGCTACAATATTATCGTTCAACAATCCTAGGATTGGTTTGACGATTCCCACTCGATTCTTCTGTCGGCCAACCTCTTCATATTGACTTAGCTCCTCTCTTTTACATGTTTCACCACTTGCTTTATATACCTCATACGAGGCCATTCTTCCCGTTCACATGTGGCCTATGAAGTTGACCCGTCTTTTTAAGGTTTTCAGTAGACCTCTCTTCTCTCCCACTCTTCTTAAGACTTCTTCGTTTGTCACTCGATCGATCTATTTTTATTTTCATCATTCTTTCATGGCACCACATTTCAAATGCTCCCAGCCGGCACTTCTCTGCCACTGTTATTGTCCATGCTTCGCTGCCATATGATAGAATGCTCCAGAATTATGTTCTAATGAAATGTTTCCTCACTTCCACGCTTGTGTTTGCAGCTATAAGCAGAATCTTCTTCTAGTACAATGCCCTTTTCGCTTGGACAATTCTACTGGCAATTTCTTTTTTACTTCGTCCATCGCTGGTTACTCGGCTTCGTCATGATCTCATATTTTTATAATATATATTCTAGGTGAGGTCAAACAAGTGAAGAGTGGCACCGTGTTTTAGGGCACTCGTCTATCCACGGCTGTCGCTAGTTTCTATCCCGCGAGAGCTTGAAAAAGAAGACTTACTTGCCGTCAGTCTTTGCTTCTCAATTTGAATACGTTGTCATTAACTTCACAGTCTATCTACGCGGAAGTTATTCGCCATAGGCGGGTAAAAATTGCATTTTTCAGTTCTGTTCACCAAGGATATTGAGATGAGACGCGCTACTTTTCGTAGATGTTTTCTTCTGTAGATATTTAAATAAAGGGAATATTCATCTTTATTTTGTAATGCCTAGTAGTAGGAGAGGGTCCAAATATTATTAAGGACTTTATTTTTCTTGACAAAAAAATATCTTATTTTTTCCCTTTACAGTTCCCAATTCCCCGTTCATATGATCATAAATTCTCATTGGTTGCCATTCAAACGTATAGCATCTATAGAAGAGTAAAATCAAAGAAAAAAGTGTCGTTAATCGGAGGTGTTTCCATCGTATAATACCACCTTGGGGAGGGAATCACTCGGACTGATCGATGAGAATAATATTGTTTCCGATCGTTGTCTTCAATGAGGCACATCTTAATGCTACATGCCATTGCTCTTCCTTTGCCATCGTCGGAAAGTCTCTTTGTGACCGAGTAAAATGATATGCACAGACCCATATTGCATTCCATTTCGGAGCTCGGGATGGTGGTGGTTATATGTACTCTGAAATGTGTGTGGGCGTGGGATTGATTTTATTTCCTCGGACTTTCCGTCATTTGCCTTAGTGGTCGATAAACGGAACAACCTTGACACCCATACCATGGCGACCGCGTCATGGAATTAGAGGAAGAACTTTGCCGGTGGCGTGCGCATTTCGCTCTCCGCGAACGGCTGCACTCCAAATATGCGAGCCTGTGCTGCACTTTTTCTTAATTTTGTGGCTTCCAGAGTTTGAATAAAAAATGCATTACTCCGTGATGTGTTTTGCAGTTGTAGTTTCTTCTGAGTGCGTCCAGTGTTGCATCAATCCATTACCACTCGGAATGTTATCACTTCATTTAGCTTCGTGTTCGATGGGAATCTTTAATGCCTCGTTGAGATATAGCAGTGTGAATTTCTGCCTCTATATTACTTTACCTTTTCATGAAATAGGTCCGAATTCCCCTGCGAAATATCTTTCATAAGAGGATACTTTCGAAAAGGAAGATGACTCGAAAAATATACTCCAAACTTCTCTCAAACTTCTTGGTTAAGACTCACAACTTTGTTGGGTACTTCTCGACGGGAACCTTTGGTAAACAAGCTGATAAAAGGTTTAAAAGGAGTTTGACCCGGGGCGTGGTGTTATGTGGTCGCTAAATGTAGACCTCGGCGAAAGAGGACGAGAAGAGACTGGAAGCGTTTGAGATGTGGGCTTGGAGAATATTGGAGAAGGTAAGATGAACGGAAAGAAGATGAAAGAAAAGGGAAAGTTGCCCGAGGAAATTAGGATGCAGAGAGGTTGAAGGGACCAAGCATAATTAAAGACGATGGTTTGTTGTAGTTCGTCGTAGAAGGTAGAATGCTGGGAAGAGATGAAGAGGGCGGTGAAGGATAGACTTTTTTGATGGGTGAAAAAGAGAAGGACAATAAAAATAGCGTAGGAGTGAAAGCGTTCAAAAGTGGTGTAATAGATTATGAGTGGTTCATCAATACCTTTCCTGTATTACCCCGCTAATTTTATCCAAAGCTTGTTTTGGAAGAGAATAGCCTTAAACCTGCTAGCATATCTCGTCCTACAGCGATCTTATTTTTCTTTCTTCTTTTCTTTTGATGAAAAAAATAGAAAAAGAACTCTTGCACCTTACTCTAATGGTGGCCAATTCTTTCCAATAATGCTAGCACATAATGTTCTTTCCAATATCAAAATGGCGGTAAGCAAATCTGTTTCTGAGTATTTAAAATTTTTAAAGCAAAATTTTCGGACTAATACGTTACTTTTTCTAAAAAAATATGTGATTTATAATCGTATGCTGTACTCACTACTAGATCCATCTTGATGTTTATTTCACGCTTTTTCCCAATTTTTTAACGGTATGTTCCTCCTATTTTCATCTCCTTCTTGTGATTTTCCTGTATTTAAGGAGTAAGTTTTTGTTGTAATGATCAATGTTTTAGATTACGACGAGGTTTTTCATGAACTAAGAAAATAAACTTAGATGACTTGAGACAACCTTTGTAGACGGTGGTACAATATCTTCTGCATGCAGCAGCTCGGGCCCGTCATCACAATTCGTCGCTGACAAGACTTAACCATGAGTTTTATTCAAAACTTTTGATGATTTCTTTTCGGGATACTTTACATCATAATTCCCAAAAAGATAAGGGCTGAAAACTGAAAATTTTAGGACTATACGCCTGACGACACATGCACGGAAGATATTGACGAGGAATATCTACATAAGATTAGGACGAAAAGCGGAGTTCCTTGATAGGAATCAATTTGGATTCGTGAAAAGCAAAGGTACAAGGGAAGTAATTATATCCCCAAAGAGAAGAGGATGGAGATGAACAAGCTGACATTCATTGCGTTTGTGGATTCGGAGAAGGCTTTTGACAACGTGGATTTAGATTCATTGCTTAGAATGCCGAAATACATTGGAGTCTCCTAGGATGACGGATTTATTATCCACAGCTTACTTAAAAACCTAGTGATGTAGCCCAAGCTGGACCCAGCTGTGAAGAAGCAAGAATAAAGAAAGGAGCGAGAAAATATTGTGAACTGTTCCTTGTCGTTTTCATTGTTTACATCGAGAAAGTCATCACTAAAATCAAATAGAAGGCTTCAGTGGTGAATATGGGCGAAGCGAGAAGGAAATAGTCAGTAGGATAGCCCAGGCGAAGAGGTGAAAGTAGATTTTTCTTTCCGCCGAAAGAAGAATCTACTTTCAGCTGGAATACAAAGTAAGGAAACAAAATACCAGAATAAACATGTGGAGCAAGCATTTTTATGGCAGTGAGACATGGGCGATAACAGCGGAGAAGTCAAGGCTGGAAGTATTCGAAATGTAGTAGAAGAATGATGAAAATAAAATGGATCTGTTGAGTCTCGGCCCCGCATCATCATGCGGGGGCTCGAACCTTCAACATAACTGTCGGTACTTGCCCTTGGTGTCAGGAACAAGTAATAAGGCAAAAAGTTTCGTGCAAAAGACAGAATTTTTTCAGAATCAAGAGTTAAACCAATCGCGTCTCGAACAGCCCAAAGAGAGTTATACACATTACCTCTAGCTCGGGAGGATAGAAGAGAATGAGCGCTCAGCACCTACGGGTGGATGGCGCGGCTTAGAGCACGGACCCAACGGTCCGCGCATCCGTCTCCAATGATTGACTACATTCTGACGACAACCATAACCGACTGGCGGAATAGCACCGAATCGCCGCTTCCACCGAATCACCCAAAAGTCACCGTGTACGCCATTATATAGAGGGCAAAATGTTTTTCGGTCAAGGGGCAAGAGAGAAGGAGAAGTGCGAAGTCGAAAGTGAAATCTTACTCTCGAGGCATTGGCTATTGGCTATTATGAGCGACGCCCATTAACAGTACACAAATATCCTTTGGGAAAGTGAAATTTAGAATAGCAAAAGTCCTTCAAGATCCATGCGCCCGTCCGGACATTACAGATCGACTGAGTGACAAACGAAAAAGTGCTAAGAAGAGTGTAAGAAAAATTATTTGAATATTAAGTTAGCTGATAGGAGAATAGATTAGTAGATTTAGGTTTTTTTTGGTGCTTCGACAACTAAGGTCATTTCGCACCTATCTCAACCCTATTTACATCGATGGATTTTTATTCATTACGTTTTTTCAATTGAATTGCGATATCTTTTTAATCTGTATATTAACGGATTACGTTTCATTTATAAAAAAAACCCTATTATTTTTAGAAACTCTAAAACGCGTGAAATATTTTCCGGATTGCCACCTAAGATGATTTTTAGGTCACCCATTATATTTATTCTCTGTCGACAAACCAGGTATTCGTCACATTCTGATAATATGTGTTCCACAGTTAACGGAGAGTCGCATGTCTCGCACGGAGGATGATTTTTATCTTCATTAAAGAGGTAAGAGTGAGTGAAGGTGCAATGCCCTATTCTCAGTCGGGAGGTGACGACTTCTTCTCTCCGGCTGTTTCTAACGGACGTAGGCCACGTTGACTTAATGGGTTTAATAGCCCTCAGTTTATTATTTGTTACACTAGTCCATGCCTCAGTCCACTTTTTTTGGGATGCATTTCGTAACGCGATTCTTAGATCCTCTGCGGGTAGATAGGAGAATCAAGTAGAGAGCTGCGTCAAACCAATCTAAGGATTCTTGACTGATGATGATGACTTTTCGGGAGATGTTGAAGTTGTGTTAAAATCCTAATCGTATTATCGTAGGTTTGTTCGTGATATTGAAATTAAGACGGCGAGGTTTAAACTGTAATTTTTCTGCGTATAATTAGGGTACGTGATGCATGTGATCTAAGTGAACGACTCCTTCAATAGCAATTGAATGTGAAATTAAAGATAATTGTGACGGCTCATGATTTAAACTTTATCCATGATAGATTGTGAATAATGTTGGATCAAGGTATTGTTCCTGCGAAGGATAGGTGGAAATTGATTTTAGCTCTCCCGCTTATTGATACAGCCTTTGAAATTAGTCTAGTGATTCTCGTAATGATCCATCCATCCAGCTTATTAGAACAGACGCACGCTGCGTTTTCTGCGATCATTCCATGCTTGCCTCCGCATTTGAGCACGTCGGTGTCAATGTAGGCGCAGCTGGTTGTCCGGTTGTTCGGGTTGTCCTCTGCGTCGATTCATCTTCGATTCGTCGATTCTGATGAATCGATGCTGAGGGCAACCCAAAAAACTACTGTGCCTACTGCATCACTCCGTGGAGGCCTCCATCAACAAATGTCAATTTATTTTGAACACTCAGTCAAGATAATACCTTGGTACGCAATTTGCGACTTTTGTGTGTTACTGCATTCTTGCTGAAATTTGCGTGTGGTGGTCTATCCATTGCATTACTTTGCATTTTTCATGAGGATATAAAAAGAATAAACGAAAAATACTACCACCGGTGGATAATTTATTGCTTTCTTTTGCATTCTACAATGGCCTAAAGTATAAAAAAATAATGCTTCGCTTATAGAACTCAAAGGACCTGTTATCTAGCACAACAGTTTGGTAATTAACTCGTCGAAACAAATTTTGTATGCTGGAGGAGGATTGTAATAAACGCGTGATTTGAATGATAGATCGATCAGGTGTCAGTCGGTAAAATGGTTTTGCTTAAAGTATTGCTGTCTTAAGTCCGATACTTACCTCTATATGGCTGGCGAGCGTTTATATGTCAGAATCCCTCCCCAATAACATATCCTTCCTGGTGTGTTTACCCGATTAAGAATCTGAACTTCGCTTGGAAAGTCTTTAAAAGTCCAGGAGGTTCACGTAACTACAATAAAGCGGTTCTTTGTCATCACCTCCCCCAGTCAGTAAATTGGTGATTTTTAAGACAGCCTTCGGCAGTGATTACAGATATATCTGAATTTGACTTTCTTGCATGCCCTTGTGAAAAAGCAGTACATATGGTGGAAGTGATACTTCGACTTCTCATTACTTAACAAGCACGTTTAAGCTGGTGTCCACCTCCCCAGAGTGCATTTACTGTCATTTATTATTCATTCGGCTGAGGCGTTCTACAGTCAAGTCCATTTACGCCATAAAAATATGTGGGTAATCGGGTTAATAGAGGAATTTTTCCAGGGATGGAGGAAGGGTGGAGAGAAGCCCGTCGTCGGCATTTGTGTACTCTTGACAAAAGGAGTCACGGTGCTCAGAGTTTAGCGTCTCATCCGGAGGAAGGAGTACTGAGTTGAAAGTACTCTACTCAGCACCGAAGTGGGGACCGCAATTCCAACAGAGAACAATTGCCACAGCTGTGTTTCGAACCCGAGTTCATTGAATGGGAAGCCATTACTTTAGGAACCACAACAACCCAATCCCCTTATATACAGTTGGTGGTAAATCATTTCTCTGATAGGTATTCTATAGATGAAAGTATTGATGCTCATTTTATATTTATTTCTTTAAGTGTCTTTATTCTTCATCTCCACAGTCATCTCCCTTCCCTCTAACCCAGACAAAAAGTTTCTTTTCGACCTCCCCCTTCCCAGCTTATCCAATATTCTTCCCTCCATCTCAGTCTTCAAGCTCCTCCCTGTTATGCTATGCCCACCCCCAATTTCCTTTCATCACTCACATTTTTAAACAATTCTGCCTTTTCCCTCCTTTCCAACTATCTTTCTCCGCACAGGCATAACGCTTGCTCTAAATATTTTTTTTTCTTTCATTAACTATGCCGCTCGTCTTTAGGGCCCAGGTTTCAAATCCCCGCCATGGCATTCCTTCCATATCCTTACCTACCTCCTCACCAACCCCTTGTTTTCAAAACGTAACTATTTTCTTTATATAGTAATTCATACTCATTAGCTATTGATTGAGTTAATTTAAAAATCCGCAAGATATCATAATTAGTTAAAATTTGCAATATCTCAATCGTCACCATTTAATCATCGCCAGTTCTTTGTTTTTCATGGCACTCTTATTGAAAAATTGCGTTTAACTAATAAGAATGTACGTCGCCTGACGGCTGAAATTTATTCATGCGCATAAGGATGGGAAGGTTGTGTGGTATAGAAAGACTTTTTGGGAATGAGAGAAATACGGCGTTAGCATTAGCCTACTCGCCATCTAGGGGTCCATGGTTTAAGTCCTGTCCGATTGACAGTGTGGCAATGACCAATCGTATGTTACCGAGGACAGAGTAACCCTTGAAGTTCTCCCTGCACGGCGCTCGTCTTTAGTCCTCGAGTCCATTGAAAAACATTCGCCACTACTGGGATTCAAACCCAGACCCGCGAGGTGTGAGGCCAATACTGTAGCCACAGCTCCAATATCATCTCCAAATTTGATGTAGGATTATGTAGTCTTTCGTTCCTAAATCATTGCGTTTGATTACTCTTGTAGGGTTATATCGCCTTCCGCTAGGCTCGGCAGTTAAAATGTTTATGAAAACTTTCTTACGGGTTTTCCCTATCCCTGTTCATAACGCGGGGCTCTTGTTTTGTTGTCTCTGCCTTTGATGTTATATCTACCAATGAAAGGAAGCAATTTGAAATAACAGCTTATGTAATGGTATTTTCGTTGCACCAAACTAGTGATGGAAAAATGTCGGTCAAAATCGATTTTTCGAGCAATCGATTTTTAATCGAAATGAAAAGCTCGACTTTTCAGCAAAAATCGAAATTTGAACCAAAAGATCGATTAATCGAAAAAATCTACGGTTCATTTTTGAAAAAAAATGCAGTTGGTACAAGAAACGTTTATTATTCATTTGAAAAACGCTCATAATACATATTTGAATAATATAAAAAATCCCTAAAAATGTACTTAGAAAATATTCTTGAATTATTAGTCGTAAAAATTTTCAATTTACTTTAATGTAGATCACCGCTTGGAACCATTCGGCTTCACTAAAATTTTTGAGGAAGATCAACTGTTGAGATGCTTTCTTGATGATCTAGGGTATGCCTTTCCAATTTTACCGGCCTTAGAGAAAAGTCTTTCACATGGGACGGATGATGTTATCATACTCAGCACTCTGATCGCGAAACGGTACGTGTTGGGGTATTCACCCTTTATCTCCTCCCAGACTTTCAGAGGATTGGGTTTGACTTTCCTATCGACGGGTGGCCTGTTCAGGTATTGCCTAACTTCTACTGGCATCTACTTATAACAAGAAGTGACCTCGAGGATGGTTATTCGAGCCTCGAATAACCATCGAGGACCTCTACTGACTACTACGCGCTGCTGAGATCAAACGAAATGGTCAAGATCGAAGTTGAAAAATCGAATTTGGATCGAAACTCGAAGATCATGGCTCGATCTCGATTCCCTCGATCTTTTACTATTAACTCGATTTCGATTTTAATCGAAATCGATTTTTCCATCACTATACCAAACGCTGTCAAAACAGCTACATGCCGAACACGGGCCCGCGCATGATGAAGATCCGCAGTTTCTCTCAAATCCCCGACCCAATGGTCTTCTGCTTATATAAGAGGTCTAATCAAAAAGTTCCAGGACAGTTTTAATTGCGCGGTATTAAGTTCTTTGAAGTACGCGTTAATTTAGTGCTTGAAGCTTTGCAGGTAACGTCACATCCTTTGCTTGCGGATATATTTTGTTTCCGAGCTACAGCAGTTTTGTAAACGTTTTTTTTGTCCGTGGGGGATCGGGTTAGTGTGGTGGCTGGATTATTGGCCTCCCATCCCGAGGTCCCGGGTTCGATTCTCGGCAGTGGCGAATTTTTCAGTGGCAAACCGATCCCTTCTTGAGTACGTAGTGGAGGGCATTTCAGGTTCAGTACTCCGTCCGTCGGATAGAACTTTAAGCCGTGGTCCCCTGTCGCCTATGGCGCCTGTCGTTAAGAGAAGGCTAATGCCGACGCTGTGTTTCTCTACACCCTTCCTCCATTACCTGAAATGTTCCTACCATTACCCAATTACCCACCTATCCTAAATGGTGCAAAGCTCATCTGTCGGTCGTCTCCCCTGAATACCGAACTAACTTTTTCGTCCGCGACGAATTGTCTTCGTTATCAGTGTTACTTAACAGCATTTCTGCGAGTCTTCTTTTAACCTTGGAAAATGGCTACGGAAACTTCTGAATTTTGATAACTGTTGAGTAAGATGCAATGACGCGGGGAATGTATTTTGAGCGGTACTCACGTTGTAAAAGCGTCTGGGACTCATTGCAGCTGATCCACGGAGTGGCATAACTTCTAAATCGACTGATGATCATGTGGATCATGGGAGCTTTCTTGTGCGTTATGATTGACAATTAATAGCCAGAGAAGTAACGAACGCATGCGACTTCTCTGTCAAACTGTAAATCGGGAATGCCATCAGGAGTTTCGAAAGATCTTCGTGAAAAATCGGAAGGAAAAGTTAGGAGCATTTGAGGGGGTAGAACTCGTTCTTTCAGCACGGCATTGCTCCCGCTCAAGTAGCCATCAGCCTTTTGTAAAAGAGTCGACTTCTATCTTCCGCCAGCCACCTTCTCACCTGACCTCACTCCTGCCGACTTTTTCCTGTTTTTAAAGTTACATGAAAGCGGAAAAGGAGGCGTTTTCAGACCACTGAAAAATAAAACCAAACTTGACGAGGGATATTATTCCGATTCCGGAAACTGCATTCAAGGCGTTCAGAAGTAGAAAAGACGCCGGGAAAATTGATATGACGGGAGACGTAATAGCAGTACGTCGAAATGTATCCGATGGAATAAATTGTAGTGCTCACAATATTTTTATTCATAAATCCTAGTAGGTATTTTTGTCAGACCTCGTGTCTAGGTATATTCATAATTGTTATACTTCGTATTGATTGATTGAAGTTGGGTGCAAATGGGCATTTGTGTGTTTCAAATAATTCCTTTTCACTCTTAACACCTCTTCCTTCACACCATTTTATTTTTCACTCCTCATCGTGCCCTGCCTCGTTCCATCAAAAATGTTACCCTTTTCCACCGCCTTATCCCCTCACTTAGCCTTCTCCTTTCTAACGCAGCTTTTAACATTCAACTTCCTCTTATCATCCTCTCCATCCACTTAATCCTCCCCCTAATTCCTTCCGACTGTTCCATCTCTTCCCTACCTTTCCTTATCTCTCTCTATTATCACTCTCATTTCTCATAACTCCTCAATATGGAAATTTAATAGGCCACGCTCCCAATCAGACCATTCTTTAGCCTTTCTTAAAATCTGAAACCTGCGTCTCTGACTTCGGGAAATGATTGCAAGATCAAAGTTCAAGCCAAAGGATCAAAGTTTAAGCCAACCGAGCACAGCGAATGGTGTACAACGCTGTTTTTGCTTTGCAAAAATAAGGCTTTCAATGAGCCATTGTCTCAAATAATTGTCTCAACGCCGTCTGCCTCCGCAGTGCATTGTTATTTAGTAGTCTTTCGTCTTGTAATTTCACGTTGCTGTTAGCATCTCCATAGTCGTTTTAGTTGTTCTTCGATGATAAAAATAAATATAGCTGGTGTTGTAACGTATTCCTCATCGATGTTACATGATTAGCGAAGATAGTGATGACAGATGATTCTCCCCAACAAAAGTTAGAACGCGTCCTCGCAAAACTGTGTCCCAACCTTTGTATCAGCTTTATTCTTGTGATCTAGTTTCCAGTATGAAGTGACTCTAAACGTCGGTCTAGCATCATCTGGTACTCGCTTTGTACCCTGCGGGAAAAGCATTTCAACTATACATACTGCTTACTACTTGCCTCGGCTATAATTCAGGCAACACGACCGAATCAGTAATGGTCTGTTAAACTATTAGGACTGAATCAATGGCATCAATAGTACTAAAGTAGGACCAAATCACTAGTTATTTCACTGCCCTTATTACTGACAGCACTTACTAATTTGTCTTTAAACACCATACTTTTCATTAAAATTCTTAGTATCTTGCACAATTTTACTTCTTCTACGTTGGTATCAGCCATGATACGGATATCTCAGCGCAATCAGTGGTAATTTCGGAAATATATAAGTTAAAAGAGTGACGCCGAAAGTCAATCACTGTGTGGACAATCCAATAGCGATTTCGTTGACCGTAGTAATGATGTCCATACCCATTATAATCTCATCCTGACCGCCTTTGGTCGGAACGGAGACGAGAGCATGTGTAGCCGTAAATACGGTCCCATTTCGCATAATCTCTGCGGGAAATGATCGGAAATCGGGCATTGATTGCTGTATCCGAGAAAACCCTCGCTTATTGCCAGCCCCGTTCACGAGCGTGTGCAAAACGTTTACTCGTCAGGATGTCATTTTCTATTAGGGGTCAGGAATAAAAGGCATTGCCCCCCTCCACACTCTCGTTTGCTCCCCCTCTTTCCTCCCTCCCCCTTCCCTCCCTTCGGACCCTCCCTCCCTCCGCTGGGCCAGCCGCCCTCCCCTCCGGGCCCGGCCGGGGATGCTCTAGGCCTCCACTCCACACAGACTCCGGGCGGCAGGAGACGAGGATCAATAAACCGGGCATCCTCTCTCTTTCTCTCTCTCCTCCATCCCTCGTCGCTCCCTCCATCCCCGTCCACGCATCCTGCCCGCCCCTCTTTTCTCCTCCTCCTCCCCACTCCTCGTCAGCGAACCCCAACCCTGCGTTTGAAATAATTTTCCTAATACTATCATTAAGGGTTCGCCTTCCACGGGGTCGTTCGAAAGGAAACTTTTTTCTCGATATAAAAAGAACCCGCTGGGCTCGTTATTGCGTATTTTACGGCAATTTTCCCCTGCTCTTTGACTCCCGAGGCTTCGGAAATTTTCCAGTGTTTTACTCGCGAGCCACTTTTACTCATCTATTCGTAAACAATTACGTGTATCAGTGTATCTCTGTGATTTACACCTGGAATGTGCCGTGAACCGTTTTCTTTTCCATTTCCTATAGTCACTGGCTTGCATCTCCCTGCCTATGTATGCGTCGTTGCTTATTGAATTAATTTCCTTTTCTGATCCTTCTATTATCTGCTGACAGCATGGAAGCACAATGGGAAGAGTTTTGGGTTAATGACCACTGACACTGGTTTGAGTTTGGTCTTTGGTCACATCCAACTTAACCCTCACTGAGGATTAAAATATTTGTGAGATGTAAATTTTTTTTTTACTTTTACCTCTTTTTCGTATAAGCTGTAAGTTTATTGCGTTGTTGTACTCCTATTTTCCTGGAGTTTCATTTGGTGATTTTCGCTCTCATATTTATCTCCAATTTCACATCTGCTTCTAATATATTGTGAGTGCTAATGACCGTGAAGAGGATATTGGGTGATGCTCATGGCTGTGACCATTACTCAGTGATTAACGACTGCTCCTTGAGTTAAGGTGTACTCAGGATATGATGGAAATCTTCATTTTGTGTCTCGAATGGTATTAGTATGCATATATATGAGGCAGAAACTCAGGATATGATGGAAATTTTCATTTTGTGTATCAAATGGTATTAGTATGCATATATATGAGGCAGAAACTAACGACAAATTATACTTTTCGCAATTTGGGAAAGGTAGGTATGTGAGTCGAGGCAGGATTTATTCGTTTGGGGTGTAAGGGTGGTGAGAAAACTGTCATTGGCCTATGTCTACTCTGAATAGAGTGCGCTAAGGAGTGCGCAGTAAAACTTCTCAGTCTCATTTAATGGATGGAATTCTGAACTCGAATTGCTCTCCGTATCTCACTCCAAGTAGGGACTGTTATTACACTGAAAATTTCTTCCGCCGCTGGTGTTTGAACCCAGGTCCTCGTAATGGAAAAACCAATATTGTAGCCACCTGTCGTGTAACGAGCCTAGTGCCTTTTTTGACGTAACATTTACTGTTCGCAGTGAGTAACTTATGTGAGAAGAATAAATATGATTTGCATCGGGCTAAAGTGTAGGCTTATTATAAGAAGTCATTGCAGGCGTAACCTTGTGGAAGTTTTTAATATGCATAATAAAACGCAATGGTAATACTCCACACTAATTTAATGATAGTCGACCCGGGTTTCGGCAACTCAGTGCCATTTTCAAGGATCTTGAAAATGGCACTTAGTAGGCACTTACCATTGCGTTTTATTATGCATGTAGGCTTCTTGTTCAGGCTCGAATCCCGGCAACAGATGTTTTTCATTGATGTAACATTCTTGTAAATATGTCCCCACCTGAATCTTGTGAAGAGTACCTCATTGTTCAGCACTCCGTCCGTCGGATGGGACGTCAACCCATGGACCCCTTGTCGCCTTTTGTTAGGATTTAGCTGACGCCGATGCCCGGTTTCACTCCACCGACCCTCTCCGCTCCCTGAAAAATCCTCACCTTCACCCAATTACCCAACTGTGCTCAGTGGCGCGAATGACCTCGCTTTGACAGTCGCCCACCCCCCCCCCCCACCCCGTGTAACCAACCAACCAGAATGAATTTTATAATTACTCTCCTCTCATTTGCCTTTTCGAGGCGAGATCTCCATTCTTTGTCGTCTTTTTCTCGCAGTGCATTTCTTTTTTGTTTTATTTTTCTGCTTTTCGAGGAGGAATGGGTGGGGTGGTGTTGGGATTTGAGGGAGGGGAGCGTTCGCCCGTTGTCTACGGTGCCTATTGCCCTCGCCTGACCCCATCCGCGTCAGTCGGCTGAGCTCGGGACGCCGACGTTTCCCTTGAAGGGCAAACAAGGCCACTCCCCCCTCCTCCACCCGCTCGATCCCTGCTTCTCCTCTCTTATATCCCTTTTGTCTGGCCCGGACGGCGGAATGCATATCGCGCGCGTCACCGTTTGTTTCGCTTTCTATTCGAATGTTCCTCGTCCGTCGCTAAAGGAGTTTCCGCCGCGAAATTAAACTGATGTCATCATTCTTTTTCGTACCTTCGGCGCTTTTAGAAAAAAGTTTGCTCTCCCAGGCTATTCTTTTCGATGGAAGTGAATAGCCAAGGAGATGGATGGACTCTCGGCACTTAATTTTCAGAAAATTAGCGTGGAAGCTACCGTTACGTCGGCTTCGTGGAGAATGTGGGTAGGGAAACAACGCTTTGGAAAAATAAGGACGAAATTTCATGTTTCGTGAAGTTTCCAGCGGCTGCGCATTTTTCCTGAAAATTGATGGTTGTAAAAAGAAGACTTAGACTGGTTTTACTTCATGAGTTGTAAACAAAAAGCTACAACTATTGCAGGCATATGGCGGGAGTAAAGTTTGGCAATCCTTGCAACTTTTCATCTTAAATCATGGTCTTCAAATAAATTTTATGTTTTCAGGTGTCATTAAGTGTGAGCTCAAATTTAAAAAACGAAAGTTTCGTTTATCCACTCAGTAACTATTATCCATGCTCCCGGTTTGAGAAGCCTATTTTTTCCAAATAGTAACGCGTGCTTTCCTGGGGATTTGATGAAGAAAAACTTTTTCGAGTTTTCTACCGGGTCAGGTTGTCCACACTGGCCGACGTTTCGATGCTCGACTCGGGAATCATCAGGACAGTTGAGTGAGTTCACAATTATGGAGTGTCGTTATTATTATAACATTTTGGATCTTTCTTTTTTTAAGGATTTTTTTCGATATTGTCCCGTATACCGATAATGTAGCTGTGACTGTACAAAGTCTATGCATCGATACTGTATCTGCTGGTAATTTATGTTGTTGACGATTTGCTTGGGACGTCATGTCGAATTGCGTGGTCCTATTATTGGCGTGATATCGATATTGACAATAGGGTAGTTTCCTATTATTTTTTTATTGTCTTGATCGAAAGTTTATAACCTCTGGAGTACGTGTTTTAAGCCGTTCGATTTTTAAATGACGTTAAGTATTTTTCCTCATTAATTAAAAAGTGAAAAAAATCAATGGCGCGAAAACGCGACGGCAAACTATTGCATGCCGGTTAATCCTACGTGTGACGTCAAACTATTTCCTCTACCTGCCACCAGGTGGTGCTGCGGGCGCTTCCAAATAGACGCCGCACTCCGTTAAAGCTTATGAACAAGTATTGGAGGCATATTTATTCCGTTAATTAATTATAATTAACTTTTATTTATTTATTTATTTAACATTACTTATGCAGTTGATTCATTTAAAATCAGTTTGTATTCCTTTCACAAGCATATCATGTAGTTCGCCTATCGCCGCACGACCTTCACGCCATGCTTCGTCGTAGCAGAAGACACAGCGAGCAGGACGTCCTTGAGCCTATAAAATGACTAATAATACCATGTTTAACTGAGAATTCTTTTCCAACATTGATAGTTTTTACAGGTTAATACTAATAAATATTCACTAGAGCTGAGGGGCCCTGAAATACGATGGTAAGTTCAGGAGACGAATTTTCCTATGCTTCGCAACGTAAACTACCTACCTGTTACGTCAGCATGGTGGCAACGCACCCCGCCATTTCAGAGCCTTTTCAAATGGCCTTAAAATTAACATTTAATTCTCTAGTAAACTGGGATTTCTCAATACAAACTTTTTGCGTAAATTAAATACATTTATGGCAGGGCACAAATCGCAATTAATGAAGTCTGTTTTCTTTGATGAAGGAAACTACCCTATTCAATCCCTAAATGAATGCGTTGTAGGTAACTTCTTCCTTAATATTAATGTATGATAATGCATGGTCCTATTAACAGGGAAAGGAACTAGTAATGGGAGTAGAAATTCCCATTACTTGTTCCTTGCTAACTTTTCCCCTCCCTTGCTGATAGTACCTTACTTTCTTTCCCAAATTATCCACATTTTCTTTAATAACTCCCCCTTAAATCCTCATATTCTGCCTGCTTTCGCGTCAAAACATCTATAAATTTCCTCCCTCTTCCGCACTAATATTCTCCCCTAGGTCATTCTATCCGGCATTCCATATCTTCTCAAAATGTCCTCCACTTTAGTTTCCTTCATTAAATTTCTCTCAATGCGTTCCTCTCCTATCCTAAATTCTTAAGTGCTTCCTCATTTGTCTTCCTCCATCCTTCTCTTCTTATCGTGACCCTAAACTCAAATGCGTTCAATTTCTGCTCATCCTACTTTCGCAAGAACCAAGTTGCAATACCTAACCATTCAACGCTCCATTTTAAAAGGTTGAACTAAATTTTTCTTCATGTCTCCATTCACCAGAGCAGTGCTATGATTTCCATTCGGACACCCCGTCATTAGTACCCACTTCTTCGCGAATGCTTCCGTGACCAACGCAATCCTCGTCTGATGCCCCCGGCTACTGAACCGATTTGTGTGGTTGTGAGAGGACTCCCCCAACTTTCGTGACACGTGCAAGTATAGATGTGAAGTCACGCCTGCATCTTAGAATGCTCCAATTTCCGTAAGGACGGGATTTCCAGACCAATTGGTGGATTAATTTAGCAAAACGGAGACGTCGTCCAGCGAAGGGTGACTCCCTTTGAGTCCTACTTTCCAATATCTTGGTTCGAAATTAATATCTCCTTTCTCGTGGGCCCTCCCACGCAGTCTTCGCTCGGGGAGGCAAGAGATTTATTTCCCCGGTGGGAGACATTTCTAAAACTCCAGTTTTTTCGGGTTGAAAGACGCTTCCAGCGGGAAGGAGAAACTATTCCAAATTGCCGGATGCCGGCGCGTCGTCTTGTGCCAAGGTAATCGCGTGACCTTGCCCCCTTGGGGCTCAGTCGCGTGCTACGGTCTCGGCGTTGGCCAAGGGCGCTCGGGTTTTCATCGCTGATTTTCTGGAAGGATTTTTCTTTTTGCGATGAAGAAGTCATGATCCACGAATGTGGAGGTGGGGGAAAACACGTTTTGCAATTCTGTCGGCTTGATGACCGCTGACTAATGCTGGCCAAATCGCACTTCGCTGTCTGGTGCTGATCAAGTCACACTATGACCCTCAGACATTTACAGCCTTCGCCGTAGCTTGTCATTTTGTGGTGTCGTCGGTAATTTTCATTTCATAGTTTCCGTTATTGATTTAAACAATCCATCACGTTTTATCCTATTGCATTCCGATACTTCCGATACCAACCGGAAAGTAACTTGCCAACTTTTTTACTTCGGCTTATCTCTTTTTTTATTTTTATTCTATTAATTTATCTAAATCTTGTAATGTTAGGTTTCCACCTTAAAACTAGACGTAGAAATCAGCAAAATAAGACTTCCATTATTATGTTTGTCTTTAAAACTGAAAAACTCCATTATAATAATTATTTACGTTTGAAAGCTGGGGTTACTGCTCATAAGGTGAGATTATGCTTTAAAATTACATAAATCTTATCTCAGATTGTTTTTAAGGTATTTCAATAAGCGTCGAAAATGATTCATTTGTGGTGAAATGATAGTTATCGTGTCGACCAACCACGATAAAAATATTTCCTCGGTTGATTAAAGTTTTAGAAGAGGAGAATCAATTTAGAGTTATGGAGCGCCTGATTTAAATTTCAGAATAAATACTTCATTGCAATGAATTGATTAGTATATCTCTAATCAGGGTGGAGCATAACAAAATATTTCGTCAGTATGATCGTCACGTATAAAATTTAAGTTCTGGAAATCACAACCGATTAAATTTTTCGCAATTTGTATTTTAATGGACAGATTTCAATGCACAGGCGTCATCTTCAGGTACAATTTAACTTAAAATCCATGTTTACATACTCCTCTCCATACTGACTGGAGTATATAGCCATGGATTTTTCCATACTTTGTACCTAAAGGTGATGGTTCATGTAAAGGAAAGGTTCAACCGGTCGTTTAAATTAAAGAGAGCAAAAAATTACATTCATTTGGTTTTCAAGTTCTTCGAGTATCTGTCCGTAATTGCTGTTTATGCAAGCTAAAATGCTTAAATGCAAGCTAGAATGATGGACTTGAGTTGGACAGTTGAATTCGTTGACATGGAATTATCTGAATATCATTCCAAATCAATTATACTTTGTGAAATGTGGATGTTATTTTATTAGTTCCCAACGAACCAAAGTTTTGTGCGCATGGTGTATCGACAGGAATAGTTTTAGTAATTCCATTTACTTATTTGGACTGCATGCTCATGACTTAGCTGTCGTGATGCGTTAATTGATACGCTGTTATAATCAAGATCACCGGCGCTGGGATAATGAATTTGCATAAGGTAACATTTGCTTTGCTGAAATGTTTTCGGAAAGGAAAAAGATAAGAACGGAAACCCATCTTCATTTACTGAATAGCATGTTTGTTTCTGAAATATGGCTCTAGAATAGTAACAGTACTTGGACTCATCTCACGAAATGAACCAATTTCTCCATTTTAATGCCCAAATGTTTCGTGAATCTATCCTCGTATGATAATTATGTTCGTTTCTTGATCTAATATGAATACCTCGCGTTCCTGGGATTTAATTTTGTTTTAATTTGTGCCTTGTTTTTGTCATTTCCCGGTAGTTCGTTTTTTCTGATTTCTAAAAGTAGAAAAGAAATAAATCAGTTTTTTCGTCGCGTGATTAGATGTTTAAATATATGTCATGATATATGTGGTAATGGTATATAATCGTCATGTACTCGTCCAGATTAAACCTGATCGTGTTGTCATAATGTAGTAGCAGTCTCGTCGTCTCAATCTCTCGCTGACCTATGACCTTTTCAAGCTCCCCATGCCATATCCCCTCCTCCAATAATCCTTCCTCAAATCTGATCGATGGGTTTGCTTTACGTGCGAATTGAATGGTCCAGTGTTTTTCTTACTATCATAGGCCTCTCAATCCCTAGATTAACCTTGAGTAGTTTGAATCACCGTTTAAGTTATAACTGCGACGATTTAAAGCTTTTCTGTATTCTTTTATAGTTTGAAAATTTCATTTCGGTTGATAAGCTAGTTCTCATTTCCTCTCTCTTTAAAATGAAATGACTAATATTTTTACAGGACGCACAACCTGTTTTTTCATTGTGTATCGGCTTTAATGCATGTTCGTGGGTACATCGCCTTCATTTTTACCTATGATGGATTTATTGTGCGTTTGATTTCCTGTTATATGCGTCGTGAGATATTTGAGAGCTAGAAGCTGAGGTTTAGAAAAATTTCGTTGAGTTGATATATACCTCGAGAAGGTGGAGGTAAATGGATGTGTAATAGGGTCGTGTTTCTTAATATGCAAACAACCAACTTTCTTTAATTATCATTTTGTGAGCTCTCAATAATAATCAAATGTGTTTTAACCCATAATTCGGTGTTAAATGTTATTTCACCTGCTTTCCTGTGTTTTATTTTGTTTTTCATGGTCTGTTTAGTATATAAATTAAACGTCGAGATTCTGAGGGTTCACAAACACTTACTTCCCTAAATTTTTATGCAACGACTTCTGAAGTCTCGGTATGCTACACGTTAAATGTCATTTGCAAGTTTTCCTAGAATGATTGTAAAAATGCAGAAATATGAAATTTCTGGTCTTAAATTTTCTTCGACCAAGCGATTGAGAAAGTGTGTAGTTTTTACGATGGAATTCATTTGTTTCACTTTCATCGCCGTCCTTCGTTGGCTATTGTGGGTTTTAAAGTTACTCGGATACATTAGGATGCGACAATAGGGGAAACATTCTGGCATTTTATTCTCTGTATGAAGTGACGTGCTTTCGTCCGCATGATTTCGGGGAAAGGGCGCGTCGCTGCAGCCCGCATTGCTGGCATGTCGTGAGTGGCCTCGGATGTTTTTTTTCTGGAATCCAGGCGCATTGCGAAGACGTCTCCGTTTCTATTCTCGAAGGACACAGATCGAGTACTTTAGCTGCAACCGCGCTCCGACTAGGAGGATATCTGGAGTGATTATCTCTCCATCTTCATGAGATTTGTAACCATGATTTCGGTTATCGACTTGCTTGACTTAAATAAATACACGTTGTCATTAACAGTCAATGAAAAGTGGCATGAGACAATATATTTCAAGTCAGTTGGCTAAAAAAATGTATTTTACATATATTATTATCGTGCCTTAAATTTTGACTGTTAAAGAACCTTTGGGAATGTCATTGGTGAACTCTGCGCTTTCTCAGTGAACCAGCGTACTCTCATCAAGCCCTATTTTCAATATTCCAATGGCCTTCATTACCCTGTCCACCCACCCATTTTCCATGTGTATCTTAATCTCCCCAACAGATATCCAATTTTTCCCTTCCTCAAAGTAACATTGAAAATTAACAACTTTATGCACAATGCTCTCGTATCTTGGTTTTAACTTACTATTGCTTGAAATAATTTCAAAATTTTATTCAAATAGTCTCATTAGATTTAGAGAATAGATGGTAGATTTAAGGTTGGAATATCATGAAAATTAATTGATTTTCACTTGAAATTTATATGTTATTTAAAAACCAAAATGCATTGGTTCACATTTTAAACATATTGCTCACATGATTAACTAGGTAATGATTGAAATAATGTGTTGCCCACAATTGTCGCAGGCATGCCCAACTGTGTGTTTACTAAAACCTGAATTGCACTTTTGAAACGTCATTGGATACTTGCCAACCTTTGGCAGCAGTGCTAATAACTTTGTATCATTTATGCGGTGCGGCATCTATTATTGCTAACTATAGTTCGGTATTGATATGAATACTTTAGGAAAAGATAACTTAACTGTGCCTGTGTCATAGTTTTAAATCAATGATGTTATATATTTTTTTCCAGAAATTAAAGACTATGCCATCAAAATTGGAATTGACCCCAAGAATGAGCCACATCTTATGCCACTTGCCTGTGATGGACTCATGCAAGCACTTCCTCCGGAGTGGAAACCTTGGTACTCTTTACTTTAACATTCATATGAATTTGTGTTTGTGCAAGCTATGTTAAGGTAGTCATTTTGAGTAGTACTATTTACATAATATTTGTCTCATTTTCTGTAATTATCACGTACTCTTTATGCCTCAAAATACTTTGGTACTTTTCATTAAATTTGATTTAAATCCATAAAATCTTTCTTGGTTAGATCACAAGCTCTTGATTGGCTCCTTGAGTTAAAGTGCTGCTCCTTCAAAACCAATTTACATGCTTGTGTAGCTGCCTGAACATTTACATATGTTCGAGGAGTTTTTTCCCAAGTGATCCTTTTAGTTTATCTTTTTAAATATTTTTTGTTCTGCTCCTCCTGAGAAGTTTTCTCTCAATTCAGCTCATCTTACCAGAGGTGCAAAGATTTGCAAAAATAGTATATTTTTCTTACTTATTCACCAATGCTAAACTCTGTTTTCAACTCTAGCTTTTATTGTTGGGGATATGTGTTGCCCTAGGGTGGCACAAAAAATTTTTTTTTTGAAAGTTGAAAGTGCGGATGCATTTTCGGGTGCAATTTTATGAAAAAAAAACACTACAAAAAATCCATTCCATCGCACAATACTTGACCCTGCCGAATCGCGTTTCAAAATTTTTGCTCTGAATTAGACACATTTGCCTACCTTACAGGAGCGCTTCTACTATTTCTCGAGGTTCTACCGCAGAAATTAGAGGATATCCGAAAGAAAAAGAATAAAGGTTTTTATTTTGAATGAGTTTCTTAATGGGTTGACTAAGGTTTACATTAACTTTACATTTTCCTTAACCTTTTTTCTTCCGTACTTATCGAAAATTTGCCTGTTTCTGTACCACAAGCAGCAAGTGCTGTCTCTCACGTCCATCGTTTGTGAGATTTTTCTTCAAAAAATAATCCTTGATAAGTGACACGCCCCTTTCGGCTGTGTCATTAACAACATTAATATGTTTGATGATCTTGAAACCTTTCATTCTGTAGCCATTCTTCAGGGTCCTTTGACAAAAAGCCTTGGTCAATGCCCGTAATGTCGAAGAATCGTCGAGAATTACTGGACACAAAGTCGCTCAGTTCCAGGTCCTTAATACAATGACTGGGAGGAAGTTGCTCCCGGGGGCTGCAAACATCCAACCCTTCCTTTCCAAAAGAGCTAACCATCGCCCTCTTATCAGCTAAGGAAAATTTGTGGTCAACCAAAGATAAGCACACTAAGGTTTCTGATAATTAGCGCAAATGGTTGTAGAATTGGTGTAAAGCTGCTTGGTAGTGTTTTTTTCTTTGTGGCTGACCAGGGTTTTCAGAAGCTCGAGATCACGCGCTGGTGCACTAGATGCAACCGGACATGTGTACCAGGACTTAATATACTCTGAAGCTACAAAGCAAGATATTTGAAACATGTTGTTACTCTCTTTGGTTGAAAGGCCCAATTGCTTTCCAAACATCCATATCTTGAATGAATAGATCATCTTTGCCATCCACCGTACTTACTGATGTAGCCAGGCTTATTAACCTTATAAGTAGTGGTTCCTGGAACTGAACCATCCAAGAAAACAATAACCAGTTCTAAAAGTTCCCTAGTCGTCATGTGGCGGAAAAACCTGGAAAATGACTAAAATTTAATGATCACCGAAGATGAAAATAGATTTTATAACGTGGGGTAGTTTCTCAACTTAAGTTGGTTGCAGCAAAACAATGATTTCATTTGCGTCTCGGACCTTCCGCAAACTACCTCGTGTTGTTGCTGCAGTGCGGTAATGCCCTGCAAGTATCATGAACATAAAAGGTAAGTTTAATGCATGGCGTCACGTAAGTTCCAGAATGTGTGGTAACGTATTAGTATGTGACATACCTACATTAGTCTAATGTTTTCCAATCATGTTGTAGGCAATCAACAATTGGTTAAGTCGGCTTCTTCGAAACACCAATTAATAAATCAAAGTCTGCAGCGAGGACAAGTTCAAGTATATGATGCCTGCAAGCAAGCTCCCGCAGCTCTTTCCTAAATTTCTGTTGAATAAGAACACAGGCTCCATTTACTTGTCCACTATTTACGTTTGTGGTGTCAATGACAAGGCCTATGACTCCTTCCTGAAGTTCCCAACTAGTCAAAAGTTCAGCCACTGCAGTAGATTCCTGAATGCCAGTGCCCTCTTTCAACTCCGGAATGCCAAGAAGCTGCTCATCCACTTCTCCAGATACTAAAATTGGCAGTCAATGAGTATTAGCTTCTGCATCTAAAATATGGAATTAATATCCAATACATGGTCAAAAATGCCCACAGACTATGCAAGAGATTGTTAGTGAGTAAGAGAAAAGAAAAATAAATTATGATAAATACCTTCACTGCTGGGCAGTAGCTTTCCATCCCAATGGACGACCAACGGCGTCCGGATCAAGCTCTTGTTTTTTAAGTAGATCCGCGCAACAATACAGTCGTTATCTTGAACTTTTGTTACCGTATTGCGCCCTTATGGGACAATGATGAAGTCTTGCATCATTTCAGGACAACGACGCAGTCTCGCATTATTTTAGGACATGATGCCATATTGTCCTACTAGTGCAAGGACGTAGTTCACTTAGTCGCCAAATGATAGCCTTACCGCTGTGAACATTAATTCTAGATTTCATCCTGTTATTTATGAAGATAAGCGATATGTATCATGCGGTAGAAGGGTTTTCGTCCCAATATGTGGAAACTACTATATGCATACGATATATCTACTATTTGTCTTGGTTTTCTCATACAATCTTAGGACGCAAACGGAATCCCCTCTGGGGTAGGCAATCTGACCTACATAAAAGCTGGAAATTTTTAAACGCGATTTTCGGCAGGGTCAAATATTGTGCAATGAAACTGAAATTTTGTGAGGTGTTTTGTTACATAAAATTGCACCCGAAAATGCATCCGCACTTCCAACTTTCAAAAAAAAATTTTTTGGGCCACCCTAGTGTTTCCCCTCTCTACCTTATACTCGAGTACTAATTTTCTATATACTTCACTCCTCTAGTTATGATGAGGAATTACTGGGATACTATTACTACAATACAAAGACCCACCAGTCTCAGTGGGAGCACCCTTTGGATGAGGTATTCAGGAACCTGGTGAAGAAGAGCAGATCTGAGAGCCTCAGTTCCGCTGGTGAGGAAATTTTGCTCATTTCCTGAAAGGTATTATTTTCACTCCCAAAAATATTTCTTTCCAAAGAGTTTTGCTTACGGAATTCTACCCATTCAGGTGACGAAGACTCCAAGACATCTGCAAAGGAAGATTTAAAGAGTTTTGAAGAGGCTGTTTCATCGGAAATTCTTTCCAAATCAATGGAAACTATCAAGTCAGGTCTTGCGAGTGGTGACAAGATGACAAACAAGAAGGCAGGTGGTCAAATTGTAAGTTTGTGCACCTGTCTAATTTTTGTAGCAGTTAGTTCATTTCACTTACTGATGATTGATTTCATCTTTAAGAAGTTAAATCAGGCCAGTAATATCAGTAATTTATAATCCAGAATGGAGCCTATAATTAATTAAATTTTAATGCTCATTTGTTTCAAATCAGCTCTTAAGATTATAATTTTCACAATGACACATGAACTTAATCTGGCTCATCGCCCAAAAGTTCCATGAAATCTCTCATGGCAGTAAGTGCTGAAAATATATCCAGTTTTTCCTTACCTATATATCTGGGTTTTGCTACATTTTATTGCCTTCAGAGCTAATCAGTTTGACTCGGAGCTAGTCACATAACATGGTCGGTCATCTGTATTTTAAATAAAGGACCTCCAGAATTTCATGACCCAGGTAAAGGGATTGAAAGTGGGGAATGTTTAACAAAAGAAGTGGGTTAAATAAGATCCCTAATGAAATTTATAATTGGGGTGCATATTTTTTAAAAGCTTCCAGAAAGATGGAAGGCAATAAGTACAGTGTGAAAAAATACAGTAATAATTGATAACTTAGGGTCCGGTTTTATAATGTCTAGTTAAATATTATCATGGCATGGTAGCCATCATGGATATATATTTTTTTACAGTTACTGCTCACGTCAACTTTCTGGCTATCTTCTATGCTTTATCAATTGGAACTTTTGGTAGCCATGGCATGAACATTATATCTACATAAACTGCCAGTTAACCTCAACCAGAAAACTAAGCAAGCCTCAGTGTCATATGATTTAGTGTCTATTTGTGAAACTTATATCCATACTGTGATACCTCGGCTAATGAGTGATGAGTGAATGAATGAATTTTTCAGTGAACAAAGAGTTTTTCACTTTTTATTGGACAGTGCTAATGAATATGGATTTGGTTAACAAATATTTTAGTGGATGTGCATGCTGACACCAAAAGAAGCATAGATGAACGGGGAACCCACCTACTGGACTGAGTTGTTCACATTGTAGACTGCAAGAAATTATGTCGCTACAATTTTGAAGAAGAAGGAAGAGATCAAGGCAGCTTCAGTTGCCTCTGGTGCGAAGACCTTGGTCTCTCAATCCCAAAGAAATTCCATGCATGATGAAATGGAAAAGCATCTGATGGTCTGGATAATCGAGTGTCAAATGGCTGGCGATGTTTTGACTCAAGAGATGATCTGCGGCAAAGCCGGAATGATTTTTGAAATTTTGAAGAAAAATGTAGCAGAACCCAGCATGGCAGAGGAGGAATTCAAAGGTAGCAGAGGGTGGTTTGAGAAATGCAAGAGGAGGTTAGGGATCCATAGCGTAAATAGGCACGGAGAAAGAGCCAGTGTGATTGAAGAGGAGGCTGCAATGTTTGCTAGAGAATTTCGAGAGTGGACCATCATTAATGGATACCAGCCTCAACAAGTGTTTGTTTGTGAGGAAACTGGGTTATTCTGGAAGCGAATGCCCAAAAGAACTTTTATCACAAAAGAAGAGAAGTGTGTGCCAGGATACAAACATAGGAAAGAGTAACTCTTTTATTGTGTGCTAATGCAAGTGGTGATCTCAAAATCAAACCAATGTTGGTCTGCAACTCTGAGACACCAAGAATTTTTAAGAAGGAAAATGTTTGCAAGTCCATGCTCAGCGTTTATTGGAAATCAAACACCAATGCATGTGTAACAAAAAACACATTCATGGAGTGGATTGTGGAGGTGTTTGGGCCCACAGTGAGAAGTACCTGAGGGAGGAAAACTTGTCTGAAAAGGGTATCCTTCTCCTCGACAATTCTCCTGGGCATTTACCTGTCCTGGAAGAAGATTTTAAGTCAGAATTTAACTTCATCAAGATAATATTTCTTCCTGCAAAAACCACTTCTAATTTGCAACTGATGGACCAGCAGGTCATGTCCAACTTTAAGAAGTTATATACAAAACACATGTTCCAAGAATGTTTTGATGCAACTTCATGTTCCAGTATGACTTTGAGGGAATTCTGGAAGGATCATTATTATATCCTCCATGCTATTCACATCATTGCTACAGCATGGGACAAGTTGTGAGTCAGGACACTTAATGCAGCCTGGAAGAAGTTGTGGCCAGACTGCTGCAAGATAAGAAGTTTTGTTTCCAGTGCTCAAGATGCTGAAGATGCTGCTCGAGCAATCACTGCTGACAATGCTGACCTTCTAGATGAGATAGTCTCATTGGGAAAAGCATTACATTTGGAGATAAATGAAGAAGATGTGGAAGGGTTAGTAGAAGAACACTCAGAAGATCTGACAGCAGAAGATCTCAAAGAGTTGGAAAAGCATCTAGATCAGGAAAAGTGCATGGAAGATAGAGAGGAAGAGGACAGCAATGAAAAAGAAAGAGTGCCAACAAGCGACATTACAAAAATGTTGCTTTACTGGGAAAAATTTCAGTCTTTGGCGACAAGGTGGCATCCGAACAAAGATTAAACGGATCGCCTATGTGCCTTGGTTGAAGGCAAGTGTCTGAATCACTTTAAAAACATTCTGAAAAAAAGAGAAGTTCAATCAACTTCGGACAGATTTTTCACTTCTCCTCCAGTAAAGAGATTGAAACCAGCTGTTGAAGAAGAGCAGAATTGCCTTGTACAAACTTAAAACATTTGGAAAAAGAATAGAAATATTGTGTACATATTTTCACCGTAAGAGTATAAAGTGTACAGTATATTTATAGTGAAAAGTTTGTCAGTTTTTCATTCAACGTTCAATTCTCATTCATTCAGTTGGGTTGCAGTTCATCCCAAACTTAGGTGAGTTTTTCCCTTTCTTAGTGTGCTTTTTACTTTTTTATAAGACTCATCATTAAATGATGGGCAGCATTCAGAATAAATTAAACAATTTGCTACAGAAACCTACAGGAATTCATGTTGTGACGAACAAAGATTTTAGCCAATAAATGCGATTCCAAAAGGAATAATCTTCATTAGCTGGGGTATCACTCTTTCATAATTTGTTCTCTGATCAATTCTTCGTGCTAAGGAATATTTTTATCAAAATCTTTTTTCTACTTGTTGATATCATTTTTAAAAGGTTTATTATCAATTCTAATGCTAAACCCTTATTGAAGAAGCTTTTCCTTAAAAAAATGCACCTTCATCATTTTGCTAAATTTAAATACAGATCATATTTTAACTTCTTGAGAAAAATAAAATGAACCTTCAAGGCAGTCATGGACTTCAGTCGTTAGCAGATGTTACCTTTATGAAAAGCAGAACATATATGTCATGTGTTAGTAAACAATCTGGCAAGCATCAAATACTTCTTACTCTTGTAACCAAGAGGATAATAGCATAAAGACTTGAAAATTTAACATTCTTGTTAGAATTACCAGACTGTTAAGAGGAACATCTGATTTCTGTGACAGTTTAGCACAATTGTCGTGAACAAGTGAAAGAAAAATATAATGTCATGCTTGGCCATGGAATTTATTTACTATAGTTTATTGAAAAACTATCAAACTATAGAACTCTACTGTGCTTTCATATTTATCACTCTTAGAAAAAGTCGTTTTCTATCTCCATATCTACTTATTCCATGTTGTTTATTTTATCTTTACTTTGTTGTATTGTGAAGTGTCCTGCTATTGATGTGCTTAAACCATTTATCATCACTTTTCCCATCGCTATGTATTATGTTTGTGAAATTCTGTTTCCTTTACGCATTCATATCACTTTCCATCATGCCCATGAATGTTTTGCTGTGATTCTCCATTCAACTCTACTGGAAGCTAGCCTTTTCATGTAACCATGTTTATTCTGTCTCTCATCTATTATTACTTGCTCCACATCGCCCATGTTTTTGTGTCTACATATTTCTTCCATTTCACTTTTCCTTTGATAGCATATTCATCAAACAATGACGTCTGAGGATGTGTCCAAATATGGCTATCCTTTCTTCTTGGAATTTTCATGAGCATTATTCTTCTTGAAGTCATCGCTTGTTTCTTGCCAAGTTTATAACTTGGATTGTTTATTTATTATGTGAATTTTTATTTTTGAATCTTTAACTTCCAGTTTAAAGTGCCTGGTGTGCTATGTTGCCCACAATTGAATTAATACCTCAAATATTTCTTTTCCTTTTTTAAAGTTGCCTTTAAGGAGCACTGCAAAGCTCACACCCATTCTCTCACCTCTGTCTGAAGAGAGACCTTCCTCAGCTCTGTTCAAAGTGAAAAAAGAGAAAAAGTTAATGAAGGTTCCAGAGAGGCATCCAAAAGCAGCGAAGAGAACAGAACTGACTCTTACAGGTACATTTTTTGTGGAAAGGATGATTCCTTATTTTTTAATATATTTGGTCATTATTTGCTGACCTTGGTAAGTTATACTTTCTCCAAAACTACGTCCAAAAATTGGTCAAGAATGCCCTTTATTAGATATTAGCTAATATCAAACATTCTACTGTAATATGTATTGATAACCCATTGACATATTGAACTTCAAAATTTTAGTAATTGCGGTATGACCTGTAGTAACGATTTGCCTTTATGAAAACTAGCACTTGAATCAGGATACTGATACTCCAATTCTTCTTTACCCAAGCCAAAGCATTTCATCATTTTTTGGTTCTGTCAGAGGTTAGTGAGTTCATGTGTTTCAGCATAATCCATAAAATATAAAAAACTGATTCATAACATGTATAGCGACATTTACTATTGCTTTTCCTTCTAGTCTGCTTTAATAGATTAAATAACTGATGCTAATGAAAGTAGATTTTTGGATAAAAGTGGATTCTTAACATCCTGGGTGTTAGCAATATTGTTAGGGTCCATGTGGTGAGACTTATGCATCACATATAAAAGGAATTCTACAGCTTTACACTAAAATAATGTTAACTTTGTTGTGAGTAGTTTTGCTATTTTGTATCTTAAATAAGTTACAAGTATTATACAAACTTTCTTTTTTGTATGGGTCATTCCATATAAAAAAGGAAGTTATGTTCCCGCACCCTATACTTACCCAGGTCTGATATATTCACATTTGTCATTATGCATTGCATTAAAATTCAGGGGCCCAAAAGGCAGTTTTTCTTTGACCTTTTAGAACTTGCATGTCTTCTTTGTTTTTGACCCATCACACTGTTTTTTGGAAGACCAAAGCTAAGAGGTAGGGGTAAAAAATTACTTGAATAAATATTTGATGAATTGATTTTCATAAATCTCTGGCAACAAAGTCTCCTTTTATGGAATAAAATGGATTTTTGATCTATGTTTATAATTTTTGCTGATGGTGATACTGAATTTTTTCAAATTGTCCATGGTTGGCAGCTTCTGTTTAAGTGTCACAACTCTATCTCCTTGTAGTTAAATCGAGTTTTAATTTTAAAATTTTGATAATTAAAAAGTTGTCAGTGACTTTGTTCATAAAATATTGTGCCCTCCAGATATTTTTAATTCGATTCAGCGTGGTAATGCTTACTATCAAATATCTTTATGAATTTAAGTAGAATCCTCTAAATAAACCATTTTTATGTTATTATGGCAATAAAATACTTTGGTTTTGGCAATAACAAATTATTTTAATATAATTTTTTAATTAAAAAATTAAAAAATATAATTACTCACAGGGACCAAGTCATTTAATTTCTAAAATATTTATGACTTGATATAAATGTTATAAAAATTGTTTTGTGTAAAATTATGTGTTATGTACAACTATAATTTATATATTTATCTATATATTTATATTACATTTAAGTTTTGAAATGTTTTCTTTTATATTTTATTAAATGACATTTACCAACTGTTAAAAGTTTAGCTTTGTCGCCATAAGTTTTTAAATCGCCATAATTTTTTTTTTTTAAGTGGAATAAAAAAAGAGCACCTGCTGACAAGCCATAGGCTTAGCAGGACTTTAATTGTTAATGTTTTAAGCGTAAGTGTATTTTATTATTTGTCTTTTGTAATTTAAACTGTATAAAAAAGCATTAAATATGTTTCTAGTTGTAATAAAAAAATTTTTTTTTAATGAAAAAACTAAAAGTGTGTTTTAATGTGCATAATGGTCACTACAGTAGTTTTTTATAGCATCTCAATAAATCATTTTAGGAGGTGGTTCAAATTTCCTTCGCAAGAGTCCAGCAACTACGCCCCAAGAGGAAGATGAAGAGTCAGCTATGCTGCCTCAGGTTAAGGTTGTGGTCACTGCTCCAACTGCTGGTGAAGAAGAAAATTTCCCCAAGAGTATACTCAGAGACAAGTCACCTACTAAACTTTGGGATGTTGATCCCCGAGACATGACTGGTAAGTTATTAGTTCCCTGAGCTGCCATTGACTCTCTCATGTCAATTTATCTGCTAAATATTCACGTACATGACTACTTGGTACTTGATCAAAACCAATTGCAGTTACATCTACATTTACTTGATGCCCTGCAAGTCATTACAAAGGGTGTTGAGCTAGGGGTTAGTGAAAAACCGGAATGCATTATCATAAACAGTCCTATCAATAGTAACTACATTCCCCAGTTTTACTATGAATTCCAATTCATTCATGCAGTGGGCGTGGCATCATCTTATGAAAAACAGTCTCACCCTTCAAGCTAACATCAAGGAGGACAGACAGTGCACATTTTGCATAAATAATTTTATTCATGGGGATCAGGTTGGTGTGGAGGCTAGAGTACTGATCTGCAATTCTGTGGGTCTAGGTTCAAAAACCAGCTGAAGCAAAGATTTTTTATCGGTAAACCTGTTTTCACTTGGGTACTTTGTGGAGACTATTTCGAGTCCAGTACTCTGTCCATCAGATGGGACGTTAAGCTGTGGTCCCCTCGGTGTATTTTGTGAGAGCAGACTAATGCCAATGCAGGGTTTCTCTCCACCCTTCCTTTGTTCCCTGAAAACTCCTATCTTTACCCAGTTACCCACCAATCCTTTCTGGTGCAAATGACCCTAGTTGTTGGTTGCCTCCCCAAACAATATGTAATAACAACAACAAGAGTTGTTTACTCGTCAACTCAAAATTGCTGGTGAGCTTGCAATAACTTTACTTAAACTTTTATATGCTTATTTCAAGCATTTTCTCCTATACAATCCTTACAATAGAATGTTTTCTATTCACAGCGGAGGAAAAGAGTCTTTGGAAGAGACAAGAACTCGAGGAAGAGAGGAAAAGTGTCAGATTCAAGTTGGAGGAAGAGTTGCATATAAATTTCCAGATTCCAGATGATGTAAGTGAAAATTTAAAAATTCTAATTGATTTATATATGTTATTATATATCTTGAATTGAAATCACTTGGTTTATTCGTCCTCTAACGTTTGAATGCTATGTAATCAAGACAAGTTTTATTAATTCCCTGAAGAATGATGAACTGGAAGAGGTTGATGAAGTTGAAGAAGCTGCTGGAGGAATAGGTGATTGGAATTCAGATGATGAGATACGAGAGGAAGAGGAAATGATAGCCAAGATGAAAGCCTTGGGTAATTATTCTCTCTAGTGCTTTGTTTATTGAGCTCCCTGTGTTCTGCTGTGGTGATTCTCATGCCAAATGGAGGTCCTATAAAACTCAATGTTTGGAAATAATACTTAAAATGATTTGGAGGGATTTTTCACTCAATGGATTAAGGTTACTTTTTTGTTTCCATCGTGAACCATGAAAATAAGAGTGCTGAAGAATTATTTAAAATAGCAGGTCAATTTTGATTATATTTCATCTTCATTCTGATCAGAAAACCGAAGTTTGCTTTCTGTTACAAAATAAAATAAAAAGTGCTGGGAATTTGACAGAAAAACTCCCAAAGTGTCACGTAGTCCATGCCACTTTGAAATTTTTGTTTGAAATTCATGCCACTTTGCAGTTACTGCAAGGTAGGTTAAACTTTGTCATTGTTTACGTTGATTCTTCTCGGGGATTCTTCTGGGCTAGACTCTCCATCTTTGCCTAAAATCAAACTCCACCCAGATGAAAACCCAAGAAAAAATCATCATCAGATGATGTGCAGGGAAAGCATAAGAACTTTCTTGTCATTGCTCTTAAAACCATGCCTTGAAAAAAAAATGAAAAATCTGGAGGTGATTTTTTAAAAAGTCATTCTAAGAATGGTTTTGTGTACAGCTCTTAGGTAATGGGGAATTATGCAAAATGGTGAGCTTACTGATGTTTATTCTTTCATACTTATATGCCAGTTAGTAAGTGTGGGTGTTAAGGAAACAGCTGAAGTTGTCTACTAAATCTTTATTTTATGAAATTATTGACATGAAAACTGGCAAGTGTCCAGTGTATAAATATGAATCAGCATGTACATGTGCCAGAAACTGAAGTCTAAGCTATGTACCAGCCACGATTATGGAGAAATCATTTCCTTGTTTGATGATCTCTTTTTGAGTCCTTTCTTATTCTTTTGGTAGTTGCAAAAGAAACCACAACAATCCAAGAAGAGGATGAAGAAGAGGAGGAAGAGGATGCTGTAACTGCTCTGAAGCCCAAAACGTTGGTGGTGAATCTTGCAGAAAAAGTTTGGACTGACACTGAAGTGGAAGATAGCCCAAAGGAACAAACTAATGAAAATGAAGAAGTTATGAAACCGACTCCAGTCATTGACGAAGTGAATAAAGAAGAATCTTCACCTTCTGGGGATGAAGTGGACTCTTTGAACAAGGAGAGGGAGAAGTAAGTAGAAAAATTATAATCAGCAATTATATGATACATTTTTCCTGTAACATTCATACCCAATTACGCAAACTAGCTTTTATTGTTTATTATCGTTATTACTTTTTCTCACAAAATAGAGTGCAGCTGGAAATGAGGGAGGCTCTAGAAGCTGAGGTTGAAACCTTGAAAATAGAGCACCAGGAAAGCATTAAGAAGTTGAAAGAAGAACACGTAAGAAGTCCCCTTTATTTATCTCAGCAATATTAGTTTGATTGGTAGGAGCATGATTTCAGGTATCTCCACATAATGTATGGTTAGACCACTCATTTTTCTGTTGCGTGAAAATGTCTTTGAGTCAACAATCAAAAGTAAAGTTAACATATTTGTAAATAGGACAGTTGTTTACTGAGATGCTTATTGCCAGGAAGATCTAAAGTCTCTTTGTTGTTTGCTTGATCAAATTGTTTGTTTTCTCTTCATTTAGGATTTGAATAATATTATTTAATAGCCATCTTAAAAGAATGAACCTCAGTAAAAATTAAATGGTGGGAAATGATTTATGGTATCTCATATTTGATTAATTTTGTAACTTATAAAGCTTAATCGTGGACATTGTGTACAGTAGTTACTATGGAAAAAATATTTTCTTACAGGCACGAGTCTTGCTTAAAATCAAGTGTGAATTGTTAGAGGAGGAGGAGAATCATAAACTTACCCTAACTCTTGAGATGAAGAGGAGGTTGGATGCATTTGAGGAATCCCTCAAGAATGAGGAAGAGGAGCGCAAGAAGGGAATGAGGGAGGCATTCAACAAGTCATTAAAGGAGTTGGAGGAAGAGCTGGCAAGTGCAAAAGAGGAGAATCTGAAGAAAATGGAAGAGAAGCGAGAAAAGTTGCAGGAATCCCTGTCTTCGGAAATGGAGGAAATGCTTGCCAAGGAAAGAGAAGCGAATAAAAATGATTTGAGCCAGAGATTGCAAAGTCTCAGGGAAGAAATGAGTGAGCAAGCATCCAAGGAGATTGAAGAATTGAAGGCTCAGCTCTCTGTTGAGTCCAACACAAGGTTGAAAACAGTTGAGAATGAGTTCAAAAAGGTAATCTTTTATTTTAATTTCTTGCTGAGAGTTTATTTTTTGACTTTTCAGAATTTGGATTAGTGAGGGAATACATGAAAATTTGGAGCTCAGCATAATAGTTCATGATGTATGGTAACATTTGCACAGTATTAAAAGTACTGTTTTTCCTGGCCCATTGGACTTTCCAACTCATAAGATACCCTGTGATTTGTTTTTTTTATATTTTAGAAGCAAAAATAATAATCATCTGTTGATGTTGTAACATCAACAACTTTCAAATTATTTATTTCTTTCAATTCAATGAAATTTTCTTGCAGAAGTGATGCACGTAACCTTGTCTCAACAATCCCCCCCAAACAATCCCTCACAATAAAACGAAAAAATAAAACAGCACAATTATTAGCAAAACAGCACATTATTTTAAGTAGACAAAATACTACAAAAATGAATAGAATTCCAAAGTAAAAGTATTAAATGTCCCAATGTCAGTCATTTATGTCAATAAAATAGATTGAAATGGGATTTATAATATTTTTTTAAAATAGTCAATGTACTTATCAAGTTATTCATTAGAAAATCCTTAAAACAAATGTATGACTGTGAGTGCTGATTTAGCTTGCCAAAAACCAGTTTGCTGTGAAAGTAAATAGATGAGCACTTCCGATGGCAATGCAAATAAAATGCATGATAATGTAGCATTACTGTTTAGCCATATGGTACTGGCTGAATTTAGAAACCATTTTCAAATTATAGGTTGTCTTATGGGTTATGAAATACTGTAATTATATAGCTCAAAAAATTCTTTATTTGGATAGCCATTAGAAATCAGGTTGTGAGAATCATAAGACTGGTGCTTAACCAAACGTATACCTAGTTAGATGAAGAACTATTTAAATTATGTGACAAGCTACAACCTTGGTAATTCATTGAAGGATTGAGGAGGAGGAGGAATGGCATGTTGATTTTTTCTTCAAATTCAGTATACATATTGCAATTTGTATTTGTGTTATAGCTATTATTAGAAGAAATATAAAGAAGAAATCATTTAGTAAGTTTATGAACAATGCATGCTGTTGGTTAAGATGTACATAAGAGTGGAGCAAATATGTATTATTGTGTTTATTGTGGTATAAGTGTAAGAAAGATTGATTTACCATAAATTGATAATTACAGAGCAAGTAATTGTTTCAATTTGACTTATATCATTGATTTGATAGAATGCAAACTACTACTCTGTATATATTGCAGGAAATTGAAGAAATTGAGAAAGAAAGGAAAAGGTCACTGGAGGAAAAGAAGAAACTAGAATTACTGGAGCTGAATAAGGTGAAAGACAGTAACTCTGCTCTTGAAAGCTTAAAAAAGGAAATGTCCGAAAATTTAGAGAGCCAGAAACAGAAACTCATTGCAGAACATGCTGCTGTTGTCAATAAGCTACAGGAAGAGCACAACAACAAAATGGAGATCCTCTTAATGGACTTCAAGTTGGAGGTAGGTGTACAAGGGTTACTTAAATAAGCAAATATAAATATGAAGTCCAATGTGGAGAAACAGTTGGTGCATTCAGTGATACACAAAATATCTTGAAGTCAGGGAACTTGATAGGTACACAAAACAGAAGATGCAGCAATAGAAAGCAAACTTTCATAAAAAAATATTGGGTGTTTGAGCCATCATCTTCAGCCATTCAGAAGAGATTGGTATCATGATTGCATCTTTTCTGGGATGGCATGAAGACAGGTTCAAACATCGTAAATCGTATGAAGCAACCTGGTTTTATTTTTCATCATACAGTGAACTCTCGTTAGCACGTTTTTGAAGGGACCCGAAATTCTGAACGTACTAACCAGGAAAACGTGCTAAAGAGGTTTGACCTTCCAGAGAACGTTAAAGATGTAATAATGAGTTGCATAACGTTCAGGGGAATGCTACGTTCGTTTAGTTTATTCTGGTAGATAGCTGCCGTTCATTTATTGTAAAAAACGTTTCACTTCCACTTATTACGCCTTCCAAGAAAATACCTACTAGGTTGACGCGTTATCCATAGTAAATTATGACGATAATAACCAAACAGCACGTTTTGTATGTGATTCCCTTAAGTTCAGCATCATAGTTAGCGGAGCCGCCCGGCGATTTTTCTCGTACTTTCCACGTAATGAACATGTCTCAGGATAGATGAATCCGCAGCGCGAATGCCCCACACTGCACTCTTTCGCACTTCATGGTTTGCAAATCATGGACAAAAATAAAAGTCGATTATTATGATGAATGCAACGTAAATTATTATATTTTCATATTAACCATGATGAAACTTTTTATAAACAAATATTAAAATATATTGTGAGGATTGTCAAAATTCCTCAAAAAAATGAACAAAATGAGCACCTGGCCCAAAAAAATTCCACTTTCCAGAGCGTATATGGCTTTACTTGACCACTTGTAACAAAACAAAAATGGAACTTCCCATTTGTTCTCTACTTATATTTAGCACACAAAAACATACGTTAAAAGATGAAACAATAACTTATAGGGGCGAGAAGAATCTGTGTAAAGTGCTTTGTTTCTTAATACTGAGCCCCAATTCTTTGATAGTTGAATCAATTTTTACTAAAGCATTCAGAACACTTTCATCAACTTCGTGACTTGTAACGAACTGTCGCACTGTGTCCATCGCCTCGACGGCTTTAGCAAATGTTGGAGGCGATTTGGGCTCCACCTCGTCATTCTCATCTTCTTCTTCTTCATTTCGAAGTTCCTGCTCACAGACTTCGTCTATTGACATCAATCTACAGATTAAAATACATGACAATGAGATTCACCGTCTCATTCAATCAAATTTTGAAAGACTTCAGAGTATGAAAGTTAATTTTTGGAGTAGTTATTGTAAATTTAATTAATAATTCTCTCAATAAATGATCCTCAGTTTTTAAGTCTCACAAATTCAACCAACCAACCTGCAAACTTCGATGCCATCATCACAAGCAACGTACTCGTCGAAGGATATCCCCTCCCCTTCTCCGAACAGCTGATCCCAGCCTTCAACGGGCTGCTCATCCGCTGTCTCAGCAGTCAACGACGCAGTACGGTCCTCATTTGTGGTGCGAAGAAATCCAGACGCACGGAAGCAATTTCTTATGTTCTCGGGTTTGACTAAGTCCCAGGCATACTTCACAAAATGCATCGCTTTTAGGATATTTACTTTTTGACCTGACACTTGAAGGTTGGTCAATCTCTCATTGACAAGTAGTTTCCTGTACTTATGCTTCATGCATCGTATGATACCTTGATCGAGGGGCTGCAAAACACTCGTGCAATTAGGAGGAAAAAACGCAACTTTAACATTTCTTAAAAATGCAGTGTCTATTGGGTGTGCTGTGCAGTTATCAATGAGCAACAAAACGTTACGATTTTGTCCACCCATCTTGGCATCCAGTGCTCGCAGGAACTTTTCAAAAATTGTTGTGGTCATCCAGGCATTAGAGTTGCATTCATACGTGCAAGGTAATGTCCGAACATGTTTGAAGCATCTGGGGCGTTTATATTTCCCGATTACTAATGGAATCAATTTTTCCGATCCACTTTCGTTGCAGCATAGGAGGACTGTCAGCCTCTCCTTACTCATTTTGCCTCCATGACACTTATCTCCTCTAAATGCCAAAGTTTTATCAGGCAGAAGATTGAAAAATAAGCCGGTCTCATCGGCATTAAAAACGTCATTCGGGCTGTAGTTTTTAATGATGCTTGGGAGGGTGACATCTTTCCATGTTTCTCGAACGTTAGTGTCCACGCTGGCTGCCTCGCCTCGAACGCACCTGTAAACTATGCCATGGCGTTTTTTAAATCCTTCAACCCATCCATTCGAAGCCTTAAAATCACTGATGCCCATTTTATCGGCTAAGTACGAGGCCTTTTCACGTAATATTACACCATCTAATGGCACATTGGATGAGCGCGCTTGTTTGAACCACTTAAGGAGGACATCCTCCAACTCACAAAATTTGCCACCTCGCACTCTTTTCCTGTACTTGCTCGTGCCTTCTTGCGATGTATTCTCAAGTTTTTTCCTATTTTTCACAATAGAGTTTAATGTTGACGGTGGAATCTTCATTTTGGCTGCTATTTCGACACGCTTCATATGTGGATTTTCGTCCACTTCTCGGAGGAGTTTGAGCTTTTCGATTGTCGATATTTGTCGTTTCAACACACGCTTCTCCATGACTAATTCTTATCACTTGTCACACTTTAATTACTTGTCACACTGTTAATTTCTCGAAGTGTTTTCACAGTTTGGCTGCCCAGCGAACATTTATAAAACAAACGAACATCGCAATAAAATCGTCTGCTTGTGGGTGCCAAACGCTGAATGGCCAATTCAAATGTTTGTGAATGCTGCATTTTTACTTCTTCATAAACAATTTTTAACCATAATGTATTAAACAAATTTTATTGTAAACAATAACGATCTTTTTTAATGCGAGAATCAAACCTCTTGAATGATATTCATCGTCATGTTAACCTATAGGGCGGTTATTTTGCCGGAACGAATTTGGTTTGGTCCTCCTACGAACGTGCTAAAGAGGTAACCAAAACGTGCTAACCAGGATTATTTACATGCACTGCGACCCGGACCTGAGGAAATGAACGTGCTAACGAGGAAAACGTGCTATCAAGGAACGTACTAACGAGAGTTCACTGTATCTTGTTTGTGTTCCCATCAAGCACCAGTACATGTAGACGTTTAGAATTAAAATATACATATGTATCCCATACACCTGTTCTATGGCCATAACTTGTCAGAAAAAGATATATATACTCATTAGTTACAGATGTTTCACTGCCCATAGCCACCTTCATCAGTGGGAAGCAAGAAACATACTGAAGTGTAGTGTAGATTCTGCCCTGTTGGTATTTTCATTCAGTATTTACAGTCTGCAATTCGATAAAATGTTGAAAAAAGTAGTTTTATTTTGCTGTTGCGCTCATCAATGACTGCAATTGTGGCTGCAGGAGGAAATTCCACAGCCATTGGTCGTGCATCTTTGGTCCTCACCTCACTCCACACCTTTCTATCTTTCTTGCAGGAAGAGAATATGAGGAGGGAGCAGCAGGAGAACCTGTCAAGGCTGAAGGAGCGGCTGAACAGTGACCATGAGGTGGAGGTGAAGAAACTCCGGGAGATCATCGACCGGAGGAATAGATACCTGGAGGAGCAGGAAAAGCAGGCCAAGCAGGAGATGGCCAAGATCGAGCAGGAGAACTCCAAGTGCGAGCAACTCCAGCGACAGGTGGAGCTGCTGTCGCTCAAGCTGCGCGAAGGCAAGCGGATGCTTGAGGAGACACGTGCAGCCAAGCCGGACGATCGCGTATTCGAGGAGCTGCGCTGCAAGAAGCGGATCCTGGAGGACAAGTACCGAACGCTCAAGGAGAAGTACATAAAGCTGAAGAGTGAGGCGAAGGCCAACGTGGAAAAGCGGACCGCGAAGAAGGTTGGCGGTGGGGAGGCTGGTGGTGGCAGGGGGGGCACCGGATCCGAAACAGACCGCTCGACCTCACAGAGAGTGGGCCCTAGGGTCGCAGGTGACAACTCGCTCGCCCCCACGTCATTGTCCCAGGAGGCGACTCCCACCGGCATCACCAGGGGCATTGGAGGCATCAACAACAATAACAATAGCAACAGTGCGAGCACCAACAGTGCCCGCAAGCAGGACGTCTGCATTGTCACCGTGGGCCCGACGCCAACCAAGGAGAAGGCCCCATTCCCCGCACCGCCCACAGAGCCCCCGGCTGACGCCGGCAGCGATGCCGGGGAGGAGGTGTTGAGTGGTGGCACTGACAATGGTCTCCGCCCACCGGCCACTCCCAAGGCCTTGCCCTCAAGCCCCTTGAGTCCGGCCGGGCCGGGAGACCTGAGCAGTAGCATCACTTCACCACCCGAAGACTCTCACACTGGAGGCACGGCCTCGTCGAGTGGCACTGAGAGACCTCCGCGCCCAGCCGGGTTCGAGCCGAGGAAGCGGAAGCAGTTCAGACTGAAGTCGTCATCCACTTCCAGGTTGTGCAAGGGGAGGGACATGTCCCCCGTGGAAAACTTAAGGAAGCAACTGAAGAAGCTGGAGGACTTGGAGGACCTTTTCCCCGTGACTACGCACACTGACATGTACTTGCGATATCCTTTCACCGACTCAGGTTAGTGGAGCCAACAGATCTAAATAGATTTTTTTTACATTTTATTGCTGACAAGATTGGAAGATGTCAATACAGCCCAGGGTGGGTGAGTGTTGGGTCCCTGGTTCAAATTTGGGAGAGGGTATCTGGGCGAATCCAACCTGTGTGATTTTCTAGGTATCAGAACTTTCTGGAAAACCACGGAAAGCATGGACAGAAAACCCTCCCCCACCCTGACATGAGAGTTTAATTCGCTATGCGGTACTTGGTGAGGTCTATCCTTACTAACCAGACTGGACTACTGGCTGAGCATTATGTGGCTATGGTGGCTATGAGTAATGACATACAGCTAAGATAATTAACGCCGTTTAAGATTGTTTGTATTCAGCTGTAGGACAGAATTTTTTGCCCAGGGAATGAGATTAAGTGCTCTCTACTCTAATTCATCACGAAAGAATTCAGAGAGTCTGTTACCAATAAAGGTCTCACCTGACGGACAGAATACTACTCCTGCCAGTACTCTAGTGCTCTCCCTGCATTTCCCAGTAGCGACCTGTATTTCTCTGAAAAAAACAATGCCAGAAAATGGGAATCAGACCTGGGTGATCGGTCATAACCTAGTCAGTTATGAAATTTGGTAATGTAGAAATTTGTTGGGAAGGGAGAGAAGGATTTGAGAAACCAGTGATGCCATTAGCCTAAATCGCAAAAAAAAGAGGAGAATGAAAAACCTTGTGGTCATTATTATGACTACGGAAATATCTTGCTCAAACTACCCTAACATCCCATCCTGCAGGTGGAGTACCAAGCTTTGAAACGCTATCCATATGATGCTCATGTAAGAACCGGCATTCGTTTGGTCAACCTGCAACTTCTGGAATTCGAACTCGGGCCCTTGGGATGTGTTGATTGGTACTCCTGTCACCACACCGATAAGTTCCCCTCTTACGTTCCTGGATGATTTAGAAATATCTTGCGAAACCTTCGAGACTATTTCGTCAGCAGTATTGTTTTTATGTGATGTTGTTTCCCAATGTTATTTCCCAATGATACTATCTGCATCGATTGCGAAAGTTCGGACAATGCACTTCAGACCGAGGAGGGAGGTGTTTGGAAGGGAGTAGAGAACGGGTGGTGAGAAGCCCTGTGTCAGCATTAGCTTACTCATTGAAAGAAAGCAAAGAGGAACATGGTTTTATGTCCTATCCGACGAAGAGGATATTGCACGTAAAGTACTCTTTGACAGTACTCTAGGAACGACCGGCGTTCTATTGTTATATGTGTAGTTTCCAGGTTTCGACCCGTAGCTCTGGAGATAGGAAGCCAACAATTAGTGTATTTCAAAGAGCCTCCATGTTTTTTTGATCTCCCACTTTTTCTTGATAAGCTCGTGTTTTACATATTGGCCAGAAACCCACTATCATTGGTTTGACAATTGGAGGAAAGTTGTTGCACTGACAATGAGTGGCCCTTTGACGATTGTTGGTTGCATTGTGAAAAGTATGCTGGCTGTCGTTTTCCAAATAAGTCTATTTTCGCAGAATTTACGAATTCGTTACACTAACTGCATGGAAATATTTTCTTGTTGAGATGATTTCTATGTGAAGTTGTTGAATTCTCGACGAGGACAGCTAGACAGCATAATGCCAGGTGGGATAAACCGATGTGCAACAGCCATCATAACATGTCACTGTAGGCGCTAATGTCGTTTGGGTTGCATAATTGTCACGTATCATGTGCCACGACTGAAACTATCTAATGGCCATCCATAATGCTACATTATGCAGAAAAAGGAAGGAGTCGAATAAACCGTTACAATGCACTTTCAACTGGTAGGTTGGGCTGTAGTCCAGCCTTATGAGAGAAATATACATTGTAAATTCTTATTTTGATCGAATAATAATGATAATACAAATAATAATTGATGACTAATCAATACAATTGAGAAATAAGTAACATATTTAGAAAGAATGGTTACTTTATCATTCTCAAAAAGATCATTGGCGATATTATGTATGTTTTATTGGCAGTATCACATAATTTAGAGGTATTTGCGGTTATCATGGTCATTATAGAGAAGCAAGGAGTTTAAAATGTTGAAAATAATTGTTACGTAATGTATGGATATCCCTAATAAATAGTATAAAATTTAAATTTTTGTTTGTTATTACAGGAGAAGGTTAAATAAATTTGAACAAATAAACTCCTAATGATCATTGCCTGATGTTTTTGGCAAATGGCGGAGTCTTGAAGGGGGCGGAAAGGTATTAGGATGCAGGCTTTACCCGTGAACAACTCAATGATAAGGGGACAATAGTTATTAGGGAGTGGTGGTGAAGATATGGGGCAAGTGACCCTTTTTGAATGTACCGTTGTTGGAGGTCAGTGATGGAAAAAGATGGGAACCCCAACTGGGAATCCTGTCCATCATGATTCCACCCTCTCTCCCCACCTCATCACCGTCATCTCAGCAGAAAAGAAGACAGTTCCTCTACTCCATAGTGTCAACCCATTGCTTATTGTACTTCATATATTGATCAATTTCCTCAGCAGTAATTTATATTGAGATTGGTAAAGTAATACTTGCTCACTCTTAGTTCACTTTCACCTCTACCTCACCTTCAATTATATGCCACTCAAACATCTGGTGCCCACTCTAATTAGTCTTGTTTCTAATAAGGTAAATAAACCATTGTGATGACCTCTGTTAACCATGAGATTTGGGAGGTAGATGAGTACAGTGTAGAAGGGAGACTTTTTCACTTGTTGATGGATCAACATTTTTCGCATAGCTCTAATTAGGACACATGTTTCATAGGTCATTATTGAAGTTATATCTCTTTGTGGAAATTATTTCTTCATCTTGTCCAAATTCTATGCAATGTTACAGGAACCTTTCGAATTTTCTCATCCCCTTAACTACCACACTGACTTTTCTATTAGTTCTCGATGTGTCCTTAGAAGCTAGCACTTAAAGTTTTCATCCCTAGAATAGATTTCTCTGTAAAAGCTCAACCATAGCAAAGCCATAAGACAGAATGCTCTACTTTTAGTCTCCCTTTTTTGATTATTACCATGATGGGGAAGTCACATGATTTAAATGTGTCTCACATTCTCATTTGTAGACCACATGAGTTTAGCTGCCATGTTTCTTTTTGTAATTGTGTGCCAGACCATTGACTGTACTACATCTCTTTTTTCAGGGCAATTTGGTAGCTCAGAATTGGAATTTTTCCGTCACCGGATACATCTGGAGCGTGATTCTGTTCGGAGAGCCAAGGAATTCCTCCGTCAGCAACGCCAGTCATTCCAAAGACGCCAGAGGGAATTACGACAAAAACAGCACCAAGACCAAATTCAACTTCATCAGCAAAATCCCAAAGCTCAATTGGAAATGTTGCATAGTTCAATAGGAAAGGTTAGTGGTTCTGTATTAATAGTGCTTGCCTGAGGTTACTTTTATAGCCAATTATGTTTGGATTTGGATTATGAATTTTGTCATTCATAAATACCATACTTTTATTCCGGAGAATTAGGTACAGTCTTATGAAATGCATCAAATTTTTACCATATATTTGGAAAAATAAATGACCTTTCCATTGATGTTGGAAATTCTTATGGAAAAACAGGGAAGTGATCATGTACTGAGGGATGTAAACATATGGCAAAAAGTTAAAAATTAGAAATAAATGACAAGTTGGTACATATTACTCTAATTTATTACTATCTGCCATGGATTTGACAAATATAATGTCATTATCAAGGTACCATTGATGATGACATTATATGTGTCAAAACCATGGTTGATAGTAATAAAATAGTGTGTAACGTACCAACTTGTAATTTCGTTCCTGTGAGTTCCATAAAGTTCAGCCTGCAACTTTAATCATATATGAAAAATTGATGTGAATTTCAATGGAAAGATGTTAAGAGTAAGGTTTATCCACAACATCTATACATGTTGAAATTTCATTTACAGTGTAGATGTACCTTACCTCATGGCATTTCTGCTACTTGTAGGTGTCCATTGTGGCACACCACCAATTTTGCCTCTGTAGCCAGCTGTAAAATTTTTGCTGTAGGCTTGCTTTTCATGGCCCCTTTGACTATGTGCCACTGGTCTTGTCCTTATAGGAAGAACGGGAGCTCACAGACATGGAAGTGAGCCTTCATCGTACCCGGAGTCTTCTGGGAGAGAAGATAATTCGCCTGCGCCACTTGGAGCAGTCTCTTCAGAGGGCTTCCTTGGCATCAGCCTGTGCAGCTGCGGCTGCCGAAAGCAAAGCACAAAATGGAGAAGAGCCTGCTAAAAGGACTTCAGCCATCCCTCCACACATTGAGAGGACCTCTGCCGGGGGAACGGATGCCACACTCAGTGATTTGTCATCGCACAGTGGTAGTTCAGGATTCAGCAGTACTGAACTTGGCACAGAAACAACAGGTAATCATTTAATGGGTACCTAGTGGTAAACGTGCTGAGAACACAATGGGTTTGGGCTCAGTCGATTGTGTTGCGATCCTTGCTATATCCAAATTATCAAATGTGCTTGATGTCCACTTTTTTGTGGGTAAATGAGCATTGTCATGGATGACTTTGTAAAACTGCTGCATAATAAAAAAAACACTGGTCATTTTGTAAGTTCTGTATATTTTAAACCTTTGAGTTCCACCATTGCAGAGAGTGATGTTTGAAAAGTTATTCAAAAGTATAGGCATCTCTCCTAGCGACTCCAAATTTTTCAACCACAGAATTGGTATTTTATCAAGTGAATATTTTACCATTTTTTAATGTAGGGCAAGCGGAAATAATAAAAATTTATGAAAACAATGTTATCAGTGAATTATGAAAATTTTGGCTTGCTAGCATGAAAATTTTGAGGAAAATTTTTAACTTCTATGTAAATTTTTGAAAAAAGGATCAAGTAAAACTGTAGAGTTTCAGTATTAACGAGGGCTCAAGCAAATGATAGTGTCATAAGTAATGAATTGAAATTATGTCCAAAATTGAACGAATGGAATTGCTTCACATGGATAATTCACATGATAGATCTCCTATTGAAAGCCCAATATTGGTGTGCTGTGAAAGCATGCTGGGCTTATAACTTGGTAGAGGAAATTTTAACTTCTATATAGAGTTTAAAGCTTGCCAATTTCACTTGTTCCTTTTTTTCAACAATTTCATGGAGGCCAAAATTCTACTTCCAAAAAGTACATACTTAACTTAGAAACAAAAATTAAAAAGAAGTTCTGGCTACAAGTTTGGTGGTTGGATCATTGGATCCTTCTCTCTACCATTGTGGCTTATGAAGGACAAAAATACGGACTTGGAAACTCTCATGCAACAGGAAGGTTTCACTGCTGTTGTTGGGTATTGGTATCTATCAAATATATTCTTGGTGGGACATTCCAGACAGCAATTAGAAAAGATAGGAAATCAAGATGGCATAATAAATCTTTTTTTGCCAACTTTATATATTCAGAATTATTTGTGGTAGTGAGTGGTTTTCACCTCATTTTTGACAAATAGGCTTATTTTGCTATCATTAATCTCATAATCTTTTTTTGCCAACTTTATATATTCAGAATTATTTGTGGTAGTGAGTGGTTTTCACCTCATTTTTGACAAATAGGCTTATTTTGCTATCATTAATCTCATATCATGCACCATTTTGTATCACGGTCTGTAATTATATGGTAAATTCATAGAGTAATGTTCTTGGCAAGGCTTAGGTTTGAGCTGTATGCTTATATTCTTGCTTGACTGTGTAGAAACTTTAGTGAAGAGTGTTACTTTTCTAAATTGTCTTCCAGGGAGAACCAATATAAATGATGGTCAAGCAAGAAACTACCAGGAATCTTCAGCCATCGTGCAAAGTCTTGAAATACTCAACTCAGAAATACGCAGCATATGGGAGGTGTTAAGCAAGCAACATGGGCTTGGTAATATAAAAATGGGTAAGCAACCAATAATGGGCAAATTCACTGATTATTGTTAATTAAGTATATATACTTGTCGCAATAATTGATAAGTTTGCTGCTAGTTGGTCGAACTAATTTCTCTGTAACTTTGAAGGAACCAACATATTGTATTGCATATATTTTAAACTCTTCTCTTCCATGCTTGAATGTTTATGTTGGATAGATTTTGATCAACTCTCCAATTATAGCCACCCATGTAAAATATGATTTGAGAGTTTCTGCGTTAAACACAATTATGGAGACTAATGCTGAAAAATTCTAACTCCTTTTAAACAAATGAATTTTTGATGAAATATGTAGACTGATTATCACTATTCTTAGTTAACTTCACTACAGTTTGACCTCTTTAGTTTGGCATCCTATAATCCAGAAACACTATTGTCGGGTGCTTTTAGAATATATACGGTTGTTAGTTCGCAGATTGTCTACTGCATAGTGCTCTCAGCAGTGATCATGCCACAATCAGTTTACTTTGATTTTCTTGATCTTCTTAGGCCAGGCACTCAAAGAAAGCAGGTTTCCTGCTTACCGGCTCCAGTCGGTGCCGTCAGACATCAAGAATATAAATAAGTAACCAAAGGGAGGTGGACACCGTAAAAGCAGGTTCATTTTTCCTGGTAATGGTTCTTGTGCCTGAAAAGTCCCTGGAATGAGCAGATAGTGAACACAAAGAAAGCAGGTTTCTGCTTACCGGCACTGACAGGCATCAGCAGTGTAATCAAAATTAGGTGAACACAAAATCAGATTAGGCATTCTGGAGCAGGCAAAATCATTACCGACCCGGGCAGGCAAAATCACCAGAATGTAAAAATAATTCTTATGTGCTGATGGCACGCACAGACTGCTGTATTGTATATGCTGTAAAAATCTCCAGTAATTCACCATTCATATAATAACATGGTTATTTTGTGATTCTGATTCTCACTGCAAGGGAGGATGGTTAATATACGACTCGTGAGAGTATTTTTAATTGTAAGTCAATAACGTTCCAGACAATCTGGTTAACAGCAAACTAGGTATTTATTCAAAAATTCATTCTGGCACTGCCTTCGAGTAAATATGCACGAGGTGCTGTTTTGATGGCATAGCAGGAAAAATATAGTGTAGCATGACAAGTTTAGGCATTTATCATTTTTTACTGTCCTTTGTCATCTGAGACATTCTATGATCTGGCCATTTCTGTGGTCCAGCACTTCTGTGGTCCCAAGGCTGCCAAACTAAAGAGGTTTAACAGCATATAATATCCCTTGCCAACTGTAGGGTTTCTGAACAATGCTCTTAATATTTCTGTTTTAATAGTTCAGATCTGATGAATATCCATGCAGGAAACTCTATTAGAAGGGCAGCTGAGCTTTCTCAGTTCTCTTTTCAAACATTATCAGCCTCCTTTCCATCAGAAATTTATGAGCTAGGTACTACTGCATGCATCTTTCATAAGCCAAGGATTATTATTGTTTGTTAAGAGTGGTTATTGCTTCCAAAGGATCATGAAATAAATATTATCATTGTTTCGATAATAATGGCCTGTTTAGCCTCCTTATCCTATATCTCTTTCTGTCTCTTAGACACAATTAATTAATTACCTAATTGAGCTTATAGATCACCTAATGTTAAAAACATATTAAAGGGTAAACTCAAACAGTGATGTCACAAAGATTACCGCTGAGTTAAAGCTGAATGAAACAATAAATGCCCTGTAGTCATTATAAACTCATTTTATCTACTACATATCCACCTGCTCTTCAGTGTCTCTATTCATTTATTACATCTTCCCTTTTTACCCAAAATTCTCTCTTCAATCATAACTTTCAGGAGTGTAGAATGTGGGGAACAGTCTTAAGTGTCACTTGGTAGGGATCCATCATGCTTTAGATATTTGTTGATGTGAAAACATTGAAGATTTTCTCTGATGCTAAAAAGAGTCATTTCAGGCATTATATGGTGGAATAACATAATTAAATGCGATTGGCAATTTTCCACAAAGAAATCTTTACTTCGACCGGTTTCGATGTGATACATCATCATCTGATGATGAGATTTGGTCATTGCCAATTGCCAATCATATTTAATTCTCTAATGATGTTGCTTTGCTGTGAAACAATGGCTGTAAAAAATGCAAATATTTGGGGGAATGGCTGTGATCTTACTTTTACATGCATCCCAAGAGTATACCATCATGAACTTCCAGTATTTCCTAAATCTACTTTTTTTGCTTCCTTCGTATATCTCCCAACAACTTACTCTCCTTGCCCATTAAGACTAACTCTTTTTTTGTTTGTCTTCCTCTTTACTCAGCTAACCTTTACCATTCCCCTCCAAGCCCAGATATCAAAATCCTCGAACCTACATTTGTCCCCCTTTTTCAAAAACCACTTTTGACAGCAAATCTCCATATGAAAGTATATATACATCAGAAGCTCCATATAATGAGAGCTCTTGGGAGCCAAAAAAAATCACTTGCTGTATCAAACTTTTGTTGTCACCAAAGATGTTTAAATAATCACTACACAGCCAATTCCTATTACTTTAACACTAGTTTAATCAATATTTTGGGTGTTTTCGGTGAATGGCCAGAAGATTTCATTTAGATAGCTGTTATAAATTTTATTTTTTCACTAGGTATGTGCGAGTAGCACTTTTTGACCTTGAGTCAAGTTGTAAAGTACTCGCGAGTATCGAGTCGAGTCGAGTTTGTACATTATTGTACATGAGTGAAGAGACCCAGTTCTTACTTAAGTCATCACAAAAAAGTTAGCCAGCAATCTGACTATCAAATGGCAGGTCTACCTACCTAATGCATAGTTATAAACAGTCAAATTAATATGGCACGTAGCGCAGGCCAAAAGACATAATGGAAATTTTCCGGTAGTTCTCGAAATAAGAAAATTACCTTCATTCCTAGGATTACTCAAAAATGTGTAAATTAGCTTGCAGTACGGTACCTAGAGTGTACTTAAGCATAATATGAGGCCTATATGAGTGACATGCCCTATTAACTTGAAAGTAAGCCAGGAAGCAAAATATTTTTTCTTAAGGAATACATAAGCCTAATTAGAAGATCATTTTCACATTCCTATGCATTTCTTTTCAGAGCTAAACGCTTTCTCAGTGATGTCGTGTATGCCGGGGTTAGTCCAACAGTACAGTGAATTTCATACAATTTGCCTTATTTGTGCAGTAAATATTTGATAAGCTCACGCCTCAAATTTATGGTTGGCCGTTAATTACATAGTTAGTTTTTTAACATATACTTTTCTTCCTCTTCCAATTAATGGCACCATCTCTTCAAAATCGGTGATTTCTGCCTAAACATGATAGAACTTAGAATCATAAAAATGATCTGTGTCAATCACCCCCATTTGCACGATGCATGAACACCCAATATCAGCACGGGTTATTTCCAATATCCATTAATGCAAGTTAATAACGTTTGAACAATGAATTTTCATTCACGGATGAATGTGAGCAGGTACATGAATTTTGTATAGAGTCCTGTGGATTAAAGTTTTCGATTTCTAAGGAAATATATTTGAACAAAAATTTATTATAGATAATTATCTATAGATATTTATAATTATTTATCTTAAGATATGACTAGGAACTTGAAATTAATGATATAATTAATAATCCTAAATAGGAAATAAAAAAATGGAATAGTAAAACTTATAAGTTTTATACGATACCTATATCAACTGTAATGCCCTTATAAAAGGATGCCTACCATCCGTTACAAAATTTCCTTCACCTTTGAGTTTGAAGACCAATATCTCCAGGATGGCTAAAGCGATTCTAAAATAAAGTACATCAAATTAAAGCTTGTTTATTTCTACGTTTATTGGTAGTATTAAAATATTTTTACATTTTTTTTTACTGAAGTATGTGTTTAAGAACGGATATTTAGCGATTTATTTTTAATACCTGATGGATCCATCGAATTCGGGCATCGTAAGAACAACACAGATCGAGATATCAAACTTCCTTTTCACATATTGTAGCTAAGGGCTTTGTTAATAGTTATACGAAGTTTCATAGTATTATGTTCATCAATATTTTTGTTATTGATGAATTTGTCAGACTGCGTTATTTTCCGTCCTGCACGCTTTCCGTTCCGGAAATCACCATTTGGACCTTTCTCTTGCTCTCAAGTCATTAATATGAATCCACTTATGAAGTCTCAGTAGAATTCGTTGGTTATTTGATATCGATATGTATTTATTTTCAGCTATAAAAGCACGCACAAATGCCCAGAGCATGTCTGGAAAGGTAGAGCGCGCGTGGAATCATCTGCTGCAAGCAGATCGCCTATCGCTGTGAATGAGTCATGAGGAGTCGACAATAGCGGAAAAAAGTATCGCCTTTAAGAATGCAAGTCAGTGTCATTTAAAGAACTGACGGTATCTTTGGAAGCATACTGTCATTATGCCTCCTCTTGCAAAGATTTTGGAGACGGAGTTGAAGATAATTTAAAATGCAATTTGTTTCTTTCGTCGAGAAGCCGAGAAATGTGGGGACAAAAGCTATCTCTCTTGTCGCTGATTTTATTTTGGTGAATACTGCAACTTTTAAACTTTTATTCAAGCATAGGCAAGGATATTTTTCCTGTGCGTACTAGAGAAATTTTCTCGCGTGGTGTTTGGTGCGCGCGGTACCTACGGTAGCTTACAACTTGACAACCTCGAGCAGCTTATCTCTCCAGGCCAAAAGTCCTGTCGCGTGGAGCTCGCTTTCCGAAATAAATATATACATATATACAAAGCATATCTAATTCTCCCAATTTGTTAAGTCATTTTACACGTTCTTAGTTTTCAAACACGAAGTATACCATCAAAACGAACTAAATTTCCGACTTCCGCATGCTGAGCTAGTGCATTTTTATATATTATTCGTTACGTAATTAGTAACTGAGCAATCTATTTTAAATTTTGTTTAGTCTAAGATAAATATATGTTCCATATCTTATGCGAAGAAAAGAGAAGTGGCTTTTCATGTGTATCTTCAAGTGGGCGTCAAACTTGCTTCCCGGAACTTGAATAATATCCGGCATTTTCATCTGTCTCAGTCGAAAAATTATTTAATATAACCAACTAAAAATATATTTTTGACATTATTAAACGTATAAATAAATAAGATTTAGTTCGATATACTTTATTTTAAAATTGAACTACTCATTTTTATGATCTAAACCTTCAAACTCAGGGGATGGAATTTTACAACGGACATTAGGTGCTTTGAGCTCGAATATAGTCCCCCACCCCAGACTTTTTCCGCAAATATTTCGGCCAAAAAGGGGGGGCTAGCTATATTCGGAGGAATACGGTACATACGTGGTTTCTTGGACCGTGTAACTACCGATTCATCCATTCGTTCACGCAAACATAGGTAAATCCGTTCACGTAAACGTACATGAAACCATTCACGCAAATGTAAATGAACGTACGTAAGTACATGTTCATACGTGTTATCTACCGTGTAACCAGAGATTACCTCGATTTTGATGATAGCGCTTCCTGTCGGCAGATTTCTGAACGTATTGGCCTTGGCGGCTCCGTCGACAAAAACTACTCAACTCGACTCGACTTTCGTAAAAATACTCGAGTGCTCGAGTCGAGTACCAACTACTCGACTCGAATTTTCGAGTACTCGCACATCCCTATTTTTCACACTTCATTGACCCATGGTTGTATTTACCGTCAATGACTTTGAATTTCATGCCACATGTAATTATTTGTAATATGAAACATTAACTTTTGACTCTTAGGATACTGTACATAGCCATACTTACTTGAGTTCAAAATATGTTGCAGAGGCAAGTAATATAGCAGTGCACTCGATAGTTATTGGCAAAAATGTCAGAAACCATAAAAATTGTCATACACCAATTGTTATACCCATTGCTTACACGCAAGCAGTTGTGAGTACCAAATGAATTTTATCGATATACGCATAATGTCTTCTGCCATATTGACTTCTAGCACCAGCTGTGCAATCTTTTTGATGACAATGCCCTCCCACCTCACTATTTTCGTATTCATTAATCAAACGAAGTTTGCTTTCACATCTAATGACATATGTTTCCCAGCCATAAAGTTTGCTCACAAGGTGAACTGGTAGAAGAAGTGGATGATTAACAAAAAACCAATGATAAGTGCATGAACTATCGAGAAATCCACAAGTGGGTGCATACTCAGATGGGTATGCTCGGAATGTTGTATATGTGTGAAAAATTTATTTTCATTTTAATGAAAATGATAGACATCAAGAGCTCAAGCTTGTGCACATGAAATGTGCTCTATGTTGCTCATATGTAATATCAAATAACCCCTGTGAAAGCAACTTTTGCTCTCGTTTATGCCGAAAAAAATCATAGGGTAATACATAAATGGTTCATAGGTCTTCCCTCACTATTTTGAGCTTCTTGCTTTATACTGTACTTGTTACTTGGGGCTTCAACTGTAAATCTTTTCCTCAGTCAATGATTCCCTTCTTTAATAGCATTCTTATTTTGCTAATGCAGTCCTTACTACTGTTTGTGACCTTTCTGGGAGGAATTTTAGTGCAAACAGGAATAAAGAAATGCATGTGAAGGACGGAGTGGGATGAATGGTGCATAAAGGGTTAGGGACCAGGGATTCACCTCTAGTCTCAGCATGTATGAATTTAGTGTAAATTATGTATGTGATCTTACCCTTTGTTCCAAGCTGATCAGACTACAGAGAAATGAAACCACAGATATGGAGCCTAAGTGGTTCAGCTGATAGTGTTTCTACTTTAGATATAAATCACACTTCTTATTTTTTTTCTTGAAATTATATGAGGATATCTTGTTTGAAGAGATATGCAAGATATGAGGATCCCTGTAGAGCAATTTTTAATGAAGATGAAATCCCAAAATAAAGGTCCTAAAATTTGTTGAATCGAAACAAAATGGCCCATGTGCTCTTAACTGTTGAAGATACAATTGGATGGCTGTGTGTGTCACCATGATGAATTAAATGTCATTGGTGTAAGCATTGTATATGGTGTCATATTCAGCTTTTTAAAATCAAATTTAAGTGTATGCTATATATTAATTTTTAATATTTATTATTAATAAGCTATAAGTATATTGTTATGAAGAGATTAGCCGATAGAAGAACTCAGTGGAGAGCTGAGTCAAACCAATCTGAGGATTGATACCCAATGATGCTATTGCTGTACTTTTTTTAGAATTGAGTTATTCCATGACCCAAAGTATTCTATTCTTTCTATAAAGATGTGAATGGGAAAGAAAAATAATACTCTCTTAGCAAAACTGACTGGTAACAATGTTTGAAGAACAAAGTATCGGAAGTGTATGGTTGGAGAACTATGGTCTCTACAGTGATCTTTTCTACTTTCTCATCATATTTTTGTTATTAATTTCACATTATTGCAATTTTGCAGCAGAGTTTTATAGTAAAAATTGGAGGGAATATATTTGAATGGAGTAACAATTAATCATATGTATTTTATATATGAATTCATGATATTATTTGTCAATGAGCTTACTTATGGACTGCACTAAGATGATAAATCAATGTAACCATCAGATTTCTAATGCAAATTTCTACTGGTGTGTGAAAATGAATCAATATTTATGCATTGTTTTCCATGTAGCCCTGAAGACTAAGGGTTTTCTAGCCTTTCATACTTTGTTTACTTCCGCAGGACCTCCTCAGCTGGTGCTTAACCCACCTCCCATGGGTTGGCCCACCATGCCCAATGCCCAGTCCATGAGGCCTCCTCTGGGGGAGCAGATTCAGTCATTCAGGAATCAGCAGCATCTCGGCATTGGTCGTGGCAACCCAAGTCGTCCCACTTCATTAGCTGAAAGAACACAGAGCCTTCGCACGTGGCTTCGACAGGCGAGAGTGGATGCAACCACGACACGTACCAATGCCGGGCTTGGTAGTCTTTAAGGGATCTATTTATTTACCCCTTAATCTTAAGCTTATGGCATCACATCTCAAGGATTGCTTCTTCTACAAATGCGTGTGATGCTTAACAATGTGCCAATAACTCTATTAAAACCTCATCTTATAAAAAGAGCATACCAGTTTATAGGAGGAAACAATATTAGCAGAGCCATCCAGTTGTATGTGATAATACTCTAGTCTCAAAGTCATGTTCCACATCATAGTCATGTTTTCTTGCCAAAGTATAGAGGTGTTCCCAAATGAAAATTACTCAGAATTATGTGTACAGTTTGAAGAAAATATTGAGTTATTTTAACTCTGATTCTTTCATGACAAATTATCTGCTTTTGTGGTTTTAAATGTGATCCCACAAATTTGAGAAAAAGTAAGTGGATGTTTTTAGTCCTGTAGATGTCTCTACCTGACACATATGCATACCACATGGTCCAGTAATGAGTAATGAAGTGTGTTGCCATGTAGGCTATTTTATGATACTGAAATTAGTTGATCATTCCAAATTTTAACTGTGCAAATGTCTCTGCATATTAGTCCAAGGTCATCCATTGACTTATAGGTCGTTAACCATGTTTACTTGTTGGTTTTTGAAAAGATATCATTTACGAGTTGTATTTTTAGTAATGTAATGCTTCGATTGTTTGTGATAATGTCCTCCGTCCATTGTTTTAAAGTATAAAGCATGACTCTTGGGCTTATTCTCAACTTAGTAATAATCCCTCCACCTTGGGTAGTGAACGATTTCTTGATAGAAGAATTATTTTTTTTAAGACGTTTATGCTTTTTAGTTCTATTTTTAACAACCCTTCCGTATAAGCATGTGGTTTGAGCTGTTGGAAGTGATGTCTCTTTGATTAGTCATGTCTGTATCCAAAACAAAAGGTTTTTCTCTCCACCTTAGTTTTTATTGGGTACAGTGCTGGCCAAATTTGACATCTCGCTTTTCAAGTTATATGTGAGCTCTCTCACTGTTAAAATCTGAGTCTGAATTCCCTATACATTTCACCATTCATTAGAGCTAACATGCTGTCTCCTTCACCAAGCTCCAGCTGAGGCGTGCCTATGGTTAAAAAAACATTCTCTTGAATGTTTTAATGGGGCCTGTCACAAGATTTTTGTTAGATTTGACTATGACTATTCTCAACCCTGTTTGTTATTTTCCCACAATATTACGTGAAACATTTTCGCCAAAAAAACATTTATAAAGAAACCTGATAATTTTTGGCTGAATAATATAAAAATGTGACACTTAGAAGTTAATCTGCCTATGAGGTAATAGATTTGAACAGGAAAAAATATTGGTTTGTGATTGCTGTTTTACTTGCATACAAAACTGTTGAATGGGGAGTGATATGGTTATGAAGTGTTAGGACCACTGACAGAAATATGCGCTTGGAAATGAGAGCTAATAAGTTCATGCATAGAGGCAGTAGGCATGCTAATGACTTCACACGCTAAGCTACCCAAGGAGGTTAGAATATACTAGAGGAGACATTGTCTTGCTAGCCTATGGGTGGCAATGAAGCCAGAATGAAGGGGTCTTTGGGAAGGGTTAGGCCTCATCTACTTTATACAAAGCCTTTCTTTCTATATGGCCCCTTGCGTAGACTGCATGTGTATTAAAACATTAAATGGAATGACGTTGTGCCTACATTTCATCATGCAGCATCAGTTTACCTGCCAAAGACTGTTTAAGGGAGGTATTTACACATTTGATTTCCATAGGTGTTAATTTTATTGCTAAAACTGGTTTGAATTTAACCTATTTAAACTACCTATTTGGCACCTGTTTGCGTGTTTTCCCCACTTTCCTCTGTTTATTTGATGAATTTTAAAAATATAGCCCATTATTTATCCTACTAACTACGTAAAGTTTTACCACATGTAGAAATAACTTCACTTTTACAAGTATCATGAGTACCAAGCCCATATGTCATACTTACCGAATTGGTCGCTGGCTTAACAAATCAGCTGCAGATGCTTCCTCCAGTACATTCTAACTTTCTCCAACTCACCCATTTTGGTGCATAAGGATATATTGCTAATAGCTAATGAATAATTGCTAATGAAGTGGAGTCAAATCAAAACTGATTTTTCATTGAAAACTGATTTTATACTCCTGAAATGGCTCGTCATCAATCAAATGAGTTAAAGAATGTGCAGGTTTATAAGTATTTGAGCACATTTGAAATATTATAGCATAGTGCAATCAACCATGTGAAATTATATTTGAAAATAACTATTTAGTATTTTGGAATATAAGTGATATATATTACTAAGGTTAGCTGAACTTGTTTTATCTGCTGACCATATTTACTTATGTATCCAATTCACATGCGGACAAAGTCTGCATATTTGCCCAATTATTTATCTTCACCAGTCTGCCAGTCAACCTTGAATGATCTTCAAAAATTATACTGTAATTGTCATCTGGACTGTTATTAGCATGTGCGAATAAAAATATCTGCAAATCATTCATGGAATGATTTACATGGGTAGTTTCTGTTTCGTGGTCTATGCTAAATGCTAGGTACTTAAGTATCCGTTAAAAGTTGAGCATCAGTGAATGCCCTTATCTATGAAACATCCTGAAAGCCATGTAAATCATAAATGATGGATGCTTTGTAGTATGGAAGAGAAACGATGAGGGAAATGCTAAGCAGTAAATTATACATATGTATAGGGTGAAACTGTCCAAAGAAGCATTAAAAAAAGATGGTATGTAATATAATTCTGTGAAAAAATTAACACTTTAATGGATTACTTCAGGATCAAAATGGCTGGAAAAAGAATGTGAGATCACATCAATGAATATAAGTTGATGTTTGTGAGACAAATCCATATAGACTAGCTTCAGTAGTGAGGTTACTTAATTTTCTGGTTAGTCTCGGTAGTAAGTTATTTATTTGTCATTGAATCTTCCTTTGGGGGAGCTGTCAATTTAAATGATGTATTTCAAAGTGCTCATTTACTTACATATTTAATTAAGTGAAGTGAGTATTCGTGTGCTACCATAATTTAAGCAAAATTGAAGATTCACAAAACTTACATCTTATCAATAATTGGGCATGGTTTCAAAATTAATAATTATGGATAACTGACTTAACGGTGAGTTTGGTTGAGTGATTTACCAAGTGCATTTTCAGTATTTATGTGGTTAGTTGAAAATTAACCAATGAAAGAGCTGTAATTTAATGGTTCACCAAAACCATCATGACTACATGTCCGTAATAGTGAATTTTGCTTTTGTTAATTCATAAAATTTAACACCGGAGAGCAAAATTTACTCTTTGATGTTGTTTCTCTCCCATGTTACTATCACTGAAGTCATCATTTATTTAATGTCTCTTTTTTGACATATTCTCTGAATCATGATCACATCCCTTCATGTTCAGCATTCCTATTTGTGATGATGCACCAAACTATTTCAAAGCTCACTGATCTTCAAAGGACAATACCTTCAAGATATTGTATGAAACTAGTTTGTAAGGCTCAAGACCTGCATTCAGAAATCATTGCTAACGAGTTTAGGTGGACTGTCTTTAATGTTAGGTCATTTCATGCCTTTCTGCCTGCCATAATTTTTGGATTTGCTCATCCATGGTTGGCTGCTTTTCCAGGTTTATTATCTATGCTGACATTTTTGGCATCACAGCTGCCAAAATCTGCAGTTGATGCTGGACCATAACTGCCAAAGAAACCAATGAATAGTTATGACATTATTTTTCTAGTGCATTGATAGAATTCATATTTCAGACAAATGGTCTTTGCTCAACCTTTAATTCATTTTTTATGGTTTGGAAATTCCATTAGTGGAAAATACAGAATTTAATCCTACTTCATTACTCACTATCAACTCGAGGGAAAGAAAATTTGTGAAATGCCATAGCATGAAGGTCAGAGGAAAACATTAGGGGAGAAGTTTGTGCTTAGATGGGCCTATAAAAATTCTGTGTTGAGCTAGGAGGAAGCTGAGGTAGGATATACCAACTTGAGAAAGTGCTGATCAAGTTCAAAGACTTTTTGAGAGACAAAGCCTCAACTACCAATTTTGAACGAATTTGCTGAGTTTATATTCAGACAGGATCGGCTTTAAACAAAGACGAAGCTTATGTTCATCCAAAGGATCAATAATGAGTATTATGGCTATTGTCTACAAAGCTAGCCAACTGCCTATGGTGCCAAATTTTTTTAGCCAATAATATATCTAATTTTCTCGGTAAATGGTAATGACTGCTCAACGCACCACTTATAGGAAAGGGGCTGGGAAATGGACAAGGTTTTCTCAATAGATTTTCTCCCATGACAGTGATGGGATGCCAATGGAAGAAATGGAAGACTAATTGAAGGGGCTTTGGATAAGGAGTGACCAAAGATAAACATGCATTGGTTGCAGGGATATTGCAGTGGTCCCATGGATTATGCACCTTTTTAAGGCCCTTTTGGATGCCTAATTTCACCATTTATTCATATCTTAATTGGTCAATGCTCAAGAACCTGATCTATTTTTGCTCCCTTCCCACACTGTTATCAGCCCAACTTGAGCAGGAACTTTCATGCCCAGCCAGCTTAGTGAATCAAAAATTTACTCCCTTCTTCTACCTCACTTCAATTTTAGTTGGGCCATGTCCTGAAAACTGTACTAATCAAATACCAGAACTCATTACCAGCTCAAAGGGTGCCCTATTTCACATGCTGTTGACCTTAGTACCTACTTGGTGAGCTCTCCTCACTCCAACTGGACATACCATTTGGTTGAACTCAGTGATTTCTTACTTGATATTTCTGGGTGTCTAACAAATGCACGTTTTAACCATTCATAATCTTAACACAAAGAAGGAATGTGTTTCGGTGAGCTGCAATGTAACTGAAAGTGTATCTTTCATGGTTGTTTTTAAAAGTATTTGCGCTCACACATGTTTTTTGCCACTTTCCTTTTTAAAAAAAATCAATGAAAAAATTGGAATATTAAGGTCATGGAATGTATAAAAATCCCAGTTAGGTCAAATAATGATTTAATTTAACAAAATGATCAAATTAAATTGTAATGCAGCTATTATTTACCAAGATGTATTTCAGGAATTAAATTCTTGAGTCTTGGTATCATAAAGTCCATAACACCTGAGTCTTCATGTCAGACTAAACTGGCAGTGTTTCTTCATCCATTGAAAGTATGGTTAGAGAATGTCTCATTGGTTGTATTCTCATGGATTTTTTAATATAAATACATATTTGGTTTTCAGGAACTTCAAATATGTATCTTAAGTGGTGATCCCCAACCTCCCAAGTCTCTTTTATGGGTAGGTTGGAACACAGTGTAATTTACCGTAGTGACAATATTTTTGCAGGCTATAAATTATTAAAATAGCAATCTGCTAGCACAAATGAGAATCCCATTGACTTCTACTCATGAATATGAATTGAAATTATATATGTTGGTTTAATCAAACAGTGTACTGATATCCCTTGTTGTTTCCTAATAATTTTTCGCAACCCTCTGAGGAGTATTGACAATGAGATTTGCCAAAGCAAAATATTAATTAAAAATATGGAGATTGCATATAATCACAAAATAATTGATGAAAATTAATTGTCAATTTTTACTATGGTTTTCATTCCTATTGCACACCGAGTCCAATTGATTTGTGGTATGCCTTTTCTTCTTTAATGTTTTTTTCTGAGTCTTATACCAAATATTTTTCTGATTACTTATTTTTATTTATATACCTAAGTGTTTTTATATAATTATTATGGAATTCCCTGTGATAAAATTTAAGAACGGAATTTGTTATTCCCTTTTGTTTGCTGTTTCACTTCTTATTATATGGTTTTTAACCTTAAGAAGGAACAAATTCCTAAATGGCTATAATAGACATCTAAATTAAAACATCTGATATTATTGAAATGCTTTTATTATGGAAGTTAGATTGAACTCTATGCAGATGAAGAATTGGGAATAATTTGCTAGTCAGGAACCAAAGTTTAGTTGTAGGCTGTCTATATTTATTTTATACTGCATCCAATTTCTACAGCAGTAAAATTGTTTTGCACCTGTTGGTTGTCCTTCCAAATTATCCAGTGAATTTTTTTTTAATGGCCATATAGACTTTGATGGGATATCAATAACAATGGTGAATCTAATATTCAAACAACTATTGATGTCAAATCATATTTAATATCTAAGTTGTTACTTTTATTCTTTTTCATTGAGTGGTCTCTATTTCCTCAAATAATTTTAATGGTTGCTTTTAAACTATATCTCTTATATCCTTAAAAGGATTATGCCTTTGACTCTTTCATTACCCTGTTAAAAAGTCCTGTAATTGTGTTATTTCCTTTTTTCATGTCCTCTATTGAAGTGAAATTTGTTTTTAGGAATGTAATATGTTTTTAATGATCTAAAATACCTCCAACTGTTTACAGTTTTATTTCTCTGTGAGAGCAGTCCCCCATCATAAATTCTACAAGAAACATTTCATATTTCCAGTACTTTATCTCCAAGATCTCACTGTTTAAATAGTATTTGAAATGTAGTGACATGTTTTTATCAATTATTTTATTTTTTTAAAAACCATAATTTGAGTGCTTTGTGTAAAATAAGACTATTCTCTCCAAATGATGAATTTAAATTAATTTTGTGCACGGAAGATGTCTACTTTGAGAGAGATAATCGGACATAATTTTAGTCTCCCAAAAGGGTTGATATCAGTCCAAGTATTATTATAGGGAGTATAATGGTTGTTTCTATGATGCCAAATCTCACATAGGCTCGTTCATTGGTACAAAGAAATGCAATGTTGTGCGTGTGTGATTCCAATGAGTATTTGGGTGAAAGAATTTTGTGGTGAATGGCAGTGAAGGAGTTATTTGTGCATGGAAATTCATGCTCAATATTACTTTTGTATTCCTCACGAGCACTCTAGTCCACTTCTATTTTAGAGTAAATTAATTTCCATGTTTTAAATCCTAAGGATGCTTTGGTATTTTTATTCCATTTTTAAATATCCTTCCTGCTTTAATTTCGATGGATTGACATGAATGAATGGGATGCATATTTGCGTGTATGATTTTCTGTAATTGTTACCTATTCTATCCTTATGATTTTTTTTAATGGAATGAAACAAGGTGAAAATTTTGGTTTTGCTATGACTCCAAAGAATGTTTTGCTCATTGGTTTTCACTATCATTGTATAACTAATATGACTACTATATATAGTGATTATGTTTCTTTTGAGCTTTATTTTGGATGCATTTATATTTAATCGCATTGATGGCTGTACCCATAGCCATAAGGAGAAGGCCCTGTAGCCTCCTCTCTTTGCATGTTGTAAACCAAATATTGTTATGTGTTTTGCTTTTATGTGCAAGTATATTAACCACTATATATCTCTCACCTTCTAAATCAAAAAGTCAACCACCCTAATAAATAATCCTAGTTGAACAGTGGTGGATCAGATAAGGCTGTGGAATTTGATCTCTTCCCTAACTCAGATGCTATAGTCAGTTTTATAATGCCTTGGAATTCCACCCTTAACATTCCCTTGATATTAGGTACTGTTTCTACAGTTGTTCAGATCTGCCACTGAAGTTGCGTGCCTGCTTCCAAGTAACTACATAAAAGTATATAAATAGCACTGTAAATTGCATTCTGTAGACATGAAAATCATGTTAATGTAAAAAGGAAACCCACTTTATAAAGAATGCCACTTGCTCCCCATGATAGTGAAGTGTTTCTTCTCGTTATTATTGACATCCATCATGTCCCAGTGGAGTGTAATATGTGTTCTTTTTTTTTGGCAGCACATGAAATGATTTAGCCCAGTGCAATATGTATGCCATATTGGTTGCATTTGTAATTCCTGGGGGCCACAGTATATATACTATGTACTGGTTAAGCCACTTGCCAAATTTGGGTGTTCTAGTTCTGTGATGTGTATATATGATAACTCTATAATAACATTGGATTGTTAAAATCCTGCCAGCAGCTAGTATTTGTTGTGATTCGAAAACATTTGTAATTCTTTTTCTCCAGAAAATGGGAAGTGTCATTTTGAATACGAGTCATCTAAGTTTTTTGCTGCATCAGTATTAGTATTCCCTTTGCTGTTAATGTCTAAATTTATGTATGTTATCATGTGTATTTTCTGACAGGCATTCAGCATTCCATAGGATTTGGTTTTTTGGTGTTATCACTCTGTCACTTAAAAATTTTGTGTGTTTTGTGTCGGTAATAAATGACAGGCAGTATTTTTCCTACACTTAAATGTCAAATAAATCCTGTTGTTATGTCAGCCATGCACATTTATTACACCTTGATGGAAATAATTAAGGTGATTGCCACTGAAGCTGGGAAAGGCTATTGACAAAATAGAATGTTTTTATGAGGATTTATTTATATGGTTTGAATTCCTCTATGATAGAAAGGGATTTGTGCCACCATTGCATAATATTACCTGTACCATAATTTTGGAGCTGAAAAAATTGTAAAAACTGGAGAAAAAGGTATGCCAAGCTACCACAGTTTCAGTTGTTCCATTTTAATGTAGAAAATTGTTTAATTACAGAATTGGCTTCCTCGATCAGACTTCATGTCCCAAAAAAAATGTGCCCCAGGTTTCCATCAAAAATTTCCAAATTACTAAGTAAAATTAAAGCACAACAACCAAATGGACTGGTGGAAGATTTTGAAAGTAAAGTTGATAATGAAATGATGTGCAAGGTGGATGACCCAACCACATCCACCATTTTGTGGTACAGAATCATGTATGGGTGGTCGGCCCATGTGATAACATTAGGTATAGTATGTATAACTGGTAAAACATCTGGGTGGCATCATGAAGCCATATGTAGTGAGGCATCATTCATTTTTTAGAGGTACTCGGGGGCCATGGGTATCTTTAATAGCAATTGTGAGAAATTTTAATTAGGTTTGTGAAAAGTTGTGAAGTATTTGATATATAACCATGAACTTTGAAAAACTCCAATGGCCGTAATGCTTGATGCACCAAACGTGGAAGGGTAGGGAGAATTTGACCGCTCAAGAAGGTTTCACACAAACAGGCACACATTCATGCTCACTTTAAGGTTCGCTCTATCTGTGGTTGTTTGCAGAAAAGTTAATTTCTCATCAGTGACCACCACAGACTACATACACACCCTTTAGTGATTCCTTCCCGCAGATTTCAGGGGACTACGTCAAGGAACACTAATAAGTGGGTAACTCCAATCACTCCTTCTGGGGTTGTTTACGGGAAGAACTTCCATTCCAGGGACAACTCCAGATTACATTCACACAATCGATTGTAGGCATTTCACAGGGTGTGGGGCCCCGATTAAGGGATACAATCAATTGGGTATACAATCACTCCCTCTGAGGCTGTTTACGGGAAAAGTATTTCTGTGCCAGGGACAGCCTCAGACGACACTCATGCACCCAGTGGTATCCTGTTGGAGTTGTTAGGACTCACGAAAGGAATACGACACTCAAGGGAATACTCACTCACACAACAGACTTACTCAATCACATGCACACACTCACCCAGGTATTTCCGAAGAAAAGCTCCGGGAAACGTCACTCAGGGCTAGGCTCGTGACGAGCAGAGTCAAACTATACTGGCTAAGGCCTATGTTAATTAAGGGTAGGGAAGGGGAAATGGCATTGAGGTGCACGGCAAATACGTGTATTTCGGACACAAGGTGGCCCTCTTCAGCACACTGAAGGAAGACGATTCACTCACAACGCGAAGGTTGAAGTGAATATTGAGGAGGACATCATTGTTTAAATAGGAAATGGTTAGGGTGGGGATGAGGGGGGGAAGTTGTAGGAGGGAGGGGGGGCAGATTAGCGAGGCTTCTGTCAAAAAGTGAAAGGGAGTAAGTGAACGTTGTAACTGTTGGAGGGGAGGGGGATTTAAAAAAAGAAAGAACGAACTTATGAAGAGTAACTGTGAATGGCTGGGTGAAGGAAAACAAGGGAGAGTATGGGATAGGGCTTTTTTTAACTGTTCATGAGGTTTTTCTTCTGCTTGTGTATGCATAGACTTTCGTAAGCGTCGTTGTGGTTGTTTTATTAGTTTTAGATTATCCTGGGTGATGTGGTGGCCAGTTTTATTACATGTTTTTTCATGCTTTATTTTTCTGGTCTGTTGTACTTTATGTGGTCAATGAGTTCTTTGTATCTCGTGATGATATTGATGATGGTAGCGAGGCACCAATTCCAAGGCATCCTTATTTCCTGTTGATTCGGAGGGCCCAGGTTGAATCCCTGTATAGGTGGATGATTTTTTTCTCTGTTAAAATATAGTCATTGTGCATATCAGCGGGTAGGTAACTTTGTTCACGTTTTTTACGAATAGTTGGCAATTTTTTAATTTTAAACGAAACTGGGGTCTAACTCCTTGTTTGCTAATCAACTTATAATTATGAGTCATTTACTATGTGATGTCATCATATCCAGTTGTCGGTGTCATTCAGCATAGTGAATGACAAACGAATACTGGTGAAGTCTTCACGGGTTCTCCACCGGGTCAGGGAAACGGCTAAGGCCGACGTTTCGACGGCTAACACTGCCATCGTCCTCAGGGCGTTGAGTGTCAGGTCCAAGAAAATGCCAGTATATATACTTTTCGCCTAGGCTCAGGTCACTCCTGATTGGCTCTTCTCAGGTCACACGGGATTCGCTCCGCAAGCTCGCTCCTGATTGGCTCTTTCCAATCCTCTCTCTCTCTTCTCGTATTTTCCGGATCACCGGCTTCCACACGTTACTGAGGGCGTATCCTGTGTCGCGGTTAAAATTCTTCGCCTCTAACCTGATTTCAATTGCCTCCTTGGTTTGACGGTCCACAAACGATTTACACGGTTGACAAACGAATAGTCTAATTGGATTAATCTCTTGATGGATAACGGGTCACCTGTTGGATACCAGTTGTTCGGTTCTCGAAATTTTTTAAATAAAAATGAATATTCCTTTCACGACTCCCTATCCGTGCTTTCTCGCTTCTGCGCTGTGTCGACGCTAAGGATATATAGTTTGGAGAACGTGATGCACTCATTTTCAAAACCTGAAATAGGTGAGTAATTTGAAATCGATAGATTCGGCTTTAACATGGTGAAAATTCATGTTGAATGAGAAGTTGCAACCTATGTAAATTTTCACAGACTTTATTTGCTGTTAAAATACGTTTCGACTCTAAGGCGTCGTTCTCAAGTACAAGTCCTGCAAACTTAAGTTACTACAAATTTGTACTTGAGAATGACGCCTTAGCGTCGAAACGCGTTGTACCAGCAAATAAAGGCTGTGAAAATGTACATAGGTTTCATCTTCTCATTCAGGTGAGTGATTTCTTCATTGGTTTTCCACTGCGTCAGGAATAAGTGTTACGACGTTTTGGTTGCCGAGCGGGTCGTCGGAACGTCGCGACGTTCCGATGACCCGCGTTCCTACGACGCGTCTTAGCTCACGAACTCTTGACGTGGCGGAAAACCCGTGAAGAATTCGCTTCTTTTATGCTCCGGGAAATCACCCGATCTTTCACCTGAAAGAGATGCCATTGATTAGCGAACTTTCACGTTGACTCACTACAGAACTTCGAAGGCGTCTCAACCTTTCCTTACCAGGATAAAATGAGTCCATGTGATGCGATGTCGTAAAACTTCGCGTGCAATGCCCGAAGTTACTTGTGGATATGAATGAAATAACTAACGGGCGTCTCGATTGAGTCCGTTGTTCATATTGACGAGCACTTGCATTGCATGTCATCTCATAGCATGAGATGTACCTACAGTTGTAATATCGCTGTAATTGTCATGTAACCGCAATAATCGAACTGGTTCTATTCTGCGCATATCTGGTTGCGTGATACATACGCAAAATCGACTTGTACTTGTGAGGGACGGGTTTTCTTTGTTTAGTCTTGAAACTTTCTCATCGGAAACCAAAGGCGTTGGATGGAATAGTTCCGTGGCGTGATGCATTTCTGTACCCCAGTCCCGGTTTGACAGTTATTTTAATTTGTGTGTATTTCTCATTCGCGTTTTCACAGTCGCGCGCGGAAATTTTTCCAAAGAGTAAAAATTGGATAAAGCTACTTAATAATGAGATTGTACTTTGTATGTGTTTATAAGCATTCAACTTATTCCGAGCTCTGATGTAAAACGGCGTGCATGGACCATGACGGCGTGGTAGCCTAAGGCGCATATGGCTAGGCTGCTGGTGCAGGTTCCGGTTCGATCCGTGGAGAGGCCTTTAGACACGTCCTGTTACACCCATAGGGTGTGGTTTTCAGAGGTGCTTAGTGAGATCATCCCTCACCCACCAGACCTATCCTCCGGTTGCACACCATGGTGTAGATTTTTATTCATATTAATTGGAAACTACCTCAATTTACTGAGAATATAGTGTTAATTTAAGAACTCTGAATTGCTCTTTTAAAATGTTTTACTTACCTACTAGTTTATTATTCTTCCCTTGATGACAAAATGATATCATCGGTAAAGGTTATCTCCAAAATGAAGTTAGAGGATGTAAATGTGTGGTTGGTGAGGACAGGTATCCTCATTTTTCGAGTCGAACGTTTTCATTTTCAGGGATTGAGTTGGCTACGCTAACCTTGTTGTCCTCTCGAAGCGAAACTAAGCAAAACCACCATTTCGTTTCGTCCAAGAAGCTGATTCCTTCCTCTACAGAACTTTCCGGAGCTAACGAACACCGAGGTTTTTCAGTAAAGAATCCCACGTTGTTATCACTCTTTGATTCGACGAGCGCTTATGTGACAGGGAACACGATTCCCTGACTTTCCAGTGACCTCCGCAACAAAAAATGCAGTTTTGTCGTCAAATGTCCCACCTCACCTGCTCTGGCAATGGAATCTGCGACCGCCTAGTGCCGCGTGAATATTGAAATGATCGGTTCCATATCACTCTATGGCGTTCAAACACGAAGTTGGAGGCAAGGACCGTTTTTACTTCTCTCGATGACATACCTAATCCGTTCATATGTCATCGGGTGAGAACACATTGGCCAAGGCATTGTAGTGAGTTCGTTGCTATACTTGTAAGTATTATCTCATTACGAATTCCTTCCATTCCCTTGCTGTGCCAGGGTCGGGCAAGGCTCATGAAGGCTATCCAGCCTTGACTGACATTGAGATGTGGAAGAAGTCAACAGAAATAACTTGGATGAAATAGTGAGAGCTTCTAATTTGGCTTAATTGAAAATGTCCGAAATAACTTGGAAGGGAAATGCCATCAGACTGTGGGTCGCATTTTTGACCATATCTTTGAGGTAAATTTGAAGACGATATGTTTGTCCATCTATTTTTCTGAATTGTATTTATTAATTAATTCTACCACTCCCCCTTAGTAAGGTCGCTTCTATCCTGAAAAGCAAGAGTAAAAGACTTCCCTAGTACGGATAGATGGAAAGAAGATCAAGTTAATAAAAAAGAACAGTTTGGAATAGACATCATGGAAATCGAGCAGGTAGGTGCCATGTTGATTTCTTGGCTTATAGTGTAACTGGAAAATTTATTAGCTTTTCTAACGCATACTAACTTCGTCCTTGCGCGCTTTACGCGATAAATATCTCAGTGAATTCAATCAAGTTTAAGGATTAAGTAATAATAATTTCGTCTTCGTTTCTAATCATTTGGTAGCATTTGTCGTCGCAAATTTTTAAAATACGTATATTAACATAAGGTTAAGCTGGGTATATTTTGGCGTGTTTATATTCTAACAACCTTCGTGTTTACCGACGTTTTCCCCTTGCCTGCATCCTCATGTTGGCGGTTAGCGTATTTATGTTGATCTAGATTTCTTTGCTATTCAAAAGTAGTTCCAGTGAATATGGATATCAAATTTAGGCTCAGAAACTGTTGTATTAGTAGCTTTGGTAGCTAGAGTACCAACTTCCCATCCAAGGAACTTGGTTCGAGTCCCGATCGCGGCAGAATCACGGTCCATACTTGAGTGCTGTGTGAAGAGCGCTTCAGGTGTTTTTACTGTCCTTTGGCTGCTAAGTTTAGCTGTTTCAGTGCCTGTAGCAATGTGCAAGCTAATGCCGACGCCGGTTTTCTTACCACCCCTACTCCTTTAGTTAGCCATTGACCTTTCAATTAGCTGCCGTTCGCCTTCAAGGAAGTTAAAACATACTGTAAGCGGCATCGCGGCCGATTTGAGAAGCAAGGTCGTCCATCTTGGTAGGCACGGACATACGAATTAACTACTCACGGTTTCAGTTGTTTTTTGCACGGGGTAAGAGTAAGTGAGTAAGTAAAACTAAGAGTAGTGAGATGAATAATTGATTTTAATTTTTTTTAATTCGTCAATAAACGGTTGAAAGTACGAAAATATCCGGTAAATATGTAGTTTTAATACCAACCAATTTCAGGGAGTCTTATCTTCCAGGAAAATCAAATGTATTATATACTCCCATAAATAGCCTTTAGAGTATTAACTGACGCCACTGCGATGAAATGTCATTTATGTTTTCATATGCATGCAGTCTCCATAAGATACCGTATGAAACGGAAGTTATGTACCGAGGAGGTGGGGCCTAATCCTTCCCAAGCACTCCCATTCTGGATTAATTGTCACCAGTAGGATAGCGAGTGTTTGCTTCCTCCAGTTTATTCTAACCTTCCTGTTCGCCTCCTCTAATAAAAGCGAAAACGGCCAAAAATTGGATGTCATTGAGATGAGGGTGTTGAGAATAATTTAGAGGGTAAGCTGAACGCAGAAAAAGCAAACGAAGAAGTTTAAAAAATAGTTAGGGAGAAGAGAAAACTGCTGTTATGAATTTGAAAAATGTAGCAAAATATAATGGGGCTTTTAATTCAAGGAAATAGATTATATAAAAGTGTATAGAAGGTTCCCCTTTGCACACGTTTTATTCCATTGTCATACCTTCCTCGTATGGATCCCATGTACTATCTGCACGATCACTAGACACCGTGTCATCTAGTAACCGTGACTAGCGGCTACCTGTGCGTAATACCTTGCCATCCGTTGCGAGGATGTGTGGCAGGGGATGAAACAACCATTCATGAAATGCTTCATGTACTACTGATTACCCCTTAAAATTTCTATCCACCTATCACTTTGCTATGCTGCCCATTATGTTTTCTTATGGTACGCAGCAAAAAAATTACGTATTAAATCTATCGGTGCGACAATCTATCTCTCTATTCTTATACATCTGATCAAATCTAGCTTAATACGCAGGGATTCTTAATATATATCTAACGTCATCTGTAAACAAATCGGCTTCAAATTTTCGTTAAAGCTTTAGCCTAAATTTTATCCTACGTTCTGATAGTAATTCCCTACCTAGTTCTTCTATTAAATTCGCAACACTGATACAGTTATCACAACCGGCCTAAGCGGCGAGGTAAAGTCCTCGCCTGCTAATCCTAGGGACGCGGGTTCGAGTCCCGCCTTGGTGTATTTTTCTCCATCCTGGGCATGCTTTCTCCACCCATGAATGTGTGTCAAGCTCTGTTGTTTCAGTCCCTGGGAAACCCAATGACAAGCAAATGCCTATTGGGAGCCCAGGGGTATATGGACCAACAGAATAGTCCGGATGCAAAAAAAAAAAAAATAACGGCCTTCGACAAATCTTGCTAATCTCATTTGCACACGCTCTAATTTATACCAACTCGTTGGGGAACGAGGGTCCCAGGCAATTATGGTTTACGGGTTCGGAAGAATATAGTCATCCGAGCCCTGAATTATAAAATATTATTTTATAATTAATTTAATGTATTATAATGCAAGAACATTATCGTAATACTTATTCTTCTTGTAACTCGAGGTCCTCCAAATGGCAGGGCCCTTGACATCGAGGGGCCGGGGGCAGAAACTCCTGTTTCTCGTCACAAAAGGCGCCACTGTATGTAATACTTGATCCTGGAATACAATGTTATTGGTTTGCCCAAGGATATACTAACGGATATAGAATAATATCATGATTGAGTTACTAATGCTCGTAGGAAAAAAAAACAGTTGTCTTCCTTCCAAAAATTTAAATCTTAATATCTTACCGTGTTTTTTTTACTCCCCGGAATGACGAAAAAAATATAAAAGTTGTAAACGTACTGGTGTGCAGACTCAAGAATATTCCCCTCCAAGATTGCGAATGTTTGATGCTGCCGGGTAATTTTCTGCTTTAATCCGGTGCGGAGTGAAGCAATTCCATTTTATTGACCGATTTCAGGGAAGCTATGTTTATGGCCTTTCCGGAAAGTGCACGTATTTCCAGGTTGAAACAAAATGACCTCTGTTCGCAAGTTATACTGATAACAACTGCCTCGAAACTATACGGTATGCCAACCTTCGCTCTTGTGTTAGAGTTTTCAGGGATTGCGGACCCTCCGCAAATGCAAGAATAAATTCGTTTTTAACTACCGATTGAGTTTAGCGTGAAATACGTATGGTAAAGATGTCAGGGTCCTGCATTGTTTTGAATAAGCATACAATTCTAAACTCTTTATTTATGTTCTTGTGTCCCATTTTGAGGTTATGTTTTAATGGTAACGAAGCACAATACCCATTTTAACAATATATTCCCTGTTATTTTGTATTGGATATGCGTCGGATAGTCCTCGACAGAAAATTAATTATGAATTATTTTCAGTTCTGTTGATGTTTTTGTGAGGATGGATGCTCCTCTGACATCCCTCCAAATATAAACATATGTTTTAGCAGTATTCTTAATCCTTGATATGTTGGAAAACTGGAGTTGAACTCAGTGTGGACACTTCTTGAATGATTTCACGATGGTTTCTTTGCACATTCATCACATTTCCGTGCAGCCAGAACTCAATCCACCAATTGATTTCTTCACACGAGCACGTTACAGCTACGCCCAGAATATGTCACTTTCAATTTCACAATTTCCAACCAATGAGGACAAAACTTTTTCAATTGGTCTCCGAAAAACTTTATTAATATTCACGGATCCAAGGGTTGCAGCTGAGTTGTCATATGCCTCACGGCAAAGCCAAAACCTGCTTCTTTCCAAAAAAAAACTTTTGAAGCTGGAGTATTATGACACCGATGTGAATCCAGGACGAGTAATGACTTCAATTTGAGAGGATGTCTGATCTCTTTGAACCATAGACATTTTAGGCATCAGATGGACATCTCGTCCATCATCCTCTATTGTCATTTCCATTAACAATCACTTTGGTTTTGAGCACAATCTGGAGTGATCATAGAAGCAAATGTGTGAACGTATTAATTCAATAATTCGAGGGAACATTATTTTTGTTAATGATCTGATTATTTGTTTTGAATTCACTACAGTATTTTCATTAGGCATGTGAGGGTTCAGTTGGCATGGGTTATTAGAGTTACGAACTTTTCGGATGTACTAAAAACTAGGTTACCTTCATTGAACCTATCTATTTGCCCTGTACGCCTATTCCAATTCCATTAGTGCGGAAAGGACTTTTCCATTTATCCGTACGGCAGTCAATCCTCCAATCGACCACAATACACGGGTGTTCTCACAATAGTTTTAACATTATTGGAAATCATTTGGGCAGTGAGCTAAAAATATTTACTTTGTACTGTAACTCATGTCTGTAAAAGTTTCCTATCAGAATTCTTAAAGTAAGCTTATGACATTAGCGCAGCGCAGGGCTTATGACATTAGCGCATCTATCTCATCGGCCTTCATTGAAATTTACATAGAGCACTGCGAGTCAATGCAAGGGTGTGTGATGTCTTCTTTAAATAAATCAGTGTCACATTTTTTTGATTGAGTTCTGCCTCGAGCCAATCTTGAATCGCATTCTTATCCCTTTTTGACGATTCTCTAACTTCGTCATTAAAAATTGGGCAGAGAATTGGTCAGTTCTCTACCCTACCGTCAAAATAAGTTGAATATTTACCATTAATCCTCTGTCATTAACTGATAAAAAAAGAAATGTGGGTATATAACAGTCTTCCTTCTGAAGTATCGATGAATATTATTTGAACATAATACTATCTAAAAAAAAAACCCCTTGATTTACACCCACATTAAAAATCCTTAAATCCAAATTACATTTTTTTTGTTTCCTATACGTTTCTAGCTACCATATCAATTAAGTAGGAAGGACTGTATCGAATGCCTTTTTGAAATCTAGGGATATTGTATCAACCTCAGCAATCTTTTCGACTGGGGCTAAACTATTGTGTACGAATAAAGCTAGTTGCGTTTCGTATCAACTATCATTCTGGAATCTATGCTTATTACTGATTCAATCTAAATGCCTCATAATGGAAGTGACAAATTTTCTGGCAGCCCACGAGGTATTGATGCGAGAGAATTTATGCTGTAGTTACTGGGCTCTTCCTTGTCAATTTCGAAAATTTAAGTATTACGACAAATTTCCAATACATAGGTTCCCTATATGTATTTATTTTGTGTTTAATTGCCAGTTTGGTGTTTCCCATGTGTCTAGTGGTTAGGATATCTGGCTTTCACCCAGAAGGCCTGGGTTCGATTCCCGGCATGAGAAGCTATTTACCTCTCTTCCTGTCATATCCTCTTTTACTGTTACCAAGTTGGTAGACTTAATGTAATACAGATTTAGCTAATAGGTGGAGGCTGCTTCATAGTAAATAATACATTTACAATTTTCTAAATGATTTATTGACAACTATGTTGAAACTGGAGTCTGGAGACTGAGACTGGAATCAACCTCTTCTGTTGAAAAAGGTGGCATGTCCGCGGAAACGTCCAAACTGTTGTGTCTCCTTTTCGTGTTTCTATGTTCCCGTCATCTGTCTGTTTTGTTTTGTATTTATTATGACTGCGTAGTGCGCCTTTTTTGCGAGTAAATATATATATGTATGTATGGGCATTGCAATTGACACAAAAAGTATGTTCAATAAAAAATAAACTAAAATACATAGATTTTATGCATTAAACAATAGAACAATACAAAACAAGTAACAAGTTTAAAATTTAATTAATTTTGAAATATAATTTTTTTTAAAGAGGTTTAATCATCGCGCTGCAGGCAGGAAGGCGTCGCCGCACGCCTTGCTGTTAAGACTCCTCCTATCCTTTAGTAGGTCACTACAAGCGTGGCGCAAAAGTCATGAGCCCGTATCGATTTAAAAAATAAAAGCAGCTGAAAAGATCATGCGTGAGGCAAGGCTTTTGCGGAAATCGTAATGTAGTTGAAGCTGCGTGTATCCTCGTGTAATTCCGCCCGCGGGGAGGGGAGTGGGTGGCTTCGGGGAGGGAAGGGGGGAATCTCCGCAATACGACAAAAGTATCACGGAGGCCGCGAAGGAAGTAAAATTCCAGAGATTCGCATTCCGTTCCACCTTAGGACCAGCCGAGGAATTTCCGTCTTCCGTGGCTCTCTCAACCTCATTCCAAATCATTCGCCACTTCCACACCTTCGTTGATGTTCACAAATTTGGTGACGTAGGTATATGTTTCCCCCTTCTACATCTACACATTACCCTGCAAGGCATCGCAAGGGTGTGTGGCAGGGGGTGAACCAACACATAGCATGCATTATTGTCACAAAATGAAAAAAAATACGTTAATTTCAGCTTTTTACGGGTTCTTTTGTCGATTTAATATTCTAAAATAAATGGAAAATTTTACTTTTACTTGCAATACTGCTTCAAATGAAAATTCGTCACCATCAGGAACGGATGCTGCACTGTACGAATGTATGATTTTTTAGACAGCTATGGACAAGAAAATCAAATGATTTACATTTAGCCCCATGCAAATAAAAACACAACAGTCTACATTACCTCTCCTAATATCTAATTCACTTGTAGCTTCGATCTAATCTGTAACTCTCCCTTATTCTAAGTGTACAAAATAGCATTTTTACCTCTTTATCTTAGTTCTATCTCTGTAATTTTAGCCTTCTATACTGCATACTAGTTTCAGGCGTAACTTTTTGGAAATCCAACTTGAATTAAAAACGCAAGCTATGTACAATTCCACTGAAATTTTATCTACTTTATGCGTCTAAACTAGTTGCCCCAAATAAATTTCTGTTCAAATGTACATAGTTTCCCAAGTAGCAAAATCTTATGAATAAATTATTTTAAAATATGTTGAAAAATATTTTAAAATCATTTTAAAATTATTTTAAAATAATGTTCACTTTATTTTTTTGGTCTTTAAAATATTTTAAAATTATTTTAAAATGATTTCTTCATAAGTTTAAAATATTTTAAAATTATTTTAAAACGATTTCTTCATAAGTATAAAATATTTTGAAATATACTTTAAAATATTTTAAACTTATGAAGAAATCATTTTAAAATAATATATTATATTTTTTTCCAAATCTTTTATACAATATATGTATATATATGCCATTCCCTTACGGCGTAAGCATAGTCGAAAAGTATCACTTATAATGATATGCTTGTATACCTTGCTCTACTTCAACAGCTTCCTCCATTCAGACTTAGCCTATCAAACCTTAAGTGTTTGCCTCTATTTACCCCTATATACATTGCTTCATACACACTCTCCACTTCTTAAGCCTCCTATAATTCATTCCTCCCCTTCAACCACCACTTTCTCGGTCCACCCCTACCTCACACACCATTCATTTAACACTTATATTACTGTTTCATCATTCGACAATCGTCCATTATCTTAACATGGCGAAATCAACAAAGCACAACCATCTCATTTGTCTATTACTGGAGCAGTATCGAACCCACATTCTTTCACGACCCACTCATTCCTAACCCTATCGATTCTACTTCTGCTACATTAACACTCCTCAGAAGTTCAGACTACATTTAGCCCACTCTATAGTATAGTACACAATAGTATCATGCCGAGAAACCGGTTGAAGTAAAGACAGCAGATTTGTAGTCTTTAATTTGATATTACAAAACGGACTTCCATTAAGTGACGGCTACTACTTATGATCGTCCTAATAATAACTTTCAGGAACAACTTGAACGTACCATGCATACTTTTAAACAAAAAACAGCTGGATATTTATACATTTATTGGCACTACTTCAAATTTCAATAATTCACTTGCCTAAGTAGCACATAAAAAAATAAGAATCCACATTAGCAGTACTATCTCTAGTAGCCAACGCTACATAAGCCAATGCCACACCACACGGCATGAGAATCAAGAGTTATGATCGACCTTGCTTCCTGCACAACACTACATTTTAAAAGGTTTATCCTGGTATTCAGTAACCATGTGTTTTAAAAGAACAATGTTCCACTCTAATTGAAAAGTAGGTTTTTTTCAAGAGATAGTTATTTAAAATGTCATCGAAAGTCATCACTGCACTGAGGAAGACACAAATACCCATAACATTTTCACGTTTATCACAGATTTGAATCGTTGAATGATGAGCTGAACCCTCATTAGTTCATTACTTATGTCCCAAAATGTTGCGCCTGAAAAATAAATAAACGTGGTCAATTCTTATGTCATGACTTCAATCAAGACTATATAGAAGGCAGGTCAAAACATAAACAATGACAGATTTATGAACTTTCTTCGGCAGACTCGCTTTGTGAAAGAAAAATTAACTCGCCGTACCTTAATCGTAATTCCAATTTTGAAATAAGCTTCTATGGTAACTAACTTCATAAAAACGATGCGTTTCGAGATCACTTTCATTCCTATTGCTCGTCTCCGTGCTGACTTTACATGAACACATTCACGAACATGCTGACGCACATTACCTGTGTATTATAATCTTTGCACCAGGGATACTATATTTACACACTCCCTGCTTTGCACATTACTGCCATTTTGAATGTAGAAATCGACTTTGCATTGCGATTGTTGATATAGTCGATACTTTCCTCCATGTCGATACCTTTCCAAAAACCGCGAACTATAAAATGAATATTCCGGTTAAAGTTGTTGGTGTGCACCAAAGTTGTGATTTGTAGTCGATGATAATGCTATATTTTAAAAAAATACCTAAACTTTAGTGTGTTTGATCATCGGATCTTGAGTTTTATTAATGAAAATTAAAATGCAAGTGTTTAAACCTTGTTTAAAGAGATGCAATTTTTGATCGTAGAATTTTATTTCCCATATTAATATTGTTAACATAGCAATGGTTTTAAGTTTTATTGGAATTGAATTGTCAGTCCATACTGCATTTTTCTAATGATTATCTAGGAGGTGAACAGGTGTGCTTTCACTCACACCGATCCTCCTGGTCTTAGAGAAATCAGTGGTACGCTTGCCGAAAAAATCTAAGTCCGATACCGGCTACGAGGGTCTGAAAAAAACCATCCGTGGACTCATCTTCAATCGCTTTCTCAGATCGAGAATCGCATTTAAAACCACACTTCAGGTGTACTTCCACTCACACCGATCCTCCTGGCCTTACAGAAATCAGTGGTACGCTTGCCGAAAAAATCTAAGTCCGATACCGGCTACGAGGGTCTGAAAAAAACCATCCGTGGACTCATCTTCAATCGCTTTCTCAGATCGAGAATCGCATTTAAAACCACACTTCAGGTGTACTTCCACTCACACCGATCCTCCTGGCCTAATAGAAATTAACATTATTTCAATATTATTTTAAAATAATTTCATCATAATTTTAAAATATTTTGAAATAATTTTAAAATATTTTGTAATAATTTTAAAATATTTTGAAATAATTTTAAAATATTTTGAAATAATTTCAAAATTGTATTGAAATAATTTTGAAATGATATCAAAATATATTTAAATGTAAAATGCTTGCAACACCTTTTTATGCATTTAAATGTCTCAGTTAGAATTCCTATACATGTTTTCAACAAAATGAAAGAATGATACAGAACATTAAAAGAGCAGTACTTACTACATTATTTTAAAATTATTTTAAAATTATGGAAAACTCATGAATTTTGCTATCTTATGACTTTTTGATTTTAAAATGATTTCAAAATATTTTAAAATATTTTAAAATCATTTTTCTATATTTTTTTGCTACTTGGGTTGTGTTTTATATTAACTTCCTCAGTACATTTAATTTTTAATAACTACTTTTTTATTAACATCTCCATAGAACGTATCCCCTATAATTTATGACCACGATTAATTCCGTCCTTCAACCTACAATTCGAGGATGTATCCGAATATAATAGTTCTTAAAATTTCGATGCACTTCTGAGCCTTACGTTACATCTTTCAGCGATCACACGTTATGTTACAATTTGAACTGATATACTCGCCTAGGGAAAACGGCGACGGCATCATTTGCAATAACAGCCTCTTACCTCAAACACATCATACAGGCAGACATTGCACAAATTGCATAAAAATGGAAGTAGCAGTTTTTCGGGGTAGGCAATTGACAGTTAAGGTCATTTCCGCCAATTAAGCATAGGTGGGTGATTGGGTAAAGGTAGGAGTTTTAAGGAAATGGAGGGAGGGTGGAGAGAAACCAAATCTTAATGAAAGGCGCGAAAGGGTCTACGATTTAACGTGCCATCCTACTGACGGAGTAATGTCTTTGAAGAGCTCTCCACACAGCGTTCAAAGTAGAAACAGATATTCCCACGAAAAATCTCTGCCGCTGCTGGGATTCAAACCCATACCCTCGAGATAGAAGGCCAATACACTAGTCACTACATCAAACCGATCCCCAATTTGTAAACAATATATTACTTACTATTTTTGCTGGTCGCAGTAGCCAGGTTAACTTACTTACTATTAAGCCCATATATGTAGGTATATGGGGTTGTGTTCTTATCGCTCAGAATCCAAAAAACGTTCATTTTCCGGAACCCAAATCCCAAAACTATACGAAAAATAAGTATATTACATTCCGCAGATTATTTTCTCAGAACCCTATTATATATAGGTAAATATATTAAAAATCCGGGATTGTTATTAAAAAACATCATCCCTCTGGCCTTGTCTCTGTTTATATTTCTAAGATCCGCTTAAAGAGGCCAAGTTTTTTTTCAAGGAGGATCCGCGTTTCTTCTAAATGAGGTCATAACGATAAAATAATAAACCTCAGAACATCTTCAACGTGTTCTCTCAGCATCTTCCCGGCTCGCGGCCGCAATATTCTCGTCGGATGGCCATGGATCCGAGTCTGAAACTGGAGCAAAACCAATATCTTTTGCGAGATTTCATCTTTCTTTACTCTAAAGATGAACCGCTTCCCTCCCTTCAAGTACAAAATGATGCGGAATCAGGAATGCGCAGCATTCTCTTTGAGCTCTCCTTCGAGCACCGAATTCAATTATGCTTCCCACGTCTGAGGCAAGGCATAAAAAAATAGGCAGGTGCTAGATACGGAACGTAAGTAGTTGATCTATATCTACATCTACGTAATGCCCTGAGAGCCACCGCGAGGGTGTGTGGCACGGAGTGAAGGTTACCAAACGTGCACCATTTACATGCCACTAATGTAAGAGATGCAATTAAGGGATACCATGGAATGCTAACCCTGCAACTAAGAAATACAACTACAGACTACTACAACAGTATTTCACGTACCCTTTCCTATGCTGCCTATTATGCCTTATGCTCTCTAACGGTTCGCGGGAAAAATGACATTTTAAAACTATCGGTATGACAGTCTAATTCTCTAATCTGGTCAAATCTAGCATATAACGTTGTGGTTCTTAATATATATCTAACATCTTCAGTAAATCTACGTATACGTTTTAAATTTCTGCATTAGATTTAATCTGTACTTTAACCTACGATCTGATAATGATTCCCAACCTAATTCTTCAATAGTTTGAAGTTCTTCTATACTTTAGTCGAGAATGGAAACAGCTCTGTTTGTCTACATCTACATAATACCCAGTAAGTCACCAGTGGGTGTGTGGCATGGGGTGAAACATCACCAAGCATGCATTAAAATTAAAAGAGAATACATTTACATCTACTACCACGTAGGTATGCAAAAAATACGACTCCTTTCATGCACTTCTCACATGCAACTGAGAGCGACAACGCTCTAAATATTAAGCAGGCAATTACAAGACTTTTTTTACAAATGCATAAAGAGTATAAGTACATTTATGAGGTGTGTATTTCTGCAAAACAGCCATTGAGTAACTAAATTATTTTGTTCCACTTCTGTTGATTTGGTTCGCTGCGATTGCAATACCTACGCCTACATAGTATCCTGATGGTGATATTGAGGGTGTGTGGCAGGAGGTTATCCCTGGAATTCATTATCGATGAATGATTTATTTCATCGTTACCGCAGTTTCAATGTTAATTCACTTAGTTCGCAAAGGTAGCACGGTTTCTTCTCATGCAGTAACAGTCTCCCTGCTCAAACTAACATCATGCGAGTGAGAAACCACGAAATATATGACGCTCATTCATTTTGTACACAGAGAAATATGTGGACATGCCAGACCAAATTCGTAGTGCTTAAAATTACACTCTAACGTGTTAGATATTGAGAGAGAATTAGATTACACTTTCTACGATGTAGGTATGCATAAAAGACTACTCCGTGCATACAACACTAACATGCAACTTAGAAGCGCAACGTTACCACCCCGAGAAAAATACATTTACATCTACATAATACCCTGCAACCCACCATAAATCTGTGTGGAAGGGAGTGAATTCTCACCAAACGTGCTTTAGTTATCTTGCATAAAATGGGATTAGTAATAATATTCTAGTCTAAACTTCACTATTTCAAGTACCACAGTATGTGAAATCACATATTCAGTATAGTATCAGCATATGTTTCACATATTCACAGTATATAACCATATTAGCGTAACCAGTCTATGAAATGAATTAAAATGGGAATCATTGTCGGATCGCAGGTTGAAATTTAGACTTAATCTCTTAAATAAATTCCAAGATAATATTTTCAGTGATGACGTTGAAAATATTTTGCGAACCCCAACTTACTATGGTAGACTGGACCATAATCACAAAATTAGACAAAATTGATTGCCGAACTGACAGAATCAAAATTTCCTATTTTCCTCGTACAATCAGGGATATGAATGGCGGTAAATATATCCAGTACGAGTGAATCAATGTATAGCATAGGTAGCTGCATGTTGGTATAAAGACTGGAAGCTAAAATTGAAGAAATGCATCGTGAAATAATGCCTTTAAATTACACTAAATTGTTATTCTATGCAATTAATATACAAGTGAATTATTAGTCAGCTATTACTATAATTAAATTAAATTATCAACTTATATTTCCTAGAGGTGAAACATTAGCACATTTAAAAAATCTTTTACTTCACCGGAGCTAAAGCCAGTACAAGATCATTTAAAAACTCAAACCGAGCATATTATCTACATCAACGGCGTGCCCTGAAACCGTCCTCAAGGGTTTGTGGCAGTGAGTGAATATTTACCAAATGTGATGGCGCGAGTGGGTACAGTGCTAGTTATTTAGAGAAACACGTCAATTAGGATCTACTAGTCACCTTCAATTAAATGAACAGTATCTAAAAATGAGTGTAATGCTTATGAATGTGTTTGGCATATGTTAAAATACATTTATTTATAATCCCAATTACTCATGCAGGTGCATCTAACGTGAGCTAGTGGTATCTATTGGAAACGTATTTCATATCCGATACTGAGTACTCTACCTGCATTAATCCGGTTTTTGTGTCACATATAATGATCTCTCAAGATCATTTTAACCTACTTACAGCTGTCAATACAAGCGTGGAAATCAGGAAACACTTCATTAGAATGTATATCAGCTGCATGTTCCTCAGCGGTATCTACATGGAAGATAACGGCATCAAAGAAGTCAAGTCTTGAAGCATTCGAAATGTGTTATTACAGAAGAATGATGAAGAGATAATAGATCGATTGAGAGACAAACGAATAGGTTCTGAGATAAGTGAGAGAAAAGAGGAACTTTCTGAATACCTTAAAAAGAAGAGGGGACTAGGTAATTGGCCATATCTTGAGACATTAAGCCTGATTAAGTCAATCGTCGAGGGAAAACCGAATGGAAATAAGAGAAAAGAAAGGCTTGCGTGAAGTATGTGGAATATGTTGTTGAAGATTTGAAGGAGAAAAATTACGTGGAATCGTAGAGGTTAGCTGATTGGAGAATCAAAGGAGAGCTTCATAAAAAAATTCTTAAGCCTGAATCACACGATGATTTTTCACAGACAAGTTCAGGGACAGCGACAATGAAAGCTGAACTGCATGCTGAACTGAGCTGAGCATTACCTGCATGAACCCGAATTGTAGAATGCAGAAACCAATAATCAAACGTCTGTCGTAAACAACATGAAACCGTAGAAGATTTAGAAGGTAGAAAGCATGGTACTAATGCATGTATTAGTACCATGGTAGAAATTCAATGTCTCGATTGATTCAAAAAGGGACGAAGAAAATGACCGTGTGAGTGGCAAAAATGATAGCTCAAGCTATTATTTCTCCTCTCCTGTCCCTGAAAGCTATCCACATCTTCGTAATACCCGGTGAGCCACCATCAGGGTATGTGGCAGGGGGTGAAGATCACCAAACGTGCACCGTTTACATGCATCTAGGAGCTACCTAAACTCACTTGCATGCAACTCATGCAGCCATGCAACTAAGAGCTACCAACTTAGAGAAACCACTACAGGCTAAAGATATAGATTACATCTACGCGATACCCTGCAAGCCACCGTCAGGGTGTGTGGCAGATTAAATGATAAATGAAAAATAAACTTTGGGCACTTTTCCACAGATTTAATAAACACACTACGAGTTTCACAGAGTCATCATCAGGAGCAAGACTCTGCAAGAGTCATCATGACTCTGTGAGTTGAAACGCGTAGTGTGTTTATTAAATATCTAGAAAAGAGCGTAATTTTTTTTCATTTATTGATTCCTTCCACTGCATGAAGCCTGACTGTTGGTAGATTAAATGATCTCTGAACACCTACGCGAAAAATGATCGTGTGATTTAAGTATTAGGATTGTTGACATAAATGATGACGATGATGATGATTACTTATTATTATCTAGCCCATACGATGGCCCTTACTTGGAAAAAATATGCCAATATGTACTTACGATCTCTAGATCTTTGGGACAGCATATGAATAAGCTAACCAGTGCACTATATCTTGCTAGTATTATAGCGCACTATCGGCCTGGCTACCGCGGCTGGCTGAGCAATATAATTGAGCACACTCGAGGACAATTCCCGGAATCGGGCGATATAGGTTCGTAGGAGGAACTTTTTCCGTGAGTTCGCCTCAATTACCCGGAAACGCCCACGCGGGGTTGAACACACACGGAGATATGGGGCGTGCGCGTGGAAGAGCCGCGAAAATCCCCGCGTCTCAGGGCGACAGACGGATGGGAATTGAAGCCAGGGTGCGAGTAGGCGACGCCGCCGGGGTATGAGTAAGAACTCGAATCTCTCGCTCTTGCGGGGTTGGTTTTGCCCTTATCTCTTTGTCAGTGGTCAACAGTGTGAGTCATCGGACGGCGAGGGAGATTAGGGATCTGCACGATTGGCCTGGCGCCCGTGTATGACGTGATAAGCCGATGATGGCTGTGCGGGTGGGTGGCGAGAAGGTTTGTTCCGCCAAGAGAAAACAAGAGTGGGAGTGCGAATCTCGGGGGGTTGGTGAGAGATAAGGACCATTTCGTTTTCCGTTAAGTTCGAAACGCCAGCGAGTAAGTCACGCGAAACTAAGAAAAATGTAGCTATATCGATCTAAATAATGTTATCGAACATTGTAAAATGTGTAAAGCAGCCGCGAAAACAGCCCTTAGAAAAGCGTCTAGTGCATTCAAGAGATAAGTTCTCGGAGAACAACTAGAGGGAAATCCGAAAGCATTTTAGTAATATGTTAGGGAAGTACAGGGAACTAAAAAGTCAATGGACAACTATAGCGGTGAAATAGCGACTTCCAGTTTAGATAAGACTAATTTGTTGAATTCCTTTTTCAGAGCGTGTTCAATCAATCTAAGTATACTTTGGACGAAACCACACCAGACCGATTTCAGCAACGAATACCCCCGATCGATATATCTTGTAGCAGAACCGTATCCTTATTAAAAAAACATTAGCCCGAAGAAGTCCTCAGGTCCTGATGAAATTTCAGCTCCTGTGTATAAAGAATTAGCTCTATAAATGGCTCCGTATCTTAAAGTAACGTTTAATAATTAGTAAAGTAAGGGTATCATTATGAAACATCAAAGAAATCATGGTGTATTAAATTATTTACAAATGTAGTTAAAAACGTGAAGATTATTATGCATACATTCTTAACTAAAAAATCCACTAAAGGAAAACCACCACACAAGAAAAGGGGGGTTGAAAACCTACAAAATCCTACTGATAGCGTAGCTATTGTGTAAAAACAAATTAAGCATAAGAGTATGTGTATTGAAAATTTAGTGAATGAATGGCAATGGTTAGTAAAGGCTATTCGGGTTCTCCACCAGGTCAAACACTTCATGGCAGTGTTTGGCGTGGTGGACTCTGAACTGGACACTGCACTCGTGCAAAAATGCAGTGTTTCACACGGTGGAGAACCCATATAGCCTTCACCAACAGTACACGCCGGGAAAGCATCAGGTCATTCTTAGCAATGATTATCCTAATACGCAGCTTCACTTGGAAGGAGCGAAATTAATTTCAAAATAGGCCCTCTATTCCCCCATATAAATAAGGGAGGCTGTAGAGGCAAAAAGACCTAATGACATCAACCGAGAAGGTTGATGTCATTAGGTCTTTAGGTTATACATTCAACAACGATCTGGAGCGGTCGTTGCAAATTTGAAAATTCGGACAGCAATTCAGACAACCTGTATAAGGCGTGATATAAACAAGCCATCGACACTTCAGCAGACCTAGGAAAGCCAGTCAGCTTGAGCGCTGGAATATTGTCAAAACATCAACAAACGCGGGATAAATCACGAAAAAAAACAAATATTTCATCTCTCATTAACTCCTGATAGCTGAAGTGAGTATGTACCTGAAATTTAACGGAGCCAAATTTTAAGTCAGTGGCTGTTATTAACGAAACCAATGAAATTAATTGTCTCGAAGTTACTTCACAAAATCGTTGCTCTTTTTATCTTTCTCTCTTTCCGTTTTCGCAAGGAATCAATCGCATTCCATGGCAGGAACTTCGAGATGGTTCTTATTAGCGAAGAGGAATCTCTCATTTCGGTCCCCCGTCCAAGTGAGGGAAGTTTTGATCCTTGGGGGGGTATTTCTTGAAGCGTCGCGGATCGAGCGTGTACTTTACTCAAGGTACGGTGCGGAACTAGTTACCGAAGTCCACTTCAGAGACATCACCAACCTTTGCGACGAGTTTCTCGAGGGCCGCAAGAACCGAACGAGGGCGCCCTCACCAAACGAGAGCGGTAATGGAATTAAAATAAAAAAATGAGGGGCATGTCTGTGCATGACCTCAGTCATGCAATCTTAAGCGTAGATGAAGTTACAGAACGATTATGCATATTCCTTCCTAGGGGTCGATTAGAGCCACTCCCCTCCCATGTCGATTGTTCCGACTCTAGGAAAATAAGATGAGAAGAACGGAGTTTTATTTAAATTATTATGCCTCACGTAGAATATACTATGCGTGTGTGAGATCCAGATAAAGTAGGCCTGGATATCAGAATTGGATATTTTGCACAACAAAGAGCAGTAAAAGAAAAGTTTCACGATCGATTGAGTAGCATGTTCATATGCTTAGAATATTAGGCAGGCTGAAATGCAGTCTGAATCTACTACAGAATTTAAAGCGGATACTATTACTAAATAGGGTAAGCATATATCAACAACCCCTGCGTACTTCGACATCAATTGATTACCCTGAAAGTCACCTGGAGATTTTATGGCAGGGAGTTAATTATTATCATATATGCGCTGCTTACGTGCAACTAAGAGGCACAGTACCTACTTACTTCTCCTATGTCGAAACGGGTAAGCTACGTATTCACCAGACACGTTCCACCGATGATGGTTCTCCCCGTGCCGTACCTCCTTGCTGTGGCTTGCAGAGTTCTATGCCGATATAGTTTTTTTTTTACTTTACAAGAATTCATTTATTTTCAAGGATATACGCACAGAAACAAATTACAGGAACAAAAATATGCAAATACTACCATAAAATCACTTTAAACCTCAACTAGATAAAATAGATAACTAACTAGTAATACTAGGTAATCATTATTAGCATTTTATTATAATAATTATTAATTGACAGGAGTTTTAGAAAATACGTTAATTCATAATTTTTAAGTTATGAACGTTTGAAGAGATTAGCCTATAGAAGAACTCAGTGGAGAGCTGCATCAAACCAATCTGAAGATTGATGACCAATGATGATGCACGTTTGCAATAACCGAGGTTTATCCACAAAGAAAAAAGTAGAGATATTAAGAGAAGGAAGTTTAAAGAGTTGTTATGTTCGCTTAAAATTGGGGATTATAAGTGATTAAATCGAAGTTGCCGTGAGAATAACTTGGTTGGATGTGCTTTCTTACACATCTGGACTACCCTCTAAATGTAAACGTATGGGTGGGATAGTTTTAGATATCTCACGAATCGTTTCAAATTTGTGCAGGGCCTTTTCAGGCTATATATTCGTATAGTTAATATGCTAAACTGCACGTGAATTCGTTTTGTTCCCCTTATAAATAGTTTTTAAGAGTCAAATCGGTATTGTAGTCACTTGCAAGATAGTTACGGTACTGTAACTCGATAATACAGGACTGGTGTGTTATCTATGGTTATCACCCCTTTCCTTACACCCTTGTGATGACTTGCTATGTACAATATAGGTGTAGACGTATATGAAAATTTTATTACCAAGGCAAATTTAAAGAACGGGGATAATGGAGTCTTAACTGTCGTTGCTGTGACTCTTAAAACATCGCGAAATTTCCACTTCAAGAAGCTTTTCTTACCCATCTCCATTGTTCTATCTTCTTCAATAGCAGCTCTCAATTTACCTTCACCTTTCAATGCCAAATTTAAGCATTGCGAACTAGACGCAAAAACTCTTAACGGAAATTTACGGACCCGAAAATTAGCCTTTAGAAGTCCTCATGCAGCAAAGACACCTTGGTAGCCTAGCTAGCTGAAGTCTCTAGCGCTGATTTGAAGGACCTGGGTTCGATCCAGGTGAATGATTTTTTTCTCTGTATATTTTTTTCTTTCGTGCCTTTCAGTACGTTCATAACTCAATTTTCGGTCTAAGTCGATTTCTTTTATTTACTACATTTCCTCACGCACCACGATAAAAACTTCTTCCCTTTCTGCTCGACTAATATTTTCCATTCTCTTCCAAATTCACAAATCCGAAGTTTCCGACCTACGATCGCATCTTATTCTTCATAAACCAAGTTTAATACCTGCATGTATACATCTACGTCTACACAACACCTAAATATACTACAAGGGTGTGTGACAGGTGGTGAGCCAACACCAGGGCCTCGATCGTGGATCTTCATAAGGCGTGCGCTAGCTTTATCATTATTTTTTGATTTAACTTATGCCAGAGAGAACGCGATCCATTCTTCATTTTTAGCGCAGCACTTCAAATTGCTTATCACAATCAGAGGAGCAAATTTTATAGACGGTTATTGTTAACCCTGCGCTACTTTAGGGGTAAGCGTTAACGATAAAGATTGCGATATCGCGAAAGATGGGTCCGTGATTCCACACCAGGCATTAATGTCAATAAATCAAAACTTACGTATGTGGTTTACAACCTCACGGACCCTATTGCTAATCTGAAATTCTGAAATTAATGGAAGTCTCCTAAGAAATGAAGTCTACGAGGGCAAGTCATCTACTAATAAAAGTCTATCACCTTGTGGGAGGGACACTGCAAATTTAGAAATATTTGAATTTACAAGGCAATCGGGAAAAAAAAGAAACGGTTTACATTTAATCCCATGTAGAGAGACAAAAATATCTACGACGTAAAAATGTGCACTAGTGGATTCGATCCAGTCTATTATAATCCTTGTTGTTGGAGGAAAAAATTACATTTGCAATGAAAATTGACAGTGATATATACTACCACACTATATCAAAGTGTTTTCTAACCTTTACTCACGTAGTTACAGTCCCTGTCACCATTCTTTTCTTTTTAGAAACACGTTTTTTGTCGTTTCAATTATTTTTCTTATGTCTCCACTGCTGCATCCGGTTACATACGTGCGTTGTAAAATGTAGAGGAATGTAGGAATGGATGTCGAAGTAGTGAAAATAAAACTTTTTCATTGTGTTTAGCTATTCATTCACTTCTGTGGTTAGACAATATGATTTTAGAGTGTAATAAGGAGATGGCGATATGAAGATTAACCGAATAATGTATACCTTTTGTTACAACTACATTACAAACAAAACTGTACAATGCACGACAGTTGATGTGTGCAGAATATTCTTCAATCTCTCGCACAGTGAGGTAATCCAGTCACGGCGGTATGTGTTTAATGTTCAACGTGTGCATCGTGAGAAAAACATTTTCGTCTTCGGGAGCGACTTAAAAATATAAATCGTAGCCATTTCCTTCGTGTTATGATGCGCAGTAAAGAAAAGCTTTATTGCGTGATGGTGCATTCTTGATACTTAAAGCCAATGCTTTATTGACACCCAATCTCAGAGTGGGATCGCCTCTTCATGCGGTGCCCTCCATGGCCCTCGAGCCTCCTAAGTCAAGGCTCGCCCACAGTGCGAGAAGAGTGGATTTAACCCTTCGGCCATTTTTACGACTCGACACGTTTCCTCCGATTTTCTGGGAATCCATTCCATAATGCGACGAAAAATGTTTTTTTTTTTGCTCTTCCAGATCGATAAAATCGATCGTTATTATGTCGATTTTTTTGCTTCGATTCTCCAATCGTAGCGGCGGTAGTAGTTATATGAGGGGGGAGAACGATATTTACTGTCATTCGTGCTTTTTAGTGGATACATCCATACCTACATAATAACCTAATAAATCGTATTATGGCATTATACCATTGGATAGAGATAAGGGATTGTGTTAGTGTGGTGGATAGATTACTGTCCTCGCATCTTGTGGGTCCGGGTTCGTATGCGGGCAGCGTTAGAGATTTTTCACCGCCTTAACGGTCCCTACAAGAGCGCTGGAGTTAAGTGCTCCGTCCGTCGGATGGGATGTTAAAACATGGATCCGTATGCACCTTTAGTAAATAAGAGAGGTTGAAAATTTCATTTTTTCCGCGAACAATGAGGGTAGTGACAGATGCAGCAAATATACATAGGGAAAGCAGAATTAGAATAGGCATTGAAGTTGATATTATTTATAAATAAAAGTGCGGTGATTCTTCTCTGAAACCAATGAGATGAAAGCTGAGACCATTAAGATGAAAGGGAGATGCTCGTCTGCACATTCAATAACATATTTGCATTGTGACCCGTGAATGTGGAATGTGAAATATCGGATGAGCCGTGGGAGAAATTATTGCTCGAATCTATCTGTTCGACCATCTGTCTCCCCAGTTTTTACGTTTCAGTTCAATTCACTAATATAGTGCAGTGATAGGATTTTGTGTGCCGTGTCAACCTTGGACTCTTAAAAATTTACTTTCTATATTAATCTTAATAAAAAAGAAAGCAAACTTTGTAAATTCCACAAATTTAATTCTTAAATCCACCTAGATTTCGATACATGATATCTTCACCTCAGAGAGATAACTTGTATCGAAACATAGTTTGTTCTGAGCATTTAATTTATGGAATTGAATAGTTTCTTTTCTTTTCCTTCCGTGATGGAAACTCCACTTAGTAAAGCCTGAATCCAGGCATGTAGCCAGGAGAGGACGGGGTGCTTCTGGTGCTTCAGCCCCCCCCCCCCCCCTCACCGAAATTTTTTCCCAATTATTCTGTTTTTCTGATTTTAGCAGTGAACTTTACCAGTGAGAAGAAATAGTAAAAGTAAATACCAAGCACTGAAACTCAAGGGAAGAGATTTGTAACATGTCGGAACCGAATGGGCAAGGCTGATTTGTTTAATGTTACGCAAGACTTAGCCCCCCACCCCGAAGAAAATTTCTGGCTACGTGCCTGCCTGAATCGGTTAGTTTTGTTCTTAATCGAAAGTTAAATCTTCATCTCTCAAGAGATTCCCTTCCTAGTCCTTCCAAAAGCCTTTTGAGTTTTTGTGTATTTTTTTTACAAAGTTTCTATTATTTTTAAATGAGCGTGATGCGTTCTTCTGTATATTTTAATGTTGGCGTATCAAATATTTTTTTTCCTGGATTCCAGATGCCCGCAGTGAACTCGAGATGATGCGTTTCTGAGGTGATATAACGTTTTTCTTGTATTTTCCACGTTGTTTTCGATAAATCCAAATCTGCAGTGCCCAAGTATGACTTATACAGCCACGAAATACCTTAAAAATACACAGTATACAGCATGGGGTGAATCAACAACAGGCATGCATTCAGCAAATCGAAGCGTATGTTGGTAATCGCATTATCTAATATATATTCTTTAATATCAAAATATAAGCTCAAACCGTCACGTATTATATTTGCAACGCGTCTATTCACCTGATAATCCCAGGTTAGGCTTTACGATCTTTTACATGTTCCCCAAAAAATTTCTCGTTAAAATCGTTTTTTTTCAGCACTCATAATTATTTTCTTTTCCAAAATTTAATAATAATTTAATAACATACAGACACTGAAAATGCATCACAAGAAAGGGAATACCATAAAAAACTAAAAGTTTTTGTCATGAAATATAGTTGTCTATCCAAAATCACAAAAACTTTGATAAAAATATACTTACCGATATTTGGTAAAATGTTGCTGTTTTGACACAAAATTCACCTTGACGGCCATAGGTAATTTTTACTGTTCTTTCTCATGATAGTGCATGGGAAAGATAGGCCTATTATAAATAAATGGAAAAGGTTTCAACACACGGCGCCAAAAGGAAGCATAGCCAAGCATTGGTAGATCAATGATGGAGCAAGCGAAGTGAGGAGGAGGTTGGGCTGCTATAGGGGATTTCAGTAAATAAAAGGGAATATAGTTAATATAAAACAACTAGATGGGCTTGTTTTAATTCATCGAAGAAACAGAGTATTTACAAGTGCAATGCTGATGCTAACGAAAATCCATCACACTGTGCAAAAGACACCATACATTTACAAGCATTTGAATTCGCTTGACACTCATGCAAAAAAACTGAAATGGTTTACATTTAGTTCCATACAAGCAATTAAAAAATCCTACAATATACATTGCCCATCCTATATATCTCCTCGGAGTTTTCGGAGTTGTACATCACTGTTCCTTACTGCACACGGGAAAAATGAAATTTTAGATACCTAATAGGTATCTCTAATTTTTTATCTTTATTATTTTATCCTACCATGGAACGCTCGAATTTTTCATGTGTTCAGAGAACGTATTAGGCTTATATTGATGCGGCGGATTTATTCTCTCAGTACTGCGAAGGTTTTCATTCCTTCGTATTAAAAAAAACGATTCGTCGTTATATGGCTGACAACTTCGACGGCTGCGGGATAGAGCTGAAACCGTTCTCACCTGTAGTTGGCGAATGTGGCGGCAACCTGGAATAACATAGCTTTCTACATGTATATGTACTTATGATGCGATGGTGATACCCACATTAATCCTTCTTTCAATTTCGATACAATTCTATACTTGTAAAAACTTTTAACAAACTAAACTGCTCGTACCTCTGCACCGCAGATATAGAGATACCTGCACACTATACAAACCCGAGATCATTACGAATGGATTACGCTGCAAGGCGTATGTATATTCCAGATTGAAAGAGTGTTTGGCATAATTTAGGTGAGATAATTGATCAGACTATGCGAAAATATGGAGCAGGTCGGTCAGAGAACCGAGCCTCCTCTCTTCCCTGCCTGGTTAACTCTTTGAAGGCCGGCAACCTTCCACGCTCAGAAGTTCGGCGTGGTCCCTGCCTGCGATTCGCGGACGGGGTCGTGTGTACCGCTTCTGCAAGAGTGGACTCGGACGTGGACATTGCTCACACCCCTCACACCTCTCGCCGACGCTCGAACGAATGACAGCGAGATGGGAAAAAGTCAAGAACATCAGTATTAATGCGCACAATTGTTGAAAATTTGGTTCTTTTTATTCACATTTTCAATTCAGTTATCAGTTTTCCATCACTATTGGTAGGTATGGAGGTCGTGGTGAACTAGTGGGGTAGTGTGTGAACCAATGTGCAGCAATGCATTCACTAAGGAATATATTAAAACTTTATGATGAAAACGGGTTAGTCATGCATTCTCAAGCCACGTGCAACGTATTCATTAGAATTACTTAGTATTCTATTTATTATCATTCAGTTTGGAATTTTCTGTCATGCAACAATTTATGTTCCACATATATTCCACAATCATATACAATTTATTCTGCATTATTTCGGGTTTTCTTCCGCGTCAGTTGGCTTGTGGACAACAGTTTCGCTGGCCCTCCTTCCAGCGTCTTCAGGTCGAAGACCTTCCACCTGAAGACGCTGGTAGGAGAACCAGCGAAACTGTTGTCCACAAGCCAACTGACGCGTAAGAAAACCCTAAACAATGCAGAGATCAACCCATCACCGGGGAAACGTTCGTTCTAACATATACAATTTATATTTACTGTTGCAAGGATGCAGTTAGATCTACGTTATACCTACATCTACATATAACCCCGCCCTCCGTATCAAGTCTTCATTAATATTTTTCTTCACGGCCTTGCTTAGCGTTGCTCTCCGTTTTGAAAAAACGCTCTCTTTTTCCCAGGACATTCTTTTTCTTGCATCCCAGCTACCAAAATCCATAACGCAGAATACAAATTGCAATTTTCCACTGACATGAGACAAAATATTTTTTGGCGCATTTGGTTTCGACGTGATACACCATCATCAGGATCTGAAACAGACATCGAAACCTAGGTCTACAATACATTTTTTTTATCTCGTTGGAAAATGGCAATATGTATTCTGTATTATGTTGGAATTCCACAAAATAACGCCTGATATCTGTATTTTCAACCTAAATCTGTTTTCATCCAAAAACACTACCCAATTACTCGAATGTCTCCACGTATTCTAACTTTTTCTCGCCTTCTTTAATGCTTCTTTCCTGACCTCTTACCTATTTAACGCTTTAATGTGATTCGCAAATAGTTAGTGGTATTGTTTGTGTCGTAACCCTGATCATTTTCGTAATAGTTCATCAGGGGAATTTGAACTCTACACATTGGGATGATTAAAGTTGTTCAACCATGTATGTCTTGGGCTAGCGGCTTGAGGTGTACAGGCTAACTTTTCTCTCGTTTAACATTGAGATTAACGCATGCATCTCACTCAGCTAGATAGGTTCAGCAGTAGCATCTATAATAACATTCTGCCGTTTCAGACACGAAAAATCCTTATTCGGCCAACAATTGAATTCGTAGAGGCTCTGACGTAAAAAAACTATACATTGCCCTGGGGGATTGTGTTTGAAACAGTCGGGATTATCTTTAATAGGTAACCAAGGAGTCACGTGATACAAACGCGAATGGTTTCAACATTTAATGTGTCTGAATCACGCCTTACAAGATCATCACGTGACTCCTTGGTTACCCATCCGAGATGATTCCGACGGTTTCAAATACAACTCCACTGGATCGAGAAATTCCGAGCCTCTATTGAATAAGGACCATACGCTCGTATTCGGGAGATTGTGCCACTGTGACTTCGATATGCCACGCCCATGAGTAAACTCATTGAAGGAAAACGCCGCGGCCTTAATGAATCAAATTTTGAATCGGGGAACGCGACAGTCGGCCGTTGGTTCGGTCAGGAAAAAACTGTCAATTGTTCCGCGCTGCTCGACACAATATTGCCTCTTGATTGCCACCAACGAATTGACCCAGGCCGGGTCTCGGTTGAGACCGCAGTCTTCCTGACCCGAGGTTTCGGGTTGACCGTTTACCGCCGTTTATGTCCCGTGATTCATTAACTATCGAGCGGAATGCAAGCCGTCCCCGCGATTACCTGACGAATAATTAATTAATTTGAGATTATTTTGTCACGGTCACCATAAATAGCGATCACCAGGCCGATCGATGACCAGCGGTCGCCCGTGCGCGGCTTAATTGCGTCACGTGACCCCACGTGAATGAACTTGTTTGGAATGCGTACTCTTGCACATTCGCAGAGGAGCGCATCCGGTCACATCGTTTGAATCGACCCGTCAAGTTATTTTTTTCGCTCGGTCCTCTTAAATTATCCCTTCTTTTTTAGTCTGTGTCACATGGAGATTCGTTAATCCCCACCAATAATGCGCTGCAAGTATTGTGTTCCGGTGTGCGAACTGTTAGGATAATTAACGATCCACGAGGAGGCACGGGGATGATTAAAGTTGTTCAACCATGTATGTCTTGGGCTGGTCAGCGGGGATTGAAAAATCGTAATTTACGATTGGATCATATAACGCACGGATGATCGAAGTTTGACTATTATGAGCCATGGAAACTATAAATTTTACCGAAAGGTCGACTTCTCTCTGCCTAATCGCAAAAGTTCTAATGTTGTTTGGAAAATGTCTCAAAATTTACCACGCATATTATTAAAAATCATCAGTCAACAACCCTAAGATTGGTTTCACGCATCTCAGTTTATCTTCTCAGTTAAGCTCTCTATATTTTCGTAATTCCTCTCTTTCACATCCTTCGCTTTCAGTTTAATGTACGATCCACGAGGAGGCATTAGGTAGACACGCTTCGATTATATCACACATGATAGAAGATTAACTATTACGAGCCAAGGAAGTTATAGTATATTTTTTCGTAAGGTCGAGTTCTTTCTGCCTAATCGCGAAAGTATCTCACACAAGGCCTTCGTTTTCCATTCTTCCCATTCACTTTTCCCTCAACGATTGTATTCATTAGGCCTCCGTGTCTCAAGATAAGACCGACTAAGTGGTACAGTCTGCTTTTTAATGTTTTCAAAATACATCTCTTTTACCCCACTTTCTTAAGGACCTCCCCGTCTGTAACTCGGTCGATTAATTTCATCTTTATCATTCCTCTGGGATAGAATAAGTTGTAGTAGTAAGCGAGAGCAATTATAAATGTTCCATTATCCATCGAGTGCGTCTAAAAAAAAAGTAAATCAACAAATTGAAAGACATCAATTGACGGTCCAAATGAATCGCAATCCACGTGAATGAAGCAAAAAAAGTTTAATTATTATTGGTCTTCAAACGGTTAAGATCAAGGCGGTTGGAATGTACTGGAGGCGATATGCGCTCTATGAGTGACAAAGTAGCCAGAATGGGGGTGCTTGGGAAAGATTAGGCCCCACCTCCTCGGCACAAGGAATTGCTTTTAATGTGACCTGAGACTGCATGTGTAGTAAAACTTAAATAGCAAATGAAATCGTACACAAATTTCATCGCAGCTACGTCATTTAATCTTACTGAGGATATTCGAAGGTGTTAATGGATTTGATTTCCCTGGGAGTTAATTTTATTACTGAAACTGGTTCTAATTTTATCCACTTTAACTACATATTTGCCCCTTATTCGCATGTCTAATTGTAAGTACTTTCCTTTGGTCCTTTGACGAGTTTCAAAATTACACAGCTTTATTCATCTCACTGCTCTTAATTTTATCGCGTGCAAAAATAAACTTAATTAATAAGTATCGCGAGTGTCACGCCCGTATGCCCATGCCTACCAATATGGCTGACCTTGCTTCTCAAATCTGCCGCGATACCGACTCCAGTACATACCTCCTTGGTACAATACTAATGATGTTTCATTCATTTGTTACTTATCGATTCTAAGATTGTTTATCTTCCATCCTATTCATTTTGATACCAATAATAATTTTACCAATAATAAATAATTCGTCACTCGGTCACATCTTATACCATCAACGATCATTCCATTCATGATGATGGGAGTTTTTCTATTTTTTACAATGGCATAGATACGTAGGTGTGCATAGAGTAGCAAAAAACGGAATTATTTGTAAAAAAGCGTTATCGATGAACTCGAATAGGAATCGCTGTCGGACAGTAGGTATACGAATATAGACGGAAACGTTTGAAAAAAAACGTAGGCGATCTCAGATTTCACAACCAAAAATTCGGAGAGCTTCATCAGTTACGATCTATTTGATTATAAACGTATGGTTGAAGAAGAAGACGCTTCTGTGGTGTCTGTATCGCATGAGTGTAATGACATTTTAAAAATCTGAAGCTGTACTGCATGTGATGCTGCATTCTTTCTTTGATTCATTCATTTAATATCACAGTGAAAACTGTATTACAGTATATGACAATATGATGTGATCTTGTGCCTGTGACGGTAAGCACATCTACGTTTTATCTTGCGAGCCATCCACAAGGGTGTGTGGCAGAGGATGAAAGAACACAAGAAGGGTGCGATGGATTGTGGATGCATGTAGTATGTAAGTAGAGGAACAATTTGGTTCAAAATATCCTCCCGCACAAAATAAGGCGTGAGAATACAAACCGGATAGACTGGTGTACATGAAAACGAAAAATTCATCATTTTTGCCTACGTACTCGGGAAGAACGATTCGTTCTATGTATGAGTTAGGTGGCGTATCTATTAAAGTTAGCCTAGGAAAGGTTGAGCTTCAAGTTCGTAAAAAATCGTCAGTGGGGAATTTAATCTACGAGGGAAAAGTCAGCAGAAAAATTAGTCGTTACTTTGGCTTATATTACAGTTTCCAGGACCGCGTCATACGACTGAAAAGTATCAAAATCGATTCACGGACCCTTAAATGTTACTCAAAATTTAATAGGTGTCTGTCATTTCAATTCTCATGACGCGTGCTTACCAGTGATTTGCTGCTGCTGATGTTTTAAAACTATTAGATTCCCTTGCATCCCAAACATTCCATTGCAGCGGTACATGTAGGCTCTGTTCGGAATACTTTTGTCCCTAATGAAATTTAGTGGCCTGGATTTAGTCTCAAACTGACTCGAGGAAAGTAAATGAATCGTTTTAAATGTAAGTAAAATAATTACCCAGCTCGCGAATGGAACCGGAGATTAGTTGGAAAAGTGTAGCCATTTTATCCACGACTGGATAGGAATGATAAATTGCCGTGGAACCTGATAGAAAGCAAGGTAACTGGACACTGAAATTAAAATCATCCAATTCCTTTTGCTGTATACGCATTCACGGCTTTGGAAAATCCGGAGGAACCTATGTATGGATCAGTTTTCGTTGCGACCCTTGGTAATATTTCCGCGATATGGTAATTTCCAAGGGAATATCGCGGTACGCGACACCAAACTCTAACCGAGTGCATTCGCGCGCCGTCCTTTGCGGAAGAGATTCCTTGATTCCATGTATTATGAGAGTTAAGGGGCGAAGGAAATGAAGCCTTGTCAAGCAGTTGTAGATTGAAAATTGAGCAAACTATAATTTGTTCAACGGAAGAAAATTTTGTTTTGAAACGTTTAATGCGCTGCTATCCCATTTTATATATCCTCGCTTCTATAGTAGACCGTTTAAGTCCGAAAAGAGAATCCTCATAACTCTAAGAATCTATAGGTTCTAAAGTTATTGTGTACCAATGAAATGAGCTGTGATTTAAAAATGCGTGTAATCGTGCAGTAAATGTAAAATTTAAGGTTACGTTTTGTTCATTTTTTGCTCTAAAACCATTACAGCTACATATTTAAGAAACTCGAATTGAATCGAACAATATGTATTACCACGGCTCAGTTGGAAGAACATATTTTAGGTGTGCATTTTTCGAACTTTATAAGCGAAAATTAACCCCAAAATCATAACTTGTATTGTTCTTTTAGTTAAAATATAATCCAGCGATTTTCACAGATGATATGAGGGTAGGTTGATTAGCAACTGTTTCACCGATGAATATTATGCATGTACATTCATGGATAGTATTGCAACAATTTTTATTTTAATGTTGGTTTTTATTGTCACCCTCTCGTTAATTTTTAGTGTCACGTGTAATGGCTGCCCCGCTAACGCTGTGCCTGGGCTAAGTTTAGGGTTTATTTTCTTCCTCCAAAACCAACGATTTTAGGCACATATTTTAATGAAAATGATAGCTTGTATGCATATGACACCTTTCTTGCCTGCTGCAAAATTATTACCCGATTAAAAGTATTTAATTAGACCCAAAGAATATGACTTAAGTTGATATGCAATGAAATTAAGATAAATGAAGAATGTGTCGAATATTCGACTTCATAAAAAGTAAACTAAACAATATAAAATTATAAGAGTTTTCTCCTCTCCGTATGTAATGGCAGACTGCTTTAATAAATTCCGAAACAAAGCGATTCTACTCTTGTCCCATGAAGGATAGGTACGACCGCAATAGTTCATTTTAAATAAAACATTAAAATGCCGATTAAGATCTCGTTTAAAATTTTTCATAATTCCATCCTAAATATGGTATTAATTTCTTTTATTACTATTTACGCGAGATAATTATTATATATTTTGATAAAATTGTGAGGACGCTAGATACCGCAGTTAAAAACGAACATGCTTGCAAGTAGTTCGGCGTACGCTCAACAGATGTCGCTAGTTGAAAACAAAAGCCCATTTTGAGTTCTCATCGTCCCGAAGAAACCTTGGCCGAGGCTGCAATATTTAAAGCGAAAAAGAGTGAACGTCAAGAATGGTCGGCATACATTTGTTTTAATTTAAGGCTCTAGTACAGATTCGATTTCATACCAAGTAAGTAAAAGAAGAAAGCGCGATAGTGATGCAAATCATACCGTATTCATCATCTTCAAAGTCGATTCGTTCCTTTCAAAAACAGAGTATAAATAACTTAAGGTATGCTAAGTTCATGTTAAACCACCCGTGAACATTTCTTCGGAGTTTTTAATTGTTGAATTAATTAGAGACATAAGACTTTCCCCCGGAAGTTATTTTTAAATATAATGTTGCTCTATTCTTAACCTGGAATTGAAATATAATTCAGAATGGACAGGAATCAAACAGAAACAAAGTGTTATGAAAGTATTTCAGTGAGTTCTGCATTTGTATCAGAATTTTATCAAGGTGCACGTAAACTATATGAAGATATGTAATTACTGTGTAAACAATGTTATACATGCTAAATCATAATTTCCTTGAATGAAAACACGTACGAATACATAAATGCCATGACAATTTAGTGAGTTAGTTCATGCATACACATAAAAATTCCTTTTTACAGCTTTAACTCAATCATACTACCTTGTTATCTGTTTCAGACAACGCTGTTTCAAGTTGAAAATAAGATAGGTCTTATGTTTTTTTTAATTGGATATGATGCGCCTTACGTGATGTCACTCGAACAAAAACACCAATAAGAGATGAGAAGACAAAAGACTTAGGGTTGTTCAGGGAGACATCGGTTACATCAATCAACGCCACTGTTTTGCAGGAAGCCACGCCTCGTATAGTCAATAACTTTTGAATTTTGACTACAGTTCATGTTACAGTTGTATTTTTAAACCGTTTTTGTGTATGAAGATACGCCAGTCCATGCAACGCTTTGCTGCGAGGAGTTAAATGTCAAACTCTCCGCTAGAGTCGCTCCGGTTCTCGCCAGCGCTGGTAGCGAGTGAAATCGTTCCCTGAATCACGACCACGCCAGTGTGTAGTGTGCAGTGTCTGCCATGTTTGAAGGTATCAGTGTGTTGGGGCGTGCTTCTTGGTTTTCCGTTCCTGTTTGGTATGATTGAATGATGTGGGGCCCACATTTATCATCATAAGGATGTGCCAAGACTAGCGAATCATGTTATATGGATACCCCCGGTGTAACTGTCTTTGTGTAGAAGAAACAGTGTCATACATGCGAGGAAAAAATATCGGATTTGTACCTCTGGTGTCGTCCATAGGAAGAGAAGAAAAATCGTGGTGTTTTTATTGTTTACCTCTGCGATTTGACTGCAAGTGTTTCGCTTGTGAGTGATGACATGCTATGTGATCAATTTTAACCTTTTATCGTGTGGCATTTACGTGTCTTTGCGTTCAGTCTCCCATTATTTTGGCCCCGTGCTTTTGACCCGAGTGGGCGAGTCCATTTAGTCCCCGTCTCGGGGGGTGTGCGCATATCAGATGTGTTGAGGATCGAGGACGGCAGAACCGTTAATCGTTTTACCTTGAAGTTGCTGTTTGTTGTTGCAAGAGGGAAATCATAATCAATGCGTATTTTATGATTAATATGTGCATGTTATTTGGATCGTTATTCAAAATATCTTTTAAAATAAAACAAAAGAGGATGTGTTGTCAAGGCGTTTTCTGATCCCATTCCGAAATATCATTCGTGTTTTCAGTCCGTCATTGAGCGGGTGACGCCGTTGTGTTTGTTTCGTGCCTGAATACTCTGCACCGATCTGAGCTCATTAATTGTGAGCACGTGATACCTTATGGCTTATAGAAAATATTTAATTTTACTTTTGTGCAACAAAAATAGTGGAAGAAAATGACATAACCATAAATGGTTCCCATTACGCTCTGATATACCAGATCGTATTTATGTGATTATAAAAGTGATAGGGTTAAATACTCAGTGAACTTCGAATAAATTATTGACAACGGTTTTAGAACTAATTTTTAGAAGAATTTTTTAACGGTTGCTTATGCATGTGTCTAACGGTTGCAAGTGCTTTTAAGTTTTACCAGAAGTCAATTTCAACCACTGATATATTGTATATTTCTGCAAGCAAACAAATATTTAATTGTAATTCTGGAGCCGAACGCGCAGTTCGGTAGTTCTCCTCATGGTTCGATGGTGCTCTTGAATGCGGAGGTGTCGCCGGTGGCGATGGACAGCTCCGTGGTGGTGCAAGCCAAACGTCCCGACGCTTGGCACAAACATGAACAATTAATGCTCATGGAGAAGCAGAAGCCTAAAGGTGAGTACATGTTTTACTGCTTTTTCTTATGGTAAACGTACACACGCGCTTGGTTTTTCAATTGGGGTTGTCGCTGAGCTTGCTGTTATGTTTATCACCCTTGAAAGGTTTTTCAGTTTTAACTTCAATTTTGGACAATATTTATTTCCAGAAATAGGTCATTTATGTTTCCTTAGCAACTTATTCCACTTGCATTGCTCTTGGTGTAACAGTAAATGGGACATACTTTTGTATGGCTTTGAGTGCATGCTGTAAATCACTAGGAAACAATGGGGAAAATCATCAATAGTCTCTAAATCTGTTAACCAGACGTGTAACTAGTATTTAAATGGCATTGTTGTCAGAAAGCGTACACATTTTCAGCCAAGAAAGTATGTAAACAATGATTTAGATCCATTATTATGGAATTCATACCAGTAGTTTGCCTTCTCCAAGGTTATTATTCCCAATAGGATATTTTTCCGCAATGCAGGCGGTGCAAATTCTGCCAGTAGTCCTTCACATAAACGGTTATGCTCACATATGTGTTTGTTGGACAGGGTGTCATCTCCATGACATCCGCATTCTTCTTACCTGTTATTCAGTCTTCACAGGCTTCAACAATGGTCCATTTTTTAACCCTACACGGATTGTGGAAAACTTATAGGGGATCCATGTATGTAGGAATAGGGTTATTTTATCCAAATTATTCAGAATTACCATTTAATGTGTAGATATCATACAGAGTTTGGTTTTGTGTCCGTGGGTATATCCATTACCGTTTCCGGTGTCAGTTTTCTCTTGTACGGTCGACTGTATTTGTTATTATATGGGAATCAATTGGCGCAATTTCCTTTGCCCCCTGTTTTCGTTAGAAACCTAGTTATTGTGACTGCGTTACAATGATCCAGTAACGATGGAGTCATTGATGTTGTGTCGAATCTTGGGGCTCTCCTTCTGTTTTTGTTGGTGAATCTTAAGCAATTTTATGAGATACCTAAGTCATGATACGTTTCCCTCATTGACCGATCTTGGATTTGCCACCTTCCCATCGTCTCCTAGTGTGTTGGAATTTTTGGTGCATCCCGCTGCACTTAATTTATGTATTTGTTTTCGTTGAGCGTGACCTATATTTTAGTGGGTGAGGTGGGTGGTGGGCCTGATATGTCACTATGTGATTGGTTGCTGCCTGTTTTAACTGTAAATATGGATGTGAATGTTTTCATGCTTCTTACTTGATTTCGCATAGTGTATTGTGCAAAAATTTGAATGGTGTATGTCAGTACAAATAGTGATTTTTTAGGCTCCGTAGATCTATTATTCCTGGAAATGTAATATCATAATCGATTTCCGGGAATCGTTTGTGATTTTAATATGCCAGTTTCATAGTCAGTGATCAATTTGTGTCGGTCTCCTCGACAGTGTTGTGTTAAGCTTCTCTTGTACGTTTGCTTGTATGTTTTAAATGGGTTGCTTTCTTTGTCTGTCAATTGTCAGTGAGTGCATGTATTGCCATTAGTAGGATTCATTGTGTTTGTAGCGACCATTGTGTTAAATGAGCGAGCCATTGTCTTATGCCATAATTGCATCGTTGCTGGGTATCAATGCATCATATTGCTCGTAATTTCAAAATCATCGATTTTTTTAGATGTAAATTTTACTTTGTGATTAATGGTTTATTTTTGCCTTTACAAATCCAATTAATTGTGAAAGAATATGGTTTCATCATTGCATATTATTTTTTGTTTGGAATTTTATTTCGGAACCGACTTATTCAAAGGGCCCCGCTGCTTTTTCGTAAATCCTATCCTCCAGTTGACAACGATTTCATAGTGTTTTGAATGGATCATTAAGAACGTCCGATGGTCGTTATTCTCCATATTTCGCGATGTTGCTAATGGCTAGAGTTACCTTAGGGGTGAAAAACGCATGTTCAGCGTTTGTTGGAGCTGATTCGGCAAATTACTACTCGCTATGTCCTAGTAATTTCAACTTTGATGATTTGAATACCTTGTTTGATGATGTTGAGGTAGGAAGGGGACCTAAGGAAAATGTGGTGGATGTATGAGGCTCTCAAGTCTTTTAGTGTAGGCCCTAATTAATTTTTTGTGCGATAAAAATGCGAAACTCGATCGAGACTATGGAATTTGTTAAAAAATAGTATTTACATTTGCATAATACCTGGCAAGTTAATGATCCAAGGGAGTGTAGCAGGGGGTGAGCCATCACCTGACATACATTTTAAATCAAAAGATAATTAAATTTACACTTACTATCTTGCAAGCGTGCAAAAATACCAGATCTGTGTATTTATCACCATGAGAAAAGGAGAGGTGCAATGCTCTGCGAGGAAATATGTTGGGTATGCACTCTGAAAATTTTTGTGATTAAATTATTTGTATCTACAAATTAATTTAATCATTATTGATTAATCTAGCTTTTCGTCAAATACATTAAGTAATTTATATTTTCCTAAAGCGTTCATGAGTTAGTATCACACAAGATTAATGTATGTACGTGGATTTTCCGTTTTAATTGTTTATATTACCAGAGTTGGGGCAATAATATGGCCCCTACCAGCACCACACTGTGTCATATGTTTTTGTTAAATGTTCGGGTCTTTTCGCGTCGAAATGTTTGACAGTATCAAAATATTTGGATAAAAAAGGGCAGAACACTCGGATCGTTTTTATTCGTTTTCGCAAATGTAATCGTGGTAGAAATACAATTATGATTGAAGGTGCTACAGTTGTTCATATCATGAAGCTCTGTCTGCCCAACTTGAACGTATCTTTTTAACATTAGACAAAGAGAAAATCCATGTCCTTGGGACTAATCACCGCGGCTTAAGTGAATAATCGTTTAATATAGATACTATCTGCTTCTCATCATCTGTATCATAGGCGTATTTTTTTCTCACAATCAAATTATCCAAAATTACGCCATCCTTGTCGCATGATGACATATATCGGTGTGTATGATGACAGCAAAATAAAATAAAACAACTTAGTCTCCAAGTCAAGTTTATGTCGACCCCGGGCATGTTTTCGTGGTAATCTATTGTAATATTGAGCAGTCTGGCGTTCGACCTCTTCCAGGAATTTTTTCGTTCGTGCATCGGAGGATGGGGTCGCTTGTAGGTATGCCGGCGCCGCTAAGCAAATTCATTTAAAGCTCCCCTCTCTTTTTCCTATCTTCCCACCTTGTCGTCAACCGTTCTCCTCACCGCCCTCCCTCCTTCTCTCTTCCCCTCTCCCCACTTCCCAATTTCCCCCTTGCCTTCAATCGAGCTATCCCGCAGTTGCCTTCGTACACTTTTTACTGCCGTCTGATTGTGAGACGATGCTGTACGTCAGGTGACCGGATTTCCAGAAAATACTAGCATATATCCATGTAAATAAGACAGTTATTTGCATATTTTTTTGTGTTAATTGTAAGGGTGGTCTCCTCGCTCTTGCGCCCTCGGTTCTTTATTCACTCTCATCTTCTTTCTCTCATCATCCAATTTTGATTGGCTTAAGTTTATAGTACGCGAATCCTATATAGAACCGGTCTATGCGCTAGGAAGATCTCTAAATTCTTTTCAAAACTTTCGAAATTCACATTTCACCACAGTTTTTCTCCATCCAATTTGTTTCGCGCGGGTATTTTTATTTCATTTTGGTAAACATCCCGCTTTTGAACCCAACTCTTATACCCGGTGATTTTCCATACTATCCCAAAGTAAATCTTTCCTCGCTCAGATAGAATCGTTTCTCCAACTTTGACTGCTGCATTGAATCCGGGTTTCTGTAGCCGGGGACGAGCGAAAATAAATAAATTTAGCTTGATGTGTCGCTCCAAGAACGCACTGTGGTACCATAACGGAAGAGTTAAGCGTTTTACACTCGTAATTACAGGCGTCATTACGTACGGAGGGCTGGACTTTATAATTTGATTCCGTACGAGGTTTAATATTTTACTGCAGCGTGTTTGAAGTCCTTTTGTAAAGGACGTCCCATGCGATGCTGGTTCCAAGTAAGAGCGTTTTTTTACCCATGTGGTTTTAAGATTGTTACCCCCGTAACATTTCATTTCCTGCACCATAAAGTTGTTCTAAATATTGAAAATAAGGCGTGCAATTTTATATTCATACTGAATCATTATTCCTGGAAGCCCTAGTTTTTAAAATAATTTTTAAAACTCCTTTGGAGTTCCTCGAAAAATGTTACATAATGCCTCTAGGTCTACTTTGCGCCTCTAATCCAAATTCAGATTTTCATCTGACTTCCTCTCAATTCATTCCCAGGTTTATCTAGAATAATCATACTAAAAAAGATGGGTCTTCGCATTCCTGCACATCCACGAAATGTAAACAATGGAATTATTAACGTAAATGTTTCCTCGTTAGTGCTCCATTTCTATTGAAAAATATACGTTTTTACAAATTCATGGAGCGATTCCATAATTTTTTTGCTAGCTTTTTATGTATTTGCATTATTTTTCCTATTATTACGGAATTGCATGCAGAGCATTTCCTGCTAATGCGAACGTATTCACCACACCTGACTGATGTTTTCCGAAGCCTCCCAGAACTAGCGCAATTTCTTTAAAATAGTTGGTTGCTTTGTGTGAGAAGACTTTGCACAGGCTGCGGAGTTTTTCAAGTAAAAACGGAATTTTGTCATGTGCCATCCTCAAAATAATAGAAGTTTAGGGATTTGGTTGAAGTAGACTGATTTCTGGAATTGTAAATCAGATCCAAAAAACCTCTGCGTCTTTTCCTATATCTCTTGCATGTTGCCCTAGATTTACTGTAATGAATTGATTCATAATCAGGGTTGTTTACGTTCAAGTTGACTGTCGACAAGCTTGCGTTAAAATAATCGTAAAATATGTTGAATGGGTTGAAAAGTTACTGGGGGGTTGTATTTTATCGCATCGTCGTGGAATCGCATCTGTTTTTATGAATCCGTTTCTCTATGCTCTATTGCTTGTGGTCCTTGAATGTGGTTTGCCCAACTATTTATATTACCTCTTTGGTCCTGATTCCTTGCTCATTGATATTTTTTTTAAGTTTCGATTAATATTTACTCATTTGAGTTGTTTTGCGTCTCCTAGTGATGTCCGTCCTTCACAATTCTTAGTCGTTCACTTGTTTTGCCGGGTAAATCATTCTGTCCGCCCTATTTTTTCGAAAATAGTTCTAGATGTCATTTATGAGAAATAAAAAAGTGTATTGGACCCTGTCGTCAAAAGGTGCATATTTCCTCGTTTAGATTTCTCCGTCTGAAAAAAATTCCTTTGTTGATGTTATGTGGTGTTGTCGCACCTGCAGGGCAACCGTTCGCTTATGCAGTGGGTTGTTATTTTCATGATGACTGGTTAGAGACATTATTTTTATGTCAAATTGGGCTCCCTTAGTTATTGATGATGGATTTTCGTTTTTACGGTCGAGCGATACGTGGCTTAACTCACGAAAGTCCTCATGAAAGGGCGGATACTGTTCGTGACTAGAAAGTGCATGCAGTAATAACATTCACACGAATCATTTTATTTTGATACTTTTCCCTACTGTTCTTGATCATTTTTCGTCCAGCCAAATACCATGTTATGATTTAAATGTTGGTAATGCACCACGGCTTGAATTAATCGGGCTTCGGGCAAATGATCTTAGTGGCCGAAAGACTGTTTTTTGCTGTGTATGTACAATATTCAGTGAATTATATATAGAAAAGCTATGCCGTCCTATGTTCCGTGGGAATACCTGGAATACTTTTGTGCATTTGTTTAATTGGATTTGGCACTTTTGATGAAAAACCAGTAATTGGTAAAGCAGCTCCTCAGAGTTTAATTGGTTTCGGAGATTCTTCCTGTGCGAGTCGGAGATTCTTCCTGTGCGAGTCATGGCTTATTGAGTATCATTTTCGAAAAGCAGATTTCAGGCGTAATTTTGTCCTTACTCGAATTTTCCGGTTACCAGAAATTTCTTTCCACCATACCGTCATCAGTCTCGGTCTTCCGCGTGGTAAACTGTTTCGAAATAGATCTCATAATATATTTCGCTGTTCGTCTCCTGGGGCGTTATGTCAACAACAGATTATTTTCCTTTCAATCTACCGCTTACAATTCTTTCGCGGTTCAGCGGAAACCTTCGTGATACTCCATAATACTTCGTGATAGCGCTTTTTGGAGCTTTAATAACTGGCAGTATCGCGGATTTGACGTGCTGTAGTTACATATTTTAGTGCGTTATAACTTAGACGGCAACATCGGGCATTCTCCGTCATGTTATTATGACGGTTGTGCACTTTCAGCAGTCATAAAGATTCTTCTTCAACTTTTCTAAGGTTCCAGCTCCAGCATCCGAAAGCTTCCCCACTTTCTATGCCCTTTTAACAGCATTAATGTGCAAAACAAAATATTCGTTTTATTTTGTACAGTAATGCTGTTTATTTTATCGCAGGGGAGTCTTCGGCGAGTTTTAACCACCAACTCTAATTTTCATGGGGAAATTTAACATGTGTCTGACCCCTTGTCATTTTTCATTCTTCCATCCCCGACTGGTCTATGCTGATAAATTTTGGACTGCTTGGAATGATTTACATGGTATATTTTGCGTAATGAGAATCCTAAATGACTGCTGTGATTGAAATACCCATGTTATCTTATCACGTCAGTGGGGCGAAGAGTGAGACTTTCTTCTTTATTATTATTTTTTATTTTTATATATGTACCATAAATATATATTCATGCGAAAATACATAGTTAAATTCGGAGTTATGGATGTGTCGCATGATATTATCCTCTGCAACATATTTAATGAACGGTGCAAAATTATGTTTTTGGGTAGGAGTATAGCATTAGCAGTTGTTAATAGTGGGAAGCGCTGTTTTGGTGAATTGTGAGGAAACGTTTGTGTGTGCACAGTTTTGGGAAGAGAAACCAAGCTTGTATCTTGAATCTATGTTGCTGTTGCTTTAATATTATTTTTCCCGGGGATTTCCGTCGCGTTTGTGGTGTTTCTGACTGTTGAAACTGACAACAGTTTCTCCCCTCATCCTGGGGGGTCCTATGGTTGGAAAGACAATAATTTACAATTATTTTACAATTATTTATTTCGTTGCTATGAATCTGGTTGTCTATTTGCTTGCTATCTTGATTGTTCTGTTAGGCTGCTGTGTTATGATTCACTAAACATATATCCTGAGTGGCACCTGCTCGCTCTGGTCCAACCACTCTATCCCAGGTCGAAGCGAGTGAATATCTATCCCTCCACTATAAGTTTGACGGATGTTTCATAGTTGTACAGCCTCTCTGATCAGCCTGGGAAAATAGCGATTTTCCGTCGACAGTACTCTTTCTCGGCTGTACGCAAAGCTGATGTTCTCGCTCGGAACACGAATATTCTGCTATAGCGAAGGGGCCGAATTTTTGCTTTTCGGTTGCTCTCTTAACTCCTGTTTATTTTAATTTAATATTTAATTGCTCTCACAGTATGGCCGATGTAGTATTTCCCACGCTTTTATTGAACTTCATATACTCCTTCATATATTAGAACGGGAATTATGTCTATAGGTTTAAGGTATGTTGTTGTCATTGTAAACGTCCAGTCGTGGGGGGAAAGGGGAGCCTTAACGAAGTTGTCACTCACCTTGTACGCAAAAGTGAAGCTCTATGGAAGATTTTTTTCTCGTTTTGCGAAACAATGCCCTATCCCTGACTTGCGTGTCCTGTGCATTGACATGGTGTATGTATACCTATCCTATCGTTTGCTCTTTCCTTTACTAATTATGTAAGAGTGCTTAGGTCGATACTTGTAACCCTTTTCACCGTCTAAAAAAAACGTGCTTGAGCAGCGTTAACATCCTGAACTCATGATTTGAATTTAGTGCTAAACGCTTGGCTAATGTTTTTGGCTCATTTTACTCCATCACTGGGTCTCGGCTGTTTGGGTTGTCTCAGAGGAGCATCCACTGACGTAGCGGAATCTTTTAGCCCCGGTTTTAAAGGCCTCCCACCGGTGTTAACGTATCGGCCACGATCTTCATAGACCTTTCGCAGAATGCTGGCGTCGGGTCAGCCAAATTACATCGGTATCGATGCCGATGTGCAGCGGTCACATTCCCGGAAGTGAAGAAACGTCTTGAAGGTGCGATACGCAGACGGAGTTTCTTCGCGCGGGGGAGAAGACTTGTGGTGAATTCTTATTATTCTGCAAGTGGGAGCGGTCTCCTTCCCTTTCCTTCCCTATCTCAGTTTGTCTAAGTTATATTTTTCTCCCCCCGCCCGCGAACGACGAAAGATGTCCTGAAAAATCATCACGGGATGTTGTTTCGCAGCATCCGGTATCCCGGGCTGAGTAATCTCCGCCCAGTTGCCAAGGAGATCTCGAGCGCAAACGCGTTTAATTATGCAGCGTCGCTTGTGAGGGGGAGTTGGGGGAGGGGGGAATCCTTCCCGTGCACACACAAGGAGGAGGGGGCAGGGGAAAAGCGTGTGGACTACTCTTGTCAAATCCCCCTTCAATCCTCTCCCACACCCTTCTGCACCACCCCTCATCTCTCCCACTCCCTCCACCATCATTCCCGTCGGCGCGTCATCGTACGCGAAAATATGATAACAGAATAATCGCCGAGCATGTTTCGAGCCAAAAGGGTAATTCGATGCCTCGCGGAGAGGAATTTTTCTAGCGATTGTTATTACTGTTATTTTTTTTTCTTCTTCTCCTCCTCCAATCCTTACGCGTTCGTAGCATGTACGGTTTCTCATTTACGCAGCCTGAGGTCCTGAGGGCGTGTCGTTTCAGTTTTGCTCGGAGAGGGGTCGTTTCTTTTCCTTTTGCGACTCCTGTATAGATTCCCTCCGAGCGCTTCGAGGGTCGTGAGGCCAGGATCAAATTCATATCGGGGCGTCTTTACTGTTTTTGCATGTGTGACAAGGTGGATGGGAGTAGTGATGGACATTTCAAATTTTTTTCCTTATTAATCCGGAGAAAGTATTGGGCATCGAGGGTGGCAGACATTTTCATATGTGTCATTGTTTTTTCTATGTTTTCTTTTATCATCATCATTATGATCGTCTTATCAAAAATTATTTGTACTCGGCCCTTCTCCCATTATTCTATCGGTCATCTTTTTCGTAATTCTCATTTTCATCTTTCACTATTTGCTTCATATTTTTTCTTCCTCGATCTTCCTTGTTTTCGTCGTCGTCTTGAGAAGTGTGTCGATATAGTAGTTCCTGTCTTTTTATCTTCGGATGTCATTTCCCTCTTTAAACCTCGTTTGCTATTCTGTGGTTCTCCTTAGATGTAACAGTTTCATCTGCACCTTTAGTATCTCACATCACTTTTCAATTTCTCCCAGTCCTGCATATTTTGCGGCTGTAACTGTCCAAGTCTAATTGCCATAGAGGATCATTCTCCATTGGTACGTTCTGTAGAAATTTTACTCACTTCAGAGCTTTTATATCCAGCTGTTGCTTGATTTTTCTACAGACAGAATGACTTCTTATTCTACTGATTGATTCATTCTTGGTTCGGCAATCTCTAATTATGTTCCCCCAGTTGACGTTGATCTTACTCTTTTTTGCTACTTACCTTATATTAAGCATTTTCACATTCAAATCATACCCTCTCATTGCTTTTCTGAGTTTATTAGTGTAAACACACTGGTCAGTTTATGAAAAAGACTCAGTTATAAAACACTTCATTAAGTTCTAATTTTTCCAGTGATATTTTAATTGGTGGGACAAATGAGTTTGATTAGGGAATGTCGCTAATACACTAGCTAAATTACGACTTTATATAGCTTTCACGGCGATTCTACTCATTGGGGATAGAAATGAGCATTATAGTTAAGAAACTAATGTAGTTGATCGCTTGAACTCGTCGGCTGTTTAAGTTTTCTTTACATATTGAGATTTGATAGCTGCGGAAAAAAAGAAAAAAAACACGAAACACTTATAAATGATACCGGTGCTCTCATGAATCTTCTGCACGCTGCGGGACGCTAAAGTATTAATTGTACACCGATTCGTGTCTTTGGTCTTCGACATTGCCTCCATGCGGACTACTCGAAGCGAATTTTGATGCTGCAGAGATTTCGTGGAAAACCTGTGTAATCAAACGAATTTTCCTCAGTGGCCTGGTCAGTATTGCGTCGGCCTGACTGGCCAACGGTCGCGGGATAAACTTCAGTATCGGGCGTGGAGTATAGGTTTCTAATTCCAAGCGCGGTGTTTAAGCCTCCAGTTTGCTTTCTGTTGGTTAGCGCAGTCGCCACCGATTCGTTTATCACCCAGCGTCGCGTCAGGTTTGGTCGTCGCCGCGTCATGGTTTCTGTCTGCTCTCGCAGCCTCCCTCTGTCGTCTTCTCGGACGCATCTGCACTCCTCTCTCTTCCCCGATCCCTTTAGCGATCGCCTATGGTAGGGACCAGCCCGTCCGCATTCGCCGCAGGGTGCAGGGAGAAGAGATAGAGAGAGACCACGCGCGCGCTGCAAAAGGCCTTTTCCGCCTGCGCTGGTACATGGTCGGGTCATGGAACTGCGGTGTTGTCCTTCAGACGTCACCAGCCGCCGCCAGGCCGGGCATGCTAACAGCGGCGGTGGAGACGGGGGGAGGTAAAGGGTTGTCGGGGAGGGAGGGAGTCTGGTTTGAGAGAGTCGCTAGGGGCGGGAGGGGAGGGGCGTCGCTCCCTTCCCCTCATTCCGCGGACTATTCCCCCCACTCTCTCCCTCCGCTGCCTTTCTCTCTCCTCCCGCCTCCTCCCCTTACCTAGTCTCGCCTCCAGAGCCTCGCGTTCCAATCGATATCACGAGAGGGGAAAGAATCACTGCATACTGGCGGGAAGCTGCCTGCTATCGCTTCCCCTCTTGCGAAAATAATGAAAAAACTGGCGAGTATATGTATTTTTTTTCTCTCTCTCACTCCCTCTTCGGATAGGTATTCTTGCTTGTTGAGGGTTTTTGCAAAATCGCGCTTATGCCTTTCTTCTTTCAGCTCCACCGTCCCTAAACGACGAGCGACGAATTTCGGAATCTTTCCAAACGGACTCGAATTTATTTATATTCCGTTATATTTTTTATATTCCTCCTTTCTATAGCGAGAAAGAGGTCGGGGTTGAGGAAAAAACCCGGAGGTTTGAGAGGACGAATTATCGTTCCGTCGCACACTTTCGGGGTCGCGATAAGGTCGCGTGGAAGAGATAGTCTCGGGCGTCGAGTTGTTCTTGATGGGCGCTCGGTTTCATTCCTGGATCGAATGATATCATTAAAGTATTTCGTCCGGGAGACATCGTCCGGCAAAACAGGAACTTCTCGCTTCCTGTTTTATCCTTGCTGATATCTCGGGAAGACCTTTCTTTTGAATCGGATTTTCGATGCTCATATAGATACCATGGAGGCATCTGATGTTTTCAGGGTGCTGGCTGGATAGTTAATCAAGCGTATTCCATTGAAATGTCTAAAGTCGGGAAATGACAGGGAAGTGCGAGTTTAAAGTAGAGAAGACCTATCATTAATTTTTCTCGTCTATCCCTTCCGTGATCACTGAGAATTTTTGGCCGCGCGCGCGATAATTAATATCAAATACCAACCACTGAATGTATGTAAATTATTTTTTGTAGAAAAATGACTTATTGGAGGACCCTGGAAATATTAACAAAGTTACTGGAGATTTGAAGGCGCTTCGTCAAGCTCGTGGGATTTCACCTTTAAAGTTTTTCTCCCACCTTTTCGGTATCGTGTGAAGGGTACTTGGGTAACTTCACGCGTTACGCTTGGCAGGAGTGATTTTCTGCGGCGTTATCTTTGGGCGAAAGGATTCAGCGCATCCCTATTGCCCACCTTCCTCCGACGTTCTTCCCCGCCTTGCGACTCTACTCTCCTGCCAGATTTGATGCTTTACCCAAAGACATTCCGACGGGGGTAGTGATAGCCGTGGAGGACTCATTTGGAGAAAATTTGACATTTTTTTAATTGTTTTTTTTTGTGATTTTCCTTGTGATTAACAAGGTAAGCGACCTATGGTTGAAATCCTGACGTCAACAAGGGTAGGAGAAAGTTAGGGTATTGGTCGGGTTTGTGAAAGTGTGAGGAAGCTCGGAGAGAAACCCGGTGTCGGGCTTTGAATACATTGAACTAAAGATGCTAAAAGGGTCCTCTATTCTACATCTTATTCGTCAGAGGGAGTAGTGCACTTGAAGAGTTCTCAACGCGTTATTCATGTAGGGACCGGAATACAAGAAGAACATTCTCCTACGGTCGGAATCTAATACAAAACTTCCTAGATGGTCGGCTTGCACCTCTGCTACCACGCCCTCTATCTCTTCCGCTTGTTGCTCCTCCACATAATCCGATGTTTATTTTTGATATATAGCCTCCTTGCAATGTAATATAGTGTGAGATTCTGTGGCTTTTCGAATCATGGGATTCCTTTAAAATACTTTGTTGGCCTTAAATGTTTACCTACCCGTTTAGCAATAGGTTCTGTGTGACGTGGATTTTCAGACCGAGGTCATATTCTGATCTCGTGGTGGCACAACAAATGCTCGAGGCCAGAGCTTCTACACTATATATCTTAAAATTCGGTATAATTCCAAGCTGGAATGCTTTGTTTAGTGATATAATACTAAAATATTTAACCTTTAGCGCCGGTGTTATCCCGTGACCTTATCTATTCCTGTTTTTTATGCACTGAGCACCTTTAGCTTGGCGTATCCGCTTCATTTGTTTTAGCGTGTAAAATATAAACTTACATACCGTCACTTCAGTCTGTGTACCGTTGAAAACAAACTGGACATTTTCACTTAGTTTTCCATTTAGTTGTTGCAAAATTTAGTCGTCATGTGATTTCTCATTAATTTCTTGCATATCGTGCTTATTTCTCGGTATTTTTTAATCCTTTAAAATACTAAAATTTATTTTAATTGTTAAATACTCTCCAGAGTAATGTTTGCAGTGGAACTCTCAGGAACGTAGTGATTTTGGGGCGTTTATGGGCGAATTTCAGAGTCACCCTTCAACTTGGGAGCTACCTCAGTGTCTATCGATCGGTCCAAACTTTGGAACTTGCCGCGCCTCGGCACCCATGTGGCGTGGGTACGGTCATAGGCTTTTCTTTGTCTAATTAAGTTTACAAGTGTTAATTACGCTGGATCGATTCGTGTCTCTGACGTGAAGTGAACTTTGCCATGTCCAAGGTAAGCCTCCGTGTGACTTGGTTTGCGCTCTCTATAGGTAGTATGTCACAGGGCTTGAAAACTTCAGATATGAGGTCCAGCCTTGCCATAATGTCTCATTTGGGGCGGAGTACTTCCAGAACTTGTACCTCTAGTCCTTAAATGTATTGACGCACATTGGGTTAGCTTTTGACCTGCATTGACAGTTTTTTCCCGATAGTGCTTTCATATTTCTCATTATTTTTCTATTTTGTTTTTGGGAGTGAGGCTTTTTTTGAAAAATGCGTCTCATTCCAGCCTTATGGTCCGCGCGTTGTTTCTTCCTTCAATTCATATTTATTATTGTGCACTTAATCACCAGAAGATTCAGTATTTTCCCATGGTTGTACGCTCTACTTTTAACACACGATAACGGAATTGTGATACACGATACTGGTAAATATATTCATTTGTTTGGATAAGTATGTCATATTTATTTATGTATTTCCGTATAAAACTAAGCGTGTATGTTTTTTTCTTTTCTTAATGATTCTATTCCTTGTATTTGAAATCATAAATGTTTGAGTGAATATATTACCGTTTGGATTAGGTGGCAGAAGGGACCGTTTTGCCTCCCGCTCCAACAGAGACGTCTTATTATTATTTTATGTTTAGTACTTATTTAATCTCTTTGCTATGTGCAATGTGATAATTTGACACCGCACGCCGTGTTATGTTGACTTTACATGTTTATTACAGTATTTCCACTTGCGTTTAAGATTGTTTCCGGTTGCCCTAGAATGACCATTAATCATTTTTTGCTCGTCTCCTGGCTTTCATTGATCGGATTGCCGAACCTTTCTCCGCAGTTATATTCTCAAACGCGAGGCGCCTATGGGTTATCTGGTGGGCACCCCGTCGCCGTAATTACTCGACTTTCCCTGCAGGGCGCGTGCAGCCGGTGAGATGATTTTTATCATCTTTAACATGTGGTATTGGGATTCTTGTGATTCGGCAATTTTAGCAAAATACCGTGTAGCGTTGAGAGGCTTTAAAGAAAAAAATAGGGGCATTGTTTCGGTATGGTCCAGATATAATGTTGCCCTTTTTGTTCTTTTCATTGTTATTTTGAGTGGTTAAGTAATGTGGCCTACACCTTTGGGGGTCCTGAAAAATGGGGTTCGGTTGCTAAGGTGGCTAGGGTATTTTTTTCCCTCTGGGGGCTCGAGTTCAGATCTCAGCAGCAATCTCAATACCTCTTCCGTTAAGTGATACGCGGAGAGCACTTCCAATACTCTATCCGTCGCATAAGACGTAAAACATGGATCTCTTGGGACCTTTGGGGGTTAATCGGACACCGGATATCTCTCCTCCCTTCCTCCCCAATATAAATTCATACATCTTTATGCATGTATTCATGTATCCCATTATTTTCAATGACGTGAACAACCTTAGTCATAATAACAACAAAAGCGTTTATTGAAAATTTCGTGGTGGTCAAACAAGAAATTGAAGATGATAAATATAGAAAACCGGTTATGCCGGTAAGGAGACATTAAATGGTCATAGGGTAGGTCCATCTTCGGTTATCTTCGGTGCGATAACAGTCTAGCTGATTTCTCAAGAAGAATAGTGCTGTTGGATGTTTTGAGAGAAGTTTCGAATGGTAAAAGACAAGAAGTGGGCGATGTTAATGATAATTATATCGCATTGATATAGAAATTAATAGCAGTAGTTTATTTTCGATATAATTTCCCATCGATAAGCTTAACTATATATCATGCGACTTCGAAAGCCTTTAAAATAAGGGTGGAATTGATGTTTAGTGCTGACTTCAGAAGTCATTCGCGAACAATCTATATATATAGATATCCCTTCCCTTGGAGCAGGCTTGCATAGCCTCTCAGTTTTGTGAAGTGGTCCGCCTTCGCCTTTTCCTTATGCATTTCGTCATTATAGCGGCCGCAGCGTCCATCATATCAGCTCGCGATGTTTACATATCGTGACGCAAGCGAATTGTATTCGTCTTGCGTGTCGCAAATCACGTCAAGACGCGTCGGAGGAAGGCGGCTCCTGTGTTTATGTCCGGTGCATCGAGCGGTGGGAAAGAAGCGTATTTACGGAGTTCCGGGTTTCCGCCTCCTCACGCTTGCTTCCCTCTCCGAACACTGAAAATGCGGTGCGATCGCGTGCTGCGTCTTGGGAACCTCTGACGAAAAGGGTTTTCCCGAAATATTTCGATCTTTTTCGGACCCTCCCCACGGAAATTAGATATGGCGTAGCCTTTGATGGCTGGAACGTCGATTTCTTTCGAAGAAGGGGTGTTGCAGGAGAAGAAAAAGAATATTTAGGCGTTGTTGTGGTTTGGAATAAATTTTTTCCTCTGAATATCGCGGAGGTAAGTGTTTTTTGCAAGAGTTTATTTCACCCGCAGGCTGGTTTTTCGGTGTTATCCCTTTGTGTTGCCTCGCGAGGTTAACTTTCGTCGTTCGCATGTTCTTAAAGGTTAATATTTTTTTCTGGTTTTATTCTAATGAATCTAGGATATATTTTTCCTCCTGCATTTTCGTAGATTTTTAAGATTACATTTCATTTACCTTTTTCAATTTGTGTGTCCGAATTTGTCTTATGTTATTAAGCTAGTTCTGTATCAAGTTGTATGATATTGGTTAGCCTATGTATCTGTGTTTTCAGCACACAAATCGTTTGATAGCTTATTTACTTTCTAGCTTATCATTCCGCGTTTTGCAATATGTTTTAGGCCGTGAGGTTGTGTTTTTTATCTTCCTCGTAGTTATTTTCCTCGTCCAGTTTTCATCATCCAGGCGTTTGAGAACGGCCAGTTAGTGCGGTTAGTTAACTTCGTGTACCGGGTCAAGTTTCATGTTTTGTTTATCCATTGCTATGGATGATATAGTGACTGAATGATATAATCGACTGGGAAGTGGTGGAACGAGGCAGTTGGTTTTTTATCTTGCCGTCCTTCTATCCAGGAGTAAATACTTGAGAATATTTTGCCCGTAAGTGACAGCCTTCGTCTTGACAGAAATTCAAATACTCTTAGGTTGATTAATTTAACCTATTTCAATTACTAATTTGCAGATTTCACAGTTCCTCGTCGTTTGCCTAACTATGCATAAGAAATATTAATCGCGGACTGTACTGATGTGTTTTTTCATTCGCTTTATGCATATCAGCCGGAAGACATAATAATCTTTTACTAATAATGGCACCATAATCACTATAGCTGGCATGCACTTTGCAAAACCAGTGTGAGTGCATTTGAATAAAGATACTACGGTGCAGTGTTTTTCTCCTAGATAATGAAATGAAATACGAGGTAATTCAAATAAAAAATGGCTGCCACAGCAAAATTTGAGGAAACCGCGGAAATAATAATGATAGATATGAAAATCGTATATAAATTAAATTTATAAAAAATCGTGCATTAGGTATCGTATATAAATTCATTTTTTTCATGCACAAGTACAAATATCTTCGTCTCATGGCTTCATAATTACTTCAGTTCCATCTGTGCCGTATTCGTAACACCCGAATGCAAAGAACTCCAATCAAATCACTTTAAAAATTGCGTGTCACTGATTGGTTGGTTTTTATACTTTTGGGTGGAAATTTAGAGCAATTTCTATGTATTTGGTCAAACAAAATTTTGGACCAAAACTCATTTGTATGCAATTACGCCATGATAGACGGTCCAAATCAGCTGTGTCAAATAAAATTATTTTTTTCTTTTCGTCTTCGCTTACAGTGGGAACTACTTGGGAGTATATCCCATGCAAGGCCCCTTTTTTGCTGATACTCGGTTAATATATCCGCTGTACGAACATCTAGTGTGCATTGATCATCTCTCTAAGGTTGACATTTACGATCAATTTTGCTAGTCATTCGTACGTATTGCCAGAGTAAGATTGTATTTCATGTTATTTTTTTAAGAAAAGAGGCGTACGTTTGAATCTTAATTTTGCTCCACCGCTACTAAATTAGTTGGTCTTGGAAAATTTTGATTTGAGGGCTCTTAGTTGGTGGTATTAGTATTAGATTTTCCGATTCTCCTACTGCTGAGATTATATATTCCTCTATTTGTAACGTACGTCCAAGCGTGAGGCATACTGGGCATCCCTGACCGAGGTGGGATTCGAACAAACGGCACATGGGTTGCCGCGCCATTTCGGCTTGGTCGGACTCCCGAATTCCACCTACGGTGACGACTTATTTTGATTTGTACGACATTCCTATCATGTGCAGAATTACCGCCGCCTTTATCGTTGTTACATCGGCTGTGGGAGGCTCAATTTCATCCGATCGCGAAATAGGGAGATGCTTCCGAACCGGCGAATCACTAGCGTGTGAGTGAAAATGAACTAGGGCTGTCGATTCCTTTTCTCGACCATTCACGTCCAATTGCATCATCGCATGGGGGGGTCTTCGAATCCGGCGAGCATCGTGCACGGCCGAAATCTCCCCAATTCGGGTGAGAGATCTGCAAAACGTCGATACAACGCGAGGATGTTCCCGGGGAGAGATTTATAAAATGAAGAAAGTTCACTCTTTTCACCCCTCTCCGCTGTCTCTCTCAGCAGATGCACCCAATAGGGAATCGGTAAGGACCCGTCCGTATCCTTCCAGTGTCTTTTTTTTTATCTACCTCCGGGTTTCTATTTTCTCTCCCTTTGTTGAAATCATAGGGATGCTGCTACGGAAAGTTTCTTGGGCTTGGTGGACCGTGAGTTTTCCCTAAACCGTGGGGAGGGATTGAATTCGTCTGGCCGGTCCAAGGGAGGTACATACGTGTGGCTGGTTGTGTGGGAGTGCGGTCGAAGAAAAGATGGCATCTTTTCCATCTTCCGTTTTTCCGTCGTTTTCCGTGATCTGCCTCACTCTTGTGTAGAGCTTCCTGTCTTTTTTTTTGGAGGCGGTTACTCCATTTCTCCCGAGTTTCCGGATACGCTCTGCTTCTTGGGCTTTTATAATGCCCAAGTGGGTGGTGGTTGCCCTTTCGAGGAAACTTACGGAATTTCCATAGTTTTTAGGTGAAAAATACGATGTTTAGCAATGGGATTATTCTGTTTATTCGGGCTCAATTTGTACAAGTGATGTTTGCGTGTTAAATTCAGGTTTTGTTGCCTGAAAGTGCTAATGCGTTGCGCTGAATGGAGGGAAAGTCTGGAGGAAATGGCTATAAAGGAAGGAGAAGGTCAATGTTTTGTCCACCGAACTGAAAAAAAAGTTTAATGTTTTAATCGTATTTTCTGGGACTGGTGAAGAATCTAATGCTCACACTTGGCGTGAACGTGGGAAGTTCCCGCCATGAAGTGGCGTTATGAGTAACTGGAGTATGATGGTGAAGATTGGAGCTGGAAATCCCGAAGAATAATCATGTCGTTTGAACGCTAGGACACGCTCTGGACCAGTCGTTAGCGGATGGGTGAAATTTTTTATATTAATGGAGCACTCCCACGTCGGGCAGCTTATGCAGGCGTAAAGACTCTCGTACAAGCCCGACGGTTGCATATTACTCCCGCTTAAACCCGGCTTAATGCTGCCTGGAAGTCGTCGATCGTTAGCTGATGTTAACCTTGAGTTAATGTGTTGTTTAATGGCGGTTCAGGTTTCACTAGGTTCCTCAGATAGGCCTGGGAGTAAGGAACTGGGGAAGGAAAAATGAATTGGAAAAATTTGGGCGGAAGACCACGGGCGAGGGGCGATTCGCGCAAGTCATGATTCGGTTATAAAAGAAGGAGCACCCTACGACGGATGACCAGTGATGAAGACGTTGATCTGAGGGGATTGTGTTTCCCAGTGTTGACTGCCAGGTGGCATATCATTCCTAGTGCTCAGCTTCGAAAACCTAGATGAAATCCGAGCTACGAAATCCTTTTAATATACAAATCTTTTGGAGCCTCTGCAGTTGTATTAAATTCAAAGAATTGCAATTGCATAATGCAGTGGATCCCGACTTTTTCTCAGTTTCGCACGCCTCGGCGGTCCGTTTTCCTCATCTGTATCCCTTCTCCATTAACCATACTTGTAATATATGGTGCTGCAGTTCGTTTACGGTTGGTTCTGTAGTGTACTTACTAACATATGTGGCGATTGTGTACTCGAAACCTCAGTTCCAATTTAATTGTTTACTCGTCGATTATGTAATGTCGGATGTTCGCCCATTGCTGGATGTAAATATTTGAACGAATGTGCTTACCGTCACTTCAGCCGTTATTAAGGAACCCTGAAGGTTTCGTACCACAGGTTGGGAACCGGTGGAATATGGGCTTCTTTTTTTTTCTTACATTTTATCTCGATTGTGATTAGTGATTGCGATCATGAGATTGCTCACCTTGTATGAACTCCTTAACTCTTCTGGACAATTTGAGTATACATATTGTTAAGAATTGTGTTCTCATAAGGGTTCTTGCGCAGAATTTTGCTGTAGTGCAATTATATGTACTCCAGCACAAGCTCTGCTATAGGGTGGGCGTCTTTGTGCTACGCGATATGCGATGCCAGTCGTTCATCGATGCGTCCTCGATGTTTCCAAGCGACGTCGCCCTGTCTCGTTTACATTTCCGTTCTCGTTATCTCTGGGCTGTATCCCACCTCATTCTCCTTCCACCCCCCCCCCCCCCCCCCCAATCGAAGGTTTCCACAGTCTCCGTGCCTCTTCGTGTCCCTTTCCAACCCTCCCCCCTTTCTCCTACCTTCCAGTCTCAACCCTTCACGTGTGCGAACATCCCCCTCATCCCCCTTCATCCCCGTCAGCCAACCCTTTTCTTCTCTGTGTCTGCCCGCCGCCACCATTACCGAAATTGCTACATGCTGATGGGATATCGGAGAGAGAGGGAGAGAGTTCATTTTTTTGTGCTCGGGTGTTGTATATTTTCCCCAACGGGGGATGGGTGGGAAGTCGGGCGTATTTTGTGCTTGGAGTTTACGTGGGTGGTGAGTGGAGAGGGCAAAGGAGTGTTGGTTGTACAGCTCTCTCCCTGTTTTCCGCTATTTTTTTTTTGGACTCTCGCCTCGTCTCATAACGTCCAGTTCGCTCCGGAGACGGGTAGGTCGTACGACAGCCCACCACGTCGGTGTGCTTGTGAGGAGGTGGTGGTGGTGAGGTTTGTCGCGTGGAGGTTAGCCGAGAGCGGTACGGGGGTGAATGTTCCCGGGGGAGGGAGCATTTCGGTGTTACGGGTTGGAGGGCGATGGAGAGTGCCGACTTTGATCTGCCTCCTTTCGCCGCTGTCTCTTCGTCGGGGTCGCGCGTTTCCCTATGGCCGGGCGAATGAATGGGCGACGACGTCTATGGACGATGGGAAGGATGCGCAGTCAATGAGAACATAATTTAATGATCTAATTATTGGGTATTGTAGTTCCATAATCGATAATTTTGTGTTGCCTATTCAAGAATCACCTACAATACTGTCTACATTTTTGTTCGGTAGGAGCGGGCTTGTGCGATTATAAACAATTAAATAATAACTGAACAACGGAATGCAGATTTCAAGGTGGTGTACTGCATCGTATTTGGTTGCAGCAATCGTAGGTTAAGGACAGGGAAATTCCGACATTAATTTCCTTTGGTAGGAAAAGATTATGTCATCACAGAGTGTTATGATCGCTTGCAATGAAGTGCTATCTATCGAATTTGAATTCATGAAGTTGATTCGTTAAGTTATCTGCTTTCATTCAATGTGGACGGGAGCTTATTCTTGCGGCGGGTGTTTTGAGTGGGAAGGTGTGGGTCTTACATCCTCTTTTTTTCATTGACTCTCTCACCGAAGATGGATTATGACCAGTTGCTTGGTGGACGGGTGGGTGAAAGATTGAATTAATGTTGCACCAGATTCTTGTGTGGTAAGTAATGCACTTTTTATCCCCTCTAGGGATATTCGAAATGGACGGAATAAGGATTTTTCAATCAAGGCGCGTTGGTTTTGAACTGACCAAAGTTGCTGAAAAGGCCTTTATGTGTTGATCTTAGTGTTAGGTTTAGGTTCCCTATTGCGACTCCACATATGTCGCGGAGCTCTCAAAAAACCGAATTCTGAAACCGTGATCGCCAGTGATCGTATTTAGCGGCGGGCATGGTTGGTTCTGGTGCAGTTGAATAAGTGAGTTCTGACATTATATAAGAAAGCATTGCACGAGAGATTTTGACCCTTGTTACGTTTTGGTGACAGTAGAAACAGGCTTTTTAGAATGCTCGTTTATAGTGATTTCAATGACATCGACTTGTAGTTGTCACAATTTTGTTGGAAAAATGATTTTTGACGAATACTGCAGTTTGTAGTATGTTCACGCATTTAATAATACCGCCCATTTTTATTGTAGAAGCGTGGAAATGTTACAAAATGTAGTATTCATCATGATTCATCAGAATAAGATCATCATCAGTTTCCTAGAAGTTTTACTCTTGCTGACTTGTGAGCATTTAATTGTTGAAAAGTAGGATATATTTTGAAAAAAAATTAATTTTAATTATGTAACTAAACTGACTGAGGGATTTTAAAGACCCAACCATTTCAATAGTTGCGGGTAAAAATATTTGTAGAGTGACTTCAATTCCAATACCATTTATCTGCCATTAATTGACCATGTTGTGAGGGATTATAGGTTCCATGCTATTGAGTGGAATGAATTCGAAATCCAAGACGTTTAAGGCCATCACCAGCCCACCCTTTTGCTGGTAATAGTGCAGACAGATATGTCTGTGTGTATGTATAATATTTTCCGCCGTGTGTCCCAGCTATTGATAATTTTGCTACCGGTAAGGGGTGGGCGTAGATATTGCAAGCTTCGACGTCTTTTTACCTGGAGGCCTCACTGTGAACATAGGGATTAGAGAGCGACTTTTTTCCATTAGTTCTGCGTGGAAACTTCGGCTCATGATAAGCTTTATTATTTTCCAGAGAGCGGTCCTAATCGGAGGACGTCTAGTTTCAACTCTGGGGAGGATTTTTCCCGGTCGGGGGTTTTGTAAGAGGAAGGAGACGCGAGGGAAACGGATCCGCAATCATGAACAGAAGGGAAAGAATTTTTTTCTCTCTCCTTTCAAAGAAAAAAAAATTGGGAGTTTCCCGCCGGCACTGCCCCGTCCGAGAAGGGTTCGTCCCTTCTGTGGACCCCCGCGCCACTCACCTCTTTCCCCGTCAACGGCCCCTACTCTCTCTCTCTCTTTCCTCCTCAATGCTCCTCACTCCCGACGTCCTTTCTCCTTCTTTTCCTCCCCCTTACCTCATTCTCCTTCTCCGTGCAGTGGCCTCCAGTCTGGCGGGAACAGAGAGAAAGAGACTCCGTGGGTGGAGTCTTGACTTCCTCCTGGCTGGCGAAATTGAAATTTTGGAATCGATCCTCGGTATTAAATGGAAGTCGGCGATATTCGGTCGTCAAGCCCGTTTCACACGGTACTTGATCTAGCACAAGGTCGAGTATACTAGCAAGTATGTTAGCTTTCCAGTGTCGTGTGAATATAGCAAGCATGCTCGCTAGTATACCCGCTGAGCCACTGGATTTCATACTTGATGCGGCACTAGATTTCTAGTAGCTCCCAGTAAGACCAGTATCCATCGACCAAACAATTTGCGTTACAGACGCTGAGCTAACTTCTAATTTTTTTAATCAGTATGGAATCATATGGAATGACCGATTCATAGCAAGCACAAGGTCGATGATCGTGTGAAACCTCCTAGGAGGGTTCCAATCATGCTAGTTTCCGTCCTCAATATCAAGTAGCGGCTAGCACACTAGGTCTTGTGCTGGGTCAAGTATCGTGTGAAACGGGCTTCACCGATGCTTAGGAATCGGGGTGGGGGTATTGTAGAATGAGGACTAGCCGGTTATCGAATGATTACTGGTGATATATTATATGTTTGAACAGGCGATAATTGTCTTTTCTTCTCGGAGCTTCTTGTGAATATCATAGATTTTTTCGCGTTGTTTCCTTGACTTCACCTGATCCTAGAAGCGATGCGATATTTAGCTTCATGTACAGTCGTACATTTTAGTACCCCTGTTGTCATGCTTCCGTTCTTTCGTCCTTTTTTGTAAGAGGTGATGAATACGATTCTTGTTCGACATGATTTTGTTGATCCCCGACACGGGACACTGTGGTAGCTTGAATTAGTTATTTATCTGTAACCGATGCGAATCGTTGCGACTAAATGATAGTAAGTGTCAATTCAGTTCTCTGTTGATTTGAAATGCGTACCTGATGATTGTTCACCCTCTGCCACATAACTTTTGCGGTGGCTTGTAGAGTATTTTGTGTGTGAAGATATAGATGCATCGTTACATTTGGTCCGAATCCGTCCCTTTTATCGTTACGTAATTTTCGGAGGCCCCTTCTTGTCTCCCGGCTTCGACATTAGCGATATCGGGTACAATTTCCCCGTGCCGTCACTTCGACTTCCAGTGGAATAGGCGATGTCGACGGCCCGACATTTCGCTGGCTGAATCGACGACATTCGTACGCCGCTCTCGTGCTCGCCCTACAGGAGAGAGAGGGGAGAAGTTACAGGAGAGAGAGAGAGAGAGTTCCCACGTTGCGAATGAGGAGGGGTGGAGTGGAACGCACTGGTGAGTGAATTGTGGCGGTGGAAAGGGGGAAATCGTGGAGAGTGGAAGAAGACGGAGGTTCGGGAGGGAGGAGTAGGGCGGTCGCTTCCGTTTGGTCTGCGCCTCGTCTGGGCACCCTCCCCCATCTTATCCCTCCTCCTCCCCGCCTTCTCCGTTACCTCCCTCCTCCTGACTCCTCCCTCCCAAACTGGTGGACTCACTCCCGAGGCGGATACCGCATTCGGCATTCTCGAGAGTACGAGGGGGTGGATTTCAGCTCCGGCATGTCGATCGAAATGTCGTCGCCTCTCGCCCATAGACATGTCGTTTGAAATGTCATCGCTTGTGGGCCTAGCAGTAGCAGTACTTACACCTAACCTCCAAAACTCCTTGCTTCGTGGGCGAGCGGAAGTAGAAAACCTGTAGACTTGTTCACGTCATTATTTGCGATGCTATTCTTTCTTCTCAACAGTTATTCATATTATGCATTCAACAGGAAAGGATGTTAAATAATTCATATCGAAGAATTAGACTTTTTTCACGTTAATGTTAACACAATACTATTAGAAACTTGTGCGCTCAGTAACCTCTAATACCTATGCTAAGAAAATTTCCTCAGCTATTGATAATGAGACTCTGCCTGTCCTTGCCATATTTAGCAAAATCGCTCGAACCGTGGTTTTCCTTGTTCCTATGAATATTCTCTCCTTTGATGTACATACCTACCTTACAAATCTATTGAATTCGGCGGACTTGCCCGCATTCCGTGTAGTTCTACTCATTGTTCAGACTACGTGTCTTTTTTCTTCTCCTAATTTATCTATGTCGTTTTGCCTTTAAATTGTGTCCATATACTATATATACCGCATGCCACCGCAAGGGTGTCATGCAGTATAACCACTTCACACCATACTCTCATTATCGACCACTTAACATTCTCATTGTTCGTGACGTGTATTTCGGTTTTCGTGCCAAACGTGCCAGGATTGGTTAAAAGCGTTACACTCATGTATTGCACATTCATAGTTTCATGCAGATATAGGAAACCTAAAATCTACTTTACTTATCCTAGTTGTATTCCCAGAAACTAATATTTAATCTATCTTTGTCCGCTGTTCTACGCGGGAGGATGGCAGGTGTAACCACTGTTTTACTGCCGAGCACTTTGATTTCATCGTATTCATCTAACCTACCGTATTAAGCGGAGGCCTTAATATTTTTTAACATCTTCTGAAAATACCAAGGATGTATCACTACAGTACCTGATAATATTGAAACAGTGAAGTGACGATGGAGTAGCCCCTGTGAGTAACAAAGGTAAAACTCGTTCCCTGGTTTACCGAACTGTTACTAAATTCGTTTCATTTATCTTCGGAGCACTGCAGATTTAACGTTGAGTTGGGATTTCGAGTCTTAAATTTGAATATCGTGCCAGTCCGTCTCTGCTACCCTTCGCTTCCGTGCGTGCGCGTGTGTGAGGGAGAGAGAAGGGTTCTCAAAGGGTCTCCTCGTGCCTTCCCCGTCCGTCAATCCCTCCGTCCTTTCTCTTCATATCGCTTCCGTTTCTATTTTGAGGCCTTCCCTTCCCCCTTACTTTTATATCATCCTCCCCGCTTTACCCCCGCCACTCGGTGTGGGTTCGTTGTACCGATTCTGGCTGTGAGTGCGAGAGCCGTGCTCGGTGTTTTTTCGGGTGACCACTGCGTTGCCTGCCCACTGGGGTGCTGGTTTTGAAAATCCGCCTCGTCTTTTCAGGTTTGCGATTATTGTAGGGTGTTAAGAAAATCCCAGGGGGTTAAGTAAACCACGGAGACTTAAGATAAATTTGTGAAGGTAATACCCAACGTCAGGAGACCATCGGAAATTCTGGCAAAAATCCGGTCTTATTTTACCATTCGCTTGACCTCGTTAATTATTCATTTTATCCTGTTTGGTTAGCTCTAAAATTGCTAGGTAACGCCGATTACGTGAAAATATCTTCTGACTTACGGATGAGAGAGATTTCTCTTGAGATAGAACTCATCTGAAGTAGGAAGATCATCGGAGGTTTTATTCACATGTCCTCTTGTCCAATGGATCTCAGGGAATGCTGCTCTTGGGAAATCTGGTGGATTAGTGAAAAACGTTGCCAGTAAGAAGAGAATATCGTCAGTGGAGTGCAGGGACCCTATGAAATTCTTGTCAATATCCAGTCTGATCTTTATGCTGCACTTTACCACGTAACATATTCATTACGTTAGCTGATTGGCGTTTACCTAAACTATGCAGGACGCTGTTCAGTGAAACATATAAGATGAGAGATTATTTCTGTTCGCACTCTGGTTATCAAGAGTAAGAGGGGACTTTTCTATTCAAGATCTATGATCGCAATCTATCTTCTTTCAATTAGCTTCACCGCAAGGTAACCTAGTGTCAGGGGTGAGGTAATAGAAGCACAAATGTAGACGTTCGTTTAGTATTGTTCACGGTGTTCATGTTTCATCAGTTAACAGCAGCTTAGTCGTCTCTGATCTCTCTATTAGTGTGCTGGTAGCACACGTAGTGCTGCCGATCGAGGGAGAGGCGGTTGATGTTGTCGTGCGCGTATTCCGTAATCCACTGCTGCCGTTTTCTCCCGTTATTTGTTGCCAAGGCAACAAGCACGTTGCTATGCCGAACGTTGCGGGGGCAGGTTTGCGGAGAGTCAGCCGAGGTCGGCCGCATGTAATCATCGTCCGCTTATCGTCACTATTAGCTTCGAGGAAATATCGAAGGGAACCAGGAAAAACACCCTCATGTGTCTCTGTGAAGATATCGCTCGCGGAAATGAGGGAAGCCGGTAACGACGTGTTCGCCCTTGCGGGGTTTCTGTGGTTGCGGTGTCCCTGCGATACGCACCCAAAACATCGGGGGTAATACCTACGGGATCGGATGGAGTGGGTTCTCAACATCCTGACGTAACATTCCTATTTTGAGCCACTCCGTTTCACTGATGGCAGCAGTGGTTCACTTGTTGTTGCCTTCGTGCGAAGTTCTCGTCGACTTTCACAAGCGGCGGGTTCATTGCGATTCAGCAAATGTCGCGCAAGTTGCTGACTCATCATAACTTTGCGAAAGTTATACCCCCGTGATGGGGATTGCGTCGCGCCGTTTCGCACGTTCTCCTTTTTACTGTGCACTGCTGCCTGGATTTATTTCGCCGCGCGTGCTCATATGTTTTGTCAATTTATTTTGCGAATTTCAAATAGCAGTCGCTCCTCGACACTGTGCAGCCTCCTGAGGAGCCACTTATAGTCGATGCAATAGGATGTTGATGACCACAATGGTAGGGAGAACGTTCGGAAAGTGTGGAAATGGAGGATTAAGATAGGAATCTAGGTATTTCTCCAGAAGTAGTAACTAAGCATTCCATTTCGTATTGGATTATTTTGTTGTGAAAGGTGGGCGATTAAAGGGCGTAAGTTTCGTTGCATTGTATCTTAACATTTCAAGGTCTGGAATAAACAGCTCAACTTCGGAAGTTTATGTAATGCCAAAGATTGGAACACATTTTTTAATTCCAATAAATTTATAAATTAGGTACGAAGAACACACCTATGCTTTGAATACTAGTTATTACAATGTATTATTTAGAAGAATTAAACTGTTTCAATCTCTTACATACGTCTGGAATAAAACCCGTTATTGTCTCTTACTCAATCAATAAGAAGTAATAGAATTATTCTTTTAATGGAATGCGTGTGTAAGATTGGGTTTCCATGCAATAATTAATAATTCATGTATACTGCATATTACCCTTAGAGCCGTCTCTGCGGAGTGTTGAGTTATATGCACTGAATCGATATATATGAAGTTTGTGTGGATTCTGGCGGGTTCACATAGCATATGAGCTGGATTGGTACTGTACTATGTCACGAATGTTGCAAAGGGCACTCATTCACGAGTAGGGAATCAAATCCATGGTAATTCTTGGTATGTTCCTACATGACCACCCATCTAACGCGGCGGACGCCTTTGCGAAACCTTTTCGCGTTTCCGTTGGGTGTGGACGGGGTGATTGTCCCCGAGTCTTCGCCGTGCGTTGTTCATTTTCCTCCCGAAGTGTGCGATACTGGGATGTATCGGCTACAATATTCAATATGGTTGTGTTTTCGCGGAGCGATAGGGAGACGTCAGCTTGCGCGGTGCATCGTCGTACGAGCACGATTGCGATTACGTGCAAATTGCAATATCCCCAAATATCACCCGAAACTGGGTTTCGTGTTGGAGTGTTTGCTCGAGAACTGGCTTCTCATTCGGAAAGCCCCTGTTCACAACTTGGCAGCGGGAGATATTCGTCGGTGTCATACCAGTCCCTACTTCTCCATGTTGTTTGGAGAGAACTACAATTGCGTACTCTGTCCGTCGGAAGGGAAGTTAATCCGTGGACCCATTGACGCCTTTGGTTGAAGAGGAGACTAATTAATGTTGACGCCCGGTTTTCTCTCTATCCTCTCCTTGGTCTGTGAAAAAAGTTTGACTCTGGCCAATAAGCCACCTATGAATAATTCGGCGCGAATGACCTCAGTTGTCAATAAGTAAATGGAATGGTTACCGATATTTTCCTTATGGTCAGTAGGTACCTGTAAATAATTGTCATCGTTGGTTCGATTTGTCGACGCTTTTTCCGTACGTCCCGTGCAGTATCACCGCGTGCGAAATAGCAAATCGGCATATCGCACGGCCGGGAATCTCTTTTAAGTGTCGTCCGGGAACCAGGTCACCGTGGCTCGATTCGAGTGCAAGAGCCGCGAGGGGGCGGCACCTGTCCTCCCAGACAATGTTTCCACCTGTGCGCGCTCCGTCTGGCTGGAGACTCGTGTTGGCGGGGGCCTTCGCATTGGGATCGGTGGGAGGATGGAGCTTTAAAACGCCGTCTCCTCCTCCTCTCACACACTGAGGGCGTTGACTCCGCCGGCCGGACTCTCCCTCGCCGCCGCCTTCCGTCATTTTTGTCTGCGCGAGTGTTTTGTTTTTTTTCTCTCTCTCTCTTTTTCTCTGTCTTCCTTTCCGCGGGCGTTGTTTGCGATCGCCGCTTTTTCCTCTCTACTTTTTTTCCCAGGCACGTGCGAGTGTTAAGACGCGGGGGCGGTTCGTTCCTTAACCATTTCTCTCTTTTCGACTCCTCAAACTCGCGCATTATATCTTTTCCCGTAGGTGATATATTTAGATATCCGGGTTGTTGGTTTGTTGGCCTTGGCAGGCGACGGGGGGTCTTTTTCATGTGAACGGGGGGCCCCTCGCGATTTTTTCGGGCTTCTCACTCGTGGCGTACCGGTTTTACCGTTCTTAACTCCTGCCCACCGGCGATTTTCGGCGTTCCGGAATGCCTCAGTCCCCCGCATATCGGAGGACTTCGTCTGGCGACTTACCTGAGATAAGAGCGGGCGTGTTATGAAGTGCAGTGGATGCAGATCTTTCGTGCTGTTTTTTTTTTTGACAAGTGACATCGAAACTCATGACTGTCATTTCATGTTCATAATGAGGAACTTGCCTACTGCATTACTTGGTGCAGTTATGCTAATATTGGGGTCGTTTAGATGGCAATGAACCTCAAATAAATGTAGTTACGGATTCGAACAAACGCGAATTTGGTCTCTAGGCCAGCGTGTTGCCATGATAACCACCTTGGCCGGATTTTTGGAACTCACTTCGTTATATCTCATCATCCAATCTATTTTGTGTATTAAATACTACACGGCAATAATGTTCTCTGCGAGACTCGAACCCGCGACTTGTTTTACCTGGCCGCTGCATTACCGACCTAGGTGATTGGACCAGTTGCTTACTTCAGTCGACGGGTTTCACATCCTCTTCCTTCGATATGTATCGTTATAAATAGGTAAAGTTGCTTTTGACGCAATTTTTCATGAATCTGTGAATGTGAACTAATTGTGTGTTCTTATAATTGCATGAGTGTTCCGGCAGGATCTTTATTTTAGTTAACATATATAAAATGGCTCTCCTAGAAGCTCAGCATTATTGTTGATTATATCTCGCTAATAATCTAGTGTGTACTTCTATTTGACTATCGTTCGTGGAAGGGCAGGGAGTGGATAATGTACAGAATTTTACGAGAATGCAGAATATTAATGCGCGGCAAGAAAAACTGTCACGGGGCACGGACTAGGTACGTGGAGCTAAAATTCTGGAAAACGCAATCTGAATGCACTTTTGCCGAGTTTGAATAACTAAATTGCCATCACTACTATATTCGTTGCTGTAAGAATTCAAGCTGCAGTTTCTTTGTGTTTTAGGTTTCAAAGTTTTTTTAAGATGCACCGGAAACTAGATGATTCACATTACGTAAGAACGTAGCTAACTATTTCATCATTACAATGCCGATTCCAATTTTTTATCGCTCGCGCGAAGCAAGCTATTTTAATTATTCTGCAAGTTAAAACTTCTTTTTTATCTCATTTCTTGATAAAATCGACCGTAGTACAAATTATTCTTCCTAGAAAAATGTTCCATATTCGGTCTACATTTTTACTTGCGGATACGCGGTTCCCACTCGACTTCGGCTGGCTTTACCTCCTTAGCAAAATTTTTATAATTTGCCATTAATCAAATTTTAATGCCGCGGAATCCTTTTCGATGATTGATTCGCTATTTTGGAAGCCGCGTCGTCTCTTTATCCGTCGTCGGTATGCGATTATTGCTCGGAGGAAAGCTTCGGGCATTGGCTGCGGCGCGCTTCGGATTCTGCGGTTTGGCGTGCGTCGGAACGTTTTAACGGTACCGTAGGTCTGTCCACGCATACATCATCTTCGGGTATCGCACGCCAACTCTTGGCGAAGGAGAGAGAGAAAGAATGGGAGGAAGGGGAGTAATGATTGCCACCCAGCGTGACGGCTCGACATCTCGGTGGATAACCCCATCTTCTCTTGGGCCAGTTCCGAAACGGCGCCCTCCTCAGCCGTCGGTTTTCTCGGAAGTGGGCGTTGACCGTGGAGTCTGCTCGAAGGAATTCTCCGAATCGTCTTGCTTTCGTTCAGCCCCTCTGGTTGGCCTGGAGATTTTCGCCAGCTCGACGCTACCATCAATGATGTGGCGTTCTAATTCACGTAAACACTAGTGTTGTTTAGTCCACGAGGATAGTACGCAAAAAAATCCTTTTAGTTTCTTTTATCAAGGGAAATGGCACACTTAATTCCCGTTGCTCCAATGTATCATACCAGTCCCTCAAAGTGGCTCCCGGCTACGATTTTAGCTTCTGTTTTATGTATTATCATCTTACTTCCTTCGTCCACCAGTCTTGAAGGGAAGATGGAGTATTTGAACTAATTTCGGTGAGTGCTTGAGTTATTTTTTCGCAGATAATCAATTAATGAGGTTCTATACGAGTCCATTAACAGGTAGACATCTATATCTACGCAATACCCTGCAAGCCACCGCGAGGGTGTGTGGCAGGGTGGACCACTAGACTTTCTAGGGTCAGTGCTAATAGTTACCTTCTTAATGTAATACAGAACGTCCTCAGTGACCTTATTTTCACGTAGTTAGTTGGAATTCTTCCAGAATCTACCCGAAATCAATAAAACATAGCCATTTAAAAGAAAAGAATTGCTAAGAAGTGACTTTTTTCAACACCTTAAAATAAGTAATTTGCTCGTTTTATTTCAGGAAGATCTCGTTAGGTTTGACATTAAACTTTTGTTTTTTATCCTGTTATTTTTGGGTGTAGCCGATGTGCAATTATCGATTATTTTCCCTTAATTTCAGAGCAGTTGTACACCCCATGCGATTGATTCATTCCATGTCACCTACTCGTCTTAAACGGTAAAAATTGCACGCCGGGCCATCTTTTCTCTATTGTTGTTCTGTGGTTGTTCTTGAGGCTGAACCAATCCGATGGTGGATTCCTGCGGTATCCTCATGGGCAGGGAGCCTGCCACCCCTTACTGGACTTGATTGGCGAACTGCCGTGTTCTCTATCCCTTTCGTTCCCATCGCCCACCGGGAGGGTTCACGCGAGCGGTGATGGTGGAGGCGAAGACCGACGAGGGCGGGGTCGCCGTGAATTGGGAAGGCACTATCCATCGAGACTTAAGGTTTGCTTTGCTTAGGCTTTCGGACCCAGCGAGCGGTTCACGCAACTGACGATTTCTGGCTTTTGTTGCGAGAGGAGGTGGATGTGGAATGTAGGATAATACGGGGGGGTGGGAGGTGTTTCGGAGTTTTTTTTTAAGATGGTCCCATATCATGGGCAGCGTATGAAATTAATTTTTGGCCTGGTAGTCATGAAATTGTCATAGGAACTAGGGATGGGTCGGTTCCACTTTTTTTCGGTTCCGGGTCCGGTTCGGTTCTTAACTTCGGTTCTCGGTTCCGATTCTCGGTTCCGGTTCTTCATTTACCACTTACTTTGCATTGCTCAATGGTAAGATAAGGTAATCAATAATCATTTTCAGAGACTGAATTAGAATAATTCGCGACTTTGAGCATCTAAGTACACTATTTCACCAGGTTTTAATGTGAAGCCTCCATTTTTGGAGTGTGAGTAGGTTTCAACTGGTTTTCGTGCCAATTATTTCGGTACCGATTATTTTTGGCCTCGGTTCCGGTTCCGGTTCTAAGCTCAAGAACCGGTGGAACCGAGAACCGAAGAACCGAACCGACCCATCCCTAATAGAAACCAACCCTTAATGACAATAATGACACCGGCTGTTACCAAATAGCTCCATGTAGCTAATCTTGTAAAAACATCGCGGGTTTGGGAGTTTTTTTGTGTGTTCCTCCTTCGATCCTACATTCATTAGCGGTAGCAGTAAAATTCTGTTTTTAAAATCTCCGACTACTAAGGTTACATCGCACTGTTTGACTTAAATTCAAACAGAATAAAAACAGACACAACACCCTTGCCATGAGCAGGACTCGAACCCTTGACTTTGTGTTGCCAGGCCGGAGAATTGCCGGCCCGTCTACCACAAAGGACAGCTTCTTTGTTCTCCTTTTAACGCCTCCTTCGAGGGTACCTAAGGGTGAGGGAATGCGTAAAATCGTCGCAAAAAATGTCACAATTTCGGTGTCTTTGATTTCATTTAGTAATTTTTGCATATCCAGTCATCGTTACCTCTCTCCCCACCCTCACTTCTGGGTTGGCATTATTTTCTCCTGGAGTAGATTATGAGGTTCAGCGGAATATACTTGTAACCAGAAAAACGGTAAACTTAATCCGAAAAAGGTGGTGATTAATGAAGTTGGAGTTTTTCTCTAAATAATGAGCATATTCTCGTGTATAAGTGTAAATATTTGATTTTTATCAGACTTCGGCGTTATATTTGTACCCTTATAATTCACAACGGAATATTTTTAAATCAAAAACGTTGACCCGATTTGTAAATTTTTCTTCAAAAGTTATTTTTGTATGAAGTTAACCAAATCCTACCAAGACCAAAACAATGATTTCTTATAACCATATGTCCATGTTTTCTTTCTCTCATTGCTGTCTGTAAGCTTACTGATGTTGACATTGATTACTCGTCGTCGTAGTCACGAAAACATTTTTGTGAATGAATAATTGTGTTTTGATTCCATTTTGTTTCTATTTGATCTAATGTGTTATTTAATTCAATTTATACTACATAATTTGCTCATTAAGGGGTCTGGGTATCGAAAATATTGCTCTCAGTATTTTAACACCCTTCAGAGCCCAAAGAAATCATCGCCTGTTTACATGTATCCGTCGTGTTTTTGTTGACACCGGAAGTTTTAATCGTGAAATTTTAGCAGAGCCAACAAGACAAAGACTTTGGTTCTCGCGCTTCCTTTGGCATCAATTCCCGAATTTATGTCTATTTGTCTGCGACACGAGGTCCATACTTTTATCAAATTTCTATATCCTACTTTAATTATATGCGCTATTCGTTGATTTTTCGTCGATTTTTCTCAGTGATGCTCGAATTTCCCCCCGGGACTCAAAAGAAAAATATTTTTATCAGTCAGTCGCACTTAGTTGGATAAGGCCCGAAGGAAAAGATTCTATTGAGGATAGATTCTTGTGTCGTCAGGATAATAATCGCAGTACGGATTTGTGGGCTCCTTGGTTGGAGTGTTTTTTTCGTAAAGCCTAAAGTGGCTTCAGATTATTTATTCTATTTATCGTGTAAAAATTAATACGGGTTGGTATATATATGAAGGATATATTAGGTTAAAACATATTTGGTAATCGTTCGAGAGACCGCCTCAGCTTCATTTCTGACAATAACGCTTACTGAATGACAGATGTTTGATGAAAAATAAATTTTGACCACTTAAATGCATATATATTGTAATACATATGCAAAATAAGTACTATGTAGGGAGTCAGATTCCTGGCATGAAGAACACTGATCTTCCATGTTTCCTTTTCGAATTTGCGCTTGTAGAAACGATGTAATTTTTTCCTGCGTGAAAACCGGGTGGTGTGTACCAACCACCGTGATCACTGGACCGTCCGTATTCCGTGATGAACGATTCATCTCCCGTCGGCGTTGGGCAGCGAGGCGAATTAGACGCCTCCTCTTAGGCCATCTTATTTTTAGTCGAGGCGTGACAATGTTCATTCCTCTCTACCCCCCCAACCCCGCCCCCCTGCCTCAGTTTCCATCTGCCCACCCCGCTACACCCGCTATAAGCCTCTCGCTTAACCCTAGCCTCGTGTCCATTCCGTCGTTCCCTCCACCCCACTCCCTCTCTCTGGGAGAGAAGCCTCCGTTTTGCTTCCCGGGAAAGGTCGCGTGTGGAGTTTCAAACGCATAAAGGAGGGGTGGGCACGGAGGGAGGTTTTCCGGAGGGCAGAGGGGGTGGGGCAGGGCGGGCAACTATTCCCATCCCTCTCCTCCTCTTCCTCCCTTTAAAAAGGAGCTCGCTCTATGCCGAGGAGCCATCGCGCACCACCTCCGGGAGTTGGCAGGAGCATCGGGGGGAAATATCTTCGATGGTCGGCGTCTAAGAAACATCGGAACTAATTCCGTCGACGTGATGGAAATCGTCGATCTTTTGAAATATCGGAGTCGATTGAGTACGTCGATTAATGATCAGGTCGTATGCAGGGGGCCCGGGATCGAATCCCGACCGTGCATTAGGATTTGCAGTGAAAAACTGGCCCCATTTCCATTACAGTTCTCCATCCGTCCTTAGGAAAGCGAAACCGTTTGACCTCCTACTGCCTTTCGTTAGGAGCAGGCTAATGCTTACGTCGTGTTTTTCCCCACCCCTACTTAGTTACCGAAAACTCCTGCCTTATCCAATTACCTAGCTGTCCTAAGTGACGCGTAAGACCTTAGCTCTCAGCCGTGGATAAGTAGTCCTGAGAAATTATTTATCTGCGAAAGTCCAATATTACTAGGTATTGTTGCTTAATGGAAATCTGTGAGCGTCATGGGCGAACGCAAAAGATGATATAATTTGTAGTTTTCGTTATTTAACGGCCTTTCACGGACTTCTATTCGAGTGGTGCTATATGGACACTCCATATTCTCTTTTCTGCGAATATTGTTATTATTGGAGTTGTAAAGAGGAAGTGAAGGAAACTGTAGAGGGAAAAACATTGATGACCTGACTGTGCCAGTTCCATAGTTTATCGGATTAGGGAGTAATGCAAAAATACGAGCAATTACTGTTTTCAGTGTACCTTAGCCCGGCAAAAAAAATGTGTGACAACATTAGGGATCCACATAATGTAATAGTTTGCGTAGAAAAAAGTATTTATTCCAATAATTATCGAGACTTTGGAAGCACTCAACCGTTCAGGTTACTATTAAGGCAAAATTATTGAAAGGATACAAAATAGCGATTTCACCCTCTTGTTTTTTTCCCTCTGGCTTCATCGCTCCATCAAGAACGAAGACAGTCTTCATGACTGAGGTAACTATTTTGGAGAGGAAAATAATTAGCTTTTGCCCTCCTCGAATTCTCCCTTGTGAGAAACCATCGATGGTAAAATTTATTAGCGTCTGGCTTATTAAGTATCGATTTTTCGTGCCGGCATCGATGCATCTTTCTCTGCCCCTTTGCCTTCGCACTCCCTGTCGTCTGTCTGCCGCACGCCCCTCTTCCCCCCCACTCTCCTGTCGTCTTTCCACCCCCGTCTCCCACCCTTTCTCACCTCTCTCTCCCTTCCCCCCTATCGCCCCTGGCCCCTTGCTCGCCAGCTCTCTCACTCCGACTTAAAATAAATCCGCGTGCCCGCCTACACGTCACTCCACCCGGGCATCCTTTTTAAGGGGGAGGGTAGCGGCCGTGGATGTGCCCTGAAGGTCCCTCCTCCTTCCTTCCCTCTCCGTCACCTCCTTCATCCACTCTCGTCTAAACCTCTCCTCTGCTAGACCCCCCCCGTCTGCCTTTCTCATCCGAGCAGGCGAAACGTAAGGTTCCCTCTCCCAACGCCCATCATCTTTTTTTGTGCCGTCTAGGAAGGAGGAGGGCCCCGATTATTATTATTATTATGCCTCCTTCCCACTCCTTACCCCTGGATGTTTTCGCCACATGCTTTTTTCGGGCGTACCCGCAATCGGTGACCTCATCGGGTGAAGTCGTCCCCCGAATGGGTGTTGTTTCTGGGAGTCAGAGGTTGGGTGTTTGGTTTGTGTATCTCGGTCGCGGTGTGCTGCTCGGTGTTCCGTCCATCGTGCTGGTGCTTCCTGATTTGTTGGAGCGGGAAAGTCGGATTTCCGGCGGGTGTACACATTTCCCTTCCCCTTACCTCGGATTTTTTCAGCACCTATTATGAAAGACGTTGCGCGTTGCCCGCTCACCAAAGCGACTATGGCTGTGTTTACCTGAGTAATGCACTTAAAGATTATCCCAGAATATTGTCATTATTATCTTGTATATTTATTTATTAAAGTTTTATCGTTATGGTCTAGCTTTCGTAAAAATCTCTCGTTTCTTTAGTTTAATTTAGCGACCATGTGCTTTGGAAAATATTAACTCATTGTGTGTGTTGCCGAACATGATTTTATTTGTATCTTTAAATTAGTTCCAGCAGCCAAATCCGTATTCGTCTATACACCAGCAGCCTTGAAAGTGGTAAACTATCTCATTGAATTTATTTTATTGACTTTATTACTATACTCTGCGTTTTGTGCTTCATTCTGTTCTTTTGGGTTCAATATTATTAATTGTGAATACCTAAATGATAAATATATTGTTGGTTAAGTACTCTGTGCTTTTAATTTTAAAATATGCGGATCTCATGAAGGTAGTGGCTTTACGAGGGGCATTCAAGTTATAGCACCTCCAATTTTTTTTCCTCAGGACTGGAAACAGAAACATGCGGATTGTTTTAAAATACGCGCGCACTCTTTATGAATACGTGACATATGCATCAATTGTACGGCACACAGAACGCTAGTAGCAGCAGTGAGAGTTAGGGCTGTTTTGGAGACTTAAAATGGTGACGTTTTCATTACAATAACAGCGTGTAATCATTCGTTTTCTCCATTTGTGTGGTGTGACACCGATTGAATTTCATCGCCAGTTGAGTGAGACATATGGTGATGGTGTCATGGATGTGTCCAATGAGCGCTCGTGGGTGCGATAGTTCAAAGAAGGCAAAACGTCGTGTGACAACCAACCAAGACGATCTCGGCCTCGCACCAGCCGGTCTGACAACATGATCGAGCCAGTGGAGAAATTTGTTTTGAAGGATCGCCGAATGAGTGTGGAACACATTGCCTCCAAATTGGGCATTTCCGTGGGATTTGTACACACAATCCTGCATGAATATGTTTGAAGAACAAGCTTCTTTCAGCATTGCTTGAAAAATGGCCGAAAAAGGCTGGACGTGTGCTCTTTCACCAAGACAACGCACCAGCAAATTGGGCGAACGAGACGCTGCAGTTTTTTCGTGACGACAACTTTGAAGTGATCTCTCATACTCATTACTCTTCTATTCTAACCTGGCTCCCAGCAACTTTTGGCTGTTTCCAACGACGAAAGAAACTCCGCGATTGCACATTCACTAGCCGCACCGCTATGGCAACAGCAATTTTCCAGTGGTCAAAGCAGACTTCTAAAGAAGGGCTCATGACGGCCATGGAAGTATGGTGTCGTCATTGTAAAAAATATGTGCGACTGCAGGAAGAATACGCCGAGAAGTGACATAAGTTTCACAGTTTTCGTGTGATTAGTTTTCGGGAAAAAATCGGAGGTGTTATAACTTAAATGCACCTCGTACTGTATCTCAATCCCTTCAATTTAGTGAATGCTGGCGCGAACCGTAATTATGGTTATCCTAGCATTATTGCTATTATCCTATCTTATTGCCTCTTCTAAAGAAGTAATTATTTTTAGATGTTAACCTGTGGTCTATGATTGCTCGCTCTCTCCCTCTCTTCTACAAGGAGACTGCCCAACAAGATTGCTCTTGTTCCTCAATGTTTCTCCACATGTGTCCTTATGAATTGAATATGAGGAACGAGCAAAAAATATTGGCTAAGCTTTTTGCCTTAAGCTGCCCTCTTAATAGGTTCTTTTATGAGCGAATTTCAGTGAGTTATTTTTTATACTTCAACATCTTTTCCCATCATCATTTTGGTGTAACGTTTTCGGTCATTTAAAGTAGAAATGCTAATTTGATGTTAGTTGGGACGCGGGTGGATTTTTATTTTTCTTTCTTTTGATTTTTGTTTTTCACGTAACCTCTGCCGCTTGTTTTACCTAGCAAAACATACCAGCCCTTAATATTCCCGTGTGACAGTTTGAATACGGTGTTCTAAAACAGCGGAGACCTCGAAAAAAGGATTTGCAAGCCAGTAGGAATGCTTTACTTTGAGATTCGGAGTTGAAAAAAATCTTTGGCTTGAGTCATCCAGGGTCACAGTCTTGTCCCTCTTTGTCTTAAATTAGTTGTTCGTATCTTACCGTCTGTTTATGAACGTGTCTAAGTTGCTTCCCTAGTTACGTGGTCAAAACCCATTACTTCAATCGCCTACACACCCCTTTCTCTATATTTTTTAATTTTTTATTCGAATTATCTGCTTCATTTACCTACAAATTGTAATCATAAACAATGCGGATATGGCGTTATTCCTGATGTCTTAAAAACTGTCGAGTTTTGAGAATGTAATCGTGTTCAAGAAGAAGTCATGTGTCGTCATACTGGCAGAAACATATGTGAATTTATGGAGCTTCATTAAGTGAAACAATCCTCCTTTTGGCGCAGTTATTAATTAATTTTGGGTCCAATGAAATAGTTCTTTTTTTTAAACGTTCAACTGCGGACGGTTGTAATTTCTTTTTCGCCGAACCAGCTTGGTCGCATGTTATTTTTGGCGCGCGATTAGTCATCGGGCGCTTCTCGAATTACAGCGCATGTCGGCCCAGCGCTTCAATCCATCGCCGTAAATAAGGCACGGGTCGTAAATTGAGGCCCAGGCGAGGAGGAGACGAGAATTATATCGATTGCGCCTCTTTCGCTCGGGGAGAGTGAGAGAGTGTGTGAGAGGTGCCTTTTGTTTCGAGTGTTCGCGCTCGCATGGGGGAGGATTTTACCCCTCGACTGAACTCCGAATCCGTTATCTAACAAACACCCACTCCCCTTCAATACCGAGAATGCGTCAAATTGTTTCCGTCTCTCTGGGGTATCTACCTGGGGGGAAAATCGGATGCGGCCTCTCCTCTCGCTCCCTCCCGTCTCAGGGTCTTCGAACCATCCCACGCAACCTGCCTTCTCGTTTCACTCCAACGAAGGCCACCAGACTCTCCCCGCTCGTCTTTCGGCGTCTTGTTTGCCTCCTCTCTTCCCCCTCCTTATCGAGAAGCTCCAGCCACTGCGGTGACGATCGCACGTGACCAAAACATACGTGGAATCCTGAGCGTTTAATTGACAGCCCTTCGTATTCATCATCGTCACGTACCATCAATCCATTCCAAGATCGGTTTGACGCACCCCCCCTCTCGATTCTTTCTCTTGTCGGCTGACCTATTCTCGCTGATATCTTTCTTCTCTTTCGCATTCTAATCGCCTGGATCCGTTTGCCCCGTGCAGTTCTTCGCGTACACTTTTCCTGGACGGATCATCTTCATGGTGTGAAAAAATTTGTGGTAGGTCGTCTCGTCTTTTTTAACCAAAGTTCGCTAGGCTTCTTTCCACCCTTCCTAGAACCTTTTTTAAGATCCTCGGTTTAGGCATTTGGTCTTTGACATCATTCTGTAACATCTCATTGTCTTCATCCTTATAGCATTGTGTCTTCTGCTTCCGTTCTTGCTCGTGTCTCACAGACATGTTCCAGATTTTATGATTAAATAAAATATACCTATCCATATTTCCATGCTCGCGTTACGGGCTGTTTTGACATGCGAGTTAATATTGTTTTTGGCTCTTTACACTCTTAATATTCTCTTTCTGGGTGCGTTTTAGCTCGCGTTCGTTTAAAAAATAGTGGTTTTTCGTCAACCAAGAATTCTGAAAGTTATCCGTGCCAATTGGCATGCTGACGCTCGCGGAATTAAAAAACGCTTCTACGGAACCGTGTAATGCGACCAAGCTTCGCCGGCCGCGATGTCCAAATTGGTAACGCGCTAGCGTGGCGGACCTTAGTTCTCGGGTTTGTATCCCGCCTCGGGCATGTCTTTTTTTTACGTAGGAGCTTATGAATAAGTTGGTTTAGACGCTGCGATATTGCCTAAGTAGATTGGGTACCTTAAAAAGTACTTCCAACGCTGCATTATCTCCAACTACAGTTTATGGGAGGAGAAGGCGTAAAAATGATGTTACTAAGTTCCTACGCTCGCTTAGTGGAAATTTCAACAGGCCCCTGTGCTAGTCTTTGTCCCAGGGCCCCGAATTGTAAGCCCTCCCTTCCCCCTCTCTTTCTCTTTTCCCCCCATTGCCCCATCCCCCTCATTTAAACTTCCGTCGTCCTCCTCCCTGCCTCCCCCGCAGTCGCACCCTTCCCCCCTCCATGTCTCCCTCGACCTTCAGTCTCTCGATTTTAGCTCGCCGCGCTCCGGCGTATCGTTTCACTGCCCTCCCCCGCTAACGGCTCCCCTCCCCCACCCTCGTTCCCTCCCCCGCCTCTGCTTTCCCCTTTGCTAAACCCCCCTCCTTTCCCTGCCCCCAGTTTTTCCAACGTGTCTAGTCTTCGTCCATGTCTCATCTGCCTCTCTGTTCCCTTCATTCCCGTCAAGTGATGTGGCTTTTTCGGATTTAAAAGAATTACGTATTTCGTTCTATCCTGACGGTGAACATTAATTGTTATGTCTACTGAATTGCCATTTTTAGACGTTAGTTGGTAATACTGAGAAATACCCACTACTTTTTTATGTAGTCATTTTCATCCTAGCACATCATTTAATGTCATTTTAACAAGTTTTATCTCACTTATTAACCGGCTTAGTACATAATTGATATTCATAATGAGCTTTGAAAGTGTCTCTGTACTGGTATCTCTTGTATGTGTTTCTCTATCGTGCCATAAGAATTCTAAAAGTTTTTCCTATATTGTTTTAATTTTTGTGGATCGTTAAAAGAAGGGTACCAATGGTTTTAACTTGATTGAATCAAAATTTTACTTTATTTTTTTGTTATCTTGCTGGGCCGTACACGGCATATGCATTCCGATTGCGATACTTTTACGTATTAGAAGATACAGTTTTAATCATGGTTTCGTGGTTTACGATTAAGTTCGACAGCTATATAAAATCGTTGGCTGTCTTAAGGAGCTTGTGTGTAATAGCTAATAGCTAAGTCTGTAGCTCGTGCCCAAAACGGAAAAAAATATAACGGACTATTTTCTCTTGCTAATTCCGTCCCGCATATTGGTTAAAAATATAATGAACGATGTTTTTCCATGCTAGTACGTACGTTTAACTTTTGAAGTGGGTGACGTTGATGAAAACGGTTAACTTATGACATTACGCAATATACCAGAATGCCTTCGCAGTTTAAACCTCGCCTCCCCCCACCATATGACTTGGTCTATTGTTGGGTTGTTGAAAAAGTACAATTAGGGAAGTGTTTATACGAAATATCAAAGACAGTTTATGAATTTGAGAGTTTTTACGATTAACAATACTTCTTATCAGTTATTTAGTTGTGCGACATTTAAAAGCAACGTACTTGTCTTCTGCTAACAATTTTCTTCTTTCTTGTGTATTTACATCTCCATGTTCTTGCTTCATTATAATTTTGTATAAATATTATTCTTTTATCTCAAATCAAGAACAGACATGTGCTTTATCGTAAACTGAGTACGCTAAGTCAGTAGAAAATCCTCTCTAATTTCGTCTCGACCCCATTCTCGTGGCTGCTTGCGATAGTAGCACCGGAACGAACTGCCGTCCTCGGCCCGAGGACCGGGGCGGCCGACGTCTTCACCTTTTCTTCCCCTCTCCAGCGAGGGGGACAAAAACTCGCCCCATATCGGCCCCCTACAGCCCCTCTCCTCTTCTTGGGCACCGTCTCCAGGTCAGTGCCGCGCGAGCATCAGTAAATGGCCCGGGAGAACGTTCTCATCCCTCGTTGACCTTTAACACATGGGGCGCCCGCGTCATAACGTGTGTACAAAGCGGAGGAGGAGTGATTACATTGTGCATTCCTCTCATCGGACCTTGGTTCCTGTTTCGTGAGCGCGCGGAGCCATGGCGTTGACATTTCCGGACGCGGCACCGTCGCACATCCATTCTTATCTCCGCTTTCCGTTTTGCTCAGTGCGGTCGTGTTCTCGTTTTGAGGTGAAACGAGCGCTGCGGCCTTTTTTTAATTTCGAAGGTGGAATTCCCGTTTTGAAATTTTCGGGGTGAGTGGCGTCCCGTAATTTACAGCTGATTGCGGCGAATTAGGGTATCCATGCGTGGCTGTTTTCGGGGATTATTTTATGGAGCGATGAGTTGCAGAAATGTCCATGTTTTGTGCTCGCTGTTTGCTTTGCATTGCGTAAATGTTGGCATTGCCAGAGCTCTCGGTAATGTATGGGAGAGCATATTTAATGTACCTATCTTTAAATGTTTCCTTCAAGAGCAGTTATCCTCCGCGCCGAATTTTTGCGTCACGAAATGAGAGTGCCCGAGTGGAATTCTAGAATTTTCCTGGTGTGTTTTCCGGATCGCTGCTCATTCCTGCTTCTGGTCATTATTAAAGTGTGTTAGGGCGCGTTATGAGGCCCTACTGTCCCGTGTCTGTAGCAGTGCAATCAGTTGGTGATAAGAAGTCACGGGATGCATTCCCTTCGCTTGCTTTGATTCATTATTCTGTAAATGTGAGCCATATGGAGATTAAACCTGAGACCATGTTTCGTTTTGCTGAGACCTCGATAAAAATTCATCTTCAGATACGACTTTTCCGAGTATTTTATTTGTTACAAAATCTCGATATTTCATTATTCATTCACGAATATGTCTTATGGTTCTAGATTTATAAATTGCGATCTGGTCTAGATTTTTTAGCCGAAGACAATGTCATCGAATGAAGTACATGATAAAATATATTTGCAGCCTCACAATTAGCAGCTTTAATATATGTATATTCATAGTCTCATCTTTATTCGTATGGATGTTTCAAAATATACTTTTTAATTCTTTTGTTAATGCATATTTTGTTAATGCAAATTTAATTCCTCTTTTACAACTTAAGGGTCATAAAAAGTATTTTCTCACTCTGATTTGGTGGAGATAAATTTTTTTAGCTGAGAGTCTCTTAATTAAGATGATTTTGAGTAATATATAAGTTTATGTTTAAATTAAACAATTTATTTTTAGGAAACAAGGGAATTATTTTTTAGCTGAGTGTCTGCGTTGATTTTCTATCGGTAAGCGGAGACTTCTCTTGATGAGTGCTAGTCCATATCAAGGCGTTGACGATACTCCTGGGTGGACTTCACTTAATGATACGTCGGTCCAGTACCTACTTATTTTTTTAATTTTAAAAGCGAAAGAAGCCCATTTTGTTCGTCGACTTTCTTGGTCATATTTTCGTGTTTACTGACCTGCATCAAGTTTAGCAGTAATTTTCACGAGGAAGAAATGAAGAACGTAGCTTCAAACAGAAACAACTTCATACGTTAACAATTCCCGACTACGTTTCCATTAATAGGTTTCGTTGTTCTGTTTACTTTGAGTCTCGAGTAGAGATCAGCATTTTTCAAAGCTTTCTCTTCGTCTTCGGTGATTTAATTGGTCAAACCCGTCACCTATCAGAAACAGAACTTTGAAGGAGATGTGTTGTCGAATGTTAACAAAAAGTGAAACCATTTAGGGCAAAGGCTAACATTTACGCTTAGAGCATATGGCCTCTTGGCAAACCTGTATTTCATAAAAAGTATCGCATCGAATTATTTTAAAGATTTTTGCCTAATTCAATCAGAAATGCGTGTCATGCGAACTTCGTTTTTGAGATTTATTGACATGTTCCCACGCATTGGCAAAATTTTATAAGATTTTTATAATGTTACGTATTGACTTTATTAAAGCGACGAAATAATGGGATTGGGTCATTGATTACTTTAATCAGGGCCGGGAATATTTCTCCTGTAAGTGTTTCTACAGTAATTTGTAGATCAGCGGTTCCCAGCCTGTGGTACGCGCACCAGTACGCTTTCTGTTTGCCTACCATTTACCAGTATTTGATGGTCAAAAGGTTTAGAACCGCCGTCCTAGATTATATCTATTGTGCTTGGTTGCTAATAGCCAAATTGGTTTTTTTTATGGCTTGATCTCATTTTGTTCAGAGCTATTTAATTTGATTTGGAATTTGGGGTTAGCTACTGGTTATGGTGTAATCAAAAGTGTTTTTTACCTGCGGATAACTTTTGTTTATCGGTGGGCGATGCTGTGGTTAAACGTCTATTCGAGAAATCTACAACTTAATCCATCTATATTTTTTTCTCTGACCTGATTCGTGTGCAAGTATGTGTCCCTATTCTAAAGGTTGGCAGCGGACAGTGGGTTATTTAACCTTCGGTCTATTTGTCTGGCCAGCTAGGCCTGGACTCTTGCGCAATAATGAACTAGAAACTATTATCTGTAGGCGTTATTCAGTAACCGCGTGTCAGACATAACTATGTCCTTCACCTGATTGCGAATATAGTTCTGTTCTAGGCTAGAATATTTTTTTGCATATTTTATGGAGGCACATCTTAAGGTAAACCCTTGTGGAACTAATGGTTTTCATTTCACGGTCGCATTCATATATTTACATTACTATGTGCGTCTTTCTTATTATTCCTTCAATTTCCCGATTTATTCCTCTTTTCCTCTCACCATTTCATTGCTAATGACCTACGTCCACATGTCACACGTCCTTCCTTCGTATTGCGGGTTAGCGAGTCGTCATAAGTGTTTGCCTTAGCACTCGTACGTAATGAAGTGTCTCTTTCTCACCATGTTGTAGTAGTCTTGCGTTTGTAGATTGTATCGCACCGTTGAACCTGAGATCTAATTTCAGGGAAGAATACAATGCCAATGCCCTGGGCGGGATTCGAATCTACGACCTTTTAGTTGCCATTCCAGCACGTTACCGACCACGGCCGGCTCTCTACCTTCAAACCAGCGTTTTCAACAATTAGTGTTTTTTTTCTTCAGGTCGATTGCCTTCATCATGTAGGCTCTTCTACTGATCATTTAATTCGTGTTCCTATCGGCTTTTGTCGTTATAGTCGTTAGTGGTGGAGAATTGCGATCGATCTTCGTTATAGATAAGTTTGAATTCATCAAGAAATTACGAAATTTACGATAACAGCCGGGGAAAAGACATGACTGTAAGCATTTCAAATGTGATATTATACATAGAGGAATTGGTGAGACCGTGTGGTAGCAAAGTTTTAAGAAGAGTGGGAGAGAAGGGAAATGAGACTTTAAAAATAAGACAAGACGACTTAAATGGACGTGTCCTGAGACATTGTGGTTTGATGAAGATAGTCACCGATATTCGGGCACGAATTTGGTGGTGACCCTAGTTCTGGCTCCCTATTCTGAAGGTCTGAATTCGAATACCGGCTGTGCCGTACCGGTCTCTACTGAGTACCTCCAGGTTTCACTCCACCCTTCTCCACACCTTTTTTTTCCGCTACCCGCGTTTTTTGAAAGACGTACACGGAAGACGTCCTGGTTTGTCAGTCTCCTCTTTTGTTACCGACACAGTTGCTGAGGAAAGTGAATTGGAAGATTGGCAAAGGAATTGTGTATGGAGTAAGTATTGGAGGATGAGAAAGAGAAGTACATATGTTTATGTGAATACATTAGTATTTAGGTGGATAGGGCGGAGAGCTGATTCAGACCAGTCTCAGGATTGGGGATGATGATGATGATCTGTCGTATCGATTGATTTAAATTTCATTTTTCCCGCGATCTATAAGATAACATAATAAGCAAGGGATAGGTAGGTGAAATATTTATATAGTAGACTTAAGTGCATGAAGCATGTTTTAACATCACTAGCTCACGCATGCTAGGGAAGTCTAGATTGGTATATTTAAAGAACTTAATGTAATGAGATATCACCCAATCGCTATTCGGATACTACCATTTAGTTGTACGTGACTCTCATATCTGAAATGTTTCCATGAAACTGTGGCGTTCTACCTCATAGTTGCATGTCAGTAGTAAATAAATGTATAGTGATTTTTCACCCCCTATCACACATACTCGCGGTGGCTTGCAAGGAATTACGTAGATGTAGATCGGAGCGGATCGGGTTGTTGGGACACTGTAATTATCGTCATTATGAACTTGTAGTTGTAATCATGTACCCAATCCCAGCCTAGATTAGTGGAAAGTTAAGCACCCTTCACCGTTGCACACGGGGCGGTGCTGTGTTGGCGGGCGGCAGCTGCCGTCTGCATGCTTATGGCCCGCCGAGAGAGAGAGAGGGAGAGAAAGTCAGTCTCTCTGTCGGGGTTGGAAGATCCTCCCGCGAGTCTATTTTTGAGGGGCGAAGTCGAGTTTGGAGGTGAGGGGAAGGGGGGCAAAACGGGAGCGGGAGGGGTGGAGATCGGGAGGTTTAGGTGGTAACGGAGATGGAGGGGGGGAACGCATGCGTGCGTCCGCGAGGAAGTTTTTGCCCTGAGGGGGCGGAGGATGTAAGCATCCTGTGTGGAGTGGGGAGAGGCAACAGGGGAGGGAGGAAGGGAAGGGACTCACGGGGGCGTTGCTCAGGTCTCCTTCTCGTTTCCCCTCTTCCTCCCCTCTCCCTCCCAGGCAGACGCCTCTCCTCCCCCGCCTGTTCTCCGTCCCTCCCTCCCACCTACCGCTCCTCTTTCCTTGTTGTGACGGCGTCCGCCGTGGTGTCGGCAACGGTAATGCCCCCTCGCTTCTCCCGCCAACAACTCTTTTATCATCCCCTTTCTTCCACAGCTTGCGGTTCTCGTATTGCCTAGATTCCGTACGCCTGTACCTGGGTCATATTTTCCTCACATTGTAGGAGCGGAAGAATTATGTAATTTCAACTCACGTGGTTATATCACATAATTTAACCTAATGTCTTAACACGTCGGAGATGGGTTGCGAACCCGCGACTGAAGGGCTGAAAAGTCGTTACAACAACCACCTAGCTGCTACCTTCGGGTTTTTATAATTTTTGGAAAAATATTTGCCCTGAAAATAGGTATGTTATTATTATGCCAATGAAATAGGCTTTGACGGACATGAAGTCATCATCAATGCTTAGGTAGACTTCGGCTTTCCTCTCGATCTCTCTATTCCCATTTTCCTATTCTTTATTCATCTCGGAATAATCAGTGGAACCGAGGTAATTTTTGAGATCCACTACATCATGATCTCCTATATCTAGTCTTCTATTGAGTCTCATTTGAAGGAGGAGTGTGTAATTAGGTGATATGATAATGCTGTCGCTGAATAGGTTTTAACAATTGCACATTTTCGATGTATTGACGAAGTAAATGCCTGATCCATGAATACTTGACAAGTCCATCAATGTTGTTAAAGCATAGGCAATTATCTCATTCCACGGTTGCGTTTAATATCGTATGCGTTTTGTTGGGTTACCCCGATTTAAGAAATACTTCAAATTCTTTAGCCCGCCTAATTCGTCGCTTCTCCCCAGTCTCTTCTCCATTTCTCTCCGGGTGGTGAAATATGAGATTTACTCGGCAGATGGGCGTTCTTTCTTCGCTTCTCGTGTCGACTGTTTAGGGTGCCTATATGTCTCGGTTGGACGCCTTTTCTCCTAAGGGGTGTTGCAGGGGAAGTAGGCATGTGGTAAGGGTGTAGGAGGAAAGTGAGCAAAACTTGGCGAGCGTGGCCCTTTTCCGACGTCGAATTGGTGCGTGTCAGGTTCGCGATTGGTCTGTTTAGGGTTGTGTTGAACGACGATGTTTCGAAGGTTTTCGTGAGGCCTTGTTACGTTTCCACCCGCGGTGGGTGTGGCAGCTAAGAGGTTAAGGGGTGCGATGGCGGTAGTCCTTGGTACGGGGAACCATTGTTTTCTCACCGCTTGTTAGGGTGCGAAGGTGCTAAGGAGAGAGGTAATTTAAGGAAAATCATCACCATAAGTACTCCACCAATATATTTTTTTTATAGTCCCTGAGATGTGACAGTCCTCACCTGGTTTTTCCCTCTCATGCATCGTTCCTGACCAATCCATGGTTCTTAAATTATAACTTAATTTATTTAACTGGTTTTCCAGTCATCCAATACACCGTTCTTTTCCTCCCTCTTCCGCGCTTACCAATATTATAACCACTGATACTCTCTCTATTATTCCGTTACTTTCATGAGTGAATTTCACACACTGGGCTTCGTCAGTTATTGGTGAGGTCCACCCTCACGGACCAGACAACTCTTGTTGAAGACAACTTTACTGCCTTTTTAAGTGTCTCTCTCTAGGAGCAGGTTTCTGAACATTACCTCGCACGCCCTATGTTACGAATATTGACTACTCTTTTCTCCATTTCTCTTTTAAGAGACACTTCATTAATACTGTACCGTTCAGGAACACTTCCATTGGCCGCAAAGTTATTTGTTCGATATCCCCACTAATAAACACATTTTCATTTAATAATTTCCATGCGCTTTAAGTGAATACCTTTTTTCATTGAGAAAGGAAGCGAAGGGAAGTGGAGGGTTCACCTCTACTTCCTTTCGGGTTAATCGGCCATTCAGTGCTGAGTTATTGCTCTTTATGCTGCTCCATCGTAATGGAAACAATTGAAGATTTAACTATTGAAATATGGACTTCGTTCAGAGATGACCGGAACAAATGGGCAAGTGGAAAAGGATATGCCTACAATATTTTTTGCTCATAGGACCATTTGGAAAACATTATTCACGGATTCAATTTTTTGGTTCAACTTCTTCCTCGGAGGGTGAGCTATGTGTGTAAAATATTCTTCTGCTTGGTCCGTGTGGGCTCGTACTGTCAAAGTTTAGCGATTTCAAGTCTTCCTCTATTTACAGCTGTAGCTCAGGTTGGTAACTCGTCGACTCGGGAACTCCAAGGTCGTGGGCCCGAATCCCGTTCGGTGCAAGGTTGTGTTTGTCTTGGGACCAAGTTTAGCTTAGATGGTGAGATATAACATGAGCAGTAGGTGCGCTTAAAAACCAAACTCGATAACCTCGAGACCTTCTGAATAAGGGCCCTGGGACACGATAATGGATCTCCATAACCCACACGTATACTTATCGTTTTTTTTAACCTAGCTTAGAAGAGCGAAATTGTGTGTGCGCTATCCTTAAAATTTTGTCTGGTACTTCGAATCACTTATCTCAATCCGTTTCGATAGTCATCACGATGGCAACTGCGTTCGTTTTGTCTCCACATGGGTATGTGTTATCGATAGTGAAGGTGACAACGAGAAAGGAGAATCTATGATGGAATCTATGATCCCACTCTTGACGTGATGCAGACTTGGGGGATTGTATTCAGAACTGAAAAATCCCCGATCGGCCGCGCTGTCCATTGAATATCTTCAAGCTGGGATCGTCGCATTTGCTCAACTGTTGTTACGATATGCGGTTCGAAGTCGGGGAGAGCGCTTCCCAAGTACGCAAGTTCGATCCGTTGCGGCCGTTAATTTTAATGGATATGGGCGAGGGTGGTATATAAATTGTCCCGTGGTGTATGGATGGCGTTTTCGTGTTCTCGAGTGTGTTTTTAGATATGCTTATATTGTTAGGGTCACCCGTCGCCATCCCTGTTAATAAAAAAACCCTGCTGTGCCTGTTTTCGGTGTTTCTAAAAGGGGTTTCTGTCCCTCTTCCCGTCGCTAAAGGTTATCGAACGGGGTCTCCGGTGTTTTTGCCCGTGTAAATGGCCAAATTAAATTCGCTTTCACTTAGGTTCAGCCGTTTTTGATCGAACGAAGAAAAAGTTTTGGTATTCACTTCATATTTTTTTCCGGGTGGATACGGCGTCCGTTTTATACGTTTAGTTATAAAAAGATATTTCTTTTTTTATATCAGTGGCCCTGAAAGTGAAATCCGATGCCATAGGCGTTGTGATCTGAGGTTTTTACGGTTCACTTGAAGTGACACGGCGAGCAGTCAACCCGCGAACAAAGGCGGAAATGTGTTTAATGGCGGATGTAATTTAATTTTACAGCGTTCATTCCTCGTGGTGCGGTCGATTTTCGGATGCCCGAAAACGTGTCCATCGAATCTTTGCGCATCATTTTTTTTTCGATAAATCACGACCTGCACTCCTGTCGTGAAAACAGTGCTGTTTTAGTCAGCGGAACGAGTGGATTGGTGGAGGGAGACGTCGCTTTATTGTTGTAAACTCCATGTGGTAATGCGAAGGTGCATCGATCGATGTTTATTCTCCTCTAATTTGCGTTCTGTATCACTCTCCTTGCATCATACCTCGCTTCGCATTCGTTTTATTTATTCAACTATGTAAAACCAGTATTGGTAGGGACATTACTAGTTGCAAATTTTAATGTTTGCTGTAAGGCTGTTTTCCTCGGTCCTTTTCATTGTGCAGTCTAATGCATCGGGAGATGCGCAGTGAAAATCGATCACTGTAAAGCAGCGTTGAGCGAATCCATTGTTAATGGGCACGAGTGGTTTGGATGTAGACATGTGGCTTGCTAATTTTTCCTACATTTAAGTTCCAGCTATTAAAAAGTAACGAAAATTCCTCATTTCTTGGATGTTGTGGCGAATTTCACCACCCATTTACCACACTGTATGGTGACTCTTACATAATATCCATCGATAATGTAAAGTAAGAATTGCATGGCAAACGTATTAAATGAATGAACAGCTGTTAGGGAAATAGTCCGTTCCATTTTCCCGCATTCATCCATGCATTTTCCACGATTAGACGCCGCTTCAAGTCGTGCAGTGTATTGTTTCATGCACAATCGATTGCATCTATGGCGAATTGCATAGGGCAAACAGTTCGAGCCATCCTTTGTCAAGGGAGCTCGTAAAAACCAAAATTTGCCGCAATTGAGCTCGAGGCTTGATCCGGTGCCTAGCTGTAGCGATCGTTCCTTCGGGCGGACTTGCAGGTGAGGGGATGGGAACGCAGGGGGAGGTCTTCTTTCGGAATGCGCGGGGCGGCCGTCGTGGAGTCAGCAGTGGCCGCTGGCGTCCGGCATGGACCGCCCCGTCCCGGCGCTCCCGTTATGGAGCGCCTCCTCTCGCCGCACGCCCGGGAAAGCCCACCTCCCACGCATCCTGTACCCGGGCGGGGGCCGATCGCGGAGCCGGCGGCCTCCCGTGGGTGGTGGTGGTTGCGTGGGAGAGAGGGTCCCCCGTCCCCCCCGGCGGCGGTGGTCCCCGCTCGCGGGCCCTCGTCCTGTCCCCCCTCCCCAATCCGACTTCCCCCCCTCTCCGCCGCTTCCCTTGTTCCATTGACATTTTTTTCCGCACGCTTCCGCGCTCAAGTCTTTCTCAGAGAGGGGAAGGTGACTGTGGAGAATGTAATGTATTATTCAGCGTATTACATAATACCCGGCAAGCCACCGTAAGGGTGTGTGGCAGGGAGTGAACCATTACCAGGCATTAATTATCATTCAGAGAAAATACTACCATGTAGACATGCAAAAAATACTAACCGGTTAAAAAACAGCATATATGAAAACAAGAGACACAAAACTACCACCCGTGGGGAATATTAGGGATTCAATCACGAGACATGTGAAATGTTAGCTATAAATGTCTTTAAATTGTTAGTTAATACAAAGTAGTAGAATAGCATTTAATGAGGTAGTGATTTCTATAAATTTAATGATCAATATGCTAAGGTTACCATTGCTCAGTCAAATGCCTGGAGAGATGTACTTTGAAAATCCAGCTTGAAAAGCACCGAAGGTTTCACGGAAGGCTTACCGAATGCAACTATTCTGCGCGGCAGGCAGGCCCTTTTTCATTTCCATGCCCTCATCCACAATATTACCAAGATTTGACGGTTTCCCAAACTGCTCAGTTACATCCCTTAAAACAGGTTTTAAGGGATGTAACTGAGCGCCAAGGCTACGGTGCGTTTAGTTGCGGTGGCACTCTGGTGTAAATCACGGTGCGAAAATATTAAAATTGTCATTGTATTGTTATTGTCTGGAACTTCACTTCAAAATATTGCCACGCGAAAAAATTCACCTAGACCGGGAATCGAACCACGAACCTTTGGCTTTCCGGGCCACTGCGCAGAACACTACGCTACCCAGGATCCCTAATTCGCATGGCAATTTTACCGAGGTTCAAGGTACTAGATTTTTTTTATTACTAGATTTTTTCGCATGGCAATTAAAGTTAATTTCACCGCCGTTCACGCGGCAGGATTGATATATCCTACATGGAACTTCACTGATTAATAAACAAGGTCTTTGGAAGAATGATGCATGCAAGTGGTTACCCTCATCTCAAGAGTAAACTGCTGAGGAGAACCTTTTGTAATTCTTATTATTGCGGGGGAATTCCACAAGCGTGAGAACTTGAAAATATTAAAGTACGAAGAACGCGGATTCGAAAGCTGATAAGTTAAATAAATACAGGTACTTTTTTTTCATGCCTCCCGCTAATACTTGTGTATGCCAATATTTCCGTCTTCAGTTCCGCATATTTCGTAGCCTCCTTCATCCCATCTGGAATATGAATCATTCTCTGAGCTCTTCTCCATTTACCTAACACTCCCATCACTGCTACTATCTTATGTAGTTTGCTGCTTCGGTTCATGAAGTGCCGTATCGAGTTATGATATTATTTTAATGATTTTATTGTCTTATTTCGTATTTGCGCGTGTTTATCGTCTTCCGATATTCTTGAAAAAATCTAAAATTCACATCGTGTAACTCCTTCAACACCTTGAAATTCAGGTTTCTGAGTGAAATGTGTCTAGCGTAATTCTTCCATGATTTACGATTTAATGAGAATATATCCTGAAGTTTAGCTACCGCACGATTTCTGTGCGTTCCGACTATAAAAATAGATATTCTTTTCATATCAAGTATAGACAGTGCAGAAATTATATTTCAATTATGGAAATGCGCACGGCATGAGGGGCTCGATCGCGTGTTTGCATGACGCATGTGTATCGTTATTTATGTAACTGCACGTACGAGAGGAAAAACGTGGTGTGGTCGTCATTCTTCAAATTGTGTCTGGTGATTCGAGTCACCTATCTCGCCCAACGAGTGGCTAGGGAGAGTAGTGCCCTTTGAGAGGAGATTGCTTTATTCATAACGATAGCGACAGTGCGGAAGAATAATCCTCGATCGCACCCAGGACGCGATAATTTTCCGTAAAATTTTGTGTTCACGAACTATTTTTGGCGATGCGTGGAAAATAAACGTATCGCACCGTACTGCCACTTATTTCTGAGAAGTGCTTAATCGCCCTGTGGCTCGAAATCACTTCCTGTTCGAAATTCGACCGCCGTCCGCTCGGAGGCTAGAGAGGAAGGTTTTGTGCCTCTTGAACGAAGCCGATCGTTGCGTGTAAAAGATAAAAGCGAGAGGAAATTGGGGCCATAATAATTGCTCTATCGTATTTTCGTTGGGGTTGATAAATATTGATGATCTCTTGCGAACGTGTGGTCAGCGGGAGTATTATGTAACGTCTGCTGTCGTATCGGAGTTAGATCAAAGCCTTTTCACTCAAAAATTATCAAAAATAGTTGCAGAAACACGGATTTTACTTCTTTTTTCATTATTCGGGGAGGGGAAAACATTCACTTTGTGAAATGACAAATCACCGTATCTTTGGAATGACAAATCATCTTTGGAAATCCCTTTTTTTTACTTCTATGGGATACAATATGTACATTTTCCTTATTGGTATTGGTTTGTGTGTTTGTGGTAGAACTCTAAAGGGATTTTCTGAGTACGGATACTGGGAAGTCAAGCCTGGGGAACGCGAAATGTGATGTTTTACATTTTTACGGAATCGAACATCTCCATTATTTGACCAAATCGGCCCATCTGCCCAAGTGTGTATCTTTTCGTCGATTCTCTCTCCTGTGCATATAGAAATGTTATATTTGGAAAGTTTGGAAAAAATTCTTAGATGTATTGAATTTTTACGCGAATTTTACGTAAAACAATCGCCGTTGCCAATGATGAGGAAAATTGTTGCGATGATTCGGAGAATACGATTTAACTTTAACGATAGGATTTTTAAATGTTAGTTTTGCCTTCTTGAATATATTCCCTGCGTATATTACTTTGGAAGGTTACGTAATATCCGTGCCTACAAACGTGCATAAGATTTATTCATTTGACTAAAGCGCAACATAAATACTGTACGAAATTACTACATTTGACGAAAATAAAAAAGAACTATGCTTAACCCTTTCCTTCTGATCATCAACTTAATTCCTTTTTACCAATCAAGCAACCTAAAGGCGACAGCTGAATCAGTGGTAATATATATCCTTAGACAAAAGGATAACTGATGAAGCGTTTGGGAAGTTCTCTACTATGACTGCTAGTGAACTAGTTTAACCCTTGTTTTAGTCTGAAGAAATACTTCAGCACTTTTTCTCTGCTTCCCTTCGTTGCGAAATCCCCGTTTCTTTGTTGAAGCAAATACAGTTCAATACCACCGATTGACGGCAAATTTTCTCGCGTATTTGTCGCGTTTTCTTTAGCCTATATTCTAATGCTTGGATTTACGGTGAGCCTCTTTTCTTGAAGCATTCATTTATTTCGACTTCAACGAGTTCTTGATGCTGTAGATAGCGTTTCCTCGCATAGCAACAGTGGGACTTCCTCATGGTCTCTAGTATAATATGTTATCAAAACAAGTTATATATTGCGTTGGACGATTGGCGCCAGTGTGAGGTTCCGAGTTCCAAGTAATGATAAACCAATCTGGAGTGCGGTACGTACACGTTGAATGTATTGGTTGGAGGAATTATCATTGCGATAAAATCTCGTAGAAGTAAAGTAATCTCGGATTATTATCAATTCTTCGAAGCATTGTAATTAGTTAGGTATTTTGAAACGGTATGAACTGGGAAACTGACTTTATCATGACAGGTATGCTGGAATTGGTTTTTGCTGTTTTTTCTCTAAGTTCAGCCTGTCAATAATTATGTACAATTTAATATTTTAGAACTACGCAATGTGTTGTGTACGCTCGCTAGGTTTCCCTCCGACCTTACTCCACCCACTTACAAGCCCTACATTTTTCCATGTACCCACTTGTATTCGTTGGAGCAAATTACCTTAATTGTTGGCTGCATCCCATAAGGGCAACAACCATTTTTAAGTCGTGGAGGTTTTTCGTTAATTTTACTCCAAGTGGCGTCCAACATGCCCAAATGAATTGTAACTTCGGTGGTATAGGCTGTTGGGTGGAATCGGTCCGGTTTGAGGAAAGAAACTTTTGTTTATCCTCTAATTTTGGAGAGGAACAGTGCTCCTATTTTTTTTAAACGATACAGCTCGTCAACGTTATGTGAGTACTATGGAGTGTAAAAGAGAGGGGGAAGACGGAAGGGGGGGGGGGGGGTGAAAAAGGTGTTCATGAGTTCGTCGACATTGTCACCCCCTGCCATAAGCTGTCCGGTATCCCTCAAGGGTACGTTCCCCGCGGAATGGGGGATTTTGTTCTTCCCGCCAGAGCGTCTCCGTCCATCGCTCCAGTTTTCCCGAAAGGGAGGGAGAAAGGGGTGTAGGGTGGTCTCCTTTCCCATCCCCCCCTTTCCTCCTCTCTCTCCCTCGCAGACTCTCCTCTCGTGAGTTCGTCGGCGGCGGCGTGAACGGTTTGGGCGGCGGAGGAGGAATCTTCTTGCGTTCGATGACGCAACGAGCCTGTCACCCATTCCATCTCTCTATGGCGGAGCGCTATTGCGTGTGTGTGCGGTGCCTCTCTTTCCCTTGCGTGGGAGGAAGCGGTTTTGACGGCGAAAAGGGTGGAATGGGGGCAGGGGGGAGGGCGGAGGAGAGGGTTGGGAGAAGGGTGGTTTTGAAGTAGGGGAGAGTGATCCCGGATCGGGCGGAAGTGTGGGCGGATGTGTTGGTGGGGAGGGAGAGAGGGGTGTCGGCGTGGGATGCGTTCGTTCGCTGTCCTCCCTCCCCTTCTGTATCTCCTGTTTTTTTATTTCATCCATCCTCTCCCTCCCCTTTTCTCGCTCTCTCTCCCTCGGGGTCGGCCTTTGGTGCCGCTCCAGGCACGGGGTGACGGCGGAAACCCAGAATGGCTACCGCGTGAGTATGCGTTGTGAGGAGGGGCGGTTTCAAGGAATGGAAACTTGCGTGTGGGGGCGTTAGCCCAAACTCGCTGAAGAATCTCCGGTCTTAAATTTCCAGGACTTGCATGCTTTGCATTGTTGTGAATCTGACCGGAAACGACGATGGTAGGTTGATAAACGTGCATGTTGTTTTAGTTTGAGGGTTCGAATCCGGTGCCGGACACAGTGACCGGTCACGGTAACCAGGAGTGGATGTTGTATTTGACTAAGAATTAAGTTTACGTTAAACGTTAGGCATTACCTTAGCAACTGTAGCGTCTAAAAAACAGAATATAGTCATATGACATATAGATAAAATGGATTTGTTGACGCTTCCGAGAAATTGCTGTAGGTAAATTTCGCGTTACACCCCTTGGGTAACTTCTTGGTAATGTTATTGGTAAATCAAAGTTAAATACTTGTGGTCGGTTTCCTAGCAAATTCTATACGTGTACAACTAATTTATTTGAGTGACTGGTGACAGTTTCTCGGAATGAAATTGTAGAGCTGGAGAACGTGGATCGAGGCATATCGAGTGCTTAGCGTCAGAGCCAGCGTTGTGAAGTGGCGAATTCAGGGAATGGAGTTGGAGGCGGAGGGAACTAGAATCCTATTCGGCGTAAGAATTTTCGCTCAGAAATTTCCACGAATCACTTTCACCTGGACGGAAATCCTTCATTGTACCAAAACGAGCGAGCGGGCATACGCCAAAGGCATTGCTGGACTCATATGCGAATGGAGTGATTGTTCGCTTTTGTTAGATCATATGATGTGGTTTCCTGTGCGAACGCAAAGTGATAAAGTGTTAGGAAAAGTTCAGGGTTTACTTTCGGGTGCTTGTTATTGCTATTCGGGGGAGGTGACATGCAACCATGGCCATTTATGCTAATTAGGATAGGTGCGTAAGAGGGTAAAGATGTATATTTAGGAAACGGAAGAAAGGTGATGAGAAACATGGCGTCGACATTCGATTGCTCTTTAATAAAGACGCCGATGGGTACATGGTTTATTGTTTTACTTGACGGGCTGAGTACTGAACTTAAAGTGGTTTCCAAACGGCACCCAATATCAATAGATCCGACAGAATTATGGCCGGGACTCGAACCCGGGCCCTCGAGTTGAGAAACCGTCACATTCATTCTATCACCTTGTGATTAGTTTTCTTGATGCTTACCATTATCTTCTTTGAATGACTGTCAACCTTGAGTGGTGTGATGGTAGAGGAAGTGCACTGAGACGTCTCTGTGGTTGCATATAATTCATTCACAGTGTTATCACATGTTTCCTTGTTGCGTGAGAAAGATGCATCCCTGGACGACCAATAAGAACCCTTGAGTGTTGAGGCAAATCCAAGAGCTCTGCACGGTATCCAGTTGCATTTCCAACTTCTATTTTTTACGCAGTTGAAAACATTTGGTTGTGGTTTGCAGGGAAAGGTAATGATCCTCCAATGGTAATTTCCGATAATCCATTGCCTATTTTCTCCGATTGTCCCGCTCCCTCCTTCGTAGTTAATTTTCTTGCTGTATGTACGCCTCTACGTTTTATTTTCGTCAAAAATGTTTCCTCTCGATTATTGCGTGGAGAAACTCCCAATCGCGCAAATTTACGTTCGTTTTTTTCACGCCTCGAGATTTCTTTTGATTGTGCTGTTTATTTACTCTTCCCCATTTTTATTTGTTTTTCGCGAAAAATTGGGCGATTTTGTCGGCTCGACAAGACGGGCGTTTTTTTCTCCCTCTCCGAAGTGGAACGGAAAAATGTCGTTTCGCTTGCCATCTGCGGGGGACATGGACCGTGAAGAAGTTCTCATTTCCACTCTGAAAGTGAAAGATTGACCTTTTTTTAGATGTGAAAATATGGTGACGAATCCCCTTTTTTATGGAAAAAATAAAGATGTCAGGGTGAAACATTTTCCTCATAATACACGATGTGCCGTTTTTCAATTCAGGAGCTCATCAAGTAAAATAATAAACAATTGAGAAATTTGCTGACGGCGGTTTTCATTCGCAAATGTTGTTCGTTTATGAATCTGTACCCTTATTGCTCTCTGAGGCTTAAACTGCATCCAAATGTGTGTAATCATGTTATATGATGAATAGGGTTGTGATCAGCAGTGCTTAAAGCTCTCGGTGAGTTAGTTTGACAGTGGTGTACCTCTTAGAAGATGAAAAATCCCGATTTAGCTTACGTTCGCGCCGTCCCATCATTCTTGTAATGTCTGTAGCACGTGAGCTTTTCTTTCAAAGTTTACCTCGTAGATTTTAAATAGCCATATGCATGGAATGGAAAAGTTTCACCAGAGTATGGTAATGAGTGCATCATCGTACATATGACTAGCTTTCAGTGGTCATAACTGGTACCAAAGATGCTCCGCGGATATACCAATGTTTTGTAATGAAATGACGTCCGCACAACAGTTCGGGTCAAATTAATTTTGCTGTAGATTTTAATCTACGCGATGGGTAGCGTGACAGCATTTTCGCGCCGAATTATATCTTACGGTCAGGCACTTAGCCAGGGTGGGGGGTGCTTCTGAGGCTTGTCCCCCCCTCCCCACCCCCCCTCCCCCAGAAATTTTTTCCCAGTAATCTTGTGGTTCTGATTTTAACTGGGCATGATAATCCGGATTACACAGCGCGTAATTCAAGTGTTAAGTGTCTAAATTATTACAAATTAACTGCTTCCTAGCAATGTAAGCAGTGAACCTTACCAGTGAGAAGAGATAGGAATGGGCACTGTGAAAGTAAATACCAAGCCCTGAAAATAAAGGGAAGAGATTCGCAACATGTCAGCACTGAACGGGCAAGGCTGATTTGTTTAAGTTACGCTGCGCTAGACGCGGCGACGTGAATTTTTTAATTCTTAACGTATATTTAATAACTCAGAAAGTCTCCCTTTGCTTTCCGTTGCAAAACCTTCCCGTCAGATAAATCTTTTTTCTTCGTAGTTGGTGTGTTGTAACTATTGCATTATGGCGCTGATATTGATGCTGAAAAACTGTTGTATCTCTTCCCAAGATACCATCAAAGATCTAGAATTCTTCCTCAGTAATATAATAGTCATAAAAATATTTGCGGAGAGGTCCTCACGCTAATTCGCTTTTTTGTATACGAGTTAAAACACCTAACGTGTAAATTCCGGCCTCTGTTTTTTCTGGACCTCGAATTAGGCAAAATGTTCGCAATGATATGTAATAAGTAATTTCATCATATGGTGATCCATTTCCGTGCTAATTGTATTTCGCATAGATCCAACCTTTGTGGGAGAGTGCCTCGAATAGGCGTGTAGTACGGACAGGTGCATGTACATTATCTAAGAGGGGTATTTACATTTTCGCGCGGAATGGCCAATTCGGAAACCCATTAATTTCGCTGCTGCGTAAATTAATTATGCATTAGCTTTTACTAACTCCCTAGTTCATGAGTAACCAGCATAGAATGATATTGGAATTAATACCAATTAGTAAGAAAGCACTCGAAACATGGGATATGCGGTAAACTCAAACGCAGCGATTCGCACCTGATGTGTATACGGAAAAAAAATCGATACGTACACCTGCACGTCTAAGCCCCTCCTTCAGAGGCAAGTGACACTTTCTAGCCATCGGTCTTCCGTTCTTTAAGTCTTTATAATTTCAAACCCCTTCCCTCCCTCAAGGTCTCCGAAATACCTCTTCTTTTCCTCCCTCTTCTTCGCCTTCCTAAAATTCTTCTTTCTATCGCCGCCTGTAGTGTGCATGCCATTACCTTCCGTTGCCCACACCTCTGCATTCTTCGAATATCCCACATCGACTTTCTCTTTTCCTCAACCGTGCGTTGCACGTCGTCGCGTGTCTTCCTTTCCGTTTACCTGGAATATTTTCTTCATCCCTCTCCGCTTCCACTACTCAGAATGTAATCTGCGTCCATCGTCTTTGTAATTTGCCTCTCCAACGAAAATTACTTCCACAAAAAATGCATTTGATCAGGATAATTTAATAGGACATTCTTATGTTATCCTTAGGGATGTATCTGTAAAATCTAAATCACATAGTCGTTGACATGTGGTCGCCTGTGAATCTACTCGAATCAAGTGTTGTAGAACAGGCGCTGTAGATTTATCTTAAACATTTGGTTAATTTTTCGCATATAGTTATAGTTAAATGCACACATGTTTCATTCATATGTATTCATATGTACCTTTCTCCCATTAAGGTTTCATTTCCCATTTAGGATCTAACTCCATAGTTGCGTATGTGGCTGAGTTATTTCAACTTATCGAACGATTTGGATGTTTACCTGATTTTAGCTACTTGCTGTTCATTTTAAATGGCATAGGTGAATGTCTAATGCGTTTCCTGCTTTTTCCTAGCCGGATTCATGTCATCCGGACTTCGTGAAAGTTGGTAATGGTGTTGGCTCTAACACTTTCATGTTGTGTCCCACTGAATATTGTCTCTCAGGTTTTGAATATGGTGGCTTTGAAAACGTGATATGACTCACGACGTCATCTTTAGGCGCGTGTAGTTTGTTTTTAGCGAGAGGGACAAACCAAGAGGCGGAAAGTAGTAGAAATTCACACCGATCTCCTTGAGACCTAACCCCTTCCTAGATGTAATCAAAGGAGACGACCATCAGATATGGTCACTGGCACCATTTAACGTAAGTGGGTATTTTTGGGAACAGGTAAGAATATTTGGGAGTGGAGGAGGGGTGGGGAGAAACCCACTGTCGGCATTAGCCTACTCTTAACGCAAGTTGCAAAGGAATTCACGGTTTCACGTCCCTTCCGACGGACGGAGTCATGTACTTGAAGTGAATTGATCTCCGAACCGCATTTAAGTAGGGTCCGATGCACCACTAAACATACTACCACCGCCGGTATTTGAGCTAGGGCCATAAGAATGGAGTGCCAGTGCTATAATCATTGCTCCAGCCCAAATCCCCCAGATAACGCCTATTCTCCCAAGTTAAACCGGCCCTCCCAAAATCCTTCTTGCGCTCCCCATCTATCACCAAGGGGCCTGCCATGTGTTACGTAACGGTAAAGGGATGGAAGGGGTCGGGCCAACTGTAACAGTGCGTTATTGATAGGGAGGGGTCCAGCACTCCTTAGCGTTGAGAGAAATATACATCATATATTTATTCTTTTTTAGAAAGTTGTTGATACAAACAATAGTTAGTGAAGAATCAATAGTGTTAAGAAGTGAATAAGGTATTAATGAAGAATTCTTTATCGTGCAGAAAAAAGAGGGTTCATTGTCACGCATTACGTAATTTGTTGGGTATGCATGATGTAGAAAGTGGAAAATTAGTGTTACATAATATATGGATTACCTCTTAATAGCGCATGAGAGGCAAGCTGTCAGTCACCTTCGAAGAGTAACGGCCGCTGCACGTCGAAAGGTGCGCGGCGGGAAAAGGTTTTTGGACGTTTGAATTTAAATTGCGCGAGTGGCGACGGTGGAACGTTGCATTCATTGTTTCCGCCTCCTCTCCACCTCTTCTTTCACTCCTCGGGGAGGAATTCTGATCGTCTGCCGCGGCCTTGGACCATCTCTCTCTCTCCCTCCTCCTGAGCACGCTTCCTCTCCGCGGATCCCCAGTCTCTCGCTCCCTCTCCCGCTGCCGTCTTAGGTAGCTCGGTGGGGCGCTGTCTCGCCCTCTTCTCGCGCGCCGCCCCTCCCCCCCTGCGCTTCCGCCCGCCTTTCTTGCTCGCGTCGCTCCTTCTCTCTCGCCCACGTCTCACCCCTGCGCCCGCCCGGCCCGGCCCGCCCCCGGGCGCCTTCACCTCCGTCATCAACCGCCCGTCGTTCCCTATTTGGTCCCCGGCGTGCTCCTCGGCCGCTACCCTGCGTATCACCTTCCCGGGAAGTGTTTTAAGATTCGGTTCGCGGGGGTTGTAGTTCGGGATGGGGAGAAAGGGGGATGACCGAATTCGTAAGTCATTGGTGCCAATACTTGTTGTTAATTAAAGACAGTAGTGGGATAATTGGGTAGAATAAGAAGTGTTGCTATTGTTGTTAGGGTGGTCGACTGATAGTAAGGTCATTTGCGTCAATTTTTATTAATAAAGTCAAAAGGAAATATTTAGGTAGGGGTAAGAATGTTGCTATTATTATTGGGGAAGGGTGTAGGTCATTTGCTCCATCTGGGATAGGTGGGTGTTTGGGAAAAGTTAGGAGTAGTTTTTAGGGAGTGAGGGTTAAGGTGGAGGGAAATCCGTCTTCGATATACCCGTGCTCTTAACGAAATACGCCTAGTGGCTCACTGTTTTGCCGTCTACGGAGCCCTGAACTTAATCTCAACGCCTAACCAAACTTAATGCTGAAAGAGCTCAGATGTTACCGTCAGTTTCATCAAAAAATTCACAGATTTTCCCCCGGTCCTCACAGCTCCCACGGTCCTTCCACTAGTCCTCACAAATTATTTAATTTTCGTTGATTTCTGTTCTGGAACGAGATACCATGAACTCGTAATCATTGTTGGGGGTATTGATGATCTAGTGTTGCGAGTATTGATGGGCTGCTCCATCTTCGCCTATGGGGATAAATATTGTGAAATAACAACTGGTGATGTGAGCGTTGACGTAGCGCACTGACAAGAAAACAGAGAATATTTTAATCATGTTATATGTTTACTATATTCTTAGATTATAAATCGCATTAAAGACGTGAGATGTTCATTTAGTGACAGTTTTTATGTAAAAATACTATTGTAAATGGAAGAATTTACTTACCATTGGTCTTATTCACTGTCGCAGAGAATAACCGAGATTTTGGCAACCTTTCCGACTAATTTTTGTCAATAAATTTGACGGTAACGCCACTACTTATGGTAAACTGGTCGGTGCGCTCATTCTGTTGTCGTTTGTTCTTGCTGTCGAGGCCTAAATTTTAAGCTATTCGGTAAAATATGTTTGCCTAAGAGCAAAAATGTACCACCCTGCGATTTCACGCATGAACTCATCTCCTGGTTTTAGAGCCAGGGCGCTATTTTATATGAAGCGTCGTAGTCAATTACCGCGAAGACGGAATGCGTTTTCGGAATTTCGTTTTCCTTTAATTGGGGCTCCGGCGGAATAATCGCGTTTACATCCGCTTAAAAGGTCATGATCGATACTCGACAAAGGTCAGAATCGAAAGGGATAGTGGAGTGCTGTGTTGTTGCAGCTGACCTCGCCTCTCTGTGGTCGGGCCATGGAAACAATACCGCGGGCTTCAGAGGGCTTCTCGCAGCCCGGGAGCGCTAGAAAAAGGGATTTGCGTGGGACGGTATTAATTAGCCGGAAATTACAGGCCTAAAGCGAGTTCGACGCGTTTGCGGACAGGAGTGTCACTGTGTGCGTAAATCCAAGAAGCCCCCTTTGCAGTTTATTCAACATGCGCGATAAATTATTTAATTTTCTACGAATTCTTTCCTGGAACGAGATAATCACTCAATGATCTGACAAAATGTACGAATGATGTTTGATTCTCGATTAAGTTGATCACTTTCGTTTTCGCCCCCGGTGGGGTAATCATTCCATTATGTCGTCGACTGTGCTTTTGAATGATTCTCTCTGTGATATTCCCTGGTTTTCGTTTCATATTTGCGTAATCTGATCTCTGTCCTTTTCTCTCTCTCTCTGCCCCCTCAAAACTCGCGAGTGGTTTGGAAAGATCGTTGCTTCCTGAATCCTTTGGAGCAAGGAATTTTCGCTGTCTAACTTTATTTTTATTTATTTTGTCTGTACAAAGAGAAAAAGCCCCTTGCTTTTCAGGGGTGTGGCGTAATCAGCGTGTAATTATTTACTACCCATGCCAAAGTAGATTATTAGCCTGTGCTTTAAAAGCCATCTGGTAGTGCGCTGTTTCCATTATCCATCTTCATTGCATGATTTTTTATTCCTCGTTTTGTAATCCCTCTAAATCCCAACAAAGTTGCTCATGATTTTGGATTTGGAAAAATCAAATTGTGGTCAATATTTCTTGAGGTAATTATTAGAAGTGAATTAAGTGAATCGTTGTTTAGCTATCCAAAATAGCCTGTATCAATTTCCTCTTTTTGCTAATTATTCTGTGTAACCCTTTTGGGCAAAAGGAGGACATATAATTAGAAAGTTACGAAAGGGATTGTAGTATATGCTTTGCGTGTTTCGCGCATACGATGTAGATAATTATATCCGTATTTACGTGAATTATGAGATTACATGGTAATATCTATTCAGTAAAAGGTTTTGTGAGTGGATTCTCTTTGTACTAACTGCGATGATATGTTAGAATGAGATAATTTCTTCCTCACATTCTGCATGTGATTATGTGCGGAAATATGTTTTGGAATTACTAACTTGGATTCAGATTCAAATGTTAGTGTTATCTTTCCTAGTGGAACTTTCCTTTTTCGCACATGATTTGCTTTCGGCTCGACTTCTGCCTTACAACTATTCAAAGGGAGACCATTGTGCTTTCAATCCATATTGGAACCCCTGTATTATGTGCTGGCTTTGTTCCGGAGGATTCATGGATATAAAAAATTGTTTCCATGGCGTGGAACCGAGAAGGAAGGGTGTTGCGTGCCACTTTCATTGTTCGCTGACTTCGGAAGAGTGCACAAATGACGTAAAAATTGTGTAAGTTAGTCTTATTTCCTTTTCCTGTCCATGGCTAATGAAACCATCCACCTTGCTACACTCTTTCAACCGCTGGCTGTTCCTAAAGCAGATTCAGTCGCTACATTCTTTTGTAAATTATCGTTGATTTGAAGAATCATAATCTCCAGTTCATTACCCGATGACATTTGGTATTCGTCCGCATATTACTATGAATATGCTGTCATGGTAATAGTTATGTGGGACTGTGAGATGAAAGTAAATTCTAAAAAATATCATTTCTCTCGTGGCAATAGTTTTGGCGACAATTTTGGCGGGAAAATTAAAAAAAATGCAAGGGCTGATTCCAATTTATCACTTTTCCTCCCCTCAGTCATCGTCCATGCTGCTACAGACCGGCATAGATACCGTGAGGTCTGCTTCATGTTCAGAAGCAAGCGTTGCTCGTGAATGATGTTTTTCTATCGTTTGGATTGAATTTTGGTTTCATGTTGAGATATAAGGCTTAAAGGTCCATTATCTCAACTCGCAAAGTCGTAGTATGTACAAGAACTGAAGTCGAAAAGCTGGAACACAAAAATTATTGCTTTATTACTTTGTTTTTGAAGTTCCTTTTGTAAAGTTAATGTGAAAGTGGGAAGAGAAATGCGAGTATTTGTCACTCTGCTTGGTAGGGTGAGAATGTACTCATTCTCGGCGTTTACTGTTTCGTGCTTGTTTCGGTGAGCATTTTTAGACTTCTTCTTCCCAGGCTAACCTCCCTCCCTCTTTTCCAGCGTTTGTTCTCATTTACCGTCATTACTTACCACTTCTTGTTGGCATTCAGTACCTTTTTTTCTCCTTTAATCTTTTCTGCCAAATTTATGAAAAATAACGATTTCTGCCAATTCATTTACAAGGGTGAGAGAAATGGTACATCTATATATAGCTTAATTACAGAGAAGTATCGGGATGTCAGGAGGCTAGAGTCATGGCTTCCTATTATTAGAGTCCGGGTTCGAATCCTGGCATTGATTTAGATTTTCAGTGGTATACTAGTTCCCTCTATATTGCTGTGTGGAGAGGCTTTCTAGTTCAGTACTCCGTAAGTCAGATGAGACGTATAGCTGTGGGTCTGTTGGCGCCTTTCTTGAAGAGCCATGCTATTGCCGACGCCAGATTTCTGTCCACCGTTCCTCCGTTTCCTGAAAAATTCTATCAACTCCTATAAACCACCTCACCTTAATGGTGCATATGACGTTAGCTGTCGGTCGCCACCCAAAAATAACTGCAACTATATAATTTATTCCTGTAGGGTCAGTTGAAGTACTTCATGAGGACCACGCGGAATGTTTTTTTCTTCCTGCGCCAATTGTGAAATTTTGATATCAGTAGTATAGTAACTCTTGGCAATGAGCTGAAAATGTTGAAACTGGGTGAGTTGCAAGCGTAATAAAAGGTTCGTAAATACAACCGAGTATATTTTTGTGACATTATGTCCCAATTCCAAAAAAGTAAACTCGTAGAACATTGAATTCATCATTTGTGAAACTTTTAGGAATTTGACAGCCTTGCTTCCGAAGAAGCTCGTTTTCTAATCGAGAATCCCTAATATTAAGTTGCTCTTACCGGATGGCGGTAGCTTCGGTATTTAGCGCTGCGTTTTGTACGAGGTCAAAATGTTGTTGGTTTTTGCCACAACAATTCGGGAACTCTCCGTGCTTTGTAGTACGCCTCGCATTTCTGCGCGTTTCGGATCCATCTCCCCAACCATTCTTACTCGGGGCGCCCCCTCAGCCATCATGCACTATGGGATCATGCGTGGAAGTTGTGTCGGGCCTCGTGAGAGGGAGTCATTCCTTCTCCCCGTCCCGTCGCAGTCCGTGCGTGCGTGTGATCGTGGGATTCCCGCGTGTGCGTGTGGCGAGGCCAACGAGGTTAGGACGTGCATACTGTAGGCGGCATACGCATGCTAACCTAGGGGTTGGAATGAAACCAGAATGGGGTATTTGGGAAATACAAGGCCCCACCTTCTCAGCACAAAAATGCGTTTCCTTTGTCTCTTATCGAAAGTTCATGTATATTATGATATAAATTGCAATGAAAATGTAGCAAAATCTCATCGCATTAGTGTCTTCTAATCGTACTGAGGCTATTTAATGTAAGTAGGTATTAATGCGTTTGAATCCCCAGAGATGTTTTAATGCTATCCCTTAAAACTGGTTAGAATTTAATTTATTCAAACTGCATATTATGCGTCAATGTAGAGGGCTTCGGGGTGTTCCTCCGCGTTGGCCTGTCTCTGGGGACAACAGTTTCTCCAACCATCCTGCTGGAACACCCGGAAGCTCTCTTCATTGATGATAAACCTCGCGGAAACCTCAAATCCAAGTACATATTTGGCGTTAGTTTGAGTGATTGTAGACGTTCCTCTGCCTGTTTGGCGAATTTGAAAAATACATTCTATTTTCCATCTCACTTCTCTTAGATTTTACCGCGTGCAAAAACAACTTCTCCCGTGAATATCGCGAGTAGCAAGCCCGTATGTCCGTACCTACCAGTATGGCCAACCTTGCATCTCAAATCAGCCGCGAAGCTGCCTCCAGTACATTATGCCTCCTTGGGCGAGGCCTTGCGCGGTCGAAAGGTCGCCGAGTATCTTATGAATGGACGAAGATAAGGAGGGAGGGAGGGCAACTCGGGCTGTAATGTGGCGTGCGTGCCGGCGAGCCGTCGTCGTGCGATCGCGGATGTATTTCGTGTGTAAGGAAGGAAGGAATGGGAAGGAGAGAGGTTAAGTGGAGTGTAAGAAAGGGAACGAATGATAATAATATCCTCTTCCTACGCACAACCCATTCACAGCCAACCGAGTCGTTCTTTTCCTTCTTGAATAGAAAAATAGATTATTTTCACAGCCATGATGTTTTGAATAGGTTCATTCGTTCGAGTTCGCGTCCCTGGGTAGGTTGGGAAATTTTAAGTTCGTCACTTTTCTTGGCGATCGAAGTTGGCAAAAAATGGAGGCCGTGAGGTTGAGGTAGAGAGAAAAATGGAGTAAATCTGTGGAATATAACAGATTCTGAGATCGTGATATTTTTACTAACAAAATAAAATAAAAGTTTTACTGGATACTTCTCCCATCTTTCACCTTAATTAATTTCTGCTGTTCTTCATTCCTCAAAAGCTGGCCGCGGTAGCGATGTGGGTAACGTGTCGACGCAGGCACACGAAGGTCGCGGGTTCAAACCCTGCCTCGGGGAAGTATGTCGTCACTTTCTTAAATTAATCGTTGAGGTAAGTTAGGTTATACAGTGCGATAGCGATAATACTGGGAACACTTAAAAACCTAATTCTATCACCACTAGTCCCTTGCACAAAACATGGGTGTTATCATTTTTTTCCTCCTCCCGTCTCGCTAAATTATACGCCCTACTTCAGCCTCCAGCATTGCAGAGTTCCCCGTAATACCGAGCTGTCATTACTTGCATCACGAACATAACATTTTCATCAACAAATGATCGAAGTGGATCAGGTGTGATGAAGCAGAGCCTTGACGCCATGAACACATATTCAGTCGACTGTTTTCTGTATTACCTACGGAAAAAAGTAAGAGATAATATGATACGGGTGGTATTCAATCTCCTTGTCTAGCGGGACGCTCGCGAGCTGTACACATCTGTCTACATCTAAAGATAAGCTTTTTGATCCTAAGACAAACCAACTGCAGCGCTCCTTTCTTCCCTAGTCATTGCGAGTTAAGTTGCTTCCTGGCACTTCTTTCCTGAAATTCCCGTTATTATTATTTAGTGAAATGGAAAAAAAAAACTCTGGCGGACGTGCACCCTGCACGTGTTTAGAAATGATTGGAAACTAAATTCAATAATTTTATCCTTAGTATTGAATATAATTTTTGTCAAACACGTTAAGAACTTATTTGCAGTCTTTATGCTACTCGTCACAGCGTACTTGCAGGAGCGGAGTATGCAAGTGCTGTTTGAGTTTAGAGCTTTTGTTTTCTCGTGTATTTGTGTTATGGGAGTCAGTGTGCGCGTGTCAGACCTCCAACTTTCACACCTCGAAACTTCCTCCCCCCCCACCCCCGTTCGTCTTTGGTCGTGAGAGAACCTTCCCCTTTTTGACCTCCTCCCGCGGGGCAAATATCTGCTGCGCAGAATTCAGCGCGCGGGAGTGAATTGGCAAGTAGTGGAAGTCAAGTGTGTCGGTGTGCGAGGAACCCGCGATGCGAGTCTGAAGCTCGATGGGGATCTTATTGGCGCCATGGGCGAGGTGCCTCCCATCCCCCTCCCCCGCCCCAGCGTGCGCTTATCTTGTATTGTGCCCCTTCCTCACGCGGTCTTTCTTCATTGTTGACGTCCCTCATCTCCCGACCACCATCGCTCCCTCCTTCCACTTTATCATCCGTCATCTATTTTCCCTCCATCCGCGTTCCTACGTCGACAACGCTTTCCCGTTTCCAATATGATTGCGTCTCGTCTAAACTCGTCCCTCCATCGTTGTGCACATAGTCTTCTTTCTGCGGTGGTGATGCTGCTGAGACTCAGATGCCGCAACGGAATCAGTAGCTCTGTTCTCGACGTCTGGTTATAATTTACGAATCCTTTTGCGCACTTTGTGCCGTTATTTTTGTGTTTTACGAGTCTCCTCGCTCGAATTGCGTTCGTGATGCCTAAAACAGGTGCCGAAAATGCTTTTATTCGCAGGGAAGGGGCCATCCCGGTGTGTGTGCCTGTTCCCAAAAGCCTTATTCCTTCCACTCCGCAATTAGAATCCTTGAGATTGGGATCCCATCGAATAAACGAACAGTAGAACTTACGTTGTTTCTGCTTGGATTGGGTGGAGACTCATCTGGGTTGGCCCTAGTGGATCGGAGACTTTCTATTTCCTTGCGGTTAAGAGATTTGGATTGAGTCGATGAGCCAATCAGGTTTCGGAGTTACAGAGCGAACCGCGATGTGCCTTTGTTTTTTATTTTCCTTGAATTTCCACCTGCTCTCACTTCTTTTCTTCCACAAACCGCTTTCTTGCTTATAATATTTCTCTATTTGCTTTCGGCATATCGTTAATCTCTGTTGGCAATCCCTGCTCCAATTATTTCACTAATTTATTAATTTATTATATTCGTGTCTCGTAAGTAGCGGCACGATCTCTCATTGTTTCTTTATTCCTAACTTGTTGTTTCTGCTTCCGCCGTGTAGTTACAATCTTGTTGTGGTATATGTCAATCTCTGTGGGATAGTTGACATCAACGTTAAGAATCGAAATTACATTGTAATACGGCTTTAAGGAATTAATGATTTGAGTCATGTACTGCTGATGTCGTCAGAGAAGAGGACAGGGAGATTAATCTTTTTTATGGCGTGTTGGAACTCTTGTTACGGACTATTACTGCTCTTCTTCCTCTTTTCGGAAGAGCGAAATTGCAGTGGTCTGCAATGCGCGAGGAATGTTCCGTGTAACGGTGATGGTGGGAAATGATCTCGGCAAACGAAATAAGACTAATTAATTTGCTGTTGCCGTAACTAAGGTATCTTAAATCATGCATCTCGTAGTAGTTTCATAAGTTCCTTTACGAGTTACATGCATGGCGGCAGTCTATCAAAAATCGCGCGCGCGATTGGTTAGGTAAACATGTCAAGTCTTTATTATGCTAAACTTGTAAGGAACTGACCCCAGGCTTTGGGACGCATTGGGGAAAAGGAGGCTCCACACTTTTCAATGGGCCCTGGTGTCAGTGATATGGCGAATACTTGGAAAACAGTATAGTGGTATTTGAAGCTGAAAATTTAAGCTAAGTAAATCCGTAGAAACTGATCAAACATACCTGCTAGTGTGGAATAATGTATTGTAGTCGTTATTTATATCCGTTGCATCGATTTCCCGACTACACTGCCGCTTACGCTGATCCCAAAAAGTTCTTTCAATGTTATTTTTTGTCGCATAGTTGCCTGGCAAACTTTTCCTCCAATGATATAGAATATAACCCGTTTTCTCCGCTCGAGGATTTAAAGTACGTAATACCACAGTGCACTTCTCAATAAATATGAAATGCTCTGATATCGATTAAAACACCTTAATAATACGTAAATAAATAAAATTAAGAACATGGTCCGTAAAAACGTGTAAAACCATGGTAAATATTACTTTTTACTACTAATTAATTTTTCAAATATTCTTTCGTTTATCTAGTATTTTCCCGCGATGACGTGCATTTTACAATGTTAAATCCTTTTATTTCGTACTACTGTAATCGCACTTCGTTGTTGGGGGTATTTTTATCCGCATTGCAATCTGGCGCTGCGTACTTCATCATCGAAATGTGTCACGTGGAAAATGTAGCACTATAAGTAAATGAAAAATCACGATTAACAAGTCTTCCCCGTAACTCCCGATATTTAAGAAAGAAAACGCCATCCATGAAGGCAATGACGCCATGGTGTCGTTGTCGTTGGTTGGCGCGTTAACAGTCGGGACAATATATTTGCCACGGAAAGGGCTGTTAAACACAATGCTTCAAATCATGATATCTTCAGATATGATAATTGTTTGAGTCGTCATATCTTTTTCTGAATCCGTGCATACCGTTATGAAATTAAATCATTTCCTTTCCGTGCTCCAATCGGAGAGCGCGCTTCATTTGTTCCACCTCCGAACCAAGTAGTCGTGCAGATTTCGTTCGGTGATTTGTTATCTTTTTGTGCGTGCTCGTGTCTTTTGAAACAATCGCCTCGTCCTTTTTATAGCTTAATTTCTCGTTTCCCTTGAGTAAATCCGAGGCAGTTGGTGCTTCCCCATCGCGGCGGAAACTGGAGCGTTGCTTTTTATGCGTTCCGCCGTCTCGGAATGTGGCAGGTTGTGAAAAATTACCGCCCGAGCTCCGTTTGGATATCACGGTTACGACGGCTTCTTTCGCGCAGTTCCCTCAACTTTACGACCCTTTGAGGGCCTCTTGGGGCGGGAGTTCAACCTGGGAGAACGTTGTCAGCGTAGGTAGGATTGTTGCTCGATACGGCCTAAGATAATACAGTTGTATTGTCAATTCGTCATTCGTTCAGGGACACGGGTTGGTGTGGTGGCTACAGTACTGCCCACCCATCTCTAGGGCCCGGGTTCGAATTCTGGCGGTGTCGGGTTTTTTCATTGGTTTATTGATCCTTCCTGGATGTGGAGACGTACATGTTGGATGTAAATCTATGCCAGGAGCTCTTCAAGTTCAGTATTCTGCCCGTCGGATGGGAGTCAGTCGACCCCTTGGCGTCTTATATTAAAAGCATGCCAATGCCGAGGCAATGTTTCTCTCCTTCCTTCGTCCGTTCTCTTAATAAATCCTATCTCTACCCAATTGCTCCCCTTTCCTTATTGGAGAAAATTACTTATGCGGTCGGTCGCCTCCCCATAACAACTAACTTTAATGGTAACTAACCCGACAGTAGCTCGCGAGTAACGATCGTTTGGCAACAAGTGTGGAATTAGTTCGTGTTGAAAATAAAGTCAGTTTTCCCTAGAGAGCCGAGGTATGAAACATGGCCAAAGATTCCCTGAAAATTTTTCGGATCATTGGGATTGGGTTGGTGTGGTGTATAGCTTTATGGTTTTCCATCCGTAGGGTCCAGGCTAGAACCCAGACGGTGATATCATAGTAGAATCTGGGTGTGCCCTTGAGTACCAATTGAAGAGTACAGTTGCTGTATTTCTTCAGCCTAATGGGACGTGAAACTGTGGAGACTTTCGCGCCTTTGAGCGCACGAAGTAGTTGACGCCGAGTCACCCCCATATTCCATTAGTTTCCAAAGGTCTTACCCATATCCAGTTACACACCGACGCGCTAAGACACCATTAATCTTAGTTGTCGGTCCTCTTCCTCGTAGCAGTATGTCATATCGTACGGATATTACGTCATTTTCAGGCTTCGTTTACGATTGGTAGCGAAGGAAAATATGAATGAATCATGTCATTCTCTTTATGCGATTGATTTCGACGCTGGGCCTTCCTTGCTTCCGGCGTCATCCATTTCTTTGGTCGTCATTTCGTAGCGACTCGTGGGCCCGTAAATCACTGCGCAGAGATAAGCGTTGTCGCTACCGTGACCGAGGACGTCTTCGGCGTTGTGTTGAACCGTCGGGATTGGGGAAGGCAAACAGGGAAGCAGAAGTGGAGGAGGAGTGGTTCCAAAGGGCGCTTCGAAGGAGTGACTCGAGACTTTCGACGCGTCTCTGCGTACGGGTCGTCATGTGGACTCAATTGTTCAGGGTTCAGTGGACCGCTTGCTCGGGTCACGGAGGATTGCGTCGAGTTGGCTTCCTCTTGTTAGATGCTTTCATCTGCTGGCGGTTACTTGTCGTCTCGCTGTGGCTATGTCTCTTAACATGTCTTGGCTCTCCCTGCTCTGAAGTCTCTTATCTTTGGCCTTAACGGATTGGATGTGGTTGTCCATCGTGAAAGGAAAGGTCACGGTATTGTCTTCGGCTAGGTAGTGGGCAATGGAAAAAAACACCTAAATATAGCTGGTGAATTTAGGGGAAGTAAACCTTGAACCCTGGTTTATTGCTTCGGGATGGTATCCTTCCTCGGGAATGGATGTTGTGTCTTAGATATACGAACTTAGGTTTTTATTAAGATAGTTTTTTATATCTGAGAAGGTTAGACGGTGCGATGTATACCAAGTATTCAAGCACCTTTTACTGCCACCTTAAGGGAACACATCATACGCTTGCTTGTTAAAGGAGTGACTGAAAACAAAGGCCGGCCTCCATTACGCTTTAGAGAGCGAGAATAAGCTAGCTATCTCTAGCTCGCTTGTAGAAAGGTTGGGTATCAGGTGGCCTCTTACGCTTTGAACGTTTGACACATCTGCGCGGAAGGATTTCGTTGTTACGTCGTCGCATCGTCATCAACTTGTCCTGAACCGAGGGAAAATTAGAGAAATTGGCAAAAATAGCATCCCTGGTCGCGTTTTCTTATTCTACTCACCGTTTCATCTCTCCTCGGTGGTGGACTTTTATACCTTGAAGGAGCAGAAGGGAAAGCAAGGAGCAGAAGGGAAAGCATCCGGGGTGCGAAGCGGTTAATTCCCCTCGTCCCCATCGGCGTCTCCTCGCGAAATGTCTCCTCCCCTGAATATCCCCACGCGTTCACCCCGCCGCTCTGTATCCTGTTATCTCCGCCCATTCGCGCCAATACCTCCCGCCCTCCTGTTCCCTCCGTCTCCAACTGCTGCCGACTTCGGTAACCCCGCGGGCTGTTTGCAAACAAACCGCAAATCGCATGCTCCTCGCCACTTCGCCCCTCGGCTCCTCATTTCATCCCCCTCTTCCTCTCCCCCCCGTTATCCCTTTTTCTTTCCCGATTCCTCACCCTCTATCTCGACGAAACCGCCCTCTAGCTCGTCGTTCGTTCCCTTCCGAGTTTCTCGTACCCTTCTCCAACTCCTCCGCCACCAGTCCGTCTGCGTCCCATTTCGTAGCATTTCTCCCAGTCATTGATGCGCAAATACATCTGCGCGCAACATTCACGTCTTCTAAGTACTCGAGGATGTGTGGCAGGGGAATCGTTGCAATGGCTGCGTGCGGCCGAAAAGATATGGATGCTCCTGAGGAGTAAGAGGCATCTTGTATTCGTCCTATCCTGTAAACCTCTTAAGGCATGTTGCTGTGGTATGTAGGTCACCTTTCCTTATGGAAGAGATAGAAAAGTGGGGATCAATCACACGTCATTGAGCAAAATTCCACGCTAATTTTCTCACACTTTTTATCCTGTAGTCGTGGTGTGGGGTCGTAATAGTAACTGTATTGTCTCAGTGAAAACATAAACATAGCACACCTTCACTTATGGATGGGGCGAGACCATTGTCTTTCCGTCGGATTATTTATGTCGACCTAGGCAATTTTGAGCTCTGTGGCTGAACAGGATACGTTAAGTTCGAGTATATTGGAAGCTATCTGTGTGAAAATGTATGTTTTGGTATTGCATAACGTTTTGACGCTCTTGGATCCACTGTTTATCGTCACATCCGAATGCTGCCTTAGAATTGCTCTCCTAACGGGGGTTAGGCAGGGAACAGGATTCAGCTATATCTGGTCTTAATCCAGGATTCGATCTCATTCGATTCCCCTTCCATTTCGACCGTAGAGTTAAGTTCGACTGTAGTGAATATCATTACACGTTGCTTTCCGCTTCGCCTCGTTGCTTGGTATTTCGTTGTAATATCACGTGTCCCTCGTTGCTACGGATCGATTTGTCGTGTAGCCTCCATTGTAAATACTCCTTGTACCCTTTGACCCTTCCCCGTCTCTCTGCCGTACCATATCTATCTGGGATATCCTCCTCGTCATATATGTTTTTGCCGGTACGCTACTGTTCCATCTTTCTCTTTGTCGACTTCTCCTTGCCCCTTTTCGTTTTCCCTTCTTGGCTGCTGTCCCACCCCCCTTGTCCCTTCTCCACGGTCCCAGCTACCATCCTTTTCCGACTGATTATTTGCCTAATCAATGGCCCGGGAGCCGGAGGGGGTATTGTTTGATCTCGAGGCCTTAAAGAGATCTCAGCATCTCTCGTGTGATCCTACTCAGTTCGCTTCCCCCTCTCCTGTTCCCCCTCCTCTTTTCCCGGTTGAAGTTTCAACCGCCCTGTATGTATATAGTTTGACTCACCATCCCGTGAGCAGAGGCCAGTTTCCAGATCGATGCGGAGGTTGTACTTCTGGTTGTTTTTCTGTCCAAACTTCTGGAATGGTAGAAGTAACTTTATACTGCTAAACGAAAGCTGCGTCCCGTAGTTTCCAGAGATTTCCATTACCATCATGAAATCCCGGCGGGGTGCCATCCTAGGGAATGATGGGTATTTCATTGTTTATTCCTCTTAGTGTTTTTCCGTCATCAAGCCATGCCAACAGTCACTGGCTTCCAGAGTCTAATCTTAATGAAATGTCTTTCTTGGTTTGATTATCGGCGATAATTCGGAATGTGCGTCGTCTTTCATTACTTCAAAACGATTGTTATTACTTATGTGTATCGGCTGAAGTCCATTTATAGCTGTAAATATATTCGTAACTCTCAGGATTTCCAATGATAACGTTCGCGTTTTATGGGCAAGAACTTTGTATGTCACCCAATCCAGTCCACGGCATTCTTGCTTTCATTTCAACGAGCTTAAACATTTCTTCGTTTCCCATTCGCAAAATTCTTGGGTAACAAATACGAAATATTACTGGTTGCACTCGGAAACGCTTTTTGTTCGCTACTTCCTTCCAGTCGGGCACTACCCTTGCCTCACTTGCCCTAGCCTTCATTTATTAATTCCACATCCATACTGTATTTCATTTGCCATTTATTATTCTCGAGGCATCTTATGCTCGTAGTTAAATTTGCCGTCAGCTACATTCATTTTTGACTTTCGCGACTCAGTATGAGAGGAATAGAAGGGATTGACTTGAGGAGGATGCTAGTTTTATCATCTAGAACAATTAAGAATGGACTTTGGTTTACTAATTATTATGTGCAGTTAATTTATTACTTTTTCTCCACCTGTCCAACCCTATCTTAAGGGTGTTACACCTCCTTGGTAACGGCGCGAGCCAAGTTCTGAATCGAACAAAATCGCCGTGTATCGAAAACAGCTCGGTTAGGTTTCCGTCAAACGCCAAGCTCGCACGCCGCTCTTTCTAGCCGCCTAAGAGCATTTTGGTTCAGGAGGCTTATCATCATCGTCCCGGGCGCTCCATATCCTCGCCGTGCATATTGTGACCCAGGGCTGTACGTGTCGGGACGATTTTTTACATCATTCCGCGCGTGTGTACACTCGCAACCACGCCGACGCTTCGATTAGTTCCGGTGCAACCGCTGAATGGCGGACCGACTCAGTTGAGGAAGGAGGCGGCGCCGGGAATCGGTCCCTTATTAATTCCGAACCCCTCCTTCTCCTCCTTCCCCCCCCACCCCACCCATGCAACCTATCCCTGTCCTTCTCCCCCTCCTACCTCTTTCCATCTTCCTCTCACTTCATTCTCGCTGCAATGGTATTTTCGCCACATCGTCGCGCGGCGAAAGCGTTGGGGATTGGTCCGTCGTTTCCCCTGCGTTTGCATCGGCTATCGAGAACTCCTCCGCTTATTGTGGGGAAAGGATGGTTGGTGGAAGCGGAAACGCGGGCAGAAGGGATGGGAAGTTGCAGGCGGTGTGACGTCCGAGGTGATCAATGGGACGTGACGCATGCAAGGGGTTTTGCCGGTGTGCACTTCGCTCCTGAGGATGCGAGGTGAATGGTGCTCCAGAGGCTTGCACAATGCCAATCACCCGCTCTACCTGTAAACCTGCGTGTTTTCTTTGTTACCGCATGTTGTAGAAGCCTATCGCAAGGATCACGTGATTTCCCTGGCCAATTATACAGTTGAAGTTCTTCGTTGTTAAGGTAGTTTTCTGGTTTGACGTTTCGACAGCTGACTCGGACATCTTCCTGAGGGTTTCGATCTTTGTCTCACGTATACACCTTTATCACAATGAATATGGAAAAAGATAAAAATCAACCTGGTGTCAGTGCCTTCAGGGTAACGGTGGAATCGGATGTCGAACTGTCTCGCCTGCTGGAAATATCCTGAAGTCTTCATCGATTTGTATATGAAACCTGCTAAAAATGCAATAAAATACACACATTGTTTTTTGTCGCCTTTAATTCCTAGTTGACATAAAAAAGTACAGGACTTCGCTGTATGCTGTATTGAATTGACGTAAGTGCCCTACTTTTTGTATTACACTATAGCGTGCGTTCATGCTTTTCATGCTATGGGAAAACAGTTCATGTCGTGGAAATGTAATGGATTGATTATATTGCCCACCATATTTGCCAAAAATGGTGATTACCGCATATTTTCACTTTGGTTTTGATAGTTATTTTCGGACATTGTGAACCCTTTAAACCTAATGTGTTTCATTTTCTGCCACAGATACGAATTCATATCCGTGTCTCAGAAATTCTTTCAAGCCTTGATTTGGATAAAAGGAGGGTCCATTTCTTGGAGATACAGGGTGAATAGTGAAGATATCTTGATCGCGATATGTTCTCTGGAGAAAATGTTCGTTTCGTCGATTGATGACATCTCTTAGCTTATAACTGCGGTAGCATACTACCTCTATATGTTTTCTAGGCCATCCCATCGGTTTTTAACGTTAAAATTCCGTGCATTTTACTTATCAATGTGCGTTTATTGTGTGTAGTCCTAATACGTGAAGATTTCTCACCCAAAAAAATCCTGATGTATTCAATTTAACAATGACAGTACCAGAGTACAGGACTTGATGCAGCTTCAACTGCAAGAACTGAAATATCTCGGACCAAGGCAATGTGGAGGTTTTACGTCCAATGATCGACAAATCCAATCGTTTACTTGCCACTCATTCAATGACGTCAAAACGTCGTCAATATCGAGTGTGGACAATGTCGAGATCTTTCCGGTCAAGTGCTCTGTGGGGATTCGACTTTGTCGACCCTCGAAAATGAGGACATTTTGACGTCACCGCCTCGATCAGTCCCAATTTTGGCGTGCAAACTGTTGGAGTCCAAGCTTTTCAAATACGTCAAACCCCGACATAGTTGAGGTCCGAGAATTTCGAGTTGTTACTGATTGGGGAATGTAGCTCCCAATTACATGCATTCTTTCCTAATGGTAATGTTTGTGATTATTTTATTACGCGTGAAATTTATAAGTAAGTTCACTCGCCATTCTCCAATTTCACCTAGACTTCCAACCGATGAACAGAACCCAAGCTTGGAAATTTCTCCATGCTAATATAAGGGGAAGCTACCGACAACTAACAATAAGCTCTATTTTGCCCATTAACAATAGGTGGGTATTTTTAGGTAGTGGATGAAGGGCGGAGAGAAACCTGCCCTCTGCAATAGCCCTCTGAATGAAAGGTTTCCACGATTTAACTTCCCTTCCGACGTACGGATAAATGAACTTGGAGTAGGTATATTATACACAAAACTGAAAAGTAGAGGCCGACACACGAATGGAAAATCAGCCAATGCCATAATTTGGAACTGGGGGTCTCAGGATGGGAAGTCAGTACTCTAGCCACTACACTTATTATCGCTTTCCTATGCTCGACACTCGGTAGGGACGGGTTTTTGATAGAAAAAAAACTCTGCCGTAATTCGAGCCCGGGCCAACTGGATGGAAAGCCGGAACTCCTATCCTCCACGCCATCGCCCTCTTCTTTTCACCCCGCTCTCCTCGGAGATGGTAATAATATCATCCTGAGTTCCCGAAACTAGTACTCCCCGATGGCGTCAATGGATCTATTCCCTTCCGCTCCGCCCACCCGCCGCCGACGCCGCCTTCGACTCCACACAGCCAACGCCCCCGCCGCAACCCCATTTCTCTAGCCCTCGCGCCAAACTCCCTCCCTCCCCCCCGGCGAAAACCGCGCACCGCAATTATTTGCAGCGCGCCTCCGTCCGCGGAATAAAGCGGAACGGGCCGGAGGGATGGAAATTAGGAGGAAGAGATGGGTGGGTGGGGAAAGGGTTGGGACGCCGAGTTGTCGGGGGAGGTGGGGGCGGATGAGGAGGCGGCGTGGGTGGAGACGGCTCTCGGGAGGGCGTCTGCGGGGTCGGGAAGTCAGGAGAGAGAGGGGGGTTTGGTGATGTGATGGCGTGTGTGTGTATGTGTGGCATTGATTTGATGACGTTCGTTTTTAATCATGAACCGACGACGTATCATTTGTCATTGTTTTTTGTGGAGGTTGCGAGAATCAAAAACCATTACTTAAATAAACATTGGTGACACGTTTGTGTGTGTGTGTGTGTGTGGATGTACGAGTATTTATTTTTAAATATTGAATATTAAACATTCATCCCCGAATTTGTTACCCCCAGATTGGTTTTTATCAGCTCTTTCAACTATTTCACCCCCTTCGCTTCCGATTCCCTCAGTGCTCCTTTCTGTAGTGTCTTCCATCGCTCGAAACTCCCCATTTTCGCGACTTTTTTTTGAATGCTCAATGCTCGGTCCGTGTAGGTTTCAGTTCTGCTCCCCTCACGCCTAGTTTCCTTCGCATTTCGAGTTTCATTTCGACATATAAAGTTCCATTAATGTTACTGTTTTTTACGCATCTCCTGGTTGCTGAGATTTCCTCCTCTTGAGTCTCTTTCAGAGTGTGCACATAATGACTTTCCTTCTCCCTCCTTTTCCTGTCACACCTTTTACAGCTCCGTTCATTTCTCCATATATGTTCAGGACTCACTCTATGCTTAAATTCGTCGCGATAAAACACTGATGAAAACATTGTATGGCGTGGAGAATATCGTAGGGCATGTGTGTTGCAACATTTATCGGTTTTTATGAAACCATTTCACCATTTGGTCTAGTTTGCAAAAACAAATGAATACGGAGCCAGGAAACTCGAACGATAAGCCGCGAAAAATGATTAAAATATGGCGAAATATTCTTGCGGTGCACTTAAATGGAATTAGGAGTAAATGGGTATAGTTGCTTGGAGGAAATTAGCGTGCCGAAGTCATTTTATTCGGCCCACTGACAAATGATAAGGATTTCCTTTGGCCATAGCTAACCCGAAAGAGAATGATGCGAAGGGTACGCGTATCTTTTGTTCGTGAAAAATAAAAAAAAAAATAATTCTTTTATTCTTCAAAATTGGCCACTAATTTTCTAGCCCGTGGCGCCCAGGGGGGTGGTTGGTTTCAGCCAGAGGGGAAGGGGCGAAGTTAATGTGCTGAGGGACAAGTTCAAGGTATATCACTCTCGCGTTCGCTCTCTTCCCTATCTGTCTCTCTCTCGTAACTCCCTCCTCTATCCCCCTTCTCTCCTCGCGGTGGCAGTGTCGACGGCGAAATCAATAATCACGGAGCCGTGCCTTTTATTCCTCCATTTCTTTTTTCCCTCTCTCCCTCCGTCCCTTCTCCCTTATTCTGCTTCCTTCATTCCTTTCCTCTCGTCTCACCCTACGGCACCATGCTTCTCTCACTCTCCACCGTTGGAAGGGGAGGGGAGTTTAAGGGAAAGGGTGGGATGGAATACGGTGAGGAGGGCGGTGGTGGTTTTGGTTGACTCCCTTCTCCTCTCTCTAAAGAGAGGCGTTCGCGGGGGCGTGGTGGTAGGAATGGGCGTGAGGGGTATGGCTGGGTTTTGCGTGGGAGTTCGTCGCATGAGGGTTGGTTGGTTGAGGGAGGTGGGGGGAGGAATCGGTCGTGGTAGCGCCCGGGGGTAGTTTTTCGACGTTCTGAGTTAGAGGGTGTGAGCAGAATGGTTGGGGATGCTATAATTCTTAGTGATATTGTCACTTCTATCACTGGTACTGGCTGATGAAATTTTGCGATGCGAAATCTGATGATTACCTGCCTAGAATGTGAACTTAATTGAGTTAGAGCCAGGGCACCACTTTTCCAAAACTTAATCGACCCTTTACTGAACTCGCGGCTTGTTTGTTTTATTCCCTCTCGGAATCGACCCTTTTGTGTCTCTAAAGCATATTTCCTCTTACGCGCGTGTTTCTTTCCGAGTGGTCATCGGAGGTGGCAGGGAATTTAATTGTCGGCGAGTATTTGTCTGTCATAGAGAAAGAAAATCACAGGAAAGGATGGAAGAATATAGAAGCAAAAAAAATTTAGGCATGTGTCTTCATTTTGAATTCCCTTACCGAGTAGTGGTGACTAAGTACGTAATACGAGGTCATATTTTTCTACTTTTTTTTATTTCCAGAGCATTTTTTTCGTGGAATTTTATTATAGGTGTCGTACCATCTAGTTACGCCTTCCTTATTTTGAAGGAGAATGACTTTCATTTATGGAAACGCCGATTTTACCATTCCTTGGAACCTAAATATTTTATCGATATAAGTAGCGACGTAGAACCTCAATAGTGCGTCATTCATACGTGCTTCCTGGATGAAAACTAGAATTATCCAATTGCAACCGAACTTTTCACTAAGGGACAAGGTCTTAAATCTATTTCCACTGTAATCTACGTCACCCGTGTATTTTGCCTTATTTCAGTTCCTTAGCGACTTAAAAATTTCTGTTTATATAGGCGAGTGAACTGCAGGAAGTTGGCGTTTATGCGGCGCTATGGATGCTGATGTTGTCGAACTGCTGGACTAATACCGTATCCGAATTCAATGTGCATTATAGGTTACCCATATTTTAAAAAATTAAAATTAAATTATAATTAAAAACATTTTTTTCTCCCGCGAAAAATGTGTGATAAACCTTAGCAACGGCACCTACTGTTGAGCACATATTTGCAAAGCCCGTTTTACACGAACCAAAAAGTTGCACAACTTCAACTTTCAGTTCGTGGAAAGTGCATATCGAGATGCGTGTAAATAGAACAACGGCTATTTTCCTCATAGTCTTTTATGCATTTGGGAGGTTGGGAAGTTCTATACCACTCGCTGATACACTCGATGAGATTTTGTCTGCGCATCTCTTCGTGCATCAGATTACATAGCGCTTAGCATGGTGTAAAATTGAATTGAATTTGGTGTAGGTATAGTTGCATGCTATTTTTCTGTGGAATTTTCGCAAATATGTTGCGGTAGCTGTCGGAGATTACGAAAATGCACGATAAATGTTAAATGGTTGTTATTGAGATGAAATTTATCTCTAATAAGAACAAAGTACGGCATACATATTGCTGTCGCATTACGTTCTCCTGGCTATGTTTTTAATTTACACTGTTTCATACATTTTAAGGGAATTAACAAGTTAAATAGAGCTTGAAAATGAAGTGGCAGGGGAACCCAATGGAAATGTTGACATGTTACCGCTACACTCGTCTTTTCTTCGCTGACGGAAATAATAGTTGACTGAACCTGGTAACCAAATTGGCGTAAAACGAATCCGGGACCCTTTAAATTGGCTTACCTGTATTCTAAGGCATAATTTACTTACCTAACTGGCGAATCCTGGGAAGGTCTAACTTCCTTAAACTGTCTCTAGACCTGGGCTGTAAATCTATGATTAAATCTGTGCTTTAAACATCAAGCACACCATGGTCGTTTGTTAAATTTTAAATTTGAAGGAAAAAGAGTCTGTTTATTTCTGTGTTTAGCTCGTCTTTCTTTCAAACGAGGAAAATTGGACGCTCTCGAGGAGAACACGAAGTAGCGAATACTACTCACTTATGAAATGATAAATATACTTGTCGCCCTATTTTCTCCCTCTTTACTAGTTTGCATTAAGGGTGTGAACGCTATTTATCATTTTTCTGGACCGAAACGCTGCAGTTCAGGGTATCGGGGGAAAGTATCTCGCGCGGTCGGTAGTGACACTCTTCCCCAAGCCTGCTTGGTTTTACAGGGTGGTTGCGAGGAGATTAGCGGTGGTGGGGGTGGAGAGGGAGAGAGAGTCAGTGTGGGAGGATGAGGAGTGGAGGGAAGGGGAAAGGACGGTTTCGGGTGGCTGCTAAAGACGTCATCATGGAACATTCCCTGGGTTCTGTCGTTTGCGAGATGGAGTGAGGTTTGCACGTGCCCGAGACCCCTTTCCCCTACCACACCCCATCCGCTCCTATCCCTCCACCTCCTTCCCTCTTTCTCTTCCTCCTCCTCACTCCCCTCTTCTCTCTCTGTCTCTCCCCTCCATCGTTTCTTCGTCTCGTTTTCGCGAAGGAGAAAATGGTGGGCGCATTCCCCATATCGATTCACGCCGCCCCCCTTTTTTTTCGTCGGCTGATTCCTTTTTTCTCCTTCCTTATGCTCCACCCACTCTCGCTCTCTCTCCCCCTCTAGCGTGTTTTGCCCGTATCGTGACTTGTGCATCGTGAGCTCATTTGTGGGAGGTCTGCGTAGGTACTGAAAAGAAATTATCCCGTGCATTTTTGTTATTGAATCGAATCGTCATCAGTAGTATTTCGACCATACGATAGAGTTGTTATTACCCGGGGTTTTTCCCTTACCAGTTTCATAGTTTTAATTTTGGGGGGCTTTGCATGGGAATGACACAGCAGGTTTCTCGTGCATTTCAGTTACTAAGGCCGTTTTACTCGGCGTATCGCCAAGAGACTGATCATAATGATCGTGCGCACGACTTACATGCGTCGTGTAAGAACAAAAATTGTTCGCATGAAAAATCATGCGCATGATCATTAGAGTATGTCTATTATAGATCGCATGATTCCATGAATTATCTCATGATATGAGCGCAAGACGTCCTTCTTTGTTTTTTGAGCGGGTAGAAGAAGATTTAAATTAAACAAGTACAGAATATAATGCAATTAGCTCTACTTGCCGTATTTAACTAATTTATTGGTGTACTCATGAAGTATATTTAATCTTATATAATTCGTATATCCATAGACGTGACAAAAGTAAAATTAAAACATATAGCATATAACTAACCTTTACATGTTCCTCTTTCATATCCTCTTTCCCATTCATGAACACTTCGGGCATAATTAAACGTATTGAAATCATGAAATATTTTTAAGTAATTAGGGAACGGTATGACCATGGATACGATTCACCCGTTGCTGAAAATCTTAGCGTGACAAATAGCCGAAAACGAATCGTAAAATATCAATATAATGATCAGCATGTAAATGAAAGGGTGAACAAGGTGTTTATCTCCCGTCAGCAGAAATTGCTCCTCTTGTCGTCGTGTATGATCTTTCATAGTCATGTCTGGTGAGATTTGATACAGTATTACATTTCTCCGGCATCTTCCTTAAAAATTACGTCAGGCCTCACAGTCCTTAATAACAGCACATTTTGAGTCAGGCTTAGCATACCTCGACCTCTATTTCTCCTCTCTATCTGTCTCCTAGCTTTCTGCGACAAAAGTGTGGCTGTCACCATTGTTGTGGACACTGTAGCAGTGGACGCGATAGTTAAATCATACAGGTTCATCATCAATAGCTCTACTTCACTCCAGATTAACCTAAATCTCAGTCTGTACAAAAAAGTTTTTCATGGATATCATGATATATGTATTCCATTCTTTATTTCATCAATCACGTGTATCGAACGATGTAAACAAGCCATACTGACCATCGCAACAGCTACGTTGGTCGGGAATTTCCCGTGAATCGATATGCACTATCGATAGGCCTACCACTGTGTATCCGTTCAGCGAAGAAAATTCATGTAATTAATTTGCATGATCATTCGCCGTGTAAAATTCCCTTAATTGGAGCTATTTCAGGTCATCACTTGAGTTCATTCGCGAATTAATGCTCGAATGACCATGCGCATGCTCATTCACCGCGTAAAACGGCCTTCAGGGCATTTAGAAAAAGGATTTGCAGTATCCACTTCCGAAAATGAGCACTGTTTAAATACACCCTTGATTAATGCATAATGAGAAAATTGTCAATTTAATAATTATGACAGTATAATAATCTCAATATAATGAATATAATATTTGGTGAGAATAGTTTTCGTGGGAATGGTATCTGTAGAAATATTCCCCTTAGCATTTTTACTATTAATTCCATTACATGGAGTGTACGTATGCTATCTGATAAACATGCCATCTGTTACCAAATTAAAACAGTTCCTCTGAGAAAGGGATTTAAATATTATTTTTTGGTATCTTTATTATTGAGACGGGGTAAAAACCCTCACTGATTCCACTTTGAATACCTTCCTGGGACGGGATGGGTTTCCATCCTATCTACGCGTCTTAATATCATATATACCTTTCGGGAGACGAATATCAACTTTGTATTTCTGGATGAAGTTCGATCTCTCAGTTACAATCTACCCTGGCATGCCCTTATCCGCATACCTGACCATGATTTTGTTTATATTTTTCGAACAAATGTTTGTCGTCGACGATTCCCGAACTGTTCTTCGTGCTGCGACCGGTGCCGATTTCATATTTCGTCACCGTTTTCGTCTCGCCACTCACTCCTCGAGTGACGTTTCTCGTTCCGGAAATCGATGCCCCTGTAGATTTTCGCTAACTGTAGTCTTTAGTGTATCGTCGATGGAATGGTTGAATGTCTATGATGGTGTTGTGATGCCTGTATTGCCTCCGATATTCGTACGGTTGCATCATTCGACATAACTGCGCAGCAGACAAGTCGGCAATTTTGAAGCGCAAAATATTTCCCCCGTCCGCGGTGTCAAGTTCAAGCGACCTGCGCTCTCTCTCTTTCCCCCTAGTGGAGGAGCGGCGTCTAGTCAATAGTTTTTTTTCGTTTAAAATTATGTGTTTTGCCGTAGATCGATGGCGGCTTTTGAGTTCGCATAACATTTTAAGGTGTTATGTTGATTTTTCAGAATTATTTATGTTGATATTGATTTGTTTCACCATCATACATTTTAGCCATACTTAGAGCTTAATGTATGCTCCTAGTGATTTACAGGGAAGAATAGTTGGGGTAAAAGGAGGAGAATTAGATAAAGTGTGACTCAGGCTCCACCCCCATTTCGTTACATCCCCCTTAGGGAAACCTAGCCTCTTGCTTGCGTCAGAAGCTTTCGGGAAATTCTTCGTTGCGCAGTATTACTGGACCGACGTAATACTGCGCAGTTAACCAGCAAGCACGAAGACTCCTTCGTTTCCATCTATTCCCTCGTTTCATTTTATAGTTTATGGGGTGTTCTAGTGTTTGTAATTTGATATTTCCTAGAAGGGGAAGTCAAATTTTGGTAAAATGTGCGAGAAATGGCTTTTGCGCATCGGAAATTCGTGAGCTATCCTCTATGGTGTCTGGGTCAAGGCCTAATGATAGGCGATGGTAACAAGGTGCAACGTGAGCTATCGTCTAAGCAACAACGTGAGCTATCCTCTATGGTGTCTGGGTCAAGGCGTAATGATGGGCGATGCGTAACAAGGCGATGATATGTAGTGCATGTTTGGTGAGAAATCACCCCCTACCACACACCCTTGTGGTGGCCTGCAGGGTATTATGTAGATGTAATGTATTTTCTCTCGTTGCGTTGCATACTTTGTAATTATGCTAGAAGTCGTTGATTTACTCGGTTGCGTTTAGCTGATGCTATTACTTTGCATAGCAGCATTCAGGTCTGAGTAAGGACAGCTGGGACCATTTACGCCATTTCGGAAATAAATACTGGGAAAAGGGTGGGAAGATTTCCGGGAACAGGAGAAGAATGGAGAGAAAACAGGGGTGGAAAATTGCCGATCTAATGAGGTGTCAAGGGGTTCATCCATGGATCAACGATGACGTACCTACTAAACATGAAATGTCCGCTCTCAGCTGATTGTGGGGGCCAGTGTGCCGCCGAAAAATTTCTGCCACTACCAGGATTCGAACCCGATCTACATAGTGCCCTTTGACGAATCTGAAACTTGTGGTCATAATTTATTTCCCTTTGGTTTACGTTGACCACGTGCGACTTGACTTTTTATTGTTACATGCCTTGATCTCTGAGATATTTATCTGAAGCCAAGCCACGGTTCACGCCTGTATCTTAGGGTCCTTTCATCAGCTGACTTCACGTGAAATTCTTGTGGGTTAATGGCTGCACCATCTCCCCCTGAACTAATGAAATATTTGAATCACTGAGGAAATGTGGAAGGTTTGCGGTCTTAATTTGCGGGGAACGTTATCACTGGTTTGCGGGTACGAGTGTTAATTATGTGACCTATTTTTGTGTCTATAATTAAAGTTTTTTGGGACATGACGAAATTCTAACATTACAAACGGCAGAAATATCAATGTTATTTCGTGCTCCTTTCAATTAATCAGTTATTCATTTCATGTTATCACAGTTTTCTGTGATTTTTCCTTTGTCATAATTGCACATTGTCAGGATAAAGTAAATTTTTTGAGCATTGCATAATCTGCTCATTCGTGTACGTTAATATTTCATTGAAGTATTGGAACACATTCGAGTACGTTGAATTTACTGAAATCAAGGTATTCGCGCTGTCGTTTTATTACGCTGAGAAATAGTGAAGCTTGTGACCTTAAAGAAACTTGTCAGATGCTCTGCAAATATGTGTATATGCTCGGTCTTTGACGTAATACACTTATAAAACTCTTCTAAAGTAGCTCATGGCGTATATTTTTTAGACGTTGGTGTACCGTGGTATCTATAAATCTTTTGCAGGAGGCATACTGCGACCAAACACTTAAAAAAAATAGTTCAAGAAACGGTGATTGTGCGTCTAACAGTTTCCTCGGCGAGCTTGCTATAACAGTTGGGTATGCTCTTTCCGGACAATGATTTTCCTTCGCGTGCAGCTCAACTCAGGTATGTAATGCGTTCTTTGAGAACAGTTTGAAACCGGTTTTCAGTAGGTGCAAGTCCGGTAAGAGCCACGCGAAGGAGAGAGAGAGAGAAATAGACTAAAAAGAGTGGTATGCTTTCCACATCCGGTGAGGAAACCGGGAAAAGGGTCTCACGACACGGATTCGATTTCAGGCAACGCCATGCGAGATGTGGAGTAAATATCTCACTGCGAATCAATCGTTTGGCTTTGACGATGCCTTTTTAAGAAATTTATCAGCGTCTTGGGCATGTAATATATCGATGCTGGGTGGTTTGTTTATAGACCGTATCGATATAGTTTCATTTGTCCCATCCTTCTCACTGTTCATCTACATATGCTGAGATCATGTGATATATTTCGAGGGTGTGTAGCATGGGTTGAATAATCGCAAATCATTCACTATATACATACTAGCTGTAATTGATGGAAAACTTCTTAATTAGTATAATTTTTAGTAACATAAGGGACATACACAGCACGTTTCTCGTCTGTTGAGTAAGCCTCCTCGCAGGCGTGTGGCAGGGGACTGTTGGGCATTTGACGTGTGGAAACGATGTGGAAATATTATTATTTCGCCCCGATACTTTATATTGCAATCGTTGGTGAATGCATATCGCTCTACTCACAATGGCGGGAATGACCGAACCTATCAGTCGCAATTCCTTCCCTTTAATGGCGTCTGTCAACTGTCGTGTGCTTATGAGCCAATTTACGTCTACGTACTACCCTACAAGCCACCGTAAGGGTGGGTAGCAGGGGTTAAACCACCACCAGGCATGTATTTGGAATCAGAGAGAATTACATTTACACTTACTCTCATGCGGGCATGACGAAATACTATTCCTTGTATGCACTACTGGCATACAACTTATTTTTATAATGCAAATACTTTGAGGTAAAAGTTAATTAAGCATTCATGTGACACATGTTACTAAATTGTTAGTGTACACAATAATGTGATAATTATTGATTAATCAGGAAGTTCTAAAACTTACCTAATAAAAAAATTATTTATGCGTTTGTAATATTGCATGAGTTAGCAATGTTTAACATGAATATGCTAAAATTTCACTACAGACTACTCTTCCGCTTGAATCTTGCAGTACCTGTTCTAATTTTTGCGGGTATATTTGCTGTCGTCTATTATTGCCCCTACCCTTAATTTCACACACCTCCAAAACCCGTCTACAAAACTTTCCTGAATCGACGTCGATGCATCGAAATATCGCGCTGTGATGGTCCCCTTAGATATTTCCGTCTCGCCGGCTTGGAGGATGCGGGAAAGATATCATCGATCGTAGCGCGGACAGATTCTCTCTCTCACCCTTTCCCTCCCTCTCCAACCGCTCGCTTCCCTTCCTCACGTGTCCGTCTCCACCTCTCCCTCCTCCATTCCTTCTCCATCAAGACACTCCCCCCGCTCAGCGACGTCGTCCTCGCACGTACGCGTGATTTTCGTCCCCTTCCCGTCTCCGTTTCTCTCCCCAAATTCTACCTTCCTTCCTTCTTTCACCTCTCGCACGGCCGTCGGGGAAAGGAATGATGTAATTCGGTTTGCAACGCCATGGGGCTGATTGGTAAAACACTGACGAAAGCGATGGGGGAAGGGACGTTTCGGGCTGACGCGCCTTTTTGGTGTCCTCCTCTCTCCCTTCTATCCCTCACAACCCTCCCCCCAAGGGCAATCAGGGGTGCAGTGGTAATCTTTTGCGCTCGGGCGCGGTCCCCGCGTGCCGTCGAAAAACACGGCTCTCTCACGTGGGCGCAGGGGATGGCCCAAACACGTGTGGCGGCCGTGCTTCGGTTGCTGGAAAGGCGGAGGATGGGACGGAACGCTCGTGTCTCGGGAGGAAGTGACGAATGCAGTTCAACGTTTTCATCTGCAAGGTACCCCTGCAAGCCAACTGCAAGGGTGTGTGGCTGGGGCTGCATTCACGTATGATTTCTTATCGGTGGTAGCTACGTTACAGATTCACTTTTGTTATTAATAATCTCACCCTGGAGACATAGCATCTTCAAATAAATTACATATATAAAATACCCTGCTAGCCATCGTGAGGATGTGGTAGGAGCTATGATCACGAAACTAAGAGCTAAAATGCTGCTATTTCATGGAGACCTGCTAGATATGAGTCATATGAAATTATATGGTTAGTATCTACATCGTAATGAAATAATTGCTGGTTCGAAAAGCATTTGTCTAATAATATTTATCTTTATTTGTCTAGCATGCATAGGAATAAACATGAATATGTTAAAAATATCACTTCAGGCTACTTATGTACACCAATATTGCAGTACCTATTGTAATTTCCCCATGCATCCATATAATTAGAGTCTAATGCAAAATTATCATTGCACATAAACTGTAAGCCTCCAAAATGTTGTGTGACGAAGGGAAAAGGTGTGAACCATCACGTCTTGCGTTAAAATCAAAACAAAACGGGGAAAATTCTTTAATTATGGGAAAATTCTTTAATTATCTATCTTATTTCTCCACCCTGGTGGGTTCGGTTTAATCTTTTACTGTCCCTTGTTGTTGCGGAAAAATGGCATTTTAAATCTTTCCGCCTTGCTATCCCTTTTATCTCATTTTTATAGTCCAACCTAGCATGGCACGCAGAAGTTTAAAATAGTTTCTAATATCGTAGGAAATCGTACCTGTCGTAAATTTCTTCTGTAGATTTGAACTGTATTTATTTCAACCTACGCTCCTGTAATAAATCTCTACCCAAATCTAATATTTCGGACACACTGCTAAACCTGTCATAACATTATTTCAAAACCTTTCGGTGTTCGTTGTACAGGAATGCACCCTACATTTTTCTCTGAAACTTACCTCAAAAATGTTTGGAATGGGGTGATTTCACTGTGGGCGTGAACGACAGTCACGCACGCAACCCTATCCATATAAACTACAGTGTCGGCTTTACTTTTAAGCTTGATCAATTCACTTAGGAAACAAAGTAACTTCATCTAATATGATGCTTCTAATCTTGAACTACCATCTACATATCTTGCGTATGTGGCTGTCATTCTGTTGAATCGACATTAACGCGTAAACTTTCCGTTTCTCACTAAACCCACCTCTCCCTTCTCCCTTGGATACCGTATTACGCGCACATGACCGGACCGGATATCCTTTAACGTATGGTGCGTGTGTGGAAATCTTTTCGCTGGTGAGCATCTTCAGACGTTCGTCGTCCTTCGGGTGAAAGGTTCCTCCCTAGCGCCCGCCAATGGCCGATTCCCGCTCCTCTGTGCGTTGTTGTGACGACTCTCCGCCAGTGTGATTCGATTCCTTTCGTGACGCGAGTCTTATGGACTTTGGAGGTGCCCCTTATGTGACGCTGTTGGGATGAGCACGGTGGGATTGTGGGGAAGAGGATGTAGCCGTGCGAAGGTTCTGGAATTTTGGTGTCACCAACCATTACGTAGTGCGATTTTTTCTTTCCACGTGCGTATTTCACGCTGTGAGATCCTTAGAGGGCGTGCCGAAGGGAATTTTAAGACTTATTAAAAATGCACGACCTTCACGCTTGCACGATTTCGAACAGTGGAGTGAATAGCATTAGTTTTCTGTTCCTGTGAACTCCTAGATATTACGGCCATGGGTTATATCTGAAAATATGACCAATGGAATAATGTTTGAATGATTTTTAAACTGCTCAAATTCATTGATTTTCGGTCCCTGATGAACTGGTTGCATTTGATTTTGTTTCATTCGGGCTCATATCGTGTGAGTTTCATAACGTGAATTTTCGTAGTAGACTCCATATATTGGTTATCTAATTGCTCAATGACTCGTTATGATCAGTTTTTAGGAAGAACTGAAGAGGGAGACCTCGGTTCGTGTGTATGGGGCAAGTATTGAAAGACGCGCAAACAGGAGTATCGAATATTAGTATCTCTGGTTAGACGATAAAAATCGAATGGGGAGGGGCGTCAGCCTATCACAGCATCGATGACCAGTAATGATAGTGATGATTGATTCGTAGTTTTGTTGAGCGTGCTGGATGATGTAAGGGATTCAGAAGTCTAAATAATAATTTTTGGCGAGTTTGGTGGATGTGCACATTGGTAGCCTGAATTTATTCCCAAGTATTCAGAGCGGAAATGATTATATCAGCAGAACGAATCCTGCTTGGATACAGCAATCCATAATTATAGCCAATAATTCAATTTCCATCGCATGGTGAGTAAATATTTTCTCTCGACGTTCTAATTTCTTGCGAACGAGCATTCGTCATGGAGGGTCGCCTAATTTCGACCACTGTTGACACCTTAACGGATGCACACACTCCTCAAAACGGCCTTTTCCGTGATTGCTGGTACAGGTTTTGTTTTAATGTTACGTAAGTAGTTACTTTTAAAGTGGTTTTAAAATCCTCACTTCGGCTGTTGATGCCACGCTGCTAAAATGCTTGAGAAGTTGACAGAAGTGAGAATTTGATTATCTCATTACTCTTTCAAGGATTTTTCTTTAGCTATGTTATTGAATTTTTTAAAAATATGCATACGAACTTTAATCCCTGTGCTGGATAAGTTAGTTCACGAGCCAAGATGTTTAGCACTAACATGTGTGGAAAATGATCCATAATTTTTTCCTTTTTTTTATATTTCCCTGCATTTTCTCCGAAGCTCTTGTCGTTCATCTACAAAAGTAGCGGAGTAGATTGAATCATTTTGAAATCTATAATAAGGATAAAAATTATCCGGATATAAAGATTGATTAGGCAGATTGCCATCCTCTTGAGCCTCCCCCAATCCCAAACAATTTTTATTTCTCGACCCGAACTGCAAGAAATCCTCCGAACGAATCTCGGAACAATTCCCACTTCCTACCGGGATCGTTCATCGTTCCCGTCCCTCTCCTTATGCCTCTTCGCTCGCCCTACCCTCTAACCCCTCTCCTGCGGCATTCTCCCTCCTACTCCTTCCCTCCCGAGAACTCTATCCCCTCCCACCCCTCCGCTAGAGCGCACGAGGTCGTTAGCAATGCCCGTCTTCCGCGCACGCCCCCATCTTCCCTCCATCCTCCTCTCTCTTCCTCCCCAGTCAATTCCTATCTCTTTCTCTGTCTTCCTTTTCCTCTCTCCTTTCCCCCCGCAAGACACGCGGTTGTCGGCCAAAGCTCTCTCTCTCTCCCTCCTTCCCTCTCTCCTCAATTCTTTTCCGAGCCTCATTCCGCTTCCTCCATCGGTAGAGGGACACCTCCACCTGATGATGCGTCCGGGAGGAGTGTGGCAGGGGCTGTAAGGTGACCGCTTGCACGACATTTAACAGCGGAGAGGATCACGTTCGTTTTCTGTTCCTGTGAATTCGTGAAGCGTAATAAGTCTCTATCAGTTTCCGATTTGTGATGTTCCGAGAGTGCATTCGCCGAAATGTTCCGTGAATACTTTTTTGTAAAAGTAATTGTGTTTTCTAAACCTGATCATAACAAGTTAAAGATATAGGATTGGTTTGCGGTGCCCCTTTCTTGTCTCCCTTTACTTCGTGTTCCCGATTTTCATTCTCACTATTTTGTCGTGACGTCTTCCGTAGCTTAACTCTCTAATCGTTCTGCTCGATGATTCTCTGAAGTCATTCGACCGTATACATGTTTCCTTCTATTAATATTCTCAGTCGAAAAATGTCATTCTGGTTTCTCCAAAGTTACCCTTCTTGCCATATTTACTTGAACATTTTCTTCTCTTTCTATTATGCTACACGTGACCCTATCACTAACATGTTTCCATGTAGTAGCCTAGTGGCATGTCAATGGTGCAAGTTTAGTGATCGTCACCTCCTGCCACACACCCACGCGATGGTTTGCAGTGTATTGCGTCGATGTAAATGAGAAGTATTATGCTTGTCCCTCATTACACACCCTTAAGTTAATAGTTTGTTTTCCCTTTTTGCTTTGTTCAATAACCTGATTGCAGAGTATATGAGTCGTTTATTAGTCATTTAGAATTCCACTATTTCACAAAAATGAGAACTCATCATCGCCATTTCTTCATAATTCTTGTTTTACTTCGCACATATTCTCATTATAATTCCCATTTGGCAATATATTTAGTGGTTTTAGTGCACTTTGAGAGGTGTTGTCTGTTCTTATAATTTTAATCGGTCAGCAGCTCCCATGAAGACGATTGTATTTCGCTATTTTGTGAAGTTAGTGCATTATAAATATGGAGGTATCTATCATGCCTTGGAATGATGAACTTATATTCTCCCTAAAAATTAATCGAAACCTTCGGGGTCTGTTGCTATTGGTACGTCTCAGAACACGTTATCAATTATTAGGTGGTATGTTAAAAGTAGTTTCGTGGTCTTTTTATGTTCGAAGATTTTAAAGAAAGGATCCTGCGGCTCGGAGGAATCTGGGCCTTATGAATTTTACCGCGCTCTTGAGGAGAAATATGGACCTTGACATTTTATTCACGAATGAATGAGCTGGTACACACCATGTGTGTTTAAGTCGACAAATAGCTCTTCATGCTGAAGGTGACCTAAATTTCATTAGAGGCTAAATTTATAAGATAATTTCAGTGTTTTTTTTACGATGAATCCAAACACAGTTGTCATCAAATTTTTGGTACATCACTCAACTAAACTATAATTTTATACCAATCCGTGGTACTTCGTGCTATGGCGTATAGGTTTTCTTCTTCGCAGAAACTTGAATTCAGCTCAATAATATATTTGTATTCCTAAGTTTCGTTTGGATTGATAGGTTTTGCAACGTGCAGCTTAATGCTCAGCCTCGTTTGTGGTATTGAAGTGGATGCCGCCAGTCCGATTCCATGCGGATAAAAAATTGGGTTTATTGACCCGAATACGTTTAACAAATGATGCGGTCGAGAAAATCTCGCACTAATAGGCTCGTTATAGGAGACATCCTTTGCGTGCGCTGCTCCTTGCTGCTTGGACGAAGATGACACTCGGGAAAAGAGCTTTACCTACCGCTGGGTTAAGTTGGTATTGCGCTCACATGCAGAGGGAGGTGCAGAGATGTCTTGGTGACCTCCAACCAGTTGCTGCGGAGTTTACCCAACGGCCGCATTTGCATATTGCTTGCTCATGAATGGAGGTGTGCAAATCTCGGAAAAATATCGGTTTCCTGTGGTTGGTTTTCCTTTGCGATGATTGTGGGGTTGGTTAGTGTGTCAGGTTTCCAGCATTTTTCGTGATTGCATGAGCCTAAATGGGATTGTACGAGGGCAAATTTGTTTTTTTTAAATCAAAGTTCGGTTACCGCATCCCGTGTCCTAAGATCTGTTGGTTCGCTTAAGATTTAGGGGAAAAGCCAGTTGATTGCGGAGACATTTTAAAAAGATGATGAATATTTTAAGTTAAACAAGGCCCGGTTTTATAGTGTCTGGTTGGATATTTTCTAGGTCTGGAAATCGTTTTGGATATGCTTTTTTCCGTTTTATCATTCACGATTAATTACAAGTCATTCCGATGTGATTTTTTAAACGCGATCCGTTGGTCAATATGGATTCGACTTAGTGTGTAATTAAATTGGCTTTTAATATTACCAGCACATTATAAAATCGGACTTGGTATGCTCAAAATAGACGCAGGAAGTGGACGGAGGAAATGTTGAAGGAGCCATTGGAATGTTGAAGACCTTGAGTATAGGGAAAGTGCTACGTTGGCGGGGAAGAGTGAGAAGGCTAGGCATATGATGACACAAAGAGTGGGAAAGTTTAACGCGCTGGCGGAGGAGGAAATAAGCATCTTGCGGACGAATGCGGTCAATGCAGCCGATCTTGGGGCAGTCTCTGTTCAAGCAACGTTATCGGTGGGAATACCTATAGTCTTACTTCCCTCAAAACCCGCCACTTTCTGTGAATTAATTCATCCTCTGCATATCTCCTTTTTTACCTTCGCAACTTTCTAATTCCCCTTTCTTTGTCTCGCATTCCCAGCTTACGTCAACATCCTCATATCACAGGCTTGCTTCGTTATATTCCATCTCACGGTGTAAGGAATCCCAGTAGGGTGATAATTGAAGCAGTTATGTCTCCATAAAAAACGGCAATGAGGAGGTCAAGGGGAAATTTTAATCTTTTCCGTGTGATAGATATATCTGAGAAAGAAAATAGCTTAGGGTATAATACACCGATGTCGTGCAGAAATATAACAGAAATACGTGACCATAGAAAGCGCTTGATGAAGGAGCCATTACATATCTATTGCCTGTTACCCTAGTAAGCTATTACCCTAATGGGTAGGGGAGTAAATGCTTAATATCGGTGCTGTTGATTTTATGGTAGTGTCCAGAGTATGGTGGCAATCTCGTTTCGCATGGAGGAGGTGGATTAGAGATATCCTGTGTTAGACCCGTGTGGGTTTTTTCCATCCCTCCACGCAGCGACACTGGGGGTAGGAACTTCCTCTTTGCTCGCGTGCAACCTATCAGGTCATGAGATGGTTTTGGATTGAAGAGAAAGAAAACGGCGAGGGTGGGGGAGAGAGGAAGGGGTTGCGATGCGGGAGGGAGCAAATAATTTCCCCGCCTTTGTCGTGTGTGCGTTTTATGCTCGGCCTTTTCACTCGCAGTTTTCTTTTAATTCCCTCAAGAATGCGAGGCGCGTGAGTTCCTCATTAGGCAACTGCAACTTGTGTGTCATTCCCGCTCTCCTGCGCCCCTCGCCATCTTGTCCTCTCTCTCTCTCTACCCCTTCCCCTCGGCTGACATTTGCCTCTCCTCCCCTCTCTCTCTGTTCGTCCATCCTCCCACGCCGAGCAGACTTTTCGGAAAGGTCTCTTCTCATCCTTGTACTCCTGCTCCCTCCCAAGAGTTCTTCCCAAGCCCCTCACTGCTCCTCACTCACCTTCTCCGTCGATGTAGATGGTGGTCGTCAGGGTTGCAAACCTGTGAAACTGATAAAATTTACTACGGGAAAAATCGGGGAATGTTCAGGAACATGAAAATCTTGTAAGCGTATGCAAACCAAGTTGTCTGCGTGAAAATGTTGTCTCTCAATCAATATATCCAGTGTACAAGACAGTTAAAGTTTACAAATGATTAATGTATAGTGATTTGGGATAGAGATTAGTGCAAGGAGACATTAGTGTGAGATTCTCGAGGAAGACGAAGGCAAATCTGTGTATAAAAGTAGAAGAGAACTCTTGTCGAGAACTTGAGCAGGAGTGTACAGAAAAGGTCGGTAAAGAGCTAGGTGTGAATCATGGCTAGATACGATTTGAGATATGGACTCAAGGAAAATGTGACGGGAAAAAATTAAAATCATTAAAAACGTGGGGGTGGAGAGTAATGGATAAAGGGCGTTGATGTTGAACGAATGAATACGTGTTATTCATGGTGGGAGAAGGGAGAATATTTGGAGACGGAGTAGGATACTGAAGGACAGGATACTGAAGACCGTTATGGAAGGTAGAAAGTTGGAGAATCCTCGGAGAGGAAGGAAATGGAAAGGTATTTCGGGTACTGTAAAGGGTATTTAGAAATATGATTGCTGTAGACCGAACCTGGGTAGCGTAGTTGACTGCGCAGTGGCCCGGAAAGCCGTGGTTCGATTCCCGGTTCAGGTGAATTTTTTCACATGGTAATTAATGAGAAATATGATTATCTGAAGAGAGGAATAGCTAGGGGAAGGATCGACAGGAGAAGGTAATTTAAATAATAATGGGGAAATTCCATTTAAACTTTTTATAACCGGCCGAAAAAATGTCGATGTCATAATTTGAAACCATGAGGGTTTCGAAGTATGTGGAGCTGAAGGAGAACATAGTGTGAAAGACAAAAATATCGTAAAGGTATTGGAGGTACTTCGTGCCCATCGTAACCCACCTAAATTAGTAGAACACTACTAAAAGCTCATAAATTGGTACTCCGTACATTTTTCAGGCCGTTCCTTTTGAGGTCCGTTTACTCGTTTAATTGTTTTGATTCCTTATACGTTAAGTCTGTTTAATGATCCGCTTATTTTATCGTCCATGCTGCCGAATACCTCGACGGTTAACTTTCCATAACCCCCTGCCGTACTCCCTGTAGACCTCTTGCGGGATGTGAGCGTAAAAGTGGTTTGAGCCGTCTTTCCGCCAACCAGCGGGGGTTTTCCCGCTGCAGGAGATGGCGGCACCGTCGGGCGTCCCAGCCGCGGGCTGAGTCTGCGACGCCCATCACGGAGACTGTGCGAGACAAGTCTGCGATTTTGCCATCCCTTCCCCCTATCTCTCCCCAGTCCACTTCTCCTTGCCGGCGCCTCCTATCCTTCGGGTGGATGGATGGGGTTGGGAGTGGCGGGGGTTATTTTTTTTTCATCCCCTGAGGGCGGGGAAGGGTGAAAGGGATGGGGAACGAGAGACATAATCGGAGAGGGAGGGGTGGTCTTAATTTTTTTTTCGTGGGTGGATCTGAGGGAAAAGGGTATTTATTTCGATCGTTCTCCCCCCCTCGTCCGTCGCACGCCCTTGTTTTCCGACCGCGGGGGTCGAGGGGGCGCCCCTAAGGGTTCCGAAAGTGTGGGCGGAAGGGGTGGCGTGTTCGCTGTTGGCGGCCGTTGCTAACGACCTCGGTTCGAAGTGATCCCGGGGTCGAGTTTTGTGCGGGGTCATGGCTGCCGAGTGCAGCAGATATCTCGGCATCTTGACCCGTTGGTAATGCGGGTCTTGGGATGAGCTATAGTTTTTTTGTCTTTCGAGTTGCTTCGGATCCTGATGCTTGAATGGTGGAATCGTGTTCCATCAATGGAGTGAATCCTATATTCCTTCCTTTCTGAAAAGAGAATAAGTACCAAAAATATTTTCCTCCCCATAATTGGATCCGACAGCAGATTATAGAACGACGGGGAACGTTGATACGTACCCCTGTTGATGACTTAAAAAATAAAAAATAGTTTGTGAACAATCCGGGAACTGCTGCAATATCGAATAAAAAAATTGTCAACATTTCTTACGCCGGAAATTTGGTCGTAAATTTGTGAGCGACTTCTTATTTTATATTATTATCGGAAAACAGTAGTGTAAGCACGGGTGTCAAAGTAAAGGCAGTTGCGTTGAAAGTCAAAAGAAGATATAAATAGTTGAAGAAAGATATAGTAAAAAATATCTCCTTCAGTATTCAGTTTCTTCATCTAGTATGTACTTCAGCAGCTGAAGGTGTGTTTAGTGGCATTCACTTTCGTGCTCTAGCGTCCGCGCTGACTCATGAATGAGAAAATATGGTAGCTTGTTCAAACCTATTGTCGTTCGTGATTTTTCTCATGTATTCCACATTATTTGGTGGAAAATAAATTTGTAGCGAGAATGAATCTGACTGGCCAATAATGCCCATGGTGGGTGAATTCTATTTGACCGAGAGATGCGAATGAAATTGAATCTGCTGCGTGTTTGTTGGGGTAGGGTTTACTATCTACGGGCCTCTGTGTTTTAATGAGATATTTCACAGGACCGTGGCCCTAGGTCGTGTCTTGATACTGACGGGTCAAGAGGCGACGTGCCTCGGTTTGATTTGTTTATGATTGGCAGACCCCTGCAAGCAAGCTGTTTGCGACGACTTTAACCCCGCCAATGATGGCGACCCTGCCCAAAGGCTCAGTGTTGCAGTGATGGGAAGGTTGACCGCGGAAGGGGAATCACGTGATTTTTTTAGGGTCTAGTTGTCCCTTTTGTGTGGTGTCTTCCGGCCCATCACATGGTCGCCAGCCGGACTAATGGCCGCTCTCGTGGGGGGAGTGGGTGGAAGAATCGTTCCTTCTTCTTTTAGCTCGAATTAAAAAAGGATGAATGTCCTTGCCTAACTCTTTCATGGCTACCATATCTTCCTTACAGACAACCTGCCTCCGCTCCTCTTCAAGCTCGTTCCCTAAATTTCTGTGTATGCCGAAGGTAGGATGAGAGGAGGATTACGAAACATTTTCGTTATTTGAATCATATTTGCTCGGAATGGATTACTTGACGAGACAATAAAATCCTGTTGTGGCGGAGGGATTGAGTTTATGATGTCATGCATGGGTATCTTGGCCGTCATCTTCCGCGGTCAGATTTCATTCTGGCTAAATTTTTGTGAAGCATTGCGATTTTTTAACGGTGTGAAATATTGTAGAGGGAGTGTGGCAGAGAATTTTTTTCAAAACTTTTAGAGGGAGTTAAAATCTGGTTAAGCAGGGAGTTTCGGGATTCGGAGAGATACCTCAAGGCTCGCAAATGGAGCTCGAAAATTCTTTCGAAAAAATTTGCTATGCGCTGATTGCATTATTAATGTGTGTTGCTCTCCCATACCGTATTCATGGTTTTTAAATTTACGACTCTCACAAATAATTAATACCAGACAGATAGGCAGGAAGTAAATTGAATAATACTTCGATTTAAAAAATCGACTCCATTACTAGCTCTTAAAAGTGTCGTCACACGTGACAATTTGTAGAGGAAAATTGCTCAGAAAAGAGGGAAACATCAGTAAAATGCTCTTCATATTTTCGCTGTCGTCATGAAGGACCGTTCTATCGAAGGATCCAAGTAGCATCTAAATTCTTACAAAAAGAGGCGTGCATGTGCATGCCTGCACTAACTGCATCTCATGAGTAACGTAAAGAAAAATAACGACGAGGGCGTCATATATGGTGAAATGAAAATGAAATTCTATTTTTTTTTGACGCAAGATGGGGTTTTGAGATTGGATTGGCATCATAGCGTCATTTCATCGAGCAGGGGCCACAAATTGCACCGTTTTAAGGATGGCGACTCAGAATTCCTATTCTGGCGTGCGGGAATCGAGTGATCTCGATTCCGCTGGATTTATGAGTCTCATTTCCTTTTCCTCGTGTGGCCTACTTTCTCTACGAGAGTTTCATGTTGAACATTTTTAATTTTGTGGAAGGAATATTTTTTCCGCGTTTTAAATCCCGTTTAATTACACCATAGCTTTGTGCGGATTTCTTTTGCCAGTCTAGCAAATGCCATCATGCCGATGCATGAATTAGGAAAGTTAAGCTGATTGTTTTTGCGGAAATCATCAAGGTAGACCCTGAACAGATAGGGTTCTAAAGAGCATCACAATGGTAGTCATAAACCCGCTAAGTCTTTGCATCACGCTAACGAATGTTTTTGTCAGAAAATGTAAAGTTATGCCTGTTATTTTTATAAATCTGTGTATAGGTATTTATATGCTGTGAGATGTGTACGTATTTTAGAGGCTCTGTGATAGTTACTTATTCGGGGTAGGTGGCCGACATCTGAGGTAATTTGTTCAATTTAGATCGGTGGGCTATTGAGTAGAGGTAGGAATTTGTCTGGGAAAGGAGGGAGAATTGAGAGAAGCCCAGTGTCGGCATTAGTCTATCGTTAACAGAAGGTGCCAAGGGGTGCACGGTTTAGCGTACCATCCGACGGACACAACTGGACTTCATGTCTCGACGTAGATATTAAGTATGTAGGGACCGGTATATCAAAGAGTCATACTCGATCACTGCTGGAATATGGAGACAGGTAAACCGGACTACTGCCGGGATACGAAGCGGGGCCTTAGGAATGGGAGGTTTATATTTTAGCCACCTCAACAACTAAATCCCTTTGTTTTATATATCGGTGCGGGCATGACAATTTATGGACAGTTGTTCGTTGGCCACTCGATCACTCCTTACTATTTACCGATTAATCATAAAGTATTCCAACCAATTTCAATAATCTTGTTTCTATGCTACTAAGGGGAGGGATTCATTTAATTTGGTCTTTGGTATTCCACGTAGCTGTGGTTCCTGTAGCATAAACGCGTCTCCTATGTTGTTAGGTTGTCAGTGAATCCATTGGCCCTTGTGCCTCTTTCTTCGATGGATGGTGTAACGATTTTCCGCGCCGTTATGGACTTCTTAATGTTGCGAAACTGTACCAGTAGATCACTTGCTAGAACTGTTGTCAACTCATAAGGCATCAACAAGCAGCGGCAAAAAAATGCGAGACGTCTTTTTATTGGCCTCGGCGCAGTAAATATCTCTCGAGTGTTATTCGTGTAAATCGTTTAACCGTAAAATTGATTGCCCGGCGCCCCCTATTCGCCTTGTGGGTCAGATAAGAAAGTTTTTACTCGTATAAATGAGGCTGCTTTGTGCTCACCACAGGACGAGGCTGCGTTTTATTTCCCTCCGTCATTTTCTTCTACCGGAAGGAGAAACGCCTTATCTTGTTCGGAATGCGTTAAAAATAAATCATAGGATGATAATGTGGGAGAAGGTCCTTGGAATCCTTAGTTGTCGATATTTCATTCATTGGAAGTGAAAATTCTACGCATATTTTCATTTGAGGGTTTAATGGTTTCGTTTTCTCATTGCCATTGAGTATGAGGCTCAAAACGCTTTTAATGAAAACGCAAAACGCATGAAACGAAAAAACTTCTCGAGAAGCATTGGAAAATCTTTAATATAAAAGTAGAACTAAGTGCAAGACGTCATTTATAATGAAAGAATTTTAATGTCATATTTTGATGTGAGGTGAAGTTAGTTTCTAACTTCACCTATTATCTTCACCTTTAATGAAACCGAACTGTCTTATTATTTTGTGAAGTTACCATGGTTTCAGTATGGATTACATAGAAGACAAAGGTTAATTGTATTCAGGTGGTTAAAAGTGACTTTTTCGTTGTAAATATGTGCATTATTTTTGCCATTTTCTCTTTCCCGAACTCAGATTGCTTATTGTCAACGTGGTTGCTGAATACATACATTTTGTAGTAACAATGCTGTCGGAGAGTTTCTTAAGTCGACGTATGAGTGGTCGGGCTGTATAGAGACTTGAGATATGTGGAAAATTCATAATCTTAACGTCACTTTCCCTGAGTATTTCTGTAATTATAAATTAGGTACGTACATGGAAAAAAGGTGTCGATGTAACCTGTGCAGGAAGACTGCAGTGACGTTATATTCCCGCCGCACAGTTGGAATTATTTTTAAGGTTAGAGTGTTTTGATGGAGAAAAACATTCCTATTCCTAAGTATTCCTCATAAAAAGTGTTGAATGAAAAAAGTAAACTGGATGGTAAGAAGTCTGCTTACGTTCATAGAGCAAGCTGTGACAAATATTTAAAAATAAAGGATTATATATTAATGTCGAGAGAGCCGATGGAAGAATCGAACGGAGAGTGGAATCAAACATCAAGCGAATGTTAGTATTGATGAGTAATGATGAGAACTAAAGGGAAAAGTCGTTAGGGCCACTAAAAAAATATGATTGGCCTTCCCACGGCCGTGCGCCAATCATATTCTTTTCAGTGATTCATTTCAATTTCTCGTCCGCGTCGAATCGTCGACGCCCGCCAGATCACCGATTCTCCGTATCCGTCCGCGTAATCGCGAGTCACAGTCACGGGAGTTATCCTCCCGCTCATCGTGTGACGTGGTGAGGACGAGGATTGCGTCTCACGCTCCGCCAAGGAGGAGAGGGAGAGGCGGCAGTTGAGGAGATGTGAGGAAGAGAGGGGAAGCAGTCCAGATTTCTTTGAAAAACTGTGGAGTCATTGTTTGCATTGCGCCTGAAATAATCGCCGATTTTTACGCAACCGTCGCGGGCGGCGCCTGTCCATCCCTTCTCCCGGCGCCGCCTCCCCTCGCCCTGTCAACCCTCGGGCGCCCAGCGACAAGGCAGGCACAGCATCACCCTCGCAACCACGGTATCTCTCCCCTCCCTTCCCCTTTTGCGTCTTTCGTCTCTCCTCCCCCGTTCCCGCGTTCAGTCTCCATTCTTCCACCCGATTCCATTCGCGGAGCAAAGATCGGTTTCGGAGTGCGTTCCTCATTCCGTTTCCCATCCGATTCATCACGTAACCCGTTTGATGGCACGCCTTCGGTAACCCCTGCGGAAGGCGTCCAATCTTGGGCGCCGTAGTGCCGAGGAACTTTGAGTTAAGTACTCCGTCCGTCATATGGGACGTTTCGCTGTGGGCCCCTTAGCGCCTTTCGTTAAGAGTAGGTTAATGCCGTCGCCAGTTTTCTCTCCGCTGTCCATCCATTCGAGCCTCATCCTACGCTTCGTTGAAAATTGCTATTAAATTTCTGCAGTGAAGTGGTTTGTAGTGGCTATTCTATTTTTAAATTTCAGCCCATGATTAGTTTTCTGATTAATTTTCGTCTCAAACTCTTGGTTTTTGGCAAAATAGATGATTATTCTGCCTTCTGCAACCCATGTGACAAGTAAAGTGTGCATATGATATAGATTTCCGATTAAAGACTTGATGACATTTGAATCAATGTATCATTTTGTTTTTTGGAATCTTATGCACCGCAGTGATACCTTTAGATTGCGTCGTTTGAGTAAGTTATTTAAATTTTAGTGTGACCATTAGCTGACGTGTTTCATTTTGCAGCAGGACGATGTAACTGCATGATATTTGGTTTATTCCTGTACATTTCCACAGATATTAAAGTCTGTAATGGTATATGCATTACCATTAATCTTTCGCAGTTTTGGGGATAAATTATTAAAATTGTTAATGTGTTATTTTTTCCCCCCAACCTGTCTGGAGGCGTACGAAATGTATGTACCATCTCCAGGAAACTGAGTAAATGGAACGGAAGCCTCCCCAAGTGAAAATAGGAGATCGTTTTCTCGGTTAAGGACTTGGTTTTGGTGTTTTCGACTGAAAGATGGTTAATACGGTTTTTTAAGAGAATGCTTTCCCGATTATCGGTGTGATGTCCTCGGTTACGGTTCCTCCGCGATCGCTGCCAAGAATATCTACCTACCCTAGTGGCTAGGACGGTATTCATGAATTGTTATTTTCGTGGTGTCCTCCGCCTTCCAATGGTTGAGTATCTGAGAGGCCGTTGGTCTCCTTGCTGTCGAAGTCTCCTCTTCAGCCCCACCCCGTTCCCTTCGCCCTTCCTCCTCATCCTCGACACCAGCCTCCCCCTTCAGGGTAGGGTCCCTTCCGGCCTCCCCCCCACTCCCCTCCCCGTTCCTTTGCTAGCGCGTCTCGCGCGCCGTCGGGAAGGAAAAGTTGCCACTTAAATCTTGCTCAAGTTCGGGGCGGACGGAAGTTTTGCCCGAAATGGTCGACGGGGAAAACTTTTATTATGGAATTCAGTTTTCCTGTTTCGCTAAAACGAAAGCTCCTTCCCCCGTCCCTCCGAAAGCCCCCTTCCATTCCTCACCCACAGTGCTCTCGTTGTCCTCTCCTCCCGAATCCGTACCTTGAAGTCTCCCGGATCCCTCTCTCTTTCTCTCGCCGCTTCCCGCTGCTTTTCTCTCTCTCTCTTGCACTCCTCTCGATGATGCTCCCAACCCTTCCCGACGTTCACCGCTCCCGTCCTCGGAAAAACTCCTCATTTTCCGTCTCCGATACATATATCCCCGTCCGCATTCATGCAATCCCTTCTGGAGAGAGAGAGAGGCGTCCGTCCCGTCCGCGCCTCGACTCAAAGGCCCGGTCGTTTTCCATCACTATCATTTCCTCTCCCCTTCCCGCTCCCTCTCAGAATCCTCCCCTTTGCGAGTAGAAAGGAGAGTGTCCTCCTGAGTGATATTCAGGACTGGTTCGTATGAAATTTCAACCAGAGAGTGAGTTGAATCGACATGAAATGTTACTCTCACGCTTGGAGAAAACTGTATCGTCATTATTTACGAAATCGTGCATAGAATGATGATAATATCTCAGGTTGGCTGTTGTTGTGGTTGCTGTTTTGGTACAGTGCATTTTTCTCTCTCCGGGTCGACATGCCATTAACTCGATCCATAAATGTGCACTGAGGATGTTTGCGTTTTAATCTATTCCAGATTTTGTTTTTGCTAAGATTTGCCGAAGAGGGAAGTGACAGTTAATTACAGCACTAAAAAGTAATTTTCTTGGGGTGACTGGGAAGAAATTGTCCCACCTGCCATCTAAACCTTTGACAGGTATTGATGATGACAGGTATTGTATTGATGAGCGTCTGTGACCAAACATTAGATGTTAAAAAAAGGAATGGAAAGACAAAAAACTTGCACGGTTTGAACGGGATATAGAATTTCATAAATGCACTATATTCAAGTGCTAGTATATACAAGATTCAAAGGTACCTTTTGATATGTAAAGTCTTTGAGGAAAGTTTTTAAGGGGCATCCATTTAAAGGGAGCATTGATTTCATTGATTTTTCTCAGCATAGAAATTTAATATTGTGTGACAGGACTTCGTTTCTGAAGTAATAACCTTTTGTAATACTTATTTTTGTGTGTAAAAGTATCGATCGTAGTATGGGAGAACTAAATTTTCTTTCATTATGAAGAACCACTTTCATAAAGTCACGCTAGAAAACAGTTATATATATTGTATTCCGTTTCAATGGCGGATGCTTATTGGTTATAATTGTTACGTTCCGCGCAAGTTAATATTAGTTGGTACACGCTGCCCTCCCATTCCTTTCAGTGTCCTGCTTTTGAACGTTTTCTTGTTGTAATGGCTATTTTCGAATTCCGTCTCGGTCTCTCGATGGTCGTCATGGGGATATTTCCTTGCCTCACCCCCCGCTGAGAAGTTCCGGGAATTCCCTTCCTCGCAGATGCAGTGGACGCGTGGGTGTAGAAGGTAATTTTGGGAATATCGTTGATGGTATCCTTAGGAGTCAGCGAAAAACCCGTCAATGGCGTGATCCTCGTACGATCCAAAAGTCACGTGTTTAACCACCTTGACCTGAAGAGTGGATGGGGTATGAATACGTTTTCACCCCGATATATATCGTACGGTTACTTCTTTTTTTCTTAACTTAACATTGTGTGACCCAGTTAGAGTCACGAAGGCAACGATACACAAGATTATTTTAGTTACAGATTCGTCTGATTCTTAGAATTAAACTTTCTCCTTTGGCTGCACTCTGTCCCAAGTTTTCTCTCCTTCTCCGTCCGGAAATTTCCCATGATTCTTCAAGATACTCGTGTTGGACGGAAATCATGTGGCATTGAGTCAATTTGTTTTTATTTTAGACACTTCGCATTTATTTTTGGCATTTGTTTTACGACTGGGAGACTGGCAGTCTATGTATAAAGAAAGATAGTATTTTCTGGGTCTACTGCGAGTTTATTTTCATTATTTGACCATGCGCTTGAGGGAAAACCTCCCATCTATCGAAACGTCTCCTCGATACCCTATCCCCTATTATTATGTATTTATCGTTTGGTCATGTTTTTAAATATGATCTAAAATCCAGAATCATTTTAGTTAAAAATTCCTTGAAGTTAACCCTGCTGCCTTCATTAAATAGGAATCAATTTTGTCATTTCATTGAATCTATTTGGAGATACTGCTTGCTCATAGATTTGCTTGGAAATTGATACCCAGACAAGGATTTGGAACGTAGCTCGTGACTTGCTGTGTGACTTATTGAAAAAGTGTCATTGAAAATGTCATCTTTTGACTGTATTTGGCTGTTGGGGTTGCTATTATCTTTTGTTTATGCTTTAATTTTTCATTGGTTGCTTCATCTTTATACTGAAACTGAAAGTTATATTCTGTTAGCGGGTAGTTTATTTAAATGATCGGTTAACGTTGAGTCCGGCATCTTATTACCAAAAATGAAATAACCATGTGGTATACAGGTGCCTTGTACAACTGAGTGATTGATAAATTGCTCATGTGATTATATGAGCATGAATTATAGTAATTAATACTTACTGTTCTCTAAGAATACTTTTGTCGTTCTTCACTGTCTTCCGTCGAACGTCGGCTTCTCATAAAGTGCGTTAAAAACTCAATAAAAATAATATTTATATCTAATCTTATCCCTAATGTTTGCGTTTTTCTTCACATATCCGACGCACCTTCGGGAGTTAATCTTCATCCGTGCAGTTCCGAGTAGTTTATCTGTTCTCAACGATCATCTGGTATATTTGCAATTTCCACGCCGAAGTCCAAAAATTAAAAGTTATCTACCTAGCTTATCTCAGCTTCCTGTTTTCGAGCTCCGGTAGATAGCCTCGGTTCATTCAGTAAATTTCAACCTTCACGAGATAGGGCACGTATTTATTTAGTCTCGAACACTTTCCTTCTTAAAACGTGCACACGTTTCAAGCGGACGCGTTTAGTGCCGTCTTGTTATCGTGTTGGTCAAACTTTGGAGAGCCTTGGATAAAAATTGTGAAATAAGCTGCGTTGATATAATTATTAATGTAACCCTCTCGAGTTCAAGTCAAATAAGACTTATCAAAGACTCATTTCTTAAAAGTATTATAAGGCGATGAAGCCTCCCTAGATACCACTTGATATGGGTTTAAATCCGCTGTTGTCATGCTGCAAAAATGTTGCAAAAAGCGCATAAGATCGTATTATAAATACATGCTCACATATATTTATAATATTACATTAACGTGTATTCATATATTTATCATGGGCGGTCCCCTCTCTAGCAGTCTGGAAATAGGTTGTCCACATATCTACCTTCCTTCCTAGCTAATAATAGTTCTCTTTACCTCGAAAAGTGATTATTTTCACATCTGCATCCTATTATGTGTATTTATATGTGCCTTAATATTTCACGTGCATTGGTCCGTTTCATATAAAGATTTCCTCTGAGAAAGAAAAGCTGTTAAGCATAGGAGGACAAAAGAAGCATTGGATTTGGGTAAATAGTTTAGGTATAATGTTCGTTGGAATTACCACTCAGAATCTTGCTTCAGTGACGAGAATTCGTCTCTCTTGTTTGAGATAAATGGGTTGAGGCTGAAGGGTGGATGCGATAATGTTATAATAGAGCTGTATCATAGGTTTTCGATCCTCAAAATGACCGTCTTAAACCGTCAACCATTGTGGTCATCATGTCGGTTGCTCTGAAGATTTCACAGCATTTCCTTTTCGTCAACTGATTCCTCTGGACCCATATATCGTTTTAGGTAGCTTGAGTGAGGTCCCTACAGGAAAGATCCCTTCGTACAATTAAATGAACCGGATCAGACCTGACTTCGTGGTGGTTGTCAGTAATATTTCGATCTTGCGTTGCAATTTATATGCAGCTGCATTGATAAGCGTTTGTCTGCCTAGAAATACGTCTGGAAGTTTACCATGGCGATTCTAGGAAAACCTCATCGTGGATTTTTAATCCTAGATGCATCCGCTTAGATACCGTCCAAAGTAGGGCGAATGATTTATCAATATGCTTGTTCCGCAGGGTTATTCAATCAGCGTCTGATTGCACCGACGCTGTGCTAGTATTATTTGGTAGCATCGTGTGCTTGGTTATTCATAAAAAAGTTCATTGCTGTTGCACCGCCCGGACGGCACAAATTCTAACCGTCGCTCCTACCTCCTTATTAATGGTGGCGACCAATAGTGAAAGTCATTTGCGTCATTAAGAATAGGTGGGTAACTGGTAAGAGGTATTTCTCGGGGATCTATTAAGTATTTCTCGTAGTATTTCTCCGGGAATGGAAAAAGGGTGGAGGGTGCATAGCGTCCGGACCCTACTCGCAACGAAAGACGTCTAGGCGATTAACTTCCCTACCGATGGACAGAGTACTGAACTCGAAGTATTCGAGTTGTGAGGACCGGTGTACGAACAAAAAAAATCTCTTTCCTGTGACTTGAACCCCGGACTCTCGGGATGGGAGGCCAACTCTATAGTCACTGCACAAACCCTATCCTCGTTCCTCCATTATCCGTTGTCAAGTCACCGTCCGTCGGTGGGTGGAACTCCTGGGAGGGCTTTAATTTGAGCACAATGTCTTTCTCGGGGAAAAATGGCCCCGATCAGAGCGGCTGACTCAACGGAGGAAATTAATCCATCCGAATGTTCCCCGCCGACGTGGAACGGCCTTCCCGCGGCCTCTCGCCTGGACCCCTCCGCCCCCCCCCCCCCCCACATCTTTCCTCTCCACTTCCTCCCCCGTCCCCCCTCTCTGCTGCAACACACTCGTCTCGCAGCTTCCTCCCCCACCCTCCCTGCTGCTGGACCACCATCCCCTCTCCTCCGTCCCCACATTGAACCCTCCCCACCCCGTGAGCCTTCCTTTTTCCACCCCACCCTCCTCTTCCCATATATGTGACCTCATTGAAAAGAGCGCATGAGTCACTGACGCGGGATAGTTGAGCAATATCCCCGCGGAGGGAAGAGTGTGTGAGAGAGAGTTTCAGTTCCTTTCCCTACCTTAGAGTCTTTCCTCACCTTTAAGCCTGCAATTCCATTTAGTATGAATATCGGTCATGTACTGAATTCATTATCCCCCTTCCCATGAGTACAGGTAAGAAAATATCATTACATTACAAATAAGATTTCTCTGGAACAGCAAATGTAATACCCTTGCATCAGTGGCGCACCCAGAAATTTTATGGGGGGAGGGGGGAGAGAAGGGGAGGCCGCCCCCTGCCCGACCTTTTGCAAGTGTAACCAAAATGTTATTTCATTCAGTATATTTTGAATGTTAATAGGCCAAATTAGTTATTAAATGTGTGTATCCTATAAGTAGCCACATCAGATTTACAGACAAAAATTGTCTTCAAATTTTGGCGTATGCTAATTTGATTATGCGTCACAGCTCAGCTAAAGTCTTTCTTTTATCTTTGGTCTAATCATACACGAGTAAAATGATGCAACGAGTTTTTCCTATTGCTGCTACCATGTGACTGTGACTTTTCAGTTAAAGATTAATTTGGGTTATCTAGAAAGCTAGGGGGGGGGGGGCTTAGCTTAGCTTTGACCCCCCCCACCACCACCGTGGTTGCGCCACTATTTCGTTATTTTATTCACGATGTGAATAAAGTTTCAAACTGATGAAGGGTATATTGATTATATACTGGGTACAGTATTTCGGCTGCCCTTATGTCAACAATGAAAATAAACGATTCGCTTTCAAAATAGATTAATTAAACGTTTTATAATTATGCTGATAATTTTCCGCTTAAGTGAGGAATTTATGTTCTGGACTCTCAAAGTTACGTATTTTCCGTGACCTGACAAAATGTTGGTCGCAATTCTCTAGCAGATAAAGTTACTCGGTCTGCCATGTGTCATAGCAACCACTGGACACGTAGAGATTTGTATAATTTGCATTCCAGTATCGCATTGCGATTGAATATCGACACCGTAATGCCGGTTGCCGTAGCAACATTACATTTCATGTTTGTTTCATCTGCGGGTTTTCCGAAGTGTCCATTCGGTGCTTTAGTCGATGCGATTCCGATATAGTATTTGACGTTATCTGCATCTTCATAAAGTTTGTAGCAGGGGTTGAATCTTCGTCAAATATGCACTATCGACCTTTAATGCTAAAAGAGGATTAGTAGCTATCATTTATTTTAACTATAACAATGTAAAAGCATTTAAAAAGCAATGCAAGAATGCATAAACGTGCTGTTAGTTGGGTTAGCTATAAGTCTTTTTGCCAACAGGCAACCATGTAGGTTTCTATCGGTAAACTTGTGTTTATAATATATAATATATTCACATCTATTCAAGATGCCTGTGTGATGTGTGTGGATGTGCCCTCGAATGCCCTCGAACTTTGTTTACGCTTCTTCTCCCAATTTATGATTCAAGCTTCAGTGATCGGAGCCGGAAATTTTGAACCGCGGAACTGAAGGCAAACTTCGGCATGAATCACTCCTTGGCTGGTCATCATCGACGTGCTATATGGCGTGAGCATCGCGTGGACCAACTCCCGCCCTCCTCCCTGTCGTCCCATCCCTACTTAGCTGCGTCTCGAGTACTCCCCGCGGCCGCGACGCGCATGAAGCAATCCTCCCAAGGCAAAGAAGAGAAAATGATAAAAGTTTTCTTCCTTCCTCCCTGCCTACTCTCTCCGTCGTCGGCCGTCTTGAGTCTCGAGTGGGGTGGGGTTGGGCGAAGGAAAGAGATCGAGGACCGGAAGGAGAGGCGGGAGGTCAGGACGAGGTCAGCGAGGAGGTCGCGCCCATCATGGGGACCTTTAGCATACTCTCGCACATCGACTGTGGCCCTCTCCCCGCATCGCATTGCCGCGTGGGTCATTTGCCAGGCGGAAGGGCTTCCGGAGTGAGTTTGGAGGCGGGATGTTTTCATCCGGTGCCTTTTAAGTCGCGTTTAGGGGCGTGCCGGTATTCACCAATCAAGCGCCTAATAGTTCCTTCCTAGGATGGAACCATTCGTGAGGTATGTGTTTCCATATTCGTCTGGCATCAGTTGATTTATACATTCTCTGTGTCAGGCATACGATGGTAGAACAGACTAATATGACTAGATCTCTACTGACCTCGTGTTACACTGTAATACTGCGCTTATGCGTTGCGCGCAAGTTTACCTGATGATGATGCTAAAGTGTCGAACACGTAGAATGTTATATACTAAAACTAGTGGACAGTACAATTATCATTATATTATTCTCAATAGTTAACCCGCTGAGTTTAATCGCCTATTGTAGCCGTCGGCGAATGGAACGGAGACATTCCGTGCGAATGCATTGCCGAGTTGGAGGTCACAGTACTGGTTATCATTCGTTTTCTTAATGAAAGAGACATATCACAGAAGTCGGCCAGCAAATCCTACTCATAACTACTACTTTCAGCTTGGACAGTTTTTCTTTACCGCTCTCTTAGATCTACTAATGTTTTTATATACTGATGTCTTCAAATTATTCTCCCTATTTGATTCCTTATATTGTGCTCCAATTCAGACATTCGAAAGATGTGACTAGTGCGTCTGGCTCTTGCTCTTTTTCACAAAACAACACGCGTGATTCATTCTAATGTACTAGTCTTAATTTTACTTACGCCTACATTACTGGGTTTATTAATACACTATCTTCAATAAAAAAGTGGAGATTTTCCACCAATTCCCCACTTTTTATTTGAAATTGCAGGTGTCAGTAACCGCCTACCCAAATTTACACGAGTCGTACGCTGCTGTACTTAAGGTGTCATGATGAAGTTAAAAATCTTGATTTATAGTCCTTAGCTGTGAGACGTTCAATGTTGATAACTATGCCAATTGACAAAGGGACACGTAGTGTTCATAAATTATGTAATGGTAAATTGTGAGGGAGGTTGGTCGAACCAACTGTTTTAATTCACTAACGACAGTCAGGTGGGGGGGATCCAGATTTCTGTTACTCTGACAGCTAAACATATGCTTAACATATTGCGTATAAATCAATTCCTTGCTAAAAATCATGATTGTTAACAATAATTTATGAAAAAATAATTGTATTGATAAATTAATAATGCATTTTTCAAATAATGTCTGCTTCATTAATCACAAAGAAGAGGTTTCATTAATAGCAATACTTAATTTATCGTTCTTGGAGAATGTTACGGTGCGTAATAGGGAGGAGAAGGTCAAAAGTGGTAAGTCAGTGTCATGTATGTATGGTCCCTGAGTGGCCCGAAATTAAAATCTTGCTCGGGAAAGGTTCGTGGAGACACTTATCGAAAATACATGGAACCATGGAATATTTCGTGAATTTTGCATTTTTTTATGGTCCTTGAGTATGATAAATGGCTCTTTGTCATGAATGCTTTTTCAGCGTCAGCTACTCTGAATTTAAGGCGGAGATAGTAGGGGGAAGGTTCCGCGAAAAAGAATATCATCGAAGCTAATTCCGCGGTAGAAGCAAATCGAAATAAGCTGCGTTCAAAAAGACGCGTAGGAGGGAAGAGGTAACGTTTCCTGCCACAATCGCTGCCCAAAGGGAAGCTGCGTGGACGCGGCGTAGGTGCCTACCACTCGCCGTATTAATTAAGAGACTGCTCGACTTCTCCGCCTTTTCCTTATTTCATCACGTCCTCGTCCCTCCGCGCGCGCGGATTCCCTCCCCACCCTCTTTCACTCCCCCCTCCCCCCCCTCTTCCCTATTTATTTATTTCCCGTCTTTTTTCCTCTCTCCCAAACTCCATCTCCCTCAAACTCATTCCCTCTGTCTTCGCCAGTGCATCGTGAGAGCATAATCCCCTCCGCGGCCGCCGCCAACCCCCCCTCGGCTCTTTTTCCACCCACATCATCATCTTCTCATTTCGCAGACCGTCCCGTCCCACTCCTCCTTTCGCCCCAACCCACCCACCCACCCCGTCACCCGTCCCGTCTCTCTCTCTCTTCCTCCCTTCATTGTACAGGCCCCTTCTTCGCTTCCTCCCCCCCCCTTTCCATCTGCCTCCACCGCACTCCCCACGCCCTTCTCCCTCCCTACGTGGCCTCGGACGAAGAGGACTCTGGCAGAGAACTCGCGCTGTTCGGCTCTCCACGGCGGTGTTTGCCCAAAGGCTTCACGGTTCCTCTCTCTCTGGCGCCCCTACCAACCTCCTGCACTTTTACCCACCCTCTTTTTCCGACTTCCACCCCTTTTTCGATGCTCAACTCGCCTCTTCCTCCTCCTATCTCTCGGAGCTCTCCTCTCCGCGTATCCCCTTCTGCATCCCGACCACAGTCGACCAACGCCCTTCGTCATTCATTTTTTTTATTTCGGGGGCTTGCTTGTCGGGTGGGATCGTTACTTACCCCTTTCGTAACGTCTGGGGAGGAGTGAGGGTCGTGGGGAGGGGTACGTTATTTTATTATTTTTTTCGGAGGGGAGGCGTGCGAGATTTATATTTTTTTTCGGTTCCAACTCGTCCTTACCCTGTTCCCTAGCTCCCCTACTCCCGCTTGTAACTTTTTCATTCGTGCCTCCACTCCGCCTCCCTCACTTCTCTATCCAGTTCTCAGTCTATAGTTGAGGCCCCTCAACCGAAAATGTCGGAAGATTTTTCATGCCTCACATTCGCTATGGGAGGAGAGCGAGATTTTTTTCGCCACTTTGCTCTCTATTGAAAGTCTTTCCCCCTTGCGGCCACAGGGATGCATATTAAAAAATGTACCATATTCATGCATTTATTGATTTTTAAAAAATTGCGGAGTGAGAGCGAGAAACGCGAAGATGGTAAATAACAGTTCGAGTTATATGTCATTGAAGTAGACAGCGTAATGCGGTCACTGATAATTTAATCAGTTATGAATCAGTAGCCCGCATGAATCTATAGAAAAAACTCGACAGCATTGCATATTTCCTGATTATAATCAAACGTCATTTATCTGTTACAATATTACATTGAAGCAGCAAGTGATATCACATTGAACGCTTAAAAACCCCATGCTTGAAAATATTTTAATTATACGGCCCGCCTTGTTCTCAGAAGAAGGCGACCAGTATCTCCGAACGGTAACCTAAATAAATGACTTGCTTTTCATTCTGGCCATTTCTTATCATTCTGGCCCTCTCCTGAAAAAGGCAAAAGATCTAAAGTGTAAAAATGTGAAAACCTCAGTAAAAGCACTGGAGTAGTAGCCATATAAAAGTAAAATAAATATTATCGAATTATAAACTCTATAGATAAATATTTTTCGAGGAACACTGTTTTTAAATTTACAAACAAGGAAATTGATGTCCATCTGTTTTCAAACCATGTATCTCCCGAGGACTATTACAAGGGTACCCTAAGCTATAAATCACATCGCAATCTCCATCTTTGTACCTTGAGCTGGAATAAATGTTTCCTTCATTCTCATCGTCATGGGGCAACAACCCTAAGATCGGTTCTACGCAGCTCACCGCTCGATCCTCCTTGCAGCTAACTTATTCATATTCACATGATTCTGCTGTCACATCCTTAACAACTTGCGCTACATATTTCATGCGACACCTTCCTTCTCTAAGGCTCTCATTCGATTGCCTTCGTCAGGCTATCATGTCTCAAGATATGGTTGAAATGTTGTCCTTTATTCTATTTAGTTAGTAACATTTGCTTTCTTTTTATTAATCTTCAGGTGGCATTCTAGCCTATTCTTTTCCATTTCCTTCTCTTTGTTCTCGCTATTTTCTCAGTGATTGGCCAACGTGAGGTGTTATCAGCGACTATGGGTCGAACAGTGAAAGTACGCTAACTATAAGTTCATTTTTCAAAACGTTTTAGTACTTTAGGAGGTTTACAAAAATAAAGCATTGGCCTTCAATCTTTAGTTTCTTTTGTTCGTTGTTATTCGATTTTGTTGGTGCGATTCGGCCATTTTTGCACTGCTCTACAGCCTTGAGTCTACTTTCCCTCGATTTGCGGTCTAAACGATCCATTAAATTTTATCTCTGATATTCAACCAGGATTTTTTAAGTGACCCCGCATTGCCCTCGGTCTCCATTTCCATTGCAACCAGTTCAGCAAACCGTCAACCTTCTCTGGAACCTTTTCTTTTGGGGACCACCAAACTTGGCTGCCTTCAATTTGAGCCTCGAAACCCCGCGAATTGTTGACTTTCAAGTTTTCTCCTCCGTATCACTCCTTCGCGTCCACTCCGGGGCCTCCCTCGCCGAGGATAAAATTTTCATCCATGGTTTTTTAGTGTTTCCCTATCGCGGTCGCCCTGGCCCCTCGGGTGCCAACCACCCCTCCGCTCGGTTCGGACCTTTGGAGATAGCCAGGCGGGCAGGTAATGAATGCCTGGACCTCGCAGTCTCTCTCTCTTTTTCTCTCCTCCCCTGGGCCCACGTCGCGGCCGCCAACTTCCGTCCCCATCCCCCACTCTCCCCGAACGCCCCCTTGCTCCACGAAAATCTTCGGCGTTCAATCCTCTGCCAGACGTAATCAGTTTTTTTTTCGTTCAACAGTTTGTTACTGGGACGGGCAAATGTTTACCAGGCGGCTAATCTATTGATTGCATCTTTCCGTACTCGGATGGTTGGGGTGGTGTTTAGTGGGGGAATTTTCCTCCATGGTGTTCATCGTCCGTGTGGCTCACTCCTGCATGACTGAGTTCTTTCCTCTTTCATCTCGTAGTTGAAGGTAGAGTTTGGTAGACCGATGGGCTGCTTACCTCATTGGGTTCGAATCTGGAGAAGGCATTTTTGGGCACTCCCAACCTAACCCTAACAATCTGAATGCTAGATCTTTCTGGTATACCATCAGACGGAAAGAAATTACCTCCCCCTCTCCTGTCCCCCCTCACCCTCATGTATGAATTTTACTAGCTCTTGGGCCTACTACCATGTGAGTTCAGCCCTCACCAACCAGAACAATCTTTGGGTAGAACTGTGAATTCTTTCGGGTTTCGTTGCGTTGTTTGTCTTGACTGCAGTGTTGCTGGAATACATCAGGGCGGCTTTAATTCGAAGTGATAATTTAACCCCGCAGAAACCTGCGATGTAACTTTGAGAAGAGCAGTGTGCTTCCATGGGTCATGACTGCTTGAGTGAAAATGAAGGAAAATTCCGGTTTTATTTTTTTGTTCGGAGAGTTACCGATTTCTCTAATTCCTCTGCAAATTATGTCCTCGAAAAGTTAACTCATGGATTTAAAGTGGTAGATCACCTAATGAATCATTTTTTTATCATTTTCCCGTGTGTGGATACAACGTTATTTCTGAAGCACTGACGCATTATGACGCACCCGCCATAATGTCGTCAACGTCTATTGCATCGAACTGTTGCAGCCGACTGTTATTAAATTCATTACATCCTGGAACCCATAAGTGGTTAACAACACCAATCTCGACCATTGAGTAATAAGACGATTTATGAAGTCCATAAAATTATGGAGCGTTTTTGCAGAATCAATTCGAGATGTGCTCTCTGGCTTATGATCATGGAATCAGAATTCATTTTAGCTGATTACACAGACGACTTTTAGGAGCTAGGATTTCAAAAGCTTAATGTCTAGTGATCATCATTACTGTTCATCAATCGCAACAATTAATCAGGGATTTTACTCTCCCTGCTATGAAATATTTCTGTCCTTTTACCTATTTATTTTCGTTCTTCTATTAATTGTACTTCCTTCTCCCCTTTAGTTTGTTCCAGAATTTTTTCCATCGTCGTTGCAAATGATACATTTTATAACGGGTTTTAGAACCATTCGCCTGTCTCTCTTCCATCCACTACCCTCTTTCCTTTATATTCCTCTGTGAATATTCTCTCCATCCTCCACTATTCCTCTTATTTTGTCGTCTTTCTTTTGCATATTTGATTTTTTAGATTATACTGAAGACCTCTTAATACTCTTTAATCTATCTTCTACCTCATTCACAAAGGTACAGGTTTTGCAACCATGATACGCAATGGGTCACCGTACTCCCTAAGATATTCTTACTTTATTCATCACTTACCTTTTTGTGGGATCTTTATCAAGGTTTAATTGCATGAGTAATTATTGTACAGAAGGACCTTTTTAGGATAGTGTTAAGTATTATTATTCGTATAATATAAGTATTATTATTCGTCATATAATATTAGTATTCGTGTCCATGATTTTAATGAACTGTATTTTGTCTTTCCAGGTAAGTACCTCCTGTTGGTGCGGTAGCCCAGTGAATGGAGTGTTTCGTTACGGATTCGATGGCTCCGGATTCAAATCCGATTGAAGCCTCACGGGACATCCCGACAAAAGTTCGTGCGCCCTGCGATTTTCTTAGTGCGGATGGTGCGTGGAAAATCGCTGGTGGTCCAGGGAAAAGAACTGGCTTTTTTTCTCAGCATGCGTGAATTTGTTACATCGTCGGCGCGAGGTAAGCTTTATTTTTTTTCTCCTATCATTTGCGTTGCGTATCAAACCGTTCTTCTGGTTGATCATTGAGTGAAGGAGTGCCGTCTCCTTATTTTGATCTCGAGGACCTGGCAACCATGGTTCGGAGCGGGACGGGGATGAGGGGGAGGAGGGGGGGGGGGGGCAGGTCGGCGTCTGGGGCCGGCGACGAGGTTCGAGTCTGGCCCCATTCCCAGCTCAACCCCCCCACCCCATCCCTCAACCGTCTTTCGCTTCGGAATTTCCGGAATGGGAAACCGCTCCGCTCTCTCAGCCGCCGCCTCCCCGTCGAGTCCGGGGGCGGGAAAAACCGCGCGGTGCCGACTTCTCAAGTCGTTCTCTCTTCTCCTCTCGTCTCTGCCCACGCAAGATGTTGATCGAGCGCCTGGTCGAAGGTCTCTGCTCTTGCGAGTGCATAGCGGCATGTCCCGCCTTCGCACGATGGCGACCGGGGACGTCTGTGGGCATCATAAGACCGTTTTACATGATGCAGTCTGATGCTAGAAGGAATACATGTACATAATACCCTGCAAGCCACTGTAAAGAGGGTTGACGGGGTGAACCATGCATACGCAAATACTCTCGTAAATGCATGAGAATTTCGCGAAGTCGGGAAACGACCCAGATACCATTGTTCAGTCTGTCATATACTAAGCCCGAAAAACATCTTTTGGGGGTCCACTTCGTGATGCCAGTTGTCATTCAATTTGGCATCTAATTTCTGTTTTATATGCAATTTAAGGGGTATGAATGCGTACAGTTTCGATACAATAAGGGTATAGAATACGGGGTGATGCCGAATTTTGAGGGCTTCTAAATGAACTTGTGGCTTTGAGAAACCACTCCTAGGAGGCTTCTCTCGGAAATTATCGCTTGGTAGGAGTCTGGACCTGGATTTCGGTAGATTTCATCGAAGGCATTTTTTGATGGCCTGGAGGGTATTTGTTCACTAGCAGATATCCAGTCTTTTGGATTCATTTCGTGTTTTATTCATGTTAGGAAGTTCTCGCAGTTACCTATTGTTTCACTGATGGACATAAATTGCTTGAAGAAATATCGTAAAATTCTGTTTTACATGTATTAATACTGTAAACTTGCGTGATGTCATGGAAGGGCAGAGGAAATGTATGAAGATCGCTTAGGAAATCAGGAAATGGTATCCATTAGTGTGTTACTTCCCAATTTTGTGCCACCAGCATCCAATGCCAACACATTCTGCGAAAAAAAATATTTTAATTTTTTAATCAATGTCCTTCAATACCCGGGATATGAATTATTTTGGCTCTCTTACAGCTCCCCTGGTACGGGTATGAAAAGTGAGAATGCAGTAACGCCTATTACGCTTGTGTTCACGCTTTGCAAATTACATTTGTATATCAGGCAAGCGATTGGAAATGTTGGCCGCTATCTGTTTTGCATTTTTTCTCGGCTACTTTATATTTCAGGGATCAGATAATGACTTTTGCATGAGACACGTTAATATCTCTTGGATCAATATTCAGCGAAAGCATTCAAAGTGGTAGCTATAAAAATTGGAACTTCACAGATGGAAGAACCACCCCCCTCGCGGTTGATCGCAGGGTATTATGTAGATGTTGACTTGAGTTATCTCATAGTGAGAATTGTAATGCTATAGAAATACGTAAGGTTAAAATCGCATGACTTAACGTTAACGTTGTTTTCAGCCAAATGTGTTCTGGATACTTTTCCTTGATCAGATAGGTAATTGATTTTCTAACTTAACATTTCTTGGGTTCGTGGGTTAGTTCCCTAATGAAGCTCTGGTCGGTCTTAGGTTCCTCGAACGGGGACGTCTTATCCCGCGGGCATCTAGCGATGTGCCACCGGTTAAATTAGCTCCTCCTCTGTTGTCTGCAAGCATCCGTTGGAAATGCTGTCCTGTGTTGCATTGTGCTGAGTGTTTCCTCACGTTTCCTCGCGAGTTTTATTTTCCTTGGAATGCCATTTCGGTCTCGAATCATGGCCAGGAAACATATTTGAATCCATGAAAGTCGGCCGGAAAAAGATTATGCTCTTACCACGGAATGTGCATTCTGTCGTCTTTTTGGCCTCCGAATGATTGAGAGACTTGAGATGGTCGTGTGTGGCTGGAGGAATTAAAAATTAAAGCATCGCGCGCTCGCAGCCATTAAAAATGAACCTTCTCGAAAAAGAAACCCTCTTTGGCCTTGGGTTTCGTTGCTTTGCAGCGGCCAAGAATAGAATGTTTTTACACCATTTACGTACAGGCGGCAATCCTTTAGTTGGCGAAATGCGTATGAAATAATGGACCCTCGAGGAATCGTTACCGTTCATCATTCCAGGGGTGTTCCCGAACCGAGGACATCGCGGCATTTCCGCCCGCTGCAGCGTTGTACACGCGCTCCCTTTTTCATCGGCGGGCATTAAAAATGCTCTTATTTAGCAATTTGCTTCCCGGCCCGCAATTCGGTGGCGCTCTCTTTCTCTCTCTCGTGGAGTTAGTTCGTTGTGGTGTCATTCGGAAAACTTCCCCCCTCGGAATATTTCCCCTCTCTTTTGTTATCATGTTTCTCTCCCGCTCTCGCGAACTAGCTTCGTTTCACCTGCCTCTTCGGCTATGTCTATTCGAATTACGGTCTGTAAAATTAACCGGAAGTAGTCTAAACTTTGCTATTTTCCAGCGGGTCCATGTGTGATTTTAATTTAATTTTTTTAGGCTGTTGTACTGAAAACGCCTGGATTCGATATTTCGTCAGGAGAATACTGTGTGGGAAGTACTAGTAGAATGCCAGTCTTTAGGGAACGGTGATAATTCTGGGGTAACTTGGTGGTCGTCACCTATTTAAAACTGGCCTCCTACGCCGGGAGCCTGGGTTCCAATCCCGGCACTGGCAGAGATCTTTCATTAGTATAGCGGTCGTTATTTGAGTGCTGTATAGACAGTACTTTATGTTCAGTACTCCGTCCGTCGGATGGGACGTTACACCGTTGACCCCCTTGTACCTTTCAATCGATATTAAACTAATGCCGAGTTTCTCTCTTCCCTTCGTCATTACCCTGGAAGATTCCCATCTCTACTCAATCACCCACCTATCTTAAATGGCGCACATCACCGTGCCGATAGCCGTCTCTGAATAGCTACTGCTACTATTACTACTAGTTCAATAAAACGTTCTTCCTAAGGAAAGACGGTCGAAAGAGATATTGTAATAGTGGCAAAACCATGATATTATCGATGCTGTATCTCATCTTGCTCGAATAGGTAAAGATTGGCAAGAATGAGGATGGCAACTGCATCCCGTCTTGCCTTGGGCGCACGGTTGAGCGACTCCCTCCGGTCATCTGACTTAAGATGAGCCTCCTCCGGGACTGAACTCTTAATTTACGTCTTCATGGATTAATTTCCTGGCGGAAAAATCATTTGATGCTGTTGTTCTTAAATCATTCATTTTTTCAGCGTCTATGAGCGCACAACTTGTCAGTCATTACTCGTTTTTTCTCCGCATTTTAACTGGAAAGCGAATGTGAATCGACCGTTCGTATTTCCGACCTTAATAAAGCTCCTTGAATTATTTTCATAGAAATGTTGTCCGTATTAAGATACGTAGTTTTCATTCAAGTCGGCTTTAGTGGCAAGCTTTGGTGCGCGCACGCACTCGTGGTGATGCAAATTTTTAATTATTTCTGCACAAATCCTGCATAATTTTAGGGGCATAAGATAAGGAGTACATTTGTGGAAGGAACTGGGTAGCTTCCTCCGCCTCAGTAATTTCACGCGTTTGTGGCGGATTGTAATGGCTAATAATTTCCATGCCCCGCCTCTTTACCTCTGCCAGCTCCTAGGCGAGCGGTGAACTCCCAGCGGCGGAGAGGGATTGTGTGAGTGGAGGCGGATGAGGAGAGCGGTACGGTTTGGAAAAAAGGGAGACGCGGAGAGTTGTAGGGAATGCATTCGTGGAAGAGGAGTGTAGGGAGTGGGGAAGGGGGCGAGAGAGACAGACAGACGGACTCGACCCTCGTGCGAACTTCCCCCTTTGCGCTGCGCCAGTTGAGGCATAGTGTCGAGGGGCTGAAGTGCGCGGATCCGCGCCCTTAGCCACGCCCAGCGGAACACTGGCACGCGGGTGGGGGATGGGGAAGGACGAGAAGGTGGGGAGGGAAAGGAGTTTTTCGAGTGAGGGAAGGGGGTGGATGATGACGAAGGGATGAAAGGGGTGGGTCGGTTCGGTGCCGGGAGGGAGGGCGTTGTGGGGTCGAGAGAAGTAGGGTTTTCGGGGGTAGTTTCGAGGGGGTGGGAGGAGGAGGATGGGAGCGGCGGAGAAATGGCGAAAGGGTAAGAGAGGAGTTGAGGGATTATTATTTTTCCTCTCGTTTTTATTTTCCCACCCCCATGAAGAGGAGGTGGGAAATGAAGGGGAGGTGGGGTTAGACGGGTGGTGTCGTAGGTGAGGGGTGAGGGGGGTTGGTTGTCGGGGTTTCGGGTAGGGGAGGAAACCGTATTCGTTTTGAGGGTTGCGTCGCCGAAATTTAGTGCCGGCGTAAATTCGAGCGGTGGAACGTGCTTGAAAGAGTACTTGCCGTGGGGGCGCGGTGCTGCTACGTAATGATGGCGTCGCCGTTGGAATGAGGATCTTTGTTTTTTTTCCATTTATTTCTTTCTTTTTAACCTTCCACATGCCACGCCCCTCCCCGGCCCTCTCCCTCTCTCCTCCCGAGTCCTCATACCCCTTCTCCTCTCCCCCTATAACGCCGTCATGTCCATTTTGTGGCATGGAGTGCGGCGAGAAGTGGAATGTAATTTTTTCGCTCTTGATTATCGTTCCCTTTAATGTTTTTTTACTCAATTTATCCTAAGTCGTGTTTTGCGAATGCACATGCAATTATATCGTGGATTGATCCCAAGGTAGTGATAATTTTCCCAAAAAATGCTGCTTAGGCTACGCTGGAAAGGACGAGGTTATACATTTTAACAGGCATAATAGTTTAGTTGCTTAGGCGGTAATTTTAGGCGAAGGTGAGCTAAGTACGAATGAAATTGGTAGAGAATCAAATAAGTATCACAACTGGTAACCGGTGCCTTGAGAGCGTCAAGAAAAGGATTCGAAAGTGGTTGATATGGTACTTGGTGTTATGTGGTCCTACGACTTGTATATTGGGCAAAGCGAAGACAGTTGAGTGGAGGCTTCTAAGGTGCTAGTTTGGAGAATGGAAATCGTGCAGTGGACAAGGAGAAAGACGTACAAGGATGTACAGGAAGTATTAGTTGATAAAGGGGTTTGGTGTAAGAACCTTTGCAAAGGTAGAGAAGGCGGATGAGCAAGCCATTTGGGATTATTGTATCCAGAAGATGTTTATAGAAGGTAGAACGCTGGGAAAGAGAGGAAGGGAATGACGAGAATGTGCTTCATACGTGGAACAGATAGAGGCATGAGGTTGAATTTTAGTACTTAGGTGCCTTTATGCAGGTTTGCTTATGCACTGGTCAGCATAGGTATGTTGGAACTGCCTATATTCCTTTCCTTTCTTTGTCAAAACCTTTTTTTTTTATTTCTTTGAAATGGCTTGTAAACGTCCTAATTGCAAGAAAATTCGTCATACAAAGTTTTATTGTGTTTCAAGTCGTGAGAGAGAACGTTAATTGTGCCTCCGCCATTCAAGATGATGTGAACTGAAGCCATGTCGAATAATCGGAATTTTGGATTTCACGGGAGTTTCAGAGGCAAACGGTATATGCTAAATAAATGGTAGTTTTTTTTAAATAGCTATCGCCTTAACAACACGAAGTTTCTTTTGTGGTTGTAGATTGTTAATATAATGTAACGGAATATTTCCTTTTTCGAGAGAAAAGTTTGCTAAATGTATCTAATGCCGTGAAAAAGAATTTTTTCCGATGCTTACAGACTAAAGGTTGTCGTGTTGTACATGGAAGGATAATATAACGACTGAACTGTTGGAATCGAGTCAGGACTGTTGAGGAAAATACCAAGGTAGAGAATACCTCTTCTATCGGACGATTTCCAAAAGGGATCATCTACAGCCTAGTGGTAGATCGTCCGCCTGGAGAAACCCGATAGAGAAATAATATCTATCCAGATGCAACCAGTACCTCTACCCGAGGTGGTAACATATTAAAAAGTCGACACATGCTTAATGACTGGCCCATTTCAATATCCTCTTTTGCGAGTTACTCCTCTGAAGCCGAACAGAGCGTTTCTGAGACTCAATGGAAACTTTTATTCCCGCATAGTTTTTGTACGGAGAAGCGAAGAATATTAAGGTGTAAAAGTGAAGAATGACGTATTTTGAGGCTAGTCGTTTGTAGAATGGAATTTAGAGATGCGTGAAACCAATCGTAGTTACTAGTGAGAGGCGACTTGCAGCTTAAATAATTTGCGATATTTAGGATAGCTGGGTAATTGGATTGAGGGAGGTATAATACGTTGAGCGAGGGAAGGGTGGAGAAAAACCCCGTGTCGGCATTAGAATGATCTTAATGAAAGGCGCCAAGGTCCACGGTTTAACTTCCCTTCCTACAGACGGAGTACTGCACTCGAAGTGCTCTCCACCCTCTCCACATAGGACTCAAGTAGAGACCGGTATACCGTTGAAAAATCTCTGCCTTGTGCCAGGATTAGAACTCTCACTCTTTGTATCGGAGATTAATACTCCTAACACCACACCAACCCTATCCACGCCAATCGTAGAATTGAGTATATTGATAGCTATAGTGATGATGAAGGATAGGAATGTAAGCGCTCATGTTGGCGTTAAAGGGTACCTGATGAAGGTTGGAGGGATCGTGCGTGCGTCTCCATCACCCGGGGAAGCGAGGGTTCGGGGGTTGTCGGTTGGAGAGGGTTTGTGGGCGCACCGCTAAGGGAGTGGTCGGGCGGAGTTGGTGGAAGTAATCGCACGGAGGGTTGCGTGAAGGGGGCGGATTTCAGGGGTTTCTCTCATGATGCGTGGGGCTTTTTGCGTGAAGCGAGCTGGGGATTCCACAGGGTTCCGCAAGGGGGGGGGGGGGAGGCTGCAGTCGTTAACGGGCATTGTGGCGTTATGTCGAGGTCTTTCGCGTTGCTTGCCATTCCCTCCTGCCCCTCTCTCTCTTATGCGAAGCTTCCTCACTCCGCCACTCTCACTTTTCGCTGGTACTTTCACCCTCGACGCTCTATCTTTTTTCCTGTGCTAAATTCTCATTACGAGGTGCGGTTGTGAGAAAGGGGAGATGCGATTCCAAGGAAGTCCGACGTCGGGAGATGGCTCGTGGGAAAATGTTTCCAACCCTTTCCTTCGCTAACAGGACAGTATAAGGACTGGATTGTGGCCCTCTCCGGACCAAGGAGTTGTGTCTGTATGAGCTGAGCTCTAGGCTAAACATTTACAGTGCTTCAAATTAGTCGTGTCCTTATAATTCCAGATATGTCTTCGATACGCTGCGCGAGCACAACGTGGCGGAGGGTGGTTATGACATGAGCGTTAAAAGTTATTCGTCCGGTACGAGTTGAATTTGCCTACAATGTGGTTTACGCTGTTTAGCATTCATAGCCTTGGTTCCCTAATGATTTCAGTAGATGAATGGTGTAAAAGTAAGAATCGGATTCGTGCGGCGGTGGCTAGTCCCAGCATCCAATCCCGAGGTCGGGTTCGAATCCCGGCATTGCTGAAGACTTTTTCAGCAGTATGCCGGTCCCTACTTGCTATGTGAAAACAATTTGAAGTTTAGTACTCTGTCTGTCGAGTATTGGATTAGACCGTGGCATCCTTCTCGCTATTCTTTTAGAGTAAGTAGGCCTTGCCAGTGCCAGATTCGCCCCGATCCCTGTTATCTCACATCTGCCCAATTATTTACCATATTTATCCATGTCAATCACCTCAAACCTTGGTCACCAACTCAGAATAGTGCAACTAATAGGAGAAAAACGTTTCATTGCATGCCATAGAATAATTCTCTTCTTTTACTTCGGTTTTATAATCCACCATCGTATCCTTTTCATTATTATCGAAATTTGATACCATGATCTAACTTCTCTATAGGTCTATGCAAGAAGACGAAGGTTTTTTTCTCATTCAAGCCACCTTTGGCGCTCAAGACGTTATAAGGCGACGAGCTTGCGTGTACACATCGAGGAAGCAGGTTCCTAACCACCGCCTTTGATTGGGTGTGGGCTAAACCCCCAGCGGAGCTATTACAAGAAGGCAGGATTTAGAATGAAGGTATAGACGGGTGCGCTCATGCATACGTCATTGGCCGGAGGAACTGCGACAATTTGAGTTCGCCGAGGGAATTTATGCGGAAGTCGGCGCAGCTAGAGCCTCATATTCTCAGCGTATTACACTCCCCCATGTATTTACCTCTCTCCGAGTTCCACGACCATTACGACGGCAAGTATGAATTTTTAGGACCGTTTTCCCTCGGGCATGGAAGGAAACGTGGGTGTGGTGCCTTATACCCTTGCTCTGAAGCCTTTTCTGCACCCCATCGCACTCGCTTTTCTTTATTTGAGTGCTTTCGTATCTGGGTTCCACGGAACCTCCAGGTTCTGCTGAAATCGATAAAAGCCACGGAACTGCCGCTCAACGTGTTCCACAGTTCTATGGGTCAGGGTCTTCCACGTAAAATATTCACTCGTGTTTCTTCATTAATTTAATTTGTGGTAGTTTAATGTTGTGACTATTTTATTATATTTCAAGTTCTCTGGGCTAGGCACACTGCGTCTATTACTTTTCAATGTAGCATGTCTTAATCTCCTGTACTCATCTATTCACGTCAGCAAGTTTTCCACAAGGGAAAAAATTAACCACATTGACTGGGTTTCAAACCCGTCCCGTTTATGGTCGATTGCTTTAGACGGTTAAGCTACCAAGGCGACTTTTTACCCTCTAATATGCAGGGGATCCGGGTTTGAATCCTAGTCAAGTTGGATCATTTTTTTCCACGTGGAAATCTTGTTATTTTGCATATCAGCGGGCAACTCCGTGGAGAATTTTCGCTGCTAGATCGCAACCTTTAATTTCCTTAGCGCAACTTTTACCCTGCACCGTAATTATACTGTTTAGCAATTTTCATCCCCCATTGTGCATAATGTTCAACGAGTTGACGATGATATTCATTCTTAAAGACCATGAGTCTTTCGCTGGACGCAGATTTCGTCTCTCGTGCAGAATGCGAGTCGACACTTGTCTGGAGTTTGTATTCATTGTAGGGAGTCGTGCATGCCGTAGTTACACTTGTTACCACCTCCCGTAGTGCGGTCGTAGCAGCGTAAACACCTTGATCTAGTTTTGGTGTGCATTCGCGATGAAGGGTGAAGGAGGGAAACGGAGAGGTTACGACGTGCTCCCGAGTGGTGAAAATTCACTTAGTCTGTCCAGCTCGAGTTGGCAATTGGCTTGAAAAGCCTTGCGGTGGTGAGGATGTGCGAGTTCAAGTCGTCATGTCTAATGTGGTAAACACCTTCTTAGCTTCAATTTCTTACAGTGTACATCTCTGGCAACGTCTGGGAAATGGAAACATCAGTCCCAGATTTCAAGCCTGCAGAAGTTGAGATTGATTCGCTAGACTAGAAATTGCTGGCCGATCTCTAAATCTATAATAGTGTTGTAGGATTGTGATAGTGGTTCATGTAGCCCTTCATGGTGGATTATAGTAATTTTTTTTATTTTTTTAAAGGAATTCATTTACGCCTATTACGTGGTATTACATGATTTCCGTTGTATAGCGGCTGTAATTCAATGAAACTAATCGTATGTAAAGAGCTCGTAATACTTCTTGGCCACATTTTTACTATTAAATGATATTTTTTTGTCGTATTAAATCGAAGTCAAGTTTTTGTAATTGAGTTTATATTAATTGAAATTAAATCTTTTCTTTTGTTCTGTAGAATCTGTCAACCTACTTATTCATAATCTGTCATAATTCCTTAGTCTTTATACTCTATCCTCTGAAATTCGATGCTTTCTTTTTAATTCTGTATGCATTCTTATTTGATGTTCCCACCTTATTGTCCCTCATTGTCGTAACTAGTATTCAATTCAGTTATTGTCTAATATTAGGGTAGAGATCAAGTCGTACTAAAACCTTCGGCATTCGTAATTCACGTCTCTAGAATGGGCATGGGTAAAGGGTTGATCTTAGATTCAGCTGAGGGCATCCCAAGTCATTCTTCCTTCCCAACCCTAGACCATTTGGGTAGTACCTACCCGAACAGTACTCCTCGCGGGCTATCACGCTGTCAACACCATTTCCTGCCTCCCCAGGCTGTGGGTAGACGGTACTTCCTTGATTCCTTGCACGTATTGGACAAGGATGTGTTTATGAGAATTTCCTGGTATGTGTTCATTAGGGTATATGTTCGTCACAGGCAGGAAATGCAATGGACGAGACGTCATATATCCTTTTCAATGGCTCATTGTTATATTTCGTGGAGCACCTCTCATCTTCTTTAATGTTTATAATCTTTGATGAATCAGCATGTATGTAAATGAGACCCACCAATGATTATTTGCTGTTTTTTTACTTCTATGATCTCAATACAATACGACCGTTTTAAGATTACCTATACTCTGGGAAATTAAGTTTTATGTTCAATATTTTTGTTTTTATTTATTTCGTCTATTCCTCTGAAGTAGATCAAGGTGTATTTCTTGTGTATTACATATACAACTTCAATTTTCAATTCAATTCAATTTTAATTAGTCCCAGGATTTTTTAAAATATAGGACCAGTCAAAACAAAAAATACATACACATTCAAAATCATACACTTCTGTGGTTGACAAATTCCCCCAGAAACTGACTTGTGCTATAATAGCCTTTGTTTACCAGAAAGAGTTTCAGATTAAACTTGAAATTTGCCCTCGTAGGAGCGTTTTTTAAGCTTGGAGGCAGAGCATTATAAACCTTGGTAGCTATGTGAAAGGGGCTCTTATTGTACATGGCAGTAGAGTGGCAGTAATGTACATCCCCACTATGGCGAGTGGTACGTCCATGCACTTGACCATTGGTAGTAAGGTCTTTTATATTAAATTTCACGTTTAATTTTTTCGTGAATTGGTTTCCCCCTTGTGATGTTGATGATTGGATAATTTGTACGTATCCTTTTCGACTACCTTCGTCCATGGAAACGTACCCAGTCATACATGATCTCTGCGTTACCTTTTTGATGTTAGAATGGCAATAAGTTTTTTGATAAAAACTAGTTTATATGAGTATAATGCCGCGAAAGTGGTTGTTTTCAACTGTTTTCGGAAAATTAATTTTTCAAGTAGGTTGTGGGGAATTCCAATGATGGAACTGTCGAAATCTCATGGGATGGTGCTGTCATGTGACAACATGTACAAGTGAACAAGTGGATCACTCCGGTGACAGTGTGTTACATGGCAGTGATTCCTCCCGACCCAACCGTAGGGTGCGCACGGGGGAGAGTTCAGAGGGGGGGAGGGGGGTCATACGGGGTGCGGCACAGCCGAAGTCGAGGATAAAGCGTCCCCGTTTAAGCTTGGTCACCTGTTGGCGGGGTTCTTCCACCTCTCCTCCGCGGTGGCCCCTCTCTCACCTGTTGAGGGCGGGGAAAGTAGCGCCCGGGGGGCCCGAGAGAGAGAGAGAAAGAAAGAGAGGACAAGATGGGGCCCCTCTGAAAAAAGAAGGGTCCGCCATCATCTCCGCACGCACTCGGGTCCTTCCCCTCGTCGCTTGGATTGGGGAGGCCGTGGGGGCGCGGAACACGGCGGATTAATGCAAAAAATAGATAAAGAAGGGTATTCCGAGGGATGTGCTTTTGTGTCGTTAAGGATGGGTGCTCTTAGTTCGGTTTATTTGCGGACATAAGGATAGGTGGGTGTTGAGTGTTGGCAGATTTTTCATCGGGGACGTCGGCAGGCTGGAGAGAAATATGGCGTCGAAATCGACCGATGCTTGACGAGAGTGTGAACTGTTTAGCCTCCAATCACTTGGCGTTGTAACTGAAATTACTGGATTACTCTCTGTCTAGCAATCAATCAGGGTTCCGGATTCTGTGGAAAAATCACTTCTGCAGCCGGAATCGAACCCATGGACACACTGGATGCGAGACCGGCACTCCATCCACCGCACCAATTCAGTCCCCGGATGTGACCCTCGGCGTGGGCGTGGTGGGACGCATTGTGTGTGCTCGAGTTAACAAAAAAATGTCCCTCCCCCCTGTCCAACTTCTTTTTGTTCGACCCCTTCACCCTTCAAAATGTCCTTCCCCGTCTTTTCCCCTCCGTTGTTGCCAAGGAGTCGGAAAGCGTCGTTGTCGACCACCCCCTGACCCCGTCGGCGAGGGGGTCTGGCTGCGTGGGGATGGCAGGTGGTGGTTTTCCCAAGTTTCCCTCTCCCGCCCCCGCACCCGAAAATCCTGGGCCGGAAATATACTCGGGGAATCCCCTCCTCCCCCTTCCGTCCCGGCCCCCCTCCTCTCGTCGTCGTCTCCTTTTCTTATCCCTCTCCCCCCTTTCGTCCTCCTTCGACACCCTCGAGGCTCCCCGGAAAAAAAAATATTTTAAACCTGCCCACCCTACTTCGTCTGATCCATTCTTGGCCCCGGATATTCCATCCTCCGCCTCGAGAGTATCCTAAGGACCCCTGCGAGGAAATCCTTCCCTTCCCTGCCGGGCTGGTCCCGCGGAAAACCTCCCCATCGTTGTATCTCCCCATAATGTTGCGGCAGTACTGGGGATTTTACTTAATCTGGAAGACTCTGGGGAAAACTAAAATATTTCCAAGCAAATGCGTAAAAGGACTCAGTCACATTGAAAGCTTGCGATGGAGTGTTCACCAGTGTGTGATCTTCCAGCTCTACTAAGTACCTACCTTTCAGGCCAAATCGAATGCGTGGGGCAGGGGCGAAACATTGTCCAACATGAGCAAGGTATATACCTACGTGCATGCAGTCCAATAATACATTACTACGTAGTGAGAATAATAAGCGTCAGTTCGACATGCTGTGAACTATGGTGTGAAGTGTTCATGCACTGCAAACCCTGCAAAGTGGGTGTTTATTTCAGGAAATTCCATTTCAGTTTGTCGGCATAATGTGGCGAATGTCCTCTGTTGGTATGCCAGTGTAGGCTCTGTATTTTCTCTCTCTTCCGAAGATTTCGATTTCATTTATTGACTGAATTCCGAAACAAATCAGATGAAAGAGTAGGTACATTGTAAATCTGATGCTGTAATTTAAGGCCGATTGGTTTTGCTTAGGTAACAACACGTATTAAAAGCATTATCCTGTTAGGAAAGGATTAATCATAAATACAAAATTCGAGCGAAAGATTATAAGATGAAAGAGATTTTTTGCGGAAAAAATTACTTGAAGAGTATTTTTTTCCGCATGCTCTAAGGTTCAGCGATAATAGTGAGCAAAGTTGCTAGGAAAGCTGTTGGGATGTAATTGCGGTATCAAGGCAGTTGCCTTATATCTACATTCAACTCTTCATTACAGCATCGTTTGATTGATTTTTAATTTTCCCTGAATATATGTTTTTTAAGCTTATATATACCACAGTAGGCATTACTCACCTTGAAGCTCCAGGGACAGTGATTATAGTTAGAATTTAAAGAGAAAAAAATCCTGCCGATCAAAATTAATAATTTTTTTCCCTTTACAATTTCACTGTTTTATAAAAAATTAAAATATGTGCAACTGGTTGTGTATTCACGGAAAATACGATTGTGTGCGTAACCAAAATAAGTTCTTAATGTGGATATCTACCCTGGCCGCACACCCTTGTATGTGGTGGCTTTGGGGCACTACATAAACATGCGGATACCTCTCTTTAGTTTCCCCGTCTTATTTTTATCGTTTATTGTTGATTTATAAGATGGTCGTTTTTTTAAATTAATGATACCTCTAGTTTTTAGTAGGCAAGTCAATGGCTGTTAGCTTTTAAGCTTCCTGTCTCGTAGACTTACACACCCATACAGCCACGGTTCATGCACCCGTTATTTTTCGTGCTGCTCAATAATTATTAACTTGTTTGAGAGTTTGAGCAGAGGCTGCCTGATCATCCGTGAAGGACTCTGATCCTCACCTGCGTAGGAAACCACCACAAGATGTTGGAGTGGTGTTTCCGACGAATTCGTTCACCTTGAATCGTCGCTCGGCACGCGTTTCCATTCCGCCTTCGACAAGGCATGGCCGTTATCTCACTTGTCTCTCCCCACGCACGTGCTTATCTCTCACTCTCTTCCCCTCTTCGCATCGCGCATCCATAATGGATTAGTTTGCCGAGCAGTCATCGGAATCGCGAGGAGTCGGATCGGAAGGTGGGGAGGGCGGGGGTGTTTCAGTTAATTCAAGGCGGCTGAAGCTCCACCTGGTGGTCGATTACGGTCGGAGAAACGTTTATATTCCCTCTCGACGCACCCACGGGCGCGTCGGCGGCTCCGCCCCCTCCCGCACCCACGGCGTCCCACCTCTCCCACCTCCGCCCCCATCTCCGCCCCTCCGCTCCCTTGCGATGCCCTTTTGCCCTCACCCTGACCTGGGGAAAGAAGAGCGATGTTATATAGGTGGGAAGAAGGCTCGATTGCCTCCTCTACGCGACTTCGCACGATATATTGCATTTGCAAGGCAGACAGAAGCGACAAATCAAGAAGTAGGTTAATGAAAGTTGATTCATGTGAGTATTCATCTTATTTGTTTATTATTATATTATAACGCCAATCTTGTCCCCTGCCACACACCCTCGCGATGACTCGCAGGTTATTACGTACATGAACATTCCGTACATCAGTCTGTGATGGGGTTGTGGAGATGTTCACGTCGTTTGAAATGTCCGTTTCGTAGAACTCGCTGGTATTTTTAATCACATATTATGTTAATTATTTGCTTTGTTCAGGTGGTGTGTATGCTGGTGGAATTCCTCTTCCCTTTCCTTAGTTAATGTGTATGCAGAAACTCTTGGTTCGGAGTTCGACTCGGGTGAATTGCATGATGATTGATTAAACCAAGTCTGGCAGAAACGGCAGCAAACGTTAAATTTTCTTCGCTAGATTGAGGTCTACCGTAGACCACGTAAAAAACTGCGGTTGCCCCTTCTCCAGCGATCTCAAAATATCTTCAATATCTGCGAATTGCATAACAAAAATGACGATTCATGGTTTTACAATCATAAACTTTTGGAAATCCTCCTACCACAGTAACCTCCTCTACCACATGCCCCTGCGGCGGCTCGCTGGGTCAAATGTAGATGTAACGTCAGTGGAGCTTGAAGCAATCGAATCAAAGACTTTTTTCGGTTTACGGAACCAGAAATTTCCGCCGCGTGGAAATATTAACTGGCTACAGTTTCGCTTACTTTAGTGCTGTCCTCTTCAGGTCAAACCCGTAGGTACCTATCACACATATTACAATGTATGAAACGAGTATTTTTGTTTTATTTTGAAAACGAACTTTTGTCTCTACAATTATCGCCTACCATTCGTTTTTTTGCCATCAAAAGCTTTTTTTTGTCAGCAAAAGACTTTTTTTGAACCTTCGACGGTGCCACGGCCAGTTTCTAATGTCTAACGAATCCGGATACAGCTACGCGATACCCTACAAACTGCCGCGAGGGTTGTGGCAGGGGGTGAAGATCACCATATTAAATTGTCGTAGGTCGAGACGTGTTGCTAATGGAAACGATATGTTTTGAGCGGATTTAAAAAGGCGGAAGTTTATATTGTGTATTTACCTTGCCCAGTCGGGATGTGATTTCATTTGGGGTATGTCACGTTTGACCCATGCGCAGTTACACTAGGGAATTCAATTCTCAGACGAAGTAATCCTCCCCAACTCTAAGAGTTTTGGCTTGATCCTTGCTTATGGACCGTGGGAAGGAAAGAGGGGGGATGCGAGCGAGGATTTCCTCGTCTCAGACGCGGTAATTGATTCCAGCGGGGCTCGAGGACGTGTGCGTCGGACAACGCCGTGGTCCAGGTATCCAGCACAAGCCGTCAGTCGAATAACCTCTGGAATACGCTGTTAATCGAGAAATTTCCACCGTGTGGTGATCATTATTGAAGCTATTACATGATCAATCCAGCTTTTTTTACGTCGTTGGCTATTTTAGGTAACCTCTGTGTTTTTGTTGCGAGGTGATTGCGCTCGTTTACAAAAGAATTTGTTGCTTCGCAACATGGCTTCCGGGAATCAGTCGAGTCTGACGAGTTTCTTGCTGGCAACATTTTTTTGTTTGAGTATTTTCCTAATTGCCCTCGGGTGTAATTTCAGTCCTGTTCGTGTTCAGCCTAACCATCGTTTAGGAAGCAATGAATTCTTTAGTTGATGGACGATGAGTTTGGAATACAGCAATCGTGAATATGAAAGCGAGACAGCATGTAATGAATTATGTATGGATTGAGGAGTCACGCTGGCTCGGTGAAGCGGAGTCCTCGTTCGTTGTACAGACGTCAATGGGATTCTCATGGAAAGTAAAGGAAGAAAAGACGGCAAAAATTTCAGCACCAGGTACGCCTTCATTGCAGGCGTACTTAGATTAAGGCTATTATTCTGCGATTAGCTTAGGATAAAAAAATCAAGTTTTTGCTCGTTATTTTTATTGCCTTGTCAATGGGGACCTCATGTGGAGCCATCGTTTGAATGCCAGTCACTACCGTGGCAAACTTAAAAGAAAAGGATTATGACGAATCGTTTAATTAATTACCGCCAATATTGCTATGTGTCTTACGTATGTAATCTTCGGCCTTTTTTATTTTGCAGATAATAATTAAGGGAGGGAGATAATAGGCCTGCTCTGGTGGGTAATGCGCTATCAGGATGCTCGTTGTTCGAATACTGCCATGAGTGTCAACCCTTGTAGGTGAATTTTCGTCCTGTAAAAGGAGAAATGCTGCTAATTGACTTGAGCTCGACTCAACGGTATTGCCATCATTCTGGGGAGACGATTGTTGATAATTGAGATAATTTCCTCCGTTGAGGATGGACTTTTATGGGAACGAAGGAAGATTTCCAATCTTTTCAGAATTCAATCCAATTTAGAAACCTGGTGTCGGAATTTACTCTATCGTACAGAAATGCGCCAGGGGCTTTAGGGAGGTATAAACTGAAGGACGGGGTTCTGTACCTGGAAAGCGTGCTGTCTGCACTGAAGTACAATGGAGAATGGTGTACGGAAAATATTCTACTGCCGGGGTACAAACCTGGGCGAGATGGAGAAGTCTGTAGTCACGAGGTAGTTGCCATCGCACTATCCCGATCATTCGCTGCTTTGGATTCATGTTACTGTTTTACTACTGGGGGAGAAGTCGAAGTTCTTGCGGAATGAACTCCCACGTCGTTGTGCTCATCGCGAATTGCATCGTCCTTATTGCGTAATCATACTGTGTAGTCAATCTCTCTCTCCTTCTCTCCGTCCACCTAATGGGAGTTCGTTCCATCCCTTGAGCCCTCGCCTTATTTCTTCTTATGTTCTCACACATACGTATATATGTATGTTTCAGTCTCAATCGTTATTTTTATATCATTTTATAAAGGTGTGAGAGGACGGAGTTTCTTGCAGCACCGCGGAGGATTCTTTTTGCAGTCGTGACCGTGGGGAGAGAGGAACGGCTTGAGGGATTTGGCCCCCAGAAGAAAAGAAAATGGGGGAGGCGGAGGAGAAAAGAGGAGGAGGGGAAAAAATGGCTTGGAAGGGGGAAAAAATAAATCCGAGACAAATGGACCCTCCGTTAATTTCCGAAACTGCGCCGTGGGTGGTTGGGTTACTGCTCTTTCCCCTCTCCTCCCTCGCCGGGAGAGGGAGAGGAGGGGGGAGAGGGAGTGTAGTGGGTGTGGGTGGGTCCGTCTAGGGACTGCGAAGTGAGAGAGAGAGAGACCCCTTGGGAGGGGATAGAGGGAGGGCGGAGGGGGAAAGCGTAGTTCTGTTCCGCGGTGGTCCAGCCTCTCTTACTTCTCTCACTCTCTCTCCGACGGGCATAGTGTTCCCTCGTCGGCGAAGGCCAGCTGGATCAGTAATGAGGGAACTTTCTTTTCTCCCCTGCTCTCCCGCCCTCCTACGTCGTTTCGTATCTCCCCGCCCCATGTCCACTCATCCCCACCCATCGCTAGGGCTCCCCGCGTCATAAGACACCTCTCTCTCCCCCTCACTCCCTCAATTCTCCTCGCTCCTTTCCGTCCTTTGCGCATCCTTATTTCATGGCCGGGCTCGTTGGATTGCTCCTTTTGTTTCCAGATTTTACTCCCTTCCCCCCCCTCTCTCGCTCCTTTCCGTCCAATCACCTATCTCTCCCGTCTTTCCATTCTACCGTTTTTGTAAACGTGCCTTCCGCTAACTGGTCGACTGAATGTTGTTCTTTTTCTTCGTGATGTTGGAGTGGGGATGGAACCTGGAGATTAGGGAATAGTCGCTAAGTTTTGTTAGCGAAAAGGATCGTTCGGGAAATCGTCTGAATCTTAGCGGGTGTTACCCTGACATTCGGAATGTTTACTGCATATTGATAATTTCCAATCGTTCGTTCGTCAAGTCATATTCTCTGCCAGCTCTTTGTTCTCGCCTATGTTGATAAGGTTTCCGAAGATGTATGGAATGGTGCATTGATGAAATTAGGGGTTACCTGACGCTGGCTGCTGTGCTTATGTCGATGTTGTACAAAGTCTTCTCGGGCGTTCCACCGGGTCATGGGTTTCATATTGGCCGACGTTTCAATACTCGCTCGTGTGTCGTCTTCATGTCTGATGTGTGAAGGTAGGGCTCACGAAGACTAGTGGAAACTAATTATGGAACTACATTTATTGTGTAAGACTTGTAAAATTGCAACCATTCCTGTACTTATCCAATGATATTATGGTCAAAAATGGAAATATTTCATTTTTGAACTTCACATTCGCACTTTTTAAAGATCTGTGAAAAGGAAATTACGATATTTATTTTATTTTATCGAATTCCTGTCTTATTTTTTGATTGCCAATTGCGTCATTTTTTATTGCTGTAAAAAGTTGGATTTTTTTGATACGCCATAAGGGCTTGTTATTTGGCATTGTATAATTATTTGAATATTCGACCGGCTATGGAATTTTCGACGATTTGAGTATCCTACTTTTTACCGGCAGTGTCATAGTCGGATTATGCCAAGCTGATTGAATTTCCTCATCCCAGGCTTTGAATTCGTGTGGCTCCTGTTCTTGCTATAATGGTGCTTGTTTCGTGTATATTCTATGTGATCTCGAGGGATAGAATTTTCTAGACTCGGAATGAAACTTCCTGTTTTTTGTCTTCATATAAGGCCACCGTTTCGTCGTTTGTTCCCTGCTTACAGCTATGTTTTTCATTCCTGTACTATCGGCCCCCGAAGTGCGCCATGCAATTATATCGATCGCCCCTGAATATCTGCATGCTCTGAGTTGAAAATAAAACTCATCCGACTCCCTCCTTAGTCTCGTCTCTCCACAACTATTAGATTTACCAATGCGCTTGCTACTTGTCCATCTTTAATTAAGTTGGACGAGGTATGGCCGACGTCAATGTGTATTCTATCCGGCCGATTTGCGCGATTTAAATGTTAAATTCGTGAAAGTGACAAACAGAGCACTGCTCAGAAATTTTCGTTTCAGAGTCTCCTTTTAATGACTCGCAATAAATTAACTTCCGATGTAATTTAAACTTCATTAAGGTCGTATTCGAGCGGGATTCGTTCCAGGATGCAACCGGCTCTTGAGCGCATTCTTTCAGAAATTTCGAGCGAGCTCGTGGGCGCCGCTCTCATGCAGACTGCGCCTTTATTCCCAGGTAGTTTGAACTCATCGCATTGTCCGTACCTTCTCCCGAGTTCCCGGCGCATTGCTTATCACCGTGCTCGATTGTTTGTGTTCCGTGTCCTCCAGCACATGGCCAAAAGCCGGTGTGTAGTTTGGAATTGTGCTCGACTTTTCGCCGGCAAAGTCGGGTAAATTCCCGCCGTTCCTCCGTGGCCTGTCAATATTTATAAAACGCCACATTTGACCCTTTCCCTCCGTCAAAACTCAAACATCAATATCCTTCGGGGGGTTTTATGCGCCCCCACCCCGTCCCACGCCCGCGCCCCGCCTTCCTTTACCTTCTCCTCCTCCTCTCTCGAAGCGTAAGTAATGGCTTCCCCGGACAACGACTTCCCCATTACCACGGCCTGGAGTCATCGCCAAGGGCCGTGCGAATCGGTGATCCATGGATGTGGGAGGGGGGTAGGAAGGGTCGTGACAGTATCCCCGAATAAGCGTTGTCCTCCTTTCTATACTTTCGTCTCGTTTTCGTTTTCTCGCCCTCCCTGTAGTCTTCCCGCCGATCGTGCGCCCTTTAGTCAGCCCGGCATCGTAAGGTAACCAACGTGAACAACCGCTGACAAATTCAATGTATTCCCGTTATATTCTCCGTCGAACATAAAATTATTTGAAGCATGCTTGTGATTTTAATCCTCAAAATTTTCAAAGTTGCCGAATTTTTAATTTCGTGACATTTTTGTCAATGCTTATTTCAAATTGCATCAGCTCAATTAGATAAATTGCCGAATCCTTATGAACCGTTAATCCCTATTTTTTGTCCTTAAGCGTAATTTTTCCCTCTCCATTCCCTTCCTGAACAGTAACCAAGCGCTTTCAATCGAGTATGATCATATAATTGAATAAAACTCGCTGTATAGACAATTGTTGGCATGCAATGTTTGAAGGCATTTACCGTAGAAAAAAACGTAAAAATAATTTTAAAATTAAAATAATAATGCTCGTGAAAAAATTTAAAATTCGGATTAATACGAAGTAGTAGTGCTTCTTGTATCACCGCCGACGTGAAGAATATTTGAAATATGCACATTGCATGCTATAGTCGATAGATCGTGGCCAATACCCCGATTCCCGGGTCAGTTGACCTATTTTACGGCATTACTTGTTATGATTGTTAGTTATTCACATGTTATTGTAAGGTTAGGTTTTGGTGGATTTGGAAACCAATAGGTATTGAGCTCGTTATTTCTTGAGACATTCCGTTATTTGAAATTGTTTTTAATGTCAAGAATTAGGAGTCCTGTAACATTAATTCATTTTGTTAAATAATGGTAAATGGACGGATAGTAAATTCGTCGTGGCGTTGAAGATATTTTTATGCATTTTGAATATTCTCATAGTTTTGCTGTCATTTATGCACTTTTTATTTATTTATGTATCTTTATGCGTCGATTTCTTTATGTTAAAATGCAGTCATCATTCGATTTGTAATTGAGCATTTTTGCATTAAATATTTTATTTTTTTCAGTATATGAATCAGGATTAGCTTGAAAAGCATTTTGTGTGTGCTATTATATTGATTTTATATTTAGTTCGTCTTTCTTTGGAGTAGTATGCATTGTATTGTTGCTTATACAGATGAACATGAACGTGTGTTGGAGTCAGCATGAATCTCATATTCGTCATCCACCACCATCTTTCACCTTCCGCATTCATCGTGGTCCCCGACTCGGTCGAGTGGCGATAACTGCTGCGGCCTGCCAACCTATAGATCGCGAGATCGAATCCCGCATTGTTCATAGATTTCCTGCTTTTCATTGGATTAAGTTTAGGTTACATGCTGAGTTGTTATCTCGCAGTTGGATCACCCAAAACCCTTAAAACCCAATTCCGCTGTGGCATTGATGAGTGGACGGGATGATTTCGGTGCGAACCGGTCCACCGATGTCAACTGACGTTTCGATATTTGCGGCAATTAGAGGCAATCGTTCAGGTCTCGTGGTGGTCAGCAACCGACGGAATATCGCATTCCCGAATGGAAGCACGGCAAAATACGTTTGTTAGCTAACTTGCGGATGTAGTGTTTTTATTTACACTTTTTTTTACACCTCTTACGTTAGCTCAGACACACCATTGCTGTAAGCATTTTTTAGAAGTGGCATAACTGTGTAAAGATGGTTTTTTCTCTTGTTTGACTCTGATAGTCGCGAGCCAACCTCCTTAATTCCCATTCCCCGCACTCTCCGCCCCCACCCCTCATCTCTCCTTTTGTGGTGGGTGCATTCTATCTCCACCCACTCCGCCTCCCCCTCGTTAAAGACAGTCGTGACTCATAGCGATCTTCCGAGACCCTGTCTAATCTCCTTCCATCCCGTTGTCTCTCTCCCTTCTACGCCCCCTCCCCCCCATCCAACTCCCTCAGTCCGCCCACACAGGTTCACCTGCTCCATCCTCTTCCTCCCGCTCCTTTCACCAGATGTCTCGTAGGTCGTGTGGATGGGAAGGGAGGGAGAGGAAGTCTGGCGAGGGGTGGTAAGGAGACAGAAGGGAAAGACAGACGCAGAAAAGGGTGCGATCGTCTCTCGTCTCTCTCTCTCTCCCTCTCCCTCCCCACCTCTAATCTTGAAGTCGTTTCAAATCGAAATTAATTGCTATAAAGTAGGAGTTCACCAACTTGATCAAGTCCAAAGACCTCACTTCCCCCCTATTCTACTCTTCCTCCTTCCCCTCTTTCTCTCTCTCTCTCCCTCCCCCTCCATCTCTCTCCGCTACCATTCATAGCCTCCGAAGTTTGCGAACCCCTTCAGCTCTCCTTAACTCTTCAGACCGAAAATTAATTAAACGAGTGAAGGGGTGAGTAGGAGTCGGGAAGGATTTTGTGTGTGTGGGGGAGGGGGGTTGTGGAGGGCATGAAGGAAGTGAGGGAGAAAGAAGGAGTTTTCTTTCTTTCGAACTTTAATGGCGATGAAGTAGAATATATGCGATAATTTCTCGCCTCTCCATCCCAACCCACGAAAAAAGGGACGCAGTGATTTGATTTTACCTGTAGGATTGGTTACGGTATTCGCCTTTGATGGCCTACTAATTAAATCCCGCGGGAGGGACTTGTAGCTCTGTGATGGTGAAAAATATCGGCTTATTCCCATTGACGGCTAGCATATTACTTCCCGAGTTGATATTTTTAATATGCCGAGGAAGGGTATCCCATGTCTGGTGTTGCTTTCATTATACCGGTGTTGAAATTGGAGCTAGTAGATAATCTTCGAATCCCCTTTGGAACACACCTGGGATTTCCGTGATATTCTTTTGAAAATACGTTCATTGCTCCATTGTGTAGGTTGGTGTCATTTATTTCGCTATCTCGGAGACATTTCGTGAATCGCTCTCTTTCGTGTGCTGACGATCTGGCATCCATTTGCGGAAGTCCCCAGTTTCGATCCTGAATTCCTCGCTTTATTAACAATTTTTTTAAAAGAACTTGAGGGGATTTGACCAAGATATTGTCTGATACGAAATCTTTTCGTACTCTGATCTAAAGGAACTAACAATTTTTAAGATATCGATCGTTTCTGATTTTTTCACGGGAGTCGTAACCACATTTTAACGCGCTGAGTTGTTTACAGACGAAGTAGAATCCCTTCTTGACGTTGGAATAGTTCTCCAATTAAGCATTCTCTCGCATTAGCTCGCTCCGAATAGTCGAGAGGCACCCTATTAACGAGTTCAGTATCGAAGGTGAGTCCTTTGGCGCGGGTGGTGCTTTCTTCGGAGGTCACGTCATTAGGAATCGTACAAGAGGTAAAATTTTTCCTTTTCGGTATCATCCTTGAATTGCTCCTTTACCTCTCAGCGTCGTGAAAGAAAGGGACTTGGATCTACTTTCAGCCGAACTCGAGCGGAGCCCCCCTTACAACTGCCGGGACATTTTGGCCACGTCTCGTTTTACCTTCTTGCGTGTTCACCGTCTCAATCAGTAAGCATTTATCCTGGTAGGTATATGACATGCGCTGGTCTCGGCATCTCCCTCCTAACTGCACCATTAACCTAATTGCGTCTTTGAATTACTTTGCTTTCACCGAAGAGGTGTATCTTCCGGGATGTTGTCGTGTATCCTCTACCCATTACTTTTTCATCTCAGTGCTGTCTCCTCGACCCTATCTGTGCTTGCGGCTCGCCTTTGAAAATGGGAAGAAATGAATGTGCCAATACTCCTCGAATTTGAGAATCGATGTTTCTGGAGTGAATATAGAGTGTCAGCTTTCGTCAAATCGCAACTTCATGCGGGTTTACGGCTTCCCAGCCTTGGTTGAATTAATCTTTTTTGTTGTATCCAACCTTTAAGAGTATGCTTTTTTAGCGTAATCAATCCAATGGTTGAGTTATTCACTCTTAGAGTAGTTTGCAGGTCCTTTCTTTTTTTCTAACGTCTAATATTTTTTCCTTTTGCTTCTTATATTTGCTTTTTTCATTTGTTTATTTTAGAACTTATTGTTTCTAAAATCACTTAAATATTTTTCGATTCTCACTTACTGTTTGTCTTTTTTCCTTAAAGCAACGGTACTGGTAGTTGATACGTTACGTACTCGATGAATTGTACATAGTATTTATGAAGTGAATAGCCGTGTCCGAAACGTGTGCTTCTAGCGCTAAGCATGCTACAATGCTTGCTTCCGGGTGGAGGGGGGTATTGTCGGAAATACCCGAAGCATGTCCGAACGCGAAGCACTCTGAGGGAAGCATGCTACGAAGCCAAAGCACAGAAGCAAGCTTCCATGTAGGCTTCGAAGCATTCTTGACGACAATAACAAAAGATGGCGGAGCCAGCGGCTGCATATAAATGTGAGTAGTATCTATTGTTTTTAACTTAGTATATTACAATTTCATGATTATTATTTTACGTAATAATAGTAAGATTATTATACATATAAGTACTAAATGTAATCTAGCTGACTAAGTCAACAGTTGCAGTAGAAATCTTAAAAACGTTTCAACGTGAGTATCCTGTTAATATGTTTTTATTGTGCTCTGTTTATATCTTATATGCTATGAGATATTAGACGTTTTTGTTGTAATCACGTTAAATGAAATACACACTTGCATATTAAAATTAGTGAATTGTGTTAATAATTTAGCTTTATTATGGAATTCATAGGGACAGATGAAATGACGAAAAAATTTATCGAAGCCAGAATAAGAAGGGAGAAAACATTTACCGGTAAGAGGAACGTGGCGAAAGCGGGATATGAGTAAGTATTAAAGGGTTTTTCGTTTACCTTGAGCTACATTTATCGTTTGTCAATCATGTTTATAGACGAACGCGAGTGTTTTATGTGTTCTCCTGTTGTTTTTACAAGTTTTTGTTTCTTTCTGGAAGTAAGGTAATGCATAACCTGCGAAAATAAAACCAAAATCACAGTTTATTATTCGTCACAATGAAGGCTTATCCTTGATCATTATAAAGATAGATGATACATTATTTCATTAAGTGAAAAATTTATGTTGTCCATAATCCCTTTGCATTTTATCAAAAAGTATGGTTATTTTGGTTTTATTGAATATTTGCCATTTAGTTATTTGCATTTTGTCACTAATGTAATGCATTAATTATTTGCGGAAAGCATTACTAATGTATTTATCTATAGAAGAGAACGCTGTTTTTGAATGACGTGAAAATCCTGAGAATAATCGCAAATTTTTATGAGGCAAATTTATTGAACCAACTTAATCTTATAATTTTTAGGATGATATTAAAAGAACTGGAGTTGGAGGGAAAGGTGACGGCGGAACAACTAAGGAAGAAGTGGCATAATTTGACTACTAAGTATAAGGTATGTAAAATACTTCCCGTACACTGCATATAGAATAAAAATCTGTCATAGTTCTTAACAAATATTGTTTTGATTTTCCATGAGTTCGTAGTTATTAATAAAGTACTAAAATTTTCTTTTATAAATTGCTTAATGTACGAATGAAGGTTGCTTTATTTTTATTCCATTTTGTCAATCATGACATGTCAATTCCACCTAAAATGTATGCATTATTATCATCTTATGTATCACATCCAAACATCTTCCTGAATGTATAATTAATGTTGAATACAGAAAACTTAACTGATTCATATACAATTATATGTTTAGAAGTGTCTTATTTCCATTATATGTCACAAAACTTGTTCCTTTTTCACGTGGTTTCATTATTGCATTTATAATTTTGTTCAATGGCAGATTAACAGTAGCTTATTATTTTTCTACTAGGATTTCAAGAGACCAAAAACTGGCCAGGTGTGGGAGGATGGAGATGACACCCCAATTACCTGGCCCTTCTTTATCATCCTCGATGAGTACCTCGGACAGCGCCCAAATATAACCCCCCCTCTCCTTATTTCCTCTGACTCCCCAATTCCCGCTTTAACCATTACTGAGCACCCTCCCTCCTCCAGTTCACATATTACCATCCCTGAACTTAGTCCCTTAACATCGTCTTCCTCCAAGAGTTTGTTTTCCTTTTGTCCATCACCAGTTACTCTCCCAGAACCTTTTCCCTCAAGGTCGTCTTCCCATTTGCCTTCTCTCAGTATTTCATCTTGCTCCACAACTCCTGCTCTTCTATCTACTTACACCCCTAAATATCCTCGACCCACTTCCCACAGTTCTCCTCTTTCCTCTTTTCGAGTGTCATCTCCTCCTCTCTCATCCCGAAAGAGGAAGATACAACCAGACTTCCTGGAAGCAGCAGTGGAGGAGATGCTGCAACAAGGGAGGATTCATCTTCAATTAATGAAGGAGTTGGTTGAGGAAATAAAGAAAAAATAAACTATTTCCGTGTTTCCGTGGTATCTTTAATATTACCTAACTTATAATGAATTGCACTGAATTAATGAGCATACCAATTAATTAATTATGTATCTCCTGGGAAAATTCATGGAACATGTAGTTCCTATAGTTTCCCTCCACTTCTTGAAACTCTTCATCCACCTCCATTATTTCAATATTTTGCTCCTCCCTTTCTGAAATGCACACATTGTGCATAGCAGCGCATGCTGCTATAACCTTCACTGCTGTATTGAGTTTTACCTCAAGGGCCTTGTTGAAAATCGCCCTCCACCTCACCTTCATAATGCCAAAAGCATGTTCACTTTAATTCTTGCTTTGCTCAAGGCGTCATTAAACAATATCTCTTCTCCTACAGGATTCCGGTAAGGTGTGACGATGGTTATTGGGTGTTGAATACATGGGTATCCTGAATCACCCAACAAACAGTATCCCACTGGAGGAAATACTCCATTTGTATAAATTGGGCTGTTTCTTAATATTCTTGCGTCGTGGACTGACCCTGGGTAGCCACAGAATACGTTAATGAACCTGCTATTGGCATCACACACACCTTGCAAATTCAGGGAATGAAAGAGTTTACGATTAAAATATTCCCTTTCCATGGCCCTGGGAACCACTACTCTTATATGGCACCCATCTATGCACCCGGCAACACGTCGAAATGCATTGTTCCTACTTAATGCGGCAAATTTTGCGCCATTCCGTCTCAGTTCACGTTCGTCCGGATAACGAACAACTGCAGGGAGTCGGGCCACAATTTTATTCAATATTCTGTGCACGATATCGTGAACCGTGGACTTTGGAATCCCAAAAGTTAATGCCACTATTCTTATTGAGACGGCAGAACTGAGCCAGCACAGAAATAGAATCAACACCACTTCAATAGACCATCCCGAATCCGCGTTTTCAGTGCATTGACGGCACAACCTTTGGAATGCGTTCCTTGATATTCTGGAAAACAGGACTCAAGAAAGTAAATCAATGAAGCCAATAGATGCAAAACTTCATAAGTTGATTTTTTAGTGTTATTACCTACCTAAAATGTTTCCTGAAATTAACGTCCGGATTCCGTATGAACATCAACAAGAATTGCTTTAAAGCAGGGTTGCAATAAACACCTCGAGGCTAAAATTAAGTTTGATGGCTTTCTGTTATTTATTTGACTAATATTGAATACCGGGATCCGTTATATCATCAAAAAAGAAGAAAGACAATTTTTTTAGGCGATTAAGGTGTACTACATACCAAGTTCTGCACTCGTCTCCTTAATAACAATAGTAAAGTTATTAATCTCTGAATATGCATTTCCCACCCCTGAATGGCATACACAATTAAATTCTCACGTTCTAATTCCATTGGGTCAAGATATCTTCCTTGGTAGGAAAATTAAAAATCGTAATAAAGATTCTTGTTATCCGTAATACAGTCGTTTGTCTAAGGTAGCGAAGTAGAACTGAAAGAGTACAGAATATTCTTCCGACGCTTTGCTTCTCTTTTTCTTCTGATTAAAAAAATTTGATAAGTGTTGCCCCCTATCGTAATTCACTACACCTTGCGGTTGTTAGTATTGCCACTACTACTTAACGTCGCTACTTACCTTAGACCGTCCGAATGTTAAGCATTCTTTCCCAAGCATGCTTCATTGTACGTCAGCAATACGTCATCACCAAGCATGCTTCGGCGAAGCATGCTTGGTTTTCGGATACGGCTAATGTCTACGCCAATGGCTTAGATTTTTTTGACGAATGTCATTCATAGAATAAATACCTACTGATAACCCGTGAACTCCGTACGAAATTGGCAATGGTATATCCGTATCATGTGGATACGTATCCTTATTCAATTTCGATACTGAAATCATCCTATAAAATCTGCTCATTGGAGTCATAATTGCTAAATGCAATTGAAAATAATGTTTATATGATTAATAAACGTCTATAACTATGGTAAAATGTAACAGGCGACGTAGTAAATGCTAAACATGAATAACATGGAAATGCCTCGACATTAATTTTTAATGTTAAACGAATGGGATTTAGCCAAAATTTAGGTGAATTCCAAACTCCGCCTCGCTGGTGTGGTGATTCGACAAATGCTTTTGGTTCATCGATTCCTAAGAGAACAAGTGCGTGAATTTATTTATGTTGGTGAGTGTTTTGTATTAATAATATGCATTTTAATCGTAATAGTGCCAGCAAATTACTCTTTGGGAGAATTGGCACACGCAACGCCCATTGTGAAATAAATTCCAAGAACACAGAATTCCACTCAATTTATTTTCCATGTGAGTTTAACATCTTGTGCCTCGAAACCGCGGGGAAGAAAAGAAATTGTGTGCGATATATTTTTCAAATTTCATAATGGAATTAATTCACCGAGTAAAGCCAGAAGTAGTGGAAGCGAGCCAAATTTCTTCTCCATGAGTTTCTCTACGCTGTACTGTTTATTTGAAATAATAGAGTGAAGGCAGAACATAAGCTTCGAAAACCTATAAATGCTCTGACATTCGTCACTCCCGAGTTTTGGCAACCCTGATCTTCATTATTTTTCGTAACATTTCCGGATTTCTTTGCGTGTGCGATGTGTATTTCAGTACGGAAAAATTATTAGGCATCCGTAAATCCAGCATTTTAAAAGGGGCCGTGCTAGCACAAAGTTGGTCTTTTTTTCTTCTCCCCGGATCGCCAGACGTCTGTGTTTCGGAGTCCGTGTTATGTTCCTTTAGGATTGAAATGTGAAGTCCCCCGACAACATCTCCAAGGCACTACAAAACATAGAGAGTCGACGATACGCTCAGCGTGGCAAGTGATTGCCAGACAAGGGGCGAGATGTGGAGTATTACTTTTGACGGCGAGTGCAACGTGGGGAGTTCCCTAGTTTTTTTCGTGTGCCGTTTGGTATCGATTGTCTTGACTCTTCGCCTTTTCCATCTCTCTCCCGCAAGTCCTCCCCTTCCCCCTCTCTCCTTCCTCCCTCTCCGTTCTCCACTCTCTCTTCTATCCTCCCTGCTTTTTCACAACCCCTCCCACCCTCGTTCCTCTCTCCTTATTCTATTTTCCCTCCACCTTAAGGACTCACCTTCCCCACGTGATCTTGGGGCGAGCAGTGTCGGCGGTGATGTAATTGGTCATTTTCCTCCCTGAACTCTCGTGTATCAGTTCATTTCGATTCGGAAACCAATATTGAAAAATTGCGCCTTTTACACAGTTTTGAAACGAAGTCTATTTTAAATAAATGGTTGTCGAATTATATTGTAATGGTGCTCCTACACCTTGAGCTATAATTGCACTATTGAACCTAATGTTAATGTTAATGATAAGATATACAGCATCCAAGACCCAGGCAGGAGTCGAACCTGGAACACTTATCACATAGCCTTCTGGTGAATCAGTCAGGCCTACGTACCTGACTGATACACCGATCTGACTACTGCGGCCGGCCTACTTGAAATTCATATTCAAATGCGCGACTTATCAATAACTTTATTCTTTAAAATCCTTTTTCATGAATTCATACGCAAGATTTGTGTAAAAAAGGCAAATTAATTCGAAATATATGTTTTATGGAATGGTCTGCAATCGACATTTTTCGCTTTACTTTTCTCTTCCATAGTTGAAGGCAGTTTACTTTCATGCTGGTATGAGAAGCTGAATTATATATTAATTCCATGCTATTTGAATTCGATTTGAGAGAAGAAGTTGACAGCGCATGAGAAAATGCATTTGATTAAGTAAGTTTTAACGCCAATTACTCAGTACTTCAGTGTTAAGTAAAAGAAGGTAGCAGAACGCGGTGATGACACAACTGTGTTGATAAGCAGAACATCGAGTGTCTCTTGGCGTTGTTTAATTAAGCTTGAAGTTGCGCAGGCTGTTAAGCAGTAGCTGATCAACCTTCAACTCCTGCTGATCCGATGTATTACATGAGAATGTAAACGGGAGGCCAAAATACCTTGTTTTTCTTAAATCGTTCCTTCTCGCAATTTTACGCGTTTTTTAAAATGATGAAATCCGTTCGTGCATCTAAATGCGCAGTGAATAGGGCTTAATTGTTAATATTTCTCCCAGGTGTGGTTCAGGCCACTCGGTTCAAAGGTCGTATTTTCGTGCGTTTCCGTTGCCTATGTATCTCTAGTATTGGGATTCATTTATTTTGTTGGATTTTCCAGAACAAAGTGAACTTACTCTAGTTCCCGGAACCGAAATTGCGTATTGGTTATCATTTATTTACGTCAACACGTTACGATGCAAGCCCACACAAGGACGTGTGGCAGTGAGTTAAGTCACCTGTCGTGAAAAGGAAAACAAGAGGTAAAATGGGATCATTAGAATCATTTTTCCGATTATCTTCCTTCATTCGTCTTCAGCATTTCTTCGCCTTCTAAAATGTCCTCTATCCACTTTTTGGCTCCTTCGAATCTAGATATCACTTCGTATAGACACAAATTTTGTGGATAAAAGGCGCGATACGAATAATGGCGCACGTAGCAGATGAATAAGTCAGCTCTGAAACGGGAAGGAGAAGTTTTGATTGTAATAATCGTTTTAGGATATACTTTGAGGAATTTCGGAATTTCGACCGTGAAAAAAAAACGCCTCTGAATAATCCCCGCTTTATTTCAATCGCGTTAGCCATGAGAATGCTAAGTTTTGTGGTCAAAATTGGTTGGAATATCACTAAAACTCTTTTTTTCTTTGTTTGGTCAATAATATTCTAGGATTGAACGACAGTTGAGGGTATTCTGTATCGTCATTAAAGTTAGTTACTTCCCTGAACCGAAAGTCTAATGTCTATAATCCAATAGCTTGATATGATGGTATTTTTCTTATTGTGGTAAATAATATTTTGTGGTTGGACGATAGTCGCGGGTATGCTGCATAAGTATTATGTACTGTTCTATACCGATAGTCTGATGTTATTCTGAAGTCCCTATTGTCGGTAGCCTCAGATTTACTGTAGCGTCCACGTCAACTAATGGCTTTCCTCAACCGGACATAGAGTTAGGAAGAAATTGATTTATATTCAAGATAATGACGATTCATTTTTACCGTCAGTGTGGTAGTATTTCCGACTATGCGACAGCGTGACCACCGTTGGGGTTAACATCCCCCGTCTCATCCCATGGTGTATCTTAGCACCCTCCCCCCTTATTCGATACGCTTCCCACCTTTCTACTTGCCGATGGTTTTTCCGCTTCGCCCCAACCCCCTCTCCCGTCTCTCTCGTGTGCCCCCTCCCGCCCCCAGTGGCACGCTCTCCCTCACCCCTCCACCACACTGATTCCCACTCTCCTCACCCCTTTCCTCCCCCCTTCGTTTTCCCTTCCTCCCGCCCCCCCTTCTCTCCCCGCGTTTTAGGGCTCGGCAGTTTCCCGCAGTGCGGCTGACGATCGTGGAGCTCACTTTTAGCGGATGCAGTCTGTCGTCGTCGGTTGCCGCTGCTCCGGTGCCGCTTCCGTGCTGCAATCCAGACCGCCCGAGCGAAGACCGCGTTGCCATAGTGCCCCAGAGATCTCCTCCCTCTCTTGCGTCTCCTTCCGCGTACCCCTTCTCCCCCCCTCTCCCCACGCCTCTCCCCTCGACCAATTCCTATCCGTCTCACCAGCTTCACTGTCTCCCATCTTAGTTTCAACCCCTTCTTCATCTTCCCTGCCCACACCTTGATGTGTCCGTCCAGACACGATTACTAGCGTGGATGGCATTCATTCTCGTTGGTTTGGTAGGTTGGTTATTCAGGGGAAGCGACCGACAGCTGAGGTCATTTGCGCCATTTAGGGTAGGTGGGTAATTGGGTAATGGTAGGAGTTTTCAGGGAACAGAGGAAAGGTGGAGAGAAACCCGGCGTCGGCATTAGCCTACTTTAAACGATAGACGCCGAGGGGACCACGGCTTAACATCCCATCTGACTGACGGAGTACTGAACTTGAAATGCCCTCCACTAGGCACTCAAGTGGGGACCGGTTTTCCACTGAAAAACTGCCACTGCCGGGAATCGAACCCAGGCCCTCGGGATGGGCGGCCAGTACCATAGCCAACACACCAACCCGATCCCCGCATTCATCTTCTCTAGCCCAAAGATTGCAATGGCCATTATTAGTGTGGCCAGGGAATTTTGATACCCTTGTGAGTTAGGAGTATTTCGCTAGTACGTTATCATACCGTTTGGTTTTGTGGGCTGGGCTTGTCAGGAAAGCCTCCTTCCTAGTCATCATCATTTTGAGGATATTGGTTATTTGTAGAAAGTCCCTCGATGCTATTTCCTGCGAATTTTGATCGTATTTCCTCCCAAACAAAAATGTGTCCTCCATCAATTCGCTGCTTGAATCTCCATAATTGTTTTCGAGCTTAAACGCAATCTGGAAATCCAGAATCCATATTATTCGTTCATTTTTCGTGCTTCATCTAACTATCTTCCGTATTCAGATATGTGCTAACTTTCAAATTGCCCTCACTACACTTTTGTTTGCTCCTTTAAATTTTTCGTACTAACCTACGTTCCTTATTCATATCTCCTTCCATTCAGCTACTCTCCTCTATCCTTCTCTGCACTCTTATAACAAAGATCTCCCTTTTTTCTTTCGTCCTCCTACGCTCGGACCAGGTTTCTGAATCACTCTCTAAATTAGAGTTTAGTTCATATGGATGGTAATTTTTTCCTTGCCCTATTCCCTCCACACCTTCTCACGCGTTTATTCCTGTAATTAATACTAAATTTTGTATATGCACACTCATGTGTGTCCATATCTTCTATATATACCCGCCATATGAGTCTGATGTGGTAGAAACCCGTGGAAATCGTGGGTCAGTCCACATCAGTTCGACAAATGGCCATTACTCTCCCATCTCGAATTTCTGTGGAACCTCTATACTAATCAACCCCTTGTTGAAAATGCAAAAGAACCAATTTTATTCTAACGATAGTACATACATAAATGCTATCTGTCAAAAAATTTAAGATTGTTACATGCACTTTTTTGCTTCGAAAAACTACCTTAATATAATTTTAATATGTATCCCTTTTTTGTTAATTTTTTTTTTTAGTCCAGCACATTTCTTTTTCAATTTAAAAATCCTTTTGATCGGAATGAATAAGGAAATAACGGTTGGCTCCATTTTAAGACCCTTCTATGTGTACGTAGCTTTTAAGTTTCGAAAAAATTCAGTTTATTTTTGGAATCACGTTTGTGCTTATTTTTGTCAATCCGGTCTTTTAATGATTTTTGCCCTGAATGTAACAAATCAATTGAGCTTGTGAGGAAAGGATGTGATTTGTCGATTTTACTCGTTCACCCAGTGTGTTTCAGAGTATATAAGAATTATTTTTCACTCTTCAAGTGGAATTGATTTAGACTACTTGGTAGACGATATTTGAGCCCAAATGTAGTTAAGTGCTGGGATATTTAGACCACGGCCTCAGTCTTATTATAAATAACCTGTATAATGGAATGTGAATTAAATGCGGAAACGTACTCGACCATCCCCGACAACCGTGGTCGAGCGTTCACAGTCACTCCTAGTAGGTAGTGCGTGTACTCTTACCCATGGTAGTAAGTGTTTCCTTACTACCATGAAGCCTAGCATAAAATCCTACTCCGTGCGTACACTACATTACATACAACTGAGAAAGACCCAATGCTTCTACCACTAGGGGAATACGAGGTATTAATAACGAGTAAAATCCTCGATGAATGCCACTTTTTTTATCTCATCCAGATTCGTGACGTCTACATTTTTCGACAGAGTCGAGGTCTCTCGAAATTAGGCCCATCGTCATCCTAGGTTGTCGCTGCGTTGGGCTCAGGAGACTCGTATTAAGCGTGTAAGCCGATGAGTGAAAAGAAATTTAGTGACCGGAGAAAATAGGTAACGAGACTATTTTTCGCTGTAATGTCTCATATCGTTGGTAAATTAGGGAAAGAGTCTTGTAGAGTTAAGTCAAAGATCAGGGAATGTTGTCGTCCAGATTCTCTCGCCAGGTGCACTCACCGGGTTGCGTTGTCTGCGAGTCTACAAGGCTAATTGCATCCTCGCGTGCGGAGTGCATGCCTTCGTCGTCGAGTGTAAGTCGGGGTGATTTGTGATTTGTTGCTAGATGATGCGGACTGTGCGCCGCGTGCGTGACGTGCCCGTGCTCTCTCAGGGTTTCGCGTGGCTCCAGTTTTTCTTATTTCATTTTTTTTGTGTAATTTTTTCCCGACTTCGCTTTTTCCATTCACTCCTGGCTCAAGTAATGCCCTCATTGATTGAAATCACTGGTGTTTGACCTCATTGCGTGCGGATTTGATTCAGCGGCGGGGTTTTATCTCGGTGATTGATCACGAATGCGTTTTTTTCTTTCGCGTACGGTGTTTTTGTTTGTGGTGAAGTGCACCACGTTACTTTTAAATTTCCATATCTACCTCCTAAGGTCGCTCGCTGTATTAAGGCAATGTTTTGCCCCGTAGATATTCATATCTTCCTTGATTATCTGTTATCTTTATGCTCGCTTCCGGGTGATTGTTTTTATTAAGTGATGGATGGATTTTTCTGTTACCGTGCAGGAGGTATTGCACCGTTAACTAGTAAAACAGTCCACTTCGCAATTCACTCAATTTTGGATGATTTATCTGTAATCCGGGGAAATGATAAATTTAAATATTTCCTGAATTCTGCGTCCGCCGTTATATTTTGCAAAGATAATAAGTTCGTCAGGCAATGGCACGTTTCGGTGCCATTGCCTGACGAACTTATGTTTTTACGTACTTTTCGTGCACAGTGGGCAGTGACGCCTAATTACTATCCTTTAATCCATGGTATTAGTATTATGGCATGAAGGGTTTCCACAGAGGCATGACCACTCATTCATATTGTTAGTGATTATGAAAACACTTATTCTGTAATACTAAATTGACTTAATTCGTGAAGTGGATTTCGTTCCTATGCAGCTTCTGCTACCAAAGTCTTTTCATGGGGGACAGACCCTATGACAAATCTTGTGCAGAAACCTATTCGTATTTACGTGGTAGCCATGCGCGAAACGCCGAAAGTAAATGCAGTGATGTGTTCCCGTAAATGTTTCAGTCGGTCGTGAAAAATACTCCTTAAAACTACGTTACCCATCCTAATTAATTATCTCCGGTCTCTCGTGGTAACTTTGATCACAACACCCTCGCCCTTGACACGATGTTTAGAATGGGCGAACTCGGCGAGGATCTTGCCCTTTTCACCCGACTCAGATCGTGGCGAGACGAGGGGAGTGTGAGCTCCGTCGGGATTAATCAAAACTGTTTTATTTCTCCCTCCCTGCTCCTCAAATAATCCCCGGCGTGCGAATTGGGTCATAGGTCATATTCGTACCCCCGGCAGTGTGTGTACAAGGAAGACATCGAACGTTAGCTGTCTGCATTGGTTGGTTCAAGGAATGATTCCTCAGCGCTGCCGCTTCTCTATCTTAACGAGGCGAACAATAGCACGACGCGACCCACCCTGCCTGCTCCGCCTCCCATTGTGAGGCGTGGGGCGACATCTCTCGAATGTGCATTTCCCGCACAAGACCCCAATCCACCCATGAACCCTCCTCCCCCACCCCCGTGTTCCCTTATCACCCGGCGTCACAACTCGGCTGTAGCACCCCGACCCCGCCCACTCCTCGAAACCCCCATTACTAAGCCTCTCTCGTCTCTCCCTACCCCCTTCACTCTCCTCCCCTCCGCCAGCTCTCTCTTTGGATGTAATTAAAGGCGAAAGCAGACGGGCGGACAGACTCACCGGTCCAGTCCGTTTTAATTGTGTCCGCGAATCAGTGGTCGAATCGGGGACCCCACAGGAATCAAAGCTTGCTAATTAAGATCCGTTGTCTCGAAGGGGATATGACATTTTCGTAGGGTTTTTTTATCATTATATTTTTTGGTACCATCGTCTAGTCATGACGCATTATCGCATGGCCATCATCGTCGGGTACAAATGTTCGTCAGCATCTGTGAATGACGATCGTGTTCGCGCTTCAAAAACTCCGTGGAGAATCAATAAAAAAAAAGGTTGATTTATCATGAATTTCTCCACAAACTGGTGATATTACAGGGTGCGGGAACAGAACTTCCTTTTTTTATATGGATATATCCATATAAAAAAGGAAGTTATGTTGCCGCACCCTGTATTTCTGGATGCCTCCTAGTTTTTAGGTGCTTGTGGATACTTCTGTTTACGTACTTCTAAGATATAACTAATTATAATCTAGTCCTCGGGTCTGTCATTCCGTTTTTCTAAGGTGGGAAAGTTCTAAATTTGAAGCTTTTATCTCCTGTGAAGGAACTTGTGCGAAGGGCACGTGAAATATATTTCGCTCCACAGTAAAGCCGGTATCAATAATCCCAAACACTCTTGCTTGCAGGGCACTATTGAGGTAGACATTTCTTAGAAATGTCTGCCTTGAATATTTTTACGGCCTTGGGTCTTGGACGTTTTGCATCTGTCTCAGTAAAAAGTGTGAATAGATAGTGTGAAATTAAAAATAAATTTGCCCATACTGCCCTACGGTAGAAAATATATTTAATCTACTTACGTTTCGGTGCCATTGCCTGACGAACTTATGTTTTTACGTACTTTTTGTGCACAGTGGGCAGTGACGCCTAATTACTTTCAACGTGTAAGTAAGCGCTAATCTGACTTCTCAAAGGGTACTTACATGCAAGTTGGATATTGTGGCCGTTTTCGGCATGTAAATAATTTGCAGGATCGGGGGAAGTAATCGTTGTGCTGATTTTACATTCATCTCCGTTTTATCGGGCCAATTTTGATTTTCACGCGTCTGTAGTTCTCTCTGTGGACAGTCATGTTTCATCCGCGAGAAAGAGGGGACTCTACTGATTCCCGTGTCAATTTTGCTTGATACTATTTCGCACCTAAGGAAATGCAATGTATTGAAAAACGGAAGATGGAAATCCTGATAATTTTCTCCGAGGTAAATATCCGTGGCACCTAGTTTCTCCAATCAACACTGGAGTGCCATTCCTTTCTCAGGCGGCCTTGTTGACCCTAGTCGATTACTCCCAGTCAGGCAATCGAATGGTTGTGGGTCGAAACCCTCCCATCTACGGTAAGATATTGTGCATGCATCAGGGTTAAGTTAAGGGGCTCGATCACGGATCTTCAAAACTCGCGCTCTCGTGTTACCGTTAGTTTTTAATTGCGCTTAAAATAGCGGAAACGAGATCGGTATCTTTCGGATTTAGTCTGCAACTTCAAGTCACTAATTTCAATTGGTAGAGCGACTCGTGACGGCAATTACTGCGTGCAGATCGCTACTGGAGAAGTTAGCGCGGCAACGCGAAAGAAAGATCAATGATCCCGCCTCAGGTTGAACGGAGCGATATAACATGGTGGGAACATCTAAAACCTAATTCTACCGCTATCCTTCCTCTTTCGGGTTCTCTCTGTCGGCTCATAGTTGCTCCGCGATCCCTATCTCTCTAGAATGAACTGTTTTCACGCCTCCTTCGCGGGACAATCCTTGTTTGCAAACACGCGTGTGCCGAAAAAAAAGGGAAAGCATTGGAGGCCGCGGTGGATACGGAAGTGACTACTCAAGTTCCCTCAAGCAACTCCCTCACCCCATCCGGTCGTCCCCCATTGTCTATCTCTCTCTCTTCACCACTCTCCCTTTTTTTCGCGTGTGTCTCCGAGGTGGGGTGGGGAAGAGCCTTTTCGTTATCGCCCCGCTTCGGATTCAGGCAGACGAAAGCACTCCATCTCCTCCCGAGTCCACGTCTCCCTCCATCCTTCTTCGCAGCTGACCCGCAAGGCTCTCCTCCAAGTGCTCTCTCCCTCCCTCTGCCAATCGCTGGGGATGTTGTGGAGACGAGATGATGGGAGTCGGGGGTGGTAGAAGAAAGAGAGCGGTGACTTATCTCTGCGATCTAACGGGCGGGGGGAGAAGGTGCTCTTTTTGATGCGGTGTGGCGGATAAAGCTCTCCGGCTCGCGAGGACCCGCTAGCGAGATGCCTGAGACGACCGGCGGAAGGAGACTTTTATCCGCAGGGGAGAGTCTCTCTTTTCTTTTTGTTTTGCCTTTGCGCTGACTCTGGGGGTTTTATCCCAGCGTCTTCCTTTTTTCCTATCTCCCTACCGTATCCTTCCCTCCTGCTGTTCATTATTTACCACGATTTTTTTCTAGTTAGTATTTTGAATTAAAATGCGCCCAGTAGTTTGCAGACTAGGAAGTGAATTGCCTTGGCGAAAGGAGTATCCCAAAATAATCGAGCTTGGACTCCAAGAATATACGCTATGGAAAGTTTAAGGTGGGCACGGGAATGAGTTGGGGGTTACCTCTTAATCACAGGTGTTATTTGTTTACCTGAGAATGATGATGATTAAGATGAAGCGATGTAATATATATTTAAGCTTACGATCCAATAGGGATTTGATATATATTTAAGCTGCGCTCCGATAGAGATTCCCAACCTAATTCCTCTAGCAATTTGTGAATTTTGCTAAGGTTATCTGTGCACTTTGTCAGCCAAGGAGGAACAAAATTGCGATTTACTATTGTTTAAAAACAAATTTAATCCGACCTAGGTTGCAAGGTGTTGACCTGATGATAATGCCGTGTCGTTGAAACCTAAGTAGATGGATACATAGAAGGAATTTTAATATGAGAATAATTAGTGAAAAACGATAGCTCTCTTTTGCGGTAGGTTTGCGTTCAGGTCGTTCAATGGTTGTTTATATTGCGCAAATTTAAACTCTTAATCATAGATAAATATACTATCCATGACCAACGCGAGATTTGAACCCGCGGCATTGGGGTAGCGGAGCCGGCGCGTTACCGGCCTGACTATAGCGGCACGCCACTCGTCTCTTTCGTCTTTTTTAATGTATATCCCGAGTAATCTTTTAATGAATCATTGCTTACTGTTAGCTTGAATGCATATTTCCCGGATGTGTTGGCCCCACGATAGATAGGTCTCTTTTTAGCGGCCGGTTGGGAGCGGATGGGTCGTGCGTGTGCGTGCCTCGGCGCACGGGACGATTCCCAGCGCGAACTCTCAGGCCCTCGGTCCCGGTCATCGGGAGGTCACACCCCATCCGGATGGCCGAGGAGCGCCCGCGAGGTGGTCCGTCCGCTCTGCGCTGTCCCGTTCTCTCTCCCACGCTTCGCGACGAGGGCAGTGGGCGTAGTTATGCTCCATATTTTGAATGGAGTGCACGCTCTGAGTCTCTTCCGTGCTCCACACCAGCGCTCCAAAGGGATCAAAAGCACAAATCGGAAGGAGTCTACTATTTTTCCATTAAAAACAATTTTCGATTCGGAGAGTAAACGAGAACAAAGGATTCGTTACTTCCTGATCATTTTTATCCTTATCATTTTTTTTTGATTCGGGGTCAAAATCTGATTCGTATTACTACTTTTTGCCACTTTTGTGAACGAAGTCGTTTTGAAGAAGTCCCTTACCTTTCAAGGTTGAGAGGTTTACCTTAACTTGTAGCTAGGAAATTTATTTTAATATTTGCAATTTTATTCCTCCGAATTAGCAGGAAATTTGACTGCGAGTTTTTGTTTTCTGTTGAAGAATGGGGATTGTTTAAGTATAGCAGTCCATAGCTATGCGGTAATAATAGAACATCGCGTAAATCGTAGTGCATAACGTTGACATCACATTTTAATATAGCGTGAAAAAAATTGCGAAGTAAGACTAATTCGATTGAAACCTGCTTTCCATCTCTCTCGCGTGGAGATAAATCTGACTCAATGGCCAAAAGTCCGTCTTGTGTGGTCTCGCTTGTTATTTGTGCCCATATTTGTTTCAGAAAGAGCAACAAGATTTCATGTTAAACGTAGCACACAATTTGAATGGCTTACTATTATTTGTTTGATTTTGCGTGAAAATGGAGTAGTGATCATAATTCTGGATAATTGGTTAACCACGATATCTCGTGAGAAATTCGTTAGTGCCACAGAAATAGACTACCTATTCTCACGTTCGGAGACAGTTGAAGTATCTTGCTAGAGGACACGGAAATTATGCTAAGCGGAAGCCGTACGCTAAGGTTCGCAATCTTTTGAAAGTTTGCTGCAATGAAATATTTCATCACCGTTCTATGTAATTAGCACTGCCAAGGCCGGGAATCGAGAAGTCCACCGTTTGAAGGGGTTCATAGTTTAATCGTGATCTCCCTGGAAAGAGTTGGCCTGATCACTTTTCAAGATCGTTATAACGCGTCAATTTCATATGCTAGCGCAGTTTGATAGAGCACGAATATTGCGCATTCCAAGGAGGCGCGCATTAAGAATAAGCCTTACATTCCTTTATTATTTTTTTTTACCGTTGATACTGACCTTTCCCTCGATCCCCAACGGGGAACGCACGAAATTTGGCGACAAAATCCCCGCCGTCCTCTCGGAAATTTATGGGAACGTTGAGCTCCGAGCGCAACCCGCGGCGGTCGTTTGCGTGAGCCTAAAATCGGTTTCGTTATCACGGCGGGAACGAGGTGGAATGCCGACACTGACGTTTCTCTCGAGGGACACCTACATCATGCCTCGGGAACTGTCTGTAGGATGTGTGGTAGGGATGTTAGAACGCTAGTTAGAAGTTGTTTTTTTTTAGCGACATTCTCTTCATCTACATCTTCATAATACCCTGCAGGCCACCATAAAGGTGTGGGGCAGGGGGTGAATTCTCACCAAACATGCACTACATATAATGCATAAAAAAGGATTAGTAATAGTATATTAGTCTAAACTTCTCTGTGAGTGTAGTATAATTTCATATTAATTGTTTTTTTAATATGGTGATATAGCATTGAAATATACCAGTCCTAACTCTCATTGTTTCATCCCTGTGTAGTTACCTGGACGCGCATTGAAAGTTATAAATTCCTCTCTAATGTCAGTATTAAAATCGGGTTACCTGAAGTTATGAAAGTCTTGAAGCCACTCTTGCTCCCTTCACAATTGCATGGGGACTACATAGGGACTAATACATATATAATGCATAGGGACTCTTCTGGTTTCGCCGGCAGTAGCACAATCACACTGAGAACGGTATTTGTATCTAAACTATTTTTTTGTGATCGTAGGATCATCTTTGGACAGCACCCAATTCCCAAAGCGACCCTTTGTTGATGGTCGCAACTAATTTCTAACTATAATATTATCTTGCAACAGCAGCGGAGAAGAAAAGGGTAGAAGCATTCGAAATGTGGTGCTACAGAAGAATGGTGAAGATTAAATGGATCGACCGAGTAAATAACGAGGCAGTCCTAATAAGAGTGGGAGAAGAGAGAAGTCTGTTGACAACTCTAAAAATAAGAATGGACAACTTAATCTTGAGTCACGGTGGCCTGATGAAGACAATCGTCGAGGGAAAAGTGAACGGGAAGATTGGAAAAGGCAGGCTTCGTATGAGATAGGTGCATGGAACAGGTAGTGAGGGATGTAAAAGAGAAGAATTACGTCACAATGAAAAGGTTGGCCGATAGAAGAATTGAGTGGGAAGCTGCGTCAAACCAATCCTAGGATTGTTGACCAATGATGATAAATATACTCTTGATGAAATTGAGGTAGTATTATCAAAATTTGGAGAATTGAGGACCGAAAAGAATGAGACTTTAGGTGGAATGGTGAGAAGTAAGATATAGAATGACCCGAGGAGAGATGCAAATCGCTGGAGGTTGGTAGGTATCGCGCAGGCTAAGATACCCCAAAGGTCGTGGATTCGGGTCTCGCCCGTTAGTGAATACTGTGTTGGTCTTAGGATTAATGTAGTGTAGAGAGTGCCATGTGACCGTTGTTTTAGGAGCAACTTAAAACGCAATTCCACTGATCCAAATGATGAGAAGGTGGCGTTCGGTATCACGTTGCAGCTCTCACCACTCGCAATGTGAACTTGTTAAACAAACCTAAAGTCCGTCACTCGCTTTCATGACGATCCTTTTTCTAAAACCTACATTCCTTTCTCAACTCCCGCGATGACATTTGCCCGACTCTTGGCCTATTCGCTTCACGCAACAACTTCATCTCCCACCTGAAACCTTATTGAATAACGTTTTTTATCGTGTTTTCTCCTTATTTTTCTTGTTTTTGCATTGTCGGTTCCTCCTGACTTGCAATTACCATCTTTCAACAATCCTTTGATTGTTTTGACGCAGCTCTCCACTCGATTCTCGTATGTCAGCTAACCTCTTCATATTTACGTATCCTGACTTGTACTTTTAGTTATTCCATTAATTGAACCCAATATAAAGGTATTGGTTCATGTTTTTGGTTTCAAACAAAAATATTCTATCAGGACACATCCTGGCAGGTAGGGAACCACTACGGAAACTACAGCGAACGTCAGGTAGCGGACATGTCTCTGAGGTCGCGAACGTTCGGCGGCCGTGCGGGGTCCGCGGTTCCGCTGAGCCGACGATAAGTTTCGGGGCGGTCGCCGACGTTCAAGCGAGCGAAGGAACGAACGGTGTGTTCTCGGGAGCGCAAGAAAGAGAGAGAGAGAGGTGGCCGAGTGGAGGGGTCTCGGCTGGGTCATCAAACCCGCGCGCCGACCGCATCTCCCTTCCCTCCTCCCCGCCCACCGCCGCACCCGCCGCCTCCTCCTCCTCCCTCCGCGGCGACGTCCGACGCCCCCTCTGGCCGGAGGTGAGGGGAAACGAGCTCTCTTTCTCTCCTCCCCCGCCTCACCGCCCCGCGGCTCCCTCTCTCTCGCATTCCGACCGCAGGACTGGAATTCGCGCTAGTTCCTTCCGCCCGCCCCCTCTGTGCCCTTCCCTCCGCGTTCCCAAGAATGATCCCCTCCGCACCTTCTTGCCTCCTCTTCCCCAACCCCGTTCCCTCCCTTCGCGCTCTTCCTCTTTTCTCCCATCCCGCACGGTTCTGAGAAGGACGCCGGCGCGACACCGGTCGCGTTCGAATCCGGGCATACAGCCCCCTTTATAATACCGTTTGCTGCATCCAGTGTTTCGAGAACAAGCTGATGGCGGTGTCCTAAGCAAACGCGCAAGTTTTCTTGCTCTTCGTACTAATATTACTTTCGGCTAAATGTTGGATTAACGATTCAGCCCATACCGCACATCTGCTTGGAAGGTGCTCTGCAGGTTGAGTTAAATATGCGGGGGTTGTGCAACTGACCGACGGTTCCGGGTTCGAATCCGGTAGAGGCCAAATGTCTAGCTGTACCCCAAGCTGCGTGATTTCCTTGCTAGTAGCACTTTCTGGGGAACCGAATCCGGTACAGGGAATGAAGCTCTTCCCCCTATCCCTGCATGTAAATTTCACACATGGGGAGTTCAATCCTCAACAACCAGGTCGACCTTCGGGTTAAGGAGTCGTGTTTGATAAAATAATAGAAATGGAATCTAGGGCTGATAGTTATTTGATTCATTGGTAAAATTATTTTTTTAATGACCCAAATGCTTCGGCATTATCGTGACGTCCTACCCAAAAAGTCCCAGGCTGGATTCAAATTCGTGAAGATTGAGACGTAAAATCGGCACATTGGTTTCCGCATATAGCAGAAGGTTTCAGAACATTTCCCTACTCGCGACTCGTGACCACAACAGGATCAGGGCCAAATAGCAAAGCAGTTCAGACTGCACATAATTATGTCCGGAATGTTATTTCTATCCCCAAGGACGCTGTTAATGGTTTGTGTCTTAATATCCCCTGCCACCCGCCCCCGCTGTGGAGTATTACTGGAGTGTTCCTTTTTAAGTACGCTTTTGGCTCGCCCAGGTCAATTTTCACGAGCTTGTCTAGTTTGCATGAAGGTCTGGGGAGCAATTTTAACATATTGCTCTCGATGACAGCATTGCGCCGACGAACAAGTGCATTGATTCAAAATGTTCAATCGGAAGATTGGTTTATTTGGATACGGTGAAAATGTCTTAACATTTCGAATTTTCACAAGAAGAAGTCCGACTATTATAAATAATCACGTATACTTCCTTCGGTAAGATTTATCATTGCGAAAGGTGCAAATAGCTTGGCCGATTAGCAGTGATTCTAAATTTAATACTTGACGGAGGCGGTAACTATGTAATGTTGGTCCTGTTGGTACAACGCAAGGTCGCAAGTCCCTCAAGCATGGTTTTCTTATCCCTCTTTGAGTTTTAGCGTAGGTTATATGGTGCAATGTTACCTCGGCAGTTGGCGAATCCACTCATTCATGCTTGGCCTCTCGCGATCTTGAACTTGTATCCATTGGCTAAAGCCTTCAGACGTCACTTCCGGAGTTGTGGGAAAAAAGTAATGCTTTCAGTACGCGTGGTTTCTAACTCTTTCGTCTCAGACTTCTCTTCTGTTCCAAACCTGGGGAGACGAATTTGGCGCCGAAGCGATCGCACTGGGGGCTTTCTCCCCGTCTCTCCTTCCCGTCTAGTCTTTCTCTTACCCCTCCTCATCCATACTCCCTCCCCGAGGTTCGCAACGTAACGGAGTCTACCTGCGTCCTCGAATTCGTCTTCACCGCCAGTTTTGCAGCTCTTTCATGGAGGCTCGTACCGGGTAAGAGGCTTGCGAGATAGGGGGGGACTAGGGGGTGGTTATTCGTGGAATATTTCACGCGTTTTTTGCGACCGCCTCTTTCTTCAGCTCTTTCTCCTCCCACTCTTCCTGTTTCTCTCTTGAAATAGGCAAAGGAGAGCTGTGTGTTACGTTGCAGTCTCTTGCAAACGGACTTCACGTGTCGCGCGGCTATTGGAGGGCACTGCAACCCCTGGCGACTCGAGCGTTACAAGCTGGATTAAAATTCATAGGTGTGTTAAAATTTTACGATTGGGAGGGTGACACGGAAGGCATGTAAATTGTACGCCTACATCTGCTAAGTACCTCTCAAGCCATCACGAGGGTGTGTGGCAGAGGGTGAATTGTCGCCAGACATGCACTAGGTGCATCCTACGAAAGGAATAGGCACTACTTAGTTGAAATATATTTTGTCAGACATGCAATTGGTACACGCCACTAAATGATTAGGAAATTACGAAGGAATGAAATTGCATTAATGATTATTGCCTTATTTTGTAATCTCTGTGGTATTCATTACAGCTGTCCTGCAAGGGAACAGTTTGTATTCTTGAATAGAATCAAGAACCAGTTGTATATGTACCGCAAACCGTTTTACCTGCTCCTGCTAATTTGGTTCTCCCGATCTCTATTCTGGCAATTTTTTATTTATTGCTGAAAGAAAATCACATAACATTTTGCACGGCAATCTTTTGTTTAATTTTACATAAAAGCTATAAAGTTTATCCTTATCGAAATGTTTAAACTCCAGAAGCTAATATGTCTCAAAAGTGACTGCGTAAGAAAGGAAGGGAGATTGACATAGTTAATAGTGCAGGAAATAGAATTCGCGATCACATTAAAGCTTTGCCTTGTTCATTAAAAGTATCTTTATTTTCGTATTTTTTTAATCTCCTGTATCATTCTCTCTCCCACCATTATCTCCCAAAGGTGAGCACCCATGCCACACGCCCTTTCGCTGCCTCCGAGGATAATTAATGTGTGGACTTGGCTCGGTTTCGTTGTGAAGGAAGATTTTTAGCCGCGGCTAAAAAGCTACCTCGCCAGTTCTTCGCCATCACTTTTGATTCTGTCACCTCGCGGGGGATCTGAATGACTCCTTGGAATGTTTTTTTTTCTGAACCGGAGTGCCGAGTGTGTGGAGCTCTCTTCCCCTTCCCAACTCGAGTTCCTTTATCTTTTTCTTCCTCTCTCCCTGTCTCTCCGTTCGTTTCCTCCTGTTCCCTACCGATGCCACCACCTCCTCCGTCCTCCCCCTCTCATTGGTGAGAAATTGGGATATTTTTAGCGAAGCGATTCCGGCTATATTTGGTCTCGAGTTCAGTAACCGTCACGGCGGATTGCTCTAGTCCCCGCGGTTTTAAACGATTTCTTTTGTTCTGAACCTTTTCTCAGCGGCTCCGTCGTGGATTTTCAGAATCTTTTTCTTTTAGTATACCATTCTCTTCCTGCTACCCTCGCCGTTGGTAATTGATTGTGGAGACGTGTTGAGGGTTTTTACGAGTCGACGCCTCCAAATGTGCCGGTGCAATCCGCCTGGCGAAGTTTTTCGCCGGGGAAGAGTGCCCAAAGGATTGAAGAATATCGGGAACGAGTCCGAAGTGAGAGGTTTTTTTCTTAATGTACCTTTGTCACGCGTATTCATGTCAACAATTATCTTTTGGACCGCCGCGCATTTTTAGCTGTGGTATAATTCGGTTTTCCCCAACTTCTTTTGCTATATCGCAACGCAAAACCTAATCTTCCACCTATGACAAAAATCAACATTCTTGCTCGGGGCGGTATGCAAACCAGGCGCGTTGACAGTCCTGGCTGCTTAGGCCGGTCGAGCAATATCTTGTTTTCAGCTTGGTGTGCGGTCATGTAATCTGTCGTAAAATAGGGAGGGGGGAGACTGAAATTCATGTTGTGGTTACCATAAATTTGTGTCTGCATTGTGATTTTGGGAGGTGCCTGGGAGTAGCGTAATCTTGGATCTTTCGATTTGATAATTCCATCCGTTATGTCTGTTCTGCTGATGTGGTGTGGTGTTGATTACACCGGATGATCGTGTTTTTCTCCCAGAACTAAGACTAGTAATGTTTCCTTAACATGTTGCTCTAATACCATTTGTCAATCCTTCCTTGCCTATTAATCTGTCTGATAATGGTACGTGTGTAGTTTGCGCAGCATAATATTACCTTATTGGTTGCGGGGAATAAGTAATATTTAAAATCCGGAGGTGGGTATTTGTGTAGTGTAGTAGAATTCAATGAGCAACGTAAACATTCCGTAAACTCTGCCATGATCTATAAAAATATCCTCCGCAAAGAGGGCTGGGGATGACTCCACGCTGTCTAAAATCGCGTAGGTCATGATTAAAATAAACCGGAAATATCATTTAAATAAGAGAAACTCTTGGGCTTTCTTTTTTCTTCCTTTTTGGCTTTCATTTTTACACTTTTGTATTGAGATATAAAGGGAATGTTAGTTAGCGTGAAAGTTCCAGTATATAGTGTTTCATTTGTTAATCATTTGTATTTTTTTTATTTCCTTCAAACATCTTTATCTCAAAATTCACCATTTTGCGTGCGATTCAGTTTCTAGAAGAGGTACAGGAACACGTTTCGCGTGTGTTTGTAAGTTTTTTGGGTATCTCTACGCCCAGCGTTTCTCGAATAGATCGTCGCGGAATCTCCTCCCATTGAATTAGTTACTGGGTGCATGTGGTGTTAGGATACTCCTAATTCTCCCGCTAGAAGAAATCAGGCACGCGATTCTCTGAACATTGGGTCATCTTCCAGGCTTTCTGAAAAAGTATGTATGACAGAGTAGGTGTGTTGGAGCATAGTTTTTTGTTTGACGAATCTTGTAAATGAGCTTGGTGCACATTCGAAGTGAATCATTCCATATCCCTGACAATGGAAAGGAGCACGTTAGAAGTTATGAATTCCCCGGAGTAGCGGACCACAAATGGTGAGCTTACAGTGTAAAATTATTACGTAAGTTAGGAATGCTTGGCCTCTTTCAGATCATTAAAATGGTATCCTTAAACGGAATCCGCTCCTGATAATTCTGGAGAACTAAATTAGTTGCGTCCAATTGAGAAACGGCTCCTCGACTCTACGTTTTCATTTTGGTAAACGGCGGTAAAAGGTTTTTTTCTATCATTCTCATTCACTTGCCTTAACCACGTGGTATTAATTACTCGAGCTGTTGTTGACTGCCTTTTAGGAAATCCCTCCAACTCTCCGCTATTTCTGGTTCATTACGTCAGTGTTCTTCTACCTGTTGAGTCAATTAACATCCTAAGGGGTATTTTTTTCGCTCATTGCATCAGGATTTCGAAATTAAAAACTTTGTGAGGCGTAATCGTTGGGGTGCCGCTGACATTCTTAAGAGAAAGAAAAAAATTAGAACAACTCGTACTAATTTAATGGCAATTATTGTACAGTCACTTCCAAAAAAAAGTTAACACTTCAGAGCCGAAATTGGCTGGAAGTGTTAACTTTTTTTTTTGGAAGTGACTGTACATTACCACAAATGAACTAGGTATGAATGGAATGAAAACGAATAATAAATTAAACTGTTATGCTATGAATTTCGCCTTAAATAAAACTTATTTTAGGCTACTCTTCATTGCTACAAGGTGTAGGCGTAACTGCTGCATGTTTGGAAAGTATGATCTTGGTTAGGCTAGTGGATTATAGAGTACGCTCAGTGATACACTACAAATAGACTTCTTTCGTATAAAAGTGTATACTCAGCTAATTCGATATGGATAACTGAATGATGTATTCCGACGACGGGCCCCAAAGACGGGTAGAACTGCGGTTATTTATTACATAAGAATTGATAGAGTGCGCCTAAAAGAATGTGATACGGGATATTCCTACCATTAATATCAAAGGTATTCGAAAGGTGTCTCCCGTATTAGTCGGTTGTTTCAGTACTACAGTACTACGTGATGTCAAGATGGGGTTTTTCTCTGCGCTTTCCGAGACGATGAGAAAAATTGTGAGAGCGCGCAGATCACAGATTCCGAAGAACAAACAGAACGAAAACCCTCTACCGAAAATGGAATGTAATCGAAACCCCTCTACCTATATTACGTTACACTAGATTACCCTGGATTAGATATATTTCCGTACAGATAGATTTAAAATCTTTCTTCCCGTGAACAACTAGAGATTATGGTCTCTCGGGATTCCATCCGGGTGAGTGGTTCCATGGCTGACGTCCGTCCTCAAGCTGGTGAGTGCCTTTCAGGAAAAGTTGGCCTATTTAAAAATTAGAGATCATAATAGGCAAAATTATAAGTGGTTAGGTAGGTGTAATGTAGATAGCGTAATTTGTAGTACAAGGTCATAGTGTGCTAACTCGTACTAACTGGGTCATGCAAGGCTAATACGCTTTTCATTATTAATTTTTATTATGTTACTTATTGCATGTAGGCGGATGATGTTGATGCAGTGTGTAATTGGTAATGATTCACCTCCTGCATCACACCTCATAGCTAGTAGATCTCACCCTAGCTGAGTAATTTGTAGATGTAAATATTTTTTTCTCTTAGAAATTTCCCAAGTGGTAATGGTGAGTGGTGAGGCTCAGCGAGATCCTTCCCACAGTGTGATTCTGAGATTTAAGCAGTGCGGAGACCGGACGATGTTTTTCTGGGATTTTAGGGGAATGTGTGTGCTGTGGGCCCGGAATTGACTCTTTCTCTGTCTTTTGGAGCCCCGCCGACCGAGTGCTGGAAATGGTAGGATAGGTGAGGGTAGAGTTGATGGAAGCAATTAGGAGGTGGCAGATTGAGTGAATGGAACAGATAATAAGGGGCCCCGGCGTTTTAAAGGACGTGATCGAGGGAAGAATGTTGGGTAAGGTAGGAGGAGAAGAACAGGCGGTATGGGTGGAATAAGAAAGGGGTTGAGTTCATGCAGAGCCGTAGAAGAATGAATGAATGATAGTTGATCCTTTGAAAATTCTAAAATGTGTGTTGTGTGTTAATCTTAAGCTAGGAGGTTAGAATGTAATGGAGGCGGAGTCGCGGCTAATTTGAGAAGCAAGGTCGGCCATATTGATAGGCACGGGCCCACAAGCTTGCTGATCGAGATACAAACAGATGAAGTAGCTTTCGCACGGGGTTAAAACTGGAGTAGTGGGATGAATAATGGAATAAATTTTCAAAATTCGTCAAATAATATCAAATTATATCGTCAAATAATATCAAATCAAATGATATCAAATAATAATTAAATATCCTAGTTGCATGTCAAAAGTGCATGTTTGGTGATCTTAACCCCCTGCCACACACCCTCGTGGTGGCTCGCAGGGTACTACGTAGACGTGGACGTAGACGAAACAAACTGTGGAAATTGTTCAACACGCAAACAAGGGCAAAGTATGTAGTTTTAATTCGTACCAGTGTTAAGGAATAGAATTTACTTTCACGGGATTAAAATGCATTAATACCAGACTTAAATAGTTTTGGAAGATTACAACAAACAGCTGTGTAGAAAATTGGGTACAATTTGCTTGTTATTTAGGTTTTAATACACATTCAGTCTCCATGAGAGGCCGTATAAACGCAATGTTTTGTGCCGAGGAGCTGGAGCCTGATCCTTCCCAAGCACCCCCGTTCAGGTTTCATTGTCATTCATAGGCAAACATGCGCGTGCCGCTTCCAGTACCTTATACCTCCTTGCTATTAACTTTTGAAGACGAATAGTCTTTCTTTGCTTCACTGTCGTGGATTGTGCATGGGAAAAACGAATCCCTTAAATCAATTGGCCCGTCGTCAATTGACCTATATCAATTTGTCTCTTTAGGTTGACTTTTTTTTAGGCACGGTCGATGGCTACTGGAACATGCCTAATTCCTTCATGCCTTAATGAATTCGCACGTGGCTTGAAAAGTGGACTGTGTCCCAGCGTTGAAAGTCGAGAGCGAAGGATCGTAAGCCCCAGACGTTTATTTTTTCTTTTTCGAACCGAGCGCTCGTGCCGTCCCCGTCCCTCTCGGGCGGCGAAGGACGTCCTCGTTTCTTCAATATATATATATTTTTTGCCTCCCAGAGAGTGAGTGGACGCGAAGGTCGAACGGACGGACGGTCTGGGGCCGCCGCGTCCGTCGCGGGCGTCCCTTGCACCGGTCTCGTATGCGTGGGGGGAGGGCTTGCGGAGCCACCGCCGCAGGTCGCGTCCGAAGAGGGGAAGAGAGCGGGTCAGGCGCGGCGATGCGGAAACGGATGCGTGCCACATCCATGCGATGTGCATATGCATCCTCCTCATCCACGGAGTGCTGTGCAAGTCGCGTGGATGGTGTGGTGCTGTGGGGGATCAAATCGCCATAGAATGTGTGCTACATACATACAAGACTGCCGATATGAACGGTATTTGGGTGAAATTTTGTCCAAACAACACGATTTCCGGAGCCGCCGGCCGAATCGCGGTGCGGCCCAAGATTCCTCATGCCATTTGCTGTTTTGAGGAGGAAATATTGCACGCGATCTGATCTAATCGCATGAGGACTACTTCCCATAGAACCTCAATAGGTTTGGTATCCTGGATGGCGAATTGGTCTGGCCAAGCAGTGGCGCAGAAATATTTTATGGTTGGGGGGGCATCTGCCCTATCTTTTGTATCTGATCTGTAACCAAAATGCTATTTTAATCAGTATATTTTGAATGTTATATTAGGCTATATTTTCTTATATGCAAGAAGTATCCAACAAGGGCCAGCTTTGTCCTGTCATACTCGAGTAAAATGATGTAACGAGTTTTTCCTATTTTTCCAATTGCTGCTACCATGAGACAGTGACTTGTCAATTAAAGATTAATGTGGGCTTTGTAGAGAGCTGAGGGCAGGGCCCCTTTGACCCCCCCCCCCCCCACCCCCCTCGGGTGGGTGCTCCACTGTGGCCTAGCTAAAGGTCTGGTTTTTAATGCTAGACATCTACATCTACATAATACCCTGCAAGCCACCATAAAGGTGTGAGGCAGGGGGTACCCTATTTCCCCAGGCTATTTTCAGCGCTAGGCAAAATTTGCTAGTCACAGACATTCATCATACTTCTACAAGTACATGCCTCATACAAGTACGTACATCTACATCCATAGAGTAGACCACCTGCTACATTGATGATGTATAGTAGGTGGTGATTCATCTCTAAACGTCAACGCTCTAGGAGCTTTCTCTAATTGAAATATGATGACGTAATAAGAGAAACGTGTTAGTTATACATGCACAAGGCCAGTAAAACTAAGTGATTAGTGACTGCGAAGAAATAATTTTTCTTAATGCTTTAGGCATTCATATTAATTCATTTTACTATTTTTTACACAGGGCATGCTTGCTCCAGTTAGCGCCTACATCTACGTAAAAATATTTGGTGCTACGTATCTCGTGTTAGTCAGGCATGCTACTGAGTGCATGCTTCAAAATTACGAAGACGTGAACATGTAATAATGGGTTTTTCTTTAATTATCATGCGCTGCAGGGTGTATTACAGCAGACATACAAAGGTAATTTTACTATTCGTCACTGGATTTGAGAGCACGTGCATGCTACAAAGCAGCCTGCGTATACATATCTTGGCATTAAAGATGTCTGTTGTTATCCCCTAGAAATGGTGGAAGAAATTTTGAATCTACGTGCAGCGCAGCTATGCATAAATCCATAATCAAGTCGACCGCCTTAATCCTCGAGTCCTTAATCCTCCCCTGCATTTCTACAGATGACGTATGGTCATGCTCTTCGAGTTTGATCAAGTATATTACCGAACAAAGTTATGACTTCCTGTTCAGGTATTTGCGTTTCATTTAAATGCTTGTGTTTCTTCGCTTTGGTTCTGTCAAAGTGTTTGGGTAAGGTAAATTGAGTTTCTGCAAATCTATCTGCCACCACGTCGTCTTCATAATTATATTAGAGGCTGCTAAAGTAATGAATTTGGTTTATAATCTTCTCGTAAAAAGGAAAAGTAAAAATATTGTACTTAGTTCATGGTGAATTTGAACCATTTTTCCTGCGAAAGCGGGATTCAGTGCCCCATGTAAAAAAAACCCAAAACTTTTTATCTGAAATCCTTCCTTTATTTTCTTATGATTGATGTCCCTTAACCTTTTTGCTCGTTCAAACTGCATGCACCTATTGCATGTCGTGTCGATTCACCCTCTGCCACACACCATCAATGTGGCCTACGATGTAATCAGTGTGGGAGTGTGCCATATGTATTCATTCATACGAATCGAATCCGAATCGTGAACAGGAAACCTATAGCGCAGTACCGGCCGCGAGGCCTTGCCAATCGTGGTAAGAGGGAAATAATGGAGGATATCAGGGATGCGGGAATGCTGGATATTGGGAAAAGGACTAGGATTTAGGATGGTAGGATTTTAGGAAAAGGGCTCCGGACTGATTCTGCCGGAGTACAAAGTGGTTGGATATTGTATTTGAGTAGCCGAATGATTACAAAGGCGACTGCTCGAGCCTCTCGGCGAATAGTTTATTGCATGGTTGAGTACATGTATGCCTGCTTCCATTCGAACTCCCGTATGAACACTCGGCGACTACCCGAGTACGACCATAAAAACATGGGCATTCAACTAGTTCCTTCAGGATAGCTACTACTGAAGGCGCAGAGGGTAGTGAAAAACAGGTTAGAGTTGTGCCTACGCTAATAGCATTCGAGTAATAACAGTGGTATTTATCCAGATTCTCAAGTATTATTCAAGGCACTCAGGTAGTTGTCCTTGTTTTCATTCGGATACAGAGACATCGAAGCATTCTTGTACTCATACAGGTACTCATGTATTCGTCAGGCACCCATGCATTCGTCCGGATACTCAAATACCTGTGAATTAATACAAATGGCTCACCCCTCAGTGTTTATTGTTATTATTTATTGTACGGTAAAAACAAACCAAGTTACATGTCGATGGAGGCAGGCGATACTTGGTGGAAATTAGTTGCACTGAACATGTTAAGACAAATAACTTGATGTGTACCTTGACAATGACGACCAGACGTCGAAATCGACAGGTAAAATATATTAAAATTGTGGAATTGAACAAAGTTATTTTTCTTAACATCTCCAAGTTACATGGTTATATCAGCGTTTTTACATTGTCATTTCACTCCACGTCACTCATTTTTTCCCCTTGTCCATAACTCCGCGTGTGTGGATGTTCGCTGCTACGAAGCCTGTCGCGAAAGACCGAAGAATTGCGAAAATTTTGTGGAGCCGGCCCGGCGTTTTGAAAATGGCGGGTAGCGAGTCGCTAGCGACCGCATCCTCGTCCGCTGGCGGGGGAAGGTGCGAGGGAAGGAAAAGGGGAAAAATGGCGCGCTTCTCCGGTTTCCATGTGGCCGAAACGGCCGCCGGCCTCCAGCTCCTCCTCGCCGTGGTCAAGGTCGGCCGTTGTTAATGGTCTGCCCGCCGAGGTGACCGTAGGATGGGGAGGCGGGGGAGGGCGAGTGGAGGAGGAGGGAAGGGCTGTGGAGAACAGGTTGAGGTTCAAGGAAATGGAGGAGGAGTGCGGGAGGAGAGGAAATTGAGAAATGCCTCTCAAACGTGAGCTATGCGGAGACCTCACGAGTTCCTCCTTTACCAACCCACCCTCCTTCCCGCCTCCCTCCATCCTGCTTTCTCCCCTTTCTCTCCCCCAACCCTATTCCGGTGGAAATTGGCGCCCCGGCCCCGTTTTCTTCTCCTTTGGCCACGTTCTTACGGTTCTTTTATTTATACTACGTCTGAGGGCTCGCATTTTCGCGGCGGCCGCTGGGTTGGTATAGCCATGGTCTGGGATTTTCGTGATATTGACTGGAAACTTCTCGCTTCCGAATTTACCATAGCGTGGAATTGATTGTGACTGGCGAGAAAAAGTGACCATGGTCGAGTTTGCAACCTTGCCCTACAAAGAATTTTTATTATTTTCCCTTAAGTTTCAATGGCCAAAACTTCCTAAAAGCTAACAATTTCAAGAGATAGCGAACACCACGATTCACGCCAACGGAGTAACCCACAGATGTGCTCAAATTCTTGGCACTTTTTTGGTTATTGTGTGCTGAATGGGGATGTTCACACCTCAATGGTGATTGCATCGCTTCTTTCATCTGGAATATCATTAGCTGAAATATCATGAGGACATTTTGAAAGGGATTTCTTGACATTTACGTCTACATAATACCCTACAAACCACCACAAAGGTGTGTGGCAGGGGGGAATTCACACCAAGCATGCATTACATATCATGCATAAAATGGATTCGTAATTATATTCTAGTCTAAACTTCATAATTTAAAAAAAGATAAAAATGTCGAAGCAAGCATGTTCTTAACATGCTGTTAGTTGGGTTAGCCTAAAGTTCTTATGCGAACATGCAGCTATCCATTGATACACTCGTATTTATACTATTGGATATATTTACGGGTATTCATATCCCTAATTGTCCGAAGAACGAAGGGCATTTTTAATATGTCAGTTCGCAATCAATTTCTCTAACTTTATAATCATGGTCCAGTCTACCGTAGTAATTCGAAGTTCGCAATTTGTTTTCAACGTCATCAGTGAAAATATTGTATTGGAATTCAGTTTAGAGATTAAGTCTAAACTTCAACCTACGATAACGATTAACTGTCATTTCGAATCGTAGTGAAATATTCGGTAACAGTAATATTTAGGCACAAAGTGGAGAATTGCTCATTGTGAGTACTTAAACGTTTAAACTCTGAACAGAGTGTAATGAATTAAATTGAAAGGAGAACTATTTCATATGTTGAACACGAAAGGTGGAGTGAACATGGAAGTTTTCAATCTGCCATGGAGGCCCTTAAAAGGAGTGAATACAAAATTATTTCAATCCGGTGGATACATCCTGTGTGTGCTTTTAATAATCTTATTTCTTTACCGACATATGTTTCTCTCTCTTTTTCAAACTGGACATCTCGCCATGTTATTTTTACCACCTTTTTTCAATCCGGTGTTTTGTTAGCCCGGGCGACTTAGCCTCTCCCCTTCTTGTTTTGCCAAGGGGATTAACTATCGATCACGTGTGAGGGCGACCTTTCTGTTTTTCTTGCCTGTGTTTTTCCTCGCTTTACGCTTTCTTCGAGGAAGAGATAGGGAAGATGTAGAAAAATAGAGACGCGAGTACTCTCTGAAGGTGGCGCAGATGCCTTTTAAGAGAGCCGGGAAAGTTTTGAAGCGCTCATCTCAAAACACACTCGTGGGACTAAAAAAACCCCTTCAGCCGCACCACCCTACGGGATCTCCACGGTATTCTTCCGTCTTCTTTTGTCGGGCACTAGGGCTGTGCAAAACTGCGACATATCCTCTTCGATATGCGATATCTAGTACATAATTCATATCCCGACGCTTTTTTGAAAGTGGCAGCAAATGAGGTGTTTTGCAACGTAATATTATGAGATATCAAAGTCTCATCTACATCTGCATAATACCCTGCAAGCCACCATAAAGGTGTGTGGCAGGGGGTGAATTCTCACCAAATATGTACCACATATCATACATAAAATAGGATTAATATTCATATATTAGTCTAAACTTCACTATTTAAAAAGAAGATAAAAATAGCTAAGCAAGCATGCAAAAATATGCTGTTAGTTGGGTTACCTTTAAGTCCTTATACCAACATGCAACTACCTATGCTATGGATTGATTCACTCGTATTGGACATATTTACCGCTATTCATAGAAAAAAAGGACATTTTGAATCTGTCAGTTCGGCAATCTATTTCTCTAATTTTGTGATTATGGTCCATTCTACCATAGTAAGTTGGGGTCCGCAAAATATTTTTAACATCGTCACTGAAAATATGGTCTTGGAATTTATTTAAGAGATTAAGTCTAAATTTCAACCTGCGATCTGACAATGATTCCCAATTTAATTCATTTAATAGACTGGTTGCGCTAGTAAGGTTATCATACCGTCCATTTACAAATCTTGCCGATCTTCGCTGCACGCGTTCAAGTTCATTATTTAGACCGATTTCGTAGGGATCCCATATGCGGGCAGCATATTCCAAATGAGGTCTAACAAGGGAATAGTAGCTGATTTCTCGTACATGATAGTCACATTTACCCAGACTCTTGTGATGAATCCCAGTTTACGATTAGGTTGCCCCATTATTTCACGTGTGTATTTACCCCAGGAAAGAACATTTGTCAATCTTATTCCAAGATATTTAATGGATTCCACGTTTGTTGATTCGTTATTGCTTATTTTGTACGTGCTAGGAGGAGAACAATTCTTTTTCCAAAATTTTTTTACCACGCATTTAAAAAAATTTAATTCTAATTGCCATGTATCACACCTTTTTTCAACTGCTTGTAGGTCATCATTTAAATATTCTTTATTATTTGGGCAGAGAATTTCCCTGCACACTACTGCGTCATCGGCAAATAAACGAAGCTTACTTTTGACCACCTTGTTGATATCATTTATGTACAGAAGGAACAGGAGTGGACCTATCACACTACCTTGTGGGACACCTGAAGTGACTTCAATTGGCGGGGAGGTAACACCGTCCAAAACAACCCTTTGCACCATATTATGTAGGAAATCATTTATCCATGATATAATATTACTGTCTAGGCCATAATATTTTAATTTCAAAATTAGTTTGCTATGAGATACCTTGTCAAAAGCTTTCTTGCCATGGAGAAATATTACATCCACTGGAATATTATTTTCGCCAGAAACTAAAATATCGTGGGAAAAGAGAGCAAGTTGAGTTTCACATGATCTACTCTTCCGGAAGCCATGCTGAACATTGGACAATAAATTCTGGCTATCTAGGTGCACCATGACTGAACTGACAATTAATTATATGTTCCAGAACTTTGCATGAAATGGATGTGAAGGATATAGGTCGGTAGTTAGATGGCTTCTCCCTATCACCACTTTTAAAAATGGGTGTTACATCGGCTTCTTTCCAGTCCATCGGTACGACGTGTTCGGTCAGGGATTTATTAAATACTATTTCAAGGTAGGGGGAGATTTCGGAAGCTAACTCTCTATATACGCGGGAGCGAATTTGATCAGGGCCAGGTGATTTGTTGGGGCTTATATCTTTAAGTAACTTTTCAATACTATTTCGGAAATTTCAGTTGGTTGCATCAGCCGCTGAAAGAGGTCAGGTAACACGACAGTTGAATTTCCGGAAGGTGGGTTTAAAACGGTTTGGAAGAAGGAATTCAGCAAGTCCACGCAATGTGCAACATCACGAGATCTACATCTACGCGATACCATGCTAGCCACCGCGAGGGAGTGTGCCAGGTAGTGAATATCACCAAGCATGCACTATTGACATGTAAACAACCTACGACATGGAAACATGTTACATAATAGGGTCACATGCAGCTAGATGGCTAGTATCTTCATAGTAACAAAGGGCTAGGTTGTTAATACATGCATCGTGCACTACACACTACAATATTTCACCTACATTTTGCTATGCTGCCTATTGTGTTCTCTTATAGTATGGGGGACAAGGACATCACCCCCTGCCACACACCCTTGTGGTGGCTTGCAGGGTATTATGTAGATGTAGATGTAGATGACATTTTGAATCTATCAGTACGACAATCCATCTCTCTTATTTTATTTATCTGGTCGAATCTAGCATAATACGCTGGTGTTTTTAATATGTACCTAACATCTTCAGTAAGGCTAACCGTTTTAAATTTCTCTAATAGATTTAATCTGCACTTTAACCTTCGATGTAATAATGATTCCCAATCTAATTCTTTTATTAATTAGAGTATCTCTCGTCTCTATTTTTCTACACCTTCCCTATCTCTTTCTCGAAGAAAGCGTAAAACGAGGGAAAACACAGACAAGAATAACAAAGGTCGATAGAGATGTCATGCAATATCGCCCATTTACATAGCGAAGTTGACATATAGACGATTCTGTTGTGATCTGGCTCAATTCCATCTTCACCACCTTCTTTGTGTTCGTCCTTTTGTGTGTTACCTTTCCATTTTCCTTATACTGTCCTTGGTATATTTGTATTCACATCAGAGCGTGTTTTCATGATTGTGTGTGTATTTGCCTGTATCTAAAGTGTTTCCCATGATTGGCCTGCGCATTGCTCTGTATGTACTTAATTTACATTTAATTTCGCGAACGAAAACAGATACCTGAGATGCCTGCATTAAAACACGACCAACCGATGAGGGAAACGTCTACCCGGCGGTAGTAAACCATGAGTTGGACTAAAAGGTATACTATTCTATATTGTGAATTGATGATCCAGGGGCTTACGACAATTTCCTTTGCTTCGTCTGATTTCGGTCTATTCTTGAGATTACAACGGAATCAGGTGTCCTTAGTGCCGCCTAATTTCATACTCAGAGTTACGTGGTGAACAATCATATTCCTAAGGAATTTCATGGCTAGAACCTTAAAATACTGAAATACCATTGGATAAGGTATAGGTCTGCAATTTCCCCTAGTTCTTAAGCTTTTCTCATATGGATATTTGTTAGAATGCCGATTGGCAGAAGGTGGTTGAGTGGTACCTACATTAGGGTATGCGAAAAAGATCTGTATTAAAAGCACTCCGTTATCAAAGTTTCTGATACAAAGCCTACAGGGTAAAAAATATAGTCATAGCAAGACCTTGAGAATCGTGAATTTTGGGAATCGTCTCAGGGAAAAATACCTTTCGGTGTCTTAAATTCTTGAAGTAGAAGTCTGAGAATCGCTTTCAAATAAAATGCCCGTCGAGAAGGTGTCCCTTCGCTTCAGCAAATGGAGTGCACTCCGATGAACTTAACTCGAAAATGACCCTTCCTTCCGTCCGTTGCTTCGCACGGACTTTCACTTTAAAACCAATTTTCTCGGCTTTGACTGATTTCTCGCACCTTCGACAGAGTTAAGGCGATTATGGAGCATGCGATACGGAAATAAGGGCGGCTAAGGAAAGCTTCGTCGGTTTGAAAGACAGGGGACGTCTAGGACGGGTGGGGCGGAGTGAGAGGGAGTTGGCGAGTAAAATTTCCAGAAGGCAGGTTGAGCAGATGGACGAAGCATTGAAAGGTAGCGGTTATGTCGAAGTCTGCCTTTGAGGAGGCGGGCGGGGGGAGGAGGGAGGGAAGGAGCGGCGTTTGGTAGAGTAAAATAGGCACCTTGGACGGTGTAGACATATTTTCTGACACGTAAGACGACCGTGGTGTTCTGAAAACATAATACCATCTCAGTTTCGGCGCTACTTTTGCTGCCCTGAAACTGAGTGGTATTATGGGAACACATTATTAATACATATATAAATTGCTATGGGTTTTTTTTCTGTACAAGAGGAAGCTTTCATCACGTGTGCGGCTATAATTGGTGGATTGAGACATATTGCCTCGTTAGTACCTTGTTTTGCTCGTAATAATAGTTACGAGGCTGTGAATAGTTACGAGGCTGTGACAGTACATAACTATCAGTCTCATTGAGAGTGGCTGCGATTGACGTCCCATTTGCCATCTTTTGACGTCAACCGTAATGGAAAATCACCTGACGCCCGTGTCTTTCGACATTGCTAAAAACTTCTTGGGGGTCAGAATGTGAGAATGGCCTGGTGGTCTAAGTATTGGAATGGTATTAGGTTCATTATTCGCACCATATAGACATTTACACAGTTTTTTTATCATGCTAATTGGTAGCAATATTTGGCTTTGAATTGGCATTTGAAAATAATTGGAGATACTGCATAAGGAAATTAGTCCACATGCGTGGATAGAATGTAGAAGTGTTCCATGAAAACAATCTTGACCGATTGAACTATGATTAGAAGGAAGACTTGACTCTTCCTCATGTGTGTAAGACCTTCGGAGGATTTAGATCTAAATGTTTTACTATGAACCGCCGCAAAGGCAAGTGGCAGGAGGTGGTAGGTCACCAATAGTGAAATTGCCATTTCTGAAAGAGAAAACATTTTTGCAGAAAAAGGTATAAAGAAATAGGGGAAATAACCATGGGGTATGATTCTTATTCTTTCTATAAATTAGGCAATGTTTGCGTTGCAATGGTGTAATTCCAAGCCCCGCGAGGGTGTGTGGCAGGAGGTGATTTCACAACAGGCATGCAAAATCGACGAGCGAACAGTAGAGGGTGTGACAGGAGGTGATTTCACAGCAGGCATGCTCGGTCGACGAGCGAACAGTATAGACCACTGACATCAGTAACCACGCTATATATTTCAATCTTAACGCTTTGCATTCAGTACAGCATACTAGCTCAAAATAATGCCGTCGTCAGACACTCTGCTGCGTTCACTTTTCACACAACATACAAAGAGGCGTATCAGGTAATAAATAAAAGTATGTTTGTGTGTTGTTATGGTGCACGTTGACCTCTCGTGTAGTCATTATCTGTGGTTTTAAGTTTTTCCCCGCAACACTTATAGCTGCTTCAGACTGAGAGGAAAGGTTCAAGTATGGGAATGGAAGGGCGGAGAGAAACCCGGTGTCGGTAGCCTCTCTGAACGAAAGGTGCCAAGGGGTTCAAGGCGGACATAGGGATCCTATTAGACGGACGGTGTACTGAACTCTAATACTCTCCTTGGTGCACTCAAGTAGTGGCCGGTAAACCGATGAAAAATATCTTGCAACTGAGGGATTCGAACCCATGGGGTGGGAGGAGTGCAGTTCTCTAGCCAGGACACCAACCTAACCCCCCTCTCTCGTGTGGACCCTCGTGATACCACCTCGAAAGAGTGTTATCTGATTTCATAGAAAGGAAATGAGCGAGGAAATTCTTGAGATGTTTGAGAGGGATGGAAGTTTCCGGAAGAAATTAGGATGGAGTGAATATTTGTTGGCGATATAATTCTGAAGGTGTTTGCAAGAGAAGACATGTATATAGTGGGAAGGATACTATGAGGTATTAGAAGTTCTAGGACGGAAAGATTTAAAAAGCGTTTCTTGCTAAGAGAAAAATAAGAACGCTCGCATAGAAAGTGTTGGGAAGGGAGAATTCAAGGAACGTTGGGGGAAGAAGGAAAGCAGAGTGAGAGCAATGCATCATAACCTACATATATTGGCAAAATAGCAAGTAATTATGAGATGTAATGGTACTAGATCTCCGCATTGGTGTGCCGAAACCTTTATTGGCCTCTTCCTAGAGAGATAACCACCTCCCCTAACGTCTCGTGTCCAGCAAATGGGACGTTCGTCATGAGTCCCCGTGCGGTGTTTTCTTTCCAGCTTGGCATTTAAGTCGTCGCTTATTTCCTTCGGAATGCATGAAATCTGTATTTAACCTCGTTATATACCCAGGATCGCGAGTCGTCCCGTTAACCTACTCATCCTCCCTGTGCTCGCTGGGCGGTGTTATGGTAACGGAAAAAAAGAGTCTTGGAACGCGTCTGGCGAAACCCTTCATAATTCAGCGTTTTCAAGCCAAAAAAATCGAAAGATATATTCGTAACTTTGTTCCACGTCGTCATTCTTGTTTTCATGTTCCTTTCCTGCTATGATAACAGTTGGAGGAGCGTGCGTGTGGCAGGATGCAAAATTCTATTAGTGTAGCACGATACCATTTAAGGTCGATGGTTTAAATTGTGAGACGAAATAATACCTAGGGCAAGTTAAAAGCAAGGATGTTAATATTGTACGTTCGCACTTTTAATATATATTTGGCAATATTTTCCCTACTTCTATCGTAAAAAAATTGTGATTTCAGTAGGGGATATTTTCCACCATTTTTATTCGAGATGAACATCTAAAAAGTTCGAGACAACAAAAAGTGACATGAATAATTTACCTTATTAGTATTTACCTTAGATTCTTCAATGAAACAAGGCTTCTAAAGAGTAGAAGTAGTGCTTCGTTTGAATTTAGCATATACTTTATTTAAGCAAGGGCTCGTTTTGAAATATCCTCATGCCTCCAGTACTTTGTACATTTCATACTTGAAAATGTGTTACCGTTGGTATGTTAGACGCTGCTTCGAGGTTCGTAATTGCTAGGAAATCTTGTTTTGACTGTTATTGTTCAGTTCGGCATACTTCCTGTCTCTCTTTATCCTGTCCTTTCTACCCCTTCTTCTCCTCCCCCTTCACCGCATGCCCGACAGTCTTCCTTCTATCCCTCTCCCTTCAAAACACTCGCGGCGTACTATCGCCTACCACCCGAAACGTAGTATGGGGATTTCTGGTGGCTCAAAATGCCAAAAATGTTTACGCAACGCATGGAGAGTGCTCGAATGGCGAGGAAGAGAAATGAAACATTAGAATGATTTAATTTTTGCGGGAGGTATTCCTAGCTGAAGGTGAAATAGTGAAGGGAGCGGAGCGTTTGAAAAAGTGGAAAAGAAATGGTAAATTAGAATACTATTGACCTATGTAAACCTGCCACAAGCGGTAGAATATCGAAAAAAATGAGTCAATGTAATTGAACCGTAAATGCCGTACATGTTATTTTATCTAAGGGGGATGGTGTTTTGAAGGAAGGTATAGAGGTTAGGATAATAGCACGGAAGCGAGCGGAGGATGATAGGCGATTTGAATGGAATGATGAGAGGTAGAAAGTATGCATGGATAAAGATGAAATTCTTCTCGGAGATAATTATATCTCAAATGTAGGAAAATAATCCAAATCTAGCTAAACCTTCCTCAACCGCTAGAACATTAATGGCAATAATTTTGATATTGGTGATGTACTGGTGTTAAATTCGTAGAATCTTTCACGTGCTGTTTATGTTTAGTTCGGCATATTTCCTGCCTCTCATTATCCTATCCGATCTACCCTTTCTTCTCCTACCTCTACCCCAACAATCCTCCTTCCATCCTACTCCCTTCAAAACACTCTCGCCCCTGATCAATCGTACCCTAATACGCCACAAACTTAGCGACGTCGGCTTCGCGGAGGCTGTGCAGGGGGGGCGCGGCCGTCGCCTCCCTTCGCCTCTCACAGCCGGCGTTCTCGCGTGAGCGGGTCCCGCCCTTCTGCGATTGCCCCGCGCCGTCATTTGGGTCAAGGCTCATCTCGTCTTAGCGAATTGGCGGGCGGAGGGGACGTGGTAGAGGGAGGTGGGGAAAAGAGGTTGGGAGAGTGGCTTCCGGGGCAAACACACACACATACGCACGCACACGTGTGCTGGAACTCTTCTCCCCTACTTTTTTTTAACTTTCCCGCCCCTTCTCCCCCTTAAGCTTTCAGTCAGTCTTCGTTTCTTTTGTTGTGTCGGAAAAGGGGGAAGGGATGGCGGATGGGGCAGGCAGTCTGTGAGTGGGGTAAGGTCCCCCTCCCGTTTCTCTCTCTACCGCCTTCCCCGTCCCGTGTCGTTCCCGAACTTTGATGACGTCTGTTCGTCGCAGGCGAAGGGGGAGGGGGGTGGGACGTCTTCGTCTTCGCGAAGACGTGAGCTTGGTGGTTCTCCCTAGAGGCGATAATGGGCGCGGGAAGGAGGTGACGCACGGCGGGGCGACGGAGACAGGAGGCGGGAGATGTTTTATTGCTTCTTTGCAGAAGTGCCCAACTCCATTTCATACGCAGTGTGAGTAGGAGACGGTAACAGGCATGAGTTTCGCTCGGAACCAGAATCTCAAGGTCATGAGAACGACTGTTGAGCTGAAAAAATCCATTTGAACGTTTTCCTAACATCACAAAAAAAACGTCCAACTTCGAAAAGCTGAGGGATGGATCGGCCAAATCTTTCACTCTATTTTATTGAATGATGTATTTCTTGTTGCATGTGACGTGGAAAATGGAATGTATTATTTGAATAAAATGATGTGCAGATCAATCATGAAATGTCGTAACGGCGCGAAAATCGCCAAATAAAAGTAAGCTCTTGACATATTTTTCAACTCGTTGAATTCTTCATTTTTTTAGTTAAGTCGGGCAGATTCCTCTGGTCAAGGAAACGGTCTTAGTTACGGTAGTGAGGAAGTCGATATTTCGGTGATCAAACAGTCTTCGTCAATTTTAATTCTCACTTATATTGGTATGGGGAAAATGTTTGGCCAAGTCAACTTACTTCAGTGCGAGTGACATAATAACAGCTGATATTTCCCGATAACAAGTTCGGCCCCTTGTACTGAACTTCTATCTCCCTTTCATAGCCTTGTCCGATGTGGTGTTCATCTTTGTCCCTAGGGAACTTCTTGTTTCCGTCCCCGTGGACATCGAGGGAGTCTTCTACCAAAAATTTTTGGCCAGGTTATCTCTTGAATCCGGGAGAGAGCAAGTATAATTTTTTTCTGGGTTAAGTAAGTTGGATGACGTCGTGGATCACCCGGCGCTCGTTAAAGAGTGAGAAAAGGTTTCGTCACGATTTATCGCGTTTGGATTTTAAACGGCTTGGGGGGTCCGTGGAAATTTCCCGCGTCCTCTGTTCCTACCCCGTCGGAAACCCACTTATTGCCCTTCATTCGTCTGAAGGAGACATTAGATATGCCAGCGGTCTCTGTGCGGGAAGAGTACTTCGTAGATAGAGATAACAACAAATCCAGAAAAAGTAGTTCGTGCGACATTCTTCTCGTGCTTCCCGTCGAAGCCATGTTTTCTTACAGGTTCATGTTGGGGCATGTTTTTTTGATTTTAAAGAAGCATAATTACGGTGTTGTTTAGCTACGTGCTCAGCTCATCACGGTCGTGGTTTCACGCCAGTAATTTGTCCGGAAGCATGTTGCCAATGAAACATTCTGTTTGGATATAGGTTTTGACGTATTTACGTCGCATGTCTCTTCCGCTGCGAAATAAGTGGGTCGAACCTTTATTTCATTTCCCTGTGCGTTGTGTGACGTTCTGTCACGAATGGCATGGAGGGCAGCTTTGGGAAGCAGCTCTCACACTGTAAAAAGTTGATCTGATTTTCAGTGCGACCTGAATTTAAGCGCTGTCTGGTTGTAAGGCAGGAACACGGATTTAAGGTACGGAAGAGGCAGGAACATGGATGGTTGGTACAGGAGCAGTTAAGCAGGAAGCAGAGGGAGCAGGATTCTGGATGGTCTGATTTTCAGTCGTTCACCTGCCTTATTTTTAGACAAGATATTACTGCTGAAATTCAACATACCCTGTCTTAAAATTGTTGCATCTGAAATTCAGATCGCTTTTGTACCTTAAAATCAGATCTACTTTTTACAGTGTAAATATATCAATGCTGTACATCGGAAGTTTCCTTCGGTATCACGCCGCGATGAAAATATCAGACGATATGGCGAAAATCTTGCTTCGTAGGACGAGGAATAATTCGGGAATGATAGCGTTGAAAAAAGTAATGTATGTCTGTGTTTTTGAGAGAGATGCTCCACGGGGCCCGTTCTTGTTGGTGTTGCATAGGAAGAAGTGCCAGCAGGGAAAAAAATCCCCCTTAAATATTTATCAGGCTAGGCTTAACCTATCGCCTTCATGCTCACGGAGAGTATCGAGCGGGAAATAAACGTGTCGTCGTCTGAGGTGGATCCTTTGGAAACGGTCGCGAGGCCGTGTGGCCATTCCGTTGAGCCTGTTGCCTCCTTACCGACTTATTCGTCGTACGGTGCGGCAAACGTTCCGAGATCCGAGTCTCATTTTTCATTCCCTTCTGCTCGGTCGTTCACAGTTTTGCGCTGATGGATCGTGCGAAGAGGTTCATTCCCCTCACTCAGAGAAGGCTAGACTGTGAATCTATTCCGAAAGCCCTATCCCGCGTCAGTACGAGTGTACTCTGGCCCAAAAATCTCCAGAAACAATATTCACCAATCGGGTTGGATGGAGAATTCAGTGAAACAGTCGCGAGAACAAAAATGTAGGCGTGGGCGAAAATCAAAGAATTCGTGAAATGGATCCGCTCACCACTTTCGCGAGGTAATAAAATTTAGAGAAGAGAAAAAAAAACAAAATTGATGTATCCTCAAATGAATTATTTTCTAAGTAGTGAGTATTTTAAAGACAGGCTATACTGTTTATCTATGTGACGTTTCCAAAGATTTTTAACGAGTTCGATTGATTTGACGTAAGCATGCAACCTTAAGTATTTGTCCGTTGCTATTCATTTTTTTTCTTGGTTTATTTTATAATTTTTGTCGTACGCCTAGAAAAAATACTTTGTATTATAATGGTGTGTGTACTTTGTCATAATTAATTGAAGGAATTGAATTTCCACTTGCCGTATTTCGTTCAAAACCCTTCAATTGCCTGGTAAAATAAACTATTTCATACTTGTGTTAGGGTAAGGGAGAGGCATTCCAGCTATTTTTCCTTTGTCTTTAAATGTGAGATGAAGTCGCTATTCTAATTTATCATAAGGGGTTTTGCAGTAAACCGATGAACTTCTACTTAAGACCGTGTTAAGGTTTGTCTCATTTTTTAATTGTTGCATGTATACCCGCGACTTTATCTTCTTTTCTTTCAACATGACTGGGTTTACTCATGAGAAAATCCCCTGCGCGAGAGTGGACTGGAAAATGACAGCCATTTGTCCGAAAACCCTGAGATCTCGAATTCAGCGTCAAGTGCTGTTTTGGTGGCCTCCCTGGGTGGTGTAATGGTCCGGCGTTAACCCGCACGGCACCCCCTGTGGATTCCGGCGGCGACGTCCCCGTCATTAATGGCGAGAATAACGCGGAAGCCCGCCTCCATATTCTCGCATCCTAAACACTCGTGTGAATGGATGGCGGCGCGAATGAATGGATGTGTGAATGATTGGCGCTAATAACTGTACCGTTGGCGGAACTTCAAAAGCTATTTGCGTGGCGGCAAGAAGCGATGTTCCGGCGTCAATACAACTTCCTCATCCGACTCGCCCACTCTCTCTCGCATGTATGGACACACTCGCGCGACTCCGGTGTTGGTTTGTCAGCTCGGGCGACGTCTCCGCTTTCGTTTTTTTCCCACAATAATTTCGCGGAATCATTTTGCGTGTTTGGGCTACCTTCGACGCGGGCACGTTGCCGTTCGTGTCATTGGAATTTTTTTTCCATTCGAATCGTCCCGCAAAGGTCGAAGTGAGAAATTTTATTCCCATAGTCGTTGAATTGGGTGCGTTTACGTGTTCCAACTGCCAAGGTTATATCGCACCGTTTAACTCGACTTAACCTTAAGCCTATGGCAAACATGCAATTCCATGCCCTAGGTAGGATTTGGACCCGCGACCTGGGGTAGACAGGCCTGCACAATTCCAAACTTACTACCGTGGCCTGCTGTTTTTCCTATCCCTGTCTTCATTATTATTAGCTATCATTAAACCATAGGTTCCACACAGCTCTCTACTCGATTGGCCTATCAGCTAACCTATTCATTTTGACATGGTTCTTTTCTTTTACATCCTTCACTACTCGCTCCATAGGTATATCTCATCTGAGACCTTCCCTAGCCATTCTTCTTATTCACTTTTACCTCGACTACTCTTCTCATCAGGCCATCATGAAAATTCCCATTAAATTTTCCATGCATCTCATATCATTGATGTAGTGGATGAATTTACGAAGATTCACGCGAGAAAGTGGTGGAGGAATATTCTTCCGTCAAAAATAAGGACCGAATATATTATGCACTTGTTTAGACAGTGTATTTGTTTGAACAGTACTCTAACATAAATATTTTCTTTTTGTGCCAAGAAGATGATCACTGAGTCCCCTACTTTCATAGATAGAAATTATGTGGAAGGGGGGGGGGGGGCGTCTAAGGTAAACGGCACCAACCAGAGTTGTTAAATCAGATAATGGTAGGAATTTTTTCAGGGAGGATGGGTGGTTAGCTATCCAATGTCGGTGTTAGTCTATTGTTAACGAAATGCGCCAAGGGGTCCCAAGGTTCAATTAGTTATTACACCGACGGAATATTGAATCATAAGTTCTCTCTATCCTTGAGCGACCACTGAATCAATTATACAATTTCACTTCTGCAGGGATTCGAATCCAAGCCCTAGGGATTAGGAAGCCATGACTACCTGCCATACCAACTGGAACCATATTTTGATCGATTGCCATTTATTAACGTTTGTGTTCGTCTTAATGAATCTAAACCTTACACATTCTTACACAATCGATTTTTTTGGTCGTATTAAAACTAAGGTACGTTAGAAGAACGAAGTTTTTGTTTCATTATGAAGAACCTTTTCATTAAAGCTAGGTCAGAAACCAACTACTTTTTTCTACGTGCTCATTCTTGATGAACATGACTGTTTGCAGTCATGTTCATCAAGATAACTCACGATATCACATATACAGCAAGATAACTCACGATTTTTGATCGATGCCTTGGCATGTGTCAAAGTAAATTCATAGTAACGCTGGCGCGGAACGGGCGGACTAATTGAAGTTTTCTTTCTCGAATTAACCAAGTGGCACCGATCCAACAGTAGCGTCGATGGCACATTATCCCCTTATCGGAAGCCATCGAAGAGGCAATTAAAACGCGTGGCCAATGGGCATTGCGAGGATCACGCCAGGACCGGGATTTTTCCTCGCGGTCGACTGGGCATTCTCCTCCCTACCCCCCTCTCCTTTGCCGTCGAAGTCTAACGCGGAAAACTTAAACCGGAGCTCCGTGGGGATTAACGAAGCGTGGTCGTGTCCCTTGAGGTTTTTTTCTCCCCTCCCACCCTCACAGCTCTCCGTAAAAAAAAGCCACCCCCATGTCTTTTTAATTACCCCAGCATTTTATCCATCCCGATTTTTCGCCGCCGCCGCTTGGTTATGCGTCAGGGCTCATTGGAGCGTGGGGCCCATCGGCTTTTTAAGCGTCCGAGTGATATGCATCGCGGGCGGTCCCCGCCCTGCAGTTCGAGAGTCGATTGGCGTGGCAGCAGTAGACTGTGGAGGGGCGACCTCTTATCTTCTTTTATTTTCATTTTCGCGCGCTCACACGTGGATGTCATGGAACGAAGGATATAGTTAGTGAGTTACTAAATAATTCGGGCGAGGCGACTTACAGCTGAGGTTATTTGCGTCTTTTTACGATGGGTTGGGTGAGAGTTGGAATATTCCGGGAAAGGCGGAAGGGTGCCAACCCCGCGTCGGCATAAGCTTGTTCTGAACGAAGGACTCCAAGGGATTCGAGGTTTGGCGTCCGATCCGACGGACGGAGTACTGCACTCTTTAGTGATATCCACAAAGCACCCAAGTGAGGACCACATACCGATGATGTTGAGGAGGTAAATGATGTTAATGCGAAGGGATTTGCAGATAGGAGAATCGAGATCATTGGTGGAGTCTCTAGTCTTTCCTGTATTTTAAGTCTCCTCAAGTCCGGGTAGATCGAAAGATGGATTTGAGAAGGAAAAGGAAAGAAAAACCTGCGTCGGCATTAGCAAGCGTAATACGTCAAGATGGGCAGAGAACTTTACGTCTCATCTGATGGACTAATTGCAGAACTTTAATTCTCCCCATCCTTACCACATTCCCAAAAAGGCAGTTCATGGGGTGTAATGGCAATGAGCGTGGTGGCCTAGTGGGTAGAGCGCTTGGCTACTGATCGAAGGGTCCCGGGTTCAAATCCGGGTGAAGCCTTTAGACGCCCCCGAACGAAAAATCCTCGGAGTGCGAGGTGGCCTAGGGAAAGGAAGTGGCCCCCCTACCCTGAATGTGGGAAATTCACACGCCTGTGGCTTAGTCCGGGGTGAGCTCTACCCTCACCTATCCAAACCAGGGTTGAATCACTGAGTGATTGGGGTGTAATATCGTCTTAAGGTAATTTTACTATCATTCGGGTTTGCAGTAACGGAGACCTATCTCGTCTAACGGTCCTCAGGTTTTATAGCTTGCTCAAAGTATTAATCTCCTCTTTCTCCCGAGGTCATCCATTCGTGGCAGCTTTCTTGGTTTTCGTGTGTTTTCAGCTGACCTGAAGTGCACTCTAGTCCGTCTAGGTGTCTCTTTATCTCTCTCTCTCTCTCTTCGGAATGCACCGGATATCCGCCGGCGCGAGAGTGGAACACTTTCCCACCTTGCCACCTGCCGAACCCTTACCCCTCTCTTTTGCGGACTATTACTAAGAGTGATTCGAGATAAATTTGCCACACGACGGTTATTTTGTGATCGGAGCGCGTTAAGCTGGTGCTGGTGCATTAGCCTTCATGGTTCAGGCGGTCCGCGGAGAAATGAAGTCACGGTCCCAGGTGTAAAGAGCACTCCCTTAAATACATGTCTCCACCTGAAGGCTTCACACGAAGCACACGGATCTCAAATTAGCTCTCAAGCTCTTAGTCATCGTCCATCTGCCGTCAGGTATACTGACATTTGTTCCCGCGAGGCATTGCACCGGAGTAAATAGCAAAATTAATTGAACGAGAAAATTATGCTTTTATGCTGATGGTAGATGTTGTGCATGCAAACCGTATCAGACCATTAATCATGTGCGTAAGTAGCAATCGCGTCATTAGTAATAGAGGATGTGTTTGCCACTGCTCTCGGCTATTTAATGAAAATTTTAGCTTATACCCGTTATCTCAAATTCGTGTTGTGATAAATGTTGCAACATGGTGACGTGCGAAGGTACTTCGATTTCTATTGTAGTCATCTTGATTTTTATATCGTAAAATTATATGGGTCGACAGGCAATGGTATTTTCACAATAATTTTCAATGTTGCCCAAAGAAATACCCACCTGTCACGGCGAGGTGGAGTTTTCCCCTGGAGAATATGTGAAATTTTCTGCGAAAGATGGCAAAATCATTGATGAATGTTTTCTTTTCAAGCAAATACCATAGCCACCTTGGGCAAGGGTTTTTTTGTAGCGCCCTTCCGTCGTAGTCGCTGATCCCGGTAAATCTTCAATTCATCACCCCCGTTCACATTTTTTCCCCGATATTCCGGTCTATCTACCAGGCTTCCGCGACCCATTTTTGTTCCTTTTCTTCCGAGTAAGTATCTTTCGCTCTGCGTGAGGTCTCTAGCCTGCCCTGGTTTCGCGAGTCTTTCCGTATTCCTCGATACGTCGTGATTTTGGCGCGACATAAAGAAAATATACTGCCGCTATCTTTTTTCCCGAGCCATCGATCCCCTCGTGAGCGTTTGTGACTGCATTCTTGCATCGCGCATCTCTCTCAATTTATATTTTTTATTGTTTTTCGGTTGATAAAGAATTTATAAAAGACTTAAAGTTTTCAGAGAATATCCACTACGGTATGCCACCTGAAGGGTCGCAAAAAGGAAACAAGGTTTATGACGTGGATTCCGTTTGTTTGAAAGTGCAAGGCAAATATTACATAAGGTAGACTAAAAATAGAATGGGCAAGAGAGTATTGATGTTTGGCAAGCAGAATGATAGGGAAGCAATAAGGCATTAATCGTTAGAATTTGTGATTCCAGAAAATTAACTGAACGATCTTTTAGTTATTTCCCTCTCTAGCCGGTTTGGAGCTAGTTTGGATGGTTGTTTGAAATTTAGAGATTTAGATTTGAATCCTGGTATTTTTAGGTACATGTGAAGAGCGCCTCTAGTGCAACATTCCGTTTGTCGGATGGGACGTTAAACACTGAATCGATTAGCGCCATTTGTCGTGACAACCCTAATTCTCCAATTCTGTGTTCCCAATAAAATTCCTTCCTACCCTCAAATTTCCACGTATCCTTAACTATGCAAGTTATCTTAGATGTCGGTTGCCTCCCATAAATACAATGGTAGTAAAGTCAGCAAAAGCCACCTCGGTCGCGGTGACCGAAGGTAAGGTCATTTGCGCCAGTTAGGCTTGGTGAGTAATTAGTTGGAGGCAGAAATTTTTCGAGGAATGTAGAAAAGGTGAAGTGACACCTAGCGACCTGCTGTTAAAGAAAGTATCGTAGTAAAGTGGAGTGGTCACATTTTACGCCCCATCCAGTTGAGTACTGAGGTATATTAATACGTGGTACTGAGCGAGAAGTTCTTACCACTCAAGTAGGGTGTGTAATACCCCGAAAAGTCTTTTCGACTACCGGGACCCGAACCTTGGGTCTGGGATTGGGAAGTCGGTATTCTAATCACCACTCGATCCACACTGTAGTTGTTCTGTGGGAGGACTATGAGTCGAGGGTGAGTTTTTACCGCCCTCCCTCCGGAGGATGTATCCGGGATCACCCTGGGACGTCGCGGCACCGCTAATGACTTAAAGCGGACACTCTTTAAAACCGCGCCCCGCGGAATCGCACCTTCTCGCCTTCGGGTGGGTGTCCCCCCGCACACTGGCTCTCCCCTCGCGACAAAACCCGCGAAAACCCCTCTCGCCCTTTCTTTTCCCCCGACCCCCACCCCGCCTCCTGCCCCTTTCCCCCCCAATCCCCGCCACCTGTTGTGCGATGTGCCGGGGCGTGGCAGTAGTGTCTCACGCCAGCCGGGGAGGAACGCCCCCCCCCACTCCCCTCTGGCCGCCCGTCTTCGTCACACCCGACGCCCATTCCTCCCCCAACCAACCCTCTCTCTTCTCCCTTCGGTCTCCGCCGTCTCCCGGTCCCACCCCCCCCTGCCCCCCTGAGTCTGTGAGACGCCGCCGCATCGATGGTGCCTCGATTCGTTTTCTTCGTCGTCTAAGACCGCCCATCGAACCACCTCGAGGGTGTGAGGAGGGGAGGGGGTGAATCTTCATCAAACGGGCGCTACGTACATGCAGCCAAAATAAGTCGCTTCGTATTTAATAAAAATAAATGCAGTCTGACATCCACTTGACGCTTGCGTCTAAAAGATAAAACGCCACCAGAAAGTACATATTTATTGATGGGTGAAGAATTTTTTCATTCGGTCAATGTAAATAGTAGTCGGGCAAGTAGGCATTCGTTGACTTTTATTCTTTTCTGTTATTTACTTTTGGTATTATGAACTTCTCCGGTGCCGTTTTATGCATTACCCTTACTGTGCATTGTATTTCTATACAATGCTCCTGTCCTATGTTTATTACTTTCTTCAAATACTCAGCTTATTTCTTGCCTCGTTTCACACAATCCAAATACCCTTCCTTTAATGTCTCGCACGCATATCCACAATTGTGAGATATATCTCACTTTCAATGTCTACCTTCAGTAAGTCCCTAAGTACGCTTTCCATGCACATAGTTTACCTCCTCCTAACTTCAAAGAAATGTTTTGCCTTCGTGATCAAAATTTTGCCCTCCTCGAATGGGACTTTTTCCTTCGAATGGCGTAAGTTTAGTTCTCCCACGCTTTCCTTTATTCTTTCTCTTTCCACTGTCTGTCGGCTGGTGTTGCTCGTTGTAATTTGGGAATAAATTAAGCATGTGGCTAATCGGGCACACCTCTTCGCCGTGGAAGTCCTCCTTTGCTCAGTCGTGGAATATCTTCCTTCCCCGATTCACCACTCTTCTCTCTCGATAACGTTCTTCAGGAAACGCCTGTCCGACGCGGAACGCCCCTGAATATCTTGATATCGTTTCGGATCGGTCTGCCCTCTTCAGCCGCTTGGTCTAAAGATTAGTTCTGTAGTTTCCCCGTCCCCTATAATTTTGGACTATCGCGAAATTTTTTGACGGAGAATCGGTGGCCTACATAATACCGCGTCGATAAATCGGCGTATCCGACCTAATCATCGACAATATACTCTCTAGGAATATTTTTGAGGATTTTTGGATCGTCCATACCTACCATACCCGTCGCATGTAGTTTCTTATTTTCCATACTTCCCCCCGTGTTTCTTGTTTCTTTAAATCTTCATACCATCATATGCCCTCAATCCAGCCAAAAAAAGTACCTATTCCTATCACTCCTCTTCTGTGGTTAACCAGCATTCCCCCTATATTAATAATAATAACTATGTTTATTAAGATGGAGCAATTCAAATTTTCGAGCAGATGGAAATATTAGTGAGATTCGTGTACAAATACTTAGAGATTCACATAGAATTGCCACAACCACCTGTAGTCGCTGGTTCGAATCCCTATTTCTGTTCGGCTGTTGTGTTTTTATTAGGTTTAAAAGCTTACGTTATGATTAATGAACTAACCTTGGTGATTTCCACACAATAATCCCCTTGTATGTGAATCACCAAGACGTGTTTATAATTCCAATAATGGAAATATTCCACAAAGTTAGATCATCATCATTTGATTACAGCTTAGGTTACGCCACACGCAGTAACCTCAACTGCGAATCCTGCTTGGAGCATATAATACCCAACTTTACTACGAAAGGAACCGGTGTGTGGCAGTTGCCTTTGCGTACTCCCACCACCCTCTTCAACGCTCCTTTCAGAGCGCAGTCGAATCCCCCTTCTCTTTTCCTTCCCCGCCCTCCCATAACAGCAAGGCGCGCGCGTGCCGGCGCACGGGAGGTCCGCTCCGTCACGCCTTTCGAAACCACGGGTCGCGCGCGCCGCACGCGTGCATCGTGTTTGCGATCCGTCTGCCGCTCACACCTCCCACACCCTTATCTCTCTCTCCGCCTCAACCCTCGCCGCGTTCGTTGTCTCCCGGCCGAACCATTTGCGCGCGAGCGTGGGCGGTCCTCTCTCTGTCTCTCTCCTCTAGTGGATTTTTTACTCTCTCTCTTCTGTTTATGCGCGACGTCATGTTCTTTGCGTCATCGGCCGTGTCGCGACCGTGTAAGTGATGATGGGAAGGTTTGGCGCGGGCGTCGCTTGCTTCCGGCGCTTTGCGGAGCCGTTCTCCCGCGATTACCTCATGTTCCTCGCTCCCGTGTTAGTTTATGGGTGAGGTGGGGATGGGTCGGTGTTCTGACCTCCCATCGCGAGGGCTCGGGTTCGAATCCTGCCGATAGTAGAGATTTGTGGGTGGAATTGCGGTCTCCGCTTTAGTCTTGTGTGGTGAGCCCTTCAGAATGATGTGCATTTTTACGAAGAACTGATTTACGATTTTTTTTCAAGAAATTTAATGGTTTAAAAATATGGGCATCAAATTGTATACTTGTTTTCGATTCATGAACATAAACTGTACCTAATAATTTATGTATTCTCGGAAAAGACAGCCGCTTAGCCAGGTCGGTAACGTGTCTGCCTGGAAACCCAAGGATAGCGGGTTGCTAACACGACTAGGGGATGGATATCGTGTTTGCCGTAGCTTTAAGAATGTAGATTAGTAGGTACGAAATAACATAAGCCGCTGGATTATCTAAATACCAATCCGAATACTATTCTCGGAAAAATACCGGCATTAATTCTATGGAATCGATTGCAAATGGCTCCATGTACTGGAAAAAGTAATTGGTAAAAATATATATATTCGCTAACTTACGTGCATGCTTAGGGTTTTGTCAGTGACATTAGTCATTTTTAAATGGCGTAGATATACATTTTGCCATTCCTTTTTTGTTTTAACTTACGTAGTCCCGATGGAACCTCATTTATCGCCGAATGAATTTTTTTTCGATGAAATATTCCTTGATTTCTGTTTGAGCGAGGTTATTTTTCGTGTGACCGTGGGCAGTAAGATAATCAGTTGTTTGTTTTAAGGGCAACCGCGTTACTTAAATTTAAAGTTTGACTGATATGTTGGTCCTGGGTTGGAATCAGGGATTGTCTTCGTTCACGAAGAGCGACGGTATCGGGACCGGGGAAAACGCGTATTTTTCCGCCGCGGTTTTAGCGATGCAATCAAAGGAACTTGCTGAACGGCGAATACCACCATGAACTCCGTTCCGTGGAAGACTCTCCAATCGCTACCTAGGTTTAATTTGGGGAGCACGAGTTCTAAACTGCGTTCCGGTTTCCTGCCGCCATGATCCAGCGCTCCCCGTGTTTTTCTTTTGTTTGGCTTGCGATATGGCGATTGCTTTTTGAAAGTTATCATGATGAGTCCCGCTTGAGCTGCTTTCCCTTTTACCCAAACCCATTAATGACTTTTTATGTTCATCTCGGGATCTGGGATTCGGCCGGTTATGCTTTCCGAGCCGGAGGAAATGGCCGTATTTTTTAGGGATAGAGGAAGAATGAAAAAAATATTTTCCCGGACACATTTTTTTATCTCTGAATACAGAGCGTTTTGGCAAATCGCAAGTTATGGCAAATCATACTCCATAAATGTTGTGACTATATTTGCTAGCATGACGGAAAAGTATACTTGCGGCATATTAAGTTCATTATATAAGTAGAAAATATATTCTATGATAACATCAAAAGTGAATCCGTTAATATCTATATGAATGTATCATCAAACGTGGTTAATTAGTTTAGTTAAATTCACCTCCATAAAAGTTCGTTGCAATGGCATATGCTAAATTTAGGTGTTGATTTTATTAAGAAATATAGATGCTACATGTCTACAGGAGTGCTGAAATGTTTTGTTTGAAACATTTGTTCATTAATTACTTTGTTATTAAATATGTGGTCGTTTTGTCCGATAGGTTCGTGTCGTAACTTGTATTTCTCTCTGAAACATGTGTTTCCTTATCTCGCTCCTACTTCATTTATTTCATTATTTTAATCAAATCATTCATATTTCAGGGTACCAACAACGTTTTCTTTTTGTTGTTTTCGTTTTATTCCAGAGGTCAAACTTATTGTAAGTCACGTATTGACTGCATTTTATTAGTCCGCGTTGCTTCCCTCGTGTCCCTTTATTTATTATTGATGGTTTTGATTTTCAGTAGATTACGCCCTTTATATACCTACTTGAGGTGTATCCAAAGTCGTTGAGCGACGAGCCCCTCTCACAATTGGCAAAGACGGTGATTAATTCTCGTCAGAACTTTCGAACGTTGGATATCGCTGGCGCGGCAAAGCTCAGCGTAGCGGATTAATTGTTGGTGAAAGTCTTCGGTGAGATACTTTTGGCGTCCACTCCACGAGCTGAAATATCACCATTGAGGTCATTATCTCTTCTTTCTGAACTAAAGCGAGCTGCGGGACACTTTACATTAGTGCCAGGAACGCCATCTTTTTATCTTCCCTTTACATGCACGTCCCAGTGTCGTTGTAAGCACGAATACTCATTAAAGAATCGCATTCCTTCGCAGCTCAGCGTTTTTGCGTGGGCGCTATCTGATTATCTAGTTCATGTTTCTGTCGTATTTGCCTTCTCTCAATCTCCGTAAAAAGCCGCCATAAGCTCTCTCTTAGAAGTGGGATTTAAACTTGCCTTTGTGTGATGATTTGGTTGTACTTTACATGTTCGTGTACACCAATTTTGCAATGTTTTTGTTCGTGCATATCATCGAGTTGGCGGGAAATCGGTAGCAAAAACAGTCAGGAGAACTCTTATGTAGTGACATTTTGAATTTTATGGCCTCTACGCTCATTATCAGTAACATTTCGCAGGTTTTATTTAACATCCTCCTTGCGTGAATGTTTCCCTGCAGTGGGTTTTTTGGTAAAGAATCTAAGCATAAAAATCCTCATGTTTTTCTCACTGTTGTAAATAGTTACTTTTAACACACTTCTAACATTACTTTGAACCATATTGTTCTGATTCACAATATTGATTTATTAAAATAGTGGAAACAGTTTTGTCTCGATCTATCCCAAATTAAGACGTTTTTTGGGGGGAGATTAATTTATAATTATTATTGAGGCTGTTAATAGTATATGACTAACAGCATTATGCTAATTTTTTCCGGTAGCTTGAAATGGAAGTTGCATGAACTGGTGTGATCGAGAATAATTACTTACTATCACTATTGTTAATTTTAGCTCTTTTTCCTTGAAGGTATTGCCATGTAGTTTCAGAACGCTTGTCTTTGTCTTTTTCCACTGTGACATAGGGAGTATATGTTTTAGGTAGGGATTGAGGATAAAATAGCTTTGATCGCATCCTTCAAATTGCATTCTTTATTTAAATTTTACCAGAATCGTTTCTTATCGATAAGATAAAGATACCATTGAGGGAAATGCCTGCTTGAGCTACTGTCTTCGAGATGATTTTCCTCAAGTACAAGTATTTCGTAAATTGAAACAAATCACCCCCAAGTGACCTCTTGGTTATGTTGCATTGGTTGGTTAAACTAGGTCTACGTAATTGCTCTAATAAAATACTACTTAATTGGAGGTTCCCTTTTAACATCATGTGAGCTGCAAATTTAACTTTTTTCACATCGTCAAGGGAAGTAAAATAATCTCATACGCCAAATTTTTAGTGGTCCATTAATACATGCAAAAATATGTCACAATCTGCATATCATATCTTAACTACTATTTTCTCTGTAACTTCGATTTAAAGGTTAGTTATCCTTTTCATGCTCGGAAATATGCAAATGTACGTACACCTCACTGTGTATTTTTTTGTGTAAATAAGTGCGTGAGATGTGAAATTTTCTCCAAGTTTGCCCTCGGGAGTGTAAGTGATAGAGCATACGTTAATCAGAATGCTTAAAATGCTTGAATGTATATTGAAATATAGATCTACCCCGCGAGCCACCGTTAGGTTGTGTGGCAGAGGGTGCAGATCTTTCAACAGGCAGTACTTACATGCAACTGAGAGCTAGAATACTATTTCTTCATGGAGACATGCTAGATATAAGAGTCCCTCTTGCAACTATTTGTTATTATAGTAATTAAATAGTAATATAGTTGGAGAAGGCGTAATGAACGTTGATATCAGCCATTCGTGAAATGCGTACTGGAAGAAAACTTGTGAATCCACAATCTACTGCTTACGTCCTACATCTACATCTACACGATACCCTGCAAGTCACCGCGAGGGTGTGTGGCAAGGGGTGAAGATCATCAAGCATGCACTATTGACATATAAACAAGCTAGTGTAGGGTCTCATGCAACTTGATTGTTAGTATCTTTAGTAATTAAGGGATTAATACATGTATCATACACTACATACTACTCTAAAATATTTCCCCTACCTACCCGTTTTGTGCGCAGGAGACGGGGTCCAGTCGTTCCCAAGCGCTACCATTATGTGTTTGTTGTCACCCATAGACTAGCATACCTATTCCTTCTCCAGTACATTCTGACTTCATTGGTTATCACCGAACAAGCACTGCGTGCATGTACTTATGGTTAGTAAGCTAATCAATTAGAAGTTATTATAAATATCATGCTAGGAAGGCATGTCAAAGTCCACCTTTAGCCCAACATTTAGGGAAATACTCACAAGAAAAATAACTCACATATAATGTACAGTTAGTTTTACAATGTTTGCCAGTGGTTCCTTATCTTTTTCAGCCACGGAGCCATTTTTTAAGCCAAATTTTTTCGAGGGGCCCCAGAAAATGTGGTTAGTTCTATCCATGTTCTATGATACTTCTGTTGCACTGCGTAACTATTACGAGCTAGTTTGTAAGTAGGTATATCTAATTTCACATCCTAGCAATATTGCTAATAATCATCGTTAAGTGTAAAAATAATTGAATTTGATTTCTTTAATATCTTTTTTATACGTCCTCCATCTCTGTGAGATTCTTTTGAAAGAGTGAATGACGACCGCATGTTTTCTTTGTATCAATTATTTTGTATGAGTGTTAGATTAATCTTAAACTATTGTCTTTTCAGGTGAGTTATGAGTGTCCCCTTCACTTCTTCGTGTTTGTTACCTCTTGGAGTAAGTACAAAATATAATTAGAAGGTGATTAAATGTCTATTTAATGCCAGTATTGGGGGATGTGAATACTTCTTGGTATTCTACAATGTATAGTGCTGCATGTTGCATGCTGTCATTTTTGGGTTGAGACTAAATATTACATTTTTGGAAATAACTCCTCATTAATTATTATTAAATAAAGATCAAAGATTATTTAAACAAAATATCAGGAAATAAATAATTAAATATATCTCTTCAATATGAATTTGTACACAAATCTCTTCAATATTCGACAATATCTGTGGGAAAACAAATAAACATGTAACAAAATGATATTTTTCTATTGAAAGCCATATAGAAGCAGTAAAAGATTTGAAAAGTTTGAAAAAGATAACATGTATGTGTTATACCAAAGTTAGGATACGTTGCAATGAACACACGTTTACAAACTATGCTCTCCACAAAGCACATAAGTGGGTGCCGGCTTATCTATGAAAATATGCTCTTCTGCTGGTATTCGAACTCGGACTCTTGGGGAGATGGGTCAGTACAATTTTTATATCTGTGGCTTTCGAACCCGAACCCGAACTTATAGGTGCTTCAGACGTAGAGGAAAGATTCAAGGATGAGATTGAAAGGGTTAAAAGGAGGCTGGAGAGAAACCGGGAATCGGAATTAACCTGCCCTTACTGAAAGCCTCCAACGGGGCCACGGCTTAACGCCCCATCCGACGGACGGAGTGCTAAACTAGAATACTCTCCGCAAAACACTTAATAAGGGGCCGGTTTTCCATTGAAAACATCCTCCACTGCTGAAGAAACTGTATAATAGGCGCTGCATGACCGGTATATAAAGCAAAATAATTTCGAAAATTGACTCTATCGGAGGAAGTACTTTTTTCTTGATGGAAATAGTTTCGTTTTCCCTGCTACATGTAATCACCAATGTAATTTTTGCCATCCTCATAACTGCCGTAGATGGAGTCCCTTAGAATCGCTCTCGGAGTCCTTGGGAGCAGAGTTTGGGAAACACTATTTTATGCAAACATTTAAAAAAGCCCAAAATTCCACATAATCAATCGTAATCATCTCCCTTGTAACTTCGGTTTAACCTCAAAAATATGTCTATGTGTAATGTGTGCAGATATAATATAAGAGGTCTTCTTTGTGCGGATACCACTCGATTTTACGGAAGGAGAGATTTTTGAGGATGAATCCTTAAAAACAGGCGCTCATCCCTCTCTGCATCTCAAACTGCCAGCGACCGAGAATATGCGCTTGCAAAGCTTGAGTGAGCAAGGCGGGTAAAGCTCGATGATGGAGTTAAAATGCATCCTTCACGCGAAGACTAAGTTAGGTGGAACTTGGCTCTCGCACACCTTCGAATTTAGTTGAAGGGAATTCACATGGCAACCGACTCCGAGCCCCGAATCCCCCCATCCACCCCCAGTGTACACAAAGCTCCGAACACGCCATCCACCCCGGCTATCCCACCCCCCGACGCAGTCCAACCAGTGGCGCCGCAGTGCACAGCCACCGCCCCCGACAACACCACCCCATTTCGAAATGCATCCGACGGGGGGGATGTTGAAGGGGAAGAGAGAGAAAGAGAGAAGGGGGTGGCGATAAAGGAGGAGAAAGGGGTGAGGGAAAGCGAGACGGAGAGTGGGGTGGGCGGGGAGCAGGGTAAATGTCTCAGACGGACCCCTCCTCCATACGCCCCCTTTTCTCTCTCCCAGGGCCTCGGCGCTCCCACCAATTCCATTATGAGTCTTACTACCACTAATCCAGCTGTAAGGACTTGTAAGGCCCGGGTGACAAAGCTTGTTATGCGAGATTGCGTCTCCCGCCGCCGCCGACCCAAAACCTTGTGCAGCCTTCCCCTCCGGTCGCCTCGTACCTCTCCGACCCCTTTCACGCGCTGTTCACGCTCCTGAAATCACGCTCGCGACCAACACTCCCGGGGTCCCTTTTCCCGAGAGGGGACGAGGATGGAGGTGGGCGCCTTTCTTCTGGAGACGGACCCTCCTTCGGAATCGTTTTCCGCTGCCACACCCCGAGAGTGTTGGCCGCCGCTCGCGGCTCTAAACGGCGCGACCCGTTCGCTTTCCATCCGGAGGGTGAACCTTAGCATCCATGTCACGGCCGTGCGCCACCCTGACTGACTTTGTGAACTCAGCGAGGCGACCCGAGCTGCACTAGCTTTAGGCTGAACAAGATGGCTACGAGGGTGGCGATTGATTGATCTCAAATCACCGATCTATTGGCTTTCGTTGAATCTAAACAAAGTATCAGCGCCTGCTGCGCGCACCCACGATTTTTTTCGGGATATTATTTTGATACTGGGCTTTAAAAGTATTGTTCTATGAGCTGTGCCACTGAATAAACGAAGCGACATACCGTAGAGCAGAGGTTCCCAACCTTTAAGCAACTGCGTACCACTTGCAATTTTTAGAAAGTTTACAGGCGTACCAACAGTCATATATTTTTTTAGAAATATATGTATTTACTGTCGGAAAAGTACCCCATGGCTAGTTTTATTTTAATTAAATCACTGAGAAAACTTCATATTTAATTATTACTGTACTTGTATTTCGGTTTTTCAACCCTTTATCAAGACAACAATAAATATATGTATAGATTTTTTCAATTTTTTCTTGCTAATTTTTATTCAAAAATATATAGAGATGTCAGCGCCCGGCAGACGGGCAGTAAAGCTTGCGTGCTCGCGCACACAGAGGTCCTGACTAGCCTATCGCTCGTATCACCCACGCGTACCACTGGTTTGGAACCCCTGCCATAGAGGAAAAACGAAGCCTTTTCGCTGTGATGCATTTATTTTGATGACTCTAAAGCGTTACATCAAGCAGTGAAATTGGTTCTATGAATCATTGGTATTTAGCGAATTCGTATCTGTGGTGATTCGAGTGGTTGCGTTCCATCCCGAGGCCCCGGGTGCGAAACCCAAAAGTGGCAGAAATAACGTATTTTGAGTGCAATGAATGGAGCGCTTCGTGTTCTGTACTCCGACCGTTGGATGGGACGTTAGGTAGTGGAATCCTTCTTGACTCTTGTAAAGTGTGTTTTAATGCCGACACCGGGTTTCCATCCATCCTTCCTCCAATTCCTTAATTCCTACCTCTACCGCCGCCTTAATGGCGCAAATAACGCCTATTCTCGATCGCCTTTCTGGCTTCAAGAAGTAGTTGAAGTGTGCATGGAGTGTAGCTTCACCACTCCTTGCTACACGCCCCTGAGATAGCTTGCAGGCCGCAGTGTAGATGGAGGCGGCGCGGCCCGCGTTCCTCTCATTCGTTCCTCCTCCGGTGAGAGGAAACGGCCGGCGTCACCGAGGCTGCGTGACCAACGAGTAACGGGTTCGAGACTCGGCGGAGGGGCGGCTGGTTATCCGGTACGCGTTGCTAGGCATTCCTTTCGCCGCGGTCGAAAATCTTCGAGCGGAGCGATCGCTCGGGGAGGGTGAGAGTGGCGGCGGTGATGGAGCAAGATAGGAAGGGGGGATGTATTGAGGCGGGGGAGGGCGCGGGGGTTGGCCGCGGGGCACTACATGCCACGGAAGCCTTCCCAATGAGCTTTTGAGCCCGATGAGCGGGATGAGGAAACCGAAGGAGAAACATTCACTATAACTATTATGACGGGCTGAAATTGAATGAGAGAATGTGACTTAAAACTCGATAAGTTCGATACACTCGATCGTTCTCGGTGCCGTGTCCGGACAAGTCCGTCCGTTGGATGGGACGTTAAGTCATGGTCCCCTTGGCGCCTTTCGTTAAGAGCAGGTTAATGCCGATGGCGGGTTTCTCTCCACCCTTCCTCTTTACACTTTCATTCCTACCTTTGTACCTTTCCTCCCGGTCTGAAACGCCCGTAAGTTCGGGTGTAGGCTTCAAAACCACAGATAACCCAGACTAAGCTCTATCGGTATGTAAGCTCCTTTCGTCACGTGTTGGCTAGTTTGATATTTCTCTCGTAGAATTCTGCTAACTTGTAACTACGGGCTGGGCTGTTAAGTAAGAGCTGATACAGTATGTATTTCAAAAGTATAAAATAAAGGTAGAGGCAAAACGTCAAATTAAATTGTATGATGGAATGGCGATATATCCTTTAGAGATCAATTGGTCTGAAGCAGGGGTCATGATTTGCAAATGCTAATTATTTCTCTCTATTCATGATTTATTATCTTTAATGTTTGTTTAACACGGAACTTTTTATTGAGGACAGCGAACAGTTATTGACCTGCCGTTGAATATAAAATTTAATGTTAATAAAGAACTCTGAAACTGGGAATTGTCTGTGGTGGCTTCACTATGTATTTCAGTTACATGTGGAACTGAAGATATCGTTAGTGGTCGAGAGACGAAGTGGGTTGGTCATCCTTAGAGCAAGAAGACCTAAACCTCCTCATCGGATTGCATTGAAGATCGAGAATAGCCCCATTTCGATCTGTTTCGATCTCGATTTTATCTTGATTGTCACGTAAGTAATACGTTGCTTTCATGTTATTGGAATATCTGTAACTTCCCAGCATTAATGAAATGAAAACGTACACTTATGTGCCTGAGAAATGTTAGTTTTAGGTTTTTCCCGCAATATTGATTTTGGGCAAAGGTCCGTAGCAGCCTCGTAGAATTCTCAGAATTTATATTTCCACTAGCCTCGCCTATGTTTAATTTAGGAGTTGACTCTGTTTTTTACGCTGATGCGTTATTGTTTGATACATTGTACTATTTACACGGTTTGTAATATACGACAATATTTGCTTCGGGTAGTGTATTAACTGCTGTTATAGGGATCAATCTGGTGCGGTCACTTTTATCCTTCGGTATTCATTCACTTAGCGATCAATGCGTTCACGATACCCGTATTGAGGTGGAATTTATTGATTAGATTACAATTGCTCAAAGTCCATGCTCTGATTGAGTGGAAATCGATGTATGCGGCGTAATCACTTTATAATTTCCATTTCTTCGGTCTATCTGATTTCTACACTCCTTCCATTACATGACATTCCATACCTTTGATTTTCCCCGTTCTTCCTGTCTTCCGTTTATCCTCATTCTTCTCAGTATCCGCCTCTCAAATACCTCTCCCATTCGCCGGTATTCGTTTCTCTTGAAAGAACAGTTTTCGTAGCATTGGCGAAAGGAATGGAATTTTTGAAAGGCGGAAAAGAATGGTAAATATTACTTGACGGGTAAAACACTAGTTTCATATATTCACTATCGTCCTCGTTCAGCCCTCCTCATGTTTGGCCTTCGCATTGGTGTTCCTCTCATTGTTGCCGTATTTACAGCTTTTAGACGGAGTAACTTCTTACAAGCGATTGACATTACCAAAAAAGCCGTTAAATTAATGCTTATTTTTCACTTGAAATATTTATTTTGTGCCTGCGACAGGCTAACCCTGACGGGACAAAATTGTAAGAAGCCAAATAAAATAAAATTAATTTTGTCTTAGGGAAAATTATGCATCCGCATCTTATGATTGAGGATTGTTCGTATTGTTTACTATTCTACCAGTTAGGGTAGGCTGTGATGGAATACCTCTCCTCCTGTGTGGCGGTGAATCGGAGTCCTGGGAGATATTAGAAGAGGCATATTCGATATTAATAATATTGTTACAATATGATTATGCTTGGTGATTGGATAGATGGGGGTGGTTATTTGGGAAGGTGAGCAGTATTTTGGACGTTTCGAGCCATATACGATCGAGGGTCATTGAGTAGATGCGAGAATTCATAAGGAAAGAACCCGGCGTCGACATGAGCTAACATATAACATAAGTTGTCCACGGTTTAACGTTTCATCCGACGGACGGAGACGGGCGCAACGCTCTTCGCACTGCACTCAAGTTAGAGCCGGAAAACAACCCATGATAAATCTCGGCTACACCAAATGCTACACCACAAAAACCGAATCCCCGTGACGATTGGTGCGGAGTCACCGTCAAATAGCTTTCAGCGTGTGCCGTGCGTATGAGGGGCGGGAAGGATTCCTCCGGTGGCTGTTCCCTCGGAGTCTCCTCGCGGGGGCGTTCGTGGCGAGGGAGGTCTGAGCGGACATTCCCCCTTCCGTTGGCTCTCTCGGGAGAGAGAACAAGTGTGTATGTTTGTGTGAGAGGGAGTGGAAAGGGGGGGGGGGGGGGGGGGCGAGGGTGAAAAGCAGAGGCCGGGGAGGGATGAAGGGAAGGTCGCGCCTGAGTTTTGATCGCGCTCCGCTCCCCTTTCGCCCGAACGGACGGTCGGTAATTGAACGGAAAATTGGAAAAAATTGCGTCCACCCTCTCTCTCTCTCTCTCCGGTCCACGGGGGAGTCGCGCGTCCAAAGGGGCGAGGAGGGGGTTGGGTTCCCGGAGAATAGGTGGGGGAAAGAGGATCGGGAAGGTCGAAGGGGACGGGGGAAGTGTTGTAGAAAGTAAATAAAAAAAAGTACCCACCCCCTTCTCCGCTTGCCCCTCCCATGGGAATGGAATGAATCAGTTAAATGTTATCCTTTTTGTGTTTTCCTTTTATTCCGTTGCTCCCTCGACTCTTTCCATTGGCGAAATAATTGGGTAATTAGGGTGACGTTTGGCACACTGGTGTAAATAGAATTGTCCTTGTAATTTTTTTCCAAGGGAGACGAGACTACCGTGAATATTTAAAAGCTGGTATTTATCCCCTCCCCTGCAGCACAATAACGGGTGGTGTAAACGACCGATGTAGGTGGGTGTAGGTAATTAGGTAATTAGATTTGTCGCGGCGGTCGCCGTGGATGTAAATGGAAGGATATCTGTTGACGCTGCATGGAAGGGGAAATAAGTGTTGGCTCTGGAAGAGTATTAGCGTCCTCTTTTGGCCGGAAGTAATTTGGGTATGAGCTTGCCTTTTTTTTTTTTTGCTTCGGATGCGATTACCAAGTCATTAGAAATCAACTATCGTGTTGAAAAGTCTGTATTTGTCGCTATTTATCCCAGTAACCTGTAAGTGTATTATTTTGTTTTAAATGAGCAATAAACACTTCCCACGTCGCGCCTCGTTGGGGATTTAATCATGGAATAATCGGACCAAAATCAAACGGAATCGGTCGTATTGTCACATCATCCAAGAAACGTACACTTTTATGATGTTTACATTTTTCCAGTCCGTCATCCCTTGTTTGCTCTTATTCGAGTTAAATTGTGATTTTTTGTTTTTATCGAATTTTATCGATTTTTATTTGATAGTTACTTATTTTTGCGCCTTTATTTAATTATAACCTTGGGATATTTTTTCACTCAGTACGTTCTCAATTGTCTTATCTCCTGCTTCCGCGCTTGATAGTGGGTCCTTTCTGGGTATATGTTGGTGAGGTACTCGACGTCTAACCTGATGCTCCGGGGGAGTGCGGAGAACATATTCCACCGGCAGTAATTCCTTTTATCCTCGAATACTTTACTTCGTTCCCGTGTCCACGAGTGGATGAAACGCCTCCGTACATGGAAGAATCCCTTCTTGCCATTCGGAACGCGGCCTCATCATTTTGAAGAGCAGGTAAGAAACCACACGTCGCGTCGCGTTCGAAACTCGCCTTTCCGGTTTCCTTAATTCGCGATCCTCACGATAATGAACTTGGTCCGCATCTCCGCGCGGTCATTTGCGACGGTCTTTCCCCCGAAAGATATTTTTAAATGCCTCGGAGTGAATGAATGAACGATCAGGTGGGTGGCGACCCATTTCGCGCGGTGCGAAAAGGTAAAAAAAAAAAAGAAACAAAATCTGCTGGAGTCTCGTTTCGCACGCGCACGAATGGCGAAGAAAAAAGCAACTGGGCGCGTCGCGTGACTATTTATGCACGCCCCCGACACTCCGTAAGTCGCGGGTACGTACACGTACGTACGTGAGCTCTCTCGTTTCTTTCCCGAGTGCGTGTCAATGGTCCTCATTTGGCCCCTCTTTGCCCGCCGTAGGGTCTGCTGCCCTCTTACCGCAACCCCCACCCCTCTCCCGTCTTAAAGAGTACCTTTTTTTTGGTTTATTCTTCTTGCCTGACGAGTAACGGAAGTGGACGTAGTCTCCGAAATATTCGGGGTAAAAGCGTGTGTTTAATCTTCTTCCCTCTTTTGTTTTTTATTAACCTATGTATCTCAGAATGTATCCAATCTATTTGGACCTTTTCCATCGTATTGCTCTCTGTATAGTACCTACCTTATTCCTCGGATCTTCTCCATATTTATTCATTTTTTATTCTATCTCCGTCATCCTCAGGTTTCTTCAATGCTTCAATTATTTTCTTGTGGCAAATTACTCCTGGCCTTCAGAGTGCTAAACTTCAGGGTTTCACGTATACCAAGGCTTTCACTTACTGCTTCCATGTTTATAACCTCGTCCTCAGCATTACCCTCTTCATTGTAAACGTCCAGCTGTTTTAGCTTGAGTTATTCTGCGCATTCTAGTTAAATGATTAATTTTTTAATATTTTCTTTTGTGATCGTCAAGAGTATTTTTCTTCTAGTGGGTGTATTTGTATGTGTTTGCATGTATTTACTTATTTTCCCCAACTCGCTCATAGCACCCCAAACTCCTCTCTCACCCCTACTCGGCAAGATTTTCTCCCTCCCGCCTCTCTTTATATATTTTTCTTGGCGAGACTTCAAAGGGCTGCTTCGGGAATTAAAAAGTAGGAAAAAAATTCGACGAGGGCAATTAAAAGAGTGCCATTGACCGTGTCTTGTGGCGAAAGAATTTTCCATGGAAAGCGTGAAGTGATTTTGCGAGCGGATGCATCGGGAACTAGTCTCTCTAAGCCCCATCCCCTTCCACCTCCTCTTCTTCCCCCCCGCACCGTTTCGGAATGGCACGTTCGTCGGCCCAATTTGCAGTTTTTTTTGGACGGGGGTAGTATTGTGAAGATGTCCAGCGGAATTTATACAAAAAAGGAGCCGTTTAACACTGTAAAAAGTAGATCTGATTTTAAGGTACAAAAGTGATCTGAATTTCAGATGCAACAATTTTAAGACAGGGTATGTTGAATTTCAGCAATAATATCTTGTCTAAAAATAAGGCAGGTGAACGGCTGAAAATCAGACCATCCAGAATCCTGCTTCCTCTGCTTCCTGCTTAACTGCTCCTGTACCAACCATCCATGTTCCTGCCTCTTCCGCACCTTGCATCCGTGTTCCTGCCTTAAACCAGACAGCGCTTAAATTCAGATCGCACTGAAAATCAGATCAACATTTTACAGTGAAGTAAGCTCCTTGGCTGTATTCTGTCGTGATTTTATTTCTTTTGTCCACCAGAATCGTCCAAGGGAGTTAAGGATCGGACAACGAGGAACTGAGGCGTATATCGTTTTTTTTTTCTAGCTTTGCGTTAAATTGGGATAATTTAATAGCTTAGGGATACAGCCGATAGGTGAACGAAATGCAAAGTTGAGCAGGAACATTTACCCTAACCGTAAGAAAATTATCAATCAATAGATTATGGAGCCTAGTCAAATCTTTCAATACTAATAATGAATTATAGTGTTAATATTTATTGATTTTAGTAGCTTAGCGTATTTTCTGGCGATTTAGATGTGTTTTTTGCGGAAGTTCAGAGGAAACGTTTGGTGGATTCCGATGTCAGGCTTTGAGGCAGGCCTAAAGAATGCAAGCAATGATTTCCTGGTGTATAACAACCGTTATACTTAACGAGTCTTATCATTGAAATTTCCGCCAGTTTAACCTCATTTTCTGTAGATGTTCATTAGGTTCAGATTCATTGTTTTCACTGTGAGCATTGTTAGTAAATGTGGTTGGTCTTATTTTTCCAAAACTTCAGTGCGTCCTTTATGCCCTTTTGAGTTATGTACCAGAAAAAGATTCACAGTCAGAAAACAGTTATTCATTGACGTCGAGCTGTTTGTGATTTTTTGGTGTTGATTATGCGTAACTTTTTTTCTTATCTCTTTCTTTCTCCCATATAAGTAGCTTTTTGATATCATTAATTGTCAGTATGAACCTATGGGAGTAATACCAGCGCATTATTCACTACTCATTTTAGGGACTTCTGTTTTGTACCCAAAGAATACGTCATCTGAAATTAAATTTAAAAAATTGTCGTGAATAGCTTGAACGGGAAGAGACCGCCGTGTTTTAAGTATTTATGCTCAAGGCACGCGGATGTTGCTGTTAACATAAAAATGCTCCTTATAATATAATAAATGCTTCTTAAAATATCTCCATGCTTATAACGCTGTGGAAATGCGGAGGCGTCATCCTATCGCTTCTTGTCATTTGGTACTTCCTCGGTATCTCCGGCATTAAACGTTAAGCGATGACTCAATTGCCAGTACTCATAATTTCTCCTGTATATTTTGCACTGGGAAATTCTCAACACTCCTTCTATGTTTTAGTCGATGGAATCGTTTTGAAATGTGATCGCTGCGTAATTCACTATCTAGTTACGTTGGTTACCCAAAACCACGATAGGTTATGGTCACCGTTGAGGGTTTCACTGTCTAGGTACAAAACGAATCGGGATCATGATACAGTGCTCTTTAGCTACTAGTGGAAGAAGTATTTCGATTTAGGTGCCCAAGCTGTTGATTCTTTCTTTCTGTTTCTGCTGATTCTCTGATTCTTTACGGTACTATTTCCTTCGGTTTTCCTTAACATCCTTTTTCCACCACATAATTGTCATTAGAGATCCAAATTGGTAACGCACCTGTTTCTCTTTACCTTCGTTTCGAGTCATACAGGTCACCTTATCATTCACATTCGTGCTTTGTTATTATTATTTCCAACCCTGATTTTATCTGTGGTTCCTCGTAATTCAAGAGTTGAATACCGTACCGGTAATGATGAGCGTCAGTGAATCCGTTGCCCGGCTCATGCGCTTGGTTTTAATGGAATAGGAGCTGTTAGGAAATCCCAAAAACCCTCGTATTATGGTCATCGCCATTTTCGGCGTAATTTCCTCAAGGGCCGGGGAATCACCTGCCCCTCCCTCTCGCCCATCACCGTGACGCGATTATTCTCCGCACCATTTACAGTTGTTAACCGTCGTCATTTTCTTTTAAACTAGCCCCGTCGCTAGGGTGGCCGCGGGAAAAATTAAAGAGGTGAATTTCTAAGCACCTTCGTAGATGTCCGCTTGGTGGTAATTCACTTGCAAGAACATCCCGGTATCATCTTCTCCTCGTTACGAATAAAAAATAACAATAATAACGTGGCGTCACCTGTGCGGGAGGCGAGAGGGAACTACATTAGGGGGTGGGGTTTCTGGGGTGCTTATAGGCTGGTGAGGAAGTAGGTGGTTGATGGAATTAATTATCCTCGTGGCGGAGGAAAAGGAAATTTTCTCGCGACTATTACGTAGCTGTGTATAGTTAGGATTGCTTTTCAGGCTGTTCTACGAGGTGTATCCACGTGCGAGATCGTCAAGGCGCCGTCTGTCTTTCCCCTCTCCCTTCGCCTCCTCCCATCTCCTTACATCTCTCCGTCTTTTTCCCCGTGCTCCTCGTCTTTTCCCTCTCCATTGCCCCTACGCCCCTCTGCACCCTCTCTCTCATCTTTCTATTGGCTCGAGAGCGGAAGGGGAAATTGTGTTGATGCCTGTTGGCTACGAGCAATTAGTCCTCTTCCTCTTTCTCTCTTTCCCGTCCTCTACCTACGGGGGTGGGGGGCGGGGGTGGAGACGTGAGAGAGGGGAAAAAACGTGGTTTCCCTATGCGCTCTCTGCCGAAGAGACGTATCGGTTTCGGTCGGGGAAGTCTTTAAGCTTTTTCACGTCCGTGTCTTTCAAGGGAGAGAGAGAGTGAGAGATATTTCAACGGTCGGGAGAAGGGTTTTAAACAAATAGCCTCCCGTGATAACTGACGAGCAAGGAAACTTCAGCCACCTTTGCCTATCGTTCTGTAATGTTAAGAATTCTGACTGACGATTTAATAAGTATGTGCAGTTGTATTGTGCTGTGTGTTTTCCTTGCTATGGTTGGGTTAAGATTTTATATCTGACAGAGATTAATAATAATTCTTTCTACTTTAACGCGCGTGTTGAAATTAAAGAATGTAATACCTAATGCCCTTGAATTGTTAGACCCTGTTAACCTTGATGTATTATTCTTATTGCAAGATTAGTCTAATATAATTTAAGCATAGTCGATTTTTTTCATGACCGTATTGTTGCAGTAATTGATTGGTTTTTGTGGTCAAGCATGAAAAGCTAATTTGTCTACTTTCATTTAATTTGTGTGTAACGCATTTTTTAGTTTGCAGAGGAATCTTTTCGCTAACGTAAAATTTAAAGCATTTAAAGGTTTTAGTTAATCACTGAGTGTCAAAAACGGAGGCTATCGGTTCAATATATCAAATAATTCCTTTTTCTAGGGATAAACGTGTTCTTTATGTGGATCATGTGAAAACAGCATGCAAAATCCTTCGTGTATGTAATGAAGGTAGTGCCCCGCCTCTTTAATATATAAGCTTATTCAATAGCTGTTTGATGATGATCGATGAATCGGAATAGCATCAAAAGTGAATGAGAAATACGTATTTATATCTTATCTGGTGTTTAAAACGGATCGCGTAACGTTAGAATTTACGTTTCCGATGTTTTCCGGCTGAGGCCATTCATGAAGCTAGCTGCGGGTATCCGAGTGGAATTTCATTCATTCGCGCCGACTAATGTCTACTGCAAGTTATCAGAATTCAACTGTTGCGTCTCTATCTCCCAAGATAGCATAACCATTTTCACTGCGCGACTGTGTAGTTCGTGGTTCATAGGAATCAGTCGAACTTGAGAAAGTTTGCTGAGAGATTTTATTCTGCAACACTTACATCGCTGCTTTCAAGTTTCTGCGGCCGTGTGAATATCAACGTTTTGAGTCTCCTGCTCCTGGGGTTCGACATCCCAGTCGTTGAGGAATAAATTCTCTGAAACTTCGAAGAGCGTTTCATCTGCAGTTTCATTTTGAGCTTTTCCCCTCAATTTGATGTTTGTGCATTCCTGTCAATTTTGTCTGCTGAAAAAAAACGACGTGAAACACCTTCCCCTAAATGTATACCATCGGTCAATAGGCCAGCGGAAAGGTGTATCGGATGTCCAGCCATTCTTTGAGCATATATCATCACGTGAAGTAGCTCTGATAAAGCTAGAATGGTAATCGAGTGCATTGTATAGCTTTGTTTGACAAGTTCGTCCTTAGTCATATATATTTGCGAATCTAAGACAGTGATACTATTATAGACTTGATTAAACTGTTCCTTTTCTCAAGTTTTCCTTGTAATCTACGCTTATGGATTTATTATTTAAGTCAATGTTTGAGCAGTTCATCCTCTTGCAGTATCTCCTGCAGTTTTAATTATAATCAAGTAGGTAAAAGTCCTTATTATATCAATTATCATTTTTTTTTCATATGAAACCTAATTCGGTTTCAGAGAAAAGTCTGTGTGGACATCACTAGGTGTGTTTATTTATAACATCGTAGTTCCTTCAAGTGATTACCCATACTGTGCAAGCATATTCCAATCCCGCTGCGCCGACTGAAGCGCTATTTCAACCTCACACATTTCGCCTGAGGTAACTGCGAAAACACGATAGTATATTGAAAACTAATTGTAAGAGAGATCGGAATCATCCTATTGTTACCGTTTTATTTCTCGGGGAGATGCGCTCTGATATCAGTTATTTACAAAAATGTCATATGTTTGCTATATAAAAATACAGATTTTTCCACAAGTGGCAACCATTATCTCCATTGAGCGCATGTGATTTCCCCCTCGATTTATGGGGAAAAAGTAATACAACCTGAGGCGTGTCTACTAACTAATTTAGATAAGAGGACTCTTTTTCATAAGTACCAAACATATCGAAAAAAAATTATAGAGAGATCTTTCGGTGGTTCTGAAGCGTTTGTTCAACGGATTGCGAGATCCTTTTGTGGGGGGGGGGGGGGGGTTAACAAGTGTCAGGCGTCGACTCCTCCGACAATATTTCCTGGAATCCGATCGAAAAACATAGCGCGCCAACGCATTGCGATAGCCTGGACGTCATTCAATCCGGCTCTCCCCATTTCCTTGGAATTCGGGTGTAGTGATTTGGATCTGCTGCCGTGATTGGTTCATTCGTTTTTAAGCGTTTTGTAAGTAGAAGTAAGAGAGAGGAGAGAGTTGCTTTGAGGTACGTAATTGCGTGATGGAGGAAAGAATGTCGGGTAAGCAGGGTAGAGGTAGGAGAACGTGTGCATAGTTTGGATAGAATGATCAGAGGTAGGAAACATGCGGATCTAAAGACGAACATATGAATGATATGTTACGTGGGAAGAATTTTATGCCCATCTGTATCCACAGTATTCGGTAGAGCACTGATAATAATATTTCGTTGCTTGTAAAAAATGTTAACAATTTTGTTCTCAGATGCGGCTCTACATAGTGGAAAAAGGTTTCAAAGTTAATTCAGTGATTTTGAAATTTATTTTGCATCGGAAATAGGTGAACTATACATAAGACGCAAGAATGGGAAATTCGCATATCATTTATTCTAATAGAATTGTAATGGGGTAATGTGCAAGTTCTCATTGTGAAAGTGCTTAAACAGTTGAAGTCAGAAATCAAGAACTAAATATTACTGCTAAATAAGATTGAATAAGTAGTGGTATATGTGGCTGAAAGTAATGTGCAATCGGAGAGTTCCAAGGGCACCCCCATAAGTGCCTGGGAGTAAATCGGAATAAGGGAGGGGGAGGGGCTCCCTTTCTGAATTTCCCGTTAAAAATGAAGAAAAGAATAGATAATCATTTACTTAACGTCAGTCACTGCTCGTCTCTCATTTTCTGTTTCAGGTGCCTTACGTGTACGCCTTATTCCGAAATGTCGTCCGCACTCTATCATTTCTCTCATCCCCGCCCCCCACCCTTCCAGAGAGCCTTTTCTCGGCTGTCCGCGTGCGCGGAGCTCTCGGGAGGACGGACGACACTTGACCCGAACGGGGTCACGTATCGGCTTGCGCTCTTGATATGCGCGCAATCGCTTGCTCCTGCGTCACATGCCAGATGTGTCGGTGCGCGGGCTGGGAAGCGGCGAATCCGTGTCGGTCATGAAACCAACCGGAAGCGTTTGTGATTGGCCGGCGGGAGGATTTCGCTTGCGTCTGTGTCGGTCCTCCTCCCTTCCCCTCGTCCTGCCCTTACAGCGGAGTGAAAACGGCGAATTTGCTTCCTCGTTGGCTCATTCATGCACTCCTCTTGTTCCCTCGTCTCGATCCCTATCCGCCGGAGCGCAGTTGTGGTAATAATCATACCTTCGTGATTGTGGCCGTCTTGTTCTCTTCGGAGCTTATTTTTCGTTTTGGAGCATTAATCAGATCGTCATACATTACTTCGCATATTTTACCTCCTGTTTTAAATGTACATAATTCCTTCATTGTATTCAAATGAAATAGTTAGGTGAGGAATCTGTATAATTTCCTAATGAACACGTCGACGGTTTCTTTTTTTTCTTCCGGAAAAAGAATATGTCATTCATGTTTTCCATTTCCCGCTCTTAATAAGCGAGCATGGAATGATGACCGGATTCACCATTTCCCCTCAGCGATGTGTAATTCGCCGCCTATTATATCTCACCTCCCTCCCCCGCATCCATCGTAAATGATTCCTCTTGTTAAAAGCGCATTAAAAAAATGATTTCTCTTCTGACGAGAGTGGCATTACTCGAGTCGCTATCATTCCCTCTCCTTCTAACGCGGGTTCACAATTACACCAAAGTGCGTTCACGGCAGAGGGATTCCCCCCTTCCCCCCAACTTAATTACCGCCTCGGAACTGTTAAAAAAAAAAGAATGAAACCCTGCCCCTTGGTAGTTTTCCTCCCCTCTAACTCTCCTGCTTCTCCGGGAATTGACGTAAGATCCGTCGTCTAAGGTGTTGGTGAGACGATGATTGTCCTCGCATCCTCGTAAGTGGCCGTTGTTCCCTCGCGGAAGTGTCGCCTGCTACTGACGCCCGTGTCAGATAGAGCGGTGGCGTTAGGGTGGAAGGATATGGTAGTGATTATTATTTTTTTTTAATGTCCCGTTTCCGCTGTCTTCGCAAGTACCGAAGCAACAAACAATCGACGCGCGTTCCCGCGACTTCGAACGTCATCGGGATAGGGTTGGTGTGGTGACTACCCCCCATGCTGATGACCCGGCATCGAATCCCAGCTGTGGAAAAGATTTATCTTTGGGATACCGGTCCCTTCTTGAGTCTTGAGGAGAGCACCTCAAGTGAAGTACTCTGTCCGTCGAATGTGGCGTTAAACCGTGGACCTCAAGACCTCTTTCGTTTAGGGCAGGCGAAAGCCGGCGTCCACTCTTCTTCTATTTCCTAAAGTCCTACCTTCACTCAATTACCCTATTCTGAACAATATTAGCTCTCGGCTACTCCCCCAAAGAACTAGTGGAGTTCAGTTTCTGTAGCGTTATGATTCCGGCGGTTTCTCGTCATGGGTTGTACGTGAGGTTATTATTTTGGATCTGTTAGATTTTGGTGTCATTTTTCTTGTCGAATGCTTCACGACTTTTGTGATGACTTTCTTTAAGTTTCCGTAATCCTTTAACTTCAATTTAATCTTTCCTGGGGTTTTATTTGCGTTTTTCCCATTTTTTCATATTTCATGTTCCGTAATCATTGCGTCATTTTGGCAAGATCGAAACGGAACTAGAATAGCTTTTATTATCTGTGTATTCCAGGTTCTTGAGGTTTATTTGTTACATCCGTATTCCTTTGGAATCCCTGCCCAAAACACATCCCTCTCAGCCTCGTAATTTGTCTCATTGGCAGTATTATTTGGACATCATGATTTCCTTCGTCTTTTTCTTATTTTTCTTCTCGGTGCCGTGGCTCCTCGCTCTCATTTCCCACCTTTAAAGGACTTCCACGTCCATTCGAAAGGGATTTTGCTGACGAATGTTCGTGCTCGACATCTGTGACAATGTTTCATAGCGCTCTACTCACGCCAGCTGGAATCCCTGTTTTCTGTTAGTGAAGTAACTGTTATTTTTACCTAATTCACGCAAAACATTTTTAAACGCCCTCCGTATAATTCATCACACTGCCACTGGGTTTATTTCTTTGGCGAGGAAGGGAGAGGGTTTCATCTCCGCGGTTAACTCCGCCGTCCCTCCCGTGTCCAATCTTCCCCATTTGCCGTAATGAGGTTTTTACCTACTCAAGCCCTCCCTCCTATTTTCTCTGTCAACCTCGGGTATCCTGCTTCGTCGCCTTTTCCGCAATTTGCTTGCCGTTAAAATAATAATTCCCGAGACGTCGCAAGTTATTTGGGAAGGGGAAGGAAGAAGGAGGTACTCAGTTGAATGTCTCTGGCTAAAAAAGTATATCTACGAGAGGAAACATGTACTAACCGAAAGAAACCTAAGCGTAGAGGTTTGGAAGTAGATCTCTGGACCATATATATTCTCTGCCCAAAAAAGTATATCTACGAGAGGAAACATGTACTAACCGAAAGAAACCTAAGCGTAGAGGTTTGGAAGTAGATCTCTGGACCATATATATTCTCTGCCCAAAAAAGTATATCTACGAGAGGAAACATGTACTAACCGAAGGAAACGTAAGCTTTGAGGTTTGGAGGTAGATCTCTGGACCATATTCTCTGCCCGTGGATCATGGTCACGGAGTGAGTCATGAACGGCAACAGCAGCACTGGGAGAAACTGAAAAGCGTTGTTACCGAAATGATGGCAATCGGATGTATGAACCGTGGGAACAATGAAAATAATAGTAAAAGAGGGTATGAATCTCATAAAAATTTTGAGAAGTAGGGGCACACATATCAGGCAAATCTTGAGACACTACGTCCCTGCGAAGACATTAAGTAAGGGAAAAGTAAATGTGGAAAGAGCTACAAGGAATATGGATGAGATGCATGGGGCGACTGAAGAAGGATACAAAGGAGATGAATGTCTCAGTATGAAACTGTAGGTTTTTATGGAGAATCGCGTGAAGCGTTGCGTCAAACTAATCGTGGGGCTGATGGCCGGTGTTCCGGCGGCAAATCTCATCGGCCTCCCAACATTCCCGCGACCCCCGCGAAGAGATGATCCTCCCTCCGCCTCGACCTTGCTCCTGCCCTCTCTCCGCCGCGCCTGAACACCTACACCCTCCCTCCTCTCCTCTCTCGCACCCCTCCACGAAAAACACAAAACAAGAGGGTCGTCCCTGTTCGAATCGATTCGGCAATTAGCTGAGTGTCGGACGTGTGGTCTCTCCCTTCTTCTCCTCAGGAACCCTATCGCTTTCCCTTCCCGTTTGTAGGCCGACCAGCCCCATGTCCATCTCCAGTCTGGCAATGCTCCTGTTTGCCCTGCAATATATCGTGCACTTACGTTTATCGGTCTCCGCGAGTCTCTTTGCGATGCTTCAGTATGAACGATTGCGACGAAAGACATCCATTTCAAAAATATTGCCCACTTGCATTCATATTATTGTATTAAAGTACTTAAAGAAGCAACCATGAAGCTATCTAATCCTACTTTGACTGTGAGTTAACTATCATTACTGGAAATAATTTTTTTCTCAAAATGATGTAAAAGGAATGTATTCCTAAGCGACATCTGCTATTAGAGTCTTGAGAATATAGTTTGGTGCGTAAAATTTTAGGAGCGAATGAGTAGAACAGGTTACAAGATGCCTTTGTGTTTGAAAGACCGTGATAAAGGGAAAATATGAGCTGAGCGGCAAAGAAGCATGATAATTGAATGAAATCGATTGTTAAATGAAAATGAGAAGATTTTCTGATTAAATATTGGTGTACTCGGTACAGGGAAATATAATAATAGATTAAATAAAGGCCGCCTGAGTTGTCAGATTAAAACCTTCTAATCCCAGATTTATTTTCAAATATAAAAGTGTTACGTGTTGAAGGTTTCTCTAATTTAATCCCTCGTTAGTTTCGTAAAACGCGATGTTATTACAGGTTATGTTTTGTGATACATGAAATTTATATATGAAACTCTTTGTTCATATTAAAGTAAAGGTGGTCAAAACTATGTTATGTTCTTGGCGTGGAAGATAGTGGCACACCCCGGCACAGGCTTTGCCCTCTTCTCCCTGGTCTTGCTTCTTGTATCGTCTTCCTAGCGTGAGACTAACAACCTTGGTCAGGGGAATTTGCAGGAGAACAGTTCCATCCAGACCAATCACAACCGGTAGGCCACCGTTTATGTATAAGCGGACGTCGAACGCGAGCCGCGGTCCGCTGAGTGCATGGCGAGCCCTCCACCTCTCTCGAGTGAGCCCTTACCTTCCGTTTAAAAATAAAACCGCTGATTTCCGCGCGGATCTGATTGTAGGGAGGAGAAGAGGAGGCGGGGAGGGGGGGGGGTAGAGGGTTGGTTCGTGCGTGCGGGGGAGTTTAAGAGGGCGATGCACCCCGCGCACACAACGCCACCGCCGCCGCCCCTGGTGTAACCGACTCCACCCGTCCGACCGGAGGGTCGCGGGAACCCCCCCCCTCCCTCCCTCTCTCCCCCTCCTCCCTAACTTCCTTCCTTCTAAATGTCCGCGGCCGGCGACGCTTGCTTGCTCTCGCTCGGTGCGACGGCAGTCACGTGATGCAGCGGTTAGGCGTGGATATTACGGATTGTGTGCGAGGGGAGAGCGGGTCGTTTGTGTGTGGAGTAGGTGTCGGGGTGGAAGGGATTGGTTTGGGGGGAAAAGGTGAGGGGCGAGAGGGGTGGGAGGTGTGGATAGAGGTGGATGAATGAACCAGTGCTCCCTCTCTTTTCCTGCACCTCTCTCACCCTCCCTCCCCTCCGACTTTCGTCTTATTTGTCTCCTTTAAAATGCCTCACTCTTTCCTCCCGTAATTGTTCTGCTTTCTTCCTAAATCCCAATCATTTTTCGTCACTCTCCTTTGAACCATATACCTCTCTCTCCTCTTCCACTCTTAATTTTCAGTGCTGTACTTCTCTTTATTATTATCCCCCCTATTTATCTTGTTTCTTTATTTCCCTCTGGTTCTGCATCTCCCTTGTCTTCTACTCTTAAGCCCTTTTTCTCTTTTCCTTCTTCCCTCTCTAACCCTCTTTCTCTCGTTCCCCTTTCTGACTTTCGATTCTCCAGGCTTAACATGTTTCTCATTCTTGCTTTCTTAATGAACAAGCTTGTATTGTGAAGATATACACCGTGTTCGAATTCATTAAGCATTATCACTTTCTATGTATAACTGTTTTCTATCTGATCTTGAAGGTGCCGGATTCCTAGAATGATCGGATATCCACCCGTAGCGACAACTGTAGTTATAAGTATTGCTTTTCTGTACAACCAACAACGACACCCTTATTTAATGGTTGCGTAGTGCTGTCTAATGGACGATTAGACGTCAAAGTCACAATATCACGTGGTGTAAACAAACCAGGCGGTTTATGGGATAGAGCCGTCAGACTGTTATCGTAAACACCGTATCTGATCTGTTTACTGCTTGTGTGCTGTGTCTGAAGAAATATCTTTGTTATTCTAGGCTGTTATTGTTTCTAAATTTTGCGAAATACTTTTTCCAACACTTATTAACTTGTAGATTTTACTGTTGATACTAACTATAAATTTAATGCTGAAAGACTCCGTTAAGTAAAATTAACTATGAAAGGGATACCAGAAAAACGCGAATGAGATTAACCGTAGGGATTGAACTTCGATAGGTCTCTCTGTTTTGCCTACTCGTCTTATCCTCAATGTTCGCCGAAGTCTATAAAAATTAGCAAAACGTTAATTTAATCGACGTTATTGGAAACGCTTGCATTTTTGTTACCTGTAAAGTAACGTAATTTATCCCAAATTATGATAGAAACACCTGACTTCTCGCTGTTAAATTATCAAACCACACTTATTAATTAACGTAATATTGTGAAATGATAATGTATGATGATTTGCGCGCACAGCTCTTGTCGTTGTATGCTTTGAAGAAAGCGGAGCGAGAATATTGGTGATTATTTTTTCTTAAGGATCCCAAAATTAGGTTGATAAATGAAATGATGTAGGTGTTGTTTTTCTTGAAGTCAACGATAGACGGCAGAACTCCATGGGGAAATAAATGTCTAACGAATTTAGACCCGTTTCCGGATGAGTTCCACTCTAGTAATGGAGCATTTAGGTACGTAATTGGCGAATTAGGGCACGGCACTAAGGAAGCAAAGCAGGCGCAGGAGAGGCAGCAGCAGAAGACCAAAGAACTCAGATCTTGGATCATTTTCATGCGTCGAGGGTCCCTTGGCGTCACGGACGCTAGGTTACGACGACTTTCCCGGGTTCAGAATTTGGAGGTACCTTAGATTTTTCGGTGGAATGCCATCTTTACTTGTGTGGAGAGAACTTGGAAGGATCGGACATTAAACCGTAGTAGACCCCTTGGGGCCTTGTAAACATTCAAGTAAAGATGCCGAGTTTTTGTCCTGCCATCTTGCGTTCCCCGAAAAATACCTACCTCAAGTCAATTGCTGCTGATTCTTTATGGTTTCTAATGGTAGGTAGATGGTAGATTCTTAATGGTAGGTATTGGGATTAATAACTCCAATAACCTCAGCTGTTGGTCGACTTCTTAATAACTCCATTTATATCTGTATAGTCTCCATTAATCCACCATATGAATGTGCGGCAGGGTTGTACTCACTTAAGTAATGCATTATCGACAGGCAAACAATCCGATTGTAGATACTATAGATAGTAGATAATATTATACACGCAGTGCACATAAATTGTGAAAATATTATAACTAAAACCTCGGTTATAGAATTTAATCTCTGTTTCCGCCTATATTCATACACATAATTCACGTATTCAGCAAGAAAATTTTGGCAGTCCATTGTAATGGAACGAACGTTGACAATTTGTATCTGTCCACAGATTTTATTGAAACCACGACCCGTTAGGATGTGTTCAAATCATCTGCAACAGGTTTCTAAACCTGATGATGTAAGCACACATTGAAACGCGAGGTTTGAATAAATTATATGGAAGGTTACGAATGGTTAACGTTTCTTCCATCCGTACATTCATGATGAGAACCTGGAGTTTTGCCTCTTCATAACACGACAAGCAAGGCCTTCCCTTGTTGTCTCCGATTTGGTCCCGTATTTTCATCCTTCAACCGTGGCACCTAGCAACCGTGCCTCCTCCACCCACCCCCACTCCGCCGTCGCTCACACGTGTTTCTTCTCCTCTACCTCCTCACTCCCTTTCCTACCTGGCGCCGTCGTCGCCAGTGAACGAAGGTGGCGGAAAAGGTTGCCGGAGGAGAGAGAAGGAGGGAGGGAGGAGGTGGTGGTGGATGGGGTTCCCCGTCGGAACCATAAAGTCGCTGACCAGCATGAAGGTTCCGAGCGTGGCCTTGAAAGAGAGTGATGGGGTGGGGGAGGGAGAGGGGGGAGGAGGGAAGCCCCTTCTTGTTTCATTTATTTATGTATTTTATTTTTGACGGTGGGATCACGTGAATCTCTCTCTCTCTCTCCTGCGTGTGTTGAGTTACGTGTTGTCAGAGTGTTCGCCCTTCGCTCAAACTGTGTGATGCTTGTTCCCTGTCCTAATGAGATTGTAGCATCGTTCGCAATATTTACATACTTGTTTACGCTTTCCTACTTCACCCTCCATGCCTGCAACCAGACGGGCGAATGGCAGAGGTTCTTTGGGCAGAGTTTTCGGATCGTGTGGACTTTGAAATTTTCGTAAGGACCTCATGGGAATCTTATTGCTCTCGTTTTCGTGGGTGCTGTAATTTGCTAGTATTAATTTTCCTTTCTGAACGAATTCCTTAAATTTTGTGTCCAAATCTGTTATTGATAGTTTTTCACAGCCTATATTGTGAATGAGAAGTGCCTTCTGTTTACCGTGGAACTTTTTGTCTTCTTTATTACAAAAAATTTGGAAAATAGTTGTGTATTAATTTAACGTAAATAGGCGAAGTTGGTTGGTTGTACCCAGGCTTATACCTTAAGATGCACCCTACTTTACGCCTAACGGAAGAGTGCTACCTGTGGCTTTGAATTACAGTATCCTTTGGTTATGTTCAAATGATATAAACAATGTTCAGCGGCTATTTTACTCGACCCATTCAAATTAATGACAACAATACTGCGTGAATTTTCGTGAGATTAACCATTATTCATGTCATCATGCAAAGCACGGACAATCGCATAAGTTAATCAAAGCAAAAATAATTTTCTCTTTTGATATTTGACAACATTCATCCAAGAATTTATTTAAATATATAAAATTTTCAAAGCTATTAATTTTTTTATTCGTGGACAAATGTATTTTATTAATTGTGCGGATGGACATTCGTTCGCTGTATGAACTCGGCTCTTGTTTAATTTTTTCTGTTTTCGGAATCTTAAAGTTATCGCCAACTGTTAACGGTAGCATATTTTTAAGATGCGGGAAGAAATGAAGTTGTCAGCTCTTAAGGTCCCTGAGGTATTGTTTTTTCGCCTCCGTGAGTTGATTGGGGATAATAACCCCGAGGAGTCGAGAAGAGCCGAACTGAAATGGGGAGCAACTGTTCCTTTCCTCGCAACTTCTCTCTGGAATCTCGCGGGTCGGAATTAATTAGAGTTGTTTTTATGTGATGTTAGCTATAGGGTTTTTGCGGGAGAGGGATGAGTGATTGATCCTTCTTGAGTTTTTACCCCTACACTCCTCGTCCCCACTACCATGTTCCCTACCTCTTTTAATTGCTCGACGTCAAAGATTTATGGCTTATATTGAGGCAAGTTCTTTTTGTTGTGTCTTCAGCCAAGACCGTGACCGCGTTGCGGTCGGAGTGTATCTGACCTGATAGTTTACATGTGGAAGAGGATTTTTTATGGTGGCGTGGATTAGATTTTTATAAGCGTGCGTCCAGCGTGGTAATGGGAGGAGGTTGATGGGATTATAGGATTTTCCGTTCGTTGGGGGCTTTCTGGCGTAATGGACACGTCACTCCCGTCAGATGGAGAGTATGTATGTGGACGAGCAGCATGATGTTGTGTTCGGGAGTTTTTGTTATTCCTTAGAGCGAGGCTTGTGAACTCCAAGTCGGAAGGTCTTCGATCTCCCTTCACTGCAGTGACGATTATGAAAATCCCAGTGAAAACTGATGGGGTGGGTGTTTCTCGTTTTCGAACGTGAATGTACCCCTTCAACCTTGAGAGAGTACATAACTGTTTCCCCGCGAAGCGTTTGTACGTTAATGTTTCCCTCTTGGATAGAACGATAGTTAGGAGTTAATGGCGTGATAAGCAGCTTTTTTGTTGACATAATTTTATTAATCTGAGCAGTAAAACCGGTTAAAAGATATGATTATGAGTAGCGTTAGTGCGTATCCGGTGCGGTATCATCTACCGTCACCCACCCTTGTAGTATGTAGATAAAGAACAGCTTTCGAATTATTGAGTCGAGCGCAAAAAAAAAACATTCGGTAAAGTAGCGACCCCAGTGAATAACATCCCCTGCGGCCGAATCATTCAATTTGAACTGCATTCAGCTGAACATTGACATCTAGCCATTCCCGGTAATGTCGCCGGTTGTCGACCTAAATTCTCCAATTCCTGTTAGCTTACCTAATTTTATTATTGTAAAAATAAGAGACGTTAGATTTAATTTCCATTAATTCGATTTACGACGCCTGGGAATGAGCGAGTGATGTTGAAAACGTTATCATTCGGTTTGGAATATCGTTGATGTTTGTTCAGTGTTTAAATTTCTTAATTTTATTCCGCCATAAGGCTCTTTGCACTCTTACCATTTTTGCTTTCCTCGTTCTAATAAGGTAAGTTGTTTTTCTATGGTTGCTTCGCGTCGTTTTATACGTTAAGTAGTCTCAAGGGATAAACGTGTATGCCATATAAAGGGTGTACTGCAAGGGATGACTAAAATCACATGCACTACAGAAATACTCGTATGATAGAAGAGACTGAATTCGTCTCAATTTGGCCTCAAAGACATTTCATTATCATTATAGTTGGGCAAAATCTCAATCCGGCTCCTGTTCCCTCGTCGTCGTTTTGAAATCACGTGTTTGCGAAATTGGCGCATAGTAACTCGAGCGATGCAGGAATATTTTACTCCCAGGCAACGTGAGCACCTTCGTCTTGTGGAGCATAATTTTTGATCCACACCGTTCCAAGAGTCGCCAAACACAAATTAAGAATCCATTTTGCGCGGCGATAATGCGGCGATCGAAAACGCTACGCGGGGCGATAACTCGAGCCAAAGTTTCCGAAAGGGAAGGTTTATGGTCGTCATTAAGCTGCGGGAAAGCGGGCTGGGAGTGTCGTCTATTCATCGCATTCGCCTTTCCCTCGCGCGGGTTCGATTTATGGGAATTATTGGTCCTTCTCGCTTTCGAAGGGAGGGGGGCATGGCCGACATGCGCGGCGGCGAATCCGCAAGATGAGCGCGTTTGGTGTTTTTATTTTTCTATCCAGAGGAAGTTGGACCCTAGTGGCGGAAGAAGAATGAAGAAATGTATTCACGCATGTAGTAGGTCAACGTTTTATCTAGTTATTCAAGTCGATATTGCATTATTTTGATAACCAGTTGGTTACCGGTCAGTTACCGGCTTGGGATGGATGTTGTATATTTGTCTGAGGAATAGCTTTCGGATTGATTTAGGTTAGACGGTGCCATATAGGCTTTGCAAATCGAGGTTTTCAGTTAGAGTTTCTTAATAAGTAACCCTACTTCGTGTATTTTGATGAAGCAATTCTTGAAGATAATCGCTATGATTGATTGTAAGCAATGATATGTTTGGAATTGTTCTCTTGAACGTTGAAGTTGAGAATATCAGGCTTGAACAGATAGAATTTCGTCACCACAAATTACCCTCATCAACTGATTTGTTTATTTTATTTATTTATAACTGACCCGAAACAACACATGTGTTTATATCGGGTACTATTTGGTAATAAAAATTACACAAGCACAGACATCCATGCCTCGGACAGTGAAAAACCTCCTCGGGCGGGATTCGAACCCGCGACCCTGGGATTGGCAGGCGAGGGATTTACCCCGCCGCCACCCGGGTCGACAATGTTTTATATATATGGCCGACATATTTTATATATATAATTTTGACGGCGTGTTAGCCCGGCGATTGGCTGCTGACCGGAGGTCCTGGTTGTGAGACCAGGGGTCCAAGTCTTGAATCTTTCGTTACGCTATAACGAATAAATGTCGTTATGATAACGTCATTTGTTTCAGTTATTCGTTTATCCACGTTGATAACAAAATATGACGTTTTCGTTGGTAACGGAAACGTCCATTTTTATTCGGAGAGTAGCGAAAGATTCAAGACTCGGGCTACAGCAGAACACTTAATAGGCCTGAGCCGTAGTCGCCTGATTTTCTAGGTGTAAGATCCTTAAGAGGAACTACAGTGACGCAGGAGTTTAAAAAATATTTAATTGTGTCGCAAATCAGACCACATTTGGATATACCTTAAATATACTGTGTACATTGCATTCTTAAATCCGATATAGGGTGTTTGTCATGGGTTTGTGGCATTGACACAGTTGCCATAACGACTTTTACAAATCTGGTCGATCTTCTCTGTGAGTTAATTTTATTTATTATATTTTTAAGGTTTGTAGGGGATAGCGAAGTTAAGTAGGGGTGCCTTTGTTGCGAATAGGAGGAACGTAGCTGGTCGTAGGTGACTCGCGATGCAGAGGATTATCGATTCCAGTGAATGCTCGGTAAAGCGATAGCTCTTTTACCTCATAGTTACATGTAAGTGGCTCATGTATGGTGATCTTTAACCTCCATGCTCCCACCCTCGCGGTGTCCTGCAGGGTATCACGAAGATGTAGATGAAATCCACGCGGGAATCTGACTAGAGACGTGGTTTCTGCCGTATAGTTCGGTCGTTTTTTTTCATCTTTCGCGTCCTCTTATTTCGAGCGACTTGCGCAAATGAGCGCCACGTTTCGCGTGCGGTGGACGCTAATGCAAACCGTCAAGATGTTAGCCGTTGCCGCGTGTCGTGATTCACTAATGGAGGCGGGATTGTGTTATAGGTGTGTTGTATCCGAGTTAGCGTGGCACACCTCGCTTAGAGGCGTCGCCCCGCTATGGTCCCAGGACGCTTTTTTTGCTACGCGTCGCTACTCCCGCATACGTTGACGCGGTCGGGAGACGTGGCGTGATCGGTAGATCTGCGAGGAGGCAGGCGTGCGACAGGGACCAGGGGATCTCCTAATTACTGCGCTCCGCGCCTTACGTGTTGCAATCCGCCGACACCCCGATTCGTCAGGGTTGCCAGCGCTCCAGGATTCGCCGTGCTACTCCTGTTATCCCGGTCGGAACTGTCCCCACTCCCTCCGTTTGGAAACCCATTTAACGTTAGTCCATTTCGTGGCATTGGTTTCCCCTCACTGGATGAATCTGTATTTCAGGGGGAACGGACTTGGGGATTTAAGTATGCTGAAACAGTAAAACTGGTTAATTAATTACTCTTTTTGACTGTTTTGCTCGTCTAAGATGCATGCTACCACATAATTTACGAATCGGCTTTCAGGGTTCTATCTGGATGCTAACGCATGTCAACTGGGGTTTTTACGGTATACCTCAATGTATATGGTAACTCGAGCAGTTTCCTAGCACCATATTATTCCTAAAGTAACTGTTATAAATGTGCCTTTACCTCTAATCAAGAGTGAATGACTTTTGTAAAAATTTTACGACGACGACAAGTGGAAAACAATGAATTCCCAGTGGAAACAAAGGAGGGCCATTTTTCAAGCACTGAGACAATTCAAAATCCAGGGAAGTCTGTTTAAAACGTAATTGTTTTATCTTCAATTTTCCTCGCTTTCCCACTCGTTTGTGTCAGTTTCCCTTGCCACAACTTCAAAAACATTGCGCTGGAGATTAAAAGTGTCTATACGTCCTTTTCAATTCATGAGTACTGCTCGTTGTTCGAACTCAAACGTTTATCTCAAATGTGAAACCACGCATCTATGCTCTTGACGTCATCATTTACTAATCATCTGTAACTAACTAGTAATCAGCTCTTCCGGGTTTGCCAGCAATTATTTGTGACTCTTTCGTGTTGATAAAAAAACATCCCTCAAAGTGCATTCGCCTACGAACTCAAGTTATGCATACATTTCTCCAGGTTGTAGGCATATGCCATGTCCTCGTGGCGTGGCAAACGTGGATCGTCAAACATAATTGGAAAGATGGCTCGGAGTCAGTAGTTTCTGGAAATATTAGACGCGACGGATTCGTATGGCGTGTTGCCATTGTTCATGTGCTCCTCGCTATCACGGCGGATCGCGAGGCTCCCGGGAGCTCATCCGGAGTCGAGCCGTGACCGGTTGCGCGTGGCCTAGGTTGCGTTCGTTCGGAACCCGACCCCGATCGCGGAAGAGGTCGTTTAGAGGGGCATTTCGACCCGCCAACAACGTGCAACATGGCAACGAGTCATCCCTGGCGAGCCGGGGACTTCTGCCGCCGGCCACTTTCGCGGGCCGGGGCGACGAGCCGAAGCGCGCGCGTGTGTATCCCCCCTGCAACATCTCGGGCGTGCTTCGTCCGCTGCACCAACTCCACTCGGCCCTCCCTGTCGCGGGGGGCGGGTGGAAGAGGGAGCGGAGATACGGCCTCCCCCGTGCCGCGGATATATGCGACCGCGGTCGGGGGAGAAAAGAACAAAAACAGCCCGTCGTCGGATCGGTCCGCGTTGTGTCGTCCCCCGCATTGTTTTGATTTCTCCCCGGCAGCGGAGAGGCACGCGGAAGAAAGAGGCGAGGGAGTCAACAAGTAATGGACGTCACAAAGTCTCCTTCCCTCTCTCTCTCTCGGGCCGCTCACCTGGGCCCTGCGATGACGAGTAGGATGCAGGGGTCGCCAGGGAAGGCTCGGGGGAACCGGTTTGAGGGAGCGGGAAGAACCAGTGAGGGGGGAGGTTTGCGAGAATTTGACGGGGGTCTGGGGAAACGGCTCATGACTTCGCGGATCTGCTCCTGCTGGCCTTGCACCCTTTTCCACCCGAACCCCTATCCGCTCCCGCCTTCCTTCTCGTACCCCTTATTCTATTGCCCCTCGCCTCTCTCCCCTCTCTCATCCTCAGTACCCTTTTTATCCCCTCTTATATAGCCTTCGATATCCATCCCTACGGCTGCTTCCCTCTCTCTTTCTCTCTCTCCCTCTCCTTTTCTCCCCTCCTTCGTCTCTCTCTCTCTCTCTCTCGCTTCCTCTTTGCCTGAGCGCCTGATCAATACCGTGGCCGGTGGAGAGAAGCAGGTTGGGGGGAAGGGGTCCTCCCTCTCTCCCTTTCTCTCTCTCTCTACACCCTTCCCTTCTCTCTCTCTCTCCGCGACCTCTCTTAACTCTCCCCCCTTTTTGCCCCCTCCCTTTTCTCCCCCTTTCCTAACCTCCTCTGCCTCTTTCCTCTCCCCCTCGCCTCGCTCCCTCCCCCTTCCCTTTCCCTCTCGCTACCTCCCCTCCTCCTCCCCACTTCTCCCCCTGGCCCACTCTGACGTGTACTTTAGGGGGCTCGCAGGTGGCAACAGCAAGGGTTGAGGGGCGGGAAGGGGGATGCTTTTGGCGAGAGGGAAAAGGGAGCGGTGAGGTGAGGTTAAGGGGGGAAGGCGAGGGAGGAGGGACGGAATGAGAAAGGTTGGGGGGGAGAGAGAGAGGGTTTTGGCGTGTGTTGTATGATGGCGGGGGATGTTTTCGGGTTGGTGCGGAGGTTGGCGAAGGGAAAATGGTTGCTTGGATTGAGGTTCGGTATAAAGATGGCTGGATGGGTGGTTTCTCTCCCTTTTCCCGCGTTCATAGCTGGTTCCGCTCCTCAGTGTGTGGTATTTTTTTATGTAATATTGTTTCGGTGGATTTTTTCTCTCACTCGTAGACCCCAGGGGCCTCTTTTGAGAGGACCCCTTGCGCCCTCTCCCCCCTCCGTGAAAGGAAAATCGCTGTTTCGTTTTTCGGGAACGCAGCATTCCACGCCCCCTCTCCCCCCCCCTGGCACGCGCATGTGTTGCGTCAGCCGTGGATTCCCGGTGCCGCGATTCTATGAATGTGTCTCGTCAAGCTGAAGGTGATTTATTGAGCCCGGCGCGACGCATAAATGCGGCATAATACGGCGTAATGTACGGCATGGCAACAGGGACCTGCTGGGTTAGTTCGTTCTTTGGTGCGGAGAAGTCTCATTGGTGAATCACGGTTAATGAGGCGTGAAAGCACGCCAGGCCACAAGGCGCTCCAAGAGGTGTGGATGGGGGTTCACCGTGAATAATTGTGGCTAAGTTTAATTGCTGAACAACCGTTAAAGTTGCGTTTTATGGAGTCCAGCTAATGGTAACATATTGCCCTACGTGGACGTCATGTCGGTTTGATGGTAGCCGAGAGTTAGGGTATTTGGAGCGTGCATCTGTCTATCGGTCAATCGACCTTAATAGTGAGGTCGGAATTACGTGCCCCCATACCACGAAAACGTTATTAAACAGTGCCAAACGGAATGGACGGAAGCATTTACACCACAGAATGAATGTAGCAAATCTAGACTGCTGGCTGCTAACCGCGGATATCAGAATCCTCGAATGCTTGAATCAGCGGATATTTGGATTTTGGATGTCTGACTCCAAGGATGTGAGGTTTCCTCCGTATCTTCCATATCTCCCACACTTTCTCTATCTCTGTCGTTCAATCTCTCACCTCCGTCCTCGTCATTTTCCATCTCGTTTATCCGTTTGCTCCGTGCCGAGGAAGGTCGTGAGCGGCTGTTACCGAGCTCTCCTAGTGATGGTCTCACCCCTAAACTTTCTCTACAGCTACTCTTTTTCTCCTTCCTGTCGTGGGGAAGAATGCTTAAAAAAGAGAGAGCAGTTTGATATTTTCGTCTATGGTGAGAAACAAAGAGCGGGTAGGTTTTTGACTGGAAGTTTCCTTAATTTTTTAACAGTTATCCAAATTTCTGAATAATTGCATTGGTGTTATTAACCTGATCCAGTTGAAAGTACCGACTCAATCACACAAAGTTACAGGTTGCCTGCTTTCCTGAATACTAGAAAATCATTTTACGAACTTGTGCGTAAAATGTAAGGATGGATTATTAAGGTTAATGAGAGATAGAGAGTTAGACAGAGGTGTTTATTTAATTTTATTCCGCGCTCTATAGGGGGCCTAAACATTAATGACACTAGGGAAAATATCTCATTGTAGGTAGTATAAATTTTGATATTTAATATCTTCATCAATATTTAATTGTATGTACATCGAATAAGTGTAATTGCTTGTAGACATTTCTTGCATATATAGCATGTTGCCTGACGGAAGTTTGAAATTAGAAGCAGTAGTGCATGTGGAGTTGGCGTTTATCCTTGTTGAATTTTGTTCAGTCCAGAATAAAATCGGTGACTAGTTTCTAAAAGTAGGATCGTTTCCCCGACAGTAATGCTTGCTTAGTTATGAATCACCATCTGCCTCACACATTCGCGGTAGCTTGCAGAACATAATGTAGATTTTGATGGTCCCTCTCCTCCCTACCTTACCGTAGGAGTCAACCAGCTTTTCCTATGTATCCACCTTTTTGATTCCCTTTCGAAGACACCCCGTCGCGTCTAACCTCGATCCTCTGTCTCTGTATATATTTATTTGTAGTTTTTTCCCCTTATCGTCTGCCGTTCGATGGCTGTCTTATGCTGCCGAGATGGATTCCCCGCGTCTCGTTCTGTATCCTTCCTCGTCCTACTCCTTCCCTCTGTGTCTCCTCCAACTAGCACCCCTCCTCACCCACGAGGGTCATCATAATAAATTTTCCCCTTCGCGCATTGTCGCCGCCCCCGGGCTCGTTTTAAAACACTCCCCCTCCCTTCCCCTCCCACTCGACCGAGCGAAATTTCTTAATTTTTACTTATTCTTTTTTTTATCATTCTCCTCTCCTCCTCCGTGTTTTCACTCACCTTATCGCGATAATGTGTTGTTCCCGGGGTAGTTTTTTATTTTAATTCTTTTTCTGAAAAAAATATTTTTGTTTCTCTCTCTCTCTCTCTCTCTCTCTCCTCTCGTCCTCATGTTATCCTTTGTTGCTAAGGGGTCTCCCCATCGCGGAAGAAAGTGTTTTCTTCGAGTTGTGAGGTCCGTTAAAGCGGATGTTTTTTTTTGTGTTTTAGTTTAAAGGGGTGTATATTTTCTCTCTCGATTTGGTGCTAGAGGATGGAATAGCGTCGACAGGAAATGGGACCGATTTCATCTTATTTTGGAGGATACCTCGCGCATATTGTTTTTTTTCCTTTATCGTTGCGTATTTCATTTTGCGTGTTCTCCGCGGTGAGATTAAAGTCTCCTTGCTTGCGGTAGCTGGTTACCCTACACGTCTTGTGTAAAATACATTACAAATACGTTTTTTTAAGATGTAGTGGCTGACAAAGTAATATTGCCCTATCTAACTAGATATTTGCATGAAGACAAGATCTGCATCTAAATCCAAGACGGCATCGAAACCCTCGACCTTTAGTTCAACCTTTACAGTTCGGCTTGATGACGACGCCTAGACGCTAAAGCACTAGTTACCATTTAAGGGTTTTATTTACTCCCAAATTAGGTCTAAGAAGAAACAGAATAGGTTTAGTAGGGAGCTTTAGGTATCCTCGAAGGAAAACCTGTGTTAAGGCTACCATCAGCTAAACTATACATACATTGGGGCATAACAGCAAAAGAAACCAACCAATTGATGACATACTAGTTAACAAAATGTCTTATATATTACTACACGTGAATAGTCAGTTTTTTTTACACTTTTTGAAAAGGAATTAAACTTAATTCCATTTTGTGTACAGGAGGTAGTATATTAAAAATGTTTGCACCAAAAAATCGGAAACTTCGTAAGAGCAATGCCATTTTCGCCTTTGGCAAGGGAAATAATTCCCTTCGTAGGTTCCGTGAGTAATATAAGTTTATATTGATAGTTCAAAGAACCAGTTATTCTCCTGCCACCCACACCTTTCGGCCTATTTTAAGTCTCTGCCATTTTAATTACTTATCACTCGTCTACGAATTTACTTTACTTGTGTTCAATTTTCGCTCGGATTTCCATATTGGTGAATTAATTTCTCGCCGTCTTAAATAGTCATGACTTGCTATAACCTTTAATACCAAAGAAAGAACGTCTGGATTCGTCGATCCGAGTTGCGTTTTAATTATAAGTCAGATTCAAAATTCTGGAAGCTCATTAACTATTCTGTAATGTTACCTGTATTTTTGTGTCGCTTTTAAAATTTTATTGCTCAGCTTTGCTCTCACTACTGGTCTCCGACGCCAGGCTTCAAGGCAAAGCCATTATTTCGCATTTGAAATTACTAATTACAGTTCCCCAGTGAGTATGATCCAATTTTAATTGTCAGTCAGAAGTTATAGAATGCTTAAACTTTATGCGGTCGCGAGGAAGAATCCAATATATATTGCGGAGGGAGTTGGATAAAAAGTAGTCGGGAAATCTCGAAGAAAAAACTGTTTCCCGATCCCTGAGCTCTCGAAGCCATTAAAAGTAGTTTTCTTTTTTAAAAATAACGATTTCCTTCCCCCATCTAATTAATTTTTACCCTCCCCTCCTTGCTCAATCTGATGGCCTCAAATGAATTCTGATGTGGACATTATATATGAGCCATTGTTTGGGGAGTGCTTTGACGTCAGTCTGTAACCGTCTGCCCCCCTTCCCGTTAAACGGGCATTTTCCACCCCCTCACTCCACCCCTCCCATTTCTCCCCACCTGTCCCCCTTCCCCCTGACCCGCCCACGCCTCCCCCCTCCCATCCACCTTCCTTCCCTCCACCCACCGCTATTCTCCGGGGGGTGTACCCTCCCCTCGTCGCCCTCTCCAACCCCTACCGCCTACCGAGTCCTCCCTCGGGCCGTCCGCCTCCCCTATCCTCGACTCAAATTAATTTTTAAGGCCATATAGTGCCTTCGTTGTATCCCTTCGACCGCTAAGGCAATCAGTTACGATTTTGAGTCTCGCCAAAGGTTAGTTCCACACCGTCGCTCATGCTTGAAGTTCGCTAGCCCCCTTCAACCCTCCTCCCCCTTCACCGCCTCACTCTCTCTCACACACACACACACACACTCCGTGCCCGCCACCACCTCCTACTCCATTTATATCTTTCGCTCGGTGCAGTGAGCTTCGAAGGGGTGAAGGAGGGTACCTTTATTGTGTGACTTGGATAATTCTTCTCTTGAAAAAAATTCCCCCCTCCCCCCAGACCTCCTATAGTGGACCCTCTGCAAATTTCTTTGCTTTGCACTCTTCGCGCGGGTTGAGGTTGTTGTAGGCGTGCTTTACATGCCTTAGTATCGACGGACGATCTGAATTTTACACTGAAAACCGTCGATACATATGGTATTCGTGCTGCTAATTGACAAACCGTTTGATGTTGTACGATATCGAATTTTTCCGATGAATCGCAATTTGTCTCACTATATTGCAGTGTATCTCAATGTTATCGGGATATATCGTGCTGAGAAAAGGTCGCTTGTGCTCTCATCGGCGCGTCGCTTTGTGTCAATATCGGATGTCGAGGATGCATCGCATATCTCAATCTTAGTTGAGGGTGGTGGTTGTTCGTGATTTTAGCGCGTGTCGTCATGTCATCCTTTTGTCCCTTTGTTTTTTTTTCGTAATTTTATTTCCCCAGCTGTGTTCTTTTATCTTTGCGATGCGGTCTCGAATGAGTCATTCGCGTGCCATATTCACCTTGTAACATTTCTCCTGTGTTAACCCCGAATGCTTTTATTAGCGCTCGTTGAAGCTCACCTGCCGACGGTGGCTCCGTAGTTGCTTTTTTTCTTTGGAATTTTGGGACTGCAGGAAATACTGGGTGTCGCATTATTTGTTCAGAATTCTTTGAATATACTCCTCATAGTTTCTCTTTCTCTCTCCCCCTTAACGTGTCCGGGGTGATAATTGTGGCTCGGAAATGCCTACCTTCGTTCTTCATACCTGTCCAGAAGCATACGAGCGACTAATTTTATTTTGGTTGTCTTCACCAAACATGAGACAACAATGTGTCTTGGAGATATCGTGTCGGACCTGCGTAACATATTTTGGAACTTAAGCGTCCGTCGACGTTGCTTGTGCTTCGTCATGTCTGCGTGAGAGTAAATGGTGTACGTGTGTTCACTTCAGATGAGTCACTCCGAAAAAAAATCCTTAAGTAGACAGAAATCTTGCAAAAAATGTTCAAAGTGCTTGGAAACTTTTAAAAATTCTTCATGGTTGAACTTCCTATTCCGAAATATGAATTAATATAGTAATATCTCATCGGTACCAGTGTTGTTTTAACTTTTGTGCGTGTTAAACACTTAATTATCTCGTAAACCATCCGATGATATGAGGCTTTATGTCGACTTTGGAAATAGTTGTTTAGGTACTCCCAACTGCTAGTATAAAATCACCTCATGTACGTTAAGCTTTGTTTTGATTTTGTCTTGATATATACCAGATATCCATGCCCGTGACGGAAATCAAAGACGTGACCATTGAGTTGCCATGCCCGATAGGTATTGATATGGCCACCATGGGCGTTGTTTTTCTACCTCGAATAAAATATTGTGCTTGGGGGTCTAAGGAGCATACATGTGCCCTAAATTCCCGCGAAATCCGCCTTCTTTCGGAAATCTCCTTCGCCTCAAAGTGAATAAGGGAGAGGAATGACTGGAGCCCTCCTCGTCACATTTACCGGCATGAGTAATCTAACTGGGTGTTTACCTACATGCGTGGCTTTGCAATCAGGGCGAGGACCTCTTCCGTGTACTTTTTTATTGGTTGGTTTGCTATTCGCGTGGCTCATAGATTATCTTCGCCTTCCTTCCGGAGGGCTTACATAAACGTGGAACGACTTTCGGTATGAGTAGGCTAATACCACCAACACCGGGTTCCTATCTACCCTCCCTTCCCCGAGGAATTCCCGCCTCTACCCATTCACCTACCTTTCCCAAATGCCGTCAAGAATCTTAACTGTTGGTTGCCTCCCAGGAATAACTTCCTCTGCTGATGCGCTTTTAACCGTGGAAAATTATTGCGGCTACCCGCCTATCATTTTAGCAACTGCTACCAACTTCTCCGTGCCCTTTTCCCCGGAAAAGCGACGTTTCTTTGGTAGTTAATTTGTTTTTGAATCCATAGTGGATTGTGTTGGTGCACTGACTAGTTTAATGGCCTCCTGTCCTGAGGGCTTGAGTTCAAATCCCTGTAGTTGCATAGGTATTTTCGGTGGAATACCGTTTCCGTCTCTGAGCACTTCAAGTTCAGTATCACTTCCGTCGGTGGGACGTTATGCTATGCACCACATGGTGACCTCTGCTAAATTTAGACTTATCGGGACGCTGGACTTCTCTCTACCCTTTGTCAATTCCTTGTAAATCCCTATCTACACTCCGTCTCCCATCCATACTTAACTGACCTCAGCTGTTGATGGTCTGCCCAAATTAAGGACTGTAACTTAGCCAACGCTTCCTTTAATGCCGATCACGCGAAAGGTATTTATTTCGAATTATTAATTGTGCCATTTGTCAGCTGTAATCGGAGTAAAGCTCTTTTAGGGCCAAAACGGAACATCCAGGAAAACTTCGTCGTCCCTAATTGTTTGTAGGGTGTCAACTTCAAGCCAAATAACTGCATGATTTCAATTTAATTTTAACCTTCGATTCGCCAAAACCACGTGAATATAGGGCACCTTTTTTCTTCTATTCGTGTAGGTATTATGTTTCTCATTTGAGTGATTTCAGTTTTATTTTGTGGTGACGTCCATGCCTACAGTTAAATCGTATTTAGTTGTTAAAATCATGTTTTTTTATTTGAAGTCGTGATTCTTGGAAGATGGAATCGATGGAAAAAGCTGCCTTATTTTTTGAAGCTTGGCTTGTTGCTCATTTTAATATTACACTCACGTGGTGAAAATGGTTTGTAATTCATTGTCAACTATATTTTGAACACCTCTTTCTGAATTGGACACATTTATGAAGAATTAAGAATGTTTTTAGGATTACTCCCGCGAATTCATAAATTCTACGCTCTGTTAAACGAGTGTCAATTTCATTCGTGGTTAGGTCTTAAAAATTGTCTTAATCGTAACATCTATTGCTTCGAATGGTGGGATATGGAGGATTGCCGGGCTGAGCACCACCAGTGCTGTGGCGCTCTCAGTAAATTCCTTGTTGCGCGCCAGGAAAGGCTGCTTAGGATTCTCGCCTCGTGAGCCCTTTGCTGTTTTATACTGCGTATTTTTCCACGTTTTCCTTCGCCACTTGTTTTTCTCCCCCCCTCTCGGAATTTAGGAATTCAGAGCGCGAAGCTCGGGAACGCGTTGTCGCAATGCTCAGCGAAAGATCAAATGCACCCCGCTTGAGCGAGCCATCGGGGCTTAATTGATGCATTTAGTGACATCGTTCCCGTTCCAGTGGACGCGGCTTGTTCATTCATCCCCTTCGACGGGGAATGTGCCTTTTGAGGGTGTAATAAAGGGCCCTTCTCCGATGCTTTGTGGACGTTTCATGAGCTCTGGGCGCTCGGATGTCGCTTCGCAATTTTTCACTCGTCGCGTTTCAGGTCGCATTAACGATGCTGGAAAGTTAGTTTCTGGGTTAGTGATGTGCGTCGCATTCAAGCTGCCTTCTTGCTTTGCGTTCTGGCTAGCGTTTTTTCCAAGTTTCTCCTACAAATTGTTTGGTGGATGCCTTAGAGACGCCCTGCATTTTTTTCCATGCTATAGTTCTACATGCACTTGTGGGTCTCAGTGTACATTGAAATTCATTATCCTGATGTTTTAGGATCAAATTAATCTTTATTTTCTACTTCTGGGTGTGGTTCAAGTTACCCTTCTCGAGTTTCTCAATCTCTGCAGAATTAATGACGAACTTTGTTCAGTTTTACCTACGCATTCGTGCCTTTCATCTCGAGAGCAGAAATTCATCTTTGGCTCTTGAATAATTATTACCGAGTAGTTCCTGGAATCATGTCAACGACTTCTCAAGCAAACGTTAGTGGTGCTAAGGCGGTAAAATTCCTTTTAAAATGTAACCTGGTGTGATTGTTTTCCTCATTATCCCTGCTCAATCAAAATTTTGAATGTTCTTGTTAAAATTGCTTCGTTACTTCTAGTCAAGTCGATCTTTAAAACAAAAAAATTCGCGTATGGAGCGATTTCAACTATGGAGATACTAAGGAAAGAACAATTCCCGCATACAATTTCCAGAGATTTTTATTTCTCTCCTCCATGATTTCGTTGCAAAGCAACATCTCTAAGTGCATGGCTTTGCAACGGAACCACGATCGTGAAAAAGAAAGACATACCTGAAAATCGCTGTCAGTTTCTTACTTCGACGGTTATCCCAGACATGTAATATTTACACTTAGTGACAACTGAGACCCTTTTCTTCTAATTCGGGGATTCGATTGACGAAAATCCAAAGTTTTAGTACCGATATTTCGTCCGCGAACCATTGCTTATCGTTTCCCATCGACAAGCGCCTCGCTCGGAGGAAGTTAACCGCCTGTTAAGCGGAACATGTTGAGTTGCTGACGTTAATTATGCGAGGGTAGAGCATTTCCGCTCGGCCAATGGCGATTGAGACTTTCGGTGGCGGACGTGCGTGTGTGCGCCCTGTTTCCCCTCGCCTCCAGACGGGGTGAGCACTCTCGGGAGATTCGGATGCGCAAAACCGTTGTCCTTTTTTTTCCCCTCCCCCCATGAAAAATGATTAAAGACCGTCACGGTTGCATCGGTGATGGCGGAGTTGGGGAGGGAATGGGGAAAGTGGAGTGGGGCGGAGGGGTTTGGGGCGTGATTTGGAGAGCGGCATCCCGTGACGGGTTTTGAACCGTCGACATCCCTGTCGGCGAGGCAAGCAGGCAGCCGGCAAGAACTACTTACTTACTCCCCGAGTTCGTATGCACCTGCTATCCCGTCTTCCTCTCCCTGCTCCACCCATCCAAGAAAGCTCCTTCTCTTCGTTCCTCCCTTTCTCCCTCTTGCCTCACTCCTTTCTCTCCCACCCCTCCTGCCCGAAGTTCCCGCAAATGGTTTTCCCTCCCCCACCTATTGAAGCGTTTCCCCGACAATTTGCTCGGAAGTTTCGTCAAGTCATGTCCCGCTCAGCGAGTGCAATGTCTGTCTGTCTCCGTCGCTCCCCCCCTCTCCTTCCCCCTCCCTCTCACCCCATTTTCCACCCTCGGGAAAGTAAGTGGATGGGAAGCGGACGGGGCTTGTATCCGTCGGATCCTTCTTTGAAGTTACGTAATGTTCTTTTTTTTCCTGCTGCGCCTCAAGGTTTGAAGCCGTCTCGGCCGCGTGTGTCGTGGCCGAAACGAAATGTGTGCAGTGGCCTAGATCCCATTTCTTCGTCGGTGATGCGCGCTTTGGAATATTGGCGAATGCCACCCACGGTCAATCCTCTATCCTCATTTTCATTCGCTAACGTTGCAAAGGTTTGAAAATCATTCTTAGGTCATTCACTCCTGCAGAGGATTAAGTGAGTGTATTTTTCCTTGCGTTTTATGGAAATTCCTTGCGAATTATTGCGTGGAATTATCTCAACAACCTTGCAGTTTCCTTGCAAATTACATACGCGCCTTCCGGTCAGTTTCCCTCTTGCCGTTGGGGTGTCATCATGTGCTGAGGTTGATCTACTTGATAATTTCCGCTGTGAGTTGAAACCGGTCCGTCCTCGAATGGAGTTTTTTTCTCGTAATTCAGGAAGTTGTGTCACAATTCTGTTTCAATATTATTAAATACCTTGACTCGTGACTTTGGTTGCATTGCCCCTGTTTAAATCGCACGTTGATCAAGATCGGTATCATGCAAATAGGGCGCTTCTGGCGGTCTTTGTGTATGAGGTTCCAGTAGTATAGCGAGTGCAGCCCTGGTATGGTAACAAAAATTTTACCTATCGGTAAGCACATAACAGTCTTCGACAATTCAATATTTCGAAGGTTTCAATTCATACCTCCTTCTCCTGTAGTTCACGCCCCCGAGATCATGACAAAGAGTTTATTTTGTCTTAAAGTCGGTAATTTGTTCATTGTTTGTGCTCGGCGAAATATTTTTAATCAATTTTCTTAATCTGTGGTTTATTCCCTTTTGAAAAGAATGGTTAAGTATAGTTTTTTATTTCTAGGCATAGTATGAGACATTAAAGAGTCCGTCAATCTAATAGCGTGTCATAGTTTTCTGGAGACTGTGTGCTATTCATATGCATTTCTACGTTGAAATGAATTGAGATAAATACATGGGTACTGTGTAAAATATACTTCCATTGTGGATTGCCAAATAATCCAAGCATCAATACAAGTTGTTTTTTCGTGTAAGAATTTGCAGAATTCAATGCGAATACGCGCACTCCGTCATCATGATTGGTATATTAATAAAAAAAGGCTCCTTAAAAGTCGTCATAATGACGCATTATTCGATATTGTACTAATCGTATAGTACATAGTCATAGTGCATGTACGTCTGTGGGTTCGGGAGGGAGGACGAACGTAGCGCTGAGCCTTCGCGGCTTTAGCGTCATCTCCAATCGAATAAACCAGTAACGACTTAAGAGGCGGGAGTTTGCGCGGCCGTTCGAGTGACGTCAATGCCACGTCACTGAATGTAACGCCGACGAATCTTCCGTTGCGTCTGCCCGCGTGGGCGACGCCGAGCGTGGGCGGACTCGCGGCGATGGATCCCGGAGAAGGTGAATGGGAAGGTGACCGCCCTCTCTTAGGAACCACTCGAACATATCCCCTTCGCAGCGAAGACGGAGGAGGCATTTTGAGGGTTTCCTTCCTCATGTTTCAGGTCCAAAAATTTCCCCTCCCACGCAGTGCGGGAGTCGTTTCATTTTTTTTGTTGGATTCTCAATTTATCTTTTCCTCCGCTAAGATGAATGCTATTTCCGGAAATAATCCTTTTGTGGATCTTGAAAGATGTGAAAAAATAAACCATGAATTCCTCTCGCTTGAAATGTTTACATACCAATTTAGTCAACATTACATATTGAATTTTCCTTACTGAACAATTCAACTAACAGACACATGAATCTAAAAAGAGATTTAATTTATATTATATTACCGAAAAATCTTGCTCTTGTCTTCTTTTATTGAGAATCTCAAGTGTTGTGTGAACAAACTTGCCCTTCATGACAACTCATTGTTGTCTTTACTTAATTTAAATTATTATGTAGATAATTAGAGTTACTTAATTAATTACTTTGACACACAATAACTACCACACACGATACTTATTTGTTTTATAATTATAGTATTTCGCATTGTAGTATTTAATTATTGGGTTACAGTTTTACTGGTTAAAAATATAACTGTACTTAATTTGTAAACATAATGTGTTACTAATACTACTAATATATTGCTAGTATACTAGCTCCCTCGAGGGTATGTTGTGGGGAGTGAATCAGCACTTTGTACATGCAGCTAAAAGATGTGCTACTACAAATTAATTTAAAAAATTCTGTGATTCTGGGGCTTTGACCAGGCACGTTCTATGTCAAGGAACAACCAATCTTTTGGGTGATAAATTTGTGTGGACTAGTATAGAAATACTTGAAAGGGGCCGTATGTTTCTAAAGATCTGTCTATCCAACTTATGTATAATCCGTTCGTATTTTTTAAAATGAATATTCACGTACCAATTGTAGCGTTCATTAAATATTTTACAGACTAGTAACTATTCTTTCTTTCATTTTGCTTTCTACGTCGCGTAGGTGCATGGAAAGGCATTCAGATCTTGGAGTTTTTGTATAAGAAGTGGCAAAAAAGCCTTAATTGGCTTCAGGCCTGGGTGAAAATTAGTTGGAAACCGATAAAGCCTATCATAACAATTTCGAAAGGGCATAGTGAACGTTAGCCGCGTGTTGCGCCGCTTATAGCTCACGCAGTCATGATAAAAAAATGTCTTTATCCATTTTTTATTTATCGGAACCGGAATAATTGAAGTAGTTTTACTATTCGACATGGCCAAGAGAATGTTGGTGATATGGTGTTATCTGATGGCGTTATGCGGTTGTCGCCGATCAAAGCGATAGATGAAGAGGGCGCATTGAACCTTACTGTCGGTCGGCCAGCGAAGTTAATGAGTGATTGAAAACGAAAGCGTATACCAAGCGAAAGTATTCAGGTTCTAATCGAAGGGGGCTACGGGCTCAATCCCGAAGAGGCCCTTGGCACACATGCACACTGGTTAGACCTATGAATGATTTTTTCGTACGGTGGGTCTTCCCAGAAGACAAGAGGGGGCACATGGAAGGATATTCTCTCATCTTTCCCGATGCGTGAATATCATCAGGTTCGCTTGTGAACTGATGGATAAATCGACCTTCGCGTCGAAGGCGTGTCTGCCATCTGAATTTCTTACGTTATAGTAGTAGGTTGGAGTGTGTATGGTATCACCTGTGTTTTTTAATTCTTTTTTTTTAATCGAATAAGTAATTCTCTTGTGCTCGCTTAGTTCCTGTCATTTTCAGATACGTAGAACTTTCAAAAGTTTTTCCGAATGCTTGCTTGCTGAAAATTAAAAATCACCAATGTGTTGATCGCATTAGATTGTCTCACTTTGCCGTATTATTACATAACATACTTTGTCGATAGTTTTCATTTCTTATTTTTACTCTTTTTATTTCCTCGGTAAAAGGAGGGAATGGGGAGGGACCATTATTTTTCATCTAGGATCAGTGGGAAATATGGTAACTGTAGGAATGTTTTGAGCTTCAGAAGATGTGGTGGAGGGAAACCCGGTGCTCTTTGATTTCTTAGTGTAAGCAAAAGGCCCCAAGGCGTCTGCTAATTAAATTTCTATCCAACGGATAGGGTATCCTAGTTTGATCTTTTACATCACACTGAGGGAGTGACCGTGATGCCACGGTGGAAAACCTCTGCTACCACTGGGGATGGAACAGGAGCAAGTGGAATAGGAATCCAATACTCTAGCATCACTCCAACCCGGTCTCCACGAGTGCTGGGGTTTCCCGCGTCATTCAAGAGAAAACTGTAATCAGTTGCGGGGTCATGGATCAGTCTCTTGAGCTGTCGCCATCATTATCGTTAACGATCTAATTTTTTCGAATCGTTATCTCATTATAGATCGATCGTTATCTCGAACGTTATCTCATTGCTTACCGACCTAACGTTTGGCTCTACGAATCAAGAATATTAACATAAAGCTCCAGGTAAAAATGTAAGAATGGTAAGCGCATTTTCTCTCTTCTAAGCATGGTTAAGAAAAAATAACGATGAGGCGAGCGTCCACGTCGTGAAAATCAAGGTTCGATCGCCAGATGATCCGAAATCAAACTACCAAAGCTCTATTATTACAGTGATCATTGAAGTTCTCTCCAAAGCCTGCTCAAGCAAAGGCTGATATACTTCCGAAAACTCCCCACTATCCCCGGATTTCTGGTACGGATTCCCTGGATGGGAGTTTATACAAACTGTTCGTGATACCGTATCCGGTTATGTTGTGACACTAAATCCACTTGTTCGCACGATATCGAACTCGACTTCTGTGCTCAGGGAGAGTTTGGAGAATTAATAGGATTCACCTCTCGAGAGGCTGGTTCAGTTCGCTGCGTGAATCGTTACCGGATGCGGACGTCGGGGGGATTTTTAAACGAATTTGGCTTGTTCATCCCCGTCCGATTTTCGGTGGATATTATTAGAGGTGGATATTATATTAAGTTTTGTCTCGGCTCACGGCGTGAGGTTGAAGGAGCATAATCCGTCTGCGACTTTAATAAGTTGGAGCGGTCTTCTTCCTTCCCCGCCAGTCACTCCCTTCGTCCGTCGTCTCTCAACCATTTGGGGTTCGCTGCTACGTGCCCATGACCCCCGATTGCTCAGTCGCATTGACTCATTCCATTCGCCCCATCAGGCCTGAAACCTATCTCTTCTTCAATCTACATCCATCCATAAAACACCCTTCAAGCCACCACAAATGTGTGTGTCAGGGGGTGAACTACACCAAGCATGGATTGCATATCATGCATATGAAAGGATAATAATATGCCAGTCCAAAGTTCACGCTTGAAAAAAAGACCAAAATAACAAAGCAAACGTGCAAAAACATGTTGCTTTGGGTTAGCTTAAAGTCCTAATACCAACATGCAACTACCTATGCTATCCATTGATACACTCGTATTTATGCTATTGGATATATTTAAAACTATTTATACCCCTAATTGTGCAAGGAATACAGGAATTTTTGAATACGTCATTCGGCGATCAGTTACTCTAATTTTGTGTGTTCCAGTCTACCGTAGTAAGTAGGGCTTCTTCAGTGAAAATATTATCTGGTAATTTATTTAAGAGATTAAGTCTAAATTTCAGCCTACGTCTGACAATGATTCCTATTTTCATTCATTTAATACACTGGGTAATAGTTATCATACCACCCCTTTACAAATCTTGCCGATCTTCGCTGATCACGTTCAAGTTCATTATTTAGGCCTATTTCGTATGGATCCCATATACTGACAGCGTAATTCAAATGAGGTCTAACAAGGGAAACAATCTACTTCAATTTTTAGGCGGCTAGAGTGCTGGATTTACACTTCAAAGGCTTGGCTTCGAATCTCGGCTGTGGATTACATTTATAATAAGTATACCGGTCCTTACTTGTGTTGTGGGGTGAGCATTTCCAAGTTCAGCACACAAGCCGCCGGACGGGTCGTTAAACCGTAGACCCCTTGACGCCTTTCGTCAAGGCTGATGCCGACACCGGGTTTCGCTCTACCCGGCTTTCGTTCTTGAAAACCTTTCCTTGCCTAATTATTCAACGGATCGGTACGGCCCCTAAACGTTTACTGAGGTGGCAAGGGGTCTATTGTAAAAGATTTTCTGCCTTCCTCCACCTTTTTCCCTTCTTATTTCCTCTCCCCGTCTTTCAGTCCTGGAAGCATTTACTACTGGATAACTCTATCATTACTGTCAATCGGAGAGGATGAAATTTGCATCCAATGATGCCCAGTCACTAATCACGGATTTGGTTAGGCGTGGTGATCCGACCCGATGGTTGGGTATGATGGCTCAGATGGAGAAACTCGTTAGAAAATCGCTCTTACACGGCGTCCCTTTGCCGGTTTTACTTGCGATTTAACAGTGCCCACCGAACCAAAGCAATCCCTTATCAATTATAATTGCTACGATGGTCCCTTAGGGGTGTCGTTGGAGACAAAAATCCCGATGTTAGTAGTATGTTAATTTTTTTCGCGAATATTTATTAAAGTGAATATCACCCTGTTATCTCATTTGTCATCCCTGTACGATAATGATAGCAACCCGTACCACCATTGATAGATAGTTGGCAGTGGATGTACGTGTTTGCAAATCACTCAATTATGGCGAATGTTGGTGTGAGGGAGGTGGCAGTTTCGTCGTGGGCGAAGTTCGGGAGTGGTGGGCTGTTGATTGACCGAGACGCCGCCTCATCTACGTCCGCGCCAATTTTACGGCCTCGGTGAAGTCGTGTTGTTTTTTTTTTGAAGAACTTTCTTTTTCCGTATCCCCACCCTCTTTATTTGGCGGTTCACTCCCTAAGTCTGGAGAATATAACCAGGGCCACCGCGTACGAGTGTGCAGATTGTGCTCATTACAATGGTGCCTCCACAAAAGGGAGCCATATACGACCTGGAAAATGAATTTTGTGTTATGTTACGTATTTAATTTTATTAGGCTGGAGTCGCTGGAATTTTATGTGAACATTATCTACGTTACCCACGTGGTAGCCCAGATGACAACAAAAACGCGATAATATATGCATTGAATGTGGGAGTTGTGCACAGCATCGTTTAAGATCTCCGTGCTGCCGGACGGAGTATTACACGGCTCTAGTGTGATAGTATTTGCGCTATTAAGGATAGATTGTTTATTGGGCAGAGGTTAAGGAGAGAGAAGGAAGGGTGGAGAGGAACGGTAACGACTTTGGGTTTTAGAACGTATGGGAGCGTTTCCTTTTGAGGCTCTGATATATGTCACTAAGCATCTGAAATAGGGTCCTTAGAAATGTATTATCGATGGACACCACTCCCGGATAAATTCAGTGTGAAAGCGAATTAGGATGAGAATCTTATGTGCTTTAATTGAATTTGTGAAATAAAGCCTTTATGTGGTCGGTGGCCGAAGTGATAAATGTTCACGTTCCTACCCGTTGCCCGATTGACTTGGCGATGCTAATATCAAAAGATCGCTCCCAAACCATTATGTCCTTTTTATAAACCCTCCTTTCCATCCTTCGTATCCACTGACTCCGATTGTGCGGTTGGCCATTTTTTTCTCCGATCAATCAACTATTGCGGATGTGCGTTCGGACCGAGGCTAGCTTGGCGCGTATTAAGACCTTTAATACGGGTTTTAACTGCCATTCCTCTGTTATTCGTTGAAGGGTCTATCCGTTAGGTGGTCTGGGACTACTACCTCGACACGCTATGCTTTTATCCCTTTTGCAAGCAATATATTTTTATGTTGGTGCGCACTAAATACTGGTGGCCTGGGTCCTTTTTAAGATAAGTAACCATCTCAGGGAAGGTGTCGAAATTAGACATCGTCGATAGTTATCGTTGCGACGACGATGCGTCTCCGGACTCGCGATACCCATCTCCGTATCGTGAATCGACACTCAAATCGGATCATCGCGTGGTCCAACCCTTTCCCTTCCAACCTCCTCGTATCTCCGCCCTCTCGCCTATCACCTCTTTCCCCTTCAATTGTTTTTGCTTTATTCGGGGGTTGCACAGGGACCGGAGGGGGGTGGTAAGGCCGTAGGAGGAGTGGGAGGAAGGGAATGAAGCACTCACTCTCCTCTCCGCCCCCACTTTTCGAAGAAGTCTCGCGCGGGGGTAGGCGGGTGACTGCGAATGGGTAGTGGGGGCGGAGGAGAGTGGGTTTTTCCGCGGTGGCTGCCAGTGCCTCAAGAGGAAGAAAGAGAGAGGGGGTGGGTGGTTGGACTGTGTGCGGGGGCGAAAAAGACGAGGGGGGACCCGACGGCGGCAGTGGCGGAGACGGACCCGAGGGGGAGGGGAAGGACATGGGGGGGTGGGGGCAGGGTCAAACCGATGAAGAGTAGGAGGGTTTTGCGGGGATCTCGGGGAGGAGGGAAAGGGAGGGGAGGAGGGTTTTGAATCCCATAGGGAGGCGGCCGGAGGGTGGGGGGGAGGTTGGTTATGGTGGGGTGGCCGCGGAGGAGGCGGTGTCGACGACTACCAGACCGCCAAACCACGCCCTCTCCAGTCCTTATTCCTCGCCCCCATCGTATCCCAATGACACGCGGGCCAGTAGATCGATGATGCAGCCAACGGAGGCGGGAAGGGGCCAGCAGCGGTGGAGTCGTTGGATTGGGGGGCGAGGGCGGGCGGGGGAAGGCAGGGATTTGGGTTGGAGGAGGAGGTGGAGGGAGGGAGGGTCGAGGGAAGTCTGCCTTCAGTCTGCGAGGAGGAGGAAAAGATGTCGATGGGAGGTCGTGAGGAGGTGGGCCGTCGTCGCTTTTGTTGGGCAGTGTGTGGGACTGCATTCGTCGCCGCGGCGGGCGACCTCTCCTCCCTCCCGTTTCATCCCCCCTATACCGTTATTTTATGAGGCTTCCGAAATCGTTCCTCCGCCACCATAACTATTTTATACTTCCTCGGGGTGGGGACTGAGTGGTGTGTGCGGATCTGCGGGTTGAAAAAGTGGGAGCTAAGGAGTTATTTTCGGGGGAGGAGGGGTCGGGAGGGTACCGCTCGGGTGGGAATGATTTTTTTTCTCTCTTCTTTTCTTTCTTCTCCCAGGAGGAGGGGAGTTTGGTGGGAGGAGATTTTCAGGGTAGCGGGGAGGGAGGGTGGTGAGTATGAAGGGTCTGACGTCGTGGACTGGGGCCGTGGAGGGTGTAGGAATGTCTTTATCTCGCTGGAAATGTTTCAACACTGCTCGCTCGGCGATATTAAAAAAGGAAAGACGTGATGAAAACCTGGGGTGTGTGTGTTAGGCCGGTGGGGAGCGGGGCGTACGGTTCTTTTTTTCTGAGGGGAGGAGGGTTTGATAGGGTAGGTTAAGGTTGATGGGTCCTTTTCGCCATGGTGTTGGTGTGGTTGTCGAGGGTCGAGGGAGGAGCTTCGGGGATTGGGAGGTTTATTTTTACAACCGAGTGACACTTATGTGAGTGAAGGGGTAATGGTGGGGGGTGTGTTTGCGTAAATATGCGAGAGTGTGCTTGTAAATAGGTACTTGGGTTTTGGAAGAATAATTCTCGGTCTCAGTTTCCCCTTGACTTACCCACGCTTATGTTCTTCAGATAACGAAACGTAGCGGTAATTCCTCTGGTGTCGTATGCAATTATTTTTCGGAAGAAATTCGCCATAAATGCTGATCCTTGAAGCATGAGCGGCACGAACCTTCAGAGTAGCGAGTTGAATAATGTCTGGTGAAATAAAGACCGTAGGTTCGTATCCCGCCTGGGAAATGTATTTCTAGCTCATAGGATTAAGTTTGAGTCATGCGGGGCGATGTAGCCCTACAGTTTAAGAACCTATATCCTAATTCTACCACGCATAGTGTAAGGAAATACTAATCAGTCCAACAGAAATTCGAAAGTGTATACTCGTTCTGAGAAGTCTCATTTTTTGCTAGCTATAAGATTATCTTTCACAATCGAGTAGTTTATCACAACATTCCAATTGCTTTGGTATTTAATCTTTTTTGGTGTTATGTGAAAGTGTATGTTATGTATCCGTGGAAGCTATTTACACCATTTTTCTAGTTGTCAGGGACCCGCGTCTAATATTTTTGAATTTATATGTATTGATTCACCACGCCTTTTAGCCAAATCCAAAGAAAAATTTGAAATCATCTTCATAATTATAGATTAAACCAAGGTTTACAGTTTCTTTTGACTATGTAGCGTTATCATAGGAAGTTGGTCATTTAAAATCCCAGGCCTCAGAAATGCATATCTGGCATTTTCAATACACCTCTCATTTTTTGCATGTACGGACTAGTATTTATGTATGCCTGCATGGTAGTAGGTGTAAATTTTATTCTCTCCAATTTTAAATGCCTTCCTCTTGATGGTTCACCTTCTGTCCTTTTGGTGGCTTGCAGGGTGTTATGTAGTTATACTATTATTTTTCCGTGACATAAGATCCTATTTTGATCGTTTATAGTGGTCTCTCATCTTTTTAAGAAAAAACTGGTTTTCCTCTCTAAAGTTGAGCCATTAATTCATCCTAATCTAACGCAGGAGGAAGAATATATATTGTCGAGAAACTTGCTTTGCCACGTGGAGCGTGAGTGCTTTATCGGTTTTGGGATGTGTGTTTTTTTTATTCGGAGCCCAGCTCTTGGAGGGAGAAACATTTTGAGTAGCTTAGGTGATTTGGCGGTTTCTAAAGCAATGACAGCATCCTTCCGTAGAAAGCGTCTTATTTTTTTTCCGCTCTCTCCCCAAGCCAATTGCACAGGTGAATGGGTTTCAGTTTGCGGCTGAAATGGCCCAGCCGGAACCGTTGTTGTGGCTTTTTTTTGTCGACATGTTGTCGCGCGATACAGAATGAAAGAGAGGGGGGGGGGTCTTCCTTTAATGTTTTTTATATCTTTTTAGGACGGCGCGTGCCCTCAGAACTTTTTCCTCATTCCTTTTACCACTTGGTTCGTAAACTGTTTGTCAGTGAGAGAGAGGTAAAATTTTGTGTCCAAACTAAACGTTTGCCAATGTCATTTTCAGATGACGTAGGGTCATTCCTGTCTTGTCGTATTGCCACTAGATTTATTCTGCTACTTGTTATTTTATCCGGTTATCTGTATGAGAGAAAGGGAATGACATTACTGTGTTCGCTTACGTGCAAAATAAAATGTAACCAGATTAAAATAATTTGATTTGAATTGTCAAATATGGCGATAAAGTATTCGTTTCCATGTGTGTGTTCTCCAATTATTAGCCACATTTCTTGGGTATTCTGTTCGCTAGTAGGGAAATTTGGCCGTTGCATTTTTGCATGCCCTTTTTTGTGGAGACTGGAATACGTGTAGTTTCATTGCAGGAGGTAAGGATAAGGAACATTGCGAATCACTGTTGAACACCTTTACGACACATTCTTTACAACAGCTAGTAACAGAGCCGACCAGGGGAAACAACATTCTAGACTTATTAGCAACAAATATACCCGAGAGAGTTCTAAATACAGTTACAGACACAGGAATTAGTGACCACAAAATAGTGCATGCGAAATTTATTGTAGGCGTTGAAAGACATTATAAACCAAGGAGGAGGGTATACTTATTTGGCAAGGCAAATTACGACGGTATGAAAGAGGAATTAAGGGAAGCATTTAATGTATTCAGCGAACAAAGCAAAGGATTAAATACAGAGGATTCGTGGAGAGAATTTCTTGAGGTCACCCGTAACGCAGTTCATAAATACATACCAAGTAAATATATTAGTGATAATACAGAGCCAAGGTGGTATAACGCGGAGGTTAGGAAATCACTAAAGCGACAAAGGGTATGCCACGCTAAGATGAAAAATGCAGGACGGGGTCTATCGGTAGAGGAAAAAAATGAGCTAGTTCAAAACTATAAAAAATCGAGAGCATTAGCAAGAAAATCATGTCGGCAAGCGTTATCACATTTCAAGAGCAAGATGTTAGGAGAATATTTAGATAGCAATCCTAAAGCGTTTTGGTCATATGTGAGAGAGCTCCAGGGAAATAAGTCCACAGTGCACACACTTAAAAATGATAAAGGAATCAGAGTCACCAGCAGTGTAGAAAAAGCCAATACTTTAAACACCTTCTTCCAAAGTGTATTCAACTCATCGTCACAAAACGCAGTGGAACCACCGCCGAACACTTTCAGTGAGCAAATGCCCGAAATAAACATTTCATGTCGCGGAATAGAGCAGCAGTTAAAAAGCATAAGTAAAAACAAATCACCAGGTCCCGATCAAATTCCTTCCAGAATATATAAAACATTAGCTTCTGAAATAGCCCCCTATCTAGAAATAATATTCAATAAAACACTAAAGAACCACACAGTACCCAAGGATTGGAAAGTAGCTAACATTACACCTATATTTAAAAGCGGTGATAGGGAAGAACCTAGTAACTACAGGCCCATTTCACTCACGTCAATCTCTTGTAAGATATTTGAGCACATAGTAGTCAGTTCGATCATGGGGCATTTGGATAGTCAGGGATTACTCATAAACAGCCAGCATGGGTTCCGGAAAGGTAGATCCTGCGAGACACAATTAGCTTTATTCGTACACGATATTTTAGTCCACGGCGAAAGCAGTACTGAAGTTGATGCGATATTTTTAGATTTTAAAAAGGCCTTCGATAAAGTTCCTCATGACAAATTAATCTTGAAGTTAGAGAGTTTTGGTATAAATAAAGACGTTGTATGTTGGGTAAAAGAATTCTTAAGTGGGCGAGAGCAGAGGGTTGTCATAGATGGTATCATGTCGGACACAATCGAAGTCACATCGGGAGTTCCCCAGGGTAGCGTAGTAGGTCCGCTTCTATTTCTTTTATACATAAACGATTTGGGTACCGTAGTTAGTAGTAGTAACCTTAGACTTTTCGCAGACGATGCGGTGGTGTACAGGGGTATATCGAACGAAGAGGACACGAAATCACTTAGCAAGGATTTAGATGCAATTCAAGAGTGGTGCGACAAATGGCAGTTAGAACTCAACCTTAAAAAGTGTGTAGCTATCAATTTTTGGAGGAGGAATAATTCGATAGAGCGATCCTATAGAATTAATAACACGAAGATCGAAAACGTTGAAACCGTAAGATATTTAGGTGTAACAATCACTAAAGATTTATCGTGGGGAAGACACATAAGGGAAATATGCGGCCGAGCGAAGAGAAAGCTAGGATTTATAAAAAGAGTACTTGGGAAATGTGATGAGAAGACAAAAGAGCGATGCTACTTTTCACTAGTTAGGCCCCACCTTGAGTATGCAGCCAGTGTATGGGAACCTAATGAATTAGGTTTGATGAGAGAACTAGACAGTGTGCAGCGTAGAGCAGCTAGGTTCGTCAAAAGGTGTTACGATAGGTTGAGTAGTGTATCAGAATTAATACAAGAATTAGGGTGGGAATCATTATCAGAGCGTAGGTTAAAGTCCAGATTAAATCTATTGGAGAAATTTCAATCGGATAGCTTTACTGAAGATGTTAGGCACATATTAAAAACACCAGCGTATTATGCTAGATTCGACCAGATAAATAAGATTAGAGAGATAGATTGTCGTACTAATAGATTCAAAATGGCATTTTTCCCCCGTACTATAAGAGAACAGAATAGGCAGCATAGGAAAGGGATAGGTAGAGGAAATATTTTAGAGTATTCTGTAGTGCATGATGCATGTATTAACCCCTCAAATACTATAGATACTAACAATCTAGTTGCATGAGACCCTTTAGTTGCTTGCTTGCATGTTAGTAGTGTATGCTTGGTGATCTTCACCCCCTGCCACACACCCTCGCGGTGGCTTGCAGGGTATCGTGTAGATGTAGATGTTTTGTCCTTGTTCTTTTCTCGACTTCGCTTCCTTCGTGTAAGTCTTCTATTTGACATTAGTCGTAACAACTGCCTTAAATCGTTCAAGCTAAATTCAGTTTGAAACTTAAAACTGCAAGCTGTTCATGCCGAAATTTGTTAATTAGAAGTAATATTTCCGTACTTGATTAGAGTAAGACTAATTAGAGCGCGTCGCTGAAGGTAAATTGTTGTCTCAATCTGCTATTTTGGCGGAAAAGTCATTTTCATTAACTATAAATTAGTAATTTGACGTGTCAAATACGATTGCTATCCTGGATTCAGTCATTCCTATCATAGGTCTGCGGTTTGGACATTCAAGTTGCACGGTATTCATCAGAATCGGGCTAAGCTCTCTTATCTTCTCCTCGTGTTTCCTCGTTATTTATTCATAGCATACTTCGTACGTCATGTATTTGTAGGTCATATGGAATGAAAACAGGACTGATATCTAAATTAACTGTACGTATTTGACAGTCCTTTCTATTTCTGTGACTACGAAGTGCAGATTTCAAGAGCAACCCGTAATGGATGTGGAAGCTTATGTCTTAAGTGGAGTTCTTTGATTCAAGATTTTTTTCTTTGAATAATGAGTTTCTCTTGCATGAAAAGCGTCATTACTCCGATAACTAGTTAAGGTTGTCATACACGTGAACGTATGGTCGTTTTTTCAGAAGAAAAGGTAGAATTTGGTTTTATGTACTCCTATTATATGAAGGTTATGAGGCACTACCGCACGCGAATACTTAAGTCCTAGGCGAGCTCGGTAGTCATGTCCGAGACGGTATTCGAACCCGAACACTTAGGATACCTTGCCAGCACGTTACCGATCTGCCGTTGGTGGGAATTGATTGCACCCTCTCTAGAATGATGCGTCCATTGCTACTGTATGTTCTAGCGCACGTTTACTCTCACGGGCGTCATAATAGGTGAATGGTCTGAATTATGACTATAGTTAGCTGGTGGGAAAAGATAATGACGCCATCGAATTATTGATCTGTAGGCAGCGGCGTCGAAAGTGGGGGACCAGGGGGGTCAAAGGCCCCCAACCCCCAGACTTTTCCCTGGGCCCTTGAGAAATGAGTAGTCTTCATTAATAAAAATGAAATTTCACTTGTTTCCAGCTTTCTTTTTCCCTTCTGACACATATTCTACCACCTTCATATACTCTTTTAGCGAAATTCTAGTCTCTACCCCCTCCTATCCTCAAAAAAATGCGGGCCCTTTTCATAGGAGCCGGGCCTTTTTCTCAAGAGCCGGGCTCTTATCAAGATTTGCCCCTCCCAGCGAAAATAGTTCCGACGCCCCTGTCCGTAGGGTTGTTATGTGGTACATATTTGGGAAACTGCCGTAGATTCATTACACTTCTCTTCGCCAAGGTGGTGTAATGCACTCATGTCATCCGCCGCTTTATTATTTAAACGCAGGCGATGTGGGGGGTCGCCTCAGATGTTTTCGCAATTACCCCGGCTTCTTCTCCGTCCCCGTAATTGAACGCAAGATGCTCTCGGTGGGGGAAAGGTGACTTCGGGTGTGACCTCTCCCAATTGCCCTCCCTCCCCCTTTCCACCTCACATCCTTGAACGGTGGAAAGTGGCCGATTAGTTCTCTGTGTATGCGTTTATGGGCATAAATACATGCACACACCATAACATATGTGAATGTATATGCCCCTTTTATCCAGTAATGGTGATTGGGTCACCAGAAATTTCGGATGTTTATGTTGCCTCTATAATCTATGCTCTATTCATGGCCTGGTCACATCTGTTAGTTCCTTAATTTTGTGTATTTATGATTGAATGTCTTGAATAGTTCACGAATGTGTTTACGTACACACGGAGGTCATAGGCGTGACAAAAATTTAAAAAAAACAGCAAAAAGCAAAAATAAAACGTACATGATAGCAGGGATATTTTGGTGATCAATTCGCAGGATGAGGAGTCATTGTTTTAAGTATATTTCGATGCTGCTGTACACTCTTCTTTCGGCTAATTTCTTCATAATAAAAAAAATCCTATATCTCACATTTCTTTCATACTTACTCCTTGTACTTCAAAATCCTTATGCAGCTGCTTTTATTCCTTTGCAATTCTTTCCCACGACTGTATTCATTATGCCTCTAGGTGTGTCGATATCTAGGTCTTTAGGTGTTAACTATCTTGGTCATTAATTTGAAACTTCAAACATGGTGTTTCTGGAGAAGGTTGAAAGGCGCCAGGGGGTGTGTTTGAAACCATCGGGATCATCTCAAATAGGTAACCAAGGAGTCACGTGATATAAACACGAATGGTTCGTAAATATGGTGAGCTAAAACCGCTTATTACAACCACATTCATTGATCGCACTTGTGTTATATCTCATCTGTGGGGTCTATAGTCGTAACAGATGAGAAGAACTCAAGTGAAAACAATTAATGATATTGTAACGAGCGATTGAGACTCACTAAATTTGCAAACCATTCGTGTTTATATCACGTGACTCCTTGGTTACCTATTCGAGATAATCCTGACGGTTTCAAACACAACCCCCAGGTTCAACATGAAAAAATGTGATGGTGGTGGTAACCGAAAATAGGTTTTTTTAGGATAGGGTTCTATGTATTTTTGGAAATGGATATACTGCGTAGTATCTTATTTTTATGGATGCTTGGAGTGTAGTCTAGTTTCCCTCTTATACTCTGCCTGACATTGAACTCACCGTTAGCTGCTTTTCATCAATGGTTTTCTTTTCTCTCCAACCTTTCGAACGTTCCTACTTTTGCTACCTTAAGTTCACCTTTGCTACCTTTCCCATCTCTATGTTTGTGTCAGTTCTCGTGCCATTTTTTGTTCGCCTTCCTGAGCAAATTTTCATGAACCCAACACCGTTTTCATAGAGAATTGCTTTGATTATATGTTGGACTTGTTAGCACTTCACAATGTTGCCGTGGTCGATAGAAAACCATGCCCGAGAACATTATGTTCGTCCTCTCTGGAGTTCTGGGTTTCTTTCCTGCTCCTAATGCTTCTATGTTGTAAGAGTCATTTTGCATATTTTAATGTTTGTATGCACATGTGATCCCTTACCTACGGTCTCACTTTGCGCTCCACGGGATTGTCCAGGAGTTTGGGAAGGAAGGAAGGCATTTAAAAATTTTTTTAACAAAATTTTTCGGCGGCGTGTGGAGGTTGTGGCTTGAGTGGGAAGAATGGATGGTCGGGAAGGGAGGGAGGGGGCGCTCGGCCACCCTTTCTCCCTCACCTCTCCCCCCTTTTGTCTCTCGCCGCCTTCCCTGCCACGAGTCTGCGCTGGAAGTGTGGGGACAGGGGAGGGGGGTTGGGAGAGGGAAGCGTTGTATTGTTTATAGCCGGCTCGGAACCGCTAAGTTCATAAGCGCCGGCGATATTGGATGGGGATGGCAGTGGAGGGGGTAGGGAGTGTGGCCCCGAATTAGTAAACCCTCTGCGAAATAGGTACAGGGGAAGGGATCGGGGGGCGAGAGGAGAGGATTTGCGAAGTGGATGCCGTGGGAGGGCTTGGAGAGAGTGGGCGGAGGGGAGTAGTATGGCGTTCGGCTCTCAAAATATTGGGGTGCACACTCTTCGGATTTGGAACCGAAGGTACGACCGGTGACCCTTCCTCTTCTTTGTTGCGTCATGGATTCGAGGACCCCTAGGGGACACACAAGGATCTCTCTGATACGTTGACGGCTTTGGTAGTCTTGGCAAAGCAGTTTGTGTCGCAGAATTTATCCCAGTTAATCTGCAAGTGCAATCTAACCGGAGGAGTGCGTGGGAGGCGGTGATTTCTTACCAGGAATGCGCCTTGTTCAAAATTCTCGGTGATGGCGTTAACTTCCGGGGTGAATTTACGAAATGGCAGTTTTCCGGTTTGAAACAACGAATTTCTAGAGAAGTAGTATTATTTTTTACGTGAGCTCCGGGCGTTGATGTAAGAACCAACTTACGATTGGGGCTATGAAGTACATTAGTTATTATTATTGCAAATAATAATTTCTCATCATATAGAGGCAGTATGAACTTCATTTTAAAGGTTAATAAGGCTCAGCTGAAATCATAGCATCATTTAACATATTGATTGGTTTATTTTTTCAAATTATCTTTCAGTTAACTATTCTTGTCAAGTTTATTTCGTATAAACAAACGGTAGAGGTCACACACATATATTTTTAATGACTAAATTTCCTAGAATAAAACTTAGTCAATACATCAAGCTAGTTCTTATCGCTTTTTGTTATTTATGAAGCGGTGGAGGTCACAGTATGGTATTTTCCCCAGCTTAACCGTATTTTTTGTGAAACAAGACCCGCAGGAACGTAATTATTAACTAATATTTCAAAGGAGTTTGACATTAAATAGCGATCTTCTACTGCATGATGTAAGCAAATCAACAGGCAAGGCCGTGATGTTGAGGACGTACGTCACACTTTAATCTTCGGGCATAATATTATGAAAGATTAAGTAAAGTAGCGCAAAATTATAAGGGAATGCAGTAAGATGCCTGCTCCTTTAATTGGTTGCTATGTGGCTTTCCTTTCCGAGGGCCATGGATTGAATCCCGTAAGTTGCATAATTTTCTTTGGTGGTCACCATGCATCGGTAGCATTTCATGTACAGCACTCCGTCCGTCATTTTAAGCATTAAACATTGAATATCTTGGTTTATTTTGCTTACGCTTACACTTAAAACCACGTAGCGATCGAAGCTAGCGGCTTTGGCCGCCAACACTCTTAGAAAATGGGTCCGTGCATGTGACTTCCGTGCTTGGAGACTTATCGCGTTGATCGCGGAGCGATGGTCACCGCCCAACTGCGATCACCACCATCGTCTCTCGTGAAGTGCGCCTTAATGCCTACCGGTTGCCAAATTCGATTTTCAAATCCTCTCCTCACCCTTGGGTGCCCTCTCGTCCGTTGCTCGACCCAGCTTTCCCCCCTCAAAGTGTGGGAAAAAATATGTATAGGAGGTTAAAAATAACGTCGGAGTTATTTTTATTGTTTTATTTTTGTTTTTGCGGAATGGCAAAAACTCGAGGAGTCGTGAGGGGAGCTCGTCGTGTTTGTGTTTATATATGTATATGGTGATGGGAGGATGAGAGGTGGTAGGGTTCGGCTCCGTGTGGGTGGCGGGAGTGGATGAGGAGAGAGAGAGAAGGGGGGGGACGTAATGGGCGAGTTAAGGGAACTCGCTCCATTCAAGAGGTCTCTCCCCGATTTGCCGGGATACGCCGCCACTGCGTGACAGCCTTTCCCGTTTCCCACCCACCTACTCGACGCTCGCCTTTCGACCCGTTGAGGTGGAGGAGAGAGATTCAGGTAAACGGATGAATGAGTTGAAATGCCATTGCGATCGTTAAAAGCGTGGTTGGGAGCGGGAGGGCGTCTGGTGGAATGGGCTGGGAAGGTAGGGGGGTGGGGGTGAGGATTTACCCGATCCGACCTACACACCCCATCCCTTTTCTCCCGATCCTCCCACTCGCGTTTCATTTGATTTGCTCCCGTGGAGACAGTTTGAGCGGAATGTTGCCCTGAGGATGTTATTCCTGGTCTTGTATTCCGGGCGTTTTCCGGTTTGGGGGACCCCGGCTCGTGTTGTGGCTATAGTTTTAGCCTAGGACCGCGAGTTCACGGGCACTAGTCCTCATGGCTCATGGAAAAATTACACTTTTCGAGAGAGATTTAATTCTTTTGACTGGCTTCGACGGCTGATTTAAATTCTTTGATCGTTAAGAAAAGCGTTTATTTTTAAAAGCTCTTTTTCTTGAAGATAGATTATGGTTCGTCGACCTAGTACAGTGGATAATCAATGGTACGTTAATCTTAGATAAAAATGTTTATTTTACTGCACTAACGCAGAATGTATTCATGTGAAGTAAAAACTAAAATGTGCACTCTTCACTAATTTGCTGTAATTCATTTTCCTCTCTTACTTGCATGTGCCAATTTTCTGTTATTTTTTCCAGTCACGTCAATTATCCTTTCTAATGAGCGTCTAGTTAACTGTTAATTGGGTCTACAAAAATAATCACGCAGTGCGGTAAATTTATTTCTTTCATCATACGTATGTGCCCCTTTTGCTTCAGGGAATGCGTGTCTGGTAGTACTTTTAAGCCAAATCCCGCGATAATGATCAATTTGCAATTTGAACTAATTAATTGTGATGAATTAGCTATCATATTCACTGTAACGAAGATGCACATTATCTTATTTTTATGCGTTATAATGTTGACATTAAAGAAACAGCTCAATGCTCGGTAGGTTTCACCTTAATATGTGGTAATTAACACCTTTTAGTAACAATAGATATTGATCTATCACTAGCTAATTTGGGAACCTATCTGTTAATTGATTTGTAATCCTGGGGAATTATAAAATTATGTATTCGATTGCCAGCTTATCAATTATGATCGACATCAGTCATAAATGATACCGAGTCTTAATATTAACTTTATTTGACTTTAATTGCTTAAATCACCTTTTCGTTCTCTTTGAAATGTTTTGCCTTTTAACCTGTCCCTTGAGAAGGTGCCTGTACATGGAAAACTTATCCGATGAATTCTTAGTAAGCAAATAAATTTTGTGTAAGCGCGCGATGTGGAGTCCCTGGAATTCACATAATTAATATATTGTATCTTTCATGCTTACCGTAAAAAAATATTCGAGCATTGTCATAGCATGGGTACAAGCTAAATATACCTTTACTCATAATGTAAAAAGAGCCCAGCAATACATATTTGGAGAGACACAATGGTTAAAGCGATAGTTTTCGGTGCCGCGAAGAGTAAATACATTGTCAGATACCTACTTAATGCAGTTTCCATGTCTCTTCTAAATTTACTATCTTCCTTGTAGAAAATACCCTAGTGCAAGGAAGAATCCGAGCTAGTTAGTAAGTAGTCAGGAAGGGCCTGTAGAACCATCTTCATCCTTTCCGTTATAATGTGGATACTCGCGGAGTCAAAATTTCTTCCTCTGAAGGCTATATACGAGGCCAGAAGTTGGTGGAATGGATCTCGTAAAACTACAGCGGGAACTAGATAAGAGGTTGTTCTACAACTTTGCGAGTTGCATCATCGCGGACCCTACGAAGTTGGATTTCTCACCAATTTCTACAGAGTATTTTCGCTGTTTTTTTATGATCTTCAAGGTCGCAAGTTCTTCCATTGCCCTGCGTAGGAGTATCCTTGGAGAAATGAACTAAGGGTTTTAACACTCTTAAATGTCCTTACGTCAAGTCCGTATTTCATCCTTATCCAGCCTATTTCGGTTACTGGGCATACTCGTCGATCCTTATTTTTCAGTGGGTGTTATGTGCTTAAGATTATTTTTATTTTCTGTTACGTAAAATTCTTCCTATTTTTATATTGGGGAGCAAGTTTATTTGGAATCACCGCTGTTGGCAGTATCCATGCAAGGTCATTTATAAGGGCACTTCGATTTTGCAGATCTTATGTCATATGAGAAATCACCGTGTGCCTTCTTTTACTACAAGGTTCACGGTAAAAATTACCTCCACTTTGGATAGGGAGTTCTAGAAATGGAGGTCCATTTTATAACTTAGCCTTACCAAGTTATGTAACAGTTGGTCAAATCCGTAATACTCAGCAATCTTAGCTTGTAACTTCTTTTTATTCTTCGTTTGTAAGGTAAATGAATGATTTTTTCTGCCAATTTATCATTTATTTTTCTATGGATTTTCTTGCCGACATTTAACTTGGGAATCGGGGAAATCTCAGAAAATTATAAATCGCGGGCAAACTAATTTTTTTTTTTTTTTTTGGAGATTCACATGAGATCAAGCCACTGAATGACCAAAATACCAATGTAAGTTACAATTATATGACTGTCACCATCTACAGGTTCTTCGTCCTTATTGAAAAGGATGGAAAATGGTAATGAAACAGTCTCTGGCTCTTTGAGCATAAGAGTCAAGGTTATTTGGAAATCAACGTTCTAGGCATCAGGAATATATCCAATCGTACTTTGCAGTTTTTCCTTACTAGTTAAGGTGTTGGCCAGAATTGTAAATCCTCTTGAGGTAGTGTCAAGAATTTTTTGCCTACCTCGCTGTTGATTACGATAAACTTTACATTTGTAATACAAGATGTTAGCACGCCGCTATCAGCGACGAAGACCTCGGCTGTCGGTCACCCCCTCGTATTATTTTTTAACTCTTGTTACCCAAACAAAATCGAGGAAAAGAGAGCCTAGAATCGTCATTCAGCGATGTTAACACCATGAAACTTATGGTCAGATTATTTTTACCATAACATTAGGTTAATGCCGACGCCGAGCTTTTCTTCAACTTTTCTTAAAAATCCTACCGGATCCGCCTGTCGCCACAACGGCATTAGAAGGCCTAAGAAAAATATCCTAGAAGTGTGAGTCGAGGGCATCCAGGACTGGCGATGAAATTGCCCAACGCAAGGCATATTTATTCGTTCCGCCTTCCCGCGGACGGGGTGAATTTTGGTAAGAAGTTGTGCTCTAACCGTATTCTTCTTTGTCTTTGCAGCCGGCGGCGGGGAGTCTGGATCCCGGCAACGCCATGCCCCGCTCTACGGGCGCCTCGTGCCGGAGGAGCAGCTGGCCGCGATGGCGACGTCGGGCGGCGTGGTCGGCGGCGTCGGTGCGCTGGGCGTGGCGGGAGTCGCGGGGGGCATCGGGGCCGGCGGGGCCGGTGCTGGGTCGGGCGGCACTCCCTCGGACATCCAGGCGATGCAGGCCCGGATACCCCTGCGCTTTCGGGACCCCGCGTCCGCGCCACTCCGGAAGCTCAGCGTCGACCTCATCAAGACCTACAAGCACATCAACGAGGTGAGTCGGACCGCCATGGTCCCCTTGTGGGGCCCTTCTTATTCGTCGTCCAAATCGTTATCGACAGCGCTCCCCTAAAAGGGTGAAAAGGGCTTCCGGTTGTTCCTCCGCATTGGTTTGTCTCTGGGCGACGACAGTTTCTCCAGCCATCCTGCTGGCGTCTTCAAGTCGGAATGTAACCAAGTACATTTAAATTACAAGCCAATTTAAACATTTTGAGGTAACTCAGGGAAGAGAACCATATAGGACGAGAGAATTTTCAATGCGTTCTCGTGAATTCTAATTGATTCAATCGTGAGCAAGGGGTATACGCTCGGCTAAGGTAAGCCCTCATTGTATCATTAATGTTCTAATATCTCTTTGCTTCTTCATAAGAGCTGTTCTCTACTTTTTAGAATTTCAATATGTTGGAGTAACTCTCATTATTTCATTAAACTTGATGAGTTTAAACGGTTTTGGACGGTTTGAAATCGGAAGTTATGTTAACTTTTACAAAACAAAATATTTCTCTCCATTGAACTTGGCAAGCCGCGTATTACTGGTCGCAGCGTTTATTCTTCTTGAATCATGTTTACCGGAAGCATATATTTGGCCCACGTTAAAAATTCTTCTGCTTTCCTCTATGATTACCTTTCCTGAACTACCTCAAAATGTATAAATATTTTGGGTAGACAATGAGCCCTCTCGTTTATATTTACTCTATGGTTCTATCGACAGTAACTGCTTGTGATCAGTAGCTTCAATCACCAGGTTTACGATCACATTTCCGCTCGCATAATCGCTCGCGTCAAAGAATTAACGAGAATTCCAGTTCGCGTGTTATGAAAATTCAAGAGGAACTCCTGGTCAACTTTTTCCTTTGCCATTTTTGCGTGCTCTCCCCTGGAAGTGATCTTGGGTCATGGGATAGTGGGTCCTTTTTCCCCGTTTCCACTATAGTTATCGGAGGTTGAAACCTCCAGGGAAGGAAACCTCTCGCAATAACCCTCCAGGCTGCTTGCTCTTCCAATTGTGAATAGAGATATGAAATACCGGGATAAATTTGATGAATTGCGATCAGATTTTCGGTCTCCTAAGCGCTATTCAAGTATAACGATAACGCAGTCGCGCGCGTTTTGAAGATGCGTGATTGAGAAAACGATTAAACGCGGACGTGGATTCCATTGGCCATATATGCCGCAAACGCGACTGTTACACCTTTTTCCGTGTGAAGCGCTACGTGAAACGTCTTTGCTGCGAATAATGTGTTCATTTTTCGCCTGGAGGTTTTGAATTTTGATGACTCTTCCCACAAATGTTTTTGCTCAATGTTAGATCATATCAAGTCTTCGTTTTCGTTGCCAGCACAAGCCTCGTTCTTAATATCGCCGGTCAATGGCTCCTAATTCATTTGTAGCAGTGTCACGCTAGGTTTGGTTCCAGTTGTGTGTTGTGAAACTTCGGTCGATATGCACCGAGCGTGGTTTGTTGTCGGATTTTCACAGCAGGTGATGGTCTACCTCAGAAGTCGAAGTCGCAGTGTCCTACCTGTCTTTTACGTGTTGCACATTAATGCTTTTGGTATAAGCACATGGTCACCATGCACCACAGTAGAGCAGTGTTCATAAAATTGAAATCCATTAACTCGTACTTTCATTGCAATTATTGGTAATTTTTTACAGGACGTCTTTACGTTAATAGTACCTTTATTTTCAGTGTTGGTAATGATATCTAAATTTTCTCTTAGATTTTTAAAGAGAAGAGTGATACATTTAAGTTGAGTTGTTGACTTGAGTTTCTTGTGGGTGTGATAATATGCGCCGTATTTATTTTAATTTTGGAACGGAAATAAATTAATTCCCCAATAATTTACTTTCATTCATCGCCTTGGCAAAAGAGAATTAAGGCCACCAAGAATAATGGGATTCGGTTCATTTTGACTAAAATTATCTTTTGCGTACCTATTTCACCCCACTAGGGTTGACTACGGTACTGGTAAATCAGATTCATCCCAGAAACTTAGACGGTCGAAGTCAGTGCTGTCAAACTTACGACTTACAAGGGGAGTGTCCGATAACCGGGTCGCCGATCTTGATGAAAATTCGTATGCATATAGAACTCCGGATGCTGTTCACGAATCACCCCCCATATGGGCGTATATATCCAGTAGTTTAAGCAAAAAAGGCGTTTAAACATTTATAGGCTATACAAAAACCCTATTTATCAACATCCGGGTATCAAGGGTGTTGTAGTCCAGTGGTCAGCGTACGGGGATGCGGTGCGGAAGGGCCCTGTTCGATTCCCGTCGACGAAAAAAATTTTTATTCTTATTTTCTTTGTTTTTCCTTCGTGGATTTCGATTTTAAAATCTAATTTTTACTTTTATATTCAAAAAATTTTTTTTTTAATGAGTGGAAATATTTTTTTTTCGCGAATACCATAGGCTTATTTTTTTTCTTTCGCGCGAAGTCTACGTAATTTCTTTGTTTCCACATTCTTTCACCATGCAGACTTGATTTGTTCTTTCATTTGCAAGATCTCCTGTTGATATCATAATTATAAAATAGTGTAAATAATTGTTACATCATTATTTATTAGACCCACGATCACAGATCCTCGTTTTCTTGTTTTGTCAAATATTGAAAAAAGGAGGGGAAAATGTGATCGGCTTATCTACTAATTTCTGCAATCGAATCACCATTTCTCGGTCAAAAGACATACAAATAAATACATTGTAATAAAGCTCGTCGAGAAAGACTCGTGTTATAAATGGCGAGAGTGACCACTTGCAGAAAATTTCCATGAGCCAATAATTTAATTTAATTTCCGGCAATAATAAATTTACAAGGTAATTAAGTCAATCGCCATTCTATCTCTTTCTGTCATTTTTGGCATCTCTCCGGATGGTAGTCATCAAAAAAACATTTAAAACACAAAAATTTAGAACACCAAGAACACCTTGCGAAACTTTGTTCACCACAATCACATTTTGATTTCAAAATATCTTCTGGAAACAAAACTTGTTTTACATTTAGGAAAACCTGTCGCTCGCTAGAGAGTCCTGAAGCAAACCATGAATACATAAGCATTGGTCTAAACACTGGCGCGGACAACTGTTTGTGAATGAGCGAATGAATTTTTCTCATGTCCAACTGGCTTGTTAAATCACGGTTCTCTCGCAGAAGTGTTGTCGCGTTTTGGATTCGTGAAATGAATATTTTCACTTGTCTATAGAAATAAACGTCACAGGGTTGGCAAATTGGAGTACATTTTGGTGGAATAACCTTAATTGTGCAGGTAGGTTCATTGAAGTCGTCCACAAACCGTTCGTCGTACAGTGCCTGATACGTTTGCCCCGCCCAGGAATCGATGAAAAGAAGAAACTTCTCTTTTTTCACGTATGGCGCCAATACCTTGTCCAAAAACAATTCATACGTGCTTGTCAGAAGTTTCCCAGATTTGGAACAAGTCACAAATACGTTTCTGTACCTGTCCATTGCACCTCCCACCTCCAATGTGACTCTTGGTCCAAACTTTCCTGTTACCTCTTGCAAGCAAATAAACACCTTTGGTAACAGTTCACCTGAACATGTCACACTGTATTGTGCTGTGTATGAATGAGTCATTTTCTTTAACTGGCTCACGCACACTTCTGTAGCTTTTTCGCCTTGATAAGAAAGCGTACGTCTAATTTGGGCACGGTACTCGCATCCCGTTTGGTCAGTATTAATTACCAATGATGGTTCAAACATTGGAATCAGCTTCCTGCTTTGTTCCTGGAACAGAAGAGCTACTTTCATTGTGTCCTCCGCAGACTTTCTGTCCTTTTGACTCACATATCGGGTGACTTTCCTCTGTCGAATCTTATGTTTACGTTTAAAACGATTTGTCCACGTCATAGAAGCGTTGAACTGAAAATCCTCGGCCAAAAATTGAGATGCTGCTGCCACAGCCCACTGCTGTACCATTCTCGTCGTCACATGCTCGCCATTTGCTCCGCATTCGCAAAACCTGTCATAAGTCCATTTGTCGATTAAATCCCACTTATCTCTCTTGGTTCCACCGGAACGGATATCTTTTTCCCAGGATTTTAGTTCCTCAAGGCGTTTTAACCGTCGTGTCACACGAGAGCGAAGTGACTTCAATGACCACCGAGGATTGAGTTTAACCACAGTAACCGCTTTAATTTTTGTTTCCAAGGGGAACCTGCATCTTTTCTTTGGTGAAGGTCCGACGTTAACGTCACTCGAAGACGACGACTTCTCCTCTCCCCCATTGTCGTCCTCCGTTGAAGCAGATGATAATTCCAAATATTCTTCCCTACCATCGGGGTCATCTTCTCCCACTAGTTCGTCAACCGTTTCAAAATCCATCTCATCCATCATTTCCAAAATTCTGGAAAACAATTCTTCTCCTACTGCTACGGAGCGCGGGGAGGGCTCTCCATTAGCAGACTCCGAAATATATCCACCATCACGCAGGAGAAAGGCACAATGACGGAAGGCTTCAGAAAACAAGGTGAGATTTTCCTGACCATCTTCGTTACTGGTAGAACTATTTCTTTCGGAAGATGTTCCAGGTACCGAATCCATAATTAAGAGTAGCCTGTAATTTACATTATACTTTGTCATACAGATGCATACCAAAGAAATTTCTTAATTAATTTAATTTATCATAAAATAATTTAAATTTGAGATATATGTATAGCGAATTAAAACTCAAATTGCATACCTGAATTCAGGATTTTATGAAACCAAATATCCTGTCGGCAACTCTCAAGACTCACGACTCCGACAAGAAAAATCACAGACGCACAACTGCTTGAGAATCACAGCTCCTTGCGGTTCAAATGTTGACGGTGAACTAAAAATGCAACGAATTGCACTCCCTTTCTAACCCTACCGATAGTTTTTGGAGGAAGGGTCGAAGAGAGGGGCAATAATGCATTCGGAAAACAACCGTTAATTAAATTAAATTATTGGCTCATGGAAATTTTCTGCAAGTGGTCACTCTCGCCATTTATAACACGAGTCTTTCTCGACGAGCTTTATTACAATGTATTTATTTGTATGTCTTTTGACCGAGAAATGGTGATTCGATTGCAGAAATTAGTAGATAAGCCGATCACATTTTCCCCTCCTTTTTTCAATATTTGACAAAACAAGAAAACGAGGATCTGTGATCGTGGGTCTAATAAATAATGATGTAACAATTATTTACACTATTTTATAATTATGATATCAACAGGAGATCTTGCAAATGAAAGAACAAATCAAGTCTGCATGGTGAAAGAATGTGGAAACAAAGAAATTACGTAGACTTCGCGCGAAAGAAAAAAAATAAGCCTATGGTATTCGCGAAAAAAAAATATTTCCACTCATTAAAAAAAAAATTTTTGAATATAAAAGTAAAAATTAGATTTTAAAATCGAAATCCACGAAGGAAAAACAAAGAAAATAAGAATAAAAATTTTTTTCGTCGACGGGAATCGAACAGGGCCCTTCCGCACCGCATCCCCGTACGCTGACCACTGGACTACAACACCCTTGATACCCGAATGTTGATAAATAGGGTTTTTGTATAGCCTATAAATGTTTAAACGCCTTTTTTGCTTAAACTACTGGATATATACGCCCATATGGGGGGTGATTCGTGAACAGCATCCGGAGTTCTATATGCATACGAATTTTCATCAAGATCGGCGACCCGGTTATCGGACACTCCCCTTGTTAGTGTTAGAAACTTTGTTCACTAGATTGATCCGGCTGGTAGACAAGATTTAACTCGAGATTCAATTGAGAAATTCGTCATTCATTGAATCCCCGTACGTAAGATTTCAGAAGTATAGTATCCGTCTTGTGGAAGATCAAATAAATTTGCGACCCTTGCAGCGATGCGGTATGAAGTGCCCATAAAGCAATTATCTTAATTCGAATTTCATCATCCCTTATCCAATGCGATCCGTGTCGACGAAGGTTTACAGTGCCATGTTCGCTCGCCAACCTTGCTGTCCGTTATTTGTGAGCTCACGGCTCATGTGGGAAAACAGATTATTCCCGTTAATCTTTACTGTGCCATTTGCTGGCCATAGGAAGGGAAGTCGTAATGTATGAAAGTTTTATGCCTTCGCCAGCGGCTACGGCGTGGAGATTTATTCGGTGGGATTGTTGACTATTTTTATTTTTGGTCGATGATGTGGTCAGATGTTTTCCCGAGTACATCTTTCTCCGGGATTGGCCAACGTTTCGGGACTAAGTGCATAGGCGCGAGCGACGAGGTCTTGTAAAACATCCCCCGTTCGGCGACTGTATCGTGGGTTCTTTCTTCCACTCTATAAAGCATAAAAAGGAGCAGCGTGGAGGAAGATGGAAAATAAGGAGTGTGAAAAAAACGAGAAGGAATGGGTGTGGGTCTTTTTGTGAGGATTCTCTCGTTTTGGCTTCCATTTCCTGGAAAGTTGGCTGAGCGTGGAGTAATTTCTGAGAGTTGATGTGTTTCTTCTTCAGCTTATTAGGCATTTTTATTCCACCGCAGAGGAGAGTGGTACATAAAATTCGAAGACGCCTCAACAGCCTGTAATTTTAGCATTTGTTCTTTAGCGTTCGCCAGTGGACCAAAGGAAGCAGTTTATTCATTTTTTTTACCGAGCTCGCTTTGAAGGATGGGGGAAAACTATGCGTTCCTTTGGGAAGGGGAGTCCAGATGAATGTCTTTCCTCAGAATTTTTGTTTGGTGTCCCAGTTTCTTTGAAGCAATCCTTAAAATGTTCATCTTCTAGTTGTCTTTCGAGTGTTTCTGTAAAATCAATGTTGAAGTATTGAGTTAGAGCCACTTATATTGCTCTCATCTTTTCCATCCTTATGTTTCGAGTGCTTCAGTAAAATCAATCTGCCAGTATATAATGAGAGGCCGTTGCATTGGACTCATCTTTTCCATCCGGAGTATTGGTCGTGAAGCGGCCATCATAAGTGAATACCACTTATTTCCGTGACTCTTGATTACTTTTTCGATTGTGCTTGCCCAGTGTCAATTCTTCAAATGAAGTGCTGGGTTTATAGTATTTTTGTGTCCCATATTTTACGGTGTAATATTTTAAAAGTAACTGTATACGCTGAGTCAAAAACGGAAGAGGTGCCAAGAAAAGTAGGAGAGAATAAGCTGATACCTTCTGGCAGCATGGCGGGGCGACCTTAATGGATCATCATGAGATGTAATGGTCACTCGGAGATAGCCTTCAATGGAAAAGTGAATTGGTAAAATGGTGAAGGAATACCTAGGATGAACATATGTGGAACAAGTAGGGAGTGATGTGAGAGAAAAATATATGTCGACAAGTTAGAGGTTAGCTGATATAAAATCGAGTATAGATCTGTATTTTTAGGAATAATGAATGATCATTATTGACGGTGATAAATTATTCCCAGTGGAAACCTGCGATTTTTCCTGATTTCATTACGAATATGAATGTGAATACTCTCGAAGGGGGAAACTTTAAATTCCAAGTCTACCTCAATCGTGAATGCCCTCGAGGTTTACTACACGTTTCATTTTTCAGTCGACCGGCTTCGATCGAATTTTCGCCGCTTACGGGACTTGTGTCTGCATGACTCGCGGTCGAGATTTTGTCGTGGGCCGTTTCGGAGAACTCTCCACTGAACGTCTGGAAACTGACCAAAACTCTGCATCCTCTGGGACGCCCACTCGGCGAAAGGCATTAATTCATATTAATTTGCCGCGGGGGAGGGTCGGTTCGGTCTCACGAGAGGGGGGTGCACGGGTGGCAATAGTATTTGATAAATGGGCTATCGTTTGAGTCTACGTCTCCTCTCGGGATTTGCCAGAATCGTCGAGCCCCCACTCCCCTTTCCCCCTCGGAATCCCATCTCGGGAACGTCCCTCCAGAATGCGCCGCGAATGCGTAAAAGAGACGCCGGCGGAGCTCAAGCGCGGCTTTGTCGCTGAGTAAATTATGAGTAATTTCATCCTGCTTTCTCTCCACGGGTCCGGGGGTAATATGCCACCGTATTCTCAGCGTAATGCTGGCGCTCTTTTACTCCATTGCTCCGAGTTGTCTGGGTCATTTAAATCGTGTTTGAGATGCCGAATATCTGTCTCTTGAGATTGCAGTGGGACCAGCGTCGTAAAATAATCCCGTTTGTCGGGAACGGTATGTGACGATGAAAGGATTTCCGGCGGCGATTCATTAGTTTAGTACCGGCATTTAAAACGTTTCGTAGTTTTATTAGTCTTGGGTTTTAGGTGCTGCAACGGCCTATGGTTATATCGTACCGTCTAACCTAAGGAATTAATCCTAGGACCAACTAAACATCCGTGCTTGGGGTAGGTAACGAACCTGCGACCTTTAGGTTGCTAGGCTTTGTCGACCAGGCTACCACGACCGGATAAAACGTTTCGTTTTGTAGTGAAAAGATACCTATGAAAAAATATATGAAACACCCATGTTCTCCATCAAATTTTCCCTTGGCGTTTGTGTCTTCAACAACTGTGTTTCTTCGGAAAGCATGATGTAAGCCTCCACAGTTTCAAATCCGTCCAGTGTCATTTGGATTATCAAAACCTAGGGTCACCGGGCGGACGCGCCAGATTCGAAGCTCTTCTTCGAACTAGTATTATTGTTTAATCTTCCTCTGCATAATTGTGTATTTGTATTAATTAAAAGTGGAATAATTAGTCTAATTTGTTCAAGTACTTTGTCTACCGTTAGTTATTTTTGAAACCGTGAAAAATTTTCGTTCTGAAAATGATTTTAATCCGTGTATTTCAATTACTACTTGGCACACGATGTTTATTTGGGAAAACAGAGGTTTGGACGTGTTGCTGGCTATTGAACGTGGAAATTTGATTGGACGTGGAAAAACGCGACATTTTATTTTAGTTTTCTTTTTTTTTTTTGATGTACTTATCGTAGTTAAATTAATTTATAGATTGGTACCTCATTCTCTTGTCACTGTCAAGGAAATTGAATAATTTACATGCCCATCATTACTTATGATTGGGTGTATCACACAATGCGTTTTCCGGAAGTGGAGTAATTGTTGTTGGCCGCCATCAGTTTACACAAGCGTAGTTGTTCAAACAAGTAAACGTTGCCCTTTTCCATGTTTTCCAATGCGGAAAATAGTACTTGAAATAAACTCTAAGCATTGAAAATAATAGAAATATATTAAGCCTTGTATTGGCAGCAGTCGAGGCCGTTCTGGGACGCGGGTACCACTGACGCACAAATTGGTCGCTATTGCGCGCTAACATCCATCTGTTTATTCGTTTGAAGGTTCCTGTCCTGAAGTAATTAAAGACCGTGGGAATACGGCCGGCGGTTTTTCTCTTTGGCGGAATTTAATCTCGTCTTAATGCCCGGTCTTAGCGTTCCGGGAGGGCTCCGGCGGTCTCTTAAATGCGGCCGCCGCGGTGAAAGGTCGCCTCCACTTCCCGGCCACGAGCTGCCCTTCCCCAGCGCTCTGTATATTGTCGATTGCTCCGGACAGCTCATCCGGTCTTGGGTGAGCAATGGGGGTGGTCCAGAATAGAATCATCTGCAGGCCGGCGCCCCGGAGCTCCAGCCTGTTGCTCGACCTTCAGCCGTGTGATTGATCTGAGCTCAGAGGGCGGGAGAAGGAAGGATGGACCAACCCCTTACCACATCAAGTTCCTCTTGTCCTCTCTCTCTCACCCCCTTTTGCATCTTGTGGTCTGCATCCTTACTTGTTTCTCGTATTAGACCCTTCTTCTCCCCCTCCGCCTTTCCCTCTCTCTATCTCACTGTTTTCCGAGGAAGTGGCCGTATATTTTTTTTAGGCCAGGCAGCTTGGACAATAAGATGGGGAGGGATGGGTCGTAAATGCCGTTTGGCTTCGAGCAGCAAAGGAGTGACGGGTTTTTTCGATCAGTTCGATCGTGTTTCCGATGTCGAAATAAGGGTGTGGTCGAGCAGAACCATCGTGGAAGCATTGTTTTTGTCTTGCTGTGAGGGGTGTCGATGCCGTATGTCTGTCCACACCGTGCTGCGGAGTAGAAAGGGGCCAAAATAGACTCGTTTGTTAGGTCCTATTAACCGTAGCCAATGACCCACAAACCAAATGCTTTGATCCTGGTTGGTTGGTTGGTTATTCAGGGGAGGCGACCAACAGCTGGGGTCATTTGCGCCATTTAGGATAGGTGGGTAATTGGGTAATGGTAGGAGTTTTCAAGAAACGGAGGAAGGGTAGAGAGAAATCCGGTGTCGGCATTAGCCTACTCTTAACGAAACACGCCAAGGGGACTACGGCTTAACGTCCCTTCTGACGGACGGAGAACTGAAATTGAAATTCCCTCCACTAGGCACTCAAGTGGGGACCGGTTTTCCACTGAGAAATCTTCTGGGAATCGAACCTCGGGTTGGGAGGCCAATACTCTAGCCACAACACCAACCCGATCCCCGCTTTGATCCTCTTCTGGTTGTACATAATTATTGTTAGATGGATGTTAGGAAGGAACGTAGAAAAAGGTGGGAACTGAGTTAGGTTACTTTTCGCATTATTATCGTATTCCTCTTTAAAGAGATCCGCTACATATGTCTGAATGGAAATGTGTAGCCCTTAGTAAGCCTAACACACTCCACTCACAGTACAACACTAGATCGATGCCTTTCATCCTCATAACCTTCTAGTAGTAATATATGATCGAGGATAGCTTTTTTACGCTAGTGAAAATGAATTTATTTTAACGTAGTTTTCGATTCAAGAATCGCAAATGAAGAAGCACACTGAAGGTGACGGATTTTTTCCTCTAAACATTTTTTAATCTAGTTTTTGATGCCTTTAGATATTATCAGGTTGTGAAATCTTCAAATTAAAGCTTTGATTCCTGCTGTTGTAATTTACTTTCCTTCAGTTACTTGATACTAGGATGTCTAGATAATCTTAGAAGTACTTAGTTAGTAGTTCATAGGCTTAGTAGTCTATATATAGGTTCAATTTTAATTCATTTCAAATCTCAAGACATTTTTTGTAATTGTTCAAATTGTAATTCAATTCAAACCTCAAGACATTTGGAGGTTTGGTCTCTAGCATTCGAGGGAGTACCTGAAAAAGTTAATTTGTAGGGTGAAACACTTGAGTCAGCGTGATGGGTCATTGGAAAAACATTGGGGAAGAATAGCAGGATCTGAAAATCGATAGGAAAATCCAGGGGACTTAAGTATGGGAAATGAATGTGTCAGATAGAGTCCTAAAAGGAGTTTATGTGACTGGATACTCCGTAAAGACTCATTGCGTTAATTGGGAATGTTGTACGAGGTGGTCCTTGGGAAGAAAAAGGAGATTCGGTATCAAATGAATGTAGGGGAGATGAGATATAGAAGTGTGATTGAATACTATCGGTCTGGGAAAATGAATGATTGCCCCCGACCCAATCTTCGGATTGAGCGTCCCTAATAAATGGGCGGTCTTGCGGCAAAAGTCCGTCGCGGGCACGATAGATGTGATCGAAAATAACGCGCGTGAATTCATTTCGTGGCCATAGATTTGCACGCGATCAATCGCCGTGATTAAAGGCCGCCGGTTGTATAATGGATGTTGTTCCGTGGTGGAAATTTGAGCTCTTTCCTTGGAGAGAAACTGGAGGGACGCCGTAAACGTTACTGGCGCCTCTTCCGGTCCAATCTCCCTCCCGCTCCTCCGCATAATTGAGGCGAGCGACCTCGCCCCCTGCCGTCCTTTAGTGATGACCGGCGGGGACCGCATTGACCACTCCTGTCTTCACGTGGTCCTTGCGACACGCATACTCCGTAGCGCAGACGCCTGCTCGTTTCTGGCCCCTTGTACAGTATTCCTCGTTTAATGTTTTCATATTTCTCTCTCAACTTAATGAATGACTTAGGTGTCGGATTGAGCATGGAAATGGGTTTAACGTCCCATCCAAAGAATGGAGCTCTGCTCTTTACACAGCTTGAAGGTCCGATTCATCAACGCTAAATGTCGACCACTGCCATGAGTCGAACACAGGCATATAGAATGGTAAGCCATAATTTCGTTGGGTACGGTAGCCAAGTTGGAAACACGCCGGTTTTGCGATTAAAGTTCCCAGGTTCGATTCTGTGTCAGGTATGCTTGTACATATTGTTATTCTTTGTGTTATGAACCCAGGCCAGACTCTGACATAGAACCAATGCCGGTGAAGCACCTAAAACCCAAGTTTACACTCTTTCAGACAGCCGTATCAATTCGCTCCCCGATGCCCTAATTGAAACGCATTTCATCATTAATTGGCTTTCATAATCTATAGTGTTTGACCGTAACTTGATATTGCCAAACGTGATCGGCGGTCTAACCGTTTAATGATCGAAAATCGGTCGTTTACGGTCTTTTGGTAGCAAATCGGGTCTTACTTTTACCGCCTGTCGACAGAGTGCGAGGCGTTGAACAGATTTGCATACACGCCCTTCGAAAAGTGCGCGAGAGATTTGCGTTAAGTAAGCGTCCATGTCCCGGGAAGCTGCTGGAGGGAGGGAGGAAGAGTAGAAAGGGGAGGAGAGGGATTTCGTATCCGCTCGTAAACTGCCGTCCGCAAGGCAGACGGGGAAAGCCCAGGGGTTGGGGAAAGTGTTTGTGAGATGGAGAGAAAGAGGGGAGACTTCGGCTGGGAAAGGGGTTGAAGAAGATGCTCTGCGTCTTCCCCCAATGTGGCCGCTCCTCCCATCTTCCACCCCTCTATCCTGACAGCAAGCCAGACTAAAGCTTCTCGAGGCGCACAGGGCTGTCGAGTTTTCCTCTCCGAGAGAATTATGTAATCCCAAATTTCATTTTTTATATTTATTTAAGGAAACAACAGTTGGCAGACCAGATCATACAGATAATCTTGCATAAATGGACTCCGTTACAAGTCTATTCAACTATTTATTCTTCCTTGGCACAATTTGCGGCCGTGGCAACACAAAGCTGTCTCTCCAACATGCCTTTATAGAAAGATCCTCCCTTCATGTTAAAGCACAGTTGTGCATACTGTATATAACCATATTGAAACACGATTTAACGGCTGGAAGACATAGAGTAGGTATGGCTGGTGGAGTACTCGCTTCCTATCCCGAGGGCCCGGGTTCGAATCCCAGCAGTGGCAAAGATTTATCATAGGAATACCGGTCCCTAATTGATGGCGGGGAGGAATGCCCTTCAAGTTCAGTGTTCCGCCCGTCATATTGGACGTTAAACTGTGGACTCCTTGGCGTCTTTCATGGAAAATAGGGTTAAGCCGACGCCGGGTTTACCTCCACCCTTTCTACTTTCACTGCTAAATTCCCAACACTACTCACTTATCCACCTATTTAAAATGGCGCAAATCACTTAAACTGTTGGTCGTCTAACCCGAATACCGGCTATTTGTAAGGCTGGTATCTTAGCAACACCTAACACTCACCATATTGGCGGCTTGAGGCAATTTGGCGTACACGGATTCCATTCCTCTCACCCTCCATTCTGTTCCTCCTCCTCCTTTCAGACTGTCTCACCCCGGCGTAACGACGTCGCGTTTGGGAAGACGCAGTTAGATAACGCTTTTGTGGTTGGCGATAAATGGAGTCGAATAATTTGCGTGGTTTGCAAAGCTTCCCCCCCTCCTCCATCGTTTTCGGATGCGGAGATCATTGGGATTAAATCTTGTGGAAAAAATTAGGGAGGGCCTATTAAAAGGGGGCATTGTTTTGTTTTTAAAGGCGTTCTGGAGTTGGGGAGTGTCTCTATCTGGGAGAGAGAGAGAGATTATTCAAAACGGAGGGGGCCATTCGGTGGGGGCAGTGTTTATTTTGTTTTATTTTTTGCCTCGGAATGTTCCGCATGCTTGCTGTCGAGTCTCGATTCGCCAAAAATTTGCCGTCGCTCATTTGAAGAGGCGTGGCGTCGCAAGAGAGTTTGTCTGGGACTGTCTATTCAGTTCAGTTAGGGCTAAAGTCGTCTGCTTTTTTCATCATGGATTTGTTCGCCTATTTATTTTAGCTTGTAGTATTCCGTAATGCAAATACTTGTCACTGATGTTTACTGTCGCCAACAATGATTTCCGGTGAAATCTTCTAAAGGATTAATATCCTAGAATTAAGTAACTGTTTAGGTTAAAAAGGAAAAAAAATAGCTCAGAGCTCATGTACTTACTTATTAGTAATCAACTTAATAACAGGCTGTTAATGGGATGCATACTTGGAAAATTTACTGCTGTACTTTAGGGTCTATTTTATGAAATGCGGTGTTAAATTTATTTATTCCCTAGTGAATTTTGTGGTCTTATATCAATGTAATTTGTGTTATTTATTGATATTAATGTAACGCTTCTATTTTGGTAGGCTTCATAACAAATAAGAGGTGACATAATAGTGCAAAAAAGCCGAGAATGTTTTTACCATATTTTCACTTGCTGGGAAATTCTTTTTGAAGAAACCACATTAGCATTTTTATGAAGCTTGAATGGTCGTGAGCATATGAATAAAAAACTATCGTTCGTATCGAAGATTGAACTTTGTGCCCTACTGGGAGTACGGGAATTAATCAAAATGAAATTCTGGTAATGTAGCCAATCTTTATTCTACGGGAAAAACCACAACGTTACTTTTTGTCTAAGGTTGTGCATCGATTGATGCGTCACGCTTCAGATGATCCACGGTTTGCCTGTAACCATTTTCAGGCATGTAAATGGCAAAAACGAGGAACATATGAGATCGTTAGATTTCAGAATGTATCTAGAGAAGTAGTTTTAATGATTAAACGGATTCGTAAGCAAGTCGTATATATCCTTATGGTAAAATTTTACCATATCCATTAAAAATTAATTTAGGGTATATTAGCACTTTGATTGACATTCGGGAAACATTATTTCATCGAGACCGTTTTGATTGCTAGCCACGGTAAGTGAGTACAACTATCAGTATTCGTTGACATTGCTACAGTGCCTTGATTTCGTACTGTAATTTTGAAAGGCTGTTGTATTGCCATTCTTTGAATGTCAGGAAAATTGAGTCAATGTCCACTATGAGTATGTACCTACTGCAATAATATCTGTGCACTTGTATTCTGATAATGCCGTTCGACTCCTGGTCCGAAAATTTGATGGTAGAGTATAGGAAATATTCCTTTTCCTTTCACGGTTTTATCATTTTCATTAGTTTGAATTCATCTGTTGGCATTGTGCATAGCTAGTCCCATCCTTTAAAACTCATGCCGCCGTCCGCGATATCCTCCATGCCTCATTTTAATCCGGGGCCCGTTTCTCGAAGCTACGAACTACTTAAGAGGCCTTCAATACGCGTTGTCGCAGATGTTATGCATATCGCATATCTTGTGACCTGTGAAAATTGAGGGTGAAGATTATTGGAACATGTTTTAATGCAGTTATTATGAATTGATATGTCCGTCATATGTGTGAATTTTAGTTTTTCAGTTGGTATGTTCAGCATTGGCCATTTTCCTCAGTTTGTGGAATTACTAAATATACAGAGTTCGAATAAATGTCGATCGTTCTTCCGAGTTGTTCAAGCTCACAGACCAATGGGACCTTTTCTTCACGAAAGTAACTGGAACCCTTTCCGCAATTTCGGCATGCCTAGTGTGTTTTTCAGATCTCCCCCTTTCGTTTCCCGTTTCCGTTCCCCCCTTCCCGTGTCGTTAAAAAATCCGGGGAACCGATCCGATCGAGATTCGTGAGAAAGTGCCCGGTTAGAGAGATCGATGAAGGTTAATCTTTCGACCGTCTAGGAAGGATTGGAGGGGGAAGGTTGTTTCAGCAGGGGACTCGCTTTATTACCCGGCGCATTACTTCCGCGTTAATTGTTGATTACACCCGCTTCAATTCGCACGCCATTTTTACTGCCCTCGCCATGCGTCACGCGCGGGGCGGTTCATTCATTGTCCCAGAGTACGCCGTCGCCGTCCGAAGGTGGCCAAGTTGTAACAGTGGGGATTGACCCCCGCTCCCGGCGGCCGCGGTTGACCGACCACCTCGCCCGTTTCGGAAAAATGGCGCTAACTGATCAAAATATTCCTCTCAAATCTGGGAAGTAACAGAGTTGTGTATCGAATTACTAAATGCTTTTTGGGCTGTGCGGGAACTGTAACGATGTAAGTCGTCGTGCCCATTTTATTCCTGTAGGCTTCTTAGAGCTGACCAAAATTTTGTGTTTCAGGTACGCGAAATAGCATTTCATTTTTTAGTGGCACTTAAGTCGTCCGTAAATCTCGACGTTTTGTTCCTTTATAAAATTGTTGAGTGAAACCTATCCTATTTCAAAAGGCATAGTTCTATGAACACTCCGCGAAGGAATGTATATTTTGTGTTGGCCCCCAGAAATAATGCTCGCATTTTTGGAGTGCGCTTTTATCTTCATCCTTTGAAAAGTTTTTTTTTGCCTTCTTACTTGGGCCCTAATTATACTCTGGAAGTTGATAAATTTTAAGTGACGTAACATCACAGTCACTGCATTGTTTTACCAGTAATGTTATTCATGATACTTAATTTTAAAATAGGCTGACGTTCGAAAATATGTAGTTGTTTTAGTCGGAAGTCGATGTTTCATCCCCGCTACGTCCCGTAATCAATCATTAGCTATCATTTCTACCGCTTATTCGACGTAGATCCGTACTTGGTTGATCTATCTGTTCGTAGAGAACATAGTTCTTTTCTCTAGCATCTCTCACTAATCGGCTAACGTCTCCGTGATATCGTCGTCGTATCAGTGGTCTTCCTCCACAGTCCTCCTAATTCATTTCTCTCTAATCGATCGTCTTCATGATCCCGCCGTGTCTCAAGATGCTAGTTAAGATTCCCTCCTCTTCTTTTCAGATTATTCATCAGATATGTGTTTGTCTTCCCCTTTTTTGAAACTTATGCATTAGCTAGACGGTCTATCCTTTATCATTCTTCTAAAAAAGCTTTTCATTACTATCCAGGATTTGCCTTTTCGTTATTGTCCATGAATCACTGCTATGAAGGAGCTTGCTGTAGATGTACTTTCCCCTTTGTCTTCATCGTTCTTATAGAGTACCTCGGGAGAATGACAAAGTAGAAATGTATTGATTGAAATGAGGGGTGATGGTATCTTTGTGACTCTATCTTGTCTAGTGATGTGCTCGGTAATGTTAGTTAAGTTTCTGGGGAACCGAGTCGAGATTCGTGAGCTCTAAAGCTCGGTTTCCTAATCTATATTACGACGGTATTCCGGTCTCTACCTGTTTCTCTACCTCGGTCATGGGGTCGCTGCTCTTCTACTCATGTGAATTTTGGCGAGATCGTGAGTTTGCCTAGTCTTTTACTCTGGTGATTTAAGGTTATATTTATTTCATTTTGTCCGCTGTTGCATCTCATGAAGATTCTGAAGAGAGCGGAGCTTATCGAGGTGGATCACGTTAATGTGGTGGCTAGAATACTTTCTGGCTTCCTCTCCTGAAAGCTCGGTTTCCTAATCTTTATTACGACGGTATTCCGGTCTCTACCTGTTAGCAATAAGGAGGGTAGGTACTACTTGTTCAGTACTCCGTCCGTCGGGTGGGCCAAAAAAAACTTGACTCCTGTCGTAAAGAGAAGTCTAAGTTGGACACCGGGTTTCTCTACCTCCGCTCCCGAAATTCGCTATCCCCATTCAAGAACAGCAGCAAAAGTGAGTATTGCAGTGCCCAAATAGTCTTCGTTAGGTGAACTCTTTCGGTTGCACTTACAAGCAAGGCTCATCCGTTCCCCGGCCATCGCATCGCCCATCCCTTTTGCCTACCGACAATGGGCTGGCGATGGTTCACCCCCCAACTCCTCCTCCCTCTCTTCCTTCCTCGGAACGCGCGTGAGTTCGCTCCCCAGCGCACGTGCGTGCGTGCCGTCGCGTGAGTTCGAGCGAGACAAATTGAGTCCGAGGCGGACGCACTACGTCATGCGGGGACGATTAAAAGTCGCGCCTAGGGGGTTGGGTTAGGCTGGCCGTAATGGCCGTTTGATGCGCGGGGTGAAGCAGTCGGTGCGGCGGGAGGCGGAGGGAGGTGGAGAAATTTTTATTCCCGCAATCGATCCGCACGCTTCCTGTATCCCGCGGTGGAAAAAGCACTCGAGAGGGAGAGAGAGAGGTGGGGCATTACCGAGAAAACTGTTATTCTCAGGGCCGCCATTCATTCAGGCCTCCTAGCGTATATGCGGCCGATTCCCCACAGCTGATTCATTACGAGCCCCATTCTACCTCTCCCCTCCCTCTCGCCCACGCCAAGTTGCCTTCTCGTCTAAAACCCCTCCTCCTCCCGGCCCTGAGGTAAGGGTGGCCAGGGCTCGCGTGGCCCGTTCACACGGCGCAGTCTACTTCCGTCCTCTTTTTTCCCCCTTCTCTTTTTTCCGAGTCGGTCCGCCACTGCCACCCCCCGCCATTCACCCTTTTGCCTACCGACCATTCCACCTGCCCCCCTCCTTGTACGTCGTCGTCTTTGGGGTCGCTGCACGACCTCACGCAAGCCTACTTGCCCGTTCCACGCGGCGCCCGAAGCTTGCCCCCCTCTTTCTCTTCTCAGTATCTATCTCGCTTCTTACTTCTCTTCCTTTCCCGTTTTTCTTCCCCCTTTCACCGCCCGGAGTCCCGTCTGTTTTATTTTGGCGCTATTTCTGGCCTAGGTGTGGGATGAGCTTTGATGCAGAAGTGAAGGTAGAAATTAAGTTAATAAAGTGGGTGAGATTTCGGCAAATGGCTTAAAATGGAACTGGATGCGTTAAGAAACCTGTGCGGAAATAATGTAGTATTAAATAAAGGTAAACTATAAGAAAACATATCTTGAAACATGATGGTCTAATGAATGAGGGAAAAGTGAACGTGAAGAATGGCAAAGACTATCTTCGCATGAGGTATGTAGAGAAAGTAGTAAAGAACGTGAAAGGAAAAAATATTTAACTATGAAGAGTTTAGCTGATAAGAGAAAGGCGGTGAGCTGAGTTAAACAAATCCTAGGAAAGTTGACTGATTATGAAAGCAAAATTTAATTAATGAAGATATATAAAAATGTAGGAATGAGTGAACGTGGAAGTATGACGTTAACTGGAACAGGAGGAACAATTTAGCTACTTGGACAGTACATAGGAACAAAATGAGTATAACTACAATATCTGAAGAAGGGTTAAGTTATCGAAAGAGTATTTAAATAAAGAAATAAGTAGTAAATAGAGAAATAATGGCAGGAGAATTGGTTAGGGAGATTAAGGTTGTAGTTGAGATGAATGTTGATGTCGAATGTAGTATTTTATGGCGCAGAAACGGGGGAAATAAGGAAAATAGAATTACGGCTCTTGGTGCTATAATGTTGGTTTGGTGGAGGTTGGAGTAGGTTAGAAGAGTTGGAAGGCTGATGTGGACGTTCTGGGAATGGTAGGGTAGGAGAGTAAGTTTAATAAGGAAATGGATAGAGATAGAAAGAGGGTATAGATCCAGTGGATGCATAGTTGATGATGTTCTAGGAAAGAGAATGTTATGTTAGCGAAGAAGAGAGAGGAAACTGTCTGTTTAGATGTAATAATGAAAAGAAGTTTGAGGAGAGAAGGGCATAATATTAAAGATTGTTGTGCCGCTCTACAATAGAAATATTAAGGAGTAGTTTGTGTCTATCTGAACCCGTGACTGGAAGATATGTAGTAATATCAATGTTAGCTGGCCGCACGGAAGGGTTTAATGCTAGTAGGAGGGGCCTGTGGGTCGAATGAGGAGATTCGATTCCGTTTATCTCCCCTCCTTTCTACAGTTCAGGGGTGCGTGAGGGTTATACAGGGTGGAGATGGATTTCGGGGGGAACGTTCGGGGAATTCTCGGGAAATTATAAACCCCTCGAAAACTCGATCTAAAATTATTACAGGGTAAACGGGAATAGTGCACGGCATCCATTTTACGTTGCTTTCCGTGAAACTTCAAGAGATTTTTGTACTCCATGAGCAATCATCGGGTCATTTTGGTGAAAAGTGTGAATTGATGCACTGGATAATTCTGGTCTATCGTGGCAAATTATGGCCGTAATATCGACAGACCACGGCACATGATTAGTAAATCGAGTACGAATCTAGTTGGGCATTTAGCGTGCCCATTTAATCTCAAGATATATTTTAATGAGATTTTTTTAAAAACGGGTAATCTTGTCATGCCACTCCGGTCTGTTCGTTGTGATCGTGCGATACTCTCTACGCAAAGTACATTATCAAAATGACAGTGGGTTATTTTTGTGAAAATTATCGACAAGTCATGAGAAACGGCGTAAAAGTCAATAAATAATCAAGTAACGTGAGGAAAACGCGTAGAAGTAATGGAAATTTGACACGACTCTTCCTTTCCGGGAGATTTATAATGACTCTTCCTTTCCGGGAGATTTATAATGACTCTTCCTTTCCGGGAGATTTATAATTTATCTGGTGATAATTCCAGCTTGAACATGACTCTCTGATATGGTGTTTACCCCAGGAAACTAAATGAAATCGGCAATATTCACTTAAAATTTCTTCAGCAACATTTTTCATGTGTTTATATTTAAACAATGCAATAAAAATGAACTAAACTTCTAAACCGTATTAAATACAAAAAAAAACGTGACGGATCAGAACATTCTTAAAGTCCGGGACATTCCTGCCATCCGCGAGAGATACAAATCAAAATACGCCTGATTCTGGGAGACATGGTAACTCGAATAGTCGGACGGTCCAAACCTAATGATTGAAGTTTTGGACGGTCAAAAGCCAATGAAATAACCGTGTTATATTTTGCGTAAAGTATGCAGCGGAAACGCCTCTTTTTTTCATGCACCGGCCACATCACTGGTAATTTTGCTTCCAAGATTTACTTTATTTTTCCCGTATATTTCCTTAGTTCACTCGATGCGATTTCCTTTGACGGCATTCTTGTGTCTTTTGGGGAGTCTCACTTCCCGCCTTCTTCCGCAGCCACGTTCTTTCCTACCTCTTTGCGGTGGGGCGGCTGTGGTCGTGTGAGTGAGGGATGGGATATTTTTGTTGGCGTTGGGTTAGGTAAAGCGGGGTGCATCGGAGGAAGAGGGCGAGAGGATTGGTCTATCGGCGTCGGCCTTATTTTGTTCCCACCCTCTCCGTCCGTTCCTGTACCCAAGCCCCCTTGTCTTGTCTCCTTCGCCTCTCTCATTCATTTTTTGCGTCAGCGCTGCTTCCCACCTTGCCACCCCCCCAATCCCCTTTTGCCGCGACCGGGGGTCAACCTCGGAAGGCTGTGGGGGGTGAGGGCGGTCAGCGCGCGGATTTATGCCTCCGGCCCCCTCTTTTTGACTTCATTATTGCAGCCGCCCTTGAAAAAAAAGGAGGCTGCGTGTCTCTCCCCGCCCGCCCGCCCTCGGCTTCCGGCTTCCGGCCCATTTATTTATCGTCTCGGGGTTCCCCTTTGGTCAGGGCGGACAGTCGAAGGGAGGGGACCGGGGCGGCGAAGGAGGAGGAAGTGGACTCCCGATGCTATTTTAGCTCCGATTTGGGAGAAGTGATACTTGGGTCGGTGAGCTGGAGTGGATTTTTTTTTGTTAAATCGCTCTCATTCCCTCCTTGTGGCTCGACGAAAGCGAGTGGTAATTACTTTTTTCACGTTTGATGTGTAATGAAAGTCCTTGAAAAATAATATTGAGATTGAATACCTTAATTTAGTTAAAGGTGCCCAATTTCTAAGGATACATCGCGTCATCTAACCTGCGTCAAGGTCTGTGTAAATTCAAAGTGGGAGTGGATTGTGTCGTGGCTAGAGTACTAGCCTCCCACCCATAAGTCCGAGGTTTGAATCCTGAAAGTGGCAGAATTTCTATTGCCGTGCAGATCCATTTGCATCATCTGCATAGTATGAACATAGGTGTGAAATACGATTATCTTAAGAGAAATAGCCTAGGAAAGGATATGTTATGCCCAAGCGTTGCAAAGAAGAGTAGGGACACTTTCAAAACGTACCTGTAAACAGGTCGGTAATTGAGTGCTCCATGGATAATACTAGAAATCTGTAATTTGCGTAGGGCGTAAACTTGTGGGCGTCTTGCTGACTTTCCATTGGAGCATGCTGAATCCGATGCGGGGTTTCTCTCTACCCCTCGTTCCTTTCCTTCAGCCCTCCACACTTTTCCACTACTCCTAATGTCTTTTCAAATTTCTATTCCCAACCGCACCAATTACCTTACTTGCCGGTCGTCTCCCTTAATAATAACAACAGTTAATTACTTATGTATCCTTTACCGAAGCAAAATTTTTCGGAACCAAGACCATGGAATCCAACACGAAAAATTAAATTGTTCTTGCCTTCTTCAATTCTCCTGCTTTTGAAGTGAACGATGTTACTTGGGAATCCAGTAACGACGCCCCATTCGTCACCAGTGCAGGCATCTCCGCCAGGTACTGAGCAAAGATTACATGCAAAGTTTTCAAGGATCAAGACTCGGCCTTAGCTGATACCGTGTAGTTGAGATGCATCATCTTGATCGTCCTCGTATTTCTTCTACTCTAGAATCCTAGGCGTATACCTGCTTGGTATGGAAATCAGTTTCCACGCATACCTAAGTGGTGCACGGGTGCGGTGAAAACACGTAGTTTCCCATATTGCACCTTCAGGAACACATGTGGGTGAAGTGGTGAAGGAGAGGTGTTTCACAAGAAGTAGGCTCCACCTTGGACTCTCTGGGGTATTTGGGAATCGGCGCGGAAAGATTACATTTCTTATCAGAGCGTGAGATGTAGCTTAGCCACCTGATCCGTGACATTTGCTTCTGCCCGAGATGAAATTTGTATTAATAGATGTCCTGGAGTAGGAGGAACTCGACACAACCCTAATTATGCCAGTCTACAGCGTTGTAACACGGTACGAGTAAGTACTGACGGCTTTGTACAATATTTTCTTCTGGCGTTTTAAAGGTTAGTGGTGTTCATCCATTTTGTGCACATAAGAGTATTTTCACGTCAAAAACAATATTTATTTCAAATAGATTTTTGCTTCATATCTCTTATGCCTGTACACAATAATTTTAGTAATAGCTTTGCATAGATAAAACTTGCTGCTGTTTGACTATGTGAGTCGTTGTTAAGTCGTTCATTACGTCAACTGTTTCATTATGTTTCTTACGAAGGTTAATGTCTTAAACAAACTAGTTTTATGTACAAGAACTGCCGCTCTCCGCAGGTTCTCTTTCCTTTCGGGTTCAATCCGTTCTGGGTGGCAGAGGGGTTGATTGCTGTTTCGGCGTACGTATGACTCATTTTGTCTGGGACTACCGGTAATGTGCTCCGCCCAAGTAGTCAAAAAAACATCCGTGTCAGGCCGTGACAAGACTTGAGTGAAAGTGTATTTATTGCCTTCGAAATCAGCGTCGTCTCGTGGAAAAGCGAAGAATACGAATCTGGAAATTTTGTTTAATTCCTCTAAAGGACCATTTCGTCGTAGATAAATTTGCTAGTCACATCGCGACCGTCGTAAAATTTGTTGGTCTTATTTTGAAATTTCAATTCTTCTTCCCGGTATGATGCGACATATTCAATTTGACAAATTTAACCAACGGTTGGCTGGCGTTCATGGTTCTTTTTCAATTCATATTCGTGATTATATGAGTTAAAATTCGTACACGGCGTAAAGGCGACGGCCGTACACGCATTCATGGAGAGGGGTGGTTTGCCTCAAAACTTGTTTTCGAGTGACGGTTCATTTCTCCTTTTTAAGCGATGATCAGCTCTTCCGCTTAGGAAGGAAAGGGAGCATTGTCCTATGATGTCTTTGTTTTGCAAGCGTATAAAGATACAAGTTCAATATAAGTATTTTAGCACTTTGGACACAAAAATGCACACCCTTGCACAACACTGCACAAATATAGGTTTCCAGTTCTGATTTTAAATAAATCAATTAGGAGTGATAGAGTGAGAAGTGGGATTGGCGATGTTAGGTTAAAAAAAATACTGGTCGTATTTACCTCTCAAGTACCGGCTACGGATAAATGGGTACTTCGAATGTCTTCCTTTACCGTTTCTTTCATTTTTATAGATAAGTGTTCTAACGTTGAAGAACTGAGATGCATTGGCCTATGGTCTCCGCACGAGCAATATTAGACACCAGTTTCATGAATATTTTATTGATGTTGAAATACATTGTTCACCAGGTGGCTGGAATAGAGTGAGTAAAAAATAAACTGCGATGAGTTCCATTTAGAGAATATCAGATAGCTAACTTTACAATATGTACATCTTAAAATGAGTTTCTTTTAACAAGTAGGTTCTCTGATAGGTAAGTACAGTAGATTTTTCTGTAGTCATGGCCGTCATCCTGTAATTAATTGATGTGCGTGATGAAGAACGTGAACGGTGTTTAATTTCAGACCTGCAGGCCAGGCAATGTAGCCGGAGGTGGGGGGGGGGGTCTTCTGGGGCTTCAGCCCCCCCGAAATATTTTCCTAATAATTTTGTTGATCTGATTTTAACTGGACATGATACTCTGGATTACACTGCGTGTGGTAAGGTACCTCCGTGGCTTGAAACGTGATCACTACATAGTTTCATTCATGTGTGTCGTTATTAATTGCTCTTTTCAATCTGATATGTTTATATACGTTGAACTTCAGTTCTGGAGCCGGTCAAATTAACCTCTTCATAACAAGGTAAGCAGTGAACTTCACCAGTGAAAATAAATAGGAACGAGCACCGTGAAAGTAAATACCAAGCACTGAAAATTAACGGAAGAGATTTGTAACATGTCGGCACTGAACGGGCAAGGCTGATTTGTTTCAAGTTACGCTACACTAGAATTAGCCCCCCCTTCCAAAGCAATTTCCGGTTACGTACCTGCCGCAGGCAGAAGTTACCAGCTGCTGGTATTTTTCGGATAGCATGGAGGTACGGAACGTACCAGCTTTCTAAATTCAAATTAATTGAAATCCGAATTATTAAAATGTTCAGTCATAATTGTAAGATAATGAAATTGACGCATCTGATAGTTTTTCAACATGGAAGTTTTTTAAGTAATTAATTTTGAAGAAATCGCTCGTCAATGTAAAGACTTGTTTAAAGGTTTATATTGACTAGTTTCCCATGCGTGCTTCTTAAAAGACTCCTTTTGGCCTTATCTTTCTGCATCTTAACCCTCCCATCAGATTGCCTGGTGGATACGTCCATAGAGCACTATTATGTAACTCCATAGTCATCTGCAGAATTTTAGAAGAATGTGGGTCTTACTTCCTGTTGATAAAGAGAAAAAAATGTTTGGATTTCGTAAATATTGTACCAGTGGTATCAAAGAGTAGGTACAGTTCTCGGGTATCTGCCGAATTAATGTTATTGGTTTCATTTTACGTGCATTTTCGCGAGCAACATGATAGAAGTGTGTAAATGAAGAAACTCACTAATTGTACATGTTCAGAATGTCTCCGTCTAAACCGACGCTAGTCCTTGGAGTCTTAATTATTTCCTCAATGTCACTAGTGATGTTTTGGTAGGCATCATTGCCATACATTTTCTTGAAATTATATAGTTGAGTTTGTAAAAGTTGAAGCTGTGTCTGTAGTAGTGAACTGATGTTATCTCTCCTTAAAACCTTTGGAAGGTCTAGCGTTAATTCTTGGCGTCCGATTAGTTTCCTTTTTTTTGTACCCGAGTAAGAGAGAAAAGGGAAGGTGCATGCACATCCACCATGCACGTTAGGTTGAAAGGATTTCGGATGAATCTCCGCTAGACTCGAAGCCGGCCCCGGTGGCGGCGAGGTAAAGTCCTCGCCTGCTAATCCTAGGGTCGCAGGTTCGAGTCCCGCCTGGGACTCGTTTTTCTCCATCCAGGGCATGGATGTTTGTCAAGCTTTGTTGGTTCAGCACCTGGGAAACCTGATGATAGGCCAATGCCTATTGGGATCTCAGGGGTATATGGACCAACATAATATTCCGGATTAAAAAAAAAAGAATCGTCAGCAGCCGGGTTCTTGCAAAGCCTGAATAACCCTCGTCACCTTCGTGGGTCACGGAGCACCTCCGGCCTTCCTGCCGGCCGGGTCCTCTTTTTTTCGGCGCCAGCCAGGAAACCCGCACCGCTCACTTGCGCTCGCGGGTTGTCTACGTCGCAGGAGACGATGGCCCTAATTGGCAGCGGCAGGTGAGGGAGGGGAGCTTCGGATAGGGTCGGGTTGTGGGGGTGGGGGGGCAGGGTTTTTATGGCAAACGCGTTGGGTCGTGATGTGCTCTTGCACCTCGTCGACTGCCTGGAGCACTACTGCACCGCTAGTGTTCTCGTGCGCCGGACAATGGAAATTCGCGTGGTGATATGGGCGTTTGGCACTGCACTGTGAAATTCCACCGATAACAGGGACGAGTTTTAGTCTCGATGGATGTGGCGAGAAAAGCTAAATCAAAGCTGGAATATCTATTGTAAATTGGATTTAATGCACTTCCGGCGATTTTAGTGCAGTGAGACGGCCGTGGCGGGCAGGTCGGTAGCGTGAAGTCGCGGGTTGGAATCTAACTCAGGCTTAGATGTCGTGTTTTCAACATATTTTACCGTCTATAATTATGCATTTCGTTGCTCAAATACTCTAACTACGATTCCTACTAATAATTTTTACCCTTCTCAATGAATCAGAAACAGTTCTACTGCTATATTACTGCTTTCAGTTGTTACTGCTGTTAACATTTCTTTTTATGCTTGCATTCGTCCTCCTATTTTGCCCCTGAACATTTGTAAGTTACGCAACGTTTTGGACAGCTTATTGTTGGTGCGTTTTCATGGACAAGTTTAGGTTAGATGGTGAGTTCTTATCTTTTCCGATAAAGAATCTGAAACCTAATTTGACACTACTACATTTCACGTATTTAGATTGATTTTATCTACTTAATGCCGTTGGTAAATCATGGTTGTGTGTGCACAACCGGCGGAAGGTGTCATATGAAATCTTTCGAACAGTTTAAATCTATTATTGTGGTCATTTAGAAGTTATGATCCGATTTGGGTTCTTAAGGATTTGAATTGTGCTTTCTATAATGGTTCCATGATAGTTTTGAGCATTCCACTCTGGAAAATTAAGTAGATATTATGCTGTAACATCTCAAAGTGTCGTGGTTATTATTTTGGTGGTATGACCTAATTGTGCAGCTGGATTGAAAATGCTCTCCATCGTATTTTAGCAAACGATTTTAAACTTCAATTTTGTATTTCAGTATCATCGCATTCAAGTTTCGCAAGCTTTGCTGAACTCCCATAAGACTTAAAATTATGAATTCAATTCCATTGCAAGGGAAATTCATCGTTGTACAGGAGGAAACGCGTGAAATTTTTCAATAATTATATGATAATTACAACGGCAATGGGGTCGTTTACCATATTTTTATTGCCAAATTTGGTAGAGTTTGTAAAATAAAAAGACCCGTATTTTTCAGTTTTTTGATCCGTCAATTATTTATCGAGTTATTAGCGGCGAAAAACTGCTGTTTTTAACCCTTTCGGAAAAGTGGGCGTGGTGCAACCTCTGACGTATAACGTCTTCGTCCAATCACAACTGAGCCCGCGAAGCTACTTTGTCTTATCGCAAAGGAGGGGACACAGCTGACTCTGCCAATAGGACAGTTACGACAGCATCTGTGCGAACAGACCTTCCGAGAATCCCCATCCACTCCCTTCCCTTCCACGAAAAGCAGTCAAGGAGGGGAGGAAAATGACGTCAATGTAATCACAGCAGCTTTTTCGGTGGGCGTCACCTTTTTCTTATTTTAATTTTTGATTTATGAGTGAATGGTTGTGGTTAGAAGATTAATTTTTTCACTAAAATTCGTTTTTCGTTTCCATCTAACGATTTCGTGTACAAAATTGAGATTTCGGTTCCGAGTAAACGCCCCCATTATCATACGATTGTAATAAAAAATAGGAAAGAATGCAACTTTGGCCGAATTGAGTTTATTCATTCATGCATTCTTCATTCCCGGATACGTAGTTAAAAATCATTGATGTTTGGTGCTTTGAAAATATTGTCTTCTCTTCACTCTTCAACAATGAAGACATAACTTTAAAACGCCCTCCAGTTTGACTCTGCATTTTTATTAATTTGCATTGAATGGAAATAATTGGAATGTATGTATATTATTTTAAATACCTGTGTAGGAAGATAAGGAATCCTAAATTTACGTATGTACCTCGTGATGCTAATCCCATACTCGTTTCTAAATGTATTCTAAGTGTCTTTTTACTATCATTTTACGTTAACAGATAATGTCATGGGTAGAGCTTTTATTTAAATTTCTACTCGTTTAATGTATCGTTACCTCATTGTGTCATTTACTACATCGTAAAATGATGCTTTCTTTCACAAGTATCAATCGATTACTCTTTAATGACAATTATTTTGCTCACTCACTAAATAATTTTTTCTGAGAGGCTGATCCGTTCATAAGATTTTGTTCTTACTTCGGTAATGCGCTTTTAGCGATATGTGCAACTGCTCTTTCCTGCTATTATTTTTTACTATACGTCTAATTTTCAAGTTAAATGCGTTGAAAATGAACGGCTTGGAATTTACTTGCGATTTGGGTATCTTAGGATATCTTAGGATATTGCTTGACTTGAAGATATTACTTCCATTTCGTGCGGTTATTTCACCTGGCCACATGTGACACATGAATTGGAAGAAACACTGAATTCTCAATGAATGCTGTGCCCGTTATATCCTCCTTAATTGTCTCATTGTCTTATGTGATAATCCTATCCGTTCAATTCCTTTTTTTCATCGGATTTCCTCCTCCGAGTGCAACTTTAATTTGCTTACGAGATAGAGAAAATGTTTATTATCACCTTTGTTTTTTTCTCGAAATAGTGTGATGAACCAGTGTTATTCTGAATACTTTTGATTCGTGTTAGCTATGGCCAGTGGGTATGTAGGATTCGTTCACATGTTACTACGCAAAATATTAAAAGTTTGGAGGAAAATTCCCATTTAATTTTTTCGGTGGGTGTTTCCGATATTTAGGTCACTGCGCTCTTCGTCCGACCGAGGTTCAATCCTGCGTATAGGAAGTCTTTCCGCCTTATTATGGAATTAGTGGTTTTCGACCCTCTTTAGCTCTTTTTAGCGGTCATTAGGATTTATCTTAAACCCTTCCCGTGCTGCCAAGACCCTTAATCCCCCCTCCCTCGTCTCCACTGGGGCAGAAGCTTGAGTTAAGGAAGCCCGCCAACAATTTTGAGCCGTGGTAGGTGTTCGGTTGACCGTGTATGTGATTCGTGCCCCTCCACCTATTAAGTACTGAGCTCGTTCAACATATGTTCGGTTCGCAAAGTGGTGATCCCTTTATAATATGCGTTCCCTGTCGTGACTCCTGCAAGAGACTGTAATTTTTAGGGTCGTGAGGCGATCAAGACGAGTGGGCGATAGGGGTACCCAATTTTTTTCGATCGCCCTAACCATTAAAATAATCCTGTGTCCCTCCGCAGTACTGATTTGAGATAATGACTTCGAAATGAAGCGCTTAAATATCATGATTAAATTTTGTGAAATTAGAGGTGGTACTCTATTTCAGCTTACCCTTGTACCGGGCGTGACGATGCAAGACTTAAAATTTGTTATAAACAGTTAAAATCTTTAAGGAGGATCACTTCAGTGCTTTCTCGTCCGATGCCAGGGCAATCCAATCTCCTTCGTGTGGACGCAAAAGCATTTATGCCTTAGCCGATTAATGCAATTTAACATTTCGAAATGTACCATGTTAGTATATAACCATTGTGGATGAGACCTTTCCCCTTGAAATGAGTCCTTATCCTGTCGATTACTGCCCAATGTCTTACGAATTGGAATGTGAACGCAGAAAAGGTAATAATTTCCAAATGTGTACTTAGTTTTTAAATCTTGATTCTCCCGTTAGCTCGGTGTCTCTTGGCACCATAATGAGCTGCGATGCGCACCTTAGGAACTACTGCGTCTGAGAAAGCATCGCTTGGGTGCAAGTAGGTTTTATTATCCGGGTATATTTAGCACTATGAACTCGGCTTTGTGTATAATTTCTCTAATTTTAAAGATGTTATGCTGTTTACTGTGAACTTTTATTGAAATCTAAATAATCTTATTTTTCTGTTCTTACCTCCTCTTTAATGCCAGTTTGACATGTAAGTTATCCAATATATAATATGTAATCCATTTTAAATACTCGTTCCCATTTATGAATGCAATTTCTTCTTTATATTGTTTCATTTACGCGCATTCTTAATGTTTGTGTATGTGAAAACATAAGATTTAAGTTACGAATCTGTGAATGACAACTTTCATGTACCCGCTATCTATTAGGCTAAAATTCGTTTGGAATTAAACTTCTCTTTATAAATGTTGTGCGTTAGATATAAAATATCGTAGCGTTTTCGGCCTATCTTAAACCTCCTTCCTACATCTGTTGCCGCAGATCTATCATCTTTTTTTTTGTTGAGGTATTACACTGAATGAACTGTTTTCAAATATTCCCTCCCTTTAGGCAACGCTTGTTGCCATACCGCCTTTTCAGAATTCCGTAACTTCGTGCTGAAAAAATCTAATCTAAGTTTTTTTTTAAGGAAAATGATTTTCCGATATTCCTTCATGCATAGTATTGCCTTCTAGAAGCGAAATAAAAGAATAAATGAATATTCTTGATGCAATGTGGGCGTCCAGACATACGTACATGGTATGTTGCATTCTCATGTGTGAACATGTAACGAACGGAAATACTTGGACGGGACCTCTGCAATGTGAAAATAAGGCATATTTGTTGAACTCTATCCTTGAGGGACATAACGCAGTGCATTTTTCTCCCGAAAATATTTGAGAGATTTCAACGTCCTGAATGATATCTCGTGCCATGCATTTGTCACTTTTTTACTTTTTTCGGTACTTCGTATACAATTTAGAATATAACATTAGATGTCTCTTAGGGATTTTTATTTTTATATTCTTTATGGTGATAGACACGAGTAGGTAATATTTTCACTCCGTCCCTAAATATTCCCATTTAATGATCAGTTAATTTGTAATTGTTAATGTGCACAGATAGTTGTATCTAAGTTGTGCATTGATTTAAAAAATCAGTGTAGAGAGATGGAGAGAGGAAAAAGTTGGGACTGGTGGGCAACGTTCTCTATAGCATAATCGAAGGCCGTCATTTCGAGTCTCGACGAGGTCAATGTTTTTGTTTTTTTTTATTTTGCTAAAGTAATTGCAAGTGGGTGAAACATGCATGTACAAAGTAAAGTAATGATGCTAAAGCGACCCTGGTTCTCCTCCCTTTTTAGAGAGACCTTTTCTCGGCATTAATTTCTTGGTGCTGGTCGAGTGATCGAGTGCGTTTGTCCGCCCCTAATGCCCAATCGATTCCAAGACATTTCGGATCGCGGTAGTCCTCGGGGAGGGGGTGAATATTTTATTCCCCGCGCTCAGGTAACGTTTGTGCGAATTCGTGTCCTCCTCTCTTTCTCTCTCTCTGCCCCCTCCCCTCACCCAACCGAAAGCGTGCCCATGCATCAACTTTGTCCTCTTCGCCGTGGGTTGAGGAAGGTGGTTGGCATGCCCTCTACCCTCTGCGTATATTCCTTGAGAGTGTGTTGGGAATGGTTTGTGTGTGTGTGTGTATGTGTTTTGGGAGAAGGTAATGTGGAAATTTCAGCCCTGCGTAAATGTTTTACGTGCGCTAAATTATTGATCACAGTCGTGGTGCCACCCACCCGGCTCCCTCCCGTGACGAAGAGCGAGCTCTCCCTAACGGTTGGCATCCGTGTGTGTCTGTGTGTGGTGGTAGTTCTCGCCGCTGTGTTCTTCTTTAAGATCGTGGGCGGTGGGGTAAATGCCGGTGCGAGGCGTTGGCGTGACCGTGCCTTGACCACGAGCCCGTGGTTTTAAATTCTGCCGCGGGCGTCTGTCGTACACGCTCTCAACCCGCCCTCCTCCCCGCAAACCCGTCCTCCCTTTTTCCCGAAAGCCTCCGCGACCCCCCACTCCGACCCGCAAACCCGGGGGTCCATTCATCATTGTTCAGTATCACAGGTTCATCGTCCATATTACGTCTCCCCGTGGTCATAAAGTGACGCGGGGGGAGGGTCCCATTCCCCATCACCCCTCAGGATTTGTGGGGGAGGGTTTGAGAAAGGTAAGGAAGGAGGATAAGGAGTGAGAGAACAGGTAAGGAGGGACAGAAAAAGAGAGAGAGGAACGTCTCAAACGTGTGGCCACGGACCGCAGGTCGTAAACCACCGGCTGGGTCTTTTATTTTTCCCTTATTTATTTCCTTTTTTTAATCTTTTCCACCTCGAAGCAGTGTGTATGCGTGTGTGTGAGGGAAGGATAATGGGAAAAAGGATCAGAAGAGCGTGTAAGATGTCCGCGGAGTGTCGATGAACTCTTTTCTCTCTCTCTCCCCCTATTCGTGTCTCGAAAGCGTGTGCACGGCTTTTCCGCCGGCGTGATATCCCCGAGTCGTCCGCTGCCTCTAGACCTCTCCTCCCTCCCTTCCACTCCTCGCCTCGATCTTTTATTTTTCTCCTTCGTTCTCCTCCTTCCTTCCACCGCACCGCCCTCTCCCGACGCACTTACCCATTCATGAAAATGAGAATGGCGTGTGTGTGTTTGTCTCTCTCTTTCTTTCCTCCCTTACCCCGTTCTTACTCCCTCCCTCCCGTTTCCTCCGCCCCCATTTCCTCCTTCCCCCTCGGCTCCGTCCTTTTATTTTACGCAGGGCATGCGATGTGGCACCCCGAGTGGAAAATTTCTTATCGGGCCGCCCGAGTCGCCAATTTTTTCTTCCTCTCCTTCTCCTGTGTGTGTGGGTGTGTGACCGGGTCATGCCATTAGACCCTCCGCGTTTTTGCATAAAAAGGAAGGCGTCGTTCTTTGCGATGTCGGCGTTATGTGCACGCGTGTCGTGGGTGAGTCGTTCATGTATCGTAATTTCATACTCTTATAGCGTCCGCATATGAAATACGTAACGCTTGAAGAGTGGAGTGGTCTAGCCTTCCGTTGTGTTTGGAGAAACATACGTGATAAATTCATTCCTCGTTCAAATAGTGATGACGACACAAATAGTAATCAGTAAATTAATGATAGTGTTGATAAATAAATAAGATATTTGTAAAGCATATCTCTTTTACCATTCACAATAACGGGGGGCTCATTGGCAGCGTTACGTAATTCAGGGGCGTATTAGAAAGTGTTCCGGGGCATTATAGGGAGGGGCTAAGGGGGGAGGGGTTTAAAAAATGGAAAATTATTTATCATCATTGGAAAAGAATCTTAAGAATGATTTGACGCAGATCTCCTACTCGGATCTCCTATCAGCTAACCTCTTCATGCTTACGTAATTCTTATCTTTTAGATCCTTCACTACATTCCTTGCTCCGTATATCTCATACGAAGCTTTCCTTTTCCGTTCTTCCCGTTCACTTTTCCCTCAACTATCGCCTTCTTCAATCCATCATGTCTCAAAATATGGCCTATTAGGTTGTCACGTCTATTTCATCAGATTTTTCTTTTCTCTCACTCTTCTTAGGAGTTTTTCCTTTGTTACGTAACATACGGATGTCCCCGTTCAGCGTGTGGGCAGACAATTTTGCTTTTTTGACTCCGGGACCGATGCAACTTTTGGTGTGGATGGCGCGTAGTTTGCTCACTTGGAAAAATCTGGTGGGAGTCGCGTAGCTTTGGGAATCGTGCCTCGGAAAAGTCAACATTGTTTGTCGCCAGTATGTTTTTGCACTACTGTAATAGACTGAGCCTAGGGGCTGATTTATCCTTTTTCGTTATACCGTTTTACGCTGCTCATCGCGAAGCTGTGACTCCTCTCTATCATAGCGCTCAGTGCTGCCGTTCATCTGTTCTGCGGCGTTCGTGGTCTTGGTAATGATGCCTCGTAATTTCTCGCTATATATTCATGCCATTGTCACAAGCTTTGATCGCTATTTCGCATGTCACCGCATCGCGTTACAACAGTAAATGTCTTTCGTTTCGACTCCGTTTTGTTGAGCCCACATTTTCTCTGCCCAATTTGCGTTTCGCTTCCCGTGTCTTTCGTTTCTTTCCATTTGGTGGAATATGAATGTCCATAAAAAATGACGTCTTCCCATTACGTGCTTTCAGATGATCTTCATCCTTAATGCAATTGGTTTATCGATTTTTTTCCTTTCTCATGTGCATAATTTGCACTATATGCAGTCGTTTCTAAGCATTGAAATAAAATTTAATATTATGCAATGAGCTACGAGTCCGTGCAGTTTATTTTCATACAGCAGGCCCTAGTTGCCAGGTCGGTATAGCGTCAACTAAGGTTCTAGTCACCCAATGTTATGTTTGAAGGGAGATAAAGATAGACTCTGTTACTCATTATTACCTCAACAGTTGTTACACCGAAAACATTAATCTGCTTCTACTATTCAATTGAAAATTATGGCGGGAGGGAGTAAACTGACATCGGTATAGCACTTCGTTAGTGATACTCTTAGTCGTAGTTGATAAAATATTCTCAAAGAATAGATACGTAATAAGAAAAAAATCGTTTTCCCAGAATTTTTGGCTCTCAAGTTTAGCATGAAAACACGAGTAAATAGATGAAAGGAGATGGTGTTAAGGCACCATAAATGTTGGTATTTCCGGAGCGTTAAGTAGTGGGCGCACTGCATTTATTTCTCACTTTTCGGAAATCGATAGAAATTGCCTCCTGATGTATAGGTGGCTCCGTGGGAGTCGCGGGAGAGATTCAGAATGGACGAAAGGAAACATCCGGCAAGAATTTTCGAAATATGTCGTAACCGACTTCTCTGCGCGTATGGTCGACGATAATTAATGGAGGGCATAATAGGTGTGTAACGCTTAAAAGTGCTTTCAGTCTGCTGTCGTCACCGGAGCACGTTGAATGCATCAGCTAAGGTTTTAATGCCTTGTCGTACCGCTTCATTTATTGACTGTTAATAGTAAGAGTTCACCCAAAATAATCAATCAAGCCGATGTCAGAGTTCAGTCATTTGCGCTCGGGAATTCACCATATTGCGTTTGGTTGCCCGAGAAATGATTACTAAGTCATTGAACTGTTTTTGTTGTCGCTTGAAATAGCAGCTTCTCTCTATTCAATTGCATCCCTAATGGCTGTTTATTATGACTGTTTTACACTTATCGTTGTGAAGTATGATTCGTGGAGAAAATCGCATCGTGTAAGGCTACAAATTGCATGTAGAACTTCGCAAATCCATGATTGACTGTGCTAAAGTACTCATGTTTTATTTCCCTGCATTATTTAAGGGATTTCCACGATTTGGCACTACATCAAGTTGTGTAATTTATGGCTTCCTGTAAAACGGACTTCATACCCGGTTCCGCCGTTCTATCTCTGTGCACTTAAGAAAATACACGCTTGAATTGTCTTGAAAGCGATGCATACGAATCCATTAAGCCGATCGTGTGACGGTTAGTCGGCCACAGAAAATCGAAGGGCATCCTGCAACACTGTAGTACTTAGTCATGACCCCCGGATGCCATATTACTACGCAGTTACAACGGAGCGAAGAACTGCGCAGTTGTAGACCGATCTATAATTTCAGGCCTCCCAATTTTTAGCTCCTGCAGCCCGTGTGACTCCTCATCCTAAGGGGGAACATCCCGCATGTAGATCATATACATGCACAGACTACAGCGCGAGACACCTCTATGACGTATGGCAGGGGGTGTGAATATTCACCAGGATTCCCCTACTTTACATGCTTCTTAAGGATAAGGTACTGCGTAGCTAAACTTTTGACTCTTTTTGGGTCGTACCGATTCATCGCGGTAGTTTTGAAATTAATCCTTGGATTGAAAGTGTGGCATCATAGGTGAAAAATATTAGACATGTTTGTCGTAATACCTCTAAGTAGGCCGTCTGCATATATTCCGCGTAGAGTGGTCTTTAAACATCTCTTGGCGTCCGTGGGACTATTTAAATTTCACGCCTGCAGTTCTGCAGTTAACAGTCCAAATTTCTCCTATAATAAATCCGACTATATAACGTCGTAGACTCAAACCTATTTGACTGACTTTCGAGACTTGCTTTTGCGATGTGGAGGATATGAAGTAAGCAACCTATTTTTCAGTGCTAATAGTTAATTAAACCCTGTCAGAATGAGTTTGAGCGTAGTCAACATGATCAGCACGTCAGATTCGCTTTTTCAATCCGTTTCTGTAAATTTCTTTAATATTTTCAGTGAAAATGAATCCCTCCTTTTGGTGGCTATAATTGCCGAAAGTTTGGTACCCATACCGGGGTAGATATCTTCGTACCAAGTGTGTTGAATTATTGTCGCTATTGAAGATCGGTTTGGTTTTCAGAACTGGCACCGTAAGATGAGGTAGTTGCACTTTATGGATGAATGGACATTAGGAAGTATATAATACTTTTATGCGGTGGAGTAGTGGTGGAGGGAAACTCGGCGTCGACATTTGCATGCTCTTAGCGAAAGGCGACAAGGGGTAAAGTGTCCCTTCCGTGGGATGGAGTTCTGCACTTGACGTTCCATCCAGAAGTCCCTCAAGTGGCCAAAAGTTTTATAAAAAACCCCTGCCGAAGCCGGAACTGTAGCCTAGGCTTTAAGAGTCAGTAGACCTAGCGCTGTAGCCGCTAGCCAACCCGATCCTTGCCGTTGCTATGAAGAGCGCTTTATATGGAGTTAATATTTATTCGTCTGTCGTTGGAGTCGGCTGGCCGGTATTCGATAGCTTTTCGGCTGAAATACGTTTTAGAAATGTCCCTATTTCCATATGTTGTTCTTTGCCTGGATGCTTACAGTCCAAAGGATCAGAGACCTCATGTCACTCCAAGGTTTTCGCCTCCTGAAACAGGGCCATTATTTTTTTACTGCGATGTTTTTCGTATTTTTAGGTGCCAGGATTAATCTGATGTGTTACATTTATAAAAAAGTTTCCGACTAGAATAATGAATTTTTTCTCGTATTACCCCGTTATTTTCGAAGGCTGGAAACTGACTGGACGGTTTTTCAGTACTGGATTGTTATTGAAATTATTAAAAGGCTTTCACGTAATGCCCTTAATTGAGGCCAATTAAAGATATAGCGTGGCAGCCTTTTATTTTTATCTCTCTCTGCCCTCGAAACCAATTATCGCCGTGGCATGCAAATCAGACTTACTGGGGTAATACCCGGATCAAAATTGGGAGCGTAATTGTGGGTGTCATGTAAGTACGTTCCGACTTATTGTTCCAAGTAAAAACGAGATCACTCCTTGCATCGTCAAGTTTTCAAAAACAAGAGCATCTGAGGCATTAACTCAAGAATCCAATGCAGGTTTGTGATCTATAAATTAGATTCATGAATCGTCGTACCTTGTAGCGGAAGGAATCATGAACGTGACTAATTGTTAGTTGCGAGTGTTTGATTGTGCTATGAAATTCTTTGCCTTCCTTTAACGCATTTTTTTTACTTCGGCGGAATAATTTCATCCATCAGACATTACGATCCGTTATCGATTAAGAATGTAGCACACGCTTTTACGCGTATAGGCCTTACAGGATTCTTCGTGCGCCGGTGGGAAAGTGCGGCAGATATCCCGTGTAAGTTATTGGAAGGTAATGGCTTGGCCCGAAAAGTGTTGGTTAAGCAGAGGATATATTTTTTTAGCGATTATTCTTCGCAGCCACAGGATGGAGTCAAAGCCAACTGCCGCGCCATCTTTATCTCAGGAACTCATTTCATCTGTTATAATGGCCGTAAATCGCTACTAACTCTGAACCTAAGTGAGGTAGGTGCCTTCGATTCAATACCATTTGATTTTTGGAAAGATAAGTCTATTTTATTGGTGTCCTGCCAGGATACCCTAGCGACGAGCTATAATAATTTTTACCCTTCTCACGTTCCTCTCATTCTCACCATTTTAAAAATGTATTTTACGGATGATTTAAAACGCATTGAAGCAGTTTCAGTGGCACTATTAGATTAGGGTAAACTGAACTGAACAATGTTTTAAAAACGTTGAAAATTTGCCATATTTTTCTTATAACAAAAACAGTTTTTAGAAGGAACCTCCATTTTTCGATAGTTTAGGAAAAATAACTACAAAAGTTTTGGAGAAATAGAAATTTATTTATCTGTATATTGAGTGGGGTATATATGAATAAATTGTTTCGAGCGGTGAAACTTGTATTTTTGGCACGACTCTAGTTGTGTTTACACCCGTCTGTTAACTTCATGTAAGGAACGGAAATATGATTCAAACCTATGATAAGTCTTAGAATGTTTATAGTTTATGTAATGCTAAAAGCTTATGTTTGTTTTTAGAAGGAACCTCCATTTTTCGATAGTTTAGGAAAAATAACTACAAAAGGTTAGTCAGGCTATTGATATGACTGTTTTCCATGATTGCGAAACTTGAACCTTTGAGAAATAGGGGAATAAATTGAATGAATTTGAGTTTTAAATTTGAATAAAAATGGGGAGCAAGCAATTGGAGAAACGGGAATAAACGATGAATTCATAGGCATGGCACTGGAAAGGAAACTGCCTCGTCATAATTTCCCCCCCAGGATGCAGGAGAAAATTAAGGACTGGCAGAATAAATACATGGAAGCTATATTTAGAGGCGATTGGGTTTTTTTTAACGAGCTTAATAGTGTCGTAGACGTCAGAATAGGTTTCATTAAAGCATTTCTCTTTCTTTTGCCTCCTTTGAATCAGGTTTACCGTACACTCTTCTCTTATATTAAGCACACTTTTTTCCGTCCTTTCATCTCGTATAATTTGTCCATGTTTTCCACCCGTTTTTCTGTCTCCTTCCCAGTGGTCTGTCCTTCAAAATGACATTATGTATCCTGTCGTCTTTGATCAATCATTCCATTCACCTGCTTCGCGGTGTCGTTAATTTTCCCCAAAAATGTCCTCTCTTCCGCATTTCTGTCAAATACCTCGTGGTCGATTATAAGAGTTCTAGATTGACGAAGATAAGCAAATAAAATGATTGTTATTTAAGATTGGGATGCGTATGAAATGTGCGGAGAATAAGAAGAGTTATAATTTGTAAGGAAGGTGAAGCGCGGAAGCTGAGTGGAAATCTTTCAATAGAAAGCCGTAAATCGCTAGGCACTAGGCCAAATTTAATGTTAATAATTAAGTACTACGAGACTCCGCACGCCCGTTACCTCTTTGCTTCTTGAAGGGAGTGAGTGTATGGAGTGGGCGAAGAGTTTTGGCAGAGAAGCTGGAGCCAAAGGGAAGGGAAGTTGGGGAAGGGCGGTGGGAGTCGACCGTGAAGAGAATCCCGCCAGGGTGCATCCGTATTATTTTTAGGCGGATTCTCATGTTGTCATAAAACAACGTCTGAATAAAAACTGGGTGAAGAGAGAGATGGCAGTCCCCTCGAAATCCTCTCTTCCCTCCTCCCTTTGCTCGTTATTATTATTTTTTTTGCCCCCTTCCCCGCAAGCCGACGAGCAAGGAAAGGGGGTAGGGGGTTTATTTTTGTGTCGGATGGGTGGGGCATGCAAGAGGCGGGGGTCGGGAGCGCCAGCCGGGGTAATGTCGACGGCGGCGGTGGAGACGGAGCGTGAGTCGGTGTGCGCCCTCCCTCCCCCGACGCTGATGTCTCACGTCGGCTCAAGGGAGGAGTTCGCCCCGGTCCCCCACGCATGAATCGTAATCGCCTCCACTCCCCCACCCTCCTTGGATCCGACTGAAGCAGCCTGCGTTCCTGGGTTTGAATCCGCGGTGGCGGGCGAGGAGTGGTGTCGCGGATGTTGCAGCGCATGTATGGGAGTGCATAAGCTGTAAAAATGACCCCGGGGTCGGAGCGACGCTGTGCTATTATTAGTATTCTACCGGTTGGGATAGGTTATGGGGGAATGTCGCAACCCTGTCTCGAATTTTTTGAGCATTTCCTTTCCTTGCATCATTTCTTTCTTCGGATCTGTATATTGAGTGGGGTATATATGAATAAATTGTTTCGAGCGGTGAAACTTGTATTTTCGGCACGACTTCAGTTGTGTTTACACCCGTCTGTTAACTTCATGTAAGGAACGGAAATATGATTCAAACCTATGATAAGTCTTAGAATGGTTATAGTTTATGTAATGCTAAAAGCTTATATTTGACGTACGTATGTGAGAACAAATAAATAATTTTCTCAGGCCAGATCTCCATCCTGTCTATCATGTTACGCATAATGCAAAATTTGGCAAATTAGTGCTAGGCAATAAAGTTTTAAGCATATTTTTTCGAGTTATTATTTTTATCTTCTCAGAAGCCTTCTAGTACGAACCTGGCCCTTGCAATTTTGAGCCTCAGTAAAACGTATGTTTTAGCTCTAAAATGACTAGTAGTTAGGGTGTGTACTTTGACTGTCTTTTTTGAAAAGAAAAAATAAATGCGCCCATGGAACTGAATTGATATTTCTTTTTTCTATATTTAGGCAAACAAAAGATATTGAAATAGCCCTCATTTATTGTGCATCGGTTAAGTATAAATTATACTAGCGCTTTAGTTATAATCTTTTCTCTTAATTGAATATTACATATTCGAAGTAAATGTAGTATGATTTTATTCATGGCTTCGAGACTTCAGTTATTTCCCGTTGAGTATTTGCTACGTTTTGTGTGTTCAGAGGAGAAGTGCCTTAAGTTTAATTGATAAAATGATAGAAGCAGTCGCAAATGTTGTTTGAAATTTTTCTCGGCCCATTTTAGTTTGTTCTTTTAGAATTGTTGCCGGTGAAAAAATTTATCTTGCTTTGTTTAAATTACTTATTAAGTTAACATTGTTTAAAACTATCCCTCAACTTATATTGAGCGTGGAATTTCAATACGTAGTAATTTTCTAGCATGTTGCTCTGAATCCATTTCGATTGCATGTAGAATTAGTGAGCTAGTGATTAGCTTATTTTCTTGTGAGAGACGAGCTGCAGATGGTAGGGTTGGATAAATCCGGAGTCTATTTGCTCTGAAATCTTTCACCATGTCTTACGGTTGGCAAAATTAAATGGCGTATTTCATATTGTCTTGTATTAAGCAAATGAATTTTACTTCAAATTAGAGGTTGATTCGTGATGGTTGATTACATATTAGGACCGTGTTGACTTACTGTGTGGGAAACCTTGCCATTTTTCTTTTTAATATCGGGATGCCTTGTTGAAAAAAATATACCATCACGGAATTATGTACTCCAGCAGAAGTCACAGATAGGAATGGGTAACCAATGGGCTTAAAAAAATAATAAAAACGCCACAGAATTCTCTTCCCGGCGTAACTCCCCTCTCCTCTCCCAGCTCATTCATTACGGAAACAAAAGAATGGGGAATCATGGGAACGCTATTATTTTTGAGTTTGGGCGTTGGGGTTGGGGAGGAGGCGTCACGAGGTCTCAGGACTATTCGTGAGGGAGCGCGAGGGAGCGCGAGGGTTTGGAAAAGGGGTGGAGGAGGTCGGGAGTTTGAACCCCTTATATAAGGACCCGGCTCGCTCAATTAGGGAAGGTTCGGATCGCATTCCTGGGTCCAGACGGGCGTCTTTTCTCCGGGAATCTAGGCATGGTAGGGTGAAGGAGGGGATTTGAGCCGTTTGAGGGGGTTGTGGAGGACACGAGCTCCCATGCCCTTCCCACCTCCCCCCCTCCCGCGACAAGTTCTTCCTCCTCCTCAGACTTCGTCGTCGAGACGGCAATTTATCACCCCGGAATTCCCCAAGGAGCAAATGCTCGCCCCGGCGGGATTGTCGTGAGATGTAAATGACGGCACGGATGTCAGTGAAACGTCGCTCCGACGTGGGGGCTTTGGAATGGGGCGAGAGGGTGCAATGGGGGAGGAGGAGGAAGGGGCGTGGTTTTCGGGGATGCGGGAGTTGATTTCCTAGCTCTCCCCCCCACTCCTCCCCTTCTCGTCCCTCCAGGGTGGCGGTGGTGATTCGATTGTTGCTGTTAATCCCTCCCCCCCCTTATCTTTCTCTCTCTTCGAGTCGGAGAGTTGTGTGGGGGATCATTAAGGTGTCTCCGCGTAAGTTGAGCGGTGTTCCTCGTGTGAGCCTCGGCGATTCGCCTCCATTGCCGTCCAGGGTGGGGCCTCTCGATGGGTTGGTCGAAATTATTCGGTCAGTTCAACGGGTTGTTTCTTCAGTTCGGTCCCCGCGCAAGCTTCGAGTGTGCTGAAGTCATCTGTCGATCTGACTCGATAAAGGGACTACAAATAAATTATGAGTGGTGGAAAAAGTCCTGAGATCGAGCAAAAATATGGATTGCGGGGCTTTGAATTAGTATTTAATTGAGAAAATAGCGGATGGAACTAGATTATAAACTTATTTCCGCTGTGGTCTCTTTGTTTCTCTCGGATTGGGAGTTTCGTCGAGTCAGATGGTTCACCGGTTGAGAAACCTTCGTCTATTTAGTAAGGACGGCTCTTCGCGGGTGCCGTGGGTATTATTACATAGAGTAAGCACATACCTACTATAGGGCTTACTGCCTCTCCGACATTGTTATTCGTTTTGCGGTAGTTCGGGGAAGAAGACCTGAAGGGATAGCAGGAAGATTTTAAATGCTTGTTCGCGAATTCTCGTGAATTTAATCGTGTGCGAGTGGTGTAGCCTCGGTTATGGTAAGCTCTCATTGAATCGTTACTGCTATAATAACTCATCGTCACTTGATATGAGCCGTTCTCCGCTTCCTACAATCCATGATATTAGAAGTTTTCTCATTATTTCATGAAACTTAATAAATATGAGTAGTTTTGGACCGTATTAAATCGCGATAAACATCAACTATTGCTACAGCTTAAATTCCTATACCTATATCTAACTTGGCAAGCGTCGTATTTATTGAGGAGGCGTTTACCGAAATTTTAATACATATCGTGCCCAAGTTGAATAGCTTCGTACTGTAAAAATCTTTTTGATATTCTATGATTATAGTTGGTTTTTAAAACAATATTTTTAAACCTTGGTTTATTCATCTTTTGCATTTAAATTACCTAATTTTTAATCTGCTTATTTTTATTTTGGTTCTTCAAGTCATTGTAAATAATATTGGCGAAGATTCAGGTGGAGGAAGGGATTATTTAATCTCAATCTCTCATCAAGTAAAGGATGTTAAATGTTCTTTTGCGCTAGGTAGTTAAGTGGTTTTTTTCCCCAAAGGTCTGCGAATACGGAGTGAATAGCCAGAGTCGAGCGAGTTTAAGGGCCGTTGAGAAATCTTAGAGGGCGGAATCTTATCATTGCTCATGAATTTTAGGCCGGAAGAATGAAAACCAGGGGCATCATCAGCTCGATATTGGATGCTATGCAGTCGTCAGAGTTTGAACTTTTACCGAGATACCTACAAAATCGCGGGCCGCCGCCGGAACTGCGGTGATTTAGAATTAATTTTGGTATTCAAACGGCTTCGACGCAGCGTGCATTCCGCACCGTTTCCGCCGGTCAATATGTGTGGTCAAATTAAATCTCCATATCCGTGCAGGAACTTGAAGAATCCGAAGCTTCCGAATTGGGCCTTCCATTGCCCAGTGAGCACCAGAATGACGTGAGTGTTCCAGGAATTATTTTCTTCTCGGGATAAGATTTTATAAAATGAATCATGCGACTCACTGGATTCGAGAATCTGCCTCTCCGAGGTCCCCCCCCCCCTCCCACCCCCCCCTCCCCCACATCATGTGAATGCAGCAAAATTGTACGAAGAAGATAGCATCGTTGACTGATGTGGTATCCAAACGCGTGGCCGTTGTTTCTTGAGGGCATACATCAGTGTGTCACATCCCTGTAAAAATGAGCGTTGGCTAATTCTCTCTGTACATTTTCCTCTCATTATCTTCAAGTCGCTGTAACGTGAGTTATATTGTTATCCTTCGCGTGAAGTGCCATTCGCCTTCAGTTTTTTTGTCTACATAGTACTTGGAATATTTGCGAGTTTGGGCTACGGAAATCGGGTTTCGATGGTATCACAAGCGTACCCGTGTATCAATTTTTAAAGCGTGAATTGATCAGTGTGTTTCATCTGTATTAAGCTGTGAAATTAATGAATCATTTTGTTGCGATGAAAATAATCATTCCATAATATTCACAATATTTGTTCGATACGGACCCCTAGTTTATCTTTATTTGATGCGCTTGTCAAAAGGCTACAAATGTTTCCATGAGTGATTGAGATTTTGTTTGATGTAATTATTGAATTTGCATTTCCTCTAATTTTCTTCATCATTGTTCTTAATTTATAGTCTCAGGATTTCCGTACGTTAATATTTGACTTTGCAATTTTTAGGCTGTACGCATGCAATTTTGCATGCCTCCCTAATGTATATCTAGAATGTTTCGTACGCTAAGGAATTTCGGCTGAGAATTCCGTTGAATTTGGCAGTCAATGAAAACCCATTGCCGAAACAGTTTGGAGAAATAAGGAGGCACCAGGAATGGACATTGGGAAGTAGCGGATTATTAAAAAACGGCGAAAGGCCAAAATGGGAAGCAAAATATTAATCATAATCATCATCATGGGTCAACAATCCAAGATTGGTTTGACGTAGCCCTCCACTCGATTCTTCTATCGGCCAACCTCTTCATTTTAACGTAGTTCCTCTCTTTCACGTCCTTTGCGACCTGTTCTATTGCCTTTTCCATTCTTCCCGTTCACTTTTCCTTCGACGATTGTCTCCATCAGGCGAGAAATTAAATATGGTATCAAGGTAGACAGTGTACACGAGGAATCAGAGCTGTGCAATATTGCGACGTATCGTCTGCGATATGTGAAATGTACTTGTTATCGCGACGTGATACTAAAGTAGCAGCACACGCAATCTTTCGCAACCCTATATCATGCGATATATGAGATAAGGCACGCGATTTATATCAATATCGCTAATTGACATCGCAAAGTCGACATGTCGACACATTTTCGATTTGATGTTAATATCACATTGCGATATTCAAATTCATGCATCGCCCAACCCTACGAATAGTTAGAAGCGGTGGTAATACAGAGATGCAGCGGATGTTAAAAAAAGACGTGCAAAGTTTGGTAAAATACTGCGAAAGGAGAAAGATGGATTTATTTCCACTAATCTCCCTAAAACTTTTTTACGCCCTGAAAAAAAGTCAGGATTTAGTGGCTCCTGTATTATCAGGTCCCGCGATTTCGAGTCCATTGGGTAGTCAAAAGATCGTTTTATGAGAAGGAGAGGGAAGGAGTCTTGAATGGGGTGCCACCCGACTCTTCCTCTTCCCCGTTTCTCCGCCCCCACCCATCCTCACCCGGCGCATGCAAATGCCTCAGTTTGCTCAAGAAGTTTCCTTTTCGGAGATGATTCCCCCCCTTTTCCCCCGCAACACGATTCCTTCTAACATGCGCACCCTCGTGTGTCTCTTGCCCCGTAAAGGGCGTCGTTCTCGGAACGGGAGAAAAGAGATGGAGAAAAAAGGAGGGAGGTACGACCGTGTCTGGAGAAAAACGAAAATGGAGAAGAGGACGATGGGTCCGCGATGCGTGTCTAGCCCGGAGCAAGTTGTAAAACTCCCGCGGTCGATCCACTAAGGGAGGCGTCCTCGGACCTTCCCCAAAAGGGAATGTATTGGGACTGTCGAGACAATGAAGCGGAAGAGATTAACAGGTTTCTTTGGAAGGTAGCGGTTTTATGTGACAGCCATAAAAATCCAATCTTTTCGGTTTTTCTCTTTCCCTTCAAGTTTTTTTCTCAGACGCCGGTTGAGGTGGCAGAGGAATGAGAGCTTCGAAATAGCCACGATGTGTCTTTGTTTGTGTGCGTGTGTGTTTATATGCATATATGTATTGAAAGAGAAGAACTATAAGATTATAAAGAGGTTAGGAGCCGATAGGAGATTACGGTGGAGAGCTGCGTCATATCAATATTTTGTGGATCGATGAGGAAGATTTTGTGGGTGATTTGAGAATTGTGTCCACTTTTTCGTTTTCGTTTTTCTCGAGACAAAGTCTTCGTCTCCATCCATTTTTCTATCTTTCCTCTCTCGTTCCGGCAACGAAGCCCCTCACCAAGATATACACGAGGGTGCGCATGTACCCCGGCGATTGTGTACAAGGGCTCGTATAAACGCGTTCAATTCTGCCTCTTTTATTTCCAAACCCTAACTCTCCTCTCCCCCAAAAAGGGAGGAAAGAATGGAATTATCATGTCATTTTGTCGCGGATGTTATTGATGTGGGCCCTGCATCCAGTTGATGGTACGTCTGCAATCTCTTGGAGTGAGCACCCATAAAAAATATGGCGAGAGGAGGGGGAGGGGGGGGGGGTGGGGAGGAGATCGAGGGATTCGTGGATGGGGTCCTCGAGGACGAGATGAGTCGTTCCGATTCACTGACTCTCCCTATTTGGAGTGAATGGTGCGCAGGAACGAATCCCCACGGAATGAAAATGAACGTATCGGAGAGATTCGTTTGCCATTGTAAGTCACTCGAACTATTTAATATGAAACCATTTTAGAGAGCACTTAATGTTGTGGGGAAAGTAAGGAAGTTGCTGGAGGAAATTAAAGAGGCTTGATGCTGAGTGACTCTGAACGTAGGGAAGAATGATAGTAAAGCGAAGGAGAGGAAGGCGCTTTAAATGGAGCTGGGAGGTAAAAATTATTCTTAGATAAGGGAGAGAAGAGGAGAAATTATTCTTAGTTAAGGGAGAGAAGGGGAGCTTTCATGGGAAGTGGTTGAGGAAAATGGGAAGTGGTTGAGGAAAATTGAAGTTTGCATTTTGCATTTAACCGAAAGACCCAAAGAACACGTGTCAACAGTCCTGATAATAGCAGGATTGGGAACACGCTGAGATATACAGTGGACTTACAAAATGCATAATTGAGTGTAAAATAGAAGGAATTACCGTAGGAGGAAGACCTTTAGATAAGTGCATGGACCCAAAAAAGAGGGATTTAGGAAAGAAAAAACTATCAAGACGTAACTATGATAGCGACGAATAGGGAGAAATTCTTGGCTGCAGGTAACCAGTGTTAGGATTGAAAAAACAGTGATGATAGTGATGATGACCGTAGTTTATAGCATGCGGGTCCTGGTAGGTTGAGGAAGCGGTTCCCGCCCGGCGATATTAGGAAGGTAGGCCGGCGACCTCAATTAAAACTTTTTTTTTCCTCTTATTCTCTCCCTCAAACTACTCCCCCTTTGTCTAGTTCATTTTGGGGCGTCTAGTTCATTTTGGGCTTTGGGGCGCATCATAATCTCGGCCCCGGGGGAGGCGGGGGCGATTTTTAAAGGCGACGCATTAGCTCTACGGGCCATCCTCGACTATTTTGCATCGCTCTAATTTGTTGCCGAGGGACGGCGTAGTCCTCCGCCTTCCAAGCCACCCCGCCCCCTTTCCCCGCGGTCGTGGTTTCACGGGGATATTCATTAATCCGTGTTAAAGAGATTATAAAGAGGATAGGGGCTGTGTGTGTGTGTACGGTAATAGATCTCGCGGGTGTCTCGGGACGGGTAAACGGGAGGAGGGCGATGGGCTTCGGAGTCCAGTGTCGGAAGGGGCAAATCTCCTGGGTCATGAGCCATTCGCTCGTACGTTTAGTGCGTGGCCACAATTGCATCGAAGCAATCGTTCCCCCACCCCCTATAGTATTATCGCAGTGTCTCTCCCTCACGCGAGAGGAATGTTTGGTTTGAAATCAGAAACATGTAAATACACGCATACCGAGCTCAAAGATTTTGCAGTATCTCCGTTCGTGGAGCTTCGGATTGCTTGCCGGAGGTTCTAGGTTCGAAACGGGGCCATCAAATCATTGATCTTCAAAATGTGACCGTTAAGTGACCTCTGTTTATTAATTTTCAGGCATAGACGGCTTTATTTGCCCTGGGCTGGATTCAGGTTTGCTGTTTCTAAATTATTTTTGCTGCTAAGTCCACCTTCAAAGGTTGCCATGAACTCTGCATTTTTTCTCGGGTTTTTCTCCTCGACAGTTGGCTTGTGGACAACAGTTTTGCTGGCTCTCCTGCCAATGTCTTCAGGTCGAAGGTGTCGGCGTGTGGTTTCTGCCTCGCTTATAGTATACCGTAGGCTGGCTGGGTGCTGATCTATGATTGGCTGTCTCTTGGATGAGTCTTTTTCAGGCGATGCGAAGGGAATATCTGTCCTCTATTGAAATTCAGCGGTTTTTTATTAATTTCTATGGCTTCCCTAATTTGCCGAGGGAAGTATCGGCACTCCTTTGTTAAAAGTTTCGGCTCCTCAAATTTAATGTCGTGGCCGGTTTCTGACCACGCGGGTTCGGCGATGGCGGAAAGTCGAAATTGCTTATTTTTCGTCCCCCTCTGGTGTTCTTTTATCCGTACATTCATCGAGCGGCAGGTTTCTCCAATGTAGGATTTTCCGCAGGAGCAAGGCACCATAGCTCTTGCGGAATGGTGTCTTTGGGCCCGGGTAAACAGTTCCTTATCTTGGTCACACAATTGTATCAATCGACCACGTCATGTTTTTTTAATATTCTGGCGATCTTTTCTGATAGCTCAGCGGTGAAAGGGATGGTGACATACAATTTGCGTGATGATTCTGCTTCTCCGTCATCATCTCTATGGTTTTCGGTGGGGGTTTGGCGTCACTTTTCCTCTTCCCTCGCGGTCCATTTTAGGGCCAATTCTCTCCGATAGCCATTTCTCTGCAATAGAAGTCTCCTCGACATGGTGTTGGCGTAGGATGCTGAAGGTTCAGTTGACGGTTAAAATGAAAGATGAAGGAGTATGCAGTAAGGTCGAGGAAGAAGGGCCGGAACCTGGACCACAGTACGACAGCGAAGAACCAAATCCAGGTGTATTTGATTTTTTGCTGTTAAAAAGCAATCCATTCTGACTTTTTTAGCCTCATTTTGTGCTATTACTTTGTATCCTTGAAGCAACATTTACAATAAGAACTCGTATTTAATCTTGTTCTCATGTTTTATTTAATTCAGTTTGGCTTTCCGTTCGAGACAAAAGCTGAGGTTTCAGAAATGACCTTAAAAAAACGTAAATTGTCAAACGTTGACGTGCACTAGATTTCATTATTTATTGATTTTTGAGCAATGTCGTATCACGTTGACTATCTCCTTATGTGATGAAGAAGTTCCATCTACATTTTTCATTCCTTTGATCGCTCATTCATAGGAAGGCGCCGAGAGGGTTGGAGCAGTAAGAGTTCGATTCATTGCGGTGTAGTGAGAGGATTGGGGAGAGATATACTCTGCGAGATAGGAAGTGGTGGGGACAGGATGCGTTTTTCTTTTTGTGGGGGGTGTTGGAAAGGTTGTGGATGATGGCTGACCGGGAATCCAAGAGAGGTTAACCGCAGACCAGGCCCTCTTCCATCCCCGTGCATTCCCTTCAGTGCCACACATTCTCTCCCGCTCGTCTTGCCCTGGCCTCTTTCCTCCCTGGCCCCATCGGATTAAGAATGGATCGGTCCTTTCCTCGTCGAGAAGAGATCGGGGTCGAATTTCTTTACCGAGAAATCCCTCGCATTCGTTGGCCTTTCCTCGTCGCTCCTCTCGTCCGCCCGCTTATATTTATGTATTCAGCGAATTGAAAAGCGGATAGGTTCGCTAATTCTCTTGGCAGTTCGGCTGGATGCACTAAAGAGGTCTTCCTTGAGTGGAGGGGGATACTTTCGTGCGGACGAGACGCACAGATTTGAATGTTTGTAATGGGACATCACAGAAATGTCGACTGTGTAAAGTTACTCTGAGACATTTAGGATATTTTTCTGTTCCCAGTCGTCATTTGCAGGTGAGACGATAGCGCGTGAGTAATATAGGTAGACTGTTGAGTTCAAGGATTCATTTCTTCCCTTGCACCTTTCGCGAGCTCTGAAAAAGCTAATGAAATCATTGGCTTACCAAAGCTCAACTCAGTTTTACCTCTCTTTCTTTCCTGATAAATTTTCTCTCCCTTTAAGCATGTCTGATGACCTAACACCTCTATTAAAGATTCTAAATGCGTGTAAATTCGTGCTACCTACGTCTTTCACAATCATGTTCTCCAGGAGCGGCAGAGAATTATGCTCTTTAGTCTCAGCATTTGCTTTTGGCTTAATCTGTGGTAGGTACTGGTAGATTCCCCCACAGTGGGCAACATTATGGTAAGAAATCCAATCATTTCAGTATTGAAGTAATATGCTAATTCACGAAAGGCCGATAAGTATCTGGGCACATTTATGTTGAATGTTTCCTGTATGCCTGTATCTTATAACGTAGTGCAAAAGTTGAACTCGAGGATCAACTCATATCATTGCGATCACTGCTCTCTTTTTGTCTTTGATTGTTCATAATTATAATCTACATCTCGTACTTGTGGCAGCTTGAAGGCTAATATATGCATTTATATTCATATATTTGCTTAATATTTTCGTTATGGAAGCCCTCATCGAAAGCTGATGGACCTATGAAGGCGGAACCATCATCCGCGCTGACTTGCGTTGTACATGCAATCTTTTTTTTTTGTACTCTCTTCATGCAGCGTGTCATGCTTAGTTCGTCTCTTCGCGGGGCTTCATCCCATTAGAAAGCGAAAAATATTTTATGCAGCAAGATTTTTATTTACTGACTCTGGTAATGCGTTTTATCCGATTCCCTGTTTATTTCCCCTGTTTCAAACTTGAAAACGGCATTGTGGGAGTCGATACCCTAAGTGGCCAATGGCCCAAAGGAATAAGTTTGATCGGCATTAGTGTCAGACCGTTAAATGAGGGATGGAAACAACCTGTGTCGAAGTAAACAGATGCGTATTTGTTTTTATATTGACTTTCACTCGACCAACCGCGGAACCAGAGTTTTTTTCCGGAAATTCAGTCAGTGCCCTTTTTTGTGGCCATTCAGCAGCCACTTTATTTGTTATCTGAGTCCATTTGAAACTAATCGGGACACGCGGTTGCCTGCGTGACGTTTGAATTGGTGGACTGGCTGAATGGCTTTAGAGTCGCCGGGAAAAAAAATCTTGCTTAAACGTTCCCAGTAATTTTAATGTCATTCAAACAAGTGGAACGCTCGGTCATTTGAGTCTCCCATCGTTTGTCACCTATCACGTCGACTTTTTTTTTTTTAGGGGTACCGGAACGCGATCGGACCGATAATCGTTTACTGTTGCTTCCACTTTCTCTTCCTGTATTTCCTTGTGCATTAGCGGAGATAAAGGAGGCAGATCTCGGGGACTTTATCGTTATCACATGCGATCTTTATGGGGAAGTCATCAGTTTCATCCCACATTCAGGATACTAACCCGGGGATACCGTGTTCTTCTTCCTTAATTTTTAATGAAGGATGTTCAAGGATTGCGAACTGGCAGTGAATACCCGCTGACAATATCAGATTTTCCACGGAGAGCAAAATATTCACCACATGAACTCGATCCCGAATCCTCCTGATTTCCGGCATGGTGCTTTACCAGTGAAGCTATCAAGGCGTCCTTCACTCCTATGCATTTATTGAGGCTTTAAAGAAACAAGAAGTTTGACTAACTGTCGAACACGCGTCACGAAGCAGCCTAATAAGGTTCTGCTGTTGTGCATATGAGTGGGTAACTCCGTAAAGGTTGTCCCTGGAGAAGAAAGGACTGTGGTATTGCATGATTAAGAACGCGAGGAATGTGGGACACCTTAAGACAAAAGGGATTTTTTAGTATCATTCTGTGGGAGGTAAAATTTAATGAAAAGCCCCACGAGGGAGGCCATGGTAAAAATACCTAAGAAAAACCAAGAGGGATGTTGGTAAGAAGAATTAGAGGGAACTAATAGAGCAGGCTCTGAAGTAGGAAGAATGGAGGACTGTAGTTAACCAGTTTTAGGATTGGTGTACTGATGATGGTCTGGGACATTACCCAAATAATAGGAAATGTGATGTAAGAGAGGGGTGCCAAGAACAAGAAATGGCTGAGAACCATTTCTGTGGACACCACACGAACCCGATCTCCGGAATCGCTCGTTCATTGTCATCGCTGCTCGATCGACCGTAGGCGTAACGGAAGAACTCTCACCTCCCCCTTTTCGCCCCTCCCCCGTCCCAGTTCGTTAATTGAATGCCTCCTCCCTCCGCGGTGTGGATCGGTTTCGCGCGATTTGCTCGCCCCGGCGCCAGCGATTTTCGACCGGAATGCGCGCGGCTTTGATTCGACCCCGGATACGGTCAGCGCGGCTGGTTTGTTTGCGCGGGACGATCCTTGACTGGTCACCGCTGACCCGGTCTCGGGCGCGGGATAGCGGGTCACGGGGCGTTTTATATCAGTGGGTGGCGTTCTGTATGTTATTTGTCCGGGCCATGTGTATTTTACCGCGGTTATTGTCCGAAGCCCGCGTTGTGCACATCTGTCCACCGCGATTGAGTACAAGAATGGCGCGTTGGCGGGTCGTAATGTGTTTGCGGAACGAGCATCCTATCTCTTTCGCCCGAGAGGGAAAGTGAAATTATTATTGCTCAGGAGGACGATGATATCAGCCGGAGGTCGTTATCTAAACGTCCTCGTCGTTCTAACGTGTTACATTTGTTTTTAGGCAATGTATTCGCCGCCCGCAAGATATTTGTTGATGATTTAAAGTGGAAAGATCGACATCATTATCATTTGGAATTTTTTGTTTTTGCAGTCTTCATGAATTAATATGCTCAACATAGTGTTTACGCATTGTAATGAGGAATATTCCGGACAAAAAGAGGCGTAATCTTCAGTTTTTCCGGAGAAGCATATCAATATGTTCTCATCTGCTCCTGCCAGACTTGTTAGCAACGCAAATTGATTCGTTATTAAGGAATTAATAAATATCCAAAAACGATCTGATACTTTACCGGCGAATACTAATGATGAAAAGAATCGCCAATTCCAGCATTAATAAATATCCGTTGCCTGCAACCGGAAAGAAGTCCATAATTGTTGGAATATCCGTCCTTGTGGTAAAACCATTTCACGGCATCATTTTGGAATTATTATCGCTAACCTTCCACATTAGGGGCACTTTTTGATGGGGTATCCTTACTCCAATATGTATCTTGTTCTTTCTCACTGGTATTTTGAACTTTCCCCTTATGAACTTATTTTATCTTGTCACTCCTGTGTTATGAACAACAGTCTTAACTTTTAAAGCCATTGCCATTACTCAGTATTTAGGTTCAGATACTATTTATTTGAGGACGAGAAGTGAACGATTAAATGCTTTCAGGAATTTGTGATTCATCCCAGGAAGGGAGGATAATCTTTTTGTCCAGTCTTGGGTCAGGATCGACTCGCTCCGTTGTGATTGTTTTTCATGTCACAATCGTTTGAGCAGATGATCCATGGACATTAAATCGTTTGCTGAAGTATAGCAACAGTGATATCAGCTGAAGTCGGACGAAATGGGGCTATGAAAATTTTCAGTCTCATAACGTTCAGCTAACTTTTGACATGGGATTATCCAAAGCTCGTATTTATAGAATTGATCTTGAAATACATTTTCTTTCTGATATACCGGTATTTAAAATTCAAAGAAATCTAATTAATGCTACGTAAAATTTATTTTCTCTACACTCTGTATTCTATACCTTGAATTTTAGAATATGCGAGATGTATTTTTGTCCTCCGAGAAGAGCGTCTTACAATACCCTCCTTTTTTAGCCTTTTTTACAAATCCTTTTGAGTCCCAATTTTTTCTTTGAAAATCATTTTCATCTTATGTTATAAATGTGGAGTTATTTCTTATGTGTAGATTCTCGCTCTGTCTTAGATCTCGTCCAAAATCCATACTGAATTAAACGGGTTCGTATATTTTATGCAAAATGCTTTCTGAACGTTAAGTAAGCAGGTACGCGCCATCGTACTCTGGTTATTTTATCTCGCAAAGGTGAGCGTTTAGCTTTTCTTTGGTGCGGACCATTTCTAGCTCATAATGCCTGAACAGTGAACGACCCCCTAATGAATCATTAATCATGGGAATCCTTGGTAAACACACGCGCCGGTTTTATCTCCTTCCTCTCTCTCGGAAGTCGCTCTGCGTTGCCAATCTTGCGATGATGGCGGCATAAACAATCGGTGGGAGGTGTAGTCTCGCTCCGCAATCCTCCTCCATGTGGTGGACGCGATACGGGCCATATGCATGCTCGTACACTGACGCGGCCTTGGGAAAAGGACGGACGGCCTTCCTCCGAGTGTGCGATTTCCAGACGCACGCTTGTTTACTCGGCAGCGTATTCCCATCGCATTCCGCTCGGGGAAGGTCGCGTGATGGCGCCGGGAATTGAAGGGCGTTCGTTCACGAGATTGTCTTAGAATGGTGTATGGGGGAGTGGTTGGGGAGAGAGGCAGGGGGGGAGGGGTGAGGAAATGGTGTTGTGTGGGTGCCGGAGCTCGTTATCGGAGCAATACGACTCACTCGCTTACTCTTGCGGCGGAGGGCTGGAAGTCGGGTCCTGGCTTTGGGGAGTGCGGGCGGGAAGCTAATGTAGGTGGCCGTGGCGACATATGTTGTCGTGTTTATACGCGTGTTGTCGCTCGGGATAATCTCGGTTCAAGATAGTTGGAAGATAGCCTCGCGATGGATATAAAAAAATACGACTTAGTGACTGCGTACTTATTTTGTGCAATTTTTCCTTAGTAATAAGGAGAATGAGAATTGTGAATTCCACTGGTTTTATTGGTGCAACCGGTTTCAGCCGTTAGGCCATCCTCAGGTACATACATAATCAGGATTATGTGCCGGAGGATGGCCTAACGGCTGATTGTACCAATAATAAAACCAGTGGAATTCACAATTTTCATTCTCCTTATTACTAATAAAAAAATTCACCATCGCATTAGTCTTGATCTTGTTAAATTTCGCGTTTGGCGTATAATGGCGTAGAATATCTTACGATACTAAGCCAGCCATATTAGGCATCAAGTACGAAGGGATCGGGTTAGTAGTATAGAGTTCTTGCTTTCCATCCTGAAGAGCCAGGGTTCGATTCCCGGATGTGGCAGGGATTTTTTGGTGGCATATAGATCGGTCCCTCCTTGAGTGCCATTTGGAGAGCACGTCAAGTTCTGTACTTTGGCGTTCTTCACTTCCTCCATTCTCTCCACCTTACCTGTATCCAACTCCTATATTTGATGGCATAAGTGACCTCAGGCATCGGTCACCTTCCCACAGCAGTGACTACTTCCATCGTGTACGATCGTCAGTAAAATCGCTCGCGTTCTTGAGTTCACAATTGCACTCTGTTCGTACTCACTCTCAGCAAGAGCTGGTTGTCATTATACAACCACTCTCGCTTTTACGTACGGGGAGCGATCTTCAGATTTCATCATCCTTACAAATGTCTCCTCTTTACTTGTTTTCAAGTTCAAGGATACAGCGATCCTTTCCAGGGCGTTGAGACTTGGTAATATGAGTGTAATTATTTCTTGGTTCGACCACACGAAATACGTGCTCTCTTTCTGGTGATTTTACTTGTGACTTGGATGTCACAAAAATAAACTTGGTCATATTCCATACTTTTAATTTTTGTATTCTAAAGCTGTGTCGACCATTTTAGGCCATTAACAAGAGTAAAACTGTTTTACTCTCAACAAAGATCTTAAAAGATCGAAACCGGTTGAGAATACATTAAAAAGTGTGACGTAATACCATGTTATGTTTGTGACACCATGTCCATATTCCACAAGTCAATTCGTCGACCATTGATTTTACAGAGAATTAATCCTTGCCCTTCTCCACCCCCGGCTATTTTCTGTAAAGCGGGGATTGAGTGTCGAAAGTAAAGAATCTGGGATGAGTGTCCAAATAATTATTCTTTTTCTGAGTCTCTTCATGGCATAATGTTAGCTTTTTGGGTATTATATTCGGTGGTTATTTTTTTCTACCGAAAGACTTGAAAGTAAATCAAATGGGAACCTACTTATGAGATGTTGCCAGAATGTTACAGTGTTAGGATGAAAATTTTACTTTGGACTTAACGCTCCCTATATCCAACAGTTACTACCTTGTAAACAGAGCTTCATGTAACTTGATTAGTGGACCGCTGAAATCTAATTTTGGTAGTTGCGGAAAGCCTACTCACAATTTTAGATATTTTTTAAATGTAGTGATGATGTGAAAATATGCAAAGGGATCTTAAGGGATGCACGTATACAGGAGGCTCGCGTTTTGGCTTACATCCATCTTGGCAGGGTGATGCTGGCCGTATCGCGTGCTGCATTAGATCTTTTATTCAAATTTCACTTGTGATGAACGGGATAAGGGAGCTCAACAGTAGCCCCAGGAAATTCATTACGCATGTACGAGAAGTTGGCGAAATTCTTTCACACTTTCCTCCCTTAGATCTGATGAGCACATCTGTTTGGGCCAGCGTTATATTCTCCTAGAATTCCCACGATAGTTCAGGATACGATCCAGACTTGCCGTTGACGTGGTGCTCTACTTTGTGTTTTAAGTGCAGTAAGCATATTTCTTATCCTTTTTGCGCTACATTTCTCCTTGGCTGGCTCTCCTTTCCTCTCGCCTTTATATCCCCTATTTATCATAAATTCTCCTTCCCTCTTCACGATGGAAAGGGGTTGCACTTTATCTGTGAAGGAGGGAAGAGAAAATATGCTAAATCTTTCGATCGTGGTTTCCTTCTACCACATCGCATCAGGTACTGTCATGTCCTTCCCAACATGCCATTGGCAAAAATCTTTGAGGGGATGTTGAGGTGAAAGTTTCTCTTGCTCGATTCCTTGATTAGATCACTTCCTTAGTACTGAGGATGGTAGAACAAAGCTCCGGGCTGGATCCAGCTTCACTTAACTGCTTAACTGCTGACCTTCTTCTTATTATATCTTGAAGCGAACTGGAAACAGATTCCCTTTTCTCGTCATTCGACCGCAGCTCAGGCTAACGAATAGCTCGTTTTTCTTACGCCTCCCCTTGATGATTTAAGTAAGCATAGAACTGGTACGCGTCGTATCTTTTTTATTCCTGAATTACATCCTCCAATGTTGGGTGTGGATTCGACACGTTCGCGTATCTCACAGTAATGATGAGAACTCCTTCTTATGTAAAGGTACCGTTTCATCTTTCTCGAGCCATTCCCCTTCCTCTTTTTGTTATCTGAGAAAATGTTCACTTCAATAATCATTTGCCTAACTTTAACCTGCGTCTTCCGTCTCCCAAGTTTTTGCAGTTCTTTCTTTCCACCTTATTGTCTCACCTTGTTCATACCAAGGTGGCTAGAGTATGAGGTTTTGTAGAGGAAAATGCTATCGTTATCGCATCACAAGTAATGATGATGGTGCCAGCAAGTAAAAAGTGCGTCAGAAAATGGATATTAATTAGCCTTCGAACATTAGCCTTGTTTTGAACACTACCCATCAAATTCGTAGTATTTTTTGTTTCGATCAGTGGTACTTCTTCGTGTGCTTAACTTTGGAAGAACCTCGACGAAATATATATTGTAGCTCATCTCAGCTACGGCGGAAGTAAACAGAAAAATCACGAGTAGAATTAACTGCAGTTAAACTCTCGTTGTTGCGACCGTGAAGGGAACAAGATAGAATGTCGTTTTATAAAATGATTCGCATTCAGACTCTGCTATAAAAAATAATGTTTCTGTTCATGAACAATCGTTATAGTACGAAAGCATACGTTACTACTTCTCTGCATTAATTTATTTTCCAATAGGAACTGAAAATGCTTCACTAATTGATTACGTAGACAAATATTTTTTCTCTAATTGGAAGGATAAAGAGATTCGGATAAATGGTTGTAAACGAGCTGAAGGTCCTACAGCAACCTTGCTTTTAATCCCTTACTTCATACGTTGCTGAATTCGCAAGCTGGCTGTGTTAAACCCTCTTAGTGTAGCGGGTCGATATATCGACCCGATATTATTGTTCAACATTATGGCACTGCAATAATAACATTTATTTCAGTCACTGTAAAAATTTTTGTTCATTATTAGTTAGTTCGATCCACCATCCAACCACGATCTTAGAATACAGGTCTGGACACTAGGCACTAATTCCCTATGGAGCGCGCGGTCTCTTATTGTTAGTGAGGCTCTTGTTCGTCGCTTTGCCGCTAGGTGTACTTACATCTTTAGGCTTAAATTTACATTGTGCCAGTTCAGGTAAGATTATTTTTTGTGTGGTTTTTTGTGATAATTGAGCAAGTTATTTTTTCCTACTATCTTTGGTTACGATAAATCATTGTAACTAATATTACGTGTTGTGAATAATCCATGAAAATGCTGAATAATTGCATTTCTCCTGGGTGCAAGAGTGGATACGATAGTGTGTCGAAAAAGTTTCAATATTTGACGTGCCTAAAAATTAAGCATTAAGGCTGAAAAGGAAGAGAGCCTTTAAGATTTTGTCCTTTTGCCGAATCATTTTGCTTGTGAAAAACATTCTCCGGTGTGCTACATTCTATGCGGCAAGGAGTCACGGACAGAGAGGATGACATTGTAGCTAGGTTCAATGAAACTCGTATTAAGCTATTATTAAATATTCCTTATTGTCCATTCTTTGTTTTTCGCACTTCTAAGGCCAACAATGTGTTTCTGCCTGAATCTTTAATTGTTTTAAAACAAGTTGCGTAATCAAATTTAAGCTTTGGGATCACCCTGTGCAATCTGTTTTCCCTATTTGCCCTTGGTATTTTTATCCCAAGACCCCCTCCAGAAAATCTCCACTTCAAAGATAAGTAACGAAAGAAAATGTAGGCGATGTAATTTAGTGTTACCGCCGTCATCAATGAATTTCTATTGATCAGCGAAAAAGTCGTGAGTGAACTTGACACGCTAAACGAGAAAGTTGTTTATGGTATTTCAGTTGATATTTCTTTATTATACGTGCTGCTAAAATGATTCAATTTCCTTATGCATGCCAAACTATTCTACCAACTGATGAAGTTTGAACGCTTTCCTGTAGCTGTTCTATATTTCTATATTAAATTATAGAGCTTGCCTGGTTTCCCCAAAATATTGGATGTATTCAGCCAGCTTGATGTAACAATTCCATCTGGGTGGCACAGATTTGTTTCCTTAGATTCTTTAAAACGGGTGGGATATTATACCTTGGTTACGAAGACTGAAGGAAAAACTACATACTTAAGAAAAAATAGTTTACGTTTTCGGAATTATCGCAATATCTAAACTCTTATCCTTGACAATGTAGTCGGCCTTAAAGCTTTGATTGGTCACTTAGAAATTCTCGACATCTTGGATATGGAAGAGGTGATCAAAATATTGTATAAGGTGAGGGTGTGCAGTGGGGCTCTAATTGAAGACTCACTGGCTGTTTCACGTATAGATACCATCTGGAAAGATGGCATCGGCCTGAGGCATCTTAAAAACTGCAGCCTTTTCCTAATAGTACCCGTCTACGGCCCTGGTCCTCGGTCCAAGTGGAACATTATATAGAGGAATCTGCATCCCAAAAGGAAAACCCTTGATCACAGGGTAACTCTGACGTTGAAGGAGAGTAATCCAAGGAAAGTTGCCCTACTCCAGGGAAGGAATATCGTCTTGAACCTATTCCGTCGACGATTTACGAATGCAAAAAAAAGTTACAGCACAGTTAGAAAAGGATGCATTTGCTGCGAAATAATAGAGGGAATTGAATTAGAGGAAAAACTCCTAAAATTGAATTTCTCTTCAGCTCAGATAACTTTGTCACTGGGATAATTGCTGCATCAAGGGGGCAAAATACTATAGCCATAAGGTACTTATATGACTGGATAATTGTTTTTATGCTATTCCATATCGGTCTCCAGGGCACCACCAAATTTTAAGTGGTAATGAAAATCTTTTACTCCCATCACTCCGAACTATTAATAGGAATCTGGCGATGGTAAACAGTAAGCATGGACATGATGACAAGTTTTTGAAGTTCATGAAAATCATTATAGCTCCAAAAGTGGTAGGAAAGTTGATGGTATTCTACAATTAGATGAGATTGGCCGGAGAGAGGCTTTGTGTTCATCAACATTGATTGATAAAGTGACCCCTTACCTTCAAGCTTTAAATCAAAGAGTCTCCTCCATAGAAGCAAACTGATATATTAAATTGGAATGTTTTTTTTTTAATTTTACAGAATTTAAAATATATTATATAAGTTACGGGTAGTATTTTTTCTTGATAATTACATCAATGCTAAACCTTTCTCATGGTGGTTTTCAGCTCGACTTCTGTAAAAAAAAATATTTTTTATCTCATATGTATAGTATACCACATAAAACTCTTAGACCTATGAAATGTAGATTTTGAAATTCAAACATGTAATCTGTTTTCTTTATAGCCATTATTTGGATTTAGAATCGACCCTACGATGGTCGTTGTACATACATTTATTTCGTGATAGTGGGTCATGGTCAAAAAATCTTGAGACTTCCGATCACGCATTCTACGCTGGTGGAAATTTGTGGCATCTAACCCCCCTAGAGTAAATTATCGAAAAGAGAGCGCAAAAAGAGTAAACATCACGATTTCTCAAATTTTGCTTACACAATAGAAGGAAGAGGAGGTACAGTTTAAGCGAAACAAAAGTATGACACAGGAAAAGTGTTGGCCGTGAATCTGTTTTCTCGAGTTATTCAGCCTAAAGGACTACTAGCAACTCTAGCGGCCAACAGAGAAACAACAGCCTCATTAAGGGAACGGTCACAACAGCAGAGTTGCCAGACCTGTATTCTAAGATCGTGTTTATAGCAATAGCTTCATGATGTTTTTTTTTCCTAAGGTGCTACAATTCATTAAATTAACAGCATTTTTCGCTAGTTCCCCAGGAGAATGGCACTAAGAGGGTTAACAAAGCTTTACGGTTAGTCGAAACTGCAGCGTGGAGCATTAATTTTTGCGGTCCGTATACTGATTCTTGCTGATAGCAGATGAGCGGAAATAAAAATCTTTTGAGATTTTGAGTGTGGATAAGAATGGAGAAAAACAGCTGGTTGAATAGGAAGACAAATGGCTAAGCGTTGGGTGTAAAAGGGGAGGATAGTGAGTTGGTAGCAATTCGGAGGCAACAAAAGTGGATACAAGACGTTTTGGAAGGGAATGGAATGCGTGAAGAGGGAAGTATGTTAGGTAAGCGGTGACGAATGAGGGTAAGAATAGGAATAGTGCATAACTCTACATCTACTAAGTACCCCACAAGCCACAGCAAGTTGTGTGGCAGGGAGTGATCAATCACCAAACAAGCGCTACGTACTATTTAATTAGAAACGTGTATGTGTGTTGTGCGCCAGGTATGTGCAGTTAAGTAATTAGTATCTTGTTGGGAGTCGGATTTAGCGAAAGAGTGCAGAGGTATGTAAAGAATTCAGCACAATAAAGGCTGTTAATCATTTTCTGGAAAAATCGTGTACGACCTAGCTGCACATAATATTTTCTTTGGAAAATCTGTGAGAAATCGCAAATATATTCGATAACGGAACCTAAGAGCCAAGGTCAGGATTCCTGCGCTGTAATTTTCTGTGGTTTTACTATAGTTATTATTGTGTACTTTTATCAGTCTTTATGGCCTCCGACCCAAAAGAACCCTCCAGCTGGTAGCTAGTTTCACGCCCAATCCGTTTTTTTTTGTACAGGAAATTTGTGGCGGCGAGAGTCGAAGCCGGGACTTCGACGCGGGAAGCCCGCACGCGTGCAACCCCACCAGTGCGTTCGTTATCCGGGTGGTGTCCCCGTTTGGGGGTTTTGCGGAAGGGGTGAAAAGGGGGACAACGGGGGTGGGGCTCTGGGAGGGGGATGGGAGGGGAGGTAGGGGCGGTGTTGGAGAGCGCGCGCGCCAAGAACGATGATCCGTGGGGTAGGTCGCTGCGTCGGTGGAGAGGCCCGGCACAGCCGAAGGAAGGAGGGAAGCCTCCTATTTCCCCCCCCCCCACTCTTCTTCCTTCCCCCCCCTCCTCCCCCCGGTGGACGGCGACTCACGTGGTGGTCGGTTACCCCCGGGACATCAACCACCCTCCGTCCCACCGCTCCTACTCCCATGCACCTCGCCGTTCGTCTCCTCCTGCGCCCACTTAGCACTCGATGGCGTCTGGCCCGGGCCCTCCGGTTCGTGTCTGAAGTGCTGACGGCCCATCCCGAGGGCCCGGGTTCGAATCTCGGGAGTTTTGGTGATCTGTCTGCGGAATACCGGTCACCACTTGCGTGCCGTAGAAAGGTTGGTTCAAGCTCATAGCTGGGTTCGTCAGGATCGTTAAACATGGAACCACTAGGCGGTTTTCGTTCTTGTCCGGAACGGATACACTTAAACATTTATCTTCCGACTAACCCCGTAGCTCTAAGTCAATGGGACTTGTGTAATACAAGTAACGCATTCGAAGCACTAAGCGCGTTCATCCATACATTTTCTACGATTAGAGGCTGCTTCAACACGTATAATTTTTTTCCTCGTGTAATACGGCCTAAAAATTGATGTCATATTTGATAATCCGGTAACATTCATGGGTCTTTGTGTAGTCCCTTCATGTTATTCTCAAGTCCTTATTCATATAGTCATATAAGGCCTTTCCTCTTCCCTAAAGATCCGTTTTGCGTAAATCCCTTATTCTGCTATACCTCCCTTCACAGCAAACGAAATCCCTCTCTTGATTTCTCTTTCTCCTCGACACTCATGATCCACCTATAACTTGAATATCGGGCGGCTGAAGTACGTCTTTAAGGTTCGAGACCCAGTAGTTTTCAAGATTTGAGTTGAATAGTCTTACCTGCGTGTCTTCCTCTCCCACTCATCGTTCCTACTCCAGCGTCCATCTCAAGATATTATCCGCGTGGTCCCTGCAGCTTCGAAGAAAAACTTCACTTACTCACTAGTGATTCAACCCGAAGGTTGGTTTTGATAGGTGAGGGTAGAGCTGACCATGGACTAAGCCACAGGCGTGTGAATTTCCCACATTCAGGGTAGGGGGGCCAGTTCCTTTCCCCGGGCCACCTCGCACCCCGAGGATTTTTCGTTTGGGGGCATCCAAAGGCTTCACCCGGATTTGAACCCGGGACCCTTCGATCAGTAGCCAAGTGCTCTTCCCACTAGGCCACCACGCTCCTCGAAAAAGAAGAAACTTGTGTTCGATCCGAAGGTTGGTTTTGACAGGTTCAGGGTACAGCTCACCCCGTACTGAGCCATTGGTGTGTGAAATTCACACACTCAGGGTAGGGGGGCCAATTCCTTTCCCTGGGTCACCTGCGATTACCTACAAAGTTCTGACTCGCAGTAAATCGAATCGCGAGGATTTTAGGTGGGGGTATCCAGAAAGGCTCCTGCCCGGGATTTGAACCCGGTACCTCCGGTCGGTAGCTCAGCGCTCTACCCACTAGGCCACCACGACCCTCGAAGAAAAACTTAATGGGCTGAAAATCACCAATTTTGCGTTTATATCGGATTCGGATTCACTCAATCCATTGGCACTTGCATGATCAGGTCAGTGGCGCTTCTCTCCGACTCAAAGGCGTAACAGATTTTGAATTCTCTTTCAAGGAGAATATTTATGCTTTGTGATTAGATACCGTCCTTGAATTACCTAGCGTTACTGAATGGTAGATGTAAATAGTCATCGTTTGCCGCGGATTCCAGGTCGGTATAGAGCGAATCATGCAATCCAAGGATCTCGAGGTAGAATCCAGTCTCGGCTGTCGAAATTGTTTGTCTTCTATTTAGGCTTAGGTTTGATACTGCGATAGCCGTTGAAACCCCTCAAAATCTATCTCTACTAATGCAAGGAATTTAGTCACGCCTACGATCAGTTCCCCGTGGCAATAGCTTTCCTCCACTACTATGCCTCTTGTAAAATTCGAAGATTCGTGCGGAATTCAGTGGAATTTTTTGTGGAAATTTAATGAAATTTTTTCGACCCTGGTTTCAATATTGTTACATCATCTTGACCCGAAGATGACTTATCAATATTGAGACCTGGATCGAAAGAATATTTTATTTTGTGGAAAATTGCCTGTGTTATTTCTTCATTAAAAAACCTCTTGAGCCAACGTTTCTTTCAGCCTTCGAATTTTTTCCTTTGAAGTAAATACATTTCCCTTCAAAATGCTAGATTGGCACCTGAAAGAGACCGTTGCATTTGTTTGCAAGTTTGCCATTTATGCGAATGATCGTTGAACGTCATGAACATAGCTTAAACGATTGGACATGTAAAAACGGAGTCCTATTACTTCTACTGCGATTGAAAAATTGCCATTGTAGCAAAGCGCATTATGTTCTGCTGTGGATCACAAATACCGAACTCTGACGATCAGACGCGGCCTGCCGTTCTAAGGATTTTTAATTGGGGAAAGTGGGCAAATCGTTTAGATGGTTTCTAAGTGGAGAGTTGAACGCCTCAGCGAGCACAAAGTTATTTTTTTTAATAATTCAACGTTTTCATCAATGGAATGTCGCATTTGAAAGTAAGACGATTTTATATGGTTACGAACGGAACCATGTATTCAATGTAATGTAATTTTCTACCTCTTATCAATTCGCTGACGGCCAAGAAAATTCATCCCGAAATAAAATAGTTCTTAATGGCAGTTGCAGAAAATTTTCTTGCTCTTGTGGAAAAGGTGTTTCTATGACTTAAAAATGTCTCTTGTAGTGACCATTGGTCAATCAAAATTTTATTCTGCTTGAGAGAGAACTGGTCGGTGTAGTGGCTGTCCTCCCATCCCGAGGGCACGGGTTCGAATTCCGGCAGTGGTGGAAATTTTTCATTGACATATCGGTCCCTTGGTGGGTGCTGTGTGGAGAGCATTTCGAGGACAGTACTTCGTCCGTCGGATGGGACATTAAACATTGACCCACTTGGCTCCTTTCGTCAAGATTAGGCTGATGCCGACCCCGGGTTTCCTTCTTTCTCTCGGAAAGCTACCTGTGCCTAAGTATCCTCCTATCTTAAATGATTCGAGTGACCATTGCCTCCTGAATTTCTCTTAGATTTTTATAGTTGTTGTGAATTTGACTCGCTATCGTCGCAGAGTACGCATCGGCAATTTTTTAAAACTTAGGCCGTTCGCCACGTGCATCCTATTGACGATTGTCCCTCTTGTATTATATAACTTCTGCGGGGTTGCGTATTTTTTGCGATGTGGTAGAGGTGAGAGACGCATTGGAGTCACGTAACTCGCCAGAACTTAACGCTCATTCGCACGAGCCCCTTTTAATGATGGCTTTGTGAGGACGTGAGCTCCTCAGGACCCGCCCTTCCGTTCTCCATTCTGCCGCCGTCCGCAGATAGTCTCCCAAGTCTTGTGACTGATATATGGCGCAGCGAATCGGTTCCGAATCGGAGAAAGAAGAAACTGTATGGTCGATCGATTAATATTTCCTTCATCCCGAACGGAAAGAGAAAGTAAAGAGTATCAGGTTGGTGCGGTCCGTCCGTAGGGCCCGGGTTCGAACTCTGTCAATGATAGAGGTGTTTAGATGGTTTGCCATTCCCCACCTGTGTACCCTGTGGAAAACACTTCCATGTTCATTACTCTGTCCGCCGATTGGGTTTTTTAACTGTGGACCTCTGTGTGCTTTTCATTAAGTATAAGTTGATGCCGGTCCCGAGTTTCCCTGGGGATCGGGTTGGTGTGGTGGCTAGAGTACTGGCCTCCCATCCCGAGGGCCCGGGTTCGATTCCCGGCAGTGGCGGATTTTTCAGTGGAAAACCGGTCCCCACTTGAGTGTCTAGTGGAGGGCATTTCAAGTACAGTACTCCGTCCGTCGGATGGGACGTTAAGCCGTGGTCCCCTTGGCGCCTTTCGTTAAGAGAAGGCTAATGCCGACGCCGGGTTTCTCTCCACCCTTCCTCCGTTCCCTAAAAACTCCTACCATTACCCAATTACTCACCTATCCTATATGGCGCAAATGACCTCAGCTGTCGGTCGCCTCCCCTAAAATAACCTAACCCGAGTTTCCCTCCTCCCTTACTCCTCTTCCCGAAAGTCCTATTTCTTCCCAAAAACCCACCATTGCTAAATGGTGCAAATTACCTTAGATGCGCCTTCCTGTCTTTCTGTTGCCAACAACGTATGTGCAATGACGTAAAGCAGTGGTTCCCAACCTTCTGGTCTGCGTCTTACTTTCAACCATAGGAAAAACCTAGGAACGTCCCTCCAAAAGACATGGAGAAGTTCAGCTTTTTCGACTTTTCGCCTTTTTTGTAGTTAAATAATATTTACGTGTGTATTTACGATGTCGTCACATAAGTTAAGGGCGGTGTTGGGTATACAGCCGGCTTTCTTCCCACTCCAAAAGGTTGCCAACTCACTAATGGGTCGCGTCCCATCAGTGTACCGTTTGGAAAACACTTATGTAAAAGGGTCGAGATGACTGCCCCATACTCAGCACCCAGACGTCCCATGACACACTTAGTAGTAAGAGTAATAGTAGAAGTCTTGGGTTACAAGTGCGTCAGTGGCTGTGGTTATATCGCACCGTCTAACGTGAGAATTTAATCCCAGGACAGACAACATCTCTACTCGCAATACGATTCGAACCCGCGACCTTTGGGTTACCAGAACAAACCGAACTAGCCACCACGGCGGGCTCAAACGATTCGTTTCGCAATGAAAAGTTGCCGATGAAAAAATCTTTGAAATACCCACGTGCTCCATTAACCTTTCTTAAGTGTTGGTGCCTCCAATAACTTAACAGTGTCTCTTCGGAAAGTGTGGCTCCAGTTACCTCACAGCTTCAAGTACGTTGAGGAAAATTTGTATAAATATGGCTCATCAAAACCTAGGTTCACTGTGCGAGTGTGCGAGATGAAAAAAAGTTCTTCAAATCAGCTTCATTGTTAAATTTCCCCTTGTATCATTGTGTATTTGTATTCATTTAAAGCACGCTGGTTAGTGTAATTTGAGCTAGTATTTTGTCCACCGTTAATCATTTCCCAACCTATGATAACTTGGCGTACTTCAGTAACTTCAATCTATGAATTATGAAAAAAAGTAATCTAAAATCTCTTAGCGCACGATTTTTATTCAGTGCAATATTGGAAACGTAAATTACCACGCCGGCTCTGTGCCGCACCTACCCGTAGGCCCAATTTAAAAATTTCCTGTATACCTTCACCGCTAGTTTATATTGACGTTACGGTACTTTGGATGTGTCCAAACTTATAATTACACAAAAGGCATCAGACAAACAACTAGTTTACTTGTACATGTATGTATGTGAGCATTGTTATCTAATACGAGAAGAACGGTAGCTATTTTTGAGCCTACAAAAATGCTTAACGCGACAGTATAAATGCGGGTTTCGGCTGTCGTTTGCCTTCTCTGATAGCAACGACGAGACATCCAGTCTCGGTATAGTGACGCGGCGGCCCATGCGACATTTCGGCCACGTGCCTGCGTGCATCGCGTTGCAGGAGCAGGGAGTGGTTGGCCCGTGGCTGTTGGCATTTCCAGGGGAAAGGGAGGAAAGGCTGGGGACGAAAACGCGAGGATCTGGAAGTTGGGAGACAATGAGGGCAAGCTCAAAAAGTTCAACAGGTCTGAGGAAGTGAAGTGTCAAGGAGTGTTGTCGTCTTGACCTCTCCAGAGCTCGAATTTGACTCCACCCTCCCTCCCACCTTTTTCCAGCTCTTTTGTGATTTCTTACCGTGATGAAGATGAGCATGAGGTATGATGCTGATGCAAGAGTGGATGGGAATGGAAGTAATGAGTTGAAATTATTTCATTGATAATCCGTGCCAATCGATTATCTTCGAGTAAACTGTCCTTTTTTATAGATCATGTAGCACCTGATTATCAACTTAAACGCGGGTTTCTTCGACGCGCCAAAGCAATTGGTCCGCTTTCTTTTTATGTTTTGAAAATTTCTTAATTTCGAGCCTTTCGGTTCGCTGTCGTTCAGCCCCAACATGAGTGTTTATTTCCCTCCCCAACTCACAATTTTGTTCTTTCTATGTTTGAATGAAATGCAATTACCTTCAGGTGTGGGTATGTTGTTTGTCTTAATAGATTTTCATCATCATCATCGGCCAACCTCTTCATATTGACGTAGCTCCTCTCTTTTACATCCTTCATCACTTGCTCCATATACCTCATACGAGGCCTGCCTTTTCCATTCTTCCCGTTCACTTTTCCCTTGACAATTCTCTTCATCAGGCCATCGTGTCTTAAGATGTGCCCTATAAGGTGTCCCGTCATCTTTTTAAGGTTTTCAGTAGACATCTCTTTTCTCCCACTCTTCTTAAGACTTCTTCGTTTGTCACTCGATCTATCCATTTTCTCTTCATCAGTATTCGGTAGCACCACATTTCAAATGCTTCCAGCCTGGAGTTCTCTTCTGCTGCTATTGTCCATGCTTCGCTGCCATGTAGTAGAATGCTACAGATGTATGTTTTAATGAAATTTTTCCTCACTTCCACGCTTGTATTTTCAGCTGCAAGCAGAATCTTCCTCTGGTAACATGCCTTTTTCGCTTTGGAAATTCTACTGGCAATTTCTCTTTTACTTCGCCCATCACTGGTTACTCGGCTTCCCAGGTAACAGAACTTAATAGATTGTATTAATATTATTGCCGACAACTTTCTCGTTGAAGGAATCCATTAATTTTCACTCTGATTGCTGATTAACGTTATCGAAATCGTCTAAAGAATCTTGCTTGGGAATCCGACTCCAGCTACGGAACCATCCCATAGACTAGCACACGCTCAACACTTTAATGATGGCATTTAGCTCCTAACGAGTATCTTGAATAATTCTAAAGGTACCCAAAGATAATTCCCTATCACCATTTATTCCCTATTTATCACACGTTGGATAGATAGAAATTGGGTGGAAGCGAATTTTCCCAAACCTCTCTGAATTTCGAACATGATTAGTTATAATGTCATGAGAAAAAGAAAATTCTTAGAGAAGATTCTAGAAGATATCATATCCATTTTTTTGTTTGGTTATATTTGTTTATCAAAGTTTTTCTTCGGGGATCGACCCCATTTATCCGTGAATTTCTTCTCATCCCGTTTCATTTCAAGTAATTACTTAATTACGATATTAACGACACAAGTAACGACGAGCCGATTCGAGTTTGTTCCGTCCTTGTAGCTGCGCCGAATCGGAAGCAGATTAGTGAAAGTGGGATTAGAAGGGAAAATAAAGAGTGGGAAGTGAAGCGCAGTGATATTGAGTGTGTTTAGAAATATTACAAAGGTGTGCGTCCCTTAAAGTCTGTTATTAGCGACCGACAGCTAGGATTTAAGCTTTAACTGTAGTAAGGTAGGTGACGCTTTTAAGTTAGTAAGTTAGGTGGTTTGTGAGGTATACGATGGTTTTTTTGGACAACCTACGGAGGCTGTCGTAAAACCCTGCCTCGGAATTCGGCATTTAGCTCCTAACGAAAGTCTCCGAGGGGTTCAGTTTTATCATCCCATCCGTAGAAAGGATTACTGAATTCGCAATGCTCTCCACACTGCGAACAAGGAGGGGCCGCTCAAACAATCTTTTCCACTGTCAGGGTTCGAACAGGATCTTTCGGGTTGGGAAGACGAGACTCCGGCTGCAGAACCACCCAGGAGACCCCTGTGTGTTGTCGGAAAAATTGCATTCGGTCCCACCCCTCCCTCCCCCCATTCGCTTTTTAAAGGGAAAACACCGAAGTCGGACTTGCGATGGGGTAGTTCGCGAGCGTGCGTGGGATGGACTTCCCTTTCTTCCGCCAGACGGCGCCTGGCGACACCACCCAAGCGATTCCTCATGCCCGTCCTTATTTTATTTTTGTCCTTCGCCAAGTCGTCTCTAATCGAGCGGTAAACTTGATTAAATTCGGAGGGGGATTGAAAGGTGGAATTAGTAATTTTCTTCGCGCTGGCCGGCGTCGTCATTTCTCGCGTCCCGACGCCGAGCGTTTCTCTCCCTCTCTCTGTCTCCCTCCCTCTCTCACACCCGCTTCCTCCCTTCCCGTAACATCTCCTCCACACACCCCCCCGTGGCTCCACCATCCCCAATCTCCCTCTCTCTCCCTCCATCTGCCCTTCCATCTCCCTCGCCGAAGGGGTCCAGCCGCAAACACCGCCCCGTTTCATTTCTCGCGCATGAACGTTATAACCTGCCCGGATACTTGCGCGATAACATGCTCGCAAACCTGCGCACTATCTTGCCTTCATGAATGCCTGATAGGATGCGCGCCCACTCGCACAGAAACTTGTGCTCAAAAAAAAAAATAGCCGCCCTCTCCCTTTCTCTCTCGCCCGCAAAGCACTCCTTCCTACACACCCCATTCCCAATCCACCACTCCCATTTTCCCTGTTGTCTATTCTCGCCCTCTTCAGCCACTCCCTCCGAGCCCATACCACGATGCCAGAGCCGTACCAAATCCCCCCTACCAATTCCTCTCTTCCCTCGCAAACACATGCACGGAACTCGCGGACGCTCATCCTCTCCCCCCTTCAACCAACCCCCACCGCTCCCCAGCTCCTCTCACCCCCCCGACCAGTCTCTTCTCCGCCCTCTCATCCCCCTTGTCCCTCCTCCCCGCCTCCTCTCTCTCATACGTCATGCCTTCTGCCCGATTAAAGCTGCTCCTTTCGAAGATCCCGTCATCATCATGCCTCCCCCCACCCTCCACACGGTGCTTCCACCCTTCCCCCCCGCCCAGAAGTCCTCTCGGCGCCCACCCTCCCTCCCCCTTCATAAAATCCTTCTCATTAACGGTCCCTCCTTCAGGCTCGCGTATTCTCTCTCACTCACCCCCCCCCCCCTCTCTCCTCCCTCTTGCTTTATCCCTCGCCTTCCTGTCTCCATCTCTCTTTTTTCTCCCTCTCTCCACGCTCCTTTCATCCCCTTCTCTCCCTCCTCCGCCCCTCCTCTCCTCCCTTTTTCCTCCTCCCTCTCACCCTTGGCTTTTCATCGCTACCCCGCCAAACCAACCCTTCCCCGGTAACGACATGCATCCCCTGCTTGCGTCTCACCACGATCTGGATCGACCGTGAAAAAAAAGGAAAAGATGATGATAATCATGATAGTAAATAAGTTCGTTCGTCTTGCGTGAAATTGTTCCCTAGGTTGCTGTTTTTGCGGGGCTTGGTTGTTTTCTTTTTCTGCCCATCAAAACTCTTCTGATTTTCTTGAGGGTTGGAAGGGGATAAGGGGTGGGGGGAGGAGGGGTGTATTCGGTTCTTATCCGTCCGGGTGTCCCCCCCCCCATTTTTTTTCCTCCAGCGTATACACACACCCCTTATTGCCGCCGTGGTTGCTACATGGGGTGTGGTAGGGCGTTTATTTTCCGTTCGTGAGCGTCTCTCTCGTCCTCCAGCAGGGTCGGAGGTCGGGGCGGAGGATCCTGCGCTGTGCCTTGAGTCGTCTTGGTTCCGCCGCCCGTTGAATCCGATTGACTCAGTAGGCTGGGGCAGATTTCCTCTTCGTCACTGTCAACTGAGGGCCGTTTCATTCGGAGCTCGTCGTTACGCAGTGATATGCTTCGAGGGATGCGCGGTGAAAATTGCGTCGTGTGAAGAATGCGAAAAGTGCGGAAAATTGCCCGCGTGCATGAACAATTTTGCGGAAAACAGCTCTAGTCTATTTCAATGCAATCGCCGCGAACTTACGCGGTTACAAGCTTCGCAGGTTATTGCTTCTATAAAACGGCCCTAAGATTGGTTTGAGACAGCAAGCTTTCCACTTGATTATTGTTTTTACTAACCCATATAGGTATATTCGGTAACTACGACGACAGCCTAGTGGGACAATCGTTAAGATAAGTTTGATATGATTTTGTCGATCTTTAAGTGTTTTCATGAATGCTTTTTCTCTCCTAATCCAACAGGCATCTCTCCGCTCTTCTCACTCTTCTCTCTCCGTTTGATCTTCATCGTTCTTCTCTACACACACTGTTTGAATGCTTCCAGTACTCACTTCTGGACGCGAAAATCCTTAAAAACCGCTGAAATGGCGTTTTGACGTCGTAGTATCACGAATCCAGTTGTCCACATTAGTAATGTGAAGCTTATCGAGGTTGTTATGTAAAAATATCGTCATTGTCGAAGCCTGGTGACGAGTATGCCTTCCTAATCATGGGGGCTGGTGTGGAATCACGGATGTATCTTTCGCGTTATCGCAATCTTTATCGTTAACGCTTACCCCTATAGTAGTGCAGGGTTAACAGTAACCGTCTATGAAATTTGCTCCACTGATTGTGATAATCGTTTTGAAGTGCTCTGCGAAAAAGGAATAACGGAGATCACGTTCCCTCCAACATAAGTTAAATCAAAAAATAACGATAACGCTAGTGCACGCCTTATGAAGATCCATAATCGAGGCCCTGGTTATCTTCTGTCCTTTGGTGCTCACCGTGACGTACGCTGATCGGGTTTGCCTCAATTTTACCCTCTCCTCCCTTGTTCAACTCTTGGGATAGGTTAAGCCATAAATAACGCAGAAGCATTTTTTTCCTGAAATTAGCTTAAGACATTCTTTCTAAAGTATAATCAAATGTTTGCATACCCTTTATTTCCACTCCCTGTGAGGAAGATAACCGAATTATTGTTCTTGGAATTATAAAATTGTTACCACTCAACTAATATCTTACTTTATGCCTTATCCTCGGGTACTTCTTTAGTTTAGGTATATCGGTTAAATCAGAAACATTCAGCACACAACGATGCCGATATATTTCTCCTTATTAATTTTTATTTGTATTTCTTCGTGTTGTTTTCCCTCCTACGATACGTATAAAGCATGAAAAATGTGAACGACGACGTGCTTAAGGCGGTAAGGAAGAGACGTACGCTGCTTGAAGGAATTAGGTGAGGGAAATGTGTGTGTTTGATCGACTGTAGGTGTTTGGAGTATGCTATTTCAAGAAATAGAGCGTACTGGAAAGGGATTGTTCAAGAAAAGTGGGAAAGAAGAATTGAGTGGGATTATATTTCGTCAAAACATACCATATCTGGTTGAATGCCTAATAATCTGTTCTATGGTATAAAAAGATAAGCCCTTAAACGGTCACGTTTTTTTGACGCTCGATTTTTTTAGAGAGCCATAATTTGTGCAAACATGAATTTGTTAATTATTAAATGTCGTCAACCCCCATATTACAGGTTACTTATTATTCACCCGACTGTCCCGGGTTCGACTTGACGCACTTTTGCATTTTCCTATGGGAAAGGATTCGCGGTGAAATCGGTGTTTCAGAATGCAGCATTATTTTTTTTCGAAAATTAATTGAAAATATATTAACATACCAACACCGAAAATGAATCACAAGAAAGGAAATACCATAAATACTCTAATTCTTATCATCAATACGGTTTTATGTACCAAATCATGAAAACTTTGATAAAATATACCCAGAGTTGGGTAAGATGTTGCTGTTTTTAAAAACCTTCACCATGACGATCAAAGAAATTTTGTGAAGGTTGACTTTCATAAGAATGCATGTGGAAGAAAGGAAAGAAAAAGATAGAAAAAAAGTGCCGACAAGAGGACATCTCCTAACGTAAGTAAAGTTCGTAAATGGAATACTAACTTTGTTTCCTTCCACAGATTTATTTTATAAATAAATCTGTGGAAACAAATTTAGTATTTCATTTACGAAATTCAACTTCCACCTAGTTGAGCATGATACTTAAGTACGCAAGGAACGCAAGTAAAGTTATTGAAAAGCGAGCGAAGCGACGGAGGTTGGATCTCCATAGGAGGTATGGGGGCCCCCTTATATATAAAATATAATTATATTATAAGAAGATTCAATGGAGATCCGAGTAATAAATTGGGAAGTTATATGTAGAATGAGGAAAGCTATTTTAATCAAAATCATAATGGGAGAACATGACGACCTAATCAGATACATCTTGAGACATGTTGCTCTCGTGAAGAAGGTGATGTTACATCACAGAATCGGTTATATCTCGGGACACGGGACATGGTGACAGTCGCCGAGGTGGAACTGATAGGAAGAGGTTTCATGAAAGACTTCGGAAGTGTGACATATGGAGACAGTGGTAAAGAATGTAGTATGAGAGAATAGTTGTGTTAATATGGAGAAGTTATGTGATAGAATGAGCGAGTTAAGTGTTTCGTGGAGCCATTGTTTGGATTGATGATTTGTAATGAATTTGATGGAGGTATCCGCGCAAATCCTGAGTCTCGCGACCGTCCGCCCGTAGTTCGAAGCGTCGTTCGCGAGGAGATTTGGCGCGACACCATTTTCCGGAGGGACACGGCCAATATTATTTCACCGCCGGATGCACTTTAACCTTCCGTCAAGGGGAGAACGGCGCCGGGCACCGCCGCGACGCTCTCGTCGGAGCGGTCGCCTCTGGACGTGCGCGAAACTCTCCGTTTTTCCCCGTTTCTCGCGAATTCGGCGTTCGGTTGTGGATGCAGTCGGGTCTCCTCCTCGGTTCTCGTGGACCCCTTGGCTTCCTCCCCCGCCACTTCTCCCCCCCCCTCTCTCTCTCTCCTCGGCTTCACTCCTCCCTCTCCTTCCACTTTTTATTCTCGCTCTGTTTATCTCTCCCCCCCTCGCATACCCTTCTTTTCCTCTCTCTTCAGCCTCTCTCGCGGGAGGGAGAATAATTCCAGTCTCCGCTGTGCTCTCTGCTTCTCCTTCTCTCCCTGCGCTCTCCGGAATCAATTCCCTCGCCTGGTAACTCACTACGTTTTCCAACAGGTCGTGGTGTGGATGAAGGAGAGAAGCCTTCCTTCCCCCCTCCCCCCCACCCCGCTCCTTCCCTCTCTCCCTTCGTCTTTCCTCCCCCTGGCCTTCTCCTTCCACCCCCGCACGCACCCACCCCATATTCCCCCGCGGTTCTTTTTCCCCGAATCGGGGGCTTCGTCGCAGGAAATAATATGTTTACGTCTGTGCGTGCGGGCGAGGAGTTGATGCGGATGTGTGCGCACATGCTCGTCTATTCGCGCGTCGATTTATATTTTCATGAGCGAATATTTTGATTCGGGCGCCCCGGTGCGAATGACCACGACTGTCGACGTACCTAAAAACCTAATTCTGCTATTTCTCATTCGGCCGCGAAAATACTCTCAACGGCCCTTATGCTCATGCGGAAGGATAGGATTGGGGAAGGGAGTGGTTTATACAGGGCCTTCGCCCGTTCTAAATGGCGATTTGCGGCGTGATTTCCGCCCTAGACTAACTTTTTCCGATGAAAACTTACAATCTCTGAGCTTGGGAAATTGAACTTATCCTCACTCTCGTTACTTTCCCATTCCTCTTCCCATTCTCTTTGTTGTGAGTACACAAGGTACTAATATTCGCGCGAACGGGTAAACATGCGGAGCCGCGGTGACAATATCATTGAAAAGATTGAGTTGGAATGGAAAAAGCGACGTAAATAAAGACACGAACACAATGTTGGTGGGGAGGATGGAAGGATGCAGGATTCGAGATCGAAAAATGCAGACGGATCCGGAGATTTGAGCTGGAAAAAATTTCGGCTAAGCCAGGGATCGAACCGCTGAGCGCATGCTTCCCTACCCGCGTTCGTCTTCGGGGCTCGCGGGATATGCGTGCGCCTATATATTTTTTTATCTTCAGTTTTCGGGAGTGGGGAGGAAGGGTAGTTTAAGGGGATGCTGTTTTCGGTGGGCTGGAGGCGGGGTGGTGCTGGGGGTCGAATTAAACTTTTTCCCGCGTTTCTTTCCGCTTGTTTTTATGTCCCTCTCCCCTCGATCTCTCGGCGATGGCGTAGGAGCTTGTGGGATGGACGAGGTATCACCATTTTTTTAAACTTCTTCATTTTTTTTGCGTTCCTCTCCCGTTCCGCTTCTCCTTTCGTCCCTTTTTCTCTCTCCCCTCACCTCTCTTCCACACCCATTTCACCTCCCCGCTCTCTTTCGTTTTCCCACCCCCTCCCTCCTCTCCCCCAAACTCTTCCTCCTCCTCCTTCCTCCGTCTCCCCCACCCCCTTATTCCTCTTTTCCCCCGGACCTCGACACCTTCAGACCCACTGCCTGCGGTCTGCCGGCACCAGACGCCACAGCGCCGCTGCGATCGTGCTGCCCCCTGGTCGCAGACGCCTACTACTAGGCTTGCTCCCGTATCGATCCGAGGGCATGTGCAAGTCGACCTTCCTGCCCTCCCCCCCTCTCCCTCTCCCCTCCCCCCCTTTTCCTCCCCCTCACCTCACTCCCCCTACCCGCCCCCTCGAATTCTCTTCCCCCCCCACACCCCACCCTTCAACCCCGATTCCCCCTTTCCTCCCCCCACCCTCGACGTTTCCCGCGACCTACCCCCGTCTCGCTGACGATTTCTCTCTCTTCTCCCTTACTCTTGTCTCTCTCTCTTTTCCCTCCATCTTCTCTCTCTCTCTCTCTCGCTCGCTCTTCGGCCATTTTCTTCTCTCTCTCTCTCTCCCAAGGGCTCGGTGCTCGGTAGTTGAGCATCCCTCAGCCCGAGATGCGAATCGTATGTCGTGGGGGCGTCTGGGGGGCGTTATGTTTCGTGCGCATCGGAGCTCTTGACGGCGTTGACGATCCCTCCCCCAAAGGCTTTGCTGCACCCTTGCGCCGTTCGCCCCGTGACGTGTCGATACGCTGCGAGTATCGCTCGATATCCTCGATCTCCAGCCCCGTCGCCTCGCCGCATATCGCGGTGCGGCGTCGCGCGAGCATCGGTGGCTATGCGGAAGGCACAATGACGGACGGGGTGGCCTGGTCGGCAGCGCTGTCGCATGGCAACCCAAATGTCGCGGCTTCGAACCCCGCCTCGGGCGCGCATGTCGCGTTCTTCTCGGGGTAGTGTTTAATATTGATGGTGCGATGTTACGTCGGGATTTGGAGCACCTCAAAACTAAATTCAACTACGCGTCTAACCCTTCCGCTCCTTTATTTCCCGTTAAACTCCTCTCACGGGAACCCTCGCGCCAGTATGGTATTATCTCTTAGTAGGGCTCGTCGATATGGAGATATATAAATGTCCATATTATTTCCGCATATTACTGGTCGATATGAAAACATCTAGGGGAAGCGATGCATCGAGTGTCGTTAATTATCATCGATATGTGAATAAGGACGACCTTATTCATCAGGACCTTGTTGACTATATAACTGATGATGAACCCAAAAATCGTCGTCATATCAATAATTTACCTATCGTCGCCACCTCGATGATATTGTATCGAGGGTCAGTGATGATAGTAGACCGTCCCCGAATCGTTCCCGAGCGCCCTCGTCTCACTGCCGTGCCAAAACACTCGCATGTTTCCATTCCTCTACTTCCCTTTCTCATTCATTGTCTCCCATATCCGTCTTTCGTGGCTGACGAAACGACAAACCCTGCCACATGCCCTTGATGGGCGGCCTGATGGGCCAAATCTAGTTTTGGGTGTCGCCAAGGAACCTCAGTTACGGGAAAATAAGTCGAGAGATAATTTACGAGTTGGAACCAAGTGTGCGGTATTATCTCGTAGTCCCATGCTTCTTTATCTCTTCGAGTATATCTGGTTATTACGGAATTTCCCGTCTTCCTTTCCATCTCCTCTCTCTACGTCTGCATATATACGTCGTCCCTCACCGTTCGATTGCGTAACACAAGGGGGCGGCGGTTGGGGGGGGGGGGGGATGGGAGGCAGCATTGGGGGAGGTAAGGAATCGTCTCGTAAAAATCCATTGGGCACCCCCCTCCACACTCCACCTCCCCCTTCCCGTCCTCTCCCTATCCTGTGGTTTTTCTCGCTCCGCCCAAAAAAATCCCTTCTCTCCACCCCAATGTGCATCGCAATCTTCTGTCTCTCTCTCTCTCTCTCCGCGGATTCGTCCTAGATTCTGCAATTTGGCTCCGTTTTCTCCCCTCCTGATACGATTCTCCCGCCCATCCCTATCTATGCTCTACGGCGGACGCGTTCGCTCGTTCAACTTTGCTCTAATTTCGCGTAATCCCCACCTCGCTGTTGCCATCCTCCTTCCTCTCACGCGGACGTGCCTGTTTGCTGAGTTTTGCTGCAATTTCTCGTTATTTCTCGCCTTTTCCTATTACGTTTCCCCACAACGAGCGTGTTTTCTCGTTCAACTTTGCTCTCGATTTAATTAGTGGCGTTATGCAGCTCAGGGTATTTATTACCGCACTTTTATTCTACTTTGCCACTTTTGAATGTTTCATTTCCGTACCCTATTTCTCTGCATTACTTCTTTTCACTCCATCTGGTGAGCCTATAAGCCTGCTTCCCTATTTCTCACTTCGAACCATTATACCATCTAATGCATACTTCAGTGAACCTCGCCTTTAATGACTATCTCCCTCCGCCTACTCTGTCTCCTAATTTCCTCCTTATGTTTTCACTTAATTTCTTCGTTGTTTACATCCCTCCTCTCGCTCAAACTTGCTAGTATCTTTGGTTTTGCCGCATTTTCTCCCGATTCTCCCGCTGCCTCCTCTCCCACCCGCCTCAAATTCCGTCTTCGAGTCTCGTTTTCTCGCGCATTTGTTTATTTTCCAGTTTTTCTTTTTTATCTTGCTCTCTCGTATTCTATTTTTGCTGTAATTTCCATCCTGTGCGAGAGAGTTCGTTTGCATTATTTTGTTTCATCGTCGTATTTGTCATATGTTTATGTATATCGTGTCTTTCTCTTCGTATTCTTTTGTCTGTCGTTTCCTTCGTCTGCTCTGCTTCTAGTCGCCTACAACCCGATTGCCGCGAGGCTTGGCGGAATGGCAGACGGTTCGGTTTCCTTCGACTCGGTCCCGTCGTGACGGGAGTGATTTTCTCCGTCCATCTCTCTTTCTCTCCCCTTCTCCTTTCTCCCTCGCGCCCCACGCCCCTTCTGCACCCCTCCCACCGTCTCCCCCTCTCCTCTCCCGCCCTCTCCTCCCCCGCCCTCTTCATCTCCTCCCCGTCCCGACTCAGTCTGGGCGAAAAAGAACCTCTCTCTCTCGCCCCCTCCTCCCATCTCCCCGCTGGGTCTTGCCCGATTTGGTGAAATTTCGAGGGTTTCTTCACTCCCTCGTCTTTATTCTCTCCCTCCCTCTCTCGCATTCACCCCTTCCCGGCACACAATGTTACCTCCTCCACCCCCTGCCACCCTACCCCTCATCGCCTCCCTTTTAATCTGCCGCCCAATTAGGACGTCCTCTTCTGTATATTTCGATGCCCCCTTCGGTTGGGAAAATATTTAGTCCAGGGAGTTATATATTTTTTTCACCTCCTTCGCTGGGCCTCGCGGTGTTGTTTATTTTTTTCGAGTCGGTGCCCTCCTTATTTCTCTTTTCGAATGGCGGTTGTCCCCCCTCCCCTCTCTCTTTTCCCCTTCGCCGTTGCCAACCCGGAGGAGTGTTCGATGTGGCAAGGGGAAACTGGTGAGGAAAATCCGAAGGATGGAGAAAATTCGGGTGGTGGGGATATCGGGAGGTGATAGGGTGCTAAAGGCTGTGATAGGAGGGAGAATATGTGATCATAGAAGTGGGGGTAGGAAAATAATAGGAATTCTGGACGCTCTAGCGTTATTAGAAAACATACAAGGCCGGATTTTGGCAAATCTTTTCTGCCTTTCCTATTCAGTGCCTTCACTCACGGTTGTCTTGTCGTCTTCTCTTCGCGCCATACCTTCATCGCCTGCCTGTAATGCCTCCATATTGAATAATAATAATAATTCAAAAATAAGTTGTTTTTCCATTGCTTCCTACTTTATTATCTTGTGTATACATAGTTCTTTATCCATGGTTTGTAATATAGTAAGTTATTCCATTTGTTGAACCCAGTGTAAAGGCTTGAGTTGCTGATTTTGGTTCAGACAAGTAAACAAATAGTAAAAGAGCGAAGTAGCTGGGAATAGATGCAGTTTAGAGTGGGAAGTAATACTTGGAAATCCCTAATGACCTGTATTGCATCGAAACGGGATCCCCCAAGACCCACTTCTGTATTGTAGAAACTTTGATAGATCTTAGGGAACGTCCATAGCCAGCTATCATTACGTCAATTCATCTTGCTCATCTAGGTTGTGGTTTTTGATTCCTTTGCTCTTAACGATGGGAGTATATTGAGGCATATGTAACATTTAGTCACACACTAAATCCATTCCCTCTTCTCCTGTGGCTTTATTTGGTGTATTACTGCTGACGATGAAGGCAGGCTTAATATGGAACTGATTAGAATGGAGTATTTGGTATTATTGGCATAGAACTGTAATGGGACACGAAATTACAGATAGTAATCATATATAGGTTGCCACTGAAATATATGATGTAGTCTTGTTTTGATTTAGTGATGCGGCTTTAAATGCTTGCGTGCCACAAAATCGCTAAAGGGAGCTTTTTGGTTGACTCCGTGTTTTATAGTGTTTCAGACTGAGTTTTCCCCTAAACCCTCGTGATTGGAGAAATACTTATGCATTTTCTGAATACCATTTCGTGTTCCCTACCGCGTTGTGTTCTCGTTATCTTTTCATTCCTATCTAACGAAATTTATTTTTATTAATTCTGTACTGTTGTGTATTCCTTTCACCAATTAATATCATCACCACTAATCACCGATACTAAGATTGGTCTGATGCGGCTCTCCACACGACTCTCCTAGCACCTAACCGTTTCATATTCATGTAATTCTTTTCTTGTACGCCTTCACTACTTGCTCAAAATATCTCATGCGAGGCCTCCCTTTGCCATTTTTCCCATTCGGTGTTCCATCTACATTTGTCTATATCAGACCATCATGACTCATCACATTAGTAAATACTCTTCGTCTTCATTTTTCAATCTGGCCTTATGTGGATCGCGGGAAACAATTGGTTCGTTGGTCAGTCTTTTCTTCTCCTCCCAACATTTCTTCATTCTCTCGTTTTAGTCCTTCCTCCTCTCTTCTGGCCGGGCGCTCTTTGCTTATATTGGGACCATTATAATTCGTCAACTTTCATCGAAAAATTTTTATTCCACGTTTATTTTGGATTGATTCCAACTTCCTCCAAATATTTTCTTTCTTGCTCAATCATCCATTTTGTGGTCGCCTTTGGCTGGTGATGTGGTTGTAGATTTTCTTTGTCGATCTACAGTCACTCATTCTAAAGAGGTGCCCATAAAACTTAGTCTTCTGTCGCGTATCGTGTCTGTAATCTTTCCCACCTGTTGGTATTGTAAAAGTATATTATCATTGTTATATCCAAGGAGGTTAGAATGTACTGGAGAAGACATTAGCATGCTAGGCTACGGGTGGCTGAAGCCAAAATGGAGGTGCTGGGGAACGATTAGACCCCACCTGCTCCGTACAAAACGTTGCGTTTTTATGCGGCCTCTTACGGAAACTGCATGTGTATTTAAACTTAAATGACAATTAAATAGTACCCAAATTTCATCCAAGTGGCGCGGCGTCACTTAATCTTCCTAAGGCTATTAATTTGTGAAGGATATAAAAGAGAAGAATTACGTCACAATTCATTGCCGATAGAAGAATCGAGTGGAAAGCTGTGTCAAAGCAATCTTAGGATTGTTGACCAATGATGATGATGATGATGAAGGCTATCAATGCGTTTGATTTTTCTGGGAGTTAATTTTAACACGAACGGGTTCGAGTTTAACCTATTTAACCCTTCCATGACTGTGCCCTGCAAACTTACAAAAACAGCTGTGTGAGGTACTCGGGTACCCCAACGCTTTTTTTCCCGAATATCACTTTTTTTCTTTTACTTAGCCTTTAATTATGTTTAAAAATATATTATTGATTATTTTTTTTGAGATTATCTTGTATTTTTGTAATTTATACCCTCAGAACTTTGCATTTAGTAGGCCCCTATAGGACCTACGCTCGGAGCTTTGATGCCAACCCGGGCATACCCTAACACATCCCTGCATATGAGATTTGGGATAATAATGTGATATTATTACTGTTAATGCTATAAATAATAAATCGATTGAGAAATCTGTATGAATGGGGTGACTGAGTTGCCACACTCACACGACATGACGTTGTGTATAGCAATCAGAGCAAAAATGGCTGTGCGGAGTACTTGGGTACCCCATTCAAAAACTAAAGATATTTTGGGAAAAATCAGTTCAAACGCATTTATTACAATTCAATAATATAAAAGAAACGCTTATGCACAAATACATGGAATAAGAAACATACGTGGTTAAAAATAAAACTTTACTACCAAATTTCGTTATTTTGGGGTCCTCAAATACCCCGCACCGTCACGGGAAGGGTTAAACTACATAATGAGTGCTTGTTTGCGTGCTTGCGCGCCATCCTCTGTTTCTTTGACAAATTTTAAAAAGTGCACTCCATTATTCATCTTACAACTCGCGTGAAAAACAACTTCTTCCGTATGAGTATCTCCAGTAGCAAGCCTGTTCCTACCAAGATGGCCGCTGGGAATCTTAAATCAGCTGCGATGCCTCCTCTAGTGCATACATTCTTACCTCCTTGGTTATATCAAAGCACGATTGTAGATGTGCAAGCCAAGTCATGGCTTGCAATGCCCTAACCGCGGTGTTAAGCCTTGTTCTTGCCGTCCACACGGATTTGCCGGGGTGCAGCATCCCTTTTGACGGTGCGCAGTGGCCGCCCTCGCTCGCTTGCCTGGTGTTCCACTCTTCAGGGTCGTGTTCTTTTCCTCCTCCCACCGCGGGGAAAAGCGTGCGTCGGGGATCACGGGCGTGCTTGTAGCCGAGGTTTCGTCAAGAGCCCTCGTCGTGTGGCGTGGAAGGGGGAATGGGAGCGCTCGTGAAACTCTTATCGATTTATGCGAGCGATTTGTAGTTCAGGGACGCACATAAGTTCCATTATTTTTTATTTTCAATTAATCCCTCTGTATTTTTTTCTTCTGGATCTCGCCGTGTGGGGAAGGTTATGAAGGAGAGGAGGGAGGCGTGTGATGTAACCGCGATCGGGGTGGTGAGTGGGCCTGAAAGTCAGGGAATATTCAGGGAATTTTGAAACTTAGGGCAATCTCGGGGAATTCGTTAAAAATAATAATAACAATAACAGATTGGGACGAAACTGACCCTTCTGTCATCTAACCCCTCGTCAAATACGTCCACGAATCAATAAAATTGTTTGAATGGCACATACGTAAATGTAAAAAAGTTGAATAAAATAGGTATAAAGAGAAGAAAAAAACATGCATTTTTATAATATTTAGAAATCCATAAAGAGATAAATTGGTATCTACGTATCATCGTATGACATATAGATAAGAAATACAAATTGGCAATATTGAAAACGTTAAGAGCTTGTGTTCTGGATACTGCTCTGGTTTCCGATCCTTTTGGCACGAGTTCGAGTCCCGGCAACTGTAGAGAATTTTTAGTGGAATACCAGTTCCATTTTGAGAAGTGCATGAATAGTATTTCAGGATTAGACTTAGGTCTGATGGATCGTTAAACGGTGGATCCTATGACACCTTTCGTTGTGAGTAAACTGATGTCGACGCCGGATTTCGCTCCTCTCTTCAGCTAGTTCCCTATAAATCATACCTACAAAGTAACATTATGGCGCTATTAACCTCGGCTATCGGTCGCCTCTTGAATAATTACTACTAGTACTGACGAAAATAATGACCCGGATTTCATGGAATTCGGTATGGAATATAAATTAAGTCATCCTCAATATGGAATACAAATCACCCTCAAAAAATATACTACGGAGTTCGGGGCTGATGGTCAATATATGTTGGTGTTCTGATCGTCAATAAACATTGAAGTGATTTGAAGCTCACGAATTAACTTCCTGCAGGCCACCGTGAGTGTAGAGGATGTCAGAACAACAGCCATGCAAGGGGGAGGATAGGAAGGAGTTAAGAAAGGGGTGAAAATCAAGGCGCGATTCGATGCAGTCGTGTTGTATCTATCAATATCGCGATCGTGAATGGTGCGAGAGGAATCAGAATCCCTGAAACTTTTTCGACAATCGATCTCTCCCATTTTTGTCACTTTTATCTGACCTGCAAGTGCAGCATGGGGTGCCATTGCCGTTCGTGGTTCGTGCGAGCATTGGTATCGAAACTGAAAATTATGTAACCGTTGTTAAAGCCAGCCCTCGCGTTTTTCGATGCCCTGCTCCGATCAGTTGAGAGTGACACGCGACCTGTCGTCCCCTGCCGCACACCCCCTACGTTCTTCATGGTCGTAGGTGGAAGGGAGCTGTGTCGTTTTAGGGGATGTTCGATTTCTTGGACGAGTTCTTTCTCCCCCAACATTTTCTCCCTCTCGTCCCCCCCTCTACTCTGGTCCGGTCGGTGGGAGGGCATCTCGCGCATTTTCGGAAGTTCAACCTCCGCGCTGACCCCTATGACAACAGCATAGGCAGGTCAGTGTTGAAGTCCCTATCTCCCCGCCCCACCCACCCTTCCCCTCTCAAACCCTCTCCCCACTATTTCCCCTCCCTCCACCCTTTCCAGAATGCCCCACTCAAAGGTGCCCCAGCGTATTGTGGTGGTGGTGTTGGTCCATCGCCGCCTCGCTTCCCTCTTGCCCCCCGTTGAACTCTCGCCCCTCCCGCGTTTTCTCCGGCTTGCATTCGACGTATCGTCAGTCTCTCTCTCTCTGGGGGATGATCTTTGGACTCGACTCCGCTCTCCCTATTCCTTCCTTCCCTCAAGCGGGAATTTCGCGCCAGGAGACGGATTCTTGTGTTTAAATATATAGGCTTTAACTAATTTCTCGCCGGCAGGTGAATGGGAAGCAGAGTTCTTTTTACCTCGATCCCTCTCATCTCTCGTCCGGCGTCGTAAAAGGATAGAATGCAGCATCCAGAAGAATGTCGGTTCCGATCGCGGTAGTCAAGAGTCAGTTACGCAGGGGCCTGGACAACCCAGAATTCGTGGGTTCGAGGACTATGCTAATTGTTGTCATTAGGGGAGGCTACCGACAAAGGTCATCTGCTCCATTAAGGATAGGTGGGGTGTTTGGGTAGATGGATGAATTATTAAGGAAGTGAGGTAGGGTGGAGAGAAACACGACGTCAGCATTAGCCTGCTCTTGAGGAAAGGCGCCAAGGGGTCCATGATTTAAGGTGGCTGGGTCGAAATTTACAGGTGTATAGATTTTCTTCATAATTGCAATATTTGTTCCTTTAATTATGCTCTAAAATTCTACGAGAAAATTTTTTGGGGTTTTCGGTGTAGTTTTTGAGATATTTAAGGTTTTTTTAACATGGGGCCTTATGGCGCACCCCGCTTCGTAAGGGCCAATTATGTATTATTTACGTTTCTACCATACAGATTTTCTCCAAAAACTGAAATGATGTGGATATTAGCCAACAATTTCTATTCTGAGAAAATCAACTAGTGTTATCGACTTATTTCCTCCGTATATACGAACGAAATAAAATATTCCTTAAATTTTCAAATATCGCGCGCGAAGTTTTGAGGTGCATTTGGCAACGTGGAATCAGACGAGGGAAAGCGAACGCGCGAGAAACCACAACAAATCACACCACAAAGTCCGCGAATATTACAATGTAGTCCCCTTGACAGAGTTCTCGACATAGATTAAAGAAGAAAGAAGAATTCGCTTCTTTAATCCAAGGAGGCTACTTGTACAAAATGTTATATTCGTGCTCTAATCTATGGTTCTTGAGAATAGACGAATACGACACCTACCGTTACGACCGCTGAAACACAGAAACAATTGCCTACACAACAGCAGTGCCGAATTTCAGAATGTGCGTTGTTGCCGAGTAAAAAAGAGAGATTAAATAAATGGTTTAAATAAATGTTATAAATGTTTAAGCGTTTAATCACAATTATATCGTCACTACAAAGTGTGCAAATGCCCATAGCACAAAATTACATACTTTTTCAATCCTTACATTAAAACCAACATCTCCAAGGTCAAAGGATATGCACAGAGTGACAACGTTCAGGTTGCCAGAAACCTAATCAAGTCAAGTTTTATGTTATGTTTCATGTCAATAATTAAATTAAAAAGGGCAATGTTTCAATTTGACTTGAGAATTTGGGGCATCCGGTTAAAATGTCGTGTAATTTAATCACCTACAAGCAATTTTTTAGTGCCATTGAAATGATATGAGCACTAGTTCTCAACGACTCACGATTACCGAACCAGCCACCTTAAACTCCCATCTTACGGACGAAGTACTGCACCCGAAGTGTGTCCATATAGCTTTAAAGTCGGGACCGGCGTATAAGCGATATAGTGAGTTCGAATCCCGGCTAAATAAATTCTAAGTCTTAGGATAAGTGATATAGACGGTGCAATGTAGCTTAGCAGTTGAGGTACTAAGTGTAATTAATTATACTACTGCTAGGATTTAGCTGTTACTGCTCGTTTTTCGTGCACTGTGCACGTTTGTTTAGTGTCCAACCCGAGGCGTGGCGGTAAAGATGCGTTATTTCCGGACTGTGTTATTCTTATTGAATTACCATCTTGTTTCGCGGATGTTGTCCATAAAATCTCGCTTGAAACTCTCCTCCCCCTTAAAAAGGAAGTCCGTAACCGTATCTTAGTTCATACTCCATTAGGAATAAGCTGTGTTATAAAGCTATTGAAGGTTCCAAAAATCCTCAATGACTAAATAGTGACCTGTGACGACGACTATAGAGATGAAATTTTACTTTCCTAAAAATGGATGACGACGTTTCATTGGATGCTCGCATTCGGTACTTGGTCACTTATGTTTTCATTGACTTTAGGTTCCTTTTTTGCAAGGCTGAGTAACACGTTCCGTTTGATGTTACTGTTGAATTCGTCGGCTGCATAGGCCTTGCAGTGAATATCCCCTTTTCTAAAGGTAGAGATGGAAGAAAAGTATTAATAATTTTATCGCGAATTTTGACGCGTCGCAGAAGGAGGAACTTTCGTCGCTCTTTTCGTTACATACGGTAGCGATGCAAAAACTAACTCGCGACCAGAATGATTCCCAACTGATCAGCCCACTCCTCCCCTCCACCATCGAAGGGGGAGTTAGGCACCTAATTTGCAAATTAGGACTCTGCTTCAGTTAAATCACTCGGATTCCGCAATTTTTCAAATTACTTTTGTTTGACATAAGCCGTCTTACCACTTCTTGGTCCCGCGGAGTACTTTTTGTTGCCATAGGTCAGTGACGTTAGGCTTTCCGAGCCCCTTCCCTCCGAACCCGAGACCGACGACGAAAGCATTTGTCCCGTAAGTTGTCTGTTGCCTGTCGTCCGACCGTTTTGAGATTCCTTGTGACAGCCGTCCGCTGTCCCGAGTTGTTCTCTGCCTTGGGAGAATTTTATCGATAGCACCCTTCAAGAATTTTATTCACTGACGCACATAACGTATTTCTGGGAAGAGATAACACTATTTGAATGACATTTCCGTCTTTTGGCGTGATTAGCGCTGCTCTTTTTCTCCCTTGGCCAGAGAAACTCTGGAAACACTGTCTCTCTTGTATCTGAAGTTATCCAATGTTGATGAGAAAATTATTAATTCAGTTACTATTACTATTAATAGAGTTAATTGTGTTCGCCTTTGTGATTTAATCCTGATTTTTCTTCAGATTCGATCATTTCTCCCCGTATGCTATCCTCGATGCTCTTTAATAGTTCTTTTGTTTGATGCTTTTAATATTTTTTTCGAAATGACATTCTTTCCCGTAGCTAGTTTCCCCATGCTTTTAATGACTTTCATTTCAATTATTGTCGCCTATCATTTGTCAAGTGTGTGAAAACATTTCCCGGAAACAGTTGCAGTCGAAGGCGCGGAGCAATTTATAAGAGAAGTCATTACTTCGGGTTGAGTGTGTTTACGTGTTTATCGGCGTCACTCACCGGCTCTCACTTCTCAAGGGTTAGGAAGACTGTATTCCCGTCTTTGCAGTCACGGTTTCTTGCAATGACTCACGCTCACGCCTCAAGCGCCGCCATTGGATTTTTAAGTGGCGCTTGCTATAATTATTTCCGTCCGTGGCGCATTTCTTTCGCTGTCCAACGCGAGGTGCCCGTTGCTAAAAGCCGGTAACGAAGGTCGCACTCTCTGCTAGCCTTGCCATCCAAGTACGTTGTTCCGTGTTCCTTTGTTGTGAAGCACAGGGCTGTGAAATGTACGGGCTCCTACAATATATGACCATTTTTTCTTGACATGAATGGAGTAGTGGTGAACACGGAGTCATTTGTGCTACTACCCATTTGTGTCGGTGGCCATCAATAAATTATAAGTTTCGACCTATCTCGAGAACTCATCAAGGAGTTCGTTTGTTGCCTGGGGAAATTTTTATGGAGTCAGTCTCACCTCCATTTTTCCTCCGAACTGACCATTTTTTGCCTCTTAATTTCTTAAAATATGTGTATTTTTCCCTTCTCTGAACATGTATTTGATGAATAATAATACTCCTTTGCGTGGAATTTTACGTTTTAGATTTGGAAAACCTTAAAATTTCTCTAAGGAAGTGAAATAGAAAATTAAAATTGATTAAAGGTTTTATCTCACCCTAATGACTAACTATGAGTAAGGACTGCTGCGTGATGTAGGAAATCATTGGTAATTAGGTTAACGTCTACTACCATTACTTTGTGGAACATATCCCTTCTTTAGAAGTAAACTTTGCGAGTCTACAGAAACTGATTCTCCTTCCTGAGAATTCCTGTAGTCTCACAGAGTCACTCTTTTTATGGTAAGCATACATCATTTCCTCTGCAAAATCTGTTTGGTCTATAATGAATGAAAATATATTACTGGTACTTGTTTCCTGCTTCATTATGCATGAGATATTAAGGTGGCTGTTTTTCTAAGGTGGCATTGCCACAGAAAATATATAAAATGTATGTATTATTATACATTTGACAGTTGTATGCCACATGCATCAGTAACTTTGCAACAGGGTCTTCATTTCACGTTATTGCTTATGCATAAAAGCACCCGTTATAAATTTTTTTTCTGTTTAATGAAAAATATATCAATTGCTATGTGTTAGTTTTATGGTTTTACTCTTCTTTGAGACACCATGAAAAATTTTAACTTAGCATGTTAATTTTGCAAAATTATCCCCCATTCGATTCGGGGTTAAAAAATTCATGTGGTTACTTTGTATAAAAATTCACAAGAAAAATGACTTAGATTTCTACTTTGTTTCTGCATTTGATCATTTCTTTTTCTCAGTAAATGCATTTTAATCAGGGTTGCATTTTATAGTACCTATATACTGCCTCAGCTTGTACTTTTGAGATATTTTTGTCATTCACCACATGAAATGTGTATAAGAACAGGAACTTGATTGATGTGTAGATAGGATAGTGCAGTAGCACTTACTAAAGGAGAATCCTTTCCTCTGTTTTTGTAGGTTTACTACGCCAAGAAAAAGCGGAGGGCCCAGCAGACCCAGGGAGAGGATAGCTCTCACAAGAAAGAACGTAAACTCTACAATGATGGTTATGATGATGACAATCATGATTATATCATCAAGAATGGGGAGAAGTTCTTGGACCGCTATGAGATAGATTCTCTCATTGGAAAAGGATCTTTTGGACAGGTTTGAATACCTTTTGTTCATTGAGATAATAGTTAAAATAGTGTGAATTGGATTTACCTCATCTTTAAAAGCTATTAATTTCCATTTAAAAGTTTTGATTTTTGTACATATGTGGTGAAGGTTTTCCATAAATTTACCTGTGTTATTTACTATTCGTTGATGTTTCTGAATTTATTTTTGTGTTATATGTTTCAGGTGTTTCTGAATTTATTTTTGTGTTATATGTTTCAGGTGGTCAAAGCCTTTGATCATGAAGAACAATGTCATGTAGCTATCAAGATCATTAAGAATAAAAAACCATTCCTTAATCAAGCTCAAATTGAGGTTAAGCTTTTGGATATGATGAATAGGGCAGATGCTGACAACAAGTATTACATAGGTAAAGACAAAATAGGTGCGTAACCATGTTTCCGAAAATCCTTCTTAAAGTCAGATACTTAAATGGAATGTCAATGGGGACTGTGATTGGCATCCGTATATTAATTATTACTTTTTAGTATGTAATCTGCTCTCTCCTGACACAACCTTCCTTTTGGTGATTTTTGGTAATTCTGTGTACCATTTCTTCCAGTGAAAACACCATCACTGGTTTTTAATTGCTTTATTGAGTTTTAGAGTATATTCAACACAAATTTTTCTCTACTGTTTTATGACCATATTCTTCCAGTATGGAAAACAATGATGAGTTAAAGCTTTTGGAAACATGGCTGATCTCTGAATGTTAACGCATGTGTGGGCCCAGTTGATCATGCCAAGTATTTTCTCATAGATGGATAGTGCTAGTAATTTTTTTATGTAGTGATGGTGATTAACCTTTCCATTCCTTGCTTGTAAATGTTTTGATTTCTAATTTGTGCTGTTAACCTTGAATGATGAGTAGATGTTTGGGTGTGTTTTCATTCTGGAGTGTGAGCTTGCATGACATTGCTTTGGGATGCTACTGAAATTGTTTGAAGGAAATTATTTTTTCTCATATTTTTAAGTGTCTTGTTAATTTGCACCCACAGTGAAACTGAAGAGGCACTTCATGTGGAGAAATCATCTTTGTTTGGTGTTTGAACTTCTTTCATACAATCTGTATGATTTGTTGCGGAACACCAACTTCCGAGGGGTATCTCTCAACCTTACTCGAAAGTTTGCGCAACAACTTTGTACGGCACTTCTCTTCCTGTCCACGCCCGAACTAAATATCATCCACTGTGATCTCAAGCCAGAAAACATCCTTTTGTGCAACCCTAAGCGCTCTGCAATCAAAATAGTAGATTTTGGCAGTTCGTGTCAGCTGGGACAACGGGTAAATAACTATGAAATTATATTTTTGAAACATCATGTAAACCATAGTAAGATTCTTTAAGCATTGATATCTTCTGATGCTAAGTTTTATTTTGGTATTTAGTTTTATCACTTTTTTGCACTGTATGTATTTTTGTTTCTCAAAGTCATATTCTTTACTCTCTCAGACAGTGGTAATTGTTTAAATATTTAATCTTAAATGTTTTGTATTCTAGTTCCTTTTTTCCATGAAGCTGTTTACATATAGATTTGGAGCATTATAGTTTGAAAAACAAGCACATTTAATTGAAATACTAGATTAATATTGGTCTTCTAAAGGCTGTACAATGCTGAATTCAATATAGCCATTAAAGTGCTTTGTCACTCGAAAATAGATTATAGAAGATGCTATTGGTCTTTATATTAGTGTACAAATGCCAAGATATAAGAATCAAGTTGTTGGCCATCTAAGAAATGTTTATTTTGATATGAAGGACAAACTATTAAATCTTAGAGAACTCCTTTAAAATTTACAAAAAGAAACGAGTATTGAGTATATCCATGATAAGTAAATGGGAAAGTTTGTTTAGTTATCCCATTTTAGTTTTAGTTTTAAAATATCAGTCTGTCAAAAAGTAATGCCAGTTAATGACAGAAGAAAGCTTTTGTGTATTACTGTACATCTACAAAAAAATTCTGGGAATTTAAAGTTATGGGCAACAAACTTTTTTATTAGTAAGTATTATCCATAGTACTTTGTTGGAGCGTATGAGATAAGAACTGATAGTAATCGATAGATTCGGCTTTCACTTGGGGAAAATTCATGTTGAATAAGAAGATGCAACCTATGTAAATTTTCACAGACTTTTATTTGTTGGTACAATGCAGAAGATGCAACCTATGTAAATTTTCACAGACTTTTATTTGTTGGTACAATGCGTTTTGACGCTAAGGCATCATCTTCATGTACCTAAGTGAAGTAATTATTCAACTGATAGTAAATTGAATAGGGTAAATATACCTAATAATGTATCATATAACAGATGTCTAAGAGTGATCATATGAATGTAATTAATGCTTTTTGTGTAACCTATCTCTGCATAGTTGATTTCATTATGAGCTTAAAATGTTTTAGACAGAATATGTGGACCTTTTTGCTGTAGGCATCTTTTGGTGATGAAAATTAGGAAACTGCATTGTTAATGTTATTTTTGAATTGTTGATTCATAATGGAGCCTATTGGTGTCTCTTGGATTCCTTTTACCAAATTTTTCTACATTTCTCCCATGGTCAATGACGGTGATTATGGAATTAGTTGTGCGTGCTGAATAAATATATGCAGTAAATGTTCCATCAATTTTCATTATGTAGTGGGAAATCGGATACTATGACTAATTCCAATTTTTCCAAGTCTTTGGTATTGGATAAGCTTGCTGAAAGAAGAACCTCTTCTCCTTGCAGATATACCAGTACATCCAGTCAAGGTTCTACCGTTCGCCAGAGGTTCTTTTGGGAATTCCTTATGACCTAGCTATAGATATGTGGAGTTTGGGATGCATTCTTGTAGAAATGCATACTGGAGAACCCTTATTTAGTGGAGCAAATGAGGTAAAGCTTGATTTTCAGTGGATTCTAATATGACATGGATTTTATGAATTCTAATTCTTGAAAATTTAAATAAATTTGAATTCTATGGATACATTTTCTGACAATACAGTGTGTGAGAGTTTTAAGTTGTGATTTTTAATGAAAAAGAAATCTGTGGGTGCCTGAGATGATTTTTCTGTTTGTAATTTTTTTTACAAATACAGCAGTTAAATTTATTTCTAATATTTTTCACTATAGAGTTCAAAATTTTGCCCTTACAAATAACCTTGAGGTACCTAGTTGGATACTTTCCAGAGTGAACTTCTCATGATGTATTCAAATGTTAAAACACTCAATAATGAACCCATTCTCAATTTTTTTCAAAATCATACTTGCATCATCATGTTTTGCCTAAAGTATTCAATGATGAATATAATATTTATCTGCTGAGGTTTCTTTTTTTAATGCACCTCTTGCCATCTCTTAGGTCGACCAGATGAACAAAATTGTAGAAGTTTTGGGTATCCCACCAAAACACATCCTTGACCAGGCGCATAAGGCGCGGAAGTACTTTGACAAACTGCCCGATGGCTCATACGTTCTAAAGAAGCCCAAGGATGGTAAGAAGTATCGCTCTCCCGGAGCGAGGAGGTTACATGACGTTCTGGGTGTGGAGACAGGTGGGCCAGGCGGACGACGGCAGGGAGAGCCTGGTCATGCCGTCTCCGACTACCTCAAGTTCAAGGACCTAATCCTCCGCACGTTGGACTTTGACCCGAAGACGAGAGTGTCCCCATACTATGCCCTGCAGCACAACTTCTTCAAGCGCACCGCGGACGAGGGCACCAACACTGGCCACAGTGCCAGTGCCTCTCCGGCGTTAGACCCATCATCGGGGGTGGCCACGGGCAGTCCCGGAGGTGGAGTGGGAGGTGGTGGTGGGACTTCAGCGGGGGGAGCCACTTCGGGTGAGTGATTGGTGGAAAGGGTTCTCTTCCCCTTTCTCGGGTGTGTCACTTTGGTGGAGGTGGGTCACTCTCTCTTTGAAACTGAAGCAAATGATGCTCAGCAAGAGGTGACATGAAAAGTGTTTGTGAGCATTTGCATCTGAAATATATTCACAATTTTTTTTTCAGTTCACATTTAAATCTTAGTTTTCCAGGATATTTTATGTTGGTGGGTGAGCATGAAACTTCATTAAAGAGCTTAATACAGATTGGCAGGTAGGAAAAAAGTTTTTTTTTATGCAGTTTGTTTCCACTATTGGTTCCTCCTAACATGGCTTGTGTTCTTCAAAATTTTGAAGGTTTACTCTGCCAGCGTGCATTTTTTGTTTTGTTTTTTGGTGTGAAAGCTTGTAGATAATGATTCTACATTTCATAAGGATTTCCTGGATAGTATTAGAGGGACTGATAAATTGGGAGATATCATCACTCAGAGATCGTAAAAATCTTTATCTCATGCTCCTCATACTATATTTTCACCTGTCATTAGCTTTCTAGTGGCCTTTTGGTGTGTTAACATTTGTTTGATGTTTATTCTTGTTTGCTCTCACTGTTTGGTTGTTCATGCCTCAGGCAGCATAGCAAATTGGCTAAGCATAGTGCTCAACCACTGCTATGATATATTAAAGGAATCATAACTTTAGTGAGCTCCCATCCTCCCACTCTAAAGAAAAAATTACACAAAACCCTTAGAAGCAAAAGGGCCATCCTATTTTTCTGACTCATTATTCACGCAATAGAGATGGTGGGTTCCCAGATCTCTTGAATGACTGGAAAATGCTTGATTAAGTTTTGTTTTGACTTTAGCTACAAGAATGTATGCAACATTGTGGGAGTTGTAATTGTTTTGCTGCTAATTTACTGATATTGAATAAAAAAAAGCATTTGAGCTCGTTAGTAATGGTGCCAAGAAAGCTTCTCACCATGGCTAGAATTTCCTCATGAGTTGTTCATATAGTCTGTAAAATCTTACTTCCTGTACGTTATAGCTAGGCAACACATTTGGTGAGTGTGCTCCCTTGCCAATAACTTGCCTACATAGGTCTCCCACCCCACTCCCTGCCCTTTAACCTTTTTTTAACCTTGAACCTTCCACTGTGCTGTCCAAATTTCATGTATGTAACCTTGCCATTGTGTTGTTCTCTCCTGATGTGTGTATTGTCTTTTTACCCATAATATCACCCTTTCCCTCACTAATGCTTTGACTAACTACAACATTATTTGGTATTCAGAATATTAATTGCAGTCTTTTGATATGCAGATGATTTGCCTGCACAATTTGTGACACGATGACTAACACTAACGACCGGCCAGGATACCGGTGGTGCTCCTCTGCCCTCCTAATACGTTCAGTAAGTGTGCAAAGTCTGACTGCAGAGCATGTGGTTCATTCCCCTCTCCCAGTTTTCCTTGTTTTTCTTTGTTTCACACCGCAAACTGTGTTAAGTGTTGCGTGTAAGTGGCACGTGATGAAATCAAATTTGAGGTAATGTGTTGGCCAAAATTACATTGCTCAGTGGGGCTTTGACATTATTCTCAATTTGATGACGTGGAGTTTGCGATTTTCTTTTAAAGAAAAAAAGAAAAGAAGGCTTTTGTGTGGATGACAATGGAAACATGGAGGGGATATGTACCAATGTTTGGCAGAATGTTGAAACACAGCATTTTTAGGCAGTTAAAACCCCATTAATTTGACGTCTGGATATTTGACGACTTTTTAGTAGAGAACCCCACTGTATGATGTGTTGACCATTATAGTAACCCCCCTTTCATAAGTAAACCCCAGTTGGAACCCCGCCCACAAGCAAGAGCACTGTAGTACATTGTCCCCCTTCCTTGAGATATGCCCCCGGAACAGTTCATAGGATCTTGATGCTCCGGTAATGTCTTCTGCTTTGTTTTGTTTACATCTTCAAACCCTTTGTCCTAACACCCTGGTTCTATGTTGCTCCATTCTCAGCTGTAGATTTGCCCTTCCTGTAGTACCCCTACTCACCTGGTGAAACTTCATATGCATTGGAAAGATTAACTTTTCAGCAAATATTGCATTCCGTTCGCAGTAAGGAATCGTCCAGAGTTTGAGTAACAATTCTGCATGTTACCCACCCCCCCCTTGCGAAGTTTCATCATTGTATGCTTCCATAACACACTGCATAAAACACCTTGCTTGTTGATTATATTTCTTCTGCTGTAGATAGTTCCATCAAGTACATGTCTGAAAATTTTTCATTTCTTACATAAGTGAAATTTCACAGTTCATATCCGTTCATTGCTTTTAAGGTATGAATTCTTCCTGAGGTTTGGATATCATTTAAGGCCCAAATGATTAAAAGCCTCTATATGTGCCTCTGGCCAGTTGTCAGATGAAAAGCATTCTTATTTTCTGACTGGTAAAAATTATCGCCAATGTGAACAAATCATCATTTTCCGTGATTAAGGGCAATCAACTTATTTTTTACATATATTTTGAGCAGTTAAATTCAATAGATGCAGCTTTAGGTTTTCTGACCAAATTGAATCATTTGTGTAAATCACCTTTGAATCTTGGCGAAATCAAAGGGTGTAGGAAAATTGGTAAGTACGAATGTAGCGTTATGTATGGACTCTTCTTATTTATTATTGTGTGATGAACTGTATTGGAATTTAGTATACTTGATGTATGATGAAAAGTTTATAGAATTTCCCTTTATATATTTTATGAAATGCTGTTTTTTCCAGTTCTTATGTAAGGTAGCGATTAATATGTATTGATTTAGTACTAGCTCTTGTTTTAGACAACTGTGCAGTGCTGCTTCTTTATTGAAGATTGTGTGACGGAATCTGATGTACCACTAGAAAATATAATGAATTTTAGCTTTAGATACAATCTGTAATACTTATTAGTGAGTGAATGCCTAATACCAAAAAGGAACATCACTCACAAGTATTTTAATTTGGTAATTTGTTTTGGTAATTTTGATTCTATCAACTTATGTAAATCAGTGAATTGATCCTGAATTGCCTGTATGAAATGGTTTGAAGTTAATCATTATTAAGAATAGAAGCTGTCTTCAGAATTGTTGGTAAAAAATTACTAGCAGTTACCTTTAACAAACATTTTGGTTAGATGTATACTATAGGTAATTGTAATTGTTTATCATCAGCGGTTTAATTCTTAATTGTCTGCTTCCTAGATTGCATTTTTTCTTTACTGGTGTTGAATGCAAGTAATTAGGAATCTTAATTGTTCATCAGCTTAATAGTCTTGATTATGCGCAGGTTTAGTTGTAGATTTGTTGTCATGCAGCATTTTTATTTACTGAAACATGATAAATTAGCTGAAAACTTGCCTATGTATGCTATGTAAATTATCCAAAAGAGTGATACTGGTGTCCAAAACTCTATTTTGAACTGGCATACTTTCTAAGCTTTTGTCATGTTTAGATGCCATGTTTATTCCAGAAGTCAGAATTATCCAAAAGAGTGATACTGGTGTCCAAAACTCTATTTTGAACTGGCATACTTTCTAAGCTTTTGTCATGTTTAGATGCCATGTTTATTCCAGAAGTCAGAATATTTTTTTATTCATTGTCATAATGTGACAGAACATGCTATTTAACATACCAGGGTTAGATCATCATGCTCAGTATATCATCTGAGAAGCAGTGCAAACATTCAAGTTGGTCATGAAGCATTTACTTAAAGTGAAATAAGAAACCATGTATTTTGTAATTACAAAAGTTTCCCAGCATTGAAAGTCTCACTCTTAATAGATCATAATCCAGAAATACTTTCATTTATTGAGAAGTTCAAAGCACAGAGGATCACATTAGTGTTGTTTAGATGAGATATATTTATATTGGACAACAATCTTGAACTTGGCTAGTACTATAAATTAGAGATCTATGGCTAAAAGCTCCCCAATTTATCGGTACGTTATTTGATTGCAATAAATCATGTAATAATAGCATACCCTGTTGAATTAACTTTCACAAATTAATTCAAATACTAATGGAAAAATTGGAAAATACAAGAAGTGGCCAAATTCGATGGACCATACATATCTGCCGGGGATTAATTCAAAGATGTTTTAGAATCTTGGTGTCTTATAGTGTTTGTTCTGATGTTAAGAACATTTTTACAGCATCATTAAATGTCCTGTTTTTGCATCAGTTAAAAGTGAATACCATAAAAACAATGAGTCAGTGAGGTCTCAGGTGCCACAGGAATTAAAATTTAATAGAATAAATTTCTATCATTTTTCATATGAATAAATAAAACCAATTGAGAAGTTTATTTCACTCCAAAAACATTCAGGTTTTAGTGTTGTAATGAGTAGTCCCTTTATCCAAATTGCTCATTGTGCAGGAATATAATTGCAGATGATTAAGAGAGAATAGAAGTTCATATTTCTGCTGTCCTAGACCTTACCTTTTTCCGTGTCTAGCTAGTATTTGTAGGCTGAATAATTTTGAGAGTAATGCTAGATTTTTTCATTTAGCCTTAGTAAGCATTGCACTTAATTTCTTGCATTTTCAATTATCAAATTAATCATTACCTCAAAATTCTTTGGATTTGATGGAAATGCTGGTGTTGCTCCATTTTTCATCATTGATATTTCCATATCAAGTTCAATCGCAAGAAAAGTTATTTCTTCTGTATTAATCTGAAATAATGTATGTTGCTAAATAAGGGTTAAGCCATAGTTAAGAGACTTTTAACTGTTAGTGAAACAATTATTGGTGATGAAGGACATAATGACTACAAAAATCTCTTTGTGGCTATATTTTACATTAATTGTGCTCGTTATTTGATAGACTCTGGCCATTAAATATTGGTGTTTATTTAATCGGATTGTTTGCTAAGTTATGTTTCTTTTAGCTTTAATCAAAATATAATTATTAGTTTATCAGTTAATTGCAGGGTACATCAGAGAGTATGATCCATAGTGAAAATAGTGAGTAATTACCACATTTTAAGTTGTCTTAAGCATTTATGCTCGTAATTTGACGCTTCAAGTAAATTGAGGTCCATGTCAGTTATTATTTTGCTGCCCAATGATTTTCATATTCTTGCCCAGTGGTCTCATGTTTTCAGTGCTCATGGGTAGTAATGAATTACATACTTCAAATTTGATCCTTAAAATCCCTCTATCGATTGGGATTTGTCTTTAATTTCACGCATTACTGTGATAGATTGCTTACCTGTTGGAAAAGCCATCAAACAGAAGATCTCTGTGTTAACTGATAAATTGATATTAGGTTTTTTCCTTTGGTAATTAGTCATAGTGTTTATCCACTGGCCAATTTTCCATCTATTATGTCACTTAAATGTAATACAAATGTAGCCTGCACTTGTGCCTTAGAGATATTCTTAGATGAATTTTTCAGTTTGTAAAGTTGTTGAAAATTTAGGCTAACCATACATTGGTTTGTGGTTCACATTTTTTAGGTATTTATTTTTTTATTGAGTCCTGATATCAAGGCTTGTTAATTGTTGAAATATAATATATATTTTATATGTCCTCAGTAAGGTTGTGATTTTTTAATGTTAAGGTAGAATTGAAATACTTTTGAGGATACTTATGGCCTTACAAGCTATAATTACTCTCATACCAGAATACAGACTATGGTTGCATTTTGCTAAACAGTTATGGTGAGCCTAAACTTGCTTACTATACATTTGTTATGATATTACAGTTTCAAACGATGATGATTTTGCTGCTAGAAAAATAGTGTGCTGAAAAAGTATTTTTCAAAATTCATAGTTGCATTTCTCTGATAATACTTCTAAATTGCCTCACTGTCCATGATGTAATTGGCACCAAGAAGCAAGCTTTTTGACATCTAATGAAATTTCTTCACTTGTGTACGTAATAATTTGAATGGTTTAATTCATATTTTGAGTTTTGGCAGACTTGGGTGGCTAACCTTTGGCATGCTTATTTATCTTCACATTTTATACCTGCCTTGTTATATACTTGCCTATTAAATATTTTTGTTACATAGTAACTTTCCTTTATCACCGTTAAGTTCAGTAGCATAAACCCCTTTTCTTAGTAGTTCACTGACAATTTTACTTTTTTGCTTTAAAATCACCTGAGTGCTTACATTATTATGTGTAAAAACAATCTTAAATGTGAAAAATCTGCATGGTAGTGATACCAAATAGGTTTAGTAATGCTTTATAGATACCTCGGTATGCTTGTGAAAAATTCTTTTTTCAGAATGGATGGCTGATGTAAATGTAAAGAAAAGAGTTCTTTTTAAATTAATCTCTTAAAAAATAAAAAAAATCCATATGTTTATCCAGTAAACTTTTCTATATGCAGCTTGTTTTCTTGTTGATTTGAAGTCAATGTTAAAAGAACGCCATTTGGATTCATTGGGACGATTGGAGAAGTAACCTTTTGTGAAAGAAATCACCGGTAATCTTTTCACTGGTGCAATGTGATTTGAACTCTTGATGGGTTGGCCATTTTGGTAAATGAATATCGCCTGATTTTTGAGTAATAAAATCATAATGATTAATTTTCAAAATAATAATGACTGTGAAGGAAGTTTCTCCAACGGCCTGAAAAAAGTGGAGGAAATAAAAAAATGAGGGATGCAATGAGCGCGTTCGCCTTTGATGAGAGACTAAAAATGCCCCATGGTCTTCCAGGAGCTTCCTGCGGAAGTGGACGAGCTCGCTCCGACCCCACCCACCAGCATGGCCTCCACTCGCTGCCCCCGCCCCTCCACGGTCACACCCAAAGTGCGGCCACCCAGACGTCCTCCTCGGCGTCGTCATCCGGGCACTCGTCTTCGTCGAACGCCTCGACGGCACCCTCTTCCTCCGCTGCCATGGACTGCGAGTCTCCGCGGCCCAGTGGCGGGGGCCAGCCGACCCAGCACCAGCAACCGCCGGCGTCCCAGCAGCAGCCTCCGCCACCGTCGGGCCCCTGTTTCCCCTTCGGCCACCACGCACTGCACTCCCACCTGCCGCAGGGGGGTACGCAGACCCAGCAGGTGACACGGGGGTCGGGGGCCGCAGCGGCCCACTTCCACCATGCCCACCACCATGCCCACCGCAGTTCGCGGACGATGCCGTTCGTGCCCCTCTCGCCCCCGTCCACGCTGCCTGGGCTGTCGTCAAACGTGAGGCTCCTCGTCGATCCCCTCCAGTACTCCGCCGCCAAGCAGCAGTCCCGCCTTCCCGGTGGTGGGGAGGGGGGCTCAGCGGCCTATCTCCCGCTCGGCCCCAGCCTGGACTGTACACGCACGGGCAGCCTGAACCTACAGTTGGGTGGCGGCGGGGTCCCCTACCACTCCCTCTACCCCACGGGGTCCGGGGGGCCCTATGGGGGCGTGCGCCCTGGGCCGGTTGGTGTGGGGCTGGGTCACATGCCATCGACGGTCGTGATGCCGGATGGATCCGGTCAGCAACAGTTCGTGGTGGGCTCTGGAGGTTACCCCTTCGGCGTGGCTGTGGCGGGCGGGGGGCCCGGAGGAGGTGGAGGCGGGGGAGGAGGAGGGGGTGGGAGCGGAGGAGGAGGAGGGCCCTCGGACTCTTCGTCGGCCGCTACGTCGTCAGCGCAGGGCCCCAAGATGTCAAGGGGCCAGGGGACGGTCGGAGGGGGGGCTGAACGGGAGGACAGTCCAATGGTGGGCGTTTGCGTACAGCAGAGTCCAGTGGCGAGTCATTGACCGCAATTGTCCCTGCTAGTTCCCCGGCCTGCACCGTCCGACTCGGCGCCCGCCGCGTTTCCGCCTCCAGGGGGGCCTTCAGGGTGACGTCGCCTTTAATTTTTAACCGTGAGGGGTATCGAAAACTACCCCTCCCCCCACCACACCCCCTTTTGGAAAATAAACACCCCTCTCTGTGCCACGGTAGTCCGATGTTGGAGCCGCTAGTGAAAATGAAAATGTGTTCTCCGAAAACCGGTGCTCAGCAGATGCCATGGTTGGTGAGGTACCAGAGCAGTGTGCACCTTTATATATTCTCTGGGGACAAGAATGTCGTTGTTGATGATATCGTCACTGCTGCATTGTTCTGGGGTGTCCCCGCCTCGATTCTCCTCTGTGATGTTGTGTGACTCTGGTGGTGGGCGAAGCGATTAGGAGGAATAGACAGGGTGCATTAAAGACCTACCCTTCTCCTTCTTTTCCCTTGATAAAAAAAGCCTTGCCGAGAGTAAAAATTGACAGGCCCATCCCTTTGGGGGTGGTTGTCTCACTGTACAGTATGTTTTAAAGAAAAAACTGACTATTAGACTGCTGTGGATGGACTCCCTTCAGTCCTATAATTTTACCATCGTCATTTTTTGACGGCTGTGTTCACTCAAAAAAAAAAACCTGGAGGGTATGGGAAGCAGCCTCATGCCTCCAGTCTGTTTGCCCTCCCATTAATAGAGACGCAATCGTTGTTGTGGATTATTTCCCACATCATTGAGGTATACCATACGGGACCAGTGGGAATAACAAAATAAAATGTGTTCTTTCTAGAAGTAAAATTCATAAATATGACAAGGGCTGTCGTGGGACAGTACATATCTGCAAAAAAAGAGGAAAAAAGTGCTGAAACTTGCCGATAGACTTCTCCCCCACGTCGACCTTGATGCATTAATGTTCACACACACACACACACACACCAACACACATACAAAAAAAAACAGAGCTCTCTTGCTGATACATTTTGATGTAATTTTTCTACCATTCTGAGGTTTTAGGAACTGCATTTGTTTATTTTTCCTCTTTTGAGTTATTTTGGAGACTTACGATAATTCCTGAACACGGAGATAGCTATCTTTCTTGACCCACATTCTTCCACGTGAGATGAAGTTATAAAAAAAAATGCTAAGAGAGTATAAGAATTCAAGAAAAGCTAGCAGATGACAATAAAAAAATTGCTTCATTTTCCATTCTAGTTGCTGTTAGAGCTCCAATTTAGCATGTGTGTTGTGTTAAAAGAAATAATAGTCTATTCTGCCATCTCAAGGTTTGACATTAAAGAAAAGAAAAGTAAACATCATGTCATGAAGACCAGTTCAGCCATTGCAAGAATGGAGGGATTGTGTGTTATTTGCCACATCATAGGTGCATAATACCAAACAGTTCTGTTTGTAATACAGTGTTGTTACAAATGTTTTACAACTCCTGTTGAACTTTTTTCTAATCATTCTTGATACATAGATCATACATTTTTAAAACTTTTCTGTTGCGTGTCCTCACCTGGTAAGACATTTGAGCATGATCCACCCCAGTCATCTCAAACCGCTCATGATTAGTGTGGTTTTTGAAGTAGTTCACGTGTAATCTTCTTGACGTTTTAGTCCAGTAAGAACTTGTACATACACAGTGGCTGAAAATTTGTGAGAGATTCATATTTACTCAATCAAACTTGTCATTTGTTATGTGTCATTACCACTGGTATTTTGAACAATGAACATTCAGCATTGCATACTAAGCATAAGAGTACCCAAATGTTTTTGAGTTAGCCTCCCAAATTTTAATTCAAGCCACGTTGAATCCCCCTAATTTGAATTGAAGAGTATTGTGCTGTGACCCTAGTAGGGTATAATATACTTAGTGGTGTGCACTGATGCTGGTGGTATTCATTTTAGGTTTTTTTTGATACCACATTGTTCAAAATGTCTTTTATTTATGTAAACATCTTGTGATGTATATAGTATTGTTGTGGTCCGTTGACACCTGTTTTAGAAATGGCATGGGGGCAATACGAAAAAAAAAAAAGAAAAATAAATAAAAGGAGCCAGAGAGGTGGCTTGCCCTGCAAAGCAGTGGTGCTGGCATGTGTTGTGACGATGTCGTTTTTTTTCGAAGAAAAAAAGAAGAAAGATAATGATGACGACTGAAGCAAAGGAGTAATCCAGATATCTTCCAGATCAGAATGTAGCAAAACTTTTTCTCGGAAGGAGTCACATTTACGTAGAGGAGAGTGCGCGCGCGTGTGTGTTTGTGTGTGTGTGGGAGTACATGGGTGTCTGCAGCAAGGGAAAGTGTGCAAAAGAGAGGGAGAAATAGAGAGAGAAAACTTGTGAGTAATCGAGAGATTTTTTTTAGTGAGAAAGGAAGTATACATGTGAGTGCATGTGTGTGCATGTGAGATAATTCCTAGTAGCCCTGACCCCAGGCTCGGCCCACTCTTTATCTGTTCAGCATCAGGTCATAAGATTGGAAACAGTGGAAAAGTAATATTTTGCTACAAGCTGCAGTGCCATTTCTTTAACTGTGCCCTTGTCAAGAGGAAATTGTGATTTTAGACTATTTATATGAAACTGTAGACCTAGAAGACTTAGAAAGAAGACTCCTGGAAACTCCTTAGGATATTTGCTTTGGAACAAAAGAGCTATATTGTGACCTCGTCAAGACTACAGAATTTTTTTTTCATTTAATAATTATTTATTGTGGAAATCCATGGCAGATGCTGTCGACATGTTTTTAATATGATTGCATATCTTTACCTTGGAGTCACTGGATTTTTCTTTTGATATTTTAATGGAAAATGTTCTTCCAATCAAATTGGCTTCACAATCAAGGCGAAAACCCCAAAATGTAAATACTTCTCCCTCTCAATCCCCAATCAACCTCCTCCCCCTATCCCCTGAGTAGCAACCTATCTGCTGGGGGCCTGGCAGCCCCTTGTGTAGCCTTGCTATGGCAGCCCCCTTGGAAAAGTGCATTTGCATGCGCGCCCAGGTGGTGTTGGCCATCTCAATGGCTCTGGCCCACCAAACCTCTCCTGGCTTTTTGTTAAATAAAACGGACAAGAATTTGTTGCAAAGTTATGTTTCATTGGCCCTCCCACCCCCGACTCGCTATCATGAACTTGTTGGAATTTTCGTTGAATGTTATTATTTTTTCCTGTGTCGAGTGATTTGAGCTGAGTCGGTATGCTCTCTAGTATACCAATGCCTATCTACATCTGATCTACTTACTGTTGTGTATCATAAATCAGGATTTCGTTGATTGCGATCAAGGTCATGCAAGTTAGTGCTCATAAAATGGTGTGAGGTAGTGGTTTCGCATTGGATCAGTGGAAAGGTCAGTGTGCTCAGCAAAATGTTGATGATTTTTTTTTCAAAACAGTAGTATGGTCTGTCGCTTACATCTTTTTTACATTGTTTTAACCTCATGATGTGGAAGTCCCTGATTTCAACACTGAATTCTCACAACTGTTCACTGATGGACCTGCCTTATTTCATGAGAGTTGCTGCAAGTCTGTGAACATAAATTCATATTGTTTCATGTCATGATGTGTTAAAATTTTCCACTCTGCCTAATACAAAGTGGGAGGGTGATTTTTGCATCTTATGGTGTCAAAAATTTTTTGTTTTATTTATGGCATCATTTCTAAATTTCATTAAGGCAAGATGCACCTCAGGTATATTTTGTCTTATTTTTGAATATGCACAAACAAAACATACGGGTATTATTCTTGTGCAGCAGTTCAATGGTATTTAATTCAGTCAGGTTCTTGTGAGTTGTTTTTGTGGGATTGATCGAGTGAACGCAAATAATGGGTACTTGGTTCTTCCACAACATTATTATATTTTACAACTGGTTCTGACATTTTAGGTTATCTTCAGGTGTGACTGCACAAGAAAAATTGTCTTCTGCAGTCACATCTGAAGATGATCTAATAAGTTGAAACCTGTTGTGAAAAATAAAAATTGTGGAAAAACTAATTGTGCATTCATTTGTGATGAATTGCTTCCATCAAGTGATGGCTAATGCCATTGAGAATTGAGTCAAGCTTTAATTTTGAATCTTCAACTAAGATGTATCAACATGAAATGAGTCTGGGTGATTTTATCCATAATATTTCTGAAATTTGATAAAGTGAAAAGTAGATAAGGAATTTAATTTAGCCAGCAGCTTAAAAATGTGGATCTGTTATAAAATGAGCCTAGTTTCCACAATTGAGGGTGGACATTATCTGGGAAGAATTACGGCTATGATTGAATTGTATTGTTCCTCTTGGCTACATATTTTTCCTTTGGCAGATATTATGGTTGAACAGTCAAATAATGTTATCTCGAACTGTTTGCAGAGTTGTCACCTTGTGGAATTGATTTTCATTTCTTTGTCCCTCTTCTCCCCTTGACCATGTCTCTATTTTGTGTATTGATATCTTTTGCTCTGGCACTGCCACCAATCTACTCTTAGCCTGCAGCCAATCATCAAGTAGGGAGTGACCCTGACTAATATTCATTTACAGTTTAATGATGACTGAATTGTGGTTGCCAGAAGTTTATTTAACCTAATCTATCTTGGCAGTCATACCTGAGATTGAACAATCGGTTATCACAATCGTCACTCCGCTGTACAAATCACTACTCAACAGCCCTAAGAAACGTATGATGTGGCCCACTACTCATTTCTTCTGTTGGCTTACATTGTAATTTTACACATAATTTTCCTTTCTAAATCCTTCACCACTTGCTTTTCCTTTATCTTGCATGGAAGACCTTTCTTTGCCAATTTAACCATTCAGTATTCCGTCAATTACTGTCATCATCTGACTATCATGACACAAATTGTTACTGACTAAGTTTCCTATCTTTTTAAAGTTTTCATTCTACTTTCATGTCTCCCTCTCTTTTTAGGTATTATTTGTCTGTCGCTTGGTCTATCCATTTTACCTTCATCATTCTTCTGTGTTATCATATTTCAAGTGCATCCAGTCTTGACTTTTTGAGGCTGTTACCATCAACATCAATCATGCCTTCGTGCCATAAAGGCAATGATCCCAAATAAGTTATAATGAAGTGTTTCCTTATTTTCAAGCTTTTATTTCCAGCTGTAAGTAAATTCTTAGGCATAATGTCCTCTTAACTTGAATTGTTCTACTGTTTTCTTCTTGCATTGTGTCACTGGTTATTCTGCTTCCAGCATTCCAGTGGTCATTTACCTCTTTTTTTGTTTCCCAAGGTTAGCTTGGGTGTTAGCCTCTGCCCCTTCATTTCATTTTTATTGACCTTAAAGTGATATTTATGTTATGTGTTTTCCATGTTAACCAGTTTTTCTTCATTCTCTTTTTGTTTCTTCCATGACTGCTATGTCATTGGCAAATGGCAGTGTGCTAATTTTTTCCCTGTAGATATTCTTCTGAAAGCTTACTCTCTCCATGCTAATTCATGGAGGTCATGGAATTTGCTAAGGAATTCTTTCACCCATAGCATTTATTGTGCAAGTATGATTGTTGTGATAGAGAAATGCTGATTATAATGCCTTTCAAGTTATTTAAAATCAAGTCACCTGCTTCAGAAGCATGAGGAAAATACCAATGAAAACCAAGCATTTCAATTGTTTTACTTTATATAAAATAGATATTATCATCAATAAAATAGGTAGTGAGCATGGTAGTAGTATGTATAAGCAATTTATTTGTCTCAGAATTCATACAGACTAATGTAGGACACATCAGTCAATACAATCCTCAATAGGGTAATGATAATACAATATTCTTGGATGAACAATGCATAGAGACCTCATCAGGGGTGAAGGAATCCTGCAACAGAATAAACAAATTTTTATGCTGGTAGCTGCATGTAAAGTTTACACTTGAGCTCGGACTGTTTGTGAAATTTCTTTATATTACCCGAAAGTTTATTTAGCAGGAGTAGGCCCATGTGTCTTGGCTCATGGAAAGCTGTTTCAGTGTATATATAGGTTTGGTATAGATTAAGGAATGCCTGTAATTTTAATTATGATAGCTACCATTGGTAAAATAATCAGGGATTAACATTTGCACAAAGAATGGCTGTATAAAATAGAGATTCATGGTAATACGTAAACCTGGCTACCCAATGGTTTTGGGTTCAAATGAAAGAATGGGTATTTTACGACTTTATCTAACTTGATTTAGATGGTAGGATGTAACTTGCTTGTCGCAACAGCTGAAACTAAAACTTTGCTCCTGCTGGTTAAAGAATGTGTGAGCAGACAAGTACTTATTAGCATTTGGGTGATGCTGATGCTGGTTTAAGTCACTGTCATTATGCCATTTGAGATATTATTGTTGCAGTTCTTGACCAAGATTTCAATTATATATTTTTCAATTAAAATTATTATGGCTCATCCAAAGGTTGGCATTTTTGTTGATGTAATGAGCCAGAACCCTATGATTGAAAAACTTCCACATGATATTTTCTAGAGCTGTCTTACTGTTTTTCTCATATTCTTCCTTTAGTCATTCTCTTTCTGAACAGGATTATAGAGCCTTGTAACTGAGTTGGTCCTACTTCAGGAATCATTCTTATGAAGGCTTTCAGTTTCATTGGCAACGTTTACCAGTTGGTGAAAACTGTCCTAATAGAGAAACCAACATGGGTTTTGAAAGGAAAATTGATTCAGTGCTGTAAAGTAAGGAGAAATGCTTTCATTGGCCATTGATTGCTTTATTATGATGATAAAATTTGGAATTTGGCTATTGAGAAGTCATTATTTTCTGATGATTGTTTGTATGCATAACATTTAAATCTGCATGCTAGGTTCTAGTGCCAGTTTTTGAGATTGGAACAGGGTTCTTAATTATAGTACAAATGTTATATATATAGGTTTAAGTATGCATCTTGGTAAATTAATTTTAATATGTTTAAAAGGTTTTAGCCTTACCAACAGTACAACATCATCATTTTCTTGGTATAATTTTAGATGAATCTCAGCTACTTCATGCTTTTTCTAGTACACAACTCAGGAAGTTTCCTCACAGTCAAAGAGCTCAGCATGCATATTTCACAAAAATGAAAACGTAAAAATAGTTCATTTGGGCAAAACATGAAAAGTACTGTGTACCTACCTGTGTCCTGGATATGTAGCTGGATTGGAATGATGGATTATTTGTGTGCAACTCTGAAAAATATTCCTTAAAATACTTGGATGTAAAAAGAAAGGGTAATGTTATTTTGCCTTGTAAAGAAAGCATTTGTTCAAGTAAATACCCAAATGTTGTGATAAGTTTTAGAGGAAAAAAAGAGCAAAGGAGCCATCGTCCAAAGCAGCATAAGAAAATAATAAGGTAAGTGCCTGAATAATTGGGACTCTGATTAACTTTGTGTACAGCTAATAAGGAATCTGCAAGCCACCTGAAGGATACATAGCATAATTGAGTTGCCATTAAACGTTCACTAGTTAAAAGTAATGAAAAGTAATATTAAAATAACTACTCAATTCATTGTAAGGTGACCAGATTTCTGATCTGTTCTGAAAAAAAGTCACTTTTCCTGTAACTTGTGCACGATGCACAGAGGAACATGCACTATCCGTGCATGTTTCTCTAGTCAAGTGTTGTAAAAGTTGGCACTATGAGAGTTCTACACAACTCTCTATTCCTTAACCCAAATTGGTGAAACTTCATGTTGCCATTTAAGAGCACGGTACATAATAAATATAGTAATGCCTATATATAAACCCATTAATTGTCACTTTAATTTTAGCTGAGAAAGATCGGGTTTATTTTTAGTGATTTTTGGGAGAATATTTATAGGGGGATAAGTTTGTGGCTGAAAAATTTTGCACATGTTACATTAATATTAAAATATTCAAAAGGGGTTAGTCATTTTTAAAAATTCGATGAAGGAATATTATGAATTAAACTAAGGAAAATAAATTTTCTTCATAACAGAATGTATTTATGGTCTTCAATGTGGTCCATACAGACATGAAGCTTCACAAGTTTTTAGAGGAAAATTTCATTTTATATTGATGAAATTGTTTTTTTAATGAAATAATTGAAAATGTTATGTTACATCCAGAAAAACCACACTGTTGAAGATTTTTTTTAGATTTTTAAGGATTATTTTCTTAAGGACTCCAAAAATGACAACTTTCATAGTAATTTTCATTATTGATTCTACTGCATCCACTCACACTAGTTTTCCTTCTGGTGAGACACTATGATACTGAAAACATATTCAATGCCACTATTAAATCCTGGTAAGCTAGAAGCAAATTCAGTAATTAACTTCATGCGCTATCAGGGTAAAAATATTTGCTGAAAATTTTCAAAAATTTCCTTCCATCTATCACCTGAAGACTTATGTTTCCATTCATATATCTTGAGTTTGTCTTCCTAAGACTTATTGAGGTAGAGATTTCAGCATTGGGAGGCTCTTCATCTATGGAAGACTTATTAACTAAGTTAATTGATTTTGTAACATATCTTTCCATCCCGGAATTTCACATAATGTACATTCAAGTGCATGCACTTTCTGCAGAAAGAAATGTAAAGTTTCCTGTACATTCCTTTTAATACTCCAATACAGTCTGGTAAAAAATATAATTGTTTTATAAAATGTCTCAGATACTGATGCACCTATACACCTTAAGTGATTCAACCATCAGTGACACTATGTTCTAACAAACTTGGCTTCTTATCTTTCTACCAACTGATATATCAATAGATATTTCCGTTAAGATATATTATTCTTTTTAAATTTAAGAAAAATTTCATTGAACAGTTACAATCGAATCACTAAAAAGGGTAAAAAACCAGAAATCTTAATTCAGTCATAAAAAATAAAAACAGCTCCTAATGACAACTGGAGATTTTCAGACAGTAAATAAGAATATGAGCCAGTATATATGTCAAGTTTTCTTTGATTACTGGTTGCAATGTTGACCAATTTGCACTGTTATATCCAAGTAAGTTCTTATATTCTGTTTGAGCAAACAAACAAAAGTCTTTAAACTTTTCCTCTTGGGCAGTATAATTGTTTAAACATCTTAAGAGATCTTATAAATTTCTGCTTCACGAGTATTGTAAAAAATGTTTTCTACATACCCTATGAATATTATGTCAGATCTAACATCTGTGAATAAATGATATACACTGTTTTTTTTACAACCTTGCTTTGACCCACTCATCATGTTTGTATTATCTGAACCAAAGGCAATAACATGATGCTTTAAGTGATTCTGATCTAGAACCTGTTTAAAATGGTTCGAGATCAATTTAGCCGTTTCTCCTGGAATCTTCTTAAATTCTATGAGCTTGACATAAAATATTTGAGTGTGGCATAAAATATTTTACTTAAAATGGAACCAATTTTATATCATGATGTTTGAAGCATCTGTGGATAACGACCTGCCATGCAAATTAGCTTTTAACTTCCTCATCTATTGATGAACACAGTACATTAAAAACTTTTGCTTTTAAAAAAGGTATTGTACAGATCCACACCTGAATCTTTTTTCATACATGGCAATAATAAGCCGATACATATGCACAGTCCATTGACCTGCTTGCATTGGCCATGCATTTCTGAGTGATAGTAAAATGTAGCTTCTTTTTCTCGTAAAAAAAAGGTAGGACTGTTAGGCTTGAATTTGCTGCATTCAGAACTCTTTCATACTATTCTGATAATATGTGATCATGTATTAATATTAGAATGACCACCATGGGAAACTGAAAAGTTTGTTTCTCAGCCTGTTCATAGACCTCATGTTCATCTTAACGTTTTAAATTGAAAAAAATTCAATCTATTCCTGTAAATTATCATTGACTTTGCATTTCCTTCAAGGAGCTATGATAATAATGAGTTTGCTTACTTTCAATCAAAGTAAAGAAAAATACTGTGCTTCTTGTACTGTGCAAGTTCATGTGGTTTCACAAAAAATCAGACCAAAAAGAATAGAACATGTTCTTTACATAATGAAGTAGGTATCAGTGTTTCACTGCATATGAGTTGTTCTTAATAAAAGACAGATGAGAAAGCCATAATGCATACCAATAAAGTTAAGAAAATACATATAGTGCCCATAGAAAAGATGTAGGATTGGTGGTGGGAGAAATATTTTAGTGATTATAGTAGTATTGGGGTGATCATTCATGCATATAATTACTTCTCCTGACTGAGGGTAGAGATATTTGCAGATTTTAATTTAGAATGTGCAATTTTCGTTCAAATTGTAACCTAATAGATTGCAGAATACAGTTTTAAGTTTCTCATTTTTTTTCTCTTCACTGACATGTACTGTGATACTTGGGTGACTATTTATGCCATGGAATTGCTCAAAATATGAATATCACGAATTGGAAATTTTTTTGGATAATCTGTGGTTTAATGGGAAATGAAAAATGCCACTGTGTTAAGTAGAAATCATGATAAGTTGGACGGAAGGTGAATTAAGTTGAGTAAATAATTTCTACTATTTAAATCCATGTGATTCATGTGAACTTCATCGATTTTTCATTTGGAATAGGGAAGAAGGCTAGTTATTTTACTTGTAACAAAGGAAGAAAATGCTTGTCATCATCATCATCGATCAACAATCCTAGGATTGGTTTGACGCAGCCCTCCATTCAATACTTCTTTTGGCTAACCTCTTCATATTGATGTAGCTCCTCTCTTTTACATCCTTCACAACTTGCTCCATATACGTCATACGAGGCCTGCCTTTTCCATTCTTCCCATTCAATTTTCCCTCGACGATTGTCTTCATCAGGCCATCGTGTCTTAAGATATGGCCTATTAAGTTGTCCCGTCATATTTTGAAGGTTTTCAGTAGACATCTCTTTTCTCCTGCTCTTCTTAAGACTTCTTCGTTTGTCACTTGATTGATCCAATTTATCTTCATCATTCTTCGGTAGCACCACATTGCAACTGCTTCCAGCCTGGAGTTCTCTGCTGCTGTTATTGTCCATGCTTCGCTGCCATATAGTAGAATGCTACAGATATATGTTTTAATGAAATTTTTCCACGCTTGTATTTTCAGCTGTAAGCAGAATCTTCTTCTGGTAAAATGCCCTTTTCGCTTGGGCAATTCTACTGGCGATTTCTCTTTTACTTCGTCAATCGCTGGTTACTCTGCTTCCCAGGTAACAAAACTTAATAGATTGTATTATTGATCTCTGCATTTTTTTTCTCCGGTTTTCCGCCGCATCAGTTGGCTTGTGGGCAACAGTTTCGCTGGCTCTCCTGCCAGTGTCTTCAGGTCGAAGGTGTTGGCGTGTGGTTTCTGCCTCGCTTATACACTGTAGGCTTGGCAATTTCTCTTCAACCTCCTAGACTTTTGTTTTCCTAGTTTAACATTGGTCCTGGCTTCCTTTCTTCGACTGCATATCAATAACTTAGTTTTCTTTTTATTGATATTCAGATGATATCTGGTCATTGTTCTTTCCATATTTCCTAGTGTCTTCTTTAAATCTCCTTCTGTTTCTGCCCTAACTGCTATGTCATCGGCGAATCGTAGCATTCTGATTTTCTCCCCATGGATATTCACTCCCAGAGACTTTTCTTTGAATTCTTGGATGACTTTCTCGATGTAGACATTGAATAATATGGGAGGCAGTGCACAACCTTGCCTCACTCCAATTTCTTTATGCTTGCATCTGTACTGCTGGGTCCTGATTTGATTATGGCCATCTGGTTTTTATAGAAGCTGTGGATAACTCTTCAGTCATTGTATGTTACTCCAATTTCTTTCAGAATAACTGTGGATAACTCTTCAGTCATTGTATGATACTCAAATTTCTTTCAGAAATCATCATCTTGTTCCAATTAATGTCAAATTCCTTCTCCAAATCTACAAATGTGACAAAAATTGGTAGATTCTTCTCTATTCTCTTCTGTATGAATGTACTGAGGGCCAAAATCGCTTCTCTTGTGCCCTTGTTTCTTCTGAACCCGAATTGGTCCTCTTCCAGGAACTCCTCAGCTTTTTGTTCTGTTCTTCTATAAATGATTCTCGTCAATATCTTCGAGGCATGTGTCATCAGGCTTATGGTCCTAAAATGTTCACAGTTCTCAGCCCTCATCTTTTTGGCAATAGGATGATGATATTCTTCTCAAAGTCCGTGGGTATCTCTTCTGTAGAGTACATGTCGCAAATTGTTTTTTACAGCTGAGTTTATGTCTTCTCTCCGGTGTTTTTTATTAGTTTGGCAGGAATATCATCTATTCCCGAAGCCTTATTTATCCTCAGATCCCTTGCATTGAATTCTGATCTTAAGATTGGGGCTCCCAAATCATCCTTATCGACTTCATTTTCCTCTTCGATTACTTCTGCTCTAAAATAGCTTCCATTGTGCAACTATTCCAAGTATTCCTTTCATCTATTCACTTTATCCTCATGTTCAATTAAGAGTTCTCCATACTTGTCCCTGATGCTGTTACATCTTGCAGCCTGCTCCTTGGAGTGATTTCTCACCATCCTGTAGGCAACTTCCATATTTCCATTTGCGAAGTTGCTTTGTAAATCTTCGCATAGTTCCTTCATCCACATTTCCCTTGCTTTTCTCGCTTTATGATTTACTTCATTCCTGATTCTTTTGTAGCGAAGTTGCCCTTCTTCGTTTCCACATTTTATATTTTCTTCTCTCTTCAATCAATTCTAAGACTTCTTCTGTAATCCAAGGCTTCTTTTTGACAACTTTTCTTCTCCCCAGAACTTCTTTTGCTGCTTCTTGTAGCCAGGTTTTGATTTCTCCCATCTCTTTTCCACTGATTTCACTGTCAAATCTTCTTCTATTTTGTTTTTCACTGCCTTTTGAAAGACCAGCCATTGTTGAGGTTCCTTTAGTTTCTCTACTTGCCACACATTCTCCATTGATTTCTTCAATTTCTTGAGTTTTAAGAGGCATTTCATCATCACTAAGTTGTGGTCACTGTCGATATCTGCACCTGGGTAGCTTTTGTAGTTCTTAACCTGGTTTCTGAACCTCTGCTTCACTAAAATGTAGTCAATTTGAAATCTTCTTCTGTCTCCGGGCATTTGCCAGGTAGGTATATCTTCTCCTTTGGTTTTTAAACAATGTGTATGCCACCACCAACTTGTGTTGTGTGCAGACTTCTACAAGTCTTTCTCCTCTCTCATTTCGATTTCCCAAGCCATATTTTCCTGTTATTCTTCCATCTTTACCTTTTCCAAAGACAGCGTTCCAATCTTCTAAAATAATTAAGTTTTCTTCTCCTTTTACGTGCTTTATTACTTCTGTGATATCCTCATAGATGTCTTCCACTTCTTCATCTTTGTAGTCCGACATAGGCATGTAAACTTGAACCACAATGGTATCCTTAGGCTTGGTCTCAATCTTCACCATTATGATCCTCTCACTGTACTGGGAAATTCTTCATGCACAGTCCTTTACTCTTGCTGAGCATTATGCCTACTCCAGCATTACCATTTTTTGATCCAGTGTGAAGTTCTATAACTTCCACTCTAGATGTCTCCTTCTTCGGGCCACATCATTTCACTGATTCCTAATATGTTGAGGTCCATTCTTCGTATTTCCGCCGTAAGGTTCTCCAATCTCCTGCAGGTCAGAAGTGATTGCACGTTCCATGTTCCTACCCTAAAATGACTATCACACTTGACTGAAGTACTCTCTCATGTAGTCCCCACTCGGAGATCTGAATGGGCTACTATTTTACCTCGGGAATATTTTACTCGAGAGGGTTCCATCACATCATGATAAGAAAGAAAAGAGTGGAGTAGCTGTGACTCCTCGGGATAATAATGTGGTGGTTTCCCCTTGCCTTCCACATCGCAGTACTGCAGCCATTACAGTAAATGTAACCGTGCCAATAGTGAAATGAGTGCTGCTGTACCAACCACTATGGTGTCCACCTTCACTCATGTGAAGAAGAGCTGCTGCCCTCTCCTCCGGTGCTACGAAGCATAATTGTTGGCGGTCTCCCGTCGCCAAGTCACGGCATGGCATCTTCATAGGTTTCCTTATCATTTACAGGCCTATCTTACCCAATGATAGACCAATATCACCTCAGAGTGACACTGCTTTTTGTCCACGGCTGCCTGTTCAACGAGTTAACTTGCTTGTCTCGCAGCGAACCTCTATATCTATAGGTCGACCTACCATCCGCAACCCTGTGGATGCACTCGGTGGCTGTAAGCTCAGCCCTGAGAAAAATCTTGTACTCTCAGTCATTTGTGAAAAAGAGTAGTCAGTGGACTTGAATCCAATTGATCCAATCCCAAATATATTGTCTTTGTTTAGATAAAAATGTAGCTGATTTATTAAAATTATATTCTTATAATAATTTAAAATCAAGAGTCTTGCAACCTCTATGGAAAATGGCTTGGCAGTCTACCTGCAAGGTTTTGATGGTAAAAGGGTGACGGAAATATTTTTTTTCAGTCTGGTGAAATAACAATAGCTTTTGCTGCTAGGACTAACATGAGATGAAAGAAAAAGTACAAAAGAAGTGTATAACTAAGTTTCTTTAGTTTACTTCTGATGCATAAATTCTTCTTCTATTTCACAGTAGAAGTAATGGAGAATTAAAAACTTTTTTGGGTTTTAATCCTTGAATTTTGTTACTTTGTTCACCTAGGCGATTTGCTGGGCTAGGATTTAGAGTGGTAAACTAGGAAAAATGCTATGGTAGTACGACTGCATTGCTTGGTAATGGCAAACCAATTATCCCATCAATGAGCTTCCGAAGATTTGGCCCTGGTGCTTGAGGGAAGAAGTCTTAGGAACTTGGATAGTGGTGGAGAAAACCGACAAATCCACTCCAAAGTGCTGCCAATGATAGGAAGCAATGACCTTTCAAATGTTTATTCATTTCAAGTGTCATCATCATCAAAACTAGACATCATTCTACAATTGGTTTCATACACCTCTCCACTCAATTCTCCTATCAGCTAACCTCCAGGTATTTACATAAGTCTTTTCTTGAACAGACCACCATGCCTCAAGATAAGGCTGATTAGTTTGTCCTATTTTCCTTTTTAAGTATTAATCAGACTTCTAATTTCTTTTCTTTTTTTCTCTTCTTCACTTTTCTTAGGGTTTCTTTGTTTGTTACTAAGTTGATCCTTTCTTATTTTCATTGTGCTTCCGAAACATCGCATTTCAAATGCTTCCAGTCTTGACTTATCTGTGGCTGTTTTCATTCATACCTCATTGCCATAAAGAGGCATTCTCCAGATTTAAAGTCTATTAAACTTTAAAAGATTCAGGCTTGATGTGGTGTAAGGAACACATTCAAAAAAACAGCACTGTTGTTTGTATATGTTCAAGTTTGAAGCATTTCCTTCCAAACTTGCATTTCCAGCTATATGGAGATTCTTCTTTTGGTTGAATGCCTTCATCACATTGCATATTATACTGACTGCTCCTTTCTTGCTTTTTCCATCATTGCTCTATCGGCTCCCTAGGTAACAATACTTTTTTGCTACTCCAAGCTTCCCTTTTCCTTGTTCACCAAAACATTGTTCTTGCCCTCTTCTCTTCTACTGTGTACTTTGGTTACCTAACTTTTGTTGGTTTTCTTTTATTGACCTTCAGTATCCAATGTTTTTCTATGTTAGCTAGACTGTTCATTGGATCTCTTTCTGTCCCTGCCATGACCACTATGTTATCAGCAAAATGTAGCATGCTAATTATTTCCCCATGGATATTAGTCCTGAAGCTATCCCTTCAATTTCTTCAATGGCTTTCTCTATGTACTCATTTAAAATTACAAGAGGGAGTGCACATCCTTCATTACTACTTTCTTTATTCTTCCTTTTTGCTACTGCTTCCTCTACTGATCGGTTCAACTTTAATCACAGCTACCTCATCTTAATACAAACTGCCAATAGTTCTTCGGTCATTACAGGACATCCAATCCTTTTATAATCCCAAACACTGAATTCCAATCCACATTATCAAAAGCCTTCTCCAAATTCACAAATGCATTGAACATCAGTTTTTCCTTTCCATGCTCTCATCTACGAGTAGCCTAAGCATTGCATCTCTTGTGCCCTTGCTTTTCTTGAATCCAAATTGGTCTTAATCTACAAACTCCTCAGCTTTTCATGCTATTCTTTTATGATTCGTATCTACAATTATGAGGCATATGTTGTAAGGTTTATGGTCCTAAAATTTTCACATCTCTCTTCATTTTTTTTTGATTGGGATAATGATGCTTGCTAGTTGTGGCGGAGTAGCTGCTAACGTGCCGGGCTGACAACATGAACTTCACAGGTTTCGAATTCCACCCAAGGGCATGGATATTGTATTTATTCTAGGATTACAATTTTAGGTTAGATGGTGCAATATAACCTCAGCTATTTGAGCATCGAAAACCCAAGGCTACTACTACTACAATAAAGATGGTCTTTTAAGTCTCCCCGTATCTCTCCTGTTGCGGATAGTTTTGTACACTTAGTTTAATGTCTTCTCTACTGCATTTTCCATCACCAAGGCAGAAATCTCATCAAAACCACAGGACTTATTTATCCTTTGATCCCTTATACCATGTTGAATTATGATACTGAGATATTCTCTCCCATGTTATCCTTTTAGACTAAAGTTTCCTCCTTGATTATCTTCCTACATATATTTGCGTAATGGCTTCAGATATTCATTTTGTCTTTTCAATTCATCAATAGTTCACTATTGGTTGAATATTATTTGCAAAAAAATGTTAGGCGAAGGTACTCATGTGGTCTACAGCTGTTAACATAAAAAGGAGAGAACTTGTTCTGATTTTAACTGGGCATGATAATCCGGATGGCACTGCATATACATAATTCAAGCGTTAAGTGTCTTGAAACGTGATTACTAGTTTGATGCATGTGTGTGGTTAATAATTGTTCTTTTCAAACTGATATGTATGAATGCGTTGAACTTCTGTTCTGGGGCCAGTCAAATTAACTGCTTCATAACAAGGTAAGCAGTCAACTTTACCAGTGAGAAGAGATAGGAATGGGCACTGTAAAAGTAAATACCAAGCACTGAAAATTGAGGGAAGAGATTTGTCACATGTCATCACCGAATGGGCAAAGCTGATTTGTTTCAAGTTACAATATACTAGAAAATATTTAGAAGCAAATTTCTGGCTGCATGCCTGCCCTAAATGCTAGGAAATGGCTACATAATAATCTATGTTACTCAACTTATCAACAAATGTAAGCTTGTAGATGAGTGTGGAATAATATTATCACCATTTTTGTAAAAAAAATTAAATTGGCCATTTCCACCAATTTATTTCATTTAGATTCTTGGTAAAGAGAGTTTTAAAAATTAAATCAATTTTTTGGATTGACCAAGAATTGACTAATACCCAAAAAATTATGGCTTATTAATCACCATAAGATGCATAAACAATTTGGTGTGAGTTTATAAATGCAAATCATATAGTCAACAGTCATTGTAGAAGGTTCTATTAAGTGGGAATTGTGTTGATCCTAGTATTCTGTTTCGTAAATGAAGTGTTTGTTTTTCAACAAATGGTTACAAGAAAATTTGAGTCCAAATGAGTGTGGCATAATGATGTGGTATTAAATTTGTTATGTTAATCCAGGGTTCATTCATTACAAACGCATCTGTTGAAAGTGAAGTCCTCGTTCAGGACTTAAATTTTGATATTTATTCTAACTGAGGACTGATTTTCCTCAATGAAATTTCTGTTTTCACCACACAAGGATATAACTAATCTCATCTCTCTTATCTCATCCTTAATTCTGTTGGTGAAACCTGAAAGGTAAAGTTGTGGCTATTGATAATAAAACTGGTTTTGGTGCTAATGGGGGCGTTTACTCAGAACCGAAATTGCAATTTTGTGCACGAAATTGTTAGATGGAAACGAAAAAAATAATTTTAGTGAAAACTAACAACAACCATTCACTCATAAATCAAAAATTATTATAAGCAAAAGGTGACGCCCACCGAAAACGCTGCTGTGATAACATTGACGTCATTTTCCTCCCATCCTTGACTGCTCTTATGGGAAGGGGAGGGAGTGGAGCAGGGTTCTCGGAAGGTCTGCTTGCACAGATGCTGTCGTAACTGCTCCGATTGGCAGATTGTGCCCCCCCAAGGCAATGTAGCTTCGTGGGCTCAGTTGTGATTGGACGAAGTTGATATACGTCAGAGGTGGCACCACACCCACTTTTCCGAAAGGGTTAAAAATATCAGCTTTTCGCCACCTAAAACTCGAGAAATAATTGACGGATCAAAAAACGGAAAATTACGGGTCTTTTTATTTTACAAACTCTATCATATTCGGCAGTAAAAAAATATGGTAAACGACCCCATTGTGATGAGATATTGAACACGTTTGAATTAATTTATTTTTTAATCTTTTAAACGTACTTTGATGCATCTATAAAGCTCCGTGTGGTTAAATGGAGGGATTCCTAGTAGATTTGGAGAAGAACATTCCTTTTATGCTGTCTAAGCATATCGATGGTTTGCTAAATATCATTGTATTTGGATATTTGTATGCAAATAATGTGTCATACAAGACACCCATTCCAAGCTTGATTTGGTCAATTAACTCAACTCCTTTGGACGTAGCATTATTAATACTGATTGTGAGCCTATGAGGGCTCACCTCAATCCTTCTTCTTATCCCACAATTGTAAGGCCAGCGTTTGTTTTTTGGATTTCATTTTCTTTAATTTTCTTTCACCAGTTTCCTGACCTCCTCCGTCCTTTTTGTCTCAGTTCTTCTGCCACCTTCACTCACTCACTCAGTGATTCAACTCGAAGGTTGGTTTGGATAGGTGAGTGTCTTCTAACATTAGATTCTGGAAGTATGGGCTGAGGGCACAAAGGCTACTGATTTCTGCAGAAAGGATACATTTTGCTGTGGGATAGGCTCGTATTTGCCAGAAAAGTGAGCATTTTTACAAAATAGTGAGAAAAGTGACCTGGTTTTCGAATAAGTGAGTCAGTGGAAGCCCTTAGAGTATTGGCCTCCCATTCTGAGGGCCTAAGTTTGAATCTCACAACTTATGGATTTTTCATTGGTATGCCAGTCCCTATTGGAGTACCTTGTGGAGGGCATTTCAAGTCCAGTACTCACTCCGTTGGATGGAATGTTAAGCCATGATACCCTCAGCATCTATTGTAAGAGCTGGCTAATGCCAACACCAGGTTTCTCTCCACCCTTCCTGTTCCCTGAAAACTCTTACCTTTACCCAGTTACCCACCTATCCTCTAGCAAAATGACCTCAGTTGTCAGTTGCCTTCCCCAAATAACAATAACAACCTGTCCAAACCATCTAACCTCCTTTCTTGACTTACTTGCTAAATGGTCCCAACTTGACTGTCCCTCTGATACATTCATTTCTTACTCTTTCCTTTCTTGTCATCCTGTATGGCGGAAATGATGATACTATGTGCAGTATCATATTTTCTGCTATTTTCAATTTTCTTTCCTGGTTATATACAACTGGCCTAGTCTTGACACTGTAGAACATTACAGGCTTCACCAAAGACTTTTATGTCATCCCTTTTATCTTACAACTTACCTTCTTATCACACATTGCTCTGCTCATTCTACTCCAATGCATCCAACCACTGTTCACTCAACATTATATTTCTGCTTCCAATACTGCATTGCTTTGAATGTACGATCCAAGGCAATGATAACTTTTCTTCCTGAAGCCTTATTAACATCCCTTCTGCCTCCGCTGTAGTCAAGTATCTGTTTTCTGCATGATGATCTTTGTTCCTCTCTCCTCCAATCTTTCAGTTTCTCCCTAGTCCACTCAGTAACGATAACTGTGTCCGATAACAATATCATCTGCAAACATATGCTCCATTATGCTTTACTCTTTATAAAAACGAATGCCCTTTATGGGCATATCCATCACCCAGTCAAAGAGGCAGGGGCTGAGAGCTGATCCATGGTATAGCTTCCATCCTGCCCATACTACTCCCCACTTCCCTATGTCTCCATTCCCTCGTACATTTAAGGAATTCCTTCACTAACCCTACAAGTTTTTCTGGTACTCCTTTCTCTAAATGGCTCACCTCAGTCTTCAACCCTAATTTATCTCTTAATGGCCAAGGTATACAACAATTGACTTTCTTCATGTTTCTGGACACTCAATTTGGACCAAAAGGAAAGTTTTTCTCCCAGAGTCAGTAATAGATTAATCTGTGGTATCTCAAGCAGCAGAAATGTCTGCTACTTAATAAAAAACGTGGGCTAAACTGATTTTATCTGATGATGTTGATATAATGATTAACTATTAACTAAATAGTTAAACAATCTGTCCATTGCTATTCTCAATGAACTGGACCATAGTGCAATGGAGGACAAAAGAAAAACTTAACATAAAAACCTCACACCACCTTGTTGATTTACAATTACCTGCCTTATTAATTAAAATTGGCTAATTGAGCACAGGTTTATGTGAAAAATGTCTCTCCAACAGAAGTCATATTATTGAACATAATATCACCCTACCGGGACTAGACCTCAGCAAATAGAGATAAGCTATCTCCATCAACTAGAATCTTAACAAAAATGAGAGTGGAAGTTAATTTAAAATCATTTACCTCCACTTTCAATGAAAGTGGCCTAAAAGTCACCTAGCATGTATGCTGTGGGTCGCGAAATAATCTTAACTTGTCCTCATTTTAACAACAGATAAAAATTTAGTTCGAGTACACCCAACAGATGCCTACGAGTTTAAGAAACACGTGGATACTAGGAAAATTCAACTTCATTAATAAGTAAACGAAATGACATGACGGAGAAGTGTATCACAAACTAAAATAATTACAAGAATGGCTAATATTTCACTTCATTTTTAAGTTTTCACCGACTTCACTTCGTCTATTACAAGGAATCCATCAAGGATACTATAAAGTTGTAATTAATAATGTTATATGTGTATTTAAATAATATATTATACACACCCCCTAGACTCCAGTAGTGTTGTAGGCGCATTTCGACTGTCAATATGCAAATGTTTTGCATTTGTTTATATGTCGTGTTTACTTTCCGGGGTAGCACATTCGAATTTGTGATGAGTCTCGCAATTTAAAGAAGCGATGACAGTGAAGTCAGGTATTTCATGGTCAAATACAGAATGGTCTTCGAACTTTCTCTGGTTACATCATTGTATTGCGCTATTGTGAGATCTCTACCAATTTCTTCCAAATTGTGCCAAGTTTTGAGATTGGACAACGATGGTGCTTTCGGACAAAAATCCTTCGTATTCATGTTTAAATTTTAAAAGTGAGGGTAAAATGAAGAGAAAACCGATAATTTTGACAGTCCTTGTTTTAATCGTCGTGCTGTGGCTGACCGTATCTAATGGTAACATTTAAACCTCTGACCGTGACGTGTTCCTAAATATTTTGCATTTAGTCTAAATACCGTGTATTCGACATTGATGTCACGATTGAAGGTAGTTAGGTTTGCCTAGCGAGCTATGAGCAATAATACTACCCGTTAAATTTCAGGTAGTCTTTTTAGCGAGGAGCCACGAAGTTTGCCTCAAAGTCCACAGTTTCTAGCATCCTCTGAAGAAGAGACACTGCGAAATGAAATTGGATTACTAAAAGCTGAGGTAAACGGGTGGTTTCGGATACACTGGTTGTTTGTATTTAAGTGGAAAATATTGTGTTTTGTATCGATTTCTATTTGGCAATGAAGAATTTGTTATTAGGTAATGATATTTTGAAAGAAAATACTCCTGGGTATTGATATGTGCATCAGTTAAAATTTCAGTTAGACATAGTAATCTCAAGAACCTTGAAAGAAAATATTCCTGGGATTTGATGTGTATATCACTTTGGTTTTCATTTGCATGCAGTCACTAACTGAGTCTTCATTTATTGAAACCTACGAAGTGTTTTTTTTCCCTTACAAAGTCCTGGTCATCTTTCAGCGTAAATGTTACACCATAATGTAATTATAATTTCAGCTTGCTGTTTTGAAAAATCACCTGAGAAACTGTGGTCTGTTGAAAGAGGGTATTGTTGCAGATATACCTACCATCTATGCTGTCACTCCAACGTATGCTCGACCAGTACAGAAAGCTGAACTGACAAGGTACCTATTTTACTGAATTTGATTCTCAACCTATAAAAATAGTCGTGTTCAACCTGATGGTTGGCCTGGTAATTGAGGGTAAAGCTCAGCAACTATTGACTAATTCCAATAGCATTCTAAATCCACACATCAGGGTATGGGTGTCAGTTCCTTTCCCTGTGCCACCTGGGGTTTCCCAGAAAGATGGTACCCAGAAAATAGATCAGGTTGGATTTGACTGGAGATGTCCATATGCCTCTCACGGATAACCTGGGACCACTGGTTAGCAGCCTGACACTACCATGCTGTTTATTAAAAGCATTTGATGAAAACAGTCACATAAATGAAGACTTAAAGCACTTTTCCACAGATTTGATACTATTCGAAAACTGTCACGTTTGGTGTAATTGGTATATGATATTTAATAATTGGAGAATCACACTTTTCTACTTAAGATTTGTTGCATGTACGATGCATTTTGGACGATACCCATCTTCGGCTATCCTGCTAATAATCATTTCATGGGTAACAGAAGATGACTTATTAGCTGATACTTTGCCATAAAAGCTATAGGTCTCTCGTGGAAAAGTTTGATCATTCTTTTATTGAGTATGATTTTCTACCACTTCATCTTACTGGATACTTTTACCTTCAATATGGCATAAGTTGATGATGAAATGCCATAAAAAATTCAAGAAATTGAAGAAAACAAAGAAGAATATATGGCAAGTAGAAAAACTGGGGGTGGCTCAACTGAGATAGCATTTCAGAAAGCAGTGGGAAACAACATAGGAGAGGACCTGCCTGAGAAATCAGTGGAAAAACGTTTGGAAAACATTAAATTTGGACTAGAGAAAGCCACAAAAGAAGTTCTTGGAAGAAGAAAAGTTGCGGAGAAGAAGCCATGGATCACGGAGGAAGTTTTAGACTTGATTTAAGAAAGAAGAAAATACAAGAATGCAAAAACTGAAGAAGGGCCGCTTTGCTACAAAAGAATAAGGAATGAAATAAGCTGCAAAGCCAGGAAAGCTAAAGAGATGTGGATGAAGAATATATGCGAAGATGTACAAAACAACCTTGCACTTTGAAAGGTAGAAGCTGCCTATAGGATAGTGAGAAACCACTTCAAGGAACAGAGCACAAGATGCAATGCTATAAGGGACTAGAATGGAGAACTTTTGATTGAAAATGAAGACAAAGTGAAGAGATGGAAAGAATACCTGGAAGAGTTATACAACGGAAAAAATCTCAGCACGAAAGTGATCAAAGAGGAAAGCGAAGTCAAAGAGGATGATTTGGGAGCGTCAATATTAAGATCAAAATTTGACGGTGCAATAAGGGATCTTGGGATGAATAAGGCTTCTGGTATTGATGATGTTCCTGCAGAACTAATTAAAAATGCAGGAGAGAAGACACTAACTCATCTTTACAAAACCATCTGTGACATGTACTCAACAGGAGAAATACCAAGGGACTTCGAGAAAAACATCATCATTCCTATTTCCAAGAAGAAGAGAGCGGAGAAATGCGAAACTTTTAAGACTATAAGCCTGACATCACATGCATATTGCCAGGATCATCTACAGAAGAGTAGAACAAAAAGCAGAGGAGTTCCTGGATGAAGATCAATTTGGATTCAGGAAAAGTAATGGTACAAGAGAAGCAATATTGGCCCTTAGACTGCTCATAGAGAAGAGAATGGAATAGAACAAGCCGACATTTATTGCATCTGTAGATTTGGAAAAGGCTTTTGACAACATGGATTGGGATTCGATGCTTGGACTTCTGAAGGGAATTGGAGTGTCCTACAATGATCGAAGAATCATCCACAGTCTGTATAAAAACCAGGTAGCTGTGATTAAATCTGGACCCAGCTGTGAAGCGGCAAGAATAAGGACAGGAGTGAGACAAGGCTTTGCACTGTCTCCAGTAATTTTTAATGTTCACATCAAGAGAGCCATCAATCAAATGAAAGAGAAGTCTTCTGGGGTGAATACCCACGGAGAAAAAATTTAGCATTCTAAGATTCGCTTATGACATAGCACTCATAGCAGAGACAGAGGGATCTGAACAAGATGCTGATAACCATGGAAAGGACAATGGCCAGATATCAGTTGAAGATAAATAAGAAGACTAAGATACTGGTGTGCAGCAAGAGAGAAGAGGCCAAAACCAACGTTAAACTAGGAAAACAAAAGCTGGAAGAGGTGAAAGAGTTCTGTTACCTTGGAAGCCAAGTTACCAAGGACGGACAAAGCAAGAAAGAAATAGTCAGCAGAATAGCCCAGGCAAAGAGGACATTCTATCAAAAGAAGAATCTACTTAGCGCTGGAAATACAAGCTTAGAAGTAAGGAAACAATTCATCAGAACGTACATCTGGAGCGTGTTCTTTATGGCAGTGAGGCATGGACAATGACAGCAGCAGAGAAGAAAATGGCGGAAGCTTTCAAAATGTGGTGCTACAGAAGAATGCCCTTTCTTTTTCTGAATCCTAATTGATCTTCATCCAGGAACTCCTCTGCTTTTCATTCTATTCTTCTGTAGATGATCCTTGTCAATATCTTCGATGCATGTGTTGTCAGGCTTATAGTTCTAAAAATTCGCATTTCTCCATTCTCTTCTTTTTGGGAATAGGAATGATGATGTTTTTCTCAAAGTCCCTTGATATTTCTCTTGTTGAGTACATGTCGCAGATGGTCTTGTAAAGATGGCTTAATGTCTTCTCTCCTGCATTTTTTATTAGTTCTGAACCACTATGGTATCTACAGGTTTGGTCTCCATCTTCACCATTATTATCCTTTCATTGTACTGCAGGAAACTTTTCACATGCATTCCAGTACTCTTCCTCAGCATTATGCCTACTCAAGCATTACCATTTAATGATCCCGTGTGTATAATGCTATAGCTTCCGCTCCAGAAGTCTCCTTCTTTGGGCCACTTCATTTCACTGATTCCTAATACTTCAAGGTCCATACTTCGCATTTCCACCTTTAGGTTTTCCAGCTTTCCATGCTTATCACACCTGACTGATATACTCTCTCGTGTAGTCCCTGCCTGGAGATCCGAATGGGGGACTATTTTACCTCCGGAATATTTTACTCGAGAGGGTTCCATCACGTCTTGATTGAAAGAAGAAGTGGAGCAGCTGCAACTCCTCGGGATTATAATGTGGTGGTTTCCCCTTGCCTTACACATTGCAGTACTACAGCCGTTAAAGTAAATGTTACCACGCTGTAGTGAAATGAGTGTCACTGTCCCAACCACTGTGGTCTCCACCTTCACTCATATGAAGAAGAGCTGCTGCCCTCTCCTCCCGGTGATGAAAAGCGTAAATGTTGGCGGCCTCCGGTCGCCAAGTCACAGCATCTTCACAGGTTCTGTATTATTTAGAGGCCCATCTTACCCAATGAAAGTGCAATACCACCTCGGAGTGCCACCGCTTTTTGTCCTCGACTGCTTATTCGACAAGTAAACTCACTTATCTCGCAGCTAATCTCAATATCTAGAGGTTGACCCACCATCTGCAACCGGGTGGACGCACTTGGTGGCTTTAAGCTTAGCGGTGAGATTATACTGCACAAAAGGTTATAAATACCTCTTGGGATCACAAGTGAGAATGCTTCGTGCAAAGTAAGGAAGCGCAAGGTGTACTAGAGTTTTGCCTAAAGGCATTGCAAAAAATGATGAAACACGTATTTTCAATGAACAAGCCCACTTGAGCAATTTTGGGCAATCGTAAGGGCGTGGAAGGGCATTCTATAAGCCTATGTCGTCTGCTGTGGTCATAAAACTACTCCTTATTGTTGATAGTTTTCACTAAGTAGATAAAAAAAATCAGTAGAGGTTTAGTTGGTGGGTACAGGTAGCTGCTGGCACCCTATAGCAACTACTTGTACAGATTAAAAGAACTACCAAAAACAAAAATCAAAGAGTTATGGCATTCCTTATGGCAGAAACTGCTGTAACCAGGATTTGTTTGGGAAAAAAATGGCAATCATCATAGCAATCGGATGTGGTGAAGTCAGACTTTACCAGTCATGTTTCGTATAGATATTTTTTTAATTTTATTTTTTTATTATTTTTATTTATATTGGTATCGACTTTAGGCGATCGATTCTCAATACCGATACCAATCCACAAGAATCGGTGATATCAAGAATCGTTACATCCCTAATAATTACCATTTATATAAATCATAAACTATTTTATAGTCAATGATATTCAGTTTCATATTTGTAGCTAATGGAATTACAAAATTGCATTTATATACAGGTATTATAAGGTTTTCTTAGAAATAGCTTAGTAAACATTATAATGGTTCATGTGAATTCATTGATATAAAACTACAAAGGATATTACTTTTTTGTGAATTTTAGATACATGGTTATTTTTCTGGTGCATTTTCTACAAAATATTTTTTTGTAATGAAAACAACATTATTGAATATACATTGAAATATTTTTTTGACAAGTTGGAGATACATATTTGGCTTCTTTTTCTCTGTTTGCTCTTAGAAATGTGGAAGTGGTATCTAGGGAAGTTTAGCTTGTTTGATTGGTGCATGAATGTGAAGGTTGTATTGGAAAAGATATTGCAGACTAGGGATGGGTTTCTAATTCGCAACCTTCTACTTTTCAACTGCTATCATTCATTAGCATATAGCAACTGGTAATGTCAGACAGCAATATGTAGCTGCTAAGTCTTCTACTGTCTGCCACAATGTGCTTGTCTCCCCTCCTTGTCCCCCTCAGGAAGCTGGATTCCATGAGGTGCCACTAATGCTCAGGACACTCCTGCTAATTGTTAGCAAGAGACGAGAGTGCATGCATCAAAATTTTAAAAATATTTAGCAGTAGCAGTTAATTTAACAGCTGCCAAGCATGTATGCCAAGGAACCTGAATGTCAGCCAACAATTGTGCATGATGGGTCTGAATATCATATGGTATGATCAAAATACCTTATTTCACAGCATGTAAGATGCACTTTTTCCATAACTATGTTTAAAAATCACTCCCAGATCTTAAATTTGAAGGTTAAAATGTTAAAAAGAAACTTCCCCAGCGGAAATGGGGATAATTTTTATATGCCAAATATAGCTTATAAGCTCAAGTACAGTAAGTATGCAATGAGTTGCAGTGAGAAATAGTGTGTTTTTCATGTTTGACGCACGTTTCATAACTTCAGAGCCTGGTTTAATTCATTTCTGGTGGCATTTACCAATTTCCAAAGCCTTCCTGACAATGTGTCAGTGTAAAAAGATTGATAATCCTCCCATTCACTCCAATTAGAGTTAATGAGGTTTGAAAATGCCATTTTCTGCAGTAAAGGAAAAGTATATGCCATAACAGTGTTATAACAGTGTCATAACACTGTGTAATCTCTCTCATTATTTCCATCCTTAGGCTCTTTATATTTATATTTCTTCTCATAACATTCTTTAGTCATTTTAATTACCTATTTCCATCCTTAGGCTCTCTCATACATTTCTGCTGGTGCCAAATTTTCACTGGGTGGTGGTTGAAGATGCTGATGAGCAGAGTGATTTGGTGAGCCGGCTCTTATCGAGATCTGGTTTGAAGTATACACACCTTGTGGAACCAACGCCAAAGGACTGGAAATTGAAGGAAAAGGTAACCAACATAATGTACTCAAAATTTCTATCACCCCAATCATCAGTGGCATCAAGTCTCTTCCTTACTTCAAAGTGCTTTAGACTGGGAGGAAAGTGCAAGGATAGAAATCAAATAGGTAGTTATGAGGAAAAGTGAGGTTAAGTATGTTAGCAGCATAAGCTTGTTCTCAATAAAAGGTTCCAAGGGGACCATGGCTTAATATTCTATCCAATGGATGGAGTACTGAATTGGTAATGCTGTCCACATAGCACTAAAGTAAGGGCTGGTTTATCAATGAAAAGTTTCTCCCTCTGCTGGGATTTGAATCCGGGCCCTTGTACAGTCGCAAATTCCACAAAAATCCTGGCCAAAATTCTAAAATGGTGCCCAAGCCTTCAAAAACCTTTACAGATTCGGGAAATTGACACCTTGTGAGCTAAAAATGTGATATTGCATTAAATGTTTCTCACTTTATTTATCTTGAATTACAAAATTATCATGAAACTTAATTAAGATAGAACTCAGATAATAGGGTAATATTAACCTTTTGTTTAGGAATAATTGGATTTTATACATTTCACACTGCCTCTTAAATGCTGAATATTTCTGAGTTAAATGTTTAAATACATAAATTTAATTTTTAAACTACTATTGTTTTAAATAAATTTGTATCATAGTATGCTAAGTAAATCAATGAAATTATAAACAAAATTGATACTTGATAATAATTACTTTAAGATGTAAAACATCACTTATGAATGCAAAAGTATAAGAAAAATATTCAAATGCACTGAAGTATACATCACATTCACTGTCACTTGTTGTGTTTCCATCATTAGTGTTCCAGAAACAGGACCTGGGCTTGCCTACTATCAAGCCAAGTTTGTTTTGGATTCCTTCTGCATTAATTTATTATTTCTTACAACTTTTCTGTTTTTTCTTTTTCTCCACACACCATTTCATTCCTGAAAGTCTGTAGCTAAAGTGCAGAAGGTCCTTAAATACGTGAATCCAAGCATGCAGTGTAGATAGTAAAAATCTTAAATGTACCTCATCTATATATTAATTCGCGGAAGGCTGTCTGTACCTATTCATTTTGCAGCGCTCGAGGTTGGTCCATTACTTTGAGGTGTTCTCGGAAGGTACTAGTCGGATCGAAGTAAGAGTGGTGTCGTTTGAAAGAGGAAAGATGGTTGCATTGCTTAGGCATATTTTTATTTCCGTTGTTTGACCGCAAAGTGTGAAAATTTAAGCGTGAAAAAATAGTGTTTTCCCTATCTTTTAACATGGGAAATCAGTTGCCATGCAAATTTGTTTTCGTTGTTAAGTAAAGTTGTTTACGTTATTTGGTAATGGAGTGCATTTAAGAAGTTGAAGACATTGGAATTCGTTTCATCAATCAATTATGTGAGTACAAAAATATTAATTGACATTTTCGATGTGTAGATAGTGAAATTAAACAATTTTATACTACCGACGGTTCCGATGCTTTGAATGAAATCTAAATTTCGAGGCATTTTGAAATTCTTTTCTAACACTTGAGGCAAGGTTTTAAAATGTTTATTATCAAAAAGCTCCCACATTTATTATAAAAAAGTATTTTTCTATTGTTTGTTATGCACAGTATATTGTATTTTAATTTTTTTTCTACCGGCGGCATAACATGAAATGTGAATTTCGATGCTAGGCATTTTGAAATACTTTTTTCACTCTGAGAAAAGGTTGAAAGACGTATATTATTAATAAAAAATGTAATTTTCTAATGTGTAGTACGTGTATGTACAATCGGAAGTTAATGTGTTTTATTTGCTTTAAGGTATTTAGACATTAATTCTTTTTTGGTAATTTATTATTGTTTGTTGTTAAATCAGGGCATTTATTCGAAAATAAACCCAACATAATAAAATTATCAATAGGTATTCTACATCATGAATTATCTTAAGGTACTGTGATTATTAACGTCATTTTTCATCTTTACTATAGTAGATTAAAAGTAAGTGATAGAAAAACAATAGTTGGTAAGTATATAGGAATACTTAGAAATAGTGTAAACTATGAGTGTACACCATAGGATCAACTATGTATTGTTCATATGGCAAAATAGTTGCATTTATAGCTATTAGGCAGATTACAATGTGTTTTAAATTTTGTTAGTAAAATCACGTCATGAAAAAATTTTAGAATGCCATCCATACAGATTATAAATGTCACCCAACATCTTGCTCTGATCCCCAAATACTTTGAGGCGTTCGTGTTACATCCGATATTTTACACAGTCAACAAGCAGGTGTTTCACCTAAAATATTGCCAAAAGCTCAAAGAACCAATTATGATTTAAATCTACCCAGACGATTCCAAAAATATATTGAACCAACCTTTTCATTGCTTTGGGTATAATATTTACCAAATATTTCGTCAGAACCATTCGATCGACTATGCTAAAACCTCCCAGACCATTCCATTTTTTATTAATTGCAAAAAAGAGATTCACTTGCATCACCACCTAAAGTATTTGAAAAGGCTCAAAGGACCAATTCTATTTTTAAACTACCCAGATGATCCCAAAAAAATATCACAGCCACCTTTACATTGGTTTGGGTGTAATATTTACCTAATAATACACCAAAATCATTAGATCGAGTATTCTAAAACCTCCATCACAATTCCGGGGGTGTTTACGTTTTTGACAAAGGGACAATATGTGTATTGATGAAGTCGAAGAAAAAGGAATTAGTTTTATCAATCAATTGTATGAAAATATTAATTTACAGTTTTGCTGTGCCATAAGGAAAAAAACTATTGTCTACCGTTCGCACCAATATTGAGTATGAAATTTGAAAATCAAAGCTAGGTGTTTTGAAATACTTTTGTAACATTTGCGACAAGTTATGCAACTATTTTATCAATTAAATAAATTTATTTTTTAAATGCCTAACAAATATTGGGAGGAGGATTTGCGTTCAGCCCGCAGGTTAGTCTTTGATAGGTGAGGGTGGAGCCGAGGTAGGCCAGTCAGGCTCAGGCTCAGCACTCTACCCAATAAGCCACCAGGCCCTGTTAATTGTACTGTACATTGTAATATAATTTGTAACATTTTCTGTAAAGTATTTAGGTATTAATTTATTTTCGGTATTATATTAATTTTTGTCGCTAAATCAGAGCATTAAATTGAAAACAAACCCACCATTATAAAATTTTCTTTACCATAGCAATTCCGTTTTTTATCAATTTCACATAAGACACTTACTTATATCCACACCTAAAATATTTCCAAAAGCTCCAAGGACCAAACCTGTATTTAAAATGTTTAATATATACCTACTGTACATTGCATTTTAATTTGTTTTATTTTAATTATACAATTCATATATTAGTTTATTTTAGACAATTAATTTTTGTCTTTAAAGCAGCACATTAATTTGAAAACACACCCACCATTATAAAATTTTATACGGCCAAGCCGTTCCGTTTTTTATCAATTTCAAAGAAGACACTTGCCTATATCTCAACCTAAAATATTTCCAAAAGCTGTGAGGACCAATTCTGTTTATAAACCACCCAGACGATTTCAGAAAAATAATATACAAAACAACCTACACTCAAACCATTCGATTAGCTTTACTTCCACCTCACAGACCATTCCAATGGCACTGTGCAGCGGTAACCCTAGAGGTTTAACGCGCATTGCGCGTTATAGGGTCAGGGGATAATAACTCTGAAGACGAAATAGACCTGTCTAGTGATTCTGATGCAGCAACAGCAGCCTTTCCTTACCTCCGCCATCACCACGATTAGATGAGGTAGGTGCACGGAAGTTTAACTCGTAGGCTTCCGCGGTTGCACTATTGACTATTTCTTTTTTCAGGATTCATTCCGCGTTTATTTAAATAGTACAACAATATTTCGGTAGCCCTCCTGCAGGCTTCGTCAGGTTATCTTTTGTTTCCTCGCTCGTCGTCCTATGTATAGGAGTGGACCCCATTGTTGCCTGAGTATATGAATTAAAAAAAAAAATCCGTTTAAAATTGTTCCCCAAAGTGTTATATGTCTTAACAGTTGATGTTCGATGGTCTTTTTGTTATTTCTATAGCCTCTTTGATTAGCCTGATGAAGCTAGGAGGAGAGCTAGCTCCAAATATTGTTATACTACTTAAATAAATGTGGAATGAATCCCGAAAAAATAAATAGTCAAAATGTACGGATGATTGTTTACTATTAACATTTTCAAGATGGACAACGAGACGACAATACTTGAGGGCTTGAGTAAAGAATATTGTCTTGCTTGTCAGATTCAAAATTTTTTGAAAAGTAAGCGGATGCCGTAAATGAAAATTTGTGTCCATAGGCTTGTTCCCATCATCCATTTCCATCAGTTCAATATGTCAGTTTTTTTAAGGTCCATCCCTGAGGAACACTGGTTCCACGGCTTTGCAAACAAAAAATAAATAAAATTCTGTTTTTCATTTTGTTATATGCCCAAATATACAATTCTTATTGCTGCTAAATTATATGTAATTTGCTTGTTATATTACCTATATGTATATAAGTATCTTGTATGGATTATTACTTTTCTGCATACCTTATTGATATCTTTAAAATAATATATTGTATTAATAAATTTAACCGTATTCAGTTCTTATCCCTAGTGCTTCCACTAACCCATATTTTGCATTTGGTTACAACAGCACATCCGTATTTCAGCGGGCAATTACTTTACTGTTTAAAAATATCGATTTCGATTTTCGATTATTTTGGGCAAAAAATCGAATTTTTAGAAAATCGATGTTAAAAACAATAATCGAAAGTCGATTAATAGAAAATCGATTCTGGATTTAAATTTCCAATCCCTAGTTGAAAGCATATTTAATTCTCCCAATTTGTTAAGTCATTTTACACATGCGTTTTCAAATACGAAGATTACCGTCAAAACGAACTAAATTTCTGACTTCCGCAAGCTGAGATAGCACATGTTTTAAATATTTGTGGTAACGTAATTGTTAACTGAGTAATCTATTTTAAACTTTGTTTAGTCTAAGATAAATATATGTTCCATATCTTATGTGAAGAAAAGAGAAGTGGCTTTTCTTGTGTATCTTCAAGTGGGTGTCAAAGTTAAACTTGCTTCCCAGAACTTGAAAAATATCCGGTGTTTTTATCTGTCTTGGTCGAAAAATTTATTGATACAACCGACTATAAATATATATTTGACATAATTAAGCGTATAAATAAACAAGATTTAGTTCGATATACTTTATTTTAAAATTGAACTACCCATTTTTGTGATATAAACCTTCAAACTCAGGGGATAGAATTTTACAATGGACATAGGTGCCTTGAGCTCGAATATAGTCCCCCCAGACTTTTTCCGCAAAGATTTCTGCCAAAAAGGGAGGGGCTATATATATTCAGAGGAATATGGTACAGGCACTTCCAAAAAAAAGTTAACACTTCGGAGCCGAAATTTTTCTAAGTCCCGAGTTGACGGTGATTTGACAATGCTGCGTCACGGCTTCCCTCTGGCGGAGCCTTGAGAAGCTCTGACCGAAAACAAACCCCCTTCCCTCCTCCCCCGTCCTCGCCTTTCCCTGTTTAGCAGAAGGGATTACTGCACGGTCGGTCTTATTATGCCCTAAAGAAGGGTGGGCACTCCTTGGTCGTTTTTTCCGACTCGCGCTGAACGACATTTGAAGTCCTGAACACATTTCTACCTTCGCATAGTGGTCGGAAATCTGAAAAAGCTGGACAAAATTCAAAAATAGCTTTCTTTGAAATATAACTTAATACTTCACACAAATACTTACAAAAGGCTGCTAATTAAGGAATAATACATCATTTGACATGCTTTTCATCTATTAGGGCCAGTTTCACCAACGAAGATAATCTTTTTAACTCGGTTAATTTTGGGATTAAGCGAGTTAATGTGACTTCTCTGTTTCACCAGTACCATTAACTCGGTTTTGGTGCATTATCTCGGTTAATATTTTTACCGGCCGTTTTCGCGAGGTGAAAGGATATTATCCGAGTTAATACTGTAAAAGCAACATGGCGCGCAGGCGATTTTGTCAGCTACTTTTAGATATTAGTCGAGACATTTGAGTTCAATTATCGTTATTTAAGGCAATTACTAGGTTGATTAAGGAACGCGCAATTTAGTTGAACCTAAAACTTGAGATTTGATTTATCCCGAGTTAATAAACGCTACGAAAAGCACTTAGCAACAATTCAGGTGAGGTCTTCTCGGGATTTCCACCGGGTTAAATATTTATATAACACCAACATCACTCACTCACCCTGAAGACGATGGACAAGTCGTCCGTGGAAACGGTGTTATATAAAGGATAAATAAAAGCAGATAGCACGTATCTAACCTCTAAAACTCTATCTTATTTAAATGTAAATAGTACACTTCTCACAATAGACACTGCTACACACTTCAACCATAATTAAACATATTTTATAACCCTCATGAATTCTTGCTGAGTAATCAGGGAACGTTATAGCCGCATACGGTCATGGAAACGATTTGCCCGTCGCTATAAAATCTTAGCGTGACAGCCAGCCGGAATCGGATTGTAAAATATCAATATAATTATAAACATGTATACCTAAGGTTGATCAAGTATCTCTTGTCACCGAAATTGCTTCTCTCGTCGTCGTGTCCGATCTTTCATAATCACGTCTGGCGAGATTTAATGCAGTACGAAATTGCTCCAATGTCTTTCTTAATAAATGACGATAGGCCTCACATTCCTATAAAAAGTTTATTTTGAATCACGCCTAACGTACCTCGACCACTATTTCTCCTCTCTCGTAGCTTTCTCCGGAAGACTTGTGGCTGCCACCGTTGTATGGGCACTAGCAGTAGATGCGAAAATTAAACCATACCGATTCATTATTAATAGCTCTACTTCACTTCCGATGGCCTCAAACCTCAATATCTAGAAAGGTTTGTATAATGAATATTATAATTACTAAATATACACCATTCTTTATTTCACCTATCACGCATCACTTCTAAACAAGGCAGAAGACACAAACGTAAACAAACCATCGATACCGCTGCGTTGGTCGGAAATCTCCCGTGAATCGATATGTGCTATCGATACGCCTACACATACTTTCTGCACGTAACAGGGTTTCAAGGAATTAATTAAAAAGATCATTCGCCGTGTTAAACACCCTAAGCAGAAGCAATTTCAGGTCATCACTTAAATTCATTCGCATGATAATTCACCTTGACACCAATGACAACGACGAAGGAAATGCTAAGTTTTAAGTGATCGAAAGGTACCTATAATAGCATGCTAACTGCAGTTACTGTTCGTTTTCGAGACACTGTAAATAAAGGCAATGTAATTTAAGTTCATTCCAGTATTTTATTTCTCTATCTCCCAAACGTAACAGTGAAGACAATAAGTGATATCTTAGGGGAAATGTTTAGTAGAATTAGGAAAAGCGGGGTTTGAAATATCTTATAAACATATAGACGATTTTTGAAAGTGATTATAGATGTTTTCTAGATATACGTAGAAGATAATGTAGATGTTTCGTGGACGTTTAGTTAATATTTTGTCCTTCATGGGTACATTGGAAATGCCTTTAGTTACAATAAGCACGAAATTAAATCAGCTGCATTACAAATCGGTTAGGCGCTTTTATTTGTTTGCTGACGTCAGGAGTATGAGAAATTTACCAACCTAAACATTCTCAGAGAAATCTCGGTTTACAAAAACCGAGATAATAATAACAGTGGTGGAACGCAAGCAAGAGATTATCGAGATAATAATATTAACGGAGATAATGTAAACTGCGATAATGGGAAATTTTACCGTCGTTGGTGAAACTGGCCCTTAGTCAGATACAGGAGCTCAAACATGACCAAATTTCCAAATAAACACCTGAACTAATTTTTCTCCGAATGTCTTCCAAGTTAAGTTGATCGTAACGTTATGTGAGGAATTTGATTGAATAAACAATAGCATGATCTATTAACACAAGTCTTTGCCTTTTAATTACCAAAGCTTCAAATATTTTTGAAGCATTTTAGTGCAATTCCGTTAAAAAATGTCAGACGCTGTTCTCAGATAAAATGTTTACATAATATAGAGAATATCTAGCGTTTTTGGGAGAGACCTGTCACTTGACTTATATAAGAGCACTCGTTAAAGACTCATAAACACGAAATTGAAGAAAAATTAAAAATAAGTCTATGTCACCGAAAAATACATATGATTTTCCGATCGTGCGTCCGGGGCATGGCTCCGCGCGGTTGGGGCTGGAAGTGCCGTGACTCGCTTACTTAACTCAAGTGACATGGACCCAAGGCTTCCATTTCGTTGTTTTTCAGCTGCACTCATTGTCACTAACCTTCACTGATCTATGCTGATGAAATCGTGAGAATATTGAATCGTGCGACCGGATAAGTTTACGCGGAATCACTTTATTTTTCTTCGCGTGCGCTTCGGGAACATACTTCTTATTCACGCCCTTAAAAAGAGTGTAGTCTTTCTAGGGCCCATGTAACATTCCAGAAATACACTGGTTTTTCTTTTGAATTCCTTTTGCCCACTTCTTTTTATTCACGCGGTAAGAGATGCACTGACGATTCCAGAGCCTTGGTCTTCGTTTTCCCAGCCACCTTTTCCCCTTTCCTCAGAGGAGATCTGAGGAATGCCAAATGGGGGGCGGCATGTTCCCTCTGACCACTCTGTTCAGTCCCTGTACTGAGACAATGGGGATGGGGAGGACCGGCCTCCGCGAGAAATAATTTTCCACTGCCCAAAAACCTTACTCCATACGTTTTATTGCACCCACGACCCCTTCCATGCGGTATGCCTTGGGTCTACATTCTCCGAGTTTATGCCCTTGCAGCCCAGTGCCTATTCATAAGGGGTGATCCGGAAGCAGGTAAAATATCGCAGACATCTGCCCATCCACTCTTCCACCTGAGCGCTTTTAGGTTTGTTTCTACTCATATTACCGGGCGAATATTTCAAAAACATTTACATGCCCAAGAGTGAACACGTTTATCAACATGGTTTCATAATTTAGGTTTGATAGTCTCTTATTAATTTCATATGTGATGTGAAGGAAGTAGCAATTCATTCACAAAAATGAATTAATTCCGTCCATTAAAGAAATATATCCAAAGCTTTTGGCGGTATTGTTTAGCATGCAATATGGTCGAATAAGATGATTTAGGTTTGATAGTCTCTCATTAATTTCATACATGGTGTGAAGGAAGTAACCATTCGCACACAAAAATGAATTCATTCCATCCACTTAAGAAATATATCGCAACATTATGGCATTATTGTTTGGTATGCAATACGGTTGAATAATAGAGCACCTTTCCATCAGAAGGAAATATGCATCTACATCTACATCTACATAATACCCTGCAAGCCACCACGAGGGTGTGTGGCAGGGGGTGATTTCTCACCAAACATGCACTACATATCAAGCATTAAAAAGGAATAGTATTAATATAGTAGTCAGAACAACACTATTTAAAAAAAAGATACAAATTGCTAAGCAAACATGCAAAAACATTTTGTTAGTAGGGTTAGCTTTAATTACTCATACCAACATGCAGCTACCAATTCTATTCATTGCTACTCTCTGATAGGACATATTTACTGTTATGCGTATCTCTAATTGTTCGAGGGAAAAAGGACATTTTGAATCTATCAGTTCGGCAATCAATTTCTCTAATTTTATGAATATGGTCTGCCATAGTAAGTTGGGGTTCGTAAAATATTTTTAACTTCATCACTTCATCAAATATAGGAACAGCTTATCAATTTGCAATTACTATTCTCAGTTGCGATATAGATTCTTAAGGAAATTTACTAACTGCTGTCCACCTACTTCGCAATCCGAGCAATTGGCCCCTTGAGAGGAAATCACCGTATGGTGGCCGGGTGCCCGCGCTTCACGTGTGCAAACCCTTTCTGAGAGGGAATTCCCAGCTAGCCATGCAATTCCTTGCCGCCCCTCCCCTTCGGTAGGAGGAGAATAGTGGGTGGCGATCCTTCGGCAGGGTTAGGACACGCAGCTCAACGCCGTGGTCGGGAATAAGAGTGAGGCGAGAGTCGGGGGTATTTTGCGACCACCTGCAGGTGTCCTATAAACAATGGGTATTCGGGAATATTCGTATGTTGTCACAGTCCTCATCCTTTGAAGAACGGAAAAAGGCATTGAATTACCAATTATAGCGTACCATTAGTTACAGTTTGACCAACGGAAATGTCTTCACATGAAAGAGGAATTAAGGGAATTGTTTAATATATTTAGCGAACAAAGCAAAGGATTCGATACAGAAGATTCGTGGAGAGAACTTCTTGAGGACACCCTTAAAGCAGTTAATGAATACATACCAAGTAAATTCATTAGTGATAATACAGAGCCAAGGTGGTATAATGCGGAGGTTAAGAAGTCACTAAAGCGACAAAGGGTATGCCACGCTTGGATGAAAAATGCAGGACGGGGTCTATCGGTAGAGGAAAAAAATGAGTTAGTTCAAAACTATAAAAAATCGAGAGCATTAGAAAGGAAATCATGTCGGCAAGCGTAATAACATTTCAAGAGCAAGATGTTACGAGAATATTTAGATAGCAATCCTAAAGCGTTTGGGTCATTTGTGAGAGAGCTTCGGGCAAATAGGTCCACAGTGCACACACTTAAAAACGATAAAGGAATTAGAGTCACCAGCAGTGTAGAAAAAGCCAATTCTTTAAACACCTTCTTCCAAAGGATTAGATTAGACATTAGACCAGATTTTAGGGAAACGGCTGCGTGGTCAGTAACAGATTTGAATTGGTATTATACAAATAATAATCTTATGGGCATTATTATTATTATTATTATTCAAATTAGGACTCCCAAACTATAAATGCTAAGGGTAACTCGTGGAAATGCCACCACAATTGGAAACGTTATTTACTTCATCCTGAAAATCGAGCATTTTACTGCGCCAATACGGCGAAAACGTTAAAATGTTCTTCTTATCAGCCTGCTCCTAGTCTTAAAATTTGGGATCGCTTATTTTCAAAGCTTCTGACCACATCGATGTGAGAATTAAATATGCCTATGAACTCGTTCTGAAATGGCACGAACGTGAAACAACACCAATTATCCAAGGAATTAATTATATAAGGGACACATACGAATTGGAGGGTGATAACAACCAATGATGATATGTGATTTCCTCTTCAAAGTAAAGTATCGATTTTTAATTTTATGCCAATGCGTGACAACGGTTTTTTCTGCGACGATGGTGGCGAGCATAGAGATATGTTCGGAACTTCAGACGTCGTGCAGGTCGAGTCGAAAAAAATGACAATCTGGGGACACAGGACCGACCCACATAGTCGGAAATCGAAAAAAGCTGGACAAAAACCTAAAATAACTTTTTTTTTAGACATACACTTGAAACTTCACACAGATTCTTAGAAAAGTTTGCTACTTAAGGAATAATGCATCATTTGTCATGATTCTCGTTCTTTAGTGAGACACAAGGGCTCAAACATCACGAAGTTTAAAAAAAATCCTGTAATAATATATACCCTAATATCTTAAAAGTTGATGATGACGTTTTGGGAGGAATTTGATCAAATAAAAATAGCATGATCTATTATTAACACAATGCTTTGCTTTTAATTGCCTGAGCTACAAATATTTTTTGAATCGTTTACATCAAGTAGAGTATATCTAACGTTTTAGGGAGACACTTGTCAAGTCACTTATATCTGAGCATTTGTTGACAACTCATTTTCACGAAAGTGAAGAGAAATTAAAAGTAAGTTTGCGACACCCAAAAATACATATGATTTTCCACCGCGCGTTTGGGGTTTGGATCCACACCTCGGGGGCCGGAATTGACGTGGCTCGCTTACATTGCTGAAGTGACATGGACCCTAAGGCTTCCAATTCGTTGTTTTTGAGCTGTACCCATTGTCAGTAACCTCCATCACTCTTATTTGATGAAATCGCGAGAATATTGAGCCGTGCGACGGGATAAGATTACGCGGAATCGAGTTATTTTTCTTTGCGTACGCTCTGGGAACATACTTCTTATTCATGCCCTTTAGTCCTTGAAAAGAGTGGAGTCTTTCTAGGGCCCATGTGAACTAGATATATTCTAGTTTTTCTAAGTAATGGAATAGCAATTAAATGATTAAAAAAGTATTAGTAGCTCAGGAAATTAAAATGCGTGTTAATGGGCAAATGATGCAGGTGTTTATTTGGAAATTTGGTTATGTTTGAGCCCCTGTATCTGGCTAACAGATGAGAGTCATGTCAAATGATGCATTACTCCTTAATTAGCAATCTTTCCTGAGTATTTATGCAACGTTTTAAGTCTATATCTCAAAGAAAGCTATTTTGGAAAATTGTCCAGTTTTTTTCGCGACGGTGGCAAGCGTAGAGATGTGTTCAGGACTTCCAAATGTCTTGCAGCGCGAGTCGGAATGAACGAACAAGGAGTGTCCACCATAGCCCCCTTCTTTAGGGCATAATAAGGCCGACCGTGCAGTAATCCCTTCTGCTAAACAGGGAAAGGCTAGGACGGGGAAGGGGGTTTGTTTTCGGTTAGAACTTCGCGAGGCTCCGCCAGAGGGAAGCCGTGACGCAGCGTTGTCAAATCACCGTCGACTCGGCACTTAGAAAAATTTCGGCTCCGAAGTGTTAACTTTTTTTTGGAAGTGCCTGTACATATGCGGTTTCATGCACCGTGTAACTACCGATTCATCCATTCGTTCACACAAACATACATGAATCTGTTCACGCAAATGTACATGAAACCATTCACGCAAATGTAAATGAACATACATAAGTACATGTTCATATGTGTTAATCTATCGTTTAACCAGAGATTTACTCGATTTTGATGATAGATTTTTGATGATCCTGTTGGCAGATTTCTGAACCTATTGGCCTTGGCGGCTCCGTCGACAAAAACTGCTTGACTCAACTCAACTTTTGTAAAAATAATCGAAGTACTCGAGTTGAGTACCAACTACTCGACTCGACTAGATTTTTTGAGTACTCGCACATCCCTAGAAAATACTTATCATTTCTAGGCAAATTAACTGGAAAACTGATGTCCTTCTCAAGCCATTGTTTTTTTTAATACAGTTGAGCACCCTTAATCCGGGAACCCCTAATCCGGGAACACCCATAATCCGGCAATTTTGCCATGACCAACTACCTGGTACTTGGTGGAAAATGCCGAAACATTTTTAACCAAAACATTGCTTCACAGCCCTCCGAGATATTATTCTTATATTAATTCCGAGATACCATTCTTAACATTAATTTTCCCATTTCGAGAATCAGAATAATTTAAACATATTAATTTCTGGTACTGGAATTATTCTGGAACTTGAAGTAAACATATAAATTTGAAGACATCGCCGAGACGGACTACGACTAATTTACAGATCGGCCACTTTCAATGGCGCGTGCATTTTTGATTGACCACTAGATGTAATTTGATGAAATTATTGGTTATATTCTTATGTTTCACCCAAAACATGTGTCATCCATACAGTTGTGGCAACAGCACAAAATGTTAACCATCGCAGAAAGGTGCAAGTTGTGAAAGAGCTTGACGCTGTTGCATCTGTAAAGCATTTGACTGAAAAATACTACGTGGGATCTTCAACAATATAACACATAAGCTGAAAGAGAAAAATCATCAGAATTTTGCTGTTAACGTGACACGAAGAAGTAGATGACAGAGAGAAAAACTATGAAAGAACATTTTAGTGCTGATTTAGATTTAGGTTTCGATTGCGTCGAAGTGAAGGGCTTAGTTAGTATTTCTGGCCAAATGCTAATGGAGCAGGATAAAATATTTCAGAAATAGAGGTAATCAGTCTAAAAGACGTGATTCGGGAAATTTCACGTGCAGGCAATGTAATTTCACGTCCGTTCTAAAATACGCGTGGTTTAAATTGTGGCCTGCTTTAAGGTTTAATATAGACAAAAATATGGGGATTTAAAAAATTTCAAGTTTCTGAGGATAAAAATATGATGATGGAGTTTGCAAACATCATCCATAACCCTGAATGAAAGGAAATGGAATTGGTAAATTTAGACGAAAAGATTGCGGCTACGATATTCTCACCACATAACATATGTTATAGGTATATAATCATTGAAATGGTAATTAATAAAAATAAATCCGAGTGTGGATGAAGGTGATCAGGCTGAAATTGTTGAAGAAAGACCTATAACATATGTTATGTGGTGAGAATTGATGATGGTCTTTGAAGAATAATCCAGTCCGGTCGCCCACGGCGATGTAGTGATAGGTGGCCATACACACGACACCCACGCGTGGACATCGTGCTGAATCAGCTGATAACAAATCGGGCGCTGTAGGAAATCATGTTACGCAAAGCAGTACATTAAAAATTTCAAATTTTATACCCATTTCCAATAACAATATGAAACTTTTACATGTGCAACAATATGCACAATGCTTAGATTCTGTTATTTTCATTCACTGCGCAACTTCGATAATTTTAAACAATAACTTTGTGCATTAAGAAACCATTTCTTTCTGATTATTCTCAGTGACTCTTTTTAAAATAATGTTCAGTAAATGGCAAACGAATATATTTTGTTATAAATAATTGACTCCTTTCAATGAAAACATCCCGGACGTCAGAAATAGACCAGTTGCCATGCATGACCCATAGTCCGGCAAAATCCCTAATCCGGCATCACTTAGGTCCCGACTGTGCCGGATTAAAGATGCTTAACTGTACTCATCCTCTCTAGACAATGACTGCCACCCAGACTTAATTTGCCTTAGAGTGCCACTTAAACTTAAGGTGAAGGTCGCCAAAAAGTTCCTAATTTCCACAGGTAGTTTGGGTAAATTTGGTCTTTTGATATGCTCACGCAATGGGGATCGACTCTCCTTGTAACTTATTGACAGGCACGACCTCATAGGTGTTGTAAATGTTGCTTTTTGAACCTGGAAATTAAAATTTATTAAGAATGAGAGAAAAATTCATGAAGAAATGGAAAACATGAGAACTCTCAGGGAAAATGAGCTGTACACCTGTTATAACAAATTACATGTATGCCGAGGGTAGCAGATATTAGCGGAATGTTTCTCATGGCTTCATTTAAGATATAATAGGCTATAATATGATGCTAATTTGTTGAGTGAATGCCACTTCATTTATAACTTTGGCTACATAAATTTCATAAAAAGTTTTTAATGCAATGACTTTGCATAAATATATTTTATAAAACTCTTAAACAATAAATGTGAACTAAAGCAATTGAATGATACTCTGCAAACCTTGACACATTGATTGCATATCGTATTTATCTCACTGGTGTCCAGTTTTTACTTAAATGTCACATTTGAACTTCTCCCTCTCTTTTCCAAAAATGGGTGTTGACAATGACACTCCCTGAAAGAGACTTCTGTCTACAGCCAGTAAAACCCTATATAAAGTCAGGGAGCATGCCATTAGCATCCCAGGTTACCCTCCTTAGGGTTGCAGTGGTCAGAAATCATTCAAATCGACTTTCATTTTTGGGGTTTTAGCCAGGATTTTCAGAAAATTCACCACTGTTCCTTGGGGTTGAAGGCCATTGATCTCGCCACTAAACCAATATATTACCCCCCAGCCTCTTTTTTATAGAAATAATTTTTTAGATTAGACGTCGAAGATATTTCTCGCATAGTCACCTATTCCTAGCAGTTTCTATGATTCAAATTCAGTTATCTCCCGCAAATTATTGTCATTGAGTATTTACTTACACTAGCAAATACCTCAGTCGATTGGGCAGCACATCATGTTTCGTGCAAGTACTGCCATTCCCAGGATATAGAACGAATGCAAATCTTGGAAAAAAACCCGCGTGATTTGAGTAATGATAATAACCTGTAAAATTAGGAACCACAAAGTAAAACAAAAACATGGTGAACGGGATGAATTTTAATTATTAGCACAAGATAAGGCTTGGTTAGGCTGCCACGCAAACCACAAGAGACAACTCCGCCCCTCCGACCAAGTAAACTCCGCCCCTCCTGCCGAGTAAACTCTGCCCTTTACCTACACCACACCTCTCCGCTGCCGTGTGATTGGGCGCATCCAGTCTACTGAATGGTTGGGAGTTTTTCAATCGCTCTGACAGATCTCTCTCATTCTGCTGAATGTTGAGGCCCCATGCCACGGATCGTACTCTAAGCATCGGATACATTGCCTCAAGCTGAATGAGAAGTGATGGGAGGACTGGTTGCTGCAATTCGGAGCGGAATATTATTTTTGACATGGGAATCAGTAATATAGGAGCTTTCAATCAATGCCACGAGATTCAAAGGAGCTGATGTAGGAATCTACATTTTATTAATCGTGCTCGCATAGTACATAGCCCTCGAGGGTAACCAGCACCTTATTTCGCCACTCATTTAAACACACATTTAAGGGATTGCACAGGAGTGCATTACAGTTTTGCTGATATGGTGCAAAACTTTGAATCGTACAGAATTTTGGAGAGCACCAAGAAGAGATAATGAAGATTCACTGTGATTGGTCGCTAAGCAAGAGAAGTTCTGCTATCAGTACAGTAATTCTGCTGTTACAACATTTTTTACCCCTGTTTCCTCGACCTCGGTGGGGGCGGTGTTGAGTCCTCGCTCGCTAACCTAAGGTTGATGGTTACTTTACCACCTTGGTCATAACTGTAAGAGATTTTCCTACATGGCAATAGCTGGCGAGATCTTGATCGATCTACATTCCCATGCATGAATGAAAGATTGAAATATACATCGCCGGTCAGCATGCAACGACAAGTAACATGGCTCTAGATTTCCATAAGTCAAAAATCTATTTTAGGGTGCCGATTGAACTATGACAGTGTTGTGCTTTCCACTTTTATCGCTACCATCCCTAACACGGGAAAATATGGAGGGGGTTTCACCACAATGTAACAGTGTCCGCGCTAAGACATCACCTAGCGACGGAGCCAGCCATAGGGTAGGGTGGACCTAACTTCCTCTCCCACTCTCATCTTGCTTGTCGTCCGCTCACTCCCCTCCCACTGATGACTGGGCCTAACAAAAGAAGAATGTAAAATGGGAGCACGCAGAGCGTACTGAAGGCCGTAAATCGCTAATGTTTGGACATAACTGGCTTTAGGTGTTGTAGATATGGCACACATCTAGTATTTTTAGTTAGCAGATAATACAAAACACAATAGTTTATTTTTGCTAGGCGGTGCATTGCCCTCAAGAGATATCTGTCATAATATCGAGCATATACCGTGGAAGGAACTTTTTGGCCTCGCGATATCTCCTTTATTTTACATGTTACATGTAAAACATAGGCCTTTTGGCGGTACTAAGACAATCACTCGCTATAATGCAATTCTTGCAATAAGCCGTACTAACTATACCGGGCTTCCACTGTAATTATTATTATCCACAACCAGTTTCTACTTCAGGTCATTTTCAACAGCAGAATGGTCATGTGGACATTTTATTTGTAAGGAAATTTCCCACTTTAACACTTCTACTTATGCCATAAAGACTCTGCCTTTGATGCCTTAAATGCACTCAAACCAACTTTCACTTGAGTTATTAGGTAAGGAAATATGTACCAAGAAGTAGGTCCAGTGTCATCTACTTCAAGTATAGTAGACTCTTCATAATAGGAAGTTGGCAGGACCGGAAAATCTGCACTTTGTAATTTCGAACATTTTCAATGAATCATGAAAAAGATTTTATCTTTGTTTTCTCTAACTTTTGTTGTCTTTGGCAACATTGTATAACTTTTTTGGTCATTGTTCGTTGTTGAATGTTCCTTTCTCTTCTTCCGGGCATCCCTGAGGGGTGTGCACAGGTGGTTGATTGGAACTTCTTTGGGTGCTGAGTGGAATGGGGAGGGTCAGGGATGTGGTGTCCTTTGCTTATGGGTAGGGGAAGGGAAGGGGATAGTTTAGAGGTGTCAGAGTGAGAGACAAGGGGTAAAAGACCCACCTGTAAACAAAGGATGCTGCATCCCTGACCTTCCCCATTCTACTCAGCACTCAAAGCAGTTCCAATCAGCCACTGGCACGTGCCCCCCAGGATTGCCCAGAAGAAGAGGAAGGAACGTCACAGACATTCACCACCCACCACCTCCCCACTTTTCCCCTCCTTCCCTTCAAGCTCAGCAAGACATAAAGACTGTAACTGGTACTTTCCCTCTCCACAACCGGACCCTTTTCCTCCCATGCACCGTAAACCCATACTCCACGGCCATCATAATCCTCACCCCCACCATCACAATCCGCCCAAATTTCCTAACGGCATCACCCACCCTTACTCATCCCATCCATGGGACAAGATTTTGGTGCAGACAGCCCCCTCCCTGAGAGCTGAGCTAGGAGTGATTGCCTTTAAGGATGAGGTAGGATGCACAGAGAGTAGGAACTGCCATAATTCCAGGCGCATGGCAGCAAGCATGATATGTGCGGTCACACGTAAGTTTTAATCAAAAGAGAACAGTGTACATTATGTAAATGCTGGTAACAGTTAAAACAAAATAACCACTCTATCTGATAAATAATGGCATTAACTATGACTTCCACATTACTCAAGGTCTAAAAGATATGCAGAGTGACATGTGGAAAATGATGGGGAGAGACTGGCATATGTGGGAGATGAATGTACTGCTATTTACGCATTTCATTTTTTGATGCATCGTAATCGGCAACACTGATTTGTTAGGTGTCTACGCTGGCAAAAATAATTTTGTTGAAGTGGTTTTTTGCCAAAGTTCGTAAAAATGAATTCCATTATTCCTGGGGACCAGGGCCAAAGTTCGTAATTGTGAAAAATTTGTATTTTCAAAACTTCATATTTTGCCATGTGTTTCCATTCATGTCCCAATTCATTTCATATTAAAGTGGTATAAAAATTATCTGTTTTTAAAATTTCTGCATTCTGTATTTCTCCTCATTCTTCATGCTTAACTTTCAGTCCACACTAACTCTTTTGTCCATTTTAATGGTTTCATAAGTGTGCAGAGAAATAATTACTCTCAAGAATTTAAATAATGATTACCATTGTTAGGTTAATAGTTTATTCACGATGTTTGTGATGAAGGTCCTTTCGGAGCTTGGTGTTGCGTCTTTCCTGTGGAAAGCCAATGTGAACAACCCAAAGCGGTCTTTCATACCTCAGCACTATGGAAATGTATGAAAAGTGATAACATCTATCACTCTTGCGTTAACCTTCATTTGGTCGCACCCTCTTCCATGGTGCCAACGGGCGAGAGGCGGTAATTTACCATCACCCCTTTTTTGTGTCCTTTTTGCTAAATGCTTCATCTTTAATCTTTACATTGGTATCAGTAAATCAGTAACTTCTATCCCATATTCATATTAGATAAAAAATATATTACAACTTCAACAGTACCATAAATTCTACAATTGTAGCAACATATGAGAACACTATCATTTGCCACAGCATAAAGCATAATCAGCTCAAGCTAGTACTTAATCATCAATCTTGTGAGATACAAAACGCTATAGGTAATCGTCAGGGCCGTATTTACCATAAGGAGTACCCAGTGGCCGCCAGGGGCCACATGAGCCCTGGGGACCTTGCGAGAGAGAAAATGTAAATATATGAGTGGTTGTAAGTAACTGTGCGCCCACTAACAGAGTATTAATAGTGATAGATATTTGTACTCGTTATGTATTGTCTTAATATGCTAGGAAAAGTCTGTTATGCTGCCAGGTTGGGGGCATCATTCTATTCTATTCTCATATCATAAATACATCCCTGGTATTGTATTGTGTATTGGAAATAATTAAGAATGAAAACAAATTAAAAGTGTCATGTTCAGTCTTAAGGACAGCCTTTTTGCCAAGTTATAAGAAACAAGTACATATGCTTACTGACATGAATGGGATGTCAACAAAAATGAAGTCTTGAGTCATATGTCAATATGCTCCTGTTGTCTTGTACTTGTTGTTGTCATTTCTGTTCATCTTCCGAATCACAATCCTGCTCAAGGAGAAGTCGACAAATGTCCTCAGGATCCATGGACAAGAGTAATCTAATATTCCTTAGGATTACAACCCATTTGCTTTGTTTTGTAACATAGCAGTATTGCAGTGATAAGTTGAAGAGTAATGAAACACTTGATAGTGGCATACAAAATATCATATGAAAAATCATGCAAAAAATCTGAAGTCGGTAATTACATTTTGTTCGATGGAAAGAAAGTACATTTCTGGGTGCGCAATTGTAACCTACCACGAGTTAGCACTTGCGAACGTTAGATGATGAATGAGACGAGAGACTGGCAGAAACTAGCAAGGACTACATTGGCCTTTTGTATCACATATTGTGACTAGAGAATACGCTTACCTGACACCCTTCTACATGCCCCCAGTCAAACATTGCTTGTGCTTTTATGGATGTGATGGTGAACTACCATCTGTGTGCCCGGATGAAGGTTGAATCAGTGGCTAACTCACTGCATTTCATTACAAATTGCTTAATACTTGAATAAAGGAGAAAAGAGAACACTAAAACTCTTGATTTGTTTATGATGGAACTAGTTAAATCGGTATAATTCATTTGATATTTGAGTCTCAATCAGAACAGTTCCATCTTCACACTCGCTGACACAGAATGGCATCATTTCAGTATATTATTTCAATTTATTCAAAATATTGTCTGTCACCCAAATAGGTAAGGTATTACTTATTATTTCTTAGTAGAGGAAAGAAGAATAAAATCCATTTTATTTAACGAAGGCTACCACTACATGAGATTATTCAGCCATTTGCACTTACGCAACTCATCTGCAAATGCACGCGCAATGCACGATAACCAATGTAAAATTTCCAATGTCATTAGAAATTGATGGAAATGCATAAATGAGGGGTTGTGAAACTCGTGATTATTGAAAGGCAAAAAGGAAACCCACTTTTCCGATTGTATCAGTCTGGCGGTTCCTGGCATTACTGTTAGGGTACCCATAAATCAGACAAGAAAACTGTCGTAAATCTTTGTATGTGAATTTTTTGATACAGATATAAAAGAGAAGAAAAAAAATTAACAAAAAAGCCTTTGGTGCATATGATGAAAAACAAACACCCTGACTACACAGAGCAGCTTCACTTTTCAAGCACTACAGGTTTTCCCACTCCAAACCATAACATTTTTCGAACCATAAAATGAAAAGCAACTTTTATTATTGTGTGTTATGCCTTTTGGTAATTGTTAATTTTCTCTTTCATTCATGTTAATTGTCCCAGTTCATTGTAGACCCAAAAACTATTAAAAGTTGTAAGTCCTCATTTAGTGTTTTTCTGCATTTTGAGCATGAAATTATGTCCCCCCATAAAAACGTTAAATTGAGATTTGACTGTACCTACTCAAATGCAGCAATAAAACTATAGAAGAAGTATTATTCATCTTTTATGAAACATAGACTATTCAAATCTATGAAATTTTTTGTCAGACTCTACATTGAAAGAATCAGTTGCATTTAAGATTTCTTTTGGCACTTCTGCAGATTTGTTGGATCGTAGTTTTCTGTGGCGTTCTGGATTCGTGGATCTCTCCTTCCAGGTTTTTGCTGCATTGGTAGTCATGGGTTGACGACAGTTTTTTGACCTTCGAACCTGAAGACGCCTGGTGGTATCCCGGCAAAACTGTCATCAACCCATGACTACCAACATGGCGCAAACCTGGAAAATGGAGAGATCCATGACTTCTGCAGATTTGATTTCTGGAAATTATCATCCTCTACATACATAATTATTTTCATTGAATGCAATTTCATCTCATTTTTCCCTAATGAAACCATTTCTAAAACAGTTTTCGCTCACAACAGCCCAACTTTCAATTTTCCATGTTATACAAAGCAAAGTATAGGCAAGCAAAGTTTTTTAATGAACCCACCTGGGATGATGACTATTTTGTAATTTGGTAATATATACTTAATTGCTTTCAATGGTTTTGATTTATGGCGTATTATGAGCCCTACAAGAATCCAAAATTAACAGAGATTTCAGATTGGAAAAAACCATTTTCCTCTCTGGCCACTCATTTACTAACTAAAACTTCATTGTCTCAGAATTCATCCAACCCTTCTCGTTTGCACTGATAATGACATCTTTGGAATCACAACTTTCTGAAGTCTTTCTTTTGAAAATTACCATTGGTGGTAATTTTGAACCGTATGTGGTTATGCAGAGAACTACAATAAAGTTTAACCTTTCATGGCCTGTTGTATCAGCTGAAACTTCTTTTGCCTCCTTCAGATTTTTAGTCCTAGAAGAGGGTGAGTCAAAACTTATGGGAGCCTCATCCATATTCATGAAGTAACGAAAATCAACATTAAACAAGTTCTCTCAGATACAAATGAAATATTGACACTTTAGCTTCCTAGTCAGAAGAGAGTTTTTGACTAATATACCGCATTTACTTGTGTAAGCTCTTGTATCCTGCACACCCCTATTTTCGGGCACGCTCGTGATGAAAAAAAGTATTTCTATAAAAAATTTTTTTTTGCCTTTGAGTCTGCATCATTTTGTCATAACATGAATGCATGTTCTTTGATAGAAATGCTGTGCCTAAATTATGTGTACGTCTTTCCCATTAATTGATTGAATTATGTGTTAATATCGTCACGATCATCATTGCGTCGTGTATCAATGCACGGCCTCTTTTACTGTGCATCTTTTTCTCGTTGCATATCACAGTAATCACAGTTACGTATGATCACATCATCCAGCTATACAAATGGCATCTGTTCAAAATATCATCCAACTGGAATAATTGCAGAAATATGTACAATTTCAATTCGTGATTACCCTATTATTATGGAAATCCGTTGGCATATCAACAAATAACAGCAGAATGCCATCCGTACCTAATAGCGGTGGTCTCATCTGCTCTCTGCGCAGTAGCTGTGGGCTGGGACGATTTAACAACAGCGGAAAGTCTTGGGAACACGGAAAAAACTAAGCTCAATGTAATAACAATTATAATTTTTATATAACTGAAGAAAAACACATTTGCGGAAATAGAATCATAAATCACTAATGAATATTCATATCATAACATTTCTCATTTTTAGTTTTTGTCACTGCTAGATTCAGATACACCATATTTCCTTCCTGCAGCTTGATTTCCTACTTTTTCGGCATTGCTTATAATATTTAGTTTTGTACTCGCGGGAAAGGATTGCAATTTCACATCAGAATTCATTTTAGGGTGATAATTGCAAATTATTTTAAAATGCCAAATGATCGATTTGAACTCGTTTACTACTCTTCATCTTCACGCACGGATAGTAAAAAGGTATAATCTCTGAGCATACGACTATTGCCACTGTGTAACAAATTCTTTGTTGTATCTTTGCAATGTAGCTTTAACACTAGGACGCCCGGACTTCTCAACATCATTCAACGCCCAAATGGGGTCATTTTGACCCCCGGTAATTAATAAGTTAATTTTTCACAAGGCATTTACATGTTTACATTTTTAGTGTTTTTTCAATAAATAATGTCCTAGTTCTTCACATTTATTGATTTTATCAGTTCACTACAGCAATGTTTTTCTCGATATAACTATTTATTGAAATATCAACTTTGAGAGTTGGAATCATTTTCTCATTTTTCTTCAATTTAAATTTTTCTTGCCTAAAATGTTGACACTCAGCAAACAACAAATGTCACCTACTTTATTTAAACGTATTTATTTGTTGTTTTTGCAATGTGCACTGTTTTATGATGAATGGTTTGTCCTGCCAAAATTAAAAATACCATCTGAAAAAATCTAAAAAAAATTGAGTAGCCTAATGAAAATAGTTTTCATCATCGTCATTATTTCATAAAGGTAGTTGTTTCGGGCTTAATTTGGTGGAATATCATAGCGAAAGAAAACTGGCAATTTTCCACAAGAATAAAGATTTTTAATTTGACCGGTTTCGGTGTACAACACCATCTTCAGGTCCTTGGGTGTATAAGGAGTACCCAGTGGCTATAATAGGAAACCGGTCAAATTAAATATCTTTATTCTTGTGGAAAATTGCCAGTTTTCTTTCGTTCGTCATTATTTCAATCCTATGATTGGTGTACTGCAGCCCTCCATTACGACCTATTTAGTGTTAATTGCCTAACGCCCTCTTATGTTTTCTCTTTCACGTCCTGCTTCATTTTGCTCTAGATACTTGCCCCTTGGTCTCCCTTGTGGGACCTTCCCTTCTATCTTCCCCTCTATTATATTTCTAACTAATTCATTGTGCCTCAAGGTATGTCCATCTTCATCTGCTCTTCTGCACACCTCTTCATTCCTCACTATATCAGTCAATTTAATCTCAACATTCTCCTCGAGCACCATGTTTCGAAGGCTTCAATTCTTCGCTGGCCTGCTTTCCCGATTTTCCATGTCTCTGATCCATAGATTACCACGCTCCATACGATAAAGTGCTTCCTTGTTTGCAGCCGTAGGTTCTTTGTCACAGTAATTGTCTCTTCTTCATAAACGCCTCCTTATCTTGTGCTATTCTGCGCTTGATCTCCGTTGAGCTTCTTCCATCCCAAGTGATAGTGCTACCGAGGTACGTGAAGTACTCCACTTGTTTCAAAGTCACTCCTCCAATTGTGGTATTTGCCCTTGATTCTCTCTTCCGCACACTAGGGTTTTAGTTTCCTCTTAGTATTGCTCTCATTATATTATTAAAGTACTTAGCCATGGATGCTTGTAAGTTCCCTCGACTTTCTGCTACGACTGCGATGTCATCAGCTAACCAGAGCATGTTTATTTCTTCGCCATTCACCTTGATGCCCTTGATACCAATTTCCTCTGCGTCTCTTATTGCTTCTCCCAGGTATATATTGTGACCTCGGTCACGTGGGGGGTGGGGGGATGTGGGGGGTTTCGAGGTGGAAAGGTACGAAATGCGGGAAAGGTTGGGGGACGTATGGGTAACCCCGGGCACCTGGATGGGAGGTGGAAAGGGACGGGAAGGAGGGTGGGGGGAGGGGAGAAGGTGTGGGGGGAATCCTCCGATGACTGGAGGGCTGAGAGAAGGTGTGGGGGGATCCTCCGATGACTGGAGCGCTGAGAGAAGGAGAGATTTGACACGAATCTTTGTGGACTTACGTTTAATGAAATCACAAAAAAAGCAAGAACGAAACACAAGCAATAATACATTAAATCGCCCACTCTCACCGGTGTTGGCGGCAACTGAACCACAGTAATTAACAAAGTTGACAGTCACACAAATGTAAAAGAAAACCAGTGAACGAAAAAAAAATGACTTCCCTTCCTAAACTTTTCGACAATCCATCAAAGTCAGATACACTGAAATGAAACAATGAAACACCAGAATTGCAACCCTACGAAAAGAACACACACGCAATCACACATCGGGGAAAAATGGAGGGGGAGGAGGAGTCGGAACGAAGGAAAGACGCGAAGCGGCGGCTCTTCGTCACTGGGGGGGGGGAATAATTTGGGGTCCGGGGACGACACCGATGGGGGACTCTCAGTTGAGATCTTCTTCACTTGGGGGGAACAGCTCGGGGTTTGGGGGTATGGTGATTTTACTTATCAGACCTCTGGTTCTCTGTCACTGCTGAGGGCTAAATCCCTCTGGTGGCTCTTTCTCTGGGGTTGTTACGCCTTCCGCTGTCTCCTTGGCTGAGAGAATTTCCGATGAAGTGCGTGGGGTGACCTTCTCTTGGTCACGGAAAACTCCCGGTCAATCTCCTATTTCCGTCCAACCCGGCTTCTCCTCTGGTCCAACCTCCAGCGCCACTTCAAATCTTTTCTCTCTAGGCCACTCTCTCCTCTCTTGTCGCACACTCTCCGACAGACGTTTGCCCCGAGAAAGACGTCCAGAGCCTAGGTCAGCAGAGGACTTGCAGCATGACAGCGTAACGGGCTAACCGCTAACCGCCGGGTGGCTTGCGCACCGGCGTTATATACCCTCTGAGGGGTGGTTTTCTGGGGGGGGGGGGAATGGGGAGAGTATGGGGAAGGGTCACGCTCCTTCGAGCCGCACCATCGCCGGGGAGGGGGGGGGGGTTCTTCTGTACTTGGGGGGGAGAAACTTGGATTCCGGAGGCCGCCGAACTGTGTCCTTGTTCTCGGTGGGGGGGGGGGGGGGGGGCGGAACGGTGGGGACTCTCTTCTTTCGTCTCGAAACGGTCAAGGACGCACACAGGAGGGGTCCGAAAACGGGGAATTGGGGTTGTGGGGGTGGGGGAATGAATCACACTCTTCGTCCATTCACACGTACATGTTCCACTTGAACAAACATACCCTAAGTCAAACAAAATTAAGCTCTCCTTCCCTCACGCGTATCCATACTACTCCTACTATGTCACCGGCCAAACGGCAACGGTTACAATATATATATTGAATAACACTGGGGAGAGGTTTGAATCATTCTCTGACTGATTCATTTATTTTGGGTTCTATCTTCCTTCCGTCTTTTATTTGCATTGTCGTGTCCTGGTTCTTGTAGAGCCAGTAGATTTTTCTTCTATCCTTGTAATCCATTCCAATGGCTTCCAGTATCTTGAACATCTTGTTCTATTCCACGTTGTCAAAGGCCTATTCCAGGGCCACAAATGCCACATACAACAGCTTGTTTACGTGTATCATTTTCTCAGCCAGTATCCTTCAGCTGAGTATTGCCTCCCTAGCTCCTTGGTTTTTTCTGAAATCGAATTGATTTTCTGAAAGATTCCCTTCGATATTCCCTTCCATTCTTCTGCTAATAATCATAGTAAGTATTTTTGATGTGTATAACACCAGGCTAAAGGTTCTGTGTTCATCGCATTTCCTGCTAATTTCACTCTTCTGGAAATTCTCTGGTGGCCTTCCACTGTCATAGCTATCTCTGATTATTCCAAGGAGGGTATCCTTTGCTTTGACCCCGAGTGCCTTGAAAATAGTGAATGAATATTATATCAAATAGTGAGCTTACTTTTAGATCCACCCTCCCTAGTGTCTCTACTGAGTTCATCAAATGGGTACTTATCGTCACATTCTGAGGATTCTGTTTATTCTTCACAAGTTTCAAATGTCAGCTTGCCATCGGATTTGTCAAATGAACACTCTCCACCATTGCCTCATCTTATGCAGCTCATCAACAATGTCAGCAGAACATTAAGCTGGTCTTTGAGAAATTTTTGATCACAGCTATTTTCAAAATACCGATCACACCGCAACTTCGTCCCGCGAAGCCAAGAACAATGGACAACTAATACACAAACTTCACTTGCTGTCACTGTGGGAACGAGTTCAAATTTTGAGGCTTTACTTTGTGGAATCACTCGATTGGAAAAGAAAAACCACTTTTTACATTCCACACAAAGGTTTTATTGGTTTCTACAATATATGTCATTATCGATTTTGATAATTACATATATTGTCTAAACTATGGTAGAAATCAATAAAACCTTTGTGTGGAATGTGAAAAGTGGTTTTTCTTTTCCAATGTAAGAACAAGTTTCATTCTCCACTCGTCATCCGAAGAGAAATAATTAGATTTGGAGTCAACTAAGTTGATAAATTCGTGCAAAACGGGTAAACAAAATTGCATTCTCCTCACACCACAGAGATTGACGATGTATGATAAATATCAACAAAGTAATTACTAAATATTCCACATGTAAGCAAAACGAAAAGTGAGGACGTGATGGGGAAAGGAAACAAAACTTTTTTGGAAAGTGATACGAACTTGGAAGATAAGTAACCGAATGAAAAAGATAAGACGAGAGAGCAGTGAACACATATGCAGCAGAATTATACAAAAATTCAAATAAAAAAGGACCTTTAGCAGAGATAAAGCGCGCAAATGAACCCTTGGGTCAAAATACCCCACTTGGGCGTTCAAGGTAAAATATAATTTAACTCCTCAATGGATTATTTTAGGAAGGTAATAATTTATGCAAATGAACAGCTAATAAAAATATTAAAAGCCACGAGAAGAAAGTCTGTTCTCTTAAAAAATGAGATCAAAAAATAAATTTAAAAACACGATGGGGTCAAAATGACCCCTCTGGGCATTCTAGCGTTAATGTGTACACAAAAGGAGATATCTATTACGTAAAAATGTTGCTATACATACGTGATACCGAAACAAACCCCGCTTATGATTTTGAAAAGACATAAAGATGCCGCCCTCCTTGCGGTAGCTTACAGGATACAGTAGATTTAAATACATATCAGTGCTACGATGTGTTGTCCTACGTATGATGTATACACGTTAAATCTATTGCTTTGTCAAGTGGTGTTTCTGATATAGTGTTTCATCAAGTACCGTTGTACGCTCAGACTTTGTTAAAAGCGGATTTTTATTAGTAATTGCTTCAAAATTTCAGAATACTTTACAATGTACGATTTACTACTAGACCGTGTTTACCAATTACGTCAATATGTTCACAAAATGCGAAAGTTAGGAGAAAAAGCAAACAGGAATTTGAGGAAAAATGGTGCGTGGCTTACACTAAAATCTGGAGGTGTCGTGTAAGCTGTGCACCCCCATTTTTTCACAGGCATTTCGGGAAAAAAGGTGTGCAGCTTACACGAGTAAATACGGTGCAACAGATGAATAAAGAATAATAATTATTATTAGAATTATGTATGAGTTATCTGCTGACAAATATGCTATTTACATCAGGTACTCAAACATTTTGAAAATAGAAGTGATCATTATGTTGTTGTATAAAAATTTCCAGAAGACAAGAAACCTACTTTTCCTTACTCTGGGATCCCATGATCTTCAGACCACAAGTACTATTTGTCATCTTGAGAATGTCTTGCATAGCATTTGCAGAGTGAATGATTGTTCCATGCCAGATTCCATGCCATAATCCAAAGAAGGCTCTCGAAAATTGCCATGTTGAGGAGTATATGTGTCATCAAATTCTCATTTTACCTCTAAATAAGCCAGTTATAATATTATGTTGGAACTAGAGGTAACATTTAATGCTATAATATTGGCGTAATGCAATTTTGTAGTGTATGGAAGTTTTAGTTTTTTATTTGGGCTGGAGTATTTAAATATGAAATAATACAATAGGGCATTCAATCAAAAGAAGAATCTTCTAACAGCTGGAAATACAAGCTTAGAAGTAAGGAAGCAATTCATCAGAGTGCATATCTGGAGCATGCTTCTTTATGGCAGTGAGGCATGGACGATGACAGCAGTGGAGAAGAAAGGGGTGGAAGCATTCGAAATGAGGTGCTACCGAAGAATGATGAAGATAAAATGGATCGACCGAGTGACAAATGAAGAAGTCCTAAGAAGAGTGGAAGAAAAGAGAAGTCTGCTGAAAACTATAAAAAGAAGATGGGACGTCCTAATCGGCCATATCTTAAGACAAGATGGTCTGATGAAGACAATCGTTGAGGGAAAAGCGAACAGGAAGAATGGAAAAGGCAGGCCTTGTATGAGTTATATAGAACAGGTTGTAAAGGACATGAAAGAGAGGAACTACGTTAATATGAAGAGGCTGGCCAATAGAAGAATAGAGTGAAGGGTTGCGTCAAACCAATCCTAGGATTGTTGACCCTTGATGATGATAATAAAATATCAGTGTTCAATATTGGCTAATATAGGATTTTTATTTTACTATTTTATTTAGGATTTTATGATTGTTTAACTGATGAATTCCTTATTTATTTCTGACAGGAACCAAATTGGAAGAAACCAAGAGGAGTTCTACAAAGGAATGCAGCTCTTAGGTGGATCAGAGATAATGTAGAGGGTGGAGTCCTGTATTTTGCTGATGATGATAATACCTACAGTCTGGAGATATTTGAAGAAGTAATTATTCTCCAATCAAATTGGTTTACATCTACTGCTATTCATATTTTTTTCACATGTTGTCTTCTGAAAATGTATACATAACTCTTTTTTTTATTAAGATGTTGATTTATCCACTCATTACTAGGCTGTCTTCTCTCTAATGAAGTCATTTAGAGTATGAAGTTCAATGCTCCTATTTATTATTCCATTAGTTAGGCATTCAAATGCTGTATTAGATGTTAAGTTGTTATTTATGATGAAGTGATAATGCATGTGTGAATGGTGAAGCATGATTTTATATACAGTCAAGCCCACTTATATCAAACCCATTTTTAACAAAGTACCATTATAACGAAGTGGAGGCTATTCCCCATCAAAAATGGCTATTTTATCATTTTAATAATCCCACTTTTAACAAACGCTTATTTATCAGAGGTCCATTTTTAACAAAGTTTTTTTTACGCAATGAGTAACCAATTTATTGCCGTAGTACCCCCCAGTTGTTGTTAACATATTTTAAGGATTATCTGCAAGCTAAACTCAAATGAAGGTGTACATCTGATAATTTTCGTCCATAAATACTCCCGCCTGCCCGCTACTCTGGCTACCATGAAATCCTTCACTGCTCTATGATTATGGTTGAGTCAGGGTGGTCCGATGACAGGTATAAGGGTTGAGTGAGAGGTAGGGGTTAAGGTTGCTAGGTTGGAAAGGACAATGCCCATGGCTAGAGATTGACATAAAGGTCTTGTGAAGAAAGAAAATGGGAAGGAAAGACAAAAGGAAGGAAGAGAAGGGTAATTATGGTGATTCATTGCCATATGACAACATTGTCATACGATGCGAGGGTGTTGGGTACAATAAGAGGTCAGCAATTGGCTGTGAAACATGCTCAGGGTTTTCCACCCCTCTTGACTTTCTGTTTTGCCCTGCCATCGGACAACTTTCTGCCTTTAGCTCTTCCTGTGGCAATGCCTTCAGTCTTTGGTCGTCAGCCATCGCATCAAGCAAGACTGCGTAAGCTTGTGCCTGAACTTCCATCCATTTCCCCTCACCCTTAGTTGATGAGTCAGCGACCTTGACACCATGGATGGCGTGATAGCTGATCCTTAGCTGATACGACTTTGCTGCTGAGTACGCCATCTAATTTGCTCGCACGAGATAATTTCATTGGGTTGACAGATTCAAGTTAAAGTTTGAGACGTATGCTCTATCAGATGCGATCATGCAGAAAATTAAAAAAAAATTAATATTTTTGGGCATGTTTCCAGTAATATCACATAAGGTGCATTTTCCAGGTCACCATAATTTTCACCGTAGACCTTTAAATTTACCAGCCTGCTCTCAGCCCATTTCCCCCATGACTTTGCTTTGATGATGAACTGCTGTGTTATCATCCTTCCCTGCTGGAAGTCCCTTATCAGTTACAGCTGCCAAAAAAGTATCACATTTCACTCATTGCTTTTCCATGCCCTATCTTCCCTGGTGGATTCAAAAAGAGGAGGGGCTTGGGAGAGGGTAGAGAATGGTAGGGGTTGAGCATCACGTCAATGTCGGCGACGAACACAGAATCCCTTAGCGCTACAGTCATCAACCAGAGCCTGGATGTAGGCTCAGAAGGAAGAGAGGGGAAGGCATTATTTATGGTGCGAATGGCCAAAAAAAAACTAGGGATGGAGTTGCCAAGATGCGAATGTACTCTAGGGATGATTGATTGTGGGTAAACAGTTGCTGGTGTGCAGCGCACCATAAGCATAAGCATTGTTCAAAATAGCTTGTCATCACTAAAAACTAACATAAGCTCAAGGAAGTTATACCAAAATCATAATGGCTTTGCAATAGGCACTAACTAACCATCAAATGGCACTGCCCCGGTGAATCTTTTCAAAATAAATGATTCGTTGGGGGGTCACGGGACAAAATTTGACTTTGAGTTATGCATTAAGTGTATTTCGAATTAGCCATACCATCAAGTACGCAAGCCGCAACATTACAGTACTGACCTCCAAAGTAGGACTTGGAAAAATGCCCACATTTAACGAAGTTCTTATATTATGAAGTAAATATTCGGCCCCCTCTACTTTGTTACAAACAGGCTTGACTTTATTCGGCACCAAGGAAGGAAAGTCATAGTTCTCATCTGCGGAAAATGAAACCTATATTGCAATAGTGGCAACTTCCTAAGTGCTGCAAGCTATTTTGTGAACCTGGAAAATTTAGTAATATTTCTACAGAGAAATAATCATTCCTCTTGATTATGATTCAAACCCAGATTTCTGCCTTTGCTTGAAGTGCTTTAACCACTTAAGATACAAAGGTGTCCTTAGCAGCTAGTTTGCAATCCTTGAATTTGAATCAGGAAAATATTTTTTATTGCAATGATATTCACCATTTGTTGAAACCGTCAATAGTGTAATTTCCATCATCAAAGAAAACAGAATCCATTAATTTCTATTCATGCCCCACTATAGATGTATTCATTATACGCATATAATTTGAAGAGATTAGCTGACAGGACTCAGTGGAGAGCTGCGTCAAACCGATCTGAGGATTGATGACCAATGATGACTGCTGCATCATCGGCAAAAAGACGGAGCTTGCTATTTTTAGCTACTGTATTCAAGTCATTAACGGAGAGAAGAAATAAAATTGGGCCTATCATGCTGGGGAACACGCGATGTAACTTTTACTTCGCCTGAGGTGACACCATCTAATACCACCCTTTGAATGCGTTCATGTAGGAAGTCTCCTATCCAGCCTACCATATTACTGTCTATCCCGTATGATGCTAACTTCACGAGTAAATTACAGTGGGGAACCTTGTCAAACGCTTTTCTAAATTTAAAAACACTGCGTCTACCTGTATGTTACCTTCTCCGGAAACTAAAATATCATGAACAAAAAGACCTAATTGATTTTTGCAAGACCGTCCCTTTCTGGACCCATGCTTATTTGTTGTCAATAAATCCTGGCTATCAAGGTGTCCCCTTATTGATGTAACTATCATATGCTGTATAATTTTGCATGACAGTGACATTATTGATATTGGTCTATAATTCAATGGATGTTCCCTATCGCCAGTTTTAAAAATTGGGGTCACGTTTGCTATCTTCCAGTCTTTGGGAACCGTGTGTTCTTCGAGGGATTTGTTAAATATTACTTTAATATACAGTGCCATTTTGAGAGCTATTTCTTTATACAAGAGCTGAAATTTCATCAGGACCTGAAGACTTGTTCGGGCTAACGTTTTTTAGTAAGGATACGATTCCGCTACAAGATACATTTATCGATCGGGGGCATTATTTGCTGAAATTGGTCTGGAATGGTTTCGAGCAAACTACGCTTAGATTGATTAAAAACGCTCTGGAGAAATAATTCAACAAATTAGCCTTATCTAAATATTTCGCCCCTATACCTTTTCAAGGAATTAACCGTTGACATTTTAGTCCCCTGTACTTCCCTAACATAAGACCAAAATGCTTTCGGATTCCCCTCTAGTTGTTCTCCAAGTACTTTTCTCTTGAAATCACTTTATGCTTTTCTAAGGGCTGTTTTTGCGGCTGCTTTACATGTAACGTTCGATGATTTTTTTAGATCGCTATTAGCTACATTTTTCTTAGTTTCGCGTGGATAACTCGTTGGCGTTATAAATATTTTCTAACCTCCGCGTTGTATCACCTTGGTTCCCTATTCTCACTCTTATATTCACTCACCGTGTAATTTGGAGGAACTCTTTCCATGTATTGTCTGTATCACAATTTTTTTGATGTTTAGAATTTTTCAAAAGAAGTCTGTAAGTCACGCCTAAATCTGTTAAAATCTGTTTTACATTAAAGGCAAACCTTTCTTTTTAATGTTACATTTTTGTCAGTATTGAGGGATAATTTAATGTGTACTACCTTGTGGTCACTTATTCCACCGACATTTTTAACTTTAATAACTTTTTCATGGATGTTTGAGGCAAGTAAATCGAGAACATTCTCCCCTCTATTATACAAATGTACTATTTGATGTACTGCGTATTATGCGAACAGGTTAAACAATGATGAGCAGATTTCTTTGTCCCTACCCCCAGACTTATGACTACATGTTTTCCAATCTATCGATGGTGTATTGAAATCTCCTCCGACATTAATCTGTTGTTCGCTGCTATGGGAATTAATGTACCTGATCTGTTTCTCGAGTTCTAATACTGAGTGTACATCGGAATGGGGTGGTCTATAGTAGGCACAAACATATATTACTTTAAAATTACCACATTTAGACATTAACACGCGCAAGCCAAGCTACCAGCTGAGATCACCTCCTATTTGTTGCAGTTCTTACAGCTAAACTGTTGTCACAACAACCAATCAACGCGGCTACCCCGAAAAATGAAGCCCATTCATGACTTGGACCGTGGATGAGTTCTCCGGCAGCTATGAACCCCACTAGGCCCAGACTGGCCAGACCGGCTCGGTTCTTAGAAAATCGTAGCGAGCGCATTTCCACAAATTCCACGTTGCCGCATGGTATAATGTGGAGTCTACCAAACAGTTTGGTCCAATCGTGTGTTGAAATGGCAACATTGCGTCTAGTGGTCAGCAATGGTACTAAAACTCCCCGGACGGAGGGGATAAAGGGGAAGGATCATTATTGCCTCATCACCTCTGTGCAAAGAATTGAAGCGTAGAGGAGACACTAAACAAAAATATGGCTGGTTGGGTAGGCGCCGACTGTGGTAACTCTACCGGTTGACGGAAAAACTATCTCCATCATCTCAGCAGTCGGAAGCGAAAAAATAATCATCTCCCACGCCCCCTTAATGGATTCGCATTAGAAATTTTAAAATGAAGACAAAGGTGTTTGTCGCGTGCCTCCAATGTTGCATGCTTGCAGAGAAAACCCGCTTTCGTAAATTTACTAGAAAAACTTAAAGGAATATAAGTAAATATTTGAAACTTAAAGGACGTTATGGAAAAAGTACGACTCATATTCTATCAGAATTTCCTTTCATTTGTTCTTTTCATATTGTTATGACAACATCCAAAGTGACGCTGCCCTCTGTGACTAAAAAATGTGCCATTTTTCATCCTCACTGCAAAAACATGCCTCTGAAGTAATTATTAAAGAAAGTCTGGTACCTCTAAACGAAAGACTAAATTATCTACACGCCGATATGCTCTCTATGAATTTCGCTTCTTCCTTTTTTGGGATATCAAGCCTCAAAGTTGAGTCTATATATACTTTTTGCGTGAATAGAATACACAAAACGTGCTATTTGGTTACATAGTCATCATTAATTATAGAGTGTGCATCAACGCAAGGTATTGTATGTATTTTTTTTGGGAAGCGTAATAATTGAAAATGAAACTTTGTTACAGTAAATTAATGCCAGCAATGAACTAACTTGATGTCATGTATAATGCAAGAGGGCGAGCCTGAAATCTAATTCCAGTGATAATTGCAAGAGTAATAAAATAAAAGAGTTGTCATTTCTCCCAATAATTAGGTGCTCTTGTATAACACTTTTGGTTCCTGAGCTGACTCCACAAGAAGGAAAGCACTTATCAAATTTATAAAATTTTTTAGAAAAATAAGTAAGGTATTGGCAAATAATACTATCGGTATCCCTCACTGGTATCGAGGTATTAGTACAAGTCTAGTAAACTCCTCGATATAAATTTCCACTTACTTGCTCAATTTTGGTTTATTCATTAGAGGATTTGATATTATCATTGAAACATTTGTCATATGTATAGAAAAGTTTATTTTGTCCTACTTTGATACTTCTTAGGCTGAAAAGGACATTTATATCAAGCCCACTTATATCAAACCCGTTTATAACGAAGTCCCATTTATAATGAAGTAAAGGTTATTCCCCGTCAAAGAGAGGCTGGGAAAAACTGTTCCACATATAACGAAGTTCAGTTATTAGAAAAAAATATTCGGCCCCCTCAACTTTGTTATAAACGGGCTTGACTGTACTTCGTTATGTTACTCAGCTTCTTGAAATTATTATAAAACCAGAATTTCAGTTTGTTTTAAGTCACCTTGCATCTGTATATGCAGGGCGTATATACTACTAGCTGAATAACATAAGGCTGTGTCATCAGCAAAAGAAGTTAGCTTGCCATTAAAACATCCATTTCACAAGTTGTTCACATAAATTAATAATAATATGGGACCCAAAAGTGAGCACTGTGGAACTCAACAGGTGAGGTGTGTCTTTTGACTATGTTGGTTGTTAATCCGGGCACATTGATACCTATGGCTAAGATAGCTTTTACACCAGTTATATGGAAGCCTTCTAAAACCAGCTTGTTTTAATCAAAGTAATAGCATTTTACGACTCACAGAATTGAAGACTTTTGTTATATGTATAAATTGTCCTGTAACTTTGTAGCCACAATTCAATCCTTCAATCTGTAATGATATCCTAGCTATCCAGTGCTATCCTTTAGATTAAGATTACATGATCACAGCCTAGTGAAATCCATGCTGTACCAAGGACTCAATGATTTAAGTTCTTCATTTAATCCACTGCAAGAACTATGGTGGTTTTCTGCATATAATTTATGACAGCTAGGCATTTGAGCATTTCTGAAAATTGGAATGATCCTAGCAATGTTGTCATAAATACATGCAATTATAATATTTCTTTTGTAATTTCACACAAAAAATGTTATTAAACTTGTTAGTAGCATTTACTAGGTCAACATTTATTATTCGTCATACATATCCCCCTTGAATTACAGTTTTTCAATTTTTCTGTAACATGAATTCACTTAATATGACTTTTTTAGAACATATCTGTGTTAATGGGGGTTATCTATAATCTCACGAGGACAGTAGGAAACAGTTTATTGCACTGAATATACATCTTTATGTTAGTGAAGAATGGAAAATAGTTATCAATGGGAGAAAAGCAAGACTGGAAGCTTTATAAAGTGTTTAATGAATAATGAAGGTCAAAGGAGAGATCAAGCATTTAGTTTAGGATGATTTTCTGGAAAGAGTTGGAGAAAAAATAAATGCAGTGAATATCCTGAAAAGAAAAAGAGACAGTGTCATTTGACACATCTTGGGATAAAGTGGTCTCATATGACAGTCTTAGAGGTACATATGTATGTATGTTAGTGGATGAATGGATTAATGACAATTCTTTTTTTCACAGATGCGTTACACTAAGGGAGTCAGTGTTTGGCCTGTGGGACTGGTCGGTGGGTTGATGGTGGAAAAACCTCTTCTGGATAATGAAGGGCATGTTAAAGGATTCAACAGTGCGTGGAAACCTGAACGACCCTTCCCTCTGGACATGGCAGGGTTTTCCATCAATATTAAACTTTTGTTGGATCATCCAAAAAGTGAATTCTCCTTGGAAGTTCCAGGAGGATATCAGGAGTCTGAGTTACTTCGTCAACTTATTCCTTCTAGGAAACAATTAGAACCTCGGGCATCAAATTGTACCCGGGTAATTTGTCTTCATTATTTTACCTTAATTAATAGCTTTTTTTTCGTTAAGGGATGAGCAAATAATAGGGTGAATAGCAATGCATTTTGATACAAATATTTTATATTTCATCTCGTTTTTTCTCCCTATGAGTACTTTTGGTTATTAGCACTTTCTATAGGCAGAAACTGGTAACTAAGCCTTCATTTTAATTAAATGAACACCTGGGAAATATAAACCTATTCTTTTTTCTGACAGCAAATTAGATTTTGGCCGTACTTGTTGTTATCAACCTGCCAGTATTTACACCTTGGTAATGGTTCTCTATGCTGAGACGTAGGTTAGCGAGGGCAAAAAAAATTGGTGAATGTGTTCCAAATTATTGTTTCATTAATATTAATATGAAACACTTTCACAAAATAATACTTGAAAACACCTCATTCATTTATCTTATCTTCTGAAAAGAAGTTTACTATCACTCATGTATTACTTTCTGTTTCTTCACTCATTGTAGTTATTTATCGATGAAATCGGCTTTCGGGCATTCCTCCGCATCTGCGTGTCTCATGGCGACAACAGTTTCTCCTGCCATCCTGCTAGTGTCTTCAGGTCTTCTGACCTGAAGACGCCAGCTTCTGACCAGAAGATGCCAACAGGATGGCTGGAGAAACTGTTGTCGCCATGAGACACCCAGATGCGGAGGAATGCTCAAAAGCCAATTACATCGACAAGGAACGCCGCGGAAACCTTAGATAAAAATTGTAGTTACTTAGTTGGTAAATGATATCCTAATGAGGTAGTGGAGAAATGATTCTTTTTCTGAGTCTATTTAAATGATATTTTCTATTGATATGTAGATTAGTATATTATTATTTAATATTGTATTTGATTTGCTGATTCTTGCTTAACAGATATTTGCTATAACAGAATTGGCCCTCAAAGATTTCATTTACTTAGCACTGCCAAATTTTCTGCTTTAACATGACTGCATATGCCTTTAATGCACTCAAAATACCTTTTGCTTGAGTTATTAGGTAAGGAAATAACTAGAAGAAAGGTAAAATGTCATCCACCTTAGGCATGTTGATGTATTCATTGACCCTTAAACATAAAACTGACCTTTGAGTTAATCTGTGAGTAAGTGAGTGTAACTCCATAATCTGTAATGTGTGAAGGGTGGGCACTCTAGTAGTAGTGGTCGAAGAATTATAATCTTATATTCTTCACTCTGTGAAACAAATTATTACGATTTGCAAACCAACTTTGCATTGATTCGTTCACTTTTGTTGAGCTCTTAACATGGCATCAATCTCTAAGCATCATCATGGATAACATTTTGTTCTCTACTGTATGGGGATAATAAGAATGTGAGGAATATTACATTTTCTTTTCATACTAGAAGAAGGCATCCACAATACCCAGTTAGCTGTGTTGAAAGGAATTTGAGCATTTTGATATCTCTAAAGCATTTTGATGTGGTTAAACAGGTTTATTGAATCCACTGCATGGCGAATGGGATAGGATCATAATGACAAGCAATGTCTAGATGGTGTGACATAGCATACTATGCAATTTTGGAATCTGTAAATCCAGTGTGTTCTCTACTTAAGGTTAATTCCCATTTTATGTGATCCTCACTCACTCGATGATTCAACCCAAAGGTTGGTTTTGATAGGTGAGAGTGGAGCTCACCCCATAGTAAGCCACAGGCATGTGAATTTTACACATTCAGGGTAGGGGGAGGTTCCTTTCCCTGGGCCACCTCGCACTCCAAGGATTTTTCATTCAGGGGCGTCCAAAGGCTTCACCTGGATTTGAACCCAGGACCCTTCAATCAGTAGCCAAGCTCTCTACCCACTTGGCCACCATGCTCCACTATGTGATCCTACCATAGTGAAATTTGTGCCATGCTAGAATTCAATGATTCAGATTGTTCGAGTCAATGAGTAGTGAAGACTTTTGCAGTTTTCTACCTATTACAGTAAAACCCCTTATTTATGCTTTTCTAGGGACCTCTAGAAAAAAAGTGTAAATTGCCGGAAAATGCAAATAGCGGGAAAAGGACAATTTTCAGTTTCACATTCATACTTTAACAATATAAATTAATTATATAAATAAGAAACACCAATAAACCGAAGTAGAGCAATATTATTAATTATTTCTTGAAGTATAGAGCTATCCTGAATCATTTTTGTATGATATATTTCTACCAATGTTTCAACCAACCCAACCAACCATTGGAGGCTGTCAAATCCATAATTCCCAAACTTATACATTATGCCTTTTCTCTTATGACGAAGCCATTCACGGCAAGATTAGACGATCTAGAACTGAACAACTGCTTTTTAGGTTGGTGTTCCTTCATACCATGGTTTCTTGACCGTTTCTCTTTTTCTACAGATGTCTGCGCTGGGTAGCATGTTTCTGAATCACATCGCGAATTTTCAAATTGCATCCATTGTAGAGACCGGTAATCTTCGATGTTTCACTATATCAGTGCCAGTTGCATCATGGGAATCCACAATTTTTATTAACGCCTAAATTGAAAATATTCTAGTTGCTCCAAAGGCTTTTTGCGGTGATTAGAAGATTACTCGAGGGTTTCCGTTTTTCCCGCTTTGATTCATCTTACTGCACCACAGTTTCGCCGGCATTCCAGACGGCATCTTCAGGTCCAAAATAGGAAACATATAGTACGAAGATATGGGAAATATATATAACGAAGATGTAGGAATTTGACGGGACTCGCTCTACGGACCTGAAGATGACCTCGAATGCCGACGGAACTGTCCTGTTGGATGAACTGACACGGAAGAAACCCTAAAACCTTAGAGTCATTTGAAAATATTGCAATTTGCATCCATTTCCCATTTTCAAGTAAAATAAAAGTCACTTCGTGTAGTAATTGAGGATAACATAAACAGCGCATGAGAATATAGCTACCTTGCTGGTCGGCCAGTGCAAGCAGTTATCCGACTTCAGAAATTTCTCCACAAAATCATCTTATTTATTCAATGCTGTTTGCACATGATAAAACTAGTTTCAATAAGTTTTGTTCTGTAGTAAGGTGTAGTGAAACTGTTGAATTAATGAAGCGCAATGGTCGGACAAATGATCCCCTGTTATCATCCACTAGTTCAGTTCATGTATTTTTAACATTTCATAATGTCTGGGTAAAAATACATTTTCATTCTTTACAATATGAACTTCGGTACAGCCTAAATATACTCCGGCAGGTGTTCTAAATTATAAATTGCATCCTATATGCATTCATTTCATAGTAGCAATCCTTTCCCGGCAAAAGGATAGCAAGTGTCCATCGCGATAGAATCTTTCGATTGCTGAAATGATTGCGAGTGATATTTTGTCTTGGGCAAGGGCCTAGCCAAGTTGATACACCGGTTCCCGTCAGATCACCGAAGTTAAGCAACGTTGGGCCCGGACGGAGGTTGGATGGGTACCCCCCCTCCATACCTCTACCGTGGTGCTCTTGTCCCCTGTCTACAAGTGGCGGGCAGGTTAAATGTGGGTTGGCACAATGGATCTAAAGAGGTCTAAGTGCCAGGGGGGCTCCAGAAGGCTCCCGCCCACCCCTCCAATTTACATTTTTACATTTGATATTTTGTCTTTCCGTCACTAGTGGCGCTGTGTACTGCCCTGCTACGCAGCTAAGTTCAAATTCTTCCGTAAAACGGAACACATTACTGCTCTCTCTCTTGTTTTTGAAGTATATATGCATGAAAAGAGGTAAAACAGTGTTTTATATAGACTGGTATGTATGGCTAAATGTCATAGAAGGGAATTATATTTTTTTAATCTACCGCATTCTTACCCGCATCTAACACAAACAGCAGGAAAACAGAAAAGTCATGGTATAAGTACAGAGTTCTACATACATTGGAGATATAGGAAATGGAATGGGACCCGATAAAGACGTTGTAAATTGCGGGAAAACATAAATTCCGATAACGTAAATATGAGGTTTTGCTGTATTTACATCAGACACTCAGTATTTCCAATAATTAATGTAATCAGAACATGCCAATTATCAAAATTTTCTTTTAATAACCTTGATTTGTAATGCCGCTCATGAAAACTTAAACTTGTCAATGGTGTTTACAAAGCCCAAATTTTTCATTCCTCATGTATATCACATATAAATTATTCTGTTCCTTAGGAAATTTCAGTATCTGCTTAACATGGCACTTTTTCAGAAGGTATCTCTTGTGTCAAACTGGGGTTACCTGTACTGCATGCTGAAAAGGAGAATTAAAATGCATGCCATTTGTTGTGTCTTGGGCCCACCAGCAGTGCTAGATGTTCCTAATGCTTTTGAATTCTTGTCATTGGTGTCAGTAACAGATTACACTGTGGAGGCTTATAGAAAAGGAAATTCTAATAAGTGTGTCTCTTTATTTGTTGTGCTCTATCCAAGATAGTATCATCTCTGTTTGTTGGGGAAATTTTAAAGGTCTATTTTTTCATGTCACAAAAGGTAAATCACATGAAACGAATATAACACTATGAAAATTACGGTATTCGATCAGCATCAATAAGGTATTCATTAATAGAATACAAACCATGGCCCAAGAGATATTTTTCAAAAATTTAGCTTGTACATATCTATGTATATCCTGTTATTGGCTATAATCCTTTATTCACGATTCTAAATTTTGAAAAGCTTTTAATTCATAAGTTTTTGTGGTTGGATGCTGTATGTTTTTCCTATCATATGTTAATATCATAGGTATGTATGTAACCAAGTATGTTTCATGTTTATTAAGGACACAATATAATGTATTTTGGTTTCGAACATAGAATGTGCCTTATCTTGAAGCACAGTTACCTATGATGGGGTAAATTAAAAAATTATGTTACCTCATTTTTTTATCTTTGCCAGCCTAAGTGGTTTTTTATTTCCTGTTGGAATGTCAAGATTGTTTTACACTTTTATCAATGCATCCTGAGCACCATCTGATAATATTTTTCTTTCACAGGTGTATGTGTGGCATACTAGAACAGAAGCACCTAAGCTGAGGGAGGAAATCAGTTTGAGAAAGCGGGGAATGCCATCAGATTTAGGAATGGAAATATGAAATTGCTGTGGTACCATCCAAATTTAGGAGTAATCCGTATGCACACAAAGGAATGCTGTTGTCACTATCATCTCTGTTGTTATCATCATCTCTGTTTTAGTTTTCATGATAATTTTCATTGATTTATTTTTATATGGTACTTAATTTCTGTTGTGCTCAATTTGGCATGCATAAAGGTTTTTTGTTATGCATACATGCCCACAATTTTTACTGTTGAGGAAGGGGAGGTTTTCCATTGAAGAAAAATTGTCCTAATGCTCATCCACCATTGCTTCAGAATTGTTTGAGGCATTGGGTGTATTTAATTTTGACTCAGTTTGGCTACTGTGCATATCTGCGAGTAACTGTGTCAAGGTTTTTTGCAGCTAGTTCGATTCCTTAAATTTGAGAATACATCTGTGGAAAGTTGATCTAGGAGCTTTGGAGAGGGATGATTTGAAAATCAATTGATAGCCATAAATTTAGTCAAAATGTCATCTGTGAGGTTATGTAAGTGCACCATGGTATGAATGTGAGCGTTTCATGTATGCCTATAGGGGTTGTTTACCATATTTTTTTAACTGCCGAATCTGATCGAGTTTGTAAAAAGACTTGTATTTTTCTGGTTTCGATCCGTCAATTAGTTCTCGAGTTATAAGCGGCGAAAAACTGATGTTTTTAACCCTTTTGGAAAAGTGGGCGTGCATGCGACTTAGTACGTCATCCACTTCATCCAATCACAAGTGAACCCGTGAAGCTACTTCGCCTTATCGCAATGGGGGACACACAGCTGACTGTGCCAATGGAAGTGGTTGCGACAGGATCTGTGCGAGCAGACCTACCGACACCCCCCCTCCACTCCTTTCTCTTTCCCTAAAAGCAAACAAGGACGGGAGGTGGAGATGATGTGGTAAGTCTTCAAGCAGCTTGTTCAGTGGGCGTCACCTTTTGAGTATTTTAATTTTTGATTTATGAGTGAATGGCTGTGGTTAGGAGATTACTTTTTTCAATAAAATTCGTTTTTCGTTTCCATTTAACGATTTCATGTAAAAAATTGCGATTTCTGTTCCAAGTAAACACCCTCATATGGAGATCTTAGAAATGGTGTCATTGATTCTGTTGAGGAAGCATTAATGCTGCATTTATTATTTGGCTTATCATTTTATATAATCTACTATAATTAGTCACTAGAGCTGTCAATCACCATATTCTAGGCAAGTAGAGATTGGATTACTCACTGAGGTCATCCTAGTGTCATGGCCGCCTTCACTTTTCTGCTCAAGAAACTCCTCACATAACATGCCTCAAGTAGTTGTCCAAGAATGTCGGGACATATCTAGCACCTCCCCTGGATAGAGAATTAATGGGACCTATGATGCCACTGCATATGAGACCAAGTGGCTCAGCAGCCTTTCACTCAAGAAACACCTCACATAACATACCTCAAGTAGTTGTCCAAGAATGTCGGGACATATCTAGCACCTCCCCTGGATAGAGAATTAATGGGACCCATGACGCCACTGCGTATGAGACCAAGTGGCTCAGCAGCCCTACTTTCACCAACTCTTGGGGAGTTTCTTCTTGCACATTCCTTGCTGTCAATCTGAAAATGCCTCTCAGGTTGCAATTAAAGTCTGGCACAAACAAAACATTTGATAAAGTGTAGTCCCCACATTTCTCTGTCAATTTTACTGGAAAAATGCCTCTACTGTTAATTGGTACGACTTTACCATTACCAGGAAGCTTTGTCAGGAAATACATGCCCTTCGTTGACTACTTTCCTAATCAGTTGCTGAACTTTGGAAATGTATGCTTGCATGGGGACTTCACTCACTTTGTTGCGGATCACTGAGTCTTCCAGATTCTGGATAGTGTCCAACAATGTTTAAATGCCATACAACTCCTCCAAAAGAGTCATCGCCTCCTAGGCACGTGAGCATTCTTCTATGTCCTCCTGTCAGTAATCCGTTTGAACAAAAGGGCTCAGGCCTTATGATTGACCCAAGATTGTTCGATGGCTTAGTCCACTTTCATGATATTCTCCTATCCGGAGTCAACTGCAGCCCACACAGTTTTTTCTATTACCTCTGGCTCTGTTGGTTTCAACCATGCATGTTAGTTTTCTCCTTCAGGCAAAAACAAAAGTCGTCCACAATGTTGCCCATTTTGTTGTAGTAAGCTGATGTAATCAATCAACTCCAGGTTGACATTAAAACTTTTGCGGGTCATAATAATTAAGAAATCAGCAAAAGATTTATCTTGGGTTATTGCCACGTCAATGGTGAGTCCAGTGAATGTCCCAACAGATGCTGGTTACTTTTGCAAGGGGATGGCAGGATCTGCTTATCTCTGCTACGTAGTAGGAAGGGCATTTGGCAGAGAAGAGATGAATTCTTGCTGAATAATCATTTGAAACGCTTCAATCCCTGATGATGTTCCTCCCCGTAGAAACATCGTAATTCATTGCTAAAACTTTTGTGGGTTTAGAGGTGAAAAGTAAAAGAATTCAGGATAGAAGAAATCTTGGGTTATTGCCATGACAATGGAGATTTGGATCCCACGAGTAGATAGGAAAATAAAAGATCCACCCATTCACAGCCCAGCATGCATGAGTAAGACTTAGTAAACCTGGAGGTCATCCCTTATGCAAAGTCTCCCTGTTAGTTACTTCTTATCATCTGCCCAATAATGGGATTCAGCCAGTCTTGGTGGAATGAATATCTAACTTTTTGTAGAATTTGGCATACTAGTTGTTAAAATGACTTATTCAATATTTTCATAAATATTTTTAAACTTTTACCTCTATCGTAATTAGCTTTAGTCTAGAACTGTCATGTTCAGCAAACCAGGAAGACCTCATGGATGATGTGGCTCTTCACCACACTTGATGGTATTTCTGAGCAATGGGCATGGGCCCTTTGACCCACCCTGGTATCACTTTCCCCTGACCATTAAACTCATTGGAAAGTGCACTGCTCACTTTAAGCCTCCTAATGACTCTCTACTAACTGAGATTGGTAAGATAAATTGCCATACATGATTTGAAGAATTGGCATTGCATAATTGAGCTATACTACAATAAGCGTAATGATAATGAGATTATTTGTATTGTCAGGGTCCATGTTTGGACCCCGGTCAATACTCAAGGGAATGCATTTCAGTTCTAATTTCATCACTACTCCAATGTTTCTGTTTTTATATAGAAACTTTTTTATTCTGAATTTTTAACCGTGAGTTTTTATAATGTGTACGGGCAGTTTCATCAGTTCTATTGAAGATACCACTGCCTTCATCCAGTGCTAATTGAATCCATTACTAATGTGACTTGTAGAAAAGGAACTTCTCCTTTACCTCTCAATGTTTCAGGAGTGGAATGGTTTGTGAGCATAATTTCTATGCTCAGGAAAAAATGCCCAATGTGTAAAGTATTGGCTAGCTAGCTAGTTTCTTAGCACGGTGGTACGATAACTAGCTTCTTGGCACAGAGAAGAGGTGAGTGTTTAACTCCAGGTGATATGTTGTATTACCTGGAGTTACAGGAACAATATATGAATACATATCCATGTATTTTAATTCATATTTGAATGCACAATTATATTGAATGGAGTGAGTGGTGGCCTGATCTATTGTGAGAATATATCCTGCTTTGATTTATGTGTAACATTAATTGCTTTCACTGAAGCTGGGATTTTAAATGTGTGTTCTGGTATTTTTTTTATCCCTGTCCCTATATTTTTTATGGATTTTTGTATTTGTAGTGATTTGTTTTATATCACTCCTTGTACCATTTTTTGTATTTCCTTAAACCCAGTCCTTGGTCACAGAAAAGCTTTAATCAATTTTTTTTCTGAGATCTAGGTGATTTTTGACTTTTACCTTTTGTTTTTTGTCAATTTTTTCAGGATTTTTTTTCCATTGGGTTTTGATTATAGTGAGAGTAAATAATGATTTTCATAAAATCTATTTTTAAGCCCAATGAAATATCTTACCACGAAAGAGTTTTATCTTTCACTATTGCTTGAATGTACTCTTTGGAGCTCTGTTAAAATCATTCCACTAATAACATTGTTTGATCGACATGATGATTTTCAGGAGAGGGAGTAAACCTATTACTCTAACTCTGAGGCATATTTTGCCTTAACCTAGCTATTATTGATCTTGGTATCCTGCATTAAGATGTCTGGGCATGATTGCATGGATTTGCTGTCTGATTTTTTGTGTTTTTTTTGAAGTTTTTATGATAATGTTCATCATTATTTGCACCCATGTGAATTGAGATGGTTATAGTCCTGTAAATAAGGCATTGGGACTCATGGACAGCAGGACTTTGGCTCAAAGTTAGGAGAAGCATCACCAAGTGTGATTTGTTGAAAAAATGCCATTTGATTGTCTTGATGGATTTTCAGGGGATACCATTGGTTTTACTTGGAAAGAAATTCTTCCTATCCTGATATGTGAGTGCCCTTAGGTCAAGTTGTAGGTTAAACCTTGCCCTCACCCTTGTTCTGTTATGAGAAAAGATTGAAGACTTGGTCGGTCATAGTTACTTGAGGCAACTGGCCATTTGCGTCATGTGGAATAGTTGGGATGCTGGATATTCTAGAGATAGGACATCTTCCAGTAATGTGGGAAGGAAAGTGGAATGAAACATGACAGGATTGGGATTATTTTACTCTTAACAAGCAGCATCAAGGTGTTTACAGTTCAATGTCCTATCTGACAGATGAATTACTGCGCTCAATTTGTTGTAAGGTCTCACGAAGTACTGCCACAGAAAATTCAGGCTGGGACCTGTGTTCCAGTGAAAATATCTGCCACTATCTGTATTCAAACCTGGGAACTCAGAATGGATTACAGCAATACTAGCTTGATCCCCACTTATTTGGTGGTTGATACAATCAACAAAAGTTTATAATACAGTTTTCTGGAGTTAACATTTTTTTAAGTGGTTGAGTCATGGTAGTACTTTTACATGTATTAGCATGGTCACATGCTTGAGGATGCTGTTTTAGCATCAAGTTTGGAAGTCGCTGTGTATTCCCCTCCTAGACATGTAACTTGGCTATTCAAGGAATGTTTTAGATCTCAGCTTCTGTTTATTGTTCTGCAGGATCTTTGGATTTTGGGACTTCACATGAGTTTGTATTCCATTAAAGTGTCACAAGCAGTGTAGCATATGAGGTACTGGGATTTGCAAGATGTGAAATAAAAAATCACCTTAATTTCACTTGATAAGCACAATGGAAACTATTGGAACAGACAAAATTCACACTCTGGCACATGGATAACCTAGTTGTCCAACTGTATTTTTATGGCACAAAAATGTTAGGGTAGTGCAAGAACAAGAAATGTTTAATGTATTGCCTCATTTCCTTGTATTAGTAACATATATAGAAATTCTATGTGAAGAAGAGGCAGTTTTTATGGTTATGCGTACACCTTCTTGGTGTTAATTGTATAAATGATGATCTATGCCCTTTTAAAATGGAATTTTTTTTGCCTAGTTATTTATGTATTCCTTGCCATTTCCCACAGAATAATGGATTCAAATTAAATGAAATCTAAATAACCAAAAATGCCCCTACCATTAGAAATACTTATCATCTGTAAGAACCTCATGGAAGTTATATATTTCAGCATCTTATCAATGGGCTTTTATATGGGCTATTTAATTATAGAAAGTGTGTTTTGTTCACAAAAATGGTAGCTTGAAGGCTTTGCTGATGCTGTCTTTGGGTGATTGTTTGTGTGTTTTGTTTCATGAATGTAGTTTATTTAAGAAATAAACAGCATTTTTTTCTACTGAGTGAGGATATGGCGAGAAATCTTATAAGATTGAAAGATAATATCAGTGACAGTGTTTTTGGCTATCCTACTATAACAAATGTTGTGAATGAATTGTGTGTGTAAGTATTTGAATGTGGTTTAAACCTTATATATGAAAATGAAATATTTTGCTTCCACACGTGAGCATAAACTATCTGCAACCTGTGATTTATTTGATATAAAATTTTAATCATAAAATTCTGTGGGTTCAAAAATATTTTCTTAATTTTGTAGTGTGCATATGGGGAACCTTTTCTATAATTCACATAGCAATATCCCATTCCTGGGTATGTTATTTGGTGACTAGTTGAACCAAAACTAGTTTTGATTTTATATGGATACAGCTTCAAGATTTGCTGCTTTTCCAGAAATGAATACTTTTCTCAGTACTCAGATCCTATTAATCAAAATTGCATATAATGTCATCATCATCTTCAGTCAATAATTCTAGGACTGGTTTGAAGCAGCCGTCCATTCGATTCTTCTTTTGGCCAACCTCTTCATTTTGATGTAAATCTCTCTTTTACATCCTTCACAACCTGTTCCATATATCTCGTACGAGGCCTGCCATTTCCATTCTTCCCGTTCACCTTTCACTCGACGATTTTTTTCATAAGGTAATCGTATCTTAGGATGGCCGATTAAGTTGTCTGCTTATAATGTAATAGGCTATAGTGTAAAAAAGAGTAGGTAATAGTAATGTCTGATTATAGTTTCTACTCGGCCTCAGTAAAAGCAATCAACATATGTCCAATATGTTCCAGTGTCAAGTGTAAGCTACTCTTGTGTATGCACCAAAGGTCTTCACTCAATTTTTTCCCAGGCAAGTTGTATTAGCTTTATTGATCAACACTAAAATTAAGGGGGTTTTGGAGGTCTATTTCTTATTTGGGATTGTCTATAAATCTCAGTTTTACGTTATTCATGAAAGTAATAATCCAGTACCTTATTTTACAGTGCCTTCGTTTTGAGTCTCATTACATTCTCTGCTCAGTCTCTGTTAAAAGTTCATTTATTTCAAAATATCAATTATTATGTTTTAATTGAAACTGATACATTGGAGAGGGGAAACTAATTTACTCTGCAGGTTAAAAAAAATACCAATTTGAAGTTTAATTTTATTCTATTCTTAATTTTATGCATTCATTGAACAAAAATTTGGATCAGGTATATTTTTAAAATGTTATCTCTTAATTGATAATTGTTATTGCATTGTTGCTGTTATTTGCTATTTCCCATGATTTAATTCTTTTTCTATTGTGCCATGGAGAAACTTACTATGGCATTGGCCATCTCCATAACGAGATGCATGATTTCCATCCCAATGTGTCTATAAGTGGCTCTCCTGATGAATGGAACTGATTCTTGATTCTGAACCTGAGGTGCGCTCTATACAGTACCTTCTGTGGTATAAACCAGCATACCACAGACAAGTCTTCTGTTGTCTGGATTGGTAGGTAGTCGCTCAGAATTGGGAGCCACTATTCTAATCTGATCTCATTTGAGCAATGGGGTCGTTTACCATATTTTTTTTATTGCCGAATCTGATAGAGTTTGTAAAATAAAAAGACTCGTATTTTTCCGTTTTTTTATCTGTCAATTATTTCCCGAGTTATAGGCGTCGAAAAACTGATGTATTTAACCCTTCTGAAAAGTGGGCGTGGTGCAACCTCTGACGTACATCGACTTCGTCCAATCACAACTGAGCCCGCGAAGCGCTACTTTGCCGTATCGCAATGGGGGGGACACAGCTGACTCAGCCAATGGGAGCGATTACGACAGCATCTGTGCGAGCAGACCTTCCGAGAATCCCCCTCCACTCCCTTCCCCTCCCCTAAAAGCAGTCAAGGACGGGAGGAAAATGACGTCAATGTCATCACAGCAGCATTTTCGGTGGGCGTCACCTTTTGCTTATTTAAATTTTTGATTTATGAGTGAATGGTTGTGGTTAGAAGATTAATTTTTTCACTAAAATTATTTTTTCGTTTCCATCTAACGATTTCGTGTATAAAATTGCGATTTCGGTTCCGAGTAAACGCCCCCATTTTCCCACTCAGTACTTCCATCAGTTAACTTTTTCGTGTCGAAATTAGTCTTTTTTTAATGTCATACATCACCTTAACCACTTTTATCATAGATCCTTCACCAATTATCTCATCTGTGGCCTTCCTTTGCAGTTCTTTCCATTCTCTGTTATCTTTACATCTGTCTGCATTTGCCATCTTGTCCTGTTGTGGTTGTTCCACTTTTTCTAATTTTCATCAGACTTTTTCTGCTGCTTTTTCAAGTACCTCTTTAAATGATTGATGTTTCTCTACCAGTTTGGGTAGATTTTGACGGAGTGACCCTATTCTTCTTTGCATTGGTTTTTCCTAACAGCTTCTTCCCTACTGGTAGTAGAATAATAATGAAAAATACTGGTAAGTAGGGATTACATACTCACTTAATCCATTAAAAGAATTTACTGTTTATTAATGTTTTTATTTTCCAATGGCTAATGTTCATCAGATTTGCCATCTTTGAGTTTAAGTGGTAGACATGTAGTAACCTTGTAGATCTTTCAAATGTAATTGGCTGTTCCTTAAAGGTTCTAAATGTACAGGGCAGTGTACATATGACCAATTACTAAAGACTTTCAGGTTGTGCAGAAGATACAGGGGCATTGAGGAAATTATTTCCAAGATTGCTTAAACCTGAATGCTTGCATTTAGTAAGCTTCCAAAAGGTTGAAGCCCTTGTTTCTCAGCTCATGAAAAACACTGTCTTTGCTATGACTCATGACTTTCGCTAGGTCTTCCAACCCATCTCCATCACCCAGGATTTGAACCCGGACACTCCGGTCAGTAGCTGAGCACTCTACCCACTAGGCCACCACAACACCTAATCAATGTAATACTTTATTTTTATAATTGCAATTTTCTACATTTTACTAAATGTAAAACATTATTTTAGATACAGAAAAATAATCAACATAATATTCTACATAATCTACGCAATATTCTACATTATCTACACTATTTTCTACGTTATGTGGAAAAATAATATTCTACGAGTAATGACCCAACCCTGCCTAAGCTCCTGAAAAAACCATTTATATTTTCAAAAAAGAGGTCTGGAAATCAGCTTACAAGTGTCTTTATTGCTCAGATAGTGGCAATTCTATGTGGTAAACTATGACAGTGTAAACCATGTAATCTTCATGGAAAATTATCTTGGAATTTATTTCATTGCTGTTGGTACTTGTTATGTCTAATTCATAAAATTTCTTGTATAGAGTAAAGTAGTGAAAAGGATGACTTTGGAATGATTCACGGCTGAAATCTGAACAGGTTGTGCGAGTGTGTTTATGTCTATCACCAGTGAACGGTCTCATCAGTACCTATGTGCTGAGGAAGAAATTCAGTTTCTTCATGTGAATATTTTTGTAGCATCTTTTTTGTTACATTTAATTTTCCTTTGAAGTTATCCATTCACAGGGTAATTGTTTTTACTTTCCAGAAAGTTTTATCAATGATTTCGTTCATTCATGGAATCATGAGTGTTTTCAAGTCTGTTTCCGCACTAATAGCAGATGGGGAGGAAAGGCATAAGGATAGGAATGGAAGGGATGGAAAGGGACCACGTTTCATTCAGTAGTGACTGTTAATACTACATTATGAGTGCTATCTAGTGATGAGTTATTCCAAAAATTCGAGTTATTTGATTTAGGACCTGCTTTTATTTTGATGACAGTTATTTGATAATCATTTGGTAGTATATATTTTATATAAGTAATGGTGATATTTTTTTTCTGCTTTGAAAATCTCTTTGAATGAGGGGAATGGTTCAGTCCCATTTTATGTTGAATTTTTTCTTGAATAATTCTCATCATGTTTAATTTTCAAGGACCAATTCATTATGTTTTCATGTAGCGTGCGTTTAATGACAGCTTATTCAGTTTGTTCATCAAGTGACGTGTCACCCTTCTTCACCACAAATGCAGCAGTCCTTTCAGTTGATTTATGCATATCCTGACATTCTCATATTTGGAATTCAATTTTTTCATGTTGGATGCAATTATATTTAATGTAATTTTTTTAATGAGAGGCATAAAAAAGTGGTCAGAATAGGATAATAATGGCTTTTGTTATTCTATTACTTATGGTTGATACTGATGGACAATCTGCTTCTACAGGTTACCAGCTGACTGATGTATCAATTTCTTTTGATGCCTTCATCCAGCTCAGCTTTTTTTCTACCTCTTTTAATATTGTCCAAAAAGCTTTTTTCCTTCCTCTTCCCATCCTACCGGCTTAAGATTTTTCCTTCTTTGATGAATTTCAAAAGCTTGCTTTTCCTCCTCAAAATGTTTATTCAATAACTTGTTTCCCAATGTGCTGCATTTTGAAATCACCTATTCTCTCAATTTTTTTCTAATCCCATTCACCAACTTATTTCCTTCCTGAATAAGTGGATGGTCAGGAAGAAAGTTATTACTCCTTGTAAGTGGATTAGGATTCTGGATCTTTGAAATGATACAGAAGTGCAGTCCTCTGTTTTTGCTGAAATCAACTGTAGGTACTATTTGTTGAGGAGTTATGGTGGTGGTTAATGCTAATTGAACATAGTAGGTTCCTACTGTAGAAGTGAAGAACTCTGGCATGGGATAATTGACTGTCTGTTGTGAATCTGTCTGTATCCATGCCACAGTCACAGCATATATGTTGTTAACTGTGTTATTGAGGAAAAATTTGGGAAGTGGCCAGACGAAGGCAAAAATACATAGCTATTAGGGAAATGTGAGGGGAGAGTAAATAATGTAAACATATCGGTGGCATTGCAAAATTTATTAGCTTCAAGGAATGATCCATGAATTAGATGAAGATTAGTGGGAAGAGATGAGGAGCCGTTGAAGGAATATAGAGGAACTGGATTTTATTTTAAATGAGTACTTAGTGGGTGTGCATTGGATGATTATGCACACACGCACCATGGAGAGATGAATCCGGAAAGAACCAAACAACGGATTATCCGTGTTTCCCGATTATCCGTGCACTTTAACCAGTCATTAGCACGGAAAATCAGGATTGTACTGTAGCGGTAATAATGATATGGTTTCGAGAATGAAATTTTATGAAATGAAAAATAATTTCCATGCACATAGGAAATACGACAATTGTTTCAAATGTCTGTGTGAGAGCAATGGATTGTGCCGAGCTAATACGTTCACAATATAGGGTTGGGTTTATATTCAAGTGTGAGACGAATTAGGTACTTCCCCGCAGGTAACTATGACGACACCCCTGGAAGCCCCGTAGAGATTCAGAAGTTGGCCTCAAATTACATAGATGATTCACTCTGATTCTTAGAAGATGCCAGCGATCATTCTCAATATCTGTCTTTTAGTTCGCAACATTAATTTTTAATCCACTGTGATTTTTAATCATGGGTAAGATTTTTAAAATGGTGATTGCGCCCGTGTTTTCGTATTAATTTTGTTTTCCGAAGGCCTCAGTCATTTCCTTGATTTGATTGGCTGATATTGTAAAGGCAGTTATAATTACTTGTCTTTGTCTGTTTCATGTTGATTAACGTCTGTCGTGATAGTGCGTGTTAAATGCATCATTTCGCCTTCGCAAGCGCAATTATTTGGCTTTTCAACCTATACTTTTTTCTTCATGCTTGAATTTCCGTTTCGTAATATAGCTGTATTGGAAGTATTCAGTCCATTAATTAATGCTTTCAATGAAGGTCATGTTTATTGGTCCGGTACGTCCGGTAGGTTTTGTGCTGACTTGGACTTACTACCAGAGTATTTTTTCCTATGGTGTTGGCATATTCAGATTTGTTTATTACCTTTTAATATAGGCTATTGATTTGAATGTCCCCGATGAAGTTCTGCAATGATCTAGAAGTTTGCTGGTCAACCGGTCGACGGATCGTCAAATCGAACGGATTGATCAAGATCAATGCTCGGAAAGATCCATGTTGACGGTAAGCATAGAATCCTTTTATTTTACGTGTGCAGAGTAATGATAGCTCATATGATCGTTGCTTGTTCTCTCTGACTACCCTCCTTGTAATAGAAAGTTAGAGCGTCACGCCTCTTTTGGTGCATGTGCGGCAGTTGACGGCGGATGGCAAAGCAATGCATTAAAGGTTGCACCCATATGTGATGTCAATATAACTTAGCTCAATGTATTTGTTACGATTGTTGATTGAAGTAATTACCAACCTGAGTACTCTTCTGGTAGAACTATCTGAGACAACTTATGTCTGGATCCATTTGTGAATACGGTTAGATTTATAATTCGTTAGCCAGATTCTTTTTTAAGAAGTTTGAGGGAGTTGTTGCTTGGTTACGAAACATGCACCTTGGAAAAGAGGACAAGAAGATATAGGTGGTGTCTTGATACGTTGTTATGCAGAAAATACGGTTGAGTGAAAGAAAGACAAGGTGCTGTACATGGTGGTTATGATGTAGAGAAGGATGCCAGAGAAAATTAAGATGAGTTGATGGTCTAAGCGGCAAACTATATGCAAAAGCGATGAGTAGTGGTAGCTGAGCAAAACGTTGAGTGAGTGATAGCTGAGCGTAAGTTATGGCTCACAAACAATATATAATTTTTTCTTTGATCACACCGCAGGTTCTCATTTACTTCAGTCTCATCACTCTTCTGCTTCATGTGTGTTGGGATTTCACAGAATGTAACGCGTTGAATTTGCTGTAATCATCGCTAAAATTAGCAAAAAATTGTTTAGTTCTAAAATTTATCTGTAAGCTTTCGAGGGTGTTTCTCAAATATTTGTTTGAAACAAAGTTTGAGTGCTGAATTAGATTCGTAAATTACGTTGCATATCGCTGTCACGGGTTTGACATACGAATTTACATACAATTATCATGATGAAAGGAATATGCAGTTCGGCTGCGGGTCATAAACGATCGCAAATTTATAGGAGTATTTTCATACAAATTTTATAAAATGAATATAATATAGTGAATAATTAGTCTCTTCTCGAAGTATTCAGTGCGATGCACTTTTCGATATGCACGTATCAGCTTGTCTGAAATGCGGTTTCTTATTTTATATGGTATTCATAATTGACGCTGGTCTGACTTTTCCATCGACGATTTAGTGTCGCAACTCCTGAATTCTAGCCTGCTGGGAATTTGATCTGGGGTACTTACAATTTATTTCAAAGAACGATTTAGGCAATTCAGAATTTAGAGATACTGCTTTACATGTTTCCGGCGAGTAGATTATCTCCCAGAATATTTGTGTGACTCTCAGAAGACCTCTTCTGAATCTTGGCAATCTATTGTTTTTCTCTCAAAATATCTCCAGAGTAACTTGCGGTCTACCTGGAGGGACTCTTGGCGCCAGGCTGCGCGGGCCGCAAAGCCTAAACGGTGAAAGATACGCAAAAACCGACGAAATTTTCTCCTACGGATCATAACTTACCCTGATTACCCTTATTTTGGCAGTTTTCGCGAAATCGTATGACAAATTAAGGGTGCTGGTATTTAGGCGTCTCTCGCTAACTAATTATTTAACATTTTTCAAAAATCTTTTTTTGCCTATCCTTGTATACCCGAGGGTCATCGAAATCCGATTGACGATTTTGAAATTTAAAAAAAAATGTTTTTTTGGGACAGCCTACTGGAGGGTGTGTGGCAAGGTGTGAATAATCTTATATTATTCTTGGGGTTTTAGGTGCTCCAACAGCGGAGGTTATATCACGCCGTCTAACCCATGATCTTAATCCTGACATGAACTAACTGCCATGCCCTTGTCGGGACTCGAACCCGTGACCTTTGTGTTGCCAGGCCGCAGGTGAATAATCGCCTAACGTAATATACGTGTATCAGTGGGTATATTACCACTTAATTCGGGAAACGAATAAGTTTTTCATCCTACAGTTTGGTGTAACTAAATGGTTAGCATCTATGGAGTGATACCTGTAATGTTTATTGATGATCGAAGCAATTGTTTAAATATATTGAGTTATAATTCCCATTACGAATTATAGCATATAGTGAACAAGGGTTATCCATACTATCCATAGTAATATATAAAAATGTAATGGTGTCTGTCTGTCTGTTGCTCAATCACGCAAAAACTACTAGACGGATTGAGCCGAAATTTGGTATGTAGATAAGAAATGTGTCTGGGCAGAACATAGGCTATGTTAAAATACCCTCAGGGTCCCCAAAAGCCCCTGATTGAGCCCTTAGATGGATCCTGGTGGTCCCTGGCATTGAGTTCGGTGCAGTGGTCTCATTTTTTGCTTATTTAAAGTACTTCCATTCAAGACAGAGTGCTGGAATTTTTTTATCGGATGGCTGAATAAATGAAGTTTCTAATTCTTTCAATCAATTTGAAAGAGGACCAACAGTCACTCATTTATCCGTGCACCTGGAAAACGGTCAGCGTGTCTACTACAACGACCACTATGTACAACATAGGTCACCAACTCCTCAAATGACCGCGCTAACAGTATTCTTCAGACAGTGTTTTTCTTACAAAATCAGTTCATTGTTTTTCACACCCGTTGAATTTCAACGGGTAGCTTCCGCTAGTAGAACATATTTCTGATGAATTACAGACCATATATACCTGCATTTCACCTACGTATCTGGTCCCTATGTTGACAATTATGATCTCTTATAGTTCGCGGAAAGAAATACAATAACTTTATTATTATTTACCTATTTTATAACTTTCCTTACGGCAGTGCGTCTCTCCTATCTTCCTGATCGAATCGGACGTAATATGCCGGTGACATTTATGACGTCGTCGGCGAACAGATCAGCTTCAACTTCACTTTAAACATTTACAAATGAAATATCGGTCTGTTCATAAGTTCGTGGTCGAGCGAAAGTGGCTGTGCCAAAACTCTCCTTGGGCTGTGCGGTCAGTTCACTTGCATCGCATTGCGACATTGTTTCGATGCAGTTTCGTTGCGTCGGGAGATACGGAATGCCATTTTCTCCGTTGATGGTGGTTTAAAACTGACCGAACGAGTGTTTAGTGGTTGAGATGAACGTTGCCCCGCGCGACTAGCGGTTTCCAGATTGCGGTATCAATCGAAGTTCTACGGGAAGACGATTGAAATCGTTTCCGAGGCTTTGCACTCTAGATAGTCGCTTCCGAAAGTTGATATTTGGCCTCTAAATCGTGTCTGCTGGATTCGGAAGATTAGTTGAATGAGCGGGAAGACGCGTACGAGAACAAGCCACTGAAGACTTTTTTTGGATTCCAGTTTCCAATTCTTTTCTGAATCTTCCCATGGGAATGCCGTATTTTTATCGATTTTCCTCAGTAGTGTGCAGGCAGTAATTCTCCGTGCGTTATCATTATTTTGCAATATTAACTTATGGAACTCTTAGAAGGACCTAGAATCGAAATCTACTACGCTATCATCATTGCTGTAATACTACGTATGAATCTCGCTTAGTCTCCATAAAATGCTTACATAAACCTTTTTTGCCTGTGTTTGTTGAGTCGTTATGGCGCCGTAGGATCGTAAAGAGAATCCTCATACACCATCCTCTTTAGGTCTTCAAATCGATTTACCTCGATGCCTCCCAAAATCTGAATTTTATTCCCCAGGGTATTCGACGTCAATGTGCGAGTCCTAATTCTGTCACATTTGTTGCGATCTTGCGGCATATGATGTAGAATACCTACGTCTTTTACCTTTCAGGCCAGCATTAAGGCCCCTGGACTAGAAAATAGTGTTATTTTTCCATGTAACGTTTGAAATTTCAATATCTTATAAATGGAAAAATATGTACGGTTTTATGACCTGCTGTTTAGGAAAATATAATATTTAACAAAAGCACACTATTGCATTTACCAACGCGGAACGATTGGGGAAAGGAATAGGCAAGTTTTGCGCCAATCGTTGCGCGCTAAAATTAGTATTATGGGTCATTCCACCTCAATTCAACAAACATTTGTCCCTTAGGGTCTCAGATTTTGATAAAAATTGGTGTATGGGAACAAAATCAACTCAAACTAAGTAATCTCAAACAGTTTTGTGAAAACAAATTTTTTGAGTGAATTATGCATGTTTTAATTTTTTCGCATTTTTAGCAAAAAACTGAGCCTTAAATCATATTATCACTTATATCTCCGCTTGTAATTGTCAAACAGCAATGATTAATAGCTCTGTTTAAAGCTAAATCTTTATTGAATGCAAATGTATCAATAAAAAATTATTTTCTTCTAAACCCTATTGTTATTAATTACTAATGTTTAAAAAATTGTTAATAAACTTTTCTCAAATACTACATCTCAGAATCGGCCGAAACCTTTTTTCCGTAATCTAAACATACCCAGCTAACTATTCCAAAAATAAAATTTAGTGGCAATTCATAAATGCGTTTTTTATAAATATTTAAACATTTACAATTTTCTCTCTCGTGGCCCGTCGGCTCCCCCATTTGGAATACATGCAGCAGACACGCGATGCATGCCTAAAAATACCCTAATTGCTCAAGGTCGTGGCTATATGAGATAAAATATATTATAAACTATAATTGTTAACAACAATTGTTATTTGTTCTTTCACTTTTCGAGCTAAATATTGAGTTGATCCAAATTTCTCTTGAAATTTTCCCACACTCCAGCTTTTAGGCAGTGTAGACAGGACTAAAATTTTTTCACTGTAGGAATTAGCGTCAGCAAATTTTTCCTTGAGTTGACTTAGCATTTTACACCCTGCTAACTCTTTTGACCGAAGGTAGTTTTTGGTTTTCCCCATACTTTCCCAATTGCTCTTCGATAAACAAGTAATTTTATGAATTTTTTCTTTAGAGTATTTTCTACTTCTCAACTTTTTCTTTTTACTGGTGATGTACCGATTTCGGATAAACTCAGGTTGATTGTTTCTAGCACAGATTGACGAGGTGAATAAGGTGCACCATCGCTCTCTCATTGTGAGTCACTGTCATCGCTGGAGTTGTTTGTAGGTAGGGATACATGAGGCTCCGCAAATTGCAAACCAGAAGGCCCCGGCTGTGACAGTACTGCTTCTGCAGCCACAAGCTGCTCAGGAACGTCTTCTTGATGACTGATGGGATACCTTGGTTTGTCACCTTTCGCGACTCCCTTATTCAGAAACACTCTGCACTGACGACACAATTTTCTGCCATCGACCAAAGACATCGCTCTAGTGCTGAAAATTTTTGATTTGTAATATGTGGCAGTAATTGTATATAAATTAGCACTACGGATAATGCAATGTAGTTTCAGTGGATTACAACACTGTTTTTGACGCTTTGAAAAGAAAGCAAGAAACGATTTTTCATTGTTAACGCACACGGTTTCCACTTTGACACCACTTTGACACAGGATAGATCCTCGATGAGCTGCAGATCTCTTCGATACATTTAAAGACACTGTCTTGCGAACACTTTCCTCCTCTCACTGCGCCGATGGAGCAAAGTTTGACGCAATTTTGACAATTAGCTTAAAAAACTATGTACGAGAAAAAAGAGAAGGCAGATAGCTCTTGAATAAGGAGATGGACACGCGGTGACAGACCAAAACAAACTGAGACTTCTTTCATGAATAAACGCGGTTGTCAACAAAAACATGTGCAGCTAGATGGTCTTCCTTCAAGCTTTTAGGCGAATAGCGCAATGGGCAGAATTGGCCACCAACGGGGTCATAAAAATAGGGTTCTGAAAGGAAGTGGAAAGGTTTTTACCCTCTTGCCCTAATCCGTAGGTGCCATAAAATATTTCTTTTTAGAGAGAGCAACGTTTACGGAATACGTCTCAATGTACGAAAAGCCACAGCTGCAGGCTCTCGACTCGAATTGAAAATGAAATGTTTTTTCATGGATAAAAAATATTTGGACACTAAAATCCGAGTTTGCAGTAAATTTGTCTTTAGAGATAAAAAGAGTGAGATAGCAAAAACGAAGAAATTTTTCTGCTAGAACAAATGATGCAAAAATTCCATAATTGTAATTTATTTTCATTTCATTTCATCAATGAATTATACTTGAAGATTCTGTAAAAGTTTTTTCATATTAATTGTCACAGATTTTTACCTCAAATAAAAGTGAATCCGCCTGGAAACTTAAGTGGGGCTCAATGGTAAATTTCTCTGCAAACATCCATTTAACAGAACAAATAACAATTATTGTTAACATTTATAGTTTATAATATATTTTATCTCATATAGCCACGACTTTGAGCAATTAGGGAATTTTTAGGCATGCATCGCGTGTCTGCTGCATGTATTCCAAATGGGGGAGCCGACGGGCCACGAGAGAGAAAATTGTAAATGTTTAAATATTTATAAAAAACGCATTTATGAATTGCCACTAAATTTTATTTTTGGAATAGTTAGCTGGGTATGTTTAGATTACGGAAAAAAGGTTTCGGCCGATTCTGAGATGTAGTATTTGAGAAAAGTTTATTAACAATTTTTTAAACATTAGTAATTAATAACAATAGGGTTTAGAAGAAAATAATTTTTTATTGATACATTTGCATTCAATAAAGATTTAGCTTTAAACAGAGCTATTAATCATTGCTGTTTGACAATTACAAGCGGAGATATAAGTGATAATATGATTTAAGGCTCAGTTTTTTGCTAAAAATGCGAAAAAATTAAAACATGCATAATTCACTCAAAAATTTTTTTTCACAAAACTGTTTGAGATTACTTAGTTTGAGTTGATTTTGTTCCCATACACCAATTTTTATCAAAATCTGAGACCCTAAGGGACAAACGTATGTTGAATTGAGGTGGAATGACCCTTATATATTTCTGGACTGTAGACTATTATATATTTCTGGTATATTTCGGGACTGAAAAGTGATAGAACGTTGACAGAGGGGTCGTTGAATTTGCATCAAGTACTATCTATATAATTTACGATAATTGAAATGTTATTGTTAAAAGGACCGAATAATCGTGATTAAGTAAGTCTAAGTACATAAGTCATTCCGCCGATCTGAGCTATTGCATGTCGCTTTTGTCTGGCACTCACACCAGTAGTCTTTCAGGTCGTTTTTTCTTCCTCTTTAAATCTGCAATGTAGTTAAGAATAACTTTCGTTTTACAAGGAAAAATGGGTGCCAGATAATTTACTGATAACTAAGCGGGGACCACACTAGATGTCGGGAAACCACTGTTTTCGGTTGTGACTTACAGACTCGAAATCGTTGCTCTTGAAATGAAGTCTCGAATGTTGATTTTGTGACCTAATTCTGGCCAGCGTCCGAATCTTCGCGTTTGGATCGTAGATCGTTACCACATGTGAGAATATTTTTCAGGGTTAAGAAGACCATCTGGCGCGGCGATTGTAAATCTATCTCTCCCCCGATTATTTTTAGCCGGCAGGGAAAATTGTTTAAAATTAAGGACATGGACGCAGCTGCACCAGGTCAGGATTCAAACGAATGGGTTCTGCCGCGGAAAGGTTCTCTCCGTACATCAGCCGTCAGATTTGTGGGTGAGATGTGTTTACGAGTTGGACAGAGAATGCCAAGGCATTTGGTGATGTTTATTTATGACCACGTAATTTGGTAGACAGTTGCTTTGTTCTAGCCGGCAATACGTGCCAATTTTGTTATCCGTGATTGTTTGGCTTGGTGACTGATCAAAAGCATTGGAATGCGTTTGCGATTAAAAGAAAAATGCGTCAAAGAAACTTTCAAAATGCAATGAAATGTATTTATTATGAATTAAAAACGATTGTACATTAGAAAAATGAATCTTCGGATACGCTTCAAATTATTGCAAGGAATCAATTTGTCGCATGCTCCATCTCATGCGTTCTATTACAAAAAAAACGAAATTTACAACTTTAATTAACTCGTGAACTCTCGATATATTTCAACGATTTGTATGATTATTGGAGTAATATTAAATAGCCTTATCTAATTTAAATAGTCTTAACTAATTAAAATATATTGGCTAATGAGTTTTTCGTAAAAATAAGAATAGTTTTTCGCTTTTTTCCGAATTGGTTAACAAATACCAAAGTGGATATGCGTGCTAGCCTAAAAATGTAACATTGAATATTTGCGGGAGAAATAGTAAAAACGCGGTGTGCGTTTCAACTTAAGAATGTGACACAAGAACAAATTATGAATCTTCATTAGTTCATATACCCTCTGTATGTATTGGAGGGACGCTTACGACAGCTATTGTTATTTGTGCCATTTTGAATAGTTGGGTGATTGGGTAGAGGAAGACATTTTTGCAGAGAACGGGAGAAGGATGGAGAGAAACCCGGCGTTGGTTTTAGCCTGCTCTTCAGGAAATGTGCCTAGGGTTCCAGGGTTTAACGTCATACCCGACAGACGGAGTACTAAACTTCGTGCGCCCTCTACACAGCTCTCAAGTAGGGACCGGTATCATCACAAGTCAACAGCCCTGAGATTGGTTTGACGCAGCCCTCCACTCGATTCTCTTATCAGCGAATATATTAATTTTTGCAAGTCTTCTCTCCAAGATCCTTTTCTATTTGCTCTAAATATTATTTACGAGACCTTCCTTTTCCATGTTTCCCATTCACTTGTCCTTCGACGATCGTCTTCGTCAGACCATTATGTCTCAAGATATGGCCGATTTCTTTTTTCCGTTAACCACGAGATGGGAAGCCTGTATCAGATATCGAATTACCTAATAAATTCACCTCTTCCTACCCGCGTTAACAGAATTTGCTATCTGATGATATCTTACTCACTTTACATACGCACCACAAACACGGCACCCGATACCTTCAGTCCTTGAATCCTTCGTTTAGGAAATTATTGAATAATGAGATCTTGTACCCCCGAATATTTCTTGCGAAAATACCATTCTTATTTTCATAACTCTCTGTCTCGAGTCTCTCTGTCCTTCTGGCTGCCTTCCTCATCTTAATTACCCTTATGTACTACTCTTTATTACCCTGACTTCCCTACTTCATAGTCCCCCTCCTGGGCTTCGCCCACCCAGGATATCAAAAGAGGAAAAATTCCCTCGGTCGTTGAGTGGGTGTTTGTGGGTCTACTGGATAGCTGTGGGCGTATCATCAACTATGAAAAAAAGAAGAATTTACTCGAAAAGTCGTAAACTGAAGTACCTTTCGGAAATGTAGGAACAAATTTCGTCTGGAGTCAATAATTAATAATCAACAACCAAATGCAAACAGTCAAAATTCTGTACTCTACCTACTAGCGGCTATCTATCTGCAATTTGTACCGCCTGATAATGGAGCAGTACGAACAGGTCTCACTCTAGTAAGTTGTTTGGGAGGAAATTTGCTTTTCGAGAAAATATTCTTTTTTGGTACCTAATTGTTATCCGTAAAAGCTCTCCACTTTTCATCAAGTGAGCAATCAGTTATAGTGCATACATAAAATGGCATTTATGTATGAATTGATCTATATTTAGCTACTCGATTGAATTTATAGCTTGCTTGAATCATAAAGTAATTCAGACAACACATTTTAATAAATACACATGAACGTTAGGACTGCTTTATTTTCGAGCCAGCGACTCAATGTATTAATGTTCTGACCGAGGACCTGGATCTGGAGCCTTCAACAAGTACCCGGAACGGAAAGTACTTGTATTTTTCCACAGATTATTTTGGTTTTTTATTAATGTATTTTCAGATATTCCTATGTGACTCATGTGAGTTCCGAGGAGCTTATGATAATTGTCTGGATTGTGCCTAGTTTAGCTTGTAATCCGTACTTGTCTGGTCTATTTATTCCTATGCGTCGCCATGGACTCCGCACTGATGTATTTGAGTGGTTCATCTCGCTACCATTATCATAGTTTCAATCGTGTTCCGGAATAAATTATTCGTGGTCGTTCGTAAAATTTTTGCACTACAATCTGTTGTACAATACTCTCATTTATAGCACACGGGTCAATCCTTCGCCCGTCCTTCAGCGTGGAAGAATTACACTCTCTTGGGACGTAGAGAGCCCTCTCAAATACGTGGCCATCGAAATGAACTTTTTTTTGTAGGGCCCCCATCAGAGGATAAAATGAAATAACTTTTTATTTGTCGTTTATTGAACTCGACATTCATCCATACCAGGAGATTTAAATGTCACCATGCTGGTGACAAGGAGGTATTATTTTTATCTCCGGAATTCAAAGATGTAACCGATAAAGTCCCGGTTTCATCGACTCTTCCTTGAACCCCAGTCACTTGAACCTCGGCGTTCGTCCCCCATCATAAATCAATTTCTGTCGATTCGTGGCATCGGTAATCAATCTCGTAGATTTATTCTCGGATCGATAAGCATTTGACTGTCACCTTGAAAAGGAATTATAACATCAGGCTTAGAATTTTTGTCATTTCAGGTTGTTGGATTGAGACTAAGTGCGCCTGAACATATAAGAACCGCGTTGTGGTTTTTGTTCCTTACCAGTAATTTCAGATGGCATATGTGGAACAAGGAAAGACGATCAGAAAGAATGGTGGCATTAGAGACATGGAGTTTGCGTAGGCATCTATGATTGAACGGAAAAAAATAAAAAGGGAAGAGAATAGCCAGAGAAAGCTCTATAAGAAACAGAGAAGGTCTGAGATGAACCAGGTGGACTAAAGGCATCCTGAGGCATAACGGATGTTTCGAAAACATGTTCGAGGTAATAATAGTTGGAAAGACCCCACGAGAAAATTAAGGATAAGTATGTACGTAGGCTAAGCAAAGAGGAATTTAGGAAAGGGGTATGAGAACCAGCGTCGTAACTAAGCTAGCATTTAATATGGAAGAATGGAAGGCTACAATTAACTAATCTTAGGATTAGAGCACAATGGTAGTGCGGAGTAATATTTAATGGAAAGATACTTTAATGTGTTAAGTATTGTGCATAACAAATTGAAGGACTGCGAACTGGCCGCGAGAACCTTAACGGCGTTATCCACTGAAATTACAAAATGGGGCTGTTTACTCGGAACCGAAATTACAATTGTGTACACGAAATCGTTAGATGGAAAAAAAATAATTTTAGTGAAAAAATTAATCTTCTAACCACAACCATTCACTCATAAATCAAAATAAGCAAAAGGTGACGCCCACCGAAAAAGCTGCTGTGATAGCATTGACGTCATTTTACTCCCGTCCTTGACTGCTTTTCGTGGAAGGGAAGGGAGTGGAGGGGGGTTCTCGGAAGGTCTGCTCGTACAGATGCTGTCGCAACTGTTCCTATTGGCAGAGTCAGCTGTGTCCCCCCCATTGCGATAAGGCAAAGTAGCTTTGCGGGCTCAGTTGTCATTGGACTAAGTCGATGACGTCAGAGGTTGCACCACGCCCACTTTTCCGAAAGGGTTAAAAAGATGTTTTTCGCCGTTTATAACTCGAGAAATAATTTATGGATCAAAAAAACGGAAAAATACGTGTCTTTTTATTTTACAAACTCTATCAGATTCGGCAATAAAAATATGGTAAACGACCCCATTGCAGAAGTTCCACAGAGAAAAAAATCCAATCCAAAAATCCCGGTCAAGGCGAATGATTATATCTTTGTGGAACTTCTGCTATTGTACACAATTAAGGAGATATTTACTGGTCATTATCATAGCCTTAAAATTTTAATCATCTGTGGTATATATTTGAACTGTTTGTAACTATGGGTATGGAGACGGTAACTAAGGGAGCTTTACCACATGGGTGGGATGACAACGGATGGGTGGTAGTGTGGTATTGTTTGGAATTGATTGGGAAACGAAGTAATGGAGAGAAACCCAGCGTCGATACGTCTACTCGTATCGAAAGGCGCCTACATTGATTTTCCCCTGACAAATCTCTGTCAATGACATGATTCGAACACTGATTCTCGGCCATACCAAACCTATCCCCAATTGGAATTTTACAGTTGGGTATTTCTTCCTACACTTAACGCAGAGGCCAACTATCGTCTAGCAGCACAGTCTTGCCATGTCCACTCTAATATTGTTCATACTTTATTTTTCCCCTCACACTGGCCAAAATTACTATTCTTTTCCTACTCTCGTACTCTTGCCCAACATTTTATTCCAAATCTAGAAATCTCATTTTTCATTAGTCCATTGCCAGGCCGGAAGTGGAAGACGTTTTGCAGTGATTCTAGTCGTACGTTTCCCGTGGTGCTCAGGATCCCAGGTTTCTGTTGGTCCAGTGGAAGACATTTCAAGTTCAGAACTCTGTCCCTTGGTGTCGGGATGTTAAAAATGTGGATTTTTTTTGTAGATTTTCGGCTAACGACAATGCCGCGTTTCTTTCAACTCCACTATTCTCTCAAAAAATTACCTATATCATCCAACACCAATCCTAAATGGCTCAAATTACCTCAGTTGTCGTCGGTTGTCTCTCCCAAACAACTTCCCAGTCTGCACAACCTGGCCATTTAAGGCCAAATTTATGTAAACATTACGCAAACATGACAAAGGAATGCCTCATATGAGATATAAAGAACAAGTAGCCCAGGATGAGGAGGAAAATTATGTGAATATGAAGATGTTAGCAGATATAAGAATGCAGTGGAGAGCTGCGTCAGACCAATCTAAAGGCCGTTGTACGCGGTAAAATTTCTTGTACTAAATCTTGAAGCAAAAATTGAATGGCGAGATTTGACCAATAAATTGTGCAAGAAGTTGGTTGACGGTCGTACACGATCACAGATTTTCGTGCAAATTGTGCGACAATTAAATGCACGGATATCGTTTTCTGTAGAACAGCTGAATTAACGATATCCGATGACGATAGTATTTTGAAGGATATTGCCACAGTAACTGGGTTAAAATAATTTGCTACTAATAATCCTGGCAATAATAGAATGAAATTATACTATTGGTTACTTGCACTTTTTCATCGGCTCATAAAACCCATCATTTATCCTCCAAATACCATACTTATGCTTGTTGCTAATATTTCCTTTTAGGTTCACTGACGTCTTCCTAACTTGATTGATGAGGTTTAATGTGTGTCAATGGTCCAACTCATCTTTTGAGAAATAGAACACTTCCGACGCGACCGGCGAATATCACAATATCGAAGCAACAAAGAATATAACGATATGTATAGCAAACATGTAAGTTTTGCCACATTTATAGGAATAAAAGTGATCGCAAACACACTACACCAAACTTACGAATACTCTACGAACGTATCACTACCGTCACTCGTCATGCGCAGAAGCTACGGAGTGGATCTTTAGCGGTTTCATCCAATAATTTAGAGCATATAAGTCTGTGCAATGATCTGTGCGGCCTAAGATGGCAGTGACGCCATCGAAATTGATGGCGACATGTCGATTTTCCCCCAATGAGTGAAGCTAAAAATCACGCACGTTGCCAAGTTTTTCTGCCAACTTTCGAGGCACAGAACAATTTACTGTCGCTACAGCGAATTACCCTGCGGGAACTTCTAGTCGTTTGAAAGGGAATTTTTTTCCATGGTATTGAATGAATTATTAATGGCTTGCAGCGCAAGATTTTAACGGCAACGGTAGACAATAATGTAATTGTCTCACGTCTTGAAGAAATTCTTACCAAGTACTCAACTACATACTCTTATTACAACAACCTCAACCCTCTCCCTGTTTATTCCCTCTTGCTATATTAATAAAGCGTGCGTGTACGTGCAGAAGCGACAGCAAGCTTACTGAGGAAAGCAATTAGCGGATCATAGCTCTTATCCTTTACTAAATAGGAGATCGAGGACGACTTGAATGTCTGACAGAGACTTTACGGGAAAATAACGGAAAATAACTTCACTTCCAAAAAAATATGCTGGTAGAATATTTAATTGAAAAAAAACTTTGATTATACACCGGAAAACGTTAGTCCATTGTTCATGTAACTGTGCGAGAGAAAACGAAGTAGAGAGCATCCTAAACAATCTGGCAACTCAGTGGCGTGACGTCACTGCCAAGATATAAAATACAGACCTAATTTCTTGTACAAGAAATTGTGCATACAAAGACCACGTACACGATACAATTCGCTCATTGAGCAAGTTTTTGTACAAGAAATTTTACCGTGTATAACGGCCTTAAGGATAGTTGACTGATAATATGATGATACGCCACCGGACATAATTGACATAATAATACCGGATAATGGACACAGTTTCGTTCCTAGACTTGTTGTATTTTTGTTTAATATGCGAGAATGGCGAGTCTCTTTTGCTGATTATGCCCTGCTAGTCTTTTCTTGAGCTCTTCTCTTCCTCCCACTCTTTCTTCCTTCCCTCCTCATCTCTTATCTTTCTCTCACGCCGACTCCTTCTCCCGCGGCCCCGGGGAGTTGCGTTACACCCAACTCAGCTATCCACTTGCCCTCCTTTTCTTTCCACCTCCTCCACGAGAAAGGACTCTCTCCTCCATTTTTCCCTCTCCCTACCCCAAGCCCTCCTCACCTTCGTTACAGCTCCCCCGTGAGACTCTGCCGGTGGCGTATTCCTTTGGGTACCTATTTCTTAAATTCCGTGCGATTTAAGGTGGCTCGTTCGAAATTTACTATTGTATAGATTTTCTTCATAATTGCAATATTTGTTCCTTTAATTATGGTTTAAAATTCTACTGGAAAAATTTTTGGGGTTTTCAGTGTAGTTTTTGAGATATTTAAGGTTTTTTTTAACATGGGGCCTTATGGCGCACCCCGGTTCGTAAGGGTCAATTATGTGTTATTTACGTTTCTACCATACAGATTTTCACCAAAAACTGATGATGTGGACAATTTTTATTCTGAGAAAATCAACCAGTGTTATCGAATTATTTCCTCCGTTTTTCGAAAGAAATAAAATATATCTTGAATTTTCATATATCGCGCGCGAAGTTTTGATGTGCATTTGGCAACGTCGAATCAGACGAGGAATATTATGGGAATTCAGGATTCAGTAGCAGAGAGTCCATCATTAGCGACTCATGTGAAAATATTATATTTAAGTAAAGAAAATATTATTTTCATCGAGTCATTTAGATTGGCATTCCAACAGGTCTCGTGTATTAAAGGTAATATAAAATCTATATTATTTGCTCACGAGTACATGCGTATAAAATGCTACGTTATGACTGACAATTTCGAGTAGTTACCGAAAAGGCAGTAAAATTATCTAGAAGCGACTTCAGTTGTTAAAAAAATATCAAGCGTAAGAAGCCAAAAGTCTTGGATTAAACTTTATTTTTTCATTGCTAGTGAAATTAATTCATCTAAGTGATGTAATTGATTCCTCTTCGTAAATTTCCTGCTCGGCGACCTTCCACTTTGAACATCAGTAAACTAGTCTTCGTCCGCATCTTCAATTTCAGCGCCGAACTTCTTGAAAAGGAATTGCTTAGCCCTCCTTCTTCGAAACAAACTTCCCTTTGCTCCTATAATACGAAGACATCTTGAAATGTTTTCAAGTCAGAGCTTCGCGAACGCGCGAGAAACCACAACAAATCACACCACAAAGTCCACGAATATTACAATCAGGGAGTGTGTAAATTAATATAGTATCCCTGATTACAATATAGTCCCCTTGACAAAGTTCTTGAGAATAGACGAATAAGACATCTGCCGTTACGACCGCTGAAACACAGAAACAATTGCCTACACAACAGCAGTGCCGAATTTCAAGATGTGCCGAGTAAAGATTGTTGCCGAGTAAAAAAAGAGAGATCAAATAAATGGTTTAAACAAATGTTAAAGATTTTAAGCGTTTAATCACCATTATTTCGTCACTACAAAATATGCGAATAACCGTAGCACACAATTATATAGATACTTTTTTAACCCATACATGTATTAAAACCAACATCTCCAAGGTCAAAGGATATGCACAGAGTGACAACTTCAGGTTGCCTAGAAACAGAATCAAGTCAAGTTTTACGCTATATTTTATGTCAATATTTAAATTCAAAAGGGCAATGTTTCAATATGACTTGAGAATTTGAGGAATCCGGTTAAAATATTGTGTAAATTAATCATGTCCAAGCAATTTGTTAGTGCCATTGAAATAATATGAGCACTAGTTCTGAGCGACTCACGATTACCGAACCAGTCACCTTAATAAGCAGTGTCTCGCCATATGTGGAGCTAAACCTACGGTAGGCAAAACTAGGTTTTTGAAAACGTTTTTGCTAGACAAGGGACGTAGCCAGTAATTGGATTCTGTGGGGTCTAAGCCTAGTGCAGCGTAACTTGAAACAAATCAGCCTTGCCCGTTCGGTGCCGACATGTTACCAATCTCCCTTAATTTTCAGTGCTTCGGTTTTTTTACTTTCACAGTGCCCATTCCTATCTCTTCTCACTGGTAAAGTTCACTGCTTACCTTGTTATGAAGCTGTTAATTTGACTGGCCCCAGAACAGAAGTGCAACTCATAGATACATATCAGATTGAAAAGAACAATTATTCACCACACACACATGCATCAAAATAGTAGGTAATTTAGTTTCAAGACACATAACACTTGAATTATATGCAGTGTAATCCGAATTATCATGCCCTGTTAAAATCTGAACAAAAAAATTATTGGGAGAAATTTCGGTGGGCTGAAGCCTCAGAAGCCCCCCCCCCCTCCCCCCCCCCCTCCCCCCCCTCCACCTGCTCGCCGGTAGGTGGGGGGGGGGGGGGGGGGGGGTGTAGGACCGGTTTTGGTAAAACAGTGAAAACCTGAATTACCTCAAGAATGAAATTATCGCCAAAGAGCTTCAAATGTTACCAGTGTTCACAGTTCGTGATCGTTCATTACTCTACTAACTCGGTTCATCACCATCATCGGTCAACAATCCTAGGATTGGTTTGACGCAGCTCTACACTCCATTCTTCTATCGGCCAACCTCTTCATATCGACGTAGCTCCTCCATTTATATCCTTCACAACTTGCTCCATATACCTCATACGAGACCTGCCTTTTCCATTCTTCCCGCTCACTTTTCCCTCGACGATTGTGTTCATCAGGCCATCATGTCTTAAGATGTGGCCTATTACGTTGTCCGGTCTTCTTTTTAAGGTTTGCAGTAGACATCTCTCTCTCCCACTCTTATTAAGATTTGTCACTCGATCGATCCATTTTATCTTCATCATTCTTCGGTAGCATTATATTTCATATGCTTCCAGCCTGGACTTCTCTGCTGCTTGAATTGTCCATGCTTCGCTGCCATATAATATAATGCTGCAGATGTATGTTCTGATGAAATGTTTCTTCACTTCCACGCTAGTATTTGCGGCTGTAAGCAGAATCTTCTTCTGGTAAAATGCCCTTTTCGCTTGGGCAATTTTACTGGCGATTTCTCTGTTACTTCGTCCATCGCTGGTTACTCGGCTTTCCAGGTAACAGAACTCTTCCATCTCCTCGATTTTTTGAATTCCTAGTTTAACATTGGTCCTGGCTTCCTTTCTCCTACTGCATACCAATACCTTAGTTTTCTTTTTATTGATCTTCAGATGATATCTGGTCATTGTTCTTTCCATATTTCCTAGTGTCTTCTTTAGATCTCCTTCTGTTTCTGCCATAGCTGCTATGTCATCGGCGAATCGTTGCATGCTGATTTTCTCCCCGTGGATATTCACTCCCGGAGACTTTTCTTGACTTCTTGGATGGCTTTCTCGATGTAGACATTGAATAATGGCCACCTGGTTTTTATATAAGCTGTGGATAACTCTTCGGTCATTGTATGATACTCCAATTTCTTTCAGAATTTTTAGCATCATGTTCCAATCCACATTGTCAAATGCCTTCTCCAAATCTACAAATGCACCAAACGTCGGTAGATTCTTCTCTATTTTATTCTCTATAAGTAGCCTAAGGGCCAAAATCGCTTCTCTTCTGCCCTTGTTTCTTCTAAACCCGAATTGGTCCTCATCCAGGAACTCCTCAGCTTTTCGCTCTATTCTTCCATTGATGATTTTTGTCAATATCTTCGAGGCATGTAGCGTCAGGCTTATGGTCCTAAAGTGTTCACAGTTCTCAGCCCTCTTCTTTTTGGCAGTAGGTATGATGATGTTCTTCTCAAAACCCGTGGGTATCTCTCCTATAGAGTTCATAACGCATATGATTTTGTAAAGCTGAGTAAATGTCTTCTCTCAGGCATTTTTAATTAGTTCGGCAGGAATAGCATGTATTTCCGAAGCCTTATTTATCCTCAGATCCCTTGCGTCGAATTCTGATCTCAATATTGGGGCTCCCAAATCATCCTTATCGACTTCATTCCCCTCTTCGATTACTTCCGCTCTAAAATAGCTTCCATTGTGCAACTATTCCAAGTATTCCTTTCATCTATTCACTTGTATTACGAATATTTTCTTATAATTTTATAAATAAATTGTAATTTTTAAAAACTATCGGAAAGTATCGATAACTATCGATAGTCGGAAGACAAACTATCGATAACCATCGATGGTCAGGACTATCGATAGTCGGAAGACAAACTATCGATAACCATCGATGGTCAGGACTATCGATAGTTTTCCGCCTCTAGTTAGAGGTATTAATTTACACCGTCATGAAGTTTCGAATGCTCTTACAATTAGGCAATACCATTGCCGTGAACAACTAATCCAGGGAATGGCAAGGATTAAAGAAAAATTCCTAAAAAACTTATTCGTTGGCTAGCAGAATTATTTAGGAAGAAAGGACCGCAAGAACTAAGTTTAAACCGCTGTAATACGTGATGTTGGGTAGCCACGTGCATGATGCGTCCTAGCCTTCGCTAGCTGGAATATTTATCGAAATAATTGATTCTATTTCGTTCGTGGTTATTGGGAGGATGCAACTAAGAACTGAACACCAGTGGTAAGTGGATGGTGATACGTTGGTGGGATTAATAGGAATTAGAAGAAGGGTGAAAAGAAACCCGGCATTGGTATGAGCCTAGTCACAACAAATGGCGCCAAGGGATCCACGGCTCAACATTCCTACTGGCGGCACGAAGCGCTGAACTTGAATTATTTTCTTCACAGCACTTTTCAAGTATACCTAAATAGCTCTCTGTCACTATCGAGATTCAAACGCGGCCCATCTAGATAGTAATCCAACGCCACAATCTTATTGGATATATCTCGAGGTATGTTGATATGATTATGAAAATCTGCAGGAGAAATGTAAATGGCAATAATGGGAAAGAAGGTCCTCGTAGGTATGAGATGATACGCGAATGGGAAGAACTTAGTCAGTATGAAGGGATTAGCGGATGGAAGAATCGTGTGTAGAGCTGTATCAAACCAATCTTAGGATTAATTAATGATTATTGAGCATTTGTTTTTGCACAATTTGGAACCCGTCGCACTCCTTTCCAACATCGGAAGAGATGTATAATCAGCCATCTCTCCATCATTCACTTATGTGTTTTTTTTTTCTTCATTTTCCTTGGCTTTGAAGCTGGTTGAGGGTTTCATTACCTATCTGTTCGCCATAAAATGTAACGGGGTATGGGCTCGCAACTTTCCCATTAAGTATGTGTTGTTTCTACCTTAATACCAAAAGGAATAACTAATTGCTTCTAGAATGAACTGGATTGCATTTATTTCCTCAGTAATCACGAGCGAAAGACAATACAACGTTTTATCCTTTTATGACCCATATTCCCTTAACGTGTCCCTCTGGTGCTCACTTAATATGCACAAAAACTCTTAACATTCAGCTTTTTTTTTCGTTCAATTAAGCTAGCGTATCCTTAACAAATTGAATATACCATGAAGTATGTAGACCTCTAAGGTTCCCTCACATACGGGAAAAATCCAAAAAAAGGAGCACAATATCAAACGAGCTTTGTGGACGATGATGTTAAAGTATTACGAGGTTGTATTGGGATTAAGAGAGAAGTTAACGATGCTCTAAACACTACACTTTATCTTTTGGAGCACCATGGTTAGCAAACCGTTGAAAGGACCAATTCTGGACCTCCCGTAGGCTATTGTTAGCCTTGATAAGTGTCATCTTCTTTCGTCTTTTCCTGCGTTCTTTCCGGATGAGCATTGCTAACTCAATTCACAATGATGTGCGAAACAACGGTAAAAATACTACCTCAGGGCGAAGTTTTGGTTTTGATAATTGAGGGTGGGGCTCAACCTCACGTGTGGTCCTTTATTAGCGGCGTAGCCATAAATTGTGCGTGCTTGGAGCCGAAATTCCCTTCGTCGGTTGCCTAACCGACGAGAGGGTATTGGTGAATTAATCCACTTCAATTCAATCCTCGTTTAAGGAGCGAGGTTTAAATCATAGGCTAAGCAGGATATTGAAAAAAAACATCCGTCCAAAGCCTCGGCAGGTTTTACCTTTCCCCGGCAAGAGCAAGATTTCATCTTCGCCTTCGGAAACACGACCCACCGTTTTTGAATATGAGACAAAACTTTTATGTGACAGAATTTATTTTTTATGGCTGAGAAGAATTTGGAATCAACAGTACAGTGTAAATAAGAATTGAAAAACTTCAAGTTGTGAAGCTTTCCGACAACGGACTCGGACTTCATGGACTTCTGCAGCTTTTAGATCGCAGTTCTGACGCGGAATGTCGAAAACCGCTTGCTAGCGAGCCAAAAGGAGTTTCCGTCGTTTTAGCTGGACTTGGAAAAAAATATGGGCTAAAATTTCTTCTGGTAACGTCATTGTTTTTCGATAGTCTTTCAAATCGAAAGTCCGCAGCATCTATTTCTTGGACACTGTCATGGATGTGATGACGATGGATTACATTTATTCTTTGGAGCTCTCGGCTGAATCGTAAAACGGATGATGGCAGGCCCATTCCCATCATGCCACTCCCGTTAGGCTGTCCCAAAAAAAAAAACATTTTTTTTTATTTCAAAAACGTCACTCGGATTCCGATGACTCTCGGGTGTACAAGGAAAGGCAAAAAAATATTTTTGAAAAATATTCAAAAGCCAGGTAGTGAGAGGGGCCTAAATACCAACACCCTTAATTTGTCGTACAATTTCGCGAAAACTGTCATTTTCGGGGTAGACACGCTAATTTATGTACATACCTATGGCCAATAATTTCGTCGGTTTTTGCGTATCTCACACCGTTTAGGCTATACGGCCTGGCGCCGAGAGTGGCGCCACGCGGTGCGGCGTGCGCGGCGCGGCCTGTCGCCGCCCCCCTCCCCTTCGGCCCTTCTGGAATGCCCCGTTTACACTACTACCTTTTTACGATGGTAAGGCCTTAGTCAGGTAGCCTTACCATGGTTGGAAATTGGCCGTGTGAACGCAAGTTGATGCTGACCCTGGTAAGTTTACCTACCACGGTTGAATTACCATGGTTGGCACCAGTTACTGGTATTTTAAGAGCGTGTATACGCGGCGCGACGGGCGGCTGTCGCCACTAACTAGAGAAAGCTACTAGAACAGGAATATGGAGTACATTCAGGATTATTTTGCTAGCTTCTTAGCCTTTAGAAAAGTTATTTGAAAGAGTAGATTGGGATGGAATGCCCACAGAGCACAAATCCTTCACCTTGACCTGGACTTGAACCCTGAACCCCCTGAGTGAATGATATTTTCTATTTGTAAATTCTGCTATTATGAATTTTTTCGAGTAACTCCGTTAAGGTGTTTAACGACTGGACCGCAATCCTTGAAATTTTCAGATTGGGATTAGCTAATCAAAGCAGGAGTGAACTTGCTTTACTGCTACGGTAGTACTTAAGGGCCATAGAAAGCTTGGAAAGTGAGGATAAGGAAAGAGAAAAGGTGTTTTAGATGGTATGAAGAGGGATCAGAACTATGTCGACTGGAAGAGAGGAATAACGTAGGGATGCAGACAATAGATGTAAAAAAGAGTAGGGGCACTCCATCAAAATCTGCCCTAACTGGTAGAAAACTATCGCTGAATCTACGGGCTTTGCTTGTGACCCAAAAAATCATTGATTGTGTTTGTTCTTTACTCCGAAATACATTGAACATAGGAGTCGCATTATTGATGCATAGTTGAATTATCATTCAAGCGATTTCTTTTTAATTTCCTTTGACTCCTCTAGATTCTTATTTGACCCTCATACGGGTGGATACCCATGGACAATGGTGTAGAGAGTTGGATAGAAAACGGTATTAATAATTGGTGGGAACCCACTGTCGTAAAGGGCATTCTACGCAGTGCAGTTGCAATCCTTTAGATTGATTTCAAACATACAGGCGCACAAGGAGTTCCATAGAAGGATTGCAATATCGAGAATTGAAGCGGTAGTTTACTAAAATAAGTAAAAAAACAGGCGACTATGGTGACGCGATCCCGAGCAAATTAGTGGACAGTAGCTGGTAATGCTGAGGGAAAAAAACATTAGCACTTCGCGGTTGTCGCGCCTGACTTAATCCTGAAACGTGATTGGCTCATCGACCTGATCATAAGCTCTGGATAGCAAAAATGTCGTATCCCCTGGGAAAAATCCTTACTGTTCCTCATCCCTGGAAGGATGGGGAAGGACCTAGTTCTTTGCCCTGATATGTGAATGTGATACGCTGTTGGGCTTCGTACTTAGAGAGCTATTCCTTCACCAACTAGACAAACCAATGGGTTGAGAACTTTGGTGACAATTATAATAACAAGACGATGAAAAATAATAAAAATAATATTTCCTGATAATTTAATGTTAATTATTTTTCGAATTTAACTGCGAGCATTCTGCTCCTCCGGCCTTGTGTGCTTATATTTTTAATAGCCCTCATCCCAACTCAATGGTGTTCAGGATTCCGGGATGATAAGAAGAATAATTACCTCATTTACTGAGCGACTAACTGAGTTGTCATATCCCCGATCCCATTTCCCGCTCGGAAATATTGCATTGGCTCCAAATGCGGCCGCTGAAGCAGGTTTGTGCACCTAGCATCGCGGTGGTCCGAAACTGTCATTCGTGATAAAGCGCGTATTCAAATGAGCCCGATAAGTATCTCATGGATGACAAGTGGATTTCTTGTTACTTGTAATGAATTCCTTTTTGTCTCCCATTGTTGGATTTTCGTGTGGAGTAGAGTCTACTGCATTGAAGCATGCAAAATGTTTTTTTTAAGGTGGGTAACCTGATTTGGTATCAAGAAATTTGCTGGAGTTAAATACTAAATTTTAGCCGAATTGTAGTGACTACGTAAATAGGTCCTAGTACGATAACCGAGAGGGTTAGTGATTAGAGGCCAGGTGAGTGTCAGAATACTAATATTTCAGACGGGAAGCACTCCCGGCGGCCTTGGTAGTTGTTCAAATCCAGAGATGGAAAGGTATCAAAAAAGTTACTGGGCTCAGTTATAGTTACTCTTCTAAATTACCGATTACAATTTTTAAATCTAACTATTTGCATTTATCAGTAGATTTCAGTTACTTTGCGAAAAATGTTATAAATGGGTAATAGAAGTTAATGAGAGTCTATCGCTTGCTGTTTTTACATGAAGTTATAATTTTAACTTACTGTATTTTTATTTATAATTTTAACTTATTGTATTTTTATTTATAATTTTAACTTTCTGAATATTTATATAAATATTTAAACGTAAATTTCCAATAATTACTTGTTCGGTCATTATTATCACTGTAGTAGATACTCTGTGGTGGGACGAATTAATCACTTGCCCAAACTTTTCTAAGATAAGTATCTAAACAGTTCAAACAATAGATTAAACCTTGGCCCCGACGACTTAACAGGTTATACTATAATTTAATGGAGCACGTATGTTACCCACTGACATCCTTACTTTTTAACTGATGAATTAAGCTACATTCCCAGATTCTACATACTAGTAACTTCACGACGACTTGTTGTTTTTACAGTTGCATACAGTAATGCATGTTTGGTGTGAGTTCACCACCTGTCACACGCCTTTATGGTGGCTTGCAGGGTATTATGTAGATGTACATTTTACCCTGCGAGCGGCCGCTAGGACGTATAGTAGGGGTGGTAGGTCACCAGCCGTGAAGTTGAGTTTTAACCGAAAAAAATTATTAATTCGCTAATCTCATGATGAAGAATTGCGTGTAATTTTTTTGAAAGAACATTACTTTTTACGCATTTTAGTCGGATATGGTGCACATGAAAACAGAATTTTTTGTCTCTCTTTTCTGCAGTTTATTTTTCTTAATTTCCTACCATTTTCTGCCCTGTTTATATAGTGTGGGGGCAGGCACGTAGCCCGTGTCTGGCGGGGGGGATGGGGGGGGGGCGGCTAAGTCTTTCGTAACGTGAAACAAATCAGCCTTGCCCTTTCGGTGCCGACATGTTACAAATCTCTTCCCTTAATTTTCAGTGCTTGGTATTTGGGGAATTTTACTTTTACAGTGCCCATCTATCCCTTCCCACGGGTATCTCTTAGCACGGGTAAGTTCACTGCTAACATCAGAGCAACAGAATTATTGGGAAAAAATTTCGGGGGGAGGCTGAAGCACCAGGAGTCCCCCCCCTGGCTACGTGCGTGTATGGGGGTATAAATATGTTTGCATACCCTCAAAAATACCCAACAGAAACTTTCTGTACGTTCATACGAATTTATTACAGAACGGGATGATTTCTTTTGTGTCTTATCCTGCTCCCGAATAGTGTAGGAGTGAAGCCGGTAGTTGAATGAAATGCATTGAAGATAATTGAATTGAATAGCTTCCCCAACCACTCCTGTAGTTTCTCCCTCATTTGGAGTATATATAAGGGCTCGCCACCGTGTAAATATCAGAACACCCTTGACAATGACACGGGAGTGTCGAAACCGGTGGGATTTCTCAATAAAAGTGTGAAAAACACATGAAAGTTAAGTTTTCTTACACTGTGCATTGAAGAGTTGGGGAACTCTGTGAAAACCTACTCTAACCGGTATATAGTGCTTTCGATCAATCAGGTCAAGTTAAAACGGGGAGCAGTGCGCCAGGAAGTGGATAAATTACTGATGAAAGTGGGGAACTGATAGGGGAAACTACTTTCGTGTACACGGTGAAGGAAATTACATAAAAGTCACATGATACCATATGTTGAAGATGAGGAGACGTTGTTATTTGAAAAATCTGGGGAAAACAGGAAAATTAGGTTAAGGAAATATGTGAAGGAACTTTATGGCAGTGCCTGTCGCCTAAAAGTTAGGATGGGAATGTTTCATGGCTATGCATAGCCTGGGCCGTAAAAGCGTAAAATACCTTAAAAGAAAGCCAACAAAGCGGTCGGAATAGATAATCTCACAGCCGAACCATTCTAGAGTTCAGGAAAAAGAGAGAAGCCGTGTTTTTTTTTAATTGACGGAAATATTTATATGGAAGAATCATGATTAGGAGGTTTTGTAAGTGCGATATCATTTGTTCCCCTTGAATAAAGAAAGCTAAGCATGGAGATGATGTACAAATACCATAGCTTCTTGGCTAAAGTTTTCATAGCAATGAAAAGGCTAGAGAATCGAGTCAGGGAGGTAAAGTTAGCGGAAGGCTTTTTTGGGTTTTTGGGAGGAAGGAAAAGGCTGGCGCGATAGTATTAATGAGAATGGAGAACGAGATCAATAAAAAACATAACCCGTATGAATTCGTCTTTTTTATGCCTAAGTTCGATGGGATAATATGAAGAAAGTTAGTGAAGATATAGGGTACATTGATACACGATATGACAAAAGTGAAAATGGTGGATGGATAATCAGTGTAAGCGGTGTTGGGTTGAGGTGTTTGGCAAGAGTGCCCATTTCGGTCAGCGCAATTTAAATTGTAATGAAAGGAACAATTGGTAGCTAAGGAGTTTAAAAGTAGCTAGGGAGCGCATCAAAAATATTAGATTTGCTGATGACCAGTCGTTAATTAGCCAGGCAACCGAGGGACTGCACTCATTGTTGATCGTCTTACAGGATCGGAGTGAGAATTATGGGATGAATGTCAACTATTAGAAAATGCAAACGATGAGATTTTCCGTGAGGGGAGGAAAGCGAGGCTACATATTTGAGTTGGCAGACATCAAACTTGGAGATAGTGGAGACACACGAATAAGGGCTGTGTTTTTGTAGCAAACCAGGTTTAGGAGCACTGACATTAAAATAATAATAAGAATATCATTAGCATCCCGAAGGGTAGTAGGGTTATTGAACGGTTGTAATTGATCATAGTTAATGCTTCTGACTGATGTAGATAAACGTCTTTCTGGCTTTCTCTCCCGCGTCGATTCATCGTGTCTGAAGTCAGTTTCACTTGAATTCCAGCCGAGTTATTCCGGTCCATTGAAGCTAGCAGGGATGCGTGGGAAAATCCTCGACTGCGACGATGAATATACGGGGAAGAAACCCCGAAAGACCTTCAAGTGAAGGAGATGGAAATTTAGGGGAATTTTAACCCTGGAATTTAGGGGAAAATTTGTAATTTTAGGAAGAAAATGACCCCAACTCAATTTTCGCTCTTTCTACCTATCCATATACATTAGAGAGTATGTAAATGATGGCCACATATAGTGAGAATGGAAGAGGTGGATACCATTTTATTGTACGTTTTTTTGGAGACGCTGCAGTTAGTTGAAGTCTTTACATGCTCTCAATAGTGACTGATGATGAGAAGAATTATAAAAATTTGAACTCGTCCACATTTACAAAATAACGTGTGATGCGCCTTAAAGGTGTGTGGCAGAGGATAATTCACACCAAACATGCAATGCATATCATGCATAAAAAGGATTAGGAATTAGATTCTAGTCTGAACTTTACGATTAAAAAAAAAGATAAAAATAGCCGATCTTGCCGATCTTCGCTGCACGCGTTCAAGTTCGTTATTTAGGCCTATTTCGTATGGATGCCATATACTGGAAGCGTATTCCAAATGAATATGTCGCACTCTGAATTTCCAAATCTTCCCCACCGACTGCGGATCGTCCCTTTTATTTTTCCCAGGCAGCTCGGCAAGAGAAAGTCCTGGTAGAGCGGCGGTGCAGAGTTGCAAGACGGCGACTGCTGCCTGGAGAAGGAGCTGATCTCTTTAGTGCCACACTCTTTAATCTTTCCCCCCACCCCTCTATTCTCGAAGAGCTAGCTGCCTCAAAGTTGCGACGTCTTACGCTTTCCGACGTGGCGACCACTCCCATTGCCTTGTGGGCATGCGTTGACGTACGCGAGCAGTAGGGTAATGGTGCTCCGTCCCCCGTGAATGAGAGGTGCCGTCCGGGTTCCATAAATATGCGATGAGGGTTGGGGTGGTGGTAGGTAAGGGAAAATGTCTAAACTCCTTCCCTTAGATGCAGTGAGAGAGTTAGGTTTAGTACTCCCACGCTTAACGCGAGGTGGAACTTAAACCACTCAAAGAGAGCTTTCATCGCATCGACTCACGTTGCGAGCATATGGTGCAAGAGTACTTTATCGTTGCGTAGGAGTGATTGGTGGCTCAGTGAGGTAAATCCCGTTCACACCCACTGAGGACCCTGCGAGCCACCTCGAGGGAGAGTGGCGGAGGGGGATTAATTTCCAAATATGAACCATGCACGTACAACTAATAAATAAATAAGTACTACCTAAGGAGAGAAACACGTTGGCAGCTGTTTTACATGAAAAAAATCGGCCCCTACTTGAGTGCAATGTCGTAAGAATCTCGAGTTCAGTGATCCGTCCGTCGGATGGGACAGTGATCTTCGATCCCATTGGTGTCTTTCTTTAAGAGCATGCTAATGCCAACGCCAGGTATCTCTCTACCCTTCCTCCTTACCCTTCCATTCCCATCCTTTCATCACGGTTTTGTAGCACCTTTGAGTTCGGACACAGACTTTACCTCAAGTGAGATTGCGTTACTTATGCGCGCATCATGTACTCGTAACTACGATAAAATAAAGTATTTACTATTATTGGATTAGAAATTAGTTTGGATGAATTAGATGTTCATTCAAAAATGAGCATGCTTGTGTGCAGTCAACACCTATAATGATCTCTGACCTGATTGTTCACGAGAAGAAAGGCATTTTAAATTATATGTACGGCGTTAGGTCTGACGTGTTGCCACTGAGACACTTAATCCCCGACTTTATTATGTCTGATTAATGTCAAACATCACTAGATGTGGACGTTGATGTGATGTAGCGGTTACCGACGCACCTGATCACGATAAGGGCAACCGTCATTCTGTATTGGAAGCAAACTTCGCAGCAGATGAGTTGATACGCTCACGTTTTCGAGCCTAAGGAATAAGCCCAGACATTATAAAACCGAGTATCTTGCGTAATTGTGCGAGGGAGGCGCCCGATATTTTGAGGCAATGCGCTCCAACAAGGATAGAAGGTTGGTTGGGTAGTAAGATTGGGAATCCATCCACCTGTCAGCGTCAATATCAATCTTAGAACCGACCACGCACGAAAATGAGGGCATCGCCTATGTCCCACGCTACACCTATCGCTTAGGCAAAGTGGGATAGTTGAAAAATATGGTCTCAAAGATTCGTGAGACCCAAAACACTATTCACGACCGAGAGACGGACTGAACAAAAGGCTGCTGCACCAAATCAAATATGAATTTTCATTTCTATCCTTATTCCTTCCTATCCTTACCTGGTTGGTTATTCAGGGGAGGAGGCCTTAGGTCATTTGCGCCGTTTTAGGATAGGTGGTTAACTGGATAATGGTAGGAGTTTTCAGGGAACGGAGGAAGGGTGGAGAGAAACCCGGCGTCGGCATTAGCCTACTCTTAACGACAAGCGCCAAGGGGACCACGGCTTAACGTCCCTTCCGACGGACGGAGTACTTTAACTGAAATGCCCTCCACTACTTAGGCATTAGGGATCGGTTTGCCACTGAAAAATCCACCACTACCGGGAACCGAACCCGGGCCCTCGGGATGGGAGACCACTACTCTAGCCACCACACCAACCAGATCCTCTCCTTTCCTTTTTCGTTGTTGTTGTTCTGACGTTCCCTTTCCTCGAAGTGGCTTGAACGAAGATAGTACATGCTAGCATCATTGAGATTTGATTGTTCACTGAGGATTTGGACACAAACAGATGCTGATCACCAGGCCCCTCGCTTCAGTGTGTATTTTGAGGGTGGCTGAATACTTTCGATTTCATATCGAATCCCCTGAATCAGGTTGATTTTCATGGCATTTAGTCGCAGTTATAATTAGAGGCAAGTGACCAACAGCCGAGGAAATTTTCCATTATCTATTATGTAAGAAGTTATGGGGTAGAGGAAGGAACGCCAAATTTGTTTAACTGCTGCAAAATTTACGTGAACATTTAAATCCTCATGTTATATTTAAATTAATCTCACTTTTGACCCCATCACGGAAATGGCAGGCATATGTTAGCATTGCATGTGCATTGGTATTCCGATAAGTCGAAATCGTGGGAATAATTACTGACACTCTCTTCGAGAACCGCGTCCGTGGATATTTTCAAGGAGACGATGGACACGATTGGCAGATTTATTGACAACGATTGTCAGTGGAGTGGACTTTGAGGACTTGCATTGCGAGGGGCCGTGTTCACTATGTACGGTTCCCCAACTCATCTCTACGCAGCCGCTGTCACGCCCACGACCGACCCAAAATAAAAGTGCAATTGACCTCCTGAGCACCCGCAGCGTTCCTCCCGCAACGGCTAAGGGCACTTCGGCCCGCATCCTGGTGAGGGCACGTTGACGAGTCTCCATCCTGTGCCATCCCTGGTGCGAATTAAGACAGCCCATTTTAGTATTATTTCTATGCACTTCACTCGGCATCATTCCTTTGACCTTATACCTCAGTGCCCTGCACGTGAAGTCCGTGTCACACTATCGTTGTCGGTTACGGTTCTTGTAAAATTTTCCAATCACACTGACAGGTAATCTTACCGGCCGGTCGTGCAACCGTGGCCAATAGGAGCTCGCCTCGCGGTCACGTGTTGTTTTTGTTTACATTTTGTACTCATACTGCCTCAAATACAGGATTTCTGCCTCAACTACAAGATACAAATGCATTAAGTACATGTACATTTAATCTCACCTCAATAAAATGTATGCTATTATAATGCATTCTTCACAAATAATAGGTAATGCAAGAGAGAGTTAAATACTGTTTTGTAATTGTATTCTTAATATTTGTTTTTAAAGATTTAGGCAGCAGTTGCAATGGTAACAATCAAATAGTCGCGTAATGTAAACGCAAATATCACCTGACCGCGAGGCGAGCTCCTATTGGTCACAGTTACACAACCGGCGGGTTGGAAATAGACGAAATATCATCCAACCGCTGAGTGTTGGCACTGAATGGCCGACTGCACAACCGTAACTGGTGGCGGCTAGTGCGATACGTCCTTAAGGGCATTGCACCCTTCTGCGTAGGTATGATGGACCAAGAACTATTGCTAATCTACCTTATTTATGCTATACCATATGAGACGATAATTAGAGAGTTAATTGTCTTGTTAATATTTTAAACCTATTTCGTATGCAAATATAAAACAAACCAATATACGAATTTTGTAAAATTTTACTTTACAGCCTAGTCTTAGCCTAATTTTTAGACATTTCTATACCTCTTTTCAACTTATAAATAGATCGGATGCTTTCCCGATGTTTAGCGTTTGTGGAGGTTGTTCGGGTACTCCACTGGCGACCTTTGGAGTATGCATCGACCACGCTACCCACAGCGCTCATTGTGGTTTAATTCACAATTCAATAGGCATTCTCTATTCTATCTCCGCCATCATCGTTCAGTTGGCTGCAGTACCTCACCATCCACCTACTTCCCCCTTACTGTTTCCTCTTGCAATGATATTTCTTCCCCTAATCTGTTTGCACTTTCCTTAAATTTATGTAAATGTTAACCTGTGATTCGCCCCAAAGGCGAGCGCCAGGATTTGAAAAGGTCACCAGCCGATAAAATGAAATTGAAATGAAAAAGAACCACGGGAATAAAGATATAAAGGGTTAAGAGCTTAAATTTGCGAAACCTTTGAGCTTTGTTTATGTTGCGTTCGTGGATATTTCGCGAGAAGAATTGACTCCTGAATATTTATATTCAACGTTTGATATCTCATATTTTGTCCCTATTGACTGTCCTGCTGAGTAGTGTTGTCCATGGGGATGACATGTATCGGCTGTATCAACCTCGAATTCGTTTGTTTTGAATTTATCAATGCCGTAGAATTATCAAGTAGGTAAGTTACATTCGGTTTTGCATTAACATACTGCACTTAAAGGCACCGCGAGGGTGATTAGAAAGGTATACTCTACACCAGATACGCACAATTGACTAGTGATGACCCCATTTTTGCCGGCCCCGTTGGCGGTGGGGTAGATCCCTCGCCTGTTGATTCCAGGGTCGTTGGTTCGAAGCTCCGCCCTTGGAGGATTTTAACACCCCGAGGTATGGATGTTTATGCAGTCCAATCTATCACTTATAAGTCCTCACCTGTCACTTCATAGTCTTAAATTCTCATATTAAATAAAGACCAGCTTGTTATTGTGGTCAACCGAAGTCAAGGCTTTAAAGTTAACTCTATTAATTTTTTAAAAAACAGTAGGTACACTCACGCGTTGTTTTTATTTAGCGGTAGGTACATATAAAGGGATATCCAAACGATAAAAAAGAGTGAAATATACTTACATTACCAGTCCTGATTATCTCTCAGATAACTGATAGTTTATGTATTACAGCCCCTTATTGTACGCAGAAATAATATTATATTAATTCTCTCTGTCTTAATATTTCACTGATATTGCCCTATGATCATACTTACCATAGTACGCTGATTTTTTTTATATATTTGTAATATCTTTAGTAGAGTTCGTCATCATCTTAAGTCAACAATCCTTAATTGGTTTAACCAAACTCTTCTCGATTCTCCTATCTACTAACCTCTTCTTTTATACGTAATTCTTCTCCTTCACTTCCTTAACAACTTATTCTTTATGTATCATACGAGACCTTCCTTTTCTCCTCTTCCCATTCACTTGCTCCTCGGCGATTGTCTTCATCAGACCAACATGTCTCAAGATATGGCCCGCCTTAATTAAGGAACCACAGTTGTAAGTCGTAAGTCGATATGAGTCGTCGCGCCTTATTCTCAAAGTTTGCAGCCGACTTCTCCCTTCTCCCACTCTTCATAGGATTTCTTAGTTGGTCACTTGGTCGATCCACTTTATCTTGGTCGTTCTTCGACAGCACAACATTTCGTATGCTTCCAGTGCTGACTTCTTCGCTGCCGTTATCGTAATTTCTTTCCGAAAGAAACTAGCTCCAGATGTAAGTTCTAATGAAGTTTCTGCTGACTCCAATGTTTGCATTTCCAGTAGATTATTATTTTGTAAGAATGCCCCTTAGCCGTGATTTTTCCACTGACTGTTTTCTTTTTACTTCGTCCATCGCTGGTAACTCGACTTCTTAAATAAACATACTCTTTCACTGCCTAAAATTTTTCTTTTCATAGTGAAATGTTTGTCTTGGCCTCTTCTCTACTACTGCATTCTATTTCCTTAGTTTTCTTTTTATTTACATTCAGGTGATAACTTGCCATATTCTTCTCCATGCTTACTAGAGTCGTCTTTAAGTCTTTTTCTGTCTCTGTCATCATTGGCGAATCACAGCTTGCTGATTTTCTCCCCGTATCCTTCATAACTACTCAGGTAAAAATATCTCTTTTGCTATTCATTTTAAACTGATTTTCAACAGATTTTCTATACTCATTTGCAATTCATCTGTAATTGCTTTGCAATTTGAAACACGAAGCATATCAGTTGAAAATCAGTTGCAGATGACCTCAAGAAAAGGTGGAAAATGAGTTGCAAGCCAGATGAAAATTAGTTGAAAATCAATTACAATTGATTTTAAAAATAGTGGAAAATGAGTTGCAATGCAGCTGCAAATCTGTTGCAAAATAGTTTGTAGTAAAAAGCAGTTGCATCACAGTTTTATTTAATATGACCCTGAGAGCACAAAGTTTGCAGTTTCATGGTAGTGCGATAATCAACACAAAAATGTAACAAGACAGTAAACTTTGGTTTTCCCCAGAGAATATTAATATACCTACCAACTACGTAGTTTAATATTTAATATACTAACTATACGTAACGTACGTTTCTACGACACTTCATCATCAGGCAAACTAATAATTACGCTGCGTACTAGTCGAAACTTATAGTGGTACAGTACTATTCTGTGCATAAAAACAATTTAGTTGACTATTACAAAAAAATGACTTCGACAAAAATGCCTGAAAAACACCAAACCCAACCGCTTCTACAGGAATTACGCCAGAAACCATCAACATATAACAAAAATATAATAATAAATACCTTTATTTACCAGAAGTCCAGTTCAAATGAATTATACAAAATTTACACAACAGCACCTCAACACACAATCAATCGATTCCTCAGCGTTTCCGAAGACACTGTCTATGCATTACCAAAATTTTAAACGAAAAGAAAGAGTTCATTGATATCACATCATTTTGTTGCCAAACACAGTTATTCACTCGGCAATATAATGCAAACCAAACAAAAGGGAACCTCACTTGGCATCAATTACAGGAAAAAGGTCCAAATACCCCACTACAGTACCATATCTGCTAGCAGTAAAGTAACACACGTTGAAATTTCAAGGATCCTTCGTTCAACGACGTATTTTTTTTAACAACTTCGTGACGTTACTGGTAACTTCGGAGAACAAGTATTCTACGGTTGAGAAAATCTGTAAAGACAATAAAACGCAGACGCTACAGAAAAAAAACGATTTCTAAGCAGACATTATTCCATTGCCTTTAATTTCAAAGTACACTTACCACTACGATACAGCCTCAGTACACAAGTCCCTAGCGGATGAACCGGAGCCTATTTATTATTTAGAATACAAGAATGCATAAGACAACTGAATATTATGTAACTAGAGTGTGAAAAAACACTGAGATGATACATTTCAACTACACTCCCATAAGATTCGGCACATATGTTTACGTGTGTTTATTGCGTTTCCATACGCGGGCACGATTTAACAAGAGAAAACTGCCGAAGCAAGTGCAGCCAACTTGGCCATATGAGCGGAATTTCTACCGGATGATATTGTTTAAGCTCAGTAATGGGCTAATAATGACGAAAGAATGTTTGCCAATGTACGAGTAATTCCGTTTTCTATAAATATTTAAACGGGTATCATGGTGAACTATTGAAAACATATAATGTTAAATTTGTTTGTTTTCAAATTTGGTCGACAGCATCCGTCATAGGACTTTATTATCGTGTCTTGGTCTACAGCAAACTTCAATCAGTGAAGTTATCTGTAGACGTTAAATTGATCAAATTTAGAAGTCTACAATTTTTAGTGTGCTCTCAGGGGAGTTGTAAAACAGTTTTAAATCGGTAGCAAAATTGAGTGAAAATCAGTTGCATAAGAATTAAAGAATAAAAATCAGTTGCATAACAGTTTAGCAGAAAATCAGTTGAAAAATAGTTTGAAAATGTGTTGCAAAATTGAGGGAAAATGGGTTCCAAATGAGCATGACACTAAAAATTGGGATACAAACCAGTGCAAATCAGTTCAAAATCAGTTGAAGATGAGTTTAATGTGTTTAAAAGAGTTTCAAACCAGTTTCAAATGAATTGCAAAAGAGATATTTTTACCTGAGTATCTACAGGTGGTCTAGCGTGTACTACAACCTATGATCTTTGTTGGTTATTCCCAGTCTAGGTAGTCTAATAATTTGGTCACTTTGATGAACTTGTCATTAAATCATTATTACATGCCTAACTAATGCTTGTCGCTCACTATCCAGAAATGAAGCATAGGACAAACCTCAGAGGCTCCTAAGTTTGCCAACAATTTCCTACAATAGCCATTGACTTTCTGCCTCTTTTTGTCTGAGTATCGTTTGGCCCATGGAGTTTGAAGTGAAGGGACTTTGATCGAAATCGCAGCTAAATATTTGAGAAAATATTGTTTGAGCAGACGCAGGAATTCCGCATCCATGGTTTTGCTTGGAGAGGAGTGTAATACAATGAGGCCTAGTCAGCTATCTTTTAAAGCAGGACAATGACCATTATCACAAACATCGATTCACAACGTATTTTTCTTGTCTTTCTAACTTTATAGATTTATTCTCTTGCGTTTCATGTTCTACTTCACTAATTTTCTCTGCAAAACCCCTCTTTTATTCCTGTTTTTGCTTGTAATCTTATTGTCACTTTTTTCTTGGTTCCTCCCCCTTTCTCCTTCGACTCCAATCTAGCCTCCTTATTAATCTTTTCCGAATTCTCTTCCCCAGGTGTTGTAAGCCCACATCATAATTATAATTGCTAAAGCAGCAGTTATAGCCCTCATCCACATCGTGTGTATACATCCATAGCTTTCCTACGATCCCAATTTTCTACGAGTATATTGCTGTGTTGCTGTGTGAAGAGCACTTATTCTCTATCTCTATGTGGAGCTAGAGGACATTTTCTGAATGTGGCTGACATTTGAAAAATGAAATGACTTTCGTATTGCGGTGGACTCTCTTATAAAGCACCATCGGTTCGTTAAATTATGAGGAAAATAATGAATACGGAAAATGAACTAACACAGATCTACACGCCGCGTGTGAGCGAGCAACTCACCTCGTAAATACATCGTAGAATCGGTACGCAATGAGGGTAGTGTTTTGTCTTTGCTGAGAAGGTTTCGCAGCTGTAGATCCTCGGGGTGGGAGTCTTGCAACTAAGGTAATTCGAGCCATTAGGAATAGGAGTGCTCTTTTAATTAATATGCTCTTAATGAAAGGCGCCAAAGGGTCCACGATTTAACATCTCATCCAATGGACGGAGCACTGGACGTGAAGTGCTTTTCAAAAAGCATCAATTCGGAAATGATAAATCTTTGCTACTTCTGGGAATGGAACCCGGCCCTCGAGATGGGAGCCTATCTGTAAGTATCAGGTCTATTTATAGTTTTAGGATCTTCAGACCGGGAGGAAATGTTTTAGGATGGGAATGGAATGGTGAAGAGAAACTCGTCTTCGGAATTAGCCTGTTTCCAAGAGGAACACGGTTTAACATCCCATCCGACGGACGGAGTACTGAACTTAAATGCCCTCCACATGCAAATGCACTCAAGTTGGGGCCGGATTGCAGATGAAAAATATCTTACACTGCCGGAATTCGAACCCAGGCCCTATAGGTTCGAGGCCAGTACCCTAACCAGTACATCAACCCGGACGCTACTGATTGACTGGTATGTTAAGTGTCGAGCGGGATTATTTCGTGGTTCCCACTTATCCCTGATGATATTTTGGTCTTTTTCTTTCGAATTGCGCTTGAGGCTGGTCCATTCATTTCCGTGGCGTCCCTCCCTTCCCCAAACCACTCCTGTTACTCACTCAACTCAGTTACGCCGCCGCTGTTGCCCCCCTCCCCCCGCCATACTTACGTCCTCTTCCCATTCTCGTGCATGACCCCGCCCCCTTCTGCCCCAGCCGTAATTCTCACCCCCTCCTCTCCCTCTTACAATTAGCCCGCGCAGAGCTGGTAGGTGCTTGGTCTACTCCCCCTACCCTTCTCAAGACTGCCAGCCACCCTCTCCCTAGCGAGAGGAGACAAGTAGGCATGGGCGGTACTTAAAAAAGTACCGGTATTTTTGTGATGAGTATTAAAAAGCAATAATAGTACTCCCCCGGTAGTACCGGCGAAAAAATACCGGTATACCGGTACTTTCGTGATTGAATAAATATGTTAATAATTTGAAAATTAACGTTCGTCTTACCCTAATTATCCGGTATTTCGGCAACTTAGAATGCCAGACAGAAAGAATACACTGAAAAACTCATCCACAGGCATTTTTTACGGAAATTCATTGGAAAAATGTATCGGAGGCTCGATTATCTAATAGTGAGAAGGTGGATAGCGATGTCGTTGGTAAAGACAAAGTCATACAAACGATTTCGGTAGATACATTTTGATTTTTGGTGTTTTCCTGGCGTATTATATGTGTGAAGTTCTCTCGGGAGCTCTTCCAGGTGAGTGCTTTTCCTACAGCCAGCGTTTTCTTTGTCAAACTCTGACACCGCCATCAGGACGTCTTCTACCACGATCTTAATGAATAATAAGTTTTCTTATTCATTAAGACTTGTCGGTGTCAGTCTGACAGTCTTTGGCTGTACAAAAAGCATTCACCTGGTGCCCGAGAAAACTTAACTCATTTTAATTTTTGTTGTATATACGTGTGTAAAAATATCTTTACACTCGTCTCTTGTAAAGAAATTTGACGGTACGATTTTACATTACAAGAATCGGTGTTAGTTATGCCTAAAATACTGCCATCGAATAAATTTCAATGTTGTAGTCATGGTCGCATTTCCGTTTAGTTTAGAGAAATAAATGCATTTGTACGGTCCAATAACATTGATTTTCGAGGTCGGGCCTTAGAAGGATCGCCGCCCCTCTCGCAACGGACGCCTTTTTCCTGCGGCAAATATTATTTGCCCGATTTGAGGACGGAAGGCGTTTGGAAATTATTCCGTAATTTGATACTGGTGGGTGTATTCCTCTTCAGTTCCCAACCGTTTCTACATAGTAAAATGTCGAATTACCTTAATTAACATAAAAGCATGTTTTTTTAAAACTTACACGCACTCCTTTACTCCAGCGGAACGGTGGTGGAGAAGAGAATGGGTGAACATCTCTCTCAATCAGAGTAAGGGTGGGCCTTACTCTGAGGAACATCCACCACCAGGTTGGGCGGGGGGGGGGGGGGGGGGAAGGGGGGGGGGACGGTCACCAGTCTTGTCCCCTTTACCCCCGCCCCTCCAATGAAAAGACAGACTATCGATATGTATTATTGTAATCATTGTTTTATGTATCGCCATTTTACTTGTTTGCTAATCGTCATGTTCAGTATTAATAGTCGGTCGTCGCCAATTAAAAACAATATACAGAAAATTCTGCACATGCATAATTCAGCTTAAGCTTCCAGGGGGGGGCCTCCAATTGAAAGCCCCCCCTGGATCCGCCCATGACCACCGCGGAAGACCCTTTGAGATACGAATAAAATTTAACGATTGGTTACGAAGGGGCAAACAATGTTGTTTACTCTTTTCTTCCATCGCCATATGCCAGGGAACCATTTCACGCTATAGGAATCTCAATCATGAAGGATTTAATCACAGAATCTTCAGATCTCAATTGTCCTATAAACATTTCGTCCGACATGTCGGGTAATAGGACCTTTGAAATGTTCCGTGAGAAAGGGAAAAACAACCAGTAGGCTGCAGTAGGCATATGGGGATCCCCATTATTTTTGATAAAAATTCTCTTTTTTGCACTTCCAACGCAGTCATAGTATGTATGTACATACATGCCCACGGCGTACCTAAGTCATATCTTAATAATTTTTTCGCATTGCCAAGAGAGACTTCTGAATAACTGTAGTGCACATATTTAATAAATGAAATTATAGTTATTATATATATTATAATATTGAATGACACGGGTGGGGAATAGAGGAAGGTTTTGGAGGGCCTGGGGGGGTGTGCTTGAATCGCTTGGGATTAATTCTGGTACGTAACTAAGGTCTCACTCGTATGTTTTTACATTGTGTTCGAGATTATTCCGTACCGCAATCAATCTCGAACGATTCAAGCACACCAGTTTTTGTTACTAGAATAAATAAGAAATAAAAAACAATTGATAATAAATATATTATGTCACTTCGGTGCAAAGTTATCATTTTAAAGTATGGACAAACATAGTCATTTCGACTTGCGAGAAAACAACTATTTATGAAACACGATGTGAAATAATAAAGCAATAGCAACAATATACCGGCCTTCATCAAATTAGCCAATTCAATAAGGACACGACGATAAAACAATAATTCATTCATATTCTATTCTTCATTAGGACGTATATTGTATTCTTCATACCTTGGGATCAAGTTAAAACACGCATCAATTGTCACTATTGTACAACTAGAATTTTGGCTCCAATTCACCTAAAATTACTGAGCAAGTTATATTTAATTCGAATGTTTTTACTTCTAAATGATACTTCAAAGTGGGCATGGAATATTATATTCATACAGAAAAATCATAATCGTAAAGTCAATTCTTCACGAATACTGTTAATTTGTTGTTTATGCCGTTGTTGTTATTAGTGCTGTTCATTAACATCAACTTCGCTTTGAACTATTATCAACACTCAATTGTTTTAGTAGTTAGTTTACTGACAATACATAAGATGGCAGGGCTGTCGAAGTACCGGTATTTCTAGTACCGGTACCTTCGGTAGTACCGATTTTAAATACTGGCCGGTACTACCGGAGTAAAAAAAAAATAGTACTCGGTACTACCGAATACCGGTATTTTTTGCCCATCCCTAGAGACAAGTACTAGTCTCTCGCAGCTCTCTTGCTGGGTGGGGAGGTCTACTTGCATCGAAGTCTTTGAAAAAACACAGGCAAGCACAAACGGCCAGCCACAGCTTGGTTCTCCTCATAACGCCCCCACTTAACGAGACTTGCGCTCCGGGCGTATTGAACGAGCACCTCTTCGGCGCGTTACTAATTGTTATCAAAATTAGATGGGGCGACCGCAGCGGAAGTAGTTTGCGCCATTAACATTTTGTGGGTATAGGGAACAGTCGGAGTTAGGGTGGAGAGAGAAATCTGGCGTATATCTTAGATAAAGGCGCCATGGGTTCCGTGGTTAAACGTCGCATCCGACGGACCGAGCACTGACTCTTTAAGTGCTCATCCGAATCGGCAATCAAGTAGGGATGACAAAAGAATCTGTCACTGCCGCCGGCGCTCGAACCTCTGCTGTCGGGATGCAGGCACGTAGCCAGGAATTTGCGAAGTCTATTGTACCGCAAGTTGAAACAAATCAGCCTTGCTCTTACGATGCCGGCATGACACAAATTTCTTCCTTAATTTTTAGCCCTTGGTATTTACTTTCACAGAGCCCATTCTTATCATTTCTCACTGGTTAAGTTCAGAATTTGTTATGAAGCAGTTAGTTTTACCGGCCCTATAACAGAAGTCCAACGAATGCATATATATCAGATTGAAAAGAACAATTATTAACCATATATTTGAATATAAACTGATTGAATTGAATATAAACTAGTGATCAGGTTTCAAGACACTTAACACTTGAATTATGCGCCTTGTGATTCGGGTTATCATGACCAGTTAAAATCAGAACAAGCCACCCCCCCCCCCCCCACCTAGCTACGTGCCTCTCGGGATGGGAAGCCAATGCACTCTACCACATCAATCCGATCCAAACTTCCCTCCAAAGAGCAACCAGACACACCCCCTTCCCGGATTTCGTACCGTTTTTTTCTCGTTTAGCGGGATAGCGCGCGGTCTGTTACAACGCGAGCTCTTATAGGCGCGTAATCAGTCTCCGACGGTTAATGTGCCGCAGTGCGTCCCGACATCTCGCGCCTCTCCCATCTCCTCCGTCGGCACTCTCTCTCCCCCTTGTTTTTTCTCCACATCCACCCTCCTCGCTATCTGTCTTGCGTGTGCGTGCGTCATCATCGGGCCTACATGTGCTCCCGCTTGCTCGTCCCCCGCCGTCCTGGCAATCGCTCCGTGTTGTCTCCGGTGCGTGCGTTCTTGCGGGAGCGAACGCTTCGCTGGCTCTCGGTATAACGGGGAACTCCTCTCTCTCGATGTATGAGGGGAGGTGAAGGGAAACGAAGAAGGTGGGGGGGGGGGAATAGTTGAGGTGGTGGAGGAGAGGGAGGATAAGGAGGGGAAAGGTTGGAGGAGGCGTTTGTGTAGAGTTCTCCGGCCTCTCTCTCTCCCCCTCTCTTCCTTCGGAGGAGCGTGAGTAGTAGTAGTGGCCTCCTCCAGCCTCCTTGCCCAAGCCGAGAAACTTAACGACCCAGCAATTCCCTTCGGCACGTTCGACGGGGAGGGACGGACGTCTTTCTTCCCCAAGACGGCAGCTCTAGCCGGGAGGAAGGTGTGGAGGGTCCCGTCGCCAGTTCCTAGCACAGGGAACGAGTAGGAAAGCCTTTGCGTGTTGAACAGCGCGCGTGTTGTGTGTTTGACCCCAGCAAAGTGGCCAACTACCCCTATAAAATCGCCAACTATCCAAGACAATAACACCGCCGTCTTCCTGGGTGGCGTCGCGCGATTCTGGTGCTTCGCCAGCTGATTTGCCCGCCTCCCTTTTTTATCGGATGGGAGGCGTGGTACCCCGTTCTATTGAGAGATGCCCATTGGAGGTCACGGGTTTAAACCCGGGGAATGGTTTTTGGATACGTCAAGCTAGACCTGCAACAGTGCGGTTTTCCCTGAGCGTAGTATCTTCTTGCGCCACGCAAGGAATGGAACTGCCCTAATTTGTGAATTGGGCACGCCTTTGTGCTTATTATTTCTCGGGCTTTACCCTTGTGAACAGGTTGAGCTATTGGGTTGAGCTCTGTGGCTTTTCTCCTCGACTGCACCAGATTAGTGTGTGCGATCTTGTGCTCGTTTTATCCCTAGACTGCGTTTCCCGTGAAGACGGCGGGAGTGCGTCTCTCGGTTCATAGTTTGGTGGGTTTGTCCTTGAAGTTCGGCTTCCTAAGGGGGCGTCAACGGAGTTCCTTTAGCTTCTTTCCTCTCCATTGCGTTCCCTCTTCTCTTGTCTTTTATGCCCTGCCCTCCTGAATGTCTCCCGCCCCTATCCTCGAGTTTTATTTACCGAGGCCCGCCCGCTCTTTTGTGTCTTGTGCTCTGCTGTGCGAGTCCCGGGGCGAATGTGTCGCGGGACGTCCTTTAGACGCGACCGTGTCACTAGGACGTGACCGAGTGGAGTTCTGTCGTCGCGAAAGTGCGTGACGTCCGTGGCAAGACAGCGAGTGATCCGCGTTCGACTTATTTTTTTTGTGGGTGCGATTATTTCAACGCTCGCGAAACGGATATATCTCTACGACTGTTTTTCTTTTTTTTTTGGTCCCGGTGCAAGTGGATTCTTCTTTCTATTGTGTGTGCTCCCTCCGCATGTTGTGGTGTTCATTCGAGTTTGGAGTGAAGGCGATTATTGGATGGGCAACGTGTGTCCCATTCCCGTCTGGAAGAAGTCTCATTCTCCACCCCCTTCAGTTATTCTTGAGTGCTCGCCTTCATTCCTGCCTTGCTCCTCAAATCTGTGAGTCCTGGTATTCAGTTGTTTTCTTTCGGTCCTGAGGACGTTGTTATCAGCGTGTGTGCCTGTGTGCTTGAGTTATGTAAACGTGTGCATGTGTGTGCTCGACTCTGTCGTGTCATTTTCCGGAGACAAGAAGGAATATACACATACCTGTGCTCTCTGGATATATAATATTTACTCTCGGATTGAGTCCGATGACATCGGAGGTGGATATCCACATCACATCGTCTCCTTCGGCCCATGGAGTGGTGAGTCACCTCGGAGTTTCAATGTACTCTCCTACATGTAGTTCCCTTTGTGCATCGAAATGTGATGGTTTCGTTCCACATCTCTTAATGAAGCAGTCGAGAATGTATTTTTAAATGTGACTCATTCATTACTGGTTTATAGTCCTTGAAACCCGCAGTAACTCATTATAGTCATGTGGCATACTTTATTGGATTAGGGTAATGGTTATGAAAATTAGGTGGATTAGGGTTATGAAAATGTATGCACCACGCCTGTGAGTGATGAAATCAGGTGATTCAGATCACGGCTTCAATGTCATAGCATTTCGACCCGTTCGTTTAGGGTGAAAAAGGAAGCACTGTATTAAATACTGCGCCATACAACCTAGGTTAGTGGTAACCCAGAGCAAAATCCCGTGCAAATATCATTGCAAAGAAATCCGTTTCACGTTCAGTACTTCGTCCGTCGCATGGGGTGTAAAACAGTGGACCCCGTGGCGTCTTTCGTTAAGAATAGGGTAATTTAAACGCTAGGTTTGTCTCTAACCTTCCTCCACTCCATAAATTCGGACCTTTGCTCAAATAATCACCCATCATTAATTGCTCAAATGACCTTTATTGTTAATCGACTCTATTATTTGACGAAGGCATTATAGCTGTTATCATAATTATGGGTCGACAATCCTAAGACTGGATTGACGCAGCTCCCCACTCGATTCCCCTATCAGCTAACTTTTGATGTTTACGAAATTCCTCTCTTTCCAGGCTCGTAGCCAGAAATTTGCTTCGGGGGGGGGGGGGACCAAGTCCGGTATAGCGTAATTTGAAACAAATCAGCTTTCCCCGTTCCCCTACATGTTACAAATCTCTTCCCTTAATTTTCAATCCTTAGTATTTACTTTCGCCGTGCCCATTCCTATCTCTTCTCACTGGTAATGTTCACTGCTTACCTTGTTACGAAGCAGTTAATTTGACCGGCCCGAGAACAGAAGTTCAACGCATGCATATACCTCAGATTGAAAAGAACAATTCTTAACCATACATGTGCATCTAACTAGTGATCACGTTTCAAGAAACTTAACACTTGAATTATACGCAGTGTGATTCCGATTATCATGCCCAGTTAAAATCAGAACAACAAAATTATTGGGAAAAATATTTCGAATGAACCCCCAGCCCCCCCCCCTGGCTACGTGCCCTTCTCTTTAATATCCTTAACAACTCACTCTTTAAATATCTTACGAAACCTTCCTTTTTCCATTCTTCCCATTCACTTCTCCTCGACCATGGTCTTCATCTGACCATCACGTCTCAAGATATGGCCGATTAAGTTATCTCTTCTTCTTCTTCTCAAAGTTTTCAGCCGACATCTTCTTTCTCCCACTCTTCTTTGGACTTCTTATCTATAGGTCGGCCAATCCAAATGACTTCCATCGTTCTTCTGTAGCACCACATTTTGAATGCTTCCATTCTTGGCTTCTCCGCTCCTGTTATCGTCCATGTATCCCTTCCATAAAGAAGAATGCTCTAGAAGTATGTTCTACTGAATTGTTTCCTACCTCCACGCTTGTATTTCAAGCAGTAAGTAGATTCTTCTTTTGGTAGAATTTCCTCTTCGCCTGGGCTATTTTACTGACTGTTTTCATCTTGCTTCGTCCATCGCTGATTACTCCCCTTCTCAGATAGCAGTTCTATTTTCCGAGTTGAACACTCTTGGTGATGTCGTCGGAGAAGGCTTTATTTGGAGCAGCCTGTCGCCTGACCGCGCGTACTTACGCTTATTCGCGGGAAATATGCGGCCGAGCGAAGAGAAAGCTAGGATTTATAAAAAGAGTAGTACTTGGGAAATGTGACGAGAAGACAAAAGAGCGATGTTACTTTTCACTAGTTAAGCCCCACCTTCAGTATGCAGCCAGTGTATGGGATCCGAATGAATTAGGTTTGATAGGAGAACTAGACAGTGCGCAGCGTAGAGCAGCTAGGTTCATTAAAAGGTGTTACGATAGGTTGAGTAGTGTTTCAGAATTAATACAAGAATTAGGGTGGGAATCATTATCAGAGCGTAGGTTGAAGTACAGATTAAATCTATTAGAGAAATTTCAATCGGATAGCTTTACTGAAAATGTTAGGCACATATTAAAAACACCAGCGTATTATGCTAGATTCGACTAGATAAATAAGATTAGAGAGATAGATTGTCGTACTGATAGATTCAAAATGGCATTTTTCCCCCGTACTATAAGAGACAGAATAGGCCGCGTAGCAAATGGATAGGTAGGGGAAATATTTTAGAGTAGTCTGTAGTGCATGATGCATATATTAATCCCTTAAATACTATAGATACTAACAATCTAGTTGCATGAGACCCTATAGTTGCTTGTCTGCATGTCGGTAGTGCATGATTGGTGATCTTCACCCCCTGTCACACACCCTCGCGGTGGCTTGCAGGGTATCGTTTAGATGTAGATGTAGATTCTTTCCTCTAAGGCCCTTTTCTCCACATACTCATTCTTTAGACGTCTTATTACCGGCCCTTCTGCATCTAATCTCTCTCTTTTGATTCAACTATCTCTGTTTGACCTAAATCAATCCCAGTGTAGTTCGCAGCTGACATTCGTTAGTATCATTGTTGTTTTTCAATCTTAAGTTTGGTGAACTACAACCTTCAAATATTCCCTGTTCGTCACTTGCTCAGTTACATCTTGGTTCTTTTTTCCCGGGTCTCTCTTTGTGCATACCTCGGGTCATATTCGTGGGGTGTTTCCTTCTGTTCATACTTCAATGATGCTTATAGCGAATTCATTTTTCTGTGCGTGCCCATTCAACTTGGTTCTTCTCTGTCGCACCATGCTTCACATAGACCTTTCTTCCTCAGCTCTTCATTTTTAGTTCAATCGTCCAGTCGGTGTCCTTCGCCATCTTCAGGTCTCGAATGCTTCCATCAATTTCTGATCAGTTTTTCCGATGGTCCACGTTACTGATCCGTTAGAATGTCAGAATCTAGAATTCGAGTGCTAGAGAATTTCAACTGAATTCATGCTGAGTGATGCTTTTGAGATTAGCTAGATTAGTTTTCAATCGGTCTTCTTATTCTTTTGCTGTTAAAACATCTCTATGATTAAAATTCAGATTCAAAGACTATCTGAGGTGAAATCGCGCTAATGCCTTAATGTTCACGCTATCTTGAGTATCGTAAAGCTGAATTCTTCGATAACTCTCCCGGAACGAAGCATGAAGCAATGAAATTATTGCTGATCATCGCATTCCATTGTTCCAGGTATTTCCGTCCCCACAATAATTCTATGTCAATTATCTTGTAGAATAATAATCTCTACACCATATTTCAAATGAGACAGTGGTAAAGGGATTTTTTTCAGATAAACTGGCTTCGTATTGTATTTCAATGAAATCATATCGAAGCAGTCGATAAGAAATGATTAAATTCTCCTATATAAGAGATTGGAGGGCATTGTTAAGGCAGTGTTCCCGTCAAGGTTCACCGACGAATTTTCAGTATTCTGCCTGAAGCTTTACGCGTTGCTTGAATACTAAAACCCTTATTTATAGTGTTTTAATAAGTTAGCTTTTTCTACCCGTTAAAATGAAGGAGAGTATAGAATTATTCGCTAATTTTATACTACCCTTCACTATTAAAAGCTGCAGTGATATTAATTCAGAATAAAACCTTTTTTGCAATCATCCTCAGAGTAATGAGGATTCGAACATGGAGTTGCTGATATCAAGGGATGCAGATTCGAGTAGTTCAACCGTAATTCTTGTGAGCTCATCAGTGGGTGATTACCCTACGCCTCATAGCGACTAATTTCCGGTTTTTTGTATCTGCTAAATTACGATTTGTCAGTTATAATAACTGTCGATTTTGTGCTGTTGCCAACTAGGTACAACTTACCTAGTGCATCGAAATTCTAAAATTAGGAAAGGCACTTTAATTATATGAATTGTGATTATTCTGCGAAGCGTTCAGATATGTATTTTTTTACTATGATAAAATGTTTTCTTTCGCATCGGAGATCAGTAGTTCAAAACCTTAGTATTCTACGACATGGTACTTGCAATAATCTTAAGAATTAATCTCATCTAAGCTACCGGTCATCGTTTCCCCTGCTCTTATCTCAAGAGCAAGCATTCGTTATGTTTGCTCCATATGAAAGACTAGTAAGTTTTGAGAAGGCATTTATTCTGGCGAGAAAGATTTCCCTTGCGATTACTGCAGTGGAAAACATCGCTCACGAATATACACAAAGGAATCCTCTGCATATAGCATTGCATTGCTTATCTGCTGAAATTATCGTATTCCATGGAAACTGGATGTGGTCAACGTAATCAGTGATGAAACCAAAACGATAACAATCTTTGTTAGCATTCCGTTTTCTTTAAGAATCCCAGCTATGTACCTGCATGCTGCCTATAGATCTCATCATTCCCACTTTAACATGCGTTGTATTCCATTTTCAAAATAATACAATGGAAGCAATTGCGGCGGGAGGTTTTGTTATTCATAAGCCTTGCAAGACAAAGTGCGTGAGTACGAATCTCGCCTTGGGTATGAATATCGTGTGCTGCTATTCCACAGAAATAAATCATTCGCCTTGACCGGGACTCGAACCTAGGGACCCCCTAGAGATTCCACAGAGAAATAGGACGTCTTGATAGCTGAACTGGTAGAGTACCTGGCCAGAAATCAGGGGGTCCATGGTTGAGTCTCGGTGAAGGCGAACGATTTTTTCTCTGTGGAATATCTTGTTATTGTGAAATTTCAGCAGGTAACTCCGTTAAAGTGATTGCGGCTAGTTTGCGAGCTTTCAATTTGTTATATTGTGTGCTTCCTTAGAAAAGGTGTAGGTGAGATTGAGTGATATAACTCCAGTACTTAGAGAAACTTGAAACATAATTCTACCGCTAGGAAAACGGCAATGATGGCTTATTGACTGCTAGAAGTGAAACTGTGATACTAATATGTATAAAGCTTTCTCGGGTATTCCACTGGATCAATGACTTTATTATATTAACTCGCGATGCGTCTCACAAAAGCAAAGGTGGTACTAATTCTGATGGGTACTATGTGAAAAACTTGATCGCCATGCGGTATTATGCACAATGAAAAATACCACTTATCAATAACTCTTAGTGAATGGCATTTAAGAATTAGGTACTTGTTTACAGAACGTGGTATAAGTAAATCCTCAAATTGGTGTGTATCTCATAAAAAAATTTTTTTTGAAGAGTTTGACGAGTGCTTGTTTCATCTCAAATCTACGCATATTTTTTGATCAAGATTAAGATTTCGTAGAAAATCAATTATTTTTCATTTTCCCATAAATATTTTTCTATTTATTGACTTCAAACGCATTACAAGTAGCAAGTTAGTTTTGTGTACGTTACTGTGATGCGTTAGCAGAGACACATCGGACTATTGTCAGTCAGTTGAATTCTCGTCAAGGGCTGTAGGACATACCTGCCCACAGAGATTTTTGTGTTATCAGGACTTAATATTAGGAGAAATGGGTTTTTTGGTGCTCCAACTACTGATCTAATATCGTAAGATTTTACATAAGAATGTTTCCTAGATAGAAAAAGTCCTTGTCCGAGACACGAGTCGAAACCGCGATCTTTAGATTGCCAAACCGCCGTACTGCCAACCTTTGGTAACGAGTCCGCTACTTGAATTCAAATGGTTACATTTGCCGGCACAATGAGAAAGTAGAACCTGGCATATTGTAACGCCTTTGAATCACGTTCGACTAACCTTTCCGATTGCACAGTGTCACTTTAATGTGATTGTTTTTGTTACACTCCCAGTGAGCTCGTAAGGTTGTCCTTTCTCCAAGTTGATAGAAATAAAGTTAGAGTTGCGAGAATTGCGGAATTAAAATGCATGGATTTACATAATTGACTACATTAACGTCCCGTTGATGAATCGCCTTTACGATGAAAACAGAAATTTTTGCACGGCGTCGCCTTATATCGCATTATGTCTTGTGTCGAGTATTCACGCGTGTTACGTAATATTGTAAAGTATCCTGTCGTGATACCACAGCCAGAATATCGTAGTAACTCTCAGCCGTTTTTCCACCTGAGGCTCTAGACCGTTAGATCTACATGCATATCTACTGAATGTTAGCGGAGTTGAAAATTTGACTGGAAGAACGGGAGGAATGAAGAACTCGACTGAGTCAGACAGGCAACTAAACTTATACCTTTATTCGTTTTAATGCCGTGTCTCACCAAACAAAAAAACAACATTTAGGGAATTTCGCCCACGTGCTGCCAACACAACAAAAAAAAAACTAAACTCATTTATGAATACCGTACATCATAACACCTCCCCTCGGGATTCACAAAATGATTTGGATGCATATTAACAATCAATTATATAAGCAATGATTTATAATGTGATCAAGAAATTAAGAGTCTCCTCTACCTCATATAATCATAGCATAAGCAACTTGAATTAATCCTTCTTAGATGCACGTCTTGGGATACAAAACATTATATTTATTAAACCTTGAAGATAAAGTAAAAATAAAGAGAACATATCAACATGCATCTTTGGCACAAAATTATAATTTGAAATATAAATTTCTTAGCACTCATTCAAGTTTCACATATTACAAAATTCCTTTGTCTTTATTCCTGACAGCGGTTTTGTTAACATATCAGCAACATTATCATTTGAGCTGACAAACTGGAAGGAAACCTCCCCAGTTCTCACTATCTCCCTGATATAATGATACTTTATACGCATGTGTCTGCTTCTGTCTTTGATTGAGTTTCCAGATGCTATACACATAGCCCCTTGATTGTCAGATCGGATAACACATGGCGTATCAATGAATTTACACTCCAATTTCCCTAATGTCACCCTACCAGTCACCTCGAAGGTGTGTGGTAGGGGTTAATGATCACCGTTCATACATTAGATAAATAATTTCTTAATATGGGAAACCATATCGTTTCATCTCATACTTTGTGAGATCCTAACCCATAGCACTCAAGTAGGGACTGGTATCCCCATAAAAAGTTTCCAATTCACCGGGTTTCGAACCCTGATCTCCCTGAAAGAAAATGACTCTAGCGAGATGTAGTGGAAGGCAGAAACTGACTTCATGAAAACGTTATTGAACTTTTCCACAAATTTTTATTAGCTGATTACGGCGCGTTTAAAAAAATAAAACGCGTCGTACGCAGTTAATTAATATTTGTGGAAAAGTGTAATAACATTTTTATCATGTCAGCCTAATCTCCCTTCTGAGAGGGCAGGGTTCGAATCTCTAGCCACCAAAACAAACTGGTCCTCCTCATAGTCCTATCTTTATTGACGTCAAAATCCACCCTCATGCTCGAAAGGTGACGTGGTATGCGCAGTTATTGCCCCATTAGGAAGTGTGAAACCCATGGTGTTATATTCCGTTTCGAACCTGTAATTTTATGATCACTTACTCGAGAGGAAGGAGTGCGGACAATTTGGTGTAATGTACTCGCATTAACAACCTTGTTGATTACGTTGCACCTTATTGCATTCTATGATTGTGAGGTTCGTGTCACCTTTCTGTGATTTATTTTGATTGTTTAATCATGGCGGGTTAAGACGCGGTTTCCTCATACGTATTTCGCTCCCCTTTCTGTCTTAATGAGATTGAAAGTCATTTCATCAAACCTTAGGGGCAACTGAAACGGAGTTATTATGACGGATCAAATGAAAAGGAAATTTTTCTCGTAAATTAAGATTTTAACTACAACCTAGGTTTCAATGTACTACATCATCAACGGAGTTGACATGTTTCATTGAGCAAATATTTAAAATTATATCATTGAAGAGGGTTTTCTATAGTTGCTTTGTTTTACTTTGTTTCTTACTACCAAACTCTTCTAGGTTTCATGATCAGAAGGGCTTTATCTTATAAAATGATCGTGTTCTCTAATTCTAATTGAAGGGAAGTGCTCTGAGAAAGTAGATGTTAAATAACTTCCAAATCCATAATAGTTGCGTACGGATTCGCACGCTTTGGCTAGACTAAGTTGTTCGAAGAGAATTCATTATATCATAGTCATTTAATAGTAGAATTACGATATACCAGTCAAATAAAACAAATGTACTTAAAACAACTGTACGCTCGAACGCTAGTCATGCACCTTTAAATGAATTTATTTGCAAAAAGGCAACATTTTCCTTTTAATAGTAAATTTATTCGAACTCTTTAATATTTCGGAAGTTGAAAGTTCTGGGAGTTTTATTGAAACCCGCGCTATATCTCTATACATAGGTACAAACCGCGTTGATTTCTATTTGATGGTGACATTAACTGATTGATTATTGTAACTTATGCGTAAAGGATAAAATAATCATAATATCTGATTGTAAAAATTGAGCACGTGTAGCTACCAAAAGGGTAATTTTCACGTAAAAATAACACGCAGATTTCATGGAATATGCTTGTAATGCATCGTTGAAACCTGACAATTTTGTAATAGAGATTGCGCATTAGATGAAACTAAACATTCATTATTCATATTCAGCCGTAGGAGTTGGAGTAACTTTAAATAGAGTTCAAAAAACAAATCCCCTCTCACATTTATGTATATAGCTCTCATGTACGTGGGTATCACTATATCGATAATGTTTTAAGTATGTTATGGACGATGCTCTTGTACATGTGGGTATTTCTGCATCTTTTCAGATGAAGACGTACTCACAAATTTGAGCGTTTGATTCATATAGATCAAGATGAAGCGCTGTTGCGTCTCCAAATGACCTCTTGTGGACGACTTGGATGTTCTCTCGATCCGTTCGGGTGTAAGGATTGGAAGTGATTGTTGCCATAAATGTCATCAAGGAAAAGAGTTAGGATGGATTTTAAACCATGTCCGCGACTCTGACGTAGCTACCCACTGCTGTGCTGCTCTCATCCTTTCGTCTTTCCCTTGATGTGAAGACGCCTTTGTTATTGCGTTAGGGCTTCAGGCCTTTTTTTCACGATTCAAACGAATGCCGTAGCAAGTCGGGAGGAATTTGGAAGTGATGCGATGTGATGTCGGACATATGGCCCTCTATATTTAAGTTGCTGAATACGCTTACTTTGTTCCACGATTCCCTTTGCAGTGAGAGTTGTGGGACTCAAAGCTTTATTCAAAAAGATGGGATAGGAGTTGGTCATATTGGTGAAGAAAAAGTTGTGTGTGGCATCTAATAGTTTGATTCATTCGCTGTGAGAAAATGAAAAATGCAGGGAGACAAATTTTTAGTGGCAAAAGGCAAGGGAAATAAGAGTTCGAGCAGATTGAATAATGAAAGAGCGAGAATATGGTATCCCTCGGAGACAGGCACGTGGCCAGGAAGGGGAGTTTCACCCCCCTCCTCCCACCTCGAAATTTTTTCCCAGTAATTTTGTCGTTATGATTTTAACTGGGCATGATAAACCGGATTACACTATGTATAATTCAAGCGTTAAGTGTCTTGAAACGTGATTACTAGTTTGATGCATGTATGTGGTTAATAATTGTTCTTTTCTATCTGAGATATATGCATGTGTTGAGCCTCAGCACAGTGGGAGGAGATAGGAATGGGCACTGTGAAAGTAAATACCAAGCACTGAAAATTAAGGGAAGAGATTTGTAACATGTCGGCACCGAACGGGCAAGGCGGATTTGTTTCAAGTTACGCTACATTAGACTTAGCTCCCCCCCGAAGCAAATTTCTGGCTACGTGCCTGCTCTGTGATAATTCGATTCTGATTTTCGCATTTCTCCATTAAAACACTGTTAATCAGGAACGATGTTAGTTCATTAAAATTACGAATACAAAGAAGCTACCGAATGACTCTATCTTAACCAACTTTTTATCCACTTGTTTCGTTGCGCATGGAAATCTCTCGACTTTATCATCCCACCATCGAATTTTGATTCATTCTCTTGTTTTTTTCCTCAGTGTATGTATTTAATTCGGTATCCAATCAAAGTGACGCATGACGTTGACCTTGATAATTTGAATTGCTTCGTAGCTGTAAAGTGCTCTAGATGGACTTCGTCATCGAAGCTATTCACGGCGGAAAAAGAAAATATGATTTTCACATTCATTGCATCATTGCTTATACCTTTACAACGTTCTGGTTCCGCAGGAGGTGATAGTAATCTCCAGTTTTGGTAGATAAGGTGCTATCTGAAATCTTCCTCTCATATCTATTTCACGTTAGTGTCGGTAGAGTTATTTCCGGGCAGACGACCGATAGCCTAGGCCATTTGCACCAATTGCTATTTCACCCGTGAAGGATAGTGGGATTGAGGTGGGAAACTTAATGGGAATTAAACATTTATCGAATTTAATGAGTGCCGTCGATATTTATGTGCTTTTAATGAAAATACCCAAGGGATCCATGGCTCAAGGTCCCATCTGGTGGACGGAGTATAATACATGAAGTGTTCTCCACACGGCTCTCAAGTAGGAACCGGTATGCCTATTCCATGTGTTGCTCTGTGATTTTTTGAATGCTGTCATATCACTCGGAAAGGCCGAAGATGTCAAGCAGAAGTAGTTCACCTACAGATGACTCTACATCCGTTGTATGACTCTTACATATGTCCTCCTGTTCTGTTCCCTTCCAGTTTTTTTACTCTGATATGTTGTCTACTGTTAATTTATGTTCAGGATTTTGTTTCATGTGATGGCTAAAGTACTGGCGCATTCTCATACTGGAGTATCTCATTGCCAGGCCCGCGTTCGGCAGCGGCAGAAGTTTTTAATTGATACATCCCATATTATTGCTGTGCGGAGAGCGATTATATCTCAGTAGTCGGTCTCTTGGTCGAGACACTCTGGACACATTCATCGTCTTTCGCTGAAAGTGGGCCATTGCCGACACCGGGTTTCTCTCTTCTACCCGTCTACTGCTCTCCATGAAAATCAAACCTGCACCCAAATTTTACTAGACTACATAATACAGACTATACTACAAAACCCAAACTTAACTAGATACAGATGACATAAGCTATCGGTTACTTTTCCTAACAGAAGAAAAAATCCCAAGTTTTTAAACCGCTTCAAATATCTTGATTATGTGCTGCGGCGTCAAATGGGGCGGAACCGAAATTGAAATTTTGTACACGAAATCGTTAGATGGAAACGAAAAAAGAATTTTAGTGAAAACATTAATCTTCTAACTACAACCGTTCACTCACAAATCAAAGATTTAAATAAGCAAAAGGTGACGCCCACCGAAAAAGCTGCTTTGATATCATTGACGTCATTTTCCTCCCGTCCTTGACTGCTTTTAGGGGAAGGGAAGGGAGTGGAAGGGGTTGTCGGAAGGTCTGCTCGCGCAGATGCTGTCGCAACTGCTCCTATTGGCAGAGTCAGCTGTGTCCCCCACCCCCCATTGCGATAAGGCAAAGTAGCTTCGCGGGCTCAGTTGTGATTCGACGAAGTCGATATACGTCAGAGGTTGCACCACGCCCACTTTTCCGAAAGTGTTAAACACATCAGTTTTTCACCGCTTATAACTCGAGAAATAATTGACGGATCAAAAAACGGAAAAACACGGGTCTTTTTCTTTTGCGAACTCTATCAGATTCGGCAATAAAAGTAATATGGTAGACCACCCCATTCGCTTTCTAATTTGTCGGAGTCAGTTATTCCGTTATCGTTGCTAATCATGCTGCGCTTTGCTGAATGACGATTGTTGTCGCTGCGAATTTTTTCACAACTTTCTGTGGCACTCTGTGGTAGTTTCCACTGGTGCGATGGACTGTCGAGAAGTCTGAGACCAAAATGCTCTGGGAAAAATCAGGTGTGTCATTCGAGATGCCTTTCTACGCCTAATATCCCGCTGCATAAGATCACACGTGTCTGCCCGTCGGAAAATGAACATCTTATCCTGTAAGCCACGGTTAATCCCCTGGAGGCATGCGTCGTCGATGAGTATAGGGCAGAAGGGGATGATGGACGACTAGCTCATTGAAACATTTGCATAAATACAGTGTGTGAACCGGTGGAGTACCTATCCGAATATAGTCTTCACCAACGCAAGATGTCCTAATCCATTTATATTGAAACGCTTTAATCAAGTGATTCGTTCAGAAATTAAATTATAAAATATTCGTTACACATCCTTATTATCATCTTCCGGTAACATCGATGCGATCTGTTGATCCCGTATTGAAGTGGTACTTCAGTGGTGGTCAGTGGACAAGTGCAGGTCCGCGAGCCATCTTTCGTACCCACTCCGCGAATGAATAATAAATTGACCGGTGCGCCACAACAAAATTTCTTGAGTATCACGGCCTCATTGTACGCAGAAATAATTATATTTTTAGGCTCTTCCGAACTACCTTCTTGTTCTTCTTCGCTCCATGCATCTTTGGTAGTATTTTTCGGTTACGAATACCCATAGCTTCCTTGGTTTCCTTCTACTTCTCTTCCCTCTCTATTTCTAGTTTTGTACCTCTTATGGAAAGCTCTCTTTGCCCATTCTATTCATACGCTCTTTCCAATTAATTATATTTTTCCCCTATTCTTTCATTAAGTTTCGAAATATTTAGGTCACTTCAAATGCTTTTGTTTCGTCTTTCTGCAGCCTTTCAAATTTCCTTTAGAAACTCATTTCATGCTCCTAATTTCTGCTTTCTTCTTTTTTTGTTGTTGTCCATATCACGCTTTGGTGAGTAATTGACGGTTCAAGTATGGCTTTGATAAATTTCAATTGGGTTTCTTTTCTCGTTTTATTTTTCAGTGTTCTTAATTTCTACCCATTAGGATAGTTTAGTTTCTGTTCTGTCTCCGGTCTGTCATAATATGTTAGTTCGCAGCCTGGATATTTAAAATATTTTGTCTGCCATAAAATCTTATTGTTTAAAATTATTTAGTTCTTGCTGATTCAACTCCTAAGTAGATCATGTCAATCTTTTTCTCCGCCGATATTTTTAAAATTATATTATAAGCATATCTGATGTAGCTTGCAGTTGCCTTTTTGGTGGTCTTCTGCACTCATCGGTATAAGCGTTATATCGTCAGCATATATTATCAACTGCTATATCTTTTATTAATATTTATGATCTAACCTACTATACAGTGGAGTTTTTAATGCATCTCTAACATGTTCAGAAAAGGTATCCATCTTAAACCTTTGCTGGAGACTAAGTCTGTATTTCAACCTACGATCGGAAAGTGATTCCCAAGAAATTTCTGAACCGAAAATAGGTTCGCACGTTAAAACCTATCACTCGTGGAACGCCATAGTATTGCGTTAATTTGGTCCAGAACTGTGTCTGTATCAGGTGAAAAAAATAGATTAGAAAGCACTGTTGAGGCCATTTTAGGAAATCCTCGGAATGAATGCAGTTCTCTTTGGGAGAAGGAAAAAAAATGAGCCGAGCAGTTCTTTTTTTTAAATATGCGATTTCCGGACGCCGTTTCTGCGGCAACGGGGTCATAAATGGGTCACAGTAGTCCCTTTAAGGATCTTCGGGTAGTCTTGTCTTTTTTTTTGTCCATTTAGTGCGTGTTCCTCGCTGGATACGTCTCTGCGAGGGGGAGTGAAGTGGCGCGTACAGCATTCCATTTCTGGGAAAGTGTTACACTTCAGTTTTTACTTGGTTTCATCAGCACTTGGAGCAAGTCAGGGGGTGATGGTAATGTGTAGAGTTATTAAGGTTTGCTCTGAAATCCGCTACATCGTTCGGGGGAAGTCCACTCTGCTCTGCTCAATTCAAATTTATAATGATGGCAAATAAGAGTAATAAGCATAGGGAGTGTAGTTAAATGTCTGGGGGTAATCGTCGCCAGTCATCTATCCTAAGAGGTCGTCCTTATATTACGTAACGCAGAGGGAGAGGTGGATCCAGGCTTCGGTTGGTTGCTTAGGGAGAAAGATTCAATATGAAATAGTAAATATATTTCTTGTTCAAAAAAACAAATGTAATACGCATGGAAACAGGCGAATAAATATATTCGCATTGAAAAATTAATCTGGTATTTATTATAAATGTCTGTTATATCATTTGTTAAAAGAGAGGGCTCATTGTTAGCGTTACGTAATTTAGAGTCTAGCAACTTGTTCTTGGACTGTGGCCCACCACTGAGCTCTTCCCAAGACAAGTGCCTCCCAAACCTATCTAAAACTTTGTTGGTTGGAATCTTTTAAATGGTTATTTTGATCACATAAAATTGCTCTGGTGTATATATTAGTGTTGAATTTTGTAATTGCTCTTACAAAGTTTTGTTGTGTCTTTACACGTTTATAAGGATAAGAAACTCGTATGCATGCGTTGCTAAGGAAGAAAATTAGATATGTTTTTCATGGGAACCTTTAGAGACATTTATAAGTCATTCATGTGTCCATCAGAAGCTATATTAACCAATAACATCCTTGTGTAAATAATCCTTACTATCAGGACTGTTCATATTATCATTTTTGCTATCAAAATATCGCTTTTATTATTATTAAAATTTTATTGAATGATCGTCGAGTTAAAAAAACAACAATTTTCCACTCGCAGAAGTAAGCCGATTAACAGACGACGACATCAGATCTCCGTCATGTTTGAAGAAACCTCGTCAAACCGTCTTCGTAAAAGCTCTATTTCAACGTAGTGTACGAGAGAGGAATGCATCGATGAATGCGGAACAGTGCTCGGGTTATGTTTCTGGCGTACTTAATACGCGAAATACTTGTATCGGTTCTCTTAAAAGGGGACGAAAGAGCATTGATAAGCGGCCTAAAGCATCCTTTTTTGAACGCAAACCGGCGGATTCCGATCGATTAGTGGAAAGACGAGCGGCATCTCTTTGATGTTTCGCCGGTGTCGAATCCTAAGCTTTCGCTTATTGATCGCTCACGTGAATGACGATGAATGTTCATTCGTCCGGTATGTAATGTGATTGAGGTACGTTTCATCCTTTTGTGCCCGAGCTATGGACGATAAATGGATATTACAGTGTTTCGACTCTCCTTTTGGATTACAATGAAAGTAAACTCAATGATGTAATGGACAACTTTATGACAAAAAAATACATGTAGCTGAGTTTCTATCCACAGGAAAAATGGTATTTTTGTTTATGTTGAATGATACGATATGAAAATAATTATTTATCGTAATTTGTAGTTCAAATACGTATGTGCATTTATGCATGTACTTGCACATGCATGTATTTATTTTTCTTTTCCTTTTCAAACTGTTGTAATTATTATTGACCAGGAGTTAGGTTGAAGAATGAACTATTTAATCCCAATCCCGCACTGAATAATAATATTTTCATTTTTATTATTGCATTTAACCCTTTGTTTACTGAGGGGAGGACCTCTTAGTCACAGAAAATGCCTTCGAATTAAAAAAAAACTATAATGATTATTTTAATGTTTTTAGTCATAAAATATTTTCATTAGTTGTTTTAGGCTCAGGAACTACTGTCAGTTTTTAATTTTCTCGTGAAACTATCCAGATAAAAATTTTATAATCCAAGTATGCACCCAAAAGATCTAGATATTTTTAAAGCCATGGTAGTACCACTGATGTTCTTGAGAAAATGAAGTAATTAATTTTCATAGTGTTGATAATTTTTATTTACACAGTCATTGCCTTATACTGCATGATTCCTTTAAATATTAGAAATTATTTTAATGCGTTCAATATTGTTAGCCCACATTATTTCTTGGAACTCAGAAATCCTGTCTTGCACTAATTGTTAAGTGATGAAAATAATCAAGCGGCTCAGGCAATGATGATTGGTGATTTTCAGATTAATGTTATCCCCGTATGACCTTATATATTTGACAGCTATCTTTATGAAGCTTATATAGTGTGAAGTATGCCATTTATAGATAGAACACATGCATTGACCTAGACCCGAATATTAGAGTTCAGATTTGAGCGAGATATGACATCGAATATTGACGAAAACGTTTATTTTTCAAATGCGAAAATGCAAATTCCCAAAAAAAGTATCTGAATTTGATTGCCTTTGGCTTAAGGGGTTATAAACATGTTTACCACAACTTATCAAATTGTCATCCACCTTGTATATATCCCAAGAGATCACATTCTTGTCCAATTTTGGAGATTATGCCATTATAAGTGATAGGTCGTAGGACCTATATCTTTGTCTTCCTTTAGGGAAGGTAGCTTTACGAGACACTATAACTCAAGATACTCAGTATTATTATTGGCTGCGATTATGATTCCACACCTCAAAAAATTGAGATAAGCTGTATAAAATCCGTTCATAAATTGAATGTATCCATAAAAATACTAGGGAAAGTTTGGGAAGCTCATGATGTATCAGTGTACAGGTGAAAGAATAGTGTTCTTCAAACGGCGGTACTACACTAAGCATTACGATCCAAAAGAAAAAATAAAAAGATTTTCAACTCTAGTTACAGTTACAGTAGTTACAGTTACTAGTTACAGTAGGTACAGTAGTTACAGTACAGGAAGAGGCGACCGACATCTGAGGTCATTTGCACCAGAGAGGACAGGTGGGTAATTGGGTAAAGGTAGGAGTTTTCAGGGAACGGAGGTAGGGTAGAGAGAAACCCAATGCGGCATTAGCCTACTCCTAATGAAAGGTTATAAGAGGACCACGGTTTAGCATCCCATCTGACGGACGGCTTACTGAACTCGATTAGTCTCCACTTAGTACTCAAGTAGAGACCGGTATAACAATGGAAAATCCTCCAGTTCCGGAATTACAACCCTGACACTTGGGGCGGGAGACCAGTACTCTAGCCTCGCAACCAACCCAGCCTCGCAACCAACCCGATCTCCTTTTCAACTCGGGTACCGCTCAGATATGCCCGAATATTAGTTTGAATTTTATGCGTATCAAGGCAGACGTAAGAGTGAAACCTTGCACTCTAAACCAGGATTGGGTGGGAGTGTGGAGAAAAAAACTAAAAAGTCCCTGAAAGGAAGAAATTATGTTGCTATCATGGATGATTATATACATCCAGTACCCGCTTATTAGTTCCTGAAGTCAAAAAGTATTTTTCCTGTGGCACGGGGAAATCAAATAGAACGTACTCCTACCTTATTAACAGATGCAGACTCGAAAAAGGGTTATTCTAATGGTTTTAGATTACGAATTTCAATGCTAAGGGGAATGATAACATGCTGTTCACCTACATTCCATTATTCATAATAATTAGGTATGTCATTTGAGCTGAAGATAGAGGGATGGTACTAAAATAGTGGTGAATTCCCCAAACATAGTGGATAATTATAACGAATACACGTGCAGGGTTCAAAAGGGTGATGCCTTTCGATTACTTAATACAATCCAGTAAGTTGTAGCATGGGTTATATTATGCCTTCGTGGGAATGGCCATAGTCAATTCTTGTACCATTTTTTGCGAGTGTGATATTAAAATACCATTGTATGGATAAAAGTGTCAGATGGTTCTCAGAGAGAAACCCAATGCAGCATTAGCCTACTCCTAATGAAAGGTTATAAGAGGACCACGGTTTAGCATCCCATCTGACGGACGGCTTACTGAACTCGATTAGTCTCCACTAAGTACTCAAGTAGAGACCGGTATAACAATGGAAAATCCTCGCAACCAATTGCAAGTAAGCAACCAAGACTTACTTGCAAATGGACAATTAAAAGAAAGAGAAAATCTGCTGGCCACTTGGCTGACAGTCTTTTGTCTACATCTGAATCTGAAAGGAATAAAAAAGGATTTTCTGTTTCTTACAATATTCAGCTCCAAGACTCGAGAGCTTGCTGGCTATCCTGTCTAGGATCGGATAGACAAAGACTCGAGAGCTGAGCAAAGAAAAGAGTTGAGTCAGAATCTCATTTTAGCCAGATTTCCACCGAGAAAAAAGTCATCTAAATGTCTTAAGTATTTCGATGCGTGCGTACACGAGAAGGAAAACCCCTTCCACAACTGCTAGTATATAATTTTGTTATTTTTATAAAATTAGCAAAGCTTTAACAAATAAAACTCTGAAGTTTAAGAATTCCGCAAATCATAAATAAGTGAAGACACATGTTTTATATTACTGAATGGTATTTCTCTTCTATTTTCACTGAAGAATAAGTTAATGATATAATCATAATAACTCAGTGGGAAAAGGGGTTGAAAAAGGATGAAAATAGTATTAGTTCCCAGGTATTATTAAATTGAAACCTAAAGGGAAGTAAAAGTTACGCAACAAGAAAATTTTAGGATCACCTTGTTATCAATAGGTATGTACCTATGATAAAAATAAACGCAATAGCCCTGACGGAAATTTAAAAAAACCTATGATATAACATTTGAAATATCATGATGAATATTTATACTTTATTAAGAAACATTTTGATTCGTCATATTATTGGTTCAAAGGTGAAAGGTAAAAATATTCGAAAGGAATCAATATCGTAGAAAATCATTATTCAGAAAACAAAGGATTAAATCCACATAGGTCCTACCTCTCATTATTCCATGCAAACTCCCTGATCTTCTCCGCCGCTTGCCAAACATTCTTCCCTCTCTAACGCACACCGTGCACACTTTAGCCCCTTTTTACCAGTTCCATCAACTCACCTTTTACCACTCCAGCTCTCTGCAATATTTTTTTCTTTCCTCTGCAACCATTCCCAGTGCATCTTCGTTTGTCCTCCTCTTTACCCATTTTACCTGCCTCCATTATTCTTCGCACTCACATTCAAAAGCAGATTTCCATTCTCTCTCCATTCAAGTCCATGTTTCGGAGCCGTTCAATGCCACGCTCCATATTTGACTTAAAATCAAGCTTTTCATTACGTCCCTGCTCAACGACGCTGCCATTAGTTCTCTTCAAGGAAGTTAGAATGCAATGGAGGCGGCATACGCATGCTATCTGACGGGTGAAAATGAAGCCAGAATGGGGGTGCTAGGGAATGATCATGCCCCATTCACTCGGCGCATAACATTGCGTATTATACGGTCTCTTATGGAGACTGCATACTGTGTATTGAACCATAAATAACAATGAAATCGTACTTGAATTCCATCGCAGCTGCATTGATTAATTTAACTAAGGCTTATTAAGGGCTGTATTAATGACATGATAAAAACGTTATTGCTTTTTTCCACTAATTTTATTAATTGCGTACGACGCGTTTCGGCTGCTATGCCACCCTCGGGTACAATGCTTGGAGAAGCCAGGGACTCGGGTACATATACAGGGTAAAGTGGAGAGAGGGGGGCGGGATGGCAAGGTTGTGCTTTATAGGTAACTGGATAGCAAGGAGGGGGAACAATTGTTCATTCAGCGTGTTGAAGGAATTAGTCCCTCGCGACCAATTTGGGGCCTTTCTTCTCCTTGTGGAGGATGTCCGGGGTGAAGTGACAGCGGTGTGAGGTGTATAGTTGGCTTTGGATGGGTCACCATTCTCCCAACACTCCGTGTGTTCTTTCGCGCGAGTCAAAAAGCTCCAGTCTGTCCAGTCCAGTCCACAAATAATAAAATTTGTGGAAAAGTGCAATAACGTTTTTATCATTTCAGTTTCTGCCTTCCTCTGCATCTCGCTAAAGTCAGTTTCTTTTAACTGTATTGATGCATTTGATCCCGCAGGGAGTTAATTTCAATCCTAAAAGCGAGTTCGAATTAAACCTCTTGAAACCACATATTTGGCTCTTATTCGCCCATTTTCCTCTGTTAATTTTACTAATTTTAGAAATGCACTTCATCTTACAACTCTTTTAAGTTTTACCGCGTGCAAGATTAACTTGACCCCTGAGTATGTCGAGTAAGAGACCAGAATATTAGTGTCTACCAAGATATTTCCAACCTGCTTTTAAATCAACGATTATGTCGCCTACTACATCCTAACATCCTTGGTACTCTTCTACGAATAAACGCCTTTTGCCAAGGAGATTATACTTGGAACCTTGTCGGTGACATGCCCTTTTTCCTCCAGTATACTATCCTAGTGGCTAAAATGCTTCACCTGCTCTGGATTTTTTAAATCCTAGTTTTAAATTCAATCCGGTATTTTTTGTTTTGAATTCATTCATTAACTTAATATTATTTCGCTTGATAGTAACGTAGTTTTGAAGATAATTCGTCAACTAAAATGGCAAAAACGTGAATATGGACTTAGTGGTTGTGGCAACCCATGTTTCTATCGATAATTACGAGATTTAGAATGTTGTAATTTTCCACAAACTTTTCCAATTATGCAACGCATTTTGACAAGAAATAAATCATGTGAAGATTTTTCGAATGAACACTGATGTCATATATGTGTTCACAAATTCTTTGGAATTCGCTGACGTTACATAACCATGAAGATACAATGGCCAGATGTCACGATCAATTGATTAATCAAAAGATAAGAGCGGTAATGTTATAATGTAAGAAAAAAGGCCGAGACTAATTTTAACTAAGAAAAAAAAGTTGCGGAGGTGACGGAATATAGTTATCTGAGAAGCCGATTAACCAGTGATAGGCGAAGCAAGAAGGAAATAGTCAGTAGAATAGCCCAGGTGAAGAGGGCATTCTACCAGAAAAAGAATCTACTCACGGCTGGAATCACAATCTTGGAAGTAAGAAAGCACTTCATTAGAACTTACATCTTGAGTGGGCAATGCCCGAGCCACGTTGAAACTTTCCCATTAGATCACCGAAGTCAAGCAATGTTGGGCCCGGACGAAGGTTGGAATGGTGAACCTCCTCCATACCTCTAACGCGGTGCTCTTGTCCCCTGTCTTCACGTGGCGGGCAGGTTAAAAGTGGGTTAACACAACGGATCTAAAGAGGTTTAAGTGCCAGGGGGGCTCCAGAAGCCCCCCGCCCAACCCTACAATTCCAATTACATCTGGAGGATGTTGCTTTATGGCAGTGAGGCATGGACGGCTACAATAGCAGAGAATTCTGGGGTGGAAGTTGGTGCTTCAGAAGAATGACGAAGATAAAATGAATCGACCGATTTATACACGAAGAATTCCCAAGAATATTGGGAGAAAAGAGAAGCCTTCTGAAAACTTTGAAAAGAAGACGAGATAATTCTTAGTCGGCCATATCTTGAGACATGATGGAATGACGAAGAGAGGAAAGTGGATGGGAAGAATGGAAAAGGAAGGCCTCATGATATATATAGAGCAAGGAGAGGGACGCGAGAGAAAAGAAACATGTTAATATGCAGAGGTTAGCCAATGAGAGCATCCCGTGTGTCTTAGGATTGTTGGCGGATGATGTGATGATGCATCTTTTCCTCCGACATACAAACCAGATAGCTTAATTCCTCCAAATCCTGTACCTCTTGACCTCTTTCCTTAAAATTTAATTTTTCCCGGAACGACAAACGATTAAAACCCCGTCTTCCTGTATACGCTTGCTTGAAGACATCACTCGCATTCCATTACTCTGTTGAAAGGATCGCACCCCTCTCGGAAGTTATATCTTAATCGTGCCTATCGTTTCCCACCCCATCACCCTCTCGTCTCTTCCTCGAAGCCCTTTTTTATATATTTTTTAATTGCATTTTGTCGTTCATTGCTGTGGTATTCAAGAGGCAAGCACGGATGAGAAGCCCTGCCTGCGTTCGTTGCGTCTCGTCGTTTGAGGGAGGCATGCTCCCTCCGCCTCTCAAGGTTTGTTTACTTCCTCCCGAGACTCCCTCCGCCCCCCACCCCATCCTCCCTTTATTACCGGCGTCTCAATTAAGGCCGTGCGATGATTTGCTCTGCTCGATGCTGAATGATAAATGACGCCGGCGATGTGAATGGATGGAAGGTTGTGAGACCCCTTCCCCCCCAATCCACCCAGTGCATTTTTTTATCATATCTGGTAGTCGTAGATAAAACTTCTAATATTAGGCTCGAGAGCATGTTGCGAATGGGACCGAAGACGTGGGAAGCAACCATGGCAGAGAAAAAATGGGAATCTAAGAAATAGACCTAATAACTTCATCATCGTTCTTATTTTTTTTTTGCAATCCCAAGGTTGGTTAATTCCAATGCCCTATTCTCCCCGATTCATTTCTAGCTCGGTTACGTCCTGGTATTTCTTCTTTTCTGCGTGCTTGCTTTTGATTTAATATTTTAAATATAAATTTATTAGCAATGCATTTCTAGAAATTCATTCTTAATTTAATGCTGTGCGATGATATGCTCTGCTTGATGGTTATAATGACGCATTGCGTGATGCGTTAATCAATAATTATTGCTTTACCTTGCATTTGCTGCCAATTCAGTTACACGTGTCACGTCAATGCTTATCTAAACGTTTCCACAGAGGATTAGTATTTTGCGTCTTATGTCATTTGCATGTATGTAGTGCATGATCGGACTGGTCTTTTTGATTGTCTTCAATATATTGGTGTAGTTACTATTCTCTTTTGATTTGAGAAGCATGCGTGGTGATAATTCACCCTCTGCCTCACACCCTTGCGGAGTCTTGCAAGGTTTCTTCAACCCGGCCGTTGTAGCCAGGTCGATAATATACCGGCCTAGAGACCCAAGGGTCACGGGTTCGAATCCCGCGGATGTTGTGATCGTCTTAGGATTAAGAACTTGGGTTAATTGGGGTGTTATAGCCTTTAGCCGTGAGAATACCCGAAAATCCAAGTGTAGTACTATGTACTGACGTCCTGTTTCTTTGCATTGCACTTATCCTTTTGTCCTCAATCATCTACACATGGATACATTTTACCCTACCAGCTACCGTGAAGGCGTGTGGCAGGGGATGGTATTTTCCATCCATTATTTGACCAATTTTGAAATTATTCAATTATTCTTGCTACTACTCCAATGTACGCTGCGCACAAAAATAATTTAACCTGTGAGCAACGCAAGTAGAAAGCCCGTATACCTGTGCCTGCCAGTATGGCCGACCTTGCTTCTCAAATCAGCCGCAATCCCCCCTCGTGTACATTCTAGCCTCCTTGGGCGAAAAGAGCCGGAACGAAAAGAGTGGAAGAATTGGAAATGTGGTGTCATGGAAGAATAGGTGAGTGACTAACGAGGAGATTCAATGCGGAATGAGAGGCAGAAGGCATCGTGGAAATTCTAAAAAGAAGGAACAACTTCATCGGCTTATTTCGATGCATGATTCGTCTCACAAAGTCGGCGTGGGGGAAGTGGACATGAGGATTTGCTAAGGGAAGGTCTTTATTTCCTATGTGCAGAGTAAGTAGTGAAGGATGTCAATGGGTTATATCTATATTAAGAGGCTAGGAGACTAGACTTTTTATTTATTTTACCAGGGCGGGATAGGACATTACCGTCCTCTCCATCCCCCACCCAGGGCTCTTTCAGATACATACAAGTTTAGTTAAACGTTATTTAAAAACAATCAGCACAAAGTAAAGTTTCAGAAATGGCACATCATAAAATCTTATAGAAAAAGAAAAATAGTATAAAACATCATATCAAAAAAGTACAAAATTCTGCATAGAATCAGGTTTTCAAAAACTAGTCCTTTTACAGTAAAATGGATAGAAAAAAACTGAATACTTTTCGGAATTACTTTCAGGGCTTGAAACAATGGAGATATAAATTAATAAAAGGGTCAGCTGAAAACATAGTAAAAGCAAATATTACAGAAGAGTAGATGGTTATAAAACATTGCCTGCGTAAGAGGAATGCTGCACTGATTGAAGACGAAAAATAAAAAACACGAGTACAAACATAGATAAAAAAATACAAATTAGGAAATTGAACAGAATTTGAATAAACTTATATGAAACATTATAAGACAGAAGAGACAGAAGAATCGAGTGGAAAAATGTATTAAATCAGTCTTGGTAGCAAGGGCCTTGAATGATGTCGATTTATAATAGAAAAATGCACTTACCTACAGTCTTTACAAATGGAAAAAGAAGAAAATAAAAAATAGGAAGACGAAGAAAATCAAAGCCGTAAATATTTGGGGGGCACAAGGAAATTGAAAATACAAGTCAGAATCAACCAAAATAATTATCCAAGGACACGAAACCCCGTTTTACGAGGGCCAAGGTGTTTCACACACTCGAGTTAGAATGCCTGTCATTTTAATTTTGTAATTTCTTGCGCCCGTTGTGGGACCATTGTGAGCGAGAATTTGCGACTTGTGCTCCACAAATCTAATTAGGGATCCACGTAAATACCTTAGTATGGGGGAAATTTAGTTGCCTTTATTCTCTTAGTTCTTTATTTCGTCGAGTTTCTTGACGGTTACCACACAGTTTTGTGTTTGGGGGCGTGTTTCCGTTTATTTGGGTGACGAATTTTTAAAGGGCCGCGGTCACTTAAATGAGCCCACTTCCTGTTTTTCACCTGTTGCATCTTAAAATAAAATGGACTGTGAAGTGTCAGGGTCATCATTCTGCTATGAGTTGAGCCTGTGATATGTGTACCCCTGCCACTTATCATGTTGACGGCTTACTGGATAGCATGTAGACGTAGATGTATTTTCTCTACGTAAAGTCCGTAACACGACACTTATTTCAGTAGATACTGAATATTGCGCTTAACACAGCATACTCAAAATCGTATCGTGCAAATGGCTCCATCGTATGCAATAAATAAGTACATACATGTAATAAGATTTTCAGCACTGAAAATAAGTGTAAGTATGATACTTATTTTTCATCCAAGTCTCGCGTCCAACTACCAATCGCAGGCGGCTAGATTGTTTGAAATAAATACCAGTGGCAGAGCTACAGTCAATTAAGCGGTGTGATATCGTTTAATTCACTGCATACCAATACTGCAGTCGTTCCTTCGTCTAATCTGAGGAAGGAATCTTCTAACATCACTCAAGAATGATTTCAGAAGGAGCGTGTAAAGCAGGCTTTGAAAAAAACGCACAGCCAAACAGTGTAAACAAGCTATAGCTCCTCCGCATTCCATCATAAATGAAAACGGGCAGGTGGATCGTATGGAAGCGTTCATCGGAGGCTTTCAGTATTCACTTTTGAGTAAGCAGAATTAAGCTCGATTTTCAGTCCTGAATTAAGAGTAGTGTAAAATGGCCTTTAGAGGATGTCTCATGGAGCGGCGTAATAGACCTCTGGACAACTTTTTAAATCGCCTTGAAATGCTATTTAAAAAATTGTAAATGATACTAAAACAGCTTAGCGGCGAAAACTATGCATTTATGTAATGTATTTTTCGAGAAATGAGCAAAAGAAATGCCCAAAAAACACGCCCACTTTAAAACGTATTGTGATTGGCCGGCTGAAAGTGACGTCAGATCCTGCAATGATGGGGAAAACGCCGGCATGTTGTAACCTATGTGGAGTTCGAATGGACACGGACCTATTTATACAATCAAGTATGCAACACGATTTAAAAGGACAGATATTCAACACACAAATTCAAATTATAGAATATACTCTCCCATCCGTGCAACAACATATAGCTACAAATCAATACATGTTCCGCTGGCGGAAACAAAGCAAAATATCTTCAATACCTCCAAAACTATCCACGTCACTTTATCAATCCAAATACCATATGCTCCGCCACAGCACCGATCGGTCCATACAGTTCCACACTTCGCCTTCCCACTCCTGCCAGTCAATGCACTTCTCACTTGGTACTCCCACCTCCAAAACTTCCTCCTTCCCCCAATAAAACAGCCAAAATTCCAACACCAATCTCCGCCTCACTCGTGCGACGTGCCGCTCTCGCTCCTCTTCCTCGACTCCCCGCTGTTGATTCTCCCCCTAGCGACCGCGAACTACTATGGCGGCCTTGCGTTATGTTACATTTGCCCCGTCGAAAGAAATTTAGAAAACATTGAGAAATTCTCTTTCGAAACCTCTAAAATGATCTATGAAAGGTGGCCCCGACACCTCTAATTTTGACTTAGGCTAAATTTCATAGATAAATTAAACCTCCTTATGGTCCGTGACTGTGCATCTTACAAACATGTATACACTAATAACATCAAATAAATATATATATACACTGATAACATCAAATAATAAGCAACGTAAATCCTTAGTTTCTAATTTTTACAAACACCAAATAAACACTTCCATTTTATCATCATCATCATCACATATCATTACTTTCACAAATTTCAGTGGTCACCAAGGTAACCTTTGTCCTGCTCTATTCATTCATGTCCACTGTACAGCTGATCATTTGACATACCTCACTTTTATCACCACAGTTCACCAATCTCCTTCATTTCATCTCAACCTCAGTTACATGTTCATACACCCATACAAGCCTCAGAGGTAAGCCAGGACAATGTATACATTCTAAGACATGTCTCAATCCTTACAACATCAACTCCTATCCGTGCCAAAATGAACTCCTTATCTTAAAACATATCTCGAAAGGCATTTCTAATTACCTTGTGACTATTTCTTCCGCTACATATTCGCTGCCTAAGTCCTGCCCCTCTTACTATCTTCTTTCTCTTTCTATATTCTTTCTTTCTCTATCGTCTTTCCCCTTCCTATATCGTGACGTATTCACGCGAATAGCTAGTATTCAAAATGCATTGGGTGTTGTGTGGTGTGTTCGATTGAACTCCCCGCGATACGGCTTTAGATTAGATACATGGAAAACACCTCGGTCTGCTCCAGTCTCCGGATGTCGCAACATAAATGAAAATTTTCCCCGTGTGTCTTTTATCTCATATGGTCCTTCATACAATGGTAAGAAACCCTGGTAGATTTTATTTTCTTTGTGTGATACTGGGCAAGTACGGACCAACACTCTGTCCCCTACTTTTAAGTTTATTATCCCTCTTCGTTGTTTTCTTTCATTCCTCATTCTTCTTTTTTCTCCTTTTGCTGTGATACGGTCTCGGATCGAATCAATAAGATTTTGGATGTCCTCTTCTTCCCGCATGTTCACCGAGGCCAACCACTTATCCCATACGCGCTCAGGCTTCCTCCTGAAGTGTGCCTCTGTAGGCGTTACTTCTATCGTATCGTTAATAGAATCGTTCATGCATGTTTCTACTGCCGGTAACCATTTTACCCAGCGATTATGTGTGCGATGACAGAAAATCCTCAACAATGTTTTTACTGTTCGATGGTAACGTTCCACCTGATTTCCTTGTGGGTGGCGAATGCTGCAGAATACTGGTTTAATCTCGTTCTCTTCCAATTTTCTCACCCAATTCCGACTAGTGAACTGTGTTCCCCTGTCGCTCAATATTCTTTTATATGCTCCCAGGCACGGCATGTGTTTTTCAAAAATGGCTTTAATAATTCCCTTGGTTGTCGCAACTCTTAGCGGGTACAATTTAATGTATTTGGAAAATGCATCTAAGGCTGATAATATGTATTGATAACCATATTGGCCTTTCGGTAATGGACCTACTAAGTCAACACAGAGGAGGTCATTACTCCTTTCTGGAATTACTGTCTGCAGATCCGTATAAATACTGACAGTGGGTGCCTTCAAACGCTGACAAACTTCACATTTCGCCGTCAATTTTCTTATCTCCCGATGGCATCTGGGGAAAGTAAATCTTTCCTTTATCATCGCGTATAATTTAGCTGCCCCCAGGTGGCCATACATCTCATGTGTTTCCTTTATTAATCTCGGGAATATTTCCTCCGGGACACAGATCCGCGGTTTGCCCCTTTCTTCTCGCACTAATCCCGCCTCCGTCATTCGGTATTCTTGATTCCTTTGTTCTCCTCTCTCCAATGCGTTAATGATATCTCGTAGCTTCGGATCCTCCCGCTGTCTTTCCTTAATATTCCGCAAACCATTTTCTAAGTCTCTCGAGGGTTTTTCCGCGAGTATCATCGCAATCAAGGGCTCGTCAATAAGTATTCCTTCCTTTTCTTGAGCATCATACGGGTGTCTACTGAGTATATCTGCCACTATATTGTCTTTTCCCCGGCAGTATCGGATCTCAATGTTGTATTCTTGGATGCTCAGAATCCATCGCGCCAAGGTTGTATTTAATAACTTGCATTGAAATAAGTATGATAGTGACTTGTGATCACTGATCACTATGATCTTGGCACCCAGAATAAAACTTCTGTACCTTCCTAGAGCATGGGTTATTGCTATTAACTCCTTTAATGTAGTACTGTATGTAAGCTCCGCACCCCGTAAACATCTACTTGCGAAATAAATAGTCTGTTCTTCTTCCTTCTCGTTCAACTGGTAGAGTCTGCTCGCGATCGCGTATCCGCTGGCGTCTGTCTGAATATAATACGGTTTATGCGGGTCAGGGTGATGCAATATCACTGATCTGCAGAATTCCCTTTTTAGTTCATCGAATATTCGTTGGTGGTCCCCATTCCATTCCCACTTTCGGTCCTTCTTGGTGAGATCATTCAGCATCGCAGTCATCTGTGCATGATCCATGTGGAATTTTGCGTAGTAGTTTATTAGTCCTAGAAATGACTTAACTTGTTTCCTGCTCCTAGGGCGTGGGAAATTTCGGATCGGCGCAAACTTCTCCTCCGCAATCGTTATTCCTTCTGTAGTAATCTCATGCCCAAGAAATTCTATCTTCTGTCTACAGAACTTTACTTTGTTAAAATTCATTGTAATTCCCGAGGCTTTAAGCTTATCCAAGACAATTTCCAAATGCCTTAAATGTTCTGTAAAATTCCGGGAAATTATTAATAAATCATCAACGAAGTTTAAACAGAAATTGTTGACTTCATCCCCGAAAACATGATCAAGAGCTCTCACCAATGCACTGCTACTAATGGCACATCCAAAAGGTACTCTGGTGAATTGATAGATTTTTCCCTCAAATGAAAAAGCACAGTATTTGCGTGAATTTTGATCCAATGGGATTTGATAAAAACTTTGCGTGAGGTCCAATGAGGTCATGACTTTAGCATTCGCACATTCTTGAAATAATTCTTTCGGTGTCCTGGAGGTAGCATAGTCTGGCCTGATTATCTTATTAACAGCTCTGGCATCCATACACAATCTTATTGAATTATCCTTCTTAATAATGCAAACTAATGGCGAGATATAACACGACGTGCTACTTTCAATTATTCCTTCGACTAGCAGCTCCTTAATGGCTTCCCTTGCCTTCGTACGTAGATTTAGCGGTATGTTATAATATTTATTATTAAATTCTCGTTTCTCCCTTATCTCTAACTTGTACGAATACCCTTTTATTTTCCCAGGCGTACTCGAAAATATTTCCTTCCTCTCCTTTACTATTTCCGCTAATAATCTTCTTTCTTCCCCGGACAATTCCGGTATTTGTTCAATGCTGCTCTCTATTTCCTCCTTCGAAATGCTCGCTTTCTCTCGCTTTGTATGGTTCTCCTTTATCCTTATTTCTTCAATGTGCATCACCAGCTGTTGTGAATATATTTTTGGATCTTTGAATGGACATACTACCTTCTCCTTCCCGTTCCGTAAAATTACTTCATGATCATTGTAATCAACTAAAACCTCTAACATGTCTAGAGTATCTGTTCCCAAAATCATTGTTTTGATTAAACCGGGGACTACGGTACAATTTAATTCCACGTGGATGCTCCCTATTTTTATTGATGGGAATATCTGTTTCTTTATTCTGCCACTCCTTCGGCCAATCGCTCCCATTACCTGAATCCCTCTGACTGGTAGTTCCATCACTTCCTTAAAATAAATTTTGTTTTCTTCGTAAAATTCTTCATTAATACACGTAATTTCTGACCCTGTATCAACTAGTGCTCTGATTTTCTTGCCGCCTATCTCCACTTCTATTTCAGGACATCTTATTTTCGTATCTTCCACGTCCACTTTTTCCTCCTCCAATAATTCTTGGGGTGACAGTAAAATGCTTGCTATTACCTTTTCTTCTCTTAATTCTTCCTTTCTCTCCTTCCCCTCTCTCACATTCGTCCCTGTCCTTTTGGTCTTCGATGTGTTGGGACTCATCCAACATCGCGACCTTATTAGTTTTCCTGTCGTCTTTCTTCGCTCACCTCACTCCTTTCTCTCTCGACGACTATAGTATTAACTCGATCAGCTGGTCCACGGCGGTCATCTCGTTCTATCATTTGTTCATTCCTCATTTCGCGTCCCCTTCCACGCTCTTCCTTCCATTGTTGCCCTCGTCTCTCCGGTAGACGGTTCGGCATATTATATCCTCTTCTATCGTCAGGTGATCCGCGGAAGCTCGTCTCGCCTCGACGTTCCCGTTGATACTGCCAGCGTCTTTGAGGTTCCGATCTCATCTCCTGCGGTTGCTCGTATACTATGTTATCATATCTTCCCAATAACGTCAAAAATTGTGGTAATAACGTTATGTGCTGCGCAATGATGGCTGCATTGACCTCTGGCCCGAAATGATGCTCCAGTCTGTATATGATTTCGTCGTCTTCCATCGCGGGTTGCAATTCCTTTGCCGCACTAATTCGCTTGGTCGCGTACTCCACTCTACTTGCAGATCCCCTCGTATTATACTGGCCAGAATCGAGCATTCTTCTCACCTCCATCTGCTGTTGTCTACCCCAGTATTGTGCCAAGAATACCCGCTTGAAATTATCTAAGTCTGTGTGTAGATGCGCTGTGGCGGTCATCCATTCGCCAGCTTGTCCTATCATGCCTTGTCTGATGATCTTCAGCATATCTTCTCCCGTTAGTTGGTAGATTCCCATGTACTCCTCTAGTTCGCGGATATAACGCATCGGCCTTGCTCCTCGCCTCCCATCAAATTGTGGTATTCTCATGCTGACTGCCGGGACCTGTGACACGTTCACTCCTCTGGTTCCCTGCACCTTGATCTTCTCCGCTTCCTTTTGTGCAACCATTTGCCTTTGTTTTTCCCATCTCTCCCCTTCTGTAGTATACGCCATTGCTGATAGTTGTTCTATTTTCTCATCGTTATCCTTGAACCTATCAACCATCATATCAAATATTCCCCTTGATTCATCCTTCATGATTTCAAACCTTCTCGTCGTCCCTTCCTTTAATTGTTCTATTTCTGTACGAACCTCATAATTTTCCTTTCTATTCTCTTCTCGCAGTTCCCTCACTTCCGTGCGAATCTGACTCTGCCCCTCTTCTACTCTTGCTATGTAAGCGTAGACATTTTCGTTCCATTCGGCTTTCGCTTCCTTTATTCTCTCCTCAAAATGAGCTGCTAGCCTTTTTTCTATTCTCTCTCCCAATTGTTCGGATTGTTCGACGAACATGGCTCTTAGCTCCTCTCTTCTTTTCTCTTCTCGCTCCATCCTTTCCTTCTTTCTCTCCTCTTCCCTCACTCTTTCTTTTTCTTCTAACCATGCAATAATGTTAGATCCGACTGCGGGAAACTCCATTATTTTAAATTGATGAGTATCGATATTTATTCCCTTCTCCTCAAATGCCGATCGTAATCTGTTAATTAATTCTTTCTTAATCCCCACGGTATCTAAACCCAGTTGTTTTAATTCCTCGACAATTTCTGTCTTCTTTAATTCACCCAAATATTTAACAACCGTGGCCATTTTGCCCAAAACGAACGCCTCGACGAGAGAATTTACTTTAATTGTTGTGAATGCAATTTTTTGTTGACTGGACGCGCACGAAACTAAGCGTCCTTATTGACAAATTTTCCCGATATTGTTGACTCGCCTAATGGTTGCTAAATTCCCGTATTAAAACGCTTCCATATATTCCGCTTTCTCAGGTCTTCCGCGTGGTATATACTACTAACGTTTCCCTTATTAATTTTCCTCGCAAACGTTAATTTAATAAATCGTGCCCCACGTTGGGCGCCAAAATGTAACCTATGTGGAGTTCGAATGGACACGGACCTATTTATACAATCAAGTATGCAACACGATTTAAAAGGACAGATATTCAACACACAAATTCAAATTATAGAATATACTCTCCCATCCGTGCAACAACATATAGCTACAAATCAATACATGTTCCGCCGGCGGAAACAAAGCAAAATATCTTCAATACCTCCAAAACTATCCACGTCACTTTATCAATCCAAATACCATATGCTCCGCCACAGCACCGATCGGTCCATACAGTTCCACACTTCGCCTTCCCACTCCTGCCAGTCAATGCACTTCTCACTTGGTACTCCCACCTCCAAAACTTCCTCCTTCCCCCAATAAAACAGCCAAAATTCCAACACCAATCTCCGCCTCACTCGTGCGACGTGCCGCTCTCGCTCCTCTTCCTCGACTCCCCGCTGTTGATTCTCCCCCTAGCGACCGCGAACTACTATGGCGGCCTTGCGTTATGTTACAATGTATAGTACCTGTGGACTTTGCTTTCAACATTTGCTGCTGGATTTACATTGTTTGGTGGGGTTAAGGAAGGCTACGAACATGTATGATTTCTTTAGAAGTAATGGAGTCTGAGTTTATCAAAGCTGACGCAAGATTTTTTCCAAAAATCTCAACATCAGCAATGTTTTCTTACGTATCAACACTATGTAAAGCATTAAATTGGTTAAAGGACCTAAATGAAGGTTAAAGCAGCTAAATGAAGCTTCGTTCAATCTTCGAAGAAAATATAGTTCAAACGGAGTGAAGATGGCGAGGTAAAAGCATGTCAATGTTTGAAAATGAATGTTCACATTTGAATTTTGTAATATTTATAACATGGTGATAATGAATGTTATGGTGTTAGGGTCGTTCGTGAGGAACACAGCGATCATGCCATCGGCTACGTGCAAGTTAAGCTCGGTAAAAAGTGTTTGTGTTGTTCGTGCTCGAGTATACCTCGAGCATAAATTCTAGTAAGGTACTTGGGATATGTCGTGAAGCACATATTTTGATGGATGGCGAAGACAAGTAGATAGTGCCTTTCGTGCAAGGATTGCACATCAAGTTCGGGTACGTAAAAACAAGAGTACCTATTATGAACATCTACTTTATCCATTTGTTTACATTGAATTCCTGCTCCAATAAGTGACGACATTTCTGTTTTTCAGGCACATAATACCATTAACGCATCGTTTGGGATAAGTTTTCAAGGATTCAGATTATTAAATAAAAAATACGATGAACGTGAAAATCATTTGTTTGTAATGGCATAACCTTATGGTGCAGTGATGTGTTTTGATACGATTTCGAAGAACTTCCTTTTGGGGAAATATATTTTGGGCTGTTGAGACAAAGGTAGATTAAAAAGACCCTTGATTACCGAATATACCGAGGTACTACAGAATTTAACCTGTTGCGCAGCAAGCAAGTACGATCGTGATCCTAGATTCTTATTTTGTGTGGTGCGATATTGGTGTATTTGGCATATTAGCTGTTCTCAACGCAGACGTGGTATATTGAAACGTACATCTTATGCGCTACATCGTGAAGTTAACGCAAAAATAAATATTCTCGTCTACAGCTGTTCTTTTTAAACTGTGTTTAAATTTAAGTGTCCATGTGTACAAGTAAGCCATTTGTCGCCAATCCATCGTTCATGCTGACCTTTGAACGGTGAAAATTACTTACTGCTTGCAATTACCAAAAGTTAGGACACCTAATTGTGAAAATTAAGCAGCTATAGGTTCAGTCTTCGAAACATAATTGAAATATGCTTAGCGAACTTTTTCAAACATGGAATGTTTGATATGGAAAAGATTTTTCGTCACTTGTGTCCAGCACATTTCCCTCGTACTCTGATTACTGATATGTGCATGTATTAAATCTCTTAGCAGTGTTTTCAAATAAATGAAAATGCTTTACTGAATAATATTGAGCACATCATCATCAAGGGTCAACAATCCTAGGATTGGTTTGACGCAGCCCTCCACTCGATTCTTCTCTCGGCCAACATTGAGCACATATCAATGATTGAGCACATATCGATACATAACATCAATAGTAATACTATCGGCCTTTCGTTTTGACCTAGTTTCTACTCAATTAAGTATAATTACGCTTCCAGAATTTGAAAAATAAAGAAAGACAGAGTGAACGATAAAAAATGCGCACGTTTGATTGCAAAGACATAGTTCCCTTTCGCCTGTTTTTCTTTCTTCACTCATAATTATCCTGTTTCGGGTAATTAAAAAAATACTTCTTAGAGGCATTCCCCTTGGTCTCATGATATTTTGACGCAATGCAACATTTAAAGCAACGCTTTGGCACATTAAAAAGAGTGTATTTATGAAAGGCATTTCAATTGTAATCTCCTGAACGTTTGAAATTGCGCATAGGAATATATGCACCACGACCGCTGTTGCAGGACCGACGTCATTCAAGGTGGCTGCTATGCGAATTGCGTTTTTGCGGGGTTCAGCTTGTGCCGATTTCAAATGCTCGTATTTTATTAATAAAATACTTTCTGTAAAAACTGCTTTCGCAGCAAGTCATGTTTTTGTATAAACTCTACGAAAGTTTCTTTATTGGAATATGTGTCCAGAGGTCTATTGCCTTTTCAAATAGGTGCGGCATTCAATCGGAAACCATCCTTCCCCGACGCATCAGCTCAGTGATTTCTTTTGCCCGAGAGAGGGCATCGGGTCGAAGGCTCGCGTGCCGCGCGAGATGAAATGCACCAATGGAGAGGAAGATTTTTCCCAACAAACTATTTCGTCAGAGAGAGTGATTCTTTTCCTTAGGACTGACTTGGGGTTACTTATCTTGTCCGACGCCGTCATCGTGATTGACTGGCGGCGAATGTGGGAGAACGGACTTGCACACGATTATTTCTTCAAATAATATCTCTTGACATGCCCCGGAGCGACATAGAAGAGCTCTGAAAGCTTTTGTTAAGACGTTTGTTTTCAAGCTTTCAGTCATGCATTCATTGAACGGCTGCCGGTATCCTGAGTAGCCATTTAATTCGGACCAATAATTGCTGGAAGAAAAATTATGTAACCCAATGAAAGTCAAGAATATACACCTTACACGCCAGAGCGAAAAATAATGTTTAGCGATGGGTTAGGCATTTATTTAGATGGATTAAGTTATTAGTTTTATTAGGTATGCAAGGTTGCAACTAACACGTATGTAAGTAATATTGAGAATATTTTTCAAATGCAACACAGCCTGGGAAACCGACATTATGCCTTATTATCCGGTTATAATGTTTCCTAATCTCTTATTATTTTGGGGGAATATTCAGTGCATTTCAAATCTATCGATGCGGTAGTCTTTCTCTCTAATCTCAATATACTGGTCAAAAAGGCCTAATTTTATTAATTTATTTTGATGTCATCAGTATAAAAAAGACGGGCTTTAAATTAACTTCAAAGGTCGATTCTAAATTGTAACCTACGATCTGTTAGAGATTCACATCCTTGTTCTTGTTGTAACCTGGACTCAATGACCCAATCATGGTGACGACCTCCACATATCTCTCCCGTATTCTCTACATGTACACATGTGCTCATTTATTAATCAAAGAGTTTCTATTTTGTCATTTATTTAACCCCGAAAATGTTACGTGCCTCAGGTGAGCCAGAGCTCACCCCGAACAGATTTAAAAAAATATTTCCAATATGTTAAAAATGAGTGGATACGTCGAATAGGACGTTAAGCCTTTTGGCGCATTTCGTTAAGCCTTTTACTGCCAGTGGCCCGATATATCGGCCCTGTATGCTTGTGCAAAAAATGCCGAGGGCCTATATTGGCCGACTTACATGTCATCGATACACATTTGTGATATTATATTAGCTTCATATCAGAGGTAGCATGAATGATTTTTTCATCCTTATAAAAACTATAAATATATATAGGTATTGTCAACATTGAGACAATAACATATTTATATATTAAAATTAAGTGCTTCAAAATATCTAATATTCATAATCTAACGATTTTCATGGAAATGTTCCTGGCAGTTTTCGCAGAGTCTGTCTAAAGGCTGGCAGTGAAAGGGTTAAGAGCAGGCTAAAGACGACGCCGGGTTTCTCTTCACTCTTCCTCAGTTCCCATAAAACTCCTACCTTTACTCAGTTAACCCACTCATTCTCTTTGGGGCAAATGACCTCAGTCCTCGGTCGCCTTCCCCAAATAACTATATTATGTACATGAGCAGATGTTTGCGTGTGTGAATAGTGTTAGTTGGGAAGGAAGTATAAAACCTACGTTCATTTGATGGACAGTTTAACCTACATATTTTTACAATTTTGCATCTGTCTAGATGCAAAAATGTAAAAATATGAATGAATGTAAAAAAAATGTATGAAGAAAAAAATGGTTGAATCAATAGAAAGAAACTAAAACTAATCTTGAAATTAAGCCTAAATCACTCGATAATTTTTCACGTTCAGGGATCATTTACGCTGTAGCTATCAGGAAAATAAAAATGAGAGCAAAAGTTATCATTTTAACCATTAGCTCGGTCGTTTTCTTCGTCCCGTTTCAAATCATGCGAGATATTGATCTTTTACCTTTCACGGTCACGTGTTGTTTACATTATATGTTCCGTTACTGGCCTCAGCATTCTACATTTCCTGCCATGCGCTCTGATTGACCGCCTTTCGGGTTCACGTGCGTCTACAGGGAAGGAAAAAAGGTTCTAAGGATTGCCCTAACGATGAAATAAGGGATGGGAGTCCCTATCATTTGAGCTACAAATGATCGTTTTGGATTCTCACTTTTCAGCTGGCATTTGAGATTCATCGTCGCTGTCCCGTTAAGGTGATCATCATGGGTCACTGAGTGTACACTAATAATTTTTTAAACACGTCAAAAAATACTAGAACCGCATTTTATTTCAATAAAATTAATTATACGACACCCTACATGCTATTATGGAAATTTCACATGAATTATATAATGTATTTTTGCCCAAGTTAAAGCTTATTATTGCTTATCAAAACAAAGGTTGTCATGGTTACTATTGATAGTATCCGGCACGATATTCGAAATGAAGGTGAAAATTAAATTTAAACATGCTTTTCTGTACATTTGAGTCGGTGTGGCTCCGTGATATTTGTTTGTGATATTCAGAATAAAAAATATGTTTCTTGTTATTTTACATTTAAAAGAAAATCTGTGCACACGTTATCGAATTATAACGAAATCTAACTCGTGTATCATAAGGTTGCGTGTTAAAAAAGCGTGGAATTAAATAAAATCAATCCGGTGAAATGCATTTTTTTAACACTTTTACACATAGCTATTACTAATGGGGGCGTTTACTTGGAAACAAAATCGCTATATTCTACACAAAATCGTGAGATGGAAACGAAGAACGAATTTTAGTGAAAAATTAATATTCTAACCAGAGCCATTCACTCATGAATCAAAAATACCTACATAATCCACCCCCCCTCCTCGACAGTTTTGAGAGAAAGGGAGTGGGAGTGAAGGTGGACACAAAATGTCTGCTCGTGCAGATCCTGTTGCATCGTGTAAATAATCCAAGATAACTGAACAACAAAATGTTTTCTATTAAATTTTGGCGTGACAAAAAGGGTGCTGAAGTTTATATACTTATTGACAAGTCGTAGTCTTAGTCGTAGATGCATGCATTGCCTTTCGAAATAATCCGTATGGAGTTTAATAACCTTCTCCTATGGCAGAGTCAGCGGTGTTTCCCCCTTTGTGATTGGGCAAAGGAGCTTTGTTGTCTCACTTGCGATTGGACGAAGTGGATGACGTACAAGTCTGTCAACAAGTACAAGTCACAAAATGTCTGCTCGTGCAGATCCTGTTGCATCGTGTAAATAATCCAAGATAACTGAACAACAAAATGTTTTCTATTAAATTTTGGCGTGACAAAAAGGGTGCTGAAGTTTATATACTTATTGACAAGTCGTAGTCTTAGTCGTAGATGCATGCATTGCCTTTCGAAATAATCCGTATGGAGTTTAATAACCTTCTCCTATGGCAGAGTCAGCGGTGTTTCCCCCTTTGTGATTGGGCAAAGGAGCTTTGTTGTCTCACTTGCGATTGGACGAAGTGGATGACGTACAAGTCTTTTGCACGCCCATTTTCCAAAGGGTTAAAAACATGTTTTTCTCCGCGTATTACTCGAGAACTAATGGACGAATCAAAAAACGGAAAAATACGGGTCTTTTTATTTTACAAACTCTATCAGATTCAGCAATAAAAAATATGGTAAACGACCCATTACGACACGTATATAAAGTTCACGAAAAACTGTACAAATACCAAAATTACTACTGTAAAATGATCGTGTGATTCGGGATTTAGATGCTCCAATCTGGGTTACCCCGTTTTCGATATTCCTAATTAAAAAAAGTATTTTTTGGATTTTATGACTTTTTTATTATTCACGGAGTATTATATATTTAAAAAAATCTTTTGTCCTACGATCCCATTTTTATATTAGTGGGACCTATTGGCACTGGCTCAACCCTATAGCATATCCAGTGGGATACCTTCGTACATTTGCGCCGTAGTTATGGATATGTTTCCCTGAGATATTTATTCAAACAGAATTTTGCCGTACCGAACGATTTACGTATTCAACAAACGGAGTTACAAAAACAAATTGGTTCTTGTGCTAGATGGGTGCTGAACGGCATTATACTCTAATATTTGATGAACTAAAGCTCATCTCTTTCTTCATTTTAACTGCTGAACTCTTCATCGACCTTCACAATGCCGTGGTCGGTTCTTTTATGTCGAGTGGGTTGAGAACTATCGCACCTCTCTCTCACGTCCTCTATCGCGGTTCTCAGCGGGAAGTGAATCTGTGCATGCGACCCGCGTCTTATCCGATCCGTGCCAATGGGAAAGTGTGACTGCGTAAGGCACGAGCATGCTGTTACGTTGAGGTTCATCCGCAGTCATTCAGACCAGTTTCGCGTGAACGCTTTAGCGATTAGTCTAAAATTAACTCGTGCCGTCACCTCCATTATGCGGGGGCGTGGTTGCATCGAGAGGTTCGCATATCGTGCGTCACTTGTCGTTCGATCGTTGCTGTTCTCCGTCGTTCTGACGAACTGGGGGCATTTATATCGCGCATACGTTCGTCCTTTTTTCGGCTCCTTCATTTTTGAATAGGTCCCGGTTCGTGTGAGAACATCGACGTGGCATGAACCAAAAATATGACGTAGAATTGATTATAGTGCTCACCTGCGGTCTTGGAAAAAATGGTGGACTTATTCAAATGTTGTGCCGTCCATAATAAATTATGTCTACCCTCACGTACTGTTAATAATAATATATTTATTAATAATATTTGCTGTTAACTTGAATTTTAGGTGTTCCATCGAGTTTGATTACACAGATTAACCCACGGATTTTGATGGAAAGTCGTCAAGTTAATGAATTAGGAAAGGATGTAATCAATAGCATTCTCAAAACGGTGAAATTCGCTGTGAAATCCATAGAAAAATGGTATTTACGAGAAAGGTGACTTTGTGTTCGAAGTAACGGTTTATGGTCAAATGAATGCGTCTTTGCACTCGTTTATGGAAACACATTTAACAAAACGAAGTCATATTGGTAAGTTGATGCTATAGCCCCGCGCCATTTGTCTGGAAATTTTGAATATGACTTTGACTGTCCTCGGTAGCACAATTGTAAGGAAGCAAACGATCGTGTGGTTCGGAGCTGGGAATGATGAAAAACTAAAAAAGAATGCCGGGCACCTTAACCTTTTCGTAACTTTCAAAATACGCCTCACCCACATTTGAATCCAGTAACTCCGCTCATTAGCCGTACGCACTAATAACTGGGCTATCACGCAATCATTTTTCAAAAGATGGCGTGGTGAATCGCACGAAAAATGTTGATTCCCATCGTGAAATTTGCCAAGATTCGAGGTCGTCGAATCTCCCGCAGCATTCTCCAAAACTGCGTGGGCAGGAGCTCCGAGGATATGTCGTGGAAATATCTGTTCTCGCCCGGGGAGTTATGCAACTTTTTTTTTATGGACCCGACCTCGGCATCTTAGCGCATGTACGTAAACCCAGATAAAAATATCCCTCCCGTGGAGTCGTTCGACTAATGGCGTTCACGAAAGAGCTCCAAGCGAAGTGCTCGAGTCTATAGTATAAAGAAGGCTCGTTTGTGGTCGGAATGCGGTTGGCTGTTCTGGGCTTGGGACGGGCGGGCACTGTCATCCAAGGAGATTAGATTGTAAATGTGAAGGCATTGGCATGCTAGCCAATGGGTGGCAATGATGATAGAGAATGGGTGTGATTGGGAACGATTGGGCTCCACCTCCTCAGCACTAGGCATTTCGTTTTGTAAGGCCTCTTATGGAGACTGCATGTGTAGTAAAACTTGAATAGCAAATGAAATCGTGCCCCCCATTTTCACGCTGTGGCGTCAATTAATCCCCCAAGGCTATTTAAGGGAGGTATTAATGCATTTGATTTCTCTTGTAGTTAATTTAGTTTCAAAAAATTGTCTGAATCTTTTCAAACTCCCTATTTGGCGCGTATTTGATCAATTTCCTCTATTCATTAGGCGAATGTTAAAAATTCAATCTATTATTCATTGTATTATTCTAAGTTTTATCGCGAGCATAAAATAATTTTATCCGTGAGTATTGAGAGTACATACCATTTCCGTACTTACCAAGATGGCCGCTGGCCTATCAAATCAGCTGCGATGCCTCTTCCAGTACATTATAACCTCATTTCTGTCATCCAAGTGGGAAGAGAATAATGCGCGATGACCAATCACATATTTGAAGTATCACTTCACCAATGAAGTTAGGTGAGCGAATCCTGATCTAAAGGCGTGCATTGTTATTTTGAAGTCATGTAAATTGAGGAAGGTTGCCATATTGTCGACCGTCGACAATGAGGAAATTTTTGCGTCCGAGCCTCGACAAATCACGTTTGTCGCATAGGAACAATAATTGGGTTTGTTTAGGCTGTGACACCTTGTCCGTGTGTAAGAGTGCAGATTCACTAGTGGATAGTGAGTAGGTAGAGCTAGGTGATTCACCCTTGACGGATTAGGGATAGTTAATATAATGGGCATAAAACTGTTGAAAACCTTTAATCTCTAGCTTTAAGGGAGCTAGATGTTGTGACGAACAGCAGTACAATCAGTGACACAAAGCAGACGTACCTAATTGTGTGCACTGCCCCACAATCCGCAAGGTTAAAGCCGACATTGTTCACCAAGGTATTCGGGAAAATATTTTAGCTCATTATATTTCCACGATAGGATAACCACGTATTTTTCTGTGAGCTTCAATCGCTGGACTTGCCTTGATCAGAATTAGCACTTTTTGCCCTTTGATAAGTTACTCGTTTCGGAGTAGATATTCTGCTTCTCCGTTACACCTCTACCAGCAAAAAAATGATATCGGCATCTCCTCGGGTGGCACTTCATCGGATATTTTCTGTAATCTCTGACCGCACGGACCGCAGCAGTTCAGATTTCTGAGAAAGAGATATTTTCAGGGAGTTGACTGACGTCTACGTTTAAACATAGCAAAACCGTCACCGATATACTTTATTGGATATTGTGTGGTTAAAATGAATAGCGAGAACAATGGTTGGAAGTGACTGAAAGACCTATCCTTTGTGTTTCACGCCTTGCGTATAATGCATTTCGGTATCCAATAAGAAGTTTCAGAAATATGCAGTGGAAGAGCGGTAAAATCAAGGAGTTTTGCGAGCTCAAGCACATTACTAAATCGCTAATAAAGGTCAAGATATTCTTCTGTAGATACTAATCGCTTAGTTACAGGCGCTTGATAGTGAAACATGTTTCATTTGTTAAGTTATATTTTTCTAATTGTGCTCGGTTGTAATCCATGTTTGGTTGTATTTCAACCACTGCCACATACCCTGGGGTAGCTTGCTGGGGATTCAGTTGATAAGGAAGAAGTTGCGGTGAAGGAAATATGCTTTATGTCTTCCACCAACCAAATCCCCACGTACCTAATATTTTACTCTCTTTATATATTGAATGAATGAAATATATTTCATTACTTAAATTAAAACCACCAATTATATTTATTACGTTTTAAAGCGTCCTCCATTCAATATTGTTCACATCTGCGTTTCTACGACCAATAACTTTGCGGAAAGTAAAATAGTTTCTTCTTGTTTCCTTTTCTTCGTCACGCAAGATAGAAATATCCTTAATATCACATATATGGTAGACATTGGCTCATTCGTTGGCTTAATGGCTAAAAATATGTGGCAGGACCGGTAGGACTCCCGTAAATTGATAAATTTCCATGTCGGGGAACTGCAGCTGACTGTAAATATATTCTTATATGTACTCATATTATCGTTTGTTTGTAAGGGCCTGAGTGTGAAGATATTTTTTTTTCATTTCATCTCTTATTCAAATGGTTTCATACTTTGAAAACTGGAATGGTTTTTTTTTTCTTTTGCTTTTTAAGCTTTACGACAGGAATAAAGTTTGGATGAAGTTCCTTCCCGTTAGCGAGCTTTCGACGTTTATTTCTTGTTTTATCCGGCACAGCCGATGAAACCTAAAAAGAGAGAGAGAAGACTTAACGACATCTCTGCCCACCGTTACCCTCTCTCTGCAGCAAGGTGTGTCCACACTTCGTCCTTCGGTAAATCTTTAGTCGTCTCACATTCCGCACCTTGAGTGTCTCCGTCATATATCTCATTTGAATCGCCGAAGTCAACGCTCTCTGGGGCTATCTCACAAACCTCCCAGGTCTGTCGGTGGCGGAATGTCATAAATTCCTCTTCTCTCTCCTAGCTCTTCCTTCTTGCGATATTCCGCACCTGTGCCAGAGGTCGTTTCGGATCGGGGAATGAGGCTGGTGCCATTGGCCGTGGTTGGAAACTCAAGTCTCTGCCTCCTAGCGAAGGATATATCAGAACAGCGAACTCATTCGTCGGGGTCATTCATCACAATGTAATTTTGCAACCTTAAAAGGGAATTACTGTAAATATTTGTTTAAAAACAAAGTGATTTGCACTGGTATCTAAAAAATTGGAGGGGTTGGCCTCGTAAATAACTTCATAAGTTGAGGCATCACGGGCTTCGTTTCCAGGTTGTGTAAGCCATTGAATGTGCACGATTTTCTATAAAAAAAAGTTTCCCCTAAGATGGTTGAGTAACAAACGCTCGCAACTTAATTAAACTGTCCGATTTTGGGTAGAAATTCTTGTGGGCAGTGATATCTCATGATCGGGACATTGCATTACTACCGGAAGCATTTCAGTATAGTGGTACTGAATACTAAAGAACTCAAATGCGTTTCCTCTGCCTTTAAAATAACGTAAATTGGAGGGGTGGGCGGGGGCCTTCTGGAATCCCCCTGGCACTTACAATTAGACCTCTTTGGATAAATTGTGCCCACAACCCACATTTAACCTGCTCGCCACTTGCAAACCTACAAGAGCGCACGGGCACTCGCCTCTACAAGAGCGCCACGGTAGAATTATGGAGGGGGCCTCCGTCCGGGCCCAACGTTGCTAACTTCGGTGATCTGACGGGAACCGGTGTGACAACGTGAGTAGGCCCTTGACTGGTATCTAAATCCACTCTTTACAATAGAAGCCGCCGCAAAGGCCTGTGGCAGGAGGTGGTAGATCGCCGAACGAGAAAATAAAGAGTTGATATCAAAAAAACAGATTAACGCGAGAGAAGGAAATTTTTGGAAAGTAATTAACTTTGTTTGAGTTGTGGACATGGACTTCGAGTAGTAAAGCGAATTAGTTTCTTTCGGTCCCATAAAATTAGTTGTTGCTTCTGTCTTTCTTGCTAATGTAGTGTTTAGGCAGAAGTGTCCTTATGTTTCGTAATCAATCGTATTCGTCTCGAATGCAACATGAAGTATATTCAATCGGGCGTGAATAGCGTCCGTTTTAGGCACTCCCAAAATCCCAGTGACCCTTTATTAACGTTTATAATGATTTTTTTTAACGAAACGCGTTGTTCTCTTTTGTATCCCTACTGCTCGAAATTAGTATGTGAAATATGTAAATTAACTCTTTGCGGACGAGTTTCGGCGTTATTCTCGAATTCTTTCCTAACCTTCGTATGAAACAAATTGCGTCCGTGCGTGATATAAGCAGAGGTATTCGATTGGGGTATATTTTCAGGCCAATTGTCTATTCCTTCTGTGAGGGTAATACGCACAGAGTGCATAAGGACGTAAAATTGGCGAAATTCTTAAAAAATGCATTTAAAGGCCTTAAAAATATTCATTTTGGCACATGGATTTCTAGGATTACGTTTAAAATGCAGCAGGAGTGACCTTCCTTAAAGTTTTGTCTGGAAGAATAATCTACAGTCATTTTTAATATATTGAAGATAAGTTGTCGTAAGAATATTTGTTTATTTAATTCAGGGTCTACAGGGCTAATCCCAAGGAGATCGTGGATGTATATCGTGCCCAGAGCTGTTGTGTCTTACGGTAATTATTGTTTTAATATGAATAAGCCATCTTATTTGGAAAAAAAAGATAAAATATTATTACTTTTTCATTTTTATCACGTACATGTTAAAGTATATTTGAAACATTTATCATGCATTATAGGGATGCGTGGTACTGCAATGTATCGACTCCTATATACGATGTGAAACTACCCAATTCCTCCAGATGATGTAGAGGCGGTAGCCAACGCGGTAAGAAGGTACGCTATTCTGTGTGATACCAAGCGATAACATACAATATTAGAAATATACGTTACGTATTCAATATATCTACGCTTTTGCGGCATGAAGTTATCATTGCGGTTAGATTTGAAAATCCACATAGGGCGCAGATCTAGGTAGCAATGAGCTACCCAATAAACCGTAGGTCGTTGGTTTGAGCCACACTTGTGTATGAAGTCTCATGTAGGTACAAGTATGAATGTCTCATGTCGTCTAATTTTAATTGAAATTTGTGTAATCAATAAAACACTGAGTGAAATGTGTAGTATTATTGTTAGAGCGAAATTAATTTTTATGCATTTGCAAACATATTTCATAAATGCTTTCGGAAATATATTTTAAATGCAATTTGTGTTACAAGTGAACGATTTTCTGATGCATTTTAAGGACTTAGTCAGATACGCAATGCATATGCATCCAAGAACACTTTGGAAATGCAAGAATGACGCTGAGAAAATAAGTTTCCCTGGAAACGTAGTTTAACTGCTTTTTTTGTTATCCGTGAGCATTTTTCTTATTCATTTCATGTTCTATTTCAAGTGTTTTATATTATGGATTTGAATTGCCCTTTATTGTATTAGATTTTAAAACAATTAGTTTGCATTAAAAATTCGCTTTCGAAATGTAACTCATGTAATTAAAATTCATTTTTTAATGTATGCACACGAACGAATAAAAATTAATTTTTAATGTATGTATACGAACGACATACAGAAGCTATTTTTTTATTTTTAAAACAATTTGTTTCGGAATACATTTTCAATGCATTCTCGTCATGCACCGAAAACACAAGTATAATCTGAGATGTGCATTTTAACTGCATTAACGACACGCGTGGGCACTTTAAAAGAGTTGATTCGAAGTGCTTTTTCAACTCGAAGGAGCGTCACGATTCCTCGTCCAGCTATCCTCCTCGAGCCTCCCCCAAGCGTCCTGTTTTGGTGTTTCAACCTGCTTACTTGACCCGAGTTTCCCGGGGAAGAAAGACCCTCTTGGGTTCACTCTGCACGGATACGTGATCGCGGTGCTTAAGTGAGCGTGTAGTACGCGCGCGTCTCGCGAAGAACGGGGTGGCGGCTGAACGCTGGTTTAGAGTTTCCCCATTTCGTCTGGTTAGTGTTACGGAGTGAGATGAATTAACTTGAAGAGAGTCAGCCGTTAATCACCGAGTGAATTATGGCGGCGTGCGAGGCTTCCTTTCCTATCGCAAGTGGGATTTTGTTCACGTAAGCACGTTGTAGTGAGTTCTAGCGTCTTTATTTGATTTTATTTTCCTTGAGCTATCGAGGTTGAGGTGAATTTGTCATCACATTGCCGACATCATCATCGAAAGCCTTCACAAGATTGGTTTGATATCATGGGGGTTGTGTTTGAAACCGTCGGGATTAACTCGAATAGGTAACCAAGGAGTCATGTGGTGTAAACAGGAATGGTTCGCAAATTCGGTGCATTAAAACCGCTAATTACAACCTCATTCATTGTTTACACTTGTAATTATTTATCTCATCTGGAGGCTCTATAGTCGAGAGAGATGGAAAAAACTGAAATGAAAACAATTAATAATATTGTAACGAGTGATTCAGGCACAGTACATTTGCTAACCATTCGTGTTTGTACCACGTGACTCCTCGGTTACTTATTCGAGATAATCCCGACGGTTTCAAACACACACCCCCAGACCTCCATTCGATTCTCGTAACGACTCACTCACTCAGGGCCATATTCAGAATATCAAGTACAATCTCGCTTCTACTGCTTGCGCCCAAAACTCCCTAAGAGTCAAATTGGTGTACACATTTTACTTTTAAAGGTGGTATTACTTCTCAGCGTGCCGCAAAGAACTGAGTTCATATTCTGAATGTGGCTGAGACATATCAGAATCTCAACTACAGTCTCACTTCCAATGCTGACGTCATAATATCCCTATAGCGAGAAGATTCTCCTTGATATGGTCCTATAGTCTGTGAATTTATCTTGGCAGTGACGTCACACCGCTGAGTTGCCAGATTATTTTGGATGCTCTCTTCTTCGTTTTCTCCTGCACGATTTGGAGAACAATTAACTAACATTTTCCGGCTTATAATAAAAGTTTTTCATTATTTAAATATTCTACCAGCATATTTTTTTGGAAGTGCAGTTATTTTCCGTTATTTTCCCGTAAATTCTCTGTCAGGCATTCAAGGCGCCCTCGATCTCCTATTTATTAAAGCGTATTCGCCGGGAGTTGTGCAAGTGATCTTTCATGGGACTCCGGAGTCAGCGTGCCTCACTAAAAAGTTCAATTTCAGTGAATCAAGCAAAAAAGTGTCATGCATTTAAGTTATTAGGGTTGAGTGAGTTATACTTATTAGGTTATATAATATAAGGTACTTTGTAACCTTGGCAGTGTCTGTGATGGAAAAATTCGTACAAATATTGCTAAATGTGAGCTCTGCCCTCGTGTGGAGTGTACTTTGTTTTTCTCGAAGTTTTCTGCGGAGTTCAGCATTTATGAGCAATAATTTGTGTACTATAGTCATATTTAATACCCCCGCTGTTTAATTCGAGTATTAGTGATGTTAAAATTAGAATTTGTCTATGTTCATGTGTAAAGCAGACGCATGGGCTCGTGACGTGCTCTCATATTTTTCTATTTTCTTCTGACAAACGCCTCGAAAATGACAAATAATACCTACGTAATAAAGCTTGTGAGGTTGATTTAATGCGGGATAAATGGTAGGAGGTGAATTTGTTGGGATTTAGCTTGAATAACTGTAAAATTGTTTCGGTCACGTACGAATTCATGCTCAGCATGCCGACAGGTATATCTCTGTTATTTGAGTACAGCTGATGCAGCTAAAGTTACAAAGATAGTGTGATAAGTCGTCGTACACTTCATTATAAGAGAAAAACCATAAACCAGGGTGTTTTCCGTTAGATAAGTACGCTGGGAAAAACATTTACCGTGTCAATCAAATCCTCATTGTTGTTATATTGTAAATGTTTTGGTGATTATGTGGAATTGGATTTATTTTTCGAAATAAAATGATAGTATCATTAATATATTTTTAAGCCATATGGTAAGAAATTCGAGTAGTTCCTATGTGGTTGATTCCCATGATGAATAGAATGTATTGACTCTGAACATAATTTTCTGGGGAATAACTGTTTTAATACAAAGTAGAAGCGATGAATTTAGTTCATCGTAGAGTTTCTGAGCAAATTAATTTAAAATTTAGAATCAGCTTGGTGAGTTAGTGAATAATTACAAGATGCAGAGAATAATGCAAACTAAAGAGAAGAATGTACCAAGGTGTGGGTTAAACAAGATTTATCGTTATGGTTTAACACATTTATTTCAGTATATTTGACGATTTTTAATGCCTTGGGTAAGTTATCAAATTCATAGGGATCAAAGTTTGTACTCAGTATTAGTGTGTTTTTCAGTGTTAACTTCCTCAAGCTAGTTTTTCAATTCCAATAAACTTGTCACTGGGAGTGTCGTAGGATAAGGGCTTTGATCTGCTAATTCCTTTTCTCAGTAAGTTTCTGTCGCTTCTTCACGTGCCTAACCATTTGTAAGGAGAAACAACGGCTTTATTAATGTAGCAAGAGAATTATGAGGGAGAGAGTTGAGGTTGTTGTATTAAGGGTACGTAATTGAGTAATTGCTAAGAATTCCTTCAAGACGCGGGACAATTACATTATTGTCTACCGTTGCCGTTAAAATATTGCGCTGTAAACCATTAATAATGCATCAAACTTCAATGGAGAAGAATTTCCTTCCAAACGACTTGAAGTTCCCGCAGGGTAATTCGCTATGGCGACAGTAAATTGTTTTATTCCTCCTAAGTTGACCAAACACTTGGCAACGTCCGTGATTTTTAGCTTCTCTCATTGGTGGAAAATAGATGTGTCGTCATCAATTTCGATGGCGTCACTGCCATCTAAGGCCGCACAGACTATAAGCGATATACAGCGTGGTAATACCAACTTTGCAAAAATAAATTTGCGCACCGATTCGACTAAAAGTAGAGATTTTAGAACGTGAGTAGCAAAAGCGAGACTTTGTTGAGGTCCAAAATATGGCCGTCAGTATTCAACCCGAAGGTTGGTTTGATAGGTGAGTCTCACCTCGTACTAATCCATTGGCGTGTGAAATTCACACTTTCAGGGAAGGGGGGCCAGTGCCACCTGCTGTTTCCTACGAAGTTCTGACACAAAATAGAATCCTGTGGCTTTTTCAGGTGGGAATGTTCAGAAAGCCCCGGACTTTGACCCTGGGACCCTCCGGTCTCTAACCCCGTATTCTACCCACTAGGCTACAGCGACCCCTCTCGTATTGACTAACTTCTTCATATTTACTGTCATTTAAGTCTCTTTCTTCTTTTAAAACCTTCATTACTTGCTCAACTAACCTTCTTAATTATCAGGAACTAAACAAGTTTCGAAGGAAAGCAGCGAATACAAACTTCGTACTACTCTTCGTACAGAAAGTGTCACTCTACTATTTTAAGTGCTTGCCTGGGCAACCCCTTAGAGTCTAGTCAGATTTTTTTCAAAATTACAGTTATTCAGAATATTCAGATACACACGTATACAAATCTGACACAACATACATACTTCTTCCTCAAAACTACATCAGCAGAACAAATATAAGCGACAAATTAAGAGATATAACCTATCGGACCGAGCAATGCAAGGTTCCACTGTTCCCTTCCACTGTACACATAGCTGCAACGCAAATGAAGTATTAAATTCTTTCGCACACATTACATACCACACTACATAATTAACTAGTACATTTTTTTCTCAGTTAAGGTGGTTGGAGCGGTAATCTTGGGTCATTGAGCGTGCATTGTAATAATTTTTCATTTACATCGAAAAATATTAGGACCATATCATTGAAGTATACAACTAATTAAACGGTACCGTACTGGCCATTTTGGAAATTATAGAAGAATTTTATAACAAAGGTTGTCATGTCGCTAATATTGATAGTTTTCGGCGCGGTATTCGAAATTATGGTGCAAGTTGAATTTAAATATGCTTTTCTGTATCTTTAAGTCGGCGTGACTACGTGAATGTTGTTATTAGCCATTATAATAATATTTTATTTATTATTTTACTTATAAAATATTAAATCGTACTTGTGTTATCGAATTATAACGAAATGTATTTCACATAGTACACTGAAATACTGAATAGCGTCGCATTACCAAAAAATGAAATAGGTTAAATGCATTTTTATACACTTTTACCCATAGCTACGTTAACTAATAAGGACACTTATATAAAGTTCAAGCATATCTGTATATAAACAAAAATCGCTCCAGACTCCTTTAACTAAATATCCAAGGCTGGTGACCTACCACTCCTTGCTGCACGTCTTTGCGGCAGTTAGCAGGGTGAAATTTATTTGCAGATGCTTGATGTCTTCCTTTGTCAATTATTTTATTTTTTTATTTTATAAGGTTTTCTGTTCACCCAACATGAAAACATAATAATAGGGTAAACTAATTGCACAGTTACATCACAAGTATAATCCTACTACAAAAACATAATACAATCATAATACAATTAATTACAAAACAGTCAAGGCTGGCTGAATGTTACTGTCTGTAACTCTGGACCAATTTACAATGTCGCCACCATCGACAATATATCTTTGCGAAACATTTCCTTTGATATATGTTTATATTTAGTTATTTCGAAAGGGTATTGGATGAAATACATATTCTATTTAGCGGTACATTCATACAATAATTAGTATTAACAATTCTTACGTAGAAAGTCCATTTTAGCCTCCCTTTTTTGTTGGGACTATATAGTTTAATTTCCCAACTAATTCTATGCAATTCATCATCATTAGTCATCAATCCTCAGATTGGTTTGACGCAGCTCTCCACTGAGTTCTTTTATTGGCCAATATCTTCATATTTACTTAATTCTTCTCTTTTACATCCTTAATCACTTGTTCCATATATCTTGCACGGGACCTGCTTTGCCTTTCTTCCCTTCCACGTGTCCCTCGACGATTATCTTCATCAGGCCATCATGTTTGATGATGTGGCCGATCAAGTTGTCCCGTCTTCTTCTTAAGCTATTCAGAAGACTTCTCTTTTCTCCCACTCTTCTTAGAACTTCCTCGTTACTTACTCGGTCGATCCATTTGATCTTCATCATTCTTCTGTAGCACCACATTTGGAATGCCTCCACGCTTTTCTTTTCCGCTGCTGTCATTGTCCATGCCTTACCTCCATAAAGAAACACGCTCCAGATGTACGTTCTGATGAATTGTTTCCTTACTTCTACGCTTGTATTTCCAGCGGTAAGTAGATTCTTCTTTTGATAGAATGTCCTCTTCGCCTGGGCTATTCTGCTGACTATTTCTTTCTTGCATCGTCCGTCGTTGGTTACTTGGCTTCCAAGGTAACAGAACTCTTTCACTTCTTCCAGCTTTTATTTTCCTAGTTTAACGTTGGTTTTGGCCTCTTCTCTCTTGCTGCACACCAGTATCTTAGTCTTCTTCTTATTGATCTTCAGCTGATATCTGGCCATTGTCCTTTCCATGGCTATCAGCATCTTATTCAGATCCCTCTCTGTCTCTGCTATGAGTGCTATATCATCAGCGAATCTCAGCATGCTAATTTTTTCTACATGGATATTCACTACAGAAGACTTCTCTTTGATTTCATTGATGGCTCCCTCGATGTAAGCATTAAAAATTATTGTAGACAGTGCAAAGCCTTGTCACACTCCTGGCCATAATTCTTCGATCATTGTAGGACACTCCAATTTCTTTCAGAATTCCAAGCAATGAATTCCAGTCCACGCTGTCAAAAGCCTTCTCTAAGTCCACAAATGCAATGAACGGACGCGTCGGTTTGTTCTTCTCCTTTGTCTTCTCTATGAGCAGCCTAAAGGCCATTATTACCTCTCTTGTACCCTTACTTTTTCTGAATCCAAATTGATCTTCATCCTGGAACTCCTCTGCTTGTCGTTCTATTCTTCTGTTGATGATCCTTGTCAATATCTTCGATGCATGTGCTGTCAGACTTATAGTACTAAAATATTCCCATTCTTCGCTCTCTTCTTTTTGGGAAGAAGAATGATGATGTTTTTCTCGAAGTCCCTGGGTATTTCTCGTGTTGAATACATGTCGCAGATGGTTTTGTAGAGATGAATTAATGTCTTCTCTCCTGCATTTTTAATTAGTTCTGCAGGGACATCATCAATACCTGAGGCCTTATTTATCCGAAGATCCCTTACTGCAGCGTCGAATTCCGATCTTAATATTGATGCCCCCATATCATCTATTTCCACTTCGCTTTCCTCTTCAATAGCTTTTGTGCTGAGATTTTTTCCATTGTATAGCTCTTCCAGATATTCTTTCCACCTCTTCACTTTGTCTTCATTTTCAATTAAAAGTTCTCCATTCTTGTCCCTTATGGCATTGTATCTTATGCTCCGTTCTTTTAAGTGGTTCCTCACTATCACATAGGCACCTTTCCAAGTTCAAGGCTGTTTTGTACATCCTCGCATAGGCTCATCATGCACATTTCTCTAGCTTTCGTTTTTTTTTGCGACTTATGTCGTTCCTTATTCTTTTGTAACAAAGATGATCTTCTTCAGTTTCCGTATTCTTGTACTTTCTTCTTTCTTCAATCAGGTCTAAGATTTCTTCCGTGATCCATGGCTTCTTCTTGGCAACTTTTCTTCTTCCAGAAGCTTCCTTTGCGGCTTCCTGTAGTCCACATTTAATATTTTTCCAGCGCTCATCTACTGATTTCTCAGTCAGGTCCTCTCCTATGTTGTTTCCCACTGCTTTTTCAAATGCTGGCTGGTGTAGCCTCCTTCAGTTTTTCTATTTGCCATACGTTCTTCATTATTTTCTTTAACTTCTTGAATTTTAGATGGCATTTCATCATTACTAAGTTATGGTCACTGTCGATGTCTGCCCCAGGGTAGCTTTTGCAGTCCTTCGCTTGGTTTCTAAATCTCTACGTTACTAAAATGTAGTTTATTTGAACTATTCTTCTGTCTCCGGCATTTTCCAAGTGTATCTTCTTCGGTTATGGTTTTTAAACAATGTGTCGGCTACCACTAACTTATGTTGGGTGCAGAACTCCAGCAGCCTTTCTCCTCTTTGGTTTCGGTTACCCAATCCGTATTTTCCAGTTATCCTTCCATATTGACCTTCGCTGACGACCTCATTCCAATCTCCTAAAATAATTAGGTTTTCTTCTCCTCTTACATGTATTATAACTTCTATGATATCTTCGTAGACATCTTCCACTTTTTCATCTTCGTAGTCCGTCGTAGGCATGTAAAACTGAACCACTACGGTATCTACAAGTTTGGTCTCGATCCTCACCATAATTATCCTTTCATTGTGCTGCAGAAAGCTCTTCACACGCATTCCGGCGCTCTTCCTGAGTATTATGCCCACTTTGGCATTACCATTTAACGATCCCGTGTGTATAATTCTGTAGCTTCCGCTCAGAGGTCTCCTTTGGGCCACTTCATTTCGCTGATTTTTAATACTTCGAGGTCCATTTTTCGCATTTCCACCTTTAGGTTTTTTCAGTTTTTCGCAGGTCCGAAGCGATCTCGCGTTCCCTATTACTACCCTAAAATGTTTATCACTCTACGCAATTACCTTTATTAATTATATCGTGTAGGAAGAGCAAATCGTTTAAATGTATGCGCTTTGTGTTCGCACTGAGTAGGCACAAAATGACATCGTGTTCAATCCTTAGGTAGTTCCGGTTGGCATAGGTTGAGGTGACCTAGTACCTACTGAGGCTAACGGATTTTATTACTTGGTCTGCTTTCAAGGGAAAACTGCGAATTGACTTGCAACACACCCTCCTACCTCGAACCAATATCATGACGGATAGACACCGCTCCAATCTTAAACAAACCTGTCTGATGACGTGTCACAAGTTGATGTGTAACAACGATTATGCGCTTGCATTTTACATTTCGAGTTTCATGGAAAGAAGACTTAAAAATTACATCAATACCTGTAATTTTCTTTTAACTGGAATTGAATTAATTCATGCCTTCATAATTTTCTCGGGGATATCCGTGGAGTTCGTTGTCTTTTGATGACAGTCGCCGAACCCTTAAAAGTGAATTCATATATGTTTACTGTTTCTTTTTCTTGATGTTGTTCTTGAGACGTGGTTGCCCCTTGGAGCCAATCGCGAAGGGGAACGGGAAGAATCGTCAGGTAAGGCCGCGGATGAGATATGCTGAGCAAGTATCCTAGGATGTAAAATAGAATAATTATGGCAATATTAAGAGATTAGCCCTTCGAGTGGAGAGCTGCGTCATACCAATATTAAGATTGATGACCATTGGCGGTGGTGATGATGACGACGTTTCTTCATTATAAGACGTATGCAATCAGATTGGTCCCGAAGGGCGGTAATGACGTTTCTCATTTAATTTATCGTGATAGGATAAAATTCCACGTTAATCTGTTTGAGGTGATGTTTACGGAGTGGGGGTCGCCTCGGCTGATGTGCTTAGGTATGACTTTCCGGATGGCTGTGAACACGTTACCCGGGTATCTTGATCCATATTAATGCGCAACGAAGTTTTTTGGCGAAGGATCTTGTTCTGTGAAGTGGGCGGAGAATTCATTTACTATCCTGAAAATTTTTGGATGAATCTTTAGATGGTATCATTGGGAATTGTGTTATTTTGTTCCCTACGGCTGGTTAAAATCTTCTTCAAGTTTTCTACGGTGGTCGCTCTCAGTTCTTCTCTAATATGATCACTATAAAATTGCTAACATATTCCTATTAAGGTTGACTATCGGAAACAGGCCATTTGCGCCGTCGAGAGTAGGTGGGTATTTTGGGAAGAGGTAGGAATGTGGGGAAGGGAGGATGGAAACCCGAAAAATAAGTAGTGATGGGCATTGCCGTTAATTTTAGGGAATAGTTCGCTGAACTATGCTCACCTATAGAAACTATTCGGATGAAATATTCATTGTCGTGTTGGATTCCTAATATCAATTTTAAGTGCATATAATTTCATATGTGCACGGTATTTCTTTAGTGTTACACTACTATAACTATAGGACTCTTTGTATTCTCAGTGATAGTATTGAATTGTTGATATTTTTAGTGCTTACCTGCGTCCTGAGATGGGCAAGAAGGAGTAGAAATTTCTTTGGGGGCGTATTTTTTGACGAGAGATAATGAGAACTTTTAAGGTAGCTGGAACCAAACATCCTCCATTATTATGACTTCTTTGATATTTTTATTAGGGGTTGAAAAGGATTGCGTATTGAACAGGGTGGTGATTTTCAGGGAAAACCGGGAAAACCTGGAATTGTCAGGGAATTTTGGAAATCTGGAAGAGTCAGAGAATAGTCAGAGAATTCTCGTAACAGTCAGGGAGAAACTGGGATAGGAAATTTTCGTTATTTTTCTACCATTACGTTTACCGGGCAGGCTTTCCCGCACTTTATTTCACCAAAAAATTTCACCAACTAAAAGTAATGCCCGTCGCCGAAGTGCATAGAATAGGCCCCGTCAATTCGTTGAACTTTCAGTTGTGAATCTTAGTTATTTAGTTGTGAATCAGTCGTACAATGTATCCCTTTTGTATATCCTTAATGCGTGGTGTCAAAATTCATGATCACCGTGTATTCTTGCTCATCGCAAGGAATCCGAGGCTATGTTGTTCGGAAGATTTTACCTCGCGTTTTTTTTTTTAACTTCCGAGACTCAGGTCGAGAGGTAGCTGGAGCACACTAGCTTGTAGTAAATACGTACTTGCAGTTCTAAAAATACGAGACGATGATTATTAAAGCGGTAAAACAAGTACGATCACACGCGTGAACAAAATCTTACGTAAGATCATCTTCGATTTCCATACCCCCCTTCGCGAGACCAGAAGAGTCCTCCTTCCCTCCCCGCCTTTCACGCTCGACGTAATTATTGAATGGCCGCCTTAGCCTCTCGAAGCAATTTAGCTAGGTCACAAACCACCATAGTTGGGAAAGTTACCAAAAAAAATTAACTGATTAAAGTTAATCTCTGTAAAAAGTAACTGGTTAAAGTTGAAAGTTACTTTTCTGAAAAAGTAACTGATTAAAATTAAAGTTAAAAAGGTAACTTTTGCGTCAAAAGTTACTTTTTCAGTTACTTTGGAAAATCGGATGCTGTGGTAATAGAGGCCTTGATGGTTTTTTGTTTTGACGAACAAAGCAAACACTGAAAACTGTCATTGTAGTTTCTTCCATCCGTATCCATTTGTTTAAAAATATTTGAACTGGGGATTTTCGTTGCAATTCCATTTAGTGTCCAGAGCATTGTTGGTCAGGTTTCCTTTTGTCTCCTGAAAGGATTCGGCGATTTTTCTGAGGTGGAGCTCCAATATCGGGATTTTTAAGTTGTCGTGAATATAAGACTTTCTGACGAACAATGGTGTGTCTGTGATTTGCCGCTAAAGATTGTTTTGAGTGGCAGAAAGTACTTTAAGGCTAGTTTTTGATATAAATCCCCACATTCCGAAGTAAAGTATCCCTTCACAATTGTGAAATTGCTGTGGAAACGGCGTAGTTATATAGAGTTACAGTAGATCATGCAGTTGATGCTGAGGGTGTGCCTGCTCGTGAAATAAGAGACAGAGTTGTATTATAGTTTTCCTTTGTTGAGTGCAGTGATATTTTCATCATCATCATTATTCATCAATCCTCAGATTGGTTTGACGAAGCTTTCCGCTGAGTTCTTCTATCGGCCAATCTCTTCATATTTATGTATTTATTCTCTTTCACATCCTTCATCACTTTTTCCGTATATCTCACTCGAGGCCTTCCTTTGCCATTCTTCCCATCCACTTGTCCTTCAACGATTGTCTTCATCAGGCCATCGTGTCTTAAGGTATGGCCGATTAAGTTATCCCGTCTTCTTCTTAGAGTTTTCAGCAGGCTTCTCTTTTCTCCCACTCTTCTAAATGCTTCTAGTGATATTTTATACCATGAAAAGTAATTGAAAAATACCGTAAGGTAATAGAGATGGAAACATAATTGTAATGCGAATGTCCTGAAATCTCTCCCAGAATGATACTCCGGGTCTTCGTTCGGTAGCCCAAAGTTTTCCCTTCTACCAAGTGTATTTTGGTAGGGACAAAATATGCGAATTCTAATGGGATATCAACCAGTTTGCGTACCTTTACGTGTAATATGTGCAATACAACGTCCTTCCTCAACCTGAAACCGGTTTTAGACACCATTTTACTATGGCGGAGAAAACCTGCATCCAAGTCTTCGCATATTAATAGCTCGTGATTGCCTTCTCCTCAGGATTTTAAATCAAATGGTGGCAATTTTGCATTCCGAGAGAATGCGTCAACGTCGGCCCGTCGCTGAGTTCGTTCACCGCGTGATTTCTCTGGCGTTTCCCCTTGCCGTGGTACGTTCACTTTTCAGGCACGTGCATCTGCCATCCGTATTGCTGGTGAGTCGAATGCGTACCATCGATATCTGCGGAAACAGTGAACGGAAAATTCCATAGGCATTGCCTAGGATAAGTTTCATCGATTAGTCAACATCCTCATCAGACCTGATGATGTCGACTATTCGATGAAACCCGGTCGTTATTAAATTTTATATCTTTTAAAAGTGGTATTACAAAGTTTTTTCCAGATAAGTTAGCTGAAAGTAGATTGACTGACATGTTTGATTGAGACTATGTAGGAATGCAGAAATAAAAAACACAATTTTTTTATAAACATCCGCAGAAACTTCTGATAAATCAAGGGATTCCAAAACTGTTGGTATTATGTAGGGCTTGTTCTCAGGTTTAAATATCATCCATATTTCCACACTCATTTTTTGCACCAAAAACAAAAGGGTTTTCGATGTGAATATCGAGTAGCATGGTAGAAGAAATTTTGGTGTATCCTCGAATCTTTGAGAAAATTTTGATAATGCGTGGAGAAAGTTCAATTTAATTTATTGTGATCATAATGACTCTCCTCTGGCTAAAGGAATGAGATGTTAAAGTTTCAGGGAAAGACAAGAAGATGATAAGGAATAACATGTTTCATTTGAAAGTTACGTATGTAATAATACATAAATGGATGCATCCATTTATGGATATGATAACAATGAAGCTTTTTGAAATTTTAGACTCAAATCAGTTAAAACTTAACCAAAACCGATTTCTGGAAGAGAGATTTTTGATTTTAAACCTGAATCATGGAAAACCCTTTCATAATCCAAGTTTAAGAATTGAGCTGTGTGCATTATTTAATGATTCATAAATTCATGAAGACAGTTATGTTCACGTACAACTATACTTAGCAGCAGCCGATTCACTGGAAGTTTATTTGGTTAATTTCAAACTTGCTCGAATAATAGTGACTATGGAGCTACAGGTCAAGAACCTGTAGGTCAAGAACCGTCGTTCTTTGATGAACTGATAGGTAAAAATCTTCCTCAGAAAAAATGGGAGAGTCAATCTAAATACAAAGAATGGCATAAAATGTTTCCTTACATACCTAAATAAACTTAAATTCAACTTTAAATATTTTAGTTAGTTATCATTTGATATAGACTGTCATTATTACTGTAAATTATAGTCCATCAATATTTAAGAACGGCAGATTCTGTTGATAGGGTTTCGCCTGCCGAGAGATATATAGAAAAATATTTTGAAGGTTGCATATTTTACAGGTTGTTGCTTCCCTCGTTCTAAAACCATGCTTCACCACTGTCCTGGAAATACATAACTTCACCCGCAAATTTTTAAAAATTTCATTGCGAGTTTAGAATATGAACTAGTTTTGTTGGTACATAATACAACTTTTTGTTAGCATTTGCATTTAAAAATACATAGTACAACTAATTTATAGCATATAGTTTTTATTTAGGTAGGAATACGCATTTGGTAAGCATACTTTTATATCTTCATGTTAAATTGCTGGCATAAGTTTGTCTACAATGAAACCCAAAAAAATACCAAAAAACCCCAGAAACACCCAGTGGGCTGGGTTTTTTTAATACCCGGGTTTTTTTAACAACCCTGATTAAAATCCCTCCAGAATGATTTAATCTGAGACAATACATAATTTCAGAGCAATGAAATACGAAGGAGATTAGGGAACATCCATCGAAAACTACCCTGTCGACATAATATTTTCCACTAGTGCAGTTTTCAATCGTGAATTTGAAGAATAAATGAAATTATGAATGGTATCGTCGTTGTAATTTGTTCCTTCCCCGACCAGTTGAATAAGTAAACCTTCTTGTTATCTGGATATTTTGATCGAAGCCTTAAAGTTCCGTTGCCAACGTTTTTATAAGGTTTATTAGCGTCCTAAATAAAATGCACAACAACGGAACGGAACGTTGGCAATGAGACTCTGCGTAAACCCTTAATGACCAAAATCTGAAGGCCAAAATAAGATTTAGCTATCTCCGATATTCCGGGATAATATGTCTGGAACTTGGTCAGCTCTGATTTGCCTAAAATTAATGCTTTCCTAGCTATGTGATAGGTTATAGCCTAAGATGTTTCAGAGTGTAAGAAACGCGAGTGATTTGCGTAGGGAATAATCTGTTAAGTTCAAGAAAACGTGCCGAATATTTGCGTTCACTCAGAGTGAAATGTCGTAAAATCGTTGGAAGTATACGCATTGGGTTTGAGGATGGAAAAGTCACCGTCGTTTTCCGAGTTCACACGTTTCAATGGGGCAATCATCCACGTACTTTTTGGTTTTCAGTCCGTTAGTTTTTATTGGAATGCCCTACTGACCGAATGGGAATATGGATGACAGGTTACCAACGAAGGCTTTCGGCGTAAATTTAGATACAATCTCGCCCGAAATTTCTTAAATTTGTCCTTAAATGCTTTCCTAGTATTCCAGTGATGTCTAGAAATGTTAACCTAGCCTTTTTGAGCATAGCGTTGAACACTACTCATTTCTGTGGACTTCACTTGAGGTCGCTCTTTGGACTTTTTCGTGACTATCGTCTCTCTTCCTTTAATGCTCAACCATGACGATGCATCATCCTGAAACTCAACCCCCTACCGAGCCTTTAATGGTGCAAATAACGTCAGTTGCTGTGTAATAACTCCTACTCCAATTGGCTCAATGAATATTCCAATCATCTCTCCCCAGGCTAAACCGCAGCCTTCGCCACCGCCGAGGAGGGCGGTCACCCTGTTCGCTACGATTTACGAGCTTAATTTATGTCAGCAATGGCACGTTACTCGATAACAATTGGTCGAAGATCCCAAAATATACGGCATGGTTAGAGCATCTTTCGGAGGTATAGATCGGCTGTTATCTTGGGGAATGGCAACCGATGTTGCCAAATTTTGCTCCTCTCGGTGTTCCGTCGAAGTCATGTCATAAGCATTTGTCTACTCTGTTGCGTCACAATAATGACCACCGTATCAGTCGTTACATATCGATCGTAAAGGTTTTCCTTATTTACCCTGGACTTTCACCGCATTTTAACGGGCTATCTCAATCAGGCTGTTTACGAACTTGGCTCGACTAACCGTAATTTGGAAATATTAATATGACTAAGTATTCAGAATCAAACTATGTTTCAATATCAAAGCACATAAGTCTTTTCAATTGAAGGAGTGAATTGTACGCATGGAATCTGTTACAGTCTCAAGCGTTCGGTTGCTGTTGGGATGAGCGTTTTGTTGGCAGGATGTATGGTTTTTGGACAATCGTTTTTCAATCTTCTTCGTTTTGAGTCCTCTTTTTGAATCATGAAATGAGAAATATTAAACGGATGAACTATGAGCAACAGTTGTTTGAAGAATAGTATTAATGGTTGCAATCAATCCTAAGAGTGATAGCCTGTGAAGAAGGTAATGTTATCTTTATTTATTGAGTTATACTGCATACCACTGTGAGGATTGGGAGGTCAGCGGGTGAGTTGCTACCAATCACGTAAGTATTACCATGAATCAAAAGTCATGTTACGGCGTGCATCTACATGTCTCCTTGTGAATAGCTCGCCGCTAGGGCGTGTGGCAGGGGGTGATAGGTTATAGCCTTATAAGTGATCATCGTCATTAAGGGTCAACAATCCTAAGCTTAGTTTGACGTAGCTCTTCCATTGGACTCTATGAATTGATAAAAGAATCGATGGAAGAGTCTTCCTTCGATTCTTTTATCAGTTAACCTCTTCAGAGTTGAACAAATCTTCTCTTTCACATCCTTAACAACTTGCTTCATGTATTTCGTACGAGGCTTCGTTTTCCATTCTTCCCATTCAATTTTCCTTCGACGATTGCCTTCATCAGACCATCATATCAGTCTTATTTTTAAGGTTTTTAGTAGCCCTTCTTTTTCTTCCGTTCTTCATAGGACTTCTTTGTTAGTCACTTCTTTTATTGACCTTCTCGGTCGATCCGTTTTATCTTCGTCATTCTTCTGTAGAACCACATTCAGAATGTGTCCAGTCTCTTGAAAGTTATAATTGCCGTGAAACAAAGATCTTTTACTGGAAACATTGACATACGGTATACGTATTGAAGAAATTTGTGTTAATTATGCAGGCCCACTGCAGATGTCGTGGAATGATTATAAGCTATGAAGGAAATAAAATTTAAATGATGAATTGTGCATGGTGTATTAAAACAGCCTTCTAAAGTGTGCTCCTTCATGGCATTGAGACATTAACAACAAACAGCTGAAGGCTTGTCTGAAAGAGATCAAAAAATGGCGATCAGAAGATTAATGAAAATCAAATGTATGCAACGACTGACTGTTTAACGAAGTGGTTTATATAAGATTAGAAGGAAATTCTCGCATCAAGGTGGGACGACCTTCGGACACGTCTTGGATCTACTCCCTAAGTTAATATTAACCTACTATTGTTTACAAAAAATAACTTTACCATGTGAAACGTTCAAAATCGCCCTTTGGCCTAAAATACGGTTGATATAATAATTTTTGCCAAAATTTGAAATTTTCTTAGCTTATATTTAATTAAAGGTAATCCACATCACCAGTTCAACTTTCCATGGCGAGTGGTCAGTCGTTTATGGAGTTGGAAATTCAGTGGGTGATCCCAGATTAGCAGCATCGTGACCTCAGACCCTGCTAATGAGGGTCGACCAGCAGTCCTCCCCACGAGAGTGCCTTTAATTTACCTTGAACCTAGATACAATCCATCCAAGAGTCGATCGACCTTGATAGCCGGGAATTAGACGAGAATTTTTGCATAATAACCTCGAATTTTGAAGAAATTAATGAAATTATGATACCCGCGGGAGAACAATTTTTGATTGAATATGGAGTTCTAGGGATTTACAAAGGGTCAGGAATTCTATATTGGAGATCCCGAGGAACTCGACATACAGTCTAAGAACTATATCCAACTTAAATCTTTGATATTATTTTAAAATCTTTTATTACCAAAATATTTTGTGAATGCTTGAAACCCGTTTATACTTGCTTGAAAATTTAGTAATCGGCTTTGGAAACCTTAAAAAAAAAACCAGGATTTTTGTTCTCCAGTTGGGTAACACCCTGATTGTACTGCTCTTCGTTCCAATGTTGTGTATGCAGGATAATCCGCGAAATCCTAATTCTTCGATTATGTTCTCTTTGGTGTTGTTGGCGGCAGGCACGCGGCCCCAATCCTGCCTCACTCACCTCCTCCGTGTCGCGGACTATGCCAACCCTTCCCTTTCTCCATTCCTCCATCTCCCTTTCCCTGCGTCCTCTCCCTTTCTTTCTTTTCTCCCTCCCTCGTGTGTGTCCGCCGACGCCGCCTCCGTGGTCGTCCTTGGCACCCTTGCCCCGCATCTGGGTCAATCGCTCGAACCCCTCCTCCCTCCCCCCACAACATAAAGAGGCCTGCGGCGGAACCCGCCCACCTACGCAAACGGACCCCGTCGCACGCCCCCCTCTCCCCCAATCACACACATCCTCCATCTCAAATCACGGCACACCTCATTCCTTCTATTGCAGCCGCACGCCACACACGCCGAAATTCACACACCCGCCGTTTCCCTCCTCCACCCTGATTCATATCTCACTCATTTTCTCTCTCTCCATTTCAAACACACACACACACACACTCTTCTTGTCCGTTTCGGATTTCTCCTCACTCGTCTCGCCAAGCTCGTTTTTCGCATTTTTGCTGTGCCATACCTGCGAGCCTGTATCTGTAAATTAATTCAGGAGGGGATCGTTGAGCGTTAGTTTTCGAAGCGTGGAGGATTTCCATTTGTCTCTTTCGGGAGCCGCCGCGTATGGAGCTTTGTCGTTCGAGCTTTCGCGTACATTGGCTGCCGCATCATCAGGGTAAAGTACCGATGTTCATTTACCGGTATTTTACCCTGATTATGCGGCCTGCAATAGACGCGAAATCTTGGACGACAAAGCTCCATACGCGGCGGCTCATTAAAGAGACAACTGGAAAATCTGGAAGGAATGTTTGGAATTTTAATGTATATAATATAAAATATATAGTATAAAATGGATAGTATAAAATATATAATTTAAAATAGATAGTATAAAATATATAATATAAAATATATATTAAAAATATATAAAGCTGATGAATTTGAATTGGAATTTAAATTCATATACTATAAAATATATAAAATAAATATTAAACTGTTATAGAATATATTTTAATTTTATTCACTTATCATGTGATATCAAGTGATGGAAGATGGAATCTGTGAAATTTCGGGAATATATAATGAAATAGGACCCTATGTATACTTATGAAGAATATATATTTTTTACGTTATTGTCGTGTATTGTGCGTGGGAAAAATGAATCATTATATCACGAGAGATGCAGTGATTCGTTTTTCCCCCGCATAACACCCTTCTTCAACGTAAGAATATATGTAGGTATATTTTTTCTTCGAAAACACTAAGCACCACTTTTAATTATTTTATTAACAAGTGTTTTCTCAGCATCTTACGCATCTTACGACCGGTCACCTACCACCTCATGCCACGCTTCCTTGAGATGGCTCGCAGGATAAAATGTATATGTATAGATCGAGTACCAATCTTCTTTGTGCCCATGATATGACGGAGGTTAATAGGCCACCAGCTGTTAGATGCGGGAAGATGAGGAGTATGAAAGGGAAAGTAATAATAATAATGTATTTATTCCATTACCAACTTACAATATTATGTACGACAATTTATATAAATCAATGGAATATAGGTACCCCAGAAGAACAATACCTGTATTGGGGTTACCGTTATAAATAATTTTAGACGGGCAGGCGAGGTGCTAATTCTGCTTTGCAGTTACCGCATACAGTATGTGATATGAAGAAATTAATATAAAAGTGATGAAAGAGAGATTTTTAATCGTGTGTTACCTCAAGCTGTTGTATTACGGCCGCTAAGGCAGCTTGGGGAAATTGAATTCTTGTATCTATCAGTTCGATAATCTATTTATTTAATTTTATTAATCCTGACGGTGCTGTGCGGGGATAGAATTATATCTGGTGTCGTTATCCTAACATAACTCTTTTCGATTTGAATTTTTCCAGTGACCGTAATCTAGTGTTTTAATGTTCGATACCTACTACTTCCCTCATAACCCCTTCCAAAAGCCGCGTGACACTTTCTGTACGCTCGTGGCAATCTTTAGCAAAACGAGCTGTTTTCCTTAGTATTAACGTCGCATGTTAAATCTTTCTTAGCCGGATCCCAGGATCTGCCTTCCTTAGCCGGATCTCTTTGTGCACTGGGAATGAGGCCTCACATATTTTTATACTCTTATTATTCTCTGAACTTTATCACTCTTCTTTTTCGCCTGAATACAGTTTGATTGATAAAAAACAGGTATAATATATTCTTCGCTATCATCATCACCACTTGCATTGCATTTTTTTTCTTATTTTTCTTCAATTTTCAGATGCATATACTATCATCATAATCAATATTCGTACTTCAAAAATTGGCGGTAGAAGAACTAACAATTCATTTGACGAGATCCGCATCTCTACACAAGAATAAATGTATACTGTGTGTTTTCCTTCATCAGTATGCAGTAGCACCACAAGTAACGGCAGGCATTATTCAGTTGGAACCGAAGATTGGTTTGGTGCAGCTCTCCACCCTTATTCTTTTAATCGTCGGTCACCCTCCTGCTATTCTTCTCGTTCACTTTTCTCTCGACGGTGCCTTTATTACGATATATTATCCTAATATATTTCCAATTTGGTTATCCCGTCTTCATTTCAGAATTTTCGTGACATCTATGTTTCCGGTACTCCGATTGAATAATCTCAGTTTCGCTAAAAATTTCGAATAGTCTTATTATTAGACTGGATTGATAGGTTGTTTTGATGACGGTTTTAAATATTACGATGCTGGTTTATTGTGTCGCTGTGAAATTTCAAGCAGAGTTTATTTCCATTATTTTTACTGTGCTATTCGTTTGCTGTTTTACTGTCTTCATTTGTCGGTTTTAACCAGGATCACTTAATTCGCATAAGTGGAAGAATACCACTGCAAAAACGTCTACTTTATTCGGGATTTCCAAAATTTATAAGGTTGGCCTCGCATCCCTATCAGCTTAATGTCCGCTAGTCCTCCGTTCCCGTCGGACAGGCCCGAATTGCGGACTCTTGTCGTTGCTCCTGCGGCCGACGTTTCGACCAAACTCCCGCCTCAACCTCCCTTCCCAGCAGCTTTTCACTCTCCCTGAGTTCCACGGTCTGTCGCTGACGTAATATTTGGCAGCCCGGTGGTGGCGACGCAATACAGTGGCAATACAGTGTTCCCGCTCCGAGTGCCCCGATTGCCTGAGATTACCTCCCACGCTCTCCCTCTCCGCCATCTGAAGTCAAGTCGTAATGTCGACGCGAATTTGTTTTATTGCTACCCAGCGGCGCCTTTTTGCTCCGAGCGTGGTGAGTTGAGCAATTTCAGAGCGCTCTACATGATTGGTTTCTGAGAACATGTATTCCTCCCTCTCGTATTGAATGAATACCATGTCATCTCCTCTATTGTCAATAGATTTGGATCAGTGGCGTCCAACTGGTCAGGTAGGTTTTTCATGGAATGATTCTACTCTATTCTCAAAGGAAGGTGAATCTTGACTTCATCCACAGGCTCGTTGAGCTAACTACTAAGTCTTCGATTTAATAAATGAAATGGCCAAATTGCACCGATTCAAAAAGCCTAATGCAATCAAATAAGCTTCTACTCTCTTTCGTCGCTTTGGAACGTTCTTTACCTGATACATTCACTCAAAAATTCATTTTGTGTCCCACCCCTCTTCATTCCATATATTTAAGCTTTTTAATTCCTCGTCCTCACTTCCCTTGCATTTTTGCATGTGTAACGGGTTTTTGCAAATCTTTAATTACTGGGTCCATTAACCCACTCCAACCCCTAATTTTTTCCAGCAAATTTCTCTCTTCCCCAATCTCCTCATTTGGACCCATCGTATCTTGGATTTGACAACGTTGAAAATTTAAAGGAATTGGAGCGTACTATAATGAACGAAGAATCATCCACAGTTTGTTTAAAAACTAGCAGGCTGTGATTAAATCTTAACTCAGCGGTAAAGGAGCAAGAATTAAAAAAATTAGTTAGACAAGGCTGTACACTGTCTCCCGTAGTTTTCTTCTACAAAGAGAGATTCAAAAAAGAAATCAAAGAGAAGGCTTCAGGACTAATATCCATGGGGGAAAAATCAGCATGCTTCGTTTCGCTGATAGCGTAGTTTTCTTGGCAAGGACAGAAGGATATTTAGAGGTGACTCTTGTTAATGCGGAAAGGATTCTGACCCGATATCACTTGAAGGTCAATTAAAAGAAAATAAAGGTTATGGTATGTAGTAAAATAGTGGAAGTCGAAACCAGTATCAAACTCAATAGGTGAAAGTAAAAGCTACGAGAGTTGAGCGAGTATTGCTGTAGGAGCTGAATAACTAGTGATGAACGAATCAAGAAGGAAATAGTGGAATAGCCTAGGATTATTCTACCAAAAGAAGAATCTGCTTACCGCTGCTAGTACAAGCGTGGAAGTAAGGAAACATTTCATTAGAATATGCATCTGGAGCACGTTTCTTATTGGCAGTGAGCCATGGACAATTACGGCAGCTTAGACGTCAAGACTGGGAGCATTTGAAATGTGGTGCTAGCTAAGGGTGATGAAGACCAAATTGATCTAGGTCTTCTGAAAACCTTAAAAAGAATACGGAAAAAATTAACTGGTCATTTGGTGGGACATTATGAAATAATAAAAACAATCGTTGAGGGAAAAGTGAATAGGAAGAATGGTGAAGAAAGGTCTCGCATGAAATATACAACACGAGTTGTTTAGGATGTGAAAGAGAAGAGTTTTATAAATATGAAAAGGTTAGCTGATGAGAGAATTGAGTGGAGAGCTGAGTCAAACCAATCTTAGGATTGTAGACCCATGATGATGATGACATCATACCTTTTCCATTCTTAACCACGGCCACATCTCAAATGATTCCAATATTTTTCTTGTTCCTCCTCCCTAAGGCTAATGCGTCACAACGAACGATACAATACCATGCTGCAGGCTGACTGTTCCTTATTAACCATTCTAACTCTTTAATTACGGGTTTCTTGGCGAATTTCCTCTCTTATTATCTTTCAGGCTCTTTTGCAAAACTATATCTATCTATGATATTTTGATCCTAATGGTAGTCTCGAATGATGTACCTTATCATGTTTCTGTTCTACTAACTGCATATCCTTCTTATTTGCCTCATTTTCCTTTCATATATTATCTTATCCTTTTTTCTGTGAACCCATGTCTCAAACGCCTGCAAAATATTTTATCAGCCCATTTTTCTGATTATACTCGCTATTCCCAAACAATACGTCCCAGGCCAAACTCCTCCCTTACCTTTTCTTAACTTATTCTCATTAAATAATTCGTTTTCCCTTTCTGTCGGTAAGTCTATCTTGCCAGATCAATTATTCTTGTAGTACGATTTCCACCTTCTTCCAATAAACTATACAATTAACTGCACTGCTCGTTATGTTCTAGTTTACACCCTCCTCATATCTTTCTTTAGTTTTCACTTCTTTTTCCTCGATAATGTCACTACATTAGTTTTATTTAGATTAATTATCATCCCATTCCTGCAACTCCACATATTTTTACGTACCAAGCAACGATTATCACCCTTCCGCAATTATAACGACTTCGATCATTAGGATTAAATGCAAGGACACTTCGTGGAATGATTTTATGAAAAGAAATAGACTTAGTACAATTGTACGTAAGCATTTAATGCTCCCGACGATTTCGACTCTTTTGCGCCATTATCAAACTTCATTCATCCTCCTATAGTAGGGCCTAAATTCCGACAACATTATAAAACGAGTCATTCATTGCCACACCCGGAGGAAATAGAGAACTGCATGATAGAAGTTGAAATCCGGAAAGGTAGAAATCCGGAGAAATTTTCTAACAGAATATTCGCCGGGAAAATACTTCGCGTCTGTTGTTGACCTTTTATTAAACTGTCTGTGTAATTTTGTACTTCTGAAGTTAGTGCTAAGATTCTCAAGTGCTTTATTCCGAGGTTGGGAGTTAATATATTTTTTTTAATTTTGGACCTTATAAATGAAAACATCATGTTTGTGTCTGATAATGCGATGTGCAATCAGCGCAAATCAGCTCAAGTGACCGTAAGTATTATCCAGGGACCTACCGCGAAAATATATGTTCAGGATTACAGCTTTGAATTTTTATTGAGATACATCAATGCAAATTTTCATAGCTATACAGAAGTCCTGTTAATGTGGGGCCACCGGAGCACTATTTCAAACGACCTTCGTGAATTACAAATGGGATGGGATGGTTTGGCTTTGCCTCGCATCATACTTCCAAATTGGTTCTACAGGTAGCATGGTGGGCGACTGGGACCCAGGGCCTCGATCATGGATCTTCATAAGGCGTGCGCTAGCGTTATCGTTATTTTTTTATTTAACTTATGTCAGAGAGAACGTGATCTCCGTTCTTCATTTTTCGTACAGCACTTCAATTCGCTTATCACAATCAGTGGAGCGAATTTTATAGACGGTTATTGTTAACCCTGCGCTACTCTAGGAGTAAACGTTAACGATAAAGATTACGATAACGCGAAAGATGCATCCGTGATTCCACACCTGACGCGGCTATATCTATTGAAGAATGAAGGAAAGGGAAATACGTCGCTGCGCAAAAACCAAGCGCAGTTGTTACTCAGTTTGAAGTAACATTAAAGCGCTTCATTTCGCGATGAGAATTTTGGGCGTTCCGTAAAATTTTATAGGCTGACCTTGGGAGAAGGGTGCCCTTCTGTGGAGGAGTCGATCCATTTTTAATCCCAATTTTATTACTCTCATACATTTCGAGGGAGCGCATTCTAGGTCAGTTTTTAACGACTTTGAAAGGAGGCTCTTGTGGCGTTGATGTTGGCTAATTTGGGCTCTTAATCACTGACAAAAAATGTGAGTGAAAAACATGGTGGGAATGAGCTGCACACATTGTTATAAAAGAGGGATTCTAATTGAAATCATTTTATGATTGCTACTGAAATTTTGCGCTTTTACGCTCCGAACTAGTGTGAGAACATATTACCAGAATATCTCTTTCGATTTCTTTGATTCCATCATATTGAATACTCTCGCTATCTATGGCTGTTAATCCGATGGATGACGATTTTCATATTCTTATACCTGTGAAACTTATGACCGGGTTGACATGAAGCGTGATGCAGTTATAGATTTTATCCATGAGAAGGCCATAGCGTTATGCTTTTTTCATCGTATTAATTATTAGGATGAAAGCTGGAAAAATTTTTCACCTTCTATTTTTCGCATAAGATTGCTAACGAGCCTAAATTTGAATGTGCTTATCTCCGAAACTACTGATGATAATAGACTATTGGAAGGTTCTAAAAAGCTGTTTACGGAAATGTTTTTAACATAATTTTATATCATTATAATGCTAAGCCGAAATTAAATTCTTCCTTTCGATCACTGTCGTTTGTAAATCCAGTTTCCCTGCTTTTTCCAATGCATTCCAATACTTTTCAGGCCAATGCCCAATACTTTCCAGGAATTAGATGCAATTTTGCAAAACTTTTAATGGTGGTTAAAAATGTATTTGAAAAATGTTGGTTGATAACACCTAATTGACATCAAGTTGGAATGGGCATGAATGAATTTTGCACATGTATACGTATAAGTGCAGTTGTTCATGAGGGGATCGGGTTTATGAAATGATCATGGTACTGGCCTTCCATTTAAAAGCTCTTGATTCGAATCCCGTTTGGTGGCAAACTTTTCAGTGGTTTACCCTTCTTGAGTGCGGTGTAGGGAGCGCTTCAAATTCCGTCCGATGGATGCGACGTTAAACTGTGGACCATCTCTTTCGTTATTAGCATCCCGGACTGGATTAACCATAATACAAAGTCAGCCGGTGCTTATGGTATCAAATGAATGGGGTACAACAGACATTTGAATGTGAAAACTTTTCAACCAACAGATGAAGTGGATGTACCTATACAAAAACACTATTTTCAACCTTTAATAACACTAGGTTTAATTTCGAAATATTGAATTTTATTTCATGGTTTAATATGTTTTATATTTTGAAGTGCATACTTATTGGGGAGCCAAAGTACTAAGGGCGCATTAAGGCACATTAATCCTAATATCGATGTCGGGTTTTACAATACCCTTTCTTAACTCCTTAAACTTAAATTACTTAATTAAATTGGAAATCCTTATGGCGCAATTGCTCTTATGTTAGTTGTCATGTCTCCTCCACTAATATGAGCAACAACAGCTCATACTTCCAGAAACGTAAGTGGCAAAATATCGCGTTGATTTTACTTGCAAGATTTAAAAAAAAAATAGGAATCGCCGGAAACGAATAATTAGAAACACAAATATTCCATCGAGGATTCCCTTTGTCTTTGAAGATTTTCTCACGATACATTAGAAATTTTAATGAATTGGACGTGTTCTCTGCTCAAAATACGATAAAACATTTTATAAACTTTTGCTATATACTTTTTGAAAAAGTTTGTTTTTCTGCCATGGAAAAACTCTTAATCTAATTATCTAATTAAACCCCATATGCAAAATAATACTTGAAGAAGTTTTTATATGCCTATCACTCAGTGTTTAATTTATGTTGTCCTTTCAATATGAGTACCTTTTGCGTATTAAAAAGACCCATTAGGCTATGCGAAAATCATCAGAATAAAAAAGTGGGTTATGCCACAGAATTTTATATTTTTTATTTAGTTATTTTTAGAGAAATTTGTCAGGAACCCGGTACCTATAGAGGAACCTGCGTAAACTTGTTTTTGAAGTTTTTACTGGAAAATTTTTACACCTGATCACCTGAAGAATAATAATAATATATTTTATTTCACTCACAAAAACATACAATATTATTAAGTTTTTTTGGTGTAATGTGGCACCCCTAAGGAAACCTGTATTGGGGTTGCCATCAATTTATTAAGCTGTGTCCAGCAGCAGTCTATTTTACAGCATAGAAATATTTATATATATGTATGGGCATTGCAATAGAAACAAAAAGTATGCTCAATAAAAAATAAACTAAAATACATGGACTATATGCAATGCATAATAGCACAATACACAACAAGTAACAATTTTAAAAATTTACCCAATTAATGATTGTACTAGTACCATTTGGTACTAGTACAATCATTAAAATTTACACATTGGGTCCTGCCACTCAAATAACTCAAACCAAATTTAGGAACACCTCTGATACCAGCTTCATCTAGTGTATTTAACAATATTGTGTGGTCAACTTATTCAAAAGCTTTTGTATTATCAATAAAAAGGCCAGAATTTTTATTGCTTGCATTAAATCCTTCAAAAAGAACTGAACAAAATTTTAAGAGAGCATCTTCAGTGTTTTTTACCTTTCCTAAATCCAAATTGGTTGTTGCTAAAAAAATTTATGTTATTTACGAAACTTAAATGTCTTGATTTCACAATTTTTTCTAAAATTTTGGAAAGGAAGAAGAGGAATTGGTCGATAATTGTTTATATCTACTCTATCCCCTTTTTTTTAAATTGGTATCACCATACCCGATTTTAGCTCATCGGGAAAAATGCCCGTTTCCCAGCTTAAATTTGTGATAAATACAAGCACAGGAGCAATGTTTTCATTTATGGCCTTAACAACGTTTGTTGTTATGTTATCTACCCATTTTGAAGAATTGGGTTTTAGCTCTTGTATAATTTGCATAACTTCTTAGAAGATGTCGGGAGTAAGAATAAAGATTGTTGTGATAGAAAAGGCGGAAACCAATAGTTATAGTTCTTGTTCAGTGTGCTGATGTTAATATTATTGCCGTTTCTAAGTCATTCAATGATTTAAGCAAAATAACAGCTAAATTCATTTGCTATATCTTGCGAGCTGGTTAATACGGTATTGTTCTCTATTGACCTAATCCTATCTATATTACGTTTCTCTCTCCTTGTGCCTATGAGCCCAAATATAATTCTCCATTGTTTGGCTGTATTATTTCTATTAATTTGAAGAATGTGCAGGTAATAATTTTCTTTTTGACTGATGATATTCCTATCGAGTCTCGATTTGTACGATTTATAATATCGTGCCAAAGTTTCATTGTATGGCTGCTTTCTCATTTTCTTGTCAAATAATTGTTTTTTGGCAATACGTCCACAAAGTTCCGCTGCTCTCCACGGTTTCAAGAATTTAAATTTTATTTTCGCTGTGAAGTATAGCTGGTGGAATCAATAAGGTTCTTAATTTTATCCATAAATAATTTATAAGCTATCGATGCGTCGCTTTTATTACATACGTCATTCCATTCGGTTTCAGACAGCAGTTCATTTAGAGAAGTAAAGTCTATTCTTACGGGAGCTGCTTGTTCCGTAGTAGTGGAGTGTGGATTATCTGCTAAAGAACACATGGTTTAATGGTGATCTGTTAGGCCTAGGTCAACTACTTTTCCTTTTACGGCAGTATTATCTCTACTTCTACAGTATATATATGATCAATACAAGATGAACTCGACTTGGTAACTCTTGCAGGAGAGGTGATGAACTGTTCCATTCCGTGACAGGCCATTAGAGTTTGATACTCGTATGAAATATCTGTTTGTTTCAGTGTTCATAAATTCATATCACCCAAAATAATTAAGTTTTTCCCAGTCGATTTATATAATAGCGTCTGAATCTCATTCAAGAACAAGTCAAGAGGAAAAAAAGTCGGTACACAGCTATTAAAGTTAAATTAATAGAAGAATTAATTTCAATTTCTATCTGCACCACATCAACTGATACCAATTCTGGCAATTCACAGATAATATAGGAATTTTTAACTGAGATATAGTTAATTACGCCACCAGCTCGATAATTTGTGTTACATTTTGCAATTTGGTAATACCTAGGCAGCTTATAATCAGGCAATTCACATTCATCTACCCATATTTCTGAGAAAATTACCATGTGAGGTTTGACCTGTAAGCTCTCCAATAATATGACAAACCTATCAAAGTTAGCTCTTAGACTTCTTATATTTTGATGTAGTATATTAAATTGGTCCGAACGTTTAACCAAGGTATTATTTAATGGGAACCTTATATTTGTATCACACATTTGTATGCAAGTAAAGAAAAATTACTGCTAGAATATAGTCTTCAAATCTGAAGGCACAGAAAACCATTAAGCAGGTATAGAAAATAGGCCTTAGACTTACAACACTAGGAAAAACCTTATAGAAGGTAACAATACATGAATATTGCAAGCGAATAAGAGAATGAAAACGACGTAGTTGTAGTCAGTTATTAATATTCTAAGAATAATAAATAAAAAAGTCTTACAGTTTATGAAGATCATCGGAAGAGTAAATGTAAATGATTTGGTCTTTTTCTTTCTTTCTTTTTTTCGCTTTCGTAATTTTACCATTCCTGATCCAAAGGTATTTGTAGCCTTTTTTTGTCTTGACTTAACGAGCCGTTGCTAGAAGTTTTCTTCTTCCGGGCGATAGGCTTTCATTGATGTAGACGGGGATGTTTGACGTCAAGCCCATGTGCCGGGTTGAAAGGGTCCTATTAATTCTTCTTTTCCGCATTATCTCCTCCTTGTCAAATCTGCGAACAAATTTGACATCAATACCCGGTGACTTAGTTGTCTCTCTCTTTCTCATGCGATGGCAGAAGTCCACCATATCACTGGTAATCTTCATGCCAGGTGCAGCCCCCACATTTTTAACTGCCTCTAGCACATCCTCGTTGGGTTCTAGCGGAAATTCGTGAATTTCCAAAACATTTGATCATCGGGAATTCTGTTCGTTGTCATCCACACGCCTTTCTAATGCAGCTACGCGTTCTTTCAAATATACGTTTTCTTGTCTTAGCTGATCGATAATTTCTAAGAACAGATCAATCTTAGAACTGGTCTTCTAGCTTTTTCTTATTATCGTAAATTTTTAAGCACAAACTCTATAGAACTATTAAGATCCGCTTCCATTCGTTCTCTGTCTTTCTTTGTTTCTTCCAGCATAAATATGACTTGTGAGATATTAGTTGATCCAACTTTAGCTAACGAATGTGCAGACATACTTTTCCTCCTTGAATTGGAACAGGGAGGACAACGCCAGATTTGCTGTTCAGCAATTATGAAATTCAAATCATCCTTAGAAATGTTAACACAGTTTCCGTGGCACTGATTTTTGCACTCACTGCAGCGAATTTTCAATTTTTGACGACTCTGGATGTTTCTACAACACACACGGAATTCAGCCATTATTAAAAGGAATGATATGATAACACCGATTTGTAAGTAGAAGCTGCACTGAAGAATATATTCCCTTATTAAGTCGTAAACTACTTTGTAGGATTTTCCGCACAGTACATAGAACACAGGTTCAAGAGGAATTAAACTCGACACATGTCTATGCAAGTTGCCCTTCACTTTCAGAGCTGCTGCCGAGCACGACTACCTCGCTCGCTGCCTCAGACATGAATGAAGAAAATACACTTGGAATTTATTATTCCTATGTTATCCTTCAAAATCATTTCCTTGTTCAGAAGTATTTTCTATTGCTTCGTATTATTTTCTTATGTTTGTGAGAAACCTGAAAACCTGGAGACATGAGTCTTAACAGCATGTTTTTCAAGTCTTCCATCCTTTGCTAATGCTTCCTTTTTTCCCTTGTTTTCCTCCCTTTACAGGGACGGATTGGAAAGTGATCCTCACGGAATAGGAAAAACTAAAAGGCTTCCTAGTTTATTTGGAAAATAACTAGCGAGTTTTTTGGTGCAATAATTTAAACTAACTAAACTGCTCCGTTAATAAATGGGAATATTTGGCTTTAAAACATCAGGGCCAGAGCAAATGATGACTCGTGTCTACGTTTATCGTAGTTTCTCTGTGGGTAATATGCGCTAGTTCAATTTACGGCGACTTGAAACATGATTACGAAAAGGGATGAGAGCGCGGAAGAAGTTTAAACTGCGGTTTACCCCGAGCTTGGAAAAAGCGCCATAAACCGCAGTTTCAGATTTCAGGAATGAGGTTTGGTGCCAGAAACCGCGTCAAAACCGCGAAATATAAGCCTCAAACCTTGTTGCGTATAGTGTTGAACAATGTACGAGCTCACAACGTTCCGACCTACTATTACTTAGCATTTTGATTGTCAGGTGTTGAGTGATTCGCCGCCCCTCGTTGCTACATTTCGGATATCGTGCAGTAAGTGAATTCTTCTAGGTATTCCCACCGGGCCAGTAGCTTTGATGTTGACGTTTCGATGACTAACGCCATCATCCTCAGGGCGTTGAACTCTTGCCTTCAGATAGTTAGGTTTACCATAGTCTGCTGTGGAAGCCAAGACACAAGAGCTAACGTATAATTTGACTCTTATCGATGGAAAATATTCGGATAACGCCCCAACCTGGTATCGTTAAGGTCGTGGGTTAGAATCCGACATGAGGGCATGAATTTTGTGTTATTGTGGGTTAAAGGTTAGACACATAAGGGAAATATGCGGCCGAGCGAAGAGAAAGCTAGGATTTATAAAAAGAGTACTTGGGAAATGTGATGAGAAGACAAAAGAGCGATGCTACTTTTCACTAGTTAGGCCCCACCTTGAGTATGCAGCCAGTGTATGGGATCCTAATGAATTAGGTTTGATGAGAGAACTAGACAGTGTGCAGCGTAGAGCAGCTAGGTTCGTCAAAAGGTGTTACGATAGGTTGAGTAGTGTATCAGAATTAATACAAGAATTAGGGTGGGAATCATTATCAGAGCGTAGATTAAAGTTCAGATTAAATCTATTGCAGAAATTTCAATCGGATAGCTTTACTGAAGATGTTAGGCACATATTAAAAACACCAGCGTATTATGCTAGATTCGACCAGATAAATAAGATTAGAGAGATAGATTGTCGTACAGATAGATTCAAAATGGCATTTTTCCCCCGTACTATAAGAGAACAGAATAGGCAGCATAGGAAAGGGATAGGTAGGGGAAATATTTTAGAGTATTCTGTAGTGCATGATGCATGTATTAACCCCTCAAATACTATAGATACTAACAATCTAGTTGCATGAGACCCTTTAGTTGCTTGCTTGCATGCTAGTAGTGCATGCTTGGTGACCTTCACCCCCTGCCACACACCCTCGCGGTGGCTTGCAGGGTATCGTGTAGATGTAGATGTAGATGTAGATGAAAGGTTTGGGTAGATGATGCGATACAATTTAAGCAGTTTAGCTCATAAAAAAGTAGTCTACTGCGTTATGTATCTACGTTTATATTCGTAGTAGCTGTATTCTCTAGTAGTAGTCATGCCAAGATGATTTCAATTGCTTTTTGCCAATGGAAATAGCTGCACCGGACATTCCTACAATTTCAGCGGTGGTAGGCCGTGGTTAGGATTGTCATCAGGGGTATTTTGACCCAGAGTCCCTGAGCGAATTTTCTGCAGGCTCAGGGTTTCACATCAATGTCTCCGGGTTGATGTCAGACTCAGATACAAAACAACGATCTAAATATATTTCGCTTCCGCAGATATTTCATCAGTAATATAGAATTCTCTAGTCAAATGTTGATTTAAATGAATGAATCCAAAATATACGTGTTGTTTTGGACACAACATTCTATTTTGGTCCAAATATTCAATTCCATTTCCATAGGAATATTCTATTTCTTTGTGACGCATAAGGCTCAGGATCACTACTGTTAACACACATCCCATAGCTTCGTTAAATGGAACAATGTGTGAATGACACTTATAAAATAATTAATTCATGATATACCTATATCTTTAACTAACGAGTGTCACTTTATGATATTTATAGATACAATGACTAAATCTTCATCCTAATGCATTATCAGCGTGTACGATCCCTACGACCTCGTGATTCCGGACCTAATTTTTATACCAGTTTGAATATACTGCTTGACCTATCATAGCCCCTTTTAAATAACCAAGAGGCCCTTTCCTGCTCCTTGCATAAATTCAAAATTAAACCTAATATATCTGGATCCTATATATGTTCAGTATGTTCTAAGTGGGGACTAGCAAGTGGGAAAAATGTAGCAGTGCGTTTTTGTCTTTCCCAAATATACATAGTGATCATCAACCCATACTTTCTATTGACTTGTTCGCACGTTTCCCGGATTTGTTTTCCCCACTATAGGTCTTGGTACGCGTAACACCTTACCGCAGATTTCATAGATTAGACGCTTGCGATTCTGGATTCATTGTAAATGTAAGGCCCTATTAGTGATATATTATTTGTTTCTAGTTAACTGGGTTTTATGTCATAAAATCCTGCTTGGTTTATCCTTCCAGGACGCCATATTTTGGAGTCCTTGGTAAAAATTTATAACAATATTTTTTCTATTCTCGTTGTATGTATGTGTGTATGAATGTATGTATGTCAAAGAGTTAAATTATATTAAGTGTACATTTTTGGAAATACGATGTATTGATGGAATTAGTGAGTATTAATTATGCAAAATGACACAGCCACACGAGCGTGGATTTCGGTCCTCATGTTGATGAAATACATCTCTTCTTGTCTCAACTGTCGTCACCGCTGGGATTCTTGGTAATCAAGGATTTTAAATTGCCTTCGATGGCTAATGGAACACGGATTATTACTATTATCTGATTAATTCAAATACGCCTTTACATCTGCATCTATGCAATACCATGCAAGCTTCCGCGAGGGTGTGTGGTAGGGGATGAAGATCACCATACATGGACTATTGATCTGGGCTACTGCATGGCAACATGTTAAATAATAGAATAACATGCCGCTAGATTGTTGGTACCTATGTACATAGCAATAAAGGGATTATTGATTAATGTAAAATTAGTAAACAATTTCAAAAGTCGGTGAAAATTCATATCCACTGCAACTTTTTCATCATAGATTTGGTATTAGTTAATATACTTTTTTCATCATAAATTTATTATTATTAGTTAAGAAAAAAGGTCGTTAAAAACAGATATAATACTTAGGAATTTATATTTCAATGCTCAAATGACTATATTTTTTCGAATCCACAAACCACCAAGAAACGTAATAGACAGTGAAAAATGGCTACCACAACCGAATGTAAAGAATCCGTCGTGATGACAATTTTACCGGTGGAAATTGTGCATAAATTTAATCAAGTTTAAATAAACAAATTTTGATTTTAGTATCGTATTTATCTAAATATATTTATCTGTATTAACTACTGTGTTTATTTCATTTAATTTATTTGAAAATTTAATTTCGTGGCCCCAATTTCTCGAGTGCTGGTTTCTGGACTGAAGTATGGCACAAAAGGTGAAGTATGGCACAAAAGGAAGTGCTTTATTATCGGACAGTGAGAGAAAGGGAAGCATAGGAGTCAGGCGGCCAAAAGGCCGACTTGACCTCTTCTTCCCCTAATAGTTGATTCTTTGTTTTTATAAATTTACCGAAGGAACCTGTTCAGCGTTCCTTTAGGTAGTGTTTTTTTTCTATTTCTCTAATCCTGAGTGACCTGAGTGGTTAAAATGAAATGATTGATTTTTCAGCCTTTTCGAAAAATTTCATGGTAGGCTAATTCGTTGAGCGTGGCTTTCCAAAGGTCGCCAGTTTGAATTCCATCTCGGGCAAGCATGTCCTTCTTGGAGTAGCACAGTCAGTTTTAACGGTGAGATACTACCTTAGCAGTTAGAGAGCACGGATTTTCAACACATTTGAACCACTATTACGGGGAAAATTTCACCCGAGGACTTTGGGATTATTTTTGAGAAAGTAAACCGTGCCACGGGTGTTCTTGCCGTTCAACCTCTTTGCGGACGGTCCATATAGGGCGACGGAATTTTGACGAAGTCCTTGACTCTTCCTCTTTTGTTGAATCACCCTCGGCGTAACCGATCGACCGGTCGAAACTGAGATTTCATCAGGCGCGAGCGGTGTTTTCCATCGCTCCTTCGCTTCGTGTGTGGCTTTGTCCTCGAATTATCGCGTCATTTCCTCTCGGCATCTTCACCGTCGCCGCTCATTAAATCCTAAGATGCGTACTATACAGTTCTCTGCTGGATTCATCCGCCAACTTAATCATCTTCGCTAGCCATCGATCCTGTGATCAGTGTGACGCAGCTCGTAGCTCAATCCTTTTACCGGCTAACATCTTTTCATTTGCATAACACTTTCTCTCTTACCTGCTATGTTACTTGCCTGTTGTGTCTTTCATACATTTACTAGCGGAAGGTGCCTTTTGAATTTCAGCGGGAGTTGAAAATATTTGAATATAATAAATTAAATTCAACAAATAAACCATTTGCTCTTTAAAACTTATGACCCGATGCCAATAACTCCTAGGACTGGGAACAGTTATTAAATTAACCATATATTGCAGGTGAATAGACCAAGTTCTCCATTCCAGTATAGCTAACTATTTATGTATTTAAATATCCATATCTGAGAACATAGTCCCAATTGTGTATTAGCATATAAAATTCACCACTGGCACAGCTAATGTAGATGTCTAAAATAAAACAGGGTTTATAGGAACCTGGAAATCCTGGAAAACCTGGAAAAGTCATGGAAAATGAAAACGGACATGGAAATCCTGGAAAAGTCAGGGAATTTAATGTGTGGTCAGGGAAAAATCGCAAAATGTTCAAATTTATCACCTGAAAATGCCAAGAGATGGAAAACTGCACATAGGAGCGGAGGAGGAGGAGGGGACGACTGGCCTCAGGCCGGCTTCGCTGTGGAGGAGGCAGCCCTATTTCTGGCTATAGCCTGCACGATTTGGTGAAAAGATTGGCGAAAGGTGTGCGCATTCATATTCTCATTTTCATTCGCTAGCGATTTTGCCAGGAATGCTTCGCTTTGGCCCTCTGGCGATAAAAAAGTTAATCTCAGTCAAATTTGAAGTCATTTAGCCAAACTTGTTGAAGGATGTGAGGAAGAAAAAATCAAGATTGATTCAAAGAGCTACTTTAACAGGACATCAGGTTTGAAGGAAAAGCCAGGTTAGCCTTCTTTGCGTGTTTTTCTTCAATTAAAACCCATCTGAAGGGCTATCAATGTAAGGAATGATTTTTATTTTGTTGACTTAAAGTTGTCGATCTCTTATTACTGGAAGTTCATATGATTAATATGAAAATAAACCTACAATTTTTCATAAGTTTAGACTTCTCTGCTTCTTCACTACCACTTTTATTCCTATAAATGACCGAAATCTTGGAGTTTTCAGGCGCTCAAAAGTCAGGGAAAATCACTTATAATGGTCTGGAAATCCTGGAAAAGTCAGGGAAAATGAAAATGAAAACCCCTATATACCCTGTAAAAGTCACTAATGGTACCATTCAGGTACCATTAATGGCTATGGTATTACTGGCTATACCATATCACTCAATGAATGGTACAGTAATTAAAATTTTTATTGATTATGAAAACTTTTAGAATAATTTCATTGTACACTTGTTACTAGACGTTTTTGAACTCTGCCATACAAAGAGACATAAGGGTAAAAATTATCGATCCAAAGTTCTTCAACAGCTAATTTTAAATGGAAATAAAGACACGTCAGCTCTGAGTTCAATGATTTTCTAATGAGAGGAAAAGCTAACAATAAAGAGGTAAAAACAACACATTCAGTTGATTTACGCAAAAAGCCCATTCACCTTCTAAATATATTCATTGAAAAGTCATTAGCAGGGAAGTTGCAAATTTACTTCTTTTCCACGCGTAACTGTCCCTAACAGAGCCTCCGAACAAAACCATTGACGCACGCAACAATAAGACGTGTGTATTATTGTTCCAGGTATAACATTGGCAGAGGTATATCCACGTAAAGTAAATGCCAACATTTAGCAATGATTGATGGTATCAAAACGTAATAAGAGAGTGAGAACATTGAGGTTTTTGTGTCCATATTTATTTGTGTACTTTTCATGCCATGTCAATGCAAAGCCACCTCTAAAGGAGCCTTAAAAAACTAAAAGGTACGCAACAGTGTCAATCATATATCAAAATTTCTGGTTCGCAACCGGCAAAGCTAATTTAGATGTACGCTTAATAAATAGCACAGTAGTTATAGCCCTGCAGCATTAAATGTCTTTCTAGATATAATATTTTCTATTGAAATGTTCAATATAATTGTATTGCCATTCGTGCTGGTCGTTCTTGAACTCAATCACACAAATAGTGGTTAGAGTGAAAATTATCTCTCCTAAGTTCTTGCTAAAACTCTCAAATTAATCATTTATCCATGTAAAATCTAAAATCGAATTGGAATGGATTTTGTTGCCTGGTTGCCAAGGAAATACATTTTTTTTTGTGTTTTGTATGCATATTTTTCACACGTATGAACATTTATTGTCCACGATTGTGACTTATCAAGACTTAAGTGTGTGCATATATGTAAACACACGGGAGAATTTTCTCTACCATTCAATATCCCCTCAAGACCGTCTTCACGAAACCATTTTTTTTTCAACATGTGGTCGATGAGATTGTCTCCTTTTCCCGTTAGAGTAAGACTTCTCTTTTATCCCGCTCCCCTTAGAACCTCCTCGTTGATTGCTCAGTTTACCCGTTTTGTCTCCATCATTCTTCTATAACGCCATATTTCATTTAAATAATTTCATTTATTTTCTGTACCTCTTGTTTTCTCGTGCCTACCTGCAATGGGAGAGTCGGATCCTGATGCAAGATTGACTGTAGTGTTTCGTTGCTTCCAATTAGAAAACTCTAATTGACGTGGAAGTAATTCAGTTCCTATAGCCTATAATGGTTTAGCTGTCTAAACTTTTCTTTTTCATTTTTAATGACAGTTACAATTAAATTTACATTTTATATGCAAAGTTCTCTGTTCTTGCGTTTGAAACTCAGTGGCGACTTCCTCCTTGTATGTTCTTCAGTTATTGACTCCAACGCTTGCGTGGTCGGCTAATGTGAGCAGTCATTAGTACCGAAAAAATATTCTTAATTGTGCGAGAACTCTCCGAGCGCAGTGAAAAGAACGGACCATAATCTGCATCTGATAAGTGTCCTGCAAGTCATCCTGAGGCTGATTAGTAAGGGTTGAAACATCACCTTTCTTAAACAATAGACATATAAAGTCAAAATTGATGTTACCGCGCAGAGAAAATAATCTGAGATAGTTGAAAGTGTAGCGATTGAAAAATACTAACTAATATAATTTTAAGTATAGGGTATGTTGGATGTGTTTATATTCAATTTGATAATCATTGCAACATTTCATGTGCCAATAAAGTTAGTAGATGTCACTGAAGAGTGTATAGGATCAGGTTTTCTGTTTTTATGTCAACTGAGCACTTTCTTGACAAGAACTATAGTGCCTCTGAATTGTTGTGTGATATTTTCTATTTAGTGGTATTAGTTTCGTGGAATTTCGTGGAATTTTTTCATATCGTTGAAAAGGAATCGGTACTCTTCCACGCAAGCTTTATTGTATCCGGCATTGGCTTCAGAACACCTGCGTCCTTATCTATGCTTGGAATCCGGTGAATGTTGTTCATTATTTTATGAGTTTTTCTTCGAAACGAGGGACGTACATGGTGCTCCATTTTTTATCTTAATTAGTTATGTCAGTGATATAATGATCTCCTTAAATTATTGTTACTTTTGTCCTGGTTTGCAATGGGCTCGGAATGAAAAAGTCCGCTCCGCTAAGTAGTTTCCATAGAAACTTAACGGAACCTGGGGCAATGACATACAGTAACGACTTTCTCTGCTCATTATCGTTTCCCAGATGCGTAGAGGGCGGGAGGTTTTCTTTTCCCCGCTGTTATCCAGTTCCAGATAAAGTGATTTCTTAGAAAAGCCTCTTAACCGGAGGTGGCGGCCCCCGGTCGTGTGAGTGGAATTAATGAAGACCCCAGTCATGAGAACGAGTTGGCTCCTCTGCCCGTTCTGCTGCTCCGTCATTTAAATGGCTTTATCTGGCACTCATTGAACTAGGAGTGAGGATACGCTGGATATGAATAAAAGTGTTAACAGGTATTGCTGGCCATTGAAATTTGGATCATAAACCCTTTTTGTCGATTGGGAGATTATGACTGAGATGGCGAAAAAGATATATCTTATTCGGAGGGAAGGCAGATTATGGATAGCATAGGTAGTTGCATGTTGGTATAAGGACTTTAAGCTAACCCAACTAACAGTATTTCTTTGCATGCTTGCTTTGCTATTTTTTTAAATGTGAAGCGTAGACTAGAATATTATTGCTAATCCTTTTTATGCATGATATGTAATAATAATAATTTATACTTTTATTTCTTCTATGAATATATAAGTACAGTTATTATTATCTATATAGATGATTTTTTCAGGTGTACGTCCTTGAGAAAATGAAAAAGTTTAAATATTTGGCCGACGTTTCGGAAAATATATTTTTTCCTTCTTCAGGGCTTTTAATGCTTTTGAGGTGAATTTGTGAACTCCTGAAAAAACCATCTATTTATTAAAAAAGAGGTAAGAAAATCAGCTTACCAGTTATTATTACCGTTCAGGGAAGTTAGCCTATAAGGTAATACTAGACTGTAACTAGGATAACTTCAGGATACAAGTAACAATGCATGTTTGGTGTGAATTCACCCCTGCCACGCACCTTTATGGTGGCTTTCTGGGTATAATGTTTGCGTCGATAAAGGCAGATGGGTAGCTCAAGTTATTGCTATCTATCCTTAGAGACCGGGTTTGACATCCGGTGGAAATTTCCCTGGCCCTCACTTGGAGATCGTGCAAAGGCGTGATCGTGACTCCGTCCCGTAAGTTGTGAAGGTTTGGTCACCTTGGAGTCGTGGGCTAAAAGAAGGCTAATGCGGAAATTTCTGGGTTTCTCTCCACCCCCTTACACCATTTTATTCCCATTCTTCAACTCTCCAACCGGTCTCAAGTGCTTTTAAGTTCGGGAGTGGCTCGAGTCCACTGAAGAGGTGGGGTACACATTATACGTTGCGAGCCAACGCAAGGGTCTGTGGCAGAGGGTGAACCATCATCAGTTATGCATTATCAGCCAAGGAGAATAAGTTTACAATTATTACGATGCAGGCATGCAAAAAAATACTTCTATACGTACACTAATTACATGTAACTGAGAGTCACAATGTCATCACCCTAATGGAAATGGTAGATGTTCAAATATAGTCGGATTTGATTTTTTACCGAGAGATCATCCCCCGACCAGCGGGGAATATGAAAGACCAACTTGTGAGAAGGAAAGACAGCTTTGTCCTCAAGACGCTCGGAGTTTACCGAATTCCCTGTGAATGGAATGCATGCATCGGAGAGACGGCCCGAACCATTGTTACAAGACTAAAGAAACACCAGCGACACGTGAGGCTATACCAACCGGAAAAATCAGCGGTAGCCGAGCATAGCCTCAACCAAGATCACGTGATTAACTCCGACCAGGCAAAATTACTCTGCTGCTCAAACGGTTACCGGGACCGATTAACCAAGGAGGCCATCGAGTTATCACTCGAGAATAAGAATTTCAATCGAAACACAGGCCACGTTCTTGGCCAAGCTTGGAGATAGGTCATTAAGTAGTAGAAATGACACCAAAAAAGACGACGAGGACCAACCAATCAGGAGAGGGTTAGGCTGCCTGAGAGGACGGCAAACGTATATAAGACGACAGGAAACCTGGAGCAATGGCACTCCCGTGATAACAAAACTTGTCAAGTATCTATTAACACAATTGAAACAAAAGCTTATAACCATCAATCTAGTCATGAAGAGGGAACGGTTCGTAGAACAGGGCACCCCAAAGTATTTTGTTAAATTTTTTAAAATTTTATGCGTTGTTATTTTTGGGAAAATAAACATTTTTTAGTTTGAATCTGCTGAAGCAACGATGGCGATGGACAAGTTTTCATTCTTGACGCGGGCCCTAAAAGACCTGACCCGATGTAGAACCCCAGAGATCTTCACTCAGTGCAGATATATCATCATTTTATCGTAAGTTTAAATTAGCTGGGGACACTTTGTCAAGTTGTTGATTAATTTTTTATTTAATATAATTATGTACGTATTTATATTCTTTCAGAAATGAAAATAAATATTTTTATGAATATTTAAGTTAACTTTAATTTTTTGTTCAATAATGTTGAGATTAAATCCAAGGGAGAGGCTTTTGAGCATGTTCAGCCAAATTCAGGGTGGGTTATTTTCTGACCGGATATATCTGGGAAACCACAAGCGACGCAGTCACCCCAACCCAGCAGTGTGTTGCATACGCCTCAGGGCTTGGTACTTGGTACCCTCACCCGACCACACCAAACATAGAGATGAACACAACTACGCTGAAATGAATAGGTCGAGCCACGAACGTAGAAGTCCTAAAATAAATATAAGCTTAACTCATATAGACATTCAGAAACGACTGCGTAATACCTTCTCTGACGCAACTTAAGACAAGATTGTCTCATTAAGATAATCTTGGAGGGAAAAGTGAATGGAAAGAACCATGACGGAAGTCCTCGCATGTGATATATGGAACAAGTCGTGCGTGGAAGATCTAAAATAGACATTTGTTAATATTCAGAGGGTTATGGTTAAAAGAAACTCGATTTTGTTGTTACGTCTCATAATTCTTAAGATCTATGACCAGTGATTACTAATTTTGAGAGCCTGGCAAAATTTCATAACTATAGTCTTTACGGTCAGGAAAGAATTTCCAGATTGGTTTAGAATACCTAATGTAATTTTTCAGTTTATTACCAATTATATTTCGTATGTCTCATTGAGGTTCCACCACTCTCATATTTCTATTCGATCCCTTTTTCGTTTATGGAATGATATAGAATGAGATGAAGGAGGCAGATTAATGAATTAATGACACGTATGAAAGAGATAATTGGATATTGTTTTGCTATCAGAGTTTCCAAGCGGCCTTCTCATGAGTGTAGCCATTTCGGTATGCTTTTCACGTGCAATATTGCTAACTTTCTGATTGGGAGAAGTGTGAAGCTAAGTTTGTAGGAGTAATCGAACATTCTCGAGGAATGAGAGGTGAGAGGTTTGCAATAAATGGGAAGTATTCCGTTGCATGCATGTAAAAACTTTTGTTTGAGGATCCCTGCCTCCCCACCTAAACCTCGCATTCCCTCCTTTCTCATACATCAACAATGTCTCTTCAGTCACAACCAGTTTCACGCCTCATCCCTTAAATTCCCCTCTAAATACCTATTTTATATTTTGTTATTTTCGTAACTTCACTACAGGCCTTACAACTTGTAGTAGTCGCGAAATACTCGTGACTAACCACAACGGGTAATCTATTTGGTAAAAAGGTGATATGCGAGAAGTCAACAGAGACTGGACGTTATACAGGGACCCGTGTTCGGTCCCCGATCAAGACGGGTGATTTTCTCCCTGTGGAATACTTGAACTCATACACCTAACAGTATGTGTCTCTGTTTAATTTATTGGGGTCTTCTTATCTTTTTTCTCACTCTTATTTACCCCTACCCCTAGTATGTATCTACCATAGTTGGGATTAACGATTTATAAAATTAGCGATTAAAATTAATCGTTAAAAATGTGGATAACGATTTGTTTTAATCGTTACCTTTTATTAGAGTTAACTTTTAACTTTTAATCGTTAAAATTATGCATTAACTGATACAAAACTAACTAAAGTTAAATTTTTTCGTTAATTTTTGGCGAACGTCGACCTGTCCGAATTTGGGTGCAAATGTTGCACAGCAGGCAAATGGGAAAATAAAAATGAATCTAAGAATGCAATGAATAGGCCCAGAGGAATACATCGAAACAAAAGCGGGCTGAGGAGAGCGGCCGCCAAAGTTTAGGAACGCACCCTCAGAAGAGAAAACACGAAAGCAAGCGAACACAATATCCTGGAGGGCTCGCATGCCTCGTATGCTCGGTGTCATCATGTCGTCAATACTATATAGTTGAATCCGAGAGAGAAGGGTCACCTAAAAACCTATGACGGATAACGAGGGGGAGGGGTTCATTCAAACTAACGTATCTGTTACAATTCGCCAGTCTACGTATGACTTACTCGGCGACATGACGTCGTCAATACATTAGCCCCCAGCGAATAGCAAGAAAAGGTGCGCAGGCTCACGCTCAGCATCTATGTACTCTACCGTTAAAGCACTTTATACCGCTCAGAACAATCTTTAACGGCAAACTACAGACTCACCATGGTTCGTGAGAAACTCTTACATTCACGAACACTTAAAAATCCCGGAATTGGAGCCCCCCTCAGAAAAATCGTCGAATCCGTTCAGCAGACACTAGGAAACCTAACCAATAAAACTCTGGACACTGAATGGAATTACAACGAAAATCCCCAATTCAAATATTAAAAAAAATCAAGCTCAGCCACCACTCAATTCTTGCCACCATGGTGGTGACATGCTGAGCTTGATTTGCTTGAGCTTGTTGCACCACCTCGCCGACTGTATTTATAAAGTCTCTAGCAGGTGAAATTTTGATTGAATTACAGGTTTCCCTGTATGCACAAGGAAGCAAATTTTCACGATTTAGTTTGGAAAGTGTCATCTTAATAGAAGAAAATGTCTGGGCAAATGCTTTATCTCGAAATTTAGGATGATCACTCGTAAAGGCACATACATTTGCGATATCGAATCATTCCTAGATAAGGTTTAAAATATATAGTTCCTTATCGGTTGTCTTAGTCGTGATGATGGAATCTGGATGTCGTCAATTGAACTAAAAAATTCTGTTAAAAATCCATTCGTCGCCCACTCCCTAACTTTATGTCGCTTGTTGTTGCTATGGAAGGTGACTAAATAAGTGAGTTCATTTGCTTCATTACGAGTGTGCAAGAAGGTTGGAGTGAAACCTGGCGTGGGAATCAGCCTCCTCATAACTAAATGCGCCAATAGAACCAATCTTTTACGTCCCATCCTAGGTTAAGAGTACTGATCTTGAAGCGCTCTCCACACAGCTCTTAAAAAGGAACTGGTACACCACTAAAAAAGCTGTGCCTCTGTGGGGATCCTCTGAATGAGAAGCTAGTACTCTTACAACCATACCAACTCTTCTTTTTTGCCCCACGCATATCGGGTTCTCCTCTTTCCATGTAAGAGTCGATCTAGCTAAGTGTAAGTCTCGGCCAGTATTTTTCTCGAATACTAATAATGTGTTTACTTAGCTAAACTGTAATAATGTGTTTACTTAGCTAAACCGTGGTCGTCATTTCTGAAGACGGTGGTACCAGTTTCAGACTTAAGCTCGCATTCTTTGAGTTATTAAGAAATATTAGTATGGCAAACTGTGGAATATTATCGTAGTTACAAGATATAGGTGTTGCCACAAATGGTCACATTCAGCCTTTACAATTGCCTAAACGTCAGGTAGGTTTTTTGTTACCATTAGTGTTACTTTGTGTACCTCCGACAACTTAAAAAAAGACGAATTTCATTATGATGTTCCTATCTTTTTACTGCTCTCTTCGTCTTTCAACTAAGATTCCGATTTCCACTGTAGGCTAACCGGATTGTTTGTGTGAAAGTACTTTAATGTCGCGATCACAGACAGCTCATATTTTACAAAATACAGCAGACAGTCTATAGGTTACTGTAAGGATTAAATTTAAAACAGCTAATAGGTACACCATTATTCTTATGACATGAAAATATTTAATCATATTTTATCAAACCGGGTCTACTTTTAAAAGTGGGCTCACGCCCTTCGCGTTGTGCCTTTTACTGACCATGTATATTATGATATCTGCATGACAATGACATGTCTATTCCTTTATCAGTGTACTATTTATTACTTGATATTTTATGATAATTAATACGGATAATAACTTCATTCAAGTTTTTTAGGGCGAAATGTAGGCCACAATGTCCTTATAAAGGTGTTAGGTAACGCAATTTGGTTCTTTATATTTGGATTCCAAGATTAGGTAGTTGGAACTGTACGCGGATAATTGAGTGAGAGAGACAGATTAGGTAATTTGTACCATAGAACAGGCGGTTAATTTAATAAGGTAGGAAAGATTTCAGGATACTGAAAAAGGGTGGAGGTAGACCCAGCGCCGGCATTAGTCCACTATTAACTGGAGGTACCATGGGTCTACAGTTAAATGTCCCATCCGACGGACGGTTAACTGAACTCGAAGTGCCCTCCACAAAGTGGGGACCGATATGCCAACGAAAAATCTCTTCCACGTCCGGAATTCAAACCCGGGACCTCGGTATGCGCCTTTTGTTGCATCATCATCACAAGTAATCAATTCTAAGAATGGTTTGACGCAGCTCTCCACTCGATTCACCTATCAGCTAACCTCTTCATATTTGCGTAATTATTCGCATCCTTCTCTACTTTCACCATTCATCTCGTGCTAGACCTTCCTTTTACATTCTACCCATTCCCTTTCCCCTCGACGGTTGTCTTCATCAGGAATGGTGTCTCATGATGTGGCTGATAGAGGTCTCTAAATCTCTTTTCTGACGCTGTTTTTAGGACTTCTTCGTTAGTAATTCGGTCGATCCATTTTATCTTCATCATTCTTCTGCAGCCTTTTGTTCGTAGCTAACTAATGCCAACTTCTGTTTTCTCACATCCATTCTTCCTCTGCCAATTAAAACCCTACCCATTCTCCTCAAAATCCCACCAACCATAAAGTTGGCAAATTATTTCAATTTCCACCACCTTCCGTCAAATGTGACAATATTTCCGTTTCAACTTCTGTATGTGCTGCGTCAGTATCCTGGTTTCTGCCAATAAGTAACCAAGGGATTCCGTAAATTTCCACCGACCCTACCTCTCACAGATAGCCTGCATTGTAAGACAGACATATCTTCCTGTCTGGAGTTCCTCGGACCCACTAAGTCATATGCGCATGACAATTTCCTACTCGCCCCAGTACGTGAGACCTACTGCTTTCCCAATCCTCCAACCAACCCACCCCTCCCCCCGTATATACGATGGTACCAATATAGACGCAGGAAGGTGATATGAATTATTATCCATCGTTTTTTAGTTCACCCCGATGCCGGCTCGGTAACATTGCTTTGTCGAGTTGGTATGTGCATTTCGAATAAACGTTTCTAATAGGCGGAAGGTCACCGTTTATCATCTTTAGAAGGTAGATTCATTGACGTGAGAACGCCGCCTCAGCTAGTGTAGGTGTTGAATTTTTAACTCATGATAACCCTGGAATTTTAGGTGATCGAGGACGAAATTTCTGGTCGAAAGTTTTCCTCCTAAAGTTCTTCGATTTTATCTGATTCTCGGTTTTAATATGGGATTTTACTCTTCCGGAGGATTTCGTCCTTGTAAGGGCTGGGCTATCTATCTTACATCTCATCTCAGTGGTTTCGGCTTCAACGTAGAAAATTCATTTTGCGCAAATTATTAAAAAATGTATACTTCCACTAGTTAATGTATTGTCAATAACTGGTATTCTATTTGGTACCAATATGAATTTTTTTAAAACTATGAATTAATTCAATTGAAAATGTCCGAAGACTAGAAAATCCAAATGCCAAATTCATTATGGAAAACGATATCTCCTAATGGAAATCGGTTATTATGTGCTAGCACTTACCTCAAATGGTGTTAAATTAAGTATATTTCTTCTCCCTGAATTAGTTACACCTTGGATTATTGGTACGACCTAAAATTATGCTGATCAACTGAATGGTGTGGCCAGATAGGGTGGTCAGAGTACTGGATTTCTACCTCTAGGGTCAAGCTTCGGATCCCAGCAATGGCAGTTATTTTTCAGCCGAACACCCTTAAGAGCGCTGTGTTGTGAGGATTCCAAGTTTAGTACTCCGTCCGTCAGATGAGACTTAAAGAACGTCTAACCCATACTCTACACGGTCATTGAAACTGCGCAAGTTGATGTTGATTGCGTTTAAGCAGTCGTGTGCGAAAGTCCGTGGTGTAAAAAATTTGCGAGGACGCTTGCTTGACTGCTTTACACGGTGCAATCATAAATGCATTATGTCAGTGACAGTATACCATTCAGTAGCGGTAATACCGTCAATATATCGCATAACGTCAAGATCTGTTAAGCAGTAATTAATTGGACGTGAAAGATGCGATAAATTACCACCACATTAAAATATGTTTTAAGCTATAGTCTAAAAATAATAGTGGAGACCCTAGTCCCGTATACTTAGCCCAAAATTTGCACAACGAACGAACGGCTGTGGGCCAAGGTAACGAGTTCTTCCTTTACGAACGAAATTAAAGCTTCCACGTGATTAATCGCCCAGCTCATCATTATTGCATTTTATTCACTACCTAAGGAGTTGATTGCAAACAAAAACACCCAAACGAATTCAGTGGCGCCTTAACTTCGTGGACAGTGGCGCCTTGCGCACGACTACGGCTGCATTGTGACATGATATGTCCCGCAGTCCGTTAACACCTAGTTCCTTTAAGCCTCGTTGATTTCCACAGAGAAAGAGGACGCCTTGGTAGTGCAACTGGTAGAGCACCTGGCCGGTAATCAGGGGGTCCGGGTTCGAGTCCCGGTCAAGGCGAATGATTTTTTCTCTGTGGAGCTTCTTGCTATAGTGCAAAAACACCCAACTCAATCGTCAACCACCTATTTAATTGCCAGAATTCCCCAGGCAGTTCGTTGCCGCAACATCTACACCATCTAGTGAGAGAAATAAACTTCAAACTTGCGCGAACGCTCTCTCTTTGATAGGTCGTCGCTGTACAGGGTGCAATATTTCATGCGCAAGTGTTCTCGCAGAAGCCTGCGCAATATCAATGACCGTGTAAAAGGGCCTTAAGAGTAGGCTAATGCCGTAGACAGCTTCCTCTCCCAAAATTCGAATCGCCTCCCAAATATCTTACTTTTCGACAATGGCGTATAGTGACCCGAGCTGTCGGTCGTTGCCACTGATAACCACAACATTACTGGTTTGAACCGTGTCAAACGGGATTAAAACATAATGGGATCGTTTACCATATTTTTTTAATTGCTGAATGTGATAGAGTTTGTAAAATGAAAAGACCCGTATTTTTCCGTTCTTCAATCCGTTGAGTCGTTCTCGGGCTATAAGCTGCGAAAAAATGATGTGTTTCACCCTTTCGGAAAAGTAGCCGTGCAAATGACTCGTACGTCATTCATTTCGTCCAATCACAACTGAGACTGCGCAGATCCTTCGCTCAATCATGATGGGGGACACACAGCTGACTCTGCCAATGGAAGTGGTTGTTATAGACTCCATTCGGATTATTTCGAAAGTCATTGCATAGTCCACTACATAGTAATTTATGAATAAGCAAATAATTTTAGCACACTTTTTGTCACACCAAGATGCATACGAAAATATTTTGTTATTCAGTTCTTTTGGGTTGTTTGCAGGATGCGACAGAATCTCTTAAGGGGGTTCTATACCTCCGCAGAAAACGGCTCTGCAGACCCTTGCGAGATCGAAGATAACGAGTTTAATATAAGTCGCAGAGCTGATCGGGTTTCACTTATCGTTAGATTAAGGATCAATGTGAGCGGCTATTTGAACAGAATTTTCATTAGCAGTACTCATTAAAGAGCTTCAGGCACTGAAAATCGTAAAAATATCCTGATTTCAACTTTTTTTCCTTTGACATTGAAACCGTAATGGAAACATGTGTTCAATTATCCGCTGGGATTCATCCTTCTCTTCTACTATTATATCAAACTCAAAGACCTTAGGTGCATACTAAAGTTGCTATTTATTATTTTCCGAACCATGTTTTCACTATTTTACGTGCTATAAATCTTTCGTTCCGTGGCGCTGCTCTAGTCCCCCCCCACTCCCGCTAACGTCACCCTCCACCTCCTGGCTCCTTATCTCTCTCTCTCTCTCTCGAACCATTCCAAGGCCACGTCCGAGCCACTTCGCCTCCCTCCGGCCCCTTGTCGAAAGCCAGAGCTCTCAAACCGAGCGAGCTCAGCAAGGATATTTCTTTCATTAGCAGGCAGGCACGTAGCCAGAAATTTGCTTCGGGGGGGGGCTAAGTTTAGCACGTTTAGCCTAACTTCAATTCAGCCTTGCCTGTCGGTACCGACATGAAACAAATGTCTTCCTTCATTTTCAGTGCTCGGTATTTGCTTTCACAGTGCCCATTCCTATCTGTTTTCTCTGGTTAAGCTCACTGTTTATCCTGTCATGAAGCAGTTAATTTAACCGGCCCCAGAACAGAAGTTCAAATCATGCATACATATCAGATTACTACAGATACATACATATCAGATTGGTAGATTAAATGTGGGTCGATAAAATAATTATCGGGGAAAATTCTAGCTGAAAAAGAGCACCAGGAGAGAAATAGATTGGGAGAAATAATTTCAGTCATAGTAGTGAATTGTCGTAGTTTAAGAAATAAAGTAGCCGAATTTCACCACCTCATAAAAAGTACTGATGCTGATATAATCGTACGCACAGAAAGATGGCTTTCGAAGGACATATCAGATATGAAGTATTCCCTAAGTGTTTTACCGTATACAGAAAGGATAGAGTAAGCAGAAACGAAGGAGTATTATTTATAGCTGTGAAGGACCCGTATGTTAGTAGAAGAAAACTTATTTCAGAGCGAAGTGTAGTAAGTATTTGGTGTTCCGTTAAAAGTAAAAGTAGTGACGCAAAAAAAAGATATATGTAGGTGCATATTACAGGCCACCGGATGCAGACATCAATTCTATAATGGAACTAGAGTCAGAGATAGGAACATTGATTTCTCGGAACAAATACAGAGGAATAATAGTAGGCGGAGACTTCAATCTCCCTTCGATAGACTGGAATACGTGTAGTTTTATAACAGGAGGTAAGGATAAGTAACTCTGCGAATCACTGTTGAACACCTTTACGTCACATTTTTTACATCTACTTCTACATAATACTCTGCAAGCCAACATAAAGGTGTGTGGTAAGTGGTGAATTCTCACCAAACATGCACTACATATCATGCATAAAAAAAGGAATAGTACTCGTATAGGTACTGTTCAAAACTACGCTATTTAAAAAAAGATAAAAATAGCGAAGCATACATTCAAAAACATGCCGTTAGTTGGGTTAGCTATAAGTCCTTATACCAACATGCAGGTACCAATGTTATCCATTGCTACACTCGTACTGGATATATTTACCGTTATTCATATCCCTCAATGTACGTAGAAAAAAGGGCATTTTGAATCTGTCAGTTTGGCAATCATTTTCTCTAATTTCGTGATTATGGTCCAGTCTACCATAGTAAGTTGGGGTTCACAAAATATTTTTAACATCATCACTGAAAATATGGTCTTGGAATTTGTTTTAAGAGATTATGTCTAAATTTCAATCTGCTACGATCTTCTTCAATTCAAGTGCTAAGAGGAGAGCTATTCATTTTCCAAAAATTCATCAAGAGACAATTCTTAAATTTTAATTCTAAGTGCCATGTATCACACCAATCTTCAATTGCTTGTAGGTCATCATTTAAATATTCTTTATCGTTTGGGCATAGAATTCCCCTGTACACTACAGTGTCATCGGCAAATAGACGAAGCTTACTTATGACAACCTTATTGATATCATTTATGTACAGGAGGAACAGGAGTGGACCTATCACACTACCTGATGGGACACTCAAAGTGACTTTAATTGCCGGTGAGGTAACACCGTCCAAAACAACCCTTTGCACCCGATAATGCAGGAAATCATTTATCCATGATTTAATGTTACTGTCTGTGCCATAATATTTTAATTTCAAGATTAGTTTGCTATGAGACACCTTCTCGAAAGCTTTTTTGAAATCGAGAAATATAGCATCCACTGGAATATAATTTTCGCCAGAAACTAAAATATTGTGAGAAAAGAGAGCAAGTTGAGCTTCACATGATTTGCTCTTCCGGAACCCATGCTGAACATCGGACAATAAATTCTGGCTATATAGTTGTCCCATGACTGAACTAATAATTATATGTTCCAGGACCTTGCATGAAATGGATGTGAGGGATATAGGTCTGTAGTTAGATGGCTGCTCCCTATCACCACTTTTAAAAATGGGTGTTACATCGGCTGCTTTTCAGTCCATCGGTACGACGAAACTTTAAAACAACTAGTAAAAGAACCGACCAGGGGAGACCACATACTAGACTTATTCGCAACAAATATACCCGAATAAGTTCTAAATGTAGCTACAGACAGGAATTAGTGATCATAAAATAGTTCATGCGATATTGAATGTAGGCGTTGAAAAACATTATAAACCAAGGAGGAGGGTATACTTATTTGGCAAGGCTAATTAACGACGGTATGAAAGAGGAATTAAGGGAATCGTTTAATGTATTTAGCGAACAAAGCAAAGGATTAGATATAGAGGATTCGGGGAGAGAAATTATTGAGGTCACCCGTAAAGCAGTTAATAAATATATACCAAGTAAATTGATAATACAGAGCATAGGTGGTATGACGCGGAGGTTAGGAAAACACTAAAGCGACGAAGGGTATGCCACGCTGAGATGAAAAATGAAGGACAGGGTCTATCGGTAGAGGAAAAAAATGAGTTAGTTCAAAACTATAAAAAATCGAGAGCATTAGCAAGGAAATCATGTCGGCAAGCGTTATCACATTTCAAGAGCAAGATGTTAGGAAAATATTTAGATAGCAATCCTAAAGTGTTTTGGTCATATGTGAGAGAGAGAACTTCAGGGAAATAGGTCCACAGTAGGTACACACACTTAAAAGTGATAAAGGAATTAGAGTCACCTGAGGGTTTGGAAAATGCCAATACTTTAAAAGCCTTCTTCCAAAGCGTATTCAACTCATCGTCACACATCGCAGTGGAACCTCCGCCGAAAACATTCAGTGAGCAAATGCCCGAATTAAAAATTTCAGGTCGCGGAATAGAGCAGCAGTTAAAAAACATTAGTAAAAACAAATCACCAGGTCCCGATCAAATTCCTTCCCGGGTATATAAAACATTAGCTTCTGAAATAGCCCCCTATCTAGAAATAATATTCAATAAAACACTAAAGAACCGCACAGTACCTACGCAGGGATTGGAAAGTAGCTAACATTACACCTATTTTTGAAAGCGGTGATAGGAAAGAACCTAGTAACTACAGACCCATTTCACTCACGTTAATCTCTTGCAAGGTATTTGAGCACATTGTAGTCAGTACAATCATGGGGCATTTGGATATCAGGGATTGCTCATAAACAGACAACGTGGGTTCCGGAAAGGTAGATCCTGCGAGACACAATAAGCTTTATTTGTACACGATATTTTAGTCAACGGCGAAAACAGTACTGAAGTTCATGCGATAGATTTAAGATTTTAAAAATGCATTCGATAAAGTACCACATGATAAATTAATCTTGAAATTAGAGAGTTTTGGTTTAAATAATGACGTTGTGTGTTGGATAAAAGAATTCTTAAGTGGGCGAGAGCAGAGGGTTGTCATAGATGGTATCATGTCAGACACAATCAAAGTCACATCGGGAGTTCCCCAGGGTTAGCGTAGTTAGTTTTACGCTTAGACTTTTTGCAGACGATACTGTAGTGCGCAGGGGTATATCAGAAGAAGACAGGAAGCAAGGATTTAGATATAATTCAAGACATGGAGGAGGAATAATTCTATAGAGCGATCCTATAAAATTAATAACACGAAGGTCGAAAGCGTTGAAACCATAAGGTATTTAGGTGAAACAATCACTAAAGATTTATCGTGGAGAAGACACATCCGGGAAATATGCGGCCGAGCGAAGAGAAAGCTAGGATTTATAAAAAGAGTACTTGGGAAATGTGACGAGAAGACAAAATAGCGATGTTACTTTTCACTTAGCACATGAAATATAAGCAGTTTAATCCGGATTATCATGCCCAGTTAAAATCAGAACTATAAAATTTCTTGGAAAAAGTTTCGGGTCCCCCTCCGTATCGCCTGGGAAATTCGGGGCCCCAGGCCCTGTTCTCGAAAGTAAATTGAGAAAAGTTAATTGAGGTAAAATAGTTAAAAAGGGGGAGCTTGTGTTCAATAAGCTGACAGTAAAACGCAGAATAATGGTCACCTGGTCCGACCGAGTAACCATTTACCGTGAAATTTAATATTTCCTTTTTAATACATTAGAATGGATCTACAGTAACTGGATTACTCGTGCAAACTATTGTACTATTTAGGATCGGAAAAAATTGCTTCCAACACATATTGGATAAAAGTACAGGGGGTTGACTCCTTCAAGCACCAATCTTGTTTATGTAAGTAATGCTAAATGGAAGCGTATTTTACGTTTACGTCCGAATTGGAAAAAATCCGAATCTTACGAATATAATCAACATTTTCGTAGAACTGCAGTTTAGTTTTTCTCGTATATTTCAAAAAAATATCGGAGACATTTCATCCCTCTGAAACTGCGGCACTGCGATTCAATAACTTTTGAAAGGCCAATTTACAAACGTAAATTCCTGCTTGACTTCAAGTGGAGACACTGAAGAGACAAAGGAAGGAGACAGCTTATGAGCCTTCTAGAAGAAAAATGTTTGATATAAGACACCGTTTCACTTCTCTGTTAGCTCTGGGAAATAATGCACCATTTAGCTGCAAATACTGCAGTATATGTGCGAAATTCAGAACTATGAAAACACAGGCCAAACAGCATATGTGCTTCAAGAATTGGAACAAGTCCTCGACGGAAATGGAAGCCGACATAATTGTCGAGGGATTTAAAACAAGTAGAGTAGAGATGCACAATTTGAAGTACCACCGGCTTATAGGCGATATAATATGATGTGCTTGTCATGAATCTTATAAATGGGTGTTGTGTAATTAGTTTTATCTTTCTTCACGCAAATACGATGAAATTTCCATTTAATTCGTAGGGGATGGCGACAGCAGTGCTACCAAGAAATTGGCCGAACTTCTTCCCTACGGCGTTGATCTCCCTGTCATTAAAATAGATTGCACCAATCACTTGCCGCGATATTGCTGTAAGAGGTGGAGAGAAATAGCTAAGGAAGCAAACTCCACAGAAACAAGATAGACAATATTAAGGCGATGGACCGAAGGATGCTAAGAAACATGCATGGAATTAAATAATGGACCGCAAATGACACAATATACGAAAAAGCTACAATTGACCCACTAGAAAAAATAATAACAAATCAAAGTACGAAATACTACAAAACGATAGAAAACAGTGAAAACACAGCTATGGAATGTGCAGCCTTAAATAAAAACAATCCAATTGACAGTTTCCATAGACCGAATGATATTTTAATGAATAATTAAAGATCCTAGTCGGTTCCGGGATTAAAATGACACATATAATAAGCCAGTTTTTGGCATACTATGAAATAAAGTCACCCTAGGGGGACGAGCCATCAGTCAGCCAGTTTTATTTCATTGAATTACTGATGCTCAATTTTCTTTTTTAAGATTCTCTCTTTGGACTTTTCATCTATCGAATAAATATAATTTACCGTAGTCCATAAAAATTTTTGCTCCAGTTCACACTTACAATGACGTTGTGTTTTAGTTTTTTCTCGATCCCATTTAATTTCTGGACAAACTTTAGACGGGGTTACACTCGTATTTGAAAAATCTTGCAATAAAGAAATTAGGTTTTAGAGAAGCATTTTACTTCTGTACTGAAAATAAATAGACCCGAATATTTTACCTGGTAGCGAGAGTGGACTAAATCAAGTCCCACTTATAGACAAGTTACGTTCGTGTTAGGTGAGTAGCAAAGATAAGCGGATAGCTAAGATGAGGAAGACGAATGAATCACTCGTAAACAAAGATTCCCTCGGCCTTCGTCCAAGGGGTCGAGTGACGACGTGTGACGCAATAGGCGATAAGGAACATTTGGACCGGTGGTCACTCATTGGTGACTGAATAAATAAGCCACTCCCCAAACACCCCTCAAAGATGACCCCCTCCTCCCAGTAAAGTTACCCATCCCACTGAAACTGAAGCGGCGGCTCTCGGAACTAACCCCCGTGGCGGTTACTCAAGAGATATTGGTTTGGTATAGAACAGCCTTAAGACAGACCTCCCCTCCCCACCTTCGCTCCCCTCCTGTTCTTCCTCAATACAGTCAAGGACGGGAGGTGGAAGACGTAGATTAGGGCTGTGCGGTGCAGGAAATACTGAACCGGTTCTCGGTTCTGAAAAAAAAAGTTTGCGAAGGCGGTGCACGGATTCAATAGATCGAACCGGTGTTTTCTCCTGAACCGGAGTTTTCTCCTGAACCAGCGTTTTTTACTAAAACGGTGTTTTCTACTGAACCATTTTTTTATGAAGGTTTTTCTACCGAACTTTTTTTTCCTCGCGAACCGCGTTCTTTGTCATCCAAAAACTTTTTTTGCAAAAATTTTTATTTAACATGTTTTAAGACGCGCTTTTTCCGAAGTAGATACTTCTTAATAACGCGGGTACGCTATCCTAAACTGAACAGGGAAAAGTGAGAATGTTTGCGTGTGCCAATGGTTTTTATGCGAGGCCTGGGTGTACATGTAAATTGCTTTTTGTAATTGTAACGGCGATGAAATTGACATTATTGCTAAAGGAAGACATTGCAAAATTTCCACAGATATTTATTCACTTAGCACAACGCGTTTCGTTGCTAAAACATCATTATCAAGGTCCTTGATCGCCCTTGATGATAATGCTGTTGTAACAACAAAACGCGTTGTGCTAAGTTACTAAGTCATGCCTGGTTAATGAAAAGCACTCTGGAGGCAGAGCAACTTGTCTGCATACGGACGAAATCTCCCCATCTCTGATTTACGTGCTTCCAGAGAGTTGATGTGTGTGGAGTGGCTGATTGCTTTCGTCTGTGGCTCATATTTATCTGATTTTTCCCTTTATCTTTCATCTTGGGAACTATAATAGGGCGAGGGTCTGATTATGACGTTTTTTTTGAAACTGTTAAAAGTTGGCTGCCCGCAAGTCACCCGAAAATGTCTTGCGACATAGGGTGTCACATCAAATTTTGCCTTAGGTAACCATATTTTCCTTAAATTTACCATTATTTAAAATACTATTCATTTCAAAATATCTCAACCATCCTTTGGCATAAAATAAGTCTTGGAAAGAACTTACACTATTGAGCATTGTTAATCAACGTCCAAGGGTTCAAATTTCGTTTGCATTAGGCGCATCTTATGTACGATAATTCCCACCCATGTATGCATTGCGGACACGAATTTTGAAGCTGACGTAAGCAGTTGAATTATCCTCTCACTTCTTGCGTGTGGCAGAGGTAGTTAGGAACTCAAGAAACAATGCTCCTTCCTCCACGAAGACTCCCAAAGCCAACCACGTTGGTTTCATAAAAATTGCTAATGCACTAACCTGAAGGATTATTAACTCTTTCTTATTCGTTGTAATCGTCGAAAAACAATATAACGATAAAAAATGATACATCCTTTTGAGTTACGCGTGTGACAATGCTTTACATGGGTGAGTGCTCGCTCTGCACTCTAGCGGCTGATTATTTGTAAGACGACAGCCCGGCGGACAACTTATAACACAGGAAGGGTTCACAGGCGTGGTCGTCAGCCATCCTGGTTGCGAGCAGAGACGGCGGCGTGAAAGCTGAGCAGCGAACGATCATCGGTGTTTCAGAACCGCTTCCCCGGTGCACCGGTTCAGAACCGATTCTCCGGTACACCGGTTCAGAACCGATGCCCATGTGCCCCGTTTCGGAACCATTGCCCATGTGCCCCTGTTTTGAACCGCTTCCCCGGTGCACCGGTTCAGAACCGATTCTACGGTACACCGTTTTTTTTACCTTCATCTGAACCGGCCTGCCGGTTCTGAAAAAAACCGAACCGCTGAACCGGTGCACCGGAAAACTGCCCAGCCCTAACGTAAATATCCTTAACGCAGCTCGTTCGCTGGGCCTCAACTTTTGCTTATTCTAATTTTAGATTTATGAGTGAATGGGTCTGGTTATAAGAGTACTTTTTTCATTGAAATTCATTTTTCTTTTCCATCTAACGATTTCGGGAACAAAAGAGCGATTTCGGTTCAGAGTAAATTCCCCAATTCCATTTTTCTTAACTTTTGCTTCGTATGCGGTTTTTCGTTCTCCGTTTTGACCAGTGCTGCACAAATCCCATTAAATATCTCTGGTGACGTGCCAAGCATCAAGAAGGTATCTAAAAGCTTTTTAATCTGTCATTAAGATATTTAGTAAAGATATCTGTCCTAATTTTCTCAATTAGATATTGTCTGTATTTAAACCTACGATGTGGTAGTGTTTCCCATTTTAATTCTTTCAACGGTGGAGACAATTCTAAAACCAATGATAAAACCTTTTTACAAACTTATCTGCTTTTCGCTGCATGCCAACTAACTCCGGAATCTAATATTACTCATGTAGGTACCACATACTAGTCGCCAATAGGGTCCGTGTATGAAACTTTTATTTTGATGAAAATATTCCACTAACGTTAAGAAATGGTCTTACATTGTGGTTATGGTGCTTTTTTATAAAAAATAGCGGAAAATCATATTTTTCAATCAAAGTTTGAAATCATGAATTCTCGAAGCATGCATTCCACATGCTTCACTTGTGAAATTCGAGCATTAGTGCTCGCGGTGTCTGCCTGCTTAATGGAGGTTTCTCATCATCAAGCAGTTGATATCATTCCTCAGATTAGTTTGACTGTGCCCTCCACTCGATTCTTCTTCTTTTTCACCCTTCACTACCTGCTTTTCTTATCTTGCATACCTTATTCTTGGTGTGACCTAACTAGTGATACAAAACACATTTCGTACGTCATTTCATCACATTTTCCCAGTGTAATTCCTTGTGAGTTTCCTAGCTTGCACTTCTTTTCAACCAGCGCACTGTGGTCTGAAATCGGATATAGCCGGACAAAAGTCCAAAATTGCTTCTTTTGAGGTACACACTTGAAACTTGTCATAAACGCTCAGAATTGATCACTGATAATGGAACAATAAGCCATTTTTGGATGATCTCATCTGTTTTTGAGGTACAGAGGCCCAAACTTGGCCAAGTTTCCAAAAACACACCCGATCTTGCTTTTCTTCAAAAATATTTGAAGTTAAGCTGCTGGTGGAGTTTTGGAAGGATTTTTATGAAGTAAAAAACATTATATTCCGGTAATATGGTACTTTATCTATATTATCTGTTAGTTTCGAAGATTTTGGTTAATATTAGTGTGGTATTACGTCGCAAAATGGCGGACCCTTTTTCCGGGTAAAATTTGACATAAAGTAGACAATATCTTTATTTTAAGAAAATTGCCACCGCAAAAACTTTCATGAAAGTATTTAATAAAGATCTTTTAAGAATGTAAAGCAAAAATCTTGGAAAAAAGTTTGCGGCTGCGAAAATGAACGCAATTTTTCGATCGCGCTTCACGGCACGGCTCCGCGACGCGGGGCGTAGAGACTCGGTGACTCCGTTGGATATTTCACGTTGTTTGGAACTAATTATTGAAAATTGTCATTTTAACCATGGTATACAGTCTCTATTGACCTGAAATACTATATTGAAGATATTACGAGGATATTGGATTGATCGAATCGATCACTGAACGCGTGACTCTGGTATACATGCTCTGGTTTGATACTTTACGGATTCTTGCCGCATGTTGGAACATCTTTTGGTGTAGAATTTAAGTTTTCACGCGAAGGGTTCCCTACACATTTACCAGGAAAGGCAACAGTCAGAGATTCTTTTTCTACTCCTTACCCTTTTCACACTTGCCGAGGAGGAACGTGCGAAAAGGGGCTTTTTAGGACACCGCGCAGCCTTTGACGGTATTTAACGGTATTTAACGGGTATTTCCGAAGGGGTTTTTCCTTTTCCCTTCAAAAACGCATTTTAGCTGGCAGTTCTTATTTGGATTCGGTGGATGAGTGTTGTGCCTGTAGTGATTTAGTGATTTGCTAAAATCTGTGTGTGTCTAGTGAATTGATTCGTCATTGAATATATGTATATCATATACACGTACATGGAATATACATATATATCATTGAATTACTTTCGCTGTTTATTTCCTGTGTTGGTCAGCGGTGTTTCTGGTTTACTCAATAGTCTTTCTTTTTCAAGGTTAGTATTTTGAACATAATTTTCAGTATCGCTATTTATTCTTAGCATTTCACTTCGACGCTTATAATGTTCCTTTTTATAAAGCTTCACGGCGTTTTTTCGCCGATCTTATATTATGGAAAATATAATCGTGAAAGGTATTCATCGTGCGACTTTCATTACATAATATTATCTGTCGGATCCATACACAGATTTTTTGTGTTGTCCAGCTCTCTAATGACATCATATCAGATCACACGTTTGGAGCTACACAACAAGATAATTGAGATGAAAGGAAAATCATTGCACGATAAAAAAATATTCTTGCTGGATTTGTTATCTCGGACTTTGAATTTAGAGAATCATTTCGATGCCCTAGATAGTCTCCGTGAATTTTTATGAAGGTTCTTGGTATATTACCAGAAAAAGTGGGAAGAATGTTTTCGAAAAAACGAGCAATTTTTAGCTCGCAATAATGCATGGCTCAAAGAGCCAATTATTTTCCCGGAAGCAGTCCGTGAGTACCTACCAGGTACTTCTACAATGACCGGAATGTATTTTCTGATTTATTTCTTTTGCCCAATATCATGGACGAAGGTTTTTACATGGAATTCATATCTTAACATTATTGATTCATTAGGTTCATTGGGGCGACCAAAAAAAGGTTTTAGGACTTCCTCAGACAGGTCAAAAAGAAGAAAAGTCCAAAATATTGAAAGTTCTTCCTCTGCTGCCGAGCTCGCATTGGCAGCCTCTTGGCAGAGAGGAAGGAGATAGTGCTACCGCTCAACTTCTCACGGAAGTAACGACTACCACTCCCACTAGAGCAAAAAGAATTCTCACTAGGTGGAGGAAAAAAGATGAGATGCAGTCGGAGATGTCGCCAGAGGAGGCTCTATCTCTGATGATCACCACTGAGCTGACAAAGAATCAGTATAATTGCTCCGCTCTTAGTTACGGGCACAACCTGTACCCTAGCTATGTGCGAGTGTTAAATGCAAAAAGCGCTGCATACCCCGAAGGGATACACATAACAGAAAACATTAGCGAAGTGAGTTTACAAGATCTATTGAACCATACAGAATCGCGGATACTGACATGCGTTTCCACGACTCTAGCATCCGGCAACAAAGTAAGTTGCACATTAATTTGAAAATATGGATTTGATGGGAGTTCGGGCCTTTCGCAATATAAACAGTTGTGGGAAGAAGCAGATACTTCAGATGAATATTTATTTATGAGCGCCATGGTGCCACTTCGTTTGCTGAATGACGCAACTGGTACGAGCTTAAGGCATTTCTTGTTTCATACCTTGTTTATCTTTGGCCAATCTGATAGCAGTACAGTTGAGTACCAATAATATATGAACTATTTTAGGTGAGATTATCTGGAAAAATCCTCGCCCGTCGTCAACCATATTTTGCCGGCCCATTCGCCTTCAGTGGCTAAAAGAAACCAAGGAAGTTGCTATGGCGGAAAGGAATTATGTACAAAAGCAGATAGATGGCTTAAAAAATTGTAATTGGGGAAATTATTCTGTTAATTTCAGCTTGCTTCTGACCATGATAGATAGAAAGGTAAGGATTTTTCCTATTTTTATATTGATGGACAAGTAAATGCTGGTGGATATTGTTAAACAAATCTATAAAAACATTTTTTAGGTATGCAATGCATTGCATGATTGTGCTACTATGAGGTGCTACATCTGCGGAGCGAAAGCTTCCCAGATGAATGATTTAAGGGCAATGAAAGATCAACCAGCAGATGTTACTAAATATTCCTTTGGTCTGTCTACCCTACACTGCTATATTCGGTTTTTCGAATGCGTATTGCACAAATCGTATCGACTGGAGTTAAAACAGTGGCAGGTGAGAAATAATCCAAACAAGCTGGAAACTGATATTTAAGGTAAAATAAATATCTTTAATGATAAATAAATAAATAATGATAAATCTCTTAATAGGCCCGCGGCAACCTAAGAACACAGCTAACAGAAAAAAAGATTAGCATTCAGAAGGCATTTAGAGAAAGGATGGGGTTGATAATGTATGTGCCAAGGCCTGGATCAGGAAACACGAATGACGGTAACACGGCAAGACGTTTCTTTGATTCTCCAGAGCTGGCCGCTGATTTAACTGGCAATTGTATAAAATGAACCCAACTTCTCAGCAATAGCCACCAATAGGAAAATTTTCTTTCCTTTCTAAGATTTATGTTCTGATGGGATGTGCAAAGGTAAAACTTACAATAGCAAAATTAAATTTCAATGTCGTGTTTACCAGAGTCACGCGTTCAGTGATCAATTCGATCAATCCAATATCCTCGTAATATCTTCAATATAGTATTTCAGGTCAATAGAGACTGTATACCATGGTTAAAATGACAATTTTCAATAATTAGTTCCAAACAACGTGAAATATCCAACGGAGTCACCGAGTCTCTACGCCCCGCGTCGCGGAGCCGTGCCGTGAAGCGCGATCGAAAAATTGCGTTCATTTTCGCAGCCGCAAACTTTTTTCCAAGATTTTTGCTTTACATTCTTAAAAGATCTTTATTAAATACTTTCATGAAAGTTTTTGCGGTGGCAATTTTCTTAAAATAAAGATATTGTCTACTTTATGTCAAATTTTACCCGGAAAAAGGGTCCGCCATTTTGCGACGTAATACCACACTAATATTAACCAAAATCTTCGAAACTAACAGATAATATAGATAAAGTACCATATTACCGGAATATAATGTTTTTTACTTCATAAAAATCCTTCCAAAACTCCACCAGCAGCTTAACTTCAAATATTTTTGAAGAAAAGCAAGATCGGGTGTGTTTTTGGAAACTTGGCCAAGTTTGGGCCTCTGTACCTCAAAAACAGATGAGATCATCCAAAAATGGCTTATTGTTCCATTATCAGTGATCAATTCTGAGCGTTTATGACAAGTTTCAAGTGTGTACCTCAAAAGAAGCAATTTTGGACTTTTGTCCGGCTATATCTGATTTCAGACCACAGTGCAGCGGCCCTTTCCTCCTCCCCGTCCATTGGATTCGCAAATCGAGGTACGCCGATGAAGGACAACCCTTGCGTTCATCTCACCCCCTCTCCCTCGGCCACGCTCCCCTTGTCGAGGGGGGGGGACAATGCCCCGCGACCGACGTCACTGGCCTCCTCCCCCGTCGCTGCACCGCCCACAACCCTCCTCCCCTTCCCGTCGAAGGGAGAAAAGGTGGAGGACCGCACGGTGTGTCCGTGCTCTGCGACTCGTTCGCTTGCCGGTGGTAGGGCAAATACGTTTCTCCTCCCGCGACCCCTCTCCCGCCACCGGGGGGCGGCAAAAGGCAGGCAGGCAGTCAGTCAGTCATCACTCCATCCGCGGACCGTCTCGGGGCAGGCCGAGATAGTTGTGCGGTGGACACAAACCGATTTCGAGGTCAATTTGAGGCCGACTCGGCCGACAGTCCTTTTCGCTCCATTTCCACCCCCCCCCCCTTCTCTCACGCCCCCCTTTCCATCCTCCCGCTCTCTTTCTCACAGTCCCCGTGCCCCCTCCCCGCCCCACAGTCGCGATGCAAAACGGGGGGAGGTCGTGGGAAGGGGAGAGTGGCCGGCGCGGAGTTTCGTACTGCCGACGCATTTGTTTATTTTTTTCCTCCGTCGTCTTGTCTCGGACCGACCGCCTCGGGTTAAAAGGTTGAGGGAAAGGACGTCGGCGGATTTAAATAAATTGGCGAGGGGAGTGTGAGGGAACGGGTGGATTCGAGTGGAGGTAAAAAGGGGTTATTATTTATCCTGAATTAATGAATGCTGCGAAGAATTCGCTTATCATTGTAGTCGTAGAATTAGGCTATGAGTAATCACATTCGTGGTTTCAAGTCTGACCAGCACTTATAAGGAGGCACTTTAAACCGGGAGGAAAGGTAAAATGTTGGTAATGCAATGGTAAGGAAGGAGCTTGGAGAGAAAACTGTATTGCACCTGCGATGGCATTAGTCTCCTCCTGACGAACGACGCCAAGGGGACCAAGGGGACGAACGGCGCCAAGGGGTGGGGTAGGACGACTCAGCGTCCTACCCGACGGACGGTGTATTGAACTCGAATGTTCTCCGCATAGCACTAAAGTAGGGGCAGTTTTACGGATATAAATATATTATATGTATATTATATATATTCTGCTGCCGGAATTCGAACCCAGGCCTTCGGGGCGGTAAACCGGCACTTAAGCCACTCGCCAACCCAATCCACCATTCCAGAGTAGTGTTTTAGGAGCTCCAATTACTAAGCTTAGACTTAACCGTGTGTGATTGACTTAAAATAGTTCCCATCTGAACATTACATCCATCCTTAGGCGGTATTCAAGCCTTTAAATTTTCTAGCCTGGAGGCTGCCAACTTGAATACCAGAGTGTAGTTTATGAAGAACTTTTGGCCATTGTACACTTTATTTTCAGGATTCGCCTAGTGGAAGAATAGAATATTCGTATTGAAAATGAACAAATGTAATTTTTTCGCAGATAATATATTGGTACTATTGGTGAGAGTGTAATGGTAGAAATTGCATCTGGAAATGAAATTCCTGCCGACCAGTTATTGCGGTATAAATATCAATTACTTTAGTTAATCAACCTCTTTGTTAAAAGCGCTAATTTTCAATTGCAATACCGTGATGGTAAATACCATCGTATTTATCACTAATAATTAGTGTTTTCCATCATATTCAATTGCGAATTCAACCACAGTGTGACAGCCACTTTTTCTTGAATCGAAAATCAGTATCCCGTTGGAAATATCCAACGTCTGCCCTTGTGGGACCGGTGGTCGGAGGATATGACCTCCAATAGTCTTTTTTTGTACTCCTATCTTGGATGGGAGTGATATAAAATTTCATCACATTAAAAAATTCTGACTAAATTCTTTTATAAATGATTATGTATTTCTTAAAATGTTGACGGGTCCTGATGGGGAAAGCTTTTGTTACGTTTCCAGCTTCACTGGACTTATCAAAGTGGAAATATTATCCAGGAGGCATTTGGGTTTTCTCGTGCTAGTTGTTCGATAAGAAATTATCTTGCTATTTCACTTTCCTCCATCTAAAATTTTTGAGCTCCGATTCTGGTTGGCGTTTTCTAACTAGTGTGCCTGTCTTCAGAGGAGTTTTTTTTAACAACTAACTTGTAGCTTTCATAAATGAGCTTCAGTGGGCATTTATGTGTGTCCAGAGTCATTAAAGTTGCCATCCTGCAAAAAGTGACGCGAAAAATATCTCGTTCCGTCCGTAAAGGGAGAAAGGGGGCAAGGTGACGGACCATCTCGGGAATTGATGGCATCACTTCATCTTAGTTTTTGTGGCCCCCCTTGAACAAGTAGCACATGCCATTGGCACTCAATCTATAGCCGAAAGATGAAATGTCTGAAACATTTTTTGTTGAGGATGTAATCCCAGTTAAATTGCCACTTAAGCTGTGGAAACCATCATACGCCTCTCAGGTGAAGCTGTACGCTAATATTTTGCCAACAGCTTTTTCAAAAGCTTATGCTTGAAATATTTCTCAATTAAAAATCACACCGATTTGGCTAGGAAATGAGGGAATGGGACACTTCGGCGCGGCCTCTTTGGCGCGGCCACCTCGGCTCGGCCGTTTCGGCGCAAGCCACCTCGGCGCAAGCCCATCTCGGCGCGGGCCACCTCGGCGCGGGCCATCTCGGCGCAGGCCCACCTCGGCGCGGAGAACAGAGATCTTAAGTACCGGGACAGATGCTCATGTAAAAATACTAATGGCACCGAGTATCTTCCTCTTCAACAGACAACTTTTTAAAAGCTATTGTTGAAAATGATCATGCCTTACCAGGCAACATACCTTAATGCTAAAAATTATAAATTACATTGACGACTATTTTTATGGGACATATAGAAGAGTGAGTTAAATTATATGAAACTATTCATAAGGACGTGCCGATACCAATGTATCATTTCATTACTAATATTCAGTTACTGTTTCCCGTAATTTACAACATTTTTTTATATTTTACATTAGCGTTTAGAATTTTGCTTATTGGACTGAAAAATATAGTCGTAATGTCTTCACAAAAAGATAATGCTCATTTAATTATTACACTGTTTATCAATATATCTAGAGTATTACAAATATTAAAAGTAATAGAAACTGTGAATCATTATAAAATCGTAAGTTGAAATACAAAATAAATCACATGCAAAAATATAAGGTTAACGGACTATCAGCAGAAGCTGCAGTTATTTTATCAACACCAGCGTAATATATAAGGTTACGCCATGAAGATAAAATTATAGGGATACGTCTAGATAAAGAACCCCGTATTCTGGCAGCGTATTCTAAATAAGGTATAACAAGGGAAAAGTCGCTAATTTCTCGTACATTGTCGTCATTTTTGCCCAGTACTCTTTTGCTTAATCCCAGACTATATTTAAATCTACCCAGATATAATTTATATTACGCAGAGAATCCCAGTTTAACGATTAGCTTGACCCATAATTTCTCTTATGTGTTTACCCCAAGGAAGATCATGTGTTAGTATTATTCCAAGATATTTAGCGGACTCCATGTTTGTAAATTTACTATTCATTATGCAATAAGTATTAGGGGGAGAAGTAGTCTTTTTCCAAAAATTCATTACCAAACATTTAAAAAAATTTATTTCCAACTGCCATGTATCACGCCATTTCTCAATTGCTAATATGTCATCATGCAAAGATTCTTTATCGCTGGACTAATAATTTCTCTGTAGACCACTGCATCATCGGCAAATAGAATATTACTTTTTACCTCCTTATTGATATCATTTATGTACAGAAGGAAATTTAAAACGGAAAACTTTACTGAAGTAGTTAGGTATATATTAAGAACTCCTGCGTATTATGCTAGATTTGACCAGACAAATAAGATTAGAGAGATGGCTTGTTATACCGATAGATTTAAAATGTCATATTTCCCTCTTACCATTAGAAAATATAATAGGCGGCATAGCATATTTAAAAGTAAGTGAAAAAGTAGCCTGTTGTGGTAGCTCTTCCTTGCATCGTTAGCATTACATGGTAGCTCCAGTTGCATAGTCAATCAATAGTGATGTTTGGTGTTCCTCACTCCCTGCCACACACCCTCGCGCAGGCTTGCAGGGTACCACGTAGATGTAAAAGTATATACATCTATGCTCAAATTTCTCGTCAAAAGCTCTCTCATATTAGTAAACACCTCTCTCGTCAAATAAATTCCCCTCCTACTGCGACCATTTCCATTTAAGATACAAACCCCAGTAAACAAACTACCTCCTACACTTCATTTTAAATGTGGTCCATATATATGTCCATACTTAGAAACATCCAGTATTAAATACATTGGCCTCGCCGTGATGGCCCGCGCCGAGGTGGCCTGCGCCGATGTGGCCCGCGCCGAGATGGGCCTGCGCCGAGTTGGGCCTGCGCCGAGGTGGCTTGCGCCAAGGCGGCCGCGCCTAAGTGGCCGCGCCGAGGTGGCCGCGCCGAGTTGTACTAGACCCATTTTAAAGAATAAAATCGAGTGGAGGGCACAGTCAAACTAATCTTAGGAATGATATCAACTGCTTGATGATGAGAAACCTCAATTAGGTAGGCATACACCGCGCGTACTAATGCTCGAATTTCACAAGTGGAGCATGTGGAATGCATGCTTCAAGAATTCATTTCCTGGGTCTAGTACAACTCGGCGCGGCATTTATATTATGCACTGTCGTTTATGCATTTTGGAAGTTTTCCGTGTAATTAGAGGCTTTAGACCGGCTAAATATTCTCAAATGCGGCAACCGTGGCCGCAAATTTCGGTGAGGCTACTATAACGTTTGTGATAACGATCTACTTCGGCTACAAAAATGAAGTAATTCCTTTCTCACAACGGTGAGTTGAAATTAGCTGCATTTAAAGCTTGCCATTTATTTAAGTCATTAGTAGTAGTATTCGGGTAGGTGACCGTCAGCTGAGGTCATTTACGCCATTTTTAGGATGACATAGGATGTGTGCAGGAATTACCAATGGAACGGATGAAGGGTCCATCCCTGAGTGGAACCTTGGGTTGATCCTAAAACACGCCAGTGTGGCCCAGAGTAATTTTCGGCGTCCGCACGTTTTGCCAACCGCAAGATTTTTCTCAAAACGCCAGCTTTCGTCTACGCAATATTCACTATAAATGGGGATGCGGTGGGTGTGGTGGCTAGCGCACTGGCTTTTCATCCAAATGCCTCGGGTTCGAGCCCGAAAATGACGAATTCTTCATTAGTAGGTATACCAGTACCCCTATTGGGTACTACATGGATAGCTCTTGAGACGGTGTCCTACTGTCGGACCAATTTTCATGCAATTTTTGTGTACAAATGGATACAACTGATTTCGGCCGAGTGACATGGTGGAAATGTATCCAAATAGATTTTGGTCCAAACAGGTAGAACTTGCACAAAATTTTCATCCAAATGTATGAAACCAACTAATCACTGACTTTAAAAAAAGTGAGCATCGTACTCCGCTTTTTTTAAAGTGATTTGATAGGAACTAATTGGATTGGGGTGTTTTCGATCACGAAACATTTGGAGCTGACGCAAGTATTTATGAAGCCTTATGGCTGTTATTGCTCTTATTAAGAACGTAGAAAAGATAAATTTATATACTATACCTAATGTATGAATCCTTTTTGTACACTTAATTCAATTTATTCGTGGCTTCTTAGCGAAAATTACAATTGTCACGCCTTATTTACATTCGGTTGTGGCAGCCATTTTCATAGCTTACTATTTTCTCATATTTCATTGGTTCATTTGTTTTCGGCTAAAACACTGCGCCTTGGGGCACTCCATTTATGCTTCAGCTAAAAATTTGCATGAAACTGTTTGGACCAAAAAATTTGATCAAAATTGGACCGTTGTACACCGGCTTTAGAGCTCAGTACTTCGTCCGTCGGTAGGGCCGTTATGGTTTATTAAGAGCAGGCATGTATCGACGCCGAGCTTTTCTGTCTACCTTTCCTCCGTTCCCGGAAATATTACTATTCTAAATGCAAATGACCTTGGTTGTAGGTTGCCTCCCCCACCCTGTAAAGTATCCTGAAAAGAATGGGAATTGTCGAACTTACTGTGGGTAAGTATTCATGTAAAAAATGAAAGAAAGGTGCTATTTTGCGCTTGTAAGGCCTGATCTGGAGTGTACATCAAGCATTTGGGATCAAAAGAGTGAAGATTCAATTCGGGAACTAATCAAGATACCGAGAAAATCGGCGCGTTTTTTGAAATGCATAACTATAAACGCATGGAAAGTGTCACTCGGCTATCAGAAGAGCTTGGTTGTGGAACCCTGTAGACTAAAATGTTGCTCACAAGATTTAAGTTATTCGAAAAATTCAAATTCCATAGAATTCGAACCTGACCCTACGTACGTATTTCCATCCGCACACTACATCAGTAAGTCTAACAGAAATGAGAAACTATGCGGTAGGCACAGGGGTATATCAAAAGAAGAAGACAGGTAATCGCTTAGCAAGGATTAAGATGCAATTCTAGAGTGGTGCGCCAAATGGAAGTGAGAACTTATCCTTAAAAAGTGTGTAGCTATTAATGTTTGGAAGAGGAATAATTCGATAGTGATCCTATAAAGTTAGTAAAATTATAATGGGAATCAACTGTCGGATCGAGCGTCACAAGAATTCGTTTTACCCAAGCACAATACACGACTACAACGCAAATAAATTATATAATTCTTTCAAACTCTTTACTTACCGAACTTTATTACTAATTAGAAAATTTTTCGGCTAAAATTCAACCTCATGGCTCAAACACCCTTACGGTCTAATTCTCTATACCATGCTACTTTATTATTCAACAACGTATTTTTCAGCTAAAACTCAACTTCACGGGCGGTGACCTACCACCCCCTACCACACGCCCATTTAGCGGCTCGCCGGATAAAATATCATCATCTTTGTTTTCAAGTCTGTTTCCGCACTAATAGGCGCTTCAGACAGGGAGGAAAGGTGGGATGGAAAGGAAAGGAGGAAGGTTGGAGAGAAACCCAGCGTCGGCGTTAGCCTGCTCGTAACAAAAAGGCGCCAGGGGACCACGGCTTATCGTCCCATCGGACGGACGGAGTACTGTACTCGAATATTCTCCATAAAACACTTTAGTAGGAGCCGGATGGACAATGAAAAAAAATATCTTCCACATCCTCGATTCGAACCCGGGTCCTCCCGGCAAGAAGCCAGTACTTTAAACCACTTCTCCAACCCGGCCCCGGATAAAATAAAGATGTATCTATATCTGCACCTACGCGAGGGTGTGTATCTACACCCTGCAAGCCACCGCGAGGGTGTGTGGCTGGGGGTGAAGATCACCAAACATGCACTATTGACATGCAAACAAGCTACTATATGGAAACATGGTAATAATAGGGTCACATGCAGCTAGATGATTATTATCCTCGTAGTAATAAAGGTATTGGTGGTTAATACATGCATCATGCACTACAGACTACTCTACAATATTTCACCTACCTATCCCTTGGCTATACTGCCTATTGTGTTCTCTTACAGTACGAGGGAAAAATGAAATTTTGAATCTATCTGTACGAGCATCTATCTCTCTAATCTTATATATGTGGTCGAATCTAGCATAATACGCTGGTGTTTTTAATATATGTCTAACATCTTTAGTAAAGCTATCCGATTTAAATGTCTGTAATAGATTTAATATGTTCTTTAAGATACTCCATGATAATGATTCCCACCCTAATTCTTGCATTAATTCTGATATACTACTAAACCTATCTTAACACCGTTTAACAAACCTAGTTGCTCTACGCTGCACACTGTCTTGTTCTCTGATCAAACCTAATTCATTCGAATAAAAAGAGACGTTTCAGGCGTTATATGGTGGAATAACATAATTAAATAAGTTTGGCAATTTTCCACAAACAAATCTTTACTTCGACCGGTTTCGATGTGATAATATGTGTTTGTGGAAAATTGCCAAACTTATTTAATTATTTAACTAATTCATTCGGGTCTCATTCACTGGTGCATATTCAAGGTAAGGGCCTAACTAGTGAAAAGTAACATCATTCTTTTGTCTTCTCATTTTCCAAGTACTCTTTTTCTAAATCCTAGCTTTCTCTTCGCTCGGCCGCATATTTCCCGGATGCATCTTCCCCACGATAACTCTTTAGTGATTGTTACACCTAAATACCTTATGGCTTCAACGCTTTCGATCTTCGTGTTACTAGGTGAAATAATTTTCATCTAGTAACACGAAATATTTTTCGTTTTCCATAACTAATTTGGCATTTTGATTTTATTGTCTTCGGACATTTTCGTGTTACTAATTTTATAGGATCGCTCTAGCTAATTATTCCTCTTCCAAAAATTAATAGCTACACACTTTAAGGTTAGTTCTCACTGCCATTTGTCGCACCACTCTTGAATTGCACCTAAATCCTTGCTAAGCGATTCCCTGTGTGCTTCTTTTGATATACCCCTGTACACTACAGCATCGTCTGCAAAACGTCTAAGCTTACTATTTTAAATCTAAGCTTACTACTAATGTATCCTTGCGTCAGACTGCGCAAAGTCATGCCTCTCTCAGGAAGTGGTGGCAACGTCGCGGTGGTTACTAGCGCCGCACCACCCTACCTCACCCTCCCCTCCGCATTTCTTCACCCCCATCGTCGGGCCATCTTCGCACGAATCCAGGAGATCACCTCCTCCTCCCCTGCGCAGCGAGACGTTCGTCTACTCTCCTGAGTCAAACCCCGCTGCACCACTCCTTTCTCTCACTCACACCCATCCTTCCTCTCCCTCACGCCGTCATTCTCTCCTACACTCCTTGCCTGTTTCTACCAAGGAGGTTGGAGTGCACTGTTGGAGGCAATGCAGCTTATTTGAGAAGGCAGCAGAGGCCATTGTGACAATCGTACGGGTGATGTTTTTGTTTTTGCGCTTACACGAAACTAGTGTTCGCTATTGCAAAACGAGTCTTCGCTGAAATTACTAGAGTAGTAAGATGTGTAAGTGAAATATTATTTTATACTCGTCAAAACACGGTAGAAATTGCGTAACACGCAAACAAGTGCCAATTATGTACGTAGTTTAAACAGATTAAGCTCGAACTCGATATCGTGATAAAATTAACTACCAAGGGAATAAAACGCATTAATCCCGCCATTAAATAGCCATAGGAAGATTAAGTGACGCAGCTTGGATGAAATTTGTGTGCAATTACATTGTTTTTTCTGTTCTGATACATATGCAGTCTCCATAAAGCGAGCCTCCATAAACCAATTCAAGATCAAGTCGCTAGCCACTTCTTGCTGTTGAGGAAAGAATATAGCATGATTGGAACCATGCTAGGAGGTTTGACCCGATCGTTGAATTTGTGTTTATTATGAAGGAGTATTTCATATTAAAGAAGATCGCACAGCGACTGAAACGTGACGTGATTGGTCGACGGCCAATGGGTCCTACTAGGAGCTAGTAGAAAACTAGTACCGCATCAAGTATGAAATGAAGTAGCTCAGCGATCATGATCGTTAGCCAGCATACTGGTTCTATCTCACGCGATACTGGAAAGCTAGGATACTAACGAGTATCCTCGACCTTGAGGGGTGTGTTTGAAACCGTCGGGATTGTTTCGAATATGTAAGGAGTCACATTGGTAGAAACTCGAATGGTTCGCAAATTTAGTGTGTCTCAATCGCTCGTCGCAACGTCGTTGATTTTTTTCACTTGAGTTATTTTCTTCTGTCTCGACTATAGAGCCAACCGGTGAGATAAAACACAAGTGCAAACAATGAATGAGGTTGTAATCAGCGGTTTTAGCACACCAAATTTGCGAACCATTTGTGTTTATACCACGTGACTCCTTGGTTACCTATTCGAGATAATCCCGGCTGCGGTTTTAAACACAACCTACCTTGTGCTGGATCAAGTATGGCGTGAAACGACCTTAAGGGGCTGTGCATAAGGTAATGTTTTTTACGGAGTAGGAGGGGTCTAATGGTTCCCAAGCACCGACATTCTGGTCTAATTGTCGCCCATAGGCTAGTATGCAAATGCCTTCAACAGTACCTTCTAACCTCCTTCCCCCCTCATCATCCCCCTTCGCAGTATCCCCTCTTTTTTAATGTTGGCAGCGCGTCAGTCGGCTCGAGTCGAAGGAAGGAATAGTGACAAGGGAGAAAGAGAGTGCGCTGGGCAGATGCAGCGAGATGGATGCGGGGCCTGCGACCCGCTCCTCGGGTTGGTGTATGCCGCGCGCACGCACACCAAGCGCATCAACTGGGTTAGCACCCAAAAAAATCGGAGACTTGTGACGGCTCTAACGGCCTTAACATGTTTCGTCCTTCACCAGTTTTTTTTCTTTCGCTCTATACCCGGCGTTTGTTTTTTTCGCTCTGACATCTCCCTTCCGCACCCATGGAGGAAGGAGAGTAAGTTCCAAGCACAAGACTGAAACCGTTTCCGAATTCCACGATCAGGCACTATGAAAAACCTCAATTATCCAGACCTCATATTAAGCGTTCCCTGTCCGACTGATCGATTGTGTGCGATTGCGATATGGCGATAGGAATAGCACGCACGTGCCCAGTCAGTTGAGTACTTAAAATTTTTCATGTGGGACTGTTTTCTAAAAGATTTCAGACCCGACTCTTGCTTCTTTTCGGTTTAATCTCCCTTCCTGCTTGGAAGTTTCAAGGAAATAAGTCTCAACGGAGAGGCTAGATGCACGTACGTCGTATCTCTACTTCGAGGGCGGTCGTGCATGACGAGTGACGTACGCTGCGCACTCCCTATTTCATTTTCCCACTCGAGTGCTTTTTCTTCGCACGAAATTTCAGTATGCCTTAAAATGCGATCAATTTTTAAGTATTGCTTTCTAGATTTTTCATCTTTGCCTAAATATTGGCCATATTTAAGCACGGGTAGGACCTCCCGTAATAAACTGTTTCCGTAATAGATAATGTTTTTTCAGTGCTCTAATTACTTAGGTTCTAACTCACCGTGTAACCAACCACCATATCTTAAGCCTAAACTCTAAACCTAAGCCAAACACAAAATTAATGACTTAGGTGGTATTTGAACCCTGGTTACTTTCGGGTGTCCAGGCAGGCACTTAATCCACATGGTTTCCGCGGCCGGCGACTGTTTTCATTCGCATTGTTTTCCTTCAGTAGGGTGCTAAGCGTAGGGGAATTATCGGAAACGTCGTTGATGCGGGCTGAGCAAAGATTCATCGCTGTCTGATTTCCGATGTATCCATGGATTCAAAAACACGTATATGACTTACACTCTATTATTCTTGTTACTTATTGTTAGATTAACGTTGCAAAGTGACATAAAACCATCTAATTATCAGTTCGTGATTTTGGTTTTGGGAATATCAAAGACTGTTCTTTTATCACCATAATGTATTATTTCAGTTGTCAGAATTCCTTTTTCTCAACTAATATTAAGCCTAGAGCGATGAAACGTTGATGAAATGAGGGATATCAGTGGATAAATTTTTTATCGATTTCTGACCAGAGTTCTGTACTTTCGTTTCGTGGAAACAAATTATTTATAATTTAAGCTAAAAAATCTCTCAGACAAAATTGTAACGAAACGAGAACCCCATGGAGACATAAATAAACAACGAATAAGGAAAGGTTTATGCCGGCAGGAGATATGTTGTTGCTTTTAAGCGTGCAAATAATAACTAATAAGAGGTTTTGCGAATGCGAACTCTTTGATATTTTGTAGAAGCACTTCCATGACATGTCAATAACCCAACAAAAGAGTCTGTGGAGAGGGAAGGATGAATTTGCGAAAGTTTTGTACAGGTTTACTGGCTATATCATAATATTTGTGTGTGCGGAACACAGTGTTTAATCGTACATTGAAGTAGGACTGATATTTACGACTGTGGAGATTCTAAATGGCAGAGAAGTAGCGTGCTTCGTCGTTCCTGCTTAGTTTCCGCTCCGTACACTATCCAACTCCTTCCTACCACTGACTACCTTCCCCTTCCTTTTTCATTTCTTCCTCTATTCCATCCCATCCTCCTCGCTCCCTCCGTCTCAACCCGCCGACAACCTCGGAAGTTTAAGTTTTTCTTTTTTTTTTCTTTCCTAACCGACAACTCGTGGATTCGTTTTGTTTTCGTTCGTCCGTCTCTCGCCGGGGCTGGGTTATGCGGGCGCTGACTAATGGGTCTGTCGGGAGGAACACCTCGCGCAGCTTGCTTAGCGAGCCGAGGGAAATTTTGCCTCGACGAGATAGACTTCTACTTAACGCCTTCGCTACGAGGAGCAAGAATTCGGAGGGATTTTTTTTGTGGAGGACCGAGAGACCAAGTAAACATTAGTGTTTCATTGCTAGATGATTCTCCCCGATGTCCACGTAATTTATTTTTATTTCTCGAGGGGAATACCGAATGCTCAATTAGTTTTTTGCTCCGCTTTCGTCGTTTCCAAAAATAGCCCAAGGACTTGAATGCAATCTTTTACTTCGCTGCACAATGTCAATGTCTTACGAAAGACTATTTGCGGCATGTGCGGACGAAGTATGTACCTCTAATTTTTTTAAAGGTAATAATTTTAACATCCCTCTGGTAGCATTATTTTTAATTTCACTTAAAGTTGAGGTACACTTTCTTTCATACTGTCGTGCTAATTTTTCTGACGACCGGTTTTAAAATTTAGTTTTAAGTTCGTTGGTTTTTGCATGTGTGTTATAAAGATTGTCTGTGGTTTATCGTTTATGGAGATTCCGCGACCTTCGCTGTGCCTTTTTCGCCTTCTTTTATTTTCAAGTGGGAGGGACTGAATCTTATTTTTTTAAATTTCTTATTCTTCCGCGTGAAAGACGCTCACTTCGCACCCCCACCAGAGACTGACCACTCTCTCCTTCCGTTCTTTATTCACAGTGTCGCGGACGTTTGGAGGGTCTTCATGGAAATGCCGGGAAGGCCTCGCTGGCCATCAGGTTCCAACTCCCAGCCCCCTGGACGCAGAAACAACTCTCAGCAACCGCAGTCTTCGCCGGTTACCGATCCCTCGGACCTGACGGAACCGTCTGAAAGGGTTGACGTTGGTCAAATATCCGGACGCGAAGATCCTTCGGCGCCTCAAGCCCTCAAGACAGCTGATAGGGAGGAGCTGGAGGAGGTGGCTACTAAGATGAGGAGCCCGGGAGTTGAAGACGCCGCCGGGGACCCCAGTCGCCGTCGGAAGGCCCCCGTCATCTCCCGCCCTGAGTCCCTGGACCTCATCTGGCCCATCCCAGGCTTCGCGGACGTCCCCGACTCGGTGATCCGCAGGGAAGCCGCGGGACTTCTCCCGTCTCCCGGAGACTCCCGCAAGTCCGGATGCGGCGGCACGTACTTCTTCGACTTCCCGCTGTGCACGGAGCGGGAGGCGCTCCGCTCGTGGGCCACGCACAGCCCGGCCTCGGAAGAGGGCGGGAGGGACCGTTGGGGGACCAGGGAGGAGGCGGCGGGGGCCTGGCCCGGTCTGGTGGGGGACTGGGTGGCGAGGGCGGCCAGCCGTCGGCAGAGCAGGGCCTCCAGCGGCCGGCGGTCGTCGTCGCACTATTCCAACCCTCGGGCCCGCAGCTGGGAGGGCGGCGGCGGCGGCGGAGGGTGCGGTGGGTCTCTGCCGCGGGACTGCCGCTGTCTGTGCTGCGCCCGCTGCCTCTCTTCCTCGTTATCTCTCTCGCACCACGGAGGGGAGGACTACGAGGACGAGGAGGAGGAAGAGGAAGTGACGTCCAACAACGGGGAGATATCGCGGCTTCCGCCCCGGCTCAACCTCATGGACTACGCGAGGGGCGTCTACGGAGTGCGGGAGAGGTCGTGGGCGACCTCGGAGGCCTTCGGCAGCAGCGACACCCTGACGGCCAGGGGGGAGATGCACAGGGGGGAGGGGGTGCAGGACTCGCCGGTGGGGGAGGAGGGGGGCAAGCTGGGGCCCTCCCAGAGCAGACGCCGGACCGGGAGCGGGGCTTCGGACGAGGGGTGCTGTCTTACTGCGCGGTCGGTAGACCCGGGTTCGACCCTGGCGGTCAACGACAACGGCCTCTCTGGGTCCTCCGCGTCCTGTTCTTCTCCCGGGACGCCATCGCCCTCTTCTCCGAGGCGCCGAAGGGCCCATCGACGGAGCCACAGGCGCCATGGCAGCAGCGACAGGGGTAGCAGCGGCGAGAGCGGGGGTGAAAATTCAGAAGGCCGCGCCTCCATTCCGGGAGACCCTTTCGGAGACCCTCCGGTCAAACAGGCGACCTCGACCGCTGAGGTTTTCCCGTCCGGATCGGTCCTGGCGGAGGCAACGGCGATGCTCAGCGTCGACGAGGCGCTGCAGCCCACTTTGCGGCACCGGGAAGGCGAGCTGGACGAGCGCGGGGATTCCGCCGAGCAGAGGAGGCGTCGCAGGCGTCAGGCGGCGCTCACCTGGAGGTCTCACCGGTGCAGCAGCTCGGATTCGGCCGTTGTGCTGGCGGCCAGCGACGAGGAGAGACAAGACAAGGGCCCGTCCGCGACCCCGCCCCCTTCCCGTTGCTCCCTCGGCGTGGAGGTCCCGGAGGGCGTGGAGCTCCGGAGGGCCAGCGAGGAGAGCGCTTCCTCGACCGTCTTCTGGAGGACGCCATCCGTCGTGGTCAGCGATTACTCGGACGACCTCCATCCCGTGCACTACCTCTCGGACCTGGACTTTATGACCGAGGGAGGAGGCGGTGGTGGATTGAGTGGGGCCGGACAGGGCGGTGTGGCAGGACAGGAGGACCCCTTCGGTGGCCTCGGGTGGCCGGAGCAGGCCGGGAGGTGGAAGCGTGCCTCGTCCGAGGAGTGCAGTAGCACGTGCAGCAGTATCGGCGGCCCGGGCGGGAGCGTGTGCTTGGAAGTGCTGGAGGGAGTGATATCTGTGGACGGAAGGAAGGTGTCGGATTGCAGCACCTGCAGCACCGTGAGCGGGGACGACGAGGGGGCGTGCGAGGGACGGCTGCATTCCGCGAAGACCTCCGCTTCAAAGGTGAGTCCACTCCTCCCCTCCCCCAGATCCCCCCCCCAACCCCTCACACCGCATCAAGATCACCATCATGTGCTCAACAAGCAAGGAATATTTTTTCAAACCGAAGGCCATATATCACTATATGATTGCAATCGAGATCATCTCTTCGTATCAGTCCAGGCAAACGCACAAGCTAGGAATGTTTGTTTTAAGTGCCGAAGACCGTGTTCCACTAGACAATTGTAATCCTTGAGATTGATAGCAGAATGTCCACAGAGAAGAATCATTCGCCTTGACCGGGGATAGAACCAGGATCCCCATAATTCGCGCCGCGTGCTATTGGCATTTGAGTTACTAAGGCGTCCTTCCTGCCTTAGGATATCTGGAGGTCGTAAGGCTGTTCGTGTAACATCTTGTTCTTTTAAAGCCTTTTGAAATCCCACAGGGTGGTAGGCTGCTTCGGTGCCTTAGCTGGCTATAGCATCTGGCGTGAATTAGAGAGAGGGAGAGTTCGAGTCGAGTCACGGTCAAGGTGAATGATTTTATTTATTTTAAGAAATTCTGTTATTTTGCATATCAGCGGGTAACTCCGTTAAGGTTTTTTTTTATAAGATAGTTCGCAGTCGTTTAATCCTGTAGATTGCATCCAATCGCTCACAAAGATTGACATATTCCGCTAAAGAATTGCTATCTCGAGCATTGAAGCGATGGCAAATGAACTACTTAAAACGAAAACAATAACAAATATGTCGCTCCGGACCGAGAAAAGTAGTCAACTCTAGGTGGTGATACTGGGAAAAAGAGACGGATCGCGAACGGCATGCTAGTTCTGAAACCCGATTGGCTCATCGGTCTAATAGTAAGCTTTCGACCGCTAGCGAGCACATAGTACCTATCCTATCTGTTTATGTCAATAAGTACGATTAACAATACAAAATCCGTTCCTCCAATCCCTCTGTGCGTACAATCGAAGTGATTAAAATGTAAAGGATTGCATCAAAGATTATAATGATTGCATTTTCATCGCAAAATATGGTTGCTGTTTTTGTTTCCATTGTTTCATCTCTACGACCACCATTATTGATCACTACAATGGCAGAGGCTTGTATGTGGTGTTATTGAAAATCATTCCATAGAAGATTAAACGGCGTCATTGAGGCAATGTGTTCCACGGAATGTGTTGCAAATTCTATTTACGTAAAAGGGCAAGGTTTTCGTTTTATGACCTCAATTTTGTTGTATTTGCTTAAGTTTTCAATTAATGATATCTCCCGAAATGATTTATTATAATGATAACTCATTTCAACGCAACAATAGTACGACATGGAATAATGAAGTAGTAGTCCCTCAAAACGGATCTTAATTGATAGAGCCGTTGTGATTATTGGTCAACCTTACAATTCTTAGATTCTTGGAGAGTTCGCGTCAGATATACTCCCTTCTGACGCGGTAATCATTCCTCTTATCGATCACTACTAATGCCCCCTATCCAATTAAGGTTTTCATATCTTTGACCTTACTTCATGGTGTTCTGAATTCATTTCTCTCTCTATCACCTCATTTTACCATCCATTCACTCTTAAGTCGCAGTTTTTAAGAGCCCATTGCTCTGCAATACTTATTCTATCAACATTTAATACTACCGCCTTCAAATTTCTCTCTACATTTTCTTCTTTTCAACAACCATAAGTAATAATTCTTCATTTTCCTTCCTCCCTGCATAGCTTATATTCTCCACGCTCTTTCAGGTACTCATCCCGAAAACCTCTGGCCTATAACGACAACAACATACTCCTTCATATTCCTCTTTGAGCCAAGTTTTGAAATGTTACTGTGTTATTGTCGAAAATCCTAAGATTTGTTTAGCGTAGATCTCTACTGGGTTGTCCTATCAGCTAACCTCTTAATATATACATAAGTTTTTATTTTATTTTATATCTTTCACCATGTCTTTATATAAGTCTTCTATTTTACATGTTTTATATCTTTGCATAAGTCTTCTATTCATATCATTCTTCCCTTTAACTTTTCCCTCTGCTGAAGTATTCATCATACCATCATTTCTCCAGATATGAACAAATAGGTTGTCCAAGTAAACTCTTCAAAGTTTTCATCCGGCTTTTCTTTTCTTCTACTCTTCCTAGTATGTCTTCGTTTGCTTCTCGCTGCATCGTATTTTTCCTCGTAATTATTTTGTAACGCCACCTATAGAACGCCTCCAGTACTGACTATTCGGCGGATATTATCGTCCATACTTCTCTGCTATAAAGAAGCATTGTAAGCATGTAACTGTAAGGAAGCACTTCTGATGAAGTGCTTCCTTACTTCTAAGTTTTTTTTTTCAACTTAAGGAGATCTCTCTGTGGGTGGAATACTCTCTACACCAGGGGTTCCCAAACTTTTTTGTACTACCCCCCCTCCCGTTAAAATGGAAACCTTCCACACCTCCCTTCACTGTAAATTTTGTGGGCATGTGAAAAAACAAGTATTACATTGGAAACAAAACATGTATTTTTACTATCACAAAATACCACATTATAAGTTTCAATTTAAAGAAATACTGTTAAGAGAAAAACTTCGTCAAAAAGCTATATATTTTTGCTATAAAAGAATTTTATACAAGTGGATTGTTAAGTTTTCTAAACACCAAGGTTGATTTTAAAAATCTACACCATAAATTTAGTTAAAGGAACGCATGGATTTTATTTACTTAGAGATTTTTATTTTTAACTGGTCTCGTGCTCACGCCTCCCCTGACATGTCTTCACGCCCCCCTAGGGGGGCATGCCCTCCAGTTTGGGAACCTCTGCTCTACACAATGGCTATTCTACTGAGTATTTCCTTCTTGATTCGTCCATCGCTAGGTAGATAATATTCCCAGGTAGCTATACTTCTAGGTTTTGTTCTCCGAGTTGGCATTGGTTTCGGCCTCTGTTTTCTACTGTGTACAAGTACTTTTGTTTGCTTTATATGTCATCAAAGTTTTTACCAGTATTTCTTTAATTCTTTACTTGAGAGTTTCTCTGTTATTTCCTTTATTAAAAAAGTTATTCGATCGCTAAAAAGTATAGTTATCGTTTAGCTGATGTGTTAGAGGATGCTCCAGCTGCATCTTCGTCTGATCGCACACGTTGCAGCAGTTGCCTCTTTCTCCCACCCTATCTAATTCTGCCTCGTCACAAGAAGAGCCTGCCGTCCGCGCACGCTCAAACAAACATACATTTCACGGCCATGGGGTTGGGAGCGTGCTTCATACGCACGCGGCACCCGAAGCGATGAAGTGGGCGTGGAGGGAAGGGGTAGTTCGGGGTACGCAACATCGAGGGGGATCCCTGCTTGTCTCCCTTCCACTCAAGGAGGTTAGAATGTACTAGGAGACGTATTGGCAAGTTAGCCGATGGGTGACATTGAAACTAGAATGGGGGTGCTTGGTTAGGAATAGGTCCCACCTACTCCGTACATGAAGGGGCCGTACGGAACATTGCGTAGTTTTACCACCTTTCATTGAGACCGCATGTGTATTGAAGCGTAAATAACGATGAAACCGTACCCTAATTTCATCGCAGTGACGTCAGCTAAGGCTATTTAAGGGAGACTCTAATGATTCCTGTGGGAGTCAATTTTAAAACTAAAAACCGATTCCAATTTAACCTACCTAAAGTACATTAGTATGGAGCTTGGCACTCTATGGGTCAGAGACGTGGAACCTCGGGAAAGCAGACCAGCGAAAAATTAAAGCCATTAAACATGGTGCTGGAGGAGAATGCTGAAGATAAAATGGATAGATAAAGTGAGGAACGAAGAAGTGTACAGAAGAGCAGATGAAGAAAGGACAACATGGAAAACCCTAGGGTACAGAAGAACTAGACACTCTGTACCATAGGGTACAAAAGATTGGACGTACCTGGAGGCACAATGTAATAGTGAGAAATAGAAGGGAAAATTGAAGGGAAGTTCCCGCGTGGAAGACCAAGGGATAAGTACATAGGGCAAATAAAGAACGTGAAAGAGAAAACACATCAGGGCGTGAGGGAATTAACAATGAAAATGGCAGATTGGAGGGCTGAAGTAAACCAGACCTTAGCATTGAAATACTGATGATGATGATGAAAGTACAAATTTGGCGTTTTTTGCGTCTTTACTCATTTTATTGTTTCTTGCCTTGTTGTTCTGTTTCTTTGACGAATTTAAAAAATCCAATCCATTGTTCATCGCACTAGTCTAAGTTTCACCGCGTGCAAAAACAAATTCATGCGTACGAGTATAGCGATTAGCCAGCCCATATGTCGTGCATACCAAATTGGCCGTTTTATCCTCGAATTGGCTGTGATGTCTCCTCCAGCACATACATTCCAACCTCCTTTCTTTCACTACAAAAGTCGCCACAACCGCCGCTGCTGCTTCCAGCTTGAATGTTTTATTTTATTTTGGATTGGTAGACGGGCGTACGGACGCATGCGTGCGAAGGTACGTGGTTCCAGATACTCCCGTCCCCTCCCGATAAACCCGGACGTGATTTGTGATCGAAACGCACGCGAGAGTCACTATCTGTAGGTTGTGGTGACGCGTGACCTCGCCTTCCGCGAATTTGAGCGAATTTCTTAACTGCCGGACGTGAAGTTTCCTCGAGATTTATTTCTCTCACTTGCTCTCTCTCCTCTTTTTCTTTCCTGTTCTAGGATTGAATAATTAAAAACTTCGAAATTTCCCTCCTTAATACTACCACCTTCTCTGAAGTTGGGTCTTTCCCGTCATTTCGCCTCTGGACCTCAATTCACTTAATTGCTTAATCTTTCCGTAGTTACGTGAGGTAAAACCTGTTTTCCCGTTGAAAGACATTCCCCTACTTTAATTAAGTAATATACCCTATGAGAATTTCTATTTTTAACTCCGTGATGACTTCCTTGCGACCGACGATCACGCTTAATTGCTGCCGTCGTCAAAATACCCTGTCGTAAAAGAATTTTTGTTTTATTTGTGCTGAAATAACCCGTACGCTTTAACACTAATGCTATATAATCTCCTTAACAATTTCATTTATAAATAGCTATTATTACACTGTGTATTGACTTTATATGTATTTGAGCTCTGTAAGCTCTTCGTTGATCATCGTCTTGAAATTCTACGCTGAATAATTCGCTTATTCATAAATTCTTCATCATCCTCGGATTGCACTATTCATGGTAACAAATAAAATAAAAGCTTTACTATATTTTATTCGTTACCAAATAAAAACTTTATTATTATACTATTTTATATTTTATTCGTTACCATGAATAGTGTAACTAAATTCCACAAAGTGACGCCTTCAGTCCTATCTGATATCCTAGGATTGATTTGATGGAGCTCTCCACTCGATTATTCTATAGGCCAACCTTTTTATACTGAAGTAATTCTTCTATTTTACATCCCTCACAACCTGTTCCATACATCTCATACGAGGCTTGCATTTTCCATTACGCCCATTCACTTTTCCCTCGACGATTGTCTTCATCAGGCCATCGTGTCTTAAGATGTGGCCGATTAAGTTGCCCCGTCTTCTTTTTAGAGTTTTCAGCATACTTCTCTTTTCTCCCACTCTTCTCAAGACTTCTTCGTTTGTCACTTGGTCGATCCATTTTATCTTCATCTTTCTTCTGTAGTACCACATATGTAATATTCTTATTGATTGATTTATTTGTTGCAAATTTGTGCCACTAACCGTATCATAAAAATTAATGTGGGTCGACTTAAGTTTAGCGTAGAGAGTTGTCCATGTGTTTTGTATTCCTACTTTTAAAACTATAGTTATGTTTAGCTATTTAATGTTTTATGCATAAAATATATATTTTATTCGGTGTCTTAGAAAATCAGTGATGCACTCCCGTTTGACCCTTGCTGACTTTCTGTAACTATAATGTGTTCATTACGTTGCCTATTCTCCAACACGTAACAGATGTGAGAGCTATATCGTCCGTTCTCAATTTCTTCGCTTATCTTCACGATTTCCGTGTGAGTTATTGCCGTGATACGTTTGTTTTTCTTTAGCTCCTTGCTATCCATTCCTATGTTTTCATGCATGACTAGCCACCGTAATGATTTCATTTGAGGTAGGTATAGAAGTAGTGTTTGACTCTTCTCTTTCGCACATATACTGTCTAGAAGAGAGCTGAGAGAATATATATGCGCAGGTGTTTACTTTATCGAATTCCTCAAGGTACGGAGCTGATAGTGCATGAAAATAATGAGAAATATCAGGAAAATAAACAATTCTCGCCACCGACGTGCAGAAAAATCGGCACTCACTTAGGGGTTCACCATTACATCAACGATAAATCGAATATGCTCATTGGTCAGCTCCGTATTTATTAACATACGCGGGTTTGTAGTATCAGTAGGTTCGTCAGGGGTGTTGTTTCAAGTAAAGGTTTTACGAGTGTAGTGCTACTGGTAAGCATTCACTTTTCCGCTTCGGTGAACTTCTAGGAATTCACGTGCTAACGTGGAGTTATTGTCGAACAAATCCAAGTTGATACCGCATGAGTTCCTTTTAGTGATGCATTAAAACTCTATGTGACGCTCTTCAAACTCGGCGTTCTTTGCAAGAGGATTATGCCATTTTATAGAAATGTAAACTCTCTTGTACCTCCATTTGGTTTTTTGTTGGGCATGTTTAAAAAAAATGATTTGTATAAACATATCGCAACTAGACTACTTATTCTGTTCTCTCTCATTTTCTTTATTAATTGAAACACGTTATCGCGATTTTATTTATAAGAGTTTTCACCTTTTTTCACCTTGATCGTTTAAAAAAAAAACTGCTATTTATGTGGAATTGACGGCTAGGAATGGCCAAAACGAAACCATCTCGCTATTTGGTTCGCTTTTCAATACGCATGCAAATTCGTTTGGTTTCCGTGATATCGGTAAAGTTTTACGCCGTAGTGCCGTCGAATGAATCGCATTGTGAATATCGCCTTTTTTCCTGCTCTTGTTCAAGCTACCTTAAGTTCTGGTTTAACTGTTTAACAATATATTGTTAATTCGGGGTCTGATCGACCCTACCCCTCCCCCCTTCCACACACCCTTGCAGTGGCTTGCAGGGTATTCTATACGTGTAGATGACTATAAAAATCTCCATACCAATTAAATTTGGTTATTATCGGAAGGATTTGAAGATAGTGGATCATAGGAAAAGTTGCGTATGCGGTGTCATTGTTCTCGGTGATATCAATTTTCCAGCTCAAATACAAGATATTATTAAACTGCATTTCTGGCCCCATCGGAAGGGGCCAGAGAAGTCATATCACTTTCCTTTCCGATAGCAGTATGCACTATTTACGTGTTTCGGTAAAAGTAGCTGACAATAGAGAAGATTCAATCTCCAAAATTTTATCTCCATCCTCGCTCTGTCTTCGAAATAACGGTGAATTTTGAACATAGTTTGGTTTGATTTGTTGGCAACTTACCCTTATCTGAAGATAAACATGGGGTGTAGCAGAATGAAAAATTGTTGTTTATTTGGGAGTGGACATTGGACATATTGTGGAAGAGGACTCATTGTTCAGTGATGCTTTTTCCAAATACACTAGTTCAAATATTATTCATGTATTATTTGAGAAAACAGGATAAGGAGCGTTTAGTGATTCTCCTCTAGACTTAGTTAAGCATGATATTTCTCACTTGGCATACTCATCTAAAGAGGAATGAAGCCATGAAAGATGCTTGCGTTGATCCGGAAAATTATTATTAAGTTCACAGCGGGATCATGGAACAAAGCTTGCAGATTTATCATTTCTTCGCGAAATATTAGCTTATTTATTCTCCATGTCGATAAATCCATGAATTATCCTTTTCTCGGTTATATCCTGCCTTATTATGATCATACGGTGGTATTGATAAAAAGTGTTGTATTTTCTCCACTATGCCGGAAAGGAAAACGGTTGAAATTTCAAAAGTTCTGTATTCTTTTGCTCAAAGACCTTTGACTTAAGCCAGGACTCTCGCTGGGTTAAATGCCATTCTTATTAGAATGGATAGAAAGGAAACTACGTGATGTTTGGCACATACCTACCGAATTAATACTCGATTAACATTACCTTTTCATGACGAAACCATTTCAGTTGTAAAAATAGCTGTAGATTTAGAATTTAGGTTATTCCAAATCCGTAGGTTATGTCGTACCATATGATCACCCTTAAGCTTAAGAAAAATGCGACATCCATGCCCTAGGAGGGTTGCGAACCTGCGACCTATAGGCCGCCAATCCGGCCCCTTACCAACCTGACCCCGCGGCCGGATTTCAACGTTTCGTAGTTCAACGCCTACGAAAACAAGCGACATAGGAGAAACTGTTCAATAAACCATCCTACTGCTCCTCGTCTGTTGCTTTCCTTTCGAGGAGATCTGGTTGATGTGGTGGATAGAGAACTGGACTCCCATCCCGTTAGCCCGGGTTCAAATTTCGGCAGTGGCAAACTTTGGGGTGAATTTAATTCCGCATCCTTAACCCTTTTTAAACTGCTGATAAGTTAGGTCTAACATTATTCAATGTTTTGAAAATTTATCATAACACTCTACCTTATCGTTTAGATTCTAGTGTTGATGTCCAAAAATAAGCTGGGGCAAAAAACAACGCGTCAATTGTCCTTTAATTTGTTTGGTTGGCAACAAAATTATTAGGTCAACACTATGTTACTGACATAAACATTTGTGCTTGCGATAACTGTTGAGTATAGTGAAGGATAAAATGTTTTAAACTATTTTTTTTCAAATTTGAATTTATACTCCTGAAAAGTACATGAAGCAACAATAAAAAGGAATATGTCATTATAATGACTAGGGAAATATCTCGCTGAAAATATCTTAAAGAAAGGCATCAAAGTTCCCACGGTTCAACAACCGGTACAACGGTTGGAATAGCAATTCTGGAAGTGCTACCCATTGAGAACTCAAGGAGGGAAAGCCATTGAAAAAATTACATAAATTTCTTTGGAACAAGTTTCATTTAGAAATATCAAAAGCGTTAAGGCAAGGGAAGCTAAGGTAAGCGAAAAGGGTCGAGGGTGAAGACGGAAGTAATTCTGCGAACACAGCGTCTGTGCGTCGCGCGTCAGTTAAATTTGATGACATGTCAGAAATCAAGAGAGCGACATAAAGCTAATGAGAGCCATGGCTTTCCGGTGTTAAAAAGGTCGTATGTGGAGAGCACGTGTTGTTCTTCCGCTTTATGACCATCCGCCGGATGCTGTCTCCCGTTATGATTTCAAGGCAAAGCAGTGATTTTACGGACGATTTAAAGTATTTATTATATCAGCTTACCAAATTGTTTGAATATGATGTGTAATATAAAAATGATACATTAAATTAACCATGCTCAAGGGGATGGTAGATTTTTCCTTTAAATGAAACACTCTCAAAATTATTTTCTAGTGTTACGAACTGAAAACGACACCCTTGCTTTCATTTTGTATAATGCCTTCCGCTAAGGTAATAACTAACACGCTCGATTTTCTCGTGTCAAATATGAATATAGATTTTATCAAGCAGATGCAGTTTTACAATATGTTCCTTGGTTACCTCACGATTTTGTAAACGATAGTGATCCAAATGGGGAGAAGTCAGTGTGCCTACCGGTTTTTACTTCAAGTGTTTGCTGGGCGTTAATGTTAATAAATATTCATAAATGTTCTTAATATTTTTGGATTATTCCTTCTTCAGAGATGAATTCATCATCAAGACAACCTTATTCCCAAAAATACCGTAAGGCAAACAGAAACGGCCCGTCATTTTAGCCAGAGAGAAATATTTGGAGAAGTAACAATAACAGCCAAGTTGTTCAGAAATGGTAACCCACCCGTTGAGAGTTATGCCGAAAAATAAACTGTGTTCAAAGTGCTCTCCCGCAGTGCCATGAATTTTCCACTGATCCTCCCGGCCCACATTTTCGCATCGCGAGGTTTTTGACGTCGAGGAATAATAGACTGACTTCTCATCCCGTGGAAATAAACACCGCTGGAAAGGGTTGTGCTCGCAGTTTATAATAGGAGGACTCAGTGGAAAATTCTTTTACGTTGCGTCAGGGGTTTCCGATTCGCTGTGTACTCAATGGGGGGCTGCAGTTCCAACATTACGGTCTTGAGTCCCCCTCTTCTTATGATATCCGGTTACCTACGGCGGCGTTTAAAGTATCATCAGGAGTGGTTTGTTCTGAACGAGATAAATGGCCAAGAGAGGGATGGTGGCGTGGTGGGACCAATGGGAGATGGAATCATAAATTAAGCGCAAAAACGTGATATACCACTGCCGTTTATGGAGCTACGAGGTGTGGTAGAGAAGCAATGAAACATAATGTTTATTTTTGACAGTCATAGAGTTGTTCACAAGCAATTTATTCTCCGAGGGTTATGTGTGAATCAAAGATGTTTCTTTGGGGTCATATAATGACTCTGTTAGTGTAATTTGTCGTTTGAAGACAGCAAACTAACTGTGAACTACTCCCATCTGTTGTTTTCAAGTCTGTGCGTGCACTTAAATGCGCTTCAGACTGGGAGGAAACGACGAGGATGGGAACGGAAGGGTAAGGGAAAAGAGTGGAGAGAAATCCGACGTCGGAATTATCCTACTGTGAACGAAAGGCGCCAAGGGGACCACGGCTTAACGTCCCATCCGACGGACGGAGTACTGAACACCAAAATCACTCAAAAACGGGAAAACATTTGCTAGTGGAAAATATCTTCCATTGTCGGGATTCGAATCCGGGTCCATTGTGTGAGCGATCAATCAATACTCATTGGATCAATACTCACCCTCAGTTAATCGGTCGCTTCCACCAAATAAATACCAATGCAATTATGCAAACAGATTATCTGTGCGCGCGTTATCCGGGCTGCGGATTAACCGTGCATCGCCAATCTATTTAGTGTATTGGCAGTGGTCTCAAAGGTAAGTAAACTTTTGTTATTTTCCTCCAATCGTGGCTTTCACTACGGCCCTACCGACTGGTACGATGTCTTACGCCAGGCTTCGTGTTGCTACCCGACGCTTGCGAACATTTAATTGCGGCCGGGACAGCTCCACTGGGATATTTTTTGTCATAAAATGATGTATGTACAGCGAGGATCTTTTCATTGACAGATTGTGGTACTCTCTAGATAGTTTATTTATTTTGGCGGCGCACCGCAGAGATATGATTCCGGAAAGAACCAAACAGTGGTTATCCGTGTTTCCCGAATATCCGCGCCCCCTTTACCAGTCATTAGCACGGAAAATCGGGAGTTTACTGTATTTCATCTATATGCCCTCAGGCGGAGGTGATGGTTGCTAGGTTTAACTAGGAAGTAATATTTTCGACGCAAACATTTTTTTTCAATTTGAGCGCTGAGTTCTCCCGGATGCTATTCGGAATGGCGACGAAATCCGCGCTCAGTGAGTCCCGCGTCCGTTGACTTCGGGGATGCACATCCGGAGGCCCTCTGTTGGGAAGTCCCGTCCCTGGAGAATGCGGTTCCCCCCTCGCACAGACGCAGTCCTCGTCCAACCATGGATTCCCTCTTTGTCGGTCTCCGGAAAAGAAAAGAGAGAGAGAAAAAATGAACGATAAAGAATTGAAATTGAGCCGGGTGGGAAGAAAGTGGAGCTCTCTGAAACTTCGCCATTGTTCTCTGTGAGCTTAACCTTTCAAGGTGGACTTCTCGTTCCATCTTTTCATTGCTTTTTTTTACCACCGGGCCGGGTTTTTTACGGTAGTCAAACCCAATCAATCATTCGGAAACCCTCGTCTCGGCGTCTCCTTTAATGAGTTCCTTATTCAGTAGTCGCCATTTCATTAGCGATTTCCCCTCTATCGGCGACGCGTATCTATTCACTGGATCGCCGGTCAATATACAGTCGGTGAAATAATGGTTTGTGAGTATGATTTAGTGGTTTCCATGGCGAAATCTACTCTTTTTCTTCTTCCCCAGGGTATGGACCGAAGCGTATTTCAGCCTCTAGCATTCACGCTAATGTACAATTAATTATCCATTGTATTGAACCTTAATTTGAATTTTGAGCAGTGAATTTATATTTTTAGCAATGGAGAGTATTACGCAATGTCCTCGAAGCCCCATGGGGACCCAGATACGTTCCCTATTTGGTCCCATTCGAGTCTATAAGGGGACTACATAAATATTCGAAGCCTGTGGATCCGAGGTCAACTTTTCGCACCACTCTTTTCTAAACTTCTACACTCCCAATTAAATCGTCAATGTTTTGACACCCGTCATAAGAAATTCATCCTTTTTCATTCGTTGTAACCATTTGCATATAAATTACGTTTTACATATTGCCAGTTAAATACACAACATATTAAAGGAAAGACAATGCAATTTTCCACAAGTAAACAATTTTTATTCCGACTAGTTTCGGTGTACTACACAATTTTCAATCTATCTGAAAGAATTCAATTCTGAGAGAAAGCTTCACTTGAAAATGGTATAGTACACCGAAACTAGTCGGAATAAAAATTGTTTACTTGTGGAAAATTGCATTATCTTTCCTTGAATATGGAACGTTTCCACCACATCTCGCCTGAATCGGGTTTGTTTATAAATACAGAACCTTACGTCTCGAGTTAGTGAGTGGTGATGATGTTGCTCCAAAAGACCATAGAAACCTCACCGATCGCCATGCAATGTTTTTGGCGTATGACATACGCATCTTATTGGTATTCAGAAACGATTCTGTCAGTTCGGGTTTGTACACATGTTGTACCTTTCGAAATAGCTAAATGGTTGCGGCATCTCTTGGTGGTCATCAGCGGAGTATATCGTAAAAGTTATTTGGCCAGCAGCGCATATTGCGATGAAACATATCATCTACGTCTATATTCACGCGATACCGTGCAAGCCACCGCGAGGGTGTGTGACAGAGGGTGAAGATCACCAAGCATTCACTATTGACTTGCAAACAAGCTACTACATGAAAAAATGCTAGATTATAGAATCACATGCAGCTAGATGGTTAGTATCTAATGTAAGTAATAAAGGGATTGGTTGTTAATACTTGCATCATGCACTACAGACTACTCTACAATATTTCACCTACCTATCCCTCTGCTATGCTGCCTATTGTGTTCTCATATGGTACGAGGGAAAAATTCCATTTGAATCCATCAGTACGACAATCTATCTCTTTAATCTTATTTATCTGGTCAAATCTAGCATAATTCGCTGGTTTTCTTAATATATACCTAACATCTTCAGTAAAGCTATCTGATTTAAATTTCTGTAATAGATTTAATGTGTACTTTAACCTACGCCATGATAATAATTTCCAAATTAATTCTTGTATTACTTGTGATACACTACTAAACCTATCGAAACACCTTTTAACAAACCTTTCTGCTCTACGCTGCACACTGCCTAGCTCTCCGTCATCATTAGTCATCAATACTCAGTTTGGTTTGACGCAGCTCTCCACTGAGTTCCCTAGCTCTCCAATCAAACCTAATTCATTTGGATCCCATGCACTGGCTACATACTCAAGGTGGGGCCTAACTTGTGAATAGTAACATCGCTCTTTTGTCTTCTCGCCACATTTCCGAGTACTCCTTTAGTAAATCCTAGCTTTCTCTTGGTTCGGTCGCATATTTCCAGGGTGTGTCTTCCCCACGATAAATCTTTAGTGATTGTTACACTTCAGTACCAAAGTACGTAAGTACCTAAGTACGTAAGTACCTAAGTACCAAAGTGCTTAAGTACTTAAGTACCAAAAGTAAATCTTGGGATTCGATCCTGGGCTGCAAATAGAGGAAGGCCAGCACTCTTTCCACCCATCTCCTTAAGTTTCATCCTCCTGTTAACCTTCCTCGATGGCCGATTCCTGGACTCCGGCCCAGCCCGGCTCTGGACGCCGCCGTTGGTTGTGTTGAGGTAGTGGCCATGGAGCGCGGAGGTTGACGCGGTCGGCCATCCAGGCAGTAAGGGGACGAGGGCTGTCGCTCGGTCTAGCGACTGGCTTGTTGCCTGCTGGCCCCCGCCTGAGGTCGGGGGTGGATGTTGGTTGGGAGCGAGTGGGTGGGCTGGGAGGGAAGGGTGCTGCCATCTTGTGTGGGAATGGACTTCCCTTTTGTGCCTCCGCGCGAGGTCTCCTTTGACGTCATTCGCAGATAAAGGGGAACGGACCGACCGGCTTCTCCCCCAACCCTCCTCCTCTTCTCCACCCCTTTTCCTTTCCCGCCCCCCCCCCACCTCACCTCATCCCACCGTCCAACTCGTGAGTAACGTCGACTCCTCTTCTCTTCCTCGGCAGCCCCCTCCTCCCTTATATCCTTCCTCATGTTCCCCCGGTCCACCATCCAAGTGCACTCCACCCCTCCTCCTCCGCCCTCATACCCCTTCCGTCCTTCACCCTCTCACCGCATCAGTTCCACCCTTCGACGCTTCCAAAGGCCATTTCACGCGAGGCTTGTGATTGCTCAGTCTTATGCATGGAGAGATGAGCAGTGAAAGTGCACGACGAACCTTGTATATCGAAGGGAAATTTCGTGGATAATATACGCTTAGTTCCCGCTGTATTGTACGTTATAATCTAGGCATTTTCTGCTGTTTTCACTCCCTGATTGCTGAATAGTGAAGTCCTGTTGTACTTAACCTAACACCTGATGCTATTGCGTATTTTTGCTTGACGAGGGTCAGGCATTTTCTATAGGAGATTGAAGACGCGTATTTCCGAACACATTTCAAACGACAAAAATTTTTGTTCCCTGAAAATATCGTGTTATGAAGATATGTGCGAATGTTTCTGCAGGTTTACCTATGCCACGTAACTATTTTTATTGATATATTTGTCATCCATAGCCATAATTTCAAAAATTGGTTCCACTCAGTGCTCCACTGGTTTTTCTGTCAGCTAATCTCTTCGCATTGACATAATTCTTTTCTTTTTATCTTCTACATACTACTTGCTCCGTGTTTCTCACCCTTGGCTTTTCTCTATTGGTGCTACTATTCACTTCTCCCTCGAAGACTGCCTTCATGAGACCATCATGTCTAAAAAAAATCCGTTTTAGCCGCCTTTGTTTAAGAATTTTCAAGAGACCTATTTTTCATCTCTTCTTTGAAACTCATTTTCCCTTCTCCATTCACCTTGTAACACCCAATTGAAACACGTCCTTACTTCGATTATCTATCGCTGTTATATCTCACTGCCACATCGGACTAGGGTCGACGTTAGTAGATACTTCTTTTTGTAGGAAGCCAATATCTAGCCGGCTCTAATGAATTAAATAACCTACTGAAAATGGCAAATCATTTTTCATCATGACTCATTGGCCTCGTCTGTGGCTTGACAATGTACTCTCTCTATAATCTCGTATATGTTTCCTGACATTATCGCAATTAAAAATATTTTCAGTAGCAGAAGTAGTCTAATATTTTTTTTTCTAATTAAGAAAGAAATTCATTTCCGGTTGGTTTTGAGTAATCTGCATCAGCTCGTTCACTTCCTGCCACACACCCACGAGGTGGCATTCCATATATTTTGAGAATTTAGGTGCATGCGCGGTCTCCATCATTGTCACAGAATCATTTGTAATTCGTATATTGCATGCCGCGTGATGACGCTTGTCGAAAATTCATAAGTAGCTTCACTTTTCATACTCTCAACATCCCATCCGTCTGGTGGAGTGCAGACTTGAAATTCTCTCCGCACGGCATCCAAGCAGGGGTTCAAGTATAACTTATAAAATGTTTTAAACCTGGGTCCTCGATAAGGGAAGTAAGTGCTCTAGCAGCCACACGCACCCGATACCTCGTGAACTCTTGCTTAAAGTCCCTATGAAAATATTATGCACGTATTTAAACTTTCATGTCCACATATTTTGGTTGTTTTTGGATACGATGGCTCACAAAGTGAGTTCTATGATAAGAGAGCGTGTAATGGTATGACAAGGGCTTATAGGCATGAAAAATTACGGATGAATATATATGGAGGGTGGTGTCCTCTTAAGGAGGTATGTCGGGTCTGTTTGGAACTTGACGGCGTTTTGAGCGATGAAGTGCTCGAATGTAAAGAAAAGGTAAAGAGTTTGCAAGAATACGATATCATGGAGGCAAATGGTGTAATGCTGAAGCTAAGGCTGTCCATTAGCTACACTAGCGGTGCCGGGTTTTTTATTCAACCCCTACTAGCAGAGATACAAGTGGTGTGAAGTGGTTATAGTTGGTTATATGTTTACGGTAAACTCAAGGGCCTTTAAAATGGAATTGTATATGAAAAATTAGGGACAAAAACTGTTTTTAAGTCTTGAATCAATATTTAGGTCTTTTTCGTTGACTAAAAGTCTTTGGTTTCAGGTGTATCAATATCTGACGTTACATCGCACCGTCTAATCTAAGATTTTAATCCTATAACAACCACAACGTCCATGCTCTGGTCAGGATTCGACCTTTGGGTTGTCAGGCCAGTGCATAAACAATCTGGCGATCACGGCCGGCTTTCTGCGATAATAAATCAGAACTGAAAAAACGGATAATAAATCGGTCTGGATTTAAGAATCTACGAAGTACCAGAGTACGGGTTCGCATCCTGGCTGTGGAATAGATTTTTCAGTTGAATTCCAGTCCATGCTAGAGTGACATGTGGCGAAAATTGCCAGATATGGACTCCGTCCTTCGAGCTAGAGATGAAACTGCGGGCCCCTTGACGATTTCGGTGAGATCTGCACCCATCATCCACCACCGATAAATCCACCAGTATCCATGTAATTCCGTACCTTCTATGGCGGATATGACTTCAGCGGTCAAAAGCCTTCCCCTGGTAAAAGTAGTGAGTTCTATTACCCTGATTAATCAATGAAAATGGAAAATTTATGAGGCCGTTATGACCAGCGGATTTCCTAAAATTTAGCGAACTTTTATGCTGTGTAATGTTGGCTACCGCTTCTGCCTGCTCGATTGCGTGCCAGGATTTGAATTTTGCATTCAGCCATTTGCATTTTGCATTTGCATTCAAAACTTGATTTTTTAATATACTAGTGAAAGGTAATCTATCGCTAGCCGCCGCATGTACATTGGAAATGGTGAGGCCAGGTGACAGAATACAGACAATAGAGTTATAGAATAAAGAATAGTATTCTTTATTTGTGATAAATAGTAGATATTTATGCCTTTCCGCTTGTCGAATACGCCAACACAACATTGCCAGGTCACTCAATGAGTTTACCAGGGCAATTTTTCTAACGCATAAATACGGGCAGCAAACTCTCGGTGGGGATATTTTCCAACGAAATTCACATCCGAGTGAAGCGCAAGACAGGAAGTGAAATTGGTTGAATTGTCAGCAATTATCTTCAATTTCTTTTCTCCAGTCCGGTTTCTCAAAGGTCCGAAAAACCTGTGCTGGTATATCGCGCCGCAGAAAAATCACGATTGACCTTCCCATTCCAATCTCAACGGTCATGCCTACTTCCTTAAGTACCCGACTGAGGATGTGTTGAATCGTGATCTCCAACCTTGTCATATCTGATGAAGCGCGCATTCCGTGACTCCATACCGCACTTGCACGCACCGCCAGAATATAATTGAATATAATGACGTATACATTATTAGTACAATTAGTAAAAACAAATCACCAGGTCCCGATCAAATTCCTTCCAGAGTATATAAAACATTAGCTTCTGAAATAGCCCCCTCTCTAGAAATAATATTCAATAAAACACTAAAGAACCGCACAGTACGCAAGGATTGGAAAGTAGCTAACATTACACCTATTTTTGAAAGCGGTGACAGGAAAGAACCTAGTAACTACAGACCCATTTCACTCACGTCAACCTCTTGTAAGGTATTTGGTGTGATACATGGCCGTTAGAATTAAATTTTGAAAAATGTGTAGTAATGAATTTTTGGAAAAAGAATAGTTCTCCTCCTAGCACATACAAAATAAGTAATAATGAAATAACAAACGTGGAATCCATTAAATATCTTGGAATAAGACTGACACATGATCTTTCCTGGGGTAAACATATACGTGAAATAATTGGTCAAGCTAATTGTAAACTGGGTTTCATTAAAAGAGTATTGGGTAAATGTGACGATCATGTACGAGAAATCAGCTACTTTTCCCTTGTTAGACCTCATTTGGAATATGCTGCCAGTGTATGGGATCCCTACGAAATCGGTCTAATTAACGAACTTGAACGTGTGCAGCGAAGATCGGCAAGATTCGTGAAGGGACGATACGATAATTATATTAGCGTAACCAGTCTATTAAATGAATTGAAATGGGAATCATTGTCAGATCGCAGGTTGAAATTTAGACTTAATCTCTTAAACAAATTCCAAGGCAATATTTTCAGTGATGATGTTAAAAATATTTTACGAACCCCAACTTACTATGGCAGACTGGACCATAATCATAAAGTTAGAGAAATTGATTGCCGAACTGACCGATTCAAAATCTCCTTTTTCCCTCGCACAATTAGAGATACGAATAACGGTAAATATGTCCTATCGGAGAGTAGCAATGAATAGCATTGGTAGCTGCATGTTGGCATGAGTACTTAAAGCTAACCCTACTAACAGAATGTTTTTGCATGTTTGCTTTGCAATTTCTATCTTTTTTAAATAGTGTAGTTCTGACTACTATATTACTACTATCCCTTTTTTATGCATGTTATGTAGTGCATGTTTGGTGAGCAATCACCCCCTGCCACACACCATTGTGGTGGCTTGCAGGGTATTATGTAGATGTAGATGTATTTGAGCACATTGTAGTCAGTTCAATCACGGGGCATTTGGATAGTCAGGGATTGCTCATAAACAGCCAACATGGGTTCCGGAAAGGTAGATCTTGCGAGACACAATTAGCTTTATTTGTACACGATATTTTAGTCAACGGCGAAAAGAGTACTCAAGTTCATGCGATAGATATAGGATTTTAAAAATGAATTCGATAAAGTTCCATATGATAAATTAATCTTGAAATTAGAGAGTTTTGGTTTAAATGACGTTGTGTGTTGGGTAAAAAATTCTTAAGTGGGCGAGAGCAGAGGGTTGTCATAGATGGTATCATGTCGGACACAATCAAAGTCACATCGGGAGTTCCCCAAGGTAGCGTAGTAGGTCCGCTTCTATTTCTTTTGTACATGAACGATTTGGGTACAGTAGTTAGTAGTAAGCTTAGACTTTTAGCAGACGATGCGGTAGTGTAAGGGGTATATCAAAAGAAGAGGACAGGAAATCGCTTAGCAAGGATTTAGATGCAATTCAAGAGTGGTGCGACAAATGGCAGTTAGAACTTAACCTTAAAAAGTGTGTAGCTATCAATTTTTGGAAGAGGAATAATTCTATAGAGTGTACCTATAAAATTAGTAACACGAAGATCGAAAACGTTGAAACCAAAGGTATTTAGTTGTAACAATCACTAGGGATTTATCGTGGGGAAGGCACATAAGGGAAATATGCGGCCGAGCGAAGGGAAAGCTAGGATTTATAAAAAGAGTACTTGGAAAATGTGATGAGAAGACAAAAGAGTGATGCTATTTTTCACTAGTTAGGCCCCATCTTGAGTATGCAGCCAGTGTATGAGATCCTAATGAATTAGGGTTGATCAGAGAACTAGACAGTGCAGCGTAGAGCAGCTAGGTTCGTTAAAAGTTGTTACGATAGGTTGAGTAGCGTTTCAGAATTAATAAAATAATTAGGGTGGGAATCGTTATCAGTGCGTAGGTTTAGGTATAGATTAAATCTATTAGAGAAATTTCAATCGGATAGCTTTACTGAAGATGTTAGGCACATATTAAAAAAAACCAGCGTATTATGCTAGATTCGACCAGATAAATAAGATTAGAGAGATATATTGTCGTAACGATAGATTCAAAATGGCATTTTTACCCCGTACTATAAGAGAACAGAATAGGCAGCATAGGAAAGGGATAGGTAGGGGAGATATTTTAGAGTATTCTGTAGTGCATGATGCATGTATTAACCCGTTAAATACTATAGATATTAACAATCAAGTTGCATGAGACAATATAGTTACTAGTTTGCATGTTAGTAGTGCATGCTTGGTGATCTTCACCCCCTGCCACACACCCTGGGGGTGGCTTGCAGGGTATCGTGTAGATGTAGATGTACATAATGTGGGCCAAAGTGTTGTAGGAGAATGCTTTTAGTTAATTGATTTTTTCTTCCCCGTTCTTTCGTAGTTGTTCAACGATGATCCCTTTGTCCCTGGTTGCTAGGTGTTAAAAATCACCGACAGGTGACATAAAGGTCTTAGTTTAGTATCACGCCGAGGGCATGGGTGTTGCATTCGTCTTGGTATTATGATAGGTCAACCTCATCAGGTCGAGCACCTTAAAATGTTATTCTCGTAATAGTAGGTACTTTATAGCTTTATGAAAGGAATAGTAAACAGACTCGTGACGAAATTTACGTTCCAATACGAGGACTGACTGGAGATAGGATTGGCGTGCTTACTAGAGTGGCATCCCATTCTGAGGGTCTCGCTTCGAATCCCGGCTGCGTTAGAGATATTTTAGCCAAAAACCGGTACCTACACGAGCTCTGCTTGTATAGCGCTATATATCCATGCTTCGTACATCACAACGGCCTTTCGTGAAGAGGATACTACACTGAGAGCACAATTTTTACATCAGGTATACTGCAAACATTGTGCTTTTAGGATAGTGTCGACACCTGGTTTTACCTTTCTTGGGTTCCCGGAAAAGTTTCTTCCTTTCTTTTTTTATCTAATTTAAATGGCATAATCCTTGTCCGTCGCGTCGGTTGTCAAATATCGAATAATAATATTAGCAGTATTTTTTTATTCCCATAGTGTGATATTTAATTTGGTAAATGAATGGTTGTATCCTTTCTTCATTTAACATTCAACCCTTGGTTATATACTCATTTATTAAATATTCCCATGTTATTTCCGCAGTTTAGGCCAGAGATCCAGTATCTCAAGTTTTACATCACATACAAGAAAAATGTTATTTCTGCAGTTTAGGCCAGAGATCGAGTATCTCAGGTTTTACATCACATACAAGAAAAATGTGTGGATTTTGTGGGAGTTCCTTCAACGTTAATGGCTAGTTTAAATATGTTTATCGTCGGGCGATTTTCTGTTCTGTCTGGCGATTTCATCCATGACTATCGTAATCGGTGACACTGTGGTAAAAAATGGCTTAGCTTTAAATTATTTAGGATGTTAGGGCTATCTGGGCAGGGTGACAGGGCATTATAAAAATAAACTTCGGCCAAGGATATGGAGGTGCGTCATCGCATGAAGAAAATGGAGGCGCGCATGAAACAATCATTCATCACACAATACATGCACACGTATCTTTTCCTGTCGCATGTTTTTTGCTCTTTCCTTGCTCACAGATGCGTGTTTTCACTGTTGCATGTTCTTGCTCTAAATTGTATTTATGCGAAAGAAATAATGAATTCGTCGTGTTTGGGCAAAACTCGGTGGGCTGACAATTTTAAGTTTGCTAACAGATTTATTCGTATTCATATTGGAGAATATTATTTTCAGACATGGTCACGCGTCGTTAATCTTAAGATTAGTTTGAAACAGCTACCCATTTGATTCTTCTACCAGGTAATCTCATCATATTCACATAATTCTTCTCTTTTACATGCTTCAACACTTTCTCTATAATATATCGTATTCAAGGCTTTCCTTTACGATTTTTCGTATCCCTTTTTCCCCAGTGAAATGCCTATCTGAGACAATCATATCTCAAGAATTGACAATCTTGTCTTAAAAGTTTTCTTAAGTCTTCTTTTGTCCTCCTACTCACCTAGAAACTTCGTCTACCACACTGGTTCAGTGAAGGTGGAATAACTCCACTTTCTTAGTTTATAAGGGTCGTTAAATAAGTAATTTACCACAATTTATTAGCCTCACACTGACCATCCTAGGTGGACCGTCCTGGAAAATGAGTGACCGGTGCGCCCGCTTAAAGATCTTCCAAAAAATCAGCCATAAGGCCGCTTTACACGAAACATTTTTTTGTACAATGTCTTGTGCAAACGCTTGTGTAAACTGAACGAAATTGTGCGTTTGTCTGAATGGAATTAAAACAGGTTCTATTTCCCGTTCAGTCATTCAGACAATCGCACAAGCGTTCGTACAATTTGACGCTTTACACGGTACAATTTTCTCATACAAGCGTATGTACAAGAAATTGCACAAAAAATTGTATGTAAAGCGGCCTTTAGAGATGAGGAATTTTGGGTAGCGTAGTGGTCGAATCATTGCTTCGGAATGCCGAAGGTCTCTGATTCGAACTTAGGCACAGGACATCATTGGATATGTTTGTGTATTTATTACATCAAATATGTTGATTCTAATGTGTGTGCTTTTTATCACACGGATTTTCACTATGGTATCAGCGCAAGGTTATCCTTTTAATGAACCTTAGTAGTATTTTCAATATGTAGCATGAAAATAGCGCTCAAATGTTTTCCTTATAATTATCCGGTGTTAAGCTGGATGGGTATAGCTTGACGTCAGAAAGAGAAGTTCTCTCGTACCTTCTCCCCGCATGGACCAGTTTTCTTCCTTCGTTTTCTCTTTATTTTTTGTGTTGCCCAGCTACAACTCATTCCTCTCTGACGTCAGAGAATGAGACGTTGTGGACCCAGACCAGGTGTTTGCTAACCACAAAGTGCCATCACGACAGTTTTTTTTACGGTTCTTAATGCCTGTGCGCACCGGTGGCGGACGGTAGAATTAAAGAAATAACGGACGACTGTAATGGAGTGTCTTCTTTCGTACAAGTGGCCGCGTCACTGCTGGGCATTTGTCTGCTGCTCACTTAGAAGATCCTCAAACCGGAAGGAGTTATGTAAGGATGAGATTGAAACGGATAAGAGGAAAGGCAGAGTGTAATCCAACTTTGCCTGCCAGTCTGCTTCTTATGGGAATCGTGTAAGGACTCAAAACTTTAGTTGTACTAAACTTGATAAAGGATAAAAGTTATCTCGCAGTGTGTCTTCCTTTTTGAGAATGAGAAGACTTCTTCTAAAGTGATTCGTGACTCTTCTTGATTTCGTTCAGGTTATCGCAATTATTATTCAGTTCAATCTATAAATGTGATGAGAAGACTAAAGAGCGATGCTACTTTTCACTAGTTAGGCCCCACCTTGAGTATGCAGCCAGTGTATGGGATCCTAATGAATTAGGTTTGATGAGAGAACTAGACAGTGTGCAGCGTAAAGCAGCTAGGTTCGTCAAAAGGTGTTACGATAGGTTGAGTAGTGTATCAGAATTAATACAAGAATTAGGGTGGGAATCATTATCAGAGCGTAGGTTAACGTTCAGATTAAATCTATTGAAGAAATTTCAATCGGATAGCTTTACTGAAGATGTTAGGCACATATTAAAAACACCAGCGTATTATGCTAGATTCGACCAGATGAATAAGATTAGAGAGATAGATTGTCGTACAGATAGATTCAAAATGGCATTTTTCCCCCGTACTATAAGAGAACAGAATAGGCAGCATAGGAAAGGGATAGGTAGGGGAAATATTATAGAGTATTCTGTAGTGCATGATGCATGTATTAACCCCTCAAATACTATAGATACTAACAATCTAGTTGAATGAGACCCTTTAGTTGCTTGCTTGCATGTTAGTAGTGCATGCTTGGTGATCTTCACCCCCTGCCACGCACTCTCGCGGTGGCTTGCAGGGTATCGTGTAGATGTAGATAAATAGGCAAATAACTCATACTTTTTTAATGTCAAGATTAAGACGTCAACATAAAGAAAATAAGTGACATACAGTGAATTTGGCAGATTCGAACATGTAGAATTCGAGATCATCTATGATTCGAATATTTTGTTAGGTTCCTATAATTTTGTATGAAAACAATGATAACATCTACCCGATTTGGCATACAAACTTTAATTAGTAAGCTGATTTCCAGATCTCTTGCTTAAATATATAAATGTTTTTTTCAGGAGTTTAGGTCCTTGTGAAAATGATGAGATTGAAGTGTTTGGCCGACGTTTCGGAAATTATATTTTTTCCTTCATCAGGGCTAAAGTAAGATGAACCACCAATGAACACAGGTAAATTGACTTACAGGATATTTTTGATGCAAAACCTTTTGGATTATAATTTTTTTACAAAGTTTAACGCCAAAAAATACAGGAAATAAATTCCACATACCTTTTAGCTCTTTTGAGATGAATTGTTTACAATTTGGTTGACAAATTTACTTCATAATTTAATTCATCAAAATTAAAAATTATAACAAATAGTCCTGGTAACCAAATTGTAAACAATCCACCTCAAAAGACCTTAAAGGTATGTACAATTTATTTCGTGTATTTTTAAGCGTTAAACTTTGTAGTTAAAAATATATCGTAAAAAATTTTTTGTATTGAAAGTATCCTGTAAATCAATTTACCTATGTTCCTTGGTGGTTCATCCCATTTTAGCCCTGATGAAGGAAAAAACATAATTTCCGAAACGTCGGCCAAACAGGTCAATCTCATCATTTTCACAAGGACCTAAACTCCTGAAAAAAACCATTCATATAAATAAAAACTATCTGTGGTGCATCCAGTGGTAGGCTTTTGTTGCGAACCAGACGAGTCGTATTCTAAGTTGTCCACAATCACGTTGCAGTGTACTTCGAAAAGACTAATGTCATGGAAAACAGTACACGCGGATGTGGAGGATTTAATTTTTTTCGGCTTTATATAAAATTTGTAAAATTTTACGGCGCAAAAGTACGGTAGTAACGTATTCTGTGAGCTTTGTGAGGACAGTGCTGCTAATCATATACTATATATAATATATCATTAATTATTAGTGACGGGGATTAAAATAAGGGTTTTTTTTCGAGGATTCCGGCGATGTCGTTGAATTTGAACACGATTGATGATGTATGCCTGAATGGATCCTGGGTCCTGATATTAAGCTTTAGTTTTCGCAAAAATCATATTCTATATTTTCGATTTGTTTATATTTTATTCGAGGTTTACAATATCAGCAACCATCGCTTCCTTGAGAAGCATTTTTCCTTGTATATGAATTATTCGAACTTCAAGGGTCCATTTAAAAATTCTATTTAAACAAAAATGGCTATCAAAATTACTATACCTTCATGAATTAACAGCTACACATTATTTTTGTAGGTATTATTAGATCATTTAGTTTATCTTCTAGACATTATAAGTATATAATTTATTAGAAATCAGATTTAATGTTTGTTAAAATAAAGTAGAGATAATAGCTTAATTTCTCGATTTTCAATATCTCACTCACAAATCTGAATCTGAATAATCTGAATCTAAAATTCCGCTGTTACATAATAATGGAATTGTAAGAACTAGTGATTTTTAGCCATGTCACAACTCCACATTGCTAATCCGTTAACTACTTAACTCCTGTTAGTATTCGAAGTTGGCTACTGAATTCAACTTCATTATTACAAAAAGCATTGTTGTAACCCAATCACAAGCACTGACATAGGCAATAGTTATAGATTCTTGCAGTCTTGTTATCGGAAAAAATGGCAAGAAGCTGTGAATACTGTACTGTGTGAATAAGTAGCTATCCACTATGAGCATTCACCTGGTTCGTAAGTTCCTCGTAAGTCTCTAGACTAGCCTCCGGTTTTAGCACCAGCACTATTTATGCATTTGGTAGCCAAAGACTTGAAAGATCAAGACTTGACGACGGCTAATTTTCTCATTGGGAGGCACTCCTCGTAACTTAGGTCATTATCGTTAAGTTGCCGATTCCATGTGTAAGCACGTTCCCGTGGATTTCATTTATGTGCGTTGTTGGCTGGCGAAGGCGTTGCGATGTCCCAAGCGTTCCCTCTTAATGCCGTGCTCAATTTTCTCCGTGGTCCGCTTTTATCGTTGCGTTGCTCTCTTTTCCGTTTTCTCCTGATTAGTTGTCAAGCTATCATATTCGATGACTTCAGATTTCGCTTCAATTTTTCCCCGTTATGTATCGAAGCATTTCCCTCCTTAAATTAACACTCATTATCATTTTACTTTCAGTGTACGTACTTATAATTTATCCCATCATTGAGAGGGTGAGTCACGGGCTTAAAGGTATAACGTTGCTCTCCCCACCTCTCTCCATCCTTAATCCCTCTGCTTTTGGGCTCGTGCTGTCACCATTTTTCCCTGTTATATACTCGTACTTACACTGCTATTTCCTCACACAATTACAATCAATGTCACTTCGAATGTTCCCCAGGGTAAAGTAATAGGTTCGCTTCTATTTCTTTTATACATAAACAATATGGGTACCGTAATTAATGCTAAGCTTAGACGTTTTGCAAACGATACGCTAGTGTACGATATTCGATAATGTATGGGGGTAGGTATATCAAAAGAAGAAGATAGGGAATCTTTTAGCAAGGATTTAGAAGTGTACTGATCCGGCTCATTGAAGTGGCTTCCTTTGATGAGTAGAAGTGGTTTTACGTTATAGTGATAGCGTAGGCGATGGTATTATATTTTTTTATTTGATAAATGGTATTAAATTTAAAGAAGATATTGAAGAAATACTTCATGTTTATAAAAACGAGGGTTGTGTGCACAAAACTATAGGTAGTCAAATTGTGTTAATCATAAAACTATAGCTAAAAGGTGATAAGGCAAAGTAATTACAGCACTTTCGAGCAGCATAGTATATATACACTTGGATTGGACGGGACATTCACGGACTTACCTACTTCGTCCCGTATTGTTGTATGTAATCAAATGGTCTTCGGAGTTAAGTTAAATAATGCTTCTCGCGGAAATATTGAAGAAAAACTTCAGTATTTACGATAATCACCAGTAAAAATTCGTCTTCAGAAAGGATTTTCTCGTCAGCGTACAAGCTTGAGCTACAGATATAACAGTTACGCAAATGAATGAGGGAGCAGTAAATATTACGTTTGTGTTGATATCCTCAAAATTATAATGTAAACATATGCTTGATAATATATCACACGCATGTATGGAAATAAAATCGATTAAAATATAAAAAAGCACTGGTATTTGAATTCTGTGGAATGGATATCTTTTGGTAAACTTTTTACTGGAAGCAAGGCTGTAACATATGCATCCAGATCCACTACCGCCCATATTAGTTATCCTGAACATTTCGTCCTTGCGCATGATTTTAGATGTGTCCCGCATTTGCTGATACGTACATCTTCGTGTGTCTATTGGCTAATTAGAAATCTGGCTGAATTAAAGAATATTGCTTACTTTCTTGCTTAATAAATGAAGTAGAAAGTATTCTATTTCTCAAAATCTTGAAATAAACCAATTTTATTAAATAAATAAGCCAGAAAATCCGCTGTCCCCTTGTTGACATATTTCTACACTTGACGGTTACCAAAACAAGCTTTCCATTTGCGATAGAATTCTTACTGCGCATTTCTCCATGTATCAGACTCTGCAGTAACAAGCATCATTCTAAACAACCTTAAGATTATTTTGAGTGAATTCGTCACGGATCTTCGTCCGAACCAGGATCTATATCTCAGCCGACGTTTCAATATACAACTCGCTCATCGGCTTAAAGAATATTAATCATTCCTCCAAAGATAATGAGCTAATCGTTTATCGAAACTTTAGCTGAGAATGGGAGGCAAACCCGGATTGAGACCTATGACGAATTTACTCAATGGGGGGGTCGGGAAAGTACCAGATTGGATCAATTTCACCCAGCTCCCCACTCGATGAGTTAATCGATTGAACTCCTCAGGTGAAATTATTTTTACATCCTTCGCTACCTTCTCAATACATCCATAACGATATTTTCCTGCATTCCTATATCCCTCGACTTATTTCGTCATCAGAGACTTCTTAAATGTCTCATGATGTGTTTTATGTGTTTTTCCCGCCTTCATTTCAGTGTTTTCTTCCGTTTAATGATTGATATGCTTACTCACTTTGTCAAAGGACATTACAAACACAGTGTATATAAAGTGGTAATGCGTTTATTATATTTTTGGAATTTAGAAATTTTGATAGATACCTACTGTGCTATCTGCTCATGAAACTTTCTGACTTAAATGACATACAATCTGTTCCCTTCTCGTGCTCAGGAAGAAATTTAAATTCTGTCTTTCCAGATGCTGTGATCGTATCGTTCGTGGGGTTAAGGTCGGGAAATCTTCCGACGCCATCTGGAAATAGATTACGTATGATTTGCTTTAATAGGTGGACTAATTTCGTCATATTGGCATTAATTTACCCTCGTCTGTATTTGATACACAAATTACCTCCATGCGTCTTCCCTTGCCATGTTTTCCATTCATTTTCATCTACATATCATTTTAGTCTGCCAGGCGCCGCAAAGGCGTGTGGCAGGGAGTGATGGGTAGCTACATGTACCTAGTTGAATTTTAGCTAAAAACTTTGTTAATTAATAATTGAGTATGGTGTGAAATTTCGTTGAAATGATTATATATTTTTTGAAGTTGTAGTTGTGTTTTTCTTGGTGGGAAGGACGAATTATTTTATCGCTCTGTCCGACAGTTTTTTTCCTTAATTTATCGCTTCTATCTGTCCTGCTGATAATGTGCATTTTACCGTCTTAGTTTTGGAGATGTCGTGAAACCTCTTATCTTCTACTTGTGTTTGAAAATCTTCCTAAGCCCCTCATAAGAAAAATCAAGTGAAATCTCAATTTGTGTTGCGTAATGTCAATGACTAATACTTAAAATCCTATAATAGTCAGGATATCCATACACGACGTGTGATTCGAACCGCGACTTTTAGATACCCGGACCTGCGATATTGACCTACTTCCTCGACTTAAACATAGTTGTTTTAAGATTCATGGTTCCAGGCGTAACTTTATAGAATTTGCTTGCATTCAGTATGAATGATAGGATAAACTCTGTAATTCCAAATTGTTTATTTAATACTACTGCTACCACGGTTTCGACGGTAACGTCATCATAAGGTGATGACGTTAACCGTTGAAACCATGGTGGTAGTATTAGTGTGAAATAAACTATTGTCGAATTACAGTTTATCCTATCATTCATAATGAATAGCTGTTTTAAGTTAGTGCCTTGCATGCGTTGTTTCTTTAACAATACTGTATAAATTAGTTCTCTTTTGGTAATTTTTAGCTATGAAATTTGATGTTCGAAGCATAGTTATCTTTCAGACAGAAAATATGAAATCTTACTATAAATTCATTCTTTTTTCGTTAAGTTGCCTGCGTTTGGTTGGTACATCCGCGCTTTTCGATACAATTCGTTTTTTTTACGGTCATTTCACGCTCTTTCGTTCCAGTATGTTAGGAAAGACACTTGTCCTTCGTGGAGCTAATTTCTCCGCGCTCATATTGCGTCAGCGGTTGAGCTAGCACTCCAGGCAAACATCATTGGTGTGACGTGGATACTGGGTTCAATTTAGATGTTTCTGCGCTGTTCCTTTGTTAAGGGAGCGAGGTTGCAGAATGGGAGTAAATTTCTCGTTTCTAGTTGAAGTTTTCCGGATTAGAAGTATTTTACAACGGAGAAATGAGGTGGAAGCGAAATGACGTCACTCTGTGCTCATCTCTGAAATCGGAAAAATGTCTTTTTAATTCCAACGTAATAATTTCGCTCCAACTACGCCTCGGCTATTCGTACCTAATAATCCGTTCCTACCTAATTTAAGGGTAATTTATTCCTACCGTAACAATTGCTTTTTCATAGTATTATCCAATATGCTAGAGAAATTAGAATTCTGTTCCTTAGAAGGTACCTTCCGAGGCTGTTTTGGTGATATTACCTTTTAATTCTAAATAGTAAATTATGGCAACATGATTTATATGTCCTCCCATTGTTTTGGCTTGTGGTCGTACTCGTCACCTTTAAGGATGTACGTATAGCTTTTACGTCGGTTAGAGTAATCTAAAGCTAGAAATACCTACGCATGTCTCTTGTGTAATTTAAAATAATACGACAATCCCAATGCCGATACCTGAAGAAAAATTTCTTGGACATTCTGTTTGTCCTTTTTGCCTATTTCATATACTGACTAGATGGTTATTTTTTCTTGAATTAGAACATGTGTTTTTATATTGGATTGTTCAAATCATGTTCTCCTCGCAATCTGATGTTGCTTGAAAATGTATCTGGCAGCTTCTTTAAATGTATATGATTTCATTCTCTTATTCCTTATTTTTTATTCTAATTCCTAGTTTTTCAAGCCACCCATATTTTCCCCAAGCATCGATTGTCCTTAATTATATGTTTCAACTAATAAAGATTGGTTCTATCTATCACCGCCTCCAATCCTCCAATTCTGTGGAATATGTAAAGCGGGAATCTCTCGTTCCCGCTTTACATGTTCCACAGGGCAGTGATTATGACGACGATTTTTATTGAGATAGCGACATAATGTAAATAAAGTTTATTGAATTTTTCAATGCGCATTAAATCAAAATACTCATATTCAGATTGTAAATTTATGCGTAGAGGAATCCATAGAGCCTCTGAACTTGGACCGCAGAATTTTTTTTTTTTTTTTTTGGACCGGATCTAATTTTTTTCCTGCGACCGCACGTCCTGAGTTGCTAGAGCCATGGAGGTGGGGTTTATCGTGATGCTCTCATTTCTTAATTGGCATTCCTCTCACTGTTTAAGTGAGTGTTGACCTCTTTCTCATGTTAATTTTGGAGATTATCCTACTATTCCCTCATTCCTTAGAAGGGCATTAATTCTTCCACCACGAGTCACCTACTAATCACTAATTCACATACCATTCACATTCATGATTTAGGCACAAGTATTTTGTGCTTTTTCCCTAATTATTGTATTTTTCTCTCTCATCATCATAATCGATCAGCAATCCTAAGATTGGTTCCTTCAATGGCCTTCCCTCGATTCTCCTATTGGCCAACCTCTTCATATTGACGAAATCTTCTCTTTCCAATACTTCACAACTTTTCCTATATATCTCACCCGAGGCCTGCCTTTTCCATTCTTCCCGTTCACTTCTCCCTCGACGGTTGTCTTCATTAGGCCATAATGTCTTAAGATATGGCCTATTAAATTGTCCCCTCTTCTTTTTAGGGTTTACAGTAGACTTCCTTTTTCTCCAACTCTTCTTAAGACTTCTTCATTTTTCACTCGGTCAGTCCATTTTACCTTCATCATGCTTCGTGGCACCACATTTAAAATGCTATTTGTCTTTCTCCATAAATATATTTTTTTCTGAAAACATTACATCACCTTGTTGTGTAAGTCGAGTCTTATATAGGTATATATCAAGTCTTTTTCAAAATATTTCGTCTTCAAGCCTCCAGAGTTTCCCAACCAAGCCGTGCCAATAGCACACACAGAGACATTGATATGGATTCTGTGTATTGATATGTATTTGTGGCAAAACGTGCTGATTTCCTTTGAATCTTCTTCAGCTGCCGAATTGAATCTTTATTCATTGGATAACCAAATGCCCGGTTAATATTTCAAGCAATGCCTTGCCGGCGCGAAATAGCATCCCTGCCTTGCCGGCGCGAAATAGCATCCCTCTTTTATCTTTTTTTGCCCTTGACATTTCTTCTTTATTAAAGGCATGTGAGGTTGGTGATGTTCATAGTGATGCTTTTATAATGTACACTCCTTACGCGTATGAAGACGCCAACATGAGTTTTTTTGGACTGTTATAACTTTGAGAGGAATTTTCTCGGGAAATCCACCAGAAAAGTGCATTTATTTTCAAAGTTTGTGTCAGAGTCAGCCACCGTCCCCAGTGTGTCTTCTGTCATGATCTTAGTAAGTTTTAATTTGTTTATTTTCTAAAATATTGCCTATCCGTAGGTATTTACGCCTATTGTTGTACTCGGCGTCCGCTGATTTATTTTTTTTTGGTCTTGCCTTCTCAATGAATACTTAATTAACAGAGGACAGACTTTCAAGCTGGACTTGAATCATATTTCAGTTGATGTTGTTACCTTCCACTTTTATTTGAATTGTTATAATTTTGACAGCCAGAAATTTATTCCGGTGCATTATTTGAGATCTTGTTCTGGTCTCCAGTCTTGACGTGAAGAATAAATACAGCTATTTGATGGCCCATATATCTCATCCTTTGTGGTTATTCGCAGAGTATTGCAGTGATGCACAGCAGTACAGTCGTGCGGATGACGAATTTGGACATTGCAATCGACGTGCAGAATTTCGATCGCAGATCGGTGGGAGGAAGTCGTGGATTGCGCTCGACTGTAATGATGGAGATCGGGTTTAAAATTGAGCGGTTGCGCGTCTCTCTCGTCTCATCAGAGCTCTCGTGATTTAGTGCAATGTCGTGAAGCGTCGTACCTTATGGACGGGCATCCATCGTCTCAGGAAACTTTATCGAGACTCCTCTCGGAGGACGTTTAATTGGTCTACTTCCGCCGCAAAGTATACACACGTACTGGGGCAAACAAACGCACTCATCTTGTCCCTCCCCCACTAACCTGTGCCTCGCCTGTCGAGTGTTGAAGTTCATTTCTTCCCTTCCACACCCTCTCTCTCTCCCTGCCTTTTCCTCGGGCACAGGTTAATTGGTCGTTTGATGGGAGCGGAGCCATTAATATTGATTACGGGCGTGTCCCATTCGATTGATTGTGACAATGAAATGATCTATGACTTAATTAAATGGCGTGTCAGTCGCTTTGTTGGAGTGAGATACGTCATGCTCCTTCTTTCTCTCTCTGTCATGCCTTGAGCTCGTCTGCTTCCCATACTTTTGTTTGGGAAACTTGGGGTTTTTTTCTTTGTTTTGGTTCGCTTGACGTACCTATTTTTAGCTGGGGGTGATTGAAAATTGAGCGATTTTTAATTAGTATGATTAGGTTCTCCTGCTGCTGAGATAGTTTTCTGCGTTTTTAATTCAAATTGTAGTGGGAATTGTATTTGAGGCAAAACTTTGTTTTTGAAATCGATCCGTGACTTCATTGGGGATGCGGAATAGTCAATTTTATCCCAAATGTGTACCCACGCTCGGTAATGACTCTCAACGCAAACTCTGTGATTTAGACGCACCCCCAACGCGATTTGCACGATATTTTACACTTGTTGAGAAGTGGCAAAAATCCTAATTCTTTTCCCACCGCTCATCATCATCGGTCAGCAATCCTAAGATTGGTTTGACGCTGCCTTCCACTCGATTCTTCTGTCGGTTGGCCGACAGAAATGTAATTCCTATCTTTCGCATCCTTCACGACTTGTTCCAAACATCTCATACGAAGCCTGCCTTTTCCATTCTTCCCGTTTACTTTTCCCCCGACGATTGTCTTCATCAGGTCATCGTGTCTCAAGATATGGCCGATTAAATTGTCGCGTCTACTTATTAGATTTTTTAGCAGACTTCTCTTTTCTCCCACTCTTCTCATGACTTCTTAGTTTGCTAATTGGTCGATCCATTTTATCGTCATCATTCTTCGGTAGCACCACATTTAAAATGCTTCCAGCTTTCACTTATCTGCTGCTGATCTTCGCTGCTATGCTTCGACGGATGTATTTTCAGCCATAAGCAGGATCTTCTTTTGGTAAAATGGCCTTTTTGCATGGGCTATTCTACTAGCAATTTGCATGGGCTATTCTACTAGTCTCTTTTACTTCGTTCTTTGCTGGTTACTCGGCTGTATCCAAGGTAACTAAATTCTTCCTACTCATCAGTTTTTTGATTTCCCTAGCTTAACATTAGTCTTGGCTACTTTTATACTACCGCGTACCTACCGCTATCGCAGAGCCATTAGAATGAATCCTCTTACCATTATTATTTATTATTACCCCTATTACTTACCAAGTTATGGAGCGGAGAAAATTCATTTTACAATCTTTTGTTGCAAGGAAATCCAAACCATGGCTTTGGGTTGATTCTCTACTTCTCCAATGTAATGGTATTTGATTGTATTTTTCACGCATCTCTTGCCCTGGGCCAACCCCTTCGCACTTTTTTTTTCCTTTCGAACCTGCCCTCATATCAGTGGCCCCCGATTTCCAGGGGACCTCGCTCACAACTGCGCGACGAGGGCAGACGGAACCAACCGCTTAGGGATGAACCTCAAATGGGTCCAGGCCTTTTAAAGCGCGTCCGAGAAGAAAAAAACGGCGTACCACGAACGCATTATTTAGTATTCCGCGTGGAGGGTGATTAATCACTTCATGCCTTCTCCGGCGCTCGGAATTTTTTTCAACATGAAATCTCGTTAGTGTGATGAAATATTCGGGGTCAAAAATATCAGGAGAGAAGTGGGGGGGGGAGGGGGGAGGATTGGGATGGTTTCTAGTTAATCCCTTCCAAATATAACCCATGCGGTGAGTAAAAAGTTTTATTTTTTTTTGAGGGAGCATGTCGGTCAAAATTTTTCGTCACTGGAAGGTATCACATATGGAATGATGACTCTTTACCACCAGGTATTTTACGGGCAGGAGCTAATGCATCAATGAGCTAACGTTGGAGTTATTAGTGCTCTCGTTTAATTGGTAGCGTGATGAGAGGTGGAAAGTTGTATAGGTCCATTTAGAGATTGAATGGTGTCATGAGTTCAAAAAACAGATTGCCAACGTCAGTTTCCATAGTTGGTGCAGTCTTATTTTGGATTATGCGTATTCCGAGTAATTTGTTAAATTTGCGTGAATCCATTCATTGCGTCACTCGAAAATTAAAGGCCACGTTTTAGAAATCGTGTTGATGTTCTTTCCTTCGTATCCCTGTTTTGGCGAGTTTCCGTAATCGCAAGATGATTGTTAATACTTCTTTGAAGAATGTGTGCCAACCTCTGATTGGCGATCCATTTGTCGCCTCTTACTATAAATAAGGTGGTGTCATTCTATTCTTTTGTGTAATTCTGGTATTCAGCCAACGCTGTGATTGATCTACGTGTTGTTAATTTATATTTGAGACCGTTTCACTGAACGATTTTTAGAACTCAGAAGTTACGTAGCATCTATATTTGTCATCGTTTGTGAAATGCTTTAAAATTTGGCTTTATCAACGAACGATCATAGGGAAGCACTTCTTGGCAAAAGTAAACAATTTGTTATTTTACTTAAGGAAGAATTTATCTTGAGTGCGCCGTAATCATCTGGGAATTAACAAAGCAAGATTGTGTAAACATTAAGGAGATGCTGAGGAAAGCCTATTTAGTTATTTTATTCGAATGTACAGGATATGTTGAGCGGTTTTTGTAAGGGGCTAGAATGGGAATTGATATAAGTGATAGGTTTTAAGTAGGGATGGGTCGGTTCCACTCTTTTTCGGTTCCGGTTCCGGTTCGGTTCTTAACTTCGGTTCTCGGTTCCGATTCTCGGTTCCGGTTCTTAATTTACCGCTTACTTTGCATTGCTCAATGATAAGATAAGGTAATCAATAATCATTTTCAGAGACTGAATTAGAATAATTCCCGACTTTGAAGCATCTAAGTACACTATTTCACCAGGTTTTAATGTGAAGCCTCCACTTTCGGAGTGTGAGTAGGTTTCAAACTGGTTTTCGCGCCAATTGTTTCGGTACCGATTATTTTTGGCCTCGGTTCCGGTTCCGGTTCTAAGCTCAAGAACCGGTGGAACCGAAGAACCGAACCGACCCATCCCTAGTTTTAAGATTCTATAACCGCTAATTTATACTATTTCCGTCCCGGTGGCGGCGGGGTAAATCCCTCGCTTGTTAATCCCACGGTTTAGGGTTCGAATCCCGCCTGGGGAGGATTTTCGTTGGGGCATGGGTATTTGTGCTTGTGCAATGTCATCAGTCAATATACCCGATGTAAAAGAGTATCTGTATTATTTTCGGTTTCATGAAAAATAAATATTATACCGTCTATGAAAAAGTAACCCTAAGTCAAGCTCCACGTCCGATGCAAGATTCGAAACCGCGACCTTTTTGTAGCCAGGTTGTTGCTTTACGTAGCAACTGCGGTCGGCTCTTCGTTAGCTGTGCATTCGGCGGGAATCTCTTCAGTCTGGAAGATTAAACTTCTACATTAATATTTCAAGAACAGTTGTAATCGACGAAGTTCAAAGGTGACACTTCAGGTATAATATGTAATTCTACCCCGGCACCGCATCGGCAGACTTAAGTGTTAAAATTGGAGAGGCAATCTGTTGAACAGATAGATAAACGCATTCGTCTTTGTATCGGAGCAATCATGACCACAGTACAATAGCGCGGATAAACATCTCACTTTTCTCTCATTCCATTCCAGACTCCCTTTCCTCGTATCCGCATCTGTAACGTCTGGTAACCTAAAACTCTCTAACGCACCCCTTTTGGTGGCTGGCAGGATAAGGAGCAGATTTGAATGTCGATGTATAGTGAGACATATATTCTCTTAAAACGAGGCCGCCATATTTATTTCAAGGGAATCCTACCATTTGAAAGGAAGGTTTTGGTGGGCGATGATGTGACATTTTGTTGACGAGTTGTAATGGCAGAAGTCACCGCGTCACAATGTTTTATGCTTAGCATATTGAATGAGAAGCAGTAACTTTGTAATTCCACATGTATTTATTGCAAACGACCTAGGTTTCGACGTGGCACGTCATCATCAGGTACAAATATCACTGACGTGGCACGTCATCAAATATCAAATATGATGACGTGCCACGTCGAAACCTAGGTCGTTTGCAATAAATACTTGTGGAATTACAAAGTTACTGCTTCTCATTCAATATGCTAAGCAAATTCCATGAAGTCACGCCTGAAACAACGGATTTTATGCTTAGTTTCTGTAGAATTTTTAACCACTTCATGGCATATAATACCAGGTTCATTTTCCTCCATCTCTCTCGTTTAACCATTGCTCCCCTTCTCCCAGTTCAGGCTTCGTCGTTCCACTGATTTGCTTTGAACATATCTGCATCCGCTGCCATATTTAATCTAGCTTACACTTTCTTCCCTCCCCATTTTTAACGCCTCTTCCCTCTCCATGGTAAAAGCCGCAAAAATTTTTTGTAGCTTTACTTAACTTTAAATTATTTAGTATCTTGAAATTTTCTGTGTGGATTTTTTAATTGGGATACATAAGTTTTACAATGCCAAGCCTGATACAAGCCTTTTCATTACGTCTTCACTTGTCTTTTTTATCCACTATGCTTTCTCTATCCTCCACAAAAGCCACATTTCATTCACCTTCGGTGCCTTCTCATCGTACTTCTTCAACGCCAAAATTATGCTTTCGCATGGAACCAAGCGTCTCGCATTTTTTTACTGTGTGTATCGCTGGCCGTAGTTGTCAGGTGGTTGTCCACGCTCCGTTAGACCGAAGGTGGTCGGTTTGAATCCCGCCTCGGGCATATAGATAACATTGTTGTTTTAATTTTGAAATTCAGAAGCCTCTTTCTTCCGCCTTTTCCGTTACGTGTTAAAGTCAGGAATTCCACCGAAGTCGTCCAAGGGAACAAGGGATATGTATATATCATTTATCGCCTCCTTAAAGAAGGTTTGCGTTATAAAATTGCTGCATTTTTTACCTATTTTTTAATAATTATTATGAAGACTAATATTAGTGGATGAATAATAGTGTTGAGAACAAAATACATTTTTAGTAAAAATGTCTGTTTTATCATTCGTGAAAAAGAGAGTTGGAAGAGGGGAGATCAAAGAGAACGTTACGGAGCGTTATAGGAGGGGAGGGGTGGTGAAGAAGTGAAATATCAGCATTACATTACATATGGATGGCCTCTAATGAAAATCACGAAGGGATCTAGCTTAAATGGTCCCATCCTACAGATAAGAGTACTGAATTCGAAGTACTTACCTCAAGGCACTCAAGTTTTGACCTATACACCACAGAACAATCCCTACCACTGCGAGTCTGAATGTCTTTGTGTATTTTCTGTAGGCTCGGTGGGCGTCAAACCAACTCGATCTCCCAGCCTAAAAACTGAACTGACCCGATCCATTAATTGAAGCATAATACCATGCGAGTGTAATGCGCGAACAGAATGACCAGGATGACGTAAATGGTGCCATAATCATCGTCATAAGTCAACAGTCCTATAGGATTGGTTTGACGCAGCTTTCTTCTTGATTCTCTTATCGACCAGCCTCTTCATAATTGCTTAAATTTTCTCCTTCACATACTCAACTGCTTGTCCCACGCATGCAATGCCTTCGTTCTCCATTTTGCCCATTCATTTGTCCGTCGACGAATGTATTCATCTGGCCATCGCGTTTTCAGCAGACTTCTCTTTTCTCCTACTTTTCTTCGGACTTCTTTGTTTGTCACTCGGTCGATGCATTTTATCTTCATCATTCTTCTGTAGCATTCAAGAAGGCATTGAAATGTAAGGCAGTGACAATGAAGCCAGAGCGGGCGTGCTTGGGAACCATCAGGCCCTGCTTCCCATAGGCAAAACATGCGTTTTATACGACCTCTAATGGTGTCAGAGGTATTAATATACATAAAAATACCAATGAAATCGTATCCAAATTTATGTTATGTTGTTCAGGGGAGGCGACCGACAGCTGAGGTCATTTGGGATAGGTGGGTAATTGGGTAATGACAGGAGTTCTCAGGGAAGGGAGGAAGGGTGGAGAGAAACCCGGCATCGGCATCAGCCTACTCATAGCGACAGGCACCAAGGGGACCATGGCTTAACGTCCCATCCGACGGACGGAGTACTGAACCTGAAATGCACTCCACTAAGCTCTCAGGTAGGGACCAGTTAGCCAATGAAAACTCCGCCGGGAATCGAACCCGGGCCTTCAGGATGGGAGGCCAGAACTCTAGCCACCACACCACCCTGTTCCCCTCGTACCCAAATTTTATCGTAGCGGCGTCTTAATCTTATTAAGGCTATTTAAGGGCCATATTAAAGCATTTCGTTACTCATTATAATTAGTAAACTAGAATGACATGCAAATTGTATATACTACGAGCATCGCTAGTAGATCACGTTCAGAATTATTCCAGGCTTTCTTTACTTCTGTTATCGTCCACGCCTCACTGCCGTAAAATATTGCCAGCAGAATTGATACCTCTTACGTGATACCCAATAGTCCACTCGACATGCGCTTCGTAATGCCTCATGTTTCATCGCCGGCGAAAAATTAGCTCAAAATTCTTCCATTCGCCTGTTCTGGGGGTTGCTGGAGAAGTGTGTTGCTGCAAAAAAGTAAGCTGTTCGCGTAAGGTGGCGCCGACAACCACATTTAATTAATTCTACCCTTGCCGCCATTCCGTGGCTGAGCCAGCGTTAGTCATCGGGGAATCGAAGTCAAGGACCGGCGCGCGATCGAGTTTTGAAAAATGTCGGACGGGAGGGAGGGAGACACGCATGCGATCATCGATTCCTTCTTCGTATCGAGAGCTCGTGGTCGAAAACGCGCGCTCAACTGCTTTTGCGGCGAGACTTAGTAGCCATACGACCGTTTTAGAAATCTAGCATATCCTTATTATGTCTTTCAAGGCCTGCTGTTCTGGTGTCCACCGTTGTTTTTACCTGTGTTCTTTCTTACCTTTCAGTGTCATTGAAGTAAGAATGGTGGATTAGTTTTTGTCAACCTTTGCCTGGGGAGTTGTGTTTGAAACCGTCGAGATTATTTCGAGTAGGTAACCAAGGAGTCACGTGGTATAAACAAGAATGGCTCGCAAATTTGATGTTTTAAAACCTCTGATTACAACCTCTTTCATTGTTTACAATTGTGTTTTATCTCATTTGTGGGATCTATAGCCGAGAGAGATGAGAAAAACTCAAGTGAAAACAATTTTTGATAATGTAACGAGCGATTCAGGGATATAAAATTTGCAAACCATTCGTGTTTGTACCACGTGACTCCTTGGTTACCTATTCGAGATAATTCCGAAGGTTTCAAACACAACCCCCCTGGGAAGAGAAAATTCAGCCTGATGTTTAGGGTTTTAGTCGATTTGTTTGTGGACATTTCCGAGTGCTCCAAATCTTAAGAAAAACGAAACTCATCTTTTCTTGAAAAAGTATCGTTCTGCTTGTATATAAAAATTCTCAAATTTCTCAATTGCCTAAAAAATTTATGAAAAACTATATATCGTCCGTAGAAATGAATCTTTTAGACGCACATGGATGGTCTTCGCTATATTAAAACCTTCTTTTTAATGAAATTGTTGGTTTTAGCATTAGTTATTCGTAATTACGTTTGGTATTAGGTATTTGTTATATTAACCTATTAGGTAGTTTGGTGGAAGGAGAGGCGATCAACTGATTAGGCCTTTTGCACCAATCATGTTAGGTGGTTAATTGGATATAGATAGGAATTTTCCCGGGAACGGATGAAGGGGGGAAAGAAACCCGGGGTCGTCATCAGCCCCGGATCTTAACGAAAGGCGCAAAGGCGTCCACAGCCTTAACTTCTTATCCGACGGATGGAATAGTGATATGGAGTGTTCATCTACATCTGCATCTACGCGATACCCTGTAAGAGACCGCGAGGGTGTGTGGTAGGGGGTTAAGATCGCCAAACCTGCAGTATTGACAAGCAAACAAGCTACTACATGAAAACATGCTAGATTGTAGAATCACAAGCAGCAAGATGGTTAGTATCTACATAGTAATACATGGATTGGTTTTTAATACATGCATCATTTACTACAGACTACTCTACATTATTTCTCCTACCTATGCCTTTGCTATGCTGCCTATTGTGTTCTAAAATAGTACGGGGGGAAAATGGCATTTTAAATCTATCGGTACGACAATCTATCTCTCTAATATTATGTATGTGATCGAATCTAGCATAATACGCTGGTGTTTTAATATAGATCTAACATCGTCAGTAAAGCTATCCGTTTTAAATTTATGTAATAGATTTAATCTGTATTTTAACCTACGATCTAATAATGATTCCCAACCTAATTCTTGTATTAATCTGATACAGTCCTAAACCTACCGTAACACCTTTTAAGGAGGTTGGCTCGCGACTGCTTGAGTCAAGTTGTCTAAGGAATCTTATTAACTTAAGTACGAGTATATGTCTGCTAAGTGATCCTTACTTCACAAAGAAAATTACCTAAGCTATTGAAAGTCATAAGAATCACAAGAAATACGATGTAAAGTCGAAGGATTTATTTTTAATGATAACTTTAATCAGCTCGACGATGGAGTCAATTTCAGCATTTACTTTACAGAAATAAATTCATGTACTCAATGAATTTACTAATGTATAACACCAGAATATTTCTATCAAACGTTATTTTATAATATTTTTCTGAAATATTCTTTAATATCTCATTAGCAATGATATTATTCATACGCCATACATTTTGGCTAGTGCCACCGCAGCGCCAATTGAAGTCAACGAACGCATTTCGTCTGCTATAAGCGCAGAAATTGGTGGATTTAGCGAAAAATACGGTGGGTTGATACCTTTGTTTTCGTGTCATTTTATTCCTTGTGAAATTACGCATAAAATATCAGTTTTTTTTGCAAAAATGACATGTCACTATGGTATTTTTAAATATTATAGTCCCATGTGATGGCCATTCTCGCCGTTAATCGTATGTAATTTCAAATGCAATTTGTGCAAATAGGAGTATGGGTTGGTATAATTATCTTTACTTTATTAGATAGAGGAACTTTAGTTCTATAAGTGCTGAAAATGTAAAAAAAAACGAAATGACTTTCACTTTTCGGATCAACCTCCTTAACAAACCTAACTGCTGTACGCTGCACACTGTATAGCATTCTCTGATCAAAATCACCACACAGAACTCAAGTAGAGACCGGCGTGCCGGCCATGGTTTGGAACCCTTGTAATAAACCCAAGGCCCTGGGTTTGAATTCCTCTCAGGGCATTAATATTATCTTGGTTCTCGGATTTAGATCTTAGTTTATTCGCGCCTTATCTTAAACCATATACTACGGGCTAGAGTTGACCGTTGGGGTGGAATGCCATTACTCCAGCAACCGCTGAAATCTATTCCCCTCATCTACTAATGCATGAATGTAGTGCATGCTAGGTGATGCGTCACCCCTTGCCACGTTTCTTCGAGGTTTCTTTCAGTTTACTCTGTAAGTGTAGACTGTAGATTTTGCCTTATCTTTCTGTTCTTTGTATCCCTGCATGATACTAATTGTGAAAAATTCTCTATTCGTTCTCTTATGATAATCAAGAAATGTCGAATGCATTGGCGTGGCATTCGTTCCCGATGGTAATGGCTTTTCGTAAGAAGCAATTTTGCATTAAAAACTCTATTTATAGTAGTAGTAGTATTATAACTCTCATTTGCTTATAGTTAATGCATGCATAGACTATTAAGTATTTTTGCATGCATACATGATAGTAAGTGTATATTTAATTCTCTTTTGATTTAAAATACATACCTGGTGATGGTTCACCCCCTGCCACACACTATTGCGGAAGCTTACAGGGTATTATGCAGATATATACATAATACCCTGCAAGCTACCGCTATGCTGAGTGGCGGGGCAGATATCGATGTGGAGGCATGTGAATGCACTTCATTTCTTACTGGAAAACCTTTTTTTATGGAATCAAAATTTTGCTACTGGGCCTGTATTGTAGTAACTAAAATAAATTTCGAATTATTTATATTTATGAATACTTGATGATGTTTCACTCACTGCCGCGCATCCTTGCGGAGGCTTGTAGGGTATTGTGTGCATGTAGACGTACCCTAGGAATTTTTTCTGAGACATGGCCGTTTGATTGTCTCTCACTGATTCATTATGTTTTGCGCATTCGCGCTCCCTGATGCAATGGAAGGATCTTCAGGCAGATGAAGTCCGCATTCAGTTCATCCAGAAAGAGAGAGAAGAAAAAAAAACCAACCCTCGTATTGAAAAGGGAAAGTTCTTTTCCCCTCCGCCGGTCCCTTCTCGTCTTCACGAAACCGGTCTTGCTCGAGAGGAGGTGAGTCTTGAGCTTTAAAAAAATTTTTTTTTAATCGGTGAAGTGGTATTCTGGGAAGTATGCGCGTCCTCTCTCGGCGTTATGTGTACCGTGGCACGTACTCAGAATTGCTTCGCGAGCGGGGGTGTTCGACCCGAGAGACGCGAGCGATGTTTATTTGCTCGTTTACGTCAAGAACGATGCGCGTAATCGGAAGGTGTGTAGATATACACACCGCTCCTCTCTGCTTCCCGAAGCGAATTAACTCTTGTGCCGGCGGTCATCACTTGTTTTTTGTGCCGCGACCTCAATCGGACTCGACCTGTTATGCAGTATATTTATTTTTTTTAATGCACAAATTCCACCGCCTTCGTCTACCCTTGCCCTTGGCGTACGTATCGTCGTATGGTGGTCCAGTAGAAAAGGTAGATTTGGTTTTGAGCCGCTCCTTTATATCAAAAAGCTACACTGCAAGCCGTCTCGAGGTCTCGGCATTTTTCTTTCTATTGAGGGGATAACATTCTTGATTTACTGGCAACCAGCATCCCACAACAAGTGACTCCGATTGACACGGTTAATAGAGTCAGTGACCACAGAGTTCTGGTTGCAAAATTCTCGCCTGACTTCAGATTAAAATTTTCCAGAGCCAGTCAGGAGAGACCTGAGCCAAGACCAGAGGGTAACCGACATTTTTCTCCGACCCGACACTCGACGCCCTGAGGACGATGGCAGAGTTAGGGCCGTATTCACAACCTCCAATGGAGTGGAGCTTCCACTCCTTATGACGTAAATCAACACTACATGGTATTCAGAAGCTCTATGGAGTGGCGGTCTCACTGCGGTTGTAGTAACAGCTGGCCTAAAGTGGTAGGGTACCCATACCCACCCTAAAATCACCACTACATCGAATATCAACATGGCCGACGGCGTATAATGGTCGACGCTTCGGAAATATAAACGCTGTTTTCATGCGATATAAGGTTATTAAGCGTCATTGATACGTTTTGTAATATCAAGCAACATAGCAAGAGTACACTGATATCAACTTGTGTGCGATCAATGAAACTGTTTGGCAGGAATATCTTGATTACGGATTCTGGGTATGAATCAAAATTTGTAGTTAGCAATATGAATGGTAGTTTGGGTTAGGGGTTAGGTGCTTGCTTCACAGTGTCGACGCCCCTGGTTCGTAACTCTCCTCCTCCAATTTTTTTTTCGTCGCAGATTCGTTGTACGACTGTCCCTGGTTTTACATATTTTTAATCTGTTTACCCGGGATGCATTTTAACTATTTCACGTACTAATTACGTAATTTGCTAAAATTGCGTAATTATTACGTAAAATAGTTAATTACGTTATTTACCTAAATCACGTAAGTAATTAGCACGTGGCGGAAATACGTCCGCACGCCCTGTAGTTTTTTGTGTACGAAATTAACGGAAGAGCATGAAGTGTGATCGTGATTTTTAATTTCCGTATCTCTGGCCACGCAGACCCGACGCACGTACAACATTTGTTCTAATTTGCCTGGTGCCGTGATTTTCCAGCACTGTGCTTTTTTGGAAAAACTAATCGCAAGAGAAAAAAGAACTTAAGCTCTGCAATCATATAATTGTAAGTATCTACCGAAATGTTCGGGTGATCGGGCGAAATGTTCTGGTGGGAGAGAGTTTCGAACCAGGGACATCGCTTGGAAACTGATAAAATACCAGCGGTAACAAATAATTTTGAAGAATTAATGTTTTGCACATTTTCAGGAGCATGTTAGAATGCATATGATTAAATATCATAGTAATGTGGAGTGTATGTACGTAAGAGTATGGATTGTTAATAAAAACCAATGTTATTCAATATTATAACTGTGTGAAAAATGTGCCATCCTTATTTTTATTGCATATATTTTGTACTGACTGTGAGAATAGCTATTTTACGAATAAGAGACTGATATTCCAATAATATTTAAATTATTGATCATGTATATCAGAATAATATAATAATATTTATACAATCCAATGGAGACCATGGGATTGATGTTCAAAACTCCCTCTATTTTACACCTAGTTCCGTATATAACCGTAACCAGGATTACGTAAATGTCGCTGCTTACACTTGAGTCGAGTTGGCAACATAGCGACCATCAACACTCCGGAAGAAGGAGTGGAAGTAGTGGTGCTGAATGCCAATTTGCAGGAGAAGGAGCACTAATCTTCATGGAGTGAAGCTGCGACTAGGCGATGTAGTGGAGACATCTGAATGCGGCCCTTAGCCATCGAAACGTCGGCATTAGCCGTTTCCCTGACCCGGTGGAGAACCCGTGAAGACTTCACCAGCATTATACGCCGGGAAAACACCAGATCTATCATATTTTTTTCTTCTTTGGATGTAAACGGTCGTCATGCCAAAACCAAACCAGGCAGGATGTAAAACATTCGAGAAATTATCTATTACTTTTTGCTTGCTTTTAAAGGGTAAATATTTTTGTTAAACACATTCGACAAGTGTAGGATATTTCAAGCCTGCCGCGTGAACGGCGGTGAAATTCAAATTAATTGCCATGAGAAAAAATTCACCTGGACAGGGAATCGAATCACAGACATTTGGCTTTCCGGGCCACTGCGCAGACCACTATGCTACCCAGGATCATTAATTCATTGCCTCGTACAATTAGGGATATGAACAACGGTAAATATATCCAATACGAGTGTAGCAATGGATAACATGGGTAGCTGCATGTCGGTATAGGGGCCTTAAGCTAACCCAACAAAGAGCATGTTTTTGCATGCTTGCTTTGCTATTTCTATCTTTTTTTATTAAATTGTGAAGTTTAGAATAGTATATTATTATTAATCATTTTTTATGCATGACATATAGTGCATGTTTTGTGATAACTCAGCCCCTGTCACACACCTTTATGGTGGCTTACAGGGTATCATGTAGATGTAGATTCATACGGCAATTTTTTTCCGAGGTTCAAGGTACTAGATTTTGGAAAGCCGTGGTTCGATTCCCGGTCCAGATGATTTTTTTCTCATGGCAATTAATGTGACATTCGACAAGTGACAATAAAAGTGAAATTATAGTACTATTTAAAATCAGTGAAATGGGGTGAAAAGTATGAGTAATATAAAAAGGGAAAGCTGTATTGAGTAATCGTAGGTGTGTCTAATCACCAGAAGGGACATGAATGATCACATGCTACGTTTTCTGTACCTGACCAAAGGTGTTAAGGCTAGGCCACCGTCATATTTTTGTACACTACAAATGGGTAATGTTATGCATCTATATGAAAAAATCATCAAGAAAATAAATCAATGGGCACGTTATAGTAAAATATATGTTACTCTCAAAATAGAAAACTGGTTTTAGACACTCACCAGCATCGAGGAACTAATAATTAGGAGAAGCTGAGGGGTATAATTTGTGTTAATGGGTTTTAAGTTTGTTTGAGTTGGCCATTATATTTAGGACGCTATGCATGCGAATATGTTGTTTGAATGTGTTAGTTAGGTTAAGAATTCTTTTTTCAGAATTGAAAACTGACGAAAGAATTTCATTAGCATGCCTAAATTACGAATACTTTATCAATTTCTCACGCGCATATAGGTATTTAGATCTCTCCGTACGGCTATGTATTTCATCTATATCTACTTTTTTTCTTGATTGAATAGAGCTTAATATGCGTGCGTACTTAACGTGTAATTGACGCCATCGGTGAACATATCAGCTTCTAAATCACTTAAAAGATTTCGACTAAATTTTGACCTCCGGTCTGAGAGCGATTCACATCCACGTTTTTTAGTAACTTTTTTAAATTAATAGTTAGTAATTTATTTATTTTTAATACATCCGAAAAAAGCAGAGGTGACTTTTTGTAATGGGCATTCACTGTAGCAAATACGCAATACTCACATCCTTGCGCTGGGTGATAAAAATCTGACCGAAGGTATATCATGATTTGAAGTCTTTTACGTGCAATTTGGCATTGTTAAAGGCTCGAAGTAAGAGTTCTTCCTTTTAAGGAAACCTAAGAAATGTTGAAGGCTCGAAAAACACGGGGAAAAATATTATTAGGAAAACTTTCGTCTCTCGCAGTTAATAGAGGTGGTAGATAGTATTAAGGTTAAAGAAAAAGGGTTTAAGGGTCCAACCTGAAGTATCAGCGGGGGCCCTACTCTGCTAAAGGCCCTCACTATGTATGAAGAAATTTGAAATGACAATGTTGGAAGTTCCGCGAATGCCTCCTACATTGTGTGAAATGTATTTTCTGATGCAATCAACCTACCGTACAAATGCCAAAAGCCTTTTTCTAGAGCCTGAACCAAATATTCGTTATTTCTTAAGAATATGAGCTACCGTATTAGTCGATAAAATTGAATCAGGAGAAATATTAGATCCAGTCATCGTGATAAAATATATAATTGAGCTCATATTTTACAATTTTGAGAGACTATGACAGTTATTAAAAAGAAAAATAGCACTTCTTGAGCAATTATGTGACTGGAGTTACTAACAAAATCCAGCAACATTAAAGCAATTTGTAAGATTTCAGGGAATTTCCCGTCACATGAAGTTTCGTTGAAGGTCAATGATGACCCTTGTTTGAGCGTAACTTCTATTGAACGCCGCAGGCTGTGTTTACCACAGTTGTCTTCTTGGGCCAAATATCATATCTTTTGTATGTACTTATATTTCTTACATCTGTTTAAAATATCAACATTACTAATTACATGTGATCGTGGTGGTCTGGTGGGTAGACTGGGCTACGGACCGGAGGGTCCCGGTGTCATATCCGTGTAAAGAGACCCCCAACTAAAATTCTCGCGGTGTCGTTTTATGACTGTCGAAACTTAGTGGAAAACCACAGGTGGCCATCTAAAGTACTGAAGAAAATACTTGTGGCCGTTGTTATTTTGGTCAAAAAAGATTCCTTAAGTTCAGTAATTCAACTATATTTTTTTCATTCATTTTAACAGCGTCAAATTCTCTTTGCTCAGGTTTTCTGACGAAGAATTGGGCAAAAGGGCAAAAGAAAACATATCATGCTACTCCTGTAATTTATTTTAAATAGTTCTCATTCCTTTGGATTTACACGTATGAAATCCCAAAAAAGAGCTAATTGGTTCTGAAAATCCACACCCATTGTCTTTGGCCAGTGGCTTCATCCGTATGTTTCTCTTCGCAAGTACGCCAGCATCACATACTGATTCCCGGTCTCAGGTAAAATTGAAGCCTCTTTTTTCTCAAATCTAAGGGACACTTCACATAATTGGACTTACTTGTGGGGGAGAAGAGTTCACATTCTTATGAATGAACTCTAACCTTACTGTTTTCAATGTTCTCCAATTCAGTATAAAAACTTGATTCCTTTCGCGTTTTCCTGTAAAATCTGTCAAATTTCTTAACGATGCGACACTCGGAAGACCTTTTTTCATATTTAGATAGGAATCTAGTCCAAAGCATTCATACTGGCACTAAATAATCAACAGAAAAAGACTCAAGCATAGGTGCATGCGTGAATCAGTTGTGACGATAAAGCAACCCATATTTCTCAACTTAAGCGTTTAAGCATATTTCAGCTTTAATATTATAATAAAACTAAAATCACAGCAAAAAAATTTAACCGATTAGTTATAATAAAAATGCAGTGATACATGATCCATACTAATCCAGTCACTGAAACAAGTACGATTGATACGATTGTTTACATTCGAGTCACGCAGATCAGCTAAAAATATTGCGTCGCAGTGAACACAGTGTTATACTTTGCCTCTTACGTTTGCCTACTGATTGCTCTATTCAACTGTTCTCTTACTTCTTTCATGTACGGTAAGTGATGGAAGGAATAAAATTTTACTTTTCCAGCTATCTTCCCCGCCACCCGCTGCACCCGATCACAACAATTGCGATTCCGAGTCGTCATCACCCACAGTCTCCTTAAAACTAATATTTTTGAATGCTCAAAGCTTAAATATTATCTTAAATGCACTCCTATTGCCGATAACTTTCTGTGCACAGTTTAAAAAAACCAATATTTCTTTCCACTTTTTTGTTCGGGCCTTACGAGACGACTCCTCAGAAATATGTCGAAAGTGGCCACCAGCGGTGCTAGTTGTCCCCGTGCACGGAGCCTATAAGCGATTCTCATTTTGTTCCTCATGCATGGACATTTCTCCAAATACTCTTTGAACATATTCGCTACTTATTGGGTCTCTTCGTTCAATCTTCTTCACTTTTCTGCAAAGCCATAAGTGTAGAATAGCACGGACCTAGAATAGTCTAATGATAGGATAATAGAATCTAATAATATAATTAATAATAACATATATGCTAAAGTTTTCAGACATTGCCTTTTCCGATTTTTTCACTTACATTGTTAATAAGTCTATGTTGCAAATGAATGTGCTCCAGATACCCGTTCTATTAAAATGTTTCCTTAGTGAAGTGAATCTTAAGTCTGTAGGGATGACCGTATTTGTTTTTCGGGCACATGAAATATAATACTCTCATGAAGACATCCGCTATGGGAAAAAGGGAATGGAAAGAATGTCTTAGGAACACCTCGGGTTTTTTTAAGTGCATAGAGTGGAGAAGGATTGAAAAGTAAAAATTATTTAACTTTTAATTGTATATTATCTAATAAATCTATTCAGGGAAAGAAACAAGCCGTCGGATTAGTTCACAGTTTCATTTAGCATATGATACACAACGCCATTCGACACTTTTGCCATTTTCAAGTGTATCATCTTGAAAATGGCATAAAGTGTATCTACTTTAGAATGACATGTGTCGAATCGCGTAATGTATCTTATATCTAATAAAGCTGTGGACAAATACGAGAGATCGTTTCTTTCTCAATTGTCAGATATGTTACTCGAAATCTCGCCTGAAACTTTCAATTTTATGTATCTATAATTATGCTCATTATATCTGTTATTTGTGCGCGAGTTCCGCATAGTGTGCCAGGTGCACAGCAAAGTAGACAGCAGTTTTGGCATTTTATTTTAAAAAATATTGAGTCGTTGGCGTTTTGTTCAGGAGATTCTTGTCAAATAGTTATGCCTCTTATTGTGAGGGAAGTACCTCCCTCATTCTGCCTCTCTTTAACCGTTGTAATTCCTCCAAGTGAGAGTTCCACTAAGAAATATTGGCACTCCTTGACCGCTTTGAGAAATTCGAAGCACGTCCGCGACTCTTTTTAAGTGTTGGCCCGAGATAGGGTTCCCCTCCCATGACCCAGTGAACGCTTTTTTTTTGTTTCTTGGCTGGGAGTCGTGTTTTGGGTGACGAGTGAACATAGTGTTCGGTCTGTAAGGAGTAGAAATATCTTTTGTTTTTAAGTGTAGGGAATTGCCGAGTATGGATTACTCTATTTTAGCGTTATCGAAAATTCACGTGATACCTATCCGCAGAGATGGCAAAACATTGAATACTTGAAATGTGGCTCTATATAAGATAGCTGAAGGTCAAAATAGGAAGAGGATGGGTCGTAGGAGTGCTGGGAGCGCAGCATCTAGGTTCTGGCTTGGAAAGCCGATAGAATTTTCATAGGAATCCAAATTTGGACACCGTGTTGTAGGCCACCAGAGTTCAGCACTCCGTCCTCCGAACTGGATCCTGTGTTCATGTCTCACTGTTACCTTCAAGTTTTATTTCACGAAACTTACATGCACAAGAAAGCAATGAGATCAAGACAATTCCCTATTAGCTCCCGGACGTTAGGGCCATTATTCGGCCGAAGATCCAACAAAAAATTCGCTAGCTGTTGGAATTTAATCCAAAACAATAAACTTAAGGAATATAAGTACTCTGCAACAGTAGACTAGCTGTCGTAGGTTTGACCGGCATGAAGAACTACAGCTTGCAAGACTAAGAATTGGTCACACGAAGCTTAACCATGGGCTCTTACTCCGTGGAGAGAATCCCCCATGACATGTGGCGTACCTCTAGTCGTAAAACATTTCGTAACAGAATTTAAAAACAATCAAAACATTCGCAGCTGTTTAAATGTTCCTGAAGAGATCCCTCTTGCTTTCAAAGACAATTTATCCATCGTTGATCTGGTATTCAAATTTTTAATAATAATCGGCTTTTTCAGCCAGTTGTGACAAGAAGAAATTATTTCGGTCGGATTTTAGTCTCTTCCCAATTTTATTTATTTAAAGTTTGTGATATAATTTAACCCCTTTTAAATGCGTCGTACTTTAGAAAACACTTGACTTTCCAAACCTGATAGGAAAAAGCGCTGAAACAGTTGCAAATTAAGTGGATATGTATACTATGGACCGGCGCTAATAACATGCATGTTGCCGCGCCTATAAACATAGTAATAACAATAAGTTAATGCTGACTGCGGCTGTCTTTCCCTCCTTCCTACGTTCCCTTCCAATTCCATCCATGCAAATTTCCATCCGGTCTGAAGTGCCTATAAGTGTGGGTTCGACTAAAAACCAATGTGGATGACAATTCACCTTGTCAATGATGATTGTTGATGACAATTGTCATTAATTGTCATTGGATGACAATTGTCACGTTGATAATGACTGTGTAAGTCGAACCCTACGGTTTTAATAAATCTGTGGAATTTTACAAAGTGAATTTACTTACATTATCAATGTGGATGAGTTTAAGACAATGGATTGGCCTAGTAGCTGAGCAAGAAAAGTAAGGAAATAGGTAAATAAAGATCTTTAAAATTGAATATGCAGGAGAAGGGCAAAGAATAAGACTAATGTTGATCCCTGGAGGCAAAAGTTGAGGTTTTGTGAGAGTTCTATTGTTTGGAAAGCAGAATAACCATCGATGTACGAAAATAGCTGGACATAGTCAATGGTCCTGGATAAGAGAGAATTCTACCAAATGAACAATCGACTAACAGCTGATACCTGGATTAACAATCTTAAAAAAAAAAAAACATAAATAGTTTCACTTAAAACATACGGCAGCATACATACCTTTACCTCAACAAGTGATGAACGACAACACTTGTCGAAAAGTCAAGACATTTCATTCCTTTCCTTTCATTCCGTTCGTTTCCTTGAGAAAAGAATTCCATTGATGTTGTTGTAGGAGAATGTTGATTGATAAAGTTGATTAATTGAACCAACCAACGAAGAAGTTCTAAGAAGAGTGGGAGAGAGAAAAAGTCTGATGGAAACTACATAAAGAGGACGAACGAACATCTTTTTGGACCTATCTTGAGATATGATGGATTCGAGAAGACATCTGTCGAGGGAAAAGTGAGTGGGAAGATTTAGCAAGGAAAATCATGATAATGCTGGGGTACTGTAATAACTGGTTGCAGTGTACTCCTCGTGGAACCGCCTTATGCCTATCAATTTGATTCCGATACTCCCGCATTGTCTTTTCTTTGGATTTGGTCTATGTCTTCGTACCCGGAAACGTCTATAATGGCTAAAGGTAGTTGTTTCAGGCTTAATTGCATTTGGGAAACGCAATCATTATTTTATTATTCTAGCGATGAGGAGAATGAAGTTAAAGCGGATTTTTTATTTGGTACTGTACCGATTAGGACAGCATTAATGGAGTATTCATACTCTGCTTTTATCGAATAATCCCATCCGTACTCTAATTTCATTTTCAAATTTAGCCCATGACTTTAAATTCCGTGAAAAATTCCCATTTTTATCTCTTTTCTTCATTGTTTTCTTAAAATTCTTCCTTCTGTAACCACATTCAGTGCCCCCAAATACTCGCTTCATCTACCCACTTTTCCTCTCATATTTCTCTCCTTTTTCCATCTAGAAACTTCCTCTATTCTCGCCGTTGGATCAATGACTTCCTCGTTCGTTTACACTTTCATTGCACTTCTTTGACATTCATTCCAGCCCTCACTTCAAATGCCGCTAATTATATAACCAAACAACACAAATTAAACCCAGATCTAACATGCAACAAGCCTTTTCTTGGAACATTCTCTTAAGCCTCCGAATATTAATCTAGACGTATTAATAATATTTAACGGTTAGCGCCTTTTCACTCGTAGGTAAGATTTATGCCTTTAGTTCTTCATCAATCTGTCCAAGATATGGTCCAAGTAGCTTAATTGTTCCACCTTTTTTGTTCTAGGTTCATCTACTTTTATGTTACCTAAAGGCGACTTAAAATCTCATTATATTCAAAGACTAAAAAATAAAAAAGTTGGTAATTAAAAAAAAAATTATTTTGTTACTATGGAATTTTATAAAGTTACGACTCATACCATGGAGCTCATGACATTCGTTATATTGTAATTCATCTTCATCTCACGTCCTGAATCTGAAATATTACTTCAATGATTGCTGTCTTTGAGCGGAAAAGATATCTCCTCGTATATAAACGGTTCAATCCATCTAGAGCTATTTACTAACCCTTTCTTTTACTTAAGTTTCCGGTCATAAGATTTCCTCGGTTGATAAACGTCTCATTTGCTGACGTAGGAGTCAACTTTTATCTCCAGGAAAAGGTTTCTTTTTGTCGAGGATATCTTCCGTGTTGATACTTTATTTCCAAAAGACATTACGTGCATTAATATTCAAACGTACTATCGAACCATCGCAGAAACATGGCAAGAGTGACGTGAATGAGAACACACAGGCGCTTTTTAAATATTTTTTTCTTTCCTGTTTAAATATATTTTTTTAATTCTCAAAGGGACGAAATTCCGTTAGATGTAATTTCATGTTTACCTGATACGGTACGGTACGTTCCCTAAGATTGGTTTACCTTTCGAGAAACTTCTTTATTGAGAAAATGTCGTTGAATTCTAATGCCTAGGCATTCGTTTGTTCAATATTGGGGATATGACGTCATTTGGGGCGGGAAAATGACGCATTCAGGGTGTGATGTGCCAGATTTTTAAATGGGTGGTCGTTCTTTCAACCGCGATTATTGAATATTTTATGAACCTGTAGTATTTTGTTTTACAGTTGACTGAATTCTCGTTCGTATTGAAGATCAGAATAGACGAGTCGTAATATGTCATCGGCAGGAATGTGAAAGAGACATTATGGCTGTTGCAAATTCATGGTTGTATTTGTATCCGTGGAAACAGTTTTGGTTTCACTCTTTTGTGTTTGCATCGCTTAAACAGTTAATTAGAGTATTTACGAAGGTATTTAATTTTATTTCTTCCAATTTGGAGCATCTTGCTTCAATGTCTGAGAAAGTAAACTAGAAAATAAGTTACAAAACCTATGATATCCTTGTGTGCTAAAATAATTCATTCACATACTCTGCCATCATTCTTATTTTTAGCTAACGCTTGCCATCTTGCCTGTAGCCATAAGCGTACTTATCTTTTTTCTAGTGTCAAAGTTTGAACTCTGCTATTGTTTTAAAATTAAATTAAAATTTCACCAATTTATCATCCATTAAACACCCGAAGTTAATTATTCAATGCTTTTTACGACAGGATGCTCTTGTTCGTCATCTTTGATGTTGAGATGTACCGTGGCCTTTGAAAGGCCAAGGGTTGTGATATCCACCGGCAGATTGTTTCGTGTGATCTTCTAATATTCTTTTTCCCTCGGGATGAGGCTATCAAGCTTTATCTCCGAATTATTTAACGCTTCGTCTACTCCTTGAGTCGAGGAAGAAAGAGAAGATAGCCGTTAGTTTATTACATTGCTTTATTATGCTAATTTGTGTTTGCATTAGTTTTTAATGTATTTTCTTTTATCTCTGGCGAAACTCTGCTTTCGGATTATTCCGTTAACTTTACTTTGTCACCGAGCTGGAAAGGCTTTAAAGTCACACGATGCTTTATAACTAATAAATTGGATGGGTGCCTTTTATTCAAATGGATGTTAATATCCAGAACTTTTATTGCATTGCTTTAAATATTTTGCTGCTAAAATCATTCCATTACTCACCTATTTATTGTTCAGAAGTCTCACGTCAGGCTCATTCCACTTGCGTGTCCTTATGCTTTATGTGGAATATGAAAAATATGTTTGTTATTATTTATTGGTCGTCTACAATTTTATATTTTGATGAAATGGGTGAAAATACTACGCGGGAAAATAGCTGTGCGTTTAGGTTTGAAAATACATAGTAAAATTGGCATTTATACGTAATGTTTTTGGTGTTATTACTTTATAGCCTATTTAAATAACTTGCAAATGATGATTTATTATTTTGCAATATGATTAGATTTATTATTTTTTTTAATATATTTTTTTTGCGTCGCACGTATTCATAATCATTTAGACATATGAATACCCGTAGACTGGTTAGAACTACCAGAGGTAAGATGATGGGAAAGTATATTGTTGCCGTGGGATGAAAATCTCTTATTTAAATAGTTTTATGAGGTACATCAGGATGAAATACATGAGGGTTTTCTTGCTTATACCAAGTTCTGTCGCCTGCGGAGGAAGAACTGCAGTTATGCCTCCAAGGCTAATGCTTGGACCACTGATTCGTTGGAGAGATTTGCCAGGAGCATTAGCGCCAAGATAGTGTGTGTACGAAGACGTTTTACCCATGTGTCTTTTTGGATAGATTACGTTAAGTATGGGAATTGTTAATGGACAGTTCAGTCACAGTTTTGAGGTGTAGTACCTTTCCATTTTTACTGTTATATGATCGGTTTATTACCATTATAATTGCGTTAAAATCATACTTGATCGGGAAAAATGATAGTGTTTACCCGTAACCTTCATAACCGCTATATTACGTGAGGAAATCGATCGTCCATTTTGCTGTTAGGTTTAGATTTATTTCACCACCCGACTTAGGAATTGACTCACCCAGGGTCTAACGCTTTCTCCTCCATGACATATCCTTATCTTGGCCAAGGAATTTATACTTCGCATCTTTAGTCTTCGTCTTTAGTCTTTCATATCTTTGCATCATTTTTAGTGAAAGAGTTCAATTTGGTACCTAGCCTGTGATACGAAACGTATCCATCTTTATCCAGGTAGTTGATATGTGGAAATGTAGTCGTAAAAGTGGAACTAAAAATGTGCTTCTGTCGGATAAAGTGAAAAGAATATGGCAAATAAAATGCCGATAATTAAAAACGTATTTCTTCCTCTCACTTCACACCAATTAACGTGATTAAGTTTTCTATTATTTTCCCATTAGGATTATGCTATTTAGAATATAATGTCTTCTTCACGTAGTTTAATAAATTAGCCAAGTAAGTGAACGTTAATTTAGCCAGTGAGTGTTCTGGCTTCGACCAATTACGGAGTACCGTTGCTAATCACTTTAGCTGTTTATCACTCAACTTATAAATATTGTTTTCCTTGAAATTATCTGTTTGCGTTTTGCAATAATATTCGTCGACAGTCATAGCGTCCCAAATGAATTCGAATTCCTTTTGAATTCAGCTGAGCATGTACGCTAATGGCATCTACCAGCGGACGAAGGAACGATTTTGATTCTACGTTGTAGTTAGCTGGCGGGGCAATAGATGGCAATTGGGTTTCTCCCGGAGTTATGGCGCGAGATTCGGAATTAGTGTTGGTTATCAATGCTCATTTCTATGTTGAGGTCATCATTTTTTTGACTTTTAAATTTGATTCTATTTTCGGAAATAATCTGTTTTTCCTCCTCATTTGCTTATTTCGCTGATAATATCGCGTTCTTTTTGCATTCAGTATTATGGCCTCGGAGATTTATGTGAAGGGACGTGTAGTGAATCGAAACATATCATTAAAGTAGTTATTGGTAAATATCAACCTTTTAAAATTTATCTTGATCGAGCGATGTGCTATAGATCGGCTGGTACATTTGGCCTGTGGGAGGGACCTTATGTAGTACAACTAATGTAGATTATAGGTAGGGACCGGAAAAAATAGCAGCTATATTTTGCAAAATTAGCATCTTTTTTTTATAGAAAAATTAGCTTTTATTTTATTGAAATTTGCATATATTTTTTATCATCGAATAACTTAGAATTAAGTGTCAATTCTTAAGCTTGTTTGCACAATATGTTCGTATATTATTACTTCAATCAATAAGTTTGTTTAAATTCTTGCAGTCCCTTTTATGACAAACTAATCTGAAACCAACAATTTTTTCTAACATGAGAAAATGAGTTAAAAAACTGTCACCAAGTTTTTAGATAATTTACTGTAGAAAAAAATGATTATTTAAAAAATTGTCACCTAGTTTACTGCTGATTTATTTTAGAATTCAATATGACTTCTTGCTAATACCTACTGATCATATCAAAGACTGTTTTCAGCTTCAAGTACCTACATAAAAAGCAAGCGAGTAAGGGGGAAGGGGAAATTTTGCAATTAAAAGGAAGGGAAACTTTTAAATGTCTATTTATATACAGTTTATGTAGACTTGGAATCGAATAAAATGACATGCTACAAAAAAAGCATTATCATCTTTTAAATTAGCTCTTCTGTCATTCACAACTGTCTTATAGGGTGAAAAAAGCTCTCACTGTCCACATTATTAGTACGTTTATACACTGTTTGGATGGCTTCTGTAGAGAACTTCGGATGTTCATTGAGAGATGAATTGAAATTAAATTGACTTCTCTGTTGGTAGGTGTCTCTATCTCCTCCTCCCTCCTCACGTAACGTGCTCTTCAGCGCCCTGTAGCCACGGCAAAGTTCTTCTGGTTGAAATATATTGAAAAAATAAATCAGGACAGCTCTATACTTTAAGAAATAATTATAATATTGCCCCTATTCAGTTTATCAGTGTTTCTTATTTGCATATTTACTCTATATTTTTAAAGAATGCATGTAAAACTGAAAATTGTCCATCTCCCACCATTTGCATTTTCCAGCAATTTACACTTTTTCTAGCGGTCCCTAGAAAAGTGTAAATAGGAGTTTTACTCTATATTTATTTAGGAGTTTCTTAGTTTGTACCTGTTTAGGTACATACAAAGCCTTCTCCACAGCATCAGAACGGTTGTTTGATATTATACTTTTGGCTGAACAGACCTCCCCAATATCCGAGAACACTTTTCCATTTGAATAATTTTTCAACAATGCAGCAAGTTAATCTTCACATTTAGGAGCTACACAACACCTGAATTTGTCTTTCATCGGTGCACTCTTAACCTCATAAAAATCTTTTAGAGCAGCTGAAGTTTTCTTTCCAAAATGACATTCTAGAATGGCTTGAAGCTCAATTTCAATTGGTTTCAGCTTTGGGCACAGGACATGTTCCGTGGGGTAGGATGAACCCTCCAGCAATATTGACAAATCGACAGTTATCTTGGCATTTTCTATGGCAAACTGAATTTGTGCCCAGAGAGTCATTATGTGCTCTTTACTTACTACATGCTTCACAATGATGTTTGTTTTTCTCCCGCGCAACTCATACAATTCGATGCTTGAAAATAAGGATTTTACTATCGAAAGTATGAAGTCCATTACCATTGTATGTTTGAGCCTGTTCAAACACAGGTTCCCCAAGCGAAACTTTTTTAAGATGCTATCTAACAAATAATTAACATGCCTCGATGACTAAGTTTAAAAGTATAAAACTATTTTTGGCTTTATTAGTTGCAGTCTCTTGCCGGTGTGATCACAATTATATTCCGTTGTTGGATGGAAAAAGCGATTCAGGAAAATGTTATACTCAATTTTATCACGGAAGACAGAATAACGTGAGAAAGACCGAGAAAAAGGAAGGGCATTGTGGATGAATGGAATAGAGGCAGGGAAAAATCTTGATTTTTATGAAATAGCCTAGGGAAGCATCTTTTTGGAAAATGCTGAATATCGATAAAGGAGGGTAGAATGCCGGGTAAGCAAGGTCGAGAAAGAAAAGAAAAGGTATCCTAGTATTAATACGGGATAGCTTATTTGGCAGATTGATAGTATAAAAAACACGCAGCTCTGATTTGTGTAATAGCGATGGGAAGGAGCCATTTTGAGTAATGAAATTCAAAGAATAGATGGAACAATGTCAAAACATGTAGAAAAATATATGTAATTCATTCAAAGCAGAGAAGTGATACTCCATCAAAAAAACTACCCTAACTAGTGGGGAGGTCTTAATCATCTCCATTTTCATAAGCATGCTGCCAGTCAGTGGTGGTAGGTTTGCATGTGGATAGTTTTATGCCTGCTATACCTCGTATAGGTATCGTCCACAGTAAAATTAACATAGATAAAACATCAAACTCATCTCGCATCAATTTTCCCCGTCTATGGATATATGTTAACATAAAAAGCTTTGATCAATGGTGAATGTACTTATTTTTATCTGAATTCTTAATATTTCTGTGGTGAATCTCAGGTTTTCGCGGAGTTTGAAACATTTGAGTTCGGCATCCTTTTCGGTTGCGTCTGCGTGCGTGCGGGTCCGTGATCTCAACTTTATATTTCTATTCTTTACTGAATTTATAAAATAGTTCCTGTTTTAATATCATATTCTAGTGGCAATTTTGGATGCAAGTACGAGTGCATTATCACATTCATTGTGTTTTCATCATCATAAGTCATTAATCCTCAGACTGGTTTGACGCAGCTCTCCACTGAGTTCTTCTATCGGCTAATCATTTCATATTTTTATGTAATTCTTCTCTATGACATTCTTCATCACTTGTTCGATATATCTCGCACGAGGCCTTCCTTTGCCGATGAATCGGTACATTTAATTTTGAATTTAATACATGATGGCCTGCAAAGGAAGCATGTCTCTGAAACGCATGATATTTTTGCGAGGAATAAAATTAAACCGAGGTTGGTTTTAAACTTGATAGTTCCAGGTGTTCCTTGGTGGAACTGCATTCAATACCTTCATGGAAATATATTTTTCATAAAAGTCCACCCACAAAATTTTTTCGTGTGCGTGTTACAATTGGGGCGCATGCTTGATAGTAGGAAGTAATTTATTCATCTGTATCGTTTGTTTCAAACCACGAATATCAAGAAAAGTGCCTGATTCCCGAAGCTTGTGCTGAATACAAATGATACCTGACAGCATTCAATAATTTTATTTTCTGCAGCATTCACCACATTCTGTTGAGAAACCTACGATGACCTCAAAAGCATTATGAACTCGAGAGGGCTTGATGTTATACAGCCGCCATCGAGCTTCACGAAGTCGAAATTACCGTCCTGGCGTCCGAAATGAATTGCTTTTTGAGGATTCACGTTAATTACCGGCCACAAATCATTCTCTTCTTATTTGTTTTCGCGTGTGAATCGGATATCTTAATGGGCAGGTACGATGGGTTGAGCCGTAGTAGGGATGAGTTTTTCTCCACCGCATATTGTACATGTACTTCTCTTTTCACAACGAAAGGGTTAATAGGTTTGGAGAGACAGAATTTTATTGTGTCAGCCAATAAATGGTGCAGCAATCCGTTCGGTGAAATTGCCCATGGTATGGGCTACGAACGCCAAAGTGGCCTTCGTAGTGGAGGATCTTCATTCTTGCAAACACATTTTAAAGTATTTAAGGCTAACGCTTAGTGTAATAACACTTTTCTCTGTGAAAGAAAACCTACACACACAACCTCTAGTCGTTCCGGTCCTAATTTCGCCGAAGGTTTCGATGAGCGAAACTCACCACTACCGGTTTGTTTACAATAGAATGCGCACATGACGAGGGATATGATTTGTTGTGTGGGTGTTGTTTGGGTTAAATTGGAAAATTACGTACTAAAACAGGAAACATGACGGTTCATTGCAGTCTGCAATGTTTAGAGTTAAAAATAAATATAAATAATTGAAAAGCTAATAATAGGTTGAACATGAACAAATTAACAAAATAATGAAAAAAAGATAAGGCCTTGTGCCTAGAATTTACGTTTTTTACGTTTTCGTAATTTTTTTTATGTTTTGGTTGGTTATTTAATTTAATTTTATTATTTTTTTATTTTGCTTCAGGCAGTGGATTTTTTTGTTATTTTTTGATTTTTATATAAAAATAGAAAGCCTTCTTAACATAACCTCTATTCCCACAAATAGGGGTGACATGTGAATGGCTATTGGCTCTAGAATACATTTTGCGTATTTATGTTGAGCATGCTTTATAGCATTTTTTCCGGTCTTCTTCTAATTTGAAATGTGCTTACCCTGAAGACAGTAATCGTGTGGAAAAGTGGATTAATATGACGCAAAGGGAAGTGTAGTATAACGTCTTCCCCTCGTGGGATTCCGACTTCTTGTCGAGGCGGCATCAAATTGAATCATGACCGCTGCTTCCATTAAAGTGGGGAATGCGGTACGTGTCTCGCTTTTTGAAAGACGTCACTCCGAGTATACTTCATCTTGCGAGTCTTGAGCCGGTGGACTGAGACCACCAAGGTGGACGGAGGAGTCGGTTGGGTTTTCATTTCTCCATGTACGAGAATTTATACGCTCGGGAAACGTAGGATTAGGCTGTGGTCACGGAGATGAACTTATAAGTGAGTCGTGGCCTCGGAGATTAGCGAAAGATCGCGCTTCTGGTTCGTGCATTTCTGTTTTGGATACCATTCGTTTTCTCTCTGGAGGTTTTTCCATTCTCGAGTGAATCATTAGTGGAATTTATCATAGTGTAAGAAAACTGCATGACTGATAAAGTAATCTCCCATTTTACATCGCTGTACATTCTTGCAAATGCTTTAAAGGTATTTATTGCCTCTAGGTATTTAGTGGGATAACACTCTTATCTGCAGAAGAAACCCACTCATATAACCCTTATACCCATAAATAGGAGTTATGTGTGCGTAGGGGTTTCCCTATCGGCCCTGGAATACCTGTAGCTTATTTATGTTGAAAATTCTTTCTAACATTTTTCTGTGTATTAATTTGAAATATGCTTACCCTACACCTCCCTAATTTGACTAATGACGGAGAAAGATTCGTAAGAATTGATTTCAGATCAAGCATTCAATATCATTTGTTGTAACCTTAGTTGCTTTTCATTGCACACCACAAAGAGCTAAAAAATAAGAAAGAACAGAGATTGGATTGTGGCGGTGTATACAGTACTGGCTTTCTTCCTCGAAAATATTGCTTCAAATTTTGGCAAGGACAGACATTTCCCTGTGATATAATCCATGTCTTTCTCTTTTCGAGTACACTACTCCTTCCGCCAGATGATACGTCAAACTGTTCACTTCAGTTTAGAACTCCGTTCTAAACACCAGGTTTCATGCCTCCGTTCTTCGAGGAATACCTTCCATTAATTCTATTATCCAACTATCCTCAGTTCCGTAAATTACCTTGAGTGCCATTTGGTTACTCTGAATGACTTTTGACTTGTTTTTTAAGATGGTAAGGGTCATATTTTTTGAACGAGGGAAAACCATGCACATTTACGGGATAACTTTTTTCTCGGTCCCTTCCCTGCCTTCGAATCTGATCATGACAGAATTGACTTATGTTTTTGTCTCACCGATGTTGACGCGACCATTAGTCGTTCGAAATCACGGCAAAAGATGAAAAATTTGAAAAATGTTCATAGTTTTCAATCTTTTCAAAATCTTGGGCATTCATCTTCGCGATAATTTTTCAACTTCCTCATGAAAACTAACTAAGCGAGAGAATTTATCGGTGTATATTTGTTCCCATATGAGGGTAGACGGATTCTAAACTATGATGCAAATACAAAATGAAAGGTGAAGAAAGCATGACTCAGTTACGGAATCATTAGAAAAGTGAGATAGATACTCGCTCTAAAGACTTCTCCTTAAAAGGCACATCGCCTCATGATAGAGACTCATTTTTCAGAAGGCATAGTCGGGCCTCAGGGGAAACTTGATGTAGTTTAGTATTTAGAAGTAGCTGGCCACTTGAATTCAGTTTGATTCCTGCAGCAATCGTTACTCCATGGTGGTACGCATGCGATAATGATTTTTATTATTTAATATTTATTTATCATCATTTATATCATATATAATTTATGGTAATTTATCAAATTATCTGTGAATGTCGCGTATATTGTTTTCTGTGCTAATTCTATTTTATTCTTAGAATTAATATTTTTGTCAGGATGCAGCCGATTAAGATTTAGCTGGGCAATCAATACTTCCACATAACTTATGTCAGAACATGTTCACCTTTAGTAGTTCACCATCGCACTTGTTTCTTCTCATCATTTCATCCAAACATCCTGTTTTTATCCTCCCTCTCCCCCACTTACCAAATATTCTTCCTTCCATCTCTGCCTTCTAAATACTCTCACCCCTTTTTACCCATTCTATCCCCTCCCTTTGTTTACTCATAATTTCTTCATTTAACTTCCTATTCTTCCCATACCATCCCCAGCATTTCCTCGTTCCACCTTCTTTCCAATTATTTAGCCTTGTCCACTCATCTCTACGCCCACATCTCCAATGCTGTCAGTTTTGTTTTCACCCTCTTTCCCCTATACCCACGTTTCGAAAACTCCAAGCTCCATATTAGATTTATTGCCAGTTTTTTCTCCACATTTTTGGTTAATGATTCTGACATAAATTCTCTTTTACGATTAAAATCCTCCTTTGCCAAGGCAATTCTCCTTCGAGGTTCGCTGATGCTAATACTATTTTTCTTTCAAAATTCTTCATGAGTAGTTATATAATCCCACCTGCTGTAGCTTCAGATATCTCTCATGAAATTTCGTAGGCTAAAAATTATAATACACTTCAGTATGTCAGTGAGTACAACGTTGGGCTACTGACCGGGATCCTGGGCCTCGATCATAGATCTTCATAAGGCGTGCGCTAGCATTATCGTTATTTTTTGATTTAACTTACGTCAGAGAGAACGTGTCCTCCATTCTTCATTTTTCGCGCAGGACTTCAAATTGCTTATCAAAATCAGTTGAGCGAATTTTATATACGGTTATTGTTAACCCTTCGCTACTTTAGGAGTAAGCGTTATCGATACAGATTGCGATAACGCGAAAGATGCATCCGTGATTCCACACCAGGGGTGGAATTCTGTAACTCGGAGCTCCGGAGCTAACTCGCGAAAAGAGCTTCATGAAGCTCCTAGCTCCAAACGGCATTCTGTATCCCCGGAGAAAGAGCCAGAGGAGCTAGCACTAGCTCTCTAGCTCCTCTGCATCCGATCGATATTCTGTATGCCTTTGCGGAGCGCTTTCCGGCGCTCCCAGCTAGCTCCAAAGGAGCTTCACGAAGATCCAGCCCGGACCCCGCGCTATGCCTTTCTCCCGTGGAGCTTACGGCGTATGTTGTTAGTCTTTTGTTTAAGCAGAAGAAACTTTGTCTTAACTTCGACATGGCATGAATGCTAAATCGTCGGATTTTGCTTCTTATGTTCGAGGAAGAGCTTGTTGCCGCGCAAGAATTAATATTATTCTTTGAAATATATTTATACACCTTTTCTTCGCGGAAATACACTGCCTCATATCAGTGTCTTGACGCTGTATGCTTTCATCAACTTTACTTATAGCAACAGCATAAACATACATTCTCGCGAAGTTATGACCTTAGACCAAGCTATTAACTTGGGGTAATAATTAATGTAAACAATAGTTATGCACTGGTAAAAATATAATTTTATTAGACCAAATAATCCTTTAAGGACATACATATGGCAAAAATGAAAAGATCTATACGATCAAAAGGGAATGATTGGGTAGTCAAGTTTTGCACATTTTTCAACACTTTGATGGAGTCTACCGTATCACATTAACTTATCATAAAGTTTAATTTTCACGTAACTCACTATCGTGAGTGCACCAATTGTTATGATAGGTTAGGATTATTCTATACACATTTCACTCAAATGAAAGAATTATCCATTACGTACGCACTCAGTCATATTCAAAGCTCAATAAACAAATTTGGAACGCCATGTGAAGCCAACAGATTTTCTTGACAAACCAATTTTGAAGCCAATATGAACGCTTCAGAGACACAAAAGGAAGTAGAACACCTTATTTACAGTTAAGCATTTCGCAGTCACTGGGTACCTACTATCTTTTGGAAACTCTTTGCCACCACTCGAATGACACCACTAAACGTGTAGGGACAGGGCCGGTGACAGGATTTTCGGGCCCCTGGGCAACTGAGTGGTCCGGGCCCCCTAAATGCCAGCAAACCCCCTCACTTAATTTAGACCAGAACTGCGAACTTTCAGGTTATTTTATAACCAGGACTTACCTGATTATCAGCTTTTTCTTCAGAGGAAAGTTGCACACTATCATACATTATCTTTTGATTTACTATAAATTGTCCTTTTTTTAAATTAAACACATGTCAGTTGAATGGGATGGGGAAACAATTTCAAAATGATAACTTTTTGACGATGTAACACACTTTACGTTTTCATTTTACAGTAATCAAAACTAGGACTTACTTGAACTTGAACATTTTATAAAAAGTCATAATAAAACGTACTTTTCTTTTTTTTCACAATTGGCATATCCACAATTACTCCAATCTTTTCGAAGATACGGAGATAATTATATCACCACCAAATTAAAATGAATGCAGATTATTCATTTCTACTAAGCTTTGCTTTCACTACAACTCTCTCAATCAAGCATAACAGCAGGGAATGGGTAAAAATAATGTAAGTTAAAGGTTTTGACGAACAGAATATATTTTGTTGTGCCTCAATATTAAGCTATTTTCGATAATTTGTTTCATTCCTGTGTGCATAATTCAAGTAAAGTAGAAACTCGAGTTTTCCTAGATGAATAAAGTCTAATGTGACGTATAAATCAGGGATATGCATATTGTAACACCGAGAAAACGAAATATTTCAGTACATTTTCTCGTTGAACAACCAAAAGCTCCGCGGTGTCCGAAATGTACCTTTCTGCATGAACCTACTGGTAGGGTCAAAGGCTTAGACTGTTGGGGCGAAGGGGCAAAGAAACGAAAAGAAGTCCTTAATAAGGTCCCTCTGGAACGTAAAATAATATTCATGTGAAAAATACAGGAATTACAGGGTGTGAATGAAAAGTTTACTTTTGAGGGGAGAAACCTCGAATGCGATTTCGCGTACACTTACAGACCTTATTATTTCCATATATCCCCATGATTTCACACGTGTAGAGCCGGTGGAGATCGATAGCAATGCACACATATTAAAAAAGGCGAATAAGAAGAGTTATGTTTCTTATGGATTGAAAAAACTTACTCGCGTCACGTCATTTCCAGCTCCCGGCGTGTGTCTCAAGCTCCGGACGCGCGTACGAAAAATCAAATGTAATTTTTGGAGTCGCAAACGAATTTTCAATTTTTTTTCAGATCTACCTTTAAAAAGCATCAACAATTGATTTAATATGAGTCACTTGACAGGCACTTAACATGCCAGATATTTACTACTTAAAATGAATTTTTGCGTGAAAATAGCGTCCGTCATTTTGTTACGTAAGATCACCTACATTTAGGAAAAAAACTCCCAAAGTTAAGCACAGTAAATAAAAAGTATGGTTTTAACAGACCTACTAGTTTTTTATCCGACCAAATTCCTCCCACAGCGTCACCCTCAACTTAAATAGGAAGATTTTCGTAGAAAACTGAAGTCGGGTGTAATTTTGGGCCTTTGAATGCATGCATGGGCCTTGAACTTATTCAAGTAAAACAAGGAAACAAATATAGAAAAATTTCAGAAGGATAAATTATACATCATGTTTAAGAATGAATAACTTTCTGAAATATGTATAAATTCACAAAATTTTAAATATAAAATATTTTTTTGCTTCCCTTTTTATTTTTCCCGGGAGTTAAGGATTTAGTATAAACGAATCCCGGGATTCCGGGATTGACGTAAACCTTTTCGCTAACAGGCAGCGCTAATAAGTAAGTTTTCTTGGACATGAAATGCAACACGTTAGACGTATGAGGCCATTTACTAATACATTTTATTGGAATAAGTAATTTGTCATCATTTGTAATACATAAGAAAAACGGAAATGAGCTTACGGCTCGCGTGTTAAAGACATATTGATCACCAGCATTAAACAAGATGGACCAAATATCAGAAAATGTTGTCTAACTTTTGATGATGATCCCGTAATCCCGGGATTGAAAAATCTCTCTGGGATTGCAATCCTTACTGGGAGGCTAGGTTGGGGAGCCGCAGTCCCTCCCTACCCCTGTGTATGGGAGCTCATGTATACAAAACCAATGACACAACCAAGGTCCCTATAAGGACCATGGACACAACACTAGAATTTGTAGCTTGCTACTGCTAATCTGTAACTTTGACTGCAGAATGAACGATTATTTACAGTCCAATAACAAGTAAACATCATCTTAGTAAACATGATTTAGGCGGGGGATGGGGTTTCTTGTCGTTCAGGTTACAATATGTCACTGAGTGGCGAATGTTCGCGGCAAAGGGAGGGGAGGTTAGTGTCGACACAGGGCCCGCGCTTCTCGCTCTATCGTCCCCATCACCCCAAAACCCTCGATGACCACAACAACAATGCTGTCATACTTCTCTATTGCACACTGACACATCTCTACCATGATTTGTTTTTTTCACTTTTTAAACAACAAAATTTTGTATTCTATTTGGCATTTAAATTTATTCATACTTTAAATTTTTATTTTCAATTAATTATTTTGCCCCGGGCCCCCTGATGGCCCGGGCCCCTGGGCATTTGCCCCCTTTGCCCCCCCTTGTCGCCGGCCCTGTGTAGGCAACACACAATGTAAATTAATCACAGCTGATTTCGGCAGAAAAGGTTGTGAATCTGCAACATTCTGCTCGCTTAATTTCCATACTGTTTTCAAGAAATAATGAAATTTCTCATCACCGCCGCTCTAGTTTACGTTGCTTGTGACAAGTACATGACAGTGGACTTGGAAATGAGGCGAAATTCCGGCAAACAGTTGTTTTTAGGACTTCTCTCTTCGATAAGATTGGCCGAAGTGCATAGCATAAAACACCTCACTAGCACCTGTAGGACACAGATTTGAAAAATATAATTGTATAGCAGTACAATCGTCACCTACCTTTACGATTATTCTCGTATCCATTACACGTCTGGGTCTTTGGAATCACAAAAAGAAATACATTTCTTAATTATCAAGCGACGAATTACGGTAAAGTAGCTCAAATAAAGGAAGCGATGGCTATAAACCACGTAAAATAACATTATGTTCAATACATAAAATAATATAATAAGTAATATATCGCCTTACAAACGCCAAGAAATATACAAAGCAATAAAATATCGTATCTTACGTCTTATTACAACGGGCATTACCAAAGAATCACAACGAGATAGTTTTGCCAGCTAACGGCACCACATTTACCTTCCTTGCCTTTGTTCCGACTTTCTAATTGCATTTCATGCATTACAAAATCATTAAAAGACCTTCAGCAATGGATACGACATATAAATACGTCAGACTAGGTCAACTATCGTAAACAAACGGCAGCCACGCTGATTATACGATATTACGGTTTTCACCGGAAATGGTTTAATTATTACCCGCGAAAAACATGTAAACAAACAATTCTATTGGCTCTCTAGACGACGTAATATTTTTAATGATTTGCTCGAAAATTTTACATACCCAGAACTAGCTCCATTGGCGCTAAGGCGCTAGAGTAAGCTCCATCGAGTTAGAGAATACCGGTAGGAGACAATTCAGGGAGTAAGCCGAAGCTCCTAGCTCCGGAGCTCCGAGTTACAGAATTCCACCCCAGGTTTCGTGTCCGGCTGGCAAGTAGCCAGGAATTTGCTTCGGGGAAGGAGGAGGCTAAGTCTTGTCTACTGTAACTTGAAACATATCAACCTTCCCCGTTCGGTGCCGATAAGTTACAAATCTCTTCCCTTAATTTTCTGGGCTTTGATATTTAGCTTTACATTGCCTATTCTTATCTCTTCTCACTGGTATAGTTCACTGCTAACCTTGTTATGAAGCAGTTAATTTGACCGGCCCCAAAACAGAAGTTCGACGCATGTATACATATCAGATGGAAAAGAACAATTATTAACCACACATGCGTCAAACTAGTGATCACGTTTCAAGACACTTAACACTTGAATTTTTACGCAGTGTAATCCGATTTATCATGCCCTATTAAAATCAAAACAATAAAATTATTGGGAAAATATTTCGGGGGAGCTGAAGCCCCAGAAGCCCCCTCCCTGGCTACGTGCCTGGCGTCTGGCGAGGTCTTTGGACCAAAGTTGAATTTTCTGGATACAAAAATTTGGTAAAAGGAAAGTCATACCCCGTTTCCACTACTAGCGTATGTACGCACGTACATACGCGTGTGACCAAAAAACACCATGGGAACGCACGTAAGGACCATTGTAACTCGTAGTTCGAAACCATGCCATTTTACACTGGTTAGGCGCTGGCGGCGGGGCGGAAACTAAGAAAGACGAATCACGATATTCTATAAAGTTGGACAAATGGATGTTTGTCGGCTGTACATTGATGAACAAGTGAGAATGAGTGTCTTATAATTTTTGAAACGGAAAAAATATGAAGAATTTTTAGAATTCTGAATGTATTTTAAACTACTTTACCCAGCTACTTGTTAAGTCAGCTGCCAAGGGAGGGCAGCACTGAGTTTTACGCATTGAGCGTAAGCTCTATGGCTTTACGATTGTTGTGGGAACGCATCGCTGGTTGGTATGCTCGTACATACGCTAGTAGTGGAAATGGGGTATCAGCTGAACCTCGTACGCAGATGTGCGAGTTTCACGCATCGCTGGGCTCAGTATTTGGGAGGATCCGTCTTAAACAACCTCGGGTTGATCGCTGCTGTGATAACCGAATGCTGGGAGGAAAATTAGCCGAAATGAAGCTTATTTGAGAAATTCCCGACTGATGATAATACCCTGCTCATTTAGCAGCTTTTTCTCCTTGGGAGAGATAGCATCTGACTCGGAGATTAAGCCGGGAGTCTAATTACAATGAATTAAAACCTTAAGATTAAATCAAGCATGGAAGTGCTCGCGACTAATACGTCGGAATCCAACGGTATATAATCGCTGGCATAATTTTTTCTCATGCAGTATGAAATCTCATAGCGTGGTGGCACGTAAAAGGTCACTAAATGCTTTAGTCCCCCCAACTCTTAGAATTACTCCAAGAACTCATGAAATTTATCGTAAAATATCTTTTCCGAATGAGGCTATTCTGTATTCAGCTGAATAAATGTTTAAAAACTAATTTCTTTCCAAATAAGGAGGATAAACCTTAGTTAGTGCTGTTACAAAGTCACAAGCGTCAGTGTGAATATTTTTTTCGACGAATTTTACCATGGCAAAAACTAAGAAAAAAATAAACGTGTTGTTAATAGCATAAATTTATGCATTCAAAGTACTGCTTGTTTTTTTATCTCCTTAATCTTTGGCTAATATTTACCCTCAAAATTGCGTCCGTTTTTAAAAATACACTGCTGTATTATTTCAGCCTGATTTTTATGGTTCGCTGTCATTATTTCTTTGGTGGTGGATTAGGTCACATCCATGGTTTGAGGTCATTGGATATATATGAACAAGTCTGTATATTTATGCGTATGTATTTACTTATTTAGTCGTATTCATTTGTTTATTCAAGGGTGTTCGATGTATCATCCGTTTCAACGGTATTATGTCGTGGAGTGAGGCAGGAATATTTGTCATTATTTTCACTTCACATGCGACGTAGATCACTAGAAGACCTATATTTGGATAAAGTGATCCTAGAAAAATTGATGACATAAGTGCATTTTCGAATTATCAGTCATTATTCGGTCAATCAACTTAGGAAATAGGTGCTACTAGGTAAAAGGAATTACTGGGGAAAGGAATATGACGAAGTCAAACAATATACGACTGAAGTATTAAAATAGATTATGATACCAAAAAGGCATAAATGAGAGACGGTAGACAGTATAGTCACTCATTAGTATCGTAAGTGAATATGGGGAGGAGGCCAGCCATATCAGGAGGAGAATAGCGTTAGCAGCGGAGGTGAAGTAAGTTGTCGACAGGGACCTTGTGAGAATTTGGAAAAGATTGATGAATTATCTTAACGATCGAGCTTTGCATTGTCCAATACCAAACCTTGAACTCTTGAGTATAAGGGAGGAAAATACATTGACGGTTTTAAGAGTTGAGGGTGATATTCGCTGACTAATATTTTCTTATGCAGTATTTAGTCGCAATTCACTCCACGTGGTGAAGTATCATCATAACGTATCGAAAACAAAAAAAAAACCCTGAGGGAAGAGAAAGAAAGATGGATAGTTGGGACTGCAAATGATTTTGAGATTTTTGAGTTTTTAATTGATTAGGAATACTACTTAAAATCATTTTTAATCAAACTGTTTAAAATACGTTTTCCAAGGGACCTTTGATTAGGGCAATAAAAAGTAGGAAACTAACCTATTAGCAATAGTAAAGAGTACCTAACTGTTTAAGGTTGACCAGAAATTCATATTGAAAATTAACAATCGTACTTTGAATTGGAGTAAATTGACTATAACTCTTCTGCTAGCCCCGGTGAAGAAATCGGTAACACCTCCTTCTCTACCACTCGAACCCAAGGGTCGCGATTTCAAATTACCTGCCATACTTTGAGGTTTAAGAATTTCGTTTAGTTAACTTAAGTGTTAGCTGTCAAAGAACTTAAAAAATAGGAAATCTTTAAGAACTTGCGTTGGTTGTATTACGAGTATCATTGGCTGTAGTTACGAGTAAGGGAATCGTGTTTTAATATTTTGACCTGGAGGTGATTTGGCTTGTTAATTTTTTACCGACTGAAGTGGGAGAACCGCTTCGACTTCTTATTCCGTCGAGGCATCAAAGCATACCAAATTGAGCTTTTTATTTAAATAAGTTTCTTTAACGACTATTACAGCTAATTTCCTGAAAGCATTTTTTGATAACTGCGTAATGATACACGGATCACTTGAATTGTTTCGTCCGAGTCGGCGCTGACGTCAACCGTTATTTAAAAGTAGCCCACCTGTCTCCAACGAAAACAAATTTGGAGGAGAAACGAGGAGCAACTAATTGGAAGCACATCTGCCTGTAGTTGCGTGAGGCGAGAGGAGCATCCACTGACATTCACGAATGAATTCGAATGACCATTTGTCACTCAATGCCTTGCCTCGCCGCGATTACCGTTTTCTCTAATGGCCACTGTATTACTTTTTAGTCATAGATTTTTTTTCGCTGGAAATTAATGATCGGGTTGCACATTTTTCTAACGATTCACATACCATGCAAAATTAAAAGGCTTGAACGTCGTGCTCCGTGAGACTATCTGTAATTTTCTGCCACCATGCTGCGTTCACGCATTCAGATATGTGGCAATGGTTTCGCGATACGGTTTGGCAAGCATACCTGGGAATCATAGGAGATTAATGTACCAGTGGGCTCGTTTTTATTTTTTATCTAGTTAAATGCTCGGAGGCTATTATTTTTACAATAAAAAGGGGTGAAGTGAGGGCATATTCTCTCCTCCATGACATTCAGTGTCCATGTCAAAACAAAATTAAAGGTAACCTTTTGAGCAAGTGTACTGACTACCCTCCTCTAGTTACTTGCTACCTACGTCTAGAGATTGAAACCCGGAGGATTTTTTTTTGTAATCCCTACTTTGATACCGTACGTAGAGCTCTGCTCGTTTAGTATTTCGGCCATCGGACGGGACGCAAATCTGTGGTCCCCTTGGCACTATTCGTATGGAGCAGGCTAATGCCAACTCAAAGTTTCTCTCCACTATTTAATCCTTCCCTTACAGTGTAATTTTTATCCCTTTCCATCCGGTACGTTCCCGATCCGGTACCTTCAAGGGCGAAGACAAACTTGAAACCAGTGATGAGATTGAACTGTGCGAGTCACAAAGTTCCTTTCGCTCCACCTCTCGCTAACTTTATACGGTCATCTTTTACCTCCTACAGCTGTAAAGTGCGAAAACAATAAGTTATGTAGCGATGCATGTTTCTGAGCTCTAAAAGTCTGAAAGGATGTGGAACGGAAAAGTTGAAGACTTATAAAGAAGGGGCGAGGAGAAAAGTGCGAGGGCCTGAATAGAGGACGAGCAAGGGCGCTGGGAAAGAAAAAAAATAGGGAATTTGGTGGAGGAATGTAGGAGACAGACAAGTAGAGACGTTGGAATTTTGACAGCTGCGAAAGATGAGAATACGTTGAATGAGTTGGGAAGAAGGAGAAAGAGGATAGGCTTTTTGGTCAGAGTGACGATTAATGATAATAAGTTTTCTTTATCTGGAGCGAGCAGCCTTTTCATCCTTCTAACCCCTCATTAATCTTAATTACAGTAATTCAATAAATAAATTGTTTTAATTTTGTACACGTTTGAAAATCAATATGAACTTACAATTCTATATGATGAGGTTAAAAAAACAATGCACTTCCACAAAATATATAATTTATTCACTCACGACCATGGTTTCGATGCTTAGCATCATCTTCAGGTCACCTGCTAATGCTAAGCATCGAAACCATAGTCGTAAGTGAATAAATTATATATTTTGTGGGAGTGAATTGTTTCCTTACCCTCATCATGAAGGAATTCCACGTAGTGAAGCCAGACACCGTCAACTTTACGATTCTATAGTATAGAAATATATTTAAGATAGCTATGTATGTATTCATATCTTTAAGTACATATGTAATACATAATAATAAAATAGGTGAGGGAATAACGTTAGGATAGGAAGTATACGGATCAAAATAAGCTGATAGTAGAAGAAAAATCAGGTTACTCGGAATGTATTTGCCCATTTTAACTCCCGACCTTGCGTACTCCTAGGAATAGAATTTTTAATAACTGGCATTTTACGCATCGAATCTTCAAATCCAACTGTACTCTAGAGTGGAAATGAAACTTAGATTTTATCATTCCACGTGAGGCTCTAGTTCGTCGCTTTTCCGCTAGGTGCGCTTACATCTTTAGGCTTAAATTTGTATAGTGTCAGTTCATGTGAGATTAGTTTTTTTGTGCTTTTTGGGGTAATTGAGCAAGTCACTCGGGATTTTTTTTCCTGCTATCGTTGGTTACGATAAATCATTTTAACTAGCAATTACGTGAATAATCCATGAAAATGATGGGTAATTGCATTTCTTCTGGGTTCATGAGTGGATACGATACGTGTGTCGAAAAAGTTTCGATATTTGTCATGCCTAAAAATCAAGCATTACGGCTGAAATGGAAGAGAGTCTATAAGATTTTGTCCTTTCGCCGAATCATTTTGTTTTTGAAAAACATTCTCATATGTGCTATATTCTATGCGGCAAGGAGTCACGGACAGAGAGGATGACATTGTAGCTAGGTTCAATGAAACTCGTATTAAGCTATTATTAAATATTCCTTATTGTCCATTCTTTGTTTTTCGCACTTCTAAGGCCAACAATGTGTTTCTGCCTGAATCCTCAATTGTTTTAAAACAAGTTGCGTAATGAAATTTAAGCTTTGGGATCACCCTGTGCAATCTGTTTTCTCCAATTTTCCCAAAATTCCCCAGTCGGCATTACACCTTTGATTGGTATCTTTATTCTAAGACCCCCTGCAGAAAATCTCCACTTCAAAGATAAGTAACGAAAGGAAATGTAGGCGATGTAATTTTAGTGTTGCCGCCGTGATCAATGAATTTCTATTGATCAGCGATAAAGTTGAGAGTGAACTTGACATGCTAAAGGAGAAAGTTGTTTATAGTAGTTCAGTTGATATTTCTGTATTTTATGTGGTGCTAAAATTAATCATTTTCCTTATGCATGAAAAAGTATTCTACCAACTGATGAATTTTGAACGTTTTCCTGTAGCTGTTGCTGTACATTCTTATATTAAATTATAGAGCTTGCCTGGTTACCCCAAAATATTGGATGTATTCAGCCAGCCTGGTGTCGTAACAATTCCGTCTGGGTGGCACAGATTTGTTACCTCAGATTTATTGAAACGCGTAGGATCATAGGCATATCCAAGGGGGTTTTTGGGGGTTATAACCCCCCCCCCCCCCCAATTGGTAAAAAAAAATATGTCTCAAGCTTATGTTTTTATTAGGTACTACACTTATAATTGGCGTAAAAGGGTTTAAATAAAATTGCAATTAGCGCGTGTCAATTTTTCCTTAAGGTTAAATTTTAAATAATTGCAATTTACTGGTTAAAAATGCTTATTTTACTTGAGTTTTCTGATGATGTGATGTTAAATATAAATACTAAAATGTTATTTCGTTGGTAGTATCTCCTGTTGTTAAACTTACTTTGATTTTTAGGGATTCCGCAAACCCCTATGCACCTATAGATGTCACAAAAATTGGCGCGCCTCCTATGACCTAATCATCCGTAACAATGTGAAACGTAGAGAGAATACAAACCCAACTCAGCAATGTCCAAACGCTCCTCTGCATTATGACGAAAGAAACTGAGATACTTTTAAATCCACCATAATGTTTTGTTCCAAAAATGTAAATATAGCTGTGAGATTTGTGCACTTGTCACCCACGTTTTCCACCCACTTGCCACGTAAAATTAATTTTTTTCGCGGTGGATAGAAATTGAAAAATTAGTACGAGTAGATGAAGTGTACTTTGCTTGGGTTTCAAATTTTTGGGAATCATATTTTCATTCCTGCAACTATTTAAAACAAATCATTTCAGTGCAAAGCTTAAAAGCTAGCATCGCTAGATGCTAGCGACAACTTGCGGCGGAGGAAGGAAACCGTACACTAAGGGTACGCATTTCTTTGTTGACATTCCTATCCTGTAAATTAATCCGTGGCTAAGGGTAAGCCGTGAATATGTTTTCTCGAGTTATTCAGCCTAAAGGACTACTAGCACCTCTAGCGGCAAACAGACAACCAGCCTCATTAAGGGAATCGCCACAACTGCAGAGTTGCCAGACCTGTATTCTAAGATCGTGGGTGGGACCAGGTTTTTATAGAATCCATAGAATCCATAAGGAGTATGAAAGCTGGTTGTAGAGTAACCCAGTGCCTGTATCGGCATGCTACGAAAGGTAGGGTAGTTTAATTACCATCCTATTACTACTGGAATACTAAACTGGAAGTGCTCACCTTGGAGCATTATTGTAAGGACCGGTGTATCGTTGTAAAATTCGCTTATGCCGGAGTAGAACCTGATTGCTTGGGCTCGGATACTATTCAACTCAGAGAACATCCGTACTCATCCATATCGCTAACGGTGTACCCATTAGTCATTCACTTAGAGCATTAAGTTGGCAATATATCCGCAGCGAAAACTTAATACGATAAAAAGTCTAGGAATTTATAATTTTTTCGATTATTGACGATTTTGAGAAGGAAGGTCAGTTTTTGTAGTGATTCTGAGATTATAATTTTTGAAAATCGCTAATTTCTGCCTAAATTAAAAAAGGACCTACTTTTTTTGGTTGATGACTATTAGAACGTAGATTTTAAGCAAATACGGTTGCAGCTTGTTGTGATGATTCATTTGTGACATCATATCAGTAACGACTTTAAAATATGGCTAATGCATTGTTAGCCATCTCCGTTTTGTCCACGTGTATTTTTTTCAGTTATAAAATTTACCGTTATTTCAAAGTCAGCGTGTTGAGAGAAAAACCAAAAAGAAACTTAATTTTAGAGCATGAGACGGATATCTTTGATTTATTATCTTTTTTCACGTCATGTGATTACCTAGAAACAATGGAAAGATATTATCTTTGGATAAGCCATAAGCTGAATAAAAAAATTAGACGGTGTAAGAAGTGCTTCATTCTGCCAGTAACTTTGATGCCTCTTACTCGATAGTGTAGCGAGAACCGTAAATTATTACAGTGTCGATGATAAATCTGGAGAGCATTCGACACGGATGGAAAGTTGGCTTGTTTCCGTCCAAGGCGCATATTCGTGAGGCATTTGTTCCGTGACTCCTCTATCAAGACTGGTGTGAAGGATAGGTTCCGCTGTTATCGGGTGTAGTGAAAATTTTTCCATCCTTTCATTCTTTTATGACTTTCCCGTTCTCGATGATGGCTCCCTAATGTACCCCAGGGCTCCTACCATTGAAAATTAATGACAAGCACTAATCACTCAACACAAAATGGCTTGCGTCAATTATAGACATAAGTATTACGTAGCTCAGTTGGAAGAAATTAATATATATATATAAGACGTGTAGGAGGAAAAATATTAAAAATTATCACAGCCTAAAATTTAAAATATTAGTTAAAAGTAATAAGAAATAATGAATGTACAAAATACTGAATAGCAATGAATGAAGGAAGGACAAAAATGATAATGTTGGAAGATAGGTGGCATTACCTCTAAACATTTACAGGATAGGAAGTGGGAAATTATTATCGTGATGAGTTATTAAGGGTAAGGTTTATAAATGGATTCCTGGTGACAGATAATCCATATGTCATCATATGACGAAATGATGGTGAGAATTTATAATGTCCTCCATGGACTAAATGGTAAAAAGAACAGTAATTATAAGTCCATTTTGTAAAATAAAGTGGCTTCAAATTGGTTCTCATTAGCTTCTTTTCAAGGTACCGTTCATTTCGCATTCGTCCTCCCGGTTTCACCTCTTCGTATGCACCCGGGGCATCATCGTTAACCTCTCGCGGATCGAGTTCGTGACTGCTTAAAGATATTCGGGGGCAGGAGGGGGGATGAAAGGGGTGTACTAAAAGAGATATGCGTGTGTTAATAAATAGCGCGTGGGGAAGAGTCGACTCGAGACGGAAGCGGAAGGGAGAGAGACGGTGAGGAAGAGATTAAAAGCCTTTTGGGCGAGGCGTTTTAATCGTAAAAGAGACGGAAAAAGGGCGTAGCGGTTTCGGAGATGAAAACTTAGGATTATGAGTACCTACTCTGCATAGATGTCATCCTTCAAGGGGGGCTGGCAGGTGTTTCGTGATTTAAAGAGAACAGTTAGTGAGTGACTACGTATTCCGTATAATTTGATTGCATGCTCCTCGGATATTAGTTTTGTGAAAGTTAGCGATGGCGAAATTGGGAGGCGTGGCAGTGGTTGACAGCTTTCAAACCCATTGCACCCGCGAGGCAGGAGTTCATCTCTGGGACCTTATACTGAAATCCAAGCGTAACAATTTTCTTTGTGTCAAAGCTGTTAATAAGACCTGGTCCAAATTAAAGGATCTGCCCTACCTGAATGTTTACGATGCCCGTGCCCTTGTGCTTAATTATAAATAACTCTCTTCCCTCCTATACCGTACCACTTTCTGATTATTACTAAATAAATGATTGAGTGGTGGGGTATTTTGGTGGGCCATTGGCCAATAATTTGTTCATTTGCGACACCTAGGATCGATTGGCATTAAGGTCTTGGTTGGGTACTGTAGGAATCAGGTTCAAGCGCGGATGGTACTCAGCTTCTGGCCCCAGGGTCTACTGCTAAAAGGAGTCCCCGCGGACTGAGTACTGTGCTTGAAGTGTCCTTCTTACGCCTATTGTGTAGTGAACGGAGAGAAAACCTTTCCCCAACGAGTAAAACTGGAGGATTTTCTGTTGCCGTCATGCACAGAAAGGAAGTGTTTTGAAAATTGGTAGAGGAAAAAGAGATTTTCTGAACTGGGAATCGAACCACGGGCCTTTGCCGGGCCTAGCGCAGACCACCACTTCATCCAGTATTTAAGTCCTAAAGATCTAATTCAGTCTAAAAATTGCCTTTTGAACTGGATTCCTGGGAAGAGCGCTGGTTTGCACATTGGCCCAGCAAGTGTAAGGCCTTTGGTTTGATTCTCGGTCGAGGAAACGTTTTTACCTCAGGAAAGTTGAAATAAACGAGGAGGAGCCAGAGAAAAATAGTCTGTAGGAAATCGCTGGCGAAGAGGGTATTCTATAAAAAGAAGAATCTACTGTAGATGTAGTTGTACTCATAGTAGGAAATCCATATTTGGAAGCGAGGTAGTAGGTACTACTTTGGGATTTACCTCTGGATCATACATCTTACTGGCAGTGAATCATTGACAATAACAACAGCATAAAAGTCTTAAAAAGCATGTGAACTGTTGTTATAGAAGAATAATAAAGACCTAATAAGGATCTAATGAGTGGAAAACGAAGTTCTAATAAAAATAGGGGTAAAAAAGGCTTATGGAAACTTAATAAAATCGACGAGAAAATCTAATCGGATATATCCCGAGTGATGATTTTCCATAAAGACTGTCGTGGAGAGAAGAGAGAATTGGAAGAATGGCATAGGAAAGCCTCGTGTTTGATATACGGAGGAAGTATTTGCGAGTGTAAAAGAAAATAATTTTATGAATATGTAGAGGTTATCTGATAGGAGACTGTTGTGGAGAACTTCATTGAAACAATATAAGTTTTAATGATTTGTGATGCTGATGATTTATTCAGTAAACACATTGTTGGTATTTAGGGTTTTATTCATTGATTTTGAATTTAAAGTATAGGGTCGCTTTTGAAAATATCACCTCGAGACTTACTGAAGAAGGAAGGAACGATTCGTTATGCGAAAAGAGCCTGTTAATATCTTTGAAGGCATCCTAATTAAGTACGACTCTAGCGTTCCCTGTAAACCTTGTGGGAACCCATTTTATCTTGCTATTCTTTTCCTAATAATATTTTTAAGGGACGAACATCCTGCTCTGATTTTGTATTCTGCATATAATTCCATTGTTCGTCGACAAACACTCCGCTGCTTTCTTTAGCTTGAAGTTTTCTCTCAGTTGCAATTAGTGTCACACTCTGACGTTTGGTTTGACTCTTTTAAAACATTCAAACTTCTGGCTCTCTGGGAGTGTGTTATTATCCACACGGAACCCATAGGTGCTCGAATTATAAGTAGAGATTGAATCTTTTTTCGAAGAAAAATAGACTCTCGATTTGACGGCGAAGAACGACTTCATTTAGCTTTTATCTATTCAGTCTATTTATGTTCCGGTTAACGTTTTTACCTCATTTCGAAATCTTCTTATAGCGAGGAGAATCAGATAAGAAAGTTGTGCTGAGGAAATACCTGGGGCCCAAAAAGAGATGCTCCCATTTCCGTTCGCTGAAAAGACGACGTTTACGTATCGGAGAAACATGCCTATGCTTAAAAAAATGCCTGAATATAGGGAAAAATTTTGAAAAGCCGTCTTTATTTTGGAATCGTTCTTCCATATTTTACGCCTAAAAGCTCATAGATAGGGTACTATTAATTACCGCGCTGATAATCGTCGACTACATGTACGAAGTACCCTGTGGGTGTATATCAGCTGGAGATAAATATTCATCACACATGTACTACCTACATGGTTTAATAGTTAAAAATACTATTGAACTAGGTATACGTGCTAGTTATGCAGCAACCAGGAACGTGTAATTAAGGAAATAGTATCCGCGAAGGGTTATAATGCTTATTTATGAGTTAAAAATTTGTTTAAGGGACTAAGTAATAATTCCCATTAAGTATGCGAGGGGGAATTTAACACGAGTGAATATTATTCAGATGATTTCTAGATCACTCTTCCTGTATTGCACCTGTCTGGTCATTGTGTTATATATTATGATATATTACTTATCACGACTTATTTACAATATTCTTATGTTCATCACTGTTATCTGGTGACGTCAAATTGTGGGCAGAGGTCTTAGTATTAAAGGGAGTTTACTGCTAGCTTATCTTTTAACCTGTTTTCAGCCGAAGGAAAAAAATCGTACTATTTAATGCTGATTAAATCCATGGCAATAGCATGGATGAATGCATGAAAATAGAATAGGAGCTGTTTTTTTACTTCGTTTGTGACTTCAGGAGTTTCTCCAAGGTATTATGTAACTTTACACAATGCAGTTTTCCTTGCAATTCTATCTATGAATCAGGCTGTGTATCAGGCAAGTCTCGTATAAAAAGGTTGTAAATCCAGATTCTGTGATGCAATTTTTATCCAGCCATTCGTCTATGAAGGGATGAAAAAGTAGTTGTAGAAAACAGCATGTAAAACTCGATTAAATATCTGTCCAGATTTAGTTGTTTTCTTAGTACAGGACTATTGAAATACTTCTTAATTTCAAAAACTTTTTAGTTAAATTATTTCTCCTACTCCTCTGAAGATTAATTGTTCTGATTTTATTTATTCTCTGTTATTAAGTAAGTGAAACTCAATAGAAATGGTGTTTGTCTGAAACATTTTGGCATGACTCTATACTGATAGAATTCAGTCGCATGTTTAACCAGTTATTTGTTAATATATTTAAAAACTGTAGAAAACTAAGGAACTTAATTATTACAGAGAAACATATTTACGATGGCTTGTTTGCAAAAGAGTGTGTGATAATTACGTAATGACCCTAGCCATGCTAGTAGGTAACAATGGTCTCATTATTATTTCTATATGAAGGCGTTGTCGTTCCGAAATTGTTCATTGTCCGAGCTTATGTAACCTCTTTTGAAATCATGCCTAGCAATTGCCTTTAAAAGCTTTGACCTATGTTACTTGAGTAACATAGAAGAACAGTGGGCTGTACGGTTTCACGTATACGAGAAATGCAAGTACGGAAGTGTAGTTTTTTTTATTCGCAAGCCTTGCAACAGGTTACAAAGACCTACCAGAGTTCCCACTGGTCGTACTACGTAGACCACCACTTTTCTATTGTCAACCCCGTAAAGGGTTGCTTGCTTTTTAAACGACCTCGTCTATAATCTTAGGTACCTAATTAAAACTGGAAACCCTAATGGGATTTTTAAATTGTTTACCTTAGATGTTTATTACTTATATAATGAAGGGTGAATTGAACTCGACGGAACCAGGTAAGAAAATTATAGGGCTATATTTGGGAAGAGATAGTAATGTGAGCGGTGGAGGAGGGGTGGAGAAAAACCCTACTTTGATAAAGGCACCTAGGGTCCATTGTTGGACATCCCAAATGACGAGCGGGGTACTGATTCCCCTCGTAGCATTCTATTATGGACTGCTTTCTCACTAAATACCTCTGTCACCACCCAGATTTGAACCAGGGCCCTCAGGATATGAGGCCATTACTGAGTCAGTACACCAACCCAATTCTTCATGATGGAGGTAAAATAGACGCAATGAGTGTATAGTGAAGAGGTTCTAAGAAGAATGGGAGAGAAAGAAAGGAAAGTTTAGGATTTCTGTAGTTGTCGAAGGAAAGGGAATAGAATGAAGGGTATTAATGAAAAGAATTACGTTAATATGAAGAGTAGCTGTTATAAGAGTCGAGTGGAACTGCGCAAAGACAACCTTAAGATTGAAAACGTCTGATGATGACGAAGGACTAACTTAATACTCTCGACAGAGATATTAATACAGATCACAGTATCAGTCGTCACGTAGTGGAATTTAGACATATTGGATGAGTAAAAAACTTTAGCAATTTTCCACAATGTAATTTAAAATACTAAAATTACACAACATGTGTTTCGGCTTACTAAGCCATCATCAAGCCAAGTGTACACCTGATGATGGCTTAGTAAGCCGAAACACGTGTTGTGTAATTTTAGTATTTTAAATTACATTGTGGAAAATTGCTAAAGTTTTTTACTCATCCAAGAGATATTAATTTTCATCTTTAGGTTTTTTTTAGCTTACTAACATTTTTTAATATTCTATTTTAATTCTGAGCAAGAGGCTGTTATGGGAAGCCATTGTATGACCTTCGCCCCTGGCTGCATCGCTTTCGTGTTGACTAAGTAAGACGTTAAAAACGACCCATCTCTTTATGCGTTGCTTGGTCTAAAAGCTTTCGACGCACCTATGAAACCGAGGCTTATGGGCTGTGTTTACGAATACATAACACCAACCTTTATGTGTTGCTGAGTTAAGAAGCGATGAAAACGCCCGCGACGGAGGGTTATCGGCTCGTTTTGCGAAGAAGTGACGCGCCCGACCTTTAAGCGTACCTGACTTTGAAGGCGTTAAACGTGAATATAAAACTCATACTTGATGGCTGTCTTTGCCTTCATCTTATGTCTGTGGAGAATTATTGGCCGCGGTTTAATTTATCGTAATCTAGTAATAGGCATTCAGGCTAAACAACGTGGCTAATGCCGGCGACTTATCTCAGAGAATTCTGAGAATGTGATATTATTCGTAATATTATGGTTCTCGTAATATTTTAAGTCGATGAGAAAGTTCCTCCTTTCATTGGCAGTATGCCTCATGATTGTAAAATAAATCACTCAAGATTAATTTGTTAATTTAACCTTTGGTGTAAAAATATGTACTTATTTGAAAACGTTCTTAAATTTAAATGGACAGGGAGGTTATTTAATAAGCTTGTGAAGGAAGTTTTTATGCAGGGTTTGGCGCAGTAGTACCTGTATAACTTTTTTTATTTAATCCCTCCTGGTCTTTCCTTTATGGCCGTCAAAAATTGTAAGTGTCGCATCTTCTTTGTATGATTAAAATAAAAAAATTGACTTAGTAAGATTCCACGTGTTGACCTCAACCGGTTTCAACATTAACCAACGTTGAAACAGGTTGAGGCCAATAAATACTCGTGAAATATTACAAAGTGCATTGTTTTTATTTTAATCATGTTGTACTTCCACAAAATAAATCCGTTTACGAGTACTCTACTTTGTATGGATTATATAATTGCTCGTTGACCTTTTTAGTCGGAATTTATCTTATTTTCCTGATATAATGAATGGCTTGACCGCCCGAAAGAACGAGTGTTGAAATACCAAACATATATATATCAGTTTTCAACCCGGAAGAGTACTTTTTCGTGAAATTATACCCGGACACAATTTGAGTAATTTTCAGGGTACCATGCCTTTCTGGGAAACCACTCGCCAAATTGAGAAAAGAAACTGGCCTTCATACACTGATCCGTAATTTACACACGCCATTGGGCTCAGTTCTCGGTTAGCTTTACTCCTCCAGAAGACCATTTTACTGCTTGTACACAAGTGGTGGATAGTGTTGCTAAAGCTGCCCGAATTTTCAAGTCGTGTATATCTCCGTTTAAATTTGAGATTGTGATTTGCTTTGATCATCGTGTGACCTCCCACTCGTGTCCTTTCCATTGAAAAAATATGTAATAGATGTGTACCTATATTGAATTGGCCACACGTATGGGCCACTCGGATGATACTCTCGCTCGGGTGCTTGGAAAACCGCAAAGGAATAAAAAAGAAGGGGACCCTGTTATGTCACCATCGAACACTGAGGGTGGGCTTTTTGTATCGGAGTAGTCCCATATGGGAGTGATCCGCCCTCTCGACCTCGCTAAGGAGCGGGTGAAAGGCCGCAGGAGAGAGAGAGAAGCGATGCAGGGAAACTGAAAAAAAAGAATGGGGAAGTTTGGCCTTCAAGGATAAATGAGGCGGCCTAATAAGGAATGAGAACGATTGGACCGAGAAGGGAATCGGTCCAAATGAAGTGGAAGAATGAGTGTAGAGAGAGAGAGAGATAGAGAGTGGAAATTGTGGGGGAGAGAAAAGAAAATTCGGAAGGGTTAAAGAGGTGAAAGGTTGATTTAGAGTTCGTGTAGGTACCTACATGAGTTTGGGAAAAATTTTAGAGGGTTCACGCTGATTCGATTAAGTGTGCATCGTGAGATTCCGGCTCACTCGCCCAGGAAGCGAGTTCGTTCTCGATGTGGAAGAATCGAGGAGGGTTCATTTATCGATCTGGTGAGACCACCCGGGCTGAAAGCTTTGGCCCGGGCTCGTCCGAGGGCCTGATGAAATTGCGTCACGGTCGAAATGATTGACTGGAATGAATCCCGGCCCATGTTTATGAAGGTCTACACACAGACGATGTCGGTCGGTTGCATCGAAATGCAGTCGGTTGTTACAAACCCAATAAACTCGAATTGAACAGTTTCCTATCAATATTGTTGACCTCTTGAATAATTTCTGCCTGATCGACCTTCTCACTAATCCGTAGCCATTTCCTTTACCCTAATATGCTATGGCCGTATACACCTCCCATTTGTAAACACTTCGCTTCAGTCACTCTATTTTCCATCATTGTGTTCGGAATCCCTATTTATTCCCTCTCCCTATTATCCATCACCCTCCCATCTAGCGTAGCTTCATTGAATCTTACAATACTTCCTACGTCTAATGTTTCCTCAGATTTCGTCCAGAATGGGGATGCTTGGGAAAGATTAGACCCCACCTCTTCTGAACAAAATATTGAATTTAGGTTACAGTGGTTTCAGGATCGTCTGATGGGACGTTAAACCCTAGATTCTTTGACTTCAGTCGTGAAGAGCAGACTAATCCCGTAGCCGGGTTTTTTTTCTGGTATTCCTTCACCGCAAAAAAACCCTCCTCTTCCAAATGTCACATATATAAACCTCTCTTTTGCGATGCAAATGATATTTGTCGTATTTGGAGAGTCAATGTGAGTTATTGGAGCCAATAACTTATTATGGGTATTAAGACTTACAAGACTAAGATATACATTAAAGAGTGAACTACCTATACTACACCTAGCAATCCTGATAAATACGCTGCTTATTTATGATTTCATACTCTGCGCAGAAAGAAAGATATTTTATATGTCAAATCATAAAATTATATATTAATAAATAAATATAAAATAATCGTTGATAAATATATGAATATTTTGCTTAGGGTTAATTTAATCTGGGAATAGGCATTTAGGGTAAACAACGGAAGATATAATACCGAATATACATATAAACGTGGTAGTCGGAGCTTCTTAATGCTAAAACCCTGCCTGTCACTATCCTCGTCCCTAGGAAAAACCCTGTCACTAGGCTCGTTAGTAGAGTCATCGTTTGAACGCTCACATTGCGTGGGATATATCTGCTCTTTTTATTCGTGTGTTTATTTTCATAAAATGAAAGTAAACAACGCGCTCGTACTCTCTCGTTCCATTAAATATCCAATATTGATGTGTGGATAAAAGATGAAAGCGGACGCACTTTTTCAGGCAATATTTGACCCCGAAAATGTTTTTGCCGCTGCGGAAAAATTCAATTTCTCCTTTCTGGGAATTTCAAAATGAAATCACGCAATTTTGTTGGATTAAACTTTCAAAAAGCCAATAAACAAAGTTATATATTACCCTTAGGGATGAGTTTTGGACATGTTGGTTTGCGTACCTTCTCCCCACGTATTGGAGTTCACCGTTGGTGGTAGTTGTTGCGTCGTGGTCGCATCCTTCTCTCTCTAAACTCTGTCTAAAAGTCTCGGTTCAGATGGAAAACTCGATCAGCTTCCGGGGATATATTGTGAGGGAGGGGAAGAAGAGTGCTTTTCAAATGAAACGTCCGACGTTTCATTTGAAAAGGTTAATTGGATTCTGGAAAAATAAAATAAATACGGGGCATTCGGAAATATTTAAAAAATGACGTAGGTAAACAACCATCATCACAAAATTCATTTCTCGCTAAAAATATGTTCAACTGTACGACATAAAACGTCATAAAATTTAGTGGTTTGTTGGTGTTGTGTTGCTAATGTGTAAAATAGTTGATTTATGTATGGAATTTTTCCTCTTGAGAATTTTGAACCCAGAGCATGTATACATTTCTATTTCATTTCAGTTGCTGCCTCATTTTTGTTCTGTATTATAATTTAAATGCGTATTAAACTGCCGACAGTTGTTGCTTATAAATATTGTAAAAATAATTCAGCAGCAACTTTCTATTGTTAAATTACTGAAGGAGAAGACTGCAAAGTATTGTTTCCTAATTTTCTGTATTTGTTCCAGGGGACAGAATATCCCAGAACATAAATAAATACTTATCATTTCATATCATATCATTATGGATAGTATTCCAACATTGGTACGTTTTTTCAAACTTTTATCTTAAACTCTGCTACCTCTTTATAAATATAAAATAATTACTTTTATAAGGCCATTATTACTACCTCTTTTGCTATGCCTTTAACCGTCTTTATTTCCCTAAATAGCCGTTCCTTCCAGAAACGAATCCCTTTACCGGCATGGTGAACTGACAACCAGTAATTTTCTAGAGGGCGTCAGAGTCCTCTGGATTGCCAAATAATAACTATAAGTAGTATAGAGATTTCCATCTAGAGGACTCTGGAGGGCGTATGCCGCGAAGGGCCTCCATTGGGCTTATTCCTAAGCCCTTCGTGTTGGGTTGAAACTCATTCTCTCAACTTTCAATTTTTGAGAGGCATATGTTATTTACTCCTGGCCGAGACCGTTTTTGCGGCGAAAGTTTCAGCTGGATTTGTAATTTCACTGGTCTTTGGGCTGTTTTCATCCACGGACCGCTTAATTTTCTACGTCGAATTATTATTTTCGGAGTTTAATTATCTGTGTCTGCAATTTTGAAGCACTATCATTTCCACATTTGAGGTTATCCGAGGATAATCTCGGAAACTCGTCAATTTCAGCGCCACCTACGTTGTTATCGAGATCTGTTTTCCTTGTTAATAGGATTGAGATTTTCTCATTTCATTACCACGAAAACTTTTGTAGCTGAAATTAATTTTTCTGAAGGCCTCCGGTCTAGGATCGAATTTAATTAATAGTGCTGACATTAGATTGCCTCATTCGATATGAATTAATTCCGTGAACAGGTCACATTTCAGTTGTGCACGGCGCAGAAAATCTTAAGCTAGATTCCGTTCAAGGTTCAAACATTGTGTGATTGTTCCCTCGCCCGAGTTGGATGGGGTCAATTGGCGCATGAAAGTGACCCAGGAGGATGAGTGGGATATTTTGATGAGAACGGAAATTCTGCAGCCGAGGCTGTTGCATGTATTATTCATCACTCAGGATTAATATTTTTCTTTTCACTGTACCTTGATTGAAAGGGAAGAACTTGAATGTGTTGCGTGAATTGTGTCGGATTCATTCGTGAATGAGTTCCTTTTTGTAGTTTAGCTTTGGTTTTATTGCGTTGCATGCGCTGCTTTGATCAATGAAGTATATAGTAAAGCCTCCGCTCTCTTATTTGGGCGAGAAAATCGTGAAAAACGATAACTTACTTTGTAGTATTTTTTTACATTTACAACCCGGCTTATATCAGCTTCTCGTGAGATTCGTTCGGTGATGACATTTCTTCTTGCCGTTCGGATTAATTCCGCTGAGTTTATACACGGTGTCTCACATTGAGATTTATGATTTAATTTCTTTATGGAGAAATGATTTGCAGTGAGTGATTGGGTGGTGTGGCGGCTAGAGTACTGGTCTCCCATTCCGGAGGCCCGCTTTTGAATCCCGACTGTAGCAATGAGTTTTCACCAGAATATCCATCCTTACTTGATTATTTTGGAGAACATGAGTTCATTATTCAGTCTGTCGGATGAAACGTCGAACTGTGGACCCCTTGGGACCTTTCGTTGACAGTAGTGGACCTCTTTCCAGTGCTCACTTATCCTCTGAGATCATTTATTTAATAACTGTCACATGCCTATTCGTGTTTTTCTGTATCTCATTGTAACTTTGCATTTTTTTTACGTTTTTTTAATCTCTGCAATGTTGCTTTCTCCAAGACGCTCGTGTCTGCGTGAGACGAGAAGTTAGATGGTAGAAGGGTCAGTTTTTACCACCATCATTGCCTAAGAAAGACAGCTTACTATTATTACATATATTCTCTTTTGTAGCGAAGGTAACCAAGTATGGATGTTCTGATACAAACGTAGAATAGCTATGCATAATACTTCACACAAAAAGACACTTAGCACAAAACATAGAAACATGAAAAAAGGAGACCTTTTTTCATGTTTCTATATTTTGTGCTAAGTGTCTTTTTGTGTGAATTATTGTGCATCCGCATAGTGCGTCCTTTCTGTGAACATATGTATAATACTTGGTATTCGCACTTGCCCGTGAAAGAAACACGTAGTTATGTGCGTGTCTTTAAGGGCTTGCCGAGATTGGTCCTGGACGGACCCCCCTCTTTAATCTTAAACCTCTCCCCTTTATGGTGTGAAACAAAGGCTGCTTATTATCTATCGAACAATACCTCCTCATTATCTTTTGACATCCACCGTCGTGTTTAAACAAGGGTCCTAATTGAGAAGGACCCCTCCCTGAGTTGATGCTGCAAACAGACAGTTGATTGTCAATCACTTTTTTTGGAGCTTTGATTTCCTCCGTGTGTTGGCTTCCATAATTACCTTTGAAGCACATGGGACTCGATTTAATTATGCCGTCTTGATCACTCGAGGAACGATTTGTCTGGAAACAAATCCATCAGCGTCATGGAATTATTGCTCCCCCGCGATGTTGATCACTTCAAGAGCTCGGTGGGAAACTAAACAGGTGGATCCAAAGCATTAGATTTGCTTCCCTGCCGAGGATAGGCGAAAGTAAATGTTTCTTGGTGATGGATTTTCATCCTCAAATCAGCTTCGAGATTCCTTTTCCTTAGTGGAATCTGTGTCTTGATTCCCCTCAACCTGCACAGAACGTAGATAGAATGGTGTCAGGAGAGCTGTTTCATAATGATCATGGAACGTCTTTATTGATGGGATGATATTTTAACAAAACTATCCTTTCTGCCATCTAACCCATCGTCAAAATATTTACGAAAAAATTATGATTGTAATGCTTGCAAACTTAACATTTGAAACTCATACAAAAATGACACGCTGTAAGATCCGGAAAAAAATTAATGAAAACAATATAAACGCAATATATCAAAGTTAACTATCAGAAGTATCATGAGGTGTGAAAGTATTAGCAATTGTGGAAAAAACTTGAGGATTATTGTACTTACGTCCTTTACAAAACACCTGCTGCAGGAAAACACCTACACAAGAAGAAGGGGGTGTGAAAAACCTGCGAAATATAGTGTGTAGCTAGTGTTTTACTGCAGAGATTGGAACAAATTAAAGTTAGAGTGAAAACAAAAGTAAGTTTATGTCGGTTTCTGAGTTTGAATACTATGTAAACGTACAATCCCTTTTGTAAAAGTCTTCGGAAAATGTGCCCCACCCAGTGAGATTTCGTCATGCTCACGTGGGCTCTCTAGTATCCGCGCTTCTTTCAGCTTCAAGACCTTGAAGATGAAGTGTCAATCAATAGGATGCCTCCAATGGTAGGGCGTTTTTAACAACCTGTCAGTACTTGATTAATTTCATCCCGTTGGTTGACGTCGTTTGGAATTTGATTTATTTACCCGCATATTCGGTTAACTTGGAACGAATTCTCTTATTATCGAATTGATCCCATTGAAGGCTGCGGCGCAGTCATCCTCATAGACGCAGACGTTATCACTTTCACTTCCTTCCTGCCAATCTTTCGGTTGTCTGTTGAGAGAATCATTCTCCTTTATGGAAAGATTAATGGCTGCCACATAATGAAATGAAACCTACCTTTGCCCTCCCCCATTGTGATAATGAAATTGTTAGGACCGCGTTAATATGAATACTTTGTCCATGTGAGGAACGGAGTTACTGTAAACAATAAGTCGACGGTTGAAAGTCGAAGATTTATCGTCCGAGTTTCGGAATAATTGCTTGTGCGTAAAATAATTTATCGTTCATAAAATAAATCTCATCAATTTTCGTTATACATTTCTATATTGTGTTTTGCTCTTAAGGCCGTTGTACACGGTACAACTTATCATACAAGAACTTGTTCAATGCGGAAATTGTATCGTGTACGAGGTCTTGGTACAATTTCTTGTGCAAGAAATTGGATCTTGCTCTAAATTATTGGATGAAACCGTCAAAGATCCACTCCATAGCTTCTGCTCATGGCATATGAAGGTAGTGGTGCGTTCGTTTAGTATTCGTAAGGTTGGTATTCTGTGAAGTAAGATTTCACGCTTTCCCGGCGAATTGCATTGATGAACTCTTCTCGGGCTCTACACCGGGTGAGTGAATGTAATGCTGCCGACGTTTCGGGTAGCGACTCGTTACCCATCCTCAAGGCAAATGTCACGTAACTAAACCGTCCGTTGGTTTTATACGGACGCTGGCGGTGGGGGATTGGTCGAGCCCCGATTGTTGAGCTGGAGGACCGTTGACCGAAACGTCGGCAGCATTACATTCACTCACCCGGTGTAGAGCCCGAGAAGAATTGGTGTTCTGTGTTTGCGATCACTTTTATTCTTATAAACGTGGCAAATCTTACATTTTTTTGTACAAATCGTGATATTGTTTGTTGCTTCCATATTATGTTATTCTTTTTTGCTTCCATATTTTGATATTGGTCAGTCGTGTTGGAAGTGTTCTAATTCACAAAAGATGAGTTTGACGTATTGACAAACTTTAAAACTCAGCAATGATATTAGGATGACATTATTGAACCAAAAAGGAAATTCTAGCAACGAGCATAAACATGGTATTTGTGGGAGAAATAATGGGTTTCATGAGCCAATGAAAGGGTGCAAGTATCCAATCAAATAATTTTATTTTATTATTGCTAGGATTAATGGTATATAATCAGTTACTGTGGCAGTATTTTCAAAATACTATCACCATCGGATAAGGCAATTCAGCTGTTTGACGTTAAATGATATGTGCGAATGCAATTGGCGTACAAATTACATGAAAATCTTTGATCTTGTACGTTCGTCAACCAACTTCTTGTGCAATTTATTGCTGAAATCTCGCCGTTCAATTTATGGTACAAGATCTTGTATAAGAAAAGGTACCGTGTACAGAGGCCTTTAGAGAAAGTGCAGCAAGATGGAATATTCATGCTGGCCGCGCTGATGACATCGAATCAGCCTAGCAAATTAGAGATCAGGGTTCGAATCCTGCCTCAAATGTGGCCTTCAAATTAATCACAGACTTAATCCTAGAACGGTAACGCTATTTTTTTCACCCTATTCTGGTAAGGCGGGGTGAAAAATCACCCCAATTTTCAAAAATTCGTACCTGGAACCCATCATGACTATGAGAGTCCTATAGGGGCTTACGTTTTTTGTTTTTTAACGTAGAATTACGTGACTCAAACAGTTTTTGTTCAAAGTTTATAGGATCAGAGAAAAACGAGTAAGAAGGACGAGAAACGTGAAAAATCAGCAAAATCCCTTTTTTTCGTAAATTTACGATATCCTAATGAATTTTCAACTGAATTGAGTGAATCAAACAAGATTATAAAGGGAATATGTTATGCTTTAAGACGATATCAGTTGTTTTTTTTAGTTCTGAAAAAAATGTATTTATTTTAAGAAATCAAAGTGCGCAAATTTTAAGAAATTGAAAAATCGATTTCTGCCGCGGAAATGGGTATTATTAGTAAGAAATTTGTTCAAATTGTTAAAAACCGGCTTTATTAGAAAGCAAAGAGCACACACACTATCATTGTGCAAAAAATCCAAATATCATCACTGCGAAAAATACATACATTGCGATTTCCTATGTTTTATTCTTGCTGAGCGCACGTTTGACAAAACACCCCTGTGCTCTGGACACGCGTATGCCGTACAACGAGAGCATTTTACTGCATATTTCCGGTCAATGGCTCTAGGGCAATGAACACACCTTCCCTGTCTGGCTGTTCCTTTTGTTGGTCGTCGGTTTGGTCCTTCATCCAACACTTCTTGAATAAGGTTGCCTAGGCAGCTTAGTCAGGTGTTTCCTCCTCTTTATATGGGGCAATGTTAGGTCTTGGATATGGATCCACCTTTTGTCATGTTGTAAAACATGAAAATCTCTGATTTATTGGTATTTTGACCTATTTCCTGCAATCGGTGGAATGTTGATAGGACAAGAACCACCTTATTCTTTTTGGGAGTGAAGGATACTTAAGTTTTATTTTGGTCAAAAGCGAATTTTAAACTCCCTATTGCAACAGCAATTTTGAAATGAGGTGGTATTTGAGGTTTATTCTTCTTCAGGGTACCTTCAGGTGCAGCAGGATCTTCATCTTGTGTGTTTAACTGGACCACAACATCCGAAGATCTCAGGTTATAGCGCTAAGCCATATTTTGGATCTTTGCATGATGATAACACCCGTAAATTAGGTTATGTTATGCATATATGTATATATATAGTGTGGGCACTGTACACGTAATACTTACCCAAAAAGTAAAAAAATAAAAATAAAAGTGAAGAAAACTTGAAAAAAACAAAAAGTATACACAAACGGTAACGTGGGGTGAAAAAACACCCACTCGATCTTCTAACGTTTACTGCCTGAGACTGCGCGTGCGACTGACGCGGGGAACGGGCTCTCCCTACTCCCAGAAAATGAAAGTGAATTATGGACGAGGACCCGAGTCGCAAACATAAGCCGTTCTCGTTTGGTGCGAGATATAGACCGCTCTGGGGTGTTTTTTCACCCCGCGTTACCGTTCTAGGGTTAATAAATGGAATGGTGTATACCCAGCGGTTGGATCGCCTTAAACCTAATGATCACGCGTTAGCGTTGAAACACGTGTAGTCTAATTTTGCATTAAATTGTGGACAATACCATATCTTAAGTAGGTTTTGTACTTCATTTATTTAAGATGCTGTTCCACCAAATCTCGCCTGACACTGTTGAATTCGTTCTGCCAACAAGTCTACCCTGGAGAGATTTGGATTATATTTTCAAGATGGGCCGGTTAATTTTTTGTCACTGTTTCTTCGTACTGTTTTCAATTTTCGACTGCTGTTTCTTTAACTTATCGACATTAATGGCATAAATATTTGTTATATTCTGTAAACATAAATAGCTGTCATATGCAGTCGTTTTCATCCTTCATTATTCTCTTACCTCAGAGAATTAAGAGCATATTTGAAACAATGTGGGATTTGTTGAATGAAAACGTTGAATTAACGACAGTATCTAAAGTGGGATGAAAATATTATGCAGCGATGTGTCTCCTTGATCATCTCGGTCCATGAAAGCCTCTTTCGAAAGACAATTGTATTGAGTATTCCACCACTCATATCGTGAGAGGAAATACCATGCAGTTGGTTGCTAAAACTTTATAAATCCGTCTCAGCTGAAAATGATTTAATTAGATTGATATTTTATCGAATATACTGCTAAACGCTGCTCTGTAGCGTTTCGGGTTTATCTCATTCCAACATTTGACCATCAACCGAGCGCACAGTGTGCTGAAATAAAAGAAATCTGGGCAAAATTCCAAGTATGTTTCTTTTTTCCAGTCTGGAAGGTGCAATTCAGCATGGTACTTTTCTTTTATTGGTGCAAGAGCAGGTGATGTGTGATTTAATGTCATAACTATCGCGCATTAACAATATGCAATGGCTTAAAATTGAACAAAAAATGATAAAACGTCGGAATTCAGTTTTTGCTGAAAATTCGAAATTTTCTCCGAAATGAAGAGATTGCATTACCTTTTGTAGTAGTTTTGCGGAATCTAATATTGTAATACTATGTAGACATACAGAATGCGCATTGATTGCCGTCCACTACATGCTTCTTCATATTTGGCAGATTATTCATCCCCGAGATTTTTGCTCCGCAGATGAAACAACTCAACTTCCTGTATCAGAAAAGGGCGTGGAAGAGTATTATTAGTAGAGCAAATATCACTGTAAATCAATTACAGTTATAACACGTCAAAAACTAAGAATTTTTCTGCATAAACCTAACTAACCTTTGTTCCGTAAAGCTAATACAAATGGCTCTGCAGCCTCTTCATTTCCTGGTTTTTGAAGAGGGGGTTTCAATGGGGAACATGCACAATTTTTTATAACTCTTTGAATGTGAAGTTTATTAGCTGAAATGTGTTTTCCGAAGATTTTGCTGAGGAATTAAGTTGTGTTACAAAGGTATTGCTCTTTGAAAATTGTATCTTTTCGGCAGCTTAAAAACACGAGGTCATCGCATGACGTCACGGCACGGTATCACTATGGGCGTTGTTTATCTGTTTATGCGTGGAGGTAAGTTGTTAAATAAATTCTTGGCGATAGTGTATGTATTTATCTCATTTGTTTAATGCAATAAACGTTGTATTTCGAATTTTTATTTACGTAGTATGGATTGTAACGAGCAAATCGTCCATTAATTATTTAATGCCTGTTTAGTGCCCAAGAATTTCTACTACGCCTATGCAGTTGCTGGTTATTTTTAAGAAGAACGCCGCCATAAGGGAGTCAACCAAAGGAAATTGTCGGAATGTGCTTTTTTTAAGTATTTTTTCAGTCATCGTTTCGTTCGAGAAACGGCTAAAAACCTCAAAACAATATATTCACTTCGTTTTCTGTGAAAAATAAATGTCTATCTCCGTAGCAATATGGAACCTATACCGTAAAGTGACGTCAGAAGGCGTTTCAGGTCACGTGACTTTCGGCAATTTATGGGAACATTTTAAATTCATTTAATAATCTTTGTGGTGGGCGTAGAAAAATTTGGCTTATATATTTAAATTGGTGAGAAAATTTCGCATCTAGTACATCATTAATCTTCGAGAAACAAATTTCATGCATATTCCCCATTGTTGCAACCTTATTTTCAACATCATACAAGGTATGGTCCATGAATATACTGGAGGTATTGGCATACAAACTCATGGGTGACAATTAGGTGAGAATGGATGTTCCTTGGGAAGGAATAGGCTACACATACTCCGTACAAAACATTGAGGTTCATGCGGTTCTTCTGGAGAAAAGGTGTGTATTAAAAAATAAATAACAATGAATCATAATCATCATCATCATCAGTATTTCAATCCTGGAATTGGTTAACTGCTGCATTCCATTCTTCCCTATTCAGTGTTCATTCCCTCACGCCCTGGTATGTTTTCTCTTTCACGTCCTTCTTTATTTGCCCTGTATACTTATCCCTTGGTCTTCCTCGCTGGACCTTCCCTTTAATCTTCCCTTCTATTACATTTCTAACTAATTCATTCAAGGTATGTCCAGTCCATCTGGTTCTTATTTGCCGCATGGTTTTCCATATTGTCCTTTCTTCATCTGCTCTTCTGTACACCTCTTCGTTCCTCACTTTATCTGTCCATTTAATTTTCATCATTCTCCTCCAGCACCATGTTTCGTAGTCTTCAATTCTTCGTTGGTCTGCTTCCCCGATGTTCCATGTCTTTGATCCATTGAGTGCCACGCTTTTTTGAAGTTTTGATGAAGTGCTTCCTTGTTTTCAGCCGTAGGTTCTTTGAGCTCAGTAATTGTCTCTTCTTCATAAACGCCTACTTAGCTTGTGTTATTCTTCATCTTGATGTCCGTCGAGCTTCTTCCATCCAAAGTTATAGGTAGGAGAAGTTCTCCACTTGTTCCAATTTCACTACTCGAATTGTGATGTTTGCCCTAAGCTTCTCTCTTCCGCACACTAGGATTTTAGTTTTCTTCTTTTTGATGCTCATATTATATTCTTGAATTACTTGGTCCGTTGTGGTCAGGGATGCTTGCAAGTCCTCTAGACCTTCTGCTAAAACTGCGATAACAATGATATCATACCAAAATTACAACGCAATGGTGCCTGTCATCTTCCTAATACTATTTAAGGGAAGTTAAAATGCATTTTATTCCCCAGAGGGGATGTGTTTGAAATCGTCGGGAATATTTCGTATAGGTAACCAAGGATTCACGTGGTATAAACACGAATTGTTCGCAAATTTGGTGTGCTAAATCGCTGATTACAACCTCATACATTGTTTACGCATGTGTTTTATCTGACCTGTGGGCTCTAAAGTCGATATTATTATTATTATAAGTATTCTACCGGTGAAGGTAGGTTTAAATGGACATTTAATTCTTCCCACCCCCTAAATTTCACACGATGTCCCTCCTCAGCCCCTCATACCTTCTGCCACCTATCATTCCATCCAAGCTACCCGTTCTTCTTCTCCCTCTTCCCCGCTTACCCAACACTCTTCCCTCAATCACTTCCTTCAAAACACCATCCCCTTTTATTACCTTTTCCATCCACACCTTCTGCCTTCTCCTAATTTCATCTATCAAATTTCTTTCCTCTCCTACCAATTCTAGCACTTCATCGTTCGTCTTCCTTTCGACCCACTTTATTTTCTCCATTCTTCTCCACACCCACATTTCAAAAGCCCTAAGTCTATTTTCATCTTCTTTTCGCAAAGCCCACGTTTCCGCCCCATATAGTGCAACGCTCCATATTAAAATTTTCACTAGTCTTTTCTTCACTTCCCTACTCAAGGCCCCTGTCATTAGCTCACGCCTACGAGTAAAGGCTTCTTTTGCCAATGCAATTCTCCTTCTCACTTCAATGCTGCTATACCCTTTTTCTTCCAGCACACTACCTAGATAGGTAAATTGCTCTACCTGCTCTAGCTTCTGACCTCCCACCTTTATCGTTATGCTGGCTCTTTTTGTTCTTGAAAACCGCATTACTTTCGTTTTCTTCTGGTTTATCTTCATCCCGTATCTTTCGCACTGTCCCTGCAACGCATCCAGCATTTTTTGCAAGCCACGGGCAGACTGGCATACTAGCGCTTGGTCATCCGCAAACCTCACTGATTTTATCAATTTCCCCCCGACCTTCACTCCAGCCTCCAGTTCATCCCAAGCCCTTCTCACCATTTCCTCCGAGTATATGTTGAAAAGTACCGGTGATAAAGGACAGCCCTGCCTAACTCCCCTCCCTATTGTTGCCCAATCCGATTCTCCATCTGCTACTCTCACTTGCGCCTTCTGCGCCATATATAAATTCCGAATCAGTCTCCTGTCTCTCCAGTCTACTCCTATCTTCCGCAATATTTCCATTAACTTGTCCCACCTCACTCTGTCGAACGCCTTTTCGAAATCAACAAAGCACGCGAATACGTCCTGATTGTATTCTAGGTTCCTTTCCACTAGTATTCTCATCACTGCAATCGCATCCCGAGTGGCCCTCCCCTTCCGAAATCCAAACTGATCCTCGCCTAGGAATTCATTTGCTCTCTTTTCCATTCTCCTATTGATGATTCTAAGCACTACCTTTGCCGCATGAGAAATCAAACTTATCGTTCTATAGTCTTAACATTCCTTTGTCACCCTCTTTTTCGGTATAGGTATCAGCACGGTTTTTACAAAATCCTCCGGCCAAGCCCCCTCCTCGTATATTTTACGAACAAGTTCATAAAATCTGTCCCTTCCTCCTTTTCCTAGGTTCTTCAGAAGCTCAGCTGGGATGCTATCAACCCCCACCGCTTTTCCTGCCTTCATTTCTCGCAGTGCCTTCTCTATCTCACTATCCAGTATTCCGGGGCCCACGTCATCCTGATCTACGTCCTTTTCCTCTTCTATGTCCAAGTTGCTAGGCCTATTTTCGCTATCATACAGTTCCTCAACATATTCCCTCCAACGACGTTGGATCTCCTCTGGCTCCATTGCTAAATTTCCCTTTCTGTCTTTGATGCACGGGACCGTTTTCCATTTCTTATTTCCCGATAACACTCTAACCTTTGAGTACAGACTGCCTATTTCTCCTTCTCTCTGGAGTCTCTCCAGCTCCTCGCATTGCCGACTCCACCACTTTTCTCTTGCTCTCTTTGTATCTCTCCTAAGCCTGTTGTTAATCTCCTTATAACGCCTTTTGCCTAGTTCTGTATTTACATTTTTCCATTTCCTTCTTTCGTCTATCCTTTCCATCATTTCCGCTGTTACCCATGGTTTCTTGATCCTCCTAGTGTCTACTGTTCCTATTGTTTTCTCCGCTGCTTCTTTTATGCCCGTCTTTATCATTTCCCATCTTTCATCTATTGTTCCTCTTCCCTCCTCTTCCCTCATGCATCTATCCACAATCTCCTGGTATTCCCTCCTCTTCCCTCCAATCAGTGCTCCTACATCCCACCTTTTTATTTTCCTTCCTACTTTCAACCTCTTTAGTCTCATCTCACATTTCATCACCACCAAGTTATGGTCGGAGTCGGCATCTGCACCTGGGAAACTATGCGAGTTCTTTACACTATTTCTGAATCTTTGCCTAATCATGATGTAGTCTAATTGGTACCTTCCAGTATCCCCCGGCATTTTCCACGTGTACCTACGCCTAGGGTGGTGTTTATACCACGTATTTGTAATCACTAAATTATTCCTCCTACAGAACTCCACTGCTTTCTCGCCCCGGTCATTCCTTACACCCAGACCATACTCCCCTACTTCACTTCCGTCCCTCCCTTCCCCTACTACAGCGTTCCAATCTCCCATAACTATTAGGTTCTTCCTGCCCTTTACTTTCCCCATTACTTCTTCCAACTGGTCATATACTTCGTCAACTTCCTCTTCTCTATGCCCCCCTGTCGGCATGTAAACCTGTACTACGACTACATTTTCCGGCTTAGCTTTGATTTCGATGGCTAGTATTCTATCGCTTACCTGTTCCACATTCAACACCCTTTTTCCTAATGTTGCATTCAATACGACTGCTACTCCCCGCTGGCTCTCTTCCCCTCCACTGTATATAACCCTGTACTTTTCACTCCAGAAGTCCCCCTGGTCTCTCCATCTTACTTCGCTTAGTCCCAACAAATCGATCTTTCCCCTCTCCATTTCACGCTTAATGTTTTCTAGTTTTCCTGCCCTTAACATAGTCCTAACGTTCCATGTCCCGATCCTTAGCATTGCTGCTCTCTTCTCTGGTTTATTCTTCGCCGCCGCTGCTGTTGCCGCTGCTGCTGTCATTCTTTTCGTGCAAGGATTTCGTGAGATGACGACCGCAGAGTCCTTGCTTACCCTGCTGCCGGGCACGACACCCGTTCCACTAATTTGGTTCTGGGCCCCGTAGTTGCCAGGATTCAATTCTCTATTGTTCAAGTCCATTGTGATCTTGGGAGAGTTTAATTGAGGTGGTTTCCCGTTGCCTGCCTCAATAGTGTTTTTAACGTGACACCATCACTTGTTAGGCCGACCCACTGGGGTCAGACGCCTTCTCACAGCCGCCTCACTGAGGAACAGACGCTGCGAGTACGGTACGTGGACTACCTTTCGTCAGGCTCCTACCCTTCGACCTGTCTGGCATGGGTGACCCTACCAGGAGCAATATTAGTTACTCCCGCCAGTGTAGCTCTTGGGGTCACGGGAACACGCAAGCCCCAATCCCACCACGACAAGGCGTAGTCCATGGGGAAGGGAAAGTCGATATAGATGAGAAAAACTCAAGTGGGAACAATTAATGACAAAGAGTGTTTCAGACACACCAAGTTTGCGAACCATTCGTGTTTGTACCACGTGACTCCTAAGTAGGCTATTCGAGGTAATCCCGACAAATTCAAACACAACCCCCGTGGGAGGTAATTTTATTGCTAAAACTATTTCAAATTTGACTTAATTGAACTACTGCGCGCTTTCCTCTGTGTATTTGACGAATCTTAGAATTCATGCCTACTTACAACTCCAAAGTTTTATTTTATTTTAGTTCTATTTATCTTGCTACTCTTACGTTCGATTTTATTCCCATGTGAGTTAATTTTATGGCTTAAACTGGTTCAAATTAAACTTATTTAAACCATACTTGGCGCTTGTTTGCGTGCTGGCCCACTTTCCTCTGTTTCCTTGACTAATTTAATAAAATGGATATCATTATTCATCTTACTACTTTAAGTTATACCACGTGCAAAAAAAAGTTCATTCGTCCAAGTCCCACGAGTAGCAAGCCTGTATGTACGTGCCTACCAATATGGCCGACCTTGCTTCTCAAATCAGATACAATGTCTCCTCCAGTACGTTATAACCTCCTTGGGTTGTGAGGGCGATTCCCGCCATGGGAACCATGGGAACGAAGATGTGAGTCCCGCTCGTATTCTTCTCTATCCTCTCCGCCATCTCTTGCTCCTCGGACTGAGAGTCTTAAAGGCAGGATCCACCCTTTACCGCCTCTTCGCCGACTCCTCCTTGGTGCGAATCTTGAGCCACGATCTCGCATGCGGTCGGAGATAGGCATCTTCTAACTCATTCATGCCTACCCCTCCATCCCCTACCCAAACCCTTCCGGCGGACATATCTACATGTACATGTATCTGCATCTACATAATACCCAGCAAACCACCATAAAGGTGTGTGGCAGGGGGTGAATTCTCACCAAACATGCTCTTCATATCATGCACAAAAAAGGATAGTATTAATATACTAGTCTAAACTTCACTATTTAAACAAGATAAAAATAGCAAAGTAAGCATGCAAAAACATGCTGTTAGTTGGGTTACCTTCAAGTCTTTATACCAACATGCAGCTACCTATGCTATACATTGATTCACTCGTATTGGACATATTTACCGCTATTCATATCCCTAATCTTACGAGGAAAAAAGGACATTTTGATTCTGTCAGTTCGGCAATCAATTTCTCTAATTTTATGATTATGGTCCAGTCTACCATAGCAAGTTGGTGTTCACAAAATATATTTAACGTCATCACTGAAAATATTATCTTGGAATTTATTTAGGAGATTAAGTCTATATTACAACCTGCGATCTGACAATTATTTCCATTTTAACTCATTTAGTAGACTGGTTACGTCAATATAGTTATCGTACCGTCCCTTTACAAATCTTGCCGATCTTCGCTGCACACGTTCAAGTTCATTATTTAGACCGATTTCGTAGGGATCATATCCCGGGCGGTCCACCCTGTGATCGCAGTGATCGATATGTCGAACGAGGTGGAGGTCGGGAATCGAATCGTTCCGTTTCCATCGCGAGATGTGCCCGCCGAACCCCTGAAAGCTCTCCGTGTTTTGCGCTGGCTGATTTGCACGGGTGGTGCGAAGAGCGTCCAGAAAAGAGGTCAGAATGTACTGGAGGCATGCTCTTATCATCAATCATCGGCCGAGTTCTTATTTGATACAATGTTGTGTAGAAAGAGAAGGCTTCTACAAACTACTCTTTGTTTTATATATAAGAAACAAAGGGCTTTCAACATGTCATTTCTGTGTATTCTTTTCTTGGCATGCTAAAATAGTCCTCATACCTCTTGATTGCAGTTTTTTTAAGTTTTGTTTATTCGTATCAAATAGATGTCACCGTGATTCTAAGAGAGAGTCCGCAACCCGAGTTGTACGTGTTTGAGTGCGTGTGAGCGTATGTGCGCGAAGAAAGGCCGGTGAGACGAGACTCAAAGTGATTCATCGAGATATCGCGCTCGAGTCCCGATCGATTTCAGCCTCCGCTGAGCCAGAGGAATGCGGTGATGATTCCCGATTCAGGCTCTGCCCCGGGGTTTCCCGCGACGTTGAATTGAAATCCCTTTTCAACGCGCGTCTTGTTCGGTTAAGCGGTTCGACCGTTAAGTGATTTCGCGCTGAATCCAAGTCTTCGAAGCTCTTTTAGTTTCAATCGCTACTTATGCGAGCCCCTTCAATCGCACTCGTTACATCGATTCGGATTATCCTCGGAACATTTTGACTCATCGCCCTCTGCGATCGCTTTTGTCCCGAGGCATTTCAAGTCGTGGAAGTAGCGCGCGGCATCCATCTAAATCAAGCCTGGCGGTAACCTTGTGGAAATCGTCGGCAAATATCCCCCCATTTCCTTTCCCTGCTGAGAAAACATGGCAAAAATGAAACAGAGTTATCGCCTTTTACTTATATCCAGCCAGCATAATCAACTTCTAAACCATCATTCTTCTCTTTTTCTTCTCTTTATCTTCATTTATTCACAAATTTGACTTCTTACCACGTCGAGTACATCTTTTATCATCGTTCTCCGTGATCTCCTACTCTCCTAATATCCAGAACTTTTCCTTCAAACATGTATACCTTAAGTTGCTATGTCTTACAAAGTGGCTGAAATTCTTTTCTTTTCTAAAAGCGAGTCTTTACTGTCCCCTTATTTCCTCTTGTATTTATTTCTATTTTGTTACTTCCAACACATTCTCGCTGCCTATAAATGCTTCTTGTCCTCTGTAATTATTCCAGCTTTCTTAGCAAATTAAAATACGTATATTTACGGTAAACGTTTTCATAAACTCTTTCTTTCTTTCCTTGCTGCGAGAGCTGATTATTATTAAGGTCTTTTCTATGTGAAGCCTCATGATCTATTGCAGGTTTTATTCTATTGCCATTTGAAGTTGAACTGCCTATAGCAGTTCTTTGCATCTATTTTCATGTGAAGTAAAACTTCCTCCTTAAAAAAATTGACTACCTTTCCTATGTATTTTTTCTTCCAAATTAAGTGATGTGTTTGTTCAGGTAGCGTAAAAATAAAATACGTTGTATATTCCACACAATTTTAATCCACCGACTCGAGTTTCGCCTGCTCCGTAGACACTTTTAGGGTTATAACGTTAATTCAGGTTCACCATGAAAATGTCTACGAAGTAGGCGGAACCCGGGTCGGTGGATTAAAATTGTGTTGAGCATACAACGTATTTTATTTTATTTTTACGTAAATATGCAGTTCCACCAAGTTACGCCTGAAATTGTGCATGTTCAATTAAGAATGCTGATGGTCCTCAGTTTATTTTTGTTGAGCTGTGTGCAATGACGTTTACAAACTAAAATTATTTTTCTGAATAGAGCAGAATTTTTTAAGAATATACTACGTTTTCTCCATCAGACAATGAGTGAATATTTTCGTTAATACCATAAGTACTGGAAGAAAACTCCAATTGACTCATTGGTGCCAGTAGCGTCACTAATTGTAAAAATAGACGATAATGAGTTATTTTTTGTCCAAAAAAGGCTGCATCGCGTATGTTAATTTTAAAAGCATTTATTGTTGTTAAGTATTTATTTGGTGACAAGTTATAAAAATCTCTAATGGCCGTAATAAATAAAAAAAAGAGATTTTTATAACTTGTCACTTTAAGAGGCCGTAGAGCTCACGTCCCTTAGTTTTATTTATTCGTATTGGAATCTTACATACAAAAGTGATTCATCGATTTGCTGTACATGGAATTATTTTTCATTCAGTATCATTTTATTAAGAAATTTTCAGGCAGGATTATTATTTATTAATATTTTCATTACGTAAAGGTTTATTTATATTCATTCTGGCTCAACGATGCAACTTCGCGGATGTAATTAATTGCAGCATGAAGCGAGTCGAAGTTCAGGGTACTGAAATTCCTGTATCCTCTCGTCATGCATCAACATTCTTTTGATACGAGATGATCGCAACGCTGGCATCAATCATCGCAGTGAGAGCATACCTTTCGTCCTCACTCCCTCTCAACAATCCGAAGACTGCGCATGTGGTCTGCTATTGCCCTTCATAGCTGTCAGTCAACGCGGGTGGCAGTTAGGAGGTGGTTCATGGGCAAACTTGGATTCCTTTGATGGTCTCAGAGGCGCGGCATGCTCTTGTGATGTTAATGTATTTCCGTTTTAATTTCTCCCCCGCTGCTTTGATGTTTGCGCTATTGGAAAGGCTCTGCAACTCCAGAGAGGAGATGAGAGGATATAGACGCAACATTTCGCGATTTAATTCGCATTTCATCTTTTTTTTTACCAGGACGATTGTACGCGTAGCTATAGTGGGGATTATTTTGAACATGGATAGAGGGAAATTGTTTCTGTGAGATCAGAAAAAATGTTAGTGGGAATTCTGGTGTCGGCTTTATCTTACTCGTGTCAGAAAGTGCCAGGGAGTCCTCGGTTTAACCTTGCATCTCTCAAACCGAAAACTGTAGTTGTTCCATTTTTCAGAAATGATGCAGTGATCATTGCATTCGTTTTTGCTTACTTAGCAAAGTTGCACTTATAAACGTGAACGTTCATAGCCTTGAGCATGGAAATAGAAATTTGTTGTTAATAACTTAAGAAACTCAAATAAAGTTAGCCACAAAGAGAAAGAGTCACTACTAGTTCAGATCTAGGCTGTGGTACGAATAAAGCGGTGCACTTTTTTAGTTGTAAAACGCCTTGGGGATTGGTTAAAGTTGAGGTAAGAGTGATTAACTGAGGCTTTACTCGTTTAAGGTTCGATCGAGTAAAGATGTAGCCATGACTATTGAAATACAGTCCTCGGATCGTTAGGAATAAGATATTAGGCACGGTTTTTAGTATTTAACTCCGATTTTGAAGTAGTTTTTGCTATCACTTTGCTTTATGTACATAGGTTATGCAACGCCATACAGTAGCGTTTAAACAAATCATGTGCGTGTTTTAGCCGTAGTACATCTGCGTGTATTAGCTTCCTATCACAGGCATCCGGGTTTAAATGCAAACAAATGCAAAGGGTTTTGTTAGCGAAATTCTGGTCCCTCCTTCAGCGTTATTTGGAATGCACTTCTAAGTCGGTATTCAATCTGTGGGATAGGAGGTTAAACCTCGGACCACGTGGCTCCTTCTGCCTAGAGAAGGCCAATTCCGACGCCGAGTTTTCCTCAACCTTTCCTCCGTTAGCTCAAATAGCATTTCCTGTGCCCAATTAGTCAACTTTTATCAGTTTGTGCATGATCTAAGCTGTCGGTCTCCTTCCCCGATTAGATAGATATTCGAGTTAGCGAAGGAAATGATTGGAATATAAGTTTATTTATTTAGTGGAATTCTTCTCGAAGTTATTATCTTGAGAATTAAACATTCATTCTTACGTTATCATTAAGTTACCACTTGGTGAAAAACAAATTGTGATTCATCTATTGGGACTGGTCGATAGTTTCCATCTGGAAATCATTGTTACTCGAGGATGTCGAAGGGATTTTAAATATTTTTTTCCGAAAATGGTGTGGAAAATGCGCTAAAAGCGTTTTTATTGCTTTTCTGAGATTTGTCGGAAAAGAGCGTGGGAATTTTCATCAGCTATTCTTTTCTTTGCGTCTTTTCATCAGATGCGTGTGTGATGAAAGGTCTGATGGACACCACGATATGATTTTTATATTGGACTAACGATGCAAACTTAGAAGTATTCGACGGTATTTCTCAGTCATGCCGGCGATGAGTCTTAACATGTGGACGATAACTCCGGATATGGGCAAACCTTGCTATTTTACAACCCCGTGTGTAGTTAATGTGATTAATTCATAACGCAATTTTTTAAATAAAGCCGAGCAATTTTTTCTAGTGATTTATGAATGGAACTAATATAGCAAATCACTCTGAATTCCACACTAGTAGATACTTGCCGTTTTATCGACTTTGTTGGAAAATTTTTAAAAAGGTGACGCTCTTAGGATCTACAACCTTCCGAATCTAGTTTCAACATTAATAATATAGAGCTAAACTTAGCGTTAAATACCTCAGAAAGTGATGTCTAATTTCCCTCAGTGCTTTATTATGCTTATTGCGAACGTAGCTATTGGGAATGTTGTCACTTCCAGTACTTTTTCATTTTATTTTAATAATGCCTTAGTTTCTGCTGAACAACATGGAAATATTCGCTTCAATGGTGGAATAAGATTAGTTGATAGGCATATTGTTATCGATCAAGTATTTGGGAGATTGTCTTAAGGCGTTTCGAAAATATATTTTTAAGAAATTAATTTCCTGAAGTACGGGAAATGTAATTTGCTGAATAAAATATATTTCAGGTAACGAGGGACCTAGACAGGGGAAGAGAGTGAATTAAAGGTAAAGAGAGAGAGAAAAGAAGAGAATATCCTGAGTTCTTGATAATAGCAAAACCTTGGGTCTGTACCTGAAGGAACTTGTATCCCAAAAGTTCATAAACCAAAAGGATTTTTGGTCGTAGGAATCAACGTAAAATGGATTCATCCGTTCTTTGATTCCAGTATAATGGTTATTAAAATTTTTGTGCTCATTGAAGGGGCACAATTGGTAACCCGAGATGGTTTTTGTTTAGAAATTTCGTACGAAACAGATTAGTCTGTGATAAGGAGTGGTCGTGATCCGAGGCTTCTCTTCATTTCACAAAGTACTGAAAAGTTTCGCATCATCAACCAGAGTGTGGTTTCATGTTTTCGAAGACGTCGTTTCAGGCGTGTCCATGTTTTTTCTTTCTTCTTCTTTCTCCTCCTTTGTCTTGTGAATCCACCTTTTCATCCACTTATCCATTCCATTCTCGCAACCTTCCCTTTCGTACCGAGCCGTTCCCTCCATCTCAGGCTCTCGTGTTTCCCCAAGAAAGAACTCCGACGCGTCTTGGAAAAAATCATTCCGATCTCCTTCGCGAAAACTAGTTCCTTTTGAAACGTGTTGTAATAATATTTTTTTCATATCCTGTCAGGAGAAAAATGAAGGATTGAGTGCGAAAGATATGCTCGTGTCTCTTGCGAGGGTCATGATGTTGAGACATTCCTGGACCGCTTTGCTTCTGGTTTCGTTTCCTGCTGTCGGTGTGTTTGTGTGGCAATAAGAGGGGGGTGCATTATGACCTCCCGGTAATGCCGTTCTCCACGTCTCGCAGGGAGGTTTTTTTCGCCCCCTTCCGGCTGCGAATTCGCTTTGCTAAAAAAATTATCTGGTTTCTCTTGCCAAAGGTGGTCCTTTTTGGTTTTTTAGAAACCGTGAATTGATTATGCAAGCAGGACTTTTTTTTGCAAAGAACCAGCAAAAATCCACGGTCCAGCGTGCCAAGTCACCTCCCGAGGAGCTGGTAAATTAAAAAAAAAAGTTGTAGTTAGATTTTGTTCCTTTTTCGTTAACTTTGTTGCACTATGCTTTAATAAATTGCAGCGAGAATTTAAATTAGCTGTAATGTACCTCAACTCCTGAGGTTAAATCGTACTAACTAACCTGACTTAATCCTGTGACAAATTAAATGTTTATACGATAGATTAGCGAACCTGTGGTCATGGGAACCTTACAGACTTAAGTAATACCGTAATTGCGGCGAGGTGCAGTTGCTAGTGGTAGTACATATGTTATTTAGTAAGAAAAATAGTAGTTCTGAACAGATCAGTTAATCGTGTATCCAACAAACTTTAAATTATTTTAAAAAACTGAGTATTCAAGAAAAGTAATACGATTACACTGTAAAAAAATTATAGCATTTTAAAATCAACTTTGAAAGGTTTTATTGCATTCAGTAGATCATTGGTTGAGATTAATTCCGACGATTAGTCCTTTAGTCCTTTCATTTTTCTAATCTCAGTCTTTTTCAAACTCATGGTAATTATATTATTGGAACATGCCAATTTGACTATGATGAGTAATCCTGAAACTATTCTACTTTTTATTAAACCTGATTAGTCAATTGATAATGCTCTGCCGTGTTTGGATGCGCATTAATTTTATACAGATTTTGCGTATTAATGCGCATTAATTTATAGAAAAGAATCAAATCAAATTAAATTAATTATTTTGGCAGAGCAATTAAATGTGACATGAAATGGTGGCAAAAAATGAATGAGGATGTTTTCAACATTCAGTGTAAAGTTCAATAGTAAAAACGATATTTAGAGTCAAAAGAAGGAAGTTGAACTAAATTTATATCGTGAACTTACTCTGTGTAATAATCGTAACATCTCTTTGGAATATTCTCTCTCCCTCTCTTTGGAAAAAGAATTTCAAGCTGCCACACATCTAGAAGAATTGATGTAATTTTTTGTTAATGAGTAAAAATTGATTATATTAACGTATTTCGTTGTGTAATTACAGAGGAAAATAATCGATTCATCGATCATTCGAATTGAGGAGTGACACTTTCGTTGCGTTATTTAGTTTTATTTTGCAAAACGCAGGTTTCCCCTTTGCATCTTACAATATATTAGTGAGGATCCGAATCAAATCTTCGATGGTGGGATCTCAAATCCCCGCAGATTCCTCCCAATGAGTTCTAAAAAAAGAGCGAAATAATATCTTTCTTTCGTCATTCCCCTTCGAGCATCTTCCCACGATCGTGCAGTAAGTTCTAATCTCCTCCCCATAATTCTTGTGGCTTTCTGACGAAAAATGTCAAAACTGACAGGTATACGTAACTGGTTACTGTCTCTTGCGTTAGCATCGGGGTTATCGCTCACGGTACGGCTACTTCAAAGACTTTCGTAACCCTTCATATTCTTCCTCGAGTTGCTTGTGACAGCCCAGGTCAGATGAAAAGGGCCGTGAAGAAATGGGTAGTGGATGTTCCGGTAATGGACTTGTTAGGGAGACTGTGTTCTTCGCTGATTTGGACATGCAGAGAGTTGTATGAAGGGATATATATACTGACGATAGGTTGCATAAAGGAATATATTGACCGTATATGCCGTACAGCTTAACGGTAAGGAATAGATCGAAAAGAATGTCGAGATGGAGAAGCGGTTGGTTGATGTCAAAGAGGCAGTCGGTTCTTCTCAAATGTCACCAGCAAGAAGGTTTCCACAAAGCATTAATGTGAAATAAACGTGAGAGTTATGAGAGGTTAGGGTTGTATGGAGGTAAATAGTCTTTGATGAACTTGCTATAGCACAATTACCACATACCTTGAGAGAGATAATTCGGTCCTCAGGCCCAACACTTCCCACGAAACTTTCTAACCCGGATCACGAATTCATGAAATAACGCGTCTTTTGACTGTAATCCGACCGACTGTCTACCTGAACGTTTCTCAGACTCGATAAAAATCATCTGTGAAAAAAGAAACATGATAACATATGTTGTAAAATTATTGGTATCGTCAGTGCGTAGGGTTCATTTCTGAAATTAAAGATCACAGTCTTCGAGATGGTCTTGTATTGCAGAATTGAATATAGACTGCTTCCATCAAGTCAAGTCTGAAATTGTTAATTTTAGTACGTAAGGTATTCATTGCATAATTATTTTCTCCATACTTGTTCATTGTCCGATCGTGGTTCAGCATTCTCGAAAAAGACAAAATTAGCTGGGAAACCATGGATGGACAGTGAACAAGTGCGGAAAAATTAATTTCTTCATTTTTTTAATGGCTGAATCCACAAAATGAGGCCCAGATCTCTTTTTTAAATGCCATTTAAAGCCACTACGTGTTCTCGCTTTAATAGTGTGGTGGCAAAACCCACATTTTGACAGACCTTTAAAAAATGTTATACTTGAGGGTGTGAGTAAGTCGACTGACACACAGGAGATGCCAATTTGACATCCTTTCTAGTTTAAAGTCTCTGAACTTTCCTCGCAGCAGAAACGTACTTTGTTCTGTTAACCGAAGTTAGAAGTTGTTTGAATGTAGAAATGCTTTGATATTTGTATATTGTTTTATAAATTTGGTACATCAAACTGTGGGTGAGCTTTAATGTACCCATTTCGGATATTTGATCTAAGTTTTAATTTTTTTAACATTCTCTGTCGTGGCATAAATTACTGCCATGTCCTCAACACCTCTCGTTTTCATGTTTAAAACGATCCTGCGAGTGAAGGAATAACTACGGATAAAATATGCCTGCTCAAGTCGAGAAAATATTGAAACCCTTCGGAGGTGATTCACGCAAGTGCGAAAAATCGCCGTAGGAATCGTTTAAACGAGGGGTAACCATCATATGAACGTGTGCAGATCTCAGCGAGGAGATTGAATTCGCCGATTGAAACCCTATTCCGGAGCTATTCGTTTGCTCTCTCGCCGATATACCCCGCGGGAATTCCCGTCGCTATGCGTATTCCTTCGCGTACGTACGTCTTGGCTTAACACAGACCTCGTTCCTTTCTCTGCCGCTTCTGATGCATACATCGACCTCTTCGGAATGAGCGGCTGGCTGTATCTTTCTAACACTCCCGTATTCGTGATCGTTTCGGCTCATATTTTTCCCTTCTCATGTGGAGAATGTTTTCATTTCCTTAGGGCCTGGCCGAGGTTCACGCGAAACGTGAGTGGAAGTGACAGGCCATAGGGTGGCGTACGGGGTCGGGAATGTTTGAGGGTCGTTATTCCTCTCTTATGGTCGAATGATTTAGAATAGTGGGAAGGTGATGGATCGCCATCCGAGCCAAAGATTAAGGATTCGCACTTTATGGGTACCGAAGATGATGTATTCGCGGTGTAGGATTATTGGTTTTCGTGATGTTATATTGGTCAGTGTAAATTTTCATTGACAACTTCTGCTCTTGCTGATAGAAGTAATAGTTGTTCGTGGGGGGTTTGGTCATTTCGACCATATAGAATGCGTTCTGGCTAGAGGCAGGAATTTTCATCGAATAGGGAAACCGTGGAATGAAACCTGAAAGGGGAACCGTGGAATGAAACCTGACGTTGGCAATTCTTAACGAAGGGTGTGCTGTGGTCCACTCTTTACGTCCCATCCAACGGGCTGTGTACTGACCTCGAAGTGTTTTTCACGCATCATTCAGCTGGGAACCGGCTTACCAATTTTCTCTGTAACTTCCTCTGTTAGTTCCATGTTACTTTCGGGATGCGAACCGGTCCCCTTAAGATGCAAATGCAGTTCTTTGTCCACTGTATCACATAGATCCCCATCCGTTCCCTGTCGATCATTAAGTACCTTTATTTTCATATGCAGTGTACTTCTATAGTTCCGTACATGACGGTCTCTCTTCATGCTGACCATAAAGCCTATCCGGGTCCTCTCTTCTTCCCTCTTGCGTTCAATCCTCTATAACGGCCATTAGCAAACCGTCTCCTTTAATTACTTCGTCCATCCAACTGCACTGATTCATCCTAGTTTCCTTCAACCCTTAATTCCTCCTCTTAGGCTATTCTCTTCTACAACCATGTATACAGAACTTCGTCATTCGTCTTTCTCTTCGGCCATCGTGCCTTCTCCATTTTTTTCCCGACCCACATCTCGAACGTTACCAAACTTTGCTTTTTCTCTTTCCCTAAGGTTCATGTTTTGCAGTCGTACGTCACATACTACATGAAAAGCTTACTAACCTTTTGTTAAAGCTTTTACTGAGGGTTTTTTATCATAAGTTATGTGACGTTACTGAAACCTCTTTCGTCAGTCCATATCTCGAAAGCACATCTTTAATTCACTACTCAGCTCTATCTATACCATGTTTTGCTCATTTACTTATGTTATAAGTTCAAATTATTGCCCTGGAGAATTTCCTTTTTTAAGCTTTTTTATGTTTTCATTTTTTATTTTTTTTATCGCTCCGTACTGAGCGTGTTTAGCACCTTGCAGCGATTACGGCCCATTGGCTGGCTGGCTTACTAAAACTTGGTGGTAAGCGATAGAGCGCATTACATCTTTTAACTTTGCTCATATTATGATCGATTTATTTATTTATATTTGATTCAATCAGTTTCTTTATCTCTGTTCCACCAATAATGCTATTATCTTGTACAGTTTGTACCTATTTCATCTCCTTCATTTTATTTCTTTTTTTTCGCGGCGTTCCGATGATTGTAGAAAGCTTTCAGTAGTCATCCGCGTTGTCATTCTGATATCAGAGTGACAATGCGGACCACTCCCGAAAGCCTTCTACAATACTGCATTTTATGTCTACCCTGCATGTGAAACAAGCGTGTGTTTTTTTATGTGTACAGCTGATACTGAACGGAACCAGGAATGTTGTTCCAAATGATACGATTGTTAAATCTACGATGATTCATATCTATATTGAGTCACCCCCTGCCACACACTTCTACAGTCACCCGCATGGTACAGGGTAAACTCTATCTCGGATATTTTATGCGCGATCCAATATATTTTTCGTCTCTCTCCATTGCCCCCACTTATTCCATCCTTCTTCTTCCCGCAATTCATATAATCTCGATCCTCAATCAACATTACCCTCGCCATTACACGTGATAAATTTCAGTGATGCTCATCGTGGAAAATTTTCATTGTCATTGTGTCAACGAGTTTTCGTTTTCATTTTCTGCTCAAGAGAGCGGTCACAAAGAACCATTCTAGGAAACCGGTTTCCCCTGCGGGGAAGGAAGACTCGTTCTGTTTTTTCGGTTCCATGATAGGCTCTCGGCTCCTTTCATACTCTTTCTTATTCCTCACTTTTTTGTCGTACCTCTTCCTGCTTCCATCGCTGGACGTGGCTGTCAAGCCTTTCTCCCTCTCATTCTGTCCCTGGGGCCATAGGGACTAATTGTGCGCCATAAGTGGCCAATTTGTTCCTCTTATGCTTAGGTCTGAAATTTGCGTCGAATGAAAACATCATCCGAAGAGAGGATATTAACTTCTGAGCAAGTGACTCTGCGTTAAATTAGCAGTTAACCTCTAAGCCTGTTGCCTTAGCCACTTTAGTTAATCCTTAATTGGTCTAGTCGGAGTTATTAATATTTTTAATTACGCAATTTTCAGTTCCTTATTTAGATATATGATCGATTTCATAGGTATCTTAAACCACGTCATCCCTTCGCCATCCTATATTTGTTTACTGTCTCCTTAATATTTCCTATTAAGACTATAAATTTTTGACTCCCATAATTTAAGAGATGAGTGGTCAAATGTGTACTCAAGACCACCTTCTTACCTAATTTCACCGAGGGAGACGGTCATTAATGGCTGAAATTGACACCTTATGTGTCGTTTAAATTACTATTTTCTTTCCTGAATTGATTTTTTTGGAATAAATATGTAGTTACTATTGCAGATTGTTAGATTTTTATTCATATCTTTCATAATTTCAATTTAATCTTAGAATTTTCACTCTCCTGAATATCTAAGTCTAAGCTTTTTATGAGGGGTTTTACGAAACTTTCGTATCCATGATGTAACAAATATCTCCAAGTAACTTAGTGGTTGATGGGGTGACAGATGTTATTTTCTTGTTGGATTGGTGGTAAATATTCTACCATATTTTTTTGAGCAAAAGTAAAGGATTCCATGCTGTTACCTACTTTTGCAACTTAATTCTTAGTTGATTCTTAGTACGGTGATAACGTCAAATAGGTGCCCAAGAGTTGATATCCGGTCGTGACGTTGGGATGGTCCAAATTATGGTGGAGATGTTGGTTGAAAGTGACATAAATCTTGGTAATGGAACATTTCTGGGAATCCTCATTTGAATTCATGTACGTACTTTCAATTAGTTTTTCATTGTGATGTCCCTAACCTTTATTTGTACGCACAACACAAAAATGATATTTTTTTCGAATCCTGGTGCTGGAAAAAATAATAATAAAGTTTTTTTTACGGTATATAATGTTTTTACTGTCTTCGTGGAACATGTGTACTTAATATCTTTTGAGAGTGAGTTGATACTAACTCAGTAACCGCATATAAAATTATAAATATATTCTTAAGTTATGGTCATTTGGGATATAGATTGATTTCGTATTAACAACATGTAAATTGTCCTTTTTCCTGTGGAATATGACCTTGACTTGATGGTAAGGACTTGTGAGTTCCTGTGACCTCTGGAGAAATGGTGGTAGAATTGATAGTTGCTACTGGTCACCCACCCATACCAAATACGACTAAGTGTTGAAGCCAGACAAAAGGTAGTCTACCTACTGTCCTCAAAACGTTTGTTTCTCAGTGAGGCTGCTGTGAGAAGGCCTTTCCCAAAAACCCAAGGGCCTTTCAAGTGATGATGTCACATAAAATGCTCTATTGGGGAATCGCCCTCGATTGAATTTTCCCAAGAAATAGGCAATGCAAGGAAATGCTAGAATTAGGCAATGCATTTTTCAGTACGGGAAAAAAGTTATGATCCGATATTGTGCATAAATATGATTTTTCTGTTTTACCGGTTAAGCATTCGACCTTCGTGACCGTGATTTCGTTGACAACTATCTATGTGACATTATTAATGCATACCATGTGATAACTGAGTTGAATAACCTACATGTTTTATACTCTCCGCATAATTTTGATTATGTTCGAATCGTCATTGATTAAGGCACCATTAGTATTTCAGCTCTGGAGCCGACGTACAGGACATGCTCCTTTTTGTTATTGAGGCATGGACAATAAAATAATCGGCACATGAAAGGATGAACTGGAAAATTTTGAAAAACAGTATCCAGAAGAATATTGAAGATAAAAAGGGTGAATTGTTGATGAATATTATCGAGGGATAGTTGGACAAGGCAAAACTCTCTTAAAATTACGAACTACTTATCCTACTATTACCATTTCATATCATAATCAGACTCGTTCGAAGATAAGATGGAGTCATAAACAGTCATGGAGAGGAAAGTGAATAGGAATAGCTCGCGTGGGATATAAGGAACAAGTAGTGAAGGATGTAAACGAGAAGAATTATGTTAATTTGAAGAGATTAACCGATCGAGGGATCGAGTTAATGATAGCTGTAACTAACCAATTTTAGAAATGAAGGATAATAGTGATGAAATTTGATTCATAAACTTTTATGGCATCATAGAATCATTTTTAACGTCAGCATCCAGGTTTTTTAATATATTTGTAGTAGGAATGAAAATCCAGGGTAGGAGGTTTTCGTTACTACCAGTGAATTGGGTATAAAAAATTATTCTTCCTGTGTGACGCAATTCATGTTTCTCTGAGGTTGTTGAAAAGGAATATCTCTTAATGCATGTAGTAGTCAAGTTTTTTATATCGTGTTTCAAATCACGCCTCGTTGAGAGCCATTATACACTGTTCCAATCTAGCGCCAACTTTTCCGTATCATTTTATTTTTATGACTAAACGTTTTACCATAATACCACCAGTCCCTTTCCGCTTCCAAGTCTGCAATGGTAGATAATTGCTTATGCACCTACAATATTACAACTGAACTATGTTAAGACTTTGATTTTACATGAGCTTTGTTGTACCACTTAAGTATATGACAATCATTCCTAGGTCGAAAAATATTTGTGCATTATTTGCCGTTGACCTGCATTTATTACAATGGGGTCGTTTACCATATTTTGTTTATTGCCGAATCTGATAGAGTTTGTAAAATAAAAATACTCGTATCTTTCTGTTTTTTGATCTGTCAATTATTTCTCGAGTTATAAGCGGCGAAAAACTGGTGTTTTTAACCCTTTGGAAAAGTGGGCGTGGTGCAACCTCTGACGTCATCGACTTCGTCCAATCACAGTTGAGCCCGCGAAGCTACTTTGCCAAATCGCAATGGGGGGGACACAGCTGATTCTGCCAATAGGAGCAGTTGCGACAGCATCTGTGCGAGCAGACCTACCGAGAACCCCCCCCCCCCCCCCCCCCCCCTTCCCATTCCCTAAAAGCAGTCAAGGACGGGAGGAAAATGACGTCAGTGATATCAAAGCAGCTTTTTCGGTGGGCGTCACCTATTGCTTATTTTAATTTTTGTTTATGAGTGCATGGTTGTGGTTAGAAGGTTAATTTTTTCACTAAAATTCTTTTTTCGTTTCCATCTAACGATTTCGTGTACAAAATTACGATTTCGGTTCCGAGTAAACGCCCCCATTGACTGACGAATGCGTTACAGTTAACGTCTATGTTTTCTTCTTTTAACGTAAGCTAGAGGTATTTAATTGGAACAGTAGTTAATAATGTAACAGTAGTTAAAATGTGTAATATTAAAAAGTCTTTGATCGATATTTGATATTACGTGCGATACCTCATTTTGTCCCTTATTACTTTCGCGCTGATAGTGCTTACGTAATTTATCAATCTTAAAATAATGTCAATTTACGTCGAAAATGAGTAATCATGAATGTGCCTATTACTTTATTGTCACGACTAATAATAAAGCGACACACTGAAATTCCTATCTCTCATGGAAAAATTCCACAAGGTATTGCCTTAGACAGTGTCTTTTAATTTATATGTGTTTTATGTTACATAAAAAATTTTTGACAAATAATATATTTCATTTGCTTAAATTGCAAACAGATTCAAAGATGATATCAGCAATGAGAAATAACAGGGATTGTTCACCCTGTGATTTGAATACCTCGTTTTTAAAATGAATATAGCTTTTTCCTAAAATATATAGGAACACTAAAAAAGATTCATTGGTGATAGCAATCATAACATCGTCATAGAGAGAACAAGATTCATATATTATTCTTGCACAAATTATAATTTACTAAATCCATAAGTTTTATTAACAAAAGGCTATTTCCATCCATATCACCCCAGGATCTCCTTATATGAAACACCTGCGTGAAAAGATTGACGTGATGTATGCATAAATGTACCAACTATGGACATTTCGTTAAAGGCTCGCTAATACATTCACGTGGATGGTTCGACTTAATTACTTCCTGTGTGTTAATCGGCTGTGCTTTTCCTATAACTGTAGAAACACGATAGTCCTTCCCTGACTCTCTCTTCTCTCCTCGACCTTTTTTGGCGAATCTTGTTTCTCTTTGAACTCTGACCCTATTTCGTCCGACTGCATTCCACCGGCAAATGAAGCAGCTATCGGTCAGTCATTGTTTTTTGAGTGAAATGTTAATGATAGCCTGGTGGCACTTGGAAGGAGAGTAAATGAAGTTTGGGTGAAAGACTTTAACCTTTTGTCGCGTGGATTTTGACTCGTATGGCCTAGAAATGAATTCTATGTAACTGACTTTGCCTGCCAGTATCCTGTATTATCCTTGACAGTAGATACGGTATTTTCTGATTATAATTATTTGCCGTGTTCCTGGTGGGTGATTAATAATCGATGTCTTTTGTAGTTATAAGAATACCTACTTCAAAATCTATTGAGTACTCAAATAAGTATTGTCATACCCCCTCCTACATATCCTCAAGAATTCATAAATCTTGATATTTAGTCATCACCAAACCACGTAGCCGCAAATATAAATATATATCTTCTAAGTGAGACCCTGTCATTGGTTATTCATGCTCCACATATGTGAAGCTAAATAAACCGACTGGCAAATAGATACGAATTCACTATAACGGGATATAATTTTCATCTATTCTCATTATTTATTTGAGTGCTCTACTGGTACAGTTTACTGCAGTGTAATTAGGCATTAATGAGTGCAGTTGACTTGGACTAACATTAGATAGTATAGTGGGTATAATAGGTTTGTGGATATTTTAAAATTTCGAGGAACGTATAAAAAATTGCTAGGCTTGACTTCGTGGAATCACATATTGATAACGTAAATGAATTCACTTTGTAAAATTCCACAGTTTCATTAAACACGATTCGACGTACACAGTCATTATCAAGGTGACAATTATACATCACGAGCCCTCTATATATACAGAATTGAGTGAGGGGGGTGGAAGGGGGTAGGGTATAGGGAGGGAGTCAACTTGTCGCTTACAATGCTCGCTCAAATGCCCCCTCTTCCCCACTCCCACCTAAGACCAAGCATACACTTCCCGCACGTTGACTCCCTACCTATACCCTGCCCCCTTCCGTCCCCCCTCACTCAATTCTGTATTAAAGGGCTCGTGATGTACCATTGTCACCTTGATAATGACTCTGTAAGTCGAAACCTAGGTTGGCGTTAATAAATCTGTGGAATTTTACAAAGTGAATTCATTTACGTTTCGAGGAACGGTTGAAGGGAGGAGAGAAACCCTGTGTCGGCATTACCCTAACCAACGTAAGGTACCAAGAGATCCATAGTATAACGTCCCCCCAATGATTGTAGCATTACACATGAAGATCTGATAAGCGCTCAAGCAGAGACAGAAATTCCCCTGAAAAATTTGCGCCTCCACCGGAAATCGAACTAGGGCGTTTGGGATGGGGTACCAGTACTAGAGCCACTGCGGGAAAATATTTCATATTCTGCTATACTCTACTCAGGCACACTAACCGCATATAGAATTATATTATTTAGTGCTTATTTTCTTTTCGTGGGCATGGTTTGAACTCCATATACATATATTCTCCTCGACTGTGCTCACGATAACAGTCAGCACCGGGGGTGAGCTAATTCCCGTTTTCACTTAATATTTGAGCTTTCGCCAATTTAACTTGAGGAGCCTCGAGGACTTTGGGAATCAACCGTATGGATGTTTCACTTCTGAAACTTTACTCTGCCGCAAGATGTAGGTAGGTTATGTGGCGCCAAAAGCATTTATAACTACATACTTCGGTTTCCATGCTCGTGAGACTTCGTAATTAATCAGCAGCCTCTAAGCGCTTTACACCCCTGTCACGGAGACACAGCATCTCGTATTTCATATCCTTCACCCATCCGCTTCTCGTTTCAATTATATTTTCGCCTCGCAATTGTCCTCTTCTTCGGAAGATGCGTACTCTCGTGCGTATTTCAGTTCCGAGTCTCTCCCATGCTTTCTTTTCGTTTGTTTTCTTTCCCACCGTCCCGTTGTTTAAATTAATGGTTCGCTGGAGCACGCTGGATGCACCAGCTCTTGGAAGGCTTGTAATGGTCGATAGGCTTCGTTCCCGTGGGATGAATAACTCCAGGACGATAATTCAATTTCGCATTGTTGCGTAGGCGTTTCGAGTCGCTTGGCTCATGGGAAGGAGGTTCAAGATGGCGTCCCGGCGCCCTGATCGCTTGCGAGAGGGTTAACGATGTGGCACGCTCCTACGTTGAGGTGAATACATTCCCTTCTTCGAAGAAAAATCGCTTTCAGTATTTCATAGTCTTCGGACGGACGCTTCCAATTCTCTGTGCGTTGTTGTTGATCGGCCGTAAACTAGCGGTAAGTGAACCCTTTCTCCCAAAAGGTCGTGTCGACTTCGGCTCGTTGGACTACAGTTCGGCGAGCCCATCAGTTTATCGTGATTTCATCGTTGCTTTCGAAAACGTGAAACCGTTTTCAGGCAGTAAATAATTCGGTATGAAACCAGGTAGTGAAACCGATGGAGATTTCTTGTATGACCTGTGAGAACCTAATAAGTACTTCATGGTAAAAATGGAATCCGATTGTTGATGATTGTGTTTCCGATATTCGGTTATTCTCTGTATGTGAAGTCAGAGCCGAGATAGGCTGAGTGTCAAACGTATAAGTTCAAAGAAAAGCGGCAGCAAAGAGAAATGATTGAAAATCAAAAATGAAGACGAGTGACCTCAATCAGGGGACGGGTGACCATATGTTGGGATGTGATGAAGGGAAAATTAATGGGAGGAATAGCAAAGGAAGACCTTAATTCTTCTATCGTCTAGCCTCTTCATGTAAACATTATTCTGTTTTACATGGTCCTGTATCACTTTCCCCTGGGAGACTATATTTTCGCGAGACCAACACGTCTCATGATGTGTTTGTGGAGGTATTAACGTCTTTTCTTTTTAAGATTTTATCACATTCTAGTCTTCGCCAAACCGCCTCGGAACGTTATATTTTCTTACCAGGTGTATCCATTTCATCTACACTAAAATCACGGACTCATGGAGTTGAGACGTTTCCCTAAGATTTAACCATGGTGCATACTTAAGGCAATATTCAGCTATTTAATTTGGGATTACAATCCCTTCTACTAAAGTGATAGTTAAGTTGGAGAACTGATTGGATTGGGACGATACGGTTTGAGCCAAGCAGACGGGAAATTTTCTATTTGCTTGCGGTTAAGTGTGTACTGCTGGGTCAATCAGCAAATAATGTTTCATAGCTAGCGGGAGCGCTGCGATATGTGTTTTTCCCAGCAACAAAACTTGTTATTTTCTCAGTGCGAGGCGCTAAATTCACTTACGTTACTTTTTGACGCTGTGCGTCAAATTTTGCTTCAATCCTTCTTACTTCAGAAGCAGTCTTTTTGAGCCCATGATATTGTAAGCAATCCAAAGGAATGAAATTGCAAAGTGACCTGTGGTCTTCCGATAGGGTGCTAGGGAAACGCGGTATTAGCTATTTGTTTTGATATAATTGAATTTGAATAGATTTTTTTGGAAAATGGCCGATTAGGGTTTCCAGTTCCATCATTTTCACCGCGTATTGAATCTTTCCTGACATAGTTTCCAAATTTACGTTCTCAATTTGGTCATCTCGGCCTACAGAGTACCCTGAAAGCCACCTTGAGGGTGTGTTACAGGTAGTGAATAATCACCGGACAGTGATATTTCCTTAAATCCCCTGTAGAATGCTTTAAGAGGGTTCAATGTTATTTCATTTCCAGCAAATCGTGGGTTCATTTGTAGTCCGGCTTGGATATGGGGACGCTGAACAAATCCGTTCCCTCCAAGTGTCGTGTGAGTTCACAAGCGGCTTGCTTTTATGTTCGTCACATGACACGTCCACCACGTGTGTTCTGAAGAGGAAGAGAGAGGGAGTAAGAGAAAGAGAGAGATGAGGAAAGCGAGAGGCGTATCCTGTAGAGATTTCCTGAGTCCCCTTTTGGTGCTCGCGTTCCTTTTCAAGAGCTCCAAAAGCTTCCTCGTATCACGGAGGATTTAAAACTCACATGCGGGGACTCCTCCTCTTGATATTCCTATACGGTACGAATACCCTCCCATCGACTTCTTAGCTCGCAGTGATGGAGTGGAGAGTCGGCTCCCTTCTTGGGTTATTCAAGGAGTCAGAGGCGGGCCGGATGGACCAAGAGGGATAATGATGAGGTGAAGGAAATGAGGAGGCACTCACCCCAATGAGGATGTTTAGAAGGGGAGAAAGGTCTGAATACGCTGAAGGGATGAGTGGATATGAAAGGAGAGAGATAGAGTGTTGCTGGGATACTTTTCCATTCGGGCCCAGTCCGAAGGGCGCCCGCTTGGAAAGTAGGCAACACTAGTCAAGAGAACTATAAAGTGAAGTAGTTGTCTCCCGCGGAAAAATCTCTGGATTTACGGCGCCCATTAAAAAAATAAGGGCCTTTGGGAGTCGGAACAGATTTTTCTTCCTTTTTAACAGCACCGACGCGGTTAGGAGCCGTACTTATCTATTCTAGATAAATTGATACCGTATCATTATGCTTCAAGACAAACTGGTGAGTGCATATAAAACAAGGGCATAAAATATCTTCCCTTTTGTGACCTGCATTGCATTAGCATCCAGGGTCACCTCTAAAGTTTCATTTTAAGTACTTGTTATTACTTTTTTTAACTACTTCACATACTTGCTAGCCAGAAAGTGGTGCTATGCTCTAAAGGGAACTTAACTCAGAATATATAGGTGGAGTGGCTTTTTGCGGCAAAATTAGGAAAATATGGAAATTTTTAGATATATTATCATCATAATCAGTCATCAATCCTAAGATTGGTTCACGCTCTCCACCACTTACTTTCTCTCTACCTATCTCTTTACGTGAGACGTTCATTTGCCATTCTTCCCGTTCACTTATATTTCAACTATTGTTTTGATCATGTCATCATGTCTCAACATTTGACTGATTAAGTTATCTAGCTTTATTTTTAAAGTTTTCAGTAGACGTCTTTTTTCTCCTACTTTTCTCGGGACTTCTTCGTTTTCACTCGGTCGATCCATTTTATCTCCATGAAATAAGATCAAACATAAATAAAACTAGACTTATTAAACACTTTTTAGGGACCTACCGAATATTATTCGTTTATCTTCCTCTACACGCTCCCCAGTTTCGCATTCCCGATATACAGTTTCAGATATCCATCTAGCAATTCCTTCTGATAAGTCACCACATCCTATTATTATCCATTCATCATTATTTATACTTTCTTCGTACTGCATTTTTTTCTTATTTCATTTATCATGTTTGTATTTTTATTTTTTACTGTGTATTACCAATTTTTTTATTGCCTTTTGCATACCTAGTAGTCGTAAATTTTTATACTTTTAAAAATTCATATTTTACTACAATCATGTATTTATTTGTGATCATGTATCTAATCTAAACCGCTTGCGATATACTTTAATGAGCCTTGGGCTAGGGGTAGAGCTCATCTAGCCAAAGTTAAATAAAACAAAAGTCGAAGTCCATCATCAGTTATATCGACAGTGGACCACATTGCTTCCAGCCGTAACTTCGCTGCTGATGCTATCGTATCACTATTATTACTGTTCTACGCAAGCTTATGAGTTTAGATGGGTATGATACAGTTTTACGTGTACCTACCTTTGAGCATGATACACACATGTTTCACTCCCTGGTTCATACTTCTCCTCATCTCATCCAATATCTCCATTCTGCTCCTCCCTCACTCCCATTTAACTGACGACCGCTCCACTCAAGCTGCACCTCCCCCTAGTTTACCGCTACAACTCCCGTTGTCCATCTACTATTTTAAAACTTATTAATTTATTTTCTCGCCACCCGAACTTTGCTATCCCTTTTCGTACCTACATCTCAAATGCCACGAGTACCTATATTGTAGTTGGAGTGGATCGCGTTATGTGAAGGATAGAGTACTGGCCTCCCATTCTGATGGTCTGGGATCGAATCCCCGCAGTGGCAGATTTTTAATTCATGTACCAGTCCCTGCTTGAGTACATTGGGTAGAGCCAGTGCAATTGATCCGTCAGTTGGATTGGACTTTTAGCCGTTGTCCCCTTGGGCCTTTCCTTGTGTGCAGGCTGATACCGACGCAGTTTCTCTTAACCATTCCTCCTTTCCTTGGAAAGGTTTGTTTCCAGAAATATCAAACATTTTTCAGGAAAATCTTCGTCTTTACTTGAGTGCTGTGTGAAGGCAACTTATAATGTTCAATACTCTGTCCGTTGGATGGGACGTTAAACGAAGGGATGTTAAACCTTTTCCACAAAGTAGTAGTACTGTACCTCTCAATTGCATGTGAGTAGTGCATGCATGGTAGTAAGCGTATATTTAGTTCTCTCTGTTTCAAAATGCATGTCTGGTGGTGGTTTACCCCACACACCCGTGCGGTTGCTCGCAACATGTTATACTGGTGTGGAATTATTTACATCTTGGCGACGATCGTTAAGAGAATGCTGGTGCCGACGTCACGTTTCTGTTCGGTCTTCCTTCTCCCCCTCAATTCCTACTCTTCCCAATTACCCCAAACTATACTCGGTGTCGAAGATGACCTCAGTCGCCACCCCTAATAACACCAACAATAGCGATGTGGCGTATCAAAGCTAAAGGAGGAAGTTGAGAATGTCTTGCGGGGTTTGGGGCACTGAAATAGAGATGGAACGATTCGCGTAAGGAAGCCCATGTCGAGAAAGGAGAGTAACGATATTGGTGATGTGGAGTTCAAGGGGATAATTTAGAGCGAACCTGTTGGGCATATCCCTCGTGGGGAAGGAGTCGGATCTAAGGACGGAAGGCAAGTGAGGATTTATATAGGGAAGAACTGTATATAGTCACCCCCGCCTTCCGACGATGACCAAAGTAAAGATTTAGTTTGCCAAAACGAGATGTTGTGGGCTCTAAATTTTAAACTGCAAACCTTACTATTTTCGTTCTCTTTCCTCTCCGCGACCTCAAACTTAAAAAAAAGAAAAAAACTATTTATCGCCAGATTTATTTTTTTAATCGACCGGTTTAAATTTATGTGGTGGCCAGTCGCCTGTTCTGGTTCTTTCATAAGGTATCATGGTTACTTTTTGAGGAGTGTTCCCTATGATGAGTTTTATGGAAATGTTCCCATCTCGTTCAAGATTGACGTGATAAGCTTTACGTAATGTAATACCATGATTTCCTTAAAGTGATCTAGCTCATCAGTCAGCGGCAGGCACCATTTGCTGCCTGCAAGCACTCTTGCTCTCCAAGTCGTCGGGTTTATCTCAACTATACATTCATATGACTCTGACAGCCTCAACGTAGGAATTTGATAGGGGGTGGTCTGTCGTCAGAAATGAGAAATTTGTACTCCAAAGTAACTGTGTTAAGGCAACAGTTCACGGGAAGAATAAATGGAGTATAAATAATCTTTACCACGCGCTAGCTAGACCATTGCCTCCGTCCTTAGGGAGTGTGGAAAGAAACCCGTTGTCAGCATTTATCTCCCGGGTTTCATAGAGTTATATCCCCACCAAAGGAGTAGTACCCCAATACTATTTACGTTTTGATGTGTTTCGGGGAAGGGGACCTTGGAGAGAAACAAGAAAATATTCAACGTGTCCTCGTTAATTATTTTTGAGTTAATCCTTTGCAAGGGGTGTTGCATCGGTTAAAATAAGGCCCTCATTTTATCGTTACCATTGTAATAACTCTTCATCGCATGATAAGCGCCATTCCCCACTTCTTAAAATCCATGATTTTGGAGAAACTCTGATCATTTCCTCAACATTTATGAATAAAATCAGTAGTTAAACCAAATGAAATCGAAGTAAATTTCTTAACGTCTGCTATTTTAAAAAACAACAAATATTCCTCTCTGTACAACTTAGCGGCGTATTAATTGAGACAGCTTTTATTCTTCCTCATACACGTTTACCGAAAACGCAATATCAGGCTTAGGTTAAAATCTTCCTGCTGCCCTCTGTTCTGTCTTAATCTTTCCACAAGCTACCTCAAAATATATCAGTTTCGAGTAGGCGGCGATTCCTTTAGTGTATGGTAAACCCTATGGTAGTACACATAAAGTACTGTCCGCATATTCTCAGGGAGTGATCGGTATTCCACTAAAAAATCTCTTTCACTTTTTTTTACGTGGCCCCTCATATTGGTACCAACTCCATGAATTAGGACGCGGCTTTTATTTTTATCGCCGTGTTGTTTTATGGTCCCCAAAGGTTAATAGGGCCCACATTGAAGGAGCTTTAAAAAATAGCGTTTCGCGTAATCCAGATCCATCGCCTGCCATAAATTCCTTGACATACGCCTTTCCATAAAACCTCAGCGACTGGATACCGTTCATGCACCTTCATTCGTGTTTCGGGGCTAATTGCATGCCCAGCTTCAAGGCCAAATAACACACGAATCTGGGGGCGCGGTAGATCTCTTATTGCGTGAGTTGTTTTTCCTAGATGTGACTTGTGAATTTTGGGAACCTGTGATAAAATATAAATCGTCTCGGTAACCTCTCTACTAACAACCAAAACACTGGGAACTTTGTTACGTGTGCCATCAATAAATATTTTCCATGATGACATCATACCTATTCATGAAACGCTGCGTATGATGTTACGAGTCAAAGTCGAAATTTGGAATGTATACGGATATCTTGCGGCGTGTAGGGACTTTAGAGGGCGTGCTTTATTAGTCCATGATGTGTAAAATGTAAATTATCAATGTAAGTTGTTTCCTTTTGTTGTTTTCTATCACATTTTATGTTCACTGTAAGATACGATTCATACATTCCTGGGAACTTTATGGACGAATGCGTGGAGTATAAATTAAATAAATCGACATGATGTTTAATCTTTGTTTCGTAATTTCATTTAATGCTCTTAAGATTGATTCATTATATACCCTCCAAGCGTGTTCTTATTTCGCACTCACAGCTCTTCTCTAGTTCATCCACTTTATTGTCCTTTTATGATTCTTTATTCACCCATTTAGTGGGAACTTCCTTATTTTCCCTGTGGTTTAAATGTTAGCATGGTGGCCTAACATGTAGATGTTTTCTACCGACCGACCATTATTTTCAGTTACGAGTTTGGGAAAGATTTTTGTGCCCTTCTCTACTTGTACGACTCTTTTCACGCTTCCAGCGTGATATAAGCATGTGTTATTTTCGAGTTCCATATCATTCTGTAAAACTTATGTTGGCATAGGTTAGTGACCCACCTTGCTATGATGCGTGAATTTCACCCTCAGTGTCGTTGAGATAAATACTGAGAAGGTATAACCGTGCCAACCAGATCGTCCTTCGAATTTAACGCTGCGGTTTCATGGGTTCTGAAAGATATCATTTGTATCAAGGCGTGCCTAATCCACCTTCTTTCTTTTTAACGCTGTCCTCAATTTGTGGTTTTCCTCTTATAGTCATGCTACCACAACTCTTTAATACGCAATCCTATCTCGCGTCCACAATTCTCATTTTTTGCTCCTCGGCATACCTATGCGTTTATGAAATTATCTCCCTCTTTGACGTTCAAGACAGCAATAAGCTGGAAGGCTACGACGCTCTCCTATTGTTCTTCGATTCGCCGCTCCCTCATCTTTGTCTCCTATCTGGAGAATACCATTCCATTCACGAGCCGGAGCATACTCACAGCGTCTGCCTTTCAACCGCCTTGCGCAGAAGCCAGGTTCGTAACGCGCCAGCTAGACCACCCAGATGTCGCCGTTCCAAATCCCCCTAGGCCACGGATGTCGCAATGGAGTTGTTTAGCTTATTTTTTAAATTTATTTATTTCTCATTGTCCCGAAAACAACGTGAGGTCTTTATATCGGGTACTTCAACTAATAGCAACTACACAAGCATAAAAATCCATGCCTCGCGCAGTGGAAAACCTCCCCGGGCGGTATTCGAACCCGCGACACTGGGATTGAGAGGCGAGAGACCTACCCCACCGCCACCTGGGCCGACTAATATTTTTTAAATTGCAGAATCTGAAAGTTTGTAAAATTAAAAACCCGTATTTTTCCGTTCTTCGATCAGTCGCGTAGTTCTAGAGTTTTAAGCGGCAAAAAACTGGTGATTTTGATCCTTTCGGTTGAGTAGGCGTGCGAAAGACTCGTGCGTAATTTCTTCGTCCTATTGCAACAGCGACTGCGCAGCTTCTTCGCCAAATCGCAATGGGTGACACTCAGTAGATTCTATCAAAGGAAGTGGTTGTTAGACTCTATGCGGGGTATCTCGGAAGGCATTACTACATTAAGGCAAGACTACATCGTAATTTGTGAAAAAGTACCAAAATTCCACCTCACATTTATTCACGTCAAAATATTTATGAAGAGTGCCAAGTGAATTTCGTTGTTCAGTTATTTTGGACTATTTACAGGATGCACCAGTGGAGGTCTGCATATACCTCTGCGTATATGCAGACCTCCCCTACTCCCACCACTTCCCCTCCAGTTTCTTCTCAAAATAGTCGAGGAGGGGAGGTGGATGACGTAGAAGCCTTTGGTGCAGCTCGTTCTGTGAGCTTCAGATTTTGTGTATTTAAATTTTAAATTTATGAGTCTATGGCTTTGGCTAGAAGATTAATTTTTTACTCAAGCTCAACTTCGTGTGTTAATTAGCGATTTCAGTTCCAAGTAAACGACCCCGTTCACAGGAAGGAATTGTGGTTGGAAAATTGGGTATGTGATGGCAGCCATTGGTTGTCCGGGACAGAAAATTAATTTTCCCACTAACAACCACAGATTCCCTGATTGAGAGTGCATATTTCATTGAGTACCTGACTGCTTGTGTGCTAGAAACATGGGCGTGAAATAATTAATTTTAAAGAGCTTAGGTTATGGTTGCGTATACCCTTAGCCGTTTGAACAGTACAAAAAGTAAGTCTTGAACTGCTACTATATTCAGCCTTTGTAAGTCGCTATTTATAAGCCACTACTATAAATTTACCCCTTTCTTATCTACTCCTGCTTAACTTCTTCCATCTGATTGTTTTCATAGTAGGCGAATGTTTTTACCAGCTCGAATGTGTCTCCTTGTGACAGCGCAAACATCTCGGCTTCACACACCGCACTTTATTTAAATTTTCTCTCTGCTGATTCATAAGTGCAATTTGATTTTTTCATTGACCGATCGGTTGCGATCATTCTGTTCTTTAGTCCTTGGTTAACAAGGGTGGCTATTTAATTAAAAATATTATTGAATTTTAAATCGAGTTGTTTGTTTTATTTCCGTTGACCGGAGGCCTACGTATCCACAAATTACTTGAGCCAAGGATTGCCTCCCCCGAATTAGTAGTAGGTACTACTCTTTTTGCGTTCTTCACTACCGACGCCATGTGTCTCATCTGAGGCCTTCCTTGGTCGGTGTCCCTATTTTCTTTTGTTTTGACGACTGTCTTCATCAGACACATCATGTATCAAGATGTGTATGCTATGACCCGTATTTACTCCCTGCTCCCTAAGTACCGCGTACAAATATCAATTTGGAGAGTAGTTATACAGGCTCTCGGTCACAGGCTCAGGCCTAGCAACTACAAGTTTATCTCTGGAGCGTCGTATATTTGTATTTATTTAACTTATTCTTTGTGGACAATAAATACTTAAAATTGTGGACAATAAAGAAAGGAAACCCGAAGCCGTGCATCAAAAAAAAATTAAAAAAACTAAGTGCAATTCCCGCGTTATGATCACGCGTAGGTACTTTCTGGTTCTGAGGGGAGACGTGCGGGAATCGTAAAAATCTCGTAGGGGGCAGTAAACGGGGCAATCAAAACGGCTTACTGTAAACACCGACCGACGCAGCCGATGAGAAGTCCTGCTGACGGATGCCGTGTCGTAAGATATATATGTGTGCGCGCATACACGCCTTTCACGAGAGGACGCTGTTATACGAGTTCTGGGTGTTGAATTTGGCACTGTGGAATTCTTTCCGGGCATTGGAGGAACCTGCGGCCAGAATTCAAGGCACGGTCGTTCTGACGTCACCTAGTGAATTTCAAACCGTTATTGTTTCCGCGCGTTTCTACTACAAGCGTATCTACGCGCGTACATACACTTGTGACCGGAAATGGCCGTGGGAACGCACGTAAGTACCATCGTAACTCGTAGTTAGAAACTCTGCCAATTTGCACTGGTTAGGCACTATCGGCAGAGCGAAAAAAAGGAAAGACGAATCTCGATATTCTAGAAAGTGGAACGAAATGGATGTGTGTCGGCTATATATTGATGAAGGAGTGTCTTACAATTTCTGAAACGGCGCAAACATGAAAATATGCTTGAGTTCTGCATGTATTTGTAAGATTAACTACTTACTAGAAACTTGTTCATACAGGTGCCTACGGAGGGCAGCACTGAGTTACGATGGTTGTGGGAACGCATCGCAGGTAGGTACTCGCGTAGATTCACTAGTAGTGGATACGGGGCATTATCCTTTAGGGAGAAAGATATTTCATATTTTCATTCACGTTAGCGTGGTTTATTTGAGAAACGGAAGTCGGATTGTTGCGGTATTTTAAATGCAGACTTTCTTTCTGAGCGCCCCGCGTTCGTATCCCGGGATTGATTTGAGTTTTTCAGTCGAAACCTAACCCTGCTAAAATGTCATGTGGAGGGAACTCCAAGTTCAGTACTCCTTCCGTCGGACGGGAGGTTAAACTGTGGTTCGCTTGGCGCCGTTAGTTAATGGTAGGTTAATTACGATCCCGGGATCTTCTTTACCCTTCCATTTCCATCTTTGCTCCTTTCCTCACGGTCTGAGACGTCCATAACATCGAGGCAGGCTTGAAACCACAGATGATTAAGCCTCGGAGGATGAAAGCGGGCTCTCTCGTCTTTGAATACTGTGTCGATCCGAGTGCTCCGAAATGTCTGGCCTTCGCCCGCTCCGTTCCCTCCGAAATCCTTTTAAGGGTGGACCCGAATCCAAGTTTCAATACAGGCTGCGTAAATTATGCAAATTCGATGATCGATAACCTGGCTTTGAAAGGGATGCCGGTGCTTTTCCGTCCTCCTCGTGTCTTCTCTTCCCGTTCCAACCTCCCATCAAAATTATCCCCTCTCTCTTTCCTTCGTCGTCTTCGGTCTCATTTCAAATTCATTCCCTTACATTATATTCTCCCGCTCATCCTTCTCTCCTCTATAGATGTGATTATCAAAGGTGACCCCTATATGGTTCCATAATTGATTTCTATCGATAATCGCCAAGAGTCGGATGAGGTAATAGGATGCGACCCGGTCCGCCTGTCATTCAGGCCGAATCACATTGAATGTAAGCGAATTAATAATGGACTTCACGTAAGGTGTGCCATATTCTGCGTTCGCATTGCAGTGGAAGCGGTCATAATACGCTGTAATGACATAATTTAAGATGGCTCATCCTCATATTTTGGGCCACATGGTCAAGTTATTCAATTTGGAAAAACCTTGAGGTCTCACGTTACCCAAACACAAAGGATCCAACTAATGGCAATAAGAGTGCAAAAAGTAAAAAAAAATATTATTGACTTAAATTGCCTTGATTTTATAGTGTCGATGAATGTAACAATTCATTTATCCAACTAAACAAATAATATTTTAAAAACTTAAGGAAGAATTATGCGAAAATCTGTCCTTGTTAAACTTTAAAATCTGTCCTTGTATTATTTCATCGGCAGTCAAAATTATCCCCAATCTCACGAGACTTGGATAAATCATTATTATTAGTTGGTAAGTTGAATTCCAGACCTCTTTTCTTTAAATATATGGATGATTTTTCGGGAGTTTAGGTCTGTTTTTTGAAAATGAAAAACAAATTTAACTTTTGGCCCACGTTTCGGAAAATATATTTTTTCCTTCTTCAGGGCTTAAGTTCTATAGGTGAATTTGTTTACAAAGCTACCAGGAGCAATATTAGTTGCTCCCTCCAGTGCAGCTCTAGGGGTCACGGGAACACGCAAGCCCCAATCCCGCCACGACAAAGCGTAGTCCATGGGGAAGGGACTTGGAGAAAGAATATCGTTAAATCTTCCGAGTTAATTACGAGTCAATTTTTCTCAATACCAGGAGAATTACTTCACATTTTTAATTCTCAATTTAAATAATATGGAAAATTTTGGAAGGAAGTACCTCATTAGACCACCTAAGACACGATGCTTTCCTGTTTAGTCCGCATCAGTACATGTAGGGATGTCATGTGGAAAGATGGTGGGTTTTGAAGTTAAAGGTAACTCCTTAAGCATTATTCTTGCATTCCGTGTGAACCGAGTATTCGTTGTTTCTCTCACATAGATTCAGCATGTATCCGCCCTGCTACTTGCGAGATTAACAGCAATGTCCCAGTAACTAAGTTCTCATCTCTTATTTTGAATTTTTTCATCTGAGAGATCATTTATCACGTCAAAATCTCCCGTAGGAAACGTATTATTATGGGTACTGTCAGTGCACGATATACATCTACATCTACGCAATACCCTGCGAGCCACCACGAGGATGTGTGGCAGGGGTACATATAGGTACAAGCTAAATAAGCTGCAGGTTAAGGCCTCAAAATAATTCTAGAATTTTTGCATTCGGGAAATCAAGAGAGAAAATAGTTTTCAGTTGTAACTGTATAGGATGCTCAAACATATTTTTTGAGAATTTCATCAATGTTTCCTTTTATATTGAATGTTCTTCATAACAACTGATAGGAAATCAGGTTTTAAACTATTAATGGGCATATATTTTTCAGGCTTCTGAGACAAGCTGGTATATTTAAAAAAAGGGGCGGGAGCCTCAGAGCTCTATATAGTTTAAGGCCTCACCAATTCCAGATTGGCTTCTTGATTTTGGCAATGAGAGTACTTTTTGATCTCTTTGTTTAAGGTATTATTCCTGTTATCGAAATTATTAGCATTTCCCACATCTTTTACTTTGGCTTTGACCTAACCTTTTACTCTGTGTTCTTTCATAGGTACCCTAAATGCTGCATCACATAAGATTGCAAATTAATATTAACATTGGTGACACATTGAAATATCATAACACATTTAATGTTCAGTATGTTGAAGATCTATCAAAATGCCTTGATTAGATTTCCTTAACGAGTAAAATTTTGAGAGATAAATTGTTAGTGGAAAATATTGGAGTGTTTTTAATTATGTTGTTATTCATAGGCGCACTTGCAGTTTGCTAGATGCAAGCGTATGTTTTGTACTGTTAAAGATCCGTTTTGTCATAAGCTGGTTCTACTAGTAATTCTGGCTAGTGGAAGAAAGTATTTGGGTGTGAGATAAATTCTAATTAAAATTAGGCCGGTTTGGGCGCTAAAAAGTATAGGGGATATAATTAAAGAATTAGGAATATATTTTATTGTTTTATTCAGAGAAATATGGACATTGCTCTAGCATTGTAAGTACTGCTATTTATTGGAATTGGAACTAAATACACAATTGTATGTGGTCACAATGAACAGCAAACGAGAAGTAACTGAAAATCAGCAAATATTGTAAGACGTGGCTGTGTTGTAAGTTGGGAGTTTAGAACAGACATTCCTCTACACTTCCCTATTTAAGCGTTAATTCAGAATGCATGAAAATAAATTGGCACTTAACAGCGAGCATGGTCCTGAAATTGTTCTTAGTTGTTTATAGTTCGTAAAAAAATTGATTTGTGGAATACTGGTGACCGTTTCGGCGAAATAAAATCATGATTACTTTGATTTCAAGTTTATTCGATAGTTACTTTATTTGCTGATCTCGCGCCAATCGTTAAGCAAGGGCCTGGGTTGATTTACTTTTATAGTTTTTCCCCCGACGTGAGAGTCTAATGCACGTCTCAGGTTTCTCTGTCATGCGATAATCGAGGCGTTATTTCTCCCCAGTTTGGCGTTAAAATAGTCCCCCGTGGTTTTTTGATCGCTCTGTCGTTTGAAAATTTTTCATTTTCGATAATCAAGTGAAAATGGTGAGCTCTTACGGCTAACAGTATCTATTGAAAAGAAATGTCTCCAAGCCGTAATGTGTGTCCTTTCGTATGTGGTATAAAGGGGGGGGAAAAAGGAACTTTTAGGAAGTGAACAACAGTACCTCAATGTTTCTTCTGGCTTGAGAAGGTCTTCCGGTCAGCGACCAGCTTCCAGGAGTCTGAAGAAGATCTTGTTAAAAAAAAAAAAAACACAACACTTCTAGAATTTCCACACTGGACACTGATGCACTTCCACAAACGCTGATGTTGGCATGTGCCACTTGTCAAGGGAAGGTAAAAAAGGGGGGGAGAAAGGGTGGAACGAAAGGTAAAAACGTATACGTATTTCAACCACAAAGTGGCCCTCTTCAGCGTGCTGAAGGTGTATACCTCGAGACAACTCCGTGTTGTCTCGAGGTATACACCTTCAGCACGCTGAAGAGGGCCACTTTGTGGTTGAAATACGTATACGTTTTTACCTTTCGTTCCACCCTTTCTCCCCCCCTTTTTTACCTTCCCTTGACAAGTGGCACATGCCAACATCAGCGTTTGTGGAAGTGCATCAGTGTCCAGTGTGGAAATTCTAGAAGTGTTGTGTTTTTTTTTTTTAACAAGATCTTCTTCAGACTCCTGGAAGCTGGTCGCTGACCGGAAGACCTTCTCAAGCCAGAAGAAACATTGAGGTACTGTTGTTCACTTCCTAAAAGTTCCTTTTTCCCCCCCCTTTATACCACATACGAAAGGACACACATTACGGCTTGGAGACATTTCTTTTCAATAGATTTTCGATAATGTCTCCGTACGCTTCATCGATGCTTAACTTGAGTGGTGGTTAAATGAACCGTTTAAACTATTTAATTGGCCATTTGCGTGTTGGGCTTTTAGATCACTTTGTCGTCCACCTTGCGATGGTTTTATCCTTCTAAGTTAATAGTCATCCTCTCGTTCGGACAGTGCGGAATTCATCGCCGCCCCGTGTAGCGGTCGAGGTCAGTCTTCTCTTTGCGTGAAGTGAGTGCCTTGAGCACCGTCCACATGTTTTCCGCATCACTCTCCCTCACTGAAAACGGACGACATCAACCAACCTGTCGAAGGCATTTTTCACCATGATAACCCAAATGGCATGCGGCTGAACTGGTCGTAATGCCAGGTTAATAGCTTTAATCTGTTCCTTTAAGGGCGGACGCGTCCATAAAATTGACCACAGATGCAAAGGCGGCTTGGAAAGAGGGAGGGGAGTCGGTTACTGGCTGGGATGGTACAGCAGAACCGGCCGTAAGACTTTTGGAAATCGAATCGAAGAAGGGTGTGACGATGGACTCAATATCCTCAGCCAAATTGTCCTGGGAGCTTGTAGCGTTTGTAGCTAGCAGCCGAGGTACAAGGAGGGTCCGTATTTCATTTACCCAACATTTGTCGACCACAGGCGGTACATCAGTATTACCGTTAAACCTGATTTGATGCGGAGGGAGAATGATATACTCTAAGCTCGACCAGAGAAGGACAGTCCTGAATACTTTCCTTTGATTATGCAAAGAAAGAATAATTACTATGTAGTCGTTAATGTAGGCATACCAAATGAAATATAAAATATTGAAGAAGTGAAAGAGTTTTTCTGTCTGGAATTAGAATAATCCGAGATGGATGAAGCAAGAAGGAAACAGTGGAATACCCCAGATACATGTATGCTGCCATAGAAAAAATTAAGACTGGAAATCTTAAAATGTGTTTTTACAGAAGAAGTTTTAAGATGATATGGGTAAATCGATTGCTAAAGAAGATATTTTCATAATAATGGGAGAAAAGAGAAGTTTAATGAATACTGTGAAGACGGGACCGCCTCATTGGCCATACCTTGAGATATAATGGTCTGATGGAGACAGTCATCGAGGAACAAGTGAATGTGAAGAATAATAAAGAAAGAAACGTGACGAGATATATGGGGGAAGTCGAGAAAGATGTAATAAGGAAGCATTATTTTATACGAAGAGTTTAGGCTATTAAAGGATGGAGGAGAGAGCTGAGCCAAACCAATCCTAGAGCGGTGACTAATGGTGGTGAAATGTAATGAAAGGCGTGAAGTAGATATCGAGTGACTATTTAAAAAATCCATATTCTTCAAATGCGGAACGAGAAAGTAATCAAAGTTTTCACTGACCATCCATGTTTTCCATCACTGCTGACGATAATTTCACGTACGAATAGATTGACGTGACGGCCTCTCATCTTTACCGTCAATGTGTTATCATCTCGATGGTGACGTTGTGTATAAAAATGTTGGCCAGTTATGCACTACGGTATCGATAGAGCAATTCTATTGACGTCGCCTGTCGTGAAAGGATTTGCCGTGTGTGCCCATGGTTTTTCTTCGCGTTTTCGTTTTGATGCTATCTCGCTGTTTTGATGCTGTTCGCTCTCGAGGTCTTCAAATCGCACGCACAATTTTATCGTGTCCGTGACGCTTTCGGTGACCTCATGCCCTCGTGTTTGAGCATCTTCATTTCGCTTTTTACTTTTTCCGTCCTACTCCCCGTGATGCCATTCACTTCGTGTCTGACCTGGCAGTGCGGCTAAGGTGTGAATAATTTTATTAAAGGTGAAGTTGCGTGTCGAGGCTATTTCATGCACGTCAAAACCGCCTCGAGTTCTTCAGACGGCTTAGCGAATTTGCTGTTGTTGAGAAATCAAAGTTTTCTCGAATCAACACTGTGAGGTCACTTGCAGCCGACGACGTCGTAATCCGTTGCCGTGAGTTCAGATAGGCACGCTTGTCTCTTGCCATATTGCTTAGGTCCGGTTGAGTAATCAGGCGCCTAGCTTTTTTAAATAGTTAATGTGATGTTGGTATGTGGTTAGGTCATTTGTCGTCACAGGGGCAGATAAATTACCTTTCTTCCAACTTATGTGGTGTGATGACTATTTTGTTGGTGATTTCTTTCTGTCCCCCACTATTTATAAGTTACCACTACTGTGCAGTTAATTAAGATTGCAAAGTCAATCAGGTACCTCAGATTGAATGTCGACTAACCGGAGAAGTTGAAAGAATAAAGAAAGGAGTAAGGAAATGAACTGTCTCCCGTAATTATTATGTCTATGTCGAGGTAGCCATAGAATACTTGCTTGGCTCATCTTGATATACGATGATCTGTCAAAAGGATATTTGAATGGCAACAATTGCTAAGGAGGGCCTCGTACGAAAAGTATGGAGCAAGTATAGAGGGCATTAAAATGAATTACGTAAATATTATATTAAGTAAATATGCATATTTTTGGAGGATGTCGGATAGAGGAGTCCGTTGGAAGACCTGCAGCAAAACAGGCTTTTGATTGATGAATTATAGGTACTCTTGATGACGAAAGCCCTTTTAGTCTTGTCCCAATAAAATCACCTGCCTGTGCCTGCCAGCGCCTGTGGCCCTGTCATTTGTTTTTAGTTTCGATTGTAAGGATGTGACCAAATTCAGGCATTATTTTTGTTTTTGCATCACCCAAAATTGAATCACATTAAGGGCTGATAAAATTTTGGGCAAGTCCTTGAAGGTGAGCTACTGTAATGGACCATACCAGCGAGATGCGGAGGGTCTATGTACTAATGCGCTTGCAGGCATGTGTGTCTCTTTATTGGGACAACATTTTCCGGCGTGAAATTTTCGCTGTGGTGGAATCATGAAAACTCTTGAACTCTCTAGACCCGCGCGGCGGAATGTTGGTGTTTTGGGCCTTCTTTCGTCAAGCATATTTTAAACCGCCGGGAAGATGTCTTCGGTTTTGGCATCGATTAAGTGGCTCGTCGACGCAGCTGCGGGGAATGCAAAACCAAGACAAATCCATTATCTTCTTTTAAAGCATGAACTTCCGAGAATTTCTCTTTCTCTCCCTCTGAAGCTTCCATATTTGGTGATAATTGCTCCGTCCTGTTTTCAAGAATGAATCTCCGGGTGTCAATATGCTGAGAAAAATGGTCGGTTTTGAAGATATGCAGTGAAAGGGAGGAAGTTTATAAGACTAATTATTCAGAAGACATTAAAGGCACATTCCTCTTCTGAAGATATATATGTATATGTTTTAAGGACTTGATGCCTCTCTGAAGATGTAATGTTATATTAAAATGTCTCGTGTATTACTTTCCGTTAGATCGTTAAGATAAAAATAAGGAAGATAGGTTGTAGGGCAGGGATTTTAAGACTTTATTCGTTCCGTAGCAATACGGTACGATAATAGATGAAACAAAGGAGGTTACAATGTACTGGAGGTGGCATCGCTTCAGATTTGAGGAGCAAGGTCGGACGTTATAGTATGCATGGGTATACGAACTTATAATGCGCGATACTCACGGATGAAGCAATTTATGCATGCGGTAAAACTTAGAGAGATAAGATTATTAATGAATGGAATGCATTTTTAAAAGTCGTCAAATAATGGGTGGAAAGTAAGTTAACATGTAAACGAGAGCCAAATATGTGTGATTTAAATGGTGAATTTATAACCAGTTTCAAGGGATAAAATTACACACCCGGTAGAATAAAATGCGTGAATACTACCCTTAAATAGTCTTAGTAAGATAAACAGACGCCGCCGCGGTAGAAGTTAGGTACGATTTCATTGTTAATCATATTTAAATGCTCATGCAGTCTCCTTAAGAGGTCATATAAAACGCGATGTTTTGTGCTGAGAAGGTGTATCCTTGTCCTTTCCAAGCAACCCCATCTTCATAACCACCCATAGGCACCGCCTCCGGTACCATTCTAACCACCTTATCTGGAATTTACGTTTTTCTTTATTCATTGACCATGGTACTCCACCAGGGTGAGCAAAACACATACAAACAAGTTGAGTTTAGGGCAGGTAATGTATATCTTACGTTTTTTCGAGTGTCTGCAAGGACCTGTAAATGTATAACGAATATGAGTAGTTTGAAAAGTACTTGAACTTTATCATATGTCTGATCAGCGTGATGCCAGGATGTGTATTCTCTAATTAAGTAGCATTGAACTATTCATCCACGTTTGGTCGTTATTTACATCTTACCGCAAGCTCTTGAGGTGGCTTAGGTCTTTGTAGATGTAGATAAGTAAACATGTACCTATGTATAGCGCTGACGGACGGGTTTTTGGCCATGTCAAGAACCAACTGCTTTAGAGCTCTTGGGGTTGAACAGTACCTTCTGTTCTTCAGATGTTTCTTTCCACCCGTTCGCGTCACGCTTAATTCGCCTTGTATACGTGTGCAAAGTTTTAAAATTTATATTGGGGTCTAACTATACTCGAGAAAACCTTTATTGGGGTGGCATTTTGATGAATATTTAGTTTTGATGCATCTTCTACATCATGTCATTATGTTGCTGAAATTGGCGTTCATACTTGTGCATAGTTTTCATTGTTTTTTAAAAACTTTTTTGGATAAAAATAGCGTCTTAGTGCTCATGAATTTGATTAAATCATGGCTAAAAAATTCGTAATCCTGAAAGAGTATTCTGACGACTTGTAGTGGCAACGTTGATATGTATTTTTTTATTTTCAGGCTAAATTTCTTAATTCTGGTTACTGATGTGGACCATAAAAAGGCCTATTTCGCAATGCTTTAATCATACTACTGAGCATTAACAATCGCCCCTCTAAGTATGGTCGTGCACATACTAAGTCCGAAGGGGCGTTAGGGACGTCTATTTGCTATCAAGGGTGATATACTTGCGGGCATGATTGTACTTACATGGCGTCATTGGTAACGATAGAGCAGAATAAATATGATAATAATGTATTTTTATGCAAAAATTTCTGGTTTCAAATTTATACTCTTAGTCATTCTATTGGAGTTGTATCGTCCAATGACCGGAAAAGATGTGGTAATTTCATTACTCTACCTTCGTTCTTATCTGTTGTTGGTTGACGCATTCATTTCAAAGGTGCAATGATTTTTTCCTTCATGGTCGACCCCAGAATATTGTGGAATAAATATAATACTTTCGGTAGGGATCTTGGGCTGGAATATTTTCAAGACACCGGGAAAAAATAACTTTGTTTTGCGGTAACAAATGGAGTCATCGAAGTGTAGATGAGTTCTAATTGTGCACAAGATCGAGCCACGAACGGCATAGAACTATATATGTACTGGGTTTGAACGATGGGGTGTACACTGCCTTTCCCCAGGTGCATGTGCTGCATAATCCATCAAAGTCCGTTCGGTGGGACCGACAGAGTTTGAAGGGGCGATACAAAATCGCCGAATTGGACGGTGACTTGCATAGTTGCGCGAAAAAATCATTGATTGATGTGATGGCCCAAAATTGCAGTAACCTATTCGTGTTTTTAATTAGTAGGTAGTAGGTGACCGAAAATTGAGGCAATTTGCGCCTTTATGGATGGGCAGGTTATTGGACAGAGGTAGTGATTCTTTCAGGCTGTGGAATAACGATGAGTTGAAACCCGATGCCGGCATTAACCTACTCTTATTCTAGCCTACGACGCCAAGGGGTCTACAATTTAACGTCCTATCCGACGGACGGGGTATAGCACTTCCTGGCCGTGTCCCCAAATTGCATTCAAGAAGGGACATGCACTTCTCCAAAAAATATATATCACTACCAGAATGCAATCCAGGACTCTCGGGACGGAAGGTAGTTCTGTAGTCATCACACCATCACCAGAGAGTAGTTGCATAATTCTCCCAAAATTTCATATGTAAATCTACATCTACATAATACCCTGCAAGCCACAATATAGGTGTGATGCAGGGAGTGAATTCTCACCAAACATGCACTACATATCAGACATAAAAAAGGAATAGTATTATATACTGTTCTAAACTTCACTATTTAAAAAAGATAAAAATAGCAAAGCAAACATGCAAAAAATGCTGTTAGTTAGGTTAGCTTTAAGTGCTCATACCAACATGCAGCTACCAATGTTATCCATTCCTTCACTCGTATTGGATATATTTACCGTTATTCATATTCCTAATTGTACGAAGAAAAAAGGACATTTTGAATCTGTCAGTTCGGCAATCAATTTCTCTAAATTTGTGATTATGGTCCAGCCTACCATAGTAAGTTGGGGTTCGCAAAATATTTTTAACATCATCACTGAAAATATGGTCTTGGAATTTGTTTAACAGATGAAGTCTAAATTTCAACCTGCGATCTGGCAGTTCGGGAACAGATTGGAATTTTAATAATGAATTATAATAATAAGATATTACTGGTAACAAGCGGTAACATGTAGCATGCCGTAACACGTAGCTGGTAACATTTCATATTTTAGCTCTTTCCTCAAGAGCTCCCTACATTTCCTTAAGCCACCCACGTCGCAGAAATCCGTCTTGACCATCCCACTCACCAGCGTATTAATATCACCGAATAATTTTCCAATACCCGCCGCTCCCTCCAGAGAATTCCATTTTTCACCCTCTCAATTTGTCCCTCGTCGATATGTTAAAAAATGAACATCAATCATTTTTCCCTTCGAGAATCAATTACGCGCTCCTTGGCGATCCAGTTTCTTTTTTTATCATGAAATTAAATCGCGGACAATGCATTCACCAGTCATGCGTGGGCGCGGCTCCAAGTAATCGTCTTTGCGGCATAACGATGCTTTGCAGTAATTTTGGACTCACACCGTGGCAGCCTAGACTATGTATCCCGTGGTATTTTTTTTAACTTGTTAAGCCACAATGACAATGGTATAGATCTAGATATCTCGTTCTTCTATTTACTCGGCCGCCTGATTGTTTTAACAACTTTGACTCGTAAGCTGATACACTGATAATGAGTTCTCTTGACTTTTTATTTTTTGAGCGGAGGGTACATGACGGAGACTGAATTAGGTGAAACTTGAGCGGTGTTGTAGTTGCGTCAAATCTGTTTGGAATTTCGGTCTTCCAATTTTCTTTACCGCGACTAACGGTAATGATACCATACCGCTTCGCAAAATGTGGCCATTAGGTCAGAAATGTAATTCATTCTCGTAGACTCCATTCAACGTTGTAAGCTCGGGTCTTTAGCGTTACTTCGTTATAAATAAAGCTTTCTAATAATGGATGGATTCTGAATGGATAAATATTGCATTTACTTCAGGAGTACCATGTCTTACCACTAGTGACGTAACTTGTTAGTTGTTGTTGAGCTTCCATTTCTTGTGCTCCCTCTCCTCATCCATTTGATGGTTGTGGGAATCATCTGATTTATAGTAACTTTTTACTTTCCATGGGGTCGTGGTGTCCTAGAGTGCGGAGCTCTAGATTACGGACCGAAGGGTTCCGGTTTCAAATCCGGGTTATGACTCTTTGAACCCCCAACTAAAATTCTCGTAGTTAAATTTCCGACTGTCAGAACTTTGTGGGAACCCCTACCTTGAATGTGAGAATTTCATTCGCCTTTGACTCCGTACGGGGTGAGCTCTACTTCCACCTATCGAACCAACCTTCATTGGTGGAACGCTGTATGAGTAATACACCCCACATCGGGGCTCCCTCACTATCTATGCCCTACGCACTTCTGTCCATCTTTATTGCATAATATCTTCACCTTCCCTCGAGCTGTCCAGAATCCTTTTTGAATCTCCGTTGAGTGCCGTTCAACTTCCTCCCTCCCACCGTTGCCCCTAACACTCCTCACATCCGGCGTGTCGGTCCTAGTAGCCAGGTTGGTAACGTGCTGGTCTGGCAACCCAGAGGTCGTGGATTCGAATCCCGCCTAGGGCATGGATCCTGTGTTCGTCCCGAGTATTTCGATCTTTGGTTAGATGGTGCGATGTAACCATGGCCGTTGAAGCACCTGAAAACCAAGACTGCTACTACTCTTGCTGTTCAAAATTCCATTAGTTTCTTCCCTCTTCCCCTGTTAACCAGTACTCAATGGTTTGAGGCGTAATTTTACAAAATTCCATGGTAACAGAGTAAAACTAAAAACTTTGTAAAATTTCACAGATTTCAATGCACACGGATTATTTCATCGCTGTCGAATGAATATCGCTGACGCTGAACATGTCGCATCAGCGATGAAACTGATCCTGTGAATTAAAATGTGTAAATTTACCAAGATTTAATTTTATTCCGTTAATACTCTCACCTCTATAGGAAACTTAAAAGTGTCCGTAACCTTTCATTTCTTACTCCATCCAACTTTTCGGCCTCTTTCAAGTTCCTTTATTCCCCTCCCTATTTGACACTATGTTGTCCGCCCTCATCTCGCTCGCTAAGCTTAGCGTTCCTTCATAAATCCCAAACGCACGCTCTTTTCCTCAAAGACCAAGTTTGAAACCTCTTGTTGCTAGTAACAGCATTGATCTGTTTACTAATTTATTAATTGCCCTACGTATAAAATTAAGTCTGTGTTAATAGTTTCCTTCTTTATGAAATTAATTCAGTCCACTATTAGCCCTTCTATCCGCATTCTAATTGACTTAGCTGTGCTTCTCCTACTCATACTGCTTCTTAGGAGGTAAAGAATACTCCAGGATAGGGAGTCTCCAACAGGATTGTTTCCTGTGATTGTCCCTGATGAGAAATTAATTTTTCCCGCAATCAGTCACTGGTGAGTTCGTGTGAGTGATTGACTCCGATTCAAAGCAACTTGCTTTCCGCTACCATTTAACTTGTAATCTGATATTGTAGCATTGTGCGATTTGACCGCTATGGTAGTATTTTTTTTCCTTATTAAAAGGAAAAGTAAATATTTTACATCAGATTAAGTTTCTTTAAGCTTCCTTCCGCTCTTTATTCCTACGAGTAGTAGTATGATTCTATTTTTAGATGCCATTTCTGGTCTTATCATAGCGTTTATTCAGAAATCCCAAAACATTTTTTGACTAGTAATCTCTCCGAAAATTTCCCGAATATTATCCACCCCTCCACTTTAATGTTGCCCAGTTAAAACTGAAAAACCAGTTTTTTTCGTTATTTATTTTATATATTAACAAGCGTGATATCTCAATGGACAGAGCATTGGGCCGCTGATGGTAAGCCTTCGGTTCGAATCCAAGGGGTGGCTTCTGGACGTGTTCCAGATAAACCCAAGTGTGGTTATTTTCTGGAAGCAATATGTTAGTGGGAAACACATTTGGTACAGGGTAAAATACTTCCCCTTCTGCCCTGATGTGTGAATTAAACCGAAAACAACACAGGGAAAATAATCAGCCTCACACCCTAATGTGTGAATTTCACACGGAGTTGAGCTTAGTTAGTATTGGCCACGGATTAATACATAGAATAGGAATGTCAACAAAGAAATTCGTACCCTTAGTGTACGGTTTCCTTCTTCCGCCGCAAGTTGTCGCTAGCATCTAGCGATGCTAGCTTTTGAGCGTTGCACTGAAATAATCTAATTTAAAGAGTTGCAGGAATGAATATATGGTTCCCAAAAATTTGAAACCCAAGCAAAGAACACCTTATCTACTCGTAGTAATTTTTCAATTTATATTCACCGCGAAAAAAATTAATTTTACGTCGCAAGTGGGTGGAAAACATGGGTGACAAGTGCACAAATCTCGCATCTATAAAGCGGAAATATGATAAAAAAATATTGGTCGTCTGCTCTTTTGGTTTGTGATCAAGAGAATGAATTATGCCGGAGAATTTTTTTTTCGGAGAGATAGGGATGCCGGTAACTGGTCGACTGAGAAGAAGGGTCTATGTCTACTGTGAAATCAATGGAATCACACATAATTTCGATGAAAACGCAGGATTAGCTTGTAGAAAGTTGATGAAGTTATTTTTGAATAGACGCATAGATGTATCAAAGAGAAGGGCTCAGAGAATAAACCAAGTTAGAGCCATGAAATTAAAACGCATGCTCGTGAAATATTACTTTGAAAAGCTAAAAAGTATCGTGATTCAACACTATGTTATGCAAATGCCAGGAAATAATTACAGCATTGATGAAAAAGCATTCCGGAAAAAAGAAATCCTGAACTGGAGTCGCAGGCAAATTGGGTGCTATTGAAATGCCTTCCAATAAAAAAGAGCCTCGGTATTTCACCATTTTCAGAGAGGACAGGGTGCCGATATTAGTCTGTGCAGCGTTTGCAAACAGTATGTCCATGAGGAATGTGCAGATGCTAAATTTCGTAAATTTTCTTCTGTCCTTAACACTATGACTAGTAAAATATTTTCAAGTATTGTCATGAACGCTTTATTATGAAATTATTGCTTTCTTTTGCGTAAATAAAACTTATTTCATTACCGTTTCCTACTCATTTTTTTGCTTTTTAGCTCTTAAACTTACGAACCACACACTGTCGGAATTAGAAGCATATCTGTGTCGGAATTCGGGCCCAAATTCCGAAATTTTAACATATTTTATTCAAAATCTTGTAACTGTGAAAACAGTGCATATATTACCAAGAAAATCATTTTTGAGTATTGTGCACAACACAGGCAAAATTTCGTACAAATATGGGCTTTGTAATAACTACAGTTTTTTTTATTTTTATCATGAAACCTTAGCGTGTCGCAATATAGATCAGTTACATTATAATAGAAATATGATGAATCGTTATTTGTGGTTATATATACGTGAAATGCCACGAAAAAAATATGGTTTTAATTCTCAATATAACGAGGCTGAAGATGAATGTGACAACAGTACACCACACTTCTATAGGCATTGTCCTAGTTTTCTTTGACAAAGAACTCACAGTGTCAATAGCGCAAGAGTTGGAAATTTTTCTTGCTGAAATAGCCACAAACTAAATTACGCTAACTGGCCACAAAATAATTAAACAATTCATTACTAACCGATGTTTTCACATGTAAGCAATGCATCCAGAAAAAATTCTAGCATCGCTAGGCAGTAGCGACAACTGGTGGCGAAACACTGAAACCGTACACGAATGGTACGCTTTCGCTATGAGGCGATAGCATTAAGCTTCAGGGGGCTGGTATTGGCTATTGCCGTTCTGGAGAATTGACGGCATGGAAATCGGCCTCTTTTGGTCGGCGGGCGCTATATCTGTCTATTTTTTTCGAAATAGAGATTTATTTCTCCACGGCGTTGAGTGAATTACGCCGTTTCGTGCTGGTCTGAAATTCCCACTTGGCACGCATCTCTTGATGGGGCAACTTCATAGGGGTCGTTAGGGTTTTCTCGTCGGCAAGCCAGAGAAAATATTTGTGTTTTTTTCGTGAAGTTTTACCTTTTTATTTTTGCTCTTGCGCAGGCATTAAAAATCGGTTCCCATTCGTTCCACTCGTTAGGTCAGTGCGCTTTCGGCCGAGCAGTAAGTCCCTCTCCTTTCGCGAAGCTGTCGTCTCAGAACTCTCTCAACGGCGGAGTGTAAATACTGTATTATACTTGAAGGCGCCTCAGCTTCTCAGCGGCCTCAGCCTACGGACGGAGTGTGAACTTAAGACGCGGCCTGGAAAGGATGACCGGAATTCCGTGTAAACCTCTTCGCCATTCCCTGGATCCTGTATCTCCTGGATCTCAGAGTAGAAAGCCAATACTTTAGGCCACCGCACCCTGCACCTACCCGACACCGCATCCTGCACCTACCCGAATTTCTGGTCACCCGTGATAAGAACGTGGTGTTAATGAGGTTGAATATCGTTGACGTAATTAGAAACAGGCGTTAAATTCCTCCATTGCTATGGATTCTTTCACGTATAACATGCCTGAGTCTCGGAGAGGACGAACATTACTATTATTGATGCATCGTATTAATCGATTAACGAAATTATGTCTTTTGGTCCCAGTTTTGTGATGTCTGGTTAAATATTGTCTAGAGATAAAAACAGTCGTAAATAAAATTTTCGTAGCTTATCTATGCGCAGTTAATCTACCTACTGCAACCATCCATCGTTTCTGGTTTTCTAAGGTTTCTGTAACCAAGACTGTAACACAGTATCTGCGCAAATTTCCGGTTAACGTTTATCGTATTACATGTATAATGCTTTAACTTTACCTAAGCTATTACTTGTCCCACTCTTGGGCTCGATTCTGGCTAACCTGCGTATTTCGCGATGCGATACCATCAGTAATTTGCTGGCGATTGAAAAACTGTGTGCTACTATCATTTTGTATCACTACAATCCTAGGAAAATATTGGTTTCATGTAAGTATTTAACAAAAAAAGCCATTAATTGGTATTATTAATATTGAGCTATTTTATTCGCTATGCTCATTCCAATTTAACAGTGTATTATTTTCAAGTAAGGCTTTCGCAAGTATTAATCCTGTAAGCGTGAATCATAAGTATGTATGCACGTTGGAAGGTAAATTTCTGCCAAGTACCAAAAATGTGAAAAAGTAACGCTGCTTCCATTTTGATTTAACCCTCTTTTATTGTCTTGGAGTAAGTTCTGAGAATTTTTAATTGTGGTATGATTTCCTAGCCCTCGTATCTTCAAGCTAAACTTCCTATAACATCCCCAGTTCTATCCCAGTTATACTAAAAATCCTCTCAAAATCGTTTGAGAAATAATGCTATTATACTACTATTTCACTCCAGCATGTTGAAATGCCAAATATGATGAGATGAGAATTTCAACCCGCGAATTTCGAATATGTTATTGATTTTTTTCTCAGGTCCTTCTTAGAATACTTATATATAGCAATTGGTATTTAAATGTCTCTATCAGTTATTTTTGTGCATTAAAATTGGATAAATATGCCCTCATATCTAAAGAAGTGAACCTCGAAGTAACTTTTTTTCTGTCATGACGATCAATGTCCTTCTCCCATTGGGATGAGTGAGGTATTCCCTTCCACTTTTTTTTTTTGCATGGATGAGATTTTTATTTCGCATTTTGGGCTTAAAATCATTGATTCTAGTGGTGATAATTTGTTATTTCTTCTATTTCAGGTAAGAAGGCATGATATCTTCTCTTTCGCGATGTGCTGAACCATTAGGAGGATCAGAGTGACCATCCGGCGTGTCAGGCTATGTAAGCATACCTTTTTTATAAGAATGATACAATTCGTTATTCGAAGTAAAAGGTTAATTATTGGACAGTGTTTTCGCTTTATCATTCGTACTTTGAGGGCTAGCTATAAATGTGTATCATATCAAGGTCTGACTTACATTGGTCATCATTCTCTATAATCACATCTTATGATGCATTCGTCTGCGCTTATCTCACGAAAATTAACGAGGGTTTGTAAGAGTATATTCCAATTTGTTGAGACACCAGTTATCGCTGTAAGTTTGGCGATGTACTCGAATTTATCACGGGAATCGATGTTGAACGCTGTTGTTACCGAATACTAAGTAGGTATACTTAGGGGCCCCGCTAATAATGTTATTGCGGTTATACCTAATGCCTAACAATGAATGGGAAACACTTGTAACTTAAGTGTAAGGATATGAATATTTCCAATTCTCCCTCTACAATATGTGTATTCTCTAAACATTATACTTTACGTCTGGATACGTATAAAGCATGCGAAATCATTAATGAAAATACTATGGGGCACTTGACATTGGGAGGGATGTTTCCGGTCGATAAACTTGCTCGAACCCACCTGACAACTTTTATGTGCGCCTTTTTTGTTTTTATGGTTACTTTACCATAGTTGACTTAACTAAGATCGACTTTATTTATAAAAAAAATGGCTGAAAAGAAAAATCAAAGGTTCCTAAGGGTTCTGCTGACATATAAGCTGGCTGAAGTTCATGTATTTCATGGATTCTTAGGTCACTAATTCTCGTTTCCTGAATTATTAAATTTGGAAAACGCCGTACAAACATTTGAAATTATTTCACGTTAGTCGTACCATACGTATTAAGTGTTCGATTGAGTAATAATGTTCTCCACATTTCATCGTTAGAATGGCAAAACTCACCTTTTTTCTTTCTTTTGACTGGCTCCGTAAATGCATTAAAGTAGGTACATTTATGGCCGACCGTTTCGTTGCTTCGATCCTGCATATTCATGCCAGGGAACACTAGAATTTCCAAATTTTTCCCCTTATCTTTTTTTAAAATATCCGTCTGTTGTACTATTTAGGTTGACTTATATTATTTCATGGCTTTTGCATTTATTGTGAATATTCTTTTTTGTCAGCCGTTTTGTAAGAGTATTACTCTTTCACTGCCATTTAATGATTTCCATTTATTTTCGTGAAAGTCTTCCAGTACGCTCTAAATTGGCGGTATCTTCTCAATTTTAAATTTATGGTTCCTCATTGTTCTTTGTTTTGTACCAGATTTTGTACATTACTCGGTTGCGTGTCCTTTCATTTATTTCAATATTCTCCATCATGTCTTATTGAAATAGTCCAGGCCAATCCGGCGCCGCATATAAAATCACGTACTTATGTGAAAATTTACTCTTCTCCTAAACCGTTGCAACGAGTTGTTGTCTGGGTGCACTTACCTGATTTTCATTTATTGAGACTGCATTATGCTACGAAATTGAAAACTTGTTCCCGGGATTGTAAGTAGCAGCTATGAAAGAAAACTAGTTTTTTCCCTCCTACAAATGCAGCATGAGAATAGTATGGTGGGCCACGTACCTACATGAAAGGATTTCGAAATTCAATATAATCCTCTTTAAAATAGTGAGATTGGAGGTAATGCAAAACTTAAGTCATCATCATGATTTCTGTGTAGGTGCTGCTGCTTTATTACCGGCAGTTTTTAGAGTTCGGGTTAGGTTGGGCGAATTTTAGATTCAGACATCTATAATCCTGCCCGACCATATCTACATTGCTGCCTTGCATATCTTTATTGACCATTGAATTCACAGTTTTATCTAATTGTCGTCATGCGTAGGTTTTGATGGTTCATTTGGTTTTAGGTTTAATCCCCGTAGTATTGTTCAGCATGAAAATTACTTCATTAGCCATAGGATTCGAATGTGTTTTAAGCCAGGAACCTAGTATCGTGTGACCTAGGGTGCCTATTTTCGTATTGGGAGCCAATGTGCTCTCATACTTGGAATAAAATGACTTGAAAACTATTTTAAGTTGTTATCGTATGCTATTTCTGATCCTTTTTTCAACTTTCTTTCCATTTTATCCAGCTTATTGTAATTCGGTTTGAAATCGATTGGCTGGTAGGACGCAGTGAAATACATACGCCGTTTCCTGTATCGAATGGCTACTGACACTATCATTGTCTTTCGTGATAAAAATTCATGATGCGACTATGGAATTCCCGGTATTGACTTCTTGGTGAGTTCCGATGTCAGAAATCACGCACCGATTTGCGATTTCTCATTGAATTGGTATTCCTCTGCTCCCCTGTTAAGGCCTTGGGTCGATTTCATTGGATGACAAGGGAGAATAGAGGGGGGGGGGGGGGGGGATGGCCTTAAACCTGGGGCTCATTGTGATATCGAGTACGATTGTCTCCTGTCTTCCCCATTTGTTCCTTGTCTTTAGTCAACTCTTCGCTGGAATAACAAGAAAAGAAAGAAAAACTCCCTTTGCTTCGATAGTAGGTATACGTAGCATCCCTAGCTTCAGCGGACACGTACTAAAAAGAGGCGGAGGCGAATCAAAATTCTGTCTCGAGAAACGCAACGGAAGCAATATTTTGTCCGTTGCATACGTGTTTCCTTGATGCCATTCCGTACATACGATATGTGCAGGGTTCGCCTGTTTTTTTTATTCTTATTTATTTTCCCTTTCTCCTGGTGACTTTCAAAGGTGAGCCGAATAAACTCGCGTGGATTCAGCGATCCCGGCCGTGATATCAATTAATCCAAGAAGTTGTCCATCTTTATTTACGTGTTCTCTGTTCACTCGGTCCCCCCCTCCCCATTCCCCCTTAATACTTCTTCCGTATTCTCGGCCTCACGTGTGGCTCAATCTTTGGTCAATTTGTCCCGCGAGTTACTACCTTGTAATTCTTCCGTTCTCTGTTCCTATAGAGTTGAAGTAGTATGCGTGTTGAATTCGTCAAGTGAACGTAATAAACCATCGCATCCTTCCTTCATCGCAAGCTCGACTGCGAATAGGTGACGGGTCGTAGGATTCAATTCGAGCGGAACGTGAGTGGTTATATATATTGTTTAAAAAAATCGATCGACTCGGCCCGATAGAATCTCGATCCGTGCGATGCATTTTTCTCCTCGAGTCGAGCCAGAGTGGTCGCAGGAAAGCATCTCTTGATTTATGCCCGCATGCGTGAAATATGTACTTGCAGTGCGCGCATGAGGACGTCATTGCTCACGTTGGAAGGATAATGCGATCATCCGAACGGAGCGCCGAGGGTATGAAGAGAATTTTCGATAATCGATTGATGGTGATCGTGAGGAAATCAATAGTTGTTCTGCACAAGGAGGAGCCACTGCCAAGGTTTTTACGTACTTACATCCTGAGTGTGTCTCGTGGCTGTGAGGCACCTCTTTGCGATTCCCTAGGAGAGAAGTGCTGAGGACTCGCGGAGTGTGACTAATGGCTTGAAGTCTGGAATATTAAATTAAACGAAGGAGGAATATCCACGGTTAATGAAAATGCCGGACAGCGACGGACTTCGGAGGAGACGAGAAATTAATGGAGCTTTAAATGGGGATATGTATAGTTGGGACGACAGAGGAGAAAGAAAAATTACGAAGGTAAGAGAACCATATCGATAGACAAGCGGGGATGAAATATGAGGCTGAAAAGTGAGTAGAAGCGCCTCGCTAGCTTTTCTAATGGATTGAAAATTGATTCTTTGTAATGCCTTTGGCGGTCACATCCGACTAACATATGCCATCAATATTTATGGCACCGAAGGAAACTCATCTGTCTGAGGTGATTAATCCTTTCGACCGATTCCTAACAATGGACTTAGGAGGATGCAGGGTCTTCTTTGCTGTGCATCTCGAAAGCGTCGTGTACTCTGAATAGAGCGGACACGTCTCGTAGAGGGAGAGGACGTACCTATTTTATGCATGAAACTGTTATTAAAATGGTATTGGTAGGGAGTTGTTCCAGGGAGGCGATGTGAGGCACAGTAAACTCCTGATTTTCCATGCTAATGACTGGTAAAGGGTTCTCGGATATTCGGTAAACACGGATAATACGCTGTTAGGTTCTTTCTGGATTCATTTTTCTAGAGTGCGCCACCAAAATAAATAAACTCCCTAAGAAAACAACACAGTCTGCCAATGAAAAGTTCCTCGCTGCACATTGATTTGCACACTGACAAATTTTATGACAAAAATAATCCGTTAGAATAGGGTCGTTACCATATTTTTTATTGCCGGATCTGATACAGTTTGTAAAAGAAAAAGACCCGTATTATTCCGTTTTTTGTTTCGTCAATTATTTCTCCAGTTATATGCGGCAAAAACTGATGTTTTTAACCCTTTCGAAAAAGTGGGCGTGGTGCAACCTCTGACGTCTTTGTCTTCGTCCAATCACAACTGAGCCCGCGAAGCTACGTCGCCTTTTCGCAAAGGGGGGGACGCATCTGACGCTGCCAATAATAGCGATTTCGACAGGACCTGTGCGAGCAGACCTTCCGAGAAACCCCCTCCACTCCCTTCCCCTAAAAGCAGTCAAGGACGGGAGGGAAATGATGTCATTGATATCAAAGCAGCTTCAACGGTGGGCGTCACCTTTTGCTTATTTTAATTTTTGATTTATGAGTGAATGGCTGTGGTTAGAAGATTAATTTTTTCACCAAAATTAGTTTTTCGTTTCCATCTAACAATTTCGTGTGCCAAATTGCGATTTCGGTTTCGAGTAAACGCCCCCATTGTTCCGGCCGCATTTAAATGTTCGCAAGCGTCGGGTGTCGGCACGAGGCCTGGCGTAATACATCGGACCAGTCGATAGGGCCGTAGTGAAAGTTATGATTGGAGGAAAAGAACAAAAGTTTACTTACCTTTGAGACCACTGCCGATTGGCGATGCACGGATACTCCGCAGCCGGGATAACGCGCGCACGGTTAATCGGGAGTTTACCAAAAGACAATTTGCGCCATTTAGGGTTGATGGATGTGCTTATGTCTTGGGAGCCACGGTTATATGTCTCCTCCGACTGAAGGAGTAATGGATTTGAAGTGCACTCCATGCAGCACACAATGGGGTCGTTTACCATGGTATTTTTATTGCCGAATCTGATAAAGTTTGTAAAATAAAAAGACCCGTATTTTTCCGTTTTTTGATCCGTCAATTATTTCTCGAGTTATAAGCGGCGAAAACTGATGTTTTTAGCCCTTTAGGAGAAGTGGGCGTGGTGCAACCTCTTACGTATATCGACTTCGTCCAATCACAACTAAGCCCGCGAAGCTACTTTGTCTTATCGCAATGGGGGGGACACAGCTGCCTCTGCCACTAGGACAGTTGCGACAGCATCTGTGCGAGCAGACCTTCCGAGAAGCCCCACGAAAATCCTCCCTTCCTTCCGAAAAGCCCCACTCCCTTCTCTTCCACGAAAATCAGTCAAGGACGGGAGGAAAATGACGTCAATGTTATCACAGCAGCTTTTTTGGTGGTCCTCACCTTTTGCTTATTTTAATTTTTGATTTATGAGTGAATGGTTGTGGTTAGAAGATTAATTTTTTCACTAAAATTCTTTTTTTGTTTCCATCTAACGATTTCCTGTACAAAATTGCGATTTCGGTTCCGAGTAAACGCTCCCATTGGGGAGCAATATAGTAATGGCAAATCTCTATTGCTGCCGAGATTCGAACATGTAAGTTACTCTTGAAGGATGGTCAATTAGAGAGGCATTTAGTTGAAGTAGGTTGTGACGAAGTATCCTCTTCCCACTAGCCTTCTTCCCTATGTCTGCCTGCATACTGGTGTCATTGTTGCGAGCCCACCTTCTCAGTGCATTAAGGGCCTCGACAGGTGTGGTATTCCTTTGGACGCGCGCGAGAACTGTCCCGCCCACTTACCTCTCATGAATTATCTCCAAAGACACTCAATTCATCTCCACCCGACTCCTTTAGTGTCCAACCCATTGATAATGTGCGGTCGCGATCATTTCTAAACTAATTTCCACATCAGAATTTATCGTTTCTGTGTGTTCGAGGTGAGGGGTATCTTCTTGACGGGCTATTCGACCTCAGGAGGACCCGCAAGGACGCCTGCGGTTCCTAAGTAAAACCTCTCTCTCGTGTTTTCATCTTCCGCTTGAGAAGCGTGCAAATTTACGGCGTCCAGCGTTGGGCAGCCCTCGGTGAGGATGGTGGAAAGGGCGGTAACGTGGAGGTGGGAGAAAGCATCGGTGTAAGAGCTGGACTGAGTGCTCACGCAATCGCCGAGGAGAGATCGCGTTGATGTTGAGGTACGAGTGATCCGTCGTAGTTAACCCTTGAGAGGGAGAGAAGACCTGTGTCGCACCATTAGGCGCCATTGAAAATACAGTCAAACTCGGATATAACGAGATCCAAGGGACTAAATGCTTTTGCTCGTAATATCCGTTACTCGTTATATCCGGCACGAGTAGCATCATGTACTGTCACTAACTGTCTTTCCCTCTCTCACATACTGTTCTAATGCAGAGGTGATAAAATAACAAAGATTAATATAAGATGATTGAAATTACAAAACGAACAATTTATTCAGTAAACTATCGACATGCAGGCTAAATTTACAAGAAAAAGTCCTTGTTACGACAGTACAGCCACTACTCGTTCATATGGACTAAAGATTTGCTCGTTATAACCACAAGTCTCTCTAATACAGTCTCGTTTCAACCGTTGTATATTACTCATAAAATGCATTAGTTCCAAACAACCCTTCTCTCTTTCCTCGCAATAGCCGAGATCTCGTTTTAACCATGCTCGTTATATCCGAGTTTGACTGTACCTACTCTCCCTACCCACTACTCGAAGAGGAATCGTAGCTCATGTGTTTTTTCTTTTGTCCCTCCCCAAGCCTTTGCGACTTCGCAATAGTGCATTGCGTGTCGATGGTTCTTGCGCTTTAATTAGTTTACAAAATATCCTACTATGTCCAAATGAATAGAGATTTTGGGGTTTTTCAGATCATGGATAATAATCGAGCAGGATGAAAGTGATTTATATTTGAATTTACGTGCGAGGTGTGTTATGAAGGTTCAACAACAAAAAAGCTCAAAATTCTGAAATGTGCATAGAACGACAATTTTAAACCCATAGTTATCCCTCACCATTATTTCGCATTATAACTTGTTAAAAGTATGCATAAAACAATAATTTTAAACCCCTAGTTTTCTCTTGCCATCACCTATTTAACATTATATCTTGGTGTCCATTACTGACAATCTTACTCTCACATTACCTACTCTTGCTACAAATACTTACTAACCAAGGTTTCGCTGAAAGTTGTTAAGATAAGTTTTATGCGATAAGAAATTTAAATGTGCGTGCGGTCTCTATCGAAGCTAGTAGCTTTCTATAATGCGTTGGATAACTATGCTTTCTAGTGGGAAATAAGGATTGAAATATTTTAATCATTAACACTCTAGTGTCCGCCCTGAAAAATAGCATTTGAAGGAGTTAAAACACTTTGAAAAATTTAGGCACGTAATCATTCCGTACTGTTTGGATGTTGAATTTCGTCACCTATTTCTTTCATGCACCTCTGTTCATCGAGTCTAATTTCATCCATGGTCGATAACCACGACTGCTCTGTGGGTGTTCTTATACGCCCCGAGGATACCACGCGGCATGCGAGTCTTAGGAACGCTTGCCCTTCCTTCTCATTTGAGGCCAAGACGGTGAATAGATTTCCAACCGCATCATCCATTAGTATTACAGGTAGAAGCGACAAATTGAAGATGAATAGGCTATTAGATCAAACTTTTAGAAATCGTTTCTCTCTCGCCCATTTCACGATCTGAAAACAAAAAAATAATAATTCTCAAAAAGAAATAACTTCTCAGGGGCTTGATCTTGGCACCCCCCAACGCCCGCGTTATCTTAATTTTTTAACGTCACCTAGAAAACGGAAAATTGGTGCTAATTTCACATGTTATTCGTTGTTTTAAATATGAATCTCAGTTGGTAACTCATGTGATAAGAATGGTTATGGTAAGCCATGTGCTTGTAGATACGTTCCTGTTATTGAAAACGATAACAAAAGTACAATAAACAGCGTCTCTCGGCCATAAGCGCGAGTTTGAATCTGACTAGGGTCCGCGAGAGATAGGTTTGCTCTCAAATCAGCTGATACGGATAGCGACGGCTTAGTGCTGGAAAAATAGATTTCGATTAAAATCGAAAATCGAGTTTTAATAGACAAAGATCGAGGAAATCGAGATCGAGTCATGATCTTCGAGTTTCGATCCAAACTCGATTTTTCAACTTCGATCTTGACCACTTCGTTTGATCTCAGCAGCGCGTTGTAGTCAGTAGAGGTCCTCGATGAACTGCCACTGAGGTCACTTCTTGTTAGAAGTAGATGCCAGTAGAAGTTAGGCAATACCTCAACAGGCTACCCGTCGATAGGAAAGTCAACCCCAATCCTCTGAAAGTCTGGGAGGAGATTAAGGGTGAATACCCCAACGGGTTTACGGTGCGTTTCGCGATCAGAGTGCTGAGTATGATAACGTCATTCGTCCCATGTGAAAGGCACGCCCTACATCATCAAGAAAGCATCTTAATCAGTTGATCTTTCTTAAAAATTTTAGTGAAGCCGAATGGTTTCAAGCGGTGATCCACATTAAAGTGAATTGTAAATTTTTACGACTAATAATTCAAGAATGTTTTCCAAGTACATTTTTAGGGATTTTTTTATAAAATTCAAATATGTATTATGAGCGTTTTTCAAACGAATAATAAACATGTTTTTGTACCAAATGCATTTTTTTTCAAAAATTAACCGTAGATTTTTTCGATTAATCGATCTTTTGGTTCAAATTTCGATTTTTGCTGAAAAGTCGAGCTTTTCATTTCGATTAAAAATCGATTGCTCGAAAAATCTATTTTGACCGACATTTTTCCATCACTACAACGGCTTGTAAGAATGGTCCATAATTCATTCGATTTCCCCCTCCTTAATATCGAATCCTCATTTTCATGGTTGTTGAACTACCGCTCCATGCCATTCATCTACGCGTCGGCTCATGTGGGTTGGTGACAAGCAGATGTACGTAGATGCGGATTTCTCGTGTGAATACAGTTGAAACTCCACAAAATTCACGTTCCTAGAGATCCCACGAAGAATGACAAACATAGTGTTGGGGTCTAAAATACCCATAAATGACTCTTTTTGCAGTATAAATCATGAATATATCGCAAAGCGCATTCATTGCAATTTAAACTCAACTTGATTCACTATATTTAAAAAATAATTCAAAAGGGAATTCTGAACGCTACTGAACTGTTTCCTTAGTGCAAGAATGCAAAATACTTATGTTTTGATGTAGGGCGGGGCTTCATTGTGGTCTTCATCGGTTCCGTTTATGACCCGATGGCCATCAATGGGACCTGAAAAAGTCAACAGGGCAGCCGGCGAAATGTAGTCCAATTAATGGAACGACGGGACTGACACTCATAAACAGGGAGATTCAACGTGAATTTCATTTGTTACACGTAACTATATGTGCTGTAATTTATGCCAGCGTGTTTTATTAATATTTCAGTGTTAAAAAGCACGAACATGTTCACGTTGCCACGGAAAAGAGTATTTCCGGTTTCAGCAAACAATTATTAGTAAAGGTCTAATCTGCAAATTCTTGAGGTCCACTAACAATCCGCAATCGATCGACCGCGAAGTTTTTCATCGCGACTTCGTAGGGGGTCGAACGCGAGCTCCATATTATTCTCGAGGGAGAAGCAGACAACAAGTGCCGCCGTCAAATCGCGAATGCACACCAAGACGATCCTTCGCGAAACGGATACGTTTCCGATCCACACCTGGTGGCGGACGACGCTCTCGACGATCAGAGGGATAGAGAGAAAGAGAAAGACGCCGATTTCCCCTAAATATTGCTCCCCAAAGGGAAGCGTCGTCGTCGCGAACCGGAATTTCAAATCGTGTCGGGAGATGTGAGGGAGGGCTGTGGATATCATCGGGATCCGGTGCACGTCTTCCCAGTCGATGATATTCCCTCTTGCCAGTCTGCCGGGTCGAGAAAGCTCGCTAATACGGGGCTAGTGGAGTTGTATGCTGTGGAGGAGGTAATGTTGGGGGGGTGGGAGGTGGGGATTGGATTGTGAGTGAGTGATGATGGCAAAAACGCGGGGAATTCGAGCCTCGGGACCGCTTGTTTCCTCCCCGTTTCTCCCAGAAGACTCTTCGTGATTTATCCCGTAGCCAAAGCTACAGGAAGGTAAAAGAGATTGGAGCGTCGAAAAGAGAGAGGTGAATTCTTAAGGAGGATCCATCCAGACTTTGCGAGACGAAGCAGTTGCAAATGCGATGCTTCTTCATCCTTATAAGGGAACCGATCACGACCCTTTGTAACGCGAGCGATCGCGTTATCGTTATATTTTAATTGCGCTCGGAAGAGCAAAAACGTGACTCTGTTTCGTCGAATTTCGTCTAGTGTTTCGCATAACTTTTCCTAATTGGTAGAGCCTGTCGTTGGGATGGTTATCGCGAGTAGTGCGGTACCTGAGAAGTCGGCGTTATTAACCACGATAGCGGCATCGCGAAAGAAGGGTGCATGCACCCGCATTTACGGCATGCCGCTAATGTATGGGATCTGTATAATTCGAATTGGAAGACGGCATGACATAGGTACATACTAATGCCATGTTTTATAATGCATGATTTGAGTTAAAAAATAGGGTAGTTACCTATTATTTTTTACAGTCCTGATCAAAATTTTATTGCCTTTGGAGTACATTTTTTAAGCCGTTCAATTATAAAATTACTAATTAACTCATAAATAAAAAGTGAAAAAATTTCAACGGCGCGAAAGCGCGACTTCAAACTATTGGATACCGATAAATCATGTGTTGGACGTCAGAGGCATTCCCTCTCCCTGCCGCCAGGTAGTGCTGCGGACGTTTCCAAGCAGGTAGTGCCAACACCACCTAGATTAGGTGGTAATGGTGGTATTGCACTCCGTGAAAGCTTATTAACAAGTATCTGAGGTATTTTTTTTCTAAAAAATTGTACCGCGAACTGGCCGCGTGAACCTTAACGGCGTTACCCGCTGAAATTGCACAATAGCAGAATTTGATTGATCGCAGAATGATTTTTTCTCTGTGGAATTTCTGCTATCGTGCATTTTTATTCTGTTAATTTATCATGATTTGATTCTATTTATTTAATTGAAATTATTTATTCATTTGATTAATTTCAAATCGTTAGTATTCATTTTACCAAGCGCACCTTGAAGTTGGCCCATAGTTGCGCGAACTTCACAGAATGCTTCGCGGTAGCAGAGGACCTCACGAGCAAGAAGCTAAGGAGCCCATAAAGCGACTATTAATACCATGTTCGACGGAGGATACTTTCCGAGCTTTGATAGTTTTCAAAAGCGATTATTAGTTTACTAGAGGCTAGGGGCACCGAAATACAATGGTAAGTTCAGGAAACGAATATTCCCTCTGCCTCGCAGTGCAAACTATATATACGTGGTACGTCAACAACAAGGCTTCGCAGTCCCACCATTACGAGCTTTTTCAAATGAATTTAAAAGTGCCATTTTATTTTCTAGCAAACTATGATTCCTCAACCACATCGTTTGCGAATACTGTATATTCATTTATGATGGGGCGCGAATCGCAATGTTGAATTCTGTTTTCTATGATGAAGGAAACTACCATATCGAATAGCAATAACCATAGCAAATTCGATGATCAGTAAAGAGAACAGGACAACTTTTTTTCCTCGTCAGCCTTATTTTGGACATGCCGCTGTTGTGTGAGGTCCGCATATTTGGTTTCGTACGTCTGCATGGTACTTAAAAGCTAGGTTTCATAAGGCCTGGTTAACCTTAACTAACAGTTTCTGAAGACGTTAAGTGTTAGTCGTTTCCACCTTGTTAATCGTGGTCTTTACAATAAGCTTTAATACAAGACAGTCACTCCATGATTGCTATCTCTTGTATATAAACGCGATTATAAGCTAGTGTCCTAACACCCTCTGCAACTCGCCATGTTGGTGGCTTGTAAGGGATGATGCATTCGTAGATAGTGAAATGCCGGGTGATACGGACTTTCAGAGTAAGAGGGGAGGCGAGACTAGCCAAGTGGCTTGTGTATCCCTTCCCTATCTGCGACGTTCGGCATCGCGGCGTTCCTTGTGTAGAGGCCCTAATAAGGCACCGTCTGGTCAATGCTATTGGATCCTTCCCTCCCCCCCCCCTATCTCCGCGTGGTGAGGTGTCCCCTGGCTGGCGTGGATGGATAGGACTGAGAGGGAGAGACTTCAACGGGCGAGACGTAAGGGCGAGACTCCTCATCCCATCCGAGCCTTACCTCGCCTCCCCGCTACACAATGCAAGCCGCGGCCGAATACTCCCTATCTTGACCTCCCGCGAAAAGAATCGTTCACGAGCCATAACCGGAGAGGCTCAAAATGATCGGATGGGTTGGGAGTTGGGTCGCCATGTGTCTACTGCGTTCGTAAATAATATTAAGTTACGGACAACAATTATGTAAGCGTTTTTCGCTTGGGTCGATTAACTTAAAAAATATTTATCCTTCATCACATTGGCATTAATACATTTAATTTAAAATTTACGCGTTTCAATTTTTCTAAGGTAGGATGAAGGGAAGGCCCCACTGCTAGTAAACAACTGGCTGAAAACCTCAATCACAGGAGATTGAAGCCGCTATGAGCCAGCTGATTAAAATGTTACTAACACATTTGCATATTGAAACTCTGCCACAGATGAACCTTGCGGAGGGAGGGGAAAATTTTCGCGGGTCAATCTTTGAGAGGGACCGGCAGGTCGTTCCAGGGTTTCACCCCACCCTGTGGGAGAAGGCCCCAACGCGGAGCAAGCAGGGGGCTGCTGGAGGCGTGAGAAATCGGTCCCGCCAGTTATTTATTTTTTGAAGTGTTAAAAACAGTGTACCGTAGTTACATGGAGACGGGCACCCATTACCCGAACATGCAATGGAGACCTCTTCGCTGGGCACGATCGATCTATTCAATGTTCTTCCAGGCGCTGCGGTACCTGGCGGGGGTTCCGTACATCATAATGGGTTTGACAATGGTCAGAGAGGCCATCCGCTTGACCCTTGGGATACAATCATGCAGAATACGAGACACTCGTCCGAGTATTTGCACCGCTTTGATACGCAAGATATCAGTGTGAAATTGATTAAATGAATTTTTTACTAGGTTTTGGAGAATTCAGTGACTTTTGAGAATAAAAAGTGTCGGGAAAATATGATTACATGAACAGAACAAGAAAACGGGATATAGGACAGCTTCGGAGGGATATTTTCAGATTCTCACAGCTCCTTCTCAGTAAACATTTCGGTTTAGAGGTTTACGACAATAGTCTAGCAGATGTATCTCTCTACCCGCCTGATTTGTTTACAACACGTGAATTCATGACGTTTTACGTTTACCAATCCTTTGAGAGAAAGCAATTGTTTCATTATCTCACATCTAGCTGGCTGAGGCGTTTACCTCCCACTTTCACTCAGCAATATGATCATCTTACGGGTTGGACATTAGATTTTTAATTTGTAATAGGGTTTGTTCTCGAATAAAATGCTATATATATCGTGGGCGATATAATAAGAGAGTTCTGCACGATTCTCTCAACATTCAATCAAACCCTCCCATCCTTCGCGTTTTATAAGAAGAATATTTTTTTTTTGAGAGTTTTTTTGAATGATGAATTTTTATGGACGCAATATGTAATCTCACATAAATATGGAATGGGTCTTAAAGATTAATGGAGTAATGTAATTTAAGACACATCTTCATTGTTGTTGTTAGTAGGGGAAAAGATCGGTACTTATGGTCATAGATATGATTATTCAGAGAATGGTGGAAGTGTATAGAGAAACCCAGTCTCGGCTTTATCCTACTCTTAGCAAAAGCCGCCAAGGGGTCATAGAGTTTTGACTCTCCATCCAATGGAGGAAGTTCTGTTCAAGAATTGCCCCTCTCACAACACTCAAGTGTGAACTGCTATTCTGTTGGAAAATCTCTACTGCACTTGGGATTTGAACCCCGGCCATAGGGATCGGAGTCCTGTGTACTGTAGCCACCACATCGGGGTGATCCTCGCCAATTTGGAATTTCTCGAGATTGGGATGGCACACAAAACATTTTTAGGAATAATAATGCTAATTTGTACGATTCTGCTGAGAATATAGCGTTAAACAAATCATCATGGAATCTATAGGTAAAAAATAGTTCCAATGCGATCAATTTTGTTAATGTCTGAGTTTATTAATCGAGAATGCACTATGTAGGGTTGTTGTAATTGTGATCTGTCCCGATATCCCTTTCTCATGGAAGGTAAAACTCCCGGATTTGACTCCTTTAACAGTTGGCAAATCTGGGTGGGAGGAGGAGACATTATGACTGCCCCACTTTGGAACATGATGAATGATTGCCAACGGAAAGTCTCCCTTGGGTCCCTTTTTATCTTCGAACCCCTGTCTGTATATTGCTGCGGCCTGGGAGTCATTAGAATAGCGGGGTTAATATTGACTTTTTTCCCCCGGGGAGTTGCATAATCGATCAAAAGCATGCGTGCTCACGCGGCGCGAAATCGATTCCTTAATTATCGTTCATTGATTGCTTTCTTTTGCTTTAAATTTAGTGATACTTTGAAGTAGGATGCCTAGTTGCGAATGTGGGTGATAAAAGCTATGCCCACTCATGAAAGCCTCCATCTATATCAGCAAGATCGAAAAAAGGCTTATTTTTGATGGGGGGACTAGGATAATGGCTTACGATTTCGCATCGGCAGATAGTACCTAATCCGTAACACTGGTCCGGCACTCTAGCAAACTAAAGTTCTTGGGTTATATCGCGTATCAGGCGTGGATGTCGTGTTAGGCTTAAGATTAGGTTAGACGGTGTTATGAATAGCCTCATCTGTGGGGGAACCTAACCAAAGAATCCTTCTACTAGTACCTACAGGAATGCACGAGCTTTTCGAAGTTCAACATTTTAAAAAAATATTTCGAATTCATCAATTTAATATCCTGATGTTGACGGTTGCGGACTTAAAACATAGTGGAATTTATTCATGATGGGGATAAAAAAAATGCAATTCCACTGGACTTTTATTTTTCAATTTTATCCTTGCTCACACAATAATGGTTCCGATGCAGTGTAGTCACATCGGGCACTAAAGTGACGCCCAATACCTGATTATGATGCGCAGCATATGAAAAATGGTCGTGTGAACAAGAAAAATATTTATGAAAGAATCCTGGGGATTGGCAGTTTCTTGTACCCTCATAATGCCGTCAATATAATCATGATTAATTTTCATCGTGTTTTTCTATTTTTTTTATGATTTGAATCTCTTTGCATATTGTTCTTCATTGTGTACATCCTCGTTCTACAGCATTTCCCCCTCTTCCCTGGAGTGCTAATGATCCAAGACAGATAGTTACTTCGCGGAATGGGAAAGCGATCTTTTTTGTGGGTTTCCCGTGCAGCGTTCATGACCTGTCGCTTTGTTAACTCCACGTGGCCACCCAAGTACCTCTTAATCCACACGAAGTCTTTCTTTTCTCGTCTCTTCACATACTACTCTCTCTTTCTCTCCTCCTCCTTCCTCGATTTCTTTGGGACCTTCCAGCTCTTAAGGCTTACATGCAGAGAGAGATGGGGGCGGGGGAAGGGGGGGGGGGGGGGGGGGGGGGGGGGGGGAGGGGGGGGGAGGGAAGCGAGTCTTTGGATGGACGTCGTGTCTTTTTTTCCCCAGCATCTCTCAATTTTTTGCGTCGTTGGTCTCTCGGAGAAGACGTTGTTGGGTGCGGAATATCCCCTCCCAACACGTCACCATCGCTCGCCTTTGCTTTCCCACACATTTGCTCGTGTCTTTTTACCCCTATTCGAGACCAACCGTTACTGCGTCTCGATTTCTTTCCTACGTTTCGGAGACGCTGTTTCGCGACAGAGGTCAGGGATCGGTTTGACTGGTGGATGTTTTTTTTAATATTCTCTCAAACCAATGCTCTGGATCCTATTCATGACAATAGAAATTTATTTTTATTTGTGGAAACGAGAGTAGTAGTTAAAACTTTTATGATACGTAGCTTAGCGTATTAGGTATTTTATATTAAATAAAATGGATGGGAATCAATTTCAGAACGTAGGTTAAAATTTATATGTATAAATGGTTTTTTTCAGGAGGTTAGATCCTTGTCTTTTCACAAGGACCTAAACTTCCGAAAAAAACCATTTATATATTCAAAAAAGAGGTCTGGAAATCAACTTACCAGTTAAAATTTATGAATTTTTTAGCACATTTGATGTAGATTTGTTTGCCGATGACGTTATAAATATTTTGAACTCCCGCGTATTAGTAAGGAAAACACGAGAACAGAGCTGAACCGACGTACGGATATATTAAAAATATCATTCTTCCTGCGAACAATAGGCGATCTAAATTGTCAAACAGGTCTACATTTAGTGAAGTATGTTCGGATGATCCACCGGGACACTTCGTCCATCTCTGCTGGCGTCCCAGTAGACGCGTCGTCCATCATTATCAGGGCTGAGTGTCCAAAATTGAACGGTATACATATATACCATCGGCCGGGGACTCAAGTGTCTTCTGATTGATACGTGGATTTCCGCCTTTTTTCGGAAAATTGGATGCTGCGCTGGGAGTGTTTCCAGGAGTTTGCATTGAGGTGGATTGCAGGGTAGGCAACCAGTAAGTGTAGGTGTTACGCTTGAGAGGTCCACGGTTTAACATCCCCGTCCGACAGATGCACTTGAAGTGCCCTCCGCAAAACACTCTCCTAGAAACTTTCACATCACTGAAAAATTTATTGCACCCGGATTTTGATGTGGGAGGCTATTACTCTACGCACAGCATCCCAGTTCCTGAAAGCACTTAAGGTTCATTACTCCGTTAGTAGGATGGTGCCGTCAACGGTAGATCCCTAGTACTCGTTGTGAGTATGCTGGTGCCGACTGCCGAGTTTTGTTCCTTTCTTTACGTTCCCAGAGAAAATTTCTTCCCGTTCTTTGCCACCCACCGATCATTAATGGCGCAAATGTAGATGTTTTATGGCATGTTTTTTCCTCCAATTACTTACAAGAACTTATTGTTTTATATTTTCATAGAATGCTCATTTTAACCTATTATTTTCCGTAGCTAATATTATATCTGTTTACTACCCTTGAGATAGCCGGTAGCCCAGTACTAAGAATGAGCCTATTTTATGTGTAAGGAAAATCAGAAATATGAGGTAATAGCCCCAGTACAGAACCAGTACAGAAAAGTAATAGCCCCAGAACCTCTGCCCCTTGCTTACGTGCAGCGTTAAGAAAGGAATCTTCGTCGTGACCATGTGCTTAAACAGAAATAGAACTCATTGGAAGGGACTGGTAAATAGTGGAGGTTTGATTCCACACTTTATTTCGAAGATATCGGATCTTCTCATTGAATTGGGCTTCTGTATTTCCCTCGGCTCTCCAGACCGCGGTATCTCATGTCAGTAACACCCTGCAGGCGGACATTCAAACATGCGTGGAGGGAGAATCGGACTTCGTTTATCATGAGCTTAAGGGCGGGGAGTCGGTTGGATTTTTGCCTCCAATGTAGTCGCGGCGGCGGCGTGCCACTTTCAATTGACAAACGCCGCCGGAATGGAGCACAGTAAATTGGAGAATTAATCCGGATTATTATTCGCTGAAAAATTTTAGAATGTTAGATCAGATGGCCAACCGTGTTAATTTTTCCTTGTATTATTTTTGCCGTTTTGATTTTTTTATGAAGATCCCTAAATATGTGATTCCTTGGACTATCCATTGATGGTGATTTTGTATTGGCGAAAGTTGAATATTGGAATTATGTTTTAAATGTGATGAAATATGAATTGAATGATGTGATGAAAGTTTGGCATTGAAAATTTTGGAATTTTTCTTCAAAATTCATTGAATGTAGCTAGAGATCTTTCTGCGTTCGAATAGTTGAATACTATAGTAGATTTTGTATTAACAATTGAAATTGCTATTTGGTTGAAACCAAGGCATTTTTTCCGCATAGTCACACCATATGAAACCGAATGGTGAGTAGAGTAAGACTTAGGGCCGGTTTCACCAACAACGATCAACGCTTGATCGGCGATCAAGTCTTGATTTGATCGGCGATGTTGTTGATTCCGTTTCACCAACAATAATCAGCTGTGATCGGGGATTAAATCTCTTGTCAAGTTGACCGCAGATTTTGGACGATCAAATCGAGAATCAACTGACATGGCTGATTGCGAAGTGTCTTCAGGCGAATGCGTAGAAATAATTATTGATTATTGCCATGTAAGGAACCACAGCAGGCCCCACAGAATATGATGTGTTTGCATGCAGAGGAAGATGATTTCAAATTGTGGTTTAGATTCTCTAAGCCGGCAGTGGAATTTATTTTAGAAAACATTTAAAATGGCATCCGAAACCGAGCAAGATACGCTATGACTTCTATAGATCAATTAGTAATAGTCGCCGATATTTCGCAACGTGAGGTCCTCAGGTACAATTCTAAATATTCACCCATTTATGAATCAAGTTAAATTTCCCGCGTTGCTACATGAAATGAATAACTAACGTCGTGTGTTGGTGAATCGTACGCCGTAGGCAGACGTGGTAGTGTGTTGTTGTTCTTTCTTTTAATTATATTACGAATTTTAACCATTGTTATGCTTTATATGATATGTTGTCGTTGAATATATATATGATTTTACATTCTGAAGATAAAATTGAAGGTTCTGCTTTCTCCAGTCAGGAAAACAAGATGTATTGCGATATTGTTTACATGTTTCTGTTCACGGTGATACCATATTCGATGTTGTGTTCACATATACGGTATTATTTTCATTAATTCTAAAAGAAATAGCCATGTTGCGTGATATAAGCGGTATGTAATGTGTTTAATATATGTTATTTTCTATTTATTTTTACTGCCCCTTATTCGTTGTCCATTAGTTCGTGACATTGTAGTGATGGGACTGTTTTAGATTGATTGTGTTTGTTCCTGTTCTTCAAATGAATCGTATTAATGTAGTTAATCAGTGCGAAAATATTTTAAGTTAATTAGCTAGCGTGAATGAACTTAATAAACTAAATCCAGTTTAGTTGTGGTGAATTCCACTTTGTCAGGCATATTCCTTTCGGGATGGATATCTAAAATCATGAGATAATATAGTTACTTACAGGTAATACGTAGGGAAATACTGCAATTAAAATGTGCCAACTATTTATTATCTACAATTGAAAGTGTACTTGTTGAGTAAGAATCTTGTTTTCATGTAGGTACTACTGCACTTGAAAGTTAGCTCAGGTAAATGTAAGCAAATATTTTTAAACAAATATCTTTTTATATCTTCTAGTTGAAATTAAAATAAGATGTCACCCAATGAAGATTGGTAGCTAATATACTTTACTTCAATCTTGATGTATATTATATCATTATTGTGTTTTCATAACATGATATTTTGGAGGCTTTTTGAATTGTGCTTTCTTTAATGGTGGCTCGGACATAGATAGTGCATACATGCAGTATGGTTATGACTCATAAAACAACTTGGTGAAACTATCTGTTTAGCTAGTATTTTGACCTTTCATTATTTGTTGTGTAGATTTTTATGTGATAGTTTCATCATATGCTAGAAGTATCTTATATTTCAGTCAACCTTTATTAGATAATGTAATTATTAACACTGTTTAGCAATAAATAGTTTCAATAACCTTGTTGAGAAATACTTGTATCAACATATTTATAAGTAATATCAATCTGAAGGTTCGTTATGCTATTACTTACTTTTAAGTATCAAAACCAGGCACTGTTGTCCAACATAGGAGTAGCTGATAAGCCTGTCATTGAAACATATTTTATCCTAGTAGTGTAACGATTCAATAACCAGCTCTTTAATAGAGATATGAGTGAATTTGAAATTAATTTCAAGATAATTGTTAATGCAGACCACAATTGGGGAACTCCACCATGTCTCTAAATCTGGTGTTTGTAGGATTTGGAGCCTTGAGCTCTTGGGAGATTTGTGAAGCACTCAAATTGCAGTCATCTCATCATGGACTGAAAATTATGAGATAAACCGTGACCGAATGCCTTATTTTTCTATTACTGCTCAAGCTCTCTGTACCCCCAGCCTTAGAACAACCAATTTAATTGGCAAGGTGGCTAGGCTTTGTGCACAGGCAGTACTTACCATAGTTAACAATTTCAATTTATGGGCAAAATTCAAAGTAAAAGAAACCATGAATGGATTTTTGTTAGGTTTTGCAGGGTATCCCTGCTGATCATAGGTATCTACTCATGCCCATTGTAAACCATACCACCAGAAGTGGTACAATCATACTCATATTAAAACAATGAATCCCATTGCTTCAGTGTCATATGAGGAGGTTTCCTAGTCTATCTATGGAACTTCTAGTCAATATAGATAGGGCTCTTACTATCATTGTAGCCAGAGGGGTTCTACATTATGTGGCTATAATGTTCACGGGTGAAGGTGGTCCTATGTTTTAGAATATTCAATTCCGACCATTTGATAATGTGGAAACTAACATTGGAAAATATACTGGCACTGGAAAGTCTATTTGGGCAGTGAGATTTAATGCCTTATTCACAATAGAATGAAAAATATTAAAAAATAAACTTTAATGTTGCAATAACTTATGAATATGTATTATGTATACTCATTCATCATTATCTTCACCTGTTCATTGTTCATACACATATATAACTGTTGAGAAAGGTGATTCAGAACTGGAAAAAAATAAATAAATATAAACTGAATATAATAAAAATCTGAATCCTTTATTCAGTCTCTTTAAAAGATTTTAAGACTTGGATTTTTAAATGTGTTGATCAGTCACTTTTTCAAGTTGTCTGAAGTTATATGCTTTTGTTGTAGGCCATTTGGGAAACTTCTCTACTTTCCATTTCCTTTGTGGTATGAAGATACATGATGTGAGAGGAAGTGGATGAATAGATGCAACTGAGGTTGTCGTGATTTATGATTACTATTGTGTTTTGGTAATAAGTGTAATATTGGGTTGAGTTGAGGAATGATTATTTTGGTATCTAGTTGGGCATCTTCTTATTCTATGATTTTTTCTGGAATCTAAAGTTATATGAAGTAGTAGGAGCTGAGATGGGTGCGTCAAGAGTGTTGTCAAGTGATTGGTGAAGTACATTCAGAATGAATTAATTGATTCTTAAGAATGATATTTATCTACTCTTTGTTTTTATTGAATCAGAATACTGTTCTTAAAATTTTACATGCCTGTGTTTGCACAAAAAAGTTTTAAATGCATAGCTTAGGTATGGTGCATGTCATGTAAAATTAATAAAATGTCATAATGTCTCAAATAGAGAAAATTACCTCAAAAATAGTTTCCCTGTTGTTGCTAGCTGAGATAAAGTGATGTAATAACGAAATGCATCTACAAATGGAATGTGCATAAAAGAATGACTAAAAACAGAGCATATCTTTGCAATTGCTCTATATTGCATATTGTCTTTTGAGTTGCTCAGTGGATGAAAGTGATCCTTGCAGATTTCAATGATGCAATGCCCTAGATCATTCATTTTTGGGGAATATGACTTCCAATAGTATTGTATAATGACACCGATGGTGCGGAGGCATTGGCGATAAATGAAATAAATCGGTTGAAAATCGTATCTAAGATTGTTTAAAATTCGAAGCAGTGATACCACAATCCGTGACATTCGCGGCATTATTCTTAGGGCTTTGCTTCATATTTTCGTAGCAGGTTTTAAGCTGTTGTTACAGCTTTACAACGTTCATTTCTAGGGTAATAAAAGGCAATGCTATATCATCCCACGCCTCTTAACTTTTGCTTTATCGTAAATTTCGTCAGGTTTTTTGTTTGTTTATATTCCTTGCCGAGATTTTTCTCTTTCCGCAACATTTTCCGATCGATTTTCAGCCATATTTTAAATACTCCGGGTGAATGTCTTTTAATAAGCGTACGCGTATCACGTGATAGCTACAGCCAATAGAACAGCTCCTTTTATTTCTATGATACATTTACGTTCCAAGATTACCCATCATATGATCGGCAATCATGATCTGCGATCAAGTGTTGGTGAAACAGGAGAGGGATTTGATCGTCAATCAACAATTGATTGACGGTCACTTGATCGTCGATCAGCAAATGGTTGGTGAAACCGGGCCTTAATATTGTTCGTTGCACATGTATGTCGATGGTCATGCTGTTAGGATTTGTTATAGGCGTGGTTAGGTCCTGTGACGGTTGTGGAATAATAGCAACGACATAATATATTTGTCGCAAGGGATTATAATGAAGACTATCCTAGTAACGAAAATGCGTGCTTTTGAATTTATGCCTTAAATTTTACTCAGAATCGAGATGTATATTGATTATAAGGAAAAAGTAGTACGGAAAATATTCAATTGTTGAGCTTGGTTTTGGTATTTTAAAACAATTACGTATATATAACACTAATTAAAATATGGATCTGTTATTTCTGATATATTTATTTACCCCCACACATCATCAGCAGGGTATGTGACAAATTAAGAGAAATAAACCCTCAGACCGAGCGACACAATAATTTAGTTTTCCTATGCACAATACGCCATTGCAACGCAAACAATGTAATTGTTTCAAACGCATTACACAACATACTTAATTGTTAATGAAAAAAAATTAAAACTTATAAGCTGAAACTCAACTTCACAGCAGATAAACCTACCATACCACCTAACCTGCCACATGCCCTTGTGACTGCTCTCAAGTTAAAACTTTTGGAATAGAATGATTCAACCGTTAAAATCCTCGTGTCCCTGTAGTACGTTTCTTAGGTATTGAGTGTGTTTTTGGGTCAGGGGACTGATTTTAAGGTGATCGACTGGTGAAGTGGTGGCGATGCTATTTTTTTCACTCCGGTTGGTTGGTTGGTTTCACTGCTTGAATACGGATCCGTCAGTTGAAAGGCTCGTTTTTTTTGTCGCACGGGACTTCGTATTGTTGGTGTTAATAGAACTGTGTTAGGTGCGGTAGTGGCATCCGGAATGCGAATTTTCACCTTCGGTGTAAATTGATGGAGGTATTTGAAAAATACTCGACACAAAGGCAGATGAATTAGCGTGCACTTCAATTCGTCATTGAGAGGTCTCTCTGTGGCGAACATCACTCCTTTCAGAATCACGTTCGCAAATTATCTCCAGGATGAGGAAATGGATGTCTTAATTGCCTTTATGTGGCCTCTTAGCTCAATTGCGGTGTTTCTAGAAACTTTTCAAGATGTCAGCCACTTGGTTCGTGTTAATATTTCTTGCTGAGTATACGAGTGAAGTCGTGGTGGCCTAGTGCGTAGAGTGCTGGGCTACATACCCGAGGGTCCTGGGTTTAAATCCCTGGCAGAAGCTTTCTGGACACTCCCACCTAAAAAGCCTCTTGATTCTATTTTCTGTGTGTCAAAACTTCGCAGGTGACTTAGGGAAAGGAATTGCCCTCCCTCCCCCTCCCCCTCCATGAATGTGTGAATATTTCACACGCCAATGGCTTAGTACAGGTAGGCTTAAGCGCTCTACCCTCACATGTCAAAAACCAGCCTTCGAGTTGAACACTGTATTTTTCTGTTGAACACTGTTTTTTTTCTGTTGAACATTGACGATTGAAGATAGTGTGATAAAAACTTACTTTGTTTCCATCATCTCAACTTTTCTTTTTTCCTCTTTAGACATCTTCTGGCTCTTACCCTGTAAAATCTTTACGCGGAAGAATGAATATGAAAAATTTAATGAAGTTTTCTGGAAAATATTGCTATCGTCATTAAATGGAAAAAGTCATTATAAAATTGCTAAGTGAAGTTGAACACAGTTATTTTTTTAGATACCGGGTCAAAAGTAGTGTAATATTTGTATTCAACAATTTCCTGAGTGCTGTGACGATCTTTTTTGGATCATCCATTGTGCAGAATATCTTAGGCGAAGAGAGCTGTAATTAAACGAAGAATAATTTGCTTGAGGCATAAGAAATGAGTGGGCCAAGTAATTAATAACACTAGCCATTACAGGGCAGTAGAGAGCGTGGTGAAGGAGGTAAAATGGAGGAAAAGAATTTATGCTTCTTGGATGGCATTAATGGAATGATGGATGGAATAAGACTAACGCCAAACACAATTAGAGAGTAGCGTAGGTTAAGATACTTTCAAAAGTTTCGGAAGAGATTAAAAATCGTTCATGATAACCTACTATTACCGGAACAACCACCACACATCTAGTAATAGCCACGAATTCCTTTATGGAGTCAGAAAGATATCCTACTTCCTATTCTTCCTCCAACTTCCCCAAAACGATAGATATTTTAATTTGGTGATCAAAACAATCCGAACGAATTTGGACAGCTATCGATAGAGAACACGAAAACATTGTTGTAGCTCTTGATTTGCGCATTCAAGCGCTGTACCTCCTATCTGGTAGAGAGAATAACTCGTCAGATGGAATACAATATCAATAAATGCGATCATTACGCGGTATGATTAAATATGTAACGAAATATGTGTGTAGAAGATCGGCAAGATTTTTAACGGAAATGATAATCATGTTGGCGTTAGTAGATTATTAGAAGAACTTGCATAAGAATCTTTACTATGCCGCAGGTTTAAATATAGTTGTAATCCCTTAAGAAAATTCCTAGACGATATTTTTAGTGATGACGCTAAACACATTTTTCGAACATCGACTTAATATGGTACACTGTACCACAGAGATAAAATTGGGGAAATTGATTGCGAAACCGTCTTTCCTCGTGGCATTATGGATCAGAGTAGCTCTTATTGTATTCAATAATACACGCACAAGTTTATCAATAGGAGGCCTAGATATTTGCATTTATGTATAAAGAATTTTACCTTACCCAACTAGCAGAACAGTTATGCATATATTGTTAGCTCGAAGGCTTCGGTGGCATTGGTTTAAAGCTTGGCTCCGGTATTTGTTTCTCGTTAGTTGGCTTGATGACAACAGTCTCGCTGACTGTCCTGTTCGCGGAATTAATCCTGGAACTAAGCAGAGAGCATTTAGGCATATGATATATAATCATGATAGATAGTGCACGTATGTTGAAGTTTCATCCACTGCCACACACCTTTATGGTGAAATGCAGGATGTTTTTAGATATAAATGAGAGGAAATGCGTCTGAATTTTTCATTCCTTTCGAACTCTGATAGGATAATTTACGTCCGAGGAAGTGTATTCCTATGGAGCTTCTTTTTCAATTCTCCTCCTGTGCGTTTAGATATGCACTCGGGAGGATTGCACTTTTGGTTCTTGTACGTGGCACGCTGCCAGAAAATGGCGGACCCGAGGTCACTGCGCGTATCCTACCACGGTGTTGACAGTTTTAATGCTCCTACGTTCCCTCACTTCCCTCTCTGCAACTCCCTTTCTCTGAAACATGGCGAAGTTCCGAACGATCCGAAACGGTTATGCAGCCGCGAAGTGGTGCCGTACAGGGTCAACGATGCGTCCACAAAGAAGGAGGAGAACGTATGCGAGCGTGGATAGATGGGAGGAAAGGATAAAGTGAAAAGTGTTCGCTCGGAGGTACGGAGGAGAAAGAGGAAAGTTAGGGGAATAAAATCGTGGGGTTCTGACAAGAAATGGTGTGCGAGTCACTCCGTATGTTTCCTCACATGAGTCGGGATTGCCGTTGGATAAAAGATGGGTCTTCACCGTTGCGAGAGCTGACGAGGTGGTGAGCGGCTATAGTAGGCTATTTTAAATTGTGGAGGCATGGTAAGCAACGATAAATGGTTTGAAGCCGGAATAAAGCATGCAAAAGGAAAGGCGAATGAGATAAACTTAAAGGAAATGACGCATTTAAATTGTTTAACCTCGTGGGTCGTCGCTCTCTTGAATATGGTCCGTGCTTGAGTCTTTATTTTTTTATCTGATAGTACGCTTAGAAATATTTGTAAAAAAAATGTGCACTAATAAATCTCTCAAGTCGTTTAAGTATCATTCCGAATAAAAAATAGAACATTTTAAATTCATAACATGTACCGCCACATCGATTGAACAAGAGGGACGATGTCAGCGTTTTGGCATTTTGCCAGTGAATATGGAAGGGAATAGCCTAGGAAAGGGAAAATGCTCCAGATATTGCTTCTTACATAGGTGTACTCTTACATGATTTAGAACACCAAAAAGATTGTTTTTTCATTTAAAAGATTCTGAAATGAGGAATATTGAACGATATCGATATATACAGTTTGCCCAAAATTAGAAGAAGACTACCAGAGAGTTCATTTTTAAATTAAAAAATATGATTTTGCGCTAATTTTTCTAGTTTAAAAACACTAGATGGGCAATCTACGATCATTTTTTTTTTTACGAAAGTGGAATATTTTCATCACAATAAAAATTCCATTCACGGACCATGTTCGTTTTGAGCGATGAAGACGTGTAACGATGATGAATGATTCTTCAAACTTAGTTTCTCTATGCTGCAATATATCTGACCTCGGAATCAAACTATGATTATCGATTGAGAGTCGCGATTTATCCATTCCTGGCGTGAGTGATCCGTCACTGCGCTCTTGCGGAAACGCTCTAGACAATCGCCGATCCGTCGCTTGAGGTACGTAATTGGAGGGATACCGTCAGGTGCTCTTGGCGGAGGGAGAGAGACAGTCAAGAAGTACACGGAGGGAAAGGACGAAGGAGTCCGGGTAAAAGGAGTTGAGAGGAGGGGGAGGTAGGAAGGGACGGACTTGGGGTTTGTGGGATAACCAGTTAAGGGAATCTGCGCGAGGAATACCACACCTGCTCTCTCTTTTGTCGTTTTATCTCTCTTGTCCTCTCCCTCTGTTTTTTCTCATCCTCTCTCTTTCATTCTCTCAGTCACCCACTTCCTCTCTCTCTCGTCTATCTCCGCCCCCCTTGCCACACACCTTTATGGTGGCTTGCAGGATAACATGTATATGTATTCCTCTGTCTCTCATTTTTCTCTCCTCCATTTTTACATACTTTTCCGTAGCTTGAAATGCTTCTAACGTGTCCTCAAATCTTATTCTACGTATAATTGTAAGTCGAAGGGTAATAGAATATTCTATTGCATTTTCATATACTTCTATATTTTTACAGGTGTTTTTCTTGCTTTTCTTTCAACGTACAATGGTTCAGCGCATCCTCAAATCTTGCTATCTTATTTTAACTCGTTTCCCGACGTGATACGATAATGAAATGGTTCAGAGCTTCCGACGTGATAATTCAATGTACCTACCATTGTTATTTTAATTTTTTATTTCCTTCCCTCGCCCTTCTCCTCTCTTTCCCTCCCTCCGTCTGTTCCTCCTGTTCCTTTCCACAGGTTTGATATCCGTGGACTTGTTCCCTCCTCATTATATACCTTTCCTCCTCCGGATCCGGTTGAGCATAGACACTCTCTCGTGTTAACCGAGGGGAATTCACTCCCATTTTCCCTCTCTCATCAACCTTCCGACTCATCCCACCGATCGGGTGCATTTCTACTTCCCACCGTCTTTTCCGCGGCGTCACCTTCATCCATCGAACCACCCTCTCCCCATATATGGACCACATTGAATTGTTGGCATCTCCATTCTTTGGATGAGGAAGCCCTATCTCCAGGTGCTAATGCGTGTTTTATCTCTTGAGATATTAATTTATAGGTGTCGGAATTTGTTTTTAGAGTTTGGTTTTATCACCATCGTAATCCTTTTACGCGTACGTACGTTACTACATTTTTTTAAAAGCCTTGCTTCTCTACATTGCCTCCAGTAATAGCTTTAGGTTATTTTGCCGTCTGAAATCCTAACCCTGAAATCCTATCGTATTCTTTTCACTTCCTTTCGGCTGTAACTTTGCATTTTTCTCCCTTTTCACCCACATTAATTGCTTAGTAAATCCTGCTCAATCTACTTTTTATGCGACCCTTAGATATCATAGGTGTTGTTATTAGAATTGACCTGTTGCATCTCAGGTCATTTATGTCTTTGGAAGTATATGATATTTATTTATTTATATTTGTTTATTTTCCACTACCGCCGAAAACAGCACATGTGGCCTTTACATCGGGGTATTTAACAATGTAACAACAGACGAGCACACACAGCCATGTCCTGAGTGTTGAAAAAACCCACTCAGGCGGGACTCGAACCCGCGACCCTCAGGTTAGCAGGTGAACCGCGCCGCGCCGCCGCCTGGGCCGACAAAGGATAGGATTAGGATTATATTAGGATTGAAATAGGCGTTTAGAAAAACCAGGTTCCATCGTAAGATTTCTCTCAGTAAAAGACACCTAAAGGCCAAGAGTTTATCATTTTATCATCCGACGGATGGAGTACATGGATTTGAAGTGTGATTTAAACTGCATCAAAGTATGGATCTGTATACCACTAAAATGTACAACAGCTGGGATTCGAACCCTGTGTCTCGCGATGGCAGTGGAGCGATCGGCCTCCACATAAATCCGATCCGTAGATTCCCATTTGCAATTAACTTCTTCCTTCACCTCTCTCAATGGCGCAATTTGCTCAAGTTGTCTGTCACCTTCCTGGATAACTTCTAAACCTAGGACTACCTACAAATCGTAATTACTTAGTACAAATCGTGCTTTCGTGTAGTGAGCGGCAATTGTTACAGGAATGGGGTCTCATGTACCGGGAATTGAACCGCGGACCTTTACTTTTCCACGCCAAAGCGTCGATCGCTGTACTAAGGTTTCCTGATTGCAAAGGCAAAATGTTTAGGAGGAGATATAAGTACGTAGGAAGTAGCCATCACATGTGATTACGGTCCAATGGCCTGAAAAACCATAGGTCATCTGGTCGTCTGGGCATTGGCCCTGCTAGACAAAGTTCTGAGGCTCGATTCCATTTCCAGTATATCTTTACCTCTGGAAATTTTCACCGAATTAGATAGCGTTCATAGCAACAGAATCAATATCATACAAAGGAAGTTCTAAACATGACACGAGAGGATAGAAAGTTGATAAGAAATCAAAGAGAGTAGGTGATTTCTTGAGTTCGTTTTTGCGCGATCCTTTTAATTGGGAATTCAAGGGGTTTTCTATGCAAGAATTATTAAAATACAACTTTAGTGTAAAAAGGGATGAGTTTCATTAGAGGTATGTTACCAATAAGGTAGTCTTTGAAACATGTAAAAAAAATCGTGTTATTTTCTTTCTATGGCTACTGCAACAAAATAAGGAGAATGAGATGGTTATTGCGGTCACGAAACGACTTGGTGTCTCTTTTCCTTTACTCGTTTGTCTTTGTTTACATTTATGATTAAACTAAATTTTGAAATTCACGATCTTTAAGATTGAATGATTGAATTGAGGCAAACTTATTAGACCCAAATTATTGGCAAGTATGTACAATTTCGTTACGAGATCACATGATGCTTGCCAATGTTGTCGCTGAAGTAGAATGCTATAGTTTCCAAACCTGTAGGTACCGAATGGTTATGAGTGGTGATTACTCATCCACCGTGTTGAATGAGGAACCACAGAGGCACGCCCTTTCACATGTTTCCTTCTTACAAATGCCATTTAAATACGAGGCTTGTCATTGCGCAGTTTGATGCGGGGTAGCTACGCTGTGAAATTTGATTCTTATTAAAGGCAATTTGCGCGTAAAACTTCCTTAAATGCATGAATGAGTGCACGTAGTGTGTACTCTATCCTGTTTTCGTGCATATATGTGCATTTTCCTTATTTTTACCCTCTGCTTTGAACAGGGGAGTTCATCGACTCGAGTAAAAGTTCGGAGAACTTGCTTCTTGCCGAGGTGTACTCTAAGTGAAATATGTTTTTGAAGTTTCCTTCACGTTGAGTAACAGGTCTCTCAGCGTAATGCTTTGCTAGCGACGGCAATCACCCAAAGTACCCGGCATTAATTTTCTATAAAATACATTGCACAAATGAATGGTGTTTATTCTTTAAGCATGTACACTCTTACGGATTCGTAGTGGGCTGGTGAAGTAGAGCATTACTTCAAAGAGAGGCGGTAAATCCTTTGACATTTGATGAATTCCAAGCAATTTCTGTCCTCCTTTCTGGGTTCGGATGATTCATGATCATGTCTATTGACAAATCCTGTAGTGTGTTCATTGCTTATCTCATATATATCGCATTCACCAAAGTAGCATATATTGATTCAGTACAGTTATGTATTTATCAATGCTCCATTTCCTTTCATGAAACGTTCTTCGGCATTAAAGTATACGGGCACAAGAATGACTGAGGAACCGGAATAATGACGTGTCGAACTTGAGACTCCTCCAGAATGTTTCACTTAATGATCAGATGATTTTTATGCATGTAACATAACACGACGCACCGACTTCATACGAGTCATATTCGAAAATATGTAAGTAAGTACTTAGATGCAATTACTACTAGATACCCAAATTTTTTTTTTTTAGTAGATACCCAAATTGAAATTTTATTTCCCTTGTATAAAAACATATGTTGAGAAATATGGTAGCGAATAAGTCAATTTATAAATAACGGAGGCTGCGGAGGGATCAGGTTGCTGTGGTGACTAGAGTGCTGGTTGCCCATTCCGAGGACCCGTTTTCGAATACCAATAGGTTTCTTAAGATATTTATCCCTATTTGAGTGCTCTTTGGAGAAAACTTCCAGTTCAGTGTTCTGCCCGTCGAATGGGATGATAAACCGATGACCCCCTGGCGTCTTCCGTCATGAGTAGGCTAATGCCGATGCCGATTTTCATTCAACTCTTAACCCTTCCTCCGTCACCTTGAAAGTTCCTACCCTTATCTAGTTACCCATCAATTTCCTGAATTTACTAATTTCCTAGATGGCGCAAACAAGCTTAGCTGTTGATCGCCTTCTCTCGAATATATACAACCTCTCGGAGGAAGGGGTTGACTGAGGAAAAAATAATATTAGAGAATAGGTAGGTTGTTCGGGAAGTGGTAGGAATTGTTTTACGAGTGGAGGAGAAAGGTGCAGATCTTGGTTTCACCGTGCCCATTGATGACGCTTTTAATTCGCTTCTTCAAAATTTTCAAAGGTAAACGTTTTCAGAAGCGCGCGCACAAATTCACAAAAAATATTCGTAATTCGAATCATTTCGTTAGCCGGGACCGAGAAAAATAGCGTAAAAAAAACTTCTGGTGGAAAAATTCCTTATAGCCGGGTCACTCATTAGATAAGATATCAATGTGTACCATAAGGCACTGTGTATGGATTTTCTTTGCAAACAATTTGTCCCTTCTGGTATACGAACCGTTTTAATTAGAATGTAATACCATTACTCCTCACAATCGCTCTTCAGTTTGAGGAAGCGAGCTGGAACTCTTGAGTAATTGTCTTCGAGTAAGATGGACGAACGCGGAAAGAAATCCGAAAAACATTTACCAGTACTCCGGCTGCTCTAGCTGCCACAGTAAACGATCTCCGCGTAGCTATTTTTTCTCGTGTCTTTGGTCAGTACTTCTCTTTACGTCATTGAATTGTCATCTACCATCGCCCCAGTCGGCGATTCGAGCCGTTGAATAGCGATGAATCGTTTATGAAGGCCTACCGTACGTACTCAATCACTCGGCCAGAGGAATGACTCCGTCCCCGTAAAGGGTGATTGCTATCGCCGTATGGAACGAATGAATCAAGCAACAAGCTCTGTCAGCGGTGGCGAGCCTGAGACGAATCGCCGTTCGCCACGAGATGAAGTACGTACGTATCTCCTCTGGGAGGCCTCCCAAACTTCTTCGGCGCCAAAGAACGCCGTGGCCCATCTTAATGCCTTGCGGTATGTCATTGTCTTGTCTTGTCTTGTGCTTTATTTTACCTGGGCAGGTTGAGGCCACAATCCGGCCCCCTCTTCCACCTGCCCAGGGCTCTTTTACAGAGTTTACATCATTATGTTTTAATTATGTTTTGTCATTGTCCTGCGGTCCTGCGAAGGGAGTCGTGATTACTCGTGGGGTATTGAGTACGTACGCCCTTCTGAGGAATAATAGATATGGTGGCGAGATATATATTTATTGCGTTGCGTGCATGTTTTTTTTTAACTTCAGTAAGGTGATGGGTTGATAGAGGACCAATCGAATGTAGTCCCCTCGCGAACTTAATAATGCCGTCCAATCACACTCTTCGCCTCCACCATCGAGCTCTCACTTCAAAGCCTGGCAGGTGGCGATGTGGCGAGATAGAGCTCGCGAGCCGTGCATCTTTCGAGTATTCGGTCTAGTCTTCAACGTCTATTCACGGAACTTTTCCATCAGCGGATAACGAGTGATGCGACGTCCCCAAATTTTCGCGACCTCAAACTCAAAAGGACAGATTAATATTTATGTATGAATACGATGGGCAACCATGCACTCTGTATATCTCTTTATGCGTAGCGATAGATCATCATAATCATCGATCAACAATCGTAGGATTGGTTTGAGGCAGCCCTCCACTCGATTCTTCTATCGGCCAACCTCCTCATATTGACGTAATTTACCTCTCTTTTACATCCTTCATAACCTGTTCCATACATCTCATACAAAGTCTGCCTTTCCCTATCTTCCCGTTGACTTCTCCCTCGATGATTGTCTTCATCAGGCCATCGTGTCTTAAGATATGGCCGATTAAGTTGTATCGTATTCTTTTTAGAGTTTGCAGCAGACTCATCTATTCTCCTACTCTTCTTAGGACTTCCTCGTTACTAACTCGGTCGATCCATTTAATATTCATCATTCTTCTGAGGCACCACATTTCGAATGTTTCTACCCTTTTCTTCTCCGCGTCGTACATTGTCCATGCCTCACTTCCGTAAAGAAACACTCCAGATGCATGTTCTGATGAGCTGCTTCCTTATTTCTACTCTTGTATTTCCAGCTCTATGTGTAGGCTCCTCTTGATACAATGCCATCTTTGCCTGGGCTATTCTACGGACTATTTCTTTCTTGCTTCGTCCATCGTTGGTTACTCGGCTTTCCAAGTAAAGAAACTTTTTCACCTCTCCAAGTTTTTGTTTTCCTAGTTGCGATAGGTAAGTGTCGTATTACAAACACATTAACTTAAGGACACTTATGACTTAAGGATTGTTCCGAAAAGGAGGTCTTGCGGCCAAGACAACGCGTGCCACTGATTTTCTCTTCTCGTCTCTTTCATTCTCAGGTGTGGTTTTTAAACGTGGCAACGTTAGCGAAAAAACTCGCGGCCCACTGAATACCCAGGATAGTGCGCAGATGTTCATTTCTGTGGCAACTGTGTTTTTCATCCATTTTGTTGCACCAAACTTTGCCGTTTGTGACACCGAATGCCAGTTGTTTTGCCCTTCGCCATCAGATGTCCTCTCTATGTCGTCTTTTTCAGAGTCCTCTGGATTGCAAATAATAAACTAATTTAGTTATTATTTGGCAATCCAGAGGACTCTGGTCTTTTTAAGCGTCTCAATGGACTCTTGGACTGATTTAAGCTATTTACGGAGTTTGGCTGACATGTTTGTTGTATGTTTAAGATCGTATGGCAACCTAGGGTGCTGAGTATCAGGTTAGTTTACGTCAAGTCCGAGAGTAAAGAATTACATCTTTATAGTTAATTTTATAATACCTTTAATAACCTGGGTTGAGAGCGTCTTATGCTTTTTTTCCATTGACAGGTATGCCAGTGTACGGGATTTGGAATGCTTACCGTAATTTGGACGTTAAAGAAACCAGTCTCACAATTAAATTCCGATTGTATATCTTTTTAAGCCAATTTAGTTGTACCTTTTTCATTACAATACTTAGGAAATTTACACCAGTTGCAATAATATTATTTCTCATATATATTTATGCGTAAATTTTTAGTTTTGCAGAGTGTTTGTGATATGATAATTGTACCTAAAATCTCCTGTAGGTTACTTTTTGATCGTTAAACCTCATTAGGATACTCGGAAAATCATCACGAAGGCCGTGTTTAATAAATATTACTAATAAATCTCTAATAAATATTACTTCGGTGTTTTTCATTAATCAGAGACAGCATTTCCGTCTGAAAATTAATTGATAGGATTCGTGATTTTTCTCATGCATATTGTTGTTGGGATGTAGAAAATTAAGTTATAATGAAAAAACTTGATTAAAAATGTGAACGTGAATGGCTCGTGAACGAGAAATTACTCATAATTATTGAAGGAACTCGGTTGAGGTTCTCAAATGGCGTCTGATGGTGTGTACGAAGAAGATGAATATGCTGGAGTTAGAAATGGGAAACGAATTGAAGGAAATGATTGAGCGTAGCGAACAGTGTATTCCTTTAAGTATGTTACCAACATGCGGATTTTGTTAATCCCTTATGACGAACCTTGATTTAGATTTTTTTGTGGCAAACCATCGTTGTCTTATGTTTAGACTAGGTTTCTGCTTGCCTGCTTTCCGTTTGAAGTAATGAATCAAATATGTTAGCACTGCTACCGGAATAGTTAGTCAGAAATACCTTTCCCACGGTCTACGTTGGTGTTCACGTTTTCTCCTCGCCAGTATGGTTGTTAATATTTCCTATTCTGTTCCATTCTTTTGTCAGCGCTCTTGAAATCATGCATCGTAATAGTTATGACAAATTTTACCGCTTCAAAACTAGTTTTTTTCCCGATCTTCATTCCCGGCGATCGATCCAATGAGGAAGTATCAAGACGTTTCTCTCCAGTTCTGAAATCATAATTGTAAGTAGTTGGTCGCGGTCTTGATATCGTTTCATCTTAACACAACCTTCCCTCATTTCCACTTGTCTAGTCGTGCACAGCCTGATACTTGTATTCTTTTGCCCTCTGAGGCCGCCAAGAGCATTGCTATCGATGATTCGCTCTCATTTTAATTCCACTTATATATTTCCCTCGTCCCCTCCCATGTTCTCAAGGCGGTAAACGGTTTTCACTCCACCTTCGAGCACATTCTTACCCCGCGCGATATAAATGGGGATCGTTTTTTTATTTCTTTCTATCCCGCTCTTACTGTTTCTCTTTCACCTCTGCGGCGTGTAGCTACTATTTAAGGGAACTTAAGTATCCTGTATAGCGCGTATTACTCGGCTGGATTTGCCTCGACTACTGCCTTTTATCGCGAAGATTTAATGCCTCGGAACACAGGTAATGCCGGACCGAGAATGAACGCACGCGTGTTGGGTGAGACGTGCGTTTCTTAACAGCGTCTGGCAAGAAAACGTTGGCATGGTGAGTTGGGGGTGGTTTCTGTGCAGGAGCTTCGAGTGGTAGCCTCGAAATGAAGGAGGATTGTTCTACATCCACAAAGTACCCTGTAAGCTACCTCAAGGAGGTGTGGCTGGGGTGAAAAATCACCAAACATGCACTAATTGACGGAATACTACTTAATTAGAGAGCGCTGGGGCATCGTGTTGGTCAGGTGACTGGATCGCTGGATTTCTTGAGTATCTGGGTTCAAATTCCGGTACACCGGTCCCTACTTGAGTGTTCTGTGGAGAGCATTTCAAGTTCAGTACTCTGTCCGTCTGATAGGACGTTACACCGTGGACCCTTTTGGTGCCTATCCCTAAGAGTAGGTTAATGCCGACGCTGAGTGTCGCTTCACCTTTGATTCGTTCTCTGAAATATTCCTGCCTCTACCCCATAACCCAAGTATTCTAAATAGCGCAAAGGCCTTAGCTATCGGCCAACCCAGAACTACCGGCTAACCAAAGATTTTTTATTGACTTTATGTGGGTAATACACAAAAAACTCACCTTTGACGCAGCTGAATGGAAATATCCTAATAAAATTACACACATTAAACCAATTAAAATTAAGAGTGTTTAACGTACAGATGCCCATGAATTCATGCAAAAGACCTACGATCCACGCTACCTATCCTAATTACCTTAATGGCTATAATTATAGGTAGTGATCCTGGTAACTTCGGTTTAATCTATTATATTGTCCGTTGTCGAGTGCTTAAAGAATTGCATTTTAAACTTCTCTTTGTAATGGTTATATCTAATATTATATATTGCTTCCCATAGCACGCTGGGGTTTTAAATATACCGTTATAATCATCACAAAAGGTGTGATGCTTTAATATTCTGCCGGAGATTCAGTGTACACTTCAACCTTACGATCGGACATCGGAAGAATCTCGGTTCTTTGGCGGAGGCATGCGTGGTTGCGCCGTTGTGGTGTAAGGATCATGTATGAGAGGACGAGGTGAAAAATTGCGAGGGATGATGGTAATGGGACCCTCCTTTGAGCGTCCATCGGCCGCCCATGCGCAGTACACGATTTCGCGAGGAGCCTTCCTTCCAATCCCAACGCGTTTCATTGAGTCGAGAAAAATTATCGGAGAGCCGCACCTTTTAAAGCCCGCCACCGCAATGGGCACTCCTTTCGGAATGCTCTTCGCATTTATTTTTTCAGAGTTCTTTACATCACCAGTGACTTGTGATGAAAGTTCGCATCTGAACTTCCTCGCAAGAATAGAGGATCAAGCGGTGAACTCATGCGCCAATGCCATTCCCTATAAGAATTATATTCTCACTGCCTCGTTCTGCATGGCAGGATCTTGCGGCTTCACAGCCGAGGTATTAGAAAGATGCGCCGGGACCAATTGATTGATCCAAATGTTTTTCCGCTTAGTAGAACTTTTTTGCAAGCCCCAATTTCGAGATAATTTATCAGTTACGCTTCACCTGGCATTTTCTTATATGCATGCATGTACATACAAATGAGTGAACGACCGGTTTTACCCCTTCGGACATCATCAGAAACAATGTCATAGAGTATCATCATTGCGTATTATTACTAATAATCATCATCAATTAATCAATCGGTCAACAATCCTAGGATTGGTTTGACGCAGCCCTCCACTCTATTCTTCTATCGGACAACCTATTCATATTGACGTAGCTCCTCTCTTTTACATCCTTCAGAACTTGCTCCATATAAACCATACGAGGCCTACCTTTTCCATTCTTCCCGTTCACTTTTCCCTCGAAGATTGTCTTCATCAGGCCATCGTGTCTTTGGATGTGGCCTATTAAGTTGTCCCGTTTTCTCTTTAAAGTTTTTAGTAGACATCTCTTTTCTCCCACTCTTCTTAAGACTTCTTCGTTTGCCCCTCGATCGATCCATTTTATCTTCATCATTCTTCGGTAGCACCACATTTCAAATGATTCCAGCCTGGACTTCTCTGCTGCTGTTATTGTCCATGCTTCGCTGCCATGTAGTACAATGCTCCAGATATATGTTCTAATGAAATGTTTCCTCACTTCCACGCTTGTATTTGCCGCTGTAAGCAGAATCTTCTTCTGTTAAAATGCCCTTTTCGCTTGGGCAATTCTACTGGCAATTTCTCTTTTACCTTGTCTATCGGGGGTTACTCGCCTCCCAGGTAGCAGAACTTTTCCACTCCTCGATTTTTTGTTTCCCTAGTTTAACATTGGTCCTGGCTTCCTTTCTTCTGCAGCATACCAATACCTTAGTTTTCTTTTTATTGATCTTCAGATGATATCTGGTCATCGTCCTTTCCATATTTCCTAGTGGCTTCTTTAAATCTCCTTCTGTTTCTGCCATGACTGCCATGTCATCGGCGAATCGTAGCATGCTGATTTCCTCCCCGTGGGTATTCACTCCCGGAGACTCCATTGTACAACTATTCCAAGTATTCCTTCCATCTCTTCACTTTATCCTCTTGTTCTATTAAGATTTCTTCATTCTTGTCCCTGATGCTGTTACATCTTGCAGCTTGAAGTGATTTCTCACGATCCTAAAGTCAACTTTCACATTTCCTTTTGCGAGGTTTATTTGTACATCCTCACATAGATCCTTCATCCACATTTCCCTTGCTTTTCTTGCTTTACGGTTTATTTCATTCCTGATTCTTTTGTAGCGAAGTTGCCCTTCTTCAGTTTCCGCATTTTTATATTTTCTTCTCTCTTCAATCAACTCTAAGACTTCTTCTGTAATCCATGGCTTCTTCTTGACAACTTTTCTTCTCCCCAGGACTTCTTTTGCTGCTTCCTGTAGCCCAATTTTGATTTTCTCCCATCTCTTTTTACTGATTTCACTGTCAAATCCTCTTCTATTTTAAATTCCACTGTCTTCTGGAAGGCCAGCCGTTGTTGAGGTTCATTTAGTTTCTCTTCTTGCCATACGTTCTTCATTGGTTTCTTCAATTTCTTCAGTTTTAAGTGGCATTTCATCATTACTAAGTTGTGGTCACTGTCGATATCTGCACCCGGGTAACTTTTGCAGCTCTTCATCTGATTTGTGAACCTCTGCTTCACTAAAATGTAGTCAATTTTAAATCGTGTTCTGTCTCCGGACATTTTCCAGGTATATCTTATCCGTTGGTGGTTTTTAAAGAATGTGTTTGCCACCACCAACTTGTGTTGTGTGCAGAGTTCTATAAGTCTTTCTCCTCTCTCATTTCGATTTCCCAAGCCATATTTTCCTGTTATTCTTCCATCTTTACCTTTGCCAGCGTTCCAATCTCCTAAGATAATTAAGTTTTCTTCTCCTTTTACGTGCTTTATTACATCCGTGATATCTTCATAGATCTTCCACTTCTTCATCTTCTTAGTCCGATGTAGGCATGTAAACTTGCACCACAATGGTATCTCTAGGCTTGGTTTCAATCTTCACCATTGTAATCCTCTCACTGTACTGCAGGAAGTTCTTCATGCACAGTCCTGCAATCTTGCTGAGCATTATGCCTACTCCAGCGTTACCATTTTTTGATCCAGTGTGAATAGTTCTATAACTTCCACTCTAGATGTCTCCTTCTTCGGGCCACATAATTTCACTGATTCCTAATATGTTGAGGTATTCCTATTCCCATTCTTCGCATTTCCACTTTAATTTTCTCCAATCAGGTCCGAAGTGACCGCACGCTCCACATTCCTACCCTAAAATGATTATCACATTTGACTGACGTATTCTCTCGGGTAGTCCCCGCCCGGAGATCCGAATGGGGGACTATTTCACCTCCAGAATATTTTACTCGAGAGGGTTCCATCACGTCATGATAAGAAAGAAAGGTGTTGAGTAGCTGTGACTCCTCGGGATAATAATAGTGTGGTTTCCCCTTGCCTTCCACATCGCAGTACTACAGCCGTTAAAGTAAATGTTACCACGCCTGCAGTGAAATGAGTGTCGCTGTACCGACCACTGTGGTCTCCACCTTCACTCATGTGAAGAAGAGCTGCTGCTCTCTCCTCCGGGTGCTAGGAAACATAATTGTTGGCGGCCTCCCGTCGTCCACCTGAAATGGAATCAAACCTACCTTCTATAATAATGTGCCTGGGGGGCCTGGGGTCATTGTTTTTTTGAGCTTTTTAGAGCGGGATCAGGGCTCCAGTTCCAATCCAGTTGTGATAATTATGGGGAGTCATTCAAGTGCTCAAGTATTCTGAGAATATATAAAAGTGTGTGTAGTATAAATTTTTTGATCACCTATGGAGGGTGGAAGGTATTCGGTATTAGCCCACTCCTGACGAAAGATGTCAAGGGGTCCACGGTTTTACGTCCCATTCGGCGTATGTTGTGCTGCACTTGAAGCGCTATGCACTTTGTGTTTGATCGGAACGACGCGCATTGAGTGCATTCTGCACGTATAGGAAAAATGTGTGTAATCATTTCATAAACATTTGTGAATTCGCGTTTCAGTTTCTATAATTTTTACATAACCTTTACGTTACGTCAACTAATATTTTTTGTGCTGACTGCGCGTAATATCAACAAACAATCTCTGCCATTACCGGGATTCAAACCTAGCACCAGTCCAGACTAAGTTACTTCAGTCTCTGCACCAACCTGATATCCACCCATTTCAGTGGAACGGTTTATTTTCCGCGTCGTAAACTCTCGCTTTTGGAAGCCATCTTGTTTTCATTCACACGCCCGCGTAAGTTGACTAACAAACGTTTTATGCTCGGGCGTGAAAGAAATATGGGGAGGTGAAAATCTCTCCGGGTGATATATGGTCGCCGCGAACACCGTTTCATTTGTTGAATCCTGGGATATATATGTATACACCGCATCCGTCACGGAGGTGTTTAGGCGAGCGATCGTTGGGTGCGGTGCACGTCGAATGGTCGTTTGGCTATTGCGCGTGCGCGAGGAATGCTTTTCAAGAGATCCGCGCCCTTTCCGCAAGGAGATTAAAAAAAATTGGAAAGTGAGCGTTCCATGCTGGGAAGCGGTGTAAAATATTCCATCGGCTTGGTTTCGCGCTTGCTCATTATTATTTTTTTCTTAACTTACGGACGAACTGTGACTTCTCTTTTGCAAAACGCTTAGCAGTGACGCCTAGTCGAGGTTATTTGTACGGTCTAATTACTAGTATCCTCTCTCTCTCTCTCTCTCTCTCCAGATTAAGGCCGAAGTTCTTTGTTGTCGGCCTCTCCCTTTCCTTTCATTCATCTCGTAATGGTCCATTGTTGCGGCAACGTTCCGTAGAGAGAGAGGGAGAGAGTGCTCAAGGAGTAGGTGTCGGATGGGAGGGAAAAAATCACAAAGGAGAACGATGCTTGTCGGGTGTGGTGTCGTTCGATCTCGGGGAGAGGAGAAGGTGTTTGAGATCCCAAGGGACTCTCGATACCTCACCGTGAACAATGTTTCTCGTTTTCACGAGATTCCTCGATTGGAATTAAGTTTAGGAGAATTTCAATCGAGACGTATTTGGTTTGGCAGTCAACGTTCGGAACGGGTTCGTATTTCACCGGTTTATTCCGTCATTCGTTTTGTTTTCAATAGAGGTTGAATTGGAGGTCAAAATTAATGCTATAATCACCATTTTTTGGGACAATTTGAGAAACTTACATTTTGCACCAAAGATGCGGCCCACGTGTGTGAAAAGTTGCTTCAACATGCATGCCATCTTCATCACCACTAGTCATAAGTCGTCACCACTCGATTTTTTTAGCGAATAATATCTTTATGTTGGCATGATTCTTCTCTTTTAAATACTGCACGGATATCTTATCCGAGGCGTTCTTTCGCAATTCTTCCCATTCAATTTTCTATCTGCTATTAGATTTATCAGGCTATTGTGCCACAAGATGTGTCCGATTACGTTACACCGTCTTCTTCCGCTTTTCTTCTCCTTAGAACTTCTTCCTTTGTTAGTAGGACTTCGTCGTTCTTTAATGCAATAAAAATTTTAACGCTTCCAGTATAGCTTGTTTTCAAGTTGTGATTTTGCTTGCCTCGTAGAGGCAAGCATAGGAGCATGCTGCAAATTTCAGTTCTAATGAATTGTTTTCGTACTACGAAGCAGCTTCCAGCTGTTAGTTAATTGTTATTGTGTTAGGATGACTTGTTTGCGTGGGATTATTATAAAGATATATTCATCCTTGCTTGGTCCATCCCCGGCTATTATGATTTCCAAATAGTGTCTCTCATCTTACTTTTCGAGTTTTTAATGCCCAGTTTGACATTAGCAGAATCTGTTTTCCATGATTATGAATTATTAAACACTCCAACATTAAAACTTTTATACGAATTTCATAATTATCAATATACAAGCCAACTAAAAGTGACTACATTTGTATGTAAATAAGCGATTTTGGTTTTTCGTAAACTAGTCTTCTTTAATTATCACTAATTAAAAGCATTGTTGCGCATCAAATTTTTTTATTTATTAAAATATATTGCTTAACAAAAATAATCCTCCGGGAATGCTAGGATTTTACCGTATGTTTTTATTTGAAATTTACCGCTAATAGTCGTAGTCGTGTTCGTGTATATGGCAGAAAAATGCTTTCCCTTTAAGTGCATTAGATTCTAGTAGGATCTATTCAGTACTGGACGAGTTTATATCTTGCAACGAAACGATGCGATGCCAATCATGTCAAGGGCGTTGTCATGTTAAGTAAACGAGAACCTGAACTTATGACCGTATTATTCGCGGCTTCCATTGTTTTCTGTCTCCAGTCGTCAGCCAGATGGAATCCAGATTCTTGAGACGCCATTGCGTTATTAATTCCCCACGATTGGCTGACACGTGCATTAATCGTGTCGAGTTTCTCACCTCACCGGAACTGGGACGATACATTTGTATATTAATGATTCATTGTGATTGTAGTTGAAAATATGTGGAAAGGGGAGTGACTCCGTGGTTATTAGTCTCTGCTTTTCCCAGGGGAAAAGGTATTATGGGTGGAGAACCTTTCGAAACATTCATGAGAGAAGCCTATCATGGAATGTGACTTCATTTTAACCGCTTCAGGTATGAAGACACATTTCCTTTTTGCCCTTTGCTTGGCTCAACTCGAATCGACTTACGCTTTTCGAATGCCCAGTTTGAATTTATTTCTCTCTAGAGACGTATGTACAATGGGAAAAAAACCTCGAGCGCAGGAACCCATAACTATGAAAAAGTAGTTTAATTCAGTGGAATCTTATGCTTAGGACTAGACTGATTTCTTTGCGACTGTCGTTCAAGTAATGCCTGAAGCCTGAGATATTTTGTAAAGTATTGCAACTAAAAGTACATTTGCCAATTTTAATTCAATCAGATTAGTGATAGAATTAGAATTTCATGTGCTCATACGGCTAAAGCTGACCAATCAAATGCTCAGACAAATACTACATCCTTGCCCTGAATTCGGGATTCGAACCCACGAATTGGGTTGCCACGCACACCCGTTACCGACGGATGCCGCGGCCGGCTCTATGAATTAATTTACGTTCCGAAGTGTCTCCTAAACCTGCAGCTTTGTAAATTAGTTTTCGAAAAAGTAGTAATAAATAGTAGTAAATTTATACACTAATAGTAGTAAATCATTTCCGAAACCGAACATTTTTGGTGGATACTCTGCAATTGATGCATCGAAATGAAAATATGTGGTGGATAAAACAATTTAGTATTGCTATTATTTGCATTGTTTGTGATAATCATACAATGCAATGTAATTATTCGTTGGGATAATGATAGGTGGTGAGCGGTATTACGTTATGAATGGGCGAGGCTTTTGAGCGCTTTGTACACTGAGTTGTGGGAGTAGAGGGTAAGCAAATTGAAGCAACCACAGAAAGTGGGAAGAACACATAAGTGTGTATTGAGAGACATGGAAAATGGATTTTGAATGGGGAAATGTGGTGTTGGATGTATCAAATTGACCTAGTATTCATTATTGTATACTTAAACAACAGGATGACACGTTCACGCCCTAAAGAGTGGAAATGTGTGCGGACCGTGGTTGGTCATTGATGCGGGTGGTGGAGGACATTTCTTTTCCTGACGTTGTTTGTGATTTCTTAGGAAGGTCTGGTTTCCAGAATTCCACTCACAAGTCAGCTCAAGTTTAGAGGACCTATCCGAACAGGCTTCTCCAGGGTCTTGAAAGTGATTCAAGTTCTTCTATTTTATTGCCATGGATAGATTTTAATTTAGACTCACCCTTAGATCATTCATGATAGTGTAACGAAACAACGAATCATTACCACTGGTTCAAGGAAATGTTTATTTTATCGTAATGAGTATGTAGAAGTAAATCCTAAAGCAATTTGTATTAAAAATCTACCTTTCATTGATAGTAAATCTACATATAAATTCTCGGGCTTTATATATCCTTCGGTTTTAAGGAAGGGTTGGGACGTAATTGGTAGCCGTTGTCGAGAAAGATTTGGGAGTTCCCGGATGAATAATTCCGTTGGAAACTCGACGAACTCTCACCCTATTCAGCGAATGAATAAGTTTGTTATTTTCTGTTCCACATGTCCTGGTATTGTTTTGAGAAAAATATCATCTTGGTATCAGATCTACTCACATCTGCATTGTTACTCATTTATAACGAGCCCACACACGTTGCTTTGGGTCGGGAAATTCCCAGGGGATGAAAGATTTAATAGCTTTTGATCTCGGTGGGATTTCCATGATGCGCTTGGATAAAAAAGAAAGAACCCTTCGCGATTAAGTCATGACGCGCTCTCCCTAGCTCTCTATGGTAACTGAGACCGTTTTAATTATCCATTTCGTGGGCTCACCGCGGAAGGGTAACTGTGCCGCCGGCGGGGGTCAATAATTGATTTAGTCGTGTAGGGCTCAAAGGTCGTTGGAGAGGTGGGGCAGGACGCCTGTTAATCCTTCATGGCAGTGTCCCTTCCCTGCTTCGTTCCCTTTCATCCCGCCGCCTTCGGCAAACCCTTCTTCCTCCCGCTTTGGAGTGGATAGCAGCAGCGGTCCCCATCGTGCCTCTTTAAGCCGGCTAGCCGCGTCTCCGACCGAGTTGAGATGTCCACGGCACGCTCCGGTCACGATTCCCCCATTTGCGATTCACTCCGTGCGATCCATTTCCGCGGTGCTCTCAGCATCGTCATCGTATCCCTTCGCTCCGTCCCTCCTTTTTCCCTGCTTTGGCTCCCGACTCAGCTCCACCACATCTGCATAATGCCCTGCGAGTCGTGCCCCGAACGTGTGCCGAGCCATGCGTGGACGCCGGCCTTGATAAAGAGGAATAGACGAAGAATAATGTATAGCGGGTTAAATGTAATAAAAGGTTTGCAATGGCGAAAAAAATGGCGTCCTCTATACGCTTCCAAAATGTTCATCATTACTTCTCTTGTAAAATTGTTATGGTTATGGTAGTAGTTATATTTATGAACATAACCTATTCTTGCCAACAGCAGTAGGCAGGTACAGCGTTGACCTGTCTACCCAAAGGTCGCGGCTTCGAATCTCTCCCAGGGCATGTTGTAGTTGTCATAAGATTTAGCTCAGGATTAAGTTGGGTTAAAAGGTGTGATATAATGTAAGCAGTTGTAGTTACTTAAAACCTAATTCTACTATTCTAATTCATTTTGGATTTTACATCAAAACTCTCTCTAATTCTCCATATCTCTCAAGTACCCGCCGGCTTTTCAGAACTGCATTCATTTTCGTCCTCTTTCTTGCATCTGAGATAATCCATTATTTGTCACACTTTTCTACCTCCTTTTCATCTTTAAATGACCTTCATATTACTATTTTACCTAAACTAAATTCACATGATAGGCTTTTATTCGTTTTCTAATATTATTCCTCACTCGTCTTCCTCTCCATCAAGCTTAACTTTTTTATTTACCTTCCACATGCAGGTCTTAGAGGTATACTACTAAAAATATACTGCAGCCATTACTTCTCGTAAATCTTTACTTGTGTGTGTCTGGCCCGTGTTAATAATCAGTGATGTTAAATTTCAAATTGGTGGATGAGTTGAATGTGAAGCGGCTTAGTCTCATTGGTGAATGAGTTCGTAACAGTTTTTGCTGTAAATTAATCCTTGTTTTCTACTGTTACTGTATTTATCAGGGTGCCCGAGAGATAAAATCATTTGGATTATTACGGATATCTGGGTGATTTGGCAGTGGTAGGAAGGGTGGAGAGAAATCAGGCATCGGCGATGGTCTGCTCCAAACGGAAGGTTCTTAGGGGTCCGTGGTAATACGTTCCATCCTACAGACGGATTTCTGAATTTGAAGTCCTTATAGTCTTCCCACCAGTCGTGTTTGCGCGCAGGGGTGGAATTACATGGGATTTTAGGGTACGATGTAATATAATTACCGTGCGGTTTTTAAAATTTGAAATAATTTTAGGATCGTGAGCATCATCAATATAATCGTGTCTACCACTTGAATCGCCATAGTTAATGGATACATTTAATTTGACGTTTCTCTCACATTCATGACATCCGTAATCATTCCAGTCATCTAACTTATGGTCCGAGACTACATGTAGGTACCGTTTCTGATGTTATTCAGAATTCCTCATATTTACCTTCCAACTCCCCTTCTTTGTTCCATGCTTTACTCAATCGCGGTCGAATGAGGTATCTCGTCACTAAAACCCTATATTTATGCTATTCATTATTAGTACTCTTTCTGCTCCTCCAACTCTCTTTAAAACGTGATTTTCGGGATTTAATTTTCTACCTTTCCGTAATGATTGATTATTTATTCGTGATTCCTTCCTCGCAGTACCTTATCATTGAGGAGTGGGAGGTATGTCTTAAATTTTGACCCGATTTTGAAGGGTAGATGCGCAATTGATATCTGAAATCAAGACGTTATTTGTTATTAACGAGCCGCGACACAAATAGCGACCTCAATTGCCTTCAACAGAGTTGTTTCTACTTATTTGCCTAAAGAGTGCAGATAGCCCTTTTATTTAGATATTTGTCAGTAGTTTCTTTCAGCAGAGTCGATTTTTTTACCGTCAATCATCAGCCTTTATATTCCTCCATAATGTGTGTATATCAGAGAGTTCCTGTCTATAAGTTCTCAGTGCTATCGGCCTCATTCTGTGTCCCTGATTAACATAGCATCAAACCCTTCATATGAGCTCTACATTTTCCGCATGCCTTCATGCCATTAAAAGTTTGTTTCGTTCCTACCTTTAACACGGTTTCGTATTATTTTCACCTTTACTCCTCTTTTTATAATTCGTCTTCCTCGTATCACTTCAGTCATCGAATTTAATTGCCCCCTTCAAATTTTTCCAATAACTTTTTTTTATCTCCACTACCAAGCTTAGTGTTAACTCCTTCATTTTTTGTCCACTCCACAAAGCATCTTCACTTATCTAACATATCTAAATTCCTCAGCCATGGGATGCGCGTTACTAAACGCGAAGAGGATTCAAGCAAGCCAATTATTGTACTGAACTCCCTTGCGTAAAGGGTCTTTCTTCCGCGCACTTATAATAGGTAATGCAAGCCGAAGCTCGCCGGTGAATTCCTTTTCTCCTTTCGTAATCCCAGTTAATGACTGGGCTTTGCTACGACGTCACGATTTTCATTTTCATGATGGATGGCAATCAACTTATTAACGGAGGGGAAATTCTCTTGTCGGGATCAACAGCCGGGGTCAAGATTTAACATCCCAACACCGTTTATGCCGTGCCACCTGCGATAAGCACCTAAGTACGGATTATAATTACGTTTTTAAAATCGTGTGCTCTTCACCGGGAATCGATTCCGGTCCCTTTGTGTTGGGAGTCACGGCCATCGCCTAACAGGTAGCCGCCGCCCGAACGAGAAATTTCCTTCCGCATCCTTTCCACTCTCTTGTTCGCCGTTATATTCGTAAAGAATGGAATTACCCTGATGGGTGCGAGCCGCATCCTCAGAGAACCCTCATTCCCCTCGCCCATTCCCCTCGTAGATCCGTTATTGGAAGAAATTTTCGCGAGTTATGCGGCGGCGAGTAACGGAAGCGATTGAACTCATCTCATCACCACCGAATTTGAATCGTACTCAGATCTCAATTATGATCGTTCTTATCCTTTACTACCTTACCACATCGTCCCCATCCACTTTTGTTGCTCCGTTCTTTTACTACTTTGCTCAACGCGAGTGCTGGTCTGGTCGATGGAGCTAATGCTCGCCATGTACAAATCTCATTGACGCGTGAAACTCAAGTGTCATGGTAAGAGTAGAGAGGGAAGTTCCATTCTCTATACACTCTTTGGTTTTCTAGAAACATGTAGTTCCCAGGAATTCTCTCTATCTGGTCGTGTCTAAGAGACCTCTCCTTAAATTGAACCTGGAATTCTTCCTTTCCCTTCCACTCCAATCCTAGAAGCTTTTACCTTCCAGGTCTGATTTTTCTCTTCAAGTTTGGAACGGATTTGAAAATACTCTGAATCGTCACGTGATACCAAAATTGCTTGATTTTTCCCATCTAAGTATCCAGCGTGTCAAATGTACAAACTTCTCACCGCTTTTGTTTTGCTCTCCCGTACACCTAGCGGATTTCCACCGAAACCAGACAGTTGTACACTACATTGGGCTTTTAGTAGTATGTAATAGGATTACGTATACTTACTCAGGTTTTCCAACTGCTAAGGTTGAGTCACATCTTATGTCCTGACTTCATGCCATTATTAATTCTAAGACAATCACGACATGCACGCCCATTGGTACATCACCGAGGAGAGGGATTGGGGTTGTAGATATTAGTTGGGAGACGATCGACAGCTACGGTCATTTGTGCCATTTAGGATAGTTGAGTGATTGGATATGGTCGGAGGAAGTGTGGAATGTCATCCGACATTAGCTTACTCTCAGCGACAGTCGCCAATTGCTCCACGGTTCAACGGGAGTGTTATACTTCACAGGTTAGGGATTCACTGCCGGGAATCAAACCCGGTCATTTTGGATGGAAATGCAGTAATCAAGCAGCCTCATCGACGCAAATCCCTTGGCACTTGAGTAATTGTATTAGATCGCTCTTTTCCTGAAAAAGAAAATTGATATTTATTTATTATGCTTTATGTACATTCAAATTATGACATAATATATATGTATAGAAAGATAAGTGTTTGACACATTATTTATGCATCAATTTTGTTTAGTTGAAAACAAAAATGGGTTCTCTTCTGAAACAATTCTAGTTCATGACAATGTTTGTTAAAGGTCTGGCACACACTGTACAATGTTGAGTTTGCACAATAATTTGTTTTTACATTTTTTAAATGCTCTTTTTTGTTGCTCTTAAATGCTACATTAAGTTTAGGCACTAAAAAAATTAATTTTATTCACTAGGTCAGGATATTCACCAGTATTGATTATGTGAAATAAATATAATAAATCCTTTTTTGTTCTTCTTTTTTTAAGCTTTGATATCCGTATATTTCCATTAAAAACATCATAACTTATATAATTTTCAAGCATTGGATGAATTTTATGGTGGTATTAGTACACATAACGTATAAATCTCTTCTTTACATTTTCTATATAATTTAACTCTGTGCTCGTTGGACTCAAACGCTCATTGGAGCTTATGTGTTGGCACTCGACGAACGAGGAATAACATATTTTACGGTATAAGGATTTCAAGCAACGGAGGCATATTCTAACTTACATCTAACCAAGGAATAGTATAAAATTCTCAGTGCTGTTTCCGATGTGAAATATTTGGACATTCTTTGGACAAAACCCACTATTTTTATAGCTGTGGAAGTTACTTTTAATATATAAAATGGTATAAAAGTCATTGATGAGTCGAACGCTACACCCAAATCTTTGTTTTCGACTCTGTACACAGAATTTATGTTTTTCCTTTCGAGAAAATGTTAAATGATAACATTTTTCACAGTTGACGTAGAGTTTGTTTTCGATATACTACGTTACTATATTATTCATATCTTCTTGAGGTTTAAAGCAATCATTGATTGTTAACACTTTTATAAAAATCTTTGCATCATCAGCATATAAAAGACACTGTGAGGTCTGTATGACACTCGGTAAATCATTAAGAAAAATAAAGAAAACAATAATGGCCCTAAATTTGAACCTTGTGGCACTCCGGACGTCACTAAGTACTCATCGGATGTGCACTTATTATAAGCTACATATTGCCTTCTGCAGGATAAGTATGAACGTATACAAATTAACAAAGGACAAAGATATCTTAGCATTGAAGTTTTTTAATTAAAATAGAATGATTAACTGTGTCAAATGCTTTCTTAAAGTCTAAGTGTAGTACATCAGTCTGTGCATAATTATTCATATTGTCCATCCCATAATCGTGAATGGTTACTAAATTACAAACAGTACACCTCTTTGATCTAAAACCATATTGCACCTCATCAATTTCCATTTTTAATCGAAAAGGTATATGCCTGTAAATAATAGACTGGAAGATTTTGGAGAATACAGATAATATACTTACAGGCCGGTAATTTTCTATTTTAAATTTTTCTCCTTTCTTAAAAATAGGGCATAATTTTGCAATTTTCTATTTCGTGGGAAATACACCACATTTTAAGGGCAACTTAAACAAATGACATAGAACAACTCTGGAAAATATATCCTTACAACCTTTTACAATGTAAATTGGCATATTATCTGGCCCAATATATTTTTTTGTTTTTATGGTTTTTATAGCATTCAGGACTTCATCTAGTGTAATTAAATCTGATGTGGTGTATTTAGCTGTGATAATATTTTTGGTATCACTATCGTAATTAATGTTTTCAGAGGGGCATAAACTGAGAGGAAAAAGTCTTGAAACAAATTAACTATTTCTGATGGGTCATCACTTTTATACTATTAAACTCCATCGTGTCCACAGTATGTCTTCGGCATCTATTTATTTTGACGAATTCCCAGAAGACTGGCGTTCCCTCTTGTAATATGTATTCATATAAATATGTATTCATGCAAATAAAACTCAATGGTATCAGTGTTTCTTCACAGAAACTAAAGTAGAAGAAATTAGGAAATTTTCCACGCACTTATATTACGGTAGGTACAGCTATTTTTTACGCGTAGGTACCATTTTCAGCTTCCCACACTTCTATTATTGGTTCAAGAAGAGTAATATTTACTCACATGAAGGCCTGAGGTAAACGTTAAATTGCATAATGTTGAATACAATATCTTATAATCGTCTATCTATTCATTTGCTAGTCTAACGTAAGGTAACGTATAGCGTTTGTACCCTCTCAATTTATTCATGCAGTACCTTACTAGCAGCGATAAGATGCTCCGGGACTTCCGGATGTTATGCCTTGGGATTTCGGTGGCCGTGCCTTAGGAAACAAATCACGTGTCTCGTAATTGATTTCCTTTGTGGTTTTCTTCTCGCACAGCAGGTAATCCCTTGAAACTCTCCTAAGGCCATCCGTTACATTAGCTAATGGCTCTTTCCCTGTAGGATGACGTCTGGAAATGCATTATGCCTACCGCTAATTTTCCACCCCGTTCTCCGTTCCTCGCGAGTGGAGGCTACCTTTTGGAAGGGTTGAGGGGAGAAGGAAGTGAGTGAGAGGGAAATGAAGGGGGAAAGGGACCCTTTTACTTCTCGGTCACATCTGAAATTCAACGGGGAGCTTTGGGGTGGATGAATACTACCGTATTAGTCGCACAAGTCAAGACTTTGATTAGGAGTCCCATTGCAACTCAAGTCCGTAATACTGAGCATGAAAATTTATCCCCAGTTGTGCCCTGTGGCTTGCAGTTTCGCTGGTATTTATTTACTAACAAGTGTATTAATCGACGGATAATTGTATTTTAAATAACATTCGAGTCTTTCTTCCCGTGTCTGGAATGATTTAGTTATTACTTCTCAAATACTAACTCTCTAAGAGATTTTCTAGGTTCTGAATCTGTTAGAGAACACACAGGCGGTGCAGGTAAAAAAAAGTACTATTCCCCACCTTCCTTCCCCCTGATGTGTGCATTTCACACGCTGTTGGTCTTGGCATTCGGTGAGCTCTTCCCCTCATCTTCGGGTTTGCCTCTGCGTTGGTCATAATTCATCTAGGTTGGATTAAGTTAGTTCCAGTGGTGCTATTTAGCACCCCTCGGGAATCCCTCTCGAGTTCTCTAGTTAATTTTAACTAGGGTTTCCAACGTCTGAAGTATTGTCTCCCGTATTTACCCATTCCAAGGGTAGGGTATCCTGAGAAATTCCGGGAGATATAGTTCAGCGAATAATTACAACTACTTGAGGATGTGAATTTATGCCCTTCATCAGTGAAGGGAATAAATATCAAATTTAATTGAATTTGTACAACCGCAGCCTAGAGATATAACTGTGGATGATTTAACGTGATTTCCTCAACAAAATCTTTTAAATCAACCAATTATTATTATTCCTGAAAACCTGTTTGTCTAATCTTTGGCTGGAGATATTCCGTAATATCTATAGAGAGAGCCGGACATACTCTACGGAAGAGGGAAACTCAAGGCCCCGGGTTCGATGCCTGGTACAGGAAACCGGTTTATTTTTGCAATTAGTTTACGTTATCGCTCCACTTTGAAAAGTATCCTTACTTCCCTTACTTTAATAGCATTCGTATTTCATGCAACTCGTGTCGCTCTTGCTACGCTCACAGTAAATAATACCTCGGAAATTTTATCTAGAAAGCAATAAATCCCATCACACTTTTCTGGTTAGATAAAATATTAATAAATATTTTAATTCATGGCGATTAGGCCTCCTTCGAGTTAGTATTTGTATGTTTTACTCGAGGGTATACCACTCCGCCGGCGATGCGCTGATTTTGAAAATATGTGGGACGGTAATGCAGATCTTTGAAAAGAGTTTGATGTAATTGCTGCCATTACTTGACGTGCAAACTTTACGTGCAAAGTGTTCCACATGCAAATTGAATCTGGCGAGCTCTTATTTTTAACACGGGTACTGTTAATCGAACTGCTTTCATTCTCTATCAGGGACTCCCTTTAAAAATATGATCGTATTATAGAGTTATATCCAAATAGTTGCTCCTATTAGTTCTCATTCCTTGGGAATGTGTCAATCAATACTCTGGTATATGTCAGATCTTATCGTGTCTTTATCTATTGCCGTGTTAAAGTTATTCTTGATACAAAATCTTAGTCCTAAGATTTCGTTCAATTTTCGAGGGTCTATTCACTGCGTAGAAATAAATGTGAGAGATAACCTATTGAATCTTCATATCGTGGATTTTATCTAGCCAAGCGTTCGGAACTTATCTTCTCGCATGCCGACCTTCATTCACTGCCTGCGAAGCGCTGTTCAAACCCTCTCCCCTCTGCTTCTAATCGCTAGTGGTCTTCGATGTTTATTTGTTTTAATAATACAAATTTTATCTCCGTCATTCCTTTCGAAATACTTTGATGGCCCTCATACTCACCTCCTCATAACCATCGGGCAATGTTGCAAAATCCAAATCCCCTCTGACCTCCACACAAAATGATAACCGCTCGGTATGTTTCGGACGGAATGTGGTCATAATTATGCCCGGGAATAAATTGTGGATAGATTAGCAGATCCGTGGCAGTTATCTTGCATTTTTTTCGTGTTGATGACAGCAAACCATCTTTCTTCCTTCAGAAGGGCGCTTAATACTAACGATTTATCTCATCATCCTACAGTTTACGCACAAGCTCTCAAGTTTATTTCGTTTTTAATACCCATTCCAAATTTTTATCATCGTAATTTTAGTGTATCTCTCTCTGGGGATTCATTCATTTTTCATTTTATGTTTGTTTCAGCCGAGGAGCGTATAAATTTCCCTCTGTCTCTATAAGTGATTATTTATGACGTTTAGTGCTATAAACCGTTAATAGATTCGGCTAACGACGCAAACCGGGTGTAATCCTAGGATTCATGCGTCATTCGGGCATGATATGTTCATTTTTGATCTCCTGGAAAAGTTAGGTCTTTCATATGGCCATTCGTAGCGTATCCTCCATTTAAGCTCGGCTTTTTTTCGTCGTAATTGTGTACAATTACCTCAAAATCTCTTCAAATAATGCTTAAGGTTACCTCACAATGGCCATTTAGGTACCTGTGTTTTCGGAAGTACATTATTTGAATTTTTATCCAAATAGTTGCTCTGATGCCATATTTTGAACGCATTAAAAGTATAGGAATTGGAAAAAAAGACTAAATTAGAACGTATGGAAGAAAGGGCATACGTGAACCTACTTAGATGTATAGTTGAGGATCCAAAAGATGGGAAAGAAAAAAACAACAAACAACATACGGCGATGGGAAGATAGGTACCTACTCAAACTGTGGCAGTTTTCATGGCTTCAAAGACACGATTTTACACTAATACACCGTTTTTATTCCAGTGGACCTACCAGAAAATGTTCTATGCTAACAAGTACATCCTTATCTAAATAAAGTTCACTGAACTCAGATTAGGTCTTGCAACCTTATGTGATTCTTTCATTCCTTTCAACTCTCGCCCTATTTTTCACTAGCCAACACACCACTGTGTTAATGTTACGTAACAGCTCTGAAGATAGGCTTTTCAAATGACAATGAAGATTGTTTTCCTTTTCCTTAAAGACATACGCACTTTGAACTTCGTGTCCATGTGGCCAGACGTATTGTATTTATCACACTTGAGGAACGTCAGTAGTGACTTGTTGATGTCCTTAGATTAGATTCGTGGTGTTCTACCACTCAGAATGGGTGTTTTTGTCCTATTTCTGTACTCTTTCGTCACTTTTGAAGTCCACACTATTTCCTTCTTTAGTTCAGCATGCTTCTCACCTCCCCACATCCCATCGAAAAAGCCAAGCGGTGTTGATTCCATGTTTGTCATATGTTAGGGATACCATTATATTTAATATCGTATTTTAACCTCCGAATTAAAACCCTATTAACGTAGAACTATTCTGTCATTAGTTTTGACATTACTTGTCATTGGCATCTGGGAATGTATATGACCGTCAGAATTTATGCAGAGAAAAATATCATTCTCCTTGACCGTTACTCGTACTTGAGACTGTGATTTTCGTCCACGTGTTTACAACAGTCAAGCTACCAAGGCATAATTTTTCTTTGCGGATTTTTCTAGGAATCAAAGAAACAAGATTTTAGACGAACTTCCGAGCATACAGCGCCACGAAGCATGTACGTAATCGTGTGTTCTGAGCCACCTTCCGCGAGATTTAAGCAACTTGAAACCCTTAAGCCCGTTTCACACGATGCTTGATCCAGCACAAGACCTAGTGTGCTAGCCGCTACTTGATATTGAGGACGAGATCTAGCATGATCGGAACCGTCCTGGGAGGTTTCACACGACCATCGACCTTGTGCTTTCTATGAATCTGTTATTCCTTATGATTCCATACTAATTAAAAAAAGAGAAGTTCGCACAGCGTCTGTAACGTGACTTGATTGGTCGATGGCTACTAGACTACTGGGTAATACTAGAAATCTAGTACCGCATCAAGTATGAAACCCAGTAGCTCAGCGAGTATACTTTCCAGCATGCTTGCTAGCCAGCATACTGGTTCTATTCCCACGATACTGGAAAGCTAGTAAACTTGCTAGTATACTCGACCTTGTGCTGGATCAAGTACCGCGTGAAACGGGCTTTAGGTGCTTACATAATACAAATTCATGGATTGCGAACTGTCCTCGAAAACCAGCACGGCTAGTTCGGCGTACTTGAATACAGTTATCTCTTTGATATCCCACCACCTCCTGCGAATCGTCATGTACAAGACATTTTCCTCGCTTGCATCGAACTGAATTCGGACGGATGGATCACGTTAGGTTAGTTTCCGAAAAAGAACGAGTTGAATTAAATGAATATCCGAGCTACATTCATCCACTTCCTTAACTCTAACGTACGTAGGTGCAAATTTCCACCTCCTGCATTACGTAGTGAGTGGCCGTCCTCCTGCATTACGTATTCAGTGGACGTAGTGAGTTCGACTTCCACTTTGGCTCGAAAAATCTGATGAATTTGTGCAAACGATTGGCTCAAAGGTTTATTTTCGGTTGTTGAACGACGCTCCGGTCGGCCGAATGTTGGAAATTGGGCTCATAGTCGCTGGAATGTCTTTTGTAGCACAGGATACGCTGTAATAAATACGATAATTCGATTATACCTTTAATGCTATGGTTATTCATACTGTTTCATTGAGAAATGCCCTGTCACGCAGGTACTCATCGTAAGTGAGTCGTTTGTTTAATTCAGTGGATCCGAGCAAAAACTTACCCCTCGAGAGTGCCGAGGGATAAATCTGAAATGTTTTTATGGATGAAAGGAGTTGGATTTAATGGCAAGCACCGTCAGCTCGTGAAACAAATGCCAAGTCGATAGGAAAAGTTTTATTTCACGAGATGGGAGCTGCAACCAATCACTTCCTTTCCTCCCCCTCCTTCCCTCAACGTCTCCGCGCTCTGACAAGGAGCGTAAGCCCCCGTCTCTTTAAGTGACTGCAGGCATCGCTACCGATGGCTGTTTTTTTTCTTTAAATACAGCTCGCTCGCTGGGTTCATTATTAATTTTTTTCTGCCGCTCCTCCGCTGGTTAGGTAAGCTTTTGGATCGGGTTCTATAAGTCGGTTTATCATTTCATCGGAAGAGGAGGAGAGTCATCCACCCACTTCCTTCCGTCCATTAATGATCCCGAGGGGTGAGTCCTCCCTCAATCTCCCTTTTGTTTCTCTCTTCCCTCTCTCTACTCCCTTGTTTTATCGCACGGAGCTTGGACGTCTCCTCTCTCTCTTCCCCCCATCGTCGGAATTTCCTCATGAACGAGCCGAGTCCCGCAATATAGTACCAGGTCCCGTAAGGGAGGATTAATCTCCCATCCGCCTCTCCCACTCTCTTTTCGCGGCCAACGAGCGATCGGATCTTTCTTTATATACGTGTGCTGAAAACGTAACGTGGAGATAGGCAGGGAAGGAAGGGAGAAGGAGCAGAGAGAGAAAGAGTCATGGAGACGGCATAAGGGGAGGACAGTTGTCGTCGGTGCGTGCATATTCACCGCGCGGGGGTGCTCAAGAGTGCATGGGTGACCTTTCTATGTTGAGCCTTCATCCCGCCGCGCCGCTAGGCAGTCGGGGGAAACAATTTATGTGGCATACATGTTTACAGTATGTGAAATAGTAAAGGTATATCGTTGATAGTAATCTACGTCTGCATCATTGGCCCCAAGTCTCGAAAGTGCTCCGCAGGGGGTGATTCATCACAAAAGATGCACAAACCACGTACAGAAAAAATGAACATAGCTAAAAAAAACTTTTTAACTTAGGCATGCCCCCGACACGTGCCACTAAAATGTTTAAAGCCAAGAAGGAATGTATTTTTGTCAATGGGTCCAGCATTAGTTCCAATTCATATCCATTACTGCTAATCCTTACGTAAAAATTTATTCTTATTTATATTACATATTAAAAAAGTTAGTTTACTTTAATAAGCACTAATGCGACTGAAATCATATGGCGAATAGGATCGCTGGTCGTCTCCAAAACTTTTATTACATTACGCATAATAGAATTCAGCGAGCATACAACTTTCGAGTTAAAAATCTTTTCCAGTTGTACTAAAAGGTAAACTACATGAATAACACCTAGCCATTCTGAAATTGACTTCTTTTGTAGTCTCTTATGGTTTTTTAGGATGCAAAAAGTTTTTAAACTATTGATGTGGCCGCCTGTCTAATCTTTTTTTCGTGATTAAATCCACCATATCATTGGAGAGTAGGTACTAAAAATATTGCTAACATCACTGGGAAATTGATCAGTGTCTGAATTTAGAAAATGTAGCCCAAGCCTACGGTCCGACAGCGATTCCAATTCGAGATCATCGAAAAGACTTGTGACATAAACACTTTGTACAATTGAGCTTACCAGTGTGTTCGTAATTGATTCGAAATTAGCTTCAGAGCACTGAGTCTAATAATCCGTGCTCCCTTAGACGTTGATGGAGACATGGATGGAATCCATGATAGCTAAAAATGATAAAAGAGTGTGTCGTAAACAAGAGGACATTTGAAGTAAACTCGCATGAGAACCTCTAATTTTGTAGGTTGTATTTCAATTCCCCGGTCAAATATTCCAGTTCCATCGATTGGGACCTAATGGCAATTTCTATCTAAATATGTAGTTAGCTCTATACTCTCATTTTGCCACCGACAAAAAGATAGAATAAAAGTAGTATTTTTTTGGTAAATATTCTAGCATGGTATAATAATAATAAAATAAATGATAGCAAAAGGATACACTCGTCCCTCCGTTAGTCGAAGTCACAAAACAAGTGACTGCATTCGGTAAATACGTGGCTAGAAGACTTTCATGCCTTTAAAAATGGATTGCTCTTTCCGAAGGGAGGGTTGTTAGGTCTCTTGTTGATCAACTCGGGCACGGGTTATATTTTAACGCTCATTAAAAGAAACCTAAGTAACATCTGTTTATGAAGAAAATACCAAATAGATATTTTTTGAGACGTAAACTTTAATATCTTAAGCGATGCTGATGGCGAACCTGCCATATTGATGTAAATACTTAGTCCTAAACTATAGCTATATGCATGTAATTATAAACTCTTTTCCGCAAATGGTTTACTTCGGCAATGCCTTGCTGCAATGCTGTAATGATTTATGTCTTTCTATACAAGCCTTCTCCTTGCACATCGTAAGGCATGGAGATATACGCTGTGAAAATTACGTCGTGTGGAGCAAAGAATTGGTTGGAAAGCGCCCAAAATGCATGCAAGGCTGCTTGTGATACGGCTCCTAAATTTTCCCCTTTCTTCTCTCCATGCAATTTTTAAGATTTTTAATCGGCTTCTAAATGCGAAATTGCATCGTGTAATTTGGGCCCAATTGTAACTGTACCATCATTGTATCTTTTAAATTCAAAGATTCACGATTGAAAGTCGATTATAAATGTGTGTCAAGTCTGGTAATTTTGCTGTCAAGGCGTGGCATATCATTCTGCGGGGACAAGTATTGCGATGGATGTTCATATTTTCCTCGCATCCAGCTGCTGCCTTTCACAGTTTCATCCGCCCGTCATAGCGTGCGCTTCCTAAGCCGCCTCGCTTCATGTACCTTCACCTCGTCTTGCGCTTCTGTGGTTTGTAAAAAAAATGTGCAGTTAATGGGGTGAGGTAATTGAGGAATTCCTGAGTCCTCAACTTTGTATCCCTTGAAGATTAAAAATCTTTGTGAAATTATGGCTCTTCTCAGATTTGATTGAGGGTTGCGTAAATAAAAATACATCAGCGCTGATTCACGAGGTTGTTGCGATTGGTATTCCTTGCCCGATCGGTAGAAGCTGCCCTTATCGTCGTGATTGCAGTAGGTGCGTATACAGCTGTGGCTATCCTTGATCATTAGCGTATTCGCTAATTTTTTTTTCTAAAAGAGGTGAGTCGGCTTTTGAAATATCCCAGGCTTTAATAACGGTAAAAAAGTTATTCTATACCCAGAACGTAACTTGAGAGCCAGTCATTTTGTACTCAATCATTTATTAGTAAGTGATCATTTTTTATAAACGACATGATTTGACACATCGTTGCGCTTCCGAAGGTTTATTCGATATCGTATGACGTGAAATCGACATTTTTTAATGGGTGAGGATTAACGTATACTATAATCGATTCCTTTTTTCTCTCCAACCTTATAGCCCTGCATCTTTTCCTTTCGTATTTCATCGCAGATTTCCTAGCATGGATAGCTATTTTATGTCAATTTGAAGCACGTAGTATGTTTGCAGCGTTGTATTTTGCGTTCATTACTACGGCCTTTTCAATACACTGATTTCCTGATTCGCGAGATAGATTTTCCAGATTCAGATTTTCAGCTAAGGAGAAGTTGTTCATAATGCCTTCACGAAAGGCCATACATCCTTCAAAGTAATCTCTCTCTTTATCTTCATTTAATTCAAATAAAATGGTGTGAAAGTTTATGGAAAGCATTTAGCTTACTTGTAGCATGATGATTTCGATTTTCCTAACACAGAAAAACTGTCCAAAATGAATTTTAGCAGATTTCTATACGCTAGAATCCATTTTTTGCCATTTTTGAAGTTTTACTTAAACTATGTGTTTGTTTTCAAAATTACACGAAAGAAAATGAGTGCTAGCGAAATATACTACCGGAGACTGACTCATCAGGATGTCGATCGATACGGGAAATACGGGAGATACGGGAAATATACGGGAAATTCGCATAGTGTCCGGGAAATTTCAAGAAATGCTCTGTAATGAACAGATCCAGAAGATCCCCATATTTTCGGTTGGTGGGACCTTGGCAGTGCGGGAGTCGCAGTGTTTAGCCCATGAAGATTTCGTAACCCACTGAGCGCAAGGTTGTCATTTCAGCGCACGTGAGGCTGACTCGGCAAGTGTGGAGGCACACACACAACGTCTGTCGCCCTTGCCACAGTAGTAGGTTTCGCGTCGCACGATTTTGTCGAAAAATGCAGCGTGATAATGTGACTTATCCGGTTCGAAAGTGTAATTTAATAAGATAGAAAGTTTAATCACTTTATTTTACCTGTTGTACTAGATAATGCATATGGCGAATTATTTTGTAACTATCAGTGTAATTTGGACCGGTCCAAAATACACGCTCTTCGGTGGTCCGAAATACACGCTCTTCGGTGGTCCGAAATACACTATGGGGATCAAAATAAAATGAGACTGAATTTCACAGAAACATCCTTAGATACATTAAAAAGAATTATTTGCACTTTTCTACACGAATTATGATAAGAGTGGAGTAATTTCTGTATTTGAACTAGCAAAAGTAACTTTATATTTCGCTGTCGCCTTAGGAGTCAGAGCCATTCCAATGGGTGTATTTGTCTAGAGTGTGTCTTCGTTGTTTATGCTTTGTGTGGGGGGAGGGAATTTCACGATTTCGCTCACTTTAGCCTTTATGCCTCAATCACCTGGGCTTGATTGTTGAAATTTGGAGAGAAGACATTCCAAAGATACACCCAAACGTCTACACCCTAAACATGTTGCTACCCTTAATGAATACAAAGTAAAGCTATCGGTCCGAATTACACGCCGGTTCAAATTACACGGTCTTCTCCTATACGGGAATTTAGCAAATAATCGTCCGGGAAATACGGGAAACATACGGGAATTTGAAATTGGGCCGCCGATCGACATCCTGCTCATAGATATTCCTGTTTCAGTATAAGTACATACAAGTTTGATAAAATTGACTCATAGTTTCTGTTTTTTCCCCACAATTTATAGCAGTCGCCATTGTTGATTTTTTTTACAATGCGATCCATCAAGTAAGCGCATTTGAATATTTATGGTAATAATTATACACATACCTAAAAGCCATCCTTATTGCCCAAGGGCTTTAAAAATATTCGCAACTGATTCAGCTGGGGTGGTAGGGCACATTGAATATGAAATATACTTCAACTTGAGATGCTTAGTAACTGCCTACTTAATACGGCATAAGGAGCTGTGTAGTGGTATCTCACCTCCGGCACGGTTTTACCCATTCAGTGCACACACGGTACATAGCAGTGATTTAAAACCCCCAAGTTTTTGAGGTTGTAACATTGAGAGAATAAAATTCAAACATTGAGAATAAAATTCAAACATTGAGAATAAAATTCAAACATTGAGACAATAATTTATATATGTTGATTAAAACATTTCAATTTGCTCGTGTAAATGCTATTTAGAATATCTTTCAATGCGTTCCTTGAATCTAATACTTGTTTAATCTTTAAAATCCCTTCTTTTCTTGTTTCGGTTAATAATTCCTAAGTCTCATTTTTGAATTTGTATCTTCTTCTTTTCTCATTTTTTTACCCTACTTACTTTTGAATTATACGTACTTATAGTTGTTTCTCCTGAAAGTTAGCAATAGAATTACTTTAATTGTAGTTCTTGAAAATTCATCGGCGCTCACGCATCTACTGTGTACATCGAGAACCACCTCGAGGATCTACGTTAGGGGGTGCATAAGACGAAAACAAATATCATTGCTCGAGATGAAATTCAATTCGTTCACCTCTGGGTTTGCCACTCCGTAACGTCACCGAACCATCAAATACCTCCACCGTGGCCCGAGTCTTGATTCTTTCGTTACTTACCGAATAAATATTGACGTTTTAGCTACCAACGAAAACGTCATGTTTTGTTATCAACGTGGATAAACGAATAACTTGAAACGAATGACGTTATCATAACGACAAATTGCATTCGTTATAGCGTAACGAAAGATTCAAGACTTGGGCCCCTGCGAAGGATCTCAACTTTCATTTTTTCGTTTCTCTAAGATTTTTATCTGTCTTATTTATTAGAAGATGCCAACGAAAACTAAGGCCATTTTCACCGAAGAAGATGGGTAAATGACTGGGTGAAATTGAGGAATCTTGGAAGTGGAGGAAGGGTAGAAAGATACTCGATGTCACCATTAGCCGAGCGCCAAGGAGTTCACATGCCATCAAATGGGTGGAGTACTCCACTCGAAGTGCTATCCACACTGCATTCTAGTAGGGACCAGTATTCCAATTTAAGTCTCCGGGATTCGGACTCAGGCCCTCAGAACGGGAGGCCTAGCAACCATTCTAACCTTTTTAAACCATTTACAACATTTCGTTCTTTCGAGAGGGCGAGAGTTCAAAATCTCTGGAGCTGTACACCTCTTCTATTTTCTTCTCTTTCATTCCCTCTTCCTCCAGATGGGTGAGTGCTAATCTCCATTGCAATGAGGCGGATTCCGCGAATGGACCCGGAAGGGGGCTTAAGATTTATGTTTATTCTCTCTCTCTTTTTTTTTGTCTTAACCACTTTTGGTCTCCGGCTCCCTCGCCCCGATAGCACGGGTCATAATGTCTTCAAGACCTCATGCTGGTCGGGAAGGGGGAGGGAAAGCCATCCCCGAAAATGAAATGAGGAATGATTCTGTACTTTTTCGAGATGGTCGGAGGAGATTGTCGCGACGACGTCTTTGGCCCGTCCTACGTTATTTTTTTGCATGTGGCCCCCCTGTCATGGGGAGGGACGCGGTTGGGAGAGAAAGTTTTCGTGGAGCTCTATGGGATGGGGAAAGAGGGCTTGGTTGGCGTCTCGTCTCCCTCCAGGCCTTATAATACGAGGGCTTTGATTGAGCGTTGAGATGCCGTATCCCCCTCTCTCTCTGCAATTGGCTGAGCGGAGATGGGGTCTATAATTTTTTACCCTCGCGGTACTTGATGAATCTGTGCACTCGTCCATGCAATTTCCTCCACCATTCGAAGTTATTTTTACAGCGCGACTTTCATCCACTGGACTGCCCTGCAAGCCACTTCACGAGCGTGTGAGAGGAGGTTATTTATCACCAAACATGCACTTAAGTTTATAAATACTAATAAATGAGAGATTGCTACGAATATAAAGCGGGACACATAGGTACATTACAAATTTCACTTTTCATCCAACATGCCAGGAAATATTACTACTATAAGCATGTATTATGAACAATAATGGTTCATAATATCATGCATAGATTATTAAAAATCCACTATCCGTATGTTTACCTCAACCCTGGGTTAATTGCACAACATAGTGTAGAAATGAGTGAAGACACAAGCGTAGTTTAGAAATTATGCTCGAGTCTTAACACTCGTAAAAACTTATATCCCCTATTGCAACCACGCGCAAATGCTAGTACACATGCACGTCCACATGTAAGCATATTTGCACGGCCGTGGGCGCGCTCACATGCGAACAAATACGCGGGTATATATGCGCGTACACATACACGCAAACACGCACGGAAGAATGCACGCACGCATGCGCACAAACATGCTTATGTGGAAGCTTTCATGCTTTCCCCTCCTTAACTTTGCCTATTCCTTTTCGAATAGGCAGAAAATACCATTTAAATATAGGTATAGTAAATAAATTCCTTGGAAACTGACAGTTCTACTCTTGCCACTTCTTCCACCATACCCGATCCTTAAATTCGGGCCGAGGATTCGCATTCGTGCGCATTTGGCCTGTGGTTTATTTCCTCCCTTCCTCACATTTTTTTCTCTTTATCCGAGGCTTATTAAAGCTCGGAACGGACTTAGAACCACATTATAAGGAACTGATTGATGAGTACCAGGCTGGGTGCGAAGGAATTGGGACAAAATGGCATCAGAAATTAACTTTTAATCTGTGATAGGTGTCAAAGCTCTCAAAATTTGGCTACCACAGATTACAACAAAGCGCAGTATGAGGTTGAAGCAATACTGTTAACCAAATGTAGTGGTTTGTAATCCACCGTGGACGTGGTTTATGATTTTCTATAATTAGACATAGAATCAAGTTAGAAAAGACTGGGTGAGTGAATCCTACTCAGTGTAAGTTTTAGGAGCTAATTCTTCAGCCACTTGAAGTAGTTTTAAATGTAGATTGGAATGACACGTTATAATAGGTATTAGAAATTTCAATTATTTCCGGAATAGTAGATAGATTCATTGGGAGATCATCCATCAAACTGGAGTGAAACTAGTGATTGTCGTGGAAATCGGAATTTGGAGTTCTATGCAAGGATATCGGCGAAGTGCTGCACAATCCTCGACTGTTTTCCTTTAAGTGTGTTCACAGGCATCACGTTACTTCCTCTGGATTCGGAAACTCTCCCTCCGTTCGTCACCTGTATTCCGTAACTACCGGAGGTGTAATCGGAGATGAGTTTCGGGCGAGGTCGAGATCATTATGTTCGGCACCTCCTCAGCGGGGAACGGAACGGTGAGCCGCCATAACGTGGATCTCTTCGGGCGATTCGTCCGAGGGAACGGTAATGGAATGACTCCAATTTAGAGAATGGCGGGAGATGGTAGGATCGTTAATATTTTCGGGGATGAGTGAAGGGTGCGCGGCCATCGCGGAGCAATTGTTTTCCACCGTCACGATTGTGGCGAGTCAGGCTCCCACCGCAGGTGTCATTTTGGTACGATTTAATGGCATAAGTCCCGGTGGGAAATGCTGTAAATTAATTGTCTGTCTTTCTGTGAAGATTGATTTTCGCCGCTGAGTGTCCCAGTCCTATTTCCATTTCTCATTTATCCGAATGATGACTGATAGAAATCATGAATGACACCTACGAATTCAGGCTACGAAGTTTTGGATGGTATTCTCATTAGTTTTGAAGACCCAGTCACCTACTCGTGCGAAAAAAGTAAAAAAAAATTAGGGATAGTGGTGGAAATTTCCCATCGCTCATTCCTACTTGTCATTTTGCTAATGCACTGAAGAAAGTGGAGGCTTACATTCAGAGGCCAAGTTGTTGAGGATTACTCCATCATTAAGGTCGATAGACTGACATAATGAGCCCTGTATCCGAGTTGATGGAATTCCTGTACAGTTTCAAAATAAGAGATACCTACGTCTGAAACCTCAAAGTTATTATTGAGTTCTCGTTTAAACAATGGTGTTTTTTATAAGTAATGAAGTTGTGCTGTACTCTTCAAGTGCAGTACTACGTAGAATCAGCCATTAAATTGTTGACTCATTAACGCCTTTCTTCAATAGTAGGCTTATGCCGTTAATCGGTGTCCAACCACGCCTCTTGCACTCCTATAGATCCCACTTGTATAAATTATCTATCTTTAATGACGCAAATCATCTCAGTTGCCAGGCCAACCCTGGCGTAATCAAAAAATAAGATATTGGAAGCTTCAATGTGAATTCTCCATACCTCTGAGTAATTCTCACCTCTTTTCGAACAATTTATTTTAGTGCAAATTACCTCAGTCATCGTCTGTCTTCCATGAGTAAATATGTTTTCATTATTGAGTTGCTGTTATGTTCCTTAGTGCATGCCGTTAGATGATGTTGATGTTGTGCATAATTGGTGATGATTCACTCCCTGCCACACAACTGAGCTGGCTGGCACGTCAATCTCTAAATGTAGATGAATAAGAACAGCAAAAATAAGTAGCTTTCAGGGATGGTGAATAAAAAATATGATTTGATCACATCACTATTGGATATATAATGTAATTTATAGTGGTATAGTTATTTAGGTGCGCTAACTTCATATCGGAATATTCCTCGAAGTGTGAAGCATCGAGAGGGTAAAGTTTGTGGTCGGACGGATATATGGCTTCGATAAACTCAGAGTGGGATGCATACCCTGATGCGTGTAATACATGAGTAATGAACGTTGTAGCGTGGATTATTTCTATTAAAACAAATTTATATGGTAATAGCAATGGAAGATGCGTGTGCGTTGAGTCACTTAAGAGAATTTCGTGGAGATTTTATCGTTTTTCTATCGGAATTATAAGTTCCTTAGGTCGTGATCTAAAGTAGGCGCAAGGCTGTTGATCGTTCTCCCATCTGGGACCTCTCTCATGGTTGCCCTGAATTTCCTATTCTCTTGAGATTCTCTCAGAACTCATATTTTGGTGAGTGCTTGAAATTTTGAAAAAAGCTTGTATTTGAAATTATGGAAGAAAACACGGTCGATCATAGGCGTAGTTTGTCCATCAAAGACAGGTGGGAAAATAATGTCCACACACAACTAGGCCTTTGGTGGCCCTGGGGCAGAACTTTGAGTGGCAACGCTTCAACTTATATGTAGATAAACTAATTATTTACAGCCTATAAAATTGAAAAGTAATGAATCGCTATAGAAACAAATATATTTCATTATGACCGTGGATATACAGTCATAAATTGTATGCAATACATGTATGCTTTTAGCGGGTCCTTGAAGCGGGGAAGGTATTGTCCCGTTTGCCCATGGCTAGTTACGCTACTGTGCCCACACCTATTGCTCAGTTTTTGACGAGATATCCAGTTGTGAATATTCCACTGCGACCTCTGCGAAGTCGATACGAGTTCAGTGCTGGTGTGAGTGCTTCGATGATGTTTCAAATTGATATGGCTTTTCTGTCTTCATTGTCGAGTGCTGACCGACATTGGATGCTGATTCAGATGTCGTGTGGCGTAGGTTCAACTGTCCTCTGCGCTCCACCCTCCTACCCCCGCCTCCCCTCTCCCCGTACCCTTCCCAGGGAATGGCCTTCCCCCCCTCCACACGCCTTGCAATTACACCCGTCTCGCCCTTCCTCCACCGCTAATCTCCGTGTCCGCCCTTGTCCCTCGTGCTTAATTCAATCGCTCCCCGCCGATCTCTCCCCCCGCTACATTCCTTCCCCATGTCCCTTCACTCCTCCGCAATCCATCTAGCATCCGCTACCCCAACGTTTACAAATTACCGCGCGAGTCGCCTCTGAGGAGGGTAGGGGTGTGTGGCAGTGGATGTCGGACCACCTTTTTTAGTCAAGAGGGCATTACGTTAGACCGAGTTATTGAGTGAAAGGGGATGGGGTTGGAAAATCGACAGATCCACTGAAAGAACGATCAAGGACCGTGTGGGGATATGTGCAACTCGTGTCTCCTACGTGGTCGTGTTTATCAGCATTTTTTATTCCTTAAAATTATCCGCAGGTAGGTAGTACCTTCAAAGCTATCTCGAGTTTGTGTGGTAAGGGATGATTCACCACCATCCATGTTCTGCGTACCAACGTTGATGAAGATTAGTACGATTTTGGAGTTATTTTTTGGGTTACTTCGAATTTTCTGTGGCATCTAATATTGCTGAGAAATGAATGAAAATTTGTTAACCTACTTCAATAATCCTTTCTTATATTCATGAATGATATTTTCTCCTCCAATGAACGTAAACAAGAATAACAGGCCTTTAACGTGATTGAAGTAGTGCAATAGAACTAATTTTCTCTACGAATTTGGCCATTCTTTCAAAACCTTGTTTATGTTACGAGCATGGATATTCTGAAATTATTCCCGTAAAAGTACACCATCTGTAGGAGAGACCATCTGCAATTCATTGTATGTAATACAAGGATTCAACTAATGGCTTTTAGGAATGAAGTCAAATATAAATATATGAATCGAGAAATACTCCACCTTGGAATCTATGGTCAAAGATCTTATATCACATGACGCATGTATATTCAAAGCAGTTGCTAAGTTTTTCAGAGAAATTTAGTCAAGTGAGTCTTTCTTTTTGGAAACAATATGTGTTCTTACACTTAGATATGAACGTAGAACCGAAAACATAAATTCGGACTCTTACCGAACCAGAATTTGTGACTGGAAGTCTTCACGGAGTACGTTTTTGCTAGGATTTTGTGTCGGTATTTCATTATTCGGTCACGTTTTTTCCAACCCCAAGATTGGTCAACTGTAGCCCTACATTCCTTCCTCTTCAATTTTAGATTTAAGCTACGATTCATTCACACCTTGGTAATTATTCTTTCCTAAATATTGCTTTATTTTGCTCATGCCCGCTTATATCCTAGGTCTTCCTTGTGGTGTATTTCCCTCTATTTTTACCTCATTTACGTTCTTGACCAATCCATTATCTCTCACAGTGGTCCAATACACCTGTCATACTTAGCCTCATATAGGCCTTTCCCTTCCTCTGCTCTCCTTTCAATAAATTTATTATCTCCTTTTCGCAATGAGTATTTTTCCTCGAACCCTGAAAAAAGAAGGAATTAGAAGTAAAATCATAGAATAGTTTAAAACGAGCGTATTATGCTTGACTTGAATACACATTTTTCTCATTTTACCTTGGAGCAGATATGTTGACTTTAAATTAGGAGACGTTGCCATTTAAATGAATGCTTACAATTAGTTCAAAGTTTGACAACCGGAGTTAACCGTTAGGTGGCGAAAGAGTCATTCCTTTCCAATCTGAAGAATTATAAAAAGAGAAAGAATTTCTGATGGTAACCATTGGGGGGAATTGAGTTATGATACATTGTATGTCCATATACCACTAGGGTTGGACGTTTGGGGGTAGTGGTGTAAGTTATAAGTGCGTATTTAGATAAAATGAAAAATATGTAAGGCAATAGGTATCATTGAATGTGCATTACTGCTGATTAATGGTAAGTCATTGTAATACGCATTTGGTTTTCTGTGAAATATTTAAAATGGAGAGTAAATAGAGAGATGGAGAAAGAGGGAAATATATTTTTTCAGAAAATTATGCATCGCTATTTCCCATATTTGATTTTATATCCGTGATTTGGAATCAAATAATTGGTTCCACGTGGCATATTTTATATGAGTCGTAGCAAAATGCCTTAGTCGTAATTTTTAGTCCTTCAATCAGATTCGAATTACTGAAGATATAAAGAACATGGTCAGTTGTACGTATGTAAGTGTCGTATTGTATGATTGCTTATCGTGAGCAATAGAAATGGAGCGAGTGTGAATAAAAAGACATTTTCTCGTGGACCATCGCGCCCTGCGCGTTGGTGGAACATGGTGTTAAATACCGCTGTCTCGGGTGGCGGAGATAGCGCGTCGCGAACGCCGGTGTGCTTCCCCGTAAATGGCGCGTGCAGTCGTTTTACGGGGAATGGTGGCGTTATTCCCAGCAAGTCGTCCCACGCTCTACGTCACTCGCTTCTGCCTCTTTCATCCGTCTTCGAGCCGTCCACTGCCGGAGTCGTCCGCAATTTTATCATTCCCTTCATCTTTCCCTCGCTTCGCGCGCGCAAGAGAGACAGTACAGTAGCAACCAGCCGCTCGACGGTCTCGTTTCGTTTTTACGATGCCCTCGGAATTTCTCTTCCTGTGTCATGACCCCTATTTTCTTGCTCCCGGAGAGCCACCCACTACGGGGTACGACCGTTCCGCGTACGCCAAAACCAAAGTCCTCTTGAAAAGAGCAATGAAGGGATCCACTCCGAAGTTTTTGAATATTTTGTAACGATTTAGCGCAGAGAACTGTAAACAATTCCTTCGTATTGGGATCGATAAATGGAATGAGTTAACTTAGGGTTGTGTAAATTCCTCTCGGAAACAACAACTTGTGTGAATTTTGCGGGAAAGAAATCACTTGACAAACTTCTGTAAGTGAAAGAGTGGACTCAGGTTGGTTTGTTGGCGTACAAGTACTGACCTATCGTCACTGAGCCCCGAGCTCGACCCCGGCAGTGGCAGGATATTCAGTGGAATCCTGACCCCTATTTGAGTTCGGCGGGGGCAGCTCAAAACAATAAACAAGAAGACTCACATTGGACCATATTGGAGCATTTCATTTACTCGAATAGCGTTAAGGATGTCCACGGACATAACTATAAAGATGTTCACAGGATAATTGTGTTTAGGAAATACATGACTTTCAATAATAGGAAAGAACTCTTGTCAAGGAACCCTTGGTGAAGATCCAACAAAAGGTTAATATGAATTTATATTTGAAGCGTAGCATTTTATGGTTGCGAATCGTGAACGCTGGAGAGGACGAGAAGAAATTTGAGGCCTTTTGAAGTGTGGGTATGGAGAAGAATAAATAAGGTATAGTGGACGGATAGGAAGTCTCACGATTAAGTACTTACCGTAGTTAAGTAGGAGAGGAAGCAGTTTCAAGGTTAAGGAGGTGTTTCGTACTAGGTGAATTAAGTACTAAATTAAAGAGGATGGCTAACTAAAGTTTTGTTTAGATGGTAGTTCACAGTAGATGAAAGGAAAACGGGGAAAAAGAATAGTATTATTTGCGATAATATGGGCGGTAAGGCATGTATTCACCTATAAAGAGACAGCAAAGTAGAAGGTGCGTTTAGAAGTATCAAAAGCGAGTGGTGGTCAGCAAAAATGTATAATTACCTTTAGGTAAAACTACCTTGAGCTGATCCATTACAGTTCTAATTAAATAATAAAATTGTGCGTACTTAGCTGTCGCCTTATTATTTTTAATTTCATTTTTGCACACAAAAATGTTCTTTATAATTTATCTAGTTTTTGATAATTTTCTATAACATTTTGTAATGCAAGTTATTTTACTTTGTCTCGAAAAGCGAAGGGCAGAGATGCATTGAAAATGTGACTTGGTCGGAAATCCTAGAGTGAGGTAAAGTTATAGACGGCTGTTGATCTGAGGAGCGCACTCTTGCTCACCATCGTGTATTTATTGCGTCCCCTTCTCATCCAGTGAGGTCTCTCGAGACAGCACTGAACTGCCGACCTGAATAATTAGCTCTACCGCGCGGGTCATGGGGTCGGGTCACTCGGTGCTGCCCTCTCCGCTCGGAATTAATTTGCCACGTATTCGTGGGCAGCTTTTCGATTTTTCAGTGTCTCGTAAATAAATGCTCCCGCCCTCTCGCTTTCGATACCAAAATCCTCCTAAGGACGTCATCATCATCACAAGTCAACAATCTTAAGATTGGTTTGACCGAGCTCTCCCTTCGATTTTCCTATCGGATAACATCTTGAAATTACGGCCACCCAGGACTTAAAAGAGGTCAATGCGTAAAGGGTCATTCGCCTGAACACTGGAGGTGCATAGGTAATAATAATAATATATAATTTTTTGTGTAACGCACATGCTGCAAATACTAGCTGTCATTTTGTAAATCTGGGAAATTTGTAAAATTTTTGCAGCAAGTATATAAGCATTGAATGCGAAATGCAATGCACAACATCAAAATCACATGAAAAACGTCAAGTATATGAAAGAGAAACACACAACGAAAACCTTGATGTGGTGCTACTTGAACAATTTCAGCACCCAGTACAATCTCACTATCTTTTTGTAGAAATTACAATCATTAAATGTTTTATAAACTTTTCCCTATTCTTAATAGATGGCATTTGTTTTGCTGATTGGAAATAATGGGTCCTTTAAAACTTGAATCTTGGGCTAATTCAGTGAGGAATCACGCTGCTTCATCACAATAGTATCAGTTATACGACTGATGGAGGAATTCGAATGAATGGTTTGGCTTTGAGATCTCTCAACTTCTCGTGTATCGCGGGTCCATATGACTCTGTTCTCTCGAAGTTTTATTAATTATGAGCGATAATTTATCAACTCTCGCCATTTACGTCGTGAAACTCGCAGGACTGTTATGTTTGTCGTGTGGTTGTGAGGAAATATAACTTTCGTGCTCACGCAAGACGCATTTAAGGACTATATTGATTCATTTTTCGAATGTATCGAACCGTGATTCAGACCGCATCGTTTGCGATGGAGAGATGGCGATAGGAAATTAGTCTCTTAATGATTATTTAATTGGTGTTCTATCTATTAAAAAGAGTGTAAATGGTCTGAGCATGATCGTAGGAATGAATAATTTTATTCTGCCTCGCATACATTTGTAAAGGCATTGTGACTGCTTGAAGTACGCCGCTTGTTTTCCTTAGTTTTGTATTCTTTATTTCATGTTCGCTAGGTGGATTTTACTCAGAGTTATCCTGTACATTTAATGTCCGTGAAATTGTGGGACGAATACGTGCTCACGGTACCAATTGATTAGATCTGCTGGAATATATATTAGAGGCGTCACTCCCCTGACAAATGATGCTTTTAGGTTTCGTCGCATTTTAAATCTTTCTCGGGGAGAGATTCGATTTCTTAAGGATTGCAAGGGACTATTAAACGTTAAACCAAGCCGCTCGGCGAGGAGTTTTGCCGTGGATAATCATTGGATTGCGTGACTGAAGGGATTTGGCTGCCGTATTGCTTCGAAAGGGAGGCTCGATTTACTGGTTTTGGATCAAGGGGGAAGGAAAGGCGCACTTCATCAGAGCGAGGTATCTCCCCATCACGTAGACGCCGTATGGTCCGTAATCGAATCAATGGGGGCATTTCCTTCTTCTGGCTTCTCATTACAAAGTAAGTAAATGCGTTAAAATAACTTATAAGCGAAATAAATTAACGCACTCGCAGTGATTCTGGGCGCATCTACATTCCTGTTAGAGCTAGAATTATGAGAATATTCAAGGGAGGGTGTTGCTGTGGCTATTTAATCGACAGCGGACTGTAAGACCTTTACGTTAGAGTGCCTATCCTAAGCCACGTAATTTTTACTTTTTAGTCGAAGCAGTGCCTGCAAGTGGGAATAGTGAATTTATTTTTCTTTACGAACGTCAAATTCATGTCAGTAGTGTAAAGACGTACTGAAGAGGTTCTGATAAAAGGTTTACCCCGGTTCAATTAAGTGATGGGTGTACGAGGGAGTGTAATCCAAAAACGCAGCACGTACAATTGTAATTAATGGCATTTTATGCGTTTCTAAAGGTATTAGTCTACTAGGGTTCTATTTCAAAATATATCCGCGTCTTATACCCTGAGTTTATTGAATGAGAACCGCAGGAGTCCCTCGGGTTTACTCCCGTAAACCAGAGTGACAAGGTACTATGAGTAGGTATATTTTGTTTGGTTTATACTCTTCGATAAATATGTACCCTGTTTTTGCACATAAATGAAACTCATAATGTTATCTTTTTCAAAGTACATACCTGCTGGAAAAGTTTGTTTTTCTATAGTGCTTTAGATTGATATACTTTCTCTTTTTCATATCGACCTGTTCATTCCTAAATTGATTCTATACACTTCCCTTTTTTTAATATCTACCTCTCTGTTGACCCCGAATATATGCATGCAATGTATATCCTAAGCCTCGATCACTCATGCCCGTAATATTTAAAACCCAGTGTTCATTTCGAGTTGGCGAACATTTTTTCCTCTGTATTCCATCCTTTCATTTCCTTTCTCATGGTGCTTTAAGTATTAGGTTTCATAGCGTATTAATGGCGCTACAAATTCATATCCTTCCTTTAAATCGATGCTTACTGCTAGGTTCTCCTAACTCTAGGCGGTATTTGAATCTTTTAATTTTTTGTCTCAATTAATCTTTTGATCTGCGACTTTGGCTTGAATCACTGCATTGTAAGTGAAGCATTCAACGGGATCATTCCATATCATGCCATTTATATTCGTGGTTGGCCGTCAAAATCTCAGTATAGTATAGCTTCCCACATAGTTCTGTCGATGATCCTGCTCATAGTCTGGATTCCTATTAATTTGAAAAGTGGCTATTCCCGAACGTCTCTGGTAATGAGACCAACCCGCATTTGAATAAATAGAAAATTCAGGCCGTTATTCCTTCAGTGCTCCTTGTTAGAGAACGATTCTCTTAGAGATGGAAATGGTGTTGTGGTGAGGATGTTGGCCTTTCTTCCCGAGAGCCCGCGTTCAAGCACCCAAAGTGGAAATAATTGATGTTTAGTGGAATACAGATCACTTCTTGAGTACTAAGAGGCTCTTCATTGTCACAGCATCGTCTCTCGTACTAGGCGGTACAAGTTGGACTCTCTACTTAAAACTTGCTTGCAAAGTAACTCGCCATCCATTAAAAATAAGTTTAAAATAACTAATCAAAAATACATATTTGACAATTACCTTGCTTTTTTGGCGTATTTTCTTGAAGAAGCGTAAGTCACAATGCATTCTTAAAAATATCGTTTGGCCTAATAAAATGTACGAATGTGTCTCATCAGCTGTACTTTGAATGATTTTGCTCATTTCTCCCGTATTGAAGTTTCATTTGAAATGATGTCGAATTTAGTTGAGTGTACCATAAATCGCACTAATAAGTAGTCATTGTTTTCGATAAGCGATCGATGGGGAGAAAGGTGAATAATAACATGCAATTTTCAATAATTTCCACAGCATATTCATGCCAAACTCGTTTTTTTATATGTTTTTCCCGTTCATTTCCCCAAATGCAATTCCCAGAATAATATTTGCAGATTTATTGAAAATTTCCTTTTCGTATTAATTCAAAATGCATTGGCAAGCGTTCATAAAATTAATTACAAATGCTGTTTTTGCTTTTGAGTTGGAAGCGTTTCACCATCTGGTGCAGTTCCCTATTCACTTCGCTTCGTGTCATTACACTCTAGTGGTGAGGATGCTTTTCCTGTACTGAGAGTGGACGCCATCGGGAATGGAGTGCTCAGGAGAAGGAGCGAGGTCATCTGAGAGTCAGGGGAGAGACCTGCGATTGTCCCCCGTCCACCTTCCCACGGGTATCGAGTCGAGGGGAGGTGGAAACCCCGGACAACCGCACCTGGTCGCCCCGAATCGATCAATATTCAACCCTTGCACAAATTTCGAGCGTTTATCGCCGTTTAGGAAACGGAGAAGAGACGCGAGTCTGATGGGGTTCGATGTTGGAAGAGTTCTCCATCGTATAGGGCTTCCGAATGTTTCGAATTTTTGCGCATTCGCCTTCCCCCCTCTACTGCCTCTTCGCAAAGCCTCTCCGACGCGATATTCCACGTTTTACGTCCTCCCAGTTGAGAGAGAGAAAGGGTACGCTAGCTGCATTCCCTTTCACCCAAATTAACTATTTTTCTCTCCACTTTGCGAGGAGAAACGAATCGGGAAAAGAGGGACGTGGAGAAATGGAGTGGTGTGGGGTTTAGTCTTGTGTGACACGCCCCCCCAGGTAACTTTGGAGAATGGGAGGGATCCTTTGCTTCCTTTCGTGAGAGACGAAGTTGGTGGCGTGCATCTTGTGCATGCCGCGCGCGGATTCCTTCGCACACGATAGAAAGGCTCGGGAACTTTTCTTGGGTAGCTTTTATTCCACATGCGGTCACGGTGTCTTCTTTCCTAGTATTTTTTTCCATCCGGAAGTTCGTCCGCGGGGGGTCTGCATCGCTCGATTCGTAAGAAAAACGTTCTGATTACGTTTTAGAATTTTTTTCTTCAGTCTGGCCGTTTGGAGGAGAAAGCGTGCGAAGTCCATACAATCGTGACATTCATTTCTTTTTCATTTCAATTCATATTTTCGTCCAAAACTACCAAAATTGGTGTAGCCTAAGATGGCAATAATAACCTGACTTTTTAAGGGCTTCCAAATTATCAATAGACTCTCATAGAAATCCTTAAAGGGTGAGTTGACGATGCTTTTCCATGCTTGGCGCCGTAGAAAAAGTGACTCGCTTCATTTTTGAGACTATGTCCCTGTATGATATGAAAGATCACCGAATGGTATTCCTTTTTTCCTTCAGTGCCCCATGTTAGAGAACGATTCTCTTAGAGATGGTATTGGTGTTGTGGTGAGGGTGTTGACCTTTCTTCCCGAGAGCCCACGTTCAAACACCCGAAGTGGAAATAATTGATATTCAGTGGAATACAGATCACTTCTTGAGTACTAAGAGGCTCTTCATTATCATAGCACTGTCTCTCGTACTACGAGGCGGTACAAGGTGGACTCTCTTGGCGTATATGGTTAACAATAGCATATAATCGCGTCGGGTTTCTCTGCAACCTTCTTCTGTTCCCTTGTAATTCCTACCTTAACTCCATTCACCTCAGGCAGCCAATTCCGTCATGTGGCTCAAAAATTGGGAATCCACAGATTAAAAGGCCATTGCGCGCTCTTATGTGTTACACACATTGAGTATCGGGGCTGAGGTCATTACTGCCTAAACTCTTAATTATGGTAGCTCAGCTTCTTCCTGGAAAATGACCAGTGGATGAGTTGGTAGAATCCACATGGAACTTTTATGAGTTCATTTCTTCACGTTACACCGGGCATATTAAGTCCCAAATGAGCATAGCGGAGTTCTCCGAACTCGTAATATAAACAGTGATTTCGGAATGTGATGGGAACGGTGTTATGGAACGAAGTTGTTGGATGAAACTGCAAGGAGTTCAGGTCATTGCAAGAAACTAATCAACAGATAGTATTTATTTCCCTTAATTATCCCTTGTATCTTAGGGTGTTGATATCCTTTGCGTAATTGTCTTCATCCACATCTACATAACACCCTGCAAGCCACTGCAACGGCGCGCCTCTGGCAGGGGTTGAACCATCCCCAGGAATTCATTAAAAACCAGAGATAATTAGATCCACATACCATCATTCAGGAATGCAAAAAATACTACTCCGTGAGTACTATACTTAAATGCAACTGAAAGGCACGAAGCAACCACTCCGAGGAAAATAGCAGACACTCCGTGACGAGACACGTGAACACGCTCTAAGCACTCTAACGTCTACCGGCTGGGGGTGTTGATAGTGGGTGAATCCAGGCATGTACGTAAACTAAATTATCCTAATATTAATACATCATTACCTGTTCTGCTCTTAGCCTAAATAAGCCAGAGTCACTCAGGAAATAATACTGTTTCTCGGCCAATAGAGAGTATAAACAAAAAAGTATTGACTTGTGGTATATTCTGCGCATTGCATACAAAAATTTGCAGTACACACTAATTATTCAGTGTACAAAGGTTGTACTTAAAGGCTCATGTTAGTATGTAAAAAAGGGCAAAATGTACATTTTATATTACCCATTCTAATTGTCTTCCTTGCTGATATCTACTATAATTATAAATAAATTCATCATTCATATTTATCATTACATTCATTATTCATTTTTATCAATAAATTCATTATCCATTTTTATCAATAAATTCATTATTTATTCATTATGAAATCATGTATAACATATCGCTTCACTAAGTAACAACCAATCCATTACCAGCCATCCATAATAAATTAGTTAGTAATCACGATCACTTTGATTTAATTGCCCATTGTTACATATTGTGCCCGTAAAAAAATGCGCATTATAACTCAATCTAAATGAAGGTATATGTATTGAAAAAAATTCCTTTATGAAAAACCTATCATAATACGACCGAGTTTTATTGGATTTTTAAGGAAAACCCTCCACCTACAAATTCTCTGGATGATTTAGACTGATCTACAGCCTAAGTTCAGGCAAATGTCGTATGACAACTGGGATCGTCATTCATTTGTAGAATGATTGAAGTGGTCACCCGCTGCTTGCCTAAACAGAGCTTTTAAAGTGACAACATCTCTTTAAACGTGTTGCAACATCGTCTAACGCCGTATTTGTAGATGCCTCACGAAGGAACGGATGGAGGAAGTATTGAGAGAAAACGGGTTACTGGTGATGATGGTGGTAGCTGCTGTGAAGCGTAGAGCAGCTAGGTTTGTTATAAAATGTTACGATAGGTTTTGTAGCGTATCAGAATTAATACAAATATTAGGTTGGGAATCGTTATCAGATCGTAGGTTAAAATACAAATTAAATCTATTACAGAAATTTAAAAAGGATAGCTTTACTGAAGATGTTAGGCACATATTAAAAACACCAGCGTATTATGTTAGATTCGATCAGATAGATAAGATTAGAGAGATAGATTGTCGTACCCATAGATTTAAAATGTCATTTTCCCCCGTACTATTAGAGAACCCAATAGGCAGCATAGCAAAGGGATTGGCAGGCGAAATATTGTAGAGTAGTCTGTAGCGCATGATGCATGTATTAACAACCAATCCCTTTATTACTATGTAGATACTAACCAAGTAGCTGGATGTGCCCATATTATTAGCATGTTTCCATGTACCCTAGTTGCATGTCAATAAGGAATGTTTTGGTTATCTTCACCCCCTGCCACACACCCTCGCGGTGGCTTGCAGGATATCGCGTATGTGTAAGAGAATGTTCCGAAGTCGCGGAATATAATTGAAGTTTTAGTTACGAAGAGCTGAAAAATTAGATGATGTGGAGAGCCGAGGTTATCCAAAGGACTTGACACAGCTTGATTTCTTAGGTGCCTCATATTATAAGGTTTTTTCGCACCAAAGAGCTGATTTTGATAATGAAAACACAGCGACCATACCCGCAACGGAATTCAAACTCACCAAACAGGCTCAATTCGATAGGATTCAACGTTGTGGAAGTTCACGTTGTGTATAATGTTGAAACGTTTTATTTCACTAAATAATTTATTATTACTTTCTATTTATTTATTTATTATTGTCACTAAATAATTTACTATTTCTACGCATATACACCTAAAGCGTACGCCAGGTTTGTGAAAAGTACGCCTATGCGTTGAAAACTAGTTGATACGAATGAGTAATTTGGTGAAAGTAAAGTGTTTCAATATCTGTTCACTGATTAAGGAATCGCATAGAAGAAGTGAGACACTGGGCGAGTAAAAAACTGCAGCCTTTTCGCACAATTATATTAAAAGAAATTTTTTTATTACACTACACGTGTTTCATGCATTTTCGGCTTACCTAGCCATCTTCAGGTGTCTTTACACATGGAGAAGGCTTCGTAAGCCGAAATACGTGCAGTGCATTTAAACATTTTAAAAATATAATTGTGGAAAATTGCTACAGTTTTTTACTCTCCTAGTGTTTCAATATTTGGTTAAAAATATCTCGGGTGTTCTTCCTCCAATGTTTCGATATACGACTTGCACATCGTCATCAGGGATCACGGTTGACTTGGATTCTTATATCCCTGATGACGATGGGCGAGTCGCACATCAAAACGGTGGAGGAAGAATTGGAATTGACCCGGTGAGGAACCCAAGAGATTTGTAACCAAATTGTTCAAAACAGATCAAATCGCACATGTTAAAATATTATGCATCACTAAAATTGGTTGAGTATTAAAATCGGAATATCTCCTTTACCCTTTAATATAAAAGCAGTCCTCGTGAGTACTTTTCAAAAGCATCAGGTTAGGGCAGTAATTTTCTCAATATAGGAAGCTGAAGATAGTTGCAGATTCTGTCCGTGTAACTAGCGAGTCGCTTTCTTCGTCCGTGATCCTGTGCTGGTTCTGCATTTCAATGTCTCCGGCCCCGGGGACCTTGTAAAGCGTTCCGGTAATTGGTGTCCGCAATATGCATGCATAGACGTAGTCCGTTTCTTTTTTCTTTGGACTTCCATGAATGATGAATAGCTTGAAGAACAGTTCCATAAGAGGGGGAAACAAAGGGCGAGAGTGAGTCGGGACAGGAAAGTAATAAGGGGACGTGCGTTGGGAAAAATATTTACCTACCGGTATTCTCTCCTTCTCTTCACATATTCATTGGCTCGTTTAATTGCCCAATGGTGCTCGCATCTAATCTCACTCGGTGTCACAGGTTTTTTTTGTCACTATCTTCAATTGTTTTGTGATTGCTGTTCCCCATTAAACTTACACAATAACCGTGGATACTTAAAGGAACTGCGACGCTAACACTAGTGAAATGTCGCTAATGGGAATAAAGGAGTTAACTATTGAACACTTTGTCCTCACGGCCACCTGGTGTTGCTTTAGCTGCATACAATAAAATTCCTTTTACGTTTCATATGTTTGATGTTTCAAGTTAGTTAGGGTATTTTCAGTGTACCTATTCAGAATAAAAAAAATCAAAAGTGTCAAATGATATGTTAGTTCAAATTCTTTTATAATTATTATTATATTAAATTTATTATACTAATATTTTAGTGAGTACACATTTTATTTATAAAGAGGAAATGGATATAAAGGAGGCTGTTGGCATAATTTGTGAATTATAGAGGAATTTAAAATAAATAATTTTAGCTATGAAAATGTCGTATATACAAATAAGTGTTGGAATTTCAATACTGAGACGATATAGAAATGTTGTCACCGTTATTGTGTCTCGAAAAGTTTTTGAACCCACTAGCCCAATTGATCACCTTGAAATAGTTGTATTTGTCGTGGGTATTTTTAAGAATAGACTCTTTCAGGTGTGATATCTTAAAAAAAGTTAATCGCAATAGAAGGAACCAAATAGCGAGTTTCCACTTTAAATTGGTTTCCACTGATTTCTTTTGGTTTACTAAGTTTCTGAGATACATACCTGGGGAACAATCTAAAAATAATATGATCCCAGGTGCTGGATGAAATATAGCAGCAATTCATTGGCTGTGGCTAAACACCTTACAGTGGAAATAGCTTCAGCTGCCAAGGTCATATCGCACCATAAAACCTGATTCAATCCTATACCTGACCCTGAGAAGAACATAACGACATTGACGAGGTTGGCTTGGAACGCGGGACTTTCATATCGTCTAATCGTTGCGTTGTCTACCAGACTATTGTGGCTGGTTACAATTATTTCCCCTATGGGTGTTTTTTTGTCCCAGATGCCATCGTTGTAACTGTAAAATGACATAAGTATCTATAAACGCGTTGTGTAATAGTATTTAATGAAATGAGTTAATTATCCATGTATCGGGCACTTACAAATCGACAATTAGTATCAAGAAGGGATGTAGTTGTGGCATGGGATGAACCCCACGTTTAAAAGTTACAGCTAAAGGATATGCTGTAGGCTATATTAATCCCTAGTCTCCCTAGTTGGTGTTGTTGTGCTTTATACGACTCTTTTCACGGCTGCCCTCTTCATTTTTAATTTTATGAATAATAGAATCCATTTTTTTAGCATATTTATCTCGAATGGGATCTATTTTTGCACATAACTCACAGTATTGAGCGTTTATGATCAATTGATCTTTAACATTCATTTTCGCACCCTTCAGCAAATGATGCTACTCTGCTTTGGTTCTCAGTTTATGCCACAACTCTTTTTTTTCCGTTGTCATTCAAAGCATATGTTTTTCTTTTTTTCTCGTCTGCCTGTGTTAAAAATAGTATATTTTCTCAGTGATACTTTGCTGGGATTTCTGAAAAAGTGGCGCTTTGAAAAAAAACTGAATGAGGGCTTTTAATTCGCATGCTATACAGTGGCTAAGCGGATCATTTAAAGCAAACGTGTCGTGGAAAAGTTTTTTTTTTAAAAGGTGCCGTAATTATTTTTTCCCTCGCAATTCCATTGTGGTCCGATCCACAAGAGGGTCTTCGTATTTGTTTTTCATGGTGCGTTATAACCAGGGGAGTAGCGTTGTGTAATTATGAAGTCTTCGTGTATAAGTTAGCTCGAGAAATGATAGCTTAGCTGCGTCCTCTGGCAGTGGGCTCGGTAACACAATAGCGAGTGACGCAGTGGCGTGCTGGCAGCAGTGGTAAAAACAACCTCTTTCATTCTTGTCAAGACACTTCGCTCCCCAGACAGCCGCGCCGCGGAGATACGACTGTTCTGGAGCTCGCTCTCTTTGCAGGAGATGAATAATCAGGTAATCGTCAACTCGATTAGATCAGTTGCCCCTCTCGTCTATTCACCGTATCATGAAAAGTAAGCGGCGAGGATGAAGTGAGAATTGCCAGGGGAGAATCACACCAAACAACTATTATGGAATCTGCACAATAGCAGAAATTCCACAGAGAAAAAATCATTCGCCTTGACCGGGATTCGAACCCGGATCCCCTGATTTCCGGCCAGGTGCTTTAGCCAGTTAAGCTACCGAGGCGTCATTTTTCCTGTGGAATATTAGAGGCCTTAAAGGAGCTAGATGTTCTCGAACTGCTAGGCATATTATGCCACAAAGCAGTCGAAGTCGTGCGCATAGCGCCACCGTCCAAGAGGTTAAGGCCGAACTTTAAACACTAAGGTGCTTACTGTATAACAAATTCAATTGATTTTTTCTCTGTAGAATTTCTGCTATTGTGCATTTTCAGCGGGTTACGCCGTTAAGGTCCTCGCGGCTAGTTCGCGATCCTTCTATTCTGGAATCCTTTAAATCAGGATAGGTGGTGAAAAATGAATTATTGCGGGTAGGAATTGCAGATTTTAGATCCATTTCGTGGCCTCACGTGAAACTTTTTATGCTCAAACTAACACTAAGTGTACAAGTGAAATTGTTTTGACTTTCTAATTGTTAAAACAGATCAAGTGGATTGAACAGGTACTTAGGGACAAAAGAATTCTGAAGGCCACAGTCGAAGGTAGAATGTTGGGCATAATAATAAGCAACGACGAGGAAAGAAAGAAATAGCATTATGCATAGTGTAATAATGGTCAGGAATTACACCGATTTAATGAGAGAAATAGCGTTGGAAAAGAGGTGGTAGATGAAGGAAATATTATTAGTGGGCACACTCCATGCAACCCTACCCTAATTGGCTGAAGACTATCAATCACAATGTTTTGCATGCGACCCTGAATATATTGTGAGCATTGCCCCCTTTCAAATTAGGCTTTTAAGTTCCTCCCTCGACTGGATAGAATAAAAAAAAACAGTGTTAAATTCAATGTTCCTGGTTGGTGAGGATTAACAGAGCTCAACAAGTACCACGCTCAGCGGCAGGCCGCGGCGTGTAGAGTTCGCACATCAGGGTTAAATATAGCCCAAAACACTATATGGATCTTCACTGAAAAATTCATTGCTTCGGAGGCAAAATATCCATATGAAACCAATCGTCCTACTGCATAGCCTCGTGGCTTAGGACTGGTATTGATTATGTCAGTATATGTTCACTCGTACGTTATATACCTATATTCTCTCTCCCCCTCCCTCTCCACTCCCCCTCCCTCTAGATCTTCTCCCCGCTAAACGTCGTTCAAGTGGGATGAGATACTGCTGATCGTAGGAAACGGCTGCTGCACTGGGTATGCAAATGAGGGAGGCATCTTGAAAGGCGACGGAGGCGTATTCTTCTAGCCGCTCCAGTAATCCCGGGAGTGAGGCCATAATCCCGATGAGTGGTTCTCGGTAAGCGCTCGGGAAAAGTGCGTTCCTGTCCGCTCGTGTGAAACCAGCCTCCGCTCGCGAGCCCAAGTCGAGGAGCGTTTGGTCCCCCTTCGGTTGGGAATGGGTGCTCGAGAGATAACATTCTTCTCCCCCCTCCGCCTCTCCGCACTTAAACCGTCTCCTCTTCAGTCTCATGACGGAAAGAGTAGTCGTTTTCCTCTGTTTTTTACGACGCGGAGAAAATCACTCCGGGTGCATTCATCGCTGCTGCCCCTTCGTTTTTTTTACGCAGCTCGCCGATCTCCGACGCCCTCATCGTCGTAATTTCTAACCTCCAGGCGGTCCTCTCCGTCTCGTATTTCTCCGCCGCACCCCGACGCGGCCGCGTCAGTCTCCCGCGTTATTTCACGGTCCATCTGCGTAAATTTGCCCTCCATCGCCACCCGGGTAGGAGCGTAATGGGTAGGACCGCCTTCGAGCCATATGGGCCACGTCGCGGAGAGAACGAACGTCCTACTCAGTCAATTCCATTGCCCTTGCGCGGGAATTGAACACGGAATGCGCCTGGTTCAGGTTCATCGGGTATCATTGGGTGCTGTCGGTGAAAAAGGGGGTCTGTACTCCATTTATCCCAGGAACCGTCAACTGTTTTTAGACTACCCTATCAAAAATTTACAATAGGTCTGATGGAAAATTCTTATGGGACCTATAGGAGTCTTAGAGGAAATTTGGATTTCCTATAGGAGCCCTGTGAGTCTTGTAGGAGCCCTATGAGACGTATTGGAACTTCTGTAAGATGATCTAATAGCTGATATGGGACTCATAATGGCTCTCATAGGAAGTTTATAAGTTTCCCACAACATTTATATTTTTCTCAAACAACTCCAACCCCTGTGAGAAAGTTAAAAAGGCGTACTAAGGTTTCCTTAGCATTATCTGAAATATGTATCAGGCGTACACCAAGTATTTATTGTCCTCAATAAATGGTCTAATAAGGAATATTAACATCTCAATTATGACTAATATTTTCTAAATTTACTATAGTAATTCAAGATATAAGTGCCTATTATAGTACATTCCTACCAAAATGTACTTTTCATTCAATGCTGCAATGGAATTCCTATAGAATTCTTATAGGTCTGGTAGAATTTTCTGTCGGGTTCCTATAGGAGTCTCACAAGTGCCACAGATTTCTGATAGGTATCTTATGGGTCTAATAGAAATTTCCCTTAGGTCCTAAAGCCAAAATCCAATGAATTCCTGTAGGAGTGGCCTATAGGAAATGTTTGATAGGGTAGTAGATTATTTAGGTGACGTATCTGGACTGAATCTTGCATGTTAATTTGGTCAATGAGGTGGTTAGGTGGTATTTCCATTCTGAGTGTGTGGATTCAAACCTCGGCCGGGACAGAGGTTTAATTTTCAGTGAATTAACTTATCCTGCTGAACAAAATGAGCAGTACTCCGACCCTCGGATGAAATGGTAAGCCATGAGTCTCTTGGTGTTTTTCGTTAAGAGTATGCTATACTCAGCTCAGAGTTTTCTTCCACATTCGTCCAAACCCAATCATCCTACCCATCGATCGCCTAAACATAATGACGCAAAGAACCTTTATTTTAATAGCCTGCCATACTGCGATTATATTTTAAATGATATTTGGCACCAGTAGTTGCTTGAAAAGTATCTAATTCCACTCCTTCCTTCTGCGTAATAGTTCATGGTCAGTTGAGCATTTTTAACATTTGAAAAAAAAAGTTTTTGAATTTTAATGAAAGCATTTTTGTTATTAGTGGAAGTTTTTTCTTGATGCGTCCTCGTCAAATGGGCATGCGAGTTTACTTAACGACTTTTAAATTCCATGGAGGATTACTTGTTGATCTCTCTTATGGTGAAATGTTGAGATTCCCGGAGATGTCGTCGAAGACTTGGGCCAGTCGATCACTTGCCAATCACGCCTCGGGGAAAAGGTTATTAGAGGCGCAGGAATGGGCAAGGTTTGGCACGCATTGGAGCAAGAGATGGGTGATGGCAATGAGCGGGGAAATGAAACGAAAGGTGAGACTGAAGTTGAGATTCTTGGCCGCCACTTTGAACGGTAACGATGTCTCCCCACGGGGTCTAGACCGATTCACATTGAAAGCCAGAACAGAACGTAAGGGCTCCAAGACATTCAGTCGATACCGTTTGTATCAGATATTATTCCTGATGATGAAATATTTGGATAGAAAGACACTGTCTCCGGCGTTACTCGGTGGAACTGCTTCATATTTAATCAGAAAAACACTTGGTTATAATTCCACACTTTATTTCAGGAAGACTACCCGGGTTTCAGCATGTCATGCCATCTTCAGGTACAAATGGATGGGTGTTTACCAGTTGAAGTGTGATACCTGTAACATTGGATATGTTGGACAAACTGGGAGAAGTTTTAACATTAGAGTGAAAGAACATAGACGATGTTTTTTAAATAATGACGAATCCTCCGGAATAGCCAAACATTTATGTGACGAGAACCATTGGTGTGAATTTGAACCTCGGATTTTACATTGTATTGACAAGGGGCGTAAAATGGACTTCTTAGAACAGTTTGAAATTGTGAATCGCCCCACTAAACTTTGTAATGACCATATGTTCCCCTCCCAGTCTCCTCTCCTTTATATCACACTACCATCCCTCCACGACTGTCAACCTTAACCCCCCCCCCCCCCCCCTCCCTCCTTCGAAAAACAGCCTTGGCCATTACTCATGCTTCCCCCCTCCCCAAACCCCTCACCCCTGTTGTCATATTTCCCCCCCCCCCTCCACTCACAGGTATATAAGTGTAAGCCACCCATCCATTGATTGGCTTCGAATCTTATCCTATCCCCATCCCTTCAATTCCTATCTTTATACCTTTCCTCCCGGTCTGAAGCGCCTATTTGTGCGGAAACAGACTTGAAAACACCCATGACATTTGTACCTGAGGTGGCATGACATGCTGAAACCCGGGTAGTCTTCCTGAAATAAAGTGTGGAATTATAACCAAGTGTTTTTCTGTTTAAAAATTGGACAGAAAGGTTTAACATGTCATCCATTCTAAGTTGAAAAAGAGATTGAATCGAAGTTGCTGTTTAACAATTTAGTGTAATTTTTTCATTTCTTCTACCACATTTGCCACATAACCGGTAATATTTATATGATATTTGTGCAGAATCTGTCATGCAGTAGTTTGACTGCATTTGCTTGAGTTAGTTTGCTGTATTGCTTGCAAAGTTGCCGCGTTCTCTTGGAAAATTACTTTTTAACTGCTAAATTGGTGGTGTACTCACCAACATTATGATAACAGTTAAAAGTTGCAGGCTTAATGTAATGGAACTCTTTCGTAGCAAAATAATTACAACTTGGTACGTCGCACACTTTATTTCTGCCGACAATGGTTTCAATATTCAACGTCGAAATGACTTTGAATATCGAAATCTTGATAATGATATTGCATGTTGAAACCGTGGTCGGCAGAAATAAAGTGTGGAACGTAACATGTTGTAATTATTTTCCATCAATATGATTGTTTACTCTTTGGTGACGTGTGGAGCTTGTGTGGACCATTTGGAGTCCCTCTCTGATATACACCCTTGAAGTGGCTCGTAGGGTACAATGTAGACGTTGCTAACCGTTCTTATTGCATAACATCCATTATTGAAATGGGCCATCATAAGGAATAACCCGTAATATTCGAGATATGAAGTTTCCCAAACACACACGATTGTGGACTTTACTCTGGTACCACTTATGGGCAAAAGAGAACTTTCAGGAAGTAAAAATAACAATACGGAGTCCTCGTTTCTTGATTTGAGAAGGGGAAGAAGTGATTTATGCAACAGAAGAAGAATATATTTTCCAGATATCGTAAAGAAGAATGACGCCTGGAGCAGAGTTGGGTCCATGGGTCTTGTCTCTCACTCTGTTAATTAGTCTTACCCAGCATCTTCGTTTCTCGACTGTCGGTAGAATCGCCAGTTCCATGGCACTGGAGAAATACAACTAGAATCTTCCAAGTTCGTTTTGAGGTTTAAGTTCCGAGCTGAATTCAGCATTGGTTCAGTCATTCACAATTTTATTTCTATTCAAAATATTATATTCAAAATAACATTTCGTACTATGGCAGGGAATCTCTCGTTAGGTAACTTATTATACGGAAGGAGTTTTCCTATTATCAATGTAGTGAGCCTCAGTCTTCGCATGGCATTGTGAGCTAGAACTTTAAGGTCCTTAAGTTATGTCCTTACGTTCATGTGAACCGGTCTTTACTTGCATCCCTACAGCCTCTTTTCTTCTCCTCCGAGACGGACGTTAACGTATTGCGTGACCAAGCAGTAGAATGTCCGTCTTCCGTCGTCGTTCTATAATGGGTGACCTAACCGTCAAAAGGGTTCGGGATTAGATAATTCTTCGCCAAGAGGCAGATGTCACCGTAGATTAGGATCGTTATCTCGCCGATACGCCTCGATTCGCGATGGGGGAGGATATCGAGTCGTTCATCAGGAGATCATCGCACGGAGTGGTTTGATCTGAATTGCGATCGCGTCCCGGGATCGATAGAATGGGAACGCGGAAGTCGATCCTATTAGTTCGTTTGTTGATGGGAATACCAGGCGAGTGGAATGGTCTTTGAAAGTTCGCTAAATTTGAGCTCGTCGCTGGCTAATAGGTGTCCAAGCGTACCTATGTGATGCTGATCTTTTCTATATTTGGATTTCTGATTTTCTACTGAGCTTCTTGGATCTTAGATTGGATTGTGACCTGTGATCAGCATTGCTGAATTTTATGTGGACAACATAGTTTGGCGAAAATCCCTGAATTGCTTCGTCCCTCTCCTGGAGACGAAGTGTTTTGTTTGCTATTCCGATCGCATCATCCCTCCCCTAGTTATTTATTTGCTTTTACGTAGCTCACTACCGGCGTAATTGAAATTCTCTTTGAGCGAGAATAGCACGTGAATAAAAAAGGATAAGAAGATGATAAAAACAAGGCACCTTATATTTTTATGAGACAAGTGACTGATTTTGTTGACCTTTCGCTTATGCTTGCATCCTTTTGCGTTGCTATTAGCCACATTAAATTTATTTGTATGTGGAAGAATTTATAATAGTTCAAGGCCGTGCAACTGACGACCATTTATTCCAAAGCTAACCGATGAGGTAAATTAAACCATAATAGTTATCTTTTCTCAAGGCTGGCGGCGAAGGTGTGCCTTTATTTTAAAAAATGTGCATAAATTCCACAAATTCAAGACCGTCAACGCTAAATTAATTTTTGATTCCATCACAAATATGAAATGGAAGGTTTGTCATAATGTTTACTCATCTTTGATTTTACAGTTACATTCGTTCCTGAAGATGTATAGCTAAAATGAGAGATGCACCTCAAATTAATTTAAAGTACATAATGCCTACCGTATAAAAATTTTAACAAGGAGCGTGGTGTGATATGGCACCAAAAAAGGAGTTTAATGATAGAGGAAAAATTTTGCTGTTTTGAGATGTGTGAATGAAGAAGGATGGAGAGGATAAGGTGGTAGGAAAAGAAGACGAACGAAGAAGTGTTTGGGATGTTGTGGAAGGAAAGGATCTAGTTTGTGAAAATAGGAAATCGGAGGGAGTGGATAGGAATTGTTATATGGGGTGACGATTTTCTTGTTGAAGGGCGATGTAGAAGGAATAGAATAGTGGGTAAGCGGGATACAGGGAGGAGAAGAACGGGTGGTTTGGGGAGAAGAATGGGAGATGGGAAGTATGCGGAATTATAATGACGCCACATAAAAGATATCAGTCACGGTAAGATTTTTATGTCCGGCTAAACCTACCTTACCCTTTAGAGCACTAAATGAGTGTAACGGTCGCCTATGTATCATATATACGAAGTGGCTTTGAAAGCGAAAAATATTGTATGGGTACATATCAAACAGGGATCGTGGTGACCTAGTGGGTAGAGCGCCGAGCTCTGCTGAACGAAGGGTCCCGGGTTAAAATCCGGGTGAAGCCTTTGTACGCCCCCGAACGAAAAATCCTCGGAGTGCGAGGTGACCCAGGGAAAGGAACTGGCCCCCCTTCCCTGAATTTGTGAAATTCACACGCCTGTGGCTTAGTTCGGGGTGATCCCCTATCCTATCCAAACCAACGTTCGGGTTGAATCACTGAGTGAGAGTGACATATCAAACGTGATAATTCGTAGATATATCTGGAATCAAGCTCTTTCCTCACCATCGTCGCTCTGGCATTATGCCTTGTGGTCGGGAACGAAGAACAATAATGTTTTTTGTTCTAATTTATGGGCCTATTGTCCCAACGTTCTAGCCTTTCTTTATTACGACTACACTTGTCATTTGAGAGGTAATTTAAAAATGTTGTGGTGTAGAATGTGGAGAACGGCTGTACAGATTTCGCATAGCCAGCCTGAGGCCATAGATCCGTTTCGCAAACTCATCCCAACAGTTCACGCTTCCGAAAAGATTAATTTGATGGGCGTCGCTATTGTTCCCTATCAAGCAGATAATCCAAAAGATTAATCGATGAGGATGAGAAATGATCGCGAGGAATTGAGAAAATTGCTGCTCTGTTGGGGAGGGGAGGGGTTTAGTTTTGAGAACGCATTTCGCTACTAATTATCCAATACGCTTCACTCGATCTCTAATGGTAACGATTAACGGGCTCCATTAACGGTGGGCGTGCGTCGGTCTAAATTCATGAAATCGCGATGGTCATTATCGACTCTCGCAGCGATGAACGAGCAGCAATCGTATCGATGAGGTGATGAAAGGTCGTCATTTGGATGTGGAAAAGGTGTGGGACAGAGTGCTTCCGGAGCTTAGAAGCAACATTAATAGGATTTGAAATAACGGCGGCACGTTCTCCTTTGATGAGTGTTTGGAGGAGAAAATGCAGTGGGCTCCTGTGTTGTTGTTATTGATTTATTTTGTCACTTTGCTTGCCGAGTCAGTCTATTTAGTAATCCTTATTTAAGGAGAATGTTATTTACTTAGATGGCAGGAAAAAATAAGATGGATCGATTTTTGAGTTGAGAGATGTAAAATGCCATTTTCCCGTATAGAATAAGGGTCAGTAATAGAATACATTCAAGTGACCGGGGAAACAATCAGGATAGATAATGTAGATTTTAGACTTTTAGTGTAGGTATGTCTATAGGAACCTCTAAATGTTAAGCATATGACTTTCATTATTCAAATCATCTCATTGCATGATAAACACATCATCATCGTAAGTTAACAATCCTAATATTTGTTGACGCAGTTATCCACTCTATTCTGCTTTTCATAGTAACTAAAATTTTCATAGTGAAGTAATTTTCCTCTTCACATCCTTCACTTGTCCCTAATATCTCATAATTGACCTTCCTTTTCCATTCTCCCCATTAACTTCTCCCTCCCCTCTATAATTATCTTCATCAAGCCGTCATGTCTCAGGATATGCCTCATTGAAGTATCCTGTCTTCTTTTTTAAAGTTTGCAGAAGACAATTCCTATTCTTCTTAGGATTTATTTTCCATGACCCTGTCGATTCATTTCATTCCCATCATTCTTCTACAGCTCAACATTTCGAAGGCTTGACTTCTCTGCTGTTGTTATCTTCCACGCCTCTCGGCCATGTAGAAACATGACTTCCGAGCTTGAATTTTTCCAGTCAGAAGTAGATTCTTCTTTTGATAGAATGGACTATTCTTCGCATGAGCTATTCTACGACTATTTCATCCTTGCTTCGTTATCACTGGTTACTCGACTTCCTAAGTAACATTACCCTTTCACCTCCTCAACATTTTGTTTTCCTAGTATAAATTTGGTCTTGGTCTCTCTTCTCCTATAGTGCACACCATTACTAAAGTTTTTTATTAAACTTTGATGTGTGGCTATTGTCTTTACCATCTTTACTAGGATGGCATGTTATCAGAAATATTATAATCATTATTATTAGTGGCGCATAGACCATGTTGGATCACGCAAAGCATTATGACTCAGTTCTTTCTTATTTCCTTTCTTATCTTCCACACTTCTCTCATTCTTTCTCCATGGACTCTCTTTCCCTCCTCCGTCCACTTTGTCCCCGGTCTCTTTGGGACTTCGTTCTGACTTCACGTTCCACTGATGTATCTTATTTCTGTAGGTGTTTCTGTTTTCAATTTCTGTAGGGTCTATTTTTGCTTTTCCTAGATCACTTCTGACTTGCGCCATCCATGATATTGTTGATTTGACACCTTGTAAATATTTAATGCCCTTCTTGATAAGTCTTGTCGTTGGGAGTCTATTGATGTATCCGAAAAACTGTAGTCTGCTTTTTCTGATATATTTCTCCGCGGCTAGGTTGGACATCTCCGTGGTTTTTCTGTAGCGCAGTCCCCTTATTTGACACCTTGTAAATATGTAATGACCTTCTTGATAAGTCTTGTCGGTGGGATTGCAGCTCCCTTAATTTGGGGCCGAGATTTGTCCTCATTATTTTTCGCTCTTCTTTTAATATGTTCTCAATGTCTCTTTTTATGTGAAGTGTAAGGGTTTCGTTTGCGTATGGTGCTTCCGGCTTGATTAAAATGCTGTAGTGTCTGATCTTCTGTTTATGGAAATGCATTTATCGTAAATATTTATATTAGAATTACGTTGTACCAACCTGTTTAGCATGATTACTTCCGATGTAAGCGACTGAATTTAATGGCAATTTGAAGTGTCCCCTTGACAAATCAATTGCTATCTACTTAATAGGTAGTGGCGTTTCCAGCAATATGATTGTTCACCCGACGATAGTGCATATATAATAACAATTTATGCACTTCCCTATCCCTTAGCATTACATTATATTCACCGACACCGACATTCAGGTATGTATCGAAATCTTAATGGAAGCCGTCTAAATAAATCACATTCACAAAGCTATAGTAAAATTTCTTCGAGATGGTGTTATTCCACAGTCATACTATAGTCGAGCCAGAATCAGATTTTTATTCGCTCCCAAAGCTAAGGTTATATCTCGCTGTCCAACCTAACCGACATGAGGCATCATCCCGATGCAAGCACGACATGCAAGCTCAAGGTAGGATTCGAACCCTCTGCCTTTAGGTTACCAATCTGGGGTATTTCCGACCTGGCTACATTTGCCTTCCCCGAACGCAAACTTCGGATCGCTGATCCAGCAGTCCAGCTCTGTATCTACGGTGTTCCACCCTTTATTACGACTGGGAATATTAAGGGATACTTCCTTAGGTTAACTCGCGCGGTCGGTCACCACCCTTTTCGATCTTGCCGCCTCTGGAATTCACCATCAGCCCTCTGGGGGAAGGGGCGGGTACAGAGGCGAAGGGCCGCGGTGGTGACCTGCGGGAGAAGGGGGCCTCCTCGCCGCCTCAGCTCAGCAACTTCCGGGTCTGGGGCCCACTCTTCGATTTCCCGAGGGCCTTCATCGCTAGGCCTGCGGAGGCGGGCGTGGCCCTAACACCAGGCACGATTTTCGACATCCGTCTTGCCCGCTTCATTGGCTCGTTATCGTGACTCTGTTTTGAAGCAATCATCGGAGTCATTCCGAGACGCATGGGGGCTTCTTTACAACTCCTTCGGCAATGGGTGGAGTTTTACCGGCGCCTTGGGTATGATGGAAGGAAGGCCATTATAATTCCATGATGAGCACCCGCCTTCTCTCTCTCTCTCTGGAGAAACGGGCGGGTATTGGTATGAATAGCACTCGTTTCGGCGGATAGATTATTAATGACTTTCAGTAACTCATCCAAGGAATCCCAAGAGCTCTTAAAGTAAAAATAAGTCTGTTGAAGTTTTTAATGTTGATTAATTGCAATATTGCGAGACACAAGTCGCAAGTGCATTACTAGCTTGTTTGACGCGTCGATCGAGCGGGAAAACTCATTACCGAAGTCTCCATTCGTCCATTTTGATGAGGTGTGCTCGTTAATAGATGCGATTTTAAGTGTTTGAAGTGCTAGGTAGCGTGTATGTGTGATTAATTGATGTGAATAGGATGTCTACGACAACCAGTGAAATTTGCTCGTTAATATTCGCTACGGTAGGGAGCAGCGATGAAGATATAAAATGTGAGACCCATTCTTAGTAATTTTACCTTGATATTGAGTCTATTCCTCAGGATATCCTGGAGTTGACTGTCAAAAAATACACCGGGGGCTCTGTTATTTCAAATCAAATTTATAGTTTTTGTGGAAGTAAAGCGTTAATCAAGCTCCAAAATTTTCACAGAAAACACTTTTCTAAATAATTGTACGCATTTGCAGGAAAATTGTATGGATTAACATTAGTCCAGGTTAATTCTTTCAGAAAACTGTAAGTATTATCCCTGAGGAAGAAATCCTCAGAAATTGGCAACTGAGTGTGAAAATATTTTTTTTATCACGGCACGCCTTCTCTTACGCACAGCTACTCATGCATATTGTGTGTAACATCGTGGCAAAGTGCTCCTTTGTCAGAAACATGATTCCACCCTGCCTGGAAGAGGACCCCGATACAGATGCAATGCTAGGTTCCTTTGCCTCTCTCATAATTGCCGCATATTCCCATGCTTTCGGCCATTTTAACTACTTCGTTACTTTTTCATCAATTTGAGGACACCGTCTTGTAATCAAGTCTTTGCTCGTTATATCTGCATCATGCATTTCAAGGTAGCAGGCAAACAACCTTTAATTAGTATTCATACATAATGACGGATGTTAAAAAATAATGCATTTTAAAGATATTCTCTTAGGTGGCAAATTAAATTAGGTGGCGAATTTAAAAGTAGGAGCGAAAATCAAATATATTATTTTATATTTACCTAGAAATAAAAATTATGGAAATTAATTGCTGGTAAGTATAGTAAAACTAAGGCTTTCTCAGTTACGAGTGCTCTTCTAATCAAAGTGGGATATTCGACAGGATGGTAGCTATTCGATTAAAAATATAAGTGTTTCAGATTTCTTGGAAAGCTATTTATTCTCCAATGTACTGGCACATTGTCGAAGCATTGCCTGCGCAGTGACCCAGTTCATAGTGAATATTATACATATCTATTAATTAATTCATTTTGACATGTTTTACTGAAAGAAAATAGTCTACCATTGCTGCACATCAATCATTGGAACTAGCTTAAATGTTTATGTGATTCTGATACAATTTTATAGGAACTTAATTAATAACTGACATTTCAAATTATTGTTGCATTGTGTATATTTCTCACTCAGTATATTGTGTATATTTCTCACTCAGTATTGTTTCGCTTCCAAATGCGTTATAATTTTAGTTTAATCTATAGGTTTTTGTTCTCGGGTGGCTTGCTGGAGAACACTAACTGTCCTTATGGTGATGTTTTTCTTTAACATCCGTGTTCAGGCATGGAATCTGCTCTCTGTAAGGTGTAGATGCTATCAATCTTATCTTCAACCGAATGGAAATTGATGAGTGGAATAACGGCTGGCGAGATCAAACTCTTTCGTTGCTGTAGCTGTCAAGATAAAGTACCCTGTTGGTACATCAATCAGCACCAGCCATCAACTTCAGAGCGACAGCTCAGTGATGGCGTTGTTGACAATTTTGTGGCTTCAGTCTCGCACCTATGAGATCCACCTAGTCATCTATGCGAGGGCGAGAATGGGAAATTATAAAAACTGATGAATGAGTTCGCGCATCTTCAGAGCGTTTAAAACTCGATTAAGTTTCCACCTATTTAATCATGCATGCGGGCAATGGCGGTAATGTGGTCTGTAACTCGTAGGCCAGGCATGTCAACCTCTGCATGTTGGAATTTCACCTTGAGAATGAGTGTCGTGTTTCTTTTTGGATGAAATATATGTTAAATATTTAGGTTGAAACATTTAGTCAACGCATTTAAAATTACTAGGAGGTGGAAAATTGCCTTGACTGGAATTCGATCGATGGGCTTTTGGTATGCCGAGCCGATTGCAGGGCACTTGGTTACCGAGTGGTCCTGATGGATTGGTAGTTTTCGGAGGATCTATGATGAGTTCCAGCTCTGTTTGTCGTAAATCTGAAAGTCTGCCGCGGTGGTCAGGTCGGTTGAAAGTCATCCTGGCGACCCGTAGTCAAATAGAGTTCGAATTCCGCTTTGCACTAGAATGTTGTGTTGGTTTTAACGTAGGTTAGACGTTGCGATATATATGCTAAGCATTTGCTTCGCTGCAGATTGGACTTAAAATGGGAACTTAACTTTTATTGAGAACGAACTCCTATGTATCCTTTGGTGAGGAGACTCGATCCCTTCCCGTCTTTTCCACCCTCCCTAGTCTACAACCCCTTTATTCCCTCAAAATGGCGAAACGTGCTTAAAAAAGGACGCAGCTCAGTGCTGAAAGCTCGACTGCAGAAACCCTTCCGTTTCGCGCAGCCATCTTCATTTCATAGACGTCGGTGACCTGGTATCTGTCAATTGGTGAAGCTTCCGTGGCACAATATGACATGGTCTTAAGAATAGAATGGGCGTTCCTCGTGCCTTCTTCCCCTGCGTTGTGAATATCGAAGAAGTGTGACGAAGCACATGGCCGTGGCAAAAAGGCGACCGCTTCCTTGGCTCGAGCTCTTGTTCGGATTCCTTGCCTTTTGAATCAATTGGCTCTTGTGCTCGGAAAATGATGCGCTTCCACTCAGACTACTCCAGTCATCCCAATCAATTCTTTTTGAGTGCCTTCCAACCACTTACGATTCCGCCTCGTCTTGTCTCCCTTTACGTGAAGTTACAGCATCTTTCGTCTGCGTGTCTACATCTGCCTGCCACCTCAGAGGCGTGTGGCAACGAGTGGTAGGTCACCCGACAGTAAAATAACTATTTATTGCTGAATGAGAAAGAATTTTAAGTGGTTGAGGAGTAACGAGGGGAATGAAAAAAAGGGTTGAGGAAAATATTATTAAAATAGTTATGAAGTGTAAGATTAGTATTATGATTTAATTATGGCAGGACTAATGATTAAAAAAATGCTTAGGTGGACACTCCTAAAAACCTTGAAATATTAACCCTGTGGAAAAAATCCTTAGGAATCGACATCTGTGTGCGTTTTTAATTGCATTCACAACGTTGTATGCATATACTGTGTAACAGCGCGACACTCGTACTTTTTGGACTTTGAATTGTAATAGGAAAATTTCCACAAGGAAACCTTGGTTGGAACTCGAACCCGGGGCCCAATGATGTACGGCCAGGTTCTCTACCAATGAAGAGGTTTGGTATTTCGCCGAGGAGGTTCCGGATTCGAATCCCAGCCGAGGTGAATTTTTTCCATGTGGAAATTCAGATATTGTGCATTTCAGCGTATGACTCCGCTAAGGTATTTGCGGCTTGTTCGCAATCCTTACGTTTGCATTTTAATCGTGTATAATGCGTGGGGAAAACAGCTTCATACACCTCTTGGCCCCACAGCTAATTTCTCTTAATCAATCGCCTTTGATGCCATGCTGATGTAGTGTGGAGTTAAAAATGTCTATGAAGTGTTAGCACTGAACTCGTGTGATTTCAATTTTCCTCATAATCTTGCGTACAATTTTGCTGCCCGTCCAAGAACTTCCATTAGCTGAATGAGAATTATTGCAGTAGACTTGGGTTCTAGCAGCCGCAACAGTTACGGTTATATCTCAACGTAGAAACTAAATACTTAAACCTAATATAAATTCAACATTCATGCACGAGGTTGGATTTGAACCAAGGTCCTTATGGGTGCGGTGCTGACACGTTAATGACTTCTTTACCCTAACCTGCTCGGTTCGAGAATGCCCGCGCCACTCAATTTGCGCTGCTTCACTCCAAGTGTTCCATTGCGCATTATATCCTGCATGGAGAGATGGAGAGTGAAAATTTCATCGTTAAATCAACGAATTGCAAGGAAAACTATGCATTTATATGGATGACTCGCCCCGATCTATGAATTTTCATACGTTAATCCAAGCAATGTACGAGTTTTGACTCTGCTTTTAAAAATTTCAATTTATTTTGTGGTGTAAAACTGGATTTACTACACTTTCACGTGAGGTGATAAGCTGATAGCGATCGAATCAGTTCAAGGCATGGAAATAGAATTTGTCTATTTTCCACGGATACGGTCATGCTTTTTGAAAGTTTTCCGTGTAATCAATTGTAATATCTCTCCATTCACTAGAGTGTGATGTCGCTTACAACCTCATGTAAATTGATCGTCAAAGCTGGCTCTTCATAGCGTAGTTTAAAGGAGCTTCAATTTGTTCAATCTCGAACGAGTGCTAGAAGCGTCACTCCTTTTATGTACGCAAGTTTATTTTTCCTGTCTGTCAGACATACTAGCAGCTGTTTACTATTGAGGTCCATATGAAAGATATATGTTCGAATCCTGGCAACTACAAATTTAAATTATATCAGTCCTTACGTGAATGCTTAGTCGAAATGACTTGAATGCCATTACCTATTACTCCACTCTTTCTCCTTTCCGTAAAAGAATACTTCAGATAAATAACCATAAGATCCCAACTTGTGTTCTGTATGGAGGGCACTACAAGTGTTCTTCCATCATACAAAGAATGTGCTAGTTAACATCGGTTTGTTTCGTTAACGTCTTGGACCCATTGGCGTCTTTCGTCTAGATTATGCTAATGACGACTCCTGGGTTAGCTCGACATTCCTTAGTTCCCAAAAAGAATCTGTTTTCTATCCTAATGGCCATAACTGTCGATCGCCTGTCCCAATAACCACAGCTTTCAAAGCAGTCATCTACATCTTTGTCATAACCTGCGAGCTACCGTGAGTGTGTGTGGCAGGGGTGTGAAAGATCACCATACATTCACTACCTACATGCAACAGAGAGCTACAATACAACTACTTCATGGCAGGCATGTAGCCAGAAATTTGCTTCGGAGGGAGGAGGGGAGGGACGGGGGGCTAGGTTCTGGGCAGCGGAAGTTGAAGCAAATCAGCCTTGCCCGTTCGGTGCCGACATGTTATGCTCAAGAGGGTATGCAAAAATGCTTGGAAAAATATACTATCACTTTGCCAATATCCCCTTGGTATCTTCGTTGTAATCTGTCAAAGTCTCTATTTCTACGAAAAAAACGAATTTTTGAACTGGAAACCGAATTCTTCTAGTACCCGAAACAAATTCCGCTACCTCTGCTTTTTAAGCTAGTAGAAATGTGCAGGTTATCACTATCGCTTCTTTCATGTTTGTCTTGCATTTAAAGCCACCTCGCACCGGTAGGAGGAGTATGAGAATACTCTGAGCGAAAGGCATCGAAGAATCCACAGCTATGTGTGCAACGACGGATTGCTGAACTTGCGTAGTGTTCGCCACAACTGGTGAGAACTTAGCTCTACCGGGGACCGATATTCAACTCAAATGTATTTAGCACCGCTTGGAATTGATCACGGATCCTGGAAATGGCAAGTCAGCAGCGTCACGCAATGCTGAAATGTCAATATCCGTGGTAACCCCTTGCGCACACCCGTTGGCATGCAGGGTAGTCAGCAGATGTAACCACCACCGCATCCCCTTGCCGGTCGACGATGGTTTACAAAATGCCGTGTGACCACGTGGCACGTGTTGTCGAATTTCAGGGCCATAAAAAAAATCTCGCGAAAGTTAGTAGAGGGAAAAAGGAGAGAGAGAGAGGTCTGTCTCTTCATCGCTTCCTCCCATTTGCGTGTGAAGAAATCTGTTTTGAATTTAAGAGCCTCCATTTTTTTTCAATCCTCCGTATTCCAGCAGTCGGCAGCTCGCTGTTGCGAAAACGCGGGTTTCTCTTTGCCCTCTGCTTCTTCTAGCAGGAACACGTGCGCTCTTCCCTTCGGCAGTGACGCATTCGGTCGGGATGGAGGAGAGGAGGGGGGGGGGGGAGGAATCTTTTGGATTGAAGGAGGAAGGAACTTAACTCCCTTCAAAATGGATGTTTAGGATGTTGCGAAAGCATCATCTGCTGCCGGTGCTCCAGCAGAGAACTTCCTCTCTTCGACAATTCCTTGACCGCCTCCTCTCGTCAATTTCGCTACTTCCGACTTATGAGTAGGGGTGGTCATTCATCTACATCTTCGTCGTGACCGGCAAAAACTCGAGGACGTAGTCATCACCAAATATGAACTTCGTAAATGCGCTGAAAGATGTAGAACTATACCTATATGTAGATAATTAGAGATCCGTGTTAGTTATGTATGCAGAATAACTTAACAGAGAAGGGATATAATAATTAATTAATGGGTTAGTTATTACTTGAATTCACTTAAATATTTTCTTTTTACATTAGTCATGCTAGGATGCGGTAAAAATGAATTATTGGAATTTAAAACCTATTATCGATTCACTCCATAAACATGTATACTTAGCTACTTCCTTCCTATTCGGTTATTATGCTCCCTAACCTGATCATTAATTTCGGGAAGAAGAAAGTTATGAACCTAAAATTGGATCCAACTTCCTACTTACTGTTTAAACTTAAGGTTTGCAAAAGTTCATTCATTGATCTTTCTTCCTTCGTATCCGTCGTGCGTGACTAGCATGAATTTTCGTTAAATCTCCGTAATTATTGACGATAGAGAGGTACTAAAATCACTAGCATTGAGGCAATGTATTAGTTGTAATAGCAATACATATTATAGCCATATCTTAGCGTATTAGTTTACGAAATTTGCATAAAATCAAAGTCCGCGAACTGGCCGCGAAAACTAAAGCTCCTAAAATTTCCGTAGAGAAAGAGGACGTCTGGTTAACTCAACTGGTGGAGCACCTGGACGGAAATCTGGGGGTCCCGGTTCGAGTCCCGGTTAAAGCGAATGATATTTTTCTATATGGAGTATCTTGCTATTGTGAAATTTGCATAGTTTTTTCCATTGGATCAGAAATTCAGCACATAGTCACCGACAGATTGGAATTCTACCTAATGAGAAGTCCATAAAAACCTCCCTATCAGGCATTTAATTTATTTATTTTCACATTATTCAATTATGAAGTACCTACGCTCTCTCGTTCCTTGGTTCATTGAAAAGTTACGAAGGACATCACATTAGGCTTTAGAGGAGTATACTCAGTACCTACACTAGACTGTAGTAGCAGACATCTGTAAGTTCATAAAAAAAGTTCATAAAAATTTAATGACATTATTTTAATTACATAAAACCCTTAAGAAAGCCTGGTAATTCATTAAAGGTGGGCCTGGTATTGCCTTCGTAATTTTTGAGCCCATATGTACCGTATGGATAAATAGAAAAATTATGATGAATATGTAGAAAATTCCTTTCCGAATAAAAAAGTCAGTGAAATTTATTTGCCTTCCATATCCTGATGGCAGGATGGAAAGCTTTCATGGCGCTTGGAGCTGGGGAAACGAGGCATCAATTGATGGTCAGCGGTAGTGTACAATGAGGCTGATGCAGATGCGATAATTGGTAATATCCTTGATATTTAGAGTGCCAGAGACCAATTGAAGACGGCTTCGAGTGTTGCAAGAGGGAGCACAGCCATCGATGGAAGAAGATGGGACGAAAATAGACCAGCTGAGAAGGATTAAGGAATTATCTTATGCAGACTTGATGAAACCGCGAGGGAACTGGGGAACAGGATATACCTCTCAGTTAGAAATATTTTTAATGGAATAAAGAAAATATAGAATCGAAAAAAATAAGGATCAATTTTGTGCGATTCCAAAGCCCACATGTTTTATCAATGCGCTATCACATTGCCGATCAAAGGTGTGCTAATTTAATCGCGCATTCCGTGTGCCGATTTCACCACGAAATGACGAAGGAACACCATGCACAATACATCTACGCCTAAAGAGGATCCTGCAAGCCATGTAGAGAGTGTGTGGCAAGGGGTGAATGTATATTAATCATCCACTTCGTATATGCATTATTTTGTGCAGTCTTACTTCTTAGAGAACCAAGTTAATATACAACAGAATGATTAGTGGAGAGAAAGGAATTCTTTTCTTAGGGATATAATTTTCAATGCTGGGTCTGGTATTAGTTTGGATTCATCATGTTATAATATCCATTAGGCATGCTAGAGTGCTGTTAACATGAGGTCATAGTTTTAAAAACCTTTTTTCAGATATAGACTTTCTACAGTACTCTTACGTATGCAAAAGACTGAAACACTGTTTACCTCCACTAGGTAATTTATTGGTTTTACTATTTTTCTACGCATAGGCGTATATAAATCGACGTCTGTATTTTGACTTAAAACTTTGATCATATCTGAAGATGGCGCTTGTGCTTTGAAAAGTAGTTAGTGCCAATAAATTATTTAGTTGCATTAAATAGTGTTTCAATCGTATTATAACATGAACTTCCACAAAGTTCAAGCCCATGAAATTGAGGTGATAACGTACAATTGCTATCCGGTAGCAATGATTTCTTTTTGGCCCCAATTATTGTCCGCAGGAAGAGGATATTTTAAATCCAGCCATATGGTCATTCTTTCTCCCATATATTGCTTCACAAATGGAATCGAGGGTGATAAGCGGGTATTATTCATATATTTCCATCGCCATCTGCCGAAAAAGATCAGTTAATAATTTGTTTAAATTATTTCCTCACACTGCTAGACATTGTCGTCGTTTGAACGGAAGGATTGGATTAATATGCTCCTTGGATTTTCTCTTTAACATTTTTTTTAAGTTCTGGCTAAAATTTAGTTTTTAAGTAACCTAAGGAACACCGTTGTACATTTTTTTTTAGGTCAGGTGGATTTTCTTTGGCCGAGGAAACCAGTACTGGAACAAAAACATTCTGGAGCGTATTCTGCATCGAAAATTGTTAACGCGTCGAGACACGTTGGAGTTAGTCTTCGCGCTAAATTCTCCAGGGCGTGAATGAAGATAGCCCACTGATCCCGGACCAACCTTTTTGGCTCATTTTCTCGGCCTCCCTTAGAAGCAAACCGAACGAATTCCTCCACGCCCACTTTCTTGGGCATTCCCTCACGAGCGCTTTGCTAAAACTCTCCCCTTCTCCCTCCCTGCGAAGTTTTTCCCTCCGAATACCGGATTCTGCCGAGTCTTGGCGCACGTTGCGTCCCTCTTAATACTGGTCGGTCTTGAGGGAATCTGGCGGGGAGCCTCCGGGTGATATCGGTCTCGGTTTCCCTCCCCGCGCCCTCCGCTCCCGCCCCGGGGAAGAAAAAAAGGAAGAAGAGGAGCGGTCGGCGTGTTAAAAACCAGTAGAGGAGTTGGTTTATCCTTGTAAGGAGCCGCGGTTCAATTTGCGGGGATCACTTAGCGGCCTAAGATGGTCCGGTCCCCACCGTCCATTCATTGAGCGGTTAAATAATGCTCCAGAATGGAAAGTTGAACCCCTTTTCTGGGAATCGCTTCGGTTTCATTGGTGGTCGTAGTTATTAGGGGAAGGCGATCGACATCTGTGTTCATTTGCGAGGATGGTGTGGTGTAGTTAGGAGTCGTTGGACAGGGCGAAGGTGAAGTGAAACCAGTCGTCGTCATTAGCCTACTCTAATCGAACGTCTCCAAATGGTTCGCGATATAGCACCCTCTACGACGGACGGTGAAAATGAGTCAAGTGCCAACCTCAGATCATAGCATCAAGTAGGGAACGGAATCTCACTGAGAATACATTTGCCGGTATTCGAATCTGATCCCTCGGAAAGGGAAGCCTCCACTCCTCCCCAGCTCATCAACTCGATCACCTTGTTTAATTGTGCCCATGATGACTGTGAATTTCTCCTCAAGTGTTCATAGAATCCAAATGAAATTCTGGATTGAAACGAACTTGAGGACAGTCAATACGTAGTCGTTTTGTGGGGAAGTCAAGGAATAGATTGACTCAGGAAGACATAATCGTAAAGAATAGTCAAGCGCTGTTACTCCCGGTTTGGTTTGGGCGAAAGTCGGATTAGGAATAAAGGTATTAGGATAAGAATCGTTTTAGTACAAGTGGAATACACTCTATGAAGATAACGCTTCTAAAAACCTGTTTGCTCACATGTCAGGAAGATATTTGTGGAGATTTTCATTTGGTGCGTTACGTAGTATGATGTCGCAATGCGGAGCTTGTGGAAAGAGCATGAGAAAATATGTTTGAGGCTTGGGAGGTGTGGGCTCCAAGATTAATAGATAACTTGGATGGATTTGAAGAAGAAGAAACGTTGTAGTGCTAGGGATGGTAGGAGGGGAAGTAAAGGTAATGGAGAAAATTTGAAGGAAGACGACTAGGTGGATGGAACAATTATGTAAAATCCACGATAGCATAGGGCAGGTGGAAGAATATGAATGTCGAAGGAGGTGATGGATCAAAGAATGTTGGCCAATTTGAGAAGAAGAGAGGTAGATTATCTTTCCGTACAGAAAGAATGAAAGCTTGGAATTAAAATTCGTCAAGAATTCACACAATAGTGTAGCTGTTACACTTCTTGCTCTCAGGTTACAGTTATTTCTCTCTGCTCCCTGTGATTTCTCAATGTGATATGTGTTTGGGAAATCTCGCAGCTGAGATTTAGTTGGGCGTGTCCGAAGAGACCTTCCTGGATTGGACTTCAGATAAGTTGCTCACCATTTCAGTTATCGGGTTACCTTGCCGTTTAATTAGGAGAATTGGAACTTTAAAATAGCAACCTGTAATGATACAGAGAATTATTCTACGTCTGATTTTTTTGTGCATTCTTCATCAATTTTTTATACGAGTTAGAAGAGTTAATTAAGATCACATTTTGTAGCCGTGGCCAGGATTCATAATTAGAGCAATCTGGGCAATACGTCCTAAGCAGTCCGTTGTATTTTAAGGTCATCATCATCGTCGGTCAACAATCCTAGGTCAACAATTCTAGGATTGGTTTGACACGCAGCCATCCACTCGATTCTTCTATTGGCCAACCTTTTCATATTGACGTATATTTTATTGTATTTCTCCGGTTTTGAATTTGGGATCTTGCTGATCGGAGTTCCAAGCATTTGGCTTCCCTTTTGTCATTTTGGAAAATTTACCTGTTTAACGGGCGAATGTCTGTGGCAATGGGCGCGGCAATTCTGGTCAAATCTGTGGAATGTGGAAATGGGAGGGTCAAGTGAAAACACAGGACCATTCGCTCATTTTGCCCGTGTGGTGTTTACATCCACGGGCCTAATGTATTTAATGTTATCGTTGCGGTATTTTGGTATTGTAGCAGAAAAGCTTGCCAACAGAATACATACTTAAATAACCATACTTGTAATTAACACTTTGAAATTTTTAATAGCATACACGTTTACGATGTAATTTTTAGCTCTTATTTTCACAAAAACATCAGCATTGAGGGATTAAAACTCGACCCTTGCACTCATACAAGGTCTCTCATGTGCTTAGATCCCTCTCTTTTGCTCGTAGAAAATTCAAGTGCCCTGGGCAGTCTATGTTCTATGGACGCTCCCATATTCTAAAAGCATTTTCCTGCTAGCAGAAGCCGGTTGTGGGAAAGATAATATGATGGTGGCCAACAAGACCACTCGAAATTGAGATTAAGGTAATGGTTGATTTCCTAGAAGAAATATCCAGACCCTTGATGAATTGAATTATGACCTGTTGGGCGATGTCTCTTCAAATGGGAAGCGCATACTCCTGAATCAAGAAAAGCAGAAATTAGATAAAGGTATTCGTGTCTTTCTTCTTTTTAGGAGAATCGTTTCAACGCCAAGCCCGTCGTGTGATGTCCCCAATTTCCGTTGAATGAATCCTAGGGCTAAATCGTCCTCGATTCCCCGTCGAGGATGAGTTTTTGGATTTTGGTGCCGGGCATTTAAGCACTCCGGATCAACCTGTGAGTTTGAGTAGACCTGGGCTGTCCACAATTGTTGGGTAGCGTCCGCATTTTGACGCTCCAAAATTCAATGTCAGAAGTTACCTAAGGGTTCATGAACGTTTGCTAACTATCCTATTGCTAACGTTTTTGAATTGGGAATCACTTCTTTGAAAGATAGTTTACGTAATTTCATTAAAAAATCCATTTCATTTTAATTGATCTTGACAAAATAGTCATCGATCATAAGGTTAGTTTGGCGCAGCTCTCCTCAAGGTTCTTCCCTTTGCTGGCCTCTTCTTATTGACTTATTTCTTTTCTATTATGAACTTCACTAAGTACTTGCTCCAACTATCACTTATGAGGTCTTCTTTATCTCATTCTTCCCATTCACTTTTACCTCGACAAATGTCTTCATCAAACTGTCTTGTCTCAGAGTATTTTATTATGAAGAAATCTCATCGTTTTAAAGTTTATAACAAACCCCATTTTTCTCCTACCATTCGTAGAACCTCTTCGTTAGTCAATCTGTCGAGGGAATGGACGACGTATTTTTCCTAGTACATATAAAGATCTTAGGTTAGACAGTTCGATGTAATCTCAGCCGCTGGAGGATCTAAAACGTCGAGACTTCTATAACTCCAATAATCTGTCATTCGCGAGCGTAGTTCAAATGGTTATTATCCGTCAATATTCAGTTTTACTCTGATCACAATGACTTTGCGTAAGGGACTTAAAACCAACCCCAATTTATCTCAATACATGTTCATAGCAATACATGTTTTTGCCGTGGGCGAATAACGAGACAACTTTATCGAGAAGGAGCGAAGCTGAAGTCATCCGCGTGGGACACGTCCCATCTCACACACTTCCGCTCGTAAAATGGAACAAGGTATCGACGTATATTTTCAATCTATCCCTCGTTTCGGAGTCTCTATCTCGTCTACGCAAACGCACGAGCCATTTGGGCTTCGAGAATGAAGGAACGCCACGCGATGTCTGCGAAGCGTTTTCGCAGCTCGTGAACCTTCCTTCCCAGCGTGGAGTTTTCGTCCGTTCCGTTTTTTCGCGCCCAAGCAAGCAAGGTGCGTCACTCCTTTATTCCCGTGCTCGTGCCGCCATGTGATTTAAAATCAATAAGCTGCCCTTTTTCACTTTCTTCGCCGCCTCAAAAGAACGTGAAGGGACTCTTCCACCACGCTCTCCTTCTCTCTACCCCCACCGCCCTCTCACCGCCTTTGCAAGAGGTGTTTCCAGCGGCATTAAGAAAAAAAAACAGTCGAATGCAGCGGTGCGCAGGACTGGTAAATTTTCTGAGGCGAAGCAGACCCCTTTCGCGCTGATGGACGCTAACAAAAGAAAAGCGTGGAGAGTAGGGAAAAAAAACGAGTGGAGCACGAAGTCGGACGGGAACGTTTCTTTTTGAGAGTCGAGTAGCGTTTTGGTTTGGGGCACAAATGGACGTTCTTTATTCGAGAAGGGTTAGGGAGGGGGAGTGTAAAGTTCGCCGCCGAGGAATAAATGAGAGCGTTATTACGGTGGACAAATTACCCGCTCAATTTTCTGGCTCTTCGCCTCGCCTCTTTCCAGAGCTGGTGGACCCGCTCCAGGAACGGACACGCTTATGGGTCCTCATAATCACGGAGTCATTGGTTTCTCGTTAACCAAGTTTCCCAAGCTGTCCTGCCTGAGGAGAGCACGTTTCGTACGAGGAATTGAGGAAGTTATACCAGGAATGCTGTGAGGATTTCTTTCGAAGACTCTCCGAGCGGAGATATCCTGTCGTTGATCCTCTGCTGCCATTTGTCAAATGTATGATAACGTTTGATAATCGGTTGGTTAGTTATTCAGGGGAGGCGACCGACAGCTGAGGTCATTTACGCCATTTACGATAGGTGGGTAATTGGGTAATGGCAGGAGTTTTCAGGGAACGGAGGAAGGGTGGAGAGAAACCCGGCGTCGCCATTAGCCTACTCTTTACGACAGGCGCCGAGGGGACCACGGATTATCGTCCCATCCGACGGACGGAGTGCTGAACTTGAAAAGCCCTCCACTAGGCACTCCAAGTGGGGACCGGTTTTCACTGAAAAAAATCCGAATCGAACCCGGGACCACGGGATGGGAGGCCAATACTCTAGCCACCACACCAGCACGATCCCCCGTTTGATAATCATAGCAGTAATCACCCTCCTCTCGATATCGGGGATGTGGGTCGTATCCCGGGCGTTGCAGTTTTATTTACTAATTACTATACACGTCCTCAATCGAGTGCGGTGTGGAGATCACTTGAAAAGAAGAGCTCTGCCCGTCGGGAAGGGACGTTAAACGGTGGACACAGTGCCACCCTTCGTTTAGATGAGACTAATATCGACACCGGAATGGGGTCGTATACCGTCATTTTTTTATTGCCCAATCTGATAGAGTTTGTAAAATAAAAAGATCCGTATTTTTCCGTTTTTTGATCCGTCAATTATTTATCGAGTTATAAGCGGCGAAAAACTGATGTTTTTAACCCTTTCGGAAAAGTGGGTGTGGTGCAACCTCCTACGTATATAAACTTCGTCCAATCACAACTGAGCCCGCCTACTTTGTCTTATCGCAATGGGGGGACACAGCTGACTCTGCCAATAGGACAGATGCGACAGCATCGTTGCGAGCAGACCTTCCGAGAACCCCCCTCCACTCCCTTCGCTTCCACGAAAAGCAGTCAAGGACGGGAGGAAAATGACGTCAATGTTATCACAGCAGCTTTTTCGGTGAGCGTCACCTTTTGCTTATTTTAATTTTGGATTTATGAGTGAATGGTTATGGTTAGAAGATTAATTTTTTCACTAAAATTATTTTATTGTTTCCATCCAACGATTTCCTGTACAAAATTGCGATTTCGGTTCCGAGTAAACGCCCCCATTCACTCCACCCTTCCTCTGTTCCCTGAAAAATTCCTGCTTGCTTCCAAATATTAACTATTTCTAACGGTAAATATATCCAGTACGAGTGTAGCAATGGATAACATTGGTAGCTGCATGTTGGTGTAAGGACTTAAAGCTAACCCAACTAACAGCATGTTTTTGCCTGTATGCCTTGATATTTTTATCTTTTTTTTAAATAGCGTAGTTTTGAACAGTACCTATACAAGGTCTAATCCTTTTTTATGCATGATATGTAGTGCATGTTTGGTGAGAGTTCACCCCCTGCCACACACCTTTATGGTGGCTTGCAGGATATTATGTAGATGTAGATTAACCTAAATTGCGCCAAATACCTCAGCTGCCTCACACCTTCCCAAAATGATTACAGCGCTACAGCAAATCAACCCTGAGAGCCAATTTCGTACTCCGATTTCGTGGGAAGCGAGAGAGGCGGAGAATAAAAAAGAAAAGAGTGAAAAAAAAAGAAGAACGAGTCGATGTGGGGAGCCGGATTAATCTCACTAGCCCACTGTTTTATCTCGTAGGAAGTTCCCTACCCGCGTACGGGGAGCGGAAGCGCTCCCATAGACCGCGTTCTCTTCCGTTCAAGCAACGCCTGACTCGGAGAAGGCCGCATTTTCATGCGTCTTTATTTTCTGCGGAGTAAGGTCGGTCAAGAGCAGTCTTTGACAACGGGAAGATCGCGGGCTCGAATACTGCATAGGGCTGGATGGATGATGTGTTTGTGTTTAGGATTATGGTTTAGACGTTAACCGTGGGGAGGTCAACGACAACTGAGGTCATTTATGACATTTAGGGTTAGTGGCTAATAGAGCGTGCGTGGTAATCATTCAGGGGACAGGGGAAGAGTAAAGAGAAACCTGGCGTCAGCATTAGCTCTTTCTGGCAAATTGGCGCCAAGGGTTCCACAGGGTAACGTCCTATCCATCGAAGGAGGTAATGAATTTGAAGTTTTATCCACAGGACACTCAAAAAGGGACTTGTACACTATTGATAAATTACTACAGTCGGGGCCTCCGGATGGATGGCAAGTAATCTAGCCACCACTCAAATGCGATCACCACATTTACTTCATGTGCCAGTCGATTTCACTTCTAGATTTCTTATGTAGGAAGAATGTTTTATCCATAATATATTCGAAACTTTCATCACCTGCCGTTTCTAATATTCTCCGAAATTCATAAATTTGAGTCACCTGCGAGGGACGAAGAAAAAATAAATTTAACCAATAAATGTAATAAAAGAAGATTATGTCTACAGCTGCAAATACAAGAGAGGAAACATTTCAATGGATCGTATATCTGGAGCATGCTATTTTATGGTAGTGAATCATGAACGGTAACGGCAGCAGAGAAGCCAAGCCTGGAAGCATTCGAAATATGGTGCTACAGGAGAATAATGAAGATCAAATGAATCGACCGGATGAATAATGATTAAACCCTAAGAAGAGTGTGAGGAAAGAGGAGTCTTCCAAAAACCTTAAGAAGAAGATTAGTCAATCATTCGGCCATATCTTTAGAAATGACGATGATGACGATCGTCGAGAGACAAGTGAATGAGAAGAATGGATAAGGAAGACCTTGCATGAAATGTGTGTAACAAGTATTGAAGGATGAAAAAAATCAGATTTAGTAAAATATGAAGAGCCAAGATGGTAGTATAATCGAGTGAGAGCTAAACAAAAAGGACCAACTAAGGATTGTTGACTGATAATGATGAAGGCATCACGGGGTTCACGGTCCCTCTGACGGACGGAGTACTGAACTTGAAGCCCTCCACACGCGACGTTCAAGTTGGGGCCGGGATGCGACTGAAAAATCTGTATCTTTCGGAACACTAACCTAGGCTCCCGGGATGTGAGATGAACGATCAATCCACCTCACCAACCAGATAGCTCTTTTGGTTTAAGTTAGGTTTTAACCTAATACGACAACTACTCATTCATTTTCGAAAACAAGCGGACGCCCACGACATCCGTTCCCTCTCGTTCCGAAGCGCCAACGCCCCCGCGGCGGAAGTCCACAATGGGATTTCTGGGCGTCGTCGCATTACGCTGCAGATACGCTGCTCTTACGTCAAGGAATGAAAAAGCGAAAAGGAAGACAATGCGCCGACGATGCCATGCTGTGAGATCCCAATACGTTTACCTTCCCCCCCTTTCTTGGTTGCGTCATTATCCGAGGCGTAAACATGGCGAGAAAGGCGTGCTGCTGGCTCGAAACCATAACCGAACTGTTCTTGTGGATCGAGTTGGTGTGTTGGCTAGAACACTGGTTTGCCCTTTCCGAAGGTTCGGGATTCATCCGCGGCAGAGACATAGATACTACAGTGATACACCGGTTCCTACTTGAGTGTTGCGTTACGACCAAGTTCAGTACTGCGACCGTCGGATAGGACGTTAAACCCTGCACCCCTTGGCTCATTCCTTTCAAGTGTAGGTTAATACGGACGCCGAATTTCACTCCACCAATCTCTCCGTTACCTGAAAATTTTCTACACTCTTCGCAATCTACATCTACGCGATACCCTGCAAGCCACCGCGAGGGTGTGTGGCAGGGGGTGAAGATTACCAAGCCTCCACTATAGACATACAAACATGCTACTGTAGGGTCTCAGACAACTAGGTTGTTAGTAGGTATTGTAATATCTTCCTTTAATTATCTATATATCACACATTAATTACATAAAACATGCACAACATGAAATTGCCCTCACGAAATGGACTTAAAAATTATTCAAACACCAACAAACAAAATACATTTCTCTTCAGGCTCGCACTTAAGGCGAATGGTGAGTGACCTATGGTGTGAATCTCCCCTGCCGAGATGGAACCACAGTCGATGACTGTCAGCGCTCCATGACACTAACTAAGTGACCTGACGATTCCCAAATATGGCCTTCGTCTCCCCTCGGACACCGGCTGCACCCTCCCCTACATCGCCCATACCCTTGCCCCGCTCCTAACATTGCAACATCGCAGCAGTTTTACAATGTCTCGCTCGGACTGCGTCTAGCCACAATATCTCGCCTCGGCTGCCTCTGGCGTGAACGGGCAACCTAACCTTTTCCTTGTATGTGGGAACTGGGAAGCCGTCGCACAGTGGGACAGAATTTTAAAAAATGGGAAAAAATTCCAAATTGCTTATAATTAGTTTTAATAGCACCTCCAAGACGTATCATGACAGTGAGTGGCACTTTTGTCCATAAAAACAAATTTTGAGTGATTTTTAAACAGAGTTTAAAAATGTAAGAGCAGCATAGAAAAAGTCTCCTTAAGCAAGCGGCCATTGTCCTTAAGGCAATCAATTGAGTATAAATACCGCCAAAAATTACTGATCTCCAGTCAATCACTTTCTGATGAATCGCAATCAGATAATACATCTTGTGTCACCGATAAAGGATCAGTAGCCATAAGCAGGTTCATGATGGCAGGAGCCAATAGTTTTCCTTTCCTGGGGGATATGCTTCTTAATCCAGAAATAACAGGATCAGAAGCAACTAGAAGTCGACGGAAAACGTCTTCCATGTTCGCAGACCTATTAAAATGTAATGCTTAATAATTAAAACCTATTTACACGTGAGAAAGTAAATCTAATGTTTAAAATATTTGTAAAACCCTTATTGAAGAAAACGTCCCTGGAACACTTCCGCGCATGGTGTTCTCTGTATTTCTTGAAACATTTATTTATTGCCTCTTGCGCATCTTCTGAAAGCTGTCCTATTGGCAGTAACGCTGCAGACACTACCTCTGATGAATGTATCAGTATCTTGTGTAACGATGATGGCATATAATACCATTCATAAAGAGACACGTACAAATGAGCAGTTTCCAGGCAATATTGCTTAAATTTGATGACATTTAATTCGTGCCCACTGGACAATGCACCGAGGATCACAGAAAGGCGTGTGATGAAACTTTCATTAACCCCTGTAATTTTGGCCATCAAAGTTGGGTTTGCAAAAAATCGTCTAGCCATATTGCCATCATTTGACGAGCCGCTTCCTCCAGCCCTAGGTACATCAGGTATGTATCCAGCTTCCTTCTTGAACTGAGCCTGTACAGCGGCTTTCCTAGAGTCAAATTTGCATTTCGAAGCATCACCACTAACCTTCCATTTTTTTAAGTCAATCCGATACGAAATGTGAAGAATGAGCTCCATACTTCTTATCCATGCATGCAGCGTAGATAGCCCAAACTCAAATGTGGAATAATCGACTTTTCTTTCAACTATGGTGTCAAGTTTATTCATCTCCTTAGGTTTCGCTCCGCAGATGTAGCATGATTGGGAGGATCTTCCTGTAATGGAGGCACATACCTTCTGATCAACCATGGTAAACATGAGTTTATGCTGCACAGAAATGGACCTATCTTGAATAGTTAATTGTGTTGGTGCCAGTGAATCAATTTCTTCATCAATGTACTTCTTTTCTGCCTTTGTACTTTCGGTTGTTTCTTTCATAAATTGAAGGCGGATTGGCCTACAATAGCGAGTAGACGAAGGTCGAGGATTGCTCCAAATAATAAGCTTCTTTCCATTACGTTGATCAGTGCCGGTGAGTAGAAGTGGAACAAAGCTAGTTACAAACAGGGAGTCGTCTCTAGCATTGCAATCAGCAAAGCTCTGTTTATAGACGCTCTGACCAGAGCTGCCATCGCATCCCCATTTACTAAAAAGTTTGAGATTCAGGTGACACTGAGAACCCACAGAAATGACGACAGCATCTTGAAACTGGACTAACCGACGAGCAGTGTGGTCCAGAAGACTTTGAAGTTGTGCTTCTGCTCGAGTTTCTTCAAATTTCAAGTGCTCCGGATAGCAGCGCTGCTTTGCCTCCTTTACGATCGCATATGCAGGATATAAGTTAGCGTTCCTCTGTTTTGCCCCGTTCCTCAAAATTATGTATGTTTGTCTTGACATTTCACGGTCCACGAGAAGAGCAAGCGCTTCATCAGGCGTGTAAGGAGAGATGGGCTTTGCCGTGTTAGCCGCTTTGAATGCCATGCGAATCTTTTTTGCGCGCGTTGGGGTCGTGTCAATCATCTCCTTCAGTAGCTTTGCTGCGTCTTCTTTTTTCTCAGTTCGAAGATTCATATGTGCAGCATACCCCAACTCTTCAGCAGTTCCTGACCTACGCAGTTTCGCCACCTTAAAACGCTTTCCCCTGTCAGAGCACTCTGTAAATAGCTTCCTGGGTCTGCCTACTGCGCCGTCAACTGATTTAAGACTTGTGGCTAAAGGTAGAGGAAGCTCTTCATTCAACCACTTTATGTTTGTGCTTAAAAAGAACTGCCTATTTCTACGGCAGGATTTCCATTTTGAATTTACTTTGAGCAAAATGAGCGAACGACACTTAGGATCTTCCACCTTTGGTTTGAATCCTCAGGAATCGACAGCTTCACATATAAATAGTTTGACACATGTTGTACCTGCTCAGCAATCGTACTCTTTTGCCAAAGAATGTCAATCAATTCTCGGCGCTTTGGGATGGACATGCTCTAAGCCTGACTAGCTGTAAAACATAGTTATACTTATAAGTAATATATGAAAAATATAAATCCGTGTCCGTGTATTTATAAACAAATGGTTCCAAAACTATCCTTACCTTAACTCACTGACAAATTCTTCACTCCAGAAGCTGCAAGCACTCACAAATCGTGGCACGATAGGTAAATTGCACTAAACTAATTAAAATTGGAAAACTGAATCACTGGCTAAATATAGGAACGCGAAACTGTTTCTTGTCAACTTTTCGGGCAACTAGTATTTGGGAAACCCTTACACAGTCACTGGAACACGCAAAGTATCAGAGACAGAATTTAGAATGCACTGCGGCGGCCGGCGCTGTAGAGGCGGGCCCGCAACCATGGCGAGTGGCGCGCTCGCTGTTTTACATTGTTGCAGTAATCAGGCTAGCAGATATTAGCAGCCATAAGTCTTTGTATCTGGTTTACCATGGTTCCAGCTTACAATTGATACATATTTCATGGCGGAAATCCGTGGAAATGTTGGTTGTTTGTCAACGAACGTAAATTGTAACATTTCAACCTTGATAATCAGTTTCCATGCACAGACTAAAGCTCATACACCCCACAGTGTTCACCGGAGACCTCAAAAGGCTTATGCATATAAAAGAGGATACATTTGAGCTCTTAAAACTGTGGCTCTTTAATCCATTTTCTTTTAGACGTTTCAAGCATAAAAGCTGAAACATGTAGCAGTTGCGGGACAATTTAGTACCAAAATATAAGGATTCTAAAACCTTAAACTTTGCTGTCGTGTGTGAGATTAACATGAAGTATCCAACAGCTTGAAATAGCTTACAATGAAAATACAAACTATTAACCATATATCTAGGAATTATATTAGGTAAAATAATGATCTTCGTGAAATTAATTTTTTCCGCCTATTTTCGGTTCTGACCCACTGTGCGTCGCAAGCATCGGTCATTATTCTTTATTCATCGTTTTCTGCAATTTATTTTTCACTATTTGGATCGGAAAAAGACTGCATGATGACTGGCGAAAAGTTTGTCCTAAAAATGGAACAATGCGGCGGAAGCCTCGAATCCCAAGGATGTTCATCAGAAGCCACTGGGTAGCCTCGAAAACAATCCACATCGCTCTTACTAAATGAAAAATATTCTACAGCACGTGGGAAGGTAGGAAATAAGACGAGTTCAAAGGGGAGGAATTAGGAATTTGCTGTCCAGCAGCGCATCACACATCACCATTGCTATGATAATTATTTATCATAGTTCTTTTACAGATTAAAGGTAGGATTTGACAAAGCAACTCCATTCACTGTCAACCCTCTCATCTCGGCGTACTTTTTTTGCATCCGGACCACTTTCCAACACCCTTCATCTGACATGCTTCACAACCCTCTTCTCCTTTTTCCAAGCATTCCACCCTCAACAGCTATCTTCAACATCCTCTCGCCACCTTATATCTACTCGCCCCAGTGACATGCTTTGTCTTATCCTGATTTCCAAATATCTTCCCTCCCCCAACATGTCCTCTGCATCCGCTTTAGTTTTCTTTTCGCTCCGTCCTACGAAGATGACGGCACGAAAGATGTCTGAATCACTTTTCAGGTGGCGAACCAGAATGCTATGTTATAGCATTCTAATGTGTGCTAAATACCTGCTTCTATCTTCTATGCTGAAGTGTTATACGTTAAGTTACTTCAGAACGGAGTTCAAAAAGGAGTCCTTGTTCTGTTCCCTCTGTAAAATAGCGCAGCTTATTCTAGGCAAAATTGGAATAAAATACTTACCAACAGAGTAAAAAAGGCTTCAGGTAGGCATTCCTTGATATCAAATCGGCTGAAACAGAACTCGAGTGACATGCAGAATTGTTAAACGGGTAAAAGAGAGTAGAGTGATAGGAGTAAAGTCCTCACGCGGATCATATTCGGGCCAGAATAATTGGACCCGGCAGAAAATTACGCCCTGCATTCGATACTTGCAGAAACCCCTTGACCTGCTCAGAAAACGCTGCGGGGCATATGTTCTACTCGTAGCAAAATTCAATAAAAAACTTTCACAACTGATTACTGTCAGGAGTCAAACCTGAATGTTTTAACAGAAAAGCTTGGCCAGTAATAGCAGCAGAATAGAGAACATTGGAAGCGATGGAAAAGAGTGGTGTTGTAGAAGATTACTGAAGATCAAACGTACAGACTGAAATACGAATAAAGAAGTTGTACGAAGAGTTGGGGAAAGACGTTTTCTGTAGATGCTTTGAATTAGGAGATAAACTGATCGGACATACTATGAGGCATAACAGCCTCCTGATGACAATCATTGAAGGAATAGTAGGCGGATAGAATTACCACGGAAGGCCAAGGATAGATTATCGTAGGCAAATAAATGGATACGTAAAGGTAAGAAAGTATGAGGGAGTAAAGAGGTTCGTTGAGAAGAGTGCAGATTGTAGAGCTACAGCATAGGTACCAATTTTCGGATTGATGGTTGCTAATGACTTAGGAGTAATTCGGTGCATTAACATGAATTTCCTATTCTTTAGCCAACATTGCCGGCAGTATCATGTAATTGAAACTTTAAAAATTTTATAGATGATTAATTCATCTTTGGTAATAATAGATGTACCTACTTTAACACTGTTCAAACTTTTATTTCCGATTCTCATATTTCCATGGATCGGAAGTCTAGGGTCAATTATTTCGGGATGCAAGGCTTTATTATAAAATTCAAGAAAATTGTTTTCCATGCGATTCTTCCATAATTCACAATTCCGGAAGATTATTTGGATTTTACAGTCAATAGGAGTTCACACCATAAAATTACAAAAGGAATATCGGGAAACATATAATTGTCCCTGAATTTCGCAGTAATAATTATGGGTTAAAACCATTGGGTTTTCTTGAGTTTAAGATCTTTTTTCAAACAAAAACACTTTATTTCCTTAGCTGCCTGTTTTAATGTCATATGTTCCGATGATATTGGACATTTTACTTCAATGATGCCCCATCATTTGTTTTTCCATCAGGTGTTGCTGCTAGGAAACAGTGTTCGGGATCAAGAAAAAGGACGGGCACTCTTACTACCCGTTAACTCCTCATATTTCTTAATCGCATTAAGTTCATTTAGGCTACCATATCTCATTGCATCATTTTCAAATGGCTCGGCATAAAAGTCTTTTCACAAGTGGTTTTCCTTCTCCTACAAATAACACCAAAATTTGATTACGTCAATCAATTCCGTCTTTCATCAAACCATTGCCCCCATTCGGTTTGGACCCGCGTCTCTCTTGTTAGAATGGTACGTTCATCCACATCAGTGGGTGGTGCCACCTATCAGGAATGATGGGGGGTGCTTTGTTTTTTGTATTGTCGCTACTGCTGCCTAGCGATAGTGTGTAAATAATAAATAAGTAAAGTGTTGTTCTTCATCTTACGCAACTTATAAAGGAGTAAGTTTTATATCTCACATTCACCACGGCTAACATCTCTCTCAAGAGCTTCTATTGACCCCTCAACCGTCAATTTCTTCGTCTGCTCTTCGATTTCTACATCCATTTCTTATTCGTCCATGTCCAATTTCTGACAGAACTCTCCATAATCCTTAGTTTCTTTTGCCTCATAAATTTCCCTAACTTTCCTCTAAGGCTTTTTTACAAGGCACCTCCTAGTTGACTGTAAGCGTTTAGGCCTTCGCTCGCCAAGTCTGTGTATACTTTTGCAAGGGCTTCTTCCACATATCCTTTTCTACGCAGAATAATTCCACACTGGTCCCAGCTGAAAATCAAGCCCCTGCACCCTGCACACGATGAGCATACAAACTACTTTTTCCGCGGTTCACTTGCTTGCCTCCCACAAACTGCCACTAACGACATAAAATTCTATGCCAGATTACTAGTATCAATCATGGCTAGCATAATTGATTTCCATACCTAGGGTTTCAATAATTCGTTGACTCTTTCCAGGGCACCCATCTCCGTGTCGTTGAAAATGTTTTCCCTCCCCTCCTGATCATTGCAATTATATACTTTGCAATTCGAGTGCTGTTGAATACGTGAAGCGGCCCGTTTTTTAGGTGTCTAGTCAACTAGTGAGTCACAGCCATATTTTTCTTTTACTTTCTTTTGTTAGAACTAGTTTCAATTCAGGGTGTTCATCCAGAATTTTGAAGATGGATTTTGTATAACATTTAACCTCGTGATTAGAACAATCGCTTTTCTTAACCAGTTTCCCACATTGAACGGATTCACGCACCTTTTCAAAAGCACTCGAATCACCACTGCCTACGAGGAAATGGAATTGCAAGAAAAGTAATTGCATCTCCTCGCTCCATCGAAATGCCTGAACAGACATGTCAGCTTCCATGCCACGTGATGATCCACTTATGGTGACCAACAACTATATTTGAAGAAAATAAGGGAAATTTCCATATTCTTGACCAAAAATAAGGGAGATATAGAACACGGCAAAATTTCACAACAAAAAAGAAAAAAGCAATGCAGTGTTTGTAAAGAAAATTAAAAATAACTTTATTTTATACTTTGAGAAGGCCTAAATATATTTTGCCGCAGATTTTGCTTCATAAAATAGTGTGCCATCACTTTTTTTCAGTTTTATTAGATTTAAAATTCAATTTACATTTCGTCATGATTACCGGGGGTTTTACTAATTATTATAATTAGTAATTACAAAAAAAATAATGCAGGAATATAGGACGTGGCGATTGCAGGCTGAAGATAACTCTCACAGAAAGTACCACGGTTTACTCATCGGATTTAGTGGAAACAAACATTGCGTCTCTTGAAATGTAAAATAATATCTCTAACAATTAAATGACTTTTAGAAAAGTGACGGCTACATTTTCGCATTCCTCATGTATGTTAAGATGAAACTGATGAAACCACTGTCCAAACATACTGTGGTGAAACAGTCAAATCAGCCATGGACAACATTTATATTTAAATCTCAAATGTTTAATCTGTTCCGGTGAGGCTAGGTCATTAGCAGAAACCCGTATTTTTCTGAGAATCGGTTTGATGAAAACAAAAAACGTGCAAAATCTGAAGAATTGGTTCATTGTAGTCGTCATCAACCAAATAATTACTTCCCTTGCCATTTCCTGAGACTCCTGGCAGACCTTTTCTTTCGTTTTGAAGATGAGAATAGACCACGTATTTCTTACTTCGAGGATGGTACTATCTGGCAGTTTCCATGAATATATTTTTTTAGAGATAATTTAAATCGAAGAAATTAATTGTAAATTATTTCTTGACTCACTGATTGTAGAAAAATTTCTTGAAAGATTTACGCTAATTTTAGGCACTTGGAAATAGCTCTCGATTACAAAAGTCGAGATGGACGGAGAGCAACGAAGAGGGACGCATAATCTTGCGATACCCTGCGCGCTGTTCTCTTCTCAGCAAAAACACAAGGTTGCAAGATTTGTCTTTCGTTCGTCCCTCCCCTTAAACGCCTCCAGCAGCATGGCCCTCCCCCTCCAGCGGCATCTCTCCCTCCCCTCCCTCATCGCTCCTCGGGTGCTTCGTATAGGTTCCCTGATTTCGCCGCATGTGACGCTCCTAGCAGCGCGTTTTTAGCGACTTCTAATTATTCTAATTACTAGTTAATACCTACTCGTAATATTATTTTAAAAATTGGAATTGATTAGTGAAGAAACTCGAAAACTTCGTAGTTTTTCGATTTTTATAAATAACAACGCATTCTGCCATTTTGGTAATTTTTTATCATGTTTTTTAATTTTTTGCAAAATGTAAAAAGCACAAAAGAATTTCATTGGCCAAAAAAAGGTGATGGTGAAAGATTCATGTCGATAACTTTATTTGCCTAGCTGCGAGAAGAATAACCGTTTCAGGGGCAGTCACCATTGGCCTTAACAGACCTTACATTTTTCACTTTCTTTTCTTTTGAGCCACTTCTTAAATCAAATCAGACACGACACAACAACACCAATAATCTCTCTTCACGAATATTTATTCCCCCACACATACACCAACTCGCTCACAAGTACTGCCCTTTCTTAAGCACGTGTCACTTTTGCGTCGCCACACCACCGCGTCTAAAACACAACTCCCCGATTTTCGCTCTTCCTTATTGTTTCCTTAATTATCCGACGCTTCTCCTATTGGCTCCGGCGTCACCTAGAAACGTATGTTTACCTCCATTTTTGCACCTTGCATTATTGATCTTGGCGTCCTAATTGTTAATTTACAGTATGTACCTAATAATTTTGGGATTACTTAATAAGGAGCAATCACTCAAAAGGGAGCAATCACTCACTTACCTTTAACGGCTTTAATTACCTAACCCGTCGGCCGCCCCCCCTGAATAATACTACGCCTTTGTGGCCCCGCGAGTCGGAAAGTCTTGGCCGTGAAGTGTTCCGAATGAAGTGGAAGCCGCTATTCCGCTCATCCACACTTCCCAAACAGTTCATTGGCGCTATACGTTGAGAATAGGCTGGTACATACATACGCCAGGTTTCTCTCCACCTTTCCTCTTCCTATCCCTCCCATACACATATCCTCCCGATCTGGAGAATATTTCTTGCGCGTGAGGGAGTAGGCACTCCACATTTTGGGGCTCTCGCAGGGTAAAAAAAGTGATCTCCGCTCGAGAGATTTACGGGACTCATTTCGAAAATTGGGTTGGACGTGGGCGTACTAGGAAGTAAGATATTTTTTGCTAACGTAAGCGAAGAGGATGGACTCAGGAGAGAGAGAGAGAGTTGATGAATGTTGAAACACAAGAATCGACGGGGCGACTGGAGAGCGAGGAATCCGGCAAGATAGCCTCGAAAAAGCAGGCGTCACCGATGACGAAGGCAACCCGTTGCTCAAGGACGACACTACCAGAGAGCGCCCGCTTAATAAATAAAGCCACATCTCTCGCCAAACGACCTCAAAGTCATCCCGAAGCTGTTTCTCTTTTTTTCTGCCTCTTTCTGAGTTTTTTCCTGTGTGCGCATGCGTAGTTACACCCCTCCCGAGGTTCGGGCCACGTCCAAGATACTGAAACCGCGTGGATATTTCCTCCGAATCACATGGAGCAACATAAGCCATTGCGATTGAAATGGTTAGATCGCGATTCGTCGGCTTAAATTGAATCAGAAGTTTCTCCTTCCCTTTTTTAATGTAATTTTACGCTCAGGTTTCGTACAACACGTGATACCATTACGGGAAGGTAAACGAGGAAGTGTTGGAAATAGTAGAAGAGGAGAGGACGTTTATTGAAGAGATTAGGAGGTAGAATGAAGAGATGTGACTTATTATAAGGTGAAAGGACGTCTTGAAGGATGTGAAAGAGAGAATGTTAGGTAAGAGAGTAAGAGAAGACTTAAGAAGGTTGGATGAATTAATGAGATGTAAGAAGTAAACCTAGCTAAAGAAAAGACATTATGTGAAATATAGGGTTATCATACTGCATGAAAATGATAATATTAGTTAGAAATTTTGTTGCTATCTCTCTCTACTTTATATGCTGGTATATCGCTGTTATATAGTAATAGATTCTTGTAAAATAAATATACCACATTCATCGATATGCCAAAGAAAAATATGAAGTGAGGCAGTAAAGCTTTATATCATTCCATGAAAATCTATTTTTTGCTCATATATCTAAGGCCGTGTAAATTATAAAATCAAATAACTTAATGATGACTCAGAAACATTTGTCGATTGGTGGATTCAGTAAATATCCTTTTTCTTTCTTCGAGTATCGTGCCATACGTTGGCATTTACAATTTATTTTTTCTTATACTAAAATGTATGCATTGCTCCTTCGTTGAGCCCATTTATGGTATCTATTCCGACGTAATTTCAAGCGCTATTGATGATGATATGAGTGCGGGAAGTATTTATTCCGTGCACGCGAATTGATGCGGGGTCAAGTGTTTCCGCAAATAAATTATTTGGAGGACTAAGAGGCCAAGCTTTCCGACTTGCTGCCCGATCTCATCTCAAACAGTCAACACCTACTGCGTGCGACTCCCAATGCCCACCATTTCCTTCTCCGCCCACCTCTTGATGGCCTTCTGCTTGCCCCTTCTGCCCATCCGACCCCACCCTCCCATTCCGAGGAGTAGTTTTATGGCCCCCCCTCCCTCTCCCTCGGTCCGCTCTCTCACACTCTTAACGTGTCCTCCGCGTCTTCCTCATCCTCCCTCCCTCTTTCGACCATTCCTAATACTCCCACCTCACCCCTCGTCCCATCCCACTCGTAGGAGTCTTAGAAAAATCTTGCTTTTTTCCGTTTACTTTTTTTTTGGGCGTCCTTCCCTTGTTCTTCAGCCCCTCGAAATATTTAGTCTTTCCATCGTGCATTATCTCTCATTGCTTTTCACGCGTGCTCTTGCTTGATTTAGCTATTTTCAGTTTTGAGTTTTTTTTTCTGTTGAGGTATCTTTAGAACGGGAGGCGAGGTCGTAAGGTGGGACTTTCTTAGGCAAATGAGAATGAGTGGACAGAAGCATGGCGTCTTTGATTGCCTAATCTTCACGGAAGGCGCCATGAGTTCCACAGCTGTACCAACATAAAAACCTCCATGATTGTACATTTATTTGTTATTATTAGGGGAAGCAATCGTCTCGTGCCTTAGATTTCTCACCAAGTTTTCTCCACACTCTCAATTCTTAACTCTTGCCCAAAAAGGTGCATATACTTTAGGTCGAAAATGACCGTAATTGTCGGTAGCCTCCTATATTGACAACAGCAAGGAACTGTGCATTATGATTATATCCGCGAATGCAAAAGAAACGACGTGCTGTTGCTTGATACTTGATACTTGAGTTTTATTTTACCTTGATTTTGCTTGATGATTGTATCTTCCCTTTCTTTTTTGTTGTATACTTTAACATTTAACACACTTGAATTCAATGCACATATGCTATTTCAGGTTTATTTTAGACATGCTTTGTATCCATTACTAACTTCAGCGTTGAAAAATTGCGACTCCGATAGTGGGATGGTCTAGGGTGTTTGGCTTGTCGCATACCTCTCAATCAATTACGGCCTTCATTTCTCTGCTAACATAGAACACTTGTTTACCATGGGTAGGCGGTGCGACTTGACATGTTCTTGCGAAAGATAAGGGTACTGGGATGGTTCGAAGGAAGGTTTTAAGTATCACCTTCTCGTCGTGGATTTGCTATTTCAATTGAAAGAATTTGATGGCTGAGTATTCTAAGTAGCTCTCAGAATAATGAGTCTAATCTTAGTAGATGTATGTATCACTTTTTTTCCGGTTTCTCTACGCCTCTTTGGCCTTAATATTTTTAATCCATTTTACACAGTAGTAATTTTGGAAACTCAAATGATTAATAATTCTTATCTAAGTAGATCGATTGCTATACTCACACTACCAAGTCGGACAATAGCAGTGAAATAGGAGAGAGATTGTGCGATTGAAAATACCAAATTTCATTTTTCCCACACGCAATCCGGGGCAGGGGCCAACGGGGCTCAATTAAAGCGATTCCGAAAGGCGCGCTGGGTTGTGATCACAGAACGTCCGCTCGAAAAATAGGCCTCAACGGCAAACGCACGCTTCTCACTGTTCCAACGCATGATGGCAACTGAACTTTGTGGGAACAAAACTTTATAGTCACGCCACTCGAACGAGACCACTAGACCTCCGCTACTACATCAACCGACTGAATGGCGCGCATTTTAAAAAAGGAAGTTATGTTGCCGCACCCTGTATTATCACACCGCGCGTCGTAATGACTAGACTATTCTTCTATCTTCCAGCTACCCACGCTTCCACATCCCGTCCATTCTGTCTGCGCCTGTACCGAACAAGGATTAGCAAAATCTTTTGGGCCAACAGTAAAGTTTCTCCTATCTCTACCCAGCTAATTATGTCGATGGTGGCAGGCGATACTTGGCGGAACTTAGCTGCACTGAACATGTTAAGAAAATAAATTTATATAATTCTACAGATTTAATTTATTTTCTCAACAATAAATTAATGAAAATTGTGGAATTGTACAAGTTATTTTCTTAACATGCTCAGTCTACCCAGCTAGCCCAACATTCTTCCCTCTATCATGTCCTTCAAATCACCCACACCTTTTGTCGCTTATTCCATGCCGTCATTCCTCAGCCGTCTGCTAATTACTTCTATCAACTTCCTTCCCTCCCCTGCCAAACTCACCACTCCCTGGTTAGTTTTCTTTTCCATCCACCTTACCACCCCCATCTTTCTCCTTGTCCACATCTCTAAAGTCCAGAATTTTTCTTTTCATTCCATAATTTCATCTTCCAGTTATATTTTCATCTTCTTTCCTTAAAGTCCACATTCGGCGCCACCGATTACGAATCTAAACTAGGGCAAGGATTAGTACCCGGCCCCTCGGGTTTGGAAGACAGTACTCTAGCCAGTACTCCTACCTAACCCCCAAAATAATAATTTTTCCATGAATCTTCATTTGAGAATGCTTTCTACGACATGTCATCCTTCCCGTCCAAAATTCAGACACTCATCTCTTACCTCCTTCTACCTCTTTCGCCTGGTGGTGGAAGCGTCAGGATGATGTGCTAGTTACTTTTTGGCCGCCCTATGACTGAACAAGCCGATATTTCAGCGCGAGACGCATCCTTAATTGGCCAAACAACCAACAACGGCCGTAATTGCTCTTCGGGTGGACCCTTTCGTATTTCACGCTTCGCTGGTTGTGAGAAACCTCTGGGACCCTTGGCAGCAGGTGCGCGGATATCATTCGTCGGGGAAGATAAACGTCAAACCACTTTCCTCTTTCTTTTTAAAAAACACATGGGCGCTGTTTTCCGTACTGCGATGGGGGCTATCTTTGCAGGAATCGTGAGTGGTCACAACTTAGGAGAGCACCTGGACCGACGTGTAAGCTTTTTCTTTTAGACGAAAGCCATGGCCAAATATATTAGGCATTAGGAAATATCCACCCTTAATTAGTCATCGAAGGCACCTAAAATCGTAGATGTCTAAAAATAATGGTGATTCGCGCCGACGGCTGTGGCGATGAGAGTCATTAGATATACGAATACCGATATCAATATTTCACTGTGATATGATATTGTAAGTTTAATATAACATTTTTTAAATTATTTCACGATTTATTTTTTTTTAATTATACACCCTAATCAACATGATTTAGTCGAGGAGGAAGAATATTGGTGGTTGTTTCTGCTGTGCATTCCAACATGGCTTCGGCATTCGCTGACGGCATCAATTGGTGACTAAAGGCGTGTCCGAATTTACCAATTATCTTCCTAAGTGCTCCCTTCATAGGAAGGACGCCGTCTTGTAGTGCGTCCGAAATCGTTGGCATCAGTATACTCTCCGAGTTTTGTCATCTAATGTTGCCGTCAGCAAAGTGAGCATACTAAGCATCCTTTTGCGACGCCTTTCTTTAAATTGCCATCCCAATAATTCTGAGCGGTTTTGGTGGTAGATGTACCTAAAGAATGTTTGCTGTCGTATCAAAATACATATTAATAATTATAGACCGATGTATAATGCTCATATTGAAGCCCGCTAAATAGTGTGTCGTTCAATTTTTTGTAATAATGTCTGTCTATGCCAAGCTTATAGCAAAGTGTGGTATGAGCTAAGTAAGTAGTTTTTAATATCAAAGCCAAATTTCTAGGGTAAGGATCTGTTTAACTTTTAAAAAATTCATTGTTAATTATTTGCTTGGCAGTACCGTCATCACCTTGTAAGGTTCGACACTGTCGTTTTAGTCGAAATTCATGCTCTCTATGGTCATCGAGGAATACATGCACCTTCGATAGCTAATGGAACATGGATAAATCCCAATTGGAAATGAGTTCGGACCCATCAAGTGTTTTTGCATACGGTCGGTTTGCGTGCCATCCGCCCAAAGTTTGGGTGAAGGACACTATTGTTCATTGCTGTCTCCTCATGCCGTTGGCTGTTGTCGTGTGAGGCAAAAGTTTTGCTCCGACGATTCATGAATTCTTCATTCCATATGCAACCCTGGAGAAACCCATGTTAAGCGCCAATGTTCCCATGTTAATGTGTGACTCGAAGCCAATATCACGATGCGTGATCAACATTGTATGCCAAAAATATAATTGAAAACTAAGAGGGATCACTTTTAAGTGTTCCACACATTAATTTCAATTTAGAACGCTACCTGTCTTTGGAATTTACTGTATACATGAAAGAAGGAGGGGTGTGTAGTATTGCTTGCTTGTAATGTGCAGTCAAATTATTGAAAATATTTTATGTATTCCCCTTCTAGAGCTTTATCATTGATTTTACGTGAACCACGATATGAATACGTTATGAAAAGAAAGGAGTTGTATCTGGATCGTGGATCATTGCATAGCTACTAAGCATGCGCAAGGAGATTAAAAGGATAAAAATTTACGATGAGGCTTTGGAGAAGTGTGGGGTTGGAGGTGGGATGGGAGGATAGGAAGACTAATGAGGAGGAGGTGGTAATGATTAGCGAGGAGAGGAGGAAATTGCTAAAGGAAATAAGGAGGCGAAGTGGATGGGTATACTAAGTAATTAGGCGTGATGGTTTAATGAAGGTCGTTTCTGAGGGTTGAATCCTGGGAAAAATAGGAAGAGGAAGGGACTTTGTGTTGGCGTGAAGGGAGGAAGAACATTTCGTGAAACAAAGAGGGAAATAGGGCGGGAAATAAAAGTGGTCGGGAACAGGAGAGAAAGAGGAGAAGAGTTTGTTCATGAAAGCTTACTTCGACAGCAGTAGGCAATGCTGGATTTTACCGTTGATAACTTGACCTTCGCCTAAAGAAATTAGTCAAGGGATACCGGAAAAAAACAGACGCTAATGAAAAAGAGAAACCATGAGGAATAAAATATAACATTTCTCCACGTTTTCCCTGCGCTTATCCTCAACGTTCGCCAAATTCTACAATACTTAGACATTCATTCATAAAAACGACGTAAATTTGAAAACCTTTGCATTAGTGTTCTCTGTAAACTAATAGCTGGTACATTACGAGACCACGCCTATCATCTAATCGACCATTGTTTTCACGTGCCTTTTCCTACTCCTCGATTGTTTTACAATTAGACACTTTTGATAGCTTATTGTGCATGACTACTTCAATAAGACACTAATGATTTCGGGCGTGGGCTTAACTGTCGCAGGACCCTCGCTTTCTTTCCTCTTATGCGTCCCACACTTACTTCTAATCTCTTCCACTCCTCCTCCAGCTCATTTTGTATGCTTTCCTCACACCGCAAGTCGACACCCCTTTCCTCTCACCCCTCACCTCCATTCCATCGCCTTTTGCTTTAAGGGACAAACTGGACCTCGTGTGTCTTTCACGTTAAGTCTCTGCATTGAAGGCAGTTATTTTAGGTAATAACCCTATTTATTATTATCACTCTAATTTGACTTAAGGCACTAAAGTTGTGGAGGCAATACCTTTGCCGTCTTACCTAAATTTTACATTAATATGAACAGTATATTTTCGCCTGAGGTGGAATTGAGACCATCGACTGTTGGGTTTCCAGGCCGGCCGGCGCGTCGTCCACAATGTTACCGCGGACGACCATATGTTTAATATTCAATGATGAAGACGCTAGAAAGACTTTTCGTGAGTTAACCCAGCGCTCTTCGACGTTGCGAACAGAGCTGCGAGCATATGTGTTGAAGGAAGCTAATTATATCAGCTTTATCTTCGTCTTTTTCCTTCAAAACAACGGAAACTTACGACGGGCAACACTCGATATGGACGCATTTCACAAGTAAAATAGATTCTCGATTAACTACTCTTGGTGGAGCCTATAGAGTGTGTAAGTAGAACCTGTATTGCTTGTTGAGACCGTCATATAATTCGACCATCCCGCTATTCAAAGTTGAAAGTTACACTGACTTTCAGTGTTACTGAAGAAAACGACGAAGATCATTTAGTATCAGAACGTGTTTTTCAGTTAGTTTAGTTCTGATATTTGGACGAAAACATACTTTTCATTCATAATTACGCGATGAGCACTGCAATGCTCATGAAAACGCAATCGGAGGCAATCTGCCAGTTAAATGCGTTATCTCTTTGGGAGGTACCAGTTTGAGATGAAATTTTTGTCGTTTCTTTCGCACGTTAGTGCTTGTAGTTAGTGTGCTTATAGTAGAAAGAAAAGGTGTTTTAGCTACTTGCGCAAGCGGACTATACCTTTTGTCATACTCTTATTACAATTACATTAAAAGTTATTCAGAATTATAAGAGAGAAATTGTGTATCCTAGAATATGTCAGCTTTTCAACACCGTTAAATATGGAAGCACTTTATTTTTTTGTGAAAAACGTGTACAGATCGCTCATTTTTTCTGGGCTGTAAATGTTTGTAAAGCGAATCTTTCTTTGCTTTAGACCTGTTTGCAGTAAACTGTAATCGTTGTTGACAAACTATGCTGGCTTGATTGAAAAGTTTATCATCATCATCATTATGGACCAACAATCCTAAGATTGGTTTAACACATTTCTACACGCGATTCTCCAATCGGCTAACCTCTTCATATTCATATAGTTCTTCCCTTTCATATCCTCAACAACTCCCTCCATATATTTCATCGGAAGCCTACCTTTTCCATTCATCCCATTCACATGTACCTCGACGATTATCTCCATAAGGCCTTCATGTCTAAATGTACGACTGATTAAGATGTTCCATCTTCTGTTCAAAGTTTTCTCCAGACTTCTTTTCCTCCTCTCAAATTAGGACGACTTCTTCTTTAGTCGCTCGGTCTATCCATTTTGATCTTCATCCTTCTTCTTCGCCCAGTCCCTAAATGTTAATTTCATAAGAATGTGTGTAAAATTGCTTATTTTTCTCCGTGTTTTGGACCACAAAGTCGCGGTGGAGCCTCTCATTAGGCGATGGCCGGATAGTCGACGATTTACTGTACGTAGTTGTGCTGAGGAAGTTTAGATGTCAACCAACCTCGATGTTTTCCTTCCTCAATTTCAACCCACGCTCCCTCAATTCCACCCTCTTTTCCACGATTTGTTAGCTTACCTCACACCCCCCCAATCCGACGACGCCTCTACCAACTCTTCTTGTTTCCTTTAGGACCCTTTTTTGTCGCCTTTCCCCTCCCTCCCGCACCATCACGATACCGTCGCCTCCCATTCCACCTTCCTCCCCTCCTCCTCCCCGCTGTCCACCCTTTCCCGCTGAATTCCCGCACACGGCCTCTCTCCCTTTCCCTCCGCGCATGCGCACGGAGTCGATTCACGCGCGCGCGAGATTCCGTGCCGCGTCGAGTGAAGCGATCGAGTCGGTCACACGGATCTCGGCGAACCGCACGGAATAGGAACAACCATCAACCGCGTCGTCAAACTGACTCCATCCGATCCGTGGTCGAAAAAGGGAGGAAGGAAAGAAGGTTCCTCCTTACATCCCCGCGCGCGTGGTAAGGAGCCGGTTGGCGCTGAGAAAAAACCCACCTTTTTCCATCCGATCCGTGTCTTGCCTTCCTCTCTCATCCGTTCGTTCAACACTAACGAGTGTAGCTCTCCTTTTGCTTTGTTTTTCGGAGTTGTTTCGTGCCCTTACGACCCTTTATCTACGCTCTCTCTCTTAGGCCCTCCATCGCGTCCACCGCCCGTCCAACCGTCCGTCTCTGTTTTGTGACAATTTGCTTCCTCCCTTGGAAAATTCAATGTCTCCCCTTCATCATCGTCTATAGTTTCTTCTCCCTCTCGTCTCCTTAGTGTCGCTCTCTCCTCAACCATCGTCTGCCCACATAGGAGAAGCGGTAGATAGGGCGACCTTGGAATCGTCGCCTTGATAAAAGTCGGAGGGAGTGGAATAGTGAGAATTTCGTTCTTCGTATTTATATATACATATATATATTTTCACATACATATATTTTTTCCACATCCTTCTCCTTGTCTTCTTCCCCTCCCCCTTCTCCTCGAAATCAACTCCCCCACCAGCGCGCCATCGCTCAAGGAGGTCCACGGAGAGTGAGTGAGTTCTTTATCCGTAGAGTTTTTCGGCGTCGGCCACTAGCGTGGAAGTCTTCTCTTGCCGCCCTCGGACAGCGCCGCCTCTACGTAGAAGGAAGGCGGGGAGTTGTGACGTCCTTCCCGGGCTCGTGTGTGCCGTCCTCGTGTTTCGGGGCCGTGCTCGGTTTCCCTAGCGTCTCTCTCTCTCTCCGCTTGTGTTAATCCTGTGGCCTTCCTCATTATATTTCCCGGACCGAATGTCGTATCCCCGCACCAACGACGACACGTTCCAAACGAGTCCCTTATCGGCGTGACGCATATCTTCCGTGCTTGCTGTGGGAACACGAGGAGATTTTCGAGTGCATCTATCATCTGCGGGCCCCAATTCATTTCCTCTCCGAAGGGTTGAAACAAGAGGTGTTCTTGGTGTCTCTCCAACTGGTGCTTCACCCGCATCTGCTCAGTGCCCGCGGGGGTGTGTGAAAGCGTGTGATTGTGTGGTAAGGGGGTTCAAAGTGTGAGTTCGCGGCGTCGTTCCCCTGGATAGTTTTTTTTTCTCTCTCGTCCCACGGAATGTTCGCAAGTGAGCAGGAGACCGCAACTGGCGCTCGAAACGCACGTTGAGGGTGTGTGGCAGGAGGTCTTATTGAGTGTAAGTGCGCGACGTCATTCCTCTCTTTGTTTCCCGTGCGTCTCGCGAGTGTCGAGATCACTATTTACTCATCCATTTAAGTGAGTGCCAATCCCTACTCTCCGCAAAGGTGTGTGGCATGAGGGCCGAGTGTTGGTACGCGACGTATTTCCTCGTTTGTTTCCCGCTTTCCTCTCCCGAGTGACAAGATCACGTAACTTATTCACTCTCGCAGCACTCGCAGAGCGCCATTCCGCTTGGGTATTAGAGTGTGTGGTTGTGGCAGGAAGTGATAAGTGTGTCTGCGCTCCATCGTCTCCGCATCTTCAAGTGAAACGTCTCCTAGTGGAGCTGGTCCCGACAAAAGCGCAGATCGCGCGCTGACCCTTTCTCACGCTCCTCACCCTATCAAGGGATTTTCTTCCTCCATCCCGCCCCTTCATCTTCGTCCATCCCCCCCTTACACCCTTTGCCTATCGATTTTGGAAACTCGCCCTCCCCACGCTCCCGACCCTGGGACCCAGGGCCTTCTCCGTCCTACCCGCACTACAATCTACGTCGCCGGACTACGCCCTCGTCTCCTTGGCACGCCGCATCGCCTCCGCTCCCGAAGGCTTCGCTTTGTGACGGATCGACGCTTCCCGCCAGGAATTGTAGTCGATGTGCCGAGACCCAAACTCTTTAAGAAACTTCTTTAATAAGCTGAAACTTCTTTAAGTGTACTCTCATCTGTGTGCTCGGGATTACTCAGGAGCGGATACCATCGAAGGGTTTCTGGTAAACCATTTTCCCTGTTTTCTTCCCAATCGAGAGATGGAAAGAGTTTTTTTCCTGTTCAATTTGTGTTCTTTCGTGGAATTTTTTCCTCGTTTTAATATTCTTTGATCATATTTCGCCAGCGCTTCTACTGGCTTTCTCAGGTCTACTGAATTGCCGATATCAAAATTGTATCTCGTCTTATATAGGACGTAGTTATTGTTTCCCGAATTAAAAATATTAAAAACACTTTTATATTGTTGTTCAATTTATAACTAGCTTATTTCTTAGAGGCCTTTTTGCTCCAGTCGGAGAGATGGAGAAATATGGTAAAATAAATTTACGAACGCGGAATGAAACCTGAAAGAGCACAAATTGAGCAAAGCCTCCGTATTATGATTTTTTTCCTCTCTGTTTCTGTGTCGCACCCCTCAATCTCTACGATGCTTTCGCTTCTCGAACCCGCGTCTGGATCTGGCGGAGCGCTGAGAGGGAACGACTCGTGCGGGGAGGAATGGAGGAGTTTTACGAGTTTCGGCCCCATGACCGAGAGAGGCGGCGGGAATAAATATAAAAACATCGGGGAACTTTGCGGCGATGGTTGGTCGGTCGAGTGCCGACTCGTCGCCGCACGTCTCTGGGCCTCGACTCCCTTGTCTATTCCTCCTCGCAATTCGTTCCCTTTCGGAGTATTTCTCACTTTGTGGCGAAAGAGGCTCGCAATGGGAAGGGGTGATGACTTGGGTGTCCCCACCCGTTGAAAATTCCTTCAGAAAAATATTCTATAAAAAAAACATACAATTCTACCTCGGAAGAAAAAGGCCGTGTCCAGGGAAGTTTTCACACACCGAGAAAACATATTGAAGAAAGTTTTGGAACGGAAACTATGCGTAGAAATGATTTCAAGTCCGGTACTAGGATAAAAAGATTGTTTTACGAAAAGAAAATTAACCGCGTAACCCGTTTAAGACTAAAGGAGAAATTGAAGAGGAAAAATCCTCCCTTCAGAGAAATAAAGTAACTGGTTGATGACCAGGAAAAAATTCACTTCCATTGACCCAGGTCAGTTTTGATGCCCTATGGTAAACAGTTCCGAAACGACGTTGCGTACATTAGGGGGTATTCCGTACGTGAGGAAGTATTAATCATGGCGGAAGTAACAGCGATTTAATCCGTCTGAAAATTCAAACCCAGTTAATGGCGAACAGCCAGCAATATAGCTATTATAGAGTAGAAAACAATCAAATTACTAATGACTTCACTACGGATTCACCTGTGACTGATCAGCGGCAACATAAATTACAGGCATTGGTCAGAGATGCAGATTAAATGAACTACCGAAAACAATGAGCAAGTGAAAAAAGTTAGAAAACATTACGCTATGGTTTAGGTAAATCCTACCTGATGTGGGCTTGAACTTAATGACGGTAGCTAGTGACAATTTTAGTTCCACGACGCTGAAAGGAGTAATATGTTTAGCAGATGCCAGCTAGGTACGAGGGCTAATCCATTATTGGCTTTCATAGCAAGAATATAGCGAGATCAGACTCTGAAACGGCGAGCACGCGGATAAATTTTAATCACGGTAACAATATTCGATAAAGTAGGTAAAAAAACAAATACTTCCGGCATATTGATGTCTATTGAGAGATACTATTCACTCTAATCTGTTACGGGGCGGTTTGACTTCATGTTGACATCGACGCTCAGTACTTTCCACAGAGACATAGGATTTTTCTCTAATTTTACTTTTTCCGAGCGTGGATTATTTGAGCTTCGAAAAACCGCGAAGTTGGAATGCTTTTAATTGGGAAATATATGTACATTTGACGCGAATAAGTGATGTTTTTGGAACACATCCTTGAGATCCGTAACATTTTGGTGAAAACCGTATATATGTTCGCTATTTTCGTGCTCGAGGTTGACATCAGATGTTCTTAATTTCATCTTACATGTAATCTATTACTATTTTATAATCATTCCTGTCTCTCAAGGCAAAATTGTAGGGAAAGGGCCGAATCAGGGATTCCAAAAGCAAGTGGGAAATCCTCATATAGAGTGCGAAAGAGAGTATTCGTGGGAACGTTTACAAATTATGTTTCCCGGGAAATAAACAGGGATGATGTGAGGTCATATGAAATTATTCTAATTTAGGAGATAAAGGAAGATGTAATATAATAGGTTTTTACCCAGTGTTTGTGTGAATTCATAAGTTATGCGAAAGAAAGAAAAAATAACCAGTTGGTACTGCCGCAGAATTACCTAGATCCTAACCTGTTGCCGTCCACAAGTTTGATAATCTCTCTCGGCTAATAGGTACCTTTCTTAAATTGCTCCAGTTTACTTGTGTGTGACCGACCGGGAAAATTACGAATGTATTCACTCTCCGAACTGACCTGGGGAAATGAGGTATAATTCAGCGATTCCGGGATGGAGGACACCCCGTCGGAAGATGTGGAGCTAACGCGCGAACGTAACGGTTGAGCACCGCGAATCCACCGCGCGGCGCCGCCATCTGGGGGAGGCCGTAATGATTTGAATTTTCGATCCATCCGGGGCGTCTGGTTCTCCGACCTGTCTGGCTTTTTCACGCCCAGACGAGGATTGAGTTAATCATTCGGGTCTCGCGTTTTCTTTTTTTTTTTTTTAATATCGGGTGCGTTTCCCGACCAGACGAGCCCGGGGGTGTTTTTGACGAAAGTCAAACGTGGTTCGTCTAATGCCGTTCCATTTACGCCGATATGAACCGCGGAGATATTTGCGACACGTTCTGATTCGATTTCGCTTGAGGTTGATCTTTTAGATTAAAAATGTTTCTACACGCTTGATTTACTTCGGTTCCTGACGGCCTGAGATTGTAGACGTTCCCATTGCGAGCCTTTTTCGTTCATCTTCAACTTGGATTAGTTTAGTATTCAGGTTCACATTACACCTAGTATTTTCAGGGAATTTAAGCATCTAAAGATGATACATTATTTTATTGAACTGCATGACGGTGAGGTTATCACCTATTTCTATCGTAAATATAACTCAGCTATTTTATACAAATTATAATGATATAATCAATATTATAGTTTTTTTTTTAACTTTACTGTACGAGGTGCTTTTAATGGTGGATTTCAATATTATCGCTGCTATTCATATTAACTGTGGGTAATAGTACATAAAACTTTTGGTAAAATTTCATACATATCTTGAAAGTTTAGGTTTCCTTTGATCAAATATGTTTTAATCTAGTCTATGAGTAAGATTTCTTTATGAAGTGGAAAAATGGTGAGTGCCTATATGTGTTGATTGATATTAATGTCATAATGTGGAAGCTGCTATTGAAACTGGTTTTCCGTACCCTCGATCGAAGCCTATGAGCCTGAAAATATTTGAATTTGTCTCCCCAATTGAATCCCTTGGAAAAAAAGTTCATATGTATGTGTCGACGAATTGCAATTATCAATTAAGGCTGACCATTTATTACAACGGCTGAAATTATTTTCCTCAATCATACTTGAAACTTTTCAAAGAGGACATGTTTGATTCACACATATATTTTGTGCCATTGGTGAATTTAAACGGTATCGATGAAGTATTGAGAAAACGTTACATTGCTTCAAGCACTGGGTCGTTATACCACGCATCAATCTTTCATTTAATATTTGTAATTTACATCCATTAATATTTCTTAATGCATACTCTCGTTTGTTAACTAACCGAAATGGACTACATCGAGCGGTGGTATTTTGTGGGACCTATGAGGAGATTTCGCAACTTTACTTGTGGATATTCTGTCTCTCCAGTAAAGAAATACGCTTGATATTATCTACAAACAGTATAAGAAGCAGGTATGGAGTATAAATTTTCAATTTAATACGAGAAAGCGTTGAAAGGACCGTTCTTAGATCCAGACTTTTCCTTCCTTGGGAAAATGAAATGCAAAATGCCTCGAGGTGACTCATCCTGAGACTCAGGATGCATATTTTTTTTCAAAGAGCAGCGTAGAATGCGGTCGTGCGCGCCTTTGCAAATACGAATGCGACGAGATGGCCGATGTATTTTTACCCCTTCTCAGCCGACACTTGCATATGCTTGCTACGACTACTATCCGTCCGTTTCCCGTTGAGATGGCCTTGGGCGAAATTGCCTGTCCAGGGTTTTGCGTGCTCATTTGAATTTGAATCGCGGAAAAAGATCATTTTCTCACCTTTTCCCACGACATACTCCGAATCCACTGCTTGTTTTGGATTTCCCCTAAATACTTACTTCACGTTTTTGTTATTTTGGGAATGCCTAGATAATTTGCGCCATTATAGGATCGGTGCGTGTAATTGGGTAGAGGAAGGAATTTGAAAGGGAACATTGGAAGGGTGGGGCAGAAACCTCAACTCAGAGACACATTTACCTAATTTTTCCAATCCATGTCACTTCTGAATTTTCTTTGTCGAATTAATGTTTTTTTTCTTAATCTCTCCGATACTTCACCTGCTGCCCCCCATGCCTCCTGAAATTACAGTTCTTAATGTGTTCTTACTCTAAAGCATTTATATTTTATAGCTATCTTTTCTGGAGCTTCAGCGTCGAACCGGAGTATTTTTTTCTGTCACTTCCGCGAAACTGCCTTCACCTGCTGTTTATGATATCATCTAAATCGGTATCAATTTTACCATTCATCTTAGTCTCTCATTGGTTTTTACCGTTGCTGTATTTTTTTGCTCTTCCGAGCAACCATTGATGTATTTTATTCTCACAACTTTCCTGCTTCTCTTCCCAATGACTTTTGGAAAGCTTACAAAAAGCCTTTCCTTCGCGTAGGGCCTTTTCCTCAAGCAAAAAAGGTATTCATTGAATGATTACGGTGAAGTATTTTCTTGAAAAACATTCAATGACCGTTATTTTAAATCATTTTCACGCTATCGTTACGTAATTGGGCACCTAAGCGTTTTTCTTAATATCACAGCAACTTTCTAAATATCATCTACACTCTATTTTCTATTGATCAACATATTTGATGCATTATCTCCAACCTTCCAGTCTTTTTCGGATTACATGCGCGGAGAACATTAGTGGAGTACGTACTTCATTTGAATACATTTTGAATGAATAAATATAGCACACTCTGTAGCCTACTTGAGAATTAACGTATTAGAATTTTTCTGCGCTATTCTTGCCTTACAATTATATATTTCATATGTTCTATCAATGAAATTGGGTTCTCGTCATTAATTTATTCATTATTATTTCAGTGCTAATATCTATTAATGGCAAACCTATTCTTCCCTATTCATTTCTAGCTCAGTTACAGCTTGTTACGTCTTCTTTTAATCCCTCTATATATGGCTCATGCCCTTTTGTATCTTGAACTTTCTCATGAGTCCTTTCTGTTTTTTCATTATTGCGTTCATGACGATTATGTTTCAGGACGTGTTCGATCCACGTGGTTCTTCTCTGTCTGACTCTATTCCAGATAGAGAATTATTTGTCAGCTTTTCTGTAGGTATACTTATTCATTTTTCATTTCATCCACCCACTTAGTCTCCAGATTGCCATAAAATAATCAAAAATTCTCACGATCTGTTTCCTTGTTTCTAACTGCATTCTCTCATAACACATCAGTGGTCTCTTCATCATGTATGCGTATTTATTTTGAGCTATTTGAGCCGAAATCTTTTCCCCATAATTTTGTTGTTCTGATGTTACCAGTGAGAAGAGATAAGTATGAGTAGTAAAAGTAAATACCAATCACTGAAAATTAAGGGAAGAGATTTGTAACATGTCGGGCAAGGTTGATTTGTTTCAAGTTACACAAGATTTAGCCCCCCCCCCCCCCTTCCCCCGAAGCAAATTTCTGGCTACGTGCCTGGCTCCCAAGGTATGTGAACGACTCCACTGGATTTAACAATCTCCTTTGTGACCTTTACCGTGAATTTTTCTCTTCCGCATTATATTCTGCTCTAATTGCTTTTTTCATGTTACACTTAATGTTCCATGCGACAGTCGCCATTAACTATTAAATCCGATCACAGTTTTGGGAGTTCTAGGTCATTTCGTATAATCCAGTGAGTTTATTTTTGTTTTAATTATGTTTTTAGAGCATGTAAGCGAGAGATTTGGAACATCGGGAGCAACGGATTTTAGGGTTTATCTCCGCCCAGTTTTTAAAGTTTTTTTTACCTCATCATTATGTGTCAACAATCCTAGGATTGGTTTCACGCAGCCCTCCACTCGATTCTTCTATAGGCCAACCTCTTCATATTGACGAAACTTCTCTCTTTTAATCCTCCACAACCTGTTCTATATATCTCATACGAGGCCTGCCTTTTCTAATCTTCCCGGTCACTTTTCCCTCGACGATTGTCTTCATCAGGCCATCGTGTCTCAAGATATGGCATTTTAAGTTGCCCGTATTCTTTTTAGAGTTTTCAGGATACTTCTCTCCAACTCCAAAACCGATTGACTTCCTTGTTCCTCTTCCATCCTCCTCTTTAAAGCAGTGTCTGGAATTATAGGTGTCATTCAATTAATCGAAAATGATCTTAAATGTGGTTTTTGCCATTAATTTTCCTTGCACTCGAGAAAATTTGATAATTCTGGAAATTACGAGTCTCAATTGATGGTGATTTTACATGTAGGATATGCATTAATTCCTCAATTTTTTTTGACATGAAACTATTAAGCTATTAACTATTCAAATAATTCAGAATACACTCTGGATGATATCTCAACGAGATATGTTACAACGTTCCTTTTAACGATAAGTATATTCAACCCCTTGGAAATATGTTTGTAATCCATACCTGTAGGTCAACTAATTATAACCATAGTCTGGCATATAGTCTGGCAGATCATTTACGTTCTCAGTAAAATATGGTCCGTCTAAATTATAAAAGTGTGCATAGTAATTATTTACGAGCGAGCATCTAATTCTGAGATTATCCGAGTGAGGTCACTATTTTAGTCGATTCACGTCATACAGTATCCCTGGGGTTTTGAAATTCGTGAACCTTTCCTGAAGAAAATACCCTTTTAGTAATTTATGTCGTATTTTTTGGTCACAGTTGGAAAGCACGTCGAAAATTCATATTTGATTCAATTTGAGCAGCCTTACGATGCAAACAGCCGGGTGTGTTCGAGATGAATTTATACGTATCTCGGGAGGGCGTGTCACAGAAAGGCAAATATTAAATAACACGCGTGGTTCTCGAATAACAAATGAGTGGAAGGCGTCTCCTAACAGACTCTATAAAGGGCTCCGAACCAGATTTGTGAAATTTATGACTCTAGATTCATTCCGACATTGGCGTCGTTACTTAATTCTTTTTTTATCATCCCTTATTCCCTTTTGGATTTGATCGCCATAAAAGTTTCTGTAAGCCCCTCTGCGTCAAATTCAGGTGGTCTTATTTTTCTGCCATGCCGCCTTTGTCTTCATGAAGATTAATTCCATTGGTGTGATGCTATATTCCGAACGCATTTTCATATACTAAGGCTTAAAAGGGATCATTTATTTATTTTCATGAGACGTGAAGATTTCACGTGGAATTTTGTAGTCAACCAATGTATTGTGCCTATGCTTTTGAGGGACTCCAAACTATGTGATGTCAAGGGAATCATAGGGGTCTGGTGTGACGGAAATAAACACATAAAGTTAGCTCTTAAAATTCTTCACAATCATCAGGCCATACTTCATTCGATCCCAAGATTCTTTTGACGGAGGTTTTCAATGATTCTCCGATCGTTCAACAACTTCATATTTATTTATTTATTATTTTAAACCCGTCACCACTTTCTCCTCGCATTTAGTACGAGAACTTCCGTACCACATATTTTATTCACATTTCCATCTGCAACCGTCTTCTTCAAACCATAATGCTTCAAAATATGGCCAATAAGGAATTCCCGTATTCCTGTTTCGGGTTTTCATTATGCTTCTCTTTCCTTTATTTTTTTAAACTACATCTTTAGTTGCTGAATGTGTCCATTTTACGTCAGTCATCTTTAAGAAAAGCCTTCGTGAATGTACTTATTTTGAATACATTTTCCGAGACGTATTAATCGTTTAGCACTCTATCAATCGATTTGGAATAAGTCTCGGTCCCATAAATATCGAGACAAAATTCGTGCGTGATGCAGCGGAGTGGTACCGAGAATATATTGTTGAAAAACTCATAGATTTGAAACTTTGGAGGAAAAAAAAACAATTCTAGTGTCATGTCTACCGTCCCGTGTCAAATCGGAACCGTTCGCGTGTGACTCGATCGCGGACGCAGGAACTTCCATTCGAGGGATGATTACTTCACTCCCGCCCACTCCGCTCTCCCTCCCCCGTGAAAGCTGCCCCCTACCCCATTTTAAAAAAAGATTTATTGCCTCAATATCCTGCTCGTGCATCCTTCTCCCCCCCCCCCTCCCCCCTTCCTCCCGCCCCCAGCATTTCCTTTCTGCCTTCCTCCCTCTCGGGTTCGATTTCCTCAGGATTAATGGGCGGTGTTTGTTTTCGGAGCAGATGCAATGGCTCAACTCATCGTGACGGCCTTTCATTCCGGCAAGGTTTTTCACCACTAGACGGGGTGGCCTTCCCCCAATTTCGCCCGGTTACGTCCCTCCTTCCCCCTTCAAACTCATCTCTCAGGACCCCACCTTACTCCACTCCCATACTTTCATCCTCTTCTCATCTCCCTCTCGCTCACAAAAACACCTCCGCATCCCTTTCCCTCCCCCTGTCTTCTTCCACGCCCTCAATGCGTCCCGGCTGTTGTCCCCGCGTCAAACTCATGGCGGATATTATCTCATGCGTGCCCGAAGAAAAAAATCCTTCTTCCATCTCCACTTCTCCACGACTTTGCTCATGCATTCCGCTAATCTCCTCACCTCACCGATCGGCGGCTAAAGATGGTCGTCTCCTTTGCTGTCGCAACAGTGACGTGCATCTACGGGTAGCACAGTATTTTCTCGTGCGCCTTTTAGCGAAAACTAAATGTTGCTTGCCATGAAGGGACAGCGTTGGGCTGGGTACGGAGTTCTCGGGTTCGAACCCGATGGAGTTTAAGCCCTGGCATCCCATCCCGATGATCCGGCTTCGTATTCCAGTAGTGGTAGAGATTTTTTTATATTGGCATACCGGTCCCCTCTCGAGTGCTGTGGGGAGAGCATTTCGAGTTCATTGCTCCGTACGTCGGATGGGACGTTAAACCGTGAACCTCAGGGGGGCTCTCGTTGAGAAAAGGCTGATGCCGATGCTGGATTTCACCCCGCCCTTCCTCCGTTCCCTGAAAGCTTTCTACTTCAATCCCAATTACCATAGCAGCCAAGCATAGTAACCCAGTAGATCTTTGGTCTGCTCAAGAGGTTTTAAGATGTGAATCCGGGACATGACCAAACCCAAGCTAGGTTATTTTCTCGGCTTTGGTGCCAGATATTGCTGGGAAAAGGCAGGCGGCAAAGGCAAAGAAACTGTCCCCTCTACCCAGTGCGGATTTGCCTTTGGACTTCGCGTTTAGCGAGCTCCACCCTCACTGACCTTCGGGCTAAGCGCAAAATTTTCTTTTTTACGCAACGGTAAAACAATTGGTGCTGTTATTTTTGTTCTGATCTGAACAGAGCTGTGAAGGAAAGATTGTTGCACAATTTTTATGGACAGTTAGTGATTGCGAAATATAGTGTTGGGGAAATGAAGACGAGATTAGGTCAGAGCCTTTGCGAAGGGATTCAATGAAGAATGGATTTAGAATGTTGGTAGAGAGGGTAGAGAGAGAGAAGCGAAATAGTGTGTGTGCGCGGCTGTCGATACAGTTTTAATCCCGCAGGTGAATCTTCTGCTCCATTTGCCATTTATATATAATGTTTTTGCTATAAAAGTATTTCTTTACTCCGTAATAATACAAGTTTTGTTTTACTGCCGATTAGGGTTTATTTTCGTTAAATACACCATCTTATTTTTGTGTTCTTTAGCCATTTCGTCCCTTATATTTTCATATTTCTACCTCTCTTAATTAAAGTATTCTTTATTTTCTTTCCCTTTCACTACTACTCCTTATTTATCATTTGTTATCTAAAATTAGATAGGTATAATTAAAGTACGTAATGATAAAATCTGGCTTCGTTGATTTTAGGGGTTTGTAAAGCATTTAAATAAATTTATTGTTCTATTCCTCCCACACCCAGTACTCATCCTTCGATTACCTAGTTTTCAGTTATCCTTTTGCTCCTAATTACTACATCCACCAGCTTCCATCCTAACGCTTACCAACAGCACACTCTCCACTTCATCACATAGGTTTATTATATTATGCTTGACGGTGTGCTCTAACATTAGTATATGAAGCAACTTACAACCTAATACTCGTTACACATTTGGGGATTTGTTATGATAGGACATGAATGATATTGAGGATGGATGCTGAGGGAGAGAAATATGGGTATGTTGAATATGGAAGGGGAGAAGAGAACACCCAAGGATGAGGAATTCTGTTAGGGCAAAACAAGGAGCTGGAGAAAGGTCTTGAAGGATAATAACTTAATTCCGTAATCAAAAATAGGTTTTATTTATCATAGGACATTACTTAAGCCATATTGAGCATTATTTGTGAAAGGACATATCTGGGTAAGGTCTTCTCTATATGGCATTGGCACCCCGGTACCCAGGAAAATATTATAAAGATGGAGCGCACGCAACGAAGAGGGCTTCATTGGATTTTTGGCAAATAGGTACCTCCTCCACAGCAGCACAAATAATGCCCATTTACATGTAGCTGCGGTACACGGACTTCTGGTGTAACCGATTTTGACGCTGGAGCACGCCTTATCCATGGGCGCGTTCTCCGAGGGGGTGACAAAGCCCACCCACAAGGCCCAAGGCTCGCTCCGAGTGGGGGCGGCGAGCCTTTTCCTACAGGGTGGCGAAACCGTGGAATGGCTAGCCAGCCCCTCTCAAAGACTGTCCGTCCAGACTTTTTCCCTCCCTGTGCAAAAACTATCTATGCCAATGTTTTAATAATTGACCGATTTGGTATTTAGGGCGACTGGCTCACTGCGGCCTCAATCTCAGAATTGAGGGTTTTAGCAAGTTGTTTGCTAGTGGTGGTGCCGTTTCTTCACCCATCTTTTCAAAATTTTAATAGCCTTAATTTTTAAATTTTTAAAAATCATTATGTGTGTAACTAAAGACATGGAAGATCGGGAAAGCAGACCCGAATCATCGAAGAATTGAACTCATCGAAACATTGTGCTGAGGAGAATGCTGAATATTAAATGGGCAGATAAAGTGGGGAACGAAGAGGTGTACAGAAGATCAGATGAAGAAAGGACAATATGGAAAACCCTACGGCAAAGAAGAACCTGATGGATTGGACATACCTTGAGGCACAATGAATTAGTTAGAAATATAATAGAAGGGAAGATTGAAGGGAAGGTCCTGCGAGGAAGACCAAGGGTATGTATGGCAAATGAAGAAGGACGTGAAAGAGAAAACATACCAGGGCGTGAGGGAATTAACACTGAATAGGGCAGAATGGAGGGCTGAATAAACAAATTCTAGAATTGAAATACTTATGATGATGATGCAACTTTTATACTTTTATTTTTGATAATGCGGTGAAGAATAAATAAATAAATGAAAATGAAATACATTGCGTAATACGCTGCGAGTCTCCGGAAGAGTGTGTGGCAGGGGATGAATCATTACCTAGGCATACATTATCACTCAGAGACCTCATCATCATGAGAGCTGTGATGCTGTTCAGTATCAAAAAGTGCGTCAGACCGGAAGGAGAGGTATAAGACTAGATTAATTAGGAATTGGGGTAAGGGTGGAGAGAAACCCGACGTCGATGTTAGCAGGCTCATAATAGAAGACGTTTAGGGGTTCACATTTTAACATCCCGCTCTGCTGACAGAGATCTAAGGGGACAGAGGGCTTGGAGCCCTATCTGCACGATATCCCAGGGATCCCAGTTATGTAACAGGAGAGATTTGAGCCCAGGATCCAATGGAGGGAAGAAATCACTATTGCTCTCCAGCCTAAACCGCAGGAAACTCTCTCACGTACTCTTAAATTCTCATGAACTAGGAAGGGAACTGCTCTCCAAAGCCGATTGAATTTAACTCCTCTCACACTTAAGTGGTGTGCCGTCAGCTGTCAAACCAGTCAGAACGTTGATCACTTCATCAGAGCCTGAGTTCAAACAGGCGTTAGGAAATAGCCTATGCCATGAGCCATACTCATCCTATTTTCCGACCTTTTCCTGGCATGAGTTAATTTAGCCATAATCGCGTCCATTTTTTTCGCTCGTGGAGTGCGACCTTCAACTGTTATCACTGGGGCAAGAAGCTGCTCAGAACTGGTAAAAGTTCAAGGATGGCGTGAGTGCCCCGAACTTGCTATTTTTCTGTCTTTCGGTATCAATCGCTCGCCATCGTACTTGGTCTTGCGCAGGATCAAGTATCGAGTCGAGAGGAGCTTGAGGGACAAACGCCTGGCTGGCAGGGCAGGTGAATGGATATCGAGTCGAACAGATAAAAAAAAAAGTTGGACTCCTCTCAAAGATTCTCAGTCGTTTTCCTTTCAATCTTCTTCCCCGTCCTTGTCTCCCACCTCCGTTTTTCCTGTCACTGTTACGTCTGCCCTTGCATCATCATCTTCATCTCTTATTTTTTTATCGCTCGGCAGCGCTCAGTCCAGCCCTTCCATATTCTCTTCCTCATATCCCGTCCGCAGTTTGTCTTCCTCAAGTGCTCAAGACACGACAACAATCGCCTGCGTTCATTTGTTCGTCCTTTCCGGTGCAAGGAGCTTGTTTTTTTTGTTACTTCCCTAGCCGTTACCTGCCTCTCTAAATAGAATTAGGACTCTCGTTCCTTTCTCTCCCATGGCGTGGTAGAACAGTGTGCAGAGCCTCGACACGGCATTGACTTTCGTTCTATCGATGAGCGTGTTTGATCCGACCAGGCGCTCGTGTGTGTTATTACGAGGTGCTTTATCGTGAATTACAGTCAAACTCGGATATAATGAGATCCAAGTGACCAAATTCTCTTGCTCGTAATATACGTTACTCGTTATATCCGTTACGAGTAGCACTGTCACTCACTGTATTTCCTCTCTCAAGCACACAAGCGCGCTCACACACATACTATTCTTATGCAGAGGTGATAAAATAACAAAGATTAGTATAAGATGATTGAAATTACAAAGTGAACAATTTATTCAGTAAACTATCCACATACATGCTAAATTTACAAGAAAAAGTCCTTGTTACGACAGTACAGCCACTGCTCGTTCATGTGAACTAAAGATTTTCTCGTTATAACCGTAAGGCTCTCTAATACAGTCTCGTTTTAACAATAACATATATTGCTCATAAAATGCATTATTTCCAAACAACCCTTTTCTCTTTCCTCGCAATAGCCGAGATCTCGTTTTGACCGTGCTCGTTATAAATGCGTTTGACTGTATATTATATAAATGAAATCGAACTTTATTGTAGTCCAGACAATTATTGTTATATACAACCCCTTCAGATCATTAACGAGAGCTAAATGTTATATTTCGCCAAACACAGATTTGTTTTGCTTCTCTAAGCTACAATGTTCCACTTCGAGAAATTTCTCCTCTAGAACATTTGGGGATGCCTATTGCTTTGCTGAACGAGAATTAAATCTATGCGTGGAGCATCGGGCTACTGACATCAGAATCCTGGTTCCGAGTCCAGGTAATACTTTGCTAGGCATGTCTAAATAAACTCCCCTCCGCTATTTTCTAGCTGTGTGCTTTCTAGATTAGCAGAGAAACTGGGAAACAATGGGTGGCATTGCGAAAGTAACGTGGTCCAGAACCTTGACCTAGGATTATGCAAGCCGTTCACTTTGCAAGGCGAAATAAGTAATGTAAGTTTGGAAAGTATCATACTGATGATCTTAACATTCTTAATTCAAACCCTCGTTTTGGCAATATTTTGGGGAAAAAGGTGAGTAGAATGGCGGCCTGCAGTGCAGAGGTACCGGCTTCAAATCTGTAGGATACCCAATTGGACACGTTCAGCTATATCCTTGCTTTGGAATGATACTTCGTAATTAACCCTAGAAAGATATTTCTGGGAAGGTTTTTGATTACGACTTAAGGGTTCGCTCTTAACAGGGGAAGTTTCAGGTTGCGGTGCCATTATGTCCAACACTCGTTTTGGATGCGGTTCTTTAGCGGTATTTTGTCTTAAATTGATTCAATGTATGAATCTTTGAATATTGTATTGTATATGTATTGAATTCTTGGAAACTCTTGTTCCAGGACTTGGAAGTTTTTCCCTTAAGGGAGCCAAATCAATAATGATAAATTATGGAAATATTTAGTTGAAACCTTTGAGAAAATAATCTTTTTAAGTATAATAATTGGGAGAAAAATTAGTGCTGATATTTTCAAAAATGATTTTTAAAATTTAAGCATGATTTAAAATAAAATCGGTTACACTTTTCAACAAATATATGATTCCAAAATGCGATACATATTTTTTTCTTTTGGCAATCGTTTCTGTTTGGACGCGGATTCAGTACGGTCTGTTGCTTAAATTACATTTGAATTTGGCATATAAAATGTTTTATTCATCTGCTCCTCTTTCGTTTGTTCGGATGTATTAATAGTCATTATCAATAAAGAAATTGCTTTTACCCAAATCGAGTCGACCGAATTCTTTCTGCATTCTCCGTTGTCATGGAAAATATTCAATTGAAGTGGGTTCGTATTTACGTTTCGGCAGGAAAAAATTGTTTCTTTTGGCTCTTTTCCCATCGCTGTGCGATAAAAAAATTCCTGTATATTTCACACATCTACGTTTTCCTCGATCAAATCAATCCCAAAAATCAATTTCCATCGCTCCGTGGCAATCATCTCTACCCGTATATTTCTGTTCCCTTCAATCCCATCCATTTGGTCGATTCTGAGTCCAATTCCACTTTCGTATTTCGTCCCTTTTTGTATTTTTTTCCAATACGCTTGGATCCAGGGCCCTCCTCAGCGGCCTCCTTTGACGCGGCTTCAATCATCTCGCCCGAACGGCTTCCCATACCCAAGTGGTTCCATGTGGGTCTCCTCTTCGTCGATCCCTTCAATTCCCTTCAGATTAAGTCTTCCGAGAGTCCCTTTATCCGCCCCCAAACTGATTCGCACATGCTTCAGTTTCTCCGTTTTTTTTTTGCGTCTTCCTACTCACTTTAATCCTCCAAATGTCGTACGGCTGACGGGGTAAGAGGAAATACGTAGTTTTGAGAATGTCGTTTGGAAATGCTGCTATAACCGGTCCGTGATACATTCACAACAGGATTTTCATTCAGCTACCTCAGGGATAAGGGATAAAAATGAAGTGATCGAAGATCACAATGGGAAAATAATTGGTTGAAACTATTCACCAACATGACGGGATAAGTGGTTTAATATACCTAACGTAGTTTAAATTTTTCGAATTCTATCCAGTGCTAAGTTTCTAACTTACTCATTTTACTCCGGTATAAAAAATTTCTGATAGCAAAATTCGTCAAGCGTACGAAGTACCTACATCTTGTACGGAGACTTGAAATAACGCTTGGGTGCGCTGGATTACAATCTCTAGCTCATAGTTAATTGCTTCTCAATGAGTATCGGTTCTCTGTGAATAAAAGGTTTTGAAAATGTTGGGACTTTGTATTGTTGAGTGAGAAGGAAAGGAGTAAAAACAGAAGCGTAATAAGATGTGATATCAATGAGATATTGAGTTTGTCCTGCCGATTTGCGCTCGAGGGAAGTTAGATTTCTGCCGTCTATTATGCGATTGTTTTTTTTTGTTATCTGTTGTATGTTTAGTAAGATTTCCTGCGAATAAGTCTACAAATCTTTTTGAAATCCCTTGAAACCGCTGCTACTCCGACGAATAAACGAGAGTTTTTTCATTAGGGTCTTAAAAGTTGTAGCATGCTGTATTTTGACCTACAAATAATCCCTAAGAGTTACAATTAAAGAGGTGTTACTGTTTGTAAAACATTGGACACGTTTGTTAGTCAAAGGTTGTTTCATTTTTATGTTAGTAAAAAAATATAATTTGCAATTACGTATCCCTGATTTTGCGAAATGTGTTTTGAAACAGATTATTTCAAACTTTATAATGGTTGCTAATATTCAAGTGTAAACGTAGTGGCTTCCATCACATCGTGGAGATTTATGACGAAAATTGAAGATTTGAACTTCTCATTTTCTTGAAATGAAAGTTTCCAGCGCATGCCGAACGCACAGCCGGCTCGTGCCAGCTGAATGGACTCGTTGTAACGAGATAGCGAGAGCACGTTGCCTTTATAATCAGCTCCACCCGCGGTGCGCTGTCATGGAAACCAGATCTTGTATCCCCTCCCTCAAATTCCAAGGCTAATGCGGGCATTTAGAGATAAGAGTTGTGCGAAGACTGCACACACCGAAATATTCGATGGGATGAAACCGACGCTTTTCACATTCCAGCCGCGTCAGCGTTATCACCTCTCCTCTGATGGTTTTATCGTCTCCTCCCCTCTTATTATGCCTTATCCTGCTCCCCTTCCACCTATTAACCCCCTCCGTATGCCCAACCCTCCTTCTTTCCTTAGCGTCAATGCCCTCGCTACTCGGGACGTCGACAAAAGAACTTTATTTTTTTGTGTTCTCTCACCCTCTTAACTTCCCCTCTCGGAGTTATTTTCGCCTGTCCTTGGCAAACATTTGATAAATCCCCAGAAGCTGGGGAGCCCGCTTCCGACAAGTTTTTACTCCAAATGGTTAAAATCGTAGTTTTTCGGAGCTATTTCTCGAGGCCATGTATATTTAATATGGGAGAGATAGCGGATGAGTTGTACGGGAAACAGGCTCTGACCTTCCTTGGTGATAAATGCTCTGAATTGTCGATGCAATTTTTTTTCACACTTTTGGAAATTGAAACCAATGATTTGCAAAATGCTTTCGGTCAAAATTTGTCCGAAATAGATGCTGTTCGCGGTCACCCGGTCGGGAAGCTCCGGTCTGCCAACCTAATTGCCGTGGGCTCGAATCCTGGCTCGTGGCTGGATATTTTGGTTTTCTTGGGGTTACGTTGGGTTGGACTGTGTGGAATGATATAAGCATTTGGATCATCTCATGATCCAGTTTTACTATTACTCTTCTTGTTCTCCATTAAATCATCTCATTCTCATGCAGTCCTAAGTGTTTTTAAACGTTAATTACTGAGATATTCTACATAAATGAGTGTAATTATAGTTATAATTAACATATAATCATTGGCAAATGGATTCATAGCATTTATTTTGTGCATAAGCATGTAAATCTGGTAGTCGTTTGTTTTATCTACTTATTTTTTTCTTAATTGACGTGATTAGATAAATAGCTTGCGTAACTCCCCCTATAGCCACCTTATTCTTATCTCTCTGCCGGAAAACGGCCATTAGCGCAGTTCATGCATCTCATTCATATTATCTTGTTTTCGTTTTGTGAATTAATGTGGAAACGACGTAAGAGAGCATTGTTAAGAAATTATTCAGGACTTGGAATTTTGTTCACTCTCGGGATGTTAATCTGAACTATTCTGACCTTTCCGCTGTGGCATTGGGCGTTAGTAGCAGAGCATGTTCTCTGTCATGTTGGGATGGAAAATACTGTTAGGATCTCAGTTTTTTCAAGCATGTTGGATAATACTGTAGAAAGTTAAGTAATGTTTGTCAATGTTTATTTGTTCTTCGGGGTCCTTTGTCATTGACCGTGATGTATTCTCACCATCCGATTGCATTCATTGTGATGTTCAAAATATGCTGTGTTGACAATTACGATTTGATGTTTATTTTTCGATTTTTTTATCCCGCAAGGGATTTTGTGTTCATATATTTCCATTTGATTCTCCTGATGAGTTGACTGCTTGTATGCTCATCTAAGTTCACCAGTTTGAAACTTCCTTTATTAGGACGACTTGCTTTCATTTAGTATACTCGCTGTCTCTCGTGCTTACTGCTTAGGAATTTGAGAAAGTTGATTTGAGCTTTTGACCAGTTCTCGCTGTAATTCTTTGGCGTGGAACCTCTCCTGTCACGAGGATTTCAGCATATACTTGTGGCGAAATCTCTGGATCCTCTCCATAGTAGCATATAATTACAGTTTGTCATTTTATGAGCTTCACCATAACCAGAGAAAAGGCATCGATGATATTTGATAGGGATCGGGTTGGTGTAGTTGGTCTAGAGTACTGGCCTCCCATCCCGAGGGCAGTGGCGGAATTTCAGTTGCAAACCGGCCCCTACTTGAATGCCTAGTGGAAGGCATTTCAGGTTCAGTACTCCGTCCGTCGGATGGGACGTTAAGCCGTGGTCCCTTGGCGCCTGTCGTTAAGAGTAGGATAATTCCGACGCATTAAATGTTCCTGCCATATCCCAATTATCCACCTATCCTAAATGGCGCAGATGACCGCGGCTGTCGGTTGCTAATAATGTCTGATTGCATCTTAAAAACAGGTCGGTCTATTTGCTGTAACATGTCTTGTCTTGTCTTGTCTTGTGCTTTTTTTAACATGAGAGATTATGATTGTATAGAATTTTGCATTCCATTGTTTCCGACAAACTAGTCTTCTAGAAGGGAGTACTGCCTCTGAATAAAATCTATAATCAAGCACAGAATGATGTCGCATTGCTTTAAAAACATTAGTGCTATGCCTCATGTTGACCTTCGCAAAATTGAAATAAGAAGACAAATGTTGAAATATTAATACTGCTAAATGAAAGATGTTAATGAGTTTGAAGAGAGCTTTAAAAAAAGGTAATATGAAATATCCATAGAAGAAAATCTAGAAAGGACTTGTAGAATGCAGTACGAGGGAATGACCGATGAGTTTGACTGTTAGATAAGTTCAACTAAATGAAGTCTCGTCTGACGTTAACTTTACATAAACCGTAGAAGTTTTTGTAAAGTTAACGCCACAAACATTTGTTTAAACTACGGCCGAATCATATCTCCAGATTTTTTAAAGTTAGCGTTACAATAATTTGTTTAAACTTTGGCCAAATCATACTAGTTTTTCAGACAGTGGGTATTTCAAATCTATCACCTCCGCAACAGTATAGAAAGAGTATCAGTGGGAGAAAGTGACATTGCAGTCAATGCCGTTTACGTTAGATTTAATTTGACAAGTATTCTCTGAAAAATAACGTCACTGCAACTCACCATGGAGTCGTTTTAAATGATTATCTGGTAATCGTCTCATTTTCGTAAAATGTGTTATTATGCTGTTTTATAAAAGCACTCAACTTGATTTCCTTTGTAACCGCTCTTATTTTTGTTCTGGTAAATTCTACCTAAGCGTCTAAGCTCGACCCAAATAGCTTTTCGTGTGACGTCATTACCACTTCTATTTTTTCATCCTGATAAGCCGTCGCTGGCCAAATTTCCGTTTCCGGAGGTGAAATGATTTCCATCTTGAAACATTTTCCACGTCGTTTTTTGTCGTTAATGTTGTCTGGAAGACGTCCCATTGGCTTAATCCGTGCTTAATTTGTCATGAAAAACCAGATGTTTTATGAGGTTTATTTCCTAAGAATAACGTGGTGGTGAGCTGTTGAATGATTTTAGTCAATATTCTAATAGAATTCTGATTTCATCCGAGGATCCATGGAAAATGTACAGGAAAACAAAATGGCTTGCGCAATGAGGATCATTTTGTCACTCATTTAAGGTTCTTCAAATGATTTAAGTATGTATATGTTTGTTCGTTCTCGTCGAGAGAACCATTAATGAAATCAGAGAGAATTCTTCTGGAATGAATATCTAGCGAGAAAAAAATTATAATGCTGCGATTCGCCGATGGTATAGCTCTCATAGCAGAGGCAGAGAGGGATCTGAATAAGATTATAATAACCATGGAAACAACAATGGCCAGATATCAGCTGAAGATTAATAAGAAGACAAAATTTTGGTATGCAGCACTAGGGAAGAGGCCAAAACCAGCGTTAAGCTAGGAAAACAAAACCTTGAAGAGGTGAAAGAGTTCTGTTACCTTGGAAGCCGAGTAACCAACGGTGGACAAAGCTAGAAAGAAATAATCAGTAGAATATCCCAGGCAAATAGGGTATTTTATCAAAAGAAGGATCTACTTAAAGTTGGAAATACAAGTGTAGAAGTAAGGAAACAATTCATGTGGAAGTACATCTTGAGCACATTTCTTAAAGCAGTGAGGCATGGACGATGACAACAGCGGAGAAGAAAAGGGTGGAAGCATTCGAAATGTGGTGCTTCAAAAGAACGATGAATATTGAATGGATCGACCGAGTAAGTACGAGGAAGTCTTCAGAGGAGTGATAGAAAAGAGAAGTCTGTTGAAAACCATGAAATTCTTCTGGAAACCCTAAGAAGGTGTTGGAACAACTTAATCGGCCACATGATGGCCTGATGAAGACAATGGGGTCGTTTACCATATTTTTTTTATTGCCGAATCTGATAGAGTTTGTAAAATAAAAAGACCCGTATTTTTCCTTGTTTTGATCCGACAATTATTCCCTGAGTTATAAGCGGCGAAAAACTGATGTTTTTAACCCTTTCGGAAAAGTGGGCGTGGTGCAACCTCTGACGTATATCGACTTCGTCGAATCAGAACTGAGCCCTCGAAGCTACTTTGCCTTATCGCAATGGGGGGGACACAGCTGACTCGGCCAATGGGAATGATTGCGACAGCATCTGTGCGAGCACACCTTCCGAGAATCCCCCTCCACTCCCTTCCTCTCCCCTGCTAGCGGTCAAGGACGGGAGGAAAATGACGTCAATGTTATCACAGCAGCATTTTCGGTGGGCGTCACCTTTTGCTTATTTTAATTTTTGATTTATGAGTGAATGGTTGTGGTTAGGAGATTAATTTTTTCGCTAAAATTCTTTTTTCGTTTCCATCTAACGATTTCGTATACAAAACTGCGATTTCGGTTCCGAGTGAACGCCCCCATTGTTGAAGTACAAGTAAATGGGAAGAACGGCAAAGGGAGGCCTCGGATGAGATATATGGAGCAAGTTATGTAGATGTGAAAGGGAATAAATGACTGAATGTGAATAATTTATCCGATAGAAGATGACTAATGATGACGATGATGTTTATTCGTAATTCGCGACCAATTTTTGTGGAATTAACCGAATAAAGTGTATATTTGTAGAGTAATTTTATCAGCTGCAAGATCAGTATTAATTAGTTATCTGTACGGATTCGTCGATAACATTTGTTACGGTATCTTGTTTTACGCGGAAAAAATGTTTACCTGTCTCCCTAAATTCTGAAATACAAAAAAATAATCCATCCTATTTGGCGATTAAATTATAATGCATATAATTGACGCACACGATAGTAATCCTATCGATTCGCTCCTAGTTTAACGCCCATCCCACCTAGCGTTGTGCCCTTTTGTCGGTATTTTTCCACCTCCAACTCCTCTACCTGTACATTCGTCGCGTCTTCGGTCAGTTTGAAGAAGGGCGGTGCCTTATTTTGCCGGAATTAAGTCGCCATCCATCGCTTCCCTATTGTTTCAAGTCCACGTCCTTTCTCCACCACGATCTCCTGGCGCTCTCTCCCTTCCTCGGAGTACAAGAGAGAAACGATGCGTGCGGAGAAAACAAAGCCTTCGTCTCGTTACGCATGCCAATGATTCCTCTGCATATATATCTCTCTTTATCCCTCCCTTACCACATCTTCACTCCATTCCCCTCTCCCTTAATCCCCGCCTCTCCCACGCGCCTACAAGCCTTAAAGGAATTCCCTTCGCTATCTGTCGTTCCCGTGGAAGCCGTCGAACAACTTGAGATTCAAGGGTGTGTCCATCTTTCGGATTCTAAATTATTCATTTCTGGATTGTCTCTTGACGCAGTATTAGTTTTGTAACCGCCAACAATAACAAACCATAGTGTACAACACGCAGGCCGATCTGGTTAGAGTTCATCATGAGGAAGGCCAAACAGCGCGTAAAATCTCACATCAGGGTAAGGTGTAAATTCTGTTGCTATAAGTATTAGTAGAAGTCCACTTATTAATCAGAGTTCCGCTAGTTTTAATAGTTTATAACCATTTTTACGAAACTGTATCATCATCTTATTTCACTTTCTTATCTCTCACGCCTCTCTCCTCCACCATAATCCTCGGATAGTAATATATAAGACAAGAAAAAAGGTCTGTGTTACCTGAAAACGCTGCAAGGTTGCGAAAGTAATTTTCATAAACAGCAATAAAAAATGGAAGACTTACTTAGTCACCTACAAAAACACCAGCAGCCATCAGCTACATCCTATTCCTAGAAACTCCGGTATTATTCTACAGATATCTGTTACTGATAATATCGGGTTGGGTATTTGGTTGGTTTTTTTAGATGTTCAAACGGCTGGGGTAGTATCGCGGCGTGTAACATAAGATCATGATTCTAAGACGAACACAATATATATGCCTTGGGCGGAATCCGAACCCACGACCTTTAGGTTGCGAGGCCAGCGCGTTACCAACCTGGCTTCCTCGGTCTGTCGGAGAATATGTCATAGCCTGTGTCTAGATTGGCAAAACAGAGAGGCCTCTTCTGGATTTGACCCAGGAAACAATGGACAGTAGCCTAACGGTTTAACCCAGCGGTTCCCAACCTGAGTTACGGTGATTTGGGAGTAAGCGAGTTAATTTTTATAATGGCGGAAGTAACTATGAGCATATTCGTTCATTTGAATATTTACATACAGTCATGGGCTAACATCCGCCATTACAGTCATGGGCTAACAGCCGCCATCGCATTATCGACGAGTAAACTATCGCATTGCTAGTGACTGAACTTCGGTTTCAATTGTAAATGAACAGCAGCTACATAAATGATACGGTTGGCTCAAGCATAAGGGGTGCTTATTAGGAAATTGCACCGCTGATATATACGCAAGATAAAACAAAGGCTGGAAACTGGCTATACCTCTTTGCTTTACAACCTGAGTTACTTTAGCACAACAAACAAACAGACTTTTCTACCAAAGGAGAGCTCTCCTAAGGTGAAGATAATGAAACGTAACAATGCCAAAACAATTCTCCGCGGAATACAATAAAACAATTGCGAATCGAAGACCTCAGAATGCGATACGGAAGCGCGTGGTCGTATCAATCGCGTTGATCGAGAGACCAAAAGTCAATGCCGTATCGAGGAGGAACAATCGGCCAGTATAGGTCCACGTGATCTCTGCGTGGTGGGCCACAGGACTTTCGTGGGGACGAAATGAAGCAAGGCCGCCCTTCCTCAACCCAAAGATCATATTTCTCCATTCACGCGAAGTGTAGGTTTCGCCACCGCTATCCTATTTTGGACCGAAATGGAGCCAAGGTCAACAAATATGTTAAATTGACCTCCCTAGATTGCTTATATTGAGATCAATATTTCGATGTCGCGTAGACTTACCGCATAGATCGCCGTCATTCGCCCATGTTGGTAGGAAATTCGGTCGGAAAAGTAGTCACGGTACTGGCATCTCAGCTCAATTACCCGAGTTTGTGTGGAAGTGTGGAAATGTTAGCGGTAATTGTTTGCTCCTTTCGGGTTCGTTGCGGATAGTCCTTCAAGGTTTGAGCTGTGCCCATCGTAGTTCAGCAGGGAATGTGAGTTGATATGATGGCTTGAGTACTAACTTTGCATCCAGGATGCCCGAGTACGAATCACACCGAATGGTATGATTCTCTCAACCCTTCTTTTCTTACCTCCCTATTCCTTCCTAAAACCTATTCCTTACATCTGATGTGCTTTTATATGCGTGGAGGGCTATGAACAACCACTGAAATGCGGCGACCCTCAGAGTAGCATGCTAATGCGTGCTAGGTCGAAATTTATATTAGACATCGGACTCCTTTTTGTTGTTCCTCTACTTCACCAATCCTCAAGCATCATTGAAGTAGACGTCAAATAACCGGCATAAATAGAAGGAGCGCATAAACCCCTGAAGTTCTTGGATAAATTAATCTGACTTTAAGTGTCAACCGAAAACTAAAAATTCCGCTATATAACTGCGAAAATGGATATTCCCATAAACAACGATTTTTTCTTGTTTAGCGCGGGTATTTGAATTTCTTTTGTACCTTGTAATTTTTAGATTTTCACTCAAACGTGAGTTTAGCGCGGGTATTTGATTTTAATAGAGCATTCAAAACAATGAAGGTGCTTGCAGTTGCTTAGTGGAATTGCTTCATAGTAAATTATTCAGTGACACAATTTCTTTCTTATCAAACGGATCTAATTATTTTACGTTGCAGCGAAGCTCGGGTCGTAATACAATAAGGAAATTTTGGATATACCAAGTCACCGGATCTGTCCATAAATACAACCATTTCATTCATTACTTTGAAGAAAGCGTAGGGCGAAAGCAGTCGAGCGACAGGCCGCAGATCCATTCCACAGGGGTACCTGAACGAGTTAATGACTACAAGGAGTGCAAGAAGGTGTTTCCGGTGGCAGTTCACTGGTTTCTTCCAGTTAACCGTTTAAACGAGGGCCAGATACCTGAGGCACTATTGTATATCGATCTTTCCCCCCCCCCCCCCTCTCTCTCTCATATCGTTTTTTTCTCGTCATTCCATCTTTCTTTTATTCATCTCCTTCTATCGCCTCGTATGAGTTTCTTTCTACTCTCAGCTCTCTGTGTTGGATTCGTGAATTGCAAGAAATCTAAGAAACGTTTGCGTTCCCTTTCAGTTTCGTCTCAACTTATTTTTTTCTTTCTACCCGTTGTCGGGGGTTCTTTTCTCTTTAGTTCTCTGCTTCCTGGGCGCTTTTTATATAGAACTTCACGCGAGGCGTGTCACATCATACAGAGTGCATATTTTTTTTAAAATCCACAGCCGTTAATAACTTGAGGCCATAGGGTTAAGATGCTGAGCGGATTGATCCAAATCGCCTTTCTTGCCGCGCATAATTAAGACGATTGGGCGCTATCATGGAAAATAACGCATTCGCAAGTTCGTAATACAATAAGGAAATAATAACTAACTATAACGTTTTTATTTACGTTTAGAAGACCTGAAGTTCGGTTGAAATTGCAAGATTCCGTTTAAGAGATGATTACAAGAGTGGTGGTTTCGCAGTGTACTCTTTTTAGAGAGGGTCTATGAATGGAAAGTGATAAAGTCAGCAAACCGCTGAGATCTGTGATCACATTCTAGATTAAGTGTCAAAGAAATCGATTTAAGAGATCCATACGATAGCGAAGCTTATGATGTATCTGAGTGTCTCTATATTTCATAACAGTATTTGTGAACTTTAATTTGAGTGTAATACTTTTTGAGTTAATCTGAAAGCATATAACATTGGATAGCCCTTGTTAGTTTTGTTGTGGTGAGATGGGAGGAATTAGGAACTATATTGAGGTTTAATTATGAGCATGATTCTTTAACACTCTAGTATTTTCATTTTTATTACTTGAGGAGATTTTACTTTGCAGGGTGAGGCAGTATCTTTGTTAAACATAAAAAATGCATTATCAATTATGTGTTTACCTGGCTTATGCCTTTCGTTCGGTATCGTCAAATGTTTTGATAATCAGAGAGCTCGAGGGAAATACCTTAATGTGTGGAAATCGGAGAACTCAATAGACATTACGTAAGCGACATTATCTACCATAAATACGGATTAATATCTTCTCTATGTGGACCACCCAAACAGATAGATGCGACTCATATTAGTGAGTTAATGAATACGCTAATATCGCCAGTAAGTTATGGAAGTGACAGGTCGTGGCTGCTAATCGAAACCGATATACGTTATAATGTGAAAAGAATTATCTTGAAAGGGAATCATTAATGAAATATTTTTGGAAAGATTTGCTGAGAGAGAAAAATTCATATTTAAATCTCTTTGGGCAATTAGCCACGCTCCTTTACTCGATCTTAATATTTTATCCTCCGTGCTGGAAAAATTACAATAAATTTGAATAATGAATGGTAGTGATCCCGTAATTGAATTCTGCTGTTTCTCATTGGACAAATTAGTAAATGGAATTCCCCGAGATCATTAGTGCCCTGTGAAAGCGCCGGGTACTCTCGCAATGTCACGATTTCCCTTTTACTTCCGTTATTCTGTTGAACATCATCTCTCCTGGTTCGTGTTAGGTATTTGTCCATTGCTCTTCCTCGTGGTGCTTTCCCTTGGAGTTTTACCTCCAGTATGCTACTAACAAATCCATTGTGCCTCAAGTTGTGCCCAATCCATAGTTATCTTCTGTTCCATAGAATTCTTTCTTTTTCGGCCCTTCTGCATACTTCTCCCTCACCTCCTACGTCCTTTCATAAACTACCCTTCCGTTTGATCTTCTTAATCTTTCTCCAGTAGGCACCAGGTTCGCAAGATTAAAGTCTTTTCTATCCCGCTTTTCAAATGGTTCTTGTGACCCGCAAAGTGCTTCTGCCCCTCACGAACGTTTGTTATACATTACTTCTTTGTCTCCTGTGGATCTTCTATGAGTATAGATAAGTATAGACATCATAGCTTGATGTATTCTTCGCATGATGTATACCTATGCTGCTTCTTCTATCCCACGTAATGCTGCTCCAGAGGTGGGTCTATGTTTCCACCTATTCCAGTTTCTCTCCATTGAGGAGCTTCTCTGCTTTCGTTTTCATTCTTTCAAACGCCGCAAACTTAGTTCTCTCCTTTTCCATAAACATCATCATAAGATTAGTTTTACGCATATCATCACTCGATTTGCTTTCAGCTAACTTCTTCATATGTACGTAATTCTTCCCTTTCACATCCCTTGCCACTTGTCCCTAGTATCGCATGCAAAGTTTGTCTTTGCCGTTCAAGCAGTTCACATGTCCTCCCTTCAGGTCATCACGTCTCCAGATGTGGCCAATTAAGTTACCTCGTCTCCTCTTTAAAGTTATCAGCAGGCTTCTCTTTTCTCCCGCTCTACTTTCCTTCTTTGGTAATTTGGAACATCCGTTTTTCCTACATCATTCTTTAGTTGTACTAAATTTCAAATGCCTCCAGCCTCGACTTTTACGCTGCAGTTATCGTCCATACCTCACTGCCATTGAGAAGCGTGCTTCAAATGTACGTTCCAATGAATTGTTTCCATACTTCGTTATTGTATTTCCAGCTGGAAGTATGATCTTTTTTTGGTAGAATACCGTCTTCGTCTGGGATCTTCCACAGCCTATATCCTTCTTGCTTCGCCCATCGCTGCTTAATCTGATTTCCAGGCAGCAATACTCTTTTTGCCTCTTCTATCTCTTGGCTCCCTTGCATCGGTCTTGGCCTCCTATCTTCTTTTGCACATTGGTTTCTATTTATATGCATGAAAACCTTTCTTGGAGTGGTTTGAGGTTCAGGTATTATCCGAGCTGCGGGGGCACCTTAAAAACAGAATCCTGCCGCTCTGTGCTCTGCGAGGGCTTCAAAAGCCGTCTCCGACGGAGCGATGTTTTTGGGAGTGTGTTTTGTGAGGGCGGCCTTCGTCTCCGCCGGTCGCCCACGCCGCCGCCGCTCCGCCTTCCCGGGCGAAGCACTCCGAGCCCCGCCCCGGTCTCCTGAAAACAAAAAGAGATCAGCAACCACCTCGTCTCTTTCGGGTGCCACTCCTATCTCCCTCCGTTCCTCCCCCAGCCTCCTTTGACAACGCGGCCTCCATCAATCTTCTCCCGCAACACCGTCTCCCTTTCCTGCCCGCTCTCTCCACGATAGGAGCAACTGCGCAGCTCCTTCTACAAACGTGCATATATAATACACGCTGGTCCCTGTTTTGTGGTGAAAACCGCGGAAAACCATGGAAAATAATGTGGTAGTAGATTTTGGGTTAGGGTGTTCCAACTGCTAAGATTACACGGCACCGTCCAACATAATGATCCTACCATAGACGAGCACAGCATCCGAGAACAGCATATTAATGTGTTGAGTGAAGTGCTGGCCTCCCTTCCGGAGTACTCGAGTTCAGATACCATAGTGGCAAAAGAATTTCATGGTGTATCGTGGTGTGTTTACATGGTAGGTGTAGGCACGTAGCCAGAAATTTGCTTCGGGGGGGGGGGCTACGTCTTGCGTAACTTGAAACAAATCAGCCTTGCCCATTCGGTGCCGACATGTTACAAATCTCTTCCCTTAATTTTCAGTGATAGGTATTTACTTCGGCAGTACCCATACTTATTTCTTCTCACTGTTAAGAAGTTCACTGCTAAAATCAGAACAGCAAAATTATTCGAAAAAAATTTCGGGGGGGGGGGGGGTGAAGGCCCCCCCCCCCCCTGGCTACGTGCCTGGGTAGGTGGTGTGGTACAAAGAATAAAGACAACTTAATTGATCATATCTTTAGACCAAATGGCCTAATGAAGACGATCTTCGAGGGAAAAGTGAACGGTAAGAATGGAAAAGGCGTGACTCGTATGAGATATATGGAGCAAGTAGTGAAGGATGTAAAAGAGAAAATATACTTTAATATGAAAAGGCTGGCCGATAGAAGAAGAATTGAGTGGAGGGCTGCGTCAAACCAATCCTAGGATTGTTGACCGATAATGATGATGCTCGTTAGTTGCTGCGAATGACTTACTAATAGGCTGGAACAAATTAAGCTGTCGAACCTTTCGCCTCCTATCAGCCACAACAACATAACATGCACGTGGTGGAGGGATTCGAACACACGGTCGTCAAATTACCAGTTCGGCACGTTACATCACTTCTTTCAGGCCATCGAAGAGAGTGAGAAGTACTCGAGAGTTCATTTTTGAAGAAAGGAAGCATAAAATGGATAACATAAATCTCCCACGACCGGTAATACATCACTGTGGATAACAAATAATGATTCGTTTGAATGATGCACTTTTCGATCGCCCGAACTCAAAAACAAAAGCACAAAAGATAGCCCAAAACCGAGGCTACCTTGGCGCTGAGTGGATTTCAATTTGTTCACCGCATTTCTTGCGGTTGGGTAAGCACGACAAAATTTCACTTAAGGATGACATAATATCTGCGGTGAAAACTCTCTGGAGATTTATAACTCACAGATTTTTGTCTTCAAGTCTTAACGGTTCTCGTTTCCCTTTAACGGGCCTTGGAATGACCTCGTAAAGCTCCATCGAGTGTGACGCAACGGCGCGATTTTTCCCGCCCATGAGAATCGATGCAATTTCCTTTGCGTCGTTCTCCGTTGAACGGGATAGGGATTCAATAAGGTGTGAATTGCTTGAATTAAGTTAATGGTATCGTCCATAGGGTTCAAACATCAACCAGCAAGTTCAGTTACTTAACGCATTCGTAGCTTCTTATTGTTTTTTCTTATAATAATGAGAATCTTTTTCATTGGGTGGAAATAACTTGACACTAGAATCAGCGTCGTTGTATCGAAAAGGCAACAAGAGTCCATGGTTTAATGTCCCATCCGAAAGCGGAGTACTGAACTTGAAGTGCTTTCCTTGCAACGCTCAAAAAGGTTTCGGGATGCAGTGCCGGGTATTAAACCCGGTCACTTAGATAAGAAGGCAATAATCAAGCCGCGTTATGAACGCAAATCCCTATACTTAAATCTAGTTGCGCTTGAGTCATTATCTCAGATGGCTCTTGTCCTGCAAAATCAAGTATGTATTTATACAATTAAACTCATTGTTAGATCTGGTGTTTTCCCGGCGAATAATATGTGTGAAGATATGGAGAACCTGACCCGGTGTGAAACCCGAGAGATCTTCACACAAACTCATTGTTGTCGTAGTTGACTTCAGGAAAATGTATCTAGGAGAAATCGAGAAACGGTCGGTAATTTTACCTCGCACTTCTATTATGGGCACAACTATTTTTTGCACACATAGGCATCATCTTCAGTTACCCGCGCTTTTACTATAATTACAGCTAGTTTTGACGCTTAGGTCCCTGAAGATATACCTTATTTATTGCAATTAGCTGTACCTACTATTGTAAAAGCGTATAGAAAATTACCTATTGTTTTGTGATTGCTTCAATGCAGTTGAAATTTCCTCCTTGATTTGCTATTTCATTCATTGCACCAATAACAAACTTGTATTCGTGCAAGTAATTGGTTATTGGTACGTCTTCACCAGTCTAGTATGTCAGTCATCGTAAGACCTAATACCGGATTTGATGCAGCTTTCCTCTCGTTTCTCCGTTCAGCTAACATTGCCTTACCTAAGAAATTCTCCTCTTTTTTTATTCGTCAATTCTTGTTCCATAAATCTCATACGATACCTCCCTTAGCCATTATGCCCATTTACTCTTCCATCGAGGGCTGTATTCATTAGACTATCACGCCTCAAGACATGGCTGGTTGGTTTGTCCCATCCGTTTCTTTTTTCATCTCTTGTTTTCTTTCCTCCCTCAATTGGAACTTATTCGGTTGTCAATAGGTCCATTTATTTTATCTGTATCATTTTTCTCTGCCATCATTCTTCAAAGGTTTCATGATTCAGTTTGTATGCACCTTTTGAGTCCAGTGATCCTCTTTCTGGATGCATAATCTATATCTAATCAGGAAACTGTTTCCGTGACAGGTTGTTCCCTCACTTTATCCATACTTAGGAGGAAACTGATTGTCTTTGGGTAAGGGTGGCCATTACGTCATTCAAGTCTTTTGGTAAATGCATATCAGGGGTGGGAATTGAGCATATTATGCAATAAATTGGGATTTAACCTTCCGAATTCTTTTGATTTTCACGATACGTTTTTTTAATGTATGGCACTGAAATTTATTCTCTATCAAATTTTTAACGAGGGTAAAATATATTATACCGATGATGGAGTTTTTTTTCAGTGGTACCTGTAATGGCTTCATTTTTTCTACCTTTCGTATACTTCATTCTTGAACGAACAAAAATGAACTTTATACGACAATATTCTCGTAGAACTTACTTTGACAATATTCTCGTAGTACTTACTTTCACATGTGTGATTTGGCACTTAATGCACTTTCGTACCATTTTAATTGAAGAAGGCTGAGGATTTCAGGATTTCAGAGAGCGTTTACGTGTCGTGCTGGAGGATGGTTTCGTTGGTCTGTTGCAATACGCTCCAGGGACGTCGAGTAGTTTAATTTTTCATGCCAGGGATAATTACGGTAGAATACCGGTCAAGTGATGAGTACATGAAATGCTTTCCATGTGATGTTGTAAGGATACGATTTCCTTAGCTGAAATGTTGGTTCTTGAATAAAATGAAATTTATTGCTTTCTCTCGACGATGGGTCTTTTTTGTGTGAGGTGTAACGAGAGAGAGTGTCAAGTGTTGATGACCTCGTTTTGAGTAGTTCGGAAAGCATTAAGTACCGTGCGATTTGTGGCATTGTTGCAAGCCCAGTGCCTACGGTCCGATTCAGGCGTTGAGTACACTCTCAAGCGCTTCAAAACCATCCCAAATGTTACCGCATCGCAGCTGCGGTAGTCTTTTGTTTCCTCTTCGCTTAGCATTTCACGGTGAACAATTAAAGATTCTCGGACTTTCTTTGAATAAAACCGCGCAGTCCGGTCTTAGCGATAAATTCCGTTTAACGAGTGTCTGGTCCCAGATGCAGGCAGTAACGTTTTTATATGAGCCGGATTTCTTGCCACGGAAGAAAAAGCTACTGTCTTTTTTTTAAGCCCCAACCGACTGAGTAGAACTCTTTTAATTGCCATCAGAATCTTTTATTTGGGTACGCTCTCTGGTTCTAAAGCGCTATGTTGGCAAGTGGTAAAAGATTAAAATAGAGGATCGAAGATACGAGTGTGCGGGTAAATTTTTATTTCCGTTTTGCACGTGCGTAGTTGCCTAGTGGTATTTCGCGCTCTTTGAAGGAAGGGGCACGATACCGAATTCCAAGTCGAGCATTCTTGAGAATTCCAGCTCCTTACGATGGACGACCTGTCTCTGTTAATTAAGAAGAAAGGGGAAGAATTCCTGAAATCGGCGTGCCTGGTTTTATTGTTAATGAGCCGGTGAATATTTAGAAGTTTTCACCCGCTGCTGTGCCAGTAAGATTGTTGGGTGGAGACCACTTTGCAGATTGAATGGTATTCATCGAGATGCTGGCGTGAATATCAAGGCACTAAATACAAATTCCAACCCTTCTACACGAGGAGCGTAAGAATCACCAGGATCTCAACTTCAACCAGTAGAAGGTTCCTTGCCCTCTGCAATGATGGATATTCATTTGCATTGAAAGACAGGAGAATTCTTCGACTTGGCAATTATAATTCCGTAGAATTCAACCGCATAAAAGTAAGATAATAGCCCATTATTCTCGCTTTTGATTCCTCTTTACTCGAAATTTCGAACCAGACGCTTAGAAAAATACGGAATTGCGACTTTGAAATGTGATTTTCATTTAAATCCTTATTTTATTTTAGACCTTTTCAAGTAGGTATGTAGTTTTTTGATATTGAAATGAAGAAAAATCTTATTCTTCTTTCATCAAGAAAACAGTCAATGAAATGAAACAGGTAACGGAAGTGTCGTTGCCAATTTTGAGCACCAACATAGACACATATCCGTTGCATACCCAATGTTTTTCATACATTATAATGTTGATTGCGGAAATGTTCACGACAATATTTAGTGAAAACCGTAGAATGAAATCGTTTAGTGATCATGTAAAGGAAAAACGTAGTGGAGAAAGAATCGCTGGAAATCCGAGACACCTATGATAAAAATAGTACCTAAGTGGACGATATTTCTTGGTTATCAGATTCGATGGTTTCTTCAGAGAAAATTAAAAGTTACACATCAGGTTCTGATATTTTAACATTATACATTCATAGGTGATAAATAGGTTTATGCTTATAATTTAGTATTGATTATCTTGATATACGAGTTACGGTTACGTACCTACTCATTACTCATTTTTTTGCCATTTCGTTAATAAAAAACAATTGTAGTTTCTGAATATTATTTTAAAATCATCTTTATGAAAGGTTCCTTTTCCTTTTTTTTTTAATTTCACAATATTCTGTCACGTGTTCTAACGTTTTTCCCGTTTTCAGTAACGAGTTTCCTTTGCGTTTGAGTTCTCGTACAGAAATTGAGTACCGAGTACATATGACTAAAATGTCATCCATCATCTTGTAAAAATGTTAGATGTAAGGATTGAAGGGAGCGCTTGATTGGCAGTCAATTGATATAATACTTTGCGGTTAAACATAATTCTGAAACATTATCATTATCATTCGGGCATTAGTACTTCAAGTAGTTCTTTCGGGTGTGGTGACCGACAGCTGAAGGAATGCGCATCATTAAGCGCAATTTGATAATTTGGTATGGGTAGGAGTTTCTTGACGAATGGTGTTAAGGTGGTGTGGAACCCAGCTTCAGCTTTCTCTTAGTGAAAGACACCACCTGGGTCCACTGTGTAACGTTCCATCCGACGGACGCAGTAGGTATTCACTGAAAAATGTCCTCGACACAGCACTCAAATTGAGTACGGTATACTTATGCCGTTGGCGGAATTCAAGTCCAGGTCTGATATGTGCTGCAGGGGCAGTAGTAAATCCGCAGTTAAGAAGAAGTTGATGGGAAGAATGTAAGATATCCTACTAAGTTTCCATTAAAACCTGGCCAAAGACTTTCTCCGGCAAATTCGTATTGTCTTGGCGGGGATTTGTGTGAACGGAGCAGGGATCGAGCATGATTTGAGTCAAGAGAATATCCGATATAAGCCTTCTCTTTCATGCTGACGCAGGAGTCTTAGCGTAAGATAGATTAGAGAGCATGAGCGTTCAGTTTCAGTGAATCTTTCCGGCAAGCTGAGGCAGAAAATCCTCTCGGGGCGATCATAGGATGAAATTTAATTTTGATGAAGTGTCTTAGGTTTGGTCTTCGGTGGTAAAACTTGCAGATATAAATTCTTGACGTCGTATGTCGTCACTTTTACTGCGTTTTAACATATGCAAGATGATTTTACTCCGGGACCGGGATGGTTTGGTGGCTAGAGTAATGATTTACCATCCTCGAGGGCGAGAACATGAATTTGGGTGACTAGTTTAAGCTCATTCTGAAGATTCTGGCGATATAGAGTGGAAGCGAAACATGATAACATAGAAAACACGAGCCAAATCCACAGAAGGAATAATAAACTTTACTACGTTCAGAGTTTCACTGTATTACAGCATCATCAGGTCAAGCTCGCCTCACCTGATGATGCTGTAATCCAGTGAAACCCGGGTCGTCGTAAAGTTTATTATTATTTTTTTGGATTTGTCTCGTGTTTTCTTTCTATGCTATCATGACTAGTTTAAGTTAATCGACAAATTTCCACATGGAAAAAAAATTCAGCTGGTAACTCCAGTAAGGTGTTCCCAGCTAGTTCGCAATCCTTTCATTACTTGAAGCTCTCCGTCGATAGGACTTTGAATCTTGAACCCCGTGATGTCTTCTGCTTAGAGTAGGCCGATGCTGACGCCGTGTTTCCCTCTGCCCTTGCTTCACCTTTTCTTCACTCTCACTCACAGACGTTGTGTTGGGGCGTCGGAAGATACGCATGCATTGGATTCTAATATGGATTTTTTAGGCGATTGCTATGAAATATCCTGTGTGTTATGCGTCCACCATTTCGCCTGCGCATAAACGTTTAGGCTTGGCAAAATTAGGTTTTTAGGAGCATTAACTGCTTGGGTTTTATCACAGCGCCTAACCTAAACATATACCTTCAAGCAAGACCATGCACATACCTCAGGCAGGGTTCGAACTCGCTATCTTCCGATTACAAGGCTCGCGTCTTTCCGTTCTCTACCTACCGCTCCTGGCTTTCATCGGTTTCAAGATATCCTCCTGTTGCAGGCTAGGATACAGTAATACAATTTTTTCTCAGGAATCATTGACTTAATTTATATTATCACCTTATATTTAATGCCAAAAAAAGCCTTGATAAGAATCCAACATGTCAATCCATCTCTGCTACTCCGCATGTCTCAGTCGTTGAATCATTTCTCGTTGCGTATACTTATATATTTTTTTCTCTGTTATCTGTCATTAATAGTGTTTACATTGCTACATCAATTTCATGGTACCAGTATCTAACTTTTCGCAATGTAATATAATCTTACTTCTGACAGTGATTTAAATGTGATGCATGAAGTTCAGAAAAACACAAGGATCGTGAGTGAATGATAATATTGACTTCAGGCAATTGAATCTTGAACCCCTTGATGCCTTTTGCTTAGAGTAGGCCGATGCTAACGGAATCCATTACTCCCCATCTCCAAGAACCTAAATTCCAGAGAAATTTCAATGTCGTGGGTTCACCACAATGATAAAATCACTTACAACCTTATCACTTCCATTATATCCATGTATATTTGGAGTAAATAATTGTTTATATTAAAACATTTTCTCTATCTATATATTCAACACATGATATGCCGATAAGTATTTCAATAACGCCTATTTTTTTCTTTAAATCCCTTGTTGTGCAGTTTAACAATTTTCTCAACTAAATCAATAAAATTAAATTTCTTTAGATTTATTTAAATTAAGCGCTTTCACGAGCGTTTCAGAAAGTGCAGATCATGTAATATCTCATTCGTATTTGAAATTGATTTTGAGATGTATTATAAATCACAAGTTATCTTTGAGATTTCTTTTTCTCTTCGTTAAATTGTATCCTCTCTCATCTGCGGATTATTCATTCAATTCGCGCTTTGAAAGATTTGCAATCGTTGAAACCCGGGCTAAATGCTGGAAAGGAAGAGATGATCTTGTTTAGCTGTCTCTACATGATGAGGATAGGGGGAGGAGAGGGGGTTGGCAAACGTTATGTCTTGTTTTGATCGGAAGCCATTTTCAGAGTTGATAGGCGCCGCTTTAGAAGTAATTTTTTTAGATTTACTTACCATATGAAGAACGTAATTGAACATATTGTGAACAGGCCGTGATTAGGTAAAACGCCATCTTGGCAACCCAAGTGTCGTGGCATCCGAATCCGAATCGGGCATGGCTGTTGTGTTTGTATTAGGATTAAAGTGTTAAGGTATGCGTTGTGATATAATCTTTACCGTTGCTGAACCTAAAAATGCATGTCTACCGCCACGTATTTCGAAAAATTTGATGCAAGATGAAAATACACAAATTTAGAAAACCATCTGCTCTTTCCCGACCATACATTTTCTCCATCAGCTTTCGATGCTTTGCTGTCTAACTGTTCATTTGAGGCCGAGCATCGCGGTATTGATAACCCAAGGAACGTTTCACCTCCCCCTCTCGTTTTTTTCTGAGAATTCCGTAGCCGAATATGGATCTCTTCAAAATACATTTCCTCCGGTTTCCCATTAAGGGAAGGGGTGGCCGGCGGCGTCCCTCCCCCCTCCGAAGAAGAAGAAGGAAGGGGCAGCTGGGATTTACGAGACAATCCTCTCCACCCCTCTGGCGGAGATAATTTAGCAGTTACCCGAAAAACGTGAGCCGACTTTGTTTTGCTGAGCGAGAGGCGTTACTGTATCGCAGCTTCGTCGCGTAATTTCGACTAATGATGACGGCTCAATCGCGACCACCGTACTTTCTCCCCGTTGCTTTCTCATTGGGCGGTTTCATTATCCCGTTTATTTTAGAACCTTCTGTCGTTCTCACATTCTGGGGAGGTAAACGACTGCTAAAGCCATCTCTCTCATTAAGGATAGGTGGATAGTTAAATTGGGTACGGGAAGGAAATAAAATAACGCGTGATAAAACAGCAATAGCTGGTAGAAGAAGGAATCAAAATTAAAAGGATGGAATGCACAATCGTGGAGTGAAATCGTAAGGCACAAGGCATCAAGGAAGTTAGAATGTACTGGACGAGGCATTGGTATGCTAGCCTATGGTTGAGAATGAAACCTGAATGGGGGAGGCTTGGGAACACTAAGGTGTTCTTCTCCATACTAAACATATCGTTTTGTATGGCCCCTTATGGGGACTGCATGTTCATTAAAACAAATTACTATGAAATTTTACCCAAATTTCATTGCATCAGCGTCAGCTACTCCTCCTAAGGATATTATAATGACATATTAGGCTCCCCAGGCTGTTAATTTTATCGCTAAAACTGGTCTGAATCTAATCTTATGGGTTTTTGCGCACTATCAACCGTTTTTCTACCTATTTTAACACTGCCGTTCACTATTCGTCTTATACTCATTTTGGAGGGTGACATTTTACCGCGTGCAAAATCATCTTATAGTATCGCATAAGTATCGCGAGTATAGCATGCCTCATATGTCCGTACTACCGAGATGGCCTCTGGCTTAGCAAATCAACTGCGATGTGTACTCCAGTGCATTCTAAACTCCTAGCAAAGAACAGCCTAGTCGAGAGGGGAAAGAAAAAGGAGTATTAACATTAACATTAGTATTAAAGGACATGTACACACATAACCCAACCATTTTATCTAACCTTTTCCACCTATGACACTAGCCGCCGTGGGTTTGATGGCCGTCGCTCCTGATTAGGTCATCGCTCTCTCATGAAATTCTCAATTTTTTTATTTGGAATTTTGTTCATAGGTAAAAAAAAGCGGAATGAATTTCCGTGTTAAATGGGCGCGTGCGGTCTTCTTTCGTAGTTTTCCGTAGCTGCTGTTCTTTTTTATTTTTTCCACGGTGTCTCCGGGTTTTTTTTTTCACGGCCATGTGAACGTACGCGGATATTTGCTTCTAAGAACAATGCAGCCATTATTCCGCGACGGAATTTGGGTGGAGTGTGCTTAACTGCGGCGGCTTTTAAGATGCACCGTTGAAGGAAGAGGCGCACACATACTTGATGGCCTTCGTAAAATTTAACGCCTCGGCGCGAGAAGTTCATCCTGTCTCAGGTTTGCGGTCGTTCGAGTTCAAAGGAAACTGGAATATGTGCTTGGAATCTTCCACGTGCAACAAGATTACTCGCTTTCTCTCGCTCACCCACGAGTACATTATTCGTCTGAACCGCATAAACCGTGTTGGCCAACATGTCGAAACTTCATCGGTATATCCACAGTTGAAGAAGTAATTAAATATTCAATGGATTCGACCATTCAAGAAATACAACATTTTTTAATTAAGGAAGGGCCATTCTTGGTTGGTGTGCTCGCAAAAGAGTTCTTGGGCGCCTTGGTTCAAATGACAGTAGTCGCATATATTTATCTTTAGCACACTGGTCCCCGCGTGAGTGCCGAGTAAAGATCATTTAAAGTTTAGTACTCCGACCGTAGAATGCGGCGTTATACCGTGGACACATTGGCCCTTTTCATAAATAGCAGGCTAATTTTATTGGCAGATTTTTCTCCACCCATAGCAATGTGTTCGAAGGAATTCGTATCTCTTTCCAAATGCCTACCAATCTCATTGATAATTAGCATAAGGGGTTTTAGGGTAGTTTTATCACAATAATTCCTTGTTTTTTTCCTGCTTAATGTTTTCTTAATGTGAGTAATATCTCTGGCTCAAATTCCTGTTTTATATCCTCTAGTCAACCTATCAACAACCTGAAGAGTTTCTAGAATCCTCAAATGTTTGCCAAAATTATTCCTTACGGGCTTTTTGAAGGCCAAACATGAAACCGGAACAAAAAAAATTAAATACTTTCCAAATTGGTTTTGAAAGGAGATCTTTCATCTCTGTGTTTGTTCGGTAGTAATATTTTCACGGAAAATGTTATTTATTATATATATATTTTGTTACCCAATACTCTCCTTCTGTTTCGCACCTAGAAGTAAAACTTAGAAACGCGTGCGAAAGGACTGAATGACATTAATTTACTTGGGAATTGCTTGAGGAGAAATTAAACAATTTGTAGTGTGAGGATTGAGATTTTCTGTAAAGATGATGCTTGAATTTCACGATAATGGACAAATCATATGTTTTGAAGTTGAGTAATGAGTTAGAGTCGAATCTTCAAGCGGATAAGTGATGGAATTTTGATTTGTGCAATTGAGGTAATGGGGGGATCGAGGAAGTCATGAAGTGGAAAGAACTTGTGGAGTCTGAGAACACGATGGTAAGAGGGTACATGGGCGTGACGTTGCGTGGAACGGAGACCAGCACTGAAAGAAAAGAAGACAAAAAGATATACGAATCTTTTCATATGACGATGTGGAAATGGAATGGAAGCACTTAGAATGGACGAGCTGGAGGACGAAAGACGTTGAAAGGTGTTGAGCATGTTGAGCGAAGGAAAGAAAATTGGTGGCGGAAATAAGGAGAAAAATGTGGATTTTACAATGGGGGCTTTCACTCGGAACCGAAATCGCAATTTTGTACACGAAATCGTTAGATGGAAATGAAAAATGAATTTTAGTGATAAAATAAGTCTTCTAACCTACCCCATTCACTCATAAATCAAAAATCAAAATAAGCAAAAGTTGACGCCCATCGAAGAAGATACTTTGAGACCATTTATCTCCCGTCCTTGACTGATTTTAGGGGAAGGGAAGGGAGTGGAGGGGGGGTCTCGGAAGGTCTGCTCGCACAGATCCTGTCGCAACCATTTGCATTAGCTGTGTGCATTGCGATAAGGCGAAGTAGCTTCGCGGGCTCAGTTGTGATTGGACGAAGTGGATGACGTAAGAGGTCACATGCACGCCCACTTTTCCGAAAGGGTTAAAAATATCAGTTTTTCGCCGCTTATAACTCGAGAAATAATTGACGGATCAAAAAACGGAAAAATATGGGTCTTTTTATTTTATACACACTATCAGATTCGGCAAAAAAACTCGTAAAACTCGTATCAGTTTTTCGCCGCTTATAACTTGAGAAATAATTGACGGATCAAAAAACGGAAAAATATGGGTCTTTTTATTTTATACACACTATCAGATTCCGAGAAAAAAAACTCGTAAACGACCCCATTAAATGAGTGAAATGGAAAACACACTAAATGTTGCTATTGAGGGTAGAATGCTGCGTAATCAGACCAGGGCCTGGATCTTGGTTCTTCATAAGGCGTGCGCTAGCGTTATCGTTAATTTTTGATTTAACTTATGTCAAAGAGAACGTGGTCTCCATCCTTCATTTTTCGCGCAGCACTTAAAATTGCTTATCACAATCAGTGTAGCGAATTTTACACACGTTTATTGTTAACCCTGCGCTACTTTAGGGGTAAGCGTTATCGATATAGGTTGCGATGCGTCCACAGCTGGAGGAGGAAAAGAAAAGATTTTTGGGACATAATGAAGAGAGGTACACTCGAAGGAAGAAAGTATTTAAGGAAGGAGCCGTTCGGAGAATTCAGTCAAAAGAAGGTTAGAGATAATCATAGTCTACCAAACAGGTAGAAAATTCACTGTAATGATTTATGTGCTCTAGAATAAGGTACTGTACTATTTTTTTGTTATAGTCTTGATCGAAATTTTATGACCTGTGGAGTACGTATTTTAAGCCGTTTGATTATAAAATGACGTTAAGTATCTTTCTTCAATTAAAAAGTGAAAAATATAACGGCGCGACAAGGCGACGGCAAACTATTACATGCCGGTAAATCATACGTGTGACGTGACACTCTTTCCACTACCTGCCACTATGTGATGCTGCGGGCGCTTCCAAGCATACGGTGCACTCCTTTAAAGCTTATTAACTAGTATCGGAGTTATGTTTATTCAGTTAATTTATCATGATTAACTTTTATTTATTTATTTATTTAAAATTATTTGGGCAATATTATATTATTTATGCATTATATTTCTGAGCCCCTTTTAATTGCTAGGCAAGCGGCCAGAATCTTCGGTCATTGAAGGCCATTTAGGATATTTGGAAAAGGTCTGGATTCTCAGAAATTGAAGAAAGGGTGGAGAGTAATCCCGTATCTGCCTTAGCCTTCTCTCAAAGAAATATACCAAGAGGGTACATGGTGAAACGTCTCATTCGACGGACGAAGCACTTAACTGGAAATACTCACAGAATATCACTGAACTAATGGGTACTGGCCTATTTCAGAAAAATGTACCACTAACTGGATTTAAACCCCTGCCAACGGGACCAGAGGCTCTTACTGTGGTCCCCACACCAACCCGATTTCTGTGTTCTAGGTCCAGAATTTCTCACTAGTCTTGGATAGGCCACCTTCATGACGTGGCGAAAACTTTTTCCCTCTTTCTGGGCAAGTTTCCAGTCCGATTCTGTTTTTTCCCGCTATGCAGTAACGTTATCCGCATTAGAGGAGAGCGAGAGAAAACTTAGTGGAGGGAATTACGCCGATAGGATAGGCACCACTTTTATTAGGGTCCAGAGGTGTTTTCGTTCACATGAAAAAGAGTAAATATCTTTGTTATGTTCGGTGGAACGTGTATGAGCCTTGATCGTTAGATGAACTCCACGATTCGTAAATGACTCGAATACTTAACCTCCTTTATGTAATTTGATTCTTTCTCTCTCTGTCCACACACTTAAGTGGCCGTAATGGTAAACTACCAATAATACCAAATATGTACTATTATATCCACGCATAAGAAATGTTTATTACTCTCTTATAGTCGTAAAATTAAGTATTGATGTGCTCAAACTGCTAGGGTTGCATTTTTTATCTGTTATCTGTTTCTACGTGTCAATGAATATACAAATTAAAATATGTATCAGGTGTCGTATTGTGGTTTTAATTTTATTGTGAGTGTTATTATAATTGAATAACCGGTATTATTTAAGTGATAAAATACTTTTTAAGTAATGGCCATGGTTGTTTGCATTTAAACTGCTGCACAACGAAAAAAAAAGTTTATTGATTCGGATATCGCCGTCAGTGAAAGCAGACTAAAATGAACCATTTTTATCAGTCTATTTTAGTTGTCCAACTGAGTGTTTTGCGGTATCATTTGTGGTTTTAGATTTGTATAACAATGATTCGATTTGACACCGATATTCTGTGGGAAATTCTATATCTAGGTGTGCCCTTTGACCTGAAAATCAAGCGGAATGTCCATGAAAAGATTCAAAAATATTTCCACACTCTTACGTTGCATCGACGTAAAACAAACTTTCCTCATACGTCAAAATGTTAATGTCGCTTCATGCGTAGTTGCTTTTGGTCAATGGTTCAAATTCGCGTTGATATGAGAGACTCAAACAGAAATTTCTAATGCTTACACCGACTCTTTCTTAGCTTTAAGTTCTTTAAGACCTTCTTGCAAAAATGGCTCCTCTCCATTACCGCTGGATGGTAGCAATTTATAAATGAAAATATTCCTATCTAGTCATCTTCCTCAGTCTCTTCCCGTAAATCGAGTTCTAGTTCACCTCGCAGGCGTGCTCGTGAGAATCGAGTTTATTGCTTCTGTTGCCGTCACTGGCCAGGCCGTAGGAAAACTCCCATCCACTTTATCACTTAAATCTCCATTTCAATTGAAATAAGACGATGAGATTTGAATGCGGAGTATTGGAGATAGTATTTATGGCTTTATTGAATACTGCTAATTGCATGTTTAGTGTTACAACTTGTCATGCATGCTCCCCTTAATAAAAACATCAAAGTCCATGATGTTCAGGCCACTTTTTGGAACACAAGTTTAGATTAAATAAAGGTGAAATGAATGAACTTGAAAGAATCCTTTGCTTCGTTTTTTTTTCTTTACTGGATTTTGTTTCGTGGTTGTTGTTGTTTAGTGTATTTTAAAATTGAAATATCTTTTCATATTTATGTTTTATACTTTCCACTTTAGACTGTTATGATCAAATGTATGCTTGCAAAGTTGGGCATATCTTTGTTTTCAAATTACAAACGTTTTTCACGAAGGCAACTTGAAAATTATGTGATTCTTCACAAATCCCTAAAGAAACAATTTTTCGTGCAATATAACTACCGGAATGACCTGACGACGCTACAAATTCGCTATATAAGTTCGTTGTGTTTTGTGCGTCTTCTATCGTGCATGAGTCAAATGGCTAGGACAAATGTTAAGAAGCATCCGAGGAAAAAAATAATTTAAAGGACATAGAATAAATGGCATGGGATAGGGAGGAATGGAGGGATGTAGTAAGCCAATCATAGAATTGAAACACTAATAATAATATTTCTTTTAATATCATATACGTATGCCCAATAATCACTATTATTTTACTCCTCTATCAATATTATCGAACGATGAAGCCTTTGACTCGAAACAGTATCTCCATCTCCATAGTGTCTACTAGGCTATGGTGTCACTGACGTATATTAAGGATGAAGTTTTTAGTGTTCATTTAAATGTATTTAAATATCAAACCCATGAACTTCCTGTTTGCTGGGACTTAAAAAGGGTATTGCTTATATTGAGGACAAGGAATAGTGGTTACTCTACGTTTAAGGGAAAACTGGGCCAGCACTCAAGCATATCTCCTAAGATATTAGTACGGATTAATTCGTTTCATTTTAGCTTATCTCCATGAAAACCGATTTGAGGAAGGCAAGGGAAAACTTCAATTACATTTTCGCTCGTAATGATTAAGTTGAGCCCATATCATTATGCTCAAATTAAAAGGCATGTTCCTTTACGGTAGAGGTGACCAAATGTTGACTCGTATGGTATTAAATGAATACTCACATCCCAATTTACTTCCATCCATGTTCGTAAGATTGCGAAGCTCTCCATCAGTGGAATGTTTATTTAATTTCCTTACCTACGCTTGGGGAAGCTCTGGCAATCCGTACGATTTTTAAGGATCTTGCTTAGTCCCTGTTATATTTTCATTTGGATAGTATTGAGCGAAACCAAGATGTCCATAAAATCCCAGTAGGGCTTGAAATCGAATGTTTTAACTTTAAGGTATCAGCAATCTTGGAGTTGGTTTGCCCCGGTGTTCTCTAATGTTTGCGTGTGTGAAAGTTTACTTAAAGGCCGGTGTAGGATGCCGTGAAATTTTGTTCTTTTGAAACAGCAACGCCCATCCTAATAATGTCTAGTTAAATATTTTTATTGTATAACAAGCTGTTACCGGCCACGCGTTGCTGTGGCTCAATCTGGTTAAATGGAAAGCGCACGTTTATAGTATGTTTAATTTCACAATTCTTATGGGTAAACAATATTTTTTGTTGTTCCATTGTCTGTGCAGATATAGAGATTGTCTGATTTGCCGACTGTAGAACACGCAACACACACGCAACAAAATACACGTACATGTGAGAAGCAATCCGTGTCTAGATCTAAACCGCATAGTTCTAAAGATTGACCCTGAGCTTTGTTGATGGTGAATGCAAATACCAATCGAATTGGGAATACAATCACTTAAATTGAAATGGCATATCTGTTGGAATCATAGGAATGCGAGGAATGAGGACATCTTCGCCTTCACCTTCACCTTCTTGCCATTAGACCATCTTTCTGGTATTCTTTGAGGAATTCGAAGTGTCACAAACTACGGCATTAACATAAAGTGTACAGAAACTCTCAGTTGACTTCAATTAAACACTACACAATTGCGTCTACAGGTAATTAAATCGTTACATCCGATCATGCTCTTTCAGAATGTCTGGATCTAATGTAAGTGAAGGAATATCATCGGCCTCATTTAATTTTAGCCTTTGCTTAAAGACTGACCTAGAACCAACCTCGTTATTGTGCATTGAGTTTGGTTTGTTTCTGAGCGCTTTAATATTGAAATGCAGAAAATTTTGTCAATTCAATAGAGAATTTTATGAAAATACCTATTAAAGACGTCTTGTGGTATGAAATATTCTATGACCTTTATTGTAAGCTGAGAACAATGGGTTGATTTTGTGAACGAAATTATAATCACGGTTTAAGCTGTGTTTAGTAAGGCCTATTCCTTCGTCTGTTGTATCTTTCTCTGACGAGGAAAAGTCACCCAAAACCGTGGTCCACCTTTGATGAGAGATTCGACGCTTAAAATTCGTTCTTAACTATCTATCCAAGACGAGGGCTGTCATTTGGTCAAATATCTTTCAAGATGTTCGTGTTATCAGAAACCTATTGGCGATGAAGACAAATAGCCTAGTAAATAGGCAAGTGAGACTAAAAGGCCCAAAACTAGCGTTTGGACGTATCATCACTGGGGTTAACTCCGTTTATAGAGCAAGAGATTGGTCTCCGCATTCCAAACAGAACTTTTTCCTGATAGCATTTAATTCCCTCCATTGCTCAAAGGGTTTGTGGCACGGTACAGTCACCACATTTCCCACAAATTTGTGTTCGCTAGACTAGGAGGTAGTCGCCCGAGGTCTTCTCGAAGCCTGCCTAAGCGAAGTTGAAAACGTGCACTTGATCTTGTGTGAAAATTATATCCACGTTGAGACGAACCAAGTTTCCCCTGGGAAGGAGAAAAATGGAATACGCACGAAGGCACAAGTTTTTCCCTTCATTAATCCGTCGGGCGGGTAAACCGGATAGGTTGCCGTGCCTCATAAGCAATTCCGAATATGCAAATCCAGGAAGTAGGAATATTTTACGCCCTGCAAAAACTCTTCGTCCGAAATATATACGGGGTGGAATTTTTATACCTCTTTCCACGATGGGGATCGAGTTGTTTTTTTCTTTTCTAGCCGGCTTCTCAGTCGCATCAAGAATTTATTTCAAGCTTACTTCGCGGGGCTGGACGTTGAATGCTTCGTGTGTCTAGGCGTCTTGAGTATTGTATTTAAACGCTGCCCCCATCATAAATGCTTGGTTTGGTCTTAACTCTTCTCCCTGGAGCTTTAAGGTATGGTTTTGTAATGCCTAGTTAAATATTTCAGAGGCATGAAGACGATCGTGGGTAGGCTTTTCTGGCATTAACATCCATGTCAACAACTTCCACCTGATGTATTTTATGTAACCAGCTGTGTTGAAAACCGCCACATTAGCTAGACGCCCATGTCAATTGAAGGTTAACGTTTACCATACATTACAGGAACGTACGTTAATTTACGTTCCAGAATTGGCCAACACGTAGCCGCAGATTTGTTTAGTAACATACCTTTAATTTATATTGCTGATAATTTGTTGGTCTGGTAAATTTGGCGGCAAAAATGACCGCCGAATGTTTGTGTCGTTATTCGTTTACACGATAAAATAAATCACATCGGTGTTGATGTTTCCACAAACTTTTTTAAGTTCTGGTAATTATAAGGGAAGACCAACAGCTGAGATCATTGGTGACGTTAAGGATAGGTGAAATGCTTCAGGGAATAGACGAAAGGTCGAGAGAAACGCTGCGTTGGCATTTGCCTGATCTTAACGAAAGGTCCCAAAGAGCCCTCGGTTTAACGTGCCATCCGACGGACGGAATACTGAACTTGGTTTCTCCCCACACGGCACGAACATGTATAACACTGAAAAATCTGCCATAATAGGGACCCAAATCCGGTGTTTAAGTAGCAAATACTCAAGCCAACACGTCATTCCGTTCCCTGCTCACTTAAGTCTTCCAGTTATTCAGCCATCTCCAACAGTATGACGCTTACATCATTCCTGATATCGAAATGGATTTGGATACAACTTCTTCGTACGTAGTTGGTCCCGAGTCACAGCGCATATTCCGTTAGCTTCCATTCATTCAGGACTCGCAATGCACGCCTCAGAGAAGCTCTTTTCATCTTGCGGTCGATAAAAGAGGCGCTTTGTTTCGTCGTCGTGCAACTGCTCAATGCCTCTTCGCCGCTGCATTGCATTTCCTGTGGCGTACATTGACAGGAGATCGTTGAAACGCGAGAGGGAAGAGTATCTCGGAATTACGACACGTTGATACCGCCACCAAAGTGGCTAGTCTTGACTCCTAATTTTAAGCTCCCTATCTGTTGGGTATACCTGGATTGCTTTTGAGTTCTCCTCTGAAACATTTCTTCTTCTCGGTCTTCCCGTATGAACTTGTCCCAGAATAAAATTTAAGAATGCTCAGTTTAATTCCACTGAAGGTTTACATTTACATCTATACGTTACACTGCAAGCTTCCGCAAACGTGTTTGGCAGGGGTTGAGAACTCACCAGTCGCGAAAACTCTGTGAAAAAGTGCCAAGGGAAAGAAACTAAAAAGAAAAATGCTATTGAAATGAAAAACTCGATTAGTCCCTATGTTAACTTAAATTTAATACTAGTAAATACTGTGCCGATTAAATGTTTAAAAATTCCCGAAGCCAGCCTCCTGAAAGTATTAACTATTCTCATGGCCAATTGGTGTGAAATCATGCTTTTAAATCTACTTCTTTTTCCATAGAATCACTTTAAGCTCATGAGGTTGCTCTTTCTTCGAATCCTTGTACGGTATGGGTTTCATTTTTTCAACTGGTTTGCGTGACACCCTTTTTCTGGGTCAAATACTTCGAGAAATTTGGTACTGATAATGGCGTTGTGTGAAGGAGAAATGGTTAATTTTCAAATGCTCAATTTCTGTGGAAAGGTTTCACCAATTTCTACGATGCGCCGAAGTGGATATCTTTCAAACTGAATCCTTTAACTTATATTTTCTGTTACTATTCCGAAGGAACATACGGCGATCCTGAATTTTTTTGACATTCCTTCTTAGAATGTTTTTAATCATCCGGTCACGTATATGATCCTCGATTCTGTGGTCTTTTAGTAAAGTTACCATCAATGTTCCTTAAATAAGCGTGTCTAATTTAACATGCTACCCTGCGAGAAGCCGTAACTGCTTGTGACGGGTTTAGCCTTGTAAATAACGTTGAAATGAAAAAGAGCCTGGGAAATGAAACGGACAAAGAGATGTTTACTTTTTTGAAAGTACATATATTATAAAATAAAAGCTCGGCTAACTTGCGTACTTAACCAAAATCTACGGCGTTTACTTAAGCGGTCAAAGTTCATTACCATTGGTAACCTAACTTAGTGTTTAGGTACCCACAGCTGTACAATTTTTAAGGAATAACTCAAAAAAACGTCTAGATCGGCCAAACCAATTATCTCCCACTCTGCCACTGACTCGGTGATGAATGATACATTAGGCTGAACTGTAGTTGAGCTGTTTTTTAAAATGTTTTTAAGTGCGCGGAGGAATCCAGAATCTCTATCTCTCTCGTCACGCTAAATGTTTCGTATCAACTCCATTTCCCGCCAGCTTTATGACCAGGATGCTTTGTGACCGAGGCAAAAAGCCAAATAAATGTCCATGAACCGGATGGTTGGGCTCATCCAACCTTATCCCCGGAGAGAGAGCTCTCTCTGTCAGTGGCAAAAATACGCTACCGGCCGGGAGATCGTTATCACAGCCGCCCTGAGAGGAGTCAGTCCCTCTTAGGAGGGTTCTCTGCCCCTGCAGACTTACCTCTTGCTTCCCAATTACAGATGAGTGGACGGCATGACTGCTTCGAGCGAAATAGAGCGACTACGCGGAAATCGGATCGTCAGGGCAAAAATAACGAGTGATCTACCCGTGAGTTTCAGCGTCGTAAGGACGTGGGAGCAGCGTTTTTGTGCGCGATGCACATTTCCTTTGTTATTCCGTCTCATCGCTGTCACCCAGTTAGCGGAGCGCTTCAGCGTTGCAAAGAGAGTCCGTACTGCGCATTGAAATTCCAGGGGGAGCTCGATCGTATGTATAATAGTATTGAGGGGTGAAAAAATGTAAGAAAGCATGAATCATAAATTTGAGCCGCGTATTGAATGCAATCGTATGGAGTTAGTTAACGGTATTTTTTTCAATTCGATATTTCAACTACTATTGTTAAGGACTTCTCTAATTGGAGGCCAAAGTCAGTCATAACTGTGCTTTACGGCTCCATGTTTAAGCTAGGCACATTCTTCATGGGTACTTACTTCATGATTCGAGTGAAACACAAGTGTTGGCTAGTTTCTAATTTTTAGTAAGGAATTGGTGGGAAATGATTTAGGTGGTATCTACGTATTTTTTAAATCTTAGATTAATCATTTATGCGCTAACTACAGGTTTGCAATTTACATTAAAATGAGATAAAACTGTGGAAAAATACACTCTGATCTTGGATTCTCTATCCATTTCGCATTACCCATTTCGATATTGTAGAATTGCTTTCTAAGTGCTCTAAAGGTTTGGTTTATTTTGCATTGTCTCACGTAATGTTTTAAACCTAAGATAAACTCAAAATTCATGCCCTTTGCGAAGTTCGTCCCCAAGGGGGCTGTGTTTGAAACCGTCGGGATTATCTCGAATAGGTAACCAAGGAGTCACGTGGTATGAACACGAATGCTTCGCAAATTTAGTGTGTTAAAACCGCTGATTGCAACCTCATTCTTTGTTTACACTTGTGCTATATCTCAACTGGGGACTCTTTAGTTGGAATAGATGCGAAAAACTCAAGTGAAAATAATTAATAATGTTGTAAATTGCGATTCAGACGCATTAAATTTTGAAACCATTCGTGTTTGTATCACGTGACTCCTTGGTTACCTATTAGAGATAATCCCGACGGTTTCAAACACGACCCCCCCAAGACCCTTAAGTTGCCTGGCCGTCACGCCACCGACCTGGATATCATGGTTGGTAATACCTATTGTATGCAATAGAATACAGAAATCAGTATTACTTCAATCACCTGTTACTTTGGGTATTTATGTGTGTTTATTTTCGCAGTTGGATGATGTGATAATAAATAGATGTGAGAATATATGAGAATGCCGTACACGTACGAAGCTGCTTTTAGATATCCTGTCTTGGTCCTAATGTCAGGGCCGGCCAAGGTAATCAGGGCCTCGATCATGGATCTTCATAACGCGTACGCTAGCGTTATCGTTATTTTTTGAATTAACTTATGTCAGAGAGAACGTGATCTCCATTCTTCATTTTTCGCACAGCACTTCAAATAGCTTATTACAATCAGTGAAGCGAATTTTATAGACTGTTATTGTTAACCCTGCGATACTCTAGGGGTAAGAGTTAACGATAAAGATTGCGATAACGCGATAAATAGATCTGTGATTCCACACCAGGTCGGTTACGCACCGGCCTGACAACCCGAACGTTGCGGATGTTGCTTTCTCCTTGGATTAAGATTTAGGAAAAAGTTACGAGGCTTGTCCGGAAAGTAAGTACCGTTTGGGAAAAACTCTTGAAAATATTTTTTTTTCAAGGCAAGATTTATGTTTACATGAAAGAGTATGTCTTTCACTATTTTTCTACATAGTTTCCATCATTGTTTAGACATTTGTCATAACGGGACACCAACTTTTTTATGCCCTCTTCATAGAGAGATTTCGCCAGGGAAGACAGCCATTGCTGAACACCGTTCTTTGCGTCGTCATCGCTCTCAAAGCGCCTTCCTCCAAAATCACGCTTCAAATTCAAGAATAAGTGATAGTCACAACACTGTTTGAGAAGTCACCTCCCTCAAAACTGCATCGAGTAAGAAATGTCAATGAACTTCCAAGTAGCTTTGTTTTGTGGTCATCTGTAAGCATTTTCGGAACCCAACGGGAACAAAGTTTGCGATAATTTCAGCAATTTGTGACAATCTCATGCAAAAAAGTTTTTGAAATTTGTGGGAATCTTCAGAAAGCATTCTTATCGTAAAAAGTCTGTTTTCATGAATTTTCTCATTCTCTTTTTCAACCAAACCATCATTGACAACAGAACGCCGCCCACTCCATGCTTCGTCGTGAACACTGGTTCGTCCATTATTGAATTTTCTAACCCACTTTCTCACCATCCCATCAGTCATTACACTTTCACCATAAATCTCTACAAGTTGACGATGAATTTCAGCTGGCTTAATATTCTTTGCGTTCAAAAACCGTATTACAGAACTCACTTCACTGTCGGCGGGATCAGATATTGTTTTAAACATTTTAAACGATCACTAACAAATGTAAACACAACACAATCTGGCTGTCATGACGTCAGTCAAAAGACAATGAACCATAAAGACGAGTACGCATGCACGGAACTGCGACACTAGCGTTGTGGTGGCGGTAGAACGAAACGGTACTTACTTTCCGGACATGCCTCGCAGATTAAATTGTAGAGCCGGAGGACTTTAAAACCCAGATTAACCGTCCCATTGGACGAGATCAAAATTCTAATTTTTCAATAGGCGTTTCGTTTTTATATTCGGCAATTATTTGGGGAAATGTTTTACAAGGGAACTTGCATTTAACTATCTGAAAATATTCATTACCGTTGAACTCGAGTATCATTCTGCCTTCTCATGGATGTATCCTTTATTTAAGTAGAGTCTTTGGTCATGGGCTATCTATTGGAATTTCGCACAGATGTTGCCAATTTGGAGGTGAGTGTCCTTTTGTATTTCTCAAGAGAAAAGAAGTTATTTTTATTCAAGAGTGCCTCCTAATTCAAGAGGAAAGCGTAATCAACTGGTAATTCACTGAATTCCCGACAAAATCCTTTTCTCCTCTCCCACGCAGTCCCGTTTGAACCGATTATTATAAGCTTCTGGATTTCTTCACCTCTGAGAGTTTCCCTCCCTTACCACATTTCTCAAGGAAGTTTTCTTGATTCTGAAACCCTAAATCACCCTCGTAATTTTTTCCTTCCAATCAGCTTTCTTCCTCCGGCACTTACTAAATCCATAAATTGGAACTCTCCAACTGCAGCTTATACACTCCATTTGAAGTTTCACGGTTTTAGATGCCCAGGAATGAAACCTGATCCATGCATCGATCTCCTCTTCTTGGCGAACGTGAGAGAGCCGTGCGTGAGGTGGTAATCGACGGAAGTCGTTGTCTCCGTGAGGAGAACTCACGATTTGTCTCGTGTGCGCGCTGACCTTCGAAGCCGGACTTAATCGTACGTTCGAACCTGCGAGGGTCATTTGCTCGCGTGCCGATGTTTTGATTTCGCTGATTCCGCTAGAAGAAGTGGAGATTGGGAAGTTCAGGTGAAGTTCCCTTCATGTTCAGTGTTAGGAATCGTCTTTTTTATATTTCATTGCAATTTTGAAATATGGTTTCTACTAGGGATGGGTCGGTTCAGTTCTTCGGTTCTCGGTTCCACCGGTTCTTGAGCTTAGAACCGGAACCGAGGCCAAAAATAATCAGTACCGAAAAAATTGGCGCGAAAACCAGTTTGAAACCTACTCACACTCCGAAAGTGGAGGCTTCACATTAAAACCTGGTTAAATAGTGTACTTAGATGCTTCAAAGTCGCGAATTATTCTTATTCTGTCTCGGAAAATGATTATTGATTACCTTATCTTACCAATGAGCAATGCAAAGTAAGTGGTAAATTAAGAACCGGAACCGAGAATCGGAACCGAGAACCGAAGTTAAGAACCGAACCGGAACCGAAAAAAAGTGGAACCGACCCATCCCTAGTTTCTACTATTGTTTAGACTTGTCGCACACAATTTCTACCCATTAAAAAAGTAAAAAATCGTGGTTTTTATCCTTATTTATCGTAATTAGAGGAATATTGAATTGGTTGCGGGCATTGTTTAGAGTTCTAGATAGTAAAACAGAACTTATCCATCCATGAGACGAATGAAGGTACTACGAACAAAAAGGTGTACAACATCTCTGGTCACCGGACCAATAGTTTGCTTGACTCATCACTACATGATATCAAGTAGCCTTTATCAGGTAGCCTATTTGCATTAACATGATTCTCCGAACCGAGGAAATACTTTGTGGCGTGATATGGTGGAAGTTATCCGTCTCGGAAAATGAAAATAATTTTGTGAACTCCAGAGTGAATTTTGATGACACCACTGAAGATGGCACAGTTTCGATACCCGGGTCGTATCAATAAAATCCACTGTGGATTTCACAAAGTTATTTTCATCTTCCGTGATAATTCTCCGATTTTAGATATTTGCTACGCAAATTACTATACTACTACTAGATATTACTACTTGCTACGCGTATCTAATTTGAGGTCTTCCTTTGATATTCTTCCCTCTCTCTTTTATCTCGGGGGCCATCTTCGTGAGAATTTCAAGTTTCAATTACGCTTTTAATAAGGATGTCTACTATTTTGTTAAGAATTTTCTTCTTCTCACACTCAAGTTGCATTATTAGAGGTGGGGTTTAGGCACTGCAACCTCTGACTATAACCATCTTACTTAATTTTAAACCTTAGATTGAGTGTTGGGTTGGTGTCCTAAATTATTTGTTCCCGTTCTAAATAGGTTGGGGTCGAATCTCGTTGGTGATGGAGAATTTTCAGTAACCGGACACTGTTTGAGTTTCGAATAGAGTTTACTTCATGTCCAATACTCCTTCAGTCGAATTGGTTACAAAAGCGTGGACCCCATAGTTAAAATTAGACTAATACTGACATCGGGTTTCTTCTGTCATGAAAAATCCTATCTTCATCAATAACCCAACAATCAGTAATGCCATACGTAGACCTATGCTATCCATAGAATCCCGAATGCTCACTACTACTTCAATACACTCCGTTTATTTTATTATTAATGTAACTATATCATTGCTTTTCTACTCACAAATGAAGTCAACATAACGACCTTAAGTGTAACTGAAGGTAATTTTTTGCCCAGGCTATATTTACGACGCTTGGTTGAGACGGTGCATTTAATCCTTGAGACATTTATTCTTGAAGGTCCAGATTAAAAATGTATTTGTTTGCTTGTCTTTTGGCAACCTTGTTCCTAATATTTCAGTCCACGCAAATTGATCTCGCTTGCAAATGATCGATTGAATAGTGCTGCGAGTCGGACTATTGACACACTCAAGCGCAGTTCGCAGTGGTACCTAGTTTCCCGATCAATAAATTCCTCAAATTTTTTGCATACTTTATTAGTAAATTCATATACTTATATAAAAATATGCTTCCGTGTTTGGCATGAGCCAACCTTATTCCCTCCGTAATTCTACGTACCCGGTGTCGAAGAAATTTGAAGAGAATATATTTCATACTATTCGTCAAACGATGTTTATGTTAAATATCAAATACCGTATTTACACGCGTATAAGACGCACTTTTCTTTTTCGATTTTTGAGACCCAAAAAGTTGGGTTCGTCTTATACAAGTGCACAAAAGAATAAAAATGGTGAACAATCGCGATATGGATTCTTACGTAGGTACTCACCGGTCAGTTCGCGAAATAGGTTAATTCAATCTTTGTAGAAAGTGGGATTACCGTACGATTAAGTGGTTTTAAAATAAGGGAAATGCGCCATTCTGATTCAATTACGCTTTTAATATCTAAGGATGTCTACTATTTTGTTAAGAATTTTCTTCTTCTCACACTTCGTGTACAATGTATCTTTCTTCAAGTTGCATTATTAGAAATGGGTTTTATTTAACCTCATTTAAGCCATTTTTGCAACCGGTTAATTTTTGTTCTTGGTGCTTATTATATGCGCGATCAAACTATTTTTCTCCTCAAAATCTGGGGTGCGTCTTCTGTGCGTGTATCTTATATGCGTGTAAATCGGGTATATCAAGTGCGACCATAGACAATTCGTTCATCATTAAAAGAGCTCACAGCCTTATAAAACTTTGGACACCCTTGATCTAGGTTAAACTAAATCCTGAGACAAACACGACATCAATATCCGAGGCTAGCAGAAATCGATCTCGGCCTTATTCTCTCCTAATCAAAATTGTTGTATTGATTGCAGTGAAAATTATTATTTTTTCTTCGAGAATTCCCTTTAAATAAATTCTGGTTTCACAGTAGTAATTCACGTTTGTTTGAATTTAGTTTTAATGCCTGACAGTAACCGTTGTCCGCAGATTGCTTCAGTCCGCTACCTGAACACGCCGGCAGCGGATCGCACACAATATCGTGACGCGGTGGATAATTGGACATAATTGATTCGTTCAAGCCTTATTTATGGCGACTGGCTTCTTGACTAAAATGGCAGGGGGGAGCCGGTAATCCGGCTTGTCAATCAGCTCGCGGCGTGGCCGTCAGAAATGCCAGCCGGCTCCTAGACCGGGCGGAGGCGCAAATTGGCTCGCCCCCCTAGATTCCAGAGGCTCTCCAAGAGATAGCCGTCCGTCCGGCCGGGAACAAAAAACCTCCTCCGTCGCGAGTGGATTTAAAGGCGTGTCGTCCCATTCATCGCGCGGGCCGAGTCGTGAATCATCGCCTTCCCCGAGGTGGTTGGTGTGCGTCTCGCTGACTTGTGTGATCTTCGTCCTTTCCTGTGGGAATCGTGCTCGGAGAAATCAGCGAAGTGAGCGCTCTAAGAGGAGCGGAAGAAAATGAGGAGGTTTTGCTCAAGGTTGCGGAAAGGGAACAGATAAGGTTTAAACAATAGATTAAAGCACTTGTTTTTTTTCATATTGACGATTATCCACTGAGTTTCCCACGAAGAGAAAGGAATTTCAAATAGCCGCGGGGATCGGGTTGATGCGGTGGTCAGAGTACTGCCATCCCATCCCGAGGGTCCGGGATCGAATCCTATTAGTCGCAGTCGTATTCATTGGCATACCGATCCTCACTTGGGTGCTGTGTGGGGAGCACCAAGTATCAATCAGTCGTATGAAATGGACAAAAGTTGTGCTTGTTCGAATTTGGGCGTTATTCACATAGAAATCCACGATTTTCGTTGTTTTTTACCGTTTCCATGCTTTCATTCACGCCATTGGCATATGCACCGGGTCATGTTCTTCATTTTCTCCTGCGGCGTTTCGTTAATCTACACGCCCATCGTCTTCAGGGATCCTCGGACCCGAATCCCAGGATCCCTGAAGGCGAAGATAATTTGGATCTCTGAAGATGATGGGCGAGTCGCTTATCGAATAGCCGGAGGAAGGAATGAAGAACCTGACCTGGTTTAAATCCCGAGAGATTCACCCAGGATATTCACTGGGAAGGTACCAAGTCATACATATATGCTTTTCCACCATTTGACGTTTCTAATTGTTGGCAGAGAATTACAACGTGGTACGTTCCAAATTTCGTTTCTACCGTCTATGGTTTTCATATTAATTGACATTATCAAGAGATGCCTTAATAATGAAATAAAATGTCCAAACCATGGTTGTTAGAAATAAAGTTTGGTACGAAAAAGAAGACCGATGATAACCGGTGATTGATGATGACGGATGATCGGAAAAGAATTACAATCTATGACAGATGTACCTTAGTGAGGTTCGATCCCACGACATTTGGGTGGCGAGAAGTGACTACCAACTACTTTGCCGAAGTGACTACCAAGGTCGGCTAAGGGCCGTGAAGAGTTAATTGCATTAGGAATCGAGTCTTTGGGCAACATTCAGAATCTCAACTACAGTCTCACTTCTGCTTACGTTTATCTCTACTTGGCCCCCAAGTTGGAGCTTAGGTTTCAATTAAAATTTTCTCTTTGCTGCATCCAAGAAACGTAGTGACAGTAATAGACGCAATCGCATTTACATTAACAATTTGCCTTGCTATTATAATGCTGGTCTTCGCGTTTTATTCCCGGTCTTTACTTTTCTTAACCATGTTTGATTTATTTGAGTTTTCTAGTTAAGTTCTGTTAGCATTTTCGCAACATAGTAACTCCCGTTTGATTTCAGTTGTAATCAGTGTCCCACCGTCGTTGAGGATACAGAGCATACAGATTCTCTTCGATACCGTTCCAAGTGGTATACAGCGTGGTAATGCAAACAATGCAGAGTGAATCTGCATGCCAATTTAACTCGAAGTAGAGATTTTAGGTCGTAAAGCCTGTTTCACACGACACTCGATCCAGCACAAGGTCAAGGATACTCGCTAGTATGCTAGCTTAACAGCATCGTGTGAATACCTAGAACCATTATAAAGGCGGGCAAGCATGATCGCTAGTATACTCGCTGAGCTACTTGATTTCCTACTTGATGCGGTACTAGTTTGCTACTAGACCCAGTAGGACCAAGTGGCCATCTACCATTCAGATTCACGTTACGGACGCTGTGCGATCTTCTCTTTTTTTAATTAGTATAGAATCATATGGAATAACCGCTTCATAGCAACAACAAGGTCGATGATCTTGTGAAACCACCTAGCAGGGTTCCAATCATGCCAGGTTCCGTCCTCAATATCAAGTAGCGGCTAGCACACTAGGTCTTGTGCTGGATCGAGCATCGTGTGAAACGGGCTTAAGCAGTGGAAGTGAGACTGTAGTTAGGATTCTGAATTTCGCCCTCTCTTTTCTCACACGAGCTAGGAGGATAGTGGAGTCGTCCCGCTTCTGCAGTCGCTCCGACCACAATTCCCCGCCCACCCAAGTCCCTCTTTCCCCTCCCCACTCTACACCTCCGCCCCCAAGCTCACTCTATCTATCATCGGTCTCCATTATTCATCCATTTTCCCCCATTTGCGTCCGCAATCGCCGTCCGTCCGTCCCATTCCAATATCCCGCTCGCTGTCTCTATCAACAACGAGCCTCGGCGGGAAGGGTAGACGGGCGTGGGGTGCCCTTCCCCTACCCAGAGGTCGACTCCTCCTCCAGTCGTCAAATACTCCCACCATGGAAGGATTCAACTTATTTCAGGCCGCGTAGTGTTGGGCGTGCCCTTCCCGTTCAAATATATTTACCAACGTTTATTTACGAAAGGTAAATATGCATTAATTTTACTCCATATGATGCATTGTTTAAATATTAAATTTTGTGAAAATTAGACACAGTATTGCTATTGCACAGTAGCTATTGCAGTATTTATTGCTATTAGATTCAGTTTTGGATAACTAGGCATGGAGGTAAAACATTAACAGTTAAAAAATTAAAATTTTGAGGAAAAAATGCCAAGTTGTGCATGAAAATAGGAGGTTGTCTGCCAGAAAAGGTGAATATTTTGATACCAAGATAACATTTTGGACAAAAATGGCGAGTGCAGTTCTAATAATGTTAGAACAAGAATTGTGATTACAGTTTTTCCTGATTTTTGATGCATAAAGGAACTGTCATGACGCAGGTTTTTTTGAAGTCTCTTTTTAAGTTTACAATGTTTTTTAAGTTTTATGTTTACAAGTTTAAGGCCGCAAGACACATTCAGGTGGTTGGTGAACTAGAAAATGCTTTGCTCAGAATTGGCGAAGTGCATAAATTCCATTAGTAAGCATACTGTGTCAGTGAAAATCAGGTAAAATTAATGGAGAGGAATATTTAGATGAACAGTAAACGATTCCAGGCACTGATATTACTGTAATGAATAATCTACATGTCACTCTTGCATTTCCATCCCATTAAAACATTTTTTTACTAAATGTTGCTCCTCGAAATCAGGCTGCAGTCTTTACATCGGTGTGTTCTCGACGGCAAATATGGTATATTCTGGCACGATGATGGTGTAATAGTAATTGAACCATAGGTTGTTTGAGAAACGCTAAAAAAGGCTCGCGGATTTCCTAACGCTAAGTTGGCTTCGGGGCCTTCTTAGTTCAATGTGATGTTTATCCGTGTTACATTTGTAATTACATGTATCACTATGAATCAGTTCGAAGTTTAATATAGCTCTCCACTCGATTGTCCTATCGGCTAACCTCTTCACATATACCCATTTCTTCTCTTTCTTGTCCTTCATTACTTGCATCATATGTCCCTTGCAGGGCCTTCCCTTTTCCATTCTTCCCATTCACATTTTCCTCCATCATTGTCTTCATCTAGTTATTATGTCTACAGATGTGTCCGATTAATTACGTGGTCACGTCTTATTCTCATGGTTTTCAGCAGACTTACCTTTTCTCCCGCTCTCCTTCTTGGTTTGTTACTTGGTTGATCAAATTTATCTTCATCATTCTTCTGTAGCGTCACCTTTTGAATGACTGCAGTTTTTAATTTTCTGTTGCTGTTAACGTTATCACTATCATAGAGCTGAGTACTCCGAATGTGCGTTTTAAGCCTTTCCGTACTTTCTCACTCATCACCATTTTTTTTATCATCGCTAAGAAGTCTGCCATTAATGTCTCTGAAAAAATTGGGTTCCCCTCTGAAATAATGGAAACTTATTTACTAGTGTTTTTTGTATTCTATCTTTCATTTCTATGGAATTTTTGTCATTCATCCCCAAGGCGAAGGCGAAGTCCACGAACTTTTACCCGTACATATTATGAAGCCTTATATCTAGGTGTAGGTTGGTTGGTTATTCAGGGGAGGCGACCAACAGCTGAGGTCATTTGCACCATTTATGATAGGTGGGTAATGGGGTAATGGTAGGGGTTTTCTGGGAACAGAGGAAGGGTGTAGAGAAACCCGGCATCTGCATTAGCCTACTCTTAACGAAAGGCGCCAATGGGACCACGGCTTAACGTCCCATCCGACGGTCGGAGTACTGAACCTGAAGTGCCCTCTACTAGGCACTCGAGTAGGGATCGGTTTGCCATTGAAAAATCCGCCACTTCCGGGAATCGATGGGAGGCCAGGTACTCTAGCCACCACAAAAACCCAATCCCCCTGGTAATAATTACTGAATCGGTGCGTAAGGTTATCCCGCAAAGGATGATACCATTGCATAATGTTTTTATTTGCCGGATGGAACACATACTTGCTATTTTCACATAGGGGCCCTAATAGTAGTATTTTTCCTCCCGCACCCTTTTCCAACGGTTCGACGTGAAGTAAGTCACGTTGAAAGAATTCTACTGGTTTAGTCTGGACTTTTCTTCCCGCCTCTCTCACTGCAGCGCCTCGCACGGTTTGATTTATGGTCCTGAAGAGTTTATCGGACGCAGTAAACATTGTAAACCTCACGCTGGTAGAAGAACTTTACCGTTGAAGACAAAGGAACAGAAGGTGTGACACGGAATGACAATAATCTTTAGCTCGTCCGAAGATGGTTCATTTTTTCTCGTCACGATTCACGTGAGATGCCTAGGCACGGATTCCCGTTCACGGAATGCGCTCTTTTTTAATACTAAACCTTCGAGATGACCGAATCACAGGTGTTTGTGAACGGTTGTACGCCAGTACGCCATCCAACATTTCTTGTTTTCGTGACCCCTCACGAGCATGGTTGTTGCTCCTTTTTATAGAAGTTGGTATATGTTAGGTTTTACAAAATAACTACAGAATTTGGAGGGGGATCGGAGTGGTGTAATGGCCAGAGTATTGGGTTGTCCTCACGAGTGCCTGGGTCCGAATCCCATTAATACATCGTACACACATCATATACCTTTATGGTGGCTGCAGGGTATTATGTAGATGTGAATGGAAGCAGAGATTCTTTCATTTGTCTACTGGGCTTTACTTGAGTGCTATGTGGAGAGAACGTTAAAGTTCAGTATTCCGTACGTCGGATAGGACGTAAAACCTTTTACCCCTTGGGACCTTTCCATTAAGAGCATGCTAATACTGACGTTGGGTTTTTTTCTCGACCCTTTCTACCTTCCCTGAAAAATTCTTAGCTCCGACCATTCACCTAATAACCCTAGTAGTCGGTTGCCACCCCCGAACAACTACTGCTGCAGCATTTGGAGAAACTTAGAGCCATATTCAAAATCTCAATTACAGTCTCATTTCTACTACTTACGTTATAAAATATCTATTTCAAAAATATATACAGATTCACCTCGCTAAGTTTCGAAGCGGTATGTAGAGACTTCTTGCATAACAGTAATACCTCCTTTTCAAGTGGAGACGGGTAGTAGAAGTTGTATGACGTAAGCAGTAGAAGCGAGACAGTTGAGTTGAAAATCTGAATATGCACTTAGGTCTACTTCTACGAATACTCCCTATCAGTAGATCGAAAACTCCTCCCATTTATATATCCCGTCATACGACTCGTCCCAGGATTGGGATGACATTTAGAAGAAAACACATCTTTCTGCAGGTCACATTTTCGGCGCCGTACAGTCCATTTACTTGCAAGGCCGATCATGCTCTCTTTCAGTATGTCAAGGAACGATAAAACACTTTCGCAACCAGAGCAAACTAATTGATTCGCAAGGTACCTCAAATCAACTATTCTGCTTCCTTCTACTGCAGTCAATTCTTCTTCCAAAACCGCAAGCCCAATTTGCAAATTTTTCAAGCATTGAAACTTATTAGTAAAGCGACCCTTATGTCGAGTTAATTTACCCATTGCAGGAAATGAACATACGGAAATGTCTTTTAAGATGATTTACCAAAAATGGTATATAACGATGAAGGTGATTAACGAGTGGACGTGATAAGTAAATGAAAGGAAAAATGAAGAACAGCAAAAAGAAAAAGTGAAATACACTGTAAAAAGTAGATCTGATTTTAAGGTGCAAAAGTGATCTGAATTTCAGATGCAACAATTTTAAGACAGGGTATGTTGAATTTCAGCAGTAATATCTTGTCTAAAAATAAGGCAGGTGAACGACTGAAAATCAGACCAAGTGGACTTATTTTCAGATAGGCCTATGCTGAATTTTAGACAGCCCTGGTCTGGTAATAATGCGGGTTGCTATTGAAATTCAAGCCTGCTCTGAGGGTATGTCTTATTTTAAGGCAGGTGCAGGACTGAAAATCACACCAGGTGGGACTTATTTTAAGACAGTCCCATGCTGAATTTAAGACCAGGGCTGTCTTAAATTCAGCATGGGCCTATCTGAAAATAAGTACCACGTAACAATGCGGGTTGCTATTGAAATCAAAGCCTACTTTTATGCGATGTCTAATTATAAATACTAGATATTTAAACACTTCACACGAACACAAACCAAAACCCTAACGTTTCATATTTTTATTCGATGATACTGTTTCACTGACTAAATTCTTCAATAGAGCAAACGTAAGTCATAGAATTTCCATTGAAAAAGATTCCAGGACTGAAATGGGAACACATGGACAATAACTTCAAAGATAATATGAAAATGTGTACTTTTATTGGAAACAAAGCAATCCATACAAAGTCTTCGATACCACAGATGTGTGCCAGTATCTTCAAACCGAAGCAGGAACTGTCACTTGATGAGGGCGACTATTTTTTAGTTCTTACAACCCTGCCGCGTAGACAAAATAAGGAAGTTTACTATAAGGATACGTCACTCAGACACAACTGGCTCCCTTCTGCAAATAAACTAAGTATCATTGCCACATTCTCACTCCATTAATTCATCGCACGAAACTTATTTCACCTACTTACAATGAAATTTGACTAGACTTCGAATTTTACTTCTTTACGTTTCGTAATTCTTGTTGACATCCTGCTCCCTGAGGTTGAATGAAAAACACTGCGTTTTGTTTATCCTGCTCCCTGGTTACGCTCTGCCCATCAGTCTCTGCTTTTGGCTGGTTAGCTCCAATTGCGGAGCCAACCAAGGCGTGCTTATTTTCAGCCCGGGTGATCTGAATTTCAGATCACAACCATCTTATTTTCAACATGCAGTGGTTATGGTCTTAAAATAAGACGAGGGTCTGTCTGATTTTCACGCATCATGAGTCTTAAATTCAGACCACTACCTTAAAATCAGACAGCGCTTAAATTCAGATCGCACTGAAAATCAGATCAACTTTTTACAGTGTAGAAAGCAATGCGCAGATGCTAAAACTAATTATGAAGAAAGTAAAAGAATACGTCATAGAGAAATTAATAAACAGAGGAAAAGGAATTACAATGAAAGCAGAAGAAAATTTAACAAAGAAATGAATGAATTAATAAAAAATATCAAACAATTTGTAACACTTCGAATTCGCAGTCACAGATCGTATAGCATTTGTTTACAGCCTGTCTCAGTGTTGCCATGTGTTAACTATTGAATTTAATACAAATAACAATAATAATAAAACTGCAATATTAGATAATTTGCATAGACTTTTCGGGGTTTTATGTTATAAAATTAATAATTCTTCTTTATTGCCTCAAATTAAATCTAAAAATCATATTACGTTGAAATAACAGTGACGGCTAGATTCAACACAACCGCTGACTTACGTAAGGTTCTTAACTTTCATACTTAACTATATTTTCGAAGCAACATAACCCAATCGAGTATTTGGATTTCTTTGAAAAATTATGGAATGATATATTAATCCTAAATTTCCCCATCGGGTGATATTTAATTCTTCTTATGAATATAGTACTTCAGGGCGCAGGTCCCTCCTTAAAAGGGCACCTTCTCTGCTTTCTTCCCTCTCGAATTCCTTTCCCCCCCCCCCCCTATCAGTGCCCATCCTTCAGCTCGGCGCCCTTCCTACCATCTTGCTTCACGCATGATCTTGGGGGCCATAAATTCGGGAGGGCATTGTGCATCGCATTTCCGTGACCTCGCGTGCCTTACCTGCCTCCGCGCTAGCCACGTCCCGCCCTCGAACCTCTGCTGTGCCAACACGGCGGCGACCGCATGAAATACGTATTGTTTTCACGGGATTCGTGCCGTGCCCATCACGAGAATTAAGTGCTGCACTCAGCCCGTTTCGCCCTCCAGAAACCGGCCGCTCCTCACGCGAAAACTCAACGAGGGAGGGAAGTGCCCGGACGCCTAGTCTATGTTGCCTACCCTCGGATGATCCAACTCCGCTCTCTTACACGCACTTGCCCTTCCTGGACTCGTCGCCGGGCACGTTCCCCATCCCTCACACCCATAACCGCGCGCACAGGGTTGGCTGAGGAATATTAGTATTCTGCTTTCCTACGCGGGTGTTTAATATAGAGTTGACCGCGCTCCTTGGGTTGTGATATAATTGTAATTTTTGTTTATACTTAGGATTAAGCTCGTAATAACTTTTAGAACCATGGTAGTTTTGATGGAGTGCCCCTACTTTTCCTTGCATTTCATTTACGTAATGGCTCTTTCCATAACCATTATTTCTCCCTCCAGATAGGTGCATTTCTTACTCCACTTTATAGTGTCTATAACTTTCTGCTTGAGGCTTTCGCAGCGCTGTTGTGCTGGTATCTCCATGCTTATTGGGTAATGCTGCGTCGGTTTAGCTTAACGATGACCTTTCGTGCCCAATGCAGGCTACATCTTCAGATCAGCTCACCCGAAAACCATGGAGATGTCTCTAACTTTCTTTTTTCATTCTTCTTTGCTTACCCAGATTGTTACCCTTGATAGCAATCTACCGTTTACCCTTTTCTTTAACTATATATTGTATTCACCTACTCTTCTCTACACAAAATTCCCGCATTTAACTGTATTTCTTCAACTCTCTCGCTCACTTACCAGTGCTTCGTCTGTCCTCCGTCACACATTATTCCATGCACTACTTCTCATGCATTGCAATATCTCCAATCATTTATCGTCGATTTTCCTTGAATTTCTGGTTTTAATTCTATACAGAGGATCCATATCAAACTATTCGCTATCATTCTCTTCAGAACTTTATCGAAGTTCCAATCAAAAGTTCTATAATATTGGAATGCGCTTACATACCTGAAGCAATTCTTCTCCTACTATCACTACAACTGCGCTGACCTTCGTCGTGTATGATACCCAAATTACAAATTTTTCATAAATTTTTACGCTCGATTAATATATATAACCCATGACATGTAGAAATACGATCCGCCTCTGGAAGGGGGCAATATGTAAATGAAAATTGTTTTGTCTTTGTATGTTTTCTTTCTTATGTTTAACCACTTCATTATTCGTCTTCATTATTTACCCCGTCAGCCCCGGTGGCGGTGGGGAAAATCCTTCGCCTGTAGATCATAGGGTCGCGGGTTCGAATCCCGCCCGAGGAGGACGAGGAGACTTTCCGGGGCATGGATGATTGTATCTTCCAGTCTGTTAATTTGAAGAGAGCACTTTGAGTCCCGAACTTTGCAGATTAAAATAAGACAAAAATAAATAAATATCCTATTTCGAGAATACGCTCAAAGTAAAGCGCATATGAACTCAGTAGAGGAACTAGAACGGGACAGAGAATATGGAGTGAAGGAAATGTTGACTTGATGGTGGTCATGATATCGTATTTGGCAGTCATTAGTTCTACATCTACATCTACATCTACACGATACCCTGCAAGCCACCGCGAGGGTGTGTGGCAGGGGGTGAAGATCACCAAGCATGCACTACTAACATGCAAGTAAGCAACTAAAGGGTCTCATGCAACTAGATTGTTAGTATCTATAGTATTTGAGGGGTAAGACATGCATCATGCACTACAGAATACTCTATAATATTTCCCCTACCTATCCCTTTCCTATGCTGCCTATTCTGTTCTCTTATAGTACGGGGGAAAAATGCCATTTTGAATCTATCTGTACGACAATCTATCTCTCTAATCTTATTTATCTGGTCGAATCTAGCATAATACGCTGGTTTTTTTAATATGTGCCTAACATCTTCAGTAAAGCTATCCGATTGAAATTTCTGCAATAGATTTAATCTGAACTTTAATCTACGCTCTGATAATGATTCCCACCCTAATTCTTGTATTAATTCTGATACACTACTCAACCTATCGTAACACCTTTTGACGAACCTAGCTGCTCTACGCTGCACACTGTCTAGTTCTCTCATCAAACCTAATTCATTAGGATCCCATACACTGGCTGCATACTCAAGGTGGGGCCTAACTAGTGAAAAGTAGCATCGCTCTTTTGTCTTCTCATCACATCTCCCAAGTACTGTTTTTATAAATCCTAGCTTTCTCTTCGCTCGGCCGCATATTTCCCTTATGTGTCTTCCCCACGATAAATCTTTAGTGATTGCTACACCTAAATATCTTACGGTTTCAACGTTTTCGATCTTCTATAGGATCGCTCTATCGAATTATTCCTCTTCCAAAGATTGATAGCTACACACTTTTTAAGGTTGAGTTCTAACTGCCATTTTTCGCACCACTCTTGAATTGCATCTAAATCCTTGCTAAGTGATTTCGTGTCCTCTTCGTTTGATATACCCCTGTACACCACCGCATCGTCTGCAAAAAGTCTAAGGTTACTACTAACTACGGTACCCTAATCGTTTATGTATAAAAGAAATAGAAGCGGACCTACTACGCTACCCTGGGGAACTCCCGATGTGACTTCGATTGTGTCCGACATGATACCATCTATGACAACCCTCTGCTCTCGCCCACTTAAGAATTCTTTTACCCAACATACAACGTCCTTATTTATACCAAAACTCTCTAACTTCAAGATTAATTTGTCACGAGGAACTTTATCGAAAGCCTTTTTAAAATCTAGAAATATCGCATCAACTTCAGTACTGCTTTCGCCGTGGACTAAAATATCCGTTCGAGATTCCGCCGTGGACTAGTTAATTAAATTAATTGAATTACCAGTTACTGTTTCTTGTAGTGTCAATGCAATGGTGGTCCTTCCAACCTTCATCGGTTCGGATAGACCTCGGTTCTATAGACTCATGGAGTCCGTTCAGTCCGTTCTCCCTGACCGTAGACGGACTCGGGGCTTGTACCTCGCGATCGCGGCTCTAGACGCCGCGCTCCGAGCTGTGCGTGTCGCATGCGATATTTCGCATTTTCCGTTCAATGAGTCGTTTCTTTTTTTATGCGTGTGTGCGTCTCGCTGTGGAAGGAGTCGGGCTTAAGATATTCCCCCGAGGCGAGTCGACTGAAACTCTACAAGGCTTGCTGGCTTGTACTCTCCGTAAACACATTTCCGAGTTCGTCGTACAAGTCGTACATCCTTGCACTCCTCCTCCCATCTCCGCCCGCATTCCCTTCCTAGTCGAGGGAAGCGTATGTATGTGTGTATGTATATGTCGTTTGATCTGGTTATTCCCGAGACAATTTTTTTTGCCTCGAAGCGTTCCTCGGGGGTATTTGTGAAGTCTCGGCGTATTCGATTCGCGAGTTAAAATATTCCGTGGAGATGAACTCTTGTAATAAAATGAGAAAAATGCCGCAAGGGAAATTATTTTTATAAAAAAATCGTTTCCCGTCATGTATCCCTGTTTTTCGTGGCGTCGGCGCAAAAACTCATCGGATCGATTGGGGACATTAAAACTTATGTATTCGTGGAGATTATCTTGTAACGTGAAATGACAGCGTAACAAATGCTCTCCATTCTGGTCTACGGAGAATGTCTGGCTACCTCGCTTGGCTGAAAAATTCATGTGGGCATGTAGTGATCATGTCCGCTTGAATTTTCATGTTTTGTCATTGGGGAAGAATGCTGCTTCCAATGCATCCGCTTCTGCAATCGGATACAGATGCATCGATAGTGGAGAATTCTTTGAGGCATGGGACATTGGTCACTTCTATTTATTCAATTTCTTAGGTTTCATTCTATCGATAAATGAGGAAAGGCAGCGCACGAAACTTTAATAGTGTCACTTTTTAATTTTTCTAGTACACGTCCAATAGGAGTAAATTTATGCACAAGAAATGGAAAATAATAAAATTGTCGAATAAAAAGAGGGTATAGGTGAATGATAAACGTGAAGATTATTCGGTGGTACTGCTGGAAGAGTTTTGTTATTTGTTAGTATTTTAAACGAAGCATGCTGTTAGGAGAATGAGTGCATTAGCTGAGAAATAACTTTTTCCAGCTCAGTAGAAATTACGCGATAACCTTAAGTAAGGCATTTACGCATGTTAAGCTGGTCGCTTATGGTCATCTCCCTTAAACAATTCAGCTATGCCCGTTCGGTGCTGACATGATAACAAATTTCTTCCCTTAATTTTCAGTGCTTGATATTTACATTCATAGTGCCCATTTCTAACTCTTCTCACTGGTAATTTGATTAATTTGACTTAATTTTTTTCATTAAATTAATTTCACTTAATTTGACCGAACCCGGAGCAAAATTTCAACGCATTCATACATACCAGATTGAAAAGAACACTTATTAACCACACTCATGCATCAAAATAGTAATCACGTTTCAATACACCTAACACTTGAATTATACGCAGTGTAATGCGGATTAACATGCTTAGTTAAAGTCAGAATTTCCAAATTATTGGGAAAAAATAACGGGGGGTGGTGGCTGAAGCCCCCCCTGGCTACGTGCCTGCCAAGAAGAAAAATGTTGTCGGCCGCTATAACCAGGACGGTAGATATCGCTCCGTCCTGCAGGCCGAAAGATCGCGGTTTGGGATCTCTCCTCTGCCTTGTGGAGATGTTAGTCTTAGGATTAAGTTTGGATCGATATTAAGATCTATGGCGCGATATAACCTCAGCAGTAGAGAAACCTTAAAATAAATCCGCAATTGTCCTACTGTTAACACGCTGGCGTGAAACCTAAAGGTCAATGTTATCTTGCGTCGTAGATATATGTGTTTTTATTTTGCCTTATGATTAAGCTTCGGATTTAGCTGCACGCGGGTTTGACTAAGCGGGATGAGTGCCTTGTAGTGTTAGGGAGGGAATTCGCTGGATTGAAAGTTCAGGTGTCGACGTTTCGATAACTAACTCCGTTATCGACTTTAGGGATTCGGTGCCCCTAAGCATCAACGCCGGTCCAATCACGAACTCTATGGGAATCCCGAGAAGAATTCACTCGTATAGTTTGCCAGGTTAACACCTGTCAAAAGATACAAGTGGATGGATCAGATTCATTTAGTATCCGACATGACTTCACTTTCAACCGTTCATTTTTTAAACCAATTGCTTCCAATGATCGCGAACAAAAGCATATACATTAATTTAACCTTTTCATAAATAAACAAAAGAAAAACAACGGCAAAATAATCGTGAACGCATTATCTTGACAGTAACATATCCTTTATCATTAGTGATAGGCTTAGGAATTAATTGGGTCCGTTGGGTCACCCGCTGTGATATAATCTAGGTTGCTGGGATGCTTACAAATCTAATCCTACAGTAACTATTACTACTACTCGGTACCTGGACGAGGAACTTCTCCGCCGCAGGCAGTGCCGATCCACGCTGCCTATCGTCAAAGAAACAGCTCTTCTTTCTCTCCCTTCGCCGTCCGTGGAGGAGGAAATTCGCGGGCTCTAAGGCCTCGCCATGTTCCCGGTGGCTTATTCCTCGCGGTGCCTATTATTCAATCGACGTCGCGGAGGCTTTCGATTACGCGTCTCCTCTTCCTTTTTTCCCGCCTAGTCACCCAGTGCGCCTGTCGATCCGCAAGATTAATGCATCACGCAGCTGGCCCGCACAACACCACCCAGCCTTCCCTCCACTTTCCCCAGCGCAGAACGTTGACCGAAGAGGGCGAACGAGGAGAAAGGAGAGAGGCGAGGATGGGGAGATGGGAAGTAGGCCCTTCGGACCCCAGAGGTGGGCCTTATCCTTCGGTCAAGGCGTGGCGAGCGATCCGAGGGGAGGGGGCGGATGCCTTCACGTCCGAATTCCGCATTCAGGAGATGCGATGTCTTTCGCGTCGTCCACCTCCTGGGAAATGGTGGTTGGAGTTCCGCCCAAGTGCTGAAATGACAAACTAGAGGATCATGGGTGTCCCTTGCCTGCCGCGGTATTCATCTGCATCTACATCATAGTTGCTAGTTTGCATGTTAGTAGTGCATGCCTGGTGATCTTCACCCCCTGCCACACACCCTCGCGGTGGCTTGCAATGTACCGTATAGATGTAGATGTAGATGTACAAATTACCTTGCGAGCAACCTCTAAGTTGTGGGATAGGGGGCGAAGCATCACCAATGATTCTCTACACCATCTACCTTCATGCACTAAGGAACACCACTAAACTGAGCCGTGAAGGCTTGTTAGTCATGCATGCACCTGCCAACCGATTCATTATTACATGCAGTGTAATTTATTTCTTATCATTCGGTTATGCATTTGCTGTCTTGCATTCATTTTCATTCTATTTACGCTTGAAATGAATGAGTTAGTACAGATTAATGGGGCTAAGATCCTTCTCTTCCAACTACCTATATTACACCTACTTAAGCCCTTATTTTGTTGCCTATTATGAACAGTAAATGTTCGCGGGAAGAAGGACATTTAAAATCTGTAGGGCAGTCTATCTCCCTAATTGCTTTTGTGGTCAAATTTAGTGTAATAGGTGGGTGTTTTCAATGTACATATGTCTAACGTCATAGGTGATAAGAGCAGCTTCAAACTTCTAAGATACGTTCTAAATTTTAACCAACGCTCTGATAATAATTCCCATCCGGGATCTTCTAATAAACCCATTGACACTAACTATTATCACAACGACCTTCACAAACTTTACCGATCTTCTCTGTACGCGTTCTAATGCCTTGACTTAACTTGCCTCGTAGGGGTCTCATATGCTGCATTATAAGTGAGACCTAGCGGTTAAAAATATCACCATAGCCAATAAAGCTCCGGCCTGACTAATAAAAGGTCTCAGCCTCGAATTCCGCTCAGGGCATGGTAAATGTGACCGCCTATAGAATACATTTAGTTTAGTCGTAAAAAATGTTGGTGTGCTTCAAAACTTAAGTTGACGGACTGAATGTCTGTTACGGACGACAGATATGGCGTTCACATTTTTAGTCTGTTTTATTACCTTTGCGCTTAACTTGTGGAGCAGATCGCCATCTACGGTAGAAGAAATAGTGATTTTGTACGCGCGACCAACTGTGTAGGCCCTTGGTGCAGAGATTATAGATAGAGAGTTTGGTAAAGGAAGTATTTTTCATGTAGGTAATGGTGGAAGTGTGGCTCTATGACTCCTTTCATATACCTTCAGTAATGTCAGCATTTTATGGCATGGATTCATACTTTCGTCTGAATTTGAGCAATTGTGCTTATTCCATTGTAACGTTGATAGTTTGTGAATTGAAAAAAGCGAATTATTAGTACCTGTTGTCATGGTCGATATAATTATCGGTTGGAATAGTATTTCGTTGCGTGAATTGTGAAATCTTTAATAATCGTTATTGACTCAACTCCACCTTGTTGCTGTATCCATTTGTTTGATTTTTGTAAAAGTGCAGACCTGACACCTGGTTGTCATTGGGGTTACCAAAAACCACTTACCGTTATGCGAAAATTATTTTACTTTGTGCGATGCATTTTATGGTAAAATCAATTAGTATTGTTCTCTGCATATCGGGTTTTGTGTCCGCAGAAAATGTTGACTAGGGGTGACAACAGTTTCGCTAGCCGTCTTGCTAGCGTCTTCAGGTCGAAGTTTCAGGTTAGTCAACATACGCGGACGCAGAACCCGATATGAATGTAGTGCATGTTTGGTGAGAGTTCACCCCCTGCCACACACCTTTATGGTGGCTTGCAGGGTATTATGTAGATGTAGATGCAGAGAACATCTGAACGACGCACTACGTGGAAACCTTCGCACCAATCAATTGGTATTATATTAATATTTTTGTATCGATGAAAATTTCACCATCCGCATTAACTCGTGCGAAAGAGTACATGAATGAATTATGACGGGTTCAACGTACGAGTAATAGTCGATCATTCGTGAACCGATGATTTCACTTTTGAACACAAGGGCTCGTTGGTATGTTTATTTTCTTTCTTGGATCTCGTCCAAGTTGCCGAAAATGGAAGTCGGGTGTGAACTCTCTCTCTCTCCTTAAGAATGAAGGTTCATTACGGTAATTTCCGCTTTCTTGCGACAAGAGATCTTCATCTGATTGCTGAGATAATCACGGGAGAGCTGAGAGGGCGTAACTCACGACGCCCATGTTCCCGCGGGAATATCGGGGAGGAGGGGAGTTGAGGTTCATTCCTGTTCCTCGGCCTGCCAATCGTCCGCATTCTCTTCACGCACCTCACCTTTTCTCACCCCGAAAGGTTTTTCGTCGGGGATAGACGTAATTCAACAGCAGACGGCGCGGCAAGATGCAGATCTAATCGCCTCGTCTTCAACTGATATACAAATTGAATAACCAGAAAGGGGGTCTCGTGGTGTATTCGAAACGCACAATTCTCGCCGGGTCCTGTTCGTTAAGCGGGGATGATGGCGGCTTTTTCGTCCCTTTGTGGACGTTTCCCGCAACCCCGAGATGGGAAAATCCTTCGAAGAGATGGCAGGGATCAAAAGGGACGCGTGGGAAATACCAGAGAATTTATTTTCAGTCTCAGCCTCTCCGAATTGGCCAAGCTTTTAATTCGTACTCAGTCGTGGTATTCTTCCAGAGGCAGGCGCTGAGGGAAAAAATTTCGAGGGGCCCCCCTTCGAAATTTTTTCCCATAAATTTTGTTGTTCTGATTTTAAATGGGTATGATAATCCGGATTACACTGTGTATAATTCAATTTTTAAGTGTCCTGAAACGTGATATCTAGTTTGATGCATGTGTGTGGCTGATAATTGTTTCTTTAATCTGATATGTAGGTATGCATTGAACTTCTGTTCTACGGCCGATTAAATTAACTGTATCATAACAAGGTGAGAAGTTAACTTTTCCAGTAAAAAGAGGTAGGAATTGGCAGTGTGAAAGTAAATACAAAACACTGAAATTTAAGGGAGGAGATTTGTGACATGTTGGCACCGAACGGGCAAGGCTGATTTGTTTCAAGTTACGCTACACTAGACTTATCCTCCCCCCCCTTCCCGATAAGAATTTCTGGCTTCATGCGTGTCCAGAGGTGAATAATAAATTGATTGATATTCCATGATTACTGTATATTACTAGTCTACGTCGACCGAGGAGGTTAGATTGTACTTGAGTCGCCATTGCAACCCGATTCGAGAATCAAAAGAGTCGTTTCAGGCGTTATATGGTGGAATAACATAATTAAATACGATTGGCAATTTTCCACAAAGAAATCTTTACTTTGACCGGTTTCGATGTGATACATCATATTAGGTGACCAAATCTCAACAAAGTCCAGTATATATACAAATGAGGGGAGGGACCAGGGGAAAAAGGAGTGAGGAAAGAGGAGGGGAAGAGGGCCTAAACCAAGGGTAACAACGGAAAAAGGGGGGGAAGAGAAAGTGGGTGTACGATCTTGAAACTTGAAGGTGAACTTCGTGAACTTCAAGGTTCAACTCCAATCGTGAACTTGAAGGTGTACGATCTGCCTTGGTACTCCTCAACGGCCAGGGTTTCCCATTTCTATGTGTGGTTTTTCCAACTCCCACCCCTAGCACCATTTCTCCCTCCTCTTCCCCCCTTTTTCCGTTGTTACCCTTGGTTTAGGCCCTCTTCCCCTCCTCTTTCCTCACTCCTTTTTTCCCCTGGTCCCTCCCCTCATTTGTATATATACTGGACTTTGTTGAGATTTGGTCACCTGATGATGATGTATCACATTGAAACCGGTCGAAGTAAAGATTTCTTTGTGGAAAATTGCCAATCGTATTTAATCGAGAATCAAGATCGGCCATTTTGGTAGACATAAACATAAGAGTTTACTTCTTCCGATTTGGTATCTACTCATAGATGGATTTGTTTTTGCACACCATCATACATAAAGTAGTGAGATGAATAATAATTTACCTATTTGAAATTAAGGTTATAAGCGGTAGAAAGTGCGTAAACACGGAAACAAAGGCAAAATATGTACCAAATCCTTTTTCATAAAATATGTACTTAATTGAAGTAGATTAAATTTGGTCTATTTTTAAGGAATAATACCTCCAAGGACAATAAATTCATCAATACCTTTCTGAAACAGGCTTGGAATATTAACTGACGCTATTATGATGAAGTTTTGGTCAAAATTTCTTTGTTAATCAGGTGTAAATACGTATGCTGTCTCCATAAGTGGCAATAGAAAACGTAAGGTTTTGTGCCGATGAGGTGGGGCCTAATCCTTCCCAAGCACCCCTACTCTGGCTTCATTGTCATCAGTAGATTAGCTAGCGAATGCCGCCCATATTATATTTTAATCTCCTTGACCTCGACGTAGTGAGGAACTTCGTGGTTTTCGCTAGATTACCGGCATATATGTTTTATTTTTCTTAATTTTTGTCGTTAGTTGACGTTTGTGGTGGTGCCTGATTATGACGTATAATTCAACACGTTACTCTCATGGAAATTTAAAAAAGTTTACTTTAAAAAAATATGATTATGATATGATGCCCATTACCTTTCGATTGGTTGTGAAATTATTTTTATTTGCAGCCTTCTGACGTAAAGTAATCTGGAAATGGAATAAGGAAAAGTAGACAAAACCCGATGTGGCAACAATGCTTGCGTCGTACCTTATATTAAATTTTTTGTTTTAGTGTTAATTATCTCATCCTTCGTCACATCACAATCGTCACAGATCACAAATGTTTCACCATAAGTTACTATAGATCATTCTCAGTAATGTCTATGGAATGATGAATGCTGAGTTGCGCAGTGCTTCTCCATTTCCTTGTTTAGGCCAAGTTACAGAGGCACTGACTCGTTTTCCAGTCAAGGAGTCCTTTCTCCTGAATGTATACCTGTGTCTATACAATCCCATACCTATTTCGGCAATTTGACGAAAAGCAAATTCTGCCAGGTTTGTCATCGACAATGGATTACATCAGTTTACCTCAAGACCTTCTTGTGCTAAAATTTCATTTGACGATGAATCGATTAAAAAAATAGATTTCACTGTAAATCGATGTCATTGACTGCTGTCGATTCATAATTAGTTTAATGTTGGCATCAATTGGATTGGATTAATGAATTAAATCTCCATTGGATTAAAGTGGCATATATTTCCTTTTGCTTTCCTGACTGTGTAATTCGGAGGGTAATTATTGAAAATATCCCTTCCTTTCGAATGATTAATTCATGATCACACTCGTGTGGAAATCATGGTCGGTAATTTTGTTTTCGCGAAACGAAGTGATTTTTTTTTCTCTGACTCTTTGGTGACTGATTGAAAATGTAGTCCACTATTTCGCCGGCAGTAGTTTCGATAAATTTGTTGGTAGCTATCTCCCAGCACGAGGACGTATGCTGATCTGGCTGTTGTTGTTTTGTTAAGAGTTCAATTAAACCCGTTCTTAAGATACACTTCCCGGGCATTATTTGGCGGGAATTGACCTTACGGAAAGAAAGAGTTCAATTACCTTTTCAATTCGACCCTTTTAATATCATTTATCTTTAAGACCCGGGTTTCGATGGCTTACATCATTTTCATAATCTTGCTGACATATATAACGCTATTATGTTATAAGTAATCGCTCAAGACCTACTAGTTATGAAGACATTAATAAAATGGGGACTATACTAAGATTTTATTTGTATTTCATCCTTGCTCGTCTTCTGTCGTCCCGTTTGTGACGTAGCTGTATACGCTCGTATGTAGTGAGTAAATAACTGTTGTTGTAGCCAGACGAAACAGAAGGATCGCCGTTCCTTCAATCTGAAACCTTATTTACTGTGTGATTGGTAAATTACGTAGATTACGTTATTTTGATCACGTTAGGATTTGTCGTGGCTTGGATGTTCAACATAGTCATGAAGGATCTCAGTTTTTCCCGGCGAATAGACTGGAAGAAGAGTTCTCGGGTTTCCAACCGCGTCCAAGTGTTTTTAGGCACCAACTTTTCGAAGGCTGAGTCCGCCATCGTCTTCAGGGTGAATCTTCAGGAGGTTCACCCTGAAGACGATGGCGGACTCAGCCTTCGAAACGTTGGTGCCTAAAAACACTTGGACCCGGTTGGAAACCCGAGAACTCTTCTTCCATAGGTATAGTCGCTCTGGTAATATTAATAAAAAACTGTATTTATTTGGGGGGGGGGGGTAGATTGAGACTACATAGTCCCTACTTCAACCTATCCACTTGTTAGTAACAATTACAATAATTTGAGAAGAATAAGGGCATAAATAGTTACATAGTTTAACGACAAATGACGTTAGAAACGTATTCCATGTTTACGACATTTGTAAGACAATAAATATACCTAAGACTAACTACAAATGAGGAAATAGGAAATAAACGGTATACCGTCATCAGGCACGTAGCCAGAAATTTGTTTCGGGGGGGACTAACCCTTGCGTAACTTCAAAACAAAACAGCCTTGCCCGTTCGGTGCCGACATGTTACAAATATCTTTCCTAAATTTTCAGTGCTTGGTATTTACTTTTACAGTGCCCATACTTATCTCTTCTCACTGGTAAAGTTCACTGCTAAAATCAGAGCAACAAAATTATTGGGAAAAATTTCGGGGGAGGGCTGAAGCATCAGAAGCCCCCCCACCCCTGGCTACGTGTCTGACCGTCATGTTACAATACAGTAAAATGTGTGTAAAGAGATATATGCAGGTGCGTCGAAAGGTTGTGGGTTCCTTATTTGTTTAAGGATCGATCTTAAATTAATTGCATTGTAAGATATCACCTTATCAGTTGGGAAGCCAGCAAACGAATATCGTGCCACTACATGTTATATCTGAATTATCGTGCCATTGATTCATCGTCCGTGAGAATTCACCAGGTTTCCATCGAAGTATGGTATCCAATTGGCCCTTTTCTCTGGACAATCCTATAGGTATTTTTGGAGTGTGAGATGCGGGTTGCCCACGTTTAGTGCACGCAGAGCGAGCACCAGCATGCTGAGGGCGCACCGAGGTGGCGTCTCGGTGGTGACCTCTCGCGGTAGTACCGTGTCGATGAACCTTCATTGTGTGTGTTCGACCGGCCGTGGAAAAGGGCGGTCAACTTCCTTCCTTTCTCTCTCTCTCTCACACACTCGGAACAATCAGTAGCGGCCTCGACATGTCCATTGTTGCCTCCTCCAACCCCTCCTCCCCTTCCACAAAAAAATGCTCCGTTGAAATCCTTCGGTGTTCTAGTGGATCCAGGCCATCATCGCCATACATATGAGTAAAGAGGTAGGAACATGTTCAGGGAAGGAGTACCGTACCGTTGCCACGGTGTTAGGGAGAGGAAGGGGTGAATCAACACGGTCTCAGGGTACGAAAAGTAACATTCATCCGATCCCCACGAGATGAAAAATTTATGTGCTGCATGTCGTGTAAATGAAAATGCGTGTGGGCAAGCTTATATGGGCATGAATTTATTAGTTCGCCGCAATCCCTCAATTTTGCCTAGGACGAGAATTGAAGGTGGTAAAAGTTGGTCGATAGAATTTGTCGTGGCTGGTGAATTCGATTAAATTTGTCGACCGAATAGGATTTTTAAGTATTGAAAAGTGTTGGAATCAATGGTTAATTAATGCTGCGGCGAGTAGCAGCCGTCACTGAATACAGATCTCAGTAACTTTCTTTTGTAGATGGGATATTATTGTGAAGCCTCAGCGAGAATGCATTATGTTGCACAGTTTTAATCGATAAATATTTCTCAATCCTTTTACTATATGTTGAGAAATAGTGCCGAAATTATCTTTACCATTACGGTATCCTGCAATCCAACGCATGGATGAATGGGTGATGGAACATAGAACATACATTCCGATCTACAGATTACCACGCGAGAGACATCTAAGGTGTGTGGCAGGGGGAGAATCGAACACCAATCAGGCACTGCGCCAACTTAATACACCTTCATACACTATAGAGCATAATAAAACTTAATAATGAAAATGTATTAGTCACGCTTGCACCAGGCACGTGCAGTCAATTCATTACAACCTATAAGGTACTGATTAATTCTCATTATTCGGTTGAGAATTTGTTGTCATGAATTATTTTCATTCCATTTACGCTTGTAAGGATGGAGTTAGTATGGGTTAGTATAGCTATGATCATGCTCATCAACTACGCTAACTACATGAAGCCTATACAATCACTAAATTATATTGCCTGCTTTGCTCTCTGATGGTTCGCGGTGAGAATCACGTTTTAAATCTATCTCTACGGAAATATATCCTCCTAATCTTGCTTTCGAGGTGAAATCTAGGGTAATCCACCCGTTGAGAGCAGAGTCCAATTTTTAGTAACTGCAATACCAGTTTTAATGCTATGCCAGCTAAAATCACCTAGAGTACACGGCGGTTTTGCATTCAGTACAACCATCTTCTTGTTACCTCCCGAACCTCCAAAAGGGCGTATTGCGGGGGATGGTAGTTCACCAGCTGTCGAGATGACGTTTTTGCTGGCAAAAAACATTTTGGTAAACGTTAGTGGAGAGTGATGCGTAATATTTTTGGAGGCATTTCACTTCGTTTGCGTAGTAGACCCCTGCCTCACACCATGATGGTGGCTTTCCGGGTATTATGTAGATGTAGTCATGCATTGCCAGGGGGGAAAATTTATTTACCAAAAACACAGGGAGATGTCTAAACAATGACACACATGCGTTGGACATGTACACAATGTACACAGTGAAAGAGAAAACTTCTATTCTGTAGCCTACAGTGTGGGCAAATCTTGGAGATATGATACACGATTTAATTCCTCTCACTTTTTGGCTTCGTCGAATTCCGTCGATAAAAAAATATCTTCCCACCGATTAAGTACCAGTTTTGTTGTATAGCTTCGTGATCTTCAGATAGACGTGAGGAAGTAGTAATTATAAAGAAAATTAGGGTAGATGAAAAAATAAGTATCGTGCAATTTTTCGAGTGGGTCGTTCCGGAGATTCATTCCGTGGAATCTTAATTTACTTGGCAACCTCCGATTGTGCGAGCATTTAATGTGAGTCGACCGCGGGCACCGCTACCTCTAAGGGTGTCAGCCTTGAACGTGATTTTTTCTTCTCAGGACTTAAAAAGGAAGTGTTTTGAGCCGTCCTTGGGACATGCATACTCATCTGAAGAAGTTCGAAAATCCAGTGGTACCCGGTCTGGCACGAATGCACAAAGCAGACATCTCTGGCTCTGCATGTTTAGGAAATGGATGAGTAAAACTAATGACTTTATCTAAAGTTCAACTCGTCAGTAAAAGTAGCCACTATTTATTTGTGTGGGAACACAATCAATGTTAATTTTTATACTCTGAAATCGTTTTGATTCTTTCCTGCCTTTTCCTTACTCCGTTGCAACAGTAAGTACTATTCTCCTACCCCGACTATGCTCTCGTCTTATGTCATTGGGTATGGTAATGATGACATAGATCCGCGACAACACCGAAGAATTCAAACTGGGACTGAATTTTGCAACGTAACCAGAAATAATTTTTCAAGGTTTGTGTAGTATCAATCCAGCACGACGTTATTTTGACGTAGGGGATTGTATTACGTGTTAATTTTCCCTGTTTACCTGACAAGTTACTTTTTGACTGTGTAATCGGTAGTGCGTTCACGAAAAATATGTTTACTCAATAAAATATACCACTGGGTTCGTCGTTTAGTAAACCGCCCGATGGACTGAGTATTAAACATAGAGCTCTCCACTCAAAACTCAAAGAGAGAATGGCAAACTACGGAAACGTCTCTCTGTATAGTTTCGAACCTAAGATGTCTGGTTGGGAGGCTGTCACTTCAGCTACCGTATCAACCGCATATTCCGATGTCAGTTATAGGCAGGGGGGATATACTGTGACGTCGCCGTGTTCCATAGGAAAAAATACTTTGTGATAGTTACATTGTTAGTAGCATTATGACTGAGGAGTATTATGACTGAGTACTCCTCAATAATGCATGCCTGGTATGATTAACTCCTGCAACACATCCTTGTGTTTGGGGTTCAAGGGTACAGTATTGATATACATGGATGTGATTGGTCCGGTCTGTTGAAAACGTGGTCTAGTGCTAGAGTTGAAGCCGAAAGACCGATATTCCTTTTAGCTCAACTCGCCTCACGTGAGTGAAACAGTGCAGAATGAAGGCTGCATCGTGGTGCTCCGTGGATAATTTCTATAAGTTACGACTGGTACGACCCGCGACGAAGCATTCGCGTGCCTCACGGATCTCTTTCTCTCTCTTTCCCCCCCCCTACCTCCCCCAAGGGAAATAAGCACAGTTTTAAAAGATTCAAATGAATGTTAATGAGCGCGGGGGGAAAGTATGAATTAAGGATACGATACGCTCGATTTATGGAGCTAACGCTTTTCTTCGCTTCCGCCTTAATCGCTCTAGAGGATGCGAAGGTGGAGTAAATTCATATTTATGGGCAGAGTGAAGGAAACCTTCTCGCTTAATTTTCGGAAAAACAAATTAAACAGCGGTTGAGACGCGAGAAGAGTTCGTGCCGGAGCGTTAAAACTTGGGTGAGGCATCTGTTTGCAGGGAAGGTACTTATTAAGCTCTCTTTCCTTATCCTCGTACATTGATGAATTAAGTTTGATAAACGGTGGATCTAGTGTTGTAGTTAATAGCAATAGGATTGTTTACTCGACGAGAGCGTGAGTATAGTGAGGTGTCACCTCCTGCCACTCCCCTTTGCGGTGGCTTTGAAAACATTATGCAGATGTAGATATCTGATACTTCGGCGTCCCACGCATTCGCAAGACCCTGACTGTAATTATATATGCCACATTGGTCTAGCCTACACCACCTAGATTAGATTATAATCTAGGTGGTGTTGGTCTAGCCCTCCCCCCTTCCCAGAAAGCAGAGGTTGTGGCTCACTTTTTAATTGACACTGCCCGGTTCGTAAAGTTATATGCGCCTTCATCCCCAGCGATTCCACATTGATTTTGAACACTGCGAAAAATTTTAAACTGAGGAGAAGACGAAACTTCCACCCTCTCCCCCGCCCGCTTATGTAAAATAGAGCTGTGGACAAATTTTTATTTTTCCATGTATATGATCAATAAAATTCCGACTAATCTGTCTAATTCACTACGTTAATCGACCCAAAAACAATTGTGCCGCTGTAAAGCAATTGAATGCGCAACAAGTTAGAAGTCCACTCTACGTGCCTATCGCGCGTGAATCGTCCTCTTTTATTTCACTCAGTTACGACCCCTAACACTTGTTTGATAGTTGAGATAGTTAACTTCCCTATCGAGCAGCCAAAAGGGAAGTTCTCACTTTCTAGGGAGCTGGGAAATTTCATTCTTTCTCTCGGCTGTGGTTTCTCTCGACGTTTAGGCTACCTTATTATCGCCTTCCTGATTTTGTACGTGATAATGTCTTAATAGACCGCGAAAATGATGTTGGGATAAAAAACAGTGGATGAGAAGTGAGTGGTAATTTTCTTGGAAAGTAATATTTTTTTTTGCTTGTCGTAGGTTGTGCGAGGGAAAAATTAATTTTGGGTACCTAGGTTTCGTCAGCAGATATCTCGTAATATGTCGCTTCTATCTGCCCTACTGATGTTCGTGTGGTAGAAATATATCTGCAGTGCCGGCAACACACATGGGTGACTTTTATTTATCCTGCCATTGTGTTCAATCATAATGTCGGCAAGTCGGAATGTTTCCCAGAGTGACCTGATGGGTACCCAGGAAACCATTTAGCTTTATTTTGGAGTGGCTGAGCTGCACGTATCAAAAATGGCATCTCCCAGTTTAGAACCCAGGACCTCTAGCTAGTAGCCCAAATTTATAACCAGGGTCCTGTAAAGCTGTCCTTGAATCTATCAAAATATTTTAATCTGGCGTGCAACCTCCTACTTTCCTGTTTCCCAACCATGCACTAAGTAATATCAGAGTACGAAATATTCCAGTGCAGACATAGGAGCCCATTTTACATAACACGCCACTTTCCTTTGAATTTTATTCAGTTATTATTCAGAAATATGAAGGTGTCTGCTGGACTGATCCCCTCACAGATATGAGCAGGGTAGCAGTCGCTTTTTCGAATTTAAGAGCGGGACTTGAGCGTGCAGATTTAACGAAACACTCCAGCTCTTCCCGCTTCGTGGTCTCTGGAGCCATAAAACTCAACAATGCCCCGGGAATCCTGGCCTTATTATTTTTATCTTTCTTCTCCATATCGAAACATCTCCAGAGGTGTGCGTATGTGTTTTCTCCTCCCTTGTTGACTCTTTACTGCTGCCCTCTCCTTTCGGAAACCGGTGTACCAATCCGCATTCCGTTTCAATCAAAACCTGGTGGTGGGATGTGTGCTGGGAGGATATAATATACCCACTTCTGCTACCGTGTGGAGCACTTTATTACACCACAAGGAGTGCAGGGAGACCTTATCTGCGGGTGAATTCCCGCGCATCTCGCAAGATGAGAAAGTAAGAGAAAAAGGCTACCTTTCCCTCTGCAGACCTCTTTTGGAATACGCCGCTGGTATATGGGATCCATAAGAGGAAAGTTTGATCAAGGAAATCAGTGCTTGCAATTGGGAGAGAGGTGAGATTATTAAAAAGGTCGTAATGATGATTTTCCATCGCTACAAACTTACAAGGGGATCTCGGATTGAATAGTAATCAAACTGCAGGCTAAATTTTTGAACGAATAATTTAAGTAAATTATAATCTGATCTTTTAGTCGATGGCTAAAGAAATATGTAAATAAAACCTGCGAATTACGCCAGATTCGATTAAAAGAACAATATTGGTGAAAGAGATTGCCGTACGGATGTTTGAAATGTTTATCTCTCCGCGATCAACAAGTGTTCAGGATAAAATAGGCATAGGTGTCCTTATAGGTATGTGAAATGGTAGGTACTAAGGTAGTCTGCAATACATCAGAAATAATTTCTTAGCGCTACAAGTTCATCTTACTTCACCATCGCTTGCCTAAAGGCATTCATGAATGAATTCATTTTCGCTAATGCCAAACTAGTTTATAATTATTACATTTCATGCGTAGATACTGAATTAAGTAGTTTCCCGTGCCTTTAGAATACATAACTAACTTACTGTTTCTGTGATGAAGTCATATCTAGCCTATTTTTTGCGTGTGCGTGGTGAATGCTTGGCGATTGCTCACCCGCTGATTCACCAACCATTTTGATGGTTCATACGCTGCCGCTTACATTTCCGTGCATCGAAGTCGCTCGGTGGGAAATTTCTTTAATGAAGCGAAATTTTTTGCGGGATTTTTTTCCATCTACCGCAACAAGAATAGGTGAAACTTTTTCACCGATTTTTTTTCTCCCCACCGCAACATGAATTGGTCACGTTCAGGGCAAGGATAGTTAGTCATACATATTCATCCTACAGGTTCGTGTGTCTCCCGTAGGCATGAGTTTCTTATTCTCATCGGATGTACCTACTACAAGAAATGGTTTTGATCTCCCATGAACCGGAATTGAATCGGATATAATTATACACATTTAGTATTTTTGCAGTTGTTGTAGTCATTATATCGACATTTGTGATCAATCATGCCATACGGATAGGCGTTGCGTTTGGTTATATGAAGGATTTTTTTAAGAGATGGTGGAGAAATATCTGGCGTCGACAACAGCCTTCTCTTAATAGTAGCAGTCAAGAGGACAACAATGAAAACTCCCATCTGACCCCACACTTAGTTCACAAGTAATAATTCTTGTTCCGCAGAAAACTCCCTGCCACTAACTGGATTCAAACCCAGACCTCCCGATAGGAAGATACCACTATAACCCGATGCCGAAGTCTTTTTATCGTATGTATTTATCTATTCATTCGTTTTATTTTCCGTGAATCTTTTTCGTAACACGTAGATATGGAGTAGATGAGCTATGAGCATGGTTAGATTTCATCTCTTGTCGCGTTGTATCGTTCATATTCGCTCAATAGCGTTGTGAAATGTGGCAGGAAAAACTGCATCAATCAACCAGGAGTGGCTGATATAGATTTTGCTGTGGCTTTTCATGTGTGTTGTATTGCCGTTTAAAATCTCGTAGATTCGCTTTTATGACCCTTTTCTTGGGATACATGAACTAAGATTTATAGATGTTAGCTCCAGCTCGGCCTCTCGCAGTTTATCTTGAGACTGCCAGAGTCATTGTATTAGTCCATGGTATTAAGATTAATTTCAAGTTCTTGTATTATTTAAAACCATTTTAATTGTACTAAATGCTCTGGTTCTTTACACACAATTATATTGAGAGTACATCAAGTAAAGGGTTTTGCGTTGGTGTGGTGGCTTGAGTTCTGGCCTCCAATCATAACGGTTGAGGATCATCCATATCTATGCAATTCCCTGCGAGGCAACGGAGGTTGTGTGGAAGGGGGCAAGAGAACACCAAACATGCACTACTTACGTGTAAGTAGGTGGTACAATGCTACTATATTATGGAAACTTGTTATAAATGCATTCGCGAGTCACGTGCGCCTAAGTGAAGATTTTATATTGAAGTTAGTTTCCCTGGCATGCATAAGTTAGTAATGTTAAAAAATTCTTCATGCGCTACTGATTTTTTAAACAATATTTCACGTACCTATCCCTTGCCTTTTATGCTCTCTTATGATGCGCGGGAAAAACGTACTTGTTAGTAGTCTTATCTCTTTAATATTATTTTTCTGTTGACACCAGGCGTGATACGCAGACTTTCTTAATATATCTCACAGGCAAACATATGGGCTTCAAATTTACTTGAAAGGCTATTAAGTGCACCAATACCTAATTGGAGTATTTGTTATTTTCCCTATTATCAGTGAAGGTGACCTACATTTAGGGTTCGAATCCCGACTGTGGTAGTGTTTTAATGAGAAATTTCGGTACCCACTTGTTCAATGTGTGTGGAGAGCACTTTGTGCGCAAAAATCCGTCCTGATGGGACGTAAAACCGTGAACCTATTGACTCCTATCGTAATGATCGTAATCAGTAGGTGGAGGCGGACCCCAGATTTTTTGCTCTCCCTGCCTTCGCTCCAAGCAATCTACCCATACCCAGTTACTCACGCATTTTCATTCACCCAAATGGTGATCACCTTCACTGGTAAGAGTGAATGTAGCGAATAATAAAAGTGTGGGTATATTTCAAAATACTTTAATGCAATTTTAATTCATCATGGTACTTCTAAGAATAACAAGTTTCACTATTTTTGCCTACACTCAAATTATAGTTTGCACTTTTCATTATTTTTAACATCTACATCTCAGAATGCCCTGAATACCATCTCGAGGGCTTGTGGCTGTTGGTGAAGCATCGCCAAACATTGTCCTTACTACACGACGTAGTAATTACATGCTCTAATATGTAGATTTGTCACTACATGCGGTATAGAAGAAACGTGTTGGTTGTGCATGCATCTGCCAAGTGCGATGGAACATAATTTTTATTAATTGATAAGGATGTTGCTTGAATTTCCCAAATATTTTTATGAGGCCTGTTAAACATCAGTTAAAATGAGTAGGTAAACTATATTTATTCAGAGGCGATGCATACAATGCTACCTACATTACAATGTAATTATCCGGCTATACGTTGTCTATCCATGTATCTTATTGCTCAGAGAAGAGTGACACTTTAAATCTGCCTTCATACTTCTCTAAGTTGGCTTCATACTTCTCTAAATTGTAAATGGATAAAAATATCTCTTTTCCGTTCAATTGGTTACTTAGCATTGTGCACTCCATCAATTACTTTTCAACTTTCTGACGATTCATCACCATTCAAATTAGTTTCTCCAGTATTTTTATATCACGGGATCGCATATTGGATACCCGAAAGCTCTTCATGGAAAAAATCCTGCAGTCGCTGGAATTTTCATTAAAAAAATAAGCTTAAATTTTTTGAAACCTTTTCGTTGTCCATTCAGGTGAGAGATGGAGGTAAGAGCTATTTTATTTATTTGATGAGATTGCTTCTTCCTTGAAGTCATTCGTCCATTGGTTCTTTCATTTGTCTGGTCAGCAAAAAATAACCGTTGGGATAAGAGGCTGTTGCCTTTGCTGCGAGAATGAAATTGATTTTTGTAAGATAAAGGAAGTGAATGTTTCGTATCACCGGGGGCCAATTATGCGGTCGTTTTCTTCGAAGCACGAATCCAATCTTTGTAAACAGACGGTGTAATTTTCTCAGTTGTTCGGCAGAAATTCGATAGGTCGAATCTAGTTTTTTTCCGCTGTTCTTTCAAGAGAATTCGGAGCAATTTGTTCCGAATGTAGCGATAGTTCTTAAAATTTGATGAAATCAACTTGGTCCGTATGATTTGAAAATTTTTTCGAAGAAAATGTAAATGAAACTGTCCGTCTTTAGCTGTACTTTCCGTAGAATTGACCCTTAAAAACTCTTCATAGTATTTGCGGGAATGTGTTGTATTCAGGAGTGTAAACGATACATAAATATGTAGGCGTTGCGCAGCAAATTTGCGTCCAGTTATGAAATTTCGGGTACGGGTAAGCCGTTCGAAAGAATCCAGTGTTTTCTCCGATTCCTTGCTTGTGTGGTAATCTTCTCTTATCAATTTTGGTTCGCTTTTCCTCTCGACGCGCTCCACTTGTCCAAAACGTTATCATTACGTCTGTTGCGCCGAATTCTGTTTGTTTTCGATCCTGCGATAGCGATTTCGGAGGAAAGATTTCCTCTCCCGAGGGCTGAATTTTTATGTAATGCTTCGAGCTCCACTAGACCTTTCCGGCGATGCAATCGTTTAGAAAGCGATTTCTGGTTGATGGGTCTGAGCGCCCCTTTTTGTGGAAAATCTCTCCGAGGTCAGCCTGATTACGTGATCCTTCCGTGGAATCATCTCAAAATTTGGGTGCAATAAATTTCCTCAGCCTCCTAACCGGAGCTCGCTGACTTTTCGGAATCGCGCACACTCGAGATCATCCTTGGCGCCGAATTCTTTCCTGTTTTTAAATGCCGGATAAATCAGGAAATTTTTTTTGAGTGGTCAGTGGGCGCAGTAATATTTCACAACGTGTTTGGGTAATTTTAAAGTCATCATCGTTGAACTTGATTCTTGTTCAGGCCGCGGGGAAAAGAATTAAAGCCGAAAACTAAGAAGAAATTCACCTGGTTCATGCGTTGTTCTCCTCCACCGAATCATCTCACCACCCCAAGGGTCCAACTTGTTTCCCCAGGTTTTTATTTCATTTCCTTTGGCGCACCGACCTTACGTTTACCCACCGATCTGTTTTCGTTCAATTTCGAATAAAAAATGAAATTACAAGAGGGCGATATACGTTTATTGTGAATAAATCGGGAAGAAAACAAACGGGACGCAGTGAATAATGATGTTCTCTGATGGTCTGTCGTCATTGGGGTGAATATACTTTAAAAAAATGTCAACTGAAGTGAGATACATACTTTAAGGGAATATAATAGAAAGTTAACCAGGAAGCTAAATTATTCAACGATGTCTGGCGAGATTTGGCGGAACCCCAATTTGAACCCTAAGTGAAAAAACTTCGTAATATCCGCGCAATTTATTTAGTTTTAAAACGCGTTTCAACGTCAAAGCGTCATCTTCAGGTACTACAATTAATTAAGTACCTGAAGGGTCATTTTAAGCACCAAACATAACCGCCAACGTGTGCTTTAACATTAATGTATTCCACGGCCGTATGGACTGAAGAAAATTTTAGAAAATATACAAATCATAAGTTAGAGAATTTTGGTTATTACAACCTACCGTCTCTTAGTCATTAACTCTCTTTTATTTCCAACCAATCTTATTAGATACATACACACAATGACACATTGTCTATCTTAATATTGTTTGAAAAATGCCATTAACCTTCGACAGATATTGAATGCATGAAAAACAGTTGAATAGAAAATGAGGTATTTTTCTACTACGGCGTGAAATGCAATACCATCCATTGCAGTGGTGGAACCTAATGTAATCAACCCTTAGTGATAATTACAGCACGTCAACTTCTCCGTCACTGCATTTTTGACTTGCTGGAGATATTTTTTCCTAATGACCTTTCCCATCTCTTCTAAACTTGAGAGTCGACGTCAGTCATGCCTTGGCGTTCTTCACTGGAGAGTTCTTAATGGAGATCGGGACGTGATTCCCGATCCGTTTTACACTAATCATAACCTACACTAATGCAGCCAATGTGATAATTGCAATTCTTCGACGTTGTCATCGCTAACATCTTCGACGCGCTCAGGAAAAAATATTTTTTTTTATTTTCATCCCCGAAATCCCTCATCCTTTCGTCTCCTTCTTCTCGAAATGGGAGTGACGCTGCGCATGATTTAACCGTTCTCCCAGCGAGTCTAATGGAGGGCGTGTGTAGAGCTCCCCCACTTCGGCGACCGGGTGGCAATTAGCAGCTTCCACGCATGAGCGGCCGTCGGGGTTGCGACTCTCCCCGACGTGACCGGTGTTTCTCCGCTCTCTCTTGATTGCAGCCCTGCCTTCCTCGTCAAGGGTGGAGCGGGAGAGCCAAGCGCACGCGAGCCAGGTCGGCTCATCCGCCGCCCCGACGTCGTCCGAACCGCCATCCTCAACATATCCCACACCCCCAAAGACTCCTCTCGCGTCGGCCTGCCGCCGCGATAAACAAGCATCGCTCGTGGAAGTGCGTACGGGGAGGTTATCCCTCCCCCATCCAGTCGAACACCGCCACCCTCGACATCACCCTGTTCCAGCAGATATCCACCAACCTTTTCCCAACCACCGACTCTACGTGCTCCTCGAATCAAAGGTGACGTCCCACCCCAGCTAAATCACCCGCGAGTCCCTCCCCCCCTTCAAGCGGGGCACCCAGTCCTAGGACTGAAAACCCTTCCCGTAACACGTCCCTTTCTCTCCCCGTTTTCCCCACCCTTCCCGTCATCCTTCTCTCTTCCCCCCTCCTCTCTTCTCCTTCTCCTCCTCCGCCGCTCCACCTATCCCATCAACCCCTCTCCTCTTCTCCTCCTCGCCCCCCCCCTCCACCGCCGCCTCCATCACGCCGCCCCGGTCCACTGGGGGCCCTGAGCTAGTCGCGTGATGGAACCGCTCCGTGCTGGGGCGAAACTGCTTCTCCGTGGGGCGGTGGTTGTTGTGACCTGCACTCCTCTTCGTCCTTCCTCCGCTCCCCTCGCTCACGTTAGCCGCGCCTCTTCCACGCCCAGGCCGGAACAATTGCGACCCATCTCCGCTTAAATCAACTCGAGGACACGTCCCGGAGCTTGTTGCTGGAACCAGGATCCTCTTGTTTGGACGCAGCTCACCAACTTCCCCTGGGCACTCGCGTAGACATCACATCTCTCCTCATACATTCGCCGCTCCTTCATCGGGTGGTCACTGAAGTGACGGTTGGGCCTTCCTGAAGACAGCGGTGGTATTTTGGTTGAGTTCATTACCATCTCTGACTTCGCGGGTGGCGGTCCATCCCTTGACCCTTTCTTGACTCCGCGGGAATCCCTCTGCGTTTGACCTTTACCGGACAGCACGGACTGGTGGCGGGGGGTCACTGCTTGGGTGTGACGCGGTGACGCGAACTCTACGGGTGACCTTGCAGAGGATCGGGCGACCGTTATTTCGCGGTGGGGGTGTTGATATTTTCTCCCGGCACTGCACTGTGCTAGCGGTTGGATCTCTACCGGCCCCGTGTCGGTGACCTCTTGTGCAACAGCCTCCAGCTTCCTGTGGGGACAATTACATTGTTTCGCATTTGCGTGAGGTAATATCCGTAAAGGTATTTTCTCCAGGGCTCTCGCCACCTCACTGAAGTTGAAACGAAGTTTTACGAAAGACCACCGGTGAAAGTTGAAGTTCATCGATCTGTTGTCGTTTTACCCTTCTTGTTAACAGCAAGTGCTACTCTAGAAAGGATACATCTCTAGTTCTACGATTTCATTAATCGAAGATTTCAGAAGAGTTTCGCGCCAGTTTTAAACATTTGAGTGTTCTTCTGTTAGGAATTTCCCTTCTCCCTGGATATCCCGTGACCTTTGACCACTCCCTGAAAGATTTCACCTGTCCCTTGCTGTGGGATAAGAGGTGATACTTGCTCTGTGTACCTCGCCGTCTTGTTTCTCGTCTGGAGTGAGGAATAGGGATACCGATCGGCCCTGATCGCAATCCTTAAGTCACGTACCTCTTCCCCTGAGCGAGTGCTGGTGTCTTGTCGGTTGTTTTTTTTCCACCTACCTCACTGATTTTGATTTTCCTTCACCCTTAGGCGCTCAACGGTTGAGATTGATATTTGCGCGGTGTTATTCGGTACGGTGCCATCGCTTCGAGTACAACGGGCGTGTGTTTTGGTTTTATCGTTCGTGAGAGTTCCCGTGTGTGTTGGTAGAAGCAGGAGAAAGAGGAAAGAGGGAGAGAGAGAAAGAAAACGAGGAGCCCGGCGATTGGCTGATCGGTCCGTGTCGCGCGCGCTGCTCGGCGTGTCACGTGTCTATCCCCCGTCATGACGTCACACGTAGGCAGGAGTCCCATGCAGGGGGGAGGCTCGGCGGGCGGGGGTGGGGGGGCGGGAACCCCTGTGACGGCCCCCACGCCGCCACCGACGCCCCAGTCGCCCGTGGCCCCACAGCCGCCGACGCCCGCCACACTCATGGAGCGGCTGCTGCAGGCCAAGATGGAGACACCCTCCATGATGCTCCGGCGCACGGACTCCACCGACTCCGCCTCGTCCATCTCGTCCATCACGAGCGACCTGTGCCGCTGCGACGACTGCCTCCTGGGCATCGCGGACCTGCAGGTGGCCGACTCACCGGCCGTCGCGGCGCCCGCCACCGCCGTCCCCGCGTTCCCCGGACGAAGGAAGGTGAGTGCTCTCGCATTCGGCGAGGGAGGAGCTCCGATTGTCCCTGCTGAATGGAAGATTTGATCCGGGACAACCTAAAACAAATATCGCACGTTCAATCAGAGATTAAGCTGAAATAGGCTTTTGGATGCCTAATCTCCTATGACCTGAGTAGAAGAATGACTATACTCTGGATGCATCAACAAACGCACGCAATGAGTTCCCCGCGAGTCATCTTGAGGGTAGAACACCTTGTTTCAGGTATCGCTTTGGCTGATAACGTTAACGGCCACTAACGTTTCTATGACTTGGAGTCCGCCATCGTCATCGTTCTCTCTATTGACGATGGCGGACCCTTTAATAAAAACTTTAGTGCCCTTTAACGCTATCACCTGCTGTGAAACCCGAGAAAAATGTATCCTATCTAGTCGCCTGGAAAACCTAAAATCTTTTATCACCTTGAAGGTGTATGGCAGGGGTCAGTCATCATCAAACATACCCTGAGTAGTGCACTATGCATAATAGTCTTGAAAATTGAAGATATTGATAATAAGAAGGGGAGGTTCAAAAATGGGCCAATAGAAGGCTTTGATTTTTGAGAAAATTTCCCGATGTATATGCTAAAAGTAAGTACAGGGATTAAACGTCGGTCTACAGGTGTTTCACCTGTTGTAGAACAAAAGAAGTACTTGTACTCTGTGCAAGAAAACTCTCATGTATGTCATCATTTGTAGTTTACCCTCTGAAAAAAACTGAAGTTCATAAATGCATTTAAGTATCCGAAGTCGCGACAGCCACGTCAACTTAAAAATTAACTCAACGTTCGCAACAATTAACAGAGTGCGTCAACCATATTCGATTTACGCCATGTTATTACGGGTGGTGACCTGCTGTCGAGGTCATTTAACCAAAGAGGATTGATGCACATTTAGGAAGAGACAGGAATTTGTGCGAGTACAGGAGAAATGGTGGAGAGAGACTTGAAATTTCACATCTCAACTTAATCTTGCAATTTTCGTTGCATTATTAAAAAAATATTAATTACCATTTCTATAGCATCCAAAACGAAAATTGCCTTTCAGTATAATCATGGATTAATTTTATTTGAAATGTAAAAAAAATAGTCCAGCGATGGATATCAATTTGGACTTGATAGTAGGTAGGTGCCAAATACTAACGGTAATTTGGAATTTAATACCAATAATCATTTGGAATACCTGTACGAAAAACTATAAAACACTGATTTACATTTGGTGAAAAAAATTGAATAATTATTGCATGATAGCTTTTGTATAATTTTCCCAACGAGTCATTATTAATGAAGTAAATATGTAAGCAGGAAATTCTTTGATTTACATTCAATACTCCCATACCCTTTACACCATTCATGGTTGAGTACATGTCCATTTTATATTAGTAACTTTTCGTGGGAGGCTGCCGAGAACTACTTTATTTGAACCATTTAGGATATGTGCTATGCAGGGTATCTATTACTAAGAATATGTTAAGGAATGGAGGAAGGATGAGGGTAACCAAGATACAACATTAGTCTACTTTTAACGAAAAGTGCAAAGCGACGTCGTCTGTCCACACGTCCCAATTAAAGCAGACAAAAGTGCTGAGTATTGAAACGCTCTCCACACCTGCACTCAAGTAGGGACCTGGATTCCTTAGAAAAATCTCCAAGACTCCTGGACCTAAAAACCCCAGCCTTTGTGATGAAAACTCTTGAAGGAATATAACCATCAAATTAACCTAGTTCTCTCGTTGAATTACAGTGTGGTTTATGGGTGGAACGTAATGGGCAACGTACTGAATTTTGAAGTTTGAGAAAGAAATGTTAAAGTAGAAGTGATATCGTTGCAAACATGGATAATTAATATTTATTGCCAGGAGAAGTATGCGTGCACTACTGCACAGTAGTACCTACTAGATAATGCTGGTAGTTTTCCATAAATGCATGTGTTTAAATATGCCCTGGATTATTTATGCTGATTATGGCGTGACAATGAAAATTTGAATTAGTATTCACTCCCGGTCGCATTTGATGACCAGTTCGCTCCACAAGATATGCGTTTCTCTGGTGGCATTCGAAATGGTGATTCCGTGGTGAGTCGAACTGGTGTTGCTGCGTGCCGGACTCATATTTACATCCGTACCCTGCAAGCCACCTCGAGGGTGTACGGCGGGGGGTGATGGCTTCTCCAAAAATGTGCTACGTACAGAATTTACTGATTTAGTGATTTTGTGCCTATTATATGACTGACGAAAACGATACATTTTAGAAGATTGCTTTCTTGTATTGTATGCGATACCATCTTAAGTCGAGGGCTTCCCTAGTAATCACATCCCTTATCATCCTTTGAAACCGGCCTTCTCCTTTGCTTATGAAATGTGGGTATTTAAAATTTATCGCGAGAAAATCACCGTTAGCGGGCTGGAGGTAGATCCACCTGGAAGGTAAAATTTTTACAGAAGTGTTTTTGATAGGATAAATTATATTTGACCTCTGCACCACCCGGTTTTACGGGACCATATTTTTCCCACACGCGATGACTGTAATTGAAAGATCCTTCGTCGGTTATCGGGGGCTTTCCAGCGACCGTGTGATATGAATATGATAAAGAGTAATTTTCGAAGGGAATGGCTGTAATAAAATGACGACGGGAGTTCCTAGCCGTGTAATTGGGAATCGCGGGTAACAGCCTTCAGCCGCGCTTCTCGACGTAAAATGCTACCTTGCTCTGTGCAAACAGGCAATTTATTGTTATTTATGCCTCGGCGTTGATTGAGAACCACGTGCATCCTCTTTGCCGGTCGATTCAATGCCTATTTCATGTAAATGCCGGGGTCGAGCGGAGTTTTACCCCTGCGATTCACCTCATTGAATAAAGGTGCCTCTGTGCTTCTATAAAGTGCTCTACAACTCAACGCAAGTAGTGGCGGTGGGGGATGACTCCTATAAACACGCATGCACTTTCGCTAAGCGCAAAATCGGTTAATTGGTAACAATAATTACGGATTTAATTGCTAAATAAGGCCTAGGTAACAAAGGAGCCATATGAAAGAGGAACTCATCGTCTTAGGGAAAGATATTTCTTAACGAAAGCAAGTCCTTCACAATTACGGAAGTATATTCCAATTCGAGGTTATTACTTATCTGTCAGGAAAGGATCTACTCAAATCATTGACAAGTATAACCAAACATGCAAGGAAATGTCGAAAAAATAGGCTTTTTACCTAAGCAGTGCCTAAACATTCTCTTTTAGGCGTGTAAAAAAACTAAAGACTTCATTGTCTGTCCGAATTACCTCCCTCTGCGAATACGACCTCTACGTATATTATTCGCCCTTATTGTGCGCGGAAAAATAAAGTCTCAAGTTCTTCTTCTCTTCTATCACTCTCACTCAAATTTATACTTACAATATAAGCTACCATACAAAAATCATTTTCTATTTTACCTCATCAAGCTTCATGGGATAAATAATTGCGATGGTTCCCCGTTGTTTAGTACTGTTACTGTGACACCATCACTTGAGAGGTCTCACCACTGGGGTCAGACGCCTCGCTCCCTCTTCACTGAGGAACGGACACTGCGAGGACGGTATGTGGACCAACTTTCGACTGGCTCTTAACCTGAGAACTATTAGGCACGTGTTCCTACCTGGAAAAGATATTATTGCTCTCACCTGTCCAGCTATAGGGGCCATAAAAATACACAGATCCGTACCACCACTACATAACATAGTCCACTAGGAGGGCAGAATATGCTAGCGTTTGTATATGCTCAAAGTGAGGGAGGGACTTGTAGCTCCGATTCACCTGGTTTTGATCCAGGGTTGGCTGAACGTGATAAGAGTTGATGCAAGTTTGCCACTGATACTTTTATTCACTTTCTATTTATTTCGCTGCATATGAAGGAATGAGTTAAATATGTTGCGAGGTTATTTTCGCATAACCTTCCTGTATTTGCGTGCTTGAAGGTCATTACTTCCCATCTGACGTTCGAGTTGTCGTGGAGAATACACGTCACGGATTTCGCTCGCGTTCAAGTAGTTGCAAGGCAATCGTTTGGAGTATTTGCTGCTAAGGACCGAAGCGGATCGGTACGTGAAAAACCTGAGCCACGGTTGTCACATAGTGATAAGAATTGCTCAAGAGTACCGGGTCGTGAAATGAAAGAACTTGCCGTTTTCGTCACTCGTGTGTTTCAGGAAGAAAAATCGCCCGCCATGTTGCTGTTGTTGTTATAAGCGATCGACAGCTTACGTCATTTCTGTCATTGCGAATAGGCACGTAATTGGACGAAAGTATCCATTTTGCGAGAGGCGGAGGAAGAGAGGAGCGAAACCCGGCGTCGACATGAGTTTTCTGTAAATGAAAGGCGCCTAGGGGTCCACAGTTTTACGTACCAACCGACGGACGGATTACTGAACTTGAAGTGCTCTCCACGCAGCACTCTAGTATGGACCGGTTCTACGAAGAAAAATAACCGTCGTTGCCAGGATTCGAACCCGCGGCGCCGGAATATGAAACCATTACTCTGGCTACCTCACCAATCGTTAGGTAAGCATGGAAGTGTTTTTTCTCCTATGTTTTCCTCCTTCCTAGCGGATTTTTCAGTAACTCAGTCTTTTCAGAAAGTGAGAGATGAAATTTTCAAAGTTAAAAATAAGAATTACTCATTAGTTTTGACGATCGAAGTTTCGCGCGATATATTCTTCTGCATGCTGATAGATTCTCATTTGAGGAAAGAAGATACGATTAAACACTTTTTCAAAACTGTCCTATAGTATCGTTTAAAAAAGACGACGGGCAGGTGAGAATATTGAGCGAGTACCCAATTGATAGATCGTTTTGGCGTGGATGTAAAAGTTGCTGCAGTTAAAATGAAATATTAATCATTATTGAAGTTACAGTGTAATGAAATTTGTAGAAATGTATTGGATTGAGCGCAATCTGGCGTTCGCATTAACTTGCTCGTCGCTATTGAAAATAACAAAAAAAAATTCTATCTGACGGTACAAAATGAGTCTTTGAAGACTTCTCAAAAACTCGATGTATGCATTGGTATTGGAATAACAATTTAAAAAATTCTCCTCAGCCACCATGAAAAACCAGGTCCTAGGAGCTGGAAGCAAATTGTGCTGAACCAGCCGAATTATGTGGAAAGGTTTTTTGCACCTGAAGGATATGCCTTACTAGACTTTGTTTATGAACCTTAGGTGTTATATTCGGATGATGATATAGGTGGAGTTAAGCAAGTTACATTTTATCATGAACAATGATGATTACTAGTTTTCGTATCGCGAAGGTTTTCTTTGTCAAGAACCCTGTCGGTGTTGTCGGTCGCAGTTTGATTTCTACCCTCTTTTATTTTGGTGAAAACTCTTAAGAAAATATTTTGCCTACTGTCATAACATCCTCTGTTGTGTCTCATGCAGTTCCTGATTCTCTGCCGTTTCTTAAATTACATTGTTTGTATCCGTTATTGAGATATACTCAACCAGGTATTCGACCTGTACCTTACTGTACTTAACGTACTTAGTTAGACTTGTTATTGCAATAGCAATATCGTCAAGTTCTTTTCCGGAGTGGGAATAAGTTGTCCTTCTTTTTTCTTCAAATGAATACCTCCATCGTGAAAGAGTCAAATTATCGGTCACGAAAATTTATAGAATAGCTGTTTGAATACATTTCTATCGTGTAAATCCACGTCATCGCCATTCATTTTGCTATACAGATATGCTGTAAGGACGTAGAGATCCAGGGTAATATGAATGAGATTTTATTTCATGCATATCGAAGGTGTGGTGCAACCTGTGATATATAATAATAATTATTGGGTAGCACGCTTTTCCTTTTCGGTTTCCGGTTCATTCAAACGTTCACTGCCTGCAAAATCCCCTGTGGAACGGGATGGAAACCAATAAAAACATTCGGCCCCTCCGTTTAATGCAGAACCATTCATCCGACACGTATCGTGTGTCAAGCATATTAATTACACGGAATCCATTCACTAATGTCATACATAAATGGAGCTCTCTCAGGCCTTGGAACGTTTCCAGCGAGCCCCTTCCATGACTTCCTTTTAGTAGGAATAAAAAGACCATCTCGTGGTCATTGTGAGTAGCGCTTCACTCTTGAGTTGAATGTCTTGGAGGTGCGACGTAAATCCTTAAATACGTTATTATTCACTATCAGATTTTGACTTGTTACTCACTCTACCTACGTGGTATTATCCACCCTAATTTATGGCTTCGTTGCGATATGGTGATTGTGGTTAATTGAAGCATTGAAATTCACAAATAGGGCTAGTGTTTGGCTTCAAATGCGCTAAATTAATGGTCGTGCATTGCTATTGTATGAGGGTATGGTGGGTTGAAATATATGCACTTGCACACTCCTCCGCAGATTTTGATACGGCGCAATTTAAGATCGACATGGCATCTAAGTGATTATTGTGGGTGATGTATGGTGAACGGAACCCAATTCCTAGAGATGCCACGCAAGTGTGTTGGATTTTTGTTAAAAAAGCAGTGTGCCTGCCAATTAATATTTAATGTTGCTAAATTACCGAATATCAATAACTCTTGTTGGGAAAGTATAATTCTCATTTTTTATTTATCTCCGTCTGTTTTGCGGTGGGGTTTTTACCAGTGGCGTACGCAGGATTTTCCTTCCGGGGGGAGGTTTCATTAATATTTATGAGCCTCATCATAAAATGATATTTAGATTATTATTCACTGTTATTCACTGAAATAATAATTAAATTAACATTCTCTTTTCTTGAAGACAGTTCACCCATATTTTAAAGCAAAAATCTAAACGCTAGTGCAAAATATACAAAACATAGTAAATTACGGTAATGTTTTTAGGGGGGTTAAACCCTAAAACCCCCCGACGGTACGCCATTTATTTTTACTTCCATTTGTTCAAAATGAACAAATGGCAGTTGGAACTATTACTATCATTGGTTGAGTGAATCCAATCAAATTCGTGTAATATTCTCAAAAAGCAGCAATGTTAGAGAGGTCGGGTTTATCTAATGATTGAGTTTAGGTTAGTTAATGTTATCTAAGCCGTTGGATCACCTAGTATCCGAAATCTACTTCTCTAGGTATCGATTAACGCCTAAATATTATATGTAACCTTTCGATAAAATTAAGCGTATAATTGCTTCGCCATTGTACTGTGTGTAGATTATTCATTTTATCATATTGGAAGTGGTCAGCTAATAGTTCGTACGATGTGAAACCTTTGCATTCCTTTATCTCAGGCATTATCAACACCTTTTATTAAGTTTTGTACCATCGGCTCCTACTTTTATCCCCCCATTTCTTTCGGCAATGAATCTCCAAATATTCTAAAGACACACAATTCATTTAGTCTCAATACAAACAAGGTATCTTATCAGTAATGCTAACTAACTGTTTCCTTCTCATCTGCCTTTGCATATCTTGCATCTGAATGACCTTCTTGCTCCTTGTAGTAGTAATAGAAAATAAATTTTTAAAAACATAAAAAAACGATGAATTATTTCGGTCGGAATCCATATATTTGTAGTAAAGATGCGTCTTTGTGGAATCGTCTCACTACGTAGCCTTAAATTCTACATGTGTAGGGAACACTTAAATTGTTAAAAATACCATTAAATACTAGGAAGCGAAATCCTCGTAAAAATATCGTGCAATCAACTCAAGCGATGCGTCGGTTTGGTTAAAAATTCTTCCTCGGATTATTGATCAACGCGGTTATGGTGGTCCGCGCCACTATCGGGGAGAGTTGATGGAGCGAGAGTGCGTTTTAATGATTTAAATGCTTTTAAAAGCCGCTGCGGAGGAAGGGAAATGCTTTTACCGAGCCCAGGGGACTAAAAATAAACGGGAAGAGACGTGCGTTTGTGAGGAGTTCGACGACGTGTAACTCCCTGAAACGGCTTAACAAAGGGGAAGGGGGGGGGGGATGATGTAATTATCGTGACGTAGACCCTATGGGAGATGTTACTGCTGGGAGGGAGAGTAGGGTAATAGAGTGTGTGGGCGAAATTAAAGACAGGAGGAAGGTCTGGGAATGTGATGCAATCAGCTCCACCCTGACGCCGCCTAGCAATCTTTGCGTTTGGGAATCAATGAAAATTAAAACACTTCCTCATCGATATTGCGCCCTCTATCTTGTTTTCAAAATTCCTTGGATGATTTTTGTGCCCAATGAAGGAGACAGGAGTGATAAAAAATCCTATCTCGCTCATTGAAACGATTGGCCCAGCCATTGGCTGCTTCAATCAGTCGTTATGTCCAGGATATTTTTTATTTAAAAAATGCCATATTTGTACATTTACTTTTGCGGTGATGATGTTACTCTCGAGAGAAAAGTAAAATGCGTGAAATATATTTATTTTAAGGAAATGATTTAATTGGATAGGCATCATCTACGTTGATTGTCTTATTATTTTTTACAGTCTTCCAGAGTTTCTGCCGTTTTTGTCCCGCCCGCAATCTGGAGCGTAGTTTATATATTTGATTTTCTATAAAACGCCCCTGGCTTTAAAGTAGGCAGCAAGCAAAGGGACAAGTAGTAATTATGGAGTAAATTAGCGAAATATTGTAGAGTAGTCTGCCGCGTATGATTCATGTATTAATAACCAATCCCTTTATTACTATGCAGATACTAACCATGTAGCTGCATGTGCCCATATTATTAGCATGTTTCCATGTAGTATCCTAGTTGCTTGTCATTAGTGCATGTTTTGGTGATCTTCACCCCCTGCCATACACACTCACGGTGGCTTGCCGGGTATCGTGTAGATCTAGATGCAAAAACCACGCGAGTTTTTGGAAATCTCTAGGTTGCTGGTATCAAGACTTTTTTGGTGTTGGAACGAATAAAAATATTAACTTTTTCGAGGGTATCGTTAAGTCAAATTTGCATCGGGGGGTAGAACATATTATTTGAAAAGTAGATGTAGCAATTCATTCTGTCTGTACTTATTCCTGCACGCCCGCGAAACAGGAAATATTCTCATAGATTTTTTTCTCCTCACCGAAGAATATCTCGCTTCAGTTTGCTCCCTTTCTTTAAGATAAAAGAAGACACAGTTTTGTATCAATCTCGCCCCGGAAGTTTTTTTTATTATTATTACTTTAGTTTCTCCTCTCTTACTCCTTGGTGCAGTTTCTTTCTTTTCTCTCTCTTTTCGTCCCCAAAGTTCCCGATGAATTATTTTGCTCTGACTTGACATAAGAAGAAAAAAACGATTCCTTTCATTGATGGATGCTTACATGTGGTCCACTTTCCTTTTGAACTCTCTCTATCTCTCTTCACTTTTTTCTCTACGATCCCGGCGGTAGCTTCGTGGGTGGGAGCCTTCGTTTGAGACCTTATTTTAAATCTCTCTCTCTCTCCCCCTTCCCATAACATGCTCGGATGGAGTGCTCCCTCGCTTCTGCTTTGAGCATCCTTACCCCAGCAAATACCATCCTCGTCAACACTCTAGCCCCGTGCTTGATTTAGGAAAAATATACATCTCTAACATGTTGTTATTTGGGGGAAGGTGGTGGCTAGTTGAGTAAATTTGTCCCATTTAGTATATGTGGGTAATGGGATATGGATTGGATTTTTTCGGGCAGTGGAGAGAAGCCTGGCGTCTCAATTAGCCAGGACTTAACGAAAGCCACTAAATGTTTCCACATTATAACGTCTTATCTGGCGGACGGAGAACTGAACTTCCCGCACCCTCCATACAGTACTCTGGTATGCAGCGGGATATCGATGAATAATCTCTGCACTTGCCAAGGTTTCCAAACCTAAGTATGAAAGGTGTGCGAATTAGCCGCCACACCAATTCAATGCCCACACGTAACGTTTGTGCTGACTAAGTTAGGGTAAAAACAATGTAAACTATGAAAAATTAAGTGTAGGAAGATGGTGCAACTTAACAGAGAAAAGTGAAGAGTGAAAGGCGTCAGTCATAATTGGTAAAATAATCGGTGACAGAAAAGGAATGAGTGCTCTAGAATGATTTTAGGATGAAGAGAGCTTGGGAATAAACTGACGTGAAGAGAGGTATAGTATAATTAGTGTAGATTCAGGCCAGGTTTGGCGGAACTGATTCATGGCATGAAACTTAGCGGTATTCCACTTTTCGATTAATTTAATTATTACCAGTTTCGTTGCAGTGCAACGCTTTTAAGCCTCCAAAGTGATGCGATATAAGTAAACCGTTTATAAATAAAGATCGCCTGTTTGGACGCCTCAGGCTAATGTGATCTGATACATATTCCTGTTTAGAGCACATGGAGTGATATACTCCGTCCTTTGGATGAGACTACTAACCGTGGATTGGCGACGTCTTTACGCCTTTTGCTTCGAGTTATCTTTTGAATACACCATGTATCCTTCCACTCATGTTGCGTTGTTTTGAGAATATTATGTCTACCTTTACCCAACTGCTTACCGGTCCCTTGTGGAGCAAATGAACTTAGCTGTCCGTCAACTCCACTTTTGAGAACATTCACCCTGTTGAGCGAAAATTTCCTGTCAATTACCCTAGGTTATTTGGGGTGCATTTGAGTGGATACATTATTCTTCTGTCCTCTTCGTCGTCAACATTTCCCTTCGGATTTTCTAACATTCGTAATCTTTTTCTTGCTTGATTAACCAGATTCATCCTTATCAGTCGTCACGGAGGGAACACCCATCACGTTATTTAAGGGTACTCTCCCCCGACGGCCATAATTTACCGCAACGCAGTCGCTCGGAACAAAAATACCCTCGGACGGAAAAATCAGTGGTGGTATAAATAGAATCGAAAGGAATGCCGAATGCTTAGAATTCATACCTCCATCGTCTTGCGCCCTCTTTTTTATTGGTTACGTCACGTCCGGTGGTATAAAAAATACTCGTGACTGTCCCCCGCGTCACATTCCCACATCGATTCACGTCCCGATCGCCTCGAGGGCAATTTAGGGTCGCGTAACTCTTTTGGTCAGCACTGACCTTCGGAGACGAATGATAGTTCGGGTCAAAGATCACTGTTCATTGTCAGTGAAGGTCATTCCCACGTCCCGTCCGTGTGAACGAAAGGGAAACACATTCCTATCTAGCAAAACATCTACATTGTAACCCGCGGGACATCACAAGGTTGTGTGGCAGGGGGTGATTCCTTGACAAGTATTCATCATCAATGAGTAAACAATCATATTTTCAGTGTGCAGCCACACCAGGGTTGAAATATATATGAGAGTATCAACATCGTGTCAAATGCTTTGGGCCTCTAAGAGATTTAATCCGACCCTAGAATGCATTACTGCTTTTTGCTGTCGACATATAAGTAGCTTACAAAGGGAACACGGCAATATCGCACACAACACATCCTCCGTACATAAAATAAAATCATTCCAGAGAGATATTGCAGAAATAATACCAATTTAATTTTGACTACGTTAGAAATGAGAGGGGATATTTTAAACCCACTATATAGCCTGCGGCTTAGATTTATACTCAATGCTATATTTTTTCATAAATTTCTGTGATGATGACATTTCGTACCACTCGTAATTCGTAGTGTAATACTTGATCACGGTACCATTTAGCTGGTAAACATAGGCTCTGAAATGTGCAATATGCAGACGTAACGTGAATTCGACTCTTTATGCTTTCGCTGTTAGTATTGTTGTACTTTGGGAATACGACCGACAACTCAGATCGTTTGTGCCGTTGAGAAATTAGGCAATAAGGGAAGGGGAAGAATTTAGGGAATGGAAGAATAAGGAGAAAAACCTAATGTAGGTAAAACCTTTCTCTTATTTGAAGAGTTAAAGGGGCCTACTTTTTAACTCTCCATCCGTACCCACCCTGGTTGTCACCCAATGTGCGAATTACAGAAACTATCATTGGTTTTAAGACGTAATATTTTAATATGTTTTAATTTAAATTTAAATAATTTTTCAATTTAAGACCAAATATTTTAGTATGTAGCACTAAAAACATGATAATGGAAGTATTAACGTACGTAAAGTGAATGCCGATACCAAAAAAAAAAATATTTTGTACCTCTATACAGTAGCATAGAAAGCAGTTGTATTAACATACAATTGCTCAAAATTTAGAAAAGGTCTTAAATTTTTTCTTTCAATTTGGATAAGGAACCGGTTTTTTTACCTTCTGGCGTAAAGCGTTCTATAGTTTGGAGGCAGTGATAAGGTAGGGCTTATGGTATACATTTGTTAGGGGAATTGAAAAATGTGTTGAGTAGGAGTTTTCTGCGTGATATTTTCTGGGAAATCTGTGACCTGATTTGAACAAAGGTATTTTGAGATTTGCTCCCGGAATAATAGGAGAAGCATACCCTGCTTCCCCTGGAGTACCAGGTACTCAAGCAGGAAGTGGTACTCAACCGGAAAATCTGCCGGTGCCGGGACTTGAACTCGAGTCTTGGGGATGGAAGTCTCCAACCATATGCTTTCTTGCCGGGTAGTTGGTCAGCCAATCATATTTGATTATTTTTCGTCATGATAACTGAAGTGGATCGGGTTGTCATGGTTTCTAGATAACTGGTTTATCAAGCAGTGCTGTTTGCAAGCTTCTCCCCCTCACAATATTCTGCTACAAACAAAAAAGAAGAAAAAAATGTTCGAACCATTGAGGTATACCTCCATGGCTATGAAAACGCCGGGTTTCTCTCCTCCATTCCTCCTCTTCCTTTCAATCCCATTCGTACGACAAAACCATCATCATCATCAGTCATCAATCCTGAGATTGGTTTTAACGCAGCTCTCCAATGAGTTTTCCATCGGCTAATCTCTTCAAATTTACGTATTTCTATTCTTTAACATCCTTCATCACTTGTTTAATATATCTCATACGAGGTTTTCCTTTCCGTTCTTCCCGTCCGCGTATCCTTCAACGATTGTCTTCATCGGGCCATCATGTTTTATGATGTGACCGATTAAGTTGTCCCGTCTTCTACTTAGGGTATTCAGAAGACCTCTTTTCTCCCACTCTTCTTAGGACTTCCTCGTTACTTACTCGGTCGATCCATTAAATCTTCATCATTCTTCTGTACCACCACATTTTGAATTCTTCCACCCTTTTCTTTTCCGGTGCTGTCATTGTCCATGCCTCAATGCCGTTTTTTAATGAATTTTGATGGATTGTTTCCTTACTTCTACGCTTGTATTTCCAGCTTCAAGGAGATTCTTATATTGATAGAATGCCCTCTTTGCCTGGGCTATTCTGCTGACTATTTCCTTATTGCTTTGTCCATCGTTGGTTACTAGGCTTCCAAGGTAACGGAACTCTTTCACCTACGACAAACCCATCAAGTAAATAATAGGCCAAGACAAGAAATTATCTATTCATAACGAAAACAGAAACGTTTGTGTCGAGTTTAGACCATCGCACGAGAAATCGTCCTGGTTTTGAAGGGCGATGGGAGCAATATCGCGCGGTGCGAGCCCAGATGACGCCCGGAGCGGTCGACCTTCGGTTGCCTCCGGTACGTCAGGGGATATATGAGGAGGGCCCCCGTAAATCGATTTCGGCTGCTAGATTCAGCCATGCACCCCCACCTCCTTGCGCGACCGTATATCTCATCTGCGCGGGTCTCCTCCAGGATCTCCCTGTCCCACGAGATGCCAAGGACCCCCAGGCAGAGGTTATTGGGCACCCTCGTCCACTCCTTGGGCGCCGCCGGGACGATATTTTGTTTAAATCGAGAACGTGCCCTCCTATTGGTGACGTCCACCCACAAGAGGTCTCTGCCCGCCGTTCGATTCGAAGGCTGGGTGTGTGGGGCCTGCGGCGGTCAGGATGAGACGGCTCCGGGCTTGAGTAAAGCGGGTGTCCCACGGTCAAATTTTCATTAAATATTTTGGTGCAACCCGTTCCATTGAATTTGCTCGAACAAACAGAAATGGGGTGTCCAATGGCGCAGAATGTTGGTCCAAAATACGAACCAATGAAATAGGAGTAAATAGTTAACAATGAAAATTATTGCCACAACCAAATCTAATTATGCCGCGACATCTTTAATTTTACCCACGAAATCGTGTCTAAATTGCACTAAGTTTATATATACAAGTTATGCATAAGGGACCTTATATATATTCTTCTTTTCCATGCACTTAATAAGTATAACAACTGGCTCAGGGCTTCACAAGTACGTCAGTTTCAACTATTCGGTGATCGCAATCCTCCAATCCAAAGAGCTCCAATCAAATCACATTCAAAAAAAGGGAGTACGTTACTCAGTTTTTTGAAAGTCTGTGATTGGTTGGTTTCATACTTTTTGATGGAAATTTAGAACAAGTTCTATCTGTTTGGTCCTAAAATTTGGACCAAAATTCATTTCCATACAATTCCACCATGTCAGAAGTTCAAACACAGTTGCATCCAATTTGTATGCAAAACTTTGATGACAATTTTAATGCGGGACACCGGCTTAAGTTTCCGCGACATAAATTGAGTTTCGGCGAATGAAACGGGAGTATTTGAGATTTGAATCTGCGCCTAAAAAGATCCCCGTGAGACACTGCGAACGCGATTCGAGTGGGATGGCGATTCACCAGCCGTGAAATTAAAGTTGAGATGAAATAGGCCGAAGGATGTAAACGGATGAATAGAAATACTTATTTTTTAGAGAAAGTAATCGTGGATTTTGCGATAGGAAAATTATGTCTTTCATCTTTTGGTCCGACATTTATTATTTTAATTTACCGTTTCTTTCTGCTCTGCTCTTGTACCGTGGGAGTAGAAATGTATCATTACTAACTGTCGCAATATTATGAGGTATAAATTCATTAAATAACTTTCATCTGGTGTATGGCGTCGTATTTTTCAGAGTTATCTCAAGAAAGCCTTCCAATATCCGAGTGACCATTTTTCTACGCTCTTCAGAGTGTTCTTTTTGCAGAATTTTGCTATAAGACTTCTAGAATTCGAATGCGGTGAAAACTATTTCATGAACTAGACTCGGATTTAGGATACTCCAATCGATAATGCTCTATTACTTCGTCCAAAATAAGCTCCGATTCCCAGGAGGGACAGAAATTGATGATAGGAAGGGTAAGAATGATGAGGGTATTGAATAAGCCACTGGATGAACGACATTTTTAAGCCGGTATTAGGGGATAATAGAGGGATGGTTGGAGCCAGAGGAGAAAGGAATTGAATGAAATCGAATGTTATTCTGAACATATGTATAATAAGTCGAATGTTAAGATCGAGAGGAGGAGGGGGAAATATGCGATGGAATGTGGTTGGACGTCTGGTCCACTGAAGCCTCAAGCTGAATGAAATGAAGCGCGATCTCTGGCAACGTAGGAAGCCATATCACTTCATACCTTTCGATAGGAAAGTTACGTGAGATAGGGCCAGAACAAAATGTTTAGGTCCTGTCAGACCGGTGCTGAAAAGTTCGCAGAACCGGAAAAAGTATATATCTTTTTATTCTTGTGAAAATATTTGGTCTGGTGTGAGCTGAAGTTATTTCCAGGGCAACCGAGTTTGATTATTTTCGCATTTCCTCCTCCGTCAGTATCCTCACACCTCCAGTGGAAACAAGGGCTTTCAACATCTGTCCGCCTCTCGTCCCAGGGGATGGGTTGGTTGGGAGGAGGAGGTGGGGCCACCGCCCCCGCTCCCGTCCAATCCCCCTACACCTAATCCTTAACACGTATCCAGGGAAACCACTGACGTGTATGTATCTTATCCACCTCCGCTCCACCTGTTGCGCCGCCTGGGTTTTGTGTACTTGGCGCCACCTGTAGGTTCCCTCCCCCTCCTCACGCAACGGCTCCCCCTTCCGCTCTACCCCACTCAATCCTTCTCGTCTCCTTCTCTTTTCTCGCTCTCTCCCTCCTCTCAGTCATCCGGGTTCTTCTCGCGTCACGGGCGTCATCCCACCGCCGTAATCTCCTTTCACCGGCGGCGGCGTTCGAGCGCTCCATTTCTCCGGCTCGGGATAACCCGGCCCCAACTCGCCTTTCCTCCTGTTGTTCACACCTCCGTTTCAATCTCGCGAGCGGGTCGCGTCGCTCACTCTCTTCGTTCGAACCGGGCCAGGTGTGTCGCTCGCGATCTCCCCATCCTGCCGCTGTTTGGCCTAGTCTCCGTCTGTGGTACTACTTGACTTGGGTTCTTTGATGCTCGAGAGGCTAAGGTTGTATCTGTTATCCCGCACTGTCTAACGCAGGGCTCGGCATACTTTTGGGACGGGAAATACAAACTAGTCTCTCACAAAAATGAGCAATTTATTTCCGGGCCATGGCTATATTTCAGCGATAATGGAAAATTTAAAGTAACATTAAAACAGGTGGCCGAATGAATTATGTAATTATTAAACGAAGAGAAATTCAAGCAATAATTACATTATTTTTTGGTTAAGTTGCAAAACAGCTTTGTATTTCCTGAGGAAGTACCTCTTTGCTAATTTGATAAAATAGTCATTATTAATGATAGACACAATCTCAACTTGGCGTCTGTAAATGGAAACATCAAAGTTCTATGTCAACATGCTTTCATCTATGGCAGTTTTTTTTTTAAATTTCAATCGTACTTTAGGGTCACATTTAAAGAGCCGCATGCGTTTCGCGAGCCGCAGTTTGCCGACTCCCAGATTAAGGGGACTGTCGACGGTGGTCGATTCGCGCGCCCCAACCCAGCACCCAACCTTCTTCCTTCCTTTCGCAGTCGCCTTATCCTCCCTCGGTATCTCCCCACACTCGATCCCATAATCCCACACGCACACCCCCTTCAATTCCCCCGCTGACGGTCGATTCCCCCTTGCAACAAAGCGATTCCACGCCCCCACTCGCAATCCTGCAACTCTGCTGCCACCTCCGCGCATCACCCGATATCCTCCTCCTCTCTCCTCCTCCACCCTTCTTCTCCTCTCCCTCATTCGCCCTGAGCTCTCCCTCTCGACCGTCGCTGCTCGTCGGTCATCGCAGGGCTTCCACACACACGCACACATACACGCGCGCGCGCAAGGGCACGTTTCCTCTCGTGGGGCCCTTTGACGTCAGAGGTCCGCATCTATAGTGCGACGGGGCCTCCCGCACTATTAATTTGCATTTCCTCCCCGCACGGACCACGCTACCCCGACTATCGGACCTCCCTCCCGTCGCCCAAGTCTTCACCGAGAGAACCTTCCTATTCTCCCTCAGTTCTCGACCATATACCTACGTGGCGTGATCATGAAATAATGGGAATAGCTTCTCGTTGTTTTCTTCGATTTGAATGGCGTAGTGCATCATGGATTCCTGCCATATGGTCGTACGGTCAATAAGGAGTATCTATTACCTTTAAATTAATCTCCATTTGCGTGAAGCAATCCAACGAAAACGCCCAGAATTGTGGCCAAACAACCCGTGGAAATTGCACCACGATAATGCTACCGCTCAGAATGCTCACTGCTTGTTCGTGATTTTTTGGTAAAAAACAAACCGTTATTTTGCCTCAGCAACCGTATTTGCCGGACGTGGCCCCCTGTGACTTCTTTCTATTCCCGAGGCTGAATAGAACCATGAAAAGACGGCGTTTTGCCACAATTGAAGAGATAAAAACAGAATCGCTCTAGGAGCTCAACTCTATACCGAAAAAAGAGTTCCTGAAGTGCTTCCGAGTTTGGAAAAAACGCTGGCACAAGGTTATTATAACTGAGTGGGAATACTTTGAAGGGGGCTAAATTGATGCTGATTAATAGATATATATTATTTAAGGAAAACGAAAATTCCCGTTATTTTTTTGAACACATCACATAAATACTCCTGCCAAAATTCCATCGTATAGTATGAATTCCTTCTCCTATCTTCATTTGTAAGGCTTTTAGCCCGTTACGACCCTTAATCTTGGTCTTTCCATCTATTGCGTGAACGTCCCAAAGATATTCTGGTTCTCGCTCTACATTTCCATATTTGTTCAGGTATTCTTCTTTCGAAGAGTGACGAATGATGAAGTCCCACGAAGAATAGGGAACAAGAGAAGTCTGCTAAAAACCTTATTAAAAGACGGGGCAATCTAATCGGCCACATCTTGAGACACGATGGACTGATGATGACAAACGCGAAGTGAATTGGTGAAGGAGAAAAATGGAAAATGAAGGCCACGTATGGAGCAAGTAGTGAGGGATGTGAAAGAGAAGAATCATGTTAATAATGAAGGGGCTAGCTGATGTTAGAATCGAGTAGAAAGCTGCGTCAAACCAATGTTTGGGATTTTTGCCTCGTGATGATTATTTCTTTTGCCATTCGTTCTACACGTGCTCTCCATCGGTTCATGTATCCTTGAATAGTTTCATTCGTTGATTTGTGCCACCAAGTCCTTGTCGTATAATTCTTCTCCTGTTTATCCGTGTGTAGCATACAGCTCGTTTTCAAAATTTCAGATGCTTGTAATCTTTGTTCATTTGATTTTGGAGTACCCCAGTTCTCGCTGCCTTATACCTCTACGATGAATTTTCATCGTTTTACATAATTTTAATGTTAAGATTTAATTACCTCAATTTTAGAGAACCATCAATATAGGAAAAAGTTGTAAAGTTTCACCTACTTGTGATGTTTTATCATGCCACCTTACCTAACTGGATCCTAATCCATACACAGAACGATAAAGAATCGACCACTCGGCATCTCTTGGCATGACTGATTGATGTTTGTCGGTATCCAAGAAATTTCGATTGTTATTTGGGAAGGATGAACTCGACTACTTAGGTCATTTCCACATTTTGGTGGCTAATTGGACAGAGGTAAGAATTTTCGGAGTGGAGGAAGGGTTGGAACTGTAAGTTTCCATACGCCTGCTCATAACGTGTAAGGGGTCAACGAGCGTCCCCTACGATGGGAGGAGTCCTCAACATTATGTTCCCTCAAGTCCGCTCCTGAATAGAATTTGAAAAGGATTCACTGGCTGGATTCGATCTCGGGCCCCCGGGATTGGAAACCAGCGCTCTAATCATCCTTTAAACCAAGTGCCGCTAAATGATGGTAGGTATTATTCTGAATTTAAAAGGAGAAAACAAAGCTTGATGTTAGTCAAATGACATCACTGTGATTCATACCAGCAAAATGCGTAATAATCTCTCCTAAAATTTTGGAACGCAGATACAATTCAAGATAAAGGGTCTGCTTGATTAAGTATTTGGCGACCAGGAAACGAGGAATCGGAGTTACTATAGAAGGAGTACTTCCGAGGATAAACGCAGAAGAAAACGTGTGTGAGTACGTGACAGGCTAGCGAAAGGCGAAAATCAGTAATGAGGTTCATCCTGAGCCATCGTTCACTCAAGTTCGTAATGGAAGGAGCTAAGGAGGGAAGAGCCGGAGGGAACAACCTTGAATGATGAACAAAAAGCAGGATACGGAATAATTCAGCGCTAGGTTTTAACAAAATGAGCTGAGTCCATCATTTTACGAGCTATGCTCGTTTGAGTATAGAACATTGTTTTTGCAAAATTTCCTTAATTTATCACATTTTTACGGACTGGCCAATGGCAGCCTGTTTAGGCATATGGCAACATCGGGGTGAGTTTTACTAGTTACTCATTAGATGGAAAATCTTTGAATCGAGACCCGGGACAGGATTGAGGAGCATCGTGTACCTATTATTGATGATAAATTCAAAAAAGCGTGATATGGAATGGCCATAATGTGTGAATAAAATTAAGTTTGGATATGAACATCTGGGTAGGCCCTGCAATTATCATCATCATCATTGGTCAACAATCCTAGGATTGGTTTGATGCAGCTTTCCACTCAATTCTTCTATCGGCCAACCTTTTCCTTGTGACGTAATGGTTCTCGTACAAATATTTTTGGTTATATGAGGAATTTACCTGGAAATTTGGCATCTGCATGGATACCATGTTCTCACCATGTGCGTTGGCTTTATCAGACTCGCTGACTGGAAATCTAGCGAATCAGGGTTCTGATAAAACCAGTGCTCACGGTGAGAACCCGGTAACCATGCAGACGCCAAATGTCCAAGATTATGGAAATATACCCACTAATAATAAGTTAAATTATTCCTTAGAGAGGGATATCACTATATACGTCACCCTTGCATGTTTAACGAAAACAATCATCCTCACCTGCCGTCATTCAGTTTGGTTTGATGTAGCTCTTGGCTAGCCTCTTCAATCTGACGAAAGTAATATCTCTGACATCTTATTACTACTTGCTCAATATATTTCATGCATAAATGCACGCGCATAATGAATGCCTAATGAACGCGATTCTCTCACTAAATAGTTATGTATATGTGTTTACATGTACATACTTAGTTCATATATAGAGGATAGCAAAGCATAGTTAATTTTACCACTAGGTACTTCTTGGATTGAACACTCTCTGAAAACATTGCATTTTTAAGGAGCATAATTTATGATAAGTGGGGGGTAAGATACAACGAGGAACACCTTGGGATAAGTGCATGGGTCAGATAATGAGGGATTTTGGAAATAAAAAGTATCAGGTTGTAACTGAGCTAGAACACATTATGGATGAATGCAGTGCTGCAATTAGCCAATCTCAGGATTGAAAAAAAAGATTATGATAACTATGTGATGTTTTGAGAGTGATTGCCACCCCCTGCCACACACCTTCTCAGTGGCTCGCAGGGTGCTTGGTAGACGTAGATACTTTCGGAGACCCTAGACGTCACTAAAGTAGGTAAAGAATGATGTAAAAAACTCACGGGAGCCCGAAAAAGAGTGTGGGGTGCGCATTTACCCCTTTCACTTTCCCTCTATCCATCTCTCGTCCCCAGCCAAGGCGCCACTTCCTTCCACTCGGAGGTAAGATGAATGACGCCATCGCAACGTAACCGGATCGTTGAAAAGGATGCATCTATCTATTTATACATCTCCCGGCCTCCCTCTGTCCGCTTGGCTCTCCTATGAAGATGGTGCGAGGAGGAAAGAAAAAATAACAAATGGATGGGTTACATGCCATCTCGGCCACCCCGTGGTTCGAGCCTCCTCATTGTTGTCCCGGCAGGAGGAGATAAGTTGCCTCCGCATCCTCCACGGAGGAAGAGAGATCTTAAGGCGTGATCGTCCTCTTTTAAATTCCTTCGTGCGCAATGTGTTTTGTTTTTGTGCGTATTTCTGTGACACATCGTCCCTTCGCTGGGAATGATTTGGAATGTGAGCAGATGCTTACGTATTTTTTACTCTTCCCTCGTAACTATATTTGAAAAAAAATGATCCCGGTTCGAAGAAAATATTCTTCAAAAGGCGAGACATAGGCGTATTAAATAATGATACTCGAGATTAAATTGTATTTGGTTCGTAGGATATCATTATTTTAATGGCGACGCGTTTTATTGGATTTTGGCTCTAGGTTATCCAAGTCCTGAGATGCACCATCTTACCAGCTCAATACATTTGTAATGTCCCCAGTAGCGTTCATTATTCGCACTAGATACCTTGGCATAATCATGGCAAGGTATTATAATAATAATCCTGAAGTCCGAAACCGAGGATTCGTGCTCGCGTGCCAAGATGGTGTCATCAAGTACCGTCGCCTCATCTTTAGGGCAAAAGTGACGGACACGAGATGCAGAGCGTTCCGAAGGCAGCCGGAGACTTTAGGTCATCTTCTCTCCGGCTGCAGCTTTTATGCGAAGAATGCATACATAAACCGACTCAACTCCGCTCTGCGGGTGTTGTATTCTACATCTACATCTACATAATACCCTGCAAGCCACCACAAGGGTGTGTGGCAGGGGGGTATTACCACCTAAGACACCATTACGGCATAGACGCGAATCCGGTGCTGCCTTACCCCCCTGGAGACATCGAGTCCGTCGTGGAGAACGATAAGTGTAAGATCTGGTGGAATTATTCCTTCTCCACCACCAGGCAGTTGAGGCGACGAAGCCTGATATCGTTCTCCTCGACAATCTCTCGCATACCATGTTTGTGATCGAATTTTCGGCATCGGCCGAAACGAAAATGGCAGCAAAGGAGATAGAAAAAAGGACTAAATATCAAGATCTTCTGTACGAACTCCAGCAAATGTACGCCGGCTGCTTTGTGAAATTGGTAGTCCTCATCGTGGGCGTGCTTGGTGGAGTCAAGAGCTCACTGGTTGAGAATCTCAAGTGCATCCCAGCGTGAAGGCCGCGAGCGGATGCACTTGCAAGAGCAATGCAGAAGACTGTCCTTCTCGGGTCCCTCCGCCTGCTTCGTGCGCATGACCCCAATGCTGGGGGTTACCGGGGGGCTGCCTATCCGACGGTGGCGGACGTGGCTACCCTTAGGCACGACCCCTCTTGAGTCTCCGGCAATTATGACGGCAACGAAACCTGATGCTAGCCGGAGACTAGGAGGAAGAAGTTACGTTATAGTAACGAAGTAAATAATAATAATAATGGAGTTCTTATCACGCGATCATGACCTAAATTTCCTAATTCAATGATGGTAAACCTTAACGTTAACCTCTGTGGAAATTATGCTATAAATGTCCGAGGCTGTATAACCTGTCATTAGCATATGGCATTAGCTAATAGAATTTAAATATCCCAATATTACGGATAGGAACGAAGTTTTGTAATTTTATTAGTGTGTGAGCACCTAACTCTTGGAGACACGTTGTATTTTGTAAGTATATTATTTAGATTCAATAATACCACTGAAAAAATGATTGGGATTACTTGTTACTTTATTACATAATTAGACTTGCTAAAACAAATAATGGGAAGGTAATGAACTTCTAATTTTTACCATCGTATTTGTTAGGTTTTTGGTTAGTCTGTGCATGTATATCAGAAAAGCTAGGGACTGGACCCATTATCTCAAGACTGAGAATAAAAATTATAATTAAATATCCTCCAATCCATTTGGAACTCAATTTCTATTGTATCTTGCTGTTTGAGTAAGAAAATGGAAATTAAAAAATCTCACATCTTAAGATATTTCTCTAAAATTCAATGATTTTTCGTTCTTGTCATCTTGCGCATGACCCCATTCTTTTGTTTCACCTCGCCGGACATAGCGTGTAAAATGCAGTTGTAGCAGTTTGTCTGACCGGACGGGACACGGCGGTGGTGGCTGAGAGTTTGCGGTGGTTGGGGAGGGTCTCGACAAGCGAGCACACGCGAATTGTTCGCCTCGGCAGAATTTGGGGCGAGCGTTGCCCTGGCGGGACAAACCAGACCGCCGCGCACCGCTGGAGGGTAATCGTCGTCCCGGCTACCGCAGGGGAGGCGGCTGCGGTCGCCCTCTTCAGGGCCCTCGAGTAGCGGCGAGAGAGCGGACGCTGCCGAGACAATGGTGAATTAATTTCCAGTCGCTTTCATTGCTCGACGGGCAGTTATTATTATTATCAATCCTCGACGTGTCCGTCAATCTAACATGAGGACGATTATCGAAAATTTCTTTTTTTTTGCGCGCTATGATAATCATTCGTTCTTTGGCCGGCTATAAATTCAGGGACTCGTTCGTGGCACCCGTCCCAGAATTCGTGTTCTGTCTCTCGCTTTCGATATCTCAATCCCTTCATTTTTTTTAACTCTCGCCGAAGTCGAACATCACCTGTTTCTCCTAATTCATCCCCTATCCGTCTCGGTATTATTTCACGTCAGCGGTCATCTTCATTGCAATGTTTGCGCATGAAATGTACTTAGGGATACGGAAAATTGGTATTACCCTTTCTCTATGCGTATTTTGCTTTGCAATATTTCTTTTGCTGTGGACTTATTTGGACTACTACTGCAAATCCTTCTCAATTCATTCACCTCATCTCTCCATTTTAGGTTCATGTTGGCCACAAGTTTTATATAGATTTTAATTCTCCTTTCCCTTCTGGGGTATTTTTAAGTAAGACTAGTATTAATATTATGAAATTATGATGAAGCCTGTATTTCAACGTTTTTCTACAGGTACTGTTGATATTTTTATTGAGACTACTTCACTGGTAACAAATCATGCGATTTTAAATCCTCGCAGATATGCGGTACATATTTGATGTTACTGTCCTATTATTCGATCGCTGAATTACTATCCTGTTCTACTGCTATATTCCCTATAGCATTTGAGCCTCAAATTCTCCTTTCATTTATTCTCATGATTCTCCCCTAGTAGTACGTCATTTATTGCTCCCTATCACCTGAAATGTGAAGGTGGCCAAATTGCATCACGATTCGTGCGGAATATAAGATGTTAAGGTGCTCTTAAAGTTTTACATTTTATGATCACATTGCACCCTCCGAGCTAAGATTATCTCTTTAGCAAACATGGAGTCAATTCCCCGTGGTAGTATTCGCAGCCATTGGATTGCAAAACCGACAAATTTCTGACCTGATTAGGTTAAACTACCAACACCATAAAGGTTATTTGCGATTAAATTGGTGCGAAGGTTTCCGCGGCGTTGTTCAGATGTTCTCTGCATCTCGGGTTCTGCGTCCGCGTTTTGTTGACTGGGGGTGACAACAGTTTCGCTAGCAGGACGGCTAGCGAAACTGTTGTCACCCCCAGTCAACAAAACGCGGACGCAGAACCCGAGATGCAGAGAACGTTATTTGCGATTAATATTATTACATTCATCTTTCGAAAGCACTCTTATGCCAAAGGACACGGAATTGTTCTCTGGCAGACATAAGCACCTCGGCAGATTGTATAAGGCTTAGGTTTTAGTTGCTCCTACGTTGAAGTGTTAAGATAAAACATCTTACTATCACACTTAATCTCTTAAAACTAAGAAAAAAGCGGTATCCGCAATCTTTCGTTTTCCAGCTCATTACGTTAATGACCTGGCTAATGCAGCCTGCGCGTCTCTGTCATCTGTCTGAATCCCAAGTCCCGATATCGAGATATCCTCAATTTTGATCTATCGATGGAGAATATCGAGATTTCTTCGAGGTTTTATCCTCCTTGGAAATCTCCCATTGATGTGCTCAGTTGCGAGTGATTCCATTGTGAAATCTCGCGGCAAGTAGGTGATGTACTTCAACTTCTTATGACGATATTCCCTTCGAAAAATTTGATACTATTGATAATTTTCAACCGATTAGGGTAGGTTTTGATGGGGTATCCAAACTCAACTCTGCGTTTCTTTTTCTTTCTCTCTATCTCTTTAACTATCTCTTCAAATCGGCGTATTTTTCTCACACCTCTTCATAATTTTCATGTACTTTTCCTTCCTCGTTCTCGTCTGCTCGGAATTCTGCCTTGGATAAGGGCCGTCATCATTCCTTTATCCCTAAGGTCATATCTGTTTCGCCCTTGTACTTTACCGTTTCATAATTTCTGTAGCAATCTTCTTTTCTCCTCCTCCACGTTCAACACCTCTTCATCCGTCCGCCTCTTCGTCCATTTAACTTTCTCGATTCACCACCCATATTTCATTAAAGTAGATTTCAACTGATTTGGTCTGTAAAATGAATTTTAGTCGATACCTCAATCCAAAATTGCATCCCGAGTCCTCCTAAGGAGCGAAAATATTCGAGGCATCAATACCTTGAGTTGAAAAAGACTGTAATTGCGTTATAAATAAATTCCATTTGCTATTTCAGTTTCGTTAGCTACCGTCTGTTTCTTGAAGGCAATACTTGCTGGTGAGCCGTAATAAAGGACATGCCCACAGCTTAGTGTTTCACGCCAGTGCCATTTTCCTTGTTTTTACTCAAAAGAAAGCGAGGTGAACTCAAAATAAGGTATTTAGTTTACCTAAGTAGAAGATCACGGTAGGTGGCGCGACATCATTGTTCACGATGTTCACTCTTTTAAACATCTCCGTTGGCTAAACACGCTTCAGACCTCTGGAATGAGCAGTGAGGCTCTCCGCTTCCCAGAGCACTGAAGTATGCAAATACGCTGGGAACCTCATGGCGGTCGGCGATTGATTTGAAAAAAAAAATTGAATGGCTTCGGCGCAAGAAGCTGCGTGATAGGTTAGGTACGGTTGGAATTTTATTACAGCGGTTCCCATCTCCGTCCGTTTAATTGCGTTCGTGAAATGAGGAGTCGCTCTGAGGCTAGGGGGTGGGGGAAATGAACTAATTCGCGTGACGGTGTTATTCGTGCCTCGGGATGGAAATCACGGGCGCCCGCGGTGCCGTGCTCTCGGGAGTCCCCTCGTAAATTTCGGCGATGGCGCCGTCCCGTGAATTTATTACCTTCGCCTTGGTTTACGCGAAGTTTTATCGCCCACGTACGCATCTCTCTCTTCGTCACTCCCCTGCGGGATCACCTTCGGCACTGTCCCGACATCTTCTCACGGGGACGAGCGGTTCTCCAGCGGTTTTTCCTCTTAGAAAGAGTCCGCCTGACTTTTTCCTTCATATCTATCCACGCCTGGACAGGGCCATACTAGCTTTGCGAGAATGTGCATTGTTCACTACGGTTCACCGATTGTTCTATGAAGTTTTATTATTAGGTTTGTGCGCTTAACGCTATTCAATTACCTTACCGACTTCATAAACCTAGTGAGAAATATGGGAACTAAAAAGTGAAGTACACTTTCTGTGGCTTTTTTAAAGTGTCATTATTCTTTTTTGCATTTAGCTCAATTAATGTCGGGGCAGGAACTATGCAAACTGCATATTTCCTGCCCCTCTTCTTATTATCCTTTTTCTTCCTCGTACTCGCTTACCCACATTCTACCTTAAATTAAAACCTTCAGTACATAATTATCCATCACTATCTGTTTTATCCACTTGTAAATTGGAGGGGTGGGCGGGAGCCCTCTGGAGCCCCCTGGCAGTAATGTAGAGGTAGGAGGCATATTTCATGGGACACAGGAAAGGTGAAGAGAAACACGGCGTCCGTATTAGCCTGCTCTAATCGACAGGTGCCATGGGGTCCACAGTTTAACATCCCATCCGACGGACGGAGCACTGCACTAAGCCTTCTCTAGATATCAATCAAATTGGGACCGGCATATCAATATAAAATCTCTACCACTTCCGAGATTCAAACCCGTGCCCTCGTGTCTCTAAAGCCTGTTCTCACCACGGTAGCCGCCGTACCAACCTGGTTCCCCTTTACTCCAATTTGCGATCCAATCTTGTTAGAGAGGGAGCAATATTAATTTACTTGGCGGCATGAATAAATAATTAATTAAACAGTCTCAACCCGATCTCCATATAATATATGCCTACACGCCTTCCACATCCTCGTTGCTCAACCTTGGCCGGTCGCGCGTCATCTGTGAGCCGTTAAAAATTGAAGATCGCGGGGGAGCGGTGGGAGGATTATTCATACGGCGTGCCTCGATCAATTTATAATACGTCGTTAATCGGGGCGTCCATCCCTTGATACGTGCTCGGAGAGGGGTGGTGGTGTTGGTATCCGATGGCGTGGGGTGCGTAGTCCGCCCCACCTCCCAGTTTTCACTCACGGGGTTTAGTTTCCCGATCTAAATCATCTCGACGTCGTCAGTCGTGAGGGCGCTCGGGGGCGGGGAACCGCCGCTGTTGCATCGTCTTGCGGTGGACGCATGCTGCGGGAAATTGTATCACCTTGTGCCCCTCTGAGCACTTCATTGAAGAGCGGTATCTGTTGCGTGGTCACCCTCCTCGTGGTGAAGTGGGGAAAAGAGAGAATGAGGAAGCGGGGAAAGGTTGGAGAATGCGAAATCACGAACTAATATGAGGGTAAAGAATTGAATAATGTTGTGAGTTTGAGTGTCGTTTTATCCTTAAACCTCTACTAGATTTTGATTAAGGTATGAAGATCAGTCCGTTTAATTTTGAATAAATATGCCCTGTTGTGCAACATATTTAATCTAAACACTGGTGTGAAGTTTTCAAGGTCCATTATATGTTTCCGTAAGGAATATATGACTATAAGAGTCTCTTCTTCAACAGTTCTATTTTTCTGCTAAGGGTCACTGTTCGTTTCTTTTAAAAAAACTAATTTCCAAATTCAAGGATTGTGAACAATCCGCGGAAAAACCTATCGGAGCTACCCGCTGATAAGCACAATAGCGAAATTTCCATGGTGGAGAAAATGTATCCACCTTGATCGGAATTCACATTAAAACCGATAGAATTACAGGAAAGAAAGACGCTTTAGTTAAAGAACCAGGCGTGAATTCTGGGGATCCGGGTTCGGATCCCGGTTAAGGTGTCCGATTTTTTCTTGGGTGGATATCATGCTATTAAAAATAACTTTTTCCCTCATGAAAATCTTATTAGTAATATTCGGATGAATGAAAAACTTATATCTGAGGTCATTTGCATACTTTTCATTGGCATGTGGTAGGTTGGTTTCTTATGGTGCTGGAAAGGTAGGCGAGAAACCTGGCATCGGCATTAGCCATTTCTTAACGAAATCCTTTGAGGGGGTCATTTTAACATTGTATCCGAAAGGTGGAGCATTATAATTTAAGTGCTATTAATAGCTCAATTAGGGTCCTCCTTTAGGCATTTCTCCGGCAAAAAACCTTTGTGCCATTCTGATTCATACCGCGAATCTCAGGATGGAAATGTCACCAATTCGATCCCCATTATGATGAAGGGTAGGTATTGTTTTTTTTTCATTACCACCGAAAACAGCACCTATGACCATTACATGGGGGTTTTTAATAATTAACAACAGTCAAGCACACACATCCATGTCCCGAACCCGCGACCCTAAGGTTAGCAGGCGAGGACTTAACCACGCCGCCACCGGGACCAACAGTCGGAGCTTGCCTTACTAGTCTAAGATTATTCTTTGCCATCTCCGGAATTCGAACCCGCATCTGAGAGAATGTGCCCTAGTAGTCGGACCACCACTTCATTCACCACTTGGCTCTCCTTTTACTATTTTTAATTTGAACGTATTTACAACTCCTCGCACTAGTAATTTTTTTGCACGATTAAAAGCAACATACATGTCTCCGCACTAGTCCTTTCTCCTTCCCTGTTTGTTTACAACGTCTTTATGACGTTCTATGCATGTACAAAATAACTGCGCCTTTTGCCCGATGGGTTAATGAAAGATCTCGCTACTAGTATTTAGTTGAGATTACAGTTAATAGGTCCCTGAAGTCACAATTCTCCATCCATTTGAGCTATTTTCTTCCTAAGGGATGTGTTTGAAACCGTCGGGATTATCTCGAACAGGTAACCGAGGAATTGTGTTGTACAAGCACGAATGGCTCGCGGATTTAGTGTATTTGAATCGCTCGTTTCAATCCCACTCGTAGTTTTTACTTGAATTTCCCTCATCCGTCTAGAGCATAGAGCCCTCGGATGAGATGAACTCAGGTGAAAACAACGGGTGAGATTGTAACGAACGATTAAAATACACCAAATTTACGAACCATTCTTGTTTGTACCACGAGACTCCTTGGTTACCTATTCGAGACAGCCCCGAAGATTTCAAAAACACTCCCTGGTTCGAGTTCGCCGTTGGAAGGCGGCATAAATATCAGGGAGTGCGTTGTAGCGAATGGGACGGGTGACGTTGCGGTGGCAACTGCCGAAGGGGTGGACGTTTTTCTGCTTCGGATGCGGAGAAATCTTTGTAAACTTATCCGCTCATGGCATTCCTCACGGTTATGGCATAGAGCAATGGAATGCCAATAACTGCAACGAAAATCATGCCACTCCTCCATTACTTCAGTGAACTACCTACTAATGTGTCGAGTACGATAGTCCGTCTTGTGGATGAGGCTTGAGTTCAACGGCGAGTGACATCAACTCACGGGGGTAAGGATTTTTCAGTTCCTTTCCCTGTACCGCCTGTAGTTTTCCAGCAAGACCTGGTAACCGCACGATCTCGCACCTTATTTTTTATCCTAATTTAGGGTGTCCAAAAAGCGTCTTTCGTATTTGAGCCTCGAACATTCCGTCAGAATCAGATACTCCACCTATTGGACTACCACGCAGTCATGTAGGGGCATGGGCGTAGAAATTATTGAATAATTTTTTAGAATGAAATGTTGTTCTTTCTTTATGAGGTGCAATGACGGGTTGGGGTCATACTAGTTCATAGGCGTAATTCGGTATTCACACTTTTAGTAGCAGTGCAAAGGAGAAGAGATACCCCATGTCGTTTGTTCCTACAGAATGGCAGAATGGAACTAACCCGGGTTAGACCTAACGCTTTCTGCTCGAACGGTTATGTGCTCGGAGTTAAGTGATCGCTCTACCACAGTATTCGAACGGGCAAAGGGATACCACTTAATAATCTTTGCCAATGCCGGGATCCAAATCTGGCCCTTGGCATACGAAGTCGGAATTCAGGTCACCACAAGAACCTATCCCCTTCCATTGTTAAGTATTATCTTTTGCTGTAGATGTAAAGCGTTGGTGACTAACATTATTTACGACATGCATGATAGTTTTGCATTGGGTCATAGGCATGATTTTTGTAGAAAACATATGAATATCAGGTACCCGACACATACATTAGTCCAGCACTTCCCAACCAACGGCACTCCAGTGTGACGCGAAAAGTTTAACCTCTTGCAGTCCTGGATGGGGTGACGGAACTGAAAGACTTCACCCTCGAGTGATTCCTTTTGTGTTCGATTGCTCTTACCTTTCAATAAACTCTCTAAATATTAAATCAATGTTTCTCAGTATAATTAGGCAACTTAGGTTATAGGTGCGATATAAAACCTCAATTTCATATATATCACTCATTTAAGGTGTATGGATGAGGTATTGACATTAACTTTGTTTATTTCGGTTATGACTACATTAGAAGACTTCACTGACACGAATAGGTTATTGGAATGTTTATTTTGAAATGGAAGAAATCATTCATATTGTTAGAAACATGTTCCTTTAGAGTAGGCCATGAAAATATATATGGTTGGAGATTTCAACCTGAAGTGTATAGTCTGAGAAATACTGTATTAATCTAGTTAACACCCCTAGTGGAAGAGACCTTGGGATTCGGTTCAGCGTCCTATCTGACGGATGGGGGATTAAATTCTTTTTTAAGACTTAGGATTGCTCTGAAATATTCTGATACTGCCTGGACTCAAATACAGTCCCTCGAGATGGGAGACCACTACTCTATCCATCAAACCATTTAGATAGAATCACAAGCATCTATAGTACTTGAGTGCGGAGCTACATATTTATTAACCAGTGGAAAAATAAGAATACTTTATCATACGGAAAGAATCAGATCTTGATTCTTGTCTTGATTCTTCTTGGAAGTCTTGATTCACCCATATTTTTCGTTTTGCTTTGATTTTGACATTTTTATCGCCTGTTTAAGTCTGAGATAGTGGATGTTTGCTTTCGTCTGAGTAACGAGGAGGTTCCGGCTTAAGATAGGCGCAAATGTTCATCTTCGTAATTTATGACCCCGTGGAAAGCTTCAGATTAATTCAAATCCGCCTCGGAACAGAGAATGGAATCACGACTTCCAGGTGTGAGCACTGTCGAATGAGAATGTTTGAATGTCCCTTGGCTTCACAGTTAGCAACATGTACTAGTTACCCAGCATGAGGTGGCAAAGGATTGTGGCAGAGGGTGATATTTCCACAACCGTTAAAATGAGACAAATTAAAATTCGGAGAAAGACGGGATGAAAAGGAGACATGGTTATATATATTGATTTATCTCCGTCTGATGTTTGGCTGTTAATGTTGCGTGAGAAAAATGAATCTATCAATTGATTTTAAATGTTCTTTTATCTCTCGCTTCGGCCGGTCACGTTGATATAGGTATATTGGAATTAGGAGAATTAATATGTCACGTCAGCCTCCAGCTTGTGCGATTTGAATTCATGAAGCAATTTAAAGCTTGTGTATTATACCATAGTAACCAAAATTTCCCGTTTAAATCCTCCAAGTAGCCTAGTATTTCTTTTTTACATGCGCATACTTTTCCACGGGATGTGTTGCCTTTCTTTTATATCTAGTTTCTGAATCCTCATTTCCTGGTAGGATCCCAAATAATAGCATTATAAAAGGAAGATTTTTCAAATGGAAGGGATGGCGTGAATAAAATCTTTACGCAGGTAATCAATATGTGGAGGAATCCGTAATATGGACGCTCATTAAGTATTTGCAAAAACTGTAGTGGACAGCTGCTTTATAGGGTTCTGGAACTTGGTCTTGGAGAATGGAGGACGAATGGTTGGAGGTTGGAGACTTTTCAGATCTTGGTTTTGGAGAAGGTTTAGTTGAAAGTATAGATATATGTATAAAGACAATTAATTGTTAGGTACGTTGGTAGAAGGAAGCAGATGGAAGACAACAGAAGAGGATGAAGGAAGTATTGAAAGAATAATGATTCCAGAGGGGTGTGATCGAGGGGAAAACATTGGTTATGCGTGGAAGATGGAGGATAGGGATAGAGATTCTGAAAAGCATGAGGTGAGTTGCACGATAGGAAGTGTTTAAGAGAAGTGCAGCATAGGGCGGTAGTACTGCACGGTGACTGGAATGTCTAGGTGACAATAGTCCAACAAAATATTATTTTATCGTCGAAAACTCAATATGATGATTATCAAATTTTGGAAGCGCACTCCAAATGAGGTGTCATCTGATTGAAAGGATACTACGGATACGAAAGGAAAGTGATACTGAAAGTTTGGGAAACCAAACTATGTGAATGGGTCGCGTCCTTACGCGAATCTGATCATACTGATGATTGCCTCGTGTGAATTTTACCCGTTATATTCTCCCCCAAGGACTTGCACATCCGTGGAAATAGTGCCGGGGGGATATACCCACGAAATTTGCAGCTAATTTTGATGTCATCATCTCCGGCCCATGGGGAAAAAGATCATTTCCGGTCCAACCGAAACCGTGACTTTCTCACGCGGTGCATTCCATCCGACCATGCGATCAATAGTGCGTGGATAAGGTAACCATTTATTCCTTCACTTAATTTGAAGTGTAAAAATCACTTTGTTAAAGTTACAACAATTTTTTCAACGAGTGTGTGATTCCTAGACGAGATACTTACATCATCTCCATTTGTAAGTAAAACTTCAACTGTTCGCTAGGAGATTTTTTTTATGGCTCTTCGACCAGAGGGGGATGACGTAGTAAGTCTCAAAGCAGCTTCTTCGGTGGGCTTCACCTTTTGCTTATTTTTATTTTTGATTTATGAGTGAATGGCTCTGTTAGAAGATTAATTTTTTCACTAAAATTCATTTTTCGTTTCCATCTAACGATTTCGTGTACAAAATTGCGATTTCGGTTCCGAGTAAACGCCCCCATTATCACCAGAAAACATTTGTACTCTACTGCTGTCCCTGTTAATGTTAGGAAGTGTTATAGTTGGTATTTTAAATGAATAGTATTTTAATTTGCGGTGAAGTTCTTTATAAAGGCACTATTACCTTATCAATGCTAATTTATTTTAATCAATTTGTATGCTACAACTTGAGCAATTGGTAGTCAACAACAACGGGAAGATTTGTGGCTAAAGTAATTTTCGTTTCATTGACTATTCGTTCATTTAGAACAGGATTGCGTGGCTCTCGCATCCACCTTGGAAAAATAATGTTTTTGTGTGGTCCAAATTTCTAAGATGCTTCCTGGAAGCCGATGTAATAGTTTGCATTTCTGTGTTTATCGTTCCCATGCCCGATTATTTTTTTGGGGAAGGCTAATGTCTGGTGGTCGAAAGTAAGCGGTCGAGTTGGCTCGAGTCCAGAGTTATGTAAACCCACCCGAGCGCCTTCACTGAGCATCCGTCAGCTGGGAACGGGGATTCAGCGTTCGGGTATCCCCTGCGGTGGAAGCATTTGGAGGTGGAACGGAACGGCAGCTGTTTCGTGTCGGGGGAAACGACGGCAAGTGGTCTCCTCTCGAAATAGTCGCTGGGTTCGGTCGCACCCGTGAATTTTACTGCGTTAGCTCTATTTTGTGTTCTTCAGTTTTCCTCTCCTGGACCAATTTGGCTCGATGGTCGGCGATTTGCATAAAAATTGTCTGCAATCATTCATGGAACATTTTGGTTTGTCTAAGGGCAAGGGCCTAGCCACGTTGATATACCGGTTCCCGTCAGATCACCAAAGTTAAACAACGTTGGGTCCGGAAGGAGGTTGGATGGGTAGCCCTCCTCCATACATCTACCGTGGTACTTTTGTCCCCTGGCTTCAAGTGGCGGGCAGGTTAAATGTGTGTTGGCGCAATGGAATTAAAGAGGTCTAAGAGCCAGGGGGGCTCGAAAAATTGTTCAGCAAGGGGAGGATTCTCTCAAGAATGATCAGCTCTTCAAATGTCACTCCCCACTCTAGCTATTCCATTCCCTAAACCACGCATTGACTTACCCCCAGTGCCCCCCCCCCCCTCCCCCGTCTAACCTCCCCACATCTATTACCTCCTTCCCCTCCTAGTTGTGTATATGTAACGCTCTCTTGACCAAATATTCTTTGTACTTGATGATTGCTTAGCGGCTGAAACGGGTAGTACCATTAAAACTGTGGAATAAGTGATTTCTCTTGTGTTTTTTCATTATTATGTGTGTTAATTAATGGAAATTTATTGATGAAAGCATCATGGCTTGAGAAACCACGAAGTTGTTATGGTCACGAATTGTTTGGGGAAAGATTATTTGAATGTCTGTTGTGCAGTGTATTTCTCTTATCTTATCCCTATAATGCTGTCTAGCAATGTAGTGTGGAGCTCTAATAAATAACTCGGCATCGAAGAACTCATCTGCCATTTACCTCTGTAAAAGTTGTTGTCTCACTTTCTTCGTGTTTGAAGGTTCTACCATCCCATTGTCTCATTAAACAACGTTGGGTCCGGACGGAGGATTCTCTCAAGAATGATCAGATCTTCAAATGAATTTTCACGTTTACCCGCTTTACATAATAACTATTCACAAATCTAGCTGATCTCCGATGAATTTTATCTAATTATTCTATTAATCCCTTTTCCAACGGGTCTCAAAAACTGGAGGCATGTGCCACTTTTGCCCGAGCTAATGCGACGTAATAGGCATGGGCGGTACTTAAAAAAGTACCGGTATTTTTGTGATGAGTATTAAAAAGCAATAATAGTACTCCCCCGGTAGTACCGGCGAAAAAATACCGGTATACCGGTACTTTCGTGATTGAATAAATATGTTAATAATTTGAAAATTAACGTTCGTCTTACCCTAATTATCCGGTATTTCGGCAACTTAGAATGCCAGACAGAAAGAATACACTGAAAAACTCATCCACAGGCATTTTTTACGGAAATTCATTGGAAAAATGTATCGGAGGCTCGATTATCTAATAGTGAGAAGGTGGATAGCGATGTCGTTGGTAAAGACAAAGTCATACAAACGATTTCGGTAGATACATTTTGATTTTCGGTGTTTTCCTGGCGTATTATATGTGTGAAGTTCTCTCGGGAGCTCTTCCAGGTGAGTGCTTTTCCTACAGCCAGCGTTTTCTTTGTCAAACTCTGACACCGCCATCAGGACGTCTTCTACCATGATCTTAATGAATAATAAGTTTTCTTATTCATTAAGACTTGTCGGTGTCAGTCTGACAGTCTTTGGCTGTACAAAAAGCATTCACCTGGTGCCCGAGAAAACTTAACTCATTTTAATTTTTGTTGTATATACGTGTGTAAAAATATCTTTACACTCGTCTCTTGTAAAGAAATTTGACGGTACGATTTTACATTACAAGAATCGGTGTTAGTTATGCCTAAAATACTGCCATCGAATAAATTTCAATGTTGTAGTCATGGTCGCATTTCCGTTTAGTTTAGAGAAATAAATGCATTTGTACGGTCCAATAACATTGATTTTCGAGGTAGGGCCTTAGAAGGATCGCCGCCCCTCTCGCAACGGACGCCTTTTTCCTGCGGCAAATATTATTTGCCCGATTTGAGGACGGAAGGCGTTTGGAAATTATTCCGTAATTTGATACTGGTGGGTGTATTCCTCTTCAGTTCCCAACCGTTTCTACATAGTAAAATGTCGAATTACCTTAATTAACATAAAAGCATGTTTTTTTAAAACTTACACGCACTCCTTTACTCCAGCGGAACGGTGGTGGAGAAGAGAATGGGTGAACATCTCTCTCAATCAGAGTAAGGGTGGGCCTTACTCTGAGGAACATCCACCACCAGGTTGGGGGGGGGACGGTCACCAGTCTTGTCCCCTTTACCCCCGCCCCTCCAATGAAAAGACAGACTATCGATATGTATTATTGTAATCATTGTTTTATGTATCGCCATTTTACTTGTTTGCTAATCGTCATGTTCAGTATTAATAGTCGGTATATACAGAAAATTCTGCACATGCACAATTCAGCTTAAGCTTCCAGGGGGGGGCCTCCAATTGAAGGGCCCCCCTGGATCCGCCCATGACCACCGCGGAAGACCCTTTGAGATACGAATAAAATTTAACGATTGGTTACGAAGGGGCAAACAATGTTGTTTACTCTTTTCTTCCATCGCCATATGCCAGGGAACCATTTCACGCTATAGGAATCTCAATCATGAAGGATTTAATCACAGAATCTTCAGATCTCAATTGTCCTATAAACATTTCGTCCGACATGTCGGGTAATAGGACCTTTGAAATGTTCCGTGAGAAAGGGAAAAACAACCAGTAGGCTGCAGTAGGCATATGGGGATCCCCATTATTTTTGATAAAAATTCTCTTTTTTGCACTTCCAACGCAGTCATAGTATGTATGTACATACATGCCCACGGCGTACCTAAGTCATATCTTAATTAATTTTATCGCATTGCCAAGAGAGACTTCTGAATAACTGTAGTGCACATATTTAATAAATGAAATTATAGTTATTATATATATTATAATATTGAATGACACGGGTGGGGAATAGAGGAAGGTTTTGGAGGGCCTGGGGGGGTGTGCTGGAATCGCTTGGGATTAATTCCGGTACGTAACTAAGGTCTCACTCGTATGTTTTTACATTGTGTTCGAGATTATTCCGTACCGGAATCAATCTCGAACGATTCAAGCACACCAGTTTTTGTTACTAGAATAAATAAGAAATAAAAAACAATTGATAATAAATATATTATGTCACTTCGGTGCAAAGTTATCATTTTAAAGTATGGACAAACATAGTCATTTCGACTTGCGAGGAAACTACTATTTATGAAACACGATGTGAAATAATAAAGCAATGGCAACATTATACCGGCCTTCATCAAATTAGCCAATTCAATAAGGACACGACGATAAAACAATAATTCATTCATTCATATTCTATTCTTCATTAGGACGTATATTGTATTCTTCATACCTTGGGATCAAGTTAAAACACGCATCAATTGTCACTATTGTACAACTAGAATTTTGGCTCCAATTCACCTAAAATTACTGAGCACGTTATATTTAATTCGAATGTTTTTACTTCTAAATGATACTTCAAAGTGGGCATGGAATATTATATTCATACAGAAAAATCATAATCGTAAAGTCAATTCTTCACGAATACTGTTAATTTGTTGTTTATGCCGTTGTTGTTATTAGTGCTGTTCATTAACATCAACTTCGCTTTGAACTATTATCAACACTCAATTGTTTTAGTAGTTAGTTTACTGACAATACATAAGATGGCAGGGCTGTCGAAGTACCGGTATTTCTAGTACCGGTACCTTCGGTAGTACCGATTTTAAATACTGGCCGGTACTACCGGAGTAAAAAAAAAATAGTACTCGGTACTACCGAATACCGGTATTTTTTGCCCATCCCTACGACGTAACACCTCTCCTTAACTTTTTCATTGCACTTTTCCACCACCCGTCTAGTGGAGCAAAGTTTGTTTAAGGCCGACTCGCAATGGAGTCGTTTATTTTTTTTGCCTAATCTGATAGTTTGACGAATAAAATTATTTTCCCGTTTTTTTGATCCCTCAATTATTTCTCGAGTTATAAGCGTTGATGATTTTAACTGATGTTTTTAACCCCTTCGGAAAAGTGGGCGTGGTGCAACCTCTGACGGACATCGACTTCGTCCAATCACAACTGAGCCCGCGAAGCTACTTTGCCTTATCGCAATGGGGGGACACAGCTAACTCTACCAATAGGAGCAGTTGCGACAGCATCTGTGCGAGATGACCTTCCGAGAAAACCCCTCCACTCCCTTCCCTTCCCCTAAAAGCAGTCAGGGACGGGAGGAAAATGACGTCAATGATATAATAACGAACTAACGAACGAATAATAACGAATAATAACGAACGAAAACGTCATATTTTGTTATCAACGTGGATAAACGAATAACTTGAAACGAATGGCGTTATCATAACAACAAATTTAATTTGTTATACCGTGACGAACGATTCAAGACTTGGGCCCCAGGTTGGTGAGCACGCTGCACATTTGATAAAAATGTGGCGTACTTGTTGTCTGCCTCGAAAATGTATGCTTTTTTTATATTCGAATCAAGTTTATGATTAATAGTGTGCTACAGCCCATACACCTTTATATTATTATCATTACATGTACAACATATAGATCATGGGTATCAAAGGGTGTGCCGTGAAATTGCCGAAGGGATGTGCCGCTATTCAGCATAGCGAAAGTGTGCCGCGAACGAAAAAAGTTGGAGAACCCCTGATCAAGATAATATCCTGCAAGCAGCCATTAAGGTGTATGACAGGGGAAACATCACATTTTGAGAGAGTGAATCCTTAAAAATTTCAATCCTGATTATGACCCTTTGGGCGTTGAAACATGTGTTGTGTGCAAGCATTCATGAAATGTATGCTTTCACACAACACATGTGGAATGAACAGTACAACTCGTGCATTTTAATTTAATTATCAAATGCTGTTCAACTTAGTAACGCCAAGTAGCGGTCGAATTGATTCAATTTGTTCTCGGTTGACAAATTGAACCTCGCACGGCCTCGGTGCAACCCACGTTGCAACAAGTAAATCTACGTAGGTTTTGCTATGTAAAACGTGTCCCCTTCCAAGTCCCCTAACCGATGTCGCATCGGAACGTCGATTTCAATCTAATCCTCGAATTGGGTCACATTGCGCCTTCCAATTTGCCGACCCGGAGGCCGACCGCCCGTTCCCAAGGCGTGCCTCGCCGTTCGTGAGAAATGAGACAAACCGCTCAGCTGTGGCCATGCATCTTTCAGTCGAGGATCACGTGGCCGCTGGCCGGGCCACTGGCTGGCGATCAGGCGGGAATGCAAAATTGATCCTAATCACGTCGCATGCCTCGCAGTCAGCGGCCGTCTCCGCTGTGATCGGGAAAACGGGATCACGTGGGTCCTCTTGCCGGCTAACTCTGCATTCCCGAAGGACCTCCAGCAGCGCTATATTTCCACCATTAGGATTTCCCATGTTCGCTCTTTCATATCTGGATCGTGGGAATCTTGTTCTCCGGCGATCGCTTCCGTTACAATCCCGAACATTGGTTTAGGTATTTCGGTTTTGTTCCTATCATTTTCTTTTGAATGTTCCAGAGAAAAGTTTGACTGTCTTTTTGTCATTTTTTACTGTTCCAGAGTAAAGCTGATGCTCGTATCCCATACTTAAGTTTCTGAGTGTTAATTGAGTGGTCCAAAGAAGCAAAGAATAGCGCATTAAAATTTCGGTAATTCATGCTTGGAAAAGAACCCAAAATGGTAAAAAAATGGATTTAGATGTGAAGTATGAATATATTAATTATTTTCCATGGACTGACCTACCTTTAGTAGACTAATAGGGCTTTAGTGACACCATTTCTGCTAGTCTATTGTGCAAATTATTTTTATACACTGTATTACGGCATTATATTTAAAAATGTAAGAAAAGATATGTTCATATTTTTTTACATTCCCTGTTACATTTTAGACTCTCTCTGAAAATTACATGGTCACCTTTAAAAACTTCATTCATATTCAGGCGTTGAAAGAGGTTTTTAAGGGTGTAAACTCCGGCAAACTTCAATGCATGGCGATTTTCGTAGTCTCTACGTAGTCTCAAGAAGGGCTATATTTCCCTCCTGAGATAATTATCCTGTAATGGACCAACCTCAATCATTGCTCTATCTTCTCTGTCAATGAAGTCAATTTTTTGACTTCCAATGTTGTGCATTTGATCAATTATTTATCAATGTTTAAGTCTGGGAATTTTAAAAAATTTAAACTTAAGTTCAATATATTGCCTAGTTACTTCATGGAATTTTAATTATTTTATAAAGATCAATCAATTCGTGGCATTCTTTTCATCTCTTCTTAAGAATGCATTTAGGAACTGGAATCAATTCTCTTGTTATGAGTCGCATGAAAGCTGTGTCTGACAGGTTTATTTCTGGAAGTCGAATAAAAAGGGTTACATTTGCAGTCGTATGCGTTTCATATGAGACTTCTGCTGTCTTCACTATTGCGCAAACGGATAGTGATGGATGGAACTGCTAATTGGCGAGTAGGAATGCCTGTCACATTTGATTAGTCTCCAGTCTCTGTGAGCCATCGCTCATGCCTAAAGCGCTGTTCTTCACTTTACCAGCCAGCCTCTGTTTCGCTCTCCGTGAAGGGAAATCACGTTTTCTTATCCTATGCCTCCCTGCTACTTATGACCAGGTAGTTGATGTCGCTCGCGCAAGTCAAAATGTGCCCTTAAACACTCTCCCAATTGTGTTAAAAAATTGCTTGAGGAAATAAAGATTCCTGGACCGGAAATCGAACCACGGCCCATTGGCGGGGATCGGGTTGGTGTGGTGGCTAGAGTACTGGCCTCCCATCCCGAGGGCCCGGGTTCGATTCCCGGCAGTGGCGGATTTTTCAGTGGAAAACCGGTCCCCACTTGGGTGCCTAGTGGAGGGCATTTCAAGTACAGTACTCCGTCCGTCGGATGGGACGTTAAGCCGTGGTCCCCTTGGCGCCTTTCGTTAAGAGTAGGCTAATGCCGACGCCAGGTTTCTCTCCACCCTTCCTCCGTTCCCTGAAAATCTCCTACCATTACCCAATTACCCACCTATCCTGTATGGCGCAAATGACCTCAGCTGTCGGTCGCCTCCCCTAAATAACCAACCAACGGCCAACCAATTGGCTTGGCGGACCAATGCGCATACCACCAAGCTACCCAGAATCCTTGATCACAAAGCAATATTTAGGAGAACCTATTTCTCTAGTCTCTCAATAGACTGCAGAATGTTAATTAAACTGATTACATTAAGTGATCTCTGCGGAATTTTGTTATCCCCTCTGCTCGCTGGTCCATCCGAAATCGCCCAAAAATCAAGGAGACGCTTTGTTTTCTTACATTTTGAGAGAAATATCTATTTCACTGCCTTCTTCGGACCATATTTAACATATTTACCATAATATGGAAGTAGGATAGATATTGTAGATTTTAGGGTTCCTTGCAGATCTCCTTGAAATCATAAAGCCCGGTTGAATAATGTTCCTTTGACTCTTTTCATGGTATGATAAATGCCGTGGTTATATTTATTCACGTTTAATGATCACATCAAATAGTTAAAAGTCTGATATGCTTCACGAAATGGGAACTACGTATAGTACCTACCCGGAACATAAACACAGTTCATGCTCAAACTGACGATTATGGTTGTCTAGACGTATAACATATTGCATTATATATGTTATAACGTAAACGTGCCATGCATGTACATATTTTTCTTTAGACATCTCCTTGTACCAAGTGTACAAAAGTGAGCTTTAGCCTGTTTCTTATGCACTCTTACTTCGCTGAAGGTGGGACCGGTAGCTCAGCAGTTGAGTTGGTTGCCACTGTTATCAATAAGGGAAGTTACCATCAATTAAAAGCATTTCAGTATTGCAATTCTCCATTTCTCTTCAATTAAGTTCTTTTCAATAGGAGTTGCAATCACTGCCCTGCCAAACATCCTTGCGGTGGCTTGCAGGGTGTTGTGTTGTTGTAGATGTATGTACAATTATTCGAGGGAGGTGACAAATTGTTGATGGTATTGGTGCCTTTATTTGGACATCGGAGAGGATTTGGTAATTATGGGAGTCGAGGGAGGACGGAGAGAGACCCGGGGTCGCAATACCCTGTTCTTCAACGAAAGGATTCCACGGTTTTGTGTCCCATTCGATGGACGGTGCACTGCATTCACAACTCCTCTCCACAAAGCACTCATCTACATCTACACGATACCCTGCAAGCCACCGCGAGGGTGTGTGGCAGGGGGTGAAGATCACCAAGCATGCACTGCTAGGACCGGGATGCCGATGAAGAATTACAACCTGGATTAGAAGCCGAGCCCTCGAGATGTATTGCCTACCCCATCGATACCCTCTCGCTTACAAGCTCCAGACAGTATTTTTGGGAACGCAGGATGGGTGGAGGGAAACCTTGCGTCGGCATAAGACACCATTTGACCTGAGGTGCTAAGGAGTCCACGGTTTAACGTACCATCCGTTGGACGGGGTACTGAAATTGAGGTGCATTCGAGAAGCGACCGGTATGCCAATGAAAAAATCTCTTGATCCGAACCCGGGTCCTTTGGGAAGGAAGCCGGTACTCAAGCCACCACTCCGAAAAGGCCTCCGGCAGAATTAGTACCATATGAAGGATCTCCCAGTGCCTGAAAGTGCGTGAACACGTAAAAAAAGCGCCGTATGTATAGTTTAAATAGCTTAAATTCGAACCTGTTTTAGAAAATAAACTAACTCCCAGGGGAATAATATGCATTAATACCTCAATTGCAGAAATAATAAATAATGCTGTAGCAGTGAAAATAGGGCGCGTTTTCATTCATAGCAACGAATAACAAAAAACCTTTAGTCAATTCCACACAACTTTTGATAAATCGACCTAGGTTTCGACACAAGTTGTCATACTCAACTATTTTATTCGTTCCTATGAATATTACGAAATTCCACAAAGTGACGCCTTCAGTCCTATCTGATACACGTTTTCATTGTTATTTATGTTTTAATACACATGCAGTCTCCATAAAACCCAATGATTTGTACGGAGTAGGTGGGGCCTATTCCTTCCCAATCACCCTCAATTTGACTTTTATGTCACCAATAGGCTAGCATGCCAATGTCCCCTCTATTTCATTCCAATCCTAATTCTTGGATCCATCAAAATCAGTAATTAGGATCGTAATTGACGAATTCGGACTATTCCTACCCCCTCCCCTGTTCTCACGAAATGTCTTCCAAAGTTTCAGAACTCTAGTGGTCGAGTCCCAATCATGGGAGACAAATTACGGATCGGTCTGCGAATCTCACATTTCGGAGTTTTGTCTTCGCAAGTTCACAAAGTGATTTGTGGTCTGGGGATTCTCGCCCATGGCACATTCTTACCCGGCACCTACCTACCCATGCTATCCCATCATGAGATGGGCAACTTGATCGCGTCCGATCCGGTTAGAGAGATGGCAGACTCATTTCCTCATCTCTAATTGAAACAACGCTTTTGTCGAAATAGCTATTAACCCATCCCCCTTTCTGTTCTGAGGACGAATAAGGTTTTTTTTCTACCCTCTGAGAGAGCATACATGCCCAAGAGATGCTCTCATGGGTGCTGTGCAAGTTACCGTAATTTGTTGATTTATAATTAAGTCTGGCCGTCAGAATCTTCCTTTTCATCTCTCACTTGTTTAGGGTGTTGTTTCACTGTCGGCTTTCTCACATTCCAATCGTTTTAGACGAAAGAATACTGTGGAAATAACCCGCTAAAAATTCATGAATATCAATAAGATTTACTTGGTAAAATGAATATTAGGGAACTGTATTGAAATCCATCGTAACTTTTACTTTTTTTCTTCTCAGTCTTTGGATTACCTGCCTCACTTTTTCAAAGTATAATTTTAATGCTTTTCTGATTTATTATGTAGCCGAAAGGCTTGTGCGATTTGGACTGAGCGGAGAAGTGTAGGCGTTAAATATTTTAATCTGGCTTCTTTTATCCCAGTCTTTGAAATGTGTTATTTATTTTCCAGGAAACTTCTTGGAATAACAGATTGCATGCTAAAACGTTATCAGTACGTTTAGAATTTAATATGTGTTGAATGCGGGAATGTTCATATTTTTCCTGAAACTGAAGATCCCTGAAATATTCTCGCCGTTGCATCAAATAGGACATTGAACTCTACTTTAAAATTACAAGTTTTATCAATGAGTTAAAAATTTCGGCTTTGCTGATTTCTGATCAGATGGTCTTTTTAGCGTTTTGGCCAACAGTAACTTTTTAGCAAAAATCGAGATGAAATATACTGGATAAATTTGAGAGATGAGGTTTGAGAGTAATGTTAAAGTGCTGCAGGTGAAACAAAATTAAGTTGTATTAAAAAAATGCAACATATTGATATTGGACAATCTTCGGAGTACATTCTTGCAAGAAATGATAAACCTTGAAGATATCTTAACTATGATTCTAGAATAAACAATATCTTCAAATCCTCATCATATGGACGGTAATATCAAAGCACTCACTGTTTTATCGCGAGCTTCATAATCTACAAATATCTGGGAGAATAAACATGAATATTATAGTATTAAGTTGAGATTAAAAGTGTTTTCTTAGCCAGTATTGAGACTTGATTGAGTCAGATTAAGAATGGAGATAGGATTGAATCTGCAAATATTTGGAAATTTAATGGATGTGTTCTGTGGAGAGTATTTCAAATGAACATTTTAATCTTTTCGGCTGATTCTCCGTATATTTTTGTTTGAATTCCAGCAAATATTCTTTTGAAATACACTGGCAGTATTTATGAGTTTCTTTCCAAAACATCTACTATTATTCTCTGGTATTATGCTAAGAATTATGATTTATTAAAATAATAGGTACCTATGCCATTATGTAAGGATTAGATGCTGAAGTTTCCATGTTAAATTGTAAAAATTTCTCTCGCATGCCTTCTTTGATTCTGACCGTGGAAACAAAATATTTCGAAAGTTTCGCCTTTTTCAACAATGAAATTGTTTCCAATGATGAGAGCTTTAATGTATCAATAAAAAAGTAAAAATGTTTACCTTCAACGAAAAGAAGTATCAACCTGACCGGCTGATAACTGTGATTTAGTTGTTAATGAAAAAGCCATGCGTCATAGAATTTTTGAATAATTCCCTCATCAGTTTAACCGGATTGCCCAAATGATTTGTATGGATGTTCATAAGGGTAAATTGAGTTATTTAATTTACGTATGCATCCGCCGAGGAATTTGGCCTTTATGTACGATCTCTCGCGTCAATGGCAAAACGAAAGCTATTGCAGGCGTCCGCATGGATTTACGGTCGTTTGTACGAATGGAGGAGCAGCACAAGTATTAAGTCATTCGCTCGGATTGCATTGAGTGAGGGCGCGACCTATATTTCGCCTTGGTCCCACCCGTGGATTTGTTCTGTTGGGTCGCTCGAGCGTCAGTCCTCTTCTTTAAATTTTGAATAGCTTCAACTTTCGACAGCAGAGTGCAGCAGCATGGGCTCAGGCGAGGGATTCCCTCTCGGACCCGCTCAACCCCTGGCGACATCTATGTAACCGAGGCCTCAAGACGGTAACTAATGAGAACTGCGCAGCGCACAGGAGAAGCGGCAAAAACGGATACCGAATGTTTCGACAGCGCTGAACTCGGAAAACGTGTATGAATATACCGGAATCCATCCGCTTGAAAGAGCATGGAGTGATTTGTTTAATTTACGACTTAGGTAAAAGTGAGCTTGGCTTGACTAATCGAATCAAAATTCAGGCCCTAAGGTTCATCTGTGCATTACACATGTCCGAATCATCAAGCATTTTAGGATTTAGTCATGTGACCGTTATGCGCCAGAGGTATTAAAATCCTTGTTGTCAAAAATTCACTGCTGCGCCAGTTGTGGAGATGAATATTATTGATGATATTGGCACTTTGTGGAATTGCTTCAAAATAGCAGATTCGGTGACTTGGTTTCTCACAATTTATTTAATTTCGTTCGACCCGCTTTTCATTACATCGCAAGCCACTTCCTGAAGTCCACCCATCCCTCCTGTGACTATTAAGCCATGGTTCTATTTGTTAGATGATGATGACATCTGATTGTTCGATTATGAGCCGATTTTCATTACATTGCCAGCCAATATATCTAAAGTCTACCCTCCCCTCCTGTGATTATAAAGCCATACTTCTAAACAAATTTGTACCTGATTATGTGACAGTTCAAGTCAACCTGGACCGCTGGAAAGAAACTGTGGGAAACCAAGACACTGAATCTGCGTTGTGGCGATGAAAATAAGTATTTTATGAAAATGATTTACAATATCCATATATTTGTCATCCATTTTATATCCTCAAATCATTTTTATTACATATTTTGTTTTACGGCACTTTTTTAAAGGAATCGCATGCTCAGCATTAAAAATGTTCACTTTACATGAGTGGATGGGGATGAAGATTGGAAATAATCGTCACTACGAATCACAACTTGTCTTAAGAAGTGGATACATTCGCTCCTACCTTAGGTTTACAATGGTCTGTTTATCAATCGGATGTTTAACTTAATGACTATCACTTAGAAACCCTTATGACGACGTAGACCCAGTGGTGACAAAAAAACTCACTCCATGCTCTTTGTCCCTAATTCCTCTCGTTCTCTAATTATCCCTGTTGCCTAGACGTCTGATTGTTCCGGCAAGCGCTCGGCTCCCGCAATAACCGTTACGACGAGACGAGTTTAATTGACGGGCACCCTCCTTCTACAATGAAGATGGAAAGGGAAGCTCTTGGAAAGCCTTAGGGGGTTGAAAAATTCCTCAAATGAGAACCACTCCGGAGAAGAGCGCCTTGGGAGACGTCCGGAGAAGAATTTTTCTGTTATTTGGGACGTTCTCTGCGTCTCCAATATTGAAGACGCGAGATGAAAATACTTGATAGTAGTAGAATCAGGCTTTAAGTTAATCCAAGTGTAGATGCTAACCATCAAGATGCACGTGACTGCTATGTCTAACATGTTTCCATAAGGTACTATTATTGTAGCTGAAAGTTGCATGTATGTAGTACATGGATGGCTATGATCATCATCCCCTGCCACACACCCTCGTTCTGGCTCGCAGAATATTACTTTGGGTAGACGTAGAAACGCCTAGGCTATAACACAACGTCTAACTCAATTCTAGCAAAATGACCATTAAGATGCAAGTCCAGTGGCTACTGCAGACTCTGGTAAATTGGGCGTGCTTGAAATTGATTCTGCATTCCCGGGAATGCTCTACGTGTTTTCATAGTACTGACACGAATGTACGTAATTTGTATTAGGTAAATTATAATGCCTTCCAGGAAAAATAATTGCGTTTCCGATAGCTTTCCCCGTTCCTGTGTCAATGTCAATGAAAAATGAAATGTAGCAATAAGAAAAACCACTTTGTAAGGTTCCACAAGTTTATTCAGACACCGACCTAGGTTTCGACTGTAGACAATCATCTTAAAGGTAATTCAAACCTTGAAGATGATTGTACTACAGTCGAAACCTTGATCGGTGTCTGAATAAACTTGTGGAATCTTACAAAGTGGTTTTTCTCCTTGCTCCAATCATGTGGTTCCACCAAGTAAAGACTGAGGACTTCCTTTTTATTCGAAACAATGAAATATTTAATGCCTTAGAATGATTGTTAGGAAAAAAATGTGCACTTGAAATGGATCGTGGTTTCGGATGGTTTCGAAATCTGGACATAGGTAAAATAGTTGGGAAAAAATTGGAGGTTTTTAATTATGGGTTTTGAGAAGGATAGAGAAAGTGTGACGGACAGAAATGATAAACGAACAAGAAATCATATGGGAAGGTGGAGAAATAGATAAAGTTGCTTGATAAAACTAAAAGGAGAAGAAATGGTAAATAAAGTATGTGATTTTGTGGTTAGGGGCGATGGAATTTTTAAGTCCATCGTTGGAAGAAAAATATTAAAATCGAGAGAGACAGAAAGGAGGAGCATATCTACATTTACATAATACCCTGCAAGCCAACATAAAGTTGTGTGGCAGGGGGTGAATTCTCACCAAACATGCAATCTATATCATGCATAAAAAAGGATTAGTATTAATATACTAGCCTAAACTTCTCTATTTTAAAAAGATAAACACATGCAAAAACATGCTGTTAGTTGGGTTAGCTTTAAGTCCTCATACCAACAAACAGCTACCTTTTCTATACATTGCAACACCCGTTTTGGAATTATTTACCGTTATTCATATCCCTAATTGCACGAGGAAATAACCCCTAACCATATGTTTTGCTGGAGAAGTGGAAAGAAGTGTGTTAACCTGAAAAGAAAAATAGAATCGCAGTAAGAAGCATTAAATTCAAGTTTCAAAACAATTAATCAAAATAGAGAAGGATTACTCTGTCAAAATCTACCCCAAGGTGTAAGGGAGCCAAACAGTAATTTTATGTGTTCATTAAAAACCTCGGTATTGCCTGAAGTAACACTGGTACAACGTTCTTTGTCGTATACGGAAACAGAATTGCTGATCATTCTACAACCACGTGAATTATTTTGAACCCTTGTTTCTCAAGGGAATAACAAAATTTTCTTTGAATTGCGTGCTCAGTGCTTCCAAGAATTAAATGCCTGAGGAGGAAATTTCATTTGTAAATTTAATTAAATAAAATAAGAGCATTTAAGTTTTGTTCGTAAATTTATTTCCTCTCTGTCTCTCTCAAATAAGGGAAAAGGTAGAGTCAAGTTGAACTGCTGGTTTATCGATTACGTTTTCCTTTTTTCGGTTTGCGGGAGCCGAGTAAAACAAGGGTATATTTCCTTATCACTCACCTTCTATATTCTTCAGTTCGTGGCCCCACTTATGGTGCAGAGCATTTCTTCCATTAATGCCTATCTGGTTGTAGCGGTCGGTCGTCGTCAAATAATCGAGGCCTTTTTTTACCTTTTTTCTTTCAGTTTCTAGTTTATGGTAAACACTCATTCATTTCGAGAGGAAAATAGGCACGCGCGATAACAATACCGGATTGAGGGAAAAGGAAACGAATTTAATTCGTGAAATGAATGTTTCAAAATGCTAGGTATAGGTATGATTCAGTATCGATATTTACGAAATAATTTAAACAATAGAATCTACGTTAATAGCATGCGAGCCGCCGAGAATTCATGTGGACGAGGGTGGTAGGACACAAACTGTGAAGTTGAGTTTTAGTCGAAAACAGTTTGGTAATGATGAAGTATAATGTGTGATAAGTTTAGAAGAATTATTTTTGATTTGCATTGCTGACGTATATTGTGCAAGAGAAAAATTAATTCTTGTTCCTCTCCGGCCGATAGTTTGACTCTTTTAATTGGCTTGTCTGTTTTTTAAGTTTTTCCTTTGTTAAAGTTTATTCAGTTTTCTCCTGTCTTCCCGGCTGATGTAGTGTGGGAGTAGAAATATGATTGGAGTGTCACATTGATAGCATGTGATTTTTAGTTTTCCATGTGGGTCTAATCTTTCAAATAACCTGTTTGCCTCTAGGCTCCAGGAAGTGAGTGTCTAGACACTTTCTCTACGTTCATAAGAATCTGACACGGAACGCGATGCTTTCCTTTTTAACTTATTCAGTTCCGAAAAAATCTTCATTCATGGATTCAAAATACTTGATGTACACAATACGAGAAATATACACAATGTATGAGAATGTATACACAATATGAGAAATTTCAAATGTGAAATAATAGCGGACGGCACACGGTTAAGCGTGTCTAGCATTGGGATATTGGCCGGAGATGAATTAACTCCCAGATAGGCCTCCAGTGCGGCCTTGGATGCGTTTACCTAACCTAAGCTCTCTTGTTTTCTTGGTACCAGATCTTTCTTTACACCGTAAAAGTTAGAGGGAAAAGGTGCTAGTCCACGGACCATTATTTGCGACAATTGTACACCAACGGCTCAGGATGCTGAAGATCGAATGGATGTATTTGATGAAAAATGATTGAGTTTCTCGAGCCGAGAATAAAAGGTTAATGTGGAGTACATATAGTACGATGAAATGGAATCAGGTGGACGCGTACACCCTATGATGCAATGGATTAAATCAAGAGCATCATTCAGGATACAGTAGGCGCGAGGAAAGAGGCCACAATAAGTGATGTGTCAAATAAAGAGGGATAGGGAAGAATACAGACTAGGATGTATCTATATCTTCGGACTGCCCTGCGAGACAATTCGAGGATGTGTGGCGGGTCACCAAACATGCACTAAATATTACTTATACTACGTACCTAAGAAAAGATTTCTATATCGTGCGGGGCAGATATTACAAGTTCTACTTTTCATCCAACATGCAAAAAAACATTTCAAAAGGTCAACTATAATCATGCATTATACATATTGTTATTTCATGCAGACATGCTTAAATGATAATAAGGATAATGAAATTTAAAAAGTGAATTCCAGCATTTTAATTTCATCTCAGTTTGTTTCATTAATGCGTATGTAATGCAATGTGCAATTTTATGTTCATGTCAAGGTATATTTATTATGGCAAGTAGTAAATGGTTGCGAAAATTTTTATGAGGATCTAAGTCTAAACTAGCAACAAATAGGAACAATGGAGGACTATAGTTGACAAATATTAGGATTGAAAACAATACTGTCGGGCTTTGTACCGTAGATCTCAATCCTCTGCGACAGTAGCCTGTCGGGCGGAACGCTGTTTTTTTATGAGCAGGAACGAAAAGGCCTGCCGCAGGAAATTAGGTGCCCAAAACATGAGAAATGAGAGGTAATGATTAAGTTCAAGTGGCGATCAGAAATTTCGCTGAGGTGGCTAGTGGGTGGAGTGCTGAGCTACTGACCGGAGGGTCCCGGGTTCAAATCCCAGGCAAGAGCCTTTCTGGACACCCCCACCTAAAATCCGATTCGATTTTGTGCGTGTCAGAACTTTGTAGGAAATCGCAGGTGGCCCAGGGAAAGGAACTGGCCCCCCTACCCTGAATGTGTGCATTTCACACGCTAGTGGCTTAGTACGGGGTGAGCTCTACTCTCACCTATCAAAGACCAACCTTCGGGTTGAATCACTGAGTGAGTGAGTGATATTTCTTTACTCCGAAATTTAGAGGGGGTAGGAGAAATATTCGAATGTGAAGAAAACCGTTATACCATCTTGTATATACATAATTTGTCCGACGAAAAATACAAGCTTACGTAATAGCATGTGGCAAACTTCTTATAGAAGTTTCAATCGGTAGCCGGGTAATTGATTTTTAGCTTTAATTCTCAGCCATAACACGTAATTTAAAAAAAATACAATAATGCGTTTAAGGAACGGCTTCAGATAAATATCGCTGCGACGGACGTCTTTGCCGACAAAATCGAATGTGGTGTGCTAGAAAAGAGACGGCGCAGAGCAGTATTGTAGAAAAAATGAATAACAGATATTTGTACTTCCCACTGGTTTAATTTAAAATAATTTCGATGTATGAACGCGTTTTTGTGAATTTATACAAAATTGGGTTCAAATCCCATGCAAGAGCCTTCCTGGACACCCCCACCTAAAATCCTCACGATTCGATTTTGCGCGTGTCAGAACTTAATCGGAAATCGCGGGTGGCCCAGGGAAAGGAACTGGCCCCCCTACCCTGAATGTAAGAATTTCACACGCCAGTGGCTTAGTACGGGGTGAGTTCTACCCTCACCTATCAAAGACCAACCTACGGGTTGAACACAACAATGTCTATAAGGTTTATTACCACTTTTATTCCCTTGCCACTTTCAATCCTCTCATCTTCTGCCGATCTCGTGATCGCTAATATGTGGTTAAGAGTAGCGGAGCAATGAGTTTTCCGTAATTCCATCGCTGTGATAACGATTCCGCGGCAAGCGGCAGCGGTGTTTGGGAGAACTAGCACGTGCCTGACCCGGCGTTAGGCGGCATCGCCCCCAAAGGTCGGAGAATACCGGGCGGAATACTTCGCCGACCTTCTGCTTTGAAGCTCTCCCTCCCTCACCCCTTCTCGAATTCCCCAACCCCCCACCTTCCTCCCTCGTGCGTCATCAGCCCAAGGGATTACGCGCCAGTGGATCCGAATGTTGAAGCGACGGAATGAAACGGCAAAAAAAATTCTATCCAACCAAATAAGAATGTGGTTCTCGCACGTGGAGTATATTTGACACGCAAAACTGAGTTTGTAAGTTTTTCGTTTACTCGTCGCCATAATGTCGCACACGGTAATGTTTGCAATTAAACGGACGGGGGATCAGGTGGAAGAAGGAACTACATGTACAGTCTCACCCCAGAGAAATTAGACTATTATTGCTCTGGTAAAGAGGATTAGGATGAGGAAAACTAAGGGCTGATTACTTGGTTAATTAGAGTAATGTGTGTGTGTTAAGGTGAGCGGGAATCAATTCGGAATGCTTTCGAGACCTGAGCGTCCATGACACACTATTCTCGAAATTTATTGAATTAATTTCAATTTTTTTTCGCTATTTTTACATTTTGATGTTTCTTTTTGTTGTTGCATATCTGTCTCTAGTCTCTCGAAAGGAGATGGTGAATAGAATAATGTGAGTAATATAATTATATAATGGGGTAGCTAAAAGATTGGTGAAAAACAGAGCGAAGAGAAAATGAATTCCGCATGTCAAGAAGACATTAAGAGAGGTGGTTAGGCTATTTTACATCTATGAAATACCCTACCCCACAAGCCACGGCAAGGTTGGTGGCAGGGTGTTTTACGTGTTCAACTAGACCCAGAAACTCGGGCCCTGGGAATTAAAATGATTACAATGGAATTTACTGTGCTTACATTGCCATCGTTGCGTATAAATCCTGTATAGACATTTCATATTATAAAATTATTGATACCGCACAGTTTTCAATATCGTATTTTGCATTGACGTTTGTTATGTTGGTTGCCTAGAAGTGACCTGAAAATATCATGAGTTACTAGTAGCTGTAACTGAAACCCAAACAGTTTTGATAGGATGCTCATGATGATGATAAATCTGTTGACCTACTCTATGCGATGCCCTAACTCTGAAAGTTATTGTTTGCTAGGCAATCTGAACGTAGTCCCCCCGTATATAACGATTTCCTCCCGGTGGCCCCACTGGCTTAAATGATAGTGATGTATAGTAACGAGTATGTGTCATCTTACCTATTTGGTCTCAGTCAATACCGCAAAAGCGTACTTGATGAATTATGGGACAACGCACAAAGTTCAGGGTGTCCTCAACACGCGCGTGGTTACCAGCTTCTCCAACCCAGCATCAGTGATTGGTAATGCGAGAAAAGCTGTTGGGAACTGGTTTCCAAGTCCTACCGTTTTATTTGCTGCACCAGAGACAGCTGCCGAAGTCTTCCTCGACGACCGATCTCCTCTTGAATCCATCCCTCCCTAACTGTTTCATTTCTCTTACTTAGCCCGATAAGACTTCCTTATCCCTAACACCTCTTCATCATTGTTTATATCCTTATGCCTATCCTTCCTCACGTCTTTTGCATTCCATTTTCCTCCCTCCTTGTGTTCGTTTCTGCCTCTTTTAATGTCTCTGATATTAAAACAATGATACTCCTACATAGGCACGTAGTCAGAAATTTGCTTCCGGGGGGCTTATTATGGTGTAGCGTAACTAGAAACAAATCAGCCTTGCCTCTTTGGTGCCGATTATGTGACAAGTATCGTCTTTAAATTGTCAGTGCTTGGTATTTACTTTCACAATGCCCGTTCCTATCTCTTCTCACTGGTAAAGTTCACCGCTTACCTTGTTATGAAGTCGTTAATTTGACCGGCCCCAGAACAGAGGTTCAACGCATACATACATATCAGATTAAAAAAATCAATTATTAATAACACACATGCATCAAACTTGTGATCACGTTTCTAGACACTTAACAGTTGAATTATACGCAGTGTATTGGCCTGAAACCCCAGACTGGGTACCCTGGCTACGTGTCTGCTCCTACAGTGTAGCAATTGCTTGGAGCATCAAGTATTATTCTTATATTTTGAGCTGATATTAAGGTTTAAAAAATACTGCAGTGGTCTATTTTCCAGAACAAAAAGGCCTAGGTTACATTCAAAAGTAGGAGATAGCTAGCAAGCTAAAGCTAGTGGAACAGCGTAGATAACTGGGTAGTATGTTGGAGAAAAAGGGGCATTAAAGGATCGGCGAAGTTTGGAGGAGAATCGCGTTGTTGAAAGATGCGGTTACTTGAAGGAGGGTACGAATGACAGGGTCGTGAAGGAGAGATGTATAGAAAAGACTATGAAAAGTATAAAATGGAGCATGATATTTAATGGCGCCGAAACTGACTTACAGGTTAGATACTGAAAATATATATCGTACCTTTTGAGATATGGACATGGAGAATTACCGAGAAGGTACGGATGCGTGGAGAGTAGTTGAAGGAGGAAGTAATGTGTATGGAAAGAGAGGAAAGAGAGTTGATAGAAGAAATTAGGAGAAGATTGAGGGAGCAGGTGATTAGGGGTGAAGTTTCTGCAAGGGACGTTAGAATATTGATTGGGCTTGCGGGGTAGTAGCAGAAGGGCGGGTAGCTGGGATAGAGAAATGAGAAGCAGGAAGTATAATGAGCTAAAAATTCACACCACACCAAGCGATAAATTGGGGTTGAGGGAAGACTATCGTGACCATTTAAAACCACCACGACGGGTTGAACTCAACTTTTATAATATATATTGCTATACATGGAGCGTAAATGCTGTCATAAGTCACGTAATACAGCGTCATTCGTTTTTGAGAGAAATTTTGCTTTTTATCTGGTTAACCGAATTAACCAAATTACGAATTCGTTTCATAAGTTGACTGAATGAATTCGACCAACGAGTCGATATTTTTCAATAATGATGACAAATATTTTTAAAATTCCTTTGACTTTGGGCTTCACTTGTTCTATTATATTTATACTTACATTCCATCTAAAAATCACCCTTTATTTCTCACCTGGTTGATATGTTTAGTGAAATATTTTTATTGTTGGCATTTATTATATTCTGAGAGGGCGTTATATTTTCGGACAATTGATCGGACATGGATTTAAAGAGCTACTAATCGCTAAATATTTGCGTTCGTTTCTTTTTTTGTTGTTTTACATTTTACGTTTTGAATTATATACTGTCTTCTATAATTACGTCTGTGAGATAGTTTCCACGGTTATTTTTACTTCATCGTGTGTCAGGACCAGTCTGTTAAGCACACCCTAGTTCAGAGTAATTTTTACTAGTCTAACATTTTGTCTCCAGAAATTATATTGGGTATGTGATGAAATTATTTCACGTTTAAGTTACTTATTTGTTTTCTTTCTTTACAGGTGAGTCTCATGAAACCGGTGCAGTTTTGGTTGAAAGTGTCGACGCTTTCTTATAGTAAGTACAACTGCTATTTTTTATTCGAACTCAAGATTCCTTCAGTGGCAAAGTTAGCTATCAACTTCATTCTCCGTATTCAACCTTAAATGAAACCGTCGTAAAACATACGTTGTTTTCCCCAAGAAATGCATCGTAGGAATGTTGCGAGCGATGTAGTTATGGAGGGTAGGGAAATCAGATATCCTTTGGCAGTTTTGTTACCTATAAGCCCGGATTCAATTTCGGATAATTATTTAGTTATACCGATTAATGGCCTAATCTGTCATAAAACTTATCATCCTCAATTACGGCTGAAACTAGAAGCGTATAAGGAAACTTCATGTCGCATGCTGATTGATGGGCAAGTAGCATGTGACGACAAGAAAATCTGCTGGTCCTCGATGGATTCTTCCAAACTACAGGGGACAACGGTCAGTTACCCTCGGGCGTGGGCATGGGGGTTTCGGACCCCTGTTTTTCACGAGGGTTAGGGAATCCTGAATCATTTCGAGCCCAAAACAACACTTCCAGTCTTTTTGCCCGACTTAGTATGGACCACGTTTTCAAATTCTTCTTGCACCCCATGTTGAATACCCTTATCCGAATTATGCATCTACATAGAATGCTGTACAAAATCTGACATCGTTTTCCTTCTACACTCTTTCTTTTATTTATTTATAACAACAGTATAGACCTCCTTGATACATAAAACATTAATTAATCTAATTATTAGAGATATTATGATCACTGCTGCTACAAAATATGCGATGATTTGAAGGTGACTCCAGAATTATGTGGTTTACACCCCTTTGATTGACCTTGTTTTACATCAGTTTCATATCAGTATTTCAGTCTTCCAAAGTTATTCTAGACCTTAAGATAATTCTAAAGTCAATATGGGTGATTGAGATAAAATTCCTTCCTTCTCTTTGATATTTTGGCAGCGTCTTGTGCAATTTAATTCCCTCCGACTCTTTCTTCCCCTTTGATCAATCTTGTTTTACGATAGTATTTCAGTCTTCCCAAGTTTTTCCGGACCTGAAAATAATTTCGAAGTCAATATGGGGGATTGAGAAAAATATCCTTCATGTCGTGGATGTTTTGTCGGCGTCTTGGGCAGTTTAATTATCCCCCATTCCCTCTTCTTCCTATCCCCCTCTTCTCTTTCCGAGAGCTCAAATATCCTCCATCTTCCGCCGCAACCTGCTTCGTGGTCCTCTCCCACCGCTCTCTCCCCCACCCTCTCGATGCCTCGTGGTTCTGCCTCTCCCGATCACCTGCTGTACCTCGCCGGGCTGTCCGCAGTCCTCTCGGATCTCCCGCCACTCTCGGCCTCCCCACAGCAGCGTACGTTTGCCAGCCAGAGCGCTCTCAGCACGGTCAGCCCTTCCGTGGGACGTAACCGCCGGGAAGTAGTTCTCTCCCGGAAACAGATGAGGCTCAGCTCGTCGACTCCCAGACCGCATATTCGACCGAGGACGTCGGCAGAGGGGATCCGGGACCCGAGCAAGGTAAAGAAGATGACGAAGTGGCCTTTGAAAATTTCGCACTCCATCGTTTCCGTGAAGTCTTTATTGTTGTCATCCGGCATGTCATTTCGTAATGGGCGGGGCGATTACCAGCAGAGCCATTTGCGTCGTTAAGAAAAGCTGGGTCAATGGATATAGATAGGACAGTTTTAGGACAGAAGGTGTCATTATCAGTCATCTCTTAAAGAAATATGCCTAGAAGTCCACGTTTTTCTCCCCTATAAACGACAGTGTACCAAAATGACAGTGCTTTCCCCTCTTTCCTTAAATAAGGGCCGACTGACTTCGTAATAGTATTAGGATTGAGTTTTAAATGCTGCAACGACAAATTTTACAAATGTTAAAAAAAATGTGCCACGGGGTCCACGATTTTACGCCCTATATAACGGAGAGTGTACTAAACTGGCAGTGCTCTCTCCTCGTCCCTGAAATAAGTTCTGAACTGACTTCGTTGTAGTATTAGAATTGGGTTTAAAGTGCTGCAAAGGCAAAGGTTATTTCGCACCGTCTAACCATAGCCATTAATCCAAGTCAAACACATCATCCTTGCCTTAGGCGGGGTTGGAACCTGCGACGTGGCCAGAGTGTTACCACCTTGGCTACTGTGGCCAACCCCGTTGTCTTCGTCTGCAAGATCTCATAAAATAATGTTGTTGAAGGAATATAATGTAGCATAAATTAATATTGGCTGTAGTAGTAATTCCAAAGAGGTGCTCGTCACGTGCGACCCTATTTATAGTAGGAAATTTGGTAGAGATGGAAAATTTTTAGGAACCAAAGGAAGGCTGGAAAGTACATGGTGTCGGCATCAGTTAAAATGGGTTATCAGTTAAAATCAGTTAAAATGACGGAAATGGGTTAACGTGTTCACGATTTAACGGCGCAGCTTATGGACGAATAACTGCACTTGAAGTGTTCTCCAGAAGAAAATAAGAAGTTACCGGTTTTGTACTGAAAATCAGACGTTGTCGTGACTCGAACCCGGGCCTGTGGGTAGGGAAACAAGCCCATTTCTTTCACACATACCCCTTCCTTGGAAGTCTCGGTACAAGGTAAGTGGATGGAGGGCGTATCGAGTGATGAGGAGTTTTTGAAGCCTGTGAGAGAGTGGAATATTTAAGTATCGTAGTGCTTCCAACGGCCAGGGACGTATCGCGCTACCTAGCGTAAGTTTAATAATGTAACGTACGCTATATACTTGTCTAAGAGGATATCAAACCCACGACGATAGTGGTGTCAAGTCGGTGACCTACCGACCTGACTACCATGGTCGTTGCCTGAGGCACAGAGGAGAATTTCCAATTTTAGGAGAAGGGGGAAACAATGGCTATTTTCGATAGGTATAGGACTGGGAGAATACATAACGTATGGTAAATGTAGAGAATGTGGGAGAATTCCAATGTTAGGTTGAGACGCCTGCGATAGTTAAGTCAGGGGCTATCAAAGAACCTCTTATCGATGAAATGTGTAGTGTTCATTCCATGGTCGAGCTTAAATAGACGGCCGCGAAGAAAAAAATATCATTGGTTACTTAGTAATCCTCTTTAGTCGATTTTCTTGGAAGTTCTGTCTTTCGAAATTAGGTATTCGTCCTGTTCTATTGCAGGTGCCTTAAAACCTCGATGACTAAAAATTCCTCCGGTGGTGAAATCTACAGCGCTGAAAGTTAACATACAAGAAAAAAATTAATACAGACTTCCCCATTTTTTAGTCGTACGTATGTGTTCATATTATTTATTTGCGTCATTGTTGTACAAAATTTCTTGAGAAACTGTTGTACGAACAAATCGATTTTGTTTTTTTTTTACGGAAAGAGCAAGGAGAAAAATTATCGTAATGTTCAATATTGATTCCAGCATGGCGTCACGGAAGGTTTGCACTCGTTGCTTCTTTCGTTGAAGGCAAAAGCAGATGATTAAGCTCGGCGAATACACGAAGAATACGCACATCTTTCAAGATGATTTCTCTTTTGAATGGGGCTTTTAGATCCCTTAATGGTGATTCAAGACGCGAGCTCAAGAGTATCCGCAAATATGCTGCTGGCATTTCTTTTCCCCCAATTCATCATTTCGAGCCCATTTTCAGAGATATTGACGCACATTCGAACTTGACGAGGAAATGCCTTGCCTAAAACACCCTTCAAGGCACCCTTGGGAGTGTATTTTCTCGGCGTTCATATTTTGGCGTGGCTCGCAGGAAGGGCGCGAAAATCTTTCTCAGCTTCGGTCGTTTCTTCCTCGTTCGGGCGCCTTGACCCTCCGGCCTTTTTTCTCACCTCGCCTCTTCCCTCCGTATCTCCTCTCTCCTCTGTCCTTCGTCCCCCTCTCATCCTCTCTCTCTCTCCCAATTCGGGAGGGGCGTTGGCAAGGCGAAGGTCGCCGGGTACGTCCTGATGACGTCCGTACGTCCATCTCATTTACCCCTCCCTCTCCCTCCTTCCCCGACAAGATTCTCCTCACCTCACGGAGAATTTCAGAAAAATGCTGCCCTTATTATTTTCATTGCGTAACGCGACGAATACGCCTAGCGATGAATAAGCGAGAGTCCACATGGTAGTCCACGATTTCCCTGCAGGCAGGCACGTAGCCAGGGGAGACTTCTGGGGCATCAGCCCACCCCGAAATTTATTCCAAGTGATTTTGTTGCTCTGATTTAACTGGGCATGATAATCCGGATCGCACTGCGTATAATTGAAGTTTTAAGTGTCTTGAAACGTGATCACGAGTTTGATGCATGAGTGTGGTTAATAATTATTCTTTTGAGTCTGAAGAGAATGTATGCGTTGAACTTCAGTTCTGGAGCCGGTCAAATTAACTGCTTCATAACAAGGTAAACAGTGAACTTTACCGGTGAGAAGAGATAGGAATGGTTATTGTGAAAATAAATACCAAGCACTGACAATTTAAAGAAGTGATTTGTAACATGTCGGCACCGAACGGGCAAGGCAGATTTGTTTCAAGTTAGGCTGAGGTAGACTTAGCCCCCCTCCCCGAAGCAATTTTCTGGCTATGTGCCTGCCTGCAGTCTGTAGTAGATATTGTCGTTGTTATGTAGGGGAAGAAGGCCAACTGATGAGGTCATTTTCAGAATGAATGGACGTGCAGGAAGATGTAGGATTATTCACGGAGCAAAGGAAGGGTGGTAGGGAATTCAGCTTCGGCATTAGCCGGCCCTTAAGAAAAGGTGCCAAGTGATTCACTATTCAACGTCCAATCCGACGGACGGAGTACTGAACTTTAAGGCACTCGACAGGTACAGCACTCGAATAGGGACCGAAAAACCACTGAAAAATCTCTGCCGCGAACGCCATTCGAATCCAGTTGTCTTTGATGGGAAGGCGGTGCTCCAACAGGATACGCAGAACGCCAGGAAAACTAAGCGCTCTTATGACGACCGTGGTAACTGGTTCGTTATATCATTTCTTAAAACCCCTGCTTCCACGAAAAAGGATACACACCTGAAAGAAATTTACATATTTTAATTTCCAAACGTGACAAATGGCCTATGTTCCTAACAAAAGGCGCCAAAGGGTTCATTGTTTAACGTTCAAACCGACGCGACGGTTTGTAGTGAACATGAAATACTCTCCACCGGGCACATTATAATATAAATATAAATTTACAGAGAAAGATAATTAGATGGAGACGTAAAAAAGACAATTTCTTGCGCGTCATATCGCACAATAATATAATCAAAGAATAATATAATTAATCGAAATAACTGGGGAATTAAATGGGATGGGTAATGTAGATTGGTAAGTTTAAATCCAGACCTCTTATTATTAATATATGGATGATTTTTCGTGAGTTTAGGCCTTTTATTTAAATGAAAACTATTCAACTTCTGGCCGACGTTTCGGAAATTTTATTTTTCCTTTTTCAAGGCTATAAATGGGATGAACCACCAATATCATAAAAATAATAAACATGACTTAAAGGATATTTACAGTGCCAAAAATGCTTTACAATATAATTTTTACAAATTTTAACGTCAAAAGATTACATGGAATAAATTTTACATACCTTCAGTTCAATAATTGAAATTGTTTATAAATTGGTTGTTAAGGTCTATATGTTATGATTTTTTAATTTCGATGTATTAAATTATTATATATTTTACTTAAATTACAAATGTCAGTTCTTTTATTACATGCATTTGGATCTTTACTAATATGATACATTTCTTTGAATACCCTTTTGGTTATTCAAAGAAATGTATGTCATATGTCATACATATGTCGGCCAGAAGTTGAATAGTTTTCATTTAAATAAAAGACCTAAACTCACGAAAAACCATCCATATATTGGTAATGTAGATGTTTGACTTTCTTTGGTTTGCCTGCATGAGCCTCGATGTGCACATCGTATGATGGAAAATACATTTTTATCGTCAATCTCCTTGCATGTTGAGTGAAAAGTGAACCTTCTCTGAAGTGAAAGAGCCTCTTTCGTATCTAGTGATTCCTCACCCCCTGCCATTAGCCTGCAACCTCTCGGAAGTAGCTTGCAAGGTGCTCATCAGATGTACGTGCGGTATACTTTCATCAGTACGAATTCACTTTTGGTTGGTGTTGGCTTCATTACTTGGTTGAGGAAGCCGCCGTTCCAGCAATCGAGTGAATTATCTAATGCAACAAAATCGTTGGGGTCAATACAGTGAGTGTAGATTATTCAAAATGGAAACCATCGCAGTAGTGGGTATGATGAGTAACGTGTTGGCGCGTCTTAAATCTAATTCAACTTCTCCTTCTAGGAATCACATAAAAACGTTTCAATGTATAATGATAGAAATGTCTTGAATGCCTTCTCTTTTCCCCTAGTCACAACTTTGGGCATCTAAAAGTGAAAAATTAGATTTTTACGTCTTTGTCCAAGGAGTTAAAAAAACACATTAGATAGCATCGGTATAGGTGTATTTAGGCAATAATATGTTTTTAGGCTTTTAACTTAGTGAATGTAGCTTAATTAACGATAAAACTGATGTTGTAGTGACTATCAATATTCCTAGCGTGACAGAAGCGCATCCCATATGTGAACTCTTCTGCTGCGCACTCTTGCGATGGCTTGCAGGGTGATGAATAGGTGTCAGTCTTATGAATCCTTTCCCCTATCTCTGCCTTCTCATTCAATTATTTCGCATTCCTCCAATATTCGTAGCTTTAGCCTAAATATTTTATCGTACAACATCTGTCTATAATGTAAATTAAGACAATCCAGCCATTCCTTAACTGCTTCCGACATTTAATCCTAATTTTGGCTTTCGAAATGAATCAATTCGGTATCCCTCACCCTTTTAAATTCTCGTTCCTCTAATTTTTTTGCACGTTATGCCTATTTTATTACCTAGAAAACTAAGATAATTACGCCCTGAGGCTTTCAGTGATTTGAAGGCTTTCTTAAAATTCCTTTTAACTACCGCAGGAAAATGATTTATGATGAAAAAATAAATGAAATTTTATTAGGAACGAATAAATCGGCTTTTACTTCATTCTGGCTCTGCTATATGTGACGTAGATCTTTTTGTTGAGAAATTTATTGGCTGTATCTCATCGGGATTCTCGTTCATCAAGCTTTAATTGCCATTCTTTAAAATTGAGAAGGATAAACAAAAATCTCTAATTAGTGGGACTTAGTATCATTCGAGGTAAAGGTATAAAATAATTTCCGCCACTTTCTGCTGTCGAGGAGCGGTGAAGGTATTACGTGAGCTGATCGCGATTAATGTTCATGTTCACTCCTCATATATTGGTGTCATTTATCGTATGTTGGTTTATATTCTATGCATGAATTTATTTTCATGCTATGCTAAGTTTGCCTAAGTTTTCTGTTTATATCTCTCTCAATATATTTTCTTTTTCATCCATCTTCTTGCTTATAAACGTCCTCTGTTTTGAAACACTTGCTATACTATCTATAATTTTTCGCTGGATGTTTACCTCCATTGTGCTCTGGGAATTTTCCTAAAGGTGTAATAATCCTTTTTCGCATTTTTTATATGCCCACCCTTTTTCACAAATTTGTGATATGGCAGATCTGATAAATAATATTTTTCCATTTCCTGTTGTAAATTTATCTTAAACGTGATGGCACAATAAATGATAGAAAACACTAAAAACACTCACAGAATATTATTAATTTTCGTTGTCAAAACCGCCCTAGTCAGGGGAGTGCCTCAACTTTCCAATGTTGTGATAATAATGTCCAAGACGCTCGTATGCATATGCAAATGCATTTGCAGAAACGTTAGATGGAGGAAGGGAGAGTATTATTCTCGATCTCGCCTCAATTATGTCTTAATATTATTATTACATGCAAAATTCTGAAAGATAAGCCGAAAAGAAAGCCATGGAGTAAATCGTTTTTTTAGATTTTCATTCCGGTTTTATATATTTGTTGTTCGGGTGTACCCCGCGTAATATTACCAGGTGTGATACCTGACGTTCCGTGGCCGTTGCTGACCACTTTATCAAAGGGAATGAGGTATCTGTCGAGTTGGTGGAGTTGGGACCCTGCTTTGAACCTTAATAAAGATGCTATCATTACTCCTTCCACTCCTCCCGTTCCCATCCTTTTCCCTCCAAGAAACCCCTATATAACTCCATCAACTCGACAAATACCTCATTTCCTTTGATAAAGTGGCCAGCAACGGCCACGAAACGTCAGGCATCACACCTGGTAATAGTACGCGTGGTACACACGAACAACAAATATATACATCTATAATGACCCGCGAAAGTTTGAACCAAGAATTTTCATTCCGATTGTCACTTACTATTTTGTTTATTTCCTCCGTAGTATGCTTCCTTCTTCAGTTTTACATTCCTAATGAGTCGCGGCGGTGTAATAACTAGAGGAATGCTAACGATGCATGGGCACAATTTTATAACCTTTTACCTTTCGACATTATCCACAATAAATCGTCATTGCGGGAGCTAATCGATAACTAAATCCTTGTGCGTCGTTAGGGTCAGGTGAGAATTCAGGAAAAAAGCAGCAATTCAATGAACGAAGGATGAATTGAGAGAAACCCGTCGTCGGCACTGTCTCTTAACGAATAACGCCAAGAGATCCATGGTTTAACGTGCTATCCGACATAATATTCAACTAGCTCTATTGAAGTACTCCTCACGAAACACTCAAGTAAGGAGTGCCTCTTGAAATATTTGCCACACCCGTGATTCTAACCCGGCACCTCGGGGTTGGAAGCCAGTGTTCTAAACACCACTCCAACATGATCCCCTCTCCTCACTCTCCCTCCACCGGTGGTTTTAAGACATAATTATTAGTCCTTATCCTCGCTAAAATATGGGGGTTTGGCGAGGTGGCTAAAATACTGGCATACCATCTCGAGGGTCCGGGTTCGAATCTGAGCAGTGTCAGAGATTTTCATTGGTCCGCACTCGATTGCCTTTTGGAGCACTTTATGTTTATTTCCTCCGTCGGTCGGATGGGACGTTCAAATGTGGGCCACTAGGTGTCTTTCATTTAGAGATTACCAATGCCGACGCAGAGTTTTTCTTCGCCCTTAACTTATTCTCTGATAATCAATGCACGAACACTTTTGTTTTTAAAAATATGTATGTTTATTTTTCCCTACCAGCAAATACATATATCTTTAATCATCTTCTGGTGTGACCACTGAAGATTTTAGAAGTCGAAACCGGAAATGAAAATTATACATATTGGAGAAAAACAGTGTTCGTCCATTGGTAATGAATATCTTCCACCAAGTGACGACCGATACTGTCGAGAGGTTTCTGATGCATTCCTAGCTAGCCTGATTTCCCACCTGTCCATGAATGGCGAGAATGACCGTGGTTGTCACAGCCTCGAATTAAGGGTAGGCGACTAGCAACAGGAATTTGAGGGCGCTCCTCGTTGCCGAGGAAGCTGTTTCGAATGCCCGCCGCTGGCGTGAAAAAAAAATTAGTCGCCTTTCCAGCTTGCTAACAGCTTCGCGGTAATTCCTCTCCTCGGCGAGGTGGAGCGGGAGAACGCTTTCGGTCTTGCGGGAGACCGACTGGTTGCTCCATCTGCCGACGAACGCGAGTAGTTGGTAGGACGACTCTTCTGACTTGATCGCCGTCGCACGTATTTGGCGCGGTTTTGTTGTCCCTTTACGATCGACTCCACTAACTGCCATCTCCATTTCTTCGCTCTCTTCAACCTTCAAGCCGCCTTTTGCAACGCGCAGGAAACGTTGCACCGTACAAGTCTTCTTTTTTTTTTAAGTTCTCTTGTCCTCTCCGTGTAGGACCCCTCTTTATCGCCGCGAAGAGCTAAGCTAATTGAATTAAAATATTTTAGTGATATTCATATGTGTGCGGATGTATTTATATGAGAAAATTTCCCACCTGACTATCCCATATGTTCATTTTGTTATTCGAACTGTCGACCGACAACTAAGGTTCAATGTAGGAATTTTGGGAGTTAGGGACGGGGTAAGAATGGGGAATATGCATGAAATTTGTTTCTCGAAGATTAATGATGAACTTGATGTGAAATTTTCTCACCTATTTAAATATATAAGCCAAAATTTCCTATGCCCACCATAAAGATAATTAAATGATATTAATATGTTCCCGGAAATTGACGAAAGTCACGTGACCTGAAACACCTTCTGACGTCACTGCACGGTATAGGTTCCATATTGCTACGGAGATAGACATTTATATTTAAAAGAAAACGAAGTGAATATATTTTTTTGAGGTTTTTAGCCGTTTCTCGAAAGAAACGATGACTGAAAAAATACTTAAGAAAGCACATTCCGACAATTTCCTTTGGTTTTCTTCCTTATGGCGGCGTTCTTCTTAAACAATCCAGCGATTGCATAGGCGTAGTAGAAATTCTTGGACACTAAACAGGCATAATTTAATTAATGAACGATTTGCTCGTTACCACCCATACTACGTAAATAAAAAAATCGAAATACAATCGCTTATTGCATTAAACAAATGAGATAAATACATGCGTTATCGCCAAGTATTCATTTAACAACTGAACTCCACACAGAAACAGATAAACAACTCCCATAGTGATACCGTGCCGTGACGTCATGCGATGACGTCGTGTTTTTAAGCTTCCGAAAAGGTACAATTTTAAAAGAGTAATATCTTTGTAACGCAACTTAATTCTTCAGCAAAATTTTCGCCACGCACATTTTAGCTAATAAACTTCACATTCAAAGAGTTATAAAAAATAGTGCATGTTCCCCATTGTGGAGGTGAAGAGTGAAGAGAAAGCTGCCTTCGGAATTATCATTCTGTTAAAAAAAAGGTACCGACGGGTCCACTCTTTTGATGTCCCATCGGACGGACCGAGTACTAAACATGAGGGACACTCCGCAATGGACTCAAGTTGGGACCAGATCGGTTCACCTGTGAAAATCTCCTTTTCTCGCTGCTAAAACTCAGACCCTCGCGATGGGAAGTTCGCAATCTTACCCACCATCCCAACCTTGTTCCCTCACCACGTACGAAACAATTTTTTCCTCATGTTTTCACGAATAAAATCTAGCAGAAAAGTAACAGAAAATAAAATATATTTTTGTACCATGTTGGCTTCGAAAATTATTCCTTGAAATTCAGTGTGAGGTGCTATTCATGCTAGTTGTAATCTTACGTATTAAATCCTTCAAATTATTATCGTATTCGTAGGTGGAAAGTTGATATTACGATAAAGATTGAATGGGTGGTTTGGAAACCACCTTGTGTCAGGAATACATATACCTATTATGAAAATAAGGATGATGAGTCGTAGTCAGGTCGGTGACACGTTAGACTGGCAACAAAATGGTTGCGTGCTAGAATTTTGCCTTCATCTTGGGGAACTTAATGTGATGTTTGCCATAATTAGTGAATCGTATCTCCTATAAGTAGCTAGAAACTCTTGACAGTGAACTGTAAATGTCGAATCCGGTTGAGAGCCAATCGTGATAAACCAACCAAATATATTATCGTGACATCATTTCCCGATTCCACCAAGTAAAATCGCCGACCATTGAATTTCTTCCGAAGGAAAGGTAGGATAAGGATGGATGGGTAGGAAGGAAGGGTGGAGAGAGACCCTGCGTCGGCATTAGCCTGCTCTTAATGAAATCGCGAGGTGGATCGCAGCTTAACATCCCATCTAACGGGTGGAGTACTGTACTCAAATATTCTCCACAAAACACATACTTAGTAGGAATCAGTTTACCAATGGAAAACATATTCCATTGCCGGCAGACAGAGTACTGAAGTAGAATACTCTCCACGAAGCACTAAATCAGGTGCCAATTCAGCAATGATAATATTTGCCACTGCCGGTATATGAACCCAGGTCCTGCCTGGCCATGAAAACGAATAGTAATGACATCGGTAGCCGATGCTAAAAATTCAGCTCGTATTCACATCTCCATTTGCCCTTATTAACCGAATGGGCTTCCGGAAAGCCTTGAGAATAATTATAATAATATAACAAATTGCTAGGCTTGACCTCGTGGACCTTCAAAATACATACACAGAAATACTAGCGTACATTATCGTATAACAATTATCAGTTGAACATAAAACACTTTGTTACAGGAAATTACATCAATCCTCAGATTGGTTTGACGCAGCCCTCCACTCGATTTTTCTATCGGCCAACCTTTTCATTGTTACGTAATTATTTTCTTTTAAATCCCTCACTACCTGCTCCATGTATCTCATACGAGGCCTGCCTTTTTCAATATTCCAGTTCACTTTTCCTTCGACGATTGTCTTCATCAGGCCATCGTGTCTCATGATGTGGCCGATTAAGTTGTTCCGTCTTCTTCTCAGGGTATTCAGAAGACTTCTCTTTTCTCCCACTCTTGTTAGGACTTCCTCGTTACTTATTCGGTCGTTCCATTTAATCTTCATCCTTCTTCTGTGGCACTACATTTCGAATGCTCTCACCCTTTTCTTCTCCGCTGCTATAATTGTCCATTGAAAATTACATATAGAGTTGAATAGAAATTATAGAACTTCTTATAGACATAACAGTTACAGGTAAAGAACAGCTATGGACATTACGGAAATATTATATGCGTAGTAAAACAAAAATAAAGGATAAATATTGTAAACAACCTCTAAAATAGCTCCATAATTATTTTTTTTTGGTAAATAGCCAGATTTTCTCCTCCTTCAAAAATGTTTTGAAGAGTGATTTAACTCGGATTCTCTGTGGCAAGCTATTGAAAATTTTAGGCTCCAAGTAAAGAAAGCATCTTTTGAATTGGGATGTATTTGGTTTGGGTACAGCGTAAGAAATGTTTGTCCTCAGTTTATAAGAGTGAGGCTTATCCAAGACTTTTGATAAATATGAGCGGCTTTGCTGTCACCTGTCTTGTCGAACGGTTTTCTCTCCTCCGTGCCATATTTCCAAAATTTGTCGTCCAGAGATCGTTTCAGGGAACGCCCTCTTTAGGAAGGGTCATTCTCCCTCATCCTGTCAGGCTTGTCCCTGCCCTTTGTGGCTACTTAATTCAGCAGTTTTATTGCCAAGCGTCAATGGGACTTGTCGCGACGGAGTGTATGGATACGAAGTGGGGATGGAAGTATTTATTATTTTTTCCTCCAAGAAATTTTCCAAACCGGAAAATATCGCTCTCACATTTTCGATCCCAAAGAATTCAAAGTCGTGGAACACGAAACATATTTCGCTTTGTCGATTACATAACAGCCATGTTTGACATCAGAAGGAATGAAATCCGAGAAGTTCTCTAAACGTGGCAAATAAACTGTGGACAAATCACCTTGAAAGGCAAGGAAAACATTACAAAGGTGTACAGAAAAAATAACACAAAGTGAGGCTAATATTAAATGTCGAAAACGAAAGTTCTAACAGATGGATGACTGTTTTTCAATCAGAAAAACCAGCGTTTACACCTACCATTACTCTGTCCATTGTAAAACCTATCCTTATAGGTGAAAATAACCTTATTTATCTGTAAATATCGCCTAAAGTAAACAGCGAAGCAAGAGAGAAATACCTAGCGGAATAGTTTGGCTAATAGACTAGTGTGCCAGAAAAAGTTTTCTTCGTGCATTCTCATCTTTGGAGATTTCCCGCCATAGAATAGTTCGGAGATGAACTTTGATGATATCTGATATCTTTCTCACTCCATACTATATAAGCAAAGCAGACATTAAGCGGCAAACATAGGGGGGTTAAGAGTAAATTTTTATGAAAAATGTTTTTTCCATGCACATACCATTCGAGATCCCAATTCAAACAAGCTTTATGCTCAAAAGGAATGCTGTATTTAACCATTTTCCCTGACTATTTTCCACCATAACCCTCTTTTAATGGCTGGTGATCTGTTAAATCCTTCCATAAAATGTTGCGGCGCACGCTGTGTAGCACGATGATGTGACGATTTAACATTGCACGCGTCCGGATGCAAATTCTGCGGCGGTATGTGAGTGAGATACACTTTCAGAATTTTTTTCCTGCTGAAAATTTTCTTCCGCTTCTCCTGCTGAAAACTTTTTCCCCAATCACACAGCGCAGACGTTCCATGGGATAAGAGTTGCCAAAAAATCACTTGGATCGGGTCAACGCTCTGCAATGGGTTATCAGGAGGGACCAGTGTTAAGCGCCGTTTGATGACGAAATGAAAAACGAGAACTGCCGACTCGGGAGGCGGCGGCGCTACTCGGATGAGTTCCCGGATGCCCTGATAGCGATTAAGGTTTTTGCATTTTTTTCCCGTGTTCCAGAGAGATTGACAGCGAGCCTTAATTTAGAAGTTAGCGTGTTAGCCGGGAAGGAATTCCATTCACATGCCTGTATAATGTGTAGTACTGCAGTCTTGAATCTGATGGCTGTGTGTTGAGTATTGATTTCATGCCCCAAGAGAACTGGGCCACCGAAATGTGCGCTCGTACATGATTATTTTCATTTGATGTAATCCGTTGAAACTTCTGCAAGATTCAGTACTGACGTAGTAGGATGTGATGAGCTGAATCCTTCTCACCGTACCCTCGAAACCATGTGATCCCTCCTAACCATCTTCATCTAATCAATACCCTGCAAGCCAACATAAAGGTGTGTGGCAGGGGGTGAACTCACACCAAACATGCATTACATATCATGCATAAAAAGGATTAGTAATTAGATTTTAGTCTAAACTTTACGATTTAAAAAACATCGAAGCAAACATGCGAAATATGCTGTAAGTTGGGTTAGCTTAAAGTCCTTATACCAACATGCAACTACCTTTGCCATCCATGATCTTCACATACGACACTACTTCACATCTCTTAGATATGTTTACAGCTATTCATATCCCTAATTGTTCGAGGAAAGGAGGAATTTTTGAATCTGTCGGTTCGGCGATTTTATGTTCTCTAATTTTATGATTATGGTCTAGTCTACCATAGTAAGTTGGAGTTCGCAAAATATTTCTAGCATCATCAGCGAAAATATTATCTTGGAATTTATTTAAGAGATTAAGTCTTAAGTTTCCACCTACGACTTGAAAATATTATCTTGGAATTTATTTAAGAGATTAAGTCTTAAATTTCAACCTACGACTTGACAATGATTCCCTTTTTATTCATTTTATAGACTGGTTACGCTAATAAAGTTACCGTACCGTCCCTTTACAAATCTTGTCGATCTTCGGTGCAAACGTTCGAGTTCATTATTTCGGCCTATTTCATATGAATACTGTATACTGGCAGCGTATTTCAAATAAGGTCTAACAAGGGAAAAGTAGCTGATTTCTCGTACATGATCTTCGCATATACCCAATACTCTTTTTATGAATCCCAGTTTACGATTAGCTTGACCTGTTATTTCACGTATTTGTTTACGCCAGGAAAGATCATGTGTCAGTCTACTTCCAAGATATCTAATGGATTCCACAATTGTCAAATTATTATTATTTATTTTTTAAGTACTTAGAGGAGAACTATTCTTTTTCTATGTGATACTCTATGCTAAAACCATGCGTAATGTTGATGTTTCGTCATCCTTATAATGTATGCCACTGCTCTTAAATGATACCGCAGTTTTTCTTGCATTATTCCGTTTCTATTGGAACAATATAATATTTGAAAGGAAAAAAGGAAACCCTTAATTGAATTAATTTTCGCTATATCGTTCCATGGCATCACAAAAATGCCAACTTTGAAATTATTTTTATTTCGAATCATTTCCAATGTCTGCTGATATTGTCAATTATTACGAGATTTTATCTTTACAGATGTTACTTAGTGGCTGGATATTCGTGATCGAAAGTGCTTAGTTTCAGCGATGTATACGCGGTTCCTGTCTCATTTAGTATGCCTAGCATAAAATAAGCAAAACATTCTGCTGTAAAATTGATTATCTCTAACGCCAAGCTTGATTTTTATTATATTAAAATATGATTCCCTATGGCCAATGAAGTCAGAGTGATTTAGAGGACTCCTTTCATGTGGCGGAAGTAAGTAATGGGATTAACTCTCATTCTGTCGCGTTCATTATGTTCCTTTCAATTGATGAATATTGCAACCGGCATGAAATATTTCGGAGGATGTTGACGGAATCGATCACTCGGATTTCCTGTTGGGCCGTGTATCTTCAATCATGATTAACGTGGGCTTGAATCCAATCCGGCAGGGAATATTTGTTGAGTATTGCCTCCTTATTAATGCCATTTATCAAGACAATTAATTTAGAAGATAACTGACCTAAAATGATTGCTGTTTTTACGATTAAAATGTAAAGATCAAGATTGATTAATTTATCTTTAAGAGGATTTTTTCCTGCGGTGAACGTGGCATCCCAAAATTTATATTTTTGAAAAACTAGATGATAATGTGGAATTATTCGATGATAATCGTCAAGATTAAAAAAATTCTAATAGTTTGGCGCAGCTATCACTCGATTAAAACCCTTTGCGTATTATGCTAGGTTCGACCCAGATACAGATGCGTATTTAAATACAGTTAAAATCGATTAATGAAATTTTAAACGGATAGCATTGCATGAGATGTGAGATATATCTATATTAAAAACTCCATCGTATTATGCTATATTCGACCAGTTAATTAAGATTAGAGATATAGATTGTCGTACTGATAGATTTAAAATGTCATTTTTCCCCGTACTATAAGAGAACAGAATAGGCAGCATAGCAAAGGGATAGGTAGGTGATAAATCGCTTAAGTAGTCTGTAGTGCATTGTAGTCTGCAGTCTATAGTCCGGAAGCATTTTAAATGTGGTGCTACTGAAGAATGATGAAGATATGAAGATAAATGAAATAGTGTCACTCGTAACTTTGTGGAAATTGATGACAATAGATTTATTACCAACTTTTACAAACCACGGTAAAATTGTAAACTCACGACCCAGGTTTCGGCGCTAAGCACTATCATCAGATTGTTATGAAGATAAAATTCATCGATAGAGTGACAAACGAAGAAGTCGTAAGAAGAGTGGGAGAGAAGAGATGACTACTGAAAACCTTAGAAAGAAGACGGGACAACTTAAAAGGCCACATCTTAAGACACAATGGCCTGATGACGACAATCGTCGAGGGAAAAGTGAACGGGAAGAATGGAGAAGGCAGGCGTCGTATGAGGTATATGAAGCAAGTTTTGAAGGATGTAAAAGAGAGGACCTACGTCAATATGAAGAGGTTGGCCGATGGAGTGTGTGGAATCGAGTGGAGGGCTGCGTCAAACCAATCCAAGTGGTGTGGAATCCACATCACTAATATCCCATCTCGTGGGTTCCCAGGTTCGATTCCCAGCATTAGAAGAAATTCGTCCTTAGTCTATTGGTCTCTTCTTGAGACATTTTTGGAGAGTTCTTTGGTGCCAGTAGTCCGTCCGTCAGATTGGTCGTAAAACCGTGGACCCTTAGACGCCTTTCTTCAAGATAAGGCTAATGCTACCGCCATTTTTCCTTCCACCCTTCCTCCATCTTCTGAATAGTTCCCTTGCCTATCCCACCTCCCGTTGGAGTAGCTCGGATACTTGGTCTTTTAATGTATTCTACGTATATATGAAAAGAGATCACTTTTATGTTTTAATCTAATATATATTTTCATGTGATGGCTCGGAAAAAAACAAAGTATAAATTAAAAGGAGGGAATAAGTTATTAAAGGGAATGAAATACTGATGACCGCTTTTGCAGGTTGAATACTGCTTAGAAAAGATATGTATTTTGGTTAGTGTGAAGAAAGATGGACAATATTTTGATGAGAGAAATTGCGAATGGAAGGAGCCGTTTGGAAAATGCCGTAGAAATAAGTGTAGGGACACCTCATCAACACCTTCTCTTCGTGATAGGCAATCATTTAATAATATTTGTTATTTACCTGCTTTTTCTTTGTTTTCTACATTTTTTTATAGTTATTCTTGTTCATCTCGATTTATGTGATTCCTATGGAACCCGCGTTCTTCATTTTCACGTAACATTTACACCTTTTTGTGGGCTGAATCTCAGTCAACTTTTTTGTTGACGGACAGATAAAAATCAGCAGAAGTGGTAGAACTAGTAATTTTGCCTATTGGTGTGATATTTTTGTCGCTCATGACTTGGTAATGTCTTGAAATAGAGAATATGATTACCCTGATTTGTGGCTCCTTATTTATTTAATGACATTGGATGGAGCGTGTTCTTTCACGCTCCGAGGAGGTTGTGTTCGAATTTTTTTTTACATTATGCTCTTTTTCCATCTTTGAGAGCAGTTCCTGCTCATGTGTATTTTGAAGTCATCGCATTTGAAGAGGTTTTCCTCTCTCGTTCATTCGGTCAACTATCATAACGAGGGATGTTTTTTTTGTACCCGTTGGGATCTCACAAAAAATCCCGATACTTATCGCTAAGCACTTCGAGATCTTCTGTTCAGAAGCGAAGCTTTTGAGCGATGATCTCCTTTAGGCCTCTGCGTGAAAAATTCAGTTTTATTCATTCTTTCCACTTATGTTTTTTGTACTACTGGCCGGACTGCCTTCTAAACGCCCGTCATTACGCTAAGAATGAGATAAACCGCTTGTTAAACGAAAGGGTCGTAATGACCCAACTGAGCTTTAGTGCAGGTCTTTAAATGAGGTTCCCTTGCAATGTCATGTTCGGAAATTTATGAAAAATGCGCGAATACTTCGTCAGAAGTCTCTGTGGTCATCTGTATGCAGCACTAGGCTTCATTGTCCTATATAGAATAATATTAAAATTATGCCATCGATTAAAGTATGTTCAAACAGTTCTTGGACACCTAACACAAAGGTTCTGTATTATATTATTTCTTGGTTTCGATGCAACCAAAATTGTGCCAGTCCTTTGAGCATTTATTTGAATTGCGTAGTCCTTTACGCATGAAATTGCATATCTTCTACATATATTTATAGCCGTTATAAGTAGCATTTATAGACCCTTACTTTGTTTAAGTCTTTTACCCTTATCTCAAGCATGACCACACTTGAGTACCGTTCATCAACAATATTGCTATTTTTTAATTCCTGATGATTTTACGAGTTTTATCTCCATGAACTCTGAATCCATTAAGGACTGAAATTTACTATCAAGATTTTTATGGAATTAAGTAAAGGGGTAGTGTTATGAAGTAGTAGTTATTCCATTTGTTGGGGTAACAGCAAAAAGTGCTATTCCCAACAAACAAGCCAAAAAAAACCGTAGTGTTTCGTAACGTAAGCTACTCTGTAAATGGAGGTCAGTTTCTCAAAGGCACGAGTCGATCAGCAAGTGCTGGCTGATACATTGCAAAGGAAAATTATCCGCATTATCTTGTGGTTGAATTGTATATTTAGGTAATCCTACTGCAAAGATTGTATCGCACCTCTAAAACTGAGTTGAAACCCAAGATAGTCGCGACATCTACGCTCACCTCATCTTCCCACAACACCAAACGGATCCCTTTTGCAAAATTCAACGCTATGGTATACATCGTTCATGTTCTCTCTCTCTTCTACCAGTATAAGCCAAATTTATTAGAGGGTTTGGCCCGAGCCAGCTCACGTGGAGTGGTTTTAATGGTTCAGCCTCCCATTCTTGAGGGCTCTGTTCGCACCCCGATGACATTGCATTGATATAACTGTCCTTGTTTGAGTTCTGCATGAATATCGCTTCGGGAGAAGCATTCCGTCCGCCAAACTGGCTGTAATACCGCGGACCCCTTGGCGCCTTGACCAGCTATTCTTACTGCTGCAATGAGGGCGACTCATTCGATTTTTTACGTATTCGCTCCTTAGGACGGCGTTAAAAGTGTTTTCAGCATTATTCCCTTGAATAGCTCCTTTCACAAACAGCAGAATATGTTAAACTTCAAATTCCGGATTAAAAAATACAGAATTTCGACAAGAGCAACAAATTCATTATGTATACTTGTATGTATTCTACTTGGATGCATGAACTTGTCTACGGAATGGGTTAACATGAGCGATAATCTATTGAGAGGTGAACAATTAATCATTTCATAGCATGACGTTCCATGGTTGACTGCATTTCTTGGTGCGTGATTCCCGTATATAAGCTAAACGAATAAAAATACAGGCAAGAAAACGTTAAGAATTTTAAAGTGTAAAGATATCGGTTGAAATAAAGAGGTAAAGGTTGAATGTCTTAAATATCTGGAAATTAAAGTCACGGAGGGCGTTCATCATAGTACACACTTTACATACGTTTTAACGAATTACTTTGGAGCTATTAAAATCAAATGGCAATTGCATTCAATTTTATATTTTAAACTGAAGTTCAGCGAAGTAACATTGAATATCTCTGAGATACGACCCACTGTCAATCATGAGGAAGTAATTTAGGAAGAATATTTTGGTTGATTTATATAATCTATCTAGGAAACTGCTATGATAACGTTCGATAAAATAACTGCATCTGATTTGCACATAAGTTAAAATACGCTTCCGATTTTTAGAATCCTTGCAAGACAAAGTCCTTTTGCTACCCTACCCTCCATTGTTATTTTGACTTAATATTACTCTCCGATAGATGTCACCAGAGCCTTTACGATGGTTATGGGTAGGCCGTGTAAACGCAGGTTAATTTTATTCGCCATATTAACTATCATTCTGCCCTATTAATGTAAACGGTGCATCAGCCAGTGTCACGCCATCCGCTGGCGGATGCCCATCTGCGCATTGGTCGCGTATACGCTTCTATCTGTAGGACCACGCAATCATAACACGGGATCCGATCGCTCTATTCCACCCGTGTTGCGCCGTATTTGCCATCTGGCGGAGATAACTAGCGTCCTCGACGTGGGATGGTTTGACGCGAGTAGGTACTCAAGGGCGTCGGGGTGGAGGGGGGAAGACGGAGGCACACGTGGGTGCATTTCCCATCACGTGGGCGCCTCGCATCTGATAGTAAGTCCCTCCACCCTACGTCGTGCGTCACGGGGCAGCCCTCCACCGTCGCCGGGTCGTCGGTGTCCGGCACACCGATACCTACTTCGAGACTCGAGATCAAAAGTGTGCGAAGCTTTCATCCTGAGGGGCACTGCTCGACAAGGATCCCGGATGTTAATGTGACGGCAAACGACTCGGATTTTATGTTGGGCCTCGCAGCGTGAAGGCGGTCCTCGTTGTCACCGGTGAGCTGGCAGTGGAAGATTTTATCCAAGTCTAACTCTCATAGAAAGGATCAAACCTGGTCTCTTTTCTGGTAATTTTGGTGAAAATTGGATAAAGGTACCGTGAATTGACGGTGATCAATCTAACAGGGGTTCAATTATACAAGGAAATACATGGTTTTCGCTTAATTTTCAATTAATCGAAGTGTGCCCATATTTGAAACTTCATTGTCGACCCGTGTATCTGCTGATCTGCGGCAACTAACTACTTCTACCAAACATCATAAAGGTGTGCCACAGAGGCAGTCACGTAGCCAGAAATTTGCTTCGGGGAGGGGGGGGGGGGGGGGGAGCTAGTGTAGCCCGTTTAGCCTAACTTCAAATCAGCCTTGCCCGTCGGTACCGACATGTTACAAATCTCTATCTTAATTTTCAGTGCTTGGTATTTGCTTTCACAGTGCCCATTCCTATCTCTTTTCGCTGCTAAAGTTCACTGCTTACCTTGTTATGAAGCACTTATTTTTACCGGCCCCAGAACAGAAGTTCAATGCTTGCATACATATCAGATTGAAAAGAACAGTTATTAACCTCACACATGCATCAAACTAATGATCACGTTTCAAGACGCTTAGCACTTGAGTTATAAGCAGTTTAATCCGGATTATCATGCCCAGTTAAAATCAGAAAGATAAAATTTCTTGGAAAAGTTTCGCTGAATTCCCAGAAGCTCCCCCCGCGGCTACCTGCCTGCACAGAGGGTGAATCTTCACCAAACACGCACTACCTATCATGCTTAAAGACGATTAGCAGCCATATTTTAGCCGAATTATAATAATTTAAACTATTAAAAAAGCAAAGCATGCATGCATAAATGTGCTGTTAGTTGGGTTAGCTATAAGCTTTTATACCGACATGCATCTGCCAGGTCTACCTATCGATAAGCATTTCAATGGCTTGTTCATATTATCGATTATATTCAAAGCCATTTAGTGATAGGGATTAATGCGACATAACCTTACTTACTTGTTTACCATTTGGGGTACTCTTCATTTGCGGAGTCTGTCAGATGGAACGTTAAGCTGTGGACCCCTCGGTGCCTTTATTTATAACAGGAGGCTATTTCAGATACCATGTTTCTCTCCATCGCTCCCCTATTCCCTGAAATGATTCACGTGCACCCATATTTCCTCTCATAGTGGCCCAAATATGGGCCACTATTGCCCAGAGCGACCAAATAACTTCAAATATGAGTCGAACTGTCGGCCAGTTTCTCCCACCACGAGAGCAAATAATAAAAATCGCCCTGCAAATTTCCTTCTCTATATGAACTTCATGAGAAAGTTTTGCACCGTTGTGAAGTTCAGGTGGTTTAGAGAGTCATTATCCACTACTGCACTAGTATATTGCCGGATGGATGCATGGTGAGGTAATTTGTGTAATTTAACATGGTATTGGGATTAAGCGCCTGATGAGGTTTTATTTAAATTTACGTGGTCTTCCCTGAAATATTGTTTCCAATAAAGTTACTTACTTTTTTTTAATCTTCCACGAGGAATTACATATGACGATGCTTCATCGTGCAATCGAGCTCGCGACTCGTAATGGGAAGGAATCTGTTTCTACTAGCGTAGTGTTTTTTTTGCAGATGAAGATGAAAGTGGTGATATGCATTGCGGAATGACTCCATGTTGGATTGAATATTTGAAGCATTGTAATTGGAGGTCATTTCAATACAAACGATAAAGCTGATGAGAATGTCAACATTCATTGTTTACAATGAGTTCTATAAATAGGGTGTTAGATTATTAAAGGATATTGCCTATCCTTCCTCAAAAATGAATACATAATACATGTTATTCTTCCTCCTGATCCCATGCGAGAAACGAAATTGCTTATTATTTTATTATTTATCAAATACTAATTGCACGCACAAAGTAATGAGGGCATGACATATTCAATATACTAATGTCCGCATTTTTTCACGTTAACTTGACCGCTATATTTACAGTTAGCTGTCGAGAAACCTAGAAGTAGAAATGCATTTCGTTAATGCCCAACCTTAGTTTAATTGGAAACGTTGGCAGTATAGGTATATCCTACAATACGAAAGTTATTGTTTTTGCAAATAGTAGTGGTGCATCTGTAGTTGGAATAGGAATTCATTCACCATCACCACTTTCATTTACCAATTTCATCACCACTTTCTGTTCTGAAAGCTATTATTTTCAATCACGCTATCTTACGCTTAAAGTGGTTCCTTCATGCTCTTTGAACCGGAAAGAAAGCAATCATTCAATCCGATTTATCTTAATTTCCTTTCCTGGCGGAGTTTATCGAAGGGTATTGATCTTGGTAAAAAAACTCGTATTTCCTGGATGGACACGTATGGGTAGGAATAGGACTAATGATGTCATTATGGATCGCAATTACTTATTATCTGAGGATTATAAAGTAATCCTAAGTGTCGGTGAGAATGGTTCAGCTTTTCTAAAAAGCAATCACTTTAAAGACAGTTTTTCTTCAGTTATTAAATTGCACGGATTTAAGCAGCGTGAAATCGTGGAAAACGCTAGTTTAAGCTCGTTAAAGCTCGTCATTTGGTTAGTTATCTATGCAATTCGTTGCGCCACACTCCGCAATTTTCAACGCGAATACACCGATGCGTCCGACTGGACAATGAAGACCATTATGTTAACAAATCAATTAAGGCATGAAAAGCCTCAATTCATTTTTCAGAAACCTTGTATGAACTAAATAAATAATTTACCAAGTAAATAATTAATAAAATATGTACTAAAAATATTGACACATACATGTAGGTGTTTGGTCGTATATTACCAATTTGTCTCATTTAAATGACTCGCATTAACATCTGCAGAATATCAAGTAGTTGCGCATGCAAAAGCAAATTACATTCACCTCCTCGAGCTGCAGCTGGAGGACAACACTCAGTTGTTGGCTTTTCCTGGATTAGCAAGGGTGAAAACTAGATTTGTCAGTTTGTAATCAGTCCATTCCGGAAGAATTTTAATTTATCCAGCGATCATTTCGGAAAAATATGACGTATGAATCGCCACTAGTATATTTCTGATTTCACTCAGTTCATTCGAAACTCTGGAAATTCGTTCTCAGGCAACATTGGAATGTAGGTAGTACAAATGTTTACACAAATTTATTTTACAATAGATCTATAACTTTGGAATAACTAAGTAAGTTTGGAAATTTTCTCTCGATATATGGAGGCTCAAATAAGCAGATTTATAAATTACGGGAAATTTGTGCCTCCTGCCGGGAAAGGCGTGTCAAAGTATGTGCATCCGATTCCGGGAGAGGTGACAATCCTGGTAAAGACCATGACACATTCATTGAGTGGATCTCTCCTTTACGTCCTGCTATTGTGTTTTCCATAGCACCGAGAGGTTGTAGTAGCGTCAGTTTCATTCATTTACGGTCAGTAAGGACGTCGAGAAACGCTCTCCACTCTCCTTAAAGAAGTCTGCCTTTTCACTTTCGAGCGGGTACAATTATTCAATGGATTCCGAAGTTTCGCCTTTTCCCTCTCTCGATTTTTCCCTCTTACAGTTAGACTCGCACACACCCTTTGCCGCTACCACTCGTCCCTGAAAAGCATCCCCGCCTTCTTCTTTCCCGCATCCTTTCCGTTTCGCCGGTGTCTTTCCAGCGCTTTACCCCTCCCGCCTTCTAGCCGTCATTCAACCCGCCCGCCTCCCTCAAGTAAGTACACTCGCAACGCGATGTGAGGTGCAAGGGAGTCATACGGAGAGACCTTGAGCAATAAATCTCGCTCTGTGTGTGTGGGGGGGGGGGGGAGTGGAGAAGGGGGGGAGGGGGGTGGACGTAGGGAGAGGTACAAACGTGGAGAGAGTCGGCAGATAAAGATCCGTGTTTATTTTTCTCCGGCCAGACAATCGGTTAACGGGTTCTCTTCCTCTCTTCCTCTCTGTTTCCCTCTGCCGCGTTGTGTTCAACACCGTGGAAAGATCGCGAACTAGCTGTGGGACCTCAGACGGTGTCCATCTGGCTGCTCAATGGATATGACCGCATAGAGGATGGTGAGAAGCTTGTTGGGAATCGACGCGTCGGATTTGTATAATTGCGCAGTCGGAGACTGGAGTGCCCCGATCAAATAGCGTACCGATTACCGGTTCTCGGTTTCACTCGATTTCAGATGAGGGCCACTCTGTTTTGGCTTCGCTCTATGTTGCTATTTTATCGTTTCCGCAGTTCAGAATAAGAACAAACTTTATAATTTCCCACACAACTTTTAATGACCCTACCGGGTTCAACACATTCGTGTCATTATCAAGGGACTCCGCAAGGGAGGGAATGATTAGTCCCTTGATAATGACACGAATGTATTGTAACCAATTAGGGCCATTAAAAGTTGCGTGGAAAATTAAAAAGTTGGTTCTTATTCTCAACTATGGAAAAATTCCATAGATGTAAAGCCCGAGGTTGTTTATTTTCCCGTACTTCATTATATTTATTAAAATTTGACCTGTATATAGTCCCGTTTTAATGCTCAGAAATGTTCGTTCTCTTTCTTAATCATACTAATATATAAAAATGAAGTGGTGTCTGTCTGTCTGCCAGCTTTATGTTACGCATCTCCTCAAAAAGTACTGAACCGAATGAGCTGAAATTTTGTAGGATTATAGCGTATACACTAAAAGGTGCTATAGGGTATATAAAAAAGGCTCAGGGCCCGGGATCGATTCCTGGCGCCAATTATGTATTCACATTGGTTTAAATGGACTTTTCAAATTTATGGTAGCGCTAGAGTTTTTTCTTTCGCTGAGTAAAATAACAAAATATTAGTCGATTTGTTTCATTCTTTCTGTGTTTAATGGGAAAATGTTTAAACTTTCTTATTCTTTTAATCAATATACTCTTTGTTCTCCAGGTTTCTGGACATTTTGTAATTTATGTGGAAATCTACTGTTCTTTTCGGTTCTTTTCCGAGCGTTGCAACGCTTTGCTTAACGCGTTGTTAAGGCCATTGCCATTGTCGTCTCTGAAATGAAAACATCATTGATGCTTAAGGATTATGAAGTAGATGTCATTTTTGTGAAATTTTAAGGATAAATCATTTTTTGGCCCTTCTATCGATTGGCAATAAAATAATGAGGCCTTTCCTTCATATACTTGAAGAAAAAGACGTTGAAAACCAGCAATTGTACATATACGCGGTTATATGGCAGAGCATGGTTGTAGCAGTAAAATTTGCAGATTAATAATAATGTAAAGATAAATGTCGCTTTGACAAAAAACTAATATAAGATGCGCAATTTTTTGTATAATTTAGGATTGTAAAAAAGTGCTCGCCTTACCAGACTCATTTAATTGATATTAATAAATGTTTGCTCGAAAAAAAGAAGAAATGTCGGAGTTAGATGGAAGTGGCGCTACAGTATTTTGTTATCGTTGGCAACGGTACTTGTGACGGATCATGCTTACAAGCCTATTTACTAACTTAATTTAGGAATTGTACCTAACCAAGGTCCTTCTTATATTTTTTATGTAATTTAAATATTTCATTGGTTATTGAAATGGTGTAAATACCAATGCTTCCAAATGGTAGCAGCCTCATTGTTGCCAAACAAATTTCAAAAATATGAATATGTATTGATAAAATTCAAAACAAAGGGTTGCATTTGCAAGGGAATAGTTTAAAACTAAGTATGAAAATATTTAACGTATTTTAGAACACCCAATAGCAGGAATGTGCATGCAATCTCATTTTGTAAATTAAACGTGGCAACAACACGTCAGTCATGTTCCGAAGTCAAAAAGAGCGGGTTAAAAAAAAGAATGCAACTACAACACGCTATATAATACATGCTCATAGAATTACTGTGCATGCGTTTTCACCCTACAGATGATTTTCCATATAGGCGTTTTGCTGGATCGGTATTTATTTATTAAATAGCATAGCTCTTTTACGGGAGTTTGAATCGCGGAGTCACGGCGGAAGTTCCTCAAACAGTTCGTCATAGAGGGATGCCGCAAACGGCATTTGCTTTTTGCGAGGATATAGGAAGGTACTGAGGCATTGTAGGTTATTCGTGAAGCAAGGTCAGTCATATTTTTGCGCACAAAGATACGTGCTGACTGCTACCACTACTCACAGATTTAGAAGGTTTTCATTCGGTCCAAATTAGGAGTATTTAAATGAATGTTTCAGCGGTGTTCAAATTGTGAATTTTTATTATTTCTGTACGGCTTTGTGCATATGAACCAACCTGAGACGTGAAGAGAAGACATGGAACGCATTATAAATCGTCATCGAGCGAAATAGCTTGTGATTTGAGATAGTTTAACATAACCCAGGAAATGAAATTCAAATCCCAGTATAACGTAATGTCTCATTAGGTATCCATGGGTTATTTATTAATGCCATTGCAATGATGCTAAAAAGCCAAAAAATATGCCGTAAACTGCTTTACTCTTTTCGTGAAGATATTGAAAGTTAATAAAAGAGATATCGCAGCTGATTCTTGAATCTGCATCGGTTATTTCATCCTACAAAATCATACGGGATAACTTTTGTGCCACTCCCGGATTAAGTAGGTGTGCATTCGGTAAAACCAAAAGTATTTAAATGACAGTTTCTGTGGGGTTCAAAAAGTGAATATTTTATAGATTTATACCGTTTTCCGAAGTTGACCGCTTTCAAAATTGTATTTTGAGACACAAGAACTTGATAAGAAACTTAAATGGAGTCCTACCAATAATAGGAGTAGCAGAAGAAAAAAATTGTAATTTAGTGATACATCAAATATCCTGTAAAAAGTGTGAACATAGGTAACCGAGCGACAAGTACCTGATTTCATCATCATCATCATCGGTCAACAATCCTATGATTGGTTTGACGCAGCTATTCTTCCCTATTCTTCTATCGGCAAACCTCTTCATATTGGCGTAACTTCTCTCTTTTACATCCTTCACAACTTGTTCCATGTATCTCATATGAGGCCTGCCTTTTCCATTCTTCTAAATCTGTACTAGGTTATAAGAAAATAATTTAATCTAACTGGAATAAAAGGCATTGATACCTATTCAAAAGGCATTGATACGTATCCATAGGAAGTTCATTGACGCCACTGTCATGAAGTTGGAGAATTGAGGCAAACAACACACATGAAAGGCCAGAGAAAAATTTTTTTGCCGAAGATTTGAGTCCGAACATTCCCGAAAACCCGAATCTGGCCTAATTGTCAACAATAGAGAGACATTCGTATGCACCTCCCCTTCTAACATACCATGTTTCATCTGGCCTGAAAGTTACTTAATAATATTTTTTTTGTTGTAAAGGCCCAGGCAGTAATTATATGTTTACATTGGTTTATCTTATATTCATGGTTCCGATGCCAACTTGGAGCTAACTCCATAGCAAAAGTTTCTCCCCTAATTTCTTCCCTTCGGCTCATATTTCTTTCCTTCATGAAAAATGTTAACATTTCTTAACACAAAATGTATTTATTATATTTCTCCCTCCTGTTGAACTTCAACGGGCACCTTCAGCTAGTAACTCATAATGTTTCTCGCGTTATTTTTCATTTTCTGTCTTCTTCGGAAGACCCAGTTGGTGTGCTGTTTAAAGTAATGGCCTCATACACCAAGGAGCTGGGTTCGAAATCTGGTAGTGGCAGTTATTTTTCTGAGAAATAACGGTCCCTAATTGAGTGTCGTGTGGAGAGCGCTTCAAGTGCAGTACTCCATATGTAGGATGGGGCGTTCAGTTTTGAGCCCCTTGGCGCATATCGTTGAGAGCAGGTTAATTATGTTGTCTTGTTTCTGTATATTCTTTCCCCTTTTCCTAAAAAACCTTTACCTCCACCCAATTACCAACCTATCTTCCATGGCACTAAAGACTAAAGCTGTCGGTTGTCTCCTCCGAATCACTACATTCTACTAGTCTGCTCTTTAGTAATTTTTCATCAATAGCCATTTGATCAGAATAGGAGTGAAAATAAAATTTTCTCTTTTGGATAGTCTTCAATGTTAAAATATGCTACCAAGAGCACAGTGTTCAACCTGAAGTGGCTTTCCGAAAGGCCTCAGAATGGACTCAGGTTCCGCGACAAACGGATAAAGAGTAGAGCTGTAGGGGTGTTTCTGTGGTGATGGGTGCGATGGTGGTGTAGTAGAAATGTGTATTTTTTCTGTCTAAATAAAGCTCGACCGTGGCCTTGGCAAAGAGACCGTTGCCGTTAACGTGGTGCGGCGATCTGGCAAAGCATTGGCCGTGGGGACGAAACCCACCTTGGGCGTTGTTGCTGTGTTTGTGTTATGCTTAACATTAGGATTGAGGCAGTTAAGATGGTTCTACATATAACCTTCGAAGTCGTTTAAATTGTAAATATTTATTATAACCAGTCATTTAAATGTTATGGTACTAGCCTTCCTACGTCCGCTGTTAGTTTGTGAAATTAATTTTAGGCCATGATTTCTCAGTTTAGTTTTATGTAGCAATTGATTAAAATTTTCAATTTCAATTCAATTTTCAATTGAATTCAATTTTTAATTCTATTTAATTAAAATTCGGAGAGCTAAATTAATTTTTTTTACCTTGATAAATTTGAAAAGTGCGCTTTTATTATTTTTGGTAGTTATCTACATAATAACAAAATAGCAAAACTTAATGCTAGAATTGAATTAGCCAAGGGCATATCGTTTACAGTTTTAGAAATCTTTTAGTAGGATTCTGATTCTCTTCAGGTATAGAAATACTCTTATTGTTTCTGACGACAAAGGTGCATCGTGAGGAAGTCCAAACAGAAATGTTGGATGAATCGATAACAAATGATAGCAATACAGTTTTATAATAACAATGAAAATAAACAGCAAAATAGAATAAAACGGTGAAATATTGATTGTGGCATTGAGCACAGATTCTCTGTGAACATTTTAATTGTTAGATCAGTGTTTCAATTGTGTGATGGTGATATTCCCCGTATTAAAAAAAGGATCGAAGGAAGAGAGTGAGAAAAATAATTTTATGAGGCCATCTAATGCGTAGTTTCTTTCGGTAGGGCGTTCGTACCCATTCACTCGGAAATGTACTATAACGTCCTTGGGATGTTAGCTTTATTCTTTTTTTTTACATTTTATGAGTCCACTTTGAACTTCGGACCGAGTAATGACGTCGTTATGAGAACAAAACTAATTCGAGTACCGGTCGTTAATCTCGGAATATTTCGGGGTCTTAAAAGATATTTTTAACGCATTCCGGAGGACATAATTTCGCTCTTCGCTGTCCTTCAGTGAAGGAATTACGTTAACTGATTCGGTCTCGAGGATCAACACTATAAAAGAGCTTACACTATAAGGTGATAGTTATACATCGATGAGACTTGTGTTGTGGATGGAAATATGTATTTGATAGGAAGAGCATGAAAACGGATTACTCACGTCATTCCGTCGGTGGTCAAAGTCTTTTAAAGATAGATATAGGCCATAGTTCGCAACATCTTTGTCTGCACATTCGTCAATAGTCGTCTCCTAATCTCTTTTGTCTCTTATCATGAAATTTCATCATGAAAATTCGCTATTTAAAAACATTTTATGTCGATACGGGCAAGATTTTGTGGGTAGAAATAGTAGTGACTGACTTTGCCTGAGAAATGGTAATTATTTAGATAACTGACACTAAATTTTATGTTTCTATTGTTTGTTTGCTAAAGAAAACTAAGAGAACATATCACTTTGAGAACCTTAAAATTCCCATAGAAGACCAAATTATTCTCAAATAAACCTTATACAGTGACTTCAAAGAATAACAGTTTCCATCGTGAGATATATTATATGAATTTGTAGGCACTATTTTTAAGCACAAATAGAACGTTGATACTTTTATATGGTTCAAATCCATTTTACATGTAGTGTCTATAGTCAGTTTCTCTAGAGAGTTTTAAACTTGAGCAAAAACGCAATTGAATAATGTTCACAAACCCATCGATTTAATGTTTTCCCGCAATATTTGTATTTCATTTGTGAAAATCAACGCACATTAAGTCCAATGAAGCCAATTACACATTTGCTATCGTACTCGCGTGTCTTAGATTAGTCAGGTCTCATCTCACTACAGTAACTACGCTATTATTACCTTTCCACTGTTTTAGGTATTTAAATCGATAGAACAAGTTATTATGTGATTGTACAGCTATTTTTTCATCCATTCACGTCTCATTTTCAGAAATTATTCCATGTGATTGAAAATGCGAGCAAGTTTCTTGTGACTGATTTTTATCATGCTGTCTCAGAATACGTATCAGTTGATTGAGCGAGCAATGGTTCTTCAGCAAAAGGGGATGATTGTCAAAAGAATTTTTTTCGTGCCTTAAACTTAACTCGTGCAGGCTCGTGGTAACTTAAAGTGGAGACTGCTCGGCATGGAACGTTGACGTTTTGACGTCGCCGCTTGAAATTCAGTGGTTTGAAGTGCATATGTGAGTGACGCGTTGTCAAATGTGTATTCCGTCCCATTAAGTAAATGCGGTGTTTCTGTAATGTGGATGCGCTCTCTTTTTTCCCCTTTGAACTACAAGTGAAATTACTCTCGCTTCTAAGTCCTCCGTTTTCATGCATTGCATTTGACGCAATGTATGGTAATATCACATCGCGCGACACCGGAAGTTTCCCCATTTGGATTCATATCATGGAGGCGGTTTAAAATTAGAACGTCAGTCCCGTCACGTCGTTAACTGGAGTGCAAGGTTTCTTGCCCAGATGCTACCCTTAAGTGACTACCTAGCTCCTCATACAGCGACTGGGGTTCACCTTTATTTACATTAAATAAATTAATACTTTTTTATTTGTACTTAAACTATTTTTTTCATGTCACTACAGAGTTTACACATACTAGATGATGTCCCTAGTGATGACAATAATGTGTTGAAACCGGTAGGGTAATTAAAATGTGTGTGGAAAATTACAGTTGTTCTTATTCTCAACTATGGAAACTATTCTCAACCATTCCACAAAGTAAAGGCCGAGGTTGTTTCTATGTTTCTATGAGTAGAAAGTAGATACATTCACGGCTTTTAGTTTGAATCGTACCAAGTCAGAAGGCATTAACATACTTATAGATTGGTATACTTGTGACTCTCAAATCGGTGTTAACGCGACGTGAGTGATTGGGATTTTGGGTAATAATCTCTTGAAAGCTTTGGAAAATCATATAAACAGTAGTATATGTATGTTCAAGACGCTCCTACTGGTAAGGTTATATCGCACAATCTAACTTGGAACTCTTAAGCCAAATTGTAAGACGAACACAAAACCCAATCCCGAACTGGGATTCAAACCCGCGACATTTTGACTGAAAGGACCACGGCGTTACCTACTTCACTACCGCAGTGGTCTCATATTCAATCATATTTGCAGTTTTAATATAAACACTTTTGCGGATCTATTGGTTACATCGGTAAGAGCATTTATTAACCTTTTCCTTAGTCCGAAGTTATATTGTACTTATTTATTTTTTTTGCGGATACGATAACACAGCTGGTTTTTATAATCGTGTACATTAACAAATAACAATAACACAAGCACAAACATTTATGCCCCGGGTGCAGTGAAAATCATCCCCGAGCGGGATTCGAACCCGCATGAGTGGGATTGACAGGCGAGGGATTTACCCTGCCACCACCGGAGCCGGCAATGGGGGCGTTTACTCGAAACCGAAATCGCTATATTGTGCACGAAATGGTTAGATGTAAACGAAAAATGAATTTTAGTGAAAAAATTAATCTTATAACCACAACCATTCGCTCATAAATCAAAAATCAAAACAAGCAAAAGGTGACACCCACCGAATAAGCTGCTTTGATATCATTGACGTCATTTTCCTCCCGTCCTTGACTGCTCTTAGGGGAAGGGAAGTGAGTGGATTGGGGTTCTCGGAAAGTCTGCTCGCACAGATCCTGTCGCAACCGCTGAGGTTGGCAGAGTCAGCTATCCCCCCCCCCCCCCCCCATTGCGATAAGGCAAAGTAGCTTCGCGGGCTCAGTTGTTTTTGTACGAAGTCGATGACGTCAGAGGTTGCACCACGCCCACTTTTCTTAAAGGGTCAAAAACATCAGTTTTTCGCCGCTTATAACTCGAAATAATTGACGGATCAAAAAACGGAAATATATGGGTCTTTTTATTTTACAAACTTAATCAGATTCGGCAATAAATAAATATGGTAAACGACCCCATTATAGGAAACTTAAATGTTGTTACATACTTCTGTTACTTTGGTTTAGCCACATTAGGTCTGTAATACAATAATTTGCTCAATGGATGGCACCCGGAGCTGAATAAATAAATATTCCATTCTATAGCACTTGTGGATGCTTCAGCGAAATATTTTGTCGAATTAAAGGAAAGAATTTGGCAATACATATTTTATCAGGAAATAATCCGGTCACAATTGAGTGTGTTCTTTAAACTGTGACACATTACAACCCGGAGTGATAAATACAGTTATGCCTCAGTGGTAAGTGACTGCGTCCGCCGTCTGAGGTTCACCTTGGGGTTAGAGTCGAATCGAATATTTTGGTTATCTCCACTGGGAGTCAGTTGGGAAACTCTTGATGCTTTATGTTCCCCTCTCAGTGTCAGTAAGCTGGGAGATTAGTTTATCGAACAATCTCTCAAATGTCCCTACGTCGTACACTCTTTGTCGCGTCCTGGCATTTAAACTAACCGTATTTCTGTCTCCGTGTCAGTACAGAGGAGATTTTATTTAGATATATCTCTCGGGCACACGCCTCCCCCCCCCACTCTTTGCCCCGACATGTTCGTAGATTAAAGGTTATTAAACCCTTGCGTAAACCTTCCCCTCCTTTCCTTCCCATGGCAACCGAGAGACGAGTCTCTCTATTACATATCTCCTCTCCCACTCTCCGCGCGAGGGTAAAGGGTGAAGGGACAGTGGGAGGAAGGGAATGTCGGGGTGGGGGGATGAGTTGGCGAGGATGAGTGGGTGATGGCAGCAAATGGTGTTTACACTCCATGCCCACTTGCGTTAAAACTTCTTCCATCCCCCCCTCCCTGATGTGCAGTCCGCGAAAGTAGTCACCATTGGCGTGGGATGGCAGCAAAAAGCCCACCCCCTTTTCCCAACCACATCCCCCTCTTTCTAGTAGAAAACCTCCCGCACTCAAACACTGCACTTTGAAGAAGCATTTTGAATTGTCTCCAGACGTATTTCGGCGGAAAATTTCCGACGCGTCGTTAAATGAATTTTAGGCGATTGCTTGATATGTAACAGGAAATGTTTTTATTATACTTATTTGTGGGGTATAGGTTTGCCATGATTTCAGTTCGAGGTGGCTTTACTGCACCAGTTTCCGCCGTACTCACTCAGAATATTAGTTTTTATCAGTGAAAGTGGTAGTGTGGTCACTGAAATAATGCTCGTTTACTAGTTCATGCCATGTGATAATACAAGATTTGATTAATTTATAATACAAGAATTAGGGTGGGAATCATTATCAGAGCGTAGGTTAAAGTACAGATTAAATCTATTAGAGAAATTTCAATCGGATAGCTTTACTGAAGATGTTAGGCACATATTAAAAACACCAGCGTATTATGCTAGATTCGACCAGATAAATAGGATTAGAGAGATAGATTGTCGTACCGATAGATTCAAAATGGCATTTTTCCCCCGTACTATAAGAGAACAGAATAGGCAGCATAGGAAAGGGATAGGTAGGGGAAATATTTTAGAGTATTCTGTAGTGCATGATGCATGTATTAACCCCCCCTGTCACACACCCTCGCGGTGGCTTGCAGGGTATCGTGTAGATGTAGATGTGGGGAGTCACTCCTTCGCATACCCTTATATTGACTTAAGCTACAATGTAGATATAGATAAAAACTAGACTCATTTGCATATCTGCTGTGGAAACATACATATTTCAAGGCATGTATTTTATTTCTAAACATAAAATATACACGTGTCTATTCTCGAATATATACCCTAAGCTAGAAATTAAATACAAGTAAATATATTTTACAGCCACCGTTGGTGCACATAATTTGCACAGATAATGTAGAGTTTCTATTCTATGAGATAACGGCCACTGCACTTGCCACCCAAATGTCCCAGGTTCTCTTCCCACTCGGGGCATAGATATTGTGTTCGTCCTAGGTGAACATCTTAGGTTAGATGATGCGATATAACCTTAGCTTTGGAGCATCTAAAACACTGAACTTATACAACTTTAATGTAGTTTCCTAACGTAATATGGAAACTAAAATATGGTAAAATCTTCTCAGGTTCCGTCCGGTTAAAACATCCATATTCGCTGACGTTTCGACAGATGACTCGCCCCTCATTTTCAAGGTAAGACTGTCGCCAATCTTAAATTCCAGTCTGTTTATCCACCCAGTCGAAGTCATTCCTTCTTATTTGAAAGCCGATTGTTGACTCCGGAGAGCAGAATTTTCCTCTGAAGAATCCATCAGTTTTTCGTAGCAATCTTACCACCGGATTATGCATGCACATGCGGTGAAAGAAGTCGCGGTGTCCGTTCCATACCTTCAATTGCCGCTGCTTGTTGGGGACGGATATCAAGTGAAGAGGATGTGTGGGGAGTTGACAAGCAAATCGTGGAGCCTGAGTCAGCTGGGGGTAATAGTTCTCAAACAATGACTGACAGTTTCTCTTGCACTCAATACAAACGATCCCAGCCCACCTTTTCCCATCCACCCGGAGGTGTTTCAGTGTGCTGGTGAGGGAATTGACACCCACAACGTTAATGGTCGGGACTCTGTTGGGGGAAAATGCCTCGTAATGTGGGTGGAGAATACACGTTCAACGACCTGCGAGGAGCACGAAAGTTTTCGTGAAAAAAAAGTTCCCCCGTCATATCGAAACAAAATCATTGGCTCGTAAAAAGGGGATTTATATTGAGAAGGGCGCGGCCTTATGGGTATGAAACGTCCTCCGGGATTCTCCCATATCTCACGTGGCGTAACACATAAATTGTCCTCAAGCACAAGGCAGCTACTCACGTAAATTAATGTGTAGAAGCCGCGCGTGTTTTGTGAGCTGCCGTTAGTGGAGAGGAAAATAATCTACCTTGATGACCGAAGAGTCATGGGCCTTTGAGGAACGAGGTGTTAGCCGTTGATTGAAATTCGTAAAGCACTCATTTATACCATTCATACGGTAATTTCCCCAGCCATATCTACCTTCATTAGCCCTTCATCTAACGTATTCGAACCGGTTTGGGATACCGCGGTGGATAGATGGTCCGGCGTTCGTCAAAGAGGTTTATTTTTTATTTTTGGAGAAGTCATCGGCGATCTCTCTCTATATGTTGTTTCGTCTGTTCGAAGGGAGGAGGTGACCTCCGAAATTGAAAATTAAAGGCAGCCGTCTCCGTAAATGGTCACTTGGGTGACCGGTACAAGAGCTGGCGGGATCCTTTGTGGACGCGGTGTAGAGTTGTGGGGCTTCATATGGCCCAACGTCCAAGATGGGTGTCTGTAGACACGCCTTTTTGAAAAAAGACATTATTCCCAAGAACAGATGTCTTTTATTGGTCAATTTAAACGTGTCGTTTTCATGCCTTATAATATCTTTATATATCTCTGTTATCGATTGATTTCAACCAATGCAGTGGACAGTAAATGGACTTGTAATTATTTACCAGCGTCTGCTAATGTCGAAAACAAGGAGATAGAGGAACGTTAATTATGTATTTTCTTGCATGCCTAAAATTATTTATTAGATGCCCATGCTTTCCATAAAACATTTTGTCAAGTGGTGACATTGAGATTGTAAACAGTGGAGGGAGATGAAGGAAATACTGGTTGGGAATCCTTGTCATTAATATGCAATTTACATTAATCGCTCAATAATTTTGCATGCAATCATTCTTTACGGCATTTCCCCTCGATCATTTTGATAATTCAGCCTCGGAAAATTTCGCAATCCTTCAAGGCCTTTTTTCCCCCAGCATTTCTATCTCTATACCGGGAACTAATCGGGTAAAAATGGCAAGCGACCGGTTTTCTCACCGGTATCTGCAGCGGAGGTCAGGAGAAATGCACTAAAAGCAATAGCCGGCATCTTTTTCGGGCAGCAAGTTCCGTGAGGCGTGGAAAGCATCTATTTCCTTTGCGACGTTTCGGACAGACGGCTGAGGGAATCGCACTCGCACGTATTTTGGCGCACAATCGGATCCTTTCTGTGGCACACCTCCTTCTCTTAGCGCCCTCCCCCCCTTTCTAGGCCCACCTCTCATCGCTCCTTTCTCTCTCTCTTTCTTTTTCTCTCTCCACTTTACTCTCTCCCTTCGCATGTTTAGATCTGGCTCTCCTCCCCGAAAGAGTTGGCAACGCCGCTCCCCGTTGCTTCCACGGGCAGGAGGGATGGGGGAACTGCTCCCTCCCACCCTCCCCTCTTCTCATCCCTCCCCCCCACTCCCCCCTCATCCACCGCTCTGCACGCACGCACTCCCGCGAACGCACGTTACCCGCTCATACACACACGCACACACCCATTCGTCTCCCGCACTTCCTGTGCTAAGGGGCGCGGTGCTGTGCGGGGTGAAGTCGCACCAAAGCCGAGATTTTTCTCGCCGCGTACGCCTCTCTTTCCGTGCACCCGAACGCGAGCGGAACTCGAACTTTACTGAACGGGAAGTTTGTCCTTCCCCTTGAGTCTTCTGTCCCCATCGCCGATTTCGTAGCATTCTCAGACGAGGTGCAAGTCTCTCCGTTTCCGACGATCTAGGAGTTCGACTAGGTTTACTTAGTGTTTTACGCATTTATTGTACTAGGTTACCACGCTTCTCTGTGGTCCGCTCCTGTTTCATGCACCACCTGGAATTCTCGGACGCCAATTTTATCCGGGGAGTGAGTTGCTGGAGGCGCCCGGAAGAGAGAATCGGAAGAAGATTGGGGGAAAGAGAGACTGTCTGACCTCTTGTCTGCCCTCGTCTTCCTTTATTTCACTCGTTCTCTTGTAGCGAGCCAAGAAGCTCTCGCCTGAGTCTTACCCCACTTTTCACCCCTTCCCTTTCCTTGTCCACTGCCTCAAACTTACCCCGACCTCTCCCCTTTCGCCTTCGACGATAAAGTTGGGACGACTTGGACGTCAACTTCGCGTCGTTCATAGGCGTGCTTTGTGTGGAAGGGTCAGGTCACGCTCCGACTTTCCTATCCAAGCTCATTCCTCAGGTTTACACTTCGTGACGCGGCTTCGGCACGTGCCCCTCCTCCCGCACGCGTGCTTGAGATGTAGTTGATGGATTAGGATCGAGAAGCGCTGAGTTCCATATCTCGTCCCAGGTAACTTCTCAATACTGCTCACTTTTCCCCAGCATTCGCCCGTAAACTGCGGTCCAGACCACGCCTCGCCCCTTGAGTGACCCGGTGGCGGATTTGGGCCCGAGGCGGGGTAACTACTAACTAGTGGCCGAGGGCGGAGACGGGCCAAACAAGGCACAAACAAAACAGCAGAGCGGAATTCAGCGGATGCAGCATCCCTGTATCCCTCATGCCCACCATTGGAATCTCTATCTTCTTCCTTTACTTACCGCTGGTCGACAGTCAGATGGTACATATCAGGCAAACTAGGAGCTATGATTTGAAATGGGGGGATGATGGAGCGTCAATTACTCAAGTAGGACCGCAGTCTCGTCGTGGGGTGAAGGAGATGATTGATATGGGTTTAACCGAGAGAGATGGTGTAGTTAGGTCATAGTGCTAAAGAAGCCCGAGTAATTAGTTAAGTGTTGTGGCTAATGAGGGGTTAAGTTTTGACAGTATTGAGAGGGCAGCGCCTTTATGCGTGCGGAATATCGGAGGTTAATTCTCCAGCAGGAGCGGCAATCTCCGAAGGTCTCCTCGGATTAAAAGCGGTCTGTGTTGGGTGGAGGAGAACTTGGCGGAACGAAGGATCTGCCGAGGATGTCGCTCGTCTTAGCCGGAGCGTGAAACGGGGCGGAAACCGGTGTTAATCCCTCTCACCGAGGGGAGGAAACTTCCGTTAACATTCCGCCGAATAGACTGCCAACAGCGACTTCCACCTTGGGACGGGGCGTGGCGAAACTCCTGCGCAACTACCGCTGCCCCCTCGCTAATTGTCGCAAATAACCGCGGGCGGGAGTCTTCGGGAGTTTGAGGAGTTCCGATTGGCTCCAGGCGTTGAAGTCTCCTCTCACAACCCCGGGTCAAGATTACACGCGTACGGAGTGGCCAAACCTCTAATAGCGTCGTCGACCGGTGAATTCGTATTCCCGCGGTGAGTCGACGTGCTTGCCTTCCCCTCCGTAATCCCCGTCCGGTCCTCCCTCCATCACCTTCCCCCCCCCCTCTACTCTGCCCTCGGCTGTTATCTCCCCGTCTCGCATTCGCTTCCCGAGTCGTATGCGGGCAGCGAGCGGGGGATATCGATACGTTGGCGCGTCCGAATCACATAAGACGCCGCTCTCCATAGCTTCCTCCCCCACTCCACCTCGTGTTCCTTCTCCTCCTCCCTTTCCCCCCCTCCAGCGCGCCCTACTCCTCCCGTTGCGCCCTCCCCCGTTGCCGGCAGCTGCCAGAGGTCTCGAATAGGAGATAATAGAGGTGGCGGATCTCCCCCAGAGAGAGAGAAGGAGAGAGGAAGGAAGAGAGGAAGGAAGGAGTGTGTTGTTATCCCCCGCCCATTCCTTCCTCGGCTGTGACCGCGTGAGCGCGTGTTGTGCCCCGAATAACTCAGTTCTCCTCGCTCCTCAAAGCCGTGTTGTTGTGGTGTCGCCGCGTTCGCGTGCGTAGTTCACGTGTGCCGTCTCCGATTAGCTCACTCCGCCCTGTTGCCTGAACGGAAGTGAGCAAGAGTGCAAAGGATATTTGTGTACGTGGTGGTTGCTTTGTGTTCGGTCGACGGTGTCTGTGGTTGCCCGTTCCTCCTAACCAACGGCGAGGATTCGACCAAGTCTTTGGGGTTTGAGCTGCGGTTCTATCGTAGTCGTGCTCATAATTTGTGTTTTTGCGACAGTAACAGTGGTAGCAGTCAGTCACCATTCTTTGGATTTTATTTACATTGCCGGAACTACAATCAAGTGGGTTTGAAAGAAGAATCCTCAAAGAGTGACTCCAATGTGTTTTAGTGAGGGTGTCAGCACTAATAAGAAGGTTTTGACAATCTTTTTAACGTTGTGACCACAGTGCCCCGGGCTGCAAGTTTATGCTTTTGTGTGAATTTCAGAGATTTCGGTGAACATTTTATTTAGCATTTTGTTGACACTGCCAGCGATTTAAGGTATTTTAAGCCACTACATGAGACGTTTTCAAACAGAACTACTGTCATAAAAGGTCCCTAAAGGTTGTATTGTCTTAGGGATAGCAACAGTCACAGTAAGCCCGCTACTATTTTCAATTGATTTTCGGTGTTTTTAACTCTATAACTAGGACTTAGGGCGAAGAACTGTCATCCTCGGGCCAGAATTTGGTGTTTTTGTGAGGATAACCGTGTCTGCAGTTAGACAACTATATTTTCGGTTTCAATAACATTGTCGGTAGTTTTACTCAATCCTTAATGTTTTGGTAGCAGTGTTTACCACACTCGGTAACGGAAAATTTTTTGACTATCGGACATTTTTCGGGTGTCTTCTCAGTCGAGTGGCAATAGCAAGTGTATCGTTTCCTTGAATAATCCTCCTCCGATCTCCTCAGCGGCATTTCGTCCGTCGCCGGCAGTGATCGACGCGTAAGACGGGACATAAGGTGAAGAGCTTGGTGGCGTGGGAGGAAGGAAGGAAGGGAAGATCGGAGCTATTGTGGGGTGAGGAGAGGAGGAAGCGATATCACGAGGGAAGGAGGTTAGGATCCGATGCTTTGAGAACAGGTCTTCCCAGTTTGAGCCGTCGCCTGACACGCCGGTGGACGCAAGAGGAAGGGTGTGAAGGGGGAAGAGGTCGCAGGATCTCACTCTCCATCTCTCCCTTTCGAGTTCCCGACAATACGACCCTAACTTCGGTCCCCAAAGCGCCACCGCACGCGGCCTTCCACCAGCGGGGATACTCCTCGGCGGAACCTTTGGAGGACATCAGCACGGTCTCTGCCTTTCCCGCCCTTCGATATACGCCGGAGAATCACCCGTGAGCGAAAGGCGAGGTCTACAGGAGCTGTGGAGCATCGTCGTCGCCGGGATCAATCCCGCATCGGGGGTCTGATTCCTCCGGCAGCACTCCGGTCGCCTCTTTCTCCCTCCCCAGTCCCCCAAAACGTCCAAGACGGAGCGCGTGCAGATAGCCGTGGTGATGGCCGATGGCGCCTGCGCCACCGGCGACCCATCCAACCCGAGGGTGGGTGGGCGCGGGGGCGGGGGGCGGAAGAGAGGTCACGGGCGAACCCTGCCTGCCTCCCGCCATGCCGCCTACCCTAACCCGCACCAGAACCGCGTGTCCCAACCGACGCAATATGAGTCCAGGTTCGACTCCCTCCTGTGCCCCGGCTACGAACAATACCAGAAGGCTCTGCTGGAGGTCCCCTGGCCGCCCGACTACGGCGAAGCCTCCAGCGATGATCTTAGTTCCGAGTGGGATTCTGACGCTCCAGAGGCCGCAGCTGGCCCACCGCCGACGCCGGCGGCTTCCAAGGTAAACTCGACAGATTTATTTCCCGCAGAATAATGAAGGTGCCATCATGATCCTCCTTCTGTTACATACTTATTCTCAAAGCATAGTGATCCCTTTTGTTGTGGCATCCAGAACACTGGGGAGTGATTTTCATAGCGGATAATTATAGCCTCCTTAATCGTGTTTCATTATTTTCGGTTAGTTGTAAACTCACCAGGATCGGAATATTCACATATTCTACGTGGTTAATAGTTGCTAGTTTCAATCTGAAGAGTGAGAATCAAGATGGTTTGTTATGCAATAGTGCGGTTCATTATTAACGAAAGTGGCGAAAGGGAATGAAGATCAATGAATCCGTCTCTGGTCCTTAATCACAGGTCTTCATACCGTGCCCGCTGGCGGCATCAGTAGGTACTTTATAATGATGCAATGAAGAACAGAAAATATCTAAAGGTCGTTCAATTTTAGTATTACCATTCAGAACTTGAAATTCAATTGACGTAGCTGGTCGTTTGGGAGGCTATTGCAGGCACTGCACTTTAAAACGAATTAGCACTGTCGATATCGATGATGATAAAGCGAATTACTGGTCATAAAGGTGAAGAGAACATGATAGCAGCGCTCTATCCGGCGGTGGGCACGCTAAACCGTGGAAACTTTATCACCTTTGAGTAAGAGTATGATAATTTCGATACCTACTTTCCCTCCACAATTCCTTCACTCCCAGAAATCCCAGCTTTCACCAGTATTACCAGTATTGCCCATTCTCTATCCTTCGTAGCACAAACGACCTCAGCTGTCCGTCATCTTTTAATAATGAAAAGACATAATGAAGGGGGCGTGGTACATCAGTGGGTAGAGCCCAACTGTATGCCACAGGATTCATATCCGGTGTAAGCTGCTTTTAGATAACACCTCCTGATAAGGGAAATGAAATAAAAAAAATTCCGCAGGCTCAAATTAATTGTCGTGTCGTTTCATGGCGTACATTACATTATCGTGGGTTCATATCAGCTGTTGAGCTTTGAGTAATTATCGTAATGCTCATTGGAACTCGATTTGCGACGACGAATAAAATATGGGGAGAGCTGTTATTTTTTCCTGACTATTATAGTGAAATCTCCACTTATTTTGAAGTACCATCGGAACTTATATTCCCTCCTAAAATCCTAAGGACGTTATGGAACAAAGAGTTCTTTGTGAAACTGCTGAAGCAACATGAACTGGCCTTTTCTGACTTTTCCAAACTCACTCTTCCTCATACTTAGCACGAGGTGAGCTTCATCCTCACTCATTTAAGATAAGTGCGGGGTGCTCCTGGCTCATCGCCGTGTATTTTTGGGGCGTAGTTCAGTAAACGCCGTAACATCGACTCTTGCCGGAGCCGATTCCCGAACCTGCGACCTTTCGGAAGGGCCGACGGAGGTGCATAAGTGGTTGGCCCGTTGCTTTCGCGTTACTCGCCACCAACAATATGTAGGCATCATCCTCCCCCAAAACGTTGGGGCCCTACACGCCCGGAGATTTGAATGACGGTTCGATCGAATTCCGACTCCTTTCCCATCGGCTACGTTGATCGCGAGATTCAGAAAGCGGGTTTCCATCCGTGACAGATGATTGGCTTTTCTCGTAAGGCGCTTCGCGAACCTTCCCCCCCCCCCCCCCCACCCCCCTTGATCAGATAATGGTAATATTTATTCCATTTTCTCTCTCATGCGATTTTCCATGTGCATCTGTCAAAAGAGTTGGGCTTTAGAAGAAGGGGTCGTAAAGCGTTTTCACGTGCCTTCCGCGTAGTGATAAAATCGACGTGGACATTAACGTTGAGTTGATACTCCACGATTTTTCAGCCTTGGAAAAAACACTCTATATTCAGGTTCGTTCGCAGCAATCCATTTAAAGTCATGCCCGCGTCAGCCAACGACTTTTTCCAAAGTGAGTGTTCCGCGAATGGTTCCTTTCTCGTTCTTCCTCTTCAAACCAATTTCGTGTTCCTAACTATAGCTTAAATGCAAAGTGTTATTTTCCTTGTGCAATACCAAACCATTGATTATAGTGGGAGGCAATGGGATAAAAGGAGCCCAGTTTTAAGGGAAGAAAAATGGATAAGCGACACAAATCGAAGAATTGGATAAAAATTATAGATTAGGCGGAAAAAGTTGATCTGATAGAAGGAAGAGTTTAGAAGGGAAAGCACCACAAAATGTTTTGTTGAAACCTTCCGTGAACTAATTACCGTTTTTAGTGTTAGTTTTCTAAGGGGTCAAGATGGTGGCTAGCGTACTGCCCTCCCATTTCGAGGGTACAGGTTCGAATCTCGGGAGCGGCGGAGATTAATTTTTTTGTGTTACCGGTAGGTACTTGAATGTTGTGTGCAGAGCACTTCGAGTTTAACACTCCGTCCGTTAGATGGGACGTTGATTCGTGGACCCCTTGACGCCTTTCCTTGCGAGCAGGCTAATGCCTACTCCGGGTTTCTCTTCACCCTTACTCCGTTCCCTGAAAAATTCTACCTCTACCCAATTTCCTGCATATCTTTAATGGTGTAAATGACCTCAGTTGTCTGTCGCGTTCCCCAATAATAAGACTCTTCCTGTCAATAGTAAAAGGTAGAAAAGTAGTGATCATGCACCATTTGCATCCCTCTTGTCATCACTTCCTCTCTCACGAGTGAACATTCATGTAGAATAGAGAATGAATAGCATTTCATGCTTTGGAGAAAATAGGCTTCAATTAGGAGATAGCCGAAATCAGCTATCTACTGCAAATTATCATTTTTCTTCTAGCTAGTGTTATTTTGGATCAGTATTTATACTTTTCTTTGCATTTTCTAACAGCTCCTTGTGTGAACCTACCTGTTGTTTCTTTTCTTACCTCTTCTTTCTTTTGCCCGGCATTGTATCTTCTATAATGGCAGAAAACAACGTTATCAAAATTTATTTCCAATTTCAGGTGGTAATTTGAGTAGTTACCTTGTTGTTTGGGCAAGTTTTTTCCTCGATTCTGAGGAGATGGCTGGAAGAGGGTCGAGGTAGCTTGATTAGGGGGAGAAAGGTGAACGAAAAAGTTCCCGAGAATATTGGGAAGTTGGTAGGGAAAATTAGGAGATAGATTACGATCCTGAAAGTAATTATAGAAAGAAGAAAGCTGGTAAGCGAGGAAGAGGCAGGGGGAGAATTGGCATTTTAGACGGAGTGAGGGGTACAGATTATATTCTATTCTCAAGAGGGAAATCGTTATGTGAGAGGACCAGTCACGAAAATTGATGGAAGATAAGCGAAGCGGAGTTCACTAAAACGTACACAAACAACAAACAAGAGTACGAAATAAATAATTATAAATTTTATTTTTCTATTAATTGGTGCGACCACCCAATAGAAGTAAAAGTTTTTGTTTTACCGCATTTCTTCAACTTATGATACTTATTATAACGAGGCATGTTCGAAAAGAGGCTTCGTCTTGATAACACGCCCAATATTAAGGCTGTGTTCACACTTACATGTGCTGTATTATCCACGGTAGATGAACAGAGCTGGATTAATCCTGTAAAACAACGCATCGTTTGGATAAATTCGCAAACGCATGAACGCTGTGTCCATTCTTACTTTAGCGCACTCGTCCCTGCAACATCCTAAAATTGACACTGCTTTATGTCGTGAAATTTACTGTTTCGTCTTGTAAATTGGCTTGTACTCATGCATATGACAGATATCCACATTCTGGCGTTGTTGTTCGTTCACAAATCGGATTCCTCTCCCTAATCCACAACTGTGAACGGATGCCTCTGGCCCTATCTCTCTCCTTCGCCCTCATATATGCCGTTCTCTACTATCACGTCGGAGCAGGAGATGAGAAAAAAAAGCAAAGACTGGTTCTTCCCCCGCGAGAAGTGATGTGGGCGGGTCGCATATTTGACTTTTCGAGCGTATCGCCAAACCCACTCCGTGGTGGCCGCAACAGATGAGGACGTCGCAAATTTTCGACTGGGCGTCGTCTCTCGTGCCGACATCGAGAGGGAGTTAACTCTTTAGTTATTGCTCGTCCGACTGCTCGTTTCAATCCCTCGCCGTTTCGCATCCTTCCTCGCAATCTGTCGACTTGTTTCTCTCCCTTCAGTGTTTCGGTCCTGCCGGATAACCTCTCTCACGTCCGTCTTTGGGGTGTTATACTCGCGTCGGATTATAAACATCAGTTTTCTGAAGACCTTCTGGCAAATTTCGCGCCCAGCGGCTCGTTTGACGACGTGATGGAGCTGCTCGACAGATACTTAAGAGTATGGAGTGGGTGGCTTATGTACCGGCTATCAATGCGGGATACATTTAAACCATTATAATATAATGAATGAGCGCGCAGTATTTATTTGAATTAAATCCTCGAGACAGGCGGGGTTAGGATCAAGTTGTTTTTTTTTGTAATTCTCCCAAAGCGAATTTCTCCTGCAGGTAGTGTACATTTATACTGGTAGTATGCAGGTAGCAGGAAGGTATAGTCTTTATGAACACATTTCTTTTTTTTTACAAAATATTCGCTTATATTGACTTTCAACTGTGGTTTTTTATCTGGCAAATTACGACATCTCACTGTATTTATCCTACGGGATATACAAATTTCCACAGGATGAAAATTTTCGGCCGAATATCGTGAGCTCTATTGTGGTTGTATTATTTTACGTTGTAATTCGGATTTACGGCTGTCGTTCACATTTTTAATATCGCTTATAATGTATGAGCTATATTACAATATTGATTTTATTATCACGGCTCATTTATCCTTGTGAATCAATATTCAATACGGTATTCCCACTTTTATTCTACTAATTTATTTCAGATCAAACATTTTTACTTGACTTTGACACTTCTGTTTTCAGTTATAGTTATCCATATTTTATGCACAGTTCAATTTCTTTGTGAAAAATTACTCTAGGAGAATTGTAGTAGTTTTGCTCGTTTCAGAATATGTATCTTTTCCTTTATTTTTTTGTTGGCCATATTTGTGAGTGGCATGAAATTATATTCTTTATATCTGTGGTTTTTCATCATGTGTCATCTAAGTTCCTAATTTCGTCTTCGTTACTTGGCGCATAAAAGTTTCGTGGTTGAATATTGGAGCATTAATATCAAAGTTGAAATGTGTAGGTAAGCTTTTAGCTGCCTTTGTTAAATTCGTGGTTGTTGCGAATGTGTACCTAAACCTGTGTACTATATTCCAACCATAGAGTAGAGAATTTCGGTGGAAAAAATGTATTTATTTTATTTACTTTAGGTTTGATCATTTATATGAAGTCGTGAAAAATTTTATATTTTTATCGTGATTTAACTATCTAAATGGTTCAAGTATAGTGCAACTAACACAAATTACGTACATCAGTCCTGATTATCTCAGATTTTCTTCCTGGTATTGACAAACTAGGAGTTAAATACTTCAATCATCCTGGAAGATTCTGGTATAGATATCAGAATATATGTATACATTGATCTGATGTTGATGTTTGAAATTTTGAATTCCGCTAACTTCTCTATCTTTTGAGTGATATCTCTAGGATTGTTGAGGATTCGTGATAGATCCCATTTAAGTGGGGATATATAAAGAAATGTGTCGCATATTAAAAAAGTACCCTCTTGAGTGTTGCATTTTACAAAAGAAGCTATGGTGCGAAGTTCTATCATTCCAAAGGTATTTAAATGATTTGCAACAATATTTATACTATTTAAATTATTCGTAACGATTTGAATATTAATTGAACATGTCTTGAAGTTAATTAATGTATGTATACCAAACTGAACATGACGTGAAGAATACCCTCACCTTTTAACTTAACCTTCGGATTGACCACTAATTGTCAGTGTGTGTTGCGAGAAGCATGTCATGTTTATTCTTACCAGCTTTTAAAAGGTCGCTTGTGAATATGGCAACGTGGCGCTTTAATCGAATGAAAACTGCAAGTGGTTTTTCGCTTAAAATCATTCCATGGAAATACCAGTGCGCTTCAAGCCCAATTTAATTGCCTTCGATTTCACTTAGGCAGTTGCAGCAATCGGTCGTATCGTAATTACGGGAGAATTATTTCTTTAATTACAGTGGCTGAGAAATTCCTCGTGCTCAGTCGCTCGGGCGAATGAAATATCTTGATGCGTAGCCCCTTGCTGCACGTATCATGGCTAGAAGGAAGTTTATGATGGAGCACCCAGCGCGTCCATTCATATTTTAATGGTTGGTATCACACGTTTTCAAGGCGAATCATTGCTCATTTTCCATTCTCTCTCATACCGGTAGGTGTGTTTGCAACATCATCTTCTGCAGTCATCAATCGTAAGACTGGTTTGATGCAGCTCTCCACTCGACTCTGCTATTGCCTAACCCCTTCGCATAAAATAGTTCTTATCTTTTCACACCCATCGCTATCTGCTCCACATATTTTATGCGAGGCCTTCCTTTAACACATTTCCCATTCACTTTTCCCACGACGACTGCCTTCATGAGACCATCATTTCTCAAGATATGGCCGATTAGGTTGTCCCGTCTTCTATCTATATAGTATTCAGCAGTCTTCTTATTCCTCCCATCTTCCATAGAACCTTTTCGTTGGTCTCTCAAGTCTATCTATTTCATCTTCATCGTTCTCCTATAAAATGCTATTTAAAGCAGGTATTCAACACCTGGTTGTCTCGTCATCTCGTTTCAATAATTTTCGTCTCCCCATATTTTTAAAAGTCTTTGATATTTTTATCACTTATTTCCAATTTGCATCTTTTATGCCGGAAAGTCACTTCTTACGTGATTATTCGTGGTAAAATCAAATGGTTCCGTTCTGGTCTAACCTGCGGCTTTTATTCTACTTTACTGGGAAGGCGCTGTAGTGATTGTGGCATTTAGGTTTGGTGGATAATAGGGTTGAAGGAGGAAATGTTTTGGAGAGGAGAAAGATTGGAGGGAAACCAGGCGTTGACATTAGCCGACTCGTGAAGGAAGACGCTGAGGGTTCCACGGTTTAGCGTCCCATCCGACGGACAGTACTTCACTAGAAGTGCTCTCCACGCGGAACATAATTAAGGATCAGAATAACGTTACCAACACTATGATATACACTTCTTCGCTTTCGTAATGGAACATACACCAGATATACCGAGTTAGTTCCTTACTTCCAAGCACGTGTTTTCAGCTATCTCCAGATTCATTGGTGAGAATGCCTTCTTTTTCTTCTTCATTCTTGTGATGATGATTTCCGTATTTCTTAGTTGTACCAAGAAGAATTTATCCTTCTTCAGTGTATTCATTCATCCAGAATGAGACCGTAATTGTTCCTCGTGTTGACAGCATTATTAGACTACAGTCGGTCTGATTGGTAATTTTCGGTCTGCCTGACAACACATGGGTCTAGAGTTCGAAATCCGCCTCGGGTAATGGGTCTTATGATTAATTTTGATGAGGCTTATTCATCTCCATCTACAAAATACGCTATAAAACCAAGAAAGGGTGTGTGGCTGGGATTAAACGATCACCAGTTATGTATTTTAAATACGATTTGAAATCATTTTTATTACAATAGGTACAAGTATTTATCTGTCTTCTTTAAGTTCTTCAAATTATATGAAATTATCCTAAGAGATAAAATACACATATTCACAAGCTTGATGCATGTAGAATTGATAACCGGAACTCACTTTTATGTATTTCCTTTTTATATATTCATTTGCTAGTTAGTGCACCTATTTTTTCTTTTTGTTTTTCTATTGTTTTCTTTTACAGATCGTCAAGTGATCGAAAATTAATTATAAATAACTGATTGTAATCTGGGAGGCCATATTGGATGAAGGTTGACACCAAAGGAGTAAATAATATGCAAAGTGGTATAGGAATTTGATTTTATTAATCGCTTTGACACGTTAAGCTATACTGCATTGAAAGTCGTCTGGAGTCTGGGTCGGACATAGCCCTAAACCAAAATTGCGTTTTATGTCAATCATACCAAAGAGAGTTTTAAGCATTCTATAATGCAGGGCATGTAAAAATACTTATAAAAAAATACAACACCTATTCTTTTTTCTCAGTGTAATTTACATTGCAATGTATTAGTGTCCCTGATTGTTCTACGAAAATTGAATTATTGAATTAGTTTAGTTGGTTTGGTATAACAGCAGTTGGAATACCTGGTACCCTAATTCTATTTTTGGTGAAATATAATTTCATCCTCCCGTTTATTGATATAAAAATGGTAACATGCAGTAAATAAGGTTAGAATTATAAATATCTTAATTTGTCAGCCATCTGCAATTTTTCAGATTTCACTGATCAAGCCGTGAAGCAAGTGAGGTAACTAAGCTGTCTCTATAATTAACTACAACCCTCTTAATAACACCCTAGAACCTAACTACACCGCCACAACGACTACCTTATTCGCTTCCAATTGCGGTTCCATTAATTGATCACCTCACGAATTCATTCGGGCGGGAAAAAGTCGGGGCGATCTCGGGGCGTTTGTTTTTGTTCGGAAACATCAGGTCTGGCATTTCGTGGCGTGGCGCTCTCGGAGCAAACACAATCCTCCCGTTTTCTTCTCAACGACCCATAAAGAGAAAGGCCGGAGGTCGATTCCAGTGACTCGTGCTAGGCGCGCCCTCGCTTCATTTGTTAACACCTCCCTTTGTCTCGATCGAAAGTGCCCCCCTCCCTTTTCGAGTTTGCTTACCAGCCCGTTTTAACTTGAGCGCGCGGGATGAAACTCGTCGATTGCGAGTCTCTTTCGAGGGGAACCAAGGACTCGAGTGCGTTGTTTCATTGTTTGCCAAGAAGAGAAACCTCCGTGCAGTTGCACAACGCATGCTAATATCCCGCGCACTTACTTGAAGACGCAGTCGGCGAAATTTTTTCATAATTATCCGTAGGTACCATCCGTATTACCGTAAACTCCCGATTTTCTGTGCTAATGAGTGGTTAAGGCTGCATGGATTTCTTTTGACGACGCACCGTAGAAAAAATGAATCCGGAAAGACCCAAAACTAATTTTTCCATCATTATCCTTAACCACTCATTAGCACGGAAAATCGGGAAACACGGATGGTACCTACGGATAATGATGAAAAAATTAGTTTTGGGTCTTTCCGGATTCATTTATTCTACGGTGCGTCGCCAAAATAAATGAACTCCCTAAGGAAATAACTCAATCTGCCGAGGAAAAGATCGTCGCTGTACAAAATAGCATTTTATGACAAAAAATAACCCAGTATAGCTGTCCCGGCCGCAATTAAATGTTCGCAAGCTTCGGGTGGCGGCACGAAGCCTGGCGTAAGATATCTGCCCAATCGGGGAGGGGGAGGGGAGGGGCGTAGTGAAAGTCACGAAATAAGGAAAATAACAAAAGTTTACTTACTTTTTAGACCACTGCCCATGCACTAAATAGACTGGCGATGCACGGATAATCCGCAGCCCGGATAATGCGCGCATAGATAATCGGGAGTTTACTGTATCGTGAATATCTTGTGTTTCCGACAATAGAAGTCGATAGTCGTATTCGTTCGATTTATTTTTCTATCATCTAATTATCTTTATATCACTTTCACTAGTCCTCAACCCCATGATTCAACACTCTACTCTTCTCTGCGCTAATCTCTTCATACCGACATAGTTGTTATGAACTATGTCGGTATTGTCATCCTTTACTATTTGCTCCAATATTCTCATACGAGCTTTACCATTATTCCAACTCACCTTTCCCTCGATGTATTCTCCAGGCCATTATGTCTCAGAATATGCCTTTTCATTTTTTACGCTATTTTAACGTTTTTATCCTATTTTTACTCCATATTACAAGTTATACTATTTGTGGCATTAATTATTAAGTTATTTAAACACTTACGTCATTATTCTTACTGCCGGAAGGACATAGTGTATAGATAAATTTGACAGTTATGACTTTTCATAGAGCTACACCAGCGGAAACTATGATAAACATGCCGGGAATAACGAAGGGTATGAGCCAGTCGAAAGGTAGTCTTTGCGGAATCACTTTCTCTATGATATTGCTGTAATCAAGTTTCGTACACCAGCTGGGCAGCCACTTAAGTGACGGCATGTCGTCATAAGCACTACTCTACAATCCCTTATTATCCTTTGAGCCACCTTTAAATGTGTGATGTGGGTGATAGTACCTATACCACCTGTAAACATTGGGATTCGATAAAAAGGGGCTTAGGTTAAATTAATGAACGGCCTAAGTAATTAACATAACTCGTCGAGAGCTTATGAAGACTCGATTATAATTAATTTGTAACCAAGTATGAGATAATATGGAGAATGACAAACTGAGAAGGAAGAAGGAAGTGCAGTATTTAACGCCAATAATGTACAAAGCAGCTTCTGTGCAATTGTAGTCAGTTCCTGCCTTGAATTTTGCCTACGAGTTGGTTCACTTGGGTGTAAAAGAGCTCATTTTTTTCTGCAGGGCCTCCAACGTTAATAATGGAATGCGTTTTCTCGCCTTGTATTCGAGGTTAGTTCTGTCACGTGGGACAGTCATTAATGAAGCGAGCCAATTAGCGGTGCAAATCGTGCAATTAAAAAAAAAATTCCCAACGTTCCTTCATCAGTTGCTTATGTATCCGAAAGCTAGAAAGTGGTTTCAGTCTAAAAGGAATCGCCTTTTTTCTTCATTATTTTTCTTGCAGGTGATTAAGCTCTGGGACAAGACTAATTATGGATCCGAGCGTTTTCTGGCAACTGCTTTAAGGGATGAGTAAGGTTATTACGTGAGGTCCTTCGGGGTTCTTTTCGGAACTACTCAGCTCACTTCATGAGCCGAGTATCGAAAAATTTCGTCCCATTTTCTCGGAAGATGTTCTTCTGCATTTCATTAGAGGGTTGATGGCATCTACGGCGTTTAAGTCGATTATGAATCTCACCCTCGACGGAAGTAAAATATTATCAATGATTAGAATTTTAGCTTTTGGGGGTTAAGAATCATCTCCTGTTTCCCGTAATCTTCAAAGCACCCTGAACTAAAGTAAAAGAGATTAGTTTTGGCTCTTGAGGATTGAGAATCATCCTTTCTTTCCCGTTATCTTTCGTTCTCCCTGAACTACAAACTATGTGCTAGTGCTGATACACCTGATATTTTTGGATGCTGTAATTAGTTGGGAATCGAATGTTAAACAACTACTAATGACTTTATTCCTTGTTTGCCCGTAATCGTTGGATACCAAATGTAGTTTCTTGTTCGTATAAGGACTTTAATCTAACCCAACTAAAACTTGTCTTTGCATGCTGGTTTTGGTAATTTTAATCCTTTTTTAAATTGTTGTATTTCGAGAAGAACATAGTTAATAATCCATGATATGCAATGCATGTTTGTTGAGTGTTCACGCCCTGCACCACACGTCTATGGAGGCTTGCAGCATATTATGTAGATGTGATTTTGAGCGGTCTTCCGAACGCTTCCATTCGATTCTGGCAATAATAATTCTTGATGTCACCACTGGAGGCTGGAATTAATATTTTTTTAAATGTCCGGTGATATGCTTCCGACAAACATTGACAATAATTTCAGTATTAAAACATCTAGAGGATTAGAAATGAACTTATAGGGTGAAGTTAAAATGTCTCGAATTACTCGCTCTAAATATCTTGGGAAAATCATGTCACAAATATTTGAAGAACTGAGTTAAAGAGACTTAGATGTATCAACCAAACTTTCACTAGTGAAGACGTTAATGGGAGAGCTATTTTCCTGTGTTGAGAACATATCCGTGATACGCAAAGAAGAGGGGTGGTCCAACTGATGAAGATTTAATTAAGGAAAAGAACGAGAAATTTTCGAATGTAAAACGTTTCATACAAAAATTTAACGTCAACGAACGTAATGTTTCCTTTGGTTTCCAGACGGTTTAAGTTGGGAAACTCAGGCGACGGGGAGGTTGTACGCCCGAATAAAGTCACATTATAAATTCAAATCGAGAATGACACCGCATATATATATTTATATCTTAATGCTACATCAGCGTAACTGACAGAAGTGACAAATTAAGAGGGATAAACTTTCAAACCAAATGGATCTGAAATTCGTTTTGTCCCCAAACCCCCCATATCCACATTACAAGCACAACTTAATACTATCCACAAATTTAAATCTCTCATTTAATTTGTTTTCCCCATGATTTCTCTCCTCCTAGATACTTTGGTGTTTCGAGACTAGATTTTTATTTTGATTTCAACTTCATGGCGCGCATATATAATATCTCAGAGGTCCGTTGAAAGATTTCCACCTGGCATTCAATTCCATCGCATTCATCGATCAGTGCCATTGGCATCTGCGGAAGACATTGATATCTCTGCTGGCGCCCAAGCTAGTCGAAAGGAGGCCTGAGGAAATTCCTCAGCTTATCTTTCCGGTTCAGGTAACCGGAGGAGCAACAACTTGGAATGACATGTTTTGTTCGATGCGTTCATTATCTCCTTTATAATTTGAACAGTTGGATCTACGTGGGAGGTCTTATCGTACCTCTTTCTTTTTCATCTCTCTGGCGAAAGCCTAAATTAATTAATCTCCTGATGTCCATTAAGTTCCCGACGAGGGACGACGGTAGGAGCTTTGTCGTTCATTTCTTCCGTTCTCGCACGAATGCGTCGCTTTCAATTCTTTCAAACACTCAAGCGCCACGCCAATTTACGACTTCTCGCTGACGTTTGGATTTATCACTCGAAAATTGTTTCTTTCACGTGGAGTTCGCATGTATTCGAATCGTTTAATTTGACATGCTGGTTGGATAACTGGCTCCTATTCGAATTCAGTTTGTGGGAGAGATTTATAATTGGAATTCCAGTCTATATTCTGGAGTTCTGGGGTGGGTTTTGAATTCAGTTCTCCGTCCGTCGGATGGGACGTAATAAAGTGTACCGTTTGGCACCTTACGTTATGAGGTGTAACGACGTTGGGTTTCTCTTCACCCTTGCTTTGCATCCAAATTGCCATGACTCTCACTCATCCTCAAAGCTCAAAAGACCTTTGTTGTCAGTAATCTTCCCTAGTAGCAGCAGCCATTTAGTTGTGAACGCATGCTTTCATAAAGGGTTTACGAAATCGGGACCATTGTGCTGGTGAGCGTATCGGAAGCAACATGTTAAGAGTAAAAAAGTGACATTTACATCAATTTTGGGACATAGCAAATTAAACTTCTTTGATTAGTGCACTATTTAGTCTTTTTAAGTCCTCACGTTAGCTTCAATATTGACATTTAAAAAGGGTGACTAGAGGTGTTTAAGGTTTTTGCTGCAAGGAACTTAAGTCTAGAGGAAAAAGAAAAAAGCAAAACAATCGGACAAAATGATCAAATTTTACACCAAAAGATCAAATCATCAATAGATGCTGCAATTGGTCTCGAAGAGTTTTGGCCATTCAGAAAGATTTCTCCACGCTTAGGGTCCCTGAAGCTTAAGCTACATACGTCTTATAGTAGATCCGTCACTGCAATCGCTTCTCCCAGAGATATTTTTGGCTCTGGAGTCATTTTGGGCTACTTTCCCACCCGTCGGCAATGGCATTGACTCCACTTCCTTCCGGTATGAAATTAACTTCGTTGTCTCACCTGTCTCACCAATACTTCCTAATTCTCCACCTCCTGGATGCATTACAGACTCTTGTGATCTAGACAAAATGGTATGGAGATCGATTCAGTTTCTCTTACGTCGTCGGATCTTTATAGCTCTTTCGCAACGCTTGTACTGGTTTCTCGAATAACTATCAACTGTGTGACTGGAGTAACGACAAAAGTCGGTAGCTGTAGGGAAACACTTGCTTTATGGCTTGATCGTAAAAATAAGTTGGTACTTATCGTGCTAAAGATTCAAACTAGTTTTCTGGCGTAATGCGTCGCAGTTGAATGCGAGGTTCGTTATTATTTTTCATCAGTTTTTCGAGATATTCAGTAGTTTAAAGCGTGCAAGATTATGCTCGTGGTCTTGGCTTGCCATGGTCGTTGGTTCGGCAGTGCACGGGCCTCATGATCCAAATGTTGCGGGTTCGAATTCTAATATGTGGTCCATACATTCCGTAACGAAATCCGGGCGGGGAAGTGGTCGTGCCATGTGTTACGATGCTTGATGGCCAGGGAGGTCCAGGATTTCGTTACGTTTGGAGAAAGATGCTCTACAATTCTATCCTTTCACCAGAAAATAATGATGAATTAAATAGTGATTTGAAAATAAATTATAGTATTTATATATAGATAAAGTATTCGTAAGGAATATCTATTTTATATTTCACAAAAAAAGAGAGGTTCATTGGAGAGTTTTTCGTAGTTTAAGGATAGAATGATGATGATGAACTTAGAGAATGTTACGGTGATGTTACGGGGGAGTGGGGAAAAAAGGGTGGACATTAGCGTTTCGTAATTGACAGACCACCTCCAATTTGGGTATAAAGGTCCTGTGTTCGTCTTAGGATTAGACCAGGGATTATGTCAAGTTAGGCGTTAATATATAACATTCATAGTTGCAGCCTTTTTAAAACCTCATTCCTACTCCTCTGCTACAAGATACCTATTAGTTATTATTCACGGCCATAACTATGAATAAATGTCAGCGCGCGAGATTCTCAAGCGATAAGTGTGCGTGGTATCTTTCTCAAGAATTTACCCACAGGTTTTTTCGGTTAGCACTTTGATGGGGACGTGGTGGTTGCCAGGTAACAGTGCTATTCCTGCCTATGTCGTAATAAAACATAATCCGGTTTAGTACGCTATTCCTCGCTTTCTCCTTAAGTCGCTTCTTTGGGTGACCGCTTTCATTATGTCTCCCTTATCATTTCCATTTCCGGCTGCTCTGCTAGTAGCGTTCGGACGGACGACCACACTCATTTGCGCGCGCATTATGCATTATAATGTGACCTTATTTTTTCTCGGAATATCAACCCTTCGCGCCGATGAAAACGGATGGAATTCATCCTGACGACGTGTGGTATTAAGTATTAGGTAGGTGTAGTTAGAACAGGTGGAGCCGGTTAGAAACTTGGACAGTGCCTTGTAGAGAAATAAACGCGGGTAAAGCGACTTAGTATAGAAGAGACGCGATAGCGAAGGACATATTTGCCTGTGGGAAGAAATGAGGGTCGGATCTTATAGCATTGTCCAATAGAAAAGACTTAAGCGATTGAAAACCTCGTAACGAGACATCGACCACTGACTTCGATGCCTCAACAGAAACTAAGGATATTATGGCAGTCCCTTTATAGTTACACAACGTTGTGCACAATCTATTCTATGTTACCCATACGTTTGAAAAAAAAGGAAAAATATAGGCACTTTGTGATTACATTAGCGAAAAACTATTACTGAACCGAATAATTCATTTACAAATTCACAGGGACGACAATGTATTACACGGCAACACGGCGCAACCCAAATGGAAGAAGATGGATGAAGTTACAGAAAGGGTCGCGCGGCGTCCAAGAGACGCCAGGACGGACTGATCGGAATGAAATCGCTTATCACGTAAAAAATGACTGAGTGTAGGAAGAATGAACTCCTTCCGATGAAAGCAAGTGTAATACTAGGAAGGTACACGGAATTTCAAATATAGGTAACCTATTCCCAAAAACAAAAACCACCCTGTTGTGCACCCTGGCGTCTCACAGACGCCACGCGACCTCTCCAGGGTTAAGCGTTTAACGTAGAGAGTGTAATCACAAATACAATGCGCATTTGAAAAATTCAATTTATGGGACATATAGATAAAATGGGGACAAATAAGGTACCCACGCATTTCTAGACCAAATTGGTACAAGCAGACAGAAAAGTACCTCAAATAATTGAGTCTCAATTTAGAGGGCTGGGATGTGATTGGAAGAATCACTAACACATGGAGTTTTGAGGAAGAAGAGAAACTAACCAAACATTATAGGTACTTGGTCGCAGATATGAAACAAACTGAAACAGTCGTTAAGTTTGAAAGAAAAGTGGCAAAAAGAGAAGGCGGTGAATGCTGATTGTTCGTGGTCCTAAGCGTTTCATTTGCCAAGAGAAAAAGAGAGTGACGTAGTACAACTTTAAACGTGAATGTAAGAGAGAAATGATAGCACAGGTTTTTGACGTGGAGGCTAAGAGAAGGACGCATAAAATACAATTAATTTATACAGTACCACCTTCATTAATGGTAGACAGATGCAGACACGGGGTCCGTCTTTCCCCCGATCCAAAATATTCCTGTCTGTACCCTGCTGTGGACGATGGATTGGATTGATATGGTGGGGAGTGTACTGCTTCCCATTCCGAGTGTCCGGGATTCAATCCCGGCTGTGGCAGAGGTTTTTCATCATTATAACTGTTTATTTCGGTTTTAACTGGCTTGCATTTCGAGTTAAGTACTCCAAGTAAGGATGAGTCGTAAAACAATGGTATGTCTGCTGAAAACTATAAAAAGAAGACGGGACAACCTAATCGGCCATATCTTAAGACACGATGGCCTAATAAAGACAATCGTCGAAGGAAAAGTGAACGGAAAGAATGGAAAAGGCAGGCCTCGGATGACTTACATAGAACAGGTTGTAAAGGATGTGAAAGAGAGGAACTACGCTAATATGAAGAGGTTGGCCGATAGAAGAATCGAGTGGAGGGCTGTGTCAAACCAATTCTAGGATTGCTGATCCATGATGATGATTCTTTCGTTTAGAGAGGATCAATTCCCACGCCGGGATTCATTCCACCCTTCCTCTGTCCGCTGTAAATATCCAGCCCATATTGAATTATCTGCCTATCTATAATGGCTCAAAGGGCCTTTGCTGTCGGTCCCCTACCCCGAGTAACTACGGCTGTTATCGACCTACCCTTTATGGTGCAAATGACCTCAGCTCACCACCCTGCAGACATGCCCAGCAGTCTTCCCTGATAACAACAGCAGTCGTTCGAACGGGAGAAAACGGGTGCGATAGTGAAGCGACGAGTGAATACGCCGACCAAATAACTTCTGGTTCTCTCCCCCTCTTTCTCTCTCTCTCTCCCTTTCTTTCTTGCCTCCCTCCCCCTTCCTCTCCTGATTGGCCGGCGAGAGAAGTCGTCCACCGAAGGCACGGCAGTGGTAGCCGCTGGCCTTGAGACGAAGAAGTCGGAGACGGGTTCAAACCCTTCTGCTGAGCGTGGACCGAGCGGTGTCGGTCCAAGAGAAGCTATTCAGGAAGGCGGGAGAGCCCGATCGCCTTCTCCGCGAAACCATTACTCTTCCCGGTCCTGCTTCGTGAATGTTGCGCCCCGTAATACGTTTGGGCGATCCATCGCCCTTGCCCGCACAGTCCGCAATCTCATTTATTCCATCCTGACCCCGGCGGTAATAGTGTGGCGCGTTTAATTATCATTCTCTATGGAATTAGCGTTTAGATTGAATCGTTAAAGCTAACTGGGACCCTCTATCAACGTGTAGGTCCATTTCTTTGAAAATGTAATCCAATCCCCTGCGAATCTGCATAATAATGAGTACATATCGACCTCATTCCCGCTGTTTCAGGGCCTCAATGGTACCGATGAAGGGAAGGGAAGTTGTCGGCAAAATCACTTTTGAGAACGTGAAACTCAATTTTCATTTACCTATGTGAACTCGACTCCGGGTGAATTTCGACTGTGACGGATTGGCGTAGTCTTGTAACTTTTAATCCATCACGCTGGAGTTAATTTCTAGTTAATCTTCTGTGTCGAGGGATTTGGAGAAAAATGCCCGCTGGAATATTTCAACGCCTGAACTTTTAATCTTCGCTGAAAATAGGCGCTCATCGTTCTTTCGGAAGGAATGGGTAACACTGTCTGGAAACACGGGGCTAATTCGTATTCCTGCGAACTCGCTGCAAATTAACAAGGCTGAGTTTCTTTACAAAGTGATTACAATAATTTGCATAAATATTAAGTTCTGGGAAGGCTGACAGAGTCCATTTGAAATTTTGGTCTGCTTTTCTATGCCTTTCTTCACTTACAATCATCTACTTTCCATTTCAGCAAAGTGATTCCGCATATTTCATTTGCTCTTGCATCATTATTAATTATTTATTTATTGCCGAAACGGAATATCACCTTTTGTCGCATTGTCAGAGGATTTTATTTACTAAAACCTGGCACTGGAGGTTTTTTATGAACAGAGAAGTTTTCGAGCTTTTTTTTTTGATAGAATAGCTGTTTACCTCTTCTCAGAAATGTCTGCGATATCATCAGGGAATCCCGAAGTTTTGGTCAACACTTACTCGAAAGAATTATTGGTAATAGGTTATTGCAACGTGTCTTTGGATCCTGCACGCATATTTCTTTAGCACTGCCTCAATGATAAAAATAAGCCATAACATTACTTTAGGGCATTTCAGGAAGAGAACTTCGGTTTAGACTCGACAGATTGATTAATTGAACACAAACAGCAAGTCTTCGAAAGGAGGATAAGATTGATGGCGAAATTTTCGGTGTCACGGGGCATATCATTGATGTACAACCGGGAATAATGTTTTGTGTACATTCCTATAATTATTCAATCCGCGAAATCACTTGATACGGGTGTACTGTTATCTCCGAAGACTCCCTTGTTAATTTATCAAGGAAATCTGAAGTGGGATCGACGTGACCGGATCACCTTAGATTTATCCTTCCTTCTTTCCTCTCATCATTTACTAATCAGGCGTCCATTACATGATTAATTCTTGCGCCACGCATATAGCCTTCCACGAATCCACGTTCTCGTTTTTATCTCTTTCCGCGCAGGGCGAGTGTAATTTACTGGCGTTGATTTGCAGTTACGCGTACCGTCGTTAGGTAATGATGCGTGCACTGTTGCCGGTGAAATACGAGTGAGTTTTCCGTTTTCCCTCATCTGTCTTCGTTTAGCGAGAAATTCATAGACCATGACTACGTTTTTTTTAAATGGAGGAACACGTTGCTATTTTTCCTTGTTTCAAATAAGTATCTTTCTTGAATTATTTCAGTATTGGTGGCTGCTAGATTTGACGATGCAGAAGAAGTACATCGGCTGTTGCGCGTGTATCGTATTTTTAATGGTGTGTGCCTAAGTATGGTGACTAGGCTACAAAGCATCATCATCATACACCAGAATGACATTTTCAATGCTTTCTGCTCCGGAGAGCCATTAACACCTGTATGAATTCAATTCGTTATCATTTACATTTTTCTTTCTGGTTTATCATCAGTTAGAATTAAGTTTATGGCTCCGTCACCATCTTCGTCATTTACAGATTTTTTATCATAATCTGAAGTGTTCTCACGCCTAGTTGACATTAGTATGGTAAAGATTGATGAAAATCTTCCTTTCAAGACGCGTAAAATTCACACATGAGGGTTGTGAGGCTCGTTCCTTTTCCTGAGCCACCTGCAATTTTCCTGGAAGATCTGATACCCATAATGTAACACAGCTTGTATCAGGCTGGTCACGTTCAAAGATCTCTCCTTGATTCGAAGTCGGGACCTCAGGTTAGCATTCAAACTCTCTCCCCATTGGGAAAATGCGCTTTCTAATTGATAGAATACAGACTAGTAATTTTACTGAAGAGGTAAATTGTTATTTTCGATAGAAAACTCATCCCTTCTACGCTTTTTAAAAGATAGAATACCAAATAGTAACTCTGTTTCAGAGGTAAATTTTTCTTTCCCATTGGATACTCATATCTGCTGCAGTCATTTAAACAGAAATATCTTTTACTGATGTATTGCGTCCTATCTCGTTTCATTACGGGATATATTTTATATAATTATGCACACATGAAGAGGTTAGCTGATAGGCGAATGGAATTGAGAGCTGCATCAAACAAATCTAAAGATTGATGACCGATGGTGATTACGAACGCCACACTAATCATTCTTCATTTCCGTGGTTTTGTCCGTCTACGATATCCTATTACCAGACGTTTACTCTCTTATGGGAAAATTGACTGTCTTATGACATTTAAGGGTACTGGTTAGCACAATTCCATTATATTCTCTTGGGCTTTCTATGTATCGTATTGAATCACTCAGAAAACCTCAAGTTTAAAGTTATCCGTTCCCGAAGCCTGAATCAATGCCTTGCCCCTCCGATTTTGTTCCCTACAAAGTATAAAATAAATCCGTAACACTCTGGTCGTAAATTTCTATTTTTGAGATAGAAACAAGCGGGCAAGCTTCACCTCGATCACGTTTTCCTCGTTGCCTATGTATACGTCGAACCACGATTGCTGGCGATGAAACTTCCATCTCCTAATGCTTTTAATTTCATTTCACATAGTATTTGGAGCCGAAATCGACTGCGGCCATTCATCAAAATTCATTCAGGCATTCAAACACATTTCCTCTTGATCAAAATACACATTTCTTCCTTCATCTATGATCTTCTCTGCCTGTAGTTTTTACTGTGCTATCTCTATTTCGTGGTGGGTACCCCAACACATCCTGGCAAACTAGTTTATGTAGTTGGTTGCTTTTTCAGGTGAGACGATCGACAGCTGAGGTCATTTGCGCCATTTAGGATAGGTGGGTAATTGAGTAATGATAGGAGTTTTCAGGGAACGGAGGAAGGGTGGAGAGAAACCCAGCGTCGGAATTAGTCTACTCTTAACGAAAGGCGCCAAGGGGACCTAGGCTTAACGTCCCATCCGACGGACGGAGTACTGAACTTGAAATGCCCTCCACTAGGCACTCTAGTGGAGGGCATTTCAAGTTTTATGTTATCAAGGGCATTTCTACTCCACTAGTTTACGTGTAGTTTATGAATGTCTGTAGATGTGAGTAAATACTAGAACTCGCGAGTGGAACTTACACACGCATCATACGATGCTTGATCCTCTGCGAAATCTGCTATCCTGACAATCGAAGTAGGCTAGCACACTTACATTCGCAGATTACCCTACGAGCTACTTCTAAGGTTGTGTGGCAAGGGGTGAATCATCTGTAATCATGCACTACATCAACATCAATCACGTACATGCACCAAGTTTCATATTTAAACTTGATAATGAAAACGTGTTTGTCTCGCTTGCACCAGCCACATGCAAACCATTTTATTAGAATATATGATGTGATGTACATGTTTATTATAATTATTATTATTCCGTTACGCATTTGCTGTTATGCAGTAATTGTAATTCCAGTTATTATTGCAAAGATGCAGTTAGAATTGGCAGACCAACAAGGTCTGTCATTGGAAAACTAAACTTATCCTTGAACATGTATGATTTTTGTTGTCATTTTATCGGGATGTGTGGTGTTCTGGTCCTACTCCGAGGACTTGGGGTCGCATCTCATATGAGGTAATTAGTAGGATTATATTAGTGACATAGTGGTTACAATTTGAGTGATGTGGAGAGAGAGAGAGGGGGCACTTCTGCTTCTTTACTTTTAATTTTTTATTGTGGAAGCACTAGCATGATGCTGTTTTTATTACGTGTCCTAAATTCTAAAACTATTCATAAAATGTATTCAAGTGGTTTACCTACCTATATGCTTTGTGTTGGAATCCCCGTCTTCCACAAAGCCTTCCTCAAATTGCTAACCAATCAATTCATTTGCATCTGTACCAATATTGCCGAGACCGATATCTTCCACCGGATATATTTTTAAATACGCCGCTGATTGTTCTCTGCTTTTAAACATCAAGATGTTCCTTATCAACTCTGGGTTGAGAAACGAAGTCTTGATTTAATGAGTTGAACGTTTTACCTGTACGAGATCATTGTACGATAGTATCATCTTTCCAATATGTTTTTAGATTCGCGTGTGGGTTGGATTTGAATTGGTGAGTTGGGTGGAGTAGCAGTCGGACAAATCAGTGTTTAGTTCCCGGCCGGCAGGGGTAGTAATTTCTTTAAAGCGTTGGTTTGGCAATTGAAATTTCGTGGTTTCGAATCCTTTCTCGAGAATGGGTGATGTGTTTGTCTCAAGACTAAGTTATTCTATACTTTTCGATTTAAAAAAATTAGTCGGATTGATCGGAGTGTCTTAAATTTCGTGCTGAATACCTATTAATTTTTATAGTAAGGGAGGAAAGGGAATTGATGAGAGGAATTATGAGGTGGCAGTAAAGTTTCATTGCGAGGCAACAAAACGCCTGAGAGAATGGGGTCGTTTACCATATTTTTTTATTGCCGAATCTGATAGTTTGAAAAATAAAAAGACCCGTATTATTCCGTTTTTTGATCCGACAATTATTTCCCGAGTTATAAGCGGCGAAAAACTGATGTTTTTAACCCTTGCGGAAAAGTGGGCGTGGTGCAACCTCTGACGTATATCGACTTCGTCGAATCAGAACTGAGCCCGCGAAGCTTCTTTGCCTTATCGCAATGCGGGGGACACAGCTGACTCGGCCAATGGGAGCGATTTCGACAGCATCTGTGCGAGCAGACCTTCCGAGAACCCCCCTCCGCTCCCTTCCCCCTCTCCCGAAAGCAGTCAAGGACGGGAGGAAAATGACGTCAATGTTATCACAGCAGCATTTTCGGTGGGCGTCATCTTTTGCTTATTTTAATTTTTGATTTATGAGTGAATGGTTGTAGTTAGAAGATTAATTTTTTCACTAAAATTCTTTTTTCGTTTCCATCTAACAATTTCGTGTACAAAATTGCGATTTCGGTTCCGAGTAAACGCCCCCATTATGAAGGGTAGAACGCTGTGTGATCGTTGGTACGGTGATTTATCACCTGAAGTTCTTACGATGCGAAGATTCGTCCGATTCCGAGGAATTACAAAATAGTCGGTTTGAAGTTCCTGTGCGACGGGTGGCGGCATCGCGACCTCTCGGGCGTTGGGTATTGAGGATGTTGCGTAACGCAGTTATTACGCGTTGGCAAGGTTGTGGTTCCGACTTGACTCGCACCAAACCGCAGTCCGCAAAGCCGAAAGTGCCCGAGGGGGAAACTTCGTAATTCAGCCCTTCGCCATCCGCCCGACCCTCTGAAGGCGTAATGACAGTTTCTAATGGTTCTTAAATTCCCTGCGGTTGGTTCTCTAGAAGTTAACCGCATCGAAAATACCCTAAGTATTGTGGAATTCCTCTTGGTTTGTATCAACGTAAAACATAATATGTCCGTCATCATTAGATTGGTTTCATCAGATCAGATCGTTGCTATCTGCTCGATTCTTCCATCGGCTAACCTCAGATGGTTATATATTTCTCTTTTACATCCTTTAATATCTTTTGACTACGCATTCCATATGCTTATCCGAATTATTTCGTCCAATGTAACCAAGACAGATAGTGCTCCTAAAAATAATTTCACCTTCCGACGTCTTAACATGCAGTAGTTCCCAATCAATTTTCTCTCGACGACTATTCTTCTCCACCATGCTTTAAGATGTGTCCGATTAGATTTCCTCGTCTTCATATCTGATTTATTCATTATTTTCATTTTCCTGTATTCATTCCTAGATTTTTCTTAGCTTACTCGATCCAGTCATTTTTCACGCATCTCTCTTCGATAACATAACAATTCAAACGATTGCAGTCGTATAATTTCTCACTCGCTGCCTTGAAACGAGTCTTTCTTATGTACTTTCGAGTAGGAGTGCGCCAAATGTATTCACTCATAGGTATTTGAGAACCCAAGTCAATACATGAGTACCCGAATGAGGCTGAGCAGTACATGAGCAGATGAATGAGTACATGAATACCTTGATGAGTAGTTTAATACCCGAATGAATACATGAGTACTTGTCGAGTTCATGAATATCTCGATGAGTAGATGAGTACCCGAACGAGTACTTCGATACCTCGACGACTGAATGAGTACCCGAGTGGTACTCCGGGTATTAGATTGGTTACGTTACGTGGTATAAGGGTTGGAAAAGAAGACAAGGACGACTACCTCAGCGAATACTTGAATGCCTAGTTGAATAGCCTTGAATACGAGCACCGGAATGAATACCCCAGCGAGTATCCGAGTACCCACCTCGATGAATACCGCTGTTTACATTCGACCGCTAAGTTTTCGGGAAGACTATTTGACCACCTCGACTGAAGTCTCCTTTCTTCCGTGCCCTTCGCGAGGTTTGCAAGGCGTAGGTAACGCATGAGTGGATGCTTGTATTCGCTATCGTTCCTTCGGCGCCCGAAGTTGTAAGTGTAAGGAAATCTAAGAGCAAAGGACAAGATTTTTCAGAAGTGACTTTTTATCTTATGCTACAAAACAAGAGAAGGAGTGGGGTTATTATGAATGGTTAATTGTATCTGAAAAATAATGCAAAAACTTTAAATTCTTATTTGTTCAAACATTGGGATAGTCATGAGTTCTTGGAGTTGGGGTAGTCCGACCTCTTGTTACTGGAAATATTATCACTCACTCAATCAGTGATTCAACCCGAAGGTTGGTCTTTGATAGGTGAGAGTAGAGATCACGCCCTACTAAGCCAACGGCGTGTGAAATTCACACATTCAGGGTAGGGGGGCCAGTTCCTTTCCCTTGGCCACCATGGGGTCCATGGGGTCTCCCGCCTCAGCCATGTCACTCCTCTCCACGGAAGAGAAGATTTCTCCGATAAATGCGATCATTATATCAGTGTCCCACACAGCCTGACGTAGTGATGTACTGATTCATGTGTTTGCACGACAGATGTTGGGCATTGGGGAAAGCTAGAACATGTTGTAGGTTACGATCTAGATCTCCTAAACTGTGTAATATTTTTTTATCGTTATGAACAGAATGCAAGTGTGGTGAAAATGTCGCGGCGAAATAGGTTTTCTCTGAACCGGAAATTGAACCAAGGACCTTTGGCCTGCCGGGCCTATGCGCAGACTAACACTTTATTTAGGATTCCTGATCGTGAAAACAATTTTTAGAATGCATAGGAGCTAGATCTCATTTTCCATCACGGTACATATTGGATGACAGTCTTAAAACGGAAATGGGCTTCAAGGAAACCACTGTCCACGACGATAGATTCTTTAAATTGTCATTAAGAGCAATAGTCACCTTGGTCACATTAATATGAATTTGGAATTCGGTCCAGGGGGTTTGTGTTTGAAACCGTCGGGATTATCTCGAATAGGTCACCAAGGGTTACGTGGTATAAACAAGAATATTTCGCAAATTTGGTGTGTTAAAGCCTCTGATTACAATGTCAATCATTGTTTATACTTGTTTTTATCTCATCTGGAGGCTCTATACTCGATACAGAATAGAAAAACTCAAGTGAAAACAATTAATGACATTATAAAGAGCTATTCAGACACATTATATTTGTAACCATTTCTGTTTATACCACGTGAATCATTGGTTACCTATTCGATATAATCCCGACGCTTTTATGCACAATACCTCGTGACACATTTTTCCTCGGGTTTCTCCTTAGCTGCCTATTTTATTTTATCAAGGTCACTGGCTCAATAACGTGATTAAGTAATTAAAATTTAATATCTGTTTTCAGCTAAGAAATATATATTTACATACGCTTTATTTTTAGTAACTTTTCATTATTACTTATGTACTGTTATTTATTTTCATTACTATTTATTTGCTAATTAAAATTGCTAATATTTATTTATTATTATTTTTTACTCTGTTAACAATTATTAACACTGGAAATATTACATGATGAGTGATGCAAATTAACTAAAGCTGTCGACGCAATCTGCTAACACTTTATTCTACGGAATACCACTAATGCGGCTATCGCGTCTATAAAATTGCATATGCACATAATGCCCCTAAGTGACTCTTGGCATGGCCTTAGCGGGTTATTATTCTACCATTGCTTCTGAAATCTACCTATAGTCGGCGTCTACGGTATTCTTGATCCTCCCTGTATCGCGAATTTGCGTGGAAAGGGGGTCCGAGGTGAGCGTGGCATCCTCTCCGTCTCGTGGTTCTATTTTCGCTTTCATCCCCCTTTTAACGTTTCCAGCGACGGTAATATTTCGCTCTCGCAAAGTCGTCCCTCTTTCCGACCCCCTCCGTGCCGAGAGGATAATTTGATTCGCATCGCCATCGAAAGCTCTCGGAAAAAAAATGGTTCGGTCGTAAACACTACTTAATATGCGCGCACCAGACCTCATTTTTTTTATTTAAACGACACGGTCGAGCTATTATTGTGCCGTCTCCCCAAACGGACTTTATTAAATGCTGCTGCCATTTTGTTTATTCCTCTCGGTATCCCGTGAGATTATTCGCGCCGGCCTGTTGGCGTTTAATGCCTAAACGCTGTCGGCACGAGTTGGCGATATCGCCCGCGAGGGAGCGAGCCGAGAGGGACGAAAGTAGTTGGTGGGAGAGATTCCCAAGTGCCCGCTCTTCGCCGGTGAATCCACTTTGGCAGGTCCCGTAAAGTGATCATTCCTGTTCAAGAAATAGCTCAGTTATTCTCGAAAGGTGACCAGCAGCTTTGGCCATTTGCACCATTTAGTATTCGGGTGAAAATCTTTGTTCAACCCGAAGGTCGTTTCGGTTACCGAATCCAACAAATATGCCCACCGTCGTGTGGAATTCACACTTGGTTGAGGGATCAGTTACGTTCCCTGTGCCGACTTTGGTCTCCCCAGATAGATCTGGTCCCGGGAAATAACAGAGATAAGTGTTTGGCTCAGCAATTCGAAGGTCTTGTTCTGGATTTAAACCCGGGACCTGCCGTGAGTAACCCAAAGCTATAACCACTGTGCTACCACTCTCCATTACCATGGCGATTGGAAGGGAAATGGAGTTGGTTTTACGTACATAATATTGTACAATTGACAGTACGCGCAAATCCATGACCTGGATGGAGAAAAACCCACCCAGGTGGGATTCGAATCCGCGACCGTAGGATTGGCAGGCGAGGGGTTTTACCACTGAGTCCAGCTCGGTATAGAGGTAGGAATTTTACAGGGAACGGAGGAAGGGTGGAGAGAAATCTATCATCGGCATTGGTCTTCTCTTAATATAAGGTGCCGAGAGGTCCACGGTTTAATGTCCTATCTGACGGACAGAGTACTGAACTAATAGTGCTCCCCGTCAGTAATCGAGTGATCGGTATCCCAATGAAAAATCTCTGCCGCTGCTGCAATACATATCCAGATCCTCGGGAAGGGATGCCAGTCGTCTTCCCACCACACAAGCCCGATCCTCTTGAAGTTAATATTTTTAATGAATTCCTTTTGATTTGATATAGTGTTGCTCAACTTAAATGCGAACGGTTGTCAATATAAAATTACTAGCTTGCAAACAAATCGTTAATCACCCCTTCTTACTTCTAACTAAGACCATGAGTATGAGTATTGAATGTATTATTGTTCCTCACGTCACTCGTTTCGGCTACCAGCATGATGTTAGCGATCTATGGAATATAATGGCAATTTTCACCTTGTATGACCACAGCTTGTAAGGCTGATTCCTATTCTACCCTCCTATTAACATTTAAGCCGCTCTATATCTTCCGAAAATTACATTTTTATCATATGGAGGGTAATATTTTTTAGCTCGAGGTAATGGCGTACCGTGGTACACCGCTTATATTTAAGTGTAGACAGGAGAGTACTATTAACATTATTCCGAGTGGGAAAATATTCATGATCTTCCTGAAAGGTGTTTGATAAAGTGCATTTCATTTGTTTTCGTGATTAGGCCCTTTCTTTTTCATTGACGAGATATTTGGATCCCTGATGTGTGATGTAGTCTTTAATCGAGTAAATTCCGCTTTGTGAGTAGCCCTGGGCTTTCTTAAATATTCATTTCTCGATCCATTTGCTTTCCTCTTCCCTCCTTTTGCGGCTGAGTTGTTTTGAAGCAAGTTTCAGTTACAGGATAATGATACTTCAAAGTGGCAGCAATTTGGCATGTATTTTGAAGGGTTCATTACCTCTTGCAGACGAAGCAATCATCCAGGGAATATTTTTGTCCACAATGTGTACTCGTATGCGGCACAATTACAGTGAGACAGTCCACACCTCAAGAATAAAAAGACTGAATGAGTGCAGAGGAGAACTCCTCCCTCACTCAATTTAGAGCAAGAGTTTTGGTGGTTTTACATTTCTCAAATCACCTCGCTGAATGTATTCGCTTTAATCAAAGCGTTTTGTTTTATTACGCATGGAAGCCGTTTTAAAACTACGAGTTTTCATGCTCCGATCCTCGGAAACGGGTTATCCGAAAAATCTTTATAATGACTATACATGCCGCCAGAAAGCATTACTCTGTGCAACACTTCCCTACTTTGAATTTGTAATTTGAAATTAAAGGGTGTAAGTCTGAATTAAGAGTCTGGGTTTAGTTACTACACCTCTCGAGGCCAGACTGTAGAAACTCTTGAACGATTGTTGTTTTACTAGATTTACCGAGTTAAAGATAGGCGCTGAACTCATATGGTAGCTGTAGCAAAATTTGTCGGTGGTCGATACTGAGAACAACTGCTTTGGATCTTAATAATGGTTTTTGGATAGTTCGTATCTCAATTATTTTAGGTATTTAATCTATAATCTCAAATCATGTTTAAACACATTACAGCTTTGGGATTCTTAAAGTTACTTATTACTTTTTCATTTGAATACCTTATGCGTTCTTCATAAACTGATAAATTGATTAATCCAATGACTCAATCAATCGCCTTATATGATCATTGTTCATTTACGATGACCCAAGATCCCGTTTTTGCAACCTTATGTATAAAGATGTTTCGCTTTTGGCCTCTCAAGCGGTTTGGTTTATTGCACTACCATGGACATTTTATGCGCGTCCTGATTTTGTCCGAGCTGTTCATATGCTAATTGATAGATCAACACCGAGCTGAATACTGCTCCCTGCCCCGCAGCCTTAACCTCATTTTTGTTAATTTTAATGTGAAGAACCTGGGACGGAATTGTATGAGGATGATTTTATTCCTGGGTTTAATTTACATAAATATTGCGAAAATGCATTTACATGCGAGAAATGAATGTATTCTTTACCAAAAGATAATTCCTTAATCAGGGTTGATAAAATTTGGTGTTCAAAAATATTCTTTCCAAAGGTTTAGGAGAAAATGCTCTTCCAAAATAGGGATAACAACATTCCACTTTTTTACAGTGGGACCCTTTAGGTAGGGCTTCAATTTATTTGATCAAATATGTTAATAAAAACTGTTGTGGATATTTTGTTTCATGGTTATTGATCGCATAAACTAACTGAGTGCCTGATTCTTTTTACAGCTGTTGATAACCACGACATTATGCTAATGCTCACAAAAACTGTGGGCTAACGTTTACCCAACTTTACTGTACCCAACCCAACATGACCTTAGTTGTTGTTCCTGATGACTACGCCGGCCGGGTAGGATTAGTCAGGGGTATATGTAGCGTTCGCCTTAGAAGTAAGCCTATGCTTTGTTTAGATTTAATTCTCTGTATTTAGTTAGATTAGATGGTACGACAGATCCAGTATCTTTTCTTAATCGTAAATCCAAATTCAACCTTATGAGACAGTAACAGGCAGTTCTGTGTATTGTGGGTCACATACGTACAAGGGGGTTTATTTGCCGTATTTTCTTGGTTTGCTGTTGGTTCATATATATTTTCTTACTACTTTAACTTAACGACATTTGAATAGAGGCCTTGCCAAAATATCGATGTAACAGTTACATGTGCACCGAAAGGAACGTGACTCCTTGCTGCATCGCTCATTTGCGACAATTCTGCTAAAGGCCTCAGGTTCCTTGCCCTTGACCATAGCATTTGAAGCTATTTCTAATCAAATTCTACCACTGATACTAATTATTATTATAATTAGTTATCTACGGGTGGAGGTAGGTTTAGGAGGGCATTAAAATCTTACCCTGACCTTCTTCTTCTGCAGCTCACATACCTCCTACCTCCCATTGTTCCATCCAAACCTCCTCCTCCCTATACTCCGCTTACCCAACATTTTTCCCCTAACACGTATGTCAACAAACACTACCTCTTATAAACTGCTCCATCCGGTTCCTCCGCTTTCCGCTATTTTCCTAGATAAGCTTCCTTTCCTTTCCTTTCATCTGTACTAGTAGTACTACCGTAAACTCCCGATTTGCCGAGCTAATGACTGGTAAAGGGTGCAAGGGTAATCGGGAAACACGGATAATACGCTTTTTCATTCTTTCCGGATTCAGTTCTCTACGCTGCACGGCCAAAATGAATCAACTCCCTAAGGAAATAACTCAATCTGCCAATTGAAAGATCCTCGCTGTGCATAATAGAGTTTTATGAAAAAAAAAGAACCCAGTAGAGCTGTCCCGGTCGCAATTAAGTGTTCGCAAACCTCGGGTGGCGGCACGAAGCCTGCCGTAAGACATTGGACCAGTTGGTAGGGCCGTAGAGAAAGACACGATTGGAGGAGAAAACAAAAGTTTACTTACCTTTGAGACCCCTGGCAATGTGCGGATAATCCTCAGCCCGGTTAACGCGCGCACGGATAATCGGGAGTTTAATGTACTCTAAATTGTGCAAGGTGATGCCTCGTGTGGCATTATTTGTGTTAGTTCTATCTCCCAGTAATGAAAGTACTCTAAGGTTTTTGTGTGATCTTTAACTGCTGAAGTTATATCGAACTATATAACTTATGCTCTTAATACTGGAACAAATCCCACATGTATACCCAGCAGGAGGGTGTTTGAATCCATTGGCATTATCTCGAGCCGTTAACCAAGGAGTCACGTTAAAATAATTTTTTAATGAATAAAATTTCTCGGATTTCACACCGGTTGATATCGTTAAATGCCACTCACGTTTCGATGACTCATTACTCATCAGATTGAATGATTTGGAGAGGTTAAGACTGATAGACAAGTGATTTCTTTAGACTATTGCGCTGAAAGGCCTTTCTGGGAAACCTGGAAGGAAAAGGAACCGGGGAAACATAATCGAGATCGAGTTCGTACCTTCAGTCTCTGAATCAAGAATATGAGCCACAGGATGAGAATATCTTAAATAAAAACATTGAGTGAAATGGTTACGAGCGATTGTAACACACCGAATTTGCAGACCGTTCGCGTTTTTCCCACGTGACTCCTTGGTTATCTAACGGAGATAAGGGGGCGTCCATTAATTACGTGAGACGTTTAGGGGGGTGAGGGGGTTGAGCAGATTATCACCCAATCTCGCGTGGGGGAGAGGGCAAATATCATGTAATTTTTTTTCCGCAAGAAACAGTGCAAAATCGCGAGAAAACTGGTTTAAATTACCTTTCCTGTGTTAAATTAAATTCCGTACGTTAAACATGATTCACCACTAAAATATGGATAAATCCTACACAATAATAGTTATCGCGGTTATGCGAACGTCATAAAGTAGCACAGTAGCCCCTCGATTTATTAGCCTCCACCGGCCAGCCAAACGCGCGATTTTCTCACTCTGATTCTAGACTACGTTCTTAGTAGTCTTAAATACTAGTCTTAACTAGCCATAAATAAAAATGATTAAACAATTTGTAATTGTTCTTTTTAAATAAATCCAACCCAATCAAGCACAAATTAACGTATTTACACTAAAAATACGCATTTTGAAAAATTTCACGCGACATCACGTGAGAGAGAGGGGGGGGGGGAGGGGGTCGACCCAAATCTCACGACATCTCACCAAGGGGGGAGGGTCGAAAAACCGCCAAAATCGCCTCACGTAATTAAATGACGCCCCCTAATTCCGACGGTTTCAAAAGAAACTCATTGGGCGGGATTCGAACACGGAATCATTGGGTTGTCACCTGGTTACCACGGCCGGCGTAGTTCTTCCTCCATTACGTCTGTGCGAAAACGCAGTTTACGAGTCGTACTATAATCACGCGCTAGCCTCTCTCTCGCTCCAGCTCTCACTCTTTCTCTCTCGTGGTGTTCCCGCCTTGTGTGATTCCGGCCGTCGCTGTGCGAAGGACGCACGTCGTGGCTCGCCGAGGTGGTTAGGCGTTTCCCACCACACTCCGCTCGGTAGTCATAAATCATGGAGGGAACGGCCCTATTATACGGCCCCTCCGAATCGCAACGAAAGATTCTCCCTCCCATTTCAATCCCCGAGGAAAAAAACGAGAATAACCCGTTCGGAAAGTGGGAACGTTTCCCTCGTTGCGATCTTCGTTGGAATTTTTATCGATCATCCCAGTTCCGCGTAATAAAACAGTAAAAATCCATTCCCTCTAGTTCCTAATAATCTGAAGAAACCCTGAAGACGAGGAGTTTGATGATAGGCATCGGATGCCAACTACCATGGTTATATCAATCCACCTCGCCTAGGGCCTTAACCCTAATGAGAACAGAGTATCTATGTCCGAGATGGGATCCGAACCCGCAACCTCTGGGTTGACAAGTCGCAGACCCGAAGTCATTCATTCTGTTACTTCAGATTAAAGTTTATCAATGTATTCAAATAATTTGAGCTCTAGGTTGACGCCGCAGGTATATTTCCGCCCCAAACGTCGTCAGCAGGACTGACAGAGTCCACAAATTTAATGAGATTCAATGTTCGAATAGGAAGATCCATGACTTGCCTTTTTCCACTCGCAGCCCATTAACGCACCGCAAATCTTGCTTAGTGCTTAAAAAATTACGTATCTCTTTTCATCCTTTTTCTCGGAATGTTTCTTCTTAAAACTAATATTCACGGTTGGTTACCCTCCATCCCCTCTTTCACGATTTATGGGCCCTTGCAGGGTAACATGAAGAGTGGGAAGAGTACTCGAAGAGGAAAGTTTAAATTTTGATGATGAGGTTAATTTTCATGAGCATGAAAAATATGTTCTCACACACCATTGTGTACATTACTGCATTGGAGCCCGCCGGTTTAAGCTGTTGTACAGTATCGGAAGGATTAATGCTCAAATGAAATGGCACAAAGCATGTCTAACCAAACTGAAGTTGTTTGATTTTCTCGAACTGTCTCTTCTATTCTCCTTATTGAGATGTGTTATTTCACACATTTTAATCGAGTGGGCTATAATATCAGTAGCTAGGTCTGTTTTCGGGTTGAACTACGCTCTTTAATTATATGCATATCCGTTTCGTCATTATTTGTGCAGAAACAATCAAAATACGTAATTTGTGGATGTTGACTTAAATTAAAGGATGAGATAATAATTTATTTTGTGACCTTTTTTGATTCTCTTTGAAGAATATACCTCTTGAGAACCGGCCGATAACCGATTTTACAGGGACTATTGCGTTGAGGTAACTAATGTAGAAGCTTTCATTTTAAAGGAATGCCTTTAATTCAAATGCATTTATAAATTTGCGACTACATTGACCGCTTTGTTTCGGGCGCGTTTGGATCGGCACACCGAGTTGCCAGTCATAATCTAAAATGAGTGAGTTTTGGTTATAAAAGAATACTTTTATTAAATCGTGGAAAATCTGTCTACGTTCGCCATAAAAAGGTGTGTATGCATAAAATGCTCAGAAATGGATTCGGTCTGTCATCGGATGCTAAGTTTTTATTCCCATAAAATAGTGCTGGATGGGAATCGTTTGTGTATCATTGCTCGTGGAAATGGAATGCCTATTTCTGAAAAAAATTTTATTCCGCCATCTTCCGCAATTCTTTACAGTCTTGCAGACCAAGGAAAGGGAATGGGGAGAGAGAGAGAGAGAGGTGGGGAAGAGGTCAAGGAGGCGGGGAGGTCGGGAAAAATGAAGGGCAAGAGCGTGTGAAATACCAAACGTACCTGCGCGTAGCGATGTCACCGCCGTCCTCGTCCTCCCTGCGCTGTGAAATCCTCCCCAAGGCGAAGAGAGAGGGTAGCGGCTTTACCTCATCGGCGGTATTTCTCTTGTCGCTTCCCAAACCTCTCCCTCTACCTGTACAAGAGAGAGAGCATTTTCCGTTACGCGAATGGAAGGGGTCAGGCGGGAGTGAGGTGGTGGAGACTTCGATGATCGAAGGGCAGCCACCCCGCCCCGTGAGTGCGCTTCTCTTGAGGAAAGGACGCCGGACGCCACTTGTCCGTCTCCTGCCTCTTTCGTTGTCAGTTCCTTCCCATCTCATCGTCCCTCCTTCCTCTCGCGACATCGGTCCGCTCCCGACTGACGTCTCGTGGCATGCTACGCCAACGGCAACCGTGCAGACGTCCAGGAGGTGCGATGCCATCTGCCAAGGATCTGTCCTCCTGTCTAGCAGCGGCCCGGGTTACCGCTGTCAGCAGAAGTCGACTCAAACCTTCCATTCCCCCTCAACCATTCTCTTTCCGATTTTCATTCCATTATTTAAGACGATTTTATACTCTGGTGTGATCCGAAGCGCGGGTGACGTCACGGGCGCTTGATTTATCTCCCGTGCGGTGTTGTCGAAATTCTCCACTGCTCGTTTCCCTGTGAATACATCAGAAACTACTCTCTCGCTATCCCATCGGCTCTTTCACCTCTGCGTTCCTTTATTTGCTCCTCTTTATTGCTCTCGTTCGCTCCGAGACGTCATGAGAATTTTCTTTATTACTCACTTGATTTATGCGTTCTACAGTGTTGTCAAATATCTCAATCGTCCTGCTTTTAAATTTACATTCGTAACTTTCCCTTGATACTCTCTTCTGACTTCGTATCTTTCCCTTGATACTCTCTTCTGACTTCGTATCTATCCGGGGTCGGATTATTTTCTTGTCGCTTAAGGACAAGAGTGGCGTCATCGGCACTCCAATGTCTCTCATTTGTTTACCTGTATTCCCTGCGTTGCCAAATCTCCCGTTTCCCTTCCCAGGCGAGTTTCCAATCCCTCGGTTTCGCTTGAAATCTCCCGGAGTCGGACAATATTTTTTGATGATCCGGAACAGAGTGGTTTTCCTAATGACACTATTAGTTAATTTCTATGATCACGTAGAGTAAAACATTCAGAATTATGTCTCGTAGAATTGTGATATGTTGTGCATATTTATGGTGCTTATTACCAAAAAGAACACATTATTGGGTAATTGCCCTCTAATCATCACGGAACACCTCATTTGGGATATTTCCCAGAATCAGCCCTTCAAGAGTTCAAGTGCAACCTTACTTTCCTCTCATCTTTCCTCTCATGCCTTCGCGTTGAAGCTCCGAAGTCAGGAGTTGGGATCGGACGAGATTTAAAGTAAAACCAAGTTTAATGATGTTTCAAAATAAGATAAGTGGTAAAGTTACAAAAAATAAAGTCGGAGAATTTCGTGCAATGCTCTTAACCTTGAAATTTTCGCGAGTGTTGGCCTAATAGTATACCTCAAGCGATTTCTCCATGCCATTTTTTAACCCCTAAATTTCAAGCCCATTTTGTTCCCTCATAGCTACTAATAATGCACCTACGCAAAGCTTAAAATTTTTTTTTAATGCGAGAAACTCTGCCAGGTTTACGCTCCGGAAAGTTGAGGAAACTCAAGCAATTCCTTTCAAAGTACTATGCTTGGGAGAGGAATCGTCGAGGCACTTCTCGGGCTCTCTTTTATTGGTTGATAAGCTTGATAACGCCATGTAAATCCTTGAAATCGCCCTTATCTTACAAGTTCAAGCGATGAGAGGTGGATGTTTCCTCTATGCTATCAAATTTCCGTTCCTTTGAGCATTCGTTTTATGTATTGTACACGCGGCGTCCGATATGCAAGGAAAGATAGACAGCAAGATTTTCTTTCTCCCTCTTTCATTGGAGGGAAGGTTGGATGCCGTCATGATAATCTAGGACGTCACTCTCTCCATATACGGAGCGTCGGGGATGAGCTAAAGAATCCGCCTTCCTTTTATCCGTGCCCCGAATCCACGAGTAGCTCAGATGATCCCGACTCAGTGGGATTGATCTAATGAGAGAAACTGGCACTTCCCTTTCTGTTAAATTTTCAATATTAATGGGTTACCAGGGGAATGGGTGGTGTTTAGTGTTTTGGCTTCCCATACGGAGGGCCCGGGTTTGTATTCCGCCGGTGGCTCATTTTTCAACACCGATCCCTACTTCAGTGCTGTGTGGAGAGTCCTTCAAGTTCAGTATTGTTAAGAGTGTTAAATCGTGGACTACGGGGATCGGGTTGGTGAAGTGTCTCGAGTGTTGGCCTCCCATTCCGATGGCCCAGGTTTGTATCTCGGCAGTGGCAGATAGTTTTCATTGGTATACCCGGTTCCACCTTGAGCGCTATGTGGAGAGCACTCCACGTTCAGCTATCCGATTAACGGATGGGACCTGAAACTGTTTACCCCTTGATGCCTTTCGTTTGGAATAGACTACTATTCGCGCCAAAATCTTGTAGACTCGAGTTTAAACCTAAATAACTCCGAAACCGTTAATCGGAATTTATCGTTATTTAGATAATTATATCACAGCAATTTAGATAATTTTGTTGTTGACTGATTACATTGTTAGAGTAATTTTTAAAAACAAATTTCGAACCTGTTTCTTACGTTAGAGTAAAAAAGGACCCTTTTTTTTTTAGCGCTACGGCGCTATGCGTCACTTTGGCGTCTGATAACTTCCAAGAAAAGCGTTTGACTAATACATATTTTTAATACAAGGTGAAGCATATCTTTATTATTACGTCTGCTAAGTTTCAAGGTTTTCATTTTTGTACTTATTGGTATGCTATTCCATTTAAAACAGCACTTTTTCTCGGCAACTATGCATCATGGCGCCACGAGACAAAAACTATCATCTTCCTCTTTAAATTTCCAGAGCGAATCCGGCGGAGTGTCTTGCTCTGAGCTCGCGATTTTTTCAGGAAACATAAAATTAGATGTAAAATAAGGTGCTAATTTCAGCTAAATGATAATATCTGATTCGCTCTGGAAATTTCAGAGGAAGATGACAGTTTTAGTCACGTGGCGCCATGATGCATAGTTGCCGAGAAGAAGTGCGGTTCTAAATGGAATAGCATACCAATAAGTACTAAAGTTAAAACCTTGAAACTTCGTAGACGTAATAATAAAGATATAATTCACCTTGTATTAAATATTTGTTGTAGTCAAACGCTTTGCTTGGAAGTTATTGGACGTCAAAGTGACGCATGGCGCCGTAGTGCTAAAAAATGGGTCCTTTTTTACTCTAACGTAAGCAAAAGGTTCCAATTTGTTTTTAAAAATTACTCTAATAATGTAGTCAGTCAACAACAAAATTATCTAAATTACTATGTAGATAACGTGAAAATTCGATGAACGATTTCGGAGTTATTTAGGTTTAAACTCGAGTCTACAAGATTTTGGCGCGGACGTAATGCCGACGCAGGGTTTTTGCCACTCTTCCTCTATTTCTTGTGTACTTCCACCTCTAACCAATTACCTGCCTTTCCTAAATGGTGCAAATAACATACGCTGTAGATGCTATCTTCCATAAAAATACTGCTACTTTCGGGTGACGAAAGATTGTGGTAAATATCAGTGGCGGATCTATGGGGGGGGCTATACCCCCCCCCCCCCAACCCCCCCCCCGGGGGGGGCTATTTTTGCAGGTTACCACTTTGTACAAAGGTATTTATTTGTATTATCCGCTAAATATACCTACTATAACAAATTAACATACAAATTAGTTTTAAACTTAGGGCCTATTTTACACACTTTTGGTATGTTACAATCCGAAGCGATACTTGTGAAACCGGACAAATAATCACGAATTCGCGCAATAGCGCAGCGGCAGCCTCTGTATTTATTTGGCTGTACACGTGAAAATTATAAAAACTCTCAACACAGACAAAACGATATAACAAAAAGAATAAAGGATATATATATTTTACTATTTTATAGCACCCATTAAAAATTCCCCCTTTTATTGTTAAGTATCTCTAGTTCAAAGATCAACAAGCAGTCAAATTTAAATTAAGTGTAATTACATTTTGAATTTTTTTCCTCTTTAAGCTTCCTGACTCTTGTTTAATGTAAAAAAATTTATAATAAAAACAAATGAACTTATCTAATCATAAATGCGATTTGACTATATTTGTGTTCCTTATCATTAAGTCATACTTTAAAATCTAGATAAAGCATCATCATAAGTTTTTAATTTTATTTTAATTTTATTATTATTAATACTGGTATTTTTTATTTTTTTATTGATATTACCGGTATTTCAATCTAGGCCCATAATGACCACCATAAACCTTTTACTAATAAAAAGGCCTACTGCATGTGCATATTAGTGTTTTTTTATCAAAGAATTAGCCTAAAACCGCCGTTTTGAGTCTTGAAAATCCCAAATTTCCAAAATCTCCGAACCCCCCTTCGGCTGGGGGGAATTCCCCAGACCCCCGGTTTGCCCCCCCTTGCTCCAAACCTAGATCCGCCACTGGTAAACATACTAAGAGAGAGAGAGAGAGGGAGAGAGTTAGAGAAGAGAATATTGGGTAGCGGAGGTAGAATTCAAATTCTATTTCTTCTTTGTCGGATAAATTTATTTTTTTTGTGTCCTCTGCGTTCACAAGCAATACGTCGTCTAGAATTTGGCCTCCTTAAATTATTCTTTTTCTGACTTTCTGTTTGATTGGAGACGTCCAGGACTTGGGCGTAAATTAATGAGTTTAGTTTCCCGTAATCCCACTCTCCTCTATCGATCTCCACTATCGTATTTGCTTTCTGATCCATGTTCAGCCTTATAGTGTCCCCTTTTCATTGTTACTCTATTCAAGTTAACCCTTACCGTACAAATGCAAGATATTCCACAGAGAAAAAATCATTCGCCTTGATTTCGCGGCTAGCTCGCGAGCTTTGAATTTGCGCTTACCATACAGTTATAAGCATTTATTACTCGGAAGCATCGAATGCGTTTTGAATCTTCACCGTTACTAGGGATAATGTAAATTTCTTCATTCTAAAGCTCAGACATTTCTCGCTTATCTTGCCTAAAGCCTAAACGTTGTTTTCGCCATCATCGGGTAATAAAACGTTTGCGGGACACCCATCGATGTAATTTTGGAGCTGAGCCGAGTGACCGTTTTTCACGCTCAATTTACGATTGAGTAGGTACAATATTGCCCTTAAAATGCGATACGTAATGGCATTTTTAGGATCGTTCTGCGTAAATATATAAGTTGAAAATTTTTCCCCTCACCGATCAATCGATCAATTAAGACCTGATTAGTATGGTGATACAGTATATTCTCTTCCCATCCCTCGGGGGGTTGTGTTTGAAACCGCCGGAATTATCTCGAATAGGTAACCAGGGAGTCACGTGGTGTGAACAGGAATGGTTCGCAAATTTAGGTCGTCTGAATCGCTCGTTACAATGTCATTAATTGTTTTCACTTGAGTTTTTCTCGTCTGTTTCGACTATAGAGCGCCCAGATGAAATAAAACACAAGTGTAAACAATGAATGGAAGTGAAATGGAAAATAATGAGCGATTTTAACACATAAAATTTTCGAACCATTCGTGTTTATACCACTTGACTCCTTGGTTACCAATAGGAGGTAATTGCGATGGCTTCAAACGCACCCCCCTAGGATACGGTTTGATTACTGACTGCGGCAGATTTTATCTTAAAAATACCGCTATTGTGACATGTGGGTAAACCTTCAAGTTCATTCCTCTGTCCGGCGGATGGGACGCCCCAGAGTCCTCTAAATTGCCAAATAAAATACTATTTTGAGAATGCCATCTAGAGGACTCCGGGACGCCCTAGCCTATGGTGCCTTTCCATGAGAGCGGGCAAATGCCGTCGGGTTTATAGTAACACCTCCTCCTCTCCTATACGTGCACCTCCTCTCTGAGGCACATACCATCAAGTGGTATTCACACTTAAAACCAGTGCTGTTCAAGGACAGTTATTATTACGCGCGAGATTGCCGATGGATTTTTAGGGCTGATTGGCACGAATTTCTTTCCGGAAAGATGGTGCCTTCATTCTGTACTTGAGGACTTCGAGATAAGCCCCCTCGTTCCAGTAATCTAGCTTTCAGATATCGTTCTCTCGTTGATAACTTGAACGAATTAACGCGATATTTTTTTTATTTTTAATAGCTACCGAATGTGACGTGTGGATAGAATCAATTGACAAAGTTAAAGCAGTGGCAAGCTTGAGGTAAACAGTCAAAATATCTTCAGTTAGAAGGCCACTGAATTTTATCTTTTTTGTTAACGAGAGATTGAAATGGCCCCGTTTCGTCAGCGTGATCCACTTGTGTGATTTATATAAATTTTTAAGATAACGGGTGGAGTCAAAATCTTTAAAATTGCTTTAGAAGCATAATTACGAAACGGGCAGTTAAAAAGTGGATATCTTGAGAAAGACTAGGACATCGCAACTATATGAATGTTTTTTTTACTGCTAACGTCTCCCCTCTTACAGTAAACTGTATTTTGAGTTGCATTTGTGAATTTTATTCATTAGAATCGATACTTTACATATCAGAAAATTCTGAATTTCAATAAGTGTGCATCTGTAAATGCAATTTCATATATACTATTACAAATGAAATGAAATGCGGGTGGACATTTTTTCGAGAATCATCACGAGTATCATTTAGTAAAATAAATATTTTCCATCGCATAATGCGTTTAATGTTAAAATGAGAAGTGGTGCTTCACAATTCAATTCAATGAAATATTCATTCCCCTTGTTTACGGGAAACTGTTCCACAGCAGGGAAAACTTCAGACTACTTGTTTACTGCCCGGTAACATGTTGTCAGATCATGTCGAAGACTCTGTAAAAAGTATACGATGACACTTATTCAGATAATTATTTCCACGGGGAATATTTTAAAATACTTCTACGATAGCTAGATTCTTTTTGGTACACAACATTAGCGTATTCCTTTTTGAATAGCTGTGCACACGACACAAGTTTCCGCCGTTCCCCGGCTTACTACAATAAGTTGGCTAATGCAGCTGTCAGTCTTGCTAGAGGGCTTTTAGGGATTCATCTGCTGTCGCCGATAAGTTGCCTCGGCTGATTGCTCACAATCATTGATTGATTTTGTTGAGAGATAAATGCTATGATAATTGTTTTCGAGTTGAATCAAAGTCATATACCTCATAGATTTTTTTTTTAAATCTATGAGGTCTATAATAACAGTATGACTTTGATTCAACTCGAAAACAATAAATAGTCCGATGTCCTACTTGAATTAATTTACCTAAGTTTGTTCATTATTTATCAGGAGTTTTCCTCGTGGCTTTTTCTTTCTTTACCTACTTTTTTGTCGCTAAAAGTGAGCGGGGGTAGAAAAATATCTATAACTTTACGGCTACTTGCTAGGGCTGATTAAAATTCTTAGGGAACAAGTAGAGCTCGATTCATTCGAGACATGCAGATTTCTTTAGCTAATGATTCCATCTTTTGTCGCATAAATGGACCATCAAACAGAAAATGTCATATAGAATTTCTTTAAAATGTAAAAAAAATCGTGCTTTGGACCTTATTGCTCATTTCCGACATATTTACTTGAGAACTATACGCCTTTGCTTGGTTGGCACTGTATTTTCTGTAGTCGGCGAATGTATACCGCTGCTTCTGTTCGCAGAGTGAATGGGAAGGGAAGATTCAATAGAGAGACTTAAACGTTGCGACAAGATTAAAGGAACGCAATAGCTTGCAAGGATCTTGTACCCACCCTTCAGAATCATATAGGTACAAACGTGCAAACGAAAAAATTCACCTTGATCGGGCAAAATTGCCTTTGAACGTTTTATTGCAGGAAATGATGTCCAACGCATCGTTTGAGGCAACGTGCAATGACGGCTGTTACTCGGAGGGAATGTTGTTTCCAGCCCGACCCAACCTTAGAATGTTCTCAAGGGCATGCCTTCTTTCGACGCACAGTCAAGGAATAGTTAAGAAAATTCAACAATATAATAATGTATATAATATAATATGATCTGATATGATATGATATAATATAATATTAGATAATATAGCATAGGATAGCATAGCATAGCATAGCATAGCATAGCATAGCATAGCGTAGCATAGCATAGAATAATAACGTTCGATGGCATGCTAATTATTACGAATGGCTTGTTTTACAGTTTGTAGGTCAAATTATTTAAGTTGTAATGCAACCGAAGAAAGGAGATCGAGAAGAATCCCAAGTCATTATTGAAATGCCTGTTTTACTTTCCTGATTAATGCCAAACAGGATCATCGGAACTGTGTGTAAACGTTTTATCTCTTCGTTTTCTGCCGTAATGTCAGACAGATCAATGATGACAAATTTTAGTGTAGGCGATTTCCATCATCCAGATATAATTTTCTTGTAGGGGTATTTACGTAACGGATCAGGTGGTGTTTGAACGTAACTCTCGAATTTTCCCTTTCCTTCAATTCCACGTATTGACGAAAGTATTATACACCACTCAATGAAGTAAATATACACGATTCGTAGGTGTAACTAATTCACCCTTACGGTCAATTATGTTTTTCTTTTTTTTCCAGAGAGCACACTTCGATTGGTCCCCTCAAATACGCCTGCTCCCCACCGGACAAAAATATCGTCTTAGCCTGTTTTACTTTCCCTTAATTATTTGTTCAGCAATTTCTTCACATCCATGTGAATGGCTGAAAATGAATTCAATCTGTACCCCCATGAAACGATATTTTATCTGCTCTACCTTTATTCTAAGTGAAACTTCTCGAGCAATCCATTACGTCAAAAAGCGTAACTAATGTTCGCCTCTGGCAGGTAACTGGTTGTGAAGGATGCAAAAGAAAAGAATTATGTTAACAGAGGAATCGAGTGCACAGATGCCTGAAACCAATCACAGGATGTGATGATGATTGTAAAGGAGACGGGTGAAGTGACCAGTAGCTGCAGCTGAGAGGGAGTTCATTCTTACAAAGTGCTAGATGTGGCATTTGTATCTGACGTTGTATGTAGTTATATACGTTGATATAATGACCACATTATATTAAGAGTATTAGCCACATTTAAATCCGTTAGTATATATTGTTGACGGCATTTGGCAGGAGAATAGTATTCAAGTCTACTGATGGTGATAAAGTTTTAGCACAGTGTGTAAGGCATTCGGCTGCTGGCCCTTACACGGTTCAAATCCCGGGGGAGACCTTTGGATGTGTTCAGAGGTTCAGAGGGGTGTTTTTACTCTACCCTGATTTGTGAATTATACTCGCCGTTGGGCTTAGTCAATATAACTTGCGGTTCCTATCCTCACCGACCAAACCCACCTTAGGTGTCAACAAAGCTTTACTTACCGCCAATTTTCTGGGTTGAAGGAATGGAGTTAAATACGGTGAAGGACGGAGCTGAGATAGAGTGTCTCGTTATGTTCCGTCCTCTTCTTCTAGTAGGCGTGTGGTAAGGATTGTTGCGCTGCAAGGAAGTGGTCCGGACTCCAGATGGAGAATCGTCCTCCCGCCCTCGTCCTTGCACTCTTCCCCTTCTCCCCCATCGACCCTTCACCATCTGTCCGCCGGTGCCCTGTCGCAGACGAGTGGTAGCGCCACCCGCCTGGAATAAAAGCTACACCGGTGGTCCTCACTCCGTCCCGACGGGGAACAAGAGGAGTGGGGTCCGGGTAGTGTGGACGGATTCCTCCCCCATCTTGTCGTAGTCCTTCCTCCGTCTCCCGAAACTTGGTCCGCCTCTATCGTATCGCTGTATCTATTTCTAAGTCGAGAAACGGTGGGAATGGTCTTTAAATAATTTCTGATTTAACATGCAAATAATTTGAATAGAATAAGGCGATACTTTATGAAAAATTGACACAGTGTAACAAAAACTTAACTTTGTATTTTTCACTCTTTTATTGAGAAACCCTACCGGTTTCGACACTCCCATGTCATTGTCAAGGGTGAGATGCGATGAGATGAGATGAAAGGCTTTATATTCGTGAGAAAATTTCGCATCAAGTACATCATTAATGCAACAGAAACAAAGTGCATGCATATTTCCCACTGTCCTCCTGAGGAAGTCAAAGGAAACTTCACCTCCCCTCTGATATGTTATTGTCAAACATGGTCTAAATGTACTGCCAGTTGGTCCTTTCTTGTCCGCATCTCTGGAGAACATCCTTGACAATGACACGGGAGTGTCGAAACCGGTAGGGTTTCTCAATAAAAGTGCGAAAAATACACAGTTAAGTCTTTCTTACACTATGCAAATGATTTGACTGGTTCACGAAGTGGAGAGTATTAATTAGGGGGGGTCTCTTAGTGTAGACTTCAGATTTGTCGAAACTCCCATTTGGAGCCGGCCGCCTGAAAACCTTAAGGAAGGAGAAGAGGAACGTTAAAAGGAAGATATTAATTATTTATATTAATGGGATGGGTTGAAAGTGGCGTCTCCATTGCGTTATTCAGGATTAGGTACTGCGTAAAGAGAAAAATTAGTATTATTGCACGTTGGTTCTTTACTCAGTCGTATACGTGCAACATTTTTTAAATAATTTATCGATCGATAGTATTCTACTAGTTTAGGGTAGGTTTTGATGGAGTATCCGAAGTCAAAGCAGTTTATTCACTCACGGCTCATTCCTAACGCCATTTCTCTCATAATATCGGCGCATTTCTTTCCTTCTTCATTACATCCTGGAAAAATGTCCTTTTTCTTCCTCGTCCTCCCATACTTAGAGTTCTACCTTCGAGATCGACCTTCAGCATTCCATTCTTCCCAAGTACCTGTTCCATACACTCACTCTGCCTTCCAGTTTCTATTAACAACTTTTTTCCTCCACAGTCATGTTCAACACTTCTTTCTTTTCGTCTATCGTGTTTTTCCCGTTCTCTTTTACATCCACAGTTCTAATTCATCCGATCTTTTCCGTTGCATCGTTCCCTTGAGTCCATTTTATAGGGATACAAAGCCATGCTCCGCATCAAACTGTTTACTAACTTACTCTTTACATTCCTGTTAAGCTTTGCAACATCAGTGTTTGTTAATGATGCCTGATGTTGCATCTTGCATCATAAAATAAAATAACATGGTGAAGAACTCGAATATTCATTTTGCATAAAATATGATATCACTTGGCTCATTCCACTCGATTTTATTTACACAACACGGGTTTCAACGCATTGTGTCTCATCCTCAGGGTAGGAAAACTGTAGACGTGTGTGTCTTGTCAATGAAATGATGAGTGGAATGGGGGCGTTTACTCGGACCGAAATCGCAATTTTGTACACGAAATTGTTAGATGCAAACGAAAAAAGAATTTTAGTGAAAAAATTAATCTTCTAACCACAACCATTCACTAAGAAATCAAAAATTAAAATAAGCAAAAGGTGACGCCCACCTAAAAAGCTGCTTTGATAACATTGACGTCATTTTTCTCCCGTCCTTGACTTCTCCTAGGGGAAGGGAAGGGAGTGAAGGGAGGTTCTCGGAAGGTCTGCTCGCACAGATCCTGTCGCAATCACTCCTATTGGCAGAGTCAGCTGTGTGTCCCCATTGCGATAAGGCGAAGTAGCTTCGCGGGCTCATTTGAGATTGGACGAAGTCAATGACGTCAGAGGTTGCACCATGCCCACTTTTCCGAAAGGGTTAAAAACATCGTCTATTCGGGGCTTACAACTCGAGATATATTTCGGAAAAATACGGGTCTTTTTCTTTTGCAAACTCTTATCAGATCCGGCAATAAAAAAATGTGGTAAACGACCCCATTAACCGAGTAGTATCTTATTTTATAGAGAAGGTACTAATACGCATGGAGAAATTATGGCCATTGTAAGCCCAGCACCATATCCTTAGTTTCAAATATTCATTATCGGTGCTACAACGTTAGAAGAGGATCAGGTTGAATATATTTTTAAGCTGGGCTTGCATTCAGATTGACGGTTGTGAACTTCTCCCTTATAGTTTTCTGCTGCGCAAGTACAGGCACTCTACGAATCACCTCTCTAATTCGGAAGTGGCTCTGCCTTTGATGATAGGTCGCTCACGTTGGGTCACTAAAGTGGGCGTTTCACCTTTTTCGCGTCGGGTAACGCGTTCGACGATTTATTCTCTTTTCGAAGTTATTCCGAAATTTCGGTCGCCCTTGGCCCCATTGCATGGGGGTCTCTCCGAGGATGATTAGCGAGGGAACGGGACCGCGTGGGGTGGCTTTGGCGCCGCCGCCGCCTTGGGATGCAAATGTCGTCTTTGGCCGGCGAGTCTCCACGGCAATTAAATCGTCCTTTTGAGAGGCATGGTCGTGTGTCGAGAATAATCGATTAAGCTGGCGTTTTTGTCGACGTGAAGCGGACCAAACCGATTTCGCTCGTTTCGGCCATCTGATACAATAGTGGTTCTTAACCTTTTCAGTTTTTGACACCCCTTGAACTCTCAAACTGTTTTCTCCCACACCTTTTAAAACTATCATGTTATTCTCTGTGGAAGTGAAAATTGGATATCTGCCCTTTAAAGATGTACGTGCAATAAAGACAGCTATGGTTTTTAATTGTAACATTTGATCAAAGCGTCCCCGTCGTTTGGTTGATTCGGTTCCATAACACTTAGTTTCTTCCACATTATTACACGGATGCAAAATATTGTAATATTTATAACTATTATTGAGAATTTGACATATTTTTGCGAAATGTAACGTGGTAAAATGAACTGCAGTTTGAATAACTACTCAGCAAATAATTGTTTATATTTCGCAAAATAAAACAATTCTTTTCATAGTAACGTCTCTGCCTCCTGAAGAAGTTTCTAATACCCACTCTAGGGATTTGTGCACCCTGGTTAAGAACGACTGTGACAGTCCTTTTGAGATGGCCTGTGTATGTGCGTTTTTCAACCTGTTCGTCTATAATTATCATATGCGTAAAATGCAGAAACTGCGTGTAACAAAGTTTGCTCTTCCTGTGTCCAATTTGTGAAGGGAAACAGAATTCGAAGGGAGGGAATTAATTTGCAGGATCAATTTCAGTCGCCATAAGGTGTGACGCAATTGGGAGCACTAAAGACATAACCTCTAACCTGCAAATTACATCAGTTGTCGGTTCAGCCCTGCAACTTAATCTAGAGCAGAAGTCCAACAGACACCAGAGCGACCCACGGAGCATTTGTTTGGCCTGGTGTCGTAAGAGTATGCGTTAGAATTATATGCCTTCTTACGTTTAAAACAATGGGAAACATGCATTTTTTTCATTACTCATTGAATTTGAAAATTTATCTGCTAAAATTTTCTGAATAATCAAGTTTTGTAACAAAGGTATTACTCTTTAAAAATTTTACCTTTTCGGCAGCTTAAAAACACGACGAAATCGCATGACATGACGGATCGGTATCACTATGGGCGTTGTTTATCACTTTTAAGTGGTGGTAAGTTGTTTAATGAATAGTTGGCGAAAATATTTGTATTTGTCTTACTTGTCTTATGTAATAAACGAAATCTGTATTTTCCATTTTTTATTTAAATAGTATCGATCGCAACCAGCAAATCGTCCACAAATTGTATGATACCGGCATAGTGCTCTGTTTGTTTTGACTCCAAGAATATCTGCTATGAAAAAGTAATCGCTGTTTTATTTTAGAAGGATGCCATCATGGGACGTTAACCAAAGGCAAATTGTAGGAGTGTGCATTTTTAAATCCCTTTTCAGTCGTGGTTTCGATCAAGAAACGCCTCAAATTCTCAAAACAATATATTCGCTTCGTTTTCTTCATAAATATACGTCTGTTTCCGTAGAAATATGGAACCTATTCCGTGCAGTGACGTCAGAAGGCGTTTCAGGTCACGTGACTCGTCATTTTTACGCCGGGAAAATTTTTACAGCACTTAATAATCTTTTTGGTTGGCATAAAAATTTTTTTGCTTATATATTTATATTCGTGAGAAAATTTCGCATCAAGTACATCATTACTAATGCAACAGAAACAAAATTCATTCATATTTCCCATTGTCCTCCTGAGGAAGTGAAAGGAAACTTTACCTCCCCTCTGATATGGTCATTGTCAAACATGGTCTAAACGTACTGCCAGTTGGTCGTTTCTTGTCCGCATGAACCACGAAGCCTTTGTGGAAACCATTTGTACTCGTCATCGGGCTTGCGTCATTAAACTCCGTTCAATCCGCAGCGTGCGTCTTCGTTTCAATTTCTTCCGATTCCACTCGCGCTGCGATCCCTAAGTGGCAGGGAGCAAGGGAGTGCGGATGCGTTGCTTCTTAATCTCCGTCGACCATCTTGAGGGAGATAGGATGAACACATCTTGCATCTCCCTCGCGCTTCGCAGGTGCCTTTTTCGACGCTGCAAAACCTTTTTGCCGTCAGTCCCTTCCTTTTTTAGTCCCGGGGCTCCTGTCGAGCGAAAATGGAAATCCCTCTCCTGTATGTGTGTGTGTGTGTGTGTGTGTGTGTGGGAGTGAGGACGGAGTCGGATCTTCTTTTTTTTCCAAACCATGCGCAAGCCATCTCTTATTCCCTGACTCCGCTCTTCCCCGGATCTCAGCCGACCACCCTCGCTCCGAAAGCACTCCCCCGCTTGTCACGAATCCTGCGCCAAGTTCCCGTGATTACGAATGCCACATCTCGGTCATATATTCTCGGATTTGCTTAGCTAAATGAGGGAATCGTGTGGAGAACCAAGCCCTCATATTTGGAGCGGAATAGGTTGAGGTACTTTATTTTATTCCAAACAAATCTCGACGATGAGTATTCGTAATGATTGCAATCGGTTGCTCGGAAAGATATGGCATGATATTTGGCGTGAATTACATTTTAAGTAAGTAAAGCAATAAAACTGGTGATCATTGGTATAAATAGAGAAGAAAGATTAAGGTATCTACAGTTCGTGGAGCGAACTCGGCTGCGCGATAATGAGACAGTTGGGTGATTTTCACTCCATCATCTATATTTAATCTTTTGAACTAGTTGCTTAAACGTGTTCTGAAAATTTAACTTGTTATATTCCTACGCCATTTTAGAATTCGTAGTAGAATTTAGCGCTAACAATTTTTCTTCTCTTTTTTGATGTGGAACATTGTAGTACTTATTGCGCAAATTCTAAGGAAGAGGGAGCATCAATTTGACAAAAGTATAAGGGCATAGAATGAGGATGCTGTTCTTCGGTTGTTTAAAGAGATTATTTTCATCGCTACATTTGTTTTACCTGTGTTATTTTAGCCATCTAGGCTTTTAGGCACCTCCGGTGGCTGGTGGAACCGGGGTAATTCGTTTTGTATTTGGACACATGTTCAAGTCCGTCGTTGGCCTTTGTATACCTTCTTCGGCCTCCTACGGCTCTCTTTTCTTCTTGCGGCAAATGACCTATCGCCTGTCCAACCACTTGTGTGTATACATCTCAGGTCGTTTCGTTTCTCCATTTCGTTCCTTGAACGCGTGCTACCCGTTTTACAAGTCTCGCGACGCCGGCAATCCCCGCCGGCGTTTTCAGCGAGCGGAGATTCTCCTTCCCCCGAGGACACCCGAAGCTGCTTTTATCGGCGATGCACGAGTCGAGATATAGGCGTCCGTCGAAGAGACTGTACATGTGAGACGCACGGTTGTTTCGTCGGGGGAATCCTCTCCTTGTACATTCATTCGTTCCTGGGAGTACTACTACGCCGTTGAGAGCAATCTGTTGCGGTTTCCTCGTTTCTCTAGAGGCTGTGAGGCCAGTTTAGCGTCCGCCTGCGTCTCCTCATTCCCCCCGCGCCTCAGCTCATTCTTGAGCCCCGCGATGCGTCCGTCTCGGATCGGCGCCAACTCATCCCTTCGTCCCATGTTGAACGGCTCAAGTTTCTCGTATCCGTCATCGGAGTGAACACATCCTCCGTCGACTCTCGGCACCCGTGTGGAGGCAAAAGCCTCTGCCAGGCCGCCGCATCCCTCTCATCGCTCTCTCTTCTCTCTGTGTGGGGGGGAAATGCAAGTAAAAATACGTCGGAATATGCGGAGGAATGGCGTTGGCATTGGTGCGGTTACTCGCATCCATTTCGAAAGGTTAATCGCCTCCTAATCGAAAGGGAACGAGGTTGCGGGATGTATGGTAACGGGTACGGTTACGTGGTTGGTGGTTGAAGAGACATGAGCAAAGGTGATCGAAATTGCTGGGGAGATTATTAATTAGCAGAATTAATGTCGTGTTTTGTTGCATTTCGCATGTGTGTTTGAAGGACCCGGTGTATAAGATTATTTTGCGCGCTTCTTCGACACTTGGCTCGTTTCATCCAATATAAATCAACCAGGAGATCTGATGCATGTAATTGTTAGAGTACTACTGATTTCCTTCCTGAGAGCCAGGGTTCGAATCCCGGTAGATGCAAATATTTTTCAGTCGTATACCAGTCCTAAGCTACCGGATGGAAGGTCCCGGGTTCAAATCCCGGGCAAGAGCCTTTAGGTGGATTTTAGGTGGGACGCCCGCACCTAAAATCCTCGTGATTGATTTTCTGCTTTTCGGAACTTTGTAGGAAATGGCATGTGGCTCAGCGAAAGGAACTGGCCCCCCTACCCGGAATGTGTGAATTTCACACGCCAATGGTTTAGTACGGGGTGAGCTCTACTCTCGCCTATCAAAAACCAACCTTTTGGGTTGAAGCGGTTGAACACACAATAACCAGTCTCCTCTTCGTTCTAGTGCTGAGAACACCTCAAGTAGAGCAGGGGCTGTGGTAACTTTTTATTCATCTAGCTAATACTTTTCATTTACCTGTAACATTTTTGAGACTGAGATAACGGGATTGCGCAGGATTATCCCGAAACCATTCGTGAGAAGCATGTTGGTAAATCTTCAGTAATCCTTGCTCGGTCTGGAGAAGAATTAGAGAGGGCTCGATGGACGTAACAATAAGGAAAATGAAGAACTAGAGTATGGCTAGGGCGAGAAGAAAGTTGCTGGAAGCAGAAAAGACACCGTAGGGCGTTACAGTTGGCAGAATATAGGTGAGAGAGGAAGAGAGTAGGCATTTAGATTGAAATGAAAGGAGTGAGGACGTTTGCTGAATTGTACGGGATATTTTATTAGGAGAGAACGTTTAAAATGTAGAAAAAGAAAGAGAAATTGTTCCATCAAAGCTACCGCCAAATGTTGAGCACCAGTCACATAACCATGCCTAAATTAGATAATAAAACACGAATTCATTATGTTACTATGCCTCCTTTGTCGGATCAGGCTTTACGGTTACCAAGTTTCAGACGCATACCAAAAGTAAAATAAATAAAAGCATTCTTATTAGAGTTATTACTATCGTTTCATGTAAATATTCATTTTATTTCTTGGGAGTAAAAAACCATAAACCTCCGTCTTGAAGTTACGTTTCTCATGTTGGAAAGTCAGTTTAATTGCCATATCTCTTCTTCATTTTTGTGGAGAAACAGGTGTGCGGTCATCAGCGGTTTGCTTTTACTGCATTGCACATTTCTGTATCATATTTCATTGCTCATTAACCCGTTGTTCAGATTTTGAAATGTTTCCTGTTTCTCAATTGCCTTCTTGTTTGCAGCAACTAAACTTTTTTTGTTTCATTCTCTGTAATGTATTTACTTTTTAAGGATATATTTATTACTTTCTACGACCGTTTTCCTTATAGACTAATGGGTAACTATCCTTGTCACTTCTTTCTTTAATCCCCGTAGCATGCGGCAATGATTTATCATACATAATTACGATGTTTTATGGCAAAAACTTGAATTGTCATTAATGCGCATCTCCTCCCTCCTCGCTATTTGACCTCTCCCTCTTCGCGGGATTGGTCGACGGGCTCCTCCCATTCTTATCCCACCTCCTTCCTTCGTATTCTTCTTCTCGGCTGCTTCCCAGGCCGATTTTCCCGGCCATCTAGTCTCATCTGCCTTTGGCGTGTCTAAATTCCCATGCCCATTCAGCTGAATCATCCCCGACGAGTGAGTCCCCGTGTTTCTCCGCGCCTCTCTGGGAGGAGCAGCGAGCTGTGGCCACGGGGTGTGGACGTGTAGGGGTGTGGACGTGTAGGCGTGTGGAATTAATTTTTGGCATCTCGGCCGCTCTTATCGATTTAAATTTATTATTTTTTATGCCCGTGAAGCGGGTCCCACGAAGCACTTCCCGTCAAGTCTCCCTTCATGTTGGAAGCACACATTCCCACGCATCACAGAGATGGTGAAATGATCTTTTTTTAACTTTTCTTCTTTTTTTTTAAATGTTGGCTGACCTTTGATCCTAAGGAGTTCCCTTCTGCACAGTGAGAATCGAGTTCAAGTTCCTCTCTCACTTCCCTGCTAAGTAGGACTCACATCATACAGACGATGCATGGAAAAAAAAATAAGAACAAGTAAGATTGGCGGTTCACTTTAGAGAGAGACGATTGCTTCCTTGAAAATGAAGGACTATATCTGAGTGGGAAATCTAGAAACGAAAATGATTCTCATTGTTGTTTAAATATACGTTATATTTGGTTGGTATAAGTTGGTTATTTTTTCTCATACGATTCTGAATATTGTATTTAAATAATTAAAGAGCTTTCATTCGCAAAAGCCACATTGTTTGTTCCTTCGCCCTTCTACGTCATTCTATGCATATTCGAAGTCGTTAAATAAATATTCTGCTCATAATCAGGACCGTTATTTTGACTTAATAGTCGCTTACTTCCATATATTATCTACCTTTGAAACTACTGTAATTTTGAATCGTTATCTTTTATGTTTGACTCGTGCGAACTACTGGCGACGGGGAATCAAGGCAAACTTTTCAATGAGCCTACATTGAAGATCTCACGTAATTTATAATTCGGTTATTTGGGAGGTGGAATATTCTGATTGAGTTTGATGTGAAAAGTGTGAAAAATAGTGCGTAATGTACGGACGGAAAGATTAGCTTATCAGGGTTGAGAGATTCTATCAGGCAAAATCGAACGTTATAATGGCAGACATGTAGATAAGTCAGTAACACTTCTAAAAGCCGTCCAAGGTTAATTGCAAGCGTTTTGTTATTTGAAACACGTTTTGGTGGGAAGTAAGGCAAAACTTAGATTGTCTGTCTTGCTTCTTCAGTAGCAGCAGATTTTTAACATACTCCCGACATGTAAGGTAATATCGTACCCTGTAACCTAACTTGCCCCAAGTATAATTCTAAGACGAACACAGTATCTATACCCGAGACGGAAAACGAACCCATGAACTTTTGGTTGTCAGGCCGACGTACCTATTGTCAATGGTGCAAAAGACCTAGCTGTCGCTCATCTTCCAGGCAATAACAACAACTTTTAACGCTTAATTGAGTTCTTGGTTTCGTTAATCTTCTCCCAATAGGGGTCCAAGTTAACTGGTGGTTAAAGTCAACCGGACATTTAAAGAACAGGGCTCCGAAGCAGAACCTTCGACCGTCGATAGAGGCCAGCCCCTTCCTCCGTGGGAGAGGGACATAAATATACATAAGTGCTCGGTAGGTTGGAGGAGATAAGCCGATGGAAGCGGCTCCGGATGAGTTCGCCGGACTGGGGGAAAGGGAGACTTACAGCGGGGATCGACTCGGGAATGAGATGCAGTTCGCGGGGGCGGATGTCAAGCGCGTATTTCTGCGTTCAGATTGCGTGTGCCTGAGTGGGAGTGTAGGTGCTTTTATGGTGCGGAGATGTGGTTCTCCTGGGTTGGATTGTGTAGTTGTTATCTAGTATGGCGACATACGTAGACTGAGGTCATTTGGACCATCAAAGAATTCTAAAGTCATATCCGAATTACGAATTTGGTGCCTCTTCTTGGGGAGGAAGCCATGTTGAAGCAAGTCCACATTCGTTCTTTTTCAGACTTCAGTTTATCCGAGTTTAGTCATCCAGTGTAGTCTTCACGGCGAAGGGAGCAGCGAGTATTTATTCTTTTTGTGACGTTATATGAGAATCATCATCATCGGTCAACAATCCTAGGATTGGTTTGACGAAGCTCTCCACTCGATTCTTCTATCGGCCAACCTCTTCATATTAACGTAATTCCTCTCTTTTACATCCTTCACAACCTGTTCCATGCATCTCATACGAGGCCTTCCTTTTCCATTATTACCGTTCACTTTTCCCTCGACGATTGTCTTCATCAGGCCATCGTGTCTTAAGATGTGGCTTATTAAGTTGTCCCGTCTTCTTTTTAAGGTTTTAAGAAGACATCTCTATGAGAATATATGAGAATACGTAACGGAAATCAAAAAAGTTAGAATGTACTGGAGGCGGCATCCAGGCATATTTGAGAAACAAGGTCGGCCATATTAGTAGGCGCGGACATTTGGTTTCCTACTCTCGATACTCACGGGTGAAATTGTTTTTCACTCGGTATAACTTTGATTAGTATGATGAATAATGCAACCTATTTTTAAAATTGACCAAATAATTACAGAAAAGTGCGTAAATGAGCCAAAAATCTCCAAATTCGTCGTTAACAAAAGTAACCTTCGAACCAAAATTAAGGAAAACAAATAACTCCCATGAGAGTCAAATGTATTAATACCTCCCTGGCGTGGATAGCCTCAAGAAGATGAACGGGTGCCGCTGCGATGAAATTTGACTGGGATACCATTTTTATTTATGTTGTAATACGCATGAAGCCACCTTTGGATGCAATGGAAAACACGGTGTTTCTTCCCAATTACCCCCGTCCTGATATTCTACATGCAATTTGGGCTGTGTAAATGCTCTCAAACTTAAATTAGTTTCCTAGTATCGCGAACATTTTCTCTTGGGGAAGTTTATGCTCTTATGGTACCCAGAATATCCGCTCGTGCTGTCGTTAGATTCGTAGTCATTGAGACGAAACGTTGGCTTGAGTCGCGGAAAATTCGAGACGACACGTGCCAATTGACTCCGGGGTAACCTTGGAGACTCGAGTTGACTGCGTTTATGATTCACGATGGCACGCCGAGCTCTTGTTATGGATGGATCTCTCCCGGAGGCGTGGGACTGTCTTGGGCATGGCGCTAACACGCATCCGGGGCAGCCCCGTCGATATTTCACTGGCAATTATGCGGGGCAATATTTTTCAACGCCCTGGAGAACGTTACGAAAGCCGATTCTCGTCAGCGCCTGAAGCCGACGGATCATTCTCAAAAATTAGAAAATTATAGCTTCCGCTGTCCTCAATGCCCATCGTTAATTGCTCCGTATTACCATATCGGGGTCCTGATGTTATAAGTGGATTTCTTCCTCAAGCATGGTCGTTTTAGAACTGCTGCGTCCCTCATCCATCAACGCCTCTCTCATTAATCATTTTTTATGGATGATAGTCGCTTCGATGAGTCGTACTCTATCAGAATCGACACGATTGTCGATTGTTCGACTGTCGATCCTCTATCATTCATTTCTTTAAGACTCTGAATATGTACCTCTCGGCTTCCTTCACTTTCATTAGCTTATAGAGATATACCGTTAATGTGAACCCAATTCTTTAAAGTGGGTAATTATTGTAAACTGGGAGTTTACAATTTGAGGTTGGAAATATGTGATCTTAAAAACGGATATTTTATGATAGGAGATGACTACTAATTTTGAGTGCCCAATAGCTGTTCAGCTTTATCTGTACTTTGGGATCATTCAGCTAACTGGTTATTAAAGAGATAGAGAGAAATGTGTCAGACCTCTATATATTGAACGTGGAAGGGGCATTGTGATGACCGTATAGGAGAACTGGAGAAAAACATATCTATTCCATTTTTGATTACAAACTCGCCTCTGAAAAATCTCGGATTAGACTAAGCGCTTTTGAATGAGTACTACAACCATAGGTATTTTAGTACATTGATGTGAACGTTGGATTGAGCCTTTGAGTTCTTTTGATTGAGGTGCTATTTTGGATTCATCCATCTGAGTGATTGTCTGAGCAACATATCTTGCTGGGAAACCAAAGGTGGAATATGGAAGAATGTCTCACATCACTGATGTTTGAATTTCACTGGCATTTGTACATACATAATAGATGAGTTTTACCTTACCAACCAGAAATACCTTCGGGTTGCTAAGTATCAAACTCTGTGGCATGCCTGTATTAGTTGGTTAAATCAGTAATTATAATTTTTTATGAAATACAAAGCTAAATTTGAATATTTGTCTTTCATCGTGAGATACTCGGTCTGTTAATTAGAAATGGTGAGGTTATTTTTAATTGGCGCTACGTCTGTTGGTGAAGATTTGCAATAAGAAAGCCTTCTCTTGGTGCGCTGTTCCATCATTAGCGCTGATGTCAGCTAAGCGATAGTCAAACTCGCGGTCTAATACGTGTAATTCTGGTTACCATATCATTAAATAAAACTCTGTTTTCACTATGGTCTAACAGACGCTACGAGAACCGGTCCAGAAGTTTTATCGCTCATCTTTCGGAGAAGTTACCCACAGTTCCCACGTCCACAGTTTAATTCCCACTCACTAATTGAGGGTCTGGCATCGGAGTGGAACTCTTTCGCTAGTGCGACTGATGTCAAAGATCTATTCCCACCTTCCGTTCAATCAGTCGCGCGCGTTGCAACATGGCGCGCGGCGCATGACGAGTCGCAGGAACGTGACCGAGCGGGGATGACGTCGGGAGAGGCGTTCCTTCACTCCGGAGTGGGAAGAAAAAGGAAGGGGAAGGAGAAAGAGAGTGCGTGTCGTAGGTATGCAAGGGGGTGCCGGGAAGGCGGGGCTGTTTGCCGAGTGGCGATGCCTTGCAGTGCAAGTCGAAGAGAGGAGAGGGGGTAGAATAGGGAAGGGAAGAGAGCCTGTGGAGGAATTTGTCGTGGAGCAGAACAGGAGGGGGATGAAATAGGGAATGACCAGCGTTCTCGCGAATTTCAAGTCCCGAGTCCAATTGCGCGGCGTTTAGTGTTTTTTTTATGCAAAAGGAGAACGTCACTCTTCCCTATTCCGGATGAAAAATGGTTGTAGAAGGTTGAGCCACTCAGTCCGTCCGCTTCGCGTTCCGTGCCTCTCATTGAGGTTTTCATTTTAAGGCTTTCTCGGGAGTCAACGATCTCATGGTCAAACTATTGCACCTGAGTGTAAGTTGAAGAACCCTAGTATTCCATTTTGGTGCTCGGTTTTTGATGATTTCATTATTCATGATGATCATGAATGAAGTCATGATTTTATAATTCATCCAACTTGGTGCGAATGGAGAATTCGAAATAGGATTTTTTTTACGAAAAAGTGAAGGTTTTGTATTGCGGTGCTAATTCCGAGTCATTGTCAAGCACAACAACACAACGGCATCATCATGCATTACGATTTATTGCTTGTCGTATTAAATATGTATTTGTTTCTGTGGAAAATCGCTTTGTTTCCTTTTTCGGTTATAGATTCCTTCCACCATATCGAGCCACATACCTACTGTAAGACTTAACCAACCTATGGCAAGTCACAATTTAGTTCCATTACTTGATAATTATGACCATTTTTGTAACTGTCTCGCTTTTCGATCCATTAATTATCTGTTATAGATTCCTTCCACCTTCGTGGACATCCGGTATTCTCTTTCACCTTACCGGTGCCATCCTTAAGAATCGCAATAGCACGTGGAACTAGATTTCTGTAAAAATGCCCTAAAATTGCGTTTCGTATCAGGAATCCATGGTAGCATATTTCTTATCACAACTACCATAAACCTGTGGTTCGAATTCTGGTCGAGGAGACCTTTCTTCTCTGGCAATTTTTGGACTCGTTCGTAAACTCTTCATACTGTCTTGGTGATGTTTTCATTCAGATAATTTTAAATGTAGTTCAAGCGTTTTCTATTAGTTCTTATAGACTAACCATACTCACTTACTCTGCTTCAAATATGTGAAAGCCCTACGTATTCCGTTCACCAGAATTAATTTTCCTCAAATTTGCATATTCCTACCCCTTCTGTTCCCACCTTTAATAATAATATTTATACTCTCTATTACGTAATTACTTATACCTCCAGAAATGGCTTTTAAATATCCCATCACTCTTTTTACTTGTAATATCCGTCTTTTGTACGCTTTTCTTATTACAATCCGCTAAATTTATCACCAACTCTTCAAGTACCAAATGCGGTAGATGGTTACATAAATTTACCTACCTTGGATTCTCAATAGCCAACGACCTTTAATTTCTAGAGATTCCGTTCCAAGTAGTAGTAGTTGATTTTTCAGCTCTTATCATCGTATTCTAGTTAACTAATATACTCTGCAAACATTCTTTTTATGTTTCCTATTTTGATGCTACTGAAGTAGCATGTTGTACATATAGTAAGTGAGAATTATATAGGACTATGCAGGGGTGTGCTATTCATAGAGTGACTCTAAACCGGTGAAGTACAATTGAAGGATAAACAATCTTAATTTCAGTAAGTATAAAAACTATTTCACTATTAGCCAAAAACGAAGCAACGAAAGAAAACGGCGGCTACATATACAATACGGACTTCTACTCCAAAGCAACGTTACCCGGGAAAGACTGCAGGAATATAATGTGCTCTTTCTGGCTTCAATTCATAGATGTACTTGAAATTCACACAATCATTGTTCTAGTTTCTATAGTTACATTCCAAATTTGCGAGGGTGGGTGAAAAACAAACACAGCACAGTTGATGACATGTAAATTTCTGATTCGATGTTTTAGGTAAACGCAGGAACTAAAATATTGTAACCACAGAAAAACTTATCAGATGTGATGAGTCAGGTTGCATCTAGATGCACTCCATTGACCTCCCGCGTAGGTCGACTGCATTTCCAGATCCCTGCCCTCGTTCTCTTCACCTTCCGCCCTCGCCCCTTTGCTTCCCTTCTCCCCGCCCCCTCATCCCTACCTGCCCCACGGACGGTCTCTCCACCTCGTGCCCCCGTCTGAGATTGATGATCTCCCTCTTTTTCCACTTCACGGATTATAAGCCAATCTCAGGGACGTCGCATTCATCGCAGCCCAGACGATAGTCCCCCCCCCCCCCAACCTTCGCCACGGATGATCGAGGAGAAAACGTCTTCCCCGCCTTTGTTACTCGAACCAGAGGGGATCGCGAGAGATTGATTGGTATCCCGGCTGAAAATGAGTTATCCGTGTTTGATTTTGCATGCACGGGCGAGGCGTTGGTTTTTTCCTCTCTCTCTCTCCTCCCCCCCTCACCCCGCCACCTCTGTGCCTAAGTTGATTGGTTATGAAGCGTGGACGCAAGGGGAGAAATTGTGGATTCCATCACGTACTCCCTCCGCCCTTCTCGGTCGAGGTAGTCTCCAAAAGGGATTGATCCCGTTGGGCTGTACGCGAGAGGAAACCTAGCCCTTTCCGCGTTCCCAGTCCCTTGTTGGCCGGACAATATTTCAGGATTGAATCCCGAGCCTCAGGGTAGTTGCTGTAACCTTCGCGATCGTTCGGGTGGTTTTATCCTTACGAAGATGACTTCGCTAACGCCGCGACAATAGAAAATACCTTTCTCACACGTGATCGTTTTAGAGGTCGCGTTTACTGTTGCTCATTTCATGTTACTCATCCGTGAAGCGTCAAATCTGTTCCACACCGTAAAATACATCTCAGACCGGAAGAGGGGTGAATGAATGAGTGTTCAAAGGGCTAAAGGGAATGAGGAAAATCTGGCATATTTGTCAGCCTCCTCTTAACGAAAGGAATCCAGTTCTACGTCTCATTCGACAGATAGGATACTGAACTCTTGGAGGTGGTTTTCACTCACATCCAAGAAGGATTTTAGATTCCAATGGAATATTAATTGGAACTCGAAACAGGGTACTACTGGTGGGGAGTTATTCCTGTTGCCAAAGGCTATTAAGGTGTTTCGTTGCATGCACGCTGGGAAGATTGGACTCTCCACGCCTTCCACTTTCTTTGGTCGTCTGGGGGCGAGAGGCATTTTAGAGCTGAAAAAAACACTAGCCCATCTCAATGTCCCCATTTTCAACTTTGTGTTAATTCGTTGAAGTGGGAGAATAACATACAACACATTGTGAATGTAGTAGATAAAAGTGTACTAGGAATGTGTTTTGTGGGGAGAGAATTTGTCGGTGGGTGTAGGGTGGCAGTATCTGTAGGTAGTTATCTCCACCTACTTTCTCAATCCCTCTTTGCCTTCTTGGATGTTGAGGTTTGTGCTTGTGCTCATTTCGGTGAGGAAGATAGGAAAAATGAGGGTGAAGTGTTCTTTTCCGTTGATAGTTCCGTTTTTATTTTAGAGCCTCTACAGACAGTGGTGAGTGGTACTGTAATCTCAAATCTCTATCATCAATTGTTTCCAAATTATCAGTTGTAAGATTGGTTTTACACTTCCCTTACTTCGATTCTTCTATTGGCTAATGTTTTCGAGGGTGCATAGTTCTTCTCTTTTATATGCTTCCTTATGCACTCCTATGAGGCCTTATTTAGTTATTTTTCCAGTTGATTTTTTACTCGTCAACTGTCTTCATCCGAGCATCATATCTGAGGATATGGCCGATCAATTTTTTCGATTCCCTTTTTGAAGTCTTCATCTGGCTTCTCTTCCTACCAAGTCTTCTGTTTTTGCTTGTCATACTATGTGTCCATTTTGTTGTCATCATCCCTCTATAAACCTATTTCCAATTCTTTCTGCCCTGCCTTCTCTGCGGTTGTTATTGTGCTTGCCTCACTGCCTTAGCGTATTATACTCCAGCTGTGTTTCCTAAATTATCCAATATAAGTGCCGAAATACTGCTTCTTCCTCTGGTCTTAATGCTTATGAATCCTTATATCTTCTTCCTCTATCACTGCGCCTTAAAATGAAGTATTTATTTGAAACCTAGGTGGAAATAAAAAATATTGAAGTTAAAATTTTCAATTAATCCGGGCTTATGGTTATTATTATGCTTAAATCAGATCTCATCACCCTGATTATTTGCAGCAGTGGTGGGTGTTAATGAAAAAATGTATAGTTCGTCATAAGAGTCAGGTCCCATTGTTCCTATTGCTATAAAACAGAGGGTAGTGGAAAGAGAGGTTTCGCAGTTATTCATGAGTGAAACGTTCCTTTTTCGATCATAGAAGTTGAGCCTCAGGACCGAGTCTTTCAATTTTTTCCTTTGCGGCGTAAATGATAAAGATTTTCGTCGACTTGCGAATATTTTTCACAAAATATCCCTTGGGAGTTAATTACGCAGCTCAATCTACTCTATACCCTTACATATAACAGAGTACGCTGTCAGATAAATTCAACGTTAAATACACATAATTAGTCTTGTGTTTGTTAGTATAGTATTTTTATTTGTGTATCTAGTGCATGTTTGTTACCGATTCACCCCCCCTATCCTAGGGCTGGCGTGGAGGCAAAATCTGCTGATTTTGCCTCCTTTTACACACCTGAACTGTTTTACTGAACCTGTGCGCCTGATTAAGCAGATGTACTTGACGCGAAAACAATTATGGTATTATCCTACGTGACCACTATTTATCAACGTGTAAAAAATTTCATGTTTTTATATGCTGAAAAAATATGAAAATATGTACAAAATACCGCCTATTCAGTTCATTATCAGTATCCAACGACGTTTATCATGACGGATATAATTTCTGCCGGATGCTCTGGTATGTAAGGTTATTCCGTTGATTAAAGCTGTTCATTTCCTGTGTGTTTTTACCACTCAGTACTTGAGTGCTCTGGTGATTTGCCACGGCAGCCTTGTTCTGAGCGATGCGGACCACTGACAACGTCTTTTGGCTGTTGGTTGCGCGAAGCTGTAGTAAAACGTGTACTCGCCTTTTTCTTCCTCACACCTTCTCGAATACTTTTTAAATTTCTCATCTCGTTTCCAACCTTTTTCCCGATAATAGCGTCGATTAATCTTCTTTCCATTTAAATTGCGTGGACCTTGTAATCAGATTCTCGAGAAATCAACGGGAGACCCCGCTTCTCTCGATGACCAGTTGTATTGTGATGAAATCTAAGAGAAGAAGAGCGACTGTGGGGTTGATGGCTACCGTTTTTTATTTACATTTATCTCTGAGGATTGAAGCAGCCTAATTGGATTGAGAGGAAGGATGTTTTACAAATGCGTGGGGTTCAGTAACCCTTTTTCACCTTCTCGCTACAAAAGAAGTGCAAGAGTCTTAAAAACCAGTATCCTCTTGCATCCGATCGTGCTTGATATTGGAGGGATGTTTTTTTTGCATCTGAGTGAGGTTTTCTACAACTCTCTGGTTCTGGGTTGCTAATCAAAATACATTTACTGTCGAAGGCCTGCCTCCTTGAGGAAGAGATTCATCTGTAGCAACAGAGTATTGTATTATGTGATTAAATACACCTTTTCGTCAGCGTAGTCATTTCTTATTTTATGAGTTAGTTCGTATGTAGTGATAATTATTCGGGAAAATGGTCGACAACTAAGGTGATTTGCGCCGTTTAGGATGGGCAGGTACTTGGGTAGCGGTCGAAATTCGTCGAATAAGAGAGTATCTCTTGTTCCTGCGTATGACTTATTGACGTGTCAGAGTCAGTAAGATGAGCCGTGCGTATTGCGGAAGGTTTTGGCGTCCAAAGCCAACAGTGAGATGATTGAGAACTTCATAATGGGCGTTTCGGCTTTCGGAAAGGTAATAATCGACAGGGTTGATGTATATAAGGGAGCTCATCCCGAGACAATCTTCCTTACTTATCCTGTCCATCGACGGTCACCTTTGATGATCGAAATATCGACATCGGGAGTTTCATTCGTTTCTCAGTTGACTTAATAAGTCATACCACATCAGTCACGCTAGACAGAATATCATTCTCATCGACTATAACATGCCAGGAGTGACTGATTGACTCTCATTGTGATAGAGTGATTGAGGGAATGGGGAGACTCTACTTACGTCCAGGTGAATACGTTGTTTTGCCTTTCTTCTCCTCACGTGATTATAATCCAATATCTAAGCGAGGAGTAATTTCAGGGTGACAAACGAGCGAATCGGGACCAGGCGGAAGGTGAGGTTTTCGTTTCAACATTGGCGATCTCGTTGTTTCTTTTCCGACTAGATTCCAGGGCGCAACGTGACTTGAAATTTTCTCATTATTTATACAGCCATTATTTTCTACGAAAAGTGTTTTCGTGTATTTTTGAACGGTCTTCTTTTGCGCTACATATACAGAAAAAAGTCGATATTGTCCCCGATTATGGCGAGAATGGTCACATCTCATGGGAAACTTCGTTTGTACATCTTAGTGATTAATAGCTTGGAAATGTCTCTAGAGGACTTAAAAAATGGCTAGTGATTATTATAGTGAAGTTTCAATAAATGAATTGTGCAAATTATATGTAAAAATTCTATTCCCTCATTATTTCGGATTTTAGTAACTAGTGCCAAGGGCATGCCAAACCTTCTGAAGTTTTTGTGCCGCTTAATACTATGTATTTAACGTATATTTTCGTAGAGTAATTTAGATGAATATTCACCCCCTCCCACTCATCTTCGAGATGGATGGCACGGTACAGGATAGATTATTCATCTGTACGCACTGTATCCTCAGAATGGCAGTCAGCAGTTAATGTATACACTGCGTTAGCAAATGTGTTACGGCAGAAACAAGTACATCTTGGTACAGCAAATGCCTAAATTCACGAACAAATTTTTCTGAAGTTTGGTTAAAAGTAGGGATGGGTCAGTTCGGTTCTTCGGTTCTCGGTTCCACCGGTTCTTGAGCTTAGAACCGGAACCGGAACCGAGGCCAAAAATAATCGGTACCGGAATAATTGGCGCGAAAACCAGTTTGAAACCTACTCACACTCCGAAAGTGGAGGCTTCACATTAAAACCTGGTGAAATAGTGTACTTAGATGCTTCAAAGTCCCGAATTATTCTAATTCAGTCTCTGAAAATGATTATTACCGTATCTTACCATTGAGCAATGCAAAGTAAGTGGTAAATTAAGAACCGGAACCGAGAATTGGAACCGAGAACCGAAGTTAAGAACCGAACCGGAACCGAAAAAAAGTGGAACTGACCCATCCCTAGTTAAAAGCTTTAAGAAATCACTTGATTTAATTATCCGAGACTCAAATCTGGGTCCTCGGGATGGAACACCAGTACTGTAACTACCACACACACCCCTGAAGAATGTACTCCGACTATACGTAATGAGAAAATCAAAAATAACTCTGCAGGAAGTTCATTTTCAAGGTTTTTAGAAAAATAATTACTCCTGACTTTTCAATGAAGCCGTTTTTATTGCCCTGATAAGAAAAACATGACTGCTAGTGATCATTGAAAAGGGTACATAATGTCGTTTTAGAAATTTTCGTCGCACATTTCCCTAATTATAAGTAGAAAATGTTTCCCTGTAAAATATTTGATCAAACTAAGTTTCAATAAACACCATTACCTGCTACCATGGGGAGCATCTTGCACCAAATTTCGTTGAAATTTTAGATGAAAAGAGCATCTTAAAAATATACCCGTCATTAAATTTATCAATTGTGCAAATAATAATGACCGTAAATCCGGAATTGCAAAGTGTCTGATTGTAACTGGGCACCAACACAATTTTGATCACCAGATTTTTCATGTGAAAGACAAATGCTTAAGAAAGAATCTTTTAAAAAATGTTTTTGAATTGTAGGACTTGTAATTGGCCACCTGATATTTCCATTTCAAGCGAGATGTTCGATTTGAAATGTTCTGCTTTCACCTCCATGCAATTGCATAATCTTCCACAGACCTCATTTTCATCTTAATCTTGGCCATACATTATTTGAAATCCATTGTCCATTGAAAACCAAAATCCATTTGCAAGAAAATAACAGTGTTACCTTATCCTGTCCAACCTCAGACGTGAATTCTCTCCTGACTCTTCTTTCCTGAAGCCTCCACAGAAGCGTCAAAGTTGGTCGGGTGGTAATAAAAATTGTGGAATATATCGAAAACATTTTGAACCTCGCGATGAGTCGTATTCCACTAATTGTAAGTATAGCTAGATGTACGAGTGGGTGCCTCTGAAAGTCAAAAGTGAAACTTGTTGCTTTAAAATAGAAATTTGTCGTTTTAAAATCGAGTGACCCTTGTGTGCACATCGTCTCTGAACCCCATAAAAGCTTAGGTGTTTTGCGGTCGTGGAAATTTTTGAGAAGTTATGGATAGGTCATAAAAATGTCAGGGGGATCGTAAATTCAATTTGGTGGAGGCTACCTCGATTACTTTTGCGCCTCGCCCATTGTCGTGATCGCCAATTATTTCTGCCGTGCCCGTGTGATTCCAGCGGAGTCGCTCTGCGTGCCGCCTCACCGCACCTCCGGCAGTTTGACGTTGGGAATGCGGGGCGGGTGAGAAAAGCACGCCCTCCTCGAGCCATCGGAGATGAATGAGCGAAGGAGTGGTGGGGGCGGGGGAGAGGGTTTATTTTCTTCGGCGTAGGGCGGCGTTCGCGACGAGGAGTGCGGAGGGAAAGGAAGCACCCAGGTCCCGCACCCTTTGCGCTCGAATGTTTATCCTTCGTCTGATCTCTCCGAATCGTGAGCCGCTCCCATCCCGTGGATGCCGCCTAGCTTGCTCTCTCCGCGAGGACTTTGTTTTCCATCCTCACCCTTCCGCCCTGTCCTCCCCGTGTGGGGCCTTTCCATATTCATGGCCACGGATCGAGTTTGACGATTTCGGTTCGAGGTTTATTTTGTTAACGTCCCCGTGCTTCGGTGTCTTTAAATCGTATTCGGCTAGCATTAAATGGTCCAGCAGTTATTCCGTGCTTCTTAACATCTTCTGGTATTTTCCCGTAAAATTACGTCAACATTTGTTTCACCCCATAAAGCGTTTGTTCGTAGTAATAAAATCTAATAGAACTAAAAATGAATTAGTAAAGCTATTAGTTTTGGCCAAAGGTTTAAAAATAAATGTGATGCGTAAGGGATTAATATACTCCACATGACGTGCTCTCAACACTGTACTCGATTAGGCACCAGGATGCACATGAAATATCTAGGACTCTCACGGGATACGAAACCTGACCCTAAGGATATGACGCCGGCACTAAAGTCACCACACCAACCCGATTCCCTTACGTTTATTTCATGGTTTCGGCTGAGTGAAATGTTTTTTTTTCGTAATGTTGACTGAATATTTGTAAAACGTAATTGCTATTATTTAATTTTTTATCCCTGACTTTCGTATAAATGTATGCCCTGTTTTTTTAATCTGCTAAGCTTAGTTATACTTATCCTTTCTTTTTATATCAATTGTCATAATTGAAATATTATAGGCCAAAATTCAAGAAGGAACGTTATTAGAGACACAGGAAAAGTTTTTTTCGAACAAAAACAAAAGCTTCTTGTCGTTTTATCGTTCAGTGCTAGTGGGAACGTATACAAAAACATGGCGTTTTTCATTTCTTTTGCATGAATCTAATTCCACAAAATACATTATTCTCTCGTGACTTTGAAAACTTTGTGCTAAACATACGACTTCGCTGTATTGATGTTTTGTAAAAATAGGAATCAAATGTTTTTTTACTCCAAATGTACATATTTTATTTTACGTAAATATGAAGAGATTAACCGATAGAAGAACTCAGTGGAGAGCTGCGTCTAACCAATCAGAGGATTGATGACTAATGATGATGGTGTACATATTTAAAGTTATGTCCCCTATCTGTCATGACCATCGTCCTCTCAAGTATTGTAGCAAATTATTTAGGATCGTGTACACGTCAGGCCTGCTATTCCACGAACATGTGTTCTTCTTTTACCTTACTTCACCACCAATCCACGTTTTCTCTTAAGTCTTTTTGCTTCTTCACATATTTGGCCGATCTGCATACCATTCATATTATCTATTTTTCCCTCTATCTTCTGTGCCTATCCACCATTCTCTCTTTTTTTACTCGCTTCGCTATTAGAGCGTAGGGCCTATCAAATTGATGCTGTCATGTTGAAACACTTCAGGAGAAGGCAACTGGTATCTACTTCAAGTAATTTGCCTTTCAGTAATATGGATAGCCCAAATAAGACCTTATGGCGGTTACATTTTTATCCTTAACATCTTCAGGCAGTTGTCATATCCAGGCGGAAGAATTTTTTTCGTCGCACCGTTGGATTGATACGAATTCAGCTGTGGGAAATCTTCCTTTTGGTATGCGTTTCAAAATTTATTTTTTTGTGTGTGCGTGCTTTGAAGGAAAATGATCTGAAATAAATAGCCCGAATTCCGTGTTTTTGTGACTCTGGTGAAATTTCTCAAACGCTGCTACGTTTATAATTATATTCCGCCGAAGGTCTCTCTCTCTTTTTGATCCAGCGAGCATCATTGACGCAGAAAAATAACCACTTCCTCTCCGGCATCTCGTCTCATGCTCGGTCGGCTGGTATTTCAAGAGTGCTTATTCGACCGTTCGAGTGATCTAATACCCTTCCTTGCTTTTGACCGCGTGCACCTTCTCTTCTCTCGCTTTCTCCCTCCCCCCCTACCGAGTGAAGGCGTCGAAAGACTCGTTGCGACGGGAGGGATTCCAAACAAACCGATCAAGGGCTCGGCCGTTTGAAGTGACGTGCCAGCGACCCCTCCCTTGCCTCCCCGCCAATATTATCCAACGCGTGCTCTCACCTTGTGCGTGGTTTGCCGTTCAGGGTCTCGCTTCGGTTCGAACGCGTGTACGTATTCCCTTTCCTTTTTACTTAACGCCTCCTACGGGGGCCACGCCCCTCGCGTAGTGATCCAAGTTTCCTTCCCTCCTCGGCCTTCATCCCACGTTAGTCGTGGAAGATTGGAAGACTCATTCAGATTTACGTTCGATAGCCATCGATCTTTGTTATTTCGAATCTGGTTAAAGATGGATGAACGAACGGTGACATGTTTTTTTGCTGTAAAATGGTTATATTTAAATTGAAACATCTGCATCAATAGCTAGGCGTCATCCTCAGACCAGACTGCCTTAATCAATTCATTTAAATCAAATGAAGAATATCTCACTTCGTGGAGTATTTCCATAATTGGATGCATGAACACGCCTCGGGGATTTTGTAGAAATTTGTGGAGCAATTTTGCATAAATTCACACAGACGCATTTATACATCTAAATCAATTTAAATTAAACCAGTGGGAAGTACAAATATCTGTTATTAATTTTTTGTACAATGCTGCTCTACGCCGTCTCTTGTCTAACGCACACTACATTCGATTTTGTTGGCAAAGACGTCCGTAACAGCGATATTTATCTGAATCCTTTCCTGAAACGCATTATTGTATTTTTTTTAAGTTACGTCTTTAGGCTGAGAATTAAAGCTAAAAATAAATTACCCGGCTACCTGTTGAAACTTCTATAAGAAGTTTGCCATATGCTATTACGGAAGCTTGTATTTTTTGCCGGACAAATTATGTAAATAGAAAATGGTATAATGGTTTTCTTCAAATTCGAATATTTCTCCTACCCCCTCTAGATTTCTGAGTGAAGAAATATATTATCATGCAATAAATCTTACCCAAAAATTCCGAAAGAATGTGTTTTTTGTTTTCTTTTAAAAACATTTCGCCAGTGATTGTATTATCAGGTTGTCGGACAGGATTAGGTTGGTAACTAAAAGGTCAAGCCGTAAACCGGCCAAAGATTGTTGTTTGCTCTTGCAAGTGATTCATACCAATATGATTCTGACTGCTATTCTATACATTATTGGAAGGGAATTGAACTGTTTATTACATCCTATATCGCAGTCGCGCAGTAATCGTCTCGCAGTAGTGGAAGTCCATCTGTCAGTCAGGTCATCTTTAATGAAGCAACTTCAATAGGGCTGAATATGACGCGAATCTTATCTTTAATATCCTTATCTTATCTGGCTATCCCATACGCCTCTTTCGCCATCTATTTGGCTCTACCTTTTGAGTGGAAGTACAATATTGAACCTACGTGTATTTAACTTTGTCAACTAATCTGTCATCTCATTCGACGAAAGAAATTTCAAAGCTTTTCCTGGGGGGCCAAATCCATGGAAGTCAATTAAAAGTTGTTGAAAATGATTTATGGTCTGAAAGCCTTGGAAAAATAAAAACCGATGCGTTATACCAAGGAAACTTCGACATTAATTTATTCAATTTAACGCAGAGTGCGTAGGGTGAACACTGATTTAGCGTGAGAGATAGTGAAGTGAGTTAGTTCCCTGTGCTACAGTCGACAACCGGTTTGGGAAAAGAGCTTTTCTGAGGCCTCCCATCGGACTAAATCACTAGCCAAATATTGCTGGCACTTGTGATCCTTGACACTACCACGTTGTCAATTGGTGCTTGGTAATCGGTGCCAGAAAGTATTCGGAGACCACTGTAATTTATGCGCCACAGCATTTTTCAAGGATTTTTGTGATTTTGCGATGACTTCATATTCTCAATTTCCAATATTTAAAATGGCTTCGATATCTGAATCAAATTTAAGACTGATTCGTACAGTAACAATTGATAAAATTGTGCGACTCTAAGTGAGTAAGCTAAGAAAGTTTGTGAAAGAAGGTTGTATTAGCAGAGTTGCAGTTCGTGAATTAAATCAGGGTTTTCTTAAAAGCAGTTTCCATGTGAGCCAGAAGATATGTTTCTGCATTAATTTATCTTGTTCAATTGTTTATCTATGGATTTTGTACATTTATGTGGCAAATTTTCCTGTGAAAACCCTCTGGGGCTTACCATTCCATGGTCATGGGCTTTTTTTTAGTCATGGAGAAATTATGAATAAGTCATGAAATTTGAAAATTGGAAATATGTAATCATCAACATTTTTTAAATTTTTTCCGATAGTTTTTGTTGGTTCTGTTGATTTTGAGTGCCTCTTAATGTGTGTCTATGTCAGTAAATGCGAACTGTGAGAATTTATGGGAATTGATTTTCATACTCTTTCTTCTTCCTTAGCACTACAGCTTTTTGTCAGCTCTGGCCTTCATTACAATATTCCTCCATTCACTAAATTAAATGTGCGTCCGGGATATTCATGGCGGTAATGCACCGGCATACTAAAAGTGTTAGAATACGGGTTTCTCTGATAAGAATACGTGATCTTTCCACATGATGTTATAATATTCTACATGTGTCGTTACACTATAGTATGTTCAAGTATGGTACAAGTACCTATACCTCACCTTGTGTAGATGCTGAAGTGTAGCGAAATTTGTTGAAGTAAATCATTTTATTCTGTGGGTAGCTTTAAGTTTTCTTTCTCTAGTTCTTAGATCCAACGTTGAATTCCACTAAGTCAACAATCCATCTCAATCCATTGCTAAATGTGAAATTAGGACGTAAATTATTTTAAATAGGGATAGAAATGTTTTTTATGGAGTTGTTTGGTAATATTTTCGATTTACACCAATTTGTGCCAACGTTTCGCCTCTTTTATTTAGGCTTCTTCAGGGCTCTGGTGACAAATTTTAGAAAAAACAAAGAAACTTATTTTTTAACAATTTTGTCACCAGAGCCCTAAAGAAGCCTAAATAAAAGAGGCGAAACGTTGGCACAAATTGGTGTAAATCGAAAATATTACCAAACAACTCCATAAAAAACATTTCTATCTCTACACAAATAAAGTGGTCAATAAGAATACCTTAATAAAAGTTATTTTAAATGTTATGATGCGACCTAAAGAGTTAGTATACATTCCAACCTTATTGAACATCCCTGTACCAAAAGTTACTGAGAGGGCATTGAAATTTCATGTTAGAACGATAAATCGGGTTCACTAGTAAGACGCGACTCCTAATAAGCTTTCCACGTTACGTATCCTCACTCGGTACTTTACTCTTCCGGATTTATCTGAAAATAATCGGATGATTAGAAGTTTAGAATATTTTCAAAGGGGTCTTACCTTATTGGCGAGGCAGGATTCTTGTGCATCTAGGATAGCAAACACACATAGAGCAAATATTAGTCATGGACTTCGGTTGTTACGTAAATTAGAAGCGAAAGCCATTATCGTAGATGTTGAAACTACTTTTCACCAAGTCTTGGCTCACTACGGTTGAGTCAAATCGTAAACATTACTATTAGAATTACTGAAGTGAGGACAGGATAAAAATTACCTTCCCGCGCGCGATTGTAGACCAGTAGTGTTATCATCGAGGTCACCTTGTCCGCAACTTACCAATTAGCCCAGTTGGAAGCTAAACCACTACTGACAATTAGCTACCGCTGTGAGATAACGCATAGTGATAGCAAGTACCTACAGAAAGCCAAGTCGTTCGGGGAAAACATTAAAAATCCTTTTTGTCTGTTCAAGTTTTTCTGCCAACCTATTTATTTCACCCTGTATGCTTCTAAGAGCAAATAAGTGTTTACTGACCATTCAGTATCTCGCGACTTTGTTGCGAATTTTAATTTTGTTTTCACACGTGGAATAATATGCTTTTAAGAGTGCGTAAGTATTTCCTGACCACGCGTAGCATCTAATGATTTAGGTAGTGAATACTCATATAGAACTGTTAATCATTATCGGATTTGTGCGGTGGTTGAATTTTCGGATTCCCGTATCAAATGATCCGGTTCGAGATCCAGAAATGTTGAAATGCATTGTGATGTGATCGTGAATCTTACTGAGTCCATTTTCGAGATCACAGACTGAGTCAGTCGATTCGGAAGTAGTATCATCTTGGTAGTTCGGTCTTTTTGGCCTTCCGTTGAGAGTTGGTAAATCCCGCTGCCGGGTTTTGTCTTCCTTGATACCTCACATCCCAAATCCCACCCGAACCCTATTACCCGAAAATAATGGTGCAGACACCCCAGATGTCTACTCGTTCTCTATAAATCCTTTTTACGGCTTTGTCGCCGTAAAGAGGATTTATAGAGGACGATGTTTTCTGTACAGGCGTGATTGCATGGCGGACGTTTCATCTACTAGCTTAATAATCATTTTAATTATATGCTACTCATTTTAGCATATAATATTTTATTGTGTTAATAATTACTCATTTGTTAATAGAGTTTTGGACCATAATGTTCAAGGATGTTTTATAGTTGCCACAAATCCTCAACTTAATTCCTTTAATGGCAATTATTCAGTTGCTTGCTCAACTTATTATAAGTTTATTTCTAATATTCTAAAATTTATTCTTACAGTTGAAGTGCAAAATTATAGTTTTAACTAATTCAAACTCTTCTTTCGTCTTCCATTGTAGGTGAGTACCATAAAACCGGTAGTGTTTAAGGACGCTTGACGATGCTGACCATCCGTGTTGTAGCTATAGTAAGTATTATTAATTATTATCTCTTGAATGACACTATTTTTTATGCTTCAGAGAATTCGTTCTCGCGGTAGGTAGGGGAATTGCCAGTGGTTGTAATTTGATACAGTAAATGTATTTAAAAATATGTTTACCTGAGCAGAATTTTTTCTTTCCCTGAAACGCATCGTCACCATAAGTAGTTACTTATCGGTCGACAGTTTCTGTGAATCGTTTCTTGTCAATATAATTGCGTGAGTTTACGTCTATGGAAACATATTTTCGTTGTATCTTTCCTTGGTGAGGTCAAGTCGTTAAAATTAATTTGCCTGTTTTCCTGAGTAATAGGACTATGTGGTTGGGCTGTGTCCTCTTTTTATATTATCGTCGATTTTGCAAGTACTTTTTTTCCTGCGTGGCGCGAAAATGAAACTACCATTGAAAAAAATATCCTCCTTATCGTAAAACAATCAAAATTTTTCCGTGAAAAATGATCTTAAAAAAATTCGGTGACACTGCGGACTCTAGCAAAGAATGAACCGTTTCCTCACCACTGTTCCCTCGTTCGGTCCTTGGGTGTCCCGGGAGAGAATACATTTTTTTTACACTGCTCCCCATTGTAGGTACTAATGGTCTCTCCTGACTAATGCTTCTTTTTGTGAGCCGGTTCATTTGCAGAAGCAATCCCGAGGCTCTCCGCCTTGAGCGTCAGCTTTTTGCAGAGGTGACCCGACCCTCCTCGGTCCTTTGCGATCTCGCACTAGGGCCTCGGGGACCTCTTGGGCGGGCCATGGGCGTAGTCCGAGTGATTATTCGGCGGTAACTCGACTCGGGACGGCGTTTTCGTATCCGTGCGAATATCCACAAGGGCGCATGCGCACACTTAATTTACGGCCTTCGTATTTCATTTTTTTTATCGCCGCTCCGTTCCCCTGGGACGTCCCCAGCGTTTAATGTTACCGAAAAAAATACGCGAGTGGGCGCTGCTGAGGATAGTTGGAAGAGTATTTTACAGCTCCCCCACACTCTTTGAGCTCATAAGGGTCAGCCTTACCGATATTGAGGGAAAAAGGAAAGGGTGAAATGTTTGCTGCTTTCATTTGCCCTCCCAACGTTTGAGGGGTCTTCGACCGGGGAAGTTTTGTGCTTCGCGTCATTGAGGGCTATTTTTTTCTCTTTTTCTCTGCGAGCGCATTTAACCGCACGGAGTAAATCAGCCTCGGCTCTTCAGAGAAATGGCGCCGTATGTAAACACAACCATTTATGTCGCCGTAACCAGATTTCTCAATGGCTCGTAATTGCTTCAACTGTCCATAAATTTGCTTTCTTTGTCTTCGCGAGCGAAGAGCCATCGAAGGTTAATATTAGCGGTTAAGAGGTTGCATCTGTGAGTCCACCTGGAATGAAGAACCATTCCGGTGTTGAAGGGGATGATGTACGCAAGGAGTATTAAATGTTTGCGGTGGCTACCATTATGCGGTGCTCATTTTTCAACCTTATGACTTCTCGTTAACTGTATTCTACCCCCATCTGGAATCCCCAGCCAGGAATGCCCGAGTCATGGAGGCGTTAGCAGGCAGCTCATTGTAAGGCCTCTATTAGCCGAGGCAACCTGGACACTCCACCGGACGTTCCACCGGTGGAGTGTCTGGTTGCTCGGGTTTACTCCGCCCAGGTCACCGGTGGCGCCACCAGTATCGGTTCAAAAATTACCCAGCACACAGTAGTGGTTAAAATAGTGTTGTGTTGTGAGGACGTACTATTGCTAGCTCTTCTCATAAAGAAGAGAAGGCGAAGGGTGAGAAGGTTTCGGAAGCATCCTATGTTGATGTCTAGACTTACCAAAGGGCTTTATTACACACTATTGTACTTTATTACACTTGGACAAGCGACACCTTCACCTTCTTGCAAATTGCGATCACCATCTTCATTCACCACCGCCCCCCGGCGAAAACATATTAACACACAGAAATTCAATTCACAAGAGCGAACATCTCACCACTAGTTTGGACTGTGAACTGAGATTGTGTGTCTGCCTGGAGCGTCTTGGTCAGGGCAGTATGATGCGCGCGCATGCAATATTCATTCACCGGTGGCGCGTCTGGTCGCCTCGGCTAGTAGGCTACATATACTCCAATGCCCCGGAACGTTGCTGAGCAACCCAAAGTGGAAGCCGCGGTTGCGTGGCTCAGTCGACTGGTTTCGGTGGAAAGTCTGGTGGCGCGTCTGGTTGCCACGGCTAATAGGACTCATTTAATTCTATGCCCCACGACTGACAAGTTCCACCGGTGGAAGGCTCGGTGGCGCGTCTGGTTGCCACGGCTAATAGAGGCCTAAGACTTGTATTGTTCTCGCCGTTAAGCCGCCATTGCGTTCACCGTGGTCTTTGCAATTGTGGTGACTAATTTAAATCATCGCGTGAAGAAAGTGAGTCATTATCTATAATTTCCCCCAAATAAGGTACATTTACGGCGATTTAGTTATTTAAGCCGAGGCTATTTCAGGCTAAATACCCTCGGCTAAGAAGATCTTGGGATGGGGTACTGTGGTGTGTCTTGAATATCCGCTTCCCAACCCGAGGGCACGGTTTCGAGTTTCTGCTGAGGCAGATTTTTCAATCGATACCTACTTGAATGCCGTGTGAAGGAGACTTCTAGTTCAGTTCTGCGTCCATCGAAAGGGACGTTAAAACCGTGGATCCGATGGCTCGTTTCGTTAAGAACGGGCTAATCCGATGAGTGTACCTGGATTCCTAGCAACGAAAGTATGTCGTGGATGAAAAGCCTACGAAGTGATAAGTGGCATAAGTAAAAAGTGGTGATAATGGCAGGATAATACCAACTATTCCGTAAATAGTATTTGACAGATTATTCGAAGAAAATTGAAGTAATCGTTGCGTGCTATAATGAATGGTAATTTTTTAACAGATCATTTTCAACAGGGTTTATAAATATGCCTTTATTAAAACTATCGATGGTTTTTTCTTCATCCCTCCTCCGTTCCAAATGAAAGGCATACTTTTATAGGGGGAAGGTATGGAGAGAATTTTCCAGTAGCAAGGAAGTTTACGCGTCCGTTAATGCGGATCCCGCCTTGGACTTGGAAATCATAATTGCCTTTATTTATTTATTTAAAGCATTATTCACATTCAGCAGTAGCTCCAATTTACAATGAAACATTTAACAATGAACATGAAAGAGGACAAAAATACAATAACAACATAAAGATCAACGACGCTGAGCCCAACATGGATAGGGGAAATATTTAATTTGTTGACAGATGGGACATAGCTTGGGTGGTGAAAAGGTTACATGATAAATAAAAAGGATCGACGGTGTGAGGGAGTGAATTAAGAAGGGAGGAGAGGCGAAATAACAAACTAATTTGAACTAATTGTAAGTTTGTCTTCAAACCGTTCAATGTGAAAACATCGTTGGAGCAGCTAAAGCCTAATTCAACCTCCACTTGGTAGTTAGACTTATTAATATATATTTTTTCCATGAGGGCATTCGATCGTTTGGAATAGTACGGAAGATAATTGAGGCGCTCGGGGCTAGATAGTGGCAAGCCACATTTTGGAAATTTTACAGGAGTGACATCTGAAGATTCGAAAAATTCCCTAAATTAGGTGTTGTGTCTTGGTACAATACATAACAACAAGGTGTGTTCTTCCATCTCTTGGTTTCTTCAAATAATGCTCCGCCAGTGGCTTCCCATAGTCTAGCAGATAAGAAAGGCGACAGATCTCAATATTTTTCAGTGTGTGGCTTACCATTATCTAGCCCCGAGCGCCTCAATTAAAGACGCCCGGTTCAATAATTTATGGTTAGGGTTAGCCGGCAGCTTGGGTGGGCGTTAGAATTGTTACCGTGGTTACCGTCCGTTGCAATTTTTTGAAGCACGCCGGACAGACACTTGGTTGATGGAAGCATGAACTGTGAAAATCCACGACGGATCCCACGCCATGGCATTCTTTGACCCCTCAGTATAAGAGCGGACCTAAAGTGCTTTCGTGTGTACTTCCACTTCAACCTACGCCATTCCAATGGAGGAAGCTTATTCTGAATGTCGGCAAGCAAGGACGGTAAGTACATCGGCTCCACCCCCGTGTTAAGTGGTTTGGCGAAATATATTTCCGTATGTCCCTCTCGTTAGACGCCGGATTCTTTCTGGTTCTATTACAGACGGAGAAGAAGTCTGATGGGGATTGCTTTCAGACCGTGGGTTATCATTTAAACTGTAGATGATTGAAAATCATTATAATAATAGTATTAGCGTTGCAAACTTAAAAACAAGTTTTGACGGGAATCGTTCCAACAGCTCTGAAAAAAAGGTTAAGGTTTGACGTAATCTGTTAATTAAGAAAATTTAAAGCTGAAATATTCGCCGATGACGTTTGAGTTAGGAACATGCGCGTATTTTGCTCGATTTCATCAGGAGAACAAAATTAAGGATAAAACTGCTGTTCAAATCAATTTAAAATGTCTTGACTTCAATCCTTTCTCGTGTAACCTGAAAATGTCTTTCTCCTCGCGAGCAATAAGTGATTATGATAGGCATAATAGGTATGCCGACCGACCATAATAGCAATATCGACCGAATAGATAGGAAGTGTGTGTAAATTAGTCTGTGAAATTCTGAAAAGTATGCCTGTGCATCTGGAAAAGTTCTTATCTGACTCATGTGCACTGTACCGTTGCTTGAATAACAGGAATTATAAATTAATGATTTTTTTAAAAATAGCTAAGGTAATGATAAAAAGATATTTCTCAGCAAATATTAGTCTTTAGTTGTACATGTCTATTGGAATCTATTCTGACACGCAATTGTAGTTGAATAGTATAGCGTCCAATAATGCACGAATGTATGTGAGGCATCTTTGGTGTTTACTCACCCCCTGCCCCACACATTCCTCTCGCCACTCGGTGGATGTAGACGGAAAATACTACGCCCTTCTTTCCCTCCTACGCATAGTGACATGCCGTTGTTCCTCCTGACCGCGAAAGGAATTTATCCCTCGCGAGATAAAACGTCGGAGCGGGAGAGACGTGCCTCGAATGCTTTGGGGGAACACGCCATTCCCCCGGGGACCTTTCATTAGTCCTCTCATTATATCTTCCGAAGCGGTTGCGTTTGGTGGGAGAGAGAAGGAAAAAAAACGCTCGTGAGTGGAGGAGACCGGACGGATAGAAGGATGGGTGTGTTAAGGCTTCTCTTCATTATCTCCCACTCTTACTGTCTTCAGCTCCCCGTCGTCCGCCTCCGGTCTAACCTTACCTTCTCATCTCACGAAAAGGGATTCACCCCTCGTTTCGACCTGGAAGGATAAGGTGAGAAGGCTCGGCCGCCGTGCCCTCGAGGAAAGGAGATGATGCATCGATGCGTCGATTCCAATGTTCATCTACATCTACATAATACCCTGCAAGCCACCATAAAGGTGTGTGGCAGGGGGTGAACTCTCACCAAACATGCACAACATATCATGCACAAAATTTGTAATTAAAATAGCAAAGCATACAGCAAAACATGCTGTTAGTTGGGTTAGCTTTAAGTCCTTATACCAACATGCAGCTACCAATGTTATCCATTGCTACACTCGTACTGGATACATTTACCGTTATTCATATCCCTAATAGTACGAGGAAAAAAGGACATTTTGAATCTGTCAGTTCGGCAATCAATTTCTCTAATGTTGTGATTATGGTCCAGTCTACCATAGAGAGTTGGGGTCCGCAAAATATTTTTAACATCATCACTGAAAATATGGTCTTGGAATTTATTTAAGAGATTAAGTCTAAATTTCAACCTGCGATCTGACAATGATTCCCAATTTAATTCATTTAATAGACTGGTTACGCTGATACAATTATCGTATCGTCCCTTTACAAGTCTTGCCGATCTTCGCTGCACACGTTCAAGTTCGTTATTTAGACCGATTTCGTAGGGATCCCATACACTGGCAGCATATTCCAAATGAGGTCTTACAAGGGAAAAGTAGCTGATTTCTCGTACATGATCGTCACATTTACCCAGTACTCCTTTGACGAATCCTAGTTTACGATTCGCTTGCCCCATTATTTCACGAATGTGTTTACCCCAGGAAAGATCATGTGTCAGTCTTATTCCAAGATATTTAATGGATTCCACGTTTGTTAATTCATTATTACTTATTTTGTAAGTGCTAGGTGGAGAGCTAATCTTTTTCCAAAAATTCATTACACGTTTTTTTTTTTTAAGTTTAGTTCTAACTGCCATGTATCGCACCAAGTTTCAATTGCTTGTAGGCTTGAAATGTTCTTGCGATCCGCGATCCCAAACTCCCATTAAATGCTTAGTTTAGCAGTCGAAATGTGCGATGCTAAGATTGTCCAACCCGCGTGCTATACGCGGTGCACGATCGAAATTTTAAGGAAGCCTTGTTAAAATTCCATGTATTCTTTTCTGCAAACAATAAATTATATTTCAACATAATATGCATTTTTGACATGATTACATGATTTATGATTGCAAAGCGTGAAGGGTGAAGGTTCACATCCTACTTAGCGTGTTGGATTAAATTTAGAATGAGTAGTGCAAGGCCCACATGATGTTCTTAAAAATCTCTCTTTATGTAGAAGTATGAGTATGTTATAGTGCATGTTCGCGGTGCATGTTTAGCAATAACTCACCCCCTGCTACACGCCATCAAGGTGGCTTGCAGGGTAGTCAGTAGATGTAGATTACATAAGAAATATTCATAATATACATAGCGAAAAATACGCGCAGGTAATAGAGCCTCATTAGCTGCCGCTATTAATTACGGCTTTAGTCTTCAAATTGACAGTTTATTTATTCTACTAATGTTGTATAGTAACCTTTAAGTGCTCTCCTCGTCGTGCCAAAATAGTTACCGTTATTCCTTTGATAAATTTGCCTCTTTCGGGATTTGCACCCCGAGCTCTCAGGAAGGGGATCCACGCTTATACATTTATGCAATTATTTGCTGTGGCGGCGGGGTAAATTCCTCGCCTGTCAATCCCAGGGTCGCGGGTTCGAATTCCGCCCGGGGAGGATTTTCGCTTCCTGGAGCATGGATGTCTGTGCTTATGTAACTGTTATTAGTTAAAATTCCCGATATAAAGACCATCTATGTTGTTTTTGGGTTAGTGAAAAAAAATTCGTGTACCGCATATTTAACTGGATGGCTCAAAGATTTTAGGTCATCTGATAAGCCTTTGCAATCTTCCGTGATGTTTGGTTCATTTCGCGGCGCTTCGATTATCAAATTCAGAGGTATCACGTCGTTCAGTCTCCGATGGAGAGATTGGGGAAGAGAGAAGACGGACAGGAGTAAGTGCTCACGTCGGCCGGGATCGTCAAACTGAGAGTACGGGGTAGGAGTTCTCTCCCAGGGCTCCAGAATTTGATGGAGTAAATGCGAGGAATGCTTTTTGACAGCGACTATCTACCGGGACCGGTTCATCCCACCATGACGGTGCACATTTCGGAATTTAAACCGAAGCGGATCCTAAATCCTACACGCTTACGATGCTCCCACGGGAACTGGAATAGGGAGCATGCTTGCGTACAAAGATCAAGGTATTTCAAAATGAATATCGAGGTTTTAAGGCTTTGTAGTGTTTATTACATTTAACTTAAAATTATATATAGTGCATCAAATGAAAGAGCAACTCACGCAGTTTTTTGTACAAGTGTTCAATGAGAGCATCATTCTTCATACGGCTCATAGAGTCAATAGGCGAGTTCTTCCCCAACCTTGATCAGTGTGTCTAGAGTAATTGTTGGAACAGCTACTTGAGTCCTGTTTCTTAAGTCATGTAGATCATCTGATAGCGGAGGCACATACAGATGATCCTTTATGAATTCCCAAAGGTAAATATCGCATGGCGTCAGATCGCGGAGGCCATGCGAAAAGATTCAGTCCTTGCAAACTGTAAAACACAAAAACCTTCTTGTTCACCAGTCGCCATCTTTGCTGCCAGCGCTTTCTAACGGAAGACAGAGCAAACAGTGCATGCGCATGCGCGCAGGTGTACCAACAAAACTCTTTGAGTTCCTCTCTCATTTGATGTATTATAATGTAATTGTAAGTTGAATATAATAAATATTATAAAGTCTCAAAACCACGATATATATTTCGAAACACCCTGCATTACGCTCATAAATTCCTCCTCCAAGGTTTGAATTCCTTAGGTTTATTTTTTAGTTCCCACTTTGTGTTTAGGTAATAATATTTGTCACTGTGGAAAACCGTTGATCATGTTTCTAGGTGGGGGATCGGTATAGTGCAGTGGTTAGAGTACTGTGGCCCGAGTCTTGAATCTTTTGTTACCAACTGAATAAATATTGACGTTTTCGCTACCAACGAAAACGTCATATTTTGTTATCAACGTGGATAAACGAATAACTTGAAACTAATGACGTCATCACAACGACAAATTTAATTCGTTATAGCGTAACGAAACATTCAAGACTTGGGCCCCTGGTCTCTTATCTGAAGGGCCCGGTTTCGAATCCCGGCAGTGGAAGATATTTTTCATTGGTAAACGGACCTCTACCTGAGTGTTTTGTGAAGAGAATTTGATTAAAGTACTCCGCACTCCGGATGAGGTGTTTAGCTGTGTAGTCCCCTTGGTGCCTGTTCATTTAGAGCAGGCTAATGACGACGCCGGGTTTCTCTCCACCCTTCCTCCTTTCCCTTCCATTCCCACCCTTGTACATTTCCTTCGGGTCTGGAGTGCATATAAGTACTGGTACAGATTTGAAAACCACTTATAGATGTTTATAGGTATCGAAATGAATGCAATTGCTCGGTGAAATTCATTTTAGGGTTCTATGAAAATTTGTGATCCGGCCAAATATTTTCCTTAATTAGTCTCAGTTTGCCTATGAAATTGGCAAAGAAAACATAGGTCGCCCGGTGCGGTAGACAAACGGGCAGAGCGTTTGGAAACAATTCGGAGGAGGTCCTGGGATCGATTCTGAGAAAGGATATTGGTCACGTCCAGTTAAACCAAGCTCTGCGAACAATATCTTTTAGTGAAAGCGTATGCTGTAGAGGAAAAGGACATCGTTCTGCTATCCTGTGTTTATTTAACATGTCGTTGGATTTATCTCGCTTATATGAACCATACCTTTAACAGCCAAATCGACTTTCGGATTAAAACCGGTGATTCAGCACAGGTGACATCCGGAGTGCTGTTATTTCCAAGTAAATTGTTTACTCTTGCTGTGAGTTCAACCCATAGGAAGGAATGATTCGATCCCATTCGGGCTTAACTATTTGTTGTAAAATCTACTGAAAGCTTTTCCGCCTAATTTCTGATTTTTACACGCTCGAAAGAGTTCCTGAAAACTAGAATAACTCTTCAAGTATTCGGTAGGAGTGGTATTATCTTTGGTTTTTTGGTGACCTAAAGTAGTTAGATAATGCATAAGGCACGTATGATGTAATAGCTAGCGAAATTCCCCAGTTTTGGAGGTAAGCCTAAAAATAATTATGCACCACCACAATTGGATCCGTACTTTTTTAATCATTCCCAGCTATTATTTATTTCGTCAGTTATATTCAAAAAGTTATTGTGTTTTAGAAATTCTATGTTGAAAAAAAAACACACAAGCGTGGTGCATGTGTTATTGACATTTTTATTCGGTGATTTGAAGTGATCGACGTTTTTATACCATCTGATAAATTATATACGAATTATGCTATGAATGATTACTTACGTCGAACATAATTTTCAGCTTGCCATCCAAGTCCAGAAAACATGATTTGTGGTCAAATCACTGGTGAGTCACGTTGCATGCCGCTATAATTAATGACAAGCTGTCGTGATCGAACTCCGCAACGTGCCCTTAAAGGTCGTTTGTTGGCTCTGGTATAGCATTCGATTCCCTGTGAGAATGAATTACGCGTGATGGCAGGTGAAAATATTGCGTGGGATTTCGTCGGAAGAGGACGTGTGGACGCCTTCAATCACGAAGTTGACCTCTCCTTTGGTCACTACCGGCCTTTGGTGAATTTGTTCCTTTAGTGGAGTGGTGACTCGACGGATTACTTCGAGATTTGTAGTTTGTCACGGGAGAATTCAATAGGGCCAATTCATTCGTTTTCGATCCCTAACCCCGGAAATGGAACGATCCGACTAGGAAGACAAATGTCAATCTCACATTGCCACGTGCAGTTATATATTAAGCCAAGGGTTAAACTTGGCATACAATATTGGAATGATAAACGGAAGAAAAGGAAAGGAACGAGACAAGGCTGTGCTCTATCTCCCGTAATTTTTAATGTTTACATCGAGAGAGCCATCAATGAAATCAAGGAGAAGTGTTCTGGAATGAACATCCACGGAGAAACAATCAGCATGCTCTGATTCGCTGATGACATAGCACCCATAGCTGAGACAGAGAGGGTCCTGAACAAGATTCTAGTAACCATGGAAAGGACAATGGCCAGATATTAACTGAAGATAAACAAAAAGAAGACTAAGATATTGGTGTGCATCAAGAAAGAAGAGGCCAAAACCAATGTCAAACTAGGAAAACAAAAACTTGATGAGGTGAAAGAGTTCTGTTACCTAGGAAGCAGAATAACCAGCGATGGACGAAGCAAGAAAGAAATAGAAAGTAGAATAGCCCAGGCAAAGAGGGCATTCGATCAAAATAAGAATCTAATTACAGCTGGAAATACAAGTGTAGAAGTAAGGAAACAATTCATCAGAACATACATCTGGAGCATGTTCCTTTACGGCAGTGAGGCATGGAGGATGACAGCAGCAGAGAAGTGAAAGCTGGAAGCATTCGAAATGTGGTGCTAGAGAAGAATGATGGAGAATAAATGGATGGACCGAGTAAGTAACGAAGAAGTTCTAAGAAGAGTGGGAAAAAAAAGAAGTCTGCTGATAAATCTAAAAAGAAGGGACGACTTAATCGGCCATATCTTGAAATACGATGGCCTGATGGAGACAATCGTCGAGGGAAAAGTGAACGGTAAGATTGGAAATGGCAGGCCTCGTATGAGATACATGGAACAGGTAGTGAAGGATGTAAAAGAGAAGACTTACGTCACAATGAAAAGGTTGGCCGATAGAAGAATTGAGTGGAAAGCTGCGTCCAGCCAATCCTAGGATTGTTAACCAATGATGATGATGAGGAACGGAAGGAGACAATATTATAGAGATAATTTGCTGTAGGAGTACATTGAAAAATTTTCTTGTAGAGAAGGAGAATAGATAATGATATGTTACATGTTAATGGTAGGCGTTGGTGTAATATTGGTGGAGCAGTTTGCACTTCAACTAAGAAATATTTTTAACACTACTGACCATTGATAACGGCAATTTTCTATGTGATGCATTCAAACAGAGGTTGTTAACATAATACGTTACCCTGATTTTCCAAATTTTCCTTCCTTCCATACCTCCCCGTAATATACCTTAAGATTCCCCCTCGATCAATTAGGAAACGCTACCAATGAACCCTGTAAGTCGTGGTAAGCAAATTGGTTACGTACTGGCCTTGCGTCCCGACGGGTTCGATCCTGCCTTCGGTTTCAGGCCATAGTCAATAAGGGACGATATGACCTAATTCGTTGGAGTGTCGTTAAAACCAAGTCTGCCGTGACAATTCCTGCGAAGTTGCGTTCCCATATTCGCGTCAACTGTCACCGTATCTCTCCCTGGTAGTTTTACTCGGGTTTTGGCGTGAAGATAATCAATTTTTCCGTCAAGTTCAGCGCTTGGTAATCGGGAGCTCAAAGTAGGAAACCGCTGGATTATAGTCGCTTTTCTGGACAGTCCAAGTACATTTTTTCTCCTGTTATAGGAACGTGAGTCATCTTATTACACAGATTATTCCGCAAATTACTTGTGAAGACACTTATCTCAATGTATTTTCCTCGTCGGAATTTTTCCTCTAGTTGAAGAAAAGAGGAGGATAATGATTCAGGTGGCCAAATTTCGAGCTGTATGTCAGGCGCACACGGACTTAAAAAATCATCAGCCCACGCGGAGAGTCGAGAAATTAATATTTTTCCCCTCAGACACGCATGCGCATATTATTTTTCGGACGTGAACCGTTCACGGGCGGCTCGGAACGAAGTTTTCGTTTGATGTTTGAGCGTGAAATGATGATGGACCCGCTGAGCAATTTACGAAAGCGCAGAATGGCCTTTTTCGCCGTGTCTCCACGTGAGTCCTCATCTTGACTTTCCAGGAGTGATTCACTCGTTATTAGTTTATTATTTTTTTATTCCTCCAGTCAGCCCCCTCGGGCGCTCGTCAGCGAGTGGGTGTCGTCATTATTGTAATCTTCTTCTCCGCCTAGCCCGCGCTCTGGACCCGAGTTTCGAGGTTCTTCTTCAATCGCATCGCGTCCTTCTGGACGTCCCATGACCCTCGTCATTTTGACTCGCTCGAATTAATTACGTCACACTCCAATTTTCGCCCACTCCAAACTGTCGTTTATCTTGCACTCTCATCGCCGTAATGTCCTTCCCATTTCAAGTGCGGGCTTCGCTGTCCCCGTTTTTCTCCGCGCCGAGGCATTCCACACTCGTCGGTCCTATTCAGCCAATCTGACGATAAATGGGACATAATTCCTACCCCGGTAGCCAGGTCGATGACGCACAGTCCTGGCGACATAAAGGTCGTGGGTTCGTTTCCCGCCTCTTGCTTGGATGTTGTGCTTGTCTTTGGTATCAGAGCTCAGGTCATACGGTGGGGTATGACTTATCCGTAAGAGAATCTAATCCAAAGGTAACGGTAGACGGCGTAAGATATGGTGATCATCATCATCATTGGTCAACAATCCTAGGATTGGTTTGACGCAGCTTTCCACTCGATTCTTCTACGGCCAACCTTTTCATTGTGACGTAATGGGGTCGTTTACCATATTTTTTTATTGCCGAATATGATAGAGTTTGTAAAATAAAAAGACCCGTATTTTTCCGTTTTTTGATCCGTCAATTATTTCTCGAGTTATGAGCGACGAAAAACTGATGTTTTTAACCCTTTCGGAAAAGTAGGCGTGGTGCAACCTCAGACATATATCGACTTCGTCCAATCACAACTGAGCCCGCGAACCTACTTTGCCTTGTCGCAATGGGGGGGACACAGCTGACTCGGCCAATGGGAGCGATTTCGACAGGATCTATGCGAGCAGACCTTCCGAGAATCCCCCTCCACTCCCTCTCCTTCCCATAAGAACAGTCAAGGACGGGAGGAAAATGACGTCAATGTTATAACAGCAGCTTTTTCGGTGGGCGTCACCTTTTGCTTATTTTAATTTTTGATTTATTAGTGAATGGCTGTGGTTAGAAGATTAATTTTTTACTAAAATTCTTTTTTCGTTTCCATCTAACAATTTCATGCATAAAATTGCTATTTCGGTTCCGAATTCTTCTTCATTCTTCTCTTTTATCTCCTTCACAACCTGTTCCATGTATCTCATTAAGATATGGTAGGCATTGTTAAAAGATAGTACGTCCCCTCCTAAATTCCAATTAAACTCTTATGTAACTATCCGGATTTCTACTCGCATTCACCCTAGGTTTTTACAATTTTATGGAACAATTTCTTATAATGAAGCTCTAGACTGTTAATTCTTGGTACTTTTTTTTCTAACAGCCTTCACAACGAACCAATTTCCTCGTGAACCTGTGCCAATGGGAGAAAAAGCCGTGACTTTTTTTTCTGCATTTTATCGTCAGTTGCAGAAAAAAATGTTTCGCTATATCTCTCAATGTCTTTTACACGATATCTTCTTGTGTCCCCTAAGTTTGGAGAGCTTAGGATTCAAATGAGGGTATATGTTTCGCATACATAGAGTCAAAGTTGAATCATCTCAATTTTTTTTTGTTCCCAGAATTGCGTAGGATGCTCTAGATGGTTCTTGAATTGGGAGTTCCTCTGCGGTTCTGGATTGGAGAATTTCGAATAATTTCGGGCACAGCATGGCGCGAGCTAGTAATAATATCAGGACATGGGAAAAGCTGGTTTCATTTCGCAATTCAGAAATTCTTAGCTAGCGTGAGAAAATAATTAAAGGGATTATCCTGACTACGGAATCAACTTCTAGTGTATGTTAATGATCGAGTCTTTCTTTATTCAACAAGAGTTTATAATAATTTGCGATGTTATAAATAAAAGCATTTAATGAATGTCTTTATGAAAAGGCTCAAGATATATAGACCGATTAGAGTTCGTAAAGATATTTAAATGGCACAAATGTGGACTTTGATAAAGCAATGGCGTAAACTGTAGAGCAATTTTGGCAGCTGACGTTATTTGCGCCAGGATAGGTGGGTAACTGGGTAATGGTAGAAGTTCAGGGAACGGAGGAAGGGTTGAGGGAAACCTGGCGTCGGCATTAGCCTACTGTTAACGATAGGCGCCAAGGGGACCACGGCATAATGTCCTATCCGACGGATGGAATACTGAACAGGAAATACCCTCCACTAGGCACTCAAGTATGGACCGGTTTGCCAGGAAAGAAAACCGCCACTTCCGTTAATCGAACCAGGGCCCTCGGGAAGGGATTGTTCCTAATTCCCTAATAAGTAAGAGGAAGGAAGGAAGAAACTATCAAAATTTACTAATATTTTAAAAATGCATACTCGTATGCGGTTAGTTCCTACTTTGCTAAGGTTCTGAGGAGGAGGGTATTATCAATAATAATGACTCAGCTTTACAGATCGGGTTCCAACCTGATAGAAAATCCATTGGAATCTCTGCATGGATGCCGTGTAAACAGCATTTCATGCTTCTCTCTATCTTTCCCCATTTCTCTTTAATTCCCTTCCTTACTCCTTTCCCTCCAATCTGATGTGCTTTTAATAGCGGGATAAAATGGAAACTACTGACGAAATGAGAAAAATCAGGTACGCATAAAATCATTGGGCATGAATTTAAATGGACGCGTGTAAATAGCTTGAAACCCAGGAACTCCGGTCAGTAGCAGGACTTCTTAGACCACTGGGTTAGTACGCCGTCACCAACAAAAGGTATTAAGAAAAAGCATTAGAAAAATATCGAAAGTGTATCTCCGGTAAAAAATTCCCTGCCAAAAAAATGAGGGTCATACTTAACGTGACTTGAGTACGATTATGAGAGAATGTTGAAACGAAAGCGGCTTCTATCGCTAGCCATTGTCTTCTCAGTGCTCGGCACTCTTCTCCTAATTCCTTCACGGTCTGCATTCGCCCTTTACAGCTGCACGGAATTCACAATCTCCGCATTTCAAGGAATGCTTACCTCTTCTATAATGACATCCTCATTCCTAACTCTGCCATAACAATTGCCCTTCCGATTTTTTTTCTTTTCTCGTCCATGAAATCCCCTAGCCAACTGGGGGGATCGTATTGGTGTGGCGGCTAGAGTAATGGCCTCCCATCCCGAGAGCCCGAGTCGATTCCCGGCAGAGGCGGATTTTTTTCAGAGGCAAACCGGTCCAGTGACTAGTGGAGGGTATTCCAGGTCCAGTACTCCGTCCGTCGGATGGGATGTTAAATGTTCCTAAACGCCTTAAATGTTCCTGCCATTACCCAATTACCTATCTATCCTAAATGGCGCTGATCCTCAGCTGTCAGTCGCCTCCCCTAAATAACTAAATAATTAGGAACAAATTGTGAACATTGTTGTTGTTGCTATGTAGGGAGGAGCTACTTTGTGCCATTACTACCGAATAGGTACTCAGAAAAAAAGTTTGGAGTTTATGGTGTACCTAGAGGAAGGGTGAGTGGAACATGACGACCGAATCAGCCAAACTAAATGGTCCGACAAGTGGTCCTTCCGTTTAACGTCCCTGTCGGCGGACGGAGTACTGAACTTGAGATGCTCTTCACTCGACACCCAAATAGGGACCAATATACCAATGAAAAATCGGTTTTTCCTGAACTCAAACCTGTGATCTTGGGATGGGAGACCGGTACACCAGCTACCACACCAATCCAGTCCCCAATGGGGTCGTTTACCATATTTTTTATTGCCGGATCTGATAGGGTTTGTAAAATAAAAAGACACGTATTATTCCGTTTTTTGATCCGTCAATTATTTCTCGAGTTATAAGTGGCGAAAAACCGATGTTTTTAACCCTTTCGGAAAAGTGGGCGTGGTGCAACCTCTGACGTCATTGACTTCGTCTAATCGAAAATGAGCCCGCGCAGCTATTTCGGCTTATAGCAAAGGGGAGGACACAGCTGACTCTGCCAATAGGAGTGATTGCGACAGTATCTGTGCGAGCAGACCTTCCGAGAATCCCCCTCCACTCCCTTCCCTTCCCCTAAAAGCAGTCAAGGACGGAAGGAAAATTACGTTAATGTTATCAAAGCAGCTTTTTCTGTGTGCATCCCCTTTTGAAGATTTTAATTTTAGATTTATTAGTGAATGCTTGTGGTTAGTAGATTAATTTTTTCACTAAAATTCGTTTTTCGTATCCATCTAACAATTTCGTGTACGAAATTACGATTTCGTTTCCGTTTAAACGCCCCCATTTAGGTGTAATCCAAGTTGTTTGCATGTACCTTTGAAAAAAGCTAACCCTGGACAAAATATATATGTCGGGTTTTTATAGGAAACCACATGTGACACGTCGGAAAGAGCCGGCCACCTACCCTGTGTATGCATTATCCATGCCTCTTATGCCTTGGGCTTATAACGTTGCCAGGCGGTGAAATGTGCTGTCACCAGCTGGACCCACTTTTGTGTTGACACATGTGGTTCAGCATTGGGTGGGTAATCTTATTGGTTGGTTGAAATTCGCTACGAACCTATCGAATACGTTGTAAAGGTGAGGAGGCTGGTGATTGTTACTGAGTGAAGCGTATTTTCTCGAAGCAAACTTTCGGCGTTACCGAGCCGATAGGTATTTATTGCATCTTGAATAATTGTTACCTTGCTAGCTTGCGCCAGATTGTCAAGTGAATGTGAGTGCCTTCCTTCCTCAGTTCCCGGATTAATCTTACCTCCATGTCCAGTCCACCCTCGTATCCTAAGAGGTGCAAGTGACAAAGTGATCCTCTTAGGGAAATGGGCGAATAGTGGAGAGAAATCTGGTGTTACCTTATTCTTCAAGAGAGGTATATAGGGGTCCGTTCTTCATCGTTCAAGCCGACGGACTGGAAAAGGAAGTTATTTTCAGCATGGAACCCAAGTAGGGACCAGTATTCTGCTGAATAACATTTAAACCTTGCCGTAAAATGAGCTCGGAAAATCGTTCTGGTAGGGAAATAATCTAGCTATTACAAAAACTCAATGCCACCTCCATTACAGTAGCACTTTTTGTGTTCTTTCGATAACGTTAAGTATTAATAGGGCTAAATTCAATCTGGAATATATTCGAAAAATAGTCTCGGTTATCAGCAGTGTATGTTATCAATCCAAGATAGTTTTCGAAGAAGAGAAAATTATCGTTTTCGTCAAATTTTCTACGCCTTAAAGCTTTCATTTGTGAGGAATTATAATATTTGAAATTATTACTATCTTGATACGATAGCTCATAATATTATGGTCTATTTTTTATTGAAGCGCTTCACTTTCGAGTTGGTGTGCTGATTATCATGGGTTGAACATATTTTTTCTGCAGTATTGCTTTGTCATGTCATTGATAAAAAAGTTCGTAAACAAATTTGTTGTATTCTTTGCAAGGCGAAAGTGCCGGAAGCAAGTTAATTTTACCTTTCTCAAGAGTCAACTTTTTTAATTAAAAATTCTGAATAAAATTCTAAATTCTGGATTGTAAAAAATAAAGTTAATGCTATGATTCCATAACAAACCTTAGGAATGCGTTGGCATAATGGAATTATAGATGAATAGCGTTCTCACTATGTAAAGGTAACGATGGGCAACCTTATTACTTTCAAGGCTGCTTGTGTACATGGAGCTGAAAAGGAACTACCAAATTAAGCATGATCGACTCCTATGTATGTACCTACCTCAATGTTCATGGATTTAATAGATGTCTTCTCTTGTTGCGATACTCGTAAACTTTGTATTCTTAATGATAACGGTTAACTGGTTTTTGTAAACACGGCGAGATGAAGCGAAATGTAATCAAGTGAATTGTTGGTAATGGAGGTTTTTACTTTCCTCATCCCGGATGTATGTTTTACTCATTAATAATCGGCTGGAATCAAGGTGTCTCAAAAACAATCTAAGTGATTAGCCGTAAGTTTTTCTCGTTAGAATTCTTGCTAACAAGTTTTAAGCCTGCGTGTTCGTAAATCAAACCCATGTAGTGAGAGTTTTTTCATAACTTTCTTTTCAATTCTGAATTTTCCGCTAACTTTTTATCTCTATATTCTTCCCCCTCCTCCCCCCACCCCATCAAGAATATTCCTCTCGTTGGTGATAAAGCTAACGACATCCTGTATGGTATTATCAGAGACTGCTATGACTCAGGGAAGCTGCCGGAAGATTTCAAGAGGAGTGTCATGGTCGCAATAACAAAGAAAATGAGAGTGGAGGAATGTAAGGACCACCAAACCTTGAGCCTAGTGTCACATGCCTCCAAAATTATGACTCGAATAATCAAAAGAAGAATTAAGAGGAAAATGGAAGAAAACTTGTCGGATAACCATTTTGGATTTAGGAAGAACAAGGGAAACAGAGAGGAATTACTCTGTCTGAGAATACTGGCAGAAAAAATGATCCATGTGAACAAACCATTGTGCGTAGCATTCGTAGACTTAGAGAAGGCCTTCGACAAGGTCGAATGGAATAGGATGTTCAACATAATGGAAAAACTTCGAATAGAATACAATGACAGAAGAATTACCTACCAGCTCTACAAGAATCAGACCGCCACTCTACGTATGGAGGATGGAAGAAAAATGGATGCTCAAATTAACAAAGGGGTCAGACAAGGATGCAACATGTCCCCAGCCTTCTTCAACATATATATGGAAGAAGCAATTAACGAATTAGAATAAAAGGTAATTAAGGGAATCAAGGTGAATGGTGAAGAAATCAATATGTTAAGCTCTGCAGATGGTATCGCTATCCTAGTATAGAAATAAGAAGGCCTTCCGACATCGATAAATGTAATCGAAGAAATATTTCAACAACAAAACATGAAAATCAATAAGATGAAAACCAAAGTGCTTGCATGAGGAAGAGAGAAATTAGTAGTTGACGTGCGCCTCAAAGGAGAGAGATTAGAGCAAGTGGACTCATTCACCTACCTGGGCAGCAGTATTACGTGGGATGCAAGGAGTACAACGGACATCAAGCGCAGAATAGCCCAAGCTAAGAAGGCATTCATGGAGAAGAGGCAGCTTCTATGCTCAAAGAACATTAGATTAGAGACAAGGAAACAGTATGTTAAAACATTCGTATGTGCTGTGGCATTATATGGATCAGGAACATGGACCATTGGGAAGCTGTTTGGAAAAGAATAGAAGCCTTCGAAACCTTGTGTTGGAGGAGGATGCTGAAAATCAAATGGGCCCCCAAATTAAGAAACGAGGAGGTATACAGAAGAGCAGAAGAAGAGAAGAGATTATGGAGCATCATATGGCAAAGGAGAATACGATGGCTTGGGCACACCCTGAGACACAACGAATATGTGCGAAACATAATGGAAGGAAAAATCGAAGGGAAAGTGCCACGAGGACGACCGAGAGACAAATACTTAGGACAAGTGAAGAAGGATCTGGGGAAGAAGAAATATAGGGAGGTAAAGGAATTGGCATGGAGAGGGAGGAGTGGAGGGCTGCAGTAAACCAATCCTAGGATTGAAATACTTGATGATGATGAGGGTTAAGTGAATCGACCCCAATGCTAGGTCGAAAGTCGTAGTTAGAAGAGGCTATATGCCATTTACTGAGCTTTTCGACTTCATTATGGATGTTATATGCGTAATAGGATCATTATAATTGTTGTTACTTAGATTAATTAACTGCTGCCCTCCATTCATCGTATCAGTTACAAACTCTGTTTCATACTGGTGCAAGACTTGTGTGTGCGGATAGGAAGAGGTGAGCTAATTAGAAAATAGTACGGAAAACCGCGTAAAAACAATCTAAGGATTATTGACTAATGACGATGAATTGCTTTTTGATTCAAATTAGTAAACTGCAGCTCTCGATTATACCCTATTCATTGCTAACTCAGTTACACCCTAGCATGTCTTCTTTCTTCTTTATTTGGTCCACATACTTATTTCCTTTTGATATGAATATTCCCTTTATTACCCCTCAATTGTAGTATTGTCGAATCCATTGTGTCTCTAGCTTGTAGGTACCCAATTCAAGTCGCTTGTTTATTTTCTGTTTGTGCTCCACGTAGACTTTTCTTCCTCGGCCTTTCCGTTTACTTCTTCATTTTCCATTTTATTTATTCATTTAGTCACCAGAATCCTACGTTAGCACTATTCCTAAAAGGTTTCCATTTTTCTCTGATACTCTGCGTTAGAATTACTCCACTATTAACGAAATCAACGGAAAGATTTAACGTCCGTCGGACGGGGTAGTGAACTTGTAGCTCTCTCCGCACGGTACGCAAGTATGGAACGGTGTTGCAATGAACAATCTCTGCCTCAGCCGGGATCTGAATCTGGGCGTTCGAGATGGGATGTTGGCACAATAGCTGCCAAACCGACGCGACGCCCTAGTTAAGCAATCGCCGCCGTTAAGGGAGCGGAAAATTGCTGAATGCTTCATCAATCATACCAAAGAGCAGTACGCTCTTCCGCTTGGGTGATCCCCAGGGAATCAATTACGTTGCTTGTTGGCCTTAATAACAGTCGTTAATGGAACTATAATTCGTCGATTATTACAGGGCAGTTGAGGGGGCGTTGCCTAGAGCCAATTAACGGCCGCTCTTGTGGTGTGAAGTCTTGGGAAGGTGAGTCTTTTTCCAAAGTGTTTAGATAACGACCATCATTCCCCATACTGACTAATAACTAAAATGTATGCACTTGCATTAAAATTATGCTCTTGTATTTTCATCACAATTTCCCACGCACTGGTGTCCCCAAATTAGTAGTCCTAAGATGAAATATAGTCTTGATCCTCCATCTTGTCAATAAATTAGTAGATATTCAACTATCGTCAGGGTCCCAACGCAGCGTTAAATATACCCACGTTCTCAATCGATAGTCCAGGCTTTCCTTTGATAAACTTCAATCTATTTCATGAATAAAATATTTTTGTTCGGTTTATTCCATGCTGAATGGTAGAGTTGCTGGATGGTAGGTATTTATCATTTCCAGCTCTCATAAATCTATCACGGAGGCGTGAAGTTCTTCTCTATCCTTCCAGTTCCACACTGCTAGGGAGTGGTGTTCTGCGACTGCTGTCGATTTCATCATGCCGAATTTCCAAGCGAATGAGACGAAATAGGGAGTTAATTATACGAATTGTATCGATATCATTGGCTGCATGTTATGGATGCTTGACCGCAATATATTTTATTCCATTCCTGCAGCAGTATTTTTATATTTCGTCTCAAAAGGTCGTTGTTAATAGCCCGTCATTAAGGCAGGTGGAGTCTGTTATTTCTTTCCTTTCGAAACTCCCTCTTTAGGCTGAAGTTTTTATTGGACAATTAGCGCTTCTAAAATATTTTTCCCGGGTTCCTATCCGGCAATAAATTTTATATCGATGTCCCGTTGGTGAATTTAATGTAGAATGCAACGTAAACAAAAGTTTTCTTCTCTTATAGCAGGAATGTTATTAATAGTGGCCTGCATACCCATACTCTGATGAGAGTATAGTATGAAGAAGCCAGGTAATCTTACTAGTTTGACTGATTTTTTTCATTTGATGCAACCCAATTTGTGTCGTCGTAACATTCACATTAAACACACGGACGATGGAGAACGCCATCTTCCAACGCTACGCTTCCTACCACTTAGTTTATTCCCTCAGTTTCAATTGTTTTTTTTTTATAACTATGCCTAAGACGAAGTTAATAAACGATCGTTCGTCCGCGATATAAATATATCGAGCATGAACTCGGAAGTGCTCTCCACTTCGCTCTACTGGTGACTGGTATATCAATGAAAATTTTCTGCTATTCCCGAGACTTGATATCTAGCCACAACACCATTTCGATCCCTATTAGACTTGCATTGTCGATGAGTTTACAATTATATGTATTATTAGTGATTACATAACCGGTTTCAATGCTAGAAACTGGTTTACCAAGGCAACATGGAGACTAAAAATGCTATTTTGGCCTTCTGTACCTCAAACTAACATATGTGGGACTGTTTCTGAATACATAATAACAAAACATTTCTGGTTACCTGCCGAGTATGCAAGCGGAAGGATTAAAATGGGGTCGTTTACCATATATTTTTATCGCCGAATCTCATAGTTTTTAAAATAAAAAGACCCATATATTTCCGTTTTTCGATCCGTCAATTAGTTCTCGAGTCATAAGCGCCGAAAAACTGATGTTTTCAACCCTTTCGAAAAAGTGGGCGTACATGCGACCTCTTACGTCATCCACTTCGTCCAATCACAACTGAGACCGCAAAGCAACTTCTCCTTATCGCAATGGGGGACACAGCTGACTCTACCAGTGGGAGCGGTTGCGACAGGATCAGTGCGAGCAGACCTTCCTACATCCCCGCCACCACTACCATCTCTTTCCCTAAAAGCAGTCAAGGATGGGAGGTAAATGACTTCAATGATCTCAAAGCCGCTTCTTCGGTGGGCGTCACCTTTTGCTTATTTTAATTTATGATTTATGAGTGAATGGCTCTGGTTAGAAGATAAATTTAGCACTAAAATTCATTTTTTGTTTCCATCTAACGATTTCGTGTACAGAATTGCGATTTCGGTTCCGAGTAAACGCCCCCATTGTACTCATATGTGGTGCAAAAACAATGAGTATGGTACTGAATGCGCATAATGCTATGCGTTGTGTTACGCCAATTAATGTACTACGCTTTTTATACAATACGTTATTCTTTGTTCCGTTGGCACATGAACGGTTTTCAATTGACTCTGAACTACCGACGGGATCCCTTTTCATTAGCTTGCGTTTGATCTCTCAATCTCACACGCAGCCATCCTGAATCGCGCTATTTGTGTTGTGCGAGCTCATCGTCTTTTTCAATTATTTCGTCGCTCGCCTCAATCACTCCGTCACTCCTCTCATTTTCCTCTTTGGAGTCCCCTCCGCTTTGACTCCGGTCGAGTTCATTCCCGATCCCATTCACTCCGCAAGCCTTTTGACGGGACCCAATGAAACTCCTGATCGTGTTTGCGGAGCGGACGGTGTCGTCGGATTCGTCGCTTGTCCCGCACCTCTCGCAGGGAATGTGTTGATGAGGTTTCGCATCCTGTTCCTGAGACCCGAAATCGCTCTCTTCCTCGACTTCCCAGCCCTTCATCAACGCCGGCCATTTTTAGACCACTCATTGTATCGCGGGCATCGAAAGCCGTCAAGTTCCGCCTCCTCGCCTATACAGACATCATCCCATTCTCGACCCGGGACCGTTAAAGTCGTAATTTGGTGCGGGAAAACAAAAACAAAATGAGTACGTGCTCGGGGTTCCATCCACACTTCAACTGAATCGGCTCTCTTCTCTTGAATTGACGTTGAAGGTATAAGATATTTATTTGCGCCCAAATTTTGATTGGGGTCTAGTTGGTGTGATGGCTTGAGGCTCTTATTCAAGTTGCCCGGGTTCTATCTCGATGAAGGTAGATGTTTTCCAGTGGTAAGCCTACTTGAATACTTTGTGGATAGCACTTGGAGTTCAGTAGTATTACCGTAGGTTAGGACTTTAAGCTGCGGTCCCCTTGGTGCCTTCTGTTAAGAGTAGACTAATTCTGACGCAGGTTTCTCTCCACCCTTCCTCCTTAACCTTCTGTTCTCTTCCTTGTACCTTTTCTCCGAATATGGAGCGACTTTTAGTGTGGTACAGACTTGAAACCACCAGTGAGGGTGAACTTTTGGAAATGATAATTGTTGTCAACAAGAAATGTTTTTATTAATTTGAATTTTCGGGCTCAAGGGAAATCATTTCTTTATCACTTCCCGTATGTTTTATTTAATGATTCCTGATGTTTGTTCATGTTTTTGTGAATCCAACTTTTAGCTTGCTTCATGGTAATTATTGTACCAAAAGCGGTACGTATGAGAATAGTATCTATCTATATCTCGCCTCCTTCATTTTCAGCCAATCCGCGTTCCCTACATTGAATCTTTTAAATATACTTATCTTCTACCTGACATCATGCTGTCCAGACACCTGCTGTATTTTCCTGGCCCAAATTTCTCCTATAGTTTACCCTCTTTAAATGTTTTGTATTACATCTAAAAATACCTTGTACCTAACTCTGCGCCCACCTCACGGCATGATTGTGTAACAAGGGAAATTATACACTGTCAATCTGCTTGTGTACATCTGTTTTGCATCTATTCAAACAGCAAAAGAAAATTCTTTTTTCTACCAGAGTTGTGCTTGAATATTCCCTTATATTTTCAGTATTGGATTATTGTACATTACTTAATTGTGGATATCTAGAGCATTAATTAAATGCTCTAGATAAACACTTTCAGCGACTATTAAATGCTGCGTTAGAGCTGCATTGAGGAAGCGCTTCTTGGATTCATTTCTATTTTCCCTCTACTTAACCAGAATTCTGACTTCAGGCATCATCTTTTTATCCCTACGACTTGTGTTTCTCAAAGATAAACCCGATCTGATCCTATCCGCCTTCACACCCCCAAGCCCATACAAGCTTCAACCTTAACTCCTTTAATGTCTCTGCTTCTAAGTTTAGGAAATCGCCACCCATTCAAATCAAACGTTTCTCACCATTCTAATCATTTAAAGATAAATTTATTCTGAAAAACTCAACAATAAATTGGTGCTGATTTGGTTAATGTAATAAAAAAATCGGTAAATAAAAATTGGTGCTCAGTTTATTTTAATTCTATTTTACTTAATTTGTGTATGACAATTCTTTGAGCAGAATGTACATTTTTAAAGGTTTATTTGCTCTAATGGGTATTCCTAGATCATTATTAAAGCTTTTCATTCATTCATTCGTTCAAAATATCCTGTATCCACTTCTGATGCCGTAAACGAATATTTGTGAATGTAGATTCCTCGGATTGCAATGGATTATCACCATGTACCTTCATCGGCGCTCTTCCCTCAATATGAGAACACGTTGGATACATCGCAGCGGTCGCCACCCCCTGCCATTAACCTCTCAGATCCGCCCGCGCTAATCAGCCAGCCCCTTCTCGCGACTTTCTCCACCGGATTCCCTCGTGTCCCCTTTCCTCCCGCCCTCAAAAAGTTACCCTCTAATTTGTCCCCGAGTAATCTCCTAGGCCGATCATTATCTATCACCCACCCCCGCGCCAGACTCGCCAACAAAGGGCTTTCCGCGAGGGGGAAGGGGGACCATTCGGGTTGGAAAGTCTCTCTCCCCTGGCTCTCTCAAATTATCTGACGGGACCGTTCCCCGCATCCCGTCTTACTTTGCGTTTCATCTCTCTGCTTATGGTCACGTCTCCAATCTCCCGTCTCATCCCGGTTCTCCCATCCCTTAGGGTTATTCAGCGAAATTTGGGCGCAATCCACTTCGTGATACGCCTTTCTCACCCCGTCGCAATTTCGAGAAACTGTTTCGTTAGCTTCAAACCATTGAGACGGGAAGGCGGTAGCGGGTAATGGACACTGCCCCGGGTTGCTACCTCTTCCGCGTATGGATGCTTCTACGAATTCACGAGCTACCATTTTCTCTCGGAATTTCCTGCGATGTTCCTCGCTCGGAAGTGAGCGGTTGTCACGCTGACATGTACAACTACGGAGTACTCCTGAATCCACTTCGAGGGCGTTAACCTATCGAGCGCATCGTCATCAAAAGTTATCCACGAACAATGGTAGCCATGTAGGTAGCCCATTATGTAGGCGTAGGTAGGCTATTACCTACACTTTAGGAGAATGATCTTAGGTTGAAATACAGAATAAATCTCCTGCAAAAATGTAATGTGTACAGGTTCTCTGCAGGTGCTTCGAATGAAAAAGTTGTATGTTAAAAATACCAGCGTCCTATGGCAGGTTACAGAATAAAGATTAAATTATAGGGGTTGAGAAAAAGGCGCAGAGGTTCAAAACTTCATTTTTTTCCGTGCACAATTAGAGACAGGATTAGATTACAGCGAAGATACCAGGGGTAAATAAGAATAGGCACTACTTTGATGTAGAGGAGACTACTACACTGTATATTCACTAAACTGTACTGTATACTGACTCAACTGTAAACTGTACTATCATCTATTATATACACTGTATACTATTCTGACTATATACACTATACTGTAGGTACTCTAGACGTTGATGCAGCTATTTTTTTGCAAACATATTCATATTCTAATATTACTAGCTCATTAACGCTTTGGGAAATAATCAACGAATATATATAAAGTAGTTGTATTCTACACGATGATAATAAACTAACAATTTAGTTTCATCCACATATTCATTTCAGATGCATGCAAAGGTGTAGTTAGTTAAGAGTTTTATCTGGGTATGTGCAAGCTTTCGTATGTACATGAAATGTCTTTCTTTTGATTCCCGCCCTTTCCTGATGACTTATGTTTGGCGAGAAAAAAATAATCTTTCCGCACGCCAGTTTGTCACTCTTCCTGTTCTCGTGATCGAATTGACTTAAACTGCTGGGCTCAAAAAAGAGTGTTCGGCACAGCGATGGATTTTTTATTATTTTATTCGTATCATCCGACGCTTCTTCAGCATCAGTACCTTGCATGCATAACCTAGAGTGTGTGGCTGGGGTTGAGTGATCAACAAACACACACTGCGTTGATGTGCTTATGAAAGAAACAAAGAGAAATATTTATTTAAACCACGCCTTTTAGTTGCTACAAAATTCAAGAACCTATGGTACAGCGTCTACTGAATGCTGGACATTCAAGCTAAGAAAAATGGAACACTTCATCAGAATCTATATCTGGGGCATTTTTAATTATGGACGTGAAGAATGGAAGCTAAAACCAGCGGAGATATTAAGGCTGTTTTACACGGTGCGATTTTTCGTACAAACGAATGTATGAAACTGAACGAAATTGTAAGTTTGTCTGAATGGAATCAGAACAGGTTCTATTTTCCGTTTAGTCATTCAGGCATTCGCACAAGCGTTCACACAATTTGCCGCTTTACATGGTACAATTTTCCTCATACAAGCGTTTGTACAAGAATGTGTACAAAATATTTTTACCGTGCCAAACGGCATTTAGGGAAGGAAGCATACAAAATGTGGTGTTTCAGAAGATGATGAAGATAAAATAATTAAACTGAGTGACAAATGGAGGCATTCTAGATGAGTGGCAGAAAAGAGAAATCACCTGACAACTTAAAAAAAGGGGTATCTTAATCCTCCATACCTTGATACTGGGGGTGTAATGGAAAAAATAGTCGAATAAAAAGTCAATGGGAAGATTGGAAAAGAAAGACCTCGGATGAGATGCATAGAGCAAATAGGGTAGTTTCCTTCATCAAAGAAAACAGACTTCATTAATTGCGATTTGTGCCCTGCCATAAATGTATTTAATTTACGCAAAAAGTTTGTATTGAGAAATCCCAGTTTACTAGAGAATTAAATGTTAATTTTAAGGCCATTTGAAAAGGCTCTGAAATGGCGGGGTGCGCTGCCTTCATGCTGACGTAACAGGTATGTAGTTTACGTTGCGAAGCATAGGAAAATTCGTCTCCTGAACTTACCGTTGTATTTCAGGGCCCCTTAGCTCTAGTGAATATTTATTAGTATTAACCTGTAAAAACTATCAATTTTGGAAAAGAATTCTCAGTTAAACATGGTATTATTAGTCATTTTATAGGCTCAAGGACGTCCTGCTCGCTGTGTCTTCTGCTACGACGAAGCATGGCGTGAAGGTCGTGCGGCGATAGGCGAACTACATGATATGCTTGTGAAAGGAATACTAACTGATTTTAAATGAATCAACTGCATAAGTAATGTTAAATAAATAAATAAAAGTTAATTATAATTAATTAACGGAATAAATATGCCTCCAATACTTGTTCATAAGCTTTAACGGAGTGCGGCGTCTATTTGGAAGCGCCCGCAGCACCACCTGGTGGCAGGTAGAGGAAATAGTTTGACGTCACGCGTAGGATTAACCGGCATGCAATAGTTTGCCGTCGCGTTTTCGCGCCATTGATTTTTTTCACTTTTTAATTAATGAGGAAAAATACTTAACGTCATTTAAAAATCGAACGGCTTAAAACACGTACTCCAGAGGTTATAAACTTTCGATCAAGACAATAAAAAAATAATAGGAAACCACCCTATTGTCAATAATGTGAAAGGGAATAATTATGTCAATATGAAGAGGTTAGCCGATAGGAGAAATGAGTTTATAGCTACATCAAACGAATTTCTGGAATTTTGACTGATGATGATGTATTTAATATTTAGAACAGACGCTTTAGAATAGACAGGGAAAAAACCTTCAATCTGGATTGCCCTTCGTAGGGTAAAATCAAGTAAACTTTGTTATTCCACACCGTTTATTGGGTACTGCCCGACCGGTGTAAATACTTCAGTGCCATTATCAAAAGACAATACAAAACATTCCAATGGGGTCGTTTACCATATTTTTTTTATTGCCGAATCTGATATAGTTTGTAAAATAAAAAGACCCGTATTTTTCCGTTTTTTGATCCGTCAATTATTTACCGAGTTATAAGCGGCGAAAAACTGATGTTTTTAACCCTTTCGGAAAAGTGGGTGTGATGCAACCTCTGACGTATATTGACTTCGTCCAATCACAACTGAGCCCGCGAAGCCACTTTGCCTTATTGCAATTGGGGGGAAATAGCTGACTCGACCAATCGGAACGACTGCGACAGCATCTGTGCGAGCAGACGTTCCGAGAATTCCCCTCCACTCCCTTCCTCTCCCCTGAAAGCAGCCAAGGATGGGAGGAAAATGACGTCAACGTTATCACAGTGGCATTTTCGGTGGGCGTCACCTTTTGCTTATTTTCATATTTGATTTATGAGTGAATGGTTGTGGTTAGAAGATTAATTTTTTCACTAAATTTCTTTATTCGTTTCCATTTAACGATTTTGTGTACAAAATTGCGATTTCGGTTCCGAGTAAACGCCCCCATTGCGGGTTCATATGTGCATCCTTCACAGAGGAAAGGGTTTGGGTGGGTATATGGGAGTGTAAGGGAGGGGGAGAGGATGACTAAAGTAAGGATGCTGAGCTTGAAGCATTCGGATAGCATGAGCTTGTCCTTAGAATTTAAAAAAATACACCACCAAGACTTGAAGAGCCAAACAAGTATACTATTGCATTCACACTTCTCATTAAATTGGGGATTTTGTGCATCACATCCGTCAAAAAAGGAAAAGGCTTTGATGATTTAAATGTGCATTTTTGTTGAGTAGTCTGTCTTATAAGGGAAGCCTCATGTCAATTTTATACTGCTATGGTTATTATAGCCAGTTAGTTCTCTGTCAAATTCAACGTTCGTCAGGGGAATGGATAGCGAACGGTGTAAAAGTGAATGTTTAGATTCTATTCTATCCACAAAAAACATTTTTGTGGGCATTTATAATTTATGTATTGTAATATTATTTGACTGGGTTTTGTTAATATATCTTTAATATCTCAGAAACTCTTCCGTAGTCATACGACCCCAAATCTATGCCTATTGAATGGATGTGATTGTAATTAGTGGAAATGGTGGTGGCTCGAGTCATTGGGAATGATGACATCTTTGAACATGTCCTTTCTGTATATGGCGAAGCAATGTCTCCCATCCTTGAGGGAAATCTCCCTGTCTCCAACTTCCACCGTGGACATATTTGAGATGAAGAGAGTTCAGAACCTTCAAAAATTGATCCAGTTGCCTGAGGCTTCCCGTTCATTGACACACCACATCGTTGACATATCTAAAATGGTAAAATATTTTCTTGAGGATCGGATTTAGGGGACATAAAATATTATATTCTATACTATCCACAAAATGCATTTTTGTGGGAATTTGTAATTTATGTATCGTACTATTATTTGACTCACCAAAGTACACTGGGTTTTGTTAATATATCTTTAATATCTCAGAAACTCTTCCGTAGTCATACGACCCCAAATCTATGCCTTCATCTTTGGAGGTTGTGCAAACGATTATTTTTTATCGAGACTTTTCAATCGTCCATAATCCAGACATTCAAGGAGTGTGTACTTATTTATTGTCTTATTTTTATCTGCGAATTTAGGACACAAAGTCCTCTCTTCTAGTTAACAGATCGGACGATACAAATATTCATGCCCCTTTTAATGCCTGATTTAGATGGGAAAGAAGGATTCGAACCCGCGACCCTGGGATCGACAGGCGAGGGATTTACCCCGCCGCCACTGGGGTCAGCCGGGAGAATGTTGCAAGAATTAATGGAAATAAAACTACATCTGCTAAAAATCTCTTTGAAAAATAACGGCTGACTCATGAGATTTTCACCCCATTGTAAAATGCCGAATAAAGTGACCTGTCGATTGTGTCTAAAGCCCATTGTCCGGCCCTATGCTGAGTCACTGAATTTTAAGCTATAATCCGACACGTTCGTAAATTTTGATAAGGTAAAACGCTTTGCTCCGTCGCATACACTGTCACCAAATCGGGCGTTAAATATGGACCCCATAACTACGGAATACCGTTGGCACTGGGGACAGGAATGGGGTAAAGAGATATGTGTTCATAACTCTTCACCTCATTCCTGTCCTTCTTTATCTTAGCGCAGCCATAAGAATTTATCCCGCTTTAATGGCGCGCGTGGTCCCAGTTGCGAAACATATTTCTCGATAGTATGATAGGCAACGCCGAGCCGTAAATTTCAGACGTCGTTACGTAGTACGTTATTTTATATTTATTTATTTTAACTATGCGTGAAAACAGGTTTTGATAGCTAAATTGTGGCGATTAGTAAATCACTAAATTCTTAGCCATTTCTTCTTTCCTTGTCCACATTTTGTACTCACTTCGATTGCATGGCTAGCGAAGAGACCTTGGGAATGCTCCGTTACTGAATTTGTTTGTTACGTTCACCCAATCAAAGCATAAATTCCAGTTCACCATATTCCATTTATCTTTCTACCGCAATCGATCTCAGTCGTAAAGATCATTATTTTAAGATCGCCCATGAATAGACGGATTCCTCTGAATCGTTAGTATGTTTTATTCTACCGGATATGGTAGATTTCGATGGAGGATATCCAGTTTTTCTTCACTTTTTCTCCCTCACTTCATTTCAATGTTTCCTTCCTTACAGTATTTCTGTCTTCAGATAAATGTTCCATCTACTCCATCCTTTCTTCTAAAATGCCAATTTTTCTTCTATATCCCTCGCTTTTCTAGGCTTCATATGCATATAACAACCTTTACAATCCCATAGCTCCTAATTCCTTGTTCCATCAACTATCTGTCTGCTAAAGTCCTGCAACTTTTTTTCTCTCTCTTGATCGAAATAATTTCTCTCCTTCTTCTATCATTCTGTCCGTCGCACTCTCTCCATCCTTTATCAGACACATTTTAAAATAAATCAATCTTCTCTCACTCTGTTTCTCATGGACTCAGTTCACGGAACTATTTACACCCTGAATGATGCCCTGAAATGCTTGCATTAACCGGGAGGACGGTTATCCATAGGACATTGCGAAAATGATCACTTGGCAATAGCACCTTGAACTCTTTTAATTTACACCGGCGATTTTGCTGCGGGAAACTAATTTTCCATGTTAACAAATTTACATAATGTAGAAAAATAAATGATACAAAATGTAGAAAACTAATCAATACAAAATGTAGCAAAATAAATGATATAAAATGTAGTAAAATAAAGCCAAATATAATAAACATGCAACACAGCCTCCTTCCGCATACTAATATCATGCTCAATAGATACTGCGCTTATCTTTTACAATATAAATGACTTTCTGTTCATTTTTTATGAAGATATTGTGTTTGCTTTAGCATGTTGTGTTAGAAATTACTTGATCTGACTGTGTAATATTGGCAGTTTTAGCGCCATAAAAATCTGTCGTTTAGTAACTATTTCTGCTTTTTATTCTAATTACTCTATTGACAACTCGTTATTCACCGCATAAAAGCATTATTATGCACCGATATTTAAGCGGTAGTATTGTCGCTGTCGTACTTCAATATTTTACAACTATTTCAACTGTCAATATTTAAGAACTCTTTTTTATTATTAGGGCCTATGCTCTATAACAAACCACCAATCGAAATAAAAAAACGTAGCTCAACTGAATCATTTAATGATACAATTAAAAATTGGTTAACTCAAATAAGAGATGTAAATTCCTTGCGTAATATTTTTAAATAATGGTTTAAATGAACTATGGTAATCAGTGTAATATTTTGGTAATAATATTGTTTATAAAGATACTCTGTTAAAGTTTGTCACAAAACACAATGAAAGGTATAACGATATGCTTAAAAACGCTGATGGAGGAGGCATAAGTTATAAAAAAGAGCTGAACTCATTTGCATTTTTTACTTTTCTTTTGCCGTAATGACCTTGTTGACCACATTACTGGAAAACGTGGTCAGTAAATTTCCAAGCCTATTTTTTATTGTAGCCATATTTATCTTTGGAAATAAATTCATGGATTCACTTTCCTTATCCTCAAACTTACCATGTTCTATTCACTTTGGATTGGCTTTAGAAAGGAGATGGAAACGGGAAACGTTTTGCTGGGCTCTGATTTGATATTGGAGTTTGCCGACCTCTTTCATTACTTTTCTCCAGCTGCTAAAAAGCTAAAAGCTTAAATTATTTTCCCGGGGCATTCGTCGTGGTCGGGAGAGAGAAAGAGGGGCCTCGGGGGGGCCGTCAGCAAACACTTGTTCCTCCTCGCTGCGGTCCCTTCATTTCTCTCCTCTCACTTCTCTGCCTCACCGAGGGGCGGGAGGACCCAAGGGAGAGTGCTTGAGTCTCTGGGAAATAAAGTTAGACTTTGGATGTGAAGTGGGGAAGGATGAGATAAGTGGTTTGGCCGGGGAAATGGTATCCTTTCGAGGATATGACGTGGGGGCGTGGTTTGAGATCAGTGATTGGAATATATATATGAGCGTGAGGGGTAGGATGAGGCTATCTACGTCACTTTCATCTTCATCTGCATGCTACCCTTCGAGCCGCAGAAAAGGCTTGGGGTTCTGTGTCTTCTGACGAGGAAATGAGGTTTTGATGAAAAAATCTAATTGAAAAAATTAAAAATAGCTGCTTATTTTATCTAAAGAATGTAATAAGCCTTGTCTGCGCTGTGGCTACGGATAGTGGATAGAACAACGAATTCTTGTATCGTTCAATACGTCGTTTGACCGCTCTTAATTTGACTTTTTTTTATTTTCGCGCATATGAGCCATTGGTATCAAACCCAACGAACACCATGATTGTCATTCCACTTATAATCTGAGTTGTTTTGATGGAAAAGCATTGCTCTTGTGAATTTTTCTGAGCTCTTCCTTATTTGTAGCGTTCTTGTCCCCAGATCTGTATTTACCCGAGCCCACTTCTTTTTATCGTAGTATTTGTTTCTTCACTGCACAACCCGATTACCCTAAAAGAGCGTAAAATAGACTGTCGCCTTAAATGCGAAAAGGAATATTTCTGTCGGTTACCTTGGCAATTAGCCAACTTAGCCATATCTATCTACGACATACCCTGCAAGCCACCTCGAGGGTGTGTGGCAGGGGGTGCATCCACACCAGGAACAATGACACAACAAACAAAAATGAACACTACAAAGCAAACACTACACCTTTAAAAGTAATGGGGTGTTTGCATAAATTTTTTTTTAATAAAAAAATCTCTTTAATGTGTAGAGGAAAGAAAACGGATGAAGAAAAAATAAGTTTATATGCAGTAAAATGCTTATTTATATAAAAATATTAAAATAAAATCGCTATAATACCGAAGATTTTAGCAGAAGGAGAAACCTCCTGCGATTCGTCGACTGGTGTGTGACGTCATCTGCTCGTAGTCGTCCATGTGAGCGTTGAGTTGAGCGTGAAAGAGCTGCTAACAGAAAGGATTGAGGACTTAAATCGATAGGCAGCCTGCATTGTAACTGGATATTAAGATGTCTTTAGAATTAAATTTTCAAAAAGCCGACTCAAATAACCTACCGAAAGTAGATATATTCATGGTGACGGAGTTTTTGAAGACCTACCTGTATGACTGCTACAATATTTCGGAAGTGAGAGGAACTAAGGCGCTTAAGTAATTTCACTAATATAATATCAATTCTACTGGCTCCTTGTATGATTTGAAATATCATATATATTATTACAGAAAGGTCTTTTTCTGTCATTCCGTATATGCTCCGTTAATACTGCACCTACAGTGATAAATGAGGTATCATTTTAAACGCTGAATCACCGGCTTTTGACGAAAAATACAATCTTAATCTAAAATTTCACTATTTACCCATTAATTTGACTTAAAAGCTACGATTTTTCCATGTCGATTACTCGCTCGAGGTATATCGACTCCACACATTTTTTTTATTCTAAACTTTAAAAAAAAAGGTTTAAAATGAAAATAGTACGAAATACACATAATGATTGTTCAAGGGTGAATGGTCATCTGTCAATGCAATTAAAACTTTTTCGAATAGCGAATTTTGTAAGCGAATATCATATTTATATGATATTCACTTACAAAAATAGTTTGTAAACATTTATGAACATAACTTGCATAACATAGCCGGATTGTACTTGCCAGAACCCGTTTTTTCGCATGGATAGTTGTATGTAGCATTTTCTCGAGTTCGCACTTTCCGTGATATTTATGTTTGTGCTAAAGAAACTCATAACCAAAAAGTTACAGACGACAACATTGTTACTCCTAATATTGTCTTTAAAGAATTTTTGTAAATTGCGTGCCATTATTCAGTTACAGACGTCATGATTGTTCCTACTGGTACCAAACTCTCTTGCCTGTCTTGTATTCATATGTTTTGTATATTTTTGCCAGAAAACAATTATAAAGAAAGTACTTTATGATACACTTTCTGTATTTAAAACCCAATTACACCGTTTCCTTGATATACCTATTCCCTGATAGCGTGAAAGTGCGAAGTTTTCTCACGTGTTACCTAATAATAACATATCTGCCAAGCATATTCAGTATGTTCTTTCCATTTCATCGTTGATCTAATGCACCTCACACTGAATTGAAAGTTTTACTCATGAGGTATATACATCGAGGGCAATTTGGTAATTCATAATTTCAGATCATCTCTAGAATGTGCAAGTGACACAGCCGTTGGTTATGTCCACCTGAAGAGAGAGAGAGAGTACGAAGTGTTTCCTTCAGGGACGAATCTGTCCAGAGCACAGATTGCGGAGCAAAACATACGCCGTAGAAATTACGATTGATGAAGAAGAAGAAATAGGCGTCACGGCTTCCTGCAAAGATTGTGTTGCCAGTTAAGGACACACACATATATAAAGAACGATTATTTGTTATGGTTGGGTTCGACGATGTGTGCGTAGCCCCGTTCATCCCCGCAAGATATCTTACAAAAATTCAATCATAAACCTTCGAACGTAGCTGCATCAAGGTCTGGGACTTACAAATAGTAGGTAACTCACAAAAAGACCGATATCTATAATGAAACCGATGCACGTAAAGTAGTGCTTTTGATTTTAACTCAAAGAATTAACTACATCTCAATTCATTTGATATTAAGTGCACCAGCTTGCTGAAATTGTAATTGAAGTAATATGTTAGTCAATGTTTTTGGAAATCATGGAATTTATTGCTGTCAACAACCATGATCTTCATGTATATCCAGTCGCATAAACCTGTAGCAATTTTCTGTAAGTGATCCTTCTTAAACTTTGATGTCTCAACAAAGTAGCCTTATCCTGGATTCAATGTTTGCAATAGATATTACCACTATGGTGTCATTTGGTTAAATGTTCTCAGTATACCTTGTTTATCTGGCATAAAATTATCAGGCAGATATTTCTGAAAGATTTTTCAATCTGTTTATGGAAGTTCTTGATTCAAGTCCCGCTTGGCAGCTTTGAACCAATTCTTTCGTTGTTTTTCGGCTTTTGGTACCGTGAAAAACTCTTTGTCGGTATTCTTCAAGCTCGTATTTGTACATTTTGGTACAAAACACCACTTGTAGGTTGACATCGGTAAATAACATTAGCGAGGTTCGTTTCAACTAACACCAGCAGTAATAAATGAAAGAGGTCGCGAGTGCTGAGTCCCACGTATACCTACGGCGAGGAATATCGGGAGCAGTCTGAAGTTACGGGCAGATGACGTCACAGGCTGCCATATTGAAATTTGTTGTTTTCGCGGACATTCAAAACGGGTTATGTTTTACACAGCTATAAATGACCCAGATTAAGCCCAATTTAAACTCAAAAAGTAGTAAAGTGCTCAGGAAGACGTTATTTTTCTGTATATGTAAACAATAAAATATGTGCAAACCCCCCTTTGGGGAAAAAAGAAGAAAAACTACCAAATCCCATTCATGTAGGACACACCCATGAATACCATGCATGCCTTGAAACCCGACACCAATTTCATAGATCTTCATGCATGCAAAAAAGGCATTGCATGCAAGTCACACGTTGATTTGAACATGCAGGTAAAAAAAACAACTTTCGACCTACTCTGAATATTACCTCTATAATTATTACCGATTTACGCGATGTTTAACGTTCTGATCACGAATCGTTCGCGGAAAAAATGACATTTTAAACCTGTCCGTCCTGCAATCTATCTCCTTAATTTAATTAGAATTATCGAGCCTACCATAATACGTCGGAGCCAGCAATATATGGTTAACGTCATTAATGAAATGTCCCTCCTTAAATTATCCCAGAAGACTAATTGTAAGTCAATAATTCAGCCTGCGTTGTGACAGCGATTCCCATCCCAATTCGGCTAACATACCAGACTCACTGCTTTCCCTATCGTAACACCTTTTTACCTATCTCGCCGCTCTTCTTTGTACTCGATCTAATTCGTAAATTAAGCCTGCTTCATAAGGGTCCCATAAACTGCTATAGGGACGGTGTACGTAATTTCCCAATACTGACGACACGAGCGTGTTGAGAGTGTAGAAAACGGCAGCTTGGACGTACTTTCGCACGGATATTCAACATTTTCTTTTGTCCTGCGAGCTATCTATGACTCTCATGAGACACATTTAAAATTAAGAGCCCAAAAGTTGCGCATTTTTACCTAGAAATTATAAGTCACACTGTTTGATCAAAACCGGGAAGATGTGCTAATCTCAGAAAGGAGCATCGAATGCTTGTTTGCTCACGAAGTGGTTTTAAGTTCAAGCGTTTGTCTGTTGAGTCCAAACTCATGGGTGTGGTGGAATTTTCATCCCAGCGACGACGTCCCGAGAGTATTGAGCGAATCGCTTTCGCATCGCAAAAAAAATTTGTCACATAACGTTGGGATAATAGTAAGGGGGGTAAATGTGAGAGTGGAGAAGGATAGTGATAGGTAGGTGATAAGAGTCGAGAAAGGAATGTGGAGATCGCTGGCGTTCACCTAGCGCAGCGGACTTTCTCTCGTTTGGTGATTGTCCTCTCATTCTTCTTTTTTCTTCCAAAGGGGACGACTCTAGAAAATGAGAATCTCCCGACTGCATTTACGTTCCCACGTTTTACGCATGAAGGCTGAATGAGTGCTGTTGTTGGGTTCCTTCCTGGAATGCGACGGAGCTTCGTTTTGCTACGACACGCTTCGAGTTTCTAGGAGATGCAAGTTCTCCTCTCTCTCAACGACATAATATCAACCCGAAAAACACATCCTGCTGATGCTAAATCTACAGTTATGCGTGGGTATTGTGATTGTCTTTAGGCTTCGTAAAAACAGTTTTACCCGTCCATTCTTATTTTTTCACTCGGCGTCGCTTACTTTCTCTCTCTCCTACGAAAATCGAGGATTTCGAGGGAGAAAACTCAGGATGTCCTGAAGCTCGATCACGGATCTTTATGAAGCTCACGATTACGTTATCGCTATATTTTAATTATCATTAGTTCGTAGGTTTACGTTACGGAATACATTTCCATCAGTAATTTAAGGCGAACAGATTCGTTGAAGATATCACAATAATATATATTAAAAACATCACCGTACTTTGGCAAGTTAGATCACGAAGATAAAAGTAGAGAGTTTTAGAGTGAGACAGAGAGGTCCAACAATTCATTTCTCCGAGCAAAATAGTGGCAGTAGTAGAGTATAGCGAGAATACCAGGGGGAAACTAGAATAGGCATTCTAGGAGTTGATGTAGAACAACAGTCTGTAGTGTTTCTTTTTATCATTTTCATGTTTTCATTATTAATTCATGCACTCTGTCGCAAGTATAAATTAATTGTTATATATAAAGAAATGCCTGAATGATCTATAATTATTATATAACTCTGTATAAACTAAAGTTTTAGCTGTACCTCGAAGTTGCTTGTAGGTGGTGAACGCACGGACCGGCATTTAGCTTGCCTGAATGATAGATTAAATTTTACATTTTATTTCAAATGCATGCCTGGTGATGGTTTATCCCTCACCACACACCTTTACAGTTGATTGGAGGGCATTATGTAGAAGGTTTGTTTTAATTACCCTCAGGAGGGAGACGTCAGTGCCTTTTTTTGCTGGTCCTACCTTTACTGATCGTGGTCATTTTGTCTGGTCCTACTTATTACTATCGGTAGACCAAACCCTTAGGACAGTTGCTGCGAACAGTGCACTTCTAGAAAATCTTGCATAATTGATAGCGAGAAACCGAAAGAAGAATCCTTAATCCCGCCTCATATCACCCTGAGGGAAACAAAAAAATAAAATGAGCCTTAAAGATAAAATCCGAGGATTCTCGCGGAAACGAGTGGAATTGGTACATATTGCATTAATATGCCTACAATTTTCCACAAAATAAAATGTTACTTCGACCCGGGTCTCAATATTGATACACCTGAAGTTGATGTATCAACATTGAAACCCGGGAGGAAGGAAAATTTATTTTGTGGAAAATTGATTGTTTATTATTTCCGTGAGCTATAAAGAGCTGAGTCGCTGGCTGAGGTTTTCACCTTGGTCTTCCGTTTTAGTGTTGCTTGCATCCCTCCCATCCCTAGGGCCCAGGATCAAATCTCGGTGATATGAGCAGATCTTTCGGTGGAAAAACCGGCTTTAACTTGAATGCTTAAAACTTGGCTTAACTTTCTGTGTCCCTTCTGTCGGGTGAGAGAACTCCTTGGTTGTTTTTGTTCGAAGTTGGCAAATTCCAACACTGGGTTTCTCGCCACCAATTAAATTGCTTAAATTTTCTACCCCTTCCTCATCCTAAATGGCATAAGTGACCTCAGCTGTGGGTCACATTCCCCGAATAGGTACTACTGTTACCCACATCCATGGGTGCGTGGGTGCACCACGAAAGCGACAACGAGGGTGTGTGTCAGGTGGTGAAACCACCCCAGGCCAGGAGTGCAACAGCTCCCCGAAACGTGGGGGGGGCAAACTCCTTGAAAAACATGTAAAGGCGCGGGGTTGCATAACTTACAGTGGGACATATGCGTGCCGTCAAATTAGTTCATTCCGTAGATCGCTGTTGTTCATTTATTGTAACAAAGTTTCATTTGCAATTGTTAGGACTCTCAAGAGAATACGCACGATACCTTACGTTGGTGTGCACTCAATAATTAATTACGACGTTAATAACCAATAGTTCTCCCATCGTGTTCTTCGTGTCCGAAAACCTATTAGTCGAAAGTTTCGCTAAATGTCTCTTTTGTACTTCGAATATTTTTAAATTGAAAGCCCATAAGGCAAAATTTGGATTTTAGGTTGGACCCTATTTTTGGGGTCAAAAGGTCATATTTTTAATATTTTGCTTAGACTCAACAAAACTCACAACCTTTTTCTATCCAGGTACCAAATTTCATTCATGTGGCTCGAAAGGAAGTGTCTAAAATTACAGGTCAGAAATGACACTCGATCAATGGGACACTCTGTACAGCCCACGCGAAAAGGTTTAAGTTGAAGGCTTTATATCTCAGAAACGGAAGAAGTGATATTCATAGAGCATATCAGCATGTAGATAATTCAGTATTTTTCAATAATTACTTTTGTGGTACCTCTTTGCCACGAGGATGATTGCACAATTTTTTCGAGTCGCAGTGGGCAGCGTCTCTTTGGCGGTTGTCATAACAATATGAAAGCTTAAATGAAAGGGTATTTCGGTAAAATATGAATTGTACTTTTGTCATAATGTCCTTTACTTATATTTGTTTAAGTTATTCTAGCAAGTTTACGAAGCCGGGTTTTCTCCGTAAGTATGCAACATCAGAAGCACGCGAACACCTTCGTCTTTAATTGAAAATTTCTAATGAAAATCCCTCTACGTCATAACACTTGACCATGCTGCAATACTTTCTTTGAATCTTATATCTTTTGAAAACGAGTTGGGAGCGAATACGGGAACGCCGAACAACGTATGCGTTGAGTAGAACGATCTCGAGTTCAGTATTGATAGCAAAAATTCAATTTTTGCCGCTATTTCAGCACGCTTCATACGTGGATTTTTGTCTACTTTTCGAAGAAGGTCGAGCTTTTTAGTTAATAATTTTCTTTTAACCTCAGACCTTCCCAAGGCTAATGCTAAGCAGTTGTCTCACATTTAATGTCGGGAAGTATTGGCACTCGCGTTTTTATTATATCTAGCAAGGCCATCTCGATATACATGGGACGAAAAACTATTTTGCGTCACGAAAGAAATCTGAACGATAGGTGATGCTCAATTGTTTACCGGCTTTTTTATAGGACTTTTACTGTTCATATTTGTATGTTCATGGCTGGGAGTGTGAAAAGTGGTGTTTTAATCGTATGTGGTAGCGTTTGGTAGAAGTAGTTAGCGTTAGTATTTGCATTTTTTGTGAAATATTACTATTTTATATGTTCCTTTGAGGTTTTGTAATTCTAAGACGGTGAAGTTCATGGCGGTAAAACAACATTAGACCGGTAAGTAACATGCTTATTTCATTCTTAACCTTGGCGCACTAGGCTGCAGGTTAAAGTCCTTTCATTTCCTCGTAACTGTTCTCATTTAGTGTAACGTAATTTTTTTTCTTAATGTTCGCAGTAGTATTTTCTCAGTATTCTTCACCTTGGGGTTAGCTTGACAGCTGAATTTCTTTGAGTTTCTTATCACCATTGTCATCTACTTTGTATTCGTTTATTAATGGCTGCCGAGAACATTTTGAATTAAAAAAAACCTCAGTAGCGTTATTATTTTGCAGTACTACTCGCATAGAACTAAATGAAGATTCCAACTTCATTGAATACATAACTGTTACTGACCACAACTTTCAAGTAACACGCTTGTTCTACTTTTCGTAAACACTGATAAAAATTTAATGAAGCAATACAGTTTTATATGACGCCGGAATAGGGTCGGTGAAAGCTAACCTGGCGAGAAATTTATCAAATTCAATCATGTGTATGAATACGTTATACTGTAAAACATTACGTATTTTAGCAGAACAAGCTTGAAATGGAAAAATAAACTGCAAAACTTGGGTAAATCAAAAACAATATTTATGGTTTACTTAAGTAAATTATTAGCATCGCATGTCGAAAAATAAAATTATTTACTCTATTGCGTGGTTTTGAAATAATAATTATTATTATAAGTATTCTACCGGTGAAGGTAGGTTTAAATGGACATTTAATTCTTCCCACCCCCTAAATTTCACACGATGTCCCTCTTCAGCCCCTCATACCTTCTGCCACCTATCATTCCATCCAAGCTACCCGTTCTTCTTCTCCCTCTTCCCCGCTTACCCAACACTCTTCCCTCAATCACTTCCTTCAAAACACCATCCCCTTTTATTACCTTTTCCATCCACACCTTCTGCCTTCTCCTAATTTCATCTATCAAATTTCTTTCCTCTCCTACCAATTCTAGCACTTCATCGTTCGTCTTCCTTTCGACCCACTTTATTTTCTCCATTCTTCTCCACACCCACATTTCAAAAGCCCTAAGTCTATTTTCATCTTCTTTTCGCAAAGCCCACGTTTCCGCCCCATATAGTGCAACGCTCCATATTAAACTTTTCACTAGTCTTTTCTTCACTTCCCTACTCAAGGCCCCTGTCATTAGCTCACGCCTACGAGTAAAGGCTTCTTTTGCCAATGCAATTCTCCTTCTCACTTCAATGCTGCTATACCCTTTTTCTTCCAGCACACTACCTAGATAGGTAAATTGCTCTACCTGCTCTAGCTTCTGACCTCCCACTTTTATCGTTATGCTGGCTCTTTTTGTTCTTGAAAACCGCATTACTTTCGTTTTATTCTGGTTTATCTTCATCCCGTATCTTTCGCACTGTCCCTGCAACGCATCCAGCATTTTTTGCAAGCCACGGGCAGACTGGCATACTAGCGCTTGGTCATCCGCAAACCTCACTGATTTTATCAATTTCCCCCCGACCTTCACTCCAGCCTCCAGTTCATCCCAAGCCCTTCTCACCATTTCCTCCGAGTATACGTTGAAAAGTACCGGTGATAAAGGACAGCCCTGCCTAACTCCCCTCCCTATTGTTGCCCAATCCGATTCTCCATCTGTTACTCTCACTTGCGCCTTCTGCGCCATATATAAATTCCGAATCAGTCTCCTGTCTCTCCAGTCTACTCCTATCTTCCGCAATATTTCCATTAACTTGTCCCACCTCACTCTGTCGAACGCCTTTTCGAAATCAACAAAGCACGCGAATACGTCCTGATTGTATTCTAGGTTCCTTTCCACTAGTATTCTCATCACTGCAATCGCATCCCGAGTGGCCCTCCCTTTCCGAAATCCAAACTGATCCTCGCCTAGGAATTCATTTGCTCTCTTTTCCATTCTCCTATTGATGATTCTAAGCACTACCTTTGCCGCATGAGAAATCAAACTTATCGTTCTATAGTCTTCACATTCCTTTGTCACCCTCTTTTTTGGTATAGGTATCAGCACGGTTTTTACAAAATCCTCCGGCCAAGCCCCCTCCTCGTATATTTTACGAACAAGTTCATAAAATCTGTCCCTTCCTCCTTTTCCTAGGTTCTTCAGAAGCTCAGCTGGGATGCTATCAACCCCCACCGCTTTTCCTGCCTTCATTTCTCGCAGTGCCTTCTCTATCTCACTATCCAGTATTCCGGGGCCCACGTCATCCTGATCTACGTCCTTTTCCTCTTCTATGTCCAAGTTGCTAGGCCTATTTTCGCTATCATACAGTTCCTCAACATATTCCCTCCAACGACGTTGGATCTCCTCTGGCTCCATTGCTAAATTTCCCTTTCTGTCTTTGATGCACGGGACCGTTTTCCATTTCTTATTTCCCGATAACATTCTAACCTTTGAGTACAGACTGCCTATTTCTCCTTCTCTCTGGAGTCTCTCCAGCTCCTCGCATTGCCGACTCCACCACTTTTCTCTTGCTCTCTTTGTATCTCTCCTAAGCCTGTTGTTGATCTCCTTATAACGCCTTTTGCCTAGCTCTGTATTTACATTTTTCCATTTCCTTCTTTCGTCTATCCTTTCCATCATTTCCGCTGTTACCCATGGTTTCTTGATCCTCCTAGTGTCTACTGTTCCTATTGTTTTCTCCGCTGCTTCTTTTATGCCCGTCTTTATCATTTCCCATCTTTCATCTATTGTTCCTCTTCCCTCCTCTTCCCTCATGCATCTATCCACAATCTCCTGGTATTCCCTCCTCTTCCCTCCAATCAGTGCTCCTACATCCCACCTTTTTATTTTCCTTCCTACTTTCAACCTCTTTAGTCTCATCTCACATTTCATCACCACCAAGTTATGGTCGGAGTCGGCATCTGCACCTGGGAAACTATGCGAGTTCTTTACACTATTTCTGAATCTTTGCCTAATCATGATGTAGTCTAATTGGTACCTTCCAGTATCCCCCGGCATTTTCCACGTGTACCTACGCCTAGGGTGGTGTTTATACCACGTATTTGTAATCACTAAATTATTCCTCCTACAGAACTCCACTGCTTTCTCGCCCCGGTCATTCCTTACACCCAGACCATACTCCCCTACTTCACTTCCGTCCCTCCCTTCTCCTACTACAGCGTTCCAATCTCCCATAACTATTAGGTTCTTCCTGCCCTTTACTTTCCCCATTACTTCTTCCAACTGGTCATATACTTCGTCAACTTCCTCTTCTCTATGCCCCCCTGTCGGCATGTAAACCTGTACTACGACTACATTTTCCGGCTTAGCTTTGATTTCGATGGCTAGTATTCTATCGCTTACCTGTTCCACATTCAACACCCTTTTTCCTAATGTTGCATTCAATACGACTGCTACTCCCCGCTGGCTCTCTTCCCCTCCACTGTATATAACCCTGTACTTTTCACTCCAGAAGTCCCCCTGGTCTCTCCATCTTACTTCGCTTAGTCCCAACAAATCAATCTTTCCCCTCTCCATTTCACGCTTAATGTTCTCTAGTTTTCCTGCCCTTAACATAGTCCTAACGTTCCATGTCCCGATCCTTAGCATTGCTGCTCTCTTCTCTGGTTTATTCTTCGCCGCCGCTGCTGTTGCCGCTGCTGCTGTCATTCTTTTCATGCAAGGATTTCGTGAGATGACGACCGCAGAGTCCTTGCTTACCCTGCTGCCGGGCACGACACCCGTTCCACTAATTTGGTTCCGGGCCCCGTAGTTGCCAGGATTCAATTCTCTATTGTTCAAGTCCATTGTGATCTTGGGAGAGTTTAATTGAGGTGGTTTCCCGTTGCCTGCCTCAATAGTGTTTTTAACGTGACACCATCACTTGTTAGGCCGCCCCACTGGGGTCAGACGCCTTCTCACAGCCGCCTCACTGAGGAACAGACGCTGCGAGTACGGTACGTGGACTACCTTTCGTCAGGCTCCTACCCTTCGACCTGTCTGGCATGGGTGACCCTACCAGGAGCAATATTAGTTACTCCCGCCAGTGTAGCTCTAGGGGTCACGGGAACACGCAAGCCCCAATCCCACCACGACAAGGCGTAGTCCATGGGGAAGGGGAAATAATAATAGGCGAGTAAAAAATATTCTTACGTATTTCAGATGGGGGGGAAAGCGCTGTGTTTGTGTCGGAGCGGTTTGTATTTGAGTGTCACTTACAATGTTGATAAGAAAAATATTGGGACAATGAGCAACATTCTTGTTAATAATTAATGTAAAAATGAAAGTGATGTAAGAAAACGGCAAAATGATACAAATTCTATTAAAAGTAATGTTCCGTAAACGCCTAAATTATAATCATATTTAGGTTGTTTTATTCAAATTGGGATGAGGGTGGTAAGTGTATAACAGGTAAGCGATGGAATATAATTAGTGGAATGAAAACTGATCGAATTACCACGTTAAAAGAGTCAACGTATTCAAAACACATCTCACATTTCTCTGCGCTACGAGTTCTCTTCGGATCACTATCGTGGCGCGATAGGAGTAAGTGTCAGGCCTAGGACTGGGCGGTTTTATGGTGCACCGGTTCAGCGGTCGGTTTTTTTCAGAACCGGCAGGGCGGTTTAGATGTAGGGAAAAAACCAGTGCACCGGGGAATTGGTTCTGAACCGGTGCACTGGTAAAGCGGTTCTAAACCGGGGAATATGAGCATCGGGTTTGAAATGGTGCATCGGGGAAGTGGTTCTGAAACACCGATGATCGTTCGCTGCTCGGCTTTCAGGACGACGTCCAGATTTATCCCATGCGTAACTGAACGGGATTTTGCATTTTTTTCATGGTGTTTTGTTCACGATTACAACGAATGAGAAAGAGTTCATATTCCTTCAAGTTAGTGCAGTAGCAATATTTAACCAATGCTGTTAGTTTTGGGAGACTTCTTGGAGAAGGGTAATTGTTTGAAGCTCCTATCTACCCCTGCCGCACGCAAGAAGTGAGAGGATAATGCAACTGCTTACGCAGCCTCAAAATTCGTGTCCGAAATGCATGCATGGATGGAAATTATCGTACATAAGATGCGCCAATTGCAAACGAAATTTGAACATTTTGACATTGATTTTTCGATTCGATATTCGATATTGATTGAATTAATATTGTAAGTTCTTTCTAAGAATTATTTTATGCCAAAGGATGATTGAGATATTTTTAAAGAAAAATAAACTTACCCAGAAACACAGTAACTCGAATGCGACAGCCTCCTTACTCAAAGTAGTATCATGCTGGACTGATACCGAAAGAAATGCAGCAAAAAAAATATTTCTAGTAAAAACGAAGTGTTGGAGATCGCTGGTATTCTTATGTGCCTTATATTGTGTACATGTCGGGAAATTGGGCTGCTTTTAATTTAATTATTTTGTCCCCAACATCACTCCTCATTCATTACATTGCGTAAAACTTGTGCGGTCTATGGAGTTTTCCTCCCCATTGGTTCATGCCGCAAGACCCCAGAGCTCCTGCTATTTGTGGAAAATTTGGTCGTCGGCTTCAGGATGTTGTAGCAGCGATTTCAGGCGCTCATGTCTTCAGACGATACCAATTGCCTATATCGACTCCTGGTATCTATTCTCCACGTCTCCCAGAATCCTCCCGGCCTGTATTCGGGTGATCGGAGGAGAACAATGAGGGGGGGGGGGCCGAATTTGGGAGGGTGGAAACTTGCGTCAGCGGTGGGGTGCGACCTCGTCTTCCGCCATTATCGTGCACTTCTCCACAATTAGTAAACGTCGCCCGTCGCCTCTCCCAGAGTGACGCGCGTCCGGTGACCGGACAAGTCTCGCCAACGAGTCCACGTCGAGAGCCTGGACTCGCGCGGCCGCCATCCAATATGCGTATGGATGTGATGATGACGGTGATTGGCCTGTCGTCGAGTATTTTCACTCGAGCGATAAGCCGTATGCAGAGTGGATGATGCACCCAGTTCACAAACAACAGCTTTTCGGTCGAAGGCAGTCAGTGGCGAAGTCCGTCTTTGACTCTGCAACCACACTGCGTCCTGCAAGCCACCTAAAGGGTGTATGGCAGGCGTGCATTGCTCGTAATATCAAGTAATCAGAACTTATGTCAGTTACCATATTACAGAATTATTTTGATTTCATTGTAATGAAATATATATATACTAGGGATGGGTCGGTTCGGTTCTTCGGTTCTCGGTTCCACCGGTTCTTGAGCTTAGAACCGGAACCGGAACCGAGGCCAAAAATAATCGGTACCGAAATAATTGGCGCGAAAACCAGTTTGAAGCCTACTCACACTCCGAAAGTGGAGGATTCACATTAAAACCTGGTGAAATAGTGTACTTAGATGCTTCAAAGTCGCGAATTATTCTAATTCAGTCTCTGGAAATGATTATTGATTACCTTATCTTACCATTGAGCAATGCAAAGTAAGTGGTAAATTAAGAACCGGAACCGAGAATCGGAACCGAGAACCGAAGTTAAGAACCGAACCGGAACCGGAACCGAAAAAAAGTGGAACCGACCCATCCCTAATATATACATATATAATTCACCTAAGGAATAGTTTCACTTTACTTGTGCTAGTGAATAGCCAAAAATATTCTGGAACGAAAATTGCACTGATAAAACTATTAGTGTGTTTTTTCCCAAAAGTGCGTGAATTACTTATGCACGATAACAGCAGCAGAGGGGTCGGAGTTGGATTCGTTGTAAAAGTGGTGCTTCAGAACGATAATGAGGATCAAATGACCGAGTGACTAATGAAGAATTCCTTAGAAGTATGAGAAAAAAGAGGTCGTCTAAAAGCTTTGAAAAAGACGGGATGACTTCATCGGCCATACCTTGAGACATTACCTGAAAAAGGCAATTGTTGCGGGATAATTGAAAGAGAAGAATGGAAAAGAAAGGCCTCATTAGAGATGTATAGAAAAAGTAGTGAGGTATGTTAAGGAGAAGTATTATGTTTGTGAGTATGAACGGGTTAGCCGATTGAGAAATTGAGAGCAACTGCGTCTTGCCAGTCGTAGGCTTGTTGGCCTGTGATGATGATGATGTGAACTACTTTATATTTCGTTGGTCGTGAGTAGGCAGTATGAAGGCTGCACAATTTTACTAGAATTAAGAACAAACCTCGGCAGAATATCACCTGAAGATAAATAAGCAGAAAACAAAACATTAGAGCACAGGCTAAGGCCAATGAAGGTAAACAAAACCTGTTGAGGTGAATGTTTCTTATGTGTGAAACAGAGGAACCAGCGATGGATGGAGCTAGCAGAAAATACATAGCCAGTAGGTAGTTAACGTAAAAATACATTTTTTGGAGACGATTACCGAAAAGTTTACTTTTTCAGACATTTCAGAGCTGGTATAGCATGCACATTATTTGTGAATTTTAACTGTGATTAGAAATTAGTATCATCTATTCTATGCACAATGCCTGATTATCAGTTGATTAAAAAATATTAAAAGTTTTGAAATATCATTTAGGAAATAAAATTCAAATATTATGAAGCATTCGCCAAAAAATTAATAGAAATAATGTGCTAATATGCAAAATAACAAGATTACCGGAATCCCGGTCGAGGTGGATAATTTTTCTGTGTGAAAGTCTTGCTATTTAGGCAATTATAGGAACCATTTGAGTAAATTGATGAAAAACATACATTTGGTGTCATTTTTAGCATTTTAGATCATTATATATGTACTTCAATTTCCCAGGAATCACGGTCCATTGACCAACTAATCTTTTTTCCTTAGTCATTGTGTTTAAGGTTCGAATACCTACTTTAAAAATTCTAATCCCCCATCTTGAAAACTAATGTAGTAGAATGCATGATTATCCAGGATTGTTGAATCAATAGCAAAACAATGTGCTGAAAAATAATCATCATCTTATCGTTTTTTTTAAAGAGTTGGAGTGTAAAAATGATTATGTTATGCGCATAATATTTATTAAATGGCTTTAAAACGTTTCCGCTCATTCGTGAACGTGAATTTCTAGAGTGTACCTTTTTCAGTTCTTTTGAAATACCATGTGGCTAAATAGATATAATACAGTTATAATTATAAATTCTTCGTGAATAATATAAAGGTAATTCATGTATAACAAACATAATTTTTAATCCTATTATTTCCTCTCATTTCAGGTAATTTACATACACGATTTCTTCTACTGTTGGCTGAAAGTATCTCTGTGATTCATCTTTACCTTTTGCTTGGGTGAGTATTTGTTGCTTATGCATAGGTTTCAATTTATGGAAATGGTAAAATATCCTTTTCTTTGCTATCGATGCCATTCAACCATCAAAACGTTTGGTCATTCTATCGATGCAATCTATGTCACTGTATTATATTTATTTGGTTAGGAAGGTTCGAGAGAATAAAACGTATTGCAGATTCGGAGACACAAATGCCATTGCCGCGAGTCTGATATCAGTTTTCACTGCATGACATTCGAGGTTTTAGTGTGTGGGACGGTTTAATCGGATTTCTTTATGTGCTTTTGGGGCGTTGAGCGCGGAGCCTGACATCTATATGACTGTGAAAGCAGTAAATTCAGCCATCCCTAAAGCAAACTTCGATATAAATTTCATTATATATTTATGGGCACCAAAGAGCAAATGGTTTTATCCAGGCAGATCCTGATCTGCATTTCTATTCATTTCCTGTAAAGGCCTGCACGCCCTGTCAAATTTTACAGTGTTGTCACCATAAACGGCACTACGCGTATCGTATTACTCTCAAATGTCATGGCAAAAAGCTTCTCGTGAGTGAATTTACGATAAATTTGTCAAATGACCGATATTCGAGCGACGCTTCAAGGCTGGTTACCTTGGAAGCAGTAGTTAAGGAAATCTAAGATACACATCCATATCACTTTTTACGGAAAAGATTTCTTGGATTATGAGGTATCAAATATGTGATATCAAATTTACTTGCTGCTTGTATCAATATAGAGTGAAGTAGTCTTTTCACTTGTCCGAACAAGATAGGAGCTTTATTTCGTCATCATTATCACAAATTGTTTACCTTCTGGTGCTAGGTTCATGGCAGACATTGAAAGTTAGGCGCGTGCCAGTTATTTTTTAATATTCTTACTTCCCTCCCTCAAAAAGTAGTGTCTTCTCACGGAATCCGTTGCATCTACACTGTAAAAAGTAGATCTGATTTTAAGGCACAAAAGCGATCTGAATTTCAGATGCAACAATTTTAAGACAGGGTATGTTGAATTTCAGCAGCAATATCTTGTCTAAAAATAAGGCAGGTGAACGACTGAAAATCAGACCATCCAGAATCCTGCTTCCTCTGCTCCCTGCTTAACTGCTCCTGTACCAACCATCCATGTTCCTGCCTCTTCCGCACCTTGCATCCGTGTTCCTGCCTTAAACCAGACAGCGCTTAAATTCAGATCGCACTGAAAATCAGATCAACTTTTTACAGTGTAAAGCCGTGGGTTTCATTTCCTCTTATGAGTTGCAGTTTTGAACCAAAATTGATTTGCACAACAGAGGAAGACAGGTCATCCTCTTGCCTCCATTCCCTATCTGTTTTACCTCCATTATGTCATTAAAGAAATGATTACGACTTAGCAGATGGCAAACAAATAAGACTTTTATAGTGGTGTTATCCCTGTGTTGTTTGGAGGAGCGTTCACATTTTAGCAACTTCTTCTGGCACAACTATTATTTTTTTCTCACAAACAACGCGTTTGGAAATCTCCGTCAAAATCATAATTTGTTGCAAGCATGTGAGGACGCTCCATAATCACAAGTATTTTCTTGCTTAATTTGATAGTTTATTGCTGAGCCGAGGGACAAGTGGAAGGGAAGAATGGCAAAGGAAGGCCTTGTGCAAGATATATGGAACAAGTGACAAAGGATGTGAAAGAGAAGAATTACGTAAATATGAAGAGATTAGCCGATAAAATAGCTCAGTGGAGAGCTGCGTCAAACCAATCTGAGGATTGAAGACTTATGATGATTGCTGATGTAGGTAAGGCTTCCTGAAAAATACGTATTTCGGCAGGGTTATTGTTCTCTTTTTACCTTTGAAATTATTAATTGCATTGGTGGTTTTTCTGCTATATACTTGGTCCATGGCTGACTTTTCCAGTTTTATATTAGCATGGTATTATAAGAATTAGAATTCTTATGAGACCACGAAATGTTGATCATTTTGATATTGATTGAAAATTATAGCTGCCTAAAGAAAGGAAGCTGCCAATTTGGTAATGAGTTCCTGCGAGTAATTAGTGATGGTTCAATCAGGAAAGGTGAATTAGTGATCGGGGAAAACGTAGGGGTGATCTTACCATGATCGGTACAAAAATGAATCAATATCAGAAACCGCTCGTAAGGAAAAGCCCATTTGTGTGCCCTTTACTTTGATATCACACTTAACAGATGTCGAAGCTCGCTCCATGCATCGTCTGGACGTAGATGGGAACGCCGCAAAAAAAAATCGCCCGTGAAACGATCCGCTGCCCTCGGCCTGGGGAGCCATTACTTTCAAACCACCAACCTCCTCGCCGATCCCATCCTCTGCGGCGGATTTGAATCGGTGGGATTCTGGGAAGAAAGAAAGCCATTAATTTTCTCACCCGCGCCACTTTACCTCGACGTGTTTGCGCATTTCCTTCGCTTTACGTTTCAAACCTGCTCCGTATTAGGCTTGGAGCGCGTCCACCTCCCCCTCCGGCGCGACGCGAGTGGATGGTTTGAAGCATCTTGCCTCAGCGGTCCTCCGCTCGTTAATTAGCATCAGCCTTTCTCTGTCCTTCCCAGAAGAATGATAGAACATTTTTCTCTCATTCCCTCGTGTCTTTTTTCCCTCTCTCTCCATGGACGTTTGCATTTCCTTCCCCGCATTTAATTCCCTCTCTATTTGGTCGGGGACACTACAAGGGAATCTCGCGGAGTCCGTCGTCGTCTTCGCGCGTCTCTCCTCGGGGATAAACCCTTCCTCGGGGGGCCAATCAGCGCGCCTTGACGTGAATTACTGGTCGTGGAAGAGTACGAGGAAGGGGATGGCCGACGTGGGGTTATTTCGCTAAGAGCTCCGTATTTCTCCTCGGCGCGGATTCGTATCTCAGCGCGCGCTCTCCTCTCGGGTTTTTCTTATCGGGCCAGAGTCCCCTTGGGGAGGCTGGAAACACGGCTCGAGAGCGTCGTTTGTCTCGGCGCACCGCTCCGTTTTGCATTCACGTTTTGCGCCCACGCGTTAACCCCGCGAGACGCCGGGGCAGGGAATGTCAGGTCACCAGCGATAGAATAAGCAAGGGAGGAAACGCATATAGATGGAGAGGGTTTGTGTTTTGGCATGCAGTAAATCGTCGTTGAGTCGCTCTTGCTCGAATGGAATCCAGAAGTAACAAAGGTCCAAATCATGATCCCGGTAAAAATACTTAGTCCATAGATTAGATTACTGTTGCTCAATCATTCAGTTTTGGTTATTACGCACCGATCCTTCTCTCTCTTGCCATTATTATAAGTTTTTCTCTTAACTTCAACATTTATCCTACTTTTCCTTCATCCTATCCAAAAGTCAATCATTTTCTTCCCTCCATTTCTATCGAAGAAGGATTTTATGATCTCCTACTGCTTATGCTATCATCATCATCAAGGGCCAACAATCCTAGAATTGGTTTGACGCAGCCCTCCACTCGATTCTTCTATCGGCCAACCTCTTCATACCAACGTAGTTCCTCTCTTTAACGTCCTTTACGACCTGCTCCATGTAACTCATACGAGGCCTGCCTCTTCCATTTTTCCCGTTCACTTTTCCCTCGACGATTGTCTTCATCAGGCCATCGTGTCTTAAGATATGGCCGATTAGGTTGTCCCGTCTTCTTTTTATAGTTTTCAGTAGACTTCTCTTTTCTCCCACTCTTCTTAGGACTTCTTCATTTGTCACTCGGTCGATCCATTTTATCTTCATCATTCGTCGATAGCACCATATTTCGAATGCTTCCACCCTTTTCTTCTCCGCTGCTGTCATCGTCCATGCCTCACTGCCATAAAGGAACATGCTCCAGATATACGTTTTAATGAATTGCTTCCTTACTTCCAAGCTTATGCTATATCCACCTTAAAACTTAGGTTTAAGACGAACGCGATATATATATGCCCAAGGTGGGATTCAAACCCGAATTGTTGGCCTGTTTCTCTCTTCCTTAGCGATATATCCTCGTTATCAGCGCAAAACATGGGAAGCACCTGCATTTTCTTTCATTTCCGTCAGTTAAGCCTGAATCACAAGATCATTTTTTACGTCCATTTCAGGGATAGCTTTAATAATAGCTTAAAAATGATAGTCTGACTTGATCACTTCACGGATAGCAGCAATGATAGGGATCGCTATCCCTTTTTTCGTCATTTGAGCACGTCCTTTTTTCCGTCCCTCGGGCCTTAGGTGCATCCGTCATTTAGCCAATCGGAGCGCACGCTCAGAAAGAGCGGGGTAGTTTACCGTATTAAAAGATAATATTTCGCGAACAGAAATGTATTCCTCCACAAATTTTAGTAAATAGGATTAATGCCATACCTATGTAATCCTTGGGACTGGACCTCCATTCCAATATTCACAGATATCAAGGTAATGTTTACGGTTTGTCGTTATTGACGACGAAATAAATACACTAAAGTTATGGTGAGTTATGGAATTAGAGAACTAAGAGAAGGGACGGTAAAAATGATCGTGTGTGCGGCGAAATGATAGCTTGAGCTATCATTTTTGCGGTCCCTGAAAGCTATAGCTTAAATAATCTCTGCAAAGGGACGAGAAAAATGATCGTGTAATTCGGGATTTAGAAAATATTACCATTGTGAGCACAAAAAAGAAATAACAAAAAAATATATGATTGCACATTTAATTTTTGAGGTTGAACTTTTCCCGTTTTCCGACTTTTCCGTCGCGTTGTTCCATATGTTGGATAATTTTTTTTTCTGACTGCCCTGCAGACTTCTTTTGGTCTCGTTGAATGGGATCTGCAGGGCAGCAGAGGAAATATTATCATGCGGATCGAAGGATCCGAATGAAAACTAGAAAACAGGAAATTTCTACCCTAATGAAACCCCGAGAAAGATACGTGGTTTAACACAAGGAATTTTAGTCCCGCGGCCGCCAGCGGCTATACTCATAGCTGGACCGTTCGCAGCATTCCCGCGACATGATTCTCAGATGGTTTCTCACGTTATTGGGCGTCTAGTCATAAATGTCATAAATGGTAAAGCATATTCTCAATACGTTGGAAATTCGAAGCCATCCACGGGACTCGAAAACATTGGTGATTCTAGCAGCGACTAAATATCATCTCTGCTGTTACAGTCTTACCTTCTTTCGGTCTTGGGTTGGATTTTGCTTCTCAGGTGTGTATTTTCTTTCTCAGGTGTATTGTCTTTCTTTCTCAGGTATTATTGTTTGTGAAAAAAAAGCTTTCTCTAGCACCAACGAATACCGAGAGTCATATCAATGCTTTTCGAGTTTCCACTGCAATGCTTGCGCTTTGGCGTCTTTGGTTGCTCATATGGTTCTCTCTCCATCGATTTATTGGTGTTAGTATTTCATAACATTCTACCACTGCTTTTGTTCTCCCGCCAGTGTCGTTTATGGACGTGAATTTTTTAAATCAAACTCAATTTTCAGGTTAAAAGATTTGGTTTTCATCTTGAAAGTTGCAGTGACCATTGTTAAAAATGTATTACAGATAAATCTCGAAAATGGTGTTTAGTCAATTGCTTTATGGTGACCGTATGTGTTCCACATCCGTCAATGCCTGAAACAGCATGCAATTCTACAGAATCAGTGTGTGAATTCTTTTCGTAGCTCCTGTCTTTAAAAAAATCTAAGGATTATTTATAGGTTTTGCATATTTTGAATGTACACCTCAATACTTATCTCGCTGCCCGCTTAAGAGAAAATTCATTTAGAGAAATTTAAAATTCATTCTCGTAGTAAAAGTAAATTTTTGGTGATATCATCCGTAAAAGTTCAAAATAGTTGCTTCTGTCGTTGTACGATTCGAGAAATATCTGCAGCACTTTTTTTTCCGTGAGAAATCATTACAATTTGTTCTCTATCGCTTAGTGGAGTGGTTCCCAACATGAGGTATGCGTGCTGGTATAGGTACGCATGACCTTTAGCTGTTCGTACGCGATCCTCTTGCCCAAAGCGTACCGATACTTGATACCATAAAAGGAAGGAAACAATGGATTTGTGTATCGCTGGTACTGACATTTTTTTTAGCATCATGCTAGAATAAGAATACTACGATAGGTGCAATTGGGTATTTTCATTTTAATTAACTTTTTTTATTTGTAATTGCGATGGAAAAGAATAGAATGTACCATGGGTCTCAGAAAATACTTGTTATTAATGATATTGGTTTCGACGACTGTTAACGTGGTTTTCTACTTTATTGCTCTGCTCAAGAAGTGCTACCGTCGGGATAGCTTCATTTCCTGGTAATAAATCTCGGAGGAGCCAATAAAGTAGTACCTTCTTCCCTTTTTGGAGAGGAGTTCTAATAGAACGTATGAACGGGGAACAATCTTTCGAAGTCATTAACGCGGTTACATGAAACCCGTTTCGCCGCTGTCTCACTCCAATTAGCTAAAACCTCTGGGCAGTGCTGTAGAATTCCCGTTCTCTACGCGCAACTACTGAGTTACTCGGCGTCGACGTCTGAGAGCTGGAGTTGTATCCGACATGTTCCACCGCTTTACCACCCGCTTCGTATTTCCTCTCAGTCTTTTCTCCGTTTCTTGCTTTAATGTCCTTCGCATGGTTCGAATTTTATTCGTCCAGTTCATTCCATCCTTCCCGGGCTCAAGCGTGTGGAGGCGTTTGATATCATCGCCTTTACCGTCCATCTACGGCTGGGATCTGGGGACGTCTATCCCTTTCGTTCAGCCGCGATGTTCTTCGACTCCCTCTCGGTAATTTATCGTGTTCCCGTCAAGTCTGCATGTGCCTCCCACGCCGTTCGACATTCGTTTTACGATTTCGAAGGCTAAGTCAACCTTTTCCCCGCGCCGAAGATCTTGTGCCAATATCTGTTTTGGTTTATTTCTCAGCATTTTGACATTTACTTCGCCTACTTTCCCGTAAACGTTTCGGCCGTAGTAGGTTAATGCATTCTTTCAGAGCCGAAGTTTTCGAGAATGAGGAGACTTCAACGTAAAAGCCGTTGGTTGCCTTTCACACTTTCAGACTTAATTTTCAGTCGGCATGCAGGGTTGTCAATTTGGTTCTTGAGAGGTAGATCAGCAAACAACATGCTCCAACGGATAAGACTATTTCGTAACGTGTAATACTCTAATCTCTGAATCATAGAAACTTGAACATCAATCCAGCTGTAGTGTCGCATAGTTATCGGGATTATAATGGACATTTAGGCACCATCAGGAACCTTGCAATTGCTCTTATGCCTGGATTCAATCATTTTCATTAATTCAAGCGACAATTACGTTAAAAAAATTGGTATTTGAAATTAAATTTAGTGATGTGTATGCTCAAATGAACATGAAATGCTCAAAATATCAGGCGTATTATATAAGGGTATTATTTCTTCAAATAAAAGGAAATATAAGTGGAAAAAAGGCAATCGATTAAACACAGATATATTATTGTGAATTTATGACAATGAAACGTCTAAATACATATATTCTTTCTAAATAATGTCTGATCGCTATAATGCTTACGTATGCTTGAATATGTGTTTTTATACTGCAGTGTCATGTCACGGAAGCGACGCGGGACCTCAGGGAAATGCATTTAGAGGACATGAGGAAGCGATGAAATATAATTTCAAAATTTATTTGAATGCATTTTGGCAATTAAATTTCTTCAATTACGTTAAAAAATAGAAAAACCCCTGTAAAATTGAATTTTGTAAATGAGTTTTAATACTCATGAACAATTTTTCAACTGCAGTTCCGTCACTCGTGCGGGCATGAATATTATGTTTCAATAATGTACATCAGTCGCCGAACATAAATTGTTAAAAATATCTGTATCAATGCAGTGGATATATCCTCCTTACTTCTACTTAAAGACAGAGATGGCAAGCGGCTTCACCAGTGTTTACACATCACTCTGACGTTTATCCCGCAGCGAGTGGGGGAGGCTGGAGATGAAAGCAGAGATGCCTGTTACATCTGCAGGCTGTTAATGAGGGGCTGTCAGTAATGCAGACACCTCCTCTTCGGCGACGTCATAATTAGCCTATACAAACTTCCTGCAAGTGTCGGTTGCAACGATGGCTACCCGCTATGACTAATGACGGAGTGATGAACTACACCGTTTTCAATCTATCAAGCCATAAATGGCATTCAAATCATGGATAACGTCACTTTGAAATATGAATATCCCGGTAGCGGGACTGGTAATTACTGTTCGATAATCGAATTGGCATTCGATTTCCCCTCGCAATAATAACTCTGGGCGATACACGGAAGTGATGTTTTTGCGATGATAAGGGAATTTTCGAGCACTCATTATCTCGTTTTCCACCGGTTAAGCTTCGTTTTGATGGAGTGTTCTATCTTTGCTTTGCGTCTTCTCTCTCACCGTTCCTGAGTACTGCATTTTCTGTTCGTGTTTCTTGTTCAGATTAGTATCCTTTCAACCTCTAACCGTTTAATCTAAAATGCCTTTTCCCTTCCTCTCTTAACCTCGATTGCCAATTAAAGTTCATTCAGTAAGAGCATTCAGGAACCCATCGCGCCTAGTTACTTCCAACTGCTCTGATTCCTCCTGATTTCCGCCGGGAACTTACTAACTCCGTAGAATTTTTCCGTCCTCTCGCAAACTCTCATTTCAAAAGGCGTCAATACCTACTCGTTCTCTTTCCCAAAGCCTATGAACTCAGAATCATCTAATTACATGCTTCGTATTCAGGTCTATTATGGTCTTAACATCTTTTCTTATTGTTCTCCGTGTTCTGGGAAAAGTGAACGGAAAGAGTGGTAATGGAATGCCTTGAATGAGATTCAGGGAGAAAATAGTGAAAGGAGAGTGGGAAAGAAAAATTATTTTAGCTTTAAAGTGGGTATTTTTTTCAGGGAACGGAGAGAAAGCCACCGTCGGCATTAGGATGCTCTTGACGAAAGGCACCGAGGGGTCCACGGCTTACCGTTTCATCTGAAAGACGGAATACTGTACTCGAAGTGTTATTATCCCGGCGCACGTGTATGTAGACCGGTCTTCTTCATCAGTCAAAAATCCTTGGATTGGTCTGACGCGGCTCCCATTTCTCCTGTCAGCTAACCTTATCGTATTTACATTATTTTTCTCTTTCAAATTCTTCACCACTTGTTCTATATTTGGCCCTTAATTTGCTGACACTAAGGCATTTATATTTATTTAAAGCCTTATAAATATTTTATAACAGAGGTATATCCAACAAATGTAAATATAATTAAAGGAGTTTGTCAAACATTGTAACATGTGGACCAAGATTATCTTTATATAAACGTTTTTTTTCTGTATATGGGGCCGAAAATATATAATGCACTGCCCACTGTAATGAAAAAATGTAAATCCCCAACAAAAATGCTAAAACTGAACAAAAAGTGGGCTACTTCTCAAGAAAATGTCCAATATTTATTTTAATGGTGTTTTTCAAGAATTTTGCATTTAATAACTGTTAGTGCTTTTATTTTATAATGGCATACATTTTTATAACCGCTGGTGACTCAACTCAGATCTCTATGACCTCGCAGACCACCTGAAGCTCCCGTTATAGTTTTTGCTTTCATAATTGAATCGATCATGTGGAAGTATCATATATCATATCATGTATATCTTATACGAGGCCTTTATTGGCCATTCTTCCCGTTCTCTTTCCCTTCGACGATTATCTTCATCAGGTCATCGTGTCTTATTATGTGTCCGATTAAGTTGACCCGTCTTCTGCTTCAGGTTTTTTTAATGAGACTTCTCTTTTCTCCCAATTTTCTTAGGACTTATTCGTTAGTCACTCGGTCGATCTGTCTTCATCATTCTTTAGCACCACTGTGTTGATAATCGGGTTAACGTGGGTAATTTAATTTTAATCCCGGTTTTGATAGTGTTTGAAAAATATTCAATTTTATTACCTACTCCGTCTGCCCAATGGCACGTGAAATTGTGGACCCTTAGGCGTCTTTCGTTAAGAGTAGGTTCATGCTGACGCCAGGTTTCTCTCCAACCTTCCTCCTTTCCCTTTCAATCTCATCCTAACACTTTTCTTCCATTACGAGGCGTCTTTAAGGTGTGGGAACGACACGAAACGGGGATCGGGTTGGTGTGGTGGCTAGAGTACTGGCCTCCCGTCCCGAGGGCCAGGGTACGATTCCCGGCAGTGGTGGATTTTTCAGTGGAAAACCGGTCCCCACTGAGTGCCTAGTGGAGGGCATTTCAAGTTCAGTACTCCGTCCGTCGGATGGGACGTTAAGCCGTGGTCCCCTTGGCACCTTTCGTTAAGAGTAGGCTAATGCCGACGCCGGGTTTCTCTCCACCCTTCCTCCACCCTCTCCCGTTTTCTGAAAACTCCTACCATTACCCACTTATCCACCTATCCTATATGGCGCACATGACCTCAACTGACGGTCCTCTCCCCTAAATAACCAACCGACCAACGACTCGAAACCATTGTTAAGAGTTGGAAGCGGGCGGGGAATCTGAGACGGGTTGTGGTAGAATTGTCGGAGTCAGACGTGGTATCTTCGTGAGCGCATGCGACCCTCTTTGTACTGTGTTTTTCATTCTGACTCTACCTCCCTCTCTCTCTCTCTTTGTTACTTCTTGTCTGCCGGGGCCAAGAAATTAATGGCCCGGACGCAATCAAGTAATCGTTAGTCAATCTCGCTACTCCCTTAACCCGCCCCTCCTGCTGCGCGAAGCTGCCTGATGAAGACCCGGTGTTGCGCGCAATCGCAATTCACCGCGTCGATTTATGCTCCCTCTCCCATTGTGACGCTAATAAGCACGGGGGAGGAGGAGGAGGATGCTGTTTTCGGACCTCTCGGCTCCGCGTCGTTTCCAGGCGTTAATTGGCCGGAGGTGGCGCGGTTCCGTCGAGGGGAAGGGCCGATGAGACCGCTGATTCGTCGGCCTCCCTCCCCCCCTCCCCCCCCCAACCGTCCGGCTCGTTTGCCGCCAAATGTCACGGTTCGAATCGCTTAATCGCACTGAAGTTTTTCGTTCCCCCGTCAGCTCTGTGCAAATATGCCCCAACCGCCACCCGTGCTTTGACATGTTTTTGCTTCCTCGTTGTGCCCACTGGACCCATTTTTGTTTTCATTTTTTTATTAAGCTAGTTTTTTTTTATTTAGGATGGGTAAAGGGAAGCTAATTAGGGTAGGAAGAGTCTTCCCTCCGACGAGGTACTTTGGAGGAAAAGAAAGTTTTATCGCGAACCTAAAACGTATTTTGTAAGGATTTTAACGGCGTGCACTGCATGGTAGGGAATGCGACGTATACCTTGATATATTACGTAAATAGTTGATATTCCTTGACGGAAAAAAAATTAAAACATTATCCAGCAATTTAAAAAAAAATCAAACCCTATTCCCTATTTTCCTACCTCTCTGGTTATTATCCTTTTGACCCATACTACCACGGCCGGCAAGAGCAACAGCTCGGAACGGTGGAATAGGATTACTCCACGGACTTGGACTTGGATTCCTTGACGAAGAGTTATCACGTATTTTGAAAACTAACTTAAGCCAGAGTAGGTACAACGTGATGATTTAATTTGGTTCTGTGTTTCTTTCAAAATAAGTTTTGTGCCGCTATTATTTCGTATTTTTTGCACCAAAGTTGATGTCGTGACGCTACATATTTACTCTCTTTCTATGCATTGTTATCCAAATCCCATCTTCGCCTATTTTCATGTAGTTCACATGTTGCACATGTCATACAAAAAGTTCATATCCCCTCTGTATTTCATGCTAATTGTGTCTTTTACTGTCATAGCTTTAACCGGCAGCACCATCAAGTGTGTTCTGCTCTTGAACTCCTTTGTCAATATAGGCAATTTATTTTCTACTTACCATTTTTTCTTTAAATTTGCTATTCACTAAAGTTATTAGTTTTCTATTTTATCCCCTGGCGACATTTCAGACGCCCATGTGTATTCCATTATTTTCGACCTTATTGTCTAGAGGCCCTAAACCATCCGGTAAATACTGAAACGCCACTTGATATTTCTGATTAAACATAGTGAAATTTTAGTGTCACTAATGGCAATAAATCATATATTTTAACTTACATTCTATTCGCAAATTCCACTACGTTTTTTCATTTGAAACATCACATTATATAGTAAGTGGTTCATTATTAATTTCGTGTTTGCTTTTCTCGACTTCTTCCTACTTCTTGTAACCTTCCCCAATGCTCTCTATCAGGTTGGCAACATGCATAAATTTGTCCATTATCTGTGAATCATGGTCTTTCCTAATCAAGGATTTCTATTTAAACTACAATATAATTCATCATTTTCAAATCTCTTTTATACTCCAATCGGTAATTAATTGTCGTTGCTACCTGTGTACGAAAGTAGGTGACTTAATTTTGAATGCTTCAAGAAGTTTTCTCGGGTTTTCCACCGGGTAAGGGCGTCCATTTCGGCCGACGTTTCGATCATCGACTTGAAGGTCATTTTAAGGGCGAGATCTTGCCCTGAAGATGACCCTTGACTCGAGGATCGAAACGTCGGCCGAAATGGAAGCCTTTACCCGGTGTACAACCCGAGAAAACTTCTTGAAATAGATACGCCGGGAAAGCACCAATTCCTACTTAAATTTGAATGCTTTGTGCTAACACAAAGGTTCCCAAACTTGTCAAATCTATTTATTACCGAATCGTGGTGGTGTGTCTTGCCTATAGATTGACAACAGTTTATACCTAATTCGGTTTCGTTCCGCTTGAATGTAAATAACCGCCTCTATGAATGCATCTGGGTGTGCATGAAAAAATGAGAAGATTAGAGTCGTTTGTTTTTTCAGGTCGCTTGGGAATTGAGATTGCCACGTTAGGTAATGGACTCGAAAGGAAATGAAAGCGATGGCCGCGCTATAGAACGTCTTGGGAATCTAAAATAGCTGATCGGGAAGTCAATTGACGCACTGAGAATCAACCATGCAACTACTCCAGTGCATGGCGAAGTTCCTTGTTCGCACACCTGGAGATAGGACGTCGTGTTTACTTGATGATGAGACCGCGACAAATAAAAAACGCGTCCCAGAATAAAGAGACACTTCCAAGAAGTATTTGTGCAAGACTTGTGGAGAGTCTGTTCGGCACGATGCTATTTTAAGTTGATGTATTGCATGTAAAGTGACCGTATGTTCCCCTGGTAAATTGTTCGTTAGCCGTATAATCGGCAGTGGGGCTATTTGCAGTAGAATCGTATCTTCCCTAGAACGAATGTCTGGTATGGAATCAGCCTCTGCCTCGCTCTCTTGTTGTGACAAGGCTCATCTTCTCTGTAGATATCTTCATCATGTACAAAAACATGAATGCAGTCCACCGACTTAAAAATTATTTCTCCTGTAAATGTTCCCGATACTGTCGTCAAATTGATTTGATGGATTTAGGAATTCATTTTTCCTCTTAAAATAAGGGATATCAAAAGATTAGATCGAAGCTAATAGGGAAATTATAATAAAGGAAAGTGAGGAGGGTCCCACTTCTATGAATGAATGAATGAATTGAATTTATTTTCTCCAGTAGCATTACATAAAATATAACAAGACATATAACACATATATGCATATACTTAGCACGGGGAGATAATTTAGGGTGTCAGATGGGTACCTGTATATGACACCCTTACAAACATTGGCACATGTGAAATCGAAGAAAATGGAAAAAAAATGAAACAATTTTAGTTTTTAACACTGACAGGGAACTTATTCCTCGCAACATTAGGAAAGCAAAAATTTATGAAAATAAAGAACAAGACAACATAAAGTTAATTTTTTTTACAACAAAAAATCGTAAGTAAAAAAAAACAGTTATAATCAGCACAAGTATGAATCTACTTCCTCTTTTTGTAACAACCATTTTGTTAATCTTTTAAGAAAGACAGGTGAACTATTTACATGAATTATATGATATGGCAACAAGTTGTACATTTTGGGCCCTAGATACACAAATGATTTTTTGTACATAGAAATGTCTCCCGTTTAATGACCACCATTGTTATCGTACTAATATATAAAAATGAAGTGGTGGTGAAATTTTGTAGGAATCTAGCGTATACACTAGGAGGTGCTATAGGCTATTTAAAAAAAGGCTCAGGGCCCGGGTTTGATCCTTGGCGCCAATTATGAATTTACATTGGTTTAAATGAACTTTTTCAATTTATGGTAGCGCATGAGTTTTTTTTCGTTCAGTAAAATAACTAAATATTAATAGATTTCTATCATTCGACCTGTATTTAATAGGACAATGTTTAAACTTTCTTGTTTTTTTAACCGATTTACACTTCTACTCATCGAGATTTCTGAGCAATGTGTAATTTACGTGGAAATTTACTGTTTTTGTCGGTTCGTTTCCGAGCGTTGCTAAGGCCTTTGCCATTGGCGTCTCCGAAATGAAAACATCGTTGATGCATAAACAGTTCGCCATAGAGGGCTGCTGTAAACGGAATCGTGCTTTTCGCGAGGAAATAGGAAGGTACTGAAGGGATTGTAAGCTATTCGTGAAGCAAGGTCAGCCATATTTTCCGCACAAAGATACGAGCTAACTGCTAGCGCTACTCACGGATTTAGAAGGTTCTCCTTCGGTCCAAATTAGGAGTAGGTATTTAAATGAATGCTTCAATGGTTCTCAAATTATTGAATGTTTTTTTTTCATTTCTTAACGGGCTTGTTCATTTGAACCAACCTTGGACATGAAGAGAAGGGATGGAACGCTTTCGATGAAGATAGCTTGAGATTTGAGATAGTTAAACAAAAACCAGGGAACAAAATTAAATTCCTGATGGAGCAAAATTTCTCATTGCGCATCCGTCGGATGTTCATTGATGCCATTGCAATGATGATAAAAAAATCGTCCAAAAGCGATGCTGTAAACAGCATTGTTCTTTTCGTGAAGATATTGAAGGTACTAAAAGTGGTATTGCAGCTAATTCTTGAATCTAGATCGGACATTACATTCGGAAAAATCATACGGACTTAACCTTTTGCGTTACCTTCAGATCAAATAGGTTTGCATTCGATAAAACTAAAAGTATTTTCGGGGTTCAAAAGGTGAATATTTTATTGATTTATCGCATATTCCGAAGTGAACCGATTTCAAAATTGTTGTCTTTTAAAGACAATAAAGTGATAAAAAATTTAAATGAAGTCCAATCAAAAATAAGAGTAGGAAGATGAAAAATTGTGATATGGTTATAGATCAGATATACAGTAGAGGGTGTAAATAAACGCAACCGAGCGACATGTACCTGGTTTAAGTAGGCTAAATCTGTACTAGGTAATAAGAATGGAATTTACTCTAAGATATTGAAATGTAGGTACTAAAAGAGGTATCGCAACTAATTCTTGAATCTAGATTTTCCATTTTATTCCGCAGAATCATTCGAGCTTATTTTTCGCATAACTCCCAGATCAAGTAGGCTTGTATTCGGAAAAACTAAAAGCATTTTAGAATAGTTATGTGACAAATATATAGTAGAAGGTTTAAATACATGCAACCGAACGACAAGTACCTGGTTTATGTAGGCTAAATCTGTACTAGGTAATAAGAGTAGAATTTACTCTAATTGGAATAAAATGCATTTATACGTATCCGTAGGAAGGTCATTGACGCCATTGTCATGAAGTTGGAGAATTGAGACAAATACAACATACATAAAAGGTCAGAGAAAATTTTTTTTTCGAAAAGGTTGGTGCTACCATTCTCAAAAACCCGAATCTGGCCTTATTGTCAACAATAGACAGCTATTTGTATGCACCGTCCCTACTAGCCTCCTTTGTATCTTCTGGCCTAAAAGTTTCTTGATAATATTCTTATTTTTGTAAAGGTCCAGTCGAGTCCAGGTAGTAATTTTATGTTTACTTTGGTTTAAATTGTATTTATGGTTCCGATAGTGACTTGGAGCCATAGCTAACTCCATAACACAAGCTTGTTAAAATTTCATAATTCAATTTGAAAGATTTATATTTCTCCCTTCCGTTGAATTTCAACGGGCACCTTTAGCTAGTAGAATTATAATTATTGGTTGAGGTTTCCCCCTGGTGATTAACTCCTCGTGAGGCAGTTGTATAACATTTTTTAATCATTTAAAATGTAGCTCCAGTGGTGCTAGTGGCACAAATTTGCCCAAACCTATTTATTTGTTTCTTCCATCTTCTTCTTTTAACGAGCATCTTCATCTTCTTTTTATCTTTTAAACTTTAGGAATAGGGCATAAGCTGTCAGACTTTTATTCAGTTTATTTTCTCTCCACGAAGGATGTATAGAATAGGTACCTGATTTAGATTTTTGCATGGTTGTACGAGACTTAAAGTAAGCCATATTTTTTTGGGGTAGCGCTCAAGAAATACCAAATATTTGTATACATGCAATGTCTGTTTCAGGGCTTTTCATTAATGACTGTATTGCGCGTAAAGATAGTTTATGTCTAAATCGATGGATATTTACAATTTTATATTAATTATAAAACTCGTAATACAATTACTAACATAAGTTTTGATTTCATAAGTTCTCATGTCTATTGTTGGTTCACTTCCCGCAAGACCCACCCTTCCACTTGCACTGGCTTGAAGGTTGTTGTGCTGATCTAAATGCTATTTGGAGTACGCCAAATTTCGATGGAAATATTCTCCTCCTCTAGGGAATGAGTCGATCTCGATCTGAAATGTTATTCCCCACATTTGATGGAAATTTTGCTTAGGAAGGGGGGCAGTTAACCAGGGCGATCAGATTTCGGCGAATTCGCAAAGGAGAAATGAAACGCCCCATAAATTCCAGCGGTAACATCACGGTCGTCTCCGAATATGGCTGTGCTTTGATAGATCCCGTCTCCCCCGTTCGAGTGTCTGTGTTACTGTGGCATTTTTTTCATCCAGTTTCTTCCTTATTATCGTTTTATGTTTTGGGCGTGGTGTCTAGTGAAGGAATTCGATGGTGGTTATGATTGGACATATCTTTGAGATTGAGAAACGATGCCTGCCTGTAGGTATTGGCTACCGTTTTAAAATGTTCTTTGCATTAATTGAGATTTATTGATAATAGTGGTTAAATTTTCCTTTTAAAAGTAAATTTTCTAGTTGTCGTGAAAGGTACTTTGTTTGCTAGCGAGTTTTTAGGTAGTACTGATGTAGTGTAGCGACTCTTTTCCTTTGATACCTACAAAAATCTTTTGACATTTCAGGTAATTAATAATGACTTTCTGAAATAAGATTTTCTAATAAACATAGGTTTGCATGCCTGCTGATTAAGTAGCTTAAGTGTGCCCGATAATAATGAACGGGAGACGAGAACTACTCTGTAATTGTTGTTTGGGATTGAGAAGCGTTCTAAATGTTTCTTTATGATATCCAGTGAAACACACCCTACAAGCTATACCGTGAAAATGGAAATGGAACTTCGATGAGTGATGTAGGCCATGACTTATCCAACTTATTTTTCTGTAAAGGATATTTTAATGTGCTTTCATGCCTTTACGCAGGACTAATATAGTGTAGCGTCTTGTTTTTGTTATACTTACTGCTATTTTTTGATTGGGCGCTTTAGGCAATCGTTTTATGCGGTAAAAAAAGTTATTAGCATTAGGACAACTGAGAAAGTCATCCTCAACTCAAGATAGCTTAAAGAAGGCTTAAATGAAAATTAAAGACTTGTAACAGGTAATTTAGTTACCTGCATAGTGCCAGAAATTAGAAGGTAACTTACTTTAGAACAGGTTAGGGGAATTCATATTTTCAATAGGTATGATATTACACATCAACACCATCGGCCTCGTCCTGCCTTTAAAAACTGAAATGTAAATTTAAGTGTGCATTTTCGCCACCTCTATGTCATGCAGTTAGTAGAAACCATGGAGCTCGCATAGCAAAAACATGCCAGTGCTGAGATAATATGTTATTTTCGTGAAAAATGATCGTGCTGCACTTGAGAAATTTGTACGATGCAATTTTCGCTTCGCATCTCTCCAAGCAACGGGCTGCGTACTGGTATGTTTTGCGTGAATGGGCCTTTGCATGCAAAAAAAATCGGTTCCCATCCGACTCGATCTGAGCCGCGATTTAAACTTCTATACGGTTCTTTCAATCCACATCATTGGTTCATTTCGTCTCAGGAGTTTTGTCTCAAGGAAACCCCGTCATCAGGAATAGTATAATCGAACTTAGCAGTAGTTGTGTTCTAGTTGTGTACTGCATATGAAAATTGTATTATATTACCGTATTTATAGCGAGTGAATTTTAGAGGTATTAGAGTTTTTTGAACGTGATCCACTTAAGAGATTGTTTAAAGTAAAAAAAAGTCTGTTACAGTGCAATCTCATAATTTTCTTTTTATAAATATCGTCGTCTTTGGATGATTCGCCATTTAAATGAAGAATGTGTTTCTGTACGATTTTCAATGTATCGTCACCTTATGTTTGACGGATATGTTGAGTGGCACAATAATGCTCCTAGATACCCTTGAAGAGATCTTGGGAACCGAATTTTCGTAAATTAATTTATTTCATTTTGTTAGCTATTCTAGCTAGCTAAAATTCTTGAGAAAAAAATGAGAGGGTGACCAATAATATCGTATTGAAAAGTTATGGTGACGTAAGTGGGATTCAGCTCGTTCGCTGAAATGAAGAGAAAGGCTGAAGACAGAGACGGTTGGAGGTTGTGACTGCGGCGAAAAGTCCCTATGCCTTTAAATTTAAGAAAATCTTAGCAATATCAATATCAAATAAACTATTGTTTGAGTCTTAGCAGAATGTGGAAGGACAGTACCACGCAGAAACAAACGAATTACACAAACTTTCATCGCTAATTTTCGGGTGATTAACGTGATTTACTCCGGCTACGCTATGTAAAAACAGCATTTACTTCACCTAACGACTGTTATTCGTGCTAACTAAATAAATTATAGGTATAACGGATATTACTCTCTCATTACTATTAGGTGTGTAAATCTCTCACAATTTCCTGTTGCCAATTGTGAGAAAGTAGTTGAGTGCTTGATTTCGAAGATGAAAGTACATTTTTGCTCGGGAACCATGAAACATTTTGGGAACTTTGGACAAGCCTGAAGCACTACGATTCTTACATTTATATCGGTATATATGGCTTGGATTGGATTTTTACCACTATGAATCGTTCTATTTGATCATTAATCTTTTAATCGTGCTATTTTGAAGAAGCCGACGGACGGAGAGTCATTTTCCCACCTAACATTAGTTTGCGTAAAAAAATAATTTTAGTGTGAAATGGATAACGTCTTTGGTTATGACCTACATTGGATGACCTTAGGCATTGTTGGAACAGCTGTTGTCTAACATACAGGTTCCTGTCTTGGGGCGTATGACATTGTTTACAGAAATCTTATCGATGCCAATTAGATTGATAGTTAACTTTGGAGGCTGGCACCAGGTGTGTATTGCAGTGTACATCAAATTGTTTTCGTCCGCACAATGATGGTACCAGCATTTTAGTATCAGTTGCAGGTGAATCACCTCGGTCAAAGAGATTAATTAAATTTTTAATGGCTACCAAGAGGAGCAAAGGGAACCGCCGACATTTTTTCTGCGCGCGCGGTATAATTAAGAATTATCTATTTCGTTTGAAGGTAAGCGCGTGACCTTATAGAGTTATTAACTGATCGTAATTCTTGTCGGGGCTTCAGCCCGTTTCATTTTTATCATCGGTGTGTATTTATTATCGCATAATTATTACCTATACCATTCTTCCACGTCCTCGTATAACGGTTTACAAAGAATTAAAATGTTTTTTCGAAAGCTGTGGAGTCGTCCTAGAAGCTTAATTTATTGCAGCGATTCATAACAATAAGGGTTGTGGCTTTGAGGAATCATCCTTGACCGTGTCAGTTTATGTGATGCAATAACGTTGCCGTATCAGGAAATATTGCCTTGTCCCTTTTCTTTAAGTTTTTATATCAAAACCACTGGAAAAATTAAATCCAGTTGTCAAATCAGGTGCGTCAAACCGGATAATTTTTTCCAAGATGACCGAAAGTGAATGGATTCTTTTTAAAGCACTAAGAACTGAAATCAAGTTCTCCTCGTCAGGGATTGCGTCGAATGTATTCACTCAAAGGTATTTGAGTTCCCAAATGGAAAAATGGATACCCGACGAATAAATGAGTACTTGGATGAGTACACGAATAATATAGTACATGTAATGAGTACAGGAGTAATGAAGTAATCCTAAGGTTACCAGATGAATGAAAAGTTTTAGGAACAACCATTTGTGGTCATTTGTTACTCTTCCTATTACTGGCATATATATTTTACTTCACCTCCTTCTCATTACCTTCCTCTAACACCCCGTTAAATATGCAACACTAATAATGAGGACCCACTTTTTTGTGAATGACAAAAATATGCTTTTTAAATACCTTTTTAAGTGAATTCGAAGCTGATTTGTTTGCAGATGGCGTGAGATATATGTTAAGAACCCCTGTGTAATAGCTAGATTTGATAAGATTAACAAGATTAGAGATAGATTGTCGTGCCGATAGATTAAAAATGGAATTTTTCCCGCATACCATGAGAGAGCACAATAGGTAGCATAGCAAAGGGATACATGGTGAAATATTGTTAGAGGATTCTGTAGTCCATGATGCACGCATTAACGACCAATCCCTTTATAACTGTATAGATACTAACCGTCTAGCTGCATGTGATATCTAGCATGTTTCCATGTAGTAGCGTAGTTACATGTCAATAGTGCATATTTGGTTATTTTCACCTTCTGCCAAACACCCTCATGGTGGCTCGCAGGGTATTACGTAGATGCAAACGTAGATACTTATTTCGCAATACTGGTATTTATTAACTTCTCGATGTTTTTATCATTTGAAAATAAAACGAATCAACTGGGCCACAAAGACCTACTAAAATAGTAGAAGAAAATAAATATGTAAAAAATTTAACAAGAAAAAATTAAAAGAAGATAGGACCACACAGTGGGTCATATTCTCATGGCCTGATGAAGACAACCGTCTCGGCAAAAGTGAATAGAAAAAATGGCAAAGGAAGACCTAGCATGAGAACTAAGCTATAGAAGTAGAAGTAAAGGATGCGAAGGGGGAGAATTATTTAAATTTGAAGAGGCCAGTGAATGGGAGAATCTAGTGAAGGGGCGTGTCAAAACAGTCTCAGGATTGTTAGCTTGAAACAATGGGGATGAAGATTTGTTTCATCGTTGTTATTTTGTTGTTATTTAACGAAGAATAAAATTATAATGAATCTCCCCCCAAACGTAACTGAAGTCTTCTTGTCAATAGCACATCGTAACGGTTTGTTCAACACTTTTCTCTTCCCCCTTTTAGCTTTGCGTTAATAAACAGACAGCCCCTAAAAGTTGACGCACAAAGCGATAAGGGTTCTTGGATGGTAATGCGATGCCGCGGCGAGTTATCCGCTTACGTCCGAATGTCGAAACATTATTTTGGCAATCCTTGGTTCACGCTGAACTGCGCCGTTGAAATATGAGCGTAAGGCACGCGGGTGGCCAACCAGTCCTCCCTCGGCTGCTAACCATCAACCCGCTCCAGTTTGCGTCTCTCCGGGAGGGGGCACTCTTCGTGCCAGAGCCAGCGTGTGTGGTGGGCCTTTGATGAACGGAGTGGTGTCTTTCGTTAATTTCAGGGAGATTGACGTCATGATGGGTCGGTGGGGTGTGAGTGCCCGCGTGACGTATGCAAGGCGGGAAGATGAGTCGCGTGCCCGTGACGCGCGTGGGAGATGGAGTATGGGTAAGGTGACCAGACGTCCCGCTTTTAGCGGGACAGTCCCGATTTTTAACAAGTTATCCCGCGTCCCGCGGGGTTTTAAGAAAGTCCCGCTTTTTAGAAAGAATACACAACAAGCTAGGGAACGGCAGGAGAACGGGAAGGGAATATGGGGTTTTTGGCTTCCATGTAGCTATTTCACCAGGATATGAGTTTTATATTATTTTTGTAAATTTTATAATGCTAAACATTAATTATAAAAATAATTATTGAGAACTGATTATCAGGAACTGCTTATCACAGTTAACGCCTTGATCAGTTGCTAGAATTCGATCACCATTGTATGGACTTAGTGAACAGTAGCATTTTTGGGTATTGGCAGCGACGAAAACATTTTTTGGCGATTGGCACATTCACGGGCACATTATTGAGGAAACTCTTGTTTATCTCTCCTGTAGTTGAAAGAATATGCATAGTCATAATGGTCATGCTTATTTTTAGCCACAGAATGGTAATTGGGGAAATGTTTTCACTGTGCGAAATACCGGTGTCCATATGTTGTAAAGTTAATTATCACTAACGAATTAATGCAAGCCAGCAGCTGTATACATAAGGCCTCCCATCAGGCTGTTGTTAGCGAAGAAACGCTGGATAGCCGTCGTCGAAAGTAGTTCGACAGGTCGATTAGATACAGGTTATACACACGGTTTAACACGTAGGGCAAGCTTATATGTGCGCCATGAATGCTTCAGAATTATAACTAGTGTATTTATAAATTCAGGTAAATCCATTATAATCATTTTCTTTTTAAATTTTGATACTATAGGTGCACCCATGAAAGTAATGATTTTATTGTGATATCTAATTAGTTTCGATAACTAATGTTTTTGTGTGTGGTTCATGAACGCTTATCATGGGTCGCAGACCGCACGACTTGTGATATTTCCATCTCAACCTAAGACGACGAGACAAATTTAAGCAGTGCCAAACAAATGGAAGTTGAACGTTAGCGAGATAACAAATCCTTCGTTAGAACGCCCTTGCTTTGCGGACGTCATGCTGCGTGTATCAGGTTCCGCGAAGATGTTTTTATATTCGAGATTAGCCTCGATTATTTTAACGCTCCCTCAATTTGTAAGATCCCTGACATTTTGATCCTTCGCCAGATTTTTCTGTAAATTTAATTTCGTAAATTAAACAAGGTTGCTACTATACGAGGATATTTTTTCTAAACTTGTTACATTTTTAAGTTCGGAAAAATGTTGGGGAGATAATGAATCATCATATCCGTCTCTTTCCGCACTAATTGGCGCTTCAGATCGGGAGGAAAGGTAGGTACTAAGATGGGAAAAGAGGAGGGTGGAGAGAAACCCGGCGTCGTCATTATCCTACTCTTAACGACAAGGCGCCAAAGGGACCCACGGCCTAACGTCCCATTCAACGGACGGAGTACTGTACACACTTGAATGTTGTCCACAAAGCACTCAAGTAGGGGCCGTATTACCTAATATCTTGCGCTGGGGAAAATATCTTGCGCTTCCGAGATTTGAACCCGGGCGTGGTGAGAAGCCAGTACTCTAAACACTACTCTAACCCATACTTGTGTTAACGGCTATGAAACGTGTTGGTGTTTGCCATAATTTATTTAATTTTAAATTATGTAGGTACTTAAAATTGGAATATTCTAGGTGGACGAGTGGTTCTTCAGTACCTGTACTGATTATTATTGTACCTGATCAACTGGTTATTATTTTATTTCAAGGCTTATAATGAGTATGTCGATTTCAGTAATACGTAGTGTCATCAACGTCAACTGGCAGCTTATTTCCATACGTGAGCCAAATTATGTTTTGATTGAATGATTGTTCGTCCTCTACCGGTTTGGGTAGATTTTGATGGCGTTCTGCTACTCAACTTGACATATTATCCATGCATCCACTCAGCCTTCCAGCTTTTGCCAGCAATCAACTTTTCTCCCAAGCCTTGTTCAGCAACTCTTCATTCGTCCGCGTTTCCGCCCATCGCATTTTAGTCGATGGCATGAGAGATACACACCCTTCCTGATTAGTTATCGGGAAAGCTATGGCCACCAAGTAAGGGTATCATGAACGCCGAAACCCTAAAACGTTTCTACAGACTGTATTCCATTTCTCGATCGATATTTGAATCCTGGTTTGCATTGTGCGATGACTTCGTGCTGAGAAGAGAGATTAATGTTACTCGTGATCAACTGTCGCTTTCGCGGCGATAATGGGGACTTTTAATCGGAACCGAAATCGTTAGATGGAAACGAAAAATGAATTTTAGTGAAATAATTAATCGTCTAATCAGAGATATTCACTCATAAATCAAAAATTTAAATAATCAAAAGGGGACGCCCATCGAAGAAGCTGCTTCGAGACCATTTACGCCATCCAACTCCCGTCCTTGACTGCTTTTAGAGAAGGGAGTGGAGTCGGAAGGTCTGGTCGCACAAATCCTGTCGCAACCGCTTCCGTTGGCAGAGTCAGCTGTGTGTCCCCCATTGAGATTAGGTGGAGTAGCTTCGCGGGTTCAGTTGTGATTGGACGAAGTGGATGACGTAAGAGGTCGCATGCACACCTGAATCGAACATCGAACTGATGTTTTTAACCCTTTTCCGAAAGGGTTAAAAACATAAGTTTTTCGCCGCTTATAACTCGAGAACTAAGTGACGGGTCTAATAACGGAAAAATACGGGTCTTTTTATTTTACAAACTCGATCAGATTCGGCAATAAAAATAATATGGTAAACGACCCCATTGTGATGCAGATTTTTTAAAGCAAGGAATATATTTAAGGTGACCATACGTACCGGTTTGGCCGGGACAGTACCGGTTTTCGGGTGCTTGTCCCGGTGTCCCGAAAGACTAAACAAAAATACTAATTTGTACCGGTCTTTGGTCTAAGGTGCGTGATTTTGGTATGTTATTTAACGCAGTGTTTTTTTAACCTTTGTTGTTGTCATTGTTACTGTAAAAAAGATACTTTATCAGCTGCACTGTTTTTAATGTAATCCAGTGGTCTTGGAGGCCATATGGCTCCCGTCGAGAACCGCTTACTTGACGAGTGGCGTAACTGCGTGTGTGGGGGAATAACTTGTAAAAGATTCTCATTCGCTCCTTCTCGATGAATGCTGATTGGAGTGGTAATTTATAGTGTGGTGGAACTGTACTCATGAAGAAATTATTTGTGAAAGAAGGCGATTTGGAATTGTTTCGTGCTGGCAAATTGCGTTGGAGCAGTAAAGAATCACGTACTTCAGCAGTGCACTGAAATGTCAGTACCTGTTCTGTAACTATTTATAAGATTTCATTTTTATTCATTTTAATTTGCCATTTTATTTTTGTTCTGTTTATTCTGCAGTATTCCAGGATGTTTAACTTGCTCATCTAGGATATGAAGACGTATATAATTTTAATTGGTTCCACGAGGTAAGATATTTTTAACAACTAATTAAAATGAAGTTGAAATTATTTCCTTTAAACTGCTGTATGCATTATGACTTTCTCAACTAAGAGGGTTTTTTGAACATCATCTCGTATACAATGAAACATTGCATTGTACTTCATTGTGTAAATAACATGTTCTATTCCTTTAGGTCTGATTTCATGGTGTGAAACGTCCACAGGAAAAGTATGGTCTTTTTCTTTATTTAGGTTTTAAATAAGAGGAAAATACCCCTATAATATCATGGCACCTTGTAGGAAATGTAAATTCAATGATAATTTACAGAAAGAGTTGGAATTTATTAAAAAATTAAAACCTGAAGATGAACATGAAGTGTGATGTACAGTTTGTAAAACAAACTTTTCAGGTCGTACTGATTTTTACTGATCACATATCATCAAAAAAGCATGAAAGAGCTCTGAATGTAGCAAGTTCAAGCCAAACACATCTGCCTTTTTTTAAAAGGAAGGAAATGAGAGAATCTGATTTTGTTTTAGTGGCAAAAGAAGCTACATTTTTCTATCACTCAGTAATGCATGGCCACAGCTTCAGGTCTATGGACTGTGCATCTCAACTTATTAAAGCCATGTATGAAAAAGGATTTAGCTGTGCCCGTACAAAAGCTGAGGCAATATTTTTAAATGTACTTTATCCATTTATGGAAGAGGAAGTTAAAGCTGATCTGAATGAATGTAACTTTATGTCGTTATCCGCAGATACTTTAAACCATCATGATTTAAAATTGGTTCCAGTAATGGTGAAATACTTTATGCCATACGAATTATGGCTACACTCTTTAGTGATTCAATTTAAACTATTTAATGACACTGTTCTTAGAATTGAAAATAAGAATATATCTTTAATGGAAATATCTGTTATCCTGACCGATTTGAGAAACCAGTTGGTAGAAAAACATGAAGCCAAGTCTGTTGGGACAAAGGTGTCATAGATGGCTGAATCACTTGAAGGTGAATCGGTATCTGAGACATTCTATAAAACAGTTAATACTTTTTTGGATGGAATGTGAAGTGGAAACTTAAGTAGATGCAATAGAAGTAATAATGAAATATAGAGTAAATTCTAAAGATGAAAGTTGTAAGTCATTTTTGATAGAGTCCTGAAGAATAAAATTTTGCTTAAAAAAGTTCTTACATCTGAAAAATATTAAAAAATAAAGTAATTTTTGTGAATAAAAATCTATTTGAAAAGTATAATAAAATATAATTTTATGAGCATTAAAATGAATTAAAAATCTTTTTCCTTAATATTTGATTTCTTTTATTGTTATTATGAATTAAAAATGCTTAATAAGTAGACATTCCTATATTTATAATATACTTAACCCGTACATATGTAGCAGCAGGAAGTTGCACCAATTCGGGTGCTGGAAAAGCGAGTTGTGTAGGACTCACAATCAGAGTGACCACTTTTCTAACGCTTCACTTGACCAAAGAAACATGCATAATTACACACATGTAAATTTGCCTATGCTTCAGGAGAAGTGAGTTTGTCCCGGTTTAGCAGATCAGAAATCTGGTCACCTTAAGTATGGGGGAGGGCACCAGCCGAGGATGACCCGGAAGGGGGGGTCTTTTCCCTCTTCCCCTCCCTCTCGCTCCCACCCGAAGCGGCACATCTTCATGCGGGTACCTTACCAGTGACCCATACACGGCACTCTTCATGAGTGTGTAAAGCATCATCAGGCAAGCATCAGGGAAAATACGTTTACACCTACTACCATACAGGTATGCAAAAAATACTCTACTCTGTGCATATCCTGTGCTACTTAAATGCATCTGAAAGGCACAATGAATCCACCCCGTGGAAAATGTTTATGTTGGAGTGCATGTCATTCATATATATATTAGGAATAGAATGGGTCCCAAAACACTTCCCTGTGGCACGCCGGTTGTCACGTCCACAATGGTTATTTATTATTATTTATTTATTTATTTTCCACTACCGACGAAAACAGGCCTTAACATGTAACAACGGTCGAGCACACACAACCATGTCCTGAGTGGTGAAAAAACCCACTCAGGCGGGACTCGAACCCGCGACCCTCAGGTTAGCAGGCGAGGACCACGCCGCCACCGGGGCCGGCAAACTAAACCTAGGTATGAGGTAGGTTGAGCTAAACCTAGGTATATACAATTACTTTTTGCTTCCGGTCTGATATGAACTTTCTATCTCAGATAATCACCTTTAGAAGGATTCAGAAGGATAGGAATTTGAGGAAAAGTTTTTTGAGTGGGACTTAATCGTATGCATTTTTAAAATCCAAAAATACTGCATCCGCTTCTTTGTTACATTTCCCAGATTTAAAAATTTCATGAACGAAAAGACCCAACTGTTTCATTTAATCTACTCTAGGGTTATAACATGTCAAATTATTTGGTGCACGGTTTTATGTCCATGAGCTGACATAATTTTTAATTATTCCCCACCATTCAGCGATAAGAAGTGAAAACAGATTTGCTGCGTACAGCTCTGCTCTATTTTTTACATCCTACTGTGATGAAATTAGCAACTATTTCAAAACGTCTGAAAGGATGTGCATTTTCTTACCTCAACAGCGCTCAAAGAAGCATGTGCAATATGGGTTGAAGGGAGAATTCCACATAGATAGTAGAGATTGTAATAGAATTGAAAACAATTCTTAACTACAGTGGTATCTTGGTACACGGTGTTGGTTCACGCGGTGTTTTAGAAGGCAATTCCCTTAAATACTGAAGAGAAAGATGGATATGGAACAAATGGAGGTGTAGTACATGGAAAACTTTAGATTGACCCAGTGTTAAGCAATCGGTTTCTTGTGATTGGAAAGGATAGTTATGACAATACGATTTGGTAAAGGTTGTATAAACGATTAGCCATTTCCAGAAGGCCTGCTAAGTATCAGAATCTGAACGCTAACGAGCGCAAGACATTCGATGCCTTTAGAAAGTGGAAACTATTATTTATTCGAGATATTTCCAATGTTATAATTTTCTGCCATGTAAAGAAGTTTTGGTCGGGTTCTTGAAGTTGCTCAGATTTAAGATAGCATAAAACCGGTGTATCAGCCTGGAGAAAGAGTACCAGGTGTATCTCGGTTAGAATTTCTTGCATATACGTATCAAGCATGGGAATGGCTTCTCTGCCTTGAAATAGTAATAAAGTACTATGAAATATGATCGTCATCCCTCCATTCTCTTCAACCAATTGCGTATTACCTTAAGTCGATGCTCCACGGCCATATTTTGGTATAGTTTCTTGTCAAAAATGTTGGGAACAGACCCAATTTAACGAACCAATGATGTACGAAAAAATGAAAATGGCTGTCATAACCGTATATGAAGAATTTATTCGTCTGAATGAGGCGTATGATGATACCGTAGCTTTCAATCCCCATTCGTGATTATTATTTTATGACGTCCTTATCATGGATAATCTCAGTCTTTCAGTATCACTTCTAAAGTTAATTATATATGGAAAATGATCTGATAAATTTGGAAAGAATAACAGCCTAGAAAACTGGAATATTTCTTCTGATAATCACACAGCAGACTCGCAGTAAACCAAGGGAGTTAGAATGTAAAGAGAATGCATCGCAGCAGAATTGTGAAGCCAGCGGCCATCTTGGTATGCATAGAGATACGGGGTTGCTACTCGTGACACTTGTAGGGATAAAGTTGTTTTGCACGCGGTAAAACAAAGAATATTAAGGTGAAAAATGGAATACATTTTTGAAATTCCGGAAAATTAACAGAGGAAAGTTCGCAAACATGAAATCACTCGCCAGATATGTAGTTTAAATAGATTAGATTTAAACGTTGTAATCAAATAAACTATCAGGGGAATCAAATGCTTGAATTAATTAATGCATTAGATGTCATAGGAAGATGTAATGACGCAACTGCGATGAAATTTGAGAAAGGTTTCATTGATATTTACGCCATAATACTCAAAACAATATATTTTATTAAGGTATAAAATTAAAGTGCAATTATATTAAAATTGCGAAAATAATTGCGATACGTTGGCAGAAAGAAATATAGCATTTAAATTTTTTTCGTTACAGAAACACACAATTTACATTAAATGACAAAAAATTTACAATCACACATATTTCAAATTTTTGTATCGCCTCTTGAGTCTTCCAGAGTCTTATAATATGCTCATCAGAAGGTGCACTTTTTTAATTCTATTAAATACCATAATAATTGTGTCCATATAGTGTGATATACAAGTAAATACACTTATCCTCTCAATTATCTTTGATGTCACGTTTCCAACAACCAAACTATGGAAGCGGATTCGTTCAGTCTCGTCCGCACCACACATGCGTGGTCTCCATAAGAGTGTAAAAAACGAAATATTTTGTACGGAGTAGGTGGGGCCTATTCCTTCCCAAACACCACCATTCTGGTTTCATTGTCACCCATAGGCTAGTCATGACAATGCCTCTAACAGTACATTCTAAAGGCTGGGGCTCAATCAACGTGAGCGGGTGACGTGAAACTTGAGGCAGGAACTTTTCTCTAGCGGACGCAATCAACACACGTAACTCGCGAGTCCGGAACAATTGACTGGCGAAGGCGCAAAGGAAATCAGTATCCAATGTAAACAGGATCTCACGATTACTTTTCAAGACAGTAGAGCTACTTACGTATTCCATGCCGTTGATGAAGCTGGCGGATCGCTTTCCCTAGAATTAATTCGTGAAAACCGTGTGTAATCCTTCCTAACAAAAGTTCACCATCTAACCAATGTCAACAATGGTAACCAAGCTTTTTCATTTTATTGGTTACCAAGTAAAATTTCACTAAAACACAATAACCTCAGATACCAGGAAAATTCATTCATTGTTTCCCTCATTCCAAAATGCCATGCTCTGCCGTACAGCCACGTATAAAATATCAGATTTTCAAAGTCTATTTTCTTCAAATATATTATGCAAAGGCCAAATTATTTTATTGCCAATCGATAGAAGGGCCAAAAAATGATGTTCCATTCTAAGTCAGGTAATTCTCCATGCTAAAACTAAGGACAGAAATAAGTTTTACATAATTTGAGACTAAAATCATTTTCATGCATCCACTTGTAACGGCATGCACTTACTTGTAACTTTAATAGCTCCCCGCAGTTGACTCCTTATTGCCAACTCCTGAGACAGTTTTCATTGCTTTTCCGTGTACGTCAAACGTGAGAGATAGGAGATGACCTTCTCTCACGTACACGTCTCACGTTAACGGCTGATTGTGTGCGTTTTCGTTTACCCACCCATCTTTCCTAATACTTTTATTGCCCCTTTAAACATGATCCTGAATTGCATAATCAAGTGAAAAAAAATAGCTGACAGGAGATTTAGGTGACCCCTTAGGCATTTGCCTGTTCTTAAGGGCCACCTTCAGGATAGGATTCAATGCACATGACAAAATGATCACTACAGATGTGACAGTATCGAAGTTAATGCAGAAAAATATTTAGCAATCAGAGTTTAAACAGCTTAAGACAGATTTAATATAATTGGTCGATTTAATTTTCTGAGGCAACAATGGGGTCGTTTACCATATATTTTTATTCCCGAATCTGATAGAGTTTGTAAAATAAAGAGACTCGTATTTTTTCGTTTTTTGATCTGTCAATTATTTCTCGAGTTATAAGCGGCGAAAAACTGATGTTTTTAACCCTTTCGGAAAAGTGGGCGTGGTGCAACCTCTGACGTCATTGACTTCGCCCAATCACAACTGAGCCCGCGAAGCTACTTTTCCTTATCGCAATGGGGGGGGACACAGCTTACTCTGCCAATAGGAGCAGTTGCGACAGGATCTGTGCCAGCAAACCTTCCGAGAACCCCCGCCACTTCCTTCCCTTCCCCTAAAAGCAGTGAGGGACGGGAGGAAAATGACGTCAATGATATCAAAGCAGCTTTTTCGGTGGGCATCAACTTTTGCTTATTTTAATTTTTTTATTAATGAATGAATTGTTATGGTTAGAAGATTAATTTTTTCACTAAAATTCTCTTTTCGTTTCCATTTAACGATTTCGTGTACAAAATTGCTGTTTCGGTTCCGAGTAAACGCCCCAATTGACACGAACTAGAGGTGTAACAAATTGAAATTATTACTAGTATTATTTATAAACACAAGGTTTCCCAAAAGGTTGTTAATACGATTTCTAGAAATTTTCATTTGCCAAAATGCTTTGCTGCTCTCATCAGTGGCAGAGTTTACAACAATAGTCTATCGACTCTATCCCACAACCCTCCTGGTTTGTTAACAGCACATGATTTCATGACATTCCATGCCTACTCGTCCATACCTGATATAATCGGACGCAGCATTATTTGCTTATTATTTCTTTACTCTGCCTTCCTCCTTCTCTGCTTCTGTCCTCGACTCTACAGGAGCCCTCATACTTCCTCTCTGATTTCACCTTCCTGTCCTTTTCACGCCTGCGTGCCGCCATTCTCATTATATATCACTATCACCCGCGTATCATTCCCCTTGGCCCTCCTCCCTTCTTCCTCTCCTCATCCTCCCGCTCTTACTTCGTCCCTCCCCCCCCCCTTCACCTCGCGACGTTTGCGTTATGCTCTTCTTCCCCGTTTTCACGAACCCGTAGCTCCTTCCGTCTCCTCATCTTCCCCCCTCCCTCCCCTGACTTCGTCCTACTCCTTCTTGGGAAAAGAAGTCATCAGTGTGGGAGCGACATTCTTGCCAACTTGTCGTCTTTTGTTGTTTAGCCGGGGTGAAGCCCCTTTTGAGTTTTCGGTGAAAGCAAGAGGGATCCGACCGCTTTCGTTCTCTAGCAGATCTGTCAAATCCCTCCGTCGGTCGCTTTCTCTGCAATTTCGTCTTTTTATCTTTCTCTCAATTCGAGCCGCGTAATTCGGTACCCTTTATGTCATCTCCGCGCATTGAGGCTCCACCTCCCGGTTGTGGCTTGTGCTGCGGTGCTGATTTATCACTGTGCTGACGATGGTTATGGATGTGGATTAAACGCAGAATGCATTCCTGCTACGTCCTCTGGAGGATTTTGCGTCACGCCTGGACGTTATGCATTCAGGTGTTGACGAAGGTGCGTATGCAGAATTTTTTTTTATTCCTTGCTGGCGTGAGAACGCGAATAATGTTATATTCATTTTTTTCTGCCGTAAGAGTGACAACAATACTTCTACTCATAAGCCATACCTTGCGAGAAGTCCCTAGGGTGAATGACAGGTGGTGACTCCACGCTAGGCATGCATTACTGAGGTGTAAACAATGATACTGTCATTGACTTTACTAGTAGAGGTATTACGGTCAAAAAATAATTTACCAAGGGAAAACGACGAATCTACTTTCCCTATCTTTATTATGTTCGTGTAAATTTTGTCTTTCGAATGTGAAAAGTACTAAACTACGTGCATGGTGGTTGACTTAATATTTTCTTCTCTATTACTATACTGAGAGTGTATTAGATGCGATTAGAATGACATTCTTAGAAAAGATCATGGTTGATTCATCTGAATTTGGGATAGGTTATATCTTAAGAATGATATTTTTACTGCTGAAACCAGAGGTTTTGCGTGCTAGAAATTGTGGAAATCTACCAGTGTTCATCTTACAGAAATGTGTTAATGGAGAATTCCGATAATATTCTGGTTTATTGTACTTCTTAACGTTTGATATTCTTGCATTGAATTCGCCGGAGACAAACTATTTGTTTATTTGTTTCGTTGTAACCTTCTCTTTCAGTGACGGAGCATTGCATTCGAGTGAAGTATTCGATGGAAGTATTTGGCGTACGGACTAAACATCTGAGAAATTAAATCCGTATTGCTTAATTAGGCTTAGGGCCGCCTCCAACACTTTTTGTGTTAAATTATAGTATCTGTCGCACGTATGCGTTGAAGAGTAAATATTCGAAAGTATAATAACGGCAGATGCGTCATTTACTGTTATATATACTCCATCATATCTGTATGAACATGCCCGGTAGAATTGCCGCTGTGATAGTGTGCTATAAACATTTTCGTAGAATTCGAGGTCTTTAAGTGACTAGCACATTGTTTTTTGTCTTTCTATAAATGGTGACGAGAATAACGTGCTTCGTCGTTAGTTTAATTATAGCGGTCATCTCACTTTTCTCGTCCATGAGCCATTTAATGAACAACCATTTACCAAAACCTATATAAGGCTAGAGTAAGGCGTATTTCACGAACAGTTTCTCTAACATCAGTCACATATATTTTGTTTAGACTTCTGAGAATGCCGTCTTATCTTTTCTGGATCCTTTAAGCCCTGGAACACTCTTGGTCCCGGAATTCTTTTTTTAAGTAGACTCATAAGAGTCGGACTAATTGTAATTCAAGCATAGTAATTAGTCTGTAATAATCATTTTATAATCAGCCGTTACGTATGCAACACACTTAGCAGATGCGTTGAGTGTGTAGACATAGACAGGATATGTTTTATATTTTTGAAAGTATTTTCGCATGAAATTAGTATAACATGTGTGTGGAACGCAAAGGATGATTTTCCACTTTAATGTTGTTACCTTGTTTCTTGAGACCCCTGATAATGAGAGAGTGGGTGAAAATATAGTGTGAAGGACTAAGTAGGAGCAAATGCTCTCAAGAAATTAAAAGGGTATAAAGCCTCTCCGTTTAGTTGAAATATTCGTTAGGGTCAGAAGAAATTCATATTTCTTATTATATATACTACTAATAATAACATAGTAATTGCTATATTTTTGGAGGTAATTAATTTCTGGCAACAAACGGGGAAATTACAGCTATGAAGCTGGAACTTCTAAATTATGTAATCATTTATTAATTATTTTATTTATTTATTTAAATTATTTATTTAAGTTTATTATTGATTTGCTGGTCTGTAAATTGCAAATTTGATAAGATATATTATCTTTCCAGACATAGGTACAATTTGTGTGGAATAGACTAAAAGTTTTTATTTTTGTTCTTTATCATGAATAGGTTCTTGGATTGAGAATCATAACAATGAATGAAGATAAAGTAACTTGTATTGGACGTTCATGTTTACGCAAAGCCTGTGCTGGTTCCTCCCAAATATATTATCGATTCTTTCCGCCGATTTTTCTCTCCAATATCATCAACCTTGACTTTGTAGTTATACTCATATTAGTAAATATTCAGATGTAAATGGAATTTATTTTTTATTGTTACTTTTTCAGGTAATTTTCACTTTCTACCAATACTTTTCTATGAAATATGAAAAAATAGAAACGTTAGCGATGAATTATACAATTATGAAGGTTACTTCAGTACAGGTTCTCCTTTGAGGCAACCCAGCTTTCTTATTTTCTTATTGTAATAAATTCAGTAATGAAGGATCTCAGTTTTTCCCGGCGAATAGACTGGAAGAAGAGTTCTCGGGTTTCCAACCGGGTCCAAGTGTTTTTAGGCACCAACGTTTCGAAGGCTAAGTCCGCCATCGTCTTCAGGGTGAATGATGTAGCCAAAAATTGTCCGCCTTATATACAGTCCGGTTTAGTTCAGGTGGGCTCTGATTGGTCGACAGGTCGATCGCGTTTCCTCTCCCCCTCCACTTTGTTGAGAGCTGGTTTCACCCTGAAGACGATGGCGGACTTAGCCTTCGAAACGTTGGTGCCTAAAAACACTTGGACCCGGTTGGAAACCCGAGAACTCTTCTTCCAATAAATTCAGTATTTCGTATTATTTTTGTTGAAAGCAATAAAATGTACTTTACTTTACTTCATATTGCAGCATTGGAGAGGCATTTTCGTTCTCCTAGTTCAGGTTTTTGTCGTGAGTTCTCCTTTTCTCTCTTAACCGAATCAATTCGAGGTGAGTGGGAGTATTTCCTGGTGGTGATCCTCCTTTGCTGGGAATATTCTGCTCATTATTTCTCTCTCGTTCTCATTGCCTCATAAGGGAAGAAAAAACGAACCAGCGCGATCGGGTGAGAAAGAAAGAGACAGAAAGAGAGAGAGAGAAGGGAGAAAGGGAACAAAATAACGCGATTGGTTAGTTCCCGGCGAGGTTTTGCACGTGATCGCAACCCTTTTAGGACCATGCCTCATCCGTACCAATTCCCTCCCCTCTTATCTTCCCGTCCAGATGTCTCCCGTCTCCTTGACGTCCCTTCCCCCCATCCCCACCAGATGTCACCACCCTCCGAACCCCCGTCCGAGTCACCACCAATCCGTGACCACCACCGTGGAGGGACGACTCTTACGTGTTAAGATTTCCAACCCTCGAAGATCCGATCCCAATTGAATATTTCAAGGGCGTACTCTCTCGCAACCTCGTACTCATCTACCATCCACGGCACATGTCGATTTTCTCTTTCTTTCTCTCCTTCTCTATCTCTCTCTCTCTCTTTCTCAATCGTGGAAGTGAACCCTCCTCTGCCTGTAATGAATCCACGTGAAGATCATCGAGGTACTACATACAAGCAATCAGGCAGATGTCCGTTCGTGATAGGGTACATCTACGTGGACCCTTTCCTACCCAATCGCCTGCTACTGATTTATTTACTATTTATATGTGTATATCTTCACATTTTTCTGCTAACCAACTCTAAGGCGTGTGGCAGGGGGTCAATACCAATCATGCATATCAACATTTTTTACCTGCGCACTCTAATGAATCTTAATAAAGTTATTTTTTTAGCCATGAGTTCCTCATCCAAATGCAACCGATACATTTCAATCTAAAATTGAATACCTATATAATTTTTATTCGGTTAGGTATTTCCTCTCATGCAATAATTTTAATTCCGTTTACACTTGCAAGGATGAAGTTAGTGTGGGTTAGTATAACCATGATCATGTACCTCAACGTACGCTACCTACATTACTTCTACACAACTGCTTATTATATTGCCTATAATCATATCTAAATTGCTCGCGGCAAGAAATACAATGTATCTGTACGGCAATATACCTCCCTTATCTTAATGTCTTCCGATCTAGTGTAATACGCGGGTGTTCTCAATGCATTTCCAACGTCGTCATATAGAAGTTCTGCTTCAAATTTGCTCAAAATATTCAGTGTAAATTTTAACCAACACTCTGATAGTGATTCTCATCCGATTTCTTCTTATAAACAGGCGACGTAACACTGTCAACATAAAGTATGAGGTAATGTTATTTAGATATGTAGATGTAGTGAAGGAGAAATGGGTAGAGCGTTTGCCAGAGGAAGAAGGTCATAAAAAGAGTGGCAATAGGCGAAGTCAGCCCCAAAATTTAAGTAAAAAGATGATGAAATTCTATCAGAGGAATCTAATTACAGTACAAATAAGAAGCTTGGAAGTCAGGAAACAATGTCTTGAGATATGCATAAAAAGTGTGGTATGTTCCTTAATGGCTGTGAGACACAAGAGATAACGTTAGGAGAAATGAAACGACAAAGGACAAATTCAAAATGTGGTGTCGTAGAAGAATGATGAATATAAAATAAGTTGATCAAGCGACAAACAAAGGAGTTTCAAATTGAGTGTGAGAATTAAAATGCCTGATTAAAACGTAAATTATAAGAGGGAAAACCTATTTGCCCATATCTAAACCTAATTGACTGATGAAGACAATGTTTGAGGGCAAAGTGAATAGGAATAATCGTATAATAATTATTCTGTCGGTTAACCTCTACATTTTGACTAATCCTTCTCTTTTTAATTTCACTAATTACCTCATATTTCTCATGCGAGACATTTCTTTGCCATACTTCCCATGTAATCCGAGGGAAATACACGAACAAGATACAGTATTCGTTGAACACATTCCCAAGAATACCATTATGACAGTGCGATGGGCCTATTACACTACTGGGACCTTAAATTGAAGCTGGCTCTGAAAACCAAATTTTTGAGGCACCAGCTCGTCAACGCAAAGAGCAAGGGCTCGAATTTTACCTTTGATGAGGACGTGGTGTTTGTGTTAATTTAAGTTATAGTAGGATTAAGATCTTAGAATTTACTTGGGATAATTTTGAACAGGATTAAGGCAGGTATTCTTAGGATTAAGAATGAGATATATAGGCCCATATTCAAAATCTCAACTGCAGTCTCGCTTCCAATGCTTACTTTATAAAAATCTCCACTTTGGGTCAAATTGTTGCGAAGATACAACCTGCAAAGTTGATATTACTTCTCACCGCAACGCTGTATACACTTTGAATTTTATCGTGGAAGTTCTCGGCGTCTCACTGGGAAGTAATACGAACATATGTGGAAACAACCAAGTAGATATTGCCTTGAACGTTCCAACTATAGAATAGTATAGAACATTTATTATGCTCTAGGATAAGTCCCCAGGAGCCGCAATAATACAATAATGAGGCAGTGAGGTGAATAAACAATTATGAAATAGTAAACCTAAATAAGAGCAGCTATACAAAAGAGAAAATGAAATCAAAGAAATACAAAAACTGCAATCCTGAGAGATAAAATAATAAACATATCATACCAATAATAAAATAGTAACATCATAAAAACTGAAACATCTTATAAAATTATAACTAATCAAAGCAAACCACAACAAATCATAATTCTCCTTAAGCAAAACTTCATACAACTATGAAAGATTTCCACCAAGTTAGGCCCGCTACCATATCTTATAGGAATACCACCTTTGCACACTGAAAAAAAAGTATTCTTAAATTCAGAGGAAAATATTCTTACAACTAACATCTAAGACGAGAGTCTAGATTTTAGAGGATTTTCTTACCTGAGTGAGTCGGAACTATTGCCATCTAGCGGTCACGGCCTGAAACTTATAGGGTGGATTGCAAGAACGAGGTTTAAACCGCGGTTTAGACGGTGGCTAGGGAATATGGCCGAAACCGCGGTTTTTTGCTTGCATGAACGAGTTTTACGTCAGACGCCGTCTAAACCGCGGTTCAAAAGCCGCCAATTCCCGAACCTCCTACTGGGTAGGTTTAAGCCGCGGTCTGCGTTCGCGAGAGACACCAAACATGGCCGGGCGGCACTTTTTGACGTTCGCGAGGCGGAGGAAATAGAAGAAATTACAGATATTGAGGATGCTGACGTTCCACCAATAAGGATAAACAGATTAATTAGGGACCGAAGTGATCTATTTTTATCATACATAGATTCAGAGTTTGAACAGAGGTAAAGATTTAATAAAGAAGTAACTCATCAGCCATTGGGAGAAACGAACTATCAAATTAGACTTTCGACGGACCGCTGGGGATTCCAAGTGCCACCAATTATTCAATTTCTTATGTAATTAACCCTTTTACTGCCAGTGGGCCGATATATCGGCCCTCTATGGTTGTGCGAAAACTGCCAAGGGGCCGATATATCGGCCCGCCTACATTACATCATCATGTATTTGTAATGGTTACAATTCATTCAAATCAGAGACAGCATGAATAATTTTTTCATCCTCTTAAAAAGTGAAAATATATGATCAAAATTTAAAAAAAAAATTCATATATTAATATTAAGTGCTTATAATATATCTTAATGAGCTTGCCCATTGGCTGGGCATAATTGGCTTGGCATTTTTCGCACAGTCTACTTTAAAGGGACTGGCAGTAAAAGGGTTAAGGTCTTTTGCCACTGCACGTTTTGTTTTAAGGCTTTAGGGAATCAGATTGGTGTTCATGAATCAACGGCTTTTAGGTGCTTAATGAATGTACGCGAAGCTCTTTGTGCTCATTGGAGCTAAATATTACCAAATTCCCCTTAATTGCCGCAGAATTACATGATGTGATAGCTGAATTTTATCTCTTATCAGGGTGGGCATGAATTACATTTTAAATGTGAAGTAACGTTAAGAAAAAATAACGATAAATAGGTTGCGTTTGTACTGTTGATTGATGATTAAAAATCGTGCTCCAAATGTAGTGACATTACCCATTCTTAGCTGTTAACCTATGGGAAAACCCTCTAAATATATTCGCTAGTGCTTTTCGGAAAATGTATGGAGTTAACACAGAACTAATCGATTTATTAGATACATAATTTTATTAGTAACAACTTCCCTGACATTGATCCTCTAGAATACACGCACATTACAATTTCCTGCCCAAACGTACGTCAATATACAGGGATACTATTCAATCTGCGTACAAATAATAGGTTGAAAATAGGGTTATTTATTTATTTTTTGGCGTTTAATGTTCACTCGACATATACATAATCACAGGACGTACAATCAAAAAATATAACTACAAAAATAAGGAATAAACTGATTACTGCCACAAAAACAATAACTTAACTGCCTTGATCATTAAGTTACTTCACAAACAAATTCTTCGCTTCTTTTAAAAAGTTGTCTTTCCTTGCTTAAAAGTCCAGTTCATTGAAATGCGTAACACTTTTGGGTTGTTGGCATTATACTTTCCACATATATCTTTCAATTCCTCCTTTTCCCTATCCAACGCGGTCGCGTAATACGCCTTACTCTCTAGTATTACATACTCTGATATAATAGAGATCAGGAGCAGCTTCTCTTCTAGCGAAAAGTTTTCGTTTCGTCCACTGCACATTTTTACTAGATACTCACACGCTTCCACACTGAAGTTCACGGTGTTTATTTACGTCGCTAAGGAGCTTACAATTGCTTTTCGGGAAAAAAATGACAGTAGTCAGCGTTGCCACATAATCAACAACGACAGGCCGCGGTTTTCATACACCGCGACGAAACCTCGTTTATGCAAGCGGAAGGAAGATCGCGTCCAGGCCGCGGCTTATGAAGACGCCGTCTAAACCACGGTTTGAGCCTCGTTATTGCAATCCACCCATAGGGTTTAAGAAAATATTCTCAATGTTATAATATTTTGGTAATCGCTATGGTTACTAAGGGACTCACATGCGCGAGGGAATGGGGAAAGAAGGGGAAGGTGGGCAAGGAAAGGGTAGCGAGCAGGGGATCAGGGGAGTAATGGGCTACGGTTGGAAGAGGTACCAAAATTCTACGTAGTTAAATTAAACCTTCTCGCGTGATTCTCTTCAATTGGGCGCCAAATAATAATAATCAGATAGCGACATAACAAGCCGAATCATAGGCGGATTTATCTTGCAGTCCAATTGCAACTAGATGTTTAAAACTTGCCAACGTTGAGATTCTGTGTATGGCCCATAGCCTCGACATTCGGGTAATCTCAAAAAATTACTCCACCACCGTAGCCTTTTATTTAAGAGAGGATTTATTTCTGGTTTTCAGTCTGTACTTTACACCTCCCTACCCGCACGTAACAGGTGTTTGAGACCGGGAGGGATGGTACAAAGATGGGAATGAAAGGGAAAGGAGGAAGGGTGGAGAGAAACTCGGCGGGGATCGAGTTGGTGTGGTAGTCAGAGCACTGGCCTTTTGAGGGCCCGGGTTTGATTCCCGGCCGTGGCGGATCATTCAGTGGCAAACCGATCCCTACTTGAGTGCCAAGAGTAGAGAAATTCAGGTTCAGTACTCCGTCCGTCGGATGAGACGTTAAGCCCTGGTCCCCTTAGCGCCTGTCGTTAAGAGTAGGCTAATGCCAACGCCGGGTTTCTCTCCACGCTTTCCTTCCCTGAAATGTTCCTACCATTACCCAATTACCCTTTTATATATCCTAAATGGTGCAAATGACTTCAGCTGTCTGTTGCCTCCCCTGAATCACTGACTAACGAACTAAACTTGGGTGGTTGTGGTGGCCTAGTGGGTAGAGCACTGGGCTACCGAACGGAGGGTCCCGGGTTCAAATCCCGGGCAAGAGTCTTTGTGAACGCCCCAACCGGATATCCTCGCGATTTGATTTTGTGTCAGAACTTCGTAGGAAATCGCAGGTGGCCCAGGGAAAGAAACTATCTCCCCTATGCTGTATGTGTGGATTTCTTACGCCATTGGCTTAGCACAGGGTGAGCTGTACTCTCACCTATCGAAGACCAACCTTCGGGTTGAACACACCTTTTAGCCCGTGTTTTTAACTAAACTCGGCGCCGGAATTTGCTTTCTCTCTGTGTCCCTCCCAAGACACCAAGGGGATCACGGTTTAACGTCGCATCTGACGGACTGAGTACTCAACTCGAATGATCTCCAGAAAGCACTAGGGGTTGTAGGGGCCGGTTAACTTATAATAAATGTCTTCACTGCCGGGATTGGCACCCAGGCCCCATAGGTGAGAGGCCAGTATTCAACTTCACCCCCCCACTCCCCCCCGAAATTTTTTCCTAGTAATTTTGTTGTTCTGATTTTAGCAGTGAACTTTACCAGTGAGAACAGGTAAGTATGGGCACTGTGAAAGTAAATACCAAGAACTGAAAACTAAGGGAAGAGATTTGTTACATGTCGGCACCGAATGGGCAAGGCTGATTTATTTCAAGTTACGCAAGGCGTACCCCTCCTACCCCCCTCCCCCGAAGCTTATTTCTGGCTACGTGCCTGCCACAATGAGAGAAGATGAGCCTTGAGAAGCCTGAGAGTTCGTACCAGGGAGGACAGGGGTCTAGCCTCGTTGGCACACCGGTTCCCGTGAGATCACCGAATTTGCGAGGTGCATTTGTCCCCTATTTAGTAAGTGGCGTGCGGGTTAAATGGGAGATGGTGCAATGGATCTAAAGAGGTCTAAGAGCGAGGGGGGCTCCAGAAGTAGGCCTGGGCGATATTGATAATTCAATATCGGGATACGATAATTTTAGCATATCGTAAGGTGGCGATAACGATAAATTATATCGTGACGATAAATATCGATAATTTATCGCCACGATATTTTATCGGGGCACGATAATATATCGGGGCACGATAATTTATCGGGTCACGATAATTTATCGGGGCACGATATTTTATCGGGGCACGATATTTTATCGGGGCACGATAAATTATCGGGGCACGATATTTTATCGGGGCACGATAAGATATCGGGGCACGATAAGATATCGGGGAACGATAAGATATCGGGGCACGATAAGATATCGGGGCACGATAAGATATCGGGGCACGATAAGATATCGGGGCACGATAAGATGTCGGGGCACGATAAGATATCGGGGCACGATAAATATCGCAATAAAATATCATGATATCGCGTCCCGATAAAATATCACGATAAAAGATTGTGATCAGAAGGCCCCCGCCCAACCCTCCAATTTATTTTATTGGTCTCAGCAGGCACGTAGACCGAAATTTGCTTCGGGGGGGGGCTAAGTCTTGCGTAACTTGAAACAAATCAGCCTTACCCATTCGGTGCCGACATGTAAGAAATCTCTTCCCTTAGTTTTCAGTGCTTGGTATTTACTTTAACACTGCCCATACATATCTCTTCTCACTGGTATAGTTCGCTATTAAAATCAGAACAACGAAATTATTAGGAAAAAATTTCGGGGGGGGGAGGGCTGAAGCACCCCCTCCCCCCCCTACGCGTCTGGGTCTCAGGGAAGTCAGCTGTTTAGTGACAAAAGGGCCCTGCCATTGGTCCGTGCCGTCAAACGGGGCCTGTGTTTCCTCCCACCCCCTTTCGTTTCCCACGGCTCAACGCCACCTCCCACTTCGCAAATCCCAATGCTTTTTCTTCCCCGGTCGTCCTCACTCCTGCCCGGAGCCCATTTCGCCTCGGATTACCCAACCGGTTGGCCAGGCGGACGCACCTCGACTCGGTAATGATGCGGTAGCTGTTTCGCGTGGTGGGGAAAGGGAGCGGCGGTGGGGGGGTGGTAAGGAAACCTCCCCGTTGGCGAAATGATGGGAGGTTGGTCGGGGCGACGACGGTAGCCGGCAGATAGTTTGAACCACAAAAATCCGCGGAAATTCACCTTAGAGAATTGAGGAAAAATACAAAATAAAATCTGCGGGGTGTGTCAGAGACTCGTTCGAGATCGATATGTTACTGAACGTGTTCAAGAATGCTCAAGCAATGCCTCGGTCATGACTGGGAATCAAACGTGGACTCGCAATATGAGAGGCAACTACGCCAGTCGCGGAAGCTGCCCGATCCCCTGGCATTGCTCTTGAAATATTCGTACCCCACTCCTCTCTCTCTCACTCAAACTTCTCCTTTCACTCTCGTTTCGGTTGCTGCCGCTTCGATCTCCTCCCGCCTCGGCGCCGCTCGGATGGAAGGAGGTGGGCGAGAAGGAAGGAGCCCTGGGGGGTTGTGTTTGAAACCTTCGGAATTATCTCGAATGGGGTCACGTGGTACCAACACGAATGATTTGAAAATTTTATTTCTCTGAATCGTTCGTTATATTATCAAAAATTGTTTTCACTTCAGTTTTTCTCATCTCTCTCGACTATAGATCCCACAGATGAGATAAAACACAAGTGTAAACAATGAATGAGGTTGTAATCAGCGGTTTTAACACATCAAATATGCGAGCCATTCTTGTTTATACCACGTGACTCCTTGGTTACCTATTCGAAATAATCTCGACTGTTTCAAACACAACCCCCCAGGCCAGCGAATGAAGGGGGGGTAGAAGATGCAAACAAGTGCTCGTCTCTGTGGTTTTGCGATAATTACTTCCCTGCTCGTGACCCTTGCGTGGTTCCATACAGGAGAGTGCTATTTACCTCGCCGAAGGTGATAGGGATTGGCTATGTAAAGGTCGTTTTACGCGAAGCAATAAAATGTACTGCTGTTAGCAGCGTCAAAATTTCACGGATGAATGCTTGGGAATAGTACTGCGGATTTTTTCCGCTCGGTCGTTCACGCATTTGCGGAGTTTTCCATGCAGTTCCTTGCTTTATGGGTATTAATTTTCTCTCAGTATGCATCAATCTGTCTAATAAAACGCATCGCGTAAAACGTTTCGCTTCTCTGAAGTCCCTCGATATTGTTTATGGTATTCTGATAGATTAAATGTTTTCTCATCGTTCTTTTTCACCGGAAACCATAATTGAAATCGTGGGGTGGTTTGAAAGAGCAACGTTTTGTCCACGCTTTTCACCAAGACTGGTGAATAGGCAAAACGTGGTTTTTCTCTGGCAAGAACGGGTCTTTTGCCAAGCCGCGTCGACGCAATGGTCACAACATGCACTACATATCAATATGCATGATGTGTAATGCATGTTTGGTGAGAATTCAACCCCTGCCACATACCTTTATGGTGGCTTGCAGGGTAATATGTAGATGTAGAATGGTCCAAGAGCTAGAAATTTTTTGGCTCATTACAATTGTAACATAGTGTATTGAGACATTCATTTATGCAGATTCATTCATTCGTTGCTTACTAGTCGTATAAATACCATCTTAATCTCTCTATAGAGTATAAGGGATACACAAGGGATCCCTATGGTTAATGATTTCTAGTTGTTTTCCGGAATTGTGGGACTGGACATCATCTAGGTACATCTGCGTGACAGTGCCACGTCGTGGCACCCTGCATGCCACCACGATTGTGTACGGTAGGTAGGGGAACTCTACACACGGTACGCTATACCATCGAGAATAAGGTCTTATTAACAGGACTAAATGACTAATAAGTGATTACATCGATGGTTAATAACGGTTAAGGCTGCTAAATTTACCACGGTGGCCTCACATCGAATACAGCCAATCATGCCAAACTAATTTCATGCGGGTCTGATACGGTGAAGTTCACTTTTTACGTGACATTCAAGGAGGGGTCTGGGAGGAATTACACTCATGAGTTTAGTATTTAAAGTTTCATGAAGTCAATCAAATAACGCATAAAGTTTGCATTAGTGTTCAGTTTAGCTTTTCAGTGTGATGCATATTTTTAGAAGTAGAAGGATCAGCGAAAACTCACGTTGTGTAAAAATTATTTTAGGTGCTTGCGAAAGCCAGAATTTGAAGTTTGAATTGCCTATCCCAATTATTTCCTCGTATAATTGAGTAAATTCACCGTTGTCCTCCTACATGGACACAGCAGTACTATATTCGGCCAGCTACGGATCGTGTAGTTTCAATGTAGTTTCAATTGTTTTCATTTACGTGCCATTCATTTTACGTTTTTCGATACTCCCTTCATTTTTCGCTCTTTTCCCCTTTCCTAGTTTCTGTCCATTTCCTCCCCATCCTGGATTTTTTCCTCCCCAAAGGTACAGACATTTTTCCATCAGCTCCTGAGAATTATAGGCGCATGCTATTACTGCTTGGTGAAGATCAAGACGCCATACACCCTCCAGTTGGAATCGCAGGTTTCTCTATAGAGGTACACAGATATAGAGATATATTTATTTATGTTCTAGGACATGCCCTATAACAAAAAATGCATTATTATTGCAAAACACCTCGGACTTCTACATGATATTTACACGCATTCAACAAACATACCTTTACCACAGATACATAATATGGCGTAGATTTCCTACTTTTATATAACTCACTAATGTCGTTACTTAGTTTATTCTTTAAGGACTAATGTTTTTACAAACAGATTACATTTTGCTAACAGATTCAATTATAACTTCTGTAATTTCAATAAATATTTATACATATTTGTTTTAAACCGTTCATTGGACGAACTTTGTTTTAGATCCATAGGAAGGGAGTTCAATAATTTCATTGAAGTTATTACAAAGCAGTTTTGGTAGGTGGTGGTGTGATAGCTTGGGTAATAAAATAAATCCGGATTAGCCGAGTACAATAAATCCGCTCTAGTGGTTTTTTGTTAAACATTTCCAAAAGATATCGTGGCCTTGACAATCTAACATTTTGTAAAGGAAGACTCCCAAAAAGTATTTTCTTCTTTTTTACACCTTTAACCATCTCCGTTTGTTAAGGTAAGGGGTTATGTGTTCGTCCTTACGCAGGTTATATATATAAATCTAATGCATGAAATTATGTTTCCTTGGAGCTTGGTATTGAATACACTGGGTAGATCAGACCACACTAAACAACAATTATCAATCATTGGGAATACAAGAGTAGATATTAGTACCTATTGCCCTATTATTTTCTGTTAGAAAGGTCATTTGAACCTTTAGTAGGTATTGAACTCTTGATGTTTTGTTTAATGTACAATCAACATAATTGTGCCAAGATAGTGTGGAAGAGTGATATACCCCCAAGTTTTTAACATAATAATATAATAATGTATTTATTCCATTACCACTTACAATATTGTGATTGACAATTTATACGAATCAATGAAATATAGGTACCCCAGAGGAACAATACCTGTATTGGGGTTGCCATTTTAAATAATTTTAGACGGGCAGGCAAGGTGCTAATTATACAGTACGTGATATGAAAAAAGAATAATAAAAAAGAGAATTTAAGTGCCTTCATATTCAATATTGATTATATAAATATATGATCATACGAAGACATATTATACCTATGTACAAATACTCGTCATTTAATAACATTTTACATAACCTTTTTAAGCAAAAGAGGTTATGTTTAACCTCTTTTACAACATCGCTCGAGAAAGGCACTGCAGTATTCGCAATTACGACTTCTGGAACATTATTAAAGTCAATTTTTTTTAATGAGTGCGCTACTACCGAAAGTAATTGATTTGGTTTTGTTAATATTAAAAATGAAGGAAAACGTTCTCAATATTAGGAAGGAGGTAGATATCGTCGAGGTACGCGCGGAAGGCGGGTTCATGGAGCTTGATGTCACCAGGTGGAGCCATCTTCGCGTGGTGGCTTCGAGCTCATTTGTTCGTCGAGGGGGAGGAGGCCATCGAGCTGGAATTCCGCGCAGATGTCGCCGGAAGGACGCGGCCGGGATGAGTGATTGAGCCCTCGGAGGATCGTCTCGGACGAACTAATTGTCTCATAGAGTTGAGCGTGAGACTTCTCGTTATCCCCGTGCAGTAGGTGGGGGTAGCGATCGATCTCACCGGATCTCCCCGAATGCCGATCGGCGAAGAAAAAAATAAAACTCTCAGCAATCCGTGATGTGACGCATCCGTGCTGTGCGGCTGTTACTCACAGAACTTGTCTATCGTTCGATTCGTATTGACGACTCCAATCGAGTTTTTTTGTGTTGGTTATAGTTCGGAGAGCAGTTCGAGTTCAGTTCCGCCCGTCGGATTGGACGTTTATACCCTTGAACGTAGAGACGGTGTCCCCTTGCCGCCTTTCGTTGGGTGCAGGAGGCTAATGGCGACGCCGGGTTTCTCTTCACCCTTCGTCCCTTCCATTTCATTCCCATCCTTGGACATTTCATATCGTTCTAAAGCGTCAAATTGCAGGTCAGACTTGAAACCATTGATGAGTGGTGGGTGTCCATTGTTTCCAGATTCTGAAGTCAATATTTTTCATCTCGAGGAGTAGATAATCTTGGTATGGTATTCATGTCTGTGGTAGATATCAAATTATAAATCTCACCGTTCGATAAAGAATTTACCGATCTTTTAAGCAATTTTGCAATTGTTTCATACAGAGTATCCGGACAAAATGGTTTTCTCGGCGGTAGAACAACCTTATCATGCATGTATGTGGTAGAAACTAGATTTTTAAGCTAACCGATCATAAACAAAATGTATTAATTATTGTGATATTCTGAATTGTTTATCTGTGAAGATTCTGACGGAAGGTGGTGGAACAGATCCACTGTGAAGAATTTTTGCATTTTTCCTCTGGATAAGGATATAAGTTTTCCTAGACGAATTTAAATGGGAATTCGATTCTTTGAGGCTAGTTAGCGGACGTCTATGGTTAGCGTAATGTTATAGGCCGAGCCATCTGCTGCCTTGAACTGTTGAAAAGGGATGGGTAGACTAAAGACGATCTGTTCCTAATCATTCACAAAAAAGCGAGAATTCTTGGCAGCGTCAGGTCTTAGGTAACATTGCTAATAATTATGAGGGGAGTAAAGAAATCGAAATCAGCGTTAAGTTACTTATAGATCACTCCCTGTATATGGTTTGATAATAGGGATTCAATCGACCTTAAGTGCACTCCCGACGCCCGAAGGGAAGATGGAAGCTTTCTCAGTGAGACAGCTGCGGTGAATGCTTGGTTCTATCACGAAGCGGCAAAGGACTATGGGTTTGTTTCTTCCTATGCCGACTCCATCGAGTCTGTTGTGCTTCAGCGTTTACCAGGCTCAGAAATCTCTTTTGCTATATTGCTCTCATAATTCACTTTGAATAGACATGACTCTTCGGTAGATGAGTAGCCGGAAACTTTATTGGTATTCGCGACGACGCGTCGTATAGTTATAGATAATATAGATAAAGTACCATATTATCGGAATATAATGTTTTTTACTTCATAAAAATCCTTCCAAAACTCCACCAGCAGCTTAACTTCAAATATTTTTGAAAAAAAAACAAGATTGGGTGTGTTTTTGGAAACTTGGCCAAGTTTGGGCCTCTGTACCTCAAAAACGGATGAGATCATCCAAAAATGGCTTATTGTTCCATGATCAATGATCAATTCTCAGCGTTTATGACAAGTTTCAAGTGTGTACCTCAAAAGAAGCTATTTTGAACTTTTGTCCGGCTATTTCCGATTTCAGACCACAGTGCGACGTACCTTCGGCTCAACTGGGAATCACAAGTCAAAACCACTGATCACATGGACTAATCCAATAATCAGTGCTCCTCGCGTCACTATCTTCACCAGATGACGAATTTTCTTGGAAAATATGGATGTAAATCTAAAATATAATAGCTCATACCAATCCTTTAACCCTTTACACTCGGATTTTTTCACCCTCTATACCAGTAGTCCACTCGGAATTTAATTTTAAATGCCCCTGGATATACGGTTATAAATGTGGTATAATTTTCAACGTGTAGTATTGTTCTCAGTCAAAATGTTTCACTTAATATCTTGAGTGAAGGTCTTCGCTGCATTATAACGCACGGTAGCGTTGACCTGGTGTGGAAAGTTTTGTTCTTGAATTTTTAGTGTTCTTTTATACCTATTACCAATCTCTAATACAGCAACTCCTTTCCTTTGAGAAAGAGCGATTTTTTTCTAAAATGCATTCAGGAGGTTTCAAATAATTGCGAAAGGAAACAAACTTAAAACTTAGCTATAAATTTACCCGTGTCCAGCATAACGTGGTGGAAAGGCATGTTACGGATTAAATGAAACTGCATAAGTTGTACACATAATGCACTAATTTTCAATGTATCATATAACCCAAAACACGTATTTCCACACCTAAGGCGTCATTACCAGGTCTTCTAAACGTTATGACATCCAATCCGTTGAAACACGTGTTGTACATGAGATGATTCATTAAAAATAAATGGTTAGTACAACTTGTGTTTAATTTTTTATTTATGTGTAATTTGTGTTGTCAAACAGTTTAATTGAATCCGCATCTTTTCGGTTAATAGTCCAAGGTTTTACGTGCATGGCTACCTCGTCGCTTCTTTCTCAGAATGTAGCCGTACGCAGAAAATCTAGGATAAATTCGTTGAGTTAAAATTTAGATCTTTGAAGACATTAGTGGACGTATGATGACTTAGTTCCTACGACATTCTGCGAAGCTTTTTATTCAAATCGTTTATGTATCGATAAATATGTAGCGCTCTTAGATTCGCATAGTACGCCATTTAATTCAAATTGCTAATAGAAGTTGACAGAGTCATGTATGTAAGTAATCGCCTTAAACTGTCATTGGATTTCTCTATCACCTGTCTAGACACGAGGAACTCATACCCCAGCGACTCATAAATGCCTTTCCCGCTGCATTATATCGTTGGTATTTTACGACGAAGTGGGTCGTATATATTGACCTCTTCGGAATTCCAATCATAGCATTGGCTGAGGTGGTGATGGAACTTCCTGTTCTTTATTTGACTTTTAGTATCCTCTTATTCCTCTATCATCGTTGGCTAGTGTCTTGGCGAGAGTCGTATTCAGGTACAATGTAATAGAATTTTACTTCACATCACCTCAAACAATTGCGTATAAAGTCAGTGACTCAACGCATAGATGTCATAGTAATGCTTATCTTATGAATGGCATTCTATTTCATGGGGCAGCTGCGGTAGATAGGTCCGTAATGAGCCAGCTAAACAAACCTAAAGATCGCGGGTTCGAATACCGGCCAAGGCATGGATATCGTGTGTTTGTTGGGTTCTTCTGAAGATCTTAGGTTATAGGGTGCGATAGAACCTTAATTATTTGAGCACTCAAAGCCAAAATCTACTGCTACTTCATTTCAGGGTAGAAGTCTCGAATCCATATAACGGTACGCTCCATGCAAAGCCGAACTCCCGCAAGATTCCGTTGGCATGATACCATACGCATAAGTGCTTTACACAAAAGAAAGCCGGATTATATATTTCGAAAAGATTTCCAGGATTCGATAAACAGAAATTGCATGCTATGGAAGTTCTTACACGTATGAGAATATCATGTCTCAATTTTCTAATTTCAAAGCGGTGCCTTTCATCTACACGTCAACCTAATGGCTGCCTTGAAAGATAAGTTGCGTGGCCTGGTACGTCGGGAAACCAGCCGTGAAAATGAAGTATCAAATTAAGATAGCTTAAGAAAAAAATTACTAATTCAGGTAGCGTGGTAATAATTTTGAAAATTCATAACGCTTGAGTCGCGATCGAGGTTTCCGAGTGGCAGAAATGGATTCTTAAGTCTTTTGGCACTTCAATTGATCTTCCTTTAATTTGCAGCTTCTACTCTCCTGTTGCTGTAGCGTGGTGGAGAACGTTAACAGCAGTGAGTTTCAGTTACAAATTGTTGCGATTACATCATTTTCCCAAGATTTAATTTGATATGCCCCTTCCATGTTTCAAAATAATTCTGATTGTTCTCGTATATCAGCCGAGGTACACTCTTTCTATGTTCATAAGAATTTTTATTACGATTCGCACTGCTTTTCTTTGGATTTTATTAATTTCCCGAATCGTATGTTTATAATGTGGATATCAAATACTGGATGAATAGTCCGTATGAACCCTTGCCAGTGCTAAATAGCACCTCCCTTTTACCTTTTTCGGCGGAGGATTCGTTTAACGAAACAGCTCTAAAGTATTTTCGGATTTTAAGTGCTAATTCGACAAGAGAGATTTATAAGATTTCAAGGGATATGCTGATATATTTTACTTCTTCATCCACAATTAAGGGAAATTCGCCAAATTATAACACGAAATTTATGTTGAAGCTATTTCTAAAAGTGCTATACCGTACTTTATTGAAATTTAATTCTGTCCCCCCAATCATGAAGTTAACTCTTAACATGGAATGGGAAAGGCTTCAATGCTGCTTCCTCTGCAAAATTCAATCCGAGATAAGTAACTTATTGTGGTGTATTCATCTTTTTTAAACCCATAGACATGTATGTATCTCCTGCGACTGTCTCGGTATATTTTCAATGTCTCTTTATGTTTTCTTTCTTGTATAAGACTTTTACTGCCTCGCGAAACCTACGCTCCCTTTTGCTTCATTCCCGAGATAACCTTGCCGGCTAAGAGTGGGAGATATGGTGATTACTTCAAATTCTTCCTCACCACACCCTGTTTGCTCCCGAAGTAACTGCGTGTTTTTGCCCGCGCTCTTTTCATGCTCACGGTCCCCCCGCGGCTACCGCCGCTGCAGCTCCATTGCGTCACCGAACACAGCCCGCGCGTCCTCAGAGTTCGTCGTTTCAACGGGAGATGGCGTGAGCAGCCGTATCGGTATCGCTGCTCTCCTTCGCGCGCCGCCGCGTTGATTAGTCGACCCGCAAATTATGTTCGGCGGTCTTGAGGATATTTATTACATAAGCGTTCGTGCAGATACTGTTGCGCATTCGTAGACATATAGGAAGTTCAAGGCGAGGTGTTTTATTGCACAGCATGCATAGAAAGATGCGCAAAGTATATTGACGTGTGAATTGACCAATTATACGATAAACTTCGCCAATGCATAGGCATCCCGAGTGTCTGGACATGAATTTCTAGAGTGGACTAGGGAATATTCAGTGGTACTTGATACTAGCCTCTTCTTGAGTAATGTTTGAATAGAAATTCAAGTTTTTTACTCCGTCTATCGAATGCAACATTAAACCACGCACCATTTTCGTTATGCCTACTTGTCTAAAGATGACATCAGTTTTCTCTACCTAGCGTCCTACCATCATTCGTTGAAAAATTCCTTCCTCTGCCCAACAAATCGCTCGCCTTTAATATACTTAATAGTGACCCTTGCTGTCTCCCCTAAATATCCACTATGAACACTACCCAAACTTTAATTATTTCGGGAAAGTAGATCCTAAGGCAAACCTAGGCAGTACAGGGAACGGAACTTAATAGCCCTAGCTTGGTCTTCGGATTCCATTCCCTGTTAGGCTTAAGGCTTTTAGAGTTCAACAACCAGACTGTTAGCCGCATTGAATGTAGGGATGGGTCGTTGCTGTAGAGGATATTGTTTTTTTTTGTACCCGAGCTAAATTATAGTGCAACTGGTGAGCCTTTTCGAGGCTTCTACACCAGCCTCGGGCGTATTTTGCAATCCTCAGGTGACACGCACAAGGATTATTCCATTTACGGTCACGTCAAAGCTGCGGATGATTGCTCGGTGGAAAAACATTTTGGGTCTGTCAGCCGCTTAGATAGAGACAGCCCCGTCTCCGAACAGGTTTGCATCAGCTAGTGAGCGATTAGCCGGCGGGGTCCCCGGCGCAAGATATCCCGTCCTCCGTTGGACCATTAAGCCGAGACCGCGGAAACGCAAACGTTAGGGAGGAGATGAGTCCATCCCTTGCCCGACAGCTAAGCCATTTATTTTCCCCTCCGTTTCTTCCCAGTTTAATATAATGGCGTTCTCGGGCGACTTGCGCGGAATCGGGTTCATGGATAATTCATCAGGAGGATCATCCGACCCTCCAGGCTTCATAAGGACAAAATAATCGGAAGCCCACGGGAAAAATATGTCAGATCAGAGGGAATGGAAGCCGCGGGTTTGTTTGCTGGTGGTCCTCTTTTAAAAGTCCGCCAAGACGTCTTCTCCGCCCCCCCGTGAAGGATAGCTTCTTCTTTTTCTTCGTCTTGGGCGTTCCGCCGTCGACTCTTAGAGATCATTCTTGTCTGTCTCCTCATCCCTACCTTTACTCCATTTATAGTTTTGATGAAGTCTATTTCTGGGCTCTCGACGAATAGGTAACGGAATGAGTACCCCGTCTACGGGACTGTAATTCGGAACGCCATATTCTATCGGCCGTCTCTTTATTAAAGAAAAAAAGAAATGTAGTAATAGCCGGCGTCATTCCTCTTTGTCCTGACAGCCCGATCACGAAAAAAAAATCTTCCGGTACGGGAATCTAAGTTGACATTTCTCGTTGTATATGGTGAAACGGGATAGGATGTCGATTTGAGAAATTACAACTTTTTTGTATGTCTTCCCCTTTTTCTTCCATCTGTTTTATACGAGATGTATTTTCGACTCTTCAATGCTTGTGGGATTAGGAAAAAAAATCAAAAACTCACTAGCACTCTTAATAGAGGAAACAAATTCCGGCGAGATATGATGAAAGTTTTCCATTATGGATAAATAAAAGAACTTAATGAACTCCACAGTAAGTTCTATTGGGACGACCTAGGTTTCGACACGTAGTGTCATCGTCAGGTTCAGGACCTGAAGGTGACATTACGTGTCGAAACCTAGGTCGTCCCAATAAAACTTACTGTGGATTTCACTAAGTTCTTTCATTTACCATAATCAAAGATCCTTAATATCAGAAGAAGAATCAATGGAATGCTTGATATTCACAAGTAATTGACCGATTCAGGTGTATAACTTATGCTTATTTAAGTTAGGTTTGAAGTTTGAATCATCAATTTCGTTCCCCTAGCTAGAATCGAAGCTTTGGAGAATTAATTCGCATGTCCATGAGTATAAAAAAAGTTGCTTCTCAACATGAATGATGTTTACAATGTGTTTTGGCAAAAGCTTCCTGCGTAAAAATCTGCACTATTGTGGGAAGAATTTTCGATTAATTATTGTTTTTTGGTCTTCCTAAGCAGTTAATTTCCCCACAGTGAGTTATAAACGAACTGCATGATTTTTTTTGTTTTTAAAATCACAAATGCGTTTACTTCAAATAGAGATTTTTTTTACTCTCCACCAAAAAATTTCTATCCACCAAAAAATCAAAACGAATGATTCTTTTCCCAGAATTGTGCGGTAATTTTTGGGGCTTCCAGTTCCAACTACGAGGGGAGTTTGATAGGCCAGTGACTTTTGAAATTCCCGGGCAGTAGCTTTAAATGCAACACTGCTCCCGTCATCTGCCATCTGTTAATAGACAACTGTAAAATTTTGAGCAAGCTGCGCCATTTAATTTGTGTTTGATAGCCATTGAAAGCAGACAACCTCGTGAATTTTAACGAAAATGGAAAAAAGTGAATTTCGTGTGCTGATTAAGCATTACCTTTTGCGTAAAAAATCCATCAGCTAAACCAAGGAAAGGCTTGATAAATACTACGGGGACTCTGCACCATCAAATTAAATGGTTAAACACTTGTTTACTGAGTTCCGTTGTCGTACATGCACAAGTGACGCCGAACGTTCAGGTCGCCCAAAAGAGGTCGTCACGCCAGAAATCGTCGATAAAATCCTTGGAATGATATTGGACGATCAGAGAATGAAAGTACGTAAGGTAACCGAGGCTCTATGCATCTAAAATGAGCGGGTACATCACATTTTACTTGAATATTTGGACATGAAGAAGCTACCCGCGCGATGGGTACCGAGATTGCTCGCACTCAACCATAAGCGCAGCTGTGTGACCACTTCAAAGGAGTGTTTGGCAATTTTCAGCCGCAATCAGAACGAGTTTTTGCGCCGTTTCGTTACAGTAGACGAAACATGCATCCATCACACCACACCAGAGACCAAGAAAAAATCAAAACAGTGGGTTTCTTCGGATGAACGTGCGATAAAGAAGGCCAAGGTGGGTCTGTCAGCCAACAAGGTCATGGCCACAATTTTTTGGGATGCACGCGGTATCATTCACATTTATTAGCCCGGAAAGGGTAAAACGATCACCGGTGAATATTATTCAGAGCTTTTGGACAGATTCGATACTGATTTGAAGCAGAAACGACCGCATTTTGCAGGGAAAAAAGTGCTGTTCCGTCTAGACAATGCACGGGTGCACTCGTGTGTAGTCACCATGGCAAAAATCCATAAATTGGGCTACGAACTGCTACTCCATCCAGCATATTCTCCAGAATTAGCACCCTGCGACTATTTCCTGTTTCCAAACCTGAAGAAATGGCTGGGCATAAGAGATTTGGGTCCAATGAATAGGTCATCAGTTAAACAAACCTCTATTTGGAGGGCCTTGAGAAAACCTATCATTTGGAAGGAATAAAAAAGTTGGATAAATGGTATAGAGCTAAGAGGGGACTATGCTGAGAAATAAAACGCTTATTTACCTAAAACAATATATTTTATCCAAAAAGTTACTGACTTATCAAACTACCCTCGTATATTTGGTCCATCATTATTCTCTGTGATTTTCTTGTGCAGAAAACTTCATCCGCCTCCAGGCGATCCGCGTTTTGCCTTGTCCCCTCCTCTGGATCAAAATCGCTTCGCGCCAAATGTAGCCGTCGAATCTCTCGGCGTGTTAAAGAAAGAAGGGAAATTGATGAAATTAGCCTTCGATAGCTCGGGTCTAAATCTCCACGCCTCCGTTTCCTCGCCATCCGCTCGTCTATTGTTATTGCGCCGGATCCCCCCACCCGAGCGCCATTGTCGCGACCCTGTCGTCTATCTTTTCTGCCCGACACTTTCATTGTCTCTCTTTCCCCCCTACCATTATCTTCATCGCCGAAGAACGGTACAGTCGATTCCATTTAGCCGAGTGCAAACCTTTTATATCCTTACCCTGGTCTCCGTACTCCATTACGTCTCTCCTTTTCCAACGCAAGTCATCGGCAAACAAACGGATGATCCCTACAGAACAAATGCCCTGCAAGATTTAAGTGACCCTTGAAAGATTGCCAATAGATATCTGCGGGGCCGTGTAGATGGCGGAAGTGTAACTATGCATGGTTGACGCTATAATTCTGTGAGAAAGTAGCTCACATATTCATCGGTAAAAACGTTTTACATAATTTTTCCGACTTCGGTGTATGTTTGAAGGTGGCTGAGTAATTATTTTCACCAATTCTGGACGATTGTTCACCCAGGAGTATTCCCCTATACAAATATTTTCCTAAGGTTTTTGATTGTAAAATTTGGTACGGCGACCAATTTTGAAGAATCAGGGCAGGCACGTAGTTAAATATTTGCTTCCGGGGGGGAGGAGTGGGTGGGAGTGGAGGGGGGGGAGGGGAGAGGGAGCTTAGTCTAGTGTAGCCCGTTTAGCCTAACTTCAAATCAGCCTTGCCCGTTCGGTGCCGACAGGTTACAAATCTAAATTTTCAGTTCTTGGTTTTTACCTTCAATTATTCCATTTCTATGTCTACCCATTGGTAAAGTTCATTGCTTACCTTGTTATGAAGCAGTTAATTTGACCGGCCCCAGAACAGAATTTCAACGCATACATACATATCAGATTGAAAATAACACTAATTAACCAGACACATGCATCAAACTGGTGATCACGTTTCAAGACACTTAACACTTGAATTATACGCAGTGTAGTTCGGATTATCATTCCCAGTTAAAATCAGAACGATAAAATTTCTTGGAAAAAGTTTCGGGGAGGCTAAAGCCCCAGAAGCCCCCCTGGCTACTTGCCTGGATCACGGTAAACTTGTCTACGGTAGCAAGGATAATGGCTCCCCAGTTCTGAATACCGCTAAGGCGGCCACCACCTTACGTATAATCCCACACATAAAGTACAATTTAGGGATGATTAATAACTCTTGCCTCGGAAACATTTATCGTTTCAATACTAGAAGTTTTCTTTCGAGATAAGATATACCTCAGAGAAAAAAAATCATTCGCCTTTACCGGAACTCGAACCCGTATCATCTGATTTCCGGCCAGGTGCTTTGACCAATTAAGCTACCGAGTCCATGGTGCCAGTCAATGCGTACGATATTTTAATCTCCTATGAATTGGACAAATGTTGGCATTGTATTGGATGGGGTGAGAAAACTGATGGGAGCAATACACGTAGCCATTTTACGACGTTCTTTAAAGGAGAATATTCACCCGTAAGGAAGGGAAAAAGTTTTTCCTCTGATCGCCGTTCAAAATACTTGCCCACCCAGAAGTATATTTTTTGCTTCATTGGGACCTTTGGGTTGTAATAGCTATCCTCGGTTATATTTTCTTGTCCGCACTCGAAATTTTATAAGAGTGGCATTATTGCCTGTCCCGGATGAGAAGTAGAGATGTTACAGGAGAAATTGAGGGAATCCATCCTCTTGAAAGGTGCAACGAATTTCGTCCCACCCAAAATCGTAATTTCACGCCGATTTGGAACTTCAGATAAGATATTACCTTATCCTTGGTTTGAATTTTGCACGAGGACAACTTGTGACTCACGCGTCCGTGGAAGTCTTCGAAAATCACCCTTAACAGTGGCTAATGAGTTAAATATTTAGAACTGTAACTTAGTTCAGGTACAACAATTTGTTTTACTTACGGAAGAGGCTGATCCACCTATTACGACGTTTCTCTTCGAGTAGCGTAGAAAAATTTGAAAATTATCTAACTAGCTGAATTGTAGTTCTCAAGCCGAAGGACGATGTAAAAAGGTCGAAAGAGAGTGAAACTCACTAACGGCTTAAATCGACCAAAAGTGTGTGAAATTCACACATCAGTATGGTGTAGGATCCAGTAACTTTCCCTCTGCTGCCTGAATTTATTTGAAATGACCGGCTTGCGAAAAAATTCATAATTCGGGTCCAGCCAAGCACGTTCCGCATCCTAAATGTGCGGTCGGAAGTCCAGCCCTTTATCCCCTGAGTTTCGTGCTGTCTTGCCTCATTTAGTTGCGAACATATAGTAAAGAATTCATGATTGGAAATGAATGAAAACACTTCCTAATTTTACGCGAGTACAACTTATCAAACCCATACTTGAAATGCACCGCTTTATATCCATTCACTCATTGAATAATTTCAGTTGGTGAATCCCATTTTAAGCAAATGAAAGAATTGTTGGCTTTGCATTTCTTTCGGGATTGCTCCGCGCATGTTGACTTCACTTGACTACAGTTTCGCCGGCATTCCAGCTGGCGTCTTCAGGTCAACTGCTGCAGTAAAAACGCGGAAACCTTCGAACGAACAAAAGAATTGTTACCATTCTTAAATTTTCTTTTTGCTCTCGTACCTTATTCTCAGTCTCGATAATATGCTTCGGTATATGGGATCACTTGGTACCGTTATCCGGTTCAAGTAAAGAAAATATTCATTTGCAGCAAGAATTTCCCATATTCTTTAGGCGCATCGGCAAATACTTGCATCAAAATTGGACCTTTCAACGTGAGAGGAAAAAAAGCTTGTTACCTTATAATTTACCTACTTTAAAAATCCAATAAAGTTATCTATATAGTTCGTGAAATATGGACCAGTATTTATATCATTGTGATCTCTTTAATCCCATTCGCATTGTAGTGTAACGTACAAGGCGCAATCGGCTATTCCCATTGGCTGAATATTTCCCCACTTAAACCCTTAAAAAAAAATCCCAAGGTCATAATTCACCACACCGAGAACCATTGAAGAAGACTTAGCGAGATGGAATAGGTTAAGGGGCGATGGTGTCTCGAATGACTTATTAGAAGGGATATTTTAGATAATGGGGGTAGAGGGAAGAGGAAAATAGGCTGTATGGTTGGAATGATGAGGGGCAGGAAGCATTCGGAGACGGACACAGAATGAAATATCCTGCCTCACGAGAGCATTTATAAGTGTTTCATGTCCTACCTTAACTTGTAGAATATCAATAATAATTGAAGGATCATCTGTGTTGTGTGCGTGCATATGGTCGCAGTTCTTAAAGTCGGTCGCTTACCACCCTTCATGCGAATTTATGAGCAGGACAGACTTTTAACTCCGCCGATGACATTCCCCGCCAGTTCGTCTCCCATTGTTCTCGCCGCCATTAGGCTTCTCCAGGTTTTTCCGTTAAGAGCGCAAGGGAGTCGGTCATATGTGGCGCCATTCGTATTCCGCCCGCGTTGTCGCGCGGAGATGCCCTCGGGGCTGCTGTTGCCTCGGCTGCTACCCAGCGTCCCTTTACGGTCACCTCCTCCCCCGCGAAATTCCGAGCGAAATAATCTCCTCACGACTCCTCACGAGATTTATTTTCCGTCCACGGTACGTGTTTATATGGGGGTAATGGGGAGCGGGTGAAGACGGAACGGACGGGGGTGAAGGTACCTGACCATATCTCGGCGGATGGCTTCATGAGTCGACGCCGGTCTCGGAAAATTCCCTTGCAGAGGTGTTTCTCCATGTCCCCTCCCCCTTTTTCCCATCCCCCCTGCAGAGTCTACCTTCCCTCTTAGCGTCCGTCACGTCGCACGTCGTAAAGTAGAGAGCCACTCCTTGGGCCGTGTGCTGCGAAGCGAGCTACTAAATGCGTCGGCGATCTCATTCCGTCCGAGAATCGCTTCCGTGGCTGGGAACCCGTGGCGAATTCCCTGTCCGTTCGTGCGTGCGTTCATACTTCTTCCTCTTTTCCTCAAGAATCCATTTTGTGTTGGCTCGTGTGAGGCGTGAAATATCTTTCATCGTCGCAAGTCGTCGATCACGCCGCACCTCGTAAATAAGAGTGGTGCTTCTCCAACCCGAGGTGAAGTGCCTTCCGAGCGCGCCTACCGAGTCGCTCTGGTCAATATAAGATAGCTGTCTTCACGCATCTCCCCTCATCTTCTGTAGACCAACGTAATTCTGCTGTTTATACATTAATTCCCTATTTACTTGATGCACCTCATGCGAGGTCATCACTAGAAGTTCTTCGCTTTGACGCAGATTTCCATTCGAATTTCCCGTCGGCCTACCCCATTCACGCTAACATAATTTATTCCGTGACATATATCTACCAAATCACTCACTCCATGCTTCGGATATCTCACACTCATTTGTGGCTCTTTACCGTTGACATTGCATCCCTCTGACCGCATCATACTGACTACATTATACAATTTTAGTTCATTCATCTTGTTTTTCTAGTTTGACAAAGGCTTCCACTCATTTTTTCTATCAGCTAATCCCTTCATTCGAACAAAATTTTTGTCTTTTAAACCAATCAACACTAGCCTAATATATACCATGCGAGGTCGTCATTGGCAGTTCTTGATTTTGACAAAGCTCTCTCCTGGATGTTTCTATCGATTGAAACCTTCAAGCCGAGGTAATGCTTCTCGTTTAAAACTTCTCGTGTAAATGCTTCTCATGCTTAAAATCGTTTATTATTTGCTTCGTTGATATCTTACGAGGTCCTGGGTTGCAATTCATTATCTACCTCATCCTCGACTCCTGCTTTCATAAAACCACGATGTCTCAAGCTGGATCTAGTAAGGACTTTTTTTCAAAATTTTATCAGACTTTTTTTTGGAGCACTTGCCGGTATTTCCCCGTTAGTTAATCAGCGCCATTCATTTTTTGTTCTTCCTGATTCTTATATTTGTGTTCCCTAGCTATAAATGTTACATTCTTCCTCTGGTTGAATTCTTTCGTCGCCTCGGCTCTTCCAATAATCGTTACTCGACTCTTTTGTAGCTGATTTTAAGGAAATAAAATATTATTTATAAAGCAAAGCTACCCAATCAGATTTATTTGAATCCTTCATATTTTCAGTTAATTTACGAGAGATTTCTTTCGTAGGAAAATGAATATCAATTGAAGGATAAAAGGATTTGAGCCAGAGTATATGGAATGGCGTTCTTCGTTAGACTATTGTTGTCTTTTGAGACACAAGAACGTGACAACAAACTTAAATGAAGTCTAATCAAAAATAAGAGTAGCAAGATGAAAAAAAATGTGGAATAGTTATGCGTCAAATACACAGTAGAAGGTGTGAATATATGCAACCGAGCGACATGTACCTGGTTTAAGTAGGCTAAATCTGTAATCGGTTCAAAAAATTGAATTTATAAATAACAAGCTGACCCGGCCACGCGTTGCTGTGGCTCATTCTGGTTAAATGGAAAGCGCTCGTTTAAAGTATGTTTAATTTCACAATTCTTATGGGTATATAATATATCTCAGCTGATCGATTGTTTTGCAGCTGGACACGCAAATTTGTATATAATTTTAACGTCTTTACATGTCGTCACAAAGTAGAATATTTCAGGCAAGCATTTATTTCATCCGATAATGTCAATCGAGGAATTACAGGTAATGTTTGCCTGAAATGTCGTGCAAGCAATATTAATGCGTTCTCAAATGGTCTCAGGATTCAACGGAAATCTTGCAATGATCGAACCAGAGCCTCGAGCGATGCTTTGTGCACCATTGTGCATTCATCCCAAGCAATAAGTTGGCATTTCTGAAATATTTGTCCCATGCCGGATGATTTGAATATGTTGCACGTGAGTGTTTCAATGAATTGCAAGTTCAATGGGATGCACATCCCGTCTCCAGTGTCGATATTGTATTCTCGATATTGTACAAACCTTCATGGAGTGAATAAAACAACTAACCAAAGCTTCATGGAAATTGGATGAATGTTGTGGTAATGCATGAAGTTATCAATATTGTATCAATACAGTATCGATATTGTAATGATACTTTATAAAACTTTGAAAAAAAAACACCTAAATAATTTCACCTCAATTTTGTATCAATAATGTATCGATGTATCCATATTTTATCGATATTATATCGATACAGTATCGATATTGAATTATCGATTTTATAGAAACCTTCTCGGAGCGTACTCAACAACTTTCCAAAGTTTCATGGCGATCCGATGAATGGTGTATTAATGCATAAAGGACAAACACATTATATACATTAGATACAGTATCGATATTGCAACGATACATTCCTTTTAAAAAACTAAATAATTTCACCTCAATTTTGTATCAATTATGTATCGATTTATCGATACTTTTGCGATATTATATCGATAAAGTATCGATATTGAAATATCGATTCCGTAGTCCTCTTTTCGGGAATGTGCTCAACAACTTCCCAAAGTTTCATGGTGATCCGATGAATGGTGTAGTAATGCATAAAGGACATACAGACACACACACACATACATTCATTTTTATATATATAGATAAAATGTATTATTAAGTGTCCATACGAAGTTCATTGACGCCACTGTCATGAAGTTGAAGAATTGAGACAAACATAACATGCATAAAAGGCCAGAGAAAAAGTTTGTTGCCGAAGAAGTGGGCCGTACCATTCCCAAAAACCCGAATCCGTTGTCAGCAATAGACAGACAGACATTCGTATGCACCTCTCCTTCTAACTCAATTTCCCTCCTCTTCTAACTCCTTTGTTTCTTCTGGCATTAAAGTTTCTAGATAATATTCTTATTTTTGTAAAAGCCAATGTATAAGTCCAGGCAGTAATTATATGTTTACATAGGGTAAAATTATATTTGTGGTTCCGATAATGACTTGGAGCCATAGCTGTGTTGTGTGTCTTTACCCCTTAATGACAAATATTAAAATTCCGTAATTAAAACTTGTATTTATTCTATTTCTCCCTCCCGTTGATATTCAATAGGCACCTTCAGCTAGTTAAAAATAAAATTCAATTTTGTGCATTAGCCAATCATACCATTAACAACAGTCACACATTTCATTTTGAAGAAGCTAAAACTAGAGCAAAATTTATCAAAAAGGTTATTCAAAGAAATATTCCATGTGTCCAAAAACAAAAAAAAAGTTGTTATAAAAGGACACACATCAAATTTAAGTAAAATTTATTATGATATAATAAGTGATACTTGAAACATAATTCTTCAATTCAAAGAAATATTCCATGTGTCCAAAAACAAAAAAAAAGTTGTTATAAAAGGACGCACATCAAATTTAAGTAAAATTTATTATGATATAATAAGTGATACTTGAAACATAATTCTTCAACAATGACATAAACAGCGAAATTACAAACGTAAATAAAATATCAACAAACTTGAAAGTAATGTAATCTTGAAGTTGTCTTCACACATTTTTCTTTTTAATGACTGTTTATTTTATATTTTAAACCGTAATGTTTTAAAAAAGAATTGTAAACAGTTTTTGATCATTATGCACACAGTTACAACTGTGAAGATTAATACATAAATAACCGAAATGTTGGCAAAAGTTTGGCATTTTAATTCAAATTGAACCAAACTCCTGACTATGAAAAATATATATGGTAATTGGAAACGCAACTTAAAAAGTGTATAAAATTGGATAACAACTAGGATGGAAGATATTCGTAGTGGCTAAAAAAGTTTTAGGAGCAGAATTTTTCGAGCTCGTCCGAAGCTAAAAACGCAATGATTGCGAACTAGCTACCAAAATCCTGCACGAAGTTATCCACTGTGAAGAGTCAAGAAATTCGAAGGGAAGGACACCTTTGTTACTTAACTGGGTAAAACACTCGGCGTGAATTCCAGAAATTTGAGTACGGATCTTGACAAGGTGATCAAAATTCTGATGAATTCTTGAATGAGTGGATGTCTTGAATGAAATGAAAATGAAATGGAGGTCTTTACTTTTTTAGGCACGAATAATGACAGATCCAATGCCTGAGTTATAATGTATGAGATTGGTTCGGAGAACCAGTATATTTGTCGTTAATTAAGGATCACTCCCAGTCAATGTGTCATGTAAATCAGTTAAGAGAAATCGCATATGTCCAACGATTATAATCTTTCCTCAGTTTCGAGGGTAACGGGTTGGTGTGGTGGCTAGAGTACAGACCTCCCATCTCAAGGGTTCGGGTTCGAATCCCTGAACTGGCAGATTTTTCACCAGAATACCGGTCCCTACTTGGGTGCTTTGTGTTGAGCATTCGAGTCCTCTCCGTCCGTCGGATGGAACGTTAGGCCGTGGTCCCCTTGGCGTCTTAAGCTAAGAGCAGGGCCTTGGCCGGGTTACTCTCCACTCTTCCTCTCGTCCCTGACAACTCCTATCTTATGTTAGCCTAGTTACCCACCTATCCTCTCTGCCGCAAATTACTTCAGTTCTCGGTCGCCTCTCTCATATAACTATAAATAAAACTCCTCAGTTTCGAGCGGAACGTGATATTTATGCCGGAGTTGGATGTTTCAAGTTACGGCGTTGGTATAGAGAAATGGTCTAGTCATCTGCCAAACCGCTTTCCGGATGCCCACTCTACTCTCAGGAATGGCGAGGCGGAAGTCTGAATTCTTGGTATTTTTGTGGAATTTGTCGTTTAATCTTGACGTTTCGTCTCTTACGCTTCATGGCTCGGCGTTTTTGATCCGATGTTGCGTAAAATTTGTGGTTTCGCTCTGTGAGTCGTAGGTACCTTATAAAGCTTCCTGAAACTTTGTGGTAAACCTGTGGTCAACTTCTTCTACGTAATCCACTTCTTTTTTATATTCATTTGCGTAAAGATTTCCCTTGCTTTTTGGTAACAGAAGTGCGTGGAGGAAAACTTCTAGGTGAGTAAGCAAGGACCCCATTGAGAAGTAAGAGAGCGGATGGCGTCTTTTCATTAGATAATTAAAGCCAGGCATTTGAATGATATGAGAAAGACAGCAATCTCAGCGCGCTTAAGAGCTACTAAAATTCAATGAAGAATTCTTTATTGTTTGAGGTGTATCAGTTTTGCTTGTAAAAGGGGAATCTTATTGTTAGTTATATACGACCGGGAATTATAATTTCTGAAAAAATAACCCGTGGAAGCGTTTTGAAAAGGAATACTGACGGTACCTAATCCATGTAAACCTTTCAATCTGTGGAATATAAGAAAGATGTGAATAGAGAGTGTATTGGGAAGCGAGGGTCTCTTGGAAGCTGCAATATCACGAAGAATTTTCTAGAAGTGTGTATCTCCCAGCTATTCCTTCCCTTGAGAGGCATGAATTAAGAATTTTGATGACTTGTGGAATGTAAAAGATAGGTAGTGACCACTGCGAAGGAAACATTTGGGCTGTATGAGCCCCAACTGGCATTAGAGGTGGTGAGTTGCCAAATGGGATACTGATGGCAGCATTTCAGGTGTAGTTTTATTATTATTTGTATTCTTTGCAAATTATTCTCTATGATCAGAATTACGTTTATAATAGGTATACTTCTAGTGCTTTTCGTGAAGATTTGGGGATTGGGTGGGTCTTGTGGTTCCAGTAATGACCTTCCATTTCGTGAGTCCGGCTTCGAATCTCAGAAGAGGCATATTCTTCAGCAATCGCTATTTTTTTATTCATCAATGGTGTACTTGTGTCGTGGACGTATTCCAGTTCAGTCCTCCGTTTGGCGGATGTTAAACCATTGAATCCTTGGTGGCCTTTGGTAATTATTCGCATGCTAAGGCATTTGCCTGGTTTCTCTCCACCCTTCCTCCATTTCATGAATTCCTACATTCCAAATTCCTACAATAACCTCAGGTTATGATGTTGTAATGTAAATAAACCCGGGTTGTACCCAATAAATTTCTTTAGCGGACTGTGCAAAGTGAATTTTTGATCATTTCCTAATTTCCGTTGATGCTTAGCGTGCCCAAAGAGGTCAGTTGTCTGTAAAAATCCCTTGACAACTAATACATTTTTTATTCCATTCTAATAGTATTCTAAAACATCTAATGCTCTGTTGATAAATGTCTACACCTTGAAGCGTAACCAGTCGAGCTTCATGAGATAAAACGTTGCACTCGGGAAATCTTAACACATTTTTGCAATGCATAAAAATTTCGAACGAGTTATATATTAAAGCTAACGCCTGAAAACCGTAATGGGCTTATAATTATTTCTAAATATTCCATGTGGGCATTTACTGGAAGAAAAGAATCAAAATGTGGAACGAATTATGTATTAAAGCAAATGCCAAATAACCGTAAGGGTCTTATAATTATTGCGTAATATTCCACTTGAGCATTTACTGGAAGAAATTCTCAATTCAGGTGGTATACTCGATTAAGGAGGATATTGTTTTCATCTACATCTACATGATACCCTGCAAGCCAACGCGAGGGTGTGTGGCAGGGGACCACATGCGCGCGCATGTTTTCGCGCGTTATTTGCTATTAATGAATTATTAATCCTTTTGATCCAGATAACCTGGTCATAGTTTGCATGTTAAAGTTTTACTCTAGGTCATCTATATAACAGAAAGTCTAAAACGAGGGGGCACGAAGAGAGAAGATGCAATGATTCGAATCTGGTTATTTCATTTGTGGAGATGGTGGTTGCACGTTGGGTCAATGACCGGCATTCACATGTGCAAGCACGCGCTTGGCGATGCGTGACTTACGCGTCGTCCGCGAGATGCTCGAATTGTCGCAGGAATTGATAATTCCCACTCCAGTCTCCTTCTCAACCCCTTGGAACGACGGATATATCTCTGTTCAAGAAAGCATTGACGTCACAGGAATTTTTCTAGAAGGGTCTAAGGTCATTTCACAAAGCCATTCCGCATGGCAAATTCATGCCAGTTTTCGCTAAGATGACGACTCATTTTTGAGGAATTCCGACATCTTTTCCATTTCTCTTTCGAACCTTTCGAGAAACTTAAGATCTACATCTACATAATACCCTGCAAGCCACCACGAGGGTGTGTGGCAGGGGGTGATTGCTCACCAAACATGCACTACATATCATGCATAAAAAAGGAATAGTATTAATATAGTAGTCAGAACTACACTATTTAAAAAAGATATAAATTGCAAAGCAAACATGCAGAAACATTCTTTTAGTAGGGTTAGCTTTAAGTACTCATACCAACATGCAGCTACCAATGATATTCATTGCTACTCTCCGATAGGACATATTTACCGTTATTCGTATCTCTAATTGTGCGAGGGAAAAAGGACATTTTGAATCGGTCAGTTCGGCAATCAATTTCTCTAATTTTATGATTATGGTCTAGTCTGCCATAGTAAGTTGGGGTTCGTAAAATATTTTTAACATCATCACTGAAAATATTTCCTTGGAATTTGTTTAAGAGATTAAGTCTAAATTTCAACCTGCGATCTGACAAAGATTCCCATTTCAATTCATTTAATAGACTGGTTACGCTAATATAATTATCGTATCATCCCTTTACAAATCTTGCCGATCTTCGCTGCACACGTTCAAGTTCATTACTTAGACCGATTTCGTAGGGATCCCATACACTGGCAGCATATTCTATAATGCATTTCAGCGATAATTAGTTAGAGGAATCTCAAATCAGATTTTATTGGTAGAAGATAAACCAGCAGGGATCAACTTAGTACCGTTGCTGGATGTATTGCCATTCCGAGGGCCCAAGGTTGAATTCCGGCAGTAGAAAAGTTGTTCTATTGGTGTAAAATTCCCTACTTTGGTGCTGTTTAGAGAACTCTTCAACTTCAGTTCTCTGTTCGTCGGATCAGACGTTATATTGTAAACCCATTGCCGCTTTCGTTAAAATTAGGATAATGTCGGTGCCGGGTTTAAGTCCACATTTCCTCCGAGAACTGAAAATATCTTATCTCTACCCAACAACTCACCCACCCTTAACAATGCAAGTGGCCTAAGACTTCGGTCCCCTCCCCCAAATTAGTAGGTTGCTAAATGAAGTGTGCCAGCAACAGCGGGGAAGGCAATTCGTTGCGCAATGGAAACGACTTATTGCACAGAAAGTACATCTAGATTGCCATCCTTTGTTTATGGATCATGAACAATGGATATCAGTGGGAGTAAAGTGACGACCGGATGCGTTAGGGAAAGTTTGTGCATGAAGAATTATGGTTATCAAATGGAAAGACCGCGTACGTAACAATGAGTTTCTGAAAGGAGATGGAGAAAAATTAAGCGAGGTGACTATCCCGAAAATAAAACGGAACATTCTTATCAAACACATCTTCAGACACCGTGGTCTCACATGACAGCCGTTGAGATGCAAGAGAATTTGAAGAGCCGCAAGGAAAACTAAGGATGAGATGTATGTGCTAAAGTAGTTCAAGAATGAAACAAATGAATTACCGTGTAATGTGGAATGGCTTATAGCTTTAATGAAAACGTAGTGGACAGATGCATTAAAAGGAATAATGATATTACCTGACTTCATTTCGTATCTTTCTTTGAAAACATTGATGAAACATAATCATCTACGAGTCAGAATTTAGAATTAGAAATTAGAATTATTTAGAAATGGTTTCCTTAAGTGTAAGTAAAATAGTGCATAATTTGAGTGGGCGCATTTTTTTTAAAGAGTCACCTATGGAAAACATTTTATTTTTGCAAAATTTTCGGCAAAATATTCTCTGGGGTCCGTAGTTTCTGAAATATCGTACGCTCCGTATGAATACAAATAAATATATTTAGAGAAAGCGAGAAAGACAAATTCCCCAACTGTCTTTATCCGACCCGAGCATCTCTGCATCATGTAATTAATTTTAAGGGCCGGATTAGGCGTTCGGTTCGTTACTAAGAGCGCCATGCTATGGAGAACTATGCAAAATTGATATCGACAGTGAAAACCAAATAAATTGAACTAGAGCCAGAATTAGAATCACCGGCATCAGCAGATTAAACATGTTTTTTTGAGGTAATTATATTCCTAGAGAATGTTCAGTTTAAATGAATGAAGTATCCCTGCTATACTTTTCTAAATGAAACGCATTAGGTTCACAATGGTTCTTTTCTCACTGCTAAAATTGACTCACTTTTCACGAATCGTATTTCTTATTCAATCTTCCTTTCCTTGAATGTTGTCTATCGTTCCAAATTTACGCTACAAAAGTGGTTTTTTACTTGGGAGACAATTTTCGCTGTCTATTTTCGCAGTATACGACCTCGCATCCCCGTATTGGTCGTCAAAATATTGCAAAACTAATATTTCATTAGTAACGTGGAAAATTTCACCCGAATACTATCATGGGGCGTGTCTCTGGTTCAATTTATTTGGTTTTCACTGTGGATATCAATTTTGCATAGTTCTCCATAGCATGGCGCTCTCAGTAACGAACCGAACGCCTAATCCGGCCCTTAAAATTAATTACATGATGCAGAGATGCTCGGGTCGGATAAAGACAGTTGGGGAATTTGTCTTTCTCGCTTTCTCTAAATATATTTATTTGTATTCCTAGCGTGAATCGGTTGGTAACCCATGCTTCATGCACTGCAGACTACTCCAACAGTTTTTAGCAAACCATTGCTGCCTATTGTTTACTCGTATGGTATGCGGTAAAAAAAGTCATTTAAAATCTATCGGTACGACAATCAATTTTCCTTATCTTGTTTATCTGATAAAATGTAGAATAATACGCATATCTACTTGTTTATATGATATTGAAATTGTATATTATGCCAACTTAAGGTCCATATTATCATCCTTCCCCGTACTATAAGAGAGCACAATAGGCAGCATAGCAAATGAATAGGTAGGTGAAATATTGTAAAAACGTCTGTAGTGCACGATGCATGTATTAACAACCTATCCCTTTATTACTTTGTAGATACCGTAGATACTAACCATCTAGCTGTATGTGACCCTATTATCTAGCATCTTTCCATGTAGTAGCCTAGTTGCATGTCAATATTGCATGTTTAGTGGCTTGCAGGGTATCGCGTAGATAATAGATGCTTGTGAACACGCAATCAAGTGCTTACTTCGTTCTTTCAGAGTTATTACATCACAAAAAATTAATAATAAAATATATGTAAATATGTCGTAAATTCAGCATAAAAATAATGTACCATTTTTCTTGGCAAACACTGAAAGTCTTTTTTCCAAAGATCAATAACACTGAGCAAAACGTATTTATTCTTTTACTGATTCAATATGAAATTATCTGGCATTTCTGTGCACTTTTTAAAGAAAATATTCTTAAGGTTTTTGCCTTTAAAGACTAGATATTTTCTAAAAAATGACTGGCGGTTTTGTTTCTCTTACTTACAGCGGAAATTAAGCCCGTTGAAGGAGGAATTTGTATTTTTATTTCATTTGTGCGAATTTTCTACCATGCCGAGTTTATTATACATACACTATTCATATATCATGCCGAAATTGTTATACAAAGTCTTCCTATTTCGGTTTGACACCCGGGAAAATTATTTGCCCTCGGGATCGGGAGTAGACGTGAGGTAGTCTTTCTTTTCTTTTCTCCGTGTCCATTATCTACTTTGGGATGAGAAATTATTAACCCCTCCGTCCCCATTGCATCTATTCTTTTTTGGTGTCGGGATAGTCTCAGATTTCACGCCCGTATTCGTGACGCACGCCCCAAATCCCAGGTCGGGTGGGCCCCGAGGGGCCACTTATGGGGGGGTCTGCATTGAGGTGGAAGGGGGAAGGGTATCCGGTGGTACGGGGAGGTGTCTACACCACCCCCCTTCTCCTCCGGCAATCCCTGCGCCGAACGACAGACCCCTTGCTCGAAATGTGGGTCGCGCCTCCGCTCATGTTTCTCCCCCTAAATGATGGTTCAACGACACCCTCCACGTCGCCTAGATTTCCTCTTATCGCATGTCTGAGGTCTTCGTACACATACTACCCTGCTAGTCACTTTGAAGGTGTGAGTAAGGGGGGTGAATAATCACAAAAGAATGCGCTACATTCCTCTTGGTCTACATAACACCCTAGGCTTGTGCGATGACCGATTTTGATCATCGACTTTCGATGAAAACATTTCATCGAAATGCTTCGATGACGATGATGTCATCGATCATCGAATATAGTGTACACGATGGTCGATGAATATCGGTGATCGATGAATGTCGATGATCGATGACTGTCGATGATCGATGAATTACGTTGATCGATGACTATCGATGATCGGTGCGGATGTCTCGGTTGGCAGTTTGGTGTGGCTATTAAGTGAAGGTTGAATTGGGTCAAAATTCATTGAGAAGGACAAGGCCTATTTGTTAAAGAGCGAAACAAGCACCGAGTTACAAATTAAGGAAAAACTCTTTGTTGTGGTGTAATGCAATCCTCATTTTCGCGTTTTCATCGGTGAGTACAAGTCGGTCGTCCAACACAACGTTTCCTGCATCGCTGAAGAACCGCTCTGATGATGTTGAATTGGCAGGAATACTGAGGTATTTCCTCGCGTGCTTCTGAAGGCGGGGATACACATCCTTCCTGTCCCTATACCAATGAAAGACGTCCGAAGATTTGGATAAAGCTGGGACCTCCTCGTACTTGTGGAGCTTTGCCAGGAAGGGGTCGTCCGCATAGGGAGCGTTTCTCGTGTCAGCAGCACATCACGACTCATCGACAACAATGATTCTCATCGACTCATCGCAGTCGATGGTCGATGACATTCATTGTCATCGATTTCATCGACGATGACTTCGATTAATCGACTCATCCCACAAGCCTATAACACCCTGTAAGACACCATAAAGGTATGTGGCAGGGGTTGAATTCACACCATACATGCATTATATATCATGCATAAAAAATAATTAGTAATAATATAAGAGTTAGTACTTCTCAATTTAAAAAAAAGATAAAAATAGCAAAGCAAGCATGTAAAAATATGCTGTTAGTTGGGGTAGCTTAAAGTCCTCATATCAGCATGAAATTATCTATGCTATCCATTGGTACACTCGTATTTATGCCATTGGATATTTTTACAACTATTCATATCCCTAAGTGTACGAGGAAAAAAGGACATTTTGAATCTTTCAGTTCGGCAATCAATGTCTCTACATTTCGTGTACATACAACAGCACCATATCTATATAATATCCTGCAAGCCATCGTAAAGCATGTTTGGTGAGAATTCACCCCCTGCCACACACCTTTATAGTGGCTTACGGGGTATTATGTAGATATAGATGTGATGGTGTGTGGCAGGAGTTGAACCAACAATGCATTATAAATCGGTAAGAACACTACCACCACGAAAAAAATACTGTTTATACATTATGTACTTACATAACACCAAGAGTCACAATGCTACCAACCCGAGAAAATGTAGAATATGTAGTTACGACACATATGAAATGTGGATAATCTTAATTTATGATGAGAAGAAATGACACTGCTTGTTAAGAGATAGAACACCGCGTAATTAGGGGATGATATTGGATATGTATCCATCAGGAACGTACAAATATTGGTAAAAAAAACTTGGTCTTTTTGTAGATTCCAATAGAATTATTCTAGTGTACATTTTCAGTAAAATTTACCAAGGAATCTAGTACGCTATGTAGGAATTTCACAAAGTAAAGCTAAATACCGTCAATTTTAATCATTGATTAGTATCTACGTAGGAATATAATAATTATATTCTAATCAGTCATCGTTAAAAATATATGCATTTATCATATTCGTTTGGCAGTCAACGGGTTGTTCTCATTTAAGTAGTATTAGGAATATATTTGGTTCAGTAAGTGATGTTAAAACCTTCGTCAAGGTTTTTCTTGGCATGTTCGTAATCCTTGAATTTGTTGTAAACACCAAAACTTTCCTTAATTTTCGTGGGAAGACATTTAATTTATTTAAATTAAGTATTTTTTTCAGTATCTGCGTACGAAAATCACTTTATACTTATTCTCCTGATTCACTCTTGCATAACTTGTCGGTCTTTTTAATAGTTTCTGGCATGATCGGCAGGTAGATCAGCTTCAAATTAACCAAGATGAACCAATTTAAATGTTAATCTAAAGACTTATTCCGTATCTCGATTCTTAGTCTCATTATGCGTTGAAAATTTATACTGTGGCAGCCACATATTTGCTGTCGCAATTATCCTTTCTTACCGTAAACGTATTTGCTTGTGATAGCATTTTCTCTTTTGCATTTTTTTTATAAAACCATATTTTTATTATTACGATTTTTATACTGAATACTGCTTATAAATACCTATATGGTAATTTCAGTACATAGTAAAGCACTAATGTGCACAACTGTTTTGAATTTTGTTGTAAAACAACCACCAATAAGAATTCAGCTTCTTTTTCAATTTTGTCGAAAATGAAAGGCCCAGTGGGCTTTCATTCGAGTACAAAACATCTACATCTACATCTACATCTACACGATACCCTGCAAGCCACCGCGAGGGTGTGTGGCAGGGGGTGAAGGTCACCAAGCATTCACTACTAGCATGCAAGCAAGCAATTAAGGGTCTCATGCAACTAGATTGTTAGTATCTATAGTAATTGAGGGGTTAATACATGCATCATGCACTACAGAATACTCTAAAATATTTCCCCTACCTATCCCTTTCCTATGCTGCCTATTCTGTTCTCTTATAGTACGGGGGAAAAATGCCATTTTGAATCTATCTGTACGACAATCTATCTCTCTAATCTTATTTATCTGGTCGAATCTAGCATAATACGCTGGTGTTTTCAATATGTGCCTAACATCTTCAGTAAAGCTATCCGATTGAAATTTCTGCAATAGATTAAATCTGAACTTTAATCTACGCTCTGATAATGATTCCCACCCTAATTCTTGTATTAATTCTGATACACTACTCAACCTATCGTAACACCTTTTGACGAACCTAGCTGCTCTACGCTGCACACTGTCTAGTTCTCTCATCAAACCTAATTCATTAGGATCCCATACACTGGCTGCATACTCAAGGTGGGGCCTAACTAGTGAAAAGTAGCATCGCTCTTTTGTCTTCTCATCACATTTCCCAAGTACTCTTTTTATAAATCCTAGCTTTCTCTTCGCTCGGCCGCATATTTCCCTTATGTGTCTTCCCCACGATAAATCTTTAGTGATTGTTACACCTAAATATCTTACGGTTTCAACGTTTTCGATCTTCGTGTTATTAATTCTATAGGATCGCTCTATCGAATTATTCCTCCTCCAAAAATTGATAGCTACACACTTTTTAAGGTTGAGTTCTAACTGCCATTTGTCGCACCACTCTTCAATTGCATCTAAATCCTTGCTAAGTGATTTCATGTCCTCTTCGTTTGATATACCCCTGTACACCACCGCATCGTCTGCAAAAAGTCTAAGGTTACTACTAACTACGGTACCCAAATCGTTTATGTATAAAAGAAATAGAAGCGGACCTACTACGCTACCCTGGGGAACTCCCGATGTGACTTCGATTGTGTCCGACATGATACCATCTATGACAACCCTCTGCTCTCGCCCACTTAAGAATTCTTTTACCCAACATACAACGTCTTTATTTATACCAAAACTCTCTAACTTCAAGATTAATTTGTCATGAGGAACTTTATCGAAAGCCTTTTTAAAATCTAAAAATATCGCATCAACTTCAGTACTGCTTTCGCCGTGGACTAAAATATCGTGTACGAATAAAGCTAATTGTGTCTCGCAAGATCTACCTTTCCGGAACCCATGCTGGCTGTTTATGAGTAATCCCTGACTATCCAAATGCCCCATGATCGAACTGACTACTATGTGCTCAAATATCTTACAAGAGATTGACGTGAGTGAAATGGGTCTGTAGTTACTAGGTTCTTCCCTATCACCGCTTTTAAATATAGGTGTAATGTTAGCTACTTTCCAATCCTTGGGTACTGTGTGGTTCTTTAGTGTTTTATTGAATATTATTTCTAGATAGGGGGCTATTTCAGAAGCTAATGTTTTATAAACTCTGGAAGGAATTTGATCGGGACCTGGTGCTTTGTTTTTACTTATGCTTTTTAACTGCTGCTCTATTCCGCGACATGAAATTTTTATTTCGGGCATTTGCTCACTGAAAGTGTTCGGCGGTGGTTCCACTGCGTTTTGTGACGATGAGTTGAATACACTTTGGAAGAAGGTGTTTAAAGTGTTGGCTTTTTCTACACTGCTGGTGACTCTGATTCCTTTATCATTTTTAAGTGTGTGCACTGTGGACTTATTTCCCTGAAGCTCTCTCACATATGACCAAAACGCTTTAGGATTGCTATCTAAATATTCTCCTAACATCTTGCTCTTGAAATGTGATAACGCTTGCCGACATGATTTCCTTGCTAATGCTCTCGATTTTTTATAGTTTTGAACTAGCTCATTTTTTTCCTCTACCGATAGACCCCGTCTGGCATTTTTCATCTTAGCGTGGCATACCCTTTGTCGCTTTAGTGATTTCCTAACCTCCGCGTTATACCACCTTGGCTCTGTATTATCACTAATATATTTACTTGGTATGTATTTATGAACTGCGTTACGGGTGACCTCAAGAAATTCTCTCCACGAATCCTCTGTATTTAATCCTTTGCTTTGTTCGCTGAATACATTAAACGCTTCCCTTAATTCCTCTTTCATACCGTCGTAATTTGCCTTGCCAAATAAGTACACCCTCCTCCTTGGTTTATAATGTCTTTCAACGCCTACAATACAAAAACCCCATTGCAAACTTTTCCTGGCCCAGACTGGCCTATATTTGGATCTCTGTACGGAAAAAGTCGTTGAGGAGGATAGCGATTGCCTTCAGAGACGTTGACACCATTGTCATAAAGAGCTTTGACAAAAAATCTCGTCCATATCCTCTCCGGGTCGGGATCATCAGGACGCGTGTAACATCTCCTCCACCTCTCCGTGAATCCCGGCATGCACATACTCTCTCCGAAATCCGTGTCTCGGATCCGTGCATTTGCATATCTGTGCATCCGTCAACGCCCTTGGTGGCACGGTTACGCGAGTCAGCGTTCCCGAACGGCGACCCGGGGGCTGATCACATTGTGCAAGGGAGAGTTTACGTGCCATATTTCGGTTAAGGGAACCGACTTATCCCATTGCCCCGTTTCATTTTGCTTTTGAAAATAAATGCAGCTTTTCCTGGCACAATGCCTCAGCAAGAAAGTATTGAAAGTGAAAGGTTCCGAAGATGCAAATGATACGATGGAAATGTACTTTTTTCGCGGTTGCGAGGTTGTTAACGAGACCAACGATCTCGTTACCAACCTAGAGATCACAACCCAAGGATCTCAAGTGCAAACCCCGCCTTGTGTTCTACTTATTAGTGATCCCGGAAAATGGTTAAGGACGCTAAGTTCCAAAAAACTGATCATTAACAGAGCATCGTTATCCATGATGCCAATTAATTTGTAGCTATATCTCAATGGTTATAAGCCGAATAGCAACACGTAAATGGTAACTACCCTACTAATAAAATGGTAGCAGTTAATTAAAAGTGACATGCCTTGGTGCTGAAGATAGTTAAATCTTTTCATCAATATATAAACGAAATAAATATGTGAAAACGAAGGTTTCGACGTATTGGGTGAACTTTTTGTTTTCATATGCACAATAGGGAACCGCTCGCATTTAGCTGAAATGTTGGCGAGGGAGAGTGATGAGTTGATATTGCGAATTCCCGTGTGGGAAGAAAATAGTACGGTTGAGAGATGTGCATTGTGATCGCAAGTAGTTTAAGTGGCTCTGTTGTCGAATATTCACCAAGAGCAACTATTTTTAAACTAGGTGTTGTTCAAGGACAAGAGACTTCCACATAAGCAAAAAACACTTATTTAATATTAAAGACATTGTTGTATAGATTGCATGTGATTTGGCATTTTGAGCCGAATCCCAAGAGATATTTGGGTATTTTGAAATTCCATAAGAAGAGCAGAAGCTTTGAAACGAACTATACGTATCAAGTAATCATATTAAAATGAAAAATAATTGTTAAATCGGGTCTCGGAAAAGATGCCGTTTGGGGTATCGTAGTGAAAGGGATTGCGAATTTAAAAACTTAAAGTCTACGTGAGAATCTTTGATGGTTGCTAACGTATCTATAATTAACTGAGGAAATGGTATAAGGCTTATCTTTTTGGCACACACCCACACATTCATTATCGACACAATGTAAAACCAATTGGCTAATTCCAATAATGATTTTATTGACACAACCTGGGTTTCAACATGTTGTCTTCTTTAGGTAAGGAGTCTATTTTTCTAGGGCCAAAGAATCCCAGCGGTTTTAGAGTTTCGTTTCCATTGTTTGCTCTACCATGAGAACAATTTTAAAATTTGTAGCAGTAGTAGAATTGTTTTTTTTTGTTTCTTTTTAAAATTTGTTGAGCTCTTGAAAGTTATTGACAAAATCCTTTGGTTTTTACTTACGCATCATGCTTCTTTCTAGAACTACTCGGAAGTGTTCATGCCTAATATTCGTGTGTGTTCATGAAATTACATTTGGTTTTTAATACCAAAATGATTTTTTTGGAACTGTCTTTGAAGTTTTATTCTTTTGTAATAGAAAAAGTCATGTGCATAGATAAGGGCATGCCTATTTTCCAACGATATCTACATAATACCCTGCAACCCACTGTAAGGGTAGCAGATGGTAGGGGATGAATAGTCACCAGGTATTCGTTATCAATCAGAGAGAATAAGGTTACACTTACTACAATGCAGGCATGTAAAAAATACCACTATTCCGTGCATATACTACTTACATGCAAATTACATGCCACCACGAGGAAAATAGTAATCAAGCAATTACGAGACACGTGAAATGTTGTTCTTTTTTAAAGGGATCGCTGGCATGGTGGCTAGGCTAAGCTTTACCGGGTTCGGAGCTCGGGCATGGTAGAGATTTTGCATTCGTTTACTGGTCCCGAATCGATTCTGGTATGGAGTACTCTGCTCGCCGGATGACCCGTTAAACCGTGAACCCCTGACGCCATCCGTTAAACAGTATTGCCCAAGTTGGGTTTCTCTCCTCCCTTCCCCTGTTCCCTGAAAAATTCTAACCTCATACAAGATACAGGCATTTTATTCTAAAAGGCGTAAATTACCTCAACTGTCAGTCACATCCTCAGAATACCTTAACTACGTAACCCATTTTTGAAATTCGAAACTGGCACAGAAGTGCTCGATTCATTTCCATTATGATTCCACTGATTTTACCTGAAAATACAATGTCTTCGGTTAAATTAAATTTAGCACGGGTTAATGTTGGTGTTTATTCTATTACGTGTTGTTAGGAATGTTTACGTGAGTTAATTTTGTAGTTACCTTCTCCATTTTATGCATTAAAATCTTCACATTTTTGCCGCTTTTTCTACCTTTATCCTATATTCATTGTTGTTAATCAATAGCAATACATGAATCGTCGTTTTTCATTTTTTTTCAAATTTTTAGTTATTATTTTGACCATGGTTTCTAATGCGTTTTATTTTGTTCTTACAGGTAATGCGGAGAAAATATCCGGAAAGCACGCTCATGTAGAGGAGATTTCGCTTTATTATGGGTTCGTATTTACCGCTCCCTCCGCTACGATACGGACCAAGTTCCAAGTTCTCTCAGCGATGGCGCTGACTAGCTGTTCGTGAAGGAGAGCCGCTTATGTGGTTAGGCTTCTTTACCTATGATTCGGCCTTAGCAGAATAATTGTGAACCTTAGTTTCTCGAGTAAATGACGAGAAGTAGATAGGTTTTTTTTAGGTATATTGGTGTTTTAAGAATATTTTTTTTAATCAAGCAATTTTATTACAAGTTTTCATGACTGATTACAAGGTATAAAGGCGGTATTGAGTTATTGTATTTTGACCTATCCCGCAAGTCCGACAGCTTCAGACCACATATCCCTATCCCTTCTATCCCTTCCATCCCTATCCTTATACCTTTCCTCCCGGTCTGAAGCGCCTATTAGTGCGGAAACAGACTTGAAAACACCATGAGATTTTTTGCCAAGGACGAGTTGTGTCATGCCGAAATTCAAAGTCTAATACGGCATGCACGATAAATATTTAGTCTTCCCCACGATAAATATTTAGTGATTGTTACACCTAAATACCTTATTGTTTTAACGCTTTCGATCCATTACGGAGGACGGGGATGAACATTTGGTTATTTCACTTCTGCGCTGTTATTTTGGGTTTTAAAATAATCCCTAACATTCTCCGCCCGTTCATAAATGTTCCATGCCTTACATTAAGCTTCGAGTTTATCTCTGAGAAAATATTCTCCGGATAGTAATGGTGCATGTGTTATCGATGTGTATCGTTATGATTATATCAATGTGATAAGCATTGGCTGGCATTCGGCTGTATTTGAGGCAGGTTAAACCATTTAGAGTAAACGACGATAAACATACCATCTACTGTAAATATTAAGAATCTAAAATAAGCTATATTTTTCGTGAATATTCATTTGCAACTTAGATAAGGTCCCCGAAATGACTTGAGGCGAATGTTATTTTGATTGTTAGCCCAATACTAGCTCATATACTCCTAATATGGTTCATAAGTATAGGAGGAAGTATGAGGTGGAACTGGAAAATCATACCATTTGTATAGCACACTGTAGTTGTGGGTTTAATGCGATTATTTATGCATGTGTATGATATTCCTTAAGCATTGTATTTCCCTTTTCCGCGTGTTATGTGTTGTTCAGTTATATGGCTGTAGTCTTAATATATGTACCTACTCAATTATCGGTTATGTGCAAGCCTCTCAGGGCTCTGCAACCACCTTCCGCCCAATTAGGCTCCCAGGGGATGCTAATTACATCTAGTCTTCAATGGCTAATACTTTCCTTTTGGCCAGGGTCTCTAACGCCACTTTCCAACACCACGGGATCATTATTTCGATTCGAATTCATTAAGTAACACGAATCTATAGTTCGGACTCATTCTTTCCGTAAGTTTCGCTAACAAGTCCTTACAAGGGCCAATTTACCTGAAGATCGGGTTGGTGTGGTGGATAGAGTATTGGTCTCCCATCCCGAGGGCCTGAGTTCGATTCCCGGTAGTGGCGGATTTTTCAGAGGCAAACCGGTCCCTTCATGAGTGCCTAGTGGAGGGCATTTCAGGTTCAGTACTCCGTCCGCCGGATGGGACGTTAAGCCGTGGTTCCCTTGGCGCCTGTCGTTAAGAGTAAACTAATACCGACGCCGGGTTTCTCTCCACCCTTCTTCCATCACCTGCAAACTCCTGTTTTTACCCAGTTACCCACCTATCCTAAAATGGCGCAAATGACCTTAGCTGTCGGCTGCCTACCTTGAATAACCAACCAACCAAACAGCCAATTTAATTACTACACATTTGTAGAGTTCACGCCGAGAGTCTTTTTGTATTTTATCAATATCCCGAACCAAATAAGTTTAAGTAATTGCATGCAATGATGGCGTATAATGTGGAAATCTATTGCTACGATATTGCCATCTGACAATGATATGGTGAGCAACTAAATCCTCACCGTAGCACTTTTTTGCTTATCTGCGATCATTTAGGGGTAAGAAACTGATTTCGAACGCTTGTGATTAGCATTATGTTACCATAATTATTTTTTGGTCGGCCCACTCCGATGATCCCGAATTGGATGGCAGCGGAAATATTAAGTTAAACCAAAATATCAGGAGTCATCCATATATTACGCGAAACTGATTTTTTTTAGCTTTTCTCATCCCCTTCTCCTCTATGAATATCAGAAACATTCGCTGTTTCCTCACCTTACGTGACGCTAGCAATGAAACCTCATCTACATATGCATCATATACTGCAAGCCACCTCGAGATTGTGTGGCAGAGGTAGAAATATCTCCATAAACGCTTTACTTGCATACAAAATTAGAGGCAAAAGGCCGATACTCAGTGGATGTTAGATGTGGTAATGAATTGATATATATGTATTTATTTCAATAGTCTCATCCAAAATTCCCTCGCATGCATGAATTTAATAATGTTAAAACATGATTCGTGCACTAGAGACTAATTTAACAATATTTCTCCTACCTACCCTTATACTGTGTTGGCTTCCAACTGATAGCTACCACTACAGACTACTCTAATAGTATTTAACATACCTATCCCTTCGCAATGCTGTCCATTATGTTCTCTAGTGGTACGTAGGAAAAATGACATTATAAATCTAACGGTACGACACTATAGTATCTCTCTTATTTTGTATCTATGATCAAATCTAGCTTAGTACAATATGTTTCTAAAATCTACTGCAAATTTGCCTTAAATGTTTAGTCTTCATTTTAACCTGCGTTCTGATAGTTTCCCAAGATCTAGCCCTTCGGCTCGGACTCGGTTCCTCCATTAAATTTCTAACACCTACTCAATTCTCATAACGGACTTTAACTACTATTGCTGCTCTCCTTTGCACACGCTTAAATCCACTGTCATACCTTCCTTAAATGGATCATATGTGCCCTTAGTTTTATAATTGAGGTTCAAAGAGGGACACGTTGCATCTTTCTTGTACTCTCCTGTCACTTTCGCCCATACTCCTGTTCACGAATCTTAAGTTCGTTTGTTACGCCTGTTGTTTCCTATGTTTTTCCTTTATGTTTAATCTTTGGCAATAGTGAAATCTAGATATTCAATAAATTCTACATTCGATATTTTATAATATTTTATTTTATTCCATTGCATACGTATTTTTGGGGGAGAGTTATTCTTCCAAAAGTTCAGTACCGCTTATTTCTTTACATTTAATTCAAGCTCCGAAATAAAACATCAGTCATCAATTGCTGTTACTAACGACTGCCTGTCATCTTTGTCCTTAACTTCCCTATGCATATACTATACTAACTATACATACTCTACTATAGTATATATACATGCATATACTATACTTTACTATATACACATGCATATACTATACTATACATCATCGGCAAAAGAGCGGAGCTTAGTGTTAGTTACGGCGTTCAAGTCATTTGTGTTAACCCTTTCTTTATTATGCGTTATAAAAATCATGTATCTCATATATCTTATTTATTTCTAAATATAAGGAATTAAGTGATGATTATTATATTATTAGTTGGACAAAGAATACATTTATAAAATATCTTTTTCGCAACATAACGGAAGAATGACCCCCCACGTTGCTAGTTCTTCGTAAAGAATACGTGATATTTCTCCATAGTGGAAAAAAGGAACAAATTTTTCGAATCTGACAAAAAAAATTTATTAGTCTATACCCAGGTTTCGACAGTTTATGTCATCTACAGGTGAATTCAAATTAACTGTCGAAACCCCGGTCGTGGATTAAAAATTTATTTATTGAAATTCGCAAAGTTCCTTCTTTTTTTCACCGCATAGAATATGATTACATCACGGATGATCTCCAGTCGTTGAAGTAATACCTTGTTAAATGCATGTCTGTTCACCCACTGCCACACACCCTCAAATTGGCTCGCAGGGTGTTACGTTGGTGGAGATGATGGGAGGGACTCTTCCTCGTGTCTCCCGCCGTGCACCCGTTGGTGATGCGTGTGGGTGTGGGCGTAACCTCTCCTCTCTCCCCATTCCCTCTCCTCTCCCCCCATTCCCTCGCGGCCCCACCGACACGCTCCCGTTTCGAATTCCATCACGCGAAAATGTCACGCGTGCGCGGACGGGGAGGCACGGAATTGCGGATGTGACTCGGAGAGGAGTTGGCGAGTCCCGCACACGCAATGAGAGCCATCTCGAATCGCATTACTGCAGGAACGTTGCGGCATACGTCCTTCTCCATTTGGAAGGGTTCTCCGGGAATGAAATGTGCGTTTTCGCGCTCGCGTTATCAACCCTCGCGTCACGTTAGCCGTTCAGGGTACCGCGAATCTGATTTCCTCTTGAGTGTAGGTGGTCTATCCATCTGGATCCTCCTCTCCAGTTCTGGACGCCACTAATGCCGCTCTGAAAATCTCACGAATACCAAAGCACCATCGTCTTCATATCGTTTATTTGCGGCTTTTGGTGTACAATCCTCCTGATCACCCAGTTCATCCTACATCTGAATCATAATAATTAATTATACACAACCACATAATACCCAGCATGCGACCTCAAGGGTGTGCAGCAGGTGGTAAACCATCTCCAGGATATGCATTACCAATCAGAGAGAATAATGTTACACTTGCTAGCATGCAAAAAATACTTACTACACCATACATGCAGTGTATAGGTACATGCAACTAAGAAGCGTATTGTTACCACTCCGAGGAAAAAGCTAGACATGTCGCTAAACACGTGAAATGTTGGCTATAAATGACATTATTGTTAGTTTATTCAAAGCAATGAAATATTTGTTGATTAGTCAGTCATACCTATAAATAAATTAAATAATTGACTTACATTTCCTTGAGCATGCATGAGCCTGTAGTGTTAAAACACTGAATTCTAATTTATCGCATCGAAATCTACAATGCCTATTCCGATTTCGTTATGTATGTACCTTGGCTGTAGGTAATCTTCAACTGTTCCGAGTGGTGCGCGGAAAAAATGAATTTTCAGCCTCTCTCTCTTGCTATCCATCTCTGTAATTTTGTCTTCATGATATTAAATTTACTTATTATTTGGGGGTCGTGGTGGCCTAGTGGGTGGAGCACTGAGCTACTGACCGGAGGGTCCCGGGTTTAAATCCCGGGCAAGAGCCTCTCTGGACACCCCCATTTAAAATTCTCGCGATTCGATTTCTGCGTGTCAGAACTTCGTAGGCAATCGCAGGTTGCCCGTAGGAAATTGCAGGTGGCCCAGGGAAAGGAACTGGCCCCCCTGCACTGAATATGTGTATTTCACACGCCATTGGCTTAGTACGGGGTGAGCTCTACTCTCACTTATCAAACCAACTTTCGGATTGAATCAGTGAGTGAGTGAGAGATATTATCTGCCATATACGCTGGTGTTATGACCACTATCCCTAAGCTTTATTTATAACCAAATATCCCTATGCTTATGAAAATTTTAGAGAAATTAACTGTTTAAAATTTGTGTGGAAGATTTAATGGGTATTTTAACCTCTGAAGACTTTTCCGTGATGATATTTTGTATGCGAAATTATGTTACTTCAATGCTTGCTATGGAGGTTTCACTCATAATTCAGTCGTACCTACGTTACGTGTTTTACGATATTTCGCTATGTAGGTACCTCTCTTCACGCGTTTAACTGTTGTCGCTTCAGATTAAATAGTTGATGTTATGCAATATTTTCGTGTTCGAATCAAATAATTTTACTGATGATATATAAGTTTACGGATTCCAGTTCCTATCCCTGTGCCACTTGCAGTTTCTCAAAAAGATTTGTTATCCAGATGGTAACTTACCCTGTATTTATTTGACTTGACGCGTCTAAAGATCTCTCCCAGGTCCTTCGATCAACAGCCCAACTTCCTAACCACTAGTCTTACACGTTCAATTCTTAGCAAAGTCAATTATTCTACATCTACATCTACACGATACCCTGCAAGCCACCGCGAGGGTGTGTGGCAGGGGGTGAAGGTCACCAAGCATGCACTACTAGCATGCAAGCAAGCAACTAAAGGGTCTCATGCAACTAGATTGTTAGTATCTATAGTATTTGAGGGGTTAATACATGCATCATGCACTACAGAATACTCTAAAATATTTCCCCTACCTATCCCTTTCCTATGCTGCCTATTCTGTTCTCTTATAGTACGGGGGAAAAATGCCATTTTGAATCTATCTGTACGACAATCTATCTCTCTAATTTTATTTATCTGGTCAAATCTAGCATAATACGCTGGTGTTTTTAATATGTGCCTAACATCTTCAGTAAAGCTATCCGATTGAAATTTCTCTAATAGATTTAATCTGAACTTTAATCTACGCTCTGATAATGATTCCCACCCTAATTCTTGTATTAATTCTGATACACTACTCAACCTATCGTAACACCTTTTGACGAACCTAGCTGCTCTACGCTGCACACAGTCTAGTTCTCGAATCAAACCTAATTCATTAGGATCCCATACACTGGCTGCATACTCAAGGTGGGGCCTAACTAGTGAAAAGTAGCATCGCTCTTTTGTCTTCTCATCACATTTCCCAAGTACTCTTATTATAAATCCTAGCTTTCTCTTCAAGTAAAATTCAAGTAAAATAAAGAATTATTGTGGATTTCAGTGTGGGACTACTACTGTGGATTTCAGGGTCTATTTATATGGTCGAAGGACGATTGGTTGCAATATGGTCAGCCCCTTTAGGTAAGGAATGTTTTCAGTGTGTGATTTGATGTCCGCTCTGAAGGCCGGTCGTCTTCTTAGTTGTCACGTCCCCCCTATAACACGCGCGTGTCGTTCTCGGCCACCCACATGGCTTGCTAGTCCGGCACACAAGGCGCGCGGTACCGCAAGGTCACATTTCTCCTGTCATCTTTCGCTCCCACGTATATTTTTCACTCTCTCGAACCCCTTATCGCCATTCTATTTCTGTCCCTCCTCGCTGAAGAATGAATTGTCGCGAAGTGCCCGCTGATGAAACGTGATTTGCGTGGCACCCTTAATTTTCTTTATTCGCTTCTCCGAGACTGTATTACTTCCCGAATTTCCTTGTATCCTCTCCAGACTCCGTCACGTTTGTGTGCGTGGAGATTTCTAAGTAATGGGGACAGTGAACATCGATAAAGGATGTAGATAAATATAAAACCCGGTGTCTCATCCCTAAATATTTCGTTCTGCTTTATCCCTAGCCTTCATTCCATCCCTGTCGTGTCATATTTACTTATTTATAACCTCCCGATACATTCTTCCACCTCTTTTATGTATTGTAATAGGAAAGAACGCTGTCTTTTAGAATTTTTCAAGTGATTAAATTTGCCTTTTTTAAAATTATGAAGTTACCGGTGTTGTTTCGTCTTGCGAGAGTTGCTCATAGTTGCGGGGGCTAAGAGATAGAATCATTAATATTTTTAAATGGGACTTTCGTGTTGACACCGCTTCACAATGACGATTGGAGTCTTTTCCCCGATGTCTGGTGATGCGGAAGCCTTGGAGATACTTTGACCTGAGTTCAAAATCCAATTTGAAGAAATACCCAAGCGGAATTTCGTCACACTATTTGTACGTTATCATAAGAGCGTAAAAATGGCGAGTGCTCCATTATTCACGATGGAAACCCACAAAAAAACTCAAAATATTGTGAAATCCCAGAGAAATTTCGTAATGTCCGGAAAGTTTTGGTCGTATTTTTAGATTATTATTTCGCCCTATCTATTCTTTCTCGCCGAACATTGCACTTTATTCGAGCGAGACTTCCCTAGGGTTTTGGTGACTATGTTTAGTTGGCTGTGTTAAGCGTTATACATCCATTTGCGTGCAGCTTCATTGATTCGCTAGCACTTGGGGTGTCCATTGTGTTTCGGTTTTCATCATCTAATGTAGAAATTAAAATTAAATTGTTTTGTCGCTATGTTCAAAGCACAAACGCGAACCATAACTGATGAGGAAAAAAGTCCGTCGATAACACTCTGCATTACTCATTTCGACATGTAATTCATTAGTTCGTGAGATACATGGAACTTATGCAGATTCCCACGGATAAGATATTCCTATTAAGCCGGTATTCGAACCACGGAATTTTGAATTTTGCTCCTTCCACTATGGACGGCTATCTTGTTCTATGGTCTAGCTTACTGGTTTGCGCAACCACTCAAAAATCACAATGTCAATTGTTTGATTCCCAGTCCAGGAGACATTTTTCTCTGGTTATTTGAGTTAATTTGTGATTGCTTTCTTCGCATTCCCTGCTGTCTTGAGATGTTTCCCGCCGCGTGAACGGAGGCTCACTATAATATCATGTGGGATCATATGCACTACAAAGTTTAATTTGCACGCAATATGCGAGGAGATGTTTAAATAAAAATACATGCTTGGATTAGAAATTTATTGATGCGTGAAGATATACAAAATATCATAAAAATGTAGATTGTCTATACTAATTATCTCGTAGATAGATAGGTAGATTTGCGTTTTAGGGATGCTTCGACGGCAGTGGTCATTTCGCACCTCCTAATTACCCTTTAAAACATAAGTAATTAGAATGCTTGAGTAGGTATCTTATATTTTTCGAATTTTTATATTTTAGATACTACTTATCTTCATAGTAATTTTATTAAGTCGCTTTCATTCAGGAATTTAATTAAGTTATTCATCCTCTCTAAACAATTGCCTAAAATGTCAGGCAGTTCTCCTCTTATGTTAAAGATTTTCCGCAATTCCCGATATTTGTTGCACTCCGTCAGGAGGTGCTTTACGCTCAGGGGACGGTCGCAATCGTCACTAATTATCTCTTTGGAAACTTCGGTTTGATGTGTTATAAATCCAAATGCGAGTAACTGGATTTCATTGATGTTGCCAGGCTTTTCTAATTCTATTTATCTTCTTACTGTCCTTGTTGTAAGCTCATAGTCAGGCACCTAGCAAGGGGAGAGCTTCTAGGGCTTCAGCCTCCTCCACCCCCGAAATTTTTACCGGATAATTTTGTTGTACTGATTTTACCTGGGCATGATATTTCCGATTTCACTGCATATAATTCAAGTGCTAAGTGTCTAGAAACGTGATCACTAGTTTGATGCATGTGCATGGCTAATAATTGTTCTTTTCAATTTGATATGTATGTATGCGTTGAACTTCTGTTCTGGGGCCGGTCAAATTAACTGCTTCATAACAAGGTAAGCAATGAACTTTACCAATGGGAAGACATAGAAATGGAATAATTGAAGGTAAAAAAAAGTACTGAAAATTGAGATTTGTGACCTGTCGGCACGGAACGGGCAAGGCTGATTTGTTTCAAGTTACTCTACTCTAGGATTAGTCCCCCTCCCCCGAAATAAATATCTATCTACGTGCCTACTCATGGTATCCTCTTTTAATGTTCGGTTCGAATACACATTTCTGGGTACGACGTTCAGACCAACACGCGAGGGAGTTCTATTTGACATTCACGTGCGAGGAATTATGTAGAAAAGTTATCCGGCTGTCGAAAGTTCTCTCCGTGGAGAGAACCTGTCAACAAAACCGAGACCATGCGACGTAAGTGTTTTTCAAATCTTTTGCGCACATGTTGGACGAGTGGGGTAAGGAATCTCCTGCGTAAATCACCGGAGAAATTCGGGAGTTGAGACGATGTTTCCCCACACATGGTCACCTTGGGCGCGTTCAAAAACGTGATCCGGCCCCCTTCGGCCCGCTCCGATGCTCCACGCGCGTGTCCATTTCCTCTATTCTGGGTCGTCCGAGTAGAATATTACGTCTTGCAGGAAATGCGCCCTGTAGGGTTGTGTTTGAAACCGTCGAGATTATCTCGAATGGGTAACCAAGGTGACATGTGGTATAAACACGATTTATTCACAAATTTGGTGTGCTATAACCCCTGATTACAACCTGATTTATTGTACACACTTGTGTTTTATCCCATCTGGGAGTTCTTTAGTAGATGCAGATGAAAATGACTCATGTGAAACAATTAATGACATTGTAATGACAATTCAGAGACACTAAATTTTGTAAACCATTCGTGTTTGCACCACGTGACTCCTTGGTTGCCTAATCGAGATAAACACGACTGTTTCAAACACTTCCCCCTGGTCCTCGTTCATGCCATTGCTCATTGAAGGAGAATGTTGAAAAACTAGGGCATGCTTACAAACACAATTATGGAGATCCTCTTACGACTTTATTTTCTCAGCGATGGGAATTTTTTTAAGTTAAAATTTAATTTCCATTAAAAAAAATTTTCTCAAAAAATATTTTTTTCAAGCTTGTAATATTTAAGATGTGGGTATTTAATGTGTCATCTAAAGGACACCTGCATAACTTAAATAATTGCGCATATTTTATAATATTAACGACACAATACTATCAGATTCATTTTACAATTATACTTATGGTGTTTTCTTCCGTAATAAAGCCGCTAAGCCATGAAATTAGAAATCAAACAGAAAAATCTTGTGTTGCTCATTAAAAAAATATGTAGTTTTCAATCTTCATTGCTCTTATCCTGAAAGAATATTCAGCCGGCAGACTTATTCTCAAGTTCACGCCCTTTTCCCTGCAACCTTATTCAATCCAGGCCCAAGTCAGTTTCCTGGCCGTCGTAATGCTTACCGCAGATTGATCGACTACTTTTCCGGGCTTCATTATCGGTAGTGTTCTGATTGGACCAGCACGTTAGCGATGAAAAGGCTCTTCTTAGAATGACGGGCGCAAAAAGCTCCTTGTGAGCTATTGGATCCTATGTTTAATCCATTGTTATCCTCAATGCAATTGTCGAGGGGGAAGTGGTCGGCCATTGCATCGATAGCGGTCGACATCGAGGACGACGCATGAATCATTATCCCCTGATCGTTGGGTATCGTTTTTACATATTTCCTCCTTGGGTAAGAGGAAAGATTGCTTCCTCTCACCGTGTCTATAGCCAATAGGGTAGTTTCCTATTATTTTTTTATTGTCTTGATCGAAAGTTTATAACCTCTGGAGTACGTGTTTTAAGCCGTTCGATTTTTAAATGACGTTAAGTATTTTTCCTCATTAATTAAAAAGTGAAAAAAATCAATGGCGCGAAAACGCGACGGCAAACTATTGCATGCCGGTTAATCCTACGCGTAACGTCAAACTATTTCCTCTACCTGCCACCAGGTGGTGCTGCGGGCGCTTCCAAATAGACGCCGCACTCCGTTAAAGCTTATTAACAAGTATTGGAGGCATATTTATTCCGTTAATTAATTATAATTAACTTTTATTGATTTATTTAACATTACTTATGCAGTTGATTCATTTAAAATCAGTTAGTATTCCTTTCACAAGCATATCATGTAGTTCGCCTATCGCCGCACGACCTTCACGCCATGCTTCGTCGTAGCAGAAGACACAGCAAGCAGGACGTCCTTGAGCCTATAAAATGACTAATAATACCATGTTTAACTGAGAATTCTTTTCCAACATTGATAGTTTTTACAGGTTAATACTAATAAATATTCACTAGAGCTAAGGGGCCCTGAAATACAACGGTAAGTTCAGGAGACGAATTTTCCTATGCTTCGCAACGTAAACTACATACCTGTTACGTCAGCATGAAGGCAGCTCACCCCGCCATTTCAGAGCCTTTTCAAATGGCCTTAAAACTAACATTTAATTCTCTAGTAAACTGGGATTTCTCAATACAAACTTTTTGCGTAAAATAAATACATTTATGGCAGGGCACAAATCGCAATTAATGAAGTCTGTTTTCTTTGATGAAGGAAACTACCCTATTTAATAAGTCCATATTTTAACGTATTAGGCGATAATCAATGGAAATGTGAGAAATACAGCATTATCACAGAAATACGTTGTAAATTTCTACTATAAGTTTATTACACCGACCCAGGTTTCAGCAAGACATTGCCACTATAAAGGTTGTGGCAATGAAAAGGCCCTTGATAATGGCAATGTCTTGTTGAAACGTGGGTCGATGTAAAAAACGTATTGTGGAAATTTATAAAGTATTTCTGTGGTAATGCAAATTTATAATTAGCGTTATTTTTGGCTTCAGATATGAGTAAATTACCGACAACATGTCAAATCAGCTGACTTAAATTAACTGTCGGACAAACAAGGTATCTATCCCCAATGCGACATCCTAATTAGGTTTACGAGATATTGCAATATATTGACATCAATAAATGATATCGTAATCACTACGCGACTCGTACTGCAACTCGTACGACATATCAGCGAGATATCGCATTGGAAATAGATTTTACAAAAGAACCCTTGTGAAATACGAATAGAGGATGGGAGAGGGTTGTGACGAGGTGGGATGAAAATGAAATACGTATTTCCTTGGAAATGGAGAGGTGATCAGCGAAGATTTGCTAGCTTTTTAGAAAGTTGCTATAATATATGAGTAAGATGTATCGCAATTTTTGCTATACCGAATTTCGCTCCGCATCACGCGATACACGACTTTACGTGTTTCCGGTATCATTCGATGTGCAGTATCATGATATATTTTTGACCCGTTCGATATTCACAGTCGTAAAATGTTAGTCGATACATGGCTATTTTATTTGCAATGATCTTGTCTTTGCATAAAGGCAAATTTAACATTATAACGTCCTACTATTATACGATCAACTCTTGAGTTAGCAAAATTGGATATTGAAATCACACCCACTCGGAATACGAATCCGCGATCTTGAGAGTGGCATGCGAAGATGTAACTCGTGGAGTCACAAAACCTGGAAAAAAATAATGATTCCGCCCGGGATCGAACCGGGGACCTTCCGCGTGTTAGGCGGATGTGATAACCACTACACCACGGAATCAACGGATCGAAGGAAAAGATATTGGTCTCTTCTCTTGCAACGTGCAACCCAGTATTTGCCATATAAATGATCTTTGACGTGATTTAGGTCTCTATTGTTGGAGGCCAAAGGCAGCTAAGGTCATTTTTGGAATTAAGTTTTAATTAGGTTAGAGTGGAAATAAGTAGTAATTTTTCAGAGAATGGAGGAAGGGGGTATTCATGTTTAATCCGTTGTTTCTTGGTAGCATATTTATGTACATAGAGGGTTATTAATTTGGAGGTAGATGATAGCTTGTAATTTGAGGTTTCATTGCCTGTAAATCTACTTTTATTCTAGGGTAAATTTATTTCACTTGACATTAAAAGTTGAAGTAATTTACCTCTCAGTGATTCCGTGTGTAAACGTAGTCCATTCCTGGTGTGCAGTAGCCATCTGCCACTCACTTTTATATTGTTCTTTATGGGAGGCCACCGACAGCTGAGGTAACCTGCCGTACGGTGTATAGGTCGTTATATGGATATTGGCAGGATATTTGGGAACAGAGGAAGGGTTGAGCGAGGCGTGACGCCGTGTGGCCTGATCTTTACGAAAGGTGCCATGGGGTCTACGGTTTAACGTTCTATTCGATGGACGGTGTGCTGAACTTGAAATGTTCTCCACAGAGCACTCGCAGTGGAGACCGGTATGCCCACAAAATATCTCTGCCACTTCCGGGATCTGAACCCAGGCCCTCGGAACGAAAGGCTGGTACTCTAGACGCCAATATCAACCTTCCGGTCCTGGCTTCCGCTAAGGAATGTCCTTTCATTCATCTTACTTCTCTTACCTTACTCTTTTAAGTTTTACCGCGTAAAAAAAACTTCAACTGTTAGTATGGCAGGTAGGAAGCCCAAATACTGTACTTACCAAAATGGCCGCTGGCTTCTCAAATCAGCTGAGATACCTCCTCAAGTTTATATCGCAGAGTTCTCCCGTAACCCATTATTTGGCTGCCGTGGTGTTGGTCTTCAGCGGTTTCAGAGAACTAGACAGTGTGCAGCGTAGAGCAGCTAGGTTCGTTAAAAGGTGTTACGATAGGTTGAGTAGCGTTTCAGAAATAATAAAAGAATTAGGGTGGGAATCATTATCAGAGCGTAGGTTAAAGTACAGATTGAATCTATTAGAGAAATTTCAATTGGATAGCTTTACTGAAGATGTTAGGCACATATTAAAAACACCAGCGTATTATGCTAGATTCGACCAGATAAACAAGTTTAGAGAGATAGATTGTCGTACCGATAGATTCAAAATGGCATTTTTCCCCCGTACTATAAGAGAACAGAATAGGCAGCATAGCAAAGGGATAGGTAGGGGAAATATTTTAGAGTAGTCTGTAGTGCATGATTCATGTGTTAATCCCTTAAATACTATAGATACTGACAATCTAGTTGCATGAGACCCTATAGTTGCTAGTTTGCATGTTAGTAGTGCATGCTTGGTCATCTTCACCTCCTGCCACACACTCTCGCGGTGGCTTGCAGGGTATCGTGTAGATTTAGATGTAGATGTTTGGATTTATTTATGTGCTTACCATCATCCGCGTTCTGGACTCCTTGGATTCCACTCCCGAATCGGTCAGTCCCGTAATCGGCTTTGTTTTGGCTTCTGCCGGGGGAATGTTCGGGAATGGCGGCTTTGTTTCGTCGTCCCCTGATCCCGCTGCGCGGCGTGCATCATCCCCCCTCCCCCGCCCTCGACATAAATGGCGCCCACGCGAAAATAAACAAGACGGGCGCACGCCGACCAGAGCTTGGGTGGTCTCCATCCAGCCATCGCGGAAGTCAGTAAGGCTAGCCACCGAGCATGTTGTGGTCTCGTCAATTGGTCGTTTGCAGTCAGCACCCGCCTCCATCGCTTTGTCGCGAGAGCGAGCTTCCCGTCTTACCCGCCTCGATGTAGTCACTGCCAGCATTGTCCTGCTTTTCGAATCACTTCCAGGGGGGTTGTGTTTGAAACCGTCTTGATTATCTCGAAGAGGTAACCAAGGAGTCGCGTGGTGTAAACAATAATGGTTCGCAAATTGATTGTAGTAATAGAAATGTGTTTATATCGAGTTGTTTGGTCGTTTTTGATAAACACCAGTTTGCGCCAACGTTTCGCCTCTTTATTTCGGCTTCTTCAGGGCTTTGGTGACAACAGCAACGTTGTTGTTTTTAAAAAAATGTCTCTTAAGCCCTGAAGAAGCCGAAATACAGAGGCGAAACGTTGGCGCAATTTGTTGTTTATCAAAAACGACCAAACAACTCCATATAAACACATTTCTATTACTACACAAATAAAGTGGTCAATAAGAATACTTCATCATAACAAATGATTGTGTTAAAACTGCTGATTGCAACCCGATTTATTGTTTGCACCTGTGTTTCATCTCATCTGGGGTCTCTATGGTCGAGACAGACGAGAAAACCTCAAGTGAAAACAATTAATGATATTGAAAAGAGCGATTTTGACACACTAAATTTGCAAACCAGTCGTGTTTGTACCATATAATTCTTGGTTACCTATTCTAGATAATCCCGACGGTTTCGAACAATAGCCACCTTGGGGGGCTGTGTTTGAAACCGTTTCAAACACAGCCCCCCAAAGTGGCAATTGTTTGGCCCCTCTGTAGAATAGGCAGCCTGTACATGGCATCCGATTGAATTATTTTTGGTATAAGAGTTGGATAGTGAGCATAAAAGATCATTTGGGTATGTAAAAAGGTTTCATGATAGGATTAGCGATGTGTCCGAATAGTTAGAAGAATTTAGTTAGGAATTATTATCCAATCGTAGGTTGCTGTGCAGTCTAATGTATATACATTCTCTGAAGATGAAACAAATATATTAAGCACCCCAGCAAGATACTGTGGGCTGAGCAGGTATGTAAATTACAGTAATAAAATTAGAGGGATAGGTAGTGAGACAGACTGTTTTTTAATGTTATTCTTGGTATCTCTATTTCAACCTTACACGCTCAATGTGCTGTATCGGCTTCACGATTCTCTTATAACGCTCAGGTTGCCACTATATCGACTCTTTATATAAGTGGCTATCCTTAAAGCATTAAAGAAAATAAAATACTGAATTCACTCTTGGGAAAAAAAATTGTAAATATTTACATTTCTATCGTCTTGGAGAACTTATAGGTTTTGCGAACAATATGTCTAAACCTCAAATTTAATCTTTCCAAGATTTAGCTATGAGTTTCTTGGCAAGAAAATCAAAAATACCGTAAGCGTATTAAACCCAGCGTATTACAGTAGGGGTGAAAATGCCTGCCTTACGATGGTTCACCCACTTCCACACGCGGCTACCTCTGTTAAACGTTAATTTTGGTTTTTCGGCTGTTATCTAAAGTTAGATACTTAAAAATTCATCAAATGAACCATTACTCCACGTATGAATATTGACAGTAAATTAGACTAACTACAATCCCATTTTGAAACTAAGATATGGTTTAATAATGTGCAACAACTCCCAGATTATTTAATAATAAATAACACGCTATTTTCAAGTTTGACCTGTACCATGAGAATAGTTTTATAGTCGTGATGAACTTTAGTGAGAAAACCGTGAATGTTTTTGTATGTATCCACTACGCCCAAGACTTTTGCCTAGAGCAGGGGTAACGAGTCACTACCCGAAACGTCAACAGCATTACACTCACTTACCCGGTGTAGAGCCCGAGAAGAGTTCATCGCTGCAATTCGCCGGGAAAGCGTAAAATCTTAGTTCTATAGTCATCTGCCTGCGTATTTACCATGCAACGGGAACATTTTTGTGCAAGATTGGGGTAGTCCGTCATGGTTGACGTTAATTTGAGGCAGGAGGATGAGGCTGTTATTGCAAGTGAATTCGCCGTGTTCCTAAGTTTGAATTTAGAAGATTTAGCAGTGTAACTGAAGGTGTAATTAAATAAAGAAGGAATCGTCTACTCGACGGCAGTACTAACCTGGTCTAGAGATATAAATGAAGGTGTGTATCAGAGGGTGAAGCTGTACTAATCGTTACACGACCTAGTCCATTTCGTAGGTTTCGTAGGCGTCGGAATGATAGTCTTGGCACTTCCGAGGCTTCGTTCGCGAAAGGTGGCTTGCAACATCGAGATTACAGTGTCGCTGTCAGTCCGGTAAAACTCGTCAGTCACATGGCTACACACGCGGGCGAGGACCCCTACCGGTAGAGAAAAGTTATCATGTCAACGTCTGTGGAGAACACTGCGAGCCACTACGGGAGTGAGCCGGGATTGAATAATCATGGAACCTCTAATTTACAGCGCACTTTTTGTGTTAAATATATTTCCACGAGCTTAAAATGGTTTTGCCGGACTTGCACCCGGGGCGTTTTAATTAGGTATTAGAAAATATGTGGGTCATTCCACGTCAATTCGAACAGAAAATAGGCAAAAATGACCCTTATGGTCACTGAATTTGTTAAAATTGGGCATAACGGCTCCATTTGATAGGAAAATGAAAAAGCTAAAGCCGTTTTGCAAAACACGTAACCGTTTCCGAAATATTGCAACGCTGCAAAATTCGAATTTTTCCAAAGTTACTACACATTTTACGATATATCTCCAAGACGATTAAAACTACAGACGTGGTTAAGAGCTTATTTTAAAGCCCTTGAATTGGAAAAATATATTTAATGGATTACATTGTGAAATACTAACAGTTTTATAATGTTTATAACAATTTTAATGTTTCAAATCGATTTTTGACGATGTACATACATATCTACACCTTCGATTTTTCTCATTTTTTTTATATGTTATAGACACAACCCTCCTCTACAAATTAAAAAAGTTTTCTGGAGTTAATAATTCATTTAAGAAATAAAAATATTTTTGATTGAAGGCGTGACGCCCGCCGGTCGTCGCGGCGTAGGTTATGCCCAATTTTAACAAAATCGGTGACCCTATAGGCAATCACCTGGTCAATTTGAAATTGAATGACCCATATACAGTTTTGATTTTTATTAGCATTTTAAATCTTGGATTGAATGCACTATGCTATTGACAATGTAGGCAACCAAGAGTTTAACTTACTACTTAATAGTAGATTTATTATCCTGGGTAACCTACATAACTACCTACCTATTCCATCTTAACGATGCCTAGGATTATCTGAAATATACAGTGGGAAAGTAATGATATCCGTGTCCAATTTATCTAATATCCCTTGTAGGTACATAAAGTTAATGATGACTAAAATATTGGCTGATGGCCGTGTCTGTTGTTTTATTAATTTATGATTGTAGACACCGCACGACAAATACAGTAAATTTGAAAAATAATGAGAAGAAAAATTAAACTGATTTTTAAAATGATTCTCAATATGATAGAGCAATGAATATACTTTATGCTACTTTCGCTTACGGCAACATAAGGTTTCTTACGACAACATTGGCAATCAGTTGACATCGATCACCACCACTTCGAAAAAATATTCATAGATGTAATCGGTCATGTCAAATACGGTTATTTCATTTACTAGCATACGAATGGTATGCAACCGATGCTTTCTGAAATACAGGTGGCATTTCTGAAATAACATTGCTGATTTTTGAAATACAGCAGGGGAAGGTGTTGAGAAATCTGTTTAAGTGATATAACAACTTGGGATGTCCTCAGGAGTGCCGTGAGTTTTCAGAGTCATGCGGAAGCTTTTTTGTTGATGGTGTGCATGCACGCTTGTTGTGTCGCTATGTTGGCGTCCTGCCAGCAGTAAATTTGAAAAAGTACGAAAACACGTCATTCCGTGACATTGACTCGTGAAGGTTGACTAGAAATTGCTTATTTTTAGAGGTACATACCATTTAAAGACACGGAGCTAGTTGAGGACGTATATATCTATCTTGTAAGAAATTCATGTAAAAGAATAGCTTCTAATTTTAACCATCTAACTGGCATGTTGACTGTAGTAGTATTTTACTTGAAAAAACAACCAACCAATTATTATCATATTGGTGTTTCAATAAGTCATGGCATTTACATCTTCATAATATCCTGCAAACCACCATAAAAGTGTGTTACATGGGGTGAATCTTCACCAAGCTTTTTATTATTAAATTGGATTGGCAATTTTCCACAAAGAAATCTTTACTCCGACCAGTTTCGATGTGATACATCATCATCAGGTGACAAAATCTCTCCAAAGTCCGATATATATACAAAATGAGGGGAGGAACCGGGGAAAAAATAAGGGAGGGAGTGAGGGAAGAGGAGGTTTGCAGGGTATTGCGTAGATGTTTGTCTGTTACTGTCCCTAACTATTCGCGCTAAAGAAAAAAAGAACTTGTCTCCGTTGCAGTCACTCTCTATATTTGTCGTCAGTAACAAATAGTGGGTACATTGTTGAAAAGTAACTAGTTACAATTACGAGTACCTTACAGTTACTTAAAGTAATTAGAAATGGGGTCTAAGGGGTTAATGTGGACCTGAATGCATGCTGTTTTTATGTCAAGTTATTATTCTAACACACTGTATTTAATCGAATTTTTGAACGCATATCTCGACCAATTCTCGAGGTTGCTGATGGAAATGATTCGGCTAGATGGAGGAAATATGGCGAGGCACGTTTACAGGGAGCGTCGTAAATCTTTAAAAATATCGAAACAACCTCCGGATTCACTATCGTTAGTACCGGAACCACTGACCTTCTAAAGCAGAAGAGATTTTGCCAAATTGAGTTATTTCATCAAGCGAGATGCAATCAAGGGAGTACCGTGAACTTTCAGAAAACCATGAGTAGATTACATGTATAAATGGCATGTTTTAATTCAACAATTGCAAGAAAAAATACCAAAAAAGTAACTTTTTCCGGTAGCATAGTTGCTCCCCATCACGGTACATGCGTATAGGGCTCAGAAAGGCTCATCTCGAGTTCAGTAACAGCTAAAATGAGGATTTAGATGAAGAAATGTCGACTCTTTATTGGTCACAAACTTGCTAAATGCGAGCTGCCGATTGGTTGTGTTTATCCTTGCCGCCATGCCTTTCCGAGTTGGTACAACTTTCTTTCATCATTGTATTCACTCATATCCTCGCTCGCTTGACACAGTTGTCTGTCGACAGGTGCTTCTCCAACTGAGGGAAACCCGCTTAAATGTCTGTAACAGTTTCACCGCGCAATGTCGCCTTTTGCGGATGAGAAACAAGAAAAAAAGAAACGATCGGCTGCGATTAATTTAGACGCAGCAATGCGTTGCAACAGAGGTTCCAGTTGGCATCGCTGTCACACCACTGGCCGAATACCATACCGGGATAAATTAATTTACGTATCAGGTGATAGGTACCCATTTAATGAGCAATCAACGATAGTGTGCTCGATGGAATGGGACAGAATCCTGCGGAATTCCACTATACCTCGGGGCCAGATCATAAATGTCTTACCTCGTCGTTTTCTTCTTCCTTCGTCCTCTCACGTAAACATAAACAGCTGTCTGCTGTAATTTCGATCTTCATTTTTTCAAATTCCCATTGGCCAGAATGCCGTTGCGTCATGAGGTCTTCGTGCATCTCCGTGGATCCATGACGTCACCTCGGAAAGACATCCCAACCGAATGTTTATGAACCGAATGTGGTTGCATGATCGCACGGAACGAAACTTTCGGAAAATCGCCGCCTTCCGAAACGAATTCGTAAACTCCGCCGTTCCGAGGCCGATTGTTGGGCCGAATTTACATGATAACCCCCCAGTTTGTGTAGTGGTTGATGTACTGGCCTGTGTACAGTGGAAGATATTTTTCATTGGCAAACCGGCCCCTACTTTTGAGTTCAGTACTCCGTCCGTCGGATGGGGCGCAAAGCCATGGTCCCCTGGGCGCTTTTCCGTTAAGAGTAGGCTAATGTCGACTCTACGCCGGGTTTCTCTCCAACCTTCCTCCTTTCCCTTCCATTCCGATCCTTGCACCTTTCCTCCTAGTCTAAAGTGCCCATTAGTGCAGAAACAGACTTGAAAATACGGATGACAACCTTGCAATTCCTATCGTTATACCCCTCCTCCCGATCTGAAGTGCATTTACGTGCGGGTACAAGTTGAAAACCAAGTAATACCCAACATTCATCTCCGTAAACTGAACGCTATGCAAGGCTGCAATCCATCTCTTACGTTAACTTATCGATGGAGAATTATAAATGAACTGCCCTCCACGAAGCACTCAAATAGACTGGTAACTGCTGAAAAAATCTGATACTGCCGGCATTCGAACCCGGGGCCTAGGGATGGTAATTCGCCTAGCCACCACGCCTAGCCACCAATCCCCATGAAATTTGATTCTTCACTAGAGACTTTTTTTTAGATGCTGTTGCTAGAGAAGGATGGAGAGTGATCTAGTTGGAGAGATGGAGGAAATGATGCGCGTAGCTCTAGTCCGAAAAGGAAAGGACGTTGTCGGGGAAATTCAAGGGAGACTGAAGTAGTTTAATGGGGAAGTACTGAGAGGGAATGAGCTCATGGAGGGATGAATTGCAAATAGTCGTTAGAGGAATACTGTGTGTGACATACGTAGGTGTTGGAGAAGACTACGTATTACTCAACGGAGGAAACATCAGATGAAACTGAGCAAATGCCAAAAATTGTTGGAAGTACAGTGGCGGTACCTAAAAATTCTCAAATTGCACAAAAAGAAAAAAAATATTTATGGAACTAAGATAGCCGTTGTATGATCTTATTAGCAATTTGAACATTTTAATAACATAACTTGGTAGAGATTCACAGTACATTTTATATAGCTATCCCTTTATTATGTAGGTATAAACATCTAAACATACTTGTTTATAAGTATCATAGCTGAATTAATTGATATATTCATGTATCGATTTATTTAGCCTTCGATATAACGTTGGGGGTCTAATCTCCCACCCCACTTTTCCCATGGTATATAAAAACTCTAAACGGTGCTGTTTGTATTGTTACAGTGATGATGGGTTTTGTAAATCGATAGGTAAATACTTCATATTGTGAACTGTTCAAAGTTATTTTAGTGTTAACACGTGCAGCGTTACTAAATGCCATCATGTATCGCCTTCCTCAATCGGATTTGTTGGCAATTGCATGATTTGGCTTAAAATTATTTCGAAATGAACGTAAAATATGAAAGTATAATAATCCTCACGTTGTTCCCCGCAATTGTAAATACTTTCACACACCATAATATATTTGTGTTTTAATATTGATATGTTGTGTATATATTTCTATCTTTCTTTTTTTCATTTATCATTCTTTAATTCCTTGAAGTATATCTTTTAATTTTTTAAGCTCAGATTATAATTGCTTTGAGTAATGACAATCATATGTTTATGTATTTATTTTAACGAGGGGTTAGATGGCAAAAGGGACAGTTTTGTCTCAATCTCGCCCTACTAAAGATCTTTTATTATTATCATTATTTAGGATAAAAACGAAGATGAATTTAAACATGTTATTTCCGCCAAATTACATGGCAATAGCCCTCAACGAAAGACTTCGTGAAGGCATAGTTTTCCTTCCTTAAAGTATTCAACCCAAATGCATTCGAGCAGGAGATTTTTTGCCCCGAATTCCCTTTAACCTTTTGGAACAAAAGGATGACGTTGCGACGCCGAAGAGCACGCGGGAAGGTCAAGGCGAGCGCGCGCGGTGCGCTGTTCTCTCTTGTCTTGCGCCCTCGTAGCGGACGGAAAATTACGCTAATCGAGTCTCCCTTGTTTCCGATCGACTGTTTACTTTGTTGCCGGGCGTCATGGTTGCTGTCACTTATGCTATTTGCTTTGATGCATTTTTTTCAAACGGATCTCCTTAACTTTCTATGTTGTCGTAAATAATGACACGGCAATGTGTGATGCGTCTCTCGAGCCATGCGCTTCGCGATCCTCTTGTGTTGGCAAACATCGGACGCGGAGGACAAAATGAACAACGAGATAGTCATCTCGAAAGCTAGCGGAGAAAAAATAGAGAAGGTTGTGATTGTTTTTTTTTTCGCCTAATAGGTTCTTCGTTCGGGTACTTTTCTCCTCGATAAATGATCACAATGGTTACGCAACGGTCTTAAGTACCCATTCCGTTTTATCGCAAGTCGTAATTCATCGCGAATGAAGAACTGAAATAATGCTATTGGCAAACAAAGTGAGTCCCTCAAGACTTAATGTTTCGCCGGCGAAATCTTACGCTTCGGTCATGACTCAGCAACCTCAACGAGTAATGTGGATTTAAATTTGCATGCTTATGCATGAACGGGCACTGAGTGATAAAGAGGCTTATGGAGGCGGAGTTGGACCCTGGCCGGGTGGCTCAGCGCGGACTTCGATTGGCTGGGGACCAGCGATGGGCCCAGGATGAATTTGGATGGTAATTTGAACGAAGAAGTGATGAGAATTACTTCGCTTAACTCACAGTGTGTTCGCTTCTCTGAAATGTTTTTTGAAAGCCTTGTCCCAATTCACTAAGGCTTTAGGAATTAGGAAAGTACCTTTCGTCTGTGGTTTCGAGTCTACCTCACACTTATAGGCACTTCAGATTGGGAGGAAAGGTACAAGGATGAGAATGGTAGGGTGAGAACAAAGTGTGGATTGAAATCCGGCGTCAAATTCAGCCTGCTATTTACGAAAGGCGCTCATCGAAACGTACCATTCACGGACGGAGTACTGAACTTGAAGGTTTCCTTCACACAACACGCAGATAGGTAGTTTAGTAAGGACCGGTTTATCGATGAAAAATATCTGCCACTACCAGGATTCGAAATTTGGCTCTCTGGATGGTAAGCCAGTATCTAGCCCCCATACAGCCCGATCCCTTTGTTTATAAATATCACTACAAATTCAGCCTAGCTTCAAAGAGCTGAAGACTCTTCACACTACAGTCTAGTAGGAAACGTTATATCGTTGAAAAATATTCCACTGTCAGAAAAGGGTACAGAAGGATTGGCATTCGAGAGGTAATGAGGACAACTTGGCGGAAGGTATGAATCTTTGTAATGTGCGCGTTTGTCCTGAAGTAAGATTAGGTACAGGCTATCACTGAAAGAAAGGACCATTCAAAAACCTAGTTCTGGTGCGAGCCTAAACACCTATCAATTTTAGCGGAATCCTTACTGTGTCGTTGCATTTTCTATGTTTATTAAGATTGCGTGAATGGAGCCGGCATGGTCATAGCATATCCCCATAATTTATTCCGAACGTTGACTAATTAAAAATGAACACATTAACTGAATTGCATGAATAAAAAATAACAGTTCTTTTAAAAATTAATAATTAATCATCATCTTCGGTCAACAATCCTAGGATTGGTTTGACGCAGCCCTCCACTCGATTCTTCTATCGGCCAACCTCTTCATATTAACGTAGTTCCTCTCTTTCACGTCCTTTACGACCTGTTCTATATATCTCATACGAGGCATTCCTTTGCCGTTCTTCCCGTTCACTTTTCCCTCGACGATTGTCTTCATCTGATCATCGTGTCTTCTGATGTGGTCGATTAAGTTGACCCGTCTTCTTTTTAGAGTTTTCTAATAATCCATGGAAAGTATTTATTTTATCACATAATCAAGCTTCCTAGCGCTTTAGCTGTCTCGAGATCGATTTTGTCAGCTTATTTCTGTCAACTGTCAGCTTTTTATCTTATTTGGAGAATCACCTAGGTTAATAACAACTTGATTATTCCTCCCAGGGTAGTACTGTGATTTAGCGATCCCATCTCCAGTTTGGCACATTACTTAATAAGAGGTATTTTTTTACCGTTCTAGATAATGATTGCGTAATGGGAAGCCAATTGTGTACGCTTAATCCCGCAGGATATTCTAGCGTGGCTCTCTCGCAGATCGGATTGCTTGTGCATTAAAACAATCGCCTTTTTAATATCAGCTTCCATCTCCAATATGGCACATTACTTAATATGAGGTATTTTTTTTACCGTTCTAGATAATGATTGCGTAGTGGGAAGCCAAATGTGCACGCTTAATTCCGCAGGATCCTCTAGCGTTGTTCGGTCGCAGATCCGATTGCTTGTGCATTAAAACAATCGCCTTTTTAATATCAGCTTCATTCTTTGGACAATATTCTTATGGCATGAATAATCCTAACAGCTGTGTAGATCAAATTTATTTACGTGCTACACCTGTGTTATCAACCTGAAATAGAGCCCTCACTAGAGCTGGATTACGACTCGTCTGCAAATTGTTTAAACACGGAAAACCCACGCATTTTATGGCGGGCGCTGTAAAGTTACGTGCCAGCGGACCGATGACTACCTCACTACGTCACTTATTTGATCTGAATATCAGTACTGGGGCGAGAGGAAGGGATCGGGATAGGCTGTCGTGTGAATTGTGAATGCTAAGATAAGGTTGATTGCGCATTTGTTCTCATTAATGCTGGAACGGAGGCGAGATCATTGGACTATAATTTTAGAACGCCTCTGCACCTCTTAATTGCTTCGGAGGACGGGCACCATACATGTGTACCTACTCATACTCCATCCATCTTATTAGGTCACACTTGATGGTCCGGAACTGATTGGTTTTCAGGGGTGGGAAAACTTTAGTCCACCAGTTACGTCGCGAACGGAAAAATGGGATCTCGTCATTGGAGCTCGCATTGCGCTCATGAAAACTACTTTTATGGAGGATGTATAATGTCCCTTAGTCGATGCTCACGAAAACAGCTCGATTCAAAGTCTTCGAGTATTTGTATTGATTCCGAGGAGACAACCGAAAGCCGAGATCTTAGCCGCTATTTAGGATAGATATGTAACTGGGAAGTATTTGGATTAATCAGGGAACTAAGTAAGTACGGTTAGAAACTTCTCATCCGTGAATTCAAGTCTGCTCTACACTTAAAAGCACTTCATATCTGGAGGAGAATTACAAGGATAAGAATGGAAGGGCTAATGGGGGCGTTTACTCGGAACCGAAATAGCAATTTTGTACACGAAATCGTTAGATGGAAACGAAAAAAGAATTTTAGTGAAAAAATTAATCTTCTAACCACAACCATTCACTCATAAATCAAAAATGTAAATAAGCAAAAGGTGACGACCACCGAAAATGCTGCTGTGATAACATTGACGTCATTTTCCTCCCGTCCTTGACTACTTTAAGAGGAGGGGAAGGCAGTGGAGGGGGATTCTCGGAAGGTCTGCTCACACAGATACTGTCGAAATCGCTCCCATTGGCCGAGTCAGCTGTGTCCCCCCCATTGCGATAAGGCAAAGTAGGTTCGCGGGCTCAGTTGTGATTGGACGAAGTCGATATACGTCAGAGGTTGCACCACGCCTACTTTTCCGAAAGGGTTAAAAACATGTTTTTTCCGCTTATAACTCGGGAAATAACTGACGGATCAAAAAACGGAAAAATACGGGTCTTTTTATTTTACAAACTCTATCAGATTCGGCAATAAAAAAATATGGTAAATGACCCCATTCTTTTTTAAGAGAGAAGGGTAGAGAGAAACCCGTAGTTGGCACTAACCTTCTGGCATTGGAAGGCGTCAAGGGGTTTAGGACTTAACGTCCAGTCCTACAGACAGAATACTGCTCTTGAATTGTTCTCCAGATGTTAATCAAGTGGGGACCGGTGTACAGGTGAGAAAAAATCTTCCACTGCCGAGATCGGAACTCTGGCCCTGTGTATCGGAAACCAGGATTAGACCAACCTGACCCCCAACTTCTATTACTTCTATTCTACTATTATTACTACTATTTCTGGATCTTCCCCCTTTATGACCGCCTAATGGGGGCGTTTACTCGGAACCGACATAGCAATTTTGTAAACGAAATCGTTCGATGGAAACGAAAAACGAATTTTAGTGAAAAAAATTACTCTTCTAACCACAACAATTCACTCATAAATCAAAAATTAAAATAAGCAAAAGGTGACGCCCACCGAAAATGCTGCTGTGATAACATTGACGTCATTTTCCTCCCGTCCTTGACTGCTTTCAGGGGAGGGGGAAGGGAGTGGAGGGGGGTTCTCGGAAGGTCTGCTCGCACAGATGCTGTCGAAATCGCTCCCATTGGCCGAGTCAGCTGTGTCCCCCCCTTTGCGATAAGGCGAAGTAGCTTCGCGGGCTCAGTTGTGATTGGACGAAGTAGATATACGTCAGAGGTTGCACCACACCCACTTTTCCGAAAGGGTTAAAAACATCAGTTTTTCGCCGCTTATAACTCGGGAAATAATTGTCGGATCAGAAAACGGAAAAATACGGGTCTTTTTATTTTACAAACTCTATCAGATTCGGCTATAAAAAAATATGGTAAACGACCCCATTGAGGCGGAAACACAGCGCGCCTGTCATTTATTTCAGCATAAATGATCTACCGTAGAATCAAATTATTCCTGTTCCGCCCTCCATTTAAAATTCTTATTGATTTCCTTTCTGATCTCCAACCACTCAAAATTATTTTTATAGTTCTTATGTTACTTGAATATGTAATGCGGAATCATTTGTTTGGTAATGCCAATTTAGTAATTTTGCAAACGACAGGAACGTAATGTCCAGGTTTCCATGGGAGTAAGGTCTTCTGGACCGACGTCTGAACCACGAATCGTTTTATCGTTCGAGTATTCTTAAGAGAGTTGTAAGATTTAGCTGAAAAAGAATAATTGTTACGAATGAGGGTGAGAAATAGTCAATTTGAAATATCAAGTAATATATTTTAAGGTGAGGAGGAGGGGAAAAGAAATATAGTTTGCATGGAGGCGTGAAATAAATTATTTATGAAATGACTTCTATTCCATGTAACGGGGGAAATTAATTATGACATTTTATCCGACCCCTAAATTCAATGAAATCTGCCCGAGTATCCAGGATCTATGTCCGCAGTGTTTCTCTTGCGAGCCATCTCTGGGGTGTGTGGAAGGAGATGAATATTCAGGAAATCGAGTTGGTGAGGTGGCTAGGGTACCGGGCTGCTAATCCGAGGGCTCAGCTTCGAACCCTGCCGGTGGCAGAGATTTTTAATGTGCCTACTTCACGCCTACGCGTCCCTGATTGAGTACTGCGTAGAGAACTTTTTCAAATTCAGTACTCCGTCCGTCGGATGGAACTTTAAACCGTGGACTCCTTGTACCTTTCGTTGAGAGCAGACTGATACAGACATCTGATGTCGATCAAACCTTAAAAATTCCAATCTTTACCCAGAAACCCTCGTATCATTATTGGAGAAAATGGCTTTAGATGTCGGTCTCCAATTAACTACCAGTGAATATACATCAGAAATATTCTGGACATGACCAACGCACTGAAATTTACGTACGAAATTTTCTGGACTTGACGTAACAACTTTATTAACAGTTAAGGGAATAGGGATAATTTGGATTTAAATTATTTAGAAAACATTTTAAGGCGTTTTTCAAATTTTGGGCCATCTTCGCGTGCACACTTTTCTGTTCTTAATGAGGACTCAGCCTTATCTTGCACGGGAAGGAAGGCATTTTGAATCGCATGGTTAGGTCGTAAATCGTTCTCTGCTCGTTCTAGCTCGTGATTACAATTTTTTATCATTCATTTGTTGCCAGAGGCATTAGTGCAGCGAGGATTTTTTTTGTGCTGTTACGGCACGTTGATAGCGCGGGGCAGATAGAAGTTCAGTCTTTCGTCACCCTTGACATTCCGTGATTCTCCTTTCACTGGGAGAAAGGAGAACTTGAGTCCCATCGATCAATGTGACCGTCGCATATGTCAAGGGTCACCAGATCCAATCAGAATCATTCCTCTTGGACATAATTAACATTCGTACGACCCGAGCAATCATTTTAAGATGTAATCAAGGTTCATTATTGCGATCGAGCACAAAGTTTACGACACCAATAATTTCAACAATTTTGAATCATCCACATAGCCCTCGCTTTTTAATTAGTCAAAATAATTTAAGTTAAATTATTTTATTCCTTTCACCAGTTGGAAAGTGATTATTTAATTTGCTGAGGAATTATACCTCTGGTATTTTTTTAATGGAGGGAAGTTGTTTTTTTTATCATCGATTTATAATCAGTTACCTACAGCATCTAAACTGAGGAACTGCATCCCTAAATTCTTAGGTATTCAACGCTAGCTCGGCTGCCCCCTTTCTTACTTTACTTAGTACACCGGAGAGTACTTTTTGTTTCCATAACGGCGTTTTGCTTGGCCCCTTTGTTTCCATCCTGGGGTTTTTCTTCAGTTTTTCCCTCAATAATGCTCTCCAAAAATTCATTTTGTCCCAGGGTGTGTGTAATACATCTAATATTGTGACTTGTTATATGTTTTTTGGGTTGTCCGCGTCTTTTTAACTGGTTTGAGGGTGGCCGACGTTTCCTCTCCTTTGCCGGAGACTTCCTCAGGGCTACTGAGTGACCGGAGTGGTTATGCATCTATTTATATGAATTTGGGGAGAGGGGGGAGGAGGGAGGAGGAGGGCAAGGGAGTTGTGGGACATTCTGGGTTGTTTTATTTCTCGCTAAAACTGGAAGCCAGGAACTGCTGATAGCTTGTCCTTGGTCACGGTTAAAATTGCAGGGGTGGTTCTTTATTTCTAGGGCTTCTCTAACTAGCCTTGTTTTAAAATGCCGGTCTTTGGCAAGGATGATCGGCTTCTCGGTTTCGATTTCGTGGCCTTTTGCTGCGTGTTCGGCGACTGCTGATTTGTCTTGATGTCCGAGGCGTATTGCAGCCGCATGCTCTCTGACTCTCGTTCTAATTGTACGTCCCGTTTCCCCCACGTAGACCTTGTCGCACGTATTACATTTTAGCAAGTATACGCCCTCTGTTTCCAATTTTTCTTTCCCTTTGACATTCCTCACAATCCTCAACGCCCTGAGGACGATGGAAGAGTTATCCATCGAAACGTCGGCAGCAACCGAATACTTGACCTGGTGGAAGACCCGTGAAAACTTCATCCACATCATACGCCAGGAAAACACCAAATCCTTCATTCCTCACAATGTCTCGTATTTGTTTATTCGGTTTGAATATTGTCTTTATTTCATATTTCCGTAATATCCGGGATATCCTGTCTGTAGCTCCTTGAATATACGGAAGGTATGCTTTTTTCTGATCTTTTGAGTTTTTCTCCTCCGGTGGCTGGGGCCGAGGTCCTAATTTTTGTGAGATTGTCTTCCTTATCTCATTTTTTCTATATCCATTCTTAGCCAAGGTTTCTGTAAGTTTCTTCAGCTCCTCATCTCTATGTTCTTCATCGCTGAGTGTGATGGAACGATGAATCATAGTTTTCATCACTCCATTAATCTGTGCAGGATGGTGGTGCGATCTCGCATGCAGATATTGGTTTGTGTTGATAGCTTTTCTGTACACCGTATGTCCCAGCGTGCCGTCTCCTCTTCTGTTTACCAGGACATCTAGGAATGGCAGCTTCCCTTTTTGTTCTTCCTCTATAGTGAATTGTATGCGGTGATCAATATTATTTAGGTACTCGAGAAATTCATCTAATTTCCTACGTCCGTGTTTCCATACCACGAAGCTGTCGTCGACGTAACGTAACCACATCGATGGTTTGTATAATCGTTTTTATAATCGACTTATGCGGTATTATCGAGTAGTGTCTTGAAGTCTGCTCCGTCTGCTTCAGGTAGCGGTGGATTATGTGTCTTTTTTCGAAACAACGAGGAATCCCTCCTGTCACAAGATATGTTTGCTTTAATGCTGAAAGAAATTTTAACTTATCTATGTGACTGTTGACGCTGGGTAACGACATATCGCCCCATTATAATAAAATAACAAAACTACAACAAAAGCATATCGTCGGCGGATTCTTGAAGCCTATTATGTGACTAAAATGCCAAAATTTTATGTTTAGCACAAAGTAGGTTTCAAGAATCCGCCAAAGATAGTTATGTGCCGTTTAATTCGACTAGAAAAACGAAAGCTATGTGTATCGTTTGTGACGTAACGCGAAAAATTCTTACCACGCCATCTATGGAAACCTTCCAGAACTACGCCCAAAAAGTATGAAAGTGTTGCTGTGTGCGGTGAGGCCTCTTACACTTACTCTATGCTTGTACCAAGAAGTCTGCCTTGCAGTGTGAGGGCAAAGAGCGTCTTTACCCTTCCGTGATATATCTCCGGTCACCTCAAGCAAAATAAACACCCCCGTTCCCCTTTCACCCCAGATAGGGACGGGACTGGCTCCGATCTAGCCATCTACATACCGTTGCTATCTCTGTCTACCTCTTTATCACTCTCTCCCCTGAATTGGCGCCTGGACGGCGGCGCCTCTGTGACGAGGGGATGGGGAGCGATGGAGGGAAGAGCAAGGAGCACTCAGGCAAAATACCGTCTCACTCTAATGCTCGCTAGAGAGGGAGACATTTAGGAGCCACTTCGTCCACATACCCTTGTGAGCAGCGGAAGGGATATGGAAAGTTTTTTATGTTGTTTTTAAAAGGGAGGAGCCCACAGGATCTAAGGCAGGCGTAGCGATAGTGGGTAGTTTGATAAATGTAGTGCCTGGAAGTTGTAGAATTTCCTCAAAGAGCTAAATGACGCTTCCTTTACTTTCGTGGAATGTCTCGAAACACGCCTCTCAACTTTGTTTGGCGTCAGGTACTCAATATTTTACCCTGTGTATCACATTTTTCAATTATGATAACAGTTATAATGTTCACAATTCGAAAACATCATCAATTCCCAAGAGGAATACCATTCCGGGCTTACGTATTGCCTTTAGTCTTTCGATTAGGCCAAGAGATAAGTTAGATGATGCGTTGAGATACACCCTTGGCAGTTAAAGCACTTAAAAACTTAATTCTATTAGAGTAAGATCTTTATTAACTGTATTCCAAGTGCTCTACTCATACCGCAACTTTGTAAAAATAAGAGCGAAACAATTTTCTTTCATTGCAAACCGATTCAGGCAGCACTGCAAGGAAATTCTCCGAAGCGGAATAAATTACTCTAGATTTGTTGTAAATTCCAATTCCATTTTATTCTAATTATTCACTGGACTGGCTTCATGCCATTTGCTGCAACCTGATCTCTTTCACACAAAACCTAAAATTTGTCAGCAATAATTGAATCGCTTGCTTTGTCATTTAGTATCTGACACAAATTATTGCATCTTACGGATCGACAGTCAATGCATCTTAATTTTTTATGTTCAATTTGCTGAAGTAACGTGGGGCATAAAAATATCAGGTGTGACAGTTTGGAACCCGTGGAGTTTAAATATATAAAAGTAGGTTATATCTTCTTCATCGAGATGGATAGAGAATTTCGGTGGTGACCATTTCGGTGAATTTATTCTTGAAGGCGGCAAGTTATGACATCAGACTGATCTGCAATCATCAAAACAACGTTTCAAAACCATGGTCGCCAACCGTAAATGCTTGTAAGTTGTCGTCATTGTCATTCCCTCTTTATTGAAGAAAGACATCCTTCATTTCCACAAAGTTAGCATCAGCACTCTTTCCCGTACTTAAATCTGGCGTGCAACCTTCGATGGTTGTTTGGTTATTTGGGGTGTCGACAAACATCTGAGGTAATTTGCGCCAGAGGGGATTGGTGGGTAAATTGGTAAAGGTAGGAGTTTTCAGGGAACGGTGGAAGGGAAGAGAGAAACCCGGTGTCGGCATTAGCCTGCTCTTAACGAAAGGCGCCAAGGGGACCATGGCTTAACGTCCCATCCGACGGAAGGAGAACTCGAATGCTCTCCCTATAGCACTCAAGTAGGGACCGGTATACCAATGAAAAATGCGGAATTCGAACCCGGGCCCTCGGGTTGGGAGGCCGGTAGCCTCGCCACCACATCATCCCGATCCCCGCAACCTTCGAGTCTCTTGCGCTAAGAGAATAGAATACCGGTGAAAGTCGTGTTGTGGAAATAAAAGGAAGTTGGACTCGGGTTGTTTTGAAACATAAAACCAACTATCCACGCCCGAGTTTCTTAATGGCCCGCGATAGGAGGCTGGCTCGTTTCCCATCAGCCAGCTCCTCAATGAACGAAGTGTGTGTTCTTTTTTTTCTCTTCCTCGTACTTATTCCATTATTTTCGTAGCGATAATGAATGAGGGACCATGGAGGAGAGAGGAGGACTTTTCCATGGCTCACTGTCGTGGCACTCGTGTTTGAAGCCTGCATTCCGATGCTCGTCTGCGCTCATGAATGGCAGGCACGCTCGTATTCCGTGGCGCGTCGTGCGTGGTTTCCCTCGCGGAACGAGGATGGTCTTATACCTTGCCGCCTTCATGTCATGCTGCACTTAAGTCGGCCTTCTGGGGTTCAGGGCGATGAGGGAGATGGACCTACGTCTCCCTAGGTCGCACTCCTTACTAAGACACATTAAACAAAAATGTATTCCTTCATTGATACCAATCGTTTCTACATCTATATAGTAACCCTGCTAGGCTGTGTGGTAGGGTGTGAACCATCACCAGGGGGGTTGTGTTTGAAACACTCGGGAGTATCCCGAATAGGTAACCAAGGGATCACGTGGTATAAACACGAATATTTCGCAAATTTATTGCGTTAAAACTGCTGAGTACAACCTCGTTCAGTGTTTTAACTCATCTCGACTATAGTCGAGACAGTTGAGAAAAAGACAAGTGAAAACAGTTAATGATATTGTAACGAGCGATTTAGACACAGTAGATTCGTAAACCATTCGTATTTGAACCATGTGACTACTTGTTTACCTGTTCGAGCTAATCCCAACGGTTTCAAACACAACCCTCCAGGAATGCATTCCAAATCATAAGAGAAAAGAATCGCCGACCTACAAGCAACTGATGAATGTATACATGTCTATAGTTTGCATTGCTAGCATGTTTATTTCAGTGTCATTGTATCCGTTAGAACTCAAGGGAAGGTGGGTGACAAGAGTACTGACTACTTACCCCTTAATACCTTACAGTTGCGTTTGAGTAGTGCACGGACGGACTTAGTATTTTTGTATGCATGCACAATAGTGTGTGTAAGTTTAATTCTTTCCGATTTAAAATGCGTGCCTGGTGATAATACACCCCCTGCCACACACCTTTTCGGTTGCTTGCAGGGAATTTCGTGGATGTAGATGAAACTTGAGGAGGTGAACTTCCGTGAAGTAAGATAAAAGAGAAGTAAGTCAACGATGAAAAATTTGGAATCAAAAGAAGGTATCCTAGCGTGAGATGAACTTAACCTCCATCTCTGCCTCCGCACCCGTGAGACTTCGCGATTTCCAGATGGGGAAGTTGTCGCTTTGCTTAGCTTGCTTCCTCCTCCGCCGCCCGCCTTAGAACCCCTTCGGTCACTCGAGCAGCGATGCGGGTCACCCGCAGCGACAAGTAGGCGGCCTTGGTTTAAGGGTACAATACTGCGAAGTCGCGGTCAGGGAGCTCCCTCTTTGTCACTTTGTTTTCTTACTGATGTGGTTCTTCCCGAGCTGTCTTTGCTTCAGGAAAGGGATAAGCTGCATTTTCATTTCTCCCGCGCTATCATTATATTGCGTCTGATGGTTAATCCTTGTACACCCCAAAATCTAATCTTTCGAGAAGTGTCGCCGAAAAAATACGGAAAAGAATTTATATTTTTATTCATAGCTTTTTATTGGTGTGTGCGTGTAAAGTTAAAGCAATGTCTTCTCAATTACTTTTAACTTTAATTGTTTTTTTCTTTTCCTTTATTTACCCTTGTAAAATATTTTTTTTATCTAGCTTAGCCTGTTGACGTGACATAAAATCAAAATTTCCTTAATACATTAGATCAATTATAGAACGAATTATTTAAATTTGTATCCCAGGGCTCACTCTTTACATGTCTACAATGCAAAATATGCATTATAAAACATCCATTAAGCATTAAATGAATCGTAATAATATTGAAAAAATAGTAAAAAGTTGACACTTCAATTAACTTATGATCATGATCATTCTAGAAACGTTTTAAATATAATGTCTACTGTATTAAATACATCAATTTCATTTAAATATATCTATTCAACATGTGTATCAAAATATGTATGTTGAAATTGCGTCGAAATGTTTTAATTCCTTCTTATGTTTTGTGTCACCACGTAGTCTAAATTTAGTATTGCGTGCGTAGTGATTATTTACTCCCTGATACATGACCCGATGAGGGATGTGCATAGTGCATTCAATATACACATCATTGACTTACTTGGGAAGAAAACTGGGGAATTCCACAATTGCCATTAGCTTGAGGCAAGTTCGGTGCTTGTGAGGTCAATTAAATGTGTGTCATATATGTGAGTGTCGATAAAATAGGTGATGAGAGTAGGATGAAGCATATCATGATGAAAGTATGCGTAGCGTACATCCATTACCACTGAATGTCTCAAGAGACTGCAAAGGTACGTGGCAGAGTATGAAATATCACCAAACTCGCCAGGTACGATTGGCAAAAAAAGTCACGTTACGGCAAATTAAAAAACAGCTTCTGTAAATGGTAATAAACTACGAAGGAATGTAATTCCTTATTGATTGACTCTATGGATGGCGTTTACCTTAACATGAGTTTTTAGCATTCAATTTCATACCTAAGTTATGCATGCCAGTGCACAGTTAATGAGTGATAGATGGGCAAAGATATATTTCCAAGGACATTGTACTGTGAGTCTTTTAGTAATATGCATTATATCTGCCTATTCGGGCTTTGCGCTGATTGCGATCATGTGTTGTTCGTGAGGAGAGTGATAGACAAATCAAAATCAGCCTTGGATAAAAAATTCTCTCTACTCTGTTGATGGGTAAATTATTTAAAATGATTGCGTTTGAAAAATATTTTGTGGTGTAGGCATTAAAAAAATTTTAAAATTAAAGAGTGAACTAATTTCACGTTGAAAAAAATTGCCGAAACCCGGGATTGAACCAGGGACCTTTAGATCTTCAGTCTAACGCTCTCCCAACTGAGCTATTTCGGCTTCTTGAAGAACTGAGTTTAAGTGGATTTCTGATACTTAATCTGAACCGATGAACGCCTATGGAGGAGTGACTTTATCTCTGCTTTGTGATAGGCCAGAGTGTGCGCATATTTGTTCTAGGGATACACCCATAGTAGGTAAGCTCAATGGATATACCGCTGAAGCCACATGGGCGAGTGTGACCAATATGTCTTCTATAAGAGTCCTACTGAGTGAGTCAGGAACTTGAAAGAAATATTTTTGGATATTCAGTCGAGATACGATAAGCGAGAAGTGGGAAACTCAGAATGATACCAATGTAACCTGTTTTTCACTATTTCCTACTCCGCTTCCACACCTTCTTCCTCTGCTTCTGTTTACTCCTTCTTCAGCATCATCCGCCGGTACAAAGTCGAAAGGTTTTTGTGGTGGGTAGATCAATGGCCTCCCATATAAAAGGGTTCTAATTCCTGTCGTGACAGAATTTTTTATCGGTATACCAGTCGCTACTTGAGTTCTTGAGAAGATTACTTCGAGTCCAGTACTCCGTCCGTCGGATACGACGATTAGGCGTAGACCCCATGGCGTATTTTCTGAATAGCAGACTATTATTGACATTTGGTTTGTTTCCACCCTTCCACCATTCCCTGAAAAATCATACCTCTATCTAATTACCTACCTATCTTAAACGGCGGAAAAGATCTGTGCTGACGGTCGTTTTCCCCTAATAATTGCTACCAGGTTCAGGAAGCTTCCATTCAATTTCTATTATTTTGATGGTCGCCGCTTGGTGACGAATGCCATTATCACCCTTTGCGAAATATCTTTTGTATAAGTTTAGGAAGGAGAGCCAATGTCTACGGGGTGACAGCTCTCGCATATGTTTGAATATGCCAGTCGAGACGAGAGCGATGGAGACAAAAGCATTAACCTACATCTACGTAAAACATATAATGAAACAACGGGAGATAAAATTGAGATTTTTTTCAGGATTTAAGCATGACTGTAATTCTAATTAAGTATATGATGCGTGAAAAAAGATTTGAGGTTCTCCCGGCGAATAGCTGTGGTGAAGTCTATTCGGGCCTTCCACCGGGTAAGCTGTTCCATTACTGCCGACGTTTCGGAGACCGAGTCGTTCTCCATCTTCAGGGCTTCAGTTCTCCATCTTCCAGGAAACCCGCAGTGAGAAGGATCCGATTGGCTAGGGAAATGAAGAAACCTCTCGATCAATTGGAAGACACCTGACAAGGTGTCATCACCAGCGGCCAAGGATATAAATATCTGGCAGTTTTCAACATGCGACATCAGCCCTGAAGATGGAGAACGACTCGGTCTCCGAAACGTCGGTAGTAATGGAACAGCTATATGATGAATGTTTGATAATTAAGTACTGTTCAACGCGAAGGTTGGTTTTTGATAGGAGCGAGTAGAGATCGCCCCGTACTAAGCAATCGGAGTGTGAAATTCACACATTTAGTGTAGGGGGGCCAGTTCCTTTCCGTGACCCACCTCCGATTTCCTACGAAGTTCTGAGGCGTAGAAGATAGAATCGCGAGGAGGTGGGGGTGTCCAGAGTCTCTTGCCCGGGGTTTGAACCCGGGCCCCTCCGGTCAGTAGTTTAGCGTTCTACCCACAGGGCCACCACGACCGACGCTGTTTGCTTTTCTCCTCAAATGTGTGAATTTGCATGTTTGACAAAGTATAACTTGTAATGTTATACTTTTATATGTTACTAGCTGAAGGTGCCTGTTGGAGTTCAACGGAAGGGAGTAATATAATAAATAAAAATTTTATTAAGAAACTTAATCATTTTTCATGAAAGAGCGAAAAAAACTTGTGTTATGGAGTTAGCTATGGCTCCAAGATACCACTTTTAGTACCTTTCAATATATTCACGAACAGAACAATTCTATTTATGGCATCGCTTTTGGACGAACTGTTGTAGCATCTTTGCATTGGCATCAATGAACATCCCACGGATACGTAGTAACACATTATTTTCCATTGGGTTTTGAATTTTATTCCCTGGTTTTTGTTAAACTGTTTCAAATCTCAAGCTATCTTCATCGACGACGATTTCGCTCGATGACGAATTGAAATAGTTCCATGTCTTCTCTTCGTGTCCCAGGATGCACAATATGCACATACCCGTAAAGAATTAAAAAATAAGCATTCACAACTTAAACCCCCCTGAAGTATTCGTTTAAATACTTCTAATTTTAACCGAATGTACGCCGTCTAAATCCGTGAGTAGCGCTGGCAGTTAGCACGTATCTTTGTACGGAAAAATATGGCTGACCTTGCCTCACGAATAGCCTACAATAACTTCAGTGTCTTCCTATATCCTCGTATAACAATATCGTTTACGGCATCCCTATATGTCGAACTGTTTAAGCATCAGCGCTGTTTTCGTTTCGGAGACGACAACGGCAAAGGCCTTAACAACGCTATGAAAAGAACCAAAAAAAAACCACTAAATTTCAACGTAAATTACACATTGCCCAGAAACCTCGAAGATAAAGTGTAAATCGGTTAGAAGAATAAGAAAGTTCAAACATATTCCCATCAAATACAGAAATAATGAAATAATTCGATTAATATTCAGTTGTTATACTGAGTGAGCGAAAGAAAAAACTCTTGCACTACCATAAATTGAAAAAGTCCATTTAAACCAATGTAAATACGTAATTGGCGCCAGGAATCGAACCCGGGCCATGAACCTTTTTTTATATAGCCTATAGCACCTTCTAGTGTATACGCTAGAATCCTACAAAACTTTTGTCTTAATCGGTTCAGTAGTTTTTGAGGAGATGCGTAACGAACATAGAACCGGCGGACAGACAGACACCACTTCATTTTTATATATTAGTATGATAATGTCCCGCATGATAATCACAGTAGTCTCTCCTTAGGTAAGCAATACAAGTAAACTTTAGTTCATGTAAGTGGCGTATGTTTGGTGAAAACTCACCCCCAGCCACACACCATCGAGGTTGCTTGTGTGGTATTCACTAGATCGATAAATACCACAATGCGAGCCACATTGAGGGCGCGTGTCACGGGCGAAATATCATCGTACATGCGTTTTTACATGCAAATAAGAGGTACAGTGATACGGATAACATTGAATCCGACCGCTGAGCGACTGGGATAATTCCGCCTCTCGTTGAAAAACGAGCGAGTGAAAACTCGCTGGAATAAAAAAAACATCAATTGCGTTGCGCCACGGAACTTATTTCGAATGCTGGATTGTGTTTCCCGGCGAAAGCGAAAACTCCGCGCATTTTGGATCGCGTTGAATCAGCAGAGAATGCGCTTTCTATGTGGGACGGCTACGTCAAGAGGGGGCGTGACCTCGATTTTAAGGCTTGCCCCATTTCACCCCCGCCTGACGCACGTCTTTCCCCTCGCCTCGATTATCAATCATGCAGCTGACCACATCTCCGTCAAAAAATAGCATAATATTAATTGCCGAATATTTCAGCCCAGCGCCTTGGAACCGGCCTCCCTCTCTCTCACCTCGCAAATCAACCAGCGAGACGATACTGAATATAGTTGTTCCACCTTGCATGCCTGTGATGTTTCGTCGTCTTATTTGAATCGATGCGACTCGGAAATAATAGGGCTTTTTGACTGATTTTATCGATGAAATTCGCGCGCGTTTCGTCACATCTCGTGCGTCACTGCGCCTCCGAGTCTTTTTATTTTGGACCATTGATATTTAGAGATTTCGGTAGTCACTTCGTATTGAAATCTAATGAGCACTGAGGCGAGATAAGTGTTTTCATCTGAAGTGAATTGGGCGTGGGGAAGGTTGCAAACGAGAATTGAAAGCAGAATTATCGGTGGTGGGGAAAAGTTCGGTTTTCGGGCAGAATTGTTCAGGGAAACGCGCTAAGGGTATCTCGCCCTGGTTTGGGGGAGAAAAAAGGTTGGAATCACTCCCACATATTCGGTCTGCTACAGGCACGTAGCCAGGGGGGGGGGGGGGGGGTTCAGCTCCCCCCTCGAAATTTTGCCCACTACTATTTTTTTCTGATTTTAACTAATGATAATCCGAATTACACTGCGTATAATTCAAGTGTTAAGTGTCTTGAAACGTGATCAGCAGTTTGATGCATGTGTCTGGTTAATAAGTGTTCTTTTCATGTGATATGTATGTATGCGTTGAACTTCTGTTCTCGTGCCGGTCAAATTAACTGCCTCATAATAAGGTAAGCAGTGAACTCTACCGGTGAGAAGAGATAGAAATGGGCTTCGTGAAAGTAAATACCAAGCACTAAAAATTAAGGGAAGAGATTACGTAGAATTAATTGAGAAAAATAATCTTATAATTAACTTTTCTGCTGTTTCTTTGGTTACTTCATCAAAACTCTCCCAACTCGAGTGCACAAAATATTTTGGTCGGTAGTAGGTCAGGGGGTAGGGAGACAGAAACACATTGTCATATATCGGCACATTTATTGACACATTGTCATATATCTGAGCTGATTTGTTTCAAGTTATTCTACAATAGACTAACCCCCCCCCCCCCCCCGAAACAAATTTCTGGCTACGCGCCTGGTCTTCTGCGTGCACGTACGAGGTCATGATGTTATTAAGTCTCGTGATTTAATTGTTAACCATCGAGCCATCGAAGAGGTTGGCATCTCGTGCTATGGTGACGTGTGTATGCACTTCCTCCTTGCGATTTTCCCTGCTGTCGACATGTCCCGTGGAGCGTTTCAACCTACTTTGGATTGGGGACACTCTTTCTAGTGTCCACTCCAACAACTGCGGCTGTATTTTGTTCGCAATTCTTTTCGCTGATTGTCAAATTCCAGCGTGTCTCCCCCTACCACCTGACCTACTAACGACTAAAATATTTTGTGCACTCGAGTTTGAAGAGTTTTTAATGAAGTAACCAAACCAACTGCAGAAAAGTTAATCATAAGATTTTTTTCTCATTTAATTTTACGTTAATTGTTGTGTACTAAAGTTTTTTTAATTATACGTTTGTATTTTTTATTTAAGCTGGAATGGAAAAACGGACCTTATTTTTCGTGTAAAGCAGTTACGCTGTCTTTAAACATTTATTTCTGAAAATCTCTTCTGTCCATCTCATTCAAATTTTAACGCAATACACAAAATAAAATTTAGTCCGTTTTCTTAAAATCTCAGAGTTTTATCTGTCCAAAAATTGATACTGTGATTCATTTTTATCCGGAGCGTTTTCTTCTCTTTTTCTCTCTTGATTGTGTGATAATCCTTAGATGCCCTTATGTTATGATACATGGTCGTTAAGAATGTAATTTAATCAACTGGTTTTATGTCTATTTATATTTTTATGAGTTAGAATGAGACGGGTCAGCTGTTATTTGTCCCGGCAACGTCGCACGGCTTTCCCACTTTATTAACAAATAAAACATATAAATAGAAAACCTTAAATGCACAGCAGTTGTCGTAGTATTAAACGAGAAAAAATATGATATAATTATATGTTTAGTAGTTCTCTTATTTACTTTAAGAACACCCCTCAAACTCAGTGAACATCACATTTGTGGTGTGGCGTGGCGTGGTGCACACACACTTTTTTCCGAAAGGGCTAAAAACATCAGTTTTTCGTCGCTTATAACTCGAGAAATTATTTACGGATCAAAAAACGGAAAAATATGTCCTTTTATTTTACTAAATCTATCAGATTCGGCAATAAAAAAATATGGTCACTGACCCCATTATAAAAAAACTATTAACTTTACGCAATAATATCATTCGTATTTTAATTAGAGCTATTTTACATAGCGTACATATGCTAGTTAAATGTAAAATAATCATTCATTAGATTTCTAGTACTTAGTGTTGGATTTGATGTAGTTGTATTCCTACTTTTCTTTGAATTCCTAACGGTTCCTTCCAGGCACGTAGCCAGAAATTTGCCTTGGGAAGGGGGTATGTCCTGCGTAACTTGCTCATTCGGTGCCAACATGTTACAAATCTCTTTCCTAAATTTTCAGTGTTTGTTATTTACTAGTACAGTGCCCAAACTCACCTCATCTCATTGGTTATGTTCACTGCTTACCTTGTTGCGTAGCAGTTCAATTGACCGATTCCGGAACTCCGCAACAGAAATTCAACGCATATATACATCTCAGATTGAAAAGAAAAATTATTAACCATGCACATGCATCAAACTATTGATCACGTTTCTTGACGACTAACACTTGAATCCTATGCCGTGTAATCTGGATTATAATGCCCAGTTAAAATCAGAACAACATAATTATTAGGAAAAAATTTCGGGGGGAGGGGGCGCACTATGGGGTACTGAGGTATCGCTCATTTTCAAAATCGTAGAACTTTTGAATGATTTGAGATATTAACGTAAACCTTTTTTATTTGAAAGCTAAAACCATAAGGAATAGAGGAAAAATATGTATTAAATAAAAAATAGCAATAAAAGTCTGCAGAAAGTGTGCGAATACCGTAATTTTTTCCAATTATTTTTATAGACTAAAAAAAATCAACGAAAAATAAATGTTTAAAAACAAAAATATATATGTTACTATTTTTTATCATACTCATTGATAATGAGATTAAACCAAGTGGAAATAATAAATACTTTTTTGTTAGAAACAACTTTTTTTAATAAATTAAATAATTGAGGCAGTATTCACGTTAGAAAAATGCAAAAAGAAAATTTTTAGTCTTCAAAGAAAGATAGCAACAAAGCATTGATGTGTTTTTTACATGCAGTAAATAGTTTATTCACAAATCGATTTTGAATGCATCGAGTCGCGATACATGAAAATTGTTGGAAAACATTTTAGGAAACATGAAAATAAAAATAATTGAAAAAATTTCGGCATTCGCACACTTTCTTCAGACTTTTATTGCTATTTTTCATTTGATACATATTATTCCTCTTTTCCTTATGGTTTTAGCTTTCCAACTAAAAACAAATTATGCTGATATCTCAATTCGTTCAAAAGTTCTACGATTTTGAAAGTGAGCGCTACCTCTGTACCCCAAAGTGGGGCGTAAAGCACCAGACTCCCCCTGGTTATGTGCCTGGCTTCTTCCATACACAATATCTTGCATTAATTTGGCGTTCCCTAACATACTTTACGCTACCCAAATCGATCCTTTTTTTATGGGTTAGAATGAGACGTGTCAGCGGTTATTTGTTCCGGCAGCGTCGCACGGTTTTTCCGCTTTATTAAAATACACAAACATATAAATAGAAAACCTTAAATGCACAGCACTTCTCGTAGAATTAAGTGAGAAAAAATATGAATATTCAAAATTTTAGTAGTTGTCTTGGTTAATTAGTTTTCTATATTAACTATATATTTTTGGGTGATGACACAAGTAAATAACGAAGGAGCTCGACAAATATTAGGAGAAAGAGTATATCTGTTTCATTAAAACATCGCGCCGATCTAATCGAATAGATATTGAGTCATTATAATTTGATTAGGACAGTCGATGTGGAAAAATAGAACGGTAAGGATGGCTGAGGGAGATCTGTGATGAGTTATGATCAACATAAGCTGAAGAATGTGATTTGGCGGAATGGGGGCGTTTACTCGGAACCGAAATCGCAATTTTGTACACGAAATCGTTAGATGGAAACAAAAGAAGAATTTTAGTGAAAAAATTAATCTTTTAACCACAACCATTCACTCATAAATCAAAAATTAAAAAAAGCAAAAGGTGACGCCCACCGAAAAAGCTGCTGTGATAACTTTGACGTCATTTTCCTCCCGTCCTTGACTGCTTTTCGTGGAAGTGAAAGGAGTGGAGGGGGATTCTCGGAAGGTCTGCTCGCACAGACGCTGTCGCAACTGTCCGATTGGCAGAGTCAGCTGTGTCTCCCCCATTGCGATAAGGCAAAGTAGCTTCGCGGGCTCAGTTGTGATTGGACGGAGTCATTATACGTCAGAAGTTGCACCCCGCCCACTTTTCCGAAAGGGTTAAAAACATCAGTTTTTCGCCGCTTATAACTCGAGAAATAATTGACATATCAAAAAACGGAAAAATACGGGTCTTTTTATTTTACAAACTCTATCAGATTCGGCAATGTAAAAAAATATGGTAAACGACCCCATTATCTGAAAATAAGGTAGCCAGAGGATAGAGCGATTTTTAAGCTTTTTATAAAATTGGATTTGAAATAAAAGCGGTGATGATGTAATAATAATTTTGGATCTAATTTCAAAAATTGATCATTGTATTGGAAAATTGACAATAGCTTTGGAAAAATGTTAACGAATCAAAAATTCATTGACATTATATTTCTAATGCCATCTTACGAGAGGCGACCCTTGCATCACGCTATCTTCTCCGGACACCTCTCGACGATTCACCGTATTAATTTAAGTAACTATTCGCTAGCATTAAACAAAGCCACAAACATTGAAATTTCAATACCTTCGCATTTCTCTGACAACCTTTTCCCTCCACAATTTTTGTGCAACGCAAGTTTGTAATTTTATTAAAATATCTGCTTTCGCGTTGGATGAAAAATAAACTTCACAGAGCCTGTCCCGTATGATATTAGTAAGCAGTCTCTTAGCAAGCATTATTCCGTATGTTAGTATACATGCGTAGTGCAAATTTGGCGATTGGCTCTGTCACATAACCTCGAGGTGGCTTTCTGGGAAGTCAGTAGAAGTATAACCGTACATAATAATTCTTCTTCCGTTTTCCTCTCTACTCATTACCAACTTACCGTTTTTATTTTAATACGAATCTACTTCAAATTCTAATTCCTCTCATTGACCAATATATAATTTAACTAATGATTGACAATGGATTTTAAGATTGCTACTGTGATAATTTTTTTACAATTAAAATTTTTTTTCCGATGTCATAACTTGTAACCGCAATCACTGATAATGTGAGTGAGTATGAAAACAAGTTAATTTTGATTTGGTTGTTTGCAGTGAACACATTGACAAAGTTTATTGCCCCACGCGAAATATCCATTTCACGTCTTCAGTTAAGTGAAGTCTTTCGTAATTTTTTTATGATGGCTTTCAATCGCAATTCTCACTGGAGTGTGAATTGCGATGCATTGACCTCGAATGTCTCCTCACTGAGGGGTTCGATGAATCAGTCATTCATTGGGTATGACTACCAATCGTTACTGACTGCTTTACCGCGTTCGCGTATATCGCGTATATGTTCGACATTTATTTTGCTTTTTTCTGGTGAAATATCCCTGTGATTGAAGTAAATAATTTTCAAGAACAATTCAGTTATCTAATCCTGAATAATCGTAGTGTGTAGGGTACCATGATGTCACCATACAGGAAAAGCTGATCGAGTCTGTTCGCTTATAGTTGGAGTATTTTTTACACCTATGAAGCTTAACGTTTATTTTGGTACCAGAAATGGCCTTCGATCATCTCAGTTAAGGTGACTCTTAGAGTGAACGAGCGTAAATCCTACCCAATATACCCACATATTTTTAATACAGATATATGTAAAAAAAATCTTTCGTTATTAGAAAACATTAGGTATGAATGTGTGAGATGTAAGGAAGGTAAATTTATGGGAAAAAGGTATGTCAAAGAATGATTAGTATACAATTTGCAATATTTTAAAATTGTTATCAACATCGCGGTGGCTCGCAGGATATTATGTAGATGTATGTTGTCTATTACGACCTCTTGTTGTTCCCAGGAAGGAAAATATTTTAAAACCATCCGTTCCATTGTCTATCTCGGTAATGTTTTCTGGTGATCGACGTTTTTTTAATTGGACGCGAAATGTGCCGTGTGAGCAGTGTGGTTTCAATTCTTCCTTGCGTACTTTTCTAGGTTCATCAGCAGCTTGGGCACACCAACGGGACCGTATCCCCTGGAAAGGCCGCGATTGGATTCCCCTATCACTCCACGCCCCTGCAAACATACATAAACATGCTCCCTTTGCCAGCCGATAAGCGCTTGATAACTGCGCCGCGTGGCAAGAAACTCATTAAATTACTGACCTGCGTCATATCAGGCATCTGTCGCAATGGATTTGCTGGCGACCAGACGACGCCTATCGACCAGGCGTCGGGGTAACCCAGACTTTACGACCCCTATCATCTCCGCCTCTGCTCAACACCCGCGGATGAAAGGGGCCATAATAATAATTACAGTAACAAATTCATCTACATCTACATATTACCCTGCAAGCCACCATAAAGGTGTGTGGCAGGGGGTGAACTCTCACCAAACATGCACTACATATCATGCATAAAAAAGGATTAGTACTTGTATAGGTACTGTTCACAATTACGCTATTTAAAAAAAGATAAAAATAGCAAAGCGTACATGCAAAAACATGCGGTTAGTTGGGTTAGCTTTAAGTCCTTATACCAACATGCAGCTACCAATGTTATCCATTGCTACACTCGTACTGGATATATTTACCGTTATTCAATTCCCTAATAGTACGAGTTTTAAAATTCATTGCTCTGAACCTATAGGCTTCATAATAACCGCTCAAATATGTCCAGTAAATGTAAATCAGTCTGTGCTGCCCCTGAAGAATGTTCTCAACTTATTCGATTCAATTGCATCCTTATGGGCATTAAAACGTAATGTAATTTGATCATTGGCGTCACGTGCTTAAAATCTTTGGGTGTTCACCCAGTGCTGAAAATAGATTTAAAAAATCCGTTGTGTAAGTTGTTCCTTCTTGGGTGTTACCAAGTCTGTTTCCGCACTAATAGGCGCTTAAGACCGGGAGGAATATTAGGAGGATAGGAATGGAAGGAATGGGGGCTTGAGATCTAAAACCCTTTGTTCCTTAGTCGGAGAGTACGTTAATGGGAGCCCAGATAGCCTGCATTGTGTTTTCAACGTTGTAGAATACACCGACAAGAATACACAAATGAAGTTAACACACAAAATTTCAAATCTACTGCCATCATATCGATGTAAAGAGTGGCGTCAGCATAACTGCAACACTGAATCTTATAGGAACTCATCCACTCCTCGTTTGTAGATTTTGTACCCGCAACGGATTACGTGAGACATGCTGCCATCTTTGGGATTTAGTTAGAACCATTGGAGACGGTATTGGAAGAGGGTCATCAGTGGCACCGCGATCGCATTTGAGTTGTGCTCATATTCACCGGATTAACAGCATTGTTCCTTGAAGCGCATAGCTATGCAATACGCACAACTTGGTAGTTCACGACGGGATCGTGATCACTGGCGTGATGCGTGATTCAGATGGAAAAATAGTGAATCGGCTCATACAAATACGTCCCCTGCCACACACCAACGTGGTGGCTTGCAGGATATCGTGTCTTGCAGGGTATCTGGAGATTTTCAGGGTGCCTTTAATCGTGTGTAATTGTGCTTGTATGTTATGTGCGTAGTTGTATTATCATGTGGACGGATGTCCGTTCTTTGAGGGTTAATTGCAGTTGCAAATCTTCTGACAGTAATTTTGTAAGCAGCCTGATCTGTATTGCATCTAGGTAAGGTTGTTTAATGTTCCGTTTCTACTGCACCTTAGCCTGCATTCTTTATAAAATAGTTAAGCGAATACGACAAAATTCATATTCTACCAATAAAAATTATATTCTTCCGTAGATACTCGTCCTTTAGGACGAATATCTACGGAAGATGTTTAGTATGCCTGGTCCCTGCGCAGCTAACTCATTGATCTATTTGCGTAGTGCTCTCATCTGCAAGTGCATGTGCGTAATGCACATTTGGTGATGCATCGTTGTCTACCACTTACCCATCGATGCTTGCAAGATGTCGTGTGGATGTAGATGTAAACTCTTTTCTTCATCCCTTGATCAAGAAAAGAGTTTTTCAATGATTCCACGAAGTGTTCCTCCGGTCGTAGGATACGGAACAGTGGGCTATGTGTTTTTTATTTACCTTCCTCTATCAGCGAAAGACTGAAGAAGTCATTAAGAGTCTGCGGTAAAGAATGTAATAAAAACTTGACGATGTATTTTTCACACCTTTCATTGAGTAAAACCCTACCGGTTTCGATACTCTCGTGTCATTGTCAAGGTAACTCTGATCAGAATATCATAACAGTGATTTAGAGTACCCTCGTCAATGACACGAGAGTGTCGAAACCGGTAGGGTGTTACTCAGTAAAAAGTGTGAAAAATACATCGTCTAGTTTTTCTTACACCATGCCCCTTTTTCAGAAAGTATCGCCTGATTCCATTCAATTTATGCGGTACAGAAGTCATGGACATCTCATCGAATATCACCGATCGCGTATCAACGCGAGGGAAACAGATGATCGGATAAAACTTCCAAATCAGCTAATAATCCGGCCAAAACTGCGTGGAAAGAAACATGTTATACCCTGTTTCACTGCCTATCTCTCAAATTGGATAAAATTCTTAATGAATAAATCTCCCATTGTTAGTACGTATGTGTGTTTTGTATCCTCATAAAAAAAGTGTTCCTAACTACAACTTAAAAGCCTTTTTTATGCCTTTAGTTTAAGTAGTCACTCGTTTCGGATTACCACGCGAACGTAATTTCTCGGTCGGAAAACCCGAGGTACTGTGACGGGTTGATTATATTTTGTGACCGTTTCCTCGAATAAGGTTTTTATCTCCCTTCAGCGTCATTAAACCAATCCCGGAAAGTCGTTTTGATTCGTCCAGCTTTTGTCCCAATCCCATGGGTTCTTTCAATGCTGTCTTCTAAACCTGCTAATTCTTTCGCGCTGCTAGCAGCTCTGAGTGCTAAAGCTAGGAAGCTCCTCATCTAATGTCGTCTTCGATCGTTTCACGATTGTTTTACGTATTCTCGAAGTGAATAAAGGCCGTTTTACACGGTAATTGAAACTGCGCAAGTTGATGTTGATTCCGTTTGAGCAGTCGTCTGCGAAAAGCCGTGACGTAGAAATTGCGAGGACTCTTGCTTGACAGCTTTACACGGTGCATTATGTCAGTGACAATATACCATTTAGTAGCGGTAATACCGTCAATATATCGCATAACGTCAAGATCTGTGAAGTAGCAATTAATTGGACGTGAAAGATGCGATAAATTACCACCACTTTAAAATATGTTTTAACCCATAGTCTAAACATAATAGTGGAGACCCTAGTCCCGTATACGTACCCCAAAATGTGCACCACGAACGAACGGATGTGGGCCAAGGTAACAGGTTCTTCCTTTACGCACGAAATTGAAGCTTCCACGTGATTAATCGCCCAGCTCATCATTACTGCACTTTATTCACTACCTAAGGAGTTGAGTGCAAACAAAAACTACCAACTCAATCATCAACAACTTATTTAATTTATAGAACTCCGTGGTATTTCGTTGCCACTACATCTGCACCATCTAGCGAGAGAAATTAACTTCAGACTTGCGCGAACACATGTATCAGATTAGAACATGTTCTAATTTGCTCGCAAGCGTTCGCGCAGTGGCGCTGCCTGTCCTCGCAAGTCGTCGCTTTACACGGAGCAATATTTCCTGCGCAAGTGTTCTCGCAACAACCTGCGCAGTATCAATGACCGTGTAAAACAGCCCTAACACAGTCCTTGTGTTTTCTGTTATCCGGAAAAGAGGTTACAGATGGTAATAGACTGTTTTATTTACCATGGCCTTTATCCTTGAAGATATCCCTTTGAAAATATTCCGACTTTTATGTTTGAAAATGAAACCTTTTTTCAATTTATAAAAAAAAAATTTATTTAAAGAAAATGTTTTCAAATTATAGGATTTAAAATTTTAATTTAATTAAAATTAAAAAAATATTTTTATTTAACAAATATTTGTACCGTAATATCATGGCAGGCATCTACAACTATTTATTAGTGCATGTCAATGATGGAAGGGAATGAAACTTCTTACGGTCATTGCCTCATGCGGATATGCAATGAAAGCGTGTAATCTAATTTTACCAATTATTACTCCAATCACTTCAATGTAACATATGTATTATTGTCCTTATGTTAAGAGGGAAAAATATAATTTTTAAAATCTTTGTCTTACCCTTTAATTTTCCCTTTAATCCCTTTAATTTTGTCTACTATCTAATCTACCAAAGTAAAATAGTAAGAATTTTTTAATAGAACGTGAACATTTTCGAAAAGTGTCCGTCTTGAAATTCATCAAACCATATCGGCTCGTAGGGCACCTAAATTATTAAATTTCGCTGTTTAACTTTCTTAGTTGGGGTTGACGTTCTCATCTATTCGGTAGGAGTGATTCTCTTGATCTCATTTACTACCGCATTTCTGGGCAACAATTTGAATTTTTGTCTCAGTTCTGGCCTGATTCGTTCACCATTAGTGATTAGACTAGTGAATTAAGCAAGTAAAGAACGTTCTACTGCCTTCTTAAGATCTCAGGAAAGGTCACTAGAATTGAGAAGCGTTTCGTCTGGCTTAAGCTTTCATTTCTTTTGAACAGTTTTGCTCCAATCAAAGCATTTTACTTGGTAAATATTTTTGTTGGGTTGTTTTAACTCCAGGGAGTTCATAAATAAGTACATTTTAACCGTGCATAGCTGTACCTACTATTTCCTCTGATTATTTACGTAACAACTTACTTTATCATCTACAACTACGCAATGCTCTGATAGCCCCAGAAGGGTGTGTTGGAGCGGTGGGGGTGAACCAACACCAGGCATTAATTGCTGCTGATAACTCGAACTTATGATCTTACTGCATTGAAAATTCTGTACTTATTTTATTACTAAAATAAATCGAACTCACTTTGAATATGGTTTTCACTTGAAAATAGTATATTCACATGCAGTACTATTGTTATTGAAAAGACGTCATCCTCTCATGCTAAATTTGACCAGTTAAATAAAGCTTAAAGAAAGCTTAAATAAAGCTTAAAAGTTAAATAAAGAGATAGATTTTTTAAATGCCATTTTCTCCTTTTTCCCGCGTACCATAAGAGAACCTTGATACAAATAAAAAACACTCTTGTGACTTCCGCAGTTTACTGTGGAAGCAACGAAAGCACATTTACAGGCATTTACATTTTTATCATAATCAAGCGAAATAAATTGTGAAAATATTGAAAAACCGTGACGTATCATGCAGTTAGGTGAAATGGTTACTTCGTTTACCAAATAAGTTGAAAAATGAATCTATTAATTTTATTTTTAACGAAGAGTGTTGCTTTAGATCTTGGCAACGTTGCACGCTGAAGGAATTTTCTTCCTGGTTGCGATCCTTTTTGTTTGTGTGCTACGCATCCCGGATTTATAGCCCCAAGAAATCCGGGTGTTTCTTTCGTGGCCATCTGGCCACACCCTTCTCCCTTGCCTGGATACAGCCTGTGCGGTAAAGTGAAAAAATGTCACTAATTCTTGAGGATCGAGCTCTTTTTTTTCTATTGCCTTTCTCGAGAAAATTTTCGCACCCCGGCACGCCCAACGCGAAAATGTTCGGTTGCTATGCGATAACAACCGGATTGTTCCCACAAGGGTGGACGGATTTTTTTTACCGCTTGGTCCTAAAAAAATCAAGCTTGTTGTTGGCCGGTTCTCTCTCTCCCCCGCGTAATTGTCTCCCAATCTTTCTTTACCACTTTCTTTCGTCCACTGCGTGGGGAGAGGGATTGAGAGACTCCACCCTTTCGACCTTCCCGAGTGGCCTCGCTCTTCAACTTTCCATGATCCGGTATCATGTCAGTCGTCCTTCTATTTTTCCTTCTCGTAATCTCACCCGTAGAGAGTCCAATTGATCCTTATGATTGTGTCATCGGTTGGGTGTTTGCGACTGGGTAGATTTGCAACTGTCGTAGTAATTCCCCGCAGGCCTCCCCAAGGGTGTTTCGCAGGTGTTGAACTATCGCCAGGTATGCATTTTAACTGAAAAGGGAGTTAAATTTACATTTACTATCATGCAGTATTGCAAAAATACTTATCCGTGCGTACATGTCCTACAAGCATCTGGGATATACAATTAAACGGTTATTCTCTACAAAGTAATGTTATAATTATTGATTGGTTTGGCATTTAGTTAGAGATGCAAATTAATTTATATTTACCAAAGCGTTCATGAGTTTGCTATGTTAAAACTAGAAAATGTTTTTCTTCTACATCAAGATCTACAATGCATATTCTAATTTCCCCCTGCTATCTTCGATGCAATCTGTTACTGTTGCCAACTGTGCGCCGAAAAATGAATTTTTGAGCCTTTCTGACCAACTGAGTGTATATCTCCTTTCGGTTAATGGTAGTTTTCTGGGGGGCAGACCAGGTAGTCGGTCATTAGCGAGGGTCTCTGCTCGCGATCGTCCTAATCCGGACCCTCGCTCGGCTTCGACCCTCATCAGCGACCGGACTCTCGCGGCATGGGGCCGCGCGGAAGAAACTGACCGCGTGCAATACGATGTTAAAAGTTATTAACTATTTAAATGAGCAACAATTTATTACCGCCATTGTATCACACGTTCTAAGAGAATTACGGGCGTCTTTTGATCGACGTTCTACGATAAAAATTAACGTTTTCCATGCATCCTTCATAAATGTGCCGTTTACACTTGGCAACGTTGCATTTTCTGGAGGTTAAACGCGGTGGTTTTAAACAGCTAAGACCGTTGATAGAGGGAGATCTTGATGGAATAATGTAATAATAACTGTTGAAACATAAGTTTTAACATGTTAAAGCAGTTTAATACATTTAAACTGTTGAGTGCTTGAAATACATTAAAGTTATTGCCTGGAAGATGCCCTATTTGTAATGTTTAATATGTTATTTATCGAGACATTCATCCATTCTGCTAACTTCAACAGTGAATGAAATTATTAAAAATAGTATGATACTTTTTCGAACTTATTTAAAGTTTCTTACGCCATTATCAACTCCCAAGGATTGACTAGTAACAATTGCGAATCTCCGTGAATTCTCGGTCGCGTAAATGTTGACGTTTTTGAGCCTTCGATAACGTTTGTTTCTCTGAATGTGTTAAGAGTTTATTTTAGCATATTTTCACGGAACGAAATGAACAACAAATCATGGAAAATCACATCCGAGACGTTCAAATATAAATTTTACATGAGAGGAAATATTGTTTCTACTGTGATCTTCTAGTCCCTACCATTAACTCGCGCGCAACTAGGCTGCTACATGGAAGAATGCTAGACAATAGATCTAGCCAATAGACAATATCGATATGGTTAGTATCTACATAGTATTAAAGGGAAAATTGGTTACAATTACACTTATCTACGTATTTTTATCTGCATTTACCTACCATGAATGGGTTTGTACTGTCAATACGTGCAGCATGCATTGCAGACTACTCTAGCAATATCTCACCTACCTATCCCTTTGCTATGCTGCTTAATGTGTTCTCTTACAGTACGTTGGAAAAATGATATTTTGAGTCTATCGGTGCGACAACCAATCTCTCTTACGTTATTTATCTGGTTTAATCTAGCATAATACGCTGTTTTTTTAATATATGCTTAACATCTTCACTAAAGCCATCCGATTACAATTTCTCAAATAGATTTAAACTGAACTTTAACTTACTCTCTGATAATGATTCCCACCCTAATTTTTCTACTAATTCTAAAACGCTCCAAAATCTATCGTAACACCTTTTAACGAACCTAGCTGCTCTACGCTGAACACTTTCTAGCTCTCTAATCAAACCCATTTCATTCGGATACCATACACTAGCTACATGTCTGATGTGGGGCCTGACTAGTGAAAAATAACATCGCCTTTTTGTCTTCTCATCAGTTTCCAAGTAATCTTTTTATAAATCCTAGCTTTCTCTTGTCTCGGCGGCATATGTGTCTTCCCCACGATAAATCTTTAGGGATTGTTACACCTAAGTTCCTACTTATGGCTTCAATGCTTACGATTTTTGAGTCACTAACGCTATAGTATCGCTCTATCGAATTATTCCTCTTCAAAAATGAAATAAAGACACACTTTTTAAGGCTAATTTCTAACTGCCATTTGTCGCACCACTCTTGGTATGCATCTAAATCCTTGATAAGTGATTCTCTATCTGATTTTGTTAAACCCCTGTGAACTACCGCCTAGTCTGCAAAAAGTCTAAGCTTACCACTAACTACTGTACCCAAATTGTTTATGTATAAAAAAATAGAAGCGGGTCTATTACACCACATAGGGTACTCCCGATGTGACTCTGATTGTGTCCGACATTATACCATCTATGTATAATAAACCTTCTTCTCTCGCCCACTTAAGAATTCTTTTACACACCACACAACGTCTTTATTTTTACCGATACTCTCTAACATCAAGATTAATTCGTTATGAGGAACTTTATATAATATCTTTTTATAATACCTCACGACTCTTCTTCTCATATCCTACTTGATGGTGGACCAGATGGTTTTCAATGCACTAAGTTGCCTTTCCTTATCCCCGGGCTTCACGAATTGTAGGGAAAGATTAATAGTGTCGTGAATGTACCCTAATTCTTTTAATCTGGAGTAACTCCTCAACACTCTCTCAACATTTTTACACAGCTGCCTTCACGAAGCTCTGAATTGCCTTGAGAAGCGCTCTTAGCCTGCTTAAAGAGAAGAGATTGGAGAGGAACGAACAGAGGTGATTTGCATTTGTGGAATTCGAGAATCATTTTGATAACGTGGATAGCAATTCAATGCTTCAATTTCGCTTGGAATTCTGAAAAGAATTACAAGCTGAATTTGAATTCTGAAAGGAATCTTAAGACACGATGGCCAGATGAAGACAATTGTCTTGGGAATAGTGAGTGGCAAATGAAGGCCACGAATGAGGTATATGGAACAGTAAGGTATGTGAAAGAGAGGAATTAAATTAATATGAGGAGGTTGGCCGATAGAAGAATCGAGTGGAGGGGTGTGTCAAACCAATCCTAGGATTGTTTGCCGAAGATGATGATGATGATTAATATATTACGTCCGGAGTAAAATATATATATAAGAAGATCTGAGATGGTATTGATGAGATAAACAAGGCGAGAGAGATAGATTGTCGGATAGATGTTCCCATGTAGTTGTATCCTAGCAGCTCTTAGTTGTTTGCCAGTAGTGCATGTTTTACTCGTACTGATGGATTCAAAATCCCATTCTTCCCTCAAACTATAAGGGATTTGTTATCTACATCTACGTAATACCCAGCGAGCCACCACTAGGATGTGTGGCAGGAGGTATACGAGAACAGAATAGGCAGCATAGCAACGGAATAGTTAGGGGAAATATTTTAGAGTAGTTTTCTAGTCATGTAGTGCATGATGCAGGTATTAACAACCAATCCCTTATTACTATGTAGATACTAATAATCTAGTTTCCTGAGACCCTATAATAGCATGTTTGTATGTTTACAGTGCATGATTGGTGATTTCACCCCTTGCCACACATCCTCCCGGTGGCTTGCAGGGTATCGTGTACATTTAGATTACCAAATGTTCAGAAATCCAGCTCATCTCCTCAGAATTTTAATTAATTCTTTAATAATCGGTTTTTCTTCGGGTTCCAAATAAGGAAGACATATTTCACCTCCTTTAGTATTTGTGCTTTGCCCATGTGCGGAGAAAACTCATCTATTGCAACACATCCTCGAGGATAGTAAGAACTGAGCCGCACTGACAGATTAAAAATGTCCTTTTTTCCTCGTACAATTAGGGATATGAATAGCGGTAAATATATCCAATACGAGTGTAGCAATGGATAACATTGGTAGCTGCATGTTGGTATAAGGACTTGAAGCTTCCCCTACTAACAGCATGTTTTTGCATGTACCTATGCTTTGCTATTTTTATCTTTTTTTAAATAGTGCAGTTTAGAACAGAATGTAAATACTAATACTTTTTTATGCATGATATGTTGTGCATGTTGGGTGAGAATTCACCCCGTGCCACACACCTTTATGGTGGCTTGAAGGGTATTATGTAGATGTAGATGTAATAATAATATAGATGCCAATTCGATTAGAGATTTTAGAAAACGCCTTTTTAACATCATCAATGAAATCCTTTTTGAAATGCCAAGGATGCAACTTGTCAGTTGTCAGTCCGCATTTGGTATATGCTCTAGTGTGCACGGAGATATGGTAGTTTCTCGACATTCATAGACAGGTAGGCGTTGAATGGTCGGAAGGGGACAGCGGGGGGTTAATGGGAAGGGAAGGAAGCGATCGCGGAAAGCGGACTCCCCACTGTCTCTCTTCTGCAAAAACTAGCCCTCTCTCCTTTCCCTTGGCCACTGGAGGCGCCTTCGGTGTCATTACATTGCTATCAGGGTAGGTACCTTTCCGCCAACTTGTATGCATGCTTGTTATTTCAAAGGACGCTTGCCGCCCCGAGATAGTCGTAGCGTCATAGTGAAACGTGACTGTTATATCAAACTTGTTGCCATGGAGTACACATCCTCATCTACATAGTGCATCCACGATACCCTGCCAGCCACCGCGAGGGTGTGTGGCAGGGGGTGAAGATCACCAAGCATGCACTACTAACATGCAAACAAGCAACTCTGCAAGCCACCATAAAAGTGTGTGACAGGGGGTGAATTCACACCCCATACACACCTTTCACACCCCTACCACACATACTCCTTGTTGCTCACAGGATGTTATGTAGTAGTATATCTACTGTATAACCTGAAATTACTGAAATAACGAGGAAAGAAGAGGTAAAAGAATTGCTTAATGTATTTAGCGACGAAATACAGAATTAGAACAGAAGATTCGTGGAGAGAATTTCCTGAGGTCGTCCGTAAAGGTGTCAAAGAATACACAACAACCGAATTGAGAAGTATACACACTGTAAAAAGTAGATCTGATTTTAAGGTACAAAAGCGATCTGAATTTCAGATGCAACAATTTTAAGACAGGGTATGTTGAATTTCAGCAGTAATATCTTGTCTAAAAATAAGGCAGGTGAACGGCTGAAAATCAGACCATCCAGAATCCTGCTTCCTCTGCTTCCTGCTCAACTGCTCCTGTACCAACCATCCATGTTCCTGCCTCTTCCGTACCTTAAATTCGTGTTCCTGCCTTACAACCAGACAGCGCTTAAATTCAGATCGCACTGAAAATCAGATCAACTTTTTACAGTGCAGTGCCAAAGTGGTATAACACGGATGATATGAAATCATTGAAGGGACAAAGGGTATGCCACGCTAGCATTAAGAATGCAAGACAGGGACTCTCGGTAGAGGAAAAAAAAGAGTTAGTTTAAAACTATAACAAATGGAAGCATTAGTAAGGAAAGCATGGTGGCAAGCGTCATCGTACTTCAAGAGCAAGATGTTAGGAGAATATTTAGAAAGCAATTCTAAAGCGTTTTGATCATATGTGAGATGAGAACTTCAAGGAAATAGGTCCACAGTAGGTACACACGCTTAAAAACGATAAAGGAATCAGAGTCACCAGCAGTGTAGAAAAAGCCAATACTTTAAACACCTTCTTCCAAAGTTTATTCAACTCATCGTCACACAAAGCAGTGGAAAACTTTCAGTGAGCAATGCCCGAAATAGTTCATCTACATCTACATAATACCCTGCAAGCCACCACAAGGGTGTGTGGCAGGGGGTGATTGCTCACCAAACATGCACTACATATCATGCATAAAAAAGGAATAGTATTAATATAGTAGTCAGAACTTCACTATTTAAAAAAGATAGAAATTGCAAATAAAACATGCAAAAACATTCTGTTAGTAGGGTTAGCTTTAAGTACTCATACCAACATGCAGCTACCAATGCTATTCATTGCTACTCTCCGATAGGACATATTTACCGTTATTCGTATCTCTTATTGTGCGAGGGAAAAAGGACATTTTGAATCGGTCAGTTCGGCAATCAATTTCTCTAACTTTATGATTATGGTCCAGTCTGCCATAGTAAGTTGGGGTTCGTAAAATATTTTTAACATCATCACTGAAAATATTGCCTTGGAATTTGTGGAAGAGATTAAGTCTAAATTTCAACCTGCGATCTGACAATGATTCCCATTTCAATTCATTTAATAGACTGGTTTCATGTCGCGGAATAGAGTAGCAGTTAAAAAACATTAGTAAAAACAAATCACCAGGTCCCGATCTAATTCCTTCCAGAATATATAAAACATAAGCTCCTGAAATAGCCCCCTATCTAGAAATAATATTCAATAAAACACTAAAGAACCACGCAGTACCCAAGGATTGGAAAGTAGCTAACATGACAGCTATTTTTAAAAGCTGTGATAGGGAAGAACCTAGTAACTACAGACCCGTTTCACTCACGTCAATCTCTTGTTGGGAGCTTGAGCACATTGTAGTCAGTTCAATCATGGGGCATTTGGATAGTCAGATATTGCTCATAAACAGCCATCGTGGGTTCCGGAAAGGTAGATCTTGCGAGACACAATAAGTTTTACTCGTACATTATATTTTAGTCCACGGCGAGAACAGTGCTGGAGTTGATTCGATATTTTTAGATTTTAAAAAGGCATTCGATAAAGTTCCTCATGGTAAATTAATCTTGAAATTAGAGAGTTTTGGTATAAATAAAGACGTTGTATGTTGGGTAAAAGAATTCTTAAGTGGGCGAGAGCAGAGGGTTGTCACAGATGGTATCATGTCGGACACAATCAAAACCACGTCGGGAGTTCCCCAGGGCCCCCAGGGTAGCTTAGTAGGTCCGCTTTTATTTCTTTTATACATAAACGATTTGAGTATCGTAGTTAGTAGTAACCTTAGACTTCTTTCAGACGATGCGGTAATGTATAGAGGTATAACAAAAGAAGAAGACAGGAAATCGCTTAGCAACGATTTAGATGCAATTCAAGAGTGGTGCGACAAATTGCAGTTAGAACTTAACCTTAAAATGTGTGTAGCTATCAATTTTTGGAGGAGGAATAATTCGATAGACTATCCTATAGAATTAGTAACACAAAGATCAAGAGCGTTGAAATCATTAGGTATTTAGATGTAACAATCACTAGAGATTTATCGTGGGGAAGACACATCCAGGTACGGCCGAGCGAAGAGAAAGCTAGGATTTATGAAAAGAGTACTTGGGAAATGTGATGAGAAGACAAAAGGGCGATGTTACTATTCAATAGTTAGGCCCCACCTTGAGTATGCAGCCAGTGTATGGGATCCTAATGAATTAGGTTTGATCTTAGAACTAGACAGTGTGCAGCGCAGAGGAGCTAGGTTCGTTAAAAGATGTTACGATAGGTTGAGTAGCGTTTCAGAATTAATAAAAGAATTAGGGTGGGAATCATTATCAGACCGTAGGTTTAAGTACAGATTAATTCTATTAGAGAAATTTTAATCGGATAGCTTTACTGAAGATGTGATATAAGAGAACTAGATATATCTACTATAAGAGAACAGAATAGGCAGCATAGGAAAGGGATAGGTAGGGGAAATATTTTAGAGTATTCTGTAGTGCATGATGCATGTACTAACCCCTCAAATACTATAGATACTAACAATCTAGTTGCATGAGACCCTTTAGTTGCTTGCTTGCATGCTAGTAGTGAATGCTTGGTGACCTTCACCCCCTGCCACACACCCTCGCGGTGGCTTGCAGGGTATCGTGTAGATGTAGATGTAGATGTAGCTGACTGAGGTTTCAGCTTACGGCTAAAGCGCGTTTTCAGAAACTATAGGGTCTCATGCAACTAGATTATTGGTATCTATAGTATTTAAGGGATTAATACATGCATCATGCACTACAACTACTCTACAATATTTCCCCTACCTATCCCTTTGCTATGCTGCCTATTCTGTTCTCTTATAGTACGTGGGAAAATGCCAATTTAAATCTATCAGTACGACAATCTATCTCTCTCATCTTATTTATCTGGTCGAATCTACGATAATACGCTGGAGTTCTTAATATATGCCTAACATCTTCTACATCTACATAATACCCTGCAAGCCACCACAAGGGTGTGTGGCAGGGGGTGAAGGTCACCAAGCATTCACTACTAGCATGCAAGCAAGCAACTAAAGGGTCTCATGCAACTAGATTGTTAGTATCTATAGTATTTGAGGGGTTAGTACATGCATCATGCACTACAGAATACTCTAAAATATTTCCCCTACCTATCCCTTTCCTATGCTGCCTATTCTGTTCTCTTATAGTACGGGGGAAAAATGCCATTTTGAATCTATCTGTACGACAATCTATCTCTCTAATCTTATTACTCTCTAATATAGTTGCTTGTTTGCATGACGGTAGTGCATGCTTTGTGATATTCATCCCCTGCCATACACTCTCACGGTAGCTTACAGAGTATTGTGTGGATATAGATGTAGATGAAAATGTTAGGCATGTATTAAAAACACCAGCGTGATTAGTTTAAACCAGATAAATAACGTAGGAGAGATAAATTGTCGCACCGATGGATTCAAAATGTCATATTTCCCCCAAACTGTAAGGGAGCACAATAAGCAGCATAGCAAAGGGATAGGTAGGGGAAATATTTTAGACTAGTCGGTAGTGCAAGATGCATGTATTAACATCAATCCCTTATTACTATGCAGACCTGCTGCCTGCCATTCGGGCACTTCTCATAAGCATTTCGTATGCAGAGAGAAGGAAATTGCTATTTTATAAATAGAGAAATGTGTCCCACTCTGATTATTTTTGTACGTTTTTCTACACAATATTTTCATTGTATGCTGTCTCCCACTCTCAAACATCATGTTTTTTGCATTTTTTCTGCACCACAAACTGCTAAAAATCCAAAACTACTACCAAATCACACAGACATAGAATCCACACTCAACGCACCAAACCTCACTCTTTTAGCTCAAAACTTGATAAAGAGCAAAACAAAACGGATACTGAATGACTGACTGACATGCTACAAAAGGCTTACATATAATGCTTACAAATGTGTACATATTGTCTCTTTCTTAGTTTCTGGCGAAAATAATATTCCAGTGGATGCTATATTTCTCGACTTCAAGAAGGCTTTTGACAAGGTTTCTCACAGCAAACTAATTTTGAAGTTAAAATCTTATGGGTTAGACAGTAACATTATATCATGGATTAATGATTTTCTGCATGATCGGGTTCCAAGGGTTGTTTTGGACGGTGTTTCCTCACCGGCAATTAAAGTCACTTCGGGTGTCCCACAAGGTAGTGTGATAGGTCCACTCCTATCCCTTTTGTATATTAATGATATCCAAAAGGTGGTAAAAAGTAAGCTTCGTCTATTTGCCGATGACGCAGTAGTGTACAGGGAAATTCTATGTCCGAACGATAAAGAATATTTAAATATTGACCTGCAAGAAATTGAAACTTGGTGTGATACATGGCAGTTAGAATTAAACTTTAAGAAATGTCTTGTAATGAATTTTTGGAAAAAGAATAGCTCTCCTCCTACCACTTACAAAATAAGTAATAATGAATTAACAAACGTGGAATCCATTAAATATCTTGGAATAAGACTGACAAATGATCTTTCCTGGGGTAAACACATTCGTGAAATAATGGGTCAAGCGAATCGCAAACTGGGTTTCATTAAAAGAGTATTGGGTAAATGAGACGATCATGTACGAGAAATCAGCTACTTTTCCCTTGTTAGACCTCATTTGGAATATGCTGCCAGTGTATGGGATCCCTACGAAATCGGTCTAAGTAATGAACTTGAACGTGTGCAGCGAAGATCGGCAAGATTTGTAAAGGGACGATACGATAATTATATTAGCGTAACCAGTCTATTAAATGAATTGAAATGGGAATCATTGTCAGATCGCAGGTTGAAATTTAGACTTAATCTGTTCCACAAATTCCAAGGCAATATTTTCAGTGATGATGTTAAAAATATTTTACGAACCCCAACTTACTATGGCAGACTGGACCATAATCATAAAGTTAGAGAAATTGATTGCCGAACTGACCGATTCAAAATGTCCTTTTTCCCTCGCACAATTAGAGATACGAATAACGGTAAATATGTCCTATCGGAGAGTAGCAATGAATAGCACACTCAATAGCACACACTCATCACATTTCCCAAGTACTCTTTTTATAAATCCTAGCTTTCTCTTTGCTCGGCCGCATATTTCCCTTATGTGTCTTCCCCACGATAAATCTTTAGTGATTGTTACACCTAAATATCTTACGGTTTCAACGTTTTCGATCTTCGTGTTATTAATTCTATAGGATCGCTCTATCGAATTATTCCTCCTCCAAAAATTGTGTAGCTATCAATTTTTGGAGGAGGAATAATTCGATAGAGCGATCCTATAGAATTAATAACACGAAGATCGAAAACGTTGAAACCGTAAGATATTTAGGTGTAACAATCACTAAAGATTTATCGTGGGGAAGACACATAAGGGAAATATGCGGCCGAGCAAAGAGAAAGCTAGGATTTATAAAAAGAGTACTTGGGAAATGTGATGAGAAGACAAAAGAGCGATGCTACTTTTCACTAGTTAGGCCCCACCTTGAGTATGCAGCCAGTGTATGGGATCCTAATGAATTAGGTTTGATGAGAGAACTAGACAGTGTGCAGCGTAGAGCAGCTAGGTTCGTCAAAAGGTGTTACGATAGGTTGAGTAGTGTATCAGAATTAATACAAGAATTAGGGTGGGAATCATTATCAGAGCGTAGATTAAAGTTCAGATTTAATCTATTGCAGAAATTTCAATCGGATAGCTTTACTGAAGATGTTAGGCACATATTGAAATCACCAGCGTATTATGCTAGATTCGACCAGATAAATAAGATTAGAGAGATAGATTGTCGTACAGATAGATTCAAAATGGCATTTTTCCCCCGTACTATAAGAGAACAGAATAGGCAGCATAGGAAAGGGATAGGTAGGGGAAATATTTTAGAGTATTCTGTAGTGCATGATGCATGTATTAACCCCTCAAATACTATAGATACTAACAATCTAGTTGCATGAGACCCTTTAGTTGCTTGCTTGCATGCTAGTAGTGAATGCTTGGTTACCTTCACCCCCTGCCACACACCCTCGCGGTGGCTTGCAGGGTATCGTGTAGATGTAGATGTAGATGTAGCATTGGTAGCTGCATGTTGGTATGAGTACTTAAAGCTAACCCTACTAACAGAATGTTTTTGTATGTTTTCTTTGCAATTTCTATCTTTTTAAATAGTGTAGTTCTGACTACTATATTAATACTATTCCTTTTTTATGCATGATATGTAGTGCATGTTTGGTGAGCAATCACCCCCTGCCACACACCCTTGTGGTGGCTTGCAGGGTATTATGTAGATAGATAGATAGATAGAAAATTAATATAGTATGTAAATACTAACAATATAGTTACCTGAGACCCTATAGTATTATGTTTGCTTGTTTAAAGTGCATGCTTGCTGATCATCACCCCCTGCCAAACACCTTCTTAGTGGCTTGCAAGGTATCGTATAGATGTAGATAACAAATAGGGCATCTTCCAGGCAATAACTTTAATGTATTTCAAGCACTCAACAGTTTAAATGTATTAAACTGCTTTAACATGTTAAAACTTATGTTTCAACAGTTATTATTACATTATTCCATCAAGATCTCCCTCTATCAACGGTCTTAGCTGTTTAAAACCACCGCGTTTAACCTCCAGAAAATGCAACGTTGCCAAGTGTAAACGGCACATTTATGAAGGATGCATGGAAAACGTTAATTTTTATCGTAGAACGTCGATCAAAAGACGCCCGTAATTCTCTTAGAACGTGTGATACAATGGCGGTAATAAATTGTTGCTCATTTAAATAGTTAATAACCTTTAACATCGTATTGCACGCGGTCAGTTTCTTCCGCGCGGCCCCATGCCGCGAGAGTCCGGTCGCTGATGAGGGTCGAAGCCGAGCGAGGGTCCGGATTAGGACGATCGCGAGCAGAGACCCTCGCTAATGACCGACTACCTGGTCTGCCCCCCAGAAAACTACCATGAACCCTCCTTTCTTATCTTTATGATCTATTTTGCCTACTTAACCATGAGGGTGGGTAGACAGGCATTGTACATATAGCGACCTAAATCCATGCTGATTTTTTCGCCTGCTGTATTTTTACTTATAGCAAGATCGTGTAAGCATTGCTATTTTGTACATCAACGGGTAACTCCGTTAAGGTTTTGCGAGACTAGTTCGCAATGGTTGAATTAGTTGTATTTTGGTTGATGCTCACGGTGCTTCCAAGAGTTAATGATCTGATGTTCATTCCATGCTCACGACTGTTTACATATTAAATGAACTTGGGTGGGAGTCATTATCAGACCTTAGGTCTGGTCTGATAGTTTAGAGTGAATATTGAAACTTAAGTTGAAGGCGATTTGTTTTACGATATTTCCTATTCGATTATGAAAAGAAGATTAGAGACATAGATTGCCCTGCGGGAAGATTTGAAGTAGGTATATGTTATCCCGCCAACAATAATTTCTAAAAATAAACCTGAATTCTGCTAGCTCATACTATCTGCACCTTGAATGGAAAATTTATAAAGTGATTTAGAGAATGAAACCAATTTCCGAGTTCATCAATAAACATTATATTCTCTCGTAGTTACTAATAATTTAGTTGCCTATGTGTTTTGCCGGCTAACGTCCTTGATGTTCTTACTGCACATTTCTAACTTATGAGTGACTAGTTGGCTATATTCACCCCCTGTCAGACCCCGTCGTGGTCACTTGCAAGGTTCTCATTAATGCAGGCTAGTGTTAACTAAATTAATGTACTAATAATGAGTAATAATAATAATTAATAAATCTAGTGTCCGAGAAAATTGCTCAGTTACCATTAAAGTAATTGAGAACTGAGTGTCGAGTTGATGGTCTTTTTAAGCCTGGATTGCTCATAATCGATGAAAGCTTTAAAATTAGATTCCGCTGGATGCAGGAACGTAGCCAGAAATTTTCTTCGTGTGAGACTAATTGTAGTGTAACGTAACTTGAAAAATATCAGCCTTGCTCTTTCGGTGCCGACATGATACAAATCTCTTCCTTAATTTTCAGCGCTTGGTATTTACTTTCCCATTCCTATCTTTTCTCACTGGTTAAGCTTACTAATTCCGTTGTTATGAAGCAATTAATTTTACCAGCCTCATAACAGAAGTCCAACGCATGCATATATATCAGATTGAAAAGAACAATTATTAACCATACACATGCATCAAACTAGTTATCACGTTTCAAGACACTTAACACTTAATTGTACGCATTGAAATCTGGATTATTATGCCCAGTTACAGAACAACAATACCACTGGGAAAACATTTCGGGGGGTCTTAAGCCCCAGAAGCCCTGGCTACGTGCGAGGCTGGGTGTAGAATATATTTAATGCAAAACTTTAAAAAAAATCACCTCTGCCTTCCTCATCTACATCTACATCTACATAATACCCTGCAAGCCACCACAAGGGTGTGTGGCAGGGGGTGATTGCTCACCAAACATGCACTACATATCATGCATAAAAAAGGAATAGTATTAATATAGTAGTCAGAACTTCACTATTTAAAAAAGATAGAAATTGCAAATAAAACATGCAAAAACATTCTGTTAGTAGGGTTAGCTTTAAGTACTCATACCAACATGCAGCTACCAATGCTATTCATTGCTACTCTCCGATAGGACATATTTACCGTTATTCGTATCTCTTATTGTGCGAGGGAAAAAGGACATTTTGAATCGGTCAGTTCGGCAATCAATTTCTCTAACTTTATGATTATGGTCCAGTCTGCCATAGTAAGTTGGGGTTCGTAAAATATTTTTAACATCATCACTGAAAATATTGCCTTGGAATTTGTGGAAGAGATTAAGTCTAAATTTCAACCTGCGATCTGACAATGATTCCCATTTCAATTCATTTAATAGACTGGTTACGCTAATATAATTATCGTATCGTCCCTTTACAAATCTTGCCGATCTGCCGATCCTGCCAAATCTTCCTCCTTGACGTCCAAGTTTTCTTCCCTTGTGATCTCGGGTTTCGTGTTTTTCCCTCCAAGACGTCCATCGCTAAAAATAAAACCCACTTTCGGACGCTTGATACTTGAGGTGTTTTCCATAAAAAATGCCAAGGTTGAGCTGCATGATCATTTTTTTTGCCCAGACGCCCACGCAGTCTTCCGTTAGAAAAAATACTGTGGTTTTGGTCACTAATTGTCCCTTGTTGCGGAGGTCGAAATCAAATGGTATCTCTCACGACACAAGCAGAGATCGAATTGATTTCGGACTTTATTCATATGGAATGACCAATGTCAATACTGGTATTAGAAAGTTACCGATATGTGAAGATAACAACGACCTTTAAATGCCTGGAGTTGGCGAGTTCTCTCGAGTTCTAGAAACATTCAAATTGCGTCATGTTCTTTCTTCTTTTTTACAGCACTTCTTACAATCTACGTTCAGTTATTCCGAGCACCATGAAAAACATTTTACATTTACGTCTAGATACATTTTCACCTACGTAATGCCCCGTGAGCTGGTGCGAAAATGTTAAACGGGGGGTGAAATCGTTGTACATGACCTACTTACATGGATTGAAGAGGTACAATGCTACTACTTAATCGAAACATATTGTGTATCAGTACCGAGTTACATGTCACTATATTGTTAGAATCTACATATACACATTTACTGACTACCCTGCGATTTCCCCCGAGTGTGTATGGGAGGGACACCTATAAAGTAATGCAATAATTTTTGATTAGTCAGGCATTCCTTAAAATGTTTTTTTTTTATTACCTAAGCATGCATACCTAAGTTAGTAACGATAAAAACACATTTCATGCCTTAAAGACGTCTCTACAATATGTCACCTGTCTGTCCCTCGACAATATTCCTATTACACTGTCGTATGGTTTGTCGAAAAAATGACATTTTAAATGTTTCGGTAGTAAGAATTTCTGATCAAATTTAGCGTAATATGAGGGTGTTATTAATTTATTTATAGCATTATTGTCAAATACACTTGATCTAAATTTACATGTAAGTTTTTCACCTTCGTTCTGATTGTAATTTCAACTTCTATTAAGCTCAAGCTTCAGCATACCCCGCGAACCCATGGGCGTGTGAGGGGGATGTTAGGACACCAGCCTTTGAATAGCTATCACTTCTAATGCTCCAAAAATTATTGTAACCAATCGGTTGAAATGAAGTAACTATAGTTTCATTGGAATCGCGAATTATACTAGGGAAGAATTAGTCTTTAAAACTTTCTGTTGAGGTGTCTGTCCCACCCATCTCATTTGCGCGATCGAACCTACTAATATATTAGCATAGTTCTTTTGTTCATATATTGGGTCATGGGCAAAGTTACCCTACTGATTCCTTCTATTTCTCTCGTCTTAGTGTCGAATTAGATATGGGTATCTGGCGGGATTTCCACCCTAGATTTTCTAATACTCTTTACACTTGCACAATATTACGAACCTAGCATTAAATGATAGATTTAAATTAGTTTTTGAACTGGAAGCTGCCGTTTTTACCTGATGACTTTTTTAAACTTATTGTAAACCGTAATGTAACTACTGTAAAATAATATGATCGTGTGCGCTACGGTTTTGTATGCATACCTTTTCCGAAGCTCATCCGGACGCCTTCGGTCTCTTGCAGAATGTGATACATGTAGATACTAACAATCTACTTGCATGAGACCCTATAGTAGCTTTTTTGCATGTCAATAGTGCATGCTTGGTGATCTTCTCCCCCTGCCACACACCCTCGCGGTGGCTTGCAGGGTATCGCGTAGAAGTAGATAGATGCGGAAGAATGTGTGACTGCATATGCGTTCCACCGATTTGACGCTTTCGATTCTGATGTCAATGATGCTGTAAGGTAGCTGTCTTGAAATATTTTTTTTTAAGAGATTGTCTGTAATCCACGTCTGACAATGAGCTAAATTCAGTTTTTCGCTCGGCAAAAAGTGGAATCCAGATGCTATTTCGGTGAATCCGTATGTGCTGCACATAAAATATTCCCCTGTACAGAACCACGTTGACATTTAATAGTGGATTTCTACTTATGACCTCGGTAGTTATGCCATCGATGCATAAATGGAATATACATCTACATCTACATAATACCCTGCAAGCCACCACAAGGGTGTGTGGCAGGGGGTGATTGCTCACCAAACATGCACTACATATCATGCATAAAAAAGGAATAGTATTAATATAGTAGTCAGAACTACACTATTTAAAAAAGATAGAAATTGCAAAGCAAACATGCAAAAACATTCTGTTAGTAGGGTTAGCTTTAAGTACTCATACCAACATGCAGCTACCAATGCTATTCATTGCTACTCTCCGATAGGACATATTTACCGTTATTCGTATCTCTTATTGTGCGAGGGAAAAAGGACATTTTGAATCGGTCAGTTCGGCAATCAATTTCTCTAACTTTATGATTATGGTCCAGTCTGCCATAGTAAGTTGGGGTTCGTAAAATATTTTTAACATCATCACTGAAAATATTGCCTTGGAATTTGTGGAAGAGATTAAGTCTAAATTTCAACCTGCGATCTGACAATGATTCCCATTTCAATTCATTTAATAGACTGGTTACGCTAATATAATTATCGTATCGTCCCTTTACAAATCTTGCCGATCTTCGCTGCACACGTTCAAGTTCATTACTTAGACCGATTTCGTAGGGATCCCATACACTGGCAGCATATTCCAAATGAGGTCTAACAAGGGAAAAGTAGCTGATTTCTCGTACATGATCGTCACATTTACCCAATACTCTTTTAATGAAACCCAGTTTGCGATTCGCTTGACCCATTATTTCACGAATGTGTTTACCCCAGGAAAGATCATTTGTCAGTCTTATTCCAAGATATTTAATGGATTCCACGTTTGTTAATTCATTATTACTTATTTTGTAAGTGCTAGGGGGAGAGCTATTCTTTTTCCAAAAATTCATTACAAGACATTTCTTAAAGTTTAATTCTAACTGCCATGTATCACACCAAGTTTCAATTGCTTGTAGGTCAATATTTAAATATTCTTTATCATTCGGGCATAGAATTTCCCTGTACACTACTGCGTCATCGGCAAATAGACGAAGCTTACTTTTTACCACCTTTTGGATATCATTAATATACAAAAGGAATAGGAGTGGACCTATCACACTAGATACACAATATAATTGGACCGAATACGCTCCCTTGAGGTATGCCCGGATGCTCTTTTTGGACACCACGATGGTTGGAAAGGATTACACGTCCATTCCTTTTAGCACCTTGGCTGGCGGCGAAATTTCCTAAATAATCACAAATAATCCAGGGAAAAGTGGTGGATGCCCCGTCTTCCCTCTGGTTTAATTTTCCCTTTCTCCGTCTCGTCAGCATCGCTCCTCTTCTTCAGAACCGGCCGCTCGTATTGTGACTCCCCGTTCGCTCCATACGTGAAATTCGAAAAACTGGGAGCGACCGGCCATACACGCGACGTCCCGACCTTGTGTTTTTTTCTCCATCCTGACCGCCGTGACGTCAATCGGGCGGTGAGAAAGAATACAAAAAGAATTTTGACCCATCCGGTCGCCGTGGAGCCGCGTATATAATTTCGAGTCCAAATGAGGAAGAATAAAAAAAAACGAAATCGCCCGTGGAAGATTTCTCTGTTCGTCGAAGGATCGAGTCGGACCGTTAACTCCTTTCGAACACTTCCCCTCCTTTGGTGCCTGCTCCCTTTCCTCTCTCTCTTTACATCTCCTCCCTACATGTCACCCCTTTCATTGCTCTTCAGGCTTCTTCTGTTGGTCCACTCTTCTCTCTGTGAAGTTAGAGGAAATGAGAGGGGGGAGGGGGAGAGAGAGAGAGTGAGAGAGAGAGACACTGACCAAGGGCATTGACGTCATGGGGCAGGCGGGAGTAAAGGGAAGGAGTGAAGGGAAATGAGTCAGGGGGTGTTGGTAAGAGATGTAAATGGGTGGGTGGGCGTGGCTTCGATAAATGTGGTGTCTGGGAAAGGCTCTCTGGGTGCCGTGGCGTGGAGAGCTATTTTTGACGTATCAACATTTCTTTTTTGGTGATAATTTGATTTTTTGCTTTTAATATTGGTGATAACCCATACTTTTTATGGATGCTTTCGAGGGAGGATAATTGCTACGCATTCATAAGTCACTCTACGCCTACATAATACGCTGCAAGCCGCCCGATGAGTGTGTGGCAGGGGTTGAGCCATCATCAGGCTTGCATTTTTGATCAGAGACAATCAACTTTACACTTACTGCCACGCAAGCATGCTACGATACTAGTCCATGCATGCACTACTTGTAAGTAATTATATGATTTATCCACAATTAATCAAGTTGCTCATACAAAATTGTTATTATATAGTAATGCAATTGTACGCGCTGCTCATAAAAGATTAATACAATCAAAACGGAATTGATAGAGAGAGAAACGATAGGGTCTACGAGTTTTCTTGGCTTTCGTTTAATGCCTGCATGAATCTTCAAGTCCACAGTTGAATGTTTGTAGGCTTTCTTGAATAATGCCCTGCATGTTGTGTATAAGATAAAATTAATATTGCCTGTATCGTATGATAGTAATATTTTGTATTATTGTCGCCATTAGGGTACGCTCGTTGATTATCCTTACCCTGCCACACACCCTCGTGGTCACTTGGGGTTATTCAGTAGATTTAAATACTTAATTATTCCTATAGCTGATGTTCCACTTCATTTTGACGTGGTAAATATTTCGGAGGGAACTGTTTCTTTTCCAAAAATTTCTGTCTGCGCATTTCCTCGAATGTAATTCCTGCTGTTTCATCTGCATCTTCGTCTACATAATACTCTGCGAGCCACCACGAGGGTGTATGACAGGGGATGGAAGATCATCGTAGCATGCAATACTTACATGTAGCTACGAGGTACAGTGCTACTATTTATGGAAAGATGTTATGCTTGTGATCAAAAGTAAGAGATATGCATTCAACTCGATGATTAGTTCCTCCTAATTATTGTCGTAATTATTGATTATTCAGGTATTTATTCATATATATTAATTTGTATTTCCTAAGCATGCATGAGTTGTAATATTAAAATGTTTAACTGCTATAAATGTTAAAGTTTTCGTTAAAAATTTTAAATATAAATAATGCAAGGCTATGCTAGTGAAATACGTCTCTAGTATTGGATAACCGTGGGAAAAACGGGTAAACAACGGAATTAAATAAGATTCAGAGGAGATGTGCCAGATTTGTAAACAATTGCTATGATAAAGGGGTGAATAGACAGGGTAATGGGATGTAAGACCCTTCAAAGGCGAAAACAGAAAATAAAACTAAAGCTTTTGCATACCTACGTATCTGACCAGTTTACCTCCGACACCAAGAGAATTACAAAGACCGTACACTATATCGGCAATCAGGGCCATTCGCATATGAACAGAGAAATAAGCTAAATCACATATAGATTCAAATTTTTATTATTTCCACAAACAATCCGTGATGATGACTTCATTAAGACTTCTCACACTATCATGCCTTCTTAAAATAAATTTACCTTAACAAAAGCTTGCACTCTTACACATTAGGTTGATGTAGATTAATGAAAGAAAAATACACGAGACTAAGTGAGTGGATTTTTGAGGACTTAATTATGTATGCAAAGACCTTAAATGCATAATTCATGTGTGTTAGCTAATCTAAAATGTTTCCTTGAAATTCAGATGAAAATTGTAACTTTTATTTTATTTTCCGCGTGATAATTGTCTCATTAGCTACGTATTATTTGTGAACTTTAATGCATATTCGTAGTGGATGTTTGGTGAAACTCAATCCCTGGCAGATACCACTGCCACAGTCAGTAGATAAATGTTAAACGTTGTTGATTCATGCACCACAAACTATTCTAACATTATTTAGCCTCCCTATTCCTTGCCTATAATGTTCCTTCGTGGTACGTGCGAAAAATCGATCTACCCATTTCTCTAATCTTGTTTTTCTAATGAAATCTAAAGTAAAATTCATGCATTTTCAGTATGCTTATAACGTCAATGGCAAACATACCAGCTTCATATTTAGTTGCTTGTGTTAGATCCTTCTGGCCATGATGAATGGAGTACATCATGTCCATCATGGAGTTCTGTCCGTTCGTTGCAATGACTTCGTACGCAGTCTGTGCAACGTGCATGGCCGTTCCGTGGGTTAGATGACTCACCCTGCCAAGAAATCGCCGAGTGAGTTTGCCCTGTCGTCTGCTCCCTTCGCAAAAAAGTCTCATCTTTCCAAAGAAACGTTTCATCTGCTCGCTTGACTGAAGTTGGACAGTGGGAGGACTGCTAGTGACCGGGACAGTGACTAATATCTAGGGCTAGTGACTACTATCAGAACGCAGGTTAACATTAAGGTTTAACCTTTTAAGTAAATTCGAAACCGATTTGTTCACAGATGACGTTAGATATATAGGTATAAGAACCCCAGCGTATTATGCTAGGTTTGATCAGATTAACAAGATTAGAGAGATAGGTTGCCGTACAGATAGATTTAAAATGTCATTTTCCCCGCGTACCATAAGAGATAAAAATAGGCAGTAGGCGTAGCAAAGGGATAGGTAGGTGAAATATAGTCAGAGTAGTCTCTAGTACATGATGCATGTAATAACAACAAATAATCCCCTTCTTATTATGTAGATACTAACCATCTAGCTTCATATGACCCTATTATCTAGCATTTCTCCATTAAATATCCTAATTGCAAGTCAATAATTCATGTTTGGTGATCTTCACCCCCTCCCACACCCTCGTGGTGGTTTGCTGGGTATTACGTAGATGTAGGGAAGCGTATTTCAACGCAATCGGCAAACGTATGACTCCTTCACTCGTACTCTAACTTTAACTTACTTGGTGACAGGTCATTCATTGAATTCATCTCGAATCAAGCTTTTTGCTTCGCCAACGGCTCACTGGTTCTCAGGGATTAGGCTGCGTTACGCGACACAGTTCCGCAAATATCTCAAGCCCTGTGTATCGATTGATTCAACTCGTTGGCACCCTGTTAGTGTTTTTTTTTGTAACAATTCACAATCGATGTTATGACTCAGCCTTACGTGACAGGCGGATCTCTGGATCGAGAATGAATCACACGTGTGAAACCTTTCACTCTCTTCTCTGCTAAAGAGGAACAAAAACGTCAGCGAAAACACATTACTCACCTAACTCCGCAATTAAGTCGTGACAAACTCTCAGCCGGACATGAGATGCGATTGACGTAAAGTTTCTTTGAAAAGTCAAGCGGCTCTTTGCGTATATTTAGACTTCGCATTCAAGCTTTCTTAGCTTATGTCACCAGCTGTCTAGTGGTTATCTTTTGTGCTAGAATAATTCATTATCATGTGAAATGTAGGCATCTTAATCGATTGGTTAATATTTCATTAAAATTTTTCATTTACCTCAAAAAATATCGTTAATTCATACAGTCATGGTTAATAATTGAAAGCTTTAAATGCTGTGTTGTTTTTTTTGCTAGCAGTGTTAGTCGGTGTGAAAATGTTTAGAAGCATAAAAGGTAGGTAATTGAACTGATTCTCGGTTGATTCATTCACAAGAAAAAAACATTTGAAAGATAGCTTACCTACCTGACGGATCGATTTAAAAAAAATCTTTCGTTGATTTGAATATAGAAGCTAATAATTGGCGTCATTGTAACCAAATAGACGGGTACTATGTAGGTAGATTGTTGTATGCCTCGGAAAAAAGTTTTGCTCTATTACGTAAATCCTGCATGCTACCGCAATGATGTGTGGAAAGGGGTGAATCATCACCAGGCACACATTTTAAATATACACACGTTAAAAAAAAACCACTGCATACTACTTGTCTAACCCGAAATCTACGTTACCTATTCTCATTAACTTCCCAATTACCTTCACTGTAATATATCACTGTCCTAAAATGTGTGCAGAAAAATGAATTTTTGAATCTTTCTTTCTTAATATCTAACTCTCGAATTTTATCATCATGATCTAATCTGCCATAGCAAGCTGTATTTTAACACAGTTTATAATTATATAGTAGCATATAATCTACATCTACATAATACCCTGCAAGCCACCACAAGGGTGTGTGGCAGGGGGTGATTGCTCACCAAACATGCACTACATGTCATGCATAAAAAAGGAATAGTATTAATATAGTAGTCAGAACTACACTATTTAAAAAAGATAGAAATTGCAAAGAAAACATGCAAAAACATTCTGTTAGTAGGGTTAGCTTTAAGTACTCATACCAACATGCAGCTACCAATTCTATTCATTGCTACTCTCCGATAGGACATATTTACCGTTATTCGTATCTCTAATTGTGCGAGGGAAAAAGGACATTTTGAATCGGTCAGTTCGGCAATCAATTTCTCTAATTTTATGAATATGGTCCAGTCTGCCATAGTAAATTGGGGTTCGTAATATATTTTTAACATCATCACTGAAAATATTGCCTTGGAATTTGTGGAAGAGATTAAGTCTAAATTTCAACCTGCGATCTGACAATGATTCCCATTTCAATTCATTTAATAGACTGATTACGCTAATATAATTATCGTATCTTCCCTTTACAAATCTTGCCGATCTTCGCTGCACACGTTCAAGTTCATTACTTAGACCGATTTCGTAGGAATCCCATCGTGTTCATGTGTGATCCCCATATAAGTGTGTTACAAAGCTCTTAGCTGCATAGAGCTAGTTGATGTTTGGTGATAATTTACCCCGGTGACGTACCCTCACCTTAGCGTATAAGATTAGTATGCCATATAGTTTCAAGCGCTGGATTTAGCCATTTTTATGTTCAGTCCATTTTTTCTGAACGACATCTCTTTTTGTAATGTTAATATTAATTAAGCCCGCGGATTTTTCCCCAATATTGGAATCATAAGGATGGAACGTCAACAGCTTATTTAATGTATTTGATCACAATCTGGCATGCTAAATTTAAAACGCTTCATGTCGGTTTCTGAAGCATTGGTGATAGGGTTGAGATTATAACTTTCGACGTGGTAGGCAGCAAAATGTTTGTCTCTGATTAGTTTGTGGTTTGCGTCAACGCCAAAAACCTGCTCGACAACACGTATCGTCGTTGGGTCATAAACCGGAGACATTTACTCCCATACCTGGGATTGCCAGCGTAAATGTATTCTGTCTATCAGTGTCAGGATTTTTGTTTTATGGTAAGCAACTGACCTTAAATGTTTTGGCATTACCTCTAATGATTGATATTATTCGCCTTTTCTAACCTCCACCCAACATGTTTTGCTGTTGGCTTTCTCCTGTCACCGTATTGGTGAGGCATTTGAATAAATTACTTGCCGGTCTTTTATTTTGGTCACTTATAAACCTGTAATTTGGAATGAAGTTGGGAAATATATTTCTTGTCTCAAGCCTTGTTCTTGTGACCAACTCTAGCGTAGTACGCGGGATTTCTTAATATATTTCTTATTCCCCGCATCCATACGTGAAAGGTTTAAAATCTGTTGATAAATACTGTTTGGTCACTCGTGTTTGGCTTAAGCTAAAAGTTATCTTTCATCCTCTGCCATTGTCCGTGCTGTAACATTCATGCAACTACTTCGTATTCTTTCATCCACCACACTAAAATATTTCTGATCGCTATGACATGTGTACTGTATAGACAAGAATTAGGGAGGGAATCATTATCAGAGCGTAGGTCAAAGTACAGATTAAATCTATTAGAGAAATTTCAATCGGATAGCTTTACTGAAGATGTTAGAGACATGTTGAAAACACCAACGTATTATGCTATATTCGACCAGATAAATAATATTAGAGAGATAGATTGTCGTACTGATAGATTCAAAATGGCATTTTTCCCCCCGTACTATTAGAGAACAGAATAGGCATCATAGCAAAGGGGTAGGGGAATTATTTTAGAGTATTCTGTAGTGCAGCATGCATGTATTAATCCATTAAATACTATAGATACTAACAATCTAGTTGCATCAGACCCCATAGTTGCTTGTTTGCATGCAATAGTACATGCTTCGTGATATTCACCCCCTGCCACACACCCTCGCGGTGGTTTGCTGGGTACCGCGTAGATGTTCATACTTACTGTGTGGGTTGGTAATGGTTACATGGACAACTCCAATGAAAAACAAGCATGTTGTTCGGGTCTCCGTAACCATCAATCGTCTCACGAATTGTTTATTTTGGTTCTTCGTCACGAATCTCGGCTACTTCAAACATATCGGAGTCTTGTGTCACCACCTGCGCTAATCAAGGCTGATTTCACAAAGATAACGTAACCTTTCCGTTAATCACTTTTAAATCAAGTTACCACGTAGCTAACAATATTTCAAAGCACATTTCCTTGAGAAAGAAAATTAGCGTCCGAAGTAGCCGGTTCATGCGGCACTGATTTGGTGTATGTCATAATATTCTTGTGATTTTCGCAGGATGTTACGGAGGAAATATTTTACAAAGGTTCACTCAACTGTTCGCTAATACTTCCTTGGCTTAAATGATATTATTAGTATGCCTTCATGTATGCTACACCAATGGATATTTATTTCATTTTTTGTAGTCTAATAATATATATTTTATTAGCCTTTCTGTAAATGATAATTACTGCTAGTGAAACTTGTTATTTGTGATAGAAATTCCCTAATAGTCATAAATTTATGAAAATGAATGACCCTTTGTTATGTTAGCCGTAGGTAAATCTGTATCAGATAGATTACCCTGAATTGATGGTTTTTATGATAGAATATTTATTATTTCTAAAGTATTGACCAAGAAACGAAATTTAGCACCCATATTCCTCCTTTGGATTACCCACTGAATCAGTTTAAAAAAAATACAATTTCTCACCAGTGCTGTCATACACAGGGCCTGCCCATCGATTTCAACAATTCCATTAAAGATAATTTTAGTGCTCAAAATGTCCCACCGAGTCTTTATAATCTTTAAAAACGAGCGTGTTTCTTCGTACTCATCCACAGTTTTTAGGGCTGCATTTGTGGTATGTTGGAATACATTATCAATATATGTGACATTTTGACGTGCAAAAGCATTAGGGACAGCCCGGGTCTTCCATCAGGTCAATGCCTCTATCTCCGCCAACGTTTTCCGCTATCAGGGCTAACACACGATTAATACGCCGGGAAGGCACCAAATCTGTCTTTAATCTGTATTCTACCTTAGTGAAGCACTTCTGCTCGTTTCTGTGGAACTGTCTTAAATCTTCAAAAGAGGCTGTTCTTCACACACCAGCCCCAAGTCAGAGTGAACAGTTTTTACCTCATTTTTCTAATTGAAGCGAATTTTTGAAAATACGCACGTTGTCTTACGTTATAATTCGGCCATCAGTTAAAAGTCAATGCATATTTTGAGTGATTCTGTTATTGTCAGTTATGACAACAAGCATTTTAAACTGAAATGCCTGAATACAAAATGACTTCAATAGTAGCGTCTTTCAATTGCTCTCCAGAAATATTGCTAACTGACAGTAATTTCACGATTTCCTTGAAGCGTCCAAATGGAGATGCTATCATGAAATTCCCCTCAGTTTTGGCAGGTTCTTCATTGTTTTCCACGAGACTCACAATATTTCGGTTTTTGAAACATAGCTGGCTATTTATACTGCTGGCTACTTACTGGCTAATATATATTTTATCGATCAACAAGCCTACAACATTTTCTCTGGCAACCATATTTACGGAAACATACTCAAGTAATGTGACGCGCTTCAAGGGCCACTTTCTGGGGACACGTTTAAAGAGTGCTTTGTTATTGTCCACAAAGTGGACAATAACAAATGTCCCTGTCGTAATTATAAGTAGTGACGAACTTAGAATTAATCATGAATGCCAAAAGAACTGAGGTGGAATTGTACTAGCGTTTTTGTTTAGAATTTAGGAACCTGACTTGGTTTAAAATGATGCATAACATCTTACAGTCTTAAGATTTATCTTTTTCTGACAAATTGCTTTGTCTTTAACGGGTTTTCCAGGGTCTTTTTGTAAGTAATAACTTTCATTGATACCTGGGCAGGAAGAAGATAATTTTCTGTACCGGAGAAAGAGGTTTTCAAGCTGTGACTACTTAAGGAGTTTCAAGTCCGAGGATAGTACCCAGCTTAAGTCACACCCAGACGTTTCAGTTCTTCTAAGATTTACCTTAACTATCATATCTTTATCCAATACACACTAACATTTCGCACAATACACATCAGAGTAAAGTTCAACGTTTGAAATATAATAATATTCACACATACTAAGAGAAATTCGTCAATGAAATTAGTGTTCTCCCTGATATCATTGCTGTTCGGGAATTTTATCTGTTTGCAGGGCAGTTGAGTTTACCACCGACATCGAGAAATACGCTGCACCACAGACGTATCGGCGAAAGTAACAAATGCGGAAATATGGAAATGTGTGAAATATGGAGTTTAAATCATTAATGCAAATAATAAATAAAATTGGATCGAACAAATTTCCTTGAAAGAAACCCGATGCGAATTTTATTTCACCTGTCCTGGGGTTGTTGTAAAGATTTTTGATTAAATTCACCGCTTTTAAAAAATACTATCGTTGGGAACTTAGCGAGATTAATCCGTTGTAAAATTAAAAACTTGACTCTCGGTAATTTTCCGCTTGAAACCTGTTTTGTTGGCAACACGCTTCGAAACTACGTGAATACGTTCAAATACGTCATTCTGGTGGCTCGGGTTTTCTCTCGTTCAAATACTTGATGGTAAAACTAACCACCCAAGCACGTTATTCATGTATGCTTACCTGACTATCGAATCTCTCCCAGTCTGACTAGATGGATGAAAAAAGACCAATAAATATTACGAGGATAGAGAATTGGTTTAATGAATGTCTCTTCTGCTGCCCGATTCTATGAAGTTCGGATTTCGGCTGCATTAATCGGTGCTTTATAGAAGTCCATCCTCCTTTCTTCCGAAAGATAAAATTAGGGAGAAGTATATTGCAAGTCAAAAATTGGTGTGGTCCAAAAATTTTTTTTTTTAGTGAATCATTAGGGACAGTGTTGAATGAAGTTACGAAAGAGAAAAAATAGGATTGGAGTAAATAAGCATTCTAGATTTTTGACTTTTTTTACGAGCTTGCATGATACTAAATGCATATTTGAATTTAGTTTCATGCTTGTAAAAATATATCAAATATTTATGCGCATACTGTGTCCGACCCAGACTGTTATTGTTTTTCGTTAGAAGCTGTGTCGAATGTTGCAATACTTAACCATTTGGTGAATTCCATCTAAGATAGGATTTTAATTTAGCTTTAAAACTCGTAGTATTCTAATGAAAATAGGCTTTATATTCTGGTCATTAATGCGGCCTGGTGACGGTTCACCCCCTACCACATACCCACGTGTTGGCTTGCAGGGTACTGGGGAGATGTTAGTTAAATGCCGCGTATAAGAACTGCTCTTATTGAATGGTGTGTGTTGTAACCTCGAATATGTACGACGGTAGTTTTAGCATTGTTCCCAAATGTTTAGGAGATTTACGTCAGATCGTAGTCTGAAGTATCAGCTAAATCTCATGGATGAAATACGAGGGGTTTCATTATAGGGGACAGCTTATTTGAAAACAATTTGTTGCGATGGAAGTAAATTCATAACCGTAAAATAAGGAAATTGGAAAACAAATGTTTAGATTGTCATATTATGCGTTTACATGAAAATAATAGATTTTATAAATTTACTGATTAATTACCCCTGCCACACCTCGAGGGTGTGTGGCAGGGGTTTCGGACGCGTCGATGCTTATTCTTCCCCATATCACAAGGCAGTGTACCCAAAAAGGGATAAACGCTTGCGTTATATTTTTTCTATTTTAAGTAATTTGCCATGGATTAAGTAGCGCCAGGACCCAAAATTTAGGATGTACTAGAGGAGTGACTGAAAAGTGTTGGATAGCTGACCTCGAGGTGACACAAATTCTGAGGTATGCCCCTCTCTCCGTACTCTTTGACCCCTGTTGAAATCAACCAGCTTACATCGGGAATGCTCGTCTAATTGCCCAAGCTGTCAAATTGCTCTCTCGGTAAGTGGTGGTTTTATTGCCCCCTCGTCGTAATATTTTATTTGCGTCAGATATAGCCCACTTTTAAAGACTGCGATTGAAGGTAATTGGTAATTATTGGTGATGACGATAAAATGACGAAAGTGAAGGAATGAGATGCCACCGGTTGGGTACCAGTACTTCCCCAGGCATGCGTTTTAAATCAGATTGTATTAAATTCACACTTACTATTACCATACATCTACTGACTACCGTGCTAGCCACGTCGGTGTGTGACCAGATCATGAAGGCATGCAAACTTACTAGCCCGTGCCTGTACTACTTACGTGCAACTGAGAGATTTAGTGCTATTACTTCGAGTAAAATGATGTTTCATATGGATTCACGAGACACTTTTAGCTAAACTACTGAGTGTAATTTAATTATAACTAAATTTACTTTGCATAATGATGAGTGAAATTCATGCATTAAACTGAGGTCAGCGCTTTTCCCTGTCTTCCCTGAGGCTTCCTCACAAGTTCTATCCAGAAATTTATTTTAATTGGGTTGGCTTGCTTGTAATCATACGAAACTCTATTTCACGAATTAAAATGACGCCCAAGTATAACGAAAGATTATGGCCTTTGGACCGTTACGTTCCATTTTCTCGTGATCCGTCTTACAATTTCAATTTTCCTAATTATTTCCTTAGTTTTTAGTCTTACTTTATATTTTCTTGAATAAAGAGTGCCATTCTTTTAGTTGTAATGCATGTATGTGTATGTACCTGTAAAGGTGGAAGCAATGAAATAATTGGGTCTGAATAGGTACTACAGTTTCAATCTTCGAAAAACATGGACATCAGTGGTTCCCAATTTTTGTCACCTTTGGAGAGAGGTTATATTCGAAATGTATTTCATTGCTTAATGCTTGTTAAAAGAACTAATCAGTAAAAGAACTGTGCAGAAATATCATTTTTGTCACAACTAAGATTCATGAAAACAATTATTATGCTCATATTTTGTTGTTTTTTGTTAGCGTATTTTTGACAATGTGTAAGCCTTAAAATATATTTTTACGGTCGTTCTGATAAAAAAAGTCAATCCATCCTGCTCATGTCCTTCGTTCTCCTTCTTTACAGGTAAACAAAATTCATCATTCATCGGCTGCATTCTTGTTGTGTTGGACAAGCTCATCCCGTGAAATGACTCCGACTGTGAGTAATGTATTTTCGGTATTTAACCTTGATGAGTTTGGAATATAGAGGACCTAATTCACTCCTGAACATGGCGCATATTTTCATCACGTCAGAAATCGATGGGCGTGTGCCCTAAATTTATCTTCATACGCCCTCTGCGGGTTGAAGTATTTGTACAAAAAAAATACCGCCAAATAATTCATGAGGGACTTGAAGATGATGCTTATCGCTGAAAATTAGAGCGAATCGTATATTTGTTTGATCGAATTATTTGTTGAGATTTAAAAGTGCCGAATTTTTCCGAAGTGTCTTCAAGTTCATTTTCAATCAAGGCTTGCAATTAATTTGAAATGTTTGCCAGTGCAGAGATGATGATGAGATAAATTTACGTGATCCATATTTCTCGATGCAATACCAAGTGTAATAATAGTAATTCTATAATTAGTTCCCAACTTGCGATGCACCAAGTTGAATATCACTGACTCGGACGCAATTCATTGGAATGCATTCTCATGTGTTTTGTTTGTTGAAATATTTTTTGTCTCCCCCTCCCTGTTAGTAATAAAATATAATATTATGGATGTGTTTCAAATTACCGAGTCATAAACAGGGATCGGGTTGGTGTGTTGTGTTGGCCTCCCATCCCGATGGCCTGGGTTCGATTTCCGGCAGTGGCGAATTTTTCAGTGGAAAACAGGTCCCCACTTTAGCGCCTTGTGGAGGGCATTCCAAGTTCAGTACTCCGTCCGACGGATGGGACGTTAATCCGTTGTCCCCTTGGCGCCTTTCGTTAAGAGTAGGCCTATCCTAAAATGGCGCAAATAACGTCAGCTGTCGGTCGCCTCCCATGAACAACCAACCAACCGTAGCCAACTCAATATTGCTCTAAAGTTTACGCCATCGCTTTATCAAAGTCCACATTTGTGCCATTTAAATATCTTTACGAACTCTAATCGGTCTAGATATCTTGAACCTTTTCATAAAGACATTCAATTAATGCTTTTATTTATACTATCGTAAATTATTATAAATTATTAACTCTTATTGAGTAAAGAAAGACTCGGTCATTAACATACACTAGAAGTTGATTCCGTAGTCAGGATACTCCCTTTAATTATCTTCTCACGCTAGCTAAGAATTCCCGAATTGCGAAATTAAACGAACTTTTTCCATGTTCTGATATGTTATGATGTTTCTCTCCACCCTTCCTCCGTTCCCTGGAAACTTCTACCCAGGGAGTGTGTAGAGTTAATATAGTATCCCTGCTTCTACCATTGCCCAATTACCCACTTCTAATTGGCGCAAATGACCTCCGCTGTCGGTCGCCTCCCCTGAATAACCAACCAAACCGGGAATGAAATACAGATGTTGACTAATTGTTCCGAAAAGGTAACTGATTGGATCGAAATACTGCGATTATAGATGGAGTTTTATTAGGAGTGGAAAAATGCTGTTGTTATTCATTTTTATTGTAATTACGTGCAATTATTTCATGCACGTCCACGCCATTAACGTTACCCGATCGTTTCGAGCTGCTCGATTGCCGGTAATCGGAACGCGGTTGCTTATTTGCCTAACCCTGCATTTATCTCTCGCCATAAAACACGGGTTTGTCGGGAGTTTTAGGTTCTCGTTCGTGTTAGTGCGCTTCGCTTTCCCGTCCAGTTGGTCGAAATATTTGGACCTCGTCTTTCATGTCACTCCCATGACGTCAAACCATCACCATAAAACGTGAAGGGAGGACTTGAGGACCGTCTCCGTAGTGCCGAGTTTCCTATTTTGGGCTCGCGGCTAAGAGGGAGAGAAAAAAAGCAAGACGAAAAAAAGGTGGAGGATGCGCAGAAGAGAAAGGGAAGCTCTCTCCAGTTCTAGCTTGTCTTGTTCTCTCTCCTCTCAAAAAAAAACTCCCACTTCACCCCCTTTTCGCACGTGGCATGTCCCAAAAAAGGTCAGCTTGCGTCAATTCCTTCCGAACCGTCGTAGTACACGTCGCGTCGTAGGTTCCCATGCGGAGGCAGGGGAGTGGAACGGGAAAGGCCGGTGGGCCCCGGAAGAGAGAGAAAGAGAGGAAGAAAGTTTTCCTCGAGTCATCTTCTTAAAATCCCATTGTGACCGCATCTTTTGCACGCACGTTAAATCGCTCCCTCCACGCACTGAGAAAATTGGGCTTGGTTCCTCAATTATCTGCACATTCGTGGTGTCCTTGTGGGTAGAGCGCTGAGCTACCGACCGAAGGGTCCCGGGTTCAAATCCCGGGCCAAAGCCTTTCTGAACGCCCTCACCTGAAATCCTTGCGATTCGGTTTTCTGCGCGTCAGAACTGCGCGTAGGAAATCGCAGGTGGCTCACGGAAAGGAACTGGCCTCCCAACCCTGAATGTGTGAATTTCACACGCCATTGGCTTAGTACGGGGTGAGCTCTACTATCACCTATCAAAGACCAACATTCAGGTTGAACACACCTCACACCTTTTACTGGGTACACAACAGGTCACCTGAAAGGTATGTGGCAGGGTGCGAATAATCACCAACCATGCAATGTACATTAGCATTATTGATTTGATGGTCATCTTTCGGTTATAGTATATTTTAATAGTGTGCTTCTAGACTTAATTTTATTTGATTCATGTAACGGCTGATTTCCTACGCATTTTCTCTCTTGAAATCGCCAAAATCCCTACCCCTCTTCATGCCACCCAAAAGAACTCTTTTTGTATACCTTCCTCGCTTACTCAGAATTCTACATTCGTTGAAACCCTTCAGTATTATATTATTCTCAATTTCCTTAAACATCCAATTATTTTGCCTCCTAATGGGCCGTGGTATGGAGGGGAGTGTTTTAACGTAATAACGACCATTTGTGGTGGTTGTCAGGTGGTGAATGTGATACTACTCACCCACCTACATTCAATAGAACATACATAATTTTAGCTGGGGATCAGTTTGGTGTGTTGGATGGAATACTGACCTTCCATCCCGAGGGTCTGGGGTCGAATCCTGACACTTGCGGAAATTTTCAATAATAGTCTATTTATTTTTACATAATGTGATGAAAGCTACCGTAACGTTGATTGGCAGGGGGTAAATCTTTACCATAAGTGCACTAGTTATCATTTTTAAAGAGGATGAGCATTTATATTTTAGTCTAACGAAGATTTAAACAGCAAATAAATCTTGCGTAAACTTGCTGTTAGTTGGGTTTGCTGAAACCTTCATTTCATACCGGGATACAAATAACTTGGCTATCTATTGTTACTTTAGTGTATATATTTTTAAATATGTATTTTCATGGCTATTCAGATACCGAATAGCCGTAAAATGAGTCGAGGAATCAAAAACATCTCAAATTTGTGGGATTGGGAAAGTGTTTCCTTAATATTATGTTTATGGCCCTCTCTACCAATAAGTAGGAGTATAAGAATATGTGTTTAGCATCCTCAGTAAAACTATCGTCTTGGAATGTACTTAAAAGATTAAATCTATTTTTTCAAACAACGTCTGATAATGGTTCCCATACAGGTTCTTCTAATTTTCTGGTTACGGTTACATGACTATAGTGCCTTCTCTTAACTAATCTTGCCGATCCTCCCTGTATATATGATGATATCGGTCCATAGTTAGGTGCTTTGCGACAACATTTCAAATGCTGTGCTCCAGTCGTTGGATCCTGGTGTCTTTTTCGGGTTTCTCTTCACTTTTATTTCATTTCTTAAAAAGTTCCTTCCTCTACGTAGTCACGCACATTCCCTAATTGGCTCAAAGTCCTTAGGTGTCTGTCTCTCCCACCGAACAGCTAATTACTATTACTAGTTTAATTTTCACTTCTCCTTTATTCCTTTTTTTAAAGTGACTCTGTTGATCCAATTTGTACCAAAATTGCCAACCATTTTACTTTTTCTTCGTGCGTCACTGATCCGAGACTGACTGAGGAAAAGTTGCCGTAAAATTTTCCTGGAATTATTGAGTTGCTGGGTAGAATAGTTTTCTTCGCTTTTTTTTCAAAAATTAATCCTGTTTAAAAATCAGTGACGCACGTACAGCTCAGGCCTTGAGTTTCTATTTGTTAAGAGAAGTAGGAAAGTACACTTTTTTATCCTGAAACCAATTTTGATTTTCTCTCAATCCCCTTCGGTTCGCGGAAGATACTGCAATACCTGTTGATTGATATTTCATAATGATTGCGGTGAAAAGAAAAATGATGGGCGTTCTTGAAAATGATAGATGTAGAATAGGCAATTTGTTGAGCTCATAAGAACGGAGATAGGCACCTGTCCTAATGTTTTTTATTTCGACAGTGGAGCCCTAAAAATTTGGTATATATGGAATTTAGCTTGATTCACCGTGGTCAAGATTACAAAGTTGCCATTCCTTATTACTGGTGCAGTATAAACTATCAAAATGCCCCAACTTTTAACTGTTGATTATTATCTACTAATTCAAGTAACTTGATAACTTTTTTTTTGCATTTTCTCATCATTGGTTTCTGTTTGATTGACCTGATGAGTTCATATTGGACTGCAAACTCTAGTTTCAGTGTTTAATTCCGGGTGAGATCTCTCTCGAGATATAGCCAAAATTTGGGAATTTCCAAGATCATGTATTTTCTGGGAAATCACTGGGATATGAGATGGTCCAACTATAATAATGAATAGTAGTGATGTGTATATACAATCTGCAGATAATTTGTACCCTGTATGCCTCGCGTTGTGGCGGTTGAAAAACCACGAAACATGTTCTAAGTATGTGTTCTAGCAGAAAATGGTAATTAATGGTAGAAACGTGTTCATTACCCGCACATTGGGTATGAGCAACTAAATGATTAGTAACTACAAGGAAACACATTAATTATTTATGTGTTTAAATTAAAACGGCTCTATATTATTTTTCCATTCCCTCTCTCCTTTTGTGTACAGAAAAAAATTAATTTTTAATTCCTTCCATATTTTTCTTGCTTACGATCCAATCAACCACCTTTCGAACTAAGATTAAAGAAAACTAAATTTCCTTGCATTAAAACCAAATTGATATGCTTTCCGAGGCCAGCGACTGGGACAAACATGACCTTTAGGCATCTTCACCAAATATGTGTTCTCATTTACTTTTGTAAAGCATTGAATGTGAATTAAAACCCGATATCCATGATCCAAGAAAGGGCCTTCTGTGTCTGGAGACTAGGAACAAATTTAGACTGAGTCTTTTGACGTTATTTCTACAGGTAAAAGTTTCGTAGGCAGCTCACCCTTGAGCCATTTTCCGAGCAAAAAAACAAATTATAAGTTTTTTCTGGCGACTATAAGTTTTTTAGGGTCTGCATCAACAGGTATTAGCTAGTACATATATTTTTGACGGATACAAACTTCGGAAAACGTCGTTCGGAGGACACGAAACCCATTGTCGTCAGTCCTTTGGACTTTTTAAGACGCGTTTTGTTCCTCGTGGTGGTTTAAATGCTTAAATATTCTTGATATTTCCTAGAATATTAGGGCGTCGTCATCGCATATGGAAATGCATTTGGGCACGAACTAAACATCAGTGCCAACTGTGTGTTCAAACTGTTTCCAAGAATCGAATCCATAGCCAAACACTTCTTGGGAGTCGAGTTTTTTCTTCAGAAGAGTGCAGTGGTCTTCGCTGAAGCAATTAATAATTGATGCGCCAGTATTACGGCCGACCTCTTTCGATGAAGTGATGTTGCTTTCCCACCCAAATGTATGCTGCTACCATTGAGTCGTTCGTGGTCGATTTCTCACGGGGGAAATTTCGCGTCCGGGTCGCCCTTACGAAGAAATCATTGAGTGATGGTGATTGTTCTTCTTTGACACCACGAATTCGTCGAGAATCGGGAGGATTCGAAGAAGATGGGGCGCGACACCACCCCACTGGATTTCCATTCAATGGAGCTAGCCATACGGGGAATGACCCCGTTTTGCCATGTATTATTCTTCGAGTCGCCCACAGCGGAAATCATATATTTCTTCTTCTTGAGTGTTTGAGAGGAAATGGCCTCTCCGTAGTTTCCCCAATGATCTGTCTCCTTTCTCTCTGAGCTCTTGAGGAGAGATGTGTCCTGTAGCGAAAAAAGTAAGCTTTGTCATTTTTTGCTCCAGTCATCATATCCACTTGACATTAATACTTAGATTTGTTTGTTTCAGCTTTCCGCTTGACTTTCCTATTAGCAAACCACTTCATACGAGTCTTTCTTCTTCCTTTCTTTTCATTCGCGTTTTCCTCGAATAGTGTTTTTCTCAGGCTATTGTGTCTCTGGCTATGGCTAATTATGTTGTCGCATCTTCTTTTTTAACTTTCCATCAGCTTTCTCTTCCATCCGACTCATCTGAGAACTTCTTTGTTAGTTACTCGTTTGATCCATTTTATCTTCATCACTCCTCTGTAAAACCTCATTTGGAATACCAATATTAATTACTTTTAAGCGTATCCTATCATCCCTGCCGCACTACCGTAAAAGAGCATGTTCTCTCCAAGATCTAATGAAATCATCATTTCAAAGATTGTATTTCCAACAGTCAGATGAGTCTATTTTTTAAATAAAGCCTGTACGCGTTCTCTCTTTAACTCTTTAACTTGTTGCTTCTTCTGTAAATTGTTACGAGACTTCACAAATGTCTTGGGTTTTCTTCCACCCGTTGGTTCTTACATCATCATAGGGTCGTACGGCATTCTCCGAAAGCGATTACCGCCAGGTATTCCAGTGACAGATTGAGTGCAATGATTTTTATTCCTCATGCTCAGGTGTTTCCGAGCGCGATGGGCCCCGACAATATGATTAACATCATCTGACCGAGGGACTAATTAAGACTTTGGCCTCTTATTATCCCCGGGGTGGTCCAATATGTTTCGCCCATCATGTTCAATTCATGTAAATTCCGGGTATGGGTAGTGATGTGAATTACTAATATGATCTTCACCTTGGCTTTGTACTGAAGGCTGGCACGTAGCCAGGGGGGGGGGGGGTTCTGGTGCTTCAGCCCCCCCCCCCCGAATTTTTTTCCCAATAATTTTGTTGATCTGATGTTAGCAGTGAACTTTGCCAGTGAGAAGAGATAAGTATGGGCACTGTAAAAGTAAATACCAAGCACTGATAATTAAGGGAGGACATTTGTAACATTTCGGTACCGAATTTGCAAGGCTGATTTGTACAAGTTACACAAGACTTAGCCCCCCCCCCGAAGCAAGTTTCTGGCTATTTGCCTGACTGAAGGTGTAAAGTTTTTTCAGGTCAAGCTTTCAGTAAAGCTTTTTCGTGTAGATGTAACCATAATGACCTAATTGTGAGTTCCCTCCAACTAATAGCTGTTTTCTTACTTATTGGCGGTCTTCGCTAATCCTGTCAATAATGGGGGCGTTTACTCGGAACCGAAATCGCAAGTTTGTACACGAAATCGTTAGATGGAGACGAAAAAAGAATTTTTGTGAAAAAATTAATCTTCTAACTACAACCATTCACTCATAAATCAAAAATTAAAATAAGCAAAAGGTGACGCCCACCGAAAATGCTGCTGTGATAACATTGACGTCATTTTCCTCCCGTCCTCGACTGCTTTCAGGGGAGAGGAAGGGAGTGGAGGGGGATTCTCGGAAGGTCTGCTCGCACAGATGCTGTCGCAATCATTCCCATTGGCCGAGTCAGCTGTGTCCCCCCCATTGCGATAAGGCAAAGTAGCTTCGCGGGCTCAGTTCTCATTCGACGAAGTCGATATACGTCAGAGGTTGCACCACGCCCACTTTTCCGAAAGGGTTAAAAACATCAGTTTTTCCCCGCTTATAACTCGGGAAATAATAGTCGGATCAAAAAACGGAAAAATACGGGTCTTTTCATTTTACAAACTCTATCAGATTCGGCAATAAAAAAAATATGGTAAACGTCCCCATTCCGCCTTACATCAGTCTGATTTATAATTTTAGTTTCTCCCGTCGACAAAGTCGGAATCTTCGGAATTTACGGAGGTCGACACTTTTAAATACAACTGCCCACGATGACCCATCGCCAGTGAATGACGTTTGTAACCCCAAAACATATCCATCAATTGTTTGAATCGCGGAGGCGTGTCGAAAAAAGTTCGATTTCAAATCGCTTGTCCGTAGACGCAAAAAAAATTGGAATGTGCGATTTTCCTCCTCGAAAAAACGTGAATGACCTAAAGACGGACGTCACTCTTCGAATGGCCATTATGGTGCTAACATCTGTTTTCTTTTCTTCGATTCATGAAGATGATACAGAATCTCTTTTAACTCCGGAAAACCGTTTCCAGTTCACGTTCGCAGGCTTGTGCCCTTGTGACCTCTTTCGGCGTTGCCCTTTGTCGTGCAAATGATTATCGTTCAAGCGCGCTTCTGAATGAACGGTGTCAGAGCCTTCCAGACGTGCACCGCGACTCCAAAATATTTTCTGTGACAAGCATCTCCGATGGTTCTTTTCCGTGACATTCATGCTCTTCTTGGTAAAACCGTATTGTACCCTGATGGTCTTTTGCTTTAAAAAAAGATTCCTCGCATTTCCCACGTCCTCTTTTGCTTAACTCCCTTCATAATGGGGCTCTGTACGTCATCAGGATAACTATCACGTACTGATTGACGTCTCTCGCGTACTTGTTGTAGATATACGTAGGTATATTGTTCTTTTATGTTGATTTGGTTATTGGGGAATATAATCGACAGCTCAGGCTGTTTACGCTGCCATTGTTAGGTGGTTATTTGGGCAGAGTGGATTTATGGAAGCGGAGGAAGGGTGGAGAGAATACCGGATTCGGATCAGACCGCGCACAACGAAAGACGCCAATAGGGCCATGGTTTTACGTACCATTCGACGGGCGGAGTACTGAACTCGATATGCCATCCTTATAAAACTCAAATAGAATCCAGTATTCCACCAAATAAACCACTGCCATTTCCAGGAATTGAGCCCGAGCCTTCGGGATGGGAGGCCAGTAGGTACTCTGGCGACCCATATCCTTGACTAAGATAAAGGAATAACTTTTCCTTCCTACTTTCTATCCCTGTATTTTTATCTCTGCTATCTACACCAGGGGTCGCCAGCCCTTTTGTCTTGCGTACTACTTTCTATTAGAAGTAAGTCACGCCAAGGTGCATACACAGGTTCAGTTTTTTTTTTTCAACTTTTCGCACAAAAATACGTAAATTCGTACGTTGTGGATGCACGTAGTTAAGATACCCTCGTAGAATTAAGGGTGGGGAGTGTACCTATACGTTCAGCTACAGTTCCACCGAGTGGTGAATTCAAAACGACGAGTCGTACGGGTCCCACCGGCTGGAAAACACTGTATATCAGATAACACTGAAGGCGTCACTTTGTGGGATTTTACGATATTCATGGTAACGAATAAAATAAGACTTTTAGTCAATTCCACACTTTTTTATAAGTATATCCGACCTAGGTTTCGACAATTTTTTTTTTTTTTTTTTTTAGAATTGACCTTGATAATGACAAAAAATTTGTCGAAACCTAGGTCGGATATATAAAAAAGTGTGGAATTGACTAAAAGTCTTATTTTATTCGTTACCATGGAAAACACTGATCTACAGTGTTATTTTTAAATAGGTTTAAACGATTCTGAAAATGCATCTACATTTACATAATATACTGAAAGGCATCGCAAGGGTGTGTGGCAGGGGGTGAACTATCACCAGTCATGTGCCCAAAATCAGAGATGATTAAATTTTCACTTATGATCATCATCATCATCAGTATTTCAGCCCTAGGATTGGTTTACTGCAGCACTCCATTCTGGCCTATTCAGTTTTAATTCCTTTATACCCTGGTATGTTTTCTCTTTCACGTCCTTCTTTATTTGCCCTATATATTTGTCCCTTGGTCTTCCTCGCGGGACCTTCCCTTCAATCTTCTCTTGTATTATATTTCTAACTAATTTATTGTGCCTCAAGGTATGTCCAATCCATCTGGTACTTCTTTGCCGTAGAGTTTTCCATATTGTCCTTTCTTCGTCTGCTCTTCTGTACACCTCTTCGTTCCTCACTATATCTGTCCATTTAATCTTCAACATTCTCCTCCAGCACCATGTTTCGAAGGCTTATGATCATGCAGGTATGAAAAAATACTATTCCGTGCATACACTGCTGAAATTCAACGGAGACGAATTATGCTAATTCTTTGTGGAAAATATTAGATTTGTATGCACGAAACACGTGAAATGTTTACTGTAATGGCACTAAATTGTTAGCATATGCAAAATCATTGTTGTAGTCCTTTGGGCCGTGACGGCGGGTTAGATGTGTGACCCTCCATACTTCTACCGCGGCACTTATGTCCCCTGTCTGCAAGTGGCGTGCAGTTAAAATGTGGGTTGGCACAATAGATCCAAAGGGGTCTAAGTGCCAGTGGGGCTCCAGTAGGACCCCGCCCACTTCTCCTATTAAAATGTTTTTAGTATATGCAAAGTGATCATTGATTAGTCAGGCATTTATATAAATACATTCATTAATTTGCTTATATTTCCTAGAGAATGTATTCGTATCTGTGGGAGCAGATAATGAGACCGGCCGTCAGGTTGGTACCACACTGAGCCGGCAGCCCAAATTTCACGGTTTCGAATCTCACCAATGGTATGGATATCGTATTTGTCCTGGGGTAATGATCTTTGGGTAGATAGGCGCGATATAATCGCACGGGACCTATTTCGATTACCAAACGTTCTCTTTTCTTCCGTCTCTCCTCTCTATTGAACTCCCTTACACAACACATTGATCCCTTTGCACTCCCAATTAAATCTTTCATTAGCCTTTCTATTTCGCATCTGTCCCCAGAATAGCCTTCCCTACTATTTGTTTCCTGTTACTTTTATTTTATTTTTTTCTTGAATATGTTAATAATTTATGTACTGTTATTGGCCACTTTAAATTGGCATCATCGCTGTGTGTGGTTTTCTTTCTTTAAAATAAAAAAATAAAATAAAAACACCCAAGGTAACTACTAGAGAAGATGAGACGGTTTTGTTCGTGAAGCGGTCGGTGGAGAAAGAGCTCATGTGCGTGCAAGATGAGGGGAAGGGGAACAGATGGAGGTGAGAGGAGGATGGTATTCCGTGCGTCACGACGTCGAGTGATTCGTGAGGTGGGCAGGCCAGGTGTGTGGATGCCAGGAGCCGAAATCGCCTAGCGGCCCGAATACTTTGCGGTGGATGGGCACTTAATCGCGGTCGTTTTGGGCCCATTCTTCTCCGTCGAAGGTAAATTGTGGGGGGGAGGACTATTATGCCCATCAGGTGAATATTTCGTCCAGATGTGTGGGAAAATCTATTATATTATTGGTGTCTGGTGGAGGTGGGCGAATGAACAGACGTTTTGTGGATTTCGACGATTCGTCTCGGAGGAGTGGTAGACAATTATGGCGAGGACGGTTGTTATTTTTTTCCAATCTCGTGAGAAAGCTGCGAGACGCTTCCTTTCAAGACTTTCAATTAAAAAGTGGTGGCTTGTTTTGCAGGGTTACGAATTTAACCTTAGAAGTACTCGCACCTTAGGACCAATTAACAATGAAGGTGGAAAAGTTCACTTTTAAAACAAACAAAAGTTCAACAAATCGTTTTTTGAGAGTCGCAGAGGGTAGCGTCATTTTGGCAGTTTATATTAACTATATGAAGCGCAAAAATGAAGGGGAATTTATATATAATATGAGTTGTTCTTTTCTTATAATGGACGTAAAACTTCAAGTGTTTATGTTCAATTGTTTATGGTATTTTACTCAATTTACAAAACACGTAAGTATGAGACTAGGAGGTACGTGGCAAACAGCATTGTCTCCTTTTGAAATTTTATTGCGATTCAATTAATGTTATAAACTAAACATACCACAATATATTTTTTAAAGAATTTTATATTTTTTGAAGACGCATGCGGTAGCTATGGCGGCCTACTCAGCGCTTAGACTGTACGGTGTTGACAATATGGGCATCGTCTTCACCCGTGTAGTCATGCATGCACAAGCCACGTGCCCCCAATTCGTTAGAATCTACGAGGTAATCTATTTCTTATTAATCGGTTAGTTTCTACTCCATGAAATAGTTTTTATTCCATTTAAAATTGCATGGACGCCGTTGGGGTCGGTTTGTAGAACTATGATCATGCAGTTCAGCATCTACATCTACGTACGTACATCTGCGTGACACTACGAGGGTTTGTGGCAGGGGGTGAAGATCACCATACGTGCACTACTGACATGCAACTAAGAGCTACAATGATACTACCACATGGAAACAAGTTAGTTACAGGAGTCACGTGCAACTAGATGGTTTGCGTCTGCGTAGTAATGAATTGATTACTGGTTAGAAATATTTTCACTAAATATTTTTATCTGCATTTCCCTAGCATGCATCGGTTAGTAATATTAAAACATGCTCCATTCACTACAGACTACTCCAGCAATTTTTTAACCTACCTACCCCATTGCCATGCTGCCTATTGTGTTCTCTTATTATACGCGGGATGAATGACATTTTAAGTTTATTGGTACGACAGTATTTATAGTGTCAGGCGAAACATGGTGGAATTTGTTTGACACTTTGGTTAAATTAAATCGAAAACTTTGTTATTCCTTATAAATTTTTTTGCCTTAAAATAAATTTATGTGGAGTAACAAAGTTTTCGCTTTCTTTTAATCTAAACGGTATGACAATCTTTCTCCCTAATCTTCTTTATCAGATCAAACCTAGTGTAATACACTGGGGTACTTAATATATATCTAACATCATCTGTAAATAAATCAGCCTCATATGTACTTAAAAGTTTTAGTCTGAATTTTAACCTGCGTCTGATAGTAATTCCCATCCTAGTTCTTCTATCAAACTCGTTACACTAATACAATTATCATTTATCACTAATACAATGTGCTACCTCTATTACACGGCCATACCAACTTATTATCGTGCTTTTTATAATCTCTAATGGTTCGTAGGAAGACATTTTAAATCTATTCGTACTGCCATCTATCTTCGTATTACCTAGGATTCTCAAATACTTGGTACTTGTGTCAGGTACACGAGATTACCTGTAAATATAGGGATTCATGCCTTATCCACTTCTCAACTCCTGACTCCAATTCTCTCTTGAGTTGTCATTCAACTGAGAAGCATGGTCTTTCCACTCTGAAAGTGATAGATTTTAGCATGTACGTGCACTACTAAATTTTGCATCATTGTACACAGCGAGTCAATGTATTATCGAGCGGCAGAGCGTTCAGCACTCGTTGCTATTCTTGTGACACTGTCTAACTCGTTACTCATCATTGGATATTTTCTTCTCCCGCGAAGGTTCGCGGTGAACTCAATGCCTTAAAATGGAAAACACCTCACGGAGGGAAGGCGTCATTTCTTGTCTCCGCGCATTCATGAATTATTTCCGAAGTTAATTTTAATTCTTTGGAGCGTTACAAATGTTAATGTCTTGTCTATTATCGCATCAGTGACGTCATTTTCAGGACTTGCTTGCACTTTTTTTTCCATTGTTAATTCCGATTTCGTTAAGGTATCCCTCTCCTAGAGCAAGGTACACGTGATTCCCAGTGAAAAATGCTTGTAGCGAGATAAAAAGCAAAGAAATGAAAGCATACGTTAGTGACTCGTCATCGTGAAACAGTTGCCGAAATGTTCTGCGGCTGTGATCAATCGTGTAGCACTCTTAATATGGGAGAGGTCGGTCCAACTATTACGATGTATTATTGACCGGCAGAGAAAGGTCCAATCTTTCCTAACGTTGGGAGAATTCTAAATAAATAATAGATTCCTTGTTGAAAAGTAATCATGATACATGTATAAGCACCCTTTGGCTATGCACGTTAGTCCAATTACTTTTCTTCTTGAATATCGGGGAGGCGTTGAAGCTTATAGATTTTACAGGCAGAATGTTGAGAAAATCAATCTAGGTTTATTTATTGCTGTGCCGTAATTCTACTGAGTGACTTCGCATGCTAGTTAGCGTTTATTCGTGGAAAGAAGATCGACAGTTGGAGTCATTTGCAACGTTTGGGATGTGTGGATAGTCAAGGATCGTAGTTTTTCAGCGAACGGAGGAAGGGTGATGGAAAACCAACCGTCGGCATTAACTGACGAAGTTTTAGCCAAAGGCGCTGTAGGGTCCCCTCAGATTAACGTCCCATACGACGGACGAAATACTAATTATGAAATGCTCTCCGCAAGTCACTCAATTGGGGAAGTATAACCAATAAAAAATCTCTTCAGTAGCCGGGATTAGAACCCCGGTTCTTGAGAGGAGAGGCGAGTACTGTAACCAACACACCAACCCAATCCCAATTTCACCAAAAATCCAATTTGTACGGACGTATATTTTCAGTAGAAAGTAATGTCCCTAAAGCTGTTGAATTGATAATCTGGGCCAGCCTTATTCTTGATAAAAGGTTTAGGGTATATTTACATTCAGAGGGACTAACAAGAATTAGGGTGGGAATCATTATCAGAGCGTAGGTTAAAGTACAGATTAAATCTATTAGAGAAATTTCAGTCGGATAGCTTTATTGAAGATGTTAGGCACATATTAAAAACACCAGAGTATTATGCTAGATTCGACCAGATGAATAAGATTAGAGAGATAGATTGTCGTACCGATAGATTCAAAATGGCATTTTTCCCCCGTACTATAAGAGAACAGAATGGGCAGCATAGGAAAGGGATAGGTAGGGGAAATATTTTAGAGTATTCTGTACTGCATGATGCATGTCCTACCCATTTAAATACTATAGATACTAACAATATAGTTGCATGAGACCCTATAGTTGCTAGTTTGCATGTTAGTAGTGCATGCTTGGTGATCTTCACCCCCTGCCACACACCCTCGCGGTGGCTTGCAGGGTATCGTGTAGATGTAGATGTAACCGGCGAGAGAGACTATAGGGATAAGAAATTAGAACACGAAGGATTATTTGCGTGGCTCAGAAAGCTGTGTGAACCGCATAAAGTCTCCGCGGTTCGTTTGCATCTCGCAGAAGAGCTCTCCGGTGACAGTATGTCAAAGGTTTGTGGACCGGTCTCTATATTTAGCCGCCGGACGGAAGGGTATGACCGTTGAATAATGCTTTCCTTTGAGACGTTACATCTAAATGAGGATTCAAAATAACCCCTCCGTGACTAATCGTGGCTGCCGCCAATCAATGACCTCCAGTTGGTCCGATCATCGTCACCGGACTAACTTAAGGCCGCGTTGAGGGTGTGTTGTTGTTTGGACGGATTCATCTTTCCCTTACCCGCGGAATGGACGAAGGAAGGAAGCCATCTACATCATCTAAATCTACACGATACCCTGCAAGCCACCGCGAGGGTGTGTGGCAGGGGGTGAAGATCACCAAGCATGCACTACTGACATGCAAACAAGCAACTATAGGGTATCATGCAACTATATTGTTAGTATCTATAGTATTTAAGGGGTTAATATATGCATCATGCATTACAGACTACTCTAAAATATTTCCCCTACCTATCCCTTTGCAATGTTCCCTATTCTGTTCTCTTAGTAGTAGTAGTTCTCTTAGTACGGGGGAAAATGCCATTTTGATGCTAAAAGCCAGAGCACCGCGAAAGTGAACGAATATTTTGTTACTATCAATTTTTCCAACCCTTATACTTCCTCTTCTTATTTGCTTCCTGGCGGTCTTTCGAGATGTTTTCGCAACGGTCGGTCAGTTGTCGATACGTTCGTGTGGCGGATGCTTGGACTGTAGTTACCCCACCTCCAAACCAGAATACAGATTTCACCGGGAGATAGAGAGGAGACGTCATAGTATTTGTTGCTTTTTATTGTCCAAAAGCGCGAGGTTTACCGAAAAGTGGGCGTTTCTTTTTTTTCAGTACCACTGATCATCAGTCCTAAACGTTGGTTTGACGCAGTTCTCCACTTCATTCTTCTGTCGGCTCACCACTTCTTTTTCATAAGGTCTGGTGTTTTTACAGGTTTGACGCCATTTCTTACTCCGCATTATTCACCCGAGATGTTATCACTTGAATTCATTCATTATTCTAATTTTCATCTCACACGATGCTCGTCTTCACGAGGTCATCATTTCTCAAGATGGGTCCAATAAGTTCCTCATTTCTTCAGAATTTTCATCCTTCTACCTTGAAAACCTTTGGCGCTTGGTGTAGAAGAAATTTCCACACTGAACCAAACCATCATTGGTAGCATTAGCTATCGATATTTGCATGAGGAATATTTTTCAGCCCATAAATCCCCTCAAGGAAGGAGTGGCTTTTAGTCATCGTCACCATAAGTTCACAATCCTGGTATTGGTTGACGTAGATCTCCACTCTAAGGTTCTTTCGACTAACTTCTTCATATTAATGTATTTCTTCTCTTTAACGTCCTTCACTGCTTGTTCAATATATCTCCTCCCAACCTTTCCTTGTCCATTCTCCCCATTCATTTTTTCTGTCTGCGATTGTCTTTATCTGGCCATCATGACTCAAGCTATGGTCTATTAAGTCCCATCTCCTGTAGAAAGTTTTCAGAAGACTTATCTTTCCTCCAACTCTTCTATAAATTCCTTTTTCACTCGCTCTTTTTCAACTTGCTCTTCATCATTCTTTTATAGTACCACATTTAAAAAGTTTCTATCCTTGACTTCTCTGCAGCTGTTACCGTCCCTGCCTTACTGCCTTAAGGATACATACTATAGATGTGAGTTTCTAATGATGTATTTCCTAACTTCTAAGCTTGTATTTCCAGTCATAAGTAGATTCTTCTTTTGGTAGGATGCCTTCTTCTGACTCTTTCCTTCTTGCTTCGTCCATCGCTGGTTGCTCGTCTTCGTAAATAAGAATGTCTCTACTCCTCAAGTTTTTTATTTCCTAGCTTACTTAATTGTATTTTGGCATTTTTCCCAAATCACCTAACTATTGGACGTTTTATGCCAATTGAACCAACCCCGTGCAATAGAGGTCTACCGTACCGCGTACCGTAAATTTCTGCCCTGAGTCTGGCGCGAATTAACTGAATCGAAGACCTACTCCGCCCGAATGTTAGGTTATAATTTGTGCTCAACCGCAGCCCGGGTCCGGAACCTCCTTAAATTAGTCCAAAAACGATCATAGATTCATCGTACACTCGATACCTTTGTATCGGTAAAAAATAAAACGCTTCCATAAAATGGATTAGACAGAGAAAATGGAATCTTGGAAAGTCAACTTCGGTATTAAAAGTTAGGAAAGCCTAAGACCTAAGAGGAAGTTAAATATATAGTTTGCAATGTTTCTTTGGTTATCCGTCTCTCTGCCCATAAATATGTAAAAATATGTGGGCCATCGTTCCATATAGCATTCAATCGATTTCGAGCAAATTTAGCTCATATGACCTTTGCGGCAAGAAGATTAACGCTATGCAGGTTTCACACTCTAACAGTACCAACTAAAAGACTACTGATCATTCGGCATGCATTCATATGAAATGTACGTATAGTTTTTATCTCTTTTTGATTTGATTTTATCTAATTAAATTAGAAATGTTGTCGTATGAAATTGAGGCAGATGCCTCAAGAAGGGAAATCGAATAAAAATGCATGTATCGGTTATCGATTAGTGTTTTCGATTGGAGGTTAATTCTACTGCCAAAACTTGTCTGAATTTAAGCTATGTAAACGACGTATTTGGCACTTTTTTACATACTCATTCCCTTTCCTCTGTTCCTATGAAGCATTTAAAAAGCATTCCAGTATTCCAGTCTTACTACTCTTTAAGTTTTCCTGCGTGCAAAAAGAATTTCATTCATACGAGATTGGCGGGTAGCCAGCCCGTATATCTGTACCTACCAAGGTGACCACTGGCTTCTCAAATCAGCTGCGATACCTCCTTCATTACATTCTAACCTCCTTGTTCTGCCTCGATACCGGCCTGCAAACTTTACCCGGCTCTTGCAGTTCTCTTGCCGTGCGATTTCTAAATACCTTCCGGCTCCCTTGGGCTGTCTGTGACGCATTTCCTTTCTCCACGCTGCTGGGGAAAGGGTTCTCTCATCCCCCTCTTGAACATCGTGCATCCTGCCAGCAACTTCTTCAACTCTCTCTCTCTCCCTCCTCTCCCGATTACGCAGTCCTATGTGGTTTTCTCGTATCACGACAGTGACCTCGTTCCCGGGGCGCATTAATTATATCGTTTTAGGTGTTCCTTTTTTTCCTCCCTGTAATTCGACCCGGCGTCGAGTGTGCCGTATGCATGCGAAATGTCTCTTTGTTACGCCGCCTCCCTTGCCGGGGAGATTTTTAATATTTTTTTTGTGATGTGGACAGGTTTCAGGAACGTGATCTTCACGATTCTCCTTTTCTTCTGTCGTCAAAAAAAGTATTTTTTTTCAGACTTACTGTATCATTTTTCCCCTGAAAGTCATCGTCATCAATTTCACTAATGCTCTATCTCGTCATTCCTGATGGACGGGGAAAGGTAATAGGCTTGGCTAAATTGTATATTAGCTGAAAGTCAGCTGTTTCTAATGCAAATGTGGAATAAATATGGTTTTTTTACGGGCGACACTTATGTAAGTATTTTTACACTTGGGCCGATTAAATGAATGTTTTGCTACGTTTTGTGGAATCCGGCGAATAAGAAAGGTAGGAAGAGGAAAGAAAACAGAGTGATACATTGTTGAGTAATTCTTATGTTTACTTCATTCCATGAGCGATTGTTTTCCCTTGCATTCCTTCCAACACAAATTTCACTCAAAGGAACCTTTCCTGTTTCTCATCTGTAGTTTGTATTAGCTGTAAATTTATAAAATTGGTATCTGTTGGGGAATGAGCCGTGAACTTCGGAAATAATAAAAGCCTGGAACAAAGGAATACTTCCTCAGGAACTTGCAGTACGCTCGCAGTAAACCAATCAGTTACGGTGTCTACAGCATTAGTCTTAGCAGCTCTATCCCAAAACGCACATGGTTTCTATGTGTCACATGATCTATCAACGTTTTACGTTAAACTTTCCATCCGATGCGATGATTTACCTTTCGGATCGGTATGTGAAATTTTTTAGATTTTTTAAAAACATTTAATGTAATTTCCTCATTCCTTAATTCCATTCTGGAAGGTCACCAAGATATATACTCTTCGCATGGTCGACCGTGGTCGCCAAGTGGATAACGTTGCGACTTGGTAATCCGAAGATCGTAGGTTCGGGTTTTGCCTCGGACGTGGGTGTTTTGTTTTACTAGGATTAAAATTAGCATTCAGTTTTTTAGATTCAAGCATTTTGATGAGTAAGTAACAAAGAAGTGCTAAGAAGAGTAGGAGAAAAGAGAAGTCTGCTGACAACTCTAAAAAGAAGAAGGGAAAACTTAATCAGCCATATCTTGAGACACGATGGCCTGATGAAGACTATAGTCGAGGGAAAAGTGAACGGGAAGATTGGAAAAGGCAGGCCTCGTATGAGATACATGGAACAGGTTATGAAGGATGTAAAAGAGAAGAATTAAGTCACAATGAAAAGGTTGGCCGATAGAAGAATCGAGTGGAAAGCTGCGTCAAACAAATCCTAGGATTGTTGACCAGTGATGATGATGATGAAGCATTTTGATCCGATCAGATCCTGATTATAACGTTGGACGTCGAAACCAGGGTCGTGTTTTGATGAATTAATGTCAAACTACAAAGTTAAGTGTTCTTTTCATTAGGATTTAAGTTGTGCGTTTGCACTTTATTCCTAATCTAAGTGTTAGCACTTCTCTCCCAAAACTCTCTTGCTTGTTTAATTTTTTGGTGTTTTTTATGATAAACATCGTCATATTCATCTCATATTATGCGCCCTTTTGTTTCATGATGTCGTCTGCAAAAATTCCTTTAAAACTGAGCAAAATATTTGTCCAAGATATATCTCCTCCACCTTCTTCATATGTGATTAAAACGTTGGGCAACCGAAAAAAAGAGATTTAAATGGAGAAATATTTTAAAAATCTCTGCTCTAATTAAATATATATGCTGAGGCTTTGATAAAAACAAAATATTGGCAGCGTTGATTTTATGCTACTCCAATGTCTTAATAAATCCAAACACATGTATCATGAAAAGTTCTCATATTCCTTTCACCTCATTACAGTAATTGTGGTTAATGTTTAGTTATCGTCTCGCGAAAAGTGAATATGAAAATTGAAGTGGGAGACTGCGAATGACATTTTATATGGAGAACGTTACATAGGATGTAAAATGAAGGATTGAATTTAGCGTTCGAAAGTTAAGAGTGTTGACGAATGGAGTTGAGAACAAGGGCGGAGCAATCTTAAGATTGACGAGCGGTAATGATTGCGAGTTTCATTTCATCTCCTTCTAGATCGTACCGAGCTTTTGTAATTCTCGTTTTGCAAGCTCTTTTTATAGCTGGGTAGCCCAGATCTTCCCTCTCGTATTAATAGGACATTGAAAAAAACTAATATTGTTCAAACTTATGGAAACACTCTTTATCTCCGAGAAAAAGTAAACTACGAGTTGCCTCAGAATCAACAGTTCCTTCGCACCATTCGTTTTTGGTTTGACTTTTTTGCCATTAACACTAAAGTTGCGTTACCTCCCGTCCTTCGTTGGTTCATCGGGTGGTTTTTTGATTTTTTTTTGGAACACCGCCAACTCTGCTTCCATCCACAAAGACCCACACTTATCTCTCGTTCTCTCTATATCACAATCTAATCGCACTCATCCTTTGTAATGCAATAAAATTCCTTTCATTTTTCAGTGGAAAATTTTTTATGGAATCGTGATACTTATTGTAAGTTTCTTTCTTTGGAACGCTTTCAAATTACGGAGAGAAAGTTTCCTCTAATCGATAGAACATTACTCGTTGATCACACTCTTATTGCACTTATCCTATGTAATGCAATAAAATTTATTCCATTTTTCAGTGGAAACTTTTTTATGGAATCGTGATACTTATTGTAAGTTTCTTTTATTAGAACGCTTACAAGTTACGAAGAGAAAGTTTCCTCGGATTTTTGGAACATTGTTCATTGAATAAGTTAATTCGAGGCGTCAAACTACTACTAAAGCCAATTCCTATCCATTCTTAAGGCTTTTCTTGGCTGCATACGCAATTTGGTTAACTTGAATGTGGTCAGTCGAGTTTCATGAGTGTTGTTTACTAGTTTGATGAACTGGACTCTTTTGTCTAAACTTGTGTTTACCTTAGTGAGTTCTTTATTTTCCTCAATACATAATTTCTCCTGCATCTAAAATTAAAATTCGCATTTTCACATCCCGGGCAAAAGCTTTTAGACAACCCCATAAAATCCTCGCGATTCTAGTTTCTTTGTGTCTGAACCTAGTAGGAAATTGCAGGAATAGACCCTCCTACCCAGAACGTGTGAATTTTAGACGCCATTGACTTAGTACTGGGTGAGCTCTTACCTATCAGAATCGCAGGAATAGACCCTCCTACCCAGAACGTGTGAATTTTAGACGCCATTGACTTAGTACTGGGTGAGTCCTTACCTATCAGAACCAACCGTCGGGTTGGTTTTGATTTTCCCTGATTTTTAGAAGAACAAAGTAATTATTTGACTATACGCCATTAAGAAATAATTAGTTTTAAAACGCCATAAGGCCATAGATTTCGTATTAGACTTTATTTCATGCCCATTTTGTGTTGTGTTTTATCATGAAGCAAGTCAATTTTCAATAGAAACTAACTTTTACTACAGTTTCACTAGACTAAGAGTATGCTCACAGTTAAGCTACATTTTTCTATCCCTATCCATTGATACGTTAACATTTCTTTTATGGACAGAGTGGTTATGTGGGCGTTGTCTAATAGGGTCTCTCAGGTGTTACGTAAAGTTGTTCACGAGATAACGTGATATTGATATTGGTTATCCCTATTTCTAGGATTGCAATGGATAACACCCTGAATTTCGGATTTTTTTCTCGGATTCAGGTCATAGATGATGTATAGCTTGAAGTATGTAATATCGTATATCAATTAGGAATCAGCATTTTTTTTATCATTGATAGTGCTGGTAACTAAAGGAAGTAACCAATGTTTACGCCTGATATAAATTAATATACATTGCAAAGTTAGAAATTCGTGTGTTATGAAACTTTTTTTTCTCAAAGAAAGAGATTGCTCTGATATATTTTTCTTGGTATTCTTAAATCGTTTTATTGAAAAAAGTATAAAAAGTGGCTTATACCTTGTCAGTAATTTTTCGGGTCATTTTGGTCCATTAATGTTTGAAAAATTGATTGTTATCAGTATTATGCATGATTGAAAATCAGAAAACGTTGATGAGAATAGAATCAGATGTGAAGGTCTTAAATGAGACCAGTTGTTGCCAACTGCGATGCCATAATTAATTTTGTCCATAAAATTACAGTAAGTGAAATGTGGCTTGAATCCGGGACCTTTTCTAAGAATTAAAGAAAAAATTCTTCAAAACGAAATATTTTCTTTGCATGCGCCTAAAAATGTTTAGCTAAATAATTCAATTTTTAAGGAATTTCCTTTTGCTCGAATTAGTAATGATGATACCAGCAGACCAGATCTAAAACTTGTTTCAAATTTATAAGGGATTGAAAATCATTTTCACTGCTGTGGAAGCAGTTAGACACGTACCCATTTCGACATATCAGCGTGTACTGATTTATAAATAGCTGAATAGTCTTTGTTGATATTTTCCCGACTGGCATTAATCGCATTCGCAACATTCCCAAGGATAATATTGTTGACATTTTTTGTTAAGGGTACTTCATCGCCGCCTTATCAATAGAAGATTATTTTTTTCGTAAAATAATTTCTTAACTCCAAAGATAGCGTGGTTGAAGTTTGGTAACATCCGTTACTCATATTTTTTCCTAAACTCTCCGTATCTTCTTATCAAAATTTGATTTATTTCATCACTCCATATCTGTACGAAAATCTGCCTTTCACGAGAGCTAATTAATTAGTTCGTGCTTCGAAAGATATGCAAACAAATGGGGTGATGTTTGGCATCCTTTGAAAATATGAATCATTAAAAGTAATCTTCACTATAAAGATGTCACCCACTCCCTGGTCTTCGTGTCATCACTATCAGTACCTCTCACATTGTACGGATAAACCTTACGAAAGAATGTATGCTTTGGTTTGATCTCGATAGCGTCCGTTTCCCTACAGCCGCTGGAACAGAGAGTCGCTATTTCTGACCACAACTCTTTGTTAACCTCATACCTTGAAATAGTGAGAATACTGGGACATAATTAAAATTGATGGCTGCATGTAAATCGTTCACTGACGTATTATAAAAGAATTAAGATAGCATGGCCCATAATTAATATCGCCTTTAAAAGTCGATGAGCGAAAATGCCTTTCGCTTATGCGGGTAAGTATTAGGCTTGATGTCTTAAAATTTGATATTCTCCTATAACATGCTACTCGATGAGAACCTATTATTGCTAAATTCTTATCCATCATATCATATTGAGGCTCCTTAATTGATCCTCAAGTTCTCTAATAGCAATTTACGATAGCAATCGTTTGTAATTCTAGCTGATCTCTGAATTTTTGTCTGATTCCGTTATTGATTCCTATTACCACGGGTACCGAACATTAGAAATATTTTCCACTTTTTCCCTAACTAACGCGAAGCAATATCTCTGCTAAACATATGCATTACATTTTCCTAGTACTCGTCTATTACATACCTAATTTGTTCGAAAATATCGCAGTGACTATCCGGGGTAGGTAATTGACATCTCAGTCGTTCGCTCTGCTAAGGAGAGGCAGATAAATTGCAAATCATATTGGATCAATTGCATAGATTAATCTACAAAATACCCTGCACGCCACTATAAATGTGTGTGGTAGGGGGTGAATTCACCCGAAGATGCATTAATTAAATTATGAAGGATGCGAAAGAGAATAACTACGAAAATATGAATGATGTGGAGTAGAATGGAGAGCTGCGTCAAACCGATCTCAGGTTAGCTGACTAATGTTAATGAATTATTATTCGCGAAAGTGAAAGACTTAAAATCTTGAAATACAAAATCTTGACCTATTGCAAAGAAAGTTGGCATCCGACACGCCGGAGGTGCAATTTAAGGTGTGACCGCAAAATTTTGGCGTTTACGGAACCGAAGTGAAGAGTCCACAGGTATTATTCTTTTTCCATGTCATTGCTCCGCGGTCTTGAGAGCGATTTAGATGACCCTGATGACGAGTGGGTCATGAGGGTCAATAGCTGTTGGGTGTACGCGCTACCGTCAGTCAGTTACGGATTCATCTCTTCCAATGCCACTCGAGAGATAGGACGGCTGTCAGTGTGGATAGCGTGAACTGTGATTCCCCTGGCTGAGCGAAGATGCTGGATTGACGGGCGCGCAGAAGGCGATCTCTGAATGAATTGAGTTCCTTTTAGGGCCTCCAACTCCTTCCCCTTTCCATTAATTCTTCTTCCTATGTGCCTCTCCCTCTTATGCAGCAATGCCCTCATCAACTTTCCTTTCCGTTCCTCTCTTTTCCTGTTCTCTCCCTCGCGAACTCTTCTTCCTCTATCCCCCTCCTCTCTCTCCCTTGGTTTACTTCCTTATCCATCGCTAGCTACACGTTCTCTCCCTATATATCTTTTAATTTATCTCTCACTTTTTATTCTTACCACCTCTTAATCTCTCTATCTCTGTTCTGATCTTTCTAATCATATATCTTTCCCTATCGATACATCCTCTCATAAACCTCAAATTATCTCCTTATTTTTGCACATTATTCTACTTCACTCCCTTTATCAGCGGCTCTCAGTTCCTAGGGTGGGTGTAGTCGCTACAATACTGTTTTCACATCCCTAGGATTCGAGTTTGTATCTCGGCGGTGCCAAATATTCCTCCTTGGTATAATCTTCCCAACTTTGGAGCTTTGTTAAGGGAACATAATTTTCAGTATTCTATCCGTCGGTTGTGACAATAAACCGTGCAACCCTTGGCACCCTTTGGAGGCTATAACCGACGATGGGTTTTCTGTCTACCATTCCTCCATTCCTTAAGTAGAGACATGTATATATTTCAAGACTCCCTAACTGCTAAAGGAGTAAATTTTCGATTCACTCCTCAGGAATGGGCGTAACTTAAGCAGTTGGGTGAAAATCACGGCGTGATTTTCACAAATACAGCTACGGCGTAAATATAGATAGACAGACATTCGTAAATTTAGATAGACATGGCAGGATATTCTGATAGGATAGGTGCTCTGCTCAGTGATGAAATTGTTTTGGATCGTAGTGACGAAAATTGTTCAAAAAACGAGATAAAGTGTTTATCTGGGGCCTACGTGAAAAGGGGAAACTATGTAGGATACGATTAATTAGTTGTTACGAACATTCAATGTTGGAAAATACCCAATTGTCGGATTTAGTAATACTAACGACATCTCTTTCTCTCTCTTCTCCTCAGTCTCTTACTCTGTTCCCCATCTCGCCCTCTTCTCTCCCTCTGTTACTCTCTTCCTACTGAGTCTACTTCTTCTACATAATACCTTACTAGCCACCACAGGTGTAGGTGGCAGGGGGTGAACTATCACCATTCATGCAATCTTCCCACCCTATAACTATTACCCTTTATATTTTCCCCTCCCTACCTGTATTACCTACCCTTTTACTGTTTTCTCACGCCGGCCGACAGGTCGGTAACGCGCTGGCCCAATGGCTATGGGACCGAATCCCGCCAGGGCTTTAAATATTGTTTTTATCTTAGAATTAAGTTCATAGGTTACGCTGCGATAAAACCTTAGCCGATGGGGCCCCTAACACCGAAGACTAACTGTTATTGTCTATCACTCACTTTTTTTTACTATTTCTCCTCATCTTTATATTCCTCTCTCTTTAGCCCTCGGAATGCTTCCTTCTCCTCTTTTCATCCTCTTTCTCTCTCTCTCTCCATCCTCCTTATCCTATCTCAATGCCGGCGAGAGGGTGCCATTTCCGTCAGCGCCGAGACCAGAGGCGCGCGGATGTTGGTTTATGCATCGAATAGAAATTCCAGTCGGGTGAGTCCGTTCAACCGGTCGAGGGGGGATGAAGGAGGGAGACGAGCTCCGTCGTCGGGGCCCGTGACGTCAACGACCGACTCTATTCCGCAGCTGTTTATGCCGAAGAATTCTCGAGACAGCCCTCTCTCCGCTTCGGCATCGGACCATCCACGTTCGGGGGACGTGCCATCTTCCCCTGGTTATAGGTACTCCTGGTGATCCGTCACCGTTGTCAAGCTTTCGTGAGTTGCTCCAAAGGCCGTCCGTTTAGGTCTACATCTACATCTACATCTACATCTACATAATACCCTGCAAGCCACCACAAGGGTGTGTGGCAGGGGGTGATTTCTCACCAAACATGCACTACATATCATGCATAAAAAAGGAATAGTATTAATATAGTAGTCAGAACTACACTATTTAAAAAAGATAGAAATTGCAAAGAAAACATGCAAAAACATTCTGTTAGTAGGGTTAGCTTTAAGTACTCATACCAACATGCAGCTACCAATGCTATTCATTGCTACTCTCCGATAGGACATATTTACCGTTATTCGTATCTCTAATTGTGCGAGGGAAAAAGGACATTTTGAATCGGTCAGTTCGGCAATCAATTTCTCTAACTTTATGATTATGGTCCAGTCTGCCATAGTAAGTTGGGGTTCGTAAAATATTTTTAACATCATCACTGAAAATATTGCCTTGGAATTTGTGGAAGAGATTAAGTCTAAATTTCAACCTGCGATCTGACAATGATTCCCATTTCAATTCATTTAATAGACTGGTTACGCTAATATAATTATCGTATCGTCCCTACGCATCTACGCGATACCCTGCAAGCCACCGCGAGGGTGTGTGGCAGGGTGTGAAGATCACCATGCATGCACTATTGTCATGTAAACAAGCTACTATAGGGCCTCATGCAACTAGATTGTTAGTATCTATAGTATTTAAGGGGTTAATACATGCATTATGCACTACAGACTACTCTAAAATATTGTTTTCTCTTATAGTACGGAGGAAAAATGACATTTTGAATCTATCAGTACGTCTATCTCTCTAATCTTATTTATCTGGTCGAATCTAGCATAATACGCTGGTATTTTCAATATATGCCTAGCATCTTCAGTAAATCTGTACTTTAACCTACGCTCTGATAATGATTCCCACCCTAATTCTTGTATTGATTCTGATACACTGCTAAACCTATCGTAACACCTTTTAACGAACCTAGCTGCTCTACGCTGCACATCGTATAGTTCTCTGAACAAACCTAATTCATTCGGATCCCATACACTGGGATTGGTTGTTACTACATGAATCATGTGCTACAGGCTACTCTACAAAATTTCGCCTTCCTATCCCTTTGCTATGCTGTCTATTGTGTTCTCTAATATTTTTAATCAAAATTGTTTGGCGTTTGTGTTCCGGTGGATGGGGAATTCCGTACTGACATCCCTACGTGAGCGTCTTTCTAGATTTAAGAAATATGTTGACCCAAAGAGAGAAATGGCGTAGGAATCGAGCCGATAAATAAATTCAAAGCCTAGGAGACTAACGACACTGCATCAAAACATACTCTAATCGTTATAAAACCACTCACGAGCAATATCAGGATTCCATTTGTTCTATTATCTGGTGATACTTCAGGAAAGAATTGTCCTTAGCCGTTTTGCGCGAAGCGATTCTTGTTCAATAACACTGTAAAAAGGTAGATCTGATTTTAAGGCACAAAAGCGATCTGAATTTCAGATGCAACAATTTTAACACAGGGTATGTTGAATTTCAGCAGTAATATCTTGTCTAAAAATAAGGCAGGTGAACGACTGAAAATCAGACCATCCAGAATCCTGCTTCCTCTGCTTCCTGCTTAACTGCTCCAGTACCAACCATCCATGTTCCTGCCTCTTCCGCACCTTGCATCCGTGTTCCTGCCTTAAACCAGACAGCGCTTAAATTCAGATCGCACTGAAAATCAGATCAACTTTTTACAGTGAATGGAAGCGTCAAATTGTGGAAATAGCATGGAAATAGAACGGGGGCTATTTTCCGCTCAGTAGTTCATGCATTGTGGAAGTCTAGATGCAATTTTCAGTGCGCATTTCTCTATATCTGTATCTATCTACAAACTACCTTCCAAGCCACCTCACGGGGGTGTGCCAGTGGATGAGATATCACCAAAAGTGATTACATTCATGCTGTATAGTTTATTTATATTACATCACGCAGCTTTGATTTGAATGATCGTGTCAGAAAAGTCCTCTACCAGATTTAAAGTCGGCGCCTACCGTCAGTGGTCTAACGTTTTACCTACTACTCAACCCTATCTGGTGAATTATGCTCGGGGTAAATTTCCATCTTCTTTCTTAAAGGTATTGTTGACTAACTTAGACTTACTTTTTTCAGTTTTGATAAGAGACCTTAATACCCCTGTTTATATCCCACTTTTGAGCAATCGCTTTCAGCCAATTTCGTGAAATTAAATAACTTCCGTGCAATCCGATCTCCCACTAATGCGGTAGCACCACCGGTGGACTTTTCCAAGCATCAGCATTTTGAATCGAGTTGCACATTATAATATTCTGACGCAGGAGAGATGAACGAATAACCATACTTTTGAAGAAGGCGGTATTTAATTTTTTTGAGGGTCCGAGAAGTTATGAGAATAATGGAAAAGTTTCGCCTTTTTCGGAGGCTCGACTTTTTCCGCTCTCCTCTCACTTACTTACCCGGTTCTGTCGTAACGACTCAAGAGCTGGTTATTTTTTGTTTCCTTTCACGGAACTGTTCACCTAAATCAATATGGTATTCGCTTTAAAGTTACTCGTATTTATCCGCTATAGCGGAAAGTGCGCGGTATTTGTTCATTACGGCGACCTTTTGTTTGCTGTGACACGGGGATTTGAGGTAATTTTTATGCAAACCACTTCAAGTGAGTCTGACGCCAGTTTTAGTCATTTCAGTCGCGTGTTTTCACCTTGGTTCGGGATTTTATTTAGTTTCATGTAAATATCAACTACTGAAGGGGAAATTACTTAATTTTTCCCCACAAGCCTATTTGTGACGCCATTAAATATTATTTCCTACTCGTGCTTATCAACGTATTGTATTATCCTACTAGCTTAATTACCCCTAATGTGCCTACTTATTGTTTCACCGTCAATGGCCTGTCGATACATTCCTGAGCGGAAAGTTCTACATAAATCTCTACGCGGGCTTTGTTGGCGAGATGGACGGCGTGGGAACGACGTCTAATCGAAGTGTCTCGGATTTGTTTTCGAGGGAGTTGCTGCGGCCGTGAAACGAGAGAGCTCTTGGGGTTTTGTTGTTGAGCTGTGTGTTGTCCTCGGGGTGGAACAGATATTGTGCCCCCCTTGTGACTTAATCTGGTGTTATTGGCGACTCTTGTAAACGCACGGGAGAGTTCGTCAAACGAGCGAGGTTATTTGTGTTTGGCGACAAGTCACAATTACTTAATGGCTTCCTGGCGGGGGATCCAAACAAGCAATGAGTGATCATTCCCTCGTCTACATTTGAGAATCCCTCAGTGGTCGTTTAAATGTTTGTTTGGCAATTTTTCGACAACGGTCATGTGTATTATTGCATGAATAGTTAGTCATGATCGTGAGAAGAGATTAATGATCGACCCGAGAGCAACCCTCGAGTGTTGTTGCGAAATTTTTTATCTCGTGAGTGGCTAAAACGGAGCGTAGTGTTTTGATGCGTCAGAATTTTCTCGAAGTTGCGTCTGCGGTGATTTTCCAGATGACGATGGGTTACGGCCCGATTCCGTAGTAACTCCGTGGTAAATTTTTGACATACATTCTTCTTACGCGATGGAGAAGTTTACTCGGAACCGAAATCGTTAGATGGGAACGAAAAATGAATTTTAGTGAAAAACTTAATCTTCTAACCAGAGCGATTCGCTCATAAATCAAAAATTAAAACTAGCAAAAGATAACGTCCACGTCATCCACTTCACACCCTTAACTGTTTTGAGGAAGAACGGGAGGGGAGCGGAGGTGGGGAGGGGAGGTCTGTCTGAAGAGTTCATCTACATCTACATAATACCCTTCAAGCCACCACAAGGGTGTGTGGCAGGGGGTGATTTCTCACCAAACATGCACTACATATCATGCATAAAAAAGGAATAGTATTAATATAGTGGTCAGAACTACACTATTTAAAAAAGATAGAAATTGCAAAGCAAACATGCAAAAACATTCTGTTGGTAGGGTTAGCTTTAAGTACTCATACCAACATGCAGCTACAAATGCTATTCATTGCTACTCTCCGATAGGACATATTTACCGTTATTCGAATCTCTAATTGTTCGAGGGAAAAAGGACATTTTGAATCGGTCGGTTCGGCAATCAATTTCACTAATTTTATGACTATGGTGCAGTCTGCCATAGTAAGTTGGGGTTCGTAAAATATTTTGAACATCATCACTGAAAATATTGCCTTGGAATTTGTTTAAGAGATTAAGTCTAAATTTAAACCTGCGATCTGACAATGATTCCCATTTCAATTCATTTAATAGACTGGTTACGCTAATATAATTATCGTATCGTCCCTTTACAAATCTTGCCGATCTTCGCTGCACACGTTCAAGTTCATTACTCAGACCGATTTCGTAGGGATTCCATATCTAAATATCTATAGCTACGACATACCCTGCAAGCCACCTCGAGGGTGTGTGGCAGGGGGTGCATACACACCGGGAACAATGACACAACAAACAAAAATGAACACTACAAAACAAACACTACACCTTTAAAAGTAATTGGGGAAAAAAAGAAGAAAAAGTTCCTGTCGCATCCTGCAAATAACCCAAAACTGCAAAGTATTTTCATATGCATTTTGGTGTGTCAAAAAGTGTGCCTAGTTTATTTGATTATTCATAAATTACGATGTGGTTGAATGCAATGCCATCCGAAATAATCCGAATGGAACCACTTCCACTGGCAGAGTCAGCTGTTTGTCCCCCATTGTGATTGATAGTAGTAACCTTAGACTTTTTGCAGACGATGCGGTGGTGTACAGGGGTATATTAAACGAAGAGGACACGAAATCACTTAGCAAGGATTTAGATGCAATTCAAGAGTGGTGCGACAAATGGCAGTTAGAACTCAACCTTAAAAAGTGTGTAGCTATCAATTTTTGGAGGAGGAATACTTCGATAGAGCGATCCTATAGAATTAATAACACGAAGATCGAAAACGTTGAAACCGTAAGATATTTAGGTGTAACAATCACTAAAGATTTATCGTGGGGAAGACACATAAGGGAAATATGCGTCCGAGCGAAGAGAAAGCTAGGATTTATAAAAAGAGTACTTGGGAAATGTGATGAGAAGACAAGAGAGCGATGCTACTTTTCACTAGTTAGGCCCCACCTTGAGTATGCAGCCAGTGTATGGGATCCTAATGAATTAGGTTTGATGAGAGAACTAGACAGTGTGCAGCGTAGAGCAGCTAGGTTCATCAAAAGGTGTTACGATAGGTTGAGTAGTGTATCAGAATTAATACAAGAATTAGGGTGGGAATCATTATCAGAGCGTAGATTAAAGTTCAGATTAAATCTATTGCAGAAATTTCAATCGGATAGCTTTACTGAAGATGTTAGGCACATATTAAAATACCAGCTTGTTATGCTAGATTCGACCAGATAAATAAGATTAGAGAGATAGATTGTCGTACAGATAGATTCAAATGGCATTTTTCCCCCGTACTATAAGAGAACAGAATAGGCAGCATAGGAAAGGGATAGGTAGGGGAAATATTTTAGAGTATTCTGTAGTGCATGATGCATGTATTAACCCCTCAAATACTATAGATACTAACAATCTAGTTGCATGAGACCCTTTAGTTGCTTGCTTGCATGCTAGTAGTGCATGCTTGGTGACCTTCACCCCCTGCCACACACCCTCACGGTGGCTTGCAGGGTATCGTGTAGATGTAGATGTAGATGAGTGAAGCAGCTGCAGAGTCTCAGTTGTGATTGGATGAAGTGGATGACGTACGAGTCCTCTGCGCACCCACTTCTCCGAAAGGGTTAAAAAAAACAGATTTTCGCTGCTTATAACTTGATAACGACTCTACGGATGGAATATCGGAAAAATGCGGGTCTTTTTATTTTGGAAACTCTACCAGATTCGGCAGTAAAAAAAACGGTAAATGACGCATTGAATTGCTTATTAGGAGAGGGCTTGTGACAGTGTGCATGGATTTTCAAATTTTGTTAAATGTCTTAAATGCATGTCTCTGCATGTTGGATGAAAAGTAGAACTGGTATTATGTGTCCCGCATGATGACTATTCATAGAATTTTCTCTTTTCGTTCGAAGTATAATTAATTTTTATTGCTTGTTTTTTGATAACTCTACCCCCACCACGCACCTTCGAAATAGCTTGAAGGTTAAGCAGTACATATAGAGAGATATAGGGAATGGAAAGTGCCTCTATTGGAAATGAAAGGAAGGTGGAGAAATACAACGTAGCTATAACCGTACTTTTCTACATCAACATAGTGCCCTGAAAGCCACCACGAAGGTGCGGTAGGGAGCGAATATTCACCAAATATGCACTATCATGCTTAAAGACAAAAATTAGCCGCATTTTAGTTAAATTATTCTGAGAAACTTTCTCATGTTTATTAATTCGTGTAACTACAACACTGCATGGAAATTACAGCTTAAAGCTTACAATGAAAGATGTCATTTTTCCATGAATGATAAGAGATCATAATAGGTTAGCTTGGAACCGAATTAGTAGGTCTAATGTAGGTAGGGTAAGCTGCAATGCATGCTAAATATGTGCTGAACATAATTTACTCATGTTAACTACACCCTTGCATTCCATTTGGGAATAATAAATTAATGCATTTTAATAAATACCTGATCGTTTATAAGCGTATTATCCATCGTAGATACCAATCATTAACTTGCCCGTACCTGGAGCATGCATAGCTAACGCATTTCTCTACCTACGTAGCCTTATATCTATTAGTGGATGAATAGTGATTCACCCCCTGCCACACGACCTTCAGGTGGCTCGAAATGGGGCTCAGTGGGCATATTTTATGAAATGCATTTGTAATTCATCCGAACACTTTCGTAATTCATTTGAATGCCTTATTTCGAACGTGTCTGGGTATTCGAGGTCTAAAAACGGCGTAGCGCGAGGAGCATATGTTTTTCTCGCGACGCACGGACAGCGACGCCAACTGCGTCCTTGTTTACCTGCACCTACCTATCCCGTGCATCCGTCCCTATGCGTTGAACGCAAGGAGTCCATCTGAATGAGACGTCGCGCGCTTGCCACGCGGGGCGCCAGGATGGCGGGAACCGACCGCGCCTGCGCCAACAGCAACAACGCCGCCGGTTGCCGACGCGCCATTGGCCGGCCGCGCGATGACGCATTTGCCGTGCACCCAGTGCGGAATAACTAAAAAACCTCTTGGACGAGAGGGACGGACGAATTTAATGAGATCGCTGGCGATTCGGTTTAAAAAAATCTTGGCTTTCTCTCCATCAACATGTTTTCGAGGTAGGCTCCGAGCGAAATGCTGGCGCCTCGGAAGTTGTACGTCGAGCGCAGCTTAAGGAGGAGGTGAATTCTGGTGAATCATACGCGCAGCCGCGCTGGAGGATATTGCCGGAGGATATTGCAGGTTGAAATTTAGACTTAACCTCTTCAACACATTCCAAGACCATATTTTCAGTGATGATGCTAAAAATATTTTGCGAACCCCAACTTACTGTGGTAGTCTGGACCATAATCACAAAATTAGAGAAATTGATTGCCGAACTGAAAGATTCAAAATGTCCTTTTTTCCTCGTACAATTAGGGATATGAATAAGGGTAAATATATCCAATACGATATTCTCTCAATCCATCAGATATTCATATTATTCCTCATTTGGAATATGCTGCCAGTGTATGGGATCCCTACGAAATCGGTCTAAGTAATGAACTTGAACGTGTGCAGCGAAGATCGGCAAGATTTGTAAAGGGACAATACGATAATTATATTAGCGTAACCAGTCTATTAAATGAATTGAAATGGGAATCATTGTCAGATCGCAGGTTGAAATTTAGACTTAATCTCTTCCACAAATTCCAAGGCAATATTTTCAGTGATGATGTTAAAAATATTTTACGAACCCCAACTTACTATGGCAGACTGGACCATAATCATAAAGTTAGAGAAATTGATTGCCGAACTGACCGATTCAAAATGTCCTTTTTCCCTCGCACAATAAGAGATACGAATAACGGTAAATATGTCCTATCGGAGAGTAGCAATGAATAGCATTGGTAGCTGCATGTTGGTATGAGTACTTAAAGCTAACCCTACTAACAGAATGTTTTTGCATGTTTTCTTTGCAATTTCTATCTTTTTAAATAGTGTAGTTCTGACTACTATATTAATACTATTCCTTTTTTATGCATGATATGTAGTGCATGTTTGGTGAGCAATCACCCCCTGCCACACACCCTTGTGGTGGCTTGCAGGGTATTATGTAGATGTAGATGTATTCGACTCTCTGAATTCTCTTGCCGAAAGTAAACTAAGAAAATCGCAATAACCATACCGTAAACGAAACTAGAAACCGCGATCTTCAGGTTACCGAACTGGCTAACACGATCTCCGTAAAGTTCCTTATTAACTCTTCATCTACATCTACATCTACACGATACCCTGCAAGCCACCGCGAGGGTGTGTGGCAGGGGGTGAAGATCACCAAGCATGCACTACTAACATGAAAACTAGCAACTATATTGTCTCATGCAACTTGATTGGTACTATCTATAGTATTTAAGGGGTAAGACATCCATCATGCACTACAGAATACTCTAAAATATTTCCCCTACCTATCCCTTTGCTATGCTGCCTATTCTGTTCTCTTATAGTACGGGGGAAAAATGCCATTTTGAATCTATCGGTATGACAACCTCTTTTCTCAAACTCTTTTCGAGATTCACGTCATTAAGGAAGGGGTTTTTAGATTAGCATCCAGGTCCCGAGGCCACTCGTATGTAAATTCCGAAATCCGCTGATCAGTCGGGTCATACCGTCAAAAATAAAAAAAAGGCATCGAGATAAACAGGACTAGCACTCGTTACTCCTGTTCGTCACTTACGTCAAAGCTGTTCTGAAGGTCACGATATATCACCTCCAAGGACAGGGCTAACTGATGTAGGCATTTAAATATAAGCCAACGTAACCTAATACCCTTATATATTATTATGCTCAGAAACTTCTACATCTACATGATACACTGCAAGCCACCGCAAGGGTGTGTGGCAGGGGGTGTACCATCATCAGGTATACATTATCAAGCAGAAAGATCACTCATACCATGCAGGCATGCAAAAAAATACTATCCCGTGTCTACACTACATTCATGAAACCAGTCACAATATTCGCACCCCAAGGGAAATATCAAGAATTAATTTACACGTGGAAATTACCTTTGGATAAACGACTCTCAATTGTTTGTTAATCTAAAGAAATTAAATAGTTTTTAATTAGTTAGTAATTTCTATGAATAAATCTCTTGCTTACCAAACATGAGGTCGCGGGTCGAGTCCATCCCGGGGATGATTATCGATTTTTGGGGCATATTTTTTGTGTGGTTTCACAGTTTATCGTAGAGAGGAATTTGTAGTCCTACATTCGCTGTACGAATGAAGACATGCTTAATTTAATTCGTGCATTTTTATCTTACTCTCCGAGAAAACATTCTTATGTCTTGTCGAACTCTTCAATTCATTATCTGGCTGTTTCAGTGGTCGACTAATGGTTTACTTAATTCTCGCCCGTTTTCGCGCTCAGTGATGAGTTGGACTTTATGGAGCGGAGAAAGGATGACGATGAACCCAGAGTCGTCATTAACCCATGCTTAACTAAAGGAGCTACTACGTTTAATCCCATCCGACCCTCGGTATAATGAATTTGGAAAGGTCTTTGCATGTAATCGTAGTAGAGATTCCGATAACGCAATAATAAGGTCGAATCGCCGAGCTGACTACCACGGTGGGTGATTCTCAAGTAATGTCTGCCGAGATTAGAAACCAGATTAATGGGTTAGTAACCGCTTGTAACCCGCTAAATCGCAGCTCCGGGATTATGTTGGTTAGATAGTTGGTTAGATTTTTGAGATTCAAGATAGATTTAGAATACGTACTACTACTCTAATTACCCTAATACCCTAATTGTGTGTGGAAAAAATGAATTTGATGAACCTTTGTCTCGATCTCTCTAATTTTTTCCTCATTGTCTAACCTGCCATAGAACCCTGTTAATCCTAATATATTTGTAATAACGCTAGAGAGCCTATCCGCCTGAAATTTTGGCGGGAAATTTTGTCTTTATTTTAACGTACGATGTGGTAATGATTCCCAAGCTTCCTGGGAGGGCGCCGGTTGGGCAATATTCTAGCCACCACACCAACCGATTCTCCATATAATACCAGTTCGGCTTTGCCTTACCATAGGGGCTTCCATGCTATGACTTAACCGGAAAGCGGGATTTAATCAGTTAGCTACGGATTATCTGTGGAACTCTACATTCTCCAACGAGCTATTCCGGATCGCACTCTTAATTAAGCGAAGGTTCGCTTGCTTACCGTCGACCGAAAACTCCAAAATTGATGTTTCCTCTCGCTTTTAACGGCTTGATCCTCAGTCGTTAAGAGCGTGGATGAGTCGGTGTTTAGAATGAAATATCCTGCATCTGCCTCACGTCTCGCGTTGAGGACCTCACAGAAAAGAGCGGCCTCACGTAAAAGAGGGCCTCACACGTGCCGAGAAGTGGGTGAGAGGTGAGGGAGCGATTTCAGCGGATTTCTCGGGAGAAACCTCTCGCGCGGAAGAGGTTTCTCCCGAGGTTCTCTGATCCGTATCGCCGCAATCCCGGGTGACTTATTTCATAAACGAGTGCACGAGGAAGAGCGCAATGATGTTCGGAGCTTCGTAAAAAAAAGAGAATTAAAGTCGGGTGCTTGCGTTTCGATCGGGAAAAACGATCGCAGCGGATGGAATACACTTTCTCCGTACGATGCTTTTTTTCGGCTTGCGTACGACGAGCCTTGCACGTTTAACGTCTCACGCTTCCACGGGTGCATGTTATGATGTGGTATACGCTTCGTCTGGTGAGGTTATTACTCTAAATTTCTGAATCAACAACTCCGCAATTATATCTAAGAGACACTACTCATCGAACGAGCATGGTATTCCTTTAAGCCATCATACCTACATCGTAAATTATTTCAGTGAGTTCTCTCAGTCGATTTCATTCTCAGTGACTCATTTACTTGAAATTTCTCAGGCATGAAATGCTGTTGCAGTTGTTATGAAAACAGTCGTAATTTATGACAACGGCGTCATCAATAACATTGTGTTGTTAACCTTTTAGCAAATGCTTTTGTTGTCAGCGAGAAAATTATTGCCTAACCATGATATATTTTATTACCAACCCCGAGGAGTGCATGTTAGCTCTGTGGGACTTGATTTATTGAATGCACTTATCATTTTTTTCTGCAACAGGTGGAATTTTGCTTGCGCTGTGGGAAAATTCGCGGATTTCGAATACCACGTCTTTATTACATTCACTGATATTTTTTCATCGGACGCTTCCTCGACAGCGAAGAAGTGGTTGGCTTAATCTCACTTTCTTATGGTAGCTCTCCTGTAATTCGTAATTCCAAAAGATTTGTCGCACTTCGGAATCTAAAGCGTTGTTGCATTCTTTAGTCCTCATCTTCGATGCATTCCAGAGGTGTTGTTATCTGTGCCAGCGATCTTGCTTTCTCACGGTAAAGCGAACGGTTAGCATAGAATTTACCGTGGAAATCTTACCTATTTCATACTGTCATTGGTGGTTATCTTTTAGCCTGCCTTGTTGCTGCCAGCCTAATGCTTTCCTTGGGGTGGCAGCACCAATTCTCATGGTTTCATCGAAGTAGTATTTAAACAGGTTATAATTTTTTCTCATGCCTGCATGGTAAAAGCGTCCTTTCTCCCTAATAACGCATGCATAGTGATCATAGATTAAAGAAGAGAATAGATGGAGCCACACAGCGGGTTAGAACGGGATAGGAATGAAGCCGTGGCGAATGCGCAATCCGCCATCTTGGGAGGATCATCATGATAGGATTCGCCATTGATCACCGTACTAATAGTGATAGAATTTCGAGAATATTGGTGGAATTTCAAAACAAAATACGTGGCTTATTAACGATTGTAATTAAACCTTTATATCGATAGGTAGGTGCGATTCAACCAATGAAACATACCGAATGTTGTAAGGACGTACTTGCGTAAGGAATCGCAGACGTATTTATATTTCTATCGTAAACGGAGGGAATAACGTAAGTTTAGGGGTGCAGCTGACGGTTAACTGATATGAACAGTCGCCACAGAATTGGTAACCTGTGGAAATGTAAAATTCTTATTTTCTGCCGTTAAAGCTTTTCTAACATACCTTTTACAGCAATGCTATGAGATATCAAAGTTTATTCTGTCCCGCTAGTCCTTTGGACGAAAGAGTGGCTAATTATATTAATACTAACACGGAATCTATCATCATACTCTATCAGAACAACAGGTCATCAAATAATCAGGTGATCAGAATTTTTCAGACCAATGGTTTTTGGCATTGCCAATTTATGCTTGATAATACACAATGATGATGATGAAAGTAAGGAAGGGATATGGAAAAACCCTTACTTTTCAAACAATAAAGGTTTTGGTCGTAAGATGAGCGAAATACAATCAAGGGAAAATGAAAAGGAAATCAAATGACAAAAAAGTCATTCTTGATCAATAACAGGACATCAAGTAATCAGGTGATCAAAATATTTCAGACTGGAAGTTTTTGGCATCTGTCAACTTATGCTCGATAATACACAATGATGACGATGAAAGAACTTAAATATGAAAAAACTCTTACCTTTTAAACAATTCAGCTTTTGGTCGTAAGATGAGTGAAGTACAATCAAGGGAAAATGAAAAGGAAATCAAGTGACAAAAAACAGAATAGAGTAGACACCAGTTTATTATCTACATAGGAAAAGTTTAATTTAACAGTAGAAGTTGGTACATGATCGCATAAAAAATTAAATTATGGGGATATCAATATCCACCAAATAAAGTCAACTTGTTAAAAAGTTGCCTCTTGCTTTTCGAAGCATCCATGGCTCTCTTGCAGATATAGTGCAGCCTTACATCTATGTACTTTTCTGAAATAGCCCTTAGAAGGTGATATCTGTGATCAAAGAATAATTCTTGATCAAGACTGTGACCACTGAGGCAATTTAGAATATTGCTTCCTACAAAATAATGCAAGACTTGAGTACTTAGCCTTTTCACATTAATTTGCTTGCCTCTACCACCATCAGAAACTTGTCTCACAGCCTTCTCACATACCCTACAAATTTTAATAACATCAGGCGATGGATATATTAAACCCCCCAAATTTTTGTTCACAATCAACTCAAGGGATGGGTGAATCTCACTAACACTCAGTGCACTTAAACATTCTTCACATTTCAATGTTTTATTCAAGTGCCTCACCACGAATCCAGAAATGTATGACACAACTTTATGAGAAAACTCACTTAGCTGCAGATTCTGCAAAAAAAACAGTTCATCGTGTAAAGCACCCCCTTCATCCGCCAGGTCTGCAACTCTACCCCTTGGGGTAGACATGTTTATATGCCTTTCAGATGAAGCACAGTTCAGGATGGCTATTTCATCCAATGGAATGCAGTTTCCATTGTTACTTGCCTTTAATTGGAGGTGGACCAAGCTTTTCTTATATGCTGCCTTAAATTGTTTAGCCGTTGGGTTGTTGTTGTACCCTCCATGCATTCTTATTACACTAAAGAATAGCTCCAAATGATCCTGACTAAACTTGTGCATGGGCAGATACTGGAGTGAGTTTGACATGCATAAGTCCTCATACAACAATTTAGTTGTTTCCATGCAAATTAAAAATCCGATAAAGCCAGTTTTTCTAGGACTTTTAAGAACTGGAATTTCTTCGGACATCATTAGGTTACTAATGTACATTTTTATGAGATTTGTACGTTCAAAAATGTCATTGAAATTCTTTTTATTGACTGGTTTTTTATAACCAAGTTGTCTTATGTGCTTGCTATTCAAGATGTCAAAGAGATCATTGAAGTAAACAAAAAATTTAATGGTAGCATTGCAATTATGGAACCCAGTCATTCCCATTTCTTTACAGGTTTTTAGTGCCATTGCAACTGACCTACTTAATAACTGAGTAGCTAATCGAACCTTCATCTTTTGCCTACCATAGAACAGGTGATTAGGACCTAATTTATTGGCAAGATTCATCCCTTCAGCAGTTTGTATGTTATGCAATTTAAGAACATAGCTCCATGAAATGGTGCCCTCATCCCTTTCAAACAAATTTCTCTTTTCTCCCAGTGTGTTTCGAACTAACTTCAGCATGTGGCATGGATCAGGAAAAATGTAAACTGGCAAATTTGTGGATGGATGATTAAAAAATACCTTAAGAGGGTGACCTTGGCCAACACTGCATCCTAATTCTTTGGCCATTGCAAAGTTACTTGGGGCACCATCAAAAGTAACTGAAACTACTCTAACACCTGATTCATGAGCCAGTATTAGGCACTGACTTACCAAATTTGCCCTTTGCTCTCCGCTAACACCATCAGTTAAAAAGTAGCCTACTGGTACTTTCCATGAGCCATTGACACAAACCAGCATTAACACTAATGCATCCTTAGCAATAGCCCTATCATCCCCTTTGAGGCCAGTACCCATATCAACATAGCCGGAATACTCATTACCAGCATATTCAATGTGTTGACGAATTGACATTTCATCAATCAACAAAGCACAAAATAATAAATAATCGGTTTTCTGCACAAGTCCCTTAATAGCATTGAATGCCTCAGATGTAAAACCTGGATTACCATCAATAGCACGATACCATTTTGATAAGGTCTTTGGGTGAGGAAGGCATGAATCAAACTGTCTTCTAACATAGCTGTATGCTCTGGGTGAATAATAACTCAAGGTTAGAGCAAAGGCCTTCAGCTCTTTGCCATAACGTTTGGGCACAGGCAGATTACTATTTTTGGCATGATGCCGCATTAGTATTTCCTCATGGGAACTACCAATTCCAGAAAGAATTTCCAGGTTCTCAACAGAAATGAGGTTTTCCTTTTTCAGGCTATTCATTACAACCTTCATTGATGCAATTTTTTTCTTACACCTACGTTTTGATTGCTGGAGAACCTTTATCCTGCATTGGTATTTGTCTTTCAACCTCTTCATTGAAGTTCTCAGCTCTTCTTTAGTTGGTGAAGTTGCTTTGAAACCACTTGTATTTGAATCACTTTCCAAAGGTCTGCTTGTAGATTCCTCTGTTGTATTCCAAGATTCAGGCCCAGAGACATGGCAGGATTCAAGTGAAGACGAGGTACATTTTCTGTTGGTTGGACCTTTCCTGACTTTAGGAGCCTAAAAAAATTACAATAAGAGCAACTGAAAATTCTGTGTGATGGAGGATTATGACTTACTGTTCATATGATTAAGCTTTGTTTTGTAATATTTAGTTAAGCTTTACTGGGTCATCAATCAACACACATCAATCCAAACACACAATCATCACCATAATTTACATCACCAAAAGGTTTTGAATGAACCTTGTAAATGCTTGCAGAATGCTATTAGTTTTGTAAAGACACTTTAATGTGATATTTTAAGCAAAGTAGTTTTAAGAATGCCTCATACTGACGACCAGATGACAAACACTTTTTAAAAATAAAAATTGTGTACTAGCTTCCACATTTTAAGACAGCACCATTTGAGCATTTAAAATTATATTAGCTTCCAGAAAATTAGCATAATGCATGGGAACATCATCCTACACTATCTTAACTTAGTTATTCAACCAATCCAAAGTTTTAAATGTTTGAGTGCCACAACAATTAGGTTAACCATAAAATTTATATTCTCATACACTGCAAAATAATAGATATACGAATATCTATTCATGGGAATCACCATCTGCTTTCATTGCATCTCTTACATTAGCAATGTAATTTGAAGTAAATGTACCAACTAAACGAAATCCACAATCAATTTAAGTTACATTTCATGTCATTCACTGCATTTGTTAGCCCTTATATTTAACTTTTGAAATTAACTCTTATTACCTTTAGCTTGTAAGTTCTTCTGACCCAAGAACTGGAATGAATTCAATACTGACTCATGAAATTCGTCAATAATATTACTCATTTAACTCTTACAGTTGTAATTAGTAAGTAGTTAAATAATTCCGATAAGCAAAGTAAAACACTAAAATTGATTCACTGAAATACTACAAAACCAATACACCGGTTTGGATATTTTGGTTGCTTTCACTCAAACCAAACTACATAGGCAGTAATGCATAACTTGTAAAGAATCTTTCACACTTTTAGAAGCTTACGGTTATTACCTTTTGCAAGTAGGATGGAAATGATGAGAAAACAGTGGGAGATGCATTCTCCCGTAGACGGACAATGGACAGCGAGGTTCTATCAAAACAGCTTTCGAGAAAGTGCTCGGAGCATACCGTACTCTGAGGGGTAGGCTTCCATCCTTCTCTCCTTATATTTTTGATCCACTCCTCACGTAATTGTGGATCCCTGGGAAACCTAGAAACCCAAGTACGATGAGTGGAATTATTTTCCTTTCTTCGTTAGAAGAGAAATGCTACTTATAAAATGGATGCACCTAATTCATGCATATTTCGTTACCGAAACAGTACTTACTTGTGAAAGGTGATTTTCCTTAAGGCTTCTGTTTTCAACTGTCTCTTCGTTTTGTTGCTGCTTCTATTGCTGCATCCAAATCCCACACAGGTAGGCATTTCGTAAAATTTGTCTAATTCCACGAAAAAACTTCAATACATTGCTCAAGTTTTTCATGCAATCGCATCGGAAAGACTCAAAATATGATCAATCCAATATGGCTGCCGATCCGACAAAAAAGCTTCACTCAGCGATGAAAAAGCGCCATCTATTTCTTCTTTAATCTATGATAGTGATGGTTCACCCCCTGCCACACGCCCTTGCGGTGGCTTGCACGGTATTATGTAGACGATGAAGAGAACTATTGCTTTGCCCTAATCATAATGGGGGCGTTTACTCGGAACCGAAATCGCAATTTTGTACACGAAATCGTTAGATGGAAACGAAGAAAGAATTTTAGTGAAAAATTAATCCTCTAACCACAATCATTCACTAATAAATCCAAAATTAAAATAAGCAAAAGGTGACGCCCAACTAAAAAGCTGATTTGATAACATTGACGTCATTTTCCTCCCGTCCTTGACTGCTTTTAGGGAAAGGGAAGAGAGTGGAGGGAGGTTCTCGGAAGGTCTGCTCGCACAGGTCCTGTCGCAACCGCTCCGGTTGGCAGAGTCAGCTGTGTTTCCCACATTGTGATAAGGCAAAGTAGCTTCGCGGGCTCAGTTGTGATTGGACGAAGTCGATGACGTCAGAGGTTGCACCACGCCCACTTTTCCGAAAGGGTTAAAAACATCGATTTTTGGCGCTTATAACTCGAGATATAATTGAACGATCAAAAAACGGAAAAATACCTGTGTTTGTATTTTACAAACTCAATCAGATTCGGCAATAAAAAACATGGCAAAAGACCCCATTGTAACCACATGGTCCTATAGTCTGGGTGAAGAAAATGTTCATCTGATAACCTTATCTCAGCGGGAGGAGATTCATAGGCTCAGGTCATTTTTTCCATTTGGAATAGATTGGTATTCCGGTTCCATACCATCGAAATTTTTTCCCAATTGTTTTGTCGTTCTGATTTTAACTGGGCATTATAATCCGGAATACAGTGCGTATAATTCAAGTATTTAGTGTCTTGAAACGTGATCAGCAGTTTGATGCATGTGTCTGGTTAATAATTGTTCTTTTCAATCTGATTTGAATGTATGCGTTAAACTTCTGTTCTGGGGCAGGTCAAATTAACTGCTTCATAACAAGGTAAGCAGTGAACTCTACCAGTGAGAAGAGATAGGAATGGGCACTGTGAAAGTAAATACCAAGGACTGAAAATTAAGGGAGGACATTTGTAACCAGTCGGTACCGAACGGGCAAGGCCCTGATTTGTTTCAAGTTTCGCTACATTTGACTCAGCCCCTTCCCCCCCCCCCCCCCTCCCTCTCCCAATCAAATTTCTGGCTACGTGCCTGGGCTGCAGTGCTCTCAACATTGTAAGTAAAAAGGAATCAGTACTAGTAAGGTATCTGCCAACAGAGGGAATCAAATCTGGGTCCCCAAAGCCTGGGTATCCCTCAATGAAACCTATCCTTGGAAAAAATTGATTTCACTCTCCCTCGGTTGATTTTCCTTTCGCCCCACCGCACAGTGGTCGGAAATCGAAATTTTTTGGACAAAATTCAAAAATAGCTTTTTTTGAGGTATGGACTTGAAACTTCGCACATATACTCACAAAAGATTGCTGATTAAGGAATAGTACGTCATTTTCCATGATTCTGAACCGTTAGCTAGATACAGGGGCTCAAACATGACCAAATTTCCAAAAAACTCCCGACTTCCTTTTTCTCCGAATATCTTCAAAATTATGTTGATGGTGTTGTTGTGGGATGAATTTGATCGAATAAAAAATGGTATGATCTATTAACACAATGCTTTGCCTTTAATACGCTTTAGTTTTGAAGATTTGTAAAAACATTTGTGGGCTATTACGTTACAAAATGGCGGAAGCTGTTTTTGGACAAAATTTCACATAAAGTAGAGAATATCTAGCATTTTAGGGAGAGACCTGTCAAGTGACTTATATCAGAGCGTTTGTTGAAGACCTTTAGATACGAAACTGAAGAGAAATAAAAAATAAGTTTGCGACGCCGAAAAATACATATGATTTTCCGACCGCGCGTCCGGAGTCCGACTCCGCGCGCCGGGGCTGGAAATGCCGAGACTCGCTTACATTACTCACGTGGAATGAACCCTATAGCTTCGGATTCGCCGGGATTCCGATGTACACATTGTCACTAACCTCCACAGACCCTCTATGGACGAAAATGGTGAGAATATTGTATCGAGCGAGCGGATAATTGTACGTGTAGTAGCGTTCAAGTTATTTTTGTCGCGAACGTTCGGGAAACATACATCTTATTCACAGCCTTTAACCAAAAAAAGTGTGTAGTCTTCTTGTGGACCATGCATCCTTCTAGAAAGACACCGCCTGGGATTGGTTTGTACACGCTTAAGACCGTCAAAGGTTCCGAAATGTCATAAATGTCCCTTTTCGCAGGACCCTTTTTGGGGGGGACTGTGACCTCTTCGGTGCATCTTTTAGCGTGTGCGTGCGGGCAGGGGGGCAAAAGGAATACAAACCAATCCCAGGCGGTGTCTTTCTAGAAGGATGCATGGTCCACAAGAAGACTACACACTTTTTTTGGTTAAAGGCTGTGAATAAGATGTATGTTTCCCGAACGTTCGCGACAAAAATAACTTGAACGCTACTACACGTACAATTATCCGCTCGCTCGATACAATATTCTCACCATTTTCGTCCATAGAGGGTCTGTGGAGGTTAGTGACAATGTGTACATCGGAATCCCGGCGAATCCGAAGCTATAGGGTTCATTCCACGTGAGTAATGTAAGCGAGTCTCGGCATTTCCAGCCCCGGCGCGCGGAGTCGGACTCCGGACGCGCGGTCGGAAAATCATATGTATTTTTCGGCGTCGCAAACTTATTTTTTATTTCTCTTCAGTTTCGTATCTAAAGGTCTTCAACAAACGCTCTGATATAAGTCACTTGACAGGTCTCTCCCTAAAATGCTAGATATTCTCTACTTTATGTGAAATTTTGTCCAAAAACAGCTTCCGCCATTTTGTAACGTAATAGCCCACAAATGTTTTTACAAATCTTCAAAACTAAAGCGTATTAAAGGCAAAGCATTGTGTTAATAGATCATACCATTTTTTATTCGATCAAATTCATCCCACAACAACACCATCAACATAATTTTGAAGATATTCGGAGAAAAAGGAAGTCGGGAGTTTTTTGGAAATTTGGTCATGTTTGAGCCCCTGTATCTAGCTAACGGTTCAGAATCATGGCAAATGACGTACTATTCCTTAATCAGCAATCTTTTGTGAGTATATGTGCGAAGTTTCAAGTCCATACCTCAAAAAAAGCTATTTTTGAATTTTGTCCAAAAAATTTCGATTTCCGACCACTGTGCACCGGCCCGAATGATTTTTCTCGTCCTTTGCCCACTGTTCAATCTGTTTAACGTCATCGAGTTTTGAGCATGGAAGTGGGCAGGTAGCGGAGTCCCCTGAACATTCATTACGTTATTTTCAAGATAGACGGTTTATTGGGATGTTTCATCGGCGGTCAGAAGTGGATCATGGATGTGTTAATTGGCTTCGGGTCGTCCGTTGCCTGATGGAACGAGCGTTTTGGTGAAGGGGCTTTGGGAAACAGGAGAGGATTTCACGAAAAAAGTGAGGTGTAAGTTTTCAAGTTTGAACGGGAGATGGCTTTACTGGGGATATATTGGGTAGAGCATGGGTGGCGAACGTTTTGGCGGAGTGCCTAAGTTTATGAAACAAGAGTATACTCGCTCGACTCGCGTGCCAACCCATCGAGTGAAATAGAGATATCGATCGAGGGCCCTCCCTGCTCCCCGTGCCACTTTGGGCACTCGTGCCATAGGTTCGCCACCCCCGAGTTAGAGCATTACATTCCGAGTTCTCGGTTTCATATCTTGGCGGTAGCAGAGATTTTTCGTTGGCATACTTATCGCTGCTTGTGTGCCTTGTGGAAAAAATTTCAAATCTAGTTCTCTGTCTGTCGTGTGGGCCAATAAACCGTGGAGCCTTTTGGTGCCTGACGTTAGGAGCAGGATAATACGGACGCCAGGTTGCTCTCCACCCTACTAGGGCCGCCTGCTAGGGTTCACGAAAACGCATTTCAAATAACTGTCAATGTAAAAACACTGGTTTTTACTATAACAAAGAGAACGATTTCAGTGAGTATTTCATCTTTTACTCTCCACAACGCGACCAATCTCGCTTTCGTGCGACATTTCAGTCAAGAATAAAAGTGCATTTAGTTATCGGATTACAACTTTATTTTGGTTTCACATAAAAACCTGAAACTTAAAAGTACGTTTGAAAACAGTTGTAACCAACTTGTGTTAAAGTTTGGTTTTGGTCTAATGGAAAGTTTTTCAGTTACACTTTTTCAAATTGGAGGCTTGGTCGAAAGGCGTCAAAAAACTGGTACTTTTCTTCTTCTCGGTGCCATAAAAAATAGTGGAAATAATCAAATAATTTTTTTGCTTATATAAGGTAACGCAAAATTAAGTAATCCAAAATTTGATGTAACTATTGTTCATATACGTAAATTCGTTCATTAACTATCAGGCTGCAAACTCGGGTATCCATAATTTTTATTCCAACCCTTCCATATCCTTGTGGCTATCCTCCCCGAATGAAGAGCCTTTAAATGCGGGAAAACTCTTGAACACCATAGGCAATGTGTAATATTACGAAGATTTTCATTCTTTTACGATTCCATCGATAGATCACTTTCATCACTATCGATACTACTCTAAACGCAATGCGATTTGCGCTGTCGGTCGCATTCCTACTGCTGTTGGTGTTTTCGGGGCCAGGTTGGTGTAGCGGTTAGTGTACTAGTCTCTCATCGGAAGGGCGCGGGTTCGTATCCCGGCAGGGGAAGATATTTTTCAATGACCATCCGGCCCGTAGCTGAGTGATTTGTGGAGAATATTCGAGTGCAGTACTCCCGTCCGTCGGATGGGACGTTGAGCCGTTGTCCCCTTGGCGCTTTTTCGTAAAGGGTTTGGTTCGGGGCTATCTTCGCTTGCTTACGCTGGGTTTCTCTCCACCCTTCCTCCTTTCCCTTTCATTCCCATCCTTATAGTTTACCTCCCGGTCTGAAGTGCCTATTAGTGCGGATACAGACTTGATATCACAGATGATGATACTGTTGTCAGGGAAGATTTGGGCACATCCTTTTTCGTGGGTTTTTAGGCACCTGTGATAGGTTATGGAGCGCGGCTAATTAAAATAATTCGATGACTAATTAGGCTTGGATTATGCGTAATAAATATTCAGGAACGTCTCTAATCACTAGATTCCATCCTTTCGTTTCGATCTATTTTTCAAGTAGTTTTTTCCCCCAGCCAGAAAAAGGCACGGTGCAGGGCGGTCGGGAGATGTTGAGAAATGGCTGTTATTGGAGCCATCCCGGGGGTTTGAGTGGGGAGCAAGGAAGTGGGAGGGAGATGTGCGTCAGCGGAAGGTAATCAGCGATTCCCTCTCGTTCCCCTGGCCGACTTCCAGATTATAACAGTTTCCCACTCGCCATGGTTAATTCCTGCCTAACGAGTTTTCTAAGATATGCACTCGTGCTGTGATACATATATACTCATGACAGTAATTGGAAAGTGATAGGAACTCATAAATGAACGAAAACACTTGTGGTGGGGAAGGTGGAAATGAGCCACATTTCAACTGAAAAAAAATTCGACTTGATACTTTCACTGAGATTACGTTTCGGCTGGATAGTGTGCTGGTCTGCACGATCGCCCGAAAAGCGGAAGGTCCGTGATTCGTTTCATTGCTAAGTCAATTTTTTTCGATTGAAATCTGGATTATTTCCACCTTGGCCACCAAATGTGTGTCCGTTCATTTTTGATTTTTCTCATCATTTTCCAATTCCTGTCCTGAGTATATTTGAACACGCTTGTTGGCGATTTTTCACCTATAATATAAAATGATAAGCCAAAAACCGTGACGCGATAGTACAGAGATCGTTTATTTTGAGAACCATGAGTTTCACGGACAATAAACTTGGTCAATCATTAAATGCCGTCAACTCCCTTATGAAACAGGCTTAATTTACGAATTAGATCGAGTACAAAGAGGAGCGGTGAGATATGTAAAAGGGTGTTACGATAGGGAAAGCAGTGTGTCTGGTATGTTAGCCGAATTGGGATGGGAATCGCTGTCACAACGCAGGCTGATTTATAGACTTAATCTTCTGGGAAAATTTAAGGAGGGACATTTCATTAATGACGTTAATCATATATTGCTGGCTCCGACTTATTATGGTAGGCTCGATAATTCTAATAAAATTAAGGAGATAGATTGCAGGACGGACAGGTTTAAAATGTCATTTTTTCCGCGTACGATTCGTGATCAGAACGTTAAACATCCCGTAAATAGGTAATAATTATAGAGGTAATATTCAGAGTAGATCGATAGTTTTTCTTTTTTTTATTGTTTCATTACCTGCATGTTCAAATCAGCGTGTGACTTGCATGCAATGCCTATTTTGCATGCATGAAGATCTATGAAATTGGTGTCGGGTTTCAAGGCATGCATGGTATTCATAGGTGTGTCCTACATGATTGGGATTTGGTAGTTTTTCTTCTTTTTCCCCAATTACTTTTAAAGGTGTAGTGTTTGCTTTGTAGTGTTCATTTTTGTTTGTTGTGTCATTGTTCCTGGTGTGGATGCACCCCCTGCCACACACCCTCGAGGTGGCTTGCAGGGTATGTCGTAGATATAGATATAGATAACTCGCATAGTGTAAGATACCTTTTAATCACCTGGTAGTCCAGAGTTCAACTTTAATTAATATTTTATTCTCCAAAAAGGAAAACGCGGTACAATATCTTTTTCGGCATTAAGCATTTTTTATTTTCGACTTTTAAATTATTATTTATTACCCTATATGCGACAGATATAAACCAAAAGAAAGGAAATACCTTATAGAAACTAATTATTATCATGAAATATAGTTTTCTGCTTCAAATCATGAAAAATTCCTTAAAATATATCTAAATTTACTCCAATTTCGTGGTGTTAAGAAACCTTCAACTTAAAGACCAAATGCATTGTTGAATTTTACTCTCATCAGTATTCATGGGAATGATATGCCTTAACAGGGCGGTTAGAAAGTATTGGAGGCAGTATCGCAGCTGATTTGAGAAGAAGATTTGCATTATGTTAGGCACGCCCTGTATGAGGAAGGTAGGATGATGCAAGGAGGTTAGGAAGTACTGAAGGAGGCATCGCAACTGAATCTTAATGCAATGTTGATCATTTTTCAGTAGGCAAGGATAACTTGAACCCCGTAACCTCCAGATTACCGATTGGGCAATTTTGAGGTCCACGGTTCATTATCCGGCTGAGTCAAACTTTTTTCTGTTGTGATCTGGCTTGATTCCTCTTTCACCACCTGCTTTGTGTTCGTCTTTTTATGTGGTTCCTAACCATTTTCCTTGTCCTATCCTTGGTATATTTTACTCGCCTCTGAGTGTGTATTCCTTTTTGATTGTGTGTGTGTGTATGTATTTGTACTTTTTTGTTCAACTGTCGTCCATCACTCAACCTTCTCTTTTTCCCACGTTCTCAAGCGACCGCCTCCTCCGTCTTGCACAAGTGCCTCGCTTACGTCTTTTCAGGATTGGCGCTACATTATTTCTGGTTTTTAAGCACGTGGAAGCGATGAGAGGAACGCTTTCTTGCGGCTCTGCGATCTACTCCTCTCGTTTTCGTGACCCTTTCGAACACGGCGAGTCCGAGAGGATCCTCGGTCATGCACCCCGTTTCGATTCTCAATCCGCACGAGGAGGAAATCGATGACGGCGAAAACGTGACGGAGAGATCGGTTCCGGCGGAAGAAAGTTCGACCCTCTCTCGAATCGAATCGCTAGAGTCTCAACTTTTGTTGCCTCAGTTCTCTGGCAGTAGTAGTGGTGTTCGGGGTAAATGACCAGAAGCTTAGGGTCACTATCGCCCTTTAGAATAGGTGCGCGATTGGATATGAGTGGACATTATTCAGGGAAGAGGGTATTATCGGCCGTGACGTGGTGGAAACGATTTATTATAATAAGAATGTATAAACTTGATTTTTCCACAAATTTTATTACTTTCCCTACCCCTACTACCCCTAAAATTCTCCATGTGGAAAAGAAAGGCCTCCGCCTGGATGCTCTAGAACAGCTAGAGATTATGAAAACCGTTGGGTCGAAGTGTGAAATACTCAATGATTTGTTATATGCCTCCCGTTCACCCCTCCTAGACCTCTCACTGTTCAGGGACACCGACCCACCATAACGACCCAATGTGTCTCTCAACGCTAAACCTTCCCCTCAAACTACCACCCCCACTCTCCCTGTCCCTTTGACTTTCCTTACTCCCGCCCTCCTTCCCCGCCCCCTTTGACCCTTCTTACCCCCACCATCCTTCCTAGCAAACCTAAACCCGCCCCTCTTCACTGTTTGTATATATTCTTGGTGGAAAAACTGTTTCTTTGTTATTCACCTGATGATGACTTAACCGTCGAAACCTGGGTAGTGGAAAGTAGTAAAATTTGTGGAAAAATCAAGTTTATTCATTCTTATTATTATTCAGGGAACGAAAGGTCGGAAGAAAACCTGGCATTAGCCTACTCTTAATGAAATGCATCAAGGGAACTTGGTTTGTAGGTTAAAGTACAGATTAAATCTATTAGAGAAATTTAAAACGGATAGCTTTACTGAAGATGTTAGATACATATTTAAAACACCAGCGTATTATGATAGATTCTTGTCATTTGTAGTATTGATAAGTGGCGTGTTGAATTGCATTGAAAATATAAGATGGAAATATTTTAAGCTTAAATTAATTCGAGTATTGATGAGTGAAGAAGTATTTAGCAATGTTGCATGCAAATGTACCCTAAACCTGCACTTCTGCCCAAGATTAATCACACCTGAGCAGCAGGCGCAACTACAGGTAACGGTAAAATAAGGGGCTGTGGGTTGAACAGGGAAGATAGGCTACAGTACTAAACTCGAAGTGCTCGTACTGGGGACCGGTATACCAATGAACAGTCCCTTTCGCAGCCGGGATTCGATCCCGGACCTTGGAATGGGAAACCAGTACTGATCCTGCCAAAATCTCCGTCTGTTTTACATCATAAGATGCACCTGCATAATATTCGACAGGCCAACGCTATGGATATGTGGGAGGGCATCCAATTGGAAGTCACTGTGAAATGTCTTCCGCAGTTTGGCGCTGTCCTTATGAGAGGGAAGCTTTTAAGGTTCTAGGAAGATGTTGGGAGTGTCTCTTCAGTATGAGGAAAAATTTATTTTATTGAAGTATGTCGTCGTCAGTACATTAAATCTTTTACTCGTACTTTCAACGACAAGTTTCACAAATAATTCACGCTAATAATTGTAGAAATATTGCAAGAAATCATGATGAAAAATGGAGAGAACATTTATTATGGATAGTATGAAGAGAGTTAAGATATATGTCGATTTTAAGTGAGAGAAATTGCGAAGGGATGCAGCCGAAAAATGAAAAAATACAAAGAAGTGTGCAGCTGCTTCATCGAAACCAACCGTAATCGGTGGGATACCATCAAGCAATATCGACCATGATTCCGTTCGTTCTATTATCGGGTGAAATTTAAAGAGAGAACTATTTTAAGGCCGTTTACACGAAGCAATAAATTGTGGGCATAGAACGGAGGCTATTTCCTGCTCAGACGTTCATACATTTGGGAAGTCACGATGCCATTTACACTGCGCATCTCTCCATGCATTGGACAGTTCAGTGATAAGCCTCTGATGTTACGGTAACGGAACATCTACATCTACATAATACCCCGCAAGCCACCATAAAGGTGTGTGGCAGGGGGTGAACTCTCACCAAACATGCACTACATATCATGCATAAAAAAAAGGATTAGTACTTGTATAGGTACTGTTCAAAACTACGATATTTAAAAAAAGATAAAAATAGCAAAACATACATGCAAAAACATGCCGTTAGTTGGGTTAGCTATAAGTTCTTATACCAACATGCAGCTACCAATGTTATCCATTGCTACACTCGTACTGGATATATTTACCGTTATTCATATCCCTAATAGTACGAGGAAAAAAGGACATTTTGAATCTGTCAGTTCGGCAATCTATTTCTCTAATTTTATGATTATGGTCCAGTCTACCATAGTAAGTTGGGGTCCCCAAAATATTTTTAACATCATCACTGAAAATATGGTCTTGGAATTTGTTTAAGAGATTAAGTCTTAATTTCAACCTGCGATCTGACAATGATTCCCAATTTAATTCATTTAATAGACTGGTTACGCTAGTAAGGTTATCATACCGTCGAAACGTTACATAAACATAACGTTATGTAACGGAACATAACGTTAGGTCCCATATTCAGAATCTCAACTACAGTCTACGTCCTGAAATCCCCACTTCGAGTCGAATCGGTCTGCCAATTCTGCAAAGTTGGTATTACCTCTTAGCGCCACTTTACTCTGCTTTGATTAATCGAGGAGAGTCAGTGTACTTTTTTGAACTCGTATTAGAGATTTTATGATGTAAGCTGTACAAGCGAGAGTGTTGTTGAGATTCAGAACCATAATCAGAATCTCAACCCAGTTGTCAGCGTCACGCTGAGAAGTAATAACGCCTTTGCAGGTAGAATCTGTACACCAATTTTACTCGTTGCAGGGATTTTAGGACGTAAGCAATAGAAGCAAGACTGTAGTTGAGGTTCCGCTGTTTGTTCCGTACAAAGTTACTGCTTCTTATTCAATATGTAGTTGAGGTTCTGAATGTGGCCTAGGGTATATGTATTAATCCTCCCATCCCGAGGACCCGGTTTCGAATCGCGGCACTGGTGGATTTTTTTATTTGCATACCGGTCCCTACATAGTGCCTTGTGGAGAGCTCGTTGAGTCCAGTAATTTATTCCTCAGATGGGACGCTAAGCCGTGGTCCCCTTGGCGCTTTTCGAAAAGAACAGGTAAAGGCGGGTTTATAGAAAAAATTAGTGCGAAATTAACTTAAGCACTTAACGTGAAATTAACTTAACGACCATGGGGCGTTTATAGAAAATAATTAGCGTGGACCGTACGCCATTTATCCGTTTTTTAAAAGAACTAATCGCTAATGCCCAGCGCTTAGCATATTCTTCAGTATTCACTGTCGGAAAGATTCTGGAAATCTTGTCATATATGCAGGAAAACTGCCGTACTGTCTGAAGGAAAAAGGAGTAGACCTCTACTGAATATTTTTATCCCGTCATCTTTTCATCCCATGATGAATATGAACAAAACACTGAAGAAAGACGCTGAAACAAGTAACTACGACACTGCGCTCTTAAGTTAATTTCACGCTACTCCAAAGTCGGCCAAACCTTACTCTGATTTTTCCGTAACTTAAGACGGGTTTCGCGCTAATTTTTTCTATGAACGCCACCATAGCCGGTAGGGCTCTCGAAACTCACGCTAAGTCACCTCTAACGTTAATTTCAGGCTAATGTTTTCTACAAACCCGCCATAATTCCGACGCCGGGTTTCTCTCCACCCTTCCTCCGTTCCTCAAAAATTCCTACCTTCACCCAGCTACCCACCTCTCTGCCGCAAATGACTTCAGTTGACGGTCTCCTTACCCTAATAACTACAACTACAATGAATTAATGGCCGAAGTTCCCGGATTCCCACGGTGGGCAGGGAGAGTGCCGTTGACGTACCGTATTCGAATCCGCTTCCACATCCGCGAACAGCATGTGCGGTTCCGTCCCCAAGTCACGCTCCCCTCCCGCCTCCCTTTCCTCTCATTTTCTCTCCTCCCCCATCTTAACCTCGCCCCCATCGTGCGCCCTCGTCTCCTGTGTCGGTGGCGTCAAAATTACACCCTTTTCGTCAGGCACGCCTCCCCTCCACTGGGAGTGGTGCTTTACCTGCGTCAACCGTCTTTGTTCCATTCCCCCTCTCACTTCTCTCCCCCACACATCAGGGGGATCTTCGAGGCTAAATCATTCAGTGTAATATCGCGATAACTAACCCAAAACCGAGAAGTTTGACACTGCCACTCTTAATGATGACCGAGGGCGTGGAATATTGTCATAGCAAAAAATATTGCCCTCGACCGGATTGTAGAACTATGTAGTTGCATAAGCTAGGGAAGCGACCGGCAGCTAAAGCCCGGTTTACACTTGATCCAGCACAAGATCGAGGATACTCGCTAGTATGCTAGCTTTCCAGTATCGTGTGAATAGAATCACTATACTGGCTGGCAAGCATGATCGCTAGTATACTCTCTGAGCTACTTGATTTCCTACTTGATGAAGTACTAGTTTGCTACTACCTCCCAGTAGGACCCAGTAGCCATCTACCAATCACGTCACGTTACAGACGCTGTGCGATCTTCTCTTTTTTTAATTTGTATGGAATCGTATGGAATAACCGCTTCATAGCAAGCACAAGGTCGATGATCGCGTGAAACCTCCTAGAAGGGTTCCAATCATGATAGATTCTGTCCTCAATATCAAGTAGTGTTGAGCACACTAGGTCTTGTGCTGGATCAAGTATCGTGTGAAACGGGCTTAAGGTTGTTTGCGCCTTTAAAATAGTTGGGTGATTGGGTAGAGGCAAGTACGTAGCCAAGGGGGAGGGGGCCTTCTGGTGCTTCAGTGCCCCCGAAATTTTTTCCCAATAATTTTGTTGTTCTGATTTTAGCAGTGAGAATAGATAAGTATGGGCATTGTAAAAGTAAATATCAAGCACTGAAAATTAAGGCATGAGATTTGTAACATGTCGGCACCGAATGGGCAAGGCTGATTTGTTTCAAGTTTTGTAAGATTTAGCCCTCCCGAAGCAAATTTCTGGCTACGTGCCTGGGTAGAGGTAGATATTATCGGTAATAGCGTACTCTTTAACAAAAGGCGCCAAGGGAACCACGGTTTAGCGTCCCATTCGATGGACTGAATTCGAAGTGCTCTCCACGTAGAACTCAAGCAGTGACCTGCATGGAAATATGAAATCTCCGCCTCTGCAATGGTTCAAATCAGGGCCATTCGGATGGGAGGCCAGAACTCTGCTCGCTACATCAACCCCTGATCCCCTCTTCGACCACGAATGGAACCCGTAGCGAGATCCTCCGAAAACACTGCTTTTGAAAAACATAGGATAGTTAAATTTCTGTAAAGCATTTCTTCACTCTTCCCTTCCACTTCCTGTATTTTCTTTGCTATATAAGCCTTCTAATTCACTCAAAAGAGGAAATTGGCGTAGTGACAGCTACAAGCATAAACACTCAACAACAGTCTATCTCTCTAATCTTCTGTATCTGATAAAATCTAGCATAATGCGGAGGTGTTGTTATTAATTTTCTAATCATCTAAATCTAATTTCTGCAAACATAGCAGCTTCAAATTTTCTTAAAAGATTCAGTTGAATATTAACTTGTCATCTGATAGTTATACTCATCACAGTTCCTCTACTAAACTCGTAACACTAATCGATTATCTTAACGACCTTTGACAAATCTTTCTGATAACCTTTGATCTCGCTATATTTTCTTGATAATACCTTCCTTGTATGGATCCAAACATTTGTAGTGCGTGAAAAGAGAATATTATGCTTGGAGAAATGAAGAATGGATATCACAGTGTTCTCATCGCCTTGGTTGTCGAAACATTCAAAGAGACGGAGATGTTTGGGGAGGAAGGCGGGAGCTTATAAAGGGTGGGTGGAGAGAGAGGAGGAAGGGAGAAGAGAGAGAGAGAGGGTGGAAACGAGCAGCAAACAGACGGAAAACGAGACTTGGGGGGGAGGAGGATGGAGGAAGTGCGGGAAGGCAAGGATCCGTCCTTGGGAGTGAAGAGGAGACGCCTGCCTCGTCTCATTTTGCGCGCACACGCAATGCCCGAATGCGAGGATGTCTGTGGGCCTTCATCTGCGCCCATCCTTCTCCCACTCACTCCGTCCGTCACTCCTACGTTTGAGTTCGTCCCATTACCGCTTCCATCTCCCACCCGTTCGTCGGTACGCTCTCGCGAAGGCTTAAGACGCACATGAAGTGCGAGGACGTAAGTGATTGCGGCGATAAAATTCGTCTTTATCGACGTATACTCTGCAGCCATTCATCCCCCACGTTAATGTTGAAAACATTCTGCCTTTACGGTAGATCTGCTGGTATTAATCGGGGTTTTTCATGTTTACTCGTTACCGTGTTGACGACTTTCAAATTGATGGGCGTTCCGGGATAATTACTTATCATACAATTTTGATATGCTTTCCGCACGTTTATTGAGTTCTCTCCCTTTTAATCATCTGCAATAATTGGGCTTGTCGTTTTTGAATCTCCTATTTCTTGATACATGACGACTCAGTGCAGAGTAGTTCTGCCAACGTAAGTGAATAATTTACATGAATTTCCAAAAAAGGTTTCCTTCTGTTCAGAGTGCGTTTTTCTCCGAAAATGTAGCTTTGTTAAAGATGCAATTCCTTCTTGGTATTCATATCATGTATCATCATTTCCTGTCGCTGCTGACCTTCCTTTTTAAATATTTATGTGGTTTTTTGGTGAATCTCTGTTGAATACAACGTTAAATGGAGTAAAAAAAGACCCGTGTGGTGTTTGGGCCTACTAACTATGTTTATAGGGCAGAGTCTTAACATGCTCCAACATAGGTGAGCGTTGACAGCAAAACTACTGCTAATATAGTTATAATTGTATGTTGATGGCTTATTTTCCGTTATTTCCCTTGAATCGCGCAATTACGTTTATTTTGGGCACGGTTAGGTGTCGCGTTAGAAAATAAAACGTGTTATTTTTTTCTTATTTTGTAGCAATACTTTTGACGCAATGGAAGACTTTTTATGGGTGCTTCTACCCTGGATTCTTTTTCTGGAATAGCCGGGATATATGGACGTGAGATATCCATCATAAGCAATAGAATGTTGAAGGCCACGGCGGAGGAAAAACGTCAGAAAAACGTGGAAGGGAAGGGGAAAAGGTTTAGCATTTTAGATGGCATGGTGAGAGGAGGAATATGCTGAAGAGCTAAAGAACGGAGCCTCATTATACTTGCAAATGGAATGCGAACTCCTCGTAATTAATGGAATAACGTTTGATAGTATCGTAGTTATGTAAGTGCCGCTCTTCAGCTACTCACGTTCTCGACATTTTATGAAAGTCGAGTAAGAGAATCAGTGTAATGCATGCCGTTGTTTCTAATCCTTACCCAGCAGGGCCAAATCTTCAACCTGTCTGTCGTATGGTGAATTTCCTTATGTGCTGTTCTGCATTTTACGTCGTATTTCTGTTGCTCGGTCAACTTCCTTCTCCGGCGTAGTAGTATCCTTACTAGCCCAGTTCTCCTCAAGAAGTGATCTATTTGAATTCGCCAAAATATTGTGTACCCTTGGTTCCTCCTCCTTGTCTTCATTCTCGCCGGTTTTCTGACCAATCGCTCTTTGCCCTTGTCAAATTTTTATCCCACAAATATTGTAAACACCTAAATGCCTAAATGCTTTTCTGTTGTCATTTTTATTTTAACCTTGCATTTATGTATCTCCTTACTCTCCTATTCAGAATATTTTAGTTGTCATTCACGAGGGATGAGGTGGAAGAAGGGATTGTATATTCTCAATCTCGCCCCAAATGAAGGCAGTTAATTAATATTATCCTTGTAGTGTATGCATCCGTAGCTTGTCATTAGCAGTAGAATTGGGTTTTCAGGTACTCCAAATGACCAAAAAGCCAGATTTCTATAGCTGGTGGGAACAATGAAAAACACAAAAGTATAAATTTTGCAAGAAGACAGTTCCAACCCTGCTTTATGGTTTGGAAACATGGACAATGACATCAAGTACAATCAGAAGGAAAGAAGGAGCTGCGATTAAATCACTGAGACCCTTGGCCTACTGTACACAGGGGCGGATTCAGCATCAAATTTGGGGGGGGGTCATGACCTGGGTCCGGGAAGAACCCTCCCCCCCCCCCTCCCCGGGAGAGAGGGGCATTCTCCTGCGTAAATTTTTTTTAAATACCCATTTTTTACGCATTTTGGAGCCTAAAATTTCATTTGTATTCTTAAAAACTAATGAAATTGAACAATTTTATACATTTAAGAAGTTTAACAATGGAGAAGAAATAAATACCCAGCTTGAAGTTTAAAATAATTATAAAATATTAACGTTTCATACAACAGAAAATGTGAACAAATTTCATTGGAAAAGGTTTACAGTGATGATAAGCACATGCATAAAAGTTAAAAACTATCTGTTTAATTAGGGGATTACTAAAAAGTTTGAGTTGGATGCTAATATTGCTGTACGGTATCATCAGTATCACGTAACAAAAGAATTTATAGAAAGCCAACTCATGATCAGTTTTTCAAATTACGAAAGTGGGAAAATCTAGAAAATAATTGCATACAAAAATGTTAAAAAAACCGACAGCTGACGTTGTTTGCGCCATTTAGGATAGGAAGGTAATTCTGTAATGGTAGGAGTTTTCAGGTAACGGAGGAAGTGTGGAGAGAAACCCGGTGTCGGCATTAGCCTACTCTTAACGAAAGGCATCCCATCGTCCCATCCCGGCGTCCCATCCGACGGACGGAGTACTGGACTTAAAATACCCTCCACTAGGCACTAAAGTGGGGACCGGTTTCCACTGAAAAATCTGCCACTGCCAGGATTCGAACCCGGGCCCTCGAGATGGGAGGCAAGTACTCTAGCCACCACACCAAACCGATCCCCTTAGTCGGTTGTTTATTTCTAAAGATGGTTCATTGTATGTTAGTAAAAAGTCTTTTCCATTGTCATCTGCAGATACCTACATGGAATCGGTTTTCTTCGTGAGTGGTCACCTTTTTCTCCTAAGATTATCAAACTTTTTAAGGGGTTCCTTAACTAATTTCCGAAGTGGGTTCACGTTGTGGTGGACACTTCCTATGCCAGATGAAAAAAGTACACAATATTTACAGTACAGCCCCCTGTCTTTATGAGACAGCACAAGCCAGTGGAAATTGTCAAGGTGTGATCTCTGTGCATATTTTTGTAGGCTTTCCTTTCTTCATTACTTCGTTATGAGGGAACTGGTAGTCTGAAGGAGGAGTTCACGGTTTCTGCAACAACGTAGCCTTCCACAAGCAGCATCATACGATATCGGCCCATTATCATTTTTCACCGTCACATATCACCATTGGTCAATCCGATTTTGGGTGCCGATGTCGGCAAATGTCAAAAGTGATAACATTTTCCATTATAAAAATAACATTTGCTGACGATATTGGGCCGATATTAATTTTATGATAAAAAGTCATCTGTCACCACTATACAGTGGCATAAAAATGATATTGGGCCGACGCATGTTTGATATTACCATGGACTGATTTTTCATTAACATGATATTGGGATGATTTAATAAGTAAGATAGCTAAAATGTATCCTGGATATGCATGTTAAAAACATTTATAATCAGGGACGATCGTACAATAAAAATGCGATGGAAAAAGAAATGGAGATAGGTAGTTTCGATCTAGGAATGTTCACACTAAAAACTTTACCCCTAACCCAACTCTCCTATTAAAAATGGGGTAATTATAAGGATTCATCATAGTAATGAGATACCTACTTTACTCCTGACCCAGCTTCCCTCAGTGAAAGATGCGTAACTTTAAGCGTTATCACTATAGTGAAATATTTCAGATTCATTTTCTGTTGAAGTTATTGGAGTTATAACCCAATATGAGGGTTCACATTAATTGACATGCGAAAAGAATCACCTGGACCGGGAATCGAACCACGGACCTTTGGCTGCGGAGACCACTACGCTACCCAGGATCCCTAAATCGCATGGCAAATTCACGGAGGTTCAAGGTACTAAATTTTGAGCCCTCACGGTCCATCAAGGTTAGCAACGCAAGGGAGAAAGGGCGTCAAAGAAGCCACGACCAAAGGTGAATCCCATCCTGCGCTAAAGCCGCGCTTGGCGGTAAATGTAGGATATTCCAAGCCTGCCGCGTGAACAGCAATTTTTAAGCAAATATCGAATCCTTACTAATTCTGAAGATTCAAGCGATATGGAGTGGAAGCGAAACATGATAACACAGGATCGTGTTTTTTTCTTTCTGTGTTATCGAATCCGTAAATAATCATATTTCTTATTTTATATCTAAGCCTCCAAATAGTTTCTGATGTTCTGGCCAATCACGAATTTTTTACTTTCTTCTCTCTGACGTCGGGGGAAAACATGTTAATGCTCAAAATTATAAAATCCAGCGACCAGATATATATGATAATTTTTATGGCCTTTATTAGTCGGCTCAGCTGACATTATTTTTGCATCGGAAAACAATATCTATAAATATCAATTTCAGATACGATAGACGATATCAATTTTACATCGGAGAAAGGTATCATTTATGTGTCATTTTTATATCGTAATTATCAGCCGATGTTAAAACGACATTGGTGACGTAAAATGACATTGGGCCGACGTACAACTGCCATACGATGCTGCTTGGGTCGTATGGCCTTCCTCTCATCCTCCCTTATTTTCTCTTTTTCCTCGCCGATGAAAAATTTCACGGGGGGGTTTAACTCCCCTGGCTACGCGCCTGTTGCGACCCTGCAATTCCATTATATCATATATTGGCTATTCCTACTATTCAATGGTAGGTGAAGACTCACTTATCTGTCAGTCGAGCTATTCACGAGGCATCGGAAACTGCCGATCATTGCCGAAAGCACTGCCGAGGCACTTCCGACTATTCGGGCTCTATAGCTGTGTCCCAATTCGCCAGATAGGTACCGTCCCAGAATTTAGGGAGGACGCCATCTTGGAAGGGTGTCCCAACTCGTTAGGCATCAAAAGGGAGCGGATTTAGGTACCTTTTTCAGCCGCTAGATTAGGGCATCGACGAGTGCATCCTTTTCCCATGGTTGAAAGCGAGAGCAGTGGACTCGATGAAGATGGCTTCCAACGAGGGAATGTATTTTGGCTGAAAGTTTGTTGATATTTTTATAATATGTCGTGTTGATTCCTTTATCACAATAAAATATCGTTATAGGGAGTAGTGATATGACGGAGAGATTCATTCAGAAGTAGGAGAAGGCCGACTTGTTCTATATTAAAATAAATGTATTATCTAAATTACGGAAAACATGAGAAGATGCTAATCTACGGTACCCTAAACTCAAACTAAATTCTGTCTATACACAATGGCATGAGAAAGTCAGCAATATGGATTGTGTAAGATTTTGTACATCATTTGTCATCCCTTTCACATTCTCTTGTTTTTCATCGGTTTCAATCCCAGCAGATTGCAATATTTGCGTAAGGATATCCCAATTCGTGCTCCCTTTTGGGTTAGCCAGCTAAATTTTAGGCAGCCAAATCCATGCTCCCTAATGCCTAACGAGTTAGGACACAGCTTATTTAATTTTTGAGCTTGTTTTTACAGTAGGGAGTGCTACGCTCTACGATAAATGCAACTTAAACTTTTCTCACGTTTGGAACTTGTAGCCATGCATTTGCATACACACTCCCTTTAATCCTTTACAAGGATACAAAACTATTAAACTAATAAAAATTAAAAATTTTTGATAAAATTTGGGGGGGGGTCATGACCCCTGTGACCCCCCCCCCTGAATCCGCCACTGACTGTACATCTACGTAATACCCTGCCAACCACCGCCAGTGTGTGTGGTTGGGGGTAAAAACATCACCAAGCATGAATTACAAATTAGAGAGAACTAGTTCACTTTTACACCATTCAATATTGCGAAAAATATAAGAGTCCACTATTTGCATGCAACTGGGGCACTCCGAGCTAGTGAATATGCAGTTTCGAGTCTCGAGAAATTTTAGCTATAAATTACGATAAATTGTTAGTTTATACATAGTATTGTAATATTTATTGATTATTCAGGCATTTCTATAAATAAAAAAGCTAATTTATATTTGCTCATGGAACGCATGGGCCAGCAATGTTAACACATGCATACGTTAATATAATCACTCTATTCTAATTTATGCATCAAAATCTACGATATCTATTCTCATTTCCCCGTGTGCCTTCACTGCAATCTATTACTGTGTCTAATTTGCGTGGAAAACTACCATACTTTCTGCAATCATAAACGAAGTAAGGAAATACGCGCAGAGCTTAATATACTGGTGATATCCTAAAATATTGCAATATACAGTAGCAAACGGTATAAGCAATCACTATGTATGTCAAACAGTAGATTATCCCAGAGAGTTCTAAACAATGAACCGCCTGGAGAAAGTGATAGTGGACTGTCAATAAGACGATGGGCAGGCCAAGGAAACATAACTGAACAAATGACCTAATCCGGAAGAGATATTGATGATGAGGTGGCTGCTGAGTTATGATTTAGTGGTCGGTTGCCGTCCTCGTATTGCTACTGCTATGTACTATCATTCAATTTGATTCCGCTACATTCGAGCGGAGGTGAATTTCTGTTTATTTTCTTTTGCGCATTTAAACGTATGGTAGGTACGTATGCACCGTCACTTTAACTATGCATAATAGTTATACAAGTTTAAACTTCTTTTAAAAATTTTTATTTGGTCATTTAGCAACGCACGTGTGTAGTTAATGATTAGTATTACATTTTTTTTATTTTCATCGCTATAACTTCACTCATATTATCTTCCATCGTTCCATTTAGGTTATCCCTCGCGTCCTTCATATGTCTTTTCCCGTTTACCGGTCTCGCCGTCGTGTACACCCTCGCCTCCTTCCCCGTATCACATTGACTTAAAAAGCTTTCACCTGCCGCACTGGCAAACATTTAAACTCTCCTGTTTGTGCTCTTCGACCTCACCCTATACCTACGCGTGCCTCAATTGTATTTTCGACCATGGCCTTTATCGCCTTTGTCTTCTTCCGTCATTTTTATCAGTTTTGTAGTGCATTTCTTCTCCCTCTTTCCGTGTATTCGGGAGTTCAATATCGAGTTCGTTTAAGGTTACGGGCGAATAGTCAAGGTTACTCTTTGCCTGAAGCAAGTCGTCCAGTTTTCTGGAAACGAGCTCCATCTGGTAAATGGTTGTGCCATGGCGCGGCGGGAGATGTGTTCCGTTATTCGAGTTTGAGATCGTTAAAATTTGAATAAACCCCTTATTCCAACCTCGAGGCGTACGTGCTATAAAATGTTTAAGCCGCCTTTTTCGAAGTTTTATAGCTTTATCGGCTGTTCGGTCGTAGTGGTTAGTTGCCAAACCAACGGTTCGTTTTTTTTATGTTTGTGGGACAGTGGCGCTCTCATCAATTACCTTCCTCTATTTTTGGAGATGGGGATAGTCGCAAACTTGGTGTACCTGTATAATTAATTTTTATTTGATCAATCCTTCAAAACACGGGGAGGATAGGAACTTGTGGGTGGCGAGCCGGTTGATTAGAGACAATCAACCAGTTATAATTTCTAGACGGAAGAAAAAAAAACATCAGAAACCCTCCATTTATGAAATTCGACAAATGACTGTGTTCCATATGAATGAATCTATTGAATATGGTGAGTATATTCAACTGCTTTCAGCGAACCGATTAAGAAACCGTAAGCCTTTTACTCCTCAGCGAATACGAAAGCATTAGTGTTGAGGTTGCCTTGAAAACCGTGTAGATTCGTGTTCATAGATTTGATTTATTAATTTTCAGTATTATTTGATATCATATGTTTTCTTTAGTGTTTCACGAAGTTATTCGTGAAATTTATGAAATTGGATCTCTCCATTTTCCGGGTTTGCGCCGCGTTGAAGGTCAAAGTTAATTTACGAATTTACGTCTTTCACGAAGTTAATTTACTGCATCTGCATAATTGGATACAGCCCCTCACCTATCTTGGTAGGGAATGGGGTACTGTTGAGCATAAGAATAGAGTATAAGGGAACCATGTGAGCGAAGTTATTTATCCCTTTCCTCCGCATCCTCTTTCATTGGTGAATATTCCTAATTTTTCGCCCTTAAAGCAGTCTAATATTTCTTTTTCATTGATCATGGTTTTTTTTCAGCATCATTTATGTGTTTGGTATTCGATCATCGTAAGGGTGGTATTTTGCGTCGAAAATATGCTATGTACTCCGTCATTTAGTACGGTAGGTACTCTTTATATTATTTATGTATGGATGTGTATTTATAATACAGATAGAATTAAAAATCGCTTGACTGCTTCTTCCGAATGGAAGAAAACACATCAGGAACGCTCCATTTACGAGATTCGACAAATGGCTCTATTCCATATGCATGAATCTATTATATATGATGAGCAATTCAACTGCTTTCAGCGAATCGATTAGGACGCAGTACGCCTTTTACTGTGAGTAGGAAAGCATTAATGTTGAGATTGTCTTGAAAATATCTGAAGCTTTTATCATCTCATATCCTGTTTATCTGGATATTACGTGACCGATTTCTTTTAATTTCACTCCCTAATGAACACTGCCGCTTAATATTACATTTAAGCAGTGACAGTTCATTTATCAGATGACTATCAAGTTTATCACTAAAGTTTATGAAAAAAAGACCGTAAATGGTGAAATGAAAAAACTATTGATTTTTTCCGCCGAACTTGAAACCTAGTCTTTCCTCAGGTAATTGGGCCAAGTAATTGGGCCGTTTATCTCTTTAATAACTCCGTGTCAACCACAAATCTTAAGACAGTGATCTAAGTTTTTGTCAGATATTTCGTAACTCAAGAGTCACTGCCATAATAGCAAAGGTATCCTTAATTCCCTTGTAGTAATGTGGCTCTCTGATCACATTTGCAGTGAGTTATGCTCTATTTCCACCATTACGGTATTTCCCTCTCGTATAATTGGTAGAAACTACAGTATTCCGCTTGCGTTTTTGAATCTCGCCTAGGGTAAGGATGTTGTGTTCTTCTCCTTAGTTTAAACTAGTAGTTTAAAATATAGCAAAATTAGTGATGGACGAAGCCAGAAAGAAATTTTCAGTGGAATAACGGGGGCGAAAAGGTAATTTGTACTAAAAAAAGAAGAGGAGTAAGGATACGCTTCATTAGAATATTCTTCTGTATTGCAGAGGCATAGACGAGAAAAGCAGGAGATAAGTCAAGACTTTCAAGCGTAGTTCTTCCGGAGAATGATGAAGAAAAAATGGATCGACCGTATAACGAACGAAGAATAACTGCGAAGTGTAGCAGAAAAGAGAAGTCTCTGAAAACCTTGAAAAGAAGATGGGGCAACTTCATTAGCCGTAACTTGAGACATGATGGACTGATGAAGACAATCGTCGAGGGACTGGTGAACTGGAAGAATGGCAAAGGGAGGCCTCGCATGAGATGCATAAAGGAAGTAGTGAAGGATGTGAAAGAGAGGACTTACGTAAAGACGAAGTGGTTAGCGGATATGAGAAACAAGTGTAGAGCTGCGTCAAACCAATCATAGGACTATTGACTGATAATGGAGACGATGAGAGTTTAAGCAGTTGGAGAACCTTGAAAATCTACTTCTATGATAGAATCCATTGCATTTCAATGCTACGAGGGTCGGTCAATAAGTCCTTAGAAAAAAGTAGAAAAAAACATTTTTTTTGGACAATGTTTTTTAATTTTTCAACATAATCTCCTTTCAACTCTATACATTTGTCTAAACGTTTTTCCAATTTTTTTAAGCCGTCTAAAAAGTAGGATTTTGGAAGCTCCTCAAAATAGGCATTTGTTTGGGCGATTACTTCCTCGTTAGACGGAAATCTGCGTCCGACAAGCCATTTGTTCAAATATGGAAATAAGAAATAGTCACTGGGGGCCAAATCTGGTGAATACGGTGGATGTTTTAATAATTCGAACTTTAATTCCATAATTTTGGCCATCGCAACTGCGCAGGTGTGCACCCTCGCATTGTCTTGATGAAACAGGATCTTTTTCTTTTTCAGATGAGGACGTTTTTCCTGGATTTCTTTGCTCGGCCGTTCCAATAATGAGGCATAATACTCTCCTGTGATCGTTGTTCCCTTTATCAAGTAACTAATGTAGATGACTCCGCGAGCATCCCAAAAGACCGTGGCCATAACCTTAACGGCCGACTTGACCGCCTTCGCCTTCTTCGAAGCCCGTTCGCTTTCAAAAATCCACTGTTTTGATGTTCTTTTATCTCTGGAGTGTAGTAATGTATCCATGTTTCATCGACAGTTATACATTGGCGCAGAAACTCATCGGGATTGCGACGGAAAAGCTCCAAAACAGCCTCAGAGTCAATCACATGATTGCGTTTATTCTCCACTGTGAGCAAACGCGGCACCCATCGTGCCGAAATTTTTTTCACACCCAATTTTTCGTGCAAAATGGAAATGACTGTACCTTGCGATATGCCAATGGCCTCAACTATTTCGCGCACTTTGATTCGTCGATCACTTAAAATCATATCGTGGATTTTGTCAATCATTTCGGGGGTAGACGCTTCCAGCGGGCGTCCGGATCTGTATTCATCTTTTGTGGATGTACGGCCACGTTTAAACTCATTCACCCAATTGTAAACAGTTGCAAACACAGGAGCAGATGTGCCATGAACTTCGTCCAACTCAGCTTTGATTTCTTTCGGCGTCAACCCTTTCAAATACAAGTGTTTCATCACTGCTCGAAACTCACTTTTATCCATTTTTATAGACAAATGAAAGCTGTTAACTTCAATCGACAACAACAATGAAACTATGTCATGGATACACCTGAAACTCTAACAGTTGACTAGTTAGGAGTGCTGCTTACTGATAAAAATTCAATTTCGATATTACGAGTGCTATCTCTTAGATTTTCTAAGGACTTATTGACCGACCCTCGTACAATCTCACGTAATGGAAATATTGAAAGAATATTCTCAGCTCTTCAGGGTTGTTAGATACGCGGAATCTCTATGTGCGTTCCCACCTTCCCGTCCCACATTCTTCCGTAAGCGTCATGACTTAGAGATTCGTTCCAGCATATTATCCAGGCGATTGTGTTGGCTCGCTCTCCTTGAGAAGAATATTCTGCCATGAATAAAAGTCCTATCAGCCTCATCGTCGACACAGGGCTGGGACACTTGTATCCAAGCCCTAAACCATTCGGCTTCGGCCCCCATTACCGGTATATGCAAAAGATGTTGGGCATTTTACGGATAACATGTACGTTTTCGTTTCAATTATGGTATGAATTCAAGGATTGCGGACAGACTCACCCGCTGAAATGCACAATAGTAGATTTCCATAAAGAAAAAATTCACCTTGACCGGGACTCGAACCCGGGTGAGTCCGGGGGTAATCAGGGGGTCCGGGTTCGAGACCCGGCCGAAGTGGTTTTTTTTTCTTGTAGAAATTCTGCAAGTAGCGTATGGTTTATAAAGAACACTACGACATGGTCTTTTGCGCTGCTTACTTATCTTTCAGAGACGTCAATTTAAATTATGATTTTTATATTCCGTGGGGGTTAATGTTGTTGAAAATATACCAGGGCGTGACGGGAATTTACGCTGAATAGGATAGAATGGAGGGCTGCAGTAAACCAATCCTAGGATTGAAATACTGATGACGATGATGATGATGATGATGATGGGGGATAATGTCTTTGTGCCCTTAATTGAAACTCAGTTTTCAAAAGTTGTTAAAAATGAACGTTTTTGTGGATACAATGTCCTACTCAAATGATAAAATAGCTCTAGAATTTATGGTGTTTAGCAGCACCTTTTAGGTAATTTAAAACGTTTTAAATGCTACCTGAGTAGTACATAAAGAGTTTAAAACTTCTCACCTCTAGAATGGTGTTTATTTCTGTAGCCATATCATATTTTCACCTCTTATCTGAAAGTTTGGGAATCGGATTTTTGTCGTGGTTCGAGTATCGATTTCCCATCCCGAGAACCTGAGTTCATATCCCGGCCATGGCAGAGTAAGGCTGTGTGGACTGTACTTCGACTGTAGTACTTCATCCATGGCATGAAGTACCTACTACTAAGGCAAGGCAGTAGCTGACACCGGTTTTGTCTCCGTACCCTTGTTCTAGGTCACCTCTCACGAATAACTACTACTCGGAAAATTTCGTGCATTTAGTGAGAATGTGTTATTTTATTTAAAAGGGATCGGCATGCGGCCCTATGCCGTGTATCCGGGGTGTTGAGAAAACAGTAATAATTCCATGTCCAGGCGAAGAACTTCTGTTCTTCGCCTTTGAAGGGAGGGAAGAAGCTAGAGCAACGTTAAGAAAAGTCCTTAGAAGTGGACGGCGATCATGTGGAAAAGTGAGGTTTGTGAGAAACTAAAACCGACTGTGAAAGATTTTTCCATCGAATGTATTTTTTAATAACCGAACGGTCCTTGGTATGAATTCAATTACTTTTCTAATACGCCTCTTACGTCAGAGCACTGTAGTTTTCAAAAGGAGATTCATAAAAAAACACTTAGCAATTTAATCCTGAACCCAAGCTTTTAAATGTGTTAGCTTCGTAACAGAAAGTGCAATTCAATTTAATACAGCTGATTAATACTATTTTTATTGAGTAAAACATTTTTGGGCAGTGAGCGGAAAATTACACATCCGTGGGTTCATACATTTAGCGCCATTCAACTATTGGGGTTAATCTCACCCCACTGAACTTTGTGATTCAAGACCCTTGCCAGACTTGCAACCACGGACGATTGATGGTCTCGTTTCGCACGTCATAGAACGAACGTCCCTAAAATGAAATGAAGGAAGCGTCGTTAGAAAACGAAATACCAGTCTCGACCCCATCCGCTTAGCGAGGAAAGAAGAGCCCGCGCAATCCCATCTCTAATTCATTCATTTCGCGCCCCTTCGCGAAATTCCACGGGCGTTGACGATGACAAATATAGCGCCAGGCGTCTCGGTTTTCGTGCCTATTTATAGACGTCGGTTTTTAGAGTGCCGGTGCGGGAATCTCTCGGACGCGAACATACGTACGATGACTGTCCGAAAATCCTTTCCGCGTTGTAAACAAGGAGCGACCATTTCCTCTTCGGAGTGCAACAGCTGGCGCTCTTTTTTTTTGAACATGTGAAGGAAATACTGTGAGATATTGTCTTCGTGTTTTGTTGTTATTCGGAGGAGGCGACTGACAGCTGAGGCCACTTGCGGCACCGGGTGTAGGTGGGTATTTGGATGTAGGTATGACTGATGGGAATGGAGGAGTGGTGGAGAGAAACCCGTCGTCGACACTGATCTCCTCTTGAAGACAGGTGCCAAAGGGCTTACGGTTTAACGGTCCATCCTGTGGACGGTGTACTGACCTCGAGGTGTTCTTCACATGGCATTCAAGTGAGCACCAGCATTTCACTGAAAAATTTTTTCCTCTATCGGGACTCGAATGGGGGCCCTCGTAATGGGAAATAAGTGTTCGGAATGGGGGAGGATGATTAGGGACAGCAATAGATTAAACCGAATTTACCAGGGGATATAGAACAAGTAGATAATAGGCGTGGCTTTGTCATTTATCCTCTGAACGTCAGGAGTTAATAGTGGATTTATAATTTATTTTACGGGATAAACTTATGTGAGCGTTTACATTACGACTGTTAAAGTGTGGAAACGCGTCGTGTATCTTGTAGGTACATACCAGATAAAACGGTGGACTAGTACGATAGCATGTTTCTTTCTCTATTGTCATATACTCCTTGGCATCTCACCAGAAATTATCAACTTCAGACATATTATAGTTTAATATCTACTAATGGTTACACAATTTCATCAGCTAATGTTTTCCCTGGTTTAGCTAATTTAACTAAACGTAGCCATTCAGTATCACATTTAAAGTTACAATTAGTAATAATATATATTAGTTAATAACCATTTGAAATTGACTCGTAAACATCAGAAACAAATCCAGTCCAGAGCAAATGAATATTTCCTCAGATACTAATAGCACACTCGAAGTAAACAGCTCAGTTACGATTTTAATTTAACTTAAAATTTTAAATCTATCAGTTGGACAGTCTGCTTTTCCTATCCGATTCCATATTCCAATCCTTCGTATTGTATATATGAAGTCTATGAAGCCCCTCCACTTAGCTCTTCCCGAGACAAGTGACTCCCAAACCTATCTCACTGTTGATGGTCACCCAACTGACCGAAATATCGATATAGGAGTCTTCAAATATGTAACTGTTGGTATTAATATCTTCGAAATTTCTCACCGCCAACAAGCTCACTTCATTGGCGATATGAAGTTTATTTCGTTATCATCATCATCATTGGTCAACAGTCCTAGGATTGGTTTGACGCAGCTTTCCACTCGATTCCTCTATCGGCCAACCTTTTCATTGTGACGTAATTCTTCTCTTTTACACTCTTCACAACCTGTTCCATATATCTCATACGAGGCCTGCCTTTTCCAATCTTCCCGTTCACTTTTCCCTCGACGATAGTCTTCATCAGGCCATCGTGTCTCAATATATGGCCGATTAAGTTCTCCCTTCTTCTATTTAGAGTTGTCAGCAGACTTCTCTTTTCTCCTACTCTTCTTAGCACTTCCTCGTTACTTACTCGATCGATCCATTTAATCTTCAGCATTCTCCACAGCACCACATTTCAAATGCTTCTACCCTTTTCTTCTCCGCTACTGTCATCGTCCATGATTCACTGCCGTAAAGAAAAATGCTCCAGATGTATGTTCTGATGAACTGTTTCCTTACTTCTATGCTTGTATTTCCTGCTGTGAGTAGATTCTTCTTTTGAAAGAATGCCCTCTTTGCCTGGGCTATTCTACTCACTATTTCTTTCTTGCTTCGTCCATCGTTAGTTACTCTGCTTCCCAGGTAACAGAACTCTTTCACCTCTTCCAGTTTCTGTTTTCCTAGTTTAACGTTGGTTATCGCCTCTTCTTTCTTGCTGCACACCAATATCTTAGTCTTCTTCTTATTTATCTTCAGCTTATATCTAGCCATAGATAGATATTTCGTTATACCGCATTCAAATCCGCTCATTGGTCTTATCCGTATGAGAATGGCGAAGAGGAGGGAGGACGCTTGATTTTTTCGGGGAGGGGGAGGAAGAAGATTTTGAGGAGGAAGGAAAGGAATGGCTGGGACCTTCCTCCTCGGAGAATATCAATCGAGCGCTGGTGCCACTGGCCAAGACAGGAAGGAAGGAAGGGAATGGGAGAAGGACGTCCGTGAATAGATTTCCTAACGACCGCGGAGTGTGAATGAATATCCCTCTTCTTCATCCTCTCTTCTTCGCTTGCCATCCGCCCTTCGCCGTGGTCGTTTGATTTCGTTTTTTAAGGGAAGGCGACCTAAGCCTGAGGTCACTCGGACCATTTACAAGTGGGTGGGTGGAAAGGGGAGATTGTTTAGCGGGGAGAATAGGGACGTTTATCTCATAGTTAAATTGATTGATATGCGAGAGATCCGAAAGAGCAGTCGTAAGTATGGCGTTAGTGGGATGGGCGAAGGCACCCCGTCGAACTAGCGGTCGTTAAAAAAAATTGAGCCACATTGAGTGTAGTGTGTGCTCTATATTCGTCGTTACGATCGTAAACACCCCAGAATATCGCTCCGTGGGAAACTCTTGCTCTTTTTTTGGAGAAAAATTTTAATACCTCTCTTGTCAAATTCCAACCCGAATTCCAAGTTCGAAATACATTTTGATTGCTGATACGAGGGTCGTTCAATAAGTCCTTAGAAAATCCAAGAGATTGCGCTCGTAGATAGGAAAATGAATTTTCAGCACTCCTAACTAGTCAGATGTTAGTGTTTCAGCTGTATCAATCACATAGTTTCATTGTTGTTGTTGATTGTAGTCAACAACTTTTGCTTATTTATAAAAATGGAAAAAACCGAGTTTCGCGCGGTGATAAAACATTTTTATTTAAAAGGGTTAACGCCGAAAGAAATCAAAGCTGAGTTGGACGAAGTTTATGGCACATTTGCGCCTGTGTTTGCAACTGTTTACAATTGGGTGAATGAGTTTGAACGTGTCCGTAAATCCACAAAATATGAACATCGTTCCGGACGCCCTGTGGAAGTACCTTCCCCCAAAATGATTAACAAAATCCACGATATAGTTTTAAGTGATCGACAAATCAAAGTGCGAGAAATAGTTGAGTCCTTAGGCATATCGCAAAGCACAGTCGCTTCAATTTTGCACGAAAAATTAGGTGTGAAAAAAATCTCGGCAAGATGGGTGCCGCGTTCGCTCACAGTGGAGAATAAACGGAATCGTGTGGTCGACTCTGACGCTGTTTTGGCGCTTTTCCGTCGCAATTCTGAGGAGTTTCTGCGTCGATACATAACTGTTGATGAAACGTGGATACATTACTACACTCCAGAGACAAAAAACAGTCAAAACAATGGATTTTCAATGGCGAACGGGCTCCAAAGAGGGCAAAGACGGTGAAATCGGCCGGCAAGGTTATGGACACGGTCTTTTGAGATGCACGCGTAATCATCTACTTCGATTACTTGGAAAAGGGTAAAGCGATAACAGGAGAGAGTATCATGCGTTGTTATTGGACCGGCTGAGCGAAGAAATCAAGGAAAACGTCCTCATTTGAAACGGACAAAGATCCTCTTTCATCAAGACAATGCACGGTTGCACACCTGCGCAGTTGCGATTGTCAAAATTACGGAATTGAAGTTCCAATTATTACAACATCCACCGTATTCACCAGATTTGGCCCCCAGTGACTTTTTCTTATTTCCTAACTTGAATAAATGGCTTGGCGGACAAAGGTTTACGTCTAACGAAGAGGTCATCCCCAAACCAACCCTATTCTGAGGAGCTTCCGAAATCCTACTTTTTGGAGGGCTTAAAAAATTTGGAATAACGTTTAGAAAAATGTATAGAACTGAAGGGAGATTATGTTAAAAAATAAAAAAAATCTACCCAAAAAAATGTTTTTTCCTACTATTTTCTAAAGACTTATTGAACGACCCTCGTAGGTTTTGTTTGGAGAGAGGACGAAATTAATTCGTTTCATTTTTACGATACGATTTTTACCATTCGTGCGATTATAATTTTCCATCTTGACTATTCGGAGGCGGGGACGCGGATCCTCCTTTCGCGCCGTCGCTGGCGTTATCAAATACACGAACTCTAATGCTTAATTTGTGCAAGTAAACGACTTGCCGCTCCAATTGAGATAGGAGTACTGAAGTACCAGGGGAAATTTTGAAGGGCTGCGATCGTATTGTCACTCTCCTGAGCACGTTTTAAAAATGCAGCGATACCTTGAGCGCGAGCGTAATTAAGAATCGTGATCTGACACCAGGTTATTCCCGGTATATATATATATATATATATATATATATATATATTAATGCGAACTTTATTTCAGAATTTTTGGCCTCACCTTTCGATCCCCCTATTTACAGATTTTCTATTAGTAATACTACACGGGAGCCATTCTAGTTCTATTTCTTCTATCATCTTCCATTCCGAACAACACCTGTCACCCTCCCATGTGATATATTGCCGTATATTTGGAATGTCATCATCAAGAGTCAACAATCCAAAGATTGGCCTAATACAGCATTCTACTCGAATTTGTTCTATTGGCTAACCCCTTTCAATTACGTTATTCTTTTCTCTTCGCGTTCTCAACTTGCTCCATATGTCTAATACGAGGCCTTTTCCTTTCTTCCCAATCATTTTTCCTTCAACGATTGTCAATATCAGGCTATCATGTCTCAATATATGGACGATTTATTGGTCCCGTCTTCTTTTTAAAGTTTCCAGTCAATTTAATTTCTCTCATCTCCTGTTCTCTTCTCAGAATTTCTTAGGTTAGTTACTCAGTCGTTCCAGTTCATCCTCATCATATTTCGGTTGCACCACATTTCAAATGTTTCCAGTCTTGACGTCTCTGCTGTTGTTATCGTCCATGCCTCACTGCCATACAGAAGCGTGCTTCAAATGTATGTTCTCGTTAATTGTTTCCTGGCTTGTATTCCCAACCGTAAGTAGATTCATCTATTAGTAGAATGCCCTCTTTGTCCGGTCTATTCTACTGCCTATTTCCTTTTTTTTATTCACCCATCGCTGATTTTTTCTTCACCCTAAGATAGCAATACTCATTCACCCCTTCTTGATTTTGTCTCCCATTTTAAACGTTGGTATTGGCCTTTTCGCCATATGGCGTGAATGCGAAGGTGAAACCGCCTCCGTCCGGATTGGAATGTGGTACTCAAGTGCGGGTGGCGATTGCGCCGAAACCAAAACATCGCATTCGCTTCTCCGTCCTCATTTCTGTTTCTCTCCTTGCATCTTCCCTCCACCTCCTTATTCCACCACGCCTCCTCCCTCCCAATATTTTTGTCTCCCCTTCAAGCTCTCCGGGATGAATGCGTCTCGGACGTTATTGCTGACCTCGTCTATTTTACTGCCCCTTTTGACGTTAAATGGGCGCTGCGCAATCTTCTCCTATTTCGGCCTGGATTGTCCTTATACTCCGCCCGAAATTACTGCTACTCTTTTTAGCCCCAAATAAAATATTATGAGGCACACTAGCTCATGAAGGAAGGAGCGAGGAGGAAATAATATAAGTATAATTCCCCAAACGAAGAGAGACATCCCTCGCACAATTAGAGATACGAATAACGGTAAATATGTCCTATCGGAGAGTAGCGATGAATAGCATTGGTAGCTGCATGTTGGTATGAGTACTTAAAGCTAACCCTACTAACAGAATGTTTTTGCATGTTTTCTTTGCAATTTCTACCTTTTTTTTAAATAGTGTAGTTCTGACTACTATATTAATACTATTCCTTTTTTATGCATGATATATAGTGCATGTTTGGTGATCAATCACCCCCTGCCACACACCCTTGTGGTGGCTTGCAGGGTATTATGTAGATGTAGATGAGACATTCCACCAGAGGAAAAAATAATCTCACATCTGGAAAAAAAATCTTAGTTAAAAAAGTTAAGAAGCCAGCATATCAAAGAGTATATCTATAAACAGTATATCAGTAAACTATACTAGTACTAGGCCTACTGACGCCGGTTTCTCTCCACCGTTCCTCCAGATGCTGAAAATTCATACCGTCACACAATTACCCACCTAAATGGCGCAAGTGGCATTAGCCTTCGGTCACCTCCCCCGAGACTGCAAGAATGGCTTAGAATGAGGGAAGCAACTGATGCGTGTGACCACACCTCGAATAATTTCTGCGGTATTTAAAACCCGGAAGGTTGAGACGCAAAATAGAAGTTTTAGGCGATGTGCGGATCGTGTGGAGGAGAGCAGATCATTAAATTTGATGACCAGCAATGGTAATAAAGTTATGGCGGGCGAGTCCGACGCACCCGTTCACGTGAATTTATTTGCCCTCGGACATGTAGGCGGCCCACGTCACGATTTTGTATTCCCCTCGGCTTCCTGGTTGCAGTGAAGATACTTTTCGAGATTGCCATTACGTGCCACCTTTTGAGGGGGGGTGGGCCTGTGCTATGGCCGTATCTTGTGGCGAAAATGCGTTTCACCTCGCTCGTGATGGTATTACAAGGATGTCGATACGTAATCCGATCGTTGGCGTTACTTCGCAGCGCTATTATTCAATTCTCGAGGCCGAAGCGGAATTTATGAGCGCGAGATATAAGGGGGGAAATTAAATTACTGTAATAATGTGATTCCCTGAAAGACTTTGACGATATGTCTTCGTCCTTTGGAAGAAACATGCATCGGTACTTTTCTGTCTCAACTTTAAAGAGTCCTAGATAATGCAGGTTCGATTTCAGGATAGCAGGGCTTTCGTCCTCTAGCCTTTTGAAAGGCCGGAGGTGAAGCAAGGTCCACTCCCGTTCCGCTGCAAGGATTAGCCTGTGTTGGGCTCCCGCCGAATTCTTAAACTCAGATAATCTGCCTGCAAGGACAGTTCTGGGAACGTCTCAAGGGCGGGAGATCGAGGAACGTTTACCCCATTCCATTCTCAACATTTCTCTCGTGGGGTCATCCTCTACCCTCCATTTATTCGTCTTGGAGTAGGTTCTCGTATATTTATTTAGGCTTTAGGAATAACTATCGAATTTCCACGCTAGAATGTTTGTGCATTCTCTTATTCCATATTTATTGCATCATTTCTGATCATACTGAGCCCGAGAAACTAACTGGGATCTAAAGTTAGCACCATTGTGATTTTGTTGTGATCATCTTGATATCCTCGTGGGGAAATTGTTCTGTACACTACCTTGAGGGTGACGGGCTGGTCTTCAACATACTTTCCCACTCTTAAACAGTACTGAGTGTATCAGAATCTAGGCAGTGAAAAGCTTTTGTTCATGGGTTAAGCTTTTTATTTCATTAGGGTGAGTAAAAAATTGTAGCACTTTTCTACAATTATATTAAAATTATACTACACGCGTTTCGGCTTACTAAGCCATCTTCAGGTGTGCACTCACGCACAGTGAGTGTACCTCACTCACAATACGTGTGCACCTGAAGATGTCTTAATAAGCGGAAACACTTGTAATGTAATTTTCAATTTAAAAAAAATGTAATTGTGGAAAATTGATACAGTTTTTTACGCACCCAGTATGTCTCACTTCCACTATGTGATGCCTGAAACAGTGAACAGCTTTTATTTGATTAATTAGCACTGTAATGCATGCAAAATGCTTCGATTTTTAGGCTTTTGAGACACAACTCGTACTAAATGTTTTTTATTTGATTAATTAGCACTGAAATGCATACAACATGCTTCGATTTTTAGGCTTTTAAGACACAACTCGTACTAAACGCGTCCTTAAACCAGGACCACAGATATTAGAGCAGGGAAATATTTTATTGAGACTAAATTTTAGAAGATTAAAACTCAATTTTGAAGCAAAGACGAGTCAATTTATTTCTCAAAAATCACTCGTTTGGTAAGTTAAGATAAGCTTCCCGGAGCTGACCTTACATCCATTATCATACCGATAGATTTAAAATGTCAATTTTCCCTCGTACCGTTAGAGAACTTAAAAGGCGTCATTGCAAAGGGATAGGTGGTGAAAGATTGTCAGAGTAGTCTGTAGTGGTTGATCTTAGTTGCATGTAATTGATGCATTTTTGGTGATCTTCATCCCATGCCACACACCCTCATAGTGGCTCGCAGGGTATTACATAGATGTAGATGTATTATGGCTTAAGGTCACTCTTATGCCCGTTTGGTTGGGGATATGCGTTTGACCAATTAACATCCCACCGATTTTTTTTACTATTTAATTGATAAAACCTTATTTGATGTCTTAAAAACAGCCGTGGCATTTCTTTTTCCAATTCCTGGTGAAATTTATAGTTATGGCGTGTTGATTGGGACTCCTGACCTGAATCATCTCCCGATGGAATCTATCGCCCTAATTTTAGCCCCCCTGATGATGCCATTGGAGTGCGTGCTCCACAACTCTGTGAAGACGTACTGCCGCGCGTATGTAAGAGCTGCGAAAGCATTAACTTGCAGCGCAATGGAATAAATTTCCAACTTACTCGTCGGTATGACGCCAAAAGACAGTTCGACCAAAAAAAATTCTTTGGGATGCTGTTCGTGACTAAATTATTTCCTTCCTAGGCTTAATTTACGGAGGAGAGTACTCGTCTGTTATCTTCGCGTACCAAAGCTTGATTTTCGCTTAAAATTTACGAAGACTTATGCGAATGATGATTATGAAAAAAGTGCTTCAGCGTAAACATATGTACATTAACTAGCAAGTAATTAATGATTGACGAGATTAATTATGGATATGGATATGGAAAAGCTCATAAAAGAAGGTTTATTTGGTGGGTGATATAATTAATGAAGGGGATGGAATTCTGGTGATTGTTACGGAAGGGAGAATTCTAAGACGTCAGAGAAGAGGGAAGTTGTGAGTGGGAAATGTATTTGGGCTGTAGAGAGGTGGAAATTATGCTTATATCCTTATGAAACATGGTGATCGGGGTGATGCCATGAGGTGAGTCATTCCCCCTCCCAGCATTATTCTCTCTGTCACTGGCTTTCGTCTTTCTCGTACTTCGGCGACGCAGTCACCGCCGTTGACATTTGCCTTCGACACAACGGGCGTGCCCGCTTCGGAGGGTGACTCCGTGAGTCGTGACGCCGTTCCCGAGCAGCGTCACGCGTCTTTTTTCTTGGGCTGCCAACTCTCCCGATTTCGCGGGACAATAATTTTTACATTCTCCCGCCTCCCGGTGTTTTCTACCCGCTTTCACCCAGCGAGATATTCATCTTTCGGGTTTGAATGCCAGATTGTTCTTTTAATGGTTCTCGGGTTGATGTCGTGAAGTTGTTCAGTAAGGAAGCGCAAGAAATTGCAATGCTGTGGGAGTAATGACTCCCACTAACCATCTAATTTCAATGAATCTATTGAGAAAATTGCGTCAAATCTGATAAATAGTTTCTGGCGGGATGTCGCAAAACATATCCCACCCTGAAAGAAACAAGTTCTCATAATTTTCCAAAGTGTTACTGGAGCAAAAAATTCGCGACGCGTTTCGACACTAGATGTCATTGTCAAGCGAAGGGTTTCAGTGCAATCAGGCACGTAGCCAGAAATTTGTTTCGGGGGGGCTAAGCCTTGCGTAACTTGAAACAAGACAGCCTTGCCCGTTCGGTGCCGACATGTTAAAAATCTCTTTCCTTAATTTTCAGTGCTTGGTATTTACTTTTACAGTGCCCAAACTTATCTCTTCTCACTGGTAAAGTTCACTGCTAAAATCAGAACAACAAAATTATTGGGAAAAAATTTCGGGGGGGGGGGGACTGAAGCACCAGAAGCACCCTGGTTACGTTCCTGAGTACAATCATGATCAGATATACGGGGGTAGAAATCGTGTTATATCATTCAATATTAGATATCTAGGTAAACACTGGGGAGGGAATCGAAATGCCCTTGAATTTAACCCTTACTATTTTATCGATATTTACTCAACTCTTAGACGTATTTGTAGGTTGTATAGGTGTATACTCCGGTTTTTTCCGTCTTTTTTACCAATTCGTCCAGTTTCGTTTAAATCCGGACCGCCTCCGGAAAAAATACGTTCCAAAAAGTACCGGACAAGCCCGCGAATCGCACTGAATCTACATCTGCATAATACATTGCATTGTTCTAATGGCCGATGGTAAATAATGGTAGCGCCCTTAAATAATGATATGTGGCAGGGGGTTAATATTCACCATATATGCACCGCCTATCAAGCTTAAAGAGGGTTAGACTCTGAAGGCGTTGTTTCAAGTAAGTTTTTACTACCACAAGAGATCAATTTGGAACGTAGGTTTTCGCAGCGAAATTCATCGCCGTCAGAGGCTTTCGGGTGCAGCTGCGTATAACGCGTTGTCGGTGTGCGAGCTTTTACGGCCATCTGAAAGCCTCTGACGTCGAAGAGATATCAATTATTGGAATCAGGTATAACGACAGTTGACTCCTTCGAAGATGTTTTAAAAACGCTTTGGAAGAAGTAGTTAAATAAGTGACACTGTCAAGAGTGCTTGTTGCTATTTTTCGCTTATAATTTTTAAGTGAATTGATGTAGAATAATTTCCTTTAACCTCCCTATTTCATTGTCAACTACTCTGCCGATCCGCATTTAACTGTGCATTTATTCAAATATTGCCGACCTAATCAAATTACCAACATTGATGGTGTCCATTAATTAAAGAACACATCATTTCAAGGATAGTTGCACTTGCGTTCTTACCCTTAAATCTCCACGAATCTCCCTAAGTTTCTCACTGGAGAAGGGACAGATGCAGGAATCAACTCTTGAGATGTTGGAAACCCAAGTCCTGATTCTAATCAGTAGCATTTCTCCCGGAGGAGGGGATGAGTATGTGCGCACTTACTTTCCATCGGTGGATGAGCCTCGCGTCGCGACCAGAGAACGAACCGATGGACAAGCCGTCTCGCTTTCTTTCTTCTCGTTTTCGAGATGACCTCCCCAGGAGGATTCAGCGGCGTCTGTTCCGCATTCCTAAGTCGAGCGAGTGGTAGGGGGAGCGGGTGACGATGGACCAGTGGGGGATTATTTATAAGACGATGACTACAATCCCTTCTGCGTCGATTTGTGTTTCTACGTCAACGAAGGGTGGTTGAGCTGACGCGACGCGAGTTGCTTAAGTATTATCTTTTTGTATCTCGCTTCCTATATAATCTGGAAATTCCTCCGTCGTTTTCTCGCTTATGGCGCTTTTCTGACGCGGGTGGTCTGAACGTTTTTTAAGCAGGCGTCCCGGTGAATATTGTTCAGCACAGGCAGATCATTTTGTCACGCACATGATTAAAAATCAAATTTGACTTATATTCCATTATCATCTATATCTAATCACCGGCTCTTCTGCAAGCGTGTGTGGCTGGAGATGAGTTATCATTAGGTATGCGCTACATACGTGCCCTAATGCTACCTTAGCGGTTGCCTATAACTTCATTTCTACCCTTATTTCTACGTTGTTGACGCACTTTGAAAGAAATTATTACTATTTCAACGCGTTGAATATTATTCAATACATGGCCATGGCACGTGGACAATTCTCCGTCTGCCGGTTGGTACGTTAAACTGCAGACCCCTTTGCTTCTATTCCTCTACATCTACAAAATACCCTGCAAACCAACATAAAGTTGTGTGGCAAAGGGGTGAATTCACACCAAACATAACATTGTGTATCATGCGTAAAAGGGATTAGTAATAATATTCTAGCATATACTTCACTGTTTAAAAAATAGCAAAGCAAGCATACAATAATATGCTATTATTTGGGTTAGCTTAAAGTCATTATGCCAACATGCAACTACCTATGCTATCCATTGATACACTCGTATTTATGCTAGTGGATATATTTACCGCTATTCATATCCACAATTTTTCGAGGAAAGAAGGAAATGTTGAATTTGTCAGTTCGACAATCAATCTCTCTAATTTTGCTATTATGGTCCAGTCTACCATAGTAAGTTGGGGTTCGTAAAATATTTTTAACGTCATCAGCGAAAATATAACCTTGAAATTTATATAAGAGATTAAGTCTAAATTTCAACCTACGATCTGACAATGATTCCCATTTTATTTAATTTGATAGACTAGTAACGCTAATATATTTCAGTCGAACTGACAGGTATGATAACCGTATTAGCGTTACCAGTCTATTTAATGAATTAAATTGGGAATCATTGTCAGATCGCAGGTTGAAATTTAGACTTAATCTCTTAAACAAATTCCAAGACCATATTTTCAGTGATGATGTTAAAAATATTTTGCGGATCCCAACTTACTATGGTAGACTGGACCATAATCACAAAATTAGGGAAAAAGATTGCCGAACTGACAGATTCAAAATGTCCTTTTTTCCTCGTACTATTCTACATCTACATCTACATAATACCCTGCAAGCCACCACAAGGGTGTGTGGCAGGGGGTGATTGCTCACCAAACATGCACTACATATCATGCATAAAAAAGGAATAGTATTAATATAGTAGTCAGAACTACACTATTTAAAAAAGATAGAAATTGCAAAGCAAACATGCAAAAACATTCTGTTAGTAGGGTTACCTTTAAGTACTCATACCAACATGCAACTACCAATGCTATTCATTGCTACTCTCCGATAGGACATATTTACCGTTATTCGTATCTCTTATTGTGCGAGGGAAAAAGGACATTTTGAATCGGTCAGTTCGGCAATCAATTTCTCTAACTTTATGATTATGGTCCAGTCTGCCATAGTAAGTTGGGGTTCGTAAAATATTTTTAACATCATCACTGAAAATATTGCCTTGGAATTTGTGGAAGAGATTAAGTCTAAATTTCAACCTGCGATCTGACAATGATTCCCATTTCAATTCATTTAAAAAAAATCTAGATGATCGCCTTTGCACGCGCTCTAATTCCTTTATCATGCCTTCCTCGTACGGATCCCATGTACTAGCAGCATATTCTAAATGAGGCCTGACAAGTGTAAAATATCTTCTTTCTCGTACTTTCTCATCGAATTTCCCCAGGACCCTTTTTACGGATCCTAATGTACTGTTTGCTACACTAGTTATTTCCTTTATGTGTTTCCCCCATGACATGTCTTCGGTGATGGTGACGCCTAGTATCTAATAGATTCTACATTAGATATTTTTTTATTTTCTATGATGCAATAATTATTCCGGGAAAAATCCCTCTAGGAACTCGTTTTGTAAGTATGAAGGAAGTCCAATGTAGTATAAAACCGTTTCCTTAAAACACTTCCCCACTAATTTTGTCATGGGATAGGAAAATTCAGGTGCTTACACCACACGGAATACTTAGACTAACTAAGTTCCATTGGGGATATGAATAACGGTAAAATATCCAGTACGAGTGTAGCAATGGATAACATTGGTAGCTGCATGTTGGTATAAGGACTTAAAGCTAACCCAACTAATGGCATGTTTTTGCATGTATCCTTTGCTATTTTTATCTTTTTTTAAATAGCGTAGTTTTGAACAGTACCTATACAAGTACCAATCCTTTTTTATGCATGATATGTAAAGCATGTTTGGTGAGAGTTCACCCCCTGCCACACACCTTTATGGTGGCTTGCAGGGTATTATGTAGATGTAGATATTGTTAACATCCCGTCCCTTTACCAATCTTGCCGATCGTCGCTTCACACGTTCGAGTTTATTATTTTGGCCTATTTCTTAAGCCTATCTCATATACTGGCAGTGTATTCCAAATACATTCTTTGAGATTAGGTGAATACACGACCTGGATTTTCTCCACCCTTCCTCTGTTCTATATGTCTTTAACTGTCCACGTACCCCTAGTAATGCAAATGGCCTCCCCGAACAAGCATTACTTCTGTGTAGATGATAAGGAAAGTCTCACATTTGCGCATCATCAATGATTCAATTAGGATATCGCCGTAATCCGTTATACTTCTGGCTACTGCACCGGCTGAAATTAAATAATAAATTTAATTGCTTCCAAAGTAAATCATTACAAAATTATAACATTAGCAAAAAAATAAAGCATTTTGATAGCCCCTAAGGTACACCTGTAAATATACATTATTAATGCATTGATGTATACGTATATACTTTTTTCTTGGACAGTATTTATTAGCGAAATCCTTGCGATCATGATTACCCGGTAATAAATAAATTCCCTGCTCTGCGTTTCATTATTGATTCATTTAGCCACATCTGTTCTCTTCTGCCCTTGAATGCCTCAATGACTGACCCTTGGCCGTTTTCACTTCAACCCTTTCGTTTTTCCGGTTATTGTCTCCGGTCCGTTGGTATGCGACACAATGCATTCCACGCGGCTTTGTCTTGTTTATGCGTCCTTTTTCTTGGACGTCCTCCCACGTATGCTCATGGCTGGGAGTTTTCCATTGGCTTATTTATTTCAGCGTGTTTTAATCGTATTCATTTTCCTGCAACGACGCTCTGCGATTGCTCCCTGTAATATATTTCCTCCAGCTGTTGCCGTCCACGCTTCTTGTCCGAGACGTCACGTCCACGTGCGTTGTCTACCGTTGGTTCTTTTGTCCTACATCTACACGATACCCTGCAAGCCACCGCGAGGGTGTGTGGCAGGGGATGCAGATCACCAAGCATGCACTACTAACATGCAAACAAGCAACTATATTGTCTCATGCAACTAGATTGTTAGTGTCTACAGTATTTAGGGGGGGTTAATACATGCATCATGCACTACAGAATAATCTAAAATATTTCACCTACCTATCCCTTTGCTATGCTGCCTATTCTGTTCTCTTATAGTACGGGGGGAAAATGCCATTTTGAATCTATCGGTACGACAATCTATCTCTCTAATCTTATTTGGCTGGTCGAATCTAGCATAATACGCTGGTTTTTTTAATATGTGCCTAACATTTTCAGTAAAGCTATCCAATTGAAATTTCTCTAATAGATTTAATCTGTACTTTCACCTACGCTCTGATAATGATTCCCACCCTAATTCTTTTATTAATTCTGAAACGCCACTCAACCTATCGTAACACCTTTTAACGAACCTAGCTGCTCTACGCTGCACACTGTCTAGTTCTCCGATCAAACTTAATTCATTAGGATTCCATACACTGGCTGCATACTAATGGTGGGGCCTAACTAGTGAAAAGTAACATTGCTCTTTGTAGACAACATCTTAAGTAGAAAGCATGTGCCACCGGAGTCTTCATGCGCCCGTCTAGAAAAGAGTTTTAACCCTGTTATGTTCCCTATTGTCATTATCCACCATTCCTCCAATACATGTATGTACATATTTCCATTAGCCGCTCTAGTGAGGCAATAATGAATAGCTACATACGTTGAAAAAGTCGAAGAAGTTAGAAGGATTTATCTAGGTTTGACTGGGATTTTCGCATTCTCGATTGCTTCTTATAAGCCGTGTCGAGGAAGCTTATTTTGTTTCACTTCATTCTGAAGGCTGCGCATTTATTTATTCTTCTTTTCTTCCTCCCGAATCCATGCGATTTTGAATTTAACGGCGTCATCCCGACGTCACGATGATAAACGCAGCCACCCCAGCTTTCTGGCATTTATGAGTGTTTGCGTACTCCGATTCGGCCTTCTGCGTTTGCCTCCGGGGATTAATTCGGAAAACGATCGCTGAGCCTAGTGTCAGAAGCTTAAAACACTCGTCTGCGGGCTATAAATAGATTTCGCTGATGGCCGCCTCTGCTTGCGAAATTACGACAGTGGTTCCGAATCAAATGGTTTGGTTTCCATTTCGACATTATTGACAGCTTTTTGCGATAAGAACCATATGGATTGGAAACGGGAGAGAATTAAGTCGTTAGTCTTCTGAAAATCCCTTCTTTAAGCTTATATTTAGATTAAAGCCAATGCCAATTCCGGTGTTGCGTAGTGGTTAGTTATCATAGCTCTCACCTTATTGGCTTGGGTTCAATTCCCGCTACAGGATATTTTTCCAACCACATTCATGTATTTTTCATATGTTCATCGCTGAAATATTATCGTCTATTATGCCCTTAACCGCAAATATTTGTGTTTCCAGTTATCTCCATTGTCATTCCTGCACGGTGATAGTTCAAAATTAGAAAGTTCTATTTTTTATGAAGTTACCGTTCCCCAGGGTAGCGTAGTAGGTCCGCTTCTATTTCTTTTATACATAAACGATTTGGGTACCGTAGTTAGTAGTAACCTTAGACTTTTTGCAGACGATGCGGTGGTGTACAGGGGTATATCAAACGAAGAGGACATGAAATCACTTAGCAAGGATTTAGATGCAATTGAAGAGTGGTGCGACAAATGGCAGTTAGAACTCAACCTTAAAAAGTGTGTAGCTATCAATTTTTGGAGGAGGAATAATTCGATAGAGCGATCCTATAGAATTAATAACACGAAGATCGAAAACGTTGAAACCGTAAGATATTTAGGTGTAACAATCACTAAAGATTTATCGTGGGGAAGACACATAAGGGAAATATGCGGCCGAGCGAAGAGAAAGCTAGGATTTATAAAAAGAGTACTTGGGAAATGTGATGAGAAGACAAAAGAGCGATGCTACTTTTCACTAGTTAGGCCCCACCTTGAGTATGCAGCCAGTGTATGGGATCCTAATGAATTAGGTTTGATGAGAGAACTAGACAGTGTGCAGCGTAGAGCAGCTAGATTCGTCAAAAGGTGTCACGATAGGTTGAGTAGTGTATCAGAATTAATACAAGAATTAGGGTGGGAATCATTATCAGAGCGTAGATTAAAGTTCAGATTTAATCTATTGCAGAAATTTCAATCGGATAGCTTTACTGAAGATGTTAGGCACATATTGAAAACACCAGCGTATTATGCTAGATTCGACCAGATAAATAAGATTAGAGAGATAGATTGTCGTACAGATAGATTCAAAATGGCATTTTTCCCCCGTACTATAAGAGAACAGAATAGGCAGCATAGGAAAGGGATAGGTAGGGGAAATATTTTAGAGTATTCTGTAGTGCATGATGCATGTATTAACCCCTCAAATACTATAGATACTAACAATCTAGTTGCATGAGACCCTTTAGTTGCTTGCTTGCATGCTAGTAGTGAATGCTTGGTGACCTTCACCCCCTGCCACACACCCTCGCGGTGGCTTGCAGGGTATCGTGTAGATGTAGATGTAGATGTACCGTTATGTCTTGGTGATCTCAGTCAGCGTAACAGTACAATCTGACACGTAGCTGAAATGATTGCTTTGTTTATCGACTTGCTTAATCGCCTTATCGTCTTCCAGAGTGCTATTTAGATGTAGATGTAACTATCGCTAAGAATAGGAAATTATCGCATAACACGCTTGAAAGCTAATCATGTTGTAGAACAGATACAATTGAAGAAGGTACCGTATTTACACGCATGTAAGACGCACACGCGTATAAGACGCACCCCAGATTTTGAGGCGAAAAATCGTCACAAATCGTTTGGTCACGCATATAAGACTCACGCATATCAGACGCACCCAGAACAAAAATTAACTAGACACCAAAATGGGCTGAAATGAGATTAAACTACCTCAGAATGGCGCATTTCTCCGATTTTAAAACCACTCAACCGTAGGCTAATCCCACTTGCTACAAAGATTGAATGAACTTAGGTATTTCGCCGGTGAGTACGAATCCGTAACGCGATTTAATCACGATTTTTCCTCTCTTGTTCACCCGTATAAGACTCACACGCATATAAGACGCACCCCACTTTTTGGGCCTCAAAAATCGAAAAAAAGTGCGTATTATACGCGTGTAAATATGTTAGCTGTTTTTGTCGGTAGGAAATCTTCCGCATAAGGCATTTACTCCGATCTACACATACATCAATATCATACCATGCAAGCCACCATAAATCTATAGAGTACGAGAAAGAAGCTATTTTACACTTGTCAGGCCTAATTTAGAATATGTCGCTAGTAAATGGGATCCGCTCGAGGAAGGTATGATAAAATAAGTAGAGCGTGTGCAAAGGAGATCCGCTAGATTTATTAAAGGCCGTTATGATAATCGTATAAGTTTACGAGTTTAATAGAAGAACCAGGATGGGAATAACTGTCAGAACGCAGGTTAAAATTTAGGTTAAACCTTTTAAGTAAATTCGAAACCGAGTTGTTCACAGATGACGTTAGATATAAGTATATTAAGACCCCCTGCGTATTATGCTAGGTTTCATCAAATTACCAAGATTAGAGAGATAGATTGTCGTACCGATATATTTGAAATGTCATTTTTCCCGTGTATCATAAGAGAGAACAACAGGCAGCGTAGCAAAGGGATAGGCAGGTGAAATATAGTCAGAGTAGTCTGTAGTGTATGATACATGTAATAATAACCAATAATCCATTTCTCATTATGTAGATACCAACCATCTAGCTGCATGTGACACTATTACCTAGCATTAGCATCCATTAAATATCTTAGTTGCATGTCAATAGTGCATGTTTGGTGAGCTTTACCCGCTGCCACACACCCTCGTGGTGGCTCGCAGGGTATTAAGTAGATGTAGATGTACCAAGGCTACCTATCGACGAACATGTGTGTATATTTTTGGAATATGTTTACAGCTATTCAGTTTGCTCACTGTGCGAGGAAAGAATACTATATTAGATCTGTGGATCCGGCAATATTCTATCAATGCGGAGTCATTCCGAGCAATAAAATCTGATGTGCCAGCGTGGGCCACTTCTGTCCAAAATGTTCGCAGGAAGGAGGTCGCCATCACAAGGCTGAGAATAGGGCATTGTACCCTAACGCACTCGTACCTATTTACGAACGATAAAATTCAACCTAGACGTGAAGATTACGACTCTCCTCTTACCATTAGGTACATCCTGACGGAGCGTGGAGTATATCGGACTGCTCGTGAAAGATTAGACATCCGGGGAGTTCTAGATCAGATCCATGGAGGTAAATCAGACGAAATAACAAAATTCATAAGTTTTTTACGCTGCAACAGCCTTATCAATAACATATAATCACCGTTCTCTGCATTTTTCTCGGGATGCGTCCGCGTCGTTTGACAGTGAGACAACAGTTTCGCCAACCTTCCTGTTGGCGTCTTCGACCTGAAGACGCCAACGCGTCGTTTGACAGCGAGACAACAGTTTCGCCAACCTTCCTGTTGGCGTCTTCGACCTGAAGACGCCAACAGGAAGGTTGGCGAAACTGTTGTCTCACTGTCAAACGACGCGGACGCATCCCGAGAAAAATGCAGAGAACATCTAATCAACGCCGCGGAAACCTACGAACGAACAAATATAATCACCATTTGTAAAATTATAAATTCTCTTCTAATTTCGCAATTTCATTTTCCGCGTATTCCGAAATCTAAACCAAACCCTGAAAGGTAAATTTTAAGATGTATTTAAAAATAGATTAACAAAAAAGGTTAGCAAGCGGTGCAAAATGACCTCAGCCGTCGACGTACGCTTACAACAACAACTACTACCTACTTCTCTATTAATGAGGGAATATCAAACTATTACCCTAATTTTATGCTTATGATCCTGTTTATCGTATTCAGTCGGAGTTGAAAATATTTTCAACTACATCAGTACCAATATCATCTCGTAATTTTGTTGAGAGTTTGAGTCCATATTTAAACTACCTACGGTCTGATAATGATTCCCCTTGAAGTTCAATTGCTAGATTGGTTACGCTATCTCAATCTCACCGTCCCTTCACATATCTTGCTGATCTTTCCTGCGCACGCTCTAGTCTGTAGGGAAAGCTGGTAGTTGCGTTATAAGTGAGATTTTGTTCGAAAGAGATGCGCGTTTGAGAGAAACCCAGCGTGAAAAGAAGTGTATTTATCACGGCGCACTGTGGTCTGAAATCGGAAATAGCCGGACAAAAGTCCAAAATTGCTTCTTTTGAGGTACACACTTAAAACTTGTCATAAACGCTCAGAATTGATCACTGATCATGGAACAATAAGCCATTTTTGGATGATCTCATCCGTTTTTGAGGTACAGAGGCCCAAACTTGGCCAAGTTTCCAAAAACACACCCGATCTTGCTTTTCTTCAAAAATATTTGAAGTTAAGCTGCTGGTGGAGTTTTGGAAGGATTTTTATGAAGTAAAAAACATTATATTCCGGTAATATGGTACTTTATCTATATTATCTGTTAGTTTCGAAGATTTTGGTTAATATTAGTGTGGTATTACGTCGCAAAATGGCGGACCCTTTTTCCGGGTAAAATTTGACATAAAGTAGACAATATCTTTAGTTTAAGAAAATTGCCACCGCAAAAACTTTCATGAAAGTATTTAATAAAGATATTTTAAGAATGTAAAGCAAAAATCTTCGAAAAAAGTTTGCGGCTGCGAAAATGAACGCAATTTTTCGATCGCGCTTCACGGCACGGCTCCGCGACGCGGGGCCCAGAGACTCGGTGACTCCGTTGGATATTTCAAGTTGTTTGGAACTAATTATTGAAAATTGTCATTTTAACCATGGTATACAGTCTCTATTGACCTGAAATACTATATTGAAGATATTACGAGGATATTGGATTGATCGAATTGATCACTGAACGCGTGACTCTGGTAAACACGACATTGAAATTTAATTTTGCTATTGTAAGTTTTACCTTTGCACATCCCATCAGAACATAAATCTTAGAAAGGAAAGAAAATTTTCCTATTGGTGGCTATTGCTGAGAAGTTGGGTTCATTTTATACAATTGCCAGTTAAATCAGCGGCCAGCTCTGGAGAATCAAAGAAACGTCTTGCCGTGTTACCGTCATTCGTGTTTCCTGATCCAGGTCTTGGCACATCCATTATCAACCCCATCCTTTCTCTAAATGCCTTCTGAATGCTAATCTTTTTTTCTGTTAGCTGTGTTCTTAGGTTGCCGTGGGCCTATTGAGAGATTTATCATTATTTATTTATTTATCATTATAGATACTTATTTACCTTAAATACAGTTTCCAGCTTGTTTGGATTATTTCTCACTTGCCACTGTTTTAACTCCAGTCGATACGATATGTGCAATACGCATTCGAAAAACCGAATATAGCAGTGTAGGGTAGACAGACCAAAGGAATATTTAGTAATATCTGCTGGTCGATCTTTCATTGCCCTTAAATCATTCACCTGGGAAGCTTTCGCTCCGCAGATGTAGCACCTCATAGTAGCACAATCAGTCAATGCATTGCATACCTAAAAAATGTTTTTATAGATTTGTTTAACAATATCCACCACCATTTGCTTGTCCATCAATTTAAATCCTTATCTTTCTATCTATCATGGTCAGAAGCAAGCTGAAATTAACAGAATAATTTCCCCAATTCCAATTTTTTAAGCCGTCTATCTGCTTTTGTACATAATTCTTTTCCGCCATAGCAACTTCCTTGGTTTCTCTTAGCCACTGAAGGCGAATGGGCCGGCAAAATATGGTTCACGACGGGCGAGGATGTTTCCAGATAATCTCACCTAAAATAGTTCATATATTATTGGTACTCAACTGTACTGCTATCAGATTGGCCAAAGATAAACAAGGTATGAAACAAGAAATGCCTTAAGCTCGTACCAGTTGCGTCATTCAGCAAACGAAGTGGCACCATGGCGCTCATAAATAAATATTCATCATAATAATAAGTATCTGCTTCTTCCCACAACTGTTTATATTGGGCCCGAACTCCCATCAAATCCATATTTGCAAATTAATGTGCAATTTACTTTGTTGCCGGATGCTAGAGTCGTGGAAACGCATGTCAGTATCCGCGATTCTGTATGGTTCAATAGATCTTGTAAACTCACTTCGCTAATGTTTTCTGTTATGTGTATCCCTTCGGGGTATGCAGCGCTTTTTGCATTTAACACTCGCACATAGCTAGGGTACAGGTTGTGCCCGTAACTAAGAGCGGAGCAATTATACTGATTCTTTGTCAGCTCAGTGGTGATCATCAGAGATAGAGCCTCCTCTGGCGACATCTCCGACTGCATCCCATCTTTTTTCCTCCACCTTGTGAGAATTCTTTTTGCTCTAGTGGGAGTGGTAATCGTTACTTCCTTGAGAAGTTGAGCGGTAGCACTATCTCCTTCCTCTCTGCCTAGAGGCTGCCAATGCGAGCTCGGCAGCAGAGGAAGAACTTTCAATATTTTGGACTTTTCTTCTTTTTGACCTGTCTGAGGAAGTCCTAAAACCTTTTTTTGGTCGCCCCAATGAACCTAATGAATCAATAATGTTAAGATATAAATTCCATGTAAAAACCTTTGTCCATGATATTGGGCAAAAGAAATAAATCAGAAAATACATTCCGGTCATTGTAGAAGTACCTGGTAGGTACTCACGGACTGCTTCCGGGAAAATAATTGGCTCTTTGAGCCATGCATTATTGCGAGCTAAAAATTGCTCGTTTTTTCGAAAACATTCTTCCCACTTTTTCTGGTAATATACCAAGAACCTTCATAGAAATTCACGGAGACTATCTAGGGCATCGAAATGATTCTCTAAATTCAAAGTCCGAGATAACAAATCCAGCAAGAATATTTTTTTATCGTGCAATGATTTTCCTTTCATCTCAATTATCTTGTTGTGTAGCTCCAAACGTGTGATCTGATATGATGTCATTTCAGAGCTGGACAACACAAAAAATCTGTGTATGGATCCGACATATAAAATTATGGGTTAAGAGTGATGATCTGGGACCATGTCTCAGGTAGTGACCAGAAGCGTGTGTCCCTCCTCGGGAAAGGTCCTAATCCGCGACCCTTTCCCGAGCTCCGAGGCCCTAGCTGGCCTCTCTCCTCGACCCACGCGGCGGGGGGCTACCACGGCGAAAAGTGACCGTACCAAGTATAATTTAAACTTTAACAGCTACGCCATATTGCAATAAACACCAGTTTTCATCGTACTCCTGATAATCGTGCGAGTACGCACGTCTTTTAAACTTCGTTCTACGATGAAAAATAACAGTTTTATAGATTTTCGTAAAAATGCTGTGGGCGACTGCCGGAAAAATGGCAACCTCGCAGTGAAATGGAGGGGGTTCCGCGAAGTTTGAATATGTCTGGATGATTTTCTGACGCTTTCCTCATTATGTGTGCGTACGTCTACTGAGTGTAGTTTTGATTTTGGTGTTATTGACGTCAATGAATGATATGTAACACTGTCGATGAGAGAGTACGATAAAGAAGGTATTAGAGCGTGTGGAAAGGAGATCCGCTAGATTTTTTAAAGGCCGATTTGATAATTGTATAAGTGTCACGAGTTTAATGGAAGAACTAGGGAATTATTGTCAGAACGCAGGTTAAAATTTAGGTTGAAACTTTTAAGAAAATTCCAATCCTATTTGTTCACTGATGACATTCGATATATATTGAGAACACCTGCGTATTATGCTAGGTTTGATCACATTAACAAAATTACAGAGACAGATTGTCGTACCGATAGATTAAAATGTCATTTTTCCTGCGAACCTTAAGAGAGAACAATAGGCAGTGTAGCAAAGGGATAGGTAGGTGAAATATGGTGAGAGACATCTGTAGTGCATGATGCATGTAATAACAACCAAAAATCCTATTCTCATTATGCAGATGCTACCATGTAGCTGCTTGAGGCAGTATTATCTAGCATGTATCCATTTAATATCCTAGTTGCATGTCAATAGTGCATGTTTGGTGATCTTCACCCACAGCCATACACCCTTGTGGCTCGCAGGGTATTACGTAGACGTAGACCTTCTTTACCTAGGGAATGTTTCCAACATTATCTGTCAGCCATTTCTATAGGAAAAACTACACTTTGTTCTCGATCGCTTAAGAATTCCCTGATTCAAGACATTACCTCGTTGTCCACCCCTAAGATGTTATTTTTATAAGTGACTTTGTGCTTGAGAATTTATGAAATGTATTCTCACAGTCACAGAAATAGGCGAGGCATCTCTTGAACTTACTAACTATACACTTGAACTTAAATTTCTTCTGAACCTGCAGTTTTATTTGGGCTTACTACATCCACAACTACATAATACCTGCGAGACACCTCCAAGGTACGTTCTCACAGACATTCCATATATTATATTCCTAAAAAGGTAATGAAAAACCAAATTAATAAAATAACAGTTATGTATCCGCAGAAACATGAAAATACATTTCAGGATGTGATTATTTCTAATAGTGATTTACGCTACCAATGCATTTGCCTCAAATGGCATAGAGACTCTTAATATCTGAGCATTTGGTAACTACAAAATATATCTACATAATACCCTTCGAGTCACCCTAAGGGTGTGTGGCAGGGAATGAGTTCAAAAAGAGTAAGCTCGAAATTTTACATAGCGGAGTGAATGCGGCTACAATCCACTCCACACAATTGCCGCCCCGTTGCAGAGGGGTTGTACCACACTCGACTGCGCGATTGAAAAACTAATGTGAAACTCGGAGTCGCAAACGGTCGCAGCATAACTCATCTGATTTGTAGTGTGGAAGCTTTGTACATAGAGTTTCCCCAAATAAGTTACATCGTGATGCTCGGCGATGCAATCTACTTTTTCTCTACGTATTTAAAAAAACCATAAATGAGCGTCCGCCATTTTGTTCATATATCTTTGCTGAATAATTACAAGATGTAAGAAGTCTACATTAAAACGAAGATGAAAAACTGTCTCATCTCATTGCATCACTTTTTATTACAATTCTTTACCCATAAACTTTCAGCATGGGGTTGTTCCCATAACATGTACTGCACTACATATATAACAACAAACCTATTGACGCAGCAAGTCAATCGAATGCCAGCCGCCCCTACGTGTACGCGTCACCTGTAAATTGAAATTAATTAAAATAATTGGCAATCAATTGAAATTTAATACCGCTGGATGATAACTTACCCTACCCTTACTGGCATTTATTTTGCGTACATCTGAATGAGCTCTTCCAGTGGTGAACTTTATGTTAATACATAATTGGGTGCATAAGTGCACAGATATGGATATTAAAATACATGAATAGTTAGTTAAAGTGTCTACACTGGAATGGAAAACTCGGTGTTTTCACCTTCTAGTCCTATGAGTTGCTTGATATTTGATCATTTGTTTTAAAGAGCTAATAGTTTGTTGTTTGTTTGATTTAATTTCTTGTACAATCTGTACATTTGTTGTACTAAAAGGTTCCCCTATCCCTCCGTTAAAAGTCAACGGGCACCTTCCACTAGTGCTCTATGAATGTTCGCAGGAGAAATAAGATTTAAATATATCCAAAATTTTATTCTCAAGATGTAATCAAAATGGTCGCCCCTACACTTTTGCTGCTCGATCGTGGCGAGGTTGCATGGAAAAAATATAAATAATATATGAGACCATAGTATAGGCAGTTGCATTTTGGTATAAGGACTTTACGCTAACCCATCTAACAGCACTATATTGTATCCTTGCTTTGCTATTTTTATCCTCTTTAAAGATTGAAGTTTAGACTAGTTTATTATTATTAATTCTTTTTATGCGCGATATGTCGTGCATGTTTGGTGAGAATTCACTCCCACCTTACTGTGGCTTCCTGGGTATTGGGTACATGTAGATGCCTTGAATTGTGTAATTGTACTTAATTACAATTCGAAGCAAAAGCGTTTGGAATAAATATAAACCATAAATTGAGATTTGTAAAAAGATTATTAGGCAAGTTGGACGAAAAAGTTAGAGAAATAAGCTACTTCTCCCTACTTTTGAAGGAGGCTGAAAAACGAAGTTAGAACGCGTGCAGCGAAGATCGGCAAGATATGTTAAAAGTTATTACGATAGTTCTAAAACCCCATTTCTGTCCAACGTTGCGAGTACGCAACGCTATTTTCGCGATTTTTTCCAGTACATCTGAATTTCCTGTGTACTTTGCATTTGATAGACATACTGCACTCCGAAGAAAATGGAAGGAGATTGCCCTCCCTCAACTCCGATATTTCCAGTAGCTGACCGATCAGTGAGCCTTTATCAGGATCCAAGAAATAGTTATGCCAAGTGCATTTCCTCTTACTCTGACGAACTCACAAAAAATTTCCTCCAAACGACATGCACCCTCATCAAGAGCCTTGATTTGCTGAACACCAGTGACCATTGTGAATAGAAGTTCTGAGAAAATGCATTGTGAGCATTTGTTCCTTGCCAATCCTTCCCTTCTCCTCTCTTGCTACACCCCCTGTTGCTCGGAGGCCCATTAACGCCGGAAAATCCCTACCCAGGGCAACGCTGCCCTTTTCCCCCAACCCCTTACCCTTCTGCCTCCTTACCTACAACAACCCTACTCAAATGCCCGCCTTTCCCCCCCTCCTTACTCCCCATCCCATTCCCCCCCTCCTTGCCCCTCTTGCCGCTACGCTCCCAGATTTTGTATGCATTGGGAATTAAAAATTATCATTCTTACCTGAAGATGTCACCGTGTGATGAAACTCGGGTCGTAAAAGAGAAATCAATTTAGTGGACCATTACGAAGTGTAATTTTTATATCCGATATGGAGAGGTTCCACATACTGAAGTTATTACTAATATGTATTTTGTAAAAACTGGGTTCAGATTCGCCCATCGATCACCATAATTCACTTATTGAAAAGTATAAATGATCTAAAGTCGTAAAAAATGAAGCTTCTCGGAATATGTTCTCGGATTTTAAAAGGAAAACTCTGGTTGAACAATTGCTGGATAACCTGAAAGCCTTTTTGTTATATGTGAGGTCTGTTCAGGAAAAAAACCGACTCTTCATCCGCTAAGAAACGAAGTTAAATTTAAACGGAGTTTAATCAAGGCGTATGGGGAAGGCTAACCTGGTGCTTTATTACTTTCAAAGCGTTTTCACTGATTCATTTGAGAACACATCCATCACGGTGAATGATAATTTCTAGCGAACGATATATATTCTGCCGATGGCGATATCTATTGCTGGAAATTGTCATTCACCGTGATTTATGTATTCTCAAATGAATCAGTGAAAACCCTTTTAAAGTAGTAGTTTCACGAGTTACCTTTGTCCAAATTGCTTGATACTGTTTCACCTTTTATTTTCTTAGTGTTGCTTGTTGATCTATTGCCTAGAACTTCCCTCACGTATGACCAAAAGGCTTTAGGGTTATTCTGTAACTGTTCTGGAGTGAGTTCTCACAATCATGTACTACACTATATAAAACAAAGCTAATTAAACAGCAAGACAATCGAATGACAGCCATACCTACGTAGAAACATGCACACATTACCTTCAGATATGCTACAAGTGATAGAAATAGTAAGTGCGAGAGTAATTGACAACTGTGAAAATGCATACCGATCAAAAACGATCATGGAGAACAAACGAGACGTGCTGTTAGTATTCGATAGTAAGCAGGCATTACTAAGATAATAAACTAAACAGCTACACTACCTGACGACAAACCAAACTGTACAGTGTCATTTACAGTTGTTTTGGTCTCTTATCGTTCGCGGAAAAATGACATTTTAAAACAGTACGTTCTGCAGTCTATTTCTCTCATTTTTTTCTCATGATCTAGCCTGCCGTAGTATGTCGGGTTTCGTAAAATGCCCTTAGTGTCGTCAGAAAAGAGATCGTCTTGGTATTTGTACAAAAAATTAAGTATACACTTTAGCCGACGTGTCGGTGGAACAGCGTTTCTATTCTAATAGGTGCAGAAGGCTTGTAAGTTGTTACCCTTACAATACTGTCGTGAATGTCGACTATTTACATATCGTGCAAATCTTAACTGTAAGCGTTCGAGCTCGGTTTCTAGTCATACATCTTAAGGATCTAAAATACTGGCAGCGTATTGTAACTGAAGTCTAACTAGGGAAAATAACATTATTACTTTAAGTTTTTAGTCGCACTTAACAAGAACCCTTCTTACAAATTCCAATTCACGATTAGCTTAACCAGTTATTTCGCGAAAATGTTTACCCCTTGAAAGATCATGTGTCAGTTAAACTCCGAGGTATTTCGCAGATTCGACCGTATCCAAACTGCTTTGTTCTATGCGTCAAGTGTAATCAGGAGAGTTGTTTTCTACCAGAATTTCATTACTACACTTTTTTCAAATTTAATTCTAGCTGACACGTATCGCACCACTTTTGAATTGCCTCTAGGTCTTTTGTGAGAGCTATCATTATATCCGCGAATTTCCCTGTACACTACTGTATCGTCTGCAAATAATCTAAGATTACTATCAACTATTTCTTCAATGTCATTTATGCATAAAAGGAACAATAGTGGAATTATCACACCTCCCTGAGGAACGCCCGAAGTGACTTTCACTTCATTAGAGGTTACGTCGTCTGAACAAACTTTTGCACACAATCACTTAAGAATTCTCGAATCCAAAGTATTACATGATTATCTAATCTGTTGAAGTTACGACGCTACTTCTCCCTTATTGGACATCACTTGGAATACGCTGCCAAATTCGCGTTTGAAAGATGACAAGTTTGCTCTGATATCAGAGGTTTGGATCAGACTTATAGCAAACTATCAAAGCATGTGGATTCCCGGTCCATATATTTCCGTAGATGAGCAGCTTTTGCCGTCAATGTGCAGGTGTCGATTGATAAAATTCATGGCTTCCTAGCCTGACAAATATAGGCAGAAATACTATATGGCCGTAGATAAGGATTCAAAATGTATGTTGAATGCCATCCCTTATCATGGGTCCTATTGGTGAATGTCTTAGAGAATTTGAAGTCAGAAAACTTGCCGGCCCATTCCTAAGCAAATTCCTACTTTTTTACTTCACTTTCACTCGCAAATTATTTGAAAACAAACGAACAATTTTGCTACGCACAATGAACAAAGCTAAAGGGGGAGTACCGGACTAGCTCAAGAGTAACTTTATAATACTGAGGATCTCATATATCGCATGGATCCATCGAAGGTTGGTGGTCCCCATCGCCGCTGTCAGGTGCGAAAATATTGTATATAAGGAAAAAATTCTTATAATTGTGCATAATGTTATTAGCTAGTGTCCAAGAAATGTGTCGCTGCTGTTTCTTACGTTTGTATTTCGAGTAATACACAGTCTAGAGACGAAGAACACATATAAATACCTGCAAGTAATTTAGTGGCCTACTCAAAATGTAATATCAAACTCTCCGTAAAATTGGTGCCAAAGATAAGATATGTCGTTACACTGGTACTCAATACGAATATTTGTTTGCATCATTATTTATTTATTTTTATATTATATTTACTTAACTGTAGTTTGTTTTAATTTGCGATAAAAAGCTTCTACACTTGACTACTTCCAAGAAGTCATAAAAATGTTTCCCTTCTCAAAATATCAACAAAACTATGCACCAAATATAAAGGTAATAGACAGTGTAAAATACAAAAAATATTGGTTTTATTGCTCGTAATATGAAATCCCATAATAGTGTAGTATTTAGACTACAATAAATTGTAGTTAAATGAATAATGCTCTTAATCTAAAGTCTCTTCTTAGTAAAACAATTGATTCCTGAATTAAAAAGTCAAGTTAAGTCACCAGACACCTAAGATTTCCGATGGGACATTTTTGTCCCCTCAGCGGTATTAGGAATGTTGTACAATCCAGCGGTTCTAGTGTTCTCATAACGATTCCAACCCTAATTCTTGTATTAATTCTGATACACTACTCAACCTATCGTAACATCTTTTAACGCTCTTTTAGCTGCTCTACGCTGAACACTGTCTAGTGTGCAGCGTAAAGCAGCTAGGTTCGTTAAAACCTAGTTCATTTGGATACCATACACTGGCTACATACTCAAGATGGGGCCAAACTAGTGAAAAGTAACATCGCTCTATTATCTTCTCATCACATTTCCCATGTACTCTTTTTATAAACCCTGGCTTTCTCATCGCTCTTTGTGGTGTATCGAAGATGTTTCATGTTTCTGCGGATACATAACTGTTATTTTATTAATTTGGTTTTTTCACTACCTTTTTAGGAATATAATATATGGAATGTCTGTGAGAACGTACCTTGGAGGTGTCTCGCAGGTATTATGTAGTTGTGGATGTAGTAAGTCCAAATAAATCTCCAGGTCCAAAAGAAATTCAAGACCAAGTGTACAGCTAGTAAGTTCAAGAGAAACCTCGCCTATTTCTTTGACTGTGAGAATATCTACGAGATGTACGAGAATTATGTACGAGAAATCAGCTACTTTTCCCTTGTTAGACCTCATTTGGAATATGCTGCCAGTGTATGGGATCCCTACGAAATCGGTCTAAGTAATGAACTTGAACGTGTGCAGCGAAGATCGGCAAGATTTGTAAAGGGACGATACGATAATTATATTAGCGTAACCAGTCTATTAAATGAATTGAAATGGGAATCATTGTCAGATCGCAGGTTGAAATTTAGACTTAATCTCTTCCACAAATTCCAAGGCAATATTTTCAGTGATGATGTTAAAAATATTTTACGAACCCCAACTTACTATGGCAGACTGGACCATAATCATAAAGTTAGAGAAATTAATTGCCGAACTGACCGATTCAAAATGTCCTTTTTCCCTCGCACAATAAGAGATACGAATAACGGTAAATATGTCCTATCGGAGAGTAGCTGCATTGGTAGCTGCATGTTGGTATGAGTACTTAAAGCTAACCCTACTAACAGAATGTTTTTGCATGTTTGCTTTGCAATTTCTATCTTTTTTAAATAGTGTAGTTCTGACTACTATATTAATACTATTCCTTTTTTATGCATGATATGTAGTGCATGTTTGGTGAGAAATCACCCCCTGCCACACACCCTTGTGGTGGCTTGCAGGGTATTATGTAGATGTAGATGAATATATTTGGTAAATTGTCAAACAGAAAATAACTTATAAAAAACATTCAGGGGTTGGGGGACGACGTAAAATCTTGTATCAGGAAATTCTTAATCGATCGCGGACTATGTGTTGCTTTACGTATAGACATGGGCGATAGATAATGTTGGAAATATTCCCTAGGTAACAATTCGGTAAAGACAGTGATACACATTGACGTCAATAACACCAAAATCAAAACTACACTCAGTAGACGTACGCACACATAATGAGGAAAGCGTCAGAAAATCATCCAGACATATTCAAACTTCGCGGAACCCCCTCCATTTCACTGCGAGGTTGCCATTTTTCCGGCAGTCGCCCACAGCATTTTTACGAAAATCTATAAAACTGTTATTTTTCATCGTAGAACGAAGTTTAAAAGACGTGCGTACTCGCACGATTATCAGGAGTACGATGAAAACTGGTGTTTATTGCAATATGGCGTAGCTGTTAAAGTTTAAATTATACTTGGTACGGTCACTTTTCGCCGTGGTAGCCCCCCGCCGCGTGGGTCGAGGAGAGAGGCCAGCTAGGGCCTCGGAGCTCGGGAAAGGGTCGCGGATTAGGACCTTTCCCGAGGAGGGACACACCCTTCTGGTCACTACCTGAGACATGGTCCCAGATCATCACTTTTAACCAAATTATGTAATGAAAGTCGCACGATGAATACCTTTCACGATTATATTTTCCATAATATAAGATCGGCGAAAAAACGCCGTGAAGCTTTATAAAAAGGAACATTATAAGCGTCGGAGTGAAATGCTAAGAAAAAATAGCGATACTGAAAATTATATTCAAAATACTAGCCTTGAAAAAGAAAGACTATTGAGTAAACCAGAAACACCGCTGACCAACACAGAAAATAAACAGCGAAACTAATTCAATGATATATATGTATATTCCAAGTACGTGTATATGATATATATTCAATGACGAATCAATTCACTAGACACACACAGATTTTAGCAAATCACTAAATCACTACAGGCACAACACTCATCCACCGAATCCAAATAAGAACTGCCAGCTAAAATGCGTTTTTGAAGGGAAAAGGAAAAACCCCTTCGGAAATACCCGTTAAATACCGTCAAAGTCTGCGCGGTGTCATAAAAAGCCCCTTTTCGCACGTTCCTCCTCGGCAAGTGTGAAAAGGGTAAGGAGTAGAAAAAGAATCTCTGACTGTTGCCTTTCCTGGTAAATGTGTAAGGTACCCTTCGCGTGAAAACTTAAATTCTACACCAAAAGATGTTCCAACATGCGGAAGAATCCGTAAAGTATCCAAACCAGAGCATGTATACTAGAGTCACGCGTTCAGTGATCAATTCGATCAATCCAATATTCTCGTAATATCTTCAATATAGTATTTCAGGTCAATAGACTCTGTGTACCATGGTTAAAATGACAATTTTCAATAATTAGTTCCAAACAACTTGAAATATCCAACGGAGTCACCGAGTCTCTGGGCCCCGCGTCGCGGAGCCGTGCCGTGAAGCGCGATCGAAAAATTGCGTTCATTTTCGCAGCCGCAAACTTTTTTCGAAGATTTTTGCTTTACATTCTTAAAATATCTTTATTAAATACTTTCATGAAAGTTTTTGCGGTGGCAATTTTCTTAAACTAAAGATATTGTCTACTTTATGTCAAATTTTACCCGGAAAAAGGGTCCGCCATTTTGCGACGTAATACCACACTAATATTAACCAAAATCTTCGAAACTAACAGATAATATAGATAAAGTACCATATTACCGGAATATAATGTTTTTTACTTCATAAAAATCCTTCCAAAACTCCACCAGCAGCTTAACTTCAAATATTTTTGAAGAAAAGCAAGATCGGGTGTGTTTTTGGAAACTTGGCCAAGTTTGGACCTCTGTACCTCAAAAACGGATGAGATCATCCAAAAATGGCTTATTGTTCCATGATCAGTGATCAATTCTGAGCGTTTATGACAAGTTTTAAGTGTGTACCTCAAAAGAAGCAATTTTGGACTTTTGTCCGGCTATTTCCGATTTCAGACCACAGTGCGGCGCAAGTAGATCATTGCCAAAATAATGTATACTGCTTCAGAGATTCGATACATAGACCTTCGTTTGGCAAGGTCAGTATACTAACTACCTCTTCGACACTATCTTCAGGTAACGTCGAAGACTTTCTGTGGTCTTGAATTGTATTTATCTTACATTTCGTACTTTTTGGATGTCCCTCCCGAGGACAAATTAATCACATCCACTTGCCTTCATCTCGGCTTCGCGCTATAAGAAAGACCTGTCGTATTGTTCCCTCTGACTGTAGTCACGAGCCAAGTCATGAATAACTCTTCCATTAACTTGTCATTGAGCAGAAATGAGTGTTTTGAATGAAAATTTCTTCCTAATGGTGCCAGCGCATGAACACTCATGAAGGCGCATCGCTTCTCTTCGGTATGGTTCTTACGTCAGCAGTTTCGCAATCACAAAGCTAAGGCAATGCACACTTTGTGATCAGCTGAACCATGACAGCAGGTACCTATTGACTGCATGTAAGTAGTGAATTTATCATGGTGATATTGCCACTCACCATCGTGGTGGTTCCCAATGTATTATGAAGATTTAGATGATAATCTGCCAGTGCACGTTTAGACTCTGTACTTTTAAGCTGACCTGTTCGTATAACAAAACGTTGCAAGTGAAATATGTGCATCGGCGTAATGCGATCATGAGTACGAGATTAGAGGTTTTTGTATAATAATCACACTTGAGTTTGCACATTTACCAATGGATGCAATTTTACTCAGATATTTAGATAAGCATGCTAGATATACGTGTACTAGGATTGTGCAACTAAACGACTCTATAACAAGGGGTTTTGTGTAGTAAGTACTCTGTAATTTTATTTAGCCAGGTAAGGGTGAAGTAACAAGAGATAGTTGTGTTATGAGGATTTTCTGATGCAAGGCAAAGTAGCGAAATTTAACCTACTTATCTATATCTATTATTAGGTTGCCTATTATGTTCTCTTGATGCTGGTGGAAAGTAAGATATTTTAAATGTATTGATGCCATAATCAATCTCTCCAACCTTGTTTGTCTGATCAAGTACGCTGCTCTTCTTTGTATGGAGCTGCTTATGACCCTAATATCTAGCATTTTTCCATGTAGTTGCCTGTTTGCATGTCAATAGTACATGTTTGGTGGTCTTGCGGGGTATTGCGTAGATGTAGACATAATAGACAATAATACAATGAACAACAAAAACAGATCAGTTTCATAGTTGCTTGAAATGGTTCAATATACATTTTGACTTACGATCTATTTGCGATTCCCATCTGCATTTTTCTAGTAAGTCTATAACACTAGTGCAGTTATCATAAAGAAAATACGTCCAATGCGAATATATTTATGCCTAGGAAAATGGGATTGAATTGAGAACACATAAATGAACGAGCATACAGTTGGTGGGGAAGATGGGATTAAGGCGGATAACAAAAGCAAAAATGTCGATTGATCCCGTTACAGCCAAGTTTGACTACAAATTCTCTTAAGACCGCTTTACATGATACAATTTTGTATACAATTTCTTGTGCAAACGCTTGTATGAAGAAATTGTACCGCGTAAAATCGGCAAATTGTGTGAATGCTTGTGCGAATGTCTGAATGACTGTATGGAAAATAGAGCCTGTTCTAATTCCATTCAGACAAATATACAATTACGACTGTTTATACAAGCGTTTTTACAGGAAATTGTGCAAAAAATTGTATCGTGTGAAGCGGCCTTTAGGGAAAACTTATTTAATTGCTCTATCCACGTTCGGGGATCCGTTTTTTTTTATGGGGAGGTGTTTACTCTTTTTTCCCTCAGAATATCGCTCCAGGCTCTCGGATCTTGAGCATTGCAGCTTCCTCTACTTGTGCGTCGATGGATATTAGCTTTCACCGCGTCTTGAGCAATTTTCTCCCTTTTCTTCGACGCGAGGTTAACCTCGGAGCATGAGGCGATGGGGGAAGTTGATGAAGAGGGTCCCTTTTATTCCAACAGAATGTCATTTCTCGAGACGGGTTTCCGCATTTCTATCGCGGAACTGCTTCTGCCAGCCTCGATCCCTCGCTGACGTCTTCGAGAACGGTTTAGCGTGCGTGCGAGGAGGGGAGAAAGGAGAGGGAGCAATTGTGGAGAACTGGATTGATCGCGTGATTCTTCCATGGATTGCGAGCCCATTTTCCGCCGCTTGGTTTTTCTTCGCAAAAAAGAAGCCGATTCCAATTTAAAAGTGCTTCTCCATCTCTTAATCTCGATCCTTCCCTCTCGTAGTGGTTCATTTACATCTACATAATACCCTGCAAGCCACCATAAAGGTGTGTGGCAGGGGGTGAACTCTCACCAAACTTGCACTACATATCATGCATAAAAAAGGATTAGTACTTGTGTAGGTACTGTTCAAAACTACGCTATTAAAAAAAATAAAAATAGCAAATCATACATGCAAAAACATGCCCCGTTAGTTGGGTTAGCTTTAAGTCCTTATATCAACATGCAGCTACCAATGTTATCCATTGCTACACTCGTACTGGATATATTTACCGCTATTCATATCCCTAATAGTACGAGGATAAAAGGACATTTTGAATCTGTCAGTTCGGCAATCTATTTCTCTAATTATGTGATTATGGTCCAGTCTGGTTGTAGCAGTTTAGAATTTTGATGGTGCATCGACAGTTGTTTTCCTTCGAATGCTCCCTGAAAAGATACATCCAAATATCAGATCTTATATAAAAATGTGCCTATTAGAGGTGTGCAGAAAAGTGAATGGAAAGAATGGTAAAGCAATGCCTCGTGTGGAATATTTGTAAGCTGCCGCGTGAACGGCGGCGGCGGTAAAATTGTCATGTGAATTATCGATCTTGGTTTGCGTAGTGGTCTGCGCAATGGGCCGGAAAGCAAAAGGTCCGTGGTTCGATTCCCGGTCCAGGGGGGGTGTGCTCGAATCGTTCGAGATTGATTCCGGTACGGAATAATCCCGAACACAATGTAAAAACATACGAGTGAGTCCTTAGTTACGTACCGGAATCAATCCCAAGCGATTCAAGCACACACCCCCAGGTGAATCTTTTCACGTGGGAATTAATGTGAATGCCTCGTGTGAAATATGCGGAGTAAATATGGAAGGATGTTGAAAAAAGGTGTAAAGTTGAGGATATTTTCCGGTAGGAGAATCGATCGGAGATCTACGTCAATGAAATCTTAGGACTGATGCCTTAGGACTGATGATAGAGTTATATAAATCACTTGTTGGTTCAAATGAAATTAAAAAGAGGAACATGATATTATACAAATTTCGTTAATAATTACACATGAGGCCAGAGTACCGTCTCCTTGAGGAAAGTCATAGGTTTGTGGACGCAGCTAGGATAAGTCCCTATGGTCTAGGATATAGCCTATTTGGATATTCCGGTCTTCGGACATTTTCACTTAAGCCAAATTAGAAGCTCACCTTAATTCATCTAGGTCTCTTGTGATAAAACCAGAGCCCGTGTTCCCTGTATTGAAGAAGTTGAACCTATGGTCAGTAGAGAATGCCAATCGAGAACAGACCGATTAGGACTGATAGATCAGGATGTAGCCGAAGTCACAACTGGTCAATTATCGCAAAGGTTCACGATATCATTCAAAGCTCCGCTATCTTCAGGTTTCTGGGATGGTAAGTTTTTGACCTAACCTCCTACATCCGCAAATTAACCTGTGAGGGGCCGCTAGGGCGTGGGGTAGGAATGTCAAGTGACTGAATAGGATGAATAAAAATGAAATGAGAAAAAAACTATAGAAGTGGATTAAATTTTAGGAAATCTTTAACGCACTTACATCGTCGGCTTTAGTTGGCGAAGACATTACTCTAGCCACCACTCCAACTCTTTGTGCACTTGTCCACAATGGGCAAGGGACTCTGAAGACGTTCTCGCGACTTTTTAAGTCTTTCCTTCTCCGCGGCATTCATGAGCTGGGCTATTGATCGACGGCGATCGGAAGCAAAAATTCATGCAATCCATTCCGGATTTTTCATCGAGGCGCGATAAAAGCACTGTGCCTGCCTGCTCAAGTTTTTTTGGGACCATGTCTCCTGGCACGTCCGCCATCGGTCATGAGATTCATTTTTGCCATTTACATAATTTTCTCCCTCTCGAGTAGGTGTATAAGGTCAGGAGAGATTGCAGACGGTTTGGGGGATGGGGTTTGGGGCGAAGGGCACGGTGGCGGATGAGATGCACGGAACTGGTCGCGGCGGTATCAGCGGCGGGTATGAAAGAAACATGAAGATGTGGAGTGGGGTTACACATGTCGAATGCATTTATAGCGCACTCGCGGTGGCTGGGGTCTCGCAATGGTTTCGGAAAGGGACCGGCCGGCCCAATCGAGAATTCATCTACCTCTACATGTACACGATACCCTGCGAGCCACCGCGAGGGTGTGTGGCAGGGGGTGATCACCAAGCATGCACTACTAACATGCAAACAAGCAACTATAGTGTCTCATGCAACTAGATTGTTAGTATCTATAGTATTTAAGGGGTTAATACATGCATCATGCACTACATGCTACTCTAAAATATTCGGTCTAATAGTCGAATTCAGTGCAAATGTCATTCACTCGCGCTCTGATATGCCCGATGGATTTTTAGTTAGCGATGGCTGACCTGAGGATTCAGTCAGCATTCGTGTGAACGCTTGAAACAGTTAATAAAATTGGCATTCCTTCTCAAGCCAGAATCACGCGATCATTTTTCACGTTTGTGTTCATGGGTCAAATAGTTTTACAGAAAACTCCCGATTATCTTTGAGTGCGTTAATCGATGAATATCCGTGCATCGCCAATCTATTTAGTGTATCGCCAGTAGTCTCAAAGGTAAGTAAATTTTATTATTTTCCTCCAATGTCCTCGTGACTTTCACTACGGCTCTACGACTGGTTCAGTGTCTTACGCCAGTCTATGTGCTGCTACCAGAGGCTTGCGAACATTTAAAGGCGGCCGGGACAGCTGTACTCGATTCTTTTTTTTCATAGAATGCTATTATGCACAGCGAGGATCTTTTTATTGACTCATTGTGTTGTTTTCATAGGGAGTCGATTTATTTTGGTGAACCGTAGAGAAATCAATCATCAGAATAGGACCGAACAACGAATTATCCGTGACCCTTAACCAGTCATTAGCACGGAAAATCTGGAGTTTACTGTATTGACCTATAGTTTTTAGGGACAGAAAAAATGACAGTCCCAGTTATCATTTTCGCCACTCACGCCGTTATTTTCGTGGTAGCTTAGAGGGTAGAGCGCTGAGCTACTGACCGGAGTGTCTCGGTTTCAAATCCCGGGCAAGAGCCATTCTGGACATCCCCACCTAAAATCCTCGCGACTCGATTTTCTGCTTGTCAGCACTTCGTAGGAAATCGCAGGTGGCCCAGGGAAAGGAACTGGCCCCCCTACCCTGAATGTGTGAATTTCGCACGCCAATGGCTTAGTAGGGGGGGAGCTCTACCCTAACCTATCAAAGACCAACCTTAAGGTTAAACACAACTTTTTTTTTATTAAAATATTTGATAAGCAGTGGTAAATTCTCTGATGTCCTTTCAAATGTAGAAGCTAATTAATAGAATGATTTCTCGTGTTGATTCATTAACATAGAAACATGAGATTAGAAAACAGAAGCTGGAGTTAAGTCACCATGAGATTATTAAGTATATTTTTTGGATGAATATGAAATACCACTGCTTACGATACTGTTGGAGAAGAAAAATTTGTTTTGATTTTGACTTACCCTTGATAAACCAAGAATTAGCATAACAGCTATTAGAATAGTACTCTAGTATATAATAGGCATAGTATGCTAAGTGGATACGAGAGCACTGTTAAGTTGTTATAGTTCCTTTGCTTATAACCTCACGATTATTTCCAAATATTATACTTCAAGTATATATATAATGTATACATGTTTAAATTTAATTTTGTCTCGAAATATTATGAATATTTTATCATTTTATTTCAAGTTACTCACAGACTGATCAGGCTCTCTTGTTTTTTTTCGTATTCCAACTCTATTTTTCTGTTTCAGTCATCTGTTGTACCCACCTTTTGCTTTAAACTCCATTTTTCTTTCTTTTTCCCACCTGTTATTTCTATATCATTTGTCTGGCCCCTCCAGTACTTTTAAGCAAACTGGGTCCCCTCCTTGGATATATTTCTCTCGACATCTTTCAAACGGTCGGATACGATCTTCGTCGCGGATATAATTTACGCCCATTAAGTAATGAAACCTTCAACGTCAAGAAATGAACGTGCCGATGGATTCTATGGGACTCACGTAATCGCGAGCCGACCTACGAGACTGGCGTGCGCTGTTCGCGCTTGTTTACCGCCAATATCTCTCCCTCTCTCCCTCAGAATGTATGCGCATAACATCCTGAGGCCACGAAACCCATCTTTTATTCCATCGCGAGCGAGTCGGTCAGATCCTCCCTCCAGCGCACTCAAGACTCACTTGAACCTCTCTTACTCTCTCTACACTCGAGTCGAGGACAACTTAACTCTCTCCATCTCTCCGTAACCAACTCCTTTCCCTTCGAATGCAATTTTTGAATACGACATAATGCACACGTTATTTTTGTTATAAATTCCTGATTTGCTCTCAAAGACAGTCATCAAGTATATTTAAACGTACTTGTCGAGGCGTAGATAGAAGAAAGGAAAGAATCTGCTTCAATATCAAATCAAATAATACATGATAATTATAGCTGTATTAACATAATTAATGTAACATATTCATTGAGTGAACACAATAAGCAGCATATCAAAGGAATAGGTAGGTGAAATACACTTATAATAGTTTGTATTGCATGATGTATGCATTAACAACCAATCCCTTTATTACTTTGTAGATTGCAGATACTAACCAATTATCTGCATGAGACCCTATTACATAGCATGTTTCCATGTAGTAAGTACTCTAGTTGCATGTAAGTAGTACATGCTTGGTGATCTCCACCCCCTGCCACACACCCTTGCGGTGGCTTGCAGGGTATCGCGTAGATGAAGATGTTTTATGCATTGATAAATCGTGCATGTTTGGTATAAACATGCATGGAAACAAGGACAACGATATTTTTGTGAATAATTATGAAATTTATTTGTGGAGACTATCAAATTAGTAACACCTCCCATTTGCATGTATGTAAATAGGGAGTGCATGCACGGACTAGAATTGCTCTACGCCTGCATGAATTTTTTTTCATTTTGTTTTAAAATAAATGCCTTGTGGTGGTTCACCCCCTACCACACACCCTTGCGGAGGCTTTCAGGGTATTATATAGACGAGGATGAAATAACATCATTTATCGTTAATATTGCAAGCTATCAGGCTGTATGCTAGCTAGTATGCTTGTTTCCCATTCTAAAGGGTCCGAAATCGAATCCTGAAGCCCTTAGGGTGCTGAATATGAAATGAGTGGAATGATTGACATAAGTGAAAGTTCTAAGGAGAAAGGGAGAAATAGCCTTGGGAAAAATAAGGAAAAAACAAGGAAATCTAATCGGAAATATTTAGATGCATCATGGTCTGTTTAAGAGATGTTGGGAAATGATGTCTCTGCAAAGTAGTGCAATAATCGTAAATTTTTAAACTTATGTTTTTTAAACATGGGTATTAATAAAAAATATATTAATGAATTGATATTTTCCAAATTGTAAGGCGAAGCGAGGCCTCAAATTAGAAATCGCTTGGCGTCTTTCGTTAAGGGAATTATTTATATATTTTGCACCCGGCCATAAATTATTAGAATAAAAACATGTACCTACAAGTTAAAAAACGTTGTACTGATAGATTCAAAATGTCATTTTACTCCCTTACTATAAGATAACACAATAGGCAGCATAGCAAAGGGATAGGTAGGGGAAATATTTTACAGTAGTCTGCAGTGCATGGTGCATGTATTAACAACCAATCCCTTAATTACAATGTAGATATGAACCATCTAGCTGCGTGTGACCCTATTATCTAGCATGTTTCCATGTAGTAGCCTAGTTGATTGTCAAAAGTGCATGAGTGATCTTCCAAAAATATCTTCTATGATGATATTTTTTAGTTCCTACATGAGTTAGCAGAGTTAAAACATGCACCTACACGTTTTAAAAAAGTAATCATTACATTCGAATTTCCTGTTTGCGAACATACGTAGGATGTAGAAAACGGGGGGTGTCTCGGAGTGAATGCGAGCACCAGCACCGAATCCATTGGTAACCAACGTCGCTCGCCGCCACCAAACATGAGGGTTGGGAAGCCTCATGCGCCGTGGACGGCACCCAGGACTGGATTCCACGCTTCACGGAGGCGTGACCTTCCGACACCGGATACCCGGATTGACGTCACCGTTTCTGCAGGCGGAGAGTTCGGTCGTCCGCGGGGGCGGAGGGGTGAAGGAGTGAGGGATGGGGTTGAAGGCAAGGAGGAGTGGGAGGGTAAAGAGGCTGCGGTTAGTGCCGGGAACAGGGGAGCTCTCTTGCCTCGTCCTCACACCCTTGTAGTAGAGTGAAAGAGACTTGTAAAAATGTTATTTTTTCCGTGTGTGATTTTATGTGATTTAATTTGCTTAAGCTCATCTACGTCTACACACCTACACAATACCTTCATCTACATCTACATCTACACGATACCCTGCAAGCCACCGCGAGGGTGTGTGGCAGGGGGTGAAGATCACCAAGCATGCACTACTAACATGCAAGCAAGCAACTAAAGGGTCTCATGCAACTAGATTGTTAGTATCTATAGTATTTGAGGGGTTAATACATGCATCATGCACTACAGAATACTCTAAAATATTTCCCCTACCTATCCCTTTCCTATGCTGCCTATTCTGTTCTCTTATAGTACGGGGGAAAAATGCCATTTTGAATCTATCGGTACGACAACCTATCTCTCTAATCTTATTTATCTGGTCGAATCTAGCATAATACGCTGGTGTTTTTAATATGTGCCTAACATCTTCAGTAAAGCTATCCGATTGAAATTTCTGCAATAGATTTAATCTGAACTTTAATCTACGCTCTGATAATGATTCCCACCCTAATTCTTGTATTAATTCTGATACACTACTCAACCTATCGTAACACCTTACGAGCCACCATAAAGGTTTGTGGCATGGGGTGAATTCCTACCAAACACCCTTATCTCGGACCTCGCATGTCGGATAAAAAGTGGAATTTTGTGGTGTGTTCCGCATGATATTCATAATATTCCCACATTAGGTGTTCTAATACCAGATTGACTATTGCCAGGTTGTAGGTTGAAATGTGGACTTAATCTCAAAAATAAATTGTATGATGATATTTTCACTGATGACGTTCAAAATATTTTGCGAACTCCAACTAACTATGGTAGACTGGACCATAATCACAAATTTAGGGAAATTGATTTTCGAACCTTCAGATTCAAAATGTAATTTTTTAATGGAATTTGAATGAAATATATCCAATAGCATAAATATGAGTGTTTCAACGGATAGGAAAGGAAGTTGCATGTTGGTACAATGACTTTAAGCTACCCCAACTAGCAGCATGTTTTTGCGTGCTTGCTTTGCTATTTTTATCTTTTTTAAAATTTGAAGTTTAGACTAGTATTTACTACTAATTCTTATTTATGCATGATATACATTGCATGTTTGCTATGAATTCACCCCCTGCCTCACACCTTTATGGTGGCTTGCAGAGTATTGCGTAGATGTAGATGTGTGTCGCTAATATAAATAAACTTTATAGTAGGTATAAACGTGAAGTATGCTTGGTGTTGACTCACCTCCTGCCACTCACCATCGAGATGTCTTCCAGGGTAGTCAGTGGATTAGGTATACCTCGTTCAATTTTCGACCGTCGGCGATACTGTTTTATTCAAATGTCCGCGAAATATTCCGTAAATGTTCTCCTCTTTATACAAAATGTTGTGCAAATTATTATTCAATCGATCAGCTCGATAGTCGATTGACCACAATCGACTCTGATTCCCTGATAAAGAATTAGAATATTATTTAGATGAACCCAAACTAAGACGCACTGTTCAACTGTGGCGTCCGAATGCTCTCATAACAAACCGGAATGATTTTCAATAATGGCATCTAATATTTATACATTTCCCATTCAAAAGTAAAAAAATCCGTGCGTGAGCATGGTTTTTTAACTTGTTACCCCGGTATAATCTATAAACGCCAATATTTCTTCCCCTACGACTAACAGCTAGAGAATCTTGTGAAATACTTGTCCATTCTGCTTGAGTCTCCTCGCCCGAGGGTGGCGCCGTCGATCCTGGCGCCACCCTTTCCGCGCCCATACCTTTCCCCTGGATGTCACCCGGCAGGGTGCCCACGCGTTCCCCTCGGCCATCTCCCCAGCGATGCGATCTCACGAGGGGTGAGACGGAATAGTCTCGAAAACATCCCTCCTCCAGTCGACGTCGTGCCTTGCATGCATCAGGGAGTCTGGGGATGCGATAGCGTCGAGACATTCGTAATGAAAGACTTGTGTTTCCATTTTAAACGCATCCCTATTCATGCGCCTCCTAATCTAACCATCGCCGGATCGCTCGGTCTATTCTCGCTATTTTTTCCCTGCGTGGTCTTGCATAGCTGCCTCTAACAAACTACAGAGTTTTAGCGGGAGGAGGAGGAGTTTTCAGGGAACGGAGGAAGGATCGAGAGAAACCCGGCGTCGACACTACTAGAATAGAATATTCTAGTAGTGTCGACATAGAAAATTCTTAACGACAGGCGCCAAGGGGACCACCGCTTAACGTCCCATCCGACGGATGGAGTGCTGGACCTGAAATGCCCTCCACTAGGCACTCTAGTCGGGACCGGTTTGCCACGGAAAAATCCACCACTGTCGAGAATCAGACCCGGGCCCTCGTGATAGGAGGCCAGTACCTACTCATCTACATCTACACGATACCCTGCGAGCCACCGCCAGGGTGTGTGGCAGGGGGTGAAGATCACCAAGCATGCACTACTAACATGCGAACAAGCAACTATAGTGTCTCATGCAACTAGATTGTTAGTATCTATAGTATTTAAGGGGTTAATAGATGCGTCATGCACTACAGAATACTCTAAAATATTTCACCTACCTATACCTTTGCTATGCTGCCTATTTTATTCGCTTATAGTACGGGGGAAAATGCCATTTTGAATCTATCAGTACGACAATCTCTCTAATCTTATTTATCTGGTCGAATCTAGCATAATACGCTGGTTTTTTTAATACGTGCCGAACATCTTAAGTGAAGCTATTCGATTGAAATTTCTCTAATAGATTTAATCTGTACTTTAACCTACGCTAATACCTACTCTAGCCACCATACCAACCGGATCCCCAAATTTTAGCAGTGTAAAGGGGAAAGTCACATAAATAAAAGGGAAAGTCACAGTTGGTTTAAGGTACCACTGAGGTAATACCGCACAGGCTGACCCATATTTGTCATGAACTCAATTTTAAGAAATGTACAAAAAGCACAAATATTCCGAGGATAGATTCTAACTTACCAGGTCAGGCCAGCACGATGCCGACCAGACTACCGTGGCCGAAATTTGTAGGAAAACCGCAGTGTATCGAAGTGATATAGAATATCCCATTCACGCATGATGGTCCCTCACGTTCCGGGGCAAGCGTAAATTTTCTCCCTGAACAAAACACAAATGTCGACGTAGTCGGTGAGGGAGGAGCTCATCAAATATCGTATCATGCTCAACGGTGTTAAAAATTCACTCATAAGCCATTTGCTTTCCTAATGGAGATGTGGTTTCCAGACTGTTACTTAAGTTTGGTTCAGCCAGATGTCATTCATTTGACTTGAATCTGGAACCCCCAGTCAGTTAAGATCAAGGTGTACCTGATACGGTTACTCATTTTTCAATAAAATTTTTCAGGAGATGCCTAATTTATCCTACTATTCTCAAAGCGTTTTCCTCGGGTGCTTGGTCCATGCGCTTAATATTCATCATCACAATCACCATAAAAATCACGGTCCTACAATTTTAAGATTGCTTTGGCGCAGCTCTCCATTCGAGTCTCCGCTGGTAATCTGTTCATACTTTGTGCAAATCTTTTTTTTTAATCCATCGCCATTTAACACGTGTTTCATTCCTTTTCCATTATTCCTGTTCACTTCTTCCTCGAGATAGCCCTCATTAGATCATCTTTTCTAAATATTTGACCAATTGGCTTGCCCCGTCTGCTTTTTAAACTTTTCAGAAGACTTCTATTTATTTTATTTCATTAAAAAAAAGGAATGCTATCGTAGGAATGTTATTGTCAATGCATTCATTATGCATTCATATACAGTAATACATTGTGGTGTGATTCCCTACTTTTTACTCTTAATTTTACTTTCAGTTTAATCCGAAATCTACATCTACATAATACCCTGCAAGCCACCACAAGGGTGTGTGGCAGGGGGTGATTTCTCACCAGACATGTACTACATATCATGCATAAAAAGGGAATAGTATTAATATAGTAGTCAGAACTACACTCTCCGACAGGACATATTTACCGTTATTCGTATCTCTAATTGTTCGAGGGAAAAAGGACATTTTGAATCGGTCGGTTCGGCAATCTATTTCTCTAATTTTATGATTATGGTCTAGTCTGCCACAGTAAGTTGGGGTTCGTAAAATATTTTTAACATCATCGCTGAAAATATTGCCTTGGAATTTGTTTAAGAGATTAAGTCTAAATTTCAACCTGCGATCTGACAATGATTCCCATTTCAATTCATTTAATAGATTGGTTACGCTAATATAATCATCGTATCGTCTCTTTACAAATCTTGCCGATCTTCGCTGCACACGTTCAAGTTCATTACTTAGACCGATTTCGTAGGGATCCCATACACTGGCAGCATATTCCAAATGGGGTCTAAGAAGGGAAAAGTAGCTGATTTCTCGTACATGATCGTCACATTTACCTTAATGCTTATAACATATTAACTGTTTTGCACTCGGCTACCTGGGAACCTACATTAAAGATAGAGTTAAGGTGCTCTGTATATTCCAATTGGTGACGTATTCAGGACGTTCATACTATAAACTCTCAGTAGTATATGTTTGTCATTTACAATGGAATACTTAAATTTCCGGGTTATTATTAGCTCACATTTTGCTTGACATTAAAAATCCACTAGGGCCAGAAGAGTGAAGTAGAGTGATGGTTACAAACTTTTTCTTCACTCCTAACTTCGAATCGGCGAGTCCACGGTTCAAATCTGCCCGATTCCTCTCAGGGAAATCTAATGCTTGATGCACTTGCGTGATATTCTGGCCAATGGACAATGGTTTGGGTAAACCACATTTGGCGCAGGTAGAAGAACTCAGTCCTCGTACTTGGGATTTTAGAGGTCATCTCCGCCCGTCCTAACTTATCAAAACGTCCTTCGGATTGATGGATTTGGCTTTCTCAGAACATGGGTTTGCCATCGGCGCAAAGAGCATTTTTTTCAAGTAGGGGACCAGGACAGGGAGGGAATGAAGCAATGGAAAAGCACTATTTGAGGAGGGGTCCGGGGGTGTTCTGAGAAACCCCGGGATAGAGATATATTCGGAGGCGCCCGCTACGTGGAAATTGTGAGGAAAACGAACCTGAAAGCACTTGGCCATAAAAAAACAACGCAAAGGAACAAAACCATATTTTCGGTGAAGCAAACAAAATTGTATTCACGATTGACTCTGACATTTCTTCGTGAAATTAATTTATATTCAATACATCTAGAGATGGGCAACTCGGTAAATTACCGCGGTATTTTTCGTAAATTACCAACACCCCTGAAAATTACCGTAATAAACGGTAATTTTCAGAAAAGTTCTTTTTCTGAAAATTTCTTCCTCACAAAGAAACCATTGGAATGGGTGATATTATAAATTAAGTAGCTAAAACGATTTTGTTTACATCGTTTAAATTGTGTCCGTGATTAATTCAGAGTAAAATAGCAAATGTACATTGCGCAGAGGCATGTCTTTGGAAGGAAAATTACTCATAGTGTGACTAAAGAGAGGCAAATTGCGTGTTGCTGCCAGCTTCGTTATAATTTTTTTAATGAGTTATAATAGATAAACGTCGTGATGTGTTTGATGTAAGCGTCGGCATTTGTATCTCAATGCTATTTGATTTTGTTTTGAGTCCTCTGATAAGTATTTGCAGCTCAAAATTTAAAATTACCGGAAAATTACGGTAATTTACCGTCAATTGAAAATTACGGTAATTTACCCAGCTCTAATCACATCGCAAGCTATCAACTTTATACAACCCTCAATGAAATCATTTAATCTCTAACTCTAAGAAATGAGAAAAAAAACTTCAAGTGGGAAGAATCTCCAAGTTTCGTTATTTTCACCCCCTAATACCTCCAGTAGTGGGGAAGAAAAACTTCTATAAGAGAGAGGGAATCTATAAAGTCTAGCTATGCACCTCTGTTGGCGATATTGTATTCTTGGAATTGCAACGTTTTTGGCTGTTCAGTCAGATTTTTTGTTTATTGCTAAAGATCGATCGGTTTGGGAAATTTGTCGTATTCTTAGGATGCCTTGATTAAAAATGAATGCTTTCGCTGAGTGAATAAACTTAAAATTGTAACTTGTAAACTTGAAATCACAAGGACAGAGGTGAGTGAGTTTGATTTGCCGAATCCAACCTTTTATATGATCATTAAAGGCAAAGGCATGAAGTAACTCTTCTCCGAGGGATGCGGAAATATTAAGAGGAACGGAGCTATTGAATTTGAAAATTACCTTGTGCAATGAATTAAACAAGTCTATACGAAAGGAATCCCAATAGTGAAAGGAAGATGGACCATCGTTTACAGAAAATTCTAGTGACTTCACCGCAGCACCGGGAAAACAGAAATTTTAAGCTAGGAATGGCTGCGTTGAGTCTTTGAAAAGCGATATGACATAGCTTAACATATCTGAGAAACTTGCTTAGTGAGAAAAAATTCCTGGTCCTTTGAAAGCTCATTTATGAAGGTTCAACAGTATTTCAATAAGTATAGGTGTATTCGGTGTATTTACATGGTAAATCTTAACTTCCTACGTAAGAATGACGCTATTGACTCGCAGTCAAGCGCTGAATTGAAATGAAACTAACTCGCAATATGGTGAAACTGGACAAGAAGAGTTACTAACGCCAGAAATGGATATAAATTGTTCAACACTTACAGCATATTTGCCGATTAGATATTTCGACAAAGAGATTGGATACTGCGTTTTTTTCCCCTTGAGAATCTATCCTAATTTTACTATCTCTAAGTACAAAACTGCCATAAAAATTGGAGTGATATTTTTACATATTTAGATGTGAATTCGATCTTATACTTAAAGGTCGCTTTGGTGGTTGAAAGAACATTACTCACGTTTTACCTAGATCTAAGGATTGTGAAGTTCGGAGCTGGGGAGGGGAGAAGTCGCTGACTGTGGTTTCCCAGAAGGCTTTAGGGCGCATTAAGTTACATTCATCGCGTTTGTGGCTCTTGATGGTTTTGCGGGATCATTTGCACTTGAGCACTTGACCACACTACCATCAACAGCAAAAATTATCTCCCTCTGAGTTTACTGGCCGACTTAGGAAGACACAATAATATCGGAGAGTAGCAATGAATAGCATTGGTAGCTGCATGTTGGTATGAGTACTTAAAGCTAACCCTACTAACAGAATGTTTTTGCATGTTTGCTTTGCTGTTTTTATCTTTTTTAAATAGTGTAGTTCTGACTACTATTCCTTTTTTATGCATGATATGTAGTGCATGTTTGGTGAGAAATCACCCCCTGCCATACACCCTTGTGGCGGCTTGCAGGGTATTATGTAGATGTAGATGAATAACTAGATAGAAAGTACAGTCTTAAATGTGCCTCGAATATTTGAGATTGGGATAGGCATCCACTGGACAGGATTGGGAACTTAAACTTTGCTTGATATTTTTAAGACATTAATTTTCAACTATGATGTCAAGATGAAAGAGTTGAGGTTATAGAAAGACGTATTCTAAAATTAGTTTTTCATATTCAACATTCACCCTCACTGCACGAATAGGTTATTACTTTTAGAAAGATGTACACATGAACGTTTCACTTTAAATTTGTCATTCTCCCGTACTATTTTTTAATTGACACTGCGCTTCCACGGCTTGTAACCTGCCATCCCTTGCCATACGCTAATGTAGAGGCTCGTTTGATAGTTGGCATTTTGTTGTCAGTGCAATACTAGTGAACAGAATTTATGCATATGTAGAGAAGTTTTGCTGGATAGACAATTTTTACATCCATCTAGTAATCTGGCCTTCATGATGTACATTCAACTTTACTTTAAATATCCCACCCATTTCTATAAGATACTGTTTATATATTCCTTTGGAGTTTTTACAGTAGGCATGTGGAATCAGGAAGATTATCAAAACTTTATTCAGCAAATCTTGTCAATTTTGCTACTCAGAATCTATTTTGGCTTACAGAACAGTAAAAATGTTGAGGGTTAAAGGTTAAAGGATGGACTAAGCTACTTTGCACAAAAATGCACAGATTACGTGAATACATGTTACATGAATTTATGAACATTATTTGGTTGAGATTTTACTGGACAGAAAGATTTAAGGTTTGAATGCATTTATCCACAACGAAGTTAACAATATACATTCCTTTATCTTTTCTGAGTGTAATTAAATCCCTAGGATTACTATGACATGGCTCAACGAGTACATCTACATCTACATAATACCCTGCAAGCCACCATAAAGATGTGTGGCAGGGGGTGAACTCACACCGAGAATTCATTACATATCATGCATAAAAAAGGATCAGTGATAATATACTAGGCTAAACTTCAACTTTTATAAGAGATGAAAAGAGAAAAAGTAAAACGTTAATGTTCAGTACTGTCTCACATTTTATGTTTTTTTCCGTCCAATGTGCAATTCTTAACCTCTCTTCAAAATATTTGTCCTAAGAAAATAATTTAGTGCTTTTTGGGTAGAAATTTTCTGTTCCATAATACTTAACTTACAATTCATTTGCTGATGCGAAAACAGGGGTTTGGTTTTGCTTTCAGTTAATAGCGTCGACCCCCCATAATAATCATGTTTCTTCGAGGCCTAGAAAAGGTAGAATATGTCACTGTTCCGCAGTTCACTTTATTTAGCCAGTATTCTATGAGCAATTAGATATTCCCCCTCAAGGTCACGTAACATTGCACTTCCATCTCATGCCGCAATGATGTGTTGAATAACAAGCAGCTGGCCGCAGCATCTCCTCTATTTCATGAATTACATAACACCGATTATGATCAAATTGCGTATTACACCAATACTGAAAGGTCTACGAACACCCCTTGTTTTCGAATTGTCTCCCATCGTGAGGTGGCCTGTAATCCTTTAAATTGTGCAGTACTGACTAGTATATTACCTATAACTAATCATTTTTTATGCATGAAATATGATGCATTTTTGGTGTGAGTTCACCCCCTGCCGCTCACTTTTATGGTGGCTTGCAGAGTATAATATAGATGTAGATGTAGAATCCTACCTCGTAAACTTAACGTTTTGCCATCGGCAAGTATTTAACCCTTTGTGACTTCTACCTGCCTTTATCCCCTCTTTAAAATCTCTTTCATCTCTTTCCACTTCTACCCATAACCGCGATTCTCCCATGTCACCCTCTTCGGCATGAAGTCACATTTGAGTGCTCATCATTTCTATGACTTCTTTTCAGTTTCTCATGCCTATTCACTTTCCTCCTTGACTGTAAGCAGCAGTTGGTGCTCCTCTTGACTCTATTCCCTACCATTTTTCATAAAACTCTACAATAAAAGTTTCAATCCATAAATTTGCGGGAATGTTGGCCATTAAGTCCTCTTTGTATCCATTCTAATCCTAAACTTGTTTCATATCGGGATATAAACTGTTCAGTTAGGTCACTTACGTATTACCTAATGTAATTCTACTACCTAGTGTGTGATAATCTATTCTAATCTCATTCTAATCTTTCTAATCTATTAACCGGTAGTTCGGATTTCTTGTATCTTGTAATAAACAGTAGAAGTCAAAGTTTCTTCATTGCAATTATGGAAACCTTCCACCACGTCATATCTTCCAATTTCTATTTAATTCTGTATTTACTACTGGGGAAGCCGTGCGACGTTGCCGCAACAAATAGCCGCTGACCCGCCTCATTCTAACCCGTAAAAATATAAACTGATATAAAATTAGTCGAGTGAATTACGTTCTTAACAGCGATTCATATAACATTAGCACATCAAAGAATTTCAACGTAATGAAGACAGAAAATTTTCAACCATCCAGAGCCGAGGAAAACGCTTCTGATAAAAATGATTATAGTATCATTTCTTGGGCGAATAAAATTCTGAAATATATAGAAAACACATAAAAAAGTCTTTTCTATATTTTATTAACATTTAAATGAGATCCACTGAAGTAATTTTAAGAAATAAGTTTTTAAACTCGGCGTAACTGTTGAACACGTAAAAGACACTTTTTCCATTCAATCTTTAATTAAAAATATATAATTGCAAAACACTTAGGTTCCCTAAAAATAACAGAAACAAACGAGAAAAAATATGATATAATTAATTTTTATGTAGTACTTTTGATTACTTCATAAACTTCCTTCAAACTCGAGTGCACATAATATTTTGGTAGACAGTAGGTTCTCTAACTTCTTAGGCTATTTCTCATCGTTCAACCTAAATTTAAACAAAGAAATAAAAACACGAGCACACTTTAATACAGTGAAACCCGGGTCGTAGTAAAGTTTATTTTTGTGAATTTGGTTCGTGTTTTTCTTTCTTTGTTATCATGTTTCGCTTCCACTCCATATCATTTGAATCTTCAGAATTTGTTCTAAATGTAAACCTTGGAAAAAATACCCGTAACTGAGGCGGTGTGCGAGCCAGCTAGCTTTTAAGTTATGATGCCATTGCCTTCCGTGGTCGGCAGAAATAAATAATCAGCTCTGCTTATCGTAGCCGGCCAACGCGCAAATAAAACTTCACCTGAATGTTGAGCCGTGGCATTGAGACGTTTGACAAGGGCAATAGTCTGCGGTTGCGGCTCGCCTGTCAGCCACACTTAAGTTACTGATGGAATATGAGCCACACTGGTTTATCACGAGAGCAGTTCGGCACGTGTACCACCATGCGTCTCTGTAAGGCCGTTATGAGAAGGGCATGGCATTGCCCGTGACCGCTCCGCAATTACCTGCGAAGGTGATTTGTGAAGAGAAAACCTGGTGTAGTCTTTATTACGCAACAAATTCGATCCGGTGACTTCAATCCTCTAAAATTTCTGGCGTATCAGCTATCGGTTTATTTGCGATCAGTTGTTAACACAGTGAAATTAGGAGGATAAACCTGTTTGAGGGTGGAAATCCTAATTCGAAGCGATGTGATTCTGGTGTTGATAATTGAATTAGTCGAAGACTAGACAGTTGTTTGCTTCGATGGCTTCGGTTATACCGCATCATTGAACTTAAACTTACACCTAAAATGAAAAACAGGAAAATCCTTAAAAGACAAACACAGAATCCATACCCAGTGTGAGATTATAACCCACAGACTTTGGGTTTTCCAGTCCCTGGGGGGCTGTATTTGAAACCGTCGGAATTATCTCGGATAGGTAGGTTCCAACAAGAATGGTTCGCAAATTCAATCGCTCCCAACAATCTCACTCGTAGTTTTCATTTAAGTTTTTTCCATCCGTCTCGTGTATAGAGTCCGCGGATGAGAAAAACTCAAGTGAAAACATCGAGTGAGATCATAATGAACGATTTAATGAGAGCTAATGATTTCATCCTCCCTAGTGACATATCACGGCCTTTTTTATATTAGTTATTCCCGATTCTGTGTGCACTTCTAAAGGCCGTTTTACACGGTCATTGAAACTGCGCAAGTTGATGTTGATTCCGTTTGAGCTGTCGTCTGCGAAAGTCCGTGACGTAGAAATTGCGAGGACGCTTGCTTGACAGCTTTACACGGTGCAATCGTCGGTGCATTATGTCAGTGACAATATACCATTCAGTAGCGGCAATACCGTCAATATATCGCATAACGTCAAGATCTGTTAAGTAGCAATGAATTGTACGTGAACGATGCGATGAATTACCACCACTTTAAAATATAGTTTTAAGTCATTATCTAAAGATAATAGTGGAGACCCTAGTCCTGTATACTTAGCCCAAAATTTTCACCACGAACGAATGGATATGGGCCAAGGTAACAGGTTCTCCCTTTACGCACGAAATTTAAGCTTCCACGTGATTAATCGCCCAGCTCATCATTGCACTTTATTCACTACCTAAGGAGTTGAGTGCAAACAAAAACAATCAACTCAATCGTCAACAACCTATTTAATTGCTAGAATTCCCCAGGCAGTTCGTTGCCGCTACATCTGCATCATCTAGTGAGAGAAATAAACTTCAAACTTGCGCGAACACATTTATCAGATTAGAACATGTTCTAATTTGCTCGCAAGCGTTCGCGCAGTGGTGCTGCCTCGTCGCTTTACACGGCGCAATATTTCTTACGCAAGTGTTCTCGCCTGCGCAGCCTGCGCAGTATCAATGACCGTGTAAAACGGCCAAGATATGACAACCGGGGAACGAGTGTAAAGACTTCAGTCGTCAGAAAATAAGTGAGTCGGGACGTGGAAACGAGAACACCTTTCACCGACATCTCCTCTTCCATAACTGTCCCCACGATGTGCGTCAAGTGGCTTGAGGTGGCAAAACCACAGCCCACTTATTTCTCCCAGCCCCGCGACGATCGGCGACAGGGGAGGGAGGTCAAGACACGCAAAACCCCCCTTTCCGGCTTCTTTTCTAGGGTAATTTGCTCATATCCTCGATATATAAACCCGATTACCTCACCAGCGATTTAATTTTATTGCTTTTTATGATTTATTAGGTAATACGTTAAATTTATTTTTTTTTTAATTTTACATCATTGTTATTTTTATTATATATGTATCGTCACCGCCTCTGCAACCTTGTTACGCATCGCAAGCTTGAATGTTGCTGAAGTCGATGTCATAACCACTGGTCATCCATCCCAAGATTGACGCAGGTTCCGACTCTAACTTCCGTCAGCTAACCTCATCGTATTGGCATCCTTCATTGATCGCTCCGTATATCTTATCCGAGGTCTTTTTGTCGCAATTCTTCTCATTTACCCTTCCCTCAATAGCTGTCTTCGTGTAAGGACGTCATGCATTAAGATGCGTTCATATAAGTAGGTTCATCTCCTTTTCAGAATTGTTTGAGGTTCATTTTTCCTACAACTCATCTTGAAGAATCTCAGCGTTACATACTGGGTCTATCCATTTAAATTTCATCAATCATCGCTGACACCATCCATCCCGAGGAACCGGGTTCGAATCCCTGTATTAGAAGGTAGTTTTCATTGGTATAGCGGTCCCTGCTTGAGTTCGGAATGGAGTTTACTTTGACTGCTGTGCTCCGTCCGTTGGATGGGACGTTAAACTGTGGATCCGTTGGCGCATTTCGTTAAGCGCAGGCTACTGCCGACCCCAGGTTTCTCTCTACCCTTCCATCGTTCCCTGAAAAATTCCTACCACTTCCCAAGTAATGGATTCGTAATGCAGTTCTTCTTCCTAAAGGCAAGACAGAGAGATATGTTACTTTGCTCCCACTAGCCCTCATTTCGATTACTCCTCAGGAATTTAAGATCCAGAACATATTACATTATTGAATTGAAGGAAAAGCGAAAGGAAATTACGTTTTGCTTAAAGCGTTGTAATCTTGTCATGGGAGTTTATCACGAGTCATGAAAATGTCATGGAGAAATGGAAACGAAACAGTAGGATCTCATGCATACCCTGCTCCACATCCGCGTCACGGTCGCTCAATTATCGAGTCGCGGTTGAGGTCTCTTTCCCCAAGATCGCGTCGTTACTCTCGTCCTTCCGATTATGTCTGTCCTCAGTTTCACTTTTGAGGTTTTCCAATTATAGATCGGGGGAATGGAACAATTGGACCATGGAAATCGGGCCGTTATTTTCACGCCTCTAATGAGAGGATGGTTTCATTGAAAGAACCAAGTGCATTCTTCTGCAAAAAAATTGGAGATTCCCAGCAGAAATCTTGAAAGAAGCGATTATAATATTCAATAAATGTCAAACTCGACTGTATTTGACATAACGAAAGATGAATGGTTATTTCCAATGGCCACTGGCTCAAATTAATCTGAGGCTTCCGTGGCGATTATCAGTTATAATGGCTATCGTACGTTCCTCTGGGTTATGGTGTCTTTTGGCGACAGCGATATCTCCAGCCATACTGCTGGCGTCACTTCAGACCTGAAGACTGATGTAATTAAAGTTTGAAGTGTTATCAAAAATATCGTCATCACCTGGACAAATTACCTAGGACGCCCATATAAGGTAATTCCTCGGTGAGATGACGCCTAGGCGTTGAAACATTTGTCACAAGGTTAATTAATCTGTCACCAGTGGAACTGTCCGCTTTTTTAAATAATTTTTAAAATTTTATTTGGTCCACTAGTCCAATTAGTCAAATATCTGTTTGCACTACTTCCAGATTCAGACTGAGTCTTCGTCTGGTCAAACGGTTTATGGCGCATAGGCGTCAAAATATTCGTGTGGTAACTTTAACTAAATCAATGGGAAATTACAAAAATCAGTTGTTCTTTTATCAATAAACCTTTTATGACGATATGTACATTCTAAATTGCTTACAATCTCTGTTTTCTCATCTTATTCGTTTCCTATATTCTTCTTTCTTACAAACTTATGTAGTCCGCCAGATTTTCAATATTTACACCCTGCATCTAATTTTTCTGTGCCGTTTATATTTCTTTCAACAATTCCTTTCCTTTTCTCATCGCAAGCAACATCTCTTCGTTTCTAACTTTTGATTTCACAATATGTGAATCGGTCAACAATTCTAGGATTGGTTTTACGCAGCCCTCCACTCGATTCTTCTATCGCCCAACCACTTCATATTGACGTAGCTCCTATCTTTTACATCCTTCACAACTTGCTCCATATACCTCTTACGAGGCCTGCCTTTTCCATTCTTCCCGTTCACTTTTCCCTCGACGATTGTCTTCATCAGGCCATCGTGTCTTAAGATGTGACGTATTAAGATGTCCCGTCTTCTTTTTAAAGGTTTTCAGTAGCCATCTCTTCTCTCCCACTCATCTTAAGACTTCTTCGTTTGTCACTCGATCAATGTGTGAATATGAATCATATATGTACTCGTATTATTATTATTCGAATGAATATACACTTTATCCGTCGCTGTCACTCTTTGGGATAAACTTGTCCGCTCTTCCAACTCATGGTAAGATGAGTTCATGTTATCCATGGGCTGCGAGGAAGAGGCCGAAGATGGTTCTTACCAATCGGAAATGAAGTGGGGCCAGCTCTTCCGTCACTAGTGTCACTATCCGTTGATAGAGGCCGCCACATGGCCGAGTTTAACAATCGACTGATAAAGGATGTCAGTTGATAATGCTCGCCTCTAGACAGGCGGCAATTTGCGTCATGCAAAGGTCGAAATCGTTAATTCTGAGGTCATCGGAAATACTTCTTCTATAAATGTCGAACGAGCGAAACTCGTACGTTTCGCTTGCTTAAGCGGGAATAAATATTTTCGCCGTTTCCTACGCGTTGGGTGTTGGGTGAACGCACTTCTGGGATGATTTATTTTATTCTCCCCTCAATCTCGTTCGTGGATCCCTTTTAATTTTATGGATTCGCGTGGATTGCAAAAACATCTGACGATGGACCCAGGATGTGCGATTTAAAGGTGTAATACTGCGTTGAAAATGAAAACTATCGTACAATACGCTTAATTATACCTCAAATGCGATACGAACTCGCCCGTTTTTCACTTAGATTGAATGAGGTTATTGGTTTTCTATCCAGCTAATCATGGATCATTTGCGGACAACCTTTACCCAAAACTGCGGAAAACATTTATAATGGATATATTCAGTAATATATATACAAGCTTACCATTGGATGGCCTCGTTGATTGCAATACGGTATAGTATATCCAGTCTCGGTATATTCAGTATCGGTAAATATATCCAGTACGAGTGTAGCAATGGATAACATTGGTAGCTGCATGTTGGTATGAGGATTTATAGCTAACCCAACTAACGGCATGTTTTTGCATGTATGTTTTGCTATTTTTAACTTTTTTTAAATAGCGTAGTTTTGAACAGTACTTATAAAATTACTGATCCTTTTTTTTATGCATGATATGTAATGCATGTTTGGTGAGAATTCCCCCCCTGCCTCACACCTTTATGGTGGCTTGCAGGGTATTATGTAGATGTAGATGGATAATAACCTTTAGCTAACCCAATCAGCAGCGCGTGTATGCACACTTTCACTGATCTATAAATTTCTTTTTTATTGTTTTAGTTCAACTAAAACATTGCTACTTATCTTCTTTAAGCATGATAGGTAGAGCATGTATGGTGATGATTCACCCCTGTCCCACACCTTTATGGTAGCTTGCAGGGTATTATGCAGATGTAGATGATATACTTAGAAGAGCACGACTTTTGACGCAGTCTCCAAGTGCATTACCTACGCTCTTTCTTCGAAATATTGATCGACTGTAATAGATAATATATACTAAATTATTCGTGTTATTTTATTTATTAGATGCATTAACTGATGCATTTATATGTTATAACATTAATTAACCAGAGAGTCACAGGTTCAAGTTATGTCGATGGCAGATTATTTGCTGAATAATTTATAACTCCAACCAAATATCTTCTGAACAGCTGCAGGCATCAAATCTAATACTATTGGCTCTTGTGGCAGCCTTTTTAGGTTCACCTGTAATATAATACAGTGTATATCTAATGTGATCGTTGGTTATAGTTTAAATTTCAGCATTAAATTGTTCAAATTTACTGATAAGTTGAGAATTATCATTAGAACTGTTTGAAAATAATCGTTTGGGAACGTTTCAAATTAAATTTCCTAAGTTGATGGTTTTGTTCGTGGCCAGTTGAAGCGCAGTGTCGATTATCTTAATTTTAACCCAAGAGGTTGAAAGGAAAACCCACCATTAAATATCGGCTCGTCAATTTAATTTGATGGCTGTACATGTTATTGACAAGAAATAAAAGACTGTGGCGAGAGAGTCTTTCCTCCTCTTTTACCGCGATCAAAATTCCCTCCATAACTCTTGCGATAAGTCCTAACGGTCGAAAAGTGACGGCAAAAAAAATGAAATACCGACAGGCTTAAGAATGAGACGGTGTAGTCAAATTGAACTCACTAAATCAGCTGTCCGTCCACTTTCGTATTAAATACGTCAAACTACTTAACATTCCAGATCGCTATTATGATTGACGTATCCCTCGTTCTCTCCGCTCCATAACTTCCATCAATATGTAAATCGGTGGACACGAATTTTCTGAATTAATGCCATGTCGTTAATTATTGGCAATAAAGATTTCCCTTAAGGCAAGAGAGTGTCGATTAGGATCTCCGTTTAATTTCTTATTCATCAAGGAAAATTTCTAGTCGGTGTATAGAGAGTGTGCGCGGCTAATGCAATAGCGAAAATTTAATGCAATTATCGGGTGTAGTCAACACTAATAATCATAATCCCTGATGTGAGGGAGTCGAAGGATGTCATAATAAATTTACGTGGCCAAAGGCATACATTCATAATCTTCAAATACAGTACATTCCCGAGCGTGAATTATGGTTCATCCGGTTCATCTTAATAGAGTTGGCTTGTATTTAGGTGCCGATCATAAACTGACCTTCTCAAGCAGCGAGTTCTATTACACGGCACGAGATCATGCTTTTGGCAAGAATTTTTTTCATTCATTGCATACCATACCTCTATATTAATGAATCCTTGGTACTTGGGGTCTCGGGCACTTGAGTCTGTCTTGCCAAAGTGATTTGAACTTGATGCAGCTTTCTCTGATTTTCATAATAATTTTTTTGTTGATTCAAAGTATCATTTTCCTTTTTGGTTGATTTACCGCGTAATTGCAAGCCTGTACGTGGTACTGGATGTGAATATTAGTGAAATTCATCCAAAATCTCAGTATTCAACTTAAAAAATAATGAAAAAATGTGCGATTTTTTCCACTTCTCAGTGAATCCGATACCCTTCACTAAATTAACCAACATAAATTAGTACACAGTAGGTACCCATTGTTACTTAGACGGACGAAAATCAGCGATAGAGGACGAGGTAGTGTGGGCAGCGGGTGGTGGTTAGATTTTTTGCTTTCGCTGGTGGCAAAGATCTTTGAACAGAATTAAGTTGGTCCATGTTAGAGTATTCCTGTGGAGAGTATTCCGATTAAGATAGGTCTAAATGGACATTTAATTTTTCCCACCCCCTAAATTCCACACGATGTCCCTCTTCAGACCCTCATACCTCCTACCACCCATCTTTCCATCCAAGCTACCCGGTCTTCTCCTCCCTCTTCCCCGCTTACCCAACGTTCTTCCCTCAATCACTTCTTTCAAAACACCATCCCCTTTTATTACCTTTTCCATCCACACCTTCTGCCTTCTCCTAATTTCATCTGTCAAATTTCTTCCCTCTCCTATTAACTCTAGCACTTCATCGTTTGTCCTCCTTTTGACACACTTCACTTTCTCCATCCTTCTCCACACCCACATCTCAAAAGCCCTAAGCCTATTTTTATCTTCTTCTTGCAAAGCCCGCGTTTCCTCCCCATGTAGCGTAACGCTGCATACTAAACTTTTCACTAGTCTTTTCTTAACTTTCCTACTCAACGCCCCTGTCATTAGTTCACACCTACAAGTAAAAGCTTCTTTTTCCAATGCGATTCTCCTTAGAAGTGTTGAATAGGGGCGAAAAGAAAGGACTGACAAAAGTCTAATATTGAGCTTGAACTTGTACGGTGCCCTACGTGAACTTTAAGGAAATAGCCTGTGGACTTTTATTGAATTCATATCAATTTCTATTTCAGATGAGGTGCTCCCGTTTGTCCTTAATTAGAAAAAGGAATCATAAAACTATAGCATTTCCTCGAGGTGGAGATATAGTGAGGCAATAAATAAGTTTTACTTTCCAACGTTTACGTCTTAATACGCGCAGCTAAATGTTTGTCATTATCCGAGGAAGATACTCCTATCAAGTCCATGCCTTTTCATAAGAAATGCATTTTTCTTTCTACCTGTTTTCCATCGGTACGATCTCCTGGCTTTCTTTGCTGGATATCTTACGAAATATGACGTTAGTTGTTTTGTGGAACCTTTGTTTGCATGAATACAAATATGTAAATTGTTTTCGTAGAATGGCACTCTGAATATGTCCTTGAGACAGCGAAATTTTGGCACTAAGTGAGTGTATATCAAAATGCTTCATTTTATCCTAATGCTATACTTTTGTAATGATTTACATTGGAAGCAATTAAATTTGATATTCATATGATTAGAAGAAGATTGATGTATTTTTTGATAAAATGCGAGGGCAGAGTAAAGAATAATTACGGCTGAAAATAAGAACCGTCATCTCTTCTTGCACGCGTAATTTAATCCGCACATATTTTAATTTATACCAGGATAATGTTGATTGCCACTACTAATTTCTCATGGAAATGTATATATAAGTGTAGTAAATTTCGCAAATTTTTCTCTGAGCACCACATGCATCGTAGTTGCGTTTCACTTGCGTTTGAAATTGAACATAATGAGTCATGGTTACGAATGTAAGCTCTAGGAATTGTGAGAATTGTTAGCACAAGCCACAGCTGTTGTCTTGATTCTTTCTTTGGCTCGGAATCATTCCAATATCGTGAAGGTAAATTGGAATGATTCCGTCTAGAAATGCTTTTCTTTTGTCGTCCGCCGGTGCGCAGAGTAGCATTTAAATTCATGATCCCGTTTCCTGTTTAATTCGTTATTTATTGCGGAATGATTACTTTTATCAATACCTAAGCGGCTTATCCTTGTTAGCGGGCAGGAAAGCAAGTGAATGATCATGAATTGGGAAGTAAAGTGGTTACAGTCTATCATTTCCCAGAATGCGAGGTCCTGGGAGCATATCATTTCCTGCTCTGGCGTTTTCTTCATTGTCAGAAGCTATATTTATGCTAATAAGCGCTCCGCTGATCTTTCTAGAGCATTGTTATGGTAGGCAGTGACGGTGATGCAATAGTAATAATTGCGAAATGTTCTCGTATATTCATTAATTGGGTGTCGGCTCCCTCTCCACGAATTTTTTTGGCCTTCGCGCGTTTACTAACATTATACAAATAATTATTTCATCGCGTACAATTAATCGCATATGAAATAGTTAAAATCAAGCATTTTTATGGTCATTCAGTATGATGCATATGCATAAAAATATTTGCCGAAACCCGGGATTGAACCAGGGACCTTTAGATCTTCAGTCTAACGCTCTCCCAACTGAGCTATTTCGGCTTCTTTCGAGGTGACTATTTATGCCGTTGTAATAAAAATTAATGCACATAAGCTTTCCTAGTAATTCCCCTGTCAAATTAGTCCGCTAGCTCCTCACAGCTTCCAACGCGTGCTTGCGTCATCGTAGGGCATTTGTTTAGACGCTATCGCAAAACCCTGGGATAGGTCCATAGACCATGCAAACGAAAGGTAACTTTTTGTCTTTGAATTCAGCGTTTTTCTCTGTAATACTAACACTAATATAGAAATTGTACGTGGCGACCAAGCGCAATGGATGCATGTGAGGATGAATTATATTTTATTTATTAAAATGCTCCAGGCAATCCTAGGAAGAGAAGTTTTTTGTAGTGCATTATATGTTAGCAAAAATATTTTATGCACTGCTGATTTTTATCTGAAATAATTGTCACGCAAAATTTTTCACAAACATTTATTATAAACAATGGCAAGGAAAAAAATTAAAAATTCTTTATTTCTGTAATGAATATCAATATGAAGTCTGCATACAATTTGAAGACGATCTTCATTTTAGAAAATGAAAATCGATGGTATTGGCGAAATATAGCGATTAGTTGGTGCGAATATTCTAACTCACCTTTGTGGGTGGGTGTCCTTAGCTCCGACGAGATGCTCGCCGCCTACTTAAAGACAGATCTATGCGCGCAGGTGCACGTTAATCTTCCAGTGAAATTCATTTATAGGCGTCCCAAATATCACTAATCCCAGCTTATCACTTATCAACCCAGCTTATAGGAAACCTAAACTCGAATTTTTTTATATTTCATACTTTTGTGTTCTTTTTTCAACTACTTCGTACATCTACATAATAACCGGCAAGTAGTGTGGCAGGGCTGAACCATCACCTGACGTGCATTATGAATCAGAGAGAGCACCTTCTACATCTACATCTACATCTACATAATACCCTGCAAGCCTCCTTAAGTTTTGTGGTTGGGGGTGAATTCACGCCAAACATGTGTTGTATATCATACATAAAAATGGATCAGTAATAATATACTAGTGTAAATTTGTCAATTTAAAGAATATAAAAATAGCAAAGCAAGCATGCAATATGATGATGATAGTTCGGTTAGCCTAAAGTCCTTATACCATGCAGCATGACCTATGCTCTCCATTGATATACAAGTATTTATGATATTTGATATTTTTACAGCTATTCTTCTCCCTAATTGTACGAGGAAAAAGGGCATTTTGAATCTGTCAGTTCAGCAATCAATTTCTCTAATTTTGTGAATAAGGTCCAGTCTACCGTAGTACGTTGGGAGTTCTCAAAATTTTTAAACGCCATCAGCGAAAATATAGGCTACTAGCAGTTGAGGCATTTTGGGAAGATAACTTTTTGAGGTTTTTGGCCCCATTGTGCGGAGTCTGTCCGTATGGATTCACCGCAGATTCCCACCCTCGCCTCCCCGGAGGCCGTGGGTGCGTCACCTGCGAACTCACCTTTGTGCAACCACCGTCTTGTTTTCCGACCGGCCTTCAAACTTGCACAACCCTGCTGAACTCGGGTGAACGCCCCATCCTCCGCGCCCTAGAGCCCTCGCGCTGCCCGTGTTTTGCCCCATTCGTCCGATCTGGACGATCGGTAAACACCGGTGGACCGGTCGCTGAACCTTGGAGAACCTCCCCGGTCTCACGCTCTCCCCTGAAAACGTTTCGGCCCGAGTGTGAGCTGTCAACACATCGTCTGGCTCGCCCTCGGGGAGTCCTCACCTGATGGACGGCTCAAGTCTGCCGACCGATTATCGATTCATCAACGAGTCGAGTATTTCCACCCATATTGGCTGGGCCGTCTCAGCCATTGATACGTAGGTACCAAATCAAGGGCATTCGTAGCTTTTCTTCCGAAATCCTTGCTTGAATCTCCCTGCCATTCATTCTCATCTCTTGCCCTCTAACACAATATTCTCGTGTCTTCTATTCTACGTTTTAACTCATTACGCCCTGAATATTTTCCGTTAGCCTTCAATTTTCTCAAGCCAATGTCCTTTCTGCCAAGATCTCCACTTCTTCAATATTTGTCCTCCGTATGCAACTTAACTTCAACTTTGGGATAATTTCCATCAGCATTTGCTGAACCAAAATACTCCCTTGATAAGTGAGCTGTTCCACATGATCCAATTCTTACCCTCAGGTAGTTAATTATTTATTCTAGTCTACTTTGCTGATTTTCATCACCTTTGCCAGTAAGTGGTAGGTATTCATCCCGGGATTATCACAAACCGCGCTGTTTGACTGCTGGTGCCCTGTTGACTCTCCTACAAGTCGCTTGGTCATCCACTAATTTTACTGAATGTATGAATTCTCCTAATTTTTCCACTCTTAGCCCTTAGCATTGCAGGTAATGACATTTTTCCAGATTAAACGTTAAAAAGCGATGGTAAATTTATGCACTTTGACACGCCCCCAGGCCTGTCTCCACCCATTCTGATTCCCTTGACCCTACTCTTCTTGCTGTAATGATTGTGTGTGTTCATAAATTAGCATTTTTTCTTGTTAAAATAATGATTTATTTATATCAAATTGGAAATTATTTTTTCAGCAGTCTGTTGTACCTGCTCCCATCCACTGAGCTCAGAAGGAGGCACTTTTTAACTAAATAGTTTATCAAGCCTCGAATAATGTATTTAAATAACACGGTTGTTAACCTGACGGTGTATTTGTTGTGTTATGATTGATCTCACAGAGCGATAAGCTCAAGCACTCGTGATGCTACCGATAAGTTATGCTAGTTAATAAATCTCTCAAGTGACCGAGCATATTTGTCTGAAATGAAATTCGGAGAATCGTAATCCTCCTCTATCTTCAAGACTCGGTGGTCCCCGAAAGAGATTTAACTCCGAAATTAGTGCGGATCTAGATTTTTTCCCGCCATAAATCTTTCGTCTCCGCGACGTCTTCCAGAAACGGACCACCTCGATCCTATGTGAGGAAGAAGGGGGGAGGGAGGGAGCGGGGGGGGGGGGGGAGGGGTAACGTGATGAAGCGAAAAGGTATGGCGATCTATTCGACATAAATTGAGGTAGCTATGCCTCTATCCTCCCCTCGCGAGTTCCCCCTCGACGCTCTGGCGTTTTTATCTCCCGGGCGCGAGTCAGAAGTGTTTGCTGCCCTTGCCCGCGCCGCCGCTTCGAGCTGGAGGTCGTTTGCTCGGTAAATTTCCACGAGATTGGAGGTTCCTCCCCTAGGGGAGAAGGAGGGCGAAAATAAGTGAGGCGATTGGTTGATATTTCGTGGCGCGTCCAGGACCCCCGAGACTCTTTAAGCGAAACTTCCTTTCGAGGTGACAAGAAATCAACACACACACACAGACACCACATTGTCGCTCACGTTCACTAATGGTGATTCTCACTAGTTCTCCCCTGGAAAAAAAATCAAATTCGTCCATTGACACGCGGATCGTAATTAACTACACGTCTTGTTTCCCAACCGCGCTCACCTAGTGATTGTAAACATTTGGCGTTGCTATGGGCGGTTTCGGAAGTACCTGGCTCCATCGATAGTTCCGTAATAATTGGTACGAACCAGGTGTGGAATCACGATGTATCTTTAGCGTTATCGCAATCTTTATCGTTAACGCTTACCCCTAGAGTAGCGCAGGGTTAACAATAACCGTATATGAAATTCGCTCCACTGATTATGATAAGCGATTTGAAGTGCTGTGCGAAAAATGAAGAACGGAGATCACGTTCTCTCTGACATAAGTTACATCAAGAAATAACGATAACGCTAGCGCACGCCTTATGAAGATCCATGACCGAGGCCCAGGTATACTATCACGGTTTTTTTGAGATTTTTACATTCTATTCATTTCTACACCTCGAAAAATGTATAGCATGAATAGAATAATGATTAATAACAAAATCATTTTCACTCACATCTTACAGTTTAAAATAAAAATAAAAATGCACAAAAACTTGAAAACACGAATATATATAAACCATTTATATTTATAAATAAAATATAATGTACATCAAAAAAGGTGGACCGATTAGCCGAGAGTTAATCAGTTAAGAGAGTTAATAATAGTAAGAGGCAAGAAGTCCTCATTTCAGACCACATTTGGAATAAGCTGCCATTATATGGGATCCCTACGAAATCGGTATAAATAATGAACCTGAACGTGAGCAGCGAAGATCGCAAGATTTGTAAAGAGAAGGTACGATATCAAAATTAGCGTAACCAGCCTATAAAATGAATTAAAATGGGAATTATTGCAGGTCGTAGGTTAAAAATTTGAATTAACCTCATAAATAAATTTCACTGATGGTGTTAAAAATATTTTGTCAACCCCAACTTACAATGGTAGACTGGACAATAGTGACAAAATTAGAGAAATTGATTGCCGAACGGACAGATTCAAAATGTCCTTTTTTCCTTGTGCAGTAAGAGATATGAAATGCGGTAATTATATCCAATAGGAGTGTATCAATGGATAGAATAGTAGACATGTTGGTATAAGAACTTTAAGCTAACCCAACTAACAGCATGTTTTTGCATGCTTGCTTTGCTATTTTTATCTTTTTTAAAGATTGAAGTCTAGACTAGTATATTATTACTAATCCTGTTTTATGCATGATATTTACTGTATGTTTCGTGAGAATTCACCCCCTGTCACACACCTCTATGGTGGCTTGCAGGGTATTATGTGGATTTAGATGAAGAAGTCTGATGAATTATTTAAAAATGAGACCTTATCGGATATATTGTGAGATTTGATAGCCTTGTAAAGACTTCCAGGAAAAAAGAATGAGAAGAATAGCAAAGAAGGGCATCTTATGAGCTATATGGGGCTAGGTGTGAAAGAGACGAGTCATAGAAGTGTGAAGAGGTTAACCGATAGAAGATTCGAATGAAGTGCTGCTTCAAACCAACCTTAGGATTGATGTCTGGAGATTTTTTCTTCTCCTTTCTAGACTTTACTTTACCCCGTTAATATAGAACCGGGGTTTTCCATCTTGAGTTTTCTTCTTTGCCCATCACGGTCCAGTGTTTCCTCCCTGCTCCATCCTTTCTCATTTGAATATCTTACGTTCTTTGCCCATCCACCTCAGCTTTAGTCTTAATCTTTTTCTCTTCTCTCTCACATCAAAATCTCCTATCTTCTTCCCCACGTATTCCTTATTCTTCCGCTCAATATGATAGAAACTTCTCAGTTTTTTATTACACTTTTCCTTTCCTATTTGAACCCACCTTATCAGTTGCTATGATATTATTATTTATAACTCTGCCCAATCTCGTCACTCCAATCTACCGCCTCAGCATTCGCATTTTAGCCACACCCAACTTATTCTCTTGTACCTACCTGGGATTATTGGTTGTAAATACTTTCATAATGCTCTACAGACTACTTGAACAATGGTTCACCTATCCCTTTGCTACACTACCTATTTATCACTGCATCTAGACCTCCATGTCTACAGTTGAACCAATATATTTAAAATATAACACCCATGATTGCAAATCTTTTTGAACCTTTACACCGCCTTTCCTCGCCATGTAGTCCTATATAATCTTATAATTAGATCCCTCTGTGTTTATTATACTTTCATCCATAAAATACCCTGCAAGCCATCGCCAGGGTGTGTAGCTAGGGGTGAACCATCACCGGGTATGCATTATAAATTAGAGAAAATAAGATCACACTTACTACCATGCAGGCATGCTAAAAAAATACTACTCCTAACTCAAATTCGTCCGCTAGCTCCTCACAGCTTCCAACGCGTGCTTGCGGTGAATTTCGCGGCGGCGCGTCGGACACCATTTTGAAGACGTCAGCGTAGGACATTTGTTTCGACGCTATCGCAAAACCCTGGGATAGGTCCATAGACCATGCAAACGAAAGGAAACTTTTTGTCTTTGAATTCAGCGTTTTTCTCTGTAATACTAACACTAATATAGAAATTGTACGTGGCGACCAAGCGCAATGGATGCACTTGAGGATGAATTATATTTTATTTATTAAACTGCTCCAGACAATCCTAGGAAGAGAAGTTTTTTTGTAGTAGCATAATGTGATACCAAAAATATTTATTAGTACTGCTGATCTTTATCTGAAATAATTGTGACGCAAAATTTTTCACAAACATTTATTATAAACATTGGCAAAGAAAAAAATTAAAAATTCTTTATTTGTGTAATGAATATCGATATGAAGTCTGCATGCAATTTGAAGATGTTCTTCATTTTAGAAAATGAAAATTGATGACATTGGTTAAATATAGCGATTAGTTGGTGCGAACATTTGTGGGTGGGTGTCCGTAGCTCTGACGAGATGCTCGCCGCCTGCTTGTAGATAGATGTATGCGCGCAGGTGAACGTTAATCTTCCAGTCAAATTCATTTATAGGCGTCCCAATAATCACTTAATTCAACCCAACTTATAGAAAACGTAAACTCGAACTTTATACTTCATACTTCTGAGTTCTTTTTTCATCTACATCTATATAATAACCTGAAAATTGTGTGGCAGGTCTGAACCATCACCTGATGTACATTATGAATCAGGGATAACACCTACTGCATCTACATAATACCATGCAAGTACTTCACGCAACTACTTAACTTGTGTGAATTGCACGCACTACTTACATGCACTGAAAGGCACAACACTGCCACCCTGAGATTTAAATCTTCCTTTACTTTACCTTCCCTGTCTGTATCACAAACCACATTAACATCATCAACCAGCATGCTCTATGATGTCCTGCTCTTTCCTTCTCCGACTGATAGATCCATCACCAGATTGAAGAGGTATCGGTTAAAGCGCACCCATGCTGTGAAGATGGAGATGTCAGATGATATCTGGAGATGATAATGTGTGATTTAATCAGATGAGAGCTAAATGGGATGCGTGCTTTCCTCTCGTTTGGATGTACATATTTCTTCTCCAACTTTCAGTTTCAATTCGTTTTTCTACAGTAAATAGCCACACTCCTTAGCCTTATCCCTTGGGAAATGATACTCACTCGATGAGCTTCGCTCTTGATCTATCAACTGTTGGGTGTCTAGGCAACGATTGAGTTTTTCAAAGTTTGAGTACCTACTTTATTCCGAAGCCTCGCTTGAAGTCTCCGGACAATATAAAATGAGTTTTAAACTTTCCTCGAGAAACTCATTTCCAGAATCGCTATATTATTTTTCTACAGAATCACGCCTAAAACTCCTTCGCATACTAGCTACTGTCACTAGGAATGGAGGAAGGGCGGAGTGAAAACATTCGTCGGTATTGCCTTGCACTTTGCATTTGGCGCCAATGGACTCACAGTTTTGCGTCCCAGAAAAGGATGGAGAACTAAACTTCAAGTGTTCTAAACCCAGCACAGAAAAAGATTCGTGTTCCGCTGTGAAATTGCTAATTTTATCCTTTGAAGTCGATTCCAAAAAGTTAAATAGTTTTGAGCCCCACGGTCCCTTTCGCTCGTCACTGTGATTGGTTTCGAAGGGTCAGTTGCGCTGACTGATAGTGACCCTTAGGCCGTGCATTTTATCGCCTAATTACTCATCATGCATGGCACATCCTCGTGATGTCTGAAATTGGAATGGCAGTTGGGAAACTCCCTGCATTTAGGCCTTGGGGTGAACTAATGACCTGATTTATGCTTTCGGGAAACATCGACTGTTTAGGAGGAAGTTGCGTCCCGAATTCTCACATTTTTTTCGCGAGGGACATTTCAGATTAATCCTCGTGTTTGCCCTATGACCCGAGGTGGAGTGAAGGCTGCTATTCACCCCTCTTCCCCATACAATCTCCAGGCGTCATGCCCCAACTCCTCTTGATAGCAAATCGCAGTTTTCCGCGCAATTCGCTAATTCGCGCCTCTCTCCGAAGTATTTCGGTAGTAAATTATAAAGCATCGTCATTATCACGTCTTGCACGTAAAAAAATCATATTACTTCTTATAAAAGTTTTAAATTGGTGAAAAATATGAAAGTGGTTGAAGTATTACTTTAGTGGAAACAAGGAGTGTAGAATCATTTTCATTCTTTAGCGAGTTCGCATTAGGTCCTAGAGTAATACTTTTCCATGGTGTGTCTTACGGCAGCGACAGATTATAGGTGGCTCGAATAGAGAAAAATTACTTAGAAGAAAAATATTTTATATGCCATGGAAATATTATACACAACGTTGTAAATACTAATGTTTTATGCATATTTTTGGGAAATTAAAGAATAAAATTATTTTTATAAAATATAACTGCTTTGTAAAAAACGAAGTAAACAGAGAATTCACAGTGCAGAATTGCAGAATATTTCACCTAATCAGAGCTTTGAAAAAATTAAAAGAATCGTCTGTTTCTGTTCCTTGATAAGTCTCGGGCAATCCAGAAAGGGTATGTGTGAAGATTTCTCGGGTTTCACACCGGGTCAGGTTCTCCATATCTTCCTCCTTTGGGAAATTAAAGAATAAAATTATTTTTATGAAAATAATTTAATTATTTAATTAAATGAGGAGGAAGATATGGAGAACCTGACCCGGTGTGAAACCCGAGAAATCTTCACACACACTATTCGCCGGGAAAAAACCAGATCTTACATCACAAATCCAGAAAGGGGATTGTTCCCAGAATGCAGAAAAATGGATGAACTGCGTCCATCGACCTATATGCTTGCTGCCTTAATGTATTCCGGTGACAAGTGCCTGGGGCCATTGGCATTTCAAAATTAATTGATGGGACGCATTATTGGGAAATGAGAAATGTTGAAGAGACACCATTCGCGTCGGCATTAGCGTATCTTAGGAAAGATTCCTAAAGTCACCTATTTAGGCAGCGGTATTCAGCCCAATAACTTAGGGAACATAACTGCGGTTCGTATCCGGGATCGCGAGACAGGAGACTTAATACGGTCACTGCTCCACCAAAATTTATTACTTTACCAATTAATTTAATTGCCAAAAATATTTTCTCCTGGTATATATGTTTAAGATCTAAAGGATAAATTGTTAATACGGAATAAAGTTATGGGAAAGTAGGAGAAAATAAGATTTCTCATAAATATTTTCTAACGAAGGCAGGAAATCACTAGATATTGAGGCTTTATCGTCTCACGACGACAATGGTAGAGGAAAACTCGATTGATTGGTTAGAAAAGTATGATTTCTTTTGGGAGTTGTGGAGAAAGTATTGAAGAACCCTCAGATAGACGGATTGTACGAATGTGTCGATATGCCATCTGGATGATCGAGCAGGGAGATGAATTTAAGTTATTGCACATCACTTCAGGCTCATGACCCTCAGGGACTCGTAGCTAATCTTGGACGCTGGGCGGCACATCAGTTCTGCGGTAATCACATGCGCAGGGAGGAGTTTTGAGGAGGAAGAGGTCAAGGGCAGAGACGTAGAAGAGGGGCCGACGCCGTGACGAAAGACGTCAGAAGAGCTTCACGGTCATCGCGAACAGAGTTCAAACCGTACACACGAGGTTTTTGGGGCGTTTCTCGCATGTTCCGCTGAAAAAAAAACGAATGCCATGGGAATCAGTTTGGTATGCTGGCAGGAAGGATGGATTTCCATCCCAAAAGCTCAACTGTGGTAAAAACTTTTCAATTATCAGCCCTTACAAGTCTGCTTCCCTTCGAATTTACTTAAACCTTTTTAAGTGAATTCGAAACTGATTTGTTTACAGATGACGTTAGATATGTATTAAGAACCCCTGCGTATTTTGTTAGGTTTATTCAGATTAATAAGATTAGAGAGATAGATTGTCGTATCGATAGATTTAAAATGTCATTTTTCCGCGTAACATAAGAGAGAACAATAGGCAGCATAGCCAAGGGATATGTAAGCTAAATATTGTTAGGATAGTCTGTGCAGTAGTGCAGTAGTCTAGTGCATATGCATGCATTAGCAACCAATCCATTTATTCATACGTAGATACTAACCATCTAGCTGCATGTGACACTTTTATCTAGTCTCATGACTCCATTAAATACCCTAGTTGCTTGTCAATAGTACATGTTTGGTGAACTTCACCCCCTGCCTCACACCCTCGTTTTGGTTCGCAGGGTATTACGTAGACGTATGCTTGTTCCGACGCCGGGTTTAATTATAGTAATGCTTATAGTACGAAGAAACACAATACTATCAGTGATAATGTAAACGAAATGAAATAATTTTTGGACCGTTAGGTGCACCATTGGGCTACCCTTTATTACGGTTCATGGCCAAGGTGAGATTAGAACCTGTAGGAGAATGTGTCGGTGTGTAAGGAAGCAATATTAAAACGCATTATGCTCATGGAATCGGGTTGATGTGGTGACTCCATAGTGTACGTGAATCCCATTCCGAGGGCATGCGTTCAAATCTCGGCGGTAACAGAGATTTCATTTGTATGCCGGTCCCCACTCTGCTGTGCTGTGTGGAGAGAACTTCGAGTTCAGCACTCCGTCCGTCGGATAGTACGTTAAACCGTGGACCCCTTGATGTCTTAGGAGCAGCCTAATACTGACGCCCGCGCCGGGTTCCTCTCCAAACTTACAAATTCCAGACCACATCCTGTCCTACCCAATGAACATCTTGTTACAAATGGCGCAAATGACTTTAGCTATCGGTCGCCTACCTCGAATAACTAAAACTCGTACCTGAAGCCTTCTACTTGGAAGGCCGGTGCGTTATCGACCTGTCTAGTGTCTACCATGGTTACCACTTTTTTATACAGATAAAGATACATTTATTGCATCACTTGAAAAACAATACAGTAAAAAAATATAACACTGCAATAGTTAGGCTTTAGGTAGCTTCAGTGGTTTACACTTGTGTGGAAGCTACCAGCAATAATATATGCCTTAGAAAACTATCAGTAAAAAATAATATTTCAATAGCTTTTTTTAGACATGAGCACAGTATTTAGGAAACAAAAGAACGAAGAGTATGCCAATAAAATAAGAGCTTAAGGAAAAAGAATAATTTTCTTATAATTTTTAAGAATTTTAAATTAAGAATGTAACCAGCAGATTATATTACACTTTTTTCACAATCCCATACTATGAAATCATAATGGAAAATCTATATCAGGATCAGATAATAGCCAATCTCTGACTTGAAAAAAATATGTATTTACTCTTCACCTCCTTAATGACACAGGGTAAATTATTAAAAGTTCTTGGCGCGATGAACAAAATCACTTTTACCACTATTTTCATCCTACCCGAAGTAACTTCTTTCTTTCCCTTCTGTTGGTGTTGAAATTCACCTCTGAACTGGCTCTAGGCTGAAGGGTTAGTTTCTCTCATTTCCCATTTTCACCACCCCACCCACACCGGCGGAAACGCTTATCTGGACCCACTGATTTTTTTTTGCCTTTTTTGCTTTCCTTCCCCATGTCATTTCCTAACCTCACTCTTCTATTTACCGACAATAAGAAGCCCCGATTCAGTTCAACAGTTCCCGGGACGGTATGAATGGAAAAAGGAGAAAGGGTGTGCTAAATTGTTTGTAAATGTGCCATAAATAAAAACACAACGCTGGGCGGGGAATTCTTGCAGATGGGTGGATAGGTCGTAAAAAAGTTAGATAAAGGAATCAGATGGTAGGGTGAGATGGAATGAAAAAAATCTCTTTTTCCCGGAATAAGAATCATCGTGTCATGTATCGGAATGGCATTGTGCTTCACATGGAGATTGATTTAACGCTGGCTTTCGACCGAGGTGGCATTTTCTTCACATCTGCCTTGGAATTTTTGATTGGAATCATGGGATTTTGTTGGGAAAAGTAATGCGCAGTTCGTAAAATATATCACTTGCCACCCATTGAGGATTGTTTTCTTGGAATGAACCTTCGGTGCGGACTTCTAAAAATCCTATTTCTCCGTGCTGCTGTAAACACGGCGAGGAATTTCATGAATATTTGGAGATATCGTTCCTCGAAACATCCTCAAAGCAATCCGTCTTCTTTGAAGTTGTAAAACGGTTCATGGAAACAATTTCGCATCAAGACTTGTGAGTACTACACCATGTTGATGACAACAGCATTGTTTTTGTCTTCGTGAGTCGGTTATCGGTTCGATTTGAGGAAAACTCTCGACTTTTAATCTCTGTTCCTGGACCAGCCAGGTGTCAGGCCCTCCGGGTTAAATATTAGTTATGCTTGAACGGTTTGATTTTACATATCTTCTCTGCATTTCATGATACTCTGCCCGCTGGTATAAGAGTGTGTAAAATGGAAAATGTAATCTTGATACTCTTTATGACTAGTTCAAGTATAGGGTTACTAAATTTGTTAAAATCATATGGGTGAAATTGGCTGTGATTGCCGATCACCATCATAGATCATCGGTCGTAACATTGGTTTATCGTATATCAACACTCGATTATATATGTCGAGTTACGCCATCATTTATGTTTATTTTTTTCTTCAACCACTCTCGCCTGATGCACTCATTAGATGTCATCCACTTCAGTTCTTACCGTTCACTCTTCCCGCGACGGTTGCCTGAATTATGTCTTCGGACATGTTGACAAGGTTCTCCCCAGTCTCCTTTCCTGAATTTTAACGAGATTTCGTTTTCTTCTACCTTCTAAGAAATCATTCTTCGTTACGTGGCCTATCCATTTGGAGTTAATCAGACCATAGAGTTACCATAAATTTACATGCGTTAGCGGGAAGCTATGCTGAATAAAACCAAACACCAGGTCTTGAACATTGCTCCGCGAGTACGGAGTGGTGTTGTAAATGCTGTTAATACTCCATGAGGTGGAAAAATAAATATAACCTATGGGGCTGTTTCCATTGCTCGGGCGGAATTCCACAGATATGTTAAAAGCTACGGACAAGTCTGTGGGTATTACCCTCCAGCCCCAGTCTTGTCTTGTTGCGGTGAGTGGTTTGTGCGCAGAATTTTAACAGACGTCAAGGGGCTATCGTATTTTTGCATCTGCGACAAGTCTGACACGCACTTACCTCTGGCAGCGAAGAGTCGCGAGCTCATGAGTGTGACCTCCCCTATTCTTAGTCCCCAACGCGCGAATCGTTAGACGGTGAGCACGCCAACATCGGAGGAAATAGAATTATTTTTCTGCGCTTGGGCGAAGTTGATAACATTTGCGAATCTGGACTTGTTTTGAAAATACGCGCTGTCGATAAACAGTCGGATGTTCGCAAAATTTTCAGTTTGGCCCACTTGGACCTCCTCTCCAAAATTGACGAAAGTGAGTGAAAATAATACGGTATTACTTCCAAAATCTCTAAATACTTTGAACATTTCCATTGTCAATTTTAATCTGAGATTTTACTCAATTTTGAGCATTTTGTGGTCAGTGAAATTATGTGTCTGTTATGGTTTGGACCCTTGAGCATGACGTATTTTCCAAATGAGAGTGCTGTAAAATATTAGAAGAAATAAACGCAATACATGAATGACTTTTTCAGCCTGGTGCCTGAGAAAAAGATTATTTGCGGGAAGGAGTAACCCCTGGAGGAAGGGTGATCCAAGGTGCCTAATTCAACGGTTATTTACGACCATAATAAGTTTGGGAAGCTTTATCAATGTAATCTGATGCTTCACTGGAGTATTTGATTAATAGAAATGATACAATAACCCTTATATTTCGTAGGATACTCTGACTTGTGTGAGTGTCTTGTAAAATGTGGATATTTTACAAGGCAACTATTCGGCTGGAAGGGGCAAGCATTAGTTTTATAATATGTATCCAATCTGTAGTTATAGTTTGGGGATAGTATTATATCTACTATGTAGGCCTTGAACTCTTATGATTTTAATTTTTATAGTATCCTTAATTCTCTTAGCATTTAATCTCCGAGAGAAAATAAAAAGTTCCTATTCAAGAAGCCCGTTCAACAGCCGCGCGACAAAGTTTGCACGCTCTGAATATTTTTTTAACGAAGCGTGCTGCTTACCATAGCCTCGGATAACGATGTCCAGGTATCACATTTATCAGCCGAAATCTTCGTCTGTTGAAACTTAATTTACCACACGTAGCTTTTCATATTATATTTGGAATCGTTTCATCCGCTCTTTCAGGATATGTGTAGTAAAAATTACAGAAAAAAAAGGCTACAACTCAGCAACGACTGAGTAAGAACAACCCAACTAGACGGAGGAAAATAAAATTTAATAAATATTGACAATATTTGAAGTATTATGGTGGACATATATATGTATATATCGATTGATGACAAGATTTTTAACTGTCGCTAAACGCTTTAAGCATGAGTATGAAAAATTGCCGTAGAGAAAAGTTATCTTGGACTGGGAATGGAACCATGAACCTTTGGTTTCATCAGCGTCATCGGTCAACAATCCTAGGATTGGTTTGACGCAGCCCTCCACTCGATTCTTCCTACAGCCAACCTCTTCATATTAACGTAATTCCTTTCTTTCACATCCTTTACGACCCGTTCCATATATCTCATACGAGGCCTTATTTGGCCGTTCTTCCCGTTCACTTTTCCTTCGATTGTCTTCATCAGGACATCGTGTCTTAAAATATGGCCGATTAAGCTGTCCCATCTTCTTCTCAGGGTATTCGGTTCAGTATCCCACTCTTCTTAGGACTTCCTCGTTACTTACTCGGTCGATCTATTTAACCTTCATCATTCTTCTGCAACACCACATTTTGAATGCTTCCACCCTTTTCTTCTCCGCTGCTGTCATCGTCCATGCCTCACTGCCGTGAAGAAACATGATCCAGAATTACGTTCTTATGAAATGTTTCCTTACTTCTACACTTATATTTCCAGCTGTAAGTAGATCCTTCTTTTGATAGAATGCCAGCGTGGGCTATTCTACTGACTATTTCTTTCTTGCTTCCTCCATCGTTGGCTACTCGGCCTTCCAGGTAACAGAACTCTTTCACCTCTTCTAGTTTCTGTTTTCCTAGTTTAGCGTTGGTTTTGGCCTTTTCCCTCTTGCTGCACACTAATATCTTAGTTTTATTCTTATTGATCTTCAGCTGATATCTGGCCATTATCCTTGCCATGCTTATTAGAATCTTATTCAGATCCATCTCTGTCTCTGCTACGAGTGCTATGTCGTCAGCGAATCGCAGCATGCTTATTTTTTCTCCGTGGATATTAACTCCAGAAGACTTCTCTTTGATTTCATTTATGGCTCTCTTGATGTAAACCTTTTAAAATATGGTAGCGTGGTGATCTGCGGCTGGGCCTGTCAAGTCCACGGTATAATTCACGGACCAGAAAGCCTTTTTCTTCAAAAAATAGGTACCTGACAAAAGATTGAGGATGTACATGACGATTATTATATTCTTCTCCCAATATTCTGGGTTAAATCATAATGTTACCTCACACACCCGCTTAAAAATTTTCTAGCCGAGTCTGAAAAACAAAAAAAAAGCGAAAAATATACTCGCTATCCCAGTACTTCGTTTCCCAGTACTTGGCCGGGTATTCGATAGCCGAGATAAGACTATCTAATTAAGGTCGCCTTTTTTCGTTCTTATCTAGCTTAATTCCAGATGCGGAGTTCTTGAGATTATGCCGTAATAAGTCTTTCGACCTTAGATAGTAATAAGTCTTATACGATACAATTTTTTGTACAATTTCTCGTACAAACGGTTTTATGAGAAAATTGTACCCTGTAAAGTGGCAAATTGTGTGAACGCTTGTGCGAATGTCTGAATGACTGAACGGAAAATAGAACCTATCGTAATTCCATGCAGACAACCATCCAATTTTCAGTTTCATCATCAGTTTCATACATTCGTTTGTACAATAAATTGTACCGTGTAAAGTGGCCTTAACAACATTTATGTTGTTGCATCTTCGTAATGCTTTCCCACGGTTCGATCGATTAATCCAAGTCTCTATTAAACGCAGTGCCGCAAATATTTCGAGTGTAATTTCCTCTTCGTCCAGATGCTCGCTCATCTCAGGGTCCTTTTTTTTGATTGTATACGGATTGGTCCACGCCACTCATCACTCGGGCAACGAGCGATGTTTACCTTCCTCATTCAGGGTCTCTCTCTATCTCTCTCACTCGCGTTGAGTGCGCGCAAAATATTTTCCTCGAGGCTCGCTCCGGTTTCTGCGCTTTTGGAGGTCGTCCCATTGTGTTTACCGTTGAATAATCCGACTTCCCTTCTCTCTTCCTTCCTCTTCCTGCCCCTTTTCACCCCTTTCCAGTCCACCTCAGCTGTGGGTGTTGTACACAGACCGCATCAACGGAAATGCTCGCGACCAGAGGTCGTCCTTAAGAAGATCCCTCCGTATTTATGATACACTCAGGTGGTTGAAGATAGAAAAGAGACGATAATATCAAATAAATGTGTTAATGTACAAGCTGATAAAAACAGTGTCCTGGTTATTTGTGTGGCAAAATTATCTTTAATGCTAACATGCATTAACGATTAACACGAAATACTGAGGTATTATTAATCCCGAATCTCCGCACCAATATGTTCGGTAGATCATTTCAAGTCACATATTTCAGTGGAATTCTTTACCTTATGGAATAAGGTCTGCTGTTAACATTTATATGTTTAAAAGAAGTGGTTATATTCCTTTCTTATGCAATATAAATAAAATAATTAATGTATATATAAATATAATAAGTATATGTAAATATATGTGCTATTAAGTTTTTGTTGCATATTTTATTGTTGTTAAATTGGTTATATTTTAAAATTATTGTTCACCAATTGGCACCTTATGTTATAAATATATAGCACTTATGATTGTTTGGTCGATATTTAGACGGCAACTCAATTGTAAAATAAATATTACTAATGAGACTGTGAACTATTACAAGTGTAATCTGTAAATGTTCCAAGGGCCATAATATCCATTAACAAATAAATATCTATCTATACAAAATGAAGGATGACATTTGTTTTATACCCTTGATGTACTCAGAGAATAATTTGCTCTAGCTATTTATATCAACAGAGTTATAGTATTTTTGTACTTTTTCGGATAATAGTCTTGAAATAAAATGGGCTCGATGGTGCTCTGCATTGTGCAGTTTAGACTGCAAGGTGTGTGGCAAGGCGTGAATCATCATTAATCATGTAATACATCAACGATGAATCTTCCTTGGAGACTGGATGACGGTTGTGAAAGATGGGCAGGAATAATTATCGTAGTACCCCCCAGCAGGATTGCGATTACGAAGCCCGATCGGCCGAATTGAGAAGTTAAAAATGTGGTTTAGACTTAAAGTCAAGCAAAGGCGTCGGAAATGGCGGTTTTTGGCTCCTTCTAAGTATGAGGTTTGAGCCAGACCGCGTCAAGCCCGCGGTTCAAGAGCCTCCGGCGCACATATCCTTTGTAGTTCATTATTCTCTTAAGTAGCGTCAGAATCCGGCATTTGGATCCTTAAATATTCTCTTCTTCGGGATAGAGATGTATTGAAGGCATTTAAATTGATGCCTCACGAATAATTTTAAAATTATTTTTGCATCAATTAAGCCTCCGAGCCATCTACTATTGCCTCGGATAATTTACTGATAGATGCTCTCCGATACTGGGTTAGGAAATTGTTTCATGCAATTATATATCTCGTTATATTAGAGTACCTTTATGGATATGTTAATTTTTCAAGCAAATATTTTTTGTTAATTTTGCAATTGCAATGATATTTTAAAATCATTTGACTAAATTTATACGTAAAGCATTGGAAATCTGTATAAAGGGTAACTACGATATGTTATGGGTGAAGAAGGACCGTGAACGGTCGGTGAACGACTATCAGGGCATCGTGGGTGAGAATATACGTGTCAATTTCGTTGGAAGCTTTTGGAAAACTTGTGATTTTTTCCATTACGAACACCAGTACTCGCAGCATCAGTGGTCTTCTGTAGGTAACTTAGGAGTCGCTGTCTGAAAGCTTCAAGCCTAGTGGACGCTGTTGTCTACGTAATAATTGTACGCCATTATTGCGACATTAGCCTGCTCGTGACAAATGGTGCTAAAGTGCCCGTTCCGAAGGATGGAGGACTGAACTTGAAGCGCCCTACCAACAACACTCAGGGGCAAAACTATTCTCCTCTAGCAACGAACTTGATTTCACGCACTCAGAATTGTACGCCAGTATTCTAGCCACCCACCCAACCTGACTCCTTTCTATAGATATGGAGCTAAGTATCAAAAAAGGTATATTACATATTCTTGCAGCTGACACGTACGTCTAAATATATAGCGGCTTTGAAGGGATGTAATCCTTTTTGATATTAGCCATTATTTTGGTATTAGCCATTAGACATGATTAGTCCAAGTGTCATATCGTACCAACTAACCCACGCTGGATCCTAAAACGAAATCGACATTCGTGCCCGAGGGCGGGAATCGAACCTTTGGCTTACATCTACATCTACACGATACCCTGCAAGCCACCGCGAGGGTGTGGCAGGGGGTGAAGATCACCAAGCATGCACTACTAACATGCAAACAAGCAATGGCTTATGGGTTGGCAGGCCGGCACGTTACATATCCAGCTGTTGTGAACTGGCAATTTGTTGTATTCATCCGCCCTGCTCTGGCAAGTACTGTAAAATAACTGACGTCTCTTTCAGTTTGCATCGCTGTATGCACGTTTTCGCATTTGATCATTTTTTTATTCGAATGCCTCAAAAATCAATCTTCACGTAATCACAGTGCGGGGGAAGTGAAGGTCCCAGCACAGTCCCATTTAAAAACTGCGAAGGTCCCTACCTCTCCCCTCTTCCATCCCCTCCACATCCCTTTTTGGGGCCCCTCCCAAAACGCGTGTGCGCCAGAATCTCGCTTTGGCGGTTCCACGGAACGCGAACCGCACGCTTCTTCTACGGACGGAAGGGAGGGGGGCGATCCGAAGGACGAAGGGTGTGGAGGAGGAGGAGGGGAAAAGGTCGAGGGAAGGGGGGAGAGAGAGAGGAAGGCGAATTCGCGGAGCGAAGGTCACTGGCGCTCCGAGCGCTCTTCCTGAGGTAAACTGGGTGTCGGCCGCGCATAATACATGCGAGAGCGAGAAGGACCGAGCGATACTCGGTAGGTTCACAATATCGGCTCTCGATACAAATTCGGTTATCAGATGGTGAAGGGGTATTGACGTGACGATATTTTTTATGGGAATAACGAGTGATATTAGTGATATCGGCTACACCACTAATATACGAATCTATTCAACGTTTGAGGCTTCACTTTGTGGAACCACGAGATTGGAAAAGTTTATTCACTTTGTAGTACATTCACACTAAAGTTTTATTTAATGGTTTCAGACTTTTTATGCATGGTTTTGACACTTCTATGTCATTATCACTCATATTGACCCTGATATTGACATAAAAGTGTCGAAACCATGGTCGAAGTAAATAAAACTTTAGTATGGAATGTACAAAGTGCATTTTCTTTTCCAATACGAATCCATCACTTCGGATAAATGCTTCTACCACCAACAGCATCAGCAGGATACACAATGGCGAAGAATGTATATGTGGATGGTTTTTCGGGAGTTTAGATCCTTGTGAAAATGAAAATATTTTTAACTTTTGTCCTACGTTTCGGAAAATATATTTTATTCTTTCTACATCCTTTTGTGTAACTACTTCTACGTTAATGTCACGTATCTATACGTTCAATTCTCGGTATCTTACGTCAACACCAGACATCGAAGGCTTCTCACATTTTCTTATCGGCTTTTTATATCGTCCATGTATCTGACCCGTAAAGTACTACGTGCATGTTTTCATATGATTTATTGCGTTGCATTGTTTATTATGAGTAACAATGTTCTTTTACAATATATGGAGTCCATATCGTTATGACAGGTACATACTATAATTTATTATCTAATTATATTTTTAATCTGAATTAATTAAGACCGTAGAAGAAAGAGAGTTGGATAGGACAGGCCATAGTAGTTAGGTCGGTACCGAACTGATCTGCAATGGTCGTGGGTTTGAATCCCACCGAAGGCATGGGTGCCTTGTCTGTCCAAGTACCTTAGGTTAGATGGTGTGATATAGCCCGTTGGATCTCCTAAAACACTCAAGACTTCTACTGCTTGATGTTGCATGGTGAATTTTTTTAAGTTCTCAGAAATATTTGGTTGAATTTGTTATTCAATTCAATTCAATTTCATGAATGATGCATACGAATCTTCCATTTACCGCTCTCCTCTGATACATGCATTCATTTAGCCAAGTCCTTGAAGTCAAATTTCGTAAAATATTGCGTAAAAAGTAACATTCTCTCGAGGTAATGGAAGTTTCTTTGGATAATGCACCTATGCTTTTTCCCAACTTTAAACGCTTTTCTTTTTCATTCTCGTAGTTCCAATTATGGAAGTTTCTTTGGATAATGCACCTATGCTTTTTCTCAACTTTAAATGCTTTTCTTTTTCGTTCTCGTAGTTCCAATTTTCCACGTCTTATCTTTCACAAGGAAAATCACGGGGGTGGAGCCCTTGAGCAATCGTCTTGGATTTTTTTTCATCGAAATTATCAACTCGTGTTAGGGCTGTGCGATGATAGGTTTCCTATATTTCTTGGTTCTACAATTCCATTATTTCTAGGTTTCCATTCTTGCTATATTATTAAAGTAATAATAATAACCTTAGGCGTAAAAAAGCTATCGATTTGACAATATATCGAGTAAGTTACTATATTTTTCGTCAATAGGACGCAGTATAGGTCAAATTAAATATTATCAACTTCTTCTATATCGAGGCGTTGATGGTAATAACCCTCATCGAGGCCTCGGATTTCCCCAGGACTGTTATTTCCACAGTGGAGGAGGACGTCTTGATAGCTCCACTGGCTGAGCTCCTGGCCGGAAATCATAGGGTCCGGGTTCGAGTCCCGGTTAAAAAAAATGATTTTTTTCTCTGTGGAATATCTTGCCATTATCGACGTCTCCTACATCGAGACGTTGATGGCAATAACCCTCATTGAAGCTTCGATAATTATCGCCCGACATGAAACTCCGGTATTTATTGTACTATATCATCGACAATTTTCGTTAATATCGAAGTAGTATCATAATTGTTGGTCAGTTTTGAGATATCAGTAATTATCGTTCGCATCAAAATTAGAAATAAGGACATCATATGAAAGATTGGGTTCTTTGGAAGGCTATCCATCTATCCATCCAACCATCTTAACCTTAAACAGGAGATAATTAATAATGTTCGTTCGTAGGTTCTTCTACTTGACTTGACTTCGACCTGAAGACGCCAACAGGAAGGTTGGCGAAACTGTTGTCTCACTGTCAAACGACGCGGACGCATCCCGAGAAAAATGCAGAGAACAGATAATTAATGATTATAATCATTATGATGATGATACCTATGCATCGTTGTTGTGAATAACGGTATGTTCATTGCTAGCCACTGCTAGCCACCATAAAGGTGTGTGGCAGGGGGTGAATTATCACCAAACATGAACTACATATCATGCATAAAAAGGATTAGTAATAATATGCCTACTAGTCTAAGCTTCACTATTTAAAAAATATAAAAATAGCAAATCAAGCATGCAAAAACATGCTGTTATTTGGGTTAGCTTAAATTCCTTATACCAACATGCAGCTACCTATGCTGGCTATTATCATCGAAACTCTCTATGATGGCACACCTAGATAGCTTCTGGTGGATCGATAATGAAAACATGCCTTACAATACGATGAAACGAATTCAATACGCGGTGATATCATTGAGTCCTACCGCTGGGCGTATCGAGACGTTGCGACAGAGGACAGAATTCCTTCGTGGCGCTTCCTGCTGCTGGGGGAGGCGCCAAGTGTTCAGCGCACACCACCGCACTTCCCGCGAACCCCGGCGAGTGCTGAGATGTGACGATGGAAACGAGGGAAGAGGAACGCGATTGGGCGGGCAGAGTAAACATTTCCTCCCTCTCAGGACGGAAATTCCATAGTCTTGAGTTTGCGTCGTCGGTTGCGCAGCTCCACGATGATTATTTTCGTCTTCGCCAGATGTTAAGAGAATGGCAGACTGCACGCCGCGGTCTATCGGAAAATCATCTCGAGGCATTCCGAAGGCCTGTTTCAACAGCGAGACGAAGAATACCTAATGGAGGAACGTTAGCATTTTCGTTATCCTGATATTGAAATAATGCTCTCGAAGTATGGGTAGATGTGCACTTGAAATAATTAAGTTTGTTGCCTTAACATAATGGTAAAGGACATGAATGGTAATACCCAGGGAATGCCTGGGGGAATGGGGTAGTTGTACTTCCACCCCCCATGCAAGACAAAATCAAACGTATTGAAAGATTGAGAATGCATTGGAATTTTGTTGAGCAATATCATGGGCAATGTAGTAATACCGGGGGCATAACAGTTGAAAGGAAAGTTTCAGAAAATTTCCCGCAAACTCCAGAAAATTATTACTGGACTATTACTGGACATTAAACCCTGAGAGGAAGGAAAACTGAAACTTAGACCTCAGAAAGATGTTTGATAATCATATGATTGGGGGGGGGGTAAATATTAATTGGTGAAAGAGGAGTTTTTAGGGGTAGTGATCTCTATCAAACACCTGACTTAGGCCGGGATTACGATGAACGTTTTTTGACGTGACGGAAACAGACGGTGACGGTGAACGGCAACGTAGCGGCTCAATTGTTGGTGGTGTATCACCACGGGCGGTCAACTCAATGAAAAAATAGTTTGTCAAGATTTGGAGGTGAAACTCAAAACGTGACGTGTCGACACATAGCACATCTTAGAATGCCTACCGTAACTAGCTGAGATTTAAAGGCAATTTCAGCCATGGAGCACGCAGTTCCACATACAACCGCTAGATGGCAGAACTTGTACAGATTCATCATTCCTTCTTTACTATAACATATATTCTTGATACTATTAAGTCCGTTAATTTTTTCGTTTTAATCAAGTTTTCGGCGTTAAGTACAGAAACCCTGAATGGGAAACAGTGCATGATTGATTAAATAAGGAAAAAGTCCAAGCTCAACTTGCTAATTTCGCATACATACGGCTAATTACTAATTGAGAAGCCACACTTATCACTAAATTCTTGGCAGTTTGCACTAAGTTTACTATTCCAAGACCGTTCTACTTCATACACGAAGTAAATACTGCATTGTCTTCATCGATGGAAATTAAATATCGCCACCAGATGTATATGACAAGGCGCAAACTCTGAAAATAAATACGTGGACAGGAATTCATATTCAAAAGAAATAGAATTGTACCTTTTGTACAAGAAGAAGTTTATTTGATTGGCAAAAATTACAAATACACCAGTGAATATCTATTGGTCAAATCACGATTTGACCAATCGTCATTTTTCAAGATAGAGGTAACAAAATATGAATAAGCTATTTTTATTCAGTAACCCATCTGCAGCCTCCATTACAAAAACCTGCCTGTTATGTAAACGATTAATTGTCAGAAACAGAAATAATTTTTCATTAAGATCTGCACAAGTCCCACAAAATATCAATGATACAGCAAAGGACTCACTTACAACAGATTTGATTTAATAAAAAATGTTACCATAGCTAACAGTGAATTCACATCAACTGCATGCTAGTTAATTCAACAACATAAAAGGCATTAAAATTAATATTTAACTGTAATAACATCTATTCCAATTAAACATGGAGGGGCACAGAATGGCTCAATGGCACAGAATTCTCAATTGACCTAAAGGCATAATGATCCTTCATCAATGACAGATTCATAACAATGGACATAAACAAATAAGTTACGTATCTACACTACCAGGCCAATATGCCTTGAAACTACAGAAATTTGGATGAATTGCTATGAAATCCAGGAAAAATTTGAATTAAAATATATCAGGACCGAAGTTAATTAATGCCCTGAGCTTGCCATCATTTAGGATTAATAACACAGATGCACACACTAGCACAGGTGCACAAACTTCAGTGATGAGGTCCACATCACAATGAAAACAGGTTAAACACAGCTTTGATAAAACTCAAGCATAAACTCATTTCTGCAGAGCAATCAGCTCTGACAAAACAATGTTTTGATTTGAGGACCATACATTTCCTAACCCCCGATAACTAATAAATTGTAATGAATCATAATTTTTAGCCTCGATAGGAATATCCCTTGAAGTTATTCAAACAGGCAACCCCACAAAACAAGCCCATTTACAAACACCGTGTAGGATATAATCAATTAATACTAATAGCACATAAGTTTACAATACCAATACTGATACAAAAGTATACATTTTGAAAAAAAAGCTATTTCCCAGGTCATTATAGAGCAATTACGACATAACCAACCAAATAATTAAATCAGACAAGGATGGGAACTAAATTTTCCAAGGACATGTGAAACCTTCAACGACAGGAGTTTGAATACATCGTCAAGGAGGTGAATCCTACCCTTAAAAAATGTTGTCTTGCAACGACGTTCAGTAATAAAGAGTTTAGGAACATAAATAATGTAATTTAAATGAGGATACTTAGGAAAATTTCTTTAACACAGTCCAGGTGAACTGTGGTTCGAACACACACCCCTAAGAGCTAAGGAAGTCACTCGGGTCATCAGAACGTTATTAATAGTAGTGTATTGCTCCCCAAATACAATTAAGTGCTTCACAAAAAAATACCTGGATAATACAATTGGAGGACGAAGGTAGAAAGCAGCAGACTTACATATTATGATGAGTGAAACAGGCAAAACTTTTACGAACATGCGATGTACGTCGAAATGTTTCCTTGGCACTTACGACCAGCAAGAAGACATCAGGGACAATCCATTGCCTAGAAACTCGTGAGTGGCGAAGGAAAGCCAACCTATGTATGTCCACAAACACTTTACACAGACCACCTCCACAAAGCAACTAAGATCATTGCTATAATGTTGTTGTTTATGTCACTCGCCTTATTAACGTTAACCTTTAGCTGGCAAGTATTTACAAGGTCATGAGACAGTAGCGAGATTTAGTCGAAAAAACTTCGTCAAAATGACGGTTATTTGAAAGTTAACATTAGCTTTTCAGCACATCAGCAATCGCTTCCACACTTTCACTATGCCAAACAGGGCATAAATCGTGCTAACTACGTTTAAACAAACTGACCATAACAAGATATGAATTCAGTATTAAAGCACACGTCGCATAAACATTCTTGATACACTTTCTCCTACAGTAAACGACAACAACACAATCAGGAACTAAAACACCACGAATAACACACAACCATCTTGCTCTGCGTGTTGACTAATGCGTTGCTACAAATTTGAATGCCAACGTTCGCTTCCCCGACCAATTACAGACGAGCTACAAAAAATGTAAAAAATAAAAAAATAGTTCCGATTCCGGTAGGAAAAAAAAATATTTAAAAAATAAAAAAGTAGTTCCGACTTCCGGTAGGCGATTTAAGATGGCTCAGAACGCAGTCAATGGTTTGCCCGGGAAGATGAACGGGGGTGTGTATCACGATCGACGGTAGATAGAAAACACTGCCGTTTTCCAATATGACGGCGAGGCGAACAGTCACCTCTTGGGTTCCAATTGGGGTAAAACCGTAAGTTTTTACCATTTTCCAAAACTTTTTAAGCTTGAGTGAAGTGTGAACATAGCAGGTTATGTTGTGAAAATTTCATCGAGATAGGACGATTTTCAGTGGCCGAAAAAATTTTTTGAAAAGTGTCAACTTCATCAGAACATTTACCCTCCTCCCCCCCACTTGATCTTCAAGTCACTCGTGATCGGAAACCAACGTGACGGGAAAGCTAGACCTTGACAAGCTTTGCTCAACGTACGTCGGCGGCACGTCGACGTCCGTCCATCGTGCTTAGCTTCATTGCTTTCCCATTGTCCTAACTTCAACAACGCCACCGTCCGTATCCGTCACGTCAGAAAACGTTCATCGTAATCCCGGCCTTAATTTTTCGTCATGCATAAACCATCCATGTCTAACTTAATTTGTAGTCTAACGTCTAGTGACTACAGACAGATGATTGTCTTAGCGCTTCAGTTGCACCCCAACTAAGGGGCTTTTAGTGGAATATAATCATCAAGCGAGGGGTATAAGACAGTACAATCTGGAGAACTGCGTCAGTATATGCAAAAATCACATCTTCTATCACATCAATATCTCTGCGACAAATAGATGAATCGTATAGGAAAAATTGATTGTTAATTTAAAAAAAAAAACTATCCGTACATAACTGCATGAATCAGCTGCATTGCCGTCCACAAGCTTTAGTTATTTCTTTGCATTCATAGGCTATTGCTTCATAATACTTCTTACTGCATAAGCTCTGTTTACTTAGCTGAATCATCCTGAATGATCAGTTTGAAATAATTAGCTTAACTGTCACATCTTCTTCTCTTACTAGTTTGAGGACATTTGTTCTGTTATGTGAATACGTTGGTCATCTCATAGCATTTTACCATTTTCTTGATCGGTCTGTTGTTTCTCGCTATTCTCACCCTTTCTTCGTCTATTCGTGATGCATGCTATTTCTTCAGTCTTCTTGCCTTGATCCAATCGTCCACGTATTTTTCGTCCAATTTTCCACGTATCCATCTTTTTAATTTTCCCCAGAATTGTCCATAATATGTTCATTTCTGTTGTTTGTCTATTCATTTTAATCTTCGTTTTGTCTGGCCTAGTTTCTATTATGTAACATATTTATGGCCTCATTACACTTGTGTATATTCTTGCTTTCAAATCTCGGGCTAGGTATTTATTGTTTCATGCAAGGTTATTTATACATCCCGGAATTCGATTTGTTTTTGCCAACTGGTATTCTGTTTCTTTCTCTGTCCTATTGTCGCTTGTTGACTCTTGCTCCAAGGTCGTCAATTTGCATTACCTATTCGATTATTTAGGGATTTATTGTAATCGATTTGGTAATTCACTCTCCTTTTTATTCCCATTGTATGTGTGGCGGGTCGATGTGGAATAATCTCTCAAGGCCATTCACGTTTTATCAGCATAGCCTAGTTTGGACAATATATGCCATTAAATACACTCCTTTCCATCATGTAGCCTTCTTTTCCTTTTATTTCTCTCTTTTTAACGTCCATGATTATGTTAAAAATTGTTGAGCTTAGAAGGTACAATTGTTGTACACATATTCCTGTGTGTATTTTGTTTAATAGTTCGGCTTTGGCTTTTATTAGCATTTCTGTTTAATTTTAGATATCCTTTATGGATTGAAAATTCTCTTTGATACTCCGTGTTGTCGCAGGATCTTTAACTATGTTCAGAATCTCAAATATACTATCGCATCCAATGCTTATTCATAAAAACTCTACTACAAGTATGGAATTTTATACAAATTCTCCTTGTAACATTTTGAAACAGTGTAAAGATACTTCTGAGCATGGCCCTGAGAAGTAACACCACCTTTGTGGGGAGAATCTATTTGCCATTTCGAATTTGTAGTGGAGATTTTATGGGATTAACATAGGAAGCGAGACTGTAGTTGAAATTTTAAATAAAAGTATACCCTGTCGAAGGATTTTTCTAGTGAACTACGATAATCCGCATGATTTTATTTGTCTCGCGAACCAGAACCGGATTCTATAGTAGTTGATGATGTCAATTTGTGGTGGCGGGTGGTGGGAAATGGATTATTCCTTATGGCTAATATATTCGGACTCGGGTGTTTTATTTCTTGGCTTTTTTTTTGGTGCCTTAAGGCTCGAATTGGTGAGCGGGTGGGGATAACCGGGTACCTTTCCCTCTGACGCACGTCTCAGGTGGAAAGGCTGGTCAGAACGGAAGGAGGAGGGTGGTTATCATACCTCATAATTTTTTGGTGCGCAGCTCGCCGCCTTCGCTGTTCGATCACCTTCGCGGTTCGACGAAGCAGACTGCTTGGGGTTTTCCTCCCCCCCCCCCTCCCTTCGCCTACTCCGCTCCCCCTCCCCTCCCCCCTCCCTTCCGACAGCGACCACCCACCGGCAGCGACCCACCCATTTGTACCCATTCGCCTCGACCTCCAAAGGCGGCGAGCGACTTCCTACGCCACCCGTCCCGAACGTTCTCCATTGTCCAAAATTTTTGCGAAACCTTCTGCGGTCATACCGTCCTTCCAAGTGGGGACTCCTGGGTGCTGACGTCCCATTCCCAATTTTTCCGACCATAAAGATTCGGTGGAGTCAGGAGTCTAGGCGATGACGTTCAGACGTCGCCACGATTATCTTCATTTATGATAATTCGAAGCTTTCCCGGGCAATTATACGTCGGTGTGAAGGTTTCTCGGGCATCGCACCAGGTCAGGTCCTTCATCTCCGCCGTCTTCTTCTCACCCAAGAAATCTTCATAATATATACATATCCATTATGCCCTGAAAGCTACTACAAGGGTGTGCGGTAGGGGATGATTCCACGCGCATATATACGCTCACGTTATAGTATTACATACGTTATCGACGAGAAAACAGTCATATTGCTAGTTGCTACATTACGAATATCATTGTTGAAAGCAAATGAAAAAAGGGAACACTGTTACTGCACTTGCAATACCATGGAGGTTAATATGTATCGGAGCCGCCATCACGGCCGATTTCAGGAGTAAGGTCGGCCATATAGGTAGGCACGGACATACAGACTCACTACTCGCGATACAAGCAGTTGACGCCATTTTTGCTCGCAGTAAAACTAGGGTAGAATGTTTTAGAGTAGGATGTATGGGGAAACTCAAATGGAGTGCATTATTGAAATTCGTAGAAAACAGCGGAAAGTGTGCAACCAAGCTAACCAGCGCCAGGTATGTAGTTAAAATCGATAAAATTCTAACCAATAATATGGGGTTAGAATTGACTCCGAGTCGAATCAAATGTGTTAATAATTCACATCAAATAGCCTTAGAATGATTAACTGACGCCGCTGAAATGAAATTTATGTACGAGATCATTGTTGTTTATTTTTAAATACACATGCAGTTTCCACAAGATAAACAATACAAAACGTAATTTTGTGGGCCAAGCAGCCCAATCCTTTCTAGACTCTGGCTCCATTATCTCCCAAAGGCTATCTTTCCTATTCCGCTTCCAGTACATTCTAATCTTCAGGTGCAATATAGCCTCTTTACTCAAACGAACATGTATCCGTATAGGTTCTGTACAAATCTTATACAAATATGCCCGTTGCATGCCAATGGAGGAACTTATCGAAAGTCATTATTACATTCATGCGTTTCCTTTAACAGGTTCATGCAGGCATGCAAATAACGCTGATGCCTGCATAACTCGTCCTTATTACCTTCACCGTAACTTCGATTTTATCTTATTATTTCCTCTTATTGTACCTGCTTGGAAATATTAATCTTCACCATATCAGTTGAAAAACAGAATTTGGTTATGGCTGTTTCGGATACTCTATGCTTCAGATGTTATGGACTTAGATATGTAATCGTTTATGTTTTTGGCCCATTCAATTCGCTTTGACTTATTTTTTCTTCTTCCTTTCTTAAGATCGAGATGGGCTTCAACTTTCCTGGACTTAAGTAAAATATTGATCTCCATGAGGGATCTATTATTGGGCTAAGTGAACATATACTGCGTTTTGTCCCTGGCGAGTGAGTGAGCTTTCTCGCTACTCCCACAGTTGTTTTGAGAAGGAATATTTATTTGAGCGAATAGGTACTTTTTGCATTTATAGTTAGCGTTTAATTGTTTTTTATATTTCATCTATGTTCACCGTGGTTGACCCCCTTTGCTTGTTTTTTCGCGTTTTGCCACATAGTTTTCCGATCTAATCCCTACAATATTAGTTATGGTAGAGGCTGTATCTAAAACCAACTGCACCAAAAATCCACCTGGCACCTCGATAATACGTGGGTATGAACATCGATATGCAAATAAAGTGAAAGCTTTGTATTCCACAGAAACCTTTCAAACCAAAAAACCGCTGAGTTTCTACTTTCTTTGTTATAATGTTGAACTTGCGCAAACTTAGCCGGATACAGTTAATTTTATTGATATGCAAATGTCAGTATATCTACATCTACGTAATATCCTGCGTAACCACCACGAGGGTGTGTGGCTGGGGGTGAAGATGTCCAAACAAGCACTATTGACATGCAACTGATAAATTTAATGGATACATGCTAGATAATAGGGTCGCATGCAGCCAGGTGGTTAGTATTTACATAGTAAGAAAGGGATTATTGGTTGTTATTACATGCATCATGCACGACAGACTACTCTGACTATATTTCACCTACCTATCCCTTAGCTACGCTGCCTATTGTGCTCTCTTATTGTACGTGGGAAAAATGACGTTTTAAATATATCAGTACGACAATCTATCCCTCTAATCTTGTAAATCTGTTCAAACCTAGCATAATGCGCAGGGGTTCTTAATGTGTGTATATCTAACGTCATATGTAAACAAATCGGCTTCGAATTTACTTAAAAGTTTAACCTAAATTTTAACATTCGTTCTGATAGTAATTCCCAATTTAGTTTTTATATTAAACTCGTATCTCTCATTCCGTTTTATCTAAACCCAATCCATTGACGCATGCATACACGTGGTCCAAACTTATCTCCCGTGGCACCCCACATAATACGTCCGCTGCTTTTATGTACCAGAGGAGCAATCACACGGACGGTAGCGGAGGAAAGAAAAAAAGTAGGCTGTTCGTAAGATAAGGCTTTTATCGCTCCACGAAGCGTGGAAATTTCTACGGCGTGCGTCACCCCGAATCTCATTTCAGTGGACGGTTGCGTATTTAACGAGTTCCGACTCCGCTGGCGAAGGCTCCTTGAGGCACGCCACGCTTTCTGGATTGATTAACGGATGGCGTCCCCGTGTTTTCCTCATTTATCCATTCGTTCCGCCCCTTTATCATCTTCTCTGTAGTGGTCGAGTGAATGCCTATCTTCGTGAACGCTCTGCGTCAATCCCTAAAACGCTTTCGGGGAAAAAATTCTCATTCCTCGATATTTTTTTCAATCCGAGTACGTAACTTCATAAACTTTACTCGGTTAATGGGCTTTTAGATTCGCGAACATTTCGCTAAATAAATGTGGGAATAAATGACGAACTCATTCATAAATCGACACGTTTTATATCTTGCCTATAGTACATTTTATTCGGGAACGATAAGTATTTTTTTGCTTGAATTATAGCAGTAATTACTGAATATTAAGATCCATGTTTGTACCTAGATTTGTTTTGGTGCTACACGGCACGGTATGGCGAGTGCAGAATGTCATTAGATAGAATTTAAATTGCCGAATACTGTCGAGGTCCATGATTCGGATCCTGCAGACACCTTTGGAGACGTCTGATAAAATCCATTTTTACATCTACATAATACCCTGCATGCCACCATAAAGATGTGTGGCAGGGCATGTACATGCATTACATATCATGCATAAAAAAGGATTATTAATAATTTACTAATCCTTTATATGCTTCTATTTACTTAATTTCAATTCAAAAAAAGATAAAAATAGCGAAGCAAGCATGCAATATCATGCTGCTAGTTGGGCTAGCTTAAAGTCCTTATACCATCTTGCAACTAGATATCTATGCTATCCATTGATACACTCACATTGGACACATTTACCATATCCCTAATTGAAGAGGAAAAAAGTACATTTTGAATCTGTCAGATAAGGCTTTTATCGCTCCACGAAGCGTGGAAATTTCTACGGCGTGCGTCACCCCGAATCTCATTTCAGTGGACTCCTCATTCATTCCTCTAATTTTGTGATTATGGTCGAGCCTGCCATAGTAAGTTGGGGTTCGCAAAATATTTTTAACGTCATCATTATTATCAGTGAAAATATTACTAAAAAATAAAATTTCTTTAATAGATCAAATATAAATTTCAAGAAACTATCTGACAAGTAATTTAGTGACTTTTAGTGATTTTCTGTGTAGCATACGTTTTAATTAAATCGTAGACGACACATGTAAAGGAACCCCCAACCCTCTATTACGTATGTGTGAGCCTCACAAACTGTTGAGCTTAGCAAGAGCTCCATCCTCACCAATGAGACTATTGCGGGTTGAAAATTTTTGCTCGTTTAAGGAAGTATGGTATAGAACCACGTGTTTCCTCGCAAGTAAATGCATTAGCTAAATTTGTTCTCGTTAACCTCCACCCGCTTGAATACGATGTTGATGCAAAAATGTTTGAAATATTCCCTCTCATATAAAGTTTGAGCGTAAATTTTACATTTACACTCTTATGGACGTAAAGCAACCTCGGTGAAATCGTTTGTTAATCCCCAAGGTTCTCCGTGTTCTTCGCTAATCCGTGCAAAAGTTTCGGGATTCGACAATGGATGACGCTCTCTGGAATGTGAGAAGGTATCCTTAAGGCCGCTTGGCGTTAAATCTTCGACTTGAATACATCTACATCTACATAATACCCTGCAAGCCACCACAAGGGTGTGTGGCAGGGGGTGATTGCTCACCAAACATGCACTACATATCATGCATAAAAAAGGAATAGTATTAATATAGTAGTCAGAACTACACTATTTAAAAAAGATAGAAATTGCAAAGAAAACATGCAAAAACATTCTGTTAGTAGGGTTAGCTTTAAGTACTCATACCAACATGCAGCTACCAATGCTATTCATTGCTACTCTCCGATAGGACATATTTACCGTTATTCGTATCTCTAATTGTGCGAGGGAAAAAGGACATTTTGAATCGGTCAGTTCGGCAATCAATTTCTCTAACTTTATGATTATGGTCCAGTCTGCCATAGTAAGTTGGGGTTCGTAAAATATTTGCGATTTCCTACGAAGTTGACTTAGAGTACCTCTGGTAAAACTGGTCGACCTTCGATTTCAACAACAAATGATTTCGATTCTAGGACACGTGATGAATGAAATTTTCTTTTAAAGATAGCACTGGAAATAAGCGTACGCAGTATTTACGGTGGACTGCATTGTAGAGTACGGGAAAAAAAAAGGCTGAGGTCATCAGGTTTTGGTTAGCGAATGAGAAGGCTTAATGTGGTTCAGTAAACTTTGCTTCTCTCAACAGATGCATGCACTTGGACTGCGGCCCGCTTAGCCATGTGCATCGAAAACAAAACAAACCTTGTCTCACGATCCTTAACTGAAGGGAAGACTTAAAAGGTGCTCTCATGGCCAAAGCCTTGAAAGAACCTCTGCCGATCTTTCGGGACGCTGTTATGAAATGGGTTTCATGGATAAGGACCTTGAATAGATGAGATCACGCGTATATTACGTTGTGGCGTTTATTTGGAAAGAAATAATATTTTACTAATATTCCAGATAAGTGTCAATTTATAAATTTTACCTAAAATAGTAATTTGAAGAGGCGTTAACAAAGTGTCATAGGTTTTCGGTGAACAATATTGGAAATGAAGTTGAATGAACTAATTTAATTTTACAAATGGATACTCAATGGCCATGAGTCTCGTATAGGGCAGAGATGTTTGCAGGTATCCTAGGATTAGGTTAGGTTGGCGCAATAGAACCTAAGTCGCTGAAGAATCCTAAACTCAACTCTAAAATAGGGTTAAATGAGTTTATGCAATGTCCTGAATTCTAGCATCTGATTTGTGTGACACCGGGATTAAATCCCAGCGGTGGTAAATATTTATCATTAGAATACCGGTCTTTCCTTAAGTGTCGAGTGGAGAAAACTTCAAGTTCAGTACTTCGTCTGTCGGAGGAAGCGTTAAAGTGTGGCCACCTTGCGTCATCCGTTTTGATTAGGTCAGGCTGACGCCAGGTTTTCTTTCCGCTCTTTCTCCGTTTCCATCAGAAAAGTTTACCTCTATAATACTACACACAATTATATCACTCACTCAGTGATTCAACCCGAAGGTTGGCCTTTGATAGGTGAAAGTAGAGCTCACCCCGTACTAAGCCAATGGCGTGTGAAATTCACACATTCAGGGTAGGGGGGCCAGTTCCTTTCCCTGGGCCACCTGCGATTTCCTACGAAGTTCTGACACGAAGAAAATTGAATCGCGAGGAATAAGGTTCAAATTAGTTACGCTGCGTATTTTTATCTCTTCTGGCGGCAGCCCCATTAACTTAGCTTCACTTAAATCGTTTTTAATCCATGCTGTGAAATGCAAGACGCTGAGAAACTTTGAGTTACTGCTGTTTCATTTCATTTTATCAAATTTTCTAGGGATTCCTTCGCAATTCATTAAGTAAAATCGTATCTTAACAGAAATTAGCCGAAATAAGTTCCTTAATTAGGATGTTGGTGACAAGTTACATGGTCCTGCACCGTTTTGCACCTGCACCGCACTGCAGCCATCGGCAACTGCGTTGATCTGTCGTTAAATGGAGCTCACTGGATGATGTGCCAGTTAATCAAATCCCCAGAACAAACATGACAAGCAAATGCAACATCTACATCTACATAATACCCTTCAAGCCACCTCTACGTTGTGTGGCAGGGGGTGAATTCTCACCAAACATGCACTACATATCATGCATTTAAAAGGATTAGCATTAATATATTAGTCTAAACTGAAATATTTAAAAAGACAAAAATAGCAAACTACCCTTGCAAAAACGTACTGTTATTTGGGTTACCCTCAAGTCCTTACACCAACATGCAACTACCTATGCTATGGATTCAATCACTCGTATTGGACATATTTACCGCTATTCATATCCCTAATTGTACGAGGGAAAAAGGACGTTTTGAATTTGTCAGTTCGGCAATCAATTTCTCAAAAGGGAAGTTCCAAGGGAAGTCACGCTCCCGAATATTAATTTATTGAAAAAGTGAGATTTATGTTAATTTTAAGCAGCTTCGACGTCTTCTTTTTTTAATACTCTAACATACCATTATTTTTTTATTTACAGGTAATCTCAATAATTGTTGGCAGCTGGTACAGTGGGGTGAATGACTTAATCCCGGATACCTGCAGGACCGTATACCCAGAACCGGTGAAGGACTAGCTGACAGCGAGTGCCGGCAAAAAAAGTACCGGTTTGATTTTAATGTATCATAATTTCACCTCGCATAAAAATGACGTATTGCATCAATTTGGTACGGGTCCGTCAATTAGTCCTACCTGCAAATGCCCGGTAGTTAACGTGCCTCGGTCAGGGAACACTAAGGTTGCAGGCGACTCAATTACCGCGCCGGACATTGATGTCGCAATTAACTTAGTATCAAGCGTGCCTTATACGGTAGGATATTAACTTCGTAGATGTAAAACTTTAAAACCCCATTCTTCTTCTGGTTTTTCATGCCATCTTAGCCTTTTTGGCATCAATATCGAATATAGGTGAGTAGATAATAGGCTTGGTGAAGACGTTTACCAGCTAGACGCCATGTGTCTGTGCCGTCCATTTGGGATAAATATGAGTATATAATAATAGGACGAATCTTCCTTCGAAAATTCGGCCCTAAGTATCTTACCCAGTGGAGATCCCGAGAGATCTTCGCTCAGCGAGCCATTAGTTGATTCCCTATGGTTTCTGCTGTATTTCATTAGCGACTGGTTTTTGGTGTCCCTTTCATGACTAATTTCACTCAACCAAGGTATTTTCGTAATTACATCTACATCAACGCGATACCCTGCAAGCCACCATGAGGGTGTGTGGCAGGGAGTGAAGATCACCAAACATGCAACTAGGCTACTACATGGAAACATTCTAATACTGTCTCATGAAGCCAAATGGTAAGTATCTACATAGTAATAAAGGGATTGGTTGTTAATACATGCATCATGCACTACAGACAACTCTAATAATATTTCACCTACCTATTCCTTTCCTATGCTGCCTATTGTGTTCTCTTATAGTACGGGAGAAAAATGAAATATTGAATGAGAAATATCTATATCAGGGAATCGAAATAGGGCCCTCGGAGTGGGTGACCAGTACTCCAGGAACAACACCAATTCGGTTCCCGAGATTGATCCTTCGGTTTCTTTCTGTTTCGTTGCTGACGGTTCTGACAAGTCTCTTCCCTTCTTCATACTATCAAATAAATGCGACAAATGGCAGTTAGAACTTAACCTTAAAAAGTGTGTAGCTATCAATTTTTGGAGGAGGAATAATTCAATAGAGCGTACCTATAAAATTAGTAACACTAAGATCAAAAATGTTGAAACCATAAGATATTTAGGTGAAACAATTACTAAGGATTTATCGTGGGGAAGACACATAAGGGAAATATGCGGTCGAGTGAAGAGAAAGCTAGGACTTATAAAAAGAGTTCTTGGGAAATGTGATGAGAAGACAAAAGAGCGATGCTATTTTTCACTAGTTAGGCCCCACCTTGAGTATGCAGCCAGTGTATGGGATCCTAATGAATTAGGGTTGATCAGAGAACTAGACAGTGTGCAGCGTAGAGCAGCTAGGTTCGTTAAAAGGTGTTACGATAGGTTGAGTAGCGTTTCAGAATTAATAAAAGAACAAGGGTGGGAATCATTACCAGAGCGTAGGTTAAAGTACAGATTGAATCTATTAGAGAAATTTCAATCTAATAGCTTTACTGAAGATGTTAGGCACATATTAAAAAAACCAGCGTATTATGCTAGATTTGACCAGTTAAATAAGATTAGAGAGATAGATTGTCGTACCGATATATTCAAAATGGCATTTTTCCCCCGTTCTATAAGAGAACAGAATAGGCAGCATAGCAAAGGGATAGGTAGGGGAAATATTTTAGAGTATTCTGTAGTGCATGATGCATGTATTAACCCCTTAAATACTATAGATACTAACATTCATGTTGCATGAGACAATATAGTTGCTAGTGTGCATGTTAGTAGTGCATGCTTGGTGTTCTTCACCCCCTGCCACACACCATCGGGGTGGCTTGCAGGGTATCGTGTAGATGTAGATGTAGATAAATGAATCCATTTGATCAAATTCCTCGAATAATTCTCAGATTCTGGATGCTGCTGATGACGCCAGTTGTTGTCTGCCACTCACAATGACGACAATATTCTTGCAAGCGTACTACGGATTATCGCAGTCGCCGCTTCCTACAATTTAAACTGGTTTACGTCACTCTTGTAATACCTCGTGCTCTCCGTCCTTCTTTTATCGCACCGGGTGTTGATAAGCCGAACTGGTGAGGTGCCATGTTCTCCTCTCGGTCGGAAATCAAACGGTAGTCATCTGTGTCGCGTATTTCCTGGAATCCTTCCGAGATAGTTCCTTTCCCGTACTTCCCCAGGCTGTCCAAACAAAGGCGTGGAGTTCGCCACTCCGGCTTCCAGCTAGTCTGACGCCCGTTTGAGGCACCAGATGTAGGATTTCGAGCAATGATTAGAGGACGGCTGCTACCGCGTGCGTGGCTGTAAAGGCAGCCGCGGAACGGGAGCAGACTTGTCGCCGTCTATCCGTGGTTTTCAAGCCAAGCGTAGGTATATAGGAGCTTCAGACCTATAGGAAAGGTTCAAGAATGGGAATGGAAGAGCAAGAAGGAAGGGTGAAAAGAAACCCGGGGTGGCCTCCTCTAAACGAAAGCCTCATAGAGGACCACGGCTAAGCGTCCCTTCTGACGGACGGAGTACTGACCTTAGACTGCTCTCCACAAAGTACTCAATTAGGAATCGGTTAACCAATGAAAATTGTCTTCCACTGCTGGGATTAGGGCCGGGGTCCTCAGGGTGAGAGGCCAGTATTCTAACCTTAACACCAACCCGACTCCCACTCATCCTCACGCCCGTCCGGCGTCATTTCTCCTCCCCCCCGCGTGTCGTCAACAGTGTCGCATCTAGGTCAGATACGTTGTCAACCAATGGGTATAAGGATATCATCAGGATATCATCAAGTTTGATGATATCCTGTCATGGATGAAATTTTAGTAGATATTATTGAAGTGAGGAAGTTTATGTATTCATTGATGATCATAAATTTTCACAAGTTGAACCCAACTTCATAGGGTTTATGTACTCTCCTTGTGATATTAGGTTTTCATCGATCAGTTCAGCGTTCTCTTGGCCCGTGTTCGAATCCCGGCAGTGGCATATATTTTCCGAGTTATTTCCATTAGGAGACAGACATCCATTTTTCTTATGAAAATGCGTCCATTTTTCCCCCTTGTCCACAGGATCTTACCTTCTATGTCGGAATTCAGTAAATCATCATCATTAATTACTCGCTACTTCTACCGCACTTATGGCAATTTTAGGGATCAGGAACTGAACGCAGCGTTGATCACTAATAACGTTTTGCTCTACGCACCGGTTCCGTAAGCCAAGGGCGCATGGCCTTATTCCCGGTATTCTAGGATATCCTCCTTGTTTACTACTTACATGATACTCATTGCACTTGTTTCCTCATTATAAATCCATATCCCATATCTGTTGGTCTGAATTTTGGATACACACCTAGCAGCGTGTCCAACACCTGGGGTGACTGACTACGCCGCTTCACGAGAAAGGAAAAAATTATTTTTAAATCGTGTCTCTGGAGCTTGAGCCGGAAACTATATATCTGTCGTGGCGTCGGAAGATTTGTTGCTCAGTTCACCTTACCTCTTACCTTGCAGCAGAATCACTATGTACTCTATGGCCGGTGAATTACTGAGAAAAATGAGGAAGGCGTTGATAATGGGAACAAAGTGTAGTGAAGATCTTTGAAGCGTAAATTTTCGTGTAACCTCTCTTTCTGTTATCCTTTTCAACTGCTAGGAATGAGCTAAAGTTTGAGCATCATATTAACCACTTCTCAGAACAGACATAAGTCTACTTATACTGAATACCCCGAAAGCCGCCTGGAGGTAGAGTGGTATGGCGTGAATCGTCACCAAATATTCACTAAGTACTTGGAAGTAGTGACAGAGGCAATATCACTGTGTAAGAGAAACATTCCAATTATGCATGCACCAGGAACGTGAAACTTAAGTAGTGATCATTATCGATCGTATCAGAAAATAGTGTTTACATCTACGTCTACATAATACCCTGCAAGCCACCTTTAATGTGTGTGGCAGGGGATGAATTCTCACCAAACATGCACTACATATCATGCATAAAAATTAGTAATAATATAGTGGTCTAAACTTCAATTTTTTTTAAAAGACAACAGTAGCAAAGCAAGAATGCAATATAATGCTGTTAGTTGGGTTAGCTTAAAGTCTTTATACCAAAATTCAACTACCTACCTATGTTATCAATTGGAAGTGATAGCAATCGACATTTATCGAGAGATACGTATCTATCGTTACCACTGGTAGATAATCAGTACTAATATAACAACCATTATCAAGAATAATGCGATCGTTACTTGAAATGTATCGGTCGCTACAACTCGTCAATAAGTTTCCTAAGTAGGGGAAAACCATTTTCCCACTTTCCAACTCAAACTTTATTGTCATAACTTATCCGACAATCTCGCCGCTTCAAATTTTTGCCACGGGCGGCTTTTCCTCCTTTGCCACATCAATCGCGACATTGTTCGTCCTCCTCCTCACTCGACATTCCCTTCCCCACATCAGTTCCTCTACCGCATGCATGTTCCATCAGTCAATGTTGAATTGGTGAGAATGTGGAACGGTTGTACGATTTTGCGCACATGGTAATGAGCGAGTTATGGAGGAGAGTTGTGACGCGGGCACAGATGCTGGGAGGCTTTCTTTGCCTCACTGGAGGGACAAAGCGGCGCAATGCCTGAATAGGGGAAGGAGGCGGCGAGAGACTTCGAGATGCGGCGCAGTTGGAGAGATATGCTTGTCTCAAAGTCACGTTAAAGGCAAGAAGAGGCGTTGTTTCGCGTTCTTTAGGCCAAAAGTGGAAAATTTTTTCAGTATTTAGGACCCGCGGGAAAAGGTTTTAGTAAAAAAGCATCATTTATATTATTTATAAGAGGTTTTTTTTATATACATCCCTTATCTCCCTTCATACTGAACCAAAATCGACGAATGAGTAACCATTGAATAGAGTAATATATCCGCTACTGACGAATTGATAATATACAGTTGCACAATATATTATTTATGTGAAAATGGAGGTTGAAAATTTTTAATTTGTTCTTTATTATTTCGGGGAGGAATTCTTGATTGCCTATAACCAAGGATATTAGGGATGTGACGACGTTGTATCGGCACGGCTGCGATGCCTTTTTCTCTTGTCCAAAACTACAATCATTGATAAATAAATGCCATTTTAAGAAATAAATTATCTGCTTTTAATTTTTGTTAATAATTAATATTATATTATTTGTGATAGGTTTTCCTCCTTAGTTGCAAATATTGGTAAACAGTGGAACCAGTGAATGTTGTCGTGACTTCTGTTTTATATAAACAATGCGATGGTAAACAAATCACGTGATTGCTGTAAATTTGCACATATAATTACGCATTCGGAGTAAGCATAGTGCCAGGAATCCAGGAATAAATGGGTACGTAGTATATTAGAGAATTTTGAGCACAATATCTCCATCACTTATTCCTTTTTTCTTAAAATCCTTTTAATAGTGGCTTCAATGAGCAGAGGAATTGTCATTTCAGAACTTTAAACTTCAATCAGTGTGAAAACCCTTTGATTTAATTAAATTTTAACCTTGAATCGGATTTTTCATTTTAATGCGCAGGATGCGCATGATCTCTCTAGTTATATGGAATTTACAGGCAATCGGCTATATTTGTGAACAATTGTTATGACAAGGGTGCGATTGTAACTTTGCTAATAGAGATATTTGGTTGAGAGAACGTTCAAACACGTAGTCCGCAAGCCAGATCAAGTGTTTTACATAGGCACCTGGTTGACGAGTTCTCCTTCGACACAGAGTTATTATTATTTCATTAGGACCGAATTATCTGTACCCCACACTACATTGGTGGAAAGGACCACAGGGATATCATCACTATCATTACCTCAATACCTCCTCCAGTAGAATCTAACCTATTTGGGTAAAGGGAGAAGTGACTTCGCTCCCTTGGCGAAGGGTACGAAGCGACGGGGTATGTTCCACTATCGTTGGACAGGGGTGCATAACCAGCCTAATATTTGTTTTAGTAAGTGAAGTATTTGTCCCATATGATGATAGTTTAATCCTAGAAGTACTATTCGATATAAAGCTGTATGATACCCCGTTGTATTGGGGTAAGTCATTGCTAAAACCACTAATGTGGATATGTTCTTACACGAGGATTGAATGTTTACGTCGGTGATGCATGTCTTTTAATCATCTACATCTACGTGATACCCTTCAAACCACCGTTAGGGTGTGTGGCAGGGGGTAAAGATCACCAAGCACACTATAAACATGCAACAAAAAGGTCTCAGGCAACTAGATTGTTAATATCTACATAGTAATAAGGGATTGGTTGTTAGCACATGCATCATGCACTACAGACTACTCTAAAATATTTCCCCTACCTATCCCTTTGCTATGCTGCCTATTGTGTTCTCTTATAGCGCGGGGGAAAAATGACATTTTGAATCTATCAGTATGACAACTCTTTCTCTAATCTTATACATTTGGTCGTACACCGGCGTTTTTTATGTATACCTAGCATCATCAGTAAAGATATTCGATTTAAATTTCTGAAAGAGATTTAATCCGCACGTTAACCTACGCTCTGATAATCATTCCCACCATAATTCTTGTATTAATTCTGATACACTACTTAACCTATCGTAAGACCTTTTAACGAACCTAACTGCTCTACGCTGCACACAGTCTTGTTCTCTGATCAAACCTATTTCATTCTGATGTTACCCAGCTACATATTCAAGGTGGGGCCTAACTAGTGAAAAGTAACATCGCTCTTTTGTCTTCTCATCACATTTCCCTAGTACTCTTTTTATAAATCCTAGCTTTCTCTTCGCTCGGCCGCATATTTCCCGGATGTGTCTTCCTCACGATAAATCTTTAGTGATTGTTACATGTAAATACCTTATGGTTTCAACGCTTTCGATCTTCGTGTTACTAATTTTATAGGATCGCGCTATTGAATTATTCATCCTCCAAAAATTGATAGCTACACACTTTTTAAGGTTAAGTTCTAACTGCCATTTAACGCACCACTCTTGAATTGCACATTAATCCTTGCTAAGCGATTTTCTGTCTTCCTCTTTTGATATACCCCTGTACACTACCGCATTGTGTGCAAAAAGTCTAAGCTTACTAGTTAGTAATCATTAGTTTGCGCATCCTGCGAATCGTTGGTAGATCAAAAGAATATTTCAATTTTGGTGGGAGCCGCAGCGAGAAGTAACGAGATTTTGAAGAATCTGATTGTTGAGATGTCAATTGATCAACAAGGGATGGGAATGGGGATAAAAAGAGCTAGGCATTTTAATAATAATAATAATAATATTTATTTTTTCTGTGGCAATGCCACCTAAGAAAAAATACAGAGTATAGGTAACATATAATTACATCACATTTGGACGGAATCGAATTTGGACGGAATGAAGGAAGGAGACACGAAGAACTCAATTTAGGAAATTTAGGACGTAAGGAGTGTTGGCGAGCGTTAAGGTTTGAGTTGACTCAGCGAAGGGAAAGTGGGAAATGAAAGGCAGGGACATTCCAAATATTTACTAATATTTGCTGAATTCCTCTGAATCTAAATATAGCCAAAAGGCTAAAATTTTGTCGCGCGTAGAATAATATCTCTAAATTAGAATTCACGCTTTTGCGCTTACAATATTGAGTGAAGGCATCATAGCGCGGATTCGAAACTTCGGCCTTTGGCTTCTTAAGCCTGCTCGTAGAATGTTCGGCCCTTATCCAAATTTACAACCATGGGAGTAAGGGTTGATCGTTTTTTTGGTGGTGTTGATGAATACTGGCTTCCCATGACGAAGGTCTGGGTTCGATTACTGACGTTGGCAGATTTTTATCCGGATTCTGCTTAGGTGTAGTGTGGAGTGAACTTAAAGTTCAGTGCCACATCCGTCGGATAGGACGTTAAATCGTGGACCCTTTTGCGAATTTCTTATGTAGGAGGCTAATACCTGCGCCAGGTTTCTCTCCGTCCTTTCCTCTCTATAATTAAATATGTGAGCCGTAACAATATCATGTTGCAAAGGGTATTATGTCAAAAGCCTAATTGATGAGCTTGATTTGTTTTTATATTTTTAGAGAAAGTGTTGGGAAGAGCCAAGGGAAAGGTAGAAATTTATAACAGCTGTAGTGTATAATATATTTCATAAGATGCCTTCTTTGGCCATTCTTTCCATTCATTTCGGAGATTTCTTTCAATGTTGCAACTATCTTAATCAGAACATTATATCCTAAGATGTGGCGGATTAGGCAGCCCCTTAGGTTTTGTTTTCTAAGTTTTCATGAACTCTATTTTCTCCCATATTTCTTATAGCTAACTCGTTTTTTACTCGCTTGGTCCATTTTATCTTCATTGTTCTTCTGTAACACCGCATGCTAATAGTCATATAATTGGGTACTGCGAATTAAAAAAAATTAAAACTCGTGTAAATGGAGCATCCTGCCGGTGCTTGCTAGCAAATCATTTCGAAGAAATAACTTTACCACTGGGCCTTTATACCTACGTATTTACAAGGACCCGTATTGTTCCTGAACGGGCCTGAGGTGTCGCCTTACACTTCGACCATAAAAACGTTGAAGACTGTTTTGTTAGCCTGGGATTACCGGGGCCAGTTCGTGCGAAGCCATTCTGAGAGTGAACTTCAAGCTTTCTTGGAAGTCGGAACGGTTGTCAGTGCCGCCCATGATTTCGTGATGTGTTCCCGGCGAAGCTGCTAAAATCCTTGGTATCGGTGGTTGCAGTGACGTAGTTGATAGATTCGGGAAGAAATCAAAGTCCAAAAGCCAACTGTAGGAAGAAAAAACAATCTCCGATACCGGTATTTCGGTCACTCATGACGTAGTTAGCTAGCGCTGGGGACAGTGAAAGTGTTTTTTCCCCTCATGTTTCCTCGAAGTAAATCATTGCGTGGGGTGAGCAAGCTGCGGTGTATCCATCGAAGGCTGCTTGATCAATCTTTCCTAGATATGCACTTCGTTATATAGAAGTAAAGGATTAAGAAATGTGTAATATCAAACCTTTGTTGATGATTTGTGCATATTTTACTCAGGGACCGTCTTTTTATACTCATTTATGTGCCGTCACCACGAAGTATTCGTGGTATGAGTGAATCTTGAACAATGATCTAAAGCCTGTCACCTGTTGTCACTTGCGCCTTATCTGTCAGTCTATGTTAGCATGAATGCTAGGCTAGGTGTAAACGATAGGATCATCCCTCCGCGAGTGAAGGCACCTCTCAATCGGTAATAACTAGTCGTGAATTTTAGTGCAAATTTGACTTATGAAAATGGATTGGGTTGAAAAGAAGCTCTGGCACTGCGCATGGGCATGACAACGCACCGGGCTTGTTCCTGGATTACCCGAATTCCTAATAAATAAAACTCTTATCTTCAGTAACTTGGTGGTATTCCATGGTCAATGATTTAATGAAAACAAACTTTTACAAAATAACACAAAAAAATGTTTTAAAAAAACTTACGGGTTTCGTCCGAATAATCGTCATCATCAACTTGATCATGACGATTATTCGGACGAAACCCGGGTCGTAAGTTTGTTTAAAACATTTTTTGTGGTATTTTGTAAAAGTTTGTTTTCATTAAATCATTTACCCGAATCCCTGTTCGTTTTACTGGCACGTAACCATTCTACCCCATATTTCCATCTAACCTCTACCTTCTCCGTCACACTTTTCTTCGCAACGGTTGAGGATGAAAGGAAACTATTCATTCCCGTTACATCCTGGAGAACTACGCACTGATTTCCCGTACGCTGCCCTCTAATGGCCAGGTTGAATGGAACACAACGTGCCCACGGTTACAGTCTTCGTTCAGCTATTGAGGATATTTACTGCTTTCTTCGTCGCGGAAGTTCTTTTAACGATTCCGGCTTTCTTCTTGAGCTGTCATCGAGCCGTTTCTTTTGGTCCATCATCTGTCATGGGAGTCGGAGTTAATTTTTTTTCATTCTACGTGTATTTTGCTCATCGAATTGAACGGGATTCCCTCAAGGAAAACAGTATGTAATTGGTAGTTTTTTTCCCTGATTTCCTCCTTGTTCTTAATGGTTAATGAAAGGGTACTGTACAGATTCACTACTTATGAGGATATTAATATGAGATGAGAAATCTTGAATATACTTGCATGGCGAATATTGCTGATTACGTGGCAAACCACATCAAGATGCATGCGTTAATTTATTAAAGTAACTGTTGCGAAAAATGTTGGGTAAAAGAGATTTAAAAAAATATTTTAGTTTTCTAAAGATTAAGATTCTCGATTTTATCCTGTATCCAAAATTAATCGACAACTGTCGTCAAATTGAGTTTTCATTTTTGCTTGATATATCGGTTGCAGTCAAGTTAATTTAGATGTTCAGAATTTATCACCTCAACGAACTGCGTAATTAATCTTCATGGAAGTCATTAGATGTAAAAGCAATCGTGGTGCCATTATGAGACGAAGCTCTGCAACTAAGGAGAAAGATTATTAAATATTGTGAGATTTTGATCTCGGTGAAGAATAAGCATGGGAGGAATAGGCGAAAAGGTTGAACAACGTGGGAACGCCTGCTGATACTAAATACATACTGCACAGAATAGAAATCTCAAACTCGTTGAACCGTAAAACTGAGTTGTAAAACGAGTACTTCTAGGTAATTTTAAATACTTTTGTATTAAAAATCAAAATTGTGTTAAATTTATTGCAAATAAGAGGTTCTAAATGTGGATGCTAATATTTTGTTAATTTTTCCCGCGTGTTATTGGGGGTATATGTATTTGAGCGTCTTTATTCATGCATGGTTAAATTATCGCCTTCTCTTGAGAATCACCTGCATATTTTAGAATATTTTTGAGAATTTTCATTGAAATTTGTACCAAAAAGTTAGTTTCCAAACTGTGACGCGACATTATAGGTAGTATCGGTAAACTCATTAAAAACTTGTACCAGTTTTTGTAGTGATTACCGATATTCATTATAAAAACATACATGGTGAAAAATGACGCATGTAAGAGAACTAGTGATGGAGATCAATATTTGGGCTTTATTGTTTGATTTCTGCAGGACTCCTGCATCGTGTAATACAATGGATACAGACTTGGGTATGAAAATGTGTGAAGCATCGTCCATCGAGGGGCATGATATTAAAAGGATATGCACCACTCTTAATGATACAACATTGTTTTTCGGATTGGATGATGTGACAGAAGACTGTGTGACGCCGTTTCCAGCTTCCGAGTATTACGAGAGAAGCGGAGAGGTCATGGTTGACTAATGGGGGGCCCTTGGCAATGACTCCAGGCTTTTGTCTCCTTTCCGCGTAGATTTTCGCTGGCTCACGGGCCATTTTCCCCTCGCCTTGCCCGCAGGCGCCTTGCAATAACGGAAGAGAAATCTCATCTTACGTCAATGGCGGGCAGTGGTCACGCCTTCGGATCACACCACCTCCGTCGTACGATTGGCTCGCGTCGCACTTACGCGTCGCCATGGGTGACCGGGCGCGCGAACAAACAACTGGTACTATATAGCCGCATCGATTCCACATGTGGATGAATTTCACCTCCGGTGGCGTTTCAGGATCTGATACAAACGCCTGAAACCCTAACTCTAGAGTCATCCTCGTTCACTACTCCCCTCGACGATTGTCCCCAGGTAACCTCCCCTTGTCTCAAGAACTGTACGATATTAGTATCATATGAAATATGTATTCCACTTTCCTCCTTTTCCGTTTCGCAATGTGACTGCCTACCTCAGGGGAATAACTTGTTTTCTGGGTTACCTTCATTTTCAGTTTTAATCCAGAGGCCTGATACTAAACAGTTTGGATTTGATATTCTGTTATAATTAAATGACAATGAATGTGCACAACTAAACCCAGGATAGAAATTTAGATATCTACAAGGTTATCTATAGTTAATGTGTAATTAGATTCTCTAGTCCCCAGAAATCCCCGTCTCAAGAACTGAACAGTATAAATATTATATTTAATATATATTCCACATCATCATGGATCAGCAATCCTAGGATTGGTTTGACACAACTCGATTCTTCTATCGGCCAACCTCTTCATATTGACGTAGCTCCTCTCTTTTACATCCTTCACAACTTGCTCAATATACCTCATACGAGGCCTGCCTTTTCCATTCTTCCCGTTCACTTTTCCCTCGACGATTGTCTTCATCAGGCCATCGTGTCTTAAGATGTGGCCTATTAAGGTGTCCCGTCTTCTTTTTAAGGTTTTCAGTAGACATATCTTTACTCCCACTCGTCTTAAGACTTCTTCGTTTGTCACTCGATCGATCCATTTTACCTTCATCATTCTTCGGTACACCACATTTCAAATGCTTCCAGCCTGGACTTCTCTGCTGCTGTTATTGTCCATGCTTCGCTGCCATATAGTAGAATGATCCAGATGTATGTTCTGATGAAATGTTTCCTCACTACCACGCTTGTATTTGTAGCTGTAAGCAGAATCTTCTTGTGGTAAAATGCCCTTTTTGCTTGAGAGATTCTACTGGCAATTTCTCTTTTACTTCGTCCATCGCTGGTTACTCGGCTTCCCAGGTAACAGAAATCTTCCACCTCCGATCTTTTGTTTTCCTAGTTTAACATTGGCCCTGGCTTCCTTTCTTCTTCTGCATACCAATACCTTAGTTTTCTTTTTGTTGAACTTCAGATTATATATGGTCATTGTTCTTCCAATATTTCCTAGTGTCTTCTTTAAATCTCCTTCTGTTTCTGCTATGACTGCTATGTCATCGGCGAATCGCAGCATGCTGATTTTCTCCCCGTGGATATTCCTCCCGGAGACTTTTCTTTGACTTCTTGGATGGCTTTCTCGATGTAGGCATTGAATAATACGGGAGACAGTGCATAGCCTTGTCTCACTCCTTTCTTTATGCTTGCTATGTATTCCACAGTCCCCGTATTTTATCATGCAATATGCTTACCTAAATAATGTTTTATACTGTAGAAGGTGGAATGCATGTAGTCCACAGGAACAGTTTATTTTCATTTTTTTGCCTTATTATTGGTTATTATTTACAAGTGCCTGGTAAAACACAGTTGTAGTATAAACTTTAATTACGCTCTACGGAAATACATTGTAGACCTCTGGATATCTACAAACATAGATTCAGTACACCAATTTATACGATGTATCTATGATGATGGGGAAAGAAGTTGTTTCAGTCGAATCTCCTGGTAGGGAGCCGAATAGTTTTGGCTTCAGGTGTAGTTGTATTAAAATGTTACCTGTTGAAATGCTTCAATTTGTTGTTTAGTTGCCACGGTAGCCAGTTATTGTTATTTCATGTTATTTACAGAGATATCAGAAGATATATTTTTAGATCCCTTTAATTAGTTCACAGCCACATATATACTTCCCTCATTCTTCAGTAAATTCCAATTTCTTCCCTTTTTTGCCTTTTCATCGCCTTTAGCTGTGATGTTAATATTCATTTTAAAAGATGTGGCGTTCTAGAGCCTCTGAAATTGTTTTGCTCATGTTTGATACCTCTTGTATCGACAAAAGTTAATTTAAAAATCTTGACGTGTTTTCAATAATGCACAGTTATTAGTTTGTTATGCTTCGAATGCTCTGCTGTATGTATATATTATTTGCAGGAAAAGTAGGCTCTTGCCTATCATTAGTTCCTCTTACCCTAATTATTGTACCGGCCAATTTGTCTCTCTTTTTTCCCAAGACCATGGTTTTGTTGCTGTTGATAGTGGTAAGGGCTATACGCGTAACTAAGACTATACGCGTCATCATATAGGATAGGTGGGTAGATGGATCATCATCATTAGTCATGAAAGCCTAAGATATTTTGGCTGCAACCCTCCATTCTACTCTCTCCCCGGCTAAGTCCTTTAAGCCCTTTTAGCTATTACATGTAGTATCCAGTTTTACCTGACCTACGTATTTGTCCCTCGGTATTCCTCGTAGCGTTTTCTATTCTATTGCCTTTCTTACATATTCGTTATGCATCAAATTGTAATATATCCATCTAGACCTTATCTTCATAATATTACTCCATGTGTTTTCATTCTCTATTCTTTCGTACACTTCCGAATTTCTGATCTTATCCGACCATTTAATCTTCAGCATAAGTCTCCATCACAAAGTTTCAAACACCTCTATTCACTTTGTTCTAGCTTTCCGAAGGTCCATGTATCCGAGCCACTTAGTGCAATACTCCACTCGTCGGCATTATCTTGCTCTTAAGAAATAGACCACAACTTTTTTCGTCCCATTCGACGGACGGAATACTGAACATGAAGTGCTTTCACCACCGCACCCCGCCTGTCAGAATGAGAAGCCATGCCCTTGTAGACCGCAGCAAACCTGATTCCCCATTCCATTCGTCATGAATTTCGATAGCACCCCGAAATTTGCATACCCACCTCGTAAACTCGGAATTTTTTGGGGTGCAATCGATGTGGTGATGGAACGAAGAAAGATGTATTTCGCTTTCTCCTACTAAAATGCTATAAATTCGCCCTCTTGAGGCACCCTTTTAGAATTGAATTATTTCCTGTCGATTGAGAAAGAAGAAAAAAATGACTGATGATGTAGCGTTTCGAAAAAAGCAATCATTCACGAAAGGGCGAAGAATCCCATTGCGCACCTCCCTCAGATGCTCGCTATTCACATTTCGCGCAAATTACATCAGATCCGTTGGTGAAACACTATATTTGTTTCCTGATGCGTAATCACCGAGGTCAGGAGTGTGAAGTCAAGTTCGTAGTGACGCACGCGTCGATCTCTCCACGGAGTAATTGCACGAGGAAACTGGGTTAAGTAGATTCCTGGAGGGCACCGGCAACTGCGACATCTGTTGTGAGGAATTGGAATGAAAAACATCCTCTCAATATTTACTTTGTGGCATTCCATCCTTGGCAAAAAGTTTAATTCGCCCACAGTGAAAACTGCTGCATGCAACTATAGAAAACAATGGATTGAAAATCGGGTTTCGATGATCGATGAATATTTTCATCATCGGGTGAATTTCCTCATGTTTATGCTATTTCGTTGGGGAAAAGAGACGGAGGAAGGGGGGAGAAAGGCACTGAAAATGCAAGAAGCTATTTTTATTGGAAATCAGGGAAAATAATACAAAGATAGTAACGAAAAGAAGGAGGAAGGAGGTGGAGTAAAAAAACTTGTTAATTGTGGTTAGTTGCATTGGATACGACCAGTTTCTTTTCAAATTTTGAGCCACTCTCTAACTTCCAGCTTGCGTCAACTGTCACACAAAAAACCACCACGTTGAAGGCACTCATGTGTTTGTCTCGCTACAGTTGTTCCGCGGAATTACCTTTAATCATTGAATTATTGATCATCGTCATCAGTCAACAACCCTTAGATTGGTTTGACTCAGCTTTCCACTCGATGCTCCTTTCAGCTAACCTCTTCGTATTTACATCTTATTATCTTTCGCATCCTTTGCTTCTCGCTCCATATATCTCATACGAGGCTTTCATTTTACACTTTTCCCATTCAGTTGTCGTTTTGATGATTGTCTTCATCAGGTCATCGTGTCGAAAAATATCGTTAAAGTTGTCTTGCCTTCTTAAATTTTTCGAGAAAACTTCTATTTTCTTCCACTCTTCTCAGCACTTTGTTAGTCTTTCGAGTGATCCATTTTATTATCATCATTATTCTTTTGACCAAATTTCGAATGTTTCCATCCTTGATTTCTCTGCTGATGCTATCGACTGTTCTTTTCAGCCATCAAGAAGCGTGCACCATATATATGTTATAAATAATTGTTCCTTTGCTTCCACGCCTGTTTTTCCAGCTGAAAGTAGATTCTTCTATCGGTAAATTGCCTTCTTCGCCTGGGCCATTCTACTGCCGATTTCCTTCTTGCTTCACCAATCGCTAGCTACTCGACTTCTTAGACAGAATCATAAATAATTCTTCAAAGTACTCTTTTGCTCCGGTGTAGAAAACTCTAGTAGTCTTACTATTGTTTCACTTCTTACATTTTTAAAGCATAAAAATCACTTTACTCCTTTGACTCCTCTTCAACTGTTTACCTCACGAACGGATGTAGGGATGTTGTGGTGATTGGAGCCCTTACTTTCCATTAAGATGTCTCGGGTACGAATCCTGACCGCGAAAGGTTGTTCAGAGGAATCCCAGTCGCTCCTTGACTGCGGTCAATACCTTTTTTTCAGTGTCAAGAAAAATACGGTCCTTCATTAATCCTCATTTTTTTGGTAACTCACGCACGTCTACACCTACGTGATATCTGCGAAGAGCCGCCACGAGGGTGTGTGGCAGGGGTACTCCGTTTTTTCTAAATTTCTCTTTAGTTATGCACGGAGAGCGCGGTTAGTATTTCCTCCATTACATCCGTGTTGTTGACATGGCTGTTTATCCATGAGCTCCCTTAGGCCTGGGGTACATGAGGTGAGGGTCATTCATTCATTAGGCTCTACCTACTCCATTTTAATACGATATTAGAAATTTCTAATGGTGCGAAGGCCCCTACGAGTCACGATGAACGTTTCCCACGTAACAGGAAAACTCGAAAATGGAAGCTCGAAAATCCAATTATCCTCATTTAGGGATATTTTATTTCATATTTATTGATTTTTATGGGACACCAAGCATACGCTATCCGCACGTTTATTTTCCATTTTTTTATGACCTTTATTCACTGCTTCTTACCAAGAAGATTGATTGTTGATATTTTGTGTACAATTTCTATTGAATTATTGCACCCAGGGTATCGTACAGGTATAGTTTATACAACTTTTCCACGATCCAGCACCTATCAACTCCTCACAGCGGCAGAGTTTTTTTAGCATACTCCTAATCCTTATGTGAGTTTCGTGTGCAATAGTCCTGAACCTTAGTTGACCCTTTGGCGTCTTTCATTGCTGGTAGGCTAATGCCAGATTTCTCTCCTACCTGGTTCGCCTCATAATGACAATCGTGCGAGGGAAAGTGAGTGGGGAAAATGGCAAGAGAAGGCCTTGTAGGAGATGTATGGAGCAAGTAGTAAAGGACTCGAAAAAGAAAAACTATGTTAGTACGAAGAGGCAAGCTTATTGGAAAATGGAGTGGAGAGTGGCATCAAACCAGTTTATTGACTTATAATGAATATTTATTTTGCGTCTGGCTCGCCCATTCACCAATTTAAAATACAAAAGTTCATTTGGTTACAAAACATAAGGATCTACAATATGATCATTTATCCTTCCGCAGTTGTTGATCTCTGAAATGGTAAATTGTGATGTCATGTCTTTTTCTGTATCATTCTCTTTTGATTGTATACTTTTAGTTAGGCAAGTACTTAATTCTGTTTTCACTGCAGACTCAAATTGTGTAAAATGTTCCATTATAGGACAAGGCCCTAGAACAATAAACTTTATTATTATTATTATTATCGTGAAAATTAATGGTAAAAATACACACAAGAGTGTATATATTTTTTGTTTTTGCCTTTTGCCTTTAAAATTACCTTTTATAGTCTTTGTGTTTGAATAATACTTCGGAAGCATTGCGTTTTTACTTTGTAATATTCTGTGCGTAAGAAAAGCCGATATCACTCATCTTTAAATCGGTTTAGGGAGCCGGTATTGTTGTAGGTTTTGGGGTTTGGCTCTCCATATTTTGGACGCAGTGATAGTGCGGTGAATAGGAAAATGAAATGATCAAGGATTAATACGCGACATTTTCGATAGGATATTTGGGAGTCTAGGTACCCTTACCACCATAATATTACGACCCCAGTTTCTAAGTCTTTTAATTGGCATATCTATTTGTGTCACCTGAATACTTACCTTACCACGTGATGCAATTTTCATTCCTAACATTCGTGTTGTCATGATTTTCCGCTCCTTTCGTGCACCTTATTCCCCCCTCCACGTTCCCATGATCACATGACACATCGCGTGATGCACGGTTTGGCATCAGGCCTCCCACATCATATCGACGAGTCCCCCCCCGGGCACTTCACTTACCAGGATAGAGCATGTGAAGGCGTTCTCGAAGCCAGAAGTTGTTGGAGTCGTAATTGGATATCCTCTTAATCCCATCTCCCGTGATCGGGTTTCGTAATTTCTTTTCGCCACCGGAGGAAGAAAAATTCACTTGTTTGTCCAACGTGATCATGTTACTCGTTTTCCTGTGTTTTCTCCTCTTGATGATAAAGACGAAAGCACACCGACTAATCTGCATCTACGTAATACGCTGAATCCACTTTAAGGGTGTGTAGCAGTGGGTAAACCATTACTAAACGTGCATTTTAAATCAAAAGAGAGTTAATTTAAATTTACTACTATTTAGGCATGTGTAAGTACATACTACATGGTACGATGCTACTTCTTTTAGGAAACATCTCAGATACATATTCACGAGACACAGTGTAAAGTACACTGTTGTCTCTACAAAGAGATGTAATAATTATTGATTAATCAGGCATTTCTCTTGCTACTTATACTACCTTATTGATATGGCATGGAGTAAAAGATGCACCGACTCGAAACTGGTGTCAATTGGCGATGATGCAATTATTTCAGTGCAACATCAGACATAGTTTGAGGTAGCGGGTTGAATTAAGGGGGAGATACGCGTCGAGCCAATCCCAGGATTGATGAATGTCGATGGTGACCGGTCGTAGGAAAATATACGCAGTCTCTCGACTAGAAAGGCCTTCAGTAATAGGAGGGAGGCGCCGCCGTTACGTTTTCGGTACGAGCCTCCTTATCTCTGTGTTTATTCGGCTCTGTCCGTGAAATCTCGCGGCTGTTGCCGCCTCCAAGGTCAGGATGCGGACACTTTCCGGCCATTGACCTTCGGCAGCGGTGGCGACCGAGCGCGTCATATTCTGCGGAGGTATTGCGTTATTCAAAAATCCTCCGCTTTCATCGCTCTCTTTCTCCCCAAGGTAGGCGTTTTGAGAAATGCGACAGTTTACTGGAATTTTCTCACCCTTCTTCCCGTTGCGCACCGGTAATCCGTTATTATTGTCTCGATTTGCGCCAAGGGAAATTCATTCTCGGGAATCCGATGTTTCTCATGTGTTTTTCAATGCAGTGAGGTGTCTTCAATCAAGAAAACTTAAATTTAGAGGTCATGGAATCGTGCTTCCGGTCGCTGTTAAATACGCTGTTGTGTAAATTGCGTAAATTATTTTTCGGAATAATTTCACGTAGACTATGAATATTTCCACATTATCTAATCTAGGGTTAATATTGTCCCACATAACGGGCGCTTCATGATCAGCTAAAGGTAAATTTCCTCGTTTCATCAGTAAAATGCCCTATATTCCTTGGCATTTCAACGTATTTTCCAAGTCGCGGATTGTCTTACCTGTGTAAAAAGAGAATGAAATTAGTATATACTAGCCCAAAATACATAGTGACGCAGGCCAAAGTTTCATTTTGATGCCGTCATTAAAGAGATGTGTTAACGAAAACAGGATTGGCTAAATTAGGTATGAAGTACATATCTTGAATTAACCCTCCAGCAGGCGCGCCCTATTCTCTGACACTAGCGGGCGCGCGTGGCACTCAGTGTAACGCTTGGTTTTCCGCTGATAATAATAACAAAAACTCGAATTAATCATAGGGATTTTTTGGCTTTACGTGTCTTCCACTACTGAAGTAATGACGCTCCAAAAATTCAATTATATTCACATAAATTAAAAAAAAAGCATTATTGTATTAAAAAATTGTGGCATTAAAAAAAATAGTGTGAGTGAAGAATTCGTTTTGAATACAATTTTTCCGTGATATGTTGAGAATTAGGTACTGTTTCTTAATACAATATGGTGTACAAATATTAGATTTATTTCATCATGTATAGGTATTACATTAGTCCATTTCCAGTCCATTAGTTTCGATGACTTGTATTTGCCTAGAACGAGCAATAAACTTAGTGAATTAGTTCATATCTAATAGTTTCAAACAACCGCTTATTTGATAATACCTGAACAATATTTGCATTGCCTTAAAAATTACTTTCTTGCTTCAGGTAGCTGAGATGGAATATTTTGATGAATAATATTTAGTTCCCCAGTGGATGGGGAAGCATTAACGTCTATTTGATATTTTGTATAAGAAAATCTCTGCAGGTCATTCGGTTCCCCGCAATCTGTCATTGAACGTATCGTGCTTGCAAACGAATATTATGGATTTCACTGAATATCTTCCTGTCGTAACGGTGCGGTTTCGGAGACCCGATGTTTCTTATGAGATCCGAGACTTCTATCATTAGGTATGTTTTTGCTGTTGATGTGGCTTCGAAAGGGACGGACTTAGATGTGGAGCGTGCCGCAGGTCACGTAACTATTTCTTACCTTGACTCTTTTTTTTGGAATTCGCCTCCTTCCGGTGGTGCTTATCTCTCGGCAGCTGCTCTCTCAGCCTCTCCCCATGCTTTATTAATATTATTACAGGTGCGTGACGCGTTATAGATGACTTTCGAGACCTTGAGGGAACCAGTCCTCCTCCCATGAGGAGTGATATAATCGAAAACTTATTCTCAGTGCACTTCACCTCAAATTATGCAAAACTTAATAGCAAAACAAAAAAATGGGATACAGAGGCTTTTTCTCAAAAAATTCTTCTTCCAAATAAATACAGTTCTACCGCTGTTATTCCAATAAAATTGACTATTTCGCCTCTTCTCAGTGCACTTTGCCTCAATTTATGCAAAACTTCATCAGAAAGACCCGCCAGGCTATAATTTCATTCCTTTAGTTCACGTTTACCCTGCACAAGCGTTACCATTACGAGTGATGTTGTCTCGTAATGATGTCTTGTCATCATTACGAGTGTCTCCCTTGTCGCTTAATGGGGAATATACATGAAATTTGTTTCTCGAAGATTAATGATGTACTTGATGAAATTTTCTCACCAATTTAAATAAATAAGCCAAATTTTTCTAAGCCCACCACAAAGATTATTATTAAATGAATTTAAAATGTTCCAGAAAATTGACGGAAGTCACGTGACCTAAAACGCCTTCTGACGTCACTGCACGGTATAGGTTCCATATTGCTACGGAGATAGACATTTATTTTTAACATAAAACGAAGTGAATATATTGTTTTGAGGTTTTTAGCCGTTTCTCGAACGAAACGATGACTGAAAAAATACTTAAAAAAAGCACGTTCAGACAATTTCCTTTGGTTGACTCCCTTATGGCGGCGTTCTTCTTAAAAAAAAACCAGCGATTGCGTAGGCGTAGTAGAAATTCATGGGCACTAAACAGGCATTATATAATTAATGGACGATTTGCTCGTTACAACCCATACTACATAAATAAAAATTCGAATTACAATCGTTTATTGAATTAAACAAATGAGATAAATACATACGTTATCGCCAAGTAGTTATTTAACAACTTACCTCCACGCATAAACAGATAAACAACGCCCTTAGTGATTCTGTGCCGTGACGTCATGCGATGACCTCGTGTTTTTAAGCTGCCGAAAAAGATACAATTTTCAAAGAGTAATATCTTTGTAACACAACTTAATTCTTCAGCTTAATTTTCGGCAAGCACATTTGAGCTAATAAACTTCACATTCAAAGAGTCATAAAAAATAGTGCATATTCCCCATTGGTAAAATACCTATTTGGTAGCTTTACTGATTCGAGGGATCCGGGTTCGCTCTCGGTCTAGGTAAATGATTACTTTTCCCAGGAAAAATCTTTGCAATCGGTCAGAAAGGTGACGTTATTCCTCAGCAAGAAGCCTTTCCCTGTGTAACCTGCGTTTTTCCATGAAGGTATTATGCGCAGAGAATTACACAGCTTGTGTTTAACTGTTCTAGTTATTATCTCAGCTTTTGATCATCGCAACCACACAGCCCGAGATAATTAAGTTCGGCGCCCATTGATGTTCAAGAGTCTCTTTCTTCCAGTACTTTTTGCGTTTATCTTCCTCATAGTATTAAAACCTCGGTACTAATCCCCCTTTCCACCGCTCACTTAGAATGGGGGCGTTTACTCGGAACCGAAATCGCAATTTTGTACACGAAATCGTTAGATGGAAACAAAAAACGAATTTTAGTGAAAAAATTAATCTTCTAACCACAACCATTCACTCATAAATCAAAAATTAAAATAAGCAAAAGGTGACGCCCACCGAAAATGCTGCTGTGATAACATTGACGTCATTTTCCTCCCGTCCTTGACTGCTTTCAGGGGAGTGGGAAGGGAGTGGAGGGGGGTTCTCGGAAGGTCTGCTCTCACAGACGCTGTCGAAATCGCTCCCATTGGCCGAGTCAGCTGTGTCCCCCCCTTTGCGATAAGGCGAATGAGCTTCGCGGGCTTAGTTGTGATTGGACGAAGTAGATATACGTCAGAGGTTGCACCACACCCACTTTTCCGAAAGGGTTAAAAACATCAGTTTTTCGCCGCTTATAACTCGGGAAATAATTGTCGGATCAGAAAACGGAAAAATACGGGTCCTTTTATTTTACAAACTCTATCAGATTCAGCAATAAAAAAAATATGGTAAACGACCCCATTACTTCATCTATAAATGTCTTTAACGGCCCCCTCATCCACTTTATTTTCGCCTTCCATTGGACTTATCGACAAACTGCTTCTTTTCACCTTCGTTAACCCTTTTGGTTTTCATTTGTTCCTTCACATCCCATCCTCTTTCGTCCTATTTTCTCATTTACCTATTTCATGAACCATGAAATCTTAATTATCATGCTAATATGTTAAATCTGCTTGTGCTTAGCATTCCAAGAGTGTTTTTCTTCCAGGATTTTTGGATGAGTTCAACTTTCCATAGCTCGGTAAAAATTAGGGTTTTATCTCAACATTCAAAAGGCGTCGAATCGAGAAGGCAGGGAGAAAGAAGTATTTACCCCACTATGTATGCACGAACCGTAAATTAGTTTTCCTTGTACCTACCATTGTTGAGGCATTTGTCATAGTGAGGTATCAGTTTCTCTATCCCATCTACGTAGATACCGCCGTCGTTGCTAATAATGTACTCATATCGTTTGCACTTCGTGGTTTAGAAAGGAGCAAAGAAAGCGAAAGAAGTAAAAAATGGCAAGGTGCGATAACTGAGCTCCACACAACACTACATATTCGGTGCTTATTTATGTATTTTCCAACCTTCCTCTTGTTTCTTTTGCGAATTTCAATAATAAATACCATTTATCGTCTTACTACTCTTCAGTTTTACTGCGTGCACAGCAACTTCATCCGTACGAGTATCGCGAATAGCCAGCCCGAATGTCCGTGCCTACCAAGATGGCCGCTGGCTTCACATATGAGCTGCGATATCCTCTACATAACATTCTAACCTTCTTAGTAGCTACCTCGTCACTATTTTTTTTTTACTTTGCGAAAGTTTTCTAATCGTACCGCAGTGAGTTTCTGCATTTTCACTCGTGGCTTGAAATACTCCGAATAAAAGAGTTTTACCCAGCTGTGCAGTGGCCCGGAAAGTCAAAGGTCCGTGGTTCGATTCCCAGTCTAGGTGAATTTTTTCGTATGGCAATTAATTGGAGTGTATTACCCAAAACACGTGTTTTGCATGATTTTTCTAATGAATTATGCCTGGTTAGCTTCCGTTTTTGCTGGCGATGAAGTGTGTCCCCATTCAATGCACTGTCATTTGGTTACGTACGCTTCATGCGATTTAAGCGCGTAAAGAAAATATCACTGCTCGATAAATTACAAGTCGAACACTCATGAATACTGGGTGTATTGAGTACAGTAAGAATGTTCAAAATGATAATATCAGGGTGAATGTGTTCGGCAAAATCGGGAGGGGCAGGAGAAGATTAATATTTTTAGATTGCTTGGCGGGAGATGGCATATGTTCAAATAATAAAAAGGGTTAATATAGTTTACATAACTTCCTTAGGAAGGAAGTTTAGGGATGACCGGCAAAGGTAAATTATATAAGGCTGGGGATTTGCACAGACAGAACAAATTCGTTATATACTTGTTACGATCCTAGATTTTAGCTTCCCTTTCAAAAATATAATCTCGTTTTAATTTTTTAATAATTTGCATCAATTGAGTAGCATTTTGTTCTAAAAAAGTTGATACTTCCTGACACGATCAAAAGTTCAAACGAACATGAAGCCTTTAAGTGTTCTTCGCCAGAAAAAAAATTTCTCTGCGTATATCTACATTTTGTGTACCAATTCCGTCAATGAAGTAAACTATTAATTAAGTTTTAGGCACATTTTCAATGTTTTCAGAGGTTTAAACAATATTCAGTTTGGGAAATCAATTGCATAATAATAATTTTCGTTATATTTATTCTTTTTCCATTTAATTTCAACGGACACTTGCAGCGAGTGTAATATAAGGAAATGCTTTATATGTGTATTCTTAAATATTTTGAGGGGGGAGTTTGCAATCAAAATGGCAGCAATAAGTCTCGCGGGATGTAAACGCAGAGGCGGCTCGTGACCACGAGACGGGCCCCTATTGGCTGCGGTCGACAACCAGCCGATAATTAAATAGACGCTCTATCTCCTATCCTATCTTTCCTTCCTCTACCTATCCTATCTCCTAACTTTCATCCATAACCGACAGCCTCTTTTGTGATGTAAACACTGCCAATGTATTCATGGCGAGCAATCAAACAAGGTTGCTATTTTTTTGGCATAAATATATGCCTCGTGATGGGCAGTGTACCTCAATTTCATGTATTTTCATTTACATACATTAGTTTCATCGGAAACCCGGGTGTGATAACATGTGACTGGAAGACTCAAGAAGACGACTCGTATATTGATGTAGAGTAACGAAACTTGAACTAAACAAAGTCATTTGCTTAACTTTTGTTGTTTTTGCCCGGAAGTATTCTGGGATCCTCCTTTGGGGAAACCCTGAGGAAGTAAGAATAAAACTTTTTTTTATTAACGCGAGTGAAAATTTGCCTCTTGATGTTTTCTCCGCCTCCCGGAAATTTTTTGAATCAACATAAAAAGCCATTCGCCATTATCGTCCTTGCCATTTAACCCGTGTGCCTCTTCCTCCTTTAGGGTCAAGTATCTAACAACATCGCCAGACCTGCTTGCATCAGTGGTGGCGCGATTTGTTGTAATCCTTATGATTTGCACAGACGACCGATTTAGACGCGTGGTACAACAATTTCAGCGTTTAATTACATTTTCCCTACGTCTGTGACCCCTTTCATTGGGTCAAGCTTGTAGCATAACCAGTTTATAGCGCTTATCTTTCGAATTTTAGCACTCTCCGTAGTAGCACTCCCCTTTAAATATTTTTTTTGGCTATGTCATGGGAATTTGTTTCCCATCATTGGATTGACCCGAGTGACGTCAGAAGTTCGCGAGTGGTGAGATAATTTCGCTGTCGGAGGAATAATGCGTTTTGTGAGTCGTGACTTTCCGTTTTCTCGCGAAAGAAAAAAAAACAGGCCGTCCAATGCGATTTCGCGACGGCGGATGATAGAGTGAGCTATTAATCTGACGCCTTCTTAATTTTTTTGGTTTAAAAAAGCGGATGAGGGGTCATTCCGTTAGCCATTTCGTGCGTGTCTTTAATTTAATTCAATTACAGTTATTCTCTCAAGTTAAAATTACATGGTGTTAATTATTAGTAGCTGCAGGTTTTTTTTTGCAAGCTCTCTTCAAACTGGACTCTGCGTTCCTAAAGTAAAGATATTCATTTTCCTCATATATATGAAGTAATTTTGTTTGATATGCTTATTCGGGATAGGAGCAAAGTGCTTAAGTTATTATTGTAATTTAGGTAAGGTGGATAATTCGTTAGTGATGGAAGTTTTTCATGAAATGTAGGAAGGGTGGAGGTGGAAACCCTGCTTCGTCATTAGTCTGCGCTAAACGAAAGGCACTAATGGGTCCAGTGTTTAACATTCCATTCTTTGAACGCTGTACTGAACTTTTAAGTACTCTCCTATCAGTACTGAAGTGGGGATCGTAATGCTATACATAAATGCCCCCCATTTTTGGGATTTGAACCCAAACCCCAATTACAGTAATTGAATTGCATGATAACCCAATTTGGGTTGTCATGCAATTCAATTACTGTAATAGACTTCAATGAACTGTCCCATTATTTGTAGGATTTGATGGTTTAAGGATATTGTAAATATTAACAGAATTTCATTCCTTGAAATACATAATGAATGCTCGAAAAATAGCTGAATGAGGGACCCAGATGGGAAAATCTAATGCATATTGTAGTTTATGAGTTAATGTCTTGAGTAGAGCATGCATTGAGTTACAGATTGGTCACGTATAAGCAATCGGAAATGTTCCAAATGTTTTAGCATCAAACTTTTGTTCTAATATCAGAAAAAATTGGTATTTTATTTGGCTGGAATGGACAAATATTGAATGTGTCGAGCAATGCACGTCGGCTCCGATGATCAAATCGGTAAAACGACGTCCTGATAACCTTTATGTCATTGGTTAGAATCCTGCTTCAGGAATTCGTGTTGTGCTTGACACTTGGGTCATCATTATACCTTCTTCTACTACTACAACCAGCAATATATTCGGAACCAAAAATGTTCAGAAGACATTAAGTCAATGAAAGACAGGCACGTTCTATGAGTCTCTCAATTAGAATGTATTCTAGTGTAAATTAATATATTGTATTCGGAGTGATAGAACAAAGTGACAGTAGAACATCCCAAAAAATTTGACGGGACATGTTCAACGACCATATTTTGAGAGGTCTGATGAAGACAGTCGTCGAGGTAAAAGGGGGTGGAAGAATAGCGAAGGAAGGCCGCGCTTGAAATTTATGGAGCATATGCCAAAAACAAAACAAAAAATACGTGAAAAATAATTGATTAACTGTTAGTATAATTGAGTTGATATCTGCGTCAAATCAATTTAGTATTGATGACTAAAACCTGTTTCACACGATATTTAATCCAGCACAAGAGCTAGTGTGCTAGCCGTTACTTGATATTGAGGACGGAATCTAGCATGATTGGAATCCTGCAAGGAGGTTTCACACGATCATCGACCTTGTACTTGCTATGAAGCGGTTATTGTGTTTGAATCCATACTAATTAAAATAAGAGAAGTTCGCACAGTGTCTGTAATGTGAACGTGATTGATAGATGGCCACTGGGTCCTACCGGGAGCTATTATCAATCTAGTACCGCATCAAGTAGGAAATCAAGTAGCTCAGCGAGTATACTAGCGATCATGCCAGTGACACTCGCGATGAATGGTGGCATTTTTTTGAGGCCGCGGCGAAAATTGGAACTAAGCGGCAGTGCTTGTACTCCGCCCATGCAGACGACGTTATTGCATGAAATTCCTCGTAAAACAAGGGTAGGTTTTCGGACAATAAGTAGGATAACAGAGAAATTCTGCCGAATCTGATTAATTGTAATTTAAAAGCCAGCTATGCACGTAAGCTCCAAAAGCTTACGCGGGAATTCTTTGACTTCTTGATATTAATTTTGCGAATAGTTTTTACCTGTTCTCTGAAACACATCTGGGGTAGAAACTGTACTAATGCTCCACCTCTCGGGACCGCATTTGAATCCTGATGGTTATTTAATTGAAATCCCCTCACGGATAACGTATGGAGTTTATTCTTCATTCAGTACTCCAGTATACTGGTTCTATTCACACGATACTGGAAAGCTAGCATACTAGCGAGTATCCCTGGCCTTGTGCTGGATCAAGTGTCGTGTGAAAAGGGCTGTACGATGGTGATTTTGGTGCAGGAGTCTTCATCCCTATGGCGCGGTTGGGTGAACGGGGAGTGAAGACTTCAGATAACTCCCGTCACTCGAAATGTGAAGTCTGGATTGGCAAAGCCTCCATGTTTTCAACTCGGCCTGCCTTTAGGGTTGGGAAATAACCATTTAAGCTCCGTGCGTCATTTTTTCCATGTGCACACGTGACCTACATTGCGACTCTTGTATGAACGCTGTCGCGAGTCATTAGTCGGTACTGCAGCGATAACGGAGTTACAGGACGGTCGTAAGTTTACTCAGGCCGCCATTATTTTCTCTTTTGCTATGCTCCGTAGCTGCGAGACAATACGAGGATACAATCCATGATCGTAGAAATTGAAAAAAAATCCAACGCGAAGCTCTAAGATAGTAGTAGTAGTAGGTTTTGAGGTGCTTCAGCTGTCAATGTAAATTAGCACCGTCTTAACTAATTCCAAGACTAATCCTAAGACAGATGCAATACGCAATCTCGAAGAGGGATTTGAACTTGGGACTTTGGGTTGTCAAGCCAACTTGTTACCGACCTGATTACCGCGGGCGGCTCAGAAAAGATTTCTTGGTATTTAGATGGGAACACTAGCATATTCTTCTGACCTTATATCCATAAATTTTGCTTGTGGAATGCATTGTATTTTTGGAATCTGTCTGTCGATTATGTATTTATTTTTGCTATAGATGTACGAATAATACCCGCGAATACTCGAATACCTCGAATGCTAAGAAAGTATTTTTTATTCGAGACTTCGAATACTTATGCTGAAAAAAATCGATATTCGAGATCTCGATTAATTATGCTAGTTACGATATATTAAGCGTGTTGATGAACTGCCTCATATTAATTCAAAACTGGGCAAAACCTGGTGTATTAACGCTTTCTGTTCACTTATTAATGCTTATAAAAGTTAATGCATTCAAAAATCCATCATTGGTAGAATAAATATTTTATTATATATTTGTCATATGAAAACCAGAATTATTTTTTTATTTAATCAACTTGTTGCTTTTTACTTAAAAACATAAAACTTATTAATTTGCAGAGTAACATTTAGTATATCAGTTGAAATTCTAGTTCTTGAGGCATTCGAAAATCGAGATATTCTAGTCTTGATTCAATATTCGAATTCATTATTCTAATTCGATTTTCGAATTCGAGAAATCTGCAATTCGACATATCGTTCGGGGAAGTAGCCATAATCGTGAGTGCCAACAGTGTCCTAAGGTCAACTTGTATGATAATAAACCGCAATGTTCAGTCCATGAGTCGATCTCGTTGACGAGGACCGTGTAGTAAGCCCAGCGAAGTATGAAATATTAGGTAGGGCACCAGTTTCCATTCTTGCTTCGGTTTTTTTCCATAGCGATTCACTATAAGCAAAATCACAAGCTTTGGATGCTGTTGAACGTGCCCTAAGACATCTCCTGTTATTGAACGCGGTGCCTCAAGCTCAACGTTGCATCCACCAACACGCCATCGGTTTGATAATAAGATGAGAGACATTTTGCCGGAAATATACATGATCTCATCACGTTATTGTTTGTTTGAACACGAGAGTTTCACAGTGGTTGAGATCAATTCCTATCCCAAGTATGCATGTGTAAATATCAAAACGCTAGTTGCGGCTTAGATATCCTGGTTTTTCCGCGAATAAAATTATGGAAATAAATAGTGGACCCTTTTTCTTCATATCGATAGGAAACGTCATCAAGATGGATTTGAGATGAAATTCGCGGCGTGGCTCCACTCTCAAAAGGTAGGTTATCGAAACATCAAGTTTCGTGAGCATAGGGGCTTGATTGAGCCTCGTTTTGCGGACTGAGATAAGGTGAGCCTGCGTTTTTTCGTCCGATTTAGGTCGCGAATACGGCCTTATTCTACACTATTTTAGGACTTCGAGATTTCTAGATCTTTGCAGTCATCGAGTAGAAAAATGTCTCTTCCCATTTGGGCGAAGGCCATAGAGTAGCTGAGATATTAGAAAACGACTTTCTACGTAATAATTTCAAGTTTCGTACTCACCAAGTTTAAATTATATATCGTATATAAATAGACACGACAGGAACCGGCCCCGGTGGCGGTGGGGTAAATCCCTCGCCTGTCAGTCCCAGGATCGCGTGTTCGAATCCCACACAGGGATGATTTTCTTTGCCCGGCTCATGGATGTTTGTGCATATATATCACTGCTATTGGTTAAAATTCCCGATGCAATAGGATATATGTGCTGTTTTTGGACCTATGGAAAATATTAATGAAATAAATAAATACCAATATTTACCTCGCGATTTTTCTCTCGCGAAATATTGCTTCATGTTCGTAATTTTACCGGGTTTTGTGTCGCTTTATCCATAAAACATCTGTGTATGCATACATTTTTGAAACATTTTTTAAGGCTGAATTCCGTTTTTTTTTAATTTATTCTTTAGCTCCCGCAAATCAAGATATCAGGAATCCCTAATTTATGAAAAATTGGTTATTACACGCAACTTATCAGCATTACTGTTCTTCGAAGATATTATGCTGTTGGAGACCTCTATGATATGCTACCACCCTACTGTGTAGCCAATCCTGCCACTTAAAGTACACTCATTACACACGCCAATGGAGATAAATGTGCTCCATTTACCTACGTCTTCAACATTTCGCAGCTTCTACCAACCCTCTTTAACTGTCCAAGACCCTACTTCTTTCTCCTCCCTCTCCCATCTTACCCAATATATTCCCCCTCCATCGCAGCCTTCAAAATTCCCATTGCCTTTCATTACTTCCCCCATCTTCATTTTTTGACTTCTTGGAATATCTCTCGGCAACTTCCTTTCCTCCTCCTCCAAACCGTCAATCACTTCTTCCTCTTTTCTCTCAACTATACAAACTAGTCCCTCCTCCTCCAAAATCACATCTCGAAATCTTACATCCCATCTCCCGTCTTCTTTCCTAAAAGAACTAGTTTGCTAAGCCGGGTTTTACTCATAATTTTGTTTTCTGTGGTAAACTGAATTATAGTATAACTTTTGTGTACCGTGTCATGAACGTTGTCGTCCCTACTCTTACAAATCTCAATACTTACTTTTGTTACTCAGCGGTCAATATTAAGGTATTCAAGGTATTTTCATTCTGTTGACCCTACTGATCGATTTATGTCCCACTTGCACAGTTTTCATCATCCTCATCTACGCGATACCCTACAAGCCACCGCGAGGGTATGTGGCAGCAGGTGAAGATCACCAAACATGCTTTATAAACATATGCTACTATAGGGTCTCAGGCAACTAGATTGTAAGTATCTACATAGTAATTTAGGAATTGGTTGTTAATACATGTATCATGCACTACTGACTGCTCTAAAGTATTTCCCCTTCCTATCCCTTTGCTATGTTGCCTATTCTGTTCTCTTATAGTACGTAGGAAAATTACATTTTGAATCCATCAGTACGACAATCTATCTCTCTAATTTTTATTTATCTGATCGAATCTAGCATAATACTCTGGTGTTTTTAATACATGCCTAACATCTTCAGCAAAGCTATCCTATTTAAATTTCTGTGAGAGATTTAATCTGTATTTTAACCTACGCTCTGATAATAATTCCAAACCTAATTCTTGTATTAATTCTGATTAACTACTAAACCTATCAAAACACCTTTTAGCGAACCTAGCATCTCTACGCTGCACGCTGTCTAGTTCTCTGATCAAACCTAATTCATTCGGATCTCATACACTGGCTACATACTCAAGGTGGGGCCTAAATAGTGAAAAGTAATATTCCTCTTTTGTCTTCTAAAAGGAGCGTGGGCTTCCTTTTCCCAGGTCCCGGGTTCGAATCCCAATGATGGTGGAGGTTATTCATTGATGTGGTCCGGTGCTCACTTGAATGTTCCGTGGAGGATACTTAAAGTTACGTACTCCTTCCATCATCATCATCATTAGTCATCAATCTTCAGATTGGTGGGACGCAGTTCTACACTGAGTTCTTCTATCGGCTAATCTCTTCAGTTTTACGTATTTCTTTTCTTTGACATCCTTCATCATTTGTTCCATATATCTCACTCGAGATATATGGAATAATATCCTCCAAACAGTCAATCACTTCTTCCTCCGCCTTACTCTCTCTATACAAACTAGTCCCTCCTTCTCCAAATTCTCATCTCGAAATCTAACATCCCATCTCCCGCCTTCTTTCCTAAAAGAACTATTGAATTCCAATCCACGTTGTCCATGCCTCACTGCCGTAAAGAAACCCGCTCTATATGTACGTCCTAATGAATTGTTTCCTTGCTATTATTTCCAGATCTAAGTAGGTTCTTCTTTTGGTAAAATTTCCTGTTTGCCTGAGCTATTCTATTGACTATTTCTTTCTTTCTTCGTCCATCGTTGGCTTCTCGGCTTCCCAGGTAGCAGAACTCTTTTCACCTCTACCACCTCTACCCTCTAGCTACCCTAGTTTAACTTTGGTTTTGGCCTCTTCTCTTTGCTGCAACCCAATATCTTAGTTTTATTCTTATTGATCTTCAGCTGATATCTGGCCATTATCCTTGCCATGGTTATCAGCATCTTATTCAGATCCCTGTCTGTCTCTGCTACGAGTGCTACGTCATCAGCGAATAGCAGCATGCTAATTTTTTCTCCGTGGATGTGCACTCCAGAAGGCTTCTCCTTGATTTCGTTGGTGTCTATCACGATGTAAACATTGAAAATTACGGGAGGCAGTGCACACCCTTGTCTCACTCCTTCTTTACAGCTGCTTGCTTCTTGCTCCTTTACAGCTATGTCCAGATTTAATCACAGCTACTTGGTTTTTATACAAACTGTGTATAATTATTCGGTCATTGTAGGACACTCCAATGTTTTTCAGAATATCAAGCATTGAATTCCAATCCACGTTGCCAAAAGCCTTCTCTATATCCACAAGTGCAATGAACGTTGGTTTGTTCTTTTCCATTCTCTTCTCTATGGGCAGCCTAAGAGCCAGTATCGCTTCTCTTGTACCCTTACTTTTACTGAATCCTAATTGATCTTATTCCAGGAAATCCTCTGCTTTTCGTTCTATTCTTCTGTAGATGATCCTTGTCAATATTTTCGATGCATGTCTTGTAAGGCCCTAATGTGTTTGCATTTCTCCGGTTTCTTCTTTTTGGATATAGGAATGATGATGTTTTTCTCGAAGTCCCCGGGTATTTCTCCTGTTGAGTACATGTCGAAAATGACTTTGCAAAGATGAGTTGATGTCTTTTCTCCTGCATTTTTAATTAGTTATGCAGGAATATCATCAATTCCAGAAGCCTTATTCATGCGAAGGTCAGTTACTGCTGCGTCATAATCCGATCTTAATATTGAAACTCCCATATCATCCTCTTCGACTTCGCTTTCCTCTTCGATCACTTTCGTGCTGAGATGGTTTCCGTTGCATAACTCTACCAGATATTATTTCCATCTCTTCACTTTGTATTCATTTTCAATCAAAATTTCTCCATTCTTGTCTCTTATAGCATTGCATCTTGCGCTCCGTTCCTTAAAGTGCTTCCTCACTGTACTATAGGCAGCTTCCACCTTTCGAAGTGCAAGGTTGTTTTGTACATCCTCGCATAGTCTCTTCATCAATATTTCTCTAGCTTTCCAGGTTTTGCGACTTATTTCGTCCCTTATTATTTTGTAACAAAGTTGCCCTTCTTCCGTTTTCGCATTCTTGTACTCTCTTCTTTTTTCAATCAGGTCTACGTCGGATTAAATTCCGGGTTCTAAATCGCAGACCTTTTGGTGCCGTTCGTTAAGAACAGACAAATGTCGACGCCGGATTTTCTCAGTCCTTCCTCCTTTCCTTTCCGAATTACTTTCCGTACCCAATCACCCCTGCCTATTCTAAATATCAATATCTATATACTGACTACCCTGCAAGCCACTTTGAAAGTGTTCGGAGGGGGAGGGTGGGGGGGAGGGGGGGGGGGGGGGGGTAGCTAGTCTACTGTAGCGTAACTCATGAAACAAATCAGCCTTGCCCGTTCGGTGCCGACTTGTTACAATTCTCTTCCCTTAATTTTCAGTTCTTGTTTGTTTTTTACTTTCACAGTGCCAATTCCTATTTATTCTCACTGGTAAAGTTCACAGCGTACCTTGTTATGGTGCAGTTAATTTGACCGGCCCTAAAACAGAAGTTCAACGCACACATACACATCAGAACATCAGATTGAAAAGAACAAATATTAACCACACACGTGCATCAAACTAGTGATCATGTTTCAAGACACAACTCATGAATTATATGCAGTCTAATCCGGATTATCATGCCCAGTTGCAATCAGAACAGCAAATTGATTGGGAAAAATTTCGAGGGGGGGGGGGGGGGGGTACCGAAGCCAGAGCATCCCCCCCGCCCGAACTGGGGATGACTTGTCACTCAACATGCGCTAAAGTTTACTTATACTACCTACCTATGAAGTAGATATTTCTGTGAGTATCATGTGAAAGACACGAATTAACTAAGCTGTCGGTCGCCTCCCCTAAACAACTACCAATGCTACTTAATTTACTGAAGCCGAGAACTGGTGCTATTGGTATCCGGTCTTAAAATAAGGCATTTTCTCTTCCAGCGATCATTTCCAATTTCGTTTCGTTCCTTGGAAGTATCAAGCGCCGGGTTGTGACCACAAAGGAAGTTCCTGTGCACCTTCGGGCCTTAGCACCTTTTGTATCTTTCTTTCTCGTGCTTCCTCCTTTTCTGGTAGCAAATACTACGTCAAAAGCTGGGATTTTCCCCGGGAATCCCGGAGCCGCCGACGCCTCAGCTCTTGAGGTCACTCACTGCATCATATCCTCCCTCGAACTTAAAGCAGGGTCGAAACTGGATGAGATTAATTCGCCAGGAAGGAAATAAACATACATGCTGGTGAATAAAACATGTTATCGCTTGATAAAGTGACGGGTGTTCCAACCATCTTGCCGTGACCTTTAGAGGATAGGTTTGGTGATTATTAAGAAAAAACTTTGTCTCACTCCATTATTGATATCACTCCATTTCCTCCAAAGTAAATTTTTTAATTAATTAGACTGCCAAGTTTCTTGTTTTGCAATCAAGTTGGCTATCGCAACTTTCCAAGTTGGGTCGCGAATGAAAATTTGGTACCATCACGTAATCGATGCTAGGTCAACTTTAGTGTCGAGGGATAACGAGTAACTCTACGTGCTATGCATCTATATATACGTTGTAATCAGCGAGCCAGCGCGAGGGTTTGTAGCAGGAGAAAGAGGGCTATAAGCGTTGCGGAGCTTGATTGAAATCCTGTTAGTAGTAAAATACTGTTTCTAGGACACTCCAGCTGCTTATGTTACACCGTACCGTCCAACATAACCGTAAATCTATGACGAACAGTATCGCGTTTGTGCGGTGGCTAGAGTTCTACCCTCCCATTTCGAGAGCCCGGGTTCGATTGCCGACAGAGGAGGATTTTTTCAGTGGCTAACCGGTCCCTATGTGAGCGCCTAGTGTTAGGCATTTCGATTTAATACTCCGTCCGTGATCCCCTGGGCGCCTGTTGTCAAGAGTAGGCTAATTCCAACGCCGGGTTTCATCTACATCTACGCGATACCCTGCAAGCCACCGAGAGGGTGTGTGGCGGGGGGTGAAGATCCCCAAACATGCTCCATTCACATGCAACTAGGCTACTATATGGAAACATCTAGTTAATAGGGTCACATGAAGTTAGATGGTTAGTGTCCACATAGTAAAAAAGGGATTGGTTGTTAATACATGCATCATGTGCCACAGACAACTCTAACACTATTTCACCTACCTACCTATTCCTTTGCTATGCTGCCTATTGTGTTCTCTTATAGTACGGGGGGAAATGACATTTTGAATCTATGAGTACGACAATCTATCTCTCTAATCTTATTTATTTGGTTGCATCCAGCATTATATGCTGGTGTTTTTAATGTGCCTAACGTCTTCAGTAAAGCTGTGGCATTTTTTGGTACCCTAATTTCCCTGAATTGTGAAGAGTATTTCAATTTTGTTGGTTTGTACTTTGTTTTTTGTTGTTGAAATACAGTGTTTGATTAGTTAGATTCTCATACTTTTGTTGTTTGTTCTATAATTGACCTCATCTTGCTCACCCAAGTTTGGAAAGTATTTTTGTCCCCTGGACAAGCGTTTCTCGTGAACTGCTGTTCTTCTTTCGAAAAACGCTGCAAAGCTATCCGATTGAAATTTCTGCAGTAGATTTAATCTGCACTTTAACGTACGATCTGATAATGATTCCCATTCTGATACAATACTTAAGCTATCGTAACACCTTTTAACGAACCTAGGTGCTCTGCTCTGCAGACTGTCTAGCTCTCCGATCAAACCTAATTCATTCGGATCCCATACACTGTCTACATATTCAAGGTGGGGCCTAACTATAAATAGTGAAAAGTAACATCGCTCTCTTGTATTCTGCCATGGTACCTTATGATTTCTGTGTACCCTTCTTTCATTGCCTGAAATGTTCACACTATTACCTAATTACCCATCTAATCTAAAATGGCGCAAATGATCTCAGATGTCGGTTGCCTCCCCTGAATAACTAACAATATATCCATGCCCGGGGCGAGATACGAACCCGTTATCTTTCGATTTCCAAGCCGGCACATAACCAGCATGCCTACCGCGTGTGGTGAGTGTTAAGTATCGACGTTAATTTTAGAAAGGTGAGAAAAGACGCAGCCTTTTGCGATTTGGTTAATAAACTTTGGTTAATTAAAATGAAAGCCCTCTCGTTTAATTTCATAATGATTTTTCCGCACGGGAAATGGATTCATGCATGTCCCCTCTAACCATATCTTGTGTAGAGTCAAGCTTGTTCGGCATTTGTACTGTACCTACACCAGTTAGACAGGTGAATTGCCGTTGGGGTATTGGTTTAGGTATTGACCACTATTTGATTTATATATTTATTTTGACGAGGGGTTAGATGGCAGAAGGGACAGTTTTGTCTCAATCTCGCCCTAATAAAGACCTTTTATTATTATTATTATTGGAAATGAGTTAAAGGAGGATTGAGGGAAATTCGAAAAAGTAGTCAGAAAACTCTTAGTGAAATGTGTCCAGTGATCCGCAGTTTACCTTACGTGCACATGCATAGTGCACCAAAAGACACCGCGAGGATAAATGGCAGGGAGTGTCTGTATACTTCAATCTCTCAACCAGTCCTATTATTAGTTCCAAAAATAGCCAGTTTTTCTATTAATTAAAATCATTTAACTTAAGAATGATAGTAATTTCATTTGTTATGCAATCTCTAATGCCAAAACCAAGGTCGTCCACACAGGTCTGGACACTCTCGCCGTTTAGCATAATTATAATAATAAAAGGTCTTTATTGGGGCGAGATTGAGACATATCTGTCTCTGCCGCCATCTAACCCCAAAGCATAGGGGAAAGGGGAGCGCTTAGTTAGTATGTAGTTCACACAACTACAGAGAGGTATGCTAAAATTTGTTGCCTGGATGCGTCCTTCTTCGGCATTTGAAAAGCACAGGGGAATCAGTTCAGGCTACGTTTGGAGAAAAGATTTTGAGAGATTTTAATCGTAGGGATTATTTTTTTAAATTTGATATTCAAGGCAACGTATAAGACTACGCTGTTGTCATAATGAGCCTGAAAAGAAAACTTACAATCGTTTGAGATTGAGATTAATATTTAATATGTACATATTTATAGTAGAGTAAGCCTGTTCATTTATACTTTTGTGCACCATATTATATTAAAAGGGGATTATAATCGTGTTAATAATTGATAATAATGAACGGTATTTCTCAATTGTGTCAAGATTTTTTCCCATGTTAAACTAAATGCATGATATCCTCATTTAAATGGGGAGTGAATTGTGAGCATGGCATAGAGAGCTGTTGTGTTGTAGTTAACTTTATTTTCCATTAAACTTGAAGTTAACTTGTAAGTTAACTAGGAAGCAGATTGCAATTTACTTCTTGTTGCCTTAAACTATTTTAAGGCTGCCTTTCATTAATTCCCCTGTGAAGTTGAAAGAAATCTGGTTAAGTCCTTGACTACATTCTGTTCTTTGAGATCTGTTCCAAATAAACCGATTCCCCTAATATCATAGCACAAGTAAGTGGGATATACTTCTCCCAACATTCTGAATTGTGAGCTTCACCATAATCGCCATTAAGCCAAGAGTGTGCGCGAAAACGTTTAATAGTTGATTGACCTATGGGTTTACTTGACTCAGGTAACTGCTCTCGAGAAAAGTTGCTCAGATAACTTCTTAAAAATTGTAAAAATCCTATGGCCTACCTCATAGGACCGTTGGATAAAGGGTATCTTCGGTAAATTTTCATTAAAAAATGTGGTGGAAAGTTTTCATATAAAATCTTTAACAGAGTTGATATTTAACATTTAGGTAGAGTTCATTATGGAAGAGGTGTTAATGCTTTACTGTCGTAAGTTTGATCGTATCTATTCGTTTCGACCTTTGAGTCACTGTGGTAACTTTGTGGTAACTGTAGTGATATCTGGTCACTGATTATTAATTATAACTCCTTTAACTTTCACTTTTCTTAAATATCTTTTTCACTCAGCTACGAAGTTGACAGATCTCAGTGGGCTATTTTCTTCCCGTGTACACTCATCCATTCGATTATCTGCGGTTACAACGTCGTATACAAAAAATCTTATTCCAATTAATTTTGTTTCGATTTTTCTAAACTTGGTTTTCGGGAGTAATTTTCCATCATTTTCTCGTCTGAATGCCACCAAAACATTTTACCCCCATAATTTATTAACTGTGTGGTCAAAATTTATCCTTTTGCTGAAAATGAGGGTGTTTGACGTTTCCCTCCTTGAGACTATTTGAAAGAGAGCACTAAAAATTTTCCTTAAATTTGGGTTATTATAATTTTGAAGGCGTCTCAGGAGAACTTCTCAATAGTTATTGTTCCAATTTAATTACAATTGGGGTTTTCTCTTTTTCCATACCGATTTTAATACTCTCACAAAACACATCTCTTGTGCTTTTGAGGGATTTAGTCATATATTCTTTTAGTCAAAGTTGTCGATAGTTTTGGTATCTTCCAATTTTCGACATTTTTTCTATCGAGACTGTTGTATTGGAATAGCTGCGGAAGATTTTACTTAAATTAAAGACGAGTACGACATTTATTGGAATTTCATTGTAAGTTTATGAGATTAATTGGTCAAATTTCAATTTTCACTGTTAATTATTTTTTATTACCTGAAGTATATTAATTATAGGTCATATTTATTTGCTGAAAATGCTTCACTGTCGTCATATAAGCAGTAAATAATTATAGTAACGGTAATACATCAGAGTTTTCTTTAACGATTAGCAATAATTTTTCATCATTAATATAATATGCATACCTACTATTAATCGGAATAACGAATGTTTAATACGTGACTTGTAGCATTGGGCATTTTGATTTTCCTGCGTCAGTGCTGTCCTCATTTGACTGCGTTATCATGACATTCAAGTCAAGTTGATTGTGAAAAACTGGTGTTGAGTCTTGCATTTCGTGAAATATATTATTAATTTTAAAACTAGAGTGAAATATATTCCCATATTTATCCTCTCGTAACGGATTTTTATGGTTTAAATGATAAAGAGGCCTCAATTTTAATTAAGCCATTATTTATCTCTAGGTTACGAAATGATGCGAACTCTTAGCATAGGGAATGATAGCTTGAAGTTTTCCCTCTCTATCGTTTTCATGATGACAAACCCAGTTAGGAGGTGATATTATGCTTACATGGCTGCGCGTAACTGTAGATCTCAATCTCCTCTTCAGTCATTTCTACGCACAAAAAAATGAAGCTTACATTTGCTCACTCAATTGCTTGATAAGGCTAGGTGTTTATGCATCGCAGTGGATACTGAATTGATCAGCAAGAAAGGAATGATGGCCGAAAAAACCTTCAACTCGAAGTCTGATATCATAGGTGAGGCCAAAGCGTGACAATATTCGATCCCAAAAGTGGTGAAATTCGGAGTCTGGAGACCAAATCTCTTCTTTCTCTTCCGGCTGTGCATTCTCAGAACGTTCTAATGGCCAGATGAGTTTGCGTCTTGAATTTTTACTGGGATGTTGTCAAAGATTTTACCTATATTGTAGGTAAACTTCCAGGTATTCTTAAAATTCTTAAGGATGCCTTCTTTAATAAAGTTAAGTTTATCTTTTGCTTGTTGTGTAATAAATGTTTTGTGCACTAAATGTATTAAATATTCGGTCATCGAGGTAGCTGAGTACAGATACGAATGTATGTGTGAAAGCTGCTCGCTCGAGAAAAAGGAAATTCTCTCTTTCCTTTAATCAAGTTCCATGAAAACCATCACTAGTAATACCATAAGATTGAGATCATAAGAAAGAGTTCATAAGACTGGATCCATGCAGCTCTCCACTAGATTCTTCAATCCGCCTACATCTTCATGTTTATAATGCTCCTCTTCTACATATCTCATCCCTTGCTTAGTTAATTCAATCAGATCTATCAAATTAGATCATAAAACGATTTGAAATATCCTCAAATAAATTCATCAAACCCACTAAAATATCCTCGCTCGTTTTTACCATTCTCCTTTCCGTCGACGACTTTCTTGATTTGTGTAAAGGATGTAAAACTGAAGACATATGTCAATGTGAATAGTTTAGCTCCTTTAAAAGAATCAAGTGCTGCATCAAACCAATCTTTGGGTCGATGGCTGTAGTTGATGATCGCCGGAATCTTCGGAACTTACGCGTAATAAGTCAACTGGTTACTGCGCCACACTCTCGGTCCAGACATGATTTATCTGTTTTGATTCCCTCGCATAGTACGTGCGTATCACTGCGGAGTACCACCTTCCACTGTTTTCATATATGGGCTTGGGGCTCGGCCGAGAAATTTGCTCAGAGTGAGCACTGGCGCCAATGCCGGGATCTGGACCGTATAAGGCGTATTTATCAACCGCTTGGTTCATAAATAAAGATTTATTCATTAATGGCCGAGCGTTACCATCGGGTGGAGCCTAATCTCCACTGTGAATGGGCTCGCGTGAAGGTTAAACGAGCGTTTCCTCCTTTTATAAAGTGTGATTCTTCAAATGGGTTGAATGAGGATTTTCTTTCGTCTCGTTCTATTTTGACGCTCGGGATGAATCGGGGGAATTAATCGAGACGGGGAGGCGTACCGCACTCGGTAGCATGGCGTCTCCAATAACCTCCTCCCGTCCACACCACTGGCTTCCTTAACGGGCGTGTTTGTGGAGCCCGCTATCACGCGTAACTACGCGTGACTTATCCCCCAACTAACCGTAGGTGATGGCTATCTGTTGTTTACATCGAGTGTCACCGGTCTCACCTTGACAGCGTAGTTTAGTCTTTGTAGGCTGGGTTAAAGGTTAGGCTTTAGATCTGAGAAGCCGGGTTTGAATCCCTACAGAGTAATAGATTTAAGCTGACAGTTATACATGGCTCGAAAGGCCATGTATAACAAGGCCATACCTGAAAGCGAGGATAAGCGTGGAATAAAAGCTTTTCAATTTCTGTTAGGAAAAGAGTTGAGAATATTGTCTAGGTGTAGAAGCAAACGAACATAAATGTGCTTAATAATCTTCGTACCTGCACACTATGTAGCCAGCAAGCCACCTCGAGTAGAGCAAGAGCATGGGATCAATAATTATTGAAGATCCACTTCGTAAATACACTAATGATGCAATTTTTGTGATTCGAGAAATGTGTCAGATACGCACACAGCTAAATATTAGTACATAGGTGTAGGAAAGACAAGTTTCATCTACATCTACACGATACCCTGCAAGCCACCGCGAGGGTGTGTGGCAGGGGGTGAAGATCACCAAGCATGCACTACTAACATGCAAACTAGCAACTATATTGTCTCATGCAACTTGATTGTTAGTATCTATAGTATTTAAGGGGTTAATACATGCATCATGCACTACAGAATACTCTAAAATATTTCCCCTTCCTATCCCTTTGTATTGCTGCCTATTCTGTTCGAAGTTTGCATATGCAAAGATAATGTCAGCGTGTGGCAGAAAGCTTAGAAACTTAGTACTATTTTTACGTACGCCAAAAAGTACTCCATTTCGTATTACCTACATGTGAAGTGTTATTTCACCCTGGAAACCACCGCAAGGGCGTATGACAGGGATGATAGGTCACCAGCCGTGAAGATGAGTTTTAGCAGTCACAAAAGTGTGTTGATTCATAATGAAGTACCTATGCTTTGTAATATGTCGGAAATAATTATACTTTGCATTTCCCTCGAGTATTGCGCGAGGAGAAAACGAAATCTTGTATCTATCAGTCAGACTGGTAGTCTCTCTTGGTTTGTCCCTTCTGTCTGTCCTGCCAATGTAGTGTGGGTTGGAAATATGTCCCGAATTGTCAAATTCGAATTCATGTCATGTGTGTTTTACAAGTAATTGTAATCTTGCGTATTATCTTCTAGTCTCTCGGGTTCCCCAACAAATGACAGAATTTCCACAGTGAAAAAAAGCATTCACCTTCACCAAAATTCGATTTTTCGAAATTTCGATTCCTTTCGAATTCAGTTTTGAAATTTGTTTAATTTTCCCAACCTCAGCTCTAACATTAGCCGAATAAAATTTTATATACGTCCATAGAAGTTTGTTATAAGACTATATTTTGTATCTTATTTCAGTTCCAGAAATAAAACTTTAGTACCTAATAGAATCCCAAGTGCTTAATGCATATGCCAGGTGAGGAGTTTCAAGTGTGAAATTACATCTTTCTTTTAATTTTCATTTGAAGACTTTCCCATAATTCGATTTGTAATTACCAGTCCATTCAGCCCTGTCCTACTATCAATTCGATTTTGATTACCCCTGATAGTTATGAAGTCAGAGTGTTTTCCAGATTTTAACTTTTTTTGGTACACTTATATTTCCGCCAGCATTATAATTTTGAGGTTGTTTCAGCTTAGTCTTCCAGAAGTGTATTAAGGCCATTTTACGCGGAACATTTTTTTTAACAATTTCTTGTACAAATTCTTGTATGAGGAAAATTCTTTCCGTGCAAAGCGGAAAATTGTGTGAACGTCTGAATGAATAAACGGATAATAGAACCTGTTCTAATTCCATTCAGACAAACGTACAATTTCGTTCAGTTTCATACATTCGTTTGTACAACAAAAGGTACCGTGTAAAGCGGCTTTTCCTTTATTACATTTAGCTCTAGCCTCCAGTCTTTACACCAAGAATTGATAGAATTAAGTTCGTTATTAAGGTGAAACGACCGATATCTGAGGTCATTTGCGCCATTTAAGGTGGGGAGGGGGGTAATTGGGTAATGGTAGGGTTATGAAGGAATGGTGGAGAGAAACCCGGCATATTTTTAACGACAGGCGTCAAGGACGCCATGGTTTAACGTCCCATCCGACGGATGGAGTACCGAACCTGAAATCCCCTCCATTAGGCACTCAAATGGAGACCGAATTGCAGCAGAAAAATCTGCCAATGCCGTCAATCGAACCCGGATCCTCGGGATGGTAGGCCAGTACTCTAGCACTCCACCAACCCGATCCTCTTGCTAGGATTAATATCGGTGAGAGAGTCTTAGTCTTCTTTTTTCTGTACTTATTTCTCAGTAGATGATCAAGACATATCAATGACTGGGTAGAGAGGAAAATAACTTATCCGGTTACCATATCATATGCCAATTATGATACCTTATTTTTCACAGAAAGAAACACAATTTAAATGCATCCTTACGGTAACCTTTCTCTTCCAAATTGATTTCGTCATCGAATGGAGCGTAATACGCGGTTGTGACCTATACATATTCCACAGAGAAAAATTCCACTATGACGGGACTCGAACCCGGAATCCCATGCTTTTCGACCACGTACTCTGCCTAGTTAGCTATCAAGGCCAAATCCGTTCAAGGTAGATTTGTTTTCTGGGTAAATTCTGCTATTATGCATTTCTCGCGGGTGACTCCGCTAATCCATTCGCAATCCTATATACAGTCAAACTCGGATATAACGAGATCCAAGGGACCAAATTCTTTTGCTCGTAATATCCGTTACTCGTTATATCCGTTAACGAGTAGCAACATGTACTGTCACTCACTGTCTTTCCCTCTCTCACGCACACACGCGCACTCACACACATACTATTCTAATGAAAAGGTGATAAAATAACAATGATTAATATAAGATGATTGAAATTACAAAACGAACAATTTATTCAGTAACCTGTCCACATACATGCTAAATTTACAAGAAAAAGTACTTGTTACGACAGTACAGCCACTGCTCGTTCATTTGGACTAAGATTTGCTCGTTATAAGCGCAAGAATCTCTAATGCAGTCTCGTTTTAACCATAACATATATTGCTCATAAAATGCATTATTTCACAAACAACCCTTCTCTCTTTCCTCGCAATAGCCTCGTTATAAATGAGTTTGACTGTATATTTGAGTTTGTATGTATTGAGGCCGGCCTCGTTGGCGGCGGGGTTAAGTCCTCGCCTGCCATTCCGAAGGTCGCGGGTTCGAGTCCCGCCTGGGTGAAACTCAACTGACCAGGGCATGGTTGTTTTTAAATGTGTTGTCCATATATATTACAATTATCGTAATTGGGGGCACCTGTGGTCGTTACAGTAATTATTATAATATATTTCCTACGTAAGTGGTATGTAAACGCTTTTAATTTTTTGGGCACTAAAACCTTTTATAGCAACAGCGTCAATTGAAACGGGACGGGCTCGCAATTCAACCAAAGACCACTGACGCGGAAGGGATGACGGTGCCCACGGAATGTCTATGACTCCCCTCTCTCTCTCTCCCTTACATCTTCCTCCCTCAAAACCTGCCGGATTGGCCAATTAAAGGGTGAATATCTTACAGGGTGGCGGGAAATCTCTTCGAGAAAGATATTTCCATTGACGTCAGTAGACGCGACGATCTTGACCGGTTTGTGGAGCGAGCAGCTTTCGGCGGAGGAGAGAAAAATGACGATCAAGAGATTCTTGCATGCTCTCCCAGTTTTCGTTTTTACTGAAACTCGGACTGGAAACGAAATCGGCAGGTGCTCCTGGCCCCTATTTACTGAGTTCAAGTCGAAGGGACTCACGCAGTTGCGTCTCAAAGATAAAGTGCGAGCGTCAATTACTGCAATCCCACCCAATCAACGCGTTGGAATTTGGCCGTAATCGTCGTAGTTTTTTAGTACATGAGTAGTCCAGTTGCAAAAGCCGTTAACTGCATCGGAAGCGAAACTTGGAAAAGTGAGGAAATGTTCTGTTATTTTTTTTCAGCTGATGCAAGCGTAATTTTTAGCATAATATTTAGAAAAAATTTACAAATGTATTGGTATGGCATTATGAAAAATATTACAGACGGTAAAGAGGGTACTTTAGCATTTATTTTGTAGTTAACGGGTTTTGCAACCGGATAATGTATTTAACGGCTTTTGAAACGAAATATGTTTATGTACTGAATTATTTTCCTTCATTAATAAACTTTCTTTGATGAAGTTGACGGGGTTTTTAATGGTAGGCGATTATTTTGAAAACATGTCAATATTTGAATGAAATATATAAATTTTACTCTATTTTTTATGGAGCAGTTTTCAAAAATCGAATCTTTTCTCAATATTTTAATAGAACACATTATTTTAAACGTGTAAAAAGTCTTAAATCGTCCATTTATTTTAAATCAAATTTAATGAGAAATATTAATACAAAACAGGTTAACCAACAAATAGTTCACTTTTAAGACGATTCAACAAATACTAATTCTAGACATTTTACAATCTGAATTATTCAACATCCATCAATCCAAAGTCAGAAAAATCGTAATCATTATCGGCATTCAGGAATTCTTCTTGACCGCAAAACATCTCCGAGTAGAAAGTTAACTGTTCATTTTCCATCCGTTGTTCACCAAAGTGAAGTTTGAGAAGGTTTTCTCATCGTTTAGCTTTGCTTCTTTTAACGGGACAACTTTATTGATAGATTCCGGAGTGAATCGTTTTTATAATATTTGGCCCCATTCCGTTAGACTTCGCTTCGCAAGTTTCGATATTATAAAACTGCTCTCCTAGAACCAAGCAGTTACTTCTAAAGTTTATCCTAGTGATGATGATTATTTTGGATTTTCGGAAGTGTAAATGCCAACTGCTGGGGATCTTGATTAAGTCTTTTGCGGATAACTTCTAATCACCGACTGGGCATTCTTCTCCCAAACGAATGACCGTGACGTGTTTCTTCAAGATTCCCAAGTAGACAGAAGGGTTCTCTAATACGCTGAACTTCTGAAATTGCCTTTCTAAATTTCCAAAAACTCGGTGTGGCGGGATGAACGAATATCCAACATTAGGGAAACAAATCTCGATCTTCTTGGTTGTAACTGGGGTTTCACGTAATGATCACGTAGTAACGCCTGAGAACTTAACAGGTTTTGCAACCATATACAATTTTCTACTGACAATTTAACGATTCTAAGCTGACTCTTTTACATAAAAATAGACTCTTTTAAATTAAAATAGACTTTTAAATAAAAATATATCTCTTATATGGCTAATCACATTTTTATTAAGACTTGATAGTTTTTTGAATTTCCTTAAAAATTGCAGTTAACCGCTTTTGCAACCGGACTACTCACATATACATCATTAACTCTTTAAATTTTCACGAAGTTGACATTATTTTGTTTCAATAATTATTAAATTTTTTTTCGCGTTTCTGGTGAAAAAATAAGGGTCACGTTTTCCGAGACTTTATCATGAAATTTTATCTTTCAAATTATCAGAAAACACCGCTTTACAACGATGACCGTATTTTTTTAGATTAACCCTATTATGTTTGAAACGCGCAAAAATATTTTTGCGCTCTGTGGTGAAGTTAGCTTGAGTTATTATGGAGTTTGTATTGTATAGAAAGTCACCGTAATAACTTGGTATCTTCTTCAGCAGTGAAATGGTGGAGTATTCACTCTTCCAATACGAATGTTTGCACATCAATAATGTATGCTTGAGCCGCCAAGACTTTTGGTGGCCTTGCGGGTACCGCTTGATATATATGGAATATACCAGTCTTCTCCCCCCGATATTCTTATGGTAAATTAATGTTATAATATAGGTACTCTTCTGCTGGTTACTGAAGAAATACATCTACATAATACCCTGCAGGCCTCCATAAAGTTGTGTGGCAGGAGGTGAATTCGCACCAAACGTGCATTACATATCATGAGTAAAGGGGATTAGTAGTTATATTCTAGTATAAACTTCACAAGTAAAAAAGATAAAAATGGCATAGCAAGCATGCAAAAACATGTTGTTAGTTGGGTTACCTTCAAGTCCTTATACCAACATACAGCGACATATTTATACAATGATATTATACAATTGGATATATTTACAACTATTCATATTCAATAGACGGGTGGGTAATAGGCGTGGCTTAGTACATCTACATATACGCGATAACCTGCAAGCTACCGTGAGGGTGTGTGGCAGGAAGTGAAGATCACCCAGCACGCTAGCTAGTAATTTACCAGCTATACGCCAGGCCTCTCTAGCCTTCAATTTGGATAAATTGCGTAATTGTACAGATAACACTAATGCAAGGATTTAGACTTACGTCGATCAAATGGTTATTTCGCCAAGTTTTGTTGAATTTGAAGAGAATAGAGGATAAGAAGAGTAGGAAAAACAGGGAGACAAATTATAGTTTTATCCAAATGGTTACTTTATATCAATAGCGATTGTTTTTTTCTGGAACCACTTTCATGGCTGATTTTACTTAACGAAGAACTTAAGCCTCACATATAGAGTTATTGTCACAGAAAATATATTAGTTAGTTACTGATTCGTAAAGATGGGTACAATAAGACCCTAGGGCAAAGGAATATTTCCTCTGTCGATACTCATATCACACTCGCAGTAAACAGATCAGTAACGGTTGTTACCACAATAATATTGCAGCTCTATCTCATAACCCTCCTGTTTTGTCTAGGTACGCCACGTGATCTCGCGACGTTTGACGTCCACTCGTCCATTGAATACTACAACGAAGATGTCCTTCTCAATCCTTTTCCAATTAAGATAACCTTAATTTGTGCCTCTACCATGTCAAAATGCCAGTTTTCCAAACACTTCGTGGGATTGAGTCATGATCCTATAACCAAAACCGAAGGCATGCTGTAATTGTGATTATGTTAAATAAGATAAGTCATATTCATATGTGAAGATTGAGAAAAAGTGTCAAGGAACCCGAGATAAGGTGAAGGTAATTCACAGAAAAATAATGAGTGTCAAAACCTACCACGAGCCATAGAGAACTATCAATCAATAATCTTCACAATTACACTTTCGCACGATGGATTGCCAGATGGTGATAACTACGTGGTGTAGTTACAGATTTCTGACCACGCATAAAAACGCATTCGCTAGTGTATTTTTATCGCTGTTTAAACATCTTTGTGCCCAAGGATCGTTGACCACACTGAAAGTCTTTTTTGGTGCTTAATGATCGATGGGTGTCCAACATGATCGCCATTGTGATTTTTCCGTCGCGGAAGATCATATGCCCCATGAGATACAGGACTTATCTACATCTACATAATAACTACAAGCCACCACAAAGGTGTGTGGCAGGGGGAAGGTGTGTGGCAGGTCATGTGACACAAGAGATCGCCAAATCGTTCGATATGCATCGAGCGATAAAAGGTGTGTTAGAAGCTTTGAATGGATCCATTGCATTTATCAATTAGTTTTAGATTACATTTATTAAATAGTTGCTTGTTTGCGTGTTAGTAGTGCAGGCTTGGTGATCTTCACCCCCTGCCACACACCCTCGCGGTGGCTTGGAGGGTATCTTGTAAATGTACATGTAGATCAAAACCAACTGCGGCATCGTGTAGATGTAGATCAAAACCAACTGCGGTGTCCAGATCGTTGCCGAAGATTCCGATTAAGTTAGCAGCCGAAAATCCTTAAAATATAATTTCTATTTTAGCTTCTATCAGTAAAAATCGTTCTGGCCCGCCTGGGTATGGAATGATATAATGCATGTACTTGGGCGACGTAAGTAAACACGGAACGTGAATCATAAACTCTCTCGTGATTGTGAGGATGTGGAAAAGGCATGAGTCAACGAGATATAAGCCACGAGCTTTAGATTTTGTGTCGGAATCGGTGATCCTTCGTGGAATCTTGATGACATATTATTTGATAACATCAGACAGGAGAGTGAGCTAAATAATATTGATGCCTCATTGTGGCAGCAAAAAAAGGACATCTGCCTTCAAGCCTCGTTGGTATTTTAAGATGCGTTGACTCATATTACGTTGAATTTTTTTTAGAGGAGTAAACACGTCATCATTCCATTTCATGTACCCTACTATTCACAGCTGCACCCTCGTATCTGTGTGGTTCAAAAAGGAATGAGTAATTGCTATCTTCCTGCTGTGTAACGTGAACCGTGATTAGCATAATGAATTATTTCATTCCTATTGTCTCTGGAGGTTATCTAGTAGTGCTGCCTACGGTTTCTTGGGTGGTTTGGTTCCTGGAAGTATCGCAGTGCCCGTGGCAATTGGTTCGTTAGCCTTGCGATCCAATCTCTAACCTACTGAGTCACCTAAGTAGCCCTAGGTAGTCAAATAGGGGTGTGAATGGGGTATTTAACACTGCATGTGAAGTATGAGATTCTAATGAACTTGTTGTGTGCACACAAAAAAGAGTTTTCTCTTGCGAGGATGTCGTTTCACTTAAATGTCATTAAAGAACAGTTTTTACCTGTTGATGACTAGTTACATCTACAGAATACACTGCAAGCCACCGAAAGAGTGTGAGGAAGGAGGTGAACCGTCACCAAACATGCATTATCAATTAGAGAGAAAACTTACCACTATCAGGCACGCAAAAAAATACTACCCCGTTTATACGCTACTTATATTATTTCAAGAGTCACAGTGCTACCACCTGGAGGAAAAAATGAAGAACGAGGAATTAATGTGGAACGTTAGCTATAAATGTTACTAAATGTTATTTCGTACAAAGAAATGTAATAGTTTTCAATTTGGTAGTCATTTATATGAATAAATTAGGTTATTAACGTATATTTCTTCCGTCTCACCCTGGCACTCACCTTTTCGGTGGCTCAGAAGAATGTACAATTACGTAGATGTATTACCTAGGGAATTCATTGTAATCAGATGAAAAACCTCTTCTTGTATTTTCTTTTGGCCAGTCATTCATATAATTTTAGTTTTATCTTTCGGGTTGTAGTAATAATTATGATACATAATAGATGTAGATGATGTATGAATCATCTGTAGATGTGGTTAATGAGATGCATGGTGATCGTTCACCGCCTGCCACACGCCCTCGGGGTGGCTCGCTGTGTATGACGAAGATATTACTGTAGATGAATTAGCCATCAGTTGGTTAACTATGAGAGGCACTAGTTTCCAACCAACAAATTTTCCGCGATGAATTGGGCCTACAAAAATAGTTTTCTTTGGCGAGTATATCAAATTCAGGGAACAGATTTTACCAGATGATGGCTGACTACAATCAGCCATTAAATGGTTAACTAGTCCATGGTGCATGTGTACGGACTGGGGTGTATATGAGAGGTCCATATGAAACCATTCTTATTCAACTCGGTTGGTTTATATTGTGTTTAAATTTTAATCCTTGAGTAATAAAAATTTTTTATCCATCAAAGCCTAACACGATATCGAGAAGGATTATTCCCGATCTGTTAAATAGGCTTTGTGAAAACATTGTCATCTCCTGGAATTTTCAACGACCCCTCGTGTATTACACGATGAAAAGCTAAAGGACGTAGAGTCAGTGACGTCAGTTTCAAAGTTTTCCTTATCGTGTTCCTAAAATAATTACAAATTCAGTCTTTGCTTTTATAACGGGCGCCGAAGCTTGAATCTCCCTCATTCTTTCGCGAGATAAGATCGATAATGAGCGATATTAGGGATCAAAAACCCACTGCCAAGGAACCGGGTCCATTTTAAGGTGAATTTAAATCACCCGAGTGTTTTTTTTAGTCAGTGAATTTCATATGAAAGAAATAGGTACTTTTTTTGTAGCTGCTGGCATTTAATATGCGCATCACTCACACTCATCAGGAAGTTTCTGCCCTGCAAGGCATCTACGCATACTTAGGTTTCTGCAAGCTACCTCTACGATGCGTGGCAGGGAGTACAACATCACTTGATATTTATTAATAATGCTAAAAGATGCAGTGCTCCTAGACTAATGTTAGTTATAATTAGTAGCAGCGACTGAAAAATGAATTCATTCACGTTATTAAGTATGGCTGGAAGGTTGTGCAAAGAAAATAAATTGTAGTCAGCCGGAGATGGGTGGAAAAACTCCGGCGTCGACATTAGCTTACCGTTAACGTGAGGCGCCAAGGGTTTAGCGTCCCAACCAACGGGCGCACGGGGTACTGGACTCTATATGATCTCCGTAAGTCATTCAATTGGGGACTGCTTTTTACCTGAAAATTTGCACCCGCCGGGATTGGAACATGGTCCCGTGGATTGGGAGGCCGGTATCTAGTGCTACTTTTCCCTTGTTAGACCTATTTTGGAATATGCTGCCAGCATATGGGATCTCTACTAAATCGACTAAGTAATGAACTTGAACATGTGAAGCGAGCATCGGCAAGATAACTATAATTAGCGTAGCCAGTGTATGAATTTAATTAAAGTGGGAATCATTGTCGGATCGCAGGTTGATATTTAGACATAATCCCTTAAATAAATTCCAAGATAATATTTTCAGTGATGACGTTAAAAATATTTTGTGAACCCCAACTTACTATGGTAGACTGTACCATAATCACAAAATTAGAGATATTGATTGTCGAACTGACATATTCAAAATGTCCTTTTTCCTCGTACAATTATGGATATGAATAGTGGTGAATATGTCCAATAGGAGTGAATCAATGTATAGCATAGGTAGCTGCATTTTGGCATATGGACTTGGAGGTAACCCAACTAACAGCATGTTTTTACATGCTTGCTTCGCTATTTTTATATTTTTTAATAGTGAAGTTTAGACTTGTATACTATTACTAATTCTTTTTTATGCATTATGTAGTGCATGTTTGTTGATAATTCACGCCCTGCCACACACCTTTATGGTGGCTTGCCGGGTATTATGCAGATGTAGTGTCCGCACCAATCCGATCCCCATAAGTATTAGTTATGCGTGCACCAGGAACGTGAAGTCAATTAGTGTCTGTATTTTTTATCAATGTTATAGGTGGTATCGATCCTCAAACTAAGCATTTAATTAGATCTGTTTTAACTGACGTATTGCTGCGGTTGGATACTAGGAATGAAGTTAATACCTTCTGATGCGCGTTTTTTTTCAGAGCAAACGTTCATCATGGCGTGAGAGGATATTTATTCCGGAAAATTATCCTTGTTCTGCAATTCTCTTGAACCAGGCTGAGTCGCTTGACTCCCAGCAATTTTCAGCTATAAATAATTTATCAGCTGAATCTGTGAATGTGTTATCACTCCGTGTTTAATTTATTGGGGCAATAAATAAACGTCCGTCCGTAACAATCGATCCGTGGCGTACCTATCTCAGTAATCTGGAGAATAAAAGACTTTTTCTTATTTGTAATCGGGGTGAAACAACACCCGGTGCTTGTCGCCTTCCGTGTTAAACAAGAACAGGTTTTTGTCGCCGGTGTTGTAATAAGATCAGCGGTATATCTTTTGTATCTAAGCATCTCTTTGGCTTGCTTCCGCGGAATCATGCTGTTTGCTCTCTTTTTAGCTTTCGCTATAAACAGTATCTCTTATTTTAGTTCTTAAAATGTTTATACTCTTCGGAAATTGCCCACATACAGCATTCCTGCTGATTTAAATAACGGCACATGAAACAAAACTTGAAATTAGACAAACAATGCAAATAAAAACAGAACATATGTGAAAAATATAACTGAGCAAAATCGAATGGGAAGAGGGCATTGGAGTTAGCTGGAAGAAGTGGATATGGAGTGTAGTTGTCAGGAAATGTATTCGGCACAGAGGGGAGGCAAAACTGAAGTAGGTATACTTTTGATTAACGATAATCTGTGTGCATGCATGTCAATTAAAGCATACGTGTGGTTCACATGGGACTGTTTAAATTGACGAGGAAATTTGGTTCAGAAGAGTACGTCACGGAGTTTGCAGTACTGTAAATTATTTTCAAATCTGTTTTTGAGGATTTAATTAGGGATATTACTACTGGAGAGTAAAGACAGAATCGTATCATCACTTTTCGTCTCTGTTGAAAGTTTTTTATTTCAGTTTACTCTCTAAAGACGGTCATAAAACTTGTCGAGGTGCGTCAAAGATTAATTGATAAAATCAAACAGGAAATGCTGGATGTATGTGAGTTGCAGGGATTCTGTTCCGATTTCTAATGAAAAATTTCCACCACCTAATTCGTTTGATTTTGGGATCTGTAAATTGGAAGCCTCTAGCAATTTTCCAACTATTCTCACAGCTTACAGGTGTGGCGTTGGCTTGGAAAAAGCATATTCTAACCCATATCCCGTCTTCAATTGTCGTATACATTCGATCGAATGTTGAAACTACTATACTTTCATTACTATTCTAATATCTTGAGACGTTGCGCTACCAACTTATGTTCTAACGGTAACTATTATTGATTTTTCTTGCTTTTTTATATTGCTGACCGATTTTTATTGGTGGTGTGCCTTCGAGGCCGGTAGATTTTAATGACGGATTATCGGATCCAGAATTTGCTTTGTCCCCTCGATGGCTGAATTCGACGCAAAAATTGCTCTTCTCTCCCTAATTTTCATGAAATAAATTTATATACAAGTAGGTAAAACCTTCACCATGTGAGTTCTGATATTATACCAACTCACAATTAATGGCTGCTTTTTGTGTACTGGTTACAAATAATTTTTCATGTTTACCTAAATCGGACATGAGAAACTATTCGGACTATTTTACATGTCTTATTTTCAATCGTTATTTGAAGAGTTTACTCGGTGTTTTTACTATGTAAAATGATTTATCTATTAATATTTACCGATCTCTCTGGTAATCATTGAGGGAAATGACCGACAACAATGTTCATTTTTGTCACCAACGATACTTGGGACGAGACGGGAATTTTTCGAAGGGAATAGTGGAGAGAAACCCGGCGTCGGCAGCTTGAACCATATGGATGCCTTTAATAAAAATATATAATAAATTTTATTAATCCCAGAACGTTATTTACCTGTATAGGACAAGTCATAACAATATAAACACAAAATGTGACATAAACGGTAGGTACATTACATTACGAGTTTAAAAATTCATTTATAGAATAGAAGGTATTTGAAAGCAAATACTTCTTTAATTTTGCCTTAAACCTGGGGAGAATATGATCACTTTTAATATCGGCAGATAAATGGTTGAAAAACTTGCATCCTACATTGGAAGGAGCTTTAGCATACAAGGAAAGATTATGTATCACTATTCTAAATCCATCATTTCTCCTGGTGTCGTACGTGTGTACATTTTTATTCATGGTCAAACTTAAGGATGAGTGCTGCTCTTTCACTTACATAATTGCATAATGAATATAAATTTTCTTAAGCTTCTGGCATACGGTTTATTAAATTCACCGCTGATGGCATTTTTGTGGGGCTGAACTCCCCAAGAAATGTTAGAAATTGAAAAGAGTCAATAAATATATTGCTTAAGAAAAGTCTTCGAGCCATAATAATAGTGAGTACCGAACGATTCGGAGATCCATCATTTTTCTTCGGAAAGGTTTGCCCAAACGCTTCTGCCTCCGCGAGGTGGCCGTACGTATTCTCTCCTATTTCCGTAATGATTCGGTAATTTCCCTTTCTTCCAGTCGGACAATGGCTGAGAAAATGGTAGAGGTACAGAAAATGCAAAATCGGATTTACGAATGCAATGTCTGCCTCGGGACTTTTCAGTATTCCTGGAAACAGCTCTCACTTTAAACTTCTTGTGCAAGCTTACAATTAGACGCGAATGATGGCTCGGTCCATAACTGGCAGCCATCACTTGAGAAAAACAATTACTGGTTTAAATTGGCGCATTAAAAGTAGAAGCTTAGGGCTACTTTTCCCTTGAATCATTAACTCCCCTCTCTCTTCAAACATCTGTTCACATTCCTGTCAATTTAATGGTCTGCGTTATGTCAAGACCACTGCGTTATTAGACCGTAGTTTATTTCTGACTGGATCAGCCAACAGACTTTTTTTGGTAGTACCCATATTGCGGTAAGCCATTTATGAATACTTTTTAGAACGCTAATGAAAAATATGACCTAAATTTTGGATTTCTGCAATGTATGTTATTTCTGCAAATTATCTCCATCACCCTATAATAGGTTTTACATTGCTCTTCACCTTATTGCTCTAAAAATTAGCTAAATGATTAGCTCCGGTATTCAGGCTACTAACGCGAAAGCTTGTCGTTATAATATATGTGGGTTCGACTCCTCCGTGGGTATGATTGTGTGTTTGTCTTATTTTGACCAGTTTAGTCTAGGCGGTGAGATGTAACCTTCGTTTGCTCGTCACGAAGTCATTGAAACTCCCTAAGTCCCTACTTCTACCGCCACTCTGGGCTACGTTCGTCGAATTAAGGAGGAACGTGCGCTTTAAAATGCCGTATTCTTATGATATATATAATTTGTGGTAATAAGTCAATTTAGGCTTAATGATGCCTCTTGTATTTTTAGAAATACATATATTCAATCAATCCAATACCATAGTAAAAATAACACGCAAAACAAAAGTTTTATGTTGCTAATGAAAACTAAATATTGTATTAATTTCATCCTCCGTTGCTATATCGCTAGAATTGGACCTCAAGGTTTATTGACTGACTGAGGAAAATATATAATTAATTTTTGGCTTAAAACATTTTTAAATGTATCTTAAATGTATAGTTTGGTATTAAATTGCATTGTAAATATATAATAGACGTGAAAAATAGGAAGATAAATATTTTCTTAGAATATTATTTATACAACTATGGGAGTCCCCTATACTGCTTCATAATTTGAGATGATCATTCCAAATCTAAGTTTTCATTGCGAAATAAGAACGATCAGCTTTCAAACATAAACCAAAGGATATAAATCGTGTTAACTCACTGATTATCTAGGACGATTTGCGGTCATATAAGTACAAAAACAATCTTTTAAGCCAATATCTGGGTGGTGATGGATAAGCGTGGAAATGTATTTTATCTTCTGCAAATATGCTTCTACAAATATGCATGTACATATAGAAATATAAATAGAAGATGTTATCTGTCCTTAATTTCATATGTGTACTTGGCAGTACATTGTCGAACTAGTTGATATGTAGCTTATTTATGCAAGTGTTTCAAGAAGTGTGATACACAGAAATTTAGCCACCGCAGCAAACAGTTCAGAAGATGTTGGTCTCTCATACCTGGAAACAAACCACGGCTCTATACCTTGCCGAGTCATTTCTGTAACAAAATAGACTAGCCTAGCCAGCTTAGTGCGTGGATGGTAGAGAGGGGTGGGGTACCTCGGCTTTTTAATGATCTTGGGCGTACGGTAACTATGAGCAATTACCAAAAATTCCACAGAACACTGGATGGAAAGTAAACAAACACTCAGTTACACGAATAAGGTCTCAATCTCCTTATAATTATCAAATTTCTCAAATATAGAATAAACATATCTTATACATTTCAATATTAACAATTCTACTAGCCTTATTTATTTACAAACACCCGTTACGAATCAGGTTGCTAAAGAATAAATCCAGCCAATGTCTAGAAAATGCCAAAAATATAATGAAGGATATGGTTTTCAAAAGTGTAACATGATTGTTACACTTCTATACCAGGATTCCTCGTCTTAGAGGCAATCTTAATGTGGTACTATAGCAACAAGTTCTCATTCTCATTCGAGAGTATGGTTCATCAAGGATGGTAGCCATTAAGAGCAAGCGAACCTCAAAGATTCTTTTGTGCTTGGATATATAAAAAAGCATTGCACTGCATGAATCACAGCTCACTTGAAGCTAACAACACAGCCGATTGCGACGCGACTTACGTCTTTTAAGTGTTCTGAAAACTCAGGTTTTTTGTATTTCTGAACCAGGACTCGAACCACGACCCTACAAACCATAGGCTCGATGCCTACGCTGGAAGTAATTACAGTTCCTGGACCCTTTGCCCCACGACAATTATTAGCGCAATGAGCTGCCGTTTATCTGCACCTACTGCCGGTAGATATAAGAGGGTACGGTGCTATTCTCCACCGAGGAAGTGTGGCCATCGCCAAGCGTGCAACAAAAGGGATGTTCGTCCGTGTTAAGGAACACGTATTATACAGACTTGCACCAGGCACGTATGGCTTCTTACATTATTATTAACCACGAATTAGACAATTTTCATGAATTTTTTCGGTACTAGCCTGATTTCATTTTGAAATTTCTTGGATTAATGACCACGTTAACCATGAGTGAATTAATCTAAGAAAGTTTTCCAGGTGCATTATTAGCTAGGCTATGCCAAATTTCACATGTCTATGGCTTGCTGCACGTGTGACTTGCATTGAGATATCTAACTATCAATTCCAATAATATAAGCGAACAATTCTTTTCTAGTCGCTCCAACTGCATAGAATGCATGTTATCGTCTACCAGGTTGGCTCGTTATCGACCTGGCTTCGGCGTCCGACTTGTTTATTATTATGCTTAATATTGTTATACCAATCGTTATACTGCCTATCACGAGCTCCCATTGTTCACGGGGCAGCATGCCATGCAAGCGATGACGTGTCAAAACTGCCCTATTTTACGTTTTATAGATGCCTGTAAGCTCCCGCTAAGGTGTGTGGCTGGTGGAATTATCTACATCTACGTAATAAAGATCACCTTACCTGCGATCATTACTTGCAGAGATACAGTGCCGTTACTCAATGGAAACCATATCACGTACAATATACATCTGAATCGTTAGTACCCACCTATCTTAATAGTAGTGGAATACTTATCGAGTAGTCAAGCACTTATTTAAGTACATTAATCCATATTTCACTTCTCTGTATTTGTTAGTAATGCTGAAACATGCTTCCTGCATTACAGACTACATACTCTGCAATATTTCGCGTATCAATCCTTTTGTCTGTCGCCTATTATGTTATCATGTGGTGCGCGGGGAAAATGAAATTTTATATCTATTGGTACCACAACCTAGATATCTAATCTTGTTTTTCTCAACAAGTCTAGTGTAATACGTAGGTGTTCGCAACACATTTCTGAAGACTTCGGAAATCATATCAACTGCAATTCAGGGTAAAAGGATTAGACTGAATTTTAATCTACATTTGGATAGTAATTACCATCGTAGTAATATCTTGCATACGTTTTAAATATCGTTCTGCGTGGCATACGACATTCCTCATTCTACCCCACTCACCGCGCTGCACTTCCCTTGTTCCGCTAGGGTGTCACATCGGCGCTAACGGGGTCAACATGGCTTCCCAGTGTCTATCACTCCATTTCCCGGCCGTCGCCTGGATGAGTGCCCGGCATTTTTCCGAAGCCCGCCCCGTGAGTTTTCTCCCGGCACGGATAATGGGGCTGGTGGCCGCCTCCTCGCGGGCGTCACAGCCCGTCGAAGTACCGCAAGCGGATGTTAGCGGATGGGTAGAGGGAAGCCTTCGAAGTAGGTTCTCCGGCACATTTCACGAGTCCTGGGAACCCACGGAAGAAGTAGGAGGCGTATCTTGTCGTCACGGATTCCTGCCAATCTTCCCCCGACGTATGTTCCTCTCTCAGGACAGGGACCTGGCGAAACCTCTGAAAGCGAAAGCGTTGTGTAATCTGTGGCCTTAATTAGAGCAGGTGGAGAAATTGGTGTATCTGGTGCTAATTCACCACGTGGCCACACCCTTGAGGTGGTTAACAAGCTTATTATGTAAGTGTGTCTTGGTATTCCCAAATGGGATCATACTTTTTGCCACTGGAAGCACGGCGTGAAGTTGTAGATCACATTGTCATTCCGATTTCATCCACCTGTCCTGCCGGGACAACGATCGACGTTTCCGGACGTGACGGAAAAGGTTAGTGTCGTTCGAGAATGGTGACGCTTACGACACCGCGCAGGTCATCGCAGGTGGTCGGACGTTGAAGTCGCCACCGACGGTCGCTTAGCTGTCTGATTTCTCCGTCACATCCAATCGCGTCGGCCATCGCGTACCCGATGCGTAGAATGGAGTTATTTTCGTGGAAGACGTCTTAGTATCTATTGTCAAGTTTCCCGGCATCACTGTGGAAATGACTTGAATTCAAGTTGAAGTTCTATTTCTCCATTCGACTTTGTGTGATCCTCACTACGACGATCCCAAAATCATTAGCAAGCTGGAAAATAGCCTGTCTTCGTTGCATCAGATTGAATGGCGGAGGTTGATCTCTGCAACAATCAACACGAACTCTTTCAAGGCATGTAGGAACTTTCTAGGCATCTTCCATGGCTAATGGAACATGGCAGTCCTTATGTCCAAATCAATTAACCCTCTGCATTTGGATTTTTTTTCAGCCTTGATTCCAGTAGCCCACTCTGAATCTAACTTTTAAATTCCCTTAGAATTAAGAATGGGAAAAAATGAAATTCAATACCCCTCTTATGAAAGAGTTTATTTCACAAATTTGATTTATTTTTTAGGATGAGTACGAAGGAGGTAATGATGTATTAATTAGGTAGTGAACTAGGCTGTGTCGAGTGTCATTCAACACCCGAGTGTCACTCAACACCCGAGTGGAAAAGGTGGGGCGTATCAATAGAATTTGTACTTTGGTACGACCGCGTTGCTTGTGCGAAATGCGTAAATTTGGTAAATGCGTAATTAGAATTTCGGACATTTTATAGTTTATATCTCTGGGTTTCTCTTTGGACCTGCTGGCGAAATTTGGTGTCGCAGTTTGATGATATCCCGGGTGATCCCAGATCTAATCGAGTCATCCTATTCTCCTTTTCAAAGAAATGTCAAGATATGGTTTAGATTTTTATCCCGATAGATTTAAGTTTCTCGGAGGGAAAAAAATCGGTGGCCTTGTTTTGTTGATTACCAACTTAGTCATCGTGAATCGATATGAGCATGATTCACCGTTTATTTAGCACTCTGGGGCTGGTTTAAACAGGTGAGAGCTGGTGTTAGGGGATGCTGGCCAGGAAACTAACATTTTAACGCCTTCGCTAGCCAGGAAAACTAAGCGTAGCGGATTCGAATCTTACCTTCGACATAAATATCGTGTTCATTTCAGGCTGACGTTTTATGGTACGAATAAACATTAGCTCGAGTGACGCTTTAAAAAACTTCCTACTACTAGAGTTGGGAATGTAGGGGTTCACATCTACATCTACATAATACCCTGCAAGCCACCACAAGGGTGTGTGGCAGGGGGTGATTGCTCACCAAACATGCACTACATATCATGCATAAAAAAGGAATAGTATTAATATAGTAGTCAGAACTACACTATTTAAAAAAGATAGAAATTGCAAAGCAAACATGCAAAAACATTCTGTTAGTAGGGTTAGCTTTAAGTACTCATACCAACATGCAGCTACCAATGCTATTCATTGCTACTCTCCGATAGGACATATTTACCGTTATTCGTATCTCTTATTGTGCAAGGGAAAAAGGACATTTTGAATCGGTCAGTTCGGCAATCAATTTCTCTAACTTTATGATTATGGTCCAGTCTGCCATAGTAAGTTGGGGTTCGTAAAATATTTTTAACATCATCACTGAAAATATTGCCTTGGAATTTGTGGAAGAGATTAAGTCTAAATTTCAACCTGCGATCTGACAATGATTCCCATTTCAATTCATTTAATAGACTGGTTACGCTAATATAATTATCGTATCGTCCCTTTACAAATCTTGCCGATCTTCGCTGCACACGTTCAAGTTCATTACTTAGACCGATTTCGTAGGGATCCCATACACTGGCAGCATATTCCAAATGAGGTCTAACAAGGGAAAAGTAGCTGATTTCTCGTACATGATCGTCACATTTACCCAATACCTACTCTTTTAATGAAACCCAGTCCAATCAAATTGAAACATACCTTTCTGGTCCTAACCACGTGTGTTTGCTCTTGTTGATAATGGAGTCGCTGATATTCCTACCAGAATATTTAGGTCGCCTTCGAACAACTGCTGTTAACTGAAGTTAACGCGCACGATGAAAACCCGAAAGTAATGGAGAAAAAATTTTCAGACAAGCGCCGCTTACTATAAGGGTCCATCAAATTCTAAACTCTTTGTTATACCCGTCCTGAAGTAAGATGGTAAGCCATAATTTGTATAGTGATTGGTAATGTGAGGAGCTCAGCTTGTATTATAGCAAGAAGTTCCACAGAGAAAAAATCATTCGCCTTGACCGGGACTCGAACCCGGACCCCCTGATTTTCGGCCAGGTGCTCTACCAGTTGAGCTACCAAGACGTCCTCTTTCTCTGTGGAAATCAACGAGGCCTAAAGGAACTAGGTGTTAACGGACTGCGGGACATAGGCGCCACTGTCCACGATGTTAAGCCGAATTTTAAACACCTAGTTCCTTTAAGCCTCGTTGATTTCCACAGAAAAAGAGGACGTCTTGGTAGCTCAACTGGTAGAGCACCTGGCCGGAAATCAGGGGGTCCGGGTTCGAGTCCCGGACAAGGCGAATGATTTTTTCTCTGTGGAACTTCTTGCTATAGTGCAATTTTCAGCGGGTGACGCCGCTAAAGTTTCCGCGGCCAGTTCGCGGTCCTTGAATTCGTTTAACTCAGCTTGTATGTCTGAGAGAGTTCTAAAATCCGCTAAATAATACCAACTGATCCATACTAACTACTGACCCGACTAACTAAATAAAAGACACGAATTGTTATTTAATCAATTTTAGGATTTGATGAAGTTTTTTCTGTGAAAACCAACCTGTATTGTAATATAAAGGATGGTGGATTTATAAATTGATTATTTCATGCAATCCTATTTTTATACAATTTATATAAATTCTGTTGAGTTTTCATTTCATCTTTTTCACCAAATATCCTTTTTCTTTTCAGGTGAGGAAAATTTATGTTGCATATTTTTCCCGAAAATCCATGTGAGCAACTTCTCTGCATTGGACCGATTTTGGTGAGTAAAAAGAGGACAGTAAGCTGTCGCGAATAAAGTGGTCGGTGTTCGAACTTGATTGGTCCATAAGAATAATTTTGTCTCGTTCAAACCTTGGTAATTTCATCCCATTTGCCGTGCGAGAGATTTTATCCTGCAGTAGAACAGCTGTGGAACGTACAAATGTGTGAGCACTTCTTATCACGCTCAGGTCGCAAAACGAGGTCGAGAACATGCAAATTTCCTAGAATAAGTAGGTTTCAATGAAATGGGGTCGGGATGTGCGACTGACCTATTCTCGCCGATAATTGCATCCCATTTCCTTCCACTACATCTGCGAGCGATCGTTGTGGATGCACGATAGTCGAGTCGAGAATTTGAATGTGCCCATTAAGTGCAATTTGCGTGAACTATATTTTATTTCTTGCAAACTGATGAAAGAGGAAGGACCCTGGTTGGACCTTTGATAGTGTGAATAGCAACTCTGTCATCATCCATTACTCTACCTCCACATAATACCCTGCCAGCCACCGCAATGGTGTGTGGGTCATCTTTTAAATCAACAGTAATGCATTTAAATCAAAAGGTCATGTCCTACGTTTGTCTCTACATTAAGGGGTTTTTTATTATTCCAAAATAGCCTAAATATATGAAATTCTCCTAATATTGTGCTCTATGAAATTCAATGCCATAGGTATATACATGCAATGTGAACATTTGTCTTAATAGTAATTATGAGATGCTAATAAGATCGAGCGCCCTAGGTGCGAATATACTTATATCTTTCCAAGAGAATTAATAGGCGCTTTCAATTGTTTCGCAAAAATAGCTTACAGTCATCCAACTGTATTAAAAATTAAACTAATTAAATTAAGGTTTTGCTCATTCAAATCTATATTTTCATCTAACTCGACGAGACTTAAAATGAACAGTAAGGAAGGTGAGTACGAATTGCATCGGCGTTAAGACGAAGACAAAGTCCGAGTAATATGTAATTTAGAAATGAAATACCCATAGGTTTTCGAATAATTTTGTTTGCATCTTCGCTTCAAACAAAAAATCGGTGTTAACTCTGCTTGCATATGGATGGCGTGAGGGAAAATAGGCAGCGCATATTTGCCTATTTTTTATTTTAATGATTATTTTATATTATTTCGATGTCGAGAGTTACTCTGGAATTTTCTCTCCCTTTCTCCCAACACTTTCACAATGATATCCATTAAGAAAGTGTCAATTATGATTTCGAGAAGGATTGATGTGCGTACATCTATTCTGTCTCTTCCGAAGCCCGCAACCCAGCGAAAATCCAGGAGCTGAGTCAAAAATACCATAATACCATTCTTTCAGTGCGCAAAAGTTATTTTTATCGCCAACTAGGGGCATATGAAAGGTAAAAATAATTTTTTATGTGTGTCATAATTGATGTGAAGGAAGATATAATGACGAACTAGTTGAAGCGGGTACTTCTTGGCTCTTTTCGAAAAATATTATACGTGCGTTATCATGTTGATGAACAATATTTTAGTGTTTTCATGCGCGGCATAAATACGTTTTGTTTCTATGCTTCATAACGCCGTGTGCCTAGCTGTTTCCTCTTCATGTGCAATTCAGTGAAAATTCTAGATTAATTCACTATCTTTCCACTGCGGTAAACTGGACCGGTTATCGTGAAAATGAGTGCGCTCTCATTCTTCCGTTTGTCCATGATATGAAATTGTATTCGAACTAGCACATGCCAATATTTCCTAGACACGGTGGTGTTGCACTACTTTATACAAGTTTCTAATCCAACTAGCTGGCTTTAGAAAGAATGCTAGTGAAGAGTAAATTATTCTCTACGTAAAGTGATTGGTCCTTTCAGGAGGACTGTATTTCATTTCGATCGTTAAAAATGCAGGAAAAATCTGCAAGTTTCAGACTTCACATAAACGTGGTCTCTAAGAAGATCAATGGATGGAAATAATGATGCATTTCGAAGCTGCCTACCAGGTTCTTGTGTTGAATCAATTTCGTGATCCATTCAAACTAGTACCCAGTATTATGCAGATTCCTCTTTACGCCAATTTGATCATTTGGCGGAATGTTTTTAATCTGGTGACATATGCACTTTTTACTTTAATGCATCCTTCAGTGGAATTGCACCGTTAAATGATAGACGAGGATAAGAATATTTGGAGAATTTTCGGGGTCCACACGCACGAGGCTGATTTACTGACTCGGGTTTCAGTTACGCTGCCATTCTTGAACCTGAGCTCATCCGAATCGTTAGACGTGCTTACATTATTACATTAAGTGTGGCGTTACGTCGAGCTTATCATTCAAACGCACTTAATGTGTTTACTTAATTTGTGGCTATGTGCTGTGGCTCAGACACTTTGATACGTAAACTGAAGGTTTCCATCCAGCCTCGGTAATCACATTGGCTACACTCCGGCCTGAAAACCCAAAGTTCGTAACCCTTCTCGGACTCCGGAGTTGTGTTTGTTTTACAATTAGGCTAAGGAGTCAGTTATGTTAAAAGGTGCGTCTTGACTTAAGCTGATGGAGTACTTTAAACCTAACTCTGCAATTGTTGAAGGCTCCGAGATTCGAATAAATCAGTAGCGTGTCGGTGTGGTGGCTAGAGTACTCACTTCCCATTCATAAGGTCCGGATTCGAATCTCGAAATTGTTGGAGATTTGTAATTTGCATCATGGTCCCCATTTAAGTGCTGTGTGGATATTTTTTCAAGTACTCCATCCGTCGGATTGGACGTTGAATTGCAGTACACTTGGCGTCTTTCGTGAATAGTAGTTAAACACCTACGCCGCGATTCTCTACACCCTTCTTTCACTTCCCTAAATTCGTAACTACGACCGAATACTAACGCATCCATAATGTCGTTAATTACCATCCGTAATCCTTCACGGCAGACCTCCCCTAGCAGCCACTATGGTTAGGATTCAGATGTCTGAATTTCATGACCTGAAATCACTTGAGGAAATAGAATACTTAAGACTTACTAAAGGGAGATAGAATTGTTAAGTTAAGTGGTTCGTAAGCTGTGGTTTCGCCTGTCATTGACCAAATGCTTATAATATTCCTTGCTAAAATGTTGACAAGGAGGCGAAATAAACACAACCGTAAAAATCTCGGATGGGAATAAAAAAATCATCGCGTCCTCGTTTATTACCTCACACTGTTGACTCTCTCGTCTTCTCTCGAGTCATTAAACCCTGCTGATAAACCTTCAACGATTCCCTCCCTACAATAACATGTACCTCGCATAAAATTTCAATGAAAAATGACGATCGTGGAAGATTATCCACGCGCGAGAAGACGCGCACTTCCAAGTTTGATCAACTCCGTATCGCGCGCCGCCCCGCCGCCTGCTTTTCGCAACGCTGCCATAAATCTCGTTTTATCTAACTCGACGACCAGTCACTTACTCTTCTGCTCAAGGCGTCTAATAACCTCGTTACAATTAATGTCCGCCTCTCTCCCAGAGAGGCAGGGATGCGCTCACGTTTCGCTTGTAAACAGATCGCACTTATATAGTGCACCGCATTGAAGATTTGCGTCAACAGTTTGTCCGAAACCTTCGCGCGTACCATTCGGATAATTCTCTTCGGGCATGTGTCCGTCAAATCGACAGCGGCTTTCACAATTTTGTTTTAAAATTCGGAGGACATCGTGTTACTTTTGTTACATGATGAGTGAGGATAGAGAATTTTAGCAGGTTTAAATCTAAATCTACGAATTACTCACTTCTTGTTCCTTTCGACACTCCATCTACATCTACATAATACCCTGCAAGCCACCATAAAGGTGTGTGGCAGAGGGTGAATTGTCACCAAACATGCACTTCATATCATGCATAAAAAGGGTTAGTATTTATATACTGTTCTATACTTCACTACCTATTTAAAAAAAGATAAAAATAGCAAAGCAAACATGCAAAAACATGCTGTTAGTTGGGTTAGCTTCAAGTCCTTATTCCAGCATGCAGCTACCAATGTTATCTATTGCAACACTCTTAGATACTGGATATATTTACCGTTATTCATATCCCTAATTGTACCAGGAAAAAAGGACATTTTGAATATTTTTGCTTTGAATCTTTTCTTGCTCCACTCCCGCCAAAAATCTGCGTCGTATTCGGTAGCCAGGTTGGTACCGTGCCGGACTAGGTATCCAGAGGTTGAGGTATCGTATCCCATCCCTCTTTGAGCATACATATATTAATTGTCTAGGGAATAAGCTGAAGTTGAGATTAAACGGTGTGGTATAAGCTTAGTAGTTGGAGCACCTAAAAATCTAATTCTGCCACCTACTCAAAAAAGTGCCACTGATTTCTCAACACAAGCCTTGTGTTTGTTTCGAAGGAACATTGACATCCGATGTTGGTCGCCTCCCACATTCCAGTATTGATTGTATATCTTCTGCATACCACTTTCGATCCACCACTAAGGCATATGTGAAATGCATTCAGTAGCAGGTCACTAGCCGTGATTATGAGCCGTGCCCCTGAGTATTATGCTAGGTTTGATCCGATTAACGAGATTAGAGTGAGAGATTGTCGTACCGACAGATTTAAAGCGTCATTTTTCCCGCGTACCATAAGAGAGCACAATACGCAGCATTGCAAAGGGATTGGTTGGTGAAATATTGTTAGAATATTCTGTAGTGCATGATGAATGTATTAACAACCAATCCCTTTATTACTATGTAGGTACTAACCATCTAGCTGCATGTGACCATATTATCTAGCATGTCTCCATGTAATAGCCTAGTTGCATGTCAATAGTGCATATTTGGTGATCTTCACCCCCTGCCAAACACCCTCACGGTGTCTCGCAGGATATTACGTAGACTTAGACGTCTTCCATTAAAAACACTGTAAAAGTAAATGAGGGATTCCGTAATTTTTTGTGAAGTAGGTAGCCTGGCGACTACGACAAAAAATGATGAATAGATGATGAATGTTTTTGTTTAGTATTAAGTGAAGGCAGCTAGATTCCTGGTGATGCACCCAATATACTGGGTTCAAATCCCGGCAAAAGTTACATTGGAATTCCTGCAGTGGGGCTAACGAATTGAGAGCGTTCCGAGTTCAACCCTCCGTCCGTCGTATGGGACGTAAACCTATTGTCCTCTTGACTCATTTCGTCTGCAGCAGGCTAATGCTGACGCCGGGTTTCCCTCCACCCTTCCCACTTTCTCTTTCTATCTCATTAAAAGATAATCCACACTAACGTTAGAACAGAATATTTGTATTCTGCTCCGGAGGTCACCATTTGAGCTAACTATATAATTACGGAATCAAGTTTGGCTCGAACTATATAGTAAGTACAATATGATCGTAAAGTTAAAGACAGGTAGACAAAAATAAAATGAGTTTATTTTTTCATGCATAGCAGTAGAAACATGCATTGATATATGACAATGATTCTGAATTATTAATAAGCCCATATAGTTCGTCTTTAAATTTATATAAGAAACCAGTGTTTTTTTACGTTTTACGTTAAGGAATCCCATGGTTTGGAAGCTGAGATTAGGATTGGCTTATGGTATACATCTGTTTGGGAAATAGGAGTATATAGTGAGTAAGGGTTTGTGCGGAACATTTTCTGGTATTTAACTGCTCGTCTATCGAGAACTGTGCGTGCGGAAAACGAATCATTGAGTCTTTTCGTCGTGACCGTTGTTCCCTCTTCATTTGTCACTTCCGTCTGCTCCTCTGACGTCTATTAGCGTCGGAAAAAAAACATATATATCTCCCTGAAGCGTCAGCCTAAAACGCGTATTTCTGCGATAACTCCTCGGATACCAATTATGTTTTTTTTTCATCGGTGTTCACTTCCTCCTCGGAAGAAAATGATTCCGCCTTTTGAGGCGAGACTGACAGCCGTCTGCAGTGGCGCGTGCGTAAGCAACCATTGCGGAAGTCATCGGTCGAACTGACGCATTCGATTAATCGCACGAACCAAACCGCGTCACAGTTGTATACCGGAGAGCAGCACCACGACGAGATGGGATCGAATATCCGACTTCACAAGGAATTCCATCAGGAGCTGTTCGCGGAGTGGAAGGGACAGGACGTGCATTTAGGCAGTTGAAGCAAGGGGATGACACTGCCATAAGGCCAATGCGTATAGGTTTCTGGACACTAGCGCCACCTGGTGGCTTCGTGTCAGGAGGATACGGGTCCCGAGAACCGCGAGAAAATCGTGAGAAGCGAGAAAATCGCGAAACGGTCGCCGCTAGGTTTGAATCGTAATTAAGTCACTATTTCGATTTGCTCTCATTTAACATTACAATTTCCAAACTATTTTGCTGATTTGAATAGAATCTTACGGAAAACAACGATTTTTATTCCCTTCAAGATATTACTGATGAATCCCCATAGTGTAAAGAAATGGGCTAACTTTTGATAGGACCGAAGGAACTAGTCGAGGTCAGCTGGAAGGTGATAACCAGGAATACTGTAATGATAAAAGCCAGCATTTGACGAAAAAATATTTATTAACTTCAAAACAAAATCACAATACAAAACAAATCATTCAAAGTAGAATACCGACATTTAGTAAAAGTAGATTGGTGCAAATAAACATTCTTATTTGGTCAAACAACAGACAATGATAGGATATAGAATTCGTATGGTTTAACAGAAATCACTAATTACATAACATGGCATATTTCACACACAACTCAAATTAAATTTGGATGACTAGCATTTGGCAAAAAGTATGTAATATTGATGCATAATCCTCTGATGCATGGAGGAGAGAAACTTGTAAATAATTATACATGAACTTCCTAAACCTGCTGTAGTACCAAGACTGTAGTATCTATGCCTGGAATGATTCAGGTCGACCTGAAAATACATCAAAGGATGAAACAGTAAACAAAAAACCATAACAAATCCACTGCATTCTATTTAGTTTCAGCTGATTTAAGCCATTCAAAAGTTGGCAAAAGCCTTCTTGAAATGTATAAAGAAAATAAATATAACATGGATATGTTCTTTCTTCCTTCTATTACATGCCCTCACACTACCTGATCCTCCCTTCCTGAGGACAACCACCTAGGCGTGGTCAGAGGGATAACCTATTATGATGATCCTTATGGGCTACATTTGTGAGAGTTATAAAAATTGCCTTGAGACGGCTACCCAATCCAGCTAGGTATAAACATACAAAATAGACAAACAGAAGTCCACACAACATCTGTTCCACAGGGATGTGATTGAAAATCCATCATATGAAAAAAAAAAAACAGAATGTGAACCAGCAACCTGGTACTGTCATTCCATCCACATATATTAACAACTGAGGGTTCTGTTTAATAGAGTTCCCTAATATATCACTACTCCGCACACACCACAAATTATATCACTTATAAGCTAAATACACAAAAAATTCCACAAGTTCATAATATAATCCTAAAATAGATTCTAATCTCCACTTCGGTTGTCTCTCTTATGCATCATATGATCATTTTATTGGGCCACATGAGAACACCAAATGCATATTTTCTAGAGGCATAAATAATTACTTTTGTCAGAAGAAAGTAAAAATCGGCCATGATTTTTCATGGCAATGGGATAAACTTGTACCAGCAAAGAATAATTGAGACGGAGGATGAATTCACTTAAAAACATGTAAACAAAAATGAGAAAACCATGCACTAAGAACTCTCTAATTAGGTATTAAACTTGACTATGAATCGATCGATTCCACACCAAGCTCGATGTTATTAATTAGCAAAAATACGAATTAAGCAAAAATAGATAATTATTCAAAACAAATAAGTAGCTAAAATGTGCCAAAAATCGCGAAAAACCGGTGTATACCTCTCAAAAGCATGGAATTAATTCTACGAAAACATTAAGCCGCAACACCACATAGTGTTAGTTATCACGAAATTATGCCACTGCCTTATCACGGTATGACAATGACTAACAAATTATTTTAACATTTACACATCACAAATTTATCCACACTCACACACGACCCATTTTTCAATGAATAATCATCATCATGTACTTTGTTATGATGCGATATGAGAACGTTTCCTCAGAACTAGTTTTCTGTGTAATTTGTTAAGGTAACGACTCCTATTTTCTGCTACATGCTAATGATTATTATCAAAAGAAATGAGTAAGAAATACCACTTATCCTGTCGACGACACAATATTCACAGATTAGTTTTTTAATGCCACATGTGAAATTTCACTAAATTACATACGTAAGATATTGTGCTTGGCAGTGCAGTCACCTCAGAATAATCATTCCCATCGTCGATTGTCACTGCACAGAGATCAAAAGTTCCCTTGGGTAGAACGTCGAGAGAATCCGTGAAATACAAAGGAAAATCGTTTGAGCATATTGTGAACTTATACCAACCATTCATTTCAAAACAATAACACTTCAACGATATGATGCACGGCCGAGATCATAAAATTACATTAATACACTTACCTTCCAACATATCTGGGACATTGTTCCGTGAAAGAAGATGTTTCCGGTAATAATGCATAAAGCCTTTGTATATACTTTACGAAACATCTACGACATTGTAGTTATCGGCCAACTTTAAAGTAAACAAACGCTGTCACCTTCGATAACCGAAGCAAATAATACGAACATCACTTGCACTCTTTCACTAGAGTGGCACAAGTTTATGAGGTAGCCATGTTGATTCCACTTTAAAACACACTCAAATACAGAAAATTATCTCGGTAAACACTCAATTATGCTTTAATTTAGCATATCGGTGAACTCAACACAACAGCAATTTTTACAGACTCCTTAACATGGCTGATCTCAACCAATCGGCCAATCAGGAGCCAGAATCTCAGAAATCGGCCTCCGCAGCGCCTCTCGCGGGCCTAGTGGATGAAAAGTTTTCCCATCCACAATCGATTAAAGTAATCTATACGATATATCGCATGATTGTCGACCCCTTGGTTGAAGATCGTACTCACGACGGTCTGACGTCCGCAGACGGTGTTGTATGCTCTCGACGTCGTGACCGTGCCTTCGTGAGGGAGGGAGAGAGAGGGAAGTGAGGGCGGGGGGGAGGAAGGGGGTTTGGAACAGAGAGGCAAGGTCATCGAGCGAGCGAAACAAAACAGACGCGCGTAGCCGTACGCGTTGAGGTCAGCGCGGTACGCACGAGCCTTCTGCAGCTCGCGTCCTTCCATTAGGTAAACATTCGCGTCCTCTCGGCCCAATGATTACAACTCGTGGAGTCATCAGGCATCGACGCAAGCGAAGAGACACTTGAACAGTGAGCCATAAGTAGTCGACCGGCTTGCCCGGGTTCGAATCCCGTCAATAGTAAGATTTTTACCGATCTCTAATTGGGTTCCGTGTGGAGATCACTTCCAGTTCAGCACTCTGTCCGTCGGATGGGTCGTTAAAACGTAGATCCCTTGGTGCTATTCGTTAAGAGGGCAAGAGATGATTCTAACGCTGGGTATCTCACTACTCATCCCACTTTCCCTTCCCGTTCACTAACTCTCCCGCTAAGAAGAGCCTCTTGCAGGCACATAACCAGAAATTTGCTTCGGGGGTGGCTAGGAGTATCTACATCTACATCTACATCTACACGATACCCTGCAAGCCACCGCGAGGGTGTGTGGCAGGGGGTGAAGATCACCAAGCATGCACTACTAACATGCAAGCAAGCAACTAAAGGGTCTCATGCAACTAGATTGTTAGTATCTATAGTATTTGAGGGGTTAATACATGCATCATGCACTACAGTATACTCTAAAATATTTCCCCTACCTATCCCTTTCCTATGCTGCCTATTCTGTTCTCTTATAGTACGGGGGAAAAAATGCCATTTTGAATCTATCTGTACGACAATCTATCTCTCTAATCTTATTTATCTGGTCGAATCTAGCATAATACGCTGGTGTTTTTAATATGTGCCTAACATCTTCAGTAAAGCTATCCGATTGAAATTTCTCCAATAGATTTAATCTGGACTTTAACCTACGCTCTGATAATGATTCCCACCCTAATTCTTGTATTAGCGTAACTTGAAACAAATCAGCCTTGCCCGTTAGGTGCCGACATGTGACAAATCTCTTCCCTTAATTTTCAGTGCTTGGCATTTACTTTTACAGTGCCTATTCCTATCTCTTCCCACTGGTAAAGTTCACTGCTTACCTTGTTATGAAGCAGTTAATTTGACCGGCCCCAAAACAGAAGTTCAGCGCATACATACATATCAGATTGAAAAGAATAATTATTAACCACACACATGCATCAAACTAGTGATCACGTTTCAAGACACTTATCACTTGAATTACACGCAGTATCAAGCCCAGTTAAAATCAGAGCAACAAAAGTATTGTGAACAAATTTGGAGGGGAAGGGGGAGGGGCTGAAGCCCCACCCCTGGCTACGTGGCTCGCCTCAAGGTGCGGTATAGAATTGAAAATCCACCAATTTTCGCTTTTCATCTTGAGGGTACAAGTTCAGATTCCGGGAGTGACAGAGATTTTTTATCGCTAATTCAGACCCTATTTGAGTTTTTCGTTGCGAGCATTTCAAGTTTTGTACTCGCTCCATCGGATTAGACAGTAAAGTAACTAAGGAAGGCTTCTCTTTTCTCCTACTTCTTGGAGGATTCCGTTAAGGGGTAGGCTTATACCGACGTCGGATTTGGATCCACTATTAATCAATTGCTTAAAAAAATCCTGCATCTTCTCAGTTACTCCCTAATCTTTAAATACCGCCAGTAAACGTAGCTGTCGGTCCCCTTCCCCTTTCGGTGATTCTGAGGCTAATGGAACTGTCTACCTTGCCTTTTATTGGAATGTCATACGGAGATTGGCTTAGAAAGTGGTGCAGTCACTCATTAATGCAATCAGCCATTTGATTGTTCTTACGATGAGGGGAGTCAGAGATATAATAAAAGTTATGATATGTTATGAAGAAAAAGAAATGATTGGTGAAAAGGTGCATAAATAGTTTTATTTTTATCGTTAAAATTTCAGGTAGAAGTTTTAAAGCTTCGATATGCAACAGTGGTAACAACTTAAGCATGATGGGGAAAATACTGGTTCATCATCTTTGGTCATCAATCCTCAGATTGGTTTGACGCAACTCTCCACTGAGGCCTTCTATAGGCTAATCTTTTTTTATATTTACGTATTTCTTCTCTTTCAGATCCTTCATCACTTGTTCCATATATCTTGCACGGGACCATCCTTTGCCATTCTTCCCTTCCACGTGTCCCTCGACGATTGTCTTCATCGGGCCATTCTGTTTGATGATGTGGCCGATCAAGTTGCTCCGTCTTCTTCTTAGGGTATTCAGAAGGCTTCTCTTTTCTCCTACTCTTCTTAGGACTTCCTCGTTACTTAGTCGGTCGATCCATTTAATCTTCATCCTTCTTCTGTAGCACCACATTTCGAATTCTTCCACCCTTTTCTTTGTCCATGCCTCAGTGCCACAGAGAAACACGCTCCAGATGTACGTTCTGATGAATTGTTTCCTTACTTCTACGCTTGTATTTCCAGCGGTTAGTACATACTTCTTTTGATAGAATGACCTCTTCGTCTGGGCTGTTATGCTGACTATTTCTTTCTTGCTTCGTCCATCGTTGGTTACTCGGATTCCAAGGTAAACAGAACTCTTTCACCTCTTCCAGTTTTTGTTTTCCCAGTTTAACGTTGGTTTTGGCCACTTCTTTCTTGCCGCACACCAATGTCTTAGTTTTCTTCTTATTGATCTTCAGTTGATATCTGGCCATTGCCCTTTCCATGATTATTAAAGTCTTATTCAGCTCCTTCTCTGTCTCTGCTACGAGTGCTATGTCATCAGCGAACCTCAGCATGCTAATTTTTTCTCCGTGGATATTCACTCCAGAAGCTTCTTCTTGATTTCATTGATGGCTTTCTCGATGTAAACATTAAAAATCACAGGAGACAGTGCACAGCCTTGTCTCACACCTTTCTGTATTCTTGCTTCTTCACAGCTGGGTCCAGATTTAATCACATCTACGTACTTGGTTTTGATACGGACTGTGGATAAATCTTCGGTCATTGTAGGAAACTCCATTTCCTTTCAAAATTTCAAGCATTGAATCCCAATACGCGTTGTCAAAAGCCTTCTCTAAATCCATGAATGCAATGAACTTCGGCTTTTCCTTCCCCACTCTCTTCTCTATGAGCAGCCTAATGGCTTCACTGGTTCCCTTACTTTTCCTAAATCCGAATTGATCTACATCCAGGAACTCCTCACCTTTTCTATTCTTCTGTAGATGATCCTTGTCAATATCTTCGACACATGTGTCGTCAGGCTTATAGTCCTAAAATGTTCGCATTTCTGCGCTCTCTTCTTTTTGGGAATAGGAATGATAATGTTTTTCTCAAAGTCTCTGGGTATTTCTCCTGTTGAGTAGATGTCACTGATGGTTTTATACAGATGGGTTAATGTCTTCTCTCCTGCATTTTTAATTAGTTCTGCAGGAATGTCATCAATTCTAGAAGTCTTATTCATGTGAAGGTCCTTTACTGCAGCGTCAAATTCCGATCTTAATATTGATGCCTCTATATCATCCTCTTCGACTTCTCTTTTCTCTTTGATCACTTTTGTGCCTAGATTCTCTTCATTGTACAACTCATCCAGATATTCTTTTCATCTCTTCATTTTGTCTTCATTTTCAATCAAAAAATACTGGTTATATCATTTTTACCGTTATTTTTATGCGAATACTCATTAATTTACAGCTCTAATTATAATAGTTGTTTTAAGCTTGAATATTAACGGTAGCAACGCTTTGAAATACACTTCCATCCAGTCAGACAACTTGATGGTTGAAAGACAAGATTTGTGAAAGATACCATCTCAATTATTCGCCAAAACTACGTTTAATAATTTTCAAAATTTAGGTCCACTCTCATTCTTCAATGCAAAACAAAATTATCCGTCTGGTAATTACTTAGCCTTAAGCTAAAAGAACCCGTGGTCCATTTGGAAATATAATAGTCTCAGAACTCGAATGGGCCAGGCTCTGGTCATCAAAGCCTCGTTTCAGTTTTGCAAATTTAGCCAACCTCTCAATCTCAGCCACACTTAATCGTTTTTGATCCGCGTCTTGTACTTTTTGTACAATGTACTGCCTTTTTATGTACTGCCTTAACTACCTGCCTTCATTTGCCGAGGAGGGAGAAACTCTGTTCGTGGTAATTGCGTGCATACCCAGGGAGTCATCTGTTCGAAAGATTTTCCCCACCATCCAGACGCAAGAAAAAGCCCTTCCCCCAATCTTAAAATGGGATCTGGAAAGTGCAACTTCGCGGGTGCGTTCTAGTTATCCGAATCTCTTTCGTCTTTTTTTTTTCTCCTGGCGGTCTCTTTTAGGGACGTTGCAGTGTGAAAGGAGTCTTTTTACGTTCCTAATTTTCAAATGAGAACAGAATCTGATTCCCTCGAAACCTTTAGATTCTCGACCCGGTCATGCAATATTCACCTTCGGAAATGGTGCAAGAAATTGTGGCTTCGTCTTGTAGGTGCAGAGGGTCGGATTTATCGCAGACAAGTCACTTCATGTATTTTTTCCAATACGACAGGTGACGGCGTCCGGTCGGTTGAAACTGAATCACCTAAATCAAGAAAAATTCTCCCGCATCCTTGGTTGGAATTATAATGCATTATGTATTACTTTTCATCACTGTTTATGGCCCAGAAAGCGCAGTTTGAGGATAAAAAATATTGTGTGGGCTTTTATGGGAAAAAGAGTGGGGCTCTTTTATCTCCAATGCTCATCAACAAATGTAATGAGGAAATGGTGAGAGTTACTGTGACGAGGTTGATGCTGGTGTTAAAGGTGGAGTAGAACTGATTGAAATCTGTTAGATTTGCGGGTTACCAATTCGTATGTAATCTGCTTAGCTGCTACTTACTTTGGTTCATTGTTTCATATGGTAGTGAGGCCTGGGCGATAAGAGCAGCAGAGAAGTTGGGACTAGGAACATTTAAAATTTGGCATAAGAGAAGGGTAATGAACATTAAATTGATTGACCGAGAGCCCGACTAATCGGCCATATCTTGAGACATGGTGATCTGGTGAAAACAATCTTCGTGGTAAAAGTGAGTAGAAAGAATGGAACAGGAAGGCCTCGCATGAAATATTTAAATGTTGAGGAATGTTTAAGAAAAGACATGCAAAAAAGAGATAAGCAAGTTGTAGAATCAAGTGGAGAGCTGCGTCAAATAAATGTTTGGATTGATGACTAGTGATGACTGATAATGGCCTGCGGTCTCTGCAGATTCATTGAATCGTAGATGAATATCAGTCATTAGTTAGCGAAAGTACCGTGGTTTTAATGGAGAATGTGGTTAAACATAGTAAGAAGGGAGGGATTACGTATTGTGGAACAATTTAGTTTTTCGGGGCTACATTCAGGATGAATTGGGGCAAATACAAAATGCATAATGAACAAGGCTAGAGTTCGTGAGTTGTGGACTCAAGAATGGGCCTGAGAAAGAGCGTTGGATATAACAGCGTAAACAAACGAGGAATTGCTTGGAATAGGCGAAATCGCTGGAGTTTATTAGGTGTACGAAACGAGTAAATAAGGGCGATTTTAAAGGTTGTAGCATTACGAAACGTTGTGGAGAGTTTGAGCATTTTACATGAACATTAAGATTCCAATGGGAATATTATGCTCAATAGATGTGGAGAACGTGTGAAACAAACTCATTGCTCTCCACCCAAACCTTACCCGTACTGGCAGATCACCATGAAGTTCTTATACTGAAGGCTTTGTTTCTGTAATCGCGTACGGTGTTCTGTCTCAGTGTAAATACTGAGCCATATCTGAAAGTGTACTGCCTGCCAATTGCAAATTAACCTGCCGAATGAGTTCGCGTTATCCATAAAGTAAAGATTCCCAACAATATTAGTTATCCTCGAGTGAAACGCGCAGAAATTTCCATTTATTGTTGACTTAACGCGTACATTATCTCCAGCAGTAAACTTCTGCTAAATAAATGAAAAATTGAGTATTGAATTCCACCCTGTTCGAATTGTTTTAAATTTCAGTTTCCTCGATTGAACGCTCCAACGAATAATTAACATGTCTCCTACTCCCAGTCCTTTCTGTGGCTTTGTCGAATCGAGATCAAACTCACCATACAAATTGAATAACGCTGGAAGGCTTTATTCTTGTGCCAACCTGCGAAAAACTATCATAAAGCTTTAATACCGTCGTATTAAATCGCATACTTATCCTCCTTCTCCTCCCTCTTCCTCGCTGTTCGAGCATTCTTCCTTCTTCGGCATGCCATTTATTCTTGAGCATAACTGCGAAGTACAATATCGACTGCCTGCTGCGGAATGCATAATTAAGTGCTCAAAGTTTCATACTGCATTGTGGAGAATGGAGGCAGGGTGTTGGCATGTCTGTGTCCATAACTGCATACAGCATTTAGTAGGGGAAGTCATCAAAGATGATATTTGCCCTACAACGTGTAGAGCAATGTAATATGGGGTAATATAGAAAACAGCATGTTGTTTATCATATTGCCCTTCCCCCCTGGAAGTTAGATTTTCTGATCTAGAAGTTTTCTATCTTGGAAGGAGAGGTCCTGTTTCTATATTCACGTGTATATATACTGATTATCGTCAGTTTCCTAACGGATATAATATTCGTCTCGAGTTAAAATTTGTCTCGGCTTTTGCTAAAATGATTGTTTCCCCGGGTTATGATTGGTTCTTTGATGGGTTTTGGTTTGGCAATTTTGTATAAGGTTTCATTTCTCTTCCGATTTATAACTCGAGAGGTGGATAAAATATATTTTCTTTCCATTTTTTTTAAAAGATATTTATTACATTTTTTTGACAGGAGTTCTTTCCAAGACGGGACAGCATGCAGCTGAGTGAGTCCAATGAATATGTCGTATATTTTACATATATGTCTCTTAAATGTTCTTTATATGTGGCATCGTATTGCTTTATAAAATGTGAGCGAGATTCGCTCTCAGCCCGTATGCCTTTTTAGTAATTTTTTCGACATGATTTTCCATGAAGAGTCTTGGACAATTCTTATGCCTAGGTAATCAACATGTCCTCTGCATTGAATGGGTTGTTGTTTCATTCGTGGGCAGGAGGATTCCAGATTTTCTTTTCTTGGACACATAAATATTATTGATATGACCACTCACTTGATCCTTGAATGCGTTTACGTTTTTGAGCAGTATTTTTTGCGGGTGATGGCGTGTGATCTTCACATGCGAAATTCAAAGTGATTAGTTGACGGAATTTAATTCCTGATGCACATACGATGATGGAACCACACCAATGGTGGAATCGCTGGGACACCCACGATCATACGTGGCACCCGAGGTGGCAATAGGTTCTGCATCACGCGATACTGCTGTGCAGCTGAAGTCCTAGAACTGTCACATGATCAAGTCTCGTGCGGCTAGTCCCGTGTACGACTTCACTCGTGTGACCGCGTCGCGTTCATATTTCGAAATCTGGAATCTATCCGCGGGACATCTCATTTCCTGTTGCCACTCCCCAGTTCCACTTAACTCTTGCCATTTGCTCGATTTTCCGGTGAACATGCATCCTTTGATTGTGACGTTGTACGTCCCGGACAGAATTGTCGGGACACCTGCACCTCTTGGCAAAACTTCCGCTCTCCACCGCGGAAATTCAATTATAACCCTAATTTTTTGTGTTTTTTTCCCACAGATATTAGAAATCGCCTCGCGTTCATGCGTCAGAGGTGACCTAGTCTTGGGGAACTACATATCACAGTCGAAACGAGACAGAAAACGACTCGAAATAATTCGTAATTTGATCGATTTTTTCGTTCAGGGTGCCTCGAAACGCGTTTCACCGAAGTAACACGAGGGTGAATTTAATTATTTCGGCACTCTAATCCCACCCTGCCGTTACGAAGGTGTTTTGTAAGGAAAACCAGTCTTCGGTAACATAATAACCAGTGGATAAATTCAGGTGTTCATAAAATGAAGGGCTAACCACTGTTTCATTCATCTATTTGCTTCGTCGGAATGCTTGGGGGAGGCAAAATAACGGTTATCTGAAGTTGCGAATGTGGGTGAGTTTCACTACATAAAAAAATTCCAAAAATAGTCAGTTCTCCCACCGATTCGTTGCTTGATCACAGGTATTCGTCATTTTTTTGTGACCAGTAGGGTAAGTACTGCGCTGATCCCGAGAGCGTGGTTCACTCCTTGGTTCCTCTGCACCTTTTTCCTTTCCAAAGGTCATGCCTACGATTTGTTCTCCATAATTCCTATTCCCAATCATTTGGAGCCACACTTCCCTACTAGCGGTTAATTTTAGCCGGTTGTGTCCTTGCTTTGAATCTTTTTTTTTAAAGGTTTTCAGTAAAATCTCCATCGCATCAGTGCGGTGGCTGAAGTCCTGAAACTTCATCCTGAGGAACCTGGTTCAAATACTAGCAGTATCTTATTTTTTATATATTTTTCCGGTCCCTATTAAGTGATCTGTGCATAGCATTTCCGTGTGCATTGTTCCGGCAGCCCGACTGGACTTTAAAACAGCGGAATCGTTGGAAACTTTTGTTAAACGTAGACAAAAACCTACGCCGCGTTCATCTACACACTACCACCTCCCCCCTTAAATATAACCATTATCCAAATACCCTTATATTCTTAGAGGTGCAAAAGACCTTGGCTATCGGTCGCATACCGTGACAACGGTAGCAATTTTTGCGTCGCAAACTCTCACTGTACTTTGACCAGTCTGAGATGATTTCTTCCGCCTTTTTTTTTCGCGACTTCCCGGTATTTCTGATCCTCATCATAAAGTTCTGTCATGGGTTTGCCCTTCCTCTCTCGATTTGTTTTCCAAACTTCCCGTTTCGTGTGTCGACCCTCAATATTTCGGCGTGATCTTGAATCGTGGCCCCCTCATAAAATATTTCACAGATTTCAGGACTTTCGGAAAAGCAAAAACACTCGAATATTTTTTGAAGACTGATTTTTATGGTTCAGAACATCTTGATGTAAAGATTTAAAAATTACGTAGTTGCAAAAAATTTGACTTAAAAGTCAAATAGCTGTGAAATCATCCGGATGTGTACGAATGAGGAGACTATTTGCATAGGTACTACGTTTCCCGCCGTGTATGGTAGTTTATGAGACTCTAAATCAGCCACTCGGGCACAGAATACCTGACTTAGTGGTTGTGCATTTTACGATTTAATTGATTCTAATTTTCCTCGCGCTATTCGAAACTCTTAAGGGCCACGATTAAACGCACTCCAAATCCCTTTGCCTTTGGGTTGACAGGCGACACATTTGGACTTCTCGGATGGATTTATAGTTATTGTCGTGGATGTGCAACGGTGCAACAGTATAAAATGTACTGTGCTCACTTGATAACCGATTTCCTTCGTCATTGAGCGTCAAAGATACAGCCTTGCGAAGGGATGTGTGAAGGATGGTGTGCAAATGCTGTTGTCGACGCCAGATCACTCCAGTCGACTCCAGATCTCATGAGGCCAAGTTCCGCCAATGGAGGCGTTTCCGTACGTGTAATTGTCTCCTAATCGGCGTCTCAAATCCTTTCCCCGGCGCTGTCTTAAAATTGAGAAAAATGCTAGTGCTTAATGACAGCTCAGATCTCTAGTTGGTTTTAACGATTTAAAAAAAATAATGATTAAAAAAACTAACGATTAAAATTAATCGTTAAAAATGTAGTTAGCTATTTAACTTAACCGTTCTTTTTAGAAGAGTTAACTTCTAACTTTTAATCGTTAAAAATATACATAAACTGATACAAAACTAACTTCAGTTAATTTTGTTCGTTAATTTTTGGTCAATTTCGATCTGTTCGAGTTAGGGTGCAAAGCTTGCTCCACAAGCAAAAGGGAAAATAGAACGGTATCTAAGAATACAACATAGCTGGGTAGTTGTGCCAGAATGCAATGCATAGACCCAGACGAATACATCCAAACAAAAGCGGGGTTGAGGGGAGTTGCAGCAAAAGTTTAGCAATGCTCCCTTAGACATTGTCATTCAATTAATTAAGTAATACGTCAATGTTTACGTTTAAAATGCCAAGACATGCATGCGTGGTACTGCTGAGCTGCCTATAATGTTCCCTAACGTTAAGCGGGAAAATGATATTTTAAATCTATTGGTATGACAATGTATTTCTCATATCTTATTCATTTGGTTAAATCTGGCATAATGCGCAGGGACTCTTAATATGGATTTAAAATCTTCATTTAACTTATCAATTTTAAATTTATGCAGAAGATTCAATTGATCTACGATCTGATAATAATTCCTAACCTAATTGTTCTATTAACTTTGATACACTGCTTAACGTATCGTAACACCTTTTAACAAACCTAGCTGCTCTACGCCACACACAGTCTAGTTCTCTAATCATTCCTAACTCATTCCGATCCCTTGCACTGGCTGCATATTCTATTCAAGCTTTTGTCTTCTCGTCAAATGTTCCTAGTACTCTTTTGATAATACCTAACTTTCTCTTTGCTGGGCCGGATATTTTCCTGATGTGTCTTCCCCAAGAAAAATCTTTAGTAATTTTAACACCTTAGGATCTTATGGATTCTACGCTTTTGTTTGTCGTTTTACACATAGTATACGATCCTCCTCTCAGTTATTCCTCTTCTAAAAGTTAATAGCTATGTTACGTACATAGTTTTAGTATTATCTTGCTAGGAATCTATGCTGTAAATTAACGTTGGAAAGTATGGTCGCGATCAGATCTGTCAATTTCGCAGCATTATGGACAAAAGAGCGAGTGGTAACACTGACACATCTCTATGCATTTCTATGTGTGTGCATATTACTATTGTGACCGCGGTATCTGAGTCGGTAAAACGCGCCTGGACCCGTGGTAATCCTATAGTACTATGAATTGGATCCCAACTCGGTAGAGTGCGTCATATTCGCCCAAGATTTAGCGGAAAGGTATTTTTAAGTCACTAGTCGTGATAAGGGGAGATGAGGAAAGTGGAATCAAGGAAAACCCACGATGAAAAGTGAGTTGTGATTTCGTACATGACGTTAAACCGAGAGTTGACGGAAAGAGCCGTTCACAAACAGGGTAGAACTCACGAAAAGAACCTCGCGTCAAGGCGTCAATTAATGATTAGCGAAGGGTTTGATGCAGAAGGAAACGTTTTATCGGGCCGAAACCTGATCCTTGGGGAGAGAAGGATGATAATATACTGGAGGAGTGTGAGATGTGTACCACGTGATGCGGTGAAGAGAGAGGAAGACAAACATCAACAGGCTTCCTCATCTGACTTTTCTTGCTCTGCGTCGGCTCGGCCAGTTTTGTAACTTCTTGTCAATAATAAGTGCAGCTGCATTGAGAGATTCCAGTCTTGTGTCACACTGTAACACCTCCGGCTTCACCGTCCAGCTCGTTACGTAGATGATAATAAAGACATTTCGAGAACGCTATGGTAATACGATCCATTTGATAACGAAAACAAGATGAGAGAGAGAGAGTGAGAATAGATTTCCGTGAGAATAAATATCTTTCTTCTCGGAAACAAGGGATAAGAATAAGCGACGTTAACACCGGGTGCGTGGATGTAGGTATATTATGTTTTCAACCCTGCTTTTAGTGTATGAAAAATAACTTTTTTTCAGTTAAAGCATAACCAATCGATCCATGTATGCCTGCTGTAAGTATCGTAAAAAAATGAAAACAATATCCTCCACAACATTTTACCACGTCGTGTTTTGCTTAGAGCTACGTAGCGTCGCGCTTGTAAAAGTGTATCAATAACGCAAATTATTTATTTCGTGGTACTAAACGTTTTGGTTGAACCTCCCGTTAACGTACATATTGATGATGCACGTTGAACCTCCCGTTGATTGTCTGAAGTGACTGGTGTACATGATTGGTGAAAGTTTACCCCTCCCATGCACTGGCTAGGTGGCTTATTGGGTAAATTGTTGAAGTAATTGACAACAGTACTCTGAACGATAATCTGTTGATTATTAGCAGCCCGGTAACAATCCGGGTTGTATGCAAAAAAATATATGTATCAGAACCCAGTAGGGAGAGATCATGCAAAAGACATTCATGAACTAATTCAAAAGTAGTCCACCACTGAACTATCCTGGGCATACATCCATAGAATGTTCATTGAATGTTCAAGTGTGAACTATTCATTTGAAACTGTTCATAGATCGTTCATTGAATGTTCAAGTGTGAACTATTGATTTGAGGCTGTTCATAGATCGTTCATTTCCAGTCCACGAAGTATTATTCAAAAATGCACCCATGCTAGGTTAACCTCAAATGGCAATTTAAGAACACTTTAGTCATATTACATGTATCGGTTAGGCATAAAAAATTGTAGTAAAGCCACTGCAGGGTAATACATTAGTAATATTTGAAAATTGTGAGCAGTAACGTTGTCTATCTATTTACTCACCGCAGTGAATTAATAGGCTATGTTTAACCGGAACGTATCAGCATCATGCTATTACCAAGTTCATATTTCGCAAATCCATTTCTGTAGAATGTATCTGGGCTTAATAATTTTAATTACAGGATTCTTTAAAGAATTAAGAATTTCTACAAGAAAATGGTTTCACGAGAATACCCTCTTATAATATACCTTCATGCTTAATGTGTTATTCATTTAAAAACAGTTCAGCCGCAATTCATTCAAGTTAAACATTCTTTGAACATTCTATGAAGTATTCCAATGAATATTCTTTGCACTATCTGTGAGTGCCATTTGAACGTTCATTGAATGTCCTTCTAGAATAATCTTTGAACGTTCAAATAGTCTTGACTGAACGTTCTTTGAACATCTTTTGGACAATTAATTCCCCACTGGGAATCGCACCGTTTTTACGTCGTTATTCCTACTATTGTTACTTCCGCTCCAATTGTTTCACTTTTGTGATCAGGAAGTGAAAGGAAAATCAGCAGTCACGTTTTAGCGGAGTCCATGCATTTGAGAAGATCTCCCCATCGGGATTCGTTTTTGTAGATTCTACATTCACGAGATTATCAGAACGAGAAAAAAATTAACTGTCATCGTAAAGAATGTGTAAGTAATAATTCGCTTTTCTGACTTATGGATGCAACTGCAATTATTTGAATGCCGGCCAGATTGAATATTTTTAAATGTTGCCTGAAGAATGCCCACGGCAAATTAATTTGGCAATCCAACTACTAGTTTGTGTTGTGTAATTTGCTAAATTTATTTTCTGCTTGAATATTAATATGTGTTCTGCCAATTTTTGTTGGTCATCCTATTTTCTCAGCCTTAATCCCTAACCCCATCGTCAAGGTGGTAGGTAATATTTTAACTTCACTAAATTCTTCTCTCAGCCATATTATATTTCGTCTTCATCTCACCGAATCGCCCGCCTAATATACATCAAGCGCAAATAATAATAAAACTGATCCTGTCCGAGAGGCTAGAGTGGGGATCGGGTTTGTGTGGCTAGAGTACTGGCCTCCCATCCCGAGGGCCCGGGTTCGATTCCCGGCAGTGGTGGATTTTTCAGTGGTAAATCGGTCCCCACTTGAGTGCCTAGTGGAGGGTATTTCAAGTTCAGTACTCCGTCCGTCGGATGGGACGTTAAGCCGTGGTCCCCTTGGTGCCTTTCGTTAAGAGTAGGCTAATGCCGACGCCGGGTTTCTCTCCACCCTTCCTCCGTTCCCTGAAAACTCCTACCATTTCCCAATTATCCACCTATCCTATATGGCGAAACTGACCTCAGCTGTCGGTCGCCTCCTCTAAATAACCAACCAACCAACCGAGAGGCTAGAGGCAAAAAGCTCTGCCTGACTGCAATGAACGAATAATAATGTTCCTCAAAAATACTTAAGTGATGAACCGTGCATGACAGGCTCAAGGTTCGCGCCGAGAGAAAGAGAGAGAGAAAGAGAGGGAGTGAGAGAACATGCGTCCCTTGGACGCAGGGACTAGAACTGTCAACTGTCCCCCCCGGAAGGTGTTCGTCCGGGAAGAAAATGGGACAAACTGTATAAATATCCGGCCCCAAGGGAGAGCTGGGGCTTTTTTCTTAGTGGTTCCCGTATCGGGAAGTTGGTGCCGCTCCACTCCTCGACGCCGCTCCTGCTTCGTTTCATCGCCTCCAGTCAGTAAGCTTGGAATCCTCCTTTCCCATTACCCCTTGTTCCACCATATTTGCTCCCTTCATCTCTCCCCTTGTGACGCAGTGCGAGCTAAGCATCTTTTTGGTCAATTAAAAGGTTCTGTTTTTGTTACTCCTAAATCTTTATTCTCCTTCTTACTGCCACTACCCTTTTTCCCCGATTGCTGGCGATAGTTTAGTACACTAGGTGATTTGATTTTCTCAATTTTTCGCTGTTGTTCGTCTCCAAATTTCTCTAAATGTACTAATCCTGGGATGCATTCGCCTATTTTGAAATTGAAACTGGTAATTTTCCCCAAATTCCAGTTTTTTTTTGTTTTTATTAAAATCTAATCTTGGAAGTGCCATGCCTCACCAACCGCCTCGGCGCGCCGTGCGTCACGCCAAGGCACATCGCGTGAAAAAGGTCTTCCTCATGGAAAATGCATGCGTCCCATCGCGTAGGTACTGAAGTGCAGCGTATTTTTGGTGCAGAAAATACCCGCATACCAGCGACCCACATCCATGAAATGTACACATGTCAATGGAAAGAGTTCTACCAAAGAGTTCTGGAAAACCAAATATTCTAAATAATGTCTCTTGAACTGCGTTTCATCAGTCTACAATCCTAAGATTGATTTGACGCACCTCCCCGATCGAGTCTCCTTCATTGTTAAGAGATTAGTTTTGATATTCCATGAGGCGAAAGAAAAATATGTGTCTCTGTAGTCGACTATGCGGGTGTATCAGGTCATTTAAACTGGAGAGTTATATTTTTATGTGAAGTGTTCACATGAGAAACTTCTATTGCAAATTGGAGAATTAATAGTTGACCTCCATGCACTTAACCTTCTCTATTCGAATGTTTCGTATTTTTCTCCGGCGCTCTCTATTTTTGTATTTCTTCTTTCCTTTTTTACCACGTAAGTAGAGAAACATCAGGATTTGTAACATCACCACATCGTTTGCGTAATGAAGTAATCGTCTTTTTTAGTCAATGGATCTCATGAGCTGATTAAACGAGACTAATTGAGGTTCGATTTTTTTTCTAATCAGTATCAATGTACCGCTTCGTCATTACCTGTTTTGTCATTGCGTTTTTAAGATTGCTACTTTTAGAAACAAATATCTTCCCCCATGTCTTTTATTTATTCGGTAAAGTTGTGGAATTTCTCATCCTAGAAATGGATTTTCGTGGCCGGCAAGAGTGCGTGTCTTGTAGTGCTGACGTGCTGTTCGGAGAGACGAGAACTGGTTTTCATTGGTGCGTATATGATAAGGACACAAAATAGTCGCATCAAAAGTGGGGATTCATTATGCTGGTCCGAAAATAACTTTCCGTTTTTCAAAACCTTATTCCAAAGGCCATTATTTCCAGATAATGTTGCAATAGTGATTGCCTTCAATTTGACATAATTTTAAATCTTTTGCCGATGTCAATGACATTCTGGCTTATATGTAATGTCTGTCTTAATTTATTAACGTATCCTGAATCAAGTTTTGTCCCTTACGGTTTTTCTTGGAGGCAGTTCCTAACGTGAACGTAGTCGTGTCTTGTTGGAGGCGTTTGCGATAATGGCACGCTTCCGGCGATTCTGAAATTATCCATCCCATCCATTGGCCTCGTTCTCTCTACATCCTCTGATACGTTCCTGCATGCGTACAGGGAGGATTTCCCACGAGGAAGCAGTTCCGGGGTCACTTACCTGGCGGGGCAATTGCGATGGCTGGGGGGAGCAATGAGGTAGAGGAGAAGAAGATTGCATCGAATTCCACAGGGATACGTACTATCCCCTCTCTCGTTTTGTTTTCCCGCCAGACGAGTCTGTCTCACTGACTATATGAAATAAATGCAAGGAGTAAAGAACATATGTGAGACCCATCGTTTACTTTAGTGAATGACTTTTCAATGCTGTCCATAACTAGGTTTGTCGTACTTCTACAATTCTTTCAAACACCGTACGTACTACGCTGCATTATTAATTAAAATTTTTCTTCGCCTTAACTCAGCGTCACGGCTGGTGGTCTACCACTTTATTCCACACACCCTAGCGGCGCCTTCCAGGGTTAAATATAAATGATCATTATAGATGTACAATCATTCGACTACCTGCGCTCAGAGTGGACGGTCGCGTGGTGAGAGCTCTCGTCTTGAGTTGTGACTTTCACTTTTTACCTGGTCGCCAGTAGCAGCTTTAACGTTGCCTAGCTGGGTCCGTAGTTTTAGCTCTAAAATTGTCGTCCTAGGCTATCCCCTATTTCATAGTGTAGTGGTGTATTTAGTAGTGAGTGTTTAGTTAGTTAGTAAGTGAGTGTGTTAGTGTGTGAGTTTTCTGTGCCTGCTGTGGCTGTAGTCCCTGCCATCCCGCGAGCGTCTGCCGAGAGTGTGTGCCGATAGCGATAAGTAGAACTAAACCAGTATCTTTATTACTTTTATATACTGAGATAAATACAAATCTTCCACTATTGTTTAACATCGTTGTGGCTATTCCATAGTTAGCGTATTTACGTTTCTTATTTATATTTTATCATCACCATAGTTTTGTTATTCTAAGTATTTCTCAGTTATAGAACCGTTCATTATAATCTATTGTTAACAATATATTTCTAGACTTCACTCGGCTTTAATTTAACTTTATTCGTTCTATCTACACTGCATTACTTATTGTTTCATAATATCCGTGCTTCCGTACCGCTGTTTAATCTCCGTGATATATATAGACTTGTTCTCCTACAAGTGAATTTCTAATTTAATATTATCTTATTGTTTTTTATTCATAGTCCTGTGTAGAACCGTATAATCCATCCTAACGTGTAAGGTGTAATTTGCACTTGTGTTTATTATTCATATACAGTTTATAGTAACTCTGTAGTTTGCGTAACTTATTTATACCTAGTAGATTCATATAGTTGATCTTTTTATCGCTTATTGTTATTGAAATTAGTTGGTAATAGTTTTTTTTAGATATATTTATATTTCCTTGACTAGTGCTTAATCTAGTTCGTCTTTCGTTGATTTTTTAGTAGTAGATATTTAATACATTTACTTTAGCTTTATACACATAAATTTTATTTATACATTTATAGTTTATACTAACTCTGTAGTTTGCGTAACTTATTTTAACCTAGTAGATTCATATAGTTGATTTTTTTTATCGCTTATTGTTATTGAAGTTAGTTGGTGATAGTTTCTTTAGATATATTTATATTTCCTTGAATAGTGCTTAATCTAGTTCGTCTTTTTCGTTGCTTCTTTTAGTAGTAGATATTTAATACATTTACTTTAGCTTTACTGTTGACACTTTTTGCTTCATCTCTTCGTAATCGCTGGTTTTGCGCATCCTACAGCCTACATTCCTCTCGTATACATTCCAGAGCTCCCCCCCCCCTTGTGCTTCCCTTCCCAAACCTCAGCCTAACCAAGGTCAACCTTGACCCACCTCCCATCGCGACTCCCTACCGAGCGCTACCCTTGCAACCACTCACCCGTGTAGTTTTTTTTACCTGAGTAGTTTACTCCTAGTCCCTGTGCCCTTTGGGTTAATTGTCTTCTGGTGATAATCTGTGGTCTGTATTTGCTTGCTTGCTCGTTTCTTCAAGAGGCTTGTTAGTTATTCATTAGTGTGTAGTAAATAGTAGATTCTTTTACCAGATAGCTCCGCTGCGAGTCTAAGGGAGAGAGATAGTTAGAGTTAGATTAGGATGACTCCCATTAGGTCAATTGTCAACCTCTTCCGTGACTCACCCGATAGCGAGCCCTTGCGGGCTCGAGTCGATGAGCTCGAGAAGACGGTGGATAGTCTTCGCTCTCTCGTGAAACGGCTGGTGACTACGTTGGAACGGTCGAGGGGGAGTGGGGGTCGGCCAAGGCCTTCCGCACGCGTTGGTGCGGGGGCGAGCCCTTGCAATGGCGTGGGTTGGAGGGTTGAGGACGTTCCCCGCACACCCGAGCCTCTAGCGGAGCCTACCTCCGAATCCGGGGGAGAGTGGGAAGTGGTCCGTAGGAGGAGTCGTGGGGTCACACTACACAAACGGGGAAATGCAGAGGCAGAGGCTGAGCCTTTCCCCGTTAGTAATAGGTTCGATGGGCTGGCGGAGGTCGGCGCATCGAACGCTCCGCCTCCGGAGACTTCGCCGACTGGGAGTCGGGAGGGAAGGGAGGGAGTATTAGTGATAGGTAGCTCCAATGTCCGCCGAGTAGCGGACTCGATGCGTGCCAGGGCCCGTCGGGAAGGAGGTGGTGAATCCCGAGGGAAAGGTGACGAAGAACGGGTACGTTCCTGGTGTATACCAGGAGGTACGGTGCCCCAGGTGACGAAGGCGTTGAAAGCAACGGTCAGTGCCACTAACTGCTCCAAGCTGCACGTAGTCGCCCATGTCGGCACTAACGACGCCGCGAAACGGGGGTCCGAGGATGTAATGGATTCCGTAAGGGATCTATGCACCGAGTTCCACCGTGTTCGTGGAGGTCTGGGTATCGATATGAGGCTGACTATATGTAGCTTGGTACCTAGGACGGATCGGGGGTCGATGGTTTGGAGCCGAGTTTTAGGCATAAACCGGAGACTCCGTGAAGTCTGTGGGAGCGAGGGAGCTGAGTTTTTGGACCTCGGGCCGGAGCTGGAAACGTGTCGGGTGCCCCTGAATCGCTCGGGTGTCCACTACACGGACGAGGCATCGTCTAAGGTAGCGAGTAGGATACTGGAGCATACACGTAGGGTTTAGCTCAGGTGGTAGCCCAGAGTGCAGGTCAATCCGCGGGGGAAAAATCGTGCAAGAATTTGACAGAACATGCAGAGTAGTTTTAGAAGGTCAGAGAAAAACACATGGAGAGAACGAACATGATAATTCATCAAAGGTAAGAGGTAGACCAAATAGTTTGTCCGTCAAAAAATTATCGAGGAAAATTTTAGTTGGAAAGGAGCACCAAGAGAGAAACAGATTGGAAGAAAAAATTTCAGTGATAGTAGTGAATTGTCGTAGTATAAGAAATAAAGTAGCAGAATTTCACCACCTCATTAAGAGTACTAATGCAGATATAATCGTAGGTACAGAAAGCTGGCTTTCGAAGGACATATCAGATCATGAAGTATTTCCGAAGTGTTTTACAGTATACAGAAAGGATAGAGTAAGAAGAAACGGAGGAGGAGTTTTCATAGCTGTGAAGGACCCGTATGTCAGTAGAAGAGAACTTATTTCAGAGCGAAATGTAGAAAGTATTTGGTGTTCCGTTAAAAGTAAAAGTAGTAACGCAAAAAAGATATATGTAGGTGCATATTACAGGCCACCGGACGCAGACGTCAATTCTATAATAGAGCTAGAGTCAGAGATACGCACATTACTTTCTGGGAAGAATGATAGAGGAATAATAGTAGGCGGAGATTTCAATCTCCCCTCGATAGACTGGAATACGTGTAGTTTCATTGCAGGAGGTAAGGATAAGGAACATTGCGAATCACTGTTGAACACCTTTACGACACATTCTTTACAACAGCTAGTAACAGAGCCGACCAGGGGAAACAACATTCTAGACTTATTAGCAACAAATATACCCGAGAGAGTTCTAAATACAGTTACAGACACAGGAATTAGTGACCATAAAATAGTGCATGCGAAATTTATTGTAGGCGTTGAAAGACATTATAAACCAAGGAGGAGGGTGTACTTATTTGGCAAGGCAAATTACGACGGTATGAAAGAGGAATTAAGGGAAGCGTTTAATGTATTCAGCGAACAAAGCAAAGGATTAAATACAGAGGATTCGTGGAGAGAATTTCTTGAGGTCACCCGTAACGCAGTTCATAAATACATACCAAGTAAATATATTAGTGATAATACAGAGCCAAGGTGGTATAACGCGGAGGTTAGGAAATCACTAAAGCGACAAAGGGTATGCCACGCTAAGATGAAAAATGCCAGACGGGGTCTATCGGTAGAGGAAAAAAATGAGCTAGTTCAAAACTATAAAAAATCGAGAGCATTAGCAAGGAAATCATGTCGGCAAGCGTTATCACATTTCAAGAGCAAGATGTTAGGAGAATATTTAGATAGCAATCCTAAAGCGTTTTGGTCATATGTGAGAGAGCTTCAGGGAAATAAGTCCACAGTGCACACACTTAAAAATGATAAAGGAATCAGAGTCACCAGCAGTGTAGAAAAAGCCAACACTTTAAACACCTTCTTCCAAAGTGTATTCAACTCATCGTCACAAAACGCAGTGGAACCACCGCCGAACACTTTCAGTGAGCAAATGCCCGAAATAAACATTTCATGTCGCGGAATAGAGCAGCAGTTAAAAAGAATAAGTAAAAACAAAGCACCAGGTCCCGATCAAATTCCTTCCAGAGTTTATAAAACATTAGCTTCTGAAATAGCCCCCTATCTAGAAATAATATTCAATAAAACACTAAAGAACCACACAGTACCCAAGGATTGGAAAGTAGCTAACATTACACCTATATTTAAAAGCGGTGATAGGGAAGAACCTAGTAACTACAGACCCATTTCACTCACGTCAATCTCTTGTAAGATATTTGAGCACATAGTAGTCAGTTCGATCATGGGGCATTTGGATAGTCAGGGATTACTCATAAACAGCCAGCATGGGTTCCGGAAAGGTAGATCTTGCGAGACACAATTAGCTTTATTCGTACACGATATTTTAGTCCACGGCGAAAGCAGTACTGAAGTTGATGCGATATTTTTAGATTTTAAAAAGGCTTTCGATAAAGTTCCTCATGACAAATTAATCTTGAAGTTAGAGAGTTTTGGTATAAATAAAGACGTTGTATGTTGGGTAAAAGAATTCTTAAGTGGGCGAGAGCAGAGGGTTCATCTACATCTACATCTACATCTACACGATACCCTGCAAGCCACCGCGAGGGTGTGTGGCAGGGGGTGAAGGTCACCAAGCATTCACTACTAGCATGCAAGCAAGCAACTAAAGGGTCTCATGCAACTAGATTGTTAGTATCTATAGTATTTGAGGGGTTAATACATGCATCATGCACTACAGAATACTCTAAAATATTTCCCCTACCTATCCCTTTCCTATGCTGCCTATTCTGTTCTCTTATAGTACGGGGGAAAAATGCCATTTTGAATCTATCTGTACGACAATCTATCTCTCTAATCTTATTTATCTGGTCGAATCTAGCATAATACGCTGGTGTTTTCAATATGTGGCTAACATCTTCAGTAAAGCTATCCGATTGAAATTTCTGCAATAGATTAAATCTGAACTTTAATCTACGCTCTGATAATGATTCCCACCCTAATTCTTGTATTAATTCTGATACACTACTCAACCTATCGTAACACCTTTTGACGAACCTAGCTGCTCTACGCTGCACACTGTCTAGTTCTCTCATCAAACCTAATTCATTAGGATCCCATACACTGGCTGCATACTCAAGGTGGGGCCTAACTAGTGAAAAGTAGCATCGCTCTTTTGTCTTCTCATCACATTTCCCAAGTACTCTTTTTATAAATCCTAGCTTTCTCTTCGCTCGGCCGCATATTTCCCTTATGTGTCTTCCCCACGATAAATCTTTAGTGATTGTTACACCTAAATATCTTACGGTTTCAACGTTTTCGATCTTCGTGTTATTAATTCTATAGGATCGCTCTATCGAATTATTCCTCCTCCAAAAATTGATAGCTACACACTTTTTAAGGTTGAGTTCTAACTGCCATTTGTCGCACCACTCTTGAATTGCATCTAAATCCTTGCTAAGTGATTTCATGTCCTCTTCGTTTGATATACCCCTGTACACCACCGCATCGTCTGCAAAAAGTCTAAGGTTACTACTAACTACGGTACCCAAATCGTTTATGTATAAAAGAAATAGAAGCGGACCTACTACGCTACCCTGGGGAACTCCCGATGTGACTTCGATTGTGTCCGACATGATACCATCTATGACAACCCTCTGCTCTCGCCCACTTAAGAATTCTTTTACCCAACATACAACGTCTTTATTTATACCAAAACTCTCTAACTTCAAGATTAATTTGTCATGAGGAACTTTATCGAAAGCCTTTTTAAAATCTAAAAATATCGCATCAACTTCAGTACTGCTTTCGCCGTGGACTAAAATATCGTGTACGAATAAAGCTAATTGTGTCTCGCAAGATCTACCTTTCCGGAACCCATGCTGGCTGTTTATGAGTAATCCCTGACTATCCAAATGCCCCATGATCGAACTGACTACTATGTGCTCAAATATCTTACAAGAGATTGACGTGAGTGAAATGGGTCTGTAGTTACTAGGTTCTTCCCTATCACCGCTTTTAAATATAGGTGTAATGTTAGCTACTTTCCAATCCTTGGGTACTGTGTGGTTCTTTAGTGTTTTATTGAATATTATTTCTAGATAGGGGGCTATTTCAGAAGCTAATGTTTTATAAACTCTGGAAGGAATTTGATCGGGACCTGGTGCTTTGTTTTTACTTATGCTTTTTAACTGCTGCTCTATTCCGCGACATGAAATGTTTATTTCGGGCATTTTCTCACTGAAAGTGTTCGGCGGTGGTTCCACTGCGTTTTGTGACGATGAGTTGAATACACTTTGGAAGAAGGTGTTTAAAGTGTTGGCTTTTTCTACACTGCTGGTGACTCTGATTCCTTTATCATTTTTAAGTGTGTGCACTGTGGACTTATTTCCCTGAAGCTCTCTCACATATGACCAAAACGCTTTAGGATTGCTATCTAAATATTCTCCTAACATCAAGGGTTGTCATAGATGGTATCATGTCGGACACAATCGAAGTCACATCGGGAGTTCCCCAGGGTAGCGTAGTAGGTCCGCTTCTATTTCTTTTATACATAAACGATTTGGGTACCGTAGTTAGTAGTAACCTTAGACTTTTTGCAGACGATGCGGTGGTGTACAGGGGTATATCAAACGAAGAGGACATGAAATCACTTAGCAAGGATTTAGATGCAATTGAAGAGTGGTGCGACAAATGGCAGTTAGAACTCAACCTTAAAAAGTGTGTAGCTATCAATTTTTGGAGGAGGAATAATTCGATAGAGCGATCCTATAGAATTAATAACACGAAGATCGAAAACGTTGAAACCGTAAGATATTTAGGTGTAACAATCACTAAAGATTTATCGTGGGGAAGACACATAAGGGAAATATGCGGCCGAGCGAAGAGAAAGCTAGGATTTATAAAAAGAGTACTAGGAAAATGTGATGAGAAGACAAAAGAGCGATGCTACTTTTCACTAGTTAGGCCCCACCTTGAGTATGCAGCCAGTGTATGGGATCCTAATGAATTAGGTTTGATGAGAGAACTAGACAGTGTGCAGCGTAGAGCAGCTAGGTTCGTCAAAAGGTGTTACGATAGGTTGAGTAGTGTATCAGAATTAATACAAGAATTAGGGTGGGAATCATTATCAGAGCGTAGATTAAAGTTCAGATTTAATCTATTGCAGAAATTTCAATCGGATAGCTTTACTGAAGATGTTAGGCACATATTAAAAACACCAGCGTATTATGCTAGATTCGACCAGATAAATAAGATTAGAGAGATAGATTGTCGTACAGATAGATTCAAAATGGCATTTTTCCCCCGTACTATAAGAGAACAGAATAGGCAGCATAGGAAAGGGATAGGTAGGGGAAATATTTTAGAGTATTCTGTAGTGCATGATGCATGTATTAACCCCTCAAATACTATAGATACTAACAATCTAGTTGCATGAGACCCTTTAGTTGCTTGCTTGCATGCTAGTAGTGAATGCTTGGTGACCTTCACCCCCTGCCACACACCCTCGCGGTGGCTTGCAGGGTATCGTGTAGATGTAGATGTAGATGAATCTGTAGAAATCAAAGATGGTTGTCTTAATAATTTCTGCTACAAATTCAAGAGGTTGTAGCACAAGGATACACTCAGTTCTCTCTTCAATGATGGCATTTGTGTTGAATTCATATATTCTATTTCAAGACAACTGTTGATGAATTTTCGAAGACAAAAATACGATTAAACTCTGCGGTCAAATTGAACACGCAGAAAATTTGGACTCATCTCCCAAATAATTCTTTGCATTTTGGATAAAAAGAGAATTTTGTATTGTTTTCTCCGCATTTTAATTCATTGTAGTCTCTCATCAGATAGTATGTGTAAATATTAGTAATGTTGAAAATCATGATAAATCTTTAGTAAATGTTTTACCTAGGTACATTATGGTTTCAACGTTTTCGGTCTTCGTGTTACTAATTTTATAGCATCGCTCTATCGAATTATTCCTCCTCCAAAAATTGATAGCTACACACTTTTTAAGGTTAAGATCTAACTGCCATTTCTCGCACCACTCTATAATTGAATCTAATTACTTGTTAAGTGATTTACTGTCTTCTTCTTTTGATATACCCCTGTACACTACCGTATCGTCTGCAAAAATCTTACTACTAATTAACTACGGTACTAAAATTAGTTTAGGTATAAAAGAAATGAAGCGGACCTATTGCGCTTCCCTGGGGTACTCCCGATGTTACTTTAATTTTGGCCGACATGATATCGGACGTTACCTCCGATATCATGTCGGACTATCGGTACGTCAATCTATCTAGTGCATGTTTGGTGAAGATTCACCCTCTACCAAACATCAACATGGTGGCTTGAAGGGTGTTACGTACAAATGAGCGCTAATTGTCCTTCGTTCGCCGCAGTATCCTCGGGAGTTATCGCTCCCCGTCCGCGCGGCGCGGCGTCCACGATACCCCGTGACGCATTTCCGCCAGAACCGGATAAGTGGAGGATGCTTCGACGACTCATGTCCCGACACCCCGCCGCGCCGTCGTGGGCGGATCGCCGTCCCAGTCATCCGCTCGTGTGTGGCGCTTGCCGGTCGAAACATCGCCGGCGTGACTATGAGTAGCGTGGAAGCGCTTTCTCGGAAATGACGAATATGAGTCGCTCATCACACCCAGAACAAGCTCATCGTCTCTCCCAGGAGTTCTTGAAATTTTCTGTAATGGTATTTAAAGGTTACTTAAAGATATAAGCCCCAACTAACCTCATGGCCCTTATCAAATTCCCTCCCGCATATAAAGAGAGTTAGCTTCCGAAATTTCACCCTGCCTTGAAATTGTATTTAATAAATCCCTGACCGAACACGTCGTGCATATGGATTGGAAAGCAGCCGATGTACGACACATTTTTAAAAGTGGTGGTAGCGAGCAGCGATCTAACTACCAACCTATATCCCTCACGTCCATTTCATGCAAAATCCTGGAATATATAATTGTCAGTTCAGTCATGGGGCACCTTGAGAGCCAGAATTTATTGTCCAATGTTCAGCATGGCTTCCAGCAGAGTAGATTGTGTGAAACTCAACTTGCTCTCATTACCACGATATTTTAGTTTCTGGCGAAAATAATATTCCAGTGTATGCTGTATTTCTCGATTTCAAAAAAGCTTTACACAAGATGTCTCATAGAAAACTAAATTTGAAATTAAGTTCTTATGGTTTAGACAGTAATATTATATCATGGATAAATGATTTCCTACATGATCGGGTTCAAAGGGTTGTTTTCGACGGTGTTACCTCCCCGGCAACTAAAGTCACTTCAGGTGTCCCACAAGGTTGTGGGATAGGTCCACTCCTGTTCCTTCTATACATAAATTATATCAATACATCTACATCAACATCTACACGATACCCTGAAAGCCACCGCGAGGGTGTGTGGCAGGGGGTGAAGATCACCAAGCATGCACCACTAACATGCAAACAAGCAACTATAGTGTCCCATGCAACTAGATTGTTAGTATCTATAGTATTTAAGTGGTTAATACATGCATCATGCACTACAGAATACTCTAAAGTATTTCCCCTACCTATCCCAATAAGGTGGTAAAAAGTAAGCTTCGTCTATTTGCCGATGACGCAATAAAGTAAAGGGAAATTCTATGCCCAAATGATAAAGAATATTTAAATGATGAATTAACAAACCTGGAATCCGTTAAATATCTTGGAATAAGACTGACACATTATCTTTCCTGGGGTAAACACATACGTGAAATAATGGGTCAAGCTAATCGTAGACTGGGATTCATCAAAAGAGTATTGGGTAAATGTGATAATCATGTACGAAAAATCAGCTACTTTTCCCTTGTTAGACCTCATTTGGAATATGCTGCGTATGAGATCCCTACGATATCGGTCTAAATATCGAACTTGAACGTGTGCAGCGACGATCGGCAAGATTTGTAAAGGGACGGTACGATAACCATATTAGTGTAACCAGTCTATTAAATGAATTAAATCGGGAATCATCGTCAAGTCGCAGGTTGAAATTTAGACTTAATCTCTTAAATAAATTCCAAGCTCATATTTTTATGAATGACGTTAAAAATATTTTTCGAACCCCTACTTACAATGGTAGACTGGACCATGATTACAAAATTCGAGGAATTGATTGCCGAACTGGCAGATGCAAAATGTTGAAGATGCGAAATGAAAAGATGCGAAATGAAAAGATGCGAAATGAGCTAGTTCAAAACTATAAAAAATCGAGAGCATTAGCAAGGAAATCATGTCGGCAAGCGTTATCACATTTCAAGAGCAAGATGTTAGGAGAATATTTAGATAGCAATCCTAAAGCGTTTTGGTCATATGTGAGAGAGCTTCAGGGAAATAAGTCCACAGTGCACACACTTAAAAATGATAAAGGAATCAGAGTCACCAGCAGTGTAGAAAAAGCCAACACTTTAAACACCTTCTTCCAAAGTGTATTCAACTCATCGTCACAAAACGCAGTGGAACCACCGCCGAACACTTTCAGTGAGCAAATGCCCGAAATAAAAATTTCATGTCGCGGAATAGAGCAGCAGTTAAAAAGCATAAGTAAAAACAAAGCACCAGGTCCCGATCAAATTCCTTCCAGAGTTTATAAAACATTAGCTTCTGAAATAGCCCCCTATCTAGAAATAATATTCAATAAAACACTAAAGAACCACACAGTACCCAAGGATTGGAAAGTAGCTAACATTACACCTATATTTAAAAGCGGTGATAGGGAAGAACCTAGTAACTACAGACCCATTTCACTCACGTCAATCTCTTGTAAGATATTTGAGCACATAGTAGTCAGTTCGATCATGGGGCATTTGGATAGTCAGGGATTACTCATAAACAGCCAGCATGGGTTCCGGAAAGGTAGATCTTGCGAGACACAATTAGCTTTATTCGTACACGATATTTTAGTCCACGGCGAAAGCAGTACTGAAGTTGATGCGATATTTTTAGATTTTAAAAAGGCTTTCGATAAAGTTCCTCATGACAAATTAATCTTGAAGTTAGAGAGTTTTGGTATAAATAAAGACGTTGTATGTTGGGTAAAAGAATTCTTAAGTGGGCGAGAGCAGAGGGTTGTCATAGATGGTATCATGTCGGACACAATCGAAGTCACATCGGGAGTTCCCCAGGGTAGCGTAGTAGGTCCGCTTCTATTTCTTTTATACATAAACGATTTGGGTACCGTAGTTAGTAGTAACCTTAGACTTTTTGCAGACGATGCGGTGGTGTACAGGGGTATATCAAACGAAGAGGACATGAAATCACTTAGCAAGGATTTAGATGCAATTGAAGAGTGGTGCGACAAATGGCAGTTAGAACTCAACCTTAAAAAGTGTGTAGCTATCAATTTTTGGAGGAGGAATAATTCGATAGAGCGATCCTATAGAATTAATAACACGAAGATCGAAAACGTTGAAACCGTAAGATATTTAGGTGTAACAATCACTAAAGATTTATCGTGGGGAAGACACATAAGGGAAATATGCGGCCGAGCGAAGAGAAAGCTAGGATTTATAAAAAGAGTACTTGGGAAATGTGATGAGAAGACAAAAGAGCGATGCTACTTTTCACTAGTTAGGCCCCACCTTGAGTATGCAGCCAGTGTATGGGATCCTAATGAATTAGGTTTGATGAGAGAACTAGACAGTGTGCAGCGTAGAGCAGCTAGGTTCGTCAAAAGGTGTTACGATAGGTTGAGTAGTGTATCAGAATTAATACAAGAATTAGGGTGGGAATCATTATCAGAGCGTAGATTAAAGTTCAGATTTAATCTATTGCAGAAATTTCAATCGGATAGCTTTACTGAAGATGTTAGGCACATATTGAAAACACCAGCGTATTATGCTAGATTCGACCAGATAAATAAGATTAGAGAGATAGATTGTCGTACAGATAGATTCAAAATGGCATTTTTCCCCCGTACTATAAGAGAACAGAATAGGCAGCATAGGAAAGGGATAGGTAGGGGAAATATTTTAGAGTATTCTGTAGTGCATGATGCATGTATTAACCCCTCAAATACTATAGATACTAACAATCTAGTTGCATGAGACCCTTTAGTTGCTTGCTTGCATGCTAGTAGTGAATGCTTGGTGACCTTCACCCCCTGCCACACACCCTCGCGGTGGCTTGCAGGGTATCGTGTAGATGTAGATGTAGATGTAGAAATGTTCTTTTTCCTCATACAAATAGTGTTAAGTATGTCCAATACGAGTGAATCAATGTATAGCATAGGTTGCTGCATGTTGGAATAAGGGCTTGAAGGTAACTCAACTAACAGCATGTTTTTGCATGCTTACTTAGCTATTTTTTTTAAATAGTGAAGTTTAGACTAGTATATTTATACAAATCCTTTTTTATGCATGATATGTAGTGCATGTTTAGTGAGAATTCATCCTCTGCCACACACTTTTATGGTGGCATGCAGGGTATTATGTAGATGTAAATTAAGTATGGAAGACGAGGAAAACGTCGCATTCCTATCGTGTTTCAGAACCAGCTGGCCCGCCATATGGTCTATCGATCCCCTTAGGGAAATTCCCGTCTTCCGGAAAGGTTCGAATAAGCCGCGTTTACCCTACGTGGAATGCCGCCCCAGCTAATCACTTTTAGAATTTCATAAAAGGTTCGTTACCGCATTTTGGCGAGTTATTATGTTTTCGCCTACGATCTACGGAATACCCGGATTCAATCGGATAGCTTTACTGAAGATGTTAGGCACATATTAAAAACACCAGCGTATTATGCTAGATTCGACCAGATAAATAAGATCAGAGAGATAGATTGTGGTACAGATAGATTCAAAATGGCATTTTTCCCCCGTACTATAAGAGAACAGAGTAGGCAGCATAGGAAAGGGATAGGTAGTGGAAATATTTTAGAGTATTCTGTAGTGCATGATGCATGTCTTACCCCTTAAATACTGTAGACACTAACAATCAAGTTGCATCAGACAATATAGTTGCTAGTTTGCATGTTAGTAGTGCATGCCTGGTGATCTTCACCCCCTGCCACACACCCTAGCGGTGGCTTGCAGGGTATCGTATAGATGTAGATGTACCCTTCTGCCTGTCTTTGGGTTGGCGACAGTGAGTAATTCGTTACTAAACATCTACATCTACACGCTACCCTGCAAGCCACCGCGAGGGTGTGTGGCAGGGGGTGAAGATCACCAAGCATGCACTACTAACATGCAAACAAGCAACTATAGTGTCTCATGCACTTGTTAGTGCAGTAATATCTTAATTAGTGGTAAGTTCCTTTGTTAAGTAGTAAAAATATGTTACTACTCATTAAGAGAAAATATCAGTTATGCATGCACCAGACAGTTGCAAGGAAAAGACAGTTGCAAAGGAAAGTAATTCGTATGTATGTTTTAGGCATTCGTTTCATTACCGTACGGTATTATTTACATTAGGTATGCCTCATCTGCATCTGCAGTATAACCTTCAAGCCATATCGAGGGTGTGTGGCAGGGGTGAATCATCAGTAATCTAATAAACTAACCATCGCTCAGCACTGTCTAATACCGAGTTAACAACCTGCTTCATCTGCGTTGCACATAGTGAATTCACACCGCGAATGCATAATATATCCTGGAGAAAAAGGAGTAGTAATAATATACTAGTCTAAACTTCAACTTTTAGAATAGATAAGAATGGCAAAGCCAGAACGAAAGCAAAGGGTGTACTTAGGATGGCACAACTAGTGAGAAGTATCATTGTTCTTTTGTCTTCTCATCTCATTTTCCAGGTATAGTTCAGGAAACCTATATTTCGGTTGACTCGACCGAATATTTTACGCATTTTTCCCTGCGATATTCATTTGGTAATCTCTACGCCAAAATATTTTATAAATTCGACCACAAAGATTTTATAGGCGATATAGTGCTATGGATATCTCCCTTCCTGTTGCTACAATTTAAGGGTAAGGCTGCTAAGGTTAAGATTAAATATTTGCTAGTAGAGCTAAGAATTTTTCAGATGCCGTGCATTTTAAATTACTTACACACGTTACACGTGCTTATTCGGTTATGTTACCTATGAATTTTATTTCGCAACGTAGCATTTTGTCTTCGAACCATCGTGCACTTTGTGTCGCAATGTTCTCACCTTTATATACCCGATAGATTCAAAATGGCATTTTTCCTCCGTACTATAAGAGAATAGAATAGGCAGCATAGCAAAGGGATAGGTAGGGGAATTATTTTTGAGTATTCTGTAGTGCATGATGCACGTATTAACCCCTCAAATACTATAGATACTAACAATCTAGTTGCACGAGACACTATAGTTGCTTGTTTGCATGTTACTAGTGCATGCTTGGTGATCTTTACCCCCTGCCACACACCCTGCGGTGGCTTGCAGGGTAGCGTGTAGATGTAGATGTATAATTTAAGGGTAAGGCTGCTAAGGGTAAGGTTAAACATGTGCTAAGAGCGTGTAGAGCTAAGAATTTTTCAGATGCCCTGCATTTTAAATTACTTACGTACCTTACACATGCTTATTCGGTTATGTTACCTATGAATTTTTTTTCGCAACCTAGCATTTTGTCTTCGAACCATCGTGCACTTTGTGTCGCAATGTTCTCACCTCTATGTACCCCTCTCCACATCTATTTTAGTAACTTTGAAAATCAAATTCAATCAGCCGGCCATGACACTAATAATTCATTTTTTCATATGCCTTTGATTTTTGAGGACAGTGGCCAGTGCCAGTCTCCATCTTTGGAAAAACGTGTTTGTGTGTATCTCACTTCCGTCTTCGCCCTATATCACGAGAATGGTTTCGAGCTTTGCACCGCTCGTCTAATAGCGCGCAGTTAACTATCTTGTGCGTGTGTACTCAAATGTGACGTCGTCGCCGTGGCCTATTTCGTTGACCACCGTTCCTGGGCCCTAGTCACATTAAGACGTTATCTAATCTGCCCGGGATAAACATTGCCGCGTAACCGAGGCAACAGTTGCTCGACCGGACCCACACAAACTATTTGTATGTATTTTTGACCGAGAGCCACTGAACAGTTTGAGTTCGAATTGGGAGAAAGAAAAATATTTCCCTGCCTCTCATGTGCGTCGTACGCTTGGAAACCTTCCCTGCGACACACTTTTCTCTTCCATTCATTGATTTTTTTGGTCTTGCACGAGGGGTTTGGGAGAACTGCAATGCGTGCCGTTGGGCATAGAGGAGCGTCTTGCCGTTTAAATTGATTCATTGGTGTTTGAGCCCACGAATGAGAACATCCTTCCTCGGGCTAAGTCTAGTGTAGCTCGTAACTTGGAATATATCAGCTTTTCCCTTTCGGTGCCGACAGGGACATAGGTACTAATCTCTTCCCTTAATTCTCAGTGCTTGGTATTTATTTTCAGTGTGTCCACACCTATCTATTTTCACAGTTAAAGTTCACTGCTTACCTTATTATGGGTCAGTTAATTTGACCGGCTCCGGAACCGAAGTTCCAAGCATTCATACATATCAGATTGAAAAGAACCACACACATAGATCAAGCTAGTGATCACGTTTCGTGACACTTAACACTTGAATTATACGCAGTGTAATCCGGATTATCTTGCCCAGTTAAAATCAGAACAACAAAATTATTGGGAACAAATTTCGGGGGAGCTGAAGCCCCAGAAGCCCCCCCTTGGCTACGTGCCTGTGGGTACCTGACGAATGCATGAGTCGACAGTGGTAGCCCGGTCGGTTAAACGGCAGCCTGGAGATCCAAAAGTCGCATGTTCGAATCCCGCTCCAGGCATGGATGTCGTGCTCATCCCAGGATTAAGATCCCAGGGAGGACGGTGGGAAATGACCTCAGCCGTCAAGCAGTAAACCACAAGACTACTACGATGAGTACCTATCCGAACGAATACAAGAGCAAGTACTTAAATGTCTCGGAAAATACTCGACTACGTATATGTGTATCGAATGCCTGTTAAGGTACGCCTGATGAGAATAAAATTGATAGATCGAGCAAAAGAAACGAAGGGCAATGAAGGGCGGGAGAAAAGAGAAACACGCTGAAAACTTGAAAAGAAAAAGATATGTAATCGGCCATCTTCAATCCAATTTGAGACATGGCGAAGACAATCCTGTACGAAAAATGAGTGAGAATAATGGAAAAAGATGGTCTCGGATTAGATAAATGGAGCAAGCGGTATCAAGCTGTTGAGGATGTGAAAGATAGAAACATAAATATTAAGAGGATGGCCGATAGAAGAATCGAGTGGAAAACTGCGCCAAACTTATCTTATGATTGTTAACTTTTATTGATAGAATGCGTGAATACGTGAACTCGAATCATGTGTCAACACAGGCCCCTACCCAAGTAGATGCATAAATGCCGGAGTGTCTGGATGATTACTGCTGTTTTCACTCGACCGCTAGCGAGCTTTTACACAACTATATCATGATCGACGCCTTAAATATAGACATGTAAATTAAAATGAATTTTCTCTCCAAACTATGAGATTTAATTATCAGGATACATCTACATCTACACGATACCTTCAAGCCACCGCGAGGGTGCGTGGCAGTGGGTGAAGATCACCAAGCATGCACTATAGACAGGCGAACATACAAAGATCTATGGCAACTAGATTGTTAGTATCCACATTGTAATTAAGGGATTGGTTGTTAATGCATGCACTATGCACTAAAGACTACTCTAAAACATTTCCCTACCCATCCCTTTGCTATGCTGCCTATTGTGTTCTCTTATAGTACGAGGAATGACATTTTGAATCTATCAGTACGGCAATCTATCTCTCTAATCTTATTTATCTGGTCGAATCTGGCATAATACGCTGGTGTTTTTAATATATGCCTAGCAACCTCGGTAAAGCTTACCGATGTAAATTTTCTGTAATAGATTTAATCTACAGGTCCCTTGTTAGACCTCATTTGGAATATGCTGCCAGTGTATGGGATCCCTACGAAATCGGTCTAAGTAATGAACTTGAACGTGTGCAGCGAAGATCGGCAAGATTTGTAAAGGGACGATACGATAATTATATTAGCGTAACCAGTCTATTAAATGAATTGAAATGGGAATCATTGTCAGATCGCAGGTTGAAATTTAGACTTAATCTCTTCCACAAATTCCAAGGCAATATTTTCAGTGATGATGTTAAAAATATTTTACGAACCCCAACTTACTATGGCAGACTGGACCATAATCATAAAGTTAGAGAAATTGATTGCCGAACTGACCGATTCAAAATGTCCTTTTTCCCTCGCACAATTAGAGATGCGAATAACGGTAAATATGTCCTATCGGAGAGTAGCAATGAATAGCATTGGTAGCTGCATGTTGGTATGAGTACTTAAAGCTAACCCTGCTAACAGAATGTTTTTGCATGTTTTCTTTGCAATTTCTATCTTTTTTAAATAGTGTAGTTCTGACTACTATATTAATACTATTCCTTTTTTATGCATGATATGTAGTGCATGTTTGGTTAGCAATCACCCCCTGCCACACACCCTTGTGGTGGCTTGCAGGGTATTATGTAGATGTAGATGTAATCTGTACTTTAACCTACGCTCTGATAGTGATTCCCACCCTAATTCTTGTATTAATTCTCATACATGACTCAACCTATCGCAACACTTTTTAACGAACCTAGCTGCTCTACGCTGCACACTGTCTAGTTCTCTGATCAAACCTAATTCAATCGGATCCCATACACTGGCTACATACTCAAGGTGGGTCCTAACTAGTGAAAAGTAACATCGCTCTTTTTTCTTCTCATCACATTTTCCTAGTACTCTTTTTATAAATCCTAGCTTTCTCTTCGCTCGGCCGCATATTTCACGGATGTGCCTTCCCCACGATAAATCTTTAGGGATTGTTACACCTAAATACCTTATGGTTTCAACGCTCTCGATCTTCGTGCTACTAATTTTATAGGCACGCTCTATCGAATTATTCCTGCTCCAAAAATTAAGAGCTACACTCTTTTTAAGGTTAAGTTCTTACTGCCATTTGTCGCACCACTCTTGAATTGCATCTAAATCCTTACTAAGTGATTCCCTGTCTTCTTCTTTTGATAAACCCCTGTACACTACGGCATAACCTGCAAAAAGTCTAAGCTTACTATTAACATCTACATCTACATAATACCCTGCAAGCCACCACAAGGGTGTGTGGCAGGGGGTGATTGCTCACCAAACATGCACTACATATCATGCATAAAAAAGGAATAGTATTAATATAGTAGTCAGAACTACACTATTTAAAAAAGATAGAAATTGCAAAGAAAACATGCAAAAACATTCTGTTAGTAGGGTTAGCTTTAAGTAATCATACCAACATGCAGCTACCAATGCTATTCATTGCTACTCTCCGATAGGACATATTTATCGTTATTCGCATCTCTAATTGTGCGAGGGAAAAAGGACATTTTGAATCGGTCAGTTCGGCAATCAATTTCTCTAACTTTATGATTATGGTCCAGTCTGCCATAGTAAGTTGGGGTTCGTAAAATATTTTTAACATCATCACTGAAAATATTGCCTTGGAATTTGTGGAAGAGATTAAGTCTAAATTTCAACCTGCGATCTGACAATGATTCCCATTTCAATTCATTTAATAGACTGATTACGCTTATATAATTATCGTATCGTCCCTTTACAAATCTTGCCGATCTTCGCTGCACACGTTCAAGTTCATTACTTAGACCGATTTCGTAGGGATCCCATACACTGGCAGCATATTCCAAATGGGGTCTTAATTTATCATGAGGAACTTTATCGAATGCCTTTTTCAAATCTAAAAATATCGCATCAACTTCAGTACTATTTTCTCCGTAGACTAAATACCCTTAACTACGGTACTCAAATCGTATATGTATAAAAGAAACCATTTAAGCTACCCTGTGGAACTCCCGATGTTACTTAGATTGTGTCCGAAATGATACCATCTATAACAACCCGCTGCTCTCGCCCACTTAAGAATTCTTTTCCCCAACATACGACGTCTTTATTTATACCAAAACACTCTTAACTCCCAAATTAATTTATCATGAGGAACTTTATCGAATGCCTCTTTCAAATCTAAAAATATCGCATCAACTTCAGTACTATTTTCTCCGTGGACTAAATGCCCTTGTACGCCCTTTACGATAGGGAACAGGCAGGGGAGGGGAGGGGAAGGTTAGAGGCAGGTTGAATCGCTCGGGGGTTTTCCGTGGGTAACACGACTGAAAGTAGGGGTGGGAGGTTAAAAAAGGTAATGTGATTCAACAGTCCAGGGTCCGTACAATGGAGGCCAATCTCTCGCTGCTCCAAGGCATCCAGCTATCAGCCATTGGGGTCCTAATGAAGGATTTGGGGTTCAAAGGAACTGTGGTGACCCTCTTCAATTAGGAATTATGCGGACCTAGAGGTCAGGTCACCGTTTCGGAAGCAGTTTTTATGCTCTTTCATTCTTTTGGAGAAGCTTCTTCCCGTCTGTCCAATTTAGTAGCTGGAGAAGTCGTTGCACTTGAGTTTATGTAATTTGCTCTTCCGATTGGGGTCAAAAAATTCTTTGGCGTTGGTCAAGGTAAAAAAAAATTCTACTTAAAATTGTTTTAGGGTTGTAAAAACAGATTTTAAAGGAGTCTTTCGGGATCGCTTGCTTAGTAGCATAAGATATATCTCCATTGAATGGCTATTTACAATATTTAGTGGGGCCGTGACGGCTGGATAACAAGGAAGTACGTAGCTGGATGGCCCGTTGTCTTATTTTTTTCGTGAAAATGTTATTCACGATGTCTTCGTTATATCCGGTATTAAGTAAGAGATTAAGTCTAAATTTCAACCTACCTTGTGATAGTGATTCCTATTTTAGTTCATCTAATAGACTGGGTACGCGAATAGAGTATCATAACGTCCCTTTATAAATATTGCCGAAATATGCTGCACACGCTCCAGTTAATTATTGAAACCTATTTCGCAAGGTATTCTAATTGAGGTGTAACAAGGGAAAAGTAGCTAATTTCTCGTACGTGATCGTCAGAATATGCAAGCATCGTCGCTTGCCCTATGGTAACAAATGTTCAGAATTAAGTGACGGAATAGATGCACGTGCATGATATGCACGTTAAGTTATGCAAAATCGTTTCCCCCCTCTTCATCCTTGATAATAACAGGATGCAAATATGTGGTACTAAATATCTAATTGTGAAGCCAATCTAGTAAGGGACTCGATACAAGGAAAAGAAAGAGTGGTTCCTATTTGGTGAAATTTTAGGGGTACAAAATTCGTGAGTTCTTACAAGGAAGTTAAGAGACCTGTGAAGCTTTAGGGCAGCTGCTAGATAAGCCACGTTTTCAAGGAAAAGCGATAGAGTTGAGGTAAATGATAAGGATTTAAATTGGGTGGAAACATCTTTAATGGATTCGAGTGAACTTCAAGGGAGTAGGTAGGGAAATAAAAATAAAAGAAAATAAATTGTATGTGGACTATTTTTCTCTGCTCTCGTATAGGCAGGAAACGTGGCAGCTTGCGATAAGACTTACTGGATAGTGAGATATAGGTAGCACTGAGAAAGAGTAAAACGGACCAGGAAGTTGCATTGTGAGGTGGGACAACCCATGTTTTAAAGAGAAATCCCGCAGTAGAGATTTCTGGTGACTTGGACTTCTTTAATATATTCGCTGAAGAAGTTAGAATTCAAGGTTCCCTAAAGCCTCTCTCAAATCGTTTCCCTCGGTAGTATAGTGGTCAGTATGCCCGCCTGTCACGCTGGAGAACGGGGTTCGATTCCCCGCCGGAGGGATTTTTTTACACTCTTTTAGACTAGAAATTAGCTACTTTTACCTTGTTAGACACGACTTGGAATACGGCATATATGGCATCCATACGAAATAGGCGTAAATAATGAACTTGAACGTGTGCAGCGATAATCGGCAAGAATTTCTAAAAGGGCGGTATGATATCTATATTAGCGTAACCAGTCTATTAAATTAATTGAAATGGGAATCATTGTCAGATCGTAGGTTGAAATTTAGACTTCATCTCGTAAATAAATTCTAAGACCATATTTTCACTTTGGACATTAAAAATCTTTTGCGAACCCCAACTTAATACGTTTGACTGAGGATCGGCAAGATTTGTAAAGGGACGGTATAATAACTATACTAGCGCAACCATTCTATTATTTCAATTAAAATGGGAATCACTAGCAGTTTGAAATGAGGACTTAATTTCTTAAATAAATCCCAAGATAATATTTTCACTGATGACGTTAAAAATACTCTGCGAACTCCTACTTACTATGGTAGACTTATTATGGTGGACTGGACCATAATCACAAAATTAGAGAAATTGTTTGCCGAACTGAAAGATTCAAAATGTCCTTTTTTCCTCTTACCATCAGGATTATGAAAAGCTGTAAATATATCCAATAGCATTAATACGAGTGTATCAATGAATAGCATAGGTAGTTGCATGTTGGTATGAGGACTTTAAGCAAACCCAACTAACAGAATGATAATGCATGCTTGCTTTGCTATTTTTATCTTTTTTAATAATTGAAGTTTAGACAAGTATATTATTACTAATCCTTTTTTATGCATGATATGTAATGCATGTTTAGTGAGAACTCACCCGCCACACACCTTTATGGTGGCTTGCTGGGTATTAAGTAAAACTTGTATCCACATAATAGAACATGTGAAATGTGGATTTACGTCTAATTCTAGATCTACGCATACGGGTGCGTGTCCCAAGGGTACATCTACATCTACATAATACCCTGCAAGCCACCATAAAGGTGTGTGGCAGGGGGTGAACTCTCACCAAACATGCACTACATATCATGCATAAAAAAAAGGATCAGTACTTTTATAGGTACTGTTCAAAACTACGCTATTTAAAAAAAGATAAAAATAGCAAAACATACATGCAAAAACATGCCGTTAGTTGGGTTAGCTATAAGTCCTTATACCAACATGCAGCTACCAGTGTTAACCATTGCTACACTCGTACTGGATATATTTACCGTTATAGTACGAGGAAAAAAGGACATTTTGAATCTGTCAGTTCGTAAAGATGGTGAATTTCTTGTCGGATCGAAAGGAACATTACGATTTCTGTGTATCAAACACTTGCTCAAGCGGCCGTCTTATCACCTGGAATTGAGTGTAACGTATGACAGTTTATCAGGGTACGTGGCAGGGGGGAATTATCACTGAACAAGTACATCTATCTACATCTGCACAAAACCCTGCAAGTCACTACAAAGGTGTGTGGCAGGGGGTGATTTCTCACCAAACATGCACTACACATCATTCATAAAAAAGGAATAGTATTAATACACTAGTCAGAACTTCACTATTTGAAAAAGATAGATAAAGTCTACTCTGCGATATAAATTGCCATGTACCACAGATATGAAACTCTCGGTGCCTAATGTAACGGGCCGAATCTCAAAGGGTAAGGAAGTGGAATTTGAATGCAACGTCGTCAGATCGTGAGACGGAGGGGCGTCACCCGGCGCGGCGGTGCTGCGGGCGTGGGAGGCCTGTTTGGGAAGGAGGGCCGAATCATTCCTCTCTCCTAGCCCCCCTAGGGTGGGTGGGGAAGTAGTAGTGGGGCAAGAGGGAGGCGAGGAATCAGGTCCCCCGCCCCCGGGAGCGGATAGCAGAGTCGTGACCGTCCGAGGCACGCACCTACCTCCGCTTTTCCATTTGTCTCGGGGGCATCTCACCTCCTTTTTCTCCCCTCCCTCCCTCATTTCAACCCCATCCCTTTGTTCTGTTTGACGTCAATCCGAAGAGAAGGGAACGGCCGGGGAGGGGGAGGGGTGTGGGCGGAAGGGAGGGGGGAGGGAGGGGAGTCTGCATATTCTCTCTCTCTCTCCGGTCCGTCCTCATCCCCTCTCCTCGCCATTCCTTCCCCTCTGAAGGAAGCTCCCACCTGCATCTCTGCAGAAGGGGGGGCAGGAGGGGGCTCAGGCATTGCCCTCTCGTGGCTGGATGCCTCAGGTTGCGACTGTGAGGGATCGGGTTGGGTCGGTGTCTACACAGACGGGGGTTGTGCAGAATACTGTATTTCCATCCTGCGGGTTGATTTTCGAAAGACTCCCGGTGCCCGCTTCAATTCTGTGTGGGTAGCATTTGTTACGGACTTAGATTATGCTATAGCATGCTCTTGAATATGCGATCCACTTATGCTTATATTTTTGTCAGTAACAAAACAGCATTCTGCCATTATCATTTTATAAAACTGCCCGTAGGTGGGTATTCTATGCAATTATATTTATATTTTCCCTTTTATGGTCATTTCCTCAAAATTATATTTCTCCTTTTCGGGAGTCTGTCCCATATAGAAACAAATTATGGCCGTGATGCTTCGTTCTTTCAGTGTATTGAAAAAAACTTGAAAATAAAGCCCGTTTCACACGATACTTGATCCAGCACAAGACCTAGTGTGCTAGCCTCTACTCGATATTGAGGACAGAATCTAGCATGATTAGAACCCTATTAGGAGGTTTCACACGATCATCGACCTTGTGCTTCCTATGAAGCGGTTAATCCATATGATTCCATGCTAATTAAAAAAAGAGAAAATCGCACAGCGTCTGTAACGTGAACGTGATTGGTAGATGGCCACTGAGTCCTCCTGGGTCTAGTAGCAAACTAGTACCGCATCAAGCTCAGCGAATATACTAGCGATCATGCTTGCCTGCCATTATACTGGTTCTAGGTATTCACACGATGCTGGTAAGCTAGCATACTAGCGAGTATCCTCTACCTTGTGCTGGGTCGTGTGCGTCGTGTGAAATGTGCTAAAGGGAGGAGCATAAGTAATACGGTTTGACGTTAATTGTAGAAATGATCATACGTGAAAATGCTAGCGTGAATTCACAGACCATAACTTATAAGTGACTAATAGATTTTGGGAAAAAGGGGACTCGGCCTAGTTTACAACCAAGAAAACTGAATGTCACTGATGTTGGAATAATTTATCAACATTCTTTCATTGTTTTATTCTGTATGTTTTTCACTTCGTCCCTATCGCTGCTTGATCGACTGTCACCTACGCTGTGAAACTCTGGCAGGGCGACAGTAACGACGACACTGGTTTGAATTGCCGGGATAGGGGAGTTAGTGCAACTGGGCTGGTGTTAACGTACATAAAAGCTGCGTTCAACCGGGAGGTAGAACTAACCACGCATAGCCAAGTCCAACAGCGAGTGAAATACATTCATTGCACTCAGACGCCGGCCCTTAAAATATGCATGTAGTATGTAGGCGTAGTTGAATACACTGGTGGTTCAGGGAAAGGAGCTGGACTTACTGTGATGTATTCTAAAAAATTCCACTGGAATTCAGGTGTAGTTCTGGCTGAGCCCTGCCCTAATCAGCTAGAACAACGGTCGGCAAACGCTGCTATATCTATAACTATATCTACCACATACCCTGCAAGCCACCTCGAGGGTGTGTGTCAGGGGGTTCATCCACTCTAGGAACAATGACACAACAAATAATAATGAACAACACAAAAGCCAAATAATTCCGTCCAAATTCAGCCAAATCATTCCGTTGCAACATTTAAAAAATTATTCGCGATCCAAATAATTTTACAAGTTGGAAAAAATTAAGTTGTGTTCTTAGCGAGTCATATACACATCATACCTATTGAGTGTGTGTAAGCAGTGTTCATGCATTTCCTGGGATTTCAGTGTTTTCCGTTTTCATATAAATATATAAAATAATTACTATGTATTCACCGATATTGGTTAACAAATTGGTTGAGGTAAACATCAATAGTAATTAGGTAATTTATTCTACACGAGTAGCCAACTGGGCAGTATTGGTGGTGACAGTTTTACCTGAAATATATGTATCTACACGAAATAATAAAAATATCCGGTGTATTCACTTTTTATCATCTTATTTCCTTCGAGGATATTATTTTGCAAATGTAAATTTGAAACAAATATATTCCCCTTCCACACACCCTCAAGGTGGCTCTCAGGGTAGTCAGTAAATGTATTGCCATGACAAAGAGCCGGCAATAGTAGAGGCAAAGTAGTAATAGGCAAAGAGTAGCCAATTCGGTATCGTGCCTATCGAGTAACCCGAAGGTCGCGGATTTGAATCCCGTCTCTGATATGAATGTTGTGTTTGCATTAGGATGAAGTGCATAAGCTAAATGGTACGATAATGCCACACACCCTCGCGGTGGCTTGCAGGGTATCGCGTAGAAGTAGTTGCGAAGATATAATCACTGTTGAACACCTTTACGACACATTCTCTACAACAGCTAGTAACAGAGCCGACCAGGGGTAACAACATTCTAGACTTATTAGCAACAAATATACCCGAGAGAGTTCTAAATACAGTTACAGACACAGGAATTAGTGACCATAAAATAGTGCATGCGAAATTTATTGTAGGCGTTGAAAGACATTATAAACCAAGGAGGAGGGTGTACTTATTTGGCAAGGCAAATTACGACGGTATGAAAGAGGAATTAAGGGAAGCGTTTAATGTATTCAGCGAACAAAGCAAAGGATTAAATACAGAGGATTCGTGGAGAGAATTTCTTGAGGTCACCCGTAACGCAGTTCATAAATACATACCAAGTAAATATATTAGTGATAATACAGAGCCAAGGTGGTATAACGCGGAGGTTAGGAAATCACTAAAGCGACAAAGGGTATGCCACGCTAAGATGAAAAATGCCAGACGGGGTCTATCGGTAGAGGAAAAAAATGAGCTAGTTCAAAACTATAAAAAATCGAGAGCATTAGCAAGGAAATCATGTCGGCAAGCGTTATCACATTTCAAGAGCAAGATGTTAGGAGAATATTTAGATAGCAATCCTAAAGCGTTTTGGTCATATGTGAGAGAGCTTCAGGGAAATAAGTCCACAGTGCACACACTTAAAAATGATAAAGGAATCAGAGTCACCAGCAGTGTAGAAAAAGCCAACACTTTAAACACCTTCTTCCAAAGTGTATTCAACTCATCGTCACAAAACGCAGTGGAACCACCGCCGAACACTTTCAGTGAGCAAATGCCCGAAATAAAAATTTCATGTCGCGGAATAGAGCAGCAGTTAAAAAGCATAAGTAAAAACAAAGCACCAGGTCCCGATCAAATTCCTTCCAGAGTTTATAAAACATTAGCTTCTGAAATAGCCCCCTATCTAGAAATAATATTCAATAAAACACTAAAGAACCACACAGTACCCAAGGATTGGAAAGTAGCTAACATTACACCTATATTTAAAAGCGGTGATAGGGAAGAACCTAGTAACTACAGACCCATTTCACTCACGTCAATCTCTTGTAAGATATTTGAGCACATAGTAGTCAGTTCGATCATGGGGCATTTGGATAGTCAGGGATTACTCATAAACAGCCAGCATGGGTTCCGGAAAGGTAGATCTTGCGAGACACAATTAGCTTTATTCGTACACGATATTTTAGTCCACGGCGAAAGCAGTACTGAAGTTGATGCGATATTTTTAGATTTTAAAAAGGCTTTCGATAAAGTTCCTCATGACAAATTAATCTTGAAGTTAGAGAGTTTTGGTATAAATAAAGACGTTGTATGTTGGGTAAAAGAATTCTTAAGTGGGCGAGAGCAGAGGGTTGTCATAGATGGTATCATGTCGGACACAATCGAAGTCACATCGGGAGTTCCCCAGGGTAGCGTAGTAGGTCCGCTTCTATTTCTTTTATACATAAACGATTTGGGTACCGTAGTTAGTAGTAACCTTAGACTTTTTGCAGACGATGCGGTGGTGTACAGGGGTATATCAAACGAAGAGGACATGAAATCACTTAGCAAGGATTTAGATGCAATTGAAGAGTGGTGCGACAAATGGCAGTTAGAACTCAACCTTAAAAAGTGTGTAGCTATCAATTTTTGGAGGAGGAATAATTCGATAGAGCGATCCTATAGAATTAATAACACGAAGATCGAAAACGTTGAAACCGTAAGATATTTAGGTGTAACAATCACTAAAGATTTATCGTGGGGAAGACACATAAGGGAAATATGCGGCCGAGCGAAGAGAAAGCTAGGATTTATAAAAAGAGTACTTGGGAAATGTGATGAGAAGACAAAAGAGCGATGCTACTTTTCACTAGTTAGGCCCCACCTTGAGTATGCAGCCAGTGTATGGGATCCTAATGAATTAGGTTTGATGAGAGAACTAGACAGTGTGCAGCGTAGAGCAGCTAGGTTCGTCAAAAGGTGTTACGATAGGTTGAGTAGTGTATCAGAATTAATACAAGAATTAGGGTGGGAATCATTATCAGAGCGTAGATTAAAGTTCAGATTTAATCTATTGCAGAAATTTCAATCGGATAGCTTTACTGAAGATGTTAGGCACATATTGAAAACACCAGCGTATTATGCTAGATTCGACCAGATAAATAAGATTAGAGAGATAGATTGTCGTACAGATAGATTCAAAATGGCATTTTTCCCCCGTACTATAAGAGAACAGAATAGGCAGCATAGGAAAGGGATAGGTAGGGGAAATATTTTAGAGTATTCTGTAGTGCATGATGCATGTATTAACCCCTCAAATACTATAGATACTAACAATCTAGTTGCATGAGACCCTTTAGTTGCTTGCTTGCATGCTAGTAGTGAATGCTTGGTGACCTTCACCCCCTGCCACACACCCTCGCGGTGGCTTGCAGGGTATCGTGTAGATGTAGATAGATGTAGATGTTAGTCGTTGTAACAACAAAATAAAACAAAATGCTGCAACACAGAGGTTACTTATTCCCAAGCCAGGATCTTTCTTGCCTGCTAACAACATACTTCCACGCTGTTATCTACATCTACATCTACATCTACACGATACCCTGCAAGCCACCGCGAGGGTGTGTGGCAGGGGGTGAAGATCACCAAGCATGCACTACTAACATGCAAGCAAGCAACTAAAGGGTCTCATGCAACTAGATTGTTAGTATCTATAGTATTTGAGGGGTTAATACATGCATCATGCACTACAGAATACTCTAAAATATTTCCTCTACCTATCCCTTTCCTATGCTGCCTATTCTGTTCTCTTATAGTACGGGGGAAAAATGCCATTTTGAATCTATCTGTACGACAATCTATCTCTCTAATCTTATTTATCTGGTCGAGTCTAGCATAATACGCTGGTGTTTTTAATATGTGCCTAACATCTTCAGTAAAGCTATCCGATTGAAATTTCTCCAATAGATTTAATCTGGACTTTAACCTACGCTCTGATAATGATTCCCACCCTAATTCTTGTATTAATTCTGATACACTACTCAACCTATCGTAACACCTTTTGACGAACCTAGCTGCTCTACGCTGCACACTGTCTAGTTCTCTCATCAAACCTAATTCATTAGGATCCCATACACTGGCTGCATACTCAAGGTGGGGCCTAACTAGCGAAAAGTAGCATCGCTCTTTTGTCTTCTCATCACATTTCCCAAGTACTCTTTTTATAAATCCTAGCTTTCTTTTCGCTCGGCCGCATATTTCCCTTATGTGTCTTCCCCACGATAAATCTTTAGTGATTGTTACACCTAAATATCTTGCGGTTTCAACGTTTTCGATCTTCGTGTTATTAATTCTATAGGATCGCTCTATCGAATTATTCCTCCTCCAAAAATTGATAGCTACACACTTTTTAAGGTTGAGTTCTAACTGCCATTTGTCGCACCACTCTTGAATTGCATCTAAATCCTTGCTAAGTGATTTCGTGTCCTCTTCGTTCGTAATACCCCTGTACACCACCGCATCGTCTGCAAAAAGTCTAAGGTTACTTCTAACTACGGTACCCAAATCGTTTATGTATAAAAGAAATAGAAGCGGACCTACTACGCTACCCTGGGGAACTCCCGATGTGACTTCGATTGTGTCCGACATGATACCATCTATGACAACCCTCTGCTCTCGCCCACTTAAGAATTCTTTTACCCAACATACAACGTCTTTATTTATACCAAAACTCTCTAACTTCAAGATTAATTTGTCATGAGGAACTTTATCGAAGGCCTTTTTAAAATCTAAAAATATCGCATCAACTTCAGTACTGCTTTCGCCGTGGACTAAAATATCGTGTACGAATAAAGCTAATTGTGTCTCGCAAGATCTACCTTTCCGGAACCCATGCTGGCTGTTTATGAGTAATCCCTGACTATCCAAATGCCCCATGATCGAACTGACTACTATGTGCTCAAATATCTTACAAGAGATTGACGTGAGTGAAATGGGTCTGTAGTTACTAGGTTCTTCCCTATCACCGCTTTTAAATATAGGTGTAATGTTAGCTACTTTCCAATCCTTGGGTACTGTGTGGTTCTTTAGTGTTTTATTGAATATTATTTCTAGATAGGGGGCTATTTCAGAAGCTAATGTTTTATATACCCGGGAAGGAATTTGATCGGGACCTGGTGATTTGTTTTTACTTATGCTTTTTAACTGCTGCTCTATTCCGCGACATGAAATGTTTATTTCGGGCATTTGCTCACTGAAAGTGTTCGGCGGTGGTTCCACTGCGTTTTGTGACGATGAGTTGAATACACTTTGGAAGAAGGTGTTTAAAGTATTGGCTTTTTCTACACTGCTGGTGACTCTGATTCCTTTATCATTTTTAAGTGTGTGCACTGTGGACTTATTTCCCTGGAGCTCTCTCACATATGACCAAAACGCTTTAGGATTGCTATCTAAATATTCTCCTAACATCTTGCTCTTGAAATGTGATAACGCTTGCCGACATGATTTTCTTGCTAATGCTCTCGATTTTTTATAGTTTTGAACTAGCTCATTTTTTTCCTCTACCGATAGACCCCGTCCTGCATTTTTCATCTTAGCGTGGCATACCCTTTGTCGCTTTAGTGATTTCCTAACCTCCGCGTTATACCACCTTGGCTCTGTATTATCACGAATATATTTACTTGGTATGTATTTATGAACTGCGTTACGGGTGACCTCAAGAAATTCTCTCCACGAATCCTCTGTATTTAATCCTTTGCTTTGTTCGCTGAATACATTAAACGCTTCCCTTAATTCCTCTTTCATACCGTCGTAATTTGCCTTGCCAAATAAGTATACCCTCCTCCTTGGTTTATAATGTCTTTCAATGCCTACAATAAATTTCGCATGCACTATTTTATGGTCACTAATTCCTGTGTCTGTAACTGTATTTAGAACTCTCTCGGGTATATTTGTTGCTAATAAGTCTAGAATGTTGTTTCCCCTGGTCGGCTCTGTTACTAGCTGTTGTAAAGAATGGGTCGTAAAGGTGTTCAACAGTGATTCGCAATGTTCCTTATCCTTACCTCCTGCAATGAAACTACACGTATTCCAGTCTATCGAGGGGAGATTGAAATCTCCGCCTACAATTATTCCTCTATCATTCTTCCCAGAAAGTAATGTACGTATCTCTGACTCTAGCTCTATTATAGAATTGACGTGTGCGTCCGGTGGCCTGTAATATGCACCTACATATATCTTTTTTGCGTTACTACTTTTACTTTTAACGGAGCACCAAACACTTTCTACATTTCGCTCTGAAATAAGTTCTCTTCTACTGACATACGGGTCCTTCACAGCTATAAATACTCCTCCTCCGTTTCTGCTTACTCTATCCTTTCTGTATACGGTAAAACACTTCGGAAATACTTCATGATCTGATATGTCCTTCGAAAGCCAGCTTTCTGTACCTACGATTATATCTGCATTAGTACTCTTAATGAGGTGGTGAAATTCTGCTACTTTATTTCTGATACTACGACAATTCACTACTATCACTGAAATTTTTTCTTCCAATCTGTTTCTCTCTTGGTGCTCCTTTCCAACTAAAATTTTCTTCGATAATTTTTTGACGGACAAACTATTTGGTCTACCTATGACCTTTGTTATAGTTGAAAGTGAAGGTGGTTTCAACAGATCGAGGATAGGTTTTTGCCCCACAAATGCCACTACTATGGAAAAAAGGTGACACAAATTTCATTTCACGTACCAACCTACTTAGATAAATCACCAACTAGACTCGTATCTTGGAAAATCGCGCTTCGGACGTCAGGAGACACCGAGACTCTGGTAGAAAGTTCGGGCGAGCAGTGATCGCATTTATGAGCTACCAAAGGCGGTAGGACCACGTCGCTCAAAAAAAACTTAATTAATTGAGGAAAACAGTGAGCTGTTGTGCAGCAGGCATTTGCTTGCATTACCGTAGGTTCTCTTTGCTTAATCAGAAATACCCTCATTCAATATCATACCACATTTCTAAACCTTAGGAAGTCACGTGCAATAGTAATAGTGTAGTAGTATTTGGCGATGTTATATTGATAGCGTCCCACTATTAGTGCATAGTGCAAACACAAGTTAACGATCGCAAACCAACCGCAATGAACCTGAAAGTTGGTTAAGCTTAGGGGCATTCAAACTGTGGCTCGAGACCCGCATGCGACTCTCGGTGCATGTACATACTTATGGCTGTGAAACAAAATTGAAAATGAAAATATAACAAGCACACAAAACCTTTGACTTGTAAAAAACTGAACAAGCTGAAATGTATATTACGTGGGTGTGGATTTAGATACCACATGAACGCGTTCTTTACCCGCAACTCTGGTCACAGTTACTACCGTTTCCTTTATTTGCTGCCTTCCTTCAGTGCCTATTCGAATTCATGAACTATGATAACGGAGCTAAAATTCAATAGCGAAAAAAGTTAATCATTTCAACGCCACTATTTCAACATTTTTTTCTCTCGGAAGAAAAACTACCGACCTCGTGATTATCCAAAGACCTTTTTGGTTGTGTTGATTCGTCGGCCATGCGCTTCACACCGATTTAAGAGTAGCTCCAGTCCAGTAGTCCAGAGAAATGACCAATGACCAGACTTTGCAGTTCTTCACTGCTCCAACGTGAAAAATTCCGTAAGTTAAATTGCGTCCAGATTACCTTGACCGTCGTGTCCTACGGGCCCCCGTAGGTTAGCATTTGTGAGGGGCTTAGAGATGGGAAACGAGAGAGAATGTTTCAGGGTGTGAGAGAAGCTATCTATGCACATAATGGAAAGTAATGTCCTGGAAGCCGTTGCTGGTGTGCGCTTTCGTCCCCAAGGTTACACCATGGAAGCTCCCTGGGATAACAGGCGGCCGGTTGCCCGTCACCAGTACCTACAACATTCCAAAAAGAAGTCGTAAGCAAGCATTGGCCTTCATGCCAGGTTTTCGCTTCCTTTTTATCTGTTCGCTCTTAGAGCGGAGAGACATGCTGGATATGTTCCCAACCCTTTAGAAAATCCTGTCCCTCCCTCACTCTCCTATCGTTCGTTTTATACTCAGATGAAATAAGAGAAGAGATTCCGTCTTGCTGAGTTATAAGTTGTCAAAGGATTTTGTTTCCCACTCGCGTTTGTTAAGCGCATGCTTCACGATAACGTTATGTGTTATGCTCTTTACGAAAGTTCTTGTGTTTTCCCGGCGCATCTTCTTAGTGAACACTCCACTTATCTTCGTGTGGGGTGGACTCCCCCACTCAGCCGACGTCTCGGTAAAGGACTTGCTAATCATCTTCAGGGCTTCATTGCCCTGAAGATTATGAGCGGGGTGTTCAACGTAACGAGCTTAATCAGGACGAAGTCCCGTGAAGAATTCATTGGAAAGCTCTTATTTCAGACTAATGTGATAAGAAACCATCATTAGATACAAAGACAAAAGAAGCAATTTCAATAAGCTAGGCATTCGCTAATTACTTCGTTTCGAAAGGAAAAGGGTTTTTTCACATCTTAACCTCCAAGATTCTTAGATATATTTTAAATATTTTAAATCTTAAATATTTTTGGACTAATATTATATCATGGATAAATGATTTCCTACATAATCGGGTACAAAGGGTTGTTTTGGACGGTGTTAGCTCCCCGGCAATTGAAGTCACTTCAGGTGTCCCGCAAGGTAGTGTGATAAGCCCACTCCTGTTCCTTCTAAACGTAAATAATATCAATAAGGTGGTCAAAAGTAAGCTTCGTCTATTTGCCGGTGATGCAGTACGGTACACGGAAATTCTATGCCTAAATGATAAAGAATATTTAAATGATAACCTACAAGCAATTGAAAAATGGTGTCATACATGGCAGTTAAATAGGTCATTAATTAGAATTAAATTTGTAAAAATTTGTAGTAATGAATTTTTGGAAAAGGAATTGTTCTCCTCCTAGCACATACAAAATAAGTGATAATGGATTAACAAACGTGAAATCCATAAAATATCTTGGAATAAGACACACATGATCTTTCCTGGGGTAAACACATACGTGAAATAATGGGTCAAGCAAATCGTAGACTGGGATTCATCAAAAGAGTACTGGGTAAATGTGACGAATATGTACGAAAAATCAGCTACTTTTCCCTTGTTAGACCTCATTTGGAATATGCTGAGCATGAGATTCCTACGAAATCGGGCTAAATAATGACCTTGAACGTGTGCAGCGAAGATCGGCAAGATTTGTAAAGCGACGGTTGGATAACTATATTAGCGTAACCAGTCTATTAAATGAATTAAAATGGGAATCATTGTCAGATCGCAGGTTTAAATTTAGACTTAATCTCCTAAATAAATTCCAAGATAATATTTTCCGTGGTGACGTTAAAAATATTTTGCGAACCCTAACTTACATTGGTAGACTGGACCATAATTACAAAATTAGAGAAATTGATTGCCGAACGGACAGATTCAAAATATCCTTTTTTCCTCGTAATATTAGGGATATGAATAAGTACTATTCATTGAATAGCGGTAAATATGTACAATACGAGTGAATCAATGTATAGCATTGGTAGTGCATGTTGGTATAAGGACTTGAAGGTAACCCACCTAACTGAACATTTTTGCATGCTTAGTTTGCTATCTTTATCTTTTTAAATAGTTCAGAATAGACTATCATATTAATACTAATCCTTTTTAATGCATGATATGTAGTGCATGTTTAGTGAGAATTCACCCCCTGCCACACACCACATATGGTGGCTTGCAGGGTATTATGTAGATCTAGATAAAGACTTGAATGAAACATAGTTTAAGACTTAAGGATTGGAGCCTTAAATTTTTATGAAACCTGATAAGAGGAAGGAGGTTGAACGCAGGTTGGAGTACTTCGAGACAAGGAGTTAGTGGAGAATGGAGAACACAAGCTGTAAAGAGAGGAAAACTATCGAAAAATCGCTAAGAATGGTGTGAGAAGAGAGGAGGGTTGCTGGGAGAATTCCGTAGAAGGCAGAAAAAATTGATGGAGCAAGTAGAAGGTGGAAGGAGGTTGGAGGAAAAATAAGAAATCGAAGGCTGCAATTGAGAAGTGTTATGGGAAAGAGGGGAAGTTACACACACCTTTATGGTGGCTTGCAGGGTATTCATCTACATCTACATCTACATAATACCCTGCAAGCCACCACAAGGGTGTGTGGCAGGGGGTGATTGCTCACCAAACATGCACTACACATCATGCATAAAAAAGGAATAGTATTAATATATTAGTCAGAACTACACTATTTAAAAAAGATAGAAATTGCAAAGAAAACATGCAAAAACATTCTGTTAGTAGGGTTAGCTTTAAGTACTCATACCAACATGCAGCTACCAATGCTATTCATTGCTACTCTCCGATAGGACATATTTACCGTTATTCGTATCTCTTATTGTGCGAGGGAAAAAGGACATTTTGAATCGGTCAGTTCGGCAATCAATTTCTCTAACTTTATGATTATGGTCCAGTCTGCCATAGTAAGTTGGGGTTCGTAAAATATTTTTAACATCATCACTGAAAATATTGCCTTGGAATTTGTGGAAGAGATTAAGTCTAAATTTCAACCTGCGATCTGACAATGATTCCCATTTCAATTCATTTAATAGACTGGTTACGCTAATATAATTATCGTATCGTCCCTTTACAAATCTTGCCGATCTTCGCTGCACACGTTCAAGTTCATTACTTAGACCGATTTCGTAGGGATCCCATACACTGGCAGCATATTCCAAATGAGATCTAACAAGGGGAAAGTAGCTGATTTCTCGTACACGATCGTCACATTTACCCAATACTCTTTTGATGAATCCCAGTTTACGATTCGCTTGACCCATTATTTCACGTATGTGTTTACCCCAGGAAAGATCATTTGTCAGTCTTATTCCAAGATATTTAATGGATTAGTTGTAGGGGTTAGAAATGGACCTGCCGAATGGAGGGGGTTCATCACACAGAAACAGCCGAGGAAGATAGATCTACATCTACGTAATACCCTACGAGCCCCAATGAGGGTGTGTTGCAGGGGGTGAAGATCACTAAACATGCATTGTTGACATGCGACTAGGTTATTTAATGGAGACATGCTGGATAACAGGGTCACAAGCAGCTAGATGGTTAGTATCTACATAATAAGAAAAGGATTTTTGGTTGTAATTACATGCATCAAGCACAACAAACTACCCTGACTATTTTTCACCTACCTATCCCTTTGCTACGCAGCCTATTGTGTTCTCTTATGGTATGCCGGAAAATGGCATTTTAAATCTATCGGCACGACAATCTATCTCTCTAATCTTGTAGACCTGATCAAACCTAGCATAATACGCAGGGGTTCTGAACATATACCTAACATCATCTGTGAACAAATCGGTTTCGAATCTACTGGTTTACCCAAAATATTAACCTGCGTTCTGATAGTAATTCCCATTCTAGTTCTTCTATTAAATTCCTAACACTTATACAATTATCATAAAGGCCTTTAAAAAATCTAGCGGCCATTGGAAGAACCGTTGATTTTGTGCTAGTCTTTTTGATCTTTTCTCTTATTTTCCTCACCATTAACGACTTAACAGGTCTTCAACACTCCTTTCTGGTACGCCTTTTACTTTTCATTTGAACCATTTGGGCAACCCATGTTTTCCTCGTAGGATATATATCTAATATTTCACATTGATTCTCTGAAAGTGCTCCAGCAGTGATAGATTCTTATGTAGGTAATAAAGTTGTGACATATGGTGCCATATTTTTGAGTCTCTAGTTCTCCGTTTTTAATACTTGGTTTTTAACCTACTTCTTCACACTTGGGGAACGATATCTCGATATATTATATCGGGATTGAATCATCCGGAACCGTAGTAAAAATTCCTGACGATCAGTCTTAGGAGGAAAAGCGACCGCGGATGTTCACTTTTCCTCGGACGATTATCAAGGTGGAAGTCTTTATCGAGGCAATATACTGATAGGGAAAGATAGGCCTGGGCGATATATCGATATATCGTAAAATATCGCGATATTTTAATATATCGCGAATCCGATATTGAGTTTTCAAAATTGACGATATATCGTTGCTCGATAAATATCGTCTTATCGTGTCCCGATATTTTATCGGGGCGCGATAATTTATCGGGGCCCGATATTTTATCGGGGTACGTTAAGATATCGGGGCACGATAATATATCGGGGCACGATAAATATCATGATATCGCGTCCCGATAAAATATCACGACATATTATCACGATAAATATCACGATAAAATATCCTGATATCGGAAAAAGACCGAGCCGTTGAGTTGGCCTTCGCTTAAGCTGGAGCAAGTAAGTTTGAAAACTTACTGTTCTGCTATCTGTCTTTTTCCGATATCACGATCTTTCATCGTGATATTTATCGTGATAATATATCGTGATATTTTATCGGGGCGCGATATCATGATATTTATCGTGCCCCGATATATTATCGTGCCCCGATATCTTATCGTGCCCCGATATATTATCGAGCCCCGATAAATTATCGTGCCCCGATATTTATCGATATGCTAACATTATCGTATCCCGATATTGAATTATCAATATCGCCCAGGCCTAGGGAAAGAGGCTATAATGTTGGATGGAGAAGTCAATGGATCCGAGAATTAGGAAGAAACTGGATAATGATTCATTCTGATTTTTCCTTGCAAACATGGTTGAAATTTCTTTCCAAAAGGTGATTTTAATTGTTTTTTTTCCAATTGTCATTCTTTGGCGAAGGCTTAGCGCAAGTGCAGAGGGAGGGATGTTCTAACGACGCAAGTACTTTTCATTGCGCGGACGTTCGCTTCCTTGATCGTCGCAGAGAGGGTGGAAATCGTGCCAGATGTGTGAAAACGTATGTGCTCACCAATCCCATTAGTGGCCGTGATCAAATTCCTGTTTCTTTAGCAGACTTCAACAATGGCTTTAACGTCTGCCTCGTACCCGGAAAACAGGCTACCACGGGGGAGCCCGGAATCTTTCATAACACTTGCATACGTCGCATGTCTGTTAGCTCTGCTGAAGTTAGAATCTATGTGTCGTGAATGCAACCGAGCTTCTAGCATCGGTGCGCTTGGAAGAATTATTCCCAGCGAAGTGTGTGCTAATTAAATTACTTATTTATTCTCATAAACCTTTTTAGGTTTAGTAGAAACCGTGGTGGCTTATTAAGTAGAGCGCTGAGCTACTGACCGGAGGGTCCCGGGTTAAAATCCCGGGCAAGTGGTATGTAATCACAGATGGCCCTGGGAAAGGAACTGGCCCCCTACCCTGAATGCGTGAATTTCACACGCCAATGGCTTAGTACGTGGCGAGCTCTGCCCTCACTTATCAAAGACCAACCTTCGGGTTGAACACAACTCTTAAACCTTTTTGGACTAAAAGTAACCAAGGAATGGTAGGTATAAATTCCTTATAGCAGCTATTATAAACATATTCTGTGTGAAATAAGGACAGAAACACATGGCTACAGCGACAGTGATCGCATTTGTTACAAAATATAAGCTTCCCAGGGTTTGATCTCCGGGGGTGATATGTTTTTAATGGTTTATTGGTACCTACTTAATGTGTGAAGAGAATCTCAAGTTCCATATTCCCTCCTCTAAATGAGACAATACGCGGACTGTTTATCCCTTTTCTTTAAGAACATTCAAAAATGAAATTGCCTAGTTTCTCTCCACGCTTCCTCAATCCCATAATTTCCTAACTTTTTCCACAATATACTATCCCATAACTTAATTTCGGACACTTTTTAGGTAAAAGTCGCCTCTCCAAATGCCAACTAAGACAGAGAATTACAAACGAGTGTTTGATATTGTTTAAGTGATAAAGGTTAATTCTCCATCTTCATTGGATTGATTCAAATTGAAACCGAGAGACAGCATCGTTTACTGGAAGGTCATTTTTAACTAAAATGGTTTTGGTGCAGTTCGGAATTCTCGTGGTCACAGATGCATTGGGTTGACATTTAGGGTTTCATTGTGACGTTTCAACGTCGGAACTCTGGTTTCCGTGTTTGTGCCACTGAATCCCTAGGAAAAAATTTCAAACTCGTTATTTCGTTTATTTCATGCATCTACAAACATATTTGATCATTTAACGAAATTCCCTCCTGTTTCAAGGGAAACTGAGCTGTAATTCTGCTCAAAGCTACGGGTTTGTTGCGCGGAAAATACGCTTCAGTACTCTCGCACACTAGGATGATACTTCCCTCTTAATCCTCGATAAACATGCAATACGTTCCGGAAAACGTTTGCCTTTTTCCATGCCTTGATCCCTCTTGTATTTGATTGATCCGCATAGTTTCTCTGAATCGATATTTTCCGCGTGAGTCCCGCCTTGTGTCGGCGGATTCCTCGGAAATAGAACACGTCGTTGATAGTCGAATTTCCCTATTCATCATCTGTCCAACAGGAGTCTGTTCGTAAGCCTTCGTAGACGGCATCCCGCCAGTCATTCTTAGACGGAAGAACAGGTAAATAAGAGTGTAGGAAAAACTTAACTTTGTATTTTTCACAGTTTTACTGAGAAACCCTACCGGTTTCGACACTCCCGTGATATTGTCAAGGGTGTTCTGATATTTATGCGGTGGCAAGCCCTTATATATACTCCAAATGAGGAGAAACTGCAGGAGTGGTTGGGGAAGGTTAGACGGTATGTGTTGAAGGTCAGGATGACGGGGAAATGCTTTTTAAAGGGGGGACGGGAACATGATACAATGGGAATAGATTGAAGGGTATAATTTCATTTAAAAATTTTGGTCCCAAAACATTGGAAGCAGATACAATGTCAAAATTTTCTAAGAAGTCCAGCTTTGCACCTTTGTCATGAACATTTAAAATCTCTACTCAAAATTCAGTCATTTGATTAAAACCAGATAAATGAGAAGCAAAGACTGACTGAATATTCTATTAATACTGTTGGACATGGAGTTGCTTATAAACGGCATCTTCGTCCATTTCTGTTAGGGGGAACAATTTGAGAAAGGCTGGTGGATGATGAGGTGGTCAACCTTCTTTGTTTCCTATTGAGACGCTTGTCAATGAGAGAAGAATCATAACCGTTCCTGATCGCAAGGATTTTAATGGTATTCAATTCTTTGCAACAAGTCAGTCTTTGCTTCTCATTGATCTGGTATTGATCACATGTCTCATTTTAGAGTAGAGATTTTAAATGTTCATGACTAAGGTGCAAAGCTGGACTTCTTAGAAAATTTTGACATTGTATCTGCTTCCAATGTTTTGGGACCAAAATTGTTAAATGAAATTATACCCTTCAATCTATCCCCATTGTATCATGTTCCCGTCCCCCCTTAAACAAGCATTTCCCGTCATCCTGACCTTTTACACATACCATCTAACCTTCCCCAACCACTCCTGCAGTTTCTCCTTCATTTGGAGTATACCTATATAAGGGCTTGCCACCTTGTAAATATCAGAGCACCCTTGACAATGACACGGGAGTGTCGAAACCGGTAGGGTTTCTCAGTAAAAGTGTGAAAAATACAAAGTTACGTTTTTCTTACACTATGTCAATTTTTCATAAAGTATCGCTTTGTTCTATTCAATTTATAAGGAAATAAGAGGCCACGAAAGACTCAAGCTGACGGCGAATGAGCGATCACCCGCGCCGGCCCATACCGCTTTCCTTTAGTGCTATGTTGTGATTATGACACCTTTCGCGTCGCCGCGTAACCGCGCACCACGATGCTTATTTGTCGTGGCGTAACGTCGAATGGGGGGAAAAAGGAATTTTAGCGCCCTCCGAATGGGGTCTCCCCGCCTCCTACACGCTGATGCAACGACCGAATATCTCTTGTTTTCCCGACGAAACCAATACAAAAGTGTGTTAGGTGTTTTGCCGCCTTCCAACTGACGTCAAGCCCCTCCCTCTGTGCCCTCTCATCGTTTCCATTTGTCTGGAGAAAGTCCTGGAAAACTGATCGTATTCCCGTGATGCAACGTTTTTCTTTCGCCACCTGTATTGCCACCTGCCACGGCAAGATATTGGGAGGCCCCGAACTCCAAACATTTGGTTTAGCGAACGTTCTCCCCCTTGAGTGTCAAGAGGATGGGTGTTGGAAGTATGTGCGCAGAGAGGAATCGATCGTCTCCTTGGAAACGCGACAAAGCTTCTATTCTGTCAGAGGCCGCATACAACAATGGGAGTTAGCCAGAAACATACGTAGTCTCTCCCGCATAAATCATAACCAATATAGGAAGCAGAAGTCATTCATCTACATCTACACAATACCCTGATAGCCACCGCAAGGGTGTGTGGCAGGGGGTGAAGATCACCAAACATGCACCATTGACATGCAACTAGGGCACTACATGGAAACATACTAATAATAGGGTCGCATGCAGCTGCATGGTTAGTATCTGCATAGTAATAAAGAGATTGGTTGTTAATACATGCATCTACATCTACATAATACCCGGAAATCCACCATATATGGTGTGTGATGGGAGTGAATTCTCACAAAACATGCACTGCCTATCATGCATTAAAAAGGATCAGTAATAATATACTAGTCTAAACTACACTATTTAAAAAAAGATAAAAATAGCGAAGCAAGCATGCAAAAACATGCTATTAGTTGGGTTACCTTCAAGTCCTCATACCAACATGCAACTACCTATGCTATGGATTGATTCACTCGTATTGGACATAATTACCGCTATTCATATACCTAATTGTTCGAGGAAAAAAGGACAATTTGAAACTGTCAGTTCGGCAATCAATTTCTCGAATTTTGTAATCGTGGTCCAGTCTACCATAGTAAGTTGGGGTTCGCAAAATATTTTTAACGTCATCGCTGAAAATAGTATCATGGAATTTATTTAAGAGGTTAAGTCTAAATTCCAACCTGCGATTTGACAATGATTCCCATTTAAATTCATTCAATCGACTGGTTACGCTAATACAGTTATCGTACCGTTCATTTACAAATCTTGCCGATCTTCGCTGCACACGTTCAATTTCATTATTTAGACCGATTCCCTAGAGATCTCATATTCTGGCAGCATAATCCAAATGAGGTCAAATGAGGTGCATCATGCCCTACAGACTACAATATTTCGCCGACATATCCCTTTGCTATGCTGTCTATTGTGTTCTCCTACATTACGGGGAAAAATGACTCTTTAAATCTCTCGATACAATCTTTCTCTCTAATCTCATGTTTCTGATCGAATCTAGCGTAATACGCTGATGTTTTTAAAATATATCTTACATCTTAAGTAAAGCTATCCGTTTTATATTTCTGTAATAGATTTAATCTGTATTTTAACCTACGATCTGATTGATTATTTTGGGAAGGCGACCGACAGCTGAGGTCATTTGCGCCATTTATTAATTGGGGAGTAATTTGATATAGGTAATATAATTTGTCAGGAAATTGGCAGAAAGGCTGGAGTGAAATCAGGCGTCGACGTTAACCTGCTCTTAACAAAAGGCGCCAAGGGGACCGCAATTCAACTGCCGCATCCGACGGAGGGAGTACTGAACTCGGGAACGATCGCTGCTCACTCAAGTGGGGACCGCTAATTCATAGAAAAAAATCTATTTTAACCGGGATTCGACCCCGGAACCTCGGGATGGGAGCCCGGGACTCTTAGCCACCACGCTAATCCGATCACCTCCAGCGTGGGAACTTGGCTAATCAGCCTTATGAGAACCTTAAAGGGTGTCTCTGTATGGATCTGAAACCTGGACACGTGAGAAGGAGAACGAGAAATGATTGGAAGCTTTAGGAACGCGGGTGTGGAGGATGGAGAAGGTGCGAAGGACGAAAGGTCAGACGGGTGAAGTGGTGCAGGAGGAGATAGGATTATTGCCATACTTCACATTAAATGCTATGCGAAAAAAATCACCTATACCGGGAACCGAATTTTTTGAACCGGGAATTGAATTTTTTCGTATGGCAGTTAATGTATCACCGCCGTCATCACGGCAGGTTAGAAATGTACCACATTATTGCCATAGATTTAGAGGCAGAGAAGGCTGATGGAGGAGTGACTCTGTGACAATAGGGTAGTTCCTTCATCGAAGAAAACATAATTCTTCAATTGAGATTCTTGCCTCACCATAAATGTTTTCGTCAATCGCAAATAATTTGGATAGAGAAATCCCAATTTAATTGAACATTGATGTTAATTTCAGTTCACTTGAAAAACCTCAGAAATGGCGGGAATGCGACATCCTTATTGACGACATGACAGATGCATATTTCACGCTGCGAGACGTAGGAAATATTCATTGCCTGAACTTAGCATGGATTTCAGAGTCCCTAAGTTGTAAAAGTTATGTTTTGAAATGGCATCTTGCATGTGATACGTGATACCTATAAAAGTACTGATCCTTTTTTTTATGCATTATATGAAGTGCATGTTTGGTGAGAGTTCACCCCCTGCCACACACCTTTATGGTGGCTTGCAGGGTATTATGTAGATGTAGATACCGATAGCGGCCAGTTTTATGATGCGTGGTGCGATACAGAGTAGGATATCTAGTAAACTAACTCTCCGCTCTTCGTGACCACAATCCCGACCCACTGTCATGGACAGAAAGAAGGGGATTTCAAAGGAACCCTTCGACAGAATTATAAAGGTATCATTCATCCCTATGATTAAATCTGCAGTTTGCAAGACGTTTAAAACCTCTTGGAAACTGACGGTTTCAGCCCACCTCACTCCAGGGCCAGACCCAAGGTTTAGGACGTTTCACGGACTCCATAAACTACCTAAATGTGTCCGATCTAAATGCATCCATCCTCACAAACTATCTGAAGGCATCTAGCGTTTGGAAACCAGGAAATAGATTCGTCCAAGCTTAGTAGGCATGGACGCGACTCTCCCAAGGACTCTTGACAGTGAGTTTTGGGACAACATCCTTGGAAGATGAGGTGTGGGAAGGAAAGTGTGGGAAAGGGAGAAGTGTTTTCAAACACACGACTCTCTCTCTCTTAATGGTGGCGTCAATCCATTATAAACATTGATGCAACAATAACGGCTGGTTCTTGGACGACTTCTGCTCGGCATACTGTCTTCCTTTCTGTAGACATTCCTAGATACTATGGAACGGCACAGTTTCTCTCCACTATGCCCTATATTATAAGGTAATATTCAGAATAGGTCGATAGTATTTTTTATTTCCTGCATGTTCAAATCAATGTGTTACTCGCATGCATTGCTCTTGGTATTCCCTGGATTTAATTTTTGATTGCATGCATGAGTATCTATTAAATTGGTGTTGGATTTCAAGCCATGCATGGTGTTCGTGGGTGTGTCCTGCATGATTGGGATTTGGTAGTTTTTTCTTTTTTGGCCCCTAATTACTTCTAAAGGTGTGATGTTTGTTTTGTGTTGTTCATTTTTGTTTGTTGTGTAATTGTTCCTGGTGTGGATGCACTCTCTGCCACACACCCTCGAGGTGGCTTGCAGGGTATGTCGTAGATATAGATATGTCTCTTTGCGTAGCTTTGTATCTGATCTCTTCAATTCGGCATGATTCCTCGCAAGACATCGCAAAGAGTTGTGGCGGGAGATGTCTCTGCACCAAGCACGCCTCTTGTCGATTGCATTGATTTTCTTAGAAACTACACTAAAGGCTGCAATGTTATCTAAGTTCACCAAGGGACCACGGATACCTAGCTGAAACTGATATCATTGTGAACGGGCATTGCAATGTTACGGTTTTACTCAATGTGCAAGGAGTAATAAAAAACGCACCTATCCGTTTACATTTAGAGGTTCATGCAGAAAGACAGCACAAACCCCAAAATCTAAATACCTTTTATGCAACCTTTTATGGGCAAATATTTAACGCCACCTCAATTTCTCTTTTGCATAAATGCATACCTGGTGATGGGCCTCCCCCTGCCTCACACCTTCGCGGAGGATTGAAGGGTACAATGTAGATGAAGATATCTACCTCCCTGGAAAATTAGATTCAGTCTGTTATTGTATCTTGTTGTTGGCGGAAAAATCAAATTTAAAACCAACATTTTGTAAATTTAAAAATTTACAAAAAAAATCTCCTGCTATGTATCACTCTAACGCTATCTTTGTCATCTATCGTAAATAGTTTTATTTGACCGTGATTCCAAAGCTACTTCGTTACGTCAAAGCAGTTTTCGAGGATATTCATTTCAAAATATTTTTCGCTGAATATGACGTCAAAATTGAATTGAATGCATCTGACACCATCAATCAATTAGGTGCCAATGAAGTACTCTGGCTCATTTCGGCTATTTTTCTGGTAAGAGCGGATTTGATGCTAGGAGTATTACTTTTTAATACCCTCACTTATCAATAAGGGTATTAAGAGTAGAGAAGCAGTCTAGAAACTTCGTCTTTAGGGGAGTGACTCAAGACAAGGGATTCCAGCAGAGATTTGTTTGAAATATTAGTTTGGTCCTTGATACGGTGCTTGACATTTGGTCCTGAAACCTACATTCAGAGAGGTAAGGCGGGTGAGAATACATTGGAGCCCATTGAGTTGAGATTTTAGGTAGGGACAGAAAAGGCCAATTGACAGAGAAAAATACTCGAAGCATTATTGACTCTAGTGGGTATGTATTTATTAAGAAGAGGTGGATTTACGGGAACGATAAAAGGAGAATACGTCAAAATGGTTTACTTTAATCACAGTGTAGTATTTTCACCCTATTTTACAATTCAAATGTTCATAGATTGTCCATAAACCCTAACCTGCGTAATTTTTGAAATATTGGAAAAAATAGTTCTGTTGGCTCCATTGCATACGGTGATAACGTTACTTAGTTACCATCTTACATATTATGCTTATTATATTATTTTATTTGAAATCTATTTAATATGTATCTTTTATTCTTCCTTTGTATTATTTGCTATTTTTTACAAAGCTACTGAGGGATAAAGGACTATGTTTAAAGTGAAAATGTTAGGTATTAAAATAGAGTATTATTTTATTAGTACATATTATGCTTATTATATTATTTTATTTGAATCTTATTTAATATGTATCTTTTATTCTTGCCTTTGTATTATTTGCTATTTTTTTACAAAGCTACTGAGGGATAAAGGACTATGTTTAAAGTGAAAATGTTAGGTATTAAAATAGAGTATTATTTTGAACTGCATCGAGTGAGGTGGAGAATATTCCAAACGGTTAATTATGTAGAACTATTTATTTATTTGTTAAACTAGCTCATTTTTCATTTGTTTTCATAACCCAATCGCACGACCCACGATTATTAATGGACTGCGGCATTTATCTTCGTAAATTAATTATCTTTCATTAATAGGAAGCATTTAAATAATCGAGTCCCAACTTTATTAGATCATCTACGGAGATCTGATGATACGTCTGTTTACACGGCATGTTTTTTTTATTGTTGCCTGCGTCATCATGCCGAGCGATGTTCTCATTTGATAAAGTAGTCATTCCAAACGTAGTACTCATCCAGTAATTTCCCATGATCAGTCTGTAAATTCACCCAATTTCGGCGTAAAATAAGACAAACTTCTGATAATAGTTAATGGTGAGATATAACTAACCTGAAATGTCAGTATTTGATGTTGCTGAACTGATAGTTGGGCCTTAACGAGTATATTCGTTGATTGGAAGCATTTCCAGTTTGTATATGAAGAAGAGAGAAGGGTGGCTGGAGGAAGAAGAAGTGGACCAACGAAGAAGTACTGAATAATATACACCTACAGGTCATCTGGGAGTGAATTATCACCAAACGTGCAGAGCAAACTAGTAAAAATGTGGTGTAATAACACTTCTTCAGAGAAACTCCTTCATAACTCATCCCAAAGGCTCGAGCAATGAAATGCATCTACGTATGCATATAATTATTCATGTGTTAGACACTTCTAAAAATACATTACTTTACAATCCCCAATCAACACGCTAATATTCATTTAAAATATGGTAGAAGTTTAAAGATAATATTTCAGATTCTTAACAGAACTTACCTATCTACAAATCATCTACGCATCCTGATATTATGCTGCGTATTATGCTCTTTTATTGCCCTCGGGATTTAAGACATTTTAAGCATATCCGTATGCCATTCCTATTTCACTAATCTTATTTTTCCTGTACAATGCGAGCTCAATACCCTCGCATTTTTCATGCATTTCTTTAATCGCAATCGAAAGTATCTCTCAGAAACTTTCAGAAACAGTATCTTCAAGTTTCCTTGAAAAAGAGACAAATCAACTTTCAACTGTCTGATAGCGATTCCCGCTATGGCGGAAAGGAAGTTGTAAAAAATTGTGATAAGGCATGAAAAGAGGTTGGAGGATGAGGCGGGAAGGAACGGGATTTAGAAGAGAGTCGTAAAAATGCTGGGTGTACTCGATAAGAGGACCTGAAGTGCGGGAAGATAGGCAGAATATATTGAGGAGTTAAAAGAGGAAGGTCTGAACTCCTCACTTGCCCATTTCTATAACTTTCACGGCTATTATTTCGTATAGGGCTGATACAAACACACTCTTTCCGGTGAGTTCCTACTCTTTGTCTGCCTATGCTTTCTAAAACCGATACTGGAAATTTAGGAGAAACCTTTTAAGTAACTTCGAAACCGATTTGTTCATAGATGACGTTAGATATATATTAAGAACCCCTGCGTATTATGCTAGGTATGATCATATTAACAAGACTAGAGAGAGAGATTGTCGTACCGATAAATTTAAAATGTCATTTTTCCCGTGTTCCATAAGAGTAGGCAGGGTAGCAAAGGGATAGGCATGTGAAATATCGTTAGAGTAGTCTGTTGTGCATAATTCATGCAACAACAATCAAAAATCCCTTCCTTATTATGTACATACTAACCATCTAACTGTTTATAACCCTTTTATCTAGCAAAACTCTATTAAATATCCTAGTTGCATGTTTGGTGATCTTCACCCCCTGGCACACACACTCGTGGTGGCTTCGTCCACGTCCCAGGCCAAGGTAGTTCATAACACACAAAATCTTTTTTTTTTTAATTCTTCTGCGTCATCTCTTCCGAACGTTGACCAGCATCATGGTGATATCAGATTTTCCTGATGCAGTATGGAAAAGTTGCAACCACCGATGCTGATCCATGCCAGTTCCTCAGATTGGCAAAACAGTGAAATTCTATATGTACTATACAATAATCACGGCGCATTTCCAGTTCCCTTTTGCAAATATGTGGTACTGGTTTCTACAGCGCAGCGGTAATACATGCACCACACACACAAAAAAACAGTTTGGTTGTCAGAATTTGGTTGATCGAACCTTGTAGCACCCGTTTACCTTTACTGCAGAAAAACGAAACTTTTTAATTGAATGTTTCGTACCGTGAAAGGTAAAACCAATCAGGGCGAGAAGGAATTAACACTGAATAGGGCAGGATGGAGGGCTGTAATAAACCAATCATAGGATTGAAATACAGATGAGGATGATGTGAATTCGAAGTAATTCAACGCAACCGATGTATGTACGAGCACGCAAGTTGCTCTGAACTAATACGTGGCCGAAATAGCTCAGTTGGGAGAGCGTTAGACTGAAGATCTAAAGGTCCCTGGTTCAATCCCGGGTTTCGGCAAATTTTTTTCAGAGCAAACAGTAGTTGAATGTCATGGTCCGGTTGAGATTCCACGGAGTGCAGTTAGTTATGTATGAAATAAATAAATAACGTGACCTTAGTTGACTTTTACTTATCATTATTTTTACATTGGTAAATGTATTCTGGAAAACTTGTTTTTTCTATTCCATTGCATAGTGAGATTACACAATTGCCATTTTACCTATTATTTCGGATTATTGTGCTTGACACCTATTTCATTTGTATCTTTAATTGTGTTTATGTATTATTTGATATTTTTACAAAGGTGGTAAGGGATATAAAGAACTATATTTTAACTGGAATTATGAGGCATTGAAATAAAGTATTACTTTGACCCCAAAGGATTCGGCCTAATCTGGCTAAGGATTTCAGCTGATGTAGCTAATAATTACCGAAGATATATTACTTTTACTTATTATTATTCGTTTTATACCGGTGAAGATAGGTCCAAATGGACCCTTTCGATGTTCATCTTTAACCCCTCATACGTCCTACCTTCCATTATTATATCCTAAATATTTAATATAATCGATGGTCGGCAAGTTGACTTTGTGGAATTTAGACATAGCGAAAAAAGGAAACTACTTAGTTAATTCCGCGGTTTATTTTGGAAGACTCAACCGGTTTCAACCTTTGCAGGTCATCATCAACTCCTGATGATGACCTGCAAAGGTTGAAACCGGTTGAGTCTTCCAAAATAAACCGTAGAATTAACTAAGTAGTTTCCTTTTTTCCTAAATATTTGTGCTTTTTTATTAAAAATGATCATTTGTGTGCATTATCTCTACTATTTCCTATAAACCTATAATAACCCTCTTCCATGTCAGTTCCTCAAGTTAATGTAGGATCATGATAAATCACACAAATACCGAATCTCATGCATGAATACCACTATTTCCTTTCGACCGCTAGTGTAACCACGACCCTCACCCATTCATCACTGCGCCCAATGCCTTGTACAATAGGAATCTTGACAGACGAGTTGAAAGACATGAATTTGCTCGAGCTCGTTGATAATTTAATAAATTCTCATATTCAGTTGTATTCAACTAGGTGTAACGAGGCTCAAATAGTTACCCACGATTTCATTCGGGTAGTCATTCACTCATCGATAAGTCCTCGAAGTTATCCAACGAATGAATCTACATCTACTCCCTGCAAGTCTCCATAAAGGTGTGTGGTAGGTGTTGAATTCACACCAAACATGCATTACATCATCATCTTCGGTCAACAATCCTAGGATTGGTTCTACGCAGCCCTCCACCCGATGCTTCTATCGGCAAACCTCTTCATATTAATCTGCCAACCTCTTCATATTAGCAGACATCTAACTACATACTATATCCCTCACATCCATTTCATGCAAGGTCCTGGAACATACAATTGTCAGTTTAGTCATGGGACACGTAGATAGCCAGAATTTACTGTCCAATGTTCATCATGGCTTCCGGAAGAGAACATCATATGAAACTAAACTTACTCTCTTTTTCCCACGATATTTTAGTTTCTGGCGAAAATAAAATTCCAGTGGATGCTGTATTACTCGATTTCAAAAAATCTTTTGACAAGATGTCTCATAGCAAACTAATTTTGAAATTAAAATCTTATGGGTTAGACAGTAACATTATATCATGGATTCATGATTTTCTGCATGATCGGGTTCAAAGGGTTGTTTTAGACGGTGTTTCCTCACCGGCAATTGAAGTCACTTCGGGTGTCCCACAAGGTAGTGTCCCACATGCATGTCCACTCCTGTTCCTTCTGTACATAAACGATGTCAATAAGGTGGTAAAAAGTAAGCTTCGTATATTTGCCGATGACGCTGTAGTGGGCAGGGAAATTCTATGCCCAAATGATAAAAATATTTAAATGATGACCTTGAAGCAATTGAAAATTGGTGTGATACATGGCAGTTAGAATTAATTTTGTTTTTAAACGTATAGTAGTGAATTTTTAGAAAAAGAAATATTCTCTTCCTGGCACTTAAAAAATAAATAGTAATGAATTAAAAAACGTGGAATCCATGAAATCCATCCTTCAAAACCTGTTCCCTATATCTCATATGAGGTATGTCATTTCCATTCTTCCAGTTCACTTTTCCCTTGACGATTGTCTTCATCAGGCCATCGTGTCTTAAGATGTGGCCTATTAAGTTATGCTGTCTTCTTTTTAAGGTTTTCAGTAAACATCATGCGTTACATATCATGCATAAAAAAGGATTAGTAATAATTTGCTAGTCTAAACTTCAATTTTTGAAAAAGTTAAAAATAGGAAAGCAAGCATGAAATATCATGTTATTGGTTGGGTTAGCTTAAAGTCCCTATACTCGCTTATTAGAAGGTTTCCCGTGCATTCATTCGGGTACTCAAAACACCAATGAATGAATACATACGGCATATTCCTGGTCAAGGGGCTTGTTAAGTCGATTTTTTCGCTTCGTACTCTCCTTTTCTGATGTTTAACTTGGGTGAGGGTTTAAATACTTAGTGTTTTTTCAGTGAGTTAGGGATTTTGTTTTCCGGTTTCTGTCCGAATTTGGCCCCATGACTTCCAATTCAATTGACCCTTGTGCAAAAAATTATCGCACTACTGCCAAGGAGAAGGCGGGCCAGATCTAATGGCCTGTGGTCCCACATGAAAATACCGGATTTTCGGCAGAAAAGGAAACGCTGCAATTGTTTGCAAACGCTCGGTATTGTTGAGCCATGAAAATTTCGAAACTGTGCCATCAAAGCCTCGAAAACCACAGATTTTTCAATAGTAACTTTCTGCATTATTGTCGAGGAAGTGACGTCAAAGTTACGCCACCGAAAAATTACGTTTGAGGCACAGCGACGTCGAGGTCATACAGAATAAGGTCCCAGCGGGGTATTATGGCATTCGTAATTCCCTGAATCTGACTGTATAAACCTCTTAGCATATACGTATATGACACAAACCTACCCTGGACTGACTCATTACACGTAATACTCTTTAATAGGGACTGGATTTGTGGAATTCCGGAAACAAGTCGGAAAAAAGGACAGGCCGGCCTTGAAATGTTCTGGCCAATTGTGGTGGTGGGTGAGTGGATGGAAAAAATATGTCTCTCGTTCGCAAATCGTTCTTCGCCCGTTAGATCTGCGCAAACGTCATTCGCGATTGCTCTATTAAGGTGCAATTTCCGAAAAGAGTTGACTGTCCATCTCCTCAGCAGTGAATGGAGAGTGCGCCGGGAATCATTTCATTATTCCGCGAATCAAACTACGTTGTCAGACCTCATTTGGAATATGCTGCCAGTATATGGGATCCCTACGAAATCGGCCTAAATAATGAACTTGAACGCGTGCGGCGAGGATCGGAAAGATTCGTGAAGGGACGCTACGATTACTATATTAGCGTAACCAGTCTAATAAATGCATAAATATGGGAATCGTTGTCAGATCTCAGGTTGAAATTTAGACTTAATCTCTGTAATAAATTCCAAGATAATATTTTCAATCATGACGTTAAAGTATTTTGTTAACCCTATGGTAGACTGGACCATAATCACGAAATTAGAGAAATTGATTGCCGAACTGACAGATTCAATATGTCCTTTTTTCCTCGTACAATTAGGGATGTGAATAACGGTAAATATATCCAGTACGAGTGTGGCAATGGATAACATTGGTAGCTGCATGTTGGTATAAGGACTTGATGCTAACCCGAATAACCGCATGTTTTGCATGCTCGCTTTGCTATTTCTATCTTTTTTAAATAGTGAAGTTTCGACTAGCATATTATTATTAATCCTTATTATGCATGATATCTAGTGCATGTTTGGTGAGAATTCACCCCCTGCCACACACCTTTATTGTGGCTTGCAGGGTATTATGTATATGTACATCTACGCAGCCACCGCGAGGGTGTGTTTCCAGAGGGGGGATCAATCAATAGCGCGAGAGGTAGGTGAACTATGAGAACAGCTTTAGTTTCTTTGCATCCTGTCAATCACATGTACAGATCAGATTGCAATCCCACTGAGAGGAGGAACTGAGGATGAATAATGAAGTGAAATTTGGTAACATTGATACTTATCTGTTTGTAAATTTCCCATAATAGAACAGTAGCATTATTCGTTTGGACCTTAAAAACAGCAAGAAAATGTTCTATTTTGCTGACTTTAATAGCTGTTATAGATCATAATTTACTTGGTGCCATAGAAGCATTAAGAAACAACACAAGTTACAGCCTTAATATCACAATATCCAATAACATTCACAAATATCCAATAGCATAAATACCAATGTATCAATGGATAGCATAAATAGTTGCATGCTGGTATAAGGACTTTAATCTAACTAACAGCATCATATTACATGCTTGCTTTGCTATTTTTATCTTTTTTAAATTGTGAACCACTGACTAGTATATTATTACCAATACTTTTTTTGCATGTTTGGTGTGAATTCACCCCCTGCCACACACCTTTATCTACATCTACATGATACCCTGTAAGCCACCATAAAGGTGTGGCTTGCAGTTATGCAATTTATGGTGGCTTGCAGGGTATTATGTAGATGTAGTTTCATAAAACCCCGGGGATCTTTTATGAATTTCCAACACCATGTGTAATGGCTACCTTACACTAGCTTAGGATACCTGCCTCACACCTTTATGGTGGCTTGCATTAGGTAGATGTATGTAACTTACATGAAGCATAATTGCACAACTAAACGAAGGGTCAAATCGTAAAAATTGCATGAATGAATGCGCGGAAATAGAAGGGCGATATTTTCCTGTGGTCTCTCAGACATTGCGAAGTATTTCATACATCTACATCTACATAATACCCTGCAAGCCGCCATAAAGTTGTGTGGTAGGGAGTGAATTCTCACCAAACATGCACTACATATCATGTATAAAATTTGTAATTAAAAATTAAAATAGCAAAGCATACATGCAAAAACATGCTGTTAGTTGGGTTAGCTTTAAGTCCTTATACCAACATGCAGCTACCAATGTTATCAATTGCTACACTCGTACTAAATACATTTACCGTTATTCATATCCCTAATAGTACGAGGAAAAAAGGACATTTTGAATCTGTCAGTTCGGCAATCTATTTCTCTAATTTTGTGATTATGGTCCAGTCTACCATTGTAAGTTGGGGTCCGCAAAATATTTTTAACATCATCACTGAAAATATGGTCTTGGAATTTATTTAAGAGATTAAGTCTAAATTTCAACCTGTGATCTGACAATACAGTTCGTTGCATTACATACGCATTGTAATTTTCACCATGTATCAGTTTGCGCAATGAGAAGTCACGCGTAATACCGTTTGAAATCACACCGACAAACTTCCAAGTCTCGCATGCATCTCCCCAGTTCCCAAGCGGACCTTATCCGTCGCTTCTCGAGTCCCTCACGAAGACAGAGAGAAGGAGACTGTTCCCGACTCTCCGAAGAAGAGCGAGTGAAAGGCTAAGATTCTTTTTAGCGGCTGAAGAGGATCAAGAGATATAGCGTGGAGGTGGTGGGTGAGGTTCATCGAGTACGGGCGAAATGGAGAAGGGGAGGAGGGGATGACGTAGGCGAGGAGAGAATGGGTGGGGGGAATGGGGGGTTGTGGAAGGCGGGAGAGGAGTGGAAGGGGGTTTGAGGAGAGGTTTTCGAGGACACGCGGGGAGGGGTAGTTCCGGCTTTGGCCGAGCGGAGACGCTAGCGACGTTCCCGCCCTGGCTATACGAGAGAGCGCGGAGTGGACGGCTATTCAGAATTGAAACGACGAGCAAAGTGACAGGATCGCGGGCAAGAGAACCGCGACATCGCCGCAGGTTGACTCGAGTGCGTGCTGTTGACTGAGAAGCCTTGTATTTCCCGTCCAAGACGAGACAATAAGTGTTCTTCGTCGACTGTGATCTCTTCACCACGAGCGGAACTGAGGATTTTTTTTCGCATAGTTTTTCGCTCCTGCCCCGTGTGCTGACCGTTTTGGATTAAGGGACGCTTCAGTGTTCCTGCTATACCCCGGGCGACTCCCATCTTTCCTCTCCCCCCACTCCCCCCCAGACGTGATGCGGGACCCCTGCGTGAAGGGTGCCGTCACCGTAGCACCCCCTACCTCGCAAACCCCCGTGCCACAGTCCGCAGCCAAAAGGCGTGCCAAGAGGTTCCTTCTCATGTGCCGTTTGGAAGTTAACGGAGGCAAGCGGTGCGGAATGGGTCTGGACAGAATGCAGCTGTTCAAGTTTCAACTCAAGGTAGGCCTGGGAGGAAGTCTCCTGTCCTCTACTTTTTTTTTAAATCCAGCGCTATGCCTTGTTGCTACGCGACTGTCCCCCTTTCTAAGGGTCTGGCTCTTGGAACCTGTCTGGAGAGTACCTGATCCGAGCATTCTTTAGGGAAGAGAGCGAATCTTTCCACGAGCGAATATGGCCGTCGGAAGCCGCAACAGAAGTTTTTGGTTTCTTATCAGCATTTAGGCGAGCTAAAGCGAAATTTCGAGGAGTAAAATTCGTGATGTATAAATTACTCCATAATGTATTTTCCTGCTGGATTCCCTCGTGAAATTCGGTTCGTTTGGCCATAAAATTCGACCAAACTTCTGGGTTATTATCACCTTTATTTATTTGGATGATTTAATTCATTTTAGCGCAATCTTCCTCTATTACCTCTCTGCAGCAGTGAATTCTGACTCTGTAACGGTTGTTGAAATGAGCGACTCTGCTGTAAGCCACTCGAACGACAGGGACACTCGAGACAATTTTTTAACGGCTTGCGTTTTATTCAAATTGGACTTTTTCCGACGCTAATTGTTGTATGTAATCGTGGTGCCCGCGCCATTGATTGTTGAACATCCCCATTCAATTCCGGCGGTCAAAAAGAGTAGGAACGGAAGTCCTATTCGCAGTCATTGCACATTGTCGTCGTCGAAATCCGCGATGTAGTGAAAATCTTGAGAGCATACCGTTCGATTCGAATTCTTCCCGTGTTGCTGTTGACACGAGGGAACTCCACGTGATATTATCGTCAGCCCTGGCATATTTCCTTCCCGGCTTGTTAGTTTTTTTCTCCGTTTAGTGCCAAGAATCGCCTCCTATTAGAGCGCATTGGTTCGCTATTGATCTCTGGAGGTCGACAGAAGGCGTAATGAACATGTGCGTTGGTGGAGGTGGGGGGTTATTGAATTAATTTTTATAGTTAGTACGGGATTGATGGGGTGAATGGCTGTTTGGTGAGAATATACCCCCTGCCACACACCTTTGTGGTGGCTTGCTGTGTGTTATGTATATGTAGAATTTCAAGAAATGAGTTTATAGTGACGGTGTCTCGTAGTTATTGGCCTACGAGGTGGATGGTGCCGCTAAGCCCCGCCATACCCGTGGTCTAAATGCCGCTACCGTACTTGGCGCATTTTATCTTGGTAGTTTTCATGCATTTTACAGTATTTTTGGTTTTTCCAACTTTTCTCCGGGTCAAAGGAGCTCCTGTTTTGAGCCCTTACGTTGATAAATATCAGCATTCGTTTTTTTTAAGCCCAACTCTCCTGGTCGAAGGTTTAACTCCACTTTTACTTGTCCATAGATTCTGTGGACGGAAGTGCGATTTTTCCCTTATCACTCCGGAATTTTATTTCAGCAATACCTTGCTCTTGTTTAGGAAATGAGATTTTAGTGCCTTTTTGAAGGTTTTCCAAGTTGGGAGAAATGTTCACTTCAGCCTCGCCATCTCCGAATCTCACGTTCGCCTTGGCAAACTAAGGTAGTCTGTTTCGCGTGACAAATTTGGTCGTATGCCCTCCGTATTAATTGCTAATGAAGAGCGGCTGGATGGTATGCTGCTAGTTTCGTCAGGGCCTCTCTCTCCCTTCACGTCCGGCTGTGAATTCTTCCGGAGACGTTAGGGTTGCTTTCAAGCATGGAGGCGGTGGGTAGTCAGTCGTCTGGTCGCTAGGCAACCCCCGCCTGTCTGCCGGAGCCGGAATGCGATCTTCGCCAGTCGACGATGCCCTTGTGCACAAGCGGTCTCGGTCAATCGCCCAGTCGACGAGTCTCTCACCCTTCTACATCTACATCTACATAATACCCTGCAAGCCACCACAAGGGTGTGTGGCAGGGGGTGATTGCTCACCAAACATGCACTACATATCATGCATAAAAAAGGAATAGTATTAATATAGTAGTCAGAACTACACTATTTAAAAAAGATAGAAATTGCAAAGAAAACATGCAAAAACATTCTGTTAGTAGGGTTAGCTTTAAGTACTCATACCAACATGCAGCTACCAATGCTATTCATTGCTACTCTCCGATAGGACATATTTACCGTTATTCGTATCTCTTATTGTGCGAGGGAAAAAGGACATTTTGAATCGGTCAGTTCGGCAATCAATTTCTCTAACTTTATGATTATGGTCCAGTCTGCCATAGTAAGTTGGGGTTCGTAAAATATTTTTAACATCATCACTGAAAATGTTGCCTTGGAATTTGTGGAAGAGATTAAGTCTAAATTTCAACCTGCGATCTGACAATGATTCCCATTTCAATTCATTTAATAGACTGGTTACGCTAATATTATTATCGTATCGTCCCTTTACAAATCTTGCCGATCTTCGCTGCACACGTTCAAGTTCATTACTTAGACCGATTTCGTAGGGATCCCATACACTGGCAGCATATTCCAAATGAGGTCTAACAAGGGAAAAGTAGCTGATTTCTCGTACATGATCGTCACATTTACCCAATACTCTTTTAATGAAACCCAGTTTGCGATTCGCTTGACCAATTATTTCACGAATGTGTTTACCCCAGGAAAGATCATTTGTCAGTCTTATTCCAAGATATTTAATGGATTCCACGTTTGTTAATTCATTATTACTTATTTTGTAAGTGGTAGAAGGAGAGCTATTCTTTTTCCAAAAATTCATTACAAGACATTTCTTAAAGTTTAATTCTAACTGCCATGTATCACACTATCACCCTTCCAGGGAACCAGTCGCTCCTCCGCCAGTGCTACCCCGAGGGGTAGACTTCAATGGAACACCCCCACCTTCGGAGGACGCTGCCCTCTTCCCCCTATGCCCTTGAAGTTTTCTCTCTCCCTCCCTCACTTCCTCTCTCCCTCCTTTTCGTTCCCTCGGTCTGGGTTGTCCATGATTTTGGGTCCCGTGGGGCCTCGTGCGTCAGCTGAACGGGTCTCGCCTCGAATTCTCGTTTTCGGGATAAAAATCGGACCCGTTTTCCAGCACGGCCGCGTGTGACGCGCGCGTAACTGATAGTGAAAAAATAAAAACCAAATCTACCTTTCTCCACTCGTCCTTTTCCCATGATGTGCACTCTCCCACACCGATGATGGCGGTCAGCCACTTTTCCCCAACACACTCTGTGCCTTCGGTTTTTACTCCCGCGGTGGAATTCCTCCCCAAGGTGTCTCCAAATCGCTTATTTTGCTCATTAAGTCAACTTGATGCATTTTGTGATGTTGCAGAAGCATGAAATGAGCCTAAAAATCGTACTGCAAGCTCCAGCATATATGTTCCAGAATTTTTCAGCCCGGGATGCTCCTCACATGTTGTAGAATTAACGTAACAGGTGTAAATATCTCAAGGACGAATGTCATAAATGCTTAACGCGCTCTGATTATTTTAGCCTATAGGGCTTCATAAAGATGGACGCCGTTGATGCTCCGGAAAAGAAATTATAAAATTTACTGTTGTTATTCGTTTTTTTTCCAGTGCTTACTTTTCCCGACAAAACTCCCAAAATAACGTGACAGGAAACTTTATTGCTAGGGGTTTTCTTGCATAGTATTCTCCACATTTCCCCCAGAACTCAATTATTGACGTCTCTTTTACATTAATTTTTTCGTGTTCAGCGTAAACCAATCAGATTGTGAAATTCCATTCACCCTAATAATATAATTGATTGCATGGGCGTAACTTTGATAATGACACACTTTTGTGTTGAAACCATGTTCGTTGCTGTATTTAAATACGGTATGAAAATAGTAAGATTAACCAACATTCTAATAATATTCTCTATCAGTCGACTTGACTTGATAGAAGTATTATGCTTGTCAAGTAGCCTGGTAAGGGTGGCCCCGGTTGATTGGTATGACGTGGCATTATACAAATTGATTCTAGCCTTTGTGATGTTATTACACTTTCTTATTGATCGAAGCACGCTTCTTTAGCCGCCTCGTGTCTTCAAACTGTTTACTGCCGTATTTCCTCGCTTCGCCTGTTATACCCGAATCCTATGGGGATGCAGTCACATAATAATTTTGGCCTCAATATGCCAGCCGAAGCTGAGGTTTTTGTAGCTTTTGGTGGTGTGAACAGCAACATTCGGAACTTTAAGAATCCAGTGACGTGTGCTACCTGTCCACGGGTTAATTGAAGGGAGGGATTAGCCTCAAACTAGAGAGATTGTGGTATGTGGGATCAGCTTGAACAGATAAGCTACTTACTTGTGTCAGATTAGCGAGGGGAATTTCTGCCCCCGAATTTTAGTTCTGGAATGAGATCCTCGGGCCCGACGGTCAGGTTGGCCTCTTCCTTCCGGTTCATCGCTGCGGTTGCATGGAAGGGGTGAAATGGGGGGAGGCGAGGATAGGGTTTTTAAGGGACTCGGGGGGAAAGGGGAATAACTTGGGACCGATCGCGGCTGCGGTCGTCGCTTCCGGGGGAAGAGTTTATTCGTTCCGCGATATCTCGCGAGCCGGAGACGGACGTCATCGGTCGTGACGCAGGCTTCGGCCTCTCCCGTGGCCCTTTCTCTCCCCATCGAGACCGCTTCGCGAACCGAACCAACTTCCTCTCTCTTAGTCTCACCTTTTTCGTGTTCTTATTTAGTGGTGTGGATCCTGTACAATTTCCTCGAGTTGGCTAATGGGTTTTTTCCAATACGTGAACCGCGCGGGACGTATGTGATCGAGTTGGTTTCCCGACAATGCACGCTTCTCGAATCCGTCCACGAATGGGTTTTGCCTCAGGAAATATCGGATAGCGCTACCGGAAATTGGTTTTTGATATTTGACGACAGTTTTTCTAGCACTTCGTGACCAATCTTTTCGCCACGCATGGTTGACGTGGCGTTAAATATTTCTGCTGTCGTATAAGTAGTGAAATTTTAGTTTACTGCGAGATTTATTAAATTAATTGATCTGTTTCCGACCGCTCAATAGCTAAATAGTTTGATCCAACGCGGACATTTGCACTGGCGTCTCCTCTGTATATGTTATTATGTTCTTCGGTTGTTGTTATCCTCGTATTTAGTTAATAGCCTGAGGAGAGATTTTGAGACTGCAATTGCAGTATGAATTTTGCTCACGTTTCACTAGTTCGGTCAGCTATCCATAGCGTTGGGCTGCTTTCCGGAAGGCATGGGGTAAACTCCCATTAGATGCATCTTAGGTAAACCCAAACTGTGTGATTTACAGGGTACCAGATATTCTCTCTGGCGCGGGGAAATAAACCGGCCACTTGTGAGCCAATTGTGCTTAGTATTGGGTGAGCTGCACACTCGCAAAGCATGCCAGCATAACGGTTGAACACTGATAGTTTGAATCACATCAAATGCTGAAGTTTGTGTGCGAGACTCCTCCATTAACTCTTTCTGGTCCATTCATTTCAATAAACTCATTTTTATACCTTGGATTTGCCGTTATTTGTAAAAACTTCGATGCTCCATGTATTATTCCTCCTCCCCTTCGCAGCATTATCTCTCGGAAATGGTTGCGCGTAACGGTGGACATATTTTTTTAAATCAAATCTCAGCCTCCACTTCGTTCCGATTCTCGAGTGATTTACGTCCGCCTGGTGCGTGGAATTCGTTGGAAAAGTCCTAGGAATGCCTCAGGGGAGCGATAACCATTGTTTGTTTTTTTTCGCATTTCCTGTTGTTGGTTTTGACGCGCAGTTCTGCAGCCTTCTCCAATGTTTGTTTCCTGTTGTTGGTCGGATGCGTGATTCTTTTGCTCTTGTGTTTTGAAATGATCTTCTCTAATTTTTTAAATATGTACTTTTTTCGCGATTGTGTTAAGTCTCCCTCTTTTACTCACAATATCCTGGCCTTCAATAGTGGTTGGTTTATGCTCGTTTGTGGGTATTGGGTTATAAATGAAGTATGATGCAGAGTCATTTTACCACCTCATTTACATTTTTTTCCTCTTGAATATTTTATCTGAGGTAATCTCAACGACGGAATGGTAACACCTGTTCATAATTCGTTGGTGGTTAATTGCACATGAAATAAATGGCAACATTAAATTAATAAGATTTTTCTTCCTACGTTTGCAATGGAGCGTATTATTTAACCCCATGATTACATTGCCATTGCAGACTGAAGCAATGGGACGCATTAAGCATATTTAAGCAGCATTTTCCAAGATACTTTTTATATTTCTTTGTGGATTTCTATTGGAGTGGTGCAGATATTTTATCCATCTGGAAGAAATGATCACCTCAGTGGCATCGCATAATATTTGACAGTCTTTGGGATTAAAGTGTGTTATGAGGATCGGATGTACAATTTAATGCAATGTATCTTGCACAGTATTTTATCTGCATTTCTTCAAGAAAAAGTATTCATGCGTTTCACTCGTGAAAACCGGATACCTATCTATGTACGAACCTGAGATAAGATTATCTGGGAGGGTTGGTTCAGTACTTTTGACGTGCCGTTTCTCGTGAATATAAGTGGAAAAAGATTACGGCCCTTTGCGTCAGCGATTCTTGACCGTTTGATTGCTCCGCTCGTTTCTCTGCGCTGGCTTCACCGTGAAATTTTTAATCCTGGCACCTTTGTGATTAAAATCCACTTCATTTTCTGGATTCTACGGCGTTTGATCATGTGTACATCTTAAATATCTCATGTTATCATGTAATTATTCCCGGTTAAATAGAAGAACCTATATCGCTTTAACTTCTTATCGTTTACTTGACCGTAAGAAATTGTAATTTCTTATTGGGTAATTTTTTTGGCTTCGGCAAAATGATGGAGATACAATCCTCTAATCGATGCTCTGTGTAGATTGACGTGGTTGATTTATAACTCCGGGTTGGAGGTACTGTTAGATGGAAATTTAGTTAATCACTGCTTCAGCGGATGAGTTGCTTATCGCCAAGTTGATCTTTTCATAATGGTGTGACGATTGTGTGATAAACAAGAGTTGACGTAAACTGGATCTCATGAAGATTGTGCTGATATCAGCTGAGGCTGCGATATGCAATAAGATTTTTCTACAATCGTGATTTTTAACTAAAAGCACTCGACTATCCCGTAAGCCGCCTCGAGGGCGTGTGATGGAAGGTACTTGTCTATCCCAAAGTATGAAGGCTATATTTGCGACAATTTTTAAATAATCAACTTGGTACCTACTGTATTGTTTTTTTCTTGTAAAAGCGAAAATGACTCTCCATCCATTTGAGGACTGGTGCTTACCGGTGCTTACCAGATTTTTTATCGGTTACAAGTAGGTGTTATACGCTCACTTGGAACATGAAACATGAAAATTTCTAGCAATTATTACATTCTATTTTATTTAGCCAGATACCAAAATTGTCCCCTTATGGGCTTGTTGACGTAATCCTCGAAAAAAATAAAATTGAAATTTGGAGGGCTAGTGGGTGCTAGGCTGCAAATTTACAGGAAAGATAGTAATTCCAAAAATTAATCGATAACGTTGTAGTCGTTGGGTTCATTCCTGAGCGGATTCTCGCCGTCAGCTTGACATTAGCCAGGAGATGAAGGGAATTTCAGCGACGCCCCAGGCTAGAGGCAACCCTTGAGCTTCTAAATTAGCGAATTCGGGAGATGATACAGCCTTATTATCTGTGCTTCCATCTATCTCGGAAGGCTTTTCCCGCGGCGGCGCTGACCAGTGGCCCGGCGCATCCCTCTGCATCGCGAGTCGTTGGTGCAACGCCCTCGTGGTTTTCGCGATGAGGAGACGCGTACGTGACTGCAGTCATGTCTTCCCAGAGAAACTCTTCGAAAAAGAGTCTGCAGGACTCCGGTTCTGCAAGTCTGTGACTCTAATCTCTCTCTCTCTGGGCTGTGCGAAATTCCTATGTTCGCCATTTCCCACCCGCGGGACCGTCTCATCTTCCCACCCGATCGTCCCCATCTCATCTTCCCACCCGATCGTCCCCGCCTTCTTGAATCTCTCGTCCGTCCCATACCTTTTTCAGCGAGTGTCCTCACTTTCCGACCCAAACCTTTAGACCTTCCATGTAATCAACCGCCCTGGCGGTGCCCTACCCTTTCAATCGCAGCGTCATAATTTGATGGTAATGTTTCCGAACCCTCTCTTCTTAGTCCTTCATTGTAAAATATTCATCATCCTCGTTCATCAATCTTTAGATTGGTTTTTATCAGATTTCCAATCGATTCTCGTGTCCTACAGCCTATATTTCATGGTTTGTCATGCTTGTGTAAGCTGTGAAAAGTCGAAGAAATTTGTTTTGATGTGAAAGTCGTGTCAGTTAGATAAAAGCAGGCAAAAATATTGACTAATTAGAAAATGGAAATGGAGAGATCAGAAAAATAATTTTTGGCTAGGTAGACATCAAAATATAAAGTAGATTTTTCTCAGAACATGTATATATAGCAGAACAGTCATTGAACTCGGAGAATACATAGATGAATTGTCCCACGAAATATTTTTGTCTCAAATTCATGGGTTATCATGAAGGTCAAGCACTTTAAACTTATTAAATTTTTGAATAAATTCTGGGAGTTACAGTAAACCAAAATAATGCACAACAGTTATTATGCATTGAATCACTCCTGCTGTCTTCAACTGCATGTGCTTGAAACTAGTTTTTCGGTAGCGGAGTGATTCCAGCGAGACAGTCAACAAGTGAGTGGGGGTAGAAGCTCTTCCTGGAAGCTCCCCCTCCCGTCGAACAGAAACTCGCGAAATATTATTTAAGAACCATTTTTCCTTATATTCATTCTTCCTTTCTTAAGGCCCATGCCTGAATTATTCCTTCGCATTTAACTATTTATCTTACGGATCGTTAATATTCCATAGTTTAGACATGCCGACTTTATCACTAGTTCGACTTGCAATTTTCCGAACTGTGTCGCGAGTCTCCGAAAGGTCACGGAATGGGGATAGAAAAATTTAAAAGTGGGATTCAGTGTCCACGGTGCATTTCTATATTTCTTTTCTTTCGCAACTTGTTATATATCTCTGACGAGTTCTTACTTTGCATTTATTCCCATTCAGTTTTCCCTCGACGGCTGCGGAAAAAAAGATTAATAAATGTTAAACCGCTCTTCTCGGGCAAGGGCTTCTTTCCTCGTATCCTGTTACTCATTCTTAGAACTCGGGATTCGTTACGGGACGCGCAGCCAGTTTCTTCAGCGGTGTCATCCTCCGGGAATGCCGTGCTATCATCGATGAGAAATCGCTCCCCTGGAATAGAATGCTCATGATGAACAATTATTTCACCGACGCGAAATTGTCGTATCCGATCGAATCGGTGTATGTACTCATCTCCTGAGTACATGATCCCTTTTTCTCTGATTTAGTTGAAATAATTGAGACGTTACTGGAAAGTAAAGTGATTGGTGTGGTATAAACAGTCTAGTTAATGTAAAACTTAGGGAAGAGTGTAATGTAAGATAAAGATCCCTGGAAAACTTTTTTGCTTGAACGGTTTTAACACCCACGGATGTACTTAAAATTGATGCCTTAAAATTAGGGAATATTTTCTTTCTTGTCCAAACAACCTGCAGAAACGTATTCCTTGACGAGTTTTCTTTGGTTAGAATATTATAAGCTCCCTCAAAATTTCAATGTAATTCATTCTTTAAGATGTATCCATAATGATGAAAGAGAAATGTGAAATAATGCTTACAAATCACAAATTGAGAGAAAGATGATATTGTTTTCTTGCAAATTAAGTATTTACATGCGTTAATATGGCACTGTTAGTGATGCTTTGTTTTATTGTGCGATACATCTCCTGTGCGCTTGTATTTCGGCAGATGTTATATGGAACTACGCATGGATGGGCGAGCTTAAATTTGCGTGCGGTTCGCTGGGAGACGATTCGTTCCACTCTAATTGCATCTTCGATGGTGCATTCCACATTCGACGAGCGCCCATTACACCCCCGCGAATTCGCATACGGTTCTGCGGAAAGAAGGGGTTGCGGCCTACCGGTCGCGCGAAATCATCCATCGGTATATCTTTGTAGAATTCCTACCCACTCCCTTTCTCCCCCTTCCCACCCGCCTGGTTTCGGCTCCTCACTCGCGAGATGGCTCACCTTGTCCTTTTTGCTTTTGGGATTTGTCGTCCTCATTCCGTCTCTCTCAGGTTCCCCTCTAAGGTCCGTTCCAACGCCCCGAATACGTCTCATGGTCCTCTGGGATTCAAGTACCTACCTACCCATATGGAGGTTATGGTTTAAAACTTTCCCAACCGGCATAGGATCCGCGACTAGAAGATTTCATCCGTGGCGCATACATCTTCATTTGTGGCAGGTGTGAAGAAATCACCCAAAATCATTGCCGAATCGAGGTGACTCGGGAGGAATGTGTCGATTTTTTTTCCCTACCTTCTGTTCTATTACCTCGTTGATGTAACTTCGCTGTATTATGGCGAGTCTTTTTTTCCGTACATGGGTGTGATTCAGCGATACACACATTCGTGCTATCTCCGAATCTTCACGACGACGTACCAAGGCGGTGAGATATATTGCAGATAAAGTTCCATCTTTTTTGGGCAGTTTATCTATCTTTCCCATGCGCACCTTGTGAAATGGACCGTTATCTTGCCGCAGTAAAGGCCTAGGAGCCTTCCGACAGTTTTTACCCACAATTTCATCTACGAGGTGGGCACCCGACCCGAAACAAGTTCGTCTGATATACATGTATGTGAAAGAGACTACCTTTTCAGTTTTCCAGTATTTTATTTGTAGTATTTGATGCCATGGGGGTTAGCCTTGAAGGTTGATGATCATTAAATAATTTTTCACGAGTGTTGTTATTAATCAGCTTGGATGTATCTTGGAGAGGTAGTAATGAAATAAGAGTTGAAATAAAATGGTTCGGTCATAACCTATCGTGTCTTAACGCTTGATACAGCGATATTTTTTGTATGATAAATTAATCGTGTTTCCGTGACTTGTAAACATAATATTGACACAAATGAGGAGGAATCGCTGACGATTTAATGCTGGTGTTCATCTAAAATAGTAATTCTCAACTGCACGACGAAGGAAAGCGATTTTTCTTCGTTGGTCCTCGATGTGCGATTAAAGTCCTGTGTTTCACATTAGCACGCTTTCCTGCGAGGCTGTTTCGATCTCGTCAGTATAGCCCATCCGCTGAATCATGATCTTGGGTAAAAGACGCAGCGTGCGGGAAATATTTTCACTGCCTACGCGACCATCCTCCGTGTGCATATGGGTTTCAAAGAGAGCTCGTTAGTTCTTGCCCGCCGTCGGAAAATATATCTGTCGACCCCTGGGGGAGTGTGTTTGAAACCGCCGGGATTATCTCGGATAGGTAACCAAGTCGTCACGTGGTATAAACACAAATGGTTTGCAAATTTAGTGTCTGAATCGTTCGTGACAATATCATCAATTGCTTTCGCTCAAGTTTTTCTCGTCTGTATCCGCTATAGAGCCCCCAGATGGGGTAAAATGCAAGTATAAACTGTGAATTAGGTTGTAAGCTGTTTTAACACACCAAATTTGCGAACCATTCGTGTTTATACCGCGTGACTCCTTGGTTACTTCTTCTAGATAATCCCGGTGGTTTCGAACAACCCCTCTGGAGAACGATTCCAGGCTGTGGAGGCGGCGGTAGCGGGGGCGGTCGCAACCCCCGACTCGGACGCAATCGCCTATCAACCCCATTACCCAATTACTTGACGTAACTCTCTCGCTTGTGGATTTTAGATCACGGCCGGTCCACCCTCTCCTTCCCTCCTTTCTCTCCTCGCCTCGGTTCGATTTCCCTTTTCGCCGCCCTTCGCCCCTCCAACCTTCGTGTAATGTGTCGATGTAATATCTCTCCCCCCGCTCCCCAACCCCTTTGCCTAGCTCTCAGGCCATGACGCAAGCCGACCGCTCTTCCACCCCAGGGCCGGAATAACATTTGCTCGTACAGTTGCACAATCGGCTGAAGTTACGCGAGGTCCGGTGAAGCCTCTTTCTTAATGGAAGGGTGCTTGGTTTTCCGAAGTATCTGAAAGGGTCCAGTGCAGTCCAAACATTACAACAATTTCGGGCATTCGTCGGTAGTGAAACGAGCGGCCAGCCTTGAGATTGAAATCGGGGGAGATGGCTTATTAGTTGGCCGATATTGGGGATTAGTGCGGCCATTAACGAATTGGTTTCGACGTCTGGTATTAGTCGCGTTCCCATTAGCCACCGAAGGCACGTGCCTAAAATTCTTCGTGGAATATTGGAGAGACTACACGATTGTAATCGGAATGAAAGTTGACTATAGTGGAACGAATGGGAAGATCCCCATCAGGAGTTGGTATTTTGGTGTCCGTTGTCGTTCAGTATGCATGGTTTTGGGATTTTCCGCTAAAACTTTCGATTCTTCCCTAGCAGGAAGACCAGAATATAACTTGGTGTAAGGGCTGTGACAGATCCTCTTCTAGGAATCGCCTCTCTGCGGTTGGACGAATGATAACAATCTTCTAAACACCATGTGAAGTGCATTTTCCCCGATGAACGGCGTTCATTTAATCTTGCAAAAAATCAGAGGAGTCCAATGTAGTCTTTTGTAAATCTTAAGTTAATTCTTGCGTAGGTTTTAAGTTCAGTTTACCCAAAAAAAATCCTAGCGATATCTAAACTACCCTAGTATTCGCGATGTTATATATACTTAACTCCAGGTTGCCTTCTCTATTACCTCATTGCGGTCATTTCTTCGCGTCCAGTTGTCATTCAGTTGGCATGGCAACAGGCAACCATGCTCTTGTTCTCTCCCGACGTCCAACCCCCGTCTCCTCATCCCTCACCCACGCCCGGCACACCCTCGGCCTAGCTTTTGTCCACCGTCCTACATAGCTCTCTCTCTCTCTCTTTGCTTTCTCGTCTTTGGTACCGTACCCGTGAGCGCTCTCTGCTGACGTCAATCCGTCCGACTTGGCTGGCCGCTCACGGCAGTGCATGGCATGCACGGTCTGGCGCGCCCACGCCCCCTTCCGCCTCCTTCCCCCGACTTCTCTCCCTCCCCCACCTTGCTTCCTCAGTTTCGTTTTCACTCCGAACTCTCCCCTCCACTGCGACAGCACGAAAACTATAACACTGCCCCGGTACAGAACTAAACTTGCCGAAACATTTAATGCGGAAATCAAATTCAGTTAATACCCCAGCTAATTAAAAGTAGCTACACTGCTCAGGGGGTTCTGAAAGATTCCCCGGATGATGAATTTACTTCATTTACACCTACTTAATACCCTGCGAGCCACCACGAGGGTGTGTGGAAGGGGGTGAAGATCACAGAACATGCACTATTGACATGCAACTAGGATATTTAATGGAGACATGCTGGATAATAGGGTCACAAGCATCAAGATGGTTACTTCTCCCGTCCTTCTCAAGTTTGAAGGGTAGTATTGTAGGAGCTATGCACGTTACAATGGTATACTTCAAATACCATAGGTGAAGTTAGGCTGTGCCTATAATTTTAGTGTTTTAAGTATGATGAAACCTGTATGTGGAGCAAGAAGTATTGCCCCATTAACCTAATTTATAAGCTCTCTTCGTCTAGAGGCATTTGGAAATATCCCCCAGCAATGGTGGACATGTAGGTTGCTGGGCTCTTGTACAAGAGCTGACTTGGTGAGGCGGACGTTAGTCCTAGTCCCTACGTATGAATGTAACGATAGTGGAGTCGATTGACGATTGACGTATGATGTTATAAAATGCCATGAGGTGATAACAAGAGACCAAAGATTGTTGCGATGATATTTCAGGATGTTATCATTCTATAGCCGCTCGAATTATTTTAAAAAAATCTTTCGACATCTGTAAGCGAGAGGTTCTCGATTGTCACTCAAGGCAGTGAGATTTCTTCTACGTGAATTATTCACAGACTGTGATCTTTTTCGGCTCCTTACTTTAGCCTGCTTCCAAAGATCCAGGAGTGACACCGAAGCTTAGAAACCGATCCTATGTTCCCGGTATTCTAACATCTGAGCTCTTAACTTCACTTTCGTCGTTTCCGCTCGTTAAGTTAATACAAAATTCGGGTTTGACTTAGTTTTGTTTTGAAAGTTCACGATGCCTGTTTTAAGTGGTCTGGCATCTTTTTAAAATCATCGGTGTCGTCGAGTTAGGTTGCCCGATCGAGAGAGGAAATTGTTAAATTGAGGAGAATTCCTAGCTCAAAAGACAAAAAGCTGAGTATAGCTTGCCCATGTCTCTTGGCTTGCATGAAAACGATTCTCGGAAATCGTCGCAATCGCGTTTGCTCGCTTTTTAATCCAGGGTTACGAGGATGATTGGCGCTTCTTGTTTTGGAAGGACAGGTACATACGTTCGCCGGCACAGCGAGAAAGAAACCAAAGAACTTTAAAGTGAAAGGGCGCACTTAATAGTGATGGGGAGTACGCAATTCGTAGCTTCCAAGTGCCTGGACCTCATTAGCTGTTGAGGAGTACCTTCGTGTTAATTTATGGGTGCATTCTCTGCAGGTGAATTCTTCGAAGGTAATAAGGGGCTCGAATATTAACTCTGTGGCATTGTGCGTGAATTGCATATTACGTTTCTCATTATCCGTTTTCGGAATTAATGCACTAAATTTCCCTTTATATTTGCGATGTATCATATTAAGGTGTTGTTGCTTTCCCCCGGAAAAAGGAGTACACTGTATTTGTTTACAGTTCTTGATTTCATTTGAGTTCTTGATACCTTTTCCTCACATAGCTAATGGTATGTGCAAGAGGGCTTAAGTCTCGGGGCTTATTTCTTAGTCTACTTGGTATCTTATGTTCATTTGGACTCGTACCACCTAAACCAATAATATCATTGGTATGGTATTACTTCGGAACGTGAGTATGATCTAGTACATTTTGCATTAAAATTGCTTTCTTAAAACCTGCTCACAAGTCATGTCAGAAACTTGAACTTTACGATTAAATACTTGACAAATCCGATCTTCTTTTAACTGGCTCATCGATCTGCACCCGCAAATAACCGCTCGGAGTCTGATTTCTTGGGGCATTTTCAAATGAGGCATGCGTTAAATGGACGCTAATACATCTGTTGTGGTTTGCACTCGACTGATTTCGCGTCGCTCTGACTTGGGAAGGCTGCCTACCCGATCGGGTGTCGGTCGTTGAAATCCCTTAAATGCCGGCCGGCCCCATCGCCATCCTTGCGGGATAATAGGCCTAAGTTCAAGTCCCTGGCATATTAAGTTTCGAATCGAAGCGTGCGTTTATAATTTTCCTCCCTTAGTAGCTTTTAACGTGGTGTCATCCCTCCGCCATAATCACCATTACTGTGTCACGGCTTGATGAAAAAAATTATGCAAGACCGCGTTTGTTTACTTAATTTCCTAATGAAGTTTTTATTTTGTGTCATTGCAGCCTTCCGGGTGGAGGAAACTTCGAAATATCGTGCAGTGGACGCCATTCTTCCAGACATACAAGAAGCAGAGATATCCCTGGGTCCAGTTAGCCGGACATCAAGGTGAGTGTCACTACACGGGATTTAAATAACGTTATATTTATCTAAGTTCTTAACTGTTAGTCGTCTGCATGTTTTTAGTTCAACGTACTCGGCCAATCTTTATTCATGAATTCGGAGACCTTTTTGTGGATCCTTTTTACTCTTGATGGGAATGATAAAATCTGTGTGCTTGTTGAATTAACTCATTTTACAGTCGGATTGTAAATTAAAGAGTGCTGAGAATCTTTAAGATTTTTTAATCGTGAAAGTTTATTTAAAACCGATTCTCCGGTGATTTGTTGACCTCCTAATTCACACTTTCTTGGCAACGTCCTTAAATGACGAAGCAACTGGCTGCTAGTCGACCTTCATTCGTGGCCATAAGGTTCCTCTGCAGTGAAATCATTTTTTTACCCACTAAGCGTGTCCGTGAATAAAGGTTTTATTATTCCTACTCGGATTTCGGGTGATGCCACAGGCGGTAGGGTAGCTTTGAAGCAACATTGGAGGACGCGGAGGGGGATTCTCCCTTCAGCGTTCCTATTTGTGTATCGTGACCGCTTTAATAAGCAGTGGGAAGAACTGTTTTCGACAAGTAGCGTCGTCTTCGCTTGTCGCCAATTAGATCGCATTAGCGTATCTGCTACCGAGCTCTAGTCCAACGTCTCGTGTGCATAAAAGTCGTCATCGTATCCATCGCGGGAGAAGTCGGCAACATTTTTATCGTCTTCGTGTTTTAATGTGCACTTGCTCGTATTCTTTCGTTACTTGGTGTGGAATTTCCCTTTTTCCCTCACATGATGTTTATCGCTATCCCTTCGGAAGTCATTGCTTTATTGAGTTTTGTTCATGAATAAAGGAAGCGTCTCCAGTTTTGGGAGACGTATTCGAGGATATCGGTGTCCGATAACATGGGTAGAGTTTTTTCAAGCCGTTCGCTTTGAGGCGTTATGTTTAAAGCTTTGTATCTTGTTTCCAACATAATTAGGTACTGCACGTAATTGTTTTGCTTTTTTGTTTATTTACTCTACAACTGGCTCTAAAACTGGTGCTTAAATCCTTATGGTGGGGATTTTGTGTGGACACACAATTAATATCATGATTACCGAAACTATAGATTTTGTAATGTACTACATCAGCCGAGCAGGCAGTTGAGATGGGCGTAAACTGCGAAGTAACGACCGGAGTTCTCAGGCCATGACTAATTTAAAAATATGGGGCCTTAAGTATCTGCTAATCCGGGATTGGGTCATCAGTTGGAGGTAATCGGGAGTAGAGTTGGATATTCTTAGAGCGTCTCGAATTAAAGGCGCGAATTAAAAAGATTGGACTCCAAGGTTGACTGACCGTCAGCGGGTCTCTCCGCAAAAGGCGCTCGTCCCCGGAGCGATGAAGTGGCTTATGTTCCTCGGGGTTCTTGAGGACGCAGCCTTGCCCGTCGCAGAGGTCGCCATGTGCATCTATGTATTTATCATGCATGTATCTATTTATCTTCCGAACGCGGCGATCATCTCTCTCGGCTCTATGCGAGGTCTTTATCGTTGGTAGTTACCAGTCCGTTCATTCGGTCTTGTCTTTTTTTTTTAAAAAAAAGGGAGCGAGAAGTCTCATGCCGAAGGATATTTTGAGTGGGAGGAGAAGTCATGTGCTTCGGAGAAGTGGTCCCTTACGGTCCTTCAAGGACTGTTTGTTCCCTTCGGCGAACCTTTTTGGATCCCCTTCCCCCTTCTCTCGATCCTGGGTATTAATGTGTCCTCCTCCTGAATGGGGTGCGGTTCCATGAATGGAAAGGGGCCGTCTATTCCTCTTTCCTCGAACACCCCTTCTGCCTGCCTGCCAAGTTCTGCTCCCATCATGTGCCCGGCCTCCCAAACAACGAATTCAAATCCTCGCCGATTCAGTTTACCGGATCTCAGGAATCATTCTCTAAGAATCATTGGCCTTAAAATGTTATGCATGCGTGTATTACGATCATTTCGCGAATTGGATGTCAATAGGTTGACTATAAATTTGTGATTCCACACGCTCGTTGTTCTTCATCTCGAGCGATTTCAACGCTTCATCGCCGGGGGATGGAGGCGAGGAAATTCAGTCAGTGAGAAAATGTTCCACAAAGTAAACTCGCTTCCGATTAACTTCGTGTGGCTTATGAGAAGGAAGGCTGGCGTTAAATACGGAATTTTTTTCCAGTCGCATCCCATTCGTATCTTTAATTATATGTGTGGGTCTCGCCTGATTTGAAGTTTCTTCTACCCATTACGTTAATAACTGGGGGGTAAGTGGCAGGGGATGTAGTGGTCACAAGCCTTGAAATAATGGATGAATAGGAAAGATAAATATCTATATATTTGTATCCAACCATTAGTTACGCAATAGCCTCTGATGTTTTGGAAGCTTTTTTTCCGTTTCTCCGCATTTTTTTGCGATGGCTCGAAATTTTTTAAGTACCTGCCGATTCGATTTGTCACCTTTCGCCTTCAATGTTCGTGTCGGGTGAACAAGAAAATTGATGGGCCATTCTATTCCACGATAGCACGATGCACCCAAGTTACGTGCACGGAATTTGTCGTTCGTCAATAGAAAACGGCGGCCAACCTCTTGGGAACTCGACTTCTCTTTTCGCCTTAATAACAGCCCCGACGGCGGGCTACTGTGTTGTGCGTGAAATGAATCGTGTGATGAGTAGAGTGGTGGGATGCCCTCGAGAAGGAGGAGAACATACACGAAAATATCTTCGGAGATGCGTCGGTTGGGGAGGAGTGGAGAGAGAGGGGTCGTTCGTCGGTGGTGGCTGGGGCCCAATTTAGACGGTCAGTTGAACTCTGAACTTCGGAGGGAAATAGCTCGGGCCAGCGAAAACAAGTCGGCGGTCGCCGTTGATGGTCGAGAGGACGGCGGTAGTAGTACGCTGTTTCGTGTGCCATGCCTCTTCGTTAAACACTTCGGCCTCAGCCTCTCGGAGACCTCTTTTCATTCCGTCCTTTTATTCTTTCGAGTTCTCACTCACCCACGCCGAACACTGACCGGAGGAAGTTTTTTTCTCTCTCTCTTTCTCTCACCACCTCGATCTAGTTACTCCGGGTTATCCGGTGAGCTCAAAAATGTCAGCTATGTTAATGCCTCCCGGACTGGAAGGACGAGGGACAATTTTGTTCTCTGGTGCTTTTCATTAGCTCCCCGTAAAAGGAATCATTCCAATCCCCTTATCCAATCCTGTGTCTCACGGAATGATAGCTCACGGAACGGAAAGAGCGTGTGCTTTGCACAATGTGCAATCGGCGGAAAGAAAACACCTGAAATGCTCGTTGCAAATGGCAATAGTTCCCAAGCTGTATTGCCCTTAACCGGAGTGAATTGCCTTGCGAGTGTGTCAAAGGACGTAGGGTGCTAAAAAAATGTGAATGGTGGATAAATCTGATGATTAATGTCTGTCAAGGTTTGGAGGGAAACATTTGGTGGGGAATTCAACAGTAATATCGAAGCCTCGTTTAAATCTGACTCGGTTTAAGTAATCAGTATTCAAAATCCAGCGCATAGTAATGCTGCAATGATGCTAATATTTGACTAGTGATCAGATAATGTTTAAAGTTTTGTCTCCCCATCAGTCACCTGTCATTTAAATAGAGATAAAAAAATAGCTTCCGATATTAACTTTGAGGGCTTTCGCCAGAGTTATTTTGGTCCATTGTCTAGGGAACTAGTAAGAACGAGTTCTGGTGGACGATCGCTAATCCTCTGACTCACTATTTTCTCTCGCGCCGTTTTATCGAGTTGCTTGGACGTACTGGGTTGGGGGAGGAGTCGCCATTCGCGGCTCAACAATTGACTGGCGGCTGATTGGTCGCTGTTGTTCCACGACGGGCCCGTTCGTTGTCGGAACCAGCCATGCCTGGGCCTCGTGATACTCTGATTCGCATCATGTGCACGTGGTGGGCGTGTGACATGGCTGGGTAGATAGGGTGGAGTGCACGAGGGCCTGTCATTGGCCGTAGTACGAACGGATTACGGCTGTGAAGTTGAGCGAGCGGGGTGAGGAATGGCGGGAGAACTCTCGTATCCCGCCTCCGGAGATGGGGGGGTGTATAAAAAAAAACAAATGAAGATTCCTTCGCGCTCTCCGCTCTTCCTGTTTTCCGTGCCCCCGTCCCGCCTTGTTCCTCACCTTCCGGAACTTGAAAAATTGGTCTTCTGACGACACGAAGCAAAGTTCGTGTGACTTTGGAAGGGGGTTGAAGAGAGCTAGCCTCAAGTAATCGCGATATTGACAGCAATTGCCGGTCACGAAGACGCCGCGTGTTGCCAGAGAATTTTAAACGAATAATTTGACATCCCTCCCCCAATTCCCTCTGCCCTCCCGAGGCGTGTGACGTTGCTCTGGTCTCCTGATTGGCCGTAATTCGATTGCGGTGGTTTAGTAGTTTTCTGTAGAATTGTGTGCGGCGAAGTATTTTCTTCTCCACACCGCTCTTGATTTCAGTCTCTGATAAACGGGCCTTGAATTGGTCGAATTCCTTGTCTTCAAAGCTGTTAGAAAGCTTTCACCATGATTGGTGAAAAATTTCCTTTAAGTGTAAGCACCCAGGTTAATTAATTCCGTTTATCCTTGTGTTCATAGTCCTGTTTTTTGTCCCACATCTTTGTCAGAATTGTTCTGGTTTTTGAGTTTTTTTGTTTTCTTATTATATATTTTTCCTGCATTACAGGAAACTTCAAAGCTGGGCCAGAGCAAGGAACAATACTCAAGAAACTGTGTCCCAAAGAGGAACTTTGCTTTCAAGTACTGATGAAGGATGTTCTTCGGCCGTATGTTCCCGAATACAAGGGACACGTGACATGCGAAGATGGAGATGGTATCCTTTTCAAAACAACACCATAGATTACCTTACATGGGCAGGAGATGCTCATGTATGTCATTAATAATATTTTGGATGGGCTATTTAAATGTTTTAAAAAAATGACATTGAATACCCAGTTTCACCTTCATAGAAGAGGGGTTAAAAATACCTAGCACCTAGAAAAGGTTAAAATCTTGTTAAGAGGTTTCCTCAATTTCTCCAACACTAGGTTGTCAGGAGAATTATGTGGAACTCCATACTCTTATTAATTCAGTGTAATCCAATCAAGATAATTATTTTTTCAAATGATCCCTTTTCTATGCCTTTTATAAGCATACTTACATATAAATTTTCTCTTTGAGATTAATGTTAATTTAATGTTTTGCTGTAAAATCCTTGACGGAATCATAGAGTATCTACAACTCCAAGACCTCCTGGGGGATTTCACAACCCCATGCGTTATGGATTGCAAAATTGGAGTACGAACGTACTTGGAAGAGGAATTAGCAAAAGCCAAGGAAAAACCGAAATTACGAAAGGTATGTCTCAAGTTTCATATTTTCCATACTAAGCTTAATTTAAAAAATTTTGCTGCAATTTTTGTGCAAACATTTTCATGATTATTTAAAGATTTGATAAAAAACATTGGTTATATTTCATAATTTCTATGCATTTTCTGTAAAACAACGCTCATTATTGGTACCTTATTGGTACAGTGATGGTAGCACTCACTACCTTTTTAGCCCTTGACATACGTATTAATAATAGCCATATTTTTAAATTAACTGTGAACTAATATTTACTGATGCCATTATTCCCTGTAATGGCCATTCATACCCATCATCATCACACACTAAAGATGGTCTTGTTAAGAGCATAATCTATAGGTTGGTTAATATCCCATTATCTAAATTTATTTTTGAAAAAGTTGGCCTGTATGATTTTGTGTGAGGGTAAATATATAGTTCACATATACAGGCAAAACTGGCAGGATATTCAAGAGTTGAAATAAAAGTACTGCAGTATTACTGTAATCATTGGGCAATTCATTTGCTTCTGTGAAATAGCTGTTTCTGCTAAGAGAATCATTGGAGAATTATTATTTTTTTAGTTGCATGAGCAAGGGGTGCGAATTGATTTTCTTGATCATTATGATTTTTTTTTATGATTAGTGGTTCTATACTCTTCTTAAAATCCACCACCCTCCCAATAATCAATCATCAGCCCCAATGAACTTATCCAACCATGACTTCATCTCATCTGTTTAGTATGCCATCTCCTAGCCCCACTTGCTGTTCCTCCCACGTCCTTTTTCAAAGAATGTTTATATTTGTGTGCTTACCCAAGCTGTGCAACACTTTAAATAATGACACTTGGTTCCAAAATGGGTGTAGGTTTTCATTTAATCTGTGAAATATAACCAGTGTTTTCATTCCAAAATTTTACAATTTTAATATTTTGTATTGGTGTTGACTTTTTCTGGTATAAGATTATTTTAGTGCATCAACTGATTACACTCACACAAAATTGTTTTAGTTTATCAAATAATATCACTCAAATAAGATTGTTTTAGTGATTCAAATAAAGCTGATAGATAAGCAATTTTTAAAACGATGATTAAATCCATTTTGCTCATTGGTGGATTTTAATAAGTTATGTTATGTTTTCCAGGATATGTATGAAAAAATGATTCAAATTGACGCTAATGCACCAACAGAAGAAGAGCACAGGCTAAAAGGAGTTACAAAGCCAAGGTAAGCTACTGCTAATACTGATGAATACTTCAATGCAGTTTGTGCTACCTTTTCAGTTACCTTTGCTAAACATGAACCTCATTGCTTACTAATGAAAATTATTTAATCTTATTGAGGGGCACCAGCCCCTTTTTTAAGCCTTTCTTTAACACTGAGATATCTTGTTCGGTAGGTACATGGTATGGAGGGAAACTATATCGTCGACAGCTACCCTGGGATTCCGGATAGAAGGCATCAGGAAAGCTGATGGAAAATCAAGTAAAGACTTCAAGACAACAAAAACAAAAGATCAAGTCATGGCAGCATTTAGAGATTTTGTTGTTGGATTCCCTCATGCTGTGGTGAGTGTCTTTTTATAATATTTCTGTCAGTTCATCTCCCATCTTTGTGATTTCATTTTTCCATTTTACAACCTGGTGAACTTGGCGGGTTTTCATGATTATCTTCTTCCCCCCTAAGAGAGCTATGCATAACCTATTTCTGAACTAAGATGTTCACAATCTCAGGTAATCCACAGAAAGAAACATTCATTTTTTAATGACGTAGAATTTTTGTGTGTTAAATATTTTTGAAAAATGTATAAATTGGCTTCTCTTGCATCCTTAATACTTTTTGGTGCTAGAAGCCCATATGATGTCTTACTTAAGTCAATGGTGCATTTATGCCCTAGAATTCAAACCCTTATTAATACATGCCTATTTCATTTTTTTCAATGCTTAGAGGCATTAGGCTCTGTATATTACAATGCTCTTGCTGTTATGATGTTTTAAAAATGTTACAAAAAAACAACAGAATCCAGAGTTCTCAATATAAGTTGATTTCTGGCAAAGGGATTTTCCCAGCATGTATCTTGGAACTGCACATTTTTCTCAGATGAGGTTGTTTAAATGTACATTGTGGTGCTATTCAGAAGTGATACTTATGTATTCAAGTTGCCTTGTTACCTTCAGATCATAAATTTATAATGTTACTGCCATGTATAATGTTGGCAGTTAACTGAAAATGTTTCATCAAAATTGAGTTGCTTCTTAACAAACAAATGTTTACATTACTTTTTTCTTCTTTGTAGCCAAAATACATCCAGCGGTTGAAAGCAATCAGAGCAACACTTGCTGTATCAGAATTCTTCACATCTCATGAGGTATGTACTTTCTAACCATTATTTCAAAATAAATTTTTATAATTGTAAATATGTGCTTTTCAACATTCCACTATTTGTAAGATCCTCTTTGACATTTGTTTAGCATGTCTTATTGCTAGTCAAATGTTTTCAAGGAGTGTCCAGATTTTTTATTAAATGGAAACAGACACAATTTCATTTTTCCTTTACCATCTGATTCTGAAAAGTTGGTATCATCATTCCTGGCTTGAAATACCATCTTGGAAAACAGTTAGATTAATTTTGATTAATCATCCCTCATTGCCCATTATGAGTTGCTTTCCTCCAATTTCATGATTAAATGGTCTAGTGAAGGGCATTTTTTGGCACATAGACATTCAGTTTTTTTCCATTTCATATCCTCTCTTGATAAAAACATATTCTTCGGGAAATTAGAACTTAACATTTTATTTTTTTTCCAAAATATTATTTCTTTTTTCATTGTCCATTCTAGTTATTTTACACAGTTCTGTTTCTCATGTCATTAGCCTCTACATCATAATGTTCCGTGTTTTAAAGTCCCATATTTATTTTTGCAGGTCATAGGCAGTTCCCTTCTCTTTGTTCACGACAAAAACAATGCCAACGTGTGGCTGATTGACTTTGCCAAGACGCTCGTCCTTCCCAATGGCTTGAAAATTGACCACTCCTCGAGGTGGGTTGTTGGCAACCACGAGGACGGCTACCTCTCTGGCATCAACAACCTGATCCAGATATTTACAGAGATGCAAGAGCAGGACCAGACGACGCCCACAATAGGGGTCGTTCCCACGACAATAGTCACGGCTGCACCGGAGAAGGTGCAAGAGGAAAGTGAGCCAGAGCCTTGCATCGAAGAAAAGAGGAACGCGGCAGAATGGGACTTGTCGAAAGAGAGGGAGTCTGCCACATGATGCACGGGACATCCCGGGCCTGGGCAAAGGTCAAGTGGCGCGAACCCTGATGAACAGGAGGGATGATTAACTTTTCCCAGTTAACAATAAGAATCTCGTTGTTGTGAGTTGCCCTGATTTTGTCGTTAGCACTGATGGAGCCTCAGATAATCTTCTCAGGAAGCACTCGTATTAAGTATTGTGTGAATGTGAGGAGTATACTGTTGGGGCAATCGGAGCCAAGCTTGCCTCATGAAATGTTCCCTGATGGATTCGGCTCCGATTCAATTTTTTTTACAGATTTTTAGTTTTTTGGTTGGGCATTACGTAAATGGTTCTTAGCCAGATTCTCAGGTATAACAGCTAGTGTGGAACTTGTTTTTATGGTTTATTCTCAGGAATGGATTTCCGAGGGTATACAAGTGATTTCAGTGATAGCTCCTCTCATCAAGAGTGGTAAGCAGTGCCCCGTAACTCGCTGCTCTTCATCCGTTGGTGTTCATCAAGTCTTTGGAGGCATCATTAAGTCTCTCGACTTGTTAGCCTTGTACATTAGAGAAACATTGAGTTATGAACTGATGGGTATGGACACTGACGAAAGTGGAAATGAGGTAGCATGAAGATGATGTGATTCAATGTCCGTTGGACTACTTCCCTGTGGGAAACAAATTCACATGAACATGTTGAGTATAAAGGTTGACAATGGTTTTGAAGCCTGCTTTGTCGCATATTTATTTATGGTGAATAACATTTGTGTAAAAACTCGATGTTTGCATTTGAATGTTGTTTGTGAACTTTTGATGTTCTCTCCGTTAATGAGCTGTATGTGTGTGTGAGTGAATGCTTGTTTGTTGACTAGAAGCAGACATGAATTTTCTTTGAATCTATTAAAAATGAAGATGACAAAATATTTTTGTCTTCTCACCTCAGTATTTTTATGGACATAGTTTTATAATAATTCATTATCTTAATTTTGTGGGGGCAGAGATTTTTACTGAACTCTAAATGCTTCCTTCACACTTGAGGTGCATACCTGCAAAAATTCTTCAAGCACATCCTCTTGTGAAAGTTGAATTCAAGGTAGTTTTGACCTCATTCTAGTTGTAACTCATTTGCTATATTTGCAACAAAACTATTAACCTTTTTTATTAGCATATTTTGGCTGTTAAAAGCCAGTCTTTTGTCTAAAATGTTTTCATGAAAGCGAGAATGTTCTTAAATCACTGAATGTTAATTTGCTGCACTATGTGGAATCTGAAAAGTTTTTTTTTTCATTACATTATAATTGTAACTTGTGTAAACATGCACCACTTGCAGTAAAAGATTGTCATTATTTCATTCAAAAATTGTTTTATTTTTCTAACTTCATCCAGGATGTTTACGACCATCGTTTCTGGCAGGCAGGCTTTTGGGAGTCTTCTGCGTTGTCATTATTGATGGTAACATTTCACCCACTCTGCTGCAGGCTGAAGTCATCACTGGGATGCCTGAGAACAATTATGACAACCCAGAAGACTCCTGTAAGCCTGCCTGTGTCATCAGAATGACTTGAAAACCTTTGCCAGAAATTAGAACATCTGTTTTACCTAGTCAATTTATCAACTAGTCTCATATTCAGAAATTTAGCAGCTTCAAAAATTATTTCCGGCATACCAAATGTCCTTTCCAAAAAGTATTATGAAGATGGAAGTAGGTGATGATCATATTGGTTCAGCATTATTTGGCTCACAATGAAGGTAGGTGAAGTTACTATGAAGGAAGGTACTATGTTAAGCTCAGGTTTCAAGTAAATGAGGGACCAAGGGTATTTAATGTCTTTGCAAGTCAGGTATGCAGGAATATATAAATAATTTTTATATTCTTTTTTTTATTTTTCTACCAATTTTTGAGACATTCCATGCATTCATACTTGAAATAAACCTTATGTATGCCTATGTATGGGTAATAATTAATCATCCTAATTTTGTGGGGGCAGAGACTCCGACTGAACTCTAAATGCTTCCTTGGTGTTAGCGCATCATTAAGTCTCTTGACTTGTTAGTCTTGTACAGTAGAAATATTGAGTTATAAACTGATGTTGTGGACACTGGTGGAAGTGAGGTAGCATGAATATGTTGTGATTCAGTGTATGTAAATATTTTGATTTGAATTCTTATTTGAATACATAGTGGATAAAGTGTTATAAAAACTGGGATTTCACGAGGGTGTCATTGAATATCTGAGAATGGTCAGTCAAAACTTTTGGGAGTAGCTTAATAAAGATAGGTTCTTCCTGGATCCTGGACTTAGGATAAAAAGGCACTTCCGGAGAAACATGAGAAATTGAATATTTTGATTAAACGGGTGGTGAGAATGTTGGTGGTAAAATAAATGCTGATGGAGATACTAGTGATGGATGACTGCCAACTATGGAAGATACTATATGAGGATTTGTGGCTACAATGTCTGTTTTCAATGTAAAGTTTCATATCGGATTGCACTCTCATGGAGTATTTTAACAAATATGCTGCATAAAGTATGCTATTATGATTTTACGTCGGCAGGCTACACAAACCTATCTGCTGTTCACCGCATACATTTTAGTACTGTAATCAAATCATACATGTATTAATAGTGTATCCAACCATATATTTTTACTTCGATGTTCTCATAATTGTGTGATTGTTTCCCATTAAAATCCACTGTATCAAGAGTACCTCCACCAAGAACATTTTAACTATGGCATGAAACCCAGTGTAGCCAAGGGCCACCAACCGTAAATATCTCCCCACCTGCCACCGTATGCCATGGCAGACATGTATCATTGCTATTATCGTGTTTTCATAACAACACATACTAACAATGTGACACAATGAAGGTTATTTTTGTTCTTAAGCCCATAATGGCATTCCTACATTAACGTGTTTGAAATTCGGGGAGTAAATAAGGATTACGTAATTTAAAAAATACACTTTAGTACCCTTAGGAAAGGAATTGTACAGAAAGTTTGTGTGGGTGCTAAGGGGAATGTCAACAAGAATGCCATCGTATTACCATCCACCATGGTGGCCACTGCACATTTGTACCTAAACTCAAAATGCTGGCGAAAATTATTTTAAAAATATTCTATCGGAAGTGACTTTTAACACTTTCAGTAGCTGCTGTGGTATGTCTACCATACTGAATGACCATTAAAAATAATGAAATGTTCATGTCTGATTAGAGAATGCATTTCAAAGTTGAGCTGCAAATGAGACGCATGGGAAAAGGGTTCATTCAAATGAGCACAGCTTTTTAAAATAACATTCCAATTCTTAATTTGTAAAATGGAATCTTTCCCAGAAACTTGGTAAAATAAAACATGGTACTCGAGGCTAGAATTTAATTGGTGGGAATGGTAAATCAATCTCAAAATTAGTTGTACCTAATTGTACTGAATGCAGGCTATTTCGAAAATAAAGAAGCTGTAAGTAGGTATAAAGGGTCACAAGGAAGGACCTTAAAATTACTCTTTGGTTGTTCATTAGATTTAAAATTTTACAACTTAAGGTTGTTCATTATTAATTTACATTACAGCAAAGAAACAGCTGCTCTTTCTGATTCCGTGATAGTTTTGGTCCTATGATGTCACAAGCAAAATTTCACATTGACTCTTCCAGTATCAACCTCAATCAATTCATTATTGACTTCAGTCTACGTCAAATTTTTAATTTTAAGTAATTGTTTACACAATATTAAGTTAAATAACAGGTTTGGGTCTATAAATTTGTTTTTTGAACATAATTTTCACATTTAAGTGTGGGCAGAAACCAAACAAAAGGATTATTTACTTTTTAAGGCACCTTGGAAATAGAAAAGTCCCCTGGGTTGGGTTTTGGAGGGGGAGGGCAAGGCATTCTTATCTAGACCTCACCCTCTCTCTCTCTCTCTCCAAATAGTGCACTCCATTCAACAATCGGGTTGCATCAGATTTAAAAATGGAATGGGGTTTACGAAAACATGAATTTTCACTCATTGTTAACTGTATTTATAGCATACTCAAGCTCTCCAATAATCTCTTACGTAAAATCTAATGTCCTGATTGACTGACACATTCACTCATCAAAGCACAGCTCAAATCATTGGAGATTGAAAATGTGAAATTTTCAGGAAATATCCCTGTTGCGTTTTAGGGGCGCACTAGGAGAGGAGTTTTGCGTACACTAATTTTAAGGGTCGTTTTTATCCCTTTATAGTTAAATTTTACTCCCATATGAAAAGCACTGAAATCGGTGCAGATGATTTTTAATTTGCTTTTTTAAATTAAGTAGTTTAACCCTAGATAATGGATGGAAATTTTCATCACGATACGAAAAAAATGCAGAATTTAATTCTTCCTAATGCGATACGTTTTTGAAGAATGTTTTTAGCTACAAATTCATCAACTTTTCTTAGTTTTCAACAATCAAAATTTCCTTGGTAACCAGGCGTGAAAACACTCCAATTCGATTTCCATCCGATTTCATTGATGTTAAATGGATAAGCCTGCAGGTATAAAGCACAGGTCAAATGGCTCATTTGAGAGTTGAAGTAAGAGCTCAGGAGGGAAGAACACTCTTTCGCCAGCGCTCGTCGAGTGTGAACGTGCCTCTGTTCCCAGCGGTATGCTCAAGGTGCGTTGTGTGCCACAGTGAAATTTAGAATCTCGGTGGTGAAGAGTGAGTTTCGCTGTAGAGACGTACACCAGTTGATATATTTTTTGGTGATCCATCTGGATTTGTTCCGAGTGTAACGTGAGAATTGGCTGGATTAATGCAATCCTTCTCATCATGAGCATCGTGTATTGTGTGCCGAAAGTCGACCCGGAATACCGTCCACATCACTTGTTCAGCCGTAACTTCTTCGGTCGTGTGTGGAGGTCCCGCTGTCCAGGGAAGACATTGATGGAATCGTTGCCGGTGGCCAGAACTGGGAGTGCTTGGATTGCCAGACTTGACGCAGACTGAGTCGTCAAGCTGACGTGGCAACTGAGGCAGGTAAGATTGTTGAAAATGAATTTAATTAAGTCATTTAATGATGTGTATTGTCTGTTTCAAGAGCTAAAGTTGGATTTCAAAGGGGTTGAGAAAAACTTAAGTGATTCTATTAATAAGTTGTGTGACAGATTAGATGAAAGCATTAAAGTCGTTGAAGCTGAGGGGAAGAAATTGAACGAGTGCTACGATAGAATGGAGCCTTTAAAAAGAAGAAAACTTAGTCCTTAAAAACATTATTGCTGATAACCAAAATCGTACAGTTGAATTAGAACAAAGTTTGTTAAAAAACAATTTAGAAATCCACTGTGGTAAATGTTAGCGAGAGGGTTCATATTTACGTATTTTTCTCTTTCATGTCCTTCATCACTTTTTATGTGATATCACTACATATGTATCTCACTCGAGGCCTTCCCTTGCCATTCTTCCCATCCATTTATCCGTCAGCAATTGTCTTCAACAGGCCATCGTGTCTTAATATATGGCCGATTAAGTTATCCCGTCTTCTTCTTAGAGTTTTCAGCAGGCTGCTCTTTTCTCCCACTCTTCTTAAGACTTCTTCGTTTGTCACTCGGTCGATCAATTAAATCTTCAACATTCTTCATTAGCACCACATTTCGAATGCTTCCACCCTTTTCTTTTCCGCTGCTGTCATCGTCTGTGCCTCACTACTATAAGGAAACATGCTCCAGATGGATTGTTTCTTTACTTCTACGCTTGTATTTCCAGATGTCCGATTTCCAGATCTCCAGAATTTCCAGATGGTTCAGATTCCCACAAGGTAGTGTGATAGGTCGACTCCTGTTCCTTTTGTACATAAATGATATCAAAAGGTGATCAAAAGTAAGCTTCGTCTACCAGATTACTACTCTGGTCTTCGTCTATTTGCCGATGACGCAGTAGTGTGCAGGGAAATTCTATGCCCAAATAATACTAAATATTTAAATGATGACCTACAAGCAATTGAAAAACGGTGTGATGTATGGCAGTTAGAATTATTTTTTTTTAATGTGTAGTAATGAATTTTTGGAAAAAGACATATTCTCCTCCTGGCACTTACAAAATAAGTAATAATGAATTAACGAACGTGGAATCCATTTAAATATCTTGGAATAAGACTGACACATGATCTTTCCTGGGGTAAACACATACGTGAAATAATGGGTCAAGCTAATCGTAAACTGGGATTCCTCAAGAGAGTGTTGGGTAAATGTGACGATCATGTACTAAGTATAATTAAGTATATTAATATATAAGTATATTAGCGTCAGAGGCGTATCAACATGGTTGGGGGCCTGGGGCGCTTCTCGATATGTGGCCTATTTCACTTTAAAAAGTTTAACTGATTTTAAGGCACAAAAGTGATTGAATTTCAGATGCAACATTTTTAAGAGAGTGTATGTTGAAATTCAGCACTAATATCTTGTTTAAAAACAAGGCAGGTGAAGGACTGAAAATCAGATCAGGTGGGACTTATTTTAAGTTAGGCCTATGCTGAATTTAAGCCCTAGTCTGGTAATAATGCGTGTTGCTACTGAAATTCAAGCCTACTTTGAGGGGCTGTCATATTTTAAAGCAGCTGCAGGATTGAAAATCAGACCAAGATTATTTTAAGATAGGCCCATGCTGAATTTAATACTAGGGCTGTCTTAGCATGGAAATCTTAAGGGCATCTTAAAATAAGTCCCACGTAACAATGCGGGTTGCTATTTAAATTAAAGCCTACTTTTATGGGATGTCTAATTATAAATACATATTTAAACACTTCACACGGACACAAACCAAAACCCTAAGGTTTCATATTTCTACTCGATGATACTGTTTTACTGACTAAATTCTTCGATAAAGCAAAGGTAAGTCATTGAAAAATATTTCAGGGCTGAAATGGGAACACATTGAAAATAACTTCTAAGATAATATGAAAATTTGTTCTTTTATTGGAAACAAAATAAACCATACAAAGTCTTCGATACCAAAGATATGTGCCAGTATCTACATACCAAGGGAGGAACTGTCACTTGACGAGGGGGACTAGTTTTTAGTTCCTACTACCCCGCCACGTAGACAAAATAAGGAATATTAGTCTCAGGATACGTCACTCAGACACAACTGGCTCCCTTCTGCAAACAAACGAAGTATCAACGCCACATTCTCACACCATTAATTTATCGCACGAAACATATTTCACCTACTTACAATAAAATTTGACTAGACTTCGAATTTTATTTCTTTATACTCCGTAATCCTTTTTGAATTCCATCTCCATGGTTATGCTCCGCCGATCAGTCTCTGCTATTGGCAGGTTAGCTCCAATTGCGGAGCCAATCAAGGCTTGCTCATTTTCAGCCCGGGTGATCTGAATTTCAAGTCACAGCCATCTTATTTTCAATATGCTGTTGTTAAGTTCTTAAAATAAGACGGAGGTGTGTCTGATTTTGACACATGTTGACTTAAGTTTAGATTACTACCGTAAAATCAGACAGCGTTTAAATTCAGATCGCACTTAAAATCAGATAAACTTTTTACAGTGTTGGAATTTATAAAATTGACATAGCCTACGCAAGTATAATAGAGGTAGATGCCTTTTTCTCGTATTTCTGCAGACCCAGAATAAACTTTTTATCAATGGATTACGTCATGTATCTCAATATTCAGAGAATAGTACGTTTATTGCATTCTAACACTCTTTTAATAACTTCGATGTAAGTAAGGGCACCGGTTTATGGCCGGAGGAAATTTACGTAAGCATGCTATTACATCGGTAATGGTATTTAATAGGTATGACATGAAGAGTTGTTATTTCACAGGATTATTTTATTTACAATAGAAATCAAACAGAAAAGTTAGAGATTTAAATATTACAGTAGTAAGAATTAAATGTTTTTCTTGCGAGATTTTATCTCTGCAAACTGATTTATTACATCATCAAAATTTACTCACTTAGCAACAGCGTTCTCTATCGATATTATAGCTAGGCCTGTCTGGTCGGATTAGCTCATTTTCGAGCGAAGATAATTTTCATTAAGTTTAGAAAAACTTCTTTCACACGAAGAGACAGACACACATACAGTCTAAAATAGTTTTAGGGCTATTGTTAAATATTTAGTAACGACTCTTGAAAATCCATATCGATAATGCACTGCAGCATATTCAAAGCGGACCTCATCTTTAGAAATCCCTGAAGCCTATAGTTGCCTTTGAAATCTCATGATTTCTGGCACCATTTCTTCCTTCTCAAAATCATCAAATGTTTTTGTTAGTTGCTAAACTAGAAGGGGAAGTTGGTCATCACTTGCTTTTACAAGATTCATCGGATGAACAGCAGCAAACTGTTTGTAAACATTTTTCATTGAGGTTGATCTAGTGTTTAGCTCTACAAGAAACTTATCAGTGAACTCCAGCATAGAACTCTTCACTTCCTACTGTGGAGTCAAGCCTGCGTCTTTGGCCTTTTCTCCTGGCATCAAATGTGGTGGACGGGAAGAATGGCAAAGGAAGGCCTCGTGTGAGATATATGGAACAAGGGATGGAGCATGTGAAAGAGAAGAAATACGTAAATATGAAGAGATTAGCTGATAGAAGAACTCATTGGAGAGCTGCGTGAAACCAATCTGAGGATTGATGACTAATGATGATGACCACAAGAGGAGGAAGTAAAGAAAATTGACGCTACAAATACATGTCATTAACACCTCCGCTGTTCGATTTGTATCAAGATATTCTCAAAATTATCATGAGAAGAAACTATTGCGCGTTTGTATGAGAATCTCTAGAATAAACACCTTTCCTAAGATTTGTCGTTACCTTAATAATTGACCCTCGACGGACCCTCTAGGTGAGCTCTAACAATACTTTATCTGCTACAATATGTGAATCACCTCAATAGCAAGAAATCGGGCACTTCATCTGCCAGCAAATGCGAACCGCTCACTCAGACTCATCGGCAACAAATAGGCCACCACAATATTCTCCTTGAGTGATAGCTCAAAGCCCAGTAGCAACTGAACCCACAAAGGTTCTGCTAATTGCCTATTTAGAACATCAGAAGAGTAGCATCTCGAAATTACATAATAACATATCTCTAGCAAGTAGATCGGACGGAGCCCGATACGAGCGGACAAAAACGATGGCGAATTAAATACTGATATCACTTTGTAGCGAATAGCAATTCAGTTATTTACTGAATAAAATATTTCCATAGACACGAATGGAGGTTTCGCAGCTACAAATAGACCATTATATATGGAAACCAAAAGGAAAAGGGCACGTGAGTGTAGGGAAAAGTTATAAGTAGGCAGCATTTCTTTACACGATGTTCTTTTGGGCGCGGAGCGGCAGATAATAGCGAGGAGTGCCGTCCTCAAAAAGTCGAATGTGCTTTGTAAATGGTTATCAGAAAATTTACACATTTTCCTCGTAAAAATTTACTGTAAAAAATATGCGTGTTTAGAATCGGAAAATTAAGGCATAAAAGATATCGCGTTCATTGCATAGAGAGATCACTTACAATGGCTGGAGGGTAGGGAGGGTGACGAGTGGCCAACAGGTGATTCTGCGTCTGCACATCTGCGCGACCTGCTTCGCATTGCCCTTTTCTCTAGTTCTGCTCGTTGGGTCTTATGTCATTGCTGTATAGTGGGCATAGAAACTTCCAAAGTCGGTGTTCATACTTGTTTCTTTGCTCATCAATTCATTTATTACCAAGTTTACGATGTAATTTAAAAGACAGCGCAGACAACCAATTATTTATTCACACCCAAGGTTTTTATGGGTCTGGTAATAACGGGAAAAACTAAAATTTTGGGGCCTATGCTAAAATCGGGGCCTGGGGCGGACCACCCCCACCATCCTCGCTACGTGCGTGACTAGTCTATTATATGTTTTAAAATTAAATTATTATGAGTTCGCAGGTTGAAATTTTGACTCAATCTCTTAAATAAATTCCAAGATAATCTTTTCAGTGATGACGGTGAAAATATTTTGCGAGCCCCAAGTTAGTATGGTAGTCTGGAACATAATCACAAATTTAGAGAAATTGATTGCAGAATTGACAGAACCAAAATTTCCTTTTTTCCTCGCACAATTAGGGATATGAATACCGGTAGGATGTGAATAGTCGAGAAAAGGATAGTACACTCCACGCACCGTTTCTACGGAGTTCAGCATTTATGAGCAATAATTTGAGTATTATAGTTATATTTAATACCTCCGCTGTTTAATTCGAGTGGTTAGTGATATTAAACTTAAAATTTCGATGTCCATGTGTAAATCAAACGCATAGACTTGTGACGTGCTCTTATATTTTGTTATTTTCCTCTGATTAAGGCCTCAAATCGGAGGATCTTCATCGCGCGGTAAAACCATAATAAGCGTAGGGGTCACCAATTTAGAGAATGCATAGCTGGTATGTAAGATATACCCGAATAACTGGAGGTAATTCTCAGATTTATTGGATCTTCTTCCCACAGAGATTATTTCCAACTCACTGACTTCGGATTGTTAATAAACACCGTAACCAAAACAAGTAAATAAACATTGAATTGAAACATCTAAATAATCAAACAGATAACGAAACAAAAACATTTACACTCCTCACTTTCAATGTCTTTACGACAAGAGTAATGCAGTTCACGGCATCTCTTTTGGATGAACTTTTTTAGCAGCACTGAAATAGCATAAATGAACATCCCACAGATATGTAATGAGACATTACGTTCCATTTGAATTTTATTCCGTGGGTTTTGTTTCACTCTCTCAAATCTCATCTCTATAAGTGTTGCCGCGAGACGAGACTTGAGCCAGTCTCACCTCAGTCTCGTTTTCAGAACTCGGGTGTCGTCTCGAGTCTCGTCTCGTGGTTGCCAGTCTCGTATCGAGTCTCGGACGAGACTCTATTCTCGTCTCGTTTCCCCGGAAATATATTAAGTACCATTAAAAGCTGTTGCCTTCACGTACGTAATCGCTGAATCGGTACACTCGAAATATTAATGACATTTATAAAAATTTTAAATATGTATTAAATTGGACACTGAACTGCATGTAATATCAATGATGTTGATGATATTTAATGAATAAACTAGAAATATGAAACATAAAATTGGTGACCCCTCACCCAGAAGGTTAAAATATATATCTGTAAAAACAATGTAATTAGTTAAAGATAGGATGAAAAATTTTGCTTCAAAAAGTAGTCTACACAACTTAAAGGTTTAAAGCAGTTGACTAAAGTTAAGTTTTTTATTTTACTGGCCAAATTGTACATTACCCACTTGTTTACACAGAGTAAAATCCTTGCAGATCCGTGGCCCAAGCGGTTTCTATGCTTTCTCATTGTCAATGCTGATATGAGAACAGTCTTTCCGCTGGAACAGATGTAGCAGGAATGCAAAGGAAGTCTCACCCCATTTTTGCAAGCACTGGAAAAGTTGACTCATTTGCCTTCCGCCAAGTCAATATTTTTACATTGCTAGGGTATCTCGACTATTGAAGATAGTCTTCAAGTTCTTTCCACCAGTCTTCACACTGGAATGACTAACTAGGGGGTGAATTTAGCAAAATTATTGGCTGATTACAAAAAAAAACTATTTAAAACTAAAAACTTTCTAAAAACGTTAACAGATTAATTTATCTTATCTTTATCCTCAAATTAATTAAGGCAAAGAAACTTAATCGACAAGTGGTAAAAAAAAAGGCAAAGCTTCGTCGAAAGAACATAACTCTCAGTACTGGGTCGTGCCTGCTTATACAGAGAATAAACATCTATCACGTCGTCCTCATCTCTTCCTTCCAAAGCAGATTTTTCGAGATTCAAGTGTCGGCGAAGAGGGGAGAACGAGAAACGCGGCGAACACGAGGAAATCGGGGGTAATCAGAGGCCTAGTTAGCCTATGGCGTTGCAATCGCACAGAAGAAACGCGACAAGGTTTGCTCGTCTTAAGGTTTGCCTTACATCATCATGATCATCGATCAACAATCCTAGGATTGGTTTGACGCAACCCTCCACTCGATTCTTCAATCGGCCAACCAAGGCACGTAACGCCAGAAATTTGCTTTGGGGGGAGGAAGGGGGGAGGTATGTCTTGCGTAACTTGCCCATTCGGTGCCAACATGTTACAAATCTCTTTCCTTAATTTTCAGTGTTTGTTATTTACTTTTACAATGCCCAAACTCACCTCTTCTCACTGGTCAAGTTCACTGCTAACCTCGTTAGGAAGCATTTGATTTGACCGACCCCGGAACAAAGTTCAACCCATACATACATCTCAGATAGAAAACAGCAATTATTAAACACACGCGTGCATCAAAATAATGATCACGTTTCAAGACACTTAACACTAGTATTCCACGAAGTGTAATCAGTATTATAATGCCCAGTTGAAATCAGAACAACAAAATTACTGGGAAAAAATTTAGGGTTGAAGCACCAGAAGCCCCCCCTGGCTACTGCCTGGGCCAACCTCTTCATATTAACGTAGTTCCTTTCTTTCAGGTCCCTTACGGCCTGTTCTATATAACTCATACGAGGCCTGCCTTTTCCATTCTTCCCGTCTCCTCACTTCACTGCATCGAAAATATTATTCTTAGCAAGATGTGACCCTAAAGAAAGAATCATTCCATGTAATAGACATTTTTGGTCCCAAAAGTCAATCGCACAGCAGAGTTCTACACCGGCGATATTGGTTGATTTAAATTTAATAAACGTGTTTATTGGTTCAATAATATAGGAGTCACACACAAAAGAACTATTTTTTTATTTGCCACCAATCCATCGTAGCGGTATAAACGTCGACAGTCTGCAAATAGATTTTTTCGCGAGGTTCCCAGCCCAAGGTTGGGCCGAAGGCAGCTGAAAAGGAGTACCTGCGAGGTGTTTGCAGGGAAAGTAGGATGAATGGAGTTGGAATGAGAGGCTGATGAATTCTTGTGGTGTTGCATTCTGTGAACTGTGTTGATATATAATTTACAAGCAAGCATATTGTAACCTAAGACGGAGTTCGAATGGACACAGACCTATTTATACAATCAAGTATGCAACACGATTTAAAAGGACAGATATTCAACACACAAATTCAAATTATAGAATATACTCTCCCATCCATGCAACAACATATAGCTACAAATCAATACATGTTCCCGATGGCGGAAACAAAGCAAAATATCTTCAATACCTCCGATTTTCATTTATAGAATACAGGGGAAGAATCAACAACTCCCTGTTGTTGATTCTTCCCCTAGCGACCGCGAACTACTATGGCGGCCTTGCGTTATGTTACAATATGGTAACCTGTTAAGCCTTGGTTAATCGTGTACCCTTCATACTTAAATTTATCTCTGCTTCTACAGAATATATGGTCTATACATGATTTGGTAGTTTTAGAAATTCTGGTGGGGGTGAAAAGGAGTTGATCTAGCCCATGACACACCATAATTGTCCTGTATTCATCAACGTCATAATTGAACTAAATCGAGTCCTATAAGTTACAAATAGTTCATTGGTTTAATTTAACTGTTCTATGTTTTTTCTACTCTGTGAAATTCAACGGGAATCCTCCGCTATTCTATACAATGATTTGAAATATCCTGACTGAGTGATTCATTCTCTCGTCAACGCACAACCCAATTGATGGTGATAATCAGGTTAACTTTAGACTTAAAATCCTTATTGTGTTGTAGGGGCGCACTTATAAAAGAATTTTGCGTAAATCAACTGAATGTCAATTTTTACCCCTTTATTGCTAAATTTACTCCCATATGGAGATCATTGAATTCGGTGCAGTAGTTTCTTTCTGTCCTCTTTTAAATTAGTTGTTGAAGAACTTTTGATTGCTAATTTTCACACTTCTCTTTTTGTATTTCAAAGTGTACGTTGAAACTAATCTAAAAGTTTTGACAATCAATTGAAATTTAATACCACTGGGTGATACCTTACTGTACCTTCTTTGGCATTTAAAAAAGCTGGAATGACTATTTTCGTAATAGACACAATTCAATTGAAAAATGGCAAACGTAAAAATACAGTTTGAATTTTTTTCAATATATTTTAGTTATGTAAGATAATTTCATACTTTTTCAAATGTTTTGCTTCACCGAAAGTATACAGGGCCTGTAGGGCTGTGAAAATGAAACTTCACCGAGATATATAAAAAGTTTTTATGGATACAAACCGAATTAAGTACTTTATAAACACAAAGGGGATGTCAGCGGACTAACGTGAGGTGCAGCCTACCAATTTAGGACTATATCCACAGATGTGCATATCGAAATTAGTAGTTTATGCTACATTTGAATGAAGAACTTAAAGTTTTTTCTCTTTCTACATTTTTATTTATTCATAACCATTCGAAACCATATGAGTTGCTTGATATCGGTTCAACCGTTTTAAAAACCAAATAGTTCATTGGTTTATTTTAACGCATTATATTCAAAGGGTTTCTCCCCACGTTAAATTCAACGGCGACTCTCTGCTATTCTGTACATGTAAAATAAATGTCCTGACTACCTGATTCATTCACTCATCAATACACAACCCAAACTGCTGGTGAAAAAAACTTGAAATTTTAGGAAAAAAAACTCCGATTCGCTAGTAGAGGGGCAATTATAAATGATTTTGGCGTACATCAACTGAAAATAATAATAATTCCCCTTTATTGTTAACTTTTACTCCCATGTGAAAATCATTATGTTCCTTTATTTCCTTTAAAATTAGTTGTCGAAGAACTTTGTAATGTTAATTATCACCGAAATCTCTTTTTGCATGGCAGAGCTAAAAAAACGACAAGAATCAAGTGCACATTGAATATATTCTAAAGGTTTTGATAATCGATAGATATTTAACACCGCAGATTGATAACACACTGTACCATTAATGGCTTTTATTTTGCCTACATTCGCATAAGATGAATTTTATATGCTCATGCACAATTGGGACTATGTGCACAGAAATAGATATCAAAGTACATAAATAGTTTGTACCACTGGAAAGAATAACTCAGTGTTATCACCACATATGTTTAGTTAATTTGATAACTGTTCCCATTCCTATGAAATGCTTCATAACTGGTAATACTTTTTACAGCTAATTATTTATTGGTTTAATGTAATTTATTATTATGTTAAAAAGATTTTCACACCCCCACCCCTTCGCTAAAAATCAATGACACAAGGGGGGGCAAAGGGGGAAAGTGCCCAGGGGCCCGGGCCAAAATAAATTAATTGAAAATAAAAATTTAAAGTATGAATAAATTTAAATGCCAAAAGGAATACAAAATGTTGTTGTTTAAAAAGTGAAAAAACAAATCAAGGTAGAGCGTGTGTCAGTGTGCGAGAAGTATGACTTTAGCATTGTTGTGGTCATCGAGGGTTTTGGGGTGATGGGGAGAAACAGCGAGCGAGAAGCGCGGGCGCAGAGACTGACTCGCCTCCCCTCCCTTTGCCGCGAACATTCAGCGACATGTTGTACCCTGAAGGACGACAAGAAACCCCATCCCCCGCCTAAAGTCTATTGTTTACTTGTTATTTGACTGTAAATAATCGTTTATTCTACAGTCAAAGTTACAGATTATCAGTAGCAAACTACACATTCTAGTGTTGTGTCATTGGTTTTGTATACGTGAGCGCCCATACACGGGGGTAGGGAGGGACCCCCCTACCCCCGTGCCCCCCAACCTAGCCTCCCAGTAAGGTTTGCAATCCCAGAGGGATTTTTCAATCCCGGGATTACGGGATCATCATCAAAAGTAGACAACATTTTCTGGAATTTAGTCCATATTTTTTAATACTGGCAATCACTGTGTCTTTAGCACGCGCACCGTTAGCTCATTTCCGTTTTTCTTATGTATTACAAGTGATGAAAAATTACTTATTCCAATAAAATGTATTAGTCAATGGACTCAGACGTCTAGCGTGTTGCATTTCATGACCAAGGCAATTTACTTATTAGCGCTGCCTGTTAGCGAAAAGATGTACGTCAATCCCGGAATCCCGGGATTCGTTTATACTAAATCCCGGGATTTCGGGATTGTCATTTCATCCGGGATTCCGGGATCACAATCCTTAACTCCCGTGTAAAATAAAAAAGGGAAGCAAATAAATATTTTATATTCAAAATTTTGTGAATATATACGTAGGTACTTCAGAAAGTTATTAATTCTTAAACATGATGTATAATTTATCCTTCTGAAATTTTTCTAAATTTGTCTTACTTAAATAAGTTCAAGGCTCATGAACGCACTGTCATGATTTTGTGTGGTTTTTGTTAAAAGAAAGGAGAGGACGGAAAATTTGAACCGATGCACAGTAAGATGAAATCGAAAAAAAATTTACAAAATTCTCAAATGGTTTTTGGAGATAGAATCATGAAACTTGGCACAAATAACGATAATTGATTGGCAACCATGGAATGGCATGTCATTGGTCATGTTCTGTCGCCGTTACTGAGATGCAGGGGCTCAAATATAGCCAAAATTACACCAGACTTCAGTTTTCTACGAAAATCTTCCTATTTAAGTTGAGGGTGACGCTGTGGGAGGAATTGAGTCGGATAAAACACTAGTAGGTCGTTTAAAACCACACTTTTACCTTACTGTGCTTAACTTTGGGAGTTTTTTCCTAAATGTAGGTGGTATTAACTAACAAAATGGGGGTATTTTCACGAAAAAATTCATTTTAAGTAGTAAATATCTGGCATGTTAAGTGCCTGTCAAGTGACCCCTATTAAATCAATTATTGATGCTTTAGGTAGGTCAGAAAAAAAATTGAAAATTCGTTTGCGACGCCAAAAATTACATTTGATTTTTCATACGCGCGTGCGGAGGTTGAGACACGCGCCGGGAGCTGGAAATGACGTGACGCGAGTGTTTTTTCAAGCCATAAGGAACATAACGCTTCTTATTCGCCTTTTTTCAAATCTGTGCTTTGCTATCGATCTTCACCGGCTCTACACGTATAAAATCATGGGGATATAGAAATATTAAGGTCTGTAAGTGTACGCGAAATCGCGTTCAAGGTTTCTCCTCTCAAAAGTAAACTTCACATTCACACCCTAAAAGCCTTAAAATTCCTGCATTTTTCGCACAAAGGATTATTTTGCGTTCCAGAGGGACACTATTATGAACTTCTTTCCGTTTATTTGCCCCTTCGCCCAAGCAGTCCAAGCCTTTGACCCTAGTAGGAGGTTCATGCAGAAAGGTACATTTTGGACACCGCGGAGCTTATGGTTGTTCATGGAGAAAATCTACTCAAATATTTCATTTTCCCTGTACCATAATGTGCACGATTTGTTTATTTATGCGTCATATTAGACTTTATTCATAAAGAAAACTATAGTTTCTACTTTACTTGAATTATGTACACAGGAAAGAAACAAATTATCGAAAATAGCTTAATATTGAGGCACAACAAAATATATTCTGTTCATCAAAACCTTTAACTTACATTATTTTTACCCATTCCCTGCTGTTATTTTTGATTGAGAGAGTTTTAGTGAAAGCAAAGCTTAGTAGAAGTGAATACTCTGCATTCCTTTTAATTTGGTGGTGATATAATTATCTCCGTATCTCCCAAAAGATGGGAGTAGTTGTAGATATGCTAATTTTGAAAAAAAAAGAAAAGTACATTTTCTATAGGGCTTTTTATAAAATTTTCATGTTCAAGTAAGTCCTAGTTTTGATTACTATAAAATGAAAGTGTAAAGTGTATTACACCGTCCAAGAGTTTTCATTTTGAAATTGTTTCCCCATCCCATTCCACTGACATTGTTTAATTTAATAAAAGGACGATTTATAGAAAATCAAAAGATAATGTATGACAGTGTGCAAGTTTCTTCTGTAGAAAAAGCTGATAATTAGGTAAGTCTTGGTTATAAAATAACCTGAAAGTTCGCAGTTCTGGTCTAAATTGAGTGAGGGGGGTTGCCGGGATTTAGGGGGCCCGGACCACTCGGTTGCCCAGGGGCCCGAAAATCCTGTCACCTGGCCTGAATGGCACTGACTCATCAACAGACAGCCCAAACCACTGATGTTAAAAGCATGAAATTTTCCAGGAAACATTACTGTCTAGGTGTGGAGGTGCTTTAAGAAAGGATTTTTGCGTAAATTAAATTTAAGGGTATTTTTTACCCCTTAATTTTTAAATTTTACTCCCATAAGAAAATATTTGAATCCGATGCAAATATTTATTCAGTTTCTTTTCTAATTAGTTGCACTCCTGATAATGGATGATAATTTTTACCGCCATATGAAAAATTGAAGGTAGGTTTTCATTCTTCCATCCCATTTTCTTATGCAATGCATTTTTTAATAAATACATCGTTTTCAGCGCCAAATTTATCAAAGTTTCTTTGTTTTCAACAATCTAAATATCCTTGGCAGCAGGGGTAAAAATTCATTTCACTTTGATTTTGTTGATTTTAAATGGATAATTAACCCTGCAAGATTTAAAGTTCTGATTAGCTGTCTGTAATTTCAGAGTTGTAGTAAGAACATAGGAGAGATGGTTTTCACTCTAAACCTATGTGTATTGTTCATTTTAAGAACGACCATCTCCAATTGTTTAGTATCATTAAAATTACGCGAAACATTTTCTTAATCAATTAGCATTTAATCCTGCATTGTAATAACTAAATAATACCATTGATGGCATGTACTTAACATGCATCCGCAGTAGCTCTGCCGGTGATGAACCTGAATTTTAAGCATCCAAATGTATTTTTACATTTGCCATTTTTCAATTGAAATGTGCCTATTATGAAAATAGTCATTCCAAAGTATTTGAGTGTAGTATTTAAGTTGAATAAATGAAGATTCTAACATTATGATTGAGAATAAAGATGATGTTTATGACGGGAACAGGACAGTGGCACTCGACAACATGCACTTGGCACTCTTGGTGTATGAATGGGTATCATGGATGGAGTTCTTTTGCGAGGAAGACTTCAGAACACAACGAGTTTCTTTACAACATCTCAAAGGGGAAGAGTCTAAGCTCTTTGTTCGTAGTAAGCCCATTCACATTCTAAATTTTAATAATCTTTGTTTATTTATTGAAAATGTAATAGTAGTAAAATTGCATTAGTTTTAATCATCAAGCTCCATGCAAATTTACTTCTTACCTAGGCATAACCACCGATAGAACCTCCCAACAAAATTGTTAATTCACGCAACAATTAGAAGTATGTATGTATTATTGTTTTAAATATACCTTTGGCAGAGTATTATGAAATTATTAATATTCATGAAAAATAAATACCAAGAATTAGCAATGAATGATGATATCAAAACATTTTGAAACTCTTTAAAGAACTATAACATTGTGGTTTCTATGCGCATATTTAATTATGTACTTAGCACGCCTTGAGAATGCCAAACTTTCACTAAAGGAGCCTAAAACACCTAAATCTCATGCAACAGTGGCACTCATGTATTATAAGTTCAGGTTCATCACCGGCAGAGCTAATGCAGATGCATGAAAAATGGCTGCATTGGGACAGTAGCCCTGCAGCATTAAATGTCTATTGATATTCAAAATATAAAGCATGCTCCCTCATGTGGGAGGAGCTATTAGGGACTATTAGGGACTTTCATGCCTAGGTAAGGAGTAAATGTGCACGGTGCATGAAGATTAAAACTAAAGCAACATTACTATTATTTAATTTTCAATGAATAAATTTAGAATATTTATGTGCTCCTTTTGAGTGAAGACCTTAGTCTCTTCCCTTTTGAGGTGCTGTTTAGCATAATCTCATAGGAAAATCATTAAATTCAGTGTAGATGTTTCTGTATTACCTTTTTTAAATTAGTTGCTGAAGGAAATTCGGCTGATAATATGTATTTTATATCAGTATAATATTACCCGAATTGCACCTAACATGACTGAGTTCAAAAATGACTAGCATCAAGTGTGCATTGATATTCTTCTAAAACTATAATTCAATAAACACCCATATGTAGTTATTAAAATACAAAAATAGTCAGCTATAAGGAATAGAAAACTTAAAGTATTTTCAAATACTATGTTTTGGCTAGTGTAAGAAATATTCCGAGTCCTATAAGTTTCAAATAGGTCATTGGTCTAATTTAACTTACAATGCTCTGTGTTTTTCTCCCCTCGAAGAAATTCGATTGGAACCCTAAGCTATTTTTATGCATATAAAATGAAATTTCCTGACTGATTAATTAACTCATCACCGCACAACCCAAACTAGTGGTTATATAAACTTTTCAGTTAAAACCCCAATTGTGTTGTAGTGATGCACTCATAAATGATTTTTTCATAAATCCACTGAAAGAGTTATTTTTACCCCTTCATTGTAAACTTTTACTCCCATGTGAAAGTCGCTGAATTCAGTGGAGATGTTTCTTTCATTTTTATTATAGTTGTTGAAGAATGTATGATTGCCCACTCTCACCTCATTTTGCAACGCAAAGAAATTTGGATTGATAATTTTCACCCTTATCATACTTTGCTATGATGGCTATTGATCTCAGCTAGCATGAAGTGTACATTGAAATTATTCTAAAAGTTTTGACATTCAATTGAAATTTAATACCCCTAGGTAATGCCTTACTGGCATTTATTTTTTGTACATCTGCATTAGCAAGGCCAGTGGTGAACTTTATTTGTTAATACACTATTGGGATGGTCTGCATAGGTATGGATATGAAAAAGCATAAATAGTTAGTAACACTGGAATGCAGAACTCAGTGTTTTCACCTTCCATGTTGTGCTTAATTTAATAACTGTTCTGTGTACTATGAGTCGCATGATATCTAGTCATATGTTTTAAAGAGCAAACAGTGTATTGGTTTAATTTAATTTATTTTGTGTTCTAAGGTCCACCCCCCGTTGAAAGTCCATGGCCATCTTTCTCAGGTCTCTTATATAAAATCAAATGTTTTGACTTACTGACTGACTCACATTCACTCATTAAACCACACTCCCAATCTAAAAAACAATCACTCAATAACCCACACTCAAATGAAATTTTCAGGAATCATCCTTATGGGTTAACTAAGGGGTTAGTAACAAGGATTTTTGAGTAATCATCTTTTAAGGGCTGTTTTTATCCCTTTATTCTTACATTTTACTGCCATAAGAAAATCACTGAATTTGATGCAGAAGTTTATTTATTTGCTATTTTAAATAAGTTGCTCCCAAGATAATAGATGGAAATGTTTAGTGCAATAGAGCCAAAGGTTTTTAGGAGCAATATGTTTTGATTTTATTCATTTTTAATAGAAGTTAACTCTTCCATTCAATTTTCTTATAAGTACGTTTATGACTATAAATTGTTTTTTTAACTCCAAATTCATCAATTCTTCTTTATACACAGTCAAAATTTACTTGATGGCTAGGAGTGAAAATGAATTACAATCCGATTTCATTGATTTTTAATACGTAAATAATGAAGCCTGCAGGATGTAATGTTCAGGTTAAATGTCTGTAATTTTAGAGTTGTGATAAGAAATTGAGATAATTTTCACTCTAACCACTAGAGACTTTCACTCTAGAGCAACCAGCACCAATTGTACACTCTATCATTAAAATTACATGGATCAATTTGGTATTCTATGGACATTTATTGCTACAGGGTCCCATTTACTTATGCAAATACTTTGCATAGATCTTCAGTAGCTCTACTGTTGATGAACCTGAAAATCTAATGCATGATTTCCACTGTTGCGTGCATTTTAATTGTTTTTAGCTCCTTAAATGGTAGTTTCGCATTCTTATGGCATACAGGGTACACAATTAGATATGAAAACAAAAACTTCAACGTTGTCACTCGTTTAATATTTTCCGGAGCAATATGTTTTTATTTTATTCATTTCTAATTGTTGGCATTTATTTTTCTTGAATATTCCTCTACTCTGCCCATGGTATACTTAAAACAAAAATACATAGTGTAGGAAAGCAGAAAGAAAAGATTTTTGTGTAAATTAACTGAATAGGTTTTTTTACCCTTTTTTGTTTTATACTATTAATATAACTAGAAAATCTTTGAATTCTGCGAAGATGTTTCTTTCTTACCTCTTTTAAATTAGTTGTTGAAGAACTTTGGATTAATAATTTTCACCTTTATCCCACCTCACATGGCTGAGTTCAAAAAGACTGTGAATTCTTCTAAATCTATACTCCATAATAGAAATTTTATACTGCAGGGTGAAAAAATACTTCAATAAATTGTCTTGAAGTAGATATTAAAATACAAAAATAGTCATTTTAGTGGAATAGAAAACTGAAAATATTTTCAAATTCCATGTTGTGGTTAATTTAATAACTTTTCTGATTCCTATGTGCTACAAATGCCTTCCTTAGTTCAATTTAACTTATTATGTTTCAAGTTCTTCTAACTCACAATCAGTTGAAATTCGGTAGGAACCCTCCGCTATTTTATACACATAAAATGAAATATCCTGACTAACTGATTGATTCTATAATATACGCACAACCCATACTGGTGGTGATGAAAACGTTAACTGTCGAGTAAATATTCCAATTGTGGTGTAGGGTAGCACTTATAAACGAAATTTGCGTAGATCAAATGAATGAGTTTTTTAACCCCTTTATTCACTTTTACTCCCATAGGTTAATCATAGAAATATATTAAATATTTCCTTCTCTCCTTTTTTAAATTAGTAGTTGAAGGACTTTTCATTGCTTATTTTCACCCTCAACTCTCTTTGCATAGCAGAGTTCAAAAACGACTAACTTCAAGTGTACTTGAGGGCCTCCCATCCCTTCCCTGAAATGAACTCCTCATGCAAAGTCATACTCCTTCTTCCCTCTTCTCCCGTCCCCCTCCCCACATCCTGCCATCCAACCTGAGTAAGAGAACCTTAGACCCTCTCCAGCCATCTCCCCTCCCACTCCTCTCCTGCATCCGGTATAGGGTTTACCTTGGTATTTAACTAAATTTAAGGGTCATTTTTACCCCTTTATTTTTAAATTTGACTCCCATAAGAAAAGCTTTGAATTAAATTCATATATTTATTGAGTTGATTGTTTTAATTAGTTTCACTCTTGATAATGGATGAAAATTTTTACCGTCATGTGAATAAGAGAACATCCCAATGTCTTATACGATGCAATTTCGAATGGAAATTGCATTTTCATCTCAAAATTCATCAAATTTTCTTCATTTTCAACAATCAAAATTTATTTGGCAAATGGGGTTCATTTCATTTTGATTCCTTTGATTTTCGATAGATAATTTAGCATGCAAGATTTAAAGTTCTGGTAAACTTTTTGCAATTACAGAGTTGTAGTAAGAACATAGGATAGTCAACTTTCACTCTAACCACTATTTGTATGATAGCAAATATTCCACAGAGAAAAAAATCATTCCCCTTGACCGGGACTCGAACCCAGACCCCCTGATTTCCGGCCAGGTTCTCTACCAGTTGAGCTACCAAGGCGTCCTCTTTCTCTGTGGAAATTATAGAGCCTTAATTCAGGGTTTATAGAGCCTTTATAGAGGGAAATTATAGAGCCTTAAATCAGGGGGTCCGGGTTCGAGTCCCGGTCAAGGCGAATGATTTTTCTCTGTGGAATATTTACTATTGTGCAATTTTAGCAGGTAATGCTGCTAAAGTTTTCACGGCTAGTACGTGACCTTTGAATTTCACTATTTGTATGGTTGACTTCAAGAAAGACCATCACCAATTGTTCTCTATCATTAAAATTAAGTGAAACATTTTCTTAATCAATGAGCATTTAATGCTGCATTGAGAAAACTGCTGTCTCATTGATGGCATATACTTTACTTAAGTTTGCAGTACCTCTGCTGGTTTTGAACCTGAAATTCTTATACATGATTTACATTGCACATAAGGCATGGAAAGTACACAAAAAATATTGCACAAAAAAACTACAACGTTGTCGCTCCTTTAATGGGCTTCCAGTTTAGTAAGTTTTGATACATTATTCATTGCTAATTGTAGACATTTATTTTCTACTAGAAGAAGGTGCCCGTTGACTTTCAACGAGGGGGAGAGTGGGGTGAAAATCTTTGAACACAATAAATTAACATCAGCATTGAAGGTGAAAACACAGAGTTCTCCATTCCAGTGTAACTAACCACCTCTGTATTTTAATATCCTGTACATATAATCCTAATTGTGTTTTAGCATATAAAAATCACTACTGGCACAGCTAATGCAGATGCACGCAAAATAACAGCCAGTAATAGTACAGTAAGTTATCACCCACTACCACCACAACTAAAGAGGCCTAAAACATCTCACGCAACAGTGGCAATCATGTATTATAATTTCTGGTTTATCACCGGCAGAGCTCATGCAGATACACGCAAAATGGACGCATTGGGACAGTAGCCCTGCAGCATTAAATGTCTATTGATATTCAAAATGGATAGCATAATGTTAATGCTATTGTACAATTGGTTCTAGTTGTTCTTGAACTCAACCATACAAATGGAGGTTAGAGAGAAAATTATCTTTTGTAAGTTCTTACTAAAACCCTCACATTAGTCATTTAGGCAGAACTTTAAATCCTGCAGGCTAAATTAGCCATTTAAAATCATTGAAGTTGGATTGGAATGCACTTTCATGCTTGGTTGCCAAGGAAATTTTGACTGTTGAAAACAAAGAAAAATTTAGGAATTTGGAGTTAAAAAAAACACAGTTTTAGGTAAAAAGAACATGTGTCGTCTAAGAAAATCGAATGAAAAAATTGATTTCTACATTCTTTTTTTTCATACAATGATATAAATTTCCATCCACTATCTTGAGTGCAACTAATTTAAAAAAGCATATGAAAAAAACATCAACACCGAATTCAACGCTTTTCTTGTGCAGTGAAATTTAAAAAATAAAGGGGTAAAACGACCCATAAAAGTGGTTTATGCTTAAATTCTTTCATACTGCGACCTTACACCATGATAGAAATATTTCCTGAAAATTTCATGATTTTGTCACCAGTGGTTTGGGCTGTGCGTTGATGAGTGAATGTGTCAGTCAGTCAGTTTATCACAATATTTAATATTATATACATTGATTATATGCCTGGAATCTGCCGGTGGTATACCGTTAACAAAAATACACACTTTTTATTGTCGCGTCAAAAGTTTTGTTGGGAGAGACTATTAGGGACTTTCATGCCTAGGTAAGGAGTAAATTTGCATGGTGCATGAAGATTAAAACTAAAGCAACATTACTATTAATGAATTTTCAATGAATAAATTTAGAATATGTACGGGCTCCTTTCAAGTGAAGACCTTAGTCTCTTCCCTTTTGAGGTGCTGTTTAGCATAATCTCATAGGAAAATCATTAAATTCAGTGTAGATGTTTCTGTATTACCTTTTTTAAATAAGTTGCTGAAGAAAATTGGACTGATAATACTTATCGCACTTTACATGAATGGGTTCAAAAACGACTAACATCAAGTGTGCATTGATATTCTTCTAAAACTTACGCCATTAATATAAATTTAATACCGCAGGGCGAAAACATAATTCAATAAACGCCCATATGTAGATATTAAAATACAAAAATAGTCGGCTATAAGGAATAGAAAACTTGAAGTATTTTCAAATACTATGTTTTGGTTACTTTGGTTTATGTCAAAGAACTATTCCGAGTCCTATAAGTTTCAAATAGATCATCATCATCATCATCGGCCAACAATCCGATTGGATTGGTTTGACACAGCCCTCCACTGGATTCTTCCAACAGCTAACATCTTCATTTTGACGGAGCTCCTCTCTTTTACATCCTTCACAACTTGCTCAATAAACCTAATAAGAGGCCTGCCTTTTCCATTCCTCCTGTTCATTTTTCCCTTGACGGTTGTCTTCATCAGGCCATCGTGTCTTAAGATATGGCCGATTAGGTTGTCCCGTCTTCTTTTTAATGTTTTCAGTAGACATCTCTTCTCTCCCACTACCACTTCTTCGTTTGTCACTCGATCGATCCATTTTATCTTTATCATTCTTCGGTAGCACAACATTTCAAATGCTTCCAAGCTGTTATTGTCAATGCTTCGCTGCCATATGGTAGAATGCTCCAGATGTATGCTCTAATGAAATGTTTCCTCACATCCACGCTTGTATATGCATCTGTAAGCAGAATCTTCTTCTGGTAAAATGCCCTTTTCGTTTGGGCAATTCTACAGGCAATTTCTCTTTTACTTCATCCATCGCTGGTTACTCAGCTTCCCAGGTAACAGATCTCTTCCACCTCCTCAATTTTTTGTTTTCCTAGTTTCACATTGGTCCTGGTATCCTTTCTTCTACTGCATATGAATACCTTAGTTTTACAAGTCTTATATGACGTGAAAAAATGTATATTAAGGAAATCAGGTGAAAATATTCATAGGGCTTTTGAGATGGAAATCAGGTGAAAATAGACTAGGTGAGAATAGCTTTTGAGATGTTGGTATGGAAAAGGATTGAAAGGAAAGAAAAAAGATAAGATAGATGAAAAGGAAGATGGTTGAGGAAGTGTTGGCAATGGTAGGGGAGGGTACGTCATCTGAGGAAATTAGGAGAAGGCAGAATTCACGGATGGAGCAGGTATAAAAATGGCAAGTGTGTTTTGAAGGACGTGAAAGTGGGAAGAATATTAGGTTGACAGGATAGAAGGAGGAGACAAATGGGTAATTTGAATGCATTAAGTGGAGGTAGGAAATAAAGGAGGCTGAAGAGAGACACCATGAATTTACTGCTACTGAATCTACTTCACCAGGAATTTAATGACAATTTTGATCCACCCTCACCGGTAGAAAACTAAACTAAAATAAAAATAATAATATCATTACAAGATGTCTCGTAGGGAGAACGCATCTGGAAAAGGTTCATCAAACCAAAACAATTTCTAGGATTCATCAGAAGATAATACTTATAAAGTTGGTGAAAGATGTAAGGGAGGTTACTTTTTAATAGCCATGCCACACCTACAGTGTATAGCACGTAAATATATGAGATCTACAAATGTATCTGATTTCGGATTGTATATGAGCAAGGAGAGCAATTAGTTTCACAAAATGGTTTAAAAAATGATTCATCCGCACGTACAAGTAGTTGTTGGTTGGTTATTTAGGAGAGGTGACCAACAGCTGAGGTCATTTGCGCCATTTAGGATAGGTGGGTATTTGGGTAATGGTAGGATTTTTCAAGGAAGGGAGGAGAGAAACCCGGCATTGGAATTAGCCTACTCTTAACGAAAGACGCCAAGGGGACCATGGTTTAACGTCCCATCCAATGGACGGAATGATGAACTTGAAATTCCCTCCACTAGGCACTCAAGTGGGGATAGGTTTTTCACTGATAAATCCGCCACTGCCGAGAATCGAATTCGGGCCCTCATTATGGGAGGCCAGTACTCTAGCCACGTACAATTGGATAGGAGTTTTTCAAATAGGTCATTGTTGTAATTTAACTTATTATTTTCTATGTTGTTCTCCCCCTGATGAAATTCAATGGGAACCCTATACAATTTTTATGCATATAAATTGAAATGTCTGACTGACTCATCACCACATAACCCAAACTGGTGGTTATAAAAACGTTAACTTTTCATTAAAAATCCCAATTGTTGTGTAGATAGATAGATGCACTTATAAATGTTTTTTTGTACATCAACTGAATGAGCTATTTTTACCCCTTAATTGTAAATTTTTCCTCCCATGTGAAAATCATTGAATTTCGTGTAAATTCTTTCCTTCCTTTTTTATATTAGTTTTTGAAGAACTTAGGATTGCCTATTTCCGCTCTCACAAATTCTCGCTTCTCAAAATTTCTTTGATGATATCCCATTGCTGTTAACATATATTTTAAATAATTAAAATGTTTAAATACATTTGCAGTAAAAAAGGTGATAAACAATGAAAATAATTGTTTCACTATATTTCAAAATTTACTATTAAATACACACTAAAGTCCAGTGGACCCCAGACCACTTTCAACATATTTTTATGAAGCACCAAGCATGCTAATAACTGCAGCACATGCATGAATCTTTTCCTAAGATGTAAAAAGGAATTTATATTAAAATCAGCTTTCTGTATTTCACATTCTGTAAAAGTTACTGCGAAGCAAAAAATTCCTTGGGTCCACTGGACCCCAGTGTGCACTTCTAGGGTTAAAAGGCTCCATATTTGACATCTTTTTTAGTGAAATTAAGCAAAGAGCTGAAATAAAAAAATGATAGATAATGAATACTATTATATCTGTACTTATCAAAAGTCCAGTACACTGGACTCAGTGTGCACTTTATGTGTGCATTTCTAGGGTTAATAAATAATGAAGCCTGCAGGATGTAATGTTCAGATTAAATGGCTGAAATTTTAGAGTTGTAATAAGAACTTGAGATAATTTTCACTCTAACCACTATTTGTATCATTGAGTTCTAGAATGACCAGCACCAAGTGTACACTATCTTTAAAATTACGTGAAACATTTTGGTATTCTATAGACATTTAATGCTTCAGGGTCTCATTTACTTACACTTTTACTTTGTGTAGGTCTTCAGTAGCTCTTTCAAGGAAGTGCAGCACCACCATTACTACTAAAAATTTGTAATGACCAGGTTACAGTTACACACTAAAAACAGAATCTTGCAAATGTAAGTTAATTCACTTTGTAAAGTTCCACAGATTTATTAAAACCGACCTAGGTTTTGACTTACACAATCATTATCAAAGCCTTGATAATGACTGTGTAAGTCGAAACCTAGGTCGGTTTTAATAAATATGTGGAACTTTACAAAGTGAATTTACTTACATTATCAATATGTGGTTCCACAAAGTGAAGCCTAGCAATTTGTCACAGAATCTTGCTAATAGCAACTCAAATCACAGACTTGAGTTTACCTGAAGGCATAAGGATTAACATATGAATGAGACTTAATACTTTGATTATTTTAATAAATGAATACACTTAGTACTTTAATTAAACCATTCTTGTATTAAATATTTCTCAACATACACAAAGCTACATATAATATGGCTAAGATTTACTGGGTTTAAAATAATATAGCATAACAATTCATAGAGAATACTTTCATTTATGTCATAAACACAGCTTGTAGCATTATCCTGAGCAATGAAGCCACGCATCTCCCAAAATTTATTTTTGGATCTAAATTCATCTAAAAGGAACTTCCTCTGAAGACTGCTTTCATTTTTACATCATACAATGCAAAATGGCTTATCTTTATCAAATAAGTCCTTTGATCATTTATATCCACCTCTTCACATCAAAGGATAACATACCTTACCACTGGAAGTAATTCATTACCTTAAGAAAAATAACACTATTTTATTACTTGGTTTTTATTACCAACTGATCCATTAAAATTATTAAAAAAACATTTTTCATCATCTTCTAAGCTTAGATATAGGATCACATGGTCTTTATAACCAATCACTTTGTATTTTAAACAAGTTTATCACATATTAAGATATAAAAATTCAAAAGGAATATACACAATTTATTTGACCAATAATAGAGCACATCCAAGGCACTTTGAAGATAACTTTCCTTGAATGGACTTACTTACAGGGCGATACTCATTTTGCACTAAGTGTTCACCCCACACAAGGCACTTGTATAGTTATCACTTGTCTCAATAAGAGGAAAAAGAAATGCACAGCATCTACATATAGAAAGGTTCTTCCCATTGGAAGAGTTCATTCACTCCTGCCCCTGCTACTAGTGAAGGAGCAGAAATTAATTCTCATAACAGTTCATGAAATCCTACCATCACTTACGCAAGTTTAAGAGTGCCATGCACTATACATATATCTATACTATCCTATAAGGTACAGGGAATGGCAACTTTTCTGATTTAGGAAAACGTCAAATCCACACTTTACACAGGATTAAGAATAATCTCCTCTAATTCATTTATTAAACTATTCAAAAGTCCCCCACGTCATTATTCCAAATCATGTTCCTCAACAGAGATATTCATAGTCACATTAATTAATAATCAAGGTGGAAGGGGACAATTAAATAAATGAATCTTGTTCAAAGGGACCTTGGTGGTAGCATATTTCAATATACACTGCTATGATGATGTCATAATAATAAGACCAATAAATTGTGAAAAATGTTCCAATTCACTGTATTTCAAAGATATATCACATTCATTCAGTCCTCATGAGCAAAGCTCGTAGACTACCAGCTTCTCAAGACTGTAAATAAATATGCATGCACAATGCAAAATAAACAGAATTTCATATCTATGATTTGCTCACACATTGATGCGAATTTGCTTTTGTAAAATATAGATTTAAAATCCTAAATTGAATGTCATCCAATGTGAGATTATTAAAACTGATCTAAGTATACATGATCTGAAAATTATAAGAATGTTGAAATATTGTTAAAATAAAATCTGCCACTGAAAAAACTGCAGAAAGGGTAACAAGTTTTAAGGAAAACAGGAATCCAATAGAAAAGTTGCATATTGCTTCATTACTTAATTTCATCATAAAAACTCCATTTTTAGGATTCTTACGTCTCCATAGAAAAATTAAAATTAATATAATAAAATATCATCTCCCAGGCCTCATCCCTCTCACTAATGGCAAGAGAGCCATGGTCAATTCCATAAACATATTAGTAGATCCAATCATGTGATCTTTGTAGTCAATAAAAGCAACACGAGAATCACATCTATAGCCTCAAATGGCAAGCTCTAGAATTCATGGCACAGCTTAACCGGATATCTCCAATTTATCAAAATGGCTGTATCGCAGACGAAGCGAGTTTGGGGGTCACCGTCATGACCTGAGGCTGCCTTTCCTCAGCTTGCTCAGACCTCTAGGGTGTCCCACCACGCTCCCCGAGTCCGTGCTTGACAGGCTGGTCCGACGAGTCCGCCTGTTGTTAAACAGGGATGCCCTCCTCATGCTCGTGGGGAAGATCGGCATCGGGGAACCAACGTTTCCCGTCGAGGTCCCGAGGATGTTATTATTCTCACCTGCCTTCTCGGAGACCCACTGAAGGGAAGAGTGGCAGGATTGTGGGTCACCTGCCTTCTTCCCCAGCATTGTCCCTTCTTCGTGGGTCCTTGGCGAACCCACACGGGTGTGCAGGGAATCCAGGGCCCGCAGGAAATCAGCCAATGACGTCTCCTCGAGCACGGGAGAGACCCCTTCTGGCTCGGAGGAGATTGACGAGTCCCTATTGCGTCTGCCCTGCAGGTTCGGGGAACCGGTGTGCCGCTGTTGGTTGCTACCGGCAGAAGCGATCGTCCTCCGGTGGAAGGTCTGGGCACCAGTTCCAACGCCATCTGCCATGGAGAGCCGCTTTTGGAGTTTGGGGTTGAGCATCCAGAGGTGACCCAACGACCTCGGCACGGGGGCAGAGGGGTGTGGTAGGGGTATCGTCGGGGGAACCTCCGAGTCGGAACTCTTCCCGCTGATGCTGTTGCGGTACGAAAGTCGGCTGCCGCGTCTTTTGAATGACTTCCAGGCGGAAGGAGGTGGGGAGGAGTCTCTTCTGAAGATTGACGATCCTCGTCTGAAAACGTGAGAGACAGGAGAGGCTGCGTAAAAGTAAATGCAAAATTATTCATCATTACTTTGTCTTCCTTTTTCATATGGTTATCACATTGACCACCACCAAACCACAAGTCTTCCACCTGATGGCCAGTTAGATCGCTGATGGTTGAGGACACCCAAGCGTTAAGCCCAACAACATGTAGAACTCAAAAATCAAGGTCTGGTGACTGGCTTCACTCCTAAGTTGAAGAGCCTGAGGTCCCAAAGAAATCTGGTACCCAAAACTGTATGCTCCTTTGCTTTACCTCCCAATAGGGATGAACTGGATTTGAGCACTTTGCATTCCTCTGCACATTGTCAGAAGCTGAATCTCTATCCCCACATCACTTCCCAAACATTTCTACAAAAATGCTAAACACTTATTTATTATTAACCCACTGAATGAAATGGTGTTAATTCTTCATTATTCATTAATCCAATATGCCTTTTGGGAATGAAAGCTTCATAAACTTCTTCAAGGTATTTCAACTTAAGGTATTCATCGTGAGGTATTCATCATCAGCATCATCCTTAACTATATCTTTCTCTTCTCTTTTCCATTGGTGGTTTAACATGGAATTATATCAGCTTCATATCCATAAGATGGAAAGCCATTCTGTTCATCCTCAATATATTTTATTTTAATGATTTTCCCTTCATATTTCCTTTCCTTTCTTTGTCTACAATAAATATTAGACAATGAGCAAAATAATTTGCAATCCTTTTTATAAGGACCATAATTCAATGAAGTTGGTTCCAGTCTTTTGGTACTAATTTAGGTTTATCTGAGAATTTTTATCAGCATTCACTTAAGTATTTATCATTAGTCCTGAAACATTTTAAGTATCTCAATTAGATACTTCCATGAATGGGCATTCTCCCTTGTTTCTTGCAACACACAAATGCTGTCATTATATCCTCGTCCTCCCTGTTCGCTTTAAAAAAGTTGACAAGGGAAATATCATAGAATGAGAAAGTGTACTGGTATATTAAGATCTCTTATAAATCACGATTAATACACAGACAATCAACAAAGACATAAAGAGAGCAACAAACTTGGATGAAGGATAAACAAAGGCTGTAGAGGGAGTAAGAGTGGTTCTACATTATATCAGGTGCTCAGAAATATGTATATGTAATGGCAATTTATATAGAACAGCTTGAGCTTGGGTAAACAGACTTCAGCACTATAAGTAGGTTGTATTTGATGGTGTTTAATCTTCATTAAGTTGGCCCAGAATTCCCAGAAAGAATGAATACATGAAAATTTAGAAGAAGTGCAAAATGACAAAAAATTTATACATTTTGTGAAATACTTCTTGAAAAACAAGACTAGGTTAAACAAATGTATACTTGGGAGTTGGAAAGTTAACATTGGATAGGTAACTGAATTGTGAATGAGTACATTTGGGCAGGATTTTGGACAAATATGGGTGTATTTGAAGGAATATAAAAAAATGAGAGAACAATAGATGCAGTTAAGAAAGGGAGAGAATTATTTACAGGAATCAATAATAAATAAACGAACAAAATGACTTAGGCAGACAATCAAATTGTGTTTGCATATGTGGTGTTATTTTTATCTGTCAAACTAATCTAGGACTTAGCAATGTATGATTGTTGAAAACATAGTTCGTCAAATGAGGCTTTAAAAGCTTTTGGTAATTGGACATTAGCAGGTTGAGTAATGCAGTATGAGCAGAGAAAAAATGGCTAGGAAAGCAAGAAAATATACAACAAAAACATTTAAAATAAATGGCAAATAAAACAGTTGCAGTGATACAAAGCACATTAATATATGAAAAACCCCTTGGATAAAGGACCACATGTAACCAAAATCAAACAGTGAATGAGTAAGTTGGCAGGCAGATATTATCAAATGCCATTAATATAAACATAGTGAATTTATGGGGTGGACATTTAAAATAATTCATATTCCTGGCCATTGTGGCCAATGAAGCAAAAGTTTTATTTAGTTGCCACCACAATTGTGATATGTGACTTAAAGGCCAGGAGGAGCTCCTAGCAACTACAGGGCCAAGTACCAGATGAATGAGGTGGGTTACATGCCCTTGCAGTAAGGGGAGTAAGGAACAAATAACCTTACAAAATCCATGACGAAAAGACAACAATGGCCCACAAGAAGAAATCAGATTAGAGGAGTACAATTGTCAACAGACAACATTAAAAAGAAATGGCAAATAAAACAGTCTGCAGTAATACAAAGTACATAAACATTAGAAAAACCCCATGGAATTTCTGAATTTCACAGCTGTTATTAAAGTTTACCTGCCTACTAAGGGTTATAAGAGGGAGGAAGAAAATGAAATATAATAGACAGCTGGTGGATGGATGGAATGGAAGGAAACAATTAGTAATATGAGTTTAGAATGCAGTAGAAAGGGAAGGAAGGGATGAAATAGAGGCAGGAGAGTAGAGACTGGGCAAGAAATGATAGTGGGGAGAAAGCAGAGGAGTTCTGCACAAACAGTATTTTAGTGATTATATTGCTTAAACATCATCAAAGGAGGAAAATGTTGGAGGAATAGTGTAAAATGTGTAGTGTAAATAAACTCTTACAGTTTTCAAGATGCAAACTTAAACCATGTATTGAAATTGGAAGTGAGATTATTATACCATTTTTGATGGCATTATTAAATTATGATTCACAAACTTCACCCATATCTTATATGAAGTTTCAACATTATAATGTATTCATTAACTTTGGGATGCCACGCTTTCAAGTGGACTGATAAAACCTTTTTCTCGCATATGCCCTGCTGAAATTCATGCCCTGCTGAGGGTCCATCACTGCATCTTGCTGCCAAATATGGTGTATAAAGTGAAAATTTGCAGCTTACAGCTAAATCTCACATCCCAAAAGCCAATGTTTCCTAGCATTCCAGCCTCCTTTCTGTAAACCTCCTCTCCATTTCTTTCTCAATACTTTTCTTTTTTGTGGTTACTGCTTATTTATTTCTACTGGAGACCAATTCTACATCTCAATGGTATCTTTTCTTCAGTCTCAGGTGTCCATACCATTTTAACTGCTTTTTGTTTATTGTGTCAATATTTGTAATTTCAACTGCCATTATTCAAGCTCCAGATTTCAACTGTGCAAGATTTCAAGGTCAAGATTTCATTTCTAGCATGGTCATTGCAGGGTTAAGGTGCAACATCATCTCCAATACACCATTACTGCGGAAAGCAGTCTGACACATTCCTATTTATGACCCACAATTCATAATTTATAATGTGTCATCACTATTGCCATTGATTCAATATTGGTTTTTAAAATATTTTTTTTAATTTTAATTGTGAAATTACTGTTCTGCAAAATTGGATGTGGTGCTTTAATCATGAAGTGCTTTGAGCATCTGCAATGAGCATCTAGTCTTAAAGTATTTTTCTCCAATAAAACATTTCTTGAATATTTTACCAAGGATCTTTGTTGCCTCCATGCTTAATTAACCCCTCAACGCCATCCTACGTACCCAGTATGCATGTTTAAATCACCGTATGTTGCCGTCATACGTACCCAGTATGCTTCCTGAACTGCTGAATATAATAATTTTTCTCGGTCTGAAATTGTATATTTAGTCCAATTTTTGTGCTTTATGTTGTGTAGGTATGTTTATTCTTTGCATAGTAAAATATGCAACACTTTTCACTCTTTAGTTGTTTTTTAATTTTGCAATTAAATTTTCTTCCAAACCCGAGAGTAAATGAATTCGATCTTTCCAGTCCTTACATTCCTAACTATCTTGAAACCATATGCCTATTCTAGTGGTGAGATGTCAAGAAGGGTCAGCTACTTTCATGCATGAGATACAAATCTTCCTCATGAGTTCTCTGCCTTTTCTGCCTGCTCTTTTGTCCTTCCCTTGTGCATCATCACCTCGATCCCATTTTCCCGTGTTCTTCGTCTCGTCAGTCCCATGCGAAGGGGCCATGTGCTTTGCTCTGCGTTTCTTTGCTCCTTCATTCACTGTCCATAATCTTTGAAGATAAGAGTCTCTATAAACAGTCAGCATAAACTGGGCTCCCTCAAAATCTTTACTCATCCCTCAAAGGAGTTTCGAAACCAAGTTGTTCAGTCCACTGGAACCTTTCATGGTGTGTTGTGTCCTACCGTACAATGTGATAGCATTTTCCTCTTGTGCACTTCCAACAAGCTGTTTTTATAATAACGTACTCCTATAATGGCTTCCACAAGAAGAAAAAGACTACCATTTCCAAGTGATAAGGAAATAACAGAAGTGTTACTTGCAAGTGATTCTGACGACAGTGCAAGTTTGGAATGTGACGAAGAAAATTACATCAATGTTCGCTCTGAAATGGATACACTCCAGCCAATTTATGAAGAAGTTTAGGATGCAGATGAAGCCAAAACCTTGATGTGGGAGGGTACGAGAAATTATTTAGTTATTTAGTTTACAGAGAAACATTTATTGGTGGTTTCGGACTTCAAGGCATAGACAAAACTTTGTCCAATCCAGTGGATATTTTTCTGTTATTTTTCGACAAGGAATTTGTTTGTGAAATTGTTTAAGAAATGAATCGTTATGCTGAGCAACAGATTTCATCTAGTGAGCCCCTCTTTTCACGAAAGTCAAGAATAACTGCTTGGAAACCTGTGACAGCAGAGTATTAGTATTCATGCTTATGGGAATTGTTCAGAAGCCAACACTTCGAGCTTACTTTTCCACAAAGAGAGTTATATCGCTCCAGGTTTTGGGGATGTAATTTCAAGAGACCGATTCGAGATAATTTGTAAATTCCTTCATTTCAACAACAATGAGGAAGAAGATCAACGGAGTCCTCCCAAGCTAAAAATGATTTTTCCCTTAATTGAACATCTGAATGAAAAATTTCAGATACATTTTTTACCAAATCGCAACATTTCAAATGACGTGTCGTTGATACCATGGAAGGGTAGCTGTCCTTCAAGCAGTACATTCCTCTGAAGGCATGAAAGTTACGACCTCAAGAGTCGAGACCTACGAGCTTTGTGATGCAAATACCGGCTGCCTATGGTCCTTTCTGGTGTACACAGGAAAAGATACTGTATTTCCCACAAAAATCACTCCAGCTAACTCAAACAAGACAACGTCAATAGTTTTACATCTGATTGAACCTCTGCTAAATCAAGGATGATGTGTTTGGATGGACAATTTTTATAATTCTCCTGTCCTTGCAACACTACTGAAAAGTAAATATATGACTGATTGTGTTGTGACGTTCAGGTTGAACAGAAAGGATGTTCCAGAAATTGTGAAAGAGAAGAATATGCAAAGGGATGAAATGTGTGGACAACATTCTAGGCCTGTTGCCGTTTTCAAACGGAGCGACAAAAAATTGTCTTGATGATCTCCACATTCCACAGTGACAAAATGAGAACAGTATCTAAATGCAAAAAAGAGACCGAAAGCCAAGTTTGGACTACAACAAATTCATGGGTGGGGTGGAATCCAAGGACCAGTTGTTGCATACGTACTTGATTGAAAGAAAATGACATAACAAGTGGTATATGAAGTTGTTTAGGAGATTATTGAATATAGCAGTCCTAAATTCTTATGTTATTCACAGGGAAAATGCGAATAAAAGATTAAACCATCTATCCTTTCATATACAGCTGGTAGAGCATGTAGCTATATAGCATGGGAAAAGAAGAGACAGTGTTTACTGGTGTGAATCGTGTGCAGTACATTTGTGCTTGGAATGCTTCGAACCTTATCCACAAAGCAGAATTACTAAGGTAACGTCATATAAATATAATTCCTTACTAACATTTTACACCACAAAACATGAATTTCTGCATGAAATGAAAAATTAAAAAGTATGCATTGTATAGAGAGAATGAGGAAAAAAGATCCTTTGTTGATCCAATTCATTTAAAAATTTAGCGTATATTAAAACATAGTTTTGCAAAAGTTCACAAAAATTTTCAAAAGATTGGTATCGTATATTGAAAGTTATAATTATTATTTGATAAAATGACAAAAAGGTGAAATCACTTAAATCTCCTCCGGCCGCTGGGATGGGATTTAATTAAATGTCCTCCACGCCTGTGGGGTTAATTTGATGGGCAAACAACCCAGTTCTGGAGCCCTGTTATTTTTTATTACTTGTAGATCACTCTTCAATATTTCTAATCCTATCTGTTCAACTATCTTCTATTTCTTCCACAGCTGTGAGTCTAGGTGTTTAAAATGACTTTCTCTCAAAAAGTTACTGCAGCAGTCTCACCACACTTCCAATTGCATTTCCTTCTTTGACTCTCATTTGATTTCATCTATGGACCATTAACTCTTCTCTTTTATGGACCAGAATGTGATAGACCTATCACTGAATTTATTTGTGCACATTTGTTGTCCCATGATTTATCCAATGGCCTTTGTTATTATTTTTACTGAATATCTGCAATATATCTGAAAAAATATCTGTCCTGTGCATCATTTGTAATTAGCCATTTGAGATATATTTCTTCTTTTTTTATAAACTCTGTAAGCTCATCTGTCCCCCAGAGGTCTATAAAGTCAAGAGATTACAGTGCTGCCTTATGCATTATGTTCTTTAGCATGATGTACATTTACTCTGCTTTCCCAATTTTTCTTCATTTAGTTCTCATAAGAGGCAAATTGTCTAAAAAAAAGCCTGTATATTCATATCTTTAACTGTTTGAGTTATAAAATTTGAACTTTTCATGTGTATTTGCTTATTGCATTTAATTTCAATGCTTGATTTTAGTAGCAGATGATATGATATGCAATCTACTCCTCATTGAACTTTCACATCCTGGGGTCTTATAAATGAAATCTGTTCTTTCTCATTGTAATCTATTCTTATTTTTTTATGTACTGAACCAAAATATTTCTTAAGATCTTTGTGATGAAAGAATCCATTTGAAATCTTCGTATAAGGAGGAAATTGGGGTGATAATTTATAAAAACTATATTATCTATAAAATCAAAGTTCAAAGCATTGACGTGGTGGAAGGTTGTCATGATGTCAACTAATAAGAAATCTTAGTCACTTCCACAGGATTTTATTTAACATACGACCGGTTTCGGCAGTTACGCCATCTTCGATAGAAAGATGGCGTAACTGCCGTTATGCTAAGATTTCTTATTAGTCGACTATATTATCTATTCCAAAAAAGAGTATAACAAGGGAATGTGAGGAATATAGGGCATTAAACTTGCATAGAGTGATGATTTTAAGCATTCAAGCCATGTTTAAAATCATCAACAAGAGGACAGAGAAGAGAGAAAATGGATTTCTACGTGAAGATCAATGAATTGTATAATGGGAAGGCACTCAGGATGCATGTTGATAATACTAGTGGAAAGGAACCTAGAATATAATCAGGGTGTATTTGTGTTTATGTCTCTTCAAAAAGTGTTCGACAGGGTGAGGTGAGAAATATTTATGGAAATACAGTCAAGCCCACTTATATCAAACCTGTTTATAACGAAGTTCCTGTTATAACAAAGTGAATTCCCCGTACAAGAGAAGTTCGGAAAAACTGGTCCACATATATGAAAGTTCGGTTATTACGAAGTAAATATTCGACCCCCTCAACTACGTTATAAATGGGCTTGAATGTATTGCACATGATATGAGTAGCTAGAAAGAGAAGATATCTGGCATTAACATATTGCGCAAAAGGTGCAACTGAGTATAGCTTATGGAGGATGGAATTAGGTGGCAGCAGGGAGGAGAGCCAGATGGAAGTCATTATCACATGTATGCTTTCACATAGAAAGCATTGACAGTAGAAATTGCAAGAGAGAGAAGAGATTAGCCACTTGATCATGAAGTAGAGTAAGAATTAATTAAGGAAATGATAGTATTATTAAGAGCCAAAGATTGTAAAACTGTTTGCAGCCAAATTGACAAAATTGGGGCTATTTGGTAGAACCATGAATACTAAAATAAGTAATAAACTCAGCTTTGTCAATAGGTATATAAGAATATGTTGAAAATCTAAAATTATAATTTGAAGTCAAGAAATTAGAGTCAAATAGGTACATTCAAGGATTAAGAAATGGCAAAAAAGCATAAGCAAAATGAGTAAAAATAGCACATCTGGTCCATCTAGTGTTAACAGTTTAATTTGAATGTGAGCAATGCAACAAAAAGTGCCTGATTTTTAAAACTATAGAATAAATTATGATGGATTAAACACAGAGAGGGAGAATTTTGGGTGTCACACTTTACCCAGATAATTATTTACACATTGGGACTGCTAGAGTGTTGAGTGTACTATAAGAACCTGTATAGTTTACTCATTCAAGTCAGACTGTTTGGGCAAGGAAATATTACTTGTATGTAAAAACAATTGGTTGATTAAATCATTTCTAATGCACAGGAAAAGAGTTTGGTGCATTCTCTGAAAATTTTTCAACTTTGATTAAATCATAAGCTTCCTGAGATATTTAGTTTCACTCTCAATCTCCAAAAATAAATGACTTACGTTTTTTGTCTCATTCGCATCAGCTCATGTATCCTCTTGGATGCAGATGTCCCGTACCACGTCCACTCAGCCGGATGCCCTTCCTTCGTGTCCTCCTCAGCGATTGGTGCCTCACTGGCTGCCCTTGATCGACTGTGCTTCTCACTCTCCAAGATTTCGTCATCGCTCAGCCCATGGAATCCCCACCCTCCCTTACCTGCAATAACCAGATGAGCCACCATTCATACAAGCACTCAAAGATTATATGCACCATTTCACAAGAGTGCCATCCATATGTTTCATTGTGAATGCAAGAAAGGAATTGAAAATTTCTGGTATTTGTGACAACATACATACTTTTCACTAATATTTAATGAGCATGCAAGATGTTGAATTTCAAAATAAGTAAAAACTTACACCAACATAAATTATGACAAGATATTTTAAAATGAAAAATCTGGTTATCATGAATTACCATTTACATAATTAGTACCTAAAACAATAGAAGGTTATTAAAATAAAGTTAACTCTTGTAATATCTTATTTCCTTGAACTTACAATGCAAGATCTCATTTGTAAGACATTTCAATTTAGATTGTGTTTCAGCATTGATTGGACATCAGCATATACAGAGGTTCATTTGGCTTACGGCACTAAAAATAATATGCTTCACCATAAATCATGAAAATTTCCATTGAAGTAACAAATTCATATATACCTACGATTAAACATCATTTCACTGTGGAATATTTCTAACCTGCCATGTGCATGGCAGTGAAATTCACATTAATTGCCATGTGAAAAAATTCATGAGACCCTTCCCTCATGAGTACTCCTTACTCTAATTCTGTTCCCCAGATTCCAACTCTTCCAGACAACCACAAAAATGACTCACTGACATGAGTAATCCTACTCTCCCACTCTTACCCTCACCTCCTTAAAACCCCTCCTTTTCCTTCACTTGACATTGCTGCAACTGCACTCAAAACTAAATTATAAAAAAACTCGAAAAACAAAAACCTCCCAGACAATTCCGGAGGTGTTTACGTTTTTGACGTTGGGACAATATTTGAATTGACAAAATCGAAGAAATAGGAATTAGTTTTATGAATCAATTGCGTAAGTATGAAAATATTAAATTACGGTTTTGCAGTGTCATTAGTGAAAGAAAACAATTATTGCCTGCCGGTGGCTCCAATCTTGAGTATGAAATTTGAATTTCGAAGCTAGGCGTTTTGAAATACTTTTATAACATTTGTGACAAGGGGTGTAGGTGTGATTACAAGAAATAGGGAGAGGGTGGAGAGAAAACCAGTATCCATAGTGTCTTACACTTCATGAAAGGTCCCAATCAATAAAAGTCCTATTCATCGGACTGAATAATTATCGGAAGTAAAGTTACATTCAACTCTTAAGATTGGTCCTTAAGGTCCTACAGCTCACCAAATACTAAGTCTACTGATGTGTAAAATTTACACCGCAAAGTAGTGGGGCCAATTCCTTTCCCTGATCCACCTGTCTCCCAGAAGAATATGGTAGGATTCCAGAAAACAATACCGCTTGGGTTAGACAAGACATACTCAAAGATTTCTCTCAGAATTGAATGCAGAATCTGTGGTATGCAGCCCAACGCTCAACCCTCAGGGGTGCCACGCTGAAATCATAACTTGTGAAAGTGAAAACCAAATGTGCCCAGTACGTTTCCCTGGGGGACTCCTACCTCCACCCGCGCGGCCCTCCTCCACTTCCACCACGTCCCTCCCGCCGTAAATCTCGTCCTCCATCTCCTCCAGCTCTTCCTCCTCCTCGGCACAGCTCAAGGCCTCCACCACATGGGCCAACAGCTCCGCCGGCGCGATCGAGTGGTTGGCCGCGAACGTGGCGCTCTTATCGATGTTGCCGAGGTCCGACTCCGACCGGACCCTGTGGACGACTGGCCCCGGCGTGGACACCCGCTCCGAGTTGGCCCTTCTCCGGCTCCCGGACCCCCAGGTGATGTGGTCTCCTCTGTCCGAATCCCAACCGTCCGAGGCGTTCAGGAGCTCGCGGTCGTTCTTCCTTATGGACGGCAGGCTTCTGCTGCGCTCCCGGCCGGTCACCATGAAGCCTTCGTGGTCACGGTACACGGGCTAAAATGGTAACGAGAAGAAAATGAGGAAAACTGTTCCCTGGATTTTAACTCGTGCAACCAAATCTAAGACGCCATAGTCATGGGCCGAGCCACGGTGGGGCAGGGTGGGGCGCTTGCCCCCCCCCCTCCTGGCTAATTAGTCAAATGAAAAATTACAGGTCAACTAGCTGAAGGAGACCGTTGACATTCAACAAGAGGGAAAAATATAATAAATACAAATTGTGTTAAGAAATCTTACTATTTTTCATGAGGGGGCAAAAAAAATGTTAAGAAATCTTACTATTTTTCATGAAGGGGCAAAAAAACTTGTGTTACGGAACGTTAACTTATTTTTGCCCCCCATGGAGAACATCCTGGCTACGCTACTGGTCATAGTCATATAAAAAGTTAAACGAAAATTCGTCTTTATAAATCGTGTCCATAAAATAATATCTTTTACACAACATGCTGAACAGGAGACATTTACGAAATATCTACTATTACAAGGAAGAACATAACTTACAATATTTTTACATAATTCTCGCCATTTATGAAGCACTTGCCATGCCCGAAGACCACTTTTTTACTCCCTTCACGAAGAACGGCGCCGCAATGGTGACAATCACCGCTTGCACGACATGAAACCATCGTGAAAACAACTTTTGACTATTTAACTGATTTGTCACAGTGTCGTTCAACAAGTCATATTGAAACATTTGGACATTCATTGCATAATAATTGGAAATCGTGAAATGTCGATACTAACGAATTTCCTCATCAATTTCGTGAGCTAATCTTCATCGTTACCCAACAGAAGGGCGCTCACTCTTTAGTTCTCATGCACATTCCTTGGCCTTTCGATGACCATCCTTACCCACTTCATAACCATAACATCGCCCAACATAATTATTAAGGATCTGCCGAAGAATTTCAGGTTTGAGGCTTCTCGCATAGATATATCGGATCTGAGATCGTATTTATTTTGACTTAAAATTCGCATATTTTCCGGACAGCTATCTCAGTTAACTACGAATAAACTGTCACAAAACGACTCTTACATTATGAAGGAGCCCCGATTGGCTCCCTTATCTCAAGTCGCGGTAATATCGCGAGCCTCGGCGAAGTGAATCGGAGAGGCAACGGTTTTATAGTCTGCGCATTATAACTTGGCAATGACGTCAAACCCCTGAGTTTCCAGATTGTTATAGATGCTCTCTTCTTCGTTTTCTTTCGCACAGTTTGGTGAAAAATTGACTAACGTTTTCCGGTGTATAATTAAAGTTTTTCTTCAATTAAATATTCTACCAGCATATTTTTGGAAATGAAGTTATTTTCCGTTAGTTTTCCGTGAATTTCTTGTCAGGAATTCAAGGAGTCCTCAGTCTCTTATTTATTATTGCGTATTCGCCACGAGTTGTGCAAGTGATCGCTCATGGGACATCGGAGTCAACATCACTAAAAAGTTCACTTTCAGTGAATCAAGCGAAAAAGTGTCATTCATTAAAGTTGTTATGGTTGAGTGAGTTATACTGAGGGATAGACTGGCAAAGACTGTGATGTCGAAATTTGTGCAAAGTTGCTAAATGAGAGCTCTGCTCGAGTGTTGTGTTTTTCCCAGTGAACGAAATGGCATTGAAATTAAGACACCTGAGCATTACTAAATCACTGTGATCGTTGCCCTAATACGCCTTATTTTTTTATATGAATGGTAAAATGGTCTACGTTCCTTTAGGGCAGGGGTCTCCAAACTACGGCCCGCGAGGTCCTCTCATCCGGCCCGTGGAGACCTTTCTACGGAAAAAAATTACGGAGATTCACGTGCATTCTGCCAAGATCAACCGTCGCTTACGTGGACGTAACGTTTTTACCGACCTAAAAAGAGGCGCGCAGCAGTACGTTATGTTTTTCAACCGTTCACTACATTGAAAAACCTAATTCAATGCTTACTTTTTCTACTTCTGTTCACAGTCAATGACAAGAACACTTCATAATACTTATACAGTGCTCTTGGTCAATGAGATGATTTAACGCCATCTAGTGGCAGAGTGAATTGCTGCTTGTTCAAGACTTTATTATTTTGATCAGTTTGCCAGTTGCGGTTGACTGCTGTGATGAGAAGTTATGGTGTCAGTTAGCGTCTAATGGGGTCGTTTACCATAATTTTTTATTGCCGAATATGATAGAGTTTGTAAAATAAAAAGACCCGTATTTTTCCGTTTTTTGATCCGTCAATTATTTCTCGAGTTATAGGCGTCGAAAAACTAATGTTTTTAACCCTTTCGGAAAAGTGGGTGTGGTGCAACCTCTGACGTATAACGATTTCGTCCAATCACAAATGAGCCCGCGAAGCTACTTCGCCTTATCGCAAAGGGGGGGACACAGCTGGCTCTCCCAATCGGAGCAGTTACGACAGCATCTGTGCGAGCAGACCTTCCGAGAATCCCCCTCCACTCCCTCCCCTTCCCATACGAGCAGTCAAGGACGGGAGGAAAGTGACGTCAATGTTATCACAGCAGTATTTTCGGTGGGCGTCATCTTTTGCTTATTTTAATTTTTGATTTATGAGTGAATGGTTATGGTTAGAGGATTAATTTTTTCACTAAATTTCTTTTTTCGTTTCCATCTAACAATTTCGTGTACAAAATTGCGATTTCGGTTCCGAGTAAACGCCCCCATAAACGAAACATGTTGCACTTTTATTTAGTGACCATTTTCTTCGCGTAATTACTTGCTTGCTTAAGCGACTTGTTCGCTATCTGTACTTGTTCGATAGGGTTGACTACGATGGAATGAAAACAGATTGGCAGAATTCGTTTAGAAAATTTCAAGAAGCAAGTTTAAGGAAAGATACTGAGACCTTGTGGCATATATTGTAGACGTTATTCACTCAGCAGTTAACATGCATATACATACCGAGTAAATTAAAAAAGATGAATGCAGAGCCACGATGGTATAACGCGGCGGTACGGATATCTTTAAAACGACAGAGAATTTGGCATGCTAGACTGAAAAAAAGCGCGAAAAGAAACACCCCCTCATGAGCTTAGTAAAATTATTATAAATGACAAAACATCCAAACACTTAGCGAATAAAGAATGTCGAAGAGTCTTAGCTGACTTTAAAAGTAAAGTTCTAGGGAACTATTTGAATGAAAATCCAAAAGCGTTTTGGTCGTATGTAAGAAAAGTTCAAGGAAATAAATCTACTGTAGAAATGCTTAGGGATAATAATGGAGAAAAAATAAACGATAGTCTGGAAAAAGCTAATAAGTTAAACACATATTTCCAAAGCGTTTTTACTACCAGCACTTTAGATCCAATTGAACCACTACATAAACATTTCAAACATCCGATGCCTGAAATCGCTATTGAGCCTCGCGGTATAGAGCAACGACAAAAAAACATAAACACCAATAAATCCCCCGGCCCTGATCAAATTTCGGCACGTGTTTATAAAACACTAGCATTAGAAATATCAATTAACTTAGAAATAATATTTCGTAAATCGTTGTCTGAGCACATGGTTTGGTCTGAGCACCTTTATTCAAAACCGGCGATTCAGAAGATCCTAGAGACCTATCTCAATAACATTGATATCGTGTAAGATAATGGAACATATAATAGTTAGTTCGACTATGGGACACTTGCTTAGAGAAATTTTGTTATTAAATAACCATGCGAAACGCTATTGGCACTCAAAATAATGCTCAGGTTGACGCGATATTCCTCAATTTAAAAAAAGACTTTGATAGAGTACCTCATGGCAGATTGTTCTTAAAGCTAGAAAGTTACGGTATATGATAAACACGTAGTATGCTGGATTAATCAATTCTTAGTTTGCCGCGAACAGAGAGTTACTATAGACGGTATCATGTCCAATATAGTAAGTGTCACATCAGGTATTCCCCAGGGAAGTGTGATAGACCCACTTTTATTTCTTTTATATATCGATGACCTCGGCAATGTTGTAGTAAACAGTAGAATTCGGCTTTTCGCAGATGATGCAGTAGTGTATAGAGAAATTAGCAGTCCGGGAGACAAGGCATCGTTAGAAAAAGACCGCGTAGGAAACCAGGCGTGGTGCGATAAATGGAAACTAGAACTGAACATAAAAGAGAGCGTGACAGTAAATTTTTGGAAAAGGTAAAGTGAGGAGAGGGTGAAGGAACGTTGCTATTTTTCAATTGTTAGGCCACACTTTGAATATGCTGCGAGTATATGGGACCCTTATGAAGCAGGCTTAATTTACGAATTAGATCGAGTATAACTCGCGATATTTTGTTCAGGATTTTAGGGGAATATGATTAGGACTCCAGGGAGAATATGATTTTACATATCTCGCTACTCTTCGAGCAGCGAGATATGTAAAAGGGTATTACGATAGGAAAATTGTTGCCGAGTTGCCGAAACCCGGGTCGACTATCATTAAATTAGTGTGGAGTTACCATTGCGTTTTATTATGCATATTAAAAACTTCCACAACGTCACGGCTTCAATGACTTCTTATATTCGAGATCAGAACGTTAGGCATCGCGTAAATCGGTAATAATTATAGAGGTAATATTCAGAGTAGGGCGATAGTATTTTTTATTTCGTGCATGTTCAAATCAATGTGTTACTCGCATGCATTGCTCTTAGCATTCCCTGGATTTAATTTTTTTGCATGCATGAGTATCTTTTAAATTGGTGTCTGATTTCAAGCCATGCATGGTATTCGTGGGTGTGTCCTGCACGATTGGGATTTGGTAGTTTTTTTTCTTTTTTCCCTACTTAATTTTAAAGGTGTGGTGTTTGTTTTGAGTTGTTCATTTTTGTTTGATGTGTCATTACTTGCTAGAGAGTTACTATAGACATCGTGATCCTAGAGAGATAGAGAGGACTCCAGTACAATATGGGAGGAAAACAAGAAAGGCCACATTATTAGATAAGCTGCGGAAGAAACTTTTTCTCGGTAAAAGGTGGATATCTCATCATATTCGTCATCATTTTAACACCTAAAAGGTTCTCTTTCTCAATTTCCCGAAAGACTGACTTGTTATATTTTATGTGACCAAATTCATCTCTGCAGATGTAAGAGATGTGTAGACCAGCACGGAAAAAGCCGGCATATCACCGACCTGACTAAAGTTTCACTTTCGTCGAATGGCCACACTTTGTTTCCGGATTTTTTCAATATCTCGCCATTTCGTACGACCGTTTTCTTATGTTACTCTTATTTAATTTAAAACTAGTTTGATATCATTGATCGTGCCCCTTTCGCCGTGATTACTGTGAGGTTTTCTAGGTCCTTTATAGCATTCCTAATGTTTGAGTTCGGCACATGCCATTATACTTTTGTTGCATGCTACTTTCATGAGTATATTGTTTTCAATGATGCAACATTTGAAATTAGCCAATAGGAAGATTGAAAAAATCCCCTTGACGACAAGATTATGGCGAGTTCATCATTGACGACACACTAAGCTTTAAGACAGCCATAAAAATATCCCATTTCCTGCATCCGGGAGGAATATTGCGAACGAGTATCCTGCTGCTAGAAATGCCATTAAATTTAGTTAGAAGAGCCATAAAAGTTTCCTGCCACCGCTTGAGATAGGGCGACTTAAAATCGGGTATACAGCAGCGGAGCAAAATTTTAAATGAAGAAATTCAAAGCTTTTCTCAATAACCAAGGAGGAACGTTAAAAGGGTAAGAAATAAATACCCCCTGGATTCGGGAGTTAAATTTGGCTTTCCTAATTCTAGATGACTGATGACAATCGGAGTCTTTTGACTCCGATCACCTACTTTGCCTTACTCTGAGATTTGCATTAGTCTGAATCTGAGTAGATTAGATTTAGTAGAATCTGCAAGGATTGCATCTTCATCCAGAAATGGAATTAATTGAATCCCAACTGTGCCCTTGGAATTCACTCAAGAAGAATTCACTGAAGAGGCACGTTCGTATGAAGAATTCATTAAAAAGGTACGCCGGGAAAAGACAAGAACTTTATTTTTTACCGCTTACGGTAATTACATAGATAGCATGCCTATAGGCCAGTGATTTAAGTTAATAATTTGGAAAAGAATGCCAATTAAAAGACAAGCACACGGTAGAGATTATTTCTCTCATCCGAGAAGATGTCTGTTGAGGCGTACAAAGGCGTATTAGGGCAACGATGGCAGTGATTTAGTGATACCCAACTGTCTTCATGTCAATACCATTTCGTTCATCGGGAGAAACATCTCTTCTGATAAAAAACATGTAAATACTTAGCCAAAATTATATTCTTCTAAAGTTTTTACCCAGTGAGTATAAAGTATCATATGTTATTTCAAGCAGAGATCCCCGCAAGCCACACTTAGAGAGTGTGGCAGAGGGTGAATTATTTCCAAGCATACACAATCGTGGGTTTCGGGAAAAGATGGGAAGGTAATTTTCGAGTAAAAGCGCGAATGAATCTCATTTTTCCATCGAGCATTGCAAACACGACAATAATGACACGGCTTTCATTTTACGATCCTTAGCCTTCTGGGAAATTGCTGGCGGTACTTTGAAGAAAGAAAATTGCAATTTTGACCTTCCGCACGCGCAGCAATCAAAGCGAACCTCCAGATCGACAATTCTAGGAGGAGTAGGGCATGAAAAATTCTTCACGCGACATATTGCATAGTCGTGACGAAACATTGGTCCTACCTTTTACGCTAATGAGCAGTCGTTAATTCTGCGCGGGACACTCACGACGCGCGCAAAGTCAAGAGGACAAGGCGATAAAGTACGCCCCCAGACGCTGAGGCAAGACCGTGTAGCTTCCGCATCCATAGAGACATGCGATCAGTACAGCCAGTGTGAATAACTGGACATATCCATAATATTCTTTATATCAGAAGAATTTGAAGAAAAGTGGTCGAATATCACCGGAAGATCAATAAAAAGAAAATTGCCTCGGCAGTAAGAGAGCAGGGACCAAGACTAAAGTTCATCATCGAGAGTGTCAAACCAATCCTAGGATTGACATTAATTGCCAAGCGAAAAAATTCACCAGGACCGGGAATCGAACCACGGACCGCTTTCACCGCCGTTCACGCGGCAGGATTGAAATATTCTACAATCCTAGGATTGGTTTGACGCACTCAATGATGATGACTAATTTACACTCCTAGGATTGGTTTGACGTAGGTAGCCCTTCACTCAATTCTTCGATATACCAACCTCTTCATATTGACGTAATCCCTCTCATTTACATCCTTCGTAAAACTTGCTCCATATATCTCATACGAGGTCTGACTTTTCCATTATTTTCGTTCACTTTTCCCTCGACGATTGTCTTCATTAGTCTATCGTGCCGTAAGATATGGCCGATTAAATTGTCCCATCTTCTATTAAGGGTTTATTTAGCACCATAGTTACAAGGGTAATAAAATCTTGAGGAGGAAAAAGAGCATTGATACTTAGGAAGCCGAGTAGCCCACAATGGATGAAGCAAACAGGAAATATCAAGTAGAATATCACAAGCGAAGAGGGCACTATGACAAATGATGAATCTACTTACGGCTGGAAATAAAAGCATGGAAGTAAGAAAACTATTCCTTAGAACTTATATCTGAAGCATGTTTCTCTATAGCAGTGAGGCAAGGACGATGACAGCAACTGAGAAGTCAAGGGTGCAAGAATTCGAAATAAGGTGCTACAGGAGCATGATCAGCATCAAATAGATCGACCGTGTGACAAACGAAGAAGTCTTAAGAAGAGTGGGAGAAAAGAGGAGTCTGCTGAAAACTTCGAAAAGAAGACGGTACAACTTAATCGAGCATATCTTCAATATATGATGACCTAATGAAGGCAATCGTCGAGGAAAAAGTAAATGAGAATAATGGAAAAGGAAGGCCACGCATTAGATAGATGGAACAAGCAAGTGATGAATCATGTCAATATTACGAGGAAGTTTGCCGATAGGAGAACTGAGTGGAAAGCTGCGTCCCACCAATCTTAGGATTGTTCACCTGTGATGATTTTACGTTGAAAAGAGAAGTATGTGGCATACACATCTACCTATTTTATATATTCATGACCACTGCATGTATGTACCTTAGGAAGTAGTTAATTTAAACTTTGTACTGACGGAGTGGCAGGGTAGAGAGATATATTTTTAATGACACATATAGCAAATAATTGACATGGGATCTGGATCCTCTTCAAGACTGGAACAAGAAATTGCAGTAAGAACCGAACCTAAAAAAATTAAGTGCTAACTGCTGGAAAAAGTAATTTCCACTCGAATTTTTTTGCTTCACATCAACGGATCGAAAAGTGAATATTAGCGTGCTCTTATTAATATTAACATGTGATGGTGTAAAAGAGGGGTGCCACTTGTCCTTAGTTAGGCCCGATTTAGTGTACATGAGTCAAGATGAAGTTGATAGATTTAATTTTGGAGTATTTTGCAGATGATATCTTCTACACTGTTCTGCAAAAAAAAAGTTCAAAAAATGCTCGGCAACAATTTAGGGAGTTTCTGGCTAATTTTGGGTCGCTGAATCCGAAAATGACCTCCGTTTTTTTCTATCACCCTCCACTTTTACGAGCAACCCCTAAATTGGGGAAACCAACCCCGTATCTAAACTTATCGCTTTTCAAGGGACTTTTACTAATGTTATCTGCTTCTGATTCAAAAAACTGAAGTTTTTAAGGGATGAATACACTGTTCACCCCCCCCCCTTTTGTAAAGGATTAATATTACATAAAATATAAGAGGGGAAGGGGGTGGGTATAGGAGGTGGTATAAAGAGCTGCCACAAAAATCTGGACACAAATCAGATTTGTCAAAATATTATTGTAACAGCGTTTGGGGGCTCATGATTTGACTTCGTTGTCCTCCTTACTTTTACAGTAAGAGCTGAGAGCTTTCCGATTAATATATTGGGAAACGTTGGGAAATACATTGTAAATACATTGGGAAACATTGGGAAATACATTGTAAAAGTTACTCACCACATGTTTTGACACGCTTGGACACGTTGTAACGTGTCTTCATGTGTCTTGGCAATCGCACTTGCTGATGTTCATCTATGAAATAAACCAGTGGTCTATTCAGAATATAATCTTCCAAGTTCTTTCTTTATTTTTCTAGTGGTGTGTTCGATTTAGCGTGTTATTTTGCGAGCTATAAAGTGTTTTCTCGCGATCATGCCGCGATCTTGCAAAAATCATCCCAATTCATTTTGTTACATCTGTGGGGATTTAACGTTTAAAGACCAAAGGAAAGTGATGACTGCAATTGTGCGGAAATCTTATGAACTTTATTTCGGGTGTAAAATTGGTGACCAAGACAAATCGTGGGCCCCTAAATTCTGTTGCAGTGGTTGTCATAGAAGTCTTTGTGAATCGTTAAACGGGGGAAATCGTTCCCTAAATTTCGGAGTGCCAATGGTTTGGCGTGAACCCACTTGCCATTTAACTGATTGCTATTTTTTCCAAACCGACACTTTGGGGTTTTCAAAAAAAAACAAAGCTCAAATGATTTATCCGAATGTACCGTCAGCAATTCGCCCGGTGAAGCATAGTGATGCTCTTCCTATCCCTAAAGCTCCAGCTACTTACACCCTCGATGATTCTGATGTCTTAATGAACGAAGCTACACCGGAAGTGGAAGCAGGTCCTGGCCGCCGAGATGAAGATTACAGCCCTGGTGTGGAAGAACCTCAGACTAGTCAAAAAAGGGCACCTCATCCAATAACACAAGAGGAGCTGAGTGATCTAATACGAGATTTAAATTTACCAAAGTGTAAAGCACAACTTCTTGGCTCGCGTTTACAGCAGTGGAATCTTTTGGCCGTTGGTGTGAATGTTTCTTATTACAGAGGCAGACAGTCAACCCTCACTCCATTTTTTTCAACGGATGGTGAAAATGATGATCTGATTTACTGCACTGATATTGAAGGACTGATGAGAGAATTAGCAATTACGTATGATCCAGACCAATGGAGGCTATTCATCGACTCGTCGAAGACAAGTTTAAAGGTTGCTTTATTGAACAACGGCCACGATTTACCTTCGGTTCCTGTTGGATATGCCACTGTTTTAAAGGAAACCTACGAAAATTTGGAAAGAGCTCTGGAAAAAATCAATTACGTAAGGCACCAATGGTATATTTGTGCAGATTTGAAAGTTGTAGCTATTATTGCAGGATTACAAGGAGGCTATACAAAACATTCCTGTTTTATTTGCGAATGGGACAGCAGAGCATACGCGAAACATTACAAGCAAAAAGACTGGCCCTTGCGTCAAAGTCATGTGATCGGGGAAAAAATATCTCTAACAAGGCTTTAGTGGATCCAAGTAAAATCCTTATTCCTCCCCTCCATCTAAAATTAGGCCTCTTTAAGCAATTTGTGAAATCTATGGATAAAGAAGGGAAAGGATTTGAATACTTGAAAACGAAATTTCCGATGATCAGTGACGCGAAATTGAAAGGTGTATTCGTGGGACCTCAAATCAAAAAACTCTTTAACGACGAAGCCTTTGTTCAAAGTTTAGGTAGAAAAGAAAAAAGAGCATGGCTGGCATTCTCCAACGTCTGTCACAATTTTTTGGGTAACAACAGATCAGCCGACTATCGAAAACAAGTTCAAGAACTTCTGTCTTCATATGAGTCACTTGGATGCAATATGTCACTGAAGGTCCACTTCTTGCACTCTCATTTAGACTACTTTCCAGCAAACTGTGGCAAAGTGTCAGACGAGCAGGAGGAACGCTTCCATCAAGAAATCGTGAACATGGAAAAAAGGTACGCTGGCAAATGGACACCGAGTATGTTGGGAAATTTCTGTTGGGCACGCATCATCAGAGAAGTTCCAGAGGAGCAGTACAAAAGGAAACGAACAGCCCATTAGGTAAAATTATACAGCTTCACTATTTTACATTGCTTTAAGAGATTTTTACTTGGAAAAAATCACTGAATTGTTTTCTAACTTCACAAGTACGTAATCTATAAACAAATTTAATTTTTGTATCCAGATTTTTGTGGCAGCTCTTTATACCACCTCCTTATACCCCCCTTCTCCTCTTATATTTTATTTAATATTAATCCTTTACAAAAGGGGGGGGGGTGAACAGTGTATTCATCCTTTAAAAACTTTTCTATTAGCTACCATATCATATGCAATAAAAAGCGAAGAAAAATGGTTATTTCAATGGTTTTTTTCGATTTTCACCCCCTAAATATTTTCAACCCCAGTCAAGTTTGTCTCTTTCATGACCCTGATAGCCCCAAAACGTCAGTGTTTTGAATCAGAAGCAGATAACATTAGTAAAAGTCCCTTGAAAAGCGATAAGTTTAGATACGTGGTTGGTTTCCCCAATTTAGGGGTTGCTCGTAAAAATGGAGGGTGATAGAAAAAAACGGAGGTGATTTTCGGATTCAGCGACCCAAAATTAACCAGAAACTCCCTAAATTGTAGCCGAGCATTTTTTGAACTTTTTTTTGCAGAACAGTGTTACACAATAAATTCGTTCAATTTTTGTAGAGATAGTTTTGCACACTTGTCGTACGATATAACCATATGTATTTTTTGAGTTCTACATACAATAGAGGGGCCTAAACCATAGGGTGTTAGTTTGATATTGGAGCCTGAGATCATGTTAAAACTATAAGAAAGTATAAATATTTTCTCATTAAATACAGAAAGAATGAAAGAAATCGATTAATATTTAGTTATTTTACTGAGCGAAAGAAAAAATCTTGCGCCGAGTTGTTACGTGAATTAAGTTGACACAACAAAAAAAACAATACAACTAATTGTAAGCAATAATGTAGTAAATGACAAAAGGGTGTAATCCTCGATAAAGAGAGTAATCCTCGATGATCCTGGTTTTAAACACCCTTGCGGTTGCTTTCAGAGTGAACCATTCAACCACATCGTCCCTTATATTCTTGACTGACCGGATTTGAAAACTGAGAGGTGAGGAATAAGGAGTCAAACGTGACGCCGTTCATCAGGAAGTTGGACGATGGGAATATCCAACATGAGAATACAAAACATGAGGTCATTGTCCCACAGGACATATTGGTAGAAAGGTACAAACTCATGCGGGAGTTTTCGAGTCGTCATACGAGGGGAAATAAATTTAGGAAGTGGAGGAGAATTGCTTATAAGAAGGCAAAATAAACAGTAAAGAATGGTGGGATACCCTGGAAAATAAAACCATTTTACTAGAGGAAACAATTACGCTACCGGAAACACTATAAGGATTTCACATCTTGAGAATGCTCCTTCATGGTATGTGAATTAACAGCTGAAGAAAAAGCGGGATTTTAAATATTTGACATGAGACGCTACAGAAAAATTATGAAAATCAACTATATAGAAGAAGTAACTAATCAAGACGATCTCAGAGGAGTCGGAGCAACATTCAGAAATCTGACGAATATTCTGAAAGGAGTGGAAACAGCCATATCACTTACGTTTTGAGAAACGGCGTTGTTATGATGACAGTCTTCGAGAAAAAATGTAATGGGAAAAATTGCAACGGAACCACAAACAAGATAAATGGAAAAAGTTTAAAGTGACTGTGTGAAAAAGATAAGAATTTCGTTCACATGAAGACATTAGCTGTAAGTAGAACTGATAGGGGCGTCAAACCAATCTCAAACCTAATGACCTCTGATGACGAGAGTTAATTATTTTAAATAATTTATAAAGCAGCACAGTACATAGTAAATAAATGTTTTAAAATGTTTACAAATATACATATTCATATACCATTCAAATACCATTCAAACACCAATAAAATACCATACAATCTCCGCTAAGTCCCACGTACTTGTCAGCAAAAACATAATTTTAATTGGCAACTGCATTTCCCATCACATGAATATGAATATGATTAAAAATGAAAAAGGATATAAATGAGCTAAGGCATACAATATATTTTCCCAGTGTAAATACATCTTCAGGTATCTGCAGTAGAATGGCATGATATGATAATTACCTTGAAACCTTATAAAATTTAGATTGCAGGGATTGATGATTGTGCTTGAAATAGAGTTCTTACAAGGACTCTATTTATAAAGGAAGCCCTTATGCCACCAATTATGGCAATTAAACTACTGCATCGTGACCTTAAATGTTGATATTATTTTTAAAATTCATTATTAGGTGATTCTGGAAGTGTCAGATATTCAATGGAGGCATAGTTGGGAAAGTTATCAAAAAGGTTAAAGTTAATCTCTGTAAAAAAAACTAGTTAAAGTTCAAAGTTACTTTTCTGAAAAAGTAACTGAAAATTAAAAACAGGTAAATTTTACATTAAAAGTTACTTTTTCAGTTAATTTGGAAAATTGGATGCTGTGGTAATAGAGGCCTTGATGGTTTTTTTGTTTTGACAAACAAAGCGAATTCTGAAAACTATCATTGTAGTTTCTTCCATCCGTATCCACTTTTTTAAATATTTGAATTTCGGATCTTCGTTGTAATTCCATTTAGTGTCCAAAGTATTGTTGGTCAGGTTTCTTACATCTACATCTACATAATACCCTGCATGTCACCATAAAGGTGGCAGCTGAAAGGCTTCGGCGATTTTTATGAGCTCCAATTCCGGGATTGTTAAGTTGTCGTGAATGTAAGACTTTGGGAGGAACCATGGCGAGTTTGTAATTTGCTGCCAAAGATTGTTCTGAACGGTAGAAAGTGCTTTAAGGTTAGTTTTTGAAATCGATCCCCACATTGCTATGGAAGTATCCCTTCACAATCGTAAAATTTCAGTGGAAACGGCTTAGTTATATAGAGTTACAGTAGATGCTGAGGGTGTGCATGGGCACCTTCTCTCGCGATTCACTGGGGGCTGATGTATTGACGAAGCAATGTCGCCGAGTAATGCATTCGTAGACGGTGCATTGTAACAGATACGTTATTTTGAAGAACCCCTCCTCCTCGTTATTCGAAATAAGTTTTTAGGTGACCCTTCTTTCTCGGCTTCAACATGTAGTATTGACGACATGATGTCATCGAGTAAGGCATACGAGGCTTCGAGGACATGTCTTCGCGTGGTTTCGTGTTTTCTCGTCTGAGGGTGCGTTCCTAAACTTTGCCATTTGTCTGTAGGGCAACCTTTTCAGCCCAAATTCGGACAGGTCGAAATTGACGAAAAAAAATAACTGAAGTTAGTTTTATATCGGTTAAAAGTGTCTCTTCTAAAAAGTGACGATTAAATTAAATAGTAAACCAAATTTTTAACGATTAATTTTTATCGTTAATTTTTTAAATCGTTAATCCCAACTATTAATGGAACTGTCGGCTACGATAATTTCCTCTTATGTAGGATAGGTAGGAATTTTTTAAGAAAGGCGGGAAATATGGAGTGAAACCCGGCGACGGTCTGTTCACTGCAGCAGGCGCACTGGGGATCAAATTTTAACGTCCGATCCGACGAACGGAGCACTGAACTCACAGTGCTCTCCACCCAGCACTCAAGTAGGGACCGGTATAGCAATGAAAAATCTTTTCACCAGCCGTAATTCGAAATTGGAACGTCCAGATGAGAGCCACAACACCAAGCCGATCGCCATATCTATTTATATTATTAGTCGCGGATTATCCTAATACAACTAAAACCTCTCTTAATTATTTCCCAAAAGGTGCGCCAGGAGTACATCTCACTAAAATTTACTCTCTCCATTCATTAATTCACTGCTATATCAATGCCTTTCATTTACTTCAGCACTCATTTATTATCTATTTATTGCTATCTCAGTTTCATCCTAGTACTTCTTCTTTTTAATTCCTCTTTATTTTCTTCTTCTACTGATCCCTTGGTATTCCTCGTGGGGTCTCCTCAATTTTTTTGAAAAAAAAACAATTATGCTACAGAATATTTCCAATCAACCTCTTCATTCCCTGCCATACTATTCTCTGCGTTTAGGCCATTCTATATACTGCACATTTCTTCATTTTTAATTTCATTTTTACATTTAATCTTCGGCATACTACACCAACTTGAAGGCTGCTCTATCCTTTTCTGATCAACTTTCCTTCCTTCACCAATAACTTCAGATTCCAAAGAATAATCAAGATAAGGTTTTCCCATATAGAAGGCTCGTAACAGTTGAGCCTATTCTCCAAATTGTCTGTCACTTGCCTCTACCGCAACTTACAGGGAGCGCATTGGAATAGAATGCCTGAATTATTCAACAGATCCGGAGGAGAACCGCTAGCAACCCTCATTCCCGTAAGAGGGCAAAGCATTTTAAAGATTCCGATTCTTTCGGGCCGACATCCGCGTTCAGAGCTTCTGGAAACTTCGCCGAAGGCATTCCTTGCAAATTACAAGATACGCTCTCCCCATTTAAGGGCTCGCCAAGCAATTAAAACCGCACGAAGGGGGAAGGAAAGCGATTCCCGACTGCGGCGATTCTAATGCTCTCGGGTCCGATAACGAATGCGAGAGTGGCCGTCGATGCAACCGCGCAGATTGCATCGTTGCGCAGTCTGAGAGCAAACGCGAACGGCTGCTGGGGCAACCGTGCCGCGATCTTCACATCCATACAGAGTGATGGATGGATAGGCTCGCTACCTCGAGGATGTGTGGCAGGGGGTTGAATCATTAAACATGAGCTACCATACACACAATACAGCATAAAAAAATTTTTATGTTGATATTGTCGCTATTCTATTTTTCATCTTTAATTTTATCCGAAAATGTAATGAAGTTGACGGTGCCTGGCTTGACTACGTGGAATTCCTTCGTGATGAGGCTAAGGAAACAATGCCCTTCCACAAAATATATAATTTATTCACTCACGGCCATAGTTTCGATGCTTAGCATCATCTTCAGGTGCCAAATACAGAATTGTAAGGCCCTTATATACAATGAAATAGTGGGGGAGGGAAAAGGTTGAAGAATCTTGGTCATTACCCAGAGAGTGGGAGGGGTGGTGGGTTCGGGAAGGAGGGGGTAGGGGGGAGGGGTATGGAGTGAAGGCCCAAACCTATAGATAAGAAATAGATAACTACGGTTTGTATCCCTCCCTCCCCACAGGATTCCACCGTGACAGCAAGGGGATGGTGACACCAACCACGGTTTGGGCCTTCACTCCATACCCCTCCCCCCTCCCTTCCAACCCACCACCCTTCCCACTCTATGGGTAATGACCAAGATTCTTCAACCTTTCCCTCCCCCACTATTATATTGTATATAAGGGCCTTACAATTCTGTATTTGACACCTGAAGATGATGCTAAGCATCAAAACCATGGTCGTGAGTGAATAAATTATATATTTTGTGGAAGTGTATTGTTTCCTTACCCTCATCGTACATACATTTAATCTTCAGCATACAACACCAAGAACATGTCTTGAAGGGTGCTCTATCCTTTTCTGATCAAATTTTCTTCCTTCACTGGAAACTTCAGATTCCAACTAATAATTAAGATATTAAGAATAATTAAGGTTTTCCATGCGTCGTAACGGTTGAGCACGTTCTCCAAATTATCTGTGACTTGCCTCTATTGCTTCATTCTTCAAATTCGCTACCTCGAGGGTGTGAGGCAGGGGGGTGAATCATTAAACATGAGCTATGAGTAACCGTATTGAGAACGGTTAGCGCAGGCATTTTGCAAATTCCTTGCAAATTAAAAGATACGCTCTCCCCACTTAAGGACTCGCCAAACAATTAAAACCGCATGAAGAGGTAAGGCAAGCGATTCCCTGCTTCATACATTTCTCTCCCTACTAGGTGGCCATTTCCTCTTGAAGCCTTTTTCCCCTTCGAAGGGAGCATTTAGTACACGGACCTTCATTAGCGAAATAATGCAACTCTGAGTGTCAAGACCAAATGTCCGATTTTTCCGGACATGTCCTCTTTTTAAGACAAACCTGATTCGTTCGTTAGTGACTTCTATTCCTCTCCGGAATCATCCAGACATTGGAAATCCGTGTAAACATTTATTCCAATGAACAGGGTTCCCTGCTATGTATCTAAATTCCCATCAAAGTTTTCTCTTGACTTTCATTTTTCTACATTGGTGCTACACAGAGGTTAATGACATTTTTGCGATCCGTTATATTCTTTCCAATTACGGTTCATCTCCCATTTAGATAAAAATACAGGAATTTCACTTTACGTAAGTGACTAAAAAATTTTGCTCAGCGGTGTCGGACAATTCAGCTCTCAATGTCCTCCCATAAGACTTCTGCTTCTGGTAATTCTATTCTCCAGGATCGTCAAATTATATCACTCTTAACTAAGAATTTCTAAATTTCTTTAACAAAGAAGTCTGATTTTTACTAGTGATTTCTTCATTACATGCTTTTCTTTAGTTAGATTTTTCATGGTTCCATCCACGGGTCCCTTCCTTTCCCACGGGTTCGATACCCCAAATGGAAATTTTTTTCCCACTCCAAAATCTTAAGATTTCAATGTGCTGACTTTCATAATTATATATGAATCCTTACTTATATTTCATGAAGCGTTTTAATGTGATTTTATCCCAATATATGGGAAACACGTTCAGGGAAACCTGTCTAAAACTAAGATTTTTATATGCCTTTTGTCTGGTCATATTTCTCTGAAATACCACTTCGCGTACGATTACTTTTTACTCCTAGCAAATTACATGTTTATTTATCATCAAGTTATCTAAGACATATTTAAATATAACAGATTTATAACATAAAACATAAAATGCAAACATTTAATTTTACAATAAACTAGTGTAGTTTTATAAATATCTAATTTGCTAGGACTAAAAAGTAAAACAATAAAATATAAATAAAATAATAAAATATAAAAATGAAAAAAAAATATTTTTAAGCATTGTTTTCTAATAAAATATAAATCTAAGAAAAAGAAATATCTTCACATCGTACAAAAAAGAAGAAAATAATATTTTCTCAAGTGAATTAAAGTTTACCATAGTGATGGAAATAATGAAATGCAATTCAAGGAAATTATCCACAATTAATTACACATGAACATTAATAGGAAGTAATTTTAGTTTCAACAATATAACATATTTAATGTATTTATGCAAGGCCACAACGAAAAGCATGAGGCGCTCTCATTTATATTTCGCTTCTTAACTTTAGTTAATTTAGATTTTCTATAAATTATATATTGAAGCGCTCTATTCCACCGAATACCAATATCGCTATATTTAATTAATTTATATTGATATCGGATATGAAGGAGCGCCACATGTGCTTTTGTATGTGACCTTGCATAAATAGGCAACTTTAAATATGTTATATTTTTGAAACCAAAATTACTTCCTATTAATGTTCATAAATAATTCATTGCGTGGATAATTTCCTTGATTTGCATTTGATTATTTCTAGTACTAGGCTAAACTTTTATTCATTTGAGAAAATAGTATTTTCTTCTTTTTCAGTACGATGTGAAGATATTTCTTTTTCTTAGATTTATATGTTGTTAGAAAAGCATGCTTAAAAATATTTTTTTTCATTTTTAATGTATATAGATTGATAACTCGCACTAGGCATTCAAGGGTTAACATGAGTTAGTACTATTAAGAAAATATTTAAGATACACAACTACCTACCTTACGCATATATCTACATCTAGGTATTCAATATATTAGAATCTAGAATCATAAATGATAAATGGTATAATACGTACACGATTAAAGCTAGGTTAAAAGGTAGAATATGTATTTTTCTTAGGATTAAGGCTTAAGATTCAGATATCTTAACGGACGCGACATAAACTTTGCCTATGGAACACCTAACTTTAAACCTTACACTGCTCTTTAGCCTTTCAACGTTAGGGCTGGGTTTATTATATTCGGGATAAAGAGTCAAGAATGACAATAAATGACAAAAACGATCACACTAACATGTTGCTTATCAATACTCTTATGCCGTCGTTAAAAAAATAAAAAATAACAATAATATGGATGGCTAATAAGCTTGGATGGATGTCGGACCAATACGAAAAACATTAAGCTTTATGTTGGCCGTTTCCTCTCGAAGCCTTTTTCCCCTTTGAAGGTAGCATTTAGGTGCCTAATTGGAGTACTTGGACACGGCTCCTATTTCGACAAAGAAACTTGCCGCAAAAGTTATGGAATCGTGGCCCTGACCCGAAGAGATATTCGATATCACCCTACGCGTATCATATCCTCCTCATCCGATCCAGAAACGGAGAAACACGACCTGGAGGAAAGGGAAGAAGAATCATTATTTACGGTCATAATTTCGCGTCCCTCCGACGACCTTGGGAGTTTCTTTTTCCTCTTTCGGGATGAGTTTTCTTCTCCCCCCCCCAAACCTTCCCAAGTCAGACACGAAAGGAGATTCTCTCCCAAGCTCCCCGCAGAATTTCTTTTTCCTCCTCCCAGCAACTTGTCCGAGATGTGGTTTGACCAGAAAATCGCTTGGGATGGAGAGGGGTACCTCCCCATCCCTTCACCTCCCACCTCCTTCCCTCCCTTCCTCCCACCCCTTCACCATAAACCCCGAGTCTGGGCACATCCCGGCAACCGAAAACATTCAAGGTGAGAGTGGATTTGTGAGGGCGACTCTGTTGGGAAAGATTAACACACACCCACTCTCCAAAATCGACGTTATTCCCCAGAGGTTGAATGCACCTTCGGTGCCCTCTTCGCGCGTGGCATTTAAAAGCGAATTAAATGCCCTGAACGCCTGAAAGTTGAAAACTTCGCCGTCTCCGACCACAGGAGCCATCGCAATGGTGTGCGGAGGGGAGAGATTTCATATCCAGCGGAGTATAATTGGCGTTCCAGCTCCGCCTTCTCTGAAGATGCTAAGAGCAAATCAAAAACTCCAGCGCACAATGGTGTGTTAGATTAGAGAAATATAATTAGAGAGACAGATTGCAAGATAGGGGGTTCAAAAAAATCACATTTCCCGTACCAAAAAAGTACTTAATTTCTTCAATAAAATCATGTTATTTTCTAATTTTTGACTAACAATAGAACCCGCAAAATTGATTTGATCATTCGAAATTATTAAATCACGCCTGAATTTGGTTCACCTCCCGTCACGCATCTTTTCTGTGGCACGAAAGTTATCTACATAACTACTGACAACCCTGCAATCCACCTCGAGGGTGTGTGACGTACGTATCTAACGTGAGATTACTATGAATATCATGTGGGATATACACTACAAATACCATCTTTCATCAAACATGCAAGAAAACATCTGAGAAGTACTACAAATATGTTTTAAGCATATTAGTGTATCATGTAGACTTCCTTAAATCCTAAATAATTCACAATCTTAATATTAACTCTATTTCATTATTTGATGTTAAACTAATGTGTACGGTCGCATGTTCATAATGTTCATACTAAGGTACATACATATTTGATGAAGCCATCACGGTGTGAGAAATATTGATGCTGTTACGGTCACGAGTTGCTCGAAGAAAGAGCAAATGTTTTAATTTATCTGTGGTGTAGTGTATTTCTCTCATCTTATCTGAGTGGTCCTGTCTGCTAACATAGTGTGGGGCCAATTATAGTTCTGTGTCGGAGGTGAACTCGTCGGCCCTGGTATTGAGGCATTCTGTATATGTGAATTAACGTGAAGTAAACAGTCCCACTTGGTGGCAACTCGAAAATAAACTTTACTGCTTTTCGTTAATTTTTATTACTCACTCTACTAGTTTCAACCTCTTCAGGTTATTATCAGGAGTACAACGTTTATTTTTGGAGTTATGTTGATATCCCACCAAGTAAATTTGCCCACTATTGCATTGATCAACTGTTAACTACATAACTGGTTTCACTGCTATTCAACTAAGTTCACAATGAAGACAGGGCGATATCTACCTCATCTTCGTGGAGGCTCACAGGATAACAATAGAGTTTTAAGCATTTGACAGTAAGCCAGCGCAGAAGACCTCTGTCTCATTTTTTCCATGGTGGATATCCATTGGACTTCCATTGGATATCCATGTGCTGTGTGGGGAGCTGCGTCGAAACATTTTGAAGATTGTTGACTTATGATACTGGTAGTCAGAACAAAAAGAGCAGGAAGTGAATGAGTGGGTTACGAAATTTCTCATCACTGGATGAAGCCTTCGTTATTCTATGAAGGCTTGCGACCAAGAGGGCTTGTTTGGCACTTAAATGTTGTGATGGCGGTGCACCGCGTGTATCCATTTCAAGTAGCTATCCACATTACAAGGACGGCGAATCTTCGAAGCCAGTTTTCTTAAGAGGCAGCATCTCCCCGCGTCAACAAACGTGAGTATCCGAGAACTTGTCCTTTCCACTTTCTCGGCGAGAAGACTGGATTCTCCTTCCAGGCGAAGTGATATGAAGGAAGATCCTAAATTTTTCCGTACTGGCACTATCAACACGGAAGTTGAAACTTGTTTGTATTCGGTTACAGACTTTGCATAAACCCATTTAAATGTATACATTCGCCTGAAATGAATAAAATTATTCACTCACACATCCTGTATCGTGGCAGGGCATGTTCAGTGTGAGGTGCATTAAAATTTTTCCGAGGAGTACCTAAGTCTGGAGAAAACTGAGCAACAGAGGGCGAAATGCCCAATTTTGTTTCACCAGAATGAGTAAGTTCGGTTTCGATGCTGGATATTTGTGATTAACAGCATTTGGGTTTATAAAAGACGTTATGATATGTTTAGCAGCGTGTCCAAATCGTTAGAATTATTTATTTGGGACTCGCCACCTGTGCGTGGGGAAAATTAAATACCTCTCTCTTTCTCTCTGACGCTCCTAGGATAAGATTCTTCTTCTTATTTTAGCTTTTGCTTTTTCCTCTTGCAGCTTATCATTACAGCAAAAAATGACGTTTCTTTTAAGGGAGAAATATGTTTTGTTTTAGTTGTGGACGTGTAGTGAATTGATTGTTATTATTAGCTTTATTTTATTTGGAGTACTTGCTTTGTTTGCTTGCCTATTTAATTATCGGCATTACATGATACCCTAAAGGCCAAGGTTTTATGGCAGGGGGGAACCATTACTAGGCATGCCTTTAAAATCAAAAGAGAATTTAATTTACACTCTCTATCAGTACGGCCATTAAAATAACAGTCCTTGCATGCATTACCTACAAGATATTGAGAGGTACAAAGCTAAAGAAAACTAGTTGCTACTTTGTTGCTAATTGCTAAAGGCATGCCTAGTAATGATTCCCCCCTGCATTGTTTCATTGCAGGCAATATAAAAGCAATTTTGCACCAAATTTCATAGTATCTATCATTATACCTGACTGAGAAATCAGTGGATGAGCGCTGGGAAAATATTAAATGTGGACTACAGAAAGCCTCAAAGGAAGCTCTTGGAAGAAGAAAAGTTGGCTAGAAGAAGCCATGAATCACCGAAGAAGTCTTAGACCTGATTGAAGAAAGAAGAAAGTACAAGAATGCGGAAACTGAAGAAGGGCAGCTTTGCTACAAAAGAATAAAGAACGAAATAAGTCGCAAAGCCAGGAAAGCTAGAGAAATATGGGTGAAGATCCTATGCGATGATGTACAAAACAACCTTGGTCTTGGAAAGGTGGAAACTGCCTATAGGATAGTGAGGAACCACTGCAAAGAACGGAGCATAAGATGCGATGCCATAAGGGACAAGAATGGGGAACTTTTGATTGAAAATGAAGGCAAAGTGAAGAGAAGGAAAGAATATCTGGAAGAGTTATACAAAATCTCAGCACGAAAGTGATCGAAGAGCAGAAAGTGATATGGGAGCATCAATATTAAGATCGGAGTTTGACGCAGCAGTAAGGGACCTTCGCATGAATAAGGCTTCTGGAATTAATGATATTCCTGCAGAACTAATAAAAAAATGCAGGAGAGAAGACATTAACCCATCTTTACAAGACCATCTGCGACATGTACTCAGCCAGAATACCCAGGGACTTCGAGAAAAACATCATCATTCCTATTCCCAAAAAGAAGAGAGCGGAGAAATGCGAATATTTTAGAACTATAAGCGACAACATATGCATCGAAGATATTGACAAGGATTATTCTGGAAGCATTCGAAATGTGGTGCTACAGAAGAATGATGAAGATTAAATGGATCGACCGAGTAAGCAACGAGGAAGTTCTAAGAAGAGTGGGAGAAAAGAGAAGTCAATACCCTAAGAAGAAGACGGGACAACTTGATCGGCCACAGCTTGAGACATAATGTCCTGAGGAAGACAATCGTCGAGGGATAAGTGGAAGGGAAGAATGGCAAAGGAAGGCCTTTGTGCAAGACATATGGAACAAGTGATAAAGGATGTGAAAGAGAAGAATTATGTAAATATGATCAGATTAGCCGATAGAAGAACTCATTGGAGAGCTGCGTCAAACCAATCTGAGGATTGATGACTTATGATGATGATCTATCATGTTCTTGGATGAATATGGATATCCAATGGATACACTGAGGTTTTTTTTAGCATCTGTACCATTTTAGCAAAAATATCCACCTTAAAATTCCTGAATTTAATTTGGCCCGCATTTTCATCTGAATGTATGCCTCCATAATCCACGTAGATCCCCAAAACCTACTCGCCTAATCATTCATCTCAGCTGCAAATAATCTTAATTACCAAGGAAGCTTGGAAGGTGGAAACTGCCTATAGGATAATGAGGGGAAAGATAACAGAAGCTGAAACGGAGTTAGACCTGATTGAAGAAAGAAGAAAGCCCAAGGAGGGAGCAATAAAGGAGAGGAATGGTTAAAAGAAGAAATTGGTAGGCGTATAATTAATTTTGATCACTCCATGCATGCTAGGCAAGTGAAAAGGAGTATTTGTATGAGATTAGTGCAATATTTGTACGCCATGATGCTAGTTCTAGGTATGAGCCTGTATTGCTCGAGAAGACGACTTTTTTCCAAGCAACCTTTGCGCTGAATTGGTGGGTATAATAAATGTAGATATTGCATCGTGATACTGACGAACATTATTAATAACGAAACCAGTTAATAAAACGTTAAAAAAGGAGTTGCCGTCAAAGAGACGATCAAGTTGTCCTTGGGCTTTCAACGACGGAGTCGTCTTCCAACCAGCTGACCTCATGGATCCCGTACCTTTTCCCCATCCTGAGGGTAAATAATGACCCAAGGAACAAAAGAATTGAGACGTTGTATAAGACATTCGCGTCCTCTCTTGAATTCCTCTCTCCCTCTCCATCCAGTCCACCGCATCAACTGCATCGCGAGTCGCAAACGGCCAAGCACTTTTATATATCAAGCAGGTTTAACGGAATTCGGGAGAGTGAGGAGGATTAAAAACCCACCAGATGGGACGATTCTTTTTTCTTCATCGACAACATTAAACAGAAGAGAAAAATGACGACGACTCGTCACGAGATTTTTCTTCACATACCTCTAAAATAAGCAACCATGGGAATTCTCTTTGATTTACGGCAAAAAGATAGGTAGCGAAAGTAATGGAAAACACGCATAGAGGGGCAATTCTGATACGGAATAAAGCAATGTCTCCAAAGAAATTAACTTCAGTGCCCAATTAACATTTCATGTTTGAGTTATCTGATCAGTTAATTGTAAAAAAATCTTTAACCAGTAATGCAAAATATAGCGTATTTTGTGCGAGAAAATGCACGGAATAAAATAAGGTATCAAAACAATTACCTTTATTATCCAATTAACACTTTATTTTTAAGATGTCCGACTGATTAGTTAAATAAAAAATTGCTCTACCAGTTAATGCAACATATGGTGTGTTCTAACGCACAATAACGGAATCAACGAAACCCAAGAATAAAATATAAAAAACAATACGAACCACAGTTAATAATTATTTTTGTGTTCTCTTTTTAGGGGAAAATGTCATTTTCACGGCTGGTGACCACCCTGCACCACGCCCAAGTTGCCACACACAAGTTAACATGGAGTTGTAGACCGTATTCGCGGGAGGCAGGTATTTTTAATATTATTCGTGTCAAAATTTCGTTCTCGAATGACAAAAAAATGTAAAATTTTATTTTTTATGACAACCCCTTATGCTGTTTCATAAATATCGATATTTTTGAGCAATTACTTACGATGCGATACGTTTTCAGCCTCAAATCGCGGCGCATAGTGGTTCCGCACAGATTCTCATGGAAGGGTAACTTTTACTGGCACGCTGGCTCCTCCTCGAATGCTTCGTTGTGTGGACGGCATTCCTAAGTAATAGCAATACCTTTAAAACGACACTTGGTACTACTTTTTCCCTGACGACTTAAATCTCGTTTGAAAAAGCTTGCCTAATTCGGATGAGAGAATTGAAATGCATTTGCAATTATATGGCATTTTTTTCTGGGTGCCATTCAGACAATTTTGTTTTCACTGTTTTGAAACGGATCGTATGCCATCTTATTCTTCTTGTAGTATTTTTCGCTATTTTGGGGAGGCCAACAATAGCTAGAATCATTTGCACCATTCGGAACAGAGGGGCGGATATGCATTGGATTTTTTCAAGGAAATTACGAAGGGTTAGAGGGTTACCTGGCGTCGGCATTAGCGTACTCTTAATGTTAGGCGCCAAGGGGTCGAAGGTTTAGCGTCCCATCCGACGGACGCATTATTGTACGCGAAGTATTCTTCACAAAATGCATTACTTCTCACGTTCACAAAATTTGTCAGGGGTCGTCGTTCCCAACAACTGATTTGACGTTGCTCTACAGAGAATTCTTGAATTATCATTCAATTTCTTTTCAAATTGACATAAGTCCTCTATTTAAAATCATTCGCTACTTGTTCCGTACTTATCACACGAGGCCTTTGCAATTCTTTCCGATCAATTTTTCCTTCACGAATTGATTTCAAAAACAAGACTATCATATCATATCCCAATATTTGTCCGGTGAAGTTACCTCCATCTGTCGTCTTTCCATCATTATTTTTACATTACTTATTTCTTCAACTCCCTTCGTAATCTTCTTTCGTTAAACTTCGCGATTCTACTGTGCACAAAAAAACAATTATTCTCATAGCGTGGACTTTGACGACCACAAATGAATCTTTCAAAATTCCTTTGGCCATTCAGTGTCGTGCGTGTCGAGGGAAAACAGATGGTTCTCGTGGATTGAAGGGTAATTTCATTTCGCAAAATGGAACGTCAGAAAGAGATTCCTTGCTTTTTTGTCTAACGCTTCCAGCGCTCACCTTGGACCGGTAGGACTTCTTTCTCTCATCTTCGGCTGTCCCAAATTCGCAAACGACCCTTCGCTCGAGGGAAACCTACGAACGGTCCGCGAATTAAAATCTCATTGCGGAGCGTCGGGCGATGGATTAGCGTGAAAAATTCCGATCCATCCAATCTGTTCGCTCGCAGCACAATCTCTACGCAAAACTCTTCGAGACTCGCGTCTTCGATCACATGCTTCCTGGAAGCGAAGCGAAGAAAAGGGCGTGCCTATAGAAATTCTTGACCTCAAAAGCTAAGGAAAAACTCGATTGGGTAAATCGGCGAGTAGGGAAACGGCGAGTAGGAACACGCAAAGATAAAGAGAAGACGAAGGTGCTACTTTTCTTCGTAATCGTCAAGTAATCTGAAAGAAAATTCGAGAAAATCTTGAGATGCTGATTCCTGAATATAAAGATCTGCACATAAAAAAATTCATTCAAATTCACCAGGAGTCGAACCAATCGTTCCCGAACCCATTCGTTTCCGACCGAGTGCTTTTATCAGTAAATCTATCAAGGTGCCCTTTTTCGCTGTGGATGTATTGGTTATTTTGAGGTGCTATATTTTATTTTGCTCAATGTTATTGTGCATACTATGAGCGGGTAACTGCATTAAAGTTTTTCGCTGCCATTTCACAATCTCGAACACTGACGGTTTAACTATGAGGATTTGATAGGTGTGGTGTATAGAGCAGCACAACCTGACATTATTTTTGACTCTGGCGGTATCGATCTGTATAATCAACAAAAAGGCTAGCAACTTTATAAAGTTAGCCTTTGTTTAAAGGTATTACCTACAACCGCAAATATATTACAGCAACCGGAGTGGACGAAATCCAGGTACATTTATTGAAAACTTATGCATGTGGTATTAAACTAATGACAAAATCCTGGGCGTCCTGGGTGTTTATTTGCTTTCCAAAGAGAACGCTCTTCATGCTCCAAGGATTTTGCAAAAGGTTTATTGCCTAGCGAAACTGAGAATAATAAGCACATGAATTATTTTTTATAATGATGTATATTATTGACCACTATATTTTTATGTAGAATTGGTTAATTTTCTGGAGTAGTTTGGTCGATATGAGAAAACACCAATTTAGCCGACGTTTCGCCTCTTTATTGCGGCATCATCAGGGCTATTTGATACATAATTGAAGTTTTAACATTTTCATTAATTTTTACAGTCTAGGATCAAAATTTAAAGAGAGGAAAAAAAAATGATTACAGAGAAAATCTTGTACATACCTTTTGGTGACAATTTTTTTATAAACAACAACAACAACAATGTAATGTTTCTTGGTTACAAAAAACGAAAACAAACAAAATTTTTTAAAAATTATTACATAAAGAATATTTATTTGTGTATGTATGTTTTACTTAAAAAAAAATATATACCTATATATATTTTAACAAAATTGAATATAGAATGAATATAAATTTATAAGTTGATGGTGTTGTTGAGTAAGATATATTTATAAAGTTGATATAATGTTATGGTATATTTTACTTAAATTTTGAATATCGGTTCTATTATTGCATGCAGTGGGATTTTTTGCTATATAAACCATTTCTTTAAAAAGCCTCTTTTGAAGGTTGGATTCAGAGTCGAACGATTTTGCATCTTCAAATATAAAGGAATGGTTGTTTTCCAAAGAATGTTTAGCCAAGGCACAGGTTCAAGTATTTGTTTTAATTGAAGACTTATGGCCATTGATTCTATTTTTTAAGTATTGTAAAATTATATATATATATTTAAAAAAAATATATATATTTTTTTAAAGTAAAAGATACATACACAAATAAATATTCTTTATGTAATAATTTTTAAAAAAATTTGTTTGTTTTCGTTTTTTGTAACCAAGAAACATAACATTGTTGTTGTTGTTGTTGTTTATAAAAAAATTGTCACCAAAAGGTATGTACAAGATTTTCTCTGTAATCATTTTTTTTCCTCTCTTTAAATTTTGATCCTAGACTGTAAAAATTAATGAAAATGTTAAAACTTCAATTATGTATCAAATAGCCCTGATGATGCCGCAATAAAGAGGCGAAACGTCGGCTAAATTGGTGTTTTCTCATATCGACCAAACTACTCCAGAAAATTAACCAATTCCACATGAATTATACCACTCTTAATTTTGACCTGAACCAAAGCACCCAAACAATCCCAAAATGATATCAGCTATCAGTCGCCTCCCAAAATTACAACAACGTCAAAACGGATGTGACAAATGCTTTCCAAATTCATCGATGTTAATCTCTTCTTTGAACTCCAGCACCATATTCACAAGAATTGATCGAAACTTCGAATTCTCGTCTTCAAAGACCGAGCTGTGTTGGTAAAATAATGTCCGTCCTTGATAGAAATAAGTTTCCACTTTTAGATCCGGAGAAACACAGTCATTCCTAACAAATTTCCTTCCTAGGTCCTCATGGTCGTCGAACAGCGAAAGATCACACATTCAGAAGAGTCTAAATAGTTGGTACAATCCACGCACCAAAATAAAACAACTAGGATATCTGAATATGAATATAATTGTCACCGGGATCGCGGTCGGGGTAAAGTCAACTTGTTTACTTATCAACTGCGAAGTAATGATGTTTCGAAGATGGTAGAATGCTGAGGAAGTTGGAATGGGTTGAGGATTGAAGGAATTATAAAAGTTGGAAAAAGATATGACAAGCTTTCACTTGCGTATACAAATTACTCTGTAAGCCACCGCAAGGGCATGTGGCATTGGATTTTCGATCGTCAATAGTGAAAAAGGTGTGTAAATCACGTTAAAAGGATAGTTTAATTTACTCTTAAACCAGGCTACACAAGAGGACGCCTATATAAATTGAGTATTTAAAGAAGTTTTACAGCGTTCTGTCGGTGAATATAATAACCTATACCCCCAGAGCAGTATCTGTGAAAAACATTAGCTAATGTGAATTCATTGAGGTCAGCATCACCACATGCCAACTTTTGTTGAAATTTCGAATTTTGAGGCAATATTTTCCCCACAAAAATTAGTTGATTTAAAATGAAATGACTCTTTGAGAAGGAAAATAGATTTAACGAAAACCTTGGTCCCCATCCCTTCCGTTCCTATCCTTATACCTTTCCTCCCGGTTTGAAGCACCTATTAATGCGGAAACAGAGTTGAATGCACTATGAAAAAAAAGTGAAATAAAATAACTAATTTTGGCGGAAAATAAAGGTCCATTAAAATAGTAGTCGTCCAGGAATCGACCAATGTCGGAAGGCCAATCACAAATAAGATGTGAGGACGCCGTTACCATGAGTTCCTATCATTTTGAAGATACATTCTGCACAACTTTGTGTATTTATCAGACCTTCCCCAGTAAGTCTTCACGTCGACTTTTGTCAATTTCATTGATACGACTAGCTCTTTCATGCAAATCCCGGTGAAATAAACCTCCACAGTGAGGTGTAAATGGTATGAAATTCGACCACACCCTTGCATATAAGACGACTCCCGATCGTGTACATTCAATCAAAATTTGGAACGGTGTCGATTGATTATAAACTGCACCGTTTGTTTCACCGCTCCTTTTTTTCGTCGTTGCCACTAGTGTGCCGCGATAGCGATTATTCACGGCTATCTTACTATTCCCAGCCGTTGCACAATAACCCTCCGCCCGAAGACTGCATACACATAAAGCGAGACGCGCAGAGTCGTAAATAACCACTGCCCAACACGGGAGATCGGAACGGATTGCGATCCCCAACTCTTCCGCGTGCCTACAACCTAACAAAAAAAATCACAGCGACCTAAAATGGCAAGGGAATGCCACTTTCCGCTACGAGACTCGGATGGGGTTCCTTTGGTGGCTAGAGTACTGGCTTCTCATCCAGAGAGATGCATTACAATCAGGCTTTAAGGTGCTCCAACTGCAGAGGTCTTACCTTGCCATCTAACTCAAACTTGATAACTGTTTCACGAGACGAAACCCATGAACGAGGCTGGATTCGAACCCACCTCCTCAGATTACTAGGAGCAGTGTGTCTCGTAGCGTGCCGATGCAAATGAATGCTTAGGATGGAATGGATAACATACTGTCATTCACGGGTAGTGACCGACCACTTAGGCCATCCATGCAAGCAGTTGGGCTCAGTGGGGTAGTATATACATCTACACCATACCCTGCAAGCCACCGCGAGGGTGTGTGGCAGGGGGGTATTATCGAGAAAGGAGAATTCAGGAAGAGTGGAGAAAAATCCATCATCATAACTAGATTATTCTTTAACGTAATGTGCCAATCAGGTTCACGATTTAACTTCCCATGCCATCGACGGAGTGCTGGACTTGAAGTGCTCCCCAAGACTATGGTAGGGACCAAGAGGGCTGCGTTCGAAACCGTCGGGATTATCTTGAATAGGTAACCAAGGAGTCATGTGGTATAAACACGAATGCTTTGCAAATTTGGCGTGTCTGAATCGTTCGTTACAACATCATTAATTGTTTTCGCTTGACTGTTTCTCATCTGTATCGAGTATAGAGCCCCCAGATAAGATAAACACTGGTGCAAACAATAAATAAGGTTGTAATCAGTGGATTTAACACACCGAATTTGCGAACCATTCGTGTTTATACCACGTGACTCCTTGGTTACCTATTCAAGATAATCCCGACGGTTTCAAACAAAACTCTACTAGATGCCTCAGAAGAAGCTGGTAACCAAGGAGTTTTGGTATTTGCCGATATTTGAACTTGGACCCTAGGGATGGAAGACCGGTACTATAAAAACTATATATCTACCCTATCTTTTCCACCTTCCCTGCGTTACAAGAAACAACCAACGCATACCCTGAATGCTCACTATTCTTGATTTCTGTTATGAGCTTAGCTATCGGACGTCTCCCATGACAACAACGTGGATGGGACATCTGGTGAGGAAATGTTAAGAATTCTTTTCCATCGCTTTCTGTCCCATTCCCTTTTCTGAGGTTTCAAAAAATAAAACCAACCTCCCATACCATTCCTGGACATGTGCGGCATCTTCTCTTCCAGCGACTCCACCTCCTTTGGCCCAAGGGATCCCGGCTCCCGCGGCCTTTGTAACAGCCGTCTCTCAAGCGCCGTTATTAAAAAGATGCATATCGCTCTACGCGGCAAAGGAGGAGGGGGGGGGGGGGGGGGGGAGTTTCGGTGAGATGTTTATCGCTCTCCACTTGTCCGGGAACGGCCCGAAGAAGGAGCTTCCTTGTCGTGGTCCGCGAAGATGGAGTCACCGAGAAGAGATGAATGTGCGACTTCGAAGCGGCCGACCGTTTCTGGCGAACCTCCCGAGTGGTCCAGAAACCCCGAAAACTTCTTGATAAATTCAACTTTGTCAAGCGTGACTTTGTGCAGCCACTGCATGCTGACGAAAGAAAAAAAAACGCACTTCGCTTCGTATGCTCCACATACATTAAGCGCACTATCGGTTTCATCAGTTGCGGCATCGTCAGGTATGTACAAGAAAATCCTCTCTCTTTCGTCTCAAAACGTAAAACAACTATCCTACCAGGAACAATATGAATTTCAACAACCAGTCCACATCTGGGGGTTGAAGGAAAGTGCAAACCAATCTCACTAAGTCCGTATTCAAGTGGGGGGAAGAGAAAATACTATATTTATAATGAATAATCAATTTAATTACCGTTTACGGTTACATCTGCGTCGTTAGCTAAAGGTGCCTCCAGGTACTTGTGTGATTACCAAGGCCTTCGGTGGAAAGAAAACAAGCGCCTGAACTTTATTTCTTTCCTTTCAAAAGAACGGAATTCAGTGATGCCTCAGCTAACGAGGGAAACGGCTAACGAATATTTTTGCGCTGTTTTTCGAATTCTGCTGACAACTCTCACTCAAATGTATAGGTAGGTAGGTACTATAAACTTTTAAGAGAGCGCGCTAAGCAACTCCACGCAAGGCGTTACAGCCACAGCTCAAAATGGCGATTGAACGCATTGTTTTTCTGTTTAACATAATGGGGTCGTTTACCATATTTTTTCATTACCGAATCTGATAGAGTTTGTAAAATAAAAATACCAGTATTTTTCCGTTTTTTGATCCGTCAATTATTTCTTGAGTTATAAGCGGCGAAAAACTGATGTTTTTAACCCTTTCGGAAAAGTGGGCGTGGTGCAACCTCTGATGTATATCAACTTCGTCCAATCACAGCTGAGCCAGCGTCAGGGTTGGCAACTGGCAGAGAAAAATGGATATAATAGAAGTGAAGTAAAAACTCTGTGCAATATGCATGACGATAGAATAAAATTACTGCGTGCTTTTTGCGGTTTAATTTAAAAATCAACAATTCATGTTTTAGATACCTTGTGTATATTTCTCTAAGCATCCTAAAAATAACTTAGATAATTGTAAAATTTATTAAATTTATAGTCGAAAGAGTTTCAGGGGAATGTTTTTAACATTGTTCTATCACCATTCGCGACTTCACTCATTAAAGCTTTCAATATACTAAAAAGACGACCGTCACCTCAAAACAATCTCGATCAGTAGATAGGAGAATCCACCGAATAAAAAAAATTAATTGAAGAATAATCAATTTTCTTAATACTTGTTGTAACAATCAATACTTGTTTTCCTAATTTGAGAGTGAATGGCACGGTCGCTATAAATGAATGATATTATTCGTAAAAGTACCGATATCGCTGAAGAACAGAATGGTGATAAATTACAAACAGGCAATCCAGATACATATTCCCTGTCAAAAGGCTGGTGATTTTGATCAGATAAAGATAAGAAGTGGTCCACTAAGACGACCTCTTAAGAATGAAATCAGTGCGTTAAGTATGTATCTCAAAACAATTTTTGAAACATCAAGGCTCGTTGGGATAATCAACGGTTTGTACACAGGGAGCGTTCTCTTTCCATCAAGTACTCTCATTTACCAAGGATTCTTGCTGTAGACGCTGTAGACTTAATAATATTTGCATGCAGAGAGATAAGGGCATTCGATGCAGAAGATCCAAGGCACAAACGCGGGAGCACGCGTGTATGGGTGTAACTGTAAGTCGAACAAACAACGGATAGCGTCCGGTCTTAAGATTACAAACCCTGGTTGGGACATACGAAAATGCTCGAGCTAAACAGTCGGTATCTAAAATACGAGATATAAACGAATCGATGGGAATGACCTTTGCAGTAGAGATTAGGTATCAATATTAGAGATTCTAGATCATTAAGACAAAATTAGAGAGATGGTAGTTAGTCAGAGAGGTTCGAAAATTCATTTTTTCCGCGTGCAATTAGAGAAAGCAATAGATTAAAACGAATATATATTGAAATTTTAGAAATGGTACTGCGATTTTGACGCAGAAAAGAGTGATTTATTTCAACATATTAGTGTTTAACATAACTAATTCATGCATACTTTGGAACATACGAAGTGATTGTGTTAAAATGAAAAAAGATGGCAATTTTTCCACAATATTTAATGCCGTTACGACAATTTTTGATCATACATACTTATGTAGCTGATAATGACCTAACGGTTGAAACGCGTCGTGCCGATATTAAACCTTGAGGAAAAAGTGTCATCTTGTTTCATTGTCAATATGTATTCTTTCCACTATATATCGCCTGCCTCAGCCAATTTGATACGAAGTGATTGATACTCTAGTAATAGAAGATCCTGATCATTTTATAATTACTGCATTACATTGTGACACTATATGGTGACAATTTAGGTACACCTGCCTCATTAATGCATATTCCATAAAGATGGAGCATTATGCCTCTCAGTTGTACGTATCTAGTACGTGCACGGACCAGTATATATTAGGACAATTTAAAATGCATGCCTGGAGATGGTATACCCCTGCCACACACCCTCGCGGAGGTTTGCAGGGTATTATGTAAATCTAGGGGAATGCATTATGGATTAGAAGATTCCTTTACACATGCGGGTATGTTGGATGGATCGCATATACTTCGCAATACCTACTTTGCATTTCTCTCTTTTCGACTCAGCATCATTCAATTCCCTCTTAATTTTATTCATAAAGCCCTACCTTTCTCTCATTTACCAAGATTCTGTCTTCATAATCTCATCATCTTCAGATGATTGCTTACAAAACTTCCATTCTTCCCCTATGACGGCCAGTACTTCTCCGTTTGTCATCCTTTCAGTCGTCGTAATATGTTCTCATTCACAACCACGTATCTCCTTTCCATTCGCATTTTTACACCCCAGAATGCAAAATACGGAAACTAAATCAACTGTGCTCAATTAAAAATTTATCTTCGTCTTTTTATGTGCATCTTTATTCAGAATAACCTAAAAAATGTTCCATAATGGAGATGCATGAAAGCGTTTTAAAATATGAGACGCCTCCATTAAAAATACACTCAAGGGTTTTATAATTTAGGGACAAAGTGATTTTAAAATTAAGATCATAATAGTCCTTGCAGCTTCAAAAATTGAAGATAAAAAATGTGAGATAAATGAAAATTTGCAAGAATGGACTTCATTCTCTCATGTGTAGAATATTCCATTGGTAGTGGTTGAAAAATTCCCATGCTTTTGGCCACTATATGAGATAATCAACAAAGATTGAATTCAGTCTGAAATTAAATAAAATTAAATCACAAAAATAGATTTAACGAATTTATTCTAATGACAATACCTATGTACATGTACTTCCAACGTAATTACGATCACAGGCATACTGGGAAAATAATGGGCGATTCAAAGAATTTCCCAATAAGCAATTTCTCTCATGGAGAATTATTACACGGCATGTATGATACAAGAGCTTAATAGCAAGAATATTACTCATCGATATATTTATAATTCGCAGGAGAAACACGGTGATTTATCTCGGGTGGGGAGCGCTTTCTGGGGGAATTTTGAAACAGGAATTAGAATGTGCTAATTAGCGGTATTATCGCTTATAAAGCTTTTATTTAGAAGGCGCTATTGTGAGTAAATTTGATATTTCCAGACACCTTGACCTCATCGAGTAACCGCGTACGACACAATGGCTTATGTCTCATACACTAAGAATGCTGGCCAAGTGCCACACTATAAATGCAAGACAACATTTCCTCTCGAAGAGAACGAGTGGTATTGTTAGCATTAGTATACCGATATATCACAGCACGGAGACTTTTATTCGTTTACACCTCGTAGAATATAAAAGAAAAAGTTTTGAATATAAAAAGACATCCGGGATACGGCAATACGGAATCATGCAATCATATCATTTATGCTAAGTATGCTCTAGATGCAGCATATAATTAATAGCAGGTTGGAAGCAATTAACGGTAGGTATTCAAATAAATTACTAAAAGCAAATTAAACAACGCATGAATTCGTCAGGCATCTGCCTTTAACACCGAAGCTGATTTTTGGGGCTCGGAAAAGCAATCAGCAAAAAAAGAAATAACACTTTTCGGCAATAAATCTACATCTTCATGAACCATAATTTTGTCTACCAACAGTCGAGATAAGAAATGCTGTATGACTGAAATTAGAGCTTTCCGTGGCAATAACAAAATGGTAGGAAGGGCATGGCTTATGTCTCTACACTAAGAATGCTGGCCAAGTGCCACACTATAAGTGCAAGACATCATTTCCTCTCGAAGAGAACGAGTGTTATTGTTAGTCTATCAACACTACTTACTAGTCACCGTCAAAACGTTCAAACATGATTAATGACGGATTGACCCCGAAGAAAAATATTTTGTTACACTTCCGATTGATGATTCGGATAATACAGTCAACAGAATTTTAATATCCCGATATTTAAGTTATAATAGAGGCTGCTATATCTCTGAAGGCTTCCGCGAATTATATTCAATTTTTTATAATTATTATTTTCGAGTATTGCCGATGCGTTTTTTCTTTTTCCGTCAATAGTTTCTATCTCATCCCGGGGGCGTCTTCAGATCGGAAAAACGATAAACGCGATGGAATTACTCGAGAATAATAGTATTTAGAAAAAGGCTGTAATAATTTTGGGACAACAAGCAAAAGCATTCTTCGGCAATAAATCTGCATCTTTATGAACCATAATTTTGTCTACCGACAACCGAGAAAAGAAATGCTGTACTACTGAAATTAGAATTTTCCGTCAAAATTACAAAATGGCAGGATTGACGCACTATGTGGCACTAATGGCTTATGTCTTATGTCTTCGAAACTACTTACTGGTCACCGTCAAACCGTACAAAATATAGGTAGATGATTAATGACGGAACTGACCCCGAAGAAAAATAATTTTGTTAGATTAAGAAAATATCAAGTCATGTTTATTTACCTTATTTAATTTAACTATTCTTCTTAACTGGAAAATCTCTTCCTCCCCACTACAGCTCTCCGTTACATTCTCTTTCATACCCGACAGCCTAAATTACGTAATGCAGCCAATGAACTCTCTCTTTTTTGTGTATGATGAAACTGATACCTCCTTTATTTCTCAATATTGTCACCTTTTTACTAATAACGATACATAATATCTCCTTTTTAAACAAGAAACGAATTTATTATACAAAAATCTGCTATCGTAACAGGAGTGTGATCCCACTACCATCACTACTGATAGTGCATACAGTTAGTCTGACCCATCCCACCGTAGCGTTACAAAATTTATGAAAGACCGCTATCAAGACATCGGTATTTGTTGAAATAGCTACAGAGAATAATTAATTGGAAAACAATGGCGCTTCGGTATCTGCCATAGCTAAGAAAAGAAATCTCTTTTGAAAATATTCGGGAAAATTAGGATTACTGACCTGAACACAGAATGGATTAACGTCAGAGTTATTATCACGCTACTATAATTCTTCCTGACGGAGCGTTTTTACATAATTTTGTATTTCCACTGGATAGAGTAAGTTTAAGGTTTATTAATTAAGTTTTTACATAATTTTGTATTTCCACTGGATAGAGTAAGTTTGGGAGGCCGCCAATAATTACGCTTCTCATCACCCAGAGGAGAGGGCAGCAGCTCTTCTTCACATGAGTGAAGGTGGAGACCACAGTGGTCGGTACAGCGACACTCATTTCACTACAGGCGTGGTAACATTTACTTTAACGGCTGTAGTACTGCGATGTGGAAGGCAAGGGGAAACCACCACATTAATATCCCGAGGAGTCGCAGCTACTCCACTCTTTCCTTTATTATCAAGACGTGATGGCACCCTCTCGAGTAAAATATTCCGGAGGTAAAATAGTCCCCCATTCGGATCTCCGGGCGGGGACTACCCGAGAGAGTACATCAGTCAAATGTGATACACTTTTTAGGGTAGGAACATGGAACGTGAGATCGCTTCGGACCTGTGGAAGACTGGAGAACCTGAAGGTAGAAATGCGAAGAATGGACCTCGACGTATTAGGAATCAGCGAAATGAAGTGGCCCGAAGAAGGAGACTTTTGGAGTGGAAGCTACAGGATTATACATACAGGATCATTAAATGGTAATGCTGGAGTAGGGATCATGCTCAGAAAGAGCGCCGGAATGCGTGTGAAGAGCTTCCTGCAGTACAATGAAAGGATAATAATGGTGAAGATCGAGACCAAACCTGTAGATACCGTGGTGGTGCAGGTTTACATGCCTACGACTGACTATGAAGATGAAGAAGTGGAAGACGTCTACGAAGATATCACGGAAGTTATAAAACAGGTAAGAGGAGAAGAAAACCTAATTATTTTAGGGGACTGGAACGCTATCGTCGGCGAAGGTCAAGATGGAAGAATAACTGGAAAATACGGATTGGGAAACCGAAACGAAAGAGGAGAAAGGCTGCTGGAGTTCTGCACTCAACATAAGTTAGTGGTTGCCAACACATTGTTTAAAAATCACAACCGCAGAAGATACACATGGAAAATGCCAGGAGACAGAAGAAGATGCCAAATAGACTACATTTTAGTGAAGCAGAGATTTAGAAACCAAGTGAAGGACTGCAAAAGCTACCCAGGGGCAGACATCGACAGTGACCATAATTTAGTGATGATGAAATGCCATCTAAAATTCAAGAAATTGAAGAAAACAAAGAAGAATATATGGCAAGTAGAAAAACTAAAGGAGGCTCAACATCAGCTGGCATTTCAAAAAGCAGTGGGAAACAACATAGGAGAGAACCTGAATGAGAAATCAGTGGAAGAGCGTTGGGAAAACATTAAATGTGGACTACAGGAAGCCGCAAAAGAAGTTCTTGGAAGAAGAAAAGTTGCCAAGAAGAAGCCATGGATCACGGAGGAAGTCTTAGAATTGATTGAAGAAAGAAGAAAGTACAAGAATGCGAAAACTGAAGAAGGGCAGCTCTGCTACAAAAGAATAAGGAACGAAATAAGTCGCAAAGCAAGGAAAGCTAGAGAGCTGTGGTTGAAAAATCTTTGCGAAGATGTACAAAGCAACCTTGCACTGGGAAAGGTGGAAGCGGCCTACAGCATAGTGAGGAACCACTTCAGGGAACGGAGCGCAAGAGGCAATGCCATAAGGGACAAGAATGGAGGAATTTTGATTGAAAACGAGGACAAAGTGAAGAGGTGGAAAGAATATCTGGAAGAGCTATACAATGGAAAAAATCTCAGCACAAAAGCTATTGAAGAGGAAAGCGAAGTGGAAACAGATGATATGGGGGCATCAATATTAAGATCGGAATTCGACGCTGCAGTAAGGGATCTTCGGATGAATAAGGCCTCAGGTATTGATGATGTCCCTGCAGAACTAATTAAAAATGCAGGAGAGAAGACATTAATTCATCTCTACAAAACCATCTGCGACATGTATTCAACAGGGGAAATTCCAAGGGACTTCGAGAAAAACATCATCATTCCTATTCCCAAGAAGAAGAGAGCGGAGAAATGCGAAAATTTTAGGACTATAAGCCTGACGACACATGCATCAAAGATACTGACCAGGATCATCTACAGAAGAATAGAACGAAAAGCAGAGGAGTTCCTGGATGAAGATCAATTCGGATTCAGGAAAAGTAAGGGTACAAGGGAAGCAATATTGGCCCTTAGGCTACTCATAGAGAAGAGAATGGAGAAGAACAAACCGACCTTCATTGCATTTGTGGATTTAGAGAAGGCCTTTGACAACGTGGATTGGGATTCAATGCTTGGAATTCTGAAGGGAATTGGAGTGTCCTACAATGACCGAAGAATTATACACAGTCTGTACAAAAACCAAGTTGCTGTGATTAAATCTGGACCCAGCTGTGAAGAGGCAAGAATAAGGAAAGGAGTGAGACAAGGCTGCGCACTGTCTCCCGTTATTTTTAATGTTTACATCGAGAGAGCCATAAATGAAGTCAAGGAGAAGTGTTCTGGAGTGAAAATCCACGGAGAAACAATCAGTATGCTACGATTCGCTGATGACATAGCTCTCATAGCAGAGACAGAGAAGGAGCTGAATAAGATGCTAACGACCCTGGAAAGGACTATGGCCAGATATCAGCTGAAGATCAATAAGAAGAAGACTAAGATATTGGTGTGCAGCAAAAGAGAAGAGGCGAAAACCAACGTTAAACTAGGAAAACAGAAACTGGAAGAGGTGAAAGAGTTCTGTTACCTGGGAAGCAGAGTAACCAACGATGGACGAAGCAAGAAAGAAATAGTGAGTAGAATAGCCCAGGCAAAGAGGGCATTCTTTCAGAAGAAGAATCTACTTACAGCAGGAAATACAAGCATAGAAGTAAGGAAACAGTTCATCAGAACATACATCTGGAGCATTTTTCTTTACGGCAGTGAATCATGGACGATGACAGCAGCGGAGAAGAAAAGGGTAGAAGCATTTGAAATGTGGTGTTACAGAAGAATGCTGAAGATTAAATGGATCGACCGAGTAAGTAACGAGGAAGTGCTAAGAAGAGTAGGAGAAAAGAGAAGTCTGCTGACAACTCTAAAAAGAAGAAGGGAAAACTTAATCGGTCATAATTTGAGACACGATGGCCTGATGAAGACTATCGCCGAGGGAAAAGTGAACGGGAAGATTGGAAAAGGCAGGCCTCGTATGAGATACATGGAACAGGTCGTGAAGAATGTAAAAGAGAAGAATTACGTCACAATGAAAAGGTTGGCCGATAGAAGAAACGAGTGGAAAGCTGCGTCAAACCAATCCTAGGATTGTTGACCAATGATGATGATGATGATGAGAGTAAGTTTAAGGTTTATTAATTAAGTTTTTACATAATTTTGTATTTCCACTGGATAGAGTAAGTTTAAGGTTTATTAATTAAGTTTTTACATAATTTTGTATTTCCACTGGATAGAGTAAGTTTAAGGTTTATTAATTAAGTTTTTACATAATTTTGTATTTCCACTAGGAGTAAGTTTAAGGTTTATTATTTAAGTTTTTACATAATTTTGTATTTCCACTGGATAGAGTAAGTTTAAGGTTTATTAATTAAGTTTAAGGATTAACTCGGATTGCACTAAATACGTTCTTTCCCGATTCTCCTGAACGCTCCTTCCAATACACAAGACACTTTTCCTATTTTCAGATTAATTAACTATCTCTCTCTTTCTTACTGCCCTCTTACCCTCCCTCCATCTTTCTCGCTCCCGATCATTCAGTCCTCCTTAACTAATTTCAGGAATTCTTCGCCTCCCATTACAAGCTATTTTCAACAACTCTGTCTCCCTTTCATTTTCCTTAGCATCTATCTTTCCCCAGTTTCCCAAGAACTTCCCCGCTCATCCACCTTTCTGACCATCACACCTCTTCCTTCTGTCTTCAAACCTCATCAACCTTCCCCAAGTCTCGGAATACTGTTCCACGCTTTATGTAAAATTTTGAACAAACCTTGACATACTTGCATAAGGTTACGGTGATAAACGCATTTTGGTTAACGCCTCCTTTTCAATTCTCCGCCTACCTCCGTTCCATATACAGCCTAAGTAATTATCGTGATTTGCCTATTCATTACTACTTTCTTTTTCTAGGAAAATATAGGTCTTCGGTCTTCTTGCCCTCATCCCATATTGATCATATTGAATGTGTAAAGCGTGTAAAAAAATATGAGGCCAGTAACGTACTGGCCTGGCGACACAATGGCCACGGATACGAACCACGGTCATAAATTTTGTTTTTACCCTATTGTTTATAGATAGCTTTTTATGTATGGTATGATATAGCCTTAGTACCGTAAAGCTAAATTTGACTAACAGCCATCATTTTACCATAATCATTCTTATGTAGCTAGCTCCGGTGGCTAGGTTGGTAACGCACAAGCTGGAAACCCAAGGGCCGCAGGTTCGAACCCCACCAAGGGTAAGGATGTTGTGATTATGTTACGCTTAATGTAATCAGTTTGATGGCGGGATATAACCTCAATTGTTGGAGCACCTAATTCTCAGGTCTACCATTATTCTTATCTCCGTATCTCTCACACTGAATTGTCAGCGCGTCTCACAACAACTTCAGCACCTTAATCTTTAAGCTAGCTCTTGAGCGAAACTGCTACCGAAACCTTACTGTAGAAAATAAACGATTAAAAGGACGATCGAGTCACCTGTATGTTTCAAGCCTCAAATTTGCATTTCTACAGCTCCAAAGGGGTCAAGTTAGCTTCTCATCCCGAGAGCTTCAGTTCGAATTTTGGCAGTAGTATATTTACTCTATTCTACTCGAGTTTTGTGTGCTGAGAGCACTTTGAATTTAGCACTCCATCCCTGTTGGATGGGAAGTTGAATCGTGGTCCCTTTGGTGACTATCAGTAAAGTGTAGGCTAATACCGAACCCGGGTTTCTCCCCCCCCCCCCTTCCTCAAACGAAAATCCCACCTCAGCCCAATTACACACCCAACAAGAAATTGCGCAAATAACCATAGTTATCGATTGGCATCCCCAATAACAACGACAATCGATAGCGCCAACGTGTGGCCAGGAGAAACCTTGAGTTATCTGAGCAATAACTTTCTCAAGGTTCACTTGGTGACATTCCATTATGAGAGGAAGAAAAGGCAACTTTTACTGATACCACTAGATTTATTATAATATATATGCAGATGACTCAAGAGAGGAAGAAAAGGAAATTTCTACTGATATCACTAGATTTATTATAAATTCGACTCGGGTTTCGATGTGGTTTCACATCATCTTCAGGTGGTCCCCTGAAGATGATGTGAAACCACATCGGAACTCGGGTCGAGTTTTATAATAAATCTAGTGGTATCAGTAGAATTTGCCTTTTCTTCCTCTCCTGAGTCATCTGCATTTTCAAGGATTCGTGCGGAATTATTGCTGAAACTACAATTTCCCATTCACTATCCGACTGCTGTTAATAGTCGTTATGGAAAACCGCAGTATTTTTCACACGGCATTTATTCATCAAAGTGAGCTGTAAATCCTCATTCGTCGTAACTCTCATGGTGTTTATCTACTGACCTTGAACTTGAGCAGGTAGACCTCGTTCAGGAGTCGCCTGAGGTACCCCATGTCTCTCATGCCGCGCCACAGTTTGGACTGCGTCCGCTTGATCTTGTGCGCCATCTTCTTCTCAAGGTCCAGCATCCGCTTGGACCGCATGGCTCGCGTGATGAAGCCGAGGATCATGATGAGGTAGCCCAGGCCAAACACTATCCACCACACGATGAGCACCTGGTACACGATGAACCAGGACCCGAACTTCTGGTGCACCTCCTGACCTGCGGGCGAGACGCAAAGAATAAATTACATTAAATCAATCAAGTACTCGGGACGGAAATTAGGCATGAATTTAGGACTATGAAGTCCTCTCGTGCAGCTAAATGTAAATAAACCACACAAACATCCATGCCCCAGGTGGTCAAAATCCTACCCGGCGGGACTCGAACCCGTGACCTTCAGTTTCGGAACACTGCAGTGACACTGGTTGTGGCAGAACAGTAATGAGAGCGCAAGCATCAAAGACTCAAGTAAGGGGTGGTGGAAATAATTCAATGATGAAAGAATATGTTTAAGCATGATTTACAAAGCCCTGTATCAGTAAAAACAATTCAGGAACTTGATCCCTAACGCCCTGTGAAAGAAACTTGTAAATGCTCTTGTTATGCTCCACTTGATTATAAAAAATAATTTCTGAATGCAACGTAAAATTATGATCAAAATACAATAATACTAATCGTGGAAGAGCAATTTTATATTTACCGACGACAGTGTAGGCCAAAGACTCCAAGCCTAAGCAGAAGGGAATCATTCGCGGTGAGGATAAAAATTATATACGGAACTAGGAGAGCTAGCCCTCCTCTATGGCAGCCTAACCCATTCCGCGTTACCCCATTAATTTAGCAGAGTTAAGCAATGTTTATCTTTTGGTAGTATGTCAGCATTTTTTCCCTTGAGACTATTGCTCATGAGTATATTCAAATAGGAATTATTGCTGAAACTACGAATGCTACAAAATGCAGGCATTCACTATGCTTTTAACGCACTCCTTGGAAATCATGTAGCCCTATGCGGTATGCATGATAAGATGGTTGCAAATTGAAAAAAGAAAAGAGTATAAGTTCTATATTTTTATTTATAAATTGTTAAAAAATTCTTGCACCAGAGTATATTTGCAACGAAATAACTTATAGTAGCAGAAGTAAAATGATGGAAACAAGGTATTCTGAGATACTGATGGTACTGATACTGAACTTCTACTTATAATAAGCCATTTAATATCACCATGTGTAGGATGTGGAACTAAATTCCGCGAAAAACATAAAAAAATACTATATCTATCAAATTATTAAAAAGGAAAATATGTGAATGCCTAAAAAAACTGTAAAACTACCATACCTATGTACTTTGTCTATATATTTACGTATGTCTTATGTACAAACTATGTCTTAGATGTTTTTACTTATAATATGTTTTGTTTTCTAAGTCCCAAAGTATTAATGTATAATTTCTAAATGGCTCCCTCGCCCGCCTTCCCCCTCCTTGCTCAAAAATTTCAACGATTCCCTTTACCCTACCCCCTTATGACATACTCAGAACCTCTAATCCTATGGAACGTTACTGATGAATCACACAACCCCTTGCTTTTCTCCACCAACCAACCTTTGTATAATAGATGCATAAAAGATGCCACTGATTAATTACTGAAATCAACTCAGGAAAGGTTCTTTCCGTTCGAGATTCAGAGTCTTATGGTAGGAGTTAGTAAGCTGATCAACATGGCATTAAAGCAAGCATTGTGCAGGTCTCTGGCGTCACTAGAGTGTTAGTAGAAATACTACAATACTACACAACAAACTTAGGCTTCTATAAAGTACATACTTGACTAAGAACCTTGATAAACCTCTCGAAAGTTGAGATCGCAGAAATATTTTCCCACCAAAGGATTATATTCACAAGTTAGTTAAACAGAATTTAGCATTTAAGGTTTTATACTCGTAAGTGTTTAATATCTTTCTCGATTTAAGACCATTGAGGTCTGTGGAAACTCTCCTGAGAAGCCGTAACCGATTTTTTTTCGTTACTTTAAACCATTTGCGAATAGGCTTTCCATTTCTTGGAAGAATTTTTTACGTATTCTATGTTTCTTTATTTATGCATACGGTTTATGAGCAAGAATGTAAAAATTCCAAGAGGCAATGCGATTTTCACGAGCACTTAACGCACGTATCTACACATATTTCGTAGAGAAATGCTGAAATGCCTTGAAAGCGGCAGGGAGAGCAAAGTGATTTATGCGCAATAAAGTTTCCGAGAGACGGGTAATAGCTACGGGAATAATCATTTAAACCTTACTCTCGAGTAGCCTGGCACGCACGAGTTCTGAGCGGGAGTAATTCGAAACATATTATCAAGAGGTTGTCTCATGATGTACCAAGGCCTTCCGAGGCCATGGGATCGCAGGAACGGAGGGTTTGGATACAATGAGTATATCTCTTGTAAACATGACCACGAATTTATTTATACAACGACATTATTTACAAATAGCCAGTAAAAATAATGAAACGAGTGCCCAATGACCAGATCAAACATATGGCCCAAGAGAGTCGAAGTCCCAAATTCACGTTTCACTACCAACTAAGCGATAAGCATATTCAAATAATTGATGAGAACACATTGTTAGCTGCCTTATAATGATAATAATAGCTAATATTGAAAAGAGATACTTTGATACTACAGGGAGTAAAAAATTGGCCTTGAGTCTAAATTAAGTCTCTCTTATTGGGGCATGCAACAATAAAATAACTATTAAAACTTGTACTTATAATTTAAGTACCTACTATACAAAAACATTCATCAGATCGTATGTTCATTCTTTTCACATTCAGTATATTCACTAATTATTATATTCCTTATTTCTTTAAGTGACTTTGAGCATATGAAAAAATACAGACGAACAAATTAGGTGAATCGACTTACAGTAGAAATATGTCCAGATTCATATTTTCTTAACGTCTATAAATCAGATTTCAGTTTTTCTCAGCAATCCGAATGAAGATGTGCATAAAATTACATGTACTATCAATGCCTAAAACGATACGAGAAGACATGGTTATGATATTACATAGTTCGTTGTAGAAGTGCAAAAGTCAATATACCGTGCCGAAGCCGACTGAATGGAACGGTTAAATTATAATCTTAGAAAACCTCACGGGAAATTTCCATAAATTCAAACCTCTTTCAAGATATTTCCTCATATATCTGCAGCATGGCTCCGTCCCACAAGCCTATAGGAGCCTTAGGAACTAAATATAAATCTTTGAAAAAAAAGATAAAAAAAAGCTTTCTTGCTACATCAATGGGACATTTTTAAAGGTGTTTTTAAACATCTTTTTAAAATGTCCATTTGGGAATGCACTAGCATTCGACCCGTTAAGACTTCCGGCTTCCAACGTTTCGAACGAATAATAATTTCACCGGTGTGAATGGATTTGTTGGGTTCCGGAGTCTTCTGAGGGACTAACGGATGGCTTAAAAAATTCAAACGTCCCTCCGTATAAATATTCCCTGCTCTCCTCTTTGGAGGCGAGAGCCTTTCCATTCTCGGAAGGCCAGGGAATGTGGCGAAGAGCCGAGAAATAGCGGAACTGGACGGAATGGGATGCGGAATAGGCGATGCAAGCGCGGACGGTGACCGCAGGCTCGGTCAGGGGTTAATGCGCTCGCGTGAAATACGGCATCCCCGGAGTCGAAAAGGAGGAAACCTGAAGGTCAACGGAGTCAACACTTTTAACTTTTTCCCACACTTGAGGCACGATGCAGGAAGAAGGGACGGAATCTTAATACGAATATTCGATTTCTCTGCGTTAATTAGCGAATTTTAATACACTGGTAATACGTAAAAGTAAAATACTATACTATGTGTATTCCACACTATTTTAATTCACCGACCCGGGTTTCGTCTACTCCGTACACATTTTCAGGGTATAAACATTAAACCCTGAAAATGCCTTCGGAGTAGAAGAAACCCGGGTCGGTGAATTAAAATAGTGTGGAATATACTAAGTATTTTATTTTACTTTTGCGTAAACATGCAGTTCCACCAAGTTACGCCTGAAACTGCGCAGTTTATTCACTGGTACCACATTTCACCAATAGGATCCGGACAAGTCTTTTTTATTATTTTTTCCGATAACACACATTAAAATATTTTTAAAAAGTATGCACAAATACACCACGACCATTTAGGTAGAAAAAAAATCCGAGCAAAAATAGCAATTTTAAATTCCTGACCTATGCCGTCAAATAGGTCGAGGAAGAACTTCGAAGTCGGTGTTCCGGTATCTCGCCAGTGATTATGAAAGGAAATAAACTAGGAAAGGGGACACGGTACAAATGTATAGCTTAAAATTTTGCAGCGCACCGGGATATACTGACACAAGATTTAGAAAACCCGTAGACCTGTTTTCTGAAATGAGGAATATCATATGATATCGATATATATTATTTACGCAGCATTTTCGGAAGACTGCCAGAAAGTTCATTTTTCAAGTAAAAATGTTTTTTTTTGCGCTAATTGTTCAATAAAAATTGACCCTCAATCTACGTTTTTTAATAATTAAGTTTCCTTTGGTTTCCAGCCGGCTAAGGGTGATTGGCACCGAAGTTATGAACCCGAGGAAATTTCATGAGTATTTGTTGGATATATAATCTAAGTCGCTAGACGTGGTTTTTTTGTTTATCACTTGTATACAATATACTGTTTGTTACAAATAAATAAAACTTCTGTCCAATTGTAGCCTTCATAAAAGAAGTATGTTTGATTAAAAAAGGCTTTTGTTAAGTTCAACCATGACTAATTATTCACGATTTCCACCTTTCCCACCAAAATGCTTAACAGTTTCGCCAGGTAAATCTACGATCCTACGTTCATTTCTATACAAAGGTGGAATACATATTTTCATCAAAATAATCTGTTCGTGTGCTTGAGCTTAATGTCCACAATTAAATCACACATGCCTACCGAAAAACTTATTTTTATTCCATATTATCCTCATATCCCGTATCATTATAATTCGATACCGCAACGTCTTAGTGACCCAGTACCTCTTCCATCTACCTGTTACTCGAAATACCCCAGCTAATTCCCTTCTTCCCCGTATTTATCAATCTCTTCTCAGATGTCATCTAATTTAATCTGAATTGTAACTTCACTCCCTGCGTCAGAATTGATTACGAATATCTCTTTTCTGAATGGTCATCATCCTAAGGATGGTAGAACTGCGGCCATATGAACGTCGCTGAGCTTCTTTTCGTTTTCCTGGAAAACCTTACAATCAGTTTCCTAAATTCTCAAAAATTTTAATTCTTCTTGCAGCTACGCGAATATCCTTATGTAAGTGCGGACCATATTTCTCATATTTTCCATTGAACAAATAGCCAAATACTCAAATTACCAAATATAGTAGTGACTGAATAGCGTTTTTTCTTTGGCAAAGCTTCTAACTTTGTAATTAATAAAAAATAGCTACCTTCACGAATTATTTACGTGGATCGTTAATACAACATTACTAACAGCAGTAGTTATTCATGATAGATGACCGACAGCTAAGGAAATTAGTGTCAGATGTGAAATTAAGAGCAGCAGGCATTAGGCATTGGCCTGCTCTTGATGAAGAGGCAACAAGGGGTCCATAATTTAACATCCCATCTGACGAACGGAGAACTGAACATGAAGTGCCCTCCATAAAGCACTCAAGTAGAGAATAGAATGTCAGTGAGAAATCACTGTCAGAATCCGCACCAATGATTTCGTGATGGGAATTCAGCACTCGAATCAACCCAATCCTCACATGAATTACATTAATTTATACTTCCTTATAATGGAAAGGCAGTATAGTATAGTACTAATAATCGTTAACAACATTCCCCAGTGATCAACCCGAGGGCCGACTTCGGTAGGGTACAAAAGGACGTCCGTGATTCCCGGAAATATCTGTTACCCTGAAAATCACTCCGCTTGGCTTTAGCTTATCGCGTACAAAGGTCTCTGGTTGGAACTCATGACCACCGGTCAGTAATCCAATATTCGACCCTGCGCTCATCACGCCGTACATAAGATAACACGACCACTTGCAATGAAGTCACTCGCTAAAACGAATATGCTCTCCCAAATATATTCACCACATTCAATTAGGACCAATTTGGAAAATACATCGTGTTCATTCCATGAGAAGATATGAAGGAGCAGGAACATATGCATTTGAATTTGTATGTAACAGGAACAGTATGTATGCAATACATACTGTTCCTGCTACATTAGGATTCCTGCTACTGTTTCTGCTATTGTATAGGATAATATCGATTCATATGTAATCGTAATTGCTTGGATCCTCACTACTATTTGTATCCGCAAATAGTAGTGAGGATCCAAGGATTTATGATTAAATATGAATCGATATTATCCTATACAATACATTTGTAGATACAAATAGTATAGAGGATCCAAGGATTTATGATTAAATATGAATCGATATTATCCTATACAATACTAATTTGGAAATTAAAAGGGGACGGGGGACATTTACTTGAAATAAATAGCAGGGAAAAAAATAATATCAAGATATGTTCGTTTATAGTATATATATATATAGACAGCATCTCGTATAAATTTACATTACATATAAATATACAATCATAAAGAAAGTGTGGCTCTCGCATTAGAGCGTCCAAAGATTTCAGAGAAACGCGCGAGAGCTTATGATGATGAATGAATGTCATTTCCACATTTCTCGAAAACCATTTCCTCGATCAAATTCGATTATAATCCTGACTACGTACACGATACCTATGAGTGATTCTTTGCACGGAATAAACGCACTTCCTTACTTCTAAGCGTGAGAAAAAAAACATTCTGCGCGCAAGGGGAATGAGCTAACACGTTCAGCATAACGAGGAAAAATCTAGCTCTCACGAGGCGAATTCGAAAGAATTGAGGGATGCAGCAGATTCCCATTAAAGAATCATCGGAGTCGAGAGCAAAACCTCCCTTGCGTTCAAATGGGGTTCTCATCATTTCATTCTTTCTTGGAAAGCAGAATTGAGAGGACGAGGATATTCTGCGAGTATTTCTCTCGTTATGTTCTCTTAACACTCCAACACCGTCCATAAGGAAGCATAAGATCGCAGGTTGAAATTTAGACTTAATCTCTTAACTAAATTCCAAGACAATATTTTCTGTGATGACGTTAAAAATATTTTGCGAACCCCAACTTACTATGGCAGACTGGACCATAATCATAAAATTAGAGAAATTGATTGCCGAACTGATAGATTCAAAATTTCCTTTTTCCCTCGTACAATTAGAGATACGAATAACGGTAAATATGTCCAATCGGAGAGTAGCAATGGATAGCATTGGTAGCTGCATGTTAGTATGAGTACTTAAAGCTAACCCAAATAACAGAATGCTTTTGCATGTTTGCTTTGCATTTCCTATCTTTTTTAAATAGTGAAGTTCTGACTAGTATATTAATACTATTCCTTTTTTATGCATGATATGTATTGCATGTTTGGTGAGAAATCACCCCCTGCCACACACCTTTAAGGTGGCTTGCAGGGTATTATGTAGATGTAGATGAAGGAAATGGCGAGCGATCGCGTCTCCTCATCGAAAGACATGTCATCGGGAGGAGCGAGAGGAATTCCTGCCCTGTGAATGCCAGGGGCGATATGAGAGCTTAATATGGTCCGTGCACGTTTTTTATCTGTTATCACACTTAAATATTTATAAAAATATGTAAAAATACCCTTCCTTATGGACTACACTTTGTCGTGGTGGTTTTGGGGCTTGCATGTTCACGTAACCCCTACAGCTGCTCTAGTGGGAGCGATTAATATTGCTCCTTGGAGGGTCCTCCAGGCCAAATTGGTCGAAGGGTAGGAGACTGACGAAAGGTAGTCCACGTAACGTACTCGCAGCGTGTTTTCCTCAGTGAGGTGGCTTTGAGAAGGGGTCTGACAACAGTAGGGCGGTCTTTCAAGTATTGGTGTCACGATAAAAACAATATTGAGGTAGGCAACGGGAAACCACATCAATTAAACTCTCCCAAGAACACAATGGACTTGAACAATACAGAATTGAATCCTGGAAGCTACAGGGTCTGGATCCAAATGAATGGCGCGGATGTCGTGCCCAGCAGCAGGGGAAATAAGGACTCTACGGTCTTCATGTCGCGAAATCCTGGCACGGAAAGAAAGACAGCAGCCAGAAAAGAGAGCAACAATTCTAAGAATCGGGACATGGAAAGTTAGGACAATGTTAAGGGAAGGGAAACCTAGAAAACTTCAAGCGCGAAATGGAGAGGGGAAAGATCGACTTGTTCTGATATAGGGAAGTAATATGGAAAGATCAGGGGGACTTCTGGAGTGAAAAGAACAGAGTTATATACTAAGGAAGCGAAGAGAGCCAGCAGAAAGGAGCAGTATTATAGAATGCGACATTAGGGTAAAGGGTATTGAATTCTATTGAGGGTAGAGAGGTGAGCAAATTGGTCATCAAAATCAAAGTGATGACGACGAATGTAGTTGTAGTATAGGTTTACATGCCTACAGGGGGGCATAAAGAAGAGAAAGTAGACGACGTATATGACCAGTTGTAAGAAGGGAACGGGAAACTTAAGAGCAGGAAGAATCTAATAGTTATGGGAGACTTGAACGCTGTAGTAGAGGAAGTGAGGACGGAAGTGAAGTAGGGAAGTATGGGCTAGGGTTTAGAAACCACAGCATCAAGAAGGCTGTGAATTATGAAGGAACTGTAATTTAGTGATTACAAACACGTGGTTTAAACATCAGCCTTGGCGTACACATGTAAACTTTATCGTAAACTGGGTTTCATTAAAAGAGTATTGGGTAAATGTGACGATCATGTACGAGAAATCAGCTACTTTTCCCTTGTTAGACCTCATTTGGAATATGCTGCCAGTGTATGGGATCCCTACGAAATCGGTCTAAGTAATGAACTTGAACGTGTGCAGCGAAGATCGGCAAGATTTGTAAAGGGACGATACGATAATTATATTAGCGTAACCAGTCTATTAAATGAATTGAAATGGGAATCATTGTCAGATCGCAGGTTGAAATTTAGACTTAATCTCTTCCACAAATTCCAAGGCAATATTTTCAGTGATGATGTTAAAAATATTTTACGAACCCCAACTTACTATGGCAGACTGGACCATAATCATAAAGTTAGAGAAATTGATTGCCGAACTGACCGATTCAAAATGTCCTTTTTCCCTCGCACAATAAGAGATACGAACAACGGTAAATATGTCCTATCGGAGAGTAGCAATGAATAGCATTGGTAGCTGCATGTTGGTATGAGTACTTAAAGCTAACCCTACTAACAGAATGTTTTTGCATGTTTTCTTTGCAATTTCTATCTTTTTTAAATAGTGTAGTTCTGACTACTATATTAATACTATTCCTTTTTTATGCATGATATGTAGTGCATGTTTGGTGAGAAATCACCCCCTGCCACACACCCTTGTGGTGGCTTGCAGGGTATTATGTAGATGTAGATGTAGATGTAGATGTAAAATGCCGGGGAATTCAGGAAGACACCAACTAGATTTCATCATGGCTAGGCAAAGATTCAGAAACAGCGTGAAGATTCGCATATTTCCCCAAGTGCAGATGCAGACTCCGACCATACTTGTTGGTGATGAAATGCGACATGGGATTAAAAAAGTTTAAAGAAGAATAAGAAAGAGGGACGTAGGAGCACTGATTGGAACGAAGAGGAGAGAATATCAGAAGTTGGTGGACAGATGCATGAAGGAAGACGAGGAAAGAGGAACAATAGATTACGGGGGAGAAATAATAAAGTAAAGTATAAGAAGAGAAGCTGAGAAAACAATTAGAACAGTGAACTCCCCTGACGAAGGAATTAAGTTTCAAGTACGTTGTTCTTCACGCGCTATACCGCGTTGCAAACTCGTTGGAAGTATGTTTATGTTACCTCGAATAGTGCGTTGTAACATTGTAAAATTTGGACAGAGTCAGTTGTAAACGCGTTGCAAATGCGTTGTTATTCCGTTGTGAATCCGTTTTGTGCCTGGAAGGGATCATGTTGTAACCGTGTTGTTATCGCGTTGTAAGTACGCAAAGAATCACGTTGTAAGTGCGTTATAACTGCGTTGCCATCATCGTGTATGTCTGTTGTGGGTACGTTGTAACCCCGTTTTCTACTGATTTTTCTGCTGCAACGTACTGCTCGTTATTGATCACCACTCTTATTCTTCTAACAAATTGATCACTCTGCTAAAATTATCATCAATTATAAAAATCATAACAGATGTACCAGTGTTATAATCCAGCAATCCTTACAATCCTTAGCCTTAGGAGTGCACGAAGATAATGGTGCAAAATTGTTGAAGATGGAAAAAGGTCACAAATTGGACGCGTGGGGAAAACGAGTCGATTCGGGGAAATTATGACTTCATCCCTTCCCCACATGATCATTCTCACGAAGGATTTCCGATGGGCAACAATTAATCCACGATTGCAATCGCCTTCCCCTCATAACAATGGACAATCAGCGGAGTTTTTTGCCGATATACGTCACGACTTTCTTTAATCGCCGAAACGCATGTAGCGCCATCGGATACGCTCTTACGTTAGACATCCAAGGTCATATGTGAAGGGAAGTGGTGACGTCTTCCAATGGGATTTGGTCACCGGAGTGCAGTACTTTAATTTACTGCACGATAATCTAGAAGCGATATGAACTGCAATTGGTGGAAATTAAAGGGTGCGATATCTCATGGGCGTTCTCAATATCACTTATGACAATTACCTACATGCTTATATTTCCTCCATTCAGATTCTTTGCTGTTTATGCAATCGAAAGCTCAATTAAAGTGTATCTATTTCGCTAAATAACTCTTGATAACCAATTTCCAGGAGTGGATGACTTTGGCCAATGGTTCTACTACTATCGACGTTAGGTCGCACCGCTTACAAGTTCGAGAGTATTAGGCGCCATTTTATAAAGCAATCATTGGAGGATCATAGGACAACACATTTATCCACTGGTTCAATTGAAATTGACGAAGTGGAATGTGATATGTGTGAAGCTGTTTGGGTCTTACAAGTAAAAATTTCGAAGTAGTAACAGACATCGGTTTTTAGGTACTTCAATTGTTCAGGTTATACAACACAGTTTTAGCCAAAATTAGTCCTAAATACAAAACACAACATTCTTGCCCAAGGAGAGATTCGAACACGCAAATCATAGGGTGGCCAGGCTCGCGCATTACCGACGTGGCTAATAGTAGTAATTTGAAACGTGAATAAAAGAGATAAAAAGTTTGCTGAACTAGGACCCTAAATCACAGTTGGTTTAAAATCTTATGGAGATATCCAAGCATAGAGAATCCAACGTAACAATGTTCCAACACAAGAACAGAGTAATTTGGAGGAGTAGTAGATTAACAAGACGAAAACATTAAACTCCTCAATTTTGTTGATTTTGAAAGATATTAAATCCATTCCAGTGTTCTCTAACAAAAAAGAAATAATATAAGGACCTTCTGTTTTTTTTCTAATTACTACATTATTGAATATCATCAGACTGGTGAGTAGGCAACAGTACTGACTTACTATTCGGACGGTGCGTTCTCGAGTCGAATCTGAACATTAATTGTTATACCGGTCCCTACTTGAACGCTAAGCAGAAAATAAGTTAAGTAATACGTCCATCAGGTGAAATATACAATTAATGACTCCTTGGCGCCTTGAATTGAGAATATCATAAGGAGGCTGATGGGGTTTCACCGGGGTTTCCTCGACCCTTCCTCCTTTCCCTGAAAAATTCCTGGCTACACCTAATTGACCTCTTATCCATCGATGAAAAAATTACCTAATATGTCGGTTGCGACTCAGAGATTGCAAGTAGCAGTAGTCTTGGGATCTAGGAGCTCCAACAGCTAAGGTGATATCACACCGTATAACTTAAAATCCATGGAAAAAATTATAAATTTACTACAACTTTTATGAAATATGTACCATCTGCGGAATTTGAACCCGAGACATTTTGGTTTACGGGCTAGCACAAAAGCGACATGGCGAAAAAGCTTGGCACAGGAATTGCTCTTACTTAGTATGAGGCAGGCACGTAGCCAGAAATTCGCTTTGGGGGAGGGGGCTAAGTCTAGTGGAGCGCAATTTGAAACAAATCAGCTTTGCCTGTACGGTGCCGACATGTGACAAATCTCTTCCCTTAATTATTAGTGCTTGGTATTTACTTTCACAGTGCCTATTCCTATCTCTTCTCACTGGTGAAGGTCACTGCGTACCTTATTATGAAGCAGTTAATTTGACCGGCCCCAGAACAGAAGTTCAACGCATACATACATATCAGATTGAAAAGAAGAAATATTAACCACATGCATGCATCAAACTAGTGATCACGTTTCAAGACACTTAGCACTTGAATTATACGCTGTGTAATCCGGATTATAATGTCCAGTCAACAGAATCAGAGCAACAAAAGTATTGGGAACAAAATTCGGGGTGGGGTGGGCTGAAGTCCCAAAAGCCCCCCCCCCTTTGCCACGTGCCTGGCTTGAGGTCTTCAAGGACCCTCGGCTCTTAGCACGGTCTATCTGACCTCCTCTCCACTCTCAACTTGGCGGTCAGCATGGAGCGGGCAGCAATGATCCCCGCGGTGGTGTCTAAGTCGCTTCATCCGCACCTCTGGGGGTCTCTATGCCCTGTCCGGCCTCTGTTTCTCTCAGGATTGGTGCCGCGATAGAGCCAGCATCCGCGCCTTTACAAAGACAATAGGCTACCTCGAGAGATGCTATACTCGCATCTCTGGACGGTCATACATTGCCGCTTCTCAAAGGACTCCCTTTAGAGCGCCAAATCGCCCCGTGAGGAAATGCCCCCGCTAGCTCCTTTATTTACATGTTGTTGTTCTTAGATAGATACGAATGACTACTAAGGTCAACTGTGATTAAAACTGATGCATGTGTGGCGACCTCCCACCCCCTGCCACACAGCCTCGCGGAGGCTCGCAGGGTGTTACGTAGATGTACACGTGGATGAAGATCAAGACTAGTTTAGAGGAAGACAAGACTAAGGTATTTTTGATGGAGGTAGTACTAAAGCCTCATGAAATTAGTGGGAATTTGGAAAGAGGGGGGAAATTAATTAGGTTGTTATGTAAATTTTACTCCACAGGAATACGTACATAGATTACTGTCTTCCTAACTGTTGGCCCGGGATAGTATTCCAGCAGTGGCAGAGATTTGACAATGATATAGTGATATAGTACTTGATTGCAAAGTGGAGATCATTTCCGGTTCAGTCCTCCGTCCGTCAAATGGGACGTAAAACATCGGTCCCATTAATGCTGTTCGCTTGGAACAGGCTAACGCCGAAGACGCCGTGTTGATCTCCACCCAGCATCCGTTCCCTGAATCATTCCTTCCTCAACCTAATAACCCACCTATCCTAAATGAAACAAATGACCTGAGCTTTTGAGATTTAAATAACCAAAATGATGGGAAATATTGCTGAATCAGATTAACTAATTAGTATTCTTTGACAATGATCTATGGAAGTTTCTTTTAAGAATTATTTGAAATCCCCGAGAAGTTTACCTATTATCTCGTGTAAATATCCAGGTATCAAGATACGTTGCTCAAACAATGGAATTCTCGAGTTGAAATAGTGGACGAAAATGAGTTAATCACAATTTAGAGTGCATATGTGTCTTTTTCGCTGAAATAATTTTTTTCAATCTAAGGTTGACGTTTTCTTTGGAAAAGTGAAAGAGTAATCGACTAGAAATTATTCGGGAGAGGCTTGGTCAATTTTGCCACTAAGATTTTCCCCTATTGTTATTAGAATTTTTTCGTCTTTTTTCCATCTACTGCACAAAAAACCGGATTCGGTGATTCTACTATACCGAAGTCTCCTCTCAGGGGAGAAATTTATAACGAGAGGAACATAGATTCACACGCGAGATACGACTCCGAGAGGAAAACTCTTGAGATACGGCATCGAAAATGACAATGGACACTTCAGGAGCAAAGATTATCTCAGCGATAACATCATGGAGCGAATAAAGCAGTTCGAGTGTTCTATTGAGGTGTCGAAGAATGAAGGAGTGCCGCACACTCAATCAAAAAGATTACGGTGTTAATGGCCATTATAAGTCTCCCCAGAAAGCAAAAACTTACCGTCTTAGAATTGGCTAAAACTGTCTAAAAATAAAAGTTGTTGGGCTAAAAAAAATCCAAGAGATTTTCACAATTTTCCCATCATTTCAACAATAATTTCAGAAAAACTTTTCCCATCATTCACTTTTAGCTAGGGATACCCGGTGCATGTAGTCATAAGGGAGGTTAATTCGAGCTAAATTGCCGGATACGTAATCGGTAACATACATCAAGGGACACTTTCGTTATATTATCACCTAATCTCTCATTAGTAGGGACATAATAGATCGGGAAAAACATTGTCCTTAGGGTGAAACCAACGCAGAATAAAACAAGTGAATATTAAAATTTAATTGGATCGTTATTACATTAAAGGGAATCCAGTTCATTAGATAAATATTGGACATTGTTTTTTATTGCAAGGATAATTAAAAATTCAGGAATCAAAACCTTTACTGCAAGGCGTCCTTAAAAAGAGGTCATGTCCGGGAAAAACGGATATCTCGTAATATTAATTGCGGATCACTTAAAGAAATTGAGTAGGTGTTTAAAGAACAAGCTTTACATTAAAAGAAACCTCCGGGTTCGAATCCAGCAGAGTAGTTTCAGAGGAATATGCTCTAGCTTAAATGTAGTGTCATCTTGCTTGCCATCATATTCTGACTTGGCCTTAGAGAAATAAGGTAAAAGTGATTCCTTTGTGGTGAGGACCGTTTTACACGAGACTTGCCATTGCGCATTGTTCAAATTCGCAGTGAAAAGTGAAGCGAGTAAACCAAGGAATTGCATTGAAAACCTTCCAAATGTATGAAAGACTGCAGGTAAAATAAATAGACCCCGTACTATTTTTTGTCCATGCCGTTTTCACGGTCAGACGCTGTTTTAAACTGCGCAGTTTATTGCCTAGTGTAAAAAGACCTTAAATATTTAGTGTAATGGATTTTAATTCCGAGGGTAAGGTTTCTCACCTCTATGATAGGTAACATAATTGCTTACCTCATAGCATGAGGGGCGGATCATAGTCTGTGGTAAAAGCTTGAGAGCAATTGTCACAACATTGGTCTACGAACATCGATGGAAGGATTAGTTACTCAACACATACCCTGATACCTGCCAGCTACTACGAATTAAGTTCAAGGCAACACACATTCTCTCAATGCAGGTGATCGAACCCAAGACTAACAAGAAAGAAATGACAGAACAGTTCACACCTGCCTTGATGAAGAAAAGAAATCTTAAGTCTAAAGAATTTTCAGCTTTCAGAAAATATAGGATTCACACTACCCTTTGACAAATTAATTATACAAAATTATTGAGCAACTTCGTCATAAAGAGCTTCCTTTAGGGCCAAAACCTAATTAAGCTTCGAGAATATTTATCAACTCAAATAGCCCCGAAAAGATATGAGAAACGCCGAGAATATCATTCAGGATGAATTTTCCTTATAGCCATCCAAATGTTTCCTTCGCAGGAATACTCGAAACACGTTAATTCCATTAGCGGAGATCCAGGCAATCCGGAATCACTTTCAAGAGTATTCTAAGTCCGGGCTTTCAACTGACCATTGGCATTCCTATCCAAACCTAGACCTTGACTCGAAGTAGGTGACTCCAGTTATAAATTCCTCTCTCAAGCAGCGCCTGATACCTTAGTTTCCAGCCCAACATATTTAGGATACGCTCGTCCTACATTAAGCATAAAATAAAAGTTTGGCCCTGATAGCTCTTAAGATGGAAAAAAATCCGGCATTGGGGAAATACAACCGAGTATAATTAAGCACCCAACTATATGGGCATATCGGCTGTAGAGCTCCATCAGAACATATCGTTCACCATTCTGATCTATCTTTGAAACCATAGGTTTGCACTCACTGCTTTCTGCTAACATATACGATTGTGCAATGTTATCATATGTTAAAATGCTGTTTTTAGTGGGATTCAGAGGTAAATGGTCATTCGCCTTGACCGGGCGAATGATTTTTTCTCTGTGGAACTTCTTGCTATAGTGCAATTTTCAGCGGGTGACGCCGCTAAAGTTTCCGCGGCCAGTTCGCGGTCTTTGAATTCGTTTAAGCAAGCACCTTAGTGTTTAAAATTCGGCTTAACCTCGTGGACAGTGGCGCCTTGCGCACGACTACGGCTGCATTGTGACATGATTGTCCCGCAGTCCGTTAACACCTAGTTCCTTTAAGCCTCGTTGATTTCCACAGAGAAAGAGGTAAATGGTCACTCTCCTTGAAGTTATTGCAATTTGCAAGTAAATAAATAATAAATACATGTAGGATAAAAAAGGTATTTTGCTTGAATTTGGATCAATGGGGTGAAAACCAACCAGCAATCCATAGGAAACCAAATCCAAGCAAGCCATCATCATCATCATCATCATTGGTCAACAATCCTAGGATTGGTTTGACGCAGCTTTCCACTCGTTTCTTCTAAACCAAAATGAATCTCATCTTATTAGAAGAAATTACAGCTTAGCCTTAAATTGGGAGGCTGATAAGTTCCTTGGTGAAAAATTAGGCAATATCACTATTGTTATCGGATAATATTTGATATTTGTCTCATATTATATCATTGTATAATCATGAGGACGAATAAAATTCATTGCTGTATTATTTTTATTAGGGCCGGCGGAGGTCGTCAAGCAACGCAAAGGCACGAAGAAAGGCAAAGGGGCGATGCATAGGAGACACCGAACGACATAAAATTGAGCATAAGTTTTGTGAAAATATTAATTAGGGGATAGGGTTGCTATGGCGGACAGAGCAATGACCTCCAATCCCGTTGGTCCGGGATGGAATCCCGACACTGGTGGATTTTTCATTGGTATAATGATCCCTACTCGAGTGCCTTGTGCAGAACACTTTGAGTCCAGTACTCCGTCCGTCGGATGGGACGTTAAGCTGTGGTCCCCTATGCACCTATCGTAAAGAGCATGCTAATGTCGACGCCACTCTTTCTCTCTACCCTTCCTCCGTTCCCTGGAAAACTACCCTTACCCAGTTACTCACCTATCCCCTCTGGCGCTAATTTTGTTAGTTGTCGGTCACTTCCTCAAAATAACAACAACTATTACAGCTACATATATTAATCATTTTCTCTTAATTAATTATTTACACTTACCGGCCACGTAGTCCCCGAACCCGATTGTGGTGAGAGTGACGAACGCATAGTAGACGGCCACGTCGTACGCCCATCCCTCGAAGACGACGAAGATCCCGGCCGGCAGGAAGATGAACAGGATGAAGCCAGGGATGAGGTAGAGGATGATGTCCGTGATCAGGGAGATCCTGCTCTCGTAGTGATGCTCCTTGTAGCGGTGGTGGGCACGAAGGAACTGTTGGGCGGGAACAAAATCACGCTTAGCCCAAAAGGAATTGATCGCATTTAAAAAAAATCACAAGATAACCATATAGTTACATATTCCCCTACTCGGAAGAAGATCTTTTGTTCAGCTGCCTAGTTTTTCGCCAATAGGCAGCGAAGAAATTTACACCGTATATGCGCCTACAATCAAGTAGTGGAGTGGAGCGTAAAAATTGTTGAATTGAACCAGATAGAGTCCAATTATCCAGCAAAAATATTCGACCGTTCACATTTTATAGGCTCCCAAGCCTCAAAGGTTACAATATCTCATTTCACTAAAAATAAAGCTAAGCATAATGATGAGGCAAAATGCATCACCCTTACCCTAGGAGGGATTCGAATCCGTGACCTTTGGATTACGAGCATATTTACTTGTGATAATCGCCCACAATCTTTTAAGAGATTCTTTTTCCCACTGATGGGAGTATCTCACTCTCTATTACCCCAGGAAAATGACATAACCACCTAAATATACCAGTTTATATACTTTGATGAGCTTCCTTTTCTAATTTTTCCACGCTCATATAATATTATTTGTTCTATATTACCACCGATCGCGTTTTCCTGCTAGTGTACATTATATAAAGCGTGAGCGATTTATCCGAATGCACTTCAGTGTGAATTCGGATCTTCTTTCTTTTAGTTATTTCGATAGGGGGTCCCGGGATCAGCCAAAAGAAAAAAACGGGGTCAGAGAGCATCCTCGACAATCGAGCCTCGCTTGGCATTCCCTCTTCCCCCTCTCTCCCTCACCTCCAATTCAACCATCCACCTTTAGGAAGCAAATCACGTCGGCCAAGGACTCAGACGACATTAACACGCGACGTTCGTTCGCGGGGCACGCGTCACCGTTGAGCACACGATGGTCAAGTCGAGGACCACCAAAAGTTCGATCGATTTCACAAAAGCCATAAGACGTGCGCGGGAGACTTATAAGAGTGCCATAAGAGGCCGTGCCAAGGTCTTGAAGACAGTTTGCATTAAATGAAAGACATAATTAAAGATCATATTCAAATGTATGTACGATCGTAGTTAAACTTCTACTACTCCGATGGCTACAAGTTATATCGCACTGTCTGATCTTTAAACTTCATTCAAGGGAAAACACGATATCAATTCTATCCTATGCAATCTATCTGCTATTTCCCAGTTTGTATACCCATTTATAGGTGCTCCAGACCGTGAGGAAAGGTAAAAGGATGGGAATGCAATGAGGAAGGGTGGAGTCGGCATTAGCGTTCCATATGACGGACGGAGTACTGTACTTGAATGCTCTCCGGAAAGCACTCATATAGGGACCGGTAATACAATGAATATTATTTTACACTACCTAAACTATTCGAACCCTCTGGGAGAGGGGTCAGTACTCAAATCATCACACCAACCCGACCCCCTATGGAATGCTCGATCGCCGAGGTCCCGTTAGACTTAGCAGTGATGAGCACGCTTTACAAAACTCCAAAAATCACCACGTCGTTAACCATAAAGAGTATACCAGCATTCATGTATACTGCCTTTAATCCCTCAACGCCAAAGATCAATTCAATCCTTCCTTTCCAGCTAACGCACTTAATTTCCATCTCTATTACTTTTTCCCGCCTTCACGCAACCCAGATTTATAAGTATTTTATCTTGAGCTCTTGCATTTCTTTCTTCCCTCTTCACCCCCTTTAGTTACGTCTTTAAATCACCTTGAGCTCATCTTTGAATTTCTCTAACCGATTTCAATACTTCCCAAATTAAAAAATTTATTATTTATCTCCCTCTCTCACAAGCATATCTCTGCTTTTTTTCTTCGCATACCCATCTAAAAAGTCTTCATTTCAAGCTTACATTCCCTTTTCATCAAGACCTAGTTTCTGAGACGCACAAATCTACGCTGCACTCTAAGGTTTTTCAAACTTTATTTCGTGTCATTATTTAGAGATCCTCTGATGATGACATGCAAAGACATGAATCCCCCCCTCGTCACGTAAGTGGTATTTGGCCAACGTGTTTATTCACCCAATGTTCCTGCCACTAAATACATCATGAATTGGATCTAGAATAAGAGCATTGTATATTTGCAATTTTTTGCTATATTCTGATGGAAAACTCGTCCCGAAAATATTATCATGCCAACAGCATGGCACCGTAAACAACAATACGGAATGGGAAAAAAACATTACGAATACTTTTGTCACATACATGCGGCTGAAACCCTTAGAAAATATTGAATATATGCTACATAAAAACGTCGCGGAATCGTAAAAAAACCTACAGATTACGAATATGACGAAGTAAAGTATCTATCAAAATGTAAATTACGGCGAAAGGCAAATTGGTTGATTCAAATATCCTTTTTTCAGATTTGTAAAACCCTCGCACAATTAATTGAGTCTTTGTCGCTTAAATGGAAAAATAATTTTTAGTTTAAACTGGCAGCCTTGACCTAACTTCCTGAAATTTCAGCGTGTATACAAAATTAGTTATGTATACTCATTGATTACACTGGAATTAATAATTACTGTTGTATACAACAATTTCAATGCCAAAAGAAAACATTACTTTGTATGAAACAAAAGCGCCTTTTACTCGTCAGATATTCCCTCCCTGAAGGTATAAATGAATAGTGGGTGATGTATGTCGGAACCCAGGTTGTAAAATAAAATATTTATTGTGAAATTCACGTTAATTGCCATGCGAAAAAATTCACCTGGACCGGGAATCGATCCACGGACCTTTGGCTTTCATGGCCACTGCGCCATGCGAATTAGGGATCCTGGGTAGGGTAGTGGTCTGTCCTCTACAGTGGGCACTACTCCCGGTCCAGGTGAATTTTTCGCATGGCAATTAATGTGAAGACCGAATTTATTTTAACATCGCTAATTGCGAGTGATGAAATTTAATTGTAGAGCAGCAGAATTCGTTTTTTAGGTAGTCCAACTACACCAGTTATACCGTTCCGTACAACTTTCACAGGTATATACATCCATGTCTGGAGTTCGGAGCCTTATACGTCCGTTCCCGGAGTGTAATTCGAATCATCTACATCTAAATAATATCCTACAATCCATCACAAAGGTGTTTCGCAAGGGGTGAATTCTCACCACATACATTTGCATTAAAAGAAATCGTGGCATTTGGGTTGCCAGGCCGATCTGCCTACCTCAGTTGGCAAGTGCTGTAGAATTATAATAAGATTTATGATGATTCTGTATGCTTTAATCGTAGAGAATTTTATTACCTTCTCAAATTCTAATCTACTTTCTTTGGCCTAGAATCAAAGTTCATTGTTCTCCAAGGAGTATCTCTTCCTCATGATACGAATTAACGACGAGCTTAGGCAGCAATTTAAAAAAAGAACACCGACTTCAAAACTAAATAAATATTTTCTCGAATTTTTCTCTTCATTCGGTGAGTTTTCACGATGCGAAACGATGGCACCAAGTTGGAAAGCTGAAAGTGGCATCTTTTATATTCGACCTCTCGAGAGTTTCAATTACATATGCTGGAAACTTTCACTATTGGACTCATTTTGTTTGCCTGGGAATGTGTGCATTTAGGTGTTCCGTAATACCAAAAGGAATATAATGGAATTAATCCATTCCATGAGTCATTATTGCACCGTATACATTTTTGATTTTTGATGAATTGAACGCAAAGTTCTCCAACGTTACCCTCTGAAATCAACAAAGTATTTAATCAATAAAGAGTCAATTACTTTTGCAAGGGTTTTACAAACCACTCTCATCTATGAGAAAAAAAGAAGAAACCGATAGTAACTTATCAGAATTCGGTCACAAAACCAGTTAAAAGACAAATGATTTTTAAAATTTAAGATAGAATTATTAAAAATTAACGTATAACGAACGATTTCATCAGTGTAAGTATAAAATAATTCTACATAAATTATATATTTTCCAAACTTTATGAATCTGGAGACGGAATGATTTCCTATGAGATGCAATGAAAAATAAGGTTTCGATAGACGAACATTTTGAGATACGAACCACGAACATGAATAATTTAAGCTCTTAACATGAGATGCCAGGGAATTCTAAATTTTGAATTAACACTATTACACCCCTTACCGTTTTGCTGAAGAACTCCCCAAGTGTCGCAAGTAATATTCCGTTCATTGGGATGCCGACGAGGGCGTAGAAAATGCATAGGATTCGTCCCAGGGTGCATGTCGGAGCCAAATTTCCGTACCCTGAAAGCAGCCAAAATATGTATCACAGCATTAAAAATAATAAAAGCATAAAAAGTTTCATGCACCAAAATTCTAAAAAAATCTGCAATTATTATCTATTCAATGCTTTTGCAATGCTAGATGGCAATACCCGCATAAGAGTTGTGGTTCAGTTGTCTACAAATTGAATTATCAAGTAATATTTATTTAATAGTGCATGTATATGATGCAAATTTTGAGGTTATTCACTTCCAACCACCCAAAACCCTCGAGGTAGATTGAAGTGTATTGAATACGAGATGTAAGAGATGATAAATAAGGAGGGATTATGATTGAATTAGATATCGTCGGAGGATTCTTGAAACCTACATTGTGTTAAATATGAAATTTTACAGGAGAGAGAAAAAACTGCTTAGAAGTACTAAAATAGTATTTTTTATATTAATTATATAAATATAATATATTTTGTTTCATATTTTAACACAATTATACAGTATCACATTTTGGGTTTTATAGGTATATGCGCCTTGACGAGACGAACATTTTGATACCTAAAACTCAATTTTGGCATTTTGATCACATAATAGGTTTCAAGAATCCGCCGACGATATGCAATAATCGTATTGTTCTTTTAATGAGCAAAACATGTCTATATAAATCTCGAAGTCAAAATTGCTATTGCTGTTAATTGCAGTGTTTGCCAGACACGATCAAGAGGAGTTTTCACTTTGGATTGATTACAATCGTCAATCAAAACATTTGCAGCCTGAGATTACAAAAACTGTAGCTTATTGAAACACAAAATAGATAAGCCGACTGAATTATGAGTGACACAAAGTCGTTCACTATTTCCACTCGAGAACATTATCAATCGAGCCACGTATATCGGCACTTTGATATTTACTCGAGATAATAAAACTGTGAGATATTTAATATAATGCGAAAAAACTTGCGACACAACTAATCATCAGTCATGGAGAATCAATGTCGTAATGTTTCTATGATTGGCAAAATCTTTTTCACCATTTGAATCGAGGGGCACGTTTCAAGAGAAAAAAATGCATTAATATAACTAAAATAAAATAAATTATTATGCAAAAGTAGCAGTACAGTACAATACGCTGTAACGAGATGTTTTAATTTGAAACTTAAGGCCAAAAAGAATCTGACGACCGCTGTAATCGCACATAGTCATGGTCCTCCCTGACCTCTGGTCATCAATCATCGGTCCTAAGGTCATCAATACGCCGATTTTCACCCAATTTCCGCTATCGGAAAACATCTTCATATTGACATGTTCTTTCTCTCTTACTCCCTCTAGTACTTGACCCTGTAAAGAAATTTCAGTCTCCACATTCATTTTTTACTTCTCGTATCCTTCCTACTGTCTCCTTATTAAGTGCTTGATACACACATCCGATCTGATATATCACATCTCAAATGCTACTAGCAACACTGTTTCTGTACCACTTCCGCTCATTTGCGCCTTCTCACAACGCAACAAGCCTTAGATGTATGCACTTACGTGCGAAAAAAGCGTTTTTTCACTTCCAACTGTCAACGTCGCTCACAACAATTATATTACTAGTAGTAGTTATTCTGTAGAAGTCGCCAACAACTTAGGTAACTTGTGCCATTAAGGACAGATGGGTAACTGGATAAAGTTAGGATTTTCCCAAGGAAGCAGAAGTGTACAGGAGATGACATCAGAGCTGATTTTTAAGGACATTTGTTATAAGCCAATTCTCGGTAGGTACGGGTTATATATGCTTGGCACTCGCGATACTCGTACGGATGAAGTTGTGTTTGAACGTGGTAAAACCTGTGTACAATGTAGTGAAAATGTAGTAATGTAAAGTGTAGTAAAATGAATAATGGAGTGCATTTTTAGAATTCGTCAAGGATACAGAGTAGAGTGCGCAAACACGCGAACGATCGCAAATTATGTGGCTTAAAAAGGTAAAATTCGATTCAGTTTTAGCAATAAATACAGCTCATAGCAGCAGGGCCAGTCCGAGAGGATTTTTCCACACAAGCGCGATAGCGTTTGGCGCCCCCAAGCATTTTTTTGGCTCCCCTCGCAAACAATTGTGTTTTTGTTGTTTTTTACGATCTCAATAGGACCTTCAAGCATTAAAATAATGAACTCTTACTTATAACTTATGGACATGGATTATTTCTTCATTTAAGTTAAATATTGCGAAGATTTTCCACTGTAATTGTATTGATTATTCAATGGGCTACCACCATTTTTCAAAATGTTTACAGAATAGAAACAAACGCACAAAGAACTACTTTATTGATTTTGATACATTTGCAACTTTGAATAAAGATGTTTTAATTCTACTTAATAAACTTATAGGAAACTAGAGAAAAGATAGTGAGTTAAAAAAACAAATTCGCAGTTTTAATAAATTATAAATGAATCAAAGTTAGCTTATTAAATTAGTTAACAAATAGCTTATATATTTGTTAACATTTTTATCGGGTATATACTAAATATTGTTCCTTTGAGTAAAACAATCATACTGAAAGTTTTCTAGCCTTTAAATTCGCAGAATCTTTCAAAATAGATTATGTGTCAATTAATTTCAACGTGTCGGTTTCAATGGCTAATGTGACACACAATCAATCGCACTTGAGAAAGTTTTGATCAACTTCAATTTTGAAAAACTTCTTTCACCAGTAGCTACAGATACTAAATACAGTAAGGTCAAGGGAATTCACAAACTTATAAATTATTGGGGAAAATGTCAATAAAATTAGTTTTTGAAATATAAGTTAAAGAGCTTGGTGGAGAAGATTCAGCGGGAAGAATGGGCGCTAACATCAAAATTTCGTCGTGTAGTTCTTTCCCGTCGATGTCACATTCACCACTATCACTTAGAGTGAATCACCTGAAGAGTCATGCGTGCAGCATTTAGTTTTGCACGATCCCACTTCTGCAGACCATGAATATCGCATAGAATGCTTAAATCATCACTATGATTATCCATTTGCTCAAATCATTCTTTTAGTTAGTTGATAGCTGTATCCAGAATTGCGTAGAAAAAATTCACCTTAAAGTTGACTTTTAATAATTCAATGGCATCATCGTCATATTCGCACGAAAATTGCTTGGTCACTCTCCTGGAACGGTATGCTTTTCTTTTTCAAAAGCTGAATGGAATCCAAGTTTGTCGGCAAGCTCTTTTGCATCCGTTATCACGCAATTCTTTTTAAATAGTGTATCTGTTGTTCCTCGAAATGCCAATTCCGGAGTCCCAAGGAATTGCGTTACACTAAGCAACCTTTTTAATACTTCATACTAATGTTCACTCTTAGCATCAATGAATCTTTGGTTTGCATCAACTGTTTTACCTAGGCGCCAGCGCAGATTTAATTCTCGCCACGATTGACATGCTTTTAAATAAATCTGCCACTCTCTGCGGATTCCTTCTCCGTTAGATATATTTCTTTTATAGTTTACCGGAGTAAATCTTTACCAGTATTATCGACAGGAAATTCAGCATCAGTCACTTGAAAAGGACCTCTTTCTACTATTGTTTTTCGTATGCCATCAGTAATTTTATCGGGCCATTTTCCGCAATCATCAGTTGACAAGTCAACAATAGGCGCAGCAGGTGGTTCTTCCAACAATTACAATGCAAAATGTAAGTTTTAAAATATTGAATACAACTGATTGATGTATGTATGCTTTGATAATCACCGTCCCTTTGTCAAAACAAGAGGACCAAATTTATCATTTGATTCGGCACATTCTGACATCCCAATCAAGTCAATGACACTGCCGCATTTCGTTTTTATCGGGGACTATTTTTTACGATAAAAACAAAGAAACATGATTTATTTATCCTAACTCGTAAGTAATAAAATATTTTTCCTGACTTTTTGTAACTATACCATTGAATTTTGAATATTTAGTGGCAATTCTCTCCTGATTTTAATAAAAGGTTTTTACAATTGTAAAATTAAAAAAGTTTTCATTTAATTTTGTTTTAAATTTAAATTTTAAAAATACCAACCAGAATAAAAGTTTGGTAACAAATTAGCAATAAACAAATAAAATAAGTTCTTTCTTGTAATGGTATAGCTTCGACTCTTGAAGAGACAGTTGTAGTCATCACCTGAACTCGGTGTTTCCCTCTTAAATGGTTCGATACTTGTAGATGGCAGCTTGAAAAAAATTCTCATCGCCTTGGCTTGTTTCTGATTTTCATCAATTTCTTGCGCTCTTCTTTTTCGATAAAAGGCACCGGACGATTTCTTTTTGTCAGAAATATTTTCGTTAGTGAATCACAAGATAGTAAGAAGATACTAAAATTCTCAAACGCACCCAAAAATGTGCCCATTGTAAATTGGTAACACGTACACAGAACAACAGCACACCACAACATTAACTGACTGACTACGTCGTTGTTTCCTTGTTTTGACAGTGATAAGTCAACGCCAGTAACATTTTGGTGGCATTATTGGTAGAGGGGCGCAGCGGCGCGCGAGCTGTAGAGGGGGCGAAGTTCTTGAATAAAAATTACTTTGTAACTTGTACTACGAGATTATTAAGTATACGACCGATGTCATTGCATAGGCGACATCTCAGGTGTCTTATGTGATGAGATCGGTTGTATGCCAAATAAATCTTGTAGGGTGCTACAGCGTTTTCTTTATTAATGACTACGAATTTCCACCAAGTTGAGCCTGTGACATTAAATAGGTAGAATCTGCAGATAGTTTACCTTTCCTTCGTCGCAAGGTGTTTGCTCTTTTGGGAACAGCACATATAGTAGGTATCCCAGTTAGTGCCAAAAACATTATGGTAGAAATTTTGTTTTTCACTTATTGTATATTTGCAAAAAATTACAGAGTATTTTTATTCTTTAGTCACACTTTGGCGACCCAAGCGATCGCTTGTGTCGCTTGGGCCTAGAACCGGCCCTGGTTATGGAACAATTTATTATACGTTCTTCATTATTTTTCGTTGTTATTATGTGTAATTTTGTGATTCTCTCGTGTAATAGTGGTTCTCGGGTCATAGCGGCTTCCAGAACTTTACTTTATTTTCTGGAACGAGGTAGAGTTTGAGTCTAGAATGTTCCAGACAGTGAAGAGGTATAAATAGAAGTCGGCGTCGCGCGCTCTGAGCAGCTCAGTTTCAGTCGTGCCGCTGTTCAGTTTTGAGTTGTCTTTTTGAGTGAGAACTTTTTTGAGTGCATTTCGAGTATTCATTTGTCCATAATCGAACCCTCGTAAAACAGGATGGAAATTTATATCATTGTATGAAAAAAGGAATGTAGAATTTAATTCTTTCATTCGATTTTCTTATACGATACATGCTTGACTAAAAACTGTGTTTTTAACTCAAGTTCATCAATTTTTCTCGGTTTTCAATAATCAAAATATCCCTGATAACCAAGAGTGATAGTCCATTCCAATCCGATTTCAATGATTTTAAATGGCTAATTTAGCCTGCAGGATTTAAATTTCTGGCTAAATGACTTATTTGAGGGTTTTAGTAAGAACTTACAAGAGATGATTTTCACTCTAACCACTATTTGTATGTTGTAGGTACCACTATTTACTATTTGTATGGTTGAGTTTAAGAATGACTAGAACCAATTGTACACTAGCATTAACATTATGCTATCTATTTTGAATATCAATAGACATTTAATACTGCAGGGCATAAACACCAAAAGGGCATAAAGAAAAAATCTGGACCCCCTACATTTCTTCTATGGAGGTGGAAAGGTACATACGATCTGGCAGATTCATGCGAAGTGTAACCGTAGAAAATTTTCGGAGAGCGACAGGCAGAATCAATGGCGCAAATTGGCAACTAAAAAGGGAGTGGAAATTTCTGATGGGACAAAGTGGAAGTGGAGTGAAACCAGGGGTCAGCATTATCTTTGGCGAAATAGGCTAACGGGTATAATATTTAATGTCCCATGAGACGGACTGAAGTTAAAGTAATGAACTCAAAATACTCTTTTACTCAGCATTCATGTACGATTTTACGGTTTACCGATGAAAAAATACTTCCACTGCCGCGGGATTCTAAAACGGAACCCTCAAGACAGAAACCCCATAATCCCCCACCACGAGATGTTATAATTTAATTTATCGACTTTAATTACTATTATCTATAAAAAGTATTAAAAAAAGCGTTTGTCACTGACAAGGTCATATAAAACTTTGATACCGAATTAATTTGGAATTCGGGGCACGTTAATGTAATAAAGGGCGTCCTCATTAAGGTTCAACTCTTAATCCGGAAGCGGATGATTTGCCTTCTAGTTATGAAGGAAACGTTTGTTGGTGAACTCCACTGATCACCTTAGTTCTGTGGATTTATCCTCCGTAACGTAATGGGGTCGTTTACCATATTTTTTAACGCCGAATCTGATAGAGTTTGTAAAATAAAAGGACCCATATTTTTCCGTTTTTGGATCCATCAATTATTTCTCGAGTTCTAAGCGGCGAAAAACTGATGTTTTTAAACCTTTTGGAAAAGTGGGCGTGGTGTGACCTCTTACGTCATCGACTTCGTCCAATGACAACTGAGCCCGCGAAGCTACTTCGCCATATCGCAAAGGGGGAGGACACAGCTGACTCTGCCAACAGGAGCGGTTGCGGCAGGATCTGTGCGAGCAGACCTTCCGAGAACCCCCTCCACTCCCTTCCCTTTCCCTAAAAGCAGTCAAGAACGGGAGGAAAATGACTCAATATTATCAAAGCAGTTTTTTCAGTGGGCGTCACCTTTCGCTCATTTTAATTTTCGATTTATGAGTGAATGGTTGTGGTTAGAAGATTAATTTTTCGCTAAAATTCATTTTTCGTTTCCGTCTAACGATCTCGTGTACAAAATTGCGATTTCGGTTCCGAGTAAACGCCCCCATTATACTGACGCCAAGACTCTCACAAGAAAAAAATTTAAATCTAAAAATGACAGTAGCAGGCCCAAAAGTAAATATTGACGGGGAGCGATAAAAACTAAACGGCAAAGATTTATTGGATAGCCGAAGGGCTGCTACCAGTACCCATCGGCTAATTGGCCATCACCAATGACAGGAGAAGTTAATGATAACAACTCACATTAATAGATAAAATCCCCACTGCTGAACGATCCTCTTGTTAGTTCAAGATAACTAAGTTGTCGCCTCCGCCGAGTCAATATTCCAGCCGATAAAAAGTCGATTTTATCAAAACATACAGCGTGATAAAATTAAATGATTATCACGCTGGCGAAAATGAAATGATTAAGGCGGCTCATTTTAACGACTTGAGATTCATCTGGGTTTGATTTTTCCGATATTCCACGAGAATGAGTAAAATGCGCTCAGGCTCAGACATATTAGCAGAGTTCGATCCTTCGTTTCCGTGGATAAATGACGGATATATCTTACTCTTAATAGTAGTGGTTCTTGGGGAATACGCCTAAATATTAGATCATTATTAATATATTAGGGTGGGGGCGAAGTGCATAAGCAGACTTTGAGGAGTAAGGAGGAAAGGTGGAGAGAAACTCGGCAATGGCCTCCTCTTAACCAAAAGCGTCAGGGGGACCACGGTTTGACGTCCCATCCGACGGATAGAGTACTTAACTTGAAATAGCCAACGTAAGCCTGAGATTTTAGAAATTCCGTCTTCGATAAAAAATTTTTCTTGGTTAGACAATTTCATCTAAAATATCTAAACTTTTCACCGGGCAACATGATGTTTATTCCAGCTTCAGTTTCTTATCAGTCACAAATATTTATGAAATACTCACGTATTATCTTCCACCATAATATACCATTTCAATTGTACTTCCAAATATCATTCAATGATATTTGGGTTGATGACTTACGGAAAATTTCCGGAAAGAAACAAAGGAACAACCGTACACGGTTGTTCCTTTGTGTATGCATGACAATAATGTGATAGCGGATGTCATTAACCACATCAATAATAATAATAATAATAATAACAACACCGAATAACTACTTTTAAAGCTTTCACGGCTTATATACAATCGCATAGTTTTATTTCCGGAAATTTCCGTCGCGTTCGTAGTGTTTCTGACAATTGTTTCACTCCTCATCCTAGCGGTGTCTTCCGAACCTGAAATTCCCAGCAATGGAAATTCCCGGAAATGATACTAAGCCAACACAGTATAACGTTTACCCAGGTGATTTTCACCAGTACGGGAAAGGGATTACGTTTTCACAATAGTATATTTATCCTCATAACAATTCAACGGTTTAAAATGGCATTCAATCGTATATTTGAGATATTCAATGATAATATATAGTGAAGGATGTGCAGAGAAACTATATTACGTCCTTTGGCATTCTATCAACTGATCAAGGGAAGACATAATCACAACCAGGGATGGAAATTGCATGAGATCGTAAGATTAGGACCTTCTATTTTACACAGTTAAATAGTTCACGAGAACACATTTTGGAGTGCATAAATCTGTGCTAAGTATATAAGTTTGGTATAAAGAAAAAACTTGTAGTAGTTTGATCCACACAAAATATTAATACCACCAGCCTTGACAATGACGGTGACCCGTCAAAACCTTGGTCGTTGGTATTAATAAACTGTGTTCATCATACTACTTCAAATTTTTTTCTCTATAGCACGAAGAATTTCCACCAAGTAACCACCAAGCCGGAAACTAGCTGTTTAATATATGATTTTGGTTATGCAGATGACTGAGTTTAAAAAAAACAGCCATAAACCATTTCATTATTTAGATTAAAAATCCTTTTACATTATATATGGTGCTCCAAATGATAACGTTACATCACCTATACTGTATAACGTAGCCTGGTCCTGATCTTTGGGCAGACAAAACCCAATATCCGCGGGGGAATTCGAACCAGCGACCTTTTAGCTACCAGATCAATGATTAACCGACTTGACTACTGCAGTCGACCCCGACCCCTGAACCGTGAAGGGTGAAATGGATCGGTGAAAAGCTAAGGGATGTCGGAAGGAAAATGCAGCTGGAGGCGATACGCAATAGGACACACGCGATATGCCGTCGGTCCGTTGGAAGGAACACGTCCGTCCACTCGGCACAAAACAAGTATACCCTTCAACTCGCAAGTGAAGTGGTAGGTCAAATCAAAGTCGTCGGAGAGAAAAAGGGAATTGAGGAGGGTGAAAAATAGGATGCACACTTCACCGCCTCTCTCTCGCCACCACATCCGACATTGCATCGGTGACCACGCCCGACGCGCCTCGAGTCGAGATACACCCCACTCTTGCTCATGCTTAAACCAATCAGCTATCCGTTTCCTCGTCTCGGAAAGGAAAGAGGAAAATCGCTCGTATTGTATTCAAAGCCGAACGCTCGTCTAGGAAGCAGAGGACGGGTCACAACAACCCTGTCAACACGCTCTTAATTATCCGAAGGCACCACCCGGGGTTTGCGAATTACACAAGAATAAAGTTGATGGAAAATCAACCCATCTTGCCTCACTTCCCTCCACCCTCAGGAACATTGTCGTAGCCCATCTAAGGTGCGGAGAGGAAGGATAAGGCACTTTCCTCAGGTACTGTCTCCGAGAGGAAACCCGAACAAAGGGATCCAATTAAAGAAGACAGTTTCAAGATGAGCTTCCTCACATTATTGCCTTCCGAACACTGAATTTTCCGCTGATATTATCCCTCCTCAACTTTCCATAACCACAACATTACCTCATACCGTATTGCTACTCTTTATTGAACTGAACGCATAAGCTACCAGGCAACCAAGTGAGACTGAATTAGGCGAGGAAAAGATTTACAAGAAAGCAGACTTGAGTTTCGGTGTTCCACTGGTCCGGGTAGATTTTCATGGACCACATGTACTCTCTTTTGGCAATTATGAACGTGTCTTTTACAGCACTATTTCTCTCTTCGACTTGGCGTATTTTAAAAATCTTTTCACGAAGTCTTTACAGAGAATCATCTTTTTCCTTCCCCCGGCACTCTAACCTCCAAAAGAGCCTTCGACAAACCATCTTCATCATTACGTGACCCATCCACCTACACTGCCACCCTCCAAATTACTCCAAAATATATCTCTCACTCTGATCTACGTCCAGTAATTGTGGCACTGCAGTTGGGTGCTCTCATAATGTACAAGGTTGTACACATAATAAAAATAATATCAGATGACTGAACCTTTTGTCACACTTATATTCACGAAGGAAAAACAAGTCGGTATTATTTCCGCACTTAAAAGCTAACCATCCCGACGATCCAGACCAAGTCTTCAACGCAAAAGTGACCGTAACTTGTGCAATGGAACCATTGTCGGAATTAGTGGCGCATAGGGTAAATATAGCACTTGGTAGTGTCTTTCACAATCATGAAGTATGAATATAATTCACATCGTTGACTTCGTAATGATGAGATAACAGAAGATTTGAATAATGAAACCTATACATGATAGAATAATATACGGAACGGGAGATTGGTATATAGAGGAAAACAATGGGAAAATTCCTTGAAAGAGGCTTATAGGGAACACCCCGAGGTATGGGGTAGTGGATGAAAAGTGTCCAAAGACTAACCGACACTGGCGTATTCTATCTTCCTTCCATTGGATAGGGATTAGATGGTAGTAGAGACAGTTAAGTCTCGATGAATTTCGCCCAAGAACAAACCTATTGGTATCATTATTTTCTGAACCATTCCTACCTCTACCTAATAGCCCACATTCCCTATATGGAGCAGTACCTCTTAGCTGTCGGCAGGCTCGAAGCCAGTGGGGCTTCAGGCTCCCCCTCCCCCGAAACTTTTCCCAATGTTTTCGTTGTTCTCATTTTAACTGGTCATAATAATCCGGATTACACTGCGTATAATTCAAAAAGGTTAAGAGTCTTGATACTTGATCACAAGTTTGATCCATGTGTGTAGTTAATAATTGTTCTTTTCAATCTGATATATATGCACGCCATGCACTTCTGTTCTGGGGCCGGTCAAATTAAATACTTCAAAAGAAGGCAAGCTGTGTACTTTATGCCAGTGAGAAGAGATAGGATCGAGCTCTGTGACATATGGGCTGTGTTAATTAAATAGCAAGCGCAGAAAATCAAGGGAAGAGATTAGTAACATGTTGACACCGAAAGAGCAAGGCTGGTTTGTTTCAAGTTACGCTACACTAGACTTAGCCCCCCTCCGACGCAAATTTATGGCTAAGTGCCTGGCTGTCGGTCCCCTCCCCAGAACAACTAGGTAACATCCAACCTTGATGCGTGAACTTCACATGAAGTTGGGTTTGATACTTGTTTAGCTCTACCCTCACGCACTAGGCCGACCTCCAGGAGAAACACTCCATACAGCAAGTTCACCACTCGTCTCCCCTTTTACCTTCAGAGGACGTCTCTCTTCGTCTAGGAGATGTTTTGCATAAACGACGAAGGAAGCGAGGACTTTCGCGGTGCCACAGAGGTGGAAAGAAGAGTCACGGAATGGAGAAGATCCTCGAGAAACAACAGGTATCAGGCGATCGCTATCGCAACGTCGAATGCATGGAGGATCTGCACGGAGGTGCATTTCGTGACGCGTCGTCACTCACGAGGACGGCTTCCGCACAGGGGCGATGTCGAAAGGTGCACGGGGAAATGCGATAAGAAGAGACCAGACGGACGCCTCGGCTGGAGGGAGATCGACTCGTCAAGCCGGCAGCGATTCGATCGTTCCGAGGAAGCAAGCGTCATTCAACACCGAAAGCACATGTGCACCATTCACGGGAGGAGCTCACTGGCGCAGAAGCTTAAAGGAACGGATTTAGAAACGCAATAAGAAAAAGAAAGTCGTGGGATGGAATATGGTTGCGCCAGGCAAAATTTTAACTATTAGTTTCACTTTTTCGCCTTCCTCTGAGCAATTGAAAATAAACAATGACGCAATACCGCTCGTTATGAAGATCGATCTTGGTACCTTAAACAACACAAAACTAGAGCTTTATTTGGACTTGTTCAAGGCCTCTTCCCGAATAAAACCCGAGGATCTACGATCAATAGTTCCGAGGACTACTACCGTTCCATCGCTTATCTATGCATAAATTTACGTCATTTCCTGCAAATAACCGCAAAGGTGCATTTGTGCCACGTAGATTCTTCGTTCTTTGGCATTTTAAAATGTAACTCATGCATGCAATTGTTATAGACAATTTGCTTTTCACCACTGGCATCCACCTAAAAGCTACAGTCATACATTGAAACAAGTTAGGCATGAGATTTACGTGTAACAACATGGTTAGACTCTTATGGTGGATTGTTAGATTAGAGAGCAGTTAACAGGTTACTGGGCAAGCCCCTAAGTAAACCATTACAACCCCGCTCTGGAGAAGCATGCCACATATGGGCAAAATGCAAACGTATCTATGATGATTCATGAATCCAGTGACCACAGTATTCAGAAGAATAATTGCAACCCAAGCGTGCCATCGTTGGCTAGATCAAAGGGATAAAATTGGAGAGATAGTACACCCACAATTGTGGGATAATTCATTTTTTACGTGGTCCAATGGCTAAGATTATATCACACTGTCTAACTTTAATATCTTCATCAGAAGAAGAACACAATATCAATACTCGAGGTGGAATTCGAATCCAAGGCTCTTGAGTTGCAAATTATGCACGCTACCAACCCGTCTACCGCAGCAGGCGTACATCTACATCTACTTAGTACCCTGAAAACCACCGCCAAGGATTGTGGCTGAGCATTCATCACTTTTGAGTACATAATAGTCATAGAAGTGGGATTAAAAATTTCATATTTACCCCGCACAATAAAGGGAAATATTAGAGTAAACCGAAGTACTGGGGAGTAATTAAGACATATATTACGTAGATTTTGGTTCTTTGGAATTTTTAAATGTAACTCCTGCATGCCATTGTTATAGACAATTTGCTTTTCAGGCAGGTAATCAGGTATATTCGAATAAGATTTGTGCAGTATCTCTGGGATATATGATTAGTTTGAAAAGTAGATTGGGTGGTTTGGTCCATCTCCAGGTCCTGGTTTTAATCCCGGCAGTGGTGGAGATTTTTCATTCTTATATAGGTCCCCACTTGAGTGCTGGCGTAGAGAGCACTTTAAGTTCAGTACTCCGCCCGTCAGATGAGACGTCAAACCGTGAACCCCTTGCAGCAAAACGCCGGATTTCTCTCCGCCCTCCTCCAATCCCTGAACATTCCTACCTCTACACGATTACCCTATTATCCTGAAAATAGCGCAAAATACCTTGGTTGTCGATCTCTTTCCCCGAATAACTACTCGTTCTTCTTTGAATTTGAGGCAGAAAGGTGAATTGCATGCTTACAAGGAGAGGCTACGTACCTTGACCGCGCGATTTGAATGCCGTAAATTTTATTTGGTGCAGGAGGTAAACAGAAATGGTAATTTCATATCAGCTTGGTCCAACTTGGAATAGTTTTTTTGTAAAAAATTATTTTTTAGTCATGAAATAGGCATTCTAATTAGCCATTCTCAGACGCTTGGTCCAGTGGGTAGAGTACGGGATTTCCATACCAAAAGTCGTAGGTTCGAGACCCGATGGAATAAATTGTTTTTCCTTCAGAATGTATGAATTTTTTCAATTTTTTCAACCATAATTTTTGTTACGAGCGTTTAACTAAATTCACTTTTTTTTCTAATACCGCCGACCTTGAAAACCATACCCTTACTGTGAAACACTCAACGATGGAGGGCTTCACTTGCGATATAAGGGAGTCTTGCTTTATAATCCATCTATCCTGTTTCATTCCCCAATCTAACACAGTAATTCCTGTTGTTGTCGCAGATCTACATAATACAGTGCGTACCGCCGAAATGGCGTGTGGCAGGAGTCGTTTGGTTATAAGTTGTGTAATAATAATACTTACTTACAATCAAGAATTCCCACGAATGCATATCCATTACAGTTAATATTAGACTAATGCTATAGTCAAACAAATTTACGTGTTTGGCAACAATCAAAATGGCGTACAATGTATTTAAAATTCACATGAAGTACACGCAGGCGCCTGTGTTCCTCAAGGAACAGCAACTGAATTTGAGAGATAAAAACACTAGTCCCCTCACTTAATTGAAAAGTTCAATGTTTATTCCTCGTCGCGTATAAATTGTTCGCATAAGAGAAGATTATTGGTGAGCTTGAGAATGCGAAAAAATCCCGTCAACAATGAACGACAATTCATGTTTTCGACAATCCTCTTCCTCTTTGATCCCTAACGCAACCCGATTGTTGAGTGGAGCACGCTATTTGGAGAAAGAGGTCCTGTTAATAATGCCTTGCCCTCCCCGTCCAAAACCCAATCCAGGTGATTTTTCTAATTCCGCAGTGCCTAAAAGAGTAAATTATCTTATTGTTGGGTTTCTGCTCGTCAATGTTAAAAGTTAGCTATTAAATAATTAAAAAACTATCAAAGTATAAACCGAATACTGCTACATAACTTAATATTGTGTAAACAATGACATTTGACGTAGACAAAAGTCAATAATGAATTGATTGAGGGTGATACTGGATTGTTCTCTCGCCAAAAAGCACAGTTTTTTTTCTGTAGTGATACTGCGTGGAAACCAAAGTGACACAGCTTGAACTCGTTGTAGCTATCTCTGAAGTGATACTTTCAAGATAGACATCTCATTTCTTACAATATGTCTAGTGCAACCACGTCCAGTTCGCTTTTTCCCACCGGAATTGAAGAAAATGTAACGTGGACTCTCACTTGCTCGAAAGAGGATGCCACAGGTGCTGTCATATTTTTGCAAGGTAAGCTATTTAATTCTGAAAATATTAGTTTTCTTCCCAATGTTCAAAGAGGTTTTTTATAATTGATTTTTGGGAAATGTTAGCTTTGGATTATGATGTTGTTCGTACAGCTCTTTTTAGTAAGAACCTAAAATTCTTAGTTAAATTTTTAATGTGGAAAATGAACGAATTTACTTTCAGAGTCCTTGAGGAAAATGAATGTAATTAAAGATTCATCAAACGTCAAAATATCGCCGACGGCCCGCTTAATCGGACAGAGGGCTGTTGAAATGTTTTTGTTGATTCTGGAGGATAATATATTTGTAGAAGAAGAGGAGTTGTTTGAGAGTGAAAATGCAGAGGGTGACTTTTCTGACATTTGTGAGAGTGAAGAGGAAGAAGAATCCGAAGGAAGCAGCTATGCCTCTGTGCAGAGTCCCGATGATTCTTATGAGCCCTCGCCCAAATCAACAAAATTTATTCGTGTGCCATTAGAAACCAAGATTAAAGTGGTAAATCTTTCAAAACAATACCCAAATTGGTCACTATCGACCCTGCAAAAACGAGGCTCGCTATTATTGAAACGCAAATCCCAAATCAAGGTGTGGTGTAGAGATGTAGAAAATGGTGGAACGCGTTTGGACAAGCATAAAATGATTAATAAGAACACTTTCGAAAGATTTCGTGAAGCGCGGAAAAGGAGGGAGCAAGTTACCTCGAGAACAATCCAGCAGTGGGCGTTAAGCGCGGCATTTCCTCACATATCGCCAGAATTCAAGTTTTCTGCGTCAAGACCATGGCTTACTAAATTCAAAAAGGAATTTAAAATCAGACAAAGAAAGGTGACTAATTATGTTCCCCGAAAAGACGTGACATCTTTGGAGGAGACACTGATGGCAGCGGAAGTTTTCTGCAGACAAACATCACGCCTTATTGGAAAATATTATCCAGATTACGTAATAAATACCGATCAGACTGGATGCGAGTACAGAGTGGACGTAAAGAGGACATTGACGCATCGGGGAGAAAAAACTGTGGAGTTGTGTGTCGGGAATAGGAACAAAATGACCCATTCTTATACAGCACAATATGCCATCACCGCCTCGGGAAAACTACTTCCTCAAGTGTTCCTCTGTCTACAAGAAACCGGAGGCGTTTTCGGTCAAAGAGTAAGACGAAGGGTAAAGGAGTTGGAGGATAAATGGAATAACGTCGTTGTGACATCCACAAAATCAGGAAAATTGACGACGGATGTATTTAAACAGTTTTTGGAAAATGTGCTGAAGTCGTACGTCTCTACGAACAATTTTCTGCTAATATAAGATTCCTGGGGAGGTCAAACAAATTTAAATATGTATGACGAAATATTCGATATGGACATGGAAAATGCTGAACAAAAGTGTCAATTGAAAATAATACCGCCTAAATGTACGGCTCTTTGCCAGCCCTGTGACGTATATTTTTATCGCCAAGTAAAACAGTTCATCACGAGACTGCAAACATGTTCATATTTAATCCAAAATAACCGTGAGATTAGCTCCAGAGAGGACGAGATACGGATACATTCACTGATACATCATCAGCTATCGTCACCTCTATTCAGAAACATGATCATCTATGCCTGGTACGCATCAAAGTTGTTAGAAAACAGAAGTTTCTTTCAAAATGTTCGCCAGGTGTGCTTTCCAGAGGAAGTTCCAAAGACAATTTGTGCATGTGGCAAGAAATGTTTCGTACGGTGCTCGTGGTGCAATATTTTAATGTGCTTCTGTTGCTTTTACGATGATTATCACCCAATGAACTACACCCCGATATCTTTCAGGGCAGAAAATCAATAAGTGAATGTTCAATACTTTATGTAAAAATACTTAAGAGTAAATTATGTGGATATTACAACAAATTCCCTCACACTACGTCTGTATCATTAACTAACCGTGTAATGTCATTTCTCCCAAAGTAGTTCTATTTCAAGGTTTGTTTATTTCATTAGAGTAACTTTTTATAAGTAACTGCTTTTCGTGAATGATATTTTAAGTAACAAAAGTTTGCTTGGTATATTATTTCATAATCAAATAAAATCAAGTGTTATGAATGCATGAATGTGGACAAATCAAGTGAGATTAGTAAGAATAGGACCCTGCCGTGTGAATCCCCAAAAATAAAGCGTCTCTTGGTCTAATGCTGTGATTTGAGCTCCTTTTAAAGCTCCTCCGAAGGGGAACGGCAAAATGATAATGTATAAATGTAGGTAGGTATCTGATAAAACAGGAATTACTGTGTTAGATTGGGGAATGAAACAGGATAGATGGATTATAAAGCAAGACTCCCTTATATCGCAAGTGAAGCCCTCCATCGTTGAGTGTTTCACAGTAAGGATATGGTTTTCAAGGTCGGCGGTATTAGAAAAAAAGGTGAATTTAGTTAAACGCTCGTAACAAAAATTATGGTTGAAAAAATTGAAAAAATTCATACATTCTGAAGGAAAAAAAATTTATTCCATCGGGTCTCGAACCTACGACTTTTGGTATGGGAATCCCGTACTCTACCCACTGGACCAAGCGTCTTTGAATGTCTAATTAGAATGCCTATTTCATGATTAAAAAATAATTTTTTACAAAAAAACTATTCCAAGTTGGACCAAGCTGATATAAAATTACCATTTCTGTTTACCTCCTTCACCAAATAAAATTTACGGCATTCAAATCGCGCGGTCAAGGTACGTAGCCTCTCCTTGTTAGTCACCATTTAGCACAGAAAATTGGTTACTAACAGTGACATTTGTAGCAGAGTCTATAACAATGAGTTAATTCACTCGTTGACAATGCATGCCTGGCATGAAATCATCCACTGCCACACACAATAGCGGTGGCTCGCAAGGTACTAAGTGTATGTAGATGAACTGCAAATACGGCGGGAAACTAATTAATCGCTAACGCTGCTAGCATTTTGAAGACGGGTTTAATCAAATATATTACGATAATGTCCCACGTAAACTGGCCTGTGGCTACCAAGGGGAAGTATTCAGATCAAGAATCGTTGGGTAATATTTCATGCGTGCCAGCTGGATAATTTGCACTCAACTAGAATTGAAAAGGAATTAACTTGAATGCAAGGATATGCGCCTCAATTGCTTTCATTGCTCGCGCATTGCTTCGTTATTGACCCAGAATTCAAATTTCCGCTCACCTCGGGACCCAAATGATACTTGAAGAACCGTACACCAGCTGGCGCTGTCATCCGATCGACACCCTCGGAAAATACCTCGAGGTCAAGGTTTGGAGAACAGGAGTATTACGGCAAGAGATTTCAACGCCTCGAATACGCACGCGACGAAGAATTCGAACAATTGAAATCGCCAGACATTCCCCGCACGGCGTTTACCCAATCGACGACGTGCTGGCTTGCTTAAGAGCTAGGGTTTGAAGAAGGTTTGGGGAGAAAAGGTTGGCGAGTTTTTTTACAAAGCGACAAGCCTCTAGCGAAATCTGTAAATAGCGCACAATCATGACAAAAGCGCAATTTCGGCACCAAAAATTTGCGAAAAAAATATTCATGAATTTAACAATAAAAATGGTACTTCGATCTTATGACCAAATTCAGTTTCATATTCTTGAGGAGAGCAGAGCCAAAAAATATTTATAAATTTGCAGAGAAGAGCACCTACATGATAATATTTTAAAATCAATTTAATACCACAAATGAATGAAGTTTTTATGCTATAATTTCTAGCATAGAATCCAAAATGTTCCATATATCGAGAAAATAGTCATAATAGCCATGATTCCTCGGTGCAGGATTTCTCATTAGTAAGGATCCTAATTGTCCCCCTCAAAGTTTCATCTACAATTTCCTACCCATAAATTCCATAGTCCTCTAAATTACCACTATTTACTCTCTAATCATTGATTACTGTTCCCTCGCTTACACCGACATTACTATGGAGCTAAATCAACAACTTCAGAGGTTACAAAATTGTTGAATAAGATTTATATTCAATATTCCTTTAGATAAACTGGTTATACCGTATTATGATACACTCAGGTGGTTGAAGATAGAAAAGAGACGAGAATATGAAATAAATGTGATAAACTACATGCTCATCAAAACAGTGTATCCAAGTTATTTGTTTGAAAAAATTATCTTTAATGCTGACACGCACAAACGTCTGACAAGAAATACAGAGGTACTATTGATCCCAAATTTCCGCACCAATGTGTTTGGTAGATCTGTTCAACTTACATCTTGTAGGGATTGGAATTCTTTACCTAATGGGATAAGGTCTGCTGAAAACATTTATATGTTTAAGAAGTGGTTGTATGAATGTAATGTAAATATACACTGTAAAAAGTTGATCTGATTTTCAGTGCGATCTGAATTTAAGCGCTGTCTGGTTTAAAGCAGGAACACGGATGCAAGGTGCGGAAGAGGCAGGAACATGGATGGTTGGTACAGGAGCAGTTAAGCAGGAAGCAGGATTCTGGATGGTCTGATTTTCAGCCGTTCACCTGCCTTATTTTTAGACAAGATATTACTGCTGAAATTCAACATACCCTGTCTTAAAATTGTTGCATCTGAAATTCAGATCGCTTTTGTACCTTAAAATCAGATCTACATTTTACAGTGTAATAATTAATGTATGTATAAATATAATAAGTAAATGTTAATTTATATGCTATTAAGTTTGTGTTAAAATCTATTGTTGCTAAATTGGTTGTATTGTAAAATTATTGTTCAACTCTTGACACCATGTATTAATTGTTTAGTCGATATTTAGATGGCTACTTAATTGTAATATTACTAATGAGACTGTGAATAATTACAAAGTGCTTTCTGTAAATGCTGCAAGGGACATAATGTCCTAGAGCCAATAAATATATCTATCATATCTCACGAGTTACACCATCGATCATTTTCCTTATGTGAAGACAAAAAAAGTAATCACGTTGTTATGGGAGGCGACCAAAAACTTGAAGGTCATTTGCGACATTAAGTATAGGTGTTTGGATAGATGTAGGGATTTAGGGGTCTAAGGAAGGGTGGAGAGAAATTCAGCGTAGACTTTACCTTACTCTTAATTAAACCGTCAGGATCAACACTTTTACGTCCCATTCCATCGAAAGATTGAGAAAACATCAAGTGCTTGCTCCAATAGTATGCCACATAAGAATATCGGCGTGTTAACGACCGTACCACAACTGCCGCTGAGAGTCGATCCTGGATCTTCAGGATGGGAGACCACCAATATAACCACTAAACCCAGCCGACAATCTACACCTAAAATTTATCCGGAGAGCCATCACAATAGTGTGTGGCAGGGGCGTGTTGAGACACCAGCCATGAAATTGGCTTTTAACCGAGAGAAACTTACTTAGTTATTTAACAATGAATTACAGTATTTAATGTGTTTGAATGATTTATAATTTGTTTACGTTGTAGTCATGTATTGTGCGTAGGAAAAACGAATTCTTGTTCCGCTCGGTCCAACAGGAGATTCCTTTTAATCTGTAGCTTTTGTCGTTACAGCCGATGTAGTGTAGCCGTAGAAAAATGTCGGCAGTGTCAAATTCAAGTGATTTGAATTTTTTTAATTTTATCTTGCGAACAACCCGCTAGTTTCTATTACTTACAACTAATCCAGCAATAATGTGAAACTCGCTCATTTGCACAAGTCACAGCCTAAATTTTTTTATGACTACGTACGGCCTCTTTTCTTATCGCTGAACTTCTCGAGAAATTGAGCGATTCCCCACTTTTCCCCCGAATCCCCCCACTATTTGGGAAACTTGAACCTTCAAAAATTCCCTCCCCCTCCACCTGCCCACCTTCTTTCCCGTATTCCTGTGGAGAGGAAAGTCAAAGATCCACCAGAGGAATGCCAGGAGCGCGGACGGAATACGGGAAACCAGAAAAGGAGATTCGTAGCGTGGACGTGACACGGATTCCTTCGATTCGTGTCACGTCCCTCGTCGGGCCTTCATCAATTTCGACCAAGATCGCATAAAATACGCGATTCACGGTCGAACACGGTCCGGTGGACTCTGGATCCCTTCTCCTACTCCGTAATCGCTTCACCCACTATGGACAAGATTTCACCGAAATCGCGAGGCCAAGTCCAGCGTCTACTTAGCGCCCTTCCCGCGAGCTGTCCGCCTGATCGGCCGAAATCGAAACCATCGAGCAACTAGCGGACTTATCGATTCGTTGAGAGTTTTCTGTCACCAGAAACCAAACGTGACTAATTTCTCACTTAGCAGTCGCTAAACGGATCCACTTAGCCTTATATATTTGCACCAAGCGATAACCAGGGTGAAAAGTGCTATGGATGACGTTTTGGTTTGCGATGAACATTTTTTTTTAAATCACACTGTCCCTTGGTAAACGGCATGGTTGCCTAGACGGCATGCTGTTGAGTTACTAACCCGAAGGTCCTGGGTTCGAGAGACGCCTTTTATCATGCCCATTAAACCTCTCCATGGTTTTAATGTGAACCAGAACTTCCTACCTAGAAAGCCGAATGCCAAACAAGGAGAGGAACCATGCTTTCCCTACACTAATGTGTGAATTTCATGCATTGTTGGGCTTGGTATGTAACTAACCCTGAGATCAGAATCGAAGCTCGTGCCATGTCTACCATTCAGGCATCTTAGGGAATCAAAACGCACTTATCTGAGGTGAATTTGGAATAAATGTAATAAAACTACGTTGGCATTTTATCTATATTGAAAATCAGCTCAAGTTTGGGAGTGATGGTAGTATTAATTTGTTAATTTTTTTATATTCTTTATATTTTTATTACGCCTTGTTTTGGAATGTTAAGCATTTAAATTCTAACACTTTAGTTTCCGATGGTAGCTTTTTTCAGGTTTATCCTTGTAAGCTACCTAAAGATCAATTATGTATACATTGTACAAATTATGTATGAGTTTTGAGCATTAAATATCTATCTATCTATCCATCTAATCTGCATAGCTACCTTAAATTCTACTAAAATATTAATAACTAGATATTTATTTTATTTGATAGTTTTCTACCGGTACAGGTAGGTTTTCAACACGTGTCCCAACCCGTTTTAATGGAAAACGTCTCATGTCGAGGGCCCAGTATGTGGGAACACAATGCGGAAGTCAATGTCAACAAACAATTTAGCGTCATTTATAGCTGTCACTTGTCTCGAGACTGCATTCTTAATACTCACTTACCTCAGAGTGACAGTACTATGACTCTTAGTTTCATGTAAGTAGTATTTATACAGGTTAATATTTTTTGTAATTCTGCATGGTAGTAAACGTACTCTGACTGATAACGTATGCCCGGTATTGGTTCACCACCTGTCACACACACTTGCGGTGACTTGCAGTTTTATTATAATTTAGGGTATTATGCATATGCTGAAACCTTAATAGCTTCAAAAATATAACGCAATGCTGAATGCATTAATAGAGGAAATATGTAAAAATGTTTTCCAACTTTAAACTTAAGCGAGTGACGTCATACGTTGCCACAACTATGTCAAAACTTTGTAGCGAAGTAATACGCCTTGTAATACCTCTTCTCTTTCCTCCCTTTTACTTGTTTACCCATCATTCCACTTTTAATAACAGCCTGGAAAAAAACTAGCATAGCTTGAGAGGGCGTACGCTTAAGTTGCTACGTGAAATGTCACTTGATGTGTACTGTCAAATAATTTGCTACTAGGAACAATAGTTGAAGGAATTGAAAATCTGATGAAGTGTTGAATTTGGGACATTTTTCGATAATTTTAAACATGGCCAAATACCTTTCTAGAGAAGAACGTAAATAAATAAGGATAACGATCAAAAAAGAAAAGAAGACCAGATGAGGGATCTAAGACAGCAGTGGAGTGGATGTAGAAAATGAGGCATTTTCGACAAGTTGAGGCGAACATTAGTCGAACAAACGCCTGACACAAGTTCACAGGCAATATTATGTCGTTAGTGAGATGGAACGATGGAATGTAATGGAACAAGCAGATGCAAGCTTTGAGAATCACGATTCAGCTTTTTATTTCAACCCTACCAGCCCAACGCCCTGAGAACTCCGCTTAGGTAAGACGTTTTCCGCCAAAACCCCCGCGGTGGTAACTCTATCTCTACCATAATAGCTTTTGCATTGGTTTTACTCAACTGCTCTTTCCGTATTCAATTTTACCTTTCGCATTCAGTATTATTACGCTTCACGCTTAAAAAAAAACCTTTTCTTTTTCCCTCCTATTCCTTCTTTACCCATCATGCTACATTCGATAACGGCCGCCCGTTGTCTCTAATTACCTATCTGTGCCTTCCACCTCCTTAAGCTTTTGCAAAAGGGTTCCGAACTAATTTGCAACTAAGCGCGTGCTTGACCCTGCGAGACGTCTCACACAAGCTGAACTGCGGCAGTGAAAATTTCATAGAAAGGTTACCACTTATACTTCTTTTATAAGGATAGTCTCAGGGCTTTACCAAGGGCAGTTTTCCCACTGTGAATCATAGACAAAAAATGACAACCCTGCGTTTCACACGCTAAAAGAATTTTGCAGAACCTATGGTCTGATTTTCACAGGAATAAAATTATACTCCTTGACCGAGAGTTGAACTCGACTCCCCCTGATTTGTCGTCCTCGGAGATACATTGGTAGCATAACTGGCCTTGAGCACAGGACGGAAAAATCAGGAGGGTTCGGGTTTACCCAAGTCAGGATGCACTGTAAAAAGTTGATCTGATTTTCAGTGCGATCTGAATTTAAGCGCTGTCTGGTTTAAGGCAGGAACACGGATTCAAGGTGCGGAAGAGGCAGGAACATGGATGGTTGGTACAGGAGCAGTTAAGCAGGAAGCAGAGGAAGCAGGATTCTGGATGGTCTGATTTTCAGTCGTTCACCTGCCTTATTTTTAGACAAGATATTACTACTGAAATTCAACATACCCTGTCTTAAAATTGTTGCATCTGAAATTCAGATCGCTTTTGTACCTTAAAATCAGATCTACTTTTTACAGTGTGATTGAATTTTTCTCCATGGGAATGGTGTTTTTGGGCATAACAGGTGGTAAGTGTTAAGATTTTGCACGGCTACTCCTCAATTCTCGAACTAGAGTCTGTTGTTACGCTGCAATATCCGGTGGTATTACACGAATACCATTCTTGTCAGTCTGTCATCATCAGGTAACATCACACGCAAGAAAGAAAGACGAAACACCTTTCTCGTCTTTCTTTCTTGTAATTACGCCTGATGATGCTGCTAAGCTGCGGAACTTATGCCGTGCAACTATTATTTTAATTTGGAATTTTTGCAGTAATTTTTTCCTCTTGATCTTCCCACCACTTTTTCCAAGAGTAGTACACACATCGGTGTATCTATGCAATACCAATAGGCATAGAAGAAAGGATGATCAAGCCTCCATCACTCTCATGTAATTGACGTCGGAGACACGCATCAATTAGTGAGCACAAGATAAGCAACGAGGAGAGAAAAGAAAGTTTCGCGAGCTTGTATTAATGCATTAGGATCACGATCGCCTCGAGGGAAGCCTTGGCGGTTTGTAACCTGAGAATGGCACTGGTCTCCTCTCTGAATATCTCGTTCGGAAAGCAGTGCTGAGGCGGAGAAAGAGGATCGGTGTGGGTCAAGAGAAAAGGTGGAGAAAGGAGATCGGTCCGCGACACATGCGAGAAAGGCGAGGGCGCCGGCCAAGAAAGAAACGAATGACCACTTCGGGTGAACTTGCCGCGAAAGTCCCAGAAATACGTGGATTGCTCCTTTTATTAGGGAACCAACAGCTGAGGCAAATTCCAATATTCAGGTGGTGAGTTGGAAGAAGTTTTTGCGAGTGGAGGAAGGGTGGCGAGAAACCCAGCGTCGTCAATTAACAATGGGCGCCATAGGGTCCACGGTTGAACTTCTCATTCGACGGACAGTGCACTGTACTGCTGTTGAAAGTTTTCTTCACTAAGCGCACCAGATATATCACTGAAAATTCCGCTACTTCCGGGATTTGAACTCGAGTGTCATGCAGATATGTTAAATAAACTTATACTACCCTATCCTCATTTTCTAACTGGGCAGATTCGATGATATGCATACAATTGTTCCATACTGTACGCGAAAAAAGGGACAATTTACAATCCCTCTGTCAATTCGTATCCGTATTTACCCAGGTGATCGACAGTTTATTAATAATTGCTCAACCCGAAGGTTTATTTTCGATAGGTGACTCACCCCGTACTAAGCCGATGACAGTAGGGGAGGCAGTTCCATTCCCTCGGCCACTTATGATTTCTAACGAAAGTCTGACCTATAGAAAAGCCATTCTCGAAGGTTTTTGGTGGGGTGTACAGAAACGCTTCTGCCCAAAATTTGAACCCGGGACCCTCATGGTCGAAAGCTCAGAGCTCTACCCAACGCTACTACATCACAATGACCCTCTCGACAGGTTATATGGATCATATTTATCACAGAATAATCATACACACAGGAGACATCACTTACGGCACGCATTCCATTCGGGTATTGAACGACGTGCAGCAACATATAATCGGCATCAATTACCACCACAGCGAATCCGCAAGGGGGGAGGGACACACCCGAGTCGGCCTCCATCGCGCCAAGGGCGAGAACGGAGAAGAGGTCGGGAGACACATGGCCCGTCGGCGATTTGAGACGCGCGAGTAGCGAAGGATTGATTGCGACGAGATGACGACGATGTGATGGGCTGCCCTGCGGAAGGACGGGGGAGGGCTGGGGGCGGGACACTCGACGCGGTGACCCTCGTCCAAAGGGGAGGGAAGGAGATTCTTGGGCGACGCGAAGGGCGGCCAAGGAGTAGTTGAAGGAGTAGCGAGAGGATTGATTTCACAACGGCGGCGAAAAGGGTCGGCAATCGGTACTCGAAACTGATTGGAGATCCGCCATTGGAGACAACCTCTAATCAGGGGCATTCCACGACAGAGTTCCTAACGTCATTCTGCATCTAAACAATACCCTGAAAAGCCACCGCAAGGGCGTGCGGCAAGGGGTTTAGCATCACCAGGCATCCATTAATGTCAACAAATCTATACTTATTTTAGCTGTAACAATACGTGCTCTATTACAAAAATTTAAAATACATAATAATTGGATTAAATTACATAAGAAATGAAGCTTTTTTCAAATGAAATACTGCTCCAAATAAAAAATTCCTTTGGGACGATCGAAGCGTGTATGGAATTGGAAAATAAAATAATGAAACTTTGTTAGGTTCACTTTATATTTAAATAGGCACGACCTGGGTTCATAACGTAGTTACATCTTCAGGTCAAAACCACGTTATGATACCCAGGTCGTGGCTATTTAAATATAAAGTGAACCTAACAAAGTTTCATTCTTTTATTTTTCATTATGGAAAGGTGTCACATAGTTAAGCCTGAAGCGCATGAAGCTATCAGCTGTATGTATACAAATATATGACATTTCATGACAATAATAAAAAAATGAAACTTTTCGTATTTAGTGCCATACTAGCATGCAAAATACAAGCAAAGTCTACATTACGCAGCCATCCAATTTTCCCCCTAGGTAGCTTCGATTTTTGGAAGGACGTCCATCTACATCTAAACAATATCCTGCAAAGCCACCGCAAGGGCGTGCGGCAAGGGGTTTAGCATCACCAGGCATCCATTAATGTCAACAAATCTATACTTATTTTAGTTATTACAATACGTGATCTATTACAAAAATTTAAAATACATAATAATTGGAAATTACATAAGAAATGCTCCTAACTTTCATCTTGGGATCGGCACTAAATTGTCGCACATGATATTGTAAGTATAAGGTAATCTAAGATATTGCTGTGGAGTAAGATAGAAGAGGCATAAACCAACGTTAAACTAGGGAAGCGAAAACTGGACAGGTGAAAGAGTTGTGTTACATGGGAAGCCGAGTAACCAACGATGGACGATGCAAGAAAGAAATAGTAGAATAGCCCAGGCAAAGAGGGCATGCTACCAAAAGAAGAATCTACTTACAGCTGGAAGTACAAGAGTAGAAGTAAGGAAACAGTTCATCAGAACGTACATCTGGAGCATGTTTATTTACGGTTGTGAGGAAGGAATGATGGCAGCAGTGGAGAAAAAAGGGTGGAAGCATTTGAAATCTGGTGCTACAGAAGAATGATGAATATAAAATGGATCGACCGAGTGACGAACGAGGAAGTCTTAAGAAAAGTGGGAGAAGAGAGAAGTTTGCTGAAAACTCGGGGGAAAAGACGGGGACAACTTAATCGGCCATATCGGAGGAAATGATGGGCTGATGAAGACAATCGTCGAGGGAAAAGGGAACGGGAAGAACGGAAAAGGAAGGCGTCGTATGAGATATATGGAACAGGTCGTGAAGCATATGAAAGAGAGGACTTATGTTAATATGAAAAGGTTGGCCGATAGAAGAATCGAGAGTAGGGCTACAACAAAGCAATCCTAGTATTGTTGGTCGATGATGATATTGAATATTGTAAGTGGAAATACGTCTTTTGGAACCACTCCGACTCACTATCTATCCCTATAATTTGATTATTATGATATATCACTGTACTGTGTAACCTATCACTTTACGCTGGAATTCTCAATATACTATTGACAACCGTGCTCTCGGCGACTATCCTTTTATTTCACTACGGGGCCCATAGGTGAAAATCTCATAACGCATTGAGTGAGTGAGAAAGGATTGCTAACGATTGAGATACAGGTAGGGAGAAATGGAGAAGGTAAGAGCGACGGTAGAGACCACAAATGAAAAGATTCTGGAAGTGATTGGGGAAGAGAGAAATTTGAATGAAACAAGGAGGCCGATTAGGTGGCGGGACCAAGCAGTGGAGAAAGATGGTTTACAGATACTGTAACAGGAGTTGGAATCAGTGGCGGCACATAAGTGATTTAACAAATGGTTCTCTGTCCTAATAACAGTTTTATAAGTATGTTATAAAAACCCCATCGGCTAATAGTTATTACTTTATTTTAAATATACTTAAAGAGAGCAATGAAAGACGCACACAAAAATAATTTTGATCTCAGAAGGAGTTTAAAAATTATCAATTAAAACAGTAAATGAGTTCAATTTTCACAACTGGCTCACTAAAGTCAACAGCATGTTAGGCAACGGTTCTGCCGAACCGGTGTGAACCGGCTGAATCCATCCTGAAATTCAGAGAAAGAGGAACGAAAAGGATATGTATTTTAATGGGGTGAACGAGGGTACTAATTTACATGCATATAAATATTGATATAAATTTTAAGTCTTTCTTTAATTTAAATATTCAACCAATAGTGTCCAATTCATTGCCTAGCATTGATATGTATGTAAACGAACAGGAAATTTAAGACTAACAAAAATAAATAAATAATCCAATTTATAAAAATATTTCCGGTAACTCGAAGCGTCTTTTAACGGCATGGAGGTGAGAAAGAAGCTCAAATCATGAACTGACAGTTTTCAAACTCATTAGCTATTGTTGATGCTTGTATTTTAAGAGTTTCTCAATAAAAATCTTTTTCTTATTACGCAATCCATGTACTTAAATAGAATGAACGGATAGAACCATGGTCCGTAGTCCGTACATATTATTAGAACCGTAGTTCTTACATATATATTTTAACGGGGTGAACGAACCTATAGTAGTATCATTGTAGCTCTTAGATACATGCCAGTATTGCATATCTGGAGATCTTCATCCCATGCAACTCATCCTCTCGGAGGCTCGAAGGGTATTACGTCAATGCAGATGTCCACAAAAGCACATTGGCTGCTAACTTAATGCTGTTGTGAAAGAATAGCGTAACCGATTCACAGAAGTTTATTCCTGGCTCGTTGGGGACTGGCTGGTGATGATTCGTCCCCTGTTACACAACCTATAAGTGGCTTGCAGGGTGCCTATTCAGCAGATATAGACGAAGTACTCATTCTTCGGCAACGGCATACTGTAACGTAATATCCTCCCGGAATCTATCTTCGCAACGGCAGCTTATGTAAGTCGTCACTGGTGGACAAACGGTTTGCAAGTAGTTAGGTACTTGCTGTCACGAGAATCTTGCTGACGTCACAGAGAAGGGAATACGTGATTCTTTAATTTTTGAAGCTGTAAAAATTCGAAGGTAGGTAGACACGGTTTTCCTCCAAAAACAATATCTACTTCCCTCTCGCTCTTCAAAAGCATTTTATAAACTGAGGGCACCAAAAACGCCTGCAAGTAATTCTAGAAATGGAGCATATCATCCAGATTGATCACGAGGTGTGATTGATATGCGGTGACAATTTATTGGATAAAAAAGAGACTAACCGACAAAAATTAGCGTTGAATTTTAAGAATTCGCTTGTGATATCATTTAGATGTAGCTGCAAGCAAACCTTAGTTTTCAAAGGCAAGGATAAAATACAAGGGTTTTCCTGTCGTCTCCACCAGCATTATTTTCTTTGTTGTCTCAAAGCACGAAATGTTGTCAAGTTACTGGATGTAAAAATGATACAAATATACGAAGAGCATATTGCATATTATATTATGAACGCCATGCTATGTTATGAACAGCATATTATATTACGATCAGCATATTCTTATATTATCAATTCCTGTAAAAGTATAGAAGTCACAGTAAAGACCTTAGGAGAGATTAACGAAGGGAAAAACTTTATCATGAATGATGAAATAGAGATCATGGCAGGGGGGAAATAGATTTAAGAATTACTCTAGTTAAGATAGAGGAGGATTGTCCAGATGTCTCTATTAGGGCAATAAAAACAAAACTAACGCAACTGTTTGCCTCAGAAAAGGAGAGGGTAAGGCCAGACTTAAACTCGCGAAACAAAATCCTAGTAGAATAGCCCTGAAGAAAGAGACAGTACTAAAATAAATTACTGTGATCTTGCAGCTTAAATAAAAACTTGGAAGCAAGTATCCATTTCGTTTTAATGTTAACTCCGAGGTGGTAGAGAGGACGAAATCGTCCTAACCCATTCAGGTAAAATAAACAAAAGGTCAAAGGTCCGAAAATAATCCTTTATGACAGTCATAAGACAGTGAGTACACGATAATATTCGAATTAAAGGCAACACTAGAAGCATTTGATACCTAATGATATGTGAAAATGATGAAGATAAAATAGATAGATCGAGTTAATAATGAAGGTTTAAGAGGAGTGGGAGAAAAGTCATTTAAAACCTCCAAAAGCAGCCCGGACAAATTAATCTATCATATCTTGAGATATGAAATGCAATCGTCGAGGGGGAAGTGAATGAGAAGGGGGAAGTGAATGAGAAGAATCACAAAGGAGAACCAGATGTGAGATACTTAGAGCAAGTAGTAAAGGATATAAAAGAGAATTATTATTATAGAGAAGAATTATGTTAATATGAAGACGTTAACCAGTGAAAGTATTGAATGAAGGGTTGTATCAAATAAATACAAATTACAATTACGTTAAGGTTTCTCGGGTCCTCCACCGGGTTATTGCGTCCATGTCCTCCGACGTTTCGATTCCCGACTCGGTCATCGTCTTCAGGGCTTCAGAATCGTCTTCAGTCGGTCATCGTCTTTAGAAGACGATTCAGAAGCCCTGAAGACGATGACCGAGTCGGGAATGGAAACGTTGGCGGACATGGACGCAATAACCCGGTGGAGGACCCGAGTAACCGTCACGCAGCAGATACGCCGGGAAAGCACCAGATCTTTCTTCACATTACAGTTGCATTTTGGCAGACATATGTTTTTACGTTATCCAACGGCTAAGGTTATATCGCACCGTCTAACATAACTTCTTAAAACTAAGAAAAACATAAGATTCACGCCCGAGGCGAGATTCATACCCGAGACCTTTGAGTTTCGAGGTATGAAGTAATGGTATACTCTCCACGTACCACTTTGATATCTGCATGTACATTATAACATTCTGACTGTAGTAAATATCTCAGAAAGTAACATACTGATAATCCTTCATTGTGCGCTGGAGGCTTACTGTGGCTGATTGGTGGAATTGATGACCCGTATTATTCGACTGTTCCCCAGCGCAACCAGCGGTGTGGCTGAAGTAACTAGCTGTTCCCGAGGTGATAACTGAAAACCAACTCCTCTCGTTGCGATGAATTAAATTTAGACTCCTCACTTTCACCCGAGCGGCACACACAAAAAGAGCAATAACTCACGCCAGTAAAACCCTTACCGATGGAACTGACGACCGTGAATGCGAAGTAGAACGAGTTGTACAGGTTCCACTTGAACGGCCGCTCCTCCTCGCCGGACACGTTCAGGACAGGCTTGCCGCAATACTCCTGTAGCTTCTCAGCCAGCTCCTGCTTGTACCACGTGTCTTCCGGCACGTGAATCTGCAGCAGTTCTGCATAGTGCAAGGCGAACGGCGATGAACACATAGGGAAAAAACAGGGAGGACAAGAAGAGATTAGAATGATAATAAAGCAACTTAGGTAACATCATTTTACCCAAAGAAGAAATAAAATGGGTCATCAAGAACCATCCGATTTAAAAAATCACAACGGAGCAAGATATTCCACAGAGAAAAAAATCATTCGCCTTGACCGGGACTCGAACCCGGACCCCCTGATTTCTGGCCAGGTGCTCTACCAGTTGAGCTACCAAGGAAAGCAATCATAACGGATCTAGGGATTCACAAACGAATTCCACCGAAAAAAACATAATGCTTAAAAATAAACTATTGGTAGTTTACTATGAAACATGATGTAAGTGGCCCTTTTTTTGCCAAAAACATAAATAAAAAACAAAAGTAGAAACGAAGGCTAATGTGGGCAGATTCGTATATTATCCACACCGCTCATCGATACTAACACGGCTTATATCTACACCAAAATACTACAGAATTGGTTGATTTATAGTGATAAACATAGCATAATATTGACAAGAAGTATTAATATCAGAAATGTTGCTAAATAACCCACCATGCGTATACTTGTATGCATTTCCATTAAGGTTTTTCGCGGCTAGTTCGCAATCCTTGAAATTGTAAAAAATATAGTTCTGAGAAATTTTAATTACCACTTTGTATTCGCTGGGAATTTCAAACGAACCTCCATCAATCCATTAAATTCAATTTCGTAAAGAATTCAAGCTTAAGCTTTGAAATGGATAAAAAGCAGAGCTACAACCACTGTAAGTAATTTGTGCATCAGAAATATGCTAAAAATAGCTCAAGATTTAGCGCAGAATTTCCTAGATTAGAGTTGTTTTATATGAAAAGAGTTTAGCTGAAAACTTTTTATTGATTGCAGAAGAGATTCGAATTCGTTGCTTGCAGTTTTGGGCTGGTTCAGCATCAGTTATGAGCAATGCAACTGAAAAACTGAATACTTTTCCGTTCAGCGAATAGATCTCACACGCTGGTGTTCACTAACATCTGCTGATATTCCTCTGATAAAATTCAGGTCACCTAACATAGTCTCCAAAAAATATTTACTCGGCAAATCAGGCCTTTTTATATGAGAAAACAATTTTGCGCCAGCATCAAATTTACATTGAAAAGGAATTTCTCATACGCAATACAAACAAGACGGTCAGTATCTTCAAGATTGAGCATTTTTTAAAATACCTTAGAGATAGAGAACATTCACTAAGATTTAGTAACGATCTTCAGTTGAAAAGGATCGAAACTAAGAGGGACAAAAATTTTTCAACTAGGTTAAACAGCTATCGATCATTTTACGGCTTGGAATAAATAACAGATACGGATGAGAAGAAAATTCTTTTAACACATCAGATGAGATATTCTGCAATGGTATGCAGAAAATATGTTCTTTCGGGACGGTGATGTCGTAGCTTTCTATTTAACAACTATTCTATCTAACAACTACCTTTCGTTTCGTGTAAATAAAATATTCACACGTGCGCAAAACCGATTACATGGAAGTCACTTTCCCTTGCGGGCAAACTTTTAAGACCTTGATATCTCCTTCCTCGACAGAAGGGTGTCTCATTACGCTTGCCTTTCCAACACTTATGCTCTGAAATCTCCTGGCAACGAGTAAGGGAGTAAAAAAATAAAGTCAAATGATTTATAACGTCTTAATTACTATACAACTGATCACAAAGGGCGCGAAGTAAACTCCGCATAAACCGGTTGTACAGTCGATAAAAAGTCTTCCCAAAGGCCATCCGCGAGTGAAAAGTTACAGGCCAAGCAGCAAACACTCACGACTGTTAAGCGTACACAATAAATCATTCGAGATCTCATGGGCACACAATGGAAATGATTTCATTTGTGCTTTTCAAATATTTGTGAATGAATTTAAACGGAAAATTTCCAGCACAACAGCGAATGCGTTTTGGGATCGCATCTGTGATTTCAAGAGATATACCCACACTTTTAGACGCTTCCGACCCGTAGGCTAGGTACAAGGATATGAATGGAAGATGGAAAAGGTGGAGAGAAACTCGGCGTCGGCATTAGCCTGCATTTAACGAAATACACCAAGGGAACCACGGCTTAACGTCTGACGGACGGATTACTGAACATAATTGCTCTCTTAAGGAGGAACCATCATTTTAGGCATGCCCGTAAACCTACCCTGATTTTAACATATATTATAGTTCATCGTTTTCAATATCGAATGGTGTAAAATATTACTATGTCATCGACCATTTAACCAAGATATATGGATTTGAAAATGAAGATTTCTCACATTGAAATGCATTGTCCTTATGGGAGTATGACGACCTTCCTTCACATAAAAATTTTTATCGCAATTTTGGCCCGAAAGAATTCGTTTAAAAACTAAGAAAACGTGCACGAGATATTAAAGCACATAATATATTTTTTCCAACTCAGATCATCGGACGGTTAACGTTATTATTTAAGTTTAAAGAACACACTTCCGGTTCTCTTCCGGGGAAGGAGCCGGCAAGCTGAGATGAACATAGCAACGTTGCTAAGGAGGTCTTTCAATATAATTACTCTGGTTCAAATTCTGTTTCTTATCATTTTCGTTAGAAATATAAATTATTATTATCATTTATATTTTTATATAACTCAGTGTAAAGGCCTTAGTGCTGTTTTTGGAGTTAAATAAATAAATAAAAGATGAAATAGGGTATAGAAGTTAAGCAGACGACTTGGATTTTAACCTTCATAATGCCTATGTACATGGAATATGCATAAGGCGGTGCTTATAGTAAATGTTCCCAACGTCTTTGGGGAAATTGATTACTTTGCACGTAATACGTTGGTAACTTTTTTTACGGCTGCCAACTTACGTGTGTTCAGAATATTGGGAGTTTAGCAGCACAACTTCATCGATCTCATTTGTGGTAGACGTCTTTCTCAATGGAAAGGTATCTGTATACAGTAATGTAAATGCACCTGTACATGTACGTACATATTCAAGCAATCACGTGTTTAGCATTTCGACCAGATTCAGATGAATATTTGATCGACGAACGGGTGTCGCAAGAAATCGGGTGTCAGACAGTAGCAAAAACTAAGGATAGCAGAAATCCCTGAAAGCATCTAAACTTTTAATTAAGGTACCTTGCCATTAGTGAGAATAGGAAGCGAGTCTGTACATTAACCTCAATTTTAAAATTAGAATCATAATTTGACCGTACGAGTTCAGATAGTACATACAAAAACAGTAGTGCAAGCATAATTATTGTACCGGCTTTTATGCACGTAAGTACATCGCAAGCGTGAGGTTTACCCTGGCTGCATATACTGTCCATTTTTTCATTTCCTCTTTAGCATGTTATTTATCCATAATCACAGAAGGTAAAGTTTGCCTCAACATTGATTTCGGACTCGAACGAAAGTTGACGAATGTCATAATTCAGCTATTTGATCATTTCTTAGTCACCTTTGAATAGCAATTAACAATAGTAATAATATTTATTGGACATTGGCCAGGTATATCGGAGTACTAGCTAAACCTGGCCACTCTTCGCTGTGGCTCAGTCTGATATGAAATGAATGGAAAAGTAAATAAAAGTATTTTAGCGAATTCACCAAGAAAACACATCATTCAATTTAATACCCTGCTTTGTGTTGCTGTGGAATGAAAGGAAAGGAAGAAAAATAATTTTTTTCACAGTAAATCATTTTTTATTATAAAGCTAATAGATTGATTACACTTTTGTTTGTCCGTTTTCTGCAGAAACATAAAAATTACACGATTTACCGACTTTTGAGTAAGAGGCGTATAATTGCCCTTGAGAGAAGCAATCGTATTTAGAAAACGCTTGCGCTTTATTGATAGTCATAGCGAATGCAAGGTGTATTGGAAGTTGAAGTCCGTAAGTTATTAAAACTTTGAACTTTCTTTATTTCACAAGCCTCCCCTAATGCCGACTAATATTCCATTTTAAGAAACGAATTCAATAGGTTTGATTAAGAAATGAAATCAATCTTATAATGTATATAGGCCCCGAAATTTCTTACACATAAGTGGTGTTTGAAAAATTCAACAGTTATAGATGGGAACCCTGATATGATCGAGCACTGGTAAATATCAGGTTTTGAAATTATTGTTTAAACATGGAATATTATCAATGCAGATACAAAAAGAGCTTAATATAAGTCCACTTGGCGACTCAACTGGATAAATTGAATTTCGCATATACCATAATACGAGTTTGCGCAAATGTATTCATTTACATGAACATATTGAGAATTATGGAGAAATACCTTTTCCAAACGACATTTTGGGAAATTTATTTTGCATTTGTATAACATGAGAATGCTCTCGAAATTCAATACATAATTTCTTTCATTTGTGCAAAGGTTATTATGAAATACGCACCTATCAAACACGTACAGCATATATGTGTTAAAGGTGATTCGGTACTAGATAGTTTAAATTTATCCCGAAGGTTTGCAAGATATGACGAAAAGAAGAGATAATAACATACTACTATGACAGTGAAATGGAAAAAACCGAATCACTGTCAATGTTTACCACTACTACAACAACGGTGCCAGGGAAGTAAGGAATTTGGCAGGTATCAGAGAGCAACCAAAAAGCACTGTCTTAAGAGGGTTACCAAGACGGGAAATGGGCTGTTAAAAGCTTTAAGAGTCTTTCAGCGAGGCTCCCTTGCTTGATAAATTCAAGCTTTTAATAGTCCTTTGCGATAAGTACAGAGTTAAGCAACTGTGCGAAAGATGATGCGAGGCAATTATAGAAGAAATTTCAAAGCTGGAATAAAGGGCTGTTCGAGTCATGTCCAATTGAGACACATGTGAATGATTGGAACAAAACATTTACTCAAATATTCGTGGTCAATTAATTGAAATGATACCAAAAATATTTACAATCGTATTGAGCATGTTTCTTAAGAAAAACGAGAGTTGAAAAGCGAGAGAGAGAGAGAAAAAACCCCGAATACGGAAAAATCACAAATAAGTATTTCCCTCCAAATGATTAAAAAGTAATATTCGTTTCAAAAGAGAATAATACTGAAATACGCAATTAAAATTCCTTGAGGATACGATTGCGATGCAAAGGTTGACGCATTAGCCATTGGCTGGCCTCTATTATTTGCTAGTAGGAGACAGTTTTTCGGACGATTGAGGAGCACATGCCAAATAACTAAATTTGATTCTGTCTTTTTCGCCAAGTCGGTTCTGATATATCTACGAATTCTCTCTGAAAAAACACTTGGTGCATCTTGTACTGCAGTAATATTACCTTTTATAATTTTCCTCTATTGCTTACCACCTTGCCATTTCCTTAGAAATAGTAAAATTCGCATAAAATGCCGTGAAATAAGTATATACTTTATTTATTCCCAAGAAATGTAAGCATGTCAACATACCAGAAAAACGCGAGAAAATACGACGGAATGCAACATTTTACCCAATAACACTGCGGACACTTATGATTGAACGCATGTAACGCACAATTAATAAAATAATGGAGTAGAAGAAGAATCATGTTATAAAGTTATATAAATTGCCAACCCACGCTGAAGCCAATATATGTTACATATATTTCCCATAAATATTCCATATATAGTCTTCAGTGTGGGAAGGCTATGTCACTTCTAATCTTAATCAGTACTAATCCTAACTTAGAGACAAATACAAAAATCCATGCCTGAAGCGGGATTCACACCCTCGATATTTAGCTCTGGTGATCAACCCTTAGTTATCGGGACGAAATTAAATCGACCTACCTACTTCGGCTGACATAAATTACAGCAAAAAAAAGTCGGATTTCGAAGAAGTTAAAAAGGGGGAAAAAAGTATTCATTCTACTTATTATGGTGCTCGCTACTCAAATGCGGATCATAGAATGCCACACTCGTGAGAGAGATCCATTTCCTCGGCGGCTTCATTTATGGACTGCCCTCCTTGGGGAAGACCATGAGTCCATTGTGAATGTTGATGGTTGATTCAAAAGGACTGGTTAATAAATTCTTTATCTGCCCCATTCGGCGGATGCCTCGATGGAGTCAACAGAAAACGGAGGAATATGTTTGCTAATTCGACACCGTATGCGTAGGTATTCAATGAAGAACGTCCAAAAGGAAGTTACGAGGTTTTAAATTTTTTCTCTCGAAGCCTAAACGCTAATTTGGGTATTTAGGATGGAACTCATCTAATTATCACGTACTGACTAATATGGCAGTCACTGTATTCACATTTTTACCTCCAAAAATTATCTGAATTTTCTCATATCTGATCTCTGATCACGTTGATACGAAAAGTTTTGATTTAAGATGGATATTCACTGTCTGCAACAACAGATATCACATTACTCGATAACGATCAACTGTCATTACAAAGACGAGTACATATCGTTGGAATATTCCGTAGTAGACGTCCTATTCTTACTTCAAAGAAATGATTTAAAGTGAACGAGCAACTGAACAAGAGATATTATTTCTCTTCCATCGCACCTCGTTATGTTCGGATTCATCACGTGCAGAGGACTGGATTCGTTTAGTGGTTTGAATACTTGCTTCCCATCCCGTAGGCTTGGGTTCGAATCCCGGCCGAGGCAAATATTTTTCAGTGGAATTTCGGATCCCACTTGGGTGTTAAGATGAAAATCAAGGTTTCGGTCGTCGGCTGGGAAGTTAAACCGAGGAACCCTTGGCGCCTTTTGTTAACAGCAGGCTGATTCCGACTCAGGGTTTCAACACAACTTTCCACCCATCTATGAGAAATGCCTGTCTACTTTACTTCAAATCTACCCTTAGTGGCGAAAACGCCCTGAGAAGTCGGTCACCTCCCCGAATAGTTACAACTCACCACGCACCATCCTTATCATGTCTTCAGTAAATGGTCTTTATTGCGTTTTTTATGTGGTGGGATCTTTGAAAAAGGTTTTTCTTGGATGAAATAAATGACAGCTTCGCTGAAAAAGGTATATCACAGGCATATTAAAAGATGCACAAATACGCACGTAATTACGATCAAGGGTCAACAATTTTAAGCTTGGTTTGACGCAGCTCTCCATTCGATTATCTTACAAGGCAGCCTCTTTATATTTGAATAATCCTTTTCTTTAACATCCTCATCAACAATCTTCTCATTTTATATCTCATGCAAGGCCTTTCTTACCAACTCTTCCCATTAGCTTGTCCCTCGGCGATTTTCTTCATTAGTACATCATGTCTCCAGATATAGCCGATTAAGACAGCCCCGTCTTCGTCTCAAAGTTTTCAGTTCAAATCTCTTTTCGCCCACTCTGCTTAGAACGTCTGGTTTGTCACTCGATAGAGACGTAAATCAAGGCGAATACAATAAAGACTAAGCTCTTTTACCGTAGGGACGTATGGGCACAGTGACTACCAAAAACCAAGACTGGAAGCATTCAAAATGTTTTCTTAGGTAGAATGATGAAGATCAGACAATCTTTTTCGGGTCGGTGCATATTGAGAAAAACGATGTTCTCAGTAAATCAGTCGCCGGGGGAAATGTGAATGAGAATACATTTTTAAGAAAACAGTAGATGAGATATATGGTGCTGAAGTATGTGTGAGAAACGAGAGCTATGTTAACATACAGCGGTCAGCCGATAGAAGGTTAGAGCTGAAAAGAGCATCATACCAATCTTAGGTGGAGGAAACAGTGACAACCATTAGAACCACAACGTGACTTCTATACGGCACTATAGTTCTGTTCCAAGACACTTTCTTTCGTAAATCCTCTTACAAGTCACTCTTACAAGTCGCGGTATATGAACTAAGAGGAAAATTATCGCAATTATTTAATTGGTAATCAAAGCAAGCAGGTATCGGCAACGGTCAACTTCATCGGCCACTTCAACTATCCAAAAAAAAAAATAATTAAAAACTGGATGGCCCTCATCGAAGTCTCAATGTACTTGGATATGCCCTCGTCGCATATCATTCAACGATTAGGAAGAATTACCGCGTTCCAACGGCCGATTTCCTCCCTCGATTACAGATACGTGGCTGCCTTCCAAGAGACTCGAACATTTGGCCCCGCGACAGAGGGAAGTTGCGCATAGCGTCCGGCAACTACTTCATGGAAATTATCTTCCCCTCGCTCCTCCCACACACACCCTCCCCCCCTCCCCCCTACCGTGCGATCTAACATTGAAATGAACGCTGCAAGCGATTGCTCCGTAATTGCTCCCCCGTTGACACGGTCATGCTTTGTTTCGCCCGTTGCCCGGCTAATTGTGTCAGGGGCTGTTTTGATAAACATCCGACCCTCTCCTCCTATGCGTGAATGCGGGTGTATATGGGTTAAGGACTATTAAAAACCAATCATGCGTTGGTAACGTCGTCCAACTACGTGGCGGTAGTCGTCGGAAGAGAGAATAAGCGAGGAAGTCTCAGACAGACGACGCACCCCTCCGGCCGGAAAATGCGTTTTAACTCCACGGAAGTGAACGCGAGGAACGGGCGACGTATTGACGAGATTTGATCCAGTGGATTCCTAAAACCAATTCACGTGGATTTCATCGGAAGGTAGCCTTATTACAGCGCTCAATATTCTGAAATAGCTCAATGATGCAAATGACATTTAACGGGAGAATATCAATCGTGAGCAAATTGAGTAAGTAGAGTTACAAAAAAGATATACCCACAGGGTCAATCACTAGAAGAGTGAGGAATGAACTCCTAAATCGGCATTTCGGTCATAGCAATTTAAACCGAAACAACCAGTTGTACAACCACCGATTCTCCTCCCCGTAAATGTACAACGAAATGACCGAAATACCTGTATATAACTTTATTGCGATTCCTTATATTATGCTCTCAGGTTTTATCAGCTATTAAAAAAAACGGGAGTGAGAAAAACGATAAGAATTAATTTCTTAAAAGAGTTTCAACTTCTATAATATTCAGAATACACTCGAAGACCCACCCATGTTTTTCCCACTGTGCAAAGCCTTGTTGAATGCTCACCTGATATTTTCAGACATGCAATTTTTGGTGAAATAATCCACTCAGATGCTCCGTATCTAGCCCCTAATAATTCTATATTTGCAGGGGTTTGCGGTAAAATACGAAAATTGCCATCTAAGTTTAACATTGATAGCAAATCCCAATGCCAATCGAGAACACTTATGAATACCCATCAAACGTTGAAATTAAACATATGATCGTGAGTTGACAATGGATCAAAATTCATAATTATATCACTGAAGAGAAGTTACCATGCCAAAAATATTTACAACGAAATGACTATAATTCTTCAGTTAGCAGGCAAAAGGTAGCATGAAAAAATATAATAACGAAATTCTTGTCATTCCTCGGCTGATAAACATGTCTTGGAACTTGAGGAATAAATTGATTTACTCAGTACAAACATTTTTGCTCACAGTTATTTAAGTAAAAACACGGCGTGGGTCACCCATGGAGGTGACATTTAGATGCTTAATCAAATTATTTTTGCCATAAATATGTTAAATTCTGTTTATTAGGACACTTTGTTAGTTAATATTTCTATTTTACTATTAATTAATTTTTTATTAAACAAAACAATAATTAAATAAAGTAAAAAAAGTTAAGGACTCATATTTACACTTAAATTCAGAATGACCCAGTAACAAACAAGATGTAGAACACATTTTCAAAACGCTATTATACCTTTTAATGGGCGTTTTCTTCCCGTTTTTTGCAATAGAGAAAGGAGTTTAAATTGGAAATTTATGTCTATTGAGTTAGCTTTGATACTTAAAACTAAAAAAATACTGAACTTAATCGGAAGTTTTCTTTGGCAACAGTACATATGGCCTTAAAAGTTATGCTTATTCCAAAGGTTGGTCTGGTTAAAACAATCATCGTCAATCAATTGCCTTTTAAGACTCAGTTAAATGATAAAAAGAAGCGACAATATAATTAATTTCGATAAAAAGTGCTTATTTTTAGTAATTTATAGATAGCAACGTGGAAACTTAAGAATATGTGGAAACCTAAAGAATAAGGAGATATCGAGATGTTTAAGAATTGAAAATAAGGAGAAACGAGTCGACATCCATGAATTTTAATGTTGGAAAGAAGGAAACCCTACCTTTTTGAAGATTGGAAAACCAATTTTAAACCAATATAACGCATTTTTGCAGTCACAAATCTAATTCAGTATTTTTGATGCAAATAACCTCATACGCAGAGTGGTTTAGTTACCTATGTAAAAGTTTGACAATTGCGAAACTTTTGTTCTCCAAGTTTATCGCACACGATAGGCACCATGTAATATCACATACCAAACAATTGTATTCTATTTATATTATTGACTGAGGGAATAGACTCCTCTCGTCTCCTTTTGCATTAAAATAGCTCGTCACCACTGGCAGATATTAGTGCCCGCATGAAATGGACGGAACTCACGAACTGATAATCTTGAGCCCTCATTATTCGCGTGCAAAATTATGTCGAGGATAAACGCGAAAACCATATCCTAGACGACGTTAGCCTTCTGGAGAAACTGCGAGCAAACCGTCGCCATCTAAAATAAAATGGTTGAAACCTGTTGTCCTAGCTCCTCACGGAACATTCTGGCGACAGGGAGTAGGCAACACACTTCAGATTCAGAAACCGTGAAGAGAATGGCCGAGTCGATCTTCGGTAGTCTTGGCCATGGAGGCACCAACCCAGGGGGAAACATGAAAGGAATTACTTGACAATTCACTTGTTTCACATTAAACTATGCAGTGAACTCTGCAAGAAGCCTTATATTTACGATTCTTTTGACTAAACTCTTGATTGTAGTACTAGTTGACGCATATGCAAATAGTGGTATCCGCATGAAAGAGTGCATGAAAATAGAATGGGCCATTTCCGCATAGCCGTTCATGGATTTTGTAAGCCATCCATGCGACTCTTTGCTCTCTCTACGCGATGCTATTTTACCCACGTATATCTCAATGTATCATAGTTTACAATCACAACCGATGGTGTACTTACTGTGTGCAACAATGAGGCATTAGGCGCAATCTTATTTGGTTAAGAAACTCAAATAAGCATTAACAAATAAAACATACTTACTATTCCCAACAAAAAAAAAACTTTTACTGCAGCAAAAAGTGTTTGATAAAACGTCGGGCTTACATCTAAATGATACTTAGTATTCCGTGCTCATGGAAGATTTTAGACAATTATACAGAACCTCATTCTGGCATGTTCGGCAATCCCTTTAGTTTGAAAATAGGACTGAAGTATGTACAAGAGCCACATTATCGGCACTGAAAAAAGAAATAGCGTATTTCGAGGAAGTGCAGATAAATTTTTGCGCCAAAACACCCACGCAAAATTCTATCTGTCCTTTCAGCTATAAAAGCAAGTTGCGGAGCTATCAGCTTCGAACGCAGTATATTTATTCAAATGAGAACATTTACGACTTAGTGAAGATACAGCAAAGACGATAAAGAGAGGGAAAACGCAACAAAACAATCGCATTACTGGCGAAGAAGAGGACAAATTCTTAATATGCTAATTTATTTCGTAGTCTAGTTATATTCATTTCTACCATCAATACGGCATTGAATAATATTCATTAACGTCATTTCCTGCGTAGGTGACTCATAGCATGTATGCGACTGCAATGAAGAGTGAAAATTTTATCTAAATTTCAAATTTAAACATAAAATTAGAACTTGAAAGTTTATGCATTATCTACCGGCATCCTGGGACGACTAATGTATCGATAACGATAAGACTGACTCCCTCTGTTAAAATTAAGAGTGATGTGAAACAAAACCAGCGATATGAAAACCATTGGTGTATAGAAGTAGATATAAATTCTTAATTTTCATCGAGGATGTTGCATCAGTTTCTGACGGAAATTATTGGTATGGAGAGGTGATGGGTATGGAGAAATAATATATTGGTGATAGATTCATGTCCATGTAATTACGATTAGCTTTGCAAAGATTGGTTGTTGAAAACATGAACTGGGAAAAAATTTTAGAAGCAGGAAAGGTTAAGGGCAAAAGCAAAAGTTTTAGCTGGGAAAATGGAGGAGATTGTTTTCTCATCGTGATGCCGACTAGTCAAGGCAATCATGTGCGTAGGTATATTCATGCATTCCATTACATATATGAATAGCATGGCTATTACACATCGCAGCCTTCATCATTAACATCTAAATTCATGTATCAATTTGACTAAAACCATTTAGTATATTTTATTATGGCATTTGAAGTTGCTTCTTGCTCTTACAGTTTATTTTTTAATTTTATTCACTTACGAAATCGATATATCTTGCCTGTTACTATTTTTTATGTCCATTACCACACTAAGTTAACTATTACGTAATGTAATATATGTAATATAATGTAATTTTAAATTTGATACATATATATTGTAATATTTGTATCAAATTTAAAAAAATGAGAGAATAGGGCAAAAATGAAAATTTCTATCGAAAAATATAAAATATCTTAGGCTTCGAGTACTGTACGCCCTGCCTGTGTTTCAGACGAAGGGAAAGATTAACAGGGAGAAGAAGAATGGAATTTTAATTGTTTAAATCTACGACTACAGGGTACTTTGGTACATGGTCTTACAACACCACTCAATGATTCCAATCCGAAGGTCAGTCTGGTTAATAAGGGTAGAGCTCGCCAAGCATATATAAAGTCCAACGGCGAGTAAAATTCACGCATTTGAGTGGTGAACAAAAATCCTTTCCCTGTGTCACCAGTGTTTTCTCAGAAGGATCTACGAGATCTCGTACTATCCAGAAAATAATACAGCTAAGGTATTACCTTAAGGTAGACATTAACTGGGAGTCCATAACTCTCTCCTGGAATCGAACGTGGGACCTCTGGACTGTAACCCATTGCAGTCTACTGGGCTACCTCACTATCGTCAAAAGTGCAGACCTTATTTAAAGCCCTGTTCATCATTTCAGCTATCGCACATACCGAAATGCATACATTCCGAAATATTTCCGACACTTAAAGCACCCATTACTACTTGCGCCACATACGTCCCGAGAAAGGGAGGTGCCAGCCATATTCAAATTTTTTTTTCCCGAAATTCAGCCACGTCAGCTTTTGTATTGTTAGAATTCACGTGCGAAACTCCCCTCTAGGTTTCGATACGCTTCTAACTCGTATAATTTGGAACACCATCCACAACTATGTTGAATAAAATGCATCGTCACAACCTAAAAAATTCCAGTTGTTCGAGCGCTGAAAAGAGGGAATTTTAAGGGGGAGGGGCGTTGACCAGCTAGGAGAATATTTTTTCAAAACTACAACCAAACTTTCGACAGAGGGAGATGTTTGTAAACTATTCATTAAATATAGTAGGGATGGAAAATTGAGCTTTTAATAACCGATACTAAGTGAGCAAATTTCTTATCTAGCAAAATGTTGTTTTATTACTCTCAAGCGTAGACAGGACTCGACTGAGGACTCGAAGTTGCTTGGCAAAACAGGATACGCTGATAACACCTAAACTTCACTCAGATTAGATTGGTAGACAAAGCATTCACAAGTTAACCGAAAAGCGAAAGCTATGTAACAGAACTTGAAGATACGATTAGTGTAGAATTATGACTAAAATAAGTCTTGCTAAACTGGCGAGAAAACCAAACCAGCCCAGTTATAATTTGCTCCACCCTCCTTAAAAGCCATATATACCGGTTTGAAATAAAATGCAGCCGCGTCTCACACCTTGAGTTCAGCTGGGTAAGAGCTCAGTTACCATGCAAGACAAATTGGTTTCACCCGCCAACACGGTCTCTTGCAAGTTGATCCCACATACTACTATTGAATTAACTTTGACATCAATCCAAATATATTCAGGTTAGGATTTCCACCCTGTGCAGATTTCAAAACAGGATATTTTTATACTAGGAGTATCTCAAAACCGGAGATTATGTGTTGACGGGATTACAGAGGATGACATGGCCAACTGCAATTATACAATAGCAAGAAACATTGTATTGAAATGAGTTTTAGAACCGATAAATCATTTCAGTTTAGCTGTTTTCAAATATAACAATGAAGACAAACTTTATGCTAAGAAATTTCACTAAAAATAAAGACTACAATACAAATATATTAATTAGTTATTGGTAACCGTATCTCTCCTACTCAAAATTATATTTGCATTTTGTTGACAACTCTTCAACATTGATCATGGATCAAACTTTATAGTAAATTCTTCACAAATAGTTACATAAATTCTAGTGAACAAGGTTGCCTACTTTTTACCCTATTTGTTTCAATATTATATAATGAATTTCATCCAAGGACAGAGTATTCCAACCATAGTACTCCACACGTTGGACGGGACGTCTACACGTGGACTCCTTGGGAACTTTATGCAAGAGGAGTCTGATGTTGACCCAGGATTTCTCTCCACCTCCTCCTCTTCGGTTCCCTGAAATATTCCTGCCGCTATCCAATGACCCACCTATCTCAAGGTCCTTAGGTGTCGGTCACATCCCCATAAGTATTACTGCTATCACTATCTCCCAATGCTAGTCTGTTATTCAACACCGTCTTAACGAAAGAAGACGCGAGTTTTCTTAAAGAACCGATTTCGGGAGTGAATGAAACATTTCCGAGTAATGGAATCATTCGATAGCTCACCAACTCGCGCAATTTTGCTGGCTCAAACAGCGCAACAACCCTGAAAAACCCGGCAACGATATTGTCGACCAGTCACACAATGACGCGATGGTGGCTCGACCTTGACTCTGAGCTCCTCCGCCACTGATAGGGAAACGGGACAAGGGTTTGAGAGTCGATCGCATAAGCGAATACAAATGAGCATCGGGGAAGGCCGCTGGCAATCACCGAGGATTTCCTCACCTTTCCGGTGATGATTTGGAAACAAAAAACGAGCAATCGGTCGGACCCAAGATCCACGGATGAATGGAATTCTCCGCTGGGACGCGAATTCATTGTCCCAACAATGATTCCCCAAACGAGTCCGAAGGAGTGGAAGTGGAAACGCTTTCGTCAATGGGAAGGATTCTGACGACTAACCCTTATGGTTGATTATGGTTTACGCAAACAAAATTTCTCAACGTTACATTTTCACACACGCGGAACAAAACTAACGAAAATGCCACCTCAAGACGCTCGAAACCTAACACTGTTTGAGAAAAACCTAGTAACGTTGAGTTCTTAAGTGAGATATGATATATATATCTGAATGGTGCACCACTGATATTTTTCTTTAAAATGAACCTCAGGAGCGGGAAGAAAGGTATTTATTTCACGGCAAAATATTCCTCCATATCAAAAAATGAACGCATAAAGTCACTATGTTTAAATAGCTCGAAGATTAGCTATTTAAAATTTCAAAACTTACGAGGGAATCCCTTCTGGTGTATCCGCACCCTCAATACGTAGGTACAGTATCTTGTCCAGAGGTTACCGCAAATGGCAGCTAAAGAAGTATATTATTCTATTCAAGAGTTCCAAAAATAGTTCTGTATTCAACATTCCAGGGTTAATCCATAATGAATCCGTCTGTCAGTCACACCAGCAATATACTGTCCCTTTTCCTTCCTCTCTAAATCCGTAAGGTAAGATAGGAATTCATTTGTATTATTATGAATAGGGGATACATGATAATTTACTAAATGCCTAAGGGACGAGGGTGATAAGGTTGGCAGGCTCAAGGTTTGACGGTACGTTGCAGCCTTAGGAATCGGAGCAATTTAAAAAATAATTTCACCACTCAGTGCTTGTGTGGAATGCTTAAGCGAGAGTGAAGAAAATATGAGCGACAGAAGAGGGCAGATAAGAAATAGGAACAAGATGATGTGTGAATAAAACCATCCTTATAGTATTCCTGGTGAAAAACAAAGATCTAAGTGCTCTCACTTGACTATCGTCTGGTATGACAAGTTTCATCAGATGCGTAGAGGGTATCACTTACCTAAAGCCATCGTAAAAGGAAAAGGCATATAGGAGAAGTACGTGTATCACAATTTGAACGACCGCAATCATGAACTTCCATGAGATCACGGCCTTGCCCATCAATTACAATCCAAGGTTTGCTGACTAATGATGATGCAAAATACATGAAAAGGGGCTCCTGAATGACAGGTAGGTGTCAGAAGTCAGTGAAACTCTTTCAAAGATGGGGCATGGAGAGATGTGCGGGTGGATGCATACAAAGGCCGTAAAACAGAGATTTGACATCAAGATATTGGACAAACAGCAAATAAAAAGTTGGATAAAGATTGAGATTGGATTGTAGAAGAGAATTAAAAAAAAAATATTTCAGCTAGATGGAGGCTCGGATATTGAGAAATTGAAGCTGACATCACATTGCTACTCGGATACGAGACGATGTACACAGCTCAAGAGTTAACACTCCTTCACACATAATGGGATTCAATTTGAGGATTTATTCATATACGGCAGCTTGATTTCGCCCCGTCCTTGAACGAAGGCAAAGAAAAAAGAAATCCAATGACATGATTACGGTGGAGAAATTTACTCTTGCAGTCACGGACTTTGCTGAGAATTCATTCATTATGATCGCAAATCAAGAGATATTAGACGGATGATTTTACAGGAGACAAGTGCGCAAGTGATTCGTTGGAAAGGAGAATAAAGAAAGAGGGGCTTGGCGAAGGAGGTGAATAAATAAATTGATGAAGGAAACTTGAAAAGGAGGCAGTAAGAGATTAGATATTGAAATGCAAGGAGATATTGTGGGGGGTGAATGTTGGAGAGCGGATTAAGTTAAAGAGTAAAGGGGATTAAGAATAATGGAAACGATGAATGAATCATTAAAATCTTACTGAGTATAAAATATAGCACGATTTTTCATTCACCATTAAGGGTATCATTAATGAATTACAGTTGATGGACGGATTCAAATACGAAGTTCTTCAAAGGATTGGAGGTAGACTAGGACTGCTGCAAATGCTAAAGAAGAAGAGAATTAACTGCATGGGGAATATTCTGAGGCATGGAAGGTACAATAAAAAGAACTGTAGAGGCAGACCTAGAACTGATTAATTAGGACAATCTGTCAAGTAAATGGACTGCCAATCCTATTAAGACGTAAAAAGCATAGTACAAGATCTCGATAGATGAAAATCTGCAGCAGACCAATCCTTTGAGGAGCTACTGCTCCTCATTTGTTCCCTTTAAAATGATATTCAGAAATTGCAAGCGGTTTAGATAATTATAAAATTAGGTCGGAAAAAAATGAATTATCTTTTAATAAGTAGACAGAAGAGCTGGAGAAGACATGACTCTTATAGCAGCACAAAGAAAGGAGGAACACAGTGGAGATATAACGGATTTATAAATGGCATTCTGGATGCGAAAATCAAAGGAATATCCCTAAAAGAAAGACCAGGGACAAATAAATTGTGCATACCAAGAGGAACGCTAGCAAGAAGAATTATTGGGAAGTAAAACATTAGCACGTAGTAGGGAAAACAGAGGACTGCAGTTAACAAATATTAGGATTGATATACTGATGATAGTCGGCTTTGCGAATTAAATTATACATTTTGAGTGATACCGCAATCTGTTTACGCATCGTCAAAATATCGCGCGGAGCCCTCATCGCATGATAGTGCATTATACCCATGCGGATATATTGCGTCTGTTACAGTCTCCATAAGGTTCTCTACATAGCGTAAGGTCTCCATAAGTTTCACTACATCAATTTCACGGTATAACACTGTGTTACAATTACTTACACACTCTTAAATGTCAGGTTAATTTTTGAAAGAACCCCTACTCAGACTCTTGAAATCCCTATCTTCCCCTACATCTCTGATGATGCAAGTGAGATCTCAGACGCAGGCCTCATCGTCTCAAAAACTACCGCCTACTGTGGAAAGGCGCGGGGGTGTCATGTGAAAGGACTAGAGGACTCGTGAAAGGGCACACATTTCATCCTTGAGATGCAGGTGTGAGACGGCAACGGCGAGTGAAGGGGTCATCTCAGGTGAAGGTGAATACAAGAGGATGATAGGGGATTGGGTCACCCATCCGAAAATAAGTTTAACGCACAAGGTGAAATGCACCGAGAGGCAGGTGTATGCAAGCGAGCTGCAAAGAAGAGGCGGTTTTAGCTTTGAAAATTCTGAGGCAGTAGTAGTAGAATTTGGTTATTAGGTCCTCCAAGAACTACTAGGGCTATATTGATCTGTTTAAACTAACTTAATCCTCGGTTCGATCCTAACACAGACATAGCCTCCACGTTCAAGATGGTATTCGAATGCGGTACATTTACGATACCAGATTTTTTCCTGAAATAGACTTTACATGGCCGGTAAACTCACAGTAACCTCGAAGTGCATACGCGTAAAATGGTCCACACGACTGAATAGATAACGAAATACTAAAATGCTATTAAAAAGGCACTTATAAAATGCAGAAGGGAAAAATAGAAAAATCCATACTTTCGCAGAATATAAAGGAAGAAATAAAGCGATTAAATTGCGTGAAAAGGACTCGGAATATTGACTGATACAGTAAAATCGGCGATATTTGAGAGGTCCATACGTTTGCGCGTCACCCATTTGATGCGAAGTTTTAAGTAAATACACTCTATATCATTGTGAATTGGTCACAATAGTATAATAGGTATACCTGCATATTTGAACGTAAACGTCAGGAAATTTCTTTCTTATTGATATTTTAATTCCGTATGTACAAGCATTTATTTTTTAATTACTCGAAGGCGAAAGAAAAATGTCCACCCAACGAGACCAATCGTAGAAATCAACTACTACTCCCGTTTGGTATCATCGCGAAAGAATTCAAAGGAAACCACACACTTGATTCTCGGGAGCACGGCGTTGAATGGCATTCATTTAGCGAATCGCAAAGTAACGAATGAATCCCCTAGCGTCTGCATTATTAATGTAGTCGCCTTTTGGATGTATCATCGAGGAAATAACTCTGACGTAAGCATTACAGAGACGAAAAACCCCAAATTCATTTAAAGCACTTAAATCAACTTATGTGTGTTCATATGTACTATAGTGAAATATTAAATGCACATTAATCTCTATTTTCAATGAATTGCACGAAATGCATCTTCCCAACTGCATATGTATTTCAAATGTCTTTTGCTAATTGCATTTTCCAATGCATTCCGAAAATCAAATCTTCAATAGAACTGAAATATAATTGTATTAAGGCCGCTTTATACGATACAAGTTTTGTACAATTTCTTGTACTAATGCTTGTACAAACTGAACGAAATTGTATGTTTGTCTGAATGGAATTAGAACAGGTTCAATTTTCCGTACATTCATTCAGGCATTCGCACAAGTGCTCACGCAATTTGCCGCTTTACACGCTACAATTTCCTCATTAAAGCGTTTGTACAAGAAATTGTACAAAATATTGTATCGTGTAAAGCGGCCTTTATAAAGTCACCACTATCAACAGGCATTAAAGCATGTTGCATTAAACGGCGGTTGGAGACGATAACTAAAAGTATGCCAGCTTTCGTCGTTCTCCAGATCACTGACAAATTGAATTGATTAACATATCATACGTACATTCACAAGACACTCGCAAAAATTATTTTTTTAATGCATGCGTTTAGTGATTCGTTAGAAATTTAAACTCATAAAATTCATTATTTATCCGCTCATAAAATTTCAAGTTTACGTATTCTTCAGTGTAAATATTTGAGCGCACGATAGGAACCACATAATTTTGAGAGATCAGTAGCTATTCAAAAAGTAACGTGATCGGAAAATGTGATACTCCTTACTGTAAGAAAATACAAGAAAAATTCATGTGACCTACTACTCATTTTATGCTATATATGTAGCTAATTTTAACAATTTAAAAAGATCAATATTTACACGAAAGAAACGCTATGAAATAAATAAAATAGGACTTGGAATGCTTTAGTTATCACCCCTTGACATAATTGCTACATTTTCTACGGAGTTATTTTAACTATTTAAATTTTATTACATACCTCAGCACTGTTTCTGCATTATGCCTAGCATATTTCACGTATTTTGTTTACATAAACATCCTAGTTACCGTCACGAAGCCATCTCAGCCTTCACGAAGCAGGATACTCCTCGTTTATACATTAGATAATGACCATGACATGAAGATCACATACAACTCACAAGGATTTTGTCGCAATCTGTTAAAAGGCATTTTTAATACCGATATTATTTGAGAAAATGAACCGATGACCAACGCATTCACGAAGATACGGTCCACAGTTACATCTACACGATACCCTGTAAGCCACCGCGAGGGTGTGTGGCAGGAACTGGGATGGCAGGACAGGCAGTTACTGGGATGCCAGTACGAAATCAATTTGTTGGCCATTTCTGTGGGCGTAAATCCTGTATGTGGTGTGGCATCCCTGGAATAACCCTTTATTGCATGAAAATCACGTTTGACTCAAGATCGGGATCAGATTAGATAGTGCGATATAAATTTGGTACTTTAACGCGTTTACCCTAAAACGTTTATCCACTATTACTACTTGAAGATAAATTTATTTTAAGCCTACCTAGTCAAGCTAGATTATACGATGAGCAGCTCTAATACTTCATCCTTTTGTACCAAAATCTATAGTTACATTATATCTACAGTTTAATTGCAACATGAGAGCACCGGTAGGGTATGTGATTGAAAATGAATACACAGCAGGCATTCATTTTCAAGGAATGAACAATTCGTCACATAAATACTAAATACTGTCTAAACTTAAATGAAGGAAAAAATATTTACCAAGATATTCATACACATGGGCAAATATAAGCTAAAATCTATGTTGCCAACCACATTTACCTCCCCGGGATATATAATCTACCTTCGATTTAACCCATTTGCCTAAAATCAAGCGTCAGGAATATTTCAATAAGATCCAGTCAAGGTCGCCCGTTTAATATCATTCTAATTTCACGGAGTAACCTGCTTACCAGCTCAATGGTGCTAGGTAGAGGGTGCTAACAATTACGAAACGTGGACTGCGTACATGCACTAATAGGTACAAGAGTACTTCACTAAAAATATATTTTAGTAATGCATACAAAAGATACGTGCTACAAAGTAATAGTAGAGTTGGTTTAAGGTGCACAAATAACTGAGATTAAGTCATGCCGTCTAATCAAAGATCTTGATCCTAAAACAAATAAATACATTAAATCCAGACCTTGCGTAGATATCGGACCCGGTACTTTTTCGTTGCCAGGCCGGCGCATTACCAATCTTGCTAACGCTACTAAATTATTAGTAGTAGCTAGAATGCACAAAGTAAAAATATTTCTTCTACATCTACACGATATCCTGCAAACCACCGCGAGGGTGTGTGGTAGGGGGCGAAGATCACCAACCATGCACTATTGACATACAAACAAGCAACTATAGGGTCTCATGCAACTAGATTGTTAGTATCGATAGTAATTAAGGGTTAATAAAGGCATCATGCACTACAGACTACTCTAAAATTTTTCCCCTACCTATCCCTTTGCTATGCTGCCTAATGTGTTCTCTTACAGTACAGGGGAAATTGACATTTTGAGTCTATCAGTACGACAATATATATCTCTAATCTTATTTATCTGGTCGAATCTAGCATAATAACGCTGGTGTTTTTAATATGTGGATAACATCTTCAGTAAAGCTATCCGATTGAAATTTCTGTAAGAGATTTAATCTGTACTTTAAGCTACGCTCTGATAATGATTCCCAGCCTAATTCTTGTATTAATTCTGTTAAATTACTAAATCCATAGTAACACCTTTTAACGAACCTAGCTGCTCTACGCTGCATACTGTCTAGTTCTCTGAACAAACCTTATTCATTCGGATCCCATACACTGGCTGCATACTCACGGTAGGGCCTAACTAGTGAAAAGTAACATCGCTCTTTTGTCTTCTCTTCACATTTTCCAAGTATTCTTTTTATAAATCATAGCTTTCTCTTCGCTCGGCCGCATATTTTCACTAACGTGGTCGTTGTAGAGGCTGAACGATATCATACTCTTCACAAATAAGCAAAATCCTTAACCGTAGTACTTAATATACATTATAATCGTTAGGTGGGTGAGTCGGCGAAGAACTCAACGAGCTTCTCGTGGCGAACATTCGTTGTCACTGGCATTCAGTGAGTCACGGAGCTGATGAGGGAAGGGGAAACCAGTTCTCGAGCGTTTGCTCCTTTTTCACGAGAGAGCCCGCTTCGACCCCTTCCACGAAACGCACGCATATCGACAAACACCCCGTTTCCTCGCGGACCTCGCTTCGAGAATTCCTGGCGGACGACGTCACACGGCTCGCCGAAGGAAAGCTTCGATCCCCAGAACGAGAACGACATTTCATCAAGACCATCAATTGGTTCTGAGGAGAGCGCCAAAACTGGTCTTCATCTCCATACTGATGTGGATTTGCATAAATGATAGAATATAAAATGCCGAGAGGAAGGTACGTGCTTTTACGAGTTCGAATGCGAGGAGAGGTGAAAATTGTGACTCTGGTGAAGAAAACACTGCCTTCATTTGCATATATTACCTTTCCTAATTTACTGTGGTAACCAAAATGAGCAGCATAAACAAGTAACAAAATGAACCGAGCTACAGGGTAGGCGATACCCCATAAGTAACGTCAGACTCTTATACAGTGATTATCGTCATATAGGATAAGTGGCTAATGGGGGCGTTTACTCGGAACCGAATTCGCAATTTTGTACAGGAAGTCGTTAGATGGAAATGAAAAATGAATTTTAGTGAAAAAATTGATCTTCTAACCAGATCCATTCACTCGCAAATCGAAAATTAAAATAAGCAAAAGGTGACGCCCACCGAACGAGCTGCTTTGAGACTTTCTACGCCATCCCCCTCTCGTCCTGGACTGCTTTTAGGGAGAGAAAAGGGAATGGATGGGGAGCGGTCGGAAGGTCTGCTCGCACAGATCCTGTCGCAACCATTTCCATTGGCAGAGTCGGCTGTGTCCCCCATTGTGATAAGGTGAAGTACCAGTTGTGATTGGACGAATTGGATGACGTATTAGGTCGCATACACGCCCACTTTTCCGAAAGGGTTAAAAACATCAGTTTTTCGTCGCTTATAACTCAATTAGGTACTATTTAACGGAACGAAAATTGGAAAAATAAGGGCTTTTTTATATTTCAAACTCTATGAGATTTGGCAATAAAAACTATGGCAAACGGCCCCATTGGACAAGGTGAAAGAATAGAGAGAAACTCGGCGTTGGCGTCAGCCTGCTCTTAACGAACCCACATTTCCTAAATATCGCACATGTCCTTGGATGTAGATCACCACTCTTTAAAAACTAGCTAATACCTTTGTCCATTTGATGCTCAGCCACCAGCAAGCCGAGGGCGCACCGTTACATCACCATGAATGACAGAAGGATGCGCGAGAACATCAAACGAGTAAAGAGGTCTTTCAAGTCTCCTGGACGTGCCCACCGCCTCAAAAGGAACGTCTCCGATGCACACAATGGGTCTCGCAGTCCGGGACTACGAGTCAGGCCATTGAGGGAAGGCCGGCCTTAACCTCATCTCTCCGGTTGAGGATTTCTTTTCCGCACCAACCCACTCCTCACGAAAGAGAAAGAAGAAGATGCCGCAGCAATATCGTAAATCGCTTTCCTCTCTCGACCCTCAGAGATTTAAAACTCTCTAGTCTCCACCGTTAGCCAGGGAATGCGGTAGAAGAAGGAATGTCTTTAAGGAGGAGAGGAATGAATCCGAAAGAGGATGCAAAGCCGGATGCAGGTGCAGCACACAACGTGTAAGAACGTCATGGAAAAGATTAACACATTCACAGGGACTACTCTCTAGTTTTATTTGCCTTTCCGATTGCGATTATTTTAAGTTAATTGCGAGCTCGATAAATTGATATTGCCTCTGTCGTACACGTAAAAAAATTCTCCCACCTCCGATTCTTAGACATCGAAATTGGAAACAATGCTCCCTATACTCGATAATCAAGTTCGGACGCAGTGTCAAATCCATCGTATCCCTAAGATGTTTATGCTATTCTTATATTATTGAAAATTATTTTCAGCGGTTGGCTAGGATTTTAGATATTTTTTTATGAAAAGTATTTTTTGATTCAATATCTGCAGTTCCACAATTCGAAATAAAAGAACAATGTGCGTGATGAATCAGAGGTAATTTCTTTCTTAAAATTCCTGGTAACGTACATTTTCGTGCTAGCAATTCGGGTCAGTATTTACTTGTCGGAGTCTTGGTTGAAAACATAGGGAATTGAGATTTTTCCGGAACCCTCTTGATTCCTCGATGTGTCTAAACACATGAAGGGATCCTTAACTCGCTCCCATTGGGAGAAGAAAGTTTCCCGGTCTCTTATTAGGCCCTAAGGAGCCCGTCCTCATCGTTTAATATCGGGGTTAAGCCGTTCGCTTGGAGAAAGCAATAATCCCCTGGGTCTCGAGACGCATTTTTCATGCTAACTCCATGCGTCAGACTATCAGACTCCATGGTTGGCACTAAATTTGGATTAAACTTTTTCTATTTACGCCTAGGTATTCGTAAACACAAGATTGAAAAGCATTGGAGAAAAACATTCCGTGACCAATTGACCAATTCCAAATTTTAGTCATTCAATTGCCATGTGGATAAGGCCAAAAAAAATCAGAACTCAGGGGAAATATCAGATACTTAGTAAAAATTGTCACACATTGAACGGAGAGAAAAATTTGATGATAAAAGTACCTACTATATTCAATAATATGCCAAATAATTTAAAAAATTTAAACACCATTAAGTTAAGTTAAAAAAGAAAAATATGGCTCTTAGAATGTTAATTATCTAGCTTGCTGACTGTTTCAATATTCTCCACCAATTCAAATAATATACTTATGAAATAGTAAACAAAAGGTATTTATTTGGATGATTTGTTGTTCACACGAATTTATGAGTTAAATAAATTTATTTATATAAGAGTTAAATAAATTAGATTATAAAGAGTTAAATATAGGAACCTACTGACAAGCTATTTATAGCTTAGCTGGACCTATAAGGAAAAGACATTTTTTTGTTGTCTCCTTAGTGTATTTACATAAAATTGATGGAAAATGTTAATAAAAATGTAAAATTTACTCAAAAAAATAACTTTGTAAGAAGTTTTTTAAATATGTGTAAAATGTAGGAATTTTATTGGAACTGGGAAGATGGAGGGTGCATTTTGTAACATGGTGGCTTATGAAGAAGGCTTTGCAAGGATTAGTTAGCGGAAAAATTACAGAAGATAAACGTCAATGAGACAGGTGTCATAGTTCAAGACTGGCGACAGTGAAAAGAGAAGTGAAATCATATGTGGCTAAGTGAAGAGAAGAATTAAGAAATGTCTTAAACTGTAGTTAGGGAATAATAATGCGCCGTTGTGTGGATTTGTCTAAAAATTTCTGCTGGCAACTTATATCTGCCGACGACGGTTCCTCCTTCCTGGTTCTCAGCAAATTGTCATTCAAGCACGGTGAAAAAGTTTTTCTTATCATCAGGGTATTCATCTGTGTTCTCAACTCGGTACCCGTACCCAGGAGGTAAGTTATTAGGATGAGAAGAATGAAGGAAGGTTGGAGAGAAACCTGGCAGTAAATGTGCTCTTAACGAAAGGAGCCAAGGGATCACGACTTAACGTACTATCATATTCATTGGCATATTCATTCATATCCATTGGCATGCCATAAAATATATTTCACTGCCGAGACTCGAACCCGGGTCCTCCAGGTGAGAGACCAGTGCACTAACCACTAAACCATCCCGACCTCCTGTCCTCAGTGGTTTTAGTTATGTTTCCGTATTTAAATGTCAACACCATTTATTTATGCGTATGTAAATGTAAGTGCAACGTTTTGCTTTCATTTAATTTCCTTTTCTTATCTGCAATGGCATCTGAGAGACTCAGCTACGCTCATTGGTGTAATTTTATGAGTAAAAAATAATCTAGCAAGACTTTTACACAGGAGTTATAACAAATCCCAAATGTCATCTCACTCTTATTAATAGTAATACTTGATGATGCCGCGATACCGACATTTTAACTATCATTCTTTAATAAATCACAAATTTCAATGGTAGCAACAAGAGTACAGTATAATCGTGTAAGTGACTTCAGTCTTTCGTTAATGTACGTAATCGAATATGTCGAGGATCGAAACGAAACCTCAACTTGTCCCTGAATAAGTCTCACGTTGTTACTATTTTGACGGTAACGATTGACTCCAGTAATAGCCTGTTTATATGGCATTTATTAACTCATACTCTTTTTTTCTGTCCAAGACTTCAGTACCATCTTGCCTATATTTCCGCTTATAAATGATACTTAAGACAGCCATTCGCCGAGCTGTCGGGAATTAAGATTGGAAATTTATCGGAAACTCTTCGCTTTCTCGGGATTACCTGGTAGTGGCTCGTCACGTAACGTTACCCACGAACAGCTTTATGATGTAAATATTTTGTTCTTGTTTACGAATTAGGCTTAGACAAAAATGATAATAGATCCCGGAATCTTAGGGAACGAAAGAAAGTTGCTTGAGGGAATGAGAAGGCATGGCATTTGGAAGAAGCAGCTGGTAAGGGTGAAGTGCTTTTAAAGGCCGTGATTAAGGAAAAAATATATGCCAAAGGCCAAGAATGAGGTAGAGAATATTTTTCGGATAAAACGATGAGTACACAGAGCTATAGAGGGAAGTCATAAAGAAAATATCTATTTGACAATAGCGTGGTAACGCGTATAAGCGTCACACTAATGTTTATGGCATTCATTTTACATGAATATATTTTGATTTTAATTCGACATCTTATAAGCATTAAATGTTAACATTCCTATAAATTTTACAATAAACCTTGAACGAGATTGCCTGAATTAACCACTATGCAATATTTACCTCCTTCCAAAAGCTACAATATAATTTTGTGTGGTAACTCATCATTTTATAATTTTGCACCTTTGGTGAGGCGGACAACTTCTGCTACAGTACCGAAATACCTAAAAAATAATAACATTATAAAGACAACACCGAATGAATTAAATGTATTTATATTCGTGATTCATCGGTTTCCTGAATTTTTTACTCACAGGAATCCGTCTTCTCAAATGGCCTTCCTATTCACATACATAGACTTCAGCAAGGCTATTTCACACCATCGAATTAATTTTATTACACTATGAGTTAGTGAGTTCTGTTAGTTCTGTTACCTGGGAAGCAGAGTAACCAACTAACCAACGATGGACGAAGCAAGAAAGAAATAGTGAGTAGAATAGCCCAGGCAAAGATGGCTATCTATCAAAAGAAGAATCTACTAACAGCTGGAAATACAAGCTTGGAAGTAAGGAAGCAATTCATCAAAACGTATATCTGGAGCATGTTCCTTTACGGCAGTGAGGCATGGACGATGACAGCAGCAGAAAAGAAAAGGGTGGAAGCATTCGAAATATGGTGCTATCGAAGAATGATGAAGATAAAATGGATCGACCGAGTGACAAATGAAGAAGTCTTAAGAAGAGTAGGAGAAAAGAGAAGTCTGCTGAAAACTATAAAAAGAAGAGGGGACAACCTAATCGGCCATATCTTAAGACACGATGGCCTGATGAAGACTATCGTCGAGGGAAAAGTGAACGGGAAGATTGGAAGAGGCAGGCCTCGTATGAGTTACATGGAGCAGGTCGTAAAGGACGTGAAAGAGAGGAACTACGTTGGTATGAAGAGGTTGGCCGATAGAAGAATCGAGTGGAGGGCTGCGTCAAACCAATCCGAGGATTGTTGACCCTTGATGATGATGAGTTAGAGGTTCATTGGGAGAATAAACTCAAATTAAAGGCCAGAAAAAACACTATGAGACATTTTAGACAGCCGCCGACTTACAGAGAAAAAGTATTTAAGAAAAAAATTCATGCTTAAGACATTGGGTTATGTTTAAAAAAATACTTTTTATGCTTCATATCTAGGGTTATACCGCTCATCTTGACTAGTTCATGAACTGCATTCAATTAGAAAAATGAGTATGCTACTACGGCTAAATCACCTGTGATCCTTTTTCCGTGTATTGAAACGAAAGGTATTCATTCTCAAATTTGAAAGTTAATTAAGATTCAGTCGATTTGAACACCGGAATACTACGGCTCAGAATTTGAACGCTGTCAGTGGCAGAGAATTGATTTTCGGTCATTCACTACTGTTAATTCCGAGTGGAAAGCAATAAAATTCCAATAATCCAAAATCCCAAGTCACATATCAAACACCCAGGGGTCATTTTCTTAATCATGAATCAACATAAAGGAGAGCGTACAAATGCACAAGGAAACCTGTGTTTCACAACGACGTTGCTTTTATTCTATTCATTATGATTGGAATCAGGTTGTTTTGGTGGCTAGAATATTAGATTCCTTTTCCGAGAGTCCGGGTTCAAGTATCGAGATTGTTTTATCTCCACTAGTCTCGAATGCAGTACATACGTTATGACGAGCACGTCGAGTTCAGTACTCCGTCCCTCAGATAGAACGTTATACTGGGGACCCCATGGCAACTTTAATTTAGAGTATTCTACTTCTGCCGCTGGGATTTCCTCCCTTCATACGTACCCTGAAAGATCCTTATCGTCATCCAATCACTCAACGATTGTTTATGATCGCAAACGATCTAAGCGTCTTTCGCTTCCGCCGCTAAGCCCACCAAGTTAAAACCAACAAGAAAACAGTTTTAGGCTCAAACTTGTGAAACATATCCACAATGGATAAAATGAAAAATAACTTTGTTAATTTACCTGATGATTTTATTGACACGACTCTGTTCTCGGTACGATGTGTCATCTTCAGGCGACCTGGGGATCACGAAAATTGTTGAATCCAAGGAGATTAGAAAGTACTGGAGGTAATAGCGTAGCTGATTTGAGAAGTCAGCGATCAACTTGGTCGGTACGACGCATGGGTTTGCTACTAGAGAAACTTGAACAGATGAAGTTATTTTGCACGCGGTATCTCTTACGTTAGAGTAGTAATATGAATAAAGGAATGCAAGTTTAAAATTTACCAAGGAAACGGAGGATAGTGCGTAAACATGCAAATGCAAGCGCCAAATATATAGTTTAAATAGATTAAATTCGAACCAGTTTTAATAATGAAATTAAATCCCAGGGTAACCAAATGCATAAATACGTCCCTTAAATAGCCTTGTGGAGATTAACTGACGCTGGTTAGATGAAATATTGGTACGATTTCATTTTTATTTACGTTTTGATACACATGCAGTCTCCATAAGAGATAGCATAAAATGTATTGTTTTTCACAGTATAGGTTGGACCTAATTCTTTCCAAGTAACCCAACCAAGTAATTTGATTCATTTTCACCCTTAGGAGAGCGTGCCTATTCCTCTTCCAGTGCACTTTAACATCCGTGGCTGAAAATCGGGTCGTTTCAATAATACCATTAGCGGAATTAAGCAAGTGATTTTACATTTTATCTATACACATGTACTCTACCCGATTCAAAGGAACGAAAAGCAACAGATGCACTAGTTCTACGTGTCCGTAAGTAACGTACCAGCTACCTCGACGTTACCACAAACTACTCGAGTCACGAATCCGCGGATTCATACTATAGGTACCTACCCACCAGACTATCCTAACTGAAGCAAATGACCCCAGATGTCGGTCACCTTCCCCTCATAAATAAACTGCTGATGAATGCCAAGTTCAAGGTCGACAAAAAATAATCAATTAAGCCACGGGTGAGCAATTAAAAATAGCTCAATTTCTAGATTCCAGTGGCAGCTGCATCCAACAAAAAAAAACTACTTTTTCTTCACAGGGACCGAAAGAAACCGGCCTTTGCAAACGGAATCACTTTCAAGTCTATTATCATCCAGTTTAGAGAGTTCTACAATGCCGAAACCTCTCATTCTCGCTAATTAAATTTCTTCGGCGCTCCCTTCGGGTGGGACCACCACTGCGACAAGGACGTCTAAAGAGAGAGGATACGGAAGTTAAGATTAGGGGAGGAGAAGGGCCCGGGGAATGATCACAAGGGACCCGCCGAACGGAAACTACAAAACGCCTCCGGTCATGACCTCACGGCAACACCACCCCCTCACAACCACCACTCCCGGGCCAACAATTTGACCTCTCAGACACTTAAGGTCCCAAACCTCTTTCCCCCCACGCAGGAACTCCGTGTTCTCACACATTCTGCACAACCACCGCGGTAATTTAGGTTTAATGTTGGGAGGTTTAGGAATGAAGACAAATTCACATGGAATACACATGGGGCACATATTAATTCACATGGGGCACCGGCTCCCCATCCTGGAGACCCAGGTTCGTATCCTGGCATTGGTAGAATTAACGCCCGTCCGTTCTGGAGAGTTGTGCGGACGACTCTTAGTTGCAAGACTCCGTTCATCTTAATATTATCCGTTATTCCGTTATCTTAATATTGATCGAACTAAAATAAAGACACTATGATACTATGGGAAACAAAGTTACCGATTCTGTAGTCAATATATTCTGATAAATGATCTAGGTTTTTTCGCCATATTAACTCAGCGGTCTTTGGGACCTTCTATCGGGGCAGGGACTCCATTTCGGCTGACGTTAAATAATCAAGCACGAGCAACGGCATATGGAGAGCCCTGATGATGAAAAGTGAGTCGTCCTTTGAAACGTCGGCTGAAATGGAACCCCAGGCCCGGCGGAAGACCCAGAAAGCCTCCACTCTCTATAATCTACTCAAGAACAATTCTGAAAGGAAACACTTCAAACATCTGGATCAGGCTTCCTTAAAGCAGTACGGCATGGACGATTACAAAAGCAGAAAAGTCAAGAGGCTTGAAGCATTCGAAATGTGGTGCCATCGTGCTACAAATCGATGAAGAGCAAATGAACTGGCCGAGTGACAAACGAAGAAGTTGTAATAAGAGAGGGAGAACAGAGAATACCGCCGGAAACACTAAAAAGAAGACGGGATTCCTCAACTGCATTTGATTGATTATATGAAGGTGATCGTCGAGGGAAACGTGAATGAGGAGAATGGAGAAGGCAGGACTCGCATTCAATACATAGCGCAATTCGTTAGGGGTGAGCAAGAGAAGAAAGAAATAAGGAAACATGAAAAACTTATTAACTAACAATTTGTTTCCTCTATTGAATATGAAGAGGTTCATCTACATCTACATGATACCCTGCAAGCCATCACAAAGGTGTGTGGCAGGGGGTGATTTCTCACCAAACATGCACTACATATCATGCATAAAAAAGGAATAGTATTAATATAAGTATTAGTCAGAATTTCACTATTTAAAAAATAGAAATTGCAAAGCAAACATGCAAAAATATTCTGTTAGTAGGGTTAGCTTTATGTACTCATACCAACATGCTATCCATTGCTACTCTCCGATTGGTCATATTTACCGTTATTCGTATCTCTAATTGTCCGAGGGAAAAATGACATTTTAAATCTATCAGTTCGGCAATAAATTTCTCTAATTTTATGATTATGGTCCAGTCTGCCATAGTAAGTTGGGGTTCGCAAAATATTTTCAACATCATCACTGAAAATATTGTCTTGGAATTTATAAGTCTAAATTTCAACCTGCGATCTAACAATGATTCCCATTTCAATTCATTTGATAGACTGGTTACGCTAATATAATTATCGTATCGTCCCTTTACACATCTTGCCGGTCATCGCTGCTCACGTTCAAGTTCATTATTTTGACCGATTTCGTAGGGATTCCATAGGTTGGCTGATAGAAGAATCGAGCAGAAATCTGCGTCAAACCAAGCTTAGGATTGTTGACCTATGATGATGTAGATGAAATAATCCGACATATAATTAATAATGCATAGGAACAAAATGTAAGATACATATAAAGATTGAAAAACTGAGTACACTTGTAGAGCGCATCAAATCAAAGATTCCTCACTTCCTTTTCTTGAATAACATGATATGTTTCAGGTCACGTTGAAATGAGATAAACTAACGCCGTACTTATGTCTATGAAGACTGCATGTAACCACGTATCTTCGCTTTGATCTCAACTACGGCGGTGTACAGAACCTTATTAGAGGGACAATGATGCAGACCTTGGAGTCGCTGAAAGTTTCTGGGACCCCTCTGAAGGGGAAGACGACGCGACTCCCACAGCGTCGGGAAACCGATAAACCTCGCGCAGCGCGTTGCTGTCGAGAACAAAAGAGCAACGTGCTCTGTATCGAAGGTGGGCGGAGATGCGTTCTTTAAAATTCCGACCTCAGCCTCATTGGTGTCCGCAGGTTTCGAGGGCGAGACTTCTCCGTCGGCGAACGCGATGAATGGTAGGAGGCGCCTAATCAACGGCCGTCCGCCGGCTCAGTATTGAGCCAGGGGGAAAAAAATAAAGAAAATAATTTATGTAAACACAGAAGACGAACGCTCGCCGAGGACGAGCGCGAGCCGTGCTGTCAGCGCATGCGCGGTCACGTCATCCGGCGTTCCGCGAGATGCGCTATCGGACGCGTGCACCCTTGAAGAGGCCGCTTTCACCGCCAGAGACTTCCTTCCCTGCCAGTAAACGGTCGCGCTCGGGACTCGCCGAGTTTCACGTCACGCGATCTTGCTTTTTTTTCTAAATGAAACGCACCAAGCAGAAGGTATGTGCTATCATCCTGCGAGGCAAAATCGCAAAACAATACACGGTTTGAAAATCAGCGATAACTGACCAAGCTAAAGATAGAGAAAAACAAACTCATGGACCCGACCATCTAGACGTATTTCATGATCAACACCATTTATTTATGCGTATGTAAATGTAAGTGCAACGTTTTGCTTTAATTTAATTTCCTTTTCTTATCTGCAATGGCCTCTGAGGGACTCGCCTACGCTCATTGGTGTAATTTTATGAGTAAAAAATAATCTAGCAAGACTTTTACACTGGAGTTTTAACAAATCCCAAATGTCATCTCACTCTCATTAATAGTAATACTTGATGATGTCGCGATACCGACATTTTAACTCTCATTCTTTAATAAATCACAAATTTTAATGGTATCAATAAGAGTACAGTATAATCGTGTTAGTGACTGCAGTCTTTCGTTAATGTACGTATTTGAATATGTCGAGGATCGAAACGAAACCTCAACTTGTCCCTGAATAAGTCTCACGTTGTTACTATTTTGACGGTAACGATTGACTCCAGCAATAGCCTGTTTATATGTCATTTATTAACTCATACTCTTTTTTTCTGTTCAAGAATTCAGTACCATCTTGCCTATATTTCCGCTTATAAATGATACTTAGGACAGCCATTCGCCGAGCTGTCGGGAATTAAGATTGGAAATTTATCGGAAACTCTTCGCTTTCTCGGGATTACCTGGTAGTTGCTCGTCACGTAACGTTACCCACGAACAGATTTATGATGTAAATATTTCGTTCTTGTTTACGAATTAGGCTTAGTCAAAAATGATAATAGATCCCGGAATCTTAGGGAACGAAAGAAAGTTGCTTGAGGGAATGAGAAGGCATGGCATTTGGAAGAAGCAGCTGGTAAGGGTGAAGTGCTTTTAAAGGCCGTGATTAAGGAAAAAATATATGCCAAGAGGCCAAGAATGAGGTAGAGAATATTTTTCTGAAAGTGAAAGGATAAAAAATAATATTCACACATATACTCCCACTTCAGTCCAAATTCGAAATCAGGGAAAATTTTTTCGGACCCATTTACACACAGGATGATACTGTACGCTATTGCCAAGAAGACTCATTTTCTTCTAGTGGAAAGCTTTAAGTATAGAGAAAACTCCAGATTTTCCGGTCTAATGACTGGTAAAGGATGAACGGATAAGTGGAAAACACGGATTATACACTGTTTGGTTTTTTTCGGATTCATTTATCTACGGTGCGCATCCAAAATAATTAACCTCCCTAAGAAAATAACTCAATTTGCCGAAGAAAAGATCGTCGCTGTAAATAATAGCATTTTATGATAAAAAAGAATCCAGCAGATCTGTCCTGGATGCAATAAAATGTTCGCAAGCCTCGGGTGGCAGCACGAAGACTGGCGTAAGACATCGGTCGGTAGTTTGTAGTGAAAGTCACGATTGGAGGAAAATAACAGAAGTTTACTTAGGTACCTTTGAGATCACTGCCGATACACTAAATAGATTGGCGACGCAGGGATAATCCGCGGCCCGGATAAAGCGCGCACAGATAATCGCGAGTTTACTGTATCAAAGATGGATAGTTTCAAATAGAAGTATAAGTATGCTTGATCCAGAGGTTTTTTATTTGAGATCGTCGTAATCGTAACAAAAGTTAGCAGAACGGGATGAAATTGAATTTAAGGTGATATTCAGCATCAAACAAGAGACACATTTGGGGTGTGTTTTTTGTGACTTAAATTCACTACAGTCTGTGTAACGAATAATGAATTACTGCCGATGAAATACTGATCAAAACAAAAGGCGAGAGACACATATGGATCTCGCTCTTATCAAGAAGTGGCCATCCTATTCCCTCGCGAATAAATTATTTGCTGAAAAAATATGATGGAGTATGCATTTCATTTAGCCTGACATGTTTAGCGATAGGTGATAAATATAAAATAAAACTATTCACTAGTAAAATCCTTTCTATCATTTCCACAAGTTTCAACCCTTGGTCGTGATTTTAACGTCACTTACAAAAAATCGAGTGTGAGGCATGGTTTTTATAAGACAGATGAAAGATAGATCTACAAAAATGAAAGTATCAACAGTTATTGGTATATCCCTACGGTCTCACTACCTATGATTATTACATATTCTCCATTTTTATTTTCTTACAAAAAATATAGAAAGCAGTAATTCAGGAAGTCGTTCACATTTCTTTCGAAAAAAAAGAGAAAAAGTCTGTGATTTAACGGAGACTTTATCCCGCTAGAATTTGATCGGTCACATTCCAGGAGTAGAGGGAAGGCTAAACAAACACTGATTTCATTTCAATCAAAACTTAGGAACCGAAAATAAATTTGCTTTTACTCAGGACAAACTTGCAATGCGATTGGATTGTTGTTAGGAATTTTAAAAACTTATGTGCTCCACTTAACGTTTAAGATTCCCTGTTCAGGGGGGTTGTGATTGACATCGACATGATCTCGAATAGGTAACCAAGGAGTCACGTGGTACGAACACGAATGGTTTGCAAATTTATTCTGTCTGAATCGCTCGTTACAACGTCATTAATTGTTTTCACTTGAGTTTCTCTCATCTGTAACGACTATAGATCCCATATATGAAATATAGCACATGTGTAAACAATGAATGTAGTTGTAATCAGCAGTTTTAAAGCACTAAATTTGCGAACTATTCATGTTTATACCACGTGACTCCTTGGTTACCTATTCGAAATAATCCCGATGGTTTCAAACACAACCCCCCTGAACAGGGGATCTTAAATGTTAAGTGGAGCACATAAGTTTTCAAAATTCCTAGCAAAAATCCAATCGCATTGCAAGTTTGTCCTGAGTAAAATCAAATTTATTTTCGGTTTCTAAGTTTTAATTGAAATCAAATCAGTGTTTGAAACCAATTCGAGATGATCCCGATCGTTTCAAACACAGCCTCCCCAGGAGAAATCGCATTTGACTTGACAAACGCGAAAAAAAGGCGGTTTATATCTTCATAAAAATAGCGTCCGACATGACTTATTAATACTTGGGCAGTATCGAGAATTGCTTTATCTCGCCACGTTTGAAATGTAAATATTTTGCTTAAATTTACGGTCGACGGAATGTTCTTTCATGTTGCACGCGATGGCCACCTTTCCTTAATTTCCCTACCAGCAAAGGAAACGGTGAACTCATTTCCTCGTCCTGCCCACCGAGCATAATATACGAAGAGGCTCAACGTTTTCATCAGGCCTTGGCCATACTCCCGACCTCTTCCAATCACTTTCACCCTTGGCTGCACGTTCTCCTCGCCCACCTAACGAAACATGGGCTAAGTTCCCGAAATAAGAGCTGCGATATCATACTCCATCATCACTCGATGAAATAAATCGACGGATCATAAGGAATTGTCATGATTCGGCCAAGATAACTAACAGCTATGATCACTTGAACTATTTTTTGGATAAGTGGGATACTGGATAGAGGCGCGAAATTTTCATTGGACGGAGGAAGTATGGAGAGAAACCCGGCGCCGACATTAGCCTGCTCCACGGTTTAACGCCTTAGCCCACGGACCGAGTATTGAGCACAGCTGTAAGTACCTACTCTCAGCACAGTAGGCAAGTAGGAACTGGTATCTAATGAAAAGTTTTCCACAGATGGGATTCGAACTCGGGCCCACAAAATAGGAAGCCATGACTCTATCCTGGCTTCTATCCTTTTCTTCCTCACTCAAATTGGGATATGGATAGCTGTAAATATATCCAATGGCAAAAATACGCGTCTATCAATGAATAGCGTAGGTAGTTGCAAGTTGGTATAAGAATTTAAAGCAAACCCAACTAACAGCATCATATTGCATGCTTGCTTTGATATTTTTATCTTTCTTTTTTAAATTGTGAAATTTATGCTTGTATATTATTATCTATTAATCCTTTTATATGATTGATATATAATGCATGTTTGGTGTGAATTGACCCCATGCCACACACCTTTATAGTGGCTTGCCGGGTATTATGTAGATTTAGTTGTAGCCATCACAACTACTCAATCCCCTGTGATGAATATTGGAACACGGTAGTGTTCTCTCTCATTGATAATGAATATCAGGTATTGGTTCATCCCCTCTCCTCCCACCCTCTTTCGTTGGCTCGCTGGGTATTAAGTAGATGAAGATGGTGAGTATTCAATAATAGGAATAACTCGCTTCTCAACCTTAAAAAGTGTGTAGCTATCAATTTTTGGAGGAGGAATAATTCGATAGAGCGATCCTATAGAATTAATAACACGAAGATCGAAAAAGTTGGAACCGTAAGATATTTAGGTGTAACAATCACTAAAGATTTATCGTGGGGAAGACACATAAGGGAAATATGCGGCCGAGCGAAGAGAAAGCTAGGATTTATAAAAAGAGTACTTGGGAAATGTGATGAGAAGACAAAAGAGCGATGCTACTTTTCACTAGTTAGGCCCCACCTTGAGTATGCAGCCAGTGTATGGGATCCTAATGAATCAGGTTTGATGAGAGAACTAGACAGTGTGCAGCGTAGAGCAGCTAGGTTCGTCAAAAGGTGTTACGATAGGTTGAGTAGTGTATCAGAATTAATACAAGAATTAGGGTGGGAATCATTATCAGAGCGTAGATTAAAGTTCAGATTAAATCTATTGCAGAAATTTCAATCGGATAGCTTTACTGAAGATGTTAGGCACATATTAAAAACACCAGCGTATTATGCTAGATTCGACCAGATAAATAAGATTAGAGAGATAGATTGTCGTACAGATAGATTCAAAATGGCTTTTTTCCCCCGTACTATAAGAGAACAGAATAGGCAGCATAGGAAAGGGATAGGTAGGGGAAATATTTTAGAGTATTCTGTAGTGCATGATGCATGTACTAACCCCTAAAATACTATAGATACTAACAATCTAGTTGCATGAGACCCTTTAGTTGCTTGCTTGCATGTTAGTAGTGCATGCTTGGTGACCTTCACCCCCTGCCACACACCCTAGCGGTGGCTTGCAGGGTATCGTGTAGATGTAGATGTAGATGCTTCTCCTGAATCATAGAGGCTTCGGGCATTCCGAGAGAATCGAGATCATCTCCAATGGCGAAAACAATTTTTGTTGCGTTGTCAGCAATGGATATAATCTCTTAAACATTAATTCAAAGTTTTGTTGCCAATGGGAACCTTCACTGAGAGAATGCGGCCATAAGTCGAGCAAAACGCTGCGGTATCCTTCGGTATAACTACTCCTACGTTATTTGTCTTAACTATCATTAGAAACACAGCCGGTAAATGGGATCCTTACAAGGTGAGTGTTGAAGGGGAGCAGTTGCAGCTTCTTCCTGGACCGCCAAAAACTGACGTATTTTCAAAGAATGCCCCGAAAGCCTCTTGCGAGGACTAAACGGGGGCGAAATGGATCAGAGTCAAATATTTTCCAAAAGGTATATACATGACTGCATTAGAGGTGAAACGCGCAATTATGCATGTTACACGCATGTACAACCAAACGATCGGTAACTAAAAAGGAATGTAATTGTTACTATGGGATAAGAATTTATGTAAAATAACTAAAATATTATAAATAAGAGATTATCAAGGGTTTTTCCTTATTACAACGGGAGTTGACTTCACCTAAGATCCCTTGTCCCCCTAATTATTTGTAGGCTTATGGAAAAAGGTTAGTTTTTAAGCTGGTGTCAGGGTACACCAAAGGATAGAGAGAATTTGGTCGGCATTAGCCTTCTCTTTGCAATAGGCGACAAGGTGTATACTTTTTAACTGTCCCATCCAACGTGAAAAATGCTGAACTACTCGCTCCGGGTCAAAATGACCCGAAGCGTGTAGCAATAAAAAGTCAGTAGTCGTCGTACCCTCCAAACTTCACTCAAGTAGGGTCCGGTGTCCTATTGTCCTATGAGAAACCTGTCTCTACCATGGTTCGAACTGGGGCATTTGGGATAAAAACCAGTACTCAAATAGCTGACAAATTTCTGGTATTCGAGGATGCTGTTTATATCAGTAGCGCATTATGATCTCTCCTTGTACACGGATAGAAAGGCATCTTAAATATATCTGTGAAGCTGTTGCGAGAGTCATCCTTGTGAATTTCTTTTTTTCCCAGATAAAAGTTGGCTTTCAAGACTGAGGAGGAAAATCCAAGAGTAAACAGAGAGGAGACGAACTTTTTTCTGTCTATAAGCGATATATGTACGTATATTTGAAAGAGGCACGGGTAAAACTTTCACCAGTGTACGGCACAGAGAATCTTTTGTGGAGACGAAGTGTCACAACCCTCTGAGAAAATGAATTCATCGAGGCCGAGAAAATAAATTTTCAATTGGAAACGCCTTCAAGCGTAAATGGAGGAGGAAAAATCGTATGTTTGCATACACTTACTATTTTGACTCACGAGAACAAATCATTCGCGAATAGAAAATAGAAAAGAAATTCGATGTGCACTCTGTGTACTTCGCATAGGGGGGTGGAGCATACGAATGTCTGTCTATTGTTGACAATAACGCCAGATACGGTTTTTTGGGAATGATAGCAACCACCTCTCCGGCAAAACATTTTTCTCTGGCCTTTGATGTACGTTATGTTTGTCTCAATTTTGAATCACGAGAACAAATCATTCGCGAATAAAAAATAGAAAAGAAATTCGATGTGCACTCTGTGTACTTCGCATACCTACTTGCAAAACCAAGGGCGTGAGAACTTATAAGAATTGAGCATAAATCATTGCATGCGATACAATTAGATTAAAGGAGTTGTTGTTCGTAAAAAGCAAATGAGGAAGAACAGACAGTGGGGTTAGGAAAGGAGGTGGTAAAAGGCAACTGGGGATATACAGAATAGTTTAAATGGAACTAGTAGCTGATATCAAGGAGATTATTAAAGCGATTACTGAAGGTGCACAGATAGGGAAAAAGTAAAGAGAATGGCCGGTTAAGATGAAGTAAAAACCGGTAGACAGCATGCTAATCTGAAGTCATAAATACCATGGATAAGGGAGTATTAAGGAAACAATAAGGGATAAACAGCGTATCAGTACCACATCGAAGCATCCCAATCGGTATCCCATCGGTACAATACCTAAGATTATGCAAATAAGGAAGATCAAGTATTTAGATTGGATAATGTAATATCATATAATATAGTGTATATACAAAGAGGGCATTAAAATGTGAACATTTTCGTTTTTTTAGTAATGCATGGAATTACTATCCTAAACAATTGTTTTAAAATTAAGATATCACTGATATGCACTCACGAACCTGAAATCGAACCCGCGAACTTGGGTTGGAGGGTGTGGATAAACTAGTATTAGAACTCAATCACCAGAGAAAGAAGAGTTTTCAATACTAAAATCATATCAGATCCCAAAACAATTAATATCCCAAGTTTTTACCGAATAACAATAGGGATACAGACTGAAAACCTAATTCCAGGCAGATACGAATAAGGCAACAATCTACGTTGGATTAAAACCATCATCTTTCTAATCAGCAAATGGGGACTTAACTCCGACGGCAATTTTTGTATCACTATTTGTCATTAGTGCGTGCAACGCAATGACTACAACAGTCATTTGAACCCTAAGAAATATGAGAAAAAAGTATTCATTTCTCGAAAAAAACCGCATACCGCAATAGTCAGTTCAAAGTTGCAATACGATATTTGCCCCTTCAATTATCACCAAATTAAGCACGATGAAATACACAGCATAATATCTTCACCTGTTTCTGTCTGTGTATACAAATATTTCTAAAAAACGGCCTTCGGGTAGATGGTGCAGGGAACTGGAGGCTCACAAGAAAACGACAGGTCAAACACGCAACCGGGATCGGGTTGGTGTGAAAGCCTATGCTATTGAGTATGGATTCACTCGAGTTTGACTGTTTCCAAGGTCGGCACTCAATCCGTTGGATGGGGCGTTATAATTGACACACCCTGCAGCCTTTCGTAAGGAGTACAATAATACCAGTGGCCCTCAATTCTACCCACCAGTTAATCCTTCTTAAACATCAATTTAAGGTACCTACGAATACTGCCGAAAACACCACTGCCATCCACTTATTCTCAAGATGAAAATAATTTCGGCTATCGGTCAACTTTGCCTGATAATCACTAAAACGAAACATCTTAAACAAATGAAATAGTAGGACTGAAAAGGTAATGCGTTGTTGGATTGGAAATATGGTACGATATTCCACATTTTGTGTGTATGTACTGCACAATGTCTATAATCCAGGATTTAGAACAAAGTACTGCGGAGCGGGACGTAACATAATCAAATGATACTCCGAGTCTCACTAGTGCATCGTCAGGAGGGAAAATCATACTGTAGGCGTGAGATAACGTTGTAGCTCCTTTAGAACTACGTTCTACTCCTAATACTCTTCAGAAAACCAAAGTCCTAACATCGATCATTGGTTGAATTACATTGGAGTGGGCATAAATTCACACATGTTACACCCTTGATCGGTATCTATAGTTTCAAGAACATCTCGTAACATGACGAACATGCTCATCACAATTTACCGCTATATTCATTGAAACTGAAAATTTGGTTCCCAATCAATTTCGCCGAAGCTCTTTCCAAATCGGACAATTAAGGTTTTATCCACAATACGAAACTAGTATGGCAAAAATATTTATAATGACGTTTAAGATCAAATACCGGTACTATTGAATGTCCATTTAAACCGATCCAGTGAAGGAAGGAACGGGTGCAAAGGAGGCCAAAGCGTCTTAAATAGCCTATTCCAAGCAAAAGACGCCAAGGGGTCACTGTTTTACGTGGCGGACGGAGTACCGAAATCGAACATCTACATCTACATAATACCCTGCATGCCACCATAAAGGTGTGTGGCAGGGGGGGAATTCTTACCAGACATGCACTACATAACATGCATAAAAAAGGATTAGTATTAATATACTAGTCTAAACTTCACTATTTAAAAAAGATAGACATTGCAAAGCAAACATGCAAAAACATGCTGTTAGTTCGGTTACCTTTAAGTCCTTATACCAACATGCAGCTATCTATGCTATACATCGATTCACTCGTATTGGACATATTTACCACTATTCATATCTCCAATTGTACGAGGAAGAAAGGACATTTTGAATCTGTCAGTTCGGCAAGCATTCTCTAATTTTGTGATTGTAGTCCAGTCTTCCATAATAAGTTGGAGTTCGCAAAGTATTTTTAACATTACTGATAATATTGTCTTGGAATTCATTTAAGAGATTAAGTCTAAATTTCAACCTGCGATCTAACAATGATTCCTATTTTAATTCATACAATAGACTGGTTACGCGAAAACAATTATCGTATCGTCCCTTTACAAATCTTGCCGATCTCCGCTGCCGACGTTCAAGTTCATTATTTATGCCGATTTCGTAGGGATCCCATATACTGTCAGCATATTCCAAAGGAGTTGTAACTAGGGGAAAGTAGCTGATTTCTCGTACATGATCGTCACATTTACCCTATACTATTTTGAGGAATCCCACTTTACGATTAGCTTGACCCATTATTTCACGTATGTGTTTACCCCAGGAAAAATCAATGGTCAGTCTTATTCTAAGATATTTAATGGATTCCACGTTTGTTAATTCATTATTACTTATTTTGTAAGTGCTAGGGGGAGAACTATCCTTTTTCCAAAAACTCATTAACACACATTAAAAAAAGTTAATTTTAACTGCCATGCATCACACCAATTTCCAATTACTTGTTGGCCATCATTTAAATATTCTTTATATTTTGGGCATATAGTTTCCCTGTACACTGCTGCTTCATCGGCAAATAGACGAAGCTTACTTTTTACCACCTTATTGATATCATTTATGCACAGAAGGAATAGGAGTGGACCTATCAAACTACCTTGTGGAACACCCGAAGAGACCAAATGCCGGTGAGGTAACACCTGGTGGTAACATCGTCCGAAACAACCCTTTGAACCCGATCATGTAGAAAATCACTTATCCATGATATAATGTTACTGTCTAACCTATAAGATGTTAATATCAAATTAGTTTGCTATGAGCCACCTTGTCATAAGATTTCTTGAAATCGAGAAATATTGCATCCACTGTAATATTATTTTCGCCAAAAAATAAAATATCGTGGGAAAGGAGAGCAAGTTGAGTTTTACATGATCTACTCTTCCGGAAACCATGCTGAACATTGAAAAATAAATTCTGGCTATCTAGCTGCCCCATAATTGAACTGACAATTACATGTTCCAGGACTTTGCATGAAATGGATGTGTAGGATATAGGTCGGTAGTTAGATGGCTGCTCCCTATAACCATTTTTAAAAATGGATCTTGCATCGGCTGCTTTCCAGTCGGTATGCAATCGGTACGACGTGTTCGGTCAGGGATTTATTAAATACTATTTCAAGGTAAGGTGAAATTTCGGAAACTACTCTCTATGCACGCGGGAGGGAACTTCATCTTGGCCAGGAGATTTGTTGGGGCTTATATCTTAATTAGCTTTTCAATACCATTACAGGAAATTTCAATTGGTTTCATCAGCTGCTGAAAGAGGTCAGGAAAGACGACAGTTGAATCCCCGGAAGAGAAGCGTCCTCCTAAGTAGCACGTATTACTAAGAACAAACTAGGTAATTAATTTAATGAAAAATTTGAAATTCCCACGATTCGAACCCAGTCTCTCAGGATGTGCAGCTTGCACTCTAGACAATAACAATTTGATCCCCAATTTTTCATGACCCAAATAGGTCATGAAAGATGGCAGTGACGCAAGAAAAAACCCAGTAACTGCATGCAGTTACAGCGCGATTGGCCCTTAACAATATTTATAAGATCCTCAGCCATGCAAGGAAAATCTTTCAAACTCCCCGGTCACCGACTGTGATCAGTCACGCGTCCAACTGTCACGCCGTGTACAGAGAACGTTCCATTCATGTCTGCGGTACTTGCAAAAGTCATCTGTTTACCGTGGGACAGGGCGGGAAAATGTGAAATTTGATCTTGAGCGAGGAGCTGCGTGCTGACGAAAGCGAGAGATGGCCTTTTAAGTTCTCGCCAAGTGACATATTATAAGACTCCCTCCCTTGCTTTCTCCAAATGAGAAAGCTGTTCTTCTGGAGCCCCATCGTTTAAATTTTGCGAGATCCAGAGTCGATATTGGACTGGAAGTTATTTTCTGCTCTACGCTTCCTCTCGCTTCTTAAGATTACTTCTAAATCTTCTTCCGTGAATTTACCCACCTTTTGACCGTCTCTCGCATCCTTTTCTCGGACCCTCTTTTTATAATCTTCGTTTTCTCGCTGCCATGAAGAGTTTAATACAAAATGAGCGACAATTATTCTAAAAGAGTTACCGAACAAGAATTACCGAAAATCTACATTTACCATCACACCTTACAATAACTTTTCAGAAATCATTCTCGGTAAAATCGTGTCAATTTTGGAATAAGTTACCGGAAAACATAAAAAACACTACCTCGATTAATTTATTTAATAAGCCCACTGTTTAATTATGTGAAAGAAAATGAAAACATAGAATAGACATTAAATACGAGAAACCATAAATTGTGATACTATTTATAGCAAATTGAATACTGAAGATTGGAATTGGTTTTTAATAACAAATTTTATTGCTAATCATTTGTATAAATGCCTTGATGTCTGTAATGATTTGATTAGTTTAGGTTTAAGGTATGATTTGTAATATTCGCTGGACTTACATCCCGTTTTGTATTTTCACTAAATTTGGCAAATGAGCTCACACTTTTTAATTTCATATGTATATCATATAATCATATGAAAATTATGTACTAATTTATCATATGTAAAACTGAAACAATTATTCTGACCTAGTATGTTGCATATTATGTATTTTTTCTTATTTGCAGACAAAATATGTTATAATGTAAACTCCTGCCCCATAGGAGCAATAGCTCATAGGACAATAAATACTTTTTCTATCCTATTCTATTCTAAAAAATAAGTTTTTAGTGATGGGTTAATTAATCTGAGGCGCCAGACTTTAACCAAGTCTTCTATGTGCAATAAATTCATCTTTGCAATAAGAGGCTCATATAGAGAGAGGATACGACAACAGATGCAACATAGGCAGAGGAAAAATAATGACGCCGCAAACTTCAAAACCACTGTGGGGTAATAGAGACTCACGGATGAAAATTGTTCTTCATTACAAATAGCTAACTGAAGTGATGAAGGGAAATGCCAAATAAATCGAAAATGTTCACTATTATGGAAGTCCTACAATAACTTGTATTATTCACAGGATAAGCTTAGACTTAATGCATGAGCGTAGGCGGATATTACGCATGGAGGGGAAAAGGATGGAGTAACATAGCAACCACGTAAATCACTCAAAATGTTGCTATGCGATCACCCTCTGATGAATATTGTGTAAAAGAGCAACAAATTCTCACGAGCCTCCAAAATGGGATATGTGACTTCATCACGGACAACACCCGTGCTCACCTTATGGTTATTTTTCAATTTCTCTTAGGAGAGCGGATACGCGATCGCAATTTACTTCAAGTAGCTAATTTAAACTGGTAAAGCGAGTCGTTACTTAAGTTGCTGCAACAAGTGCGCTTTCAGAGAAGGCAGCGTCATTGATAGCGACAACGCGAAAGCAGGTGTTAAGAATGATACTGCCTTTGGACATTTTTTCCTGAAAACTATTGCGTTATTTTGATAACTTTTAGAATAAAATAAGAAATTAGAAAATGTGATGCAATTATAATCCCAATATTATGTCTCACTGTTAAGTATACCAATTTGTATACACAATTACAAATGGGTGTAATTTGATGCCAGAAGGAACCTCGATATTCGCACTTTATACATTTAGCTTTTATACGATGACCTATGGTCATGTCATCACCATTTGCAATCCCAATCCATCATTATTCATACCTCGATCAACATATGGAAAGAAGATAAATCACGAATAATCTCTTGACTATACTATTGGCTGATTTGTTTTGACTTGCTGTATTCTGGAGACACATGAGTTTTTCCTCTGCAACTAATCAATCAACTCACTGTGTTTAGCGTCTACTCTCTCAATAAACACACCAAACTTTGAACCTTATGTTTTTACAATTCCGCCACCAGCAACGCATATCATCTTGCATTGCATTACCCCCAATTGCAATCTTGCATTACCCATAAAACAACGAATATAACATCAATAAAACAAAATGACTTTCCCCTAAAATTGCAGACCATATCAAACTTTTCCGGCAACCAAGCATTGACAAATGACATTAGCTTGCCCATTTGGTATATTGAGCACTTAAATTTGACGAAATTATCTCACCGGTGAACGAAATTATCTCACCAATTTCACTGAATTTATTTTTACTTAGATAAAATTTTATTATTTTATCATCGTCTTCACATAATGCTCAGGAATCTAAATTAATTTTAATGCAAGGAGGCATTAAGTAATGAAGCCAATTCACAGACCTTTACGAAAATACCAGGATTTAGCCGTAGAAAAAATTTGCGAATGTCAAACCTATAACTGAATAACGATGACAGACCGCTCTCCCGCCAAATAGCCTGAGATTAGTAAAAAGAAGAAACTTAATAGGGTATGTAATCTTTGAGACCACACACTTAATGCAGTTTTTCATTATTATGCGTAACAGCCACATTAATGTGTCGAAAAATGACTTTAAATTAGTTTAAAAAAAGGATAAAAAAACCAGTCATGCAGGTCGGTTCTCACAAAATAGTGGTTTGATGGTGACCGCGTGGAATTTGATGACTACCGTGGAAGAAGTAGGCCAGAAAATTGAATCATAGTAAAAATGGAACGGAATATTAGTAGATTTGAATGGCTCCAATCCGTGACTTTAAACGGAATCAAATTCAGTATCATTATCATTGATTTTTATTTATATGTATGATTAATAATAATCTTCCATCTTGGAAAATAAAAGAATGAAACTTTGTTAGTTTCACTTTAAATTTGAATAAGCACGACCCGGGTTTCGTAACATAGTTACATCTTCAGGTGATTGTTCATGCATACAACATCTTTATATACCAAGTTGGGTGCGACAGTAAGGGCATCTACCGTAGGTATACATCGTATCGTATTCAAATATAAAGTGAACCTAACAAAGTTACATTCTTTTATTTTCCATTATGGAAAGGTATCAGATAGTCAAGCCTGAAGTTATCAGCTAATCCTTCCGTCTGTTTAACGGTATTTCTTCCTATTCCTAAAATCCCAACTATTTGACCAACACACGAATCTCCTTTGTTTTTACAATTAAAAGTGTGTACAATTTGTTTGAGGGCTAAACTTGTGAAGGTTTAATATATTTTATCATTAGGGCAGAGGTTCCATATATTTTTTCATTCTTATAGCTTTTAATGTAGGTATCGATTTCAGCTTTTAACATTTTTCTAGTTTGACGAAAATTTAATTCAGCAGAAATGAAATATTCCGGTAATAGGAGACCTTTTGGCGATCGGTCAGGGAAATTGGTAAAGTCATTCCTTGTGTGGTAGTTCCTTCAATTTTTCCTTCCTTCAATTTTCAATTGATGTTTTGGCAACGGGAAATATACGCAAATAGAAGGAGAGTTCGCGATTAATTTATCGGCGTATCCTTCCACATTGCGTGCATCGCGTTTCCCGTAATTTGGCCTTGGCCTTCATATATGTACACTATTTTTCACCCATCTTCAAGCTGCAGTTCTCGACAGACTATTCTACTTCAGAATTTATTTTTTCTACAGCTGCATCAAGTATTTTCGTTCGTCTAATGCATATATTCTAAACGTCAATCTTCCACGAACCTCTACAGTAGCAATATGACAAATTCATTAAGCATTCGTCTTTAATCTGCCTGATAATTTACAAAATTCTTTCCTTAACCTTCCCTTCTGCTATTACCACCAACACAATTCCGCTGCGCAAAACGTATTGCTAGGTTTAGTGAGTTATAAATCATATTTAGTTAGTTTTGTTGTGGACAACAGACCTTGGTCAATTACTTTTCAAAATCCTTCATATTAATAGAAACGTGACACGAAAGAAAATTTCTAGAATTTCTTTGCTTTGCAATGAGATTCGCAAAATCTCAATAAAATATGGGCCTTTCATTACAATATCTCTATGGCTATAGAAATCGATGATCCAAATAGAAACTCAAAGCCAAAATCCAACACCACAATCCAATCCAGCGGTTTTACGGAAAATGGCCGTAAATATCTCAAATGTCATTTAGATAGATACCTAAATTTTCGAAGATTGTCATACCTACACGAGGGCAACACAACGTGATTTCATACTCCTTTTGCAGTATCTAGTCAATGGTCAGATATATGTTTTACATTGGCTTTTCAAAGCAGATGGTTAAAAATTACATTGTAATAAGGACGATGACTAAAATCCAGGATAAAATTGCTCCCGACCATTGTTGCTAGATCGGAGGTTAAAATCTCATCTCGGGCATATGCGTCGTGCTTACCTAAAGATTTAGCATAGTCTTACTTCTGTAAGAGCATGGAATGTAACCTTTAAAAAAATGAAAAAAATATTTTTAAGCAAGCTTTCTAAAAAAATCAAAATCTAAGAAAAAGAAATATCTTCACTTCGTACTAAAAAAAGAAAAAATAATATTTTATCAAGTGAATTAAAGTTTAGCCTAGTACTGCAAAAAATGAAATGCAATCCAAGGAAATTATCCACACAATGAATTATTTATGAACTTTAATAAGAAGTAATTTTGGTTTCAACAATATAACATATTTAAAGTTGCCTATTTATGCAAGGTCACAACGAAAACCATGGGGCGCTCCTTCATATCCGATGTCAATATACATTAATTAAATGTAAAGATATTGGTATTCAGTGGAATAGAGCGCTTCAATATATAATTTCTAGAAAATCTTTAAATTAACTAAAGTTAAGGAGCGAAATATAAATGAGAGCGCCACATGCTTTTCTGTTTTGAATGTTCTACGTTTTGCCAGAAACAAATATCTTCCACACGTGTGATTGTGTATAAAAGTACGCCCTAAGCCTTCAATGACGTCCTTTGACACTTTAATTTGCCCAGTATTAATCTTATCATTATTTTCAAGATACATACTTTGAAGTGTACTTCCCATATAATCGACTTGCTAAGCTTATATCAACTCCACCAATATTAAAGTTTGAGGTTGATGATACTGTTTTACTACAATGTTCATACGGTGCATTGTTATCATTAATTCTAGTACAAGTCATGATAATGGACGTAGTACAGTTAAAATCAGCTGACATGATTGTAAAGTCCAAAACATCGGGCGGAAAAGACAAAGAAACTATTTCATAAAACAGCGCTGCGCGCTTTATCTCTTGGGGAAATTTGCCTGAAGTAGGGAGGAGCGCTTGGACGCTTGGTATTGTAATCGATCCATTCGGAGCAGCAATTTGCGGTACTCGAGGCGAAATCTCATTATGCAGGCCAATGTAGGGCGAAAACCATTCGGGGCCGAAGACAATCCGCGGGAAACAAAGGAAAGGAACACGCCCGTCGCGTCTCAAGGTGGAGCCCACCCGGCGGCGGTGATTTGAACGCCCGTGGTCTCTTGGGAGGAAATACTAAAAGGTTCAAAGACTATTTGTTTTCCTAGTTCCTATGCCGCGAGGAAATGTTACACGTGGTTGTCGAGATGAGAAATCTGACAGCAAAAGTTTCAAAAAGCAGCAAAAATACACGCAGGATTGTATTGATGGAAAGAATAATGTTAGCTAAGCACTCAATAAGAAGGAAAAGAATCAATTTTCTGGATTGCACGAGAGCTGGCGAAACAAATGAAGAATTGAGAAGCCATTTTGCGACATAGCTAAGGATTGGTTAGGAAGGAAGAAAATAAATCACGAGCTACGTGGATGCGCGGCAGCTTGAAGGGACAAACCGAACACCACATGCAAATATATAATCTGATAGTTGTTGATTTTAAAAAAATGGAAACATTAAATTGAAAACATTATATTATAATCTGATCTCTGACCTTCACCTGGGCATGAACGTAGTGTTGTCTCAAAAGATATAACAAAATAAGTATACGAGTGAATTTTCGCGTTGGACTTCCGTATGAGCCACTGGAGACCACTTTGGACGCTTAGCCGACCTCTGTATAATTAATAAGAGTCACTGGGGAGAAAGTGAAATTAAAATCGACCACAGAGACAAGCCGTAGATTACTGCTAATCCCTGAAATGATACCAAAGACCAATTTGTGAAATAAAATGCTTAGAGAAACATGCATTAAGCTAAAAAAGATTCGATTAAATACTCGTACATTTATTTCAACAGCTGTATCAGGGGCGTGTTTTTTCTCGAAAGACTCAACTTTCGAGAGTCGACTGTTGGTTGGATATGTTTGGCTCTCTAATATTTCCTTCTAAATTGGATGGAAGGAAGACAATAGACAGAAGGATGCCTACCTTTAAAAGAAAATCTTATTAAACTAGATAAAATATTTCCGAGGCACGAATTTAGATAGCAAAAAATAAATCTCAAATTAGTAAAAGAGCAAGCAAGGCAACTAAAGCTTGAATACAGGAGTAGGTTTTGCTGTTTGGGAAACAAATTAACAGGGTATGGACAAAGAAATACGTAAATAATACAACACGCCAAGGGAAGAGTGTGTTTCCCTAGAAGTAGGTCCTTACTACAGCAGGAATGCAGGGCTGCAGATGAATAAATACATCGTTTGAATGTACATGTGCCGCATGTTTCTCTTTGGAAAAAAGGAGTAAACAACAATACAGCCACAGAAAAGTAAAGACTGGAAGCATTTATAAAAACGAGCTACCGATGAATTATGAAGGTAATAAGAAAGATGAATTGGATAAAAAAGAGTTGTAAAGAAAATTCTGAAAAGAGTCGGGACTAACCTCTTGATTGTGCATACAGAGTCTAACTCAGACACGGATGCCGACCGAAGAAACACATAACAAAGAGTATGCGTCGGCAATCAAGACGTTGCCGGTTCCAACCCACACCGAGAATGGCTGCTATGTTGTCTTGGTATTTAGTTCAGGTTAGATAGAAGCGATATAACCTAAGCAGTCGAAACACCTTGAAACCTACTTCAACACCAAGATCCACTTCCGCAAATGATAGAGATACTACAACGGGCAGTCTTAGATTTAAAACACCTGCCTCTTGTTTATGTCCACTTCCTTTTCGGCCCGGTCGTTCTTCGCGGAAATCGTTCGCGGACCAAGCCGCGGAGGAAACCGCTTCGGCAGTGATGAAAAAAACTGGCTCAATTTTCGGGCATGGAGAGGGGGAAAGAGAGAGAGCACTTTTTTTCCTTACGGCCTTTCTCAATCGCCCGCGGCTATCTCATCCTGACTTAAAGGACCCGGAAAAACCAGCCAAGCGGCTTATAAGAGGAAAAACGCTATTCGCCATTCGTTTGTCCTTGGCAGGGGTTTTCGCCGCCTCAGGTGGAAGGCTCGTGGTTAGAGAGAGAGAGAGATAGAGAGGTGTTCATTTTTCTTCCTTACATCACTCGCCTTCGGAGGACGCTCAGACGAAGAAAAGGAATCGAGTGTTCTCCGGGAGGAATGATGCCGTGATAGCTGAGATGGCGAAGACGCCACTCCACAACCGATTCTCGCGTCGATAGCCATCGTAATTTTTTTCACTACGAGTTTTGTTTTCAATCAGCTCAGAATATCCTTCTTCGTAATCGTTTCAGAAATATCGGTCACTCCTCCCATACTCCATCATAATTTTGTATCAATTAAAAGTAAACAAAGCTGTTGCCTTTTGAAACCAGGAAAACGTTAATATCCTCCATTGCCTTTCTGCATTTCGAGTTTTTTGTTTACTTTATAATGATATCCCAGGTGAACTTGATTTAAAATTTCAGCGCTAACTAAATTCCTGTGTAACGTTTGTGTTAAGCTTACAAAGAGATGTTCCTGATTCCCTGAAGGTATGGCTTAATCGCCATACCCTTAAGGATGCCTACTAAAAGGTGGTTGCCTGCTAAATACTTTATTTCCACGCTGATTTCATTTACGCATTATTTCTTTATAAAAATCCCGATTTTTTAAATATTTTCTTCAGAACTAATCACTTATATTACTATAATATTATATCTAAATTCCATTTAATACTCTGCTCATCCCACAACAAGCTTTCAAAATCATTCAAGCTTTAGTCTCTAGAATTATAGGGTCTAGTCTCTAGAATACTCTCGCATCTTCTTATCACCAAATGTTAACCGAGGCCGACCGCTATAAAGCCAGGTGCCGCTCTTCATAGATTCTAAGGCTGTGGTCACACCTGAGCGAAGAAAATACCAATGTGCACGGACGAAGAGTTGGTATATGGTTAACATTTGGTGATAAGAAGATGAATGAGAAAGTTACTGAGATCTAAAGACACCAGAGTACCATAACGCCGGCCGGTAGGCGGGCGCCACCGCAATGACCGGCGGGCGTCACGCCTTCACTCAAAAATATTTTTCTTTCTTAAATGAAATATTACCTATGGAAAACTTTTTTAATTTGTAGAGGAGGGTCGTGTCTACAACGCATAAAAAAATAAGCGAAATCGATGGCGTAGGTACATCGTCAAAAATCGATTTGAAACTTTAAAATTGTTATAAACTTTACATAATTGTTTATATATCACAATATAATCCCTTATTACATTTTTTCAATTCAAGGCATTTAAAATAAACCCTTAAGCACGTCTGTAGCTCAAATAGTCTCTGAAATATACCGTAAAATGTGTAGTAAATTTTGCAAAATTCGAATTTTGCAACGTTGCAATATTTCGGAAACGGTTGAGTTTTTGCAAAACACTTGGAAGTTTTCATTTTATTATCAAATGGAGCCGTTATGCTAAATTTGATCGAAATCGGTGACCCTAAGGGTCATTTTTGCGGATTTTCTGGTCGAATTGACGTGAATGACCCGCGTACAGAAATGGAATATTGTTATTTGATGTTTTTTGAACTTTTGCTGCATTGGCTTATTGATTTCAGCGGATCAGTGTTTGATTTCATGATATCCTTTCATAGTAAATTGTCTTTGTTTTAGAGGACATATATTCTAGAGCAATAAATTCCCTTCTTTCCTAGGGTTTAATGATGACAAATATTGAACAAATCTGTGGTTTGATAATACTGTGAAACTTTTACTACCTATAAGTGGTTAGTTCGCACCCAGATGATCTCGTATTTTATTTAATCCAACCAAGATTCGTATGCGCCCATCAGGTTTGCCCCTTGTTCTTGGAGAAATATGTGCATTTTAGCTTAGGTACATGTTATTTTCCATTTTACATACAGATTTCCTTCTTCCATCCCTTTATTCTTTAATAGTTAAGCGTCTCGTAAATGCATACCTAACAATTTCTACAAAGCAGTATCATTACACCTCTCAGCCGCAAGTGAGTAGTGCATGCACAGACTATCATTTTTGCATGATGGCATGAACGTAAGTGTAAAATTGGTTCTCTCTAATGAATTCGGTGATGGTTCATCCCGTTCCACACGCATTTTTTATGATTCGCAAGATATTATATAGATACAAATGAATATACAACGTCTTCAGCAGGAGAAAAGGGGCCAGCACTAACGTTAAACTAGGAAAACAAAAACCTGATGAGGCGAAAGAATATTGTTATCTGGGAAGCCGAGTAACCCGCAATGGATGAAGCAAAAGATAAATTGTCAGAAAAACAGCCCAGGCGAAAAGGTAAAATTACTTAAAGAAGATTCTGCTTATAGCTGCAAATACAAGCGTGGAATAAGGAAAAATTTCATTGGAATATGCATCTGGAGTATGCTTCTTTATGACAACAAAACATGGACGATAACAGCAGCAGACAAGCCAAGGGTGGAAGCATTCGAAATGTGGTACTACAGAAGAATGATGAAGATAAAATGTATCAACCGAGTGACAAACAAAGAAGTCTTATAAGAGTGGGAGAAAAGAGAAGTCGGCTGAAAACGGTAGATAGAAGACGGAACAACTCAATCGGACATATCTTGAGATACGATGGCCTGATGAAGACAATCGTCGAGGGAAAAATGAACGGGAATAGTGGAAAAGTCAGGCCTCGGATGAGATGTATCAAACAAATTGCGAAGGATGTTAAAGAGAATAATAACATTAATATGAAGAGATTAGCCGAAATGAAAAACGAGTGGAAAGGTGCGTCAAACCAATCTTAGGATTGTTGACCAATGGTAATGACACAATGTGAACACGAATGTATTCTAGTTGTATTTGTACAGCTGGCAAATTCTTATATTCAGTTATTTTCGCATTTCTTGACTTTTTCAAGAGCTATTTTAAAAATAAATAAAATTTCAAATAATTTTCTGCCAATAAGTTATGAAAAACTAAATCCATGGTTTCTACCTCTGCACGCCTTTTTTATGAGCTTTCTTCTCTTCAAGAATATAAAAAATAATATAACTTGTATAAAACTTAGTGGGATCCATTCATTCCTAAAAATATACGACAAGTGAAAAGAGAAGCATTTTAGTACACGTTTCTCACCAAGGTTTGCAATTGCAAATACTAGCATCGGCTGAAAAACATCACCACGTGTGATTTACCACTGGAGATACAATAAAGAATAATGTTATTTTGTTCATATCGTAAAAGAATCTCTGAATTGTTCTCAGTATTTTTTCACGTTGAAATTTTAAGTGTGAAGCTCTTGAAATCCTATTATTTTAAATCTAATTAGGCCAATAAAAGACATAGTAAATTTCTGCTAGAGGCTTTCGCAGCGCTGTTGTGCTAGTATCTCCATGGTTTTCGGGTAATGCTGAGTCGGTGTAGCTTGACGACGACATTTCGTGGCCAATGCAGGCTGATCGGAGCTGATTTGAAGATTACCAGAAAACCATGGAGGAACCGACGAAGATTAATTTTTTCAGAATAGTGTTCCTAGACAAAGGAGGAAGAAAGATGCAAGTAAAAAAAACATTCTACAAGAACATTGAGATATGTTGTTCAAACGAGTTTTCTATGTTGACCGAGAGTACGAGTCTCCATATAAAATAAAAACTTTCAAAATGTAGTCATCAAAGGATACACGGTACCATTTGATGACAACACTTTTTCACAGTACCCACGAGGTACCTGGTTGTCTATTTATAAATATAATCTTTCAGCCCTTGAAATGCTTCCCATTTGTATTTTGACATCAGTATTCTTTTTAAACTGTTGCTCAAAAATCTGTTACTCTATGGTAACACTAAAACCCTCAGCACACTACATTTCATTCACGTAGTGCCATCATACAGTGAAATATGGTTTTCACGCAATGCTTTACAGCGATAGCGATTGGACTCCATGAAACGTTTGACTTCTAGCTAGTATCAACCCTCTTTAAAAAGAATCTCAAAATAACTTACTGTCAGGTCTCGAACTTTTGGTGGGATTAAAATAATTTAAGAACGGGTTCTCTTCCCTAATGACACTTTTATGAATATAGCATAAAATCCGATGCACTGAAAGGTATTATAAGTACTGTTTCAATAAATAAATACCCAAAAAAGAAAATTAAAAATGCACTAAAGTACTAACCGTGATATCGGAGAGTTTTTAAAATATTAAGTTTCTTCCTACTTCAATCATAGGCTTGTTATATGTTATTTCGCCCTTTTATTACTTCAGTTCCACCGATTCCTCACTCTTCAAATACTTCTTTTCCCGTCAGGGAGGTTGTATCTCTACTTATCTTAACTACTCTATAGTTGCCCACCCTTTCTACATTACCTTGTCTCTTCTTCTATTTATCATCCATCAATCAATCGCTTCAATTTTGAGATTCTCTCTTGGTTTCACTTCTTTCCCTATCTATAAAACGTGATCTCTCCCTTAATATTTCTTAACACACTCATTTCCGCAGTTTCCATTTGTCGTTCTGATCTCGGCGTTTCGTTCCCCGTTTCCGCTGAGCATGTTATTATTCCTCTTATTAGCGTTTTTCTAATTCGCGTCTTAGCGTCCTGTCTGCCAAGTTAATGGTTACATACGCTATGCGTTGGAGAGTCGGAAATTTCATTTGCTACGTCTATTCGCTCTTTGGTTTCATATAGTGGCATTTCGCAGCTTGTCACTGTTGTCCCGAAAAACTTAAAATATCACTGGAAATATTGAAAGTGCCACTTGGTGAAAAACCGGTTCACCACAGTCAACTGTTTAGACATCGGTTCGGCCGTATAAACGACCGTGGGTTCGGCCGAACCCGTGCTAACTGGATGAATCCCACCACTAGCCCGAACCCCTAGCCTTTTTCATCCGCGGCCCGTAGTAGTAAGGACGCAATCCATCCCTGCCCGTATTCTTATAAGGGACAAAAGGGATGAAGACTGCATGAAACATAGATTCAGAACGTGAAGAGGCAGTTATGGCCCTCGTATAAGTGTCTATCTCTCGAGTTTCGCAACATACTTCGCCCAGCTCCCCGCGAACAGTCGTCCCCATTACTACCGAATACGTCACAGGCCTTTCGGGGAAAACTTAGTGATCCCTTACACGATGACGCGGGCATCTATCCCACCAAGTACCAAACGCATCAAGATGTTCTCAATTCTCCCACGGAGCCGAAGACGAGGACCGTATCCCGTTTCATCTTCGGCAAAATCTCCTCCACGACCTTGATGATTAACAAACAATGTGTATGTTGGATTCCTAATGAAGGGACTCGGACTTGTGTGGCGGTTATAGTACAGACATCCCATTTCGGGGGATCAGGTTCGAATTCCGGCATTGGTATATATTTCTCATGAATTCGAATTGATCTATACGTCTCAACTCCTTGTGTGCCGCGTGAAGAGAACTTCAAGTGCCCTCCACTAGGCAATCAAGTGGGGACCGGTTTTCCACTGAAAAATCCGCCGGGCATCGAACCCGGGCCCTCGGGATGGGAGGCCAGTACTCTAGCAATCACACCAACCCGATCCCCACCAAGAACTGGCAGAGGCAATATATTAAGAGAATAGATTATCCTGAATTTGGTCTTTGGGGAAATAAGTATAATTACCATTATCATGCGATCATAAAGGAATATATATTCGGCGACATTCGACAGAAAGAAGCACTTTTCACTCCAATTTCTACGCTTCGATCATTAGGCCACGTTGTAAAGAAAAAAGTCAGCAGCCAGGTAGAAAGACCTTGGGATTGATCTTCATCATGGGGAGAAGGCTTAATTACGGTTTTGGAAGGAGCACTATGGTTGACTCACCCCAATAGTAAAAACTGCGCAAATCAGTTGGATGGGCGGAGGGCTATGGCAAGCATATTTCAGCAATGATTTAGTGATGTTTGACGTTACATGTCAAGAACGTGACTCCAAAAAATAGAAAGAAGATTCTCGCCTTCATTTGACGCCGCTATATGCCCACACCGAAGCAAAAATATAATATTACAACAAAATATTTTGGGAGAAATATGCGGCACTGATCGCAGAATATCTCAAGCCAATAGAGCTTTCGTTGCGAAAAGGCCGCCTAGTGATCCAGGAGGATTCTTTTAGAACTGAGAAATAAGTACGAGAAAACATAGTACATAGTAATAGTAGCGGTTATTTGGGGTAGCCTCGAGATAGGGTTGTGTGGTGGCTAGAGTGCTGGATTTCCAATGCGAGGGCCCGGGTTTGAACTCCATCAGTATGATAAGTTTTTAATTCTGTGTCCGTTACCCAATTGAGTGCTTTGCGGAGAACACTTCAAGTGCAGTACTACGTCCGTCGAATGGGACGTTGAACCTTGGTCTCCTTGCCACCTTGGTTCAGAGCAGGGTGATGCTAACAACGGGTTTCTCTTCACCCTTCCCCATTTACTGTAAAACCTTACCTCTGCCTACACAAAAACCGTTCCTAAATAGCACAAATGACCTTAGCTGTCGTTACAGACCACGAAAAATTTACTTATCTTGCGAAAAAATCAATGTCTTTTTTACTAGCATGAGCAGTGGCGCTCTCTACCAAATTTAATTTAAGCTATGTCCGTTAGGACCGGTGTGGAAACGTGTCCCGGTCACCCCTAAGTATTAATGATGAATGAATGATAATTTCAAAGGAGGCCCAGTCCATATCGATTCAGGCAGGGGCCTTACCTTCATAGTCTCAGATGTTATTGAATTTAACATATGTCAAACTTCAGGACAAAGTAAGTAATACGTATATTTTAGTTTTGTCCAAAAAAATTTTTGGCCCGAGATACAGTCCACCGAACATGGGCCCGCGAGAGCTATTTTTCAAATGCGATTTTTGACAAAATACTAAAATGCTCATATCTCAGGAACGGTTCAAGATATTTTGCTCCTTTTTGTTTTATTTGAAAGATAATAATTTTGTGAGAAAAATGATATCCTTGATTTGAAAATAAGTGTCCACATTCTCTTGCTGCAATTTTTTTATTTTATTTTTTTTTATTTAAAAAAATTGTTTTTCTTAAAAACGCCAATCCTAAAAATTTTTATTTTTTTTACTGTTTATCGGCACCATAGAGTACTACAATCCCTTCAAAGAAGAACTTCCACTTTTCAGTTTAACAGGTTTTATAAATTAATGTAATTTTTTACCTTCCATGGTGAATTTCTTGATTGCAAGTTTTTATAATTTTGTTATTTTAAAACACCAATCTCAAAAAATTTGTACTGTTTGTGATTAACTAAAAACAACAAATGAAACAAAGTTAGGAACTAGTTAAATGTTGATAATTTTTTTAGATTTTCTTTATTAATAACCTTACAAATCATTAATGATCTTCTGGAATAATGTGGAAGATTCTAGATGATTCCAAAATGTAACGGAACCTTCTAGAACAATTTGGAAGCTTCCAGATAATTTCAGATCATAATAGAACACACTTCAACAATCTACAAAATTGTAAATAATTCCAGAAAATAACAAAATACTCTAGAACAATGTGGAAGCTTCCAGATAACTTCCGAAAACCTCTGAGGACAATGTGGAACCTTCCACATAATTAAAGAATGTAACAGAACTTTCTAGAACAATCTGAAACTAACCGGAAAATTCTAAATGTTTGACCTAGCATATAAAAGGGAGGACACATGAACTGACAGTTCAGTTGTCAACAGGCAAACAAAGAGAGTAGTTAAAAAAATTTTTTGTTAACAGTACCTGTGAAGGTTTTTGAGAATTCTGCTGACTGACTGGGTTGTGGTGTTAGTGGAAAAGTCTATTTGAAATGTCTTCTGACTGGGGCCATAGGAGAGTGAAGTGTGCTGACTATTTTCATATCCATAAAAGAGTGATACATAAGACTAGAAAAAAGACTTCAGGTTGGAAATAAGAGTGCTCATTTTAAGACTCTGTTTCAAAGTGAAAATGTTTCCAGTAATGACTTTTTGTGTTCTAAATGCTTTAACACAATATCAAATATGGCAATAAGTGAACAAGAAGCCCTCAATGTTGTGTGTGATGCAGATTTTGTAACTGCAGAGGAAGAACTACACATCCTGAATCAGTCAGCTACAGAGGTTGGTGTTAGTCCTGTTAAGAAACCATGGTCAGTGAAGTCAATTCATGAGATGTATGCATCAAGAAAACACAGAGACATTTCTGGAGCAGTGGGTGAGCATACCAGAAAAAAACTGACCAAACTCTTCAAAGTAAAAATTCCAACTTCAGAAGAAAATGAACCAAAAGGAGCTTGTGCAACCTGCCAAGAGTTTTTATCAAACATCAGTTCAGCTGTTGAATCATGTGCATCCTACAATGATAAGGTTCAAGTTCTAACAATTATCCCAGTATCCTTTACAAAGAACCAAATTTTGCACCACATTCCATCTGCATCAAAATACATGGTGGACAAGACAAGAAATTTGAGGTCAGCAAAAGGAGTGTTTGGAAAACCAGATCCATATTATGGTCATCCTGTGAATGAAGCAAATGTTCAAATTGCACAGTCATTTTATCTGGAAGATAAGTGGGACTGTTCTCGCCAGAGTGCCAACAAAAAAGACATTATGACTATGACAGTTGCAGGAGAAAAAGAGGTGAAAGTGAAAAGATACATGACCCGCAGCATTTAAGAAACTTTTGCCATATATAAGAAGGAACATTCAACATTGCATATTGGAAGATCAACATTTTATGCATTACGACCTAAGTGGGTTGTTCCACATCCACCTAGAGATGTCTGTTTATGTTTGTACTGTGCAAATTTTGAACTGTGTGGTAGCTTTGAAGAACTTACTTGAAGATATGACATATAACACCTTGGTTGGACATGTGAAGTCGTTAGTGGTCCGTGACATAGAACGAGAGATATGTTTGTTTCAGGACTGTGGTGACTGCCCTGGAAAGGGGGGACTCAACTTAAGAGACACTTGGTCTGGATAGTGTAGCAGATAACTCTTCTGAAGTTACACATGCAACATGGGAAGAAAATAAACTCATTAAGAAAAATGTTGCCATTGATACCTTCTTAGACGAACTTGGGAGGTGGACAGTGAAAGCAGTAACACACCAACATCTGAAGAAAAGAAAAAATTGCAACAAGAACACATTGCAGAAGTGAAGGGATGGGTAGAGGCTGCATGTTTAGTGCTTCACTCTGATTTTGCTGAGAACTGGTCTGTGGTTCTACCACAAGAAGTTAAAGGATATCACTGGAGTAATGACCAAGTTTCAATTTTTACAGGAGTGACATATTTTCAGAACAAGACCACAAGTGTTGCAGTTATAAGTGATGGCAGAGGACATGACTCAGCACATGCATTGTTGGCGATACACAAAATTATTCAACTACTGCAATCACAGGTAGAAAAGATCATAATTCTGATGGTGCCCCGAGTCACTTCAAAAACCGTTACCAACTATTTGAACTTGCAAAGTCTCTTGTTCCAATGGAGTGGGTATACAGTGCTACTGGACATGGTCAGGGGCCCTGTGATGGTGTAGGAGGCCTGCTGAAGCACCATGCAACAAAACATAATCTTTCCAGCCCAAGTACAGCTGCAATTCAGAATGCCAAGGAATTTACAAGAGTGGTGCAGTCACACACATCAATAAACCTGATTCTGTTGCCCAAAGAGGAAGTTGAAGAATTCCGCCAGCAGAAAATAAAAGAATGGTCGAACCAAACTACCCCTGTGAAAGGAATTCAGGAGACACATGTCTGGACTCAAATTGATGGGCGAACTTATATTGCACGAACTTTAAAGAGCAAGAAAGAAGAAATTTCATTTGTCCAACCAAGATCTCATAAATGCCAAGAGAATACTCAAATTCACGAACTACAAAAAGGAATGTTTGTGGCCTGTGTGTATGACTGTGACTGGTGGATTGCAGAGATTATAGATATTAGTTGTGAGTTAAGTGAAATCATTGTTAACTTTATGCTGCCACATGGACCAGCTGCTGGACATAGATTCCCAGATGAAAGACAGAAACACCACCAACAGTGCTCACTTCCAATTCGCGATGTTTTGAAGATTTTGGGTGCCCCAGTTCCTATTGGTTCAACAGGAAGACATCACTCAATATCAAAGGAAGATACTGATGCGGTTGAACAAATTTTTAGTTCATTAAATTGCTAAATTCAGTTCTAAGCAGAGTGCACAGAAGTATGCTTCGGAACCTGTACATTTTTTAACCTGCACATATATTTTGAAAGCTATTGATGTTTGAAACTTGTGTCTGTTACCCATATTTAAGAAGAAAAAAATGTCAAGTAAGACTAGAGATTTTGATTTTATGTGACCAATATCTGAGAATGTGGTAATGGAAACTGGCTTAATGTTTGGAAATTTTTTGAATTGTTTATAAAACCTGTTAAACTGAAAAGTGGAAGTTCTCCTTTTCAGGGATTGTAGTACTCTATGGTGTCGATAAACAGTAAAAAAATAAAAATTTTTAGGATTGGCGTTTTTAAGAAAAACAATTTTTTTAAATAAAAATAAATGAAATAAAAAAATTGCAGCAAGAGAATGTGGACACTTATTTTCAAATCAAGGATATAATTTTAATCACAAAATTATTATCTTTCATATTAAACAAAAAGGAGCAAAATATCTTGAACCGTTCCTGAGATATGAGCATTTTAGTATTTTGTCAAAAATCGCATTTGAAAAATAGCTCTCGCGGGCCCATGTTCGGTGGACTGTATCTCGGGCCAAAAATTTTTTTGGACAAAACTAAAATATACGTATTACTTACTTTGTCCTGAAGTTTGACATATGTTAAATTCAATAACATCTGAGACTATGAAGGTAAGATTTTTTCTTTGGCTGCCTGAATCGATATGGACTGGGCCAGGAGCATAAAATCAACCTATAAAACAAGCTACGATAGACCCGCTCTGAGAATGCTTTACTTTCTGGCTACTTGCGGCTCAGGTCAAATAGTGAGAGGATGAAAAGAATGCGGTCACATAGTGGTGGAATGTAGCCGGTTTGCACCGGTTTGACAGAAACGGTGCCTAACTTTTTATTGCTATGATTAACAGTTTTATTTCCATAAAAAACTTATTTAACATTATCATTAATGTTTTAAAACTATTTTCGATACCAAATCAGTTATTCTTACCTCTTTTAGCATTTCTTAGCCAAAGCAACTTTAGCTTCTAGCTTAACTTCTTAGCTAAAGCAATCAGCCTTCTTTTAGCATTTGATTTATGAAATAATATACTAACTTTGATTTATTTGATTTTTTTTACACACTACAAGTATACAGCACTTATAGATATCCATTATAAGTAAGGTAGAGAAATAGATATCCATTGTCGTTCCCTTTGAGGATAGATCTCCATCCAAGGTGTTAACGTAAATAACGCATATCAAGTCGCCCACGAATAGTTTCTGTAATGTACCCAAATGCAAGAAGTACTCAGGGTTTGTAGGGAGTCATAATTATCATAAAGTTCTTATTTAAAAGGTATTCGACGAGTCAATACAGAGAAAAAACGTACAAAATTGTTAATAAAAAAGTAATAAAAAGGTAAACATTAACACAGGTGGAACAAGTTTTAATCAACTCTAAGTAAAACTACGATTTTTTTAGTATTCTGATTCCCTGCATGAGAGGTAGACTAAGGTTTCAGGTCCTCATAACGGCTAAGATTATGCCGTAATAACTGACATCTTATCCTTGAATAAATCAATTTTATGCCTAAAGCAGGAATAACATTTAGGTCTCATGGGTTTACAGGCCGGCGTGTTAACGAAAATGAAGGAATATCGTAAACATTTCAGGCTTGGATAACCTGGAAGCTGTGGTAGCAGAGCATAGCAGTAGTTTTCATCATAAAATCAATTTCGCCCACACCAAGATTATTTACCGCTCTTACAACAATTGAGATCAATAAGCTAAGGACGCCAACGAGAACTGACTCCAGATAAATGATTTTACATCGCGATTCTGGGTACATTCTCAGCACTTCTTGGAAACTCATTCAGAAGATCAACTGTATAGCCAGCTGTAACTGATAACTTCAGGCTTAACTATGTGAAACCGTTCCATTGAGGAAAAAAAGAATAAAACTTTGTTATGTTCACTTGTATATTTTAATATACCTGAAGATGTAACTATGTTATATAAACCCGGGTCGTGGCTATTGAAATATATAAGTGACCCTAACAAAGTTTTATTCTTTTTTTTCCGTGTGCACCAAGTATTCATGACTCCGGTTAGCACTTAATTCAAATATCACCCTCTTACCAACCAGGAGACACTTGGTAGATAGTTAGAGCTGGCATTAAAGGTGGAAGATTATTTAATGCGCAGCTCCAATGGCCCGATAACGATGGACAGTAACATAACAGTTGGAGCGTTTGATGTTTCTATGCTTGACGCCAGAGATTTGTTACGGTTAGTACTAGCCGGGAAAGTATCATATTCATTAAATTTTTCTGTTCAACAGGCAGTCGCAGCAGCCTGCCACCCGCATTTCTAAAACATGTGGTATGCTCTTGACATATTAAACAATATCTCTCATGAAAATTGGACCTACGATCGTGGTAGCCTGGTTAAAAACATACTGGCCTAAAACCAAAGGTCGCGGGACCGGATCCCGTCCAGAGCACGAATGTGTGTGTTTTTCCATGGCTTTAGACTTTGGTTTAAATGGTGCGGTGTAACCTCATTCAATGGAGCATCTAAAATCCCAAGACTACGCAGTGAAATTTAATGCCGTTAGACATAGGGTTACCAGATCCATGAAATTATAAGGGAGGATATTGAGAGCTTAAATGCCAAACAAAGCCGGAAAAACGTTTACTGTCAAACACATTTAAAGACACTAATACAATTTATCATAGTGGGGGATAAGCCCAAATTGATAGGGAAATCATATATCAGAAAAACTTCGACCTATGTGTGTCAGCAATGCAAAAGAAATAATCGAGGGAAAACTATGATGGGAACGTGGATGCATAACATGGAATCTAGTTCATAAGGCTGAATGGGTTGTTAAGTCAAGTCAAGCCAAGTTAAGTCAACTAAGAATTATTCCGGACAGGAGGAATTCAAATCACTAGAGTAAGTCCTTAAAATAGAACATTTCCATGAAAAAACCGAAGTCAAATAACCGTGGGCTTTGTACAATGTGAGTTACACCCCTAACAATCACACCGACGTTCGGGTTGAACATTACCGTTTTTCCCATTTCGAGATGCAATTGGCTAGTAGCACCATATCGCATCTCTCCTACTCCGGGAAGGCAAAACCTCGAACATCGCTCATCATCATTCAGGCAGCTGAAGAAATACGGTTTCCCTATCATCGCTTCCCCATCGTAGTGCAACTCTTCCACCGACCAATTAGACAAAAACGCTCCTCGCAGACAGAGGTCTGGCCTGGGTGTCTGCCGACCGAATGTCTCGTCAGATTAATTCTCCTGGTCCCCGCCAAGACGAAGGTTTCGACACCGCAAACGTACTCGGGATATCGAGATGAGTTGGAGAAGGATATTTAAGCGGAAGACTCTCCTGTGCCACTCGTCCGTGCAAATTGATCGGCATTAAGGCATTATCAAAAGGCAAACAGGATATTAAGCAAGCCCTCTTAGCGAATTCGAAGTGAGCAGTTACAACCGCACTCCAGGTGACATTATTTTGTTTGCCCTGATAAGGCCTCGATTTAATCAACACCTACGTCCGAGGTCGGCCGATGAGATTTCTTCGTACCGAGTCGAGACTTTGGATTTTACGAAGAAGGGGTTCCCGAGGTGTTTCAATATTTACCCACCGTGGACTGAAACGGTATCAGTCACGAAAGCGAATGCGAGATAAATGACTTATTGATCAAAAGAGTTTCCAATTATATTCGCGTCAACAGCAATCGTCCCAGACAACAAAATCAACCGCGAGGCGTAAAAATATTGACATTTGGGGGCAAGACGAGTATCCAATGTCGTCATTATAATTTGAGGTCATAAATTTAAAAAGTTATCACCTATGATACCTGTATCTTTTAATGAGTGTAATGTTAAAATTTTACTGAATAACACACTGTTCTATGATCCAAATCAAATCTTTTTACTTACATATTTGCTTATGTTTTTCGAAATGAGTTCTCTCCTTTGACTTATGTATAATTTTGAAATCACACATTTTAAATTTTCAATACCATTCATTCGATCGTTTTTTCTGTCTTATACTGGACCCTAGTCACTAAGTTCCATCTCCTTTTATAGACACCTTTTTTTACCCCATTATAAACAGCTTTGATTTCTTTTCCTTAGAACTTATTACATCGTAATTCAATATACTCAACCCCATTCCAAAGCACAATACCTTATAAATACCGCTGAAATACCTAAACATGGGTGTATAAGAATGCATTTGGGAGCATGAGGAGACGGAAAAAATGTGATGATATCAATTACATAGGAAAATATTTTGATGTGAAATAATGCAATAACTAACGGCAAGATATCAAGGAGATCACAATGTATAATGACAATCTACGAATCTTGCTTTGCAACAAGGAGAAGAATTTCTCGACAGTAAATGAACAAAATACCTAGGGGCTGAGGACCACGATTATTTAGACATAATTTAAGATTAAGTCGACAGAAGCAGGTGATTATTGGGATTGGTGGGATTATGAAAGGTTTAACAAGTTAAGAAAATTAATTTGTACCTACAATTCCACAATTAAATTTATTCTTCTCAATCGATTTCAACGTCTGTGCGGGTAAATTATGTCACACGCAATGAGGATAAATTTCACTGCTCTGAGGTTTACTGGCTCAAAACATTACGACCTCTAATTATTCAGCGATGCCAATTGTATAGGCAATATATTGCCTTTAGCCAGCAATTAATTATTGCCCTCAAATGATGGTGGACTGTATTTATATTGGAAAATTGAGAGAACGCCACAGTATCTCTCCTACCTTATCGTCTACTCCTTTTTCCGGCCGTCCGCTCTTGCCTAACTCACTCTATGCACTCCCCCATTCCGACTCCTACTCCCCATTCTCCAACCCTCCAACGAATAAAGGGGTACTTTTGTTGCCCACGACACTTGGCGACCTCTCACTCTCTCAAACATTACGAAACACCAATTATATCAGAAGATTACAGGATGAAATTTCGCTCCAAATAACTTTTCTGGATACTTGAAATAAATGACTAATTTCTAAGTTATTTTCATTTTTGAAAAATACAAATCCGCAAACAACCATGTGGTTATGACGCGTTAAAAGCATATATTCCTAACTTAGTCAATTTACGAATTTACTGTTCCAACTTTTTGAATTCGTGGTTCATTGCACATTTCCGGAAAATTTTGAATTTCAATTAATCGGATTTATCGAGGACAATTTTTTGCCCCAATGAAGAATACATTTGGTAAAATTCGAAAAGAATTAGCACGACTTTCATTCCACGATTCGACCTCCACGATTGAGTATCCCACCGCTTAGATCGAAGCAGACCCGAGCGCATTCAACCGATTAATTGCACTATTATCGCGGTAGGGGTCCACGAGACACGTGCGTACGCATACGCGCGTGCGCGTAATATTTTAATATGCCCGCGATGAGTGCAACAAACGCGGACGAGATGAGAATAATCGGCGGTCAAAACAAATGAGCCGCGCTTTCTATTCCAGCGTGGTCGTTCCCCATTCCCTTAAGCTGGCGCGGTTCGCTTCCCACCGCGACCTCCCGAGCGCAAAGGCGAAAACATTCTAGGCCGGGGTCTTCCGATCCACCGATACTTGCGGAGAATTAATGAACGACATCGAGTGACATCGTCCACAATACTGTTGGCAATTTGACTGACCGTGTAGTTAAACCTCATTTTAATGCAAATAGTTCACCTACATCTAGATAGTACCAACCCAGAAAGCCAGTGCATAAGAGAGGAGTGACTGAGTCCGTATCAGGAAAGAATAACCGTCGAGAAAATAATTCTGTAGTCAGTAACCAAATCATAATTAAATATTATTACCAATACAAGACAGCAGCTTCATATGCATAACAGCTTCTAATTTCAACCTACAGGACAGACACAGGATTTATCTTGTAGGAAATATTTGTGTTTACATGCTATCAATAGACGCAATAACGAAAATACTTACAACGAAAATACTTACAACAACACTTTATTTAAATTTAGAATCTCAATTGTACTGTAAAATATGCATGTTAGCGACACTACCAATCCCAATATGCTTCACATGCATAACAGCTTCTAATTTCAACCTACAGGACATACACAGGATTTATCTTGCAGGAAATATTTGTGTTTACATGCTATCAATAGAAGCGATAACGAAAATACTTACAACACTTTATTTAAATTTAGAATCTCAAGTGTAGTGTAAAATATGCATGTAAGTGACACTATCAATCCCAATCAGTTACCCCCGCAGTCACTTTGATCATAGCCATTATTGCCCTTCGCTGTACGCGGACATAAAATGAGTTGTTTCCTTCCTTTTCTTCTCCTGAAATACTTCAGCCTGTGCCATAGCATGCCACTCACTTCTCTACTGGTTACGATTCACACTCTGCCACTCTGCCACTCACCCTGGAGGTAGTATTCACGGTGCTCCGTAGATGGTCTAGCCAAAGAAGGTATTTTATGACACGCAAAACCACCAGCTGAGAAGCGAATATTACTCAGCGCTCTGATTCCATTAACAGGATAACGAAATAGTTTCAACGCTGATACATTTCAACATGGGAGGGAGGCTTATGTTTTTAACATTACGAGGGGAAAAAAGTGCCGGGGACTAAGGAAGCACGGGGGTTCACGCTCGGCTGCCTCTGGGAAAGGCGCGGGAGGCGGGGCGGGAAAGTCACTGAAAGAGAGGATTGTGAGTCACGCTGCCAGTGAGGTCGCTGCCGCTCGATGCGCTGGCCAAGGAACTTCCTTCCCCTTTCTTTCGAGGTGAAGGACGATCGCTTAGGAGTCAGCTGAGGGAGGAGGCGGACGCTCGCCCAAAAACGACAGGAGGACTGGAGTTTATTGAAAGATAGCAACGAAATGAACGAGACGTGGGCCGAAAGATTCGAAATTTGGTCGCAACACGAGTACTCAGCTCTGGACAGCATAATAGCGTATTAGGTTTCAAGGTGCTCCAAATTCTATTGGGCCACCTTAATAGCATTACGCAACCCTGTTTTACCACTTTTTTACCCTCCTATAGCGCTCCGTAACTTACTCTAAAAACCAGTGGCGTCGGAACTATTTTCGCTGGGAGGGGCCAACCTTAAAAAGTGCCCGGCTCCTATAAAAAGGGCCTGGCTTCTTTGAAAAAAGTCCGCATTGTTTTGCGGATAGGAGGGAGTAGAGAACAGAATTCGCCTAGAAGAGCATATGAAGGTGGTAGAATATGTATCAGAAGGGAAAAAGCAAGCTGAAAACAAGTGAAATTTAATTTTTATGAATGAAGACTACTCATTTCTCAAGGGCCCGGGAAAATTATGGGGGAAAGGTGGCACTCCCTGCCCTCCACTTCCGCCGCCGCTGCTAAAAACCCCTCCTGAATGACGTAACGCTGCCAATAAAACCCTTCTTTTTTGCTAATGATAAAACGGATATTCTTCATAAATACCTAAATCATCTTTAGATACCGTTATTTATTTGCTAATTATCAAGTGCACCATCCTTATTACTTGGAGAAAGAATGAATTTCAGAATATTTTTCTCCCAACGGGTAGCTGGTCCCACCCTCCTTCCCTCTCGATCCAGCGTAGTAACGGGTAGAACTACTCCCTTTTATCGTAAAGTAATTTACGGCCAGCCGCTAAGGTTAAAGGCTAAGGTTAAGGCTAAGGCTAGGGCACTGTCTAGCCGATACTTAAATCTAATGCAAGAGAAATCCATGCCCAAGGCAGATTCGAACTTTAATTTGCCATGCTTAACCAACCTACAACAAGAACGATTAATGCCCATTACAACGTTTTGTTGGTGATAAGAAGTGAGACCATAAATTTTGTAGTGGAATCGTACGAATAAACACCTTTTGCGATGCGAAAACGAATCGATTTGGCTACTAGTCGAATGGAATCGACCCAGAATGATTTTTTCTCTGTGGAATATTTGATATTGCAGATACGAGATAGCAGAATAGAAGAATACCTGCCATTCCCTGTATGATCACCTATGGAAATCGCGACAATCGCCAGTGCGCGAGCATAGTTTTGCCAACATATTTCTGACATTGTCACGACGATGGGAAGATCAACTGATTCTCCGTAGTTTCCTCGTTCCCATTGTCCAATAGGTAGTAGTTGCTACACAAATGTCTTCATCGTTTAGTCCTGAACAGAGAACTGTGATGAAATTCAACTTTATAACTATACATCCCGACTCCTAGCACCACTAAGAAAATAAAAAAATACCTATTGTTTCCGATTTGGACACATAGAATTATTACCCATTCTAATTCGAAGCAATTTTTCAGAAACCAATGTTAGAGCTGGCGTATAGGGAAGAAAATACAGGGAACGCGTATAGGGAAAAATATAGGGAACGAAGAGAATTGGCTCAAACTTAAAGGCATGGTGGGAATTCTTGTGAAGGTGAAGAATCGATTGGAAAGAAAGAACGAGAAAGGTTTCGTAGCGGTTATAGGCAGACAGATAAAAGTGAGTAGGGATGAAATGGGAATTATCAAGCGTGAGGAAATAAGCCAGCGATACGGAATGATATAAAACTTCACTCAACCAATTCTCGAATTACAGTTAGTAATTATTCTGTGAGGCGACCAACTGCTAAGGAGAATTGCTATACTTAGGGTAGATGGATAATCGAAAAATAAGAGGCAGGGAACAGAGGGTAGATGGAGTGAAACCCGGTGCCGCACTATGGGGTACAGAGGTAGCGCTCACTTTCAAAATCGTAGAACTTTTGAATGAATTGAGATACTAACATAATTTTTTTACTTGAAAGCTAAAACCCTAAGGAATAGAGGAAAAATATGTATCACATGAAAAATAACAATAAAAGTCTGCAGAAAGTGTGCGAATGCCGTAATTTTTTCCAATTATTTTTATAGACTAAAATTAATCGGCGAAAAATAAATGTAAAAATAAAATTTGTTAACAAAAAATTATTTATTATTTCGACTTGGTTTAATCTTATTATGAATGAGTGTGAGAAAAATAGTAGATAATATATATTTCTGTTTTTAAACATTTATTTTTCGCCGATTTATTTTAGTCTATAAAAATAATTGGAAAAAATTACGGCATTCGCACACTTTCTGCAGACTTTTATTGTTATTTTTCATTTGATACATAATTTTCCTCTATTCCTTAGGGTTTTAGCTTTCAAGTAAAAAAAAATTATGCTAATATCTTAATTCATTCAAAATTTCTACGATTTTGAAAGTGAGCGCTACCTCTGTACCCCATAGCGCGCCGGTATTAACTTGAACGGCCTGAACTTAAATAAAGGCGCCGAGGGGTCCAAGGTTTCGCGTCCCACCCGACAGACGGTGTGCTGAGATTCATACAACCTCCACAAAGACTTAAGCATTTGAACGGTAAAACGATGAATACGTTTTGCCAATATCGAGTTTCAAACCAGTACTCTAAAAACTACAAAATAATCCAATCCCCATCCCATTGCCATATAGGCAACCTGAGGGAAAGAGAACGCCACCAAACGAAGGAAGCGTTGGAAATTACTTCCACAAAATCTCAGGTCCGAGGTTGATTCACACAAAATCGTGGGAGAATAATGTAATATAAAAATGAGCATTTGTGCTTCGTCTCATTCATGTCGTGTGTCATCGCCGACGCATGCTCAATACTCACGCGAGCTAGAGACAAAAATGGTGAAGTGAAGAGTCAACTATGTTGCAATATCTAAGCACACACTTATACGGTGTACTGACAAACTTCTATATTCCACCAACACTTGTACACATCAAGTTACATCTTCCAGAATGTCAATTCCTTCAGTGGCAACTTTATATTAAAATTAAAATATATGCTTGTTTAAACCTTCAAGTAGAACTTTTCTAGCCTATCGGTAAGTGAAAATTCCAAAATATTTTAAATATTTTCATAAAAAATATGTGACTTAAAAGAACTAAGTGACCTGGGCCTCGATCATGCATCTTCATAAGGCGTGCGCTAGCATTATCGTTATTATTTTATTTATCTTATGTCGGAGAGAACGTGATCTCCGCTCTTCATTTTTAGCACAGCACTTCAAAACGATTATCACAATCAGTGGAGCGAATTTTATAGACGGTTATTGTTAACCCTGCGCTACTTTAGGGGTAAGCGTTAACGATAAAGAATACGATAACACGGAAGATGCATCCGTGATTCCACACCAGGTGTGTAAAAACATATCATAGTAGAGCACAATTTTATCATGCATGCAATGTATGAGGAACATTATAGTTGTGCATAAAAATCATAAAAAATAGAAGCACATACGAAAAGGAGCACATTGTTCAAACAATTCAATGCCATTTCGGCTTAAAATTTGAAGGAAAATTTTTGAACAAAAGAGAGATAAAGTTGTCAGTTAACATTCATAAAATTCCGTGGATTGTTCAATAACTAGTGAAAACCGGTTCTTCCAAAAAATATCATTGTCAATATGCCCTTATAATTCTTCAAAATATATCCTTTGACATGTGGAATTTTCAAAATGGCTTTAAATTTCGTTCCAAAAACATCCAGTTTGAGAAAAAGAATTCAGAATGCAAAAAAGAAAATAAATTTGGTGAAATGAGTTTTAAAAATACATTTCTACTGATAACTAAGTTATGCACTTTAAGCGAAATTATTTCCTAGAGGTGTATTTGAAACATGGGAACAAAAATATACATATTAAAATAATTTATTTCGACATGAGTTTCAAATTCACCTGCAGTGCATGTGAACTAATTTCCAAATGTATTTGCATCCTAAAATAGAATTTAGATAGCCTTTTGTTGCTGTCACATTTTAAAATTACTTGACTAGCGCTCTCTATTTTCTTCTGACTCCCAACAATATCCGTTCCAGAGTCTCTTCGAACAGATTCACCCCCGAATTAATGGCTTTACCATTTACTTTCAATCTCATCGAGTATCTGACGTTACACATGAGGATTAATTTCAATATACATATTCCCAGGTTCTTTCTTTGTAAACATCCTCAGGCAAACCCAAACAACGTCGGAGAGAAAATATACGACGGGATATGAAAACGGATTCGACCACCTGGAGTCGGAGAGAAAACTCATTCATCCCAGGCCTCATTACGAACAGGATTCAACTCCGTCATCGAGAAAGGTTGGGGCAAACATCTGTAGCTCACGACCTCTCGGCTTTAAAGTGTCTCCGAAAAGGAATGAACCGGAGGATGGACGAGGAAAAAAATGAATGGGTTTTATCGAGGACGCATAAGCGGATCGAAGAGCGAGGATGGAAATGACCGCGATGGAGTGGGGAGGGGGGGTCGGATGGGGTAAGGGGGGCGGAAGGTTAAGTATACGCGGAGTTGGAAGAGGAAATGGGGAAAGGAGATTGCCGAAGATGCTTCCCCAACTGCTAATCTCGCGAGGGAACCGTTGTACAAAACCGTTGTACAACCGTTGTCCACATCTCACATCAGATGGTAAGCGGGAAAAATACAACAAGATCGCGTATGTGACCACCGGCTGAGCCAAAAGAAGTGAAAGGCTTTGCATCACTCATTCTCCTTCTGATCCAAGTAAGGTTTTATGTCATATTCATCATCATCATGGCTCAACAATCCTACGATTGGTTTGACTCCAGCCTCCACTCAATTCTTCTATCGGCCAACTTCTTCATATTGACGTAACTCCTCTCTTTTACATCCTTCACAACCTGTTCTATATATCTCATTACGGTATCGGTATGGTACGGTACGTCTCTTTTAAGCCTTCATACCTTAACATCATAGCTGTATTTTCCTTTTCATCTTTCAATACTTTTCATCTTCAACTGAGTTTACCTTCTCAATAATTATACGGATGATTTTTCGGGAGTTAGGTCCTTTTTTCGAAAATGAAAAATATTTTACTTTTGGCCGACGTTTCGGAAAATGTATTTTTTCCTTCTTCAGGGCTTAATTTCTACGAGGTGAATTTAAAAAAAAATTTTTTTTTAATTTTTTTAGTTCTATGAGGTGAATTAAAAAAAAAATCACCTCATAGAACTTAAGCCTCATAGAACGAATTTTTTAAAACAAATTCACCTCATAGAACTTAAGCCCTGAAGAAGGAAAAAATACATTTTCCGAAACGTCGGCCAAAAGTTAAATATTTTTCATTTTCAAAAAAAGGACCAAAACTCCCGAAAAATCATTCATATATTTAATAAAAAAGAGGTCTGGAATTCTCCTTAATAATACATTTCATCATTTTATTAGCCTTTCTGAACGTCCATTATTTTGCCTCTTACTATTGCCAACCGACTGCCATTTCTCTCCTACCACACGAAATGCTTCTTCATTCATCTCCCAATCCATCTAGCTAGTCTTCGTTTTTCTTCATACCCACATCTCAAAGACTTCCAATTTTGCTTGTCCTCTTAACACATGGAATGCGTTTCTGAGCTATTAAACCCAACGTTGCATATTTAAGCCGTTGGAAAGGACAAGATTTTAAGGTACTCCCAGATACTACAGTCATTTCGAATCGTCTTATCGAATTTAATGTCATCTCGTAATCCTGAGACGAACACAGCACGAGAGTACGAAAGAGTGGCGTTATTTTTCATTAGTAAGGCCACACCTCTAGTATGCAGCTAGAATGTGGGAAACAGATGTAATAGGCTTTATTTCGTATTTGAATATTTGCATTTCTATACTATCAATCAAGTATGATGTTAAGATATTTTTAAATGAGGTTGGAGGCTATTATGAACTTGAAGTCACCGTGCAATAGTGTTAACAGAAGACTCGGCAATTGTTAATAATATGATTGTTTACTTGTCGACAATGAATGAATTTAGAGTCACCCCTGCCACACACCATTGTGGTAGTAGCTAGCAGGGTAAAATTTAGATATAAATCTACACCTATGCCCTTGACGGTATTCGAACCCGTGACCTTAGGCGGCACGTTATCGACCGGAAAGTTTGTGGCCGGCTCGGTATTTCGGTTTCGAATTTTTTTCTCTATAAGTATTGACGTGATATCGTTTTAGAATTATAAGTAGTACATACATAATAAAGCATTCGTAAATTTAATTTTTATATACAAAAAGGACTAATTTGTAAATAGTGAATTAAGTTATTTTTATCGTTGCTAAAATGTGTTAACAAGTTTGGAAGTAGATATGAATTCTTAGGTTCTAATTACTTCTAATTTATCAACCGTTAAACGGGTGTAATAAACTTTACATGAATAAAAAACATTAAAATACGTTGTTATTACCTGATGAAAAACGTTAACATAGGTTATTATGCAAGGCAAGGAGATTCTTTCGGCCATGAACTTTAAGAGTCATAAAAATAAATACTTGCGAAGAGATATACGATATTTAATGTATTTACTCGACGTATCTGCCTCTACTATGAATAAGAGACGAAGAGAAATAATAATATTAAGTAGACATTAATAGCAATCCATTTAATCTAGGAATATAGGTACCCTTTTTGAAACAAAGCTTCCTGCTTTGGAGTTACCGACTCTACCACAAGTAAACATGGACTATCATACAAGTAATATAACATATAGATGGATGGCTATGGATGGATAGCAATGTAGATCAAAAACACATTATGTGCCGTCTAAGTATACTGAATACATAATATGGTGACATTGCTGTATTTCAATATTCACATGTGCATGTATTTAGGAGATTTTTAGCGATATTTTGTAATATTACTAAACGCAATAGAAAAATGTGTTACCCTTGTGCATTTAAACTTACACAATCCTTTAATTAGGTAGGTATTCTATCTCTTTCTGATTGAACAAACAGGCCCTAACGCTTTTACAGAATTTAGCGTAATTTTTTATTAACGCAATATTTTGAGGGAGTGCACAAACAATTTTGGGACTTAGATACAGGTAAGAGTGGCGAAACAGTTCAAAATTTTGTTTAGGTATTACAATACCACAATTTACTCTCAGACTGTAAATTTGAGGTTTTCCCTTTTCACCACTACGGCTGAAGAATATTCTCAACATCTTGTAAACAAACAGATGTCTCAGAGTTGGAATGTTGAAATTTTTAAATAAAGGAAAAGATTGCTCTGTACAAGGTACACATGCCATAACGTTTAGTATTTCTTTCTGTGCCAGAACCAAAGATTTCATGTTTGTGAAGTAAGCACCACCTCAGTATGAGATACCATATTGTAATCTAGAATTAACAAGTGAAATTCCGTACTCTTAATAAACCTTTCATAAGCTAGGGCAATTATTCGCCTGCATAACCGTGGACCATGTATGAAATCAGATTTTCCAGCGTCGATTCCCGATACTTCTCAGGATAGGCATCGGGGGGACGATACCCGAGCGATGGTGGATAGAGGTGCAAAGCACGCGCGGGAATCCGCTCTAGTCCCGAGAGCACTCACTCTCGTGATCTTGCCACACCGGCGCTAATTGAGCTCATTGACGCACTATTTCTGAAATCCCGGCAGCGCGGCAGTCGCACGCCAATTAACACTCGAGAACCGCATGCAATGATGGTATTAAGACTTCACTCAGTCGACCAGAGTAGCTGATTCATGCGTGGAACGTCAACGAAACTTTATCATCAGCGTCACGGAGGAGCAGGAACGTAGCAAGGGGGGGTCTGGGGCTTCAGCCCCTCCCCCCCCCATTCGCCGCCCGAAACTGGGCATGATAATCCTGATTAAAGTGCGTACGATTAAAGCGTTAAGTGTCTTGTTATGTCGAACGTGAGATCTACAACGCCTGAGTCAAAATTGATCCAAAATACTTGCACAATTAATGGTATAAGGCGTCACTTTGTGAAAATGAGTTATGTTTATAATGAGGAATAAGCAAAGAACAGGTAGAGCTTGGTTGAAAGTTGCAAGCACTTGCGCTTAAACCTATTTTTGGCCGGGACAGATATTATTTTGAGAAACTGCATCTAACAGGAGGCTTGATTGAAAAAAAGCATTCTCTTCTGCGACTTCACTACTGAAGTCGCAGAACTTGAACTACTAATGATCTCTTCAAATCTCACCGCTTTTCCTTCTTCTTTGTGTTGCATCGACAATCCAGGAACTTTCAACCGAACTGTACTATTTTCAAACAATATCAAAAGCCAATCATAGTTTCGACGACTAAGTGTAATTATTATGGTATTTTCTATTTTATGTTTCTTTATGGCAGTGAGGCATTGACAATGACAGCAGCATAAAAGGGTGGAAGCATTCGAAGTGTGGTACCTACTACTGAAGGATGATGAAGATTACATGGATCGACCGAATAAGTAACGAGGAAGTCCTTAGAAGAGAGGGAGAAAAGAAAAGTCTTCTGAATACCCTAAGAAGAAGACCTTAATCGGCCACATCATGAGACAGGATGGCCTGATGAAGACAATAGTTGAGGGGCAAGTGGACGGGAAGAACGGCAAAGGGAGGCGTCGTATGAGAAATATGGAACAAGTGAATATGAAGAATGCGAAAGTGAAGAAATACTTAAATATGAAGAGATTATCCGATAGAAGAATTCAGTGGAGAGTTGCGTCAAAAACCACTCCCAGGATTGATAACTAATGATGATTTCTCTTTAATTCCTCATCATGAATAAAACATTTGTCTGCTCTCTCTGTTTTGATTCCAAAGGATTTCTCACCCATACAAAACACTTCAAACACTCTCTGACACTCCAAGTATTAACTATAGTCAACCCAACGATCATCGCAAGGGGAAGTTACGATTATATCTGGATAGTTACACTTATAAGGCAATATTTTAGCGACGAGAGGTAGGAGTAGAGTAGATTTACGTTTTATGGCAATCCGACTGCTAAGGTTACTTTGTACCCTTTATCCTAATTTACTCCTATGCTTAATACTACATCTACTAAGACAAGCACGACATGCATGCTCCAGTTAAGATTCGAGCTCGTGACCTTCGGGCCAGAATAAAGACTTTCCTACCTGACTACCTCAGTTGGTTGTTAAAATTTTTTTTACAAATCATTCACCTCAAGATTTCCGATATCGCATGCATATTTTCATTTTTGAACTTCAAATTACAAATTTACTTCGATTTATAAGCTTTATAAGACATTAGATGTTGAGAAAAAAACACAATAGGCATTCGGAAACACTCAAAACAGCATCCCACCATGCATACAAATGTCACCGTATCAACTAACGGTAATACGGAGTGGAATGATAGTTATTTTTGCACATTAACTGCAACAATACGGTCTTAAGTACGCAAAAAAGATAATGTATAGTAAAAATTCATTGAAATCATTTGAAGGCTCTAATGCTCTTTCGCATATAAAACAGGCCATAATGACATTTATGTAAACAATGATGCTCTAAAAAATAATGAAGATACACTATTTCGTCATTAACGCAGTTTTCATATGAATGATGATCATGCTCGTGATAGCATTTCAATATCAGTGAGAATTCAACTCTAAGTGAATTTCTTTTACCATTTGAGTCTGAACAGCAAATGTTTTTCAGTCATAACGCCTTTCCAATAGTACGAGTCTACCTGGTAATAAACTCGGCTCATGCATTATCAGGATAATCGCAACAAGTACCTCGTTAAGTTGTCCTCCTTGTGAATGGAACAGCGCTTAGCAACAGACTCCTTTCTGAGGCACGAACTGCAGTCAGCCAAGATATATATACCCATCATCGACTTTATCTTGATGCCTCCATAGCTTGTAAATTTCCCTCCGTTGAAATTTTCCTTACCGGAATGCACCCTATTCTTTCGCATGAAAGAAGGGGCAAAATTCCAGAAACTCACATAAATTACTTTTTCAACGATCAACTTCGATTATAAAGCTACGAACTGTGAATGCAGCAAAATTCGGGAGTTCGAATATCCATAAGAAGTAAGCATGAGGAAGTAGCATCGTATGCTCCACCTCCTTTAAGTCATAAAAAGGGATGCCTCAATCGTGGAGTAATACCGAAATTATATCGTTAATTAATTGGGGTGGTCTAGTGGGTAGAGCGCTGAGCTACCAACCTCAGTCCTCTATCTGTGTATCTCTATATCTGTGTCTCTATATCTGTGTATCTCTATATCTGTGCCTCAGTCGGTTGGTAGCTCAGCGCTCTACAAACATTTTCGCAACTGGTCGTAAAATATTGAGCGCTATAATTTGGACGTCCAAATTAATACATATTTTAGCGCTCTTCATCACCGACCAACCAGAGTAGCTCAGCACTCAGATCCCGGGCAGAAGATTTTCTGGACACCCAATTAAAATCCTCGAGAGTCGATTTCTGCGCGTCAGCACTACGTAGGAAAGTGCAGGTGGCCCAAGGAAAGTTACTTGCCCATCTACGCTGAATGTGTAAATTTCACACGGAAATGGCTTAATAAGGGGTAAACTCTATCCTAACCTATCAAAAACCAGCCTCCGGGTTGAACACTAATTTTTAATCGTTGTTTCATTCCTTGCAGATTACGAGGGGAGTGAAGATGTTCCTCACGACGAGAGAGGCACTAAATGATCATAATGTGATTGCAGCCTCTTAGCTTAGTAAGTCATCCAGCTAAATTTACGATAAACAGAATCCATCCATACTTAAGCACTCAGCCCTAAATGTTTTAATTCTTATGCAATGTGTGAAGAATCCCTTCAGGTCTTTAAATATTTGAGATAACTCCTGCAATACCCTTAAAAAACTTCCTCTACGTGTAACTTCATCAACTAACTTCAGCTTAAACAAATTCTAAACAATGAAACTGCCTTGGATTGGATGGAAGTTGTTGTTATGTGGGGCTGGGAGAATTAATTCCGTTATTCAATGGTTGTCAGCTTCTAGAAGAGTGAAAATACGAGCTTGCGATGAATTAAAATCTTGGAGGAATTAATACACTTTCTCTCGTAACTAACTTCGTCACATGATCTCTTAAGGCGTCAACAGTACGAGCGTCCTTTTACATGGGGTTTATGCTGCATCCTTTGAAATTTAATACCGAAGCGCTTTCACTGGCATATTGAACGCATTCCTCGGTTTGGGCCGTTAATTAAATTCGCATGCGCCATTACGGTGAACGTCACAATTCAAACAGTACGATGCTGCCAAGTTCACACTTACGAACGTGCAGTGGAAACCACAGAATCGCGATAAAGCGGGATTACTTCGGTTTTCCATTTAGGTATGTACATTAAGGATGTATCCACGTATAACTTTAAGATAAAAATTATTTCTACGATGGTTATATTCCACGAAAAATATGATATTTTAGCACAGTTTAGCGCTCTTCATCACCATTCAAACCGCGTGGAAGTCCAGCGGGTAGATCTTTAGGCCTTTTATAATCCCTGACCTATTGTGAATTTCTGACGTCGTTGGGCTAAAAATAAGTAATTGGTGAACTCTTTCCTCATCACAGATCAACCTCCGAGTTAAACATTACCTTTATTACCATCAAATAAGGTTCAACGCTGGAGGACACCACAGTAATAAATTAATTGATTTTTTGCAAATTGATAGAGGATTTTGATGAGGAGGACCAATTTTACATATTTTGACAACCATTGAATAACGAATTAATTCTACCAGCCCCACATAACAACCAACTTCATCCAATCCAAGATAACAATCTTTTCCTTCCTTTTGACCAAGAAGTTAAGAGTTCTTAATTCTGTAATTGATCCTTCCATCTTATCACCTATATTAGCACCATCCTATATTTTAACAACCAATCCCTTTATTTTTATGTAGATACTCACAACTCTACATTCAGAGACATAAAAAACGATGAAAAGTTGGCATGGCATGCACTTATCTCCTACGAACGATCGCCTTCCGTATAATATGTTTCCTTCATACTGAGAATATTTACTACTAATCCAGAAATCTTTAGCACCAATCTGGATTTCCATGAAATCATCACAGTCACAAGTTCCCTGAGTCACTATAATTACCAGCAGCCGATTCACAAGTAAGCAATGGGTATAATGCCATTCTTTCAGTTAAAAAAAAGTGCACCAATCAATGGTTTTTCTACATCCCCCATCATAAAAGGTTTATGATTAATGAGCAACGATTACTGAGTGCACTAAAGGTCAGTGGGGATGGATTTTAAGGTCATGGTCTGTAAATAAAATACATGTACTTGTAGAGCCATGTTTTAGGTGCTACAGCTGTAAAAATCTCTTAATCTAAGCATATTCAAAATATTAGCAGAGGTATGAAAGGAGCATCGGAATGATATTGCGGGAGCTCATAAGTCATCAAGCTGCGTTGTAACCAATCATTGATCATTTACATTAGACGGTTTTTCTCAGACAAAACGATCACTGATGAACTTGCCAACTTTTGATAAAGCTATATAATCATCTCGGCTATCTAAATAACAAACAGCATTGGATTAAAATGCTTTTTTTCTTGTAGGCTAATTCAGCAACAAAATTAGAATAATAAGGTTGAAGGAACCTGAGTAATCCCTTCATTTTTATGTAGATACCATTCATGTAGCTGCATGTGACCCATATTATTACCATGTTTCCATGTAGTATCCTAGTTGCATGTCAATAGTGCATGTTTTGGTGATCTTCCTCCTCTTCCACACACCCTCGCGGTGGCTTGCAGGGTGTCGCGTAGATGTAGATGTATACCTCTGATTGCCTGCCCCATCCAAATAATATGCTTCCCTCAATTTCATTCTTCAACTTCGATTCGATCCACGCCGTCCCAAGTATTTCAGTATTTCTGCTCAACATGCGTCATTTTATCCTTTTTTTTAATATAGGAAGCTTAAGAGCCATCAATTATTCGGGAACTACTTTGCCACCGGGACAAGAATCCAGCTGAGAGAAATGCCACTCTCACGTCTTCCGAATGGCACCACAACAGCTAGCAGGGACGCATCGTTTGCTAACTTGGAACTCGTTCAAAAACTTGCACGTCCAGTATAACTCGTATCTCGGAAATGGTCGAAAGGAACTTGTTTCGGGGAAGAGGTTCGGAACCGATAGCGAAGAGCCCCATTTGGCAAACATAAGAGATGAAAATATCACAGGTTCGTCCTGGACGGCAAATTGACCAGGAAAATAACTTCAGAACGGGCACGTTTTGTCCTGGGCCGCTTACCATAAACATCTACATTATTAAAACTAGGGTGTAAATCAGGTTTGACCGTTATCTACGAGCAGAAAAATATTTACCCAAGGATTAGGGTATGGGATAGCAAGCTTAAAGTTAGAGTGGCTCGCCAGCTGGCCAAGGGTCAAAGTCTGGTATATTTCTCCGCAAGCAATGTCATCGCCTTGTGACTTAATTCACCAATAGTTTAAAACAGAAGGAAAGTAACCAGCCTTTGACATCTGAAAAAATATTTCCATCCCCGGCAGACAATCAAAGTCGAACTAAAAAATGCGTCAACTGGAAATCAATTTCTCGCACCGTGCACTTGGTCTAAGTCTGCACAGAAAAAAAATATATATATATCTCGAAATCGGGAGCAAAACAGGAATAATATCTTGCTCAGGCGCGTTCAACTGAATGCAAACGGACAAGGCTTCGTTCTTAATGTGGCAAAAAGCAGCACTAAGCCTTTCCCTTGAGCCACCTACGGCCTTTAATTGACCGACGTAATTTGATACAACTCGGCTACGGAACAATTTCCCGAAGACTTGTTTTGTATGTGTCGAGAAACTATAATTGCTCCTTGCAGTGGTTGAAAGGGAATAGTTTTTTTTAATTCTGAATTTCAATCGGGTAACCCAGTTGAGCGCTCTCTCCGGGAGTTTTCCACACGTACATTCATAAGAGTAGACCCTCCCCTTATAGTTGATTATTTCTCTCACGAGTTATTTCAAGGATTTAGGATCTCGAAACGAAGGACGTGTAATATTTTTCAGAAATGCGACGGTGGAAAGACCGAAGTACCACATATTTTCATGAACCCTGCCATGCATATGAAAATAGAGTTGTCGCACATTACACTATAATTTAACCTAGTTAAATTAGGACAAAAATGAGAAAAAGTTAATTTTAGAGTGGCGTAAAATACTGTTATTTTCGCACTCTTCGCACGCAGAAAGTGACAAAGGGCTTATTTTCTGGTGGGGTCATTTGTGTAATTTTCAAAAAACTAAGAACGAGAAAAAAGAACGAAAATAGCTGTGCAATAAAACAAAGGAAAGCGTTAACCTATGTTTACGAGTTACTAACAAAATACTGATCCATTTTACTGACTACAAGCGTTAGGCCGCTTGAAAAGGCGCTCCTGCGCTGGGTTGAAAAAAGTTTTTCCTGTGCATTTTGTTCTGCAACTAATTAGCATGTAGCTTGAGTTAGATTTCATTTTTCGGATGACTGGACATACTTTAGACGGTGGAGTGCTGAGTTTTAGGTGCTGGACTAGTTACCGGATCGAGCTTTAACCTCCTTATCGCAGTTCCCGTGTTCGAAGCAACTCCTTGTTCTTGCGAATCGAAATGCGGTACATGGAAAGGAAATATGCAAATGTATGAATTTTATACTTGTGTCGATGTGGTCAGTCCGAGCAAAACATCGACTTTCGGGTTATACACAACGAGAGTGTAGGCATATTATCAGTGACAATATTGCTTTTACGACAAATATTGATTGGTATGATTATTTGTTTGTTATTATTTGTTATTATTTGTTTTTACCAACTCATCATGATTGAAAAAAAACTATCAAAGGAGTTTACACACGTATAAGAGTGGTAGGAAGCGTAAAGAGTTACGTTCGAGAGAGAGGTACATAAAGAGAGATAAATTCAACCGTCAACAGAATTTTTCCATTAATTCACAATTTTTCGAGATAAAGAGTTACGAGCTCAATGCTCCATTTGTAACGCAGGGACTTGACATAAATGGGTTAATAAAATACTGCGAGGTCAAGCGGAGGGTGAGGGAAGGGAAGCCAAGGTAAGGAATAGAAGGAAAGGTACCAGAGGAAAAAAATTCAGTGAGACGCTGTTAAGTCATAGAAATAGCCAGAAAGCCGAGCATTTCCGAGGGAAATCGGAGTAAGTTGAGATCTAACCACGGCGTGTTAATCTCAGAGAAAGAAATTAAGCTTTCATGCAACCCTACGTGTACCTTGTACGAAGTTTGCGCCGGTAGAGTGACTTGAGAACTGGCCTCCTATTCCGCAAGTCCACGTTCGATATCCAATGTTGGCAGTTTTCCGGGGGAAATCCAGTTCCTCTCTGGGTTCCTATTATGAAGCCTTCCTTAATGGCACGAATAATTACATCGGAGAGAAGGAAAAAATCTTGGACATCCTCGCATCTTTCGTGACCAGTAAGCTAATGACAGGACCGGCACTTTTTCTATCTTCCACCGCTTTATTACATAATAGCAATGAAAAACGTTGTGACTTCCACAATTTTATTAAACGAACTACCGGTTTTGGCTGTCAAGCCATCCTCAGGTACATTAAAATTATTATCAGCGGAACACAGGTTTATATAGTCCGGGAGTGCTATGAGAGGGAGAAGGGCGGGGAGGAGGGAGGGGGTTGGCCGAGTGTGGGGACGAGGGAATCAGGAGGGTTGTTTGGAGGGGAGGAGGGGTGTGGGGAGGGAGAAGTGTTTAAGGTGATGAGTAATAAGGGGGATGGGTTTGGGAAGGTTATGTCATTGAGAAGGTCTTCTCTATTGAGGCTGATCTCCCGAATCTCCAAGGCATCCATCTTCCTTCCCTTTCCAGTAAAATGCAGTAATTCAGGCTGAAAACTGCTTTATTACATATTATACCGGACCACAATAATTTTAACATCATTTCTAGCTTTTCTTTGGTCTCTAATGAAGCACGCAGATTAATTTAATTTTCCTGCAGCAAATACCTACACTTCATCTGCATCTACATCTACATAATACCCTGCCAGCAATCATAAAGGTGTGTGGCAGTAGGTGAATTCTCACCAAACATGCACTACATATCATGCATAATTTCATGCATTGCATGCATTTCCCCCGGAAAACTGCCAACATTGGATATCGTGGACTTGCGGACTTGGAGGCCAGTTCTCAAGTCGCTCTACCAGCGCAAACTTTGTACAAGGTATACTTTTGTGGCAACAAAAAGTTACACATGTTGATGTGAAGAATTTTTAAAAAACAGTTTATGAAATTTTGTCCAATTGCCAATTATTTAAGCATGAAAAGCATTAATATTGTGGGGTAGCGTAGCATTTTAAGGAAGGAATCTGTTTCAGCTTCTTCAAATGCTGATACCACACCAAATGTCCCAATTCTTTGATCTTTAGACTGACACAACATCAATGCTCGAGGCGGACTCGAACTCGCGACCATCGGTATACCATTAATGCGCGTTGCCGACAATATAACCACGGCACGCGAATTACATGTTCCTAACATAGCATCGGTTCCTATCCTATGGTACTCAAACTAAAGGGATATGCGATTGATGATCTGGGGGTACGCGAAAAAAAATAATAATGTTGGACGTAAAAGTAACCATATTATTACCATTAATTACTTTGCTCACTGTAAGTAGCATCGTAACAGTACACCACTCGATATTAATAATAATAACTTTTATATCCTGCATTCATCTTTTGATTTTTAAACACAAGTGCATTTTTAACTTATTCTGTTTATTTTTTGACGAAACGTTAACCTTGCTTTTTGTATTAAGCCTTTCAACGTCTTGACTTGCGGGACAAGACAGTCTCCGTAAGAAGCATACGTAACCTCAAGAATTGAGTCACTCTTTCCCACATTAAGAGGCAAAAATCAACATAAAATATTCCTGCATTTTCTCCACTTCTGCCACATCTAAATTTTCACGCATAAAAATTGTACTTATATATTTATAGTTGTGAAAAATTGTACTTATATATATATAGCAGGGAATACATGTTAGGGATATTGACTGCTAAGGGGTAAAGTAAAGTAATGTGTAAAGGGATAATGTGCAAATAAAAAGGCTAGGGACACCTTATTTAATGTGTAAAGTACTAGCAATATTTAACTATGTTTACTCCTTGGCAGACGACCGAAAATGTGTTCGCTAGCTAATTTTCGCGGGATCTCATGCGCTAGTAACTCTAATCCTAAACACTAATTTAATAGGTATACATATCCGTCGGCCGGGATTTCCAACGAGTTGTAATGTATTCCACGCAGGAGCAACCAAAACATGAGTGATAACTTTCATGGAAATTGGAGGCACACACTTAGCGAGGGAAAATTCCTAAAAGGCACTGGTTTAACGATTGCTACCATCTTAAACTTCTAAATTATAAATTATCACCCAGGGAAATTTAGCTAGCAGATGTTTACAGCGTCAGTTCAAATCATTTCCACTTAGCAACTCAGGCAATATTTGCAAAACATAAGAGATGTACCGCAATCAAATCCCTCAGAATAAATAAACACGGAATGATTTCCTATTTTTCGGCGCTGCTGGTCCAAACCTGAGACATTTGATGGAGGTCAAAGCTCCAAAACGGATAACGGGAGTCAAAACCCTTGGTGGCAGGCGCGACGCGATTTAAGTAGCGAGCGCAAATATTGGCGAATTCTGATAGCTGGTGAGGAAAACTGTCTGCATAGTTTCAACGCACCAAAACAAGAAAGCTTACATAAAGTACAAACAAGTTTATTTAATTGCCTTCTTGATCAACAACTATGTAATTTAGGCTACAGCAATATACACAGACGCTCTCAGAGTAGGTAAATGACTCACAGATGTATCTAGCTCTTTAGAAGAGAATTTCCAGCGCTTCGTTCATGATTAATCCTTCATCTAATACGTAGATAGGAAATTTTTCGCCGGCCGTAGGGTCCCTGTCGACACTGCGCCGAAATAACCATAAGGTAGTTGGTTCGAATACCGCCTTAGACAATTAGATTTGTTTGTCCTAGTATTCAACTTAAAATATTAAGGTACACCGTGCGATATGACTTTAGCCCCTGGTGCATTATAATACCTAATTGTAGCAGGACATCTGCTCGATTACTGCGTATTACTGTCTAGTAATCCACAGCAACTACTTTCTTCTTCATGTTGGATGTCGTCATTCAGGACAAGCCCCCTATTCGATGAAATGAAAATACTAGAGTGAACTAGTACACATTTATTCACTTAACCTACCACGGCTCATAATGAAATCTATGAATAGTTGAACAAGATTTGGAGTAATTGGGAGCGGGTGGAACAGCGTATTTTCTTGTTAATGCCTCAGCGAAAAATAGGCACAGAAGCTGCGATTATTCAAGGATTGCTTTACATTTAAAAGGCTTTAACTCATGTTTGAAAAAAGATGAGATGGCTTTTAAATGGGGCAGTCAACCAAACATTTGAAAAATCTGTTGTAAAATTGAGGAATTTAACGCGGAGTGTGGTATTGCATGACGAAAAAACATTGAACGGACTGAGTAAGGTGGTTGGAAATGAATACAAATGAAGTAATATTTGGTGTGAATGGGGAAGAAGGCGGTTTCTTAAATTAATGAAAATGCTGAATATAAGAATGGAGCACGTTATTATGGACTGTAATGGTAGCCGTAAACGTTACGGGAAAATGGTTGAGATTTTATCGGAGAACATGTCTGAAGCAATACATGCTAGAGTATCTATGAATATTTGCGTTTTCGGCATGCTGTCCGAAGTCAGCCCCACGTTTCGAGGATCCTACTGATCAATTTTTCAGGAGAAAATGATCATCTCGAGTCCTCCTACTATTAAGCACAACACACTCACTCCTTGTTTCAAGAGCAATGTATTGGTCCGGTGACTGGAATACAGCCTTACACTTTTGAGAACCTGAGTTGGAATACCGGCAACGGTAGAGATGTTTCAGAGATACAGGTCTCTCCTCGAGGGCTGCTCGGAAAACATTTGAAAGTCCAACACTCTGTCCGTAGAATGGGACGCAAAACCGTGGACCCTTTGGCACAATTCAATAAGAGTAGGATTATACTGCCGCCGGATATTTCTCCACCCTTAATCAGCTGTATGAAAAACCCTACCTCTACTCAGAAAACAACAATATGCGCAAATCATCTTAGCTGCCGAACGTCTCCCCTTAATATCTGCTATAACTCTTTGTTTAGAAATAAATCATGGTTTACCTTCCCTTATGATAAACACTCATTCAATTATTTTCACTATTTCTGAACCTTAAGTAGTATCATTAACAACTCCTTAGTCCAAAGGCTGTCTCGTGGTCGATCATCCTTCCCACTTTACCAAGTTTCCCCCTACCTCCATTCAAACATCAAGCTACTTTCCCTCCCATCTCGGAGTGGTATTTTGTTTATTTTAGTATTAAGCGAGGCATAATGTTGCATTAGATGGTACAATAAAGCTTACACTGTTAAGAGATCTGAATAGAAACTAATAAGGTATATTATTACTTCTCTATATAAACATTCGTCGTACGGATACCATCGCCAGCGATGTGCAACTTTAGGCCTTACTGGAGAAACCAGGACAAGTGTGCATGATATTAATGTAGACAGGCACAAGAGATCAGGGCGATTCAAGAACTTCAATTTCTGGGAAGGAAAGACTAAATTTCAGCGTTGCATGATAGCAAGCGTAACTCAGCGACGTAAGATAGAGCGCGAAAACAAAATGGGAAACTCTTACTTCCGCCTTCAGGTGTGCGTGAATAAGTGAGGTCAGCGTGACTCTCTTCCCCCTCCTCTCCCCACTCCCCGTATTTCGTTCCGGTGTCGGTCAGCTTGAGATAGTGAGAGTGGAATCCTGGCTGGCCGATCTAATTGACCAATCTCTTCGTCGCGGGGCCGCGGACTCCTCGCCTACATTCCACCGGGAAGCCACTCGGCTTTTCCAAGAACTACCGAGAGTAATAAAATCGCTGGCGCAAATAGTCATGGCGTGGTACCCCAAGAGCTTTTGTCGGACCCCCCACTTTGCCGCGACAATCTCTGGTGCCATTGCGCAGAAGGAAAACACAGAAATACGAGCAAATGGTGATTTCCAACATGAGATAAAGAAATCACGAATCATTTAACGATAATGCAAACAATCGATAATTATTATGAGGAAAAAGGCATTTTGGACGAAATGTTTAAGCAAAAACAATAGTCGTAGACAAAAGTAAAGAAGACATATAAGCAATTAATGGAACGTTCAACCAGAAGAAGATAAAAGCAAGTAAAGCGATTGTGTAACCCCGGATGTATAATAACTCATCGATTGAAGATTGTTGACATAAGTGAGAAGAAGAATTGAAATGGTAAAACAAGCTTTCCAAGGCAAGAGAAATATTGTGATCGAAATGGATCAGCCGAAATACAAGTATAGAAGTCCTAGAAAGAGTGTGAGGAAAGGAAAGAGTAGTCTTCCAAAAACCTTAATAAGACGGGACAGCTTAATCGGCCATATCTTGAGACATGATGGCCTGATGAAGACAATCAGTGTCGGGAAAGTGATTGGGAAGAATAGAAAAGCAAGGCCCTGCACGAAATATATAGCCTAAGCTAATAAGAACGTGAAAGAGGATAATTATGTAAATATGAAGAGTTCTAGCTGATATGAGAATTAAGTAGAGAGCTGCGTAAAACCAATTTAAGGATTATGATGGTCACAGTAGAAATGATACTTGATTTTGATACATTCATATCCTTTATTATATCCAACGACTTCACGGTTGAATGTGATGTACTATAACTAGTGACAAGCGATCTCATCTATTGGTCGCTTTATTCTGGTAGGTGACTCGTATAGACTGACAACCCAAAGGTCATAATTTAGAATCCTGCCTTGGTACTAAGACAGAAAAAAATATACTAATAAACAATTTTTATTTTGGGGAAGATACATTAGATAGTGTCACATAACCTTAGCTGGTAGAGCGCCTTAAAACGCAACTCTACCTCCACTATTCGACTATGAGCAGCTATCATTATGACTAGGTTGCTGACTGTCAATGCGAGACATTAGTATTAGCCAGTAAAAAAATAATACGTTCCTGTGATTTTTCCACATTAAAATATAGGTTATGATTTATAACTAATAATGAGGCATTGCCAGAGTTGGATTGGATACAGTTGACTATGTCATCGTCCAGCTTGGTTTTATTTCCAATCGACTACTGATTAAATATATTTGTGCAGACCTATTTTCACCTTTTGCCAATAAAACGGTCCATTCCTCTCGAGAAACGTCGATACGAGACCAAAAATTACCTTTCACGTACGGCGACAATCCACTCCCTCTCGCCTGTTGCGCAACTGACCTCGAGCGACTCTCATTCAACGGCAGCCAACAGTACGAACACCTCAAGTTCACCAATACGGTGGCACAAGGAGGGAAGGAAGAGAGATACGGAGAAAGAGAAGCAAAGGATGGATGTTCCCACAACTCAAACCGCTTCTCCTCACTCTCGCAACCAACCTGGCGATGTTTGCCAACTGTCACACGGCGGCGTGTTGAGTATTAAGATAAGGCATGATTCCCCATCGCTTCGACACCCCGTTTCCTCGCTTCCAGTAGCTGTCGGGTGAGAATCGTCCCTGAAGTCAGGCAGGAAGGCGCCCACTTCGCCCTACTAGTAGTAGGGCCTTGCCAAGGACGAGCGAAGAGTTCTGACCTTATCTCTTCAGCGCAGAATGCAGGTAGGACCTTTAAACTGGGAGGCTCTGGAACGAGGGCTGGAAGCGTTGAGGTTCCCCACGAACCCGAATGAGAGTTCTCTCTCGTCTCCCCCGACAGCTACAGAGTCTATTAACACTTGGTAACTCTGTCAATGGTGTAATAGCAAAGAGTTTGGCATAAGGTGCTCCAACAGCCAAAGTTACATCACAATGCTCAATACTGCCGTTTCACCCAAGACCATCATCCGAAGAAAGACGTAATAATCACGCACATAAGGGGATTCGAAAACACTACCGCTGGGTTACCGTTACTCCCAGTCACTGGTTAAAGACCTTAGGACCACAACAATATATTTTCTTCTATCCGGGGATGATTCGCTATATGTTTTAACAGTAATAGTAAAGAAGGAAAAAGGGCTTAGGATGGCGAAAGGTTGCTGTTGATATCAGGGAAGAGGAATGATGTTGGGGAAAGGATGAAAGGCGGAGAGAAACACTGCGACGGCATTAGCCTTCTCTTAACGGAAGGCGCCTAGGGGTTAAATGTTTTACGTCCCATTTGAACAACGGAGTGCTCATATTGAAATGAATATATGGTTGGTGTGGTGGCTAAAGTACTAGCTTTCAATCCCGATGGATAGGGTTCGAATCCTGGCTGAGGCAGAGATTTGTCATTGGTCGCCACATAAGTGCTGTGTGGATACGGTTACCGGATGTTCGGTTTTCCCAACATGTCCTCTGCTGTGCGACTTTTTGGGTTCCAAATATTTATGGGATGCCATCGGTTGTACCGGAAAGGAACTGGTTCCTTACCATGATGTGTTGATTTCGCCCGCTTTCGGGATTTCATATTTGGTGATGTAAAATAAGAGATTGGTACTGCCAATGTTTTTATAAAAAGTGGTTAAACCAGTGGACAGTCAATAACAATCTCTTTTTTCATCACTACCCTGTTCCACTATTTAACGCATGATACTGTCAATTGTATTTGGTGAGCTTTACTTACTCTCACAAGGCAGGTCGGATTTCGGATTGAATAAAGTGGATGGCTGAAGGTGGTAGTGGTGTAGTGGACTAAATAGTTAGGTTTCGGTACATCTTATTATTTTCTCAACATACTGCTTCCAATGCAAACGTCACAAACGAACCCTAAGCGAAAGTATCGAACCTGCAATCCATGGGCTGCCGGGTCGGTAACTGAACTGCCGCGTTTGATCTCTACTGAAACGACAAGTGGGGTGAAAAGGTGGGGAAGAAAATTCATTCGTCAAGAGCAGAAAATGTTCACCGGAGAAAGTGAAGCAAGTTGCAAAGGCATTGAGGAAGAATGTGGATTAGCCTTGGTATATGAGGAATATGTTTTAGTTGGCACTCTTGCTGTAATCGTGAGACACTTAGAACTGAGGTAATTTAATTTTTTTTAGTAATGCACGTATGATTAAACTAAATATTATTATCCACGATGAGAACTTTTGAGCTGTGATAAACCTTAGACTTAAAAATATACATGAGAAATTTAATAAAACTCGACTTGATTCCGTTTTCAAGAGATATGAACGTTGACTTTAAGAAGTTTTCATATTGCGACCGGTAAAGTCCTCTTTGTGACGCAATATCGCACAACACTTCAGATGGAGCAATAAGGGTGCTAAACCATAAACTGTTACATGAATATACCTATGACAAATAAGAAATTATTTAATTTTCATTTACAAACTACGATTACGAGCCCGTAATACCGATCGCAACGAAGTAGAGTTCAAATTTTCTATTCGACGCTGAGTGTTTATATATTGCCTGCTGCGCTGTCATCATTTGATCTGTCTGTTTTTGTGGTTTCTCGTTAAGTCTCTTTCCCATTACTTTGTATGCTATTCATTGCCCTAAATAAAAATATTTACATTAATATGCACATATCTTTTCTAAATTTTTATCTCATACTTCGAGTACATAATTAGTATTGTCAGTGTGACTGATAAGATGAAGTCAAAAGTAGGCTGTTTAACATTATTGTCGAGCAAGGTTTGAATTTCGTATTTAATCTGTTACCTAAGAGCCTGACTCTTCGGAAGTTATGTCAGGAAAAGAGATGCCAAATTTTTACTTGCGCGGCTAATTCATGTGCGGCATACGGATATCGGCCAAAAATGTTATTTGTGCCATATTTTAATTGAAAAAGCAATAAAAATTCATAAAGAAAAGGGAGTGCCTTTTTGGGAGGGAGGAACGAAGGGAGAGCGTATGCTGGACAAACGAGGAAACAGGCGTTAGGCAAGACACGTTCAAAAATCGATAAAGAGAGTACAAATGGCCTTTGAGAAACTTATACACTCCAGCAGGTTTTTAATCTGACCAAGAGAATGTTTCATGAAGATTAACTTCCTGCCATACACCTTCAAAGTGAATTCCAGGGTTACCCTAGATATCCGTAGATGTAAAAAGGGAATTGCGGATCGTTTGGTATCGAGTGTTACGCTAGCACTGTTGTCTGTTTCCTACGTAGGCGACGTACGTCCAAATATATAAAGGCTATGTAGCGCTAAATTTGACAACAAAGGTCACCTTATCACACGATAGCATTAGATCGAAAAATTCCGCAAAAACAAACGAGCTTCGCGCTCGCCGACAACATGACGTACGTAGCACAGTCTACGCTGGTGGCTGAGGAAAGAGCCGCAGCGGTAGCAGCGACTTGGAAGGTCAAACCTAAGAAAGGAGGCGAGGGCGCTAAATGAAGAAATCTAGGACTTATCTCTCGTCCCATGACCCAATGTTTTCAAAATCGTTATTAGCGGTAACGGTGGTGGTTGCGCATTAAGAAGACTGGGTACCGATAGAGTGAGTGAGTAAAACAATGACACCCTTTTCAAATATATGCAATACTACTCAACATGCAAAACCTCGGAGAAGTAATCATGACACTAAAGATTAATATAGCCAGCGCAATTATATTTCATCTGGTATTATTTTCGCGACCCGATAAGACTGCAGCCTAATATCCATGGAAATAACTAGTTTTTCCCTTAATGATCGTAATACATGTCAAATTATTCAAAACTTAAAAATGCAGTTGTCTTTTATTTGATATCAGTTTGAAACTAAGAAAAATATGCACCATATACTAATAAATTTTGTGCAAAAACTATAAAAGTTTAAGCCACAAAGAATTAGGTTTTAGAAACGCTTCGACCACGTTGACTATTAATATCAATTTTATTACATTAAAAAAACAAATGCGAATTTAGCGGTATGAACTATAAATTAGCATAAACTTCATAAACGCTATACCTTTAACGTGAATTAAGGATATCATTTTCTATACGAGCCACATTTACGAAAATTTGACGTGAAGTTCATTTGAAGATCCATGTTTCATAGAGAAATTCGCTTAGTGTGGTAATTTATTTTGTAGCAGCCGCGGGGAAAGTTTTTTTCTAGCAATCATGACCGATATCCAACATGAAATTGCAGTCAGGTTTTCACTGAGATCAACAATGAATTCCTTAGTCCTAAGAGTTTTAATACGATACCATTCGATATACATAAAATAAATATCTTCCAGCAATAATTCAATGCATAAGGGATTTTTCAAATGACGTGGACGCTGCCATCTATGATCGTTAATTTTCGGTGGAACTAAGATTCATTATACGCAATTTGTTTCACCAATTATTGCCTAATTGAAATCGGTAAAAAGTTAAATGCTGAAAATATAGAATAGATCAATTACAATCAATCAGAATATCTTAGCAAAATAACAAATACAAGAAAAATAGCGCTTTTCATTTGCTTAAAAACTCATTTCAAAAACTTTTCCACCAAATGCTCGTCTGGTTTGGACTCGGACTCACCCGCTTTAAAAGCATGCCATGCAAACTTCAATGAGTTGGATACTGGATACCAAAAATGAGTCGAATAAACTGGTCAGTTCATACATAATATTACCTTGGAGAAAGCACCAGCAGCACATATTAGATAACGAGGGAAACTAATTTAATACGAGAATTACATATGGCTTAAATGAACTATAACACGAAATGTCCTCGAAAGACCAAGATTTCATTGTGACCTGCGTCCATGGAGAATTTGAAAACGTAGCCATTACACCATTTGATCCCTTGAAAATCAATGAAAGTAAGCAAATGTAATAAATACCGTGGGGACTTCTTAGCTGTGTATACTTGTGACTTTTCTTCAGGATTTGGCTAGCATATAAATTCTGCGAGCAGAAAATAGGAGTTTTTGCTGTTTTCGCTAGATTTACTGATTCCCTAGGGAGTTAATTTTATTCCTTACATTTGGTTCAACTTCAGTCTATTTAACCCTTAAGAGGTCGCGCACGGTCTTAAAGACCGTGTTGATTCTTTAAAATGCAAAAATTTAACAGTGGTCATCTTTGCTTTTCTCTTCTTTTCAGTACCTTATTTCTAAACCTTTTTCTACCATCCGACAAAATATTTGGACTGCTTGCAGTTTAAATGCGGTGTAATTAATTTTTTAATACTGCCGGTTGTTAGTTTCCAGCTACTACTGAGATATGGCATTACTGTTTTATTTCTCTTGGCACAATATCTTACTGTTAATCTTACGCAGAGGGATTGCTACTACACGATATCATATTGTCGCATAACGGTATCTAAGAAAATATTAACAAATTTTAAAATGGACAAAATATTAGGACTGCTTGCACTGAAATGCGGCGTAGTTGATTTTTTAATACTGTCGGTGGTTAATTTCCTGCTGTTACCGAGAGATGGTGTAGGTTACTTACCTGTTATTACCTGTAGGGTAAATACCTGTTGCATCGCTTGGCACGATATCTTATTGTTAATCTTTCGCAGAGGGATTGCTACTGCATAATATCATATTGTCTATAATGGTATCTATCTAAAAATATTAATAAAAGTTAAAATTGATGTTAATTTAAATGTATATATTTTGTTTCTTATTAGTTACACTTGCTATCCTAGGTTTTCCGTAGCTTGTATTTCTTATGTTAATCATAATTAACTGTAATAAAGTCACATAATTATTTTATAACAATCAAATCATTATTTTATTTATTTTTCATCAAGTAACTACATTAATAATCACAATTACTCTTCAATTAATCCTTAATTTGGGTAAAAAGAACGTGCATTGCCCACTTTATCAAGCACGGACTTTTAGACCGTGTGCGACCTCTCTCGTCCCAATATGCCGCGGGACCTATTAATGGTTAAACTACATACTCGTCGCTTGTTTGCATTTTTGAACACTTTCCCCTGTTCACATGACGAACTCGAAAAATGCTTTACATTACTTGCACATCAATACTTCAAACAATTTTAGTGCGTGCAAAAACAAATTCATCCGAGTAGCAAGCCCGTGTGTCCGCGGTGCATTCCTTGGTCAGATGGAACGTCATTAACTGGTTCCCACCGCACCAATTGTTAAGATTACGCTGTAGCCGGTTCCGGGATTAACTCCATTCTTCCTAATGTAAGAAAACTGTGTATTTTTCACTCTTTTAGATGTGTAAAAAATACCAAGTTAAATTTTCTTACACAATGTCACTTTTTCTTAAAGTATTGTCTTATTCTATTCAATTTATCCATTCTTCCTGCTACTCTCTGAAAATTTCCCACCTTTACCTCATCACCCTCTTACCCTTAAGGGCACAAATGACCCCAGATTTCGGTCCCTTCCCCTTAATAAAAAAAAAACCAAGGAAGATATTTCTTCCTGCATCGTCGATACACTTTATCCAGCGCCGCAGCCGTCAAATCAGTGGCGAACGTGCGCATTCCTGAGAAACGGGAAGCAAATCTTTCTCCCTCTCGGTTAGTTAGCACCGACTGATATAGCAGCTGCTCCCGTGCAGCGGCGCGCAATCACGAGTCATTAGTGACTCCCCTCCCCCCCATTCCCTTCCCCGTGACCCCAATGCTGTCAATGAGCAGGCAAGGCCACGAGTGGAAATGTATGCACCCCTATGGTCTCACACATCCCCATACAAACACACGCAACATATTCATAACGCTGACGGAGTGGTTACAAACCTAATGAGTGAAGATAAATATGCATTTGGAAAATACTCTTACTTCTGTCGACATTAAATTTACTGTCGTCATTTGGAATATGCTGCCAGTGTATGGGATCCCTACGAAATCGGTCTAAGTAATGAACTTGAACGTGTGCAGCGAAGATCGGCAAGATTTGTAAAGAGACGATACGATAATTATATTAGCGTAACCAGTCTATTAAATGAATTGAAATGGGAATCATTGTCAGATCGCAGGTTGAAATTTAGACTTAATCTCTTCCACAAATTCCAAGGAAATATTTTCAGTGATGATGTTAAAAATATTTACGAACCCCAACTTACTATGGCAGACTGGACCATAATCATAAAGTTAGAGAAATTGATTGCCGAACTGACCGATTCAAAATGTCCTTTTTCCCTCGCACAATTAGAGATACGAATAACGGTAAATATGTCCTATCGGAGAGTAGCAATGCATAGCATTGGTAGCTGCATGTTGGTATGAGCACTTAAAGCTAACCCTACTAACAGAATGTTTCTGCATGTTTGCTTTGCAATTTCTATCTTTTTTAAATAGTGTAGTTCTGACTACTATATTAATACTATTCCTTTTTTATGCATGATATGTAGTGCATGTTTGGTGAGCAATCACCCCCTGCCACACACCCTTGTGGTGGCTTGCAGGGTATTATGTAGATGTAGATATAAATACGTGAGAGGAAGAGCATTGGGCACATGGTCGGAGGGTTTTAGTCCGTGATAGGCCTTGCGACGATTTAACGTCTATATACCCAAGTTGGTAACCATATCTTCCTAAGAGACCACTGTTGGCATAGGGAACACAACTGGCGATATGAAGTATCTTTTTCCCACCCGTCGCGTTTCTCATAATTTTGTGAGCTATAGACAAAGAAGTTGATATTTAATGTGTGTTCGACAGGAATTCAAGTCTAAAGCCCGTTTCTCACGATACTTGATCCACCAAGAGGTCGAGGACACTAAGCAGCATAATAGCTTGCCAGGATCGTGATATGTAGATCGAGTATGCTGGCTAACACGCATGATCACTACCATACTCGCTTATCTACTTGATTTCATCCTTGTTGCGGATAGAACACCAGTTAGCTACTATTTCTCAGTAAAACCCAGTACCCGTCGACTAATCATGTTACCGTTTACAGTCGCTGTGCGATGTTAACTTCTTTTAAATTATTATGAAACACCGCAAGCATAAGTTCAATGCTCGTGTGAAACCTGCTAGGATTGCTCCAATCATGCTTGATACCATCCTCAAATTCAATTAGCGGTTAGCACACAAGGTCTTATGCTGGATCATGCATCGTACGTACTTAAGGGTGACAATGGGGATTCTTGGAAAGGATTACGCCACACCTCCTCGGCACAAAACATTGCGTCCTCTATTGCCTATTATGATCACTCATTGTGTAGTGAAATATAAATAACAATGGAATCTTACCTAAATTTCATCACAGCGGCATCTTTTAATTTACCTAAGGCTATATAAGGAAGTGTTTAACGTATGTGATTCCCCAAAGGGGGTTAATCTGATTTCTAAAAGCTGCTTTAAATTTCACCTATTTAAACTACATACTTGGCGTCTGTTCCGTATTTTCACACTTTACACTACATATTTGACAAATTATTGAAGTTCGTTCCGTTACCCACCTTAACTGTCTTAGTTTTTTGGTGAGATAAAATAATTTGATCCGTGAGAGAATTCCATTAGTGCAAATAGCAGGGCCATATGTTTGAGTCGACCAAAACGGGTGATCTTAATTCACAAATTAGCCACGATGCCGACCACAGTACCTTCCAACTTCCCTGGCGATAAGCTGATAAAGCGGACTTATCTTTGGTGAACGAAAGTGGCTCGCTCTTGCTTCAAATCAGGTAAGGTACCCGACGATGATTTCAGGGGTGAAACGATTTGTACATAAAATAAAATATCTTACAGAACAATGCAATCCTCTATTTATTGAGGATGACTTCCTTACTGCATCTCGCTGAGTAGCTCTAGCTGATGATATAAAGTTCAGAAAGTTCAGAGCATCAGGCTTGACTAGGTAGGATTCCTTCATGATGAGGACAAAGGAACAATGAAATTCCACAGAATATTTTGAGTAATTGCATTGTTAACTATAACTCTGATCCTGATGATATAAACTTGAATTTTGCTGGCGATGAACTCAATGGAATTTCAAAAAAAAATCAATTTCCAAATTCTCATATCACCTTCTTCAGCGTTTTGACAACCGTTGGCGGCTTGTCTATGCGAAGGACGAACGAATAAAAAGGAGTCTCTGGAAAGTAATACAAAGTGGAAGAAGAAAAATCAGAAGATAAGGTATGTTACTGGTGCTACAGGTGAGGGAGGTCAGGGGGGGACAAGAAAAATTAATGAATTGTTTAGGTAGAGGATGGATGACGCGGATGGAGCAGTTTTTCGTCTCGCTCGATTGCAGGGGGAGGGAGGAGCTTTTAAATATACATCTACATCGACGTAACACCCTGCGAGCCACCACGAGGGTGTGTGGCAGGGGGTGAGGATCACCAAACATGCAATAATGACATGCAGCTAGAATATTTAATGGAGACATGCTAGATAACAGGGTCACATGCAGCTAGATGGTTACTATCTATATAGTGAGAAAGGGATTATTGGTTGTTATTACATGCATCATGAACTACAGACTACTCTGACTATATTCCACCTACCTATCCCTTTGCTACGCTGCCTATTGTTCTCTCTTATGGAAAAAATTTTTATTAGATTTAGACAGAGGACCGGTGGATTTAGGAATACTAAAAAGTTGTGGAAAATGTTAAAAGATGAGAGATGGGTGTTTAGAAGAAATGTTGGGGGTGGTAAGATTACCACAAAGGACAGGAAAAAGGTCTTTGATGGTGTGTTTGAGGGACAGAATGCCAGGAAAGTAAAATATGCAGGGAGAATAACGAGCCTTCGAAAGAGAGAGATTCCTCTCTTATAAGAATAACTATAAGAATAGTACAGACAACATTAAGACCATTTACTCGTATTTACTCGGAAAATTAACAACCCAGAGGTATTTTTAGCTCGGGGATCCATTGCCTATTAGAAGATCCGAGGCCTCTCTTTTTAATATAAATAATCATATTTTTTTAAATTATGGGCCTTTTTTGTGGGCCTTCAAGTTTCTGCAGTAGATTTAGCATTTACTTAATCCTTAAACCTATGATCTGATTCTCGTCCTTATTCTTCTAAAAACTTGGCTACTATTCAGCTTATCAATTCTGTATTCATATCTTATTAAAATTTAGCGATAATCGGCGAGCATTTAGCTTGGGAGTTTCACTGCAACTCACATGACGTCTAGGTGTTGAGGAAACTCGGAACATCTTATGCAATAATCGAAACAATGCCCGTACTTTAAGGAAGTGCTGCCGAAAGCACTTTCATGAAGCTGTTTCTTCATGACGTGAAAATGAGCATTATTCAATTTGAAAGAATAGTGAAGACAACATTAAGACCATTTACTCGTACTTACGTGGAAAATTAACAACCGAGAGGGAATCTTAGCTCGGGGATCCATTGCCTATTAGAAGATCCGAGGCTACACATTTCTAAGAATAGAATCAGCTACCCAGTTTTGCGCATTTTACTTCGTGATTACGAGATATTTGTGTGATAAATTTTGCTTCATCTATTACACGAGAAATTAGACCTAAGGTATAAGGTTTTCCCATACTACGGGCACCCATGGGGTCACTCATTTTTTTTCCAAAATTGAGATACCTACATCTTATACGGTGTCAAAACTACTGCGACAAAATAATTCAGACTCTCGGATTTCAAAAATATATTTCCACCCCTAGTACTAATTAATCTTCTCGGAAATGGCAAGTACTTCGAAAAATTTTAGATCTAACGAGAAGGCAACTAACTATCTACACGTTTTTGTTTCATACCATTCTGAGGCGAAATTGGATGACCCTATCAATTAACACAACCTCTAGCATCATCATCAAATCCATTGTATTGAAAATAACAATGCCTAATGCCGCAGGGATGAACAGAAGGAATTTATTGCGAATTAAATATCCATTAATAATTATTTACTACTAGGAAGGCTAAGATTTTCGACCATTTTTAAGATTGGGGATGATGAATAATAACAACAAAACTCTGACATGATAAAGTACTCGGTACAAAAAAATTATGGTGATTTACCGTAGAGAATGAAAAACATATTTGGCCTTAACTAATTTCCTAAGCACTCATACACACTATCATGGTAGAGGAAAAATTTCGCTTATAATATTTTTGCAAATGGAAAGGTTATTGATAAAACAATACGCCATAGATACTAAAGTGTGTCTGATGCCTTGTCATTTCCCAGCACTAGCATATCAAAAAATCATTTAAAGATGGAAAAATGGAGAAAAGGATGAAATTAAATAAGATGACGATGACTTAAAACGACCGATGGCCTTGTCAAAAAAAAGTTTTTTTTTCAGTTATTCGGGAGAGACGACCAACAGCTGAAACCATTTTCTCCAACTTGGAAAGGAGTGTAATACGAAGAGATAAAGGTTTTTCAGGCAATGGACAGAAAACAACTGTCGGTATTTAATTAAGAGCATCAAGGGATTCACAGTTTAACATCCCATCAGGGTGACGGGGCTATAAACTTTTTAAACGCTCCCCACTTAGGACTCAAATAGGGACCAATATATGGAAGAAATATCTCCGTTACGTCGGGGATTCGATACCGGGTCTTCAGAGAAGAAAGTTTATGGATGACTAGATTAGATCATAAGATAGATAATATAGATAAGATAATAATAGATAGTAGGTAGATGATTTTGAAGTCAAAGTAGCATTTCAACAAATGGTGCAAAAAACGTATAAATGTAATTTTCTTTTTCTCCTTCGGCGTTCTTGGGAAAAAGGTAATTTCGCAGAGAAAGATTTTCCAATTCATGAAACCTCGATAAAACATTGCAAGTTTCCTCCCTGTGAGGAAAATTCACACATGCAATACTCTTCTATTGAAGCAGCTAAAATAAGACAAGAAACTAACACCAAGCAGTTCCATTCTAAAATGAATCGATAACCTTCACCCTCGGAAAAATATTTTCAAGCCTGAGGCAACGACGCATCCTTCGAAGACATTTAAAAAATTACATTATCCACCATTATGTGTAGACAAGAGAATGATGACACTTCCGGATCATTCCTTTTCCCTTCAACCTCTTCCACATTACCCTATCGAGAGCAGCTCCACAAGCCGAAGTGAAAATAGTGACAAAACATTGTGAGATAGCAAATGCAGGCAAAGTTTGACATATTTGGCAAACTTTCATCCGTTACTCAAGCCTTATTATTTATTAATAGGCACGTTATCTTAACCTATTATTATTTATGTACACTAAGTTGCCGCTTGCACAATATTCTAAGGAATGAATATCAAAAACCTTTTTCTTTTCGGATACAATACCGAAATAATACCAACAGTCATATTGTCTCCTGGTCAATGAGTGTTATGGTCGACTCGGGAGCTTTGTTTACATTTCACACAATGAGCGGAAAACAAGAGCAGCGGGGAAAGAAGAATTTTAATAGGTAAAGATTAAAATTAAGAATAAAATTAGTCTGAGATCGGCCAGACATGTAGCCATACCGTCAATAGCGCAAATAAAATGTTTTCAACCATATTAATTTACTCATTCAAAGTGAATGTCATAATCTTATTCAACTTTACACCATACATTGCTAATTCCTTCGCCTTCAAATTTTACGCTATAGCCTTTCATAGAAAAATATTATACTTTTCTTACGAAAAAGGTCATTTAACTGATAAAATAACAGAGGCTAAGAAATAATAATTACAGCTTCCTTGGCGTAGAGAATTTCAACTACACATTACTACAGAGATAACTAAGAGAATGTATAAGAGTCACTTAACTTGCAAACATTCTTTCACTCCAGGAAAGGTAACAGCATGAATCCCTCGAAGCATCTCCTTTTTCAAACAAATCAGAAGCCATTCATAGAATACTCTGATCCTAGGATTATCATTGAGACCGCAACGGTTATATGTTGACTAGAGCGATTTACTGGATATTTATTTAAAGAAAAATGAAAGAAGACGTTTTTCCGCGTCAAATTCCTGCTTCTATTTCATGTAGACTAACGAAACTACCACGAGCGAAGTCTTAAGTAGGGTAAATGGAGGATATAAGAAAAATAATGAAGAGAACCACGCAATGAAAAGTTGGGAACCTTGATCAGGATGAACTCAAAATTGTCGGGCCTGGGCAATAACAATATTTTGATGTCACAGCTTCGATAATATCCTTAATTTCACAGGCAGACAACTGGATCCGCTCAAAGTTTGAAGGCGCAATACTTCTTGAGCTTTCCTGAGAAAGGTTTGGAATCATCAATGAATGAGGCCTCATGACAAGACATCGTAGACCCTCAAAAGTGAGAGGAATGCGATGTCAATGCCTCTGCAATTCCGGGATGTCGTATCCAAAACCGAAGTCTTGACGCGAAAACACTTCCTTAGACTAATGACAAATAAAAATCAGGTTTACTTGTTTTATCGATTAAGGGGGCTCAGATTCAAATTTTGCACTCACATGTTTAAAAAAATACTTTTTACATAAATTCCGGCAACAAGAAAATTTACTAGGACAAAATCATTTGATGGGAACGGGATTCGAACCTGAGTACACCGAATTAGCACCAGGTACTTTGGTCCGTCAAGCTACCAATGCCTCCTTTATCCTTGCGGTTTTTTTGCTCTGTGGAAACCCTACACTGTGCATATCAGCTGGTAACTCCGTTAAGTATTCCGCGGCTAGTTCGCAATACTTCAATAAATGTCGACCTCCACGCGTAAATAGCAATATGATTCGAAAGCAAATGACAAAAAAATGTAGTTGGTCCTTTTCACGAAACGGTTTGATCACTTACCCTTCAGCCTCTGTCTGTCCTCATGCTCCTTATTCCTCTCCTTCAGTTCCTCCGCCGACTCTATCTGGAGAAATATCGCGCCTCCAACCAACAGGTAGGTGAGGAAGAGGATGAGAAGGGCCAACCACTCCTTGAGCGACATGTTGACGGGTGACCCTCAAAGGGCACGATGGAAAGGATTGCAAAATCCGAGGCGTACCCTCGAGGCGAAGGAACAAGGGAAACGTCTTTTCACTGCTGGACTCCTTTTGTCGTCCCGCAGCGGTTATTACGCAAGGAGAGAGAGAGAGAGAAGGGTGCGACAAGCAAACTCGATTTACCGAACCCCTGGAAGAATGCGAACCCAAGGCTCGCTTCCGAAATGTCTTTTCCGGCCCCACCTTTTCTCCCTTGCCCGTCACTCAACCCGTCATAAATCGAGGAAAAACACACACGAAAAAAAATTCACACGACAACACCACAGGCTTGCACACGGGTTTGGACGGCACGTTAGGGTATTCACCAAAAGTCGTCCGAAAAGTTTCGTCACTCGTAAATTCGAGTCTTGAGCCGGCCGACGTCGCCTTTTCCCTTTCACGGGCGACCACTTGTTGGATCGAAGCGGGGACCTGAACGCCGGGCACGGAACTGTTTAGCGGAGAGCGTCTCCCGTGGAGACGAAAAGCCCGGCGTCCGTCACGGGTCTCTCGGAGATATCCTCCCGGCGTCTTCGGCACTGTAAACGGATCGCCCGGGTCCAACCGGAACGGAAAACAGCCGAAATGGAGAGAATCCGGAACCGGAATAGCAGTCCGCACAAACCGGAACGAAAAGTATCCGGAACTGGGACGGGAATTATCCGGAATAGGAACAGCAGCTTTCCGGAACCATGGAGGGAATCGGCCGTAACAGGAACCGAAATAATCAAGTTCCGGAACGGGAATTAGCGGGAACCGGAACGCAAACTTACCGGACCCGAAGCCGGAACTTTTTCAGGGAATCCTCCTCACGTTTGGATTAGGGACGTACTCAGAGATCGCCCTCACGACTCCCGGGGAGGAGAACGAAACGGTCACCGTGCTCACCATGATAGCAGAACCAAGAGCATTCTCACCATGTCCACATGTTCCACGAAAAGTTAACGCAATAAACACGTCCCCGGGCGGAACAGCAAGAAGCTCACTGTTTGAAATCGATCCCTTCTTCCCGCACGTGTCGTGTCGTGTATTGTGGAAGACTCCCACAGCCTTTGTTTTGGTGCTTTCGAGGGCGTTTACCCTCTGCGTCAAATCGTCTTCTTTAAAAATCGAATAGGTTTCTTCGGTGGCGGAGGGAACTTTTATGAGCACTCCCGTCAAACCGGGCGATGCACGCAGCGGCGCACTTCACTGCGGGTACGGTCGGAAACTTAAACGCGTGCTTTTTCGTCTGTGAGATCTCTTGTCCCCCTCCTCGGTACTGCTTGGTCTTTCTTGTCTGGACGCGTTCCTCCGACGTCTTCCACGACCACCCGCTCTCCGCAGAATGGTCCGCGAGCCCGGGATTGCTTTCCGAGACTCACCCGACTCAAGCCACCCACCCCTCGAACCTCCTCCCCTCTCTGCTGATACCTCCCCCTCCCCTTTTGAGACTCTTCCTCACCCCCCCCCTCCCCTCCTCCCGAGCGCTCTCTGCGGATGGAGGGGGTTTGCGTATGACCCTCCCCTCCAACTCTCTCTCTCCCCCCTCTATGTTGAGGGCCTACCTCGCTGTCTCCACAGCCTCAAGAATCGGCAGGAGGCACCCCCTATAGGGGGGCCCTCCAGAGGGCAGTCTTAGGACTCGGAGAGCGGAAATGGGACATGCAACACTCAAGTGGCCAATCGCGGGATTGGACTAGTCGGGGAATATCCTGCGTATGGGTCGTGGCTGCTGTTGAATCAGGAGGAGGCGGAAGACGTCCGCGAAGTCAGTTTCTACGTCACTTAAGACAGCTCACCAACGTAAACCTGCAAGCCACAGCGAGGATTTGTGGCAGTGGGTGATTCTACAATATGGATGAACATAAAATCCTATTGTTCGTAATTTTAGAGAGATACAGACAATCGAATTCTTTCATGACACATGAGATTATTATTGCCTCACGCTCGATCACCATTTTACTCTGCTAGCCACTGCGAGGGCGCGTGGCAGATGGTGGTAGGTCGCCAGCCTTGAAGTTACGTTTTAGCTGAAAAAACTTAATTGATAATGAAGCATTGCGTTTGAAAGAATTGTAATTTGTTTGCGTAGCAGTCGCGTAATGTGCGAGGGAAAAACGAATTCTTGTATCGATCGGCCTGACAGTTGATCGCTCTTAATTTGTCGCTTCTGTTCGTCCCGCTGATGAGGCGTGGGAATAGAAATATATCTGTTGTGTCAAATTCGAATTCGTAAGATTTAAATTTTTTTGATTAACTTTAATCCTGCGAACAACCTTCTAGTCTCAGTAGAATTTCCCAACAAAGTCCTTTCAAATCCCGGATGACAATTTCTGTGCGTTCGGAAGTTTTTTTTTACGACACACGCTGTTTTCGTATGTATCTTGCGTAGTTCGCGATTTAAATCTTTTTTCTTTAGATCCCAAATGTTTGTTATATACTCCAGGTGACGTTTGCTCTTCAGGTAGCGAAAAGAGACGACAAGTCTGTCAACTTATAGGTAGATATATTCAGTGCCTGAATTGTATCTCCCAAAAGTTTCGCCTCGTGATCAGTGATGGCAGCCTTTTTAAAGGGCCCGCAGACTAGAATTTCGCTAAAAGAACATGTGAAGGTGTGAGAATATGTGTCAGAAGGGAAAAAGCTTGCTGGAAACAAGTTAAATTTAATTTTTGTTAATGAGGACTACTCCTTTCTCAAGGGCCCGGGGAAATTTCTGGGGGGGGGGGGGGGGTGTTTCGCCCCTTCCTGTCCCCCACTTCCGACGCCGCTGCAGGGACTTTGGGGAAACCAAGGTTCAGGGATTCGAAACTGGGCCTTTTGGATGGAATACCAATATTAGAGCCAAGAAAACAGTATCATACCCCATTAACAATAAGGCCGACCATGATAACCTAACAAAGAACGCGATGATCCAAACTCCAATCCCGCAACCCAACGATCACAAACTCCAATCCCGCCTCGGCGAGAAGGTTGTGTTAACCCAAGGTGAGTATAAGGAGACTATTTGCCCCTGGTATTAACCTACAGGTGAAAATATAGATAAGTGTTGCGATATAACCTTATCCGTGGGGAAATCTAAAACTCAGGTCTACTACCATTTGGCTTCGAGTTGAAGCTGAAGTGCCGGCAGGATCATACGCTCCTTCTTAAATAATGGGTTCAGGGTATCTGGATTTTCAGGGAACGGCAGGAGATATAAGAGATACCTGGAGCCGTAATCAGTTTATTCTCTAGCAAAAATCGAAGAAGTAGGCCATATCCGGGATTGTAACCGGGTCCCTCAGAGCAAAGTACGGTTCTCTAATGAGATGAGGTGTCAAAAGTTATTACAAAATCCTGCAAAAAGTATTTTATCCGAGGTGTAATTTCTTGTTAATTAATTCTACACCGTTTTACATACCTGCACGGTAGTTTGGAGGGATAACTTTCGTAGCAATTTACTGTAGTTTTAATATATACTTTTATCGCCAGTTTTATGATATCTCCTTGGACTTTAAGGGTACGAAAACTTTATAAAATACATTTTTACGCCATGAATGCGCTAAACTCCTGGCTCTCCTTACAGCGTAACTTGAGCATAATTTAAAATAAAGGAACTTGAATCGTAAATTTTGCCTGACGTCTATTGACGTTGACCAGACATAGAACTGGAGCTTATAAGCATGCAGACCACCTAAAATTAATGGCGGAAATAATTAAAGCGAAATTAATCTCCGGTTTTACCAAGGTAGTGCGGCCGATGCCCTTCTCTTCCGGCTTCATCTCTTGACCATCTCTTCCAGAAGCGAATGAAGGCGTGGTTTCGGAAGAAGAGAATGATGACAGTTTCGAAGTTGATGACAGTTACCTGACAGGTTTATTTACTTCAGTTTTTTTATCGACATGAGTCATACCCTATCACGCATCAACATATTGGAACAGGAAAGCACGTTTCGTGGATGGAAATCGTAACCACATGCTGAAAGGACGCAAATGTAAGGAAAACGAACCCATCCGTGACGCCAGAAAATACTTGAACCGAAATATGAGGGGGATGTTGGTGTAAAATGGAACTGGAGTTGAGGCATAAAAGTGGAGAGGGGAAGATTAACTTCTTTTCCTTTGAAAACACGAAATAGTCACACAAACGGATTATCGCCATGCCACAGAACGGTTAAGACGAAAATTCTGGCCTTGACAAGCACTCGATTGCTTTCGTCTTGTAAAGCGACCGACTCTCTAAAGAGATATAACGCTCCTTGGGATGAATACACTATCTCCTCTAAGTAGTAAAACAATTACAAAACATGTACAAATTCCGCACCAATACTTGACTCATTCATAGATCGAATTTGATGTTGCACCCTAGTCTTGGATCTCGTTTTACACGGTCATTGAAACTGCGCAAGTTCATGTTAATTCCGTTTGAGCAGTCGTCTACCAAAGTCCGTGAACCAGAAAACAGCGAGGATGTTTGCTTGATAGTTTTACACGGTGCAATCGTCAGTGCATTATGTCAGTGACAATATATCATTTAGTAGCGGTAATACCGTCAATATCGTATAACGTCAAGATCTTTTAAGTAGCAATTAATTGGACGTGAACGATGCGATAAATTACCACCACTTTAAAACATGTTTTAAGCCATAGTCTAAACATAACTGTGGAGACCCTAGACCCGTATACTTAGCCCAAAACTTGCACAACGATCAAACGGCTGTGGGCCAAGGTAACGACATAGGGACCTCTTCCTTTACGAACGAAATTTAAGCCCTCACGTGATTAATCGCCCAGCTCATCATTATTGCACTTTATTCACTACCTAAGGAGTTAAAGGCAAACAAAAACACCCAACTCAATCGTCAACAACCTATTTAATTGCTAGAATTTCTCTGGCAGTTCGTTGCCGCTACAACTGCACCATCTAGTGAGAGAAATAAACTTCAAACTTGCGCGAACGCATGTATCAGATTAGAACATGTTCTAATTTACTCGCAGACGTTCACGCAGTCGCGCAAGTCGTCGATTTAAACTGCGCAATATTTCTAACGCAAATGTTCTCGCAGCAGCCTGCGGAATATCAATGACCGTGTAAAACGGCCTTTATACCAGAATTAGAGGATCTATCTGGTCACTAATCCCATTTGGTATTTAAATACTCTTGCTTGATGAACAAATATAAACTCTCGACATCTTATGATAGTACTTGAATCCACTCCCAAAGCGAGAAGCAAACGTGTGATGCTTTCCTGAATCAAGATTGCTACATGACGCACGCAGGAAAACATGAAGCATAGGAAACGAGCTTCATGTAACTTTCAATTCATTCTCAAAGTCAATATGAAGGCCCCTACAAGGCAAATATCCGGAACAAAGAGGAATATGCCGGCAGCCTATCGAAGAGAAGTTGGGCGTTTCCACAGTAAACTCTCCATAAAATCTCAAACTTGAAGAGCATTCGACTACCTTACCTTCAAGCTAGAAAGTTAAATATACGGAGTTTGATTCAGGACAAGCTCAAGAACGCATTGATGGTCGCACAACATTGACCCAATTTATTTCGTCTTCCGGCCTAGAGACTACCTCCATCATGGATACTATACGTTGGGTGCAGTCCAAATCACTTAGCCCTTTAGGAGTACTCATTGAAAAAACTGAACGAAAATTTTATAAAAATAACATTCCGAAGAATACAATCAAGTTTTATTTGGTAAACATAAAAAGGAAGATATGTTGTGACCAAGACGGTACTACTGAGAACAAGACAGAGACAATATGTAATCTGTAATATAAGAGCATAACATCGGACACAAACTGAAAGCTTGAAGTTAACATGAGTGTACGAAAAAAGGTACTCTAGGAAAGGAAAGGTATAATCTACCCCATCCACACATCACTGGGGTGGCTTGTAGTGCACTGAGTAGATTTAGATGTGGAAGAGCATTTCTGCTTGAGAAATACAGCAACCAGCGATGAATGAAACACGAAGGACTCTAATTAGAAGAACAGCTCTGGAGAGGAGGACGTTCTACCAGAAGAAGAATCTACTTACAGTCAATAATATAAGCTTGAAAGCAATGAAAAAACTCACAATAACGTACAACAAAAAATTCCTCTTTTGTGGCAGAGCATTGTGGAGAGCCGCAGAATAGGCAGGACTGTAAGGATTTCAGGTGGAATATTTCAGAAGAATAATGAAGATCAAATGGCTAGATAAGTAACGAAGTAATGTTTTAGAATAGTAAAAGATGAGATTGGTTATTATAAATCCCATATTGATAGTCTCGGGAATACAGCCATCGAGGGTCAATTGAATGGGAGGAATTGTAAAGAAAGACTAACACTTAATTATCCATCCTCCACAAATTTCGCTCAAAGAACTTGACTGTTTTCTGATTTGTCTGATTTCAAGGCAAATATATTAAACTCGTCCGGCAAAGTAGTTGAATTATAATTTACATACGAACCGGCCATGATAACGTCGTAACGCATCTGCCTGGCTGCCCAAGGGTCGCAGAATTGCGTCTCGGGTATGGCTGTTGTTTTTGATTTGGGTATAAGGATATACATAAAATACCAAACTGTTGGAGCACTTAAATACCTACTCTCCTTCTTTTAAAATTTATTTATTGAAAATTTTCAAATTAAGGCATTCTACAAACTACAATCCCAAGTCGTTTCTTCGAATCACCCACTTATTAAGGTCCACGGTTTAACGACTCATCTGACAGATAAGGCACTGAACAGGGAGAGAATTCCACGGAGCACTCACGTAGGCCAACGAAAATATTTTCCACTGGAAATTTCGGAATGGAATCATCGAGATATCTTCGTATTATGGCCCATTCCAAATAGTTTACAAATGATCAACTGAATCAATTGATTAAAATATGTATCCACCAAATATTTCATAATTAATGCAATATTTCATACTTACGTTAATGCACCGTATGATAATTTGCTTTCATTTGTAGCTGGCGGTATTTTACTATTAGGCCTATTTATACATGTATAATATAGTTTTGAAGGTTCTCGAGCTTTCCACCGTCTCAGGAAAATGACTGCTGACGACTTTTTGATGGCTAGAAGAAAAAAAATTAATCGCGCAACGGAATAGACCCTTAGCAATGCCAGGTAATCTATGTTCAGGAATTCAAGAGAGTCGAGGAGAAAAACAGGGAGACGATTTGTGCCATTCAATCAGGAGTCACCTGAGCCAGTCAAAATCATATATAGATATACCCTATTTTTCATTTTTCGATATTTATCGCCCCGAAAACGATGGCAGAGTTAGACATCGAAATTTAGGAGGCAGCCGTTTCCCTCACCTGAAGCCCTGGGCTGGGGATGCAGAGGACGGTAACGTCCTATCCCGCCCAGGTAAAATAAATAAAAAGTCAATTCATCTGATGGTAAGCCTGAGAAGACTTCTCCAGCAGCAGTCGCCAGGAAAAACCAGATCCTGTGTACTAAAGTGTTTATTCATGCCTCGTATGTGAATTCTAACTACCACTAACCTATCAGTGAAGCTAGGTCTAAATAGACATTCAGTTCAATTCTACGACCCCAGCATTTTTGACAATGTCCCTGTTCTAACCAACCTACCCGTTCTTCTCCTTCCTCTTACCCAAATTCTTCCCTCAATCAAGTCTTCCAAAACACTCTCGCCCTTTATTACCTTCGCCATCCACATCTTCTGTCTCCTCCTAATTTCCTAAATTAACTTCCTTTCCTCCCCCGACTTTCAGCTGTGAGCTTTGTGGTGTGAGGACGTGTATCGCCTTGCTCTTCGGCCTCATTCTTACTCGCAATGCTTGGCGAATGTGTCAAATGCCGTGTGCTTCCCAAGCGAAATCAAAAGGTGGTTAAGTGCGACCGCTGCAAAGGTGTGTACCATCATCATTGCGCATCTCTTACTAAAGGAGATCTGCGAGCGATGGAGGAACTGCAAAAGACGTGGACGTGCGCATCCTGCCTTAATAAAAGCAGAGCCTGCCGAGACGAGAGCACCCCAGCACGTGCTTCACCCTCAATACCAGTCTTCAGCGCATCATCACCAGAGTCTGAAGGCCCCCTCATGACTGAGCTGCTTAACCGCATGAAACAACTCCAGGAGGAGCACGCCGACCTAAAGAAGACCATCATGGCATGGCAAGAAACCCTCGATGATCACGCCAAACTTCTTGAAAAGGTAAGCGTTTCAGTCTCAAGCCTAAAAAATGGGATTGAATCCCTCCTCAGTGAGAATGTGGTGCTAAAAAATCGGCTGACAGTCGTGGAGGATCAACTAAATAAGGTGGAACAGAACATGTTGAAAAACGTGATCGAGGTCCATGGTGTGCACAGTATGAGGGGGAAGTTCTGGAAGACATCGTATGTAAAACGAGTCTCGCCCTTGGTCTTAAAATTCAGTCGTGTGACATCAATCACTGCTTCAGAATTAAATCCCGTAACAATAATGTCGGTGAATCAAGACCAACCCCGATAGTGGTTTCGTTCTTACGACCCTCCCATTCGGCTACTCTCGTGAATGTCCGCCGAATCAAGCGGGAATTCACCACAAGTGAAATAGGTCTTGGCGACATCCCAAACCAACGTGTGTATATAAACGAATCTCTTACTCCATTAAACAATAAACGTTACGCCAACGCCAGGCAACTTAAACTTGGAAATAAAATGAAATATTTGTGGGTCCGGGAAGGTAAAATTTATGTGAGAAAAGTTGACGGTGGTGAACGCATCGTCATTCAAAGTGATGATGTGTTAGAAAAACTCGAATAGGATGAAGCGGGTAGCGGACAATTTCAGCGTCAACCAATAAACTGAACATCTGCCATGTAAACTGCCAATCACTTCTTTGCCATTTCGACGAATTTAATCGTTATTTCTCCGCCGACTCATACGACATAACATGTCTTTCAGAAACGTGGTTTAAACCCGAGATACCGGACGCAATGATAAAACTTCCCGAATACATTCTACTGAGATTGGACAGACTTGGAAAAAAATGGAGGCGGTGTAGGCGCTTGAATCCATCAACACCTACAGGAAAATATCGTGCAAACATCGCCCCATCATACTCATCTAAACCTGAGTTTATCACCATGGAAGTCTATGGGTTTGGCGCGTATATACTCTTGCTGTGCTCCATTTATCACCCACGAAAATGTGCACTACTAGCCGACTTTGAGCGCGTCCTTTCAGCACTCTATGCCACATTTAATAACATTGTAATAATAGGTGATTTCAATGTTGACATGAATCGAAATAGTTATGAAAGCATGTACGTAAAGCTACAATATCCATTTGATTCTATTTATATCAACGCATCATACTGCCACAAGTCATACCCTAATTGACTTATGCATTGTTGACAAGCTAGATAAAGTTGCTTCTCAGTGCCCTGTCTCACCAAAGTTTACAGGCACCTCTATATCCTCCCATGACCTCGTGCACATTGAATACAACTTCACCTCATTTCATCGTCCTCAAACGTCTTTTCTCTCTCGTGACCTCAAGGGAATCGACACCTCAGCCTATCAAAACGATTTGCTCTCCAGAGACCGGAGTCAAATCTTTGCCTCCAAATCCATTGACGAGAGAATTGAGGCGTTTAACCTTAATGTTATGGATTGCATCAACACTCACGCGCCCTTGCGGACTCGTCTATTAAAGCGATCTCCATCACCCTGGATAACCGACAAAATTTAAATACTAATTAAAGAGAGAATGAAATTTCGATGTTCAATTATCCGCACCCGACAAAACAATGCACTTTTAAAATATAAATCCCTACGGAATAAAGTTAAGTCGCCTATATTTGAAGCAAAGCGGTCACATTACGCGAATGTCCTCTCCTCCCACTCCAATTCTAACTGCGTCTGGAGGCAGCTGAGACGACTTGGACTAACACTCCAAAGGGATAAAATTGATACTCACAAATTTACGTTGGCCCAGCTTAATGAATATTTTATTGGAATATCCTCAAGCGATAATCTATGTTCCTCAAGCAAAATATCTCTTATATACCCTGTCATGCCTTTTAACGGCGACAATTTCTACTTTGAATATATTACACCTGACGTACCACACAGGGTTCTTCGCAGATCTAAATCCAACTCCCTGAGTGTTGACGAGATCTTCATTGATTTTATTATGAAAGCGGGAGACCTATTACTGCCGGCCATCCTTGAAATCTTTAATCGTTCCTTTCTGGATGCAGTTTTTCCAACCCTACGGAAATCATCAATAGTCGTAACAATTAAAAAGTCAAAAAACGTAAGCACTATTAATGAATATCGCCCAATATCTCTGCTATGTGTCCTATCTAAGGCCTTGGAGAGAATTGTGCACCAGCAAGTCTCCCATTATCTAACTAGTCAAAACAAATTTGACCCCTATCAATCCGGTTTTAGAAAGTACTTCAGTACGCAATCTGCTCTCATCAAAGTCACGGACGACATACGTTTAGCCATCAACCATAAAATGGTAACTATTATGGTCCTTTTTGACTTTTGTTAGGTCTTTGATAGAGTGGACCACGCACTCAAAATGAAGTTACTAAATTTCTCTTCCTCTGCTCTAAACTGGTTTCTTTCCTACTTATTGGGCGGCAACAGGCAACCAAGGGCCCTCATAGTAACTTGTCCTCATGGTTATCCACTACAAAAGGCGTCCCTCAAGGATCCGTCCTTGGCCCCCTGCTGTTCGCTATTTACATCTTAGATCTCCCTAGAGTAATAAAAACTGTAAATATATGTTATATGCAAACGACCTGCAAATCTATTATCATTGCAATCTGCATGACCTCAACGAACGTCTCCCAAAAATAAACAGTGATGTTGATGCTGTGGCGAACTGGGTGAAAGAGAACTTTCTAACGCTTAATAGAGAAAAAACTAAATCAATCATTATTGGCACACGAATGTTGATAAATAAAATAAATGTTTACAATATTCCACCTATCACCGTCGATAATGCCGTTATTCCCTACTCAGACACTGTCCGAAATTTATGCATCATAATGGACAGGAATCTCACTTGGAAAGATCATGTACTCCATGTCTCAAACAGGATTAACAGTGTACTGTTCCGAATCAAACACCTGAAGCATATCCTACCGTTTCACACAAAGAAACTATTAATCGTGACGCTAATTTTTCCTCATTTTGACTATTGCTCATTGGTCTTTGGTGATATGACTCACGAACAAAAAGAGAAACTTAACACCAGAGAACTCCAGTATTCGATTTATATTTAATATTCGACGTGATAAACACATTTCTCCGCACAGAGAAAAAATAGCCTGGCTCAGTGTGGAAGCTAGGCGTCATTACTTGCTTGGGACATTTCTCTTCTCTTTGTTCTCCAGGAGAGAGCCAAGTTACCTGTAAGATCTTTTCAAAATCCAACCTATACCTCGAAACATGTCCACCAGAAGCAACTCATCTAACCTCTACTGTCCATCACATCGCACGTCTAAATATCACGAATCATTCGTAGTCAGATCTACAGTAACATGGACTTCGCTACCAAACTCAATAAAATCTCGAAAATCTTTGTCTCTATTTAAAACATTATTATATAACTCTTTGCTTCGAAATCCACCCCTAATATAATTCATAATATAAATCCACCCCTGTCACTGATTGGCGATGTATGACATATTTCCCTGACGACACCTCTGTATCGAGTACTTAATCTTACACTTTGTAGCCCAGTCTCACATTCATTTGTAGTGTGCTATCTCAGGTTACCTTCACTTCCATGTATACTGTAGAGTGGCTAAAGACTGTGATATTATCACACTTGTACTTTGGTTTCTGATTGAGACACCTACTATTATATTTAATGAAAAAAAGAGACGTGGGCCTGGGGCCCACTGATGTATTTACTTATCGATATGCTTTCTATTTTTCTCTGTTATCTTAAATATAAAGATATACACCTACTATTATATTTAATGAAAAAAAAGAGACTTGGGCCTGGGGCCCACTGAAGTATTTACTTATCAATATGCTTTCTATTTTTCTCTGTTATCTTAAATATAAAGATATATGCACACCACCTTTGTAACTTTTGTATTACCCTAAGGGGTGTTGTACCCAGAGCATAAATAAAACTTAGTCTATTCTATTCTACCAACTCTAGTACTTCATCGCTTCTCCTCCTTTCGACTCACCTTACTTTCTCTATCCTTCTCCATACCCTATTCCCAAAAAACCTAAAAGTCTACTTTATCTTCTTCGTGTAGCACCCATGTTTCCGCACCTACTTTCTCCTTCTCCGTACCCAGATCTAAAAAAAACCCTAAATGTCTAATTTTATCTTCTTTGCTTAGCGCCATATAGTGCCACCCTCCATATTCCTGAGAATGAATACATATTTTTATTTCTATTTCCAAAAGACTGGCAGAGCCGCGGTGGTCAGATGAGTAACGATCCGGTATGGCTCTCCAAAGTTTGTGGATTCGAATTACGTCTCGGGAATGAATTTTGTATCCTATGTTCCAAATTAACTTAGACGGTGCAATATATGACCTAAGCAGATGGAGCACCTAAAACCCGAATTCTGTCGCTCACGAGGAAACTGGTCCTTACTTATCGACAGAGTATCATCGTGCGAACGAATGCGAACAGATCAAAAACGCGCGAGTCACATTCTTGCCGTCGTGAGAAGCGACGGATCAACTCACGACTCGTGACGCAATCCGTTTCCACATGCACGCCACTGATTCTCTTGGACAATCCATCCCTCGAGACGAAGCGATTTTTAATCTTAACCCTCTGCGCGAAACGGAGGAATAAGAGGCAAAGGGCTCGAATAAATCCCCGTAAGGTTTATTCCTTTCTGAGCGCGAGATGAATTTACGCAGCGAGCCTGTCAATGACAAGGACGTACTCCTCGACAACGAAACGCCATTCAGGAAATCTACCGAAGTGACCTTCAGCTTGAACCTCGGTAGCGATACGAATCGACGAACGTAAATACGATGGCGTGCGTGATTCACTCACACCGAAAGAGAGATAACGGAAGAAGTTCAAATATGACTTCGGTTGAGTGGCTTAAAATTAATGACTTAAACCAGACATATCAGCGTTCGCAGCAGATGGACTTAAGTTTTCGACGAGGAATTTTTTTGGCTCGATTACGTTCGGTTTTCGTCAACCTACGTACCAAGGGTGGGATCTCGAGGCTACGCCTGCATGAGTGATTCGGAAAGTTGTGAGCATGTCAATGAGGTGAAGGATCAGCCTTATCGCAGCGCTTTATGTATCTCCTCCACCCAAGCATCCGCGAAACCTAGACAGTTCCCAGGTACCCGCACGACGGTACGCAACCTCCAGCGCTAATAAAATGATGAGTGTAGGTTTGCAAAATGTTGCGGGTAACCAAACAAGGCCGTTCGACTTTAGCACTTGCTCCAGTTAATGGAATGAGAATACTAAGTATCTGACGGGGAACTTCGGCACTGAAAAAGCATTTGATTCCTGCAAGAGTAAGAGAAAAAGAGTTTTTATAATTATTATTATTTTAGTGTTTTCCGTCGGTAATAGTACATACTTTATGGTGGAGTGTTCCTTCTTTTATTTGTGGTATTTTGCAAATCAGCTGCTTCATTATGATATTTTTCTCAATAGAATCAACACATTGCCTACATCTCTTTATAACATTCAAATACGTTTTCTTTCCCTTACTCTCACTTATTGTTAGGGGTACCAGAACAAACAGACTTATTGCGGGAAGACGAATCAAAACTCAGTACGTACCTGTAGTAGAGAGAAAGCTATCACCCTTGAGAATACTCTAAGGAGTCTCTGATATATCAAGGCCGTTTTTACGATTTACAGAAGATATCAGGCACAGAAAAGATGAAGTTTAGTGAAAATATTGTCAACGGTAGGATTAGATTGGAGGGACCGTAATTACTGCATGTCAGAAATGACGCAAGTTAGAATATTGGATGGAGAATTCGAGTGAGGGATAATAAAGCCACTGTCAACAGGGCTGCTCGCTATGACCGGCATTTTTGTTCTTATATATGTCAAAGAAATGTTGCGGGGAGCGTGGGTTGACCTCGATGCAGGAATCAAGGTAGGATGAAAGTGATACAGAGCTTGATTTAGGGAATAAAGGTTGGAGGAAAGTTGATACTATCGGTGAGATTTGCGTATGATCAAGTGATTGTTAGTATAAGGTCAGCTATGTCTTGCAAATGATACGTTATGCATAAAAAAGCGAGAAAAATATATGAAATGAAGAAAAAAATGTTAATACTAAAATAGGGAGACTTTCCATAGTTGAAAGAGAAAGATTAAACGTGAGAATGGGATATAGGTAGGTTGAGCTCTGCGGCCTCCAATATTTTAAAGCAAGTAAAAAAAAACTCCAATGGCCGTAAAAGTTTAAAAAATTCTTTTGCGGCCTTTGGAGTTTTTTTACTTGTTTTAATGAGAATAGGAGGGCATGAACTAGATTGGAAGAACAATTTTACTACTTGGGTTACACCTCGAAGGGAGACGTTTATAGTACTTGCGATGACAGAAGATTAGTTTTCGAGTCGGAGCATTTATTCGCTTGAATGACCTATTGATGTAAGCTATGATTGGATAAGGAAAGATTGGTGACGAGTGTTTGATTTAGGGGCATGACATAGGGTCCCCAGATTTCGTATATTTCGGTTTTTAGGTACTTCAACTGCTTAGGTGGAATGAAATGCCTCGTTTACTAGATTGCATATCCATTTACAGAATCCTTCATCCCATCATTGACTGCCCTGAAAAGCAGCTTGGGGTTGATAAATTTCGAAAAAATAAAAAAAAGTCACAGCCCCCACCCTTCCTCTGTTCTCTGGAGGCGTAATAATCACACGTGACTCAATTCTAGAACTGTTGTCAACGGCTAAAATCAATTTTTTCATGTCTAAACTGTTTTTACGTGACGTTTTCTCCGTTTTTGTACCGCAACCAGTAAAACAGTATTGGATATTTTCTTCCGTGAAGAGGTAAAAACATTTTCTTCCATGAACGTGTTAAGAAAAATAACTTTGTTCAATCCCACAATTTTAATTTATTTTACCTATCGATTTCGACGTCTAACATTCATCGTACCTTGACAATGACGATCAGACGTCGAATTGCACAAAGTTATTTTTCTTAACATGTTTCGTGCAACTAAGCTGCTCTAAACATTTTAAGTTAACAAGCGGTGGCGGCGGGGTAAATCCCTCACCGTTCAATCCCAGGGTCGCGGGTTCGTATCCCGCCCGGGGAGGGTTTTCACTCTCCGGGGCATGGATGTTTGTGACGTCTACCCTGTAAATTGGAAGAGAGGACTGAGTCCTAAATTCGCAGGTTAAGTAAAGACAAATCGGGTAAATCAGGTAAGTCCCACCAAGTATCGCCTGCCTCCATCGACATCGTTTTCTTCCAGGGTCAGAATGCATCAGGCCGCAGTGCCCTATACCCCCTATACCTACTCACGCCAATGCAACGTCTGCAACCTCTTCCATGGAATCCCCACGTAGGAGAGAAAACTATATCGTAGCTATTTAAACAGCTTCGCATCGTAGGGTGGAACTATGCTGCCGTCACTATGTTCTTTTTTCCCTCAAATGAAGAGTGACAGTTTCCGGCCCATATTGGAATCGTAAACCCATGAAAAGGCACGACGGAAACACCGCGCGCTGGTGTGTCTATCCGAAATTTAGTGTGTAGCCGGCATTTGTTTCACGCGGGTCGGGTGGCAACTCTGCTCTTATTCGGAACGAGAGCCGGATTCACGTAGGAGAATGGAGTAAAGAGCAGAGCGAGACCACGAGAGGGCCCTAAAGTCCATTCCGTGACTCAGGACACACTTGCGATGCCATTGTAGGCAAGTTTAAACCACCCACAATGACCACTATTATCATTATTCACCAACTTTAAAGGTCGTTTCACGCGAGTCAACAAATCACACAACTTGATGCAGCGTAAATTCGTGGGAATTGAATGGATGAACGCGTGGAAATAGGACAGGGGCTATTTGCCGTGCAGTCGTTCATGCATTTTGGATTTGCAAGTTTCTCAGGCAATTTGTGGCTTTACACAGTTCATTTTTCTCCATGCGCATGTCTCCATGCATCAGTCTGATAACTGACAAGCCATAAACTCCAAATATAACGGCCTTGAGATTAGTTTGACAACTCAAGTTCGGAGGGAGAGGTGCAAGGAAGAGAAAGGACTAATGCGGTAAAGCCAGCAGCAATCTATGGTTTATTAAAAGAGTACGCACTAGGGTCATGAGACGAGAAGACAAAAGAGCTGTGTTTCCTTTCACACGAATTATGTACCTACCTACTCACGCCTTTAATAAAACTTCGCTTTATTTCTGCCCTCATTCTAAATTGGAATCCCTAAATACACTTGACAAACTTAATCTCATGCAGAAATTGGAAATCATTACCGTATTGTGGATTGAATTACAAACGTACCCTCATGCAGAAATTTAAGACGGATAAGTTCTCTAGGAATAATGGAAAAAAAACTAAAAACTCCAGCGTATTCGTCTACATCTACATTATACCCTGCAAGCCACCATAAAGGTGTGTGGCAGAGGGTGAATTGTCACTATATCTAACCCTAGGATCGGGATGGAGACGGTTGGATCTAGAAAATAGTGTGTGAAGTGAAGAGCAGCTTGGTTTGTTATAAGATGTAACGATAGATTTATCAGAGCATTGAAAATGTAAGAAGAGTTTGATTGGAAATCATTACCGTAGTGTGGATTGAATTACAAACTTAATGCAGAAATTTAAAAAGAATAAGTTCTCTAGGAATACTGAAAAAAAACTAAAAACTCCAGCGTATTCATCTACATCTACATAATACCCTGCGAGCCACCATAAATGTGTGTGGCAGGGGGTGAATTCTCACCAAACATGCACTAAATATTATGCACTTAAAAGGATTAGCATTAATATATTAGTCTAAACTGCACTATTTAAAAAGATAAAAATAGCAAACTAGGCCTGAAAAAACGTGCTGTTAGTTGGGTTACCTTCAAGTCCTTATGCCAATCATATCCCTAACTGTACGAGGAAAAAAGGACATTTCGAATCTGTCAGTTCGGCAATCAATTTCTCTATTTTTGTAATTATGGTTCAGTCTACAACAGTAAGTTGGGGTCCGCAAAATAGTTTTAACGTCATCACTGAAAATATTCTCTTGGAATTTATTCAGTAGATAAAGTCTAAATTTCAACCTGCGATCTGACAATGATTCCCATTTTAATTCATTTAATAGACTGGTTACGCTAATGGGTTAGAACATAAAATAAAATAAGAGACATCGATAGCAAGAGAGAAAGGTTCAAAAGTTTCTTTTTCACCCGTGCAACTAAGTACATCGACAAATTTAAACGAAGCAAGTAGAGGGAGAAATAGGATAATTAATGTAGATGGTCGCATATTTTTTGCATGCCTACATGTTACTGCATGTTAAATGTAAAGCCTAGACGGCGATGGCTTTTCATTAGAGTATAATTGCACGTTAAGATAATTCTGTCGTGGATTCGATCAATTTCATAAATTTTGACTTCCAAAAGAACACGCGATTTTGCGACTAAAAAAACACATGCTTATTTATTTTGATGCATGACTGACGTTAACACATCCCCTGCCACACATCTTTGCGGTGACTTGCCGGTGCTGTGTTTTGTAGATATTGGAGATGATGTGCAGATGTTGTGTAGATGAAAGGAGTAAGGGTGGAGGAAAGATGGCTAGCAAGAGCACTGGCAGCTCACCTCGAGCAATCGGGTTCGAAGTCCGTTTGAAATTTCATTTGAATCCCTAAATTGGAAGGAAATGATGAAATAATTAGCGGATGGGGAAAAACCTAGCCACAGCACTACCACTAATGAAACGCACCTAGGGGCCCAAAACTTAATATCTCATCCGATAGACGATGCACTAAGCTAGGAACATTCTTGACGTGATGTTCGAATAGAGCTATCAATAAAACACTCGACAGGATTCGAACCAGAGCTCTCGGAATAATGAGAGACTTCTACGAGAAACACAAATTGCTGTGTTAGTTACCAGACCAGTAAATGGGAGAGGTAAATTAAATGCCCCTCAAGTAATGAAAACATTTTACCCAAGCCCGGTAATTACTCCGAAAAGGCAGCTATTTGAACTCTTAACAGGGCTGAATATTTTGCTGTCCTAAGTAACGCTTCTTTTTCTTTAGGACATAACCTACAGAGATGTGGACGTTTCCGACGGAAAAAGGGAAAGGTGTACGAAAGTGTAAGGCGTCTTCCCGACCCCAATCTTGAAGGTCAGGGAGCCACCGTTCGTCTCATTCTCCATTGGGCACTCATTGCAAGACATCGCATGAAAAGGGAAACTTGGCCCGAATGGACGCCCGAGGTTTCAAGTGCGTCATCCGGTAAGGTGACATCCCTCTCCTGCTAGCTCGGAGGTAGCGGGTTCGAATGGCGCCTGAGATGGCTTTTCAATAACCAGGTCATGGATGCGTTAATTTGTTCTAGTTGAGTTCTAGTTATTTGGGGTGTCACTTGGGTTAAAGGGTCTAAATTACTGTTCGTAGTGTGAGAACTAAAAATGACTAGTAAGACTATATACATATGTTGTGTCTGCGGTGGTTATCATACTATCCTACCGTCACGCTAGGTTCCCAGTCCAAATCCTCGGCAGTGGCAGAGATATCGTAATTGGTATACTAATCCCTACTTGAGAGGTATGTCAAGGGTTCTCAGGACTTTGAGTTCAGTGCTCCGTCCGTCGGATGGGACGTTATACCATGGGCCACTGGGCGCGTTTTAAGAACATACTAACCGATGCCGGGTGTCTCGGCACCTCTTCCTTCCCCGAAAAATCCCTACCTCTTTATAAGTTTTCATCTTCCTTGATGGTCGTAACCATGTCCGGCGATACGTAGAGGAATAATATCATAATGAAAAAACACAAGAGATAGGACTTATTCCTCATTTTTAATGGTAGTACTACGCTGTTTGTGGGGTGTTTTTTTATTCCTTGATGGTATTAATATCCTCAACTGTCGGTCGCCTCCCCTGAATAACTACAATTTAATATTTAAAGAGGCAAATAACCATATCATTTGCTTAGAATTTTTCTGTTAACTTAATTGACGCGCCTTGCGGCTAAACAGTTTGTGAGCGTAAAGGATTACTATAGGTGTCCAGCCAGTTTAATTAGGTGAAGATGCACGAAATACACGAATGAACAAAAGCCTTGTGATACAATTATCTTTAACATGATGTTATTCTTTAGGTTTGCATACTTCCCAACTTCCATGGTTCCATCCAAAAAATTCAATCCTCCTCTTTCCTAGTATCTGCATACCTAGTATCTTCCTTTTCATCACTGCCTTTTAAACACCTTCGCTCTCTCCGGCAACTTACTTTTCCTCCTCACGATTTTCTCCATCAACTACTCCAATCTAACCATGCCAACCCCTTCCCTTTTTACATACAGTGCTAATACGTCAACAGTTTTTTATTTCACCGGTTTAAATATACATAAGACAAACAACACATTAATTACTAATGTATAATCACTACAGAAAACAAGTAGTGAGGAAACATAAACGATAGACAGCTGGCCAGGGACATAGCCGGTTATTTTCGCTAAGAGGTATATAGGTAAATGAGAAGACGGAAAAGAAAGATTTTCCAACTTTTCCCTCGTCAGATCCATTCCGAGTATACCTGAGTATGCGATTAGTGCGAGATAGTTTTGGGGTGGAACGCGTTCAAAGAAGATTGGCGATCATTGTGATATTTTGCTAGCATAAGAAGCCTAAATATCTCGTATATTAATAGCTACTAACCGTATTTAGACTCATTTTTTAAATCTAAGTCTACCTACTTCCAAATCACGTGATACAAACTTCAAGAATACCCAGATATTACGATTGGTTTCATCACGAAAATAGATCTAAGTACGAGTCTTCGCGCATGCAACAGTGGAACAGGATAGGATAAGATCAAAAGTTAGAAATAACGTAAGTAGGTAGCCTAGTTTAATGTGTGCATATTGAATTTCTTATCTCCACTAACACATATTGCCTGAATTCACTCAAATGATTATTGCAGTGATTGACAACAAATGATAAATGCATTTATAAAAAGTAACTTCTTCATAGTTTATGACCATTAAGTAATACATAACTACCAGGTGCACAGTAAATAGCACAAGTTTTTTTACTGCGTAGTAACACGATTTTTGCTTACATTTACCGCATTTACCTAACGCAGTTTTAGTGATGACCCACACTTTGCTCCTGTCTCCAGGTGACTTCCAGGTTAGTCACACGATTTATATGTAAATGAACATGTATACTACCGGTCCAGGTTAAGATTTAAATGTGCTTAAGTGTAAGGCACAAGAAAAACAGGCATGAGTCGCGCCGTCATCTAACTTGCACTGCCTCTCTCGATATAGAGTAGGTATCATCGATGACCACATTAATAGTGACGTTCTATGTAAGGAGTGCCAATCCTCAGGAGATTGTAAATTACCTATTTGGCAGAAATTATTATTGTTACCATGACAGCACATAAGGCCACATCCCTTTTGGTAGAACCGGCGCTTCGAAGCACTACTTTCATAAGACGAATATAGCATGCCGGGACAACATAAAATTGCTCAAAATGTTGTTAATAATATTTAAAAACTATTTTCAACTATTCAACATGGCTATACGAAACATGAATTCTCTTCCAACTGAAGTAATTTGGTTATTTGAAGAAAGGCTTTTATATTGACGCCATGTGTCAGAGGCACTTAAAAAACTTTATCAGGAGCAACAATAAAATTTCATAATAATAAATTAAGATATGAAATAAAATAACAGACCTAAAAATCGCTTCCAATAAAAAATCTTCCATAAGAGCAATGTAATTTGAGGCTGAAAATGACGATTTTCAAATCCTGTAATAAGCGTAAATTGGCCGATGACCCCCAAATATTTTTTCATGGATTGACGAAGGAATGATTTCTCTACAATATATCAAAATATCAAGGCATGTTTTCGGAGGAACTTGTAGTAGAGGTTCTACCTTAAGGCTAATCTACAATGCAATTCATATGACAGCTTCGTGGACGCAAGGTCGGATACTTTCGCCTTAGAATGAGTAGTAAGGGATGGAGAATGTGCAATCGCGTGCCATTTCTCGGCTCAACTCGATCCAATTTCAATCACCAAACCCTTTCACTAGTGCAGCTGAGATTTACAGGGAAAAATTGTCCACATCAGCCTTGAATTCCTTATCCCCAAGAGAAAGTTCATATTAGCCTTGAGCGGTAGCCCATGCGGTAAAAAACAGACTTTGATTTGACTTAAGTAAGCACCAGAGAATAACGTCGAAGACGTTGGAAGAGATGAGGCGGGACAGCTCTTTGATGGAAAATGAGTGTTCTAGCTTTAGAACAGGGAGAGGGGAAACCCGTCACTTTTGCCACAAGTGGCGAATAGGCCATATAAGCACGAAGACTGCACGTTTTCATATTCTATTACCTGCACTGAAATGCGAAGAAGATTTTTACGTTTCTGGATGTGGTGTGAATTTCGCTACTCATTTGCCACACTTGTGGTGACCTTCACAGATAAGGTTACGCGCTCATGCTTTGTAAGGTGAGGTAGTTGGGTCACTTATCGTAGGTCCCTGGTTAGCACCGGGACAAGTCCATTTGAGAATGCCCTGCAAGCTCCGTGATTTTGAATACTAAATCTTCCAACGACCCAAGCTCGGAGATTTTGATTACAAGATTTATCAAGACTTAACAAGATTTTGTATTCAAGATCTATCTGGAAAACCATAGGCGACAAAAGGAAGGTAATTTACTCCAAATGCTGTTGTTAGCGTTTCACAGGCCGTTGGACTTAGCACTTGGGTACCTCTGCAACATACAAAAAACTTGAGTTGAATACTGCAATCAAAACTCTTCTGGGGCCACTTACGAATGATCGGAAATTTTTGACTCGAGAACATAAGAATTTCGGATTTAACTGTCACGGATTCTCATCCTCGATGATGTTATTAGGAAAGACTACCGTCAGCTGAGGTCTTCTGCGCCATATGGGAAGGAATTTCTTAGGGAACGGAGGGAGGGTGGAGAGAAGTTGGCATCGGAATTATCCTTCTCCTAACCAAAGCCGCCATGAGGTTCACGTTATAATATGTCCCATTCAACCAACGGATACTGAGCTTCCTCTCCACAAGGTACTATATCAGAACCTCTAATATTTCATTGAAAAGTCTACGACTTTCGGAACTCGAACTCGAGCCCTCCGGATGGAAGACTCTAGCCACCACACCTACCCGATTCCTACATTTTTTTTCTCCTCCGTAAGAACACCATCACATAAATAACTACATATTGATTCCATTAGGATTGTAAATTGCCATTTAAAGATTATTCTCACGATAACTGTGTTGCTCAATTGGCCATCTCTGCAAAGAAAAACCCTTGGTCAAGTGTACACCAATTCTGAAGAGTTACTCGCTCACTTGCAGCGAGTAAAACCGGTGTAAATAAATTTCTCAATATAGTATTTACCACATAATTGCACGAATTGTCAAAGATACAAAATTCTTAATGAATTTCCCCATGTTAAATATGTACTTGCAGTTCATAAATACAAAATTGATAGATTGCAAGAGGTAAAGGCAATTGAGGTAAATTTTTCCTTGTAAAACAACGGACACTAATAAATGATACAGAAACTTTTCAGGAGATCATTGATAAATATATGTGTATTTCGGCAGTCTTACTTTTCATGTCTGCATGAGGCTCTTAATATACAACACATAGGTGTGATTGTTTTCGATATTTCCTCGTATATTTGGCGTTTACCCCCAAATGTACCGTAATAATTGCTCGTCGTCAATTCTCTTGTAGCTTTCCCGCATGAGCGGGATAACAGTTTGAAATTAGACGCTATTTTGTTTCTTTGGCTAGTTAAATTCACTTAACAGTAAAACCAGCATTGTAGCTACAACTTCGTCGCTGTGTGCGCCACGGCAGTGAATGCCTGGTGTAGAGTCACCCCCTGCCATACACCCTAGCAGATTACTGCCTAAGTGTGAATAAATATATGAAAATGGTTTTCAGAGAGGGACACCGCCGATAGTGTGGATAGACTGGGCGTCAAGTGGCCAGCATTTAATTGTATATTTCCTCAGTCCATCACATAAGTATCATATACTTATCAATATAGATGGTTTCCTGTTGCCTGCCTCAGTAGAATTTTTAACGTGGCACTATGACTTTAATAGCTTACCACTGAGTTTGGACCCCTTTTCTTAGCCACTTCAATCGAGGAACAGACGCTGCGAAGACGGTACGTGGACTACCTTTCGTATGGATTTACCCTTAGTCATACGGCTGGCCATACCGGAGCAATTTTCATTGCCTAAGCCAATCCAGCGCAAGGAATCACGGGAAAATGCCAGCAGCTATACCAACTCTGCAATACATAGTCCATCAGGGGGAGGGGGGTACTGATAAAAATTTCATTAGCTCTCATTCTTACTCAGAAGGGGTCGGAATTTCCCAACTTCGAATGAACTGAGTTTATGACGCCAGAGACTCACAACTAGAAAATCGGGACTCGGCACTCGATCCGGTGACGTCAAACTGTCGTCGCTGTCCACGTTCGAGAATACCGAGTCCTTTATGAATAGGGCCCCCTGAAATTAGCGAAAGTGTTGGTTTTCTGGACTTAATCCTCCATCGCCTGCTGCGCCATACAAGGGGTACATCGTTTCCAGTGACAAGGAGGTTAGTCATGAGCAAGCGACCTAAAAGAGTATACGTTATCACAGTTTGCACACCAATCTACTCCGAATACCTGGAACCGCTCAAGGAGAGGTAGTTTTCGTGTGCTAGAGAAGTGGCATCACGCGGTTCGAATCAGGACAACAGATGAAAAGAAGTAGTACCGTCCCTTTTTCAATGGCAAGCGGAAAGTATTTCAAGCATAATATTACACCTATCAGACTTAAAAATGAACGCAGAACAGAAGAACGCAGTTTAAAAATTAAACCTTATAAGCAAATTCGTAGCCAATTTGTTTACAGATGACGTTAGATATAAATTAAGAGCCCCTATGCATTATGTTAGGTCAGGGGAGAACCCAGGTGTCAGGTTTGGGGGTGTGGGGGGGGGGGGGGGGGAGAGGGAGGGCGGTCACCAGTCTTGTCCTCGGGCTTCATTAGGAGACCCAAAAGATCCCAGTTAGGTAAACTAAATCACCATGGTAACACGGTGGCTGCTTACGCAGTACAGCTTCTATTTGAAACAGTCACAATGCAGGACGGACAACACAAATCAGATAAAAATACTTTTGGATACTCCTATGAAAACTTGCAATAAGATGGCTAAAAAATATAATTTTTAATTTTACACAGACAAGCAAACGCGGAAACAATGGCATTTTTCAACCTCTTGGTCTTACTCATAGAGTACATCAGAATATCTTACTACCAGTACTACTTATAGGTAGTAGAACCGACTGAATTTCCTGTAATAATTAACGGTACATACCTTTGCTTATAATGTTCAACACAAAACAAAACAAAACCGTCCTCGTATAGGAAATTAGATCGAAAAAATAAACGGATAGGGATGACAAAGATGGAGAGGTTAAAATTGACATTTTCCCGCGTAAAATTAGGAAATATAAGAGATCAGATTGAAGTATTAAAGAGCATAATTAGTTAAGATATGTCATGTAGTATTTCACTTATTTTCTATTTCTTATGTATATATAAAACGTGGTATGAAAGGGGGATGGGGGTTTTATCACTCCCTGCCACACACCCTTTCCCTAGTTCGGAGAATACCGTACCTAGGAGTGTAAACAGTAGGGTTACTATAATATTCAACTTCTTGCCCATAGCCGAGCGCTCTATCCTGTGGGCTACCGTGAAGCTCCCCGTATTTTACTTGCCTCCATGTAATTGGCAATTTCCATTCTTATAATGTCGATCGATCGCTGAGACAACATTCGTATTTACGTCACTGCCGGAGACAGTTCTTTAACGGTATCCGGCGACTTGACCTTGATCTGAACGGCATTGATTTCAACGTCGATTGTTCTTCCTTGGTGTTGTTGCTCTACGGTAGGCGAGAGATCTAAAAAATTAAAACCAGCACGTCATCAGGGTGTTAGTGTCATCAGGGATACGCTCCGAGTTTAGTGTAGATAATATTCAAGGGAGTGGTGGAAAGGCGGTGAGAAATTCGGCTTTGATAATAGTCTAATCTAAAAAGAAAGGCACCAGGGTTCAAGCATTAAAACATCATTTACGATAGATGGAGTACTTCTCTTGAGGATCTAGCTACACAGCAGAGTGTGTGGACAAGGATTCCACAGAAAACCGTCTGCAGCGTCTAAGATTCAAACCCAGATCCTTGGGAAAGCCTGGATTCTAGACACCATATTACCTTTCCAGTATTTTATTTGTGAACTAGCTGATCAGAGTATTATGATACTTTTGGTATGTTTTACACACTTTTTGGAAAGAATTCTTTAAATTCTGCAAGGGATGAAGCATTTCATAGTTCTTGAAACCACGATTTCCTTCTCTAAATCGTTCCCACAGTGCCTGTCCCGCATGAGTAGAACAATAGTTTGAAATTAGAAACTGTATTTCATGCGACGTTGCACTATTTCCTCTGTTTATTCATTTAAATTGGGACTAATGGATGACATTAATTATTACCAGCATAAGATTGAACACAAAATATATCCCCTGCTGCATGCTGGACTGTCATTCAACGAAAAGTTTCCAGTGATCACGAAATGGACTCAGTCGAATGCTTTAAGTAACCTTTATATTCAACAGAAGGGAGGAAATGAAAGCAGGGCACGGAAACACCACCTTCACTTGTTCAGTTCTCATTCTTGTTGGCTGTTTGCAGGGGTGATCTTTTTTTGTCGAAATGGTGCGAGAGCAATTGGAGCCACCTTCGTGCGTCAGTAACTGATAACAGGAAAGAGAAAATAGCCTGATGTAACCTCTGCTTGCGCAAAATCTCTAAGAAAAATGAACGGAAGTGGAGGAAGATACAGATGACGCACGGTAACTTAATGATGGACAACGATCGTAAATTTGGGCAGTTTTAGATAAAGAGAATATTGAAAAATATTGAAAAATTCACTCCGACTTGAAGAAGGTGGTGAAATTTACCACCATCACCTCCTCACCGAGGCCAGAATTTATAGTAGCCTCCATTCTTGACTAAACAATAACCTACAACCCATTGTTCAAAACCAAGGTTTTTTTGTTTTTCAGAGACTAAAATATCACTGAAAAATTTCCCCTCAGAAAGTCTTGTTTTTGAGTGGAGCGTTAACTGCGCATTTAGATCCATGAGCAGAAGGGGAATCGCGAGAAAGGGAGTGGAAACAGAGACTATTGGACGCAAGTCAGCGACTCCGCGAAATTTACAGCGTTCGCACGTTTATTTGGAGTTCACATCATTTTGAGCATTCACATACGCAGTTAATTGCTTCGAGTAAACATGAGTCTACTGCTTTGATGGAGATGGCAAAATCTCGGTTTAACTGCACGAGAAAATATAAGGAAGCGTTTTGGCTCAGGGAAATGGGGGAATTTCAGAACAATTAAAAGATAATCCCAACCAAAGTACGAAAAATACCGTAATATTGCCAGCAAAATGAAAAAAATAAACATCCTTAATTAGCCAAGGATTACATATAAATTCTTGAGCATGAGCAGCGTAATCGTAGTGGGGTTTTGCCATTGTGATTTTCATGGAACACATCTATTCTGCTTATTTTAACCTAGGGTAAGGTGAATTTCCACAAGGAAAAATTCCACCTCGAGAGGGATTCGAACCTGGACCCCCTATGAGGACTCTGTTAAGGTATTCGCGGCTAGTTCGCCACCCTTGCATCTTTTGATCTTGACTTCCCTTACGCTATTTCCGTCTTCGGCTCACCATAAGGCCTCAGTGCATTACACCTAACAATTGTATCCCTTTTTCTTTGAAGTTTCCGCGACTTGTGTTCGATTTCTTAATGCTATTATTTTTGAGTATTTCTGTCGCGTTTGTTGTCCTTCCGACTAGTTTCTCCCCTCATCTTGGGGGCGTCTTCAAGTCGGAAGAAATTCCAAAAATGTCCTTCCAACCTGAAGACGCCCCCAGAATGAGGGGAGAAACTGTCTTCGGAGACACAAGATGCGCGACGGAAATACTCTTAAATAATAAAATTAAGAAATTTCAATCTCGTTTTTCCTCTTTCCCTCTTATCCAGAATCCTTCCCACTACAACGGCCCCAGAGATTCTGTGACCTTTCTGTGGTTTATCCACTAACCCTGCTTCCTCCTAATTTCGCCCAGCAACGTTCTTTCCTCCCCAACCACACGCTTAGTTTCTTCTTATATCCTCCATCTATTATCCTCCAGACCCACATCTCAAATGCCTCTAATCTACTTTCATCCTCATCACTAAGATCCATTTCTTACCATTTTACGACATCGCGCTCATCACCAAACTCCTTACTTTCCCACTTGCCTTTTCTTAACACGTTTTTGAATAATTTCCGACACAAGTTGAGTCACAACTGGGTCGGGGAAAGAGGGAGCATCATTGCCTCATCTGACCTAGTATAAATAAAGTCAAAGTCAAATTTTCTGGCAATGGTAAAAGTAATTTCACAACACCATTCTCCTCCTACTCTTGATCTCATCCTCCTACATCTTTGTTATTACGGCCACCTTCGCATAAAACCATGAAACCCACCCATGAAACATCATTATTCCGCAAGTTTCAAATTATTCCCTGCAACGATTGTGCTTAATAGGACCGTGCCTACAATAGGTGCCTTGTTTGTATTTCACATGGGCGTCAGCCTCCAGGGAGGGGGGAGTTTATATTATGATACATATTTTCTATAGGTTTCGATTATATTTTAAATATCAAATTAAACTGTCATTGATCTGCTAGCAAAAATCAAAATCCAATGCTTAATTTAAGCAAATCACTGTTACCACTTAGTATTACAAGTAATGACTTTATTTAAAAAAATACCAACGAGACCAAAAATCATCGATTTTTTAAAATCTTTCCTTCAAAGATATTAATCTAGTATCTCAAACGCCATATGTTGTAAAACAAAATGTCCTGATTTCTTAATGATAATCAATAGTATTGCGTGTTTCACAAAAGTGGCTTTTTTCAGTGTGTGGAAATGCTCTGAATACATAAATTTCATATTTTTAACCTTATTAAATATTCATATATTCTTTAAAGTAGGGTGCCAAATTCTATTTTGCACACGGGAAGCGATTGTCTTCGGCACGGCCCTGGTGCTCAGCTATGAGTTCTTTACCCTCGAGAATTTTGGTTCTGTTTTTTTTCTGTTTTTTGATTGATCTGCACTCTTCTCTTCTTCTCGCATGGATTATGTAACGTGACTGATACCCCAGTGATACATTAACTATTTTCCTACTAGGTATTTCACAAAGAGTTCTTACATCGATTTAGCCAATTCTGAACACTGGGAACAGGAAGGAAAGAGAAAGACTCTCATTGGAAACCTGCAGAGTGCTTACGCAATCACGGAGGAAAGAGAATTTATTCAGTCGGCGTCAAATTGCCGGAGATATTGTGTTTCCACAGTCTACCCACTAAAAGGGCTCTGTTTGCAAATAATACCTGGGTGGGGAAAAGGTTTCACACCTTTCTAGCGTTGATTCCCTACCATAACAACTGCGGGTCGAGCGGCGACGGTGCCGTTGATAAATAAAGCTAACAGGACAAAGACATGGAGCCCTGGTCCAAAAATATGTCACCTATCGACCTCTGTCAGGATGCATAACATTTTGAAGCGAAAAATGGTAGGAAAGTAACATAAGTAAAGTCTTATTGACTAACCAAATTGAGCAATTTAGAGCCCGAAATTAATGTAAAGTGCGCGAAAGTGACACTCACAAGTTAACACTCACCAAAGTGAAGATCCTCATAAGATAAGCAGTCGAGATTTGCTCCACCTCGTCTCTTTGGTCATCAAAATCAGTTCAATACTAGCCTGAATCTTCTTCTTTCTTTTGTCTTGCTCCAACCAAAACTGAAAAAAAATTATTTAAACATTTAATAAGAGACAGGATAAACTAAAAATTACTTTCCAAATAGCGATATTTTAAAGTAATGTTTGCAATAGCGAAATTAAATACCATTTAAAAATTAAATAAACCAAATATCCAACCACCAGTGGGAGGACATCTTGCATATGATCGATTTTTTTTGCTTACGATTTTTTGTTGTTAAAAAAAATTAACTTTATGTTGTCTTGTTCTTTATTTTCATAAATTTTTGCTTATCTTATGTTGCGAGGAATAAGTTCCCTGTCAGTGTTAAAAACTAAAATAGTTTCATTTTTTTTCCATTTTCTTCGATTTCACATGTGCCAATGTTTGTAAGGGTGTCATATACAGGTACCCATCTGACACCCTAAATTATCTCCACGTGCTAGGTATATGCATATATGTCTTGTTATATTTTATGTAATGCTACTGGAGAAAATAAATTCATTCATTCATTCAACATGAAGCAGAAAATAATGATTTACAAATTGTCTTCGAATTACATCGATAAGAGTAAGTTTTGACGGAATATTCACGAAATGCTTCTTCCCAACATTGCGTATGTCTATAATCGGATCAGCATGTTTCCAACTTATCGTACTCCGATTCAAACTACTTTTTCTAATGGATACGCCCTTTCTCTCCCTTATTCACAGTTCTACTTGCAATATTCTATTGCCTATATCCTTAGATTAGATCCACCAACTTGACTTCCTTTTAATCTCTGTTGGCTGCTCTGTTGTTTCTTCCCTCTCACCATATTCCTCACAAACATTTTATGCGTCTCATAACTGCATGTCTTAATATTTTCCTCAGGCTGATGACACTGTGTCTCTCAGTTGCATGTAAGTAAGGTATGTACGGTAGTTAGCAGTACTATTTGCATGTATGTATGGTAGTACATCATGTATCTCTTTTCCGTCTATCGTAAGTTTTCCATTCTCTGCACCTACACCTCTATGCCTACAATCTATCCTCGTCGTATCTTCTAGGAGTTCACGTGTCTTATCTGAATGATGACCATCAACGTCTTTACCATTTTTCTATACTTCCCTACTCAAGATTCTCATCATTATATTTTCTTCTCATTGTAAATAAATGCTAAATCATTGGTAAGAAGAGTGGAAGAAAAGAAAAGCTTTCTGAAAACCTTCAAAAGAATGCGGAAAGACTTAATCGGCCATCTTACATGATGGCATGATGAAGACAATCTTCGATGGACAAGTGAATGGGAATAATGGCGAAAGAAGGCCTCGCATTAGGAGTATGAAGCAAGTAGTGAAGGATGTGAAAAAAAGAATGATGTGAATATGAAGTGGTTACCCTATAGGACAGGGGTTCCCAAACTGGGGGGCGTGAAGACATGTCAGGGGGGCGTGAGCGCGAGACCAGTTAAAAATAAAAATCTCTAAGTAAATAAAATCCATACATTTCTTTAACTAATTTTATGTCGTAGATTTTTAAAATCAACCTTGATGTTTAGAAAACTTAACAATTCACTTTTATAAAACTCTTTTATAGCAAAAATATATAGCTTTTTGTCGATGTTTTTCTCTTAACAGTATTTCTTTAAATTGAAAGTTATAATGTTGCATTTTGTGATAGTAAAAATACATGTTTTGTTTTCATTGTAATACTTGTTTTTTTTTTCACATGCCCACAAAATTTACTGTGAAGGGGGGCGTGGAAGGTTTCCATTTTAACGGGAGGGGGCGTAGTACAAAAAGGTTTGTGAACCCCTGCTATAGGAAAATCGAGTGGAGAGCTGTGCCAAACCAATCTTAGGATTGTTGATTGATGACGATAATGGTAAAAATTTTGCCTTGCTGGAGAAGAAAAAATCTATCTTATAAATCAATTAGTATTATGCCGATTCTCGTCAAAAATACTGCCTAAATCTTGATTGCTGTAACTTATACCATCACAATATTATCGTTGGATGTATGAACACGTCTTGATGATTTCCATTACAATTAATTGAATGCTAGGATTGAACAACCTGTTTCGGCAGTTAATCCATCACCAGGCATAGTGGGATGGATTCGGGGGTTAAGTGAAGCAAACAGTTTAGCTTTTATTTCATTATTCCTTCAGTTCATTCAGGGGGGGCAATCGACAACTGAATTAGCCATTTTAGACTAGACGGGTAATAGGGTAGAGGGAGGAATATGGTATAGGGAGGAATATGGTATAGGGGTAGGAATCAAGGTACTGTGGTAGGGTGGAAAGAGCCCTGGGCCTCAATCATGGATCTTCATAACGCGTGCGCTAGCGTTATCGTTATTTTTTGATGTAACTTATGTCAGAGAGAACATGGTCTCCGTTCTTAATTTTTCGCACAGCACTTCAAATCGCTTATCACAATCAGGGGAGCGAATTCTATAGGCAGTTATTGTTAACCCTGCGCTACTCTAGGAGTAAGCGTTAACGATAAAGTTTGCGATAACGCGAAAGATAGATCCGTGATTCCACACCTGGTGTCGGCTTTAGCCTACTATTAATGAAATCCGCTAGGAGATCCACAGTTTATCGTCCCATTCGACGGACGAAATACTGAACTTGATGTGCTCTCCGAGTAGCTCTCAAGTAGGGGCCGGTTTACAGCTGTAAAATATGTTACTCTCTGGGATTCGAATCCGCGCAATCGGGATGCGAGGCCAGAACCCTGGCCACTACAGTAGCCCGACCCCCAGCTGGGGCCAACGACTCCATCTGTGATTTTTCAAGTCTGTACTCGTACTTACAGGCGCTCCAGACCGGAAAGAAAGGTACAATGAACATGTATGGATGGGTGAAGAGAAACCCGGCGTCGGCATCAGTCTACTCTTAACGAATGACGCCAAGGGGACCAAGACTTAACGTCCCATCCGAAGGATGGAGTACTGAACTCGACGTGTTCTCCACACACTGCTCAAGCAGAGATCGGCATATCGATGCAGGATCTACCTCAGCTAGGACTCCAAACCTGGGCCCTCGAGATGGGAAGCCAGTACTCTATCCACCACACCAACTCTATACCCTTATTCCTTAAGTGACTCGTTGTTTTATTGTCGTGTGATTAAGTTATAGATTCTCTAATACTAAACTATTAATGCCCATATTTCGAGGGACATTAAACATATTGAATGAGAAGCAGTAACTTTGTAATTCCACATGTATTGTCCATGTGGAATTACAAAGTTACTGCTTCTCATTCAATATGCTAAGCAAATTCCATGAAGTCACGCCTGAAACAACGGACATTAAACATGTTGGAAAATGTTCTTTAATGACGTTCAATTGAAAGAAATTTAAAATTATGCGTCAAGCATCATCTAATTAAGGCTCAAATTAATGAGTAACCTTATTTCGGATTTGAAAATATTTTTATGATAAACAAGTTTAAATCCATAATGCACACAAGTGGCGAAATCAAACGGGAATGTAGCAATGTAAACAATTATTTATATCCGCTCGTATTCCAATAAATTTTTTTCTAGATCTCTGTAGTGGAACCGGAGGTGTACGTAGAAGGATCTTGAGCTTTCCCAACGAAAAAGTTAAATCAAAAGTCCTTGGATCTTCCAAAGATTCAGAAGGAAGACGTACGATACGAGTGGAAGCTGGAATTGGCCCGAAGTAAACCCGGAGAACTCTTCGTTCAGCTGAAACCAGGGATGTTAATATCGCAACTTACAGATTGCCAAATGGCAACCCCTTGCATTTATCAACGCTCTTTCTCATCGGAAGTGTTCATTCACTTAATGGCTCATCTTTGGGCTGGGAGCCAACTCCATCGACCGAAAAGTTCAATAGAGCCTGAATCAGGATCGCATCGAATTACATGAAAGTTGGGCCCATTTCCTACTTCCTGCCTTTTATCAAAGGCAGGCGTTTTTAGAAGCTGTTTTCCATGCGTGACATAACACTTGGATCGACTCTGATTCTTCTATGGAAAGTTCTTGTTGTGGAAATAATAGGAAGTGCTTTCGACAAGCAACGTTATGTGTACGTTTCGTGGAATACTTTTGAATGACTGATGCCATGGAGCAATCGATTCCCACCAATTCCTTTCTCGCGCCGACTTCGAAAGTGACAATTTGTATTAACCCGACCTTTGAATACAAAGGCACTTATTCGAAGGTCATCTTCAATTTGTATCGTATACATGCATGTACGACAGTTACAATAAGTGAAAGAAATAACGCGACACTTATTGAAGAATAAAAATTTATTTATGAGAGCTTCACGCGACTACTAATCTTCGTCTGCATAGAGTGGTTGCATATGGAAACGACACTTGAAAAACTATAATTTAGGCAGAGAAAATATTAAATGATAATTTTTCTATTACAATGCTGGAATACCGAACAAAAAAGGTATGTACAGAATATCAAAAATATATCCCATTAGGGATCAACTTCAAAAAAGGGCTACCATGTATTTCAAGCAAGTATGAGGAAGCAAGAATTTGCATTTAAGAATTCTAAAGGCTACTTGGCAAAGGTAATAGAAATAAAAGATGACAGAGAGAATATTATACTAATGCATTTACCAAAAAAGGCTGCTAATGCCTAAAACAGGGGAATTAATTGAATACAAAAGAAAAGCCATTCGAAAATTATGATCTGGTGAAAAAATGGTTTATAATCCTTTCGGAAAAGTGGGCGTGCATGTCGCATTTCTTACGTCATCCACTTAGTCCAATCACAACTGAGCCCGCGAAGCTACTTCGAATTATCGCAATGGGGGACACACAGCTGACTCTACCAATAGAAGCCGTTGCGACAGGATGGGTGTGTGCAGACCTTCCGACAACCCCCTCCACTCCCTTCCCTTTCCCTAAAAGCAGTCAAGGACGGGAGGTGGATGACGTAATAAGATTCAAAGCAGCTTGTTCGGTGGGCATCACCTTTTGCTTATTTTAGTTTTTGATTTACTAGTGAATGGCTCTGGTTAGAAGATTAATTTTGTCACTAAAATTCATTTTTCGTTTCCATCTATCGATTTCGTGTACAAAATTGCGATTTCGGTTCCGAGTAAACGCCCCCATTGCTGGTTATATAACATGCATTTTTATGTGACATAATAGATTAATGCACAAATTCAAATTTGAAATGCCTAAATCCCCTTACGAAATACACAAGCTTTCAACAATAGCAGAGTAAACTTGACCTTTCTTAAGGCAGGTGTCAGCACCTTCCGTTATCGCGTTCCCTACCATTATATGGAGGCGCTAGTATTTTAATTTAATTTCTAACAAGGCACCAAGGCAGCCAAGTAGACATTTTATGTACACCGAAGTCAAAACTGTCTCAAAGAAAAACATATAAGGTATGTTTGCTTGCACTAATATTCTCGAAAAATAACTTGAGGCACTAGGCTAGAAGAATTTTGTTAAATAGTTTCATTAATATTCAGAGCCAAATCAGTTTAACAACTATTAGAGACACGTAATGGACACGTAGGTAATACACTATTCTTGGCACGTAGTAATGAAATATTTATAGACTCAACATGGGAATTTTAAATGTCGAAATCTCCAGGTGTGAGTCTTCATTAACGTTGAATGGAACTAGACTTACCTTCGCTTCCTACGTTCCACTACAATTACATTGAGGGTGACAATCTTTGAATTCCATTAGTCATAGAAAATGATAAGAGAACGTTTATTAAAATATTGTGTGTAGTAGCGAAAAAAAGTTTGAAAGGAAAATAATTACGGTTAATTAGTACCCATTAATATTCTCAGAAAAAATAATTCGATAATCAAGGGCTACAAGAAATATAAACAAAACACTTTATTTTAAATGTTACAACAACCATGCCTATATTCGGATTTTTAAGGGAAGCCATAAAATGTAAACTACAATTATTCATTAAAATTAGCACTCTAAAATGAAATATATCGTAAGATAAGAAAGTAATTTGAAAGGTGTAAATCACCCTTTACAAAATGCGCGGCTTCATCAGCTGCACGTTGTAGTGTATCTTTCTTACGCTAGGTGTCAGCACCTTCCCTTTTTACGTTCCTGAGATTCCCAACATTTTGACGTCGGCGGCACACTTCAAACTGAGGTTTTTATTTTGGGGCACCCCTTCTTAAAATTTATTACGTATCCGATTGGGCATCCCTCTCCCCTTCCAAGGATAATCGGCGCGTTGCAGTAATTAGTTCTTAGGTAAATGAGTAGCCAACAACAAGAAAAGTGACCAATTCAGAAGTTGGTCCGGTTAAATATTTTTTGTTTTCCCACAATAATCTCGCTGCACTCTGCAGGGTCACGCACTCCGGTTAGGAACCACTGATCTAAGGGGAGGCGCGCCTATATCAGAGCGGGGATGGTGTAGTGGTTAGAATACTGGCCTCTTACGGGAAGGGTCTGGATTCGAATCCCGGAAGTAGAAGACACTTTTCATTTGCTAAATCGGCCTCCACATGTGTTTGCGGAGAACAATCGAGTACAGTACTCCGTCCGTCGGATGGAACAAAAAATCCGTGGTCCCCTTGGCGCAATACAGTTAAGGCTAATGACGACGCCAAGTATCTCGCTGACCTTCCTCCTTTCCCTTCCCATCTAATTGCACCTCTACTCCTAGCCTGAAGCACCTATTAGTGCAGAAACAGACTTGAAATCACAGATGATGATTTGCTTAGCAACAGGGTATCAAACTAGAAGATTCTTAAAAAAAGCTCAAAGTAAAATATGTTTCAGTGGAATACATTCTGTGATTTTTGTACATAATGTTACCAGAAAAATAATTTGAGTTTTAGTAGCAAGAAGAATCTTAATAAATAATGAGCTAGGTGTCTCATATAATAATTTAATGTCATTTTGTCATAATCTACCCTCTCAGTTTAGTATTTTCTTGTTTATTATTGTTAAAGAAGTACCTACTTATTTGCAACATATGTTGCAAAACCCAATGAAAATGTATGAAAATTTGGCACATTATATTAAGGGATTTATATAATGGACAAGAAAACCTGCAGGGTTGGCAGAGTCATGACTCTGCCAACTAAATTGAGATTCTTGATGTGGCTCGATAGAGGTAATAAAACTCTCATAAAAGTTCCATAGAATTAGACAATAGTGGCTAGGAGTGAGAGGGATTCATGAAATTTGTAATACTTCAGAAAAAAAATGTTCCAAAAATTTTAATTATTAGGTTATTGAATTTAAATCCCCTATAATTTATAAAAAAATATTATCAATTTCAAATAAAGCAGTTTTAACTAAAATAAGGTAAATAATGTGTGTGTGTTATTTAGCTATAATTCTTTTTAATTTTTGGTCTGCCCAAGAGCCAATACATATTAGCAATGATGTTTTTTTCCTGAAAATCTGAAGCCCATATGTCTGCCCAGTTCCATGGCACTAACAGGGTTACAAAATGAAAGATTGGAACTATAAATATTCTATCTTTTGTTGACATTTTTGGAAATTTTATAAAACAGCTTTTTCCAAAATTTTTAGCCACGGAGACCTTTTTCAAGGGAAAGTTTCTTGAGGAGCCCCAGGAGATGTTAAGTTCTACATGTTTATATTCAACAAGGCATAATAAGCATGATGTATTCACAGATGCATGAATAATAAGGTAGGTAAATCTTAAAAAATGAAACAATTGTAAGAAAGACCTGGAAATCCTGAGATAATCACTTATTTAGCCCCAAGGGCTCTGCGGTGCAGTTTGGGAAATGATTGTATAGAGTGTAAATTAGAAAGCAAAAAGAAAATGAGCTGGAAGAAACTTTTCATACTTAGGCACTATCATCAGGGAAGGCTAATCCCACAAATCCCTCACATGTACAGGCAGTGAGTCTAAACCTGTGAGCCTGTTAGTATGTAGAATTCCAGGTAAGGAAAATAGTCAGCTATTGAGAGACTTCAAATATGACAAAAAGCTGCAGCCCAAAGATTGATTTCATCATTAATGGTTGTGTTCACTCAGCACATACTGAGCTAACAGAACATTATTTTCAAACATCATGTAGAAGGAACTGTTAATTTCCTTATACCACACATGGTTTTCAGTAATACATGCTACTAGGCTTGAGCTTAGGTTCCATTGGAAGACAGCCCAAATTAAAAGTTCTCTGAAGTATCTAGCACATTGTATGTAAGATTTAGAAAGAAGGAAATTATTTGGTTTATTTTTATCAAAATTTCAATCCTATCTCAAATACAAATAGAGATAGCCCACCATGTACCTTTGGTTTGAATTAATTATTTGAGGTACCCCATCCCTCCCATTCCTATCCTTATACCTTTCCTCCCAGAATGATGCGCCTATTTGTGCGGAAACAGACGTGAAAACATACATGATGATTTGAATTACTGCTTAAATACAGGGTAAACTATACAGGTTGCTTATTTTTGTATTTCAAGGTAAAGGATTGGTTTGCCTTGATAGCAGGTGTTGGTAAAACAGGAGGAGCTAAATGAAGATTAGGTGAACCTTTTGAAGGAGATGGAAATGAATGTTATATTTATAATTACAGGTTATGAAACCTAGGGTTCCATAATCTGTGATTGTCAAAACATTAAACTTAAAGTCAAGTGAGTATTAACGGAAAGGTAAAAGGAATAGAATGTTCTAGGATGCTCAGTGGATACCAAGAATTCTTTTGCCAGAATTGAAGGTACTAATATCATCAGACATTTTATATGACATAGTAGTGCAGATAATTGAAGACCAAGCAACTTTCTGGAATGTCAAAAATGCAAATGGTGAGTGGAGGCCAGTTGAGTTTTCTAAGGACTCTTCAATTTGACCTAGGGAGAAAAAGTTACATCACAGTAATCATCATTGTCTCTTATATTCCTCCTGCCTTGTCATAAAGTTTCCATTTGTCTTGCCTCTGCTATCAGTTTTGTTCCCCCGAGGCTGTCACATATAAACTACTTTAAGAATACTCTAGGGCCCATTCACAGCAAACAACCCATTCTAATCCTGCATTGGTCCTAATCCTATTGATATCATGATTTTCCTGTTCCTCTCTGATTTTGGAAGATATCTGATGCATTTTTCTTCTTTGCCTTTGTTTGCCCGCAATGTTGTTCATGCTTCTTTCAACATTTTCTCACATTATTAACCAAAATCCAACACTTAACCATTAAATTGGGCATATTTCATCCCAGTTTCTCATTTAAAACTGTAGTGTAATTGCAAGATATTCCACAGAGAAAAAAATCATTCGCCTTGACCGGGACTCAAACCTTGACCCCCTGATTTCTGGTCAGGTGCTCTAACAGTTAAGCCACCAAGATGTCCTCTTTCTCTGTGGAAATTATTGAGTCTTAAAATTGTAAGTAATTTGTAGTATGAACAAAAATTAGTAGCATAATCACTAGAAGTCAACTAACCTAGGCACTTCCAGCCCTAAATAAATAAGAGGTGGTGAAAATGCAGGTGGCCGAGAAATTGTATCGGAAACTGTTAGCCTCAAATCTGCCAAACAACACATACATGGTCCACTTAGTTGTGGCTCTATGCCAATGGGAAATGTGTGAGATGCTGCCATTATTAAGTTATTAAATACATAACCTATTTTAAAACCGGCTGCTAGGACCTACATATAGAATCCAGGTCTTAAAGGTTAAAGGAGGACAATTTTTAATTTCTCATAATATTTAAAGAATTAAGAAAAAATATTCAATGATTAACCTTGAAGTAAGGAGATGGAGATTTAGGTAATGGTAGGACTTGAGGTAGTTATGAATGGGTGGCAGTTGTGCAGATGACAACCTGGTAAAGTGGTTTCATCACTCCTTCACAGCGGCATGCACCACTTCTGGATAATATCACCTTTTAATTTGCATGCTCAAGATGCAATGCCATAAGGGACAAGAATGGAGAATTTTTATTGAAAATGAGGACAAAGTGAAGAGATGGAAAGAATATCTGGAAGAGTTATACAAGGGAAAAAATCTCAGCACAAAAGCTATTGAAGAGGAAAGCGAAGGGGAAAAGGATGATATGGGGGCATCTATATAAAGATCGGAATTCGACGCTGCAGTAAGGGACCTTCGGATCAATAAGGCTTCTGGTATTGATGATGTTCCTGCAGAATTAATTAAAAATGCAGGAGAGAAGTCATTAACTCATCTTTAAAAAAACCATCTGCGACATGTTCTAAACAGGAGAAATACCAAGGGACTTTGAGAAAAACATCATCATTCCTATCCCCAAAAATAAGAGAGCGGAGAAATGTGAAAATTTTAGGACTATAAGCCTGATGACACATGCATCAAAGATATTGACAAGGATCATCTAGAGAAGAATACAACGAAAAGCAGAGGAGTTCCTGGATGAACATCAATTCGGATTCAGAAAAAGTAAAGGTACAAGAGAAGCAATATTGGCCTTTAGACTACTTATAGAAAAGAGAATGGAGAAGAACAAAGCAACCTTCATTGCATTTGCGGACTTAGAGAAGGCTTTTGACCCAATGGATTGGAATTCAATGCTTGGACTCCTGAAAGCAATTGGAGTGACCTACAATGATCGAAGAATTATCCACAGTTTGTATAAAAACAAAGTAGCTGTGATTAAATCTGGACCCAGCTGTGAAGAGGCAAGAATAAGGAAAGGAGTGAGGCAAGAATAAGGAAAGGAGTGAGACAAGGCTGTGCACTGTCTCCTGTAATTTGTAATGTTTACATCGAGAGAGCCATCAATGAAATCATAGAGAAGTCTCCTGGAATGACTATCCACGGAGAAAAAATAAGCATGCTGCAATTCGCTGATGACATAGCACTCATAGCAGAGACAGAGAGGGATCTGAACAAGACTCTAGTAACCATGGAAAGGGCAATGGCCAGATATCATCTGAAGATAAATAAGAAGAAGACTAAGATATTGGTGTGAAGCAAGAAAGAAGAGGCCAAAACCAATGTCAAACTAGGAAAACAAAAACTTGAAAAGGTGAAAGACTTGTTTACCTAGGAAGCCGAGTAACCAACAATGGACGAAGCAAGAAAAAATAGTTAGTAGAATAGCCCAGGAAAAGAGGGCATTCTATCAAAAGAAGAATCTACTTACAGCTGGAAATACAAGCCTAGAAGTAAGGAAACTGTTCATCAGAACAAACATCTGGAGCATGTTTCTTTACGGCGGTGAGGCATGGATGATGACAGCAATGGAGAAGAAAAGGGTAGCGGCATTCAAAATGTGGTGCTACAGAAGAATGATGAAGATTAAATGGATCTACTGAGTAAGTAATGAGGAATTCCTAAGAAGAGTAGGAGAAAAGAGAAGTCTGCTGACAACTCTAAGAAGAAGAAGAAGAAGAAGGGACAACTTGATCGGCCATATATTGAGACATGATGGACTGATGAAGACGATCATTGAGGGAAAAGTAAATGGGAAGATTGAAAAGGCAGGCCTCGTATGAGATACATGGTTGTGAAGGATGTAAAAGAGAAGAATTACGTCACAATGAAAAGGTTGGCCAATAGAAGAATCAAGTGGAAAGCTGCGTCAAACAAATCCTAGGATTGTTGACCAATGATGATGATGTAAATGATTTGCAAGTAAAATTTAAGAGATGCTATAGTCTTGATATCAAAACTGAGATGTATGCCAGTATGTAAATATTTAATTTTGATATTACATATCACTACCCTTACAAGACTTTTTTCATCCCCATACCATCTCTGCCGCATGAAATGGAAGTTCATATGCAGGAATGAATGCACATATTCACGATGAACATGTGTCAGGGTTTAGGAAAAAGTTTGCTGTGAATGGAGTGTGGATGGAAAGAAAATCAACATTGCTTGGCTGGAACATGCAATGACATCAATTTTCCATACGACCAGGTCTTGCCTTGACGGTTTATGAAGCCTAAGGTCAAATATCTGAATATATTGGCATTAACTCACCAGCAATAGTTTTTATGCACTGAAATTTTTATATTGCATTTCCAAGCCAAAATGAAAAAGTTTAAAAGTGCTTTCAATGCCAGAAAATCCTCAGTATACACACAATGTCATATGAAAAGTTTTTTTTCTTTAAATGGACGTCAATTATAATATAACATGAATTGATGCTGACAAAGATATTTTTATAAAATATTCCTAGTTACATAAATGATTGTCCCATAAGTTACTTTCTAAATCAATATGATCTCAATGTTTGAAAGATATTCCTCTTTGCTTTTTCTTCATAAAATATATTTTAAATTTTTTAAAACAGTTTTTACTTTTACTTGATTCCTTATAATTTTTGGGATGAAATATATACCTATTTCAAAGTGCAAATCTCAGTCACCAGGTTCTTGGATTTAAACTGAGAATTAGACAGCTCATAAAAATGAATAGCAAACCATTGATCTGTATCTCGCAAACCTTTCATCATAATGCCCATTAGAAGCTGTTCATAATTACCATCTTCACTTTGTCCATTGATATTAGAAACAAGGTTTCCGTGGTGATGGTTTGGATGTATGTGACTACATCATCAATATTTTCACCATTTACAGAAGGTTTCAATGGGTTATGTCTACATATTTTACTTTATATGTATTCATCACATTCATCCTTCCATTTGCAATCCCTTTCTTCACATCTGGGTACTTCCTTTCTCTTTTCATTCTGTCCAAAATGGTTTTCATTTTCCTCAGTTGTCATCCATTGTCTATTTATTCTTTGAAAATTATCAACATTATCTTCTTTCCCCAAATTACACATTCCATCCAACTACTCAAGCCTCCTAATATCTGCTGGCAACTTTCTTTCCCAACATATAGGTGATCAACACTTTATTTTTGATCACCCTTTCAAACCTCTGTACTTTTCCCATCATCCTCCACTCCCATATTTTAAAAACCCCTCATTTATTTCTAAGGTCTCTTTTCAGAGTCCATATCAAAGATCTGTTTATGGCCGAAATCTACGCCATGCTCTTCACTGGAATGTTTTGCAACAATTTTGCTTGTTAACATTTTTGCAAAAGGTTATTGGAACAATTTCTCCTCTGTTGCTATATTCCTCCCTGACCAAGGCTAGCATTGTCGTCATATCATAGGTATTACATCCAAACTTTCAAATTTCTAACCAATTAACAAAATTGTTCCTTCTGTATTAACCCCTCAATTTCTTCACTCAATTTTGCTCACCCTTGAAAATTTTCATTCACCTATTCCCCAATGAATTTCATCAATATATGCAGTTATCGACCTTTTATTTCCATCAGAAATCTCCCACATAAGGTTTATGAAGCGTCTTGCTGCCAACTAAAATTAGGTAATTGACCTGCTTTAGGTAATCACAAAATGTCTTGTGTATCATATACCCTAAAATTAAGTTGGAAAAAGTTTTTTTTCATACATTTTACACCAAGCTTTTCAATAGGCTTGAAGGGATATGTATTATTTGGTGCTTTAATTTTGGAATTCTATTTAATTTGTGGTATTTAAAAGTTCCTGTTTTCTTAATTGTTGCTATGTTTCATTTTTGTTGATTGGTTGTGAGGGTTTTGTTTGGGAGAGTGAATTGTTGAGGGTGAAAGAGATAAGAAAGGCTACCCAGACAGCAGATAAGCTTGCTGCAATGTTGTGTTAAGGCTTCGGGAACCTTGGCAATGTTGCCAATTCTGCTGCAATGTTGTGGGAACATTGAAAGAACAAGGTTACTATGGAAATGTTCAATTAAGGTTATGGCAAGGTTGTTTCCGCAAGCTCTCTTTTGCGCATGCGCATCAGGGCCTAAGATAGTGACAAGATGCACGTTTAAAAAATTAGCTGTTCATATTCCTCACGTGCACGAGTTCTTTGGTCATTCTTGAGTGGTGTTCCATCTGACGGGATCTTTGTTGATGAGAAATAATTGCTAGAGAAAAACGAACCTTTGGGAATTACATTAAAAGTCACCTTTTGGTAACACTGTCCATATGTCAGCAACAGCTGTTTATTCAGAGAAAACTCTTATTATATCTCTCAGCATTGAAAGAATATTAATTATGTATATACCTACCAGTCAAGGAAATGATTTCCGAGGAATATTATAAGGAGGGAAATCTTCGTAGTAGTAGTCTTATGAAAGACTCTTAAACATTTCTATACCTCCTTAGGAGGTATAGAAAGAGTCTCTCACCCTCAGACATGTAACTCAGAGTTGCAAATATGCTTAGTCAAATGATAGGTTCTTTAGGTCGGCAGTCTTTTGTATTTTAGGCAGAACACGAGAGAGAATAGCATCGTTTTATAACACAGATTCATACACTTATCGAAAATCGTCCATATTAATCATTCCTAACCACATAGATGTGAAAATTTTTTTTCATACTTTCACCATTTAATTTGTTTTTTGGCTGTGTGAAAGAACTAATTGAGTTAAGAAGAGAAGAAACAAGTTAATATGATCAAGGAAGGAATAAGTAAAACTCATTCTAAACCACGAGTGGAAAAATATCTTTTGCATGTTAGGTTTTGCGATGTATTATGATGTACATGAATAGTACAACTCATTCTAAACCACGAGCGGAAAATATCTTTTGCATGTTAGGTTTTGTGATGTCAAAATTGTTACAACAAGATTTGGTGGGAACTTACTGCGTGAAAGCATGTTACAACAACGTACGTTCACAAATGAATGTTAGTACATTTCGGGACTGACTTCTACTACACTGGTTTGAACTGTGAACTCTCCACAACATTGTACTACAACCTTGCAATAAGGTTACACCCATAACCTTGCGGCAAAGCTATGCCCGGAACCTTGCGGCAAGGTTGGAAAACATGCATTAGCGACCTTGAGGCAATGTTAACACAACGTTATACCTTTCAAATTTAACCTAGCTACAATGTTGCCATGTTAAAAACAAGGTGGTCACAGTATTACAGCAAGGTTAATGAGCCGTCTGGGTATGTATTTCACTCCTGCATGTGATTTTGTTAAATTGAGGAAATAAGTATGTGGAAAGTTTTCCGACATTACAGACATGGACATGAACCCTAGCTTTTAGTGGCAGTGGTGGGATATTCATAAGGGGAGAGAAATACCTTGCCAGAGGATTGTGAGAAGGCTCAAGAACAATTAACGTAAATTGTTTATATGGTTTCTCATTTGGGGAAGGCATTACAAGGCAGAAATTTCGTGGCAAGGCAAGTGTTTTCTGTGACTTTTGCTAGATGTCAGTATTACCCTGGTCACTGGGGTAATTTTGACAGGCCTTTGGGGTAATCCCGGCAGTGGTAAAAAATAAGAAAATATTTAGATTACTGATTAATTATTTATTGTTACAAGGCTATCTACGGAATCATTAGAATTTTTTAAGAACATGGACAAACAAATAAATCTTAGAAGATTAGAAGTATTTTTTTCAGAAGGATGAAAATTAGTTTGTGGAACAAACGGCACATATGTAGTTTTCAGGTGAATCAAATGCACTGCAATCAGCATGAGCCCATTTCCCACAAAACACACATCTATACCACAGCTCAGTTTTTGTATCAAATTCACCACATGCTAAACACATTTCCCTGTTTTTGGAAAATAAATCAATCCAATCATCTATTTTGCTATCATTACATGGCTTGGATTCATCTATTTCTTCCTCTCAAGATGTTTCTTCAAAAGAAATTTATCTACGGCACCTTTTCTTGGTTTTATATTTTCCTTTCACTGTGGCCATGCTTTTTGTCTAACTCGATTTAGGTAATTTTTGATTTCTCTTCAACTTTTCCTGACTTTTCTCACTCTTCAATATTTTAAGTTTTAGTTTCAGGACAATCTTTGGATCCTCTATCAACTTTTCCAATCTACACTTGGCTTTCATTTCCTTCATTTCTTTTTTCTTCTTTACTTCCTCCAATACTGCTTTCATAGGAGTAGAAGTCATAATTATTGAGTGTTGCTTTCTGTCCACTTTTCGGTTTTGTTTCTCGTCACTGAGTGTTGGTTGCAGAGGATATATAGATTCTAGGGTTTCATTGAAATGAGGCAGGTCCTGAGTAGGTTCTGGGCAATACTTTGGTCCAGAAATTGTCTTGGAGTACCCTCTACTGGATTTTCATACAGCTCCGTTTAGTTTAAGCTGGTGGTTTTCTTGGTTTCAATGTTTTGGGCAATATATTTTGGCTTATATCCTGAAAGCCGTGAAGTACCAACACACATTTTGTTAGGGTTTGCAGGCTCCTCAGTGACAGCATCATAATCTCATGAACAGTTTCGACATTCATTGACTCATCAACATTTTCTTGGTCGACGATGACTGGAGTTTGAATCGTTTTTTCAAAGATGAAGTCCAGGTCACTGAACTTTTCAGGTTTATATGGAAAGATTCCTGCTACACTGATCCCTGAAACACCTTTCTCCATTGTTACGATGTTCATGTATGCTTCATTGAAGATATAAGCTGTCGTAAACTGAAATCTTCTGGAATTGGTTAGTCCTTAAGAACCTGTCACACTGCATATTAAACGCTTTCTTGAGAGAGCCATGTAAAGTCAAATCCAAAGAATGCAGTTTGAGGGATGTATGCGAGGGTATAGGGACAACATGAATATGATAACCTCTATAAAACTCATTGTTATCTGGAGAAATGTAACTTCCGTGTTTGTCCATAATCAATAGCACGGGATCTTCCTTAGTTGATTTTGTGTTATATTTGACATGTTTGAGCCTATCTGTGAAGTGGTTTTCGTTTGACCATCCATTATGAGAGCATTTGTAGATGGCCCCATCTGGCCCACCTCTTTCCAGCTGAGGAGACATTTGCTTCCGGGGGTAGATAAACATAGGCGGGATATATACTCCAGAAGCGCTTAAAGCACAGACTACTGTAATATTCCTTCCTATTTCCCAACTTGTTACAGAGCCTACCTGATGTTGGCCCTTAGGAGCTAATACCTTTTCAGGTTTCTGCACCATTGATATTCTTGTTTCATCCATATTAAATATTCTGGTAGCCTCAAAAGGATGTTTCTTGTAAACTTACTCCAAGGTTGAAAAAAACAGATCGACTTCAGATTTGTTAAAAGCAAGTACTCTGTTGAGTCTTGTAGCACAGGGCTGTCTTAAGCTCAAGCTTGGATTCCTTTTACGAAACCCAGCAGCCTAGTCCTCACCAACCATTTTGGTCTCTTTATTGAAATTATATTTAATATTTAGCTTTTCAGCAAAATCATATGCAAATCACCATAAATCAGTCAGAGTAATGCCATAGAACTGATTTGATAATTGCTTAATATGATTAGCTAATATAGCTTCTTGATCAGGTGTGAAGTAAGATTTTCTCCCCAAGGCTAGTTTGGCTGTAGTACCTACTTGATCTTAGACAGTCATGAAGGGTGATTCTTGGAATATCTAATGCCGCCGCCACACTTCTAACAGATCCTCCACTTCAAACCAACTCAAGTGCCTTTTTAAGGGTCTATTCATTCCATTTCCCCCTCTACGTAGCCCCCTTTCTTGATCTCACCATCTGGAGGTCATTAAAATGAAACATTTAGGCACTAACAATCTCATGTAAAACTATAGAATAAATGGGGAAATATCGATACCCTGTCAATATTTCTCCTTGATAGCATGTCGGCATTACCCCAGTAGGACAATATGGCAGTTACTTAACCCTGCAGACTACTCAGTATTTTTCAATTTAACAACAACTACATGTGCTAAAACGTTCGTTCTAATATGTACTTTCTATTAATAGGTTAATATTAACCTTTTATTATAATGACATGAATCATTAAAGTGTTACCTTAATTTTTATAGGAGTCAATTGTTACACCAAAACTGTGAAAATACATTATATTTCACCATAAAATAGCTAGTTTGCTTGTTTGAGCACACTGAGCGCTAATTTCAGTATTGCCCACAAGGGAGCAGCAATGAACAGCAGTGCTTGCCCCTCTAAATATAACCACAAAGTATTGTGTTGGTATTGCCCCAAATGTGGGGATTGCCCCGGTCTGCCCTAAGTTCCTTAAAAGACGATGTTTGTAATTTTTATGGAAAAATTCACTAACCCTTTTACTACCAGTATCTTGCTGGTAGACTGAGTGAAGACTGTCAATTTTTTTTGGAATGAAATCTGTAAGACTCATGATTTAACATCACATATTTTAAGAACTCGACTTCAATGGATTTTTACTAATTGTTTAAATGATAAGGTACATTTTAGTTCAGGAAAATAAAAGAATGAATAAATAAACAAATGAATTGTGTGAGGCACAAGTTCTCTGGTAAAAATCTAAAGTTAAATGAAATTGGACAGCTGAGATGTCCATGGCATTTTTCTCATGACCTGATAGATTGGTTGGAAGAAAATCTGCTAATGCAATATTAACCTTTTTTTAATGAACAAAAAGAGTTTGGTAGCTCAGTGGGTACAACATTGAGCAACTGACGGGTGATCCTGGATGATTTTGGGGAAAGGTTTCTTCGAACAAATCTCTGTCAACTTAAGCTGTGTGCTTCTGGGTCCACATTAAGAAACAATTAATGGAAAAAGGAAATAAACCAGCCTTATAATGCAGAGGTGTGTGTTTCGTACACAGGCTTAGTACATTACAAGCTATATCTTCACTGAACTGACTGACATTTAGGTTGTAAGTCTGGTGGCACAAGCCAACTAAATTTTTAACCATACGAGTAAGTGATTTAGTATTTCACAAAAATAATGAATTATATTTTATTATAATATCTACATCAAGTACCCAGCAAGAAATCAATATGGCACATGGCAGGAGGTGTTAGGGCACCAGCCCTTAATCATATTTTAGTGTGTTTGTATCTAAAATTGAAACTGAATGAAGGAAGGCATTTCCATGAAGGTTTATAGAAGTGACAAATCTTGGTGTTGATATGACTACATGGATTGTGCTAGTGAAAAATGAACATTTGAATCTATCAGTATTTTCTCTAAGCTTATCTATGTAAACAAGTCTCCCAAAATAGTGTTAGGTTCCCTGTAAACACAAAATGCTGCTGATGCACGGCTGAAGCGCGACATTGCAGCGCTGCAGCAGCTGCGGACGCGCTGCTGCAGCATGCCCGACACCGTCAACTTTCCTATGTTTCCATGTCAGCAGCGCTACAGATGTGCTGCAGAAGTGTTTCAAGTTACGCGTCCACAGCACTGCGCGCCAGGGCCCCCGCAGCACACCCTAAAGTTAATAACCTTAGGTTAATAATAATAAGGACCTTCATAATAATGAATAAAAATAACGCCTAATAAAATTCCGTGCAACTTAATTGTTATCGACTTAATTGCTATCGAGAGTTATAAACATTTTTATAACTCTCTCGGTACTATGGGGAAACTCAACAGCCTGGTAACTAACCAGAAGTCTCAGTCTGGAATGCTGTATCCACATCTGAAGGGTCACCTAAACTATGACTCCTAAAATGCCGTTAAAATTGCACGCTATTTTTTAATCTAATAGTTCTCTAATTTTTAGTCAATTCGTACACTAACTCGCTTTCCATGGTCTCAAATACTAGAAACATATTCCATTCTTGAGCTAGCTAACCAGAATAAGCGAGAAAAATGTTTATTGTTGTTATGAAGTTCGGCTAATCAAAACACATCCGACGGTATTAGGAATCACTTTTTCATTGACAATCGTTTCCATCCGGCGATCATATGTCTAAAGATGTGGTAGATTGTATTGTCCTCTCTTCCTTTTAAAACGATGAACATCTCTTTCGGATCCATAAAAGATCAAATAATTATTGAAGAAACAATGCACAAAAATCAATTTCTCGCCAACATTTCCGTACAGAGCACTCTTAATATCGCACCTCGGCAAGCAACAGCGTCTCACCTTCAGGGTGATCTAAGTAAGCAACGGAAATAATCTTAACAAAACGAAAATAAAACTATTTCGCAACGAAATTTCGTTGCGAAATAGTTTTAATATAATATTTAATAATATTTTAATATTTAATGTCCTTGATGCTTTAACTGGAGTAAGTATCAATTTCTACATGATACTACAACATATTATCAGAACCTATATGTATTATGTCAACAAAGTCAGTAACAATCTTTGGTCAAGATTAATGCCGACTATGGCGATTGGCTTGTAGATATGAACTATTATTAATATATTGACGCACAAATTCATAAATGAAAAATATGGATAATATTAATTAAAGAACTTGCTATACAGCTAGCATATACGAAATGTCTGTGAAAATTTTTCAAAGTCAACCCAGTTATATTCCTTAAAAGTCAGTTATATACCTACCAAATGTAGTAATGGCATTTACTTCTTTATACTGACTGTCATTTTCGAGAGCAAGCAAAAATATTTCCTTTGTATACAACATTGTTACCACATTAAATATTTCTAAGTAAACGTAAAAACATTCGTTGAAACTCAAGTTGTCCATCAAAGAAAGGTATAAAGTAATATTAACATATATATTGGATGATTATTGTTGACACTTAACGGTCCGTGTAATTGTTTGTTTAAGTATTCAACATTTTTCTTCACGAAATTCATAATTGTGGCAGCACGTTCAACGAAGCGCAGATGAAGTTGCAGATGGAGTCTTCGTATGCGTCCCGATAAGAGAAATGGAAGCGCTAACGGGGAGCGGGAAAATAAGCGCTACCGAAGCGAGAAAGAGCGCTCCGTTCACTCTCATGGAGGAATAATGGAAGAGTGATCCGAGCGAGCGAAATATCAGAGAGTAAACGGAGAGCGATGAGAACTCCCCGTCGCTTTATCACCTCTCCATTCACGCGACCGTCACGCCCAAGCGAGCTGACGATTTTTACCAGGGAAATAAACGATACGCACGTCACACGTCCGCCGTATGCATTTATGTGCACGGACAGGATAAGTAAATAAGCGGCACGACCAAAACCAAATCAGTCACCCGTTGAGGGTCAAGGACACTCTTTCCCCTTTCGTCAATCCACGAAAAAAAATGTCTCTTCTAACTGGCTTCGTTCCCGAAAAGCTTTCTCTCAGGACCCAGGATTGGGGCAGGTGAGACTGAAGAGCTAACGAGATAAATTCTAAGTTCAATCCGTAAAGGTATGTTCACAGGAAAATATTCCGAGACGACATTTTAACAATAAATAATTTTTTCAAATGTTCTCCAACTGATAAGGTCATGTCGCACCGGGTCATCATCAGTCCACAATACTGAAAAAGCTCATTTCTCGATTCTCCTTTCAACTAACCTCTTCATTAATATATAATTCTCGGGTTTCCATAAAAATTTATTGCTCTGAGGACGATGTAAAAGTATTCCATCGAAACGTCAGCAACCCAAAATCTTACTCGGGTGGAAACCCGAGAATTATTTATTAATATAAGTCGCCGAGAAAGAACGAAATCCTATATAACCTCTTAATATTTGCATTGTTCTTCTCTTTATCATACTTCACTACCTGCTCTATACATATGTACATCTCTTGCGAGGCATTTCTTTTCCATTCTTCCTATTCACTTTTTTATTGACAATCGTTTCCATCCGGCAATCATATGTCTAAAGATGTGGCGGATTGGACTGTCCTCTCTTCCATTTAAAAGTTTTCAGAAGATTCCTCATTTCTCCCACCCTTCTTGAGACTTCTTCGTTTGTCACTCAGTCGATCCATTTTATCTCAATCGTTCTTCCGTCACCATCGCAGCGCCTATCCTAATTATATCAATCTTTCCTCAAAGACAAAGCCCTGTCCGAGGCGGTCTTCGGGGTCGCGACCCTTGAGTACCCACACCTTTTCCGACTTTGCCGTAGCATTTTCACCATAGTCTTCATTTTTACTTGGTTCTCATTGTGCTACCGGGTTCAAATCCGTTCGAGTCCTTTGCACGCCACAGTTTTAAAGCAAGTTGTGTGATATTCTGCGCAACATATCTTTCAGGGAAGCCACAGCCGGCACAAGGAATGAATGCTGTTGTTGTTATCATTAGAGGCGACCGACAACTGAGGTAATTTACATAATTAACGGTAGGTTGGGAATCAGGCAAGGTTTGGAACTTAGAAAATAGAAGGGTGAAGAATGGAGTGAGATCCGGCGTCGGCATTAGCCTTCTCTTAGCGAAAGGTGGCAGGGAATGCCGGGGGGAGAGGTCTGCTACTGCAACTACCAAACGGTAAGTAACTGGCTTTCCTTCCATGATACGTGTATTTCATACGCTCAGTATGCTGAGTGTATGAAATGGGCTGGGTTCAGTCCTTTGTGAGGCTAAAACGACTATTCTTTCGAGTGGAGCACTGTGGTTTCTTCATCTTCATGGTGGCCACAGACAAAGGATGTGGTTTGCGACTGCCATTTATTACTTTTAAATAAACTCCACTCAAAATCTGTTCCTTCGTGCCCAAGGGAATCACGTTTCATCATCGTACAACAGAAGCCACGTTGGGGTATGTGCTTTGAAAAAACAGTAGAAAATACTACGTTAGATTCGAATATGCATAGTTTTAATGACATATTTGAAAATATACTTAAAAAAGAATCTTATGCAATGTAAATGTTTCAACAAGAGGTTATTATCTTAATGCATATTCAAACGCTGAAGACATTTTTTCATGTATTTTACCAACGGCATTTTCTCAAAATATTTTGGCACTCTAATTGCACTGAAATCGTTCTATAAGTGCACTTCTTCTAAATTACACCGTCAGAGTTGATATCAAACTACATTTTGGTGATTTTGTTCAAACATGTTTGGTAATTTCAGGTCAAACAACGGGAAAACTGGAAGTTTTGCCGCGACCATCTCCAATTTCACAAAAATTTGTATATATTTTTCCTGTTCGAGTATTAGTATGTGTACAAAACCGTTTTCTCAACTATCGAGTTTATGGAGAGTTATAGCTATTTCTTATTTTTAGATTGTAACAATTAAGCCCTTAGCCTTATGTCTATATCTCTTGATCTAATTGAGCTAGAAATCTCTAAAAAAGCTTGTTTTATTTGTTGAAAGTTGACAAATGATATTATAGGACACAATAAAATTTATAAAAAGTTTTTGAAAATTTTCAAAATGTTTGAACTTTTGAACCCGATTTGCAAAAGAACTTGTCCCTTCGATTTCGCTAGTTTTTTATGGATCAAAGGGCTATGAGTCCACTACAGGTTAATGAATGACCCTGTTATTTATATTTATTCTATACATTATAGCAGAGTTGGATTTTCGTGTTTTATGTTCATATTTTCCATTTAATAAACTATATATTTTCTGAAAGTTGGCCGTTGTTGACATCTTAGTACCATCAATGATTGTACTTGTACTTTTTACATTCACTTAAAATGCATTTACGAATAGGCACTGATACATTTAGGTGCCATTTTTGGAAGTAGGGAATAGACAAGGAGACGATTACAATCGATGATTGGAACGAGTTAACTCAAGCACATACGATACGCCCAATCGAATATTATGACTGCAAAAGTCTTTCATTTTCATTCACCGGAAAAACAGTACATTTGAGGGAAACGTTTAATGAAATGGAAGGAAGATGGAGGGAGACAGAAAAATAATCCTCGGGGAAAATTTGAAGGTCTTTTTAAAGAGACGATATCAAAGGGAATAAAAAAATGAATAAAAGTACCTATATAGGAATTAGAGTTGAAATTGTTGACGTTTTTCGTGTTTCTTCTCGGTTTTTTTCCATCTCATTTGGCAAAAGATTCGTAAACATTCCAGCTCACTTCCTCAGGTCACTTTAAACCTGAAGAAGCGAACTGGAATGCTTGCAAAAATGCCGTTAGTTGAGATGGATGAATGCAGATAGAAACCCAAAAAAATCAGCCATTTGAAATCCAAGGAATTCTTCATCTTTACATGAGCGTTGAAATATTGAAGAATATCATGGCCCCTATTCACTAAATTCATCTTTAAATTGATCATGGTCCCGATGAAACAAAGACAAATTCTTGATGATTGCCGGATGGAATAATTAAATCCTAAAGTAAATTAAAGCAGGCAGTGAAAACTTAATTAATATGTTCATTTAATTAAGTTAAATCAATTAAATTAACTGGCCAGTAAAATCATTAATTACGCAGTTAAAGAGTTTAATCCCAGACCAGAAATGTGTAGATCAGCTACCAGCTCTAATCCCGATAATTCGTAGTTCGAGAAGACCCGTCGTAGAGAGGTTAAAAACCCCCGGCGGTAATGTCACAGTAGGTTTCTAAATAACCGACAATGTGGTCCAATCAAAATTAAACATCAACAACAAATCATAAAAGGCGTATTTATATCTAATGAAGAATGTTCCTTTAAACTGAAGTTGAATTATAGTCTAATTCCATTATAACTTGTGCCCAAGTTAATGATTATGCGTTGGAAGAAGATAATTGTTGGGGTGAATTCCCCCTTCACCATTTCCAATGGTATGTACTTTTAACGTGACGAAACCGCTTGATAGATCGCTCTTCTGTGGTCAGTCGCCTTTTGGTATTCGCAGCACCGAGGAACAGACACTGCTACTTTTGCATTGGGCCTCCCTCCCGGTGAGGAAAATCCTTCGAGTACGCCGGATGATGCTTTCGTCACTTCAGCACGGTAGGGAATATCTATCGGATAGGTTTAACGTAGTTAACAGTCCCGAGTATCAATTAGTAATCTTCCCTGGCGCACAGTAAAGAAGAAGATGAAAATCTCTTGAGGAGACAAGTGCACTTTTTCCTTTTTGATCTGAGCGCCTCATAGATAACGTGCTGAAAGGATCGTCGTTTGTTCCTTCGTAAAGGAACTTGCCATATAACGTGTGAATACGGCGCAGATTGAAGCACTTCAGCGTCTTTCGGGGAACGGAGAAGGAGATAAATAAAACGACATCAAGTGGTAGTTATTTTGAGGCCAAATAAAACGACATTAAGTGGTAGTTATTTTAGAGGCCTTCAGGAAGGTAAAAGGATCATCAAAATACAACTTCCGTGAGTTTCCAGTAATTCCTAAACGTGGAAAATAAAAGTATTTAAATGAATACATTGACTTCTTAAAACTGTTTTATTTTTACGAGGATACCGTTGTCTTAGTCAAAAGTAATATTTTTGGACACAAATTTCACAGTGACGATGCGATTATAAACCTTTTGTAACGCACTATGAGTTGATTAATAGATAAAATTCTTAGTAATTACTTTTCCAAGCCCGTGGACAAGGAAAGGACCTCCGAGGTGCAAATGCGCCACTATCTATAATAAACTAACACACAATGCCTGCAATATTAATAGTTTTCTGGTTTTTGAATTCACAACTAAGACGGTAAACACTCAACTCGCAATCATTTCATTTCCGAAAAATTAACTGGCATCTAATTATAATATTTCGCGAAAATACCATTTTGCTACGAAATTAAAAATCTACAATTTCCTTTCATTCTACCCTATCTCTTCCTACAGCCATTGTGACTCGAGTGTTATTTCAAGCGTCCTAGAACAGAAATGTATCTGACACTGAAAACAGCGAATAAGACCTTAAGTATCAAGTTCAAAAAATGAAATAAACCTATAGAGCTAACCAGGAGCAACAAACCAGGTTAAATAAAACCACAACGGAGAACGCACAGAAAAAATAAATTATTCCATACGGAAATATTCAGGTGGGACATGAAGACGTTGCGCGAAGCGAAGAAGGCAAGAGCGGGGTCTTTGAGGGTAAATGTATGATTTCACTGATGCAAAGATGTAGAAGAACCACGCAAATATATAAAAAAAATTGCACAACCTTCATTCAACGCTTGAAACTGCTTAAGGGTGCCAGAAAATTTACTTCCCTCCCTCAGCTTGACTCGAACACGCAACTGAAATGTACGACGTTTGCAAATGTCAATGACTCCTGATTTTCGTCCACTCAATCTCCTCGGACGTCTTTCACGCCAGGCGAGTTCATTCACGGCGCAGAAAGCCAAAATAAATAAATAAATAGGCAAGCCGTTTTTTCTTCCCTCTATCTCTCCCCTTCTAGTAACCTTCGTACCAGTTGTTTACTTCTTCCCGTGTTTTGTTTCCGGCTCGACACGACTACGTCGCAACGTCTTCCGAGGATAATTAATTCAGCCCTACTTACTTCCGGAGAGGAAAAAAATGGCCGTGTCCGCGCCGCCCACGACGCAGTCGAATTCATTCTCTCGAGCGCACTTCTGCGTCCCACCTTTTGCCTTTCGAACAGTCCCCTCCGGAAGAACACAGCTCGCTTCGGCGATAAATCCATCGACTATCGTTTTGGTGGAGGATAAAGAGATATCGAGTAGTCGGGAGAGGTGAATGACCTATTGAGGTCATTTGCATATTTCAGTTTTATTTTCAAAAGTCTTAGGAGAGGAATTTATTTACCTGACCCTAAAAACACCGAATAAGGCTTAGCTTTGAGTTCAATAAATGGAATAAATTAATATAGGACAAACAGGAGCAACGAAGAATGTGTAATAGGTACCTGATAGGTGGGTGTGTGGAAAGAGGTAGGATTATAGGAAGCCGAGGAAGGAAGGAGAGAAAACCGGCATCGTCATTAGTATTCTTTCAATAAAAGGCGCCAAAGGGTCCGTGATTTAACATCCCATCCGACGGACGCACCCCCAATCTCAGTTGGGCACACAATGCTAGAAAACGCGAGCGTTGACGAACTGCACTTCATTTTATAGGTTAGTCCGTTAGTAAACGTGAGCTTTTTTACAATGGAAGAATGATCGAACAATGGAATGAAAACGTTAAAACAGATATCGTCAAGTCTAGCGAAATACTATAAAGCATTCTACAACAGTCTTGCAATTTTAGGACATGAATCACATGGTCTGGAAAAATATTTAAAATCACATTTATCCAACACAGAAGGACAAGGAAAACTCATCGCTGCACCGAATGTTCCATAGAACATCCACATAATTTACATAATACCCTTCAAGCCGCAATGAAGATGAGTGGCAGGGGAGAGCATGGTGCGGCTCGTATCTTATTCTCCTTTCATGGCCCTCGTTGGCCATGTACACCAATGAATCAGGGTGAATTAGTCCAGAAGAGTGTTAAATCAATGACAGAGCGCATCCAAGACCTTTCTTAACAACGTAAACTCTTCCTCCAAAATTTTGAGCATTTTAAAAATTCAATGAAAATAATTCTTTTCCTGTTTTTATTTTTATACAATTAATCGCCAGCTTCAGCAACCATATTTCAATTGGTACGTTATCCCAACCTACGTAAGTAGGGCTAAGTGAATTCGAGAGGCGGGACTGAATGTTTTGTAGATCAAGGCGCGGCCCCTTTCTCGTTCCCCCTGTGTTAATGTCCGCTCCACCATTCTCCCCCACGATCCAAGTACCCTCCCCTACGCCACACACCTCTCTACACCCCCCTCCTCACCCACCCTCGAGAGAGATCATCCCCCCCTCCCAAGTATTCAGGCGCCCGCGTCTTCGCCTCGCCACGCGTCTGGCCGATATCTAAAACGAGCGGCGGCGGGGTTCAAGGTAGTGCGACGTTTCGCGCTGTCCATCCGCGGTCAGAAGCGACGCCCATCCATTCGCGAGCGGTGATGACACTCACACGAGTGATCTCGAAGAGAGAGAGGGATTGATTCGGGAGAGTGTGTAAACTAGAAATGGACGACCCAGAGCATAGGCTTTTGTGCTGCACAGCAATTAGTAGGGGAAGGAGTCGTTGTAGCCCATTATAGACGGGACCCCACTTTACTACGACTTAGATAAGGAGGTCACCTTACTTAACACACCCGGAGACGACCAGGGATGCATTAGAGAAGGGTCACTAGTGAAGGATACACTAGAGAAGGTCTTGGGTCAACGGTTCTAGAGGTAATGGGATACGTGTGTGCCTCACGACTCCCGGATAAGGAGAGATACGCAGAGATACGAGGGCCGTCATGCGGCATCATATCCACGTCAGCTTTAAGAATAATAAGAAAGAATGAAGAATGAGTATGAGTGAATGGTTAATTCTGGGCAATAACCTTCCTTCCTCCATGTTCCTACGCGTTGGCTTATCACTGGGGGACAACAGTTTTCCAGTCGGGAGAGATAGTGGCCCTCTCAGCCAATCAAAGCCAACCTAGGGCCCCCATGACCCCATATAACATGGACGGATTCAATGCATCGACACTTGAGGGCTAGGTTGGTGTAGTGGTGAGAGAGAGGAGAGAACTCCAGGAACGTGCATTAGCTCCCCGACCAAGTTCACTGTCGATAACGGCGTACTTCTACACTTAAATGAGGAATTCCTCATCCTAGTTAGACGCTATAGGGATTGATCCATTTTTATTAAATCCAATTGTTCGATATGCATAGTGCGAGCCGGAAGTAATAGACAGGTCGGTAAAGCGTCGGCCTGGTAACCCAAAGGTCGCCGCAGGCTCGAGCCCCACCTTGGGCATGATTGTTACGTTCTTTTAAGACTGAATCCACGGAACGCCCTGCAATCCACGTCGATGACGTATGGCAGGGGTGATTAATCACCAAACAGTACAAAATATATGCAATAATAGGTAAAATACTACTAAATTACAATAGCGCGTTGGATATGCACCACGAGGCACGTGAAAGAAAATGATTTGCGTCCACGAAGGAATACAATGTTTATTCACGAGTTATGTTTGACGAGGAAGTTCAAAATTACCATTAATACGATGTTATGTCAAAGAAAAAAACTAAACAATATATGTACTGTCGCCGTACCTTTAATTGTATTCTGAGGTAGATGTCCAGCAATTCCATTTGTGATACTCCGGATTTCTCTTCGTTTATTGGCTCAAATGAGATACATCGAACAGTATGTGAAGAATGTAAAAGAGAAGAATTACGTCACAATGAAAAGGTTGGCCGATAGAAGAATCGAGTGGAAAGCTGCGTCAAACCAATCCTAGGATTGTTGACCAATGATGATATTGGCTCAAATTACGATTTTAAATATTGTCCCTTAAATTCCAAAGAGATATAGCGAGGGGCGTGGGGAGCACTAGACATGTGAGTTGGGGTATATGGAGCTTAAAGTCGGTTTCAGAGATGTTTTAAACGGTATTTGACCAGCCACCCTCAAAGAATTGCAATCGCCACAAGACAAGTCATGGATTCAATAAGATAGATGTGGGATTAAGATTAATCATTTGTTAACTAAAGAATATTATTCAGGAGAAATAATTCAACATTGGACATAGAAATAGGAGGGAATAATTTTCAGCATGTGTAGAAATTTTCAGTTACCTAGACGTAACATTTCGCACAGAGGCGGACGTAGTGCCGAAGATATTCATAGGAGAATTGCATTGACGAAAGAGGCTTCTCCTAATGGGGGAGAACTTATGGCCTGGTCCCTTGGTAAAGACGTTGAGGAAATGTCATTGAGAAGTTTGATTTGGAGCGTGGCGTTGTGTGATTGTGAAATTGGGACCTTGGGGAAAGAGGATGCGAGAAGATTAAATTGTGGGAGGAGCATCTGAAGAGGTAATGTAGAGTGGGCGAACCAAGCGATTAAAGGAGATGGAATACTGAGGGATGTTGTAAAGTCTAGAATGTTGAAAGAGAGAGAGAGAAGATGGGATGCAATTAACAGACAAACAGGGCTCCTGGAGGATTTTAATTTGATATTTGATGATGCTATGTTTTTAATCAGACTTGTGCCAATTATAAATATGTATTTTTAATTATATTCATAATGTTTACCATTGTACTGTACCTACATTACTTTTTATTGCATAGTAATACGTACAATAGCTAACTCTATGCATATGTAGTCTTTTTACTTATACTTTGAAATAAAATTGAAGTCGACGCGTTTCTCAGGAAAATTAGTGCACACACTAGAAGATTACCCCGTACATAAAACATGTGAAAAGTTTACTTGAAAATATTCTGATGGTCATTTTTTTTACAACAATAATACGGCAAGCAATGCATAAATAAGGTCATAATTATTTATACGCATATTTTTCGGCCTTCTGGCAGCTTACTACTTCCATAGCTAATGAAAGAGCCATTGAGCCACTAAATCCCATTCCTCTCTAGAGCAAGAATATTTTAACTTCGTACGATGTTTACGGGATATTCATCACATGAAATTTAATAAATGAAAAACTCCCAAACCTCAACAGCTGTGTCCGACGAGGGCCATGGATTAGGGCACTTGTGGTGTTAGCTACGTTTTATGTGTATTGGGCGGACCTGCGATGAAAATTTAATATTTCATAACCCACGATCTATCAACGATGAAGGTTGCTTAGAATTTTATAGCTCAAAATTGCTTCAAACGGGTGGTGTGCAGTCTTTGGAGTCCTATGAGGTGTAATATAAGTGATGAGAACGTCGCGGAAAAATCTTATATTGCTGTTATATGAACTTTTTACGATGTCGAAGAATAACAATAACAAGCCTTTTTGGATACATGCTGAAACTATACTCCTTTAATGTAAAAGCAGTATTTCTGTACTCAATGAAGAATGAGTATTAAGAGAGTGAAAACTTGTAGAATGAAGAGAAATAAGTACAAGTGTTAATGTTAAATATAACAACTCCAGAAAAAATTATGCCATTGTGACCTTAGCTTATGAGCGGTCAGATATAGCTCAGCTTTACGGAAAAGTGAGGCAGGGTGGAAAAAAACCGATTTCGGAATCCGTTAACTCTTTGCTTAAGGTGTCATAGGGTCATCAGTTTAACGTTCTATCCGAAGGGCAGAGCACTGAACTTGAAAGTGCTCTCCACACAGAGGTCAAGTAGGAACCAGCATTCAGTGAAAAATGTTTGTCGCGGCCAGATTTCGATCTCCGACCTCCCGAAGTGGAGGAGAGAGAGGAGAGTAACCCTAGCTATCATACCAACCCGATCTACGCAAAGGATGACAAATTTCATTATCAATCGGCCCACGTTGATCTTGGTTTCGGCTCATGGATGGAGTACTCGTCTCCGCTGTCAACTAATTCGGTTGAAATTTGTGTCCCTTGGCACAACACGAATGGGAAATTTTCTAGGGGTGAAGCTCATGCAATATCACTGGCCTCGATCTCAGGCGAGGCTGTACCAGCTGTCCGGCCTCAGCCCACGCAATGCACTCTAATGAGGTCATGAAAAGGAGACGCGAAACTCTCGTGCGTGATTTCTCGCGGTTCAAAAGGACATAATCTTCACTAATTGGCCATTTAGGATCCTCATTCAGCAAGGATCGGAATCAGCGATCGTCGTACTTGCATATTTGGGAAAAGCAGTTGATAACGTTGATCGGTATTCAATCTCTCGAATTTTAAAGAAATTACAGCGGCGTGCAATGACCGATGAGTTGTTTGTATAAAAATCAGATGGCTGATCATAACCCAACGGCGAGCAAGCCAGAATTAAGAAAGTAGCAAGACAAGGATATGCACTCTTTCCAGCATTTTTTTATATCCACATCGAGAAAACGGTAAAATAAATCCAAGAGAAGACGTTGCATCACCCAGGGAAAACATTATCATGCAGCGAACTACTTTGATTATAGCTGAAAATACAATATTTAGGAATAAAGAACAATTCGCGGGTCTAACATCTGGAGTATACTACATAAGGCATGTGACATGGCCGTTAAGAGCCACAGAAAAGGCAAGACCAAAAGAAGTTAAAATTAATGGTCTCACATAAAAATGATGAAGATAAAATGGGCAGAAGGCATGCGAAGAAATTCTGTAAATAATGGGAGGAAAGAAAAATCTGATCGGCTTCTCCATTTCCCCAATCTTGAGACATTTTGATCTGAAGAAGACAGTCGTCAAGAGAAGGTGACAGGAAAGAAAGGTACACGTAGGTTTCTTCTGAGAGATATGGATTGAGGGATGTAAAAGAAGCTATGTAAAGATTTAGAGAATTTTCCAAGGAAGAATACAGTGGAGAGCAGCTTAGAACCAACCTTAGGACTGCTGATTAATGTGAATAATATGGCAATTATGTCATTATATTTTCATTCGTTGCCCATTGAACAGAAATGGCTTTGATTACACATATAAGTAAAATACAAAATAAAGTAAACTCACGATTCTTTCGTGGCTTCGTTTAGCATAATAATCAATAAATAACTTATTTATTTACGCACCATTGTCTTCAGAGTTCGTTTACACGATTGCCAACCATTTCTAAGGCCAGAGTTCTACATTGGAGACACTCCAAGTGATGCTTTGCGACGGAATAAAGGTCCGCCACTCGGACGAGAGTAAATGGAACGGCAACTCGGAAAGGAAGCAGGAGTTTTTGTCTAACGTTCCAAAAGGTTAACGTTAGGTTGAACCCTGCAGCATAGATCGAAGGTCGCGGTCTCCATGCTGGTCATGGGGATCACGAGAGCTTTCTCATGCAACAGTTAGTTATGTATTAAGATATTCCGTGGAGATAAGAGACAATCGAGATCACAGCCCAGTTCATTAGGTGTTTAGGGTGGGGAATTTCGGTTTAAGAAGTATTTTTGGACTGGACAGATTAAAGGTGTTGAGCTGGCATAAGCTTAATCTTAACGAAAATTGCCAAGAGGCCCACATTGTGACGTCCCATCTAACGGAAGAAGTGCTCAATTTCAAGGTCTCCCTACGCTACAATAATGAAAAAGATAGATGCCATACCGCCAGAAGTGAAGGTGCTATAGAGAGGAGTTAAGTAAATATGATGAGGTTAATCGATAGAAGACTCGAATGGAGACCTGCTTCCAACCAATAATGTGAATGATGACAAGTGATTATGGCCTTTTGAATATTTTTGCGATGCTAATTCTCTCAGAATAAAATGCCAATAACTGCGGATCAGAAATCGGCCCTCTAGTATGGGAATTCAGTAACATAGCTATCACTGTAAACAGAACCTCTCAAAACAAGTTAGAGAAATATTTGCTCCAACTACCGTGACTTGATGAGGAGTATTAATAGGCCCTCTCTAAGTTCGGCGGGAAACTTCATAACATTCCCAGTATTTTTAATCATAACCTCCGGAATCCATACACGCAGGCTCGGCGAAAGGTTGGTGAGGTACCGTTACTAAGTCATTTATTAAAAATTAATATTCAGATTTTTGTTAATACGAACTCATACTATACTGTTATGAAACAAAATTCAGGCAATTCCTAGAATGATATAGTAGTTGCGTACTTGTTAGTCTATACTAACTTCAGCAGTTAAGATTGTAACGCACTTATGTGAAATATAAATCTTAAGACGAATATAACACCAACTACAGAAGTGGGAATCGAATTTTCAACCTTTAGTTTGCCATGCCTAATGTCGACCAGGCTACCTCGGCCGTTCTGATTTCAAGAGCGACATCAATGAGTGGCGAGCGGGACATATGGATCAAAACAATGAATCGTTCCCAACTGTCTTGATCGAATGAAGCGCCTACTCAGAGCCATAGAAACAAATGCAAGCAAAATCATTTCTCTGCGCATATAACAGCAAGTACGCTCCCTCATCGAATTGGAGCTCCTATTTCGGTAAGTTGCATCCGCAGTTTGCTCAGCTGTGTCGAAATTAGCAGTGATGGCAGATTTTATGGCCGCTGGCCGAGCAAGGAAGTTTTATAAAGCTCCCGGAGACAAGAGCGACGGAGGCCATCGTGATTGATTTACATTTAATTGACGAAATGCGGAGGGGCAAACCACACATTTCCCTTCGCGTGGCAGATGTGTACATGAGTGGCGTAATTCACGGAGACGTAGCTGAGGTGTTCCTTATAGAGGCTTAAAAAATACTTTTTTCACTAAATATTTGAAGGGCGTCGGGAAAACGAGCGAGAAACCAACGTGGAGAACACAAGGAGGAGTTGTTTTGTGTGCCAGAATACGTATGGACAGTCAATGAGACATGGATAGGGCGAACCGATATTCAGATGCGTAAACATCCAATCCCACTAAAATTTCGTTTTCTCGCCCCGGACGAGTTAGTCTGCCTGGTAAGCCTCCACTTTGGGAACCCAAGGGTTGAAAGTTCAAAACCCGTCCACAGCATGGTTATTTTGTTTGTCTATGGGTTAAAATTAAGTTGATTATACCTACTAGACAATTTTTTTAACGAAAATTATCTAGGTAAGAGTTTTTGTCAAGCGATCTCCTCACGTAAAGGACCGTTGACTTTACCACCCGGCCGCAATACTCACTATATCATCTCAAAGAGACAAAACCATTTTACGCTGGTCGCGGTGGCCAGATCGGCAACGCAATTATCAGGCCTGGCAACCTAAAGGTAATGGATTAGCAACCCTTCCCGAACATGGATGTTGTGCCTGATTAATATATAACAGTGCATAACCTGAGCAGTTGGAGGAGGGATCGGGCTCAAGTGGTGACTAAAAATCTGGCTTTCCATCCCGTTAACCCGGGTTCGATTCCCGGCTGAGGCTGAAAGTTTTCGTCAATATACCGTTCACTAACTTATTGCTGAGCAGTGAGCACACCGTCCGTCGATTAGGCCGTTAAACAGGGGGCCACTTGGCTTCCTTTTTTTATGAGTAGGGCAATGCCGACACCGAGTTTCTTTTTTTTGGAAAGTTATTACATCTAAAAACTAAATTCTACAGCGACATACTCAATTCACAACATACCTCACTTGAAGAGGAAAGCTACGCAATTTCCCTGTTCATTCACTTCAGCCTACTGAGGCATCGAAATAGTGCAGGCACTCACTTCCACAGCACCCATTCCATCATCTTTGCAAAACGAGCATAAAGAATACCTGCCCCGTCTCACCTAATCTGTTATTTACAAGTCTGTGCCCGCACTTAAAGGCGCTTTCAGACTGGGAAGAAAGGTACAAGGATGGGAATGGAAGGGCAGGGAGCGTTATGTCTTAAAGATTGAGTTATTAATTAATGATAAGTCTTCTGGCTTATAATTTGCGTTAATACAGATATTTTTGCTGACCGTTACATTGCACAACCATCTCGTTTATACGTAGTCCATGTGAGACCCTATTATGTAGCATGTTTGCACTTAGTAGCTTGTTTGCATGTCAATAGCGCATGCTTGGTGATATTCATCCCCTGCCACACACCCTCGCGGTGGCTTGCAGGGTATCGTGTAGATGTAGATGTAATATTCTTAATGCTTGTTTTATTAACTCCCCTTGACAAGGAAGGAAGGGTGGAGAGAAACCCGCCGTCGGGATTAGAGTGCTCGTAATAACGAAAGGCGCCAAGGGGACCACGGCTTAGCGTCCCATTCGACAGACGTTGCGCTGAACCTGAAGCGCTCTCCACTTAGCACCCAAGTGAGTGAGGACCGGTACACCGATGAAAAATCTCTGCCTTGGTCGGGATTTGAACCCAGGCTCTCGGGATGGGAAGAAAGTACCCGAGCCACCACACCCAAATCCTCGCTCAATACTGCAAAGCCTTCCACATCCAAATAGTCGGTTCGCTCCAGCCTACTCGCGCCTTGAAATAGTGCAGGGTGCTAACATCCCATCATCCTTGCGAGACGAGCGCAGGAAATACCTGCTCCGCCTCGTTAAGACGCACCGCCTGTTATGACGGGAAGATGAGAGCGACCTGCGCCCCACGAGGTATCAATCATTCGCGTGGAACCTGGAGCCAGCCAAAGCACGCGCCACGATTAATGCCGTTGTTGTTGCTGTTGCCGTGGTTAACACTAAAATTAGCCGGTAAACGGAGCGGTGCGCGAAGAGTGCGGTCCTTCGCTCCCATCGAGCGGGATTCCGCGAAGGGAGCAGGGGGGCGGCCGTTGGTCTGCGCAGCGACCCCTCGTCGTGCTTCCGCGCGCAATAATAGTTGACGCGTCGAAAGGGTTTTGGAGGAGCACGGGGATGGAAACGGCCCGCATGGCCTCTCCTTCTTTCTCCGCACTTTCCGCCCGTTCCGCTGCAGAAATTACGTCGTAGCCTTGGCGAGAGTCGTGGTAAACCCGCCTTGTTCCCTCCCGACTAACTTCCTCTGCCAGAATGTATTTTGTTTTGTTTGTTGATAGGCAAAGCGACCTGCATCTAAGGTCATATGCGCCATAAAGGAGAGGAGATTGTTTGGATTGAGAAAGAAATTTTTAGGGAGTGAAGGAAGGGTGGAGAGAGAGGGAGTCGGCAATAGCCTGCTGTGAACGAATGTAGCCAAGCGATCCACGGTTTAACGTCCCATCCGACGGACGGAGTACTGAACTCGAAGTGCTCTCCAAAAAGCACTCAAATGGGGGCCGGTTAACCAATGAAAAATCACTTCCACTACCGGGATTCGATCACGGACCTTGGCTTGTTTCTTCCAAACTAACTTCCTCTGCTCAAGTCAAAATGAATTTTATTTTGTTTGTTGTTGGGGAATGCGAACGATATCTAAGGTCATTTGTTCTATAAAGGAAATGTGGTTAATCTAATTAAGGATAATGTTTTAGTAATTGGAATATGGGTGGAGAGAAACCCGGCGAAAACAAAAGCCTATTGCTATTAACAAAAGGCACTAAGGAGACTAGATTTTAATTTGTATATACCATCCGACAGAGTGAGTATTGCAATCGAAGCTCTCACCTCACAGAACTCAAGTAGGGACCGATAGACCGACGAAAAATTTCGTCGGTCCATCGTCGCCGGGAGCAAAAAGGAATACATACCACACTTTCTACATTCGGCTTCTCATCAAGCGAGCATAGAGTTGATGACACTCGTCGGATTCATCATCAGCAGACCTCCGCTTTGTCTTCAGCAAAATTTATGTCGCGACTCTAAATTTAACATGTGACAAACACGAACTTCTATTCTTGACGACAAGCGGTGGTCTTCACATTCAGTATTGGCAGTCTTGGGTATAAAGGACTACAGCGGCGTACGATATATGCACCACAAGCATAGACTAAATCACGAAGCTACAACATTCCCGAAAACGTATTCGATCCCACTACCGTTGGGCCATCAAGATGGTACGTTACCACTTGACTACCACGACGACGGCTAAGCATCTCAATCGGTATTCAAGAAATGATGGTTTGACGGTCCTTGAACAGTGCAAGCAATATCATCATCTCAACCGAGGTAATCCTTGTCATTAACAAGTACAAACGTCCACCAAAATGTCCCTTAAAACTCACCATACGATTCATCTTCCCCCTGACGTCTAAAACCCATATAAATATCCAATATCTTCCAAAAGCTTGAAAGGAAGGAAGTACTTCATAAGTTTTATAACTATACTATGAACATTTATGGCAGTGAGATTTAGGATAAGAACAAAATTAAACTCGGGAGCCAATAGTTTGAAGTGGTGGAAGAGTACTGCCACTTAGCCAGTAGACAACCAGCCTTGGGCGAAGCAAGAAGGAAATAGTCAGTAGAATAAACCAAGCAAAGAGGGTATCACACAAAAAGAAGATTCTACTTACAGCCGAAAAGACAAGCTTGGAAGTAAGGCAACACTTCATTTAAACTTACATCTGGAACATGCTTCTTAACTGAAGTGAGGAGTTGACGATAACTGCTGCAGAGAAGACAAGACTGGAAGCATTTGAGATGCACTGTAAAAGAAAAATGATGAAAATAAAAAACGATGAAATGAATGGCAAACAAAGAAGTTCTAATAAGTAAAAGGAGAAAAGAGACGCCTGATGAACACTTTAAAGAGAAGACAGCACTACCTAATCGGCCACATCTTGAGAGATGACTGTTTGATGAAGATAGTGGTCGAGTGAAATGTGAATGGAAAGAAAGGTAATGGAAGACAGCGAATGAAATAGGTACGGGGAATATTCAATGAAGAATAAAAAAAGGAAAAATAACTCCATCATGAAGAGGTGAGCCGATAAATGAATCGCGCAGAGGACGTCAAAACCTACCTTAACATTAGTGACCTTTGATAAATGAACTTTTGTGATCGAATTTCAATCACCAATGTCTGTAATGCATTATACGATAAATTTAAACTCTCTTTTTTGCTTCTATAGAGAATTTAAATTTTCACTTCTGCCACTAAAAAAACATATGTTAAATAGTTAACTTATTAGGTGTCAGGAGATATTTTCATTACTACCTGAACAAGTCAGGCGTGATTATGCCCAAGATTAAATAAATGATTATGAAGTCAATTAAATACACAATTAACACTTCACAGTATGAATTTAAAACGCCTCCAGAGAGAGGATATTTATTAAGCGCTCATAATTCTGAGAAGTACAATAAACCGTCTGCGTTAGCCAGAATGGGACCTTCCAGCTTGTTATCTAAAAGGTCAAGGTTATGAATACCACCTAGGGCAAAGATTTTGTGTCAGCCTAGAATTAGGCTATGAGCAATTTGAGCGTTTGAGATACTAGAGAACAATATTCTTCAAAATATCTGCCAGGAATGATACAAAACACTACTTCTCATACACTGAGATTAGAAAGGTCGTTCGCAAGTTTAAAGATGCATTTAAAAATCACTCGAGTTCTAATATGAGACGGCGGAAATATTTCTAATCCCACACAAAATCGGTAAAAGTGGACAGAATCGGTAAAAGTGGACAGAAGCGATAACCTAAGAGATATTAAATGTCCGTTGGTGAGACGCTATAATTCGTTTTCCAAAACAATGTACGTAAATAGAATTCAAACAACGTCTATTTCCAAAATAAAAATTACGTAAGATACTTCTTTATTATTCCCCCTAGTTTTTGCCCTTGAAAAGCTTTCCTTAATTATGCAGCAAAATCTCATTTTCACTTCTGGTGACAACAACCCCACAAACCATTGCGGTGGCTGTCAGGGTAGCACGTATAGATGCAGAGTCTATATTATAAATACGATCAATTCTTGCAAAACATTCGATACACCTATGACGCATTGGGAAGCAGATGGTCGCAATAAAAAGATAAATGGAGGGAGAGGAGAAAGAGCGAATTCCCACTTCCACGGAAGTTGAACCCCTGGGTGCGTTCACCTCGGTCCACCCTCCCTTTTGACTACGACTTCTTCGTATTCCATTCTCTACAGAGGAACCGGAAGGTGTGGGGGGGGGGGGGGAGAGTGGAAGGAGTTGGGAGGGGTGGTTGCCATGGCGAAGGGCCAAACAAGGGTTGGGGACTGAAAGGTGTCGTTGGAAGGGGTTCACAACCATTAAAAACCGTTCTCCCCGCTCCTCCGGACTCCAGGAGCAACTTTTTTTCTCCAAGAATACTCCGCGGAGCAGATATCCCACGAAAGAAAACACTCCCAGCGGAATCAAGAGATTTCTTTGGCGGGAAACGGCAGCGGTTGAGTCTCTGTGCAGTGTCAGTCGGGGACATAAATATTGATGCCGACGTCGGATAACTGCCCCAGGACTTTGGCAGGTCCGCAAATCTCAGAAGATCTGTTCTGCCGTGGAAAGTTAAATTTTGAAGCTGTAGCTGCTACGGGGGAGGCGACGTACAAATGAGGTTAAATGCTCCTTGAGGATGGGAAGATTGGTGGCGGGTTCTGGCTAGAAATTATAGTTCTTCGAGGGAGGTCACCTATTGCTGAGGACATTTAAACCATTAAGAATATTAGGACTCAGGTTTGGAATTTAGGGAGTTAAAGAAAAGTGTTGTCGATTTTTTGGGGGAATAAAAGTCCATTATGTACAGCGTTAGTCTCATAATGGAAGGACCAGGGTTCACGTGCAGAGAAGGGCCTCCCGGAGAAACTCCATGCAAACACAAACCGAGGAATATTATGGATATAATAACTTCTTGGAAACCACAGGTGGCACCTTGAAAGAAAATCGTCCACTCCCAAGATGAGAGAATTTTGCTGTGGGCTTAGTGAGAGCCTACATCTGGAGCATGCTTTATTATGGTGGTGAGGCATGGACGATAACACCAGTGGAGAAGTCAAGGCTGGAAGCATCTGAAATGTGGTGCAAAAGATCAATGATGAAGATAAAATGGATCGACCTAGTAACAAACGAAGAGCTAAGAAGAGAGGCATTAAATAGAAGTCTTCTGGAAACTTTCAGATGATTTAATCTTCAGAAGGACTTCAGAAGGAAGGAATGACTTGTTTTTCCCATGTCCTGAAGCATGATGACCTGACGAAGACAACTGTCGATGGAAAAGTGAATGGAAAGAATTGAAAAGGAATGCTTTGCATAAGACTTATGGTGCAACTTGTTAAGGATTTGAAAGAGAAGAGCTAGGTTTGTTAATATGAAAAGATCAGCAGAGTGGAGAATAAAATGGAGAGCTGCGTCAAACTAATCCTAGGACTGTTGAGTCATAATGTGATAATGATATGGGCTGAGTGTTGGGCGAGCTCTACCCTTACCAACCACATCACACTTTAGGTTGAACACTATGCTGTTGGTATCATTTTTGAATACTGAAGTCTGTTCAAGACAGAAAATTTTATTTTAACTCCTATTACGATAAAATTAAGAAGCTCTACAAAAAGACACGTGGTTAAAGTGCAGCAATAATGCAATGAATAGCATGCATGCAATGCATGCTATTCATTGAATGTATGCAATAGAATGCATGCAATGAATAGCATTGGTAGCTGCATGTTGGTATGAGTACTTAAAGCTAACCCTACTAACTGAATGTTTTTGCATGTTTGCTTAGCAATTTGTATCTTTTTTTAAATAGTGTTGTTCTGACTACTATATTAATACTATTCCTTTTTAATGCATGATATGTAGTGCATGTTTGGTGAGAAATCACCCCCTGCCACACACCCTCGTGGTGGCTTGCAGGGTATTATGTAGATGTAGATGAATAATGAAGGTACAAAGACTATTTTTTTTAATTACTGAAGATTAGTGTAGTTCAGTGTAGTGAGTCGGAGGAGACGACCGACAGCTTTGGTCGTTTATGCCGTGGAGGTTAGTCCGATAAATGGGCACAGATAAATTTTAATTTGAAAAGGAGAAATTATGCAGAAATAACAGAAGTGGGGTTTCACCTTCTCTCAATGCAATGCGCCGAAGCGTTGAACGTCCTATCCGACGGACGGACAACTGAACTTGAAGGAATAGGCTGGAAAATTACCCTAGTATCTTGGCGTTTAAGAAAGAATTGGTAATCATCGTGATGGAACAACGTTCGAGATCTAGCACAGATACGGAAACAATAAGGAAATCAAAACATTCACAAAATATAGAAATGGATTGTTGAAATACTTGGTACTTGAGGGAAGAGAATGAATTCAATTGAAGGATTATAGGAAAGGTAACGATGGGAATAATGGGTAAATTTGACCTAATTGAATGGGAGAAAAACGAAGACGACAGGTATAGACAAAGTAGGAGTGTGTCGGAGCAACACTAGAAAAGTGGATGAAAAGAAAAGGTTTTTAAGCGTGAAAGGGATCTATATGACTTTATTAAAAGGGGAGCGCTTGTTCGCCGGTAAGATAAAGAGAGTAATTAGAGATTTCATGCAGCACTTTATAAATTAGTGTCAACGATAAATAATGGTCTTAGGAAGTCTTAAGAAAAGTGGAAGAAAAGAGAAGTCCGCTAAAAACCCTAAAAAGAGGACGGGACCACCTAATCGGCCATATACTAAGACGCGATGGCCTGATAAAGACAATCGTCGAGGGAAAAGTGAGCGGGAAAAATGGAAAAGGCAGGCCTCGTATGAGTTATATAGAACAGGTGATGTGAAAGAGAGGAATTACGTTAATATGAAGAGGTTGGCCGATAGAAGAATCGAGTGGAGGGCTGCGTCACACCAATCCTAGGATTGATGACCCATGATGATGATAAATAATGCATAAGCATCAAGTAGAAGATTTTCAGAAGTTCAATCCATGGAGCAATAATCTCAGAGGTCAACCAATTCTTCGCATATAGATAATAAACGGGTTGTGATGATCGCAAGTTATTTTAATACATTTGACGGGAACCAGCTTGAAACCTACAATTAGAGCACGATAGTATCATAAAATATACTGCAGAAGGGGTAAATGAAAAGACCATCATTTATGCCTGTGTAAGTTTTCTGGGTTTTTTTAAATGATTCAGATCAATATGTTTATATCAACCAGAAAACATGCTCCAATGCTTGTAACTACATGCCCTAATATGATTATACTTAGACTTAAGTATAATCACATTAGGGCATGTTACTTTAATTCTAGTAGTAATTTTCATCCTTCAATACATAAGACATATTGGGTGTTGAACATCTTTTAAACCACATATAAAGGCTGGATTTTTTTATATTTCCTCCACTTTTTCTACACAACGTCGACTTTCCTACGCTTCCTCTTAAATTACCTGTGTGTTAGCCTTCCGGTCTTTTTTAAGTACCTTTCCTTTCCATTACTTTCAAAACAAGTCTGTTACGCCTCAAGTTTCACCCAGTAAAGATACACGCCGGTTACTATTTGAATCTTCTGGACTGTTCCCTTTGTTGAAAGGAGCGAGGAGAGCTAATTTTCAATCTGGGGGTACTGAACCTTCTGTTGTAAACTTAAAGAGGAGGAAATTCTTTCGAAGCGGAGTTCAACGCCTTCTGGAGGCCAGTTTAGCATTCTAGCTTGTCTCTCTTCCGGTCCAGGGGAATTTATTTTTATTTCCTCGAGCTACTTTGCCATCCATACCTTTCCGAGATATTAATATGCCACTCGTCAACATACCGAGAGTCCCTTAACTTGAGCCAGGCTTGCACTTATTCTTTATATAGGTGACGTGGAGAATACTGGGGCCTCAACTCTGCCTTCGTTCACGCGGCTTGTGACAGATGACCGAGTTTTCAGTCCGCTCATTTTACTATTCCTCCTTGACAACTGCTCGCATCATCACTAACATCCTTTCGGACATAGAAGGGAATTAAGACTGTAACATATTCAATAACATTACTATGAATAGGTAATACTTTAATAGGCTTTGAGGGAGTAAATATCTCCCTTCGTCTACATGAACATCGAAAGATCCTCATATTTACGATAATTAATAAGTGAAGATGATGAAAAACAAAAATGAGGAATAATAAAGTTGGAGCAATAAGTGTGAAACGATGGATAATAATATGAGAGATCATAATATTCTTCAACACCGTTCAACACTAGGGAATGTACCACTCCTTATCAATATTATTATTAATAATAGACATCAAAGATCTAAGATTGGCTCGACACATCTCTCAACTCAACTCATTTTACCGGTTAAACTTTTCACCATGACATAATGGTTCCCTTTTTACACCCTTCACTACTTGATCCTAATAATTCATACGAGGACTTCTAAAAAATTATTACCAGTCACTTTTCTCTTAAGGACTGCCTTTATAGTATGAAACAGGAATGAAATAAGGACCTAAGCAAAGAGCATTTGATCTGGATCTTTTTCTTTACAAAAGCTAGTCCGTCTCCATCTTCTTGTCTTCCATTTTTCCTCCATGCAGCATTTTCTCCCATGTGTGAAAGCTTTTAAGGGAGGGTATTTTCTTAATTATATGCTTGTAAAATGCTTCATCGTAATTTATAATTAATGCTTTGACAGAATATGGTTGATTTGATTGCCATCTTTGGCTGATTTCTGGCATGATATTTAGTTGTAAATTCGGAAATTATTTGTTTGAATTTAAAGTTATTATTTACTTGCTATAAAGGATTTTATTTTATGAAGTAGCCAATCCAACTCAGGTGGGATTTCAAATGAAGTTTTTCTATTGCTAGGATGAACCCTAACAAGAGCAATAGTGGATTTCTTATCACTTGTTTGGATACTCGATCGTTTAGCAGGAGAATGTGAGCAGCAGTGGCTACGGTATCTGGTAATGAAAAAAGTTTTGAAGGATTTATATGAATAATGGATTGATGGATTTTCAGAGCATTAGAGCGATGGCTTGGAATTCCTTGCAAGCCTCAAATGACCGTAACGTGACTAATTTTCTGAGGGGTTAGCGCGGCTTCCTACGACGCTGAAATATGTTCTCGGTGGCGAGACCACTGGCGTACTTCGACTAGCAAGCGGGAGATAATTTAGTCCCGCCATTGTTTTGAAACGAATATCCCTCTTGCTCGTGCTAAGTGCGTTCTCCACGTCGTCAGCATGACACGCTCAAGATCCCAAGTCCTTATGATCGCACCAAAATAGAGAGGGAATTAACCAGCCGCATTTGAACTCGTGTATTTCGCGAATGGTCCCGTTTTGCGGTAGACACCTGAGTCGTACGAAAATGGGTGCCAACCCTCGAGAACCCGTTGATAGTTCAAAGAAACTCCCAAAGCGAGGTTGAATTTCTTCACATCCAGTTTTCCACTCGCTCCCAAACATTTTCGCATTCATTTTTGTCGAGGAGGAAGGCTGATGGATAGTGTCTGCATTGTTTCGCGCTATGGACCATGCCCTTCTCAACCTCATGAGGGAAGAAAAAACAGCGATCAAGGATCACATCAGCGTAGGTACATTCTCCACTGCAATAAACAGGAATGATGCTGAAAAGAATGCACAGTTTTTAAGGCACCTTTGACTCCATGTTCATTAGGGTGGGAACAAAAAACACAAATATGTCGGAATCGAATCGTAATAGCGCGGAAAATTTGCTACTCGTCACCTTGATCACAAAGAAAAAAAATATTTGAAATCGGACCATATCTTCCGGTCGCACACCTTGTTCGAAGTGTCGAAAAATCGTAAAAAATATGACTTTTTTCGGGATTTTTAAAAATTGGTTACGGGGACTGTACTGCATTCAAAATCGGTTGTACTGAATTCAAAATCGGTACTTGGCCTCTTTTAAGGTCCATTGTCTTAAAAAAAATATAATACCCCTTCCATCCTTTTTTTAGGGAGAGGGGGAGACGCTCATCGCGTTCAAATTATCGAAAAATCGTAAAAAACATGACTTTTTTCGGGATTTTCTCTTTATGAGTTACAGTGATCGGATTGCGTTCAATATGGGTATGTGGAAACTTCTAAAGGTCCTTTGTCTTTTAAAAAAGATATAATTTCCGTTCCACCCTTGTGTAAGGGGGGAGGAGAGGGGCATGTATCGTTCAAATGAGTGACCTTACGGTCGTTGTTTTCCTCGTGCGAAGTGTGCAGCTCTTCGCCCTGGAAATTTTTGGTAGGTATATGCGTACTTTCTTCTGCACCGCGAGTCCCGCCTTTTATTTCTCTTACTTTGCAAATTACGACGGAAAGGATCTAATGTTTTTCTATAAAATAGTTTTAGTTTTTTAAAGGTGCGTCGACGGTTAAGGTCATTTTGCACCTTGTCTAAATATTTTATAAACGATTACCTAGAATGTTCATTATAATGTAATAATGTTAAACCACTAAAAGTTAATTTTTTTAAAAATAGAAGTCTCCTTCAATAAGGAAAGTACTCGATCGTTCATGTTGGGGTCATTACCTAGGATATGTCCTAGATTGCCCACAACGTTGAATCTTTCTCGCGCAGCACGATACACATCACACTCCGTCAGGAGGTGCCTCACATTGAAGGGGGAGTCGCACCGATCGCAACGGGGTTCGATCTTATCCTCCGTAAAGAGGTAGGAGTGGGTCAGGGCACTGTGCCCTATCCTCACCCGTGTGATGACAACTTCCTCCCTCCGAGTCCTCCCAACTGAAGTGGGCCATATTGCTATGGCGGCCTTAATTTCACGTAAATTATTTGTGATTTGCTGATTCCAAGTTTCCCTCCACTGCTGAAAGCATACGTTCCTCAAGACAGCCCTCAGATCCTTCAGAGGTACTTGTGCAACGGCAGTGTTGGCCTCTCTCAACGCCTCTTTAGCGGCGGAGACCACTGCATCATTCCCTGCTATCCCAACATGTCCAGGAACCCATTAGAATTCGATATGAATTCCCTTTCCCTCGAGGGACATTAGGCTACATTGAATATCCTAGACAATTGGGTGCATTGGGAAAAAGTGGGAAATTGCCTGCAGTGCACTCAAGAATTCACTGAAGTCTTGAAAAAAGGCATTACGTCCCTTAACCCCGCGTAGAGCCATCCTTATAGCAAGGAGCTCTGCTGTATATATACTACACATGGGATTCAACCTTGCCCTGATGACTCCGTGGTGGGCTGAGGTTACCGTACACGCACATGCCTCCTCCGTCTTCGAACCGTCCGTGTAAGCGGCGGCGAAGCCGGGGCGTGCGTTAATGATCTCTTGGAAAGAGCGCTGGAACACGGCAGTAATGCTGGAAGACTTGTAGTATCTCTGTAAGCTGAAGTTACGTACTGATTGACTTACTTGCCCCACGGAGTTATTCTGAAATTCTCAACTCGGTTTAATTTGGGGAGCGAAATACCATATCCATCCTTAAAAGACTTAAGCCGCACACTTAGTGGTCTTGTGAACCGTGTTCGTCTATTAAAAATATGAATAAAACGGGGGTCATAAACAATATTAAAACAAGGATGCTCCTTTGAGGTTAAAACCTTGGAAACACAGTGGCACATAAGTATATTGCTCCTGACATTCAACTATCTATGTGGCTTGTAGATGTAGGCACACAAAGACTTCGGAGTAATGGCAGCAATATAGCATCCTGCGGTGCTCTTCCAACAATTTTTAGCTCTCTTAAAACTACCTACCTTTTTGCATCCTTACCCTTCAGTAATACTCCTGGGGGACTGTTTTAAGGTAATCGGTATGGTATGGGTTCCCATGCTGAGGGCTTCGATTAATTTCCTGGTTGTGGCATAGATTTTTCGTCCATATACCAACCCCTACCTGTGTGCTGTGTGGATAGCACTTCGATTTCAGGACTATAGCACTTCGATTTCAGGACTCCGTCCGTCGGATGGGACGTTAAGCCATGAGCCTAATGGTGTCTTTCGTTCTGAGCAGGCTACTGCCGAAGCCGATTTTCTCTTCACCCTTACACCATTCCCAGAAATATTCCTACCTCTCACCCAACTATATAGGTACCCTAAAAGTTTCAAGTGAACTCAGCTGTCGATCGCTTCCCCCGATCAACTTGAACCACGGCAATCAAAAGCAAACAGTTTTAGTGTCAAATCAAAAAAAGCTAAATGATGTGATAATGCACTAATTAAACTCGTTACCATGCAAACTCAACAGAAATGTAAGGCAGCTATAAAAAACAGAGTAATATCACTGAACAGTGTTTGCTATCAAAAGCATCTGCGAGTGTCTTAAAATAAAATTACTTAGCCTGAAGGATAGATGATCGAGGTCTAAATATAGTGAAATTTTTCTTAAAAAATTTTTGGAGGGTCAGATTTAAACTCGTCACTTCATTGTGCTCTATCATTCACAGAATATGAAAAATAAACACCCATTAAGATAAAAATATAAGATTAAGAGCTAGGCGGAGTGGCTCAAGAATTCATATTTTCCGCGCGCAACTTGGGACTGGGAATTACACTGGGACTAGATTACATTGGAAAATCAGAATCGGTATTGTAGATTTTGATATAGAAATTAGAATGCAGTGATTTCTGGTTCAAGAATTCATATTTTCCGCGCCCAATTTGGGACAATAATAGACTACATTGGAAAATCAGAATTGGTATTGTATGTACATAAATTCTGATATAGAAATTAGAATGCAGTGATTTATTTTTCTTCAAGGTGTAAATGTTTTAACATTACTAACTCATGCATGCTCTAAAAACTATAAGTTCTTAATATATAATTTTATTTTTAGAAATAGATAACAAATTAATAACTATAATATTACCTTGTATTAACCAATAATCTAGTGTCATTTATAGCTAACATTTCACATGTCTTGTAACTGCACGCTTAATATTTTCCACGGGGTGGTAGTATTGTCACTCTTGGTTTTATACAAGCCGTGTATAAACAAAGTAGCATTTTTTTGCATGCCTGCATGGTAGTAAGTGTTCGGACCTGATTGATAATGCATACGGGGTAATAGTTTATTCCCTGCCACACACCCTTTTCTGTAGCTTGCAAGGTAGACGTTAAAGTCCGTTAATACATTCTTAATAGTTTCTCAAGTGATTTAAATTTGAATAGGTGACAGGTAAACAAAATTTACTAAAACAGTTGAATGAAATTATTGAAATTACTATGGCTATCATCAAAATCAAACGGTCATAGGGGGTGAACCAAATGTGAATTTTTTTTTCACCGTCAAATCTTTGCAAACTACTTCTCATTATCATTCTGCCTTATTCTAGAGTGCAAGAAACTGAGAATTCTGCGCAGTCGCCACTACCACTACTTCATCAGTATTTTTAGACTCGCTAAGTCAAATGAGAGGGAAATAAAAAATGAAAGAAGGAGCTTGAGAAAATAGCATTTGTCGGCCTACGCCTCGGGTTTTCCTCTAAGTCTAATGAGTGAGAGGAACAAGTCTGACCAAAGCTGGCATCGGGCCATTCATTACAATTCTCATCGAAGGATAAACGAGAGATGAATATTGTGATGAGACTTTGTTAGAGGTAGAAAATCTGTGGGGTAATTACTTACTTACTAAGTACGACCTTGAGTAGTAGATGTCTCTATTTGTGGTTCCGAGACCAACTCCGTGTTTTACAGAAAATTTGCGGCCGGTGATGATTTACGTCAGCTTAAACTCGGTGCCTGGTTACCTTCTTCAGCTGAACGTAAGAGCAGCCACCACTGCTGAAACGTTCCGACAGGAATATTTTACGTAATGTTTGTATTTAGTATTTGCTTGGAGTATTTGCTCCATTCCCTGAGGTCATCGCAGGTGAACGAAATTTCTCTTAGAATCTAATTAATTCACTCGCAAATAGGAAATACTGATGAAACGAAAATTAATAAAGATACAAGTAAAATTACTGCGAAAGGAATGTCTACTGGAAAAGTGACATATTAGGGTTTATAAGGAATCTCCCCTAATGAGATTGCCCACGGTTAGGTATCAATTCGTTTAGAGTACACATTCAGGAGTAAAAAAATCTAAATCTAAAAAACCGTAAAAATTGTAAAAAACATTGTTGATGACTATTAGTTTAAGAAACAGAGTTTTGAGAATAGCAAAGATTTGCGGAACCCCGACCTCTTTAAGGACGACTGATAAACATCTGTCCAACCAAAAGAGAATTGAATAGCTGAAATGCATTTAGGTGTAATAATTTACGTCAAAATGGGAATCTTTTATCCGAAGAACGACTATCTGGAACACTAATACTACCTCAGTAGCCTCAGACTTTATGGTGCTACTTATTCTAACGCCATACTTCATTGTATAACCTAACTCAATAATAAGTTTTATCCTAAGACGCACACAATATCTGTTCCAGAGGTGAAATTCGAAACTGCAACCTTTGGGCGGTAAGGCTGTTGCTTTTCCAGCCTGACTGCAATTACCAGATATCTAGAAGGTCTCCGATTCAATAACAGAAACATTTCTCGAGAGCCATTCCTCAACCACAATTACCATTCTTGTACCATTCCTCCCAGTTTTGAAGATGTCTTAAAGTTCTCGGAAAAAGTCGAAAACGACGCCACTATTTCAGCATGAAATTTTTTTGATGCGTCCAAGATGTAAATACCTATCAGCTCGGAAAGATTAGTCTGGAGGATCCCCTCTGGTTTTTGTCTAAAATTGCTTCCTTGATTTCTAAAAATTTCTCTCTCCTTGATAAAAACATTTTTATATTAAATAGTTAACAGAAGTTAGTACAAACTACAATGATTATTGTCCTAAGAAATAGTTTCTGTCACGATTAAACACGTAATGAAAGACCGCAAAAATAAATGGTAGCATGTTTCATTCATGCCAAAATTTTTATTCCCTACGTACAGTGGGGCAAATTTCCCCGAGAGGAGGAATAAGGGGGACTGGGTTGGTGTGGTTGCCGGAGTACTGAATTTCCATTCAAAAGGACGGGGTTCCAGCATAGATTTTTCAATGGTACACTATCCCTATCTGAGCGCCATGGGGAGTGCACTTCAAGTCCGGCACTCCATCCGTCAGTTGGGATGTAAAACATAGCCACATATTGGTTTCTTACGTCAAGAATATTGCTCTCCACTCTATTCCATTAAAAAACTCAAAACATTTGCCCATTTAAACCACATACCCTCCATGGCAAAAAAAAGACAATTGTCAGTTCTCTCCCCAAATGACAACAACAGGAGGGATTATAATTGAAGTACAATCCTAAGATGTCCACGCTTGGGAAAACGCTTCCTCTCGCAGTAATATCGTATGCATGAATATACCTGGCAAGCAAGGGTTTTTTTAGTATCATCAGAACTTAGAAGATGTTCTCTGGTGTCAAATAAATCTTGAAATTAAACCAAAACAGGACTCTGAGCGCTTGTCGCCGGGTCTAAGTGATACGAAATTTCGAAGATAGCCAAGAAGTTCTGCCCAATATTTATGATGATATAAATTTTTAACCATGAATAGAGGAAGTGCAACTCCCTTGCAACTCCCTGGTCACGTCACTAAAGAGGAAAGTACCCACGTCTGGAGCCAAGAACATCCGTTTATTAAAACCAGGACCTAAACTTTGGCCCATATTTTCATTTGCTCAACCATCAGCACACCCACACGCAGAAGTTCCATACTATGAAAAGATCGAAGTACCGTGCCAACATCATTAAACACAATCGTGGCGTTTGAAAGAGGGTCATTCTCTCTTCTCTCGCTCCACGCTACAAATGGTACGGCTTCAGAGAGTAAAATTCGCATGAAAAACGTAAGGGAAGAATCAGTAGTAGAACTCATTTCCTTAAGATCGCTACCATATACATTGCATCTACATCTACACGATACCCTGCAAGCCACCGCTAGGGTGTGTGGCAGGGGGTGAAGGTCACCAAGCATGCACTAAAGCGAGCAATAGATCTTGCTGCTCGGATCCGGAAGAGAGAAGATTTAGAGAACTTATTTCGAACAGCGACGAATATTCGAGGGTTCTTGCTGCCTGCAAAAATACCTCTCCTAAAATTAAAGGTGATGCATGGAATTTTGGCATCTCCGGCCTTCGCACTTAAATTCTTTCAAATTAAATTTAAAAACACGTTCCGCAAACTAGCCTTCTGAATTTACCGGTCGAAAGGCTCGGGGATAAGCCAGTGGGAAGGTGGTTTGGATATCCAAATCAAGGCTAAAAATATTTCTTTTTCAAAGAGCACTCACAAATGTGTCCACTGTCAACATATATCTCCCGCTGATAAGACAAGCGTACGTTTTTAAGGATTTACCGCGCTAAGAAATTCATTCCACACAGTTTTTATTGACATTCTTGTCTTACTCCGTATTTTACTTTGCGCGTTCTTGTATTTACACCGTCCGCTACATTTCTCGCCATCTCCTTCATTGTCAAATCTTTAATTCTTTTGCGCCACATTTCTTCCTGGAATTCTTTACTGCGCACGAAAGGGGAAAACCTATGGTGGTCCTTTCTATATTTAAAGGTATCGCGAATAACCAAGACTGTCTCAAACGCCCATCGGAAAGCATTTGGGAAACAAAAAGTAATAAATTATACAAATAAAACTACACAGTATTCAATCATACTAACATAGTTTTACAACTGATTCCACGATGAAATAATTTGATTTTTTTGTCAAGGAATCGGACTCTGAATACATCAGACATTCATGCTTTTAAAAATTTCTACAGTGCCAAGTGAACTTAAAAAGAACCTAACTTATTGGATTCTCGAATAACTTCTAATCACTTGCTGAAGTAATTGAACGCCATTAGGATGACTTATGGCGTGAATTCTCCACACAAATGATTTTAAAAAATGTCAGTAGGTAAAAATGACACAAGTCATATTCTCACGTAGAAAAATGACAACCACTACGCTTTAACAAACAGTTAGCATTAAGAATTTTAGAGAAATATTTCATGACCTAAGAAGATTTATTCGAGTACTGTTCGATAGCCAGTTTTTTGAAAACTCGTCGTCAAGTACTCTAACTGTACGCGATTTCGAAACATTCACAATATTAATGACTTTCTTGGAATAATTTTAATGAGGCCATTGAAAATGTTGCTTTGCGACTTGGCGTGAATGAAGGATATTGCGTATAAATCGCCCCGGAAGGAAAGATACAGGAAAACACATCCGTCTGGGGTAATCAGGACAACGGACTTTCCGCGGAGTTTAGTGAAAAAAACGTTTTAGGTGCACGCAAGAATGACAGGAAGCAACACTAAAGAGGATTCGGTACGTGTGGTGGCTAATTTACTGTCTACTCTATGGCCCCGTGTTCGAGTCCCGGTGGTGTTAGAGATTTTTTGTTGTTATATCAATCCTGCCTTGAATTCTGTGTGGTGGGTACTTCAAGGTCAACACTCTTCCCGCCAGATGAGACTTTAAGCCGTGGACACGTGGGCGCCTATCGTTAAAAAAAGGTTGCTGCCAACTCCTATTTTCTCTACGCCCATCATCCGCTCCAACAAATCCCCTCTAAACTCAACTACAGTAAACTCCCGATCATTCGTTCGTGCGTTATCCGGGCTGCGGATTATCCGTGCATCGCCAGTCTATTTAATGTATCGGCAGTGGTCTCAAAGGTGATTAAACTTTTGTTATTTTCCTGAATCGTGACTTTCACAACGGCCTTACCGACTGGTACGATGTATTACGCCAGGCTACGTCCCACCACCCGAGGCTTGCGAACATTTAATTGCGGCCGGGACAGCTCAACTGGATTCTTTTTTGTCATAAAATGCTATTATTTACAGCGACGATCTTTTCTTCAGCGGATTGTGTTATTTTCTCAGGGAGTTTATTTATTTTGGCGGCGCAACGTAGAGAAATGAATCCGGAAAGAACCAAACAGCGGATTTTCCGTGTTTCCCGATTATCCGTTCACCCTTTACCCGTCATGAGCACGGAAAATCGGGGGTTTACTCCAATTACCAATCGTCACTGGTGCAGTAGATCTCAGCTGTCGGTAGCATCCCACAATGACAAGGAAAACAAACATCGAATGCATAAATAGCCGAAATAAAAATGATTTTTCGTAACGGAAAGAGTCCCCTTTGTCGCAGTACGGGACGCGGAATCCCTGAATGTCTTAATTATAAAAACGCTCGTCTTCGAGAAGCTAAAACAAAGGTTTTTTTGGAGGTTCTAGGAACTGAGATTGTGGCAAACATCTGTGGTTCGCGAATTTTCATTCAGACACCAGCAGCGCGAAGGGAAGGGCAACCTGTTTTTCTCGAAGAGCCTTCCGCGCGGAGATCTACGCAGCGCTCAAATTGGAGCAACATTTGCAAGGTTTTACGCCGGAAAACCAGTTGAGGCGCGAGGTAATGAGGTTCTAAGAGTGGGGCAAGTTGAGAGAAATGGACGAACTATAAGGGTATTCTTAATGAGCGAAACCTTTCCTTAGCACGCATATTCACCCACCCAACAATGAACAACAAAAGGAATCGCGGCTAGCGAATGGGGGAGTTTACTCGGAACTGAAATCACAATTTTGTACACGAAATCGTTAGATGGGAACGAAAAATGAATTTTAGTGAAAAAAATTATCTTCTAACCAGATCCATTCACTCATAGTTCAACAATTAAAATAAGCAAAAGTTGACGTCCACCGAACGAACTACGTGAAAGATATCTACGTCATCCACCTCCTTGACTGTTTTTAGGGAAAGGGCGGGGAGTGGAGGGGGGTGTCGGAAGGTCTGCTAGCACAGATCCTGTCGCAACCACTTCCATACGCAAAGCCAGCTATGTGTCCCCCACTGTGATAAGGCGAAGTAGCTTCGCGGGCTCTGTTGTAATTGGACGAAGAGGATGACGTACTAAGTAACATGCACGCCGTTTTACGAAAGGGTTAATAACATTATTTTTCGTCGCTTATGATTCGAGAACTGATTGACGGATCGAAAAACGGAAAAATACGAGTCTTTTTATTTTACAAACTCTTGTCAGATTTGGTAATAAAAAATATGGTAAACGTCCTCATTAGAAAAGTTTTCACCTCTAACGCAAGAGAAGTACCACCTCAACGAACGAAGCATTTCAATCAATAATTCAAGAGCAATCACTGCACTGTATACACAGAAATACAGATAAGAGCACGCGGCGTTAAAAAATCTGCATAGACCAGGGAGCGAGGTACGGAATCAAATCTGCGCCTGAGATCCCTATCCTCAACGGGATATGGAGTTTTGCGTGGTGGCATACACAACGGACGATGAGTCACTCCCAGCATCCAACCTCACAAAGCGCAGAAAACTACGCCGAAAGTAATCAGTCTCACATTGCAATGGTGACTAAGAATAGGCTTTTGGTTATAAACATATTGAAGACACGAGCTCGACGCAACAAGAGATCCTTACGGTGCAGTAAACCATCCGGGGGAATCTTTAAGATCTAATAATTTACAAAATGCCAACTCAAGGATTCTCAGAATACACCTCTTCGACTCTTTCTCTATCTCTCCTTTTCTTCTCCTCTCTCTCCTTCTCCCTTGGTGGGAACCTTTAAAGCGAGCCGATGATTGTATCTCTCACGCTTTTCGTTTCGCAACGTTTTCCGCTCCCGCCAGGTTTTGGCGCCCAAGCTAGACTGCAGCGCGCGCGCGCGATTGTTGGCCACGTGGCTTGGGGACATGCCCCACGAAGCGTCGCCCAGGCTGGGAGGTGGACGATTTAGTTCCGATTCCCGCGGGCATCGATGCTTCGAGATCGAGATCTGATCGATTCGAATCGTTTGACCATCGCCGGTCTCTCCTTGAATGGATTCCGTTTCATCATATCTCTGGGCAAACAAGCTCATCAAATGCGCACATAAATTGATCGAGGTTCAAAATTAACTCGTCAGATGGAGGAAGGGTGATCGAAAATCGTAAAAACTCTCGACAGAAAAGGTAGGATAGACTAGACCTAGGAAACCTCGGATAATTAGGCTGGCGATTTTATGAACTCTTTTGGGGGAGTTCACAGTTATTTTACTCAAATTCCGTTTAGGATATTATCGTAGTTAATCAATCATTTCGTCAATATATATGCTTTGTATATTGTGTTTCAACACTGTAGTACTTGATCAAAAATATTTTATTTAATTGTGAGGGAACTAGGAAACCGTAAACTAGGAGGAACACCTGGTTTACAAACACGAGCCAAAACCACATCCCCAACAAGTCTCCCCTCCTCAGTCACTCAAATATGATCGTCAGCCCATCAGGAAGGCTGCGTCATTGGCAAAAACGAACAAAACTTATCGGCGCAGATAAACATTCTGCGGATCAACAATCTCCATGGAGACGCGCACTCAGAAAAAAAACGTCCACCTCCACATCCTTCTCAGTCGAGTGACGACGCACCCGTGTCGAGAGATCAGCTGCTCCACCCTCCCGTAAGATCCTCCGCAGCACTCGCTCCCCTCCCTTCACCCCTCTCTCCACCTTCCCAACCCCCCCCCCCCCTTCCCATCTCCCCGACTACTTGCCCGGTTTCCAAAATTAACCCGCGCATGGACTGGGTTGCCAGGCGCATTTTACATGTGACGGACTGCGAAGCGTCGCTCCTTAGACCTTTCCTTCCACTCCACCCCACCCCGCGGTCACGTGTCTGTGTTTATCCCGCTGCCAAGGAGGAGGAAGGTGGGACAAACAGGGGAGAAGAGAGGAAGGGAGGGAAAGAAAGAAAGAGAAAGAGAGATGACGGCGGAGGAGGAGTCGATGCGTTTCTGAGACGCGACTCGCGAGCGAGCGAGTGATTATATATAAGGGTGGCCCAGGCGCCTCGCACGCCATACTTGAAAACAGCGTTGACAAGAGTGGATGAAAGAATAGTATCCCTTGGTGAGACCTAACCGCATCTTATTCGTGCTACGAAAAAATACAGGAGGAGGTGGTGGTGTCCGAGGGCGTCTTTTTCTTGGGAGGAGAACGGTCGCGAAACAAGAGGTCGGGAGAGGAGGAGGACCCTCATCGATAATTTCGGTAAGCCTTCGGCGACGTCGGAATCTGGAACACGTTGGTTTCGTGCGAGAGTGATAAGAACGGAGATGGACATTTGTCTCGAGAGTTCGGGGAAAAGGATTCGCTTGCGTGTGTTTTAAGGACTGATTAGTGGACTATATTCCCCAATAAGTTGGCCATTTGTGTTGGATGATTTCGGATAATTATTCATCTCCCTGCGGTGACATCCAGGGATCATTCGTCAAAGGATAGAAGCGGAATTTTACCAGCTGTAAGGATTTCTGACGCAAATGCACGTTGTTTCTCATGTGAGTGCACGATGAGGTGAAGGAGTGATTACCAAGCGGGCTGAATCCTTACTTATGGGTTTGGACTTTTAAACCCATATTTTCGAAAAGTGAGGACATTTTCAAAAACTACATCCGAAAAGAAAATGCTATTTTATTTTTGGTCGCAAGAAGTTCAACGCCCAACGCTTGAAATAGCTCAAAAGTTGTGCTGATTAATTACAATAGCCAAGGTCAAAAGGTTTTAAAGCAATAAGGCTGGTAATTGAGCCATTTCCGAGTGTTTAAAAAAGTGACATTGGCAATGAAAACTTCATAAAATTGCTCCACCGATAGTACATCATATATTTCTGTAACTACACTCCAGCTTCGGTACAAATGTAAACAAACTATACGATTTTATAACTCGAATAATTTCATTCTCAAGTTATTAGTTTCACCCGATTTATATTTAAATTGGCCGAATCTCACGTGTATCACATACTCAGCAAGAAAAACACTTTTTACGCGAAAAATGCCATTTTTTGAGTAGGCAACCTCTGCACGGCAATACATTGCAATTATTAAATTTCTAAATCAGATACCTACTGCGCAAGAATGACTACTGTCTTTGTCTGTGTGAACAATTGTTTGTTGTTACTACTCTTAGACTGGGTAGTAACTTTAGGAGACCACCTCATCCTCTTTTATCTTTATTCACTCATATTTATCTTTATATTTTATTCATATTCAGCTTTAGTATCTCATAAAACATTTTTAATGCTTGAAAATAAAGCATAGCCACGGTCTAGTTAGCATGAGATGAACGTTATACCTGCACACCTCTTTCCCAAGAATCATTAAGAATTTCATTGAAGAGGAAGACTAAAGTCAGACGAAAAACGACTTCCCGGCAAAACATTACTGCCGCCCGTCGTGCCAAAGGTGATTCCGGAAGTTCCTCCATGCCCTCACTTCCGGCGCTTAAATAAATCTCCCAAGCTCACACCCCCAATGTAGATTTCTTCTTTTAATATGGCAGCTGAAGGGGCTTCTGAAGAAGCTGACAGCTGAAGGCTTGACTTTTACTTGCGACATCAAAAGCGCGCACATTCTGCCAGTTTCCCCGGTGCCCGGCGTCACGATGTCATCGTCCAGGTTAGGACTTCCCTCTTGGCCGGGTTCCCCGAAGGGTTTACGGAAATCTGTTCGGGAGGGGATGCTGGAGATACTGGGGCGTGCCAGCCAGGGCTTTCTCTTTCGCAAAAACGCCGCCAGGAACTCGCTTTGCGGGAGCCATTCCCCCGTTCTGAGGAAGGGAGTGCGCAGATCCGCGAGGAATAGCGGGGGGACAGAACAGCTGTTCCGAAAGCAAAGAAAGAGGCATTGTCCACAGTGGGACAAGGAAACCTTTGAGAAGTTCCACATTAGTTTGATTGATGCTAGACAAAATGCTAAAGCGAGGTGTTCTAACAACGCATCCAGCGTGACCGGATCCTGGAGACTTCTAACTAATCTGAACACGTGCATTTAAAATTACACTGCATTGCCCTCAGGTGGCCCCAAAATGACTTGAATTGACTTGAGTTTAATTTTTTCCTGGGCGGGATAGGACGTTGCCGACCTCTCCACCCCCCGTCCAGGGCATAATAGATACATGTATGGGTTTTATTACATTATTAGGTCAAGCACAAGGTAAAAATTTAGAGTTACCACATTGTAAAATCTAAAAAAGAAAAAGTATAAAACATTTTACCTCATATGAATCAAAGATATTAAAGGCGGGATTCATTGAGTTGCACATGTGAATAAAAAGAATATTATTAAAAAAAAGAAGGTACGTTAGTGAAAACCGTATCTACCCTTCAGTATAAAATGGATTCTATTAAAATATTACAAGAATATAGCCCTATAAAATGAGTACATAAATAACAGAATCCTTATTAAACCTGAATGAAAATAAAACAGCGTATCAAGGATGACAACCAGTAGAGAAAAAACTATGTGATTATACCATAAATAAAACCTGAATTTATCAAAAATAAATAAAATGAAACATAAATAATAAATACAAAATAAAGATGGTGCGCAACAGGAGTTTACCAAGCGTACACTCGGTACATGCAACCAAAACTTATGTTACTGCGCTGCAGAAAATATGTATACATTATTTCGCCATGTACTAGTCACGTTTCTGAGTTATGTGAAAGTACGAATAAATATTTTCTTCATAGTACAGCGATTAAATGCGTACGCTTAAAAGTAGTTCTTATTAGCAATGAATGAATGAAGTCTATAGTCTTAATTCCATTAAAAATCTCAAGGACAACAAAAATATTTTGACTCCGATGGGGCTTCAGTAAGAAAAAACTACTTCTCCGGACCAAGCCAATTCCGCGGAACTCATTAGCATTCAATCGATCTCGAGCACTTAACTCAACATTTTCGTGACAAGGATTACCATTCCTGGGAAACGAAAACATTTTCCTGCGATTGAAAATGATGTTCTACACCGGTACAAAGGGGACTGCATAATTGCTAGAAAATTATCGAGCGCAGATCGAAATGATTTCCATCCAAGGGAAACGACACCGCCACGTTTCGCGACGTCAACGACTGGATCAGTCGAGCGTAAAATAGTGGGACTTTGTTGAAAAACAGACCCGGAATCGGGCCAGCGGTAACTCTTCTCACATCAGCTGGCTGCTTGACAGGGGGTTAGGCCGGCCGGCCTGCCACCGCCGCTCGCTACTGCGCACCGATATGTCTATTTGCATCCAAACCAACAGAACGATTCCCGACGCGCCTCCTCCAGACTTGGATTGTATCGATACCTTAGGGGTTGCCGGTGGAGGAAGAGATGTATTGCGCAGGAGAGATGAAATGGGGAGAGAGGGCTGAGCAATTATTGCATCCCGCGGGTGGCAACTAGGAGTTTTGGGGAGGTGTCGGGGGTACGGGGGGGGGATATCTCCTGGCTCCTCTTCTCATCTTCCCTTCCTTCTGTCACACCCCTCCCCCCTACAGAGGTACCACCTTCTCGTCCTTATCCCGTGAGAGACATGTGTCATCACAGGGAGATGTGACCGACAACTGAGTCAATTTCCCGCGATTATTGTCCGACGTCCGATGTTGAAGAATTATTCTTCTAAACAGCACCTCATGCCCCGCCAGCATATCATCATCTATTCTACAAACACACTACCGATTATCACTCTACCATCCAATCGATTAATATCTTTCATTGGCGGACGTCACTAACAGCTGAAAACATTTACCCAACTTATCGAATTATATTGACGTTCGTTGTTGCCAAATTGCTCTCTCCAAAACATCATGTTCTCGTAGCATATTGTCGTTAATGGTAGAATATTGGCAACGATGGTCAACATATTCCACAATGCCTGGCGATCGATGAGCCGTTTTAGTTAGAAAATACGACCGACAGCTGAGGTCATTGCTGGACCATATCGAATAATATTGACATCCAAAATGTCCCAAATACGACCCTCAAAACCTCACGCGGATCATATTTGGTTAAATCACAGCAATGGTGGTCACCATTTTCCTCGACATCCTCGACTTATAAGTCATTGTTATTAGTGGAGGTGACTGACAGCAGAGATATTCAGCGCCATTAACATTAGGTGAGGGTGGCGGACTATAGGAGAGATTTATAGGGGTTGTAAGAGGGAGAGAAACTGGGCGTTGGCGGCAGCAAGGCGCCAAAAAGTTCATTTTGTATGATATCATCCAAGGGACGGAGAGCTGAACTTGAATTGCTCTCCAAAAGTCATTAAGTAGAGATGTTAATCCGCAAAAAATGTCGCTGCCGAGAATCAAACCCGGGTCCACGGTGCTATAATCCATCACTCTCGCTATCATCTCACATTAATCCCCCTTCACTCCTAGATACTCAAATTTCTCCACTCATACCTTACTTTCTGTCCAGTATTTTTTCTACAAATTCAGTTTTCTCCGTCCCTCCCGAAATCTTTGCGCTTGCCAGTGGCACGTGTACGATTCGCAGCCGAGGCGTGGCAGGAATTGGAAAGATGAAATTACTTGAAAGTAACTCAATTTTTTTTTTAAGTTTCCCTCCAACCATCTTAAGTTTTGACATACTCAGCACTCAGATTGTTTTATCTTTTTCTCCCAACTATCTTTTAAAACATAAGTTTAAAGCGATCGGATACAGCATTAATGCTCGGAGTATCCATAAGCTAGAAAAAATATCACACTAATCGGATAATTAGAGATAAGCATATAACCAGGTCCGTACTAATACGTATTTTTGACGGATGAGGTATTACCTAAAATACCTATTACGAGGTATTTTTGATGGATTGCAGGTAATTTTCAGGGAATGGAGGAAGGTTGGAGAGAAATCTGGCTTCGGCATTACTTTACTCTTAATGAAAGATACTGAGAGGTCACAGTTTCAACGTCCCACACGAAGAAATTAATTTGAAATTCCTCTTCACTCAGCAGTGAAGTGGGGACCAATTCACCAATGAAAAAGTATTGCCTCTGTTGGGATTCAAACCCAGGATGGGAATCCAGTACTCTATCCACAACACCATATTTTGAAATAGATTAAATCTATCTGGGTTAACTTCCTCTTGAGATTCCTTGTGGATTGAAAGCGCTCCAGATAAAATATCGTTAGTTCCACCGGTGTTTACAACGAGAAGAAATGTACACTTTGGGAGAGTTTTAAAGAAGGCAGATTAAGTAATTGGAGGAATCTGCTTAATTTCAGTGCAAAATAAGGCAATGCTTAATTGTTCACTGCAATTGTCAGGAGGATAGCTAGAAGAGGGAAGGGGAGAAAGCAAATTGGGATTTGAAACAGCATTAGGGAATGTAGAAAATATAAAGCGTTTACGAGGGATATGGTGTGGAGCATAACTAATGTTGGGTGACAGGATTGGCTAGAAAGCGAGGGGAGGGGCCAATCAAGAAAAACAGTGTAAGAACCTTACAATAGTAATAGAAATCCGATAGCCATCCTTATCGGACGACCCAGGCGTCACGAATTTGATTCAGTGGTCATATTCAGTGGTCAAAGGAGGTTATACTTTAGTGGAGGAGGCATTGAAGCGCTTGACTATGGGTGACAACGAAGACCAAATGGAGGTGCTTGGGAAAGGTTAGCGTTTGGTACTGCCTCTTATGGAGATTATATGTTAAGACATAAGACTGTTTAACGGATGTGTTATAATGCATTTTATTCCCCTGGGAGTTAAGTTTATTACTAAAACAGGTTCGAATTAAACCTATTAAACCACATATTTAGCGCTCATATGCATGTTTCCGCACTTTTGTTTTTTTTAATGAATTTTTAAAATGTACTCCGTTATTCATCTTACTACTCTTAAATTTTATTTCATTCAAAAACAAATTCATCCGTGAGTATTGAGAGAAGCAAACCATTTGTCCGTACCTACCAAGATGGCACTGGCTTCTCAAATCAGCAGCTTTATAACCTCCTTGTATAACCCTAAAACCACAGCTAATGTCGAAAAATATATTTGTAACCTTTCGCCAATACCGAGTTAGACTAACTCCGACGTCGTTTTTGTTTAAAATCTGCCTCCTTTCCTGGAAAAGTCGTGTGCCTTTTCAAAGACTCACTCAGCATCGTTATCAGTCAACAATTCTAAGATTGGTTGGACGTAGCTCTCCAATAGATTCTTCTATCGATTGAATCCTAAAATATAATGCATAACATGCGTTCTTTATTTGAGGCGAGAATGAAACTAAAAAGTCCGTTCTCTAATCAAATTCGGTATCAACATCAATTACGTACAATGGTTTTAAAAAATCAGCGAATGAATGAAATAATCATTTAAATAGATTATTAGCCTAATTCTAAAAGACCTTATGGATAATCTGCTTCCCAATATACATCTCAATCAGCCTAATTCGTGAATATTAGTTACTTCATGGCTCATGGATATTTCTTTGCAATAATACTTATTTTAAGCCATCTTTCTCGGATATCCTTAATTAATTAATGACGCGAATATTTCCTTCAGATATTCTTCATTTCTCGCGATCGAGGTCAATCAGGTATTCTTGTTGTTCTCGATGTAATACCAGAGAAAAGAAAAGAACTGCAGAGGCAGTACTAGCTATAAAAGGACGAGGGAATCACTTTATATCAGCCGTGGCAAATATTCCAAGAGAGAATCACGGAGCGTCTGAGCAACTGTATTGCCTTCAATCTGAGGACAGACAAGAAAAAGGGGACATACACGGAAAGTTGAAGCCCTTCCCTCCTGAACAGCAACAAACAGGACGGAAATGTCGAACAGTGGGAGTTCAAGTAAATAAATACAACGCCCTTGAAATTATTTGGCTATTCATTACCACATAGTTCATTCATAATAAACTTTTTGGTCCATTACCCTCCTTTTTATGTGGTGCAACTTGAAATGTGTTGCCAATTAACCAGGCAAATTTAATGAACCACGATGAAATGAATGGTGGAGGCTGATACTTTGTGGAAATCCATTGTAGGACATGAATTAAAGATACTTTGCAACTATTCCACATAAATGGAATTATTCGAAATAAATTTTTATGTGGAATAGTTGCAAAGTATCTTTAATTCATGTCCTTAATGAACCACGCTCACCAGTTCAAAATGTGCCTAGGGGATATGGTGTAAATATTTATCAATACCAACGTCACTTCTAAAATTTACAACTTAAATATTAATTGACTATCTTGGTGGAGAGTTAACGCATTTCTTCCTGTAAACAATCGCTAGATGCGGTAGGAGTCATGAGGGGAAGGTTAAAGTTAACAATCATTATATTAATATACCACTTTTCTTCTAAAATTACCTGCCTAAGGTAGTTTTCGTGAAACTTAAGAAAATCGTCCATTCCGACGCCAAGGTAATTTGAAAAAATGGAAAATGCGCAGTTAAGCACGAAGGTTAGGGAGGCACGAGACAGCGTTAATATCTTTCCGCAGGTTTCGTCTTTGTGGCTATAAGACACAGAGCTGATTGCAAATGTCTCTCGAGGTAAAACGAAAGTAAAAAAAAAGCATTTCACTCCTAACCTTTCGGGTGTACCCAATCCCACTTTCCTGGCGATCCTATTTCCCGTTCCTTTGGCACTTCCTGGCCGTCGAGTGCCTCCTCGAACGCTTACGCCAGCTGCAGATTCATCGCACGATACCTCTCGTGAGCAGCCTCCCTTTATACACTGCAAAAATAAACCTTGGACGGAGCCATCATTTATAACGCGCTTCTCAAAACTATAAATATCCCTTTTATTCGTATGGTGAGGAATATTTTAAAAGCACCATGCCGATGAAGATTCGGGTAATTCAGTATCGGTCTGGTAAACTAAAATGGGCGTTCCGTAGATGAAAAATAAATCCAGCCCGTGCTCACAAGTGATAAACTGTTGGGGGAGTTGAATTATGGGGGAAATTATTTACGGGGTAACTGACCTTTTGACAATCGATGGCCGAGCATTTGGCTCCCGGTATCCGTTATGCTTATTTCGTTTTAAATCGAGTCTTCAAATCAACCACACTGAACGGACATATCACCGCCGTTGAACTCTATAAATAAACAAAACGTTTATTCTTCAAAAAAATAAGACAGTGAGAGAATCGAGTTGGTGCAGTAGCTGGAGCACTGGCTTTCCTGCCCAAGGACTTAGGTTCGAATCCCAGCAGTGGCAAAGATTTTTATGTCTACTGGTGCCTACTTTAGGCACTGCGTGGAGAAAACTTCATGTTTAGCACTTCGTCCCACGGAAAGGTTGTAAAACCGTCGACCTCTTGGTATCTTTCTTTAAGATTAGGCGATTTAAGTGCGTCGCCGGGTTTCTCTCCATCCGTCATCCGCCCCTTAGAATAATTTCTACCCCTATCCACAAACCCACCTTCCTTAAATGGCTCAAAATGCCCCAGCTGTCAGTCACCACCACGAGTAACTTCAACAACTAATAAAAAGAAAGCAAATGTTCAAGTTCCAAAGATAATCATGTCGTCTTCCATGCGCTTATATTATAGTTTAGATTCCAAGTGCGAAAAATCTATCAAGAAATCCCGAATGAAAAAGGCAAAACAATATTTCATGAAATAAACACCTAAATAAAATAGGCAATCAACATAATTATGATATCGGAGAGTTTAACAATAAGAAGTGAAATATTTAATAAATCATTTGGTGGTTTCAGGCATTCCTTTGTGGAATTGGTTCTTTATATTGAAAGGGAAAGCATTCCTTTCAATATATTCAACAGATTCCATTTTAACAACCGGTTCGCAAAGGTCAACAAAAGGTCAAGTATCGGCTCCGCCGAACCGGTACGAACCGGTTGAGTCTCACCATTATATACACCACTCCTAGCCCACCATTTCTAAAGATTCTAAACTCGAAGGTTGATAAAATCGTCCAGAGGACCGGTGAGTGTAGATCAGCATTCAAAATACAGTACACGCAATGAGGTATCTGAATCACTCCTTGAGCGCCATCCACAATAAGATCCGTGTACACTCTCAGAGCAAAACAAAACATCTCTATCCGATCAACAAACTTTGAAAGCGCCGCTTCTACTTTGATCGCTTAGAGCAAAGCGCAACGAATGAGAATCGAAGAAGAACAACCATCTCACCCACACCAAAGCTGATTCCCTTCATTTACGCCTGGAGTTTCATATCCACGCGGAAGAAATCCTGTGTTTTTCGCGAAACGCGCAGCGACGAAAGACACCCCCACGCGATCCTCTCTCTCCAACCCCCTTCGCCTCCCTCTTTTGAAGAACGCTTCCAAGGAAACTGGGGAATCCCTACTATCTTGCACCGTCGGGGGGGATTCGCGAGGACGTTCATCAAGTAGACAGGGAGAATGGATTCCGCTTTTAGACTGACGGAGAAGCGTGGGCCGCCGGGACGGATGGGGTGGGGTGGGTTAGACGGCGGGGAAGGGGTTTGTTGGATATCGGGATGGGAGAAGAGAACCAGGGTGTGGGGAAGTTTAAAGAGGATATCGGTGGGGGGGTAGAGTCTTGGATGTGCTCTTCGCTGGAGGGTACCGAGAGGAGGGGGGGAAGGAGGGGCTTCCATGGGGATGGGACTGAAGTGTGGCAACAAACCAAAGCAAAAGCGGCGCTCGCTATATTGAACCGAATCGGATAGTTCCGGTACCAGAGTCTAAAATATAACCTCTCCCCCTCCCCTGCGAGCCCAAGGGGGTTTCCCTATCCGCGGAGAAGGGGCAATTTTCCAGAGAACGTCAACCGTAGAGGAAAGACATGCGAGTTCTAAAGTGCAGGGCCATCCGTCCTCCCTGCATAATTACCGCTCAAAGGAGAGAGGGATTTGCTCGGACGTAATTAGCCCATCCGAGATTGGCGTCACCATATGCCAAACGTGGTAAGGTCGATTTCTAACAAATATTTCAGCAACATGAAATATTTAATTTTTTCCACACAGTTACGAATTTCACCGTTCTAACAACGTAGATAAACGCAAAAAATGTAACGGAATGATATTGACATGCCAAATTTTCGGTACAAGTAAACATTGAAAATTAAGAGTCACCAAAAGTTTCTTTTCTAGAGAACGGTCTAACCACACTTTTAAGGAAGAAACTACAATTTTTTTCGCAAAAAGTAGTATTTTCGTTGTCATAATAGAACGTTTTGCATTATATCAAACAACAAAACTTAGAATATCAAATAAGAGCAATAAGAGGCATATACTGAAATATTTTTGGCCATTACCATGTCACTCATAACTTAACCAGTGAAGAATATTTAAATTCTATCACAACTTATTCAGAAAAAAACTTAATGTCATAGTTTATAGCGATTGAAAATGAATTTTGAATACTATGATTTTATAGGCTGATAATTTAGCAAGCTTTCCTCAAATTTAATAATGTATACATTTTAGTATTGACGACTTTATGTGATATATATCTTTTCCCGACGTACATTTAAATTTCCAGTAAAAGAAATTGTTATAATTTCCTCAGTACTCTAAAGGTCTTTTTTGAAAAAGATTGGAAAACTTGTTTCTGCGTCATTTCGTGGAAATAGCAGGGATACATACGCCAAGAAAAAGGGAAATTTTATTACTACACAATGTTATATATTACTATCATACTGCACAATGATAAGCCTTGGGTAAAATGTCTTAAGAATGAACCTGATTGACTAAGGTGAAACTTCTTGGCAAGAGGGTGACGTTAACCATTATGAAAAAGCACTTAGTACTGCTCCACACAATTCATTCGCACTAAACGATGTTAACAGCGACCATACAAAATACCCAATAATCTTGAAATTAATTTGTGTGAAAGACTGCTTGTAGTACTAAGTGCCTATGCATTATGGCCTCACAACGGTCTTAGTAACCATAAGACGACCAGAAGGAGTTCCGTAATAGCCTACAAAAGATGAAACGAGCATTCATTATGACTAAAAGACATGATTTATAAGAATTTTTGTAAAAATGCAAAAATCTTATGATGACATTCACTGTCGCTCTTTTCATGACATGAACCAACTGCTCCGTTGTTTTTCTGACCTGCCACGATTTGGGTTGAGTTTCCCCTCACCCTCCACACTTTTCCTCGAGGGGAAGGAAATGGGCAGTTTGGTAGGGAGAATGATGTCTTGTTTCACATGTTCGTCCACCGATTCGAAATAAATTTAGACCACGTGTTTCAGAGACGGATGGAAGCAAGTTGACTGGACTGAGGGAATACGAGATGGTACGTGTCCCGCAGTACTCCAACGACGGAAGGTGTAGCCTACAGCGCAAGGAAAAACCTTAATCATCCCTGCTATTGATAGCGGGAACGTTTGGGGAACTTCAACGTGTATCTCCCGCGCGGTTCAGTGATTTCCGCGTCCTTCTAGCACAGCAGGGATTGATTTAAAAATACCACTCGCCACCTCACCGATAAATTTGGATTCTCAACGTGGATCCACGTATCAAACCAGAGAAAAACTGCATCGGATACTCTTCCTTCTGAGCAAGCTACTTTGAACACTCACAAGATGTTCCTAAATACTTGGTGATAATCATTCCGGTCGTATATAACATAATACGAGTTGAGAGACTCTACATATAATCATATTCTGTTTCTTAATTTAATGATTTTGGCAAAAGGAGTCATTTAAACAGGTGTCAAATAAACATGAAATGACAGTCCAAAGTGCCCTGACAGACGATAGAAGTTCCTAAAAATGTAATCCATCAGATATGAGCAAAATTATTTCAAAAAAATTTATATCTCCGTCCAATACGTCATGGCGTCTGATGACTACGGGTGTCAAGAAAAATATACCGAAATGTTGGAATATATGACCAACATCCGAAAGACCAACACAAGAACAATATCTTGAATCGGGCTGTTTATCGTGCACCGTGATTTATTATTGATCGATTACTTCTTGATGCTTGCTTCGGACGGTTGCTTCTTGATTGATTACTTCCGCCTAAAGAGATCCATATCGGAATTGTGTCGTGAGAAATAGATCCTATAGATTTTCCTTAAAATTGTCTTCGGACTTAGGGATACAGGGTGGATCAACGCATTGGCCTGGAAATCTAAGCGGCCGAGATTCGATACTCGGTGTAGAAGTCTCTCATCCTCTGGCAATTTTCAACATGAACAATATTAATTCGATGAAAGATCATAATTTCTTCTAAATAGCTTCATATGAAGATAAACTCAAAATGAAGATGCAATCTACAGGGAAGTATTACTTTTATAGTGTTCATAAGCGTTGCTTACAGAAATGACTCAGTACTCCCTGACATGATCTATGATGTTGTTTTAAAATCAAGGAAAAGGTATTTCATTCCATCCTTATTTACTGAGAAGCTCAATGCTATCGATAATCTCTATGCTAGGATGTTTGTTAACGAAGTATTTCCACGAGATGCACTAATTGCTCTCAGATGCTAATTGTCATCTAATTGAACATGGACTGTTTTAAATTGGCGAAGTATTAAGCTATTTTATTTCCCAATAGTATTTTTACTTAAAATATCGTGCTGATACAAGGTATTTGTAAGTTAAAATAATTTTCTCCATTCATCAAATTAGTAATTGGCATTTGGGAGCAACACACGGTTTAAATTCCACGTTACATTACCGACACCGTTCCATCGCAAAAAATAGCGTGAATCACGTCTCTCCTTTGTTTCACTCGCTTTGATACGTCAAGGACTACCAACCAAACGGTACCATAATTTAAATTTCGAGCACCAATCGCCGAATAAATTACTTTTGTCGGGAAACATTAGCGGAATCCAGCGCTCTCCTAAACAAGGTCGAAGAGAAACACCTCCCGGAAGGCCAACCTTGACAAGGATGAAGCTATAACACGCGCGTCTCTGGTGGCTGCGCCTCCACGGAAAATGATCCCCTTACCGTCATATTTAATTCCTGGCAGAAATAGTTCCCTCAGGGGCGGGGAGAGATGCGCTACCCGTCCATCAAATGCCTCGCGTGAGACTCGTGACGGCTATGAGAGAGGAAGATGAGGACGACCAAAGCGTGAGAGTGGGATGGATTAAAAACGGTAAGGGGATCGGTTCAAGTTCGCTCTCACCCATCTCGTCCCCCCTGAATGCGAATTCCACCACGGGATCGTCAGTCAATGGGACGATTAAAACCAAGGAAGACGGAAGTCGCAAGCCAGGAAGGAATTAAGTCGACGTACAGAATCAATCACATCCCTACTTGAACACACATCGGAAATTTTACGATACAGTACCGCATCTGAACGCCTTTCAAAAGTTTTACGGTACCGGCTGCGGTGACGAAGGAGATTTGAATTGCAGCCATCTAGGTAGGTACGGACATACGGACTTTTAACTCGCGACACTCGTGCGAATGTAATTGTTTTTGCACGCGGTAAAACCTAGCGTGGTAAGATAAATAATGAAATGCATTTTTAAAATACGTCCAAAAACAGAGGAAAGTATGGAGTGGAATTTGGATACAATTTCATGGTTATTTATGTTTTAATAATATGTCTCCATAAGAGACCGTATGAAACACACTGCTATGTACGAAATAGGTGGAGCCTACTCCTTCCCGAGTAACCCCATTCTGCCTTCAATGTCACCCATAGGCTAGCATGCCATTGCCTCATTCAATATGTTATAACCTCCTTGGCGGCGATCAAACTGTGTCGACCTAACTGTTCATGAGACGTGGGTACGAATATCACCACAGTAATGAATGTTGTGTTCATATTAGGATTAAAATTAGGAGTAAGAATTATAAGAATGTGGGGTAGGTATAACCTTAGCAGTTGAAAAGCCTCAAAAGCTAATTTTAGTACTCTAATGTAATGGCACTTAGTCACTTAGCCCGGAAATAGCATGCCTCTCTCTTCACGGTAGACAGCTTGACAAGGACCTTTGGCCTTCAGCCACGTTCATTGTTTAGGAAAATGTGTTTTGAATCAATAACTTCCAACCTAAGGAATATTTCCAAAATTAAGCTTTAAACCCTTTCCATTTCATTCCTCAAAGTAGATTTAATGACTTATCCTTTACAATGAGACACATTGCTTACGCAAATGCACAAGGCTATCCTCGTAAGGTTAGTTACTAATAAGAAGTGAGATGCATGGAGGCTTAAGGACGTTCCCATTCAGGAGCTAACCAAGAAATATTTTTTTCATTTTGGAAATGATAGACTTGATCAGAGAATAGATCACTATCACATTATTATACCGTAGAATAGTTCTACCGAATCACCCAGTGGAAGATTACTAAGTCCGTTACTTACGAAATGGATATTGACAACCCTCACAAAGCCAAACCTGTTAAAGTAAAATTAATCAAACCACCACATTAGTATTCAAAGCCAAGAGAAGTTCCCACAGTTCATATTACGAAATTGAGCTTCGGACTTTATAAATATTCAGTAAAATTTATCTGAGGGTCAACCCAGCAATGAATTCACGTAAATGAACTCTGTGATGCGGGAGATTTCGAGAGATTGGATAGCGACAAAAAATAAAATGCAAACGATGGCGTTTCCTTTACAGTCTATCCAATATTACATATCATATAATAGTCTTCCCCATGAGTAAATAATACTTTCAAGCGTATGACACGCGGAAAATCTCAGAAACTCATTGCTGAATTATTCAAGTTTAACCTCCACTAAATATTTGGTTATGGCGTTGAATGTAAACAATAAAATTTAGAGGGTAAAAAGATAATTTTGCGCATTCTTGTTTCCAGGAGGGGGAGAAGGGAAATTTGTCCTTGGTGGTGAAAAGAAGGAATAATTGAGCGAAGGAGGTTTGAAGAAGGGTTGCATTCCAGAATGCCGACTGAATGCATCACTAACCCGCTGCAGCGGGAACTGGCGGACAGCATTGTGCGCATGGCACCCCTGGATGACATACGCATATTACTTGCATGTGGGGCGAAAGCTAACGGCCCAGTCACTCAGGTAAGAGTGAGCATGGTCCACCAAGCATTGCGACAGCACCTGCATGGTGAAATTAGTTGAGTCGTGCTTAGGAGACCAATATAAGCGTATCATTTCAAAAACTGACCCATGCACACATTCTGGAAGCTACACGACACCATAAGTAAATAATTAAACAAGAAACGTTGATTCATGAGTGCTCTCCAGACTTAAAAGGAGATCAGAAATAATGAAAATATTTTGAGTGACCTCTCGTCGGAAAATATATAGTAGGAAGTGGTTCCACCAGTAGCCGAATCTCGACTGTGACGCAATGTACGCTACGCTTGTGGCAAGCTGGAGTCAAAAATTCCACTTAAAAACCAAAAGAACGCATCCATGACTTTTCACCGGCTTCTCACCAAAGTTTTTCAACAATAGCCTTTCCATAACCCCAATGACCAGCGTCGTTTCGCCAACGGAAATTAAAGCACTCATACGAGTTTAGAAATACAAATAGCTAACCCAGCTAACCCATACCAATTTTCTAATACTATTACGCATTTTATTAAGTCTCTTTTCCCTGCTTGCACACTTAAAATTATTTACCAAAATTTTACATGACTACCACGACCGCAATCAATTATCTATTGGAAAATTTAAGTCAAACGTAAACACTTAAGAACAATAATGAGCGAATTCCTGCTAATACTCCAAAATTTTCGCGCATTTTCTTTCGTTTTCCCTAATAAACATTGCAAAAATTATTTTACACAATCCTGTGATGACTAACCCAGAACGCTTCGCCACAGGAAAGCATACACAAACGTTGGCACTCAAAGACAAATTAATTTATCGTAAAATGCCAACTTTCTACGAATTAATGCTTTTTTTAATTACCATGGCTTGCCATTCGCTTTCAAGCCAAGCAATTTGCCATAACTTATCCGTATGACTTTATTTATCCTGTTCATCAACCGGCTATTCCGTGACAGACTATAAAATATATCAATGCATGCCAACTTTCTATCAATTCACGCACTGTATTTGATTTTCTATTGATTTTCCCTGACTTCCAGTCAAAACAATTTTCCAAGACTTTTCCAAGTGACCTGAATTGGTTCTGCTAATTGACAGGCTAGTCCGTGGAACACTACCTATTAATGCATGCAAAGTTTCTACGAATCCACGCTTTTTATTTAATTTTCCACAACTTTTCCCTGGCTTCCAAGCAGAACAATTTCCCACAACTTTTCCCTGACTTTCAGGCAGAACAATTTTCTGTAACTTTCCCACGCGACCTGAATTGGCCCTGCTCAGCGACCGTCTATGCAGCGGCAGACTAAATAACGATGAGATACCCATCCATTCCGTCCTCAGGGTCTGCGCCCACTGCACTACGCCGTGTGGCAGCACTACTCCGAGGCGGTGAGGCTGCTGCTGACGCGCGGGGCCGACGTCGACGCCCGCGACGACTGCGGCTACAGCGCCCTGCACTTGGCGGCGGAGCACGGCTCCGGCGACCTCGTGGCTCTACTCATCGAGCACGGGGCGACTGTCAACTTCCCGCCGCCGTCGCCGCGGCCCGGACGCCGCCTCGGCGGGAGGCACCGCGATGGCCGGAGCCGCCTCGTGGACGAGGAGGCGGACGGCGAGAACCGTAGGAGGGACGAGAACGGAAACGAGGAGGTGGACGGATTCCGACCGGCCGCGGCGGCCAGGGAAGCCAACGAGGTACGAAAAGCGGCGGCAAACATGACAGTCCCGATATTACGGTTTTTTTTGACGCATGAGACGCACTGTCGTATAATGCTACGTTTTCATGTGGCCGTTTTTGCGTTGACGCACACTGCGCTACCAATCAGAAGCGAGCACGCCAACCTGCGTTGCCGTCCGAGTTGGTTATCTTTCATCTTTTGTGCGTTGACGCAGCTGCGTCAGAGCGAGGAACAACGCATTCTACCTGCCATTTGTTCGTCACGTGATTCTTTCACTGGATTATCACCTATACCACCTATACCACGGTTTACCACCGTCATATGTTTTGGTGCGTTGCTGCTGGCGCTGCCGGTGACATGAAAACGGGGTATATTCCTGCCGCACAACGCAGCGTCAACCCAACGCAAAAACGGCCACATGAAAAAGTAACTTAAGAGGCACCCACACTCATGCCTCATAATTTCTAAATATGCGACTTTCCCATTTCCATTACCACTGCCACTGACCACATTAGACCAAGGGTGATTTTCCGAGGGTTTTATTCAGGAAAAACTCAGGTCTTAAAAGCAGTAAAATGGGGTATCATATTTTTCTACGCACAAGATTCGTGGACTTAGAAGATGAGCCTTAATAACCATTCGGATTTTAGCCTGGACGTAGTACGTTGAGGAAGATGCTTCACTCGTTATTCAGCAGGTTTCATCGGGACCGAAGAATCATCCGACGCGTCGGACGTTTCATTTAAAATGCCCAGTGTTCTTCAGAACATAAGACGCACACAATTTTTTTAAAAAGATATTTCCGAAAAATAAATAACCCTTCAAATGAATGCGGAAGTCAACGGGAGACCACACGTATATTAACCACACATAAAGGTCTAGGCTTGAATTCAAAAATATATAATGAAATGGCATTCTTCCCATGAAAATAGCCTCTCCCAAGAGGGTTTCAGGTGAAAACTACTAAGAGAGGAACATCAATCAAAGATGATATAAGTAACCTTTCCTTTACTGCCATAATTCTTACGGAAAAACACTAATAATAAATATGTTGTTGGCCAAAAATAGGAAAGGCCATAAGGGCAATTTGCGCGAGCATTTAAGAGATTTTATTCAGGATATAATCTCTTAAATATTAGCACAGTTGACGGCACCTTGCCAGTGAAAACTCTGAGCCAGTAGGTAATACTTAGAACAAGTTTGTAATTAACATTGACAATATGAAACAAAGAGTGATTTTTCCACGTACATCTATGGGTTTAACCCACGTATTATGCATAGAAAAGGAAAGCAACTCATTCAAGTTATTATCACGGACATTTCATGAACTGCATTGGGTTTAATAGAACGATAGTCGGAGGAAAATGGATTTTTTCATAATTATCATCGTTGCGTTATGTTCAAACAATGAAGCAGATCTTTGCAATAACGCATCCCAGTCCTCTACTACTAACTTTTGGTCATTATTACGTTCTTGAACTTTCATTTTTTTCTCATTTCGGAGTCAAAATATCGGCTTTAAATGATAAGGGTTCATTTAAGTCGGTTGAAAGGTTGCAGGGTGACTTTTTCCTGTAGTGCGCATACCTCAAACGCATAAAGCTATAAATCCAAAGATTCTTCATTACACAGAACCCTCGGAAAGACCTTCTTTATGCTGAGAGATAGCTAGAGTAAGGTATCATGTGCTTGGGAAACTCAGTTCACGGGGCAGTAAAAAGCTCATGGCCATTGGAAATAAATTACATCATTATACACACTAGAGTTTTATGATAAGCTCGTTAATGTTTGGGTAAATAGCGTAGCATTTTGTCATATTTCACTATCAACTTTTTTACTTTTCCTTATTTTTCCCCACACAGAACGAGGCAGGAGTAGAAGAAGAAAGAGATATACCGGAGGTTTCCGTCTATGTTGAAGAGAAACTATTTCCAAGGACTGAACTGTGTGATGAACCGCTTCGCCTGGCCATTAAAAATGGTCACTTGGAGGTAATCAATTCTGCGAAGGCATGACTTGTTAGAATGGTACCAGCTACTGTACACACTTGATTGTTGCTCGTCAATAATCGATCATTTCTTTTGTATTTCCAGGTTGCAAGATTGCTGTTAGAAGCGGGTGCAGATCCCAACAGAAGGTACTTCTTTGGAGCTGAAATTAATTTAGTTCCACCAATGCAGGTTGACGTGCTACACCTCCTGCTCACGTATGGAGCAGATCCAGACACAAGAGACCGGGCGGGGCTTACTCCATTAATGAAAGCTGCAAGACTCCCACAGGTAGGGAACTCAATCTTAAAATTTGTGAATTTCGAGTTGATAGACTCTACTGATGCGAATATTTCAAAGCAAAAAAAAATAACAAGGGACCGTACATGTAAATGATTTTCAAATATTCTATCTTGGTAGATTTCACAGCTCTATTTATAGACTTATAAATCATATCTACCATCACAGAGTAGCTGTAGTACAAGCTACAAGTAACCTCGAGAATGTAGGGCAAATCATCACCAAGCATGAACGATGCATATGAAGTGAAAGTTATGCCAATAATCATTAAGGAAACTTGCGTTAGTTAGACATGCTCCGGACATGTGCCACTAAATGATTGGAAACTAAGGAGGAAAATATTATGAATTAGTTACGCATTTAGTTCAATTAACTATGGCATACATACAGTGCAGACAAGTGCGGCTAACTCCCTTTGGTAGAGTTAAGGACATTTTTCAGATTTACAAGTTATACTACCCATGTACATCATCACATCTACATATTCCGTTGTTATGACGAATATTTATGGTTTCCTGGAGTTCAAGAAAAGACAAAGATTTGGAATCTATCCTTATTTCCTTCCTCTCTAAAATATGTGTGCGCACACTTCTATCAAAAAATTGACATAATGAAGGAATTGAAATGGAATCATAAACGAAAATAAAACAGCGTATCACTGAGATACGAAAGGATTCGATTAACATAAATGGCTGCTGAATTGAACCGAAAACAACGATTCTCCACTATTTGGTCACGAAGTACTTTTTTGTACATATATATTATATTGGAAATTATTTTTTTTCAGCCTTTACTAAAATTTACCACCTGCACTAGAGCTATGTGAAAAATTCTGGGTTCTGTCCAATGCTTGACAAGCCCCAATACATTGCCTTTTGGAGGCCTAGTTCCAAATTCAATTTATCCAAGGGAAATTCCTGAAAAAGTGCATAAGCATATTTTACATTTGTACTAATAACCTTTTGGGATAATTGAAACTATGCATTTCGGTGGAAAAAAGAGAGATAAGAGTTGTTTAATTTTATGTAATAACATTTCACTAACTTCACCCAGTTGAATTCGTGACAATAATTGTTATTGGAACAGGGAATTGAGTCAGTACTCCTCCTAATATCCTTCGGAGCTGACGTAAACGCCTGTGCCGACGAGCGCAATGATCTCCGATCGGTGCTGCACTATGCCGTCCTCTCTGGGAATGTAGCCACAGTCAACCTCCTTTTACGTCAAGGTGCCAGACCCAACTTCCCATCAGATTATGGACATCCGACTCCAATGCACTTGGCTGTACTTCGGGGTGATCCAGAAATAGTTCGCCTCCTGCTGGAAGCTGGTGAGATTTCACCATTTCCTTCTTTTCTTGATATTCACACGTCAGTAACCCTTGCCGCTAATTTCTGTGCAATTTTACGACTCGGTCTCAACGCGTAATCTTTCTATGACACCTTAAAAAAAGCAGAGATAATGAAAACTGGACCAATCATCTACCTATCAACTAATTAAAACGTTTTCCTGTGAAATCGTCGTGCAAAAATTTCCAGCTAAAATAAAATTAATTGTACTCAAACCTATGGTCACGGGGAAAACTTATGAAAGCCAATTTACTTTTTGAAAGTCTTTTCGAAATGACGTATTAATTTTAAATACTTAAACCACACATTTAAGGTATCATTCTACTGCCCGGAGGGTTACCAACTCACTTTTTCCTCACACGACGATGAACATCATTGGCTTTGAAACAATTTATTTCACATTCCACTATCAAGTTATTTCTTACGTGAATATGCATGGATGCGGTTATATCTTCTTCGTCGAAAGTTTCTATAAATTTCAGTCGATGAAGACGTTAACATGCTAGCGTAAATCATCTTCTTTTCTCTCAATTCAACAAAATATTTGGAAAAATTACAGGAGCAGACGCCAACGTTCCAGCCAAGGTGATTGGCACGCCCCTACACGTCGCGTGCGCGGATGGCATACCTCGCTGCGCCGAAATTTTGCATTTACTCCTGGGAGTGGGAAAGGCCGACCCCAACCTCATAGTGGACAGTGGAGACGGCGGCCCGAACCTGCGACCCGTGTTGGCGGAATACTTGGCATCCAATGAGAATCCTTGTCCCATTGTACTGAACTTACTGATGAGATACGGAGCCAGAGTGAGTACTGCCAGGCGAAAAAGATGTTCCTCGGTTTAAATTCTCGACGGCGAATATTTTCCTGGTAATTTCCTAAATATTGAAGCCAAAGCACAGCACTACGTGTAAATAAAGCAGGACTTTAACAGTTAATTGGAGATTATTCAGTAATCTTTTTTCTTAATTCACCTTGGACATGAAAAAACCTATAAATCTTAATTTGGGATAAAACCTTTTCAGTTTTTAAAGTAAATTTTCTGGATACATAATATATGTATTAAAGTGGAACTCAATGAGGCTTATAACGCGTAGAATTCCGGATCATTGGTACTTATTTCTGTTCCATTGGAAAATAGACAATTATGGCACATGAGCATGCAGAATCCGGATATAAATTTGAAATTCTGAAACGACCTAAGGTAATTAAATGAGGATCACCAGCAATGCTTCACTTTCATTTAAGGACAAGCCCTCATTTTCTCTCGTCATTTACGTAATTACTTGAGTTTCATGACTGGAATTAAGCGAAATTTCGTCGAAGCCATAGCGGATATGATTCACACATTGTTTATATTTTTAAAGTTCTTATATCATCAGTTTTTTAAATGTAAACTTCTGCAACCTTATTAAGAGTTAACTTCCACTAACTTAGCTAAATTCAACACTAAAATGGCTCATTTAGCAATATTTTACGATGGAAAAATAACCAAAATCTTTACGAATGGATTCCGTAACTTCATTCCTTTATCTTTTTAAACATAAAGCTATTATGTATATAAAAGCTGATACCTGACTCCAATGTTATGCAGCATTATAGAATATATAAATACCCTCATGATTGGCCATTCATCTGAAGATTGTTTTGTCGTACCTATCAATTTTTTTCAGTTAACCTTTTCATATCAACCTTTTGTTTATAACCAAAATGAAAGCTATCGAAAATTTCAGAACTTATTTTCTCTCACCACATTACAACCACTCAATGTTCTAATTTTTGGCGGCCATAAATTATGTAACGGTACCTTTATGACTAAGTAACATATCAATCAACTTTCGACTCTCTCTCTCTACTCTAGGTCGTGGTAAAAACGCAGTTTCGTCACCCGCTGGGAATCCTGAACTCATTAACCCACGCACCGAGCCAAGGACCACAAATACTGCTTCTACTCGAAGCAGCGGAAGGCTATGACCCCTTGATGATACGGCGGTCGCCTTTGCTGACCCCTGCACAAAAGTCGATCATACTGGCCATGTCCTCCCGACCTTTGTCCTTGAGGCACCAGTGTCGCCTCGCCATACGCCAGCACATGGGCTTGTCGCTCCCCGACAAAGTCCACGAACTTCCACTGCCGCAGACTCTTCACAGATATCTGCTGTACGAAATCCGTTAAAGACATAAATCAAGACTATTCAACCATAACGTCGTCCCAAATCCCCACTTAATTTTTGTAGCTGTCGAGTTTGAGAATGCAAGAGTTCTTAATGTGATATTCATTTTTAATTATGACAATTAGTTTGAATTCGTGCTCAAAACACGAGCCGCATGAAATTCCCGAGTATTTTGCTTCACTTACGTATTTTAAAATCATTCGCTCTTCCACGTGTGCCTTACATGCATTTTAATGAGCTGTGGATGGTAGGCAAAATGGTTTATTTCTCACTTGCATTCTTAAAATTACTTCAATGACTGAAACGTATAGAGTATAGCGATAGAAATAAAAGAGCTTCAGCGTAGATGTATGCAATAAGAGGATGACAAATCTATGGACATTGAGTTAGACAATGTTCCACCAATTTATTTATACATAGGGTCAGTATGTGTTCAGTGTTTTTATACTTGTTCAGTAGATAATATATCATGAGCCATTCCTCCTCAAGTATTATTGAATATTTATGATACTTTACTACTTATAGCATGGCGTGGGAAATATTGTGCAAAGTGCCGGTAGGCATATTTAATTTGAATGTGTGATTAGCCAGAATCCAAAGTTGTTGCATTGCACAAAAATTCTGGTACACAGGCACACATGATGACAATGATGCAGCTATGCATGTGTATGACTCATTCTGTCTCTGTGAGACAGATAATACAAATAAATTATTGTAATTTTAGGGATGAAATACCATCCTTAATTTAATGTTAAATGTAAAAGTTTTTACTTTTATATTGATGTAAATCCTTTGAAAACACTCAGGGAGGCATGGTTCCTAATACAAGTTTCATTTCAAGTTCTTTGTTTTATTTTAAATTCCTCGTTACTATATTCCAGTCTAGCAGCTTAAGGTACACCTATATTACATCGCTTCGGCAGCATATAAGGTATATATGGGTAACATACATCGGCTATGAAGTTATAATCCGTATGAAGATGAGCAAAAACGACTCACTCATTTTATTTCCCTTGGAGGAAATTTGAGAAGAAGAAAACGGGAGTTGAAGAGAAAACTGGTCGCCTTATGATGAAATTAATTCCTACATCTGGGTGCAATTCGTCAATGAGAAATGACAAGGCTTACATAATTAAGTGCCACTTTTCCCTGTCCTGCATCTTAATTTCCATCCGGATCAGACGAGCAACGAAACCGGTGGAAGCAAAACCGGTGAATGATGATTCATCGCCTTTATTTGCTTTATCCATCCGGACTTAAGTTTCAAGTTTTCAAGTATTGAGTCTCCAGATGCTTCATGTTAGAAATTGAAGGATCGCGAACTGGCCGCGAGAACCTTAACGGCGTTACTCTCTGAAAATGCACAATAGTAGAAATTCCACTATGCACAATAGCAGAAAAAATCATTCGCCTTGACCGGGATCTTGGTCAAGGCGGTAGATTTTTTCTCTGTGGAATTTCTGCTTCATGTTAGTTTTGCTTTAAGGTATTCAATGTTACGGTGAAAGGTACTCAATCATCATGCGCCTTAATATGTCGGCGTTGAGACTTAAGTAAACCGGGTGAAAACTGATACACAGCATATCTGTAACAAATCTCCAAAGGTCTTGATGATCAAGACAATTGAAGCAACATCTGTATTGTAAGCAACCCGTGCGACTATTAAGTTTGGAGGGCTAGTCTAAGCTCACAGGAAAAATTTGTACCACACCAAATACCTATCCAAGATGGAGAGATACGTTTCTTCTAATACCCTTAATAATCCACGACCCTTCTATTCGTTTCACTACAGCGCTAGATGATTGATTAAAATATGTGGTGTCATGGGCAATAAGACCCAACAAGTATGTACACAAAACAAATTAGGCGAGAATGAAATGGGAAGCAACTTGCGAGGAATCATTTCATTTGTTTTTCATCCACATCTCGGGAAGTCTTATCAAAGCCGCTTAGTTTCATCCTATAGATTATATTACTGTACTTATAAAATTAAAGGTTCGCATACTTGTTCGGAATACAAATATCTATCTTTGGACTGATTTTAGTGAAACATTATGCAGACAGATTCCATCCAGGACAAGATAATAAAGTTACCTACTTTCAAATATTTTAATTAGCAAGGAAAATACGATTGAAAGCGTTTTGTTCGTGTATTTTCACAGGATAAGATTGCGACCGCCGAAGTGTTGGCTTTGAATGTGCTGATCTCAGAAATTACCAAAACGATCACAAATTGATACTGTAACATTATTAAAATTGTTCCCAGGAAGGGTATTTCGTCTATGCCAATACATTATTTATAATATGAGTAATCATTTTGTCTACTATGGAAAAGTTTACAAATATTACAAATTTGTTGTAATATTCGTGAAACGGGTGACTTATATTCTATACAGTACTATTTCTAGTATGTAATACGGAGTATTTACAAGAACTTCAGGAAATGATTTTGAAGGGCCAACAAATAATTGGAGGACAATATGACTATGAGTACATATTAACGGTAAGATTTGTCAAAACTTCAGTATAGAAAAATGTACACAAAATAAATTATGCGAGAATGAAATGGGAAATATATCTTCTTCAGGTTCAGAAATAGGGTTTTCGCTGAAAGATTAAAGTAGATTTGAGCCTCTGAGATAAGGGCGGAAACCGATTATCCAAGTAATTAACGTAATTTAGCTGGAAAACTTATAAGAAGAAACATACTAATATACCCGTCGCACTTAAGGGAATCAGAAAGTTCAATATGGATAAAGAGGGAAGTGGATGGGAAAATATCAGCTGAAATCGGAGGTCGGAGGAAGAGAATAAGAATTTAGTATGCCGTGAAGGCAGGTTGACTAAGCGCAGGTAGAAAAAGAATCCATGTTGAAACCATGGATTGTTTAAGAAGAAATGTCAAAGATGACCTGCTACGGTGAGGTGTATAAGGCAGGAAGTTATTGTTAGGACATGGTCAGTTTTTAAGCGGCATATTGCAAAATATGAATCGCTCCCTCATAAATTTTCTATTTTATTCCTTCCAACTGAATTTCAACGGGTCCTCTCAGCTGGTGTAAAATATATGCGACTACTCAAAATGAAATACCACTGCCAGGAAAAAATTACGCTTAGAGCGTTATATTTTATTTGAAAGTGAATGCAATATCCTTCCACAAAATGCTAGGAAGTAGGCTTATAGTTTAAAGGAACTCTGAAATAAAATTTTCAATGCCCAAAACAAAAATATGAAGAGAAAGTTTTCTACATCAAACAAAATATGTCATCCTACGACTACATATTTTAGTGCCCTGACGGTGTGATTTACACCACTAACTCGATTCCAACTACGACAGACGAAGTATTACACTCGAACTGCTCCTCACAGAGGATAAAATAAGGGACAGCGGAGATCTTCAGAAAAATCTCTTTTTCCACCTCAAATCCTGGCCGTCAGGATGGGAAGACAGTACGCTAGTGACCACACCAACCCAATTCTCGCAAAAATTCGTCGGGATGAATAAAAAAAACTCATTTCGCGCTGATATAAATCCGAAAATAATTTGTATACATATATCCTCCGGAAGTTTACAGAAAGAGTGCAAGCAGCCATTAAAAGTCTGGGAATTCCTTTCGAGCGCTAAAATAGATATCATCACTTTGACGGAGACATAAATTCTCAGGCGGTTTCTAAGGTCACTGACTGAGGATAAAATTCCACTTATATATTAAAAATTTCCAAAATTATTTAACTAATCTGTTATTTGCGTAGACGAGTGGACCTCAGTTTAGCAACGCTGACAAGGTCAACCAGAGCACCACGTGCCCAACCTTGAAATAATAAATTCTCTGCGGCCTGAAACTTCCTCGTGGCAGCGAGTCCAAGAACTATCAGCTTTCCGTCATAATTAATTCCAACCGGAATAGTTCCAGGAATGAGTCCAAAGCACTTAATGTCCAACGAGCGCTTCAAGAGATTCTCGCAACAGCTGAGACAGGGAAAATAGTGGACCGGGTCTGCAATAATCGGGGGAGGAAATAAAATGCCGATAGGTTCGGTTCAAATTCGGTCTCTATCACATCAATTCATCACCATGTAGAAAGGAATAGTTTAGGTAACTGTGTCCCACGAGATGTAATGGAATGATACCATACTCAAATTTGAGTATGGTATCCTGAAAACACTAAAAAATTAACCACAGTTCCTCAGAACAATTATGTCGTTACAATAAACAATTACTTATAGGTGCTACATTGTTGGGTGTTTGAGTATGGACAATTTTAGTCAAACGGCGCAAAAAGAGCATCACTGAAGAAAAAAAGCTACCCATAATTCATATTTTCGTTGCTTCCATCGTTGAGCGAACAGAACACCACATTCCTGTTTTAGGTCCTCAGAATCATTGACCATTTGATTGACGTTGTAACCGAACCGAAGTTGTCGTATGATATTCCACACGTCCAGGCTAATGCCCTTCCGTTCCGGAGTATGCATAGTACGGGTCTGAATACAGGAAAGGTTGAAGGATGACGGATTGGAGTAGGAAGGGTATAATAATTTTTTTTAACCGCAGTGGAAGGAAAGGCTTTCATGCATTTAGGAATGGGATATCTTGAGGGGATATAGAATAAGTTGAGGAAAGGCAGAAAAGGTGAGGGAGTGTCATTTATTTTTTCTTCCAACGTTGGAGAGTTAATCTGGAGTTGAATGAGTGAGGCATTAGCAACTTTTTGAGCTTCGAATATGGCTAGAGTAGACGAGAGGATGATTTTTTTCTTCGCTGGTGCCGTCAGATTATACCAAAAAGTCTGTAAAATCTACTGTTGGAAACGATCAATTACACTTCCTTAGTTAAAGCTGGGGAATGGACGGAAAGTAAGGTTGATAGAGTAGGGAAACTGCTTCCATTTACGTTTCGGTTTCTCAATGTTGAAAGGGGTGAGGACTTGATGGGAGTCAGAAAATTTAACCATGTGAAGTGAGGAAACCAACAGAGGATACTTTGACGAGAAAATGGTATAACCGTAAAATTAGTACTTTCAGATACTCAAGCTCCGGACAAAATTGATCAAAGGGCATGTTTACCATTAATCAATACTTCAACGTACGTGAGATTCATAATGGATTTATCATCGTCGATAATTTAATGCAATACGTTAATATTTTGTCAATGATATAAATCTACTTTATTCTCATTTAAATTTAGTGAGAAGAAAATCTATCGATGTTGGATATTTGCTAAAAACCAATATAAATGAAATTAATTTTAAACCACGTGTAAGAAATGCTGCTATTAAACCATGCAAATGGACTCAAAATGACAGGAATACACATCTGGGCCACCGTCGTTTATTCATTTTTTTCCTCGCCTATACAAGGAAAAGACTAACCACATATTCAGAAGGTTTGTATCGAGTTTAATTAGGATTTTGATTGCTGATTGTATTACATGGTCTATAATCACCAGAAGCCTACAGAAAACTTAAAAAAAAGATTCTGCCGACCATAATAGCCAGGTGAGTCAAGCACACCCCCCCTGGTCTCCTACAAGATGATGGTCAGATTCAGCCCCTTTGGAAGGGATGGCTCTGAACTGAATAGGGACATTCCTTAACCCATTTCTTCCCAATGTTGCGAAAATGCAAGATTAATTTTGAAGATGAAAATACAGTAGAATCTCGATAAGAAGTGTCTCAAGGGGATTAGGGAAACAGTCTTGTTATTGAGGTGCTCTTTTTGTTGAAGGTCGTGTTATCAAGGTTATTTTGGCTATCAGTCATGTTATAGAGGTTAATGGAATCACTAAATCCCTTCATAACGAGTGAATTTTAGAGCAACTCTTGCTAACATGTTTGGTTTTAAAGTATAAAATATAGTATTGTTGTATTGTGTAACAAATTTTTCAATAGGTTAGTAAATCAATGATTTTTGTTTGTTTTGTATTACTCACGTGGCTCAAGTCCAAGGCACTATCAAGGTTTTTTATCGATTTTATTACACTTTCACTCATACGTGAATCACCTTTCTTTTGGAAAAAACACTTCAACACTTGAATGGTGTTACGTGCATCCTTACACGATGGAGACGGCAGATCATCGCTGTCTTCATCCTTGAGCCGTCTGTTTGATTATCTTCACTCTGGTTTCCAAGCACACCTTCAACAATGTCTGATTCTGTCAGTTCTCGATAAATCACCACATTGTCATCAAAGGTCACATACTCTTCAAACGCCAATCCTTCGACATTGAGTGACCCAGTAACTTGCAGCCAATCTGCTGGAGTTATGTCTTGATCTGTTTCTGTTAGTGGCGCTGGCATACTGTCAATGTCTGGTTCCTCCATGGTTTCCTCAGATGTTTTGAAACCATATTACTTGAAACAATTAGCGATGGTATTTTCTGTGATGTTGTTCCAAACTATGGTGATCATTCACAGTGCATCGAGAATGTTGATTTTCAGTGGAGTATTCTCTTCTAAGTTGTCATGATAGAGGTGCACTAACTCTATTCTTGAACTTTGCGCAGAAAACTTTTGTTTAAGTAGCGAAGCAGAGTCTTAAAGTCAATAGGCGTAGATATCTGCAGAAGCGTTTTTGGCAGTGGTATCCGACAGCCTTAAAGGTTGACCCATTCATGTATAGAGTCACGTTATCGAGGTTGACTTCTCAAAATGACTTGTTATAGAGGTTCTGAGTTACCTTGTGAATTGGAAAAAATCCATGTTATTGAGGTTGTTTGGATAATAATAGTCGCGTTATAGGGGTTAATTTAACATTATGTGTTATGGCAATCTCAAGGGGATTTGAAAATTGCACTTGTAATTGAGGTTATCGTGTTATTGAGGGTCGTGTAAGCGAGGTTCTACTGTATACAGTGAAAAGTTTTTGTACCTTAGAAATTTCTTATCCAATTGTTGTTTAATACTTCATTTATGTTTTAAGCCTATCCACTTGTCGATAACATTGTTTTATTTTTTCTAGTGATTTTTCAAAAATAGGTAGATATTTCAAGCAGCTTTATCAGGATGAAAATAAACTTTTTTTTGGGAGCATGCTTGCCGATTATGTTTTGCAACGTTTCGAGTTATATAATTTAGTCCTTTAGTAGGACAATGGATAACATCTACAATGATGAAATCAAGTTTGAAGTATCATTTGTGTGTTTCAAAAATAATTTTGCATTTTCCCAACATTAGGCAGAAGTGCTGTAACTTTGTCCTTCAAACTAATATGCAAGTGAAACATAAATCGAGGTGCTTTGAATCATTGAGGCCATCTTTGCTGAGTCACTTGATTCGTAGTTTGCTTAGTCTTCCAACTAGGCAACCGTGTTAGTAGACTAAAGTGCTTTTGGACTTTTAAGAGGTGTTTAAATATTTCCTTTTCTAGTACATCTGTGACACTAATCATGTTTATGCGATAGACATAATGGCGTTTGTTACCCTTTTGTGGCATATCAAGACCGCTGAAAATTAATTTCCTTGTCATCTTAATGATAAACTTGCTTAAGTAATTTCTTTTACACTACTATTTACATGATTTTTTAATTTCCGGAATGTTTAACTTCAAATATTGGATGACCCCACGGCTAAATATCAGAAAGAGTGTAAAAACGCCCTTTCGAATGTCCAAGTGCTTTTGTCACCAGCGGAAATACGAAGAGTGATAGTGATGAATCCCCTAGCCCCTAGTTTTTACGGTATGCCAAAAGTACATAAAATTGACATCCCCATCCGCCCGGTGATTTCTGGAATTTCATCGCCGGCGCACACTCTTGCCAGAGTGTTGAAGTGCAAATTTATGGAGTATTCTCATTTCAGTAGCACACACAGTATAAAAAAATCCATTGAACTAACCACCGAATTACAGAAAGTGACAACTCCTAAGAAATGTATGTTAGTGTCCTTCGATATAGTGAGCCTTTTTCCCAGTGTACCCAAAGAAAAAGCAGTGGAGCTTGCAGAGGAAGTGTTGACGCAATCCCAAGCCCCTCAAAATATAGTAAAGGAACTAATGCATCTCATTAAACTCTGTGTTAAACAAAATTATTTTGTTTTCAATGTCAACCATTATCAACAGGAGAACGGTTTGGCCTTAGGTTCCCCCCTATCACCCTTATTGGCAGAAATATTTCTGAATAATTTGGAAAAAGATTTATTTCAATGCAACCACCCACTCCTGAAGAAAGTCCACTATTGGTTCCGTTATGTGGATGACATTTTGTGTCTTTGGACAGGAACCAAACGGCAAGTGATGAATTTTTTGGAAATATTAAATACCCTTAATGAAAACATTAAATTTACAGTTGTGTTCCAAGACAATGACAGACTAAATTTCCTTGACTTAACAATATCCATTCAGGATGGAAAACACATGTTTGGTTTTTATAGAAAACCAACATCCACTGATCATGTTATCCATGCCACCTCAAAACATCCTCCTAGTCAAAAGCTAGCAGCCTTCCACAGCATGGTCCACAGAGCCATTATCGTTCCCCTCACCAATAAAGAATATTGTAAGGAGATATCCCTCATCAAATCTAGCCCGAGCTAATGGTTTCCCGTAGGCTATGATAGATAACCTGGTAGCGAAAAAGAAAAAAGAAATTTCCCTTAGGCAGATTTATTCAGTCGAACCAGTAAAAGCTCAACGCTGGCGGAAAATAAATTACAACGGCAATGTTTCTCTAAGAGCCGGTAAATTCCTGAACCACCTTGGCATCAAACCAGCCTTCCATAACAAAACAAACCTTAAATACCTGCTTCCCAATGTGAAAGACTCCATCAATATCAGTGACCAAAGTGGAATTTACAGGTTAAAGTGTGGTGATTGTATGGCATCTTATATTGGACAGACGGGAAGAAGCTTGAGGGTCCGAGCAGGCAAGCACAAGAAGGACTTTGAAAAGAAGGAGGGGAAATCCCAGTTCGCGGCTCACCTCTTGGCAGAAGGACACCAGGCTGATTTTATCCCAGAAATGCTTCGAAGAGAGAAAAAAGGGACCAGAATGGACATTTGGTAACAATTGTTCATCCTTTTGGCTGTGAATATGAAAGAAAACATCACTAATGACCACGTTTTTCCCTTCCATTCCCCACTCCTTGACCTCCCGCAGTTAATCCAAAACAAACCATCCCAGCACCTGAAGTCCGTCACCCGTCCCACCTCCCCTTCCTCACCACAGACCAACTCAGCTCAAAATTCCCAAACCTTTCCTCACCCCTGCCTTCAACTCTCTCCCCCACCCCTTCTAACCCAGGAATAGGACAATATTCACCCGCCACCCCCACCCTCCTTACGTGACTACCTATATATTCTGGCATGTTTAACTTCTATGTTAGTCCTGATGATGCTGCAGTGCAGTGAAACATGCTGACTCTTTCGAAATAAATTTTTATGTGGAATAGTTGCAAAGTATCATTAATTCATGCCCTCAAATATTTACTTAAAATTGACATAATTTTCATTTCTCTGGCTAATTTTGTCTAACATTTGCTATAGATGAGTTGCTCAAAGATATGCACTACTGAAAAAGAAATCGTCTCCATTTTAGAGGAAACTGATGCTGGTGATGAGGTAAAAGATGGTGGAGAGGACAAACAAAACCCAACAGACATTGTGGTTCTTCCTCCAGAGTCAGACGTAGATCCATTATCAGATGAGGAAGATATAGAAGACAATGTCATGATTTTGAACGATAATGACGAGATAATATTGAGAGATATTTTAGTTAAGCTGGCAAAATCATAGCTCATAACTGATACCTGGCCACGAAGAGTGGATGCAATCTCTGTCCCAAGCAAGCAAGGGAAAGAGGCTCAATAAACCCCTCATTCAAATAAAATAGGTTAAGAATGCAATTCCAGTTAACATATCAAAGCCTCATAACACCGTAAATATGTCACAAGAGCATTTGCAAAACTCTTTCCTTAAGAGTCACACCATTTTAAACTTTTCATTTATTTTGTGAAGCTACTTTTTATTGGATATGATTATAGACTTTTCGTCTAGAAAGGTTTGGTTAGAAAAGCTATATGCAGAAATTGATTTGATGAAATCAAGAAGTGGTTAGGTACACCTCGCAGACAGTGATTATCTCAAGGTAAATGATAAATTTGCTACACTCAGACCTTACTTTGTCAAAATAAATTAAAAATTTTCCAAATTTGGAATATTTCTATATGAACTATCCATTGATGTGTAGATGGTGCCTTACTTTGGATGACATTCAAGAAAAATGTTCATAAAGGTGTTCACTCATTCGATTCAAATGTTAACCTATTCGATTTGGGTTCAAGATATGGTGTCCAGTGTCAGATAGTGGTTATATATTTCACTTCAAACCTTAATTTTATGCTGGAAGGGGTTACAAGTACAAAAGAAGTGTGAACAGTGGGAAAGAACTAGGGTTGGGTGAAAAGGCAGTGCTTAATTTGCTCTCAGTCGTTTCCTCACCTGGAGAGCATAGATTGTTTTTTAATAACTTTTTTATGAGCCATAGCCTTTTGTGCCTCTTACGTGAGAGGGTATATTTCACAAAAGGGACAATTAAGGAAAACAGCTGCTAAATGCTATTTGCCACCTCCAAAAGAAAAAGACCTCAAAAAGAGGAGAAAGGAAGATATTTTCACCCCTTTGACAAAAAAATGAAATATTTGTCATTCAAAGGGTTATAAATCTGTTGATACAGTTGCTACCAACTGTGGGTTTTTATTTCCCTTGAAGCAAGTCAAATGATGGGATCACACTCAGTGAAAACACATTTCCATACCCCAGCCACAGATAAAACATGAATATAACCATGGCCTAACACCATTCTTGTGGAGTAGATCTCCAAAAGAATGGTGTTTCGAATTATAGAATAAATGCAATGGGGAAAAATGGTGGCCTTTGTTCGTAAATGCTCTGGATATGACGGTTGTCATGGCATGGAAATTTTTCTAAATGGTTACGGCTACAACATTTCACAGCTAATTTGAAGAGCAATGACATACTATCATTGCTTCAGAAAATTTATCTAGAGGAAGCCATTCCCAGCCCTATACGGTGCATTAGTTATGAAGATGAGAAATGTGATGCAACAAGTAAAGTAGCCTTAGGTCGACCACAAAATGGTTATCTTCCAGTTGACATTTGAAATAATGGAGTGGGTCACGTCACTACTCCGTATGAAAACAACAGCAGACATAAATGTAGGCTTTCTAAATCACAAAGTGTATTTATGTGTATGAAGTGTAACATTCCTTTGCACTTCTTTCAAAAAAATCCCCAGGGAATTGTGAAATAGGAGTGATAGGACAAAATACTGGGAATATAATGTCTCTAAACTTTATTTCATTATTTTGGAATTATTGGTGATTGCAAAGTAAAATAAACCCTTCATTCCTAAACCTGAAATATAGTTTGAATTTTGTCATATATAACCCCGTTTCTGCCCAACATTGTGAAGATTCAACTTTTTTTTCCGGCTAACTATTACCGTTATCAAAAAAATCGCACTATATTTTGTTAATTTATACCCCAATAAGTACTTTCTACTAATAGACAGAAAATAAAATAATTTCTTTATGCCTTGGGAAGAAATGGGTTAAACATCATAAAGAACAGCCTGACCTGGGGATGTCCTCAATCCTGACATGGTGCATCCCAAAGGCTAATAGGGAACATCTTTACAAATACAGAATAGGAGTGAATAAGTCTTGCCAAAAAAACAATCAGTATTAACTGACGACAAGGCATGGGGTGGCACCCATACCATTAATGAGTCAAGGCTGATTCTTCAGCAGGCTCAATACCAGAAATTGATTGGCAGTAATCATATTACAATTCAATTGACTGTCAGACTGCATGATGAAGGCAGTGAGTAACCACTCATTATTAGAACAAGAATTAATAAATTAATATATAATTTACTAAGTTAATATTGACTGCACCCTTTATGTCAATGACGGTACAGATTGTGGGCACAGATACTGGACTTCAGATAATTATTGACTGTATAAATAATGTGAATATATATGAATAATATAGAATGAAAAGAGATGTGAAGAAAAGCAAGTTATTGGTAATTTGCAAAATCAAAATATTTCTTCGCCATTTAGCAGAAATTGAGAAATTATCAGGTAAGTAAACTCTTTCATGTGCTTTGGGAAGCTGCATAAATTGCACACGATAAACATCTAAGTAGGTTGTCGTGTGATCCACACCTTAGTTTAAACCTGAGACAGATTGTTCTATTGCTATGTTTGGTCAATTTTGCTCTGCAAAGCAGAAACATGGACAGTGAAAGTGCCAGTATGAACAAGCTTGAGGAATTCAAAACATGGGCATATCGTAGAAAGCTAAAAATACCATGGCTGTCATGGAAAGCAGAGAAACATTAAACATTGGCCTATTCTAAAGTTCGAAAAACCATAACATCCACCAAAAACTGAGATGAGTTTTATCATTTGACCATTATCTTCAGTGAATCAAAAAGGCAAAGGAAGGAAAAGATCAAAACTGTACTCACTTTGGATGGAATTTCCAAAATGTAAGATAATTATTCCCACCACAACTTATGAGACAGCATGGATTATGTGATCTTGCAAACTTCCTGTGTGAACATGAAATATGTATCTCCATAGCCATGTTGTTGGCTAGGAGGAAAGCATCCTCAATTGAAGTTTCACCTTACTGAAAATAATGAAAAGAAAATGAGTTATGGAATGATGTGAACAAAAGAAAAATTTAGTTAGATCCAAAGAGATGAGGTCAATTGAGTCATATTGGAAGAAAAATTATCAGTAATTTTATACTACATGCATGCCAACCACATTATTCCTTTTTGAGAAAGGCACTGAGTTAAAGAGACTATGCGATTACAGTCCTGGAAAACAGGCTCTCTTTATATGATTTTTCTAATGACCCATCCTTGCATTCGTCTTGAACTATGCTATAGCTTGAAAATCTGTAGGTTTTCCTGGCCAATGCTGGTGATGAGGTTTTCACATGTTTCCAACTGGGTGAAGGTGTTGATGGGCACCGACATTTAGATGGCAATGTCTGCCATCGTGTTCAGGGCCAATGGTTTGAGCCAAGAAATGCTGGGTATTTATAGGGTCCTCCGAGGCATCAGGCCAGGTCTGATTGGTCAGCAACTTCCCGCTCTCTCTTCAGTCCTTTCAAGGCTGGTTTCCACAGGCTGCTTATCTGGAAACAACTGCCTCTATTAAAATTTTCTTTTTCCATTCTAATTTCCACTGCCTCTTTTACTATGCGGGTACCCATCGTCTTTTGCATGGCACAGAATTTTTGTGCGCATAAAATCGATCCTGTGATCATTGTCCAGGCAGTGTTGGGCAACCGCAGATTTCTCCAGGTGAAAAAGTTTTATGCTCTTCTTGTGCTCCTTTTGATGCTTCTCTATTGTTTGCAGACATGGCCATGGCCATTTCCCCCTATGTTAACTTGGCCGAATTCCTACAGAATATGGTAGACACCAGGTGTTTTAAAATCAAGTTTATCCATGACCTCAAGTTTTGAGCTCAAAACATCTATTGTCTATTGTATGTCTCTGTGCTGGCTGGGAAATAAATAATGATGAAATGTACATTACGTAAGTTGGTAGATATATTGACTCCGTCGGCTTATTATCTCTGTCCTTGTCCGAGAATTGCTCATCTGGCTCCTCCCTACTCACTGCCCACTCTTTGGCAGTCTGGAGCAGAAAGCCTTTGAATCAAATGCTATTTGATTCATTTCGTGTTTTATAAACTCTATAGGCATTAAAAAGAGCACAGTTTATTATATTAGCCACAGGACGCTTTCTTCAACCATTTCATTGTTTTTCTCATGAATGTATAATACGATAAATACATATTCGCCCTGTCTACGCCTTACAAACTCTCATTGTATTTCAAAATAGAGTAAGGTTTTTTGATCGGAAGTCCTGTGATCCTATCTTTCAGCGTTATATTACCCATCTTAGCGCTGTGAATAGTGCTAATCATCCTCACTTCTCTTTTGTCTTTCCACAGCACAAGTAACACTTCACCTTTGCAAGAAAACATGCACTGTCCTTTTTTCAATATTTTCGCCTCACTCTTCAATGTGGCAGGGAGCCCTCTTATTTGGTCTGATGGTTCCACAAACTCTAATTTTATTATCAAAGAGCAGTTCTGCTATTTTTACGCTGTTGTAATAATTATCTTGATGTACATGTTTCCAAAGATTGAGATGAGGCTTCAAAAGAGAAAGGATGGTTTGTTCTAATTTTTTTCCCTCGGCCGAATATATTTCTAAATTAGTAATGTAGCCAGAATCATTTTCACAAACCTTACGAACTAGTAAGTCATACTTAATGATTTTTTCTGGATTATAGGTCTTCATTTTTAATCTTTCTCTCCATGGAATTATTGCTTCATCAAGTGAAGCTCCTGCTTTGGTTTATATACATTGTGAAAACTTTTAATGAAGTATTCCAAAACGGTCTTATTTTGTATAGTCTGTTCATCCCGTCCAAAATTTTCTCATTATTACTGAAGTGCCTCGCTTTCCAAATCTGTTCAAATCTCTTTCTCATCAGTAATTCTCTAATTATGTTCGTTGCAATTAAAGGATCAGTGCTCCACTACTCCTTCAGTGAATCTTTCTTCACCTGCCACATGAGAACCAAAATAGCAAAGAATTTTTTTCATTTCAGTAATAGTTATGTCACACCACTTTCCTGTCTTTGGTGATTCTTTGTATTTATGTTGGTTTTGACGGTAAAACAGATTTAACTGAATGCACATCATTTTGAACAAGTCATCGGCAGAAAACAGTGAGACTACATCAAGGACACTGGTAGAATTTTCTGGCACACGTTTTACTCCAGGTTGGCCCTAAAATTGCTCTACATCCCTCTCAGAATCTATTTTTTTCACATGTAGTTGACATTCCTGGTGAAGTCCTGTCTTCATTTGCACCTTTATCGGAGTCAACTTCACTAATCAAGAGAGGAGTAGATTTTCTATTCTGATCCTCACTACAATATCGGAATCGCTTCCGCTCTCGTAACTTTCTTCATCATAACCTAATGGAAAATTGACAAATCACCGGCACTCATATCTAACAAAATTTCTTCCTTGCGCAAAGCACTGTCTTTCCTATGCGATGCCATTGCATTGAATATTTCAAAATACGGCTTGAGCAAACCCTCTCGCAAGACAATCCCGACACCAAAATCACAATTCACTAGGACTCAATGAAACGAACTGCTCAAGACACTTCGAGAGAAGGAACTAACCACACCCGTAAAAGAACAATGAGCGATTCATGATTGGCCCCCTCATCCTTTTCATACTGAATGTTTACGTTGATGGAGCAGAGCTGAGAGTGCATTTCATCTGCTGTGAGAGGAACTTGAAGGCGAGGCAATACAGATATGTAGAATTGGTTTCTGGAGTAGTTTGGTCGATATATGAGAAAACACCAATTTAGCCGACGTTTCGCCTCTTTATTGCGGCATCATCAGGGCTATTTGATACATAATTGAAGTTTTTACATTTTCATTAATTTTTACAGTCTAGGATCAAAATTTAAAGAGAGGAAAAAAAATGATTACAGAGAAAATCTTGTACATACCTTTTGGTGACAATTTTTTATAAACAACAACAACAATGTTATGTTTCTTGGTTACAAAAACGAAAAAAAAACAAAATTTTTTTAAAAAATTATTACATAAAGAATATTTATTTGTGTATGTATCATTTACTTAAAAAAAAATATATATATATATTTTAACAAAATTGAATATAAAATGAATATGAATTTATAAGTTGATGGTGTTGTTGAGTAAGATATATTTATAAAGTTGATATAATGCTATGGTATATTTTACTTAAATTTTGAATATCGGTTCTATTATTGCATGCAGTGGGATTTTTTGCTATATAAACCATTTCTTTAAAAAGCCTCTTTTGAAGGTTGGATTCAGAGTCGATCGATTTTGCATCTTCAAATATAAAGGAATGGTTGTTTTCCAAAGAATGTTTAGCCAAGGCACAGGTTCCAGTATTTGTTTTAATTGAAGACTTATGGCCATTGATTCTATTTTTTAAGTATTGTGCAGTTTGCCCAATATAAATTTTATTACAATCTTGGCAAAGTATGCTATAAACAATGTTACTCTTGTAATATTTAGGAATTTGACTCTTTAATTTCGAATAAACTGTATTATGTAGTGTTCTTCTTGCTCGGTATGTTATGTTGTAGGTAGTACTTTTAAAAATTTTGGATATTTGTTCTGACAATCCTTTAACATAAATTATACCCCTGTAGTGTTGAGTTGATTTTTGTTTGTTTAATGTATCTTGCTCGTTTTCTGTGGGAGGAGGATTAATTATTTTTATATTTTCTTTGGGACGAATGCTACTATTATACAGAATTGACCTAATAAGTTTTCTTGGAAAATTGTTATTGATAAGTATGTTTTCTAAAATTTTTAAATTTTTCTTATGATATTCAGGATCGCTTAGCTGTATGGCTCTATATTTAATGGCTAGAGCTGTGTTTAGTTTTTGTTTAAAGGGGTGACAACTCGTGAAATTTAAAAATCTATCAGTTTTCATTTCTTTCATGTACCAATCTACTTATACCGTTCCATCTAAATTCCGTTTTACTATGGTATCCAGAAAAGGTAGTAGTTTATTTTGTTCTTTTTCTATTGTATTCCCACTGCATGCAATAATAGAACCGATATTCAAAATTTAAGTAAAATATACCATAGCATTATATCAACTTTATAAATATATCTTACTCAACAACACCATCAACTTATAAATTCATATTCATTTTATATTCAATTTTGTTAAAATATATATATATATTTTTTTTTTGAGTAAATGATACATACACAAATAAATATTCTTTATGTAATAATTTTTTAAAAAAATTTTGTTTGTTTTCGTTTTTGTAACCAAGAAACATAACATTGTTGTTGTTGTTTATAAAAAATTGTCACCAAAAGGTATGTACAAGATTTTCTCTGTAATCATTTTTTTTTCCTCTCTTTAAATTTTGATCCTAGACTGTAAAAATTAATGAAAATGTAAAAACTTCAATTATGTATCAAATAGCCCTGATGATGCCGCAATAAAGAGGCGAAACGTCGGCTAAATTGGTGTTTTCTCATATATCGACCAAACTACTCCAGAAACCAATTCTACATAAAAATATAGTGGTCAATAATATACATCTTTATAAGAAATACAGATATGGTCCTCGCGGTGATAGAGATACGGTTCCTCCCCGCGAGCTAAGCTAGGGCCATGTGGAGAAGCATTTTCGTAAACAATGAGGCAAGGAGGTGGGGTGACCGAGGAAGCCATGAAAGAAATATACCCTCTGAAAAGAAGAGGGAAGACAAATAAGATTCAAGTTGGTGAAATTGAAGTTACGCGCGATTACCGAACACCAGTCTTAGATTTAAATAGAGTTAAAAGGCTAAAATTAGCGAAATTCAGGTTATTAAAATTACTCTACAAGTATTCTTAATAAATAACAAGAGGCTAATTAAAGACATTCACCATATACATAAATAACTCAATTTAAAACTTTACCATGGTGCCCCTAAATGGCGAGAATTCTCATCATCCGTTCGCAAAAGATGGGATTTAAATGACGAGAATTCTCGCCATCCATACGCAACATGTTAAATTTACTTTTTGGTACTTTTCATTGAAACCCATTGAAAAATAAATTATCCAGTGGACATAATCAAGTTGTACTTCATTTAATTCATCATTCTGTTCCACCAATATATCTTGCCTGACATCAGGCATACATTAGGGATTTTAATGCTCACTAATCCCACCCACCCCCTGTGATAGCATAAGTGCTTGACCTCACACTAATTCGCCCGTTTCACATGATACTTGATCCAGCACAAGACCTAGTGTGCTAGCCGCTACTTGATATTGAGGACGGAATTCAGCATGATTGGAACAGTCCTAGGAGGTTTCACAGGATCATTGACCTTGTGCTTGCTATGAAGCAGTTATTCCATATGATTCCATACTAATTAAAAAAAGAGAATTTCGCAGTGTCTGTAAAGTGACTTGATTAGTCGGTGGCTACTGGGCTACTGGGCCCTACTAGAAATCTAGTACCACATCAAGTATGATATCCAGTAGCTCAGCGTGTATACTAGCTAGCATGCTTGCTAAGCAGCATACTGGTTCTATTCACATGATACCGGAAATCTAGTATACCTACTTGCTAGTATACTGGACCTTGTGCTGGGTCAAGTACCATGTGAAATGGGCTTTAGCTTAAGGTAGCCCCATTTCATTACACAATTCTTTCCAAATTTAGCTTGTGCTTAAAACAATTTAAGATTGTAGAATGTTTAATGTTTTAGCATTATATCAGCATTTAACGATTCAAGTCAAATGAAAACTGCTCTTAATTCCCTCTGCAAAAACTGTTGATTTAAGCTGTTGGCCCAATAAGTATACTGTTGAAAATTTTCAGCAATTTTTTCACAAATAGAAGATACACACATGGATTATAAAACCTCACATAATGCTGAATAATTATGCCTAAGAATAAATTTGGATTATTATTACATCTACCAAGGCATATCCTCCCTATACTCACTTGTAAACAGTGGCGTACCAAGGCTACCTTGGCACCCGGGGCTAACTAGATGGTAGCCGCCCCCGGTAGAAAAAAACTTTTTTCTTAAACTAAAAAATGATGTTTTTCAATTTTGGCACCTACGCCCTTTCGGTGCCCGGGGCGGCCGCACCGTTCGCACCTCCCTTGGTACGCTACTGCTCGTAAACACTCAAGATAATAAGGAAACCATTAAGGCCAATGGTGACTGCCCCTGAAACGGTTTTTCTTCTCGCAGCTAGGCAAATAAAGTTATCGACATGAATCTTTCACCATCAACTTTTTTTGGCCAATGAAATTCTTTTTTGCTTTTTACATTTTGCAAAAAATTAAAAAACATGATAAAAAATTACCAAAATGGCAGAATGCGTTGTTATTTATAAAAATCGAAAAACTACGAAGTTTTCGAGTTTCTTCACCAATCAATTCCAATTTTCTAAATAATATTACGAGAAGGTAATAACTAGTAATTAGAATAATTAGAAGTCGCTAAAAACGCGCTGCTAGGAGCGTCACTTGCGGCGAAATCATGGAACCATTACGAAGCACCCGAGGAGCGATGAGGGAGGGGAGGGAGAGATGCCGCTGGAGGGATGAGGGCCATGCTGCTGGAGGCGTTTAAGGGGAGGGACGAACGAAAGACAAATCTTGCAACCTTGTGTTTTTGCTGAGAAGAGGACAGCGCGCAGGGTGTCGCAAGGTTATGCGTCCCTCTTCGTTGCTCTCAGTCCGTCTCGACTTTTCGTATCGAGAGCTATTTCCAATTGCCTAATATTTGCGTAAATCTTTCAAGAAATTTTTCTACATTCAGTGAGTCAAGAAATAATTTACAATTAATTTCTTCGATTTAAATTATCTCTGAAAAAAAGACTATCATGGAAACTGCCAGAAAAGGCCATCCTCGAAGTAAGAAAGACGTGGTCTATTCTCATCTGCAAAACGAAAGAAAAGGTCTGCCGGGAGTCTCAGGAAATGGCAAGCGAAGTAATTATTTGGTTGAGGACGACTACAATGAACCAATTCTTCAGATTTTGTACGTTTTTTTGTTTTCATCAAACCGATTCTCAGAAAAATACGTGTTTCTGCTAATGACCTAGCCTCACCGGAACAGATTAAACATTTAAGATTTAAGTATAATTGTTGTCCATGGCTGATTTGACTGTTTCACCACAGTATGTTTAGACAGTGGTTTCATCAGTTTCATCTTAATATACATGAGGAATGCGAAAATGTATCCGTCACTTTTCTAAAAGTCATTTAATTGTTAGCGATATTATTTTACATTGCAAGAGACGCAATGTTTGTTCCTATTAAATCCGATTAGTAAACCGTGGTACTTTCTGAGAGAGTTATCTTCAGCCTGGAATCGCCACGTCCTATATTCCTGCATTATTTTTGTTTTTTTTTGTAATTACTAATTATATAATTAGTAAAACTCCCGGTAATCATGACGAAATGTAAATTGAATTTTAAATCTAATAACAATAAAAAAAAGTGATGGCAAACTATTTTATGAAGCAAAATCTGCGGCAAAATATATTTAGGCCTTCTCAAAGTATAAAATAAAGTTCTTTTTAATTTTGTTTACAAGAACTGCATAGCTTTTTTCTTTTTTGTTATGAAATTTTGCCGTGTTCTAAATCTCCCTTATTTTTGGTCAAGAATATGGAAATCTCCCTTATTTTCTTCAAATATAGTTGTTGGTCACCATAAGTGGATCATCACGTGGCATGGAAGCTGACATGTCTGTTCAGGCATTTCGATAGAGCGAGGAGATGCAATTACTTTTCTTTCAATACCATATCCTCGTAGGCAGTGGTGATTCGAGTGCTTTTGAAAAGGTGCGTGAATCCGTTCCATGTGGGAAACTGGTTAAGAAAAGTGATTGTTCTAGTCACGAGGTTACATGTTATACAAAATCCATCTTCAAAATTCTGGATGAACACCCTGAATTGAAACTATTTCTAACAAAAGAAAGTAAAAGAAAAATATGGCTGCAACTCACTAGTTGAGGATCTAAAAAACGGGCCGCTTCGCGTATTCAACAGCACACGAATTGCAAAGTATATAACTGCAATGATCAGGAGGGGAGGGAAAACATTTTCAACGACAAGGAGATGGGTGCCCTGGAAAGAGTCAACGAATTATTAAAACCCTAGGTATGGAAATAAATTATGCTAGCCATGATTGACACTAGTAATCTGGCGGAGAATTTTGTCGTTAGTGGCTAAGTTTATGGGAGGCAAGCAAGTGAACCGCGGAAAAAGTAGTTTGTATGCTCATCGTGTGCAGGGTGCAGGGGCTTGATTTTCAGCTGGGACCAGGGTGGAATTATTCTGCGTAGAAAATGATATGTGGAAGAAGCCCTTTCAAAAGTATACACAGACTTGGCGAGCGAAGGCCTAAACGCTAACAGTCAACTAGGAGGTGTCTTGCAAAAAAGCCTAAGAGGAAAGTTAGGGAAATTTATGAGGCAAAAGAAACTAAGGATTATGGAGAGTTCTGTCAGAAATTGGACATGGACCAATAGGAAATGGATGTAGAAATCGATGAGCTGATAAAGAAATTGACGGTTGAGGGGTCAATAGAAGCTCTAGAGAGAGAGACGCGGGTCCAAACCGAATGTGAGCAATGGTTTGATGAAAGACAGAATAGATTGACGTAATCAAATTTTGGTGTTATTTGTAGGAGAAGGGAAAATCACTTGTGAAAAGACAAAGAAAAGAAAAGTTTTATGCCCAGTCATCTGAAAATGATACAATGAGATACGGTAGCCTAAATGAATTTATGCGATTAAGAAATATGAGGAGTTAACGGGTAGCAGAGTTTCCATGTGGCCTTTTTGTTGATCCCGGACACTGTTTCCTAGCAGCCTCGCCTGATGGAAAAACAATTGATGCAGCATCATTGAAGTAAAATGTCCAATATCATCGGAACATATGACATTAAAACAGGCAGCTGAGGAAATAAAGTGTTTTTGCTTGGATGAGGATCTTAAACTCAAGAAAACCAATGGTTTTAAACCATAATTATTACTACGAAATTCAGGGACAATTACATGTTTCCCGATATTCCTTTTGTAATTTTATGGTGTGGACTCCTATGGACTGCAAAATCCAAATAATCTTCCGGAATGGTGAATTCTGGAAGAATCGCATGGAGAACAAATTTATTTAATTGTATAATAAAGCTTTGCTTCCCGAAATAATTGACCCCCGACTTTTCCGATCTATGGAAATAAGAGAACCGGAAATAAAAGTTTGAATAGTGTTAAAGTACATTTATTATTGCCATCTATAAAATGCCATCAATCCGAAAATTGGTACCTATGCTGTAGCTCTACAATCTGCACTCTTCTCAACGAACCTCTTTACTCCCTCATCTTTCTTACCTTAGCGTATCCATTTATTTGCTCACGATGATCTATCCTTGGCCTTCCGTGGTAATTCTATCCGTCTACTATTCCTTCAATGATTGTCATCAGGAGGCTGTTATGCCTCATAGTATGTCCGATGAGATTATCTCCTAATGCAAATCATCTACAGAAAACGACTTTCCCCAAATCTTCGTACAACTTCTTTATTCGTATTTCAGCCTGTACGTTTGATCTTCATTAATATTCTACAACACCACTCATTTCCATCGCTTCCAATGTTCTCTATTCTGCTGCTGTTACTGGCCAAGCTTTTATTTGAAAACATCCAGGTTTTACTCCTGACAGTAATTAGTTGTGAAAGTTTTTTATTGAATTTTGCTACGAGTAGAACATATGCCCCGCAGCCCCTTCTGAGCAGGTCAAGGGGTTTCTGCAAGCATCGAATGCAGGGCGTAATATTCCATCGGGTCCAATTATTCTGGCCGGAATATGATCCGCGTGAGGACTTTGCTCCTATCACTCTACTACCCGTTTTACTATTCTGCATGTCACTCGAGTTCTGTTACAGCCGATTTGATATCAAGGAATGCCCACCTGAAGCCTTTTTTACTCTGTTGATTAGTATTTTATTCCATTTTGCCTAGAATAAGCTGCGCTCTTTTACAGAGGGAACAGAACACGGACTCCTTTTTGAAATCCGTCCTGAAGTAACTTAACGTATGACACTTCAGTATAGAAGATAGAAGCAAGTATTTAGCACACATTAGTATGTTATAACATACCATTCAGGCTCGCCACCTGAAAAGTGATTCAGACATCTTTCGTGCCGTCATCTTCGTAGGACGGAGCGAAAAGAAAATTAAAGCGGATTCAGTGGACATTGGGGGAGGGAAGATATTTGGAAATCAGGATAAGACAAAGCATGTCACTGGGGCGAGTAGGTAATAGGTGGCGAGAGGATGTTGAAGATAGCTCTTGAGGGTGGAATGCTTGGAAAAAGGAGAAGAGGGTTGTGAAGCATGTCAGATGAGGGGTGTTGGAAAGTGGTGCGGATGCAAAAAAAATACGCCGAGATGAGGGGGTTGACAGTGAATGGAGATGCTTTGTGAAATCCTACCTTTAGTCTGTTAAAAAACTATGATAAATGTTATCATAGCAATGGTGATGTGTGATGCGCTGCTGGAAAGAAAATTCCTAATTCCTCTCCTGCCGACCTCTTGAACTCGTCTTATTTCCTACCTTACCAGGTGCTGTAGAATATTTTCCATTTAGTAAGAGCGATGTGGATTGTTTTCGAGGCTACCCAGTGGCTTCTGATGAACATCCTTGGGATTCGAGGCTTTCGCCGCATTGCTCTATTTTTAGGACTATCTTTTCGCCAGTCATCATGCAGTCTTCTTCCGATACAAATAGTGAAAAATATATTGCAGAAAACGATGAATAAAGAATAATGACCAATGCTTGCGACGGCTTCCCAGTTCCCACAGAAAAGGAAAAGGGTGGGTGGGTTGCCGGTTCTCGCCAGAGGCAGCCGAGGCGAGATATTCTGGCTAGACGCAGTCCGAGCGAGACATTGTAAAACTGCTGCGATGTTGCAATGTTAGGAGTGGGGCAAGGGTATGGGCGATGTAGGGGAGGGTGCAGCCGGTGTCCGAGGGGAGACCAAGGCCATAGTTGGGAATGGTCAGGTCACTTAGTTAGTGTCATGGAGCGCTGACAGTCATCGACTGTGGTTCCATCTTGGCAGGGGAAATTCACACCATAGGCCACTCACCATTCGCCTTAAAAAATAGATATTAAAACTAAAAACTCCCTTAAGAATCATTGAGAATGGTATTTCCACAGTGTTGATTCTCAATCGATCACAGTCGTGATAATCATTTAAGGCCACTTTACACGATACAATTTTTGTACAAACCAAGAACCTTACAATGTTTTTGGTACAAACGCATAAGTAAGAGAAAATTGTGCCGTGTAAAGCGGCAAATTGTACATACGCTTGCGCGATTGTCTGAATGACTGAACGGGAAATAGAACCTGTTTTAATTCCATTCAGACAAACATAAAATTTCGTTCAGCTTATTCAAGCGTTTGTACAAGTAATTGTACAACAAATTGTATCGTGTAAAGTGGCCTTTAGATTAACCGACCATCAAAGAAACGAAAACAACATACCGGAGAAAATATTTTTGAGAGAAATAGAATTATACACATTTAGCTGTGAAATCCAATGATTTAGATCCTAATATCTTGTAATTATATTTAGCCATTTCTTGCCAAAAATTATCACCATTGCAAACTTATTTTCAAATTGCCACCGGATGATATCCGAATCGGAAAGAATAGCAACACTAGTCACTGAGCTAAAAAAATTTTTTGCAAGACATAAAACTCAGAGAATTGCGCAATTTAAAATGTAATATGTTCATTTATATTAATTAATTTATCGTTTACTAATAATTATCGTCCTTCATTAAAGTGGCTACGAAAATGTCTTTTGACTTTGCTATCATGTAATTGGGAGGGAATTCGTATATATTGTAGTTCATGTAAACTTTCCACCTTATGTAGTGTGGAATTTTCTGATTAAATCAATTAAGAATCTATGTTATTCCATTTCTAAATTCCACAATAGATAGACCCGTTACTTTTTTTATCTTGTATTCCATGAATGTGTGCTGTCTGGGTGGGTATAAAGCGAATATGAAGTAGTAAGAGAAATAAGTGTTTTGGATAGTATTATAGTTCCCACGACGCCTTCTGATTCCCTTCTGGAAGTTTTGCAGTTGAATCGGGTTCTTTCCGCGTCTATCTATCTTCGTGGACAATGTTTTATCCGCGTTCCAGCTTGTTTTTCCATGTCCGTTGAAGTGAGTGCTTCAGAATACTGAACATCAAAACCCGTTCTGTCGGTTGTCATACCGGTAATTCTTATATTTTTGTTCTTATTTTCGTCGTAAATAAAAGCCATTTATTTCCTCTTGATTTATGACTATTTGTCGGAGATAAATGAAAATATATGATCAACGTGAAGTATCTCAACCTTCTCTACGACCGTGATCTCAACACCTATGGCCCCTGAAATTTGGGAAGATAGGCAATATTTGTGATAGGATCTTTAGTTTCTGTGACCGCACCGGTCAATCATACCTCTCACACTTGTTGCCTGGACAACGTTATCTTGACGTAGAGTTCCGTGGATTTTGTTCGTTTTACGGGGACGGCCAGATCCATTTCCTTTACGATTTATGTCATAGACTTATCTTTATTTGCTAAACTGGACATGATACCGCACGTAACGACTTTGCTCTGTTGCTGTCTCTCAGCCTTCATAGCAAGAGGCATGGCTGACAACCAACTATACCATGGTACATTTCCTAGTGATTTTTTTTTCGGTGCAGCCTCGGCGGCATATCAGATAGAGGGAGCCTGGAATGATGATGGTATGTTGGCTATACTTGTTCGTATTTCTTCGCTCTGGTTGTGTGTTCTAGTATATTTGTGAGCTTCGATGTCCATTCCAACGGTTAAGATTTTTTTCTGTACCTACCAATGTCATGACAGATGCGCATTTGTTGGGAAATTCTGCGATGTAGAACGATGTAGCTCGTTTTCTGGTTTATACCTGGATAATTGTAACTCTAAATTAACTCGTTTGATCAGACCAAAAATGGATTCTCCCTTGGTTCACGATCATCAGCATCCGTAAATGTGCATGTTTCGATCACTTATTCTATTATGCTGTTAATGTAATCAAGTTAATTCCTTGAGATTGCATTGATTCTTTGGGTGCCTCCAGCTCCGAATCGTCGTTTATATTAAAGCACTAAAGTGGCAATTTCTTCTGAGTGGGTTTGACTGACATCAAGCCAGTAAACTTCACTTTCTCAATGTTTCAGTAGTTTTAATTCATTTCACAGATATATTTCCTTGTATATGCTTTGCAGTGACTGAGAATTTTGTGAAACCACTTACTGTGACGAAAAATATTACTTTAAATGCCTGTGTAATCACAGCAAGACATATCAATCCCACATTACATCATCTGGAGAAGCATCTTATCTGCGTTTTTGACCATGAAAGCAATACCTAAGTCGTGGTGCACGATGTACAATCATGGCTCATCAATCTTGCTACAATGTACTGCAAATTAACCATGGGCATATACTAATAATATTCACAAAGCATTCCATTACCTGGGTATGTCCTACCATCAAATATTTCTTGTAAATCGTTACTTTATGCTGATGACACCACCTTCATCCATAACTCAAATACTCTGCTCAACACCAGCACCACATCTAAGTCCATTATGCCTGAAGCATCTAAATGGTTCTCTGCCAATGGGCTAGTTTTAAACAACGACAAAACACAAACACTTGCTTTCTCCTTAAGTACTACAGCAAGTTCAAATGACACCATCAAACCACTTGGCTTTGAACTGGACCACAAATTAAGCTGGGAACCTCATGTCTCAGCCACTTTAGGTAAACTATCAAAGGCAGTGTACATGCTGTGCAAACTTAAAATATTGATCCCAAAAGAAAACATTACCCCAGCATACTTTGCCTTATTTCACTGCCACATAAACTATGGCATCGAGCTATGGGGTGATTCTTCATCTTCCATATGCCTATTTAAAATGCAAAAAAAAGGCGGAGTTGTTTCTTTCTCCCAGCCTAGGGACCACTGTAGGCCTCTTTTTACCAAGCTCGTCATTTTGACCCTTTACTGTATGTACCTATATAATGTCTTTGTGACGTGAAGGCTAATTTAAACTCCCTGGAGATAAGAGGAAATGGGCACTCCCATTTCACAAGAAACAGGGATATTCTTAATGTTCCTTATTGCCGGCTATCCAAAACATATAAATCATTTCTTATAATTAAGTTGCACCTATTTAATAGTTTACCTCCTGAGGCAAGACATGTTAGTCCCACAAAATTTAAAAGTGTTGTCTATGCCTGGCTCATGAAAAAGGCCTTTTACTCTATTGAGGAGTTCCTCACTTGTGATAAAGGTGATCTGATTTTTTGTAATTGAACATTTGGTGCATTCATTGCTTGAACAGTGTATGTATACATTTCTAATGTTGTGTATTAACTAATATTATTGCATCTGTATTTGACGAATTGTATCTGTATACGTGAAGTATTGTATCTGCTCATTACCAAGTGTTGCAGGACTTACAAAGCATGAAATTCAAATCCATCTTTGTCACATGATGAAGAAAATCTTGTGTGTCTAGCAATTTGTAGTTTACGTTATTTAACGTATGTATTTTTTGACGAAGATTATTGCAAATAGAATTTTGTTTTAATGACTAATAAATATTATTATTATTCAAGGTGGAGATTCAAAATGGTATTAAAAAAACTCACAGCTTTGATTAAAATTTACCTATCTCATGTTAGCTTGATAGTGGAGTACCCTTGCTAACATCATGTAGTTCCATTCCATGAAAATTTTAATAAAGGTAGGGTTTAGTGATTATTATACTGATGGTGTTAGAGGTTTTTGTCAGGGTTAGATACATGTGAAAAAGGGAAATAAATCGACAAAGTCCATCAAATATTTTAAGTCAATCACCTGGGCTTCAACTGAAGCCTGAGTTAACTTTAGTATTCTAATTACACTTTTCCATTGGTACTCTGGTACCTAAACCCAAAAATCAACACCCCAAGCCCTGACAATGTCATTGACTGTGAAATATGATGTTACATCTCTCAGTGTTCCTATGGGAATGGGAAACATCAGGCTGCACTATCAGAATCAGCTTGAGTATTTTAGACAGACTTTGTGGAACTTCAAAGACATTTTGAAAATAAATAAGACATTTTACATTCCTCACTTATGTAATAAGCTGGGCAAGGGCCTAGCCACATTGGCACACCGGTTCCTGTGAGATCACTAAAAATTAACCAACATTGGGCCTAGACAGAGGTAGGATGGGTGACCCTCCTCCATACCTCCACCCCACCGAAATACTCTTGTCCCCTGTCTGCAAGTGGCGGGCAGGTTAAATGTGGGTTGGCACAATGGATCAAAAGAGGTCTAAGTGCCAGGGGGGCTCCTGAAGATCCACCCCTTCCATTTTTTTAAAATGTAATAACCTCGACTGCTTCTATGCTTTTGCACATTCTCAAGGGGAATAGTGTGGAATGTGCAACGCATATTTCTTTGCAAAATTTCATTGAATGCATACCATTTAGCATTTGCTAAGCAATAGTATTAATTTTGCCGATCTATGAAATAGGGGAAAAAGAATTGGGGTGGAATGTGTCACTCAGTTAATTTTCAGCCCTGACAAATAGAATGGAAAATTCACTATAGTATAAGTGATTGATGTAGTTGTGACATTAACCAAATGAATTCTTGCCAGTCAGTGACCACACAAGACTAGCACCTCCCTGCGGTAAAGGACCATCCATTTATTATGTGATGCTGACTTTAGATTTTTTTACTCTACTCTCCCGTAACACGCTGCAACATTCTCCCCATCCCATAAATTACATAACACTGCCAATGAGCCCTCCCTTTTTGTGAATGGCACAACAAGCATTCTTTATGAATATGCTTGATCAATGCACATATTACTTACTTATACCCTCACCCCATATAACCAGATCCACACAGCATCCTTGTCTTCTCCTATTATCCTCAGTCAACCTTCTTTCCTCCCCTTATATATCTAGTACTTCCTCATTTGTCTTTCTTCCTATCCTTCTAAAATTACCAGAAAAAGTAAATATTAAATTTTGAACTTCAATGTTAACTTCGGATTGAATGAAGCAGGCAAGCTATTCTTCAGAAAATGCTGGTATCGAAATCAAATATTTTGATGTGGTTTCTGAGTTCCAAAAAAACCAATTACATACAGTCAAATTGCAGTTATGCATTTATAATTATCTCCATTACTTCATTTGTTAGTTTTCTAATTTGGTACCAATAACATGATTTCACTGGGCAAAACATACCCCCAAAGGATCGAACACATTCACGGGGTACTAAATTCACTGTGTGTGAAGAAAAAATAATTGCATGCATCACAAAAGCAAATAATTCAGCTAGACTTCTGAATGAAAGGCCTTCACATTCATGAATTTCTGTTCTGAACTAGGCAAAGGTGAACACATATGGGATAGGTTTACTCACGAGCACCCGGAAGGTATCGCAGATGGTACAAATGGGGACATAGCTGCAGATTCATACCATAAATACCAAGAAGATATACAAGCCCTCAAAGAACTTGGGGTAAGTGACGAGCATTCATACAACAAATAATATGGAATGCTTTTTCTACTCCTTTGAATCATTCACCATTTATGAAGATTGCTGGAATTTCATCTGGGTAGCTGTTTTATGGCCAACTAGCTCTGATAATATCTTCAAGTCAATGTGTGGACTAGGATTTAGCCAATGCAGAACAGGTTTGAGTGCTCATAATAATTCACATAATTCTTAATAAACATGCTATAAATTAATGCCAGTGCCTGAAGGTCTTCCATACGAATAAACACGCCTTGCCTTTGGCTTCACATAATGGATGTTTTTAATTATAATTAGAAATATAGGAGCCATCTCACTCTTCCTCAAAAATGCACTTTCACTGGAAACAAATGTTTTTGTCTTATTTTCTAAATAAATTAAGAATACATTCCTCTCACTACTTAAAAATAATTGTGTCACTTTGTACCCTATTTTTTGAGATTACCTCTTCAGTTAATCTTATTCTCTTCCATATCATCATCTGTTGATTCTGGTTAAGGTAAAACTAGCATTACCTATTAAATGTATCTATTGCATTCGGGCAAAGATAATTATGTCTTTAAAACTTAAAAATTTTTTGTTTTCAAAGAGCATTTGACCAAAAAAATATTTTTATGTTTAAAAGTTTCTGCTCTTAGTAAAAAGACACGTCATATTGATTTGTATATACTTTAAGGCCATTAATTGAACGCTCATTTCTTTCCTTAAAGTAGTTTTTCTGAGTGACTTAGGGCAGTATAAGTCAAATCTTAAGAAAAGTGGCAGAGACTGAGATGAAATCTAAGTGTTCATCTATCATGTCATGGGCTTTTGTAAATTGTGAAGAAGAAATAAATACACAAAATATTAATTCCCTTAGAATCCTAAGTATCTTGGAGGGATCGGCTACAGCGGGATTGACAAACCTTTGGCTCATGTACTCAAATTGACATGCGCTGTGAATTTGGCACATGGAGCTAAGGGAAGTTTGATTAAAAGGGTTGGAATAACAGAAATTGATATGAGTTCCAGATGGCGTACAGAGAAGAGCATATGTTAGCATATACTTTTAGCACAAATAACTGTAAACAATTAGAAAAGACCATATTTTATGGCTTATGTGATATTACTTTTTACTGGAGATATCCATAGAAAATCGACCTGCATCTTATTTGGTCTCATGCCGTTTGTCTGATGCACACAGCCAAAACTAGGGTGAATCTTATAACCTAGAAAATACAGTAATTGTGTGTTATTATAAAAACATTCTAACCCTCTTAGATTCATATAAAGAATTTAAATCTCACCTGGATGGTTTTGTGAGCCAAAAGTCAACTCTTATTTCATAAATATAGCCTCGAATTGCCAAACGTCTTGCCATTCCTGGGTTAGATTAACCCATTCGCATCCTCGCCCTGGTATTTAAATCAACCCTAAAACACCACCGGCTTTTATGTATAAGAAAGAAAAGTTACTTTCTATAGTTATGCATGGAAAAACTTGCCAAAAAAGCTATCAAGATGTCAGCTGCAAACAAGCACTGATAACGGGCAACAAAGTTAACAAAAACACCACCAGAGAGCAGCAGGATCCACTGAAAACTAACGCTCTACATCATGCATTACCAGTACGCTTGCGGTGATCAAGGCTAGTTCCAATGTGCGTACCAGTACGCTTATGGATGCAAATGGGTTAATTGAATTTAGGAGGTTTGAATCCTGGCAGTGGCCATTTTTTCAATGGCATACCTGTCCCTGTTTAATGCTGCGTAGAGGGCACTTCAAGTTCAGTTTTTATAGTTTTTCATAAGAAAAACTATTATTTATTTTCTATCAGACTTACTGGATAGTACCAAAATGGCTGCAATGAATTCATTTATTCCCTGACTGCCAATGTCTTTCCTTTTACAGGTGAAGTTTTACCGTTTTTCCCTTTCTTGGGCAAGGATTCTTCCTAAAGGAGACATCAGTCAAGTGAACCCAAAAGGAATTGAATACTACAATAAACTCATAGATGAGCTTCGATCTAATGGCATTGAGCCCATGGTAAGACATATGCATGCCATGAGATCTCCTGCTTTCTGATAGGTTTCTTGGTATTATTTTCAAAAGAGGCATAATGCTGTGTTGTTCATGTTGTGAGCCAATTGCTTTTCAAATGAAATTTGTAATCTTGCATAGAATAAGTAAAATTTTATGATCTGGCAAAATCCCACATAGCATGCAAGATTGCAGCAAGTTTGCTTGAGGCTAGCATACGGCTTGCCAAGATTCTATCTAGATCTAGATGCAAGCCTGCTGCAAGTTTGCCAATATTGACACGTTCCGTGCAAGTTGCACTCGACTTGCATGAAGTGTGCCAACCTTGGCTACTTCGCTGCTGGAATCTGGGAACATTGGTAGCAATAGTGTAAGGCCGAGGGCAATTGCAACAATAGGGTTCCTTCTATGGGAGGAGTAGAGTTACCTTTGCTTGAATGCACACAGCTTATTTCCCGTAAGAGAAAAACAATTCGAGCTGAATTGAAGAAAAGCGTGTTAATAGGAAAAATTAGCACGAAATTAACTTCTGCACGTAAAGATAAATTAACTGACAAAGAAGAACAAGGTTGTAAAGTTCATGAATACAGGTTGATTGATTACAGAATACATTGGTATTGATGTCAGGGTTCCTACGTGTATCACCAAGGATCCTACTACAATAAACGATCCAATGAATATGGTGATTGGCACATTACTGAGGAAACTCGTATTTATCTCTCCTGGAGTTGAAAGAATATCAGTTATGCTTAGTCATAACGGTCATGCTTATTTTTAGCCACAAAATGGTAATTGGGGAAATGTTTTAATGGTGCAAATACTTTAAAATTGATTATCAGTAATAAATTCATGCAAGCCAGCAGCTGTATATATACGGCCTCCCATCTATCTGTCATTAGCAAAGAAGCGCTAGATAGCCGTCGTCAAAAGTAGTTCGTCAGGTCGATTAGGTGAAGTTGATAGGACACGTAGGGAAAGCATATACGTGTGCCATGAAAGGCTAAGAATTATAACTTGCGCATTTATAAATGCAGGTAAATCTGTTAGAATCAATTTCTTTTTAAATTTTGATACTATAGGTGTACTCATGAAAGTAGTGATTTTTTCGTAATAACTAATTTGCTTCACTAGATACATGGGTACAGCTCCTTTGTACAATTGCATGCCATAGGCAATGTTTTTGTGTGTGGTTTATGAATGCTTACCTACCCTCGACCTACCCTCTATTTTTTCCAGGGTTGAAGCTTTCACAGGACTTGCGTGAAGCTTGCACGAAACTTGCTGCAAGCTTGCAGTGCAACCTTTCAACAAGCTTGCAGCAGGTACAGTAGTCAGATTGCAGCAAGCTTGCTATCTTGCAATAACATGCTTGCTGCAAGGTTGCAGCAAGTCTTTGCTATCTGGGATTACTCTGCATATTTTGGGTTGCTAAAAATGACAATTATGAACTAAGATCAAATATTTTATCAAAGAAAAATATTTGATCTGCAATGATGATAAATCATTGAATATGATATCAGTTTTATGTACCAGCAGTCAGTAACTGGTATCAGTGGACCACTGATTGCCTGTGAGAAGATTTTGGATGTTGTTGAAGAAACTTGACATTATTTGCAATTTTTATGCCTATTATACCATTTCATGATAGTCTCAATCCCTTATGTAGACAGGTACCACATTTCTACAACACACGGTAGACCACAGGGGTACAATTCACATAGCAATGGTCAGGATTGAGTTGTTTACTTATATGTTATTAGGCAGTAGTAACCTTTTAAAAAAATTTTTAGGTGTCTGCGACATTTAAAACAATTGAGTTAAGCTGTCTGTGAGGTCTGAATGGTTGGTAACCACTGGCATAAATGCAAATTCCGTGGCCTATAAAAAGAGCACCTATTTTTCAAGACAGAACTACATTAATAAATAATCATCAGCATCTGTTAATGTTAACAATTCATTGGAAGAAAATGGTGTAGTCAAGTTCTGAAAATAGCACCAATTCTGAGTTTCGCTCCATCCATACCCGTCCATTCACACATTCACAGCCTTATGCCTTTTCTTCCAGCCAGAAGTGCCTATGTTGGAATTCTATTGGTCAGATAGAACTATTGATCAGAGAGAATGATAAATCATGGTCTCCTTGGCACCTTTTGTAAGAGCAGGCTAATGCCAACGCCAGGTTTCCCTCCATTCTTCCTCCTTACCCTTCCATTGTTATCCTTTTACCTTTCTTCCAGTCTGAAGTACCTTTAAGTGTGAGTATGGACTTGAAAACTCAGGTTAAATTAGAGTAGGTATATTAAAGTTATACATATGTATGTCTTATTATCACGGAAATGAATGAATAATGGAGAGAACACATTTATACGTCATTGCCGCAACTCAGAATGCTGTGAAAGTGGATAGATTGGCACCTGTGATGCAATGCAAAAATCTGTTGCATTATCATTACTCAAAGCCTATGTGGTTCAGGCCAATTTGAGAGCATGCTTCAAGCAAAAAAATACCACCTACACCTGGAAATATGGCATGTTTCACATTTGGGACTGGAATCAAAACTTAACCACAGAAATTAATTCCAGATTCCTGTTCTGATCCTATGTTGAAATATTGTGTTTTCCTTCACTATAGGTACATAAATTCCACAAAGCTGTTCTGTAAACCATTACCGTAATACTGTTCTGTTTTATAACTTTTGGCTGTTTGAGTAATGGCTGCCAACATAATCACTGAGTGTATGAATTGGTTCACCATAAGATCCTTTGGGTGGCAAAAATCACTGGAAATTTTATTCGTTCACCCTCCATTTTATTATTCATTCTTTCAGAACATTGTAAATAATAATAATTTTAGTTTAATTACTTTTAGGTTACTCTATATCACTGGGACCTGCCACAGACACTCCAGGACATTGGTGGATGGGCCAATGAAGTTGTTGCAGATTACTTTGCAGATTATGCTCGGGTTGCATTTTCTGCATTTGGAGATAGGGTATGTATCACAATTATATTTTTATTTTTCCTGTACCGTTCCCCATAGATTTGACCACTTCCACCTTCTTGGAGAGTTAAAATTAATGGAGGTGGTCCAGAAAATATCTGAGTAAAAATCATTAGTAAAAATATCCATTTAAGTTTTCATGTTGGTCAACTAGTTAATTCTATAATAATAATAATATATTTATTGTTTTTTATTTGGTCCATACTAACATGAAGCACATCAAGTAGACCACACACCTACATATACAGAATAGATATAGATACAAAACATACTAGTGATGTTATAAAACAGGGCCTGAGAAATTTTAATTGTTGGTTGCCTATTTCCTCTTTTTCAAGAGGAGACTAGTTATTCTAGCATTTTCAACTGATATAGTGCAGTTTTTAGTTTCCTCTGACATTCTTTACTCGATTATTGAAAATCATTGATTTTTTCCCTCTATTTGTTGGCTCACAAATTGATATTTGACAAAGCTCAAACCTTTGTCATAGTATAGAATCAAATCTTTTTTTCCTTAACATCTGTGGTCTCTCTTCAATTCTGATTAAGCTGCTACTGCCATTTGTCCAAAGTAGTTTTATGTGCGTGCATGTTTGTACCACATACAGTACCTCCACCAGGAATATGCATTATGCCCTTATGTTATTGCATTGAAGTAACAATCATATGCTTTGAGCTTTATCTTGTGATGACATTTAATTGCTTTTTTTCAGTTTATTCATCCTTAATACTGTCCTTGTGATATTATAAGTCATATAGCATTGCTACTTTTTTTGTTCATTGATTTCTCTTTCTCAGGTCTTTCTTTTATAACTAGCCCCATGCACATCTGCTTGAGTATTGAGTGTTTTGAAGAATTCGGTATTCTTCAAAATTTTCTATTGAGCATCAGTAAATATCTTTATTTAGACATTATTTATCTCTCTAACATATTATGAATGTGAAATTTCAATAGATAATCATCTCTATTTACAGGTTAAGTGGTGGTTGACTCTCAATGAACCTTGGGTGCATGGCAACTTTGGGTATGGAATTGGCACATATGCCCCCGGTGTGAACCTAAATGGAATTTCCAACTACTTAGCCGGGCATACCATGCTCAAAGCACATACCTTAGCCTATGAGCTGTATCAGCATGAGTTCCTGCAGTCTCAAACAGGTAAATGTTTATTTTTATGGATTAGAAATGGTCTAGCTCTACAAATTAACTTTTCAGTCTTGGATATAAATTTTCAGACTTGGTTCATATTGTTGAGTGTGTTGGCAATTGTTTTTCAATAATAAAAAATATGTATAGCACGAAGTCCCACTCAATGGGAATACTTTCTCCCTCTATATTACAGCAGTAAATTTGATAGTCTCAGGTGTAAATGATGGCACCTGATGCATCTCAATAAGTGGGTCAAAAAATGTTATGCAATAATTTTTAGAAACATGTTGTGCAGCACCAAGCCCTACTCTATGGGAATACTTTCTCCCTCTATATTACAGCATTTTCTGTCATCCATGACATTATCCATAGTTACTTGAGCTCAAAATCTGTGAATACTCTCTTTTCAGTCAATTTATTTTTATGCTTCCTTATGACATACCCAAGAAGCGCCAAGGTGCATTGAATGCGCATTAAATGCGCATAAAACCACCTCGTTCCGGAATCTGCATTAGTCTCGCATTAATAAGGTGCGTAATACGCGCATTATTAATGCGACCCTGAGAGCACACTAAAAATTGTAGACGTCTAAATTTGGTCAATTTTACGTCTACGGATAACTTCAATGATTGAAGTTTGCTGTAGACCAAGAATTGACGTAATGTAGACACGATAATAAAGTCCTAATGACGGATGCTGTCGACCACATTTGAAACCAAAAATTACCAACCAAAACAATGGTAACATAATATTTTTTCAATAGTTCACCATGAGACCCGTTAAAATATTGATAAAAAACCGAATTACTGGTACATCGGCAAACATTATTTCGTCATTATCAGTCCATTACTGCGCTTAAACAATATCATCCGGTAGAAATTCCGCTCATATGGCCAAGTTGGTTGCGCTTGCTTCGGCAGTTTTCTTTTGTTAAATCATGCCCGTGCATGGAAACGCAAGAAGCACACGTAAACATGTGCAGAATCTTATTGGAATGTAGTTGAAATTTATCATCTCAGTGTTTTTTTGCACACTATAGTTACATAATATACAGTTGTCTTATGCATTCTTGTATTCTAAAGAATAATTTGGTTCCGGTTCATCCGCTAGGTACTTCTGTACTGAGGCTGTATCGTAGTGGTAAGTGTACTTTGAAATTAAAGGCAATGGAATAATGTCTGCTTAGAAATCCGTTTTTCTTTCTGTAGCATCTGCGTTATATTCTCTTTACAGATTTTTTCAACCGTAGAATACTTGTTCTCCGAAGTTACCAGTAACGTTACGAAGTTGTTAAAAAATACGTCGTTGAACGAAGGATCCTTGAAGTTTCAACGTGTGTTACTTTACTGCTAGCAGATATGGTACTGTAGTGGGGTATTTGGACCTTTTTCATGTAATTTATGCCAAGTGAGGTTCCGTTTCGTTTGGTTTGCATTATATTGCCGAGTGAATAACCGTGTTTGGCAACAAAATAGTGTGTGATATCGGTGAACTCTTTCTTATCGTTTAAAATTTTGGTAATGCATAGACAGTGTCTTCGAAAACGCTGAGGAAGTGCCATTGATTGTGTGTTGAGGTGCTGTTGTTTAAATTTTGTATAATTCATTTGCACTGGTCTTCTGGTAAATAAAGGTATTTATTATTATATTTTTGTTATGTGTTGATGGTTTCTAGCGTAATTCCTGTAGAAGCGGTAGGATTTGGTGTTTTTCAGGCATTTTTGACGAAGTCATTTTTTTTGTAATAGTCAAATAAATTGTTGGTAGATGTGAGCTTTGTACTGTACCACTATAATTTCGACTACGCAGCGTAATTATTAGTTTACCCGATGATGACGTGTCGTAGAAACGTACGTAACATAGTTAGTGTATTAAATATTAAACTACGTAGTTAGTAGGTATTTTAATATTCTGTGTGGAAAACCCAAGTTTACTGCCTTTTTACATTTTTGTGTTGATTTTCGCACTACCGTGAAAACTATTTCTTTTAAATCTAGTATGCTGAAAACCTACATTAATGGTTACCAGTAGACCACGAATGGCGGACATTTGCACCTTTTTTTGCATAATTTAATCTTACTCCCTTAGATGTTAGAGGAATTCATTGTTTAGTGTTCTCCCAGTCAGGCTAGTACTTTGATGGATTATTCTACTCCTATTTCCCTCCTATCATTCCATTCTAAATGCCTTTCCTTCTTCCCCTACATCCTTTGCTACATCCTATCTTCCAAAGCCTTCAGTATTCCATCCCCTTTCATAAACTGCTCTTCTTCATTTCTGCCTATTCCTCTTAATTTCCTCCTGCAAATTTGTCCTCCATCTTTCCCAGAACTCTATTGTCTTCCTTTGGTCCATTGACCATCACTTTGTCTCTTATACCTTTACTGAAATTTGAGTACTCCTCTCTATGCTTTCTTGGCCGATATAATTATGCTCCCTCTATATTTTTTACCTAGCCGATTTCCATTATGCTCTTCCTTTTCTAGTTTATGTCTCAAGTACTTGGTGAGTAATTGTAATGTGCCCCACAGTTAAAATATACCCTTAGTAAAGGTGCATTCACAATGCACTTTATATGCAGGAAGAATGTGCATTGATAATGTGCATTTAATGCACATTAAAGGCATGGACAAAAATGTGCTTTTAATGTACATTTTAAATGTGCATTAAATGCTAACATTAATGTGCATTAAATGCACATTTAATGTGCATTGGCTCTACCTGGGTAGCTACTGCTGTGCCTCCTTTAGTGTTTCTTCTTTCCAAATGAATTCTGAAGAGAATGTTTCAACACTTACTGACCTTATCAAAATCAGAGTTTCCTTTAATCCTTTCCTTATATGCATCCATGTCCGTCATTCTGCCTGGTTTATACACCATGATGTTAAATTATTCCTCAGGAAAAGTGGGAATTACCCTAGATTCCTTCTGGATGGAACCAAAAACAAATTCTGCAGCTGACCAAGAAGTTTCTGAACAAGCAATGCGATTTCAGGTATTGTATGGAATCAAGAGTTTTTGTAGTTGTTATGGTGTTAGGAGAAAGCCATCCTTTATGTTTTGGATTTGTTATTAGCGGTGCAAAATCAACTATGATCATAAAAACTTTGAAATGTATGCAATCCATTTTTTAAAATCATTTATGATGTAAATATGTACAATGATCTGATATGATTGATGCTGTTTCAGTAGTTGAGGAAAGGATATTAGTCATATTAAAGAGATCATTGAGGCATGTTCAAAATTTCAACATTTTTCTAGCATTAATTTCATGATGAATAGAAATAAATGATGAACTCTTAGTAAGTAGAGTGACTGGTAATTTACTTTAGCATTTTCCTAACATGAATGAAGTGCAATAACCGATGGTTTATTTTTAATGGTCTTCAAAACATATTAGTCTTATGATTTCAAATGCTTTTGTAATAATAGCTATTGGTATTTTAACTCAGATAAATAAGCAAAATTTGTGCTGAAATTCTCATTTGAAAAAGGAGCTGTTATCAAATATTTGCATGCAAAATATTAATGATGAAATTAATTTTTAGAATTCTACTTGGGGTATGGTAAATTTTTAAATAAGATATCTTTTGCATGGTGTTCGAGAATTTCCCAAAATTGAAACTCGGTATTCACCAAAGAATACTCATTTCTTAGATCAGCTACTTTTACATTCGGCCACCATGGCTGCATGTGGCCACCAACAAATTTTTCTGCAGCCACCGCTTCAGTTCAGCACCTTTCTTCAACTCAGTGATTTTGGTAAAAATAATAACTTGATGCATATTATTAGCGTCTGGCCTGGAGAAATGTGTTGTGATTGAACCATCAAATGACAGTCAGTCAATATTTAATATTGGAAGAGCAAAACATGGAGGTACCGCATTTTTCTATGGCTGCACGTAAGGCTAAAAATATTAAACTATGAATCCCTGCCTTAGATAAAGCACTGAGAGTTCAGAACTGGGTCACATTAAAATGGTTAATAAAAATGGCTTTTACTGTTTGTGTAATTAAAGTTGCTGTACACTTGTACCTAATGATCTAGTTGCTGAATGATAACCTTTTGACTCTGCTGTTCATTGCTAGCTGGGCTGGTTCGCTCATCCAATCTTCAGCGAGGAAGGTGATTATCCAGATATTATGAAACGGATGATTGCTGAGAAGAGCAGAGATGAAGGCTATGTGAGATCTCGTCTCCCAACATTCACGCCGGAATGGATTAATCGTATCAGAGGCAAGTAGATTTTTGAATGAGTGAAAGTATAGAAAAGATCTATGAACTTGTACCATTGCTGACTATGAAAGCTCTCAAACAGTAATTATTGGATTATATTATAAGACCGACTTTAAAATAGGAAGGTCCAAAGGGCTTAATGTTGTTATATTCTAGGTTATATTCACCAGCAAACATGTTCATGTCTGCTGTTTGATGGTGACTTTGGCATCAGTGTGCATATTGAAGGAGGTACAACTTTAAATGATGACATGTACTTGAGGAATGGAATTGGGAGGAATATTCATTTGGCTAATGTGAGATCTATCATTATTTGCAATTTGAAAAAAAATTGATGGCATATGTGAAAAAATGTTATACATTTGATGACTGGGAACATCTCTTAAAATGTCTTACTTAATTACAAGTAAGTTCAAGCCTGTTGCAAATGTTTATTAAACAACAGAATCACTGAGTGAGTCAAGTGAGGCCAACATGTTGAACTTCAAACAGCCACATGAGATATTATCATATGTCCGGAAGACTTGTTGTCATGTCTCCTATACCCTAAATGTTCATTGTGCACACAAGATGAGGTCTTACCCAGGAGCATCCTGTTTTAAGGATCACACAAGCATGTGAACCACCTGGTTGAAATATACCCAATATTGGTTAATGAAAAAACAATTACGGTACATTGAGAATGTATTTGTATGCCGATTCACTTTCTTTCTCCATTTGAATCACTCGCCACGCCCGCTGATCACAATCCTGTTGTGAAGTACTAAGTTGTGCATATTGCATAGTTAGTACCTCAAGGGGCAATGCTGTTAATATTTGAATATGAGCACACCTCGAGTGTGATCGTGGTGCCAGTGGCCCTCTCCTAATGCTGTCTCGATTAGTTATTCTCAAATCCCAAAGATAGCAGCATGTCTCACGTAATCCATGGCAGTGACAAGCTCTACCCGTGAGGAGTGGGTGAGTTCCAATAAGATTTAGTGTTGTAGTTTACTTTAGTATTGAGAATGTACGAATGTATACTAACGCCACCTTTTGCATCATTATTATGTGTGTAGTTTTTAAGTTTCATGCATTAACTTCATATGTGTATTCCTATCGGTATATTCTACAACATTGACAACACAATGTATCTAACACAATCTATCTGAGCTCCTATTAACGTACTGATCAACTGCGGAGCAACTTTCGCAATGGATTTTTTTATCTATTGTCAGCTCTGCGTGAACACCCGAAGATTTAATACACATGCCGCCACTGGGCTTACCCCATGATTTCTCAAAAATATTAACATTATTTGAAGAGACTGCCAACAGCTTAAGCATTTGAACCACCAAGGAAATGGAGGCATTTGCCTTAAGTCAGGAATTTCTTTTGGGGAACAGAGGAAGGGGCACATGAAATGCAGAACATGCATTAGCCTACTCTTAACAAAATACACCTACTATCGGCGCAAAAAAGGTAGAACGCTGAACTTTAAGCCTTTGTATGAAATTCTGCCAAAGCCCCATAGAGTTGTGTAATATATCGTTTTACTCCTTGTTTATTTGATTATAACATTAAATCATTAAAAAGTGTTTAAACGTAAACGTTTAGCTTCTACGGTCGAAAGAGTGAAGAAGAACACGCGAAAAACTAGGAGAACGGCGAAACGGTCTTCTTCTTCATCTCGTCACGGGCAAAATATTTGATTGGAGCACTTCATTGTTTTTTTTATAGAGAGAACAACATCTCCGCATTATAAATATTTTTTTAAAATTAAATTTTACCCATTATTTGATTTTTAAAATGGCTTAAGGTCTAGATTTCAATTTCCGAGGTGTACAAAAGTACATGAATATCGAGGTTACGTATGCTATATGGAAAAAATATTTCAAAACTTTTCATGTAAGGAAATGTTGATATTGTTCCTCTTACTTAAAATAAATCACAAAGACGAAAATCGCTCCGCGGCAATGCAAACTACCATTTTACACTGTTGGCAATAGTGAACTCCTGGTCGCGCGCGGCTCAGATCTCTGGTAATACGTCCGTCGAGTGCTATGCAAGAAAAGCACGTATATAAACTATCTAAACACTCAAAACATGTAGTTAACATTTAATTATAACAGTTAATCATTTATCCATTGAAATTGTCTTCATAAGTAACAAATACATGACAAAACGAAAGAAAATAACAATGAATTAATATGAAAACATCTACACTCAGCATGTATGCATTTTTTCAATATCACATTAAACGAGAGGAAACAATCGTCATGAATAACAAATAAATTGATTATCACGAGATTGTTAACAATTATAATGTTAATGTTAACAACAATGCTAATCAACCTATTGGTTATTCATGATGATTGTTTCCTCTCGTTTTATGCGATATTGAAAAAATGCATACATGCTGTGTGTATATGTTTTTAGTAGCAGTGAGACCTCTATCCAGCGCTGACAAGGAAAAAAAATGCCCTTTGTACCCTGGGGTCAAACTTCATGAGCCTAGAAAAGGGCTGCTGGATGGTCTAACCCAAAAGGGTTGAAAATTTCTCGGAATTCTGAAACTCCCGATCAAAACCTCAGTTCGCATTCCGTCATTCTAACGACACCATACCTTTTACGAAACGGCGAGTATTGCAAGATATTTGCGGTGATAATGAAGGAAACAGACAAGACCGTGCGAGGCCCAACATAACCTTAAAGGAAAAAAAAAGTGATCAGTAATGTGATTGCTTATTTTGAAAATTATAGCAAAGATGAAAAAGAAATCCCAAGGAAACAGGCGAAGAAAAATGTGTCCAAAGATTGCGGAGTATCTGAGTCGACGGTAAGGAGAATAAAGAAAGAGGTGAAGTTCAGCGAAGACAGTGCACCCAAGCAACCAATATCAAGCCCAGGCAGACCTCCAGTTATCGTTAGCGAATTTATTCAAAGTGTAGTGCGACAAACCGTCCACGGATTTTACCTAGAAAAGAAATATCCATATTGAAAAAATGCATACATGCTGAGTGTAGATGTTTTCATATTAATTCATTGTTATTTTCTTTCGTTTTGTCATGTATTTGTTACTTATGAAGACAATTTCAATGGATAAATGATTAACTGTTATAATTAAATGTTAACTACATGTTTTGAGTGTTTAGATAGTTTATATACGTGCTTTTCTTGCATAGCACTCGACGGACGTATTACCAGAGATCTGAGCCGCGCGCGACCAGGAGTTCACTATTGCCAACAGTGTAAAATGGTAGTTTGCATTGCCGCGGAGCGATTTTCGTCTTTGTGATTTATTTTAAGTAAGAGGAACAATATCAACATTTCCTTACATGAAAAGTTTTGAAATATTTTTTCCATATAGCATACGTAACCTCGATATTCATGTACTTTTGTACACCTCGGAAATTGAAATCTAACCTTAGGCCATTTTAAAAATCAAATAATGGGTAAAATTTAATTAAAAAAAAATATTTATAATGCGGAGATGTTGTTCTCTCTATAAAAAAAACAATGAAGTGCTCCAATGAAATATTTTGCCCGTGACGAGATGAAGAAGAAGACCGTTTCGCCGTTCTCCTAGTTTTTCGCGTGTTCTTCTTCACTCTTTCGACCGTAGAAGCTAAACGTTTACGTTTAAACACATTTTAATGATTTAATGTTATAATCAAATAAACAAGGAGTAAAACGATATATTACACAACTCTATGGGGCTTTGGCAGAATTTCATACAAAGGCTTAAAGTTCAGCGTTCTACCTTTTTTGCGCCGATAGTAGGGGTACAAAGTTCAGTACATATGCCTCACCTGATAGGTAGAGTACTGAACTTGTGAGTGCTTTCCACTCAGCATTGCGCTGTTTGAAGCAACTAGGTGGGACCAGCATTCCACTGAAAAATATCTACCACTGTTTGAAACCAAACTCAAGATACGCGGATGGTAAGGCAGTATTCTAGCTACCAGCTATTTTAGCTATCTTCTAATATGAAAATATTCATTTTCCAATTCTGTTTTTACCAATGATTGTCTACCAGCTCCTGACTAATTTATGGATAAAATGAACCCAGTTGATGCCCTAAGAAAACTCAGGAAATCTAGAGGTTTTTGGATATACCAGATAGCCATTATTTCTTATGCTTCAAAATGTATAGACTATTGTCTGCATCTTGAAAATTAGACTCGCATTAATGAATTTGTTTATTCTTTTTGAAGGTTCATCGGATTTCTTTGGCATCAATCATTACACAACTTTCCAAGTGACGCCTGGACAAGTTAATACACCTTTGTTCAAAGATTGTACATTCAACGTATCGTATGATGATTCCTGGCCAAAAACTGGAGCACCATGGCTTAGGGTAAGGTATTCTACAAGTTGGAAGGCAATGAATTTGAACAGTAAAAGCAGTACTTGAATTAGGTTTAAACAGGATACAACTGTTAAGGTTTTATCAGATAAACAAAACTCAATGGTCGTAAAAAAAAATCATAATCATGCCTGAGTCAGAATTCAAATCAGCAACTTTAGGGTTTATATGAAATATCTCAGGCATTTATGTATAAATTTTATCATAGATTGAGTATCATAGACTAAGTCTATATTTGCTCTATGATTTTAACATTAGGTACCATCAATTTGTGTCATTAGCTATACAATGTTTTGTAGTCCCTCCTACATCCAGTCTTCTCCCATTGTCTACAACTTCTCTTATTCTAGTGCATCCAAGTTTTTCATTCTATTTTCATTAGGTCGTTCCTTGGGGACTCAGGAAACTCCTCAATTGGATAAAAAAGGAATATGACAATCCTATTGTCATTATCACTGAAAATGGCTGTGCAGACAATGGAGGACTGAATGACACTCAAAGAGCTGATTACCACAGAGTAAGTTTGAGCATTACTCTGTTGGAGCTCTCATTAACTTTTTCACAAACCTTTGGAAAAATGTCAGTGTATTGTTTTATGAACTTTGCAGAGCTATATAAATGAGATGCTGAAAGCCATTCGCTTAGACGGATGCAATGTTAAAGGATACATGGCTTGGAGCCTTATTGATAACATGGAGTGGGTTGATGGCTACACGTAAGTGTTACAATACTGCTTGAAATGACATTTGGTATTCTTTTTTTTGTGATTTGACCACTGTATATGTATAATATTAAAGTAATCAAAAATAGGCTGGTAATAAGTTTTCAGTTGTAAATAAAAGTAAAACATAAACCCTCAACTCAGGTAGGCAATATTCCATTTTAAAAGTTGATCAATGACATCATATTAACCTCATGATAAATATTTCGAGTGCATTTTCTTATTTGATGAATGTTCCAACTTGAAAACACCTTTGGTGCTATATATCCAGTGGAGAGATTCAAGTAATTTATCAATTGCTCTCTGCCATCTAATAAACATGGCTCAAAAAACCAATGTGCTGAGAGGTAGCAGGCTATTTCATGAATTTAACTCCAAACAAGTATAATGAAAGCCACACATGAAACTAATTATGATATCAGAAATCACCATGAACATGGTTCAATAATCCTTGGTTTGAAGCAGCTTTCCACTCAGTTTTCCTATTGGCTAACCTCTTCATATTCACATTATCCTTCTCTTTCATATCCTTCACTCCTTGTGTTCTATATCTCATGTGAGGCCTGCTTTTTCCATTCTTCCCATTCACTTTTCCTCACGATTGTCTTCAAAAGCCATGATGTCTCAAGATATGGCTGATAAGTCGTCCTGTCTTTGCAAAGTTTTCAGCCGACTTCTCTATTCTCCCACTCTTTGCAGGACTTCATCATATGTCACTCAGTTGATCCATTTTATCTTCATCATTCTTCTTTAGTAACACATTTAAAATGCTTCTCTGCTGTAATATTCATCCATGCTTAACTGACGTAATGTAGCATGTTCCAGTTGTATGTTCTGATGAATTGTTTCCATTTTTCGTGTGTCACTTCATCGTATGTCGCTCAGTTGATCCATTTTATCTTCATCATTCTTCTTTAGTAACACATTTAAAATACTTCTCTGCTGTAATAATCATCCATGCTTAACTGACGTATTGTAGCATGTTCCAGTTGTATGTTCTGATGAATTGTTTCCATTTTCCGCATTTGTATTTCCTCCTTCATCCTGTATAGATTCTTCTTTTGGGAGAATGCCCTCTCTGCCTGTGCTATTTGTATCAGAAATAGTTTTAAAAAAATACAAATAAAAATATTAATTGAATGCCATTTTAACGAACAATTAGCCAAACTCTACAAAATGTTTTGCTGAACTGGAGTAAACCAACTAAATCCGATGTCATGGTATGTATGGTGAACCATGTGATAGAAAGGGATTATAATTATTATTGTATTCACTCTTAATCTCAAATTCACAATATTAAATATAATTGGGTGATCCATCTACCTGAATTTACTCCTGATAGCATTGCCTTCCCTAGCGTCTTCCCCTTGTTGTCAACCACCCAACCTCTGCACAGCCGCTATGCTATTTCTTTTTCCCCTGTCCCTTTAGTGTGATAGTTTAGTTTTTCATCACTACACACAATGCATCCCTTCTTTGCTTTCCCCATGTATATCCTTCCTCTACTAACTCTCTACTGAAATATCAATCCTGTTGTATACACTGTAAGTACTGGTAATCTGAACCTTTAGCTAGTGTGCCTTTAAATTCATTTCGATTGTCATGGCATCCTTCCACAAAGAAGGCTTCAAAATGTGATTGTTTTATTTTCTTGGAGGTGGAATTTTAGCCCAATGTATATCTAAACATTCATGTTGTATATAATAGTAGATTCTTTCAAAGCGCGTAAACCTCTTACGCAGACACAAGAGTGAACTTTCCCTCCCACTCCCTCCTCATCAAAGATTGCTCCTCATCGATCTCGGCGAGGTCGTTCTAATATGCCGGTCCCTGGCGAGTGATTGTCCACGAAAGCTTTCCAAATGACGCAGGCCAAACGAAAAATTAGTGTCGCGAGGAAAAAAAAGACGAATAGGTCTGACGTCAGCCTGAATCGCCACCATTTTCGTGAATTGTGCCTCTGGCGAAAGGGAAAATACGCGATATAAAAAAAAAACAATCATTATCACAATTTGTCTTCCATCAGAAAAGGCTAGGTTTTGATGAAGTTCGGTAGGTTTTGGTGAAGTTTCGATAGAGCACCGTTAAGAGTTGGCTCAACCCTCCCCCCAGCTTTAGCGTCAAGTAATACATGGAAGGCCCCCTTCGTACGAAATAAACCGCTTTCTCATCGTAACGTGCGACACCCTTCTAATATCCTTCGTCAAAATTTCACTCGCGCTTTTATTCTTGCGAAATGGTCGAAAACATAACTCGTTGGCAGATAACTGGCTAATTCGCCAGCCATGGATTAATGCGAAACGGATACGGTCACTCCTGAAGATTTGGCTTCTCCCTCGAAGGGTTTATCAAGGCGCCTAACTGGCGGAATCGGATCTTTGATTTGGATTATTCCCTTCCACTTCGAGGGAAACGCGGTTGTCATCGGAGATGACTTTGATACGGAGCTGGGAGAAAGTTTTAATGGCCATCTCTGTGACTCACGCACACATACACACACATGCAACGTCGATTGTTCCAGCTTTATGTAAAAAGAATACTGAGTTGGCCTACGCGAAAATTTGTTTTAGCTATATTAGCGTAACTAGTCTATTAAATGAATCAAAATGGGCATCATTGTAAGATCGTAGGTTGAAATTTAGACTTAATCTCTTAAATAAATTCCAAGATAATATTTTAATTGATAGCGTTTTCAATATTTGGCGACCTCCTTCTTACTATGGTAAACTGGACCACAATCACTAACTTAGAGAAATTAATTGCCCAACTGACGGATTCAAAATGTCCTTTTTTCCTCGTACAATCAGGGATAGGAATAGTGGTAATATATATGCAATAGTATAAATACGAGTGTATCAATGGATAGCATAGGTAGTTGCATGTTGGCATAAGGACTTTAAGCTGACCCAAAGAACAGCAAGATATTTCATGGTTGCTTTGCTATTTTTATCTTTTTCAAAAATTGAAATTTAGACTAGGATATTACTACTAATCCTTTTTTTATGCATGATATGTAATTCATGTTTAATGAGAGTTCACCCCCAGCCACACACCTTTATGGTGGCTTGCAGGGCATTGTTTAGATGTAGATGAAAAGTCGACCGTTGCACTTCATGCGGGTAAGGAGAGGAAAATAAATCGCAGTGCCAGACCGCGCTCAATCACAATATCGGATAAGGTTACCACGGACAGTGATAAATAATGAAATGTAAATATGTATAAATAAGAAAGCAAGACCAGTAGTGGGAAATCTGCGGCCTTTTGTGGTCCACAGTGTGGCCTCCTGTATCATTGTTACTGTTGCGATATGCTGATTTGAATGTAGCACTGCGATTTCCATTTGATATAGCCAAATCGCAGTGTCGACTCCGTGAAGTACATAAATTGGTTATATCGTCCTGATATGGAATATCGCGTGATATATCATTACGTCGTGTTGCGTCATATCGCGTCGCGATATCTTAATGGCATATTGTATATCGCAGTATTGCACAACACCAGTCAGTCGTGATAGGTGGGCGGTGCAGCAAAGATAGCACATACCATTCAGTATACATCAGGCGGTGAAATTTGTAACCGCCCTTCGAACTGGACGTTTAAGAGTCCCTTTCTTTGTGAGTAGGCTAATGCCGATGTCGGGTTTCTCCTCATTCTTTGAATTGAATCTTCCTTCGCTTCATAAATTCCTACCTCTTTCCAGAATTCCCTAGTATCCTACATCATCAGCATCGGTCAACAATCCTAGGATTGGTTTGACGCAGCCCTCCACTCGATTCTTCTATCGGCCAACCTCTTCATATTAACGTAGCTCCTCTCTTTTACATCCTTCACAACTTGCTCCATATACCTCATACGAGGTATCCTTCATGGCGCAGGTAATACGAATGATCGGTCGCCTCCCACAATATCATCTCAAATCGATTATAAAACCTCTTTCGTGCCTCATAGAATCGAACCCGAGGCCGTAGCATGAGAGCTGATCATAATAAACACTTCCACGACCCCCCAACTTACAGAATTGAAGTTCATAGCCACAAGGCGCTTTGCATCATGCTTTTCATGCGCTTTGCATTCGTTAGCGCACGCAACTACCAACTCCTATCACTGCTGAGGAAGTCGGGCGATTAAAACAAAAAATCATTCAGCGGTCGCATAGCTCATGTGAGGGTATTTCTCCCTGCGCTATCACCCCATTGATTTTCTTCCTTTCGAAAGTGAGTGTACCTACTCAAACTCAACTGTTTCCGCTCATTTCCGCTCCCGAAGTGAGATTCATACGAAGGAGATGTGATTAAGGTTTTAGAATGTGTAGTTAGAAGATTGGCGAGATTTTTTAAAAGTCACAATAGTATTTGTGTCAGCGAGTGAAACATACTAGAATATCTCGTGTAAGATTCGCTATCATACCGTTGGTTTAAAGATTAGACTTAATCTTTTGCGAATATTTGAAGGTGATCTATTTGGGGATGACGCTAGAAATACATTAAGAACACTCGCATATTACGCTCCATTTGATCTGGAAAAAATATAGCGATGGACTGCCAGACGGATAGATTTGTAACGTCTTTATTCTCACGAACAAAAAGAATTCGATAACAATAATAAGTTCTCAATTCTACAAATTTATGCTGTCGGGACGCTTACATGCCTGATGGGATTTTAACTTTACGCATGCGAAAAGAAAGACTATACCTCGAATAAAAAATATTCCTTCGTAGATACTAATCGTTTAGTTGCATGTACCTGGTGCATGTATAGCAGACAGGAACCTCCAACAAAGTAGGTAATACTAAGCCTACTGCTGAATGTTCGTTTTGCGTCTTCAGTGATGATTCAACTCCTGCAACAAACCGTGGAAGAGGGTTGAAGGGTATGCATAGACGTAAATATTACAAATGACGTTGAAAATTGTAAAATTGTTATAAATTATAAATCCTTTCTTACATAATTTATACTTAAGAAGGAGTAAAGGCATCAACACTGCAGTTTTGTTGCTGTACTACGATACCTTTACTCCTACTATGATTTACTTCCACATAGTTTTTCCTGAGACTGTGTTATTCACTGTTTAAGAGTTTCATAATATTACGAGTTTCATAATAGGATTCCTCCAATAACTTTTCCCTCGACGGCTGTCTTCTTCAGACCATCCTGCCTCCAGATATTGTCCATTACACTGCCTCACCCCCTTCTTATGCTTGCTTCTCGGTGTATCCATTTGATCTTCATCATTCTCCTGTAACAACACGTTTGGATACCTTCCAGTTCTGCCTTTCCTTCGATTATGACCTTCCTGATCTCATTACCATAGACGACTAAGTGTTAAGATGCAGGCTATAATGAACATTTTCCTTATTTACACGCTTGTATTTCCAGCTCTCAGTAGATCCTTTTTTTATAAGAGTGTCCGCTTCTCCTATGCTATTCTACCTTTTTCCTTATTGTTTCTTACATCGTTGGTTGTTTACATGACTGATAACCATTTTAAAATATAAAAGTAATTGCACCGACTTTCTGATATTAGGTGCATGACGTAGAGCTCTCGTCCAGATGCCAAGGACGAATTTAAACGTCCCGCACCAGTCATTCAATAGCTACTGCACAGTTACTTCGGTTTTTGCAAGCTTGGCCAACAAACGTTTCACGCGCACCGAGAAAGGCTCTCTTAGTACATATCAAATCTCTCTACGTCGCGATCATCGAAGAATAAAGCTGCTCCTTTTAACACGAGCACACCCGACGGGAGTTGGATCGATTTCCTATCTTAAGCCTAAATGCCCTCCAGAATATTGATAAAATCCCGCATGTTTGCTCTGGGCATGAAATCCTCTCTCTGCTCTCTCCGCAGAAAACTTGGTGAAACAACGAGAATGAGTCGCAGAATGAAAATTAGTTTCGGAACGAATTACCCACCGGCCTTCGGGCCCCAGTGTCTCTTATTTTCTCTTTCCACACATCAACATTGCCCTAACATCGAAGGCTTAATTATCCCCCCAATGCCGTTAAGGTTGAGCGGAGCTACCCCTGGAGCGTTGCTATGGAAACGGGGAAACGAAAACGAATGACTCCCGTAATTAACTCATTAGCATATGTTTTTTCGCATCTGTCACGGTTGAAAAGAGCTTCGGCCATTTTCAGGGAAAACATTAAAGATCTCGGTTCGTTCGCCTCGCTTCATAGCTTTTTTTATAACGCTACAGAAAATTAAATATCAAGAGAAGTATGAACTCGTTAGGCCACCAATCGTCCCATTAAGGCTGATGAATCTAAGGGATGCTATATTTTCCCTTCATTTGTCCCACTTGTTCTCAACCCCCCATGAATAAGGTTTCCACTCATTCTTTCTCTTTGTATGGATTGGTGAATGCCTTGACCGCGATAGTTTTAAGTCCTGTCCACTACTGCTAAGCCTTCCCTCATGAGTTTAGTGTGATGTTGATGTCTAATTAATGAGATTTTTATCCGCATTGTCTCTTTTCATTGCTTCGCCGTCATGTCGTGGACTCAGGATCAAATTTGGGCTCTACTCAGTCGACTTCAATGATCCAGAACGCCCGAGGGTTGCCAAGGAATCTTCTAAGGCATACAAAGAAATCGTGAAAAACAGAGGATATCCAGCTACCCATTCGCAACTGGAAGACCTGTGACCTGTGATTCTCTCTTCACAAAATATGGACGCCTTGGATCAGCGACGAAAATGACACGATGGGATGTGTTTGTGCAATTTCCATCATGCTTACTTTATGGCTATATTTTCCGTTTTATGCAATGGTGTACTTAAATCTTCGGGTTGGATATCAGGGGCTGAAACTCTTAGCTTGCTGCTTCCCATAACCAGTTTCAATGATCTCATATTTCGTTGATTCGTTCGGAACTTCTTTGCGTCGCACTCAAGAGGTCCTGTTTTTGCGAACTTGGGTCGGTCCAAGTTTTTCGCTGACCGAAACCCTACGGCTTCGTCGGCGAGCTTATGTAACAAGTGGACAAGCCCTTCTATCGTCGAGGGATTGTACCGCTATTGCGTTAGTCAGATCTGTAGAAATATCTTTATTTTTTAAGTGCCATTAAAAATGCTGCTCTCTCTTCCACAAAGCCTCATCAAAGTAAAATTGAAGCATTTAGGATGATTACTTGCCGTCAAGAATCTATTTCTTTTGCGATTCCTCTCTTTTTGAATGGCTAGAAGAAATTTCCACCGGCCGCATTCTCACGGCCAGGCAACCCAAAGGTCGCGGGTTCGAGTTCCGACTTAGGCGTGATGTTATGTTAGTCTAATTTTAAGCATTAAGCTTATGAGTAGGTTATGTTTGACGGCGCGATATACACATCAGCAGTTGTCTCATCTAAATTCCAATATTACTTCTAATAATGATCTGATAAGTCGAAAATTCTGACGAGGTGCTGACTTCATTTTTTTACCATCCGTTTACTGATGGGAGACGACTCTAATTTCAGCTTTAAGCAAAAACGACATCACCTAATCAGAGCAAAATTAGTGGTGGAAGTAGCCATTAGGGAGAGACAGTAGAGGTCATTTGCGTCAGAAAGGATAGGTGAGCGGTGGGGTGTGAGGTATAGTTAATAGTGAATGGAGGAAAACCCGGTGTCGGAATTAGCCTACTCTTAACGAAAGGGGTTTTAAAAATTTGCCCCACTCCACCATTACTTGCCCTTACGAGCACGTAATTTCAACATTGACACGTGGGAGAAGAAGTGCGGAAAGGTATGATTAAGTTTGCTCGAATGATGGAGTTCACATTTCACGTGACAAATACGTAAAATATATTTCTAAGAAAACTTTCTTTTTCTTGTACAACCTCGCAAGAGTTCACGCCAACTAGCTTATTGTGGCATCGTAAACGGTAGAAAAAAACTCGATGGCATTTTCAATTGATTATCCGAACTCCCTTCTTCTCCGTCACGAATATATTGCGAATGGACAATCATGATGGACAGGGCACTGTGGAATACTTTGACCATTATACCCGTATTTTGTGGCTTTGTTGATTAATCACGCGAATCGAAACTCTTCAAGCAGTTTCCGAATCACTATGTTAATGTCAGATACGAGACTCGGTTAGCATAGCTGATATCAGATTTTCCACGCATGGTTTAATGCCACCTTATGAAGATGATAAATACACATGGTTGTAAATCTCTGGAAAATGCAAATAGCCCTTCCCCTCCAAGGATACGTTGAAGGTGACTCGTCCTTCAAATTTGGCGAATCGTTTAATGGTCTCAGTTTTTCGCTTACATACTTAACTGAAGGTCAATCCGGGATTGGACGCAGTCAACCAATGTTAAATGAACTCCTAGCTCTACTTTTACATTCCGTTTCATTGACCTTTCTTCAGTTCTAAATCTCTAGCCTTGTCTACTGTTTTGTAACTCTACTGCTACATTACGTTTGAATAATTTTTTCCACACTGCTAACTCTGTAGCGGAACTTAAATGGAATATTAGAATAAAATATCGGTGCACTTTTCCACAACTAATTTATTAATGCGTACGACGCGTTTCGGCTCAGAGAGCCATCATCTGGTACAAGACACCAACATACATGTTAACAGCATATTTATACATAGGAGAAGGGGTGGGGGGGGGAAGTAAGAGGCAGAGGGAGAGGGGGGGGGGGCAAAGGTACGGTTGGGGGAAACAGTGAGAGACGGAAAAACCAAGGAAGTATGGAACGGGGTAGGGGGGTTCTTGAATGAAGGGACGCGTGTCAAAAGAAAGGGATACGAGGCGGCAGTTAGCGAGGCAAGGAGGAGGTGTGTGGGAAGTCCCCGAAAGGGAGACTGGGAAAGGAGTAAGGGTAAACAGCAATGTATGTTGGTGTCTTGTACCAGATGATGGCTCTGTGAGCCGAAACGCGTCGTACGCATTAATAAATTAGCTGTGGAAAAGTGCACCGATATTTTATTCTAATATGTCAAACTTCCACTACATCTCGCCTGAATCAGTTGATTTTAAATGGAATATGTTATATCACGTTTAAATTCATTTTCAATCCTCAATTTAACGTAAACTCTGGGGGAAAAATGCGGTAAAGTCCTGCTGAAATGAAGTAGATTACTTTGACAATATTGCTAATCAAGCTACGGAATACTTTATGTTATAATAAGCATTATCCATGTTTTTTTATCCATTCCGCATCGCTTGACTCTGATTGGATGAGCTCTAATTTGCTATCCTGTTATACTTTCTCAGCTTGGTGTAAATGTGAATAAAAAGTATCAGATTTCTCATTTGTTTTTTATTACCACCTGTTTACATTTTTCCTACTGACTACTACTATCCTACTAGTAATGCCTAATACCTGTTTGCATTTTGAAAGCTCACCTAACAATGCTTCAGAACACGCAGCTGGAGAACTGTATTTATTGAAATACATATTTCTAACTGGGTTTTCAAACCCTTGTTAAAATGATATTTTGGAAATTAATTCTAAAAGTGTTCGTAATAGGTATACCGATTTTTTGTTTTTCAATAGCATTACGATATTTTATTTTAAATGAGAACTGGTGGATTGGGTTGGTGTGAAGCCTTGAGTAGGTACTTTCTTCCCGTCTCGAGCGTCCGGGTTCAAATCCCGGCAGTGGCAAAGATTTTTTATTTGTTAGCCTGTTCCTACCGTAATTAGTACTGTCTGGAGCTTAATTTGTGTTCAGCACTCCGTACGTCGGATGGGACCTTAACCCGTGGACTCCTTTGTGCCACTATTATTATCAATTATCATTAAATGTTAAGAACAGGAAAATACCGAAGCTAGTTTCTCCCCACACGTCTCCACTCCCTGAAAAATTCATACCTCTACCAGTTCAACATTTACTTAACGTCGAAAATCTACTTAGGTGTTGGTCGCTTGTCAGGGATGAAAAAAGGAATATTTCTACGTCTACCCAATTCGGCGGGTGAGAGTACACCTGGAAAGTCATCAATCAAAAATCTTGTCTCTATTTAGATTCGGGGCGGGCGGCATGACCGTTGCCATCTGCTTCTGTCGAAGAACGGGTGATTTATGACACAATCGCTTATCATGCGACGCAAGGTGGGATCGTTATCACGGATTTCATAACGTGAGCGAGAATTTGCGACGGCGCACAATTGGCTGAAATCGAAAAAAGCTGGCCAACATTCCAAGACTTGTTTTTTTTCATTCTGGAAGTTGAAATTTTGCAAGGAGACTGAGCTTTCATTGAAGAATATCATTTTTGATTTCTCGTTTAACATGTGCCCAGCATCTCGTGCATATTGCGTATTAACAATATGCACGGGATTAAAGTTGCACAAAATAAGCGAAAAAGACGGAATTCAGTTTTTGCTGAAAATCTCCAAAATGAAGAGGCAGTAGAACCTTTTTAGTACCTTTGCGGAGTAAAATGTGACATCGAATGGCAAATAATATCTTAGACTTTGATATGACTTATTTATAATTGATTTACAGCGACATATGCTCTGGTAATAGGGCAAAATGGCGGATCCTATTTTCCGTCGTTTTTTACATTTTTGTGGACGAATAGTAACAATGAACATGGAAGAACCGTATGTAAATCACATAACAAGACCCATAGAAGCTTGAAGAGTGCGAATCCGTTAGAAAAATTCTGCGACGCCGGAAATAAATAAGATTTTTCGATCGCGTGGCGGGTCCCAGCCTTGCGCGCCAGCTTATGAAGGAATACAATGACGCGGAGAGTATTATCGTAGGCAGTGGATCCATGAACTTACTTGTGATGATTTTTTAACTGCAATCCTTGTAAAGGATTGCCATAGGTGGTTTGACAAGAGATTTCATGTCGTTGTCCGGTAGCCCAAGTAGACTTCTTTCGGATACATTCATGGAGCAAACCCGGGGCTTTGCTGAAGAGCACTTGAGTTCAGCACTCCTTCCGTCCGATTGTATGTTTGGTTGAGGTCTCCTTGTGGCCCTCCGATATGAGCAAGCTAATACCGACGCCCTGTTGCTCTACTACCTTCCTCCTTATCTTACCATTCCCATCCTAGTACCTTTCTCACGATCTGAAACGCATTTAAGAGAGGGACCAACTTAAAAACCACGGATGACACGGCAAAGTTACCAAGGAAAAAGTTGTTTATTCATGGAGATGTTATATCATTGGCTGATTATCGCAATGGTGGTTGATTAAAAAAAACAAAAAAGACATATTCGAGATATCTTTACAACATCAAAACAAGAAAATGGTTTCAAATTGGATCTGAGGTTTCCGCGGCGTTTCTCAACACTGGTAACGGCTTTCGGGCGTTCCTCCGCGTCGTGTTGTGTCAGGGTGATGACAGTTTCTCCAGCCATCCTGCTGGCGTCTTCAGGTCAGAAGTGGTACGATAATACTTCAGGTCATAAGTCAGTCTTCTGACCTGAAGACGCCAGCAGGATGGCTGGAGAAACTGTCGTCACCCTGACACAACACGACGCGGAGGAACGCCCGAAAGCCGTTACCAGTGTTGAAGAAAATGGTTTATATTTCACTTTTATCCTTTAATTATTATAACTATTAGGTAGCGAAAAAGTACTAATGCGCGAAAACATTCATAATAATTCATTAATGTACATTTGGTAATTAGAGAGATTAGCCGATAGAATAACTCAGTGGAGAGCTGCGTCAAACCAATATGAGGATTGATGACTAATGATGATGGTATTTGGCAATATTTGATCTATAAAATTTTAATTACAAGTGTTCACACACGTATTTGAGGTCGGTGTAATAACCCAGTGGGTAGAACCTGCTGATTGAGTGTAACTGAGTTCAATTCTCGGTGACTCCTCATCGAATCACCTCTACTCCAGGCGATTGTACACACTGAGCTAGACTCCATGCTGCTCAAGGAGAGGAAGAAAGCTACTCTAGCGACGAAAACGGGCGCTCCACACGACTCACAATAAAACGATTCCCTGTGATATATTATACACTTAGCGGGCCACGCTTTTTCTTCAGCCAAAAGAAAATCAATAGAGGGTAGGGATAGACACAGGAGTCAACCGCTCTTAGGATAGTGTATCTTAACATTTACTTCTCGATTTCACTTTCTTCGTCGTCCAGAATATCATATCTCCCCTTCCCAAGACAGTTTCACTCAAAAAGTTTCTTTCCGATTCGCTGAATAATGGTCCTGATTCCCATACACTCCTGAAAGCACTTGAATTCCCCCAAGAGAGCAACCCTCCTCTTTTCGAGTCCTTATATTCGAATCGTATTGATCGTCAAATATCGTATTTTTAAGTAGTTTCGCTCATGGAAAAAACACCTCGTAGATATATAATGGGGCAATAAAAAATAGCCCACGATGCATTCAATGTTTAATACTAGCCTATGAGTTACTCATATCAGATATTACTTACCATATATTAATTAATATATGATAATACCACGGATAGGTATAAAAATATGTTTCTATTTGTGTAATAATATAGAGAACTTTTTGGCGGTATTTGGACTGGGCATTAGAGGCAAAGAATTTATATCCCAGGTTCCACTCCAACAGCTAATCTATTTTGCACGATTCGCCCCGTGAATTGGCTACTGCCCTAGCGTAAAGGCCTACCTCCTCTCCGCGGAGTGTTTACCTCAGCGTGCAAATATAAGTAGAGGCCAGTGGTCAAAATTAATCGATGGCCTCTTCTATGGACGCTTACCCTCTTCGTTCAAGAGTTACGTAAACATCCAGACCAGCTGCACAATATCACCCATTGGTGAAGCCATCGACGCTACAGTTCTGTTGAGTATTGGAGCAGATAACATCCTACTGCTCTCATCTTTTTGACGTGGAGTGCGTGAATCGTGTTGTTCTAATACTGGATCCCTGGGTAGATATAAACCTTGTTCCAAAAAGAGGATACGCCAGGCTAACTTCAATACTTTCACAAAAATAGAACGAACATAAAGACAACAACTAAGTCGAAGACAAGGCGAAGAGTCTACTGATTTAAGACACAAGGTCGGAAGAGCCAATAGTAGGCGGGTGACCCATTCGTTATTTGAGATTAAATTACAGCTTTGTGAACACGCTGGACAGTGATGGGAAAACACGTACCCCAAGGCGTCACTTGTGACAACGCCGATATCTGTAATAATAAATGTGACGAAAGTTGAGTTGACAAGGCGGAAAAAATTTTGGAAATTTTTAAAATTTAGAAATGTCTCTATACGTTTATTTAAAGCAGGCTCAGGGCTGCCGCAAACGAGACAAATAACAATGACCCGAAAGGAATTGAAAAGTCAAAAACGTCCGACACATTCACGCAACATATTGATGACTAAGTAACCAACGACCCTCCAGCTCCGACACAGCCTCCACATAATATTTTCTTTCATGTCATACGAACTCTTCTTTTTCATTTGCCTTAACTGATATGGATTGACCTTTAAAACGAATAACATTCTGCTCATGGCGAGATGACAACGAAATACCTTATAGCCCTAGGCAGACAACGAGAAATATGGGTGCTCCGCATTGCAATCAGCGTATGCATTAAAAAAAAAGAGTAACTTGCTTGGGAAATTGGACAGAAAAATGTGTACCTTAAGAACACATTACTCCTACATTACTACGGTCAAGTGCAATCGCATACAAATCACAACTATTCTTTGCAAAAATATTGAGCTATTCCTTCTTAGATTACATTGACGCAACACTCGGGTAGGTCTCGGGTCGACCTCGCAACTCAAAGATCGCGGATACAGGGATGTCGTCATTGTCCCGGAAAAGCCTTAAACAAAGGGATATAAATTTTACGGCTTGTGCACGTTGAAACATACCTAAGTCTAGCAGGTATTCGAGTGTATCCATTAAGTCGCAAAAGCGGTCGCAATGACGAAAAATCGTTCAAAATTGATAGGATGAACATTGTCAAACATTAATGATGAAATGTAATGATTACATCCGAGAAGTATTATGCTTTGTGCAGAACACATACAGAAGTATGGAAGTTCAACCATTTCCCCCAATATTGATGCCTCCATTCCTAACATTGCGTGCGGAAAACAACATCATTTCGGTTCTAAGTTCAACGATAAACGGCAATGAGCAAACAAAATGTATCAGTGCAGATCATATCTCACTGAGCCAAGCGTTTCTGGGGCAAAGGGTCGTGACCTTGTGGATGTCGTAGCAATGCGAACGAGGTCATACGTGAGATTCGCGGGCTCACTTGGCTGCGATTGCTGCGTCCTATTGGAGAGTATTCCAAGAATTGATATGGCATCCACATCTACTGAGCACTCATCGAGCTACATCGAGGGTCTGTGGTAGAGGCCAAATGTTCATCAAACATTAAATAATAGATAATTAATAAAATAAACGACTAAGTTATGCTTGCAGCAAAACAATTAGTACCTTTGAAGGAATGAAGTGTTGATAAGAGGTTGAGAAGGTTTAGGCATTTCAGGAATGTACATTGAGGAAAGAGATTGCTGAGATATTTCCCTTATGTATGCGAAAAAATGATAACAAACAGGGATGACTATCTATGTAAGGTCGAAAATGAAATATTAGCTATTCTTCGCTAACGTTCCGGAATATAATATTTATAACCTGTCTTATTATTAATAAAATGTAATATTTTTGATCTAACCTATCAAAGTATGCCACGGTTTTTTATCACATTGCAGGATGAACCAAGGAGTAGGCGGTCTTCTGTTGTCAATGATTGATCCTTCTGAAAACGTACGATATGACAGCAATTCCTAACTTACCACCTCTGAAATTTTTGTCTCACTTCTGACTCCACTAAAATACGTATCCACAACTTTAGCTCATTTTCCCCGCACACACTCCGACTCCGAGATAAAAAACCTACTTTATCTGGATATCATTACACATGAGTATTCAAACCATCCACGTCAGAAATATGAGTTCGGAAGGTAGTCAAATGAGTATATTTCCAGGTGTCCTCATGCATTTCGATTACCTAAGAGAAGGTTTAATGCGATATATTGAGCAATGAGGTATGGAACAGTATCTACTCCGTTAATTGCGGTATCTCCTCCTGTGGACGATAACGAACACACCATTCAGTTCACAGTTTCACATCAATTGAGTGTGAGGTTAGCTGGAGATTTTCAATTTTTCGAAACCTATAATTAGCATAAAATGATAATAACCTACTCGCGGTGGACTGAGTTCACACTGGCGTAGTGGCTGATATTTTAATTTATTGTGAGTATAAGTTCCTCACAATTATGGCGTATGCTCCTCATCATTTAATATCCCAAACGGATATTGATGTAGTACATGTACTTCCTCTTGGTGACTCGCAAAGTGGATTCAATCCAATGAAATAATTCCCGCATTTTTCGTCTGGGACAAATTACATATGAACAACTTTAATAATGTTCTTTCACCCATATGAGTTTGTTTGTTCCTCAAAGGGTTGCAACAACAAAGGCTTCCAATCTCGAAACATATCCAAACAATCCAAACTTAGTGTGTTATTGACACTTCGTTCAAAAAGTTTTAAAAACGAAAACTTTTATTTTCCCTTGGAGACACCAATGATTGGCCCTATTCTCTCAAAATCAACTCCATTACGAAAGCAGGTACATATTTATTTCCCGTAAGGCTATGACTGTTAATTTTTCTCTTCGTTATTTGGTTTTATAGATTCAGCAAAAGAATTCCAATAGCTATCGTGTTTCATATTTTGAAAGTAAACGCACATAATATAGTTAATGTAGAATTAATGGTTGAAGGCGAACTTTGTGGAAATTATGAACGTTAAACATGGCAAATGAAACAAACTTTGTACTTTTCACACAGCTTTATATATTCCCCGATCGATTTCAACGACTAAGCGTCATTTCAAGGGGGACCAACTTTTTATAGTTAACAAGCTGACCCGGCCACGCGTTGCTGTGGCTCAATCTGGTTAAATGGAAAGCGCACGTTTATAGTATGTTTAATTTCACAATTCTTATGGGTATACAATATATTTCAGCTGATCGATTGTTTTGCAGCTGGACACGCATATTTGTATATAATTTTAACGTCTTTACATGTCGTCACAAAGTAGAATATTTCAGGCAAGCATTTATTTCATCCGCTAGTGTCAATCGAGGAATTACAGGTAATGTTTGCCTGAAATGTCGTGCAAGCAATATTAATGCGTTCTCAAATGGTCTCAGGATTCAACGGAAATCTTGCAATGATCGATCCAGAGCCTCGAGCGATGCTTTGTGCACCATTGTGCATTCATCCCAAGCAATAAGTTGGCATTTCCGAAATATTTGTCCCATGCCGGATTATTTGAATATGTTGCACGTGAGTGTTTCAATGAATTGCAACTTCAATGGGATGCACATCCCGTCTCCAGTGTCGATATTGTATTCTCGATATTATACAAACCTTCATGGAGTGAACAAAACAACTAACCCAAGCTTCATGGAAATTGGATGAATGATGTGGTAATGCATGAAGTTATCAATATTGTATCGATACAGTATCGATATTGTAATGATACTTTATAAAGCTTTGATAAAAAACACCTAAATAATTTCACCTCAATTTTGTATCAACAATGTATCGATGTATCCATATTTTATCGATATTATATCGATACAGTATCGAAATTAAATTATCGATTTTGTAGAAACCTTCGCGGAGCGTACTCAATAACTTTCCAAAGTTTCATGGCGATCCGATGAATGGTGTAGTAATGCATAAAGGACAAACACATTATATACATTCGATACAGTATCGATATTGCAACGATACATTCCTTTTAAAAAAATAAATAATGTCACCTCAATTTTGTATCAATAATGTATCGATTTATCGATACTTTAGCGATATTATATCGATAAAGTATCGATATTGAAATATCGATTCCGTAGTCCTCTTTTCGGGAATGTACTCAACAACTTCCCAAAGTTTCATGGAGATCCGATGAATGGTGTAGTAATGCATAAAGGACATACACACACACACACACACACACACACACACACACACACACACATACATTCATTTTTATATATATAGATATAGTTGCCTCCGACTCAACTAGGTTTACTTTGATTCAAGAAAACTGAATCCGTGATAAGAAAATTTTGAGATTAGCATAAAATCATAGACGCTACCTGATTAGAATAGGTAGCGTAATAAATTGATAAATTATAACGTTGACATTATCATTAGTACCAAAACGACAGAAAAGGTTCTCAAAAAGTGTTTATCCAATCAATTTCACGCTGCTGAATAGCGTAATTCTGGAATTAATCAAGACCATTGAGAATATTAGCACTTACATATGACGGATTCAGAGCTACCAGAGGCTAGTAGGGAATATAAAAAACGAGGACAAAAATGTGATTATTAAAACAACGTTAAATCATTGAACGGTTATCTAGCATCAAGTATTTGGAGATCACCCTAGATGAATTTACAAATGGCAACAACATATCAATAGTGTAAAAATTGCTCTGCGACGGACTCCTACAATTTTGATTTCATAAAAAACAAATGCCCTCTGCATTTCCTTAGGTTAATATACAATTCTATGGTCTTTTCTGTTGGGGCGATGCTTCACTGTAAAAAGTTGATCTGATTTTCAGTGCGATCTGAATTTAAGCGTTGTCTGATTTTAAGGTAGTGGTCTGAATTTAAGACTCATGATGCGTGAAAATCAGACACACCTCCGTCTTATTTTAAGACCATAACCACTGCATGTTGAAAATAAGATGGTTGTGATCTGAAATTCAGATCACCCGGGCTGATAATAAGCACGCCTAGGTTGGCTCCGCAATTGGAGCTAACCAGCCAATAGCAGAGACTGTTCGGCGGAGCGTAACCAGGGAGCAGGATAAACAAAACGCAGTGTTTTTCATTCAACCTCAGGGAGCAGGATGTCAACAAGAATTACGAAGCGTAAGGAAGTAAAATTCGAAGTCTAGTCAAATTTCATTGTAAGTAGGTGAAATAAGTTTCGTGCGATGAATTAATGGTGTGAGAATGTGGCAATGATACTTAGTTTATTTGCAGAAGAGAGCCAGTTGTGTCCGAGTGACGTATCCTGAGAGTAAACTTCCTTATTTTGTCTACGCGGCAGGGTTGTAAGAACTAAAAAATAGTCGCCCTCATCAACTGACAATTCCTGCTTCGGTTTGAAGATACTGGCACACATCTGTGGTATCGAAGACTTTGTATGGATTACTTTGTTTCCAATAAAAGTACACATTTTCATATTATCTCTGAAGTTATTGTCAATGTGTTCCCATTTCAGTCCTGGAATCTTTTTCAATGGAAATTCTATGACTTACGTTTGCTCTATTGAAGAATTTAGTCAGTGAAACAGTATCATCGAATAAAAATATGAAACGTTAGGGTTTTGGTTTGTGTTCGTGTGAAGTGTTTAAATATCTAGTATTTATAATTAGACATCGCATAAAAGAAGGCTTTGATTTCAATAGCAACCCGCATTGTTACGTGGTACTTATTTTCAGATAGGCCCATGCTGAATTTAAGACAGCCCTGGTCTTAAATTCAGCATGGGACTATCTTAAAATAAGTCCTACCAGGTGTGATTTTCAGTCCTGCACCTGCCTTAAAATAAGACATCCGCTTAGAGTAGGCTTGAATTTCAATAGCAACCCGCATTATTACCAGACCAGTGCTGTCTTAAATTCAGCATAGGCCTATCTGAAAATAAGTCCACTTCGTCTGATTTTCAGTCGTTCACCTGCCTTATTTTTAGACAAGATATTACTGCTGAAATTCAACATACCCTGTCTTAAAATTGTTGCATCTGAAATTCAGATCACTTTTGTACCTTAAAATCAGATCTACTTTTTACAGTGTTATGTTAACTCCTTAAAACTGGCCGTTTTCCTGCAAAAAAGAATTATTAGGTTAATATTAAAAAGATCAATTTTTAAAACTCTTATCCCCTCTTTCCTCATCTAAGGTAAGACGTTTATGCAATTATATGGTCCTGTGACGCTTCTACATAAGAAGTGGAAATGCAGGGTTGTTATTTTGTTTGCTTTCTCCCTCTCCCTATACCTTGCGCAAACATTTTATCCTATTGCTGAAACCTAATCTTTCAGCATACATACGATGTTTTCTCTATTTCGGGCCTAATCTGCTTAATTTTTTGTCCAAATCTTGTTTTTGTCTCTCATCCATGAATGTGCGTTACTGATTATTTTTACTAAAGAAAGGGTATAATGTATCTCAATGTAATTTTGTAAAATAAACTTGTTAATTATGTCCGCACTGATGGCATTTCATCTTTTTTTTAGTTGCAATTTTTGTTTACTTGTATAAACAAGTTTTTGATTTTAGGTAACCTAACTACGGGTTCAAATGTTCCTTCAAGGCTACTTGTAAAATTGATTTTTCAAACGATCCTTGGAACATCATTTTATTAAGTAACTAAACATTATTAATAATATTTAGTAATTTCACATTATAAATAATTATTAATGGATATTAATTCGTATTAGAGTATTTTATTTCTTCCCTCTTCCCGCTCAACCACGTTCCACCTTTTTCAGCAGCCCACTGTTCTTAATAACTTCTTGTCCCACCAAACCCACTGCCTTGTAACTTCCGCCAACAACTTTCTTTCCTCACTCACCACGCGAAAAACTTCATCATTCGCCTACCTCTCCGGATAGCTTACTTTTTCCATTCTCTTTGACGGCAACACCTCAAGAGTTTCCAATCAATTCTCGTCATCCCTCCTCAGAGTTCAGGTCTTGGAACTATACTCCACGACAAGTCCGTTCACAATTAGTTTCTCCAGATCTTTGCTCGAGGCTCTCGCTCAGAGTTCTCTACCGTAAGTCTGTGTAGAACGAGGCTTAAAGGTGCCTCAAATGATAAGGCAAATATTTGGGATGAAGATTTTTTTTGATTGGAGCAAATACAAGTTCTTCTCAGCCTTTGGCTCAACAGGAGGTGGTGCTATACAGAAAATCTATGCACCAGATGGTGGTGAAAAATCCACCCGGGCGGAATTGGAATGCGCGTGGTTGGCTGACGAGAACTTTATCGCGTTGATGAAGTCTTCCAGGTAAGATTAATAAAGTTTTTTCCCAATGCACCAAAATAACGACATTTTTGAGGAAGAAAAAGGCGAAGCCGAGGTTGAATATAGGATAGTATTTGCTAGAATGGATTGTTTTTTAGGTAACAACAATCCATTCTAAAAAAAGGTAGGTAAATGAATGGGTATAACTATATTGTTGATTGGTAACATTTTGGACGAAGGCTAAGGTGGTATAGTATTAAGGATCCAAGGTGGATTCCTCCGGCTTTACAGGAGTTCACCAATATGAGAGGAAGTATGACGAGAACCACGATCACACATAAAAAGAAAATTTAAATGAAGAATTTGACATGGAACGTATCATTATATGGAATCGGGACCTGGGGCACGATTGGGGCACTGAATAAAATCTTGAGAACGGATTAAATCCTTGAGGTGAGTGAATTTCTGTGGCTTTGAATCGATTTGAATTCATTCTGTTTTTAATTAACTTAAAAACTGGGGGTTCATGGTTCAAACTACTTGGCGTTGATCATTGAGTGAGTGAGTATTAAAATATGAGGGCTAATATCGAGCTTTATCAATCACTTGTGATTCGATAAGAGATCTTCACAACAATTTCACTTCGCAACTAGCTTGATCTAAATGAAATGCACCAAGTAGTCCACAGTTTTACGTCCCATCTAACGGACGATGCACCTAACTTCGATGATCCAAGCACAGCACCCAAGTAGCGACTCCAATGAAACTTCCATCAGGATTTTAACCGGGGTACTACTGGCAGTCAAGCGGTCATTACTCCTTCCACCACCTTCTAACATGGTTGTAAAATGCAAGGCTCAGTAGGGTACTTCAGCTTCATCAAAGCCTGTCCTAACCGGAGGAATACTATTGAAAATAACTGAGAGTTGTAGACTAAACGCAACCACCGTTGGTGAAACGAAGCGATGAAAAACCCTTGGAGTAGCTAAAATAACCGAGGCACAAGTCCTCGATAGAGAGAAATACAGGGAGATATTTAATTACCTCAGTGGGACAAAAAAGAAGAGAAATGGACCGAAGGGGATGATGATGGGAGACGTAAAACGGAATGGGAGCGGAAGAATAAAAAGATACTTGAAAGAAAGGGTAAAGATAATCAAAACGACTAAAGAAACAGGCTGATTCAACCGGGTTCAAAGGGTTGTTTTGGACGGTGTTTCCTCACCGGCAATTAAAGTCACTTCGGGTGTCCCACAAGGTAGTGTGATAGGTCCACTCCTGTTCCTTCTGTACATTAATGATATCAGTAAGGTGGTAAAAAGTAAGCTTCGTCTATTTGCCGATGACGCAGTTGTGTACAGGGAAATTCTATGCCCGAACGATAAAGAATATTTAAATATTGACCTACAAGCAATTGAAACTTGGTGTGATACATGGCAGTTAGAATTAAACTTTAAGAAATGTCTTGTAATGAATTTTTGGAAAAAGAATAGCTCTCCTCCTACCACTTACAAAATAAGTAATAATGAATTAACAAACGTGGAATCCATTAAATATCTTGGAATAAGACTGACAAATGATCTTTCCTGGGGTAAACACATTCGTGAAATAATGGGTCAAGCGAATCGCAAACTGGGTTTCATTAAAAGAGTATTGGGTAAATGTGACGATCATGTACGAGAAATCAGCTACTTTTCCCTTGTTAGACCTCATTTGGAATATGCTGCCAGTGTATGGGATCCCTACGAAATCGGTCTAATTAATGAACTTGAACGTGTGCAGCGAAGATCGGCAAGATTTGTAAAGGGACGATACGATAATTATATTAGCGTAACCAGTCTATTAAATGAATTGAAATGGGAATCATTGTCAGATCGCAGGTTGAAATTTAGACTTAATCTCTTCCACAAATTCCAAGGCAGTACTTTCAGTGATGATGTTAAAAATATTTTACGAACCCCAACTTACTATGGCAGACTGGACCATAATCATAAAGTTAGAGAAATTGATTGCCGAACTGACCGATTCAAAATGTCCTTTTTCCCTCGCACAATAAGAGATACGAATAACGGTAAATATGTCCTATCGGAGAGTAGCAATGAATAGCATTGGTAGCTGCATGTTGGTATGAGTACTTAAAGCTAACCCCACTAACAGAATGTTTTTGCATGTTTGCTTTGCAATTTCTATCTTTTTTAAATAGTGTAGTTCTGACTACTATATTTATACTATTCCTTTTTTATGCATGATATGTAGTGCATGTTTGGTGAGCAATCACCCCCTGCCACACACCCTTGTGGTGGCTTGCAGGGTATTATGTAGATGTAGATGTAGATGAACACGGCCCACGAATGACCAAACTCGGTGTAAGAAGAATACAGGGTGGATGGAACGGCAGGGTTGATTAAGAAGCGCTTCATTAATTACTCTCGAAAGTGTCGTATTTGCGCATTCCCCCTGTTCAACGAAGCTTCTCTTGGCGGTTTCAGGACGCTCAATAGAGCTAGTGTCCACACGCGATAAGTGGTGACCTCTGAAAGGACGACTCGATGCATTCCATCTGTCGCACGATCCGAAATTTTCTTTCGTCCAAAGCACGCCCATGTTATTAGCATATAGCGACTCCTGAGTACGAGATTCGACCTTTGATATTTTCCCTCTCCTCATCTCCCTGGTTGCCTCCCGAAAACAAACCGAGCTCGTGGCTCGGTTTGTTTTCGGGGCCTCGTGCGAGAAATGGCGCGCTGCTCCTCTCGTGTTTCGCAGCCTTCTCCACCAGCGGCGCCACAAATCGATAGGCTTGCGAGCCGGGGGCCTCGACCCACATCGCCTCTCGTCTCCCACGCGACGAAGCCTCGAGAGCCGGCCACTTGAAACTTGATCGACAAATCTAATCTCACCGTTACCTAGGCGACGCTCACTTCCCTGCGAGGCCCTTTATCAAAAGCCTGCTCGAGGGGGGTTGGATGGCGAAGGGGAGGGAGGAGATACAAACATGGGAGGGGAAGGAATCCAGGGGAGCATACTCATGCAGGACGAGCTACGACCAAAACAGCAAAAAAATACCTAATTTTAAACGCATTTATCAGAATACATCTTTCGACGCCTTTCAAAATCCTTTTCCGAGGTTAGTGCGTTTATTTTCGGAGCATTTTTATCCGGAAAATATCCTCCATATCCCTTCGCGATGTCTGAGGAGACAAATAATGGAAATAACAAACTGTGTTTCAATCCACAGAGTTTTTACTGGTGCTACTAGTTTCAACGCCACGGCGCCATAATCAGGTAAGTAAATGGCGTTGAAACTAGTAGTACCAGTAAAAACTCTGTGCATTGAAGCAAAGTTTGTTATTGTCATTATTTAGAATGGGCCTCCACAAAGTTACGCCTGAAAGGATTGAATTTGTCTGAGGTGGTCGTACCTTTCATCCCATTTCTACGCCCCAATAATATTTCATCTTCTCTCACGGAATCCCAATGCCACTTATTAAATCCGACGCCAAACTAATTTGCCACCCTGGAATTTTATCCACCTTCCTCCCAAGGGAAACGAATCGCAAGAATTTTGGCACCAGAGAAAAAAATTAAATCTGAATCTGCTCCACTCAGGTTTCAAGGGGTACGCAGCGAAATTTGTGGTCCGTCTTACAAATATGGAAACTGAATAAGAAAAGTTAAAGCTCGGTGAGTGTTTGTCAAAAAAATCTCCTGTGAAGATAAGTACACGTATAAAGCGTCTATCGAGCTTTGGAATGCTTTGATTTGGAATCTCAAGAGACTAGAGAAGTTTGCGAGCCAAATTAGTGGAATTCGATAAATTCATAGCTCACGGGTTCGATGTTTGATTAGCAGACATATTTCTATCCCCACAGCATGAGCGGGACAGAGGGAAGCGACTAATTCAGAGAGATTAACTTTCCGTCCGAAAAATAAAATGGTTCATCATCCCCCAGCATAATACAAGACATACCAGGAACATCCACTGACAAATTCTCTTTCATCTGTTTTTCCCCCTGATTTATTGTTTTTCCTATTCGCCATTTTTCTCACAGACGGCAACTAACACCGGACCCTGCCACATACCCTTACGGACGCTCGTAGGGGCCGTAGAAGTGGAGGACAGATTCTCTTCCTTTTCGTCATCATCACGGGTCAACAATCCTGAGATTGGTTTGACGAACATTTCCACTCGATTCTCCTATCAGCTAACCTCTTCATATGACATAATTCTTCTCTTTCACATCCTCCACTACTTGCTCTATATATCTCACGCGTGGCCTTCCTTTTCCATTCTTCCGAATTCACTTGTCTCTCAACTATTATCTTTATCAGGTCATCGTGTCTCAAAACATGGCCGTCTTCACTGCAGAGTTTTCAGAAGACCTTTTTCCACTCTTCGCACGACAACCGTTTGTCCATGCTTCACTGTCATAAAGAAGTGTGCTACAGATGTATGTTCCGATGAAATGTTTCCCCTTTTACTACCATTGTATTTCCAGGTGTAAGTATCAGTGGCGAAGGGTCAATAGAAGCACTGGAAGCACTGCTTCTCCTGATATTTTACAGAAATAAACACGTAGTTTTCTCACAATTAGTCTTATGAATGGATAATTTTACCGAGGAATATGAAGGAAGGAGGAAGGAGTTCATGATTATATTTGCTTCCTTTGGTGCCCCTCGCTCAAAACCAAGACAACATAGATGGTATGACTTTTCACCGTGTGTACCTCTAGCCACGTGTAAAGGCCCGCTGTTTGCGAGTCAACCACGCGTAGCTTAAATGCGAGTCTAAACTTAGGAAGCAGCAGGTTTCGGTGAATCCCTTGATTGAGACAATATATGCCATCCACGAGTGTGTTTCTTTACGACGGACGCGTAAGTATGTCTATTTTTCATTGCATTTAGATCGTGATTCGGTCTGCAACGGTTTTGGCTGCTTGGACATCATAGCTCTAAGAGTGCGAACGTTTAAAGTCGCTGAGGCTGATCCGCTTTTACGAAGAGCTACTTTTCCACTGAAATACCATGTTTTGGGGAAGCAATGCGCAAGTGTGCGTCAATCCCGCGCCATGAGAAGAATGCTTGCCGCGGTGTTCCCCACACAAGCGGAAGGTGAACGGAGAGGATTGTATCATAAAAAAAAACAACAAGATGTAATTTTAGTTCACTTTCTCACAAGAAAATGAAGTATTACCGAGAAAGACAGGCCGAAAACGGCAATAATACATTTGGATACAGCAACATAAAGACGTAAAATCTGCAATCATCATTTCTACGAAAAGCTTTGTGATTCCGTACTATGGCTCTGTGGGGGTAATAGTTTGAAAAAAAACATCCTGTTGGCCTTGCATTTTGTTTTCCAAGGGGAAAAAATGTCTGGAGTAAAACTGGATTTGAGGCTTTGATCAATTTTCGTAAGTCACAAAAAGGAAACAGCGAAAGCAACGGGGTCGTTTACCATATTTTTTTAATTGCCGAATCTGATAGAGTTTGTAAAATAAAAAGACCCGTATTTTTCCGTTTTTTGATCCGTCAATTATTTCCCGAGTTATAAGCGGCGAAAAACTGATGTTTTTAACCCTTTCGGAAAAGTGGGCGTGGTGAAACCTCTGACGTACATCGACTTCGTCCAATCACAACTGAGCCCGCAAAGTTACTTTGCCCTATCGCAAAGGGGGGGACACAGCTGACTCGGCCAATGGGAGCCGATTGCGACAGCATCTATGCGAGGAGGCCTTCCGAGAATCTCCCTCCACTCCCTTCCCCTCCCCTAAAAGCAGTCAAGGACGGGAGGAAAATGACGTCAATGTTATCACAGCAGTATTTTCGGTGGGCGTCACCTTTTGCTTATTAAAATTTTTGATTTATGAGTGTATGGTTGTGGTTAGAAGATTAATTTTTTCACTGACATTCATTTTTCGTTTCCATCTAACGATTTAGTGCACAGAATTGCGATTTCGGTTCCGAGTAAACGCCCCCATTTGGAAAAATACAAACTGAATATAGCAAAACACAACGAGAACGTGAAAAAAAGAAGACTTGTAGTTACTCGACCAGAGTTGGGTATTTCTGGGGAAGCAAGATCTTGATTTACGAGGCCATAACGGGACAGATATTTGTCAAATAGAGAAAATGAAATTGAGTTGCTTACGAATTATAAACGAAGAAACTTGGAGATTTCGATAGTTAACAGAATAATCACCTCGAATATTCATTTGTTTTTTCAGGAATGTCGACTGATATTGAAAATGATGTTAACGTCCATTTTAGAGAAAATTATTGATTAAATAAAAAAGGAAGTTTTCTTGGCCTATTTTATGGAATAATTCCAGACAAAACGAAAGATATTGCTACCGAATCTCAGTTATCCACAATATTAGGCTTTTTACGAATAGTTGAAATATTGAGGAAATATTTTCGTTATTTAAAGTTGTAACAACCAATCAGCTAGTTCCTTGGCTCGGCATGCTTTTGATATTTACAGGAATTAAAATGTGAAAATATAATGTGCAGTTTATAATATATAGTGTGGCAAACACAGCGGCCTTCAGACGAGAATGAGAAAAATGCCCTCAAGAAATTTTTGTGCACTGTTATGCTCATACACTGGAGATGTATCATCGCAGTTTCTCAAAGATATTAAGCCGTGTAAAATATTTTCATCACCCTTTTCGTAGAAGATACAGCTAAACTCAACTAAAATAACAGCAGCACCAGACGCAGAGCTACAGAAAAAGAATTCTGAAAATTGCTCCTACAAGATGGAATTACAATAATAATAATAATAATAATATTTATTTACTGTTCTTGGACTGGTCCATTAAGAACATAATTGAGTTATACAATACGATAGAGCTCATAACAGACAAATAACAAAATTGACATGGGGAAAATATGGGGATGGGCGGATACATTATAGTGAAAATAACATGAGAATATAAGAGAGAAGAAATAACAACAGAAGTTATACACTTTCGAGGGTTTGTATGCAGCGAAAAAATCTTTGCTTAAAAACAGACAAAGAGATAGAATCCTTCACATTCTTTGGAACACTGTTCCATAATCGTGCTCCGACCACAGAGAAAGATTTTTCATAAGTCGTCGTTCTATGTTGGGGGGTGATGAGAAAATCAGGGGCCATTCTAGTCAAAATGTTGGACTTATTATTTCTGACAGAAAAAAAATGCTTCAGGTAACTAGGTTGTTCATTTTTGAAAAGACAGTAGAGGTATGCACCAAGCAAGTATTTTCTCTTGTTTTTTGCCTTTAACCATGCAAGACGGGTAAAATAAGGGGAAATATGTTCATCCTTACTTATGTTGAAAATAAACCTAACACACATATTTAATAGGCGTTGAAGCTTAACATTGAGCTCTTCAGTTAGATCCTGGTAAACCAGGCAGCAGTAATCGATGTGAGGGAAAATGAGTGTAGATACTAGATGCTTGCGAGTGTGAGGTGGCAGAAGGCCTACAATAGTAGGCTGATTGAGACAGTGTATGAATACAAATGTGAAAAACGCAATTTACTACATTCAATTGCAGAAAATGATGTCACATTATGGGACTCATACGAAATTTGTTTCCTGCGAGGCCTATCATCAACTTTGAAAGATTTCAATTTTCAATTTTTTCTTACTCTAACCTTTTGTACTACCTCAGTCTGATTTATTATTTCAAATACTTAAAAAATGGTAGAAGATAGGAAGGCTTTCTCGATAGAAAAAGTTTTCAGTTTATCTGACAAAACTCAGAAAAGACTTTGATAATACTTAGAGAAAGGTAAATTTAATAGGTTTTGTCCAGAATGACTCTCCATTTGGACTAAGAATGAAGCTTGATACTATTTTGTAGGCTAAGAAGGTGATTAGATATCAGATAAAATACTTTACTTAAACGAAGAACGCTCTGAATGACGCAAATGAAAGAATTGAAAATTAACTTTTTAGACTCAAATCAGTTTGAAAAAATCAAGAACCAATTTCCGGGAAAGGAATATTCAAGTTTAATAGTTTAAAGCTACGGAAACTTCTTTGTTTTTCCTTGTGTGAGACTTGAAATATGCGTTTTCATTATTGACTTAGAAATACACAAGGAGAGCATTGTGAATTTATATCGTTAAATGACAATAGCTGATTTAGTGGAATTTTACCCGGAAGCATAGGAACTTGTTCAAATGACAATCACCCATCCCAGCGTCAAGCTGCCGAGAGGTCCTTCTCAGCGTTGAAGGTAATGAAGACATGCCTGCGAAACACCCTAGGCTAGGAGAGGATATCATATCTAGCGCATTTTGGTATTGAAAAGGCGTAGTTTGTTGAGCTAAGCCGGCTGTCATCGTTCTTTGACTCCGTGATGGAAATGTTTGCAAAAAATCGAAGACTAGACCTCCGATACAAGAAATGAGAGGAAGGCCTTTTATAGCTGGAGTATGTTTTTTAATTTAATTCATATTTCATACGTCCTGTCAGGGTTTCTGTCAAAATTTATACAGAGTAGCTACACAGTAGTGCGGCGGTTTCTTTTAACAGTTCCACATGCATAAAAGCAAGAGGATATAAACGGAAAAGTCTTCAAGGTTGCATATTTTACTGGGTGATGCTCCCCATAGTTCAAAACTCACGCTTCGCCACTGGCAAGTATATAGATTCTTTTGGTATAATGCGCTCTGTGCCTGGGCTTCTCTACCGACTCTCTCCTGCTTCGTCCATCGCTGGTTACTCTGCTTCCCAGGTAGCTCTTTCTTTCACGGGTTTAACATTGGTCTCGGCTTCTTCTCTTCTACTGCATACTATTGCTTTAGTTTTCTTTTTATAGACCCTAGGTTTTATCTCAACATTATATATTCCAGGTTTACTAAGGCCTTTTTTAATGCTTTAATGACCGATATGTCATCGGCGAAACGCAACGTGCTAATTTTTTCCCCGTGGAAATACACCCCTAAAGTCTTCTCTTTTATTTCGTTAATGTCTTTCTCGATATACAAATTGAAATTCACGATACGACAACTACGGATATAAGCTATCAAAGATTGACACGAAATACAGCCCAGATGTAGTTATACGTCCTATTCCCCAGACGGAGAAGGAAAAGATAAGGAAATATGGAGCCGTGACTCGCCTACATTGCTCAAGTGCAATCGCATGGACGCTAAAGCTACGAATTTCCCATTTTCCACCTTAGCGGATTGCCACATATCTCCACAGACATTATGGAAGAAATGACGAGAATATTGAATCGAGCGAACGGATAAGTGTGCGCGTAATCGCGTGAAAACTATTTTTTCATGCTAGTTATATCATCATTAGCCTGTTCCTGTCATTCAAAATCATAATACATTTATAACAGCCTCATTTCTTGCTATATGCTGTGAGTATCGTGATATGAGAATATTAAAATATAGAAAATTACTGAAGGAAATAGGAAAAAAACAATATTTCAGCCCTGCAATGTTCCACATTAGATTTTCTTGCAACCAATTACTCCGGATATTGGCTATTGAATCACACTCACTCACTCAGTGATTCAACCCGAAAGTTGTTTTTCTTCATATTTTTTTTGACTATTGAATATTGAAATAAAATAAGTCCTATCCCAAAGGCGGAGCACTACACTTAGAATGCTCTCCTATGCGTCAATTAACTATGGATTGCAATGAAAACCTAAGATCCAAATTGCAATGAAATTTCTTCACGGGTTAGACCCCGGTTTCTGAAGTTGGGTAGCCAGCACTAATGGTACTCATCATCATATTCTCTTTCAATATTTGTGACAATAGATATTGTAAAAATAAATATGCGACAATTTAGAAAAGGTAGAGTTTCTTTGAAATAGTGTGCGGAGAGAACGATCGCACGCTAATGGAAACGGGTCTTCAACGCAAAGGCTAAAAGCCAGTCGTTATTTTTTTTATTGGAATAACGTTCCCTTTGAGGACAAAGGAGCCAGCAGATTATCCTAAAAAATTGAGAATTCAAGGCTCAACCTACACGTGAAATTAAATGGCCACATTACTTTTATCTCCATAATTTCGCACAGCATGCGCACTAAAGATTTCACCCCACCTCTCGTCGGTCGAACACAATATAAGATGCAATGGTTTGAGGCGTAACTTGATGGAACTCCTTCATGATTTAACAGTAAAGAAGAACAACTTTGCTAGTTCCGCAAATATTTATTCACATGCGACCGGTTTCGATACAGTGTATCATCTTCTGGCCAGAAGATGATACACTGTATCGAAACCGGTCGCATGTGAATAAATATTTGTGGAACTAGCAAAGTTTTTCTTCTTTCCTGTTAAATACAATATAAGATCACGTAGAGTAATCGCGGAATTAGATTTCCTCTAAGTCACTGGTTATAAAGCTTTTCTGCTTCTGAAAAATCCTAGAATACTCAAACATACTCTCATCCCCTAACAACCATACCTACTTTTTATTCACTAACGAAGTTGGAAGATAGATACGGAATATATAAAATGTAAGTCAGAAAATATCCACCCGAAAAAAGTATAAAATACAATTTTAATGTCATGCTATTTTTAGCTATAGAATACTTTGGTAGACAAAGATAGTTCCATTTCCTGACGGATAAAAGGTTCGATCACCCATGATCTTGCCGAAATGCCTAAGGAGCATTAAAAATATATGGCTAACATTACTTTTTTATTTAGAAATAATTTGCTGCAATATCGCTATACTGAAATAAACCACAAAAACTACACTACAGTTAACATTTTACTCGTTGATTGCAACAACCACGTAATACAATTAATTCTTTCTTGTTTTTTCTTGTACCCTGTGAAGACGATTCTAGCACCCCCACACTCAAAAAGATGTTGGGTGAGGCATCCAATTCTAGCTGGATAATAAATAGGTGGCATGAATACCATTGTAATCCATACGACAGCCAATATGATTTGATAGACCAATTAAAACTGATATTCGCTATATGGTCGGCGCACCATTGTTGTAGTCCAGAAAGCTCTTGCGAAGAGCCTAGCTCCAACTAGTTGGATTAGACACCCATCGCGATTCTTCCGTTCTGCACAGAAATATTTTCTAAGCGCATTGCTTTGTTTCTGTAAACAATGCAACGATAGATATATTTTTATAAGCAGCGTGATTATACAATTGCTCATTTGTATCAGCAGCGTGAAATACAATACCACATTGTACGGAAAGAAAAGAATTTACTGCCAACCGCGTACGACTTTATATTTCATCTTTACACTGTAAACTGACATCGCAGTTGTAGTAGAAAGTTGAGAGGACTTCCAAGCATCCCTGACCACAATGGACCAAGTACTTCAAGAATATAATATGAGCATCAACAAGAAGAAAACTAAAATCCTGGTGTGCGGAAGAGAGAAGCTTAGGGCAACTATCACAATTCGAGGAGTGAAATTGGATCAAGTGGAGAACTTCACCTACCTCGGCAGCACTATAACTTGGGATGGAAGAAGCTCGACGAACATCAAGTGAAGAATAGCATTAGCTAAAGAGGCGTTTATGAAGAAGAGAAAACTTCCATGCTCAAAGAACCTACGGCTGCAAACAAGGAAGCACTTCATCTAAACATTCGTATGGAGCGTGGCACTCTATGGATCAGAGACATAGAACATCGGGAAAGCAGACCAAGGAAGAATTTAAGCCTTAAAACATGGTGCTGGAGGAGAATGTTGAAGCTTAATTGGACAGATAAAGTGAAGAACGAAGAGGTGTACTGAAGGTGTACAGGTGTGCAGATGAAGAAAGGAGAACATGGAAAACTCTACGGCAAAGATGAACCAGATAGATTGGACATAACTTGAGGCACAATTAATTCATTAGAAATATAATAGAAGGGAAGATTGAAGGGAAAGTCGCGTGAGGAAGACCAAGGGACAAATATATAGGACAAATAAAGAAAGACATGAAAGAGAAAACATACCACAGCGTGAGGAAATTAACTCTGAATAGGGCAGAATGGAGGGTTGCAGTAAACCAATCCTAGGATTTAAATACTGATGATGATGACACTGTAAACGATCATTGTATTGTTATTTTTACCATGCACCATTGCAGAAAGTTCAAAAAAAGTTTAAGGATGTGACAGCGAAAATGGCACTGACTAGTAAGATAATGAATACTATTGAATTTTAACGCATGGGAAAAGAAGTTTTTTTTAATACTGCAGTTGATTGCTTTATAAGGAATTGCCTATATTATGGAGAATATAATTTTGTTAAAGTACATCAGTAATATACACTAGCAGCGAAGAGTTGAAAATGTGGGCGAGAATGATGATTGCAATGAAAGTGGTGAGGTGTGTTTTGTATGTGATGAGTTGAGTATATTGGGTTTGGATAAAATTTATCATACATCTGTGACCCTTTCCAATGCCTCAGGAGAGTAAACGTGAAGCGGTCACGCTTTACACTGGAGCTAAGAAACGCAGGCGACTTGGGCGCCATGCACGTCGACGTGGATGACGTAAGCGAACATGAGAAGCCCTCAGGGTGAGTACGATTTTGACGTATCGTCCTTAGGCCGCGGTCGGTCGCAGAGGTATCTACGTTCGTGTGTGGCAGGGGGTGAAGATCACCAAACGTGCACTATTGACATGTAACTAGGATATTTAATGGTGGCATGCAGGATAATAGGGTCAATTGCAGCTAGATGGTTAGTATCTACATAATAAGAAAGGGAATATTGGTTGTTATTACATGCATCATGTATTACAGACCACTCTAAAAATATTTCACCCACTTATCTTTTTGCTACGCTGCCCATTGTGTTCTCTTATGGTACGCGGGAAAAATGACATTTTAAATCTATCGGTACAACAATCTATCTCTCTAATCTTGTTAATCTGATCAAACCTAGCATAGTACGCAGGGGTTCTGAACATATATCTAAAGTCATCTGTGAACAAATCGGTTCCGAATTTACTTAAAAGGTTTAACCTAAATTTTAACCTGCGTTCTGATAGTAATTCCCATCCTAGTTCTCCTATTTAACTCGTAACACTTATACAATTATCATAACGGCCTTTAACAAATCTAGCGGATCTCCTTTGCACACGCTCTAATTCTTTTATCATACCTTCCTCGTACGGATCCCATATACTAGCGGCATATTCTAAATGAGGCCTAGAACCCTTTTTACGAATCCTAGGCCCGTATTCTCGTTTGAAACGCAACCTCGGTTATCTCCCCAGCAACGAAACCGAGGTTGCGTTTCATTGATTTCCTCATTAGAATGTTTACAAAAAGTTAACGCGAGTCCCGAAAACCTATGGTATCCCTTGGATACCACTAGAGTTTCAGAAAGAGAATAAGGACCCTAATCTACGGTTTGCTACAATAGTTATTTCCTTGATGTGTTTCCCCCATGATATGTGACATTAAGGTACGGTACGGGCTTGGCAGACTCATCGTGGCAAGGCAGACTGTGGCGGTTGAAGAACGGTCTATTACACTTGTATCAAACGACTATTTATTGAATTCCAGATTTCATGAGAAATAACACACATTTAAAGAAACAAACACGCAAACAGAATCAGGGAAAAAGAACGTAACAAATCCTAATACTAGCATAAAATCTAATGCCTGTGGGCTTTAATCATTATGACATCGAAAATTAAAGCTAATTCACCAGATCGAATGACAATGATTGGTAGGGCCAACAACGAAATGAAAGATGGTGGAACCACAAAGAATCTACACTCTTTCAGTTCTTCTGTTGTGTTCACCGTTTCGAAAAGCAATAAACTCGTGGCGTTTTTATGAGCACGATTTTGAACGAATAATCAAACAAACCTTCCTTCCTGAATTCTTCTTACACAAAAAACAAACAAAATTAGGAGGGGGAAGGGGAAATGGAGAAATAGGCGGAGTTGGGGGATTTGCTCCGAACTTTCTCCCTTCATTGGGCAGGTGAGTGCTCCTCGGAAATCGTGGTGAGGTCCAAGAGAGTGGTCATGTGGACAGTACTTACCGTGGGAGTATTGCGGGCGACGATGCTGGCGCTGAACTGCGGCGTCTGCGGGCTATGACAGCTGCTTCCGTTGGGAGATTTCTGATCGTGATGACACTGAGCACGGGATACAGAGCGCGGAGCCTCCTCTCCAATACAGGGTTTTCTTGCCAATGCAGGGACTTCTTTTCCGTCTTTTCCTCGTATTCGCCTGAAGGTTCCCTTCCGCTGTCTTCCCGTTCCGATAAGCTTTTTCTCTCTCCTTCCTCGTCACCAAGACTATGGACTTCAGCCTCGCTCGCAGCATGATGGCAGTGTTCTGCGTCGCCATTTGAGCAATACTTTTATTCTCCTGGCTCGTCTCGTTCGTTCAGTCTCTTCTCCTCGATTTATCTAATCATTTTTGGGCTCTGACAATGAGGCACTGGGTTGCCGCCTTGCAAACCGGCAGCGGGGGGACACGACGACTTCACTGTGAAATGGGACATATATTCACATTTGAATACAAAACACGCGAGCCCGCCGTGCATCACTGGGGAGGGGTGAAGGTCAGTGACGCCTGGCCACTCGTGAACGTAAGAAAAAGGGGCGGGGACACACATCACGTACATCGCACAATGTCAAACGAGCCAACCTATAAAACCGCGTTAAACCGGGCCGTCCTTTCTCAATGTGAACTCCCACCATCCTAGCCACGTCCAAAGGGCCGGGCCACAGTATGAAGTATTAACAACTGAAATAGCAATATCTGTAAATACTGGTAATTTACCAACCTTCCAGCAAGTTTTGTGAGAATGCTAAACAATAATTTGTGTGTGGCATTTAGACCTGAAGTTTGAATGCATACCGTAGCGTATAATATGAGAATTTGAGTGTCGTTTTATCTTGGTTGATCTATTTCTGTCCTTCGTTAATAAACAATATGTGAGCATAATAGCACGGTTAACATTTTTTGCCATTTCTATATGTCATTAAAACTGATTAAATTTCAATAATAATAATCTATTTAAGATAGAACTTATTCCATGTACCGCCAAACAGCTTATCTTTTTCTGAAGAGGATTTAAGCAGGTTAATGTCAAAATCTCCCATCACAACTATATTTTCATGCATAGAAATATGATACCCGATAAATTTTTCATAGTCTTGTAAATTTTGAGATTTGGGAGGTCTATATAAGATTGCGATTAACATTTTCGTAGGCGGTCGGCGTAACTCGAAGCATAAATATTCTGGCCGGTTCGAATATGCACTAGGGGATGACCCAATAAGTGCCACTTGGAAGGAGTCATGGACGCAAATGCCCACCCCACCTCCTCTCTTTTCTTCATGGTCATTTCTGAACAGACGATAGTTGGTAAGTGCTACAAAATCTCAGGAAATAGATGATTTCATCCGGGTTTCGGTAACACCAGTTACATGCACATCACTACGTCCATAGTATAATTTAAATTCAATGAAATGGGCCGTTAGTATGGTAATCCAATACTGGTAATCCAAAAGCTGGAATGAATAAATAGTCAAGACAGCAAGCACATCGATTACTTGCTGTATCCACTGCAGTTGGATGTGGGAGCCAACTACTGGCGGACTATGAATCCAAGAAAGTTGTTTGGTGCAGCCAACTCCAACGGTTGGTTGGTTGGTTATTCAGGGGAGGCGACCGACAACTGAGGTCATTTGCGCCATTTAGGATAGGTGGATAATTGGGTAATGGTAGGAGTTTTCAGGAAACGGAGGAAGGGTGGAGTGAAACCCGGCGTCGGCATTAGCCTACTCTTAACGAAAGGCGCCAAGGGGACCACGGCTTTACGTCCCATCCAACGGACGGAGTACTGAACTTGAAATGCCCTCCACTAGGCACTCAAGTGGGGACCGGTTTTCCACTGAAAAATCTGCCACTGGAATCGAACCCGGGCCCTCGGGATGGGATGCCAGTACTCTAGCCACCACACCAACCCGATCCCCGCCAACTCCAACGTATCATTGCCACATTTTAATGGCTGCCTCAACTAACTAACTGGAGAGCGATCCAGTATCCAACAAAGTTGGTTATCATGTCCAATTCTTGGTTACTGCATCCTTTTTTTTCAGTGCTGCGGTGTGTGAGCATTCCCGGTCTATGAATTATTGCTCTAAATGAACATGCGCTTTTACAAGTCCAGGAAAAACTGGTTTCAGTTGCTTCCGAGCGCAGATTATAAGAGTGGTCTAATAGTTTTGTAACGACATAGTTTAATACGTTAGATAATACACACTCTCAAGGAAATATTCCGGCAAGTTAATTGGAGTGAATGGACTGTAGACTTTCTCGCGGAGGGGAGGTAAGGGCATTCAGGCGAAGGTCCTGAATGCTGGTCACACCTCCGGATTTAATTATTCCACAGGCCCTTCTCTCAAAGCAAACTTCCTATCCTTCGTTGGCTATGCAAACGTTCCCCGCCTCTGTACGAGGAAAAAGAGATCAAATATAAGCCCCTTGATGGCTCAGAAAACTTTCGTCCTCTCAGATAATGACCATAGATTACGTTTCCCCATTCTAGAACTGCGCGAAAAAGAAAACGTTCTCCTCTCTCCAGTCTCACCGCTCAATGATTCAAAATGTTTTGCTGAAATCGCCTTATTTATCTCCAAGAGTTCTAACGCCTATGTGAAAGAATCTATTATATTCCGCAAACAAAATGACCTCGTGATTACAAAGACTTTGCCCACGCATTTCCGAAATGATGTTTCCCAAAGTTTACCATCATTAGTAGCTCGTTCTAAACACAAACAAAGCGAAACACTAATATTCCCATTATACACTGCACCATCATACCTGCTTTCATTCTATTCTATGTTCCACGGTCCCAAAAGTGATTAAAATCAAGGAAGTTAGAATGAATTGGAGGAGGCATTGGCATGCTAGCCCATAAGTGACAATAAAGCCAGAATGGGGGTGCTTGGGAAGGACTTGGCCCCACCTCCTCAAAAACATTGTGTTTTATGCGGCATCTTGGGGAGACTGCCATGTGTATTAAAAAATAAAATAACAATGAAAGTTTAACCCGAATTCATTGCAGCTGAATCAGTTAACCTTCCTAAGACTATTTAAGGGAGGTATTAATCTATTATATTTCTCTGGGAGTTTTTATTACTACAACTTAATTAAACGTCACCTATTTAAACTATACATTGGTCGCTTTTATGCCAGCTTGCGTACTCTCCTGTTTCTTTGAAGAATTTTAAATTCGTGAAAGAAACAGAGGAAAGGTTTCTCTAAGGTTTAAAGCGCAAAAACAACTTCATCCTTATCGCGAGTAGCAATCTCGTATTTCCGTGCCTACTAAGATGGCCGCTGGCTTCTCAAATCAGCTGCGATTTTCATCCAGTATATTCTAACCTTCTTGATTACAGCGACCCGTGCTACACACAGCGATCCATTGGCGTATTTACTGAGAGCATAGAGGCTGAGGCTAATCACAATGAAATGATGGGGCATTATGCTTTTTCGGTCTGTGACGCACGACGATACACAGTCGGTAATTTTTTTAAAAGAGATCGGGACTCGGGTGTCCTTTCGCGCCATCACGTGCAGGCATCTATGGCAATTTGAAGCCAGGCCGGTGAAAATATCGCAACATACCGTATATCTGCAAAATATAAACATATGTTGTTTGTGTATCGACTCACCAAAGCTAATATGTCGCTACTGTCACCTAATTGCCTACTGTAAGTAAACAGCAAGTACCCCGTGAATGCAACACGTGTCTATAAAGTAGTAGTACTGTACCATTTAGTTGCCATATTAGTTTCTGTAACGCAGTGGTACTGCATCTCTTAGTTTCGGGCAGGTTGCCAATTCTAAAATATTTTTTTGCAGATAAAACCACCTTCAAAAGTCCTCAAAAAGTTGTTCGAAAGCTTAAAAAGTTGCTATGATTTATAGTAGTGTCAATTCGACAGTATTAACTGTTTTTAAACTGCAGTTTAGATAATATATATAAGAAAAGTTGTGTTCAACCCGAAGGTTGGTTTTTTGATAGGTGTGGGTAGAGCTGACCCCGTACTAAGCCGTTGGCGTGTGAAATTCTCACATTCAGGGTAGAGGGGGCCAGTTTCTTTCCCTGACCCACCTAGTGATGGAAAAATCGATTTCGATTAAAATCGAAAATCGAGTTTTAATAGTCAAAGATTGAGGAAATCCAGATCGAGCCATGATCTTCGAGTTTCGATCCAAACTCGATTTTTCAACTTCGATCTTGGCCATTTCGTTTGATCTCAGCAGCGCGTAGTAGTCAGTAGAGGTCCTCGATGAACTGCCACTGAGGTCACTTGTTGTTAGAAGTAGATGCCAGTAGAAGTTAGGCAATACCTCAACAGGCCACCCGTCGATAGGAAAGTCAACTCCAATCCTCTGAAAGTCTGGGAGGAGATAAAGGGTGAATACCCCAACACGTACCGTTTCGCGATCAGAGTGCTGAGTATGATAAAGTCATCCGTCCCATGTGAAAGACTTTTCTCTAAGACCGGTAAAATTGGAAAGGCACGCCCTAGGTCATCAAGAAAGCATCTCAATCAGTTGATCTTTCTTAAAAATTTTAGTGAAGCCGAATGGTTCCAAGTGGTGATCCACATTAAAGTAAATTGTGAATTTTTACGAATTCAAGAATGTTTTCTAAGTATATTTTTAGGGATTTTTTTATATTATTCAAATATGTATTATGAGCGTTTTTCATATGAATAATAAACATGTTTTTGTACCAACTGCATTTTCTTCAAAAATGAACCGTAGATTTTTTCGATTAATCGATCTTTTGGTTCAAATTTCGATTTTTGCCGAAAAGTCGAGCTTTTCATTTCGATTAAAAATCGATTTTGACCCGACATTTTTCCATCACTAGACCCACCCGCAATTTACTATGAAGTTCTGACACGCAGTAAATCGAATCGCGAGGATTTTAGGTAGGGACATCCAGAAAGGCTCTTGCCCGAAATTTGAACCCGGTCAGTGGCTCAGCGCTCTACCCACTAGGCCACCACGACCCCAATATATAAGAATAGTTGTATAAAAATAGCTTAATTGATCGTATCACTATGTAATAAAATATCTGACATATTTTCTGGAAGGAGAATGACAAATTTGAGAATGACAACAATAGTTGAAACCTGGGTCGGTTTATTAAAAGTTGTGGAATTGACTAAAGGTTATTATAAATTATATTCGCTACCATGAATTGTACCTCGAGTTGCGTGTGCGTGGTGCATGATACTGATTATTCACCCCCGGCCACTGCAGGGGATTATTCGGTGGAAGTAGATGTACTAATATTAAAGACGGATAATTAGCAATTCCGGCTATCAACGTAAGTCTCGAGTGTTCGGGATGGACTTCGAGTGCCTTCGGCAAAGCGGAAGCCGGCTGATTGTTGCCCCGCTCTCTGCGAAAACACGGCTTCGACGTCGTCTTAAGCACACACGCACACATAGGGACAAGATAAGAGAGAGACAGAGAGAGTTGTATGGAAGGAAAGTCAGACCGGCTGCTTAAGCCCTTTGCTTCCGTCTGAGTGAGACCGTGTAACATTCGCGCACCGCCTTAATTACTCAATACGTTCCCCTCGAGACAAAAGAAAAGGGGATTTAGCCCGGGGAACTTCCCTTTCACCCCCTTCACACTCTCCTTCTCTCTCTCGCCGACCTGACTTTTACTTCCAGCCGGCGACTGATAAAATATTCACTCTTTCGGTAACAGGAAGCCTTTCGCTGTTTTCAGAGCTGCGCTGCAAAGGGAGAACTTTTAAGCCAGCCGAGTTCCGAGAAAACATAATCCCGACCCACTCAATATTGATCCGGCAAGAAAGAAGAAAAGATATTCGCTTCCAAACACGAGACGGAAGGTGTGTAAGTAGCATGGATCTGAAAGACGGAGTTTATCTCGGGGAACAAATATATACAAAAAACATAACATTTAGATATGACGTTTAAGCCGGGAGAAAATTCAGAGCGGAAAGGTATCCCGAAGCTTGCTTTTCAAGACCCAGCGGATGCGTTATCAATTTATTTACCCAAGGTGAATTAACACTCACCTCCAATTCAAGGATGATCGCCAGGAGTCTATTCCCAGGGAGATGACTTATCCACTCCTCTCGATCTGAAAAAAGTCAAAAAACTCGAAATTACTTCCATGATTATTATCTTATTAGAGTTCTACCGGGTATGGTAGGTTTACATGGATACATTATCTTTTCAACAGCCCCTATCGATCAAATGATGTCTGTATTTAGTTTCAAATACTTGATATCTCCAATACTTCTACCCAAGCTACCCGTTCTTCACATAACGGAACCACACTTACCCAATTATTCTTCTCCATATCACGTCCTTCAAATTTCTTCGCTCCTTTTTACCATTCACTCACTCTACCATCTGCTAATTTCTTCAACCAACTTCCATTCCTCCCCCACCATCTCCAACACTTCCACTCTCGTCTTCCTCTCTACTCGAATTATCTTCTCCTTCTCCCTCAACACCAACATCTCAAAAAACCTAATTGCAAGATGATTTTCATCTTCTTTTTACGAATAGTTTATGTGGGCCCCACACTGCTACGCCAAATATTAGACTATTCACCACTCTTTCTTATACGTCTCTGCTCAACGACCATGTCATTTATTCTCTTGCAAAAACCTCTCTCGCCAATTCAATTCTCCTTCAGGCTTCGACATCGCTGCACCAATTTTCCTCTCACATACCACCAGACAGCTCTAACTTCTCAAGCTTCTAACTACATATAAATTTAATCCGATATTTTTTGGTTAATACCAGTTTGTCACAGCGAACATTTCATAGAGTGACATTGTTTTGTTACCTTCTCCAATAAGGTATATTATTTACAAGTAACTTAGACGAAGTTGTGAACATCTACTATTATATAAATATCGGACATTAAATGATGGTGTGAAAGCCCATGAAGTAGAACGTTGGAATGCTGGCTAGAGATACGGGGTCGAATACGAGAGTGGTGTTTGGATACATAAATTACCACGCATACGGACTCTTAAAACATCACCCAATTTTGCTGATTTTCTAGGTACCATAATCTCCCAGAAGAAAGGGTACCAGATCTTTCTTGGAAGCCGCAGAGAAAGGGACTAACCCCTTTACCCTGATATGCAAAGTTCAGGCGCCGTTGGACCTAAGTTCTTTGTAGATCTCTGTCCTCACCAACCCCCGATTGACCTTTTGGGCTAAACGCCTTCTGTTAATAATCTACCATTCACATTTCATTGGCGGCGAAACGTAATAGTTTTATAGTTAGGTTTTCGGGTGCATCGACGGCTATTCGCACCGTACGCAGCCTAAGGTGTTCATAACACGACTACTACCAGCCGTGAATTATAGACTGAGTTAATATTGGGATTCAAATAGTAATTACAATTTTGAAAATGAAACCGATGATGAAATCTAATTTTGTCAAAAATACCTATCTCTGTTGAGTATAAAATAGCGAGGCTTAGGCGAAGAGGGTCGTCACACAGAACGTACTCAGGACCTAACGTGATACCTTGCCTATTGAGCACATCCCGGTGCTAGTCGCAATCCGTCAGGGAGTGTCGAGCAGACAGATAGATGACAGTCGCAATCGTCACAGCGCGGTGGAAGTTTCTCGTCCGTGAAGAGAAAGGAGAGGGTCGGAGCGAAAGGCTCTATCCGAAAGCGTTTGATGACGAATTCCTTACCCGTAAAAGTAGGAGGGCAACGCTAACGCAACCGATTTAACATTGCGAAATTTATTATTACCCGTTTTTATCCGCGCATTACACCATTGATCACTGACCATTTTCTGAAGCATACTTCGGAGGTTCTCACGAAGTATCGGAGTCTGTGTTTGTTCCGGGAAGATGAAAGCATCCTTTGCCAATGTGTCGGCCCCGTCTTTTCCGGCAACTACCACATGCCCAGTAACCCAAACGAAAGAGATAGTAAATCCCTTCCTCGCGAGGGATAAGGGGGAAGACTGAATATCCTACATTATCAGGTGAATGGGGAAAAATCCGGAAATAGAATTAAGAAAACTCATGGAGTCCGTGCATATGGCACAGGGGCCGCCAAAATCTTTGATCCCGTTCAGGACCATCCCAATTTCCAGAAGCTACGCTGTGTAAACACTACACAGAGGGCTTAACCTGGCTTGGATGACTCCATGATGGGACGAGGTAACTTGGCAGGCACGTGTGGTAACCGACCTTGAGCCATTCGTGTGCACGGGGATACGTTTGGGCGGACTGCACAAGTATTCGCCGAAAAGTCGCTGATACTCGGATGCAATGGGGTAAAATTTACACACCGAATTTAGAACTAAGCAAATTTTTGGCGTTGGAATCAACCACGGCGGGTGATTCGAGTACCCGATACGGTATACCTCTGAGAGCGCACTGTTTATGACATTTTTAAACGTATTCCAAGTAGCCTGATGTCCCTTATCCTTGTAATAAAAACATTTATAATTCTACAATTAAAAAGAATTTTCAAACATGGGTGAGCTTACGTGGTTAAAACTTTGGCGGCATAACTATACATCAAAACATTCTTCCGGTACACGAATACCGGGTTCGCCCGCATCAGCATAAATGCTTCGAGAACATTAATGCCTTCGGGATCAGTCTTCGAGCCTATTGATGGTGAGCGGTAATAAACTTTCGGCAGTAACAAGTTTGGAAGACCTACAGAATACGGCAAGATCATCCATAAAGAGTGGTCCCATTATATGTGGCTTTATACAGTCTGTCCCCTCGTTAATTGCTGATGCAAATAGCGCGACATAATGCTCAGTACGGGGCCATGGGGTAATCTGTTGCCCTCGATGTATTGATTAGATTAATATTTACCTATTTTTATGCTAAACGCCTGGTGGCAGCGAAACTTAAGGATAATTCGATGTAAAAGCAATAGCAAAAATAAAGCCTGATTGAAAAACGTTTAAAAAAATTAAGGATTGATAATATCTGAAACAAAATAACACATAATTTCAGATCATAATGTAGCTCTTATTAATAAAAAGATTTTTGTGTGACACCGCAGGCGGTAATTAGAAAGGAACATTGCCCCCTCCTCTGACCTTGACGTGTGAATTTTAAATGAGATCAGCCATCGATTTCTGCTGACCTTCACCCTCAGCGACCAGAATGACCTTCAAGTTGAACACTGCGGTTACCGAAAAAAGGGCAAACGCACAAAAAACTAACTCGCAATTTTTTATATAAAAACACATTTTACTTTTTCGTCCCTCCTCATTCATGAAACATTAAAACCATCAACACTCAACTTTCACTCGTAAACTACGACGAAAAAATTCATTTCCGCTTGAGAAGGGAGGAGAGTGTGTGGATGGAAAAAGTATTTTAAGGAGGACGGGATAGTGAAAGTCTATACAAAGAGTCTAAAGACTGCTTACAGTAAACGTGAGGAGTTTTGGAAGAGGAGGAAGGAGATTTTAGATCAAAAGAGGAAGAAAGTATGCCTTACTGAAGAGAGAAATGCGCACATAGGGAAGGGGCGAAATTGGATGCGGCTGGAAGAGAAGTTGGAAAGTTAGCTCATCTAAAGAAAGGGATGGTGCAGGTAGGGCAGGAAAGGAAGAAGGGTCGTCAGGGCCCTTAAGCAGAACAGTAATTGGCGCCCCCATACCTAAAAAAATAAATTTAAAGAAATGATTGTTTATTTTAACAAGTTTCTTTTGTAGAAACAATTAATCAAGTCGCCCTTATACCACCAATTTCATTTCTTCAACACAATAACGACGTAGACTTCGAAACCGAAAGGCCGCGATTTGAATTTCCCCCTGTAGGTGTAAGTTTGAAACCGTCAAGATTATTTCGAATACGTAACCAACGAGTCAAGTGACGTGGAACAAGCACGAATGGTTCGCAAAATATGCAAAAATGTTTTAATTACTCATTACAATCTCACTCATTGCTCACTCTAAGCAGCTGTAAACAAGGTAACAATAACAATATCTATCTAGCTATTGAATAGCTCTAACGCTTTAGCAGGAAGGAATAATATCAACGTATACATACATACATATAAAAAGGTTCAAAATGCAATAAAAGTCCTTCCCCCTTTGGGTCGTATGGTAAGCTCTAATGGAAGAATTTTACAATCAACTCGACACTCCTCTTTCTTCTTTAGCTGAGTTTACCGATAACTCACGAAAATGATAATCACGGCCTGCAATAAACGCATTTATTTTACTTCTCGGGGCAATTTACGAGTCGTAATAACTGAGAGGAACTATGATGTTTTCACTTTATGCTCGCGAATGCCACTGTTTTATTATCAATTTCCAACTCAGAGCGATTCCATCCAAGGTCACATTTCTACACACTTTTCTGCGAAGTACTGATGCCAGTTTAGTGAAGAACCGACCTGGCACCCTAAAGGTCGCGGGATCGAATCCCGCCAAGGCCATGAAATTTGTTTCCTTCACAAAATTAAGGCTAGGATTAGTGAGACTGGACGGTATGACATGAGTCAAGCAGATGGGATCAGCTTAAATCTGATTCTAGGGGATCGGGTGGGTTTGGTGGCTTGTCTGCTGGCGTCACATCTAGAAGACACAAGGCTCCAATCCCGGCAGTGGCAGAGTTTTTTTTCAATACTATATAAGCCCCCACTTATAAGTGCTGTGAGAAGAGCAATTCGAGGTCAGCACTCCATCGGTCGGATGGGACGCCAAACCGCGGACCCCTTGGCGCCTTTCTTTAAGTGTTGGGTAGCGCCATCGCCGGGTTTAACTCCACCTTTTCTCTGCTCCCTAAAAACCCATCATATCCTAAATGGAGCGAAAGATCTTTGATGCCGGTCGCCTCCCCTAAACAGCTACCACCTAGTTCTCCTACGAAATGTCTATTTCCACGCAAACTCTTCCGTATATCATACGACTATTTCACGCTTAAAATTTACCTTTTATTTTAGAATTATAGCGCTTGATTTACGGCGAAAAATCTTTTTGCATACACAGATCTACCATAGTTATCAGTGTTTGCTCATCCTAAGACCAATTTCTTGTACCTACTTACTTAGTTCTTTTCTTAGTTAATAATCATCAATTTAACTCATCAATTTAAAGAATTCCTCTTTCACACAATTCAATATTTCCTCCAAATATAGTCATCCGTACCCTTCCCCATAATTCTATTCAATTTTCATTCACGGACAATATTCAAGAGAAAATTTTGCCTTATAATATTCCTATCCTACACATACTACGTTTATATGAAGAGGCTGGCCGATAGAAGAAATTGCGTCAAACCAATCCTAGGATTGTTGACCCTTGATGATGAATATGATGATCCTACACATATTGTAGTCCATATTTCATGCCTCAAAATATTCTGTAACAATACACTCAAATAACTTTCAGTTCTTCATTTTTGACTGTCTATGACCCACTACTGTATAATAGTACATGCCGGATGATGGTTACCGTTAAGGCCGCTTTACACGATACAATTTTTTGCACAATTCCTTGAACCAACACTTGTATAAACTGAACGAAATTGTATGTTTGTCTGAATGGAATTAGAAAAGGCTCTATTTTCAGTTCAGTCATTCAGGCATTCGCACAAGCGTTCACACAATATGCTGCTTTACACGGTACAATTTTCTCATACAAGCAATTGCACAAGAAATTGTACAAAAAATTGTATCGTGTAAAGAGGCCTTTAAGAACTTGTCTTCTTCCTTGCTTTGTTGTACAATTATACGTCCTCACTTCTATCAAAATTCCACGATTTCCAACTCCACCGAATATTAAGGCATTCCTGCCTTTCCTTGATTATTAAACTATTGTCTTCTCCAGAGCATGCCACGCAGAAGTTCTGAAAAAGGCTGGTAGAAAAAGAAGCTTGAAGAAAATTCTGAAACAGAGACGGGATAACCTCGTTGGTCATGACTTGTAACATGACGGTCGCTTGAAGCAAGTCGTCGAAAGAGAATTGAATGGAAAGCAAGGCAAAGGCGTGCCTGTGATGAGATGCATGGGACAAGTAAATACGGATGGAAAACAAAAGAATCTCTTAGGAATTTAGAGGTTAGTGTAAAGTCGAGGTGATTGGTGAGTTGCATCAAACTAATCTTAGTTTTAATGGCTGGTGATGATGATGCGTTCTTCCAATGCTGGTTATTGAAGTTATATCTCTCTTACACTTTCTCTAGTTTATATTCCCTAGGTTCAGTGAATTCATTCGCAATTAAAATCAGAAAATAAAGCATATTTCTCCCATGCACACAGCCTTGAACTCCTCGAAAAACTCACACTATACCGAGAAACACCCCTTAAATCAAGTCACCCATCCTTTCCAACGAGAGGGAATCGAGATTCAGTGATTTTTAATCACGTCCTACAACACGAGAATACCCTGACGAGCACGAACGTGCGCGAACTTGAAATTATACGAGTCACGTTAATCCACGTGAGTGTTTACGCACTAGTACGCAATTTGCCGATGTGTGATCATCGTTGGGGAAAGCTGGACTCCTCCCGAGCCGTATATTTATTATTATTTGAGCGCTCCCCGATCAATCCAATAACAACGTCCAACTCGCAAGGCATCCCGAGGACGTTCCCGGCGATGACTGCATCGTGCACCTGGGGGTAGGCGGCGACACGAGCTTAGACGATCACGTGGACAGGAAATCAGGGATGGAACGGCTTTACAGGATGGCCTGAAGCAGTGGCGGATCCAGGCCCATATCTCGGGGGGAGGGCAATATCTGCCAATATGCTATATGATGTATTGGTGGTATGGAATATCACCTAATTGGGGGAGGGGAAGGAAAAATTGTAAAAATATGAAAAAAAGAATGGTGAATTTGCATACAAGTTTTTCTGGTTTTCAGCATATTTTCACATTTTAAATTCTTATACTATTTGACTATTGCCCTATGACTTAGGCAGCAAAAAACTTAGGTTTACCTTCGTTCAGGGACATTTTGATTTCTTTCCTGAAAATCTTACTCTTACTTGTAGATATTTAATATGACCAAACTACTACACTGTTTTAGCTACTCTGAACTACTTAAAAAGGTATTGTCATCGACAGTAAAGTAGTTCAAATTTTGGAAAGTTGAGCTTAATGCTTTGTGATATTCACTAAAAAGCAAAATAACATGATTATGAGAATACTTTGTAGCTAATAAGAACTTAGCACAAAGGTTCTGATATATGTAATAAACTTATCTTACAACGATAATTTATAATTATGCCCAAATTCATGAAAGACTAAGAAAGTAAAACCACAAAATAATTAGTATTCAGAAATTTAATTACAACTCTTTTACAAACTACATGCATTCTAAATAATTACTTGTAACTGTAATCTTCTTTTTCCTCCTTTAGCGTAACGTTCAAGCACCTTGTCAACATTTACATCAATATCTTTGTGGATAAATTAAATACATAACCCATTCGATCTTTCCTCAACCATTCGGGTTCGTAGCCATGATTTAACAAGATTAAGGCTCCTGAATGACCTTTCAGCACTTGCAACACTGATTGGCCGTGTGATAAGAGTTTTCAATAAATTTCTTACGGTGGGAAATATATCTTCATCACAGCTCTTCAACCACTTACAGTAACCAGAATTTTCTTTCCTTCCTCTTTCTCTCTCAACCACTTTGTTTTCCAAATATTTATTTCCCCATCAATTACAGCTTCAGATTGAACAGGCAGAAGAGGTTTGAAGTTCCTAACAACTTTCTGAAGCCTATCTTTGGCATTTACTTTTTCATTTTCAGCAGTGGTGTTGGAGTTCAGAATGCATACAGGTAACTATATATTTAGATCAAAACACATTAAGGTATCTTGGGAAAACCATGTCTGAAGATCACCAATGACATTGTTCAGAAGTGGATTGTACATGGATCTTACGTAGTAGTCTACAATGGGGTCGTTTACCATATTTTTTTTATTGCCGAATATGATAGAGTTTGTAAAATAAAAAGACCCTATTGTTCCGTTTTTTGGTCCGTCATTATTTCTCGAGTTATAAGCGGTGAAAAACTGATGTTTTTAACCCTTACGGAAAAGTGGGCGTGGTGCAACCTCTGACGTATATCGACTTCGTCCAATCACAACTGAGACCGCGAAGCTAATTCGTCTTATCGCAAAGGGGGGGACACAGCTGGCTCTCCGAATGGGAGCGATTGCGACAGGATCTGTGCGAGCAGACCTTCCGAGAATCCCCCTCCACTCCCTTCCCTTCCCATAAGAACAGTCAAGGACGGGAGGAAAATGACGTCAATGTTATCACAGCAGCTTTTTCGGTGGGTGTCACCTTTTGCTTATTTTAATTTTTTATTTATGAGTGAATGGTTGTGGTTAGAAAATTAATTTTTTCACTAAAATTATTTTTTCGTTTCTATTTAACAATTTCGTGCACAAAATTGCGATTTCGGTTCCGAGTAAACCCCCATTATGTCTGCGTCATGGCTTTCTCAGTGACGTTGCTTCTTCACGACAGCTTTTCGGCAGTGGTTTTGGCCACACAATATATCTCTGCAAAGGACTCGTCGCAGTTTTTTCTACTGTCTTTCAAAGATGTCAGGGTAATAAAAGAAATGGTTGGCGAGTTTACGCTGTGGAAGTTATTTTTCATTATAAAAAAGAAAAAAACTTAGTTCTTTTCCACAAATATATTTAAACAAATCTACATGTTTCGGTAGATTTGTTTCTAAGGCATGGTTGTAGCATGGTAGCCGTTTTGAATTGACCGCCTCTTTTTGGATCTCTGTGATACCAGTTTAAAGAAATCTACCTGTAATCTTGAGAATGGCCTGAGAAGGTCGAAACCGGTAGATTTGTTTAAATATATTTGTGGAAAATAACTAAGTTTTTTCTTTTTTATAATGATGTCAGGGTATCTTGTACAACATTAGAAGCCTTTCTTAGGTCTACGGCTGGCATTTGCAGTAACTTACTCAGAGAAAGTGTTCTTTTCAAAATGTCAATCAAACACATGAAAAAATAAAATCTGTGTTAGTAACTGAATTAATGTATAGTGCAGCCTTTTTGGCCGATTCAGACTCCTTCCATTCACTTATTTCTGTGAAGGCATCTACTATTTCCGGTAAGGCAAAGTAAAATAAAATTACAGCATCGTGCCTTTCCACCCATTGAGTTTCACAAAGACTAACAAGCTGACCTCCTAAGAAAGAATTCATAATGGCATTTCTTTTGGATGACTGATTGAAAAACGAAATAACTTCCTTTATTATTCCAACAGCATTTTTGATGATTTGGATTTTGGTTGACTTCGAAAGAGAATTATTCAAGGCATGATTGTAGCATAGTAGCCGTTTTGCATTGACCGCATCTCTTTGAATCTCTGTGATACTACTGACTTCTTCCGAAGTCAAAACAGATGCTCCATCTGTACCCATTCCTACACAGAGACTCAAATCTAAACCCAACTCTTTCACATTTTCTAAAACTATTTTACCAAGAGCCTTCCCATTAAGTTTTGTTTCCGTCTTTTCTGCCAATTGCACATCAGTCATATCTGCAGCAGTATGCATCAATGAATGTAATGAAATCTTCCCTTACAGTTTCTTTGTACATATACCTTACAATTAAGGCAATTTGTTCCTTGAGAGACAGATCAGGTGTTTCGTAGATCAATATTGACCAATATTTAGCTTCATGAATTCGTTTTAGGATTTCTTCCCTTATATATTCCTTACAACATTCTATCAATAAATTTTGAGTAGTTTTACTAATATAGGTAGCACGGGAAGATGCACTTTTTAGGTGTTCCTCAAGTATTTTCTCACCTGCATCTACCCTGAACTGCAACAGGGCTTTGAAATTACCTTGGTTTACAGCTGAGGCCACAGGATTAATGGAGCCGTCATCCCTATGACCCCTTAGAGGGATGTTCTGACGTCCAAGCAAGATAATGCTTTTAATAATAGGCCTCAGTCTTTCACGATTTTCGGTAACTTGACGAAGACGTTCAGTACATACTTGATTGACTTCCTCTTTGTTTCTTTTTTCGGGGGGGGGGGGGGGCAATTGCCCCCTGTGCCCCCCCCCTCCCTGGATCCGCCACTGGCCTGAAGAAGGGGATGTTTGGGCTCCAGCCTTTAATCGTGTTTGTGCAAATTGTGCACAATAGCTATTACCTATTATTTTATTGACTTGATAAAAACTTTATTCCCTCTGGAGTACGTATCTTAAGCTAATCCATTTCATACCCAATTTGAATCCCATTTTATAATCTATTTATATAAATTTATAATCAATATAATTATACATATGTTATTGTTGTAGTTTTGTTACTTTATTATAATGGTGTCATATGCCTTTACCTAACGTCAACAGCCACATGGGTAAGTTAATATTTATCTCACTATTAAAGCAAACATATCTTATCATTTATTGCATGAGGCATGAAGGGATAGAACTTCAATGAATAGGAGCGAGAAGAACTTTTTCAGACAAATTTTCAGCTATCATTGCATTTCACTTAGGTACTTTATCTGTTACGTCACGACGTCTAAGATCTCCCCAAGCTCACGGAAGTAATGGCATTTTAAATCCATCCGTCGAGTAGTCTGTGTCTTTTCTAGATTTCGTGATCCCAATGGCGGTAAATCCGGGATTCACTGAATATTTCCAAATTCGTTTGAGAGGGAATCAGGTGGGGTGAGCTGGAATCGTTCGAGATTAATTCCGGTACGAAACTAAGGACTCGTTTCAGATATTTTAACATTGAGTTCGGGATTATTCCGTATCGGAAGTAATCTCGAACTATTGGACTAGAATCGAATTAAAATATTCAGTATCACTTTAATCCTTCGGCCTCAATGGCTAACCCACCCGCGTCCATCACGTAAGCTCATGACACTGATGCAATTACAAAACGACCTGCCACTGATCCCATCTAATTTTTCCGTAAAAAAAGGGACCCACTCCTTATACGATCACTCTGGCCATTTCTAACACATCAATTACTTTATTTCATTCTTCCATATCCAAATGAACTCAATGGAGTTCATTTTGGAATTGCCCCCATTGGTTCAAAAAATTCTATAAATGCATTTCAAAAATAACATTCCTCCCACATTTTTAGAGTGTTCTGGGTAATGGATTCATCCAACTGCACCACATTATCCGTTTAAAATTCATTTCCTTGAATTCAATGGGTCAAATACACGAAACAGAAATGCAGCATTAGTGAATTTCTCCTAAATGTATTTAAGCAATTTTCATCATACAGTTTTGGGAAAAATAATTGCATTGTAGATCCCTTTTCAAATATTCCCAACAGCATATCCGCGTTCTTTTGAAAAAAAAACGAATTTGTAATGTCATTTTTCACAGGGATCGCATAACATATAATTTTACAATCCTTATATTGGTAGATCAAGTCTCCACACGATTTTTCTACCGGCTAACCTCTTCATTTTCTCATAATTCTTCCCTTTTACTTTTGAAAACTTGCTCCATTCATCTCAAAACGGGCCTTACTTTTCCTTTCTCCACGTTTACTTAGACAATTGTCTTCATCAGGACATCATGTCCCAAGATGTGGCCAATTAAATTGTCCCGTCCTCTTTTTAAGGTTTGCAGCAGAATTAGCTTTTCTCCAACTCTTCTAAGGACCACTTAGTTCCTCACGCGGTCGATAATTTTATTTTCATTATTCTTCTGAAGCGCCACATTTAAGATGTTTCCAGTCCTGGCTTCTCTGTTTCCATTATCCTCCATGTCTTACTACCATAAGGAAGCATTCTCCAGATGTATGTTTTTATAAATTGTTTCCCTAATTCCACGCCTGTATTTCCAGCTGTACGTAGAATCGTCTTTTGGTAGTATGTCCACTTCACTAAGGCTATCATACTATTTTTTTCTTACTTTGTCCATCGTCAGTTACTCGTCTTCTCTAATAACAAAACTCATTCATTTCAAAGCTTTTGTTTTCATAGTTTAACGTTGATTTTGGCCTCTTCTCTGTTACTGATACTACCTTAGTTTTCGGTTTAGTGATCTTCAGGTGTTATATGTTGATTGTCTTATCCGTAGCTGAATTTCCACAAGGAAAATATTCACTTGAACCGGGACATAAACCCGGAACCCCCTGAATTCTGGCCAAGTACTCTCCCTATTAATTTTAATTTAATTTTAATTTTTCCACTACCGCCGAAAACAGCACATGTGGCCTTTATATCGGGGTATTTAACATGTAACAACGGACGAGCACACACAACCATGTCCTGAGTGGTGAAAAAACCCACTCAGGCGGGACTTGAACCCGCGACCCTCAGGTTAGCCGGTGAGGACTTAACCACGCCGGCACCGGGGCCGACGTTAAGGCTATCTCTTCCTGTGTTTCCTTTTCCCCTGTGGAACTCTAGGAATCCAGGTTCGACCCCGGTCGAGTTAGATTTTTTCCCTAGTGGGATTTCAGCTAGGCCTGGGCGATATTGATAATTCAATATCGGGATACGATAATTTTAGCAAATCAATATGTGGCGATAACGATAACTCATATGGTTAGATTTCGTGATCTACCCGCAATTGCTCACTCCCGAAGAAATTTATTTAACTTCTTGGATGCCTTTCTTGATGTAGACATAATAGAAAAGATCACGACAAATATCACGATACTATATCGCGATAAATTTTGACGATATCGGGCCCTGATTAAATATCACGATAAATATTGCGATAAAATATCGTGAAAAATATTGCGATAAAATATCGTGATATTGCGCTCGGATATAATATCGTGTAATCGCGCCCGATGAATTATCGTGAAAGTTCGCCGGGAAATCGTGTCGGAAAAAGACAGCCGTTGGGTCGGCCATCGCTTAAGCTGGAGCAAGTACGATTGAAAATTTATTCTTTGCTAATTCAAATTCTTAGCAGTTTTCTCTCACTCTCTCTTTCAATATCAGTGGTCTGATAGTTTATAGGAGACATCATGATCAAATTTCGGAAGGAACAGGAAAAAAATCTGAAGGAACAAAAAAGATTCCGGCGCAACATCACGATAATTCATCGGGCGCGATTACGTATAATTTTATTCGAGCACAATTTCACGATATTTTATCGCAATATTTTTCACGATATTTTATCGCAATATTCATCGTGATATTTTATCGGGATATTTATCGTGATATTTTATCGGGGTGCATATTGCGATTTTTTATCGGGCGATATATCGCGATTTTATCGAGAAACGATATATCGTCAATTTTAAAAACTCAAAATCGTATTCGCGAATTATTAAAAGTTCGCGATGTTTACGATATACCTATCGATATATCGCCCAAGCCTAATTTCAGCTACTGTGAATTTCTGCGGATGGCTCCGTTAATGTATTCGCGGCTAGTTCGCAACCCTTGAACTTTCCTTTCCATATTAACTAGTCTTCTTTAAATCTATTCTTTCCTTTTACCATGACCACTTAGTCATTTGGTATCACAGTACGCTCTGTTTCTACCCGAAATTGCTCACTCCCGAAGACATTTCTTTAACTTCTTGGATGCCTTTCTTGATGTAGACATTGAAATGTATGAGAGACAGTGTTCAATCTTTCTCACTCCTTTATTCTTGCTTCTTCACTGCTGGATCCTAATTTGATCACAACCACCTGGTTTTTATACATACTGTGGATAAGATCGTTTTGGGACACTCTGATTTCTATTAGTATCATGAGGATTGAATTCCAATCAGCGTTTTCAAAAGCCTACTCCAAATTCAAGAATGTAGCGAGCATTGGTAGGTTCTTCTATATTCTCTTATCTTTAAGTAAGCTGAGGATCAAGATCGCTTCTCTGAAAACCTTGATTTTCCTGAACCCAAATTGGCCCTTTTCCAGGAACTCCTCAACTTATCGTTCTATACTTCTCAAGATGATCATTTTCAATGTCTCATTTGCCGTCATACTTAGGGTCCTAAAATATTGAGTTCTCAGATCTCTTTTTTTCGGATTAGGGATGATGCTCTTCTCGAAGCCTAAGGGTATTTCTCTTATCGAGTACATGGACAGAGCACATAAAAACAGATAACTTTATCTAGACTTGAGGCACAATATTTCCTTCAACAGCGTCCTATGTCCCATAAGTCACCCGTGTTGGGTTAGTAAAAAGATATATATATATATCCTTCGTATATTTTCAATCGAAATGTTTTCACTTTGCACTCTCAAACAGATTGTTTTACAAGCTATCCTCTTCTTATTACTTTGTCCCGTTTCATACATGTTTTATCACCAAAATCAAGCGAGTATTAATCAAAAGACACTAAGTTCTCTTCCAAAATATAAACGCAAAAAATATAACTTAATTTTCTCATCCTTGTAAAACATCGTCCTTTTTATGGGAAATGGATCGCTTGCATATAAAAGTCTTGTCTTCTTTGATATCTGCGTCGTTTTCAGATGAGTTCCCCTCCAACGGTTTACGTAAACGGATTCCTACCCTTAGGCAATGCTTTTTATACGGTATGAATCCAAAATGACACTGTCCTGAGGCAGTAAATGGGCTTAGGGAAGATTGAGCTGCGTAATATTGTTGGGAAAATATTTACTTTCGTAAAATTCTGGCACGAAATTTGTTTTCCCAAGAGATGAAACATTTTCAAAATGACGACTTCCCACAATAATTTTCAACGTGCTAGCAAATTACATTTAGCTCTTAAAGAAAATGCTCATTTCGTAAAAAAGAGGCAATTTATATCAATAAGAACGTCACTTAAGCATAAATGATATTTTTTTAGAGAAACAAAACAGTGAAAAAAATGACCTTATCCCTTCCTAGTTTTTGGGATATCTGCGGATTCCTACCCACATTTAAGCCGAAAGCGCTATATTTTGATCGAAATCGTTATGCACTAACCTATATGAGTAGTTATTAAAACGTTCGTCGACTAATCTCCCATCTTCGGTGCATTTTGCTTATTCTTCGGAAGATTCAGATAATTCACTGAAATCCAAAACCTAAACAGGAAAAATGGTGAAATTTAAACTGTTCTAAAATTTCAATCTAGGGTCTTATAGATTATATTAATATTGGTAGACCAAGTATCCAGTCGATTTTTCTAGCGGCTAACCTCTTCATTTTCCCATAATTCTTCTTTAAGAGTTCTTTTAATCCATAATTCTTCTTTAATATCTATAACTTTTGATAACTTGCTTCATGCATCTCAAATTGGGCCTTACTTTTCCATTCTTCACGTTTACTTCGACAATTGTCTTCATCAGGACATCATGTCCCGAGATATGGCCGATTAAATTGCCCCGTCCTCTTTTTAAGGTTTGCAGCAGAATTAGCTTTTCTCCAACTCTTCTAAGGACCACTTAGTTCTTCACTCGGTGGATAATTTTATTTTCATTATTCTTCTGAAGCGCCACATTTAAGATGTTTCCAGTCCTGGCTTCTCTGCTTCCATTATCGTCCATTTCTTACTGCCATAAAGAAGCACTCTCCAGATGTAGGTTTTTATGAATTGTTTCCTTATTTCCTATCTTGTATTTCCAGCTGTAAGTAAAATCTTCTTTTAGTAGAATGTCCTCTTCACCAAGGCCACAGGTATTATTCTATTTTTTTTCTTACCTTGTCCATAGTCAGTCACTCGGCTTATTAAATAACAATACCTATTAATTTCAGATCTTTTGTTTTCATAGTTTAATGTTGGTTTTGACCTCTTCTCTGCTAATAATATTACCTAAGTTTTCGGTTTAGTGATCTTCAGGTGTTATATGATGATTGTCTTATCCGTATCTGAGTTTCCACAAGGAACAAATTCACCTCAACCGGGAGACAAACCAGGATCCCCCGAAATCTTTAAATCTCCTGGAAATTTAAATCTAGGTTCTTAATAACATGACATATTTTTAAGTATAAAATCTCTCTTATGCCCATTCTTGCCGTCGATACAATGTCATTTAAAATGTATATCGAAGAAAAAAAGCATTTCCCAAAATGTAAAACAGTGGCAGTGTTACTCGGTATTGGAAGGGTTTGGTTTGGAATCCATATACCCGTAAACCGTATAAGGTTTTTCGCAGGATTATGGAATTCGAAAAAATCGAAACCACACAAATTCGAGAGCTGACACTGCAGACATATTTAATCGCCATTGCACATCAACAAAGTACACAGAAGAGATAGATTAAGTTATTAACTGCCGGACCGTGAGGTACGAGGTGCAGGAATTCTTTTTCCCGTTAGTAATACGTACACGACTGCGGCTTAACCAAAACTAACTTCCTAGAAAAAGACAAATCTCACTACATAATTATTTCCCAAAGATTTTTTCTTCATTTCTTATCTTTCCAGCAAAAATTATTTTTTTTTTCAGACACATCAGCCGCCGTGAACTACTCCTGGCAATACGAACTTGCGGAGCGAAGGTCAGCAGGATAACATAAAAAGGTTTAGAAGACTCGCTACTTATATAATATGAGAAATTTTCCTGAGTGACAAAGGAGGTGTGAAATGAAAAATAGGACTGTTTTCAGTCAAAGTATGATCAATGTCTAACCGACTTTGATACGAAGGTTGAATATTTCAAATGCTTTTACTTTCGCAGTGGTGACGGGACTTCCTCAATGTTTACTGGAGGAGCAGCAAGAAAAGTAATGAATCGATCGATGAGGCGATCACCCACGATAAAGAAGCTGCATTCGCATGTCCATGATATCCTGAAAGCCATCGAAAGGGTGTATGGTAGGGCTGAAATATAATGACTGCGGCTAGCCATGGTTTTTAAATCGAAAGAGAAAAAAGTTACACCTAGAATCATGAAGGCATACAAAAATACCATTCCGTTATTGCACTATCAACAAACAAATAAGAGATTTCATGCTATTACTTTGTCGAAAATGATAAATTCACGAGACACGTCAAACTACATTTTTAGTATATGCTTGGTAATTAAATAATTATTGATTAGACAAGCATTTCTATAAATGCAATAATTAATTTGAATTTCCCAAATCATGTACCTATGACTTAGTAGCGCTAAAATGTGGACATATTAAAAAAATCACAAAAGACCACTCTTCTACGTCAAAATCTACATTGCCTATTCTAATTTGCCTTTTTGTATTCGCTGTAATCTATTCCTATCCCTAATTGTGAACGGAAAAAGTGAATTTTGGATCTTTCATCACTATCATCTCTGTAGTTTTATCTTTATGATCTAATCTGTCATAGCACGGGAGTAATGTTAGTATATTTGAAACATGTTCAGAGAACCTGCCCGCCCTAAATTTATGCAGGAGATTTATTTTTTATGTTGTAATCTACGATCAGGTAATGATTCCCGACATAAATTCGATTCAAATTGTTTCGATACACGGCTCTAAACCTATCGTAACGCCTTTTTAAAAATACCAAGCTGCTAGTTAGCTAACCATGCTAAAGCCGGTAATCAAACCATGATCCCACGCGGCTTTGAAAGCAAGCAAGCGCTAATTTTTTTTCGCATTGTTTTTTTTTCCTTCTCCTTTCCATCCTTCCGGACGACGAGTGACTCCTCCCGTAATGACCGAACGCCAGCCGACGACTTCGCAGAACGCAAGACCTGTTTCCAGATCGTGGAATCCGTTGGCATCGAGACCTGCATGTACACGGAGAGGGGTAGCGAGGCATTGGGTAGCCGTTTCTTCTACGGTCGACGCCGTTTTCCTCGTTCCCCTCCTCCGCTTCGCAATCCCTCCTCCATTATAGTCCGAGAACATTGTGTCGGTGTCGTCCCGACCTTCACCGTCAACGCCGCTCCACCTCTTTCTTATAAGTCGATCGACTTCCGAGAATATCGCAAACTCCCTTTCAGGAACCTCGCTAGACCACTTCCTCGATACTTCTCCTCCTCGCCGATCTTAAAACGCATTTATGGAAGCTATCAGGGAGCGGTGAATGGCAGTTGAAGTCACGAAAAATCTCGCGAATCGAGAAAACAGAGATGAACGAGGAAAAAACAATCAATTTCTTAAAAATGCGATCTCCACTTTTCATTCGACCTTCACCGCACATGCTTAGTTTACATGCGACTCTGCTTAAAGCACGGAATGAAAAGAGTTTGATCGATATTTAGATACTCCACAGAGAAAAAAATCATTTGTCTCGACCAGGACTCGAAATCGGACCCCCTGATTTCCGAAAATCAGGGTGAGCGGTAATAAGAGGCGAGAATATGTTGAAAAAGGTGATAGAGGGAAGAATAAGGTGAGGTACTGGGAAATGGAGGATGGGAAATTTGTATACACTTGGTGGAGAAAAAACACAAGGCTTGGAAATATGAAATACACCCAACAAAAAATTTGACCCGTGGGGGGATCGAACCCACGACCTTCGCGTTATTAGCACGACGCTCTAACCAACTGAGCTAACGGGCCAGACACGATAGGTGCATTGTACTTTTTCTAAGTGCCTAGCAAAATAATTTCTAGGGGGTGTGATGGGGTGAACTATCACTAGATATGCACTACGCAGCTTGTGTATGCATCAAATGGCAAATGTACATGGAAATGGATTCGCTATGCAAGAACAGCTAAATAAAAAATAATTATCTACGAAGATATGTAATGTGTAATAATACGTTAGACATTTGTTAATACGCATTAAGTTGTAATTCACATTGGACAAGCAAGGGTGAAGTTAAAAGAAGTGCTTTTTAACATGCATTACAGACAACGCTATCTCCGTCACACCTACCGATCCGGTTATTTTTTGGGAGTTTTTATTCTGTCATTAATCGCGGGAACCCTTCCGTCTTTCAACGTGCCAAAGGGTTAGAGCTACTGGGAAAAGTGCTGAAGTTATATGCATAGCGAGGGAGGGATGTTATTTTTTGCTGGTCAGACACTTGCAATACTCATCGAATATCCGGCATTTACCAGAAAAGGGATTATAAGGTTATTAAATAAAGATAGGAAAAAATACGCTTGATGTTTGAAGAATAGTTACGATAAAAATGTTAAAAAATGTTTTTTTTCCAGACAATTAAGGATGGGAAACTCTACAGACGCGAAGAGAAACCGGGCTGGTGTGGTGGCTGGTGAACGGGTAGGCTCCCTCTAGATGGGCCCGGGTGTGAATCCCGGCAATGGCAGGGATTTTTCATTGGTGTATCTGTCCCTTCTTATGTCTGGGAGGAGAGCACTTTGATTTCAGTAAACCGTCCGTCGGATAGGACGTTAAGCCGTGGAATCCTTGAGCTAGCCTTGGATAATGTCACGCTTCCTCAGTTCCCCAAAAATTATCCTCTACCCAATTACCTACATATGGTGCAAATGACCTCAGCTGTCGGCCGTCTTACCGAAATAACCGCAGCAACGAAGATATAAAGCGAGTTTATGATTTTTATTAAGAATCAGAAGCTCTGAATTTGCCCATGAAACAGATAAATTTGTCGAAGACCCGTGCTAGATTGATTCGAACACAAAAAAAGGACCCAAATAGACGCCTCGAGAGAAAGGTTTAAGGACTCATTCTTCCCGCGTGCCATTTACCACCACACTAAAAATGTAGTGGTGCCATTTCAACCGATCGTAAACGATTGAGCATTAGATGAAATAGGTAATCGAAAGTTGGTGTCCTAAACCAGACGCTACAGGCACCTCATCTTGTGTAGATGTAGTGTAATAATTCATAAGGAGTTGGCTCGTGACCGTATGATTCAAAATCGAATTGAAATTTCACTTTTTTCTATGCACTTGAACCACGAAAAAAATACTGTTCACTCTAAAAAAATGCCTAAGCTATCCAAGAGACGAATTAACACACTAAAGATGCGGAGTTGTCATGAAAAAGTTTAATTTAACTATTTTCTCAGCCTAGAAATCGTCAATATAGCACTAATGCTTTAGCTATCAATGAATTTTGTATAATGATTACAAGATAAGAATATTAAAAATTAAAGTAGCATTATGATATTCCGTCGAATCCACTATCAAATCTCTTTTGATTTTGAACTTATTCATTTTTCACTAACACATTTCGTGAGCGATAAAGGCAAGAAAACGCCAAAAACTTCACATCATACAGATCGGTACCTTCATGTTCTTCCAAGTTTATCTCTCGGGAAAGCGCACATCTAATAGCAACTATTTGAAGAAATAATATATATTTTCAATAATGGAACAGATTTTTCCTTGGAGATGCCTATTCCCTCCGCTAAGTGTACGTAAATTTAACTGTTATTTATGGCAAAAGTAGCAAAGCATGGGAGGTTTGTGGTTACTCATATAGATTTAAGGCACTCTTTTCCATACGAACCCAAAATATGAAAAAATGACATCAGTCACTTCACGATGATTCAGTTCATTCAAGCTACTCGAAGAGCCCTCAAGGAACCTGTCATAGAGTGTGACGCCCGCATTTGGAAGGCTGTATGCTTCGTGTAGCCGACCGGAACCCAACCTGATTCCCCTTCCTCTAATCTACTCCCATACAAATATATTACGACTCGAATTTTGTTTTTGACGTGAATACACGATCAAAATCGGTCCTGAGATCTAAGGCGTATGCATGGGAGTCATCGGCAGGAACGTACGCGTCAAGAAAAGTGCTGAAATCTCAAAACCCCGTCACCCCAGGGGGAATCAGCCAGTAGGGGTAAAGGACATAACATCGTGTAGAGGGAGGTGGGCCGAGTCAATCAGTTTGGATGCCAACAGTCACCCCTCTCTCCCCCTCTTCACAGCGTAGTGGGGGGACATGACTTAATTTTTGGACATACGCTGGTCTGTTAAGCAGCTATAACCTCCGTTTTAATAGACGGGCCGTGACGACTGAGTGCTGAAATTGAAGGAAAAGACAAGGCCTGCAATTTAAATTGACTCGTTGGCAGTTTAAACCATTTGTGCGAAGGTGGTTTTAAGTGGAATACAACGATTTGTAATGTAAGATTTGGCGCTTTCCCGGTGTATTAGTTGTGCGAAGGTTTCCCGGGTCTTCCACCAGATCGATGCCTCCATCTCCACCGACTTTTGAGAAAGCGGCTCGATTTCCATCATTTTCAGACAGCCCTGAGGATGGAAAAGCGAGTCTTTTCTGGAACGTCGGCGAAGACGGAGGCATTGACTTGGTGGAAGAGCCGAGAAACCTTCATTTACGAAACGATTTGTAGGGATTTCACTATTTAGCCAAAATATCTCACTGAAGTGCAATTTCCGTAAAGAAAACGTAAACAGGTAGAAAAATCAGTTCACGACGAACAAAATGATGCAAAGAAGTCAAAACCTATGACAAGGGCGAGAAGTTACGCTTGCCGAATACCCAGGAAGCAGGTGCGAATGCGCGATTGTCTCATACTTTATTTATCTCAGACTCATCATCCATAACGTCCCCATAGAATACTAAGTATGTAAATCCAACACTCTAACACCAATGCTATGCATCCACAAAAAACTTGCTAAATAAATAATTGTCCAAGAAATGCCTACAGTATTCATTTACCATGAATCCACTTACCAAAAGTAGGTATTTACGAATAGAACCTTACATCTGCGTCTACATCTACGCAATACCCTGCGAGCTACCGCAAGGGTAAGTTGCAGGGGGAAGTCGACATTAGGGGTAAAAGACCTAACCTAAAAGAACTTACGCTACAGACGAGACTGTGCCTGTTTTCTTTTTGAAGAAGGCATTGCACCTGGAGCCCTGGTGTCACGGTATCACGACAATCAAGTCAAGTATTTCATAATCAATATCACGTCACCAACCTTTCGTAAACGGACAGTTCGTAATCGTGAAAATTGGTAGCCAGACAAGTCGTAACTAACTATTTCGTTAATGTGACAGCTCATATACGGTCTTTTCGTACCCAGAATTGCAGTCAAATGGCAGAAATCAACTGTGGGGAAGTACGAGAACTATTCAAAAAGTGAAATCAGTCATATTGGAAGTGAAGCGTCCTTTTTTTCCATTTGAATTCGGCTGAAGAAACAATGAATTTAAGAACAAGATGATCAATCACATTCTCAAGTTTAACATGGTGGTATTCCATCACAAGAGGAAGAAAAAAAAGGCAACTTTTACTGATACCACTAGATTTTATTTTAAAGCTCGACCCGGATTTCGATGTGGTTTCACATCATCTTCAGGTCAAGATGATTTGAAATGTGTCAGGTCAAGATGACCTGAAGATGATGTGAAACCACATCCAAATCCGGTTCGAGTTTTAAAATAAATTCTAGTGTTATCAGTAAAAGTTGCCTTCTTCCTCTTAACAAGAGGATCGTCTGCTCAACGACAATGCCTACCTGGTGTGGAGACAATCATTATCACAATTCCAATCAACTTCCAATGGGAAAGGTAAGTACTTCTTATCACCTTCTACTCATTACCCTGCAAGGGTGTGAGTTAGGAGGTGAACCAACCCCAGAAATAAGTAGATCAAAATTGAAAAAATCAAAACAAATGTTGCTACTGCATAAAGGGTTCAATCGCTAAATTTCAGATAAATATATCGAATTCACCTAAGAATTAAAGGTGTTTTCAAATACACTGGTTCTTACAAAAAAGCCATTACCCTCTGAAATTTCTTGATAACCTTGTAAGAAAATTAAATTTTTACATTTAGTCTCACCAGGCACGTAGCCAGGGGGGTCTACTGGTGCTTCAGCTCTCCCGAAATTTTTTCCCAATAATGTTTTGTTCTGATTTTAGCAGTGAACTTTACCAGTGAGCAGAGATAAGTATGGGTACTGTCAAAGTAAATACCAAGCACTGAAAATTTAGGGAAGAGATATGTAACATGTCGGCACCGAATGGGCAAGGCTGATTTGTTTCAAGTAACGCAAGACTTAGATACCCCCGAAGCAAATTTCTGGCTACGTGCCTGAGTCTCATATAGTCTAAACATGTGTACGAAGAGGCTGATTTTCATGGGTATGCTTTCACCAGCACTTCGGAAGTTACCAGTAAAGCTGTTAGCAAGAAAACGCAACTACCCAACGAAATGCGTACGGTTACTTAAGAGGAAATCGATTACGGGAGCAAGAATGTGCCTTTAACGAGACTCGAGGTCGTTAGCGTCAATAAACTCCTCGCTTCCGCCTGATTTCTTAAACTAACTTCCTTTCCTTGTACGTTAGTTACTCCGCTGATCCGGTATTGCTCTCGCTCTCCTGAGAAATGGCCGACGAAGTTTCTTAGATTTTTTTCGCTCTTCCAGTAAGGCGTAATCTCTCGGGTGCATGCTTGGGGTAATTGGGATTTATGGGTAACCACAACTTTTTCAGAACAGATGTTGACACCTTAAGCGCAAAAAAAGAATATGAAAAATGATAAGTTTGAACTGACTCCTACATTTAGTTGGAAAAAATAAAAAATCCGATCTTATGATAAAGAACTGACCTTATTTGAAAACAGTGAACGATCACCCAAAAACAAATTTACCTCTGAATATACTCTATTTTAGAGTATATTCAGAGGTAAATCTTGAGGATGTCAGTTCTTTATCTTATGATAAAGAACTGACCTTATTTGAAAACAGTGAACGATCACCCAAAAACAAATTTACCTCTGAATATACTCTATTTTACTCAAATAACTTTACTGCCTTCGTAGGTTTTAGCGTTAACACTTCTTCATCAAGTAAAATTCTATGAAGAATTGGGAGACCGGGCAAGAAATACATCTCAAAAATCAGATTAGAGGGATAAAAATCGTACTCGTCATATGGATTTACGTGAAAATGTCGTTCTTCCTGAGAAGTGGTAGATAACACAATTATAACTGGGTAGGCGTACTTAACGTTAAAAAACTTTGTTGAGATGAGCAAGAGAACATATGTTTCTTCTAATCGAAGCGAAAACAATTTGCGGAAGATTTATGAAGTACCTACCCCGAACGATGATAGCTTGATGTTATAAGTTAAACGTGATGCAAAGTTACCACGTTTATGAATACGTTTAGTGATTTAACAGCAAAAACAGCAATGTGGGTACCAAAATCGCGACTGTCTACGCCAACATATACGTACAAATTGAGAGCCACTGCGAAGGTTGTGGCAGGGGGTGAAGATCACCAAACATGCAGTACTTACGTTCAACTATTTGATTCAGTGCTACTAGTTCATGAACACATGTTACATATAAGGGTATCGTGTAACTAGGTAGTTTGTAACTACATATTAATGAATTAATTACTGGTCAGAAAATCGTTTTCCTAAATATATTTATCGGCATTTCAAATCTGTCCTAATAGTGCCTGACTATCCTGAAATCATACCTGGTTTAGATTCATCCCCCTGCCATACAATCTTTCCATGGCTTTGAGAAACCAATGTAGACTTGAGGGATGCCACCTTTTCTTATCTTCACGCCTCCTATGACATTCCCACAAAACAAGTAGTTGCAGCATATATTCGTGCCATTGTGGTTCACTTTCTCGCTTGATGATGAAATTCTATCGCATAGATCTGGAAGATGAGAAAAATTCTATTCACAACCAAGAAGGAATTTTTTGCCTTTTATATACCACTCCCAATTGCTTTAATTTTTGGGATATGAAGTGTGATATTTTTTGCAAGCGTAACCATGATTTTAGCGAAGAAATGTGTGCATGAAGCGAAACAAATACTTGAAATAAACGAGGACGGTCGACGAAACCTTCATCCGTAAAATTCCTCGAAAAACAACAGCCACAGCCAAAATTAGATCCAAAGCACAGTTTCCGGGAAAGGGAATTGTCAAACTTTCGATCTTTAGGATAAGAGGATATGAAAATGACGCAAGTAATTGGGCTACCACGGGTATTCCGTTGAGTTTCCCTAGGAAGTTAATCCCCGTAATAAATTGCAGTTTCCTCAAAGACTCGAAGTTACACGACATGCATCAAATGTTCACTTCCTCCTGCTCCAAGGTCGCCGGCGGCATTGGCTATCACCGATCATTCTTTGCAATAAAAAAAATAAAACTCAAGCTTACGTTTTCCGGAAGATCTTCTCCATTCCCAGAGGCTCGTGACTCCGGGCAGGGTAGTGAGACGCCCTTTCCAACACAAAAAAGTCCTTTCTCCCGGATTCCTACGAGCACGATCTTTGAATACAGATCTGGCCACTCTGCTGCTGTAGCTGTCCCATTAAGGAGGTTGATCCGAAAAGTGTATGTCATGTCATTTTTTTTATATTTTCAGCACTTATAGAACTAAAGTTCCTCTGTCTAATAAAGCAAAGATAATTGTACCAACCCATACTCCTTTTTGCACAAACTGTATTTGAAATTACATACGATTAACGGCGAGAATGGCCATCACATGGGAATATAACGTTTAAAACTACCATAGTGACGTGTCATTTTTGAGAAAAACTGATATTTTATACGTAATTTCACAAGATATAAAATGACATGAAAAGAAAGGCATCAACCCACCGTATTTTTCGCTAAATCCACCAATTTCTGCGCTTATAGCAGACGAAATGCGTTAGTTGTCTTCAAGTGGCGCTGCGGTCGTTCTAGCCTGGCGTATGAATAACCTATGATATGCTTTAATATATCATTACTAATGAGATATTAAAGCATATTTCAGAAAAATATTATTCCATAATGTTTGATAGTAATATTGTGGTGTTATAAATTAGTAAATTCATTGAGTACATGAATTTATTTCTTTAAAGTAAATGCTGAATTGACTCCATAGTCGAGCTGATTAAAATTATCATAAAAAAGAAATCTTTCGACTTTACATCGTATTTCTTGTGATACTTATGACTTTTAATAGCTTAGGTAATTTTCTTTATGAAGTAAGGATCACTTAGCAGGCATATACTCGTACTTTAATTAATAAGATTCCTCAGACAACTTGACTCAAGCAGTCGCGAGTCAACCTCCTTAATAAGGTTGTAGTTTCTCGGTTCGACGCTAGTAATCCTATAGTCCTACCAAGGTCCGTCTTGAGTCCTAAAAGCCTAAGAAATCAGATTCTCGGCGTACCCTCAAATGAAGTTTTCAGGTGTCATAATTTTTTTATCCTGTATAAATTGCAACCATAGGCGGATAATTACCTTAAATGCGAATGCAGGAGCTTACAGTGCTGAATTGAATCATATGAAGTTGCCCTAACAGTTAACAATTACAAGTCCGACTGGCGAAATATATGCGTACTTCGCTTAAACTGTACCTCCTCTTCCTTCTATTGCGTAAGCAAGATTTGAGAAATCGCGATGTTTACTCCTTTTGCGCCTTCTTTTCTGTATTTTACCCTACGGCGCAGAGTTTGTTATTCTAAGATCGTGCTTACGAGTATTATTGCAATGCCAGTTCCATATGGGAAGGAGTTACCATCTAAAAGACTTAGGGTGTCGTGCGTACGAGCGCGAAATGAGAGGGTAAAACGAATACCTATTTGACAAATGCAGTATATACTAATGTGATCAAGCAGATGTACAAAAACCCCAAAAATCCACATTACCAACCCTAATCATATTCCTGGTAAACTCGGTGTAATTTTGTTAATAACATGCGAATGTGTGGTCTACGCAACAGAGTAAGACGTAAAAGCTCACAAGATTACGTGATGTAAACAAACAACGCGCGTTTTTGGGATTGGACCGCAGATTGTTTGTTGTAAACACAGTAACTGATCTGTTTACTACGAGTTTGCAGTGATAAATTATTCCTTTGTTTAAGCTGTTATTTTCTCTAGTGCTTACGCAGTGGCGTGCCTTGGGGGGGGGGGGGGGGGGGGGCAGAGGGGGGGGGGGGGAGGAGGGGGTTAGGGTTTCGATCCCCCAAAACATTCCCGTAAATTACTATAATTCGTATTTTTTCACTAGCGTTTAGAATTTTGCTTATTGGACTGAAAAATATAATTGAATTGTCTTCACGACAAGAGAATGTTAATTTAATCATTGTTCTAGCGAATAATAATCTAAATATCATTTTATGATGATGCACATAAATATTAATGAACCCCCCCCCAGAAGGAAATCCAGCGTACGCCACTGAGCTTCCGTATCTATCTATCCATCTGCGGTTGTCAAGTCTGTATCCACACTACTAGGCCCTTCAGATCAGGTGAAAAGCTGTAAAGATGGGAATGGAAGGGTGAAGAGACACCTGGCTTCGGCATTAGCCTATCCTTAATGAAAGGCACTTTGGGGACCACTGTTTAAACGTCCCGTCCGACGGACGGAAAGCTGAACTTGACTGCTCTCCACAAAACATTCAAGAAAGGGTCGATTTTTCCAATGAAAAATATCCTCTCCTGCCGGGAGTCGAATATCCTCTACTGTCTGTAAAAAAAAGCAAGACACTCGAGTTTGAGGAGCTCTATCGTCTAAACGAAGCAATCAATTTCAATGCAACAAAAACCATACGAGAGAGAGTTTATTTCTACGTTGGATCATTTACTTCAAAAAATTTTCGGCTCCATAGTATTTCCTGTACTTGATTTTTTCTCAAAAAAGTACCCGTTTTTTGCGCGTAAAATCAAGTTGCCCAACTTTGAGCGATTGTAATCCCCGTAGTTTTTGTTCCAAGAACTTGCGATTTTGATATAAGGAAGCCAGATCTATTAGTAACAGTTTGCTGAAAACAAATTGTTTATACCACTAAAGTTGATGGATTTGTTGTAAACAACGCAAACCTCTGCTAACTTCGAAACTAATCGGTCAATTGAAAATTGATTGGTACTGTTGTATGCCGTTGAATGTAAGTAATGCAGGTACGTAGAGCATACACGTTAAATGTCAGCAGTATATTAAATATCGTTTGATAATTATTTTTGTTTGTCGCTTTTTCTCATGCCTAGCAAAGCAGGCCAAAACAAAGGAACAGAAAAGAGAAAGTCTCTCGAAGCCGTGCGCAGTTGCCACATCGCGCATCGTGACGCACAGTACCCTGGCAGTTATGAATCATCTACTGGTTCCTTCAAAACGTTTGCTTTATGTATGATTAGACTATTGTAAGTGCAGATTCCTTCGGTGCACCATGCGTCCAAGAACGGGTTTTTCGGAGACGGAAGTCCAAATGGTTTTGAGTGCCATTTGCTTTTTTCGCTGCGAAGCAGAGAAAAGTATGGACAAACGTTATCCCGTGTATCAAACTGTGTCTGATTGCCTTGGTATCAGCTTGACATCGGTGAAAAGAGTCGCCGCCAAACAAAAGGATTGTGACAAGGAGAATTCAAGTAGTGACCATCCTACGGCACAGAAGAGGCTTCGTGCGTTGGGAAGGCCGAAGATCTTCATCGACGATTTCACGATTGGTGTAATAAGGAGGACAGTGCACGGGTTCTATTTGAGGAATATGTTTCCAACATTACGCAGGTTGATGGATCACTTGTTGGAGAATGTTCCCGATTGCCCACGTTTCTCTCTCCCGAAGTTAAGGTCCATTCTGTTAGACATGGGATTTAAGTATAAAAAGTTGAGCAAGAAGCCAGTGATGATGGAATCCGTCACCATTGCAGCAACTCGCCATAACTTTTTGCGACGGATTAGACGTTTGAGGAACGACGGCTATAAAATATTTTATACGGACGAGACATGGTGTTCTCAGCATCATTCAGTGAAATACTGCTGGGTGGAAAATGTTGTCTCATCTAATCAGAACTACGACGTTTACCGGGGAAAAATTCAGGAGGTAAATGGCTGGCGCGGTGGATTTAAGACACCTTCTGGAGCTGGGAAAAGGGTAATTATTTTGCACATAGGTAGTGAGGATGGTTTTCTGAAGGGTGGTGAATTGTGTTTTGTCGGCCGTAAGGGTGGAGATGATTACCATTCGGAAATGAATGCCAAGCATTTCGAGGAATGGTTTCGATCAATTGTACTGCTGCTACCGCCGAAATCCGCAATTGTTATCGACCAAGCACCTTACCACACGATGATTGACCCTGACACCAGAAATCCATCGATGGCTTGGAAGAAGGCGGATATAATTGAGTGGTTGAAAAGAAAAAATTGCCCGCTGCCAGACGATAGTGATAAGTTTGAAACACTAACTAAATCCGCATTGATAAACCATGCGCGGCCGTATTTTGTGCCTACGGTCCGAAAGTTAGAGACTATTCTCAAGGAATTACGGAGTGATGTGCAATTGATTTGGACGCCAGTGGCTCATTGCGAGTTAAACGCAATCGATCTTATATGGGCATTTGTTAAAAATAAAATTGCGAGGGTTAACTTAGCTAATGCAGCTGAGAAGGGGAATAGTGTGAACGTCACCCATCAATTGTGTTTGGACGCCTTAAAATCTGTGACACCAGAGCTTTGGTCAAAATGTGTGGCACATGTACGAGGGATCGAGGAAAAATATTGGGAGAAAGACCATTTAGTGGATGAATTCACAGACAGTGATCGAGTAGTGATCAATTTAGATTCTGACTCTGATTCCAACATCGATCTAACAGATGATGAATCTCAATCCGACGACGATTCCGATTGACTGGTTCGGAATATTTTGTGAGTGTGATGTGGGTGTACATATGTAAATAATAGAATAGCAACTGACGCGTGGTAATCAACCACCAAAATCACTTTTAAAGCAGCCTTTGGTGGTCCAAAGCCCACATGAAAAATGCTGATGAGAATTGATTCAAATAGTTGCTGGCAATTATCTTCCGAAAGAATGCGCAATTATAGCTTAGAAGTTACGCCGCAGAAAAGCATGTTGATGAAAGCTCACCCCAACCTAACATCCTTAAGTTTACCTGAAGGGAGCAACAGAGATACTTCTACCGTACGTTCCGGTCATTTAAAGGAAGCGCGCCGACTGCCGAGTCGGTGGCAACCACGCGCCTCTTTTCTCCTCCCTCCCCCACGACGGAGCTGCCGGTACGCGTATAGAAACATCTAGATAAATAATAAGTGATATTGTCCTTATTAGTGATATTTAATGTAAATGTTATCAGTACCTGCATTACTTACATTCTACGGCATACAACAGTACCAATCAATTTTCAATTGACCGATTGGTTTCGAAGTTAGCAGAGGTTTGCGTTGTTTACAACAAATCCATCAATTTTAGTGGTATAAACAATTTGTTTTCTGCAAACTGTTACTAATAGATCTGGCTTCCTTATATCAAAATCGCAAGTTCTTGGAACAAAAACTACGGGGATTACAATCGCTCAAAGTTGGGCAACTTGATTTTACGCGCAAAAAACGGGTACTTTTTTGAGAAAAAATCAAGTACAGGAAATACTATGGAGCCGAAAATTTTTTGAAGTAAATGATCCAACGTAGAAATAAACTCTCTCTCGTATGGTTTTTGTTGCATTGAAATTGATTGCTTCGTTTAGACGATAGAGCTCCTCAAACTCGAGTGTCTTGCTTTTTTTTACAGACAGTAGGTGCCTTTTTTCCATGCTCTTTTTGTCCGCCATATTCGCCTAATTTTACAAAGCTTAGCAAAACATTCATTAATTAGTCGTAAGTGTAAACGCTTGCATTGGTGTTATCAGTATGTTAACATTATTTATCCCACTGTCCACTCGTACACTAGACATACCTGGTGTCTAGCGGGCAAACTAACAGTTCACGTCTATTATCTACCCGTCCATTGTATGTACCTTATGAAGGGAAGTATCTTTTCTTAAGGTTCTTATGTAAGAACCTTAAGAAAAGTGAGTTTGTTCATATTAAGGAACCTACAATACATAACATTAGAATTCGTTTTTCAAACCTTAAGAAAAGAATACTTCCCTTCATTAGGTACATACTTACAATGGACGGGTAGATAATAGACGTGAACTGTTAGTTTGCCAGCTAGACATCAGGTTTCTCTAGTGTACGAGTGGAGAGTGGGATTTATATTGTTAACATAGTGATACCCCAATGCAAGCGTTTACACTTGAAGAGGTACTATATTTGTAGACTAAAGTCTAAAAACTTCCTATTCATTTCTTATTTCCCCACTATCTCCTGCGTGGAGCCTTTTACCAATATCTAAATTCCCTGAGGCATGTACCTATGCACCTTATGAATGGAAGTTCTTTTTGAGACGACATATCGGAGTGACATCCCCGCGCTGTTCTGATCACGTAATTTGCTAGGGAAGAACGATTTAAATTATATAGATTTTATCAAGCGGTGATTGAGCATATTTTTTAAATAATATCTGTGAAATCCTGTCGGCCTATATAGCGTGGGTCATTAATAATATTCCCAATGTCGGAGGAAAACTGCCCTGCACCTACCCAGACGTCTTAGTCTGGCTTGCAGTTTCCGTGCCTGAAGGGTATCTCACCCTAATTTCTCAAACAATGCCGTTACACTAACCCCATTTATTAACATTTTTTCGAGTCTAGCAGATAATTATAGAGAATTTGCCCTAGCTATTAAATAGGTCTCTTTTCTCATGTAACATATACACTAGCGAAAAATCCAATTTTTTCTATTATTTGTCTGAATAACGCGAAGCAACATCTTTCCTTAACATTTATATCACACTTCCCCATGTCCATTTTGATGAAGAAAGTTTTTTTTTTTTTTAAGGACTCGTAAAGGAGGAATGATAGGTTGCTGAGTCATTTCCTACCACGTATCCTTGCGTTGCCTTGTATAGAACTATGCATAAAAGAAGACGTTGGTCGAAAATGAGGCAATATGCATCCTGAAAGGCCCGGAATATTACCAGGCAACGACTTGGCTACCTGACCTCATCCTGCCCACATTTATCCCCAACCACTGTTAAGATTATTACGTATTTTATTTCAGATTTCAGTTGCAGATTTTAAATTTAGTTCCTTTTGCAAATCAGGCTATTTTTGGTGGACAATATTTACTTAACCCAAACTAAGAAAGGCTAATCGATGCACAACACCATCCGCTCCGGTGGCGGCGGGGTAAATCCCTCGGCGTTTAATCCCAGGGTCGCGGGTCCGAATCCCGCTCGGAAAGGATTTTCACTTTCCAGGGCATGGGTGTTTATGACGTCTGCCCTGTTAAGGAGGTTGGCTCGCGACTGCTTGAGACAAGTTGTCTGAGGAATCTTATTTGTTTAAGTACGAGTATATGCCTGCTATGTGATCCTTACTTCACAAAGAAAATTACCTAAGCTATTGAAAGTCATAAGTATCACAAGAAATACGATGTAAAGTCGAAGGATTTCTTTTTTATGATAATTTTAATCAGGTCGACGATGGAGTCAATTCAGCATTTACTTTAAAGAAATAAATTCATGTACTCAATGAATTTACTAATTTATAACACAACAATATTACTATCAAACATTATGTTATAATATTTTTCTGAAATATGCTTTAATATCTCCTTAGTAATAATATTATTCATACGCCATACATTTTGGCTAGAGTGGCGCAGCGCCACTTGAAGACAACCTACGCATTTCGTCTGCTATAAGCGCAGAAATTGGTGGATTTAGCGAAAAATACGGTGGGTTGGTGCCTTTTTTTTCGTGTCATTTTATTTCTTGTGAAATTACGCATAAAATATCAGTTTTTTGCAAAAATGACATGTCACTATGGTATTTTTAAACATTATATTCCCATGTGATGGCCATTCTCGCCGTTAATCGTATGTATATTCAAATGCAATTTGTGCAAAAAGGAGTATGGGTTGGTGTATTTATCTTTACTTTATTACACAGAGGAACTTTAGTTCTATAAGTGCTGAAAATATAAAAAAATGACATGACTTCCACTTTTCGGATCAACCTCCTTAATCAGAAGAGAGGGCTGAGTCCTAAATTCGCAGCTTAAATAAAGACAAATTCTTGGTCGATTAGAGGATAATTTACTCAGAGTTAAATGCGATCTACGTAGGGGTATTTCACTTTACATACGGATTCTCCGAAGTGCCACTCGACTTCGGAAACCCCATAATTTTCCCCGCTATCTCCTACGCGGAGCCTTTCCCTTCTACCAAATACTTCCTTGCTGCCATCCAACTCCTTCCTACTCGTCGGCAAAGAATCTCTTTCCTCTGAGATTCCCCACGTTCTCGTTCCACCTTAAGAAAAGAATGGAATGCTGAAGTTCTCATTTATGGATAATGCGTATTACTTTTCCAGCGAGTTAACCTTGTAATTAAGAACGCGCACAATTGAATCCTATAACCGATGGCAAAGAGCTAGATATAAATAAATAATCTAATAATCTTGCTGGCCGAAGGCAATCTCTTAATTTTTTTAGTATAACAGATGCGCTAAGATAAGTGCGTCCCATTAGTCATTCTTTTGACAGGACAATGATGCGGACTCCCGAAAAGGAGTTGAAACTCCAGGTTGCAATTATTCATATCCCGAACCTTGAACATACCTTCAGGAATAAATTTGCCTTCATAGTGCTTAGCTTTAAGATAATATTGGAGAAATACGAGTAAGATCAAGAGGAGAATAGCGCATTTCGTAACAAATTCCTAAGAACACATAGGGTGCTTTTCATTTAGGCACGGCGATAGCCGGCATTACGCGCATGCGCAGTCAGTTCAGGGAATTGGAAGGTAATAAGAAAGTAGCAACCGTAGCAACAAAGGGAATCGTCCGGTAAAGTTCGAATCACCCACACAATTCACCAATTTTTCTCGGTAAAAGGTACTGTGATTGATTTTAGTAATTTTTTACGCATGTTAGTGGAATGGTAGAGCAGTATTTTTGAAGTTCTGATTGATAAATGCCGTAGAATACCTTTCCTGTGTCTGCGGGTTCACAAAAAATATTGATCTGAGATCTGAACAGAGACGCCAAATAAGTCTTCATTTGTTGATACGTTTGACGTGACGTCATATTACGCCAATAGCTTTTCACTTCTTCGGCTCTCCTCAGAGCAGTGAGCCACCGGCAGCCGGCGATAGACGGCGATCCAGCTAAATGGAAAGCACCGTGGAGTGGCGATCGCCTTCTATCGCCGGCTGTAGCCGCAAAACGAAATCACCCATAGGGAGCGTCACTCATCACACAAAACCCTCAAGAGTAGTGAGTTATTCGCAAGATTATAAAGTTAATAAATAACATCTAAATGCGCAAGTTATGGGTTGGCACAGCAGACAATATTTTTATGTCAACACTACACCAGAGAGGCAGGCAGAAATGACAAAATAAAGACAAAATAAAAAGACAAAAGACAAAATAAAAAGACAAAATAAAAAGAAAAAATAAAGACAAAATTGACTGTCGGACAAATAAGTATAAGAATTCGTTTCTCCGCGCATTTTTACTTTTAAAATACAAACTAAAGTCTTATTGGAAAATAAAAGAATGAAACTTTGTTAGGTTCACTTTATATTTAAATAGGCACGACCCGGGTTTCATAATGTAGTTACATCTTCAAGTCCTGAAGATGTAACTATAGGGAGAGGTCGTTTATTCAAAGCTGTAACAGACTGGAAAAATTCGAATATCCATCCGATGGAAATATATCGCAAGCTCTCCAGAGTAAAACAAAAAAAAAGTTCCAGGGAAAACCTTTCCTCCCGGAACGCTCTTATTTGCTCTCGGAAAGTATAGCTTATTTCACGCATGTTTGCATGACAAAACAATAGAATAATTTATCTTTAATACATACTAAATGAACCCGATTAAATTTTTTTCTAGAAACCGACGTGACGAATTTCACGAGACGTAATCCAACTACGGAGAATTACTCTTTGAAACCGGTGCCCTCGTACGAGACAACAAGGATGGTTATTTACAAATAGCGCCTCTCCAATCAACGACCAGGCCACCATGGTCGTGAAGAGATGGTAAGTATTCATGTATATGCTAGGATCTTCATTAAACGCAGCACGAAAATACCTGCATTACTCTAGTTTCTTTATCTCTCTCCTCCTTTGCTCCGTATCTGGGAACTAAAGACCAAAATATCTTCTACAATAATTGCCAAATGTTGTTTCGTGTCCACCCATCGTTCTAGAGAAATGTCGTAAATTGGATTGCGTTTCTAGCACCCTGAAAGGCCCGGTACACCTATAAGATTTTTTAAAGGTCCAGATTTGATTCCTGGCGGCAAATGTGTGTTAAAATTTGCTAAAATAACGTACATGAATTCAAAAGAGTTCTAGATGTTCTTCTTTCACTCACGTAAATGCCAATAGATTTCTTTCATCACCTTTTTACTCAACGGAGAAGGCTTTTAAAATTCTTATTCTTTTAATTACTAATTATAAATTAAATTAATTGACTATTTTACACTTCACGATCCAGGGTTCTCAAAAATGTGTAATTTATATCTCTTACATTTAGCAGAGACATGTGTACACTAGGATATTCATTGAACGCAGCATGAAAATACTTACATACGTCTAGTTTCTCTCTCTCCTTTTTCAAAATTATTGTTCTCCTTTACTCCCTCCTCCTTTCATTTCTCCTTTTTTTCATCCGGACTATTCTGTTGGTCCATACACCCCTGGGATCCCAATAGGCATTTGCCTGTCATAAGGTTTTCCAGGGGCTGAAACAACAGAGCTTGACAAAAATCCATGCCCTGGGTGGAGAAAAACACGTCCCAGGCGGGACTCGAACCCGCGAACCCAGGATTAGCAGGCGAGGAATTTGCTGAATTAACGAAGACACGTTCAATTAAAATAAATTGGCTGTTGATGACTAAAACCCTCTCCCAATTCTTATCTGTACTACTGATAATCAGAGAGACCGGGTTGGCATGGTAATAAGTTTACGAGCCTCCCAATACGCCAAAAATCCTGTGTTCGAATCTTGATAGCGGCAGATTTTTCGGAGGCATTCCGCTCCCTACTTGCGTGCTTTGCGGAGAGCGCTTCTTTTTCATACCGTCGGTCAGATGGGACGTTAGAATTGCAGAACCTTGGCGCTTTTCACTTGAGTAAGCTAAAGTCCGCGCTGGGTTTCCCTGAACCATTCCTTAACTCCCTAAATGCCGACTCCTTAACCCTCCCTACCTACCTGGGGTCTTTTTTGACCCCAGCTCACAGAAAAAGTTGAATAACTCATTAATTGTTACAGCTTTATGCATCATATTTTAGGAATTCTCCAATAAAACACTTTTGTATCGACTCCATTTTTCATTTTTAAAATATTTCTGACAATAAGCCTTAAAAAAAATAATTTCTTGCTTGGGGTCAAGTTTGACCCCAGGTAGGGTATGTGGAACTAAAACATACCTGATCGTATTTTAGTACAAGGAGATGAATTTACATTTTCCTTTAGAAATAATTGAATAGATAATAGCTTTTGTCATGACTTTGTCATGAAAGGAAAGAATATTAGCATTTTATGTGATAAAATGAGTAATGCACTGAGTGTTAAAATTATTAGAAGAGAAGAAATTGTTGAGCTATGGATGTATTTCCCTCGCATGTGACACCAAGACAGATATTCCGGTAATATACACAGTCGTATCAACGTTACAACTTAGTGAATCAAATAGAGGCTTAGCTAATAAAGAGGAAATCCTCAGGCTTCACTTGGTGGAACCGCATAGCAAATAAAGTGATCACTTGGTAAGATTCCACAAATTTTATTTTTCCCGACCTAGGTTTCGATTGGTTTGACAATCATTATCAAGGGCCTTGATAATGATTGTCAAACCAATCGAAACCTAGGTTGGGAAAAATAAAATTTGTGGAATCTTACCAAGTGATCATTTTATTTAGAGGCTTAGCTATTCAATTGCAAAATCTATTAAACGTCAGCAGTTTCCAAATGGGTGAACTTGGAAACTAACGCATTATAAGTCGATCACATTCACCTCACCCCATCACATAACAGAAGCTGAATACTGCTAAGTGATTGCTAGCGTACTATGATTTCAACTTGCTCTGCAGCTTCTTATCCAACTATTATCTGCGGACAGCGGATTCTCGTCAACAGTGTGTTTTCTTTGTAATCAGCAACAGTCAACGTTTTTTGACTTCGTAATTTTTGTCCTCTGTAACGAGCTTAGCTGACATAGAGAGAATTAGTAACTTGTGGTTGCTCCTCTGACGATTTTTGAAGCCATCATTGCTCTCCAACTTCTAATCTAAATGTTATCTTCGCAGAGCTCATCAACAGAGTCATCAATGCTGTGCTTTCTTTGTAATCAGCAATAAGTCAGAAATAACAGTCACTGTTTTCTCCACTTCGTAGTATTTGACCTCTGATACGAGCTAGGCTTTTACGCTGAGAATCGTCACTCGTGGTCACTCCTCCGACGACTGTAGAAGTCACATCTTTCCTCGCTCAAGCGTACATCCCGCACTGGGGATCCCGATGGGGAATTATTGGCGGTCACACAAGAACAATAACTGATTATGGCAGCCTTTAGAGTCAAATTTGCTCCTAGATACAGCGAGAACGAAGCCGTTAACGATTTATTAGAATCGAAAGAGTAACGATGAAGAAAACATTCACAATGAGAGTGATGGAAGTAAAGCAGAGGCAGGCAACAGGGAGGTGGAAATATGGGACTAGGAGGAGGACGAGCTTCATGAGGAAATCCTAGGTGTATGTATCAAAGAAGACAATCCACGGGGAGTGAGGAAGGAAAAATAAAATGGGATGCTATAGAACCAAAGTCGACTGGAAAAAATATTATCCAGGAATATCAACAGGTAGGGCGCCGGTTTTTATGGTCTGCTAAGCATAAGGCATTTGAAATTTGTTGCCCTGAAAAGAATAAACGGGAAGTGATTTTGTATTACAACTCTGCAAAATTCGGTGTGCATACTGTAGATCAAATTATTCTGTAAAAAGAGGGACTAGAAAATGGCCATTGGCTATTTTTTTTGTTATCGTAGATCTTGCAGGTATAAATGCATACCACATGTATTCGAGAAAATACCCCTCTTTCCACGGAAAAAAAATTCTAGGCTGCGATTCCTTTTAGAATCAGCAAAAGAAATGTTAGCACCTGAAATTCATCGCTGAGTAGGAAAACCCGGATGCCAAAAAAATAGATTTCGGCCTGCGATCGAAATTGCTAAGATTGACGATATTCTGCTAGTAAATGACAGAGAAAATGGGTGGCAGATGTTCCATTTGCCCTCGTAAGAGAGACAAACAACCAATGATCTTTCTAATGCTTGCAACAGATACGTGTAAGGTGATCATGTTCAACAAAGAATCGTCTGCAATGTGACATTAGTGAGTGTGTAGATGGAGATTTCAGATTTAAAATTTGGCACAATTCTTTTGAGTCATGAAATTTTGTAATTGGTCATCACGTGTTGGCACCATGCTGCAAATGTTTAAATATTTTAAATATTATATTGTATTCAGATATTTAAACTATGTACTTAAATACGTATATAGGTAAATTTAATCCTCATTATTCAAGACTATACTATGAGTGCCATCTAAAAAATTATAATATTTTTTTCTAAATTATGCAATGCATATTATACTGTGGTATTTTTCTGTTAATTTATCTGAAATGTATTTAATTAACATACGAATGAATATGAATTATTGGAATAATATTATCACTTAAAATAATTAAAATTCACGATGGGGTCAAAAAAGACCCCAAGTAGGGAGGACGTGATTTTTTTAGTAACAGCTAGCGAGGGTTAATGAATGCACGCAAATCTTGAACACAGTGAAATACCTTTATAGCTGAACTCCTTCCCCAACTAAACATCTACATCTACATAATACCCTGTAAGCCGCCATAAAGGTGTGTGGCAGGGGTGAATTCTCACCAAACATGCACTACATATCATGCATAAAAAAGGATTAGCATTTATATAGGTACTGTTCAAAACTACACTATTTAAAAAAAGATAAAAATAGCAAAGCATACATGCAAAAACTTGCTGTTAGTTGGGTTATCTTTAAGTCCTTATACCAACATGCAGCTACCAGATAAAAACACGGTAACAACGAAAAATCAGCTATGTATGTACCTGGAAGACATTGTAAAAATTTCTCGATAACTAAAAATAAGTCTTGCGCCGACAGCTCTACGAAACATTCGTTATAAAAGCTCATAAGAAAAATAAAAACTATATAGTGATCTTATTCATTACATTAGTGCTATACGAAAAATATAATAGTTTTATTTCAATGCATGCATGTACGTAGGTGCAGCGCAACTCTGACCTCAAGAGATCAGCGCAGAATGATTTGCTCGACTTTAATTTCACGGCGGCAGAAGCCTCGGTCCCATGGAATGCGAGTATGTGAGCAGTAGGATTAATTGCACCAGCGCGAACCAATGAGTCAATAAACTCCCAAACTTCACGTCAAATAACGATATCCCATGTCCCAGTGATGTGCAGCACGCACGATTTCAGACTGATCACACGCGGGATTGAATCAAACGTGCCTACCCCCTTAATGACTGAAAATAATTAGCGTCATCGCGTTTCACGTTCCTTAAACAATTGTACGCAATTGAAACAAGCGTGACTCAATTGGAGCAATGCCACAATACGCGATTCCTGATGATGAAACAAAGCTCCAACCGTGGACAAATTGTCTGACTCGTTTCTCCGCTTCGAATGGAATGCAAATGAGCCAACAAAATTGGCTTCCAGTTTATGTCGTCCATTGAAAATGTACGGATGCAAGAAAATTGTATCATCCATGGTACACAAAACGTTTAATTTCGCTCCATGGTGAGCTAAGGCTGCGGTGTCCGCCCTAGAGGGTGAAGGTTTTTCATTAAAATCAGTAGGTACTGAATGTTAAAACACTTTATTAATTAGGTGAATTCCATCTAGAATTGGATTTAATTTTAGCAATAGAACCCTTATTGTACTAATTCAAATCTTTTAAATCCTTGATGAAGCCTGGTGATGGTTCACCCCATGCCATACACTGTTTCTGTGGCTTAGGAGGGTATTATGCATATATGTGCATTATATATGTGTTAGGTAAATCTTGGCCCACACTGAGTCACTAGCCTCAGCTGTAGTGAAGCTTATGAGCGCGTTCACGAGACGCATTAATCTGATAACGTCACTAGAATATCGTAAAGTAGTGCCGTAGTGTATTGATTGACCGTGATTCTGATTTAGAAATCCTCTCCACACGGCAGCAATGAAGGGATCACTATCCCATTCGCGGCTTAAATTTCTACCATTACCGGGACTTGACTCCGTGCCCTTGGGATAGGAGGCCAATGCATCAAAGGGATTGAATTGGTGCGGTGGCAAGAGTACTGGTCCCATTCCGAGGGTCCGTGATCGACACCTAGAGGTGCCTGAAGTTCAACAATCCGTCCGTCGGACCGGACGTTAAACCGTGGATATCTTGGCGCATTTCGCTAAAACGTAGTCTATTCTGTGGCCGAGTTCCTCTCCTCCCCAACTCCCGAAATTTCCACCCCCATCGAATTTCAGTCCAGAAGTTAATGGCGCAAATCTCCTCAGCCATCGATCTTCTTGGTTCGATTGAGAAGAAAAGTATGACAACAGCGTCGCCAATACCTTTGTCACCACTCCCATTTCATTCCCAGCCTTGGCAACGAAGGTGCGGCACCCACTACAGCAGTTGCCCTTGCAACCTGTTCCTCGGGACCCCAAGCACATGCATGGAATATGTCCATTGCGTTCCGTTCAATGGAGAACAGCAATACGTCTCGACCTCGGAGAATAATGATCATCGCATGTTTATTTCTTTTTCTTATCCCTCCCTCCTCTCAGAGATCAACTATAACCTTGATGTGGAAAGGGCTTGCGTGCCCATGACCTACCGAGTCGCAATTGCTTGAGCAACCACTATTGTTTCTTACCCATGATATTTATGTCAGAGGGCGAATATACATATATAAGTACATGCATATTAATTTGCAAGTCACAGCAGGGGTGTGCGGCAGGAGGCGATTTCTCAACGCACATGAACTTTCTCACGAACATCAACACATCGTTTGTAACTATGTTGACAGTTACACTGTTGCCTCACAGACATCAATCTACAGTGCTGTATGCAGTTCAGATTCTATATTTTATATAATCAGTATACTCAAGCACTTCCTATATGTACCTAAAAGAACAGCAGCTCCATTTTGTTCCCAATGAAACTAATGCAGAAATGAAAAAAGGATCCAAGAAAGTAATATCATTCCTCAATAGTTATATCCCTGACTTTATTACACATTATTGTAATAGAGCATTTTAAAACTCTCCCCCGCACGATCTCTAAATTTCATATATAGGATGTAACCTTACACAGCGCAATGCAATTTTTATTACGTATTTTAAATGCTATGTAATCAATCTGCCTTTACCTTCTACAGAAGATTATTCAATTTTGGCTCCATGAATTAACCGTCATCTTCACGTTAACTCTTGAACTTTGCATAAACTGCTAAAATTATCATAGCGTTTTTATTACAAATCAAAAGAGTAGGAGCGATAGTAAAACAAACGAAGCAGCGTTTGGTCTTCAGGATGAAGGCTTACGTCCACGGTGCGACTGCAATTCAAGAGACGATGCCACGTCAAAAGCACGTACAACTGTAGGCAATGGGAAGCCATTTCAACTTCTTTTTCAAATCACAAATGTGAACAGCAGAATTACAAATCGGATTCTGCAACCTCCATCCTCGTATCAGGGACCATTATACATGCGGAAACTCACAAATTTAATTTGAAAAGTTTTAACTCAAAGGGAGAGGTGAAACTAACGTCGCGGGCGACAGCAGGAAAAATGTATGCACGATGGGTTTTTGACAAAAAATCCTCCGTGATGATACCCATTATCTCCCCCTCAAAGATGATCCTCCTACGCCTTAATAACAGCATTTATATTTCTCGCGTACATTTGGTCTATGAATTATCTCCGAGTTTTCCTGGAAGACCTTCCCTTTTCTGTTCTATTACGCAATCGACAAATCGATGACACCTCCGAAGCGTCTTATTCACTCAAATCTCCTCCGGTAAACCCATTCGGGCCCTCCACGGATCTTCCGCTTTCCGCTCTTATTCGTTCCTACGCAAACCACGCGTCAGTCTTAAATTTGGAGTTGCTTTTCCTACATTGTTCAAAACATGGCAAAACAATCGGCCTCGAGTATTTTAAGGAAATAAAATCATTGCAATGACTCCTCGTCTGAAGTATAGAAAATTGCCAATATATAATAACAAAAATTCAATTATAACATTGATAATACATCCCATTACTTCAACAATTCGTTCAAAACCACGGAGGGAACTGAGATTTCCGCATTTTTCAATTCGTCTTTTCATAAAAACCTGAATTCCTACGGATTCACCGCAAATTTCCCAGACGTATCATTGCCACGATATTTTTATAGTACTCATATTACCTATATATTCCACAATTTAGGTTAAAAATTGTTAAACTCACAGAAGAAGAGCCGCTGCATCGACTGATTTTATTCTCTCTGACACCATAAAGTTTCAATGACAAGCTAAGTTATGTGTCAAAATTTCAAGTGGAATTAAAATGAGGATCGAAAATAAAATGATAATGAGAACAAGGTAGGGTTATATCTATGGTGAAAATAAAGGTGGATTGTTCCTCCAAAAAATATTTAAAATAACGTAGACACTACATCGTACTATGGAGGGCTGTATCATTTTAAAAACATACAGAGTGACTGCTGGGAGGGGGGGGGGGCAAATTATCATTTATCCAGGTAAATTATTGATAATGGCATAGAGTCGAAGGACAGAGCCCAAGATCAAAGTTAAACTTGGAAAATAAAAGCTAGAAGATGTGAGAGATAATTGCCAAATGGCAAGCCGAATAACTCAAAGGGAGAGGTGGAACTTTAATTACCTTTACTTTGGTTTAAGGAAGTAGCCAGTCGAAATAGCCCAGGCGAAGAGGGCATTCTTCCAAAAGAAGATTCTACTTAAAGCTGAAAAAACAACCTTTGAAGTAAGGAAACACTCTACTTAAGCTTACGTTTGGTGCATTATTCTTTATGGTAAAGAGACATGGACGATGATAACAGCAGTTACGTCAACAATCATTCGAAATGTGATGTTACAGAATATGACAGAGTTACAATAGGTAGGCTGAGTAACAAATCAAGTCCCGAGAAGAATGGGAGAAAGGAGAAGTACGCTTTTAACTTTGAAAAGTAAACGGAACACCTTAATAAGTCATATCATGAGATATTATTATTGTGCCTGATCAAGGCAATCGTTTAAGGAAAAGTGAGCAGGAATAATGGCAAAGTATAGTCTCGCATGAGATATATGGAAAAAGTAGTTAAGGATATGAAAGGGAAGTACTATGTTAATATATAAAGGTTAGGTGATAAGAGAAATGAATGGAGAACCGGGCAAACCAATCTTAAGATTGCTGACCCATGACGATGATTGTGTGAAATAACAATGTGACGGAATTGCGCGACGAATAATACAGTTTTTTGCTTATTTTTCATGTCGTATAGAACTACATTGTATTCTTCAAATAACCGCAAGGGTACATAGCAGAGGATGACTCCATTGAGTGCATGCTCTACGGAAGAAAAAAATATTCCTACTGCCAGTGGCTACACTGCGAGTTTCACTGCTGATTACATTCGCCTACAACTCACAGGCAGTACACGAATAAGTAACACAAAATACATTCAGCACTATGCTAAGACTCTTCTCATGCACATCCATCCCTGGAACAACCAATTCACACACTCTTTCATGAACCATCATTACTTATCTCGCCCGACATAAGGATACTGCTCGTGACTCATGACATTCACTTAATAACCATGGTAACGTCATCCCCTCCGGTCACCTCAATTCCCACATACATCCTGGTGTTCATCCTCATTCACGTGACGTCCGCTCTCATACGATTTCCATTGCGCCCTCTCCAACGACTCCTCACTTGGCATTCAGCTCAAGCAACCTCACCAGAATCATTTTTTAAAAGCATTTTTCCTCTGTTTACAACTTGATTAGATCCATTCATCGAATTTTAGACTTTCTTTTAGGCACACTCGGCATAATTATGGGTTATCATTGAATATTTGTTTCTTATGCACATCATTAAGGAGAAATATGGATTACAAAGAGGCTCTGAGGGGGAAATTAGGATAGGTTTTGTATATTCCCGACTAGTATTCTAACGTGCCTGATGCGAGGATGATGTTGAATGCTAATTTAATTATTTTTTCCATAATTGACCAAATATAAGTATATTTATATTGTGTGTGATGACGGAATCATACTGTGTATTTCAGTTCAGTACCTACTGAATGTGAAAGAGCTTTATTTCTTAGAGGATGTTCATTTAATTCTAGATATTTTGGATATGTTGAAACCCGAATAGTAGTAACTAACATAGAACTTGACCTAATGGTTTCAATGAATATCTGGTGATGGTTAATCCCCTGTCACACACCCTTGCAATAATTAGCAGGGTACTATGTAGATATAAATATAATATTAGTCTCTGCCACATGCATTATTTCTTTTCTCCCAAAAACTAATTTTTTGAACGATTAAAAGTCAGCTTCACGTTTGGATTAATTTGATGCATAATTTATGCTACACTGTTGAAGTTTGGATGCACAGTGTGCATTGCACACCTTTCATCTGACTTCTGCAGAGTTATGTGATAAACATGCAGCGATGGTTGTCTACTACATGCTGAAAATATTGAAATTAGAGACTGAAGGGAAAGGATTCTATCACAGTAGGTATAATCAAGTAAACAGTTCAGACGTTTCATAATAATGCTTTCTGATAAAATACCCATGTATTATTAGGTCTTCATGACATCTATTCGGATCCAGCATCACACGCGGAGAGTTGAATGACTAAAGATATCAAATATTTTAATTGAACAAATTACCCTCATCGCCTAGTGTTTATTTCTTGCATAGATTGAAAACACACACGAGAATACACGACGAGTGCGAATCATACATATGGAAAAGTTTGTCAATTTTTTTTCCCTTCGACATTCCATCCTCTTCATCCTTCTCCCGAATTCAAACACTGAATAATGAAGGTAGGTAGCTGTATTCGACGAGGCGGAATGGAAGAATATTATGAAGAATATTATCATCAAACAAGAAACTTGATAGCACTATTCCACTGATTTAGATATAGGGATTTAAGCCGCTAAGCCACCATCAGGTACAAAGTATAGTTTGCAAAGGCTGCCTTGCCTGAACAATTTTTGAACCTGATGCTGTCTTAGCAGTTGAAATGAGTTGTACGTATATTAAAATGTATGGAATAGTGCTACCTAGTCTATTGTTTGATCATGAACAATATTGGGAAACTAATTCTGACCCCTCACCCCTACTCCTTCCCACGCCTCCCACACTTCTTCTCCCCATACCCTTCTGAGGACCACCAATAACCGTCCACTCCCACGCTCCTCCTCTGTCCTCCCCCCCTCCCTTTCTGTCCCCCTCTTGCCTTTCTCATATATATGTTGGTGCTTCTAAGATATACTCTACCCGACGATGCTGTAAAACAGTGAAAACCGGGTCGTAGTAAAGTTTGTTGTTTTTGTGGATTTGACTCATGTTTTCCTTCAATGCTATCAATATTGGGAAACGTCGAGGCTAAGTAAATGACCCGCGGCAGATACGTACCGATCGAGCTATGTGCAAAGAAGGAGAAGCGGCACAATATGCACTCCCTTCCGGTATTAAACGAAAGATTTGAAGCAAAAACAAATAAAAATCGTCGAAAAGCAAATAACATTTCAATCTCTCCATTTTATTTGGAGCTTCCAGCCAAAATTAAAAAAAGAGAAAGAACGTTCTGCAAATAAACAAACAAGAGTGTCATGCATGCACGACCGTACAAACTGATTGGAACTGTTTTGGTGGGGATCGAGTTAGTGAGGCGAATGGAGGACTAGCTTCCCAAACAAAGGGCAATTATAATTTCAGCAATGGCAGAAATCAATCATTGACATACTACTGTTGTCTGCATGAGTGCTATGCTTAGGAAAAAGGATTTCATTACTCCGTTCGTCGATATGCAGATTATATTTATTATTATAACCGTTACTTCACTCTACCTCTCTTTGCACATCTGCACTCTATAGTTTTGTTCAAAATGGCTCAAAAGTTACCTAACAAGGAGGCCACAATGTGTTTTCATTAATAATCATTATAGTGATTTTAATTATATTACCTCTGGCGTACCTCAGGGTTCAGTCTTAGGCCCTGTGTTGTTTTGCTATATATTAATGACCTTTGTTGCCACGACTTTCGTGGTCAGGTTACTGCCTTTGCGGATGATTTTGCACTATGTTACAGTAATTTTACATGGCAACGTCTAAGATATGATATGCAAAATGACTTCAATTACCTAAGACTATAGTTTTTTCATAACAAATTATCTATGAATGTACAGAAAACTATATGTTCTATACATATGAATGTGCAGAAAACTATGTATACAGAAAACTATATCTTTCTTGAATATTATTTGTCCATCTTGTTATGTCAATTTATACATATTTTTTTGTTACATTTTGTTAATTTTTATATATTTTATATTTTTATCACTCCTGGCTTTTGATTGTACAGTATTTGAATATTAACACTATTGTTTCTGATAGTAGCTTTTTTCAGGTTTTCCCCTTGTAAGCTACCTAAAGCTGAAGGTTTTTCATTCATTGTATAATTATATGTATGAGTTTTAGTATCATCTATCTAAATTGGGAACCCTCTGAGTCCCTCCACTAAGATTAGGGTCATGCAAACGTCGGGTTTTTCTCTACATATTCCTTGAAAATTCCACCCTCTGTCCAATAATTCATCAATCTTTTATAGTGCAATTTATTTCAGCTGACGGTCATCCACCGCATGCAAACGGTACAACTACTTTTGTTTTTATGCCTACAAAATTTGAGGTGGAAGCAATAATTATTTTCAGCAAAATTAGGCACAGCTGATTTTGGCGAAAACACTTATCCTGAACAAATAAATCCTTGAACAATGAGTTTGACTATGCCTTGGTAAAAATTTGATTATGAGCATATCATATTGTACTTAGAATAAGAATATGAAAGTTTGCAGCCTCGCAGAGTTTGGTAACGTTCCCTTTCTCATAGCATTTTTTGAGTAAAGCCTATTGGGCTATTTCCAAAAGCATTATCATATAATCTGTGGCATGACTTTCAAGAGAGATATCTTCAATATTCCAATTTATAAAAACATCTCCCGCAGGAATATAAAATGGTCAGATTCTCTGAAGCTGCTATGAGTATATCAAAAACACCAAAGCACTATGGCAGGGTAGATCATGAAAATAAAATAAAGAGAAAGATAGTGAGACAGAGAGGTTGAAAAATTAATTTTTTCGCGAAAAATGAGGGACAGTGATAGATTACACCGAAGACAAATGCGGAAATTAGAACATGTGATTTAGATTTTGATGTAGAAATTAGAATTTAGAGTATTTTTTAAATAATGTTCACATGTTTTAATAACACTAATTCATGCATGTTCAAGAAAATGTAAGGTAATAATTCAAGATACTTATGGAATTGGCTGATTAACCCAAAAAAGCCAAATTATAGCCAATATTTTACGTGCCTCTTAACTTCACGCCTACTCTTTTCCTCGGGGTCTTACACTGTGGCTATCAGTTGCACTGAGTACTATTTCTTTCTTGCTTGCATGGTGGTAGGTGTAACTTTATTCTCTCTGATTGATAATGAATGCATGTTGACGGTTCATCCCGTGCCATAAACCCTTTTAGAAGCCTTGCAGGGTAATACATATGTAGATGTAGATACTGGAGGCAAAGCTCAAGAAGATAATTTTATCAAATGATAAGACTAAAAACCATTGAAGACACCGGCACTTTCACTTCCAACCGAAATGCATTCGCTTGAAAAGAAATGCCAGCGGTCTCTTAGCGAAACGTGACAAATGATAGAGTCGCAAATATTCGGAGAGAAAGGGATGAGACGAGGAAATCATGGGTGAAAATGATGGATGACTCTCGAGAAGGGACAAACGGGTATGGAAAGCGGGGGAGAAAAAGATGCAGAGCGATATTTCTCCATCTGGGATTATTCTTTATGGCTTGGTACCTGCGTCCACTCTTTAAAGGAGATGGGGCGAAATGTATGAGTGTATGGGATCGTTAATATTTGCAATGACCTATGAATTCGATGGGATACAGTTGAAGAATCGGTTAGTCAAAAATGGTCCCCTCAACTATGCCATTTTTTTTACAGAGACACAAGAATAAAACGTTAAGCTAGGGCCATCACTCAACAAAATATTTCATAAAATTCTAGATATTTTGAACTAATAAAAATCCCGTGTTTGAGTAGGTAACGTAGGCTACGAGTTAATGATTCAAATGACGTATAGTGATGTGGTATATTTCTAACCTGCCGCGAGAACGGCGGTGACATTCACGTTAATTGCCATGCGAAAAAATTCACCTGGACCGGGAATTCGACCTTTGGCTTTCCGGGCCACTGCGCATTCCACTACGATATCCAGGATCATTATTCACATGGCAATTTTACTGAGAATCAAGGTACTAGGTTTGAATTTTTTCACGTGGCAATTAATGTTAACGTCTACTGATGGTTAACCCCCTGACACCCACCCTTGAGCTGGATTACAGGGTATTATGCATATGAACTGACGAATGTGGCAGGAGGTGCCACAGAGATTAATCAAGCGCAAAGGAGCGCCACGAATGAGAAAAAGTTGAGAATCACAGGGATAGGATATAATGTTCATTGTAATTGTATTTGGTGGAGGCGATTCAACCGCGAAGACAGCAAGCCAGGCTAGGCCAGGCTTTTCATAGCTAAAGTTAAATTAGCCTAAGCTAATTAGCTTGGATACATCATGTATCATTTTTACCACATAAAGGACATTGCAACAATTGATGTATTGAAAATGATGTATCATGGTCTTTTTTTTAAAGTCTATTAAGATATGGTATCACTGTGTGGGAGACAGGTGGTGGAACAAATCTAAATAGAATCAAAGTTAATCAGAAAAGGATATAAAAAATAATAAAATCCAATCCTTTTCAAGTGACTGGAGAGATAACAGATAATGTTTATTTTATAGAGTTAAACATTTTTAACAGGTTTAAAAGTTATAACAGCATATTGTTTATTTCAGTGATAAATACAAAAAGAAAAGAGTGTACCTACTATCAAAATATTGAACTTAGGAAAGTTAATAAATAGAAAGTTCCAAGATATTATACACACAAGGGTTGTAGGCAATTAAGTGTTTATATTTCCAAACTATTTAACAAGATAAGTGATGATTTCAAAAATGTAGAATCTATAAAGAAGTTAAGACAAGGACAAAGGAATGGTTGCTATGTACTACATAATTAATGTTGTTAAAGATAAGTAATAACTGTACTGATAAATTATAAAAGGCACCTGCTGATAAGCCAAGAGTGTCTTAGCAGTACCATAATGTTAAATTGCTTAAATAGTGTGCATTTAATGTTCTATATTATATTGATTTTGTATGAGTTTGCTTTTTTTATACTTAACGTATTGAATTTGTACATTTTTGTTAGTTAAAAATAGGTACATACATAAACCATATACATATTCCAAACCAATTTGTTCACGTATGACGTTAGATATATATTAAGAACCCCTGTGTATTATGCTAGGTTGGATCAGATTAAAACGATTAGAGAGATAGATAGTCGTACGGATAGATTTAAAATGTCATTTTTCCCACGTGCCAAATAGAACACAATAGGCAGCATAGTAAAGGAGAAATATTGTTAGAGCAGTCTGTAGTGCATGATGCATGTAACGACAACCAATAATCCCTTTCTTATTATGTATATACCAACCATCTAGCTGCTTGTGACCCTATTATATAGCTTGTCTCCATTAAATATCCTAGTTGCATGTCAATAGCGCATGAAATCCTTGTGTATAGCAATAGCGCATGTTTGGTGATCTCACCCCCTGCCACAAACCCTTGTGGTGGCTCCCCGGGTATTACGTAGATGTCGATAAATACATGACAGAAGAGTTTACCTACGGTAGAGTGAGAATTTTAAAGACCCCACAGTAGATTGGTGCAGAAGACCACTATCTTTGCAGTATTAATCAAATATCTTCTTGCATGTTCGATAAAAAGTGGAATTCAGTCTACAACATATAAAATCCTTAGCAAGCCTACAAGCCACCTGCAAGCCACCAGACAGTGAGTAAACCATCACTACACATGCAATATAAATCAGATAGAATATGTTTCCACCATTTGTGCGTGCAAAAATATTATTAGTACATAATAATATAAACGTATTCATCTCTCATGAGTTGGCAGCATATAAAACATGGCATGCACGTGAAACTGACTTTTTTACAAATTAAGTTAGATATACATATATTAAGAGCCCCTGAGTATTACGAAAGGTTTGATTAAATTAACAAGATTAGAGAGATAGAATGTCGTACCGATAGATTTAAAATGTCAGTTTTTCCGCGTGCCATAAGAGAGCAAAATAGGCAGCATAGCAAAGGAATAGGTAGGGGAAATATTGTAAGAGTAGTCTGTAGTGCATGATGTAAGTATTAACAACCAATCCCTTAATTACTATGATGATACTGACGATGTAGCTGCACGTGACACTATTATCTATCGTAAGAAATCGCAGGTGGCCCAGGGAAAGGAACTGGCCCCCCTACCCAGAATAAGTGAATTTCATGGCTTAGTATTGAGCTCTACTATCACCTATCACCTAAGACCAACCTTCGGGTTCAATCACTGAGTGAAATGAAACATTACCTCTGGAAAACTTTTAGTGGCAGTTAGAATTAAACTTTAAAAAATGTCTTGTAATGAATTTTTGGAAAAAGAATAGCTCTCCTCCTAGCACTCACAAAATAAGTAATAATGAATTAACAAACGTGGAATCCATTAAATATCTTGGAATAAGACTGACACATGATCTTTCCTGGGGTAAACACATTCGTGAAATAATGGGTCAAGCGAATCGTAAACTGGGATTCGTCAAAAGAGTACTGTGTAAATCTGACGATCATGTACGAGAAATCAGCTACTTTTCCCTTGTAAGACCTCATTTGGAATATGCTGCCAGTGTATGGGATCCCTACGAAATCGGTCTAAATAACGAACTTGAACGTGTGCAGCGAAGATCGGCAAGATTTGTAAAGGGACGGTATGATAACCTTACTAGCGTAACCAGTCTATTAAATGAATTAAATTGGGAATCATTGTCAGATCGCAGGTTGAAATTTAGACTTAAACTCTTAAACAAATTCCAAGACCATATTTTCAGTGATGGTGTTAAAAATATTTTACCCCAACTTACTATGGTAGACTGGACCATAAAAAATAAAATTAGAGAAATAGATTGCCGAACTGACAGATTCAAAATGTCCTTTTTTCCTCATACTATTAGGGATATGAATAACGGTAAATGTATCCAGTAGGAGTGTAGCAATGGATAACATTGGTAGCTGCATGTTGGTATAAGGACTTAAAGCTAACCCAACTAACTGCATGTTTTTGCACGAATGCTTTGCTTTTTTAATTTTTAATTACAAATTTTATGCATGATATTTAGTGCATGTTTGGTGAGATTTCACCCCCTGCCACACAACTTTATGGTGGCTTGCAGGGTATTATGTAGATGTAGATGTATCTAGCATGTACCCATATTGTAGCTTGTTTGCATGTCAATAGTGCACGTTTGGTGTTTTCATCCTCCACCACACGCCATAGCGGTGGCTTGCAGGGCCTTAAAAAAATCTGTTATTACGTAATGTTACGTGTATAAAGAGAAGTGTGAAGTGCATGATGGGCGATGGCTCATCCTTACCTTGAAGTTAACCGGCAGGTTACACTGCACGACATAACGATACTTGTAATGGCAGTACGCATTGCATATTTGGTGATGATTCACATCCTGCCACACACCCTCGAGTTGACTAGCAGGGTGCACCATAGATGTAGACGAGCTCTCTCGGTCGCACCTTCCCTAACGACCGCAACACATTCATCTACATCTACACGATACCCTGCAAGCCACCGCGAGGGTGTGTGGCAGGGGGTGAAGATCATCAAGCATGCACCACTAACATGCAAACAAGCAACTATAGTGTTTCATGCAACTAGATTGTTAGTATCTAAATTGACATTGACTTCAACCAGCATTTCATTCCGGCTCTACCCCCAGGTTCATCCATGAGCTCGCGTGACCCCTCACACCAGGGGTGCGCAGTTTTTGGCGATCATCTTCGGCGGGATTATGCTCCCACCAGCATGCTCCAGCGCGTGGGACCGCAATTGTGTTTTCCCCTATGACGTCAGTGGGTCGAGGTTGGAGAACCCAGCTGCCCTCTTTTTCCTCCTTTGTCGGTCACATTGAGACGACCTTCCTGTTACGGAGATGGGGGGTCGTGGGCATGCATTGCAAGAGGCAAAGCCTCGCTCGCCCACGGGAAACCTCCCGCCCCCGTAAGGATTCATAACCCTGGGTCACCCCGACAATAAACTTTGTAATGCTCAGCCATTTTAGTGCAGGGTTGCGTTATAAATTATTTTCATGGCTAAATCCGTCTTGAAAAGTTGCCAGAATGCTGCTATATACAATGGTGATACATAAAGATTAATAGTGTCACACACGGAGAAAAAAACTTTGTTGAGGTTACTTATCCTATGCTACCCCAGCAAAGTACGTTTGTCAATATAGTGACAGCAAAGCCGATTGTTACTTTAGCAAATGCTCTATGTTGGGCTCTATTCGTTTGCCGGGCAAATTACATAGGCTGACGGTACCATTACTACTGTTTCGCCAACAAATAGGATTTGTCGGGGCGACAAACGTAATTGTCATTGCGCTATGAAGTTGTTCCTCCAGCAAATCCATTTGTAACCCGAGCAGGACGGTTGGCAGCGCCAGCTAGGGACTTTTCAGCAAATCTTTTGTACGACTAACAAAATGGCTGCCATTGTTATTGCAGGCAGTGGATTAAATGAAACACAAATATTTCAGCTTAATTTCATTGTATTCGAAAAATACAAACAATGAAATCAACACGTTTTCATAATAATTCAATATACAATAAACAGTATATCATTCACTGCGTTAAATGTCTTACTCACTTACGTTAAATGTCACATAGGTAGGTAGGTCACAAGTGTGAAAAACATTAAGTAGTTAAAATATGCACAATACATTCACTCAAGTTCATTAGAGTTATTTACAACAATACATTTTAAAATAAAACAATTACCGGTGACACTTTAACTGAACATCGCATCAAGTAGCACAACAAGTACATAAATAAAAATGTCACATCAAAGTTTGAAAAGCATTAGGTTGGTAGTTAAAATATGTACAATAAATCATTCAAGTTCACCAAAGTAGAGTAATTTACAAAAAATAAATTTAAAAATAAACCAATTACCTCATAATAATATACTCAATATAATAATCCTCAACAACTCTTCACACCACAGCTCTAAAGGGAATGCCTCAGCTCAACATACCTCTCTCCATTGGTCATTGTATGTGAAAATATGCTAGCATGGGTAGCTTTTTGGAGTAATTTATGCTATAAGAATAGAATTTCAATTGTCAGCTTTTGCTACCAAAATGGTAATAATATGTACAGCACTATCAAACAATTAATTATCATGAACAGAAATACACTCGTTCGCTCCGCACATCCGTTCCGCTAACAAGATCGCTCTGTACGGAACGGAACGTACCCACTAACTGCACTAACGGAACGGACATATGGAACGAACGAACATATTTCTGTTCATGATGATTAATAGCTTCGTTTAAGTGCTTCGTATAAGAATATTTCATGAATTTAGTTGTTCGAGAGAAATGAAATATATGCACTGTAACTTACCGAGCTGATTGTTTTTTTCACTCGTTTGGAAGATCTTCTTGCATTACCTCAGGAACGCATATTCGTAGCGAACTATACGTAGGCAAAAACTTCGGAAAAATTTGTTAATAATCAGATATGCTCATCTCGCTCTGATGCACTTTCATTACAAACTAAGAAATCTCTAAGAATTAATTTCAACAGTTCTGTAGAAATGCAGCCATTTTTTCCACCCAGAACACACAGCAGAACTGTTTAGTTCAGAGTTTCCGCTGGCAAGATTATAGCTCGCCTAGCAGATGCATTTGTTGCCGTGACAAACGCAGGGGAACAAATGCCATTTGCTCCAGCCACCATTGAGCATTTGTTATTCCAACGATTGGTTTGCTAGAGTGACATATGCTTTTGCTTTTAGGACAAATACCGAGTCAGCAAATGGGTTTTTGTACGGAGGACAAAAATATTTTTTTCCGTGCACATTAGGTAGAATAAGTTCTTTCCCAATCCAGTTTGCATGTTAATATCTAAATAAGGGATTAATCGCGTAAAAATGGCCTATTTGCTCATATTAAAATGTAACAAAATATCTAAGACATATATCTCAAATGTAGCTGTCAGCTCAAATGTATTTTACATTACTTATTAAAATGTTATCTGTAAGGGTGTATATGAGAATCTCAGCCATTTTAGTGCAGGGTTGCGCTATAAATTATTTTTATGGCTAAATCCAACTTGAAAAGTTGCCAGAATGCTGCTATATTACACAGTTCTGATACATAAAAATTATAGCGATTTCTAGTGGCACACATTTGGTAGAAAGGGTTCTTTCCCAATCTAGTTTGGATGTTAATATCTAAATAAGGGATTTATCGAGTAAAAATGGCCGAATTGCTCATATTAAAATGTAACAAAATATCTTAGACATATATCTCAAATGTATCTGTCAGATCAAATGTATTTTACGTTACTTATTAAAATGTTATCTCTAAAGATGCATATGAGAATATTTGGCCATTCGCTATGCATGTATTGCTTGCTTGAAAAAAAAATAGTAACAAGGTACCTATTATACGATCTGACCACCTAGAGAGCATGGGTTCAAAATCCATCGAGGGTATAATTGCGGAGATCTTCAACATCATTCGAGTATCCCGCTAGCCATCTCGAAGGTCGAAGGGTTGAATACTCACCGAGCAGGCGCTAAATGCTTGAGGCGCATTTCGGCGGGATTCGCAACGACTTAATAGGAGAAAAATATTAGCTACACATCTACCAGGTACGTGAATCAAAATAAACAATCTTCACGAAGGATGATGCTGTCGTTTTATCCGGAGTACTGAAACAGTATTGGAGTACTGAACTCGAGTGCTCTTCACAAATCACTCAATTACGGGTCGACTTATCAATGAATATATCTCTTCAAAGCCAGGAATTGAACCCGGGCCTCGGAATGGGAGGCTAGTACTCTAACCACTACACCAACCTAACCTCAGAGAATACTCCCATGTAATATTCCCATTAGGCATATAATAGTACAGTTGTTTGAGTTAGCAGTGATCAGAACGTTTTCCAAATACACTTCAAACTACTCGATTAACAAACAACCTACCTAAAGTTCATTCGAGGCACAATTAGATACATGCATAATTGAGGTATTACTGGACAATCCCAAAGGCCTCTCTCGGAATGTAACCTGGCACCTCCCGTCAGTAGCCCAACGCTCTACCTCCGTCTATGTCTACGTAATACCCTGCGAGCCACCGCGAGGGTGAGTGGAAGGGGGTCAAGATCAGCAAACCTGCACTACTTACAACTATGAGATACATTAACCATGCATGAGATGCAACTACTGTGCTACTACTTCGTCGACATCTCAGGAGGAAATTCAGATTTATTTCACCACGCAAATAAAGCAAGTAGAAGTACCAACCAAAAATTAGGGATCGGCAGTAATTCCTCACCTAACTATTGAGTAATAAGGCCTATATACTACGCAATATCATGAAATGTATTAGAATGGTGGGAGAAATCGTAGGTACCATCCAGGTCTCTCAAAGCGCATGTACCACTGGATTCAAGTGTTATCGGTGCTCCAACCAGCATAATTTGATTGGAGTCATAAAGGAAATCATAAAAAGAGAGTCTGAAGCAATCGTATTTTGGAAATCGTCGTAATGGTTCGCAACTGACACACTGTACCTTTTGATTCTCAATATCAATTTACACGGTGCATGTCACTGTGATGGTGTCTATTTTTACGCATTCATCTTTGCAATTTCCTCGAAATAAAGGTGTAAATTTCATTGCTACTCGTTGAATGGCCTGTAGGAATACTGATCTGAAAAATGTTTTTCTTAAATTGATTTAGTTCGGAGAAACGTTGAGTAAAGATGAAAAAAACACCTAAAACCTTGTAATTTCCTCGAAATAAAGATGTAAATTTCATTGCTTTTCCTATAATAGCCTGTAGGAATACTAATCTCAAAAATGTTTTTCTTAAATTGATTTAGCTCGGAGAAACGTTGAGGAAAGACGATACAAACACTTAAAACACCCCTTGTATAGTTCCTCCATACTTTTAATTACATCCAATCGATTTCGACTACTATATAACAATTATCAAGGTATATAAAGGAAAAGGATAAAAACTTTGTGTAGAACTGCACTGTTTAAACGCGCTTCTTAAAAATTCTCTAGTAGCATGTGACCCTATTATCTAACATGTTTCCATGCAGTAGCTAAGCTTCATGTCAATAGTCACCCCCTGCCACACACCCTCGGAGTGGGGCTTGCAAAGTATTGCGTAGTTGTGGATGTTTAATTTTTCACACAACTAATGTTCGTAACAATCCATACTTAGGATGAATTCATGTATTTTATACAAAGTGAGATACACACCAAATCCCAATGCTGAATTATGCTCCATGTTAGCTTACAAATCAAACCGTGGGCCGCTTCATAGCCCTCGTGACAAGTTAGTCCTCGAATTTCCTCATCACAGCCTCTATCTGCCACAAACCACGACCATACCGCATCTCACACCTACCCTTAGCGAAGCAAAGGTCCACACAAGCTCACTCCGCCATATTTCTTTCGAAAAATACTGCCAACCTAATTCTTCAACATTTTTCCCATAGCAGCTTCGGTAAGGGATGCACGTACGTTCGGATGAAAACGAATAAATAGCAATTAACTGGGGGTGATTCGTAACCCGTCCGTGTTCTCGCGGTCGCACTACAAACTGCGAATGTACCGCAATTGACGCTCCTCCAAACCAACACTGAAGATAGTGGGAGCGGAAATATTAATCAGTCGCCGACTCCGCTTCCCCGGGAAAGTAAGCAAGCCTATACACACAAGCTTTGCTCGCGGTCTCGGCAGTGGGTTAAGCGGAGGAGCATCGTTTCAAAGGGGTACGGTTTCCTGCCTGGGAGGTATTTCCCCATTCATCCGCAAACGATATTGCAAGAATTTTGTTCACTTCGTTTATTCGTATGTCAAATAGCTGTATTTTCTTAATCGACACTTCATCATCAATAAGTGTTCTCTCTAATTGACTATGCTTGCTTTGGTAATAGCTCACCCACTGCCGCATACCCTTGCGGTGGCTTGCAGGATATCATGTTGATGCAGATCATCAGTTAGCAATCCTAATATTAGTTTGTCGCATCTCTCTTCTCGATTTTCTCATCGGATCACTTCTTTATATTTATATAATTCTTCTTTGCTACACCCTTCACGAATTCCTCCACGTATTACATAGGAGGTCTTCCTTTGCCTTTGTTCTTATAAATTTGCCCCTAGGCGACCACCAGCAGCAGACCATAATGCCTCATGATAAAACGTATGCCCCAATAAATTAGGTAGTCCCGTCTTTTGTTAAAAGTTTACAACATATTTCTCGTCGTCAAACCTCCTTGGGTACAACGAGAATTAAAAAACGATAGGGAACTCAACGGAATAGAGACAGCGGGAAGGTAAAAATTAGGGATGGGTCGGTTCCAATTTTTTTCGGTTCCGGTTCCGGTTCGGTTCTTAACTTCGGTTCTCGGTTCCGATTCTCGGTTCCGGTTCTTAATTTACCACTTACTTTGCATTGCTCAATGGTAAGATAAGGTAATCATTAATCATTTTCAGAGACTAAATTAGAATAATTCGCGACTTTGAAGCATCTAAGTACACTATTTCACCAGGATTTAATGTGAAGCCTCCACTTTCGGAGTGTGAGTAGGTTTCAAACTGGTTTTCGCGCCAATTATTTCGGTACCGATTATTTTCGGCCTCGGTTCCGGTTCCGGTTCTAAGCTCAAGAACCGGTGGAACCGAGAACCGAAGAACCGAACCGACCCAACCCTAGTAAAAATAGACGCTGAGAGATGATTGCACACATGAGAGCAATTCGAGACCATGCAGAGAGATTGGAAAAGCACATACGGGAATAATTGCGAGCAATTGAACAAAAATAGTCAATGCTTTCGCGGGACTGCTCCATTGTTCGCGGGAAAAAAAACGCGATGAAGGGGATACGCGTATTTTGTAATGGTGTGAGCTCAAGAATTTACCAGACGTTTGCTCATGTTGAGACTTAATCCTGGTACAAACAAAGGCAACCATGAGATACGGGGAAGGATCGTAGATGGGTTTGATCACGTGGAGAGAGAGAGGCAATCACGATTCTTCAGGGAAGAATGAGGAGGCATACGGAGCGGGTGATTAGAGGAGCTCACATAAGATTTGAAGAGGATTGTGAAACAGAGAATGAGATGGCTGTGATGCCGAGCATTGAATGATAGAAACATGGTGTGCATCCACAAAACTCTTACCCTTCGGTCCAGGCACGTAACCAGAAAATTGCTTCGGGGGTGGGGGATAAATCTAGTGCAGCGTAACTTGAAACAAATAAGCCTTGCCCGTTCGGTGCCGACATGTTACAAATCTCTTCCCTTAATTTTAAGTGTTTCGTATTTACTTTCACAGTACCCATTCCTTTCTCATCTCCCTGCTTAAGTTCACTACTTATCTTGTTATGAAGCAGTTAATTTTACCGACCCCAGAACCGAAGTTCAACGTACACATACATATCATATTGATGAGAACCATTATTAACCACACACATGAATGTTAGTGATCACGTTTCAAGGCACTTACCACTTGAATTATACGCAGTGTAATCTGAATTATCATGTCCAGTTAAAATCAGAATAACAAAATTATTGGAAAAAAAATTCGGGGGGGCGGGGGGAAGGAGATGGGGCTGAAGAAACAGAAGCCCCCCCCCTCCCTGGCTACGTGCCTGCTTCGGTCTATTGCTTTCACAGCCGAGACGAATTGCCGATCGCGATAGCCAGTCGGTAACGCGCCAGCTTGGCAACCTAAAGTTCACGGCTGAAGAAATGGGCGTCAGGCTTCATTAAAAACAATATTCCATTATGGGTTACATTATTATATGGATTTTCCAATATGCAATGATTTACAAGGTTAATTCTCATTCATCTACAAAGGGTGTGAGTTATAAACACGCGCGGGTATGGATGTTGTGTGTGTCTTGAATAAACAACTTAGGTCAGACGTAAGCGTATCGAGGCAAGCGTTATTAAATTTCTAGAGCGAGATGTAGGGAGAGTATTTAAATAGCAAACTCAAAGCGTTTCGTTCATATGTAAGAGAAATAGGTCCACAGTACACATTAGAGTTTAGTGAGAAAATCCCTGAGACGGCAGCCAATATGTCATGCTAAAATGAAAAGAATTAGTAAACATATGCCCACTGATGAGCGTAATGTAATTATTGAAAATTATAAAATTTCAAAATCCACTGCAAAGTCAGCCCTTAGTAATGCATTTGCAGAATTCAAAAGAAAAACACTTGGGGAACAATTGAAAGAAAATCCAAAAGTCTTCTGGTCGTACGTAAGGGAAGTGCAAGGCCATAAGTCTGCCGTCCATTCACTTAAAAATGATAGAGGTGAAATGACCACAAACACACGCGACAAAGTTAGCTTGCTAAATTCCTTCTTCCAAACCGTTTTTAACCCACCTTCCGGGGATTCAACTATCGTTATACCTGACCTCTTTCAGCGGTTGATGAAACCAATTGACATTTCCTGTAATGGTATTGAAAAATTACTTAAAGATATAAGCCCCAACAAATCTCCTGGCCCTGATCAAATTCCCTCCCGCGTATATAGAGAGTTAGCATCCGAAATTTCCCCCTACCTTGAAATAGTATTTAATAAATCCCTGACCGAACACGTCGTACCGATGGACTGGAAAGCAGCCGATGTAACACCCATTTTTAAAAGTGGCGATAGGGAGCAGCCATCTAACTACAGACCTATATCCCTCACATCCATTTCATGCAAGGTCCTAGAACATATAATTGTCAGTTCAGTCATGGGACACCTAGATAGCCAGAATTTATTGTCCAATGTCCAGCATGGCTTCCGAAAGAGCAGATCGTGTGAAACTCAACTTGCTCTCTTTTCCCACGATATTTTAGTTTCTGGCGAAAATAATATTCCAGTGGATGCTATATTTCTCGACTTCAAGAAGGCTTTTGACAAGGTTTCTCACAGCAAACTAATTTTGAAGTTAAAATCTTATGGGTTAGACAGTAACATTATATCATGGATTAATGATTTTCTGCATGATCGGGTTCAAAGGGTTGTTTTGGACGGTGTTTCCTCACCGGCAATTAAAGTCACTTCGGGTGTCCCACAAGGTAGTGTGATAGGTCCACTCCTATTCCTTTTGTATATTAATGATATCCAAAAGGTAGTAAAAAGTAAGCTTCGTCTATTTGCCGATGACGCAGTAGTGTACAGGGAAATTCTATGCCCGAATGATAAAGAATATTTAAATATTGACCTACAAGCAATTGAAACTTGGTGTGATACATGGCAGTTAGAATTAAACTTTAAGAAATGTCTTGTAATGAATTTTTGGAAAAAGAATAGCTCTCCCCCTAGCACTTACAAAATAAGTAATAATGAATTAACAAACGTGGAATCCATTAAATATCTTGGAATAAGACTGACAAATGATCTTTCCTGGGGTAAACACATTCGTGAAATAATGGGTCAAGCGAATCGCAAACTGGGTTTCATTAAAAGAGTATTGGGTAAATGTGACGATCATGTACGAGAAATCAGCTACTTTTCCCTTGTTAGACCTCATTTGGAATATGCTGCCAGTGTATGGGATCCCTACGAAATCGGTCTAAGTAATGAACTTGAACGTGTGCAGCGAAGATCGGCAAGATTTGTAAAGGGACGATACGATAATTATATTAGCGTAACCAGTCTATTAAATGAATTGAAATGGGAATCATTGTCAGATCGCAGGTTGAAATTTAGACTTAATCTCTTCCACAAATTCCAAGGCAATATTTTCAGTGATGATGTTAAAAATATTTTACGAACCCCAACTTACTATGGCAGACTGGACCATAATCATAAAGTTAGAGAAATTGATTGCCGAACTGACCGATTCAAAATGTCCTTTTTCCCTCGCACAATAAGAGATACGAATAACGGTAAATATGTCCTATCGGAGAGTAGCAATGAATAGCATTGGTAGCTGCATGTTGGTATGAGTACTTAAAGCTAACCCTACTAACAGAATGTTTTTGCATGTTTGCTTTGCAATTTCTATCTTTTTTAAATAGTGTAGTTCTGACTACTATATTAATACTATTCCTTTTTTATGCATGATATGTAGTGCATGTTTGGTGAGCAATCACCCCCTGCCACACACCCTTGTGGTGGCTTGCAGGGTATTATGTAGATGTAGATGTAGAGTCACCAGCAGTTTAGAAAAAGCAAATTCTTCAACCACATTCTTCCAAAGCGCATTCAACTCATAATCACACAACACTCTAAACCACCGCCGAAAACTTTTACGTTTTTTTAATGCACGAAATCATAATCTGTCGCGGAATAGAGTACCATGTGTAAAGTCAGTCAATAGTATCAGTCCAAACAAATCACCATGTCCCGACCAAATTCCTCCAGAGTACACAAAGCATTAGCATTAGAAATAGCCCACTACCTAGAAATTACATTTAATTAGACACAAAAAAACCACATATTGCCCAAAGATTGGCAGGTAGGATTGGAAACATTACGCGGTGATAGGGAAGAACCTACTAAAAAGGTGTGAGCTCAAGAAAAAGTAGTAGTAACCAAGCCCTATTTCATTTGCATCAATCTCCTGCAAGTAATTGAGCACATAGTAATCAGTTCAACCATGGGGCATTTAGTTAGCCAGGGATAACTTATAAACAGCCAACATGGTTTCCGGAAAAGTAGATCTTGTGAGACAGCTTTATTCGTACACGACAGTTTAGTCTACGGCGAAAGCAGTGTTGAAGTTGATGGGATATTTTTGTCTTTAAAAAGGTATTTGACAAAGTTCCTTATAGAAAATTTATCATGAAGTTAGAGAGTTTTGGTAATCAGAAAGACGTTATATGTTGGATAAAGGAATTTTTAACGTTATATGTTGGTGCGAGTACAGGGTCGCTATGGATGGTTTCGTGTCCGGCACAATGAAAGTCACATCGGGAGTTCTCCAGGGTCACGTAATAGGTCCGCTTCTATTTCTTTTGTACATTAACGATTTGGGAACCGTAGTTAGCAGTAAGCTTAGACTTTTTGCAGACGACGCTGTAGTGCACAGGGGTATATGAAGTACATAGGAATCACTGAGCAAGGATTTAGGAGCAATTCACGAGTTGTGCGACAAATGGCAGTTAGAACTATATAAATTGCCATGCGAAAAAATTCACCTGGACCGGGAATCGAACCACGGACCTTTGGCTTTCCGGGCCACTGCGCAGACCACTACGCTACCCAGGATCATTAATTCGCATGGCAATTTTGAATTTCACCGCCGTTCACGCGGCAGGATTGATATTTCCTACAGTTAGAACTATACCTTAAAATTCTGTATCTATTCATTTTTGGAAGATGAATAATTCGTTAGGTTCATAGTATTATATAAGTAAAGTGACAATTGAAAGTGGAGAATTCATAACTCACTTAGGTGTAACAATAACTAAAAATTTATCGTGGATAGGCCCCACATAGAATATGCAATCAGCGTATGGAATCCGAACTAATTAGGTTTGAATAGAGAACTAGACAATGTGCAGCGTGGAGCAGCTAAGGTTTTTAAAAGGCATTACGATAGGTTTAGTCGCGCAGTAAAATTAATAAGAAGAATTAGTTTGGGAGTTATTATTAGATCGTACGTTAAAATACTGATTAAATTGCAGAAATTTATAATGGATAGGTTCACTGAAGATGCCAAATATATATTTAGAACTCCTGTGTATTATGCTATATTTGACCAGATAAATAAGATTAGAGAGGTAGATTGTCATACCGATAGATTAGAATTGCCATTTATCCCCCGTACGAAAACAGAGCATTAGGCAGGATAGCAAAGGGATAGGCAGGTGAAATATTGTAAGAGTAGTCTGAAGTGGTATCTCTTAGTTGCATGGTTAGCATTGCATAGCTGCATCGCTTGGTACCTCTTATTTGCATGTAAATGGTGCATGCTTGGTGATCTTCACTCCCTGCCACACACCCTCGCGGTGAATCGAAGGGTATTACGTAGATGTAGACGGTGACAAATGATTAGACTATTGATGCACCCAAAACCGAAACACATTGGATAGGGAAACCGAAAAAGAGAATTTACTTCATGAGTGCCTCGGAAATTATAATGAAATTTGAGTACGGTTTCATTGCTATTCGTGTTTTAATTCATATTGAGCTTCCATGGAGGTGGGATTTGATCCTTTCGATGCAACCCATTCTGGTTTTACTGTCTCCCGTAGGTGAGTCATGCGTATGCCACCGTCTGTGCATTCTAACTAACCTTCTAGGGCAAAATAGAAATTCTCCAGTAAACTACTAGAAAGTGTGTAAATCCGAGCAGCTATGTTTGCAAAGGATGCTGTGATATGTTCTGCAGCGTGACAAAATCGTTCGAAGAATTGAGTGAGTAATTACTATCAGATGGTGGGTTGAAGTAAAGACTAAACATCCTACAGGAGTTTACATCTACATCTACGTAATACCCTGCGAGCCACCACGAGGGTGTGCGGCAGAGGGTTTAAAGTGGACATATTTACTGAAGAAGTCAAAGATGTACTCCAGCGTAATGGTAGGTTATAAATATACGGATTGACTTGCGACTTAAGAGCAAAATGTCAATCCATATAGGAACGAAGAAAATACTAGTAATTATAATGAATATTATTAACTTTACCCGTCCACAATATTTTAATACAACACGTTCCAACGAATTGACCCTCATATCACATTATAATGACGAAATGAATTGAAACATATCGTGGTGAAAATATATTAGTGGACAGCACAGTAGACAGTATTAGTGCTAGTATATTATCTCACTCATATTCGTGGCCTTCTGTAAATTATGCAACTCTAAAAAGGGGAAGGGATCGGTGCAACTGTTCCCATACACCATCGAAAAGGAGGGAGGACCAGCCTTCCGTTACGTCGGGAGATATATACATTATTTCATATAGTTAGGTATTAATTTCACTGATTTCTTGTTAAAGTAATTATGATGGCATACAATAATTAACGGATAGGTATATCAAATTGAAGATAATTAATTTTTGGAAAAAGAATAGCATATAGTCAGGTATAAATTTCATTGATTTCTTGTTAAAGTAATTATGATGGCATACAATAATTAACGGATAGGTATATCAAATTGAAGATAATTAATTTTTGGAAAAAGAATAGCTCTCCTCCTAGCACTTACAAAATAAGTAATAATGAATTAACAAACGTGGAATCCATTAAATATCTTGGAATAAGACTGACACATGATCTTTCCTGGGGTAAACAAATACGTGAAATAATGGGTCAAGCGAATCGTAAACTGGGATTCGTCAAAAGAGTACTGTGTAAATCTGACGATCATGTACGAGAAATCAGCTACTTTTCCCTTGTAAGACCTCATTTGGAATATGCTACCAGTGTATGGGATACCTACGAATCGGTCTAAATAACGAACTTGAACGTGTACAGCGAAGATCGACAAGATTTGTAAAGGGACGGTATGATAACATTATTAGCGTAACCAGTCTTTTAAATTAATTAAATTGGGAATCATTGTCAGATCGCAGGTTGAAATTAAGACTTAATATCTTAAACAAATTCCAAGACCATATTTTCAGTGATGATGTTAAAAATATTTTGCGGACCCCAACTTACTATGGTAGACTGGACCATAATCACAAAATTAGAGAAATAGATTGCCGAACTGACATATTCAAAATGTCCTTTTTTCCTCGTACTATTAGGGTTATGAATAACGGTAAATATATCCAGTATCGGCAAGATTTGTAAAGGGACGGTATGATAACATTATTAGCGTAACCAGTCTATTAAATTAATTAAATTGGGAATCATTGTCAGATCGCAGGTTGAAATTAAGACTTAATCTCTTAAATAAATTCCATGATAATATTGTCAGCGATGACGTTAAAAATGTTTTGCGAGCCCCAACTTACTATGGTAGACTGGATCATAATCACAAAATTAGAGAAATTGATTGCCGAACTGACAGATTCAAAATGTCCTTTTTTCCTCGTACCTACTATTAGGGATATGAATAACGGTAAGTATGTCCAGTGTGAGTGTAGCAATGCATAGCATTGGTGGCAGTGTGTTGGTGTAGGGACAAAAGCTAACCCAACTAACGCCATGTTTTTGCATGTATGCTTTGCTAATTTTCTTTTTTTTAAATAGCGTAGTTTTGAACAGTACCTATACAAGTACTAATCCTTTTTTATGCATGATATGTAGTGCATGTTTGATGAGAGTTCACCCCCTGCCACACACCTTTATGGTGGCTTGCAGGGTATTATGTAGACGTAGATTAAGGACCGCGAACTAGCCGCGAGAACCTTTACGGCATTACCCGCTGAAAATGCACAATAGCAGAAATTCCACAGAGAAAAAATCATTCACCTAGACCGGGATTCCGGGTCCGATTGATTGATACGACCGGGAATGATTTTTTCTTTGTGAACTTTCTACTATTGTAACGGATATATATTATTGAACCGACTTTCATTGCATTTGTGGATTTAGAGCAGGTCTTTGACAACGTGGATTGGGATTCAATGCTTGGGATTCTGAAGGGAATTGGAGTGTCATACAATGACCGAAGAATTATACACAGTCTGTACAAAAACCAAGTTGCTGTGATTAAATCTGGACCCAGCTGTGAAGAGGCAAGAATAAGGAAAGGAGTGAGGCAAGGCTGCGCACTGTCTCCCGTAATTTTTAATGTTTACATCGAGAGCCATAAATGAAGTCAAGGAGAAGTGTTCTGGAGTGAACATCCACGGAGATACAATCAGTATGCTACGATTCGCTGATGACATAGCTCTCATAGCAGAGACAGAGAAGGAGCTGAATAAGATGCTAACAACCATGGAAAGGACTATGGCCAGATATCAGCTGAAGATAAATAAGAAGAAGACTGAGATATTGGTGTGCAGCAAGAAAGAAGAGGGGAAAACCAATGTCAAACTAGGAAAACAAAAACTTGAAGAGGTTAAAGAGTTCTGCTATCTAGGAAGCCGAGTAACCAACGATGGACGAAGCAAGAAAGAAATAGTGAGTAGAATAGCCCAAGCAAAGAGGGCATTCTTCCAAAAGAAGAATCTACTTAGGCCAGGAAATACAGGCATAGAAGTAAGGAAACAGTTCATCAGAACATACATCTGGAGCATTTTTCTTTACTGCAGTGTATCATGGACGATGACAGCAGCGGAGAAGAAAAGGGTAGAAGCATTTGAAATGTAGTGCTACAGAAGAATGCTGAAGATTAAATGGATCGACCGAGTAAGTAACGAGGAAGTGCTAAGAAGAGTAGGAGAAAAGAGAAGTCTGCTGACAACTCTAAAAAGAAGAAGGTAAACTTAATCGGCCATATCTTGAGACACGATGGCCTGATGAAGACTATCGTCGAGGGAAAAGTGAACGGGAAGATTGGAAAAGGCAGGTCTCGTATGAGATACATGGAACAGGTCGTGAAGGATATGAAAGAGAGATGTTAATATGAAGAGGTTGGCCGATAGAAGAATTGAGTGGAAAGCTGCGTCAAACCAATCCTAGCATTGTTGACCAATGATGATGATGATGATGATATAATATTGCTGAGTAAAAATAAGGTATCTATAAATAATGACCGCTCATCATTCACAGAAAAGATGGAATTAATTGGCAGCGTTGCATAATTCAGGGGCGGGATGAGGGGATCCCTAAAGAAAGCTTCGAAGGAAGAGGTAGGTGACAAAAGTGGAAAATCAGCGTTTTTATTTTAATTTTCCTTTCATGACTGTTAAATAGGCCACATTAGCAATCGTTCCGAACTCGAGAAGAATTTCCCTCCAAGCTGAGCGCCTTCCAGCTCTTCAGAAGATACACTGAAGGCAATTGGAGATAAAAAATACTAGTTCTTCCAGCAATTCAATGCCAATTCAGCTTCATTGAATTTTCTAGTTCGTGGATACGGTTGCGTAAGAATAAAAATTCAACACAGATGGAAAGAGTGTATTGTCTATGACTGGCGAATATGTGGTCATTTGGATAAATCACCGACGAATCCAACGAAAATTGAGTAAGAAATCTAATAAAGACACGGTTGAAACTATTTTTCAGTGCTACATTGAAACTTACTCGATGCGATTTGAATCTAGAATTTTAGTGGGAGCAGAGAAGGCTAAGGTTGGTGACATTTAGCAGTCGTAATTACAACGGGGACAGGGATGTATATGCTCGTCTAAATTTGTTGTGCCATACACTCCAAAGAAAAGGGCTGATAGTGTTTTTCGAGAGTACGTAAACGATAAATAAATGAGTCACTATCAATAGCTTGGTAACGTTCTCGGATACGAATCGCGATCAGAAGACCGATCATGGATTTTCATAACGAGCGCGATCGTGTCACCGTTATTTTTTAATTGCACAATAAAGAGCGAAAAAATTATCGCAATTCTTGATACATCGTCTCGTGCTGTAAGTAACCAATCTCAATCTGAATAATAAATTGTTAGGAATGTGTACCTATACTGTGAGCAATACGATCCCAATTGAGGCCGCGTTATTGATAAGGATTACGCGGAAATGGATCCATGTTACCACCCCAAACGGTAGGTGATAATTTAGGCCTCATTTTCAAAGAAAATTTGAGCCGACCCATTTCCCAAAACGCCAGAAATATTTTGAGAACGCGCTCAGACTATATTTTATCCAATTGCAGAAAAGGTTGAGAGATTGAGTGACTTAATGACGAATTGAAAATTTCTTTCTCCCCACTACAAGTTATAAATTAGTAATTCACTGTGGGAAAATGAATAGCCGGATATGTAGAAGTTATTCAAACCAGTATTGTGTCTGTAAAAAAACTTATTATTCAAGTAACTCATTTACCCTTCATGCCTAATGAAGTAAGCATTATAGGGACCGAAAAATAATTCCTTAACAGTGAAAAAATATAATCCTTCCTAGTGACGAATCACATTTATTTGCGAGCATAGCATATAACGCTTATCTAATTGGGTAGTGATATGTCTTTCAGGGCACGTATTTTGGGCTCGTTCAGAATTGATTCCTCCCTAGCCACTATCGAGGTGATTTGCGCAGGGATACTATAAATGCAAGTAATTTTATTCAGCTAAGTATATTGATACTTAAAATTTCAGCATACCTATATGTTGAGGGTTCTCTGGGTAAAGTTAGCTGACCTAAGACATTTTTACTAATGTTTAAAAAAAATAAGCTTTCATAAGATACCCCAGGTAACAATTTTCCATCTGGTTTTGTTATCTACTATGAACCCTCCACATGCATACAACAGAGCATCCTCTGAAAAATAAGACATCTCTTGCTTTTAGAGTCTAGTCTTGAAAGTCTTTTCTTGTTTTCAGAGTAATTTTCTAAAACATATTTGGCATTTCATACACGCAACAAGCCCTAAATCGTCTTTTGGAGCAAACATCAAAATTAATCCCGCTCTAATTTTCGGGAAAACACGGGGATCGGAAGCCCGTGACATTACCGAAGCAGTTGGAGAGCCTTAAAATCGAATTCCACTAAAAGATTCACCGCCTGCGGAGCTCTCCTGTGTTGAATCTACATCTACACGATACCCTGCAAGTGTGTGGCAGGGGGTGAAGATCACCAAGCATGCACTACTGACATGCAAACAAGCAACTATATGCTCTCATGCAACTAGATTGTTAGTATCTATAGTATTTAAGCGATTAATACACATAATTAAGTGATTAATCATGCACTACAGACTACTCTAAAATATTTCCCTTACCTATTCCTTTCCTAAGCTGCCTATTCTGTTCTCTTATAGTGCAGGGGAAAAATGACATTTGAATCTATCAGTACGACAATCTATCTTTCTAATTTTATTTATCTGGTCGAATCTAGTATAATACGCTGGTGTTTTTAATATGTGCCTAACATCTTCAGTAAAGCTATCCGATAGAAATTTCTGTAATAAATTTAATCTGTACTTTAACCTACGCTCTGATAATGATTCCCACCCTAATTCTTGTATTAATTTTGAAACACTACTCAACCTATCGTAACACCTTTTAACGAATCTAGCTGCTCTACGCTGCACACTGTCTATTTCTCTGATTAACCCTAATTCATTCGGATCCCATACACTGGCTGCATACTCAAGCTGAATAGCTGAGTTCACGGCGGATGAGGCCTGCACATTCATGAACAATCTCGTGATGGCTCTACTTAACGTGCCTAGAGAGCAGCGCGCGGATAGAGATCCTCAAAGTGAACCTAGAATCGCGTCTTGCGTCAAACATTCGTCCCTCCGCCAACCGTTGAAGAGCGCTGACCTTCGCCCGGACCGGCGGAGTTTTGGGAGTTCCCGGTGACCTCTTGGAGGAAGCATTCTCTTTTCGACGCGCCCATGCCTTTTTTTTTCCTGCGCTGTGACGGGCGAAAAAGAAGAGAAGAAATTCCGACGGGGAAGGGCGAAATGAAGGATCGTGCCTCGAGGGGGAGTCTCCTCAACCTATCTCTCTCTCCGGAGGGAAAAGATTTCCGCGGAGAGAGAGAAAGAAGATTCATTTGCGAGGAAGAGAGTCGACCTTGACGGCCGACCGACCAAAACTCGATTACACCGGATGAGGCCTTCCCGTGTGTAGAGATGGGCAACTCGGTAAATTACCGCGGTAATTTTCGTAAATTACCGTGGTATTTTTCGTAAATTACAAGAACCCCTGAACATCCAAGTAATAAACGATAATTTTCAGAAAAGTTCTTTTTCAGAAAATTTCTTCCTCACGAAGAAACCATTGGAATGGGTGATACGTTACATTAAGTAGCTAAAACGATTTTGTTTACATTGCGTCCACGATTAATTCCAATTAATTCAGAGTAAAATAACAAATGCACACTGCGCAGATATATGTCTTTGGAACGAAAATTTCTAATGGTGAGACAAAAGAGAGAGAAATTGCGTGTTGCTGCCAACTTTGATATAAATTGTTTAGTGACTTATAATAGGTAAACATCGTGATATGTTTGATATAATCGTCGGCTTTTATATCTCAATGCTATTTGATTTCGTTTTGAGTCCTCTGATAAGGATTTGCAGCTCATAACTTAAAATTACCGGAAAATAACGGTATTTTTCGAAAATTACCGTAATTTACCACGTTAATTTACCTCAATTGAAAATTAGGGTAATTTACCCATCTCTAACGCACAACACTCGAGGAGGGCCGTAGCGTTAAAAAGGGAAAAATATTTTACCTGGGCCGATAGACTGGTGGAACTCTCTTAACCTCTGCATTTCTGATACCGTCCAGTAGTTCAATAACATCCTAGGAAAGCAACACACGGGTAGGGATGGGTAAATTACCATAATTTTCAATTGAGGTAAATTACGGAAAATAACGGTAATTTTCGAAAATTTTACCGTTATTTTACGGTAATTTTAAGTTTTGAGCTGCAAATCCTTATCAGAGAACTCAAAACGAAATCAAATAGCATTGAGATATACATGCCGACGGTTATATCAAACATATCACGATGTTTACTTATTATAACTCGTTAAAAAATTTATATCAAAGTTGGCAGCAACACGCAATTCTCTCTCTTTTGTCTCAACATGAGAAATTTTCGTTCTAAAGAGATACATCTGCGCAGTGTGCATTTGTTATTTTACTCTTAATTAATCACGAACACAATGTAAACGTTAATAATAGTAATAATTATAGAGGTAATAAAACAGTAATAATTATAGAGGTAATATTCAGAGTAGGTCGATAGTATTTTTTTTATTACCTGCATGTTCAAATCAACGTGTGACTTGCATGCAATGCTTTTTTTTTGCATGCATGAGTATCTATGAAATTGGTGTCGGGTTTCAAGGCATGCATGGTATTCATGGGTGTGTCCTGCATGATTGGGATTTGGTAGTTTTTCTTCTTTTTTTCCCCAATTATTTTTAAAGGTGTAGTGTTTGTTTTGTAGTGTAAATTTTTGTTTGTTGTGTCATTGTTCCTGGTGTGGATGCACCCCCTGCCACACACCCTCGAGGTGGCTTGCAGGGTATGTCGTAGATATAGATATAACAAAATCGTTTTAGCTACTTAATTTATAATATCACCCATTCCAAAGGTTTCTTCGTAAGGAAGAAATTTTCTGAAAAAGAGCTTTTCTGAAAATTACCGTTTATTACTGTAATTTCCGGGGTGTTGGTAATTTACGAAAAATACCACGGTAATTTACTGAGTTGCCCATCTCTAGTAGTGCGTAGAGCATCTCGGTGGCAATACTGTCTCCGTCGAATGGGACGTAAAACAGTGGACTCCTAGGCAAACTTAAAGATTTGACTAATTGAGGTTATATTTAGTGTCACCCCGATATTTCGCTGCCGAAAAAGGCATGCTATTCATTGGTACACCGGTCCGCACTACCATACCGTGTGTAGGACACCACAAGTTCAGTACAGTGAACTCCCGATTATCCGTCCGCGCATTATCCGGGCTGTGGATTATACCTGCCAGTCTCTATAGTGTATTAGCATTCGTCTCAAAGGTAAGTAAACCTTAGTTATTTTCCTCCAATCGTGAATTTCACTACGGCCCCACCGACAGGTCCGATGTCTTACGCCAGGCTTCGTGCCGCCACCCGAGGCTTGCGAACATTTAAGGAGGTTGGCTCGCGACTGCTTGAGACAAGTTGTCTGAGGAATCTTATTTGTTTAAGTACGAGTATATGCCTGCTATGTGATCCTTACTTCACAAAGAAAATTACCTAAGCTATTGAAAGTCATAAGTATCACAACAAATACGATGTAAAATCGAAGGATTTCTTTTTTATGATAATTTTAATCAGCTCGACTATGGAGTCAATTCAGCATTCACTTTAAAGAAATAAATTCATGTACTCAATGAATTTACTAATTTAGAACACCAGAATATTACTATCAAACATTATGCTATAATATTTTTCTGAAATATGCTTTAATACCTCATTAGTAATGATATTATTCATACGCCATACAATTAGGCTAGAGCGACCGCAGCGCCACTTGAAGACAGCTAACGCATTTCGTCTGCTATAAGCGCAGAAATTGGTGGATTTAGCGAAAAATACGGTGGGTTGATGTCTTTCTTTCCGTGTCATTTTATTTCTTGCGAAATTACGCATAAAATATCAGTTTTTTGCAAAAATGGCATGTCACAATGGTATTTTTAAACGTTATATTCCCATGTAATGGCCATTCTCGCCGTTAATCGTATGTAATTTCAAATGCAATTTGTGCAAAAAGGAGTATGGGTAGGTATGATTATCTTTACTTTATTATACAGAGGAACTTTAGTTCTATAAGTGCTGAAATATAAAAAAATGACATGACATTCACTTTTCGGATCAACCTCCTTAAATGCAGCCAGGACAGCTCCACTGGATTCTTTTTTTTGTCATAAAATGCTATTATTTACAGCGACGATCTTTTCTTCCGCAGATTGTGTTACTTTATTGGGGAGTTTATTTTGGTGTCACACCGCAGGGAAATGAACCCGGGAAGAACTAAACAGTGGATTTTCCGTGTTTCCCGATTATCCGTGAACCCTTTACCAGTCATTAGCACGGAAAATCGGGAGTTGACTGTGCTCCGCTCATATGATGGGTCGTCTGACTGTACTCTCCTCAGTTCCTGTGAGAAAGAAACTGTTTTTCGGGGTAACTCGGTGGAAATTTTCCATCCTGGAGAAGAGAAAACCAACACTGCAATTCCACAAAACTGGTTTGTGTTAGTTTTGTGGAATTGCAATGTTCCGTTTTTCTCTCCTCCTTAGTCCCTCTCATTAAGAGCAGGCCAATGTCGACGCTATGTGGAGGGGGGAATATGCATGAAATTTGTTTCTAGAAGATTAATGATGTACTCGATGCGAAATTTTCTCACCAATTTAAATACACAAGCCAAAATTTTCTACGCCAAACACAAAGATAATTATATGCTGTTAAAATGTTCCCGAAAATTGACAAAAGTCACGTGACCTGAAACGCCTTCTGACGTCACTGCACGGTATAGGTTCCATATTGCTACGGAGACAGACATTTATGTTTAAAAGACAACGAAGCGAATATATTGTTTTGAGGTTTTTAGCCGCTTCTCGAACGAAACGATGACGAAAAAAGCACATTCCGACAATTTCCTTTGGTTGACTCCATTACGGCGGCGTTCTTCTAAAAAAACGAACGATTGCATAAACGTAGCCGAAATTCTTGGCCACTATACGGGCATTATATAATTTATGAACGATCTGCTCGTTACCATCCATACTACTTATATAAAAAATCAAAATACAATCGTTAATTTCATTAAAAAAATGAGATAAATACATACGTTTTTGCTAAGTACTCATTTAACAGCTTACCTCCACACATAAACAGATAAAGAACGCCCATAGTGATACCGTGCAGTGACGTCATGCCATAACGTCATGTTTTTAAGCTGCCGAAAAGGTACAATTTTCAAAGTGTAATATCTTTGTAACAAAACTTAATTCTTCAGTGAAGTTTTCGCCAAGCACATTTTAGGTAATAAACTAAACATTCATAGAGTTATAAAAAATAGTGCATGTTCCCCATTGATGATTAAAATTGTCGTTTTCTTCCCTATCAGAGAAGTTTGTCAAGAATCCTTTCTACTGTCTTCGTAACTTCGTGGGCTTTCTTTCCCTTTGCTATCTCCCTCTCTAGTTCAGTTCGTGTGTCACATTTCCCTTCATGCAAACTCTTTACATCCTCCTCAGGCTTTTCACTCTTTATGACGGCCTTCAGCGAATTCGCATTAGTTGGCACAACTGTGGGGAGGCACCTGCTATATCTCCTCGCAATTTTCTTCAGCAACTAACTCTCCCTGCCCAGCCTCGTCCAATACCCACTTATCTGTATTCCTTTCCCATCCTTCGAAGATGATCCGAAGATGATGTTCTCCTTCAAGCTCGCTCATCAATATCCTTTCATCCTCCCTCCCGAACCTTCGTGCTCTGCAAGAATACGAAACCACGCTCCTTACTATCCTTAAAAAAAACTTTTTGTTATCATCCTCATCGAGGGTTCGTGTCATAAATTCTCTCCTGATAGTAACATAATGCTTTTTCAGACGCAAATCTCATACGTATCTAGCTAGGCAGAGCAAGTTAAAAAAAAATGAAGGTAACTGATTACGGAAATCTGTCTTTTGAACAGAATTGTAAAATTCCGTGAATACAGCAAATAAAAAAACTGGTGGCACATACGCGGCCATGCGATGCCAAAAAGCAATTCAAATTGCCTACATCTACATCTACATAATACCCTGCAAGCCACCACAAGGGTGTGTGGCAGGGGGTGATTGCTCACCAAACATGCACTACATATCATTCATAAAAAAGGAATAGTATTAATATAGTAGTCAGAACTACACTATTTAAAAAAGATAGAAATTGCAAAGCAAACATGCAAAAACATTCTGTTAGTAGGGTTAGCTTTAAGTACTCATACCAACATGCAGCTACCATTGCTACTCTCCGACTGGACATATTTACCGTTATTCGTATCTCTAATTGTGCGAGGGAAAAAGGACATTTTGAATCGGTCAGTTCGGCAATCAATTTATCTAATTTTATGATTATGGTCCAGTCTGCCATAGTAAGTTGGGGTTCGTAAAATATTTTTAACTTCATCACTGAAAATATTGCCTTGGAATTTGTTTAAGAGATTAAGTCTAAATTTCAACCTGCGATCTGACAATGATTCCCATTTCAATTCATTTAATAGACTGGTTACGCTAATATAATTATCGTATCGTCCCTTTACAAATCTTGCCGATCTTCGCTATACACGATCAAGTTCATTACTTAGACCGATTTCGTAGGGATCCCATACACTGGCAGTATATTCCAAATGAGGTCTAACAAGGGAAAAGTAGCTGATTTCTCGTACATGATCGTCACATTTACCCAATACTCTTTTAATGAAACCCAGTTTACGATTAGCCTGACCAATTATTTCACGTATATGTTTACCCCAGGAAAGATCATGTGTCAGTCTTATTCCAAGATATTTAATGGATTCCACGTTTGTTAATTCATTATTACTTATTTTGTATGTGCTAGGAGGAGAACTATTCTTTTTCCAAAAATTCATTACTACACATTTTTTAAAGTTCAATTCCAACTGCCATGTATCACACCAATTTTCGATTGCTTGTAGGTCATCATTTAAATATTGCTTATCGTTTGGGCTTAGAATTTCCCTGTACACAACTGCGTCATCGGCAAATAGACGAAGCTTACTTTTTACCACCTTACTGATATCATTAATGTACAGAAGAAACAGGAGTGGACCTATCACGCTACCTTGTGGGACACCCGAAGTGACTTCAATTTTCGGTGAGGTAACACCGTCCAAAACAACCCTTTGAACCCGATCATGTAGAAAATCACTTATCCAAGATATTATTTTATTGTCTAGCCCATAAGATTTTAATTTCAAAATTAGTTTGCTATGAGACACCTTGTCAAAAGCTTTTTTGAAATCTAGAAAAACAGCATCCACTGCAATACTATTTTCGCCAGAAACTAAAATATCGTGGGAAAAGAGAGCAAGTTGAGTTTCACATGATCTGCACTTCCGGAAGCCATGCTAAAAGTTGGACAACAAAGAAGTGAAGATGCCTACTTGGGTGACACCGAATAGAATTTTGGCTTCTTAGTTAACGGAACTCTTTCACTCTTCCAGTTTCTGTTTTCCTAGTTTAACGTTGGTTTTAGCCACTTCTTTCTTGCTCCACACCATAGTCTTAGTTTTCGTCTTATTTATCCTCAGATGATATCTGGCCATTGCTCTTTCCATGGTTATTAAAGTCTTATTCAGCTCCTTCTCTGTCTCTGCTACGATTGCTATGTCATCAGTGAACCGCAGCATGCTAATTTTTTCTCCGTGGATATTCACCCCAGAAGACTTCTTGATTTCATTGATGGTTTTCTCAATGTAAACATTAAAAATTACAGGAGACAGTGCACAGCCTTGTCTCACACCTTTCTTTATTCTTGCTTCTTCATAGCTGGGTCCAGATTTAATCACAGCTACTTGGTTTTTATACAGACTGTGGATAATTCTACGGTCATTGTAAGACATTCCTTCTAAAATTCCAAGCATTGAATTCCAATCCACGATGTCAAAAGCCTTTTCTAAATCCACGAATGCAATGAAAGTCGGTTTGTTCTTCTCCATTCTCTTCTCTATGAGCAGCCTAAGGGCCAATATTGCTTCTCTGGTTCCCTTACTTTTCCTGAATCCGAATTGATCTTCATCCAGGAACTCCTCTTGCTTTTATTTATGCTAAAATTTTCGCATTTCTCCGCTCTCTTCTTTTTGGTAATAGGAATGATACTGTTTTTCTCTAAGTCCCTGGGTATTTCTCCTGTTGAGTACTTATCGCGGATGGTTTTATACAGATGGGTTAATGTCTTCTCTCCTGCATTTTTAATTAGTTCTGCAGGAATATCATCAATTCCAGAAGCCTTATTCATGCGAAGGTACCTTACTGCTGCATCAAACTCCGATCTTTAATGTGATGTTCCCATATCATCCACTTCGACTTCTCTTTCCTCTTCGATCACTTTTGTGCTGAGATTGTTTCCGTTGTACAACTCTTCCAGATATTCTTTCCATCTCTTCACTTTGTCTTCATTTTCAATCAAATGTTCTCCATTCTTGTCCCTTATGGCATTGCATCTTGAACTCCGTTCTTTGAATCGGTTCCTCACTATCCAATAGGCAGCTTCCACCTATCCAAGTGCAGGGTTGTTTTGTTCATCATTGCATTATTTATTAACAAAGTTTTTTTTCATCTTACCTTGCAAAATTGCAGCTGGTCATCTATCACCTACTGCCACACGTTCTTTTGGCGGTTCGCTGAATAAAATGCAGATGTAGATGACGATACGATATGCACCCCACGCGCTGTTTATTTTCTATCAATGTAATTTTGTAATAAGGGTTTCCCATTGTTATAATCAGAGAATTGATCATCAAAACCAGGGATACTACATTAATTTACACACTCCCTGGTCAAAACATATGATTTCCTCCGTTAAAACCCTGATAGAAAACAAAAGCCTCTTTTTAAATTGTTTTCTTTAACTCGGTTTTCCATGGATCTCTGGTTTCATGTTTATATGGTTACCACTTTATTTATGACTAAATAATGTAAAGTAACCCTTACTTATATAATGATTTGAGGTGGCATAGTGGTAAAGCATCCGATTGTCGCCTTGAGGAATAACTGGAGTCGAAATTAGAAACGAAAAGTATGGAGTGCGACCTCATTTAATTTCGCTCCTAAACTTTAGTCCATTTAACGATTTTCTAGGAATTGTATATTGAAGCGCTCTATTCCACTGAATACTAAAATCCTCATATTTATCAAATGGACGTTGATATCGAATATAAAAGAGCGCCCCATGCTTTGAGCTGCGGTCTTGCACAAATAGATATATTTAAATATGTAATATTGTTGAAAACATATTTTTTCTATTTGTGTTCATAGGTGTGGCTAATTTTCTTGAATTGAATTTGTTTATAGTACTAGGCTAAACTTTCATTCAACCGAGAAAAGATAATTTTTTCCTTTTTAGAACGATACTAAGATTTTTTTCTTTTTAGGTGTTTCAATAAAATTTGATTTTTTTATAAATTTTAAAATAATTTTTTAAAATTTAAATGAAGCTTAAATTTTTTCGTAGTTTTATTCATGATATATTCCTGTTTGTTGACCCTGACTGTTGTTACATGGGCATTCATTTTGTTCCAACTATGGGTATTCGTAAAGCTGAATTCTGCACAAAAATGACTTCTAACTATAAAACACCACGTATATATTCAGGATATTATCAAACCGGATGTGGATAAACGGGGATTCCCCCTATAACGTTATCTTTAAAATTAATTCAGAATCCGAGAAGACTGCGGGTGGAAATTGAGTCACAAATTGAGTACGAGTACGAGTCACTATTGCACAGACTGTTATGCTTACCTGATTTATAGGGCTGTCAAACAGCTGAAGAGAAGTTTTTGGGAGTTTTTCATTCCAAAATCAGAAAATTCTGGCAGATAAAATTTAGAGCGCAGTTACCACTACCGTGATATATGAATTTTTCATAACCGCACGCTACAAATTTATATGCTTTTGTGGTGTGCGTGGTACTGAATTTCGTCACCGTTGAAATTATTCCGTGCATCCTGTGGAACTCCTGGAGAGGATTTTAGAGCTCGCTAGTCGTCATATAGTTCCACAGGCTCGGTAGTTTAAGCGGTAAAGCACCTGAACGGAATTCAGGGGGTTCCGGGTTCGACTTCCGATCAGGATGAATTTTTTCTTCGTGGAAATTCAGCTACGTCGGTTGATTTTACTCAAATAATTGAAACGAATATGGTCGGATAACAATCAAGGTATCAATTAGTCTGCAATGATTTGGACAAAGTAATGGTTCTGCCAAGTAGAGACCGAAGGCCTCTCGTTATTAGCGGCAGTTTGAACCGTAGCGTCAGTTCCTTTTTATATACACCGAAAGTTCCACCTGCCATGTAGCTATTTCCGAAAGTTAAGTACGTATTCGTAACGCGCTCGATAATATACGTGCCCCTGAAAATCCGCCACACAGAATGTTCGACAGTCTGTTAACGCCTGCTCTGTTTTTACGGAAAGTCCATGGCTTAAAATTATGGTGAAAACTTAAATTCAATAAACCTTGAAATAAACTTCAATCACACAGCCGTAAAGCAATACGTGTTGACTATTTTACCGTGCGATTGACCGGAATTCAGTTATCAGGAAGATTTTTTAACTTCCGTCTCGGATTACAGAGAGTATAACGTAGCCTGAAAATTATCAGCGCGGTTGTGTGCAAATTTTGAATGTGACTATTCGCAACAATGCTAAGTGGGTGAAATTCAAAACCTAGGCAGAATGGAATACTTTGATAACTCATTTAAGTTCTGTCACTTTATCAGATAAAAATATTCTCCTCAGTCATTAGCATACACAAACATATACGCAAAAAAATACGAGTCCAAGAGGTGTACACTGGGATGAATGCAAAATCTTAAAGGAGAACAGGATGTACTGGGACTTCACAGACAAATATACTATGTAGAGGAGGAACCCTCTACCGCTTTTGAGGTTAGCAACTTCTAGGCAACAGCATCGTCACAGCAATCAAAAGAAATACTTTCACCTTAGGAACAATAGTAACCAGTTTTATTTCTGCAACGATAATTTTTCCATTTCCTGCTTTTATTACTCCTTTGTGTATTCAATCCACAGGGTAAAAAATCTCCCATTTGATTAACAGTTATGTCCACCTACGCAAACACACAAAGTTGAAAGCTAAAATTTTCTTTATCTTGAGTACATACAGATAGGGAAATGAGTCGCGTCTCAAAATATCCAAGGCTGCCTCCAATAGAGATTCAGGTTGAGAAGAAATCTATCAACTCAGGCCCAATTTACAGTGGAAATCCAAATCGACCTATAAAATGATATGAACCAGGTGCGGAATCACGAATGCATATTTCGCGTTATCGCAATCTGTATCGATAACTCTAACCCCTAAAGTAGCGCAGGGTTAACAATAACCGTCTATAAAATTCGCTCCACTGATTGTGATAAGCAATTTGAAGTGCTGCGCGAAAAATGAAGAATGGAGATCTCTGACAAAAGTTAGATAAAAAAATAACGATAACGCTAGCGCATACTTATGAAGATCGATTATCCAGGCCCAGGAAGGCTAAATGAAGACGATTTCATTGGTAACACCCGATGATGTCAACAACACCACAAAACCGGTAATATTTTAAACAAACTGCATGACATAATTGAAAGTGACTTTGTCTAGCGACCAGATAAACAAGCGTAAATATTTTGTCTTACCTTGAATTTCGTGCGGCGAGGTTGTAGAAGAAAGCTTATTCTACTTCTTTTTACAGCTGGTACGCAGGGTAGGTAACTCAGCGATGGATTACAGCAGCTGTGTCCTCTAAACACCGTGAACGTAGCATAAAGGTCGATACCGGATACACCTGGAGGACAGAGAAGACCTGAAAAATTAGTGGAAAGATCGTCATTGGACGGTAATGTTGATTATACTATTCTACTGCAAGAACTAAGGCAAAAATTGCCACCAGCCACTGGTAACAATTTTGACTAATTTTTAGGTAGATTCGAAAATATTATTTTTCTGATGGGATCGAAAAATGATAGCAATTTTGCTTCCGATGAAACACCCCAATTCAGCCAAAATATTCCACGAGAGACTCAGTAGCTAATTAGGTACTACCTTGAATACAAATTTTGCCCAAACCCGCCTCTTAATATTACTTTACAACGCAATTGAATTTTTGTAGCAGTATTTGGTTTTCAGCGTAATTAAATTATTTCTTAAATCAAGGAGCATTTATCCGTGTTTGCGTGTTTTAATGCATAAACTCCAAACTATTGTGTTCTCTCTCTCTCTTTGTTTAATACATCTAGAAAGACGCTAATGGAGAAACACTAAACCACTAGCTTAACCACGTCCAACATAAGAGGTCGAACACTATTATTGAATCCGTTTTAATGCACTCCTTTTTAAATTCCTTTTCACTAAGCCGGTGAAACTTTCCATCACCCAGGATATTATTTCTAGAATACGTATCCTAAAATGAATATTGCTAGCTTGCATGAAAGAAAATTTCAGGAAAGAAATCAGCTGCTGTTAAGCTAATTAGGCAATACAGATGGCAATAAGGTTCGACGGTATGAAAATATATAATTAGATGCGAAGGTAGCTATGATACGACTCACGGATTAGTGGGTATAGGCCCCAAGCAAACTCAGTTATCAGATTTGTTTTCGATATAATCGACATCATTTGGCAAACAAAAGTGCAGAAAACAAATGGCGACGACAAATAATCATTATCGTGAAATTAATGCTTTGTATGCATACCAATGACTACAATACAATACCATTTTGCTCAGGACCTGTTCTACAAAACAAATGCCATATCCAAATCGGTGGGACAATGCACGCAATCTGTCCGGGTAAAGTTTATTACAAATGACTCCGTGAGTTCCACGTATAATTTTTTTTGGATCAAATGGAAACATGGCCGAAACAAAACAATATACGTTTCCAACTAAAAAAGAATTAGGAGACAAGTAAAAATATCGAACAACACATGCGTCGAAAGTTGCAAAGTATATTTTCAGCAGGAACTGGTGCAGAATCGGTAAACACATCACCCCCTCTGTTGACGGGTTTGAATCACGGTTAGAGATACCAGCCGGTCTTTCAACCGGAAGATGAGATCGCTAACCCCATCACACGAGCACGGATTAAATTGCAATTTCGCTCGGCTTCGGCGCTGAGTACCACTGTTCTCCGCATGCTTCCTAGCCATGCAACTCCACGTTAGGGGGAGAGAGTAAGAGAGGAGCATATGAGAATATCAAATCCTCCATTCAGTGGATGGCTTGTTTTGTTAACGCACTTGCATTTCTAACGAGGCTCTATTATCTCTCCTCCCAGGCCCATTACCGTTGGGCTGAAGCGCCCTCATTACACATTCGCGGAACCTTGGCGGGCTGAATAGTGCGCCGTCATTCACTCAACATCTTTGCCTCACTCACTTGTTTCGCCTCGGGTTCGAATGAGTACGGCATAATTTCCGCATGATACCAACTCCCATGTTTTCCCTACGACGTACATGTATCTATTTTCCGGGTAACCGGGCGAGGGAACTACATCTCGCTTTCATCTACCCCCTCCCTCCCTTTACCAAACGCCATGCCATTACGGGAACTTACTTCCTTCGGCATCGACGTTTGCCCTATATTTACGCCGGCTCTGTTTAGTGAAAAAACATGGGAATCATTATCAGGACGTAGGTTGAAATTAAGACATTCTCTTAAATGAAATCCGAGACAATATCTTCAGTGATGACGTTAACAATATTTTGCGACCTCCAACATAGTATGCTAGACTGGTTCATGATCATAAAAGGAGAAAAATTGATTTCCAAACATTCAAAATGTCCTTCTTTCCTCGTTCAATTAAGGATATGAATAGCTGTACTCGTAAATATATCCAATAGTATAAATGCAAGTGTATCAATAGATAGCATAGGTATTTGCATGTTGTAATAACTGCTTAAAGCTTACTCAACTACTAGCATGTTTGTACATGCTTGATTCGCTATTTTTAACTCTTAAAATTTGCTAATCTAGACTAAAATATATTTACTAATCCTCTTTAAGCATGATATGTAATGCATATTTGATGTGAATTGACCCCATTCACATACCTTGCAGGGTATTACGTCCAACAAGAAACTTTAGAAATGGCCACTAGGATACAGAAAAGGGGGAAACGCGCTTACAATCTTCTGTGATGACAGTTTCACTATGCTAACTAAAACATTTCCACTGCTCCAAGACAGGAGAAGGAGCTAAACTCCACACCATTAGCCATAACTTAAAATTGGCACAGAAATAATAATTTTTCTTCATAAAGTTCCAGAATTATCAAACGATCATAACAAAACGTCTATTATTTGATAACGATCTTAAATATAGTTTTAGGATTACTTTAAGCCGTAAGTTAGTATAAACGCATAACTAATGAGTATCGGTGTCCCTCCAACTCTTGATGATCTCAAAAACTACATAATGGTAATTATTCTAAACACCACTCGGTCTACAAAGACTATGATTTCGCTTCTGGATACATTTAGAAAAGTAAAATATTATTAATATGTAAAAATACATCACAATTTTTCCAGATCACATTTATTTACATTTGATTCCAGATTATTATATTATTAATATTAATTATTATTTATATTTTAATTTTAATTAAATTTAATTATTATTTATAATTATAATTTATAATTTAAATATTAATACTATTAATATGTATAAATACATCACAATTTTTCCAGATCACATTTATTTACATATCATTCCAGATCACAATACATCACATTTTTTGCTTCTGGATACCATTTTTTAGAAAAGTAAAATATTATTTATATGCAAAAATACATCACAATTTTTCCAGATCACATTTATTTACATATCATTCCAGATCAAAATACATCATATTTTTTGCTTCTGGATACCATTTTTCATAAAAGTAAAATATTAATATGTATGAATACATCACAATTTTTCCAGAAAATCGAAGATTGCTCTCCTGAGAAATTAATAGAGATTTTCCTTTCACTCTCAAGAAAATTCACTATATATCCATCTGGCAATAAACATTCTCTGGAAACACCTGCTGTAGGCGCCTAAAGTTGAAAATACGATTAATTAGGAAATGAAAAGGGTTAATTCACCGGAGAAATTTTTGCCCCTGAGCCAGTCAGAAGGCACGACTAAATCAATGATAAATTTACATGGAATTCACGACAAAGAAACATCACGGTTCAAGAAACGAAATTCCAATAAAGAATATTTTTTCACTGGTCGTTATCATGCTCAAATGAGATTGAATTTTTGTCGTTAAAGTATAATTAAAATGGCTCAGTTCGCCAAGGAATCTGAATGATATGTCCGACACAAAATCAGCCATGTTCAATGAATCGGAAAACTCCCTACAAGTTCGTACACCTTGGGAAGATCGATTTTACAATTATCAAAAAAGGGACTAAAAATAAGGACTTTACAACCTAACAGGATTGAAAATATTTACGCCAGTTAAATGAAATCTGTGACCCTTAAAAAGATAAAGAAATATCTTTTTTAAATTTTTTGGAGGCGCGTATTGAAAGGAAAAAATAGGTGCGCTGACGCATGCTAAAAATATACCAGTAGTTTTTCATTCCGTCAACTTTTGCTTCTCCAAACACAATTCTTTTTACCTCTCCGTTCTCTCCTTCCGCTCTCAAGAGTGAATGTTTGGTAATCAAACAATGCCGAATTCCATATTCAACTCTCAACTTTTCTCTTTTTTCTCGCCTTAATTCATACCTTTTCGGGCTTTTCGCTAAAATTCTGAAGGATAAACAAGGAAGACATGCGTTAAATTAGTAAGGAACACGTGGGAAATGGAGACCTTTACAGACCTCCAAGGCTAGTAGGTATATTCATTTATAGTTTTAGACATAAATTAGTATCGGTTTGAATGACGCTTTTCTACTCTTCTCTGCTTTTCGTTTACTTATCAAAACCTTTCCTACACTTCCTTTCCTTTCAATTCGGCGAATTTCTTATCTTTATTCCATCCATATTAACATTTCTCGCATTCCTCAGCCTTGCTTATCTAGTATGGTTTTAGGTGCTTCAACGGCTAAGGTCATATGGCACCGTCGATTCAAAGATCTTGATCCTAGGACAAACACAACATTCTTGACCTTGGTGGGATTCAAACCCGCGAACTTTGGTTTGACAGGCAGGCGCGTTACCGACCTGACTATCACGGCCGGCACTTCAATGAAGACCAACTTTCCACAAGTACCTGTTCTTCTTCATGCATTCGATCCTTCGCTAATGTCTACTAACAATCTTCTCAACTACCCAGACTTGCACAACACATCTTCATTCAAAATAAATGGAGTTAGGCTTCACTTTGTGGCAGTTGCGAACATTAAAAATTATGAAAAACACTGGGTAAGATTCCACAACTGTTACATTACAATGACTTGTGCCTTGAAAATGACACTGTGAGACGTCGAAATAGTTTACCTAATGAATCAATTGCGGAATTGAACCAAATGTTTTTCATCATGATTAACATATTCACTCGACCTCCTTTCCATCGCTCCATCGCTCTTTGTTCCATTCTCCTCCACGTCGACATCTCTAAAAATGTCTATACTTCTCATGATCACGCTGACAAAAGTAACAATAATATGGAACAGGAAAGGTATATAGCAAGATAACAAGGTTTATAATGTCATGCTCCGCGTACATTAAAGTACATATTATATTAAATCCATAGCAAGAGAATTTTCCACAGAGGAGAAAATTATCAACCCTCACCTAGAACTTTTCTCTTCGTTTTTTTGACTTTTTCCTCTGAGGAAATCATGGTGCTATGCATTTCAGCGGGTAACGCCGTAGAGAATTTTGGTGGCTAGTTCACAAGGATTGACTTTATTAAATCATAATGACCGGGGATATCATCAGGTTAGGTAACATGCAACTTTCGCAAATATTGGATCTTCCAAGAAGTTTAACCACTCGACTGTCATCTACATGTACATAATACCATGGAAACCACCATAAAAGTGTGTGGCAGGGGGTGAATTCACACCAAACATGAATTATATATCATGCATAAAAATGATTAGTGATAATATTCTAGTCTAAAATTCACAATTTAAAAAAGATAAAAATAACAAAGCAAGCATTCAAAACATGCTGTTAGTTGGGATAGATTAAAGTCATTACACCGACATGCAACTACATACGCCATCTATTGATGAACTCGTATTTATGCTATTGGATATATTTACAGTTCTTCATGTCCCTGTAAGTGGAGGTGAAACCTGACCGCCGAAAAGAATATTCATTTGCTTTCGCTAATTGGAATGGGAGGACAAGGCAGGTAAAGCCTCCCAGAAATCGCGCACACTCCATGAGGAAATGAGTCTCCTTCGGCGTGATTCGCCAATCTTGAAGCCACCATCAATCTTAATTTGGCACTCCTACGACTACGAAGTCTCTCGGATGGTGAATTGCGTGACGAACACGGTAATATAGAAGAAAGGGTCCTCCTTCACGCTACCCTCAAGAAAAAGCTCTTCCCGGGCGGAACAAAAGGACATTTAATCCGAATTCCGTTCCCCCACACTAGGGGTGCGCGATGGATTCTGTTCATCATCGCATTCCCTCCCTCCCTCCCGCCCCCTCCAGACAACCCCATGCCGATGATTCACCCTTCGGGCCACTCCGTTCCTCGCCGACGACGCGCATGAGAAGATCCAGCAGGTGGAAGTGATTCACCACCCGACTGGGCGAGACGGAAGAGGTAATCAGGAAGGTGAAAACGGACGACGAACAAACGGATATCTACATCTACATAATACCCTTCAAGCCACCATATAGGTGTGTGGCAGGGGGTGAACTTACACCAAACATGCGTTACATATCTTGCATAAAAATGGATTAGTAATAATATTCTAGATTATACCTCAATTAAAAAAAAGATAAAAATAGCAAAGCAAGCATGCAATATCATGCCATTAGTTGGGTAAGCTTAAAGTATTTATACCAACATGCAACTACCTACGCTATTCCTATTATTTTTTTATTGTCTTGATCGAAAGTTTATAACCTCTGGAGTACGTATTCTAAGCCGTTCGATATATAAATGACATTAAGTATTTTTCCTATTAATTAAAAAGTGACAAAATCAATGTCGCGAAAACGCGACGGCAAACCATTGCATAGCCGGTTATTCCAACGTGTGACGTCAAACTATTTTCTCTACCTGCCACCAGGTGGTGCTGCGGACGCTTCCAGGTAGTCACTGCATTCCGTTAAAGCTAATCAACTAGTATCGGAGGCATATTTATTCCGCTAATTTATTATAAGTAACTTTTATGTATTTATTTTATATTATTTATGCAGTTCATTCATTTAAAATCAGTCAGTATTCCTTTTACAAGCATACTGTGAAGTTATCCACCGCCGCATAGTAGGACGAAATGATTATTAGATGGCCATTAAGTCCCAAAAATGAAATATCGAATCTAGGTCTTTTATACACTGCGTTGTCTTCTATGATAATGGCGACACCAGGAAATGCTATTTACAGGTACATAAGTATGAAAATTCGTGCAAAAATCATTGTAAAGTGACTAGGGCGTAGCTCACTTGTGTGTGTAAGCAAACCCGCAATTAGGTCTATTTTAAAGTTGAATTGTAATTCACCAACTCAATCGATTGTAATTTAGTAAAAATAAAAACCTTCCTCAAAGTAAGTAGGTATTATGCATACAAGTGAAAAGTTTATCAAGATTTGTTTTGAACGTTATCTTCATTTTTACAGTAAGAATTTTTCAACTTTTTTCGCGAAATTTTTCAAGAAAAAATTCAAAAAGTTGTATTGCCAGGCATTTCATCACCAAATAAGTTACATGAATTTGTAGCCAAAGATCTTAGCTATCGATTGATGACAATATGTGCTGCAGTTTAGCAGCACAATGTTATTATTTAAGAAAATATGTGCATCACTTTAGCTAATACGCTGCGCGGGTTGCATATAACATGTAATAGCCCGTTAAATCTACATCTACATCTACACGATACCCTGCAAGCCACCGCGAGGGTGTGTGGCAGGGGGTGAAGGTCACCAAGCATGCACTACTAGCATGCAAGCAACTAAAGGGTCTCATGCAACTAGATTGTTAGTATCTATAGTATTTGAGGGGTTAATACATGCATCATGCACTACAGAATACTCTAAAATATTTCCCCTACCTATCCCTTTCCTATGCTGCCTATTCTGTTCTCTTATAGTACGGGGGAAAAATGCCATTTTGAATCTATCTGTACGACAATCTATCTCTCTAATCTTATTTATCTGGTCGAATCTAGCATAATACGCTGGTGTTTTTAATATGTGCCTAACATCTTCAGTAAAGCTATCCGATTGAAATTTCTGCAATAGATTTAATCTGAACTTTAATCTACGCTCTGATAATGATTCCCACCCTAATTCTTGTATTAATTCTGATACACTACTCAACCTATCATAACACCTTTTGACGAACCTAGCTGCTCTACGCTGCACACTGTCTAGTTCTCTCATCAAACCTAATTCATTAGGATCCCATACACTGGCTGCATACTCAAGGTGGGGCCTAACTAGTGAAAAGTAGCATCGCTCCTTTGTCTTCTCATCACATTTCCCAAGTACTCTTTTTGTAAATCCTAGCTTTCTCTTCGCTCGGCCGCATATTTCCCGGATGTGTCTTCCCCACGATAAATCTTTAGTGATTGTTACACCTAAATATCTTACGGTTTCAACGTTTTCGATCTTCGTGTTATTAATTCTATATGATCGCTCTATCGAATTATTCCTCCTCCAAAAATTGATAGCTACACACTTTTTAAGGTTAAGCTCTAACTGCCATTTGTCGCACCACTCTTGAATTGCATCTAAATCCTTGCTAAGTGATTTCGTGTCCTATTCGTTTGATATACCCCTGTACACCACCGCATCGTCTGCAAAAAGTCTAAGGTTACTACTAACTACGGTACCCAAATCGTTTATGTATAAAAGAAATAGAAGCGGACCTACTACGCTACCCTGGGGAACTCCCGATGTGACTTCGATTGTGTCCGACATGATACCATCTATGACAACCCTCTGCTCTCGCCCACTTAAGAATTCTTTTACCCAACATACAACGTCTTTATTTATACCAAAACTCTCTAACTTCAAGATTAATTTGTCATGAGGAACTTTATCGAAAGCCTTTTTAAAATCTAAAAATATCGCATCAACTTCAGTACTGCTTTCGCCGTGGACTAAAATATCGTGTACGAATAAAGCTAATTGTGTCTCGCAAGATCTACCTTTCCGGAACCCATGCTGGCTGTTTATGAGTAATCCCTGACTATCCAAATGCCCCATGATCGAACTGACTACTATGTGCTCAAATATCTTACAAGAGATTGACGTGAGTGAAATGGGTCTGTAGTTACTAGGTTCTTCCCTATCACCGCTTTTAAATATAGGTGTAATGTTAGCTACTTTCCAATCCTTGGGTACTGTGTGGTTCTTTAGTGTTTTATTGAATATTATTTCTAGATAGGGGGCTATTTCAGAAGCTAATGTTTTATATACTCTGGAAGGAATTTGATCGGGACCTGGTGATTTGTTTTTACTTATGCTTTTTAACTGCTGCTCTATTCCGCGACATGAAATGTTTATTTCGGGCATTTGCTCACTGAAAGTGTTCGGCGGTGGTTCCACTGCGTTTTGTGACGATGAGTTGAGGCGATGACATGACGATGTTGACGATGAGTTACTTGTAAGTATATATCCTGATACACTGTTTATACAAGTGAGTACTGGTTAGAAATATTTCCACTAAATATATTTATCTATATTTCCATAGTATACATAGATTAGTAATATTAAAATATACATCATGCATTACAGGTAACTCCAGCCATTTTTACCGACCTAGGTGAAACTATTAACTTTTTAACATTGCACTATGAATTATTTCCCTCACTTGCACTTTTTAATAGAAAAACGACCAATTATCCTCCAAAAAACCTTTTAACATCACCTGGTAAAACGCATTTTTTCTTACCGCTATCATGCAGTACAACATTCACATACCGTAGAATTCATTAAACATCTAATAAGAAGACTGACACATGATCTCATGATCTTTCCTGGGACACAACTACGGGAAATAATGGGTCGATCAAATCGTAAACTGGGATTCGTCATAAGAGCACTGGGTAAATTTGACGATCATGTACGAAAAATTAGCTGCTTTTCCCTTGTTAGACCTCATTTCGAATAGGCTGACAGTATACGGGATCCATACGAAATAGGCCTAAATGATGTACCTACTTGAACGTGTGCTGCGAATATCGGAAAATTTGTAAGGGGACGGTACGATAACTATATTAGCGTAACCAGTTTATTAAATGAATGAAAATGGCAATCATTGTCAGATCGTAGGTTGAAATTTAGACCTAACTCCTTAAAAATATTTCAAGGTAACATTTTCACTGATGAAGCCAAACATATATTGCGAATCCCAACTTACTAAGGTAGATTGGACCATAATCAGAAATATTATTAACATGATTGTTCCAAGACAGACTTGAGCTCATGGTGATACCTAGATTTCGAACAGAGTTTGAGTAGGGAATGAGGGTGCCGTCGACACAGATTTGAGATATATTTTCAAAGTCAAAGTCAAAGCGGTTTGTCATCTTAGGACTACCAATAATCATTGCTTTAGTCTTACTTGTGTTTATAATTAAGTTGTTTTGCTGGGACCATGCAAGAATGACTTTTATATCCTCGTTCATTTTTATGATCGCGTCGTCAATTTCGCTGGGGAAACAATGACGATATATTTGCAGGTCGTCGGTGCAAAGCATGTTATTCGTGTGCTCTAAGTCATGTGGAAGGTAATTAATGAAAATGGAAAAGAGCAGGGGACCAAGTACGGAGCCTTGCGGCACTCTACAGGGAACTGTAGTCCAGCTGGAAAGGTTCCCGTAAGTGTCCCTTACGGCTTTTCGACGGTCAGGCAGATAAGAATGTAATCAGTTGAGGACCGAACAGGATAAATTCAACTTCCTCATTTTCTCAAGTAAAATAGCATGGTCTACCCGATCGAAGGCCTTGCTGAAATCAAATAATACGAATATCGCCCCCATCCTCTTGTCAAACGCACTTCGAATGTCATGGATGATTTTCAGAAGTGCAGACTGAGTGGAGAATCCACGACGAAATTCAGATTGAAATGGGTAAAATATATTGTTTCGAACGAGAAAATAAACAACTTGGGAATAAACAATGCATTCAAACGCTTTAGAGATGTTGCACAAAATGGATATAGGTGTGTAGTCTAACGGATTCACTGCATTTGTTATCTTTTTTATTAGTATATGAGGGATGATTTCAAAAGGTAGGAAATTTGGAGGATTGTAGTGAAACATTACACAAATCGAGGATTATAGGCATTACGATACAATAGGAGATTCCCAACATTCTGTGAGCTATTTTGTCTACCCCGGTGGAATCCGAACTTGAGCGCAAAATGAATTTATTGAGGGTATCAGTATTGATATTTCAAAATAGAAATTTGAGTCGCTGAAAGGGACGACAGTATTAGATGTAGGGGATAGGGTAGAAAGGAGGGAGTAGCTGCTAAGGCCTGTGTGGGCAATAGTGGAGAAGTAGAGATTGATTTGATTGACGGTAATATTTTGTTCAAGAGAGTTTTGTCGGTGACGTACAATACCTTGATTCCTTAGTTCCTTCCATACTCGCTTGGAATCTTTAATACCAGAGAGAGCGTTGGCAAAGTATTTGCGTTTGGAACCGTTGATCAAATGTTTCGCCTGGTTCCTTAACTTCGTGAATTGAGCGTATAAAATTGGGTTGTCGGAGAGAATACGCCGCATGCGATTTCGTTCCCTCATTTTCTCAGAGATTTCCTTGGTCAGCCAGGGAGTGGTGGGGCGCTTAGATTGACGTGTTCTCACTAGAGCATGGAAGTTAAAGCAATTCAGAAGATTTTCATTGAATATTTTTAGTATGGAGTCGATGTCTTCGGCCTGAAACATTTTCATCCAGTCAGTGGAGGAGAGGTCATCACGGAATCTTTCTTCGATGAACTTCTAAAGTCACGAGAAGTAAATGGAGGACGTTTTGGTGACGGGCGTACGAATTGGTAGGAAATGGATATTTGGTCATGGGTAGATAGGAATGGAACAGGAGTTTTCGAAAAGGAGGATGCTAGGTCCAAATCATCCACAGTGCAAAGGTCGAGGCAGGTATGGCTGTTAAAAGTGTGATAGATTTATTTAATTTTAATGAAATCACACTGCGCAGTTTCAAGTCAAAATGTTTTCATTTGGCGAAAATGATCGCGAATAATGGGGAACATGCACTATTTTTTATAACTCTTTGAATGTGAAGTTTATTAGCTAAAATGTGCGTGGCGAAAATTTTGCTGGAGAATTAAGTTGTGTTACATAGATATTACTCTTTGAAAATTGTACTTTTTCGGCAGCTTAAAAACGCGACGCCATCGTATGACGTCACGGCACGGTATCACTATGGGCGTTGTTTATCTGTTTATGCGTGCAGGTAAGTTGTTAAATGAATACTTGGCGATAACGTATGTTTTATCTCATTTTTTTAATGCAATAAACGATTGTATTTCGATTTTTTATTTATGTAGTATGGATGGTAACTAGCAAATCGTCCATTAATTATATAATGCCTGTTTAGTGCCCAAGAATTTCTACTACGTCTATGTAATCGCTGGTTTTTTAAGAAGAACGCCGTCATGAGGGAGTCAACCAAAGGAAATTGTCGGAATGTGTTTTTTTAAAGTATTTTTTCAGTCATCGTTTCTTTCGAGAAACGGCTAAAAACCTCAAAACAATATATTCACTTCGTTTTCTTTTAAATATAAATGTCTATCCCTGTAGAAATATGGAACCTATACCGTGCAGAGACGTCAGAAGGCGTTTCAGTTCACGTGACTTTCGTCGATTTCCAGGAACATTTTAATACCATTTCATAATCTTTGTGGTGGGCGTAGAAAAATTTGGCTTATATATTTAAATTAGTGAGAAAATTTCGCATCAAGTGCATCATTAATCTTCGAGAAACAAATTTCATGCAAATTCCCCATTGTGGTTGTGCTGTCGTTGTGACGGGAAAACTCATACCAAACCATGGGCGCATAATAATATAAAAATCAACTACATCATACCTCTTTCCCACTTTAACGATTTCTAACCTGTTACTTTTCCACCGTTTCCATGGATACACATGATTTTTCCTCCTATATCGGTCTTCAGCTACCCGTCGCCTCTTATTGCGGTCCACATTTCCAGCCAACTAAAAATTTTTCCCAACAAATCAGTATCCTCCCCTTACGATACCCATCATCTGGCTTTTTTTCCTCATCGTACCTTCATTCATCACACCTCTCCGAATCCCATCGCTAATACCGCACAATCAACCACGAATCACCGACTCCTCTCCAACCCAAAGGTCGGTTCGAAAGGAAAAGAGCTCGCCGGCTAGCAATACCGAGTTTAAAGGCGCACAATATCCCCAAAATTCAGGGTTTAGATGATACTTCCATTCCCTCAGTCGCACCTTGGCTTCCCAGAAAGGTCTGGGACGCAGAAAATCATTCGGGTTTGAATCGAGTCGGGTTGGGATTACCTGGACGAGACCCAATTCTTCTATATACGTGACACGGGTCCTTTAAAATAAGCTGAGGTATAGAAGTTTCTGGAATGGTTTACTTTTGGATCCGGAAGTCCGTGAGGTGAGAGCATTCCTTATTCAAGACTCCGTCCATTACGTGGGACTTTCGGACATCTTGGAGCCTCTCACAATGAACAAAAGAGGGCTGGTGATGAAATCTTTCCCCCGTTCTCAAATATCTTACCTACCTCCAATCTTACCGACTTCCAAAAATTCACAGGAACTGCATCCTTATTATTGAAGCTTCAGTTACAACCAAAGGAAGACAATCTCAATTGAAGAAATATTTACATGTTAATTAGTTCAGTTACAAGTCAATCAACTTGCCTGGGTGGTACCATTGCTTGTTCAACACATTAAAATCATTTAATAAGGACAAATGGACAGTAAAACAAAAAGGGAAATCATTCAAAGAAAATTCATGACCACGAAATCGGCCATAATGGTCTCATTAAGACAGTAGTGGATTGGAAAGTGAATGAAAAGAATGACTGAAGTAGGTCTCGTATGAGCTGTATTGAGCCAATATTGAAGGATGTGAAAGAGAAGATTTACGTAAATATGATGAGGTTGGCCGATCGCAGAATCGTGTGGAGAGGAAGAAATCAATGAATAAAAGGTAATTTTTTTGGGGGAAATTTTTTTTTGGATAAAAATTTCCTACGGGGTCAGAAATCCTGGATAGCGCCTTGCATATTAACCCTACAAGCCAAAGATCCATAGTTCGATTCTGGTCCAGAAAACTTATTCGACTGGCAATTTTCAAGAAACCAATCCAAGGATTATTGAACGACATAATACCACTCACCATATTTCATTTTAAATTTAATTTAATCTTCTAAAAGAATGAAAGATTGGTTATTTTCTTGTGATAATATGAAAGATATATTCAGTTGAGTTACACAGTTAATTTGTTGGTTTACTTTTTGTTTATAGCTAATGTATTAAAATGCAATCGATGGTAGTCTCAAAACAGGTTCTCAACTTCGAGGTTACATAAAATTCCTCATTGTACTCATTTATTTATTTTTGTACTCATCTCGGGAATAAATGAAATTTTCATCTTAATCTGATCTAATTTTAGAGTTTTCACTCGCCATTTCTCTACTTCCCTAATCAGTGACTCTACCATTAGGTCTCTCTTTTGAGTGTTACAGGAGGTCTCTTTCTATACACATTTTTCAAATAAAGTAGCACGCTGAGCCAAACATTTGGCCAGCTTTGGCAATGAAAGATATTAAAGCGTGTCTCCCGTCTGAGAGCGTATTAATACGGCAAGCTTTCAAAGTCCACCACTGTTTCGTGACAGCTTGAGCATCAGACGAAACCACGAAGCCTCGAAGGTGCAATAATTATTCTCACCTGGTAATTCTCGCCGCGGACTAATTTCCATGACGCACGCACCGCAGTGCTCTCGACCTAATTGAAATCGGGGAACCGAATAAATACGGAAAGTGGCTTAGCGTCTGGTACGTGCGCTTGTGGTCTGCTTAATATTTTCAGCTCATCCGGGACGGAAGGAAGCGCCTTCATTTGATGAATAAATGAGTGGCGGAAGGGGAAAAAAACACCTTGGTTTAAAGGAAAGCATATGCAGTTGGAAACGAGATGGCAATCGATATGTTAAATACCTAAGCAGGATTTCGTGTTAAAATTTCACCATCCACTGTCTGGAAAGTCTAGTAAAAAAATGTTTTTCCCAAAAATAACAAAATATAAAATTTATTTCACACTTAAACTTATAAAAACAAATATTTGGGGTGCCCTGTTCAAGGAATTGATTCCCCTTCAGGGCCAGTTTATTCGATAAATATATAATAGCTTCAAACTGTGTTCACAGGTATTTTAAACGTATATGCTTGTTTTCACGGGAGTGCCAGGGGTCCAGAATTAGCCTGAAGTACAGGGCAACCCGTAAAACTTGCACGGACCGTCAATAGACATATAAATAATATATTCAACAATAAAAAACAAATAATAAATAGATACGATAGTATTAACTTTTGAAATATGTGTATGGATGAATACATAAATAGAAAAAAATATGTATCGTTTTGTCACTGGAAAATCTCTGACTGTCTTAAATTCACTTCACTGGGGCACTGCATATTAGGTTGAGGGCGCTGTTGTGGACAATCTGCCTATTTATTTTCCACTTCTTCTTTAGCGACCACGGTGGTAACGCAGGGTCTGGGACATAGTTGAGAAAGTTACCAAAAAAAATTTTCTGATAAAAGTTAAAGTTAATCTCTGCAAAAAGTAACTAGTTCAAGTTAAAAGTTACTTCTATGGAAAAGTAACTGATTAAAGTTAAAGTTAAAAAAGCAGCTTTTACGCTAAAAGTTACTTTTTCAGATACAAAGTATTTTTCGTGTTTTCTCGTCTGGGGGTGCGTTCCTACACTTTGGCGGTCACTCCCCTCAGCCCCGCTTTTGCTTGGATGTATTCGTCTGGGCCTATTCACTCCATTCTATGCGCAACTACCCTTGCATACTTAGATACCGTTTTATTTTCCAATTTGTCTGTTGGGCAACCTTTACGCGCAAATTCGGACAGGTCGACATTCGCCCAAAATTAACGAAAAAACTAACTGGAGTTAATTAATCAGTTAATGCATACCTTCAACGATTAAAAGTTAACTCTTCTAAAAAGTAAGAGTTAACCACATTTTTAACGATTAATTTTTAATCGTTAATCCCAACTATGATCTGGGAGTAGGTGCAATGGCAAAGAAATGGGGGTAAGGGCCGGTGCTGGAATGGTGTAATCCCCGTTGGCGAAAACATTATCATGAAACATTCAAATTGAGGGATCGGGAAGGTTTGAGGCTTCCTATTACGAGGTTCCAGTTTCGAATCCTGGAAGTGGCGAAGATTTTCTATTGGCATTCCAATCCCCACTTGAGTACTGTGTGGTGTGAGCATTTTTAAGTTCGGTACTCCGTCCGTCAGGTGGGACGCTAAAACCTTTGGCGCCTTCCATTAAGAGCAGGCTATTGCCGACGCCGAGTTTCTCTCCAACTTTCCTTCCGTTCCCCGGAAAATTTATACCGTTACTCAATTACCCACCTATCCTACAAATGACCTTAGTTGTGGGGGTTGTGGGTTACCTACCCCAAATAACAAGTTACTTAAAGTGAAAAAAAACACTCATAAAAGAGGCCGAAAGAAGAGGAAGTATAGCGCAGCAAATTAAATGGATGTAGAAGCTCGCGCACGTTCCGAGGAGTGTTGGAAATGGCCGGACGAAGTAGAAACGGAATGCACGGACGATGGCGAGGTACATGATTGCCTGCGAAAATTTCGGAGTAGGTACACTGCCAAGCGAAAACATAATCATGAATTAATTCAAATCGGAGGATCGAGTTGTTGTGGTGTCTAGAGTACTGGATTTCCATCCCGAGAAGCGGGTTCAAGTTCTGGAATTAGCAGAGATTTTTCTGTCGCATACCAGTCCCCACTTGAGTGCTGTGTAGTTTAAGCATCTTCAATTCTCCGCCCGTCGGACGAGACGTTAAAACTATAGGCATTAATTCCATGTTCAAATAATAATTTTGATATAAATAATGCTTGGAAAATTACTGATGTTAATAATAAATAAGAATGGCATGTATTAAGCATGTAAGTATATTTTATCATTAAAAAAAGATGGTTCATTGGCAGACTTACGTAGTAACGTGGTCTTGTGGCGTCTTAGAAAATGTTACGAGATGTAATAGGGAGGATACGATAAAGTGGAAAATCTTCATTGCGGAATAAATGAATTGTCTAATGTCGAGTGTATAAATAATAAAATATTTTTGAGTGAGGAGATGGTGTAATTCGTGGATGGCGTGCATACATTTCTTGAATGGAAGAAAGGGATATGCAACACGATTGCCATTTGTAATCACAAGAAATTGCGTGAACTGCGATAATCACGCTAATAAACATCTAGGTCTAATGAAGGCAGTCGTCGAAGGAAAAATGAATGGGAAAATCGGCAAAGGAAGGTCTCGCAAAAGATACATGAAATAAGACGTGAATGATGTGCAAGAAAAAGAGTTATGCAAATATGAAGGCATTCGCTGAAAGTAGAATCGATTGTAGATCTGCCTCAAACCAATCTTCAGAAGTGAGGGAGTGATGAAAATGTGTACAGGTTACCCTTCAGTAATTGAGCCCCGTCTCTCCGGATGGTCGGAAAGCCCTTCCAAATGGGTTTCCACGCCGTCAAATGTGCGACTGAGTCACGAATAACGAGCGAGAACGGGAAGTTCGTGATTAAAACACTGCCAAGCAGAGTCACGCTACGATTGATGCAGAGGCGTCTGGTGCAATTCATGGGTGTGGAAGCGTAAGGAAGAGTAAGGTCTTGATGAAAGAGCAAATTTCGCCTGACAACAAGAAATAAAAATATTGTTATAGAAGTATTAAGGTCACGTGTTACGTAATCACCAGTTAAAATAAGTTAACACATAGTGTTTAGTGATGGACGAAGCAATTACTAAATAATTCTGCCTGGCCAGAAAACGAATAAGTGGAAAATCGAAAATAAATTAAAGAAACAGATAATTTACAATAATTAAAATTTGTATCTGGAGTATACTCTTTCAAAGAAGCGAGGTTTTCGGAGAAAACCAGACAAAACGTACGCTTTCCAGGTTTATATATAGGAAAGACGAAATACGATCGAGACGATGAAACCAACGTTCCAACTGAGCAAATGACAAATGGGTTAAATGGTAAATAGAGGAGAAATAAAACCTGAGGGCCACTCGGAAACGAAGACGGGATAATCTTAATCGGAGTGATAATAAACATTATGGTCTCATCATGAGAGTGGTCGACGGAAAAGTTCTTACCGAGAACTGCAAAGGAAGACTTCGAATGAAAGATTCATACAGTTGCGAAGAATGTAAAAAATGGGAGAAGTTCTTTAATTCGAAGAGATTAGCAGGCAGAAGGATGGAGTGTAGACCTGCATGGAAGCAGTTACAGAATTCATCACAGGTGGAGATGATGATGAACATTTTTTACTGTTTGGCATTAAAAACATTCTCACTACCACGAGATCCGGACTTGTAATACATACGTCTTCGCGAGGACATACGTGGAGAATGATTGACAAAAAAATCTAACACCGTTCCCTGCGATCACCTTCCAAATTCAGTATCAGAAATGGTTCGGTAAAAATATATTTCCGAGGGAAAAGTATATAGTTCATTTCCATTCTCTCACAAAGGAAGAAGGATACAAATGAGAAGGAGCTTGCGTAAATCCATCACACTTCCTTCCTTTCTCTATACCCATTCTGCAATTTATGCCCGAGCATGGAGGTACCATTTTCTTTTAACCCTCTAGAATTAAAAATCACAGCTTTCGTGAACCAATAAAAACTATACCATACGATATCATGAAATTTAGAAGAAGAACACCACGGAAAATGACTTCAAACCTTCATAAAAATTCTCACTCACTCTTTCCACATTTTCTCCAGGTTACGCACGCCATTACGCTTCCATCGGTCAATCATTTTATTAATTTAATTGTACTGACAGCAAATTTTTTAAACGTAGGAGATAATATTTCTGATATTTCATTCATTAAACTTCCATATCTTCTAGAGTTCCTCTGACATACCATATGTGAGGTCAAATCACTTTACGGCTATTGGATGGTAATGAAGGAGTTGCTGTATGCAGGAGAGTTTTCGTACCAAGAATAGGAGGGAAGTTATAATTGGCACCCAGAAAAACTTGATTATTATTCAGCAGTTATTTTCTTCTGCATAATACACGCACTACAGTTTCCTTCTCCGACTTATTCAATCAATCACGTGCACTCTAACTTTTCCTCACGTCAAGGTTAAGGTGCCAAGATTACTTATCGGCCGAGGGAAAACTCATTAGCATTTGCGTCCGGTGAAATGAAAAAAACGACAACGAGAATGACACGACTCCACCTTCTTCCCAAGTATCGACCTCGGACGATAATAATATGCATATGACATCATTCGATTCAATCTTAAACGTAAGCTCCGTTCACCTATCACACACTCAAAAACGCCGATACAATGAGATGACGCATCCTTTGGTAGAAACTTCTTTATCTAATAATAGTAACAGATGATGCGTCATTGGACAAATATTTTACGACAGTTCGACAAACCTAAGCGCGAAGCATGAATTGGTTTAAGCAGAAAACGAATATGAGGAATATTCAAGAATATTGTCAACATCACTGACAACGGAGAAATTAAATATCGTGGTTGATAAATGGGAACAAAAACTAGAGAAGAAGAAAGTGTACAACTGCTATCTGCAAACGATGGGTGAAGCGAGGAGGAAATAGTAGATCAACCCAGGCACATCAAGAGAAAGAATACACCAACAATTGAAAATCTATTTAAAATCGATTTATTCAAGATCGTTTACAAGCCACAAAAATAAAATACACTCTCTCACGACCTGGGTTTCGGCGCTTACCACCATCATCAGGTGGTGGTGACCTGAGTTGTGAGAGCATTTCATTTATGTGGTTCGTAAAAGTTCTTGAACAAATCGATTTTCAACATGGAATTCCACAAAGTTACGAGTCAACTAATTTTATTTGAAAATGTATTCTTGGAAGAGAGGAATTACGTTAAAATGAAGAGTTAGGCCGATGGAAGAAACGCGTGGAGGGTTGCGTCAAACCAATACTAGGATTGTTGACCCATGAAGATGATGATTCTTGAAAGTAAGGAAGCTTATCATTTGAATCCTGTATTGAGCATTCTCTTTTACGGCAATAAAGAATGCATAGTCTCGGCCACTGAAAATTCAAGACATTAATAATACGGTTTGTTGAAGAATGATGAAGATAAATGAATCAACTGAGGCGTAAATGAAGAAGTACTTACAGTAGTGGAAATGAGAAAGAAAAAACAAGGGCCAAGGAACAAGAAAAAACGTGAAACACAGGGAAAAACAAGTAAAAAAACAATTACTTACGTTAAAAAAATTAAAAATAAGAAGGTACCACGTAATTTTAAAAATCTTGAGGCATGACGACACTTCCCATGAAGGCAAAGCGAATGGAAAAAGTACTACGGAAGACCTCATACGAGGTATGTGAGAGTACATTTGGAACAAGTAACGAAGTGTGTGAGGGAGATGAATTGTGTTAATATTCCGAGCTGACTCGATTGAAGACCCATGCGGAGAGCTTGATTAAACAATTCTTAGTATTGATGAGAATGATAACGACGAGCTATTTCATAAAGAACGAACTGTACTGAAAACAAAGCCGAGACGTCTGCATTTCTCGATGTAAATTCCAACATTTACAGATTGATTTAGGATGAAAATTCGTCACGTTATCGATTAAGTTGCAGCGCTTCATGTTTTCCGGATAGAAAAAAACTGTACGAATAGTAACATTAAAGTTTGGGCGCGGACGGGTAAGAACTAAGAGCTAAGAGGTATAATGGCCGACGTTTGTCTAGATACTTGCCCGCTCTATTGGCTGGGACTGGGAGTAAAGGATGACATTGAAATCGAACTGAGGGAAGGAATGATCTCGAAGCGGCTAAAGCAGACTAGGCACATTATTGCCGTGAATAGGATGCATGAGTTGAACTTTGAAAGGTAGGCCATCATGGAATCCCTTACCCGGTGGAACTTCCGAGAAAAATTTGTGCAGTTGATACGCCGGGAAAGCACCAGATTTTACAAAGCCAGGGAGGACCGCATCTAGGTTATCGTTCATCTACATCTATCTACATAATACCCTGCAAGCTACCACAAAGGTGTGTGGCAGGGGGTGATTTCTCACCAAACATGCACTACGTAGCACTACATATCATGCATAATAAAGGAATAGTATTAATATACTAGTCAGAACTTTACTATTTAATAAAGATAGAAATTGCAAAGCAAACATGCAAAAGCATGCCGTTAGTTGGGTTAGCTATAAGTCCTTATACCAACATGCAGCTACCAATGTTATCCATTGCTACAATCTTACTGGATACATTTACCGTAATTCATATACCTAATAGTACGAGGAAAAAGGGACATTTTGAATCTGTCAGTTCGGCAATCTATTTCTCTAATTTTGTGATTATGGTCCAGTCTACCATAGTAAGTTGGGGCCCGCAAAATATTTTTAACATCATCACTGAAAATATTTCCTTGGAATTTGTTTAAGAGATTAAGTCTTAATTTCAACCTGCGATCTGACAATGATTCCCAATTTAATTCATTTAATAGACTGATTACGCTAGTAAGGTTATCATACCGTCCCTTTACAAATCTTGCCGATCTTCGCTGCACACGTTCAAGTTCGTTATTTAGACCGATTTCGTAGGGATCCCATACACTGGCAGCATATTCCAAAAGAGGTCTTACAAGGGAAAAGTAGCTGATTTCTCGTACATGATCGTCACATTTACCCAGTACTCTTTTGACGAATCCCAGTTTACGATTCGCTTGACCCTTTATTTCACGTATGTGTTTACCCCAGGAAAGATCATGTGTCAGTCTTATTCCAAGATAAAAAATCGCTCTCTCCTTCTAGGTAACAAAGGGTTCAGTAAACAACTTGGTGCTTCAACTACGTCAGCTCACCTAAGCTTCCCTTTATTAGCAAAGGAGTCATCATTCGAAATCATCTCAACGCATATGACAACAGTGTCTTCATCCACCATAAACATTGCACGCTCTTTTACCTACTTACCCATCCTCCCTTGATCACAATACTCTGTTGAAAATGCTCAATGGCATGCATATCACTTCCTATTCCGTCAATATCTTACAGTTTTTGCTATTTGCCCTTTCCCTCTACCCTTTAAAATAGCGAACAAGACTCCAACACGAGGGCGCATTAGTATTGGCTAGACGCTCCCTTTACTGATGACAATCGTACTTGAGTGTACTCCGTGTCTAAACTGATCCCCTTCAAGCCGACCTACTCTCTACAAAGGAAGAATTTAGGCACAAACTGAGAGAATTCGGTCACGGCTTTAACAAGTTTATAAAATCAACCGATTCAGGCGGGATGTAGTGGAAGTTTGACATATTAGAATAAAATATAGGTGCACTTGGTCCCGTTTTCCAGGTTTTTCCTCACGTCCTCCTCCTACCCCCGGTCTTTCCGTACCTCCCTGGTTTTTCTGTATCTCACTGTTCCCCCAACCGTACCTTTGCTTCCCTCCCTCTGCTTCTTAAGGCGCGTTTACACGTAGCAGTTGACTGCTATGATAGTCAACTGCTAGCAACTGTTAAGCCCTACTCTTATGTGTAAATAGCAACTGCGATGTGAGTTCAGGTCGATACTGGACACATGTCGAACACTATCGATCCACGTTCGAGCTATTAGCAAAGTTGAAGCCCGTCTACTTTCCAGCGGACATGTATCCAACACAATCGAAACAATCGCCAACGTAAAGCAATACACGACGGAATTTGAATATAATAACAAGGATATCCCTCCCCAAAAGGGGAGATTCTACTCTTTAAAGACTAGGAACAAAAGATAATCGTCAATGGAATTTATTGCTTGAAGAATATCATGAATATTTAAGCATCAATCGCTATTGAAATAAAACTCTTCTTATTTGTTGTGGCAACGCGTAAATAGCGGCTTCAAGCTGCACAGAAGTTGGTGCAGACGCATAATAGCAGTAGCGATATAGATATATCGCGCATCTCGCAACTATCACAGCAGTCAACTGCTACGTGTAAACGCTGCTTTACTCCCCCCCCCCCCCTCCCCCCCCCCCCACCTCTTCCTCCTATGTATAAATATGACGTTAACATGTCCGTTGGTGTCTTGTACCAGATGATGGCTCTGTGAGCCGAAACGCGTCGTACGCATCAATAAATTAGCTGTGGAAAAGTGCACCTATATTTTATTCTAACAAGTTTATGTACGGATGAGAGGAATTCTGGACGCGTGCAAAGACCACATTCCGTAAAGGTGACAAATATGGTCTCTCTCTCTCTCTGTCTTCTGAAATCGGAGAGATGACAATTTCGAGTATCGATCGAGTGGGATGGAGTGGCCGCCCCATCCCACGCTCCCTGGCCTTCCCCCTACGGCCCCAACCACACACCCTCCTTCTTACCTGAGGCACCGCCCATTTCTCCCCTTCGTCCCCCCTTGCCGTCTTCACGCGTGGATTCCCGGGCAACCCCTGACGACGACGGGGCAAGCCGCCTCTCATCTCCTTCCTGAACTTTCTCATCACACCCTCCTCGGAACGAATCGGCACACAAAGAAATGAGGTTTCTCCGTCCGAGCGACGCCTAGAGTCAAGAGTGGTGATGTACATGCGGCGCCAAGGTGCTAAAAGCTCATCTGCGAAGCTGGCACAAACATCAGCAGGCGAAAGATTATACAGCAACATTAAAATATCGTTACCTGAGTCGCTTCCATTGTCCCCTACCTTGAGTATGTAGCCAGTGTATTGCATCCGAATGAATTAGGTTTGATCAGAGAACTAAACAGTGTGCACGATAGAGCAGCTAGTTTCGTTAAAAGGTGTTACGTAGTGTATCAGAATTAGGGTAGGAACACTATTAGAGCGGAGGTTAAAGTACAGATTAAATGTTTTACAGAAATTTAAATCGGATAGCTTTACTGAAGATGTTAAGATTAGGGATGGGTCGGTTCCACTTTTTTTCGTTTCCGGTTCGGTTCTTCACTTCGGTTCTCGGTTCCGATTCTCGGTTCCGGTTCTTAATTTACCACTTACTTTGCATTGCTCAATGGCAAGATAAGGTAATCAATAATCATTTTCAGAGACATACTGCTTGAAAAAGAATACTTCATTATATTTTTGTGTATAGTCATTTTAACGACTGAATTAGAATAATTTCCGACTTTGAAGCATCTAAGTACACTATTTCACCAGGTTTTAATGTGAAACCTCCACTTTCGGAGTGTGAGCAGGTTTCAAACTGATTTTCGCGGCAATTATTTCTGTACCGATTATTTTTGGCCTCGGTTCCGGTTCCGGTTCTAAGCTCAAGAACCGGTGGAACCGAGAACCGAAGAACCGAACCGACCCATCCCTAGTAAAGATCAAAGAACTAAACAGTGCGCACGATAGAGCAGCTAGGTTCGTTAAAAGGTGTTACGTAGTGTATCAGAATTAATACAAGACTTTGGGTAGGAACACTATTGGAGCGTAGGTTGAAGTACAGATTAAATGTTTTACAGAAATTAAAATCGGATAGCTTTACTGAAGATGTTAAGCATATATTAAAAAACCAGCGTATTATGCCAGATTCGACCACATAAATAAGATAAGAGAGATAGATTGCCGTACTGATAGCTTCAAAACGGCATTTTTCCACCGTAATATAAGAGAACAGAATAGGCAGCATAGAGAAGGGATAGGTAGGGGAAATATTTTAGAGTACTCTATAGTGCATGATGCATGTATTAATCTCTTAATTACTACATATACTAACAATCTACTTCTACATCTACATCTACACGATACCCTGCAAGCCACCGCGAGGGTGTGTGGCAGGGGGTGAAGATCACCAAGCATGCACTACTAGCATGCAAGCAAGCAACTAAAGGGTCTCATGCAACCAGATTGTTAGTATCTATAGTATTTGTGGGGTTAATACATGCATCATGCACTACCGAATACTCTAAAATATTTCCCCTACCTATCCCTTTCCTATGCTGCCTATTCTGTTCTCTTATAGTACGGGGGAAAAATGCCATTTTGAATCTATCTGTACGACAATCTATCTCTCTAATCTTATTTATCTGGTCGAATCTAGCATAATACGCTGGTGTTTTTAATATGTGCCTAACATCTTCAGTAAAGCTATCCGATTGAAATTTCTTCAATAGATTTAATCTGAACGTTAACCTACGATCTGATAATGATTCCCACCCTAATTCTTGTATTAATTCTGATACACTACTCAACCTATCGTAACACCTTTTGACGAACCTAGCTGCTCTACGCTGCACACTGTCTAGTTCTCTCATCAAACCTAATTCATTAGGATCCCATACACTGGCTGCATACTCAAGGTGGGGCCTAACTAGTGAAAAGTAGCATCGCTCTTTTGTCTTCTCATCACATTTCCCAAGTACTCTTTTTATAAATCCTAGCTTTCTCTTCGCTCGGCCGCATATTTCCCTTATGTGTCTTCCCCACGATAAATCTTTAGTGATGGTTACACCTAAATATCTTACGGTTTCAACGTTTTCGATCTTCGTGCTATTAATTCTATAGGATCGCTCTATCGAATTATTCCTCCTCCAAAAATTGATAGCTACACACTTTTTAAGGTTGAGTTCTAACTGCCATTTGTCGCACCACTCTTGAATTGCATCTAAATCCTTGCTAAGTGATTTCGTGTCCTCTTCGTTTGATATACCCCTGTACACCACCGCATCGTCTGCAAAAAGTCTAAGGTTACTACTAACTACGGTACCCAAATCGTTTATGTATAAAAGAAATAGAAGCGGACCTACTACGCTACCCTGGGGAACTCCCGATATGACTTCGATTGTGTCCGACATGATACCATCTATGACAACCCTCTGCTCTCGCCCACTTAAGAATTCTTTTACCCAACATACAACGTTTTTATTTATACCAAAACTCTCTAACTTCAAGATTAATTTGTCATGAGGAACTTTATCGAAAGCCTTTTTAAAATCTAAAAATATCGCATCAACTTCAGTACTGCTTTCGCCGTGGACTAAAATATCGTGTACGAATAAAGCTAATTGTGTCTCGCAAGATCTACCTTTCCGGAACCCATGCTGGCTGTTTATGAGTAATCCCTGACTATCCAAATGCCCCATGATCGAACTGACTACTATGTGCTCGAATATCTTACAAGAGATTGACGTGAGTGAAATGGGTCTGTAGTTACTAGGTTCTTCCCTATCACCGCTTTTAAATATAGGTGTAATGTTAGCTACTTTCCAATCCTTGGGTACTGTGTGGTTCTTTAGTGTTTTATTGAATATTATTTCTAGATAGGGGGCTATTTCAGAAGCTAATGTTTTATATACTCTGGAAGGAATTTCATCGGGACCTGGTGATTTGTTTTTACTTATGCTTTTTAACTGCTGCTCTATTCCGCGACATGAAATGTTTATTTCGGGCATTTGCTCCCTGAAAGTGTTCGGCGGTGGTTCCACTGCGTTTTGTGACGATGAGTTGAATACGCTTTGGAAGAAGATGTTTAAAGTATTGGCTTTTTCTACACTGCTGGTGACTCTGATTCCTTTATCATTTTTAAGGGTGTGCACTGTGGACTTATTTCCCTGAAGCTCTCTCACATATGACCAAAACGCTTTAGGATTGCTATCTAAATATTCTCCTAACATCTTGCTCTTGAAATGTGATAACGCTTGCCGACATGATTTCCTTGCTAATGCTCTCGATTTTTTATAGTTTTTAACTAGCTCATTTTTTTCCTCTACCGATAGACCCCGTCCTGCATTTTTCATCTTAGCGTGGCATACCCTTTGTCGCTTTAGTGATTTCCTAACCTCCGCGTTATACCACCTTGGCTCTGTATTATCACTAATATATTTACTTGGTATGTATTTATGAACTGCGTTACGGGTGACCTCAAGAAATTCTCTCCACGAATCCTCTGTATTTAATCCTTTGCTTTGTTCGCTGAATACATTAAACGCTTCCCTTAATTCCTCTTTCATACCGTCGTAATTTGCCTTGCCAAATAAGTATACCCTCCTCCTTGGTTTATAATGTCTTTCAACGCCTACAATAAATTTCGCATGCACTATTTTATGGTCACTAATTCCTGTGTCTGTAACTGTATTTAGAACTCTCTCGGGTATATTTGTTGCTAATAAGTCTAGAATGTTGTTTCCCCTGGTCGGCTCTGTTACTAGCTGTTGTAAAGAATGTGTCGTAAAGGTGTTCAACAGTGATTCGCAATGTTCCTTATCCTTACCTCCTGCAATGAAACTACACGTATTCCAGTCTATCGAGGGGAGATTGAAATCTCCGCCTACTATTATTCCTCTATCATTCTTCCCAGAAAGTAATGTACCTATCTCTGACTCTAGCTCTATTATAGAATTGACGTCTGCGTCCGGTGGCCTGTAATATGCACCTACATATATCTTTTTTGCGTTACTACTTTTACTTTTAACGGAACACCAAATACTTTCTACATTTCGCTCTGAAATAAGTTCTCTTCTACTGACATACGGGTCCTTCACAGCTATAAATACTCCTCCTCCGTTTCTGCTTACTCTATCCTTTCTGTATACGGTAAAACACTTAGGAAATACTTCATGATCTGATATGTCCTTCGAAAGCCAGCTTTCTGTACCTACGATTATATCTGCATTAGTACTCTTAATGAGGTGGTGAAATTCTGCTACTTTATTTCTTATACTACGACAATTCACTACTATCACTGAAATTTTTTCTTCCAATCTGTTTCTCTCTTGGTGCTCCTTTCCAACTAAAATTTTCTTCGATAATTTTTTGACGGACAAACTATTTGGTCTACCTATTACCTTTGATGAATGATCATGTTCGTTCTCTCCATGTGTTTTTCTCTGACCTTCTAAAACTACTCTGCATGTTCTGTCAAATTCTTGCACGATTTTTCCCCCGCGGATTGACCTGCACTCTGGGCTACCACCTGAGCTAAACGCTACGTGTATGCTCCAGTATCCTACGCGCTACCTTAGACGATGCCTCGTCCGTGTAGTGGACACCCGAGCGATTCAGGGGCACCCGACACGTTTCCAGCTCCGGCCCGAGGTCCAAAAACTCAGCTCCCTCGCTCCCACAGACTTCACGGAGTCTCCGGTTTATGCCTAAAACTCGGCTCCAAACCATCGACCCCCGATCCGTCCTAGGTACCAAGCTACATATAGTCAGCCTCATATCGATACCCAGACCTCCACGAACACGGTGGAACTCGGTGCATAGATCCCTTACGGAATCCATTACATCCTCGGACCCCCGTTTCGCGGCGTCGTTAGTGCCGACATGGGCGACTACGTGCAGCTTGGAGCAGTGAGACACCATAGTACTTGCATGAGACACCATAGTAGCTTGTTTGCATGTCAATAGTTGCCTGCTTCGTGATCTTCAACCCCTGCCATACACCAAGGCGGTGGCTTGCAGGGTATCGCGTAGATGTAGCTGTCAACAATTGGTTTGACGCAGCTCTACTGTCGATTTTCCTGTCATCTAACATCTTCATATGCACGTAATTCTTACTTTTCATATGTTTCAATACTTACACTATATGTCATGCGAGTTATTCATTTGCCATTCATCCCATTCAACTGTTCCTTGACTATTGTCTCTATCAGGCCATCATATCTCGAGACCGTTGTCGATCGAGTTGTTCCGCCATCTTTTCAACCATTTCAGAACACTCTCCTTTCTCCCGCTCCTTTAAGGACTTCTTTCTTAGTCACTCGGTCGATCCATTTTATCTTTTTCATTCTTCTGTAGACACATATTTCGAATGCTTCCAGCCTTCACTCTTCTACTGCTGTTATCGTCCATGCCTCATTGCCGTAAAGAAGTATACTCCAGATGTAAGTTCTAATCAACATTTTATTTCCCCCACGTTTGTATATCCAGCAATAAATAGATTATTTTCTTAGTAGAACGCCGTATTCTCCTGGTCTATTTCACTGATAATTTCTTTCTTGATTCGTCCATCGATTGTTATTCGGTTTGTTTGAAAATGCATTGACCATTGACCTAAGTATTGGCGTCCAATCTCAGTATCTAACACGCATACGGAGTATTTAGAATATTCTGCACTGAGTAATAGTCGGGTACTTCCTGAGAACCGATGATCACGTGAAAACAGTCTTGGAGTAAATTGAATAGGTAAAACTCGAGAAAGGAAGTGAAAATATGAAAAAATATGGAGCAGGAAATAAAGGGCGTAAGTTGAAGACTTGAGCTGATTTGGAGAGGTTATAGAGAAAACTAGTGGATAGTTGCAAAAACCCACATTAATAATCGATCGTCATTGAAAGTGATCTGGGATCACTTCATTGCCAAATAAATAACAATTTCTCCATGCCTAATCATGGTTTGTGACAATCTACATCTGCACCTACATAATACCCTGCAAGCCACCTCAAAGGTGTGTGGCAGGGGGTGAATCCTCACCAAACATGCACTACATATCATGCAGTTGAAAGGATTAGTATTAATATATTAGCCTAAACTGCAATATTTAAAAAAGATAAAAATAGCAAACTACGCACGCAAAAACGTGCTGTTAGTTGGGTTACCTTCAAGTCCTTACACCAACATGCAACTACCTATACTATGGATTCAATCACTCGTATTGGACATAGTTACCGCTATTCATATCCCTAATTGTACGAGGGAAAAAGGACATTTTGAATCTGTCAGTTCGGCAATCAATTTCTCTGATTTTGTAATTATAACCCAGTCTACCATATAGTAAGTTGGGGTTCGCAAAATATTTTTAACGTCATCACTGAAAATATTATCTTGGAATTTATTTAGGAGATTAAGTCTAATCTGTGCACTGCATTCGATGTGCACTGTGTAATAATCTGCATTCGGCGCTTATCACGGAATTACTGCAATTATTTTTCAGGATAGAAGATACAAATACAACTCAATAGGCACATATAAGCATGAGGTTCATACGATCCATCACTATTAGCAGAACAAAATACGGGGTTCAGCGATAGACTGTAGAACGATGAGACAAACATGATGAAAACCACTCCTTGTGCGTACGGTAATTTAATTAAAAACAAACATTTCGACAGCTGTAAAAACTTATCCTTGACAATGACGCTATTGTCACAGAAATCGATTGGATTTTATTAAATTGCCGTTCAAGGTGTGTTTTTCATTTTGTTCACACTATTAGCAGGCTCAGTGGTGATTAGTAGCCAATATAATAGCGGGTCTTGGGATCTTAGTGGGTAGTGCTGGGATTATGGCCATTTTGTTGGCAGGGTGTTTGGTTAGTTTCTTGGTCACTAGCAGTACCCATTTTTAAAATCACATCAAACAGTGGGGTAGTTGACGTGTTAAGTTGTTGGAAAATACGTACTGTATCTACGACGGTAATCGTATATAGAAAATGTTTATCCAGGCACTATAAAATCAGGCCTAGCTCTCTTTTCCTTTTCGAAAGGTAAATACTTTCAATACGAGGTGGCGCCGCACGGACCGGGCGGAAATTGAGCATCGTCCAGGGCACGTGGGCGAGATTGCGAGCCGGTCGAGGAGGGCGCTGTAGTCTGCTCACGTCCCGACTCACGAATTCAGGTCGGCGCGCAGCAGCAGGCAACAGGGAGAGACCCAAGCTGGGGGAGGAAGGAGATAGGGTGGAATTTAGGGGAGAGGGACTCCGGTTTTCCCTTTCCCCCCTCTTTTTTACGCCCCGGCGAAAAGCGTGACGGTCGAGTGCCGCGTATTACATTCCATATTTGTTTTTCATTCGAAAATGAGCACCCAGCATCATGCCAAATATTTTCATAACGAAGGAATTTCAGGCATTTCTAAATACCTTCCTAATTATTTCATCAAATGCACTTAGCATAACGGAGAGCGTTACCAAGCTTGTTCATACCTTTTAATTAATAGTAATAGCACTATTAATGAAAAGTCACTCATAAAGTTTTGCGATTTGAAATAAAATCTGGATTCTATTACTATGCTGACAAGAATGTTAAGAATTTGACGCTTTTTCGATTTAAGGGCGCTACATTTTTAATTACGCACTCCAAGTGTTATATTATTTTTTCACTCCTGGGGGTAATTTTTGGCGATGAATAAATAAAAGACATCGTAAGCTTAAAATTTTCAGGAAATTTGTACGGCGTTAAGAATTTACAATGTTTTAATTAATTGGTTAAATAATTCTATTACTGATTTCTCAATTAAAATTCGTGAGTTTTGCTGTAGTTTTTTACTTTTTGTACTTTTTACAATAACTGAATCGAATCCATAAAATGTATCAATTAGAGTAGCAGTAGGATTTTAGAGAACATGATATAATATTGCATTGTCTGATATATACTTAAACACAGGAAAAAAAACAACCAAGCCCCAGTGGCAGTACACTTAGGTTTTAGATGCTCCAATGGCTAAGGCCTGTATCCCGTAACCCGTATCATGCCTACCCTAGCGTAACCTAACCTGAATTCTTAAACCTAATACGATTAAAGCATCGATGGTTCACTCAGGATTCGAACCTGCGGCCCTCGAATCTCCAGAACAGCACGCTACTGATCTGTCCAATCCCCAGGCGGGGTTCCAACCACCACCTTTCCGGCTCCAGGTTGGCTAGTTTCAGTCTGACTACTGCGGCTGGCACCAAATTGGACTGCAGCATGGAATGTCTAGCGAATACATTGTCTTTTATGGCATCAGTTAAACTTGGTTTCTCCTCAAACCACTTCGTGATCCAATGATTTTCTTATGCCCATCACGATATTTATATTCAGATCGACTAAAGTTGCGGGGTATTGAATTGTCTTATCAGAGAAGAAGAGGGAATTTTCACCTGTCGGGACAACAGAGTTTGGGACATTTAAAACCCCTAATAATTTCACTATTTTGAAAATTGCGATTGGATTATGTCGAGATCGTGACGTAAGATAGACGTCGTATCGTCGGCGGTCGATAGTAGACAGTCGTGCCTGAGTAGCAAGCAGTAAAGTTGCTGTAAAGCAGCGTTTACACGTAGCAGTTGACCGTTATGACAGTTGCGAGATGCGCGATATATCTCTATCGCTACTGCTATGATGCGTCTACACCAACTTCTATGCTGCTTAAAGCCGCTATCTAAGCGTTGTCACAACAAATTAAAAGCCTTTTATTTCATCAGCGTATGTTGCTTAAATTTTCATGAAATTCTTCAAGCATTAATTTCCATTTTCATTTATTTTGTGTTCCCATTCTTTAAAGAGTAGAATCTCCCCGTTGGGGAGGGATATCCTTGTTATTGTATCCAAATTCCCGATATCAGACGTTGTGTATTGCTTTCCATTGGCGATTGTGTTGGATACATTTCCGCTGGAAAATAAGCGGGCTTCAACTACGCTAATAGCTCGAACTAGAATCGAGAGTGTTCAACATGTGTCCAGTATCGACCTGAACTCGCAGTTCAGTTGTTAGCAGTTGACTATCATAGCAGTCAACTACTACGTGTAAACTCACCTAAATGACGGCAGTGTGACGAGAAACTTTCCGCATTGCGGTCCCTAAATTCCTGGGAAGGCTGAGAGATGATGTTTCAAGTCCGTTTAAAACTGGAGGGGCCTTCCGACCGGGAGGAAAAATTCACAAGGACAGGTATGACAGGCATAAAATGAGGGCTCCAGGACTATAAATTTCGGAGTTTCGAACACATTTAGGAGTTTTTCCGAATCCCGGAAAATCCGCTCGCGGACTTAAACACAGAAACATGACAATAATTATTATGATAGGTAATTAAAGGTCCTATAAATTGTTTCGCGGAATCTCACGAACCTACCGCTTTACTCCGGTGCATTAACTGCCTCGTGGTGACGGCAAAAATGGCTCCTTAAAATGGCTCATAAGGTATTTTATTACTTTCGAAAGGCCTGCATATTTGATGTAAAATATGATTTTTTAATAATTTTAGAAAAATAATGTTCAGTCGCTGATAAATCAAAATCCATTATCACTGTCACAAGTCAACAATCAGAATACTTTTACGCAGCTCTTCACTTGGTTCTTCTATCGGCTAACATGTTCAGTCAAACGTAAATCTACTCCTTATAACATTTTTCAATATTTACTTCATATAGGTCTTATAAGAATTTTTCCTTTTACATTCTTCAATTTAATTATCTGTCGACGAATGTCACCATAATACTAACGTGATAATGCGTTTTAATTGTTAAAAATTTAAGGTGCGTTTACATGTAGAAGTTGACTGCTGAGATAGTCAACTGCTAATCCCCTCTCGCATGTGTAAAAAGCTACTACGATGAGAGTTAAGGTCGATACTGGACACATGTCGAACACTATCGATCCTAGTTCGAGCTATTAGCAAAGTTGAAGTCCATCTACTTTCCAGCGGAATTTTATCCAACACAATCGCAACAATCGCCAACGGGAATCAATACACGACGTCTTATATCGGGAATTTGGATATAATGACAAGGATATCCCTCCCCAAAGGGGGAATTCTACTCTTTTAAGTATATTTTGTTAATTTAAGAGGGGACCCCACTAGAGTGGTAGCCACAAGAAAATATTCTTAAATTAAGAATATTCTCTTAACATCGAATAGTGTTCTGTATTCTTAAATTAACAATACCCTCTTGGGAGATAAGTACAATGTATGCTTATATTAAGAATTATTTCTTGCTATTACAAGAATTTTATCCTCTTTAACTAATTGTAAGAATATCGAGGCATGGTAAAATAAGCAGTGCAATTTTTAATTGGATAAAATGCGTTTATTTCATAAAAACAATACAATTTCAGCACAAGTTTGAAATGGCCATAGCACAATAATGTCCATGTTTAAAGGTATCATATACCTTCCCATCATCACCAACTCTATGGGATGCCAGAAAACTTATTAGGTACCTTGATGACACAAGAAGCAATTGTTCAGATGCATTTATTTCAAAGCATTGTAAATTAGTATTGAAACCAATAGTATTCATTGCAGTTACAACGAAGAGGCATACTCACTTTTAAAACGCTCATTTTCAACAAGTACCAACAAGTTATTCTCCTTCCAAAAGTTCCAGACAGTCTTCCTCTTCTGCGTCCAATTCCATGACGATAGCTGGATTCAAGAGCACTCTCTATGATTCCAAGACGATGGCTGGATACTCGCGATAAACGAAGCACGGTCAAGAATCTTGAATGTTGACGCAGGCCGAGCGTCTGAATAAGAAAGATGATGATGATTGGAACCCCGTGGCTCGCGGACTGTGAAGTCTGCCTTTCGCTCCACGACTGTGAACAGTGGGCGCTAGGAAGGGCCCAACAATGTGTTGAAGAATGGAAATCAACTTTGCAATGTCCCGTTTCCACTACTAGTGTAGGAACGAACATAGCTACGTGCTGAAAAGGGGGCCCTTGGTGGCCAACCTAACGGCGCTGCATATTGCCTTGAGCCGTAAAGTTTGAAGATCGCAAACGTTTGCCATGTTTTAAACATTTAGTTGGAATTGGACTGCAAGATAAATCCGGCTATGATTCGGCTTATTATGTTGCTATCTCACAATTTTTATTTGGCGCCCAATTGAAGAGAATCACGCGAGAAGGTTTAATCTAAACTATGTAGTTGTTTTGGTACCTCTGCCGATCGTAGCCCGTTACGCTCCTGATCCCCTTCTCGCCACCCTTTCCTTGCCCACCTTCCCCTTCTTTCCCCATTCCCTCGAGCATGTGAGTACTCTAGCGATTACAAAAATATTCTAACATTGAGAATATTTTCTTAAACCCTGTAAGTTACCGGCCGTGACTGCTAGATGCAATTAGTTCCGACTCACTCGGGTAAGAAAATCCTCTAAAATCTAGAATCTCGTCTTAGATGACAGCTGTAAGAATATTTTCCTCTTAATTTAAGAATACTTTTTTTCAGTGTAGTGCTCGAAGATACGCATGAAAATGGTATTAAGCAGATCGTTTTCTCATTTATTCTCGGTTATTTCTCTTATTTATGAAAGACATTTTTTCATACATTTTTTCACGAGAAACATTATCCTTATACCCGTGATATTTCAGTCCCCCATCCCTTCCATTCCTATCCTTATACCTCTCCTCCCGGTCTGAAGCGCCTATTAGTGCGGAAACAGACTTGAAAACACCATAATATATATACCCATTTGAAAAAGTTTTCAACGTCCATTGCTTACAGATTTCTCATCAAAAATGTCTCGCACATCATCATAGATTTAAATCCGTAGATTTAGTAATGTTGTTAAATCCAATGATTATTATTACTGAATTTACAGTTAATTCACAATTCCCCCTTTTATCGGTCCATAACTTCCTCGGCGCTCTAAGAACAATTCGCATTACGCAACGTTCACAATTAATCCTTTCTTTTTTGTGAGTTATTTGGCAGAAAAACTACAGGTAAAAATACCATACATTAAATTGTTACTAACTGTATCATCAAAAGTACTTCAACAAAGAATTTACGCAAATCCCTCTCCCAATGAAAGTGGAGGCTGAAATGAGAAAGAGGATCCTTGTTGATAACACATGTTACAAATTGGTCCATTCCCCCCAACCCTAATACAGGTTTGAAATATTTGTACGCACCGCACGAATTACAGACACATTTCGCTTTATTTACCCTGGGTTCGATGAGGCAATTTGGCCCGACTTCCCCATCCAAACATCTTTTTAGCTTGATACATGAGCATATTAATACGTAGAGATGTATATAAAGATGCCACTACTATCAGAGTACAGGTGAAATTCCATAAACTTTTATTCGTGAAAATCTTCATAAAAATTCCTTAACTTTATGACACAAATGACACCTTTTAGATCTTTTGATTACTCAACCACAGAAAGAACATTAGGAATTTAAAGTTTGAACTTTGACATTATAAAATGTATTGAAGAGATAGGAAGAGGAAATTAATATTCAAAATACGCTTAAAGCACATTGAGAATCAGTCCCAGTCTCGCAATAACTCGTTAGCTACCTTTAACTTTTTTTTGCTGCTCCTTGCTCCAGTTTCACGCAGCGCCAATGTATAGTTGGCGCATCACAAAGAACTCTAAATAGCTCTTGAACAATAGGCTTATTCACCATTAAAGAGATGAGACGACTGAGACGTTGCTACTTCCCTTAAAAAGTACCATTTTATACGTCTCGTTAACTGAAAAATCGTTTTTGTTCAATTTTTTCACAATAACATTCTATTGTTACATGCGTATGAAAGAAAGGTATTAAGCAGATCTTTTTCTCAGAAATGCTCTGTTATTTTCCTCATTTACAAAAGAAAAGCTTTCATACATTTTTTCACGAAAAACATTTTCCTTATACCCTTTTGAAAAAGTTTCAACGCTCATTTTTTCTAAATTTACTCATCACAAATGTCGCGCAGTTAAAGATGCGAGCAAGAGATAGACGAGCCTCCCTCAATTTGACGTATCTTTTAAGCCCTCTCCTTTTGATCTCCTAACAGGAAAATCAAAGGCTGAGGTGGTAGATTCTCTTCACAAAAATATGAATGTCCGTTTTTATAACACCGGTAAGACATTTTCAAAGAATGGAAGCATTTCTTTTTTAATAGGCTATTTCACCATAATTCCTGCTGTACATACCATTATACCAATATATACAGGGTCTCAGAAGTGCTTCTGATAGTTAGAATTGTTGGTAGCCATTACGTTCATTTAACCTCCATATCTACATCTACGAAATACCCTGCGAGCTACCACGAGGGTGTGTGGCAGGGGTTGAAGACCACCAAACATTCACTACTGACATGCAACTAGGATATTTAATGGAGAAATGGTAGATAATAATCCACATACAGCTATATGTTTAGTACCTACATAATGAGAAAGGGATTATTTGTTGTTATTACATGCATCATGTACTAGAGACTACTCTGACTATATATTCACCTACCTATCCCTTTGCTACGCTGCCTATTGTTCTCTCCTATGGTACGCGGGAAAAATGACATTTTAAATCTATCGGTACGACAATCTATCTCTATAATCTTGTTAATCTGATCAAACCTAGCATAATAGCAGGGGTTCTTAATATATATATTTAACGTCACCTGTGAACAAATCGGTTCCGAATTTACTTAAAAGGTTTAACCTAAATTTTAACCTGCGTTCTGATAGTAGTTTCCATCCTAGTTCTTCTATTAAACTCGTAACACTTATACAATTATCATAAGGGCCTTTAACAAATCAGATGATGTATAACATTAAGCAGGCCCAATTGAAACTCCTGTGAAATTTTAAAGCCCATTCCATTAAATATTGTTATTGCATTTAAACATCGCTACCGAAAGCAGCAATTAGCTTGATACTGAATTCTCACAAGACTGTAACATTCCACAGTCGAAGACGATATGTTTGCTTCAAGGCCCAGCTCTCAAGAGTGTGAGGATTTAAGAAGTCTTCGCCGGCCTTCCACCGGGATAAGCTTTAATTTTAATGGAAACAGACGTTTAATAGAAGCCGAATAGAATTCACTGCATCAGTTTTGACTTGGTGAAAGTTGTCAATATTCATTTCTAACATCACACATTTGGGTTAAGTTTGGGGTACGACGCGTTTAACCACACAGTGGCATAATTATTTAGGCTAAAGTGCAGTAAAATGCGTCGTGATGCTAAATGAAACGGTGGAAGAATATTATGTGTATCCATTATTTCAGAAAAAATTATTTCAAATCGTATACCGTAAAATTTCATTTTTGTTTACTTCTTTATGTTAAGCTCTAATCGCCATTTCTCACACCAGCGCAAAATCTTGTCTAATTTGCTATCTAGTAACCCTTATTGAAAAAGGTAGGTGAATTTCCTTATACACACATTTTGTCGAGATGCGACACGAAACAAAATGAAAAGCGTGAACTTGAGATGGGACAACCAGGATTCCGATGGAGTTGACTGACAGAGAAAGCGATTCACAAATAGATTTTTCTCGATTCTAAATCCCAACTCAGGTACACAGCTGCCAGAATAGAATGTGTTCATTACTCCGCGTTCGTGGTTATGTCATTTACCCCCTTATTTGTGTTCCCGGCTTTGCTCTAAAAGTTCTTGCCCCCTGCGCTCCTGTTCACGACAGTCTTGACGAAGGTTTTCCCCAAAGAATACGCAAATTAGTTTCACTTAGTTTTCGTTGTCTTTTCGAAAGTTTCCCAGCAAGAGCTGTCCTAAAAGAGAGAACCGCAGACTTAAGCAAGCAAGCCCTGGGCGTTCAGCGCCGACTTTGCAACTCCCGATATATCATGTCCAAGTACGTTGATTTAGTTGCCTTCCATAGAAAAAGTATTGAGAATAGAGTAAAATCTTTTAAACCTAATCACTAATAAAAATATTCCATGATTCAGAGTGAAACAATCAGTTTCTCCCGTAATTATCAGTTGATTTCATCACGAGTACGACTGCATCATCATCATCATTGCAAGTCCAAAACATTAAGACTATTTTGACGCAGCTCTCAATTCGATTTTCCAATCAGATAGCTCCTCATACTTACGTAATTCTTTTCTTTCATACCATACTCATCCCCTCTCCTCATCCGCACCGCATGCAACATCCGCACCAAAGAATTCTCTCATCTCCCCCTAAATAACGTAACACTGTGAATCAACCCTTTTTTGTTTGATATAAAATATATTATTTAAAAACACAATATTTATTTCTCCATGCATTAATTTTACGTGTATATTATGTTTATCAATCAAACAAGGTATGTATTAATAATGTAAACTCACCGAAACGGAAGACTAGACCTAGACCCCCCTCCCCTTGTCACAGAGTATCGTAACAGTTCGCCTGACCCCTGAAATTCATTTTTCGTTACGTAATTAAGAGATGGAACCTGAGGATTGATGTTACGATAGGTTTAGTTGTTACGATAGGTTTAGCAGTAGGATAGATAGGTATCAGGATTAATACAAGAATTAGGATAGGAATCATTATCGTATGTTAAAATAAGAATTAAACCTATTACAGAAATTTAAACCGGGTAGCTTTACTGAAGATGTCAGATATGTATTAAAAAACACCAGCGTATTATGCTAGATTCAATCAGATACATAAGATTGGAGAGATATATTGTCGTGCCGATAGATTTAAAATGTCATTTTCCCCCCATACTATCTATTAAAAAACATAATAGGCTACATAGCCAAGGGATAGGTAGGTGACATTTTGTAGAGTAGTCTGTAGCGCATGATGCATGTATTAACAACCAATCCCTCATTAATCTGTAGATACTAACCATGTAGCTGTATGTGACCCATATTCTTAGCATGCTTGCATGTCAAACGTGCATGTTTTGGTGATCTTCATCCCTGCCACACACCCTCGTGGTGGCTTGCAGGGTGTCGCGTAGATGTAGAAGACCTAGTGTTAACAATGATGATGCAGAGCCTTCGCTAGTTTCTCGGAATACTCTCCATCACGCTACTCCCCCATTCCCTTTGCCAACTTACTTCAATACACTTTCCCTGGAAGTCACGAATGCAAAAAAGGTGCCAGCAAAATGAATATAATTGTTCCAAGAACATTCCCGAATCCACCTCCAACCTACCCGAGTTTAAAGATTCCGGCACACCGACCCATGGCAAGGTGAGTAAACGGAGACATGTGAGGGGCCTCTCTTTAATCACCTTGGACCCGGGGATCCCCCGAGGAAACCAGTTGAACACACGGGTGCAACGAACGTTCGGTATGGTTGCGACAAAAAGCAGCGAGCTTTCACGCAATGGTGGGCGAGACGTGCATTCACTTTTCTCGGAATTGCTTTCGCGCGCGCGCGTGGAAGAAATAAAGAGGGAAGCATTCTCTGAGAAGTGCGTCGCCACGCGCGCGAGAAGTGAACCCAAATTGAAACATCAAAGGTCACGAGACAGTCGTCGTAGAATACGCCCATCGCTTAATTCAAGCGCTGGGGCACTGGTTGAATATTCTTCCATCCCAAAAAGGTGGTTCACCATGCTTTATTCAACTATTCAAGTCATAAAAATATCAGGTATATCTCAATATCCCAATGTAAGGACTAAATAATGTTAATGCAAGCATTTAAAACGTGATAGATGTCAACCGAAACGCAAACGAGAAGAAATAATGAGCCCAAACTAATCTAACAATTCCAAAATGTGGATACCTGGTATCCGGATGACGTACCTGTGCTACGACCACCTAAATGACTTGCGACTATTCTCTGACTTAAACCTCGCCAAAGTTCCAAATATTTTTTTACCTTTTCTTGCCTATTTTTAGACTCCCAACTGATAGCTCAAGGACGAGTTCCATTCAACGACCTTTGGAAAAGCAGGCTTAGGCGTTACCCACCAGACAAACTCGGTTTGCTCACAGCATGGCAGTGATAAACTTAGTGTGATTATATTTTTGTAATGAGAAGAGCAGTGATGTAACACGACGACTCCTCGGTAGCCTAAAAATCGATATAATATTTTGAAATGGAGCATGATCGGAAGAAAACCTTGCTGATGACAGATAATGTTATCGTCCTCTTCCCTAAAAAAATTTTGGCCGTACACGGAATAGAAGTAGCTGAACGCAAGGTCGATTGCTAACTATTATCACCATTTCACATTGTTTCCTAAGAGGCTGACTTACAATTAGTGAAGCCACGTCACACCTTATTATTGACGTATTTTATGGTTTACGTTAAGCTTTAATAGCTTCTTGAAGTTCCTCTCCTCTGACATATTTTCTCTATCTTCCATTCTATTCTACATTCTAGTTCTCGTTCTCTCTTAATACTAGAACAGTTATTACGTGTTTTCATTTTATCTGCAAGGCCTTCTATCGTCTATTTATGATATTCTCGTCCCTTTCTTCATTATTCAATTTTTCTAATCACTTGGTCCATGGGCCGTTTGGGTCGTTTACCATATTTTTTTATAGCCGAATCTGATAGAGTTTGTAAAATAAAAATACCCGTATTTTTCCGTTTTTTGATCCGACAATTATTTCCCGAGTTATAAGCGGCGAAAAACTGATGTTTTTAACCCTTTCGGAAAAGTGGGCGTGGTGCAACCTCTGACGTATATTGACTTCGTCCAATCACAACTGAGCCCGCGAAGCTACTTTGCCTTATCGCAATGGGGGGACACAGCTGGCTCAGCCAATCGGAGCGATTGCGACAGCATCTGTGCGATCGACCTTCCGAGAATCCCCCTCCACTCCCTTCCCCTCCCCTGAAAGCAGTCAAGGACGGGAGGAAAATGACGTCAATGTTATCACAGCAGCATTTTCGGTGGGCGTCACCTTTTGCTTATTTAATTTTTTGATTTATGAGTGAATGGTTGTGGTTAAAGATTATTTTTCTCACTAAAATTCTTTTTTCATTTTCATCTAACGATTTCGTGTACAAAATTGCGATTTCGGTTCCGAGTAAACGCCCCCATTCCCCTCCCTGTTTCCAGATTCCCGAAGCAACTTTCTTTTTGCCCCCATCGCCCCGAGAACTTACTCCTTCATCTTTCTTTCCATCCAATTCTTCTTGTCCATCCCTCCCCAAATCCCAACTCGGTACAAATCTTTCATATTTTTTCCAATTTGACTACTTACCGGGACAGGAAAGAATATTCCTCAATGTAGCAATTGAAATCACAAATGAATCGTCGCGCGAAGTGGACTCTTACACGGTGCTTTCCGAAAAAAATTGCCCGGCGGGTGCCGGAGAAGAAAGTTCAAATCCAAAATAAATTCTTTTCCAGATTGGTTAAAAAAAAGTGATCTTTCTCCTCGTGGGAAAATTGAAATCATCTGGGTGGGAATGGGAGCGCGAAGAGGAGGAGTAGGAGGGGCGAGAGAATAGGTCTTTTACTTGCGGGACTAATTGCTAAAAGACAACGCACGCACGAATAAACTCGTTTTTTATCTTCACTGATGTACACGGACAATGTACCGGCTATCGCTAAGAAAATGAACGATTTGCACCCGGCATATTCGGCAGATAGTTATCCGAGGTTTAATAAAAAAAATGAAGGTATTTTCTAAGCGTTCACACAAAATATGAAAACAGATTATGGATGTTATTTATTACCTATTGATTTTTTTAAATAATGAGATTACGTTTTAAATATTTATGCTTGATATTTTATCTAATAAAGCGTATGTACGGAACTAAAACATTCTTTTCCATTGAATTTTTGTAAACAATTAGAGACCAAATGGATAAAATGTCGTACGAAGAGATTTACAATATGCTTCTTCATACTAACAATGAGATAAGTATAGGCAATTTTGCAACCAAATAGGTACGTGAAAACTGGGTAGATAGAAGTAAATTTTAATGTTCTTCACACTACTAACTCAAGTCCTTGCCTTCCAAATGGGCTTTATAACTTAAGGCATTTTAACAACTGCAACCCCCATTAATTATAACTATATTTATGGGCAGAATTTATTAATTTAGATTGACATGATTGGTGTGTGCATACACGTTTCTCCATTGAAGTAGTACTGTACCTGTTGGTTTCATGTTTGATCAGAATTACCCCCTGTCACACACCCTCGGCGTGGATTTCAGGGCGCTACGTAAATGTAGATGTAGAAAGAAGACAACATCAATATCCGAACATCTATATTTCAGATACAATGAATACGAAGCAGGTGTTGTGAGCAGGGGGTGAGGTGGATGGTGGGGGGTAGGGGATAAAGGAGAGAATTGCAATTTACAGAGACCAGCAAAAGAAAAGAACTCCGACAACCAACCAGAATGAAGACGCAGGCGGTACATCTTAATCTACGTAATACTGTTAGAGCCACCACGTGTATGTGTGGCAGGGGGTGAAGATCACCAAAGATACACTATTGCCATGCAATTAGGCTACTGCATGGAAACATGCTAGATAAATGGATCATATGCAGCTAGATGATTAGTATCTACATAGTATAAAGGGATTGGTTGTTAATACATGCATCATGCACTAGATACAGACTACTCTAACAATATTTCACCTACCTATCCCTTTGCTATGCTGCCTATCGTACTCTCGTATGGTACGTGGGTAAAATGACATTTTAAATCCATCGGTACGACAATCTATCCCTCTAATTTTGTAAATCTGATCAAACCTAGCATAATACACAGGGTTTCTTAATATATGTATATCTAGCTTCATATGTAAACAAATCAGCATCGAATTTAATCAAAAGGTTCAACGTAACTTAAAAAGGAAAGATAGGTAAAATACTTTAACTTTCTACTCTTTTTTTGACATTCTTGAGACTTTTTTCGACACAACGTACTTCTAAAAAGTATCGGCCTCATCCTCAAAGGTAGATTAAAAAGTTTAATTGTCCGCTGACTTAATACTCCTGCAAAAGGATTTACATAGGCGTAAAACGAGGGTTTTGCAAATTGTGCGAGAGGACTTTCAGCCACCTCTTTTCCTATTCTTGGTCTTACTTCAGTACCGAAGTCACATAGGATCGGCTTAGAGTCTAAAGACTTGCAAGAGACAGTTTGGCAGCCTCACAGGACTCCGCCGTTGTCGTCGATAGAGCTCATTTCTCTGTGGAAATCGGTCGTTGGAAAGAGAGCCTTTCCATGTACCAGCGCGAAGGCCGCAAACTGACGAAGGGAGATAAGTTCAATTGAAACCTGACGGCTTCGCAATCCATTAAGCTGCTTTAGTCGATACCCACAGAGTTTCCAAACACGATTCCTGGGCTTTAGAATTCCATTTCTTTGATTCATAGAACTGACTCACGTTACTGAATACTCAATACGACCACTATTCGTCAAACCTAAAGTTCATTGATGCAGCTTTCCTACCCATCAGCTATGTTCTTTATATTAACTATTATTCTCTTTATGTCTTTCACTACTGGTCCCATATATTTTGTACCGGGCCTGCTTTAGTCATCTTCCGATTCACCTTTCACGGCACTCTTTATCAGACTAACGTAGGCTTAAGGCCGCTTCACACGATACACTTTTTTGTACTATTCCTTGAAAAAACACTTGTATAGACTGAACGAAATTGTATGTTTGTCTGAATGGAATTAGAACAGGTTCTATTTTCCGTACAGTAATTCAGACATTCGCACAAGCGTTCACACAATTTGCCGCTTTACACGTTACAATTTCCTCATACAAGCGTTTGTACAAGAAATTGTACAAAATATTGTATCGTGTAAGGCGGCCTTTAGGATGTGACTGACGATTAGCTTTACCCGTAGTATTAATTATCCAAGAGATGCGATCTTAGGGAATTTGCGCCCCTTATGGTGAAGGGTCTCTATGACTAGATAAAAATAGCAAAGCAAGTCATGTAATATCATGCTGTTTGATTAGCTTAAAGTCCTTATACCAACATGCAACCTTCTATGCCATCCAATGATTCACTCGTACTGGATATATTTACCGCTATTCTCATCCCTAATTGTACGAGGAAAAAAGAATATTTTGATTCTGTCAGTTCGGCATTCAATTTCTCTAATTTTGTGTTTATGATCCAGTCTGCCATAGTAAGTTGGGGTTCGCCAAATATTTTTAACGTCATCAGTGAAAATATTATCCTGGAATTTATTTAAGAGATTAAGTATAAATGTCAACCTGCGATCTGACAATGATTCCCTTAAAGTACGGTAATGCGTATAAGTAAAGCCGGCGAAAACTTACTAAACACTGCACAGCCTAAAACCTTAACACTATCTCTATTCTAGGGTACGATATAACCTCAGCAGTTGGAAAACCTCAATCCCCAATTCTTCTCAGTAGTGGTACATCAAGGGAAGCCCACTAACTTATAAACCTCCATGTCTCATAGACTCAATCATAAGCTCTCTTCGCTCCATTCACGCTAATCCCTGCGATACCCATTAATTCCTGCTCATCTTGATTATCACATTCCCCGTCTATTCGGTGGGATCGCAATCCCAAGTGAATACAGTTTTCCTGGGAATGCAGTCGGCACTTAGATTTATAGGCGAGATGAAGCGTCGAGCGTGAACTTAAGAACGTCACCCCTTTGAAATGTGTTTGAGAACTTCCAATGGCCTAAGTTATACAATATGCCTCAACATCTCATCCACGTTGCCATGTTTGTCATGCATGACGTCAAATCGGCGTTGGAGCCTGGTGAATGAAAGGGGTTTCTTCTCAGATAAACTTGCTTTTTGGGCGATGGTTCGGTTCACTGGACCGCATCGATTCTCTCAAGCACACCAGGAAGGTAGGCGTGAAGTCACTGGAAATTCAGCGGATACTACCTCTCAAATACTTCTATCGCCTGAACTCACCTTTTCTGCCTCTTTGAAGGTCGCAACATTTGAATTTTCTAACGTAAACCAATTTTAACCCACCACAATCCTTCGCATACGATATTAAAATAGCTTCATTTAAAATTATGTCACGAATTTCAGATTCAAGGATTGTGAACTTAAACGCGAAGCACTTAACGTAGTCACTCGCTGACATCACTACAGCAGAATTTCTACAAGGAAAAATCTTCCTTGACCGGGACTCGAACCTTGAACCCTCTGACTCCCGCCCGGTGCCCTACCATCGTCTACTTAATAGTTATACCCTATTTCATATATTACCTCCCAGTACTTCACAAAGTCCAGAAGAAGATTCTGCTTACAGCTGCAAATACGATACAAGCGTTGAAGTGAGGAAACACTTCATTAGAACATTCATCTAGAGCATTGTGCTGTATGGAAGCGAAGCATGGACAATAAAAGCATCAGAGAAGTCCAGGCTGGAAGCATTTGAAATGTGGTTCTACCGAAGAATGATAAAGATAAAATGGAGCTATCGAGCGACAAACGAAGAAGTCTTAAGAAGAGTGGGAGAGAAGGGATGTCTACTGAAAAACTTAAAAATAAGACGGGACAATAGGCCACATCTTAAGACATGAAGGCCTGATGAAGACAATCGTCGAGGGAAAAGTGAACGGGAAGAATGAAAAAGGCAGGCCTCGCATGAGGTATATGGAGCAAGTTTTGAAGGATGTAAAAGAGAGGAGCTACGTGAATATGAAGAGGTTGGCCATTAGAAGAATCGAGTGGAGGGCTGCCTCAAACTAATCAAGGATTGTTGACCGATGATGATGAGTTAATAGTTAGACCGATCTTAATAGTTCTATTAAGATAGGTCGTGCAATCACTTAGCCAATACTCACTAATCCTTTCCGTATCGAGAGTTTTATGACTATTTTAGGCCGTAGGCACGTAATTAATGAGACCCCTATAATGAACTACTTTTTCAAAAAACCTGGTTTGTAATTTACACTGAAGTTAATTAGTACTATGATTGAGACAATTTGTTGCAGTATGTGATTTGTCGTTTAGAGTTGAATAAATCGCATTTATGTCCACTTAATGTTCTAAATTACTTCTATATTTGTGGTGGTTATTTTACTTTTCAGGTACACATATTGCATCGACAGTTGTTTTTTTGCAGTAATTTATCTATTGGCAGTGAATTATTTGGAGAGCTAGATTCAATTTACTCGGGCAAGTTTTTTTATACATTGACCCACAATAGGGTGTTGGTGCCAGCGTATGGAATCGTATACTATGAGATCTTAGGGGATTGTCACTGGCCTGGTGAAGACTCGTTTGGAATAAAATGCATATTTCGCGAGAGAGCAACGGGTAGGAGAGTCCATTGTTCTCGTTAACCCTACAGACTCGCAGATTTTATCACCTTCGTCCCGCGTTCGCGTGAAAATATCACACTGTCACCTTATATCGTAGTCAGGAAGGAAAAAAACGTGATTTGATCCTTTCTTCAAATACTTCAAAACTCTCAAATACGTTTCCCAAAAACCGCTATAGCGCTCTATATTGCAGTATTTCCGGGATTATTTTAATTATCAGCGAACAATCAAGTCCGAAAGTCTCTCGGAATCTCGGGAAAAACTCATACAACCTTAATCAGGGAGGCTACCGTAAGTGATCTCCCATCTCCTCACAGACCCGAGTACAGATTCGATTAGAAGAGTCACCATTAACTCCCCGGTCAGTCTTAAATTTTGCATTGCGACTAGTACTTCCACGACATTTCTTAGAGAGTTTCGAACCCCGTCCATTTCACCCTTGGGCCCAAACCACCGCACTCCCCGGCCTCGGCCCGCAAGCGCCCTGTGATCCTCTTACGAATATTTCGAGCTTCCATTCCGCGGCGATAACTAGCCTACCACACATCGCTACAGAATCGTCTTATCAGGCTTTTGGAAACATTCTCGAAAAAATTTCAAACGTGTCTAAAAAGAAATCAAATGGTAATAAAATCGAAATTTGCGCCAAATACTGCAACCAATTTTCATCTGTTTTTAAAATAGTAAAACCGTTGTGTATTCGGCCGTCATGTTCCAACGAATGGGCACACTCCTGGTAAACACACTTCGGATTTTAGATAATGGGGGCGTTTACTCGGAACCGAAATCGCAATTTTGTACACGAAATCGTTAGATGGAAACAAAAAAAGAATCTTAGTGAAAAAATTAATCTTCTAACCACAACCATTCACTCATAAATCAAAAATTAAAATTAGCAAAAGCTGACCGCCCACCGAAAAAGCTGCTGTGATAACATTGACGTCATTTTCCTCCCGTCCTTGACTGCTTTTAGGGGAAGGGAAGGGAGTGGAGGGGGATATCGGAAGGTCTGCTCGCACAGATGCTGTCGTAATTGCTCCGATTGGCAGAGTCAGCTGTGTGTCCCGCATTGCGATAAGGCGAAGTGGCTTCACGGGCTCAGTTGTGATTGGAGGAAGTCGTTATACGTCAGAGGTTGCACCACGCCCACTTTTCCGAAAGGGTTAAAAACATCAGTTTTTCGCCGCTTATAACTCGATAAATAATTGACGGGTCAAAAAACGGGAAAATACGTGACTTTTTATTTTACAAACTCTATCAGATTCGGCAATAAAAAAATATGGTAAACGACCCTAATTCTATCGTGGAGAACGACTCAAGTTCATATATATAGGTAATGTATACTCGTGCGGCTCTAATGGCCTCTGAAAAATGACGAATCTTGCCGTTACTCAGCACACCGAACACATTCACGGGAAGGAAAAAAAATCCGTAAGGTGACGAGTGTCAGAAAGTGAGAGTTGAATTCAGTTTCTGCCGACGCAAGCCGCGAGTCAGCACCGCCGGGAACACGCCAATAAGAATTTAATTTAGAGGTTGGATTACCTGAGGGAGGGTGGGGATGAATCGGAAACCATTCAGGAAATCATCGCCCGCGACTTTTCGCAGCATTACGGAAAACGATGAAATTGAACGACGGCGCAAAATTGGAATTTCGCTCTGTATTGGGGAGATTATCTCGAAAAACGGCAGCGGGGACACGGATATGCGATTGTTTACGATTCCGGGAACCCTGGAGCGGTGGCGTAAATATGAGGAATAATAAAATATCCCTGCCGGAGAATTCAAAGAGCTCCAGTTCGTTTTTCGCTGAAAGTTGAGACCTAACAGATAAACAAACCATCAACGGACTCCATCGAATATGAAATAGCAACATGCACGATAATCACACTCTTTCACACCTTCCAAAACATCGCCAACGTCGAGAATTATTTCCCAACGGGTAGAGAAAATAAACAGAGTTTATTGCGATAAATGGAATCTACTTTGAAAAAACTGAAGCTGTATAAAATCATAGGATCGCTCTCATGACAATCATGAAGTAAACATTCCCTTTCCGTTGTTTGTGGTCTATCAAAAACATGTCCGTTATTAACTTATTCATGCTAAAATATTTATGCGAGTAACAACATTATCCTACACAGTGGTCGGCAGAGTAATAATATATTCGTATTCACAAGCGAGGAGTAAATAACATAGCATACAACAAAAACAGCTCTGGTGTAAACAGCTCGGTACGCTGATAATTTCAGATTGATCACCTATTATTTTGTCAAGGAAATATCATTGTGCATTAGTTAGTGTTATTATTTGCTGATTTCTCTCTTCAATCAAAAAGGATTAAAAAATTTTTGGGCAGGAGCAAATTAGAGCACTTCAAGAGCTGTTGACCAATGTCGGTAAAGGTAAACAAAATACTGCTTAAATGATTAGAGAAATTAAAATTTTATGAATTGAATAACATAGAACAAGGCTCAATCGTCACAATCCTTCAGCCAGAAAGTAAGAGGAATAACGACAATATTAAATTTCAAAGTGTTGTATTAAGGGTAATGCTAGGGATTATTATCGCATGAAGCTGATATTACAACTACTCAGTTTCAACAATCCGTAACGCTTGAATCCAATGTTGATTCACAACCCAAGTAGATAGACCTTTACGAACTAAAATAGAGGTATATACTGAGTACTATAATTTTAATTACCTCACCAACATTTAAAGATAGCCACCATCTTCATCACTGTCACGAAGTGTAAGATCTTGATGCATTACTCCCTGAGAATGTATTGCGTGCCGTCTGAGGAATTTCAAGATTCTCCGCCCAAGATGTACCGATTATTCTCCAAGAAAATTCTCAAATACAGATGATCATTATTTCATATCTTTCTGCTGATATATTTACTGCTTTTCACCCTATCCCTTGATTTCCCAAAATCTTACTTCTGCCAATTTGCGACACCTCATCACCTCTTTTTATATTTCCTTATCCTCTTTTCTGCCTCTCAGGAATTTGTTCATCGTGTTTCCTACCCATCTCTACCGTATCTTATACATCTCTATTGGACTTTGTTTTAGAGCCAGTGCAATTTTCTCAACAATTTCCCTCAGTCAGAGCTACACGCCTTTAACCTTGGGACATTATGATATATTAGACCAAATATGGAGATAATTAACGCTTGGCCTTATATTTCGCTTAATTCAAGTAATTTCTCAGCAAATTGATACCTCCAAATCCTTTAGTTAACGCTATTGTACTCCTATAATTCCAAACACCGAATTCCTTATTCTACAAAATATTTTGGGGGTGAGTAAAAAGTACCAGAAGCGTAAACTCTTCCAACTAACCCTCGTAATCGCCCAAATTTCTTAAAAGAGGCATTGCTCTGTTTCATATTTGTGCAATTATGCTGTAAAACATTTAATTTTAACAACTTAAAAGCATACCTAATCTAAATTTAGTATGCCATACTTTTTTCTATGCCAACTTATTTTCTCAATGATTTCCCGTTTGCATAATTTCTAATTCCTGGAGGGAAATTTTTGATTCTATAATATTTAATAACGGCGTTGTAGCCCATGGGATAGAGCGTTGGGTAACTGCCCGGAGGTCCTGAGTTCAAATCCGAGAATGGGCTCTTTAAACTTCAGGTTCGACTATGAAGATAAAATGAGAGAGATAGAAAGCAAGAATGAGAGGTTCAAAAATTATTTTTTTCCGCGCATAACCCATCCCCTGAGGCAGTGTTTGAAACTGTCAGGATTATCTCGAATTGGTAACCAAGATAACACGAGGTACAAACTCGAAAGGTGTGCAGATTTGGTATATTTTAATCGCATGTTGTTGTCACTTAAGTTTTTCTCATCCATCTCGTGTACAGAGCCCCCGGATGAGAAAAAACTCTGGTGAAAATAAAAAGTGAAGCTATAATGAGCGATTTAAACACACACATTTGCGAATCATATGTGTTTTTTTTACCACGTGACTTCGTGGATACGTATTCGAGATAATCCCGACGGTTTAAAAAAACTCAACCCCCGGCGGGATTCGGAACTGAGAACTTCATAGTTGCCAGACCACTGCGTTTTCAACCTGACTACATTTGCCGGCCTTGTTCCATTTGTGCCTAAATAATGAACTTGAACGTGTGCAGCGAAGATCGGCAATTTTGTAAAGGGACGGTACGATAATCTTATTAGCGTAACCAGTCTATTAAATTAATTAAATTGGGAATCATTGTCAGATCGCAGGTTGAAATTTAGATCTAATCTCTTAAACAAATTCCAAGACCATATTTTCAGTGATGATGTTAAAAATATTTTGCGAACCCCAACTTACTATGGTAGACTGGACCATAATCAAAAAATTAGAGAAATAGATTGCCGAACTGACAGATTCAAAATTTTTTCCTCGTACAATTAGGGATATTAATAACGGTAAATATATCAAGCACGAGTTTAGCAATGGATAACATTGGTAGCTGCATGTTGGTATAAGGACTTGAAGCTAACCCAACTAACAGCATGTTTTTGCATGTTTGATTTGCTATTTTTATCTTTTTTTTAAATAGTGTATTTTAGAATCCTTTTATATGGATGATATGTAGTGCATGTTTGGTGAGAATTCACCCCCTGCCACACACCTTTATAGTGGCTTGCAGGGAATTATGTAGATGTAGATGTGCCTTTTATCATCGGAACCTGAAATCTTCAATGGTTAAATAAACCAGTGTGATCGTGGAAACTTTGGCAATAAAACTTATCATTCATTAATGAAACGACTTGCATCATGCGTCATAGCCATATAGAGTTGCCAAATGAATGTCCCCTATTTTAATGTAACAGATAGTCGAGCTAGTATAGGCAACAAAGCAAACAGAAACCCACTTCTAGACTGGTACACGCCTCTTTTAATACCAACCTACATGGGGTCATTGCGAGTTAGAACTGGAACTGGAGCGTGTGCAGCAAGTATCGGTAAGATTTGTAAAGGGTCGGAACGATAATCACGTTAGTGTAACCAGCCTATTAGAAGAACTTAAATGAGAATCTTTATAATACTGTGGGTTGAAATACTCTTTCATAGATGCCAAAACAATATTTTGACTGATGGCGTCAAAAACGGTTTTTTGAACTCTGACTTACAGCTTAACGCTGTTGTAGGTTGAATCATAAATAATTTATTATGGAAATAGATTGATAAACAAAAAAAATAAGATACCATTCTTTTCTTGTACAGTTAGGGATATGAATAGCTGGAAAGATATTCAATAATATGCACACAAGTTTATCGATAGTTGTTCTACGTAGTGGCATCTCGCTATAAAGGCTTATACCTAATCTAATTAACAGCACGTTTTTACATGCTTGCTTTGTTTTTCAATTTTTTTTTAAATTTTATCACTCAACTAAAATATAGCTACTCTTAAGGAATGATAGGTAGTGCACGTTTGGTGAATATTCACTCCCTTCGTGGCTCGCAAGATATGTAGATATACTCCATTGAATTGTAATATTTTTTACAATGGTCGACTGAATAATAGGCTCTATGATCTGTCAGCAAGACGGACCTCGGGCGGGAATCACTCATGTTACTGACCATCACGTTCTTTATGGTACGGACAAACTGTTTTGAGTAAATTCAACGCCGGTCTATTATCCAATGACATCAAGAGTATCGGGAGAGCTCCTTCATACTATGGCTAATTTGCTAACGACAATGAATTTGATATAGTATCGCAAGGATTTAAATTTGAAACGACTTCCGTACTTTGTCTAATGGGAACGGTATTGCCGTTAAAAAAAAGAGGATAGATAGGAGACCTGGCCCCTGGAATAAAATAATTCAAATACCTACGAATATAAGCATACTACTTACATACACTTTAATATACACACAGGTCAAGTACGTGGTAAAACCACGAGTATTTTTCATTCTACAAATATGCAAATGGTGCATGTCCCTTACCAAAGTGAATTCAAATTAATGCAAAACTCATAAACAAAACAATTAATCCCTAGTAGCATTACCCATACGTAAGCTTTTTTGGTTGCAAATAATACATAAAAACCCTTCATCCCTCGAAAAAGGAAACTTTAATTCCGCAGATGGCAATAATATCCTTCTTAAGGTACGCATTCTTGGAAATTACGTATGTGAATGGCATAAACCTATTTAGAAACAATCAACAAATGAAACCGGAACAGGGTCTGTCTCCCATCACAATGAAACGTTGGTTTTAGAACGCACGACTGAAATTCACGACTGTGGTGTCAATACCATCGGGGGATTGCAAAACTTATGAACAGTTGAATATCGAAGCTGTTTCCCATTTTATGTGCCACACGATCAGCACCAGTTCATGATTTTCAAATACCCGCACTTCTCCTTCAGAGGGAGTTACACGAGCTGTAAATATTTCCGGCAGCCAAGCTCATTATAAACGAAGGAAAATTTGTATTCGACTTCTTTCTTATGCCAGTAGGAAATTAGAGGCGCTTATGAAAAAATCGCTGGTAAACAGCGAAGGGGAAAAATCTGATGTTGATCACGGAGTAACACGGTGCAAGAGTTCTCGCAACGTCGCACAATAGCTTCCAAATATCTTCCGCGCTGCTGGTCTTTTGATGAAAGCATGTTGGTTCCCGGATCAGAACACACATTTCGGGACAAATTGCGAGCAGACTTCGACCGAAGAAAGATTCCTGGAACGCGATTGGTGCGGAATACATCAAAAGACAAGCTACGCCAATGAAATGTCGCTGCGTATTAGTCTTCCTGGTTTGATAAAACAGCAATAAAATCCAAACGCGATTTTTTTTTCTAAATTTCGATCTCTAACCAAAAGTTAATAAAATGCCTTCTAAAAAAACCCTCTATGGTCCACTTCAAACATAACAACTTTTCCAAATGGTTTCCATCCCTTAAATTAGTAGAGAAATTATTCATCTACTCGAATAGAAGCACGGCAAAATTTTGAATAGATACCCTGATGATAGGCTCCAATGGTTAAGCTCGTAAAGGTAAATTGGCGCTGTTTAAAAGTAACAGACAAAAGTATTGCAAGTGAGAAATTCCCCTTATAAACATTTTACCTGGCTAACGGGATATGAATTTGGAACGTAGGTTTTCGCAGCGGAATGCATGGTCGTCAGAGGCTTTCGGGTGCAGCTGCGTATACGCAATAATACAACGCGTTATACGCAGCTGCACCCGAAAGCCTCTGATAACAGGATATGACATCGTTCACGAAACTGGTTCACGCAAATAAATTATAACTCGGTGTTTTCCACAATAACACTCTACACTGTACCGTGCGAGTCACCTCCAGGGTGTATGGCAGGAGGTTATTCAACACGGGAAATGCATTCTGGACCTAGGTTTTTACACTTTAGTTCCATTCAAGGTAGATACGGGAAGAAAAAATGTAAATAGTTAATTCCAAACGGCAATGAATAGGTACTTTGAACGAATAGAAAGCCACATTTTTGTCACACAAATTAATAGGTTTTTCGAAATTTATGGCGGAAACGAAATAGTCATCAGATACTACCACGTCATTTCTTCAACCACGACGAAGAGTAATTAATAAAAAATACTATTCAGTATGACAGGGTCTTAATTACGGATCGCTTGGCCTTCGATACTTGGCACATGATGATACCCCATGGTGATAATGTAATTATTTCTAGGATTTGATTTTTTTCTCCATTGGAAGTGAAAATAATACAGTAGCTACTTCAATATGTTACTTTTTCATCCCTTGCGTAATTGCTTTGGATTTCCTTCTGCCTTGTTGAAAAAATGCGAATTACAATGGCTCCGAGAATATGGATTGCAGTAGTCAAGGTTCTGCGGATGTTCTGCGCGTAATATATGAGTGCAGTTATACTTGAAATTTTGGAGACGTGCGGATAAGAGCCAAAGGTTGACCTCCGCGTTATGCATGAGTGCGCGTTATGCTTGGGAATTAAGGGTACCCTGATTTAGAGGGCAGAAACTATGCTTGATCGCGTGGGTAAAACGGTGAAAAACATCGGGCGTACGATTAGGATCTCAAATACAACCTCCGAATTCATCCAGGATACGTGCGTTGCCAGGAAAAAGTACGCTCATCCCAACCCAGCCTTTCATTTTGATTATCATTTCCCAGAAAGAATGAAAGAAATCTTCCCTCTCCCCCTCTAAACCGTCACATTTACTCATGGACTGTTTCCCGGGGCGACGAACGAGAGGGCTCCTCCCAAAAGGGATAATTATACAATTTGCAAATTTTCCGTGAAGTCGATTGCGATTTTTCCCAAGGCTGACTTACACGCGAATAGCTTCGTATAATTGGTTCGCTCGGTAAACTCTGTCTTCGATGTCGTGTGACATTTTGAACCCATAAGGTCCTTTCCATCATCATTTTGGTCCGATGAAAGGACGTGATTACGGAGAGGAACAGGACAAGCGTCAAACACGACGGAGTAAAAGTTACCACTGGAATGATCATTTGTTGGCGCCCATCGTACGACACGTAACAATGACTACTAAGTATTTATTCAAGCGGACGATTCATCTCTCAACTGTTACTTCAGCGATGATTGGAGAACATAAAAGTTTCCTTCGCCGCAAGGCAGGGAAAGGAGATATGGAAATACAAGTTGCCCCTAAACTTAATTCAAATTAAGTTTTCGAAAAGTTTTTAAAGTAATTTTTAAAACTTCAAAAAAATACAACCGTATTAAATTTAGCTCTACCAAGCGATGAAATTCTACCATAATTGTTTGGTGGCTTATTTTTGCTGATATTATGTCAGCATCGCTGGGCCTGAGAAATGGCAACGCCCTCTTCCCAAATTATATATATTATTTCACATCCAACCCGAGTTTCCTGATTTTAAGCCTATAAACACTATGGATAAAATAAAAGAACTTAGTGAACTTCACAGTAAGTTTTATTGGAACGACCTAGGTTTCGACACGTAGTGTCATCATCACCTTCAGTCTTTTCATCAGGTGATGACACTACGAGTCGAAGCCTAGGTCGTTCCAATAAAAATTACTGTGGAGTCCGCTAAGTTCTTTCATTTATACATAACGGAAATCTTCCACAACATACTATCGGAATTTGTTCCCTCCATTAACTATAAAAATTGTTCTTCCCCAAGCTCAAATCCGTGACAAAATTCATCTCGTATCTCAAGGAAGTAGCCATGCTCCATAAGCTATCAATTATTCATTCCTACTTTTGGTTTGACGCAGTTCTCCACTCGATTCTCGCATCGAACAACCTCTTCATTTGGGCGTAACGATGCATACACACATTTGCATGTGTGTAGTGTACGTTTGACGATAACCATCCCCCTGCCACACACCCTCGACGTGGATTACAGGGTAGTCAGTAGATAGAGATATCTATTCTTTACATCCTTCACTGCTTGCCCCATAGTAATGAATTTCGATTTTAGGTGCTCCAACGGCTAAGGCCATATAGCAATATGAATGTCACAAAATAAGACCACCCTCTAGTTTCGTTCGACTATGTCTTCTTCACCTAAATTAATGTAACGCCAATATTGGCTGGAGGAACAAGGACACGATGTTCTTTGCTCGGGGGAAAGAGGAACGCTATAATAAATTAATAAATTTGAAACTTCCTCATTATTAATGCTCTCAGGAATTCGGAACATTTATCAGGAACACAATTGTCTTCCCATTTTCATTTCAGTAATTAAATTCTTCGCAATTCCACGAATAACAGTTCAGCCTGGAGAGGGGGGATGTGTACACAAAAGATGCTTGCGCTATACCTCTTTCAGCTGCCGGGACGAGATATCAAATATGATATCAATGAGGAAATGACAATCAAAATTAAATGACGGGCTATATCAAAACTCGAAAATGTCTCCATTACGTGCAAAAAATGAATAAATCAAAAAAAATATTGCTTGCATGATGTGTACCGACGGTGTTTAAATAAATAAATTTAAAAATGACCTCACGTATTTAATAGCGTTCAATTCGAAAAGCTAATCGGCCACTTCAGCGGAAATGTGCAGGATCTATCTTTTGGAAATTCTAAGAGCACTGATGCAGTAAATTCATGTGAGTTGACCCATAACACACTGAGTACCAAAATGAAACATGCCAAAATAAAATTGGAAAATACCAAGAAGAGAAATAACGACACGGAATATTTAAATATTAAGTAAAAAGGCTATAAAGTACAAGCTACAAGGCTATTACACGGCTAGAGCTACAAGGCTATTAAAAGTTTATTTTAATTAATGAATAGGTAACAATGCCTCGCGTATTACTCCACACGCAAGTTACCACTTTCTAACCTAACAGTTTGCGTTGGAAAGCAACGTACGTAGCACAACACACTGAGCACATTAACAATGAAAAATAATATATGATATGGGAATCATATTAGGATTACATAAGAAAAAAGATGTAATTATGAGAAGAGGATAACTTTGAGAATTTACTGAGAAAATGATCGTTTAACGACCAAGCTGAAACTCTGGAATGAAAGATTGCCCGAGGAAGCGGAAAGAAAGTAGCTCCAAATGACAATAAATTTATGAGGCATAACGTGTAGTAACTATTCTATCATAAAACTCTTAAATTAATGACTTGCATACAAGCATTAGGGGTGTCAGTTTACTTTTTAATTCTATCGGACCATCTCCAAGCAGGCAAGCTACCTAGTAATAACTAATTATTCAACCAAGCGTAACATGGCAAAAACTAAACGATGGTCGCATTTTACCTTGTGATTGAGACCAACAATATGAAAAATAAAATTAAGGTTAAAATAAGGTTTTTTACATCCTTGAGGAATCAATCGTTCATTTCAAAACGAGTTACATTAGCAAACCGAACGGTTTCAGGGTTAATTTTATTATACTTTTCAATGATGGAAAGAAAAACAAACTTTGCGAATTTCACTGAAAAAGTTTTTACTCACGACCTGGGTTTCGACAATTTATGCCATCTTTGCTTTGCTCAAATTTGCTTATTCTATGTCCGCAAATGGCATCTGCTCTTTCATATCACTTTTTGACTATCATCACGTCGATTTAGGAGTTTGGCGTTCAAATATGTACATATTCTTTTAAAGTTTCCCTAACACATTAAATTATATAGATTCATTTATTAAATATATAAAAATCACATAATAATACACTTGTAATTCAATTTTCCATTAAATACAGATAATTAGTTTCACGAAAATATATAGGTACTCATCAAATTTGCTAACCATCCACAATGTTGTTTTGTGTTGTTTTTGTTTGAAAAACAAATCACTGCTGATTTTTCTCATTGGCTCGTCGATGTTACGTCATAACAGTCATGACGTAGTTCACCAATACTTCGGCAAACTTCGCCTCCTCTCTCCGAGGTCGAGGTGAGGAAACGGAAAAGTCGTCGAAGTCCTTACAGACTAGCGTTTTCGAGTCTCCGTGGCCGATCACGGAAACGGAATCTGAAACGTCGAGGAATCGGAAACGGAAAGTGATATTTACAGAATAGGGCCCCAGGTCTCCTGAAGTTAAAAAGTTTTTCAGAGAAATTCGCAACAATTGTTTTTCTTTCCATCGAGTTACATTAGGATAATAACTCGACTTCTCTTCTTATTCGACTTAGACTGCTTCGACTCCTTATTGTATCAAAGAAAAAATGACGTTACAACAGTACTAAATAAGTATTTGAGTAAAAAAACAATGTTCCGTTCCTCTCTTTAGTGCAGTAGTGTAGGACGCTGAGTCGACCTTTCCTACTGGTCTGCATGTATATTTCTGAAAATAACGGGAAAGTAAAGCTACAATAAAAGAATTATTTACAATAGGATATTTACATCGTATATGCATACTTGGGTCATCATCCGTTACTCGCATGTTGTATACAATTACTACGGAAGTCTTGAAAACGCTTGGTCATCAGGGCATAAAATTTTGTCTCCCTATTTACATTTACTTCCTCCATTAACTTTTCTTTTGCCTTGATCACCGGTTCACTAGCCAATATACCAAAATAAAATGGTATAGTGGACAGCCATGCCTTATTTTCTGGCATTTTATTTTCCAAACAGCCTCGCGCTCTTAGCCGGGATATAAGAGAAAGATATGTACCTATCTATTTAGATTTTCAGTTAAATAACCAATTTTCAGAAATTCTCGTTTTAATCACCAAATGTCTTCAATCTACCCCATGGATGCGACTTATCTACTCACAAAGCAAAATAAAGGCACAATGGCCACGGCATTCTTGTTTGTTTCCAATATTTTCCCCTTCATCTACCAATAATCAAGCCAAACTTATTCTCTTCTCCACCTATTTCAAAGTGAACTAAAGCTGCATAGATCATTCTTATATTTTCCATTCATTCACATTTAAAAATCTTCCCTCTTTCCCAATAATTCGTGGACTTGCATATACTCCCCTTAGAACAATCAAACATCTACAAGCTGCTAAGGCTTCTTCTTTATTCTGCGAAGAGATCTTCGCATTGAAAATAACCCGAAAATCTTGGATAAATCTTACTATTAACCTGAGGACAAACATTTCTTACGCCAATGTTTGGTACCCAAACCAAATAAATCACAATTCCAAAGAAGTTTTCTTTGCTTGGGACCTAAAATTTTCGAAAACCGACGCCGCCGGGTAAACAAACCTTGATATGCGGAGGAAAGTATTACTGGTATTTTATTAAATGGCCATTCTTCCACCCAAGATGACAATAAATTACGTAATGATCAAAGGCAAAGGCCGCACAAAACAGCATTACAATGTCCCCAGAAACTAGTAGTTTGGCATGCCTAGTAATTAAACTTAAGAGCTGTAGGAAATTAGCTTTTTTCAGGGACGCGTGAGGAAAAGAAGATTTTAAGGGAGAAATATGTACGAGGAACCATTGCCTATTTTTTCATCTTCCCCAGCTCTCTAGCGTAATTAACATAGTCTTTGAAGGCCATCAATAGTGATAAATATTAATGCACAGCTAAACGGAAATAAAAAATCTGGGAGTGTAGGAAAAAACATTTTTTTAAAGTAACAAAATGAAACTCTCCCTATGCCTTTCTCTCTCACTCCCTTTTAAGTTTTTTCTAACATTGAAGTTAGATAAACTAGGCAAAAGGTTTCAGTCGTAAGTTTAACGAGCCGTGAACCAGAAAATCAGTAATGTCCGTTAATCATGACGTCGGTTAAATTAAGGTTGCAAGGTTTGAAGACACGGAAGAACCATTGTAGGCTATAGAAAATCATAGAAAGAGGGCACTTGTTAGAAAAGAATGAAAAGTAAAATTAAACTTAAAATCGCAATACCAAAGTTCTTGGGAAGGATAGGCAACCAAAGGGTGGACACTATGAATAACTCGTCCCAGGTATCGTAACTCGAAAACCTCTGCTGCACCATTCTACACATGAATCAAGCGAAAATTGTTAGCGTTCAAAAGTTAGTGGATTCATGCAAAACAACGTATAGCGAAACAAGCGAATGATTGAGTACCTTCAACACGCTTGAGGTCTCGTCCCAAACAATTTTTCAACCCCAACATTTACATTCATCTGCGCCGACAAGAGATAGTGGAGCTATCAAAAAACTTTTTAATTTGAACGTATTTCAAGAAGATAGAAGGTTATTCTAACGTAAATACTTGATATTAGTTCCCTATTCATTAGTGGTATTTATCAAGGCTTTGAGATTTTTCCTCGAAGAAACTTGAAGTGCCGGTCACATATGATCTGGAATCACTCCTTGTCCTATCAACCTGGCCGCTACGATGCACATAAATATTTTTCCAATGCTGGACAATTTTTCAATTCATCAAAAATATTATATTTATACGTACATACAGAGGCGGATTAGTTAGTTATTTAAAATACGATTAGCCGTTCCGCATGGTGACAAATGACTACAAGGCACCTAACCATTATAGACGTGAAATTTTGACCTTGCGCGACTCATCCCCTTCACCTCGCGTTATCATATGAAACTCATTTGACTGCTCTCAAAATTCGAGGATGGCGTCAAGCCAAAATTTAATGTTTGAGTGGCAGTGAAACGTGGCACCCGGAACGCTCCAGTCCTATTTGTAAAGAGATAATTGGATGAGAGAAGTGACGTACATTTCAAACACAATCGGGTATATGTGCTAAGAATTTTTAATGAATTCTATAACGTCGCAAAGTAGATGAATCAAGAGACAGTATTACCTCTACGAGGAAACTGATTCGAGGTTGACCCACTTCATTAGTCATTCGAAAATATTGACGATCCAAATCAAAATGTCTTGATCTGAAGACAAGCGGACTCTAATGCAATTAAAATGATACCAGTACGAATTAATAAGGTCAAAGGTCACGGCATGATATATATCGTACATTGTCTCTCTTCCAAAGGGGAGAGATCTCATTAAACTGAAAACATTTTACCAGCTAGATGTGCACGTTACATTCAAACTAAAGACAAAGCATTGAGCAGCGTCCGGAATGGCTGATGAGGTGCCTAAATTATCCCTCCGAAAGGTGGAAGCTGTTTTGAAATGTGTCAGGATTCGTTAGGCATTGATTTAATAGTCGCCGAGTTTATTCATCCATTGTTCCCGTTAGCGGTTGAAGCTACGAGTGTATGTATCACTCCGCGACACCAAAAGGAAATTCGCTGCGAATTATGCAACCACTGTTTTCGTATATTGTTTGAATGCAAAATGAAATTAACTAGCGTGTATAGTTCTAGATTAATACCATTAAGCCACGAGGAAAACTAAATCGGACACATCTAAGGTTTGATGTTTTGGATTTGTGTCATTGGGGCTTGTTTTTATTAGTTTTAATTTTCTTGTTACTATAAAGGAGATTTGTAGATTTTTGAAATATTTTGTTTTGCCGCCTAGCTTGATGAAGAAAAGAGGTGATTGCTGGAGGGCTGGGGAGGGAAAGCGGAATATTAACATTAGCTCTTTGGTCAGCTGTGTTTGTTTGATGCCGTGGATTGCGGGATTGAATAACATTGCAATATTGCATGGCTATCAAACGTAGATCTTGATATATGTCCAAGTGAAAAGATAACTTAAGTTGTCACATATTTCACCAATATTGGCCAAATAAAATGAGGTTTTGAAGCAACTTGGATGCGTGTCCAATGCTAAAGAATTCGTGCAAAATATAAAGAACTTCCCTCGGGTTGAAAAAAACCCACAATTTTGCCCAAAAAATAATAAACAACTGGAGATGCTGAATATACATGCAATAGGTACTTATCTCTTTCTGCCATGAAAAAGAACAGTTTAAATTAGGAAAATCAGTGAGCCACTATTCTCCTTCAGAAACATCAACTATGGCTGTAACATAAATAAGGTTTCACCCACTCGCTTCAATTATTTTGCATTGACTTAATTTAAACTTATATAATAATCAAAATGCTGAGATTTTCAGAGCAAACACACGCCATTGAAACATTTTAGTTATTTCGTTGTAGAGGCTTTTTTCTGTTTTGAGAATATGATTCTTTATGAGAAAAGTCTTGAAACTGTAAGCCACATCAGTATCTGAAATATTTATTAATTCATTTTGTGAATGGTGATATGAAAGGATCTGAAAAATAAACGGTGCAAAGTTATTTAATTTTAGAAGGATCATAAAACTAAATCTCTCTAGCTGGCTACGAGATCTGCGCGAGTCTTTGTTCTGTACGCAATAAATTTATTCTAAGACAAGGCATAAAGCTTCCTTTCACGAAACTTCTCGAGTGAAATTAAAATCGTTTATAAAAGGAGACCTAACTAGTTCTGAGATCGAGTTTCATTCGCATTGTTCTTACTTTTCAAACGCTCTCATTTCATGACATGTTACCTGTATTTAAATTACTTCATCATGTTTTGAACTTACGCGCCATAAATAAAGTGTTGCTCTCTCTAACTCAACCGATATCACCGTGACTCTAGAGGAAATACGCAATGATATTAAAAATCTCCCGTCTCCCGCGTCAGATCGATTGTCCCGCGAAAAGTTCGCTTTCGATACGATAGGGTGTCGTGAACAATCCTCTCAATATTTCAATTGATTCCTCTCACCCGACTAATATATTTGATTTTGCAGAGGGAATTCGCACTTGTGAAACTATGCTTGAGAGGCTAACTCGTAATAATTATTAATAATTTAATAAAAATTAATAAAACCAGCAAATAAATCTAATTTAACATATAGCCATACCTTGATCCAATGTAACCTTACTGCGCATTTCCTTTGTTCATTAATAAAAATACACTTTTAAGGTGATCTTCACCCCCTGCCACAGACCCTCGTTGTAGCTCGCAGGGTATTACGCAGACGTAGCCCTTTTATCTAACAATCCTCCATTAAATATACTAGTTGCATGTCAAAAGTGCAGGTTTGCAGATCTTCACCCACTGCCACACTCTCTCGTGGTGGCTCCCATGGTATTACGTAGACGTAATGGCTGTTGAAATTATAGTCTCCCAGAATTTCTACCTGACAAATTCCGAAAGCAACGTTTCAGAAGTATTCCCAGTCCATCTTAAAACCAAAATTACAACCCTCACAAATAATATACACAATTTAAACAATTAAAAAATGCAAGAAAAAATTATTTCCTTGCCTAAAAGCTGGTATATTATGAGCTATAAATTTTTTTTTTAAATCATGTGTTTAAAAGCCTCCAAACGTAGTGATCTCACGGTATGACTTGAAAATTATTTGAAACAAAATTAAAATGCTAAGTTTGCCAGCTTCGAGCGGCCTGAAATCTCTCAAAAAAGGAGTCTGGAGTCCAAGTTCACCTTTAATATCATACCTTCGGGAACCACTTCCCCATAAATCAGACCAAGCACAAGGTATATCTCGTAGCCAAAAAACCCTTAAAGAATAGAGTGCGTAATAAATAACCTTAGTGACGTTTATGGCTCAGATAAGAGCAGAATGTATATACTTACATTTATGCGCAATAATCAATGAGCAGAAAACCTGCGAAGAAAATGATAGAATTTTTGGATGGTGTTTCAATGGATTTAGAGATTTTATGCTCTTTTGCTATGCTTAAAAATGATTTTTAATGGTCATTCCCTCCCCGTTTCTCCAACGGAAATCAGCTCGAAGAAAAACCCAACTTCATTCCACTTCCTAAAGAATGCACCAGAAATAAATATATGTAAATAGGGCCTCACGAGCTCAAATTGGAAAATATATTAAAATGCAAAACTTCATTGACATTTAAGTTACCAAATTAGAGCGATCACTTTTTTATCACAATTAATTCTACGAATATATCTTTATTTTAGGAATCAATGACAGATGCGATTCAAAGCCGTTACTAGAAAAAACTGAAAAATGCACACTATTTCTTCCCCAATACAAATAAAGATAGATAATAATATTTGTTTCTTCCGAGCAAAGTACCTCTAAGAGCACTTGTAAAGTACACTATGTACACAAAATGTATAGCAGCATTAAATAAACCTATCAACACAATCCTACTATTACGGCATAGCAATATGAAATACCGTAATTTCACAGAATTATGAAATGAAAATTTACTACCTATAATGCTGCATTCCAAAACTTTATCATCATAAATTAGACAGAATTGAGGATTACTTCTTTCAACCATCTGCTGCAGAGGTCAACAGTTTCGCATGCCGAAGGTAATTAGAGTTAATTTCGAGTAACAATCGATTCGTTAATCATAAAAACATAGAATTCCTCGATATGTCAATGTGTGATCGAATATTTCAGTCCGGGTCTAGCATAATTTAATGGCTTAAAATATTAATTCTCTCGAGCACTGCGTTTGACAACAGACGAAATATTCACATTATAATTTAGTAATTCAAACTAATTTCCTCAAATTAAATCATAAGGGTATAATAATTAGAAATGGTTCAATGCTCGCCAACTGAAATCTTGGGCACATAAATGTGCAACGATAAATTCTCTAACAAAATCAATACAACATATTGTATAATTAATACAACAGAAGAATAGGAATTGAAAGCTCTCGGGGTCACATGCCACATGGAGAGTGCGCGTATGGAGACTCTCTTAACTTCTCTGACAAAGAAATAGTTTTTTCTTATATGGAAACATTTTTAAAGAACTGAATTCGAGTAAATATTTGGTGACAATTTGAATTCCGTGGTCTTCCGAAAAAACTATGACTTTGGAACGCGAACAATTCAGTACGCTCTAGAAGAGACCAAAAGAACTTGAGGTAGTAAGGACAAAGAAGAATACCCTTTTAAATAGGAGTAGATAAAAAAACTACGATCGACGCTTAAGAGGCCGATAAATTGGATGGTCTCGGCTGCATAACAGAGAAAATGAGAGGAGAACAGGCATCACATAGGCTCAGGGCGAAAAATATAGAATTTAAAGACCCAAGTCCGTGAAAATATAGACCAAAACTGACTCATAATACGAATTAAAATCAAGGTTAATTGGACCAAATCTGTATTATTATGCAACCTCATGCATTTTATTCATAAAAGCTTTGTCTGGTCTCTGTGGTAGAAGTGATAGTGCCGGCAAAAATTTATAAAAACGAGGTAGTTGCAAATATGAACAATTTTATTCATAAAGTATATGGGAAATTATATAAAACAAGATAAGATATTTCTAATCACCATTTTGGCTTTTTTTCGGCTGCAGATTACAGCTGGTGGATGACATGGGTTTTTCTTTTGTCAACGGTATTCCGTAAAGCGACAGCTTCTTTATTTTTCTCCTTCGCTTCTTTCAATAGTTAATCGGCGGCCTCCAGAATGACTTGCGATGCCACGATTTTAGTTGAAATTTTGGGGCTTTAATGTTTTTGACAAGCTTCAGCGTAAATTGTAGCTCATTTTTGACCAAAATATAGACCCTGCCCCACAATATAGACCTATTGGACCAACATTAGGAATACTGACCAATATAAACCATTAGCAAAAATATCGACACCATACATTCTCTATATACCACATGGGATGTCTGGAAGAAGAAGAGTAAGGAAATCAGCGACGGTTGGACTTCTTCAATCGCAAGAAAAGAAGAGAGAAGTAAGGATTCTGCGTATATCTATCGATTGGTTTTCCCCCACGGAAGTAACGATCGTACTCAGGAAAAGATGCAGTAACAATTCGCACTGTTCCACATGAAACTACGAATGGCAATACGAATTTTCCTTACGTAAAACAAAGACAAGAGAAAATGTACATAGATCAGTGCATCATGATAGGTGCAGTATATGGAAAATATGTTTATGGTTCACAACATTCTCATTAGAAGAAAGATTCAACTGTCGTACTGAGGGGTGCAAGAATACGTTTACCCCAATAGGATTGCAGTTCGTGAATTACTTTTGTTACGAAGTCCTCCAGTGAAAGTTGCCAGAAATTGAAGTAGCCACGTAGAAAATTTGCAACAGTATCTATTTGCACCAATATGACACTATGATTTTTTGTAATTTAGTTTATATAATTAATTGTAACCAAGAAAATAACCTAATAATACAATCATTAATAATATAATCCGGCCGACTAATCGTGGCCGTCTGCTTGTGGGGTTAGCCTCCCCACTCGCGGAAATCCTGGGTTCCTAAGAATTCTAGTAATGCCACCCCCAAACGGTCCTTCTCGGATGAGGGCCCTAGTAGAGTTGGGTGTAGCAAATCCATGCAATCTAAAAAGGGAGCTCGCATGGAGTGGACGGAGACCTTCTAGCTTGCCATACTGCCAATGAGCCAAGACGCAGGGGATACATGGCGAGGTTGCACTCTTTGTTGTGTGAGATGAATCCAAATATAACCAACTGTCGCAACAGAATCTGCGCGACTACGTCAATCACCTGCGCAAGAAAAAGGCACCCCAACCGCTAGGTCAGAGTAGTACACCACCGCCCAGACTCTATCTCCTACAAAGGTAGATGAACCTCCTACTGCCGGGGCTTCGGCCGATCTTTCGGTGAATGGAGACGAGCCGAAGGCCGATTATGATCTACTCATGCGGTTGGAAAGCACTATAAACTACGATGAGACGACTACCAGGCAGAGAGATATTCATCATAAAATTTCTCTGCGGGACCAACAGCTGTCCCAGTTGAATGGCATCGTAGATATGATCCTGACCGAAACGAGTAGCCTCCGGGAAATATACTGCGTGGTATATGCTGCCGCCACACTGTTGGCCTCTCCCCGAGTGTCTGCCACTTGGGAGACTAAAGCAGCAAATAGGCTTAAACAGCTTAATGCCAAAATCACGCTGGCAAGACAACAGATGTCGAGATTTCAGTGTGTGATGAATTACCTTTCCTCCGGCCGGGCCTTTACGCCGAAGGTCAAGCGCATCGCTCGTGCGATTCGGAGATCACATCACATACTGAACCAAAGAGTGCTGCTTATCCTTAAGCAGCTCAAGGTGGATAGAGTACGGGCACTTACAACGGTGAGGAAGACGTTAGTCAAGAGGACCACGCAAGGAAGGAGAACTCCACCTCCTTTCAGCCGTCCCGTCTCTTCCGACCCCCTCCACCAGTTATCCAAACACCACCAAGTGTCCCGGAGGTGGTTCATCAGCTGGTAATCAGCATGGATGATTATAGCCATGCTGTGGTACATGAAAGTCCTCCCAGAGGTGTACCGTGCATCGAACGCCTGTTACCACTGTGGAAGACGCGCTTCGCCATAACATCTGGCAAGAAGAGGGTCTACACGGTAACATTTGGTAACATACCGCCGTGGCGTTTACCAAGGCGATAGCCTTAGTACCCTCCTGTTCTGCTTATCTCTCCTCTGACTGTCCGTTCAGTTGAAATGAGGTAAGGGATATATGTGCGGTGTCCCGTCAAAAAGGGAGCATAAGGTCACCCATCTTTTTACATGGATGACCTGAAGCTTTATGCTTCAAGCGCAAAAGACCTGCGCTTGGCGTTGGACACGTACGCAGATACAGTGAGGATATAGGGATTTCCAATTTCAATATATATATTTAAATATTTTACTAGCGATTATGCTGTAAGTTTTTCAGGGCACATTCCTTTGTTCTTGGCTGTTAATGTTTACTAATCATTTTTAAACATTTATAAACATATACATTTTTCTGATACTAAATTTAGGTGAAATACTGAAAGGATCTGTTAAGTGAAGTAAGCAATGGAAGGGCTACAATAAAAAGTCACTAGTGAAATAGGGTAGCCGTAAGGATATTAAATTATAATGCGTCTCCCAGTTTTCCTTACTCATCCTATTATTAGTATTCCCCGATTTCTACAAAACGGAGCAAAATATTCCTTTGATTGACCTAAGTGTAAACGCTTCTATTGATGATCTATAACCTAACATTATTTATTCCCAAATAGGATTATGGTTTTAAGACTTAACGCTTTGGAAATTACCAATATCCATATTGAAAAAGATCCCTAGGCAAATGTCCCCAATTATGATGCAAGACCGACCCAGGTATCAGCAACTCAGAGCCATTTTCAAGCCTTAACTGTTATTATAACCTTGAAAATGGCACAGTGTCTGAAACTTAGTTCGGTGTTGAATTTAAAGTGTGGATTTTTATCTAGTGATATTTGTCAATATTAATTGATTATCCCACGAGAATGCTAGGCACACCTGGCGTTTAGCTGGTAAATAAATAGGCCAGGCCTGTGAATTACTACTCCGTTAGAGAGCATAGAGGCACCAAGGAAGGAACCCTTTTGCCGTCATTGTGGAGGCGAGCGATATACTACGGTCTTACATAATAGCCATTACCCTTAAGTGACGCCATTTTGGAAGCTGCAGTAGAAATGGAAACCTATCTATTTCCACATCATCTTTTTCATAGTAAACAACCATATTGATAAGCATGCAATTTCTAAAAAAAAATACCGCAAAGCATTCGGTAAAGGGAATGAAAAATTTGATAAAAATAAAAAGACCGTGAAATACGGAGGTTCTTGCTCGTTTGTCTAACGAAAGGTACTTTGTCTAAAAACAAGGTGTCAGTTATCATGTCAAAGATAAATCGACCGTGTGGCTATGAAAAAAGACCTGAGAGGAGTGGGAGGAAAGAGGATGTTCTGAAAACTTTGAGGAAGGAGGGGATTATTTTGGTTTAGGAAGGGGATGGAATTTGAAGGAGAGCTCAGAACTATAATGGGGAGGGGGTTAAACTGAGCAAATTTAACAAGTCATTGACATTGATAGGGAAGTTGAGCATGGGAAGGATAAGGAACTTGGGAGGGAATTTAGAGGGTAAGGAAGCTTAACTAGAGTAATCAGTGCTGTAATGTGACGCTGCAGTAAATCTACTTTCATTTTTCTGTATCTTCTACCAACTAGGGCATGTTTTTGTGGAATATTGAAAAGTTATTTTCGATGATGGAAAATTTCCTCCATATTTAAGGCACATTTTGTTTCATGAGTTCGAAAATTATCTGAGAAAAAAAAGGTATAATTAATAGGAAAACAAGGATGGAAAGGTAGGTGGTACGATTACTGAAGAAGATCTTTTTTTCTACGACAAATTTGAACACCCACAAGGGCCATTCATCATACACTGAGTTGCTTACTTATCCGAGCCATGACATCCTCCCTCTTGGGAAAAGGCTTCTTTGAAACTTACCTCCGCCTAGCTAAATTCATCATTGACGTACCGTGACGTCGCAGATAATTCAGTTTCATTTTTCTTCATCATTTACCGATTAGGGCAAGCTCTGGTGAAGTATTCCTAGCCCTCTTCACATCTTGCATTTTAAGTGTCTCATTCCTTTTCGGGTTCTTTCTTCAGATTAGTACACTTTCTCCCTCTTTTGATTCCCATCTAAAATACCCTCCGCATTATAACTTTATTACTTCGACAGAAAAACCTTTGGGATTCCATTTTCCATTCAACTGCACTGCTTCCCGCTTACTTTCCCAACAAAATTGCTTTTTTACGACACCATTCCAAGGGCATGGTCTTTCTTTCTGCCCCTAGTACTTTCTCCATTCATTTTCAATAGTCCCCAAAGATCCTCCTAAAAGATGCCAACGGATGACGGAATCTTCGGTACGGTAGTGATTTGAGCATGGGTCAACTCATCATTTGTCCTTTGACGTTCACTGTACATTTTCCCTCCTCACCCAAATCTCACATACCAACGCTCCAAATACCCACATTTCAAACGCTTCCAAGATGCCCTCGTCATTTTCTCCCTAGTGCCACAAAGGGCTTCCGTAGTTTCCAAAGTTCCGGAATCCCAAGTTAATTCACGGAACCCAATGGAATGTCATACGCTTTTGACTTTTGCTTTCCAATTGTGTCTCCTCGTAGTGTTGTGTACTTTGTATATGGAGCAAGAAGGTTGAGAGACGTATTGCAAATAAAGGAAGAGGAATGCGATGAGGGTAAATGTTTTATCCGATGCTCGTGAATGTGGACAATAACGAGCGTCTGTGAGGTATTGGAGACTTTTAATTCACTTTCAAAATATTCCCTTGAGTACTAATATCGGTAACAGTTTAATGAATAGAAGTACACTCTATTCTTCAAGTCACATCAAAATGTCTTGACTTCACATGACACATACTTAACGTTTTAGCCCTAAGCAAGTATACAGCGAGAGAAAATGTAAGTTACCAAACACTACATAAATAATCAATTTTAGCCTAATTTTTTTAATTTTATTTATTATGCGTTGTTACGTACCTAAAAATAAACAGTGTTTTATTTACAAATTCCAAGACTTACGAAGTGTTCCTTCACAGGAAACGTTTGTGGAACCATGCATTAGCTTAATGGCTAACGCTTGTTAATCAGGACACCTAACCGATTTAAACAAATAAACCCTCCCACGTTCAAGGCTATATGTCACCTACATCGGCCAACTACCGCACAAGCTTCCTCGAGGGTGTGTGGCAGGTGGTGGGTTAGCACATGCACTGCGTACATACATAGCTTATGTTGCAACATACATCTTAATGAGATTTCACCAAGAATTTGATCCGGGGCACACACTATAAATTTCACTTCTACCCAATGTTCAAGGAAATATTTAAAAAAAAGTTTTTTTTCAAATTCCAAACTTCCGGAAGCCCAATTTACCTCACGGAAGCAAATGGAATATTATACGTTTTTGACTTTCGATTTCCAATTGAATCCCCTCGTAGTATTGTGTACTTCTTATGTGGAGCAAAAAGGTTGAGGGACGCATTACAAATGAAGGAAGAGGAATGCGATGATAGTAACTGTTTTATCCGTTGTTCGTTCTTTAGCTTGGTGTTGAACTTCTGCATTTGAACAAGTAATTTCGGAATTTCATCGCAAGTAATTACTGTTTTGGTAACATTAAATGTAATGTTTTAGTAGAAATCATGTTTATGAGTCATGTTAACTGGAAACGAATGGTTGATTTTTCAATAGCTTGTTTACTAAAAATACGAACTTCAAGGTTGAGAGGAGCGCTTCAAGCACGATCATAGGGACCTTGACTTTACCTATGAGTACTTTAAGAACGTGACTTGATGTGACACCACCGTTTCTAAATACTGTTGGTGAAGCACAGGCATTAGATCCCATAGATCGCCGGTTTGAATACATCCTTGCGGGTATAGATGATATGCTTATCTTGGATTAACTTTAGGATATAGCTTGGTTAGGAGGCACGATACAACTTTGGAAGCTTGGGCAACATAAAAATAATTCTATTTTTACTTAATCCACTCTCACCCATGTTACGCCATGTCCTACGCATTTACACTAAAAAGAAAAAAAATGAACGGCAAAGTACCAGGAGGAAGTACCTATAGGGTAACGGTAGAATTGAGGAGAATGGGAGATATAGTTTTCCGATAATTTATTACCTCTGGGGTAGTAAATAATTGAAATAATACCCAAAATAAAAAAAACAAAAGCTATCCGTAATCATCTATGTGGAAATCGCATTTGGACACGTACTTTTGGAATTTTCTCACAAGTAATAACCATTTAGGTATATTTATATTTTAGGTATATTTTAGTAGAAATCATGTTTATGAGTCATGTTAAGCGGCAAGAAATAGTGAATTTTTTTACAGTTTGTTTATTAAAAATTAGGGATGGGTCGGTTCCACTTTTTTTCGGTTCCGGTTCGGTTCTTAACTTCGGTTCTCGGTTTCGATTCTCGGTTCCGGTTCTTAATTTACCACTTACTTTGCATTGCTTAGTGGTAAGATAAGATGATCAATAATCATTTTCAGAGACATACTGCTTGAAAAATAATACCTGCTTCATTATATTTTTATGTTATATATACTATATTATGATATAATTTACGAAAATGATATGAGGACTCGCGCCTCCAAAGTAGGTGGACGTAACATATACCTATCAATCAGAATATCCTTATTACGGCGGTATTTCATCACTTACTAGAATTGGATGCAATAAAATAAATCATATAGTCATTTTAATGTCTGAATTAGAATAATTCGCGGCAACTTTGAAGCATCTAAGTACACTATTTCACCAGGTTTTAATGTGAAGCCTCCACCTTCAGAGTGAGAGCATGTTTCAAACTGGTTTTCGCGGCAATTATTTCGGTACCGATTATTTTTGGCCTCGGTTCCGGTTCCGGTTCTAAGCTCAAGAACCGGTGGAACCGAGAACCGAAGAACCGAACCGACCCATCCCTATTAAAAATACGATAGGCTAACACTTCGAAAAACATAGCTTTGGAAAGAAAATATCCTATTTCCCGAGTTGCGCATGGTAATTAGTACGCAAAATTTATTATTATGGGAGCGAGAGAGGAAACTGCAATGGTTAGAAAGGGTTAGAGAAGAAAGAGACCACCTCTAACATAAGGGGAAAATGGCGGATGAAGAGGAAGGATATATTAAAGGAAACTGGCGACCCTGTCGTGCACTAGTGGGATTCAATTCCTCAGTTCGCGGTATAGTGTAACCAAATTGGTAGTTTTGTAAAAGATTTAAAAAAAGGTATTTGCAGCATCTTCAAAAACAAATCGTTTTCGAGTTTCATTCTAATGTTTGTAACCTAGAGTATGGCAGCTATAGGTACCAATTACAGTTCCTTTAACAGGTACGTAGGTAATCACATTGTTTCAGGCATAAATATATGAGAATTCATCAACAAAGAATCTTATTAACTTTGTAAGCTATTTATGGTATACCGGTTTCAGGCTATGGCTACCCTAAACGATTGTAATAAACTATGGAACCAGTCCACTTTGAAAGTAGAGAACTGTGAAAACAATAGCTTTTTTAGTGTTCAGCGACCATTTTAATAGGAGTGAGTCACTAACGCAGTCATCTCGACATTATTGTATTAAATCTCAACCATCAACTCTGCAATCAATCCAACTTCACATTCGAAGTCGTCCCTCACGGAAGGTAGTTTGATCGATGTCCATGTCACTCACTGGATATGTCACCAAGAATATGCCAAAAGCTTCCACGTAAATGGCAATGAAAATTATATTTTCTTCATCTTGTTCTGTCAGGAGCTATTGTCCGATAAAATGTCACCAGAGAGTCTTCTAAAATAAATTGCGAGTATTAAAAAGAATGTAAATCAGAGAATATCGAAAACGTAAAATGAAGGTTACTGCAGGAAGTTAAAAAGTTGAGATCGACACTTTTAGTGTTTGCTGCTAATACTTGCTATGAATGTTTGCTAGGGTTTCTTAAATCAAAATATTATTGCATATTTTTACACAGGACACAGGGAAAAACTAATTTTTTGAATGCATAATTTTCATTGAATATTTATTCTCGCCACTCTACTATGCGTAGCATAAACTAAAGTCACAATAAACATTCGGATCTACATCAAAGAGACTTCATCGGACTTATAAAAATAATTTCCTACATTTTACGCACGTCTAAAAGCTTTAGGGTTCAAAACTAACATTAATAACTGATCAAGTTAACTAACATTAATTAACTTGATCAGTTATAAATCAGAAAATGCTTTCAAATCCTGGTAACTTTGAATAGCCGTCCTAAGCGGAGGCACGGTTATTCACTCAATGAATTTCAAGATCGTAGTCGGGGGCGAATGTTCGAGGACAAAGAAGGATTTCTCGGAAATAAAATAAAAATCGAAGTAATTCGCGCTTGAAAGGATGACTCTCGGCGCAAAGATGAAAATACATACATTATTTATTTATCGAAACACATTTTATAACATATTTGGATATTCAATTAAATAAATCGACGGAAGACTTCAAGAAAATAAAAATCACATGTTATTTTTTATTCCATCAATTCGCTACATGTTCATCTCTCATGCATAAGCACCTTAATGAACAAGAAAATGTAAAACATTTTCACCTAATCGGGAACGAAGAATCTCTATTTACTCTCACAAAGGAATACTTTTTCAGCGAGAGAAACTCGTGTCCCAAAATAACCATTAATTGCCTTTCAAAATACAATTTCACTTAGATAAAATTCCTAAGCCGATCTGAATTCCTGATTTTGTGGATGGATTAGACGCATTTTAATGGGGATTTTCGTGTTCATTCATCTCAAACTCGAACCTAATTTTTTGCATGATAAAAGAATAGGAACTTTGAAGGGTAATTGTAGTAATTCGGGAGATGCAACCAACAGCTAAGGTCCCTTAGGATAAGTAGGCAATTCAAAAGAAGTAGGATTCTTTTAAGGGTCGGAAGAGGAGTGGAGTTCTCATCGCGACGAACTGGGTACCTACTGTACTCGTAATTTTCATGCGGCACTCAAGTAGAGTCCGGTTTGCGATAATATACATATTTCACTTCCAGGACTGGACGGCCTGGGCTTTCCACTCAAACGTGGGCTCTCGAAATAAGACATCATTACTCATTCTTTGCTTCAGCTTCTCGTAAATAGGTGAATATTCATCCGCTTTCGACTTTAGAAATGCATTAGGCTCCGCTGCGCTCACATGCATAACATAGCGCCAAGATTATCCTGCTCTTGGCGGCGAGTCATGTCCTCCTAAATGCATTAAACATGGTAAATGAATCATACTTTGTACTTTCCACACAGCTTTATATATTCCCCTTTTTGAGGCTGGCCAATCGAAACTTGATGGACAGTTTCTTAAATAGATACACCTGTTTGGCCGTACTAGCATAACGAATTAAATAGATGGATGAAGGCGATACTTTGGGAAAATTACGAACGTTAAATATGTTAAATGAAACAGACTTTGTACTTTCTACACAGCTATATTTATATATTTCCCAAGTTTTTCAGCCAGTTTTATTTTTCCTGTCTCTCTGCCATTGATCTGCGGGGATGGGCGGAGTTATGAGGACGGATATTTTTAAATACTTAAGCCTTGATCGCACGATTGTTGTCCACGGTAAAGTTCAGGGACAGCAACAAAGATACCTAAAATGACAGCAGAAAAGTGAAAATCCAAAATGATCGTCATCAGGGAGATCTCAAATGACAGGGACTCCCATCCCTCATTTCATCATTAGAGCAGGTCCTTTTTTTCCGTCTCTGTAGTCGCACATTAATCTGAATGGCAGCCAATCAGAGCGCACGTCAGCAAATTCAGAATTTAAACAGCACGGAACCACGAAATTTAGAAACTCCATGTAATGAAGGATTCGAAAAGAAAGAAAGAAAATGACCGTGTGAGTGGCGCAAATGATAGCTCGAGCTATCATTTTTCCTGCCCCGAAAAACTACAGCTTAAATGACCCCTGAAAACCTACGTGATACATGATTATGTCATTAAGACTTCACTGTTGGCCCCAGTGTCTTAGTACCACGTCCTCTGTTGTAAGTTGAGATGGGTAAATTACCGTAATTTTCAATTGAGGTAAATTACCGTGGTAAATTATGGTAATTTTCGAAAATTACCGTAATTTTCCGGTAATTTTACGTTTTGAGCTGCAAATCCTTATCAGAGGACTCCAAATGAAATCAAATAGCATTGAGATATAAATGCCGACGCTTAAATCAAACATAACACGACGTTTATCTATTATAACTCATTAAAAAAATTAAAGCGAAGTTGGCAGCAACACGCAATTTGCCTCTCTTTTGTCACACTATGAGAAATTTTAGTTCCAAAGACATGCCTCGGCGCAATGTGCATTTGTTATTTTACTCTGAATTAATTGGAATTAATCATGGACACAATGTAAAGAAAATCGTTTTAGCTTCTTAATTTATAATATTACCCATTCCAATGGTTTCTTCGTGAGGAAGAAATTTTCTAAAAAAGAACTTTTCTGAAAATTACCGTTTATTATGGTAATTTTCAAGGGTGTTGGTAATTTACGAAAAATACCACGGTAATTTTCGTAAATTACCGTGGTAATTCGTAAATTTACCAAGTTGCCCATCTCTAGTTGTAAGTAAGTCATGCGACCTCTCAAGGACAATGTTTGTGCCCATCGCGAACACGGGTCGCAAAAGCCTTTGGGGTTTTCTGAAGACGCGAGGGTCCTATACACAAGACGAAGTGAAGTTGCGGGGGCGAATTTCAAAGATGGTGGGAAGTTCAATAAAAACATTTTTGCAACAAACTTCGACCTTATAAAACATCTTGGCATCAATGGATTCCATTTAGACGAGGGTTCAAGGGCAAGCAGCACGAGGAATTCCAGAAAATGTTGATTTACAACGAGGTGACATGATGCTCACCTAGAAAACGCAGGAATATTTGTTGTCGTAACATGCTTCGAATTAGTGTTCACGTAGCAAAATTAAATGGCCAGTACCGATAAATCTGGGGTCATAAGACGAGGGATATGTTCATCATGAACGCGTTGCCAGTAATTGTACTTCAAAAAAAATACCTACGAATAAAATGAATCCTGAAGTTTCAGGCGTGATGCGGTGAGATGATCACATCGTGACAGATGAATATAGTGCCTTTGTTTACAAAGGCATACATTTAATTTCAAAACCAAACTTTGAATATTTCGCTCAAATATGTACGACACAACTGGTTTTTTGTTGAAGAGTCGACGTGATCAAGGTTCCTGGCCATTTTCCATAAAACATGGGAGTACAGCAAAATTGAACCTGGATCCATTGAAACAGATTTAATTGCAACGCGGGATTAAATGCAATATATCATCCTGGGAAAATCATTTCCTTTTTTTTTGTCTGTGACGAAACAAAAATGTGAATTAAATGTATTGCATCAATGGCTAATCAGGAGACTGAAGTCAAGAACTCGGGTGCTCTGTGTTTATGACCGAATTCGCACAATTTTCTCCAGGATTCCATTGATCATTCCACAGCGCTAATCTTAGGAGAATTGCAAGCTTCACCACATTGAAATTCAAGGACCAAACCCAAATATCCTCCTTATCGACCAAGGACAACTCATCTTTTCCCTGGGATACGAGAGCGAAGAGTAGAAGCTTCCAGCAATTACGGACGTGTTTATAAACGGGAGTGGTCGTAATTGGCCACGTTCCGGGAGTAAATGAGGAGTGTATGCGAGAGAGAAGACAAACAGCACACGTTGTTTTAGGGCCAGCTATATTGGACTTAACGAGATCCCCCACAGCTCTTCCCCGACGAGGGTCGACGACTTAATCCCCAGGGAAGCGCATTAAAAGCAACCGTATATGAGTGGGCGACTTTGAATGACCGGGAAATAATGTTTACAGGGTGAATAACCAGAGACAGAAAGGAGATCCCACTCAGAGCGACAGTGATTGACGCGGGGCACAAAAATTGATACCCCGAAATAAAATCGATTCTTATTTTTTTAAGCGGTCAGAATTAAGATAAAAAACGTAGAGACCACTCAGTGGGATAGAAAATCTCCTGAATAGAACACGAGACTGTTAGCCGATTGCGGTAGCCATTAAAATGCTATCCTTAAAACTGCATGGGTTCTAACCCTGTTTCGGTCATGACTATCCTTCAGGACTGCATTCGAGTAAGATGAAACGACATCACTTTGGCAGCTGGAGCAAAAAACTCCAAATATTACTGCCCAACGGGTATGAATTTTGCTCACGAGAGCATTTCTGCCATTACACTGGAGGTTCCATGACATGACAATAGGTATTAAGTATTACTACCCGTTTGTAAATACTACACATTCCCGAAGCCAAATCCTATTTGGTTGCGATAATAAATGCATTATTGTACGATTAAACTTAACTATAAGTTCAGCGAAGAAAGTGGTAGGCCGAACGTAAATGCATAATTTAACATACGTTTCAAGGAATACATCTACATGTAGATGTGGAGGTTTCCGCGGAGGGATGTTGGAGTGGATAATTCCTGAGTATTTCTTCCACGTTGGTCCTCATTGCTCAGTTCCGACGGGTCTTCACATCAGATTGCACGATTTTGCCCAACATGTTTCGCCAGCAACTGCAGCGCTGGCGATAAATATGGACCAACGCGGAAGATACCCCAATAGAACTCAAACTTCAACTTTAGCCCATTTATTGTATGAAGCATTACATTACGGAATTGTCTACACATTTAAAATGAACTCGTACTGTAACTAGTGGTTACGAATTACGAAATACGAGCAATAGTGGAAAAATAAAAGAATGATACTTTTTTAGGTTCACTTTATATTTAAATAGGCACGATCCGGGTTACATAACGTAGTTACATCTTCAGGTACCTGAAGATGTAACTTCGAAACTATGGAAAGGTATCACATAGTTAAGCCTGAAGTTATCAGCTACACGAGTAATAGTTACGAAATACAAGTTACGAATACAGCTGGTTTATTTTATAAACCTCGGCAACATTTCATTTTCTAAGCCCCTTATTGATTCAACCACTAGCTTGCCCAGGCCCGTACCAATTCCGTCCATGTGTCTTTCTCACTCTACATATGAGGCGATCCAGAATCTGATCAGTACGTAAATTTGTGAATTAAAAAGTGAATTATCATTACCTTTCCACCGTACTTTCTTTCCGATGAAGCCATTTACTACTTAACCAACTTCCAACTGCAAATTTAGTGTAGCTCTCCCATGTGGGATCGGGGAATAGTGATCGGACTTAGAAACCTCCTTGACTTTAAGGGTGCTCTTCAAACCTTTCCTCCGCTACAAAAAACAAGCGAAGAATACGAGTTGTAACGATCAATAAAATACAACTGATAAGACTAAAGAGGCCTCTTAAAATAATTTTGGGGATCGGGTGGGCGAGATAGCTCGATTGATTGGATGCCCATCCCGAGGGCTTGAGATCATGTTTCATCATTTACAGAAATTACCAACCGAATACCAGTTCATACGTGAGCCCTCACGGGAGAGTAGGTACTCCAATTTCAACACTCATAACTTCGATTGTCACGTAACTGGGGAGATGGACCTTTAAGATGCGTTTCGTTTAAAAGTTCGCTACTGTTGACGCCGGGTTTTCGTCAACACCACCTGCGTTCCCGGAAAAATAATTTTACCTTTACGTATCTACGCATGATAAATGAGCGCAAATTACCTCAGCTGTAGTTATCACTTTGATTAACTAGCAGTTTCAATTTGAACACCAGTCACCCTAATAATCCAGCACTCTTTGAATAGCTTCCGTCACTATTTCTATCAAGGAAATAGCTCCTGCTTCCATGTAATTTTTCTAGACAAGTTGAACAAATGCATGAAATAAAACGGAGCTAATGAGTAAAACTATAATAGGTCAGTTAACGGTCTAAAAATTCGAAATTAAAAAATGTAATCGTATGAGAAAAATACCACTTCGACTCGGTTTTATTGACACAATATTTGAAAGAGAATTTCGGAAGTCTACACGATGAAAGGAGTCTTGGTAATGCCAATGGTAAAGGAACGTAGCCACCAACTCGAGATGACAACGCACTAGGGCCAAATTTTTTCCATGATTAATTTCCTCAGCCAGATCATCCAACAAAAATAAAACACTGTTCAAGTCACAAGTCGAACTGGTGATTAAGGGCGGAGCTCATCATGTATTACACCCAACTACGTGTGAAAATTATGAACAGAAAAAAGGGAGGAGTTTTATTTCCCAAGACAACTGAGATTCCCGAGAAAGATGTGGTACTCAATAAATCACGTGGCTCACTTTTAGCAGGACGTGTCCAAAGAGACCTCCCCTTGGTTGGAAACCGAGACTTCAAGTCAGTGCCCAAGTTAAGTATGCATGATCAATCTGATACGTTTAATTATCTCTCCCGAACTAAAAATAATTATTTTGATTAACTAGTAGTTTCAAATTAAACACTAGTCACACTAATATTCCAACAATAACAGTTTAAAAGTCAACTGTTGATTCCGCTAAAAAAAAACAGAGGGTAGAAAATTTTCAGTCTTTGAGAGCACAACATCACCACTCCAAATACCACAGGATAAAATCTGAATACTTGGAAAACGTAAACGGAACTGGTATTAATAAATAATTAATTGTTCCCATTACCTCCCACCAATCATCAAGAAAGCTAATTTATTGGGATGAATGGGATACAACAAAGCAAGCCTCCCACAAAGCTGCTGATATCTCCATATTAATCTCGAGGAATCAATAATTACGTCACGCCCACACAAGGTGAGCCTCTATAACGCGAAACATCTGAGTTACCCTTCCTGTCAAATGCGTTGCTGGTTTCACTCGAGCCACTGTTCCTTACCACCCGATTTTCGACATGAAGAAATTAATTATTCTCGTGGAAGCAGGGAAGGAATATGAAATGGAATCTATGGAGTACGATAGGTGGGATTCCCCTAAAAAATATATGTAGATAGATTGCTGCATACCCGAGAGCCAGCATGCGGAAAACCACAATGGGAAACGGGGTTAGTTTTTCAATGCATGGCATTCAATATCTCGAGGTGGAACATGTGATGAATAAGGCATACCCTCATGTATTGATGCAACGACACTGTGGTGCATGATGGTGAAATCGCATGACAAATGCTATCGCGCACTACATGAGGATATGATAACATTCTAATTCCATGACTCACCTTTCAAAACTCTCAAATCAGTCAAAAGCCTGGGGTGAAGCTGATATCACGCACCATGGGAACACTTACTATTTTTCTGATCCCACTTCCTCCGATAACGGGTTGTTACTAATCTTTTAACGAATAAACGAACGAAACAACGGTTGTGTAGACGACCCTGATTGAGATCCACACAAACAAGTTTAATCCTAGAACATATAATTGTCAGTTCAATCATGGGACACCTAGATAGCCAGAATTTATTGCCCAATGTTCAGCATGGCTTCCGAAAGAGCAGATCATGCGACACTCAACTTGCTCTCTTTTCCCACGATATTTAGTTTCTGGCGAAAATAATACTCCAGTGGATGCTATATTTCTAGACTTCAAGAAAGGATTTGACAAGGTTTCTCATAGCATACTAATTTTGAAATTAAAATCTTATGGGTTAGACAGTAACATTATATCATGGATTAATGATTTTCTGCATGATCGAGTTCAAAGGGTTGTTTTAGACGGTATTTCCTCACCGGCAATTATAGTCACTTCGGGTGTCCCACACGGTAGTGTAATAGGTCCACTCCTATTCCTTTTGTACATAAATGATATCCATAAGGTGGTAAAAAGTAAGCTTCGTCTATTTGCCGATGACGCAGTAGTGTACAGGGAAATTCTGTGCCCAAATGATAAAGAATATTTAAATACTGACCTACAAGCAATTGAAACTTGGTGTGATACATGGCAGTTAGAATTAAACTTTAAAAAATGTCTTGTAATGAACTTTTGGAAAAAGAATAGCTCTCCTCCTAGCACTTACAAAATAAGTAATAATGAATTAACAAACGTGGAATCCATTAAATATCTTGGAATAAGACTGACAAATGATCTTTCCTGGGGTAAACACATTCGTGAAATAATGGGTCAAGCGAATCGTAAACTGGGATTCGTCAAAAGAGTACTGGGTAAATGTGACGATCATGTACGAGAAATCAGCTACTTTTCCCTTGTAAGACCTCTTTTGGAATATGCTGCCAGTGTATGGGATCCCTACGAAATCGGTCTAAATAACGAACTTGAACGTGTGCAGCGAAGATCGGCAAGATTTGTAAAGGGACGGTATGATAAGCTTACTAGCGTAACCAGTCTATTAAATGAATTAAATTGGGAATCATTGTCAGATCGCAGGTTGAAATTTAGACTTAAACTCTTAAACAAATTCCAAGACCATATTTTCAGTGATGATGTTAAAAATATTTTGCGGAACCCAACTTACTATGGTAGACTGGACCATAATCATAAAATTAGAGAAAGGGATTGCCGAACTGACAGATTCGAAATGTCCTTTTTTCCTCGTACTATTAGGGATATGAATAACGGTAAATACATCCAGTACGAGTGTAGCAATGGATAACATTGGTAGCTGCATGTTGGTATAAGGACTTATAGCTAACCCAACTAACGGCATGCTTTTGCATGTATGTTTTGCTATTTTTATCTTTTATTAAATAGCGTAGTTTTGAACAGTAACTATTAAAGTACTGATCCTTTTTTTTATGCATGATATGTAGTGCATGTTTGGTGAGAGTTCACCCCCTGCCACACACCTTTATGGTGGCTTGCAGGGTATTATGTAGATGTAGATAGACAAGTGACTCTCGGCATCCGATTAATTTTCCTAACACCTCATAAGCATATCTTCTGCACGCCATTTACGTTCTAACCTTGGACCGTCGTTATTATTAGATTCAAGGTCAAGGTAAAATATTATGTAAAGAAACAAACCAGGTAAAGGTGCTGGTGCTGGAAATCTCGCAATGGATACGGTACAACACCACCTAAGTCTGACATCCTTAAGCCCGTTTCACACTATACTTGATCCAGTACAAGGTCTAGTATACTCGCTAGTATGCTAGCTTTCCAGTATCGTGTGAACAGAACCAGTAAACTGGCTGGCAAGCATGCTAGCTAGTATACTCGCTGAGCTACTGGATTTCATACTTGATGCGGTACTAGATATCTAGTAGGACCTAGTAGCCCAGTAGCCATCGACCAATCAAGTCACGTTACAGACGCTGTATGAACTTCTCTTCTTTTAATTAGTATGGAATCATATGAAATAACCGATTCATAGTACAAGGTCGATGATCGTGTGAAACTTCCCAGGACGGTTCCAATCATACTAGATTCCGTCCTCAATATCAAGTAGTGGCTAGTACACTAGGTCTTGTGCTGGATCAAGTATCGTGTGAAACGGGCTTTAACTTACGTTCGCAGGAAAAAAGTAATACGTGGAAGAGGCAGTATGCACAACATTTAGTTCTTCCCCATAATTGACTCTCAGGTTTCATTTGGTACCAAAGGAAAATAATCTTTTTTTGGCTGCCTCTGCCCTAAATATCGCGAGTTCAGAAAGACCCCTATTGTGGATGAAATGTTGCATAATTATGCTTCTGAAATTATAATTACCAAAAGAAGAACCTAATAAATATTGAAAATAGAAGCTTATAATTAAGGAAATGCTGCATTAGAACGCATAAACGAAGCATGATCCTCTGAATCTAGGGCGATGGTAACCACAGAAAATGCAACCATCGAATCATATGTAATTGAGCTTAGAGAAGAATGGAGAATAAAAAACAGATTGGCCGCGCAACTAATGAAGATGTTATGCGAATAGTGAAAGAAAATCAAGTATTTTGAAAACTCAAAACTTGAATAAAGTGAACCTCGAACTTGAATAAGGTAAGGTAAACCTGATAATGGCACTATGCATTGAAATTAAAAATTGAGTAGTAGAATTTACTAAGTTCATTCTTTCTCCCCGAAATGGATAGATTTCTTGAAGTTAGGTGTGAAACCATTAGTTACCTTAAGAAAAGAAGAAGGGGGAACAAGCATAGTCACTATTCGGAGGCATGAAGATGGTTGTCCAGGGAAAAATGAGGTAGGGAGAATTCCAGAGAGATTTAAGTACCTACGAGTTTAGGAATATGGAACCAGTGGTGAAAGAAACTGAAGTAAAATCATGTAAATATGAAGATGTGAGCCTATTTGAGCGTATTTCTTACATCCGCTCAATGTGAACTACTGGAATCCGGAATATACGAACCATGCACACAGGAAAAGAAGGATGTCATCAAATCTGCTGGGGCGTAAATTACTTTCGAAGCGAAGCCAAATTGAATTCTAGGGCAAATTGATTCAAACGTCTCGTCACCATGGCAGCCTCGCTAGGGTAATTCTCAGTGTATCGACCAAAGACGAGGAGAGCTTTATTTCACCGACAAACTATTTCATGGCTCACTGAGTAATAAAGCGATTCCCTCAACACAACTCTCTAACTTAAGTCTTTGAAGACATACACAAGTGGCTAATCTCTCTATAAATAATCCTTCAGCAGCATCTATTACGAAAGGCCTCCAGTCCAGTCAGCTTCCTTGGAAATGCACCAATCACTGCCATTCCTTCCTCTTCGCCTCCTCCAACGACTCCTTTGCTAAAATGAAACTAACCGTTTTCGGCGAGATTTCTCGGTACATAATGACGGTGTAAAATGAAAATAAAATGTCGCATTAGTCCAATTATTTATTGTGAATACGACACACACTCAGCGAGTTTCGGTACTCCATGCCATTTTCAAGTGCATACTTGAAAATTGTGACAAATACAGAATCTTATTTTCATTTTACCTTCCCTGCACTCAACAAACGATAATATTTCGCTGCCACCCGTTTTCCGCAATCACATACTTACGAAGTGGAGCGAGGCGTATCTATCATCCAAAACGGCGAAAGCGCGCTTTGTTAGTGCAAAACTAAAATTGATTTAGAGCATCGAGGTGGTATGGAGTATTGAATACTGGCTTCCCATCTGAGGGGCCCGGGTTCATATTCTGGCACTTATATTTCATGCGGAATTCAGGCCCTGCTGTCGTAATTTGGTTATTAAAAGGAACACTTTTTTTGGAGGGTAAGCGATATTTTTTTAACGAACAAAATTCAAACAAATCACGCAGCCCTAATTTATATGAACAGCGAACCTCCAAAATACAACATACCTGTCCTTGTACTCGCGTAAAATAGCATACGGTTTTATCACGATTGCAAATAGAATGAGTTTCCACTAAACTGCTTCCGAAAGAGCAAAAACAATCAAGCATCTGCCTTTGATTTCCTACCATCGAGGGTTGAGCACCTCTCAAAATGAATACCTGCCTTAGGTCTTACAAGGAAAAAGTACCTGATTTCTCGTACATGATCGTCACGTTGAATGTTCTCATTGTTCATGTTCGTCACCCTACGTTGGCTTAAAGGGACGGAAGTCCGATGCGGATGTGCTGGCGGATTCGATTTCTGGAAATTGAATCCGCCATATAATGGTTGCTATTTGGCCTTTATTCATCTGAATACTACAGCCGGCAACTTCGCCGACTTTAGCCTTCTCATGGACGAAGTGTCAAAGGTTACCTGTTAAAATGAGATCTCTTGCCAGTGAAGTAACGCGGAAGGAGTTAGAGATGGGGAAAAATGAGGGAAACGTTCATTGATGTGCATTATCAACATAATATCCAGCAAGGCACAATAAAGGTGTGTGGCAGAGGGTGAATTCTCACCAAGCATGCACTGCATATCATGCATAAAAGTTATTAGTATTAATATATTATTATAAACTTCACAATTTAAAAAAGATGAATTAGCAAAGTAAGCATGCAAAAACATGCTGTTAGTTGGGTTAAGTTCTTAAACCAACCTTCCTTCGAGTCCTTATGCCATGCATTGGAGATAGACATGCAGCTACCTATGCTATACATTGATTCACTCGTATTGGACATATTTACCGCTACTCATATCCCTGAATGTACGAGCAAAAAAATGCCGTGCCAGACTGAGTACCTACCATGCACTTTAGCGTGTGTTGATGTTTTAGAATAACTCATTTTTCGTCCTCACATAGATTGCCATACAAAAACGGCCATTCCAAATTTTTTTATTCTACTATTTATCAAATATATGAGTGTCCAGAGTGGTAGGGTAGGAAATGATTTGCTTGGATATATTCGAAGGAGAAGACAAAATAGATAATTGTCTTACTGAGGGACCCTTCATTTATTCGCTAGAAGTGACCGACATCTAGGGTCATTTGCACCACAATGGTTAGGCAATTGAGCTAAGGTAAGAATGTTTAATTTAAATTTACATACTATCCTGCAAGATACCACAAGGGTGTGTGGCAGGTGGTGAACCATCATGTTTCAGGGAATGGAATTAGAGTGGAGAGAAAACCTGGTGTTGACATTAACCTACCCTTGGAGATAGAAAGACGCTTAGAAGATCCTCGCTTATCTCCCCATCCGATGGACGTTGGTATTAACTGGAAGTGCTCACCACAGAGCAGTATAATAAGGACCGCTAAACCAATGATAAAATCTCTGCCAATGCCGGGATTAAAATCCGCGACCTCAGGATAAGATGACAGTGCTCTAGTCGCCACAGCAACCTGACCCCCAGTTGGGAGACATTGTGATACATCAACATCTACGCAATGCCCTGCAAGCCACCGCGAGGGAATGTGGCAGGGTGGGAAGATAACCAAACATGCCTTATTGACATGCAACTAGGCTACTACATGGAAATGTGATGATGGGATCACATGCAGCAAAATGGTTAGGATATTATAGTAATAAAGGGGTTATTGGTTATAATGGCATTTATCTAAATATATTTTTCTGTATTCAGCTCTAAACAAATGTGTTACGATAGGTTTAGTAGTGTATCAGAATGAATAGAATATGTAGGCTGGGAATCATTATCAGATTGTAGGTGAATGTACTGGTTAATTCTCCTTTCTTCTTCTCTTGTGTTTTTCCCGAAGGAAAGTGGCGCGCGAATATCACCAAGATGATACTGGAGAGGATTATCATCATCTGTTGTTCTGCCTGCTAGCAGGTCCCTTCCAATACTGCTGTTTATATCCGCTTCTCTCCCGAACCTTCTCTTTAGACATACTGTAGTTGCAGATCTTCAACTCATGTGTAATTTTTATTCTCCTCTCTTTTTCTCTCCCTCAACTGAACCTTATGATGCCACTATAAGTTATATATAATAAGTTTTATTTCCTTTGTGAGCGATGTTTCTTCATCCACTTTATTTACTACCTGCTCATTTCTCAACTTATCCACCAATCTTACTTTTTCCATCTTTCTCCACACCCACATTTCAAAAGACTCTCTTCTATTTCTTTCCCTCTTCCAGGAAGAGGGAGAGGGTCAATATTTAAAAAACTATTGTGCAAGTAAGGTGGCGGAAAAGTAACATTGGTTTGCAGTGTTTCTCTCCATCTATTCATACATGCAGCTCGAGCGATTGATTCCGCCGAAACATCTGCTTCCCCCTCACTGACAACCGGAATCATATCTCAATACGGTATAAAGCCACTCATCACTGATGATAATTGCCCTCGCGGCTTGCCCTCTCAAGACAAGCCGAGCTACTTGCATCGGCCTTGGTGATCCCCGCGAGCCACTTTCCTCCGGGAGAAACTCGAGAAAGGTGGGAAGAAAGGGAGTGAGAAAAGAGTGGGAGTGGAAGGGGGGCGGGTCGTCCTCGTGAGGAAAAAGGTGAGACCACCCGATTGGCTCGCTGAGCTTCGCGCGGAAAATCCGCAAGGTTTTCCGCGCGAATCCGCAACCTCTGGATGAAACCTCCTGATCATTGCGGAACCATCTGATCCCCCAGAAGTAGTAGGACGTGCAACGGGTTTCTGCCGCAACCATGATAGTCTTTCTGCTCTAAATACTTCTCTAACATGTTTCTTTCCTTATGTGAATCGTATTTCGTATCGCAAATGATTTCACTGAAGATAATCTAGAAAGAATGCCTCTCAGGGCGGTCATTACGTTGTCTACCCGCCTCTCGGAATAACAACCACAGTACAATATAAGACATGCTTTTACTGAAATAAAAAGCAACAGGACAAACATTTTTCGCAAAAAGTATCTCTCGTATATTTTGCTAATTTATGAGAAAAGCACCAGAAAACAATGTTCATCTAGTTTAACTAATCAGGGTTCAACTCTGCCTGTATTATGTGGGACTCGATTGGAAACTCAAGAGTTGTTTAAATTCTTCTTTAAACGCTGCATAGTTTTTGTCTGTTTTTGAATGTCTCTTAGCGTAAATGCTGATAAATTAATCGTGCAAGTAGTTGTGTTGTTAGATTTTTTAGGAGTGAATATAAAATTAGCTGCTGAAACTGTAGTATTTGCATTCTCTTAATGGTGGTTTTAGTTACTATTACGCACTACGTTTGCCAGCCAGCCAATGGAAATGTGGAGTTGGAGCAATCGTTGGATTTCAATTGGCAATCCGTTTCGTTCCATTCAGAAGGAATTCTGTTATGAGATACGTATATATGTTAGGTGATATTACTAGTCAGAGAATGTTAATGTGTGGGTTGAGCAAGAGAGTGATTTTCTTTTCTCTGGCTCTCATTTAACTTCAAAACAATTGGCCGCGCTGTGATACATAAATAGAACATACCTTGGCCTCTTGAAAAGGTTTTTAAATAAGGCGGAACAACTACTTGAGATGACCATAGGTAAAAGCGCACTTAGGTTGAAGAATAGTATATGAAGTAGAAGAAATACTATAGATACTAACAATCAAGTTGCATGAGACAATATAGTGGCTAGTTTGCATGTTAGTAGTGCATGCTTGGTGATCTTCACCCCCTGCCACACACCCTCGCGGTGGCTTGCAGGGTATCGTGTAGATGTAGATGTAGATGTAGAAGGTGACGCCGACGCCGTTGAAGTGACGCCGTTTCCTTTTGATTACATTTCTTCAATCGGCACCCAACCTACCTCTCGCTTCCCCTCCCCCTTCTCACTTTCCACCTTTCCCTACAGAGACATTTTATTCTCCTCGATTCAATTAGCATACGACCACGGTGCTGTTGCGTCAGAGGCTCCAGACGCGGCAGGCAGACCTACGCCTCCCCCCTCCTCAAATCTTCTGTCCATTCACTTCCTTGACCAGAATCCGAGGCTTGGCAGCGTAAACAGACTCGCGCCTTCAACAGTCATCATTCCAAAGATAGATTTCTCTCGGATCGGGTAGGATAGGTTGTATCGTGTGCGTGCACGACTATGGTATTTGCGTAAAATTCAGAAATTGTAGAACTTTATCGAGAACATTTTAAGGATTGATACTCGCGTAGAAAATCACCTATTAGATTAGGGGTTGAAAACAAAACTAAAAGTATATCTCATCAAAAAGTCTAATTTCGCGTAAAATTATGAAACTTTGCCGACAGCCTCCCGAGTTTTTCCTCAGGGCGTTCTCTACTTGACTCTCTTATTGGATAACTCCTTCATGTTTACATAATTCTTTTCTTTTACTTGATTCACTACTTGCTGAATAGGCATCATTAGTGGGCTTTTACCAGTTTTTCCATGCACCTATCCCTTATCATATTTAAGATATGGCCGATTAGTTAATCCCACTTTCTATTTAAAGTTTACATTATATTTTTTTATTATTCCTACTCTTTTCAGGAGTTCTTTCATTGTTGCTCTGTCAATCCAATTAATCTTCATCATTCATCCATTCATCTGTAGCGCCACATTTCGAATGCTTCCAGCCTTGACTTCTCTGCTGCTATCATCGTCTACACCTCACTCAGATAAAAAATAATGCCTACAGAAATGAATTCTAATTATGTTTTTCCTTACATCTAAGTTTGCATTTCCAGTTGCAGATAGATTCTCCTTGTACAATGTCCTCTTAGCCTGGAATATTCTAATGGTTATTTCCTTCACGCTTCTTTGATCGCAGGCCATTCGACTTTCCCACTACCAGCTTATTTCATGCACGATATTTTTTTCCTCTAGTAGATTATTATACAACCTCGGTGTGGTCGGGTCACAGTAGGGCTTCTTTCACAGACGCCCGACGGGTTCTGTCCATTCAATTTCCAAATCAGACTTTGTTGCGGAACCCGAATTTGCAAGTTATTTTACGCGGGGACGCCTTTTCCATTTCAGCTGCGCAACGAGACAAGACAGAATTGGGACACAGTTGGAATCATATATCATACGGAATGACTTGACGAATTTTTATCCCGCAGGCTGAGAAATCTTTTTCATTAGCATGCGGGCACTGAACCCCAAGCGACCTCAATAGCCAGGTAAGTAGTGCGCTTGCATTGTAAAACAAATATCGCAAGAATGAATCCCACCAGGGTTTGGGTTTTGTGTTTCCCTTTAAGTTCTTTTTGAACTTTAAGGGACACACAAGTTTAAGAAGTTAAATGGTTAGACGAAGAGATACACGTTAAGCAGCTGGGGCACCTTATATCCACATATCACCACAGTTTGTAGAAAAACGGGGATGGTTGAGCTCTACAGCCTCTAATATGTAACGCAATGAATACTCCAACGGCCGTACTAGTTTTTGCACCACTCGACGGAGAAAAGGCAAGAAACAAATAAAAAATATGAAATTAAGCCCGGATAGCCTAACTGTGGTGGTTTACGGGAAGGCTAATTCCTTGCCAGTGTCATATTAATCCACAGGACGATAAATTCAACCCAAAAATGGGAAACTTTCACACTTTATTTCGATTGCTTACGGGAATATTATTCCACATGACCCAATTCATAATGTCCCATCTTCTTCTTAAGGCTTTAATAACATCTATTTTCTTCCACTCCTCTTGAGACTTCTTTGTTTGTCACTCGGTTGATCCATTCTATCTTCATCATTTTACTGTAGCACCGCATTTTGAATGATTCCAGCGTTGACTTCTCTACAGTTGTTATTGGCCACTCCTCAATTCCATTAAGAACAGTGCTCTAGATTATAATCTGGTGAACTGTATCATCATCATCATCATTACCATTGGTCAACAATCCTAGGACTGGTTTTACGCAGCTTTCCACTCGATTCTTCTATCGGCCAACCTTTTCATTGTGACGTAATTCTTCTCTTTTACATCCTTCACAACCTGTTCCATATATCTCATACGAGGCCTGCCTTTTCCAATCTTCCCGTTCACTTTTCCCTCGACGATTGTCTTCATCGGGCCATCGTGTCTCATGATATGGCCGAATAAGTTGTCCCGTCTTCTTTTTAGAGTTGTGAGCAGACTTCTCTTTTCTACCACTCTTCTTAGCACTTCCTCGTTACTTACTCGGTCGATCCATTTAATCTTCCGCGTTCTCCTGTAGCCCCACATTTCGAATGCTTCTACCCTTTTCTTCTCCGCTGCTCTCATCGTCCATGCCTCAGTGCCGTAAAGAAACATGCTCCAGGTGTATGTTCTGATGAACTGTTTCCTTACTTGTACGCTACTGTATCACCTAAACTATTTCAATCCCATGATAACATAATCACGTTGGAACCATTGCTTTCAAAAATATGTTTTGTGATGTTGTCACAACCACGTTGAGAAAACTCTTGCACAACATTCGATTCGATCAGGAAACCAAAATTTGGGAAATGGCCAGTCATACGGATGGGTTTAAAATGCCTTACTTCCCTCGTAGAATAAGAGATCATAACAGGCAGCAAAGAATCCGAATAAGAGTACCTGTAAAGTTGGAAGAATGCCTTATAAAGTGTATACGATAAAAATATTTAAAAGTCTACTAACTCAAATTTTTCGCACGCTTAAATGTCCATTTTGGAAATTGCATCTACCAAATGAGTTCCAACACATAACTTTAACAGACTCACCTATGAAATTGAAAATTTGAAAATTCCTTCGTGCATCATAGCCGTTTAGCTTCAAGTTTCTGGTGATTAGGTGGTCTCCAATATTTGTATCTCATTGAGTAAAATTTATTTACTTGTGAATGCGCACAATGCGCGTTTAATGATCAATTACCACCTGCCACACACCATCGGGAGATGGAGGGTTCTACAAGTACATTGTTCGATTCTTTATGCCAACACAGACATGAACATTTTTTCTAAACAATGAACTGTTTTTGCTCTTAATTTCAATAAATACGTTCGCAGATGTGCGATGGAGCTTTTTCTTTTACAGCACAATCACAGCAATCTTGTATCGCGGATGTTATCATCAGTTCACGGCTCATGAAATTAAGGCCCAAACATGGCATATAATTATTAAATAGAACTGGTATATTGGGAACATGGGGACATCTTTGGTCACATCCACTAAAAATTTGATGCGAGTTAAAAAATTAACACGCGCTACTTACTTACTATACGAGCGTTTCCGCGAAAATAGAACCTGTCCTTGTTATGGAAACAGAAAGAATGAATCATTTATAAGAAATGGAGCCTATCGACAGGGAAGAGCCGCGAGAAAAAAAATCGAAATTCCATGCCGATGATGTAGGCGTTTCCTCGAGAGTTTCCTCAATGAACATGAGGTGACTCATCTCCCCACGTGCGTTTAGAATGGCGTGAAATCGGATTTGATTATTTCTTCCTTAAGCGGCGGGCCCTAGATAACGTCTCGGCGCCTCCACTCGGGCTACTCCTCAGTGGCGAGATGGAAAGGGATCGATGACCCACTGTTGGGGTCTTTGCGAGAGCAAGTCGGCTTCCGGAATGCCGAAAACACTAACGCGACGAGGATAACACACTATAAGCACAAACACTGGTTCATTCACGACCATGCATACATCTGACGTCCACAGAGTGACCCGCACTTCACCTCTAGGGCGTGTGGCAGGGGGTGAGCAATCACAAAACATAAAAACGTGTAAATTTTATTGTTACTGGATTTCCAAAACCTGTGAAATCAAAATTGCGTAAATCATATTCAATTTTCACTTAGAACGCATGCCTCGTGATCGTTCGCCCCATGCCACTCACCCTTGCAGTGGATTTCAGGGTATTACGTAGATTTAGATGAAGATTCACCACGCGAAGGGAATATTAAGTACATACATTATGGCTTAATCGGAGTAACATGTCCGTTGCGCACGCACCATGCACGTGAAATGATAAGTAGCTAAAAATAAATGGAGTAGAGAATTTTCCATGAGACTCCTCTTTTCTCCCACTCTTCTTAGAACTTTGTCTTTCACTACATCTGCCTATTATTTATCTTCATTTTTCAAAAACACCACATTTTTAATGCTTCCGAATTTGCCTTATCTGCATCTGTTATTGCCCATTACTCGTGAATATAGTTGAACTTGTTTTTGCCTACCCTTCTAATATAGTGTTTTATACTTTTCAAGATTTTATCTTCAACGATTAGAAGGTTTTTATTCCAGTAGAATTTTACTATTTACAAAAAACATGAAATTTTAAGTAGTTAACAGCATTCAGTAGAACTGACTCCCGCCATCGCTTCAATTAATTAATTTTAAAACGATATACATCCTTACAGTTAATGTTCATTCCCCACCCGGATATTCACCATGCATCGTTCCATCCCTTACACTAACTTTCTTGAGGCAATTTCTAAATAGTGGTGCATATTACACTAGGATTGGTTTATTAGTAATAGTATGCTCCTCACGCATTTGAAACATAATGCTCTTTAGTTATACAATTAGCGAAAGCAATTAGCTTCCTTTTCAAATAAAACTCGAATAACTATTTAGATTTATCTGAATTATTCATGACTAGCAGAGGTTGAGTTGAAATTAACGAGAGAGACATAACTGTAGTATTCTACAATAGGGTTTCCCATCAAGAGCCGAAGATGAACTTTTGTTCTGAAGGTGCTTTCAGTTAGAGCAGGAGGAATCACACTACTTCGGATTACATTTTGTTTATAATCTTTGATGCGCAAAAAAACCTACTGAATTTGATTGCTAAATAATTTCGCTTCTAGAGCCGTTTGAAATTACGATTTAAATTTAGCGCCGAGCATTTCTCAGTCGACGCATTGCTGATGACGTGGAAAGTATATGATATCGCTGCTGCTTGAGTAGGGAATACATTATTGGGAAAGGCTTCAAGACGTTGACGTGGTAAAAGTGAGCAGCGTTCCCACTGTGTTGAAATGAGTGCGACGAAAATGTATGCGTAATTTTGATTGACGAGTTGTGAATCTAAGTTGCATTAAGTATATTTTGGAGACAAGTACTAAATTCCATTAATCGGCCCGAAAATCACCGTGAAACACCAAAATCACCGTTCTTCTCAGCCAAAATTTGTTTGCTCACGTTGAGCAGACTTCTCAAGACCGTTCGTTCTCCCCAGCGAGAAGCAAACCCGTATGTCCGTGCCGACCAATATGGCCGACCTAACATTTCAAATCAGCCGCTTTTCTAAGTACATTCAGCCAGAACATTCCAAACTCCTTCAGGAAAGACAACGAAACAAATGACGAGAAATCCGTGTGTCTAGAAAACCGAGCTTTTCCAAAAAAAAAAGGCCCCCGTCAACGGATATTTGAGAGATAACGAGGAGCCGAGAAATAATCTCCTCTAAACCTGCTTCCGATCTACACGACGACATCCTGTCTCGTTTATCATTTCGAATGCACTCCCTCTCCTCATCCATTATCCAATTCCCATCCACATCTCAGCCCACCAATTCTTTCAAGACAACTCTTGTTTCTTCCTCTCCCTCTAATTCAAAGTGGCCTTCGGCCCCAACCTGGCTTTGATCTCGGGTAAATGAACATGAGATTGGTGCTCCTCAAAAATGTCAGCCTCAGACACTAGAATTTCCGCTTATTTTCACATATATGGCTTAAAATTAAGAAAGAAATGCTCAAGGAGGGGAAAATGCCACCGGTCTACAGTTTCATGAGAAAAATATACAAGAATAAACGTTTCCTTAGACTTTCCTAAGATTTATCAACCCTAACGAAGGGCAAAAGTAAGGAAATGAGGAAAAAATGTTTTAACTATCAAGGAGGTGCCCAACAATCGATATGTACCAGCAACGGCTTTAATGAAAGTTGGATTAGAGAACGAAAACTACGAGTATGTATATACGAATCTAGGTCTAGATCTAGGTGATGACAAAAGTAATTCATCCCAGGCATGTCTTTTTTCCAAAATTCACTGTAGATATTACTTAGTTGGAGGGTAAAAGACTTACATTAGGGTATGCAGGGCTGATAAGGGTTATATTAGGGATGGATTATAAAAAGATGGATTAGGGAACGAAAACCACGAGTATGAATGTACGTATTTAGATCATTGGTGATGGCAGAAATTATTCATCCCAGGTAAGACTTTTTTTTAATTCATCGTTGATGTTATTCCATTGTGGAGGGTAACAGATTTGAGGGAGAAAAGATGGAGCCACTGGGCAATGAAATGTGGCAACAGAAATTCAAAGTTATAGTCTGTATTTTATATCTTGGCAGTGACGTCACGCCGCTGAGTTGACAGATTGTTTTGGATGCTCTCTACTTCGTTTTCTCTCGCGAAGTTTGATGATCAATTGACTAACGTTTTCCGGTGTATAATCAAAGTTATTCTTTAATTAAATATTCTACCAGCATATTTTTTTGGAAGTGAAGTTAATTTCCGTTAGTTTCCCGTGAATTCTTTGTCAGAAATTCAAGGCGTCCTCAATCTCTTATTTATTTAAGCGTATTTGCCAAAAAGCTCATGGGACATCGGAGTCAGCATACCTCACTGAAAAGTTCAATTTCTGTAAATCAAACAAAAAAGTGTCATGCATTTAAGTTATTAGGGTTGAGTGAGTTATACCAAGGAACTTAGTAACCTCGGCAGCGTCATTGATGGCGAAATTCGTACAAAATTTGCTAAATGTGAGCTCTGCTCTCGTGTAGTGTGCACTTTGTTTTTCTCGACGTTTTCTGCGGAGTTCAGCATTTATGAGCAATACTTTGTGTATTAGGGCCATACGCAATACCTCCGCTGTTTAATTGGAGTGGTTAGCGATGTTAAAATTAGAATATTTCTATGTCAATGTGTAAAGCAGACGCATGAGCTCGTGACGTGCTCTCATATTTTTCTATTTTCCTCTGACAAAGGCCTCGAAAATAACAAATAATGTGTAATCAAGGTTTGTGATGTTGATTAATGTAGGAAAAATGGTAGGAAGTGGATTTGTTGGGATTAAGCATGAAGAACTGATAAATTTGTTTCGGTGACGTACGAATTCATATTCGGCATGACGACAGGTATATCTCTGATTTTATGAGCAGCTGATGCAGCCAAATTTACAAAGATAGTGCGATGAGTCGTCGTGCACTGCATTGCACTGCATAAGTGAAAACGCATAAACCATGGTGTTTTCCGTGAGATAAGTACTGTTGGAAAAACATTTACCGTGTCAACCACATCCTCATTGTTGTTATGATGTAAATGTTTTGGTGATTTTGTGGTATTGCATTTATTTTTCGAAATAAAATGATAGTCAGTGTCATAAGTAAATTTTTAGGTCGTATGGTAAAAAATGAGTAATTCCTATGTGCTTGATGTCCATGATGAATAGAATGCCTGGAGTGTGAACATGATTTTCTGATGAATAACTGTAGTAAACTTAATACAAACTTGTAACTCTTAATACAAAGTAGAAGTCTTGAATTTAAATCAGCGTAGAATGTCTGAGCAAATTAATTTAAAATGTAGAATCAGCTTGGTGAGTGAGGGAATCATTACAAGATGCATAGACTAAGGCAAACTAAAGAGAAGGATGTAGGTGCACCAAGATTTATCGTTATAGTGTAACACATTTATTTCAGTATATTTGGCGGTTTTTAATGTCTTGGGCAAGTTATCAGATTCATAGGGATCAAAGTTAGAACCCAGTATTAGTGTGTATTTCAGTGTAAACATATCTCAAGCCAGTTTTTCAATTTCAATAAACTTATCATAGGGAGTCTCGTAGGATAAGGTCTTTGATCTGCTTGCTTTCCCCACTAAGCTTGCTCTCGCTTCTGCACGTGCATTACATTTTAAGGAGATACAGCGGCTTTATTCATATAGCAAGAGGGAATAGTCAAGGAGAGGGTTGAGGTTGCCATAATAAGAGTACGTAGTTGAGTATTTGGTAATAATTTCTTCAAGACGTTGGAAAATTACATTATTGTCTACCGTTGCCGTTAACATCTTGTGCTGTAAACCATTAATAATACATTACAGTGCCATGGAAAATAATTCTCTTTCAAACGACTTGAAGTTCCCGCAGGGTAATTTGCTGTAGCGACAGTAAATTGTTTTGTACCTCGTAAGTTGGCAAAAAAAACTTGGCAACGTGTGTGATTTTTAGCTTCTCTCATTGGGGGAATCTCGATGTGTCGTCATCAATTTCGATGGCGTCACTGCAATCTAAGGCCGCACAGACTATAGCATGTGTGTGAGGTTGAACAAAGAATAGGGAGAGTTTTGAAGAGGCCTCTTTATCACCGAATTTCTAGCTCGGTGCCTCAAATTCAGTGAAATATTTACGAGATCGTGAAATTTAACCAGCATGTTTTTTCCTTTCTTTCCACAAACCATGAAATGATAATAAAACAAAAATCCCAAAAATCTCATTATCATGATACTTATAATTAAAAATTTGTCTTAAAATTAATTCTATCATCATATTTCTAAAATTGAAATATTTACGCTACAATATTAACGACGGAAAGAGGATAAAGGAAAAAATTTAATTTTTCTTTTCACTGCCCCCAGACCAAAAATTCGTAGAATCAGGATAGCTCTTTAATTGCTCTCAAAAATGTTTCGTTAGACTTGCATCTAAATGAGAAAATTACGTGATATATATCAACCGGGAATATTTGCGACGAGAGCTTTCCTTCACCGGATGAATTTTTTTTTTCACAAAACGAACAAACCTTCCAGCAGTACCCCGCCTCGACGGAGAATCTACGGATAATAAAAGTTTCATTTCACAAAACAGGATTTCATAATTTTGAGGTTGAATGTAATTTAAAAAAAGCATGACTGAAAGCCTCCATGCAAAACACATTCTTGATTCTTGGAAACATGACTAGGCACAACAGGAAACATTAAATTATTAGACAATTAGATCTTTGTCAAATGATTCCATGAAAGTATAATTTGCGGTATACTAACGGCTTTGACGCAATACACCTGCAGGTATATGCACAGAAAAATATCCATACGGCTACAGGAATTAGAGTAGAGGAAAAGTAGAGGTATTCAAGAAATATCTCGTTCAATTAAAAAAAAAATACTGTTCGTTGTACTGGGGCTCAAAGTACTCAAAGCCATTTACAATGTAAAATGCATTCATTCAGGGTACTGGAGCAAAATACTTCTTCTACTTCTCTATCACTGATATCCCACGAACTTCAATTAACACACATGGTTAGTGGTCGTATTCAACAATCATCGATTGAAAATGCCAATAATTTTACTAGTAAAAAGGTTTGAATCATATTTTATTGTAACCTTTCAGCGGTGGATAACATCGAATTAAATATTTCATCCTCCTTTAAAGATACCATTAAAGGGTAAAATCCGAATAGGTGCTGCTTAGTAAGTACAGCGCTGAGAACTAATCAGTATGGAATATGAAATACACACATTATAAAAGGTGGCGGCTTCTTGTTTTCTTTAGCCACCACAAGATTTATAGAAAGATTAGCGGAAGCTACCCGTTGAAATTCAACGGGTGTGAAAAACATTGAACTTATTTTGTAAGAAAACCACTGTCTGAAGAATACTGTTAGCGCTGTCATTTGAGGAGTTGGTGACCTATGTTGTATATAGTGGTCGTTGTAGTAGACACGCTGACCGTTTTCCAGGTGCACGGAGAGATGAGTGACTGTTGGTCCTCTTTCATGCACGGAAAATCCAAAAATGGCCCACGCAAACTCATCACCACGTAAGATAGATGACCATATCGTATTTTCGGTTATACATGCAGTGCCCCAATGAGAGCTACTTTGAGAATGTATATTGAAGAGTGTACTTGTTGTAAATATGCATTGGATTTATCGAAAAAAGTTAGAAATAATGGTGTAGTTCTATTTGTACAGAAGGGAATCTTGCTTTCTTATCTTAGATTTTATTTACGAAGAGCCCTTGCGAATTGCTCGTTTAGCAGCTTAAAATATTTTCTGATTTTTACTATTTTTATACAGATAGCAGGATTGCAACATATCCAAAAAAAACCTTGAGAACCGGGAAAAGTCAAGGAATATGAAAAGGGTCATGTAAAACATGAATAATTTAGAGAATATGAAAGACAACCTGGGAAGTTTTTAAGCTTTCACCTTGAATCTGTCGTTTTTAAAACCTCATGCTTTAGTTTTCGATTTTTAAAAACTTTGAAGTGATCCATACAAGGTTTTACAATGATTGCGTACCAAGCAAAAATTATGGTGTTATCCCCTTTAATTAAAGAACGGGTTAGCGAATCCACATTGCCGAACAGCTCATGATAGATAGAACTACATAATTCTCTACTTATCGTGAGATCAATGCTTAGCTATTTTCATATTACCCTAATCTGCCGACTCAAATCACGTTTAGGTGCACCAACCAAACGGTCATGCAGCGAGAGCACAAAGTACCTCTATACATATTCTATGTGGCCCGTCTCTCGTACTGGGAAGAAAACTTTTTGTACGGTTCTTAACATTACCCGAGAAACGCCACGAGGCGGTGACCGTTATTCGTTTCTCTTTTTTAACTTCTTTTTCAAACTTTAAGAGAATCAAACATGGGACCCTTGTGACTCTGGGCCCCTCTTATATAGAATTTATTTCCACGTGTTACCATGCGCCTGCAGAAAAACGTGATATTTAAATGCTAGAGGCTAAAATGTCCCTTGAAAATCAAAGGACATTCACACCGATCTCTGGTTGTCAAGGAAATATGCTATTGTTGATTTCAGAGAAAAATGTGAGATTTTTCAGCTAAAAATATGATTTTCAGATAAATACTAAGCGTAATAGAAAATTGATTGAAAGAATTAGAAACTTCATTTATTCAGCCATCCGAAAAAAAAATTCCAGCCCTCTGTCTTGAATGGAAGTACTTAAATAAGTAAAAAATGAGACCACTGCACCGAACTCAATGCCAGGGACCACCAGGATCCATCTAATGGCCCATTCAGGGGCTTTTGGGGACCCTGGGGGTATTTTAACATAGCCTATGTCCTGCCCAGACATATTTCCTATCTACATACCAAATTTCAGCTCAATCCGTTTAGTAGTTTTTGCGTGATTGAGCAACAGACAGACACACAGACAGACAGACACCATTACATTTTTATATATTAGTACGGATCTAGGGAATAGGCAATCGCTGAAATAGGCTATCAACGGAAACAAACGCCTCTCCCAGTGTCTAACCCTGTACATCCAAAGAATAGCCATGCGCTCTGTACTACCGCATTCTTTTAATTTGTATTCTGAAATGCAATAAATATATATTAGAGTCTTCTGGAATGATTCCTGAAAATAATACAGAGCAGGAAAGCTTGCCGAACAAATATTTTTTCGTGCTCCCACACTATTTTCAATGACTTCCCATTCAAAATCCTAATAAGTATGAATTCTCCTCCACTATCGCCAGGGGGGCTGTGTTTGAAACCGTCGGGATTATCTCGAATACTTAACCAAGGAGTCACGTGGTATAAACACGAATGATTCGCAAATTTGGTGTGTGGAAACCGCTGATTACAACCTCATTCATTGCTTACACTTGTGTTTTATCCCATCTGGGAGCTCTATAGTCGAGGCAGATGAGAAAAACTCAAGTGAAAACAATTCATTATTTTGTAACGAACAATTCCGAAACACAAATTTTCGAACCATTCGTGTTTATACCACGTGACTCGTTGGTTACGTATTCGAGATAATCCCGACGGTTTCAAACACAGACCCCCACCAAGAGTATAAGCATATTTTTCCTGTTCGAACTGCTACCGACGAATAAGAAACCCGATTTTTTTACTACTATTTTTGGCCATATCTTAAGACACGATGGCCTGATGAAAACGATCGTCGAGGGAAAAGTGAACGGGAAGAATGAAAAAGGCAGACCTCGTATGAGATAAATGGAACAAGTGGGGAAAGATGTAAAAGAGAAGAATCACGATAATATGAAGAGGGGGGCCGATAGAAGAATCGAGTGGAGGGCTGTGTCAAAGCAATATTAGGATTGTTGACCGATGATGATTGAAGTTATTAACAAAAGTAATATAAATGACAGTACAATACACCAAAATTTGCCTCGACGCCACTAGAACACGCTTCAGTCATTGACGTTGTCTTAGGGTTAGGATTAAGAGCACAAGAAAATATAATTGTTCTACTGCATAAGTGGTGGCGTTTTCTCAGTGTTTTCTTAGAGCGCAGTTTCGAGCTATCCTTTCAAAATAAACACGATCTCATGATTTGAGTAGCAACAAAAGAACCAGTCTTAAATATGGTCCACCCACAATCGATGCATCACACCGTGATTAGCAATGCATTAAATGTGTCCATAATGAAAATAAAATAGTGTACAACTAATACCACCTTTCGTTATTTAAAACCTATTGGTTTAATTGGTGAAACGAATATATCACATTTTCAAGTAAGTGCAATTCAATTAGGATTTATAATGATTAAGAGTGCATTAAAACCATTGACTTTGACATTATATTCATAATGATAACATATGGATTATAATTAATACAATATTATATTAATCATATAATAATGATATATGTACTGACAAATTACGTTACCATATAATTATAATAGTGTACATGATTTGTTTTATAATATATCAATTATAGATGTACATACGAAGACAGACAACAAAGGCATTAATATGTAACCGTGGATGTAAGAAATAGACAGAGTCGGAAGAGTAACATGGTGGCAGCGGTGAAGCTTACCATCGCAGCATTTGAATATTGTGTTTATGTATTGTGTTTATGTGTTGTGTGTTATATATAACACAGTTTTTATAAGCTATTAATGAATATCCATATCTTTCTTTGCTACAATTTATAAATATTCCCAAAGGCGGGATTCACTCTCCAGCAGCTAATGTAATGTGTCGTTCCTTAAGAACTACGGTTACATGTTCACTTATCCTAAAAATCACACTCAGAAAGGATGTAGCACTCATGGCTGATGGGAAAGAGAGGGTTAAAGAATATTTTGATCAATCAGCAGTTAATAGAAACCAGTTTTGTCCAGGGGAAAAGGTTATGTTTAAAATGAAACCTGACTCAATTTGGAGTCCAGGAATGATTGTGAGAAAAACACCTGTCCAAATTCATACGCAATTGAAGGAGAGAATGATTGTCAGTAAGTTAGAAATTATATCCACCTTTGTCATATTTATGATGACATGAATCCATCGGGTCAAAAGAGCCAGACCACTGAAACCCTAAGGGAATATTCAGTTCAAAGATCAGGTTGGGTTATTAAGGCTCCAAAGAGGTTAATTGAAGAAGGCATTTCTAGTAGATAAAAATTGATAAGATACTCCATTGGAAATGAGGGCATTGAAAGCATGTTTAACCAAGCATCATAATCTGACTTTAATAACTAATGTTAAATGTATTATAATATTTTTATGTTGAAGTGTGCTATGGTCAAATTCACAATGGACTGGTTGCAGTACACTGTTGTAGTGTGCACAGAATTAGCACTCGGAAGAACCGATGAACATAAATGAAGCGAGCACACGAAAAATACAGAAACATAAAAACATAAAAAGCTGGACACTCACGTTTAAAATAAATTAATAAAGCTTTCGACTGCCGCTGCAGTCTTCGTCAGCCGAAGTTAGACTAGAATGTGCGGCGAGGGTCGGAAGGTGTGAAGGAATTTGGAGAGGAAGAAGAGGGGGCCAGAGAAGAGAATGGGTGGGGGGCTTGTGCTGGATGTTCAAACTAGGACTTTCAAACGCACGAAGAACCCAAATAAATGCCATTTCGCGGGTCGTGACCTCTGTTCTACTTGCATATTCCGGTAGGGATACAAGTATCAACAGGGAAAAGCACTTATCGAAAGGGACTGTGAGAAATAGAGTGTGTAGGGAACGGATAGGATGAAAATGAGGCGGTTTAGCGGAATATCAATTAGAATGAAAAATCGATGGTTTTTCATTCTAATTGATGAGGGTGTTGTGCATTCGCCAACGTAAAATGCGGGACGTTTTCTTATATGTACCTATAATATCATGAAAATTTAACGAACTAAGAGATTCATAAAGGCAAGGGCCTAACCAAGTTGACTCACCGGTTCCCGTCAGATCACCGAAGTTAAGCAACGATGAGCCGGGACGGAGGTGGTGCTCTACCGCGGTGCTCTCGTCCCCTGTCTGCGAGTGGCGGGAAAGTTAAATGTGATTTGGCACAATGGATCTAAATAGGTTTAGGTGCCAGGGGGGCTCCAGAAGGTCCCCGCCACACTCTCCAATTTACATTTTTTTAAGAGTTTCATACTAAATAACAACGCAGAGCTCGGAATGAAATAAGCTTTCCATCGCAAACAAATTTCATGGGGAACTGCTTCAGAATTCTAAAAAAAATAGGAGGCGTATATACATTATACAAGTATTTCATTCGTGCAGCACCTGAAACTTTCCGTTGAATGAAACGGGAAATCCAATCAAATTTTCTGATTATTAGTAGCAACGAAAATTAAAATGGAACACGCTGGTAATGTAATTTCATGAGAGTAAATAACTTTTAGGAGAATTTGGGAGCTTTTTCATTACACTCACCAGCTATGTATTAGTGATATTTTTGACAGGCTTGATTATTAGAAGCTGTAAAATTGCCACTCTTTAAAAATATTTTTGATAAATAATTTTTGAAGGAAACCAAAAAATAACAATGGACGTAATGGTAACTTAACCTTCACTTTTGAGATAATGAACATTTATTCTGAGAATTTCGATTAATTACATCCGCTGCTCGGAAATTGGATGCATGTTATCATTTAAAATATAATATTGCCCACTTCTGCTGCAGCAAATAAAAAATATTTGATCCCCTCGATCATTTAAAACTAATAACCTTGTTATTTCCAGGAAAAATATAACCCACTCAGACAGTGTTAAATAATCTGAATCTACTGAGTGGAAGTACAAAGTTTTTTCTTCCTTGTGAAAGATGAATTTCCATCAAGTTACCGCCGAAATTGTCAATTTTATTTTATCTCCTGAGTGCCCTGCAGGCCACTAAGACGGTTTGTGACTGAGAGTTAATAGTCGACAAACATGAGCTACATACATTTCCTGGTCAATACATAGGGATGTCAAATCGACATAGATTTATCTGGTCACTCGATATGTTTGTCTCATTCTTCGAAAACATTGGGTGGTCGGAGAGTAAGGTAAAGGCGCCAAATTTCGTCCCCGTGCCTAATTTCGTCCCCCCAAGGTTTTCTGTTCTGACGAAAGGGGCGCCATCGGTGATATTTGTCATTAGTTGTGCTCATGGCCACCAGTTAGTACTGAAAGTTTCATGCGTCTAGTCGGCTGCGTTCCCCTTTGAGAAAACTTATTCTGATTTTTGGAATGGTGAGTTGTCGAAATACTATTTGTAAGTGCTCTTTCCGATTAACTTTTAATGTGTTTATTTAGCTGCATTTTGCATATTTGTTTAGGGTAAGCTATAAACTGAATGATCTGAGCGTTTTACCGTGTTTGGTTCACTTCACGTGGTGTAGGAAACGTCCATATTGGCAAGTGGAATGTTCCTATTTTCGTCCCCCCATCTGTTCATAATTCCGTCCAGGGGACGAAATTTAGAACAAATATTTTTATTTTGTTTTAGATGCCACCTAGGAAGAAGTGGGACAGAGAGGCGATGAAATCGGCAATAAGGTGCTGATGAGTTAATTGGAAAAGCTATCGGTAGAAAACCAATTTTTTCACGTGAGTTAGAGGCTGAGTTAGTGACTTATTGTAAGGACATGGAGAACCATTACTATGGCCTTACTCTGAATGATCTTAGGCGAATGGCCTTTCAGCTTCCTATTCGCAACAATGTTGCTCACCCATTTTCGGTCGGGAAAAAACCGCTGGACGAAAGTGGTTGCGTCTGTTTCTCCAGAGACATCCCACACTTTCTACACGAATCGTTATCACTAGCTAGGGTAAAAGGTTTCAACGAGGAAAGTGTTAAGCTCTTTTTCTCTATTTTGAAGCCCGAGTTGGAGAAAATACAATTTAATCCAGTTAAAGTGTTCAACGTCGATGAGACCGGCATCACAGTGGTACAACACAAAGTAAGAAAGATTGTTGCTATGATAGGGAAGAAGTCTGTGCACGAACTGTCGTCTGCAGAGAGAGGTGCACTAGTCACGGTTGTTATGTGCATGTCGGCATCAGGTACATTTGTGCCTCCTCTTATGATTTTTACCAGAAAGATGATGAAGAACGAACTCATGGATGAAGCTCCACCTGGGTCAATTGGAGCAGCGAATGAGTCTGGGTGGATAACGAGTGATCTTTTTGAAAAATGGTTTCGGCATTTCATTTCAATTGTAAAGCCATCAAAGGAAGATCCTATTGTGTTGATAATGGACGGACACTATTCACATTCTCGCAATATGAATCTTATTAACATTGCTCGTGATAATGGTGTTTCCATAGTCTGCTTGCCTCCTCACTCCACTTCAAAACTGCAGCCTCTCGATGTGTCGTTCATGTTTCCTTTTAAAACATCTTATGCGCAGGCAATAGAAAATAGGCTTTCTAACCATCCTGGCAGGATTGTTGGTAACTTGCAGATTGCACAGCTTTTCAATGAAGCCTATGAAAAGGCAGCAGTCGTAAAAACTGCCAGTGACTCTGATGACGACTGTGATGTCCCATACCAAGATTCAAGTGAAAGCGAGAATAATGAAGATGATGCGGAGTGCCCCATTTGCCTAAAACTTTTTTCTCAAGACAATCATGGGGAAAAATGGGTGCGTTGCATTCAATGTTCCTTGTGGCGACACGAAATGTGCTCTAGAGCAAAGAACAAAAAAAATTCACTTGCGACTCTTGTTTGGAAGGGTAAAAAATAATATTACAGTTACTAAAAAGTATTTTTTGTGCAAAAATGAACGTTAACATATATAAATAAATATTGTAACATGTCTTTATTATAATTACCTTGTTTTTAAACTGTTAATACCTTTTCTACAAGATGTATTGGTAGGGGACGTAAATAGGACCACTTTTTCAATTTTGGTAAAAGTACATTGTTTTTTGAACTTCTTTCTTTAAAGATAACAAATCGCTTCTGATATATTTTGAGCTAAATATCATGTGTAGGCTTAGTTGGTGGTATTATGTAATTTTTTGGGGAATGATTGATTTAAAAATATTATATCCAGAGACCAAAAACAGACTGGGGGACGAAATTTGGCGCCTTTACCTTAGATGTATCATCGACTCGATGATTTCAAAACACTCAACATGGTGCCCATATTTTAGCCAGGAGCTGAAAGCTGCGTCCAAATTCATCAGTCTTTAGGAATTAGTCACATTCCATTAGACATTGAAGGTGGCTGGATTTCTTTCTGGCTAAATGGAGCATAAATTCGGACTAAAACTACCGTGCCGCAGCATATGGTTGAGTAATGCTACCGTAAAACAAATGAGTAGCAATAATCTAATTCGGTACTACTTACCAGCGGTCCAGCTATTGTTTTTATGTTTTGCCGTTGTACTGCTCACTTTTTGGAGTAAAAGAGTTGTTCAACGAAGAAATTTTGTATTAAAAATCTTTTCCCAGGATACACCACATTTTTGTCAAGCACACCTCAAGCATAGAAAGAGACTAGTATTAAATTATTATTTTATCAACTAAAGTCTGTATCGATAATATATTTCCCCATTTCCGCCGACGTCAACATTACAAAGCCAAGATTTCCAGATATTCCTGGCAGCAATAACCTTTAACAATGTTGTTTGAAGTGCTTAAAAGCTTAGCCCAAAATAATAATTACAATTTTTCCTTTAAAATTCTCAAATTTACACGCTAAGCTATGATTACGTTTAGGTACAATGCACCTCTACTTAGTACACGTAATAAAATAGATATGATCGGGGCTTTTGCTGCAGTAACTGGTTTGGTGGCGCAATTCGGTAAATGGTGTTATTTTTTTAAATATATGCTGGGTTTTATCACTAATAATGGACATAATTTAGGGGGAGGAGGAGACTACCGTACGAACTTCAATAACTCATACGTCAGCCCCTTCAGTTGTAAGCGTATTATTTTTTTTTTTAAACGTAGGCAAAGTAACTGATCCCAAAAATTTATAAAAATATTTTTGTTCTTTGAATATTTAACACTCCGAACAGATTCTCTTTAGCAATACTGCAAGAATACCGAAAAAAGAATTATTTTTGTTATTCATTACGATTACCTCTTTAATATGTCTTTATTATTTATAAGTGTGATTCGGGTGCAAAAAAATTATATCAAACTCACGCTTGAAGTATTTTGCCGGCTCCAATATGAAGAATACACATCGCGTAAATAATTGCTCATATTTTGTTAGCACAAAAACTATTCTTCTACCCTCAAAAACCCCTGAGCATTATGGACTGGTCATTTAAAGATAGTGTCGCAAAATGATGCAATATGTGCTCACTTCGTTGACGACAACCATAGATGACTAAATTCGGTAGCTGAAATGATGCCCACAAATTTGGATAACTACCAGATGGCTTCCTCCCGGCGAATATAATATTTAGGCAGCTAATGAGCGAATTAAGACACAGCTAATTAACCTGAGAGTAAGACGGTATAAAAACATTTGATACTTCGGAAAATCGATGTTTTTTTACTGATGAACCTTGAGTGAATTGTGAGTACCTACTTTTACTAACATCGAAGCATCGACAACTCAATGTTTTCAATCCTAATTTGTCATATTTACGGCACAATACTTATTGCATTAGAGACCCGTCTAAGTTACGGTATCGTATATCAGAAACGTGCAGCAATGTGAACTTCGTATTCTTAGAGGTAATATAACATTGATTAAAGTTTTAGGAATATATTATATATTCCATTATTTAAAATTTTCTAGGAGGGATAAGTTGGAAGGTTCTCCGATTTCTAACGTTCTATCCTAGAAAGAACATCCACGCCTTAAGCGGGATTGAAACTCGTGACCTTTGGATTGCAAAGCCGACTATGGTGGTACCCGACTATGGTGGTAAGCATGCGGTAGCATAAGGGATGGATATGATTAATACAAAAAATTATTTTCGACGTTTATTCTAATGCATTGAGGTATAATCTGATGGATAAATATGAGATTGGTAGGGATGGGTCAGTTTCACTTTTTTTCGGTTCCGGTTCGGTTCTTAACTTCGGTTCTCGGTTCCGGTTCTTAATTTACCACTTACTTTTCATTGCTTAGTGGTAAGATAAGATAATCAATAATCATTTTCAGAGACATACTGCTTGCTTGAAAAAGAATACCTACTTCATCATATTTTTGTGTTATATATACTATATTATGATATAATTTACGAAAATGATATGAGAACCGCACCTCCAAAGGAGGTTGACGTCACACATACCTATCAATCAGAATATTCTTATTACGGCGGTATTTCATCATTTACTAGAATTGGATGTGATAAAATAAATCATATAGTCATTTTAACGACTGAATTAGAATAATTCGCGGCAACTTTGAAGCATCTAAGTACACTATTTCACCAGGTTTTAATGTGAAGCCTCCACTTTCAGAGTGTGAGCAGGTTTCAAACTGGTTTTCGCGCCAATTATTTCGGTACCGATTATTTTTGGCCTCGGTTCCGGTTCTAAGCTCAAGAACCGGTGGAACCGAGAACCGAAGAACCGAACCGACCCATCCCTAGTTTTAAGTCTCCTTGATAGGCTCTAGGTCGGTCGAAAATGGCGTAGGACGAAATTATATCAGTATCATATGCACTCACGTACACTGCTATAATTATCATTAATTTGGTTCAGTTATTTTAACGGCGTATGAAACTCTTTCCTTTGACTTATTTTCTTCAGGGTACGAAAGTTTTCTTGCTTGGAATGTCGACGAAACACCAGCCGAGGCTCCCAAGAGTTATATTTACCGTCTGATTCACAGGTACGAGATCTGGGCCTCGATCAAGGATCTTAATTAGGCGTGCGCTAGCGTTATCGTTATTTTTTGATTTAATTTATGTCAGAGAGAACGTGATCTCCGTTCTTCATTTTTGCACAGCACTTCAAATTGCTTATCACAGTCAGTGGAGCGAATTTTATAGACGGATATTGTTAACCCTGCGCTACTTTAGGGGTAAGCGTTATCGATACAGATTGCGATAACGCGAAAAATGCTTCCGTGATTCCACACCTGGAATCTGTTTATACGTGAAGTCCAACCACCGTAAATCTGTTAGCGCTTCTACTTCACGGGAGGGAATTATGTAGCGGGCCTTTAAAATTCGATCATAATATATACCACGAATCAGTTTGACTGTAAATTCGCTCGACTCTCAGGTTACATCTATCTCCCCACGAGACACGATATTTTGTAATGAAAATAATTTCCGATTCCGGCACAGTGATATGCGTGCTTGTTTTGTATCGTAGACATGTACAACTAAATGCCACAAATACTGTGAACGCCTTAACTTCCATTAAAATATCGGCTGGATATAAGTTATCAATTTATGAAACTGTTGCACTTGACGGCAGATCCTTGTAAATACATTTTTAATTCCAGATTTTCAAGTTTTGAATTCGATATTTTGGTGAGAAATTCTTGAACCTGAACCTTACTATTTCAATAAATAATATAATATATATTCATAATATAAGGGATAATAAAGTTATTATCCGTTATAAACCCCCTAAAATTACTCATAACATAATAATTTGAAGACGGATATGACCGCTGATTTCTGTACAGTAACATTTTAATACCGTACACACAAAAAAATAAGTGCTTAAAATAATAAATACTAAATGGAATTCCAGTTTCTGCGTGATAAGGACGAATGTTTAAAACAGAGTGGAAACAGTGATAACACTGCTGAAATTCTTTTCTCCTCCTGAATCCGAGGCTTGAATTGGGCCTACTATACTCATCGTACCAAAACCGAGCTCCATACCTTTTGGATATCATACATTCTTAGAAACCTAAAGCTGGTGGAGTATGAAAAAATAAACGCTATATACCAAGATTTTTCTGGATTCTCGCAATATCAATTAGTTAAGATTGTCAGCCGAACAGACGGTTTGAATTATAAATTAATGATACTCGTTCATTAAAAAATAATATTAATGGTATTAAGGCTTAACATAAGTGATAACATGTATATAAATAAATTATCTATGCAAATAGCGGGTACTTCAGTACAAGAGGAGAAACGGAAGACCCTTGGACCGTACTCTGGCATTACTCTGACATTATGCACCGCGAAAAGTATTGTTAACCTCGTGGCCTTATAATCGAGCAACTAACATTATAATCAAATTAATAAATGATATTTTAGAAAGGAATTCTTGCAGATGTGGAGTTCATCAGAAGGAACTCTCACAAAAACATGTACCAATACTGATTGGAAATAAGGGTAAGAGTTTCCAGAGAAAAACTGCTGAGCTGAGGTCTCCACCTCCAGACCAAGTAACTCGGCTCTTATTCAATCCCTCTCTAATATCATTGTCACTGCTCCATTGTAAAAGAGGAAGGAAAGAATGACTAGAAGAACAAGCAGAAAAGTCGACTGAAAGAAGAGTCGCGAGACGAAGGGTGACGTCAATACCGCATCATTAATTTCGTAATTATTTAATGTTCCTTCATCCGTCTGGTACTTGTAATAATTTCATTAGTCATCATCAGTACAGATTTTGTAGACATGTAATAATGAAATCGATGGGTTTGTAATTAACTTTGTATTCGAAAATGTCAATTAGCATTTATAAATCGTTTTATATATCTATCTGAAAGGTATTATGTTGATTTGTTATAAAATGGGAGAGACAAATGGAAAAATCCTCGTTCATAGTCATGGTTAAAGACATAGCAATCTAATCAACAAATGACTGAGTGAAGTTAATTATCAAGGTACTACCTTGATAATGTCATTTCAAGCTGAAACCTTGGTCGTCTCATAATATAAGTGTGAAATTGACCATTGTGTCTTCATTTACCATGAATATAAAGGAGTTCCACAATGTAAGGTCGGAAAATGTTTAGAATGAAAAGGGTAACTTGGAACAAAAATCCCTTACAGCCTCCTTCATCCACATAGACCCCCTTTTCCAAAATTTTCCTTGCGCTGTCCCTATACATTTTACTCCTTGACTGTTAGCCAATACCCCTTTGTTCGATTTTCATTGCACCCACTCTTCATCACAAGGTTTTTTGGTTAAAGTCGCTCTCGTGGGGAGAACCGACGGACAAACCCTCATTAGTAAGGTCCAACCTCTCGAAGCAGCTAATCCGAGACCCTTCCTCGAGTTCGGGGCTCGTATGGCCCCTACCCACACTGCAGGAGGCCCCACCACAGAAGTTGACCATTTGCAGTTAAATATGCAATTTAAAAGTTTATAACTTTAACCCGAAAGTATCATATTTATCGCATAGTCGGCGAAGATACGACTAAGTAGGTTTTTTGAACGGCATTGTGCGATAAAATTTAATGATAATTGAAAAAAGTACGATATTCCCATATAGCGATTTGGCAACCCTGCAGATCGTCGGAGGAATCGGGAGGGGGCACAGGGATGGCAGCGGACGACCATCGCCGCGGGGAACCCAGCCTCATAAGTTGACCGTTTGCAGTTCAATATGCAATGAAAAAGTTTAAAACTTTTACCCACATTTATGATGTTCATCGTATAGCACGCGAAGGGACGATTAAGTAGGTTTTTTGAACGACGTTGTGCGATAAAATTTAAACTCCCTATTGCGAATGCACCCTTACTATGCGAGCTAATGCCTCTGCGTCTCTACTAGTAAGTACTCTACTAGTAAGTAAGTAATCTACTAGTAATTAGGGTTGCTTCTAAATATGGCGTGGACAAATAGACCGAATTGTGCCTTGCAAAACCTCCGCTTCATCAAATACGCACTATCCTGCCACTCACCCTCACGGTGACTTTCAGGGTATTGCGTAGATGTAGATGTACCCTCCATGGTACTACATGTCCAGAGGGGCCCGGTTTTGGTGACCCCCCCATCGCTTCTGAATAAAATTGTGCGTTAAAAACGCGTTTCAGGTCGTAAATGGCGAAAGGTTTGCAAATAATGTATAAACGACATAAAAACTTTCGCTGCGATAAACGTTTTATTTTAAACGTAAAAGGGCCCTGGTGGGAATTCCCCCCTTCCGGCTCTGGCCTCGCCGCACCTGATTTGGAGGATTAGTTGGTTGGGTTGGGTCAGCTACAAAACAAATTTACAGCTACACTTCTTAGATACTTCCTAAGCATATCCGCTTTCGAAGCGAATGGGTACCTTCTTCATTCAGCCATCTGAACGTGTCTAAAATGGTTATCAAGCTACTTGTAAGTGGCATCTTCATGTGTTATTTATTATTAATTAGTACTTACTACATTATTATCAAATTACTGCAGCTAATCGAAAGTCACAGGAGCGCAAAGACAGGCATTAAGGTCACATCATAGTATTATACAAAAACGTGTAAATAAAGATGTATTATATTTTCTAAAAATGTTCTATGCATGCATTTATTGCACCACCTTGAATGGTACCTACTTCACTAAACTCTTTAAATTTTCTAAACTCCAGGTATTCGTTTGTAATGGTGCGGTGTCCAAGAAATTTATAAAAGTCACGAACACCCTGCTGATGCTAAAGACCCCCTGTCACACGCCCTTGAGGTGGCCTGAAAAGGTATTATACAGATCTCCACATCTACATTTACACGATACCCTGCAAGCCACCATGAGGGTGTGTGGCATGCATGGATAATGCATGCCACACACATGCAAACATGCAACTATATATTCTCAGGCAACTAGACTGTTTATATGTACATAGTAATGAGGGATTGGTTGTTAATACATGCATCATGCACTACAGACTATAAAATATTTCCCCAACCTATCCCTTTGCTATGCTGATCAGATTTAATCTGTACTTTAACCTAAGCTCTGATAATGATTCTCACACTAATTCTTTAATTAATTCTGAAACACTACTTAACGTATTTTAACAAACCTAGCTGCTCTACCCTGCACACTGTCTAGTTCTCTGATCAAACCTACTTCATTCGGATCCCATACACTGGCTGCATACTCACGGTGGGGCCTAACTAGAGAAAAGTAACATCGCTCTTTTGTCTTCTCATCACATTTTCCAAGTACTCTTTCCAAGTTCTGGTCGCACAAGGATCACTTATTTCCTCGCTTACCAGTCCTTTTTCGCAGATAACAGCATAGAATTTTCGTAGAATTCTCCCTCATCTTTTTCAAATCCTTTTTTTCTAGAATTCTCCCTCGCCTACTCTCGTAGTCTAACCTTTGGTCATTAAGCAATTAAGACAGGTTAGAAATTCAACGGAATGGGTGGGTAGGGTCGAAGGGAAAGTGACCGTTGAGCGACCGAACCATTGTTCTGCATGGTTCCCCGTATGCTTCACATGCAGCATTCACTATTATGAAAGAAGTTTTCAGGCTCAACATTATATGTAGCTACCTATGCAATACACTTGTATTAATACTATTGGATATATTCAAGGTGTTCATATGCGTAATTGTACGAGGAAAGAAAGACATTTTGAATCTATCAGTATGACAATCAATCTCTATAATCTTATTTATCTGGTTGAATCTAGCATAATTAGCTGGTGTTTTTAATATATGCCTAACATCTTCCGTAAAGCTATCCGATTTAAATTTATGTAATAGATTTAATCTGAACTTTAACTTAAGCTCTCATATGATTCCCACCCTCATTATCATCATCATCATCATTGGTCAACAATCCTAAATTTGGTTTGACGCAGACATGGTCCTTATTATATTAAAGGGACCTTGGACGCAGATTTCCATTCGATTCTTCTATCGGCCAACCTTTTCATTGTGACGTAATTCTTATCTTTTACATCCTCCACAACCTGTTCCATGTATCTCATACGAGGCCTGCCTTTTCAAATCTTCGCGTTCACTTTTCCCTCGACGATAGTCTTCATCAGACCGTCGTGTCTTAAGATATGGCCGATTAAGTTTGCCCTTCTTCTTTTTAGAGTTGTTAGCAGACTTCTCTTCACTCCCACTCTTCTTAGGACTTCCTCGTTATTTACTCGGTCGATCCATTTAATCTTCATTCCCACCCAAATCCGTGTATACTATGTGTTCTAACTGCCATTGTCGCACCACTCTTGAATTAAATCTAAATCCTTGCTAAGCGATTCCCTGTATTCTTCTTTTGATATACCCCTGTACACTACCGCATCTATGCAAAAATTCTAAGCTTACTATTAACTACGGTACCTAGTTCTTTTATGTGTAAAAGAAATAGAAGCGGAAATATTACACTACCCTGAAGAACTTCCGGTGTTACTTTGATTATGTCCCACGTCATACCATCACCGTTTAAGTGATATAAGTGTAGTGTTAGCTTCTTTCCAATCCTTGGGTACTATGTTGTTCGTTAGTGTTTAGTTGAATATTATTTCTAAATGGGGGGCTATTTCAGAAGCTAATGTTTTATATACTCTTGAAGGAATTTGATCGGGACCTGGTGATTTGTTTTTACTAATGTTTTTTAACTGGTGCTCTATTCCGCGACATGAAATTGTTATTTCGGGCATAGGTTCACTGAAAGTTTTCGGCGGTGTTTCGACTGTGTTGTATGGCGATGAGTTTAATACGCTTTGGAAGGTGTTTAAATAATTGGCTTTTTCTAAATTGCTGGTGACTCCAATCCCTGCATCACTTTTAAGAGTGTGCACTGTGGACCTATTTGCCAGAAACACACATGATTATCTAAATATTCTGCTAACATCTTGCTCTGGAAATTGTGATAACGCTTGCCTACACCATTTTCTTGCCAATGCTCTTGATTTTATAGTTTTGAACTAGCTCATTTTTTCCTCTACCGATAGACACTGTCCTGCATTCTTCATCCCAGTGTTGCATACCCTTTGTCGCTTCAGTGATTTCCGAACCTCCACGTTATACCACCTTGGCTCTATGTTATCACTTATCAATTTACATGGTATGTATTTGTTAACTGCTTTACGGGTGACCTCCAGAAATTCCCTGCACGAATCCTTCGTATCTAATCCTTTGCTTTGCTCGCTAAATACATTAAATGATTCCCTTAATTCCTCTTTCATACCGTCGTAATTAGCCTTGCCAAATAAGTATACCTTTCTCCTTGGTTTATAATGTCTTTCAACAGCAATAACAAATTTCACATGCACTATTTTATGATCACTAATTTCGGTGACTGTAACTATATTTAGAACTTTTTTGGGTGTATTTGTTGCTAATAAGTCTAGAATGTGTTTCCCCTGGTCGGTTCTGTTACTAGCTGTTGTAAAGAATGTGACGTGAAGGTGTTCAATAGTGATTCGCAGAGTTCCTTATCCTTACCTCCTGTTATAAAACTACACGTATTCCAGTCTATCGGAGGAAGGTTGAAGTCTCCACCTAGTGTTATTCCCCTATCATTCATCCGAGAAAGCAATGTTCCTATCTCTGACTCTAGTTCCATTAAAGAATTGACATCTGAATCCGGTAGCCTGTAGTATGCACCTACATATATCCTTTTCGTGCTATTACTTTTACTTTTAACGGAACACCAAATACTTTCTATATTGCGTAAGATCTCTTCTACTGACATACATCTACATAATCCAGCAAGCCACCTTAAAGTTGTGTGGCAGGGGTTGATTTCTCACAAAAAATGCACTACCTATAATGCATAAAAAAGATTAGTATTTATATACTAGCCAAACTTTACTATTTAAAAGAGATAAAAATAGCAAAGTAAGCATGCAAAAACATGCTGTAAGTTGGGGTACCTTCAAGTCCTTACACTTACGCTATACATTGCTACACACGTACTGGATATATGTACCGTTATTCATATCCCTGATTGTACGAGGGAAAAAGGACATATTGAATCTGTCAGTTCGGCAATCAATTTCTCTAATTTTGTAATCATGGTCCAGTCTACCATAGTAAGTTGGGGTTCGCAAAATATTTTTAACGTCATCACTGAAAATATGGTCTTGGAATTTGTTTAAGAAATTAAGTCTAAATTTCAATCTGCGATCTGACAATGAGTACCAATTTAATTCATTTAATAGACTGGTTACGCTAATAAGGTTATCGTACCGTCCCTTTACAAATCTTGCCGATCTTCGCAGCACACGTTCAAGTTCATTATTTAGACCGATTTCGTAGGGATCCCATACACTGGCAGCATATCCCAAATGAGGTATAACAAGGAAAAAGTAGCTTATTTCTCGTACATGATCGTCACATTTACCCAATACTCTTTTGATGAATCCCAGTCTACGATTAGCTTGACCCATTATTTCACGTATGTGTTTACCCTAGGAAAGATCAAGTGTCAGTCTTATTCCAAGACATTTAATGGATTCCACGTTTGTTAATTTATTATTACTTATTTCGTTAGTGCTGGGAGGAGAGCTAGTCTTTTTCAAAATATTCATTACTACACTTTTTAAAAAAATTTAATTCTAACTGCCATGTATCACACCAATTTATGATTGCTTGTAGGTCATCGTTTAAATATTCTTTGTCGTTTGGGCGTAGAATTTTCCTGTACACTACTGCGTCTTTGGCATATAGACTAAGTTTACTTTTTTTACAAATTCAAAGCTCGCGAGCTAGCCGCGAAAACTTTAACGGAGTTACCCGCTGAGATGCACGAATGCAAGATATTCCACAGAGAAAAAATCATTCGCCTTGACCGGGACTCGACCCCGGACCCCCTGATAGAATTTCCACAGAGAAAGACGAGGCCTAGGTAGCGCAACTGGTAGAGCACCTGGCCGGAAATCAGGGGGTCCGGGTTCGAGTCCCGGTCAAGGCGAATGATTTTTTCTCTGTGGAATATCTTGCATAAGTTTACTTTTTACCACCTTACTGATGTCATTTATGCAAAGAAGGAACAGGAGTGGACCTATCACACTACCTTGTGGGACACCCGAAGTGACTTTAATTGCCGGTGAGGTAACACTGTCCAAAACAAACCTTTTCACCCGATCATGTAGAAAATCATTTATCCATGATATAATGTTACTGTCTAACCCATAAGATTTTAATTTCATAATTAGTATGCTATGAGACACCTTGTCAAATGCCTTCTTGAATTCGAGAAATATACATCCACTGGAATATTATTTTCGCCAGAAACTAAAATATCGTGGGAAAAGAGAGAAAAATGCATTACTTATGGCTGGATTTTGAAATTTTCTATTTTTCAATTATTACGTTATGCTCATCAGTAGGCATATATTTACTAATTCTTTTCATTTTAGGATGACATATTCGCTGCCGTCTCAGGGATTTTCTCACTTCAGCATTGTACGACCTAGGTTCAGTGCTTTCTTTTTTAAAATTACTATGGATGTATCTATTGATCCCAGAGCGCATGATATTAATGAACGACTTCCATGAACCGTTCGTGCATACGTGAATAGAAGACTTTGAAATCCGATAAGGAATCTCTTAAATAAATTTTAAAGTTTACAAAGTCTGCTCTTTTAAAGATGTAAATCTTTCTTTTTTGTTTAAAATTTTTATCTAAAGATAGTAAGAATTTTGCAGTTATAACTCTGTGGTCACTGATCCATTAACCGTGTCAATCATTGTCATTTGTTATAGGATATTGGTTGCCAGTAAATCAAGAATGTTATCCCCCTATTAGGTGCTGTTGCTAATTGTTGTAGGGAGTTATTGAAGAATACATCTAATAGAGTCCCACAGATGTCCTTGTCCCTTCCTCCAGCTTTGAAACAGTAAGTTCTCCAGTCTATTGATGGTGATTTGAAATCTCCACCTATTATTATACTACGCTCGCTGTTACGGGACGTTATAGAATTTATATGCTTTCCCAGTTCTAATATTGAGACAACATCAGTGTTTGGGGGCCTATAGAATGCGCAGACAAGTATTGATTTGGATTTAAGTCATCTTAATGAACACCAAACACATTCCAAGGGGTTGCCTGGGAATATTACTGCTTTCCTAATGATTGAATTGAAAATTTCGGAAAAAACACCTCTGGAATATTTCATATGTGATACCTGTGATGTGTTCTTCGAAAGACAGCTTTATGTGCATACGATTATATCTGCATCAGTACTTTGTATCTGCTAGTCTACTCCAGCTAACAATCCAGCATGGAGGTCAGTGTATATTTGATGAATCGTATGTTTTCGAGACATCTCGGCCTTTATGTCTACGAAATGTTTAGAAGAAGATAATCTTAGAGTTGTAAACAGCAGTGGCTTTCATAGTACGGGTGCAGTCGCAATAGGACATTTCTTAGGTTTTACTACAATCCTTAAATTTTATCGCACAACGTCGTTCAAAAAACCTACGTAATCGTCTCTTCGCGTACTATAGGATAAACATCATAAATGTGGGTAAGAGTTTTAAACTTTTTCATTGCATATTGAACTGCAAACGGCCAACTTCTGAGGTTGGAACTTCTGAATAAATAACACATGAAGATGCCACTTACAAGTAGCTTGATAACCATTTTAGACACGTTCAGATGGCTGAATGAAGAAGGTACCCATTCGCTTCGAAAGCGGATATGCTTAGGAAGTATCTAAGAAGTGTAGCTGTAAATTTGTTTTGTAGCTGACCCAACCCAACCAACTAATCCTCCAAATCAGGTGCGGCGAGGCCAGAGCCGGAAGGGGGGAATTCCCACCAGGGCCCTTTTACGTTTAAAATAAAACGTTTATCGCAGCGAAAGTTTTTATGTCGTTTATACATTATTTGCAAACCTTTCGCCATTTACGACCTGAAACGCGTTTTTAACGCACAATTTTATTCAGAAGCGATGGGGGGGTCACCAAAACCGGGCCCCTCTGGACATGTAGTACCATGGAGGGTACATCTACATCTACGCAATACCCTGAAAGTCACCGTGAGGGTGAGTGGCAGGATAGTGCGTATTTGATGAAGCGGAGGTTTTGCAAGGCACAATTCGGTCTATTTGTCCACGCCATATTTAGAAGCAACCCTAATTACTAGTAGATTACTTACTTACTAGTAGAGTACTTACTAGTAGAGACGCAGAGGCATTAGCTCGCATAGTAAGGGTGCATTCGCAATAGGGAGTTTAAATTTTATCGCACAACGTCGTTCAAAAAACCTACTTAATCGTCCCTTCGCGTGCTATACGATGAACATCATAAATGTGGGTAAAAGTTTTAAACTTTTTCATTGCATATTGAACTGCAAACGGTCAACTTATGAGGCTGGGTTCCCCGCGGCGATGGTCGTCCGCTGCCATCCCTGTGCCCCCTCCCGATTCCTCCGACGATCTGCAGGGTTGCCAAATCGCTATATGGGAATATCGTACTTTTTTCAATTATCATTAAATTTTATCGCACAATGCCGTTCAAAAAACCTACTTAGTCGTATCTTCGCCGACTATGCGATAAATATGATACTTTCGGGTTAAAGTTATAAACTTTTAAATTGCATATTTAACTGCAAATGGTCAACTTCTGTGGTGGGGCCTCCTGCAGTGTGGGTAGGGGCCATACGAGCCCCGAACTCGAGGAAGGGTCTCGGATTAGCTGCTTCGAGAGGTTGGACCTTACTAATGAGGGTCTGTCCGTCGGTTCTCCCCACGAGAGCGACTTTAACCGGTTTTTTTTTTAAATCTTCTCAAGCCTTTAGGCTGGGTTCAACCTTAGAGTTTTCCGCCCTTGTAGGCTTTCACCTCCTTAAAACTTAGTGAATGCCGCTGAGGAGTTCAAGGCAAAGTATAAAGGGCATTCTTTGAGCTAAAATAAAAGAAAAAGCCATGGAAAAAGCCTTTCATAAGAGAGACTATTTAAGCCTGTCCGAAAAAGTGAACTTGAAAAAGAGGTCAAACTCAAAGGCTTCGAAGAGGAAAAAAAATGTTAGCCGAAGAAGTCAGCAAGGAAATAACAATAGATATGAAGTTTTACTGTACAACTATTACTTCATGTAAGGAAATGCGATCTAGGTTAGAAACAAGCAACAAAGGTGGGTAAACAGTCAGTGCTAAGGCTGACGGAATGAGAACGAACCATGTAAAGCGCTTCTAACACAACTAGTTATATACATTTGTCACGAGAGGGCATTTTTTTCAGGCACCACATTCGCTATAAATTCACTACACGAAGTAACATTGCTAAATGAGTAGCCCAACTTTTAAAACTTTTACATCCATCTCCTACATGGAGGTGCTTTACTTGGCATCGGCGCAGATAAATCCTGGCGCTGGTATTTTTGATACTTCTTAAGCTTCATCTACATCTTCCTCACTACGCCAACTATTCTTCGGCGTATTTTAATACCGGACGGTTTTCAGAAACATAATCGACGACAGAGCATCCCTATCTCTTCCAACCCTATCCTTATACCTTTCCTCCCGGTCTGAAGCGCCTACTAGTGCGGAATCAGACTTGAAGACACCCATGTGATCAAAATCCTTCCGATATCGTCAAGTGGTTAGGATACCCGGCTTTCACCCGGGAATCCCGGGTTCGATTCCCGGTACCGGAATTATCTTTGTCTGAAGCGCCTAATAGTGCGGATACAGAGTATAAAAACCCATGAATCAAAATATTATTTCAATTTTTATTAAAACAGGGAATCATAAAAATTGGACCTTACATAAGGTCGCACATCACACGCAAGCAACAAAAATTTCCGTACGATATGACAAATTTTGATTACATTCAGAATTTTACTCTTAAACGTCCTTATGAGTACTTTGAACACAGAACAAACTCTAAAACTTCCTTCTGCTCACTTATATGGAAATTTGGCTATTACTACTCAACCCGAAAATTTAGTGGGTAGCCTATTTTCTCCAAATACCACTACCTAAACTTATCGCTTATACGAGGTCATCCAATGCAAAGCGTAATGCGCTAACGAAATGGGGGCGTTTACTCGGAAACAAAATGGCAATTTTGTACACAAAGTCGTTGGATGGAAATGAAAAATGAATTTTATTGAAAAAATTAATCTACTTAAACAGAGCCATTCCTTCATAAATAAAAATTAAAATAAGCAAAAGGTGACGCCAACCGAACAAGCTGCTTTGAGATCATTGACGTCATTTACCTCCCGTCCTTGACAGCTTTTAGGGGAAGGGAAGGGAGTGGAGGGGGATATCGAAAGGTCTACTCGCACAGATCCTGTGGCAATCGCTTCCATTGGCAGAGTCAGCTGTGTGTCCCCCATTGCGATAAGGTGAAGTAGCTTCGCGGGCTCGGTTGTGATTGGACGAAGTCAATATACGTCAGAGGTTGCACCACACCCACTTTTCCGAAAGGGTTAAACACTACAGTCTTTCGCCGCTTATAACTCGAGAATTAATTGACGGATCGAAAAACGGAAAAATATAGGTCTTTTCATTTTACAAACTTTATTAGATTCGGCAATAAAAATATGGTAAACGACCCCATTTCCGTACCCAAATCCAACTACTGGTATTTCTCGCTGGAAGTTGGAAATCAACGTTTTTTGTGTATGCTACCCGCTTACCTGGTATTTTGGCTTATGAAATGCAGCTGAGCATTTAGCACACACACATAAGCATCTATTATCCAACTAGACCTGAATATCCGCCATCAATGGAACATAGGGGTGAACCTTTTTTGAACTATAAAGAAACTTCACGCTTTCGCCAAGCATTTCTTCTATAACTCCCACTTATTAATTTTTTAAAACTGTTAGAGAGGGCAATTATATTGCCCTCTCTAAAAAATCGAAACCATCACTATTGCACAATGTATGATAGCAGGTAGGTGTCTACTTCATATCGCAAAAGCAGGAAGACTTCGCAATGAAAAATGTCAATGCTGTATTCTAATGCTTGATGATGAATATCACATGGTTTTTTTTTATTTTTTTAAATTTATTTATGTACCATTACCGCCGAAAACAGCACATGTGGCCTTTACATCGGGGTATTAACAATGTAACATTAGACGAACACACACAACCATGTCCCGAGTGGTGAAAAAACCCACTCAGGCGGGACTCGAACCCGCGACCCTCAGGTTAGCAGGCGAGGACTTAACCACACCGCCACCGGGTCACGGGATAACTTATATAGTATTATATCGCATATCGTTGATATCTCATAATATAACACACCAATACCTATGTTGTTTTCAGTGCTGGCTTTATACAGCAATATCACGGTCACATCGAATATCGTAGCCTAACCTTCGCGGTGTTGAACAACGCTAGGTGACATCCCAGCGCGAATCTACACCAGAGTACAGCTCTTCAATATTATAAATTAGAAAATGCAAAGGAACGTACCTTGGACGCCGTTTTATTTCGTTCCAGGGTCAAGAAATTTCCAAGTTGAGAAGCGACTGCCAAACGTCTCTCAAATAACACCGCTAATCACGGTAATATTCAGCAGAGTTGAATAAAAGTGACAAAAAAACGTGAGATGTGGATTCCTGAAAAGATAAAGATAAGTATGTGAATGCATCTTCACAGTGGCTTTGAGGCCGCTTGCGACAAAATTGTGCAGTGTGCATATTTAGGGTGATTCGTACATCACATAAGGCTGACAATGAACTATCGCTTTCTTTTATTGATAAACCATACACGTTTTATAAATTATTTTTTATCAATGCCACTAGTTATCCACTCATTATTTATCCATTATCATCATCATTATTACTTTTAAACAAGGAATGAACTATAATATTTCTTTCTCCCAGCGTAACGGGATGCTGGAACCTCCTCCCCATCTCCTCGTCCACATTGCGACATCAAGGAGGTTAGGATGAACTGGAGGTAACATACGCGCATTATTCTACGGGCGAAAATGAAGCCAGACTGTGGGTCCTTGGGAATGTTTAGACCTCAACTCCTTGGCGCTGTACAATGCGTTTTCTATTGCCTCATAAGGAGACTGCACTTTCTTATGAAAACATTAATAACATGAATTTCTCCTCTACTCAGATCAAAGTATATCAAACCTCAGTTTATAATAGCCTCTCCAAAATACCTTATCATTTTCTCTTCCTCGGTAACCCGGCATTCCACCTTCCATGACGTCTTTCACAGTCCATAAAGCGTCTCTTCCCTTCCGCGCTTAATATTTCAAAGGTTAATAGAAAAAATCTTAATATATAAGTAGCCTCTTGCAGATGCTATCCCACGATACCCCACCAAAGCCAATTTGGTAGAATTGGAAAACAACGCATAATAAAGGACCTTAAAGAGCTAGACAAAGCCACAAAAGGCACTCTAGTGATTGGGTCTATCTAAGCCTGTGATACTATCTTCGCTATGCGGTTAGGGGTACTTAGTTTCTCCCACAAAACAAAAAAAATTTATCGATCCTTTACCCTCCTAAGTCAACCCTTACTCAAAACTCAACTACTTGAGTTTCTTCCCTCCCTTCCCTGCAAGACACGTTACATCATCCAATAGATGCTGTTTCTATTGTATTTGATCCGTAGAGCAGTAGTTCGTAAACTTCTCGGCTGCTGGCACTTCGCCAATTCTTAAAATTGGTTCTCGTACGCCCAAGCAAAAACATTCATTTTTTCATTATGGAGTGGAGAAAATGGTCTCTCGTGAAGGAAAACAAATATAAATTCAAATTAATTAATGGCGAAATATTACTGCATATAACTGTGATGAAGAAAATCCTAATAATATCATTGAATAATCGCTTACTTGACGGTTTGCTGAAACTGTTAAGCAAACATCTTTTCATCGTAACACCTCTCACGCTCTTGTATCAGAGTATATCGGAATGAAAACAAGAAGAAACGGGCTTTAATTCAAGGGATCATACATAAAAATGAATTTTTGGCCAAGTGATGACAAGGTTGTTGGATGAAAATACTTCCTCAGATATTATTTGAGGGAACTGAGGGAAAGTTCGTGCAAAATGAATTAAGTTTTCATTGGCTTATTTTTTGCACCGTTAAATGGAAATGACGTTCACAATCTAGAATGATGTAATCTGGATATGGCGTTCTAGTAATTGGAATCTTCAAGTTAATCACATCTCTACAGATTGAGGAAGAAATTACTTTGAGTCACTTTTCGATTTATATAGGGAAAACACCGCGAATTTCGTCGTTATGAGACGAAAATTAATATCTTCGGGAATTAAAATTCAAACTTTTTTCAGGAATAAAAACTCTGCTTTCCACGGCAGATGACTAAGAATTGCTCTGCCGCCCTCACGATACATTTTATATGTCACGAAAAAAATCATCATCATCATGACATGGGCGAGCATAACTTATCTTCATAAAAACGAGAAGAAAGAGCCAAAGAATCGATTGCCCTCAAAAGAAATCAATTTGAGCCTTGGTCAGTCAAAGACGAGTAATGGAAGAACTCTATAGTTCCACCTCGATAAAAGAGTCCACGATGGTCCCGAGAACATCGAACATAATCACGAGATTATAACTAGAGGTTAAGTTGAATAATAATGAAACTGATGACCTTATTGGATAAAGGAGAGTAAGTAAGTTTATAATAATTAGTTCAATGTACTACGTAAACTTCCTTCTCCCACCACCTTCAGTACCTTTCTATTCTCCATTCAGCATAGTTACACAATTATAAGTATCTCCGCAGAGAAATATATAATTGAGAACGGACAATATGAAGAGGGTTAGAAAGCACTGGAGAAGGCATTGGCATAGCCTATGGGTAACAGTGAAGCCAGAATGGGGGTGCTTGAGAACGATTAGGACCCACCTCCTTTGCACACAACATTGTCTTTTATACTGCCTCTTATGGAGACTGCAGGAGTATTAAAACAAATATAACGGTTAAATCGCATCCAAATTTCATCGCAGCGGCGATCTCCATAAGTCTATTTAAGGGTCTCATAAAAGCATTTCTTTCCTCTGGAAATTAATGTTATTACTTAAAACTGGTTCGAGATTAAACTATTTATACTACATATTTATCTTTATGCGTATTTTCGTGTCTGCGCACTTTCCTGCACGGTGCCAATTAGCACCACATAGGCATAACTTGGTTTAGCTATCAATCATCTCCAATTTTAAGGGCCGGGTGCAAAACAGCTTTGATTTCACTTTAACTTTCAACATGCCGACATATTTATATGACAATGCATGCACTCTAGATAAAGAAAGTAAAATACTTAAATTTCTAAAAATATTAATTACAAATACTAACATACTTATTATACCAATAATAATGGGAAATTGTATATCAAATTAATTACAATATTTCAAACAAATTGAACAGTACATTCTGACATTCAGAGTGATTCTGGCAATAAATTGTGTACTTATATATAATATTTTTTGATAAAAATTAATTTTTAACGGCTCTAATGTTTTGCGGTTTAAAGTCACGGGTTCGTAGTCTGCCTCTAACACGAGCGTTAGTCTTAGGTTGCAGTTAGGTGCTACAGGACGATATAATCTTAGCAGTCATATTAAGCACCTTAAAATCAAATTGTGCAACGAAAATTTGGAGGGAAGCTTTCGCACCGCCTAAAGACGGTACAGTGCTGAAGGGAGTTTAGGAAATTCTCCCTGCTAACAAACGAAGGACCTTCACCCATGCATTCAACCGTTCACGGGTGTATGGCTTATATCCGTGACACGAGAGGCCGTTTATAGATGTGGGTGCCGACTCAACATGGTGCCCTAGAAGCAGCTTATAATCAGACGTCGGCTCTATTCCTCAATCTCACTTCGATAGGAGGTAAACAAGGTTCACGGAAGATATCCACGCGGAAATTTCGACGATCGGGTAAGCGCAAAACATCCAACGCATTCCCGTTGATGAAACAAAGCCACTACGTAAGACTTTCGCAAAGGAAAACAAATCTGAGAGGAGTACAGGATTTATGTTGCTGTGGAAGCTGAAAAACCAGCAAAGGAAGAAGCGAGAAAGAAATAACGAACAGAATATCCCAGGAAGAGAAAAGGAGGGATATTCTAACATAGGGAAAGAATTATTTTTGTAGAGGTGCCTTAGTTTTCCGAACAAAGGCCCATGAGCTGCTGTTAAATTTTTGTATTTTCAAGGCCTCCACGCTGTAACCATTTAGAATCCCATATGCTATCATGGAAACTGATCCCATATGCTATTGCATGGAAACTGATATGCTGGAAACTTATTTAGCAGTAGCAGCATAAGCGTCGATGGAGAGATAAATTATTGTGCTAAACTTTTCACCCATAATCATAAATATTATAACTTGGATATACATAAAAATCTATTTTTTTTTACTTTACGTACATACATACGTATGTATGCGCATACGTCCCCATACATACGTATTCCCTTTAATCTCGTATTTTCACTACTTAGTCCTTCTACAACTTGTAATGGACTCCGACAAGTATCAGTGTATTTTCCGCTATGCATAGTAGCTAAGAACGATTTTGAATTTTTTTATATCCCATGATGCTCCTACCAAAATGTCCAACTTTGCCTCAAAATAAAGGCTCACGGACATGTATTTGAAGACAAAAATCCTAATAGATGCCAAGTTGGGCCTATATTTGGATCTCTAACCGGAAAAAGGCGCTAGCATATTTTATGGAGGGGAGGAGGAAGGGTGGAGAGAAACGCAGCTTCGGAATTAGCCTGCTGTCAACAAAAGGCGCTAAGCAGCCCACGGTTAAATGTCCCATCCGACAGACGGAGCACTTAACTCGAAGTACTCTTACTGGATCCGGTAGTCAATGAGATCCGTTAAATTTGCCGGCCCCAGTGGTGGCGGGGTAAAACCCTCGCATGCCATTCGAGGGGTCACGGGTTCGAGTGGGTCAGTTTTTTTTACCACCCTGGGCATGGTTGTATGTGCTGTGTCTCTGTTCTTTGTTATCGAGATCGATGTCAAATGGCCATATGAGTCATATTCGATTCTACGGAAGCAATAAAAAAAAGTCCCGAGTTACCTTCCACAGGACTTTTATGATGGCACGTACATCCAAGGATCGATTGGCGATTGAGAGAATGATTGATAAGGAATATTTGAGAAATTTTGATTTGAGAAGGCAGCCACCATCTTGGTAGGCACGGCCGTACGGGCTTGCTACTTGCGTCATTTGCACGTGATTGTTTTTTTTTCAACGCTACAAAACTAAGTGTAGTGAGATGAGTAATGGAATATATTTCAAAAATTCATCAGCAATAGAATGGAAATAAAGCAAATACGCAAACAAGCTCAAAGACATAGCTCTAAATAGGTGAAATTCAGTCCAGTTTTAATAATAATATGAGAATCGGATTGTTGTGGTGGCTGAGTATTGGTCTCCCATCTCGAAGGCCAAGGTTCGATTTCCAGAATTGACGGGTATTTCAGTGGCAAACCGGTCCCTACTTGAGTGTCTAGTGGAGGGCATTTCAGGTTCATTACTCCGTCCGCTGGGTGGGACGTTAAACCATGGTCCCCTTGATACCTGTCGCTAAAATGTGGGTAATGCCGGCGCCGGATTTCTCTACACCCTTCTTCTTCCATTACCTGAAATGCTCCTGCCATTACCCAACTAGTAATAACATCAACTTCCATAGGGTTAAAATGCATTTATACGTCCCTTAAATAGGCTTTGGGAGATTAACGGACGCCACAGCGATGAAATTTGGGCACGATTTAATAGCTAAATATGTTTTAATACACAGATAGTTTTCATTAAAGACCTTATAAAACGCAATGCTTGTACGAGTAGGTGGGGCTTAGTCCTTACCAAGCACCCCTATTCTGGCTTCTTTGTCACCCAAAGGCTTGAATTCCAATGCCTCCGCCAGTACATTCTAACCTCCATGCGCAGATCAACTTAAAATACTCGTCACGCGACTGCGCATTCACTTAGCGAGTGCGAAAAACAGCGAAAAAAATATTCTTTTGCCGAAAAAACTTCTTAATAGTGGGGTCTCTCGTTATGTCCGAATGATAACTGTATTTGAAATGCACATAGTGGTCTCGAGTACCGATTTGCTAGTCGCTCTTGTAAAACTGAAGGCGAGAGAGGGGAGGAACGAGTGGGAGGGGTGGAAAGGAGTTCGACAAGGGCTGGAGAGATAGAGAGGAGAAGAGAGTTTGCAGCGTTCCCCACGCCGAGCGCCTTCAAAGTGATTCACCTCCGTCCATCTCCCCGCATTCCCGCATCCTGCGTGTGTAAACAACCGCCGTCGACCGGGTGGCCTGTCGACCGAAATAAATGATGAAAACATTGACCGTATCATCCCACGCGCCAGATTTCACGGGAAGAGGCGATTCATAGGATTAGTCACGGCTCGGCCGCGGCAGCCAGTATGGTGAGCCGTAGCCGGCCTCCCGACGCAAACGCCGAAAGCAGAGCTGCGCGGGATGTATTTCAAGTCATTATTCTACCTCCAATATCCTATTTCACACCTTACCAAAACGACTTCTGACGACAATACCTAAAATGAATATCGTACATTGGGAGTCAATTACCCAATATCAATGTAATAGTCAATATTAAAATATTGATAAATGGGGTCGTTTACCATATTTTTATTGCCGAATCTGATAGAGTTTGTAAAATAAAAAGAGCAGTATTTTCCGTTTTTCGATCCGTGAATTAGTTCTCGAGTTATAAGCGGCGAAAAACTGACCTTTTTTTTTTTAACCCTTTCGGGAAAGTGGGCGTGCATGCGATCTCTTACGTCATCTACTTCGTCCAATAACAACTGAGCCCGCGAAGCTACTTCACCTTATCGCAATGGGGGACACACACACAGCAGACTCCGCCAATGGGAGCGGTTGCGACAGGATCTGTGCGAGCAGACCTTCCGACACCCCCCTCCACTCCCTTCACATCCCCTAAAAGCAGTCAAAGACGGGAGGAGGATGACGTAAAAAGTCTCAAAGCAGCTTGTTAGGTTGGGCGTCACTTTTTGCTTACTTTAATTTTTGATTTATGAGTGAATGGCTCTGGCTAGAAGATTTATTTTTTCACTAAAATTCATTTTTCGTTTCCATCTAACGATTTTGTGCACAAAATTACGATTTCGGTTCCGAGTAAACGCTCCCATTAAAATCATTACAATTATATATATTTCCAGTTATTGATACATGAAGCCAATACTTCAATCTACAGTGATATAATATTGGATTTTCATTTTCACTTCAGCTATGCTCGTTTGGGGTCAATTGCCCTACATATACATACTGTGGGTCAACAATTAAATATTGTTTCTTGAAAATACCATTTTAATGCTGTAGTGTTAAAATGTTTGATTTACATTCCTCTTCTGTTAGGTTTTATAATTTTATAAAGAAATAGGTGGATGATATAATGCAGGTAATACAATACATATATAAATATAATACGCTGGTGTGGGTTCATTTTATATTCAAATTGGAACACTGAAGTGATGTAAAGAAACGGAGAAGAGTGAAAGGCGTGGCTTCTTATAACTACAATATGGACTCAAGGAAAAGATGACGGGAAAACATTCAATGTTTTAGAGACCTGGGTGTGGAGGAAAATAGAAAAAATAAGGTGGAATGGGCGACGAATGAAGAAAAACATTGAGAATGGAGAAAAAGAAATACTGTTGGAAAAATATAGGAGGATGCAGAGTACATGGAAGGAATAGGTAAGCAAGGACAATGGAATAAAGAACGCCGTTATTGCAAGTAGAATATTGTGGTAAGTGAGGAAGGGGAAGAAATAAAACGTGGGAAGAAATAGAAATGAAGAGAGGAGGGAAAAGGAAGGGAAAGAGAAAATAAAGGGAAAGAGGGAAGAATGGGCAAATAGAATGTTTCTAAGGCAGTATTAAGAGAGATAGAAAATATGATTATCTGAAGAGCGAAGGTGCAGAGGAAAGGGGTTGTTAAGTAAACTATTCAAAAATAATACTAGGCACACTTCTTCAAAACCTTCCCGCAACCATTAAAACTATCAACATCAACTGCATATAACTTGAAGGTTACGCTTTGACTTTTGGGTGCTTCGAGAGCTAAGGTCATTTCGCACCGCCAATAACTTGAAGATCGTCTTTAATGTGACATAATTGAGGATGACATGCACTTCAATTCAGTTAACCACAGTTGATATTTGTAATAAGGAGGGAAATTTGATCGTGTCAAAGCATTAACCCATTTATGCCGAAGGTTTGAAAAATGCGAATTTTACCCTGACTTTTACATATTATAGATAAAAATACATATGAAAACAATATCCGAAAGAAAAAACAATGTATCTCTTGCCAATTATTAATTACGAGGTGTTCCAAAAATGGAACACTAGGCAAATCCACTACCATGACGTACTCAATGATAACAAGGAAATAATTTGATTCAGACATTTATTAACTCACTATTAAGAGTGATATCCAGGTGAACACTTAACATGCACGGATGCATTGCATTTCTTACATTGAAAAGTGGTATTTTTGTGACATTGGACACAGCGAGTTTGCTTTCCTTGCTTTAAAATCGTATGATTCATGCCGTCATGACGTGAGTCAAGGTTACGCTTCATAAATGGTCTCCCTTTCCTACCAGGCTCAGCAGTATTACCATATGTCTCTATACAGTGACAGGCCACACGGCGACGAAATTCAAGAAGATCCATTGGCATCACATCGTTTATTTTATGCAATAGCCAAGCATTTTGTAAAGCCAGCTCAAAGCAGAATAACAGAGGGTTCGAGTACCATTTCTTTCCACGGATTGATGCTCGATACTTGTCAATTTTCATCAGCTCGGTCCTCTCCTCCCATATACTGATAATAGACCTTGATTAATGTTCGTTCGTAGGTTTCCGCGGCGTTGATTAGATGTTCTCTGCATTTTTCTCGTGATGCGTCCACGTCGTTTGACAGTGAGACAACAGTTTCGTCAACCTTCCTGTTGGCGTCTTCAGGTCGAAGTCTAACTGTCTAACTGTTGTCTCACTGTCAAACGACGCGGACGCATCCCGAGAAAAATGCAGAGAAGACCTTGATTAAATTTGGCTGAGTAACTTGTATCTTTTTTTTCTGCTTTTGAGAATAACGACTGACCTGTTGCAAAGGATTGACACCGACACCAGAAGATGCAACAGTCACAACACTGTTATCATTCCATCTACAAACAATATTGCCTTTTCCATCAATTCGGTAATCAAATGTGCCCCTATCTTTTTTCTTTAGGGTAGCATCAGATAGTAAAGGAGGTTTGTCTACGCGATCTTTTCTCGCTGTGCCTGTTGCTTGATGGCCCATTGAATGAAGTTTATCAAGGAGTGCAATGATTGTGAAAAAGTTGTCGGACACAAAATGGTATTTACCAGAATGCTGCGTTGTGAGTGCCTCAGTAAATTGCAAAACAACTGAAGCACATACACCCTATTCTTGGTATTGAGTGTTCGAGTTTTTTCCTTGATAAGGCTGAAACCAGCAAATGTAGCCTAGACGCGTTGCACCACATCAGAATTTATACCCAAACCGAATAGGCTTACCCCGAATGAACTGTTTGCACCCGTGACGACCGAAATAGGGAATCATGGCCTCATCAAAGCTGAAGTATAATTCATTTGGTACAAATTTTATACATCTGTCATTCAGTTGCTCTATGAGAGGTCGCAGCTTGGAAAACTTGTCCATGTGGTTCAAGTTAGAATTGTCAGCAACATGCAAATTTGAAAATATTGTTTCAAATCGGTAACATCTCATTGCACCACTAACTAGAGAATTATGCGAATCTGGTCTTTGCTCCCAAAACATACGCCGTCTCGGAACAGAGACGTAACCACTCAGGAAAATTATTACCAAAAAACACCGACACTCACCGACAGTCAGTTAAAGGTTTACGCCCTTACTTGCAGAATATAAATTGGAATATTTGACAATCATATCAATCACTTCAATATCCAGAAAGAGTTCTAAATATTCTGTTCTGAGTTAGAGTTCTAAAGGCGCGGTCACCCTTCACTTTCTAACGGACGCAAGACACATCCACTTCACGAGATCGCACTCAACACACTACTACTGTAAAAACCCAAGCGCCCCTGGCGTCACCCACGCTATGGCCCAAGGACCAAGAGAAAGAGTCACTGCACTCTTGGGCGACAGTGGCGCCGAGGATTTCAATGCCTTAAAGAAAAGGCTAAAAGTCCCTTTGTTAGACACGGAGAGGAGTAAGCATTACCCGGGAAAAACCCTCTAGTCGCCGATACGACAGGAGTGGGGGGGCGGCGTGCCGCTCTGTGCAGGACAATTGCGTAGCCCGAACACTTGCAATCAACTTTCTGCTAAAAATGAAAAGGAAAAGAATATTGGGTGCAAACAGCCGCACTTCGCTCATTGATAAGTGTTCACGACGTCAATATGACCCAGGGGGCTTGGTCCCGAATGGAAGAGTGCACAGGGTGACTTTCATATGTTTTCATCTCTATGTTCACAAGTGATCAGTTGGTTATCGATGTATATATTCTTTCACTGAAATGGAAACTGATTATAGCCAAGACATAGCATCGTTTCCCTCAGTCACATAACATCTAATTGCTTACTTGATTTAAAATTAAAGTGAATATTTCAGTGCGCCTGAATGCACGCATAATAGTAGTGGATTTGCCTAGTGTTCCAAAAATGGAACACTGTTAAATAAAAGCTTATAACTAAAACAAAATACAATGCTTCAAAATTTTCTTCTTTAAACACTATAGGTTAACTATTACTGAACATGCAGGGAAAAATTTACAACATTTGGGCGTAATGGAAAATAGTTATTAATATAACATTTGAGATGGTCTCAGAAAAACTGCCTTGAAAAAAAAGACCGATATTTCTCAACACACTGGCTGCGATGGGTTGGCAAAACTGACTAACTCTTTGCGCCCCGTAATACAATGTATCTTTATAAAGAGGTACAGAAAGAAAAAACGTGGCATATTGGTGTATAATGAGTCGTAGTCATTAAATTAAAAAGTCGTGTCAGGTGTTCCAAAAATGGAACACTAGGCATAAATGGGTTAACCGGCGCCATACAGAGGCTCGTTTACTACCCGCATGTGCGAACAAAACGGAAAGCAATTGTCAACATCCCATTTCTCTTTCTCTATTCGAAACACGTCACTCAAACTTCTCACGACAAAGTACCGAATGCGGACTGACTGAATGGAAACAGATTACAGGACTCGCAATTCTGTGACATTCAATGGGATTCCTGGCAAAAATTTGAGACACCGGAACTTTGGATACTTCAGAGGACCTAGGCGACAGGTTTCAAAGAAACTTTTAGCAACATTTCTGGTGCGTTAATTGGCAACTTTTCTTAATTTTCCGCATCGACGCACGGAAATTACGAACGCACTGGAGAACGTGGGCGTGCCTTTATAAAGGAGCACCACACACGATATTCCCTGGCCCGCGGCAGATTCGGACAATCCTCTTTGTAACTGAGGCCCGAGTAATCTGATAATTCAAGTGGAATCGCATCACATTATTCCGAAGGTTTGCAACGGAACTCTTTCACGGAAAAATGAAAAAAAAACACTATTCAATTTGACTTTCAGCCAAAATACACCGCATGAAAATTAACTCTAAGATTAATGTAGGATATAATGGAATAAGAGAGGTACTGTTGAATTTTGCCTATTTTTTACAAACACTTACTGTTGACGCACACGTTTAACGAAGGTTAGCGATATTTGATCAATTGATTTTTTTAACAGTAAGTGCTTTGGCCCGTCCCAGAGAAAGATACCTTTTCATTAGAATGAGACTTTTATACGAAATTACTTTATTTCTCAGGTAAAATCAATTTATTTTACACAACAATAGCACCATTACTTACTAACGTAGGGTTGCTTTAGTGATATTAACACATGACCAGTGTTGACTCACCACCTCATTAGACCCTGGCGTACCAGAGTATTATTTACACGTATTAATTCCTCGTAAATACGGACGCCAAAATATTTGTAAAATAATATTGATGACAAATACACGGACAATCCAAGTTTTAACTTTTTATTTTAACAGTAAAGACCTTTAACGTGAAAGAAATGGGAACCCCAATTGGTGAGAAGTATTGATTGCCATACATAAGGCATGACAGGGAAGGCAGCGAGAAATATACAACTCAAATGGATAGATAAAAGCAAAAATAAACTAGATTTACGAAAATATAGCAGTAGTCATTCGGGTGGGAGGAGGTTAACCGACTGCTAAAGCCATTTTGACCATTTCGGATAGGTAGCTAACTGGGTAGAGGTAGATTTGTTCCCAGAATTGAGGAAAGGCGGAGAGAACCCTACATTTGCCTTCTCTAGAAAAAAAGACTACAAGAAACCCACGGTTTAACGTCCCATCCGACAGACGGAATACGGAACTCAAAGAGCACCTCACGCTGCATTCAAGAAGGGACCGGCACACCAATGAACAGCTCTGCCACCGCCGGCATTTGAACTCAGGCCCCCGAGATGGGAGGTCAATAATCTAGCCAACTCACAAACCCCATTATCCATATCAACTAGGTAAGAAGACGTTAAACATGGTAAATGTAACAGACTTTGTATTTTCCACACAGCTTTATAAGTTCCCCGATCGAGTTCGACGACTAAACGTCATTTTCCAGGGGGGGCCAACTGACAAAACATTTCAACACAAGGCATTATATGTATGTGATACCCTGAGGAGTGGGGGAAGGAATCAAACCGAGGGGGAGGGAGAGTTTAGGATGGGAGCGAGGGGGTGGTGGTGTGAGTGACTCAGTATTCTCCTACATCCGCAGGGAAAGTGCTTTTTAATTCAAAAGACCCAGTGGATGTGTTAGACAAAAGTGTATGTGGGGCAAACGGGTAGGAAATTTAAAACCTGAATCAAGGAGCATAAACTAAGTGTGAACCATAGTGATCGCAAATCATATTTCGCCAAACATCTCCTCGAGACTGGTCATAATAGTGATTTTAACGTAAAAATGTTGCATAAAAGTTGTGATAAAAGTTGTAAGTTAAGTTATTTAGAAAACTTAGAAATTTTAAGACACTCCATTTCACCTAATGTATGTATTTTAAACGACTTGACAAATTTTAAATCTCGCAGATGTTTTTAACAGTTTTAAAATCCGACTCGTCCCCCTACCCTAATTCCTCGCCACAATACCCTCACTGCTAATTGTTCCCCCACTGCTTTCCTTGACGGAACCCAACTTCCTACCTCCCTCACTCACACCACCACCCCCTCGCTCCCATCCTAAACTCTCCATCCCCCTCAGTTTGAGTCCTTCCCCCACTCCTCAGGGTATCACATACATATAATGCCTTGTGTTGAAATGTTTTGTCAGTTGGCCCCCCCTGGTAAATGACGTTTAGTCGTCGAACTCGATCGGGGAACATATAAAGCTGTGTGGAAAGTACAAAGTCTGTTTCATTTACCATGTTTAACGTTCGCAATTTCCGCGAAGTATCGCCTTCATCCATTAATTTAATTAGGTAAGAAGACGTTTCGTGAAGAGCAATACAGCAAGCCTAACGCCAGTAGGGCCGGTTTTACAGCGTGAACTGGCGTTGTTCGTAACGTCAGCATGAACGTAAGTTCATGCTGACGCTAACTTACTTTGGCTGCTGTTGAAACTTCTGATCACTAACAGTACATCAGACAAAAACGTTGCCTTACCTCAAACCACTAAGGTGTTTGAAGATGAAAAATGTGAGAAAATACTCCTTGGGAGTGTTTTCATATAAAAAATATGGTACTTTCTTTCCTAAAAGAAAATGGAATTTATTAATTTGCAATTCGGGCCCCACCAAAAATGAATTCATATTATCATCATCATGGGTCAACAATCCTAAGATTGATTTGACGCAGCCCTCCACTTGATTCTTCTATCGGCCAACCTCTTCATATCAACGTAGTTCCTCTCTTTCACGTCCTTTACGACCTGTTCCATATATCTCATACGAGGTCTGCTTTTCCCATTCTTCCCGTTTCCTTTTCCTTTGACGATTCATCTACATCTACATAATACCCTGCAAGACACCATGAAGGTGTGTGGCAGGGGGTGAACTCTCACCAAACATGCACTACATATCATGCATAAAAAAAGGATTAGTACTTGTATAGGTACTGTTCAAAACTACGCTATTTAAAAAAAGATAAATATAGCAAAACATACATGCAAAAACATGCCGTTAGTTGGGTTATCTATAAGTCCTTATACCAACATGCAGCTACCAATGTTATCCATTGCTACACTCATACTGGATATATTTACCGTTATTCATATCCCTAATAGTACGAGGAAAAAAGGACATTTTGAATCTGTCAGTTGCGCAATCAATTTCTCTAAATTTGTGATTATGGTCCAGTCTACCATAGTAAGTTGGGGTCCGCAAAATATATTTTTAACATCATCACTGAAAATATGTACTTGGAACACGTTCAGCGCGGCATGACCCACCGGTGGGTCATGGCTTGCCTATCCCCCTGGGCGTCATGACCCACCGGTGGGTCATGGGTTTATAAGCTTCCAAGGCAAGTTTCTAAGCGTACGCCTATGAAGACGCACTTAAAACGCCCTTCGTCGCCCACAAGGTTGTTTTACTGATGCCAATCCGAACTTTTTGCCTGCAGAAAGGTAGTATGTAAAATGATGGGCAGTGAAGTAAAGATTCAGTTTTTTGTAGTATTTTATCTGTATTTATGTGTTAAATATTTTCAGTTTTTAGCATAACTAACTTCAAATAAATTCAATTAAAAGCACCTGGTAACAACTTGTCCAAAACGTTTTAAACGTACTTACGTTTCAATCAGCAATACGTACTTCTTGTATTGCGGATTGCCTACCCATCGTTTACAGGTGTAAAAAAAACAAATTTGCGACGTGTGTCGCGTTAGAAGTTCTCAATCGTATCAATTCCGTAAGCAGTTTTGTGAATTTCATGGAATAGTAAAACAAAATTTTGATATAAAATAAAGAATATGACAGTCGTATAGATTAAGTCTCAATTTCAACCTGCGATCTGACAATGATTCCCAATTTAATTCATTTAATAGACTGGTTACGCTAGTAAGGTTATCATACCGTTTAAGGTTATTATACCCCATAAGGTTATTATACCCTTTACAAATCTTGCCGATCTTTGCTGCACACGTTCAAGTTCGTTATTTAGACCGATTTCGTAGGGATCCCATACACTGGCAGCATATTCCAAATGACGTCTTACAAGGGAAAAGTAGCTGATTTCTCGTACATGATCGTCACATTTACCCAGTACTCTTTTGACGAATCCCAGTTTACGATTCGTTTGACCCATTATTTCACGTATGCGTTTACCCCAGGAAAGATCATATGTCAGTCTTATTCCAAGATATTTAATGGATTCCACGTTTGTTAATTCATTACTACTTATTTTGTAAGTGCTAGGAGGAGAGCTATTCTTTTTCCAAAAATTCATTACAAGACATTTTTTAAAGTTTAATTTAAACTGCCATGTATCACACCAAGTTTCAATTGCTTGTAGGTCAATATTTAAATATTCTTTATCATTTGGGCATAGACTTTCCCTGTACATTACTGCGTCATCGGCAAATAGACGAAGTGATTGGCCTGATTGTCTTCATCAGGCCATTGTGTCTTAAGATAATGGCCGATTAGGTTGTCCCGTCTTCTTTTTATAGTTTTCAGCATAATCTTTTCTTTCTTATCAAGACGTGATGGAACCCTCTCGAGTAAAATATTTCGGAGTTAAAATGGTCCCCCATTCGGATCTCCGGGCGGGGACTACCTGAGAGAGTACATCAGTAAAGTATGATGAATTCAAAATACGCAAATAATTTAGATTGAGAATTCCTTAGCTTACTAGAAAATTAAATGTCAATTTTAAGTTCATTTGAAAAATCTCGTAATGGCGGAGCTGTGGCAGCCTTGTTACTGACGTAAGAGTTACATAGTTAACGCTGCGAGGCATACGAAATATTTGTCTCCATAACTTACTATTGTAGGATGGGTTATAAAAAACAGTACACGGAAACGGGGATCAATTGAATACAGTCAAATCATTAAACATTATAAAATTGGGTAACTCAAAAGTACTGTGGAAATGTACAAAGGAACATTTAATTATGTTTCACTACTCCAGGCCCGATTTCTGCGAGAACACTGAAGAAGGGAACCTCTCCGAAAGAAACAAACAAATGGACGGAGTCAAAGCAAAAGCCCTCCGGCCCATGTGTGGGATACATCTCTACTGCGCATGCGCCGAACATAAATGACACACATCTCTTGCAGATACAGGCCTCCAGGCACCCAATGACGGATCTACCTTTCGCCCCGCAGGCAGAAGGCTCGCTTCTTTGAAATCCCACAAGTCCGCTCGCTCCTTGCCTAGGCCATGGTACTAATACATTAGGTAGGCCATTGCGCATATCGGTCATATATCGATACCTCTCAGTTTCGATTGTGTGACGTAGTGTGGAGGACAGACCGAGTGAATTCCGTGTGTTGAGCATTGTGGATTTTGAATGGTGAGTCGCTTTTTGGAGGTTTTTTTGCTCTCTGGGGATAAATACTATCGGAGAAGATGTCTTCCTGCGCTGTATTTGGCTGCAACAATAGCCGCAGAAATTATGAGGGGAAATTGAAGCTTTTATTCTTACTGGAGGGTAAGTTATTTGTCCGTTGATTGCGTGGAACTTTCCATCTTGGTGTTAAGTTGTTTGCTTAGCACGTTAAACATTTTCCAGGTTTTAACAAGAACATATCAGAGAACTCTATGCTGGTTATTGATATTGAAGAATGAGTAGTAGGTATGAGGTGAATACTTCTTCATGTTGTGGTTGCTGAAATTTATTTGTTACAAGGAGCTTTTATTCTTACTGTAGGGTAAGTTATTTGTCCTTTGATTGTGTGGCACTTTACATTCTTGGTGATAAGTTGTTTGATTAACACGTTAAATATTTCCAGTTTTAACAACAACATATCAGAGAACTCTTTATGCTGGTTATTGATATTGAAGAATGAGTAGTATGTGCTGAATACTTGAGTGGAATCAAAAATATTTGATTCCTTAATGTTGTCGGAGCTGAAATTTATTAGTTACAAGGACATTTTATTCTTACTGCATGGTAAGGCATTTGTCTATTGATTAAATTCTTGGTATAATGTGGTTTGATTATACCGATAAAAGAACTCAGTGGAGAGCTGTATCAAAGCAATCTCAGGATTGATGACTGATGATGATGAAGGTTGTATGATATTCACTCTTTCAAAATTTTCCAGGTGCTTTTGCCGGTGGTGCTAAGTTATTGGACTTGTAGTTGATTGCTCAGATCTTGCCAAGATCTGTATCTTACCAAGATTCATAAGTAGAGAAAATTTTAATCCTGGATATTGATGTTGAAGAATGAGTAGTTTATGCTGATTGCTTGAGTGGAATCAATCTTATTTCATGTCTTCAATTTGTTGGAGAAAAATGTTGTCTGTTATAAGGAGCTCTCAATTCCTATTTTTTGTCCACTAATTGTGAGAATCTTAGCATTCTATGCGTATGCTTTTTTGATATGTATGTACACTTTCCAAAATTTCCCAGGTTTGACCGAGATTCGTATGCTTAGAAACTATTGTGCTGGTTGTGGATGTTGGATTTTGAAGAATGAAAAATGGGTACCTTGAATAATTTTCTGGAATCAAGTGTACCAGCTAATAATTTATCATTGGAGCTTAATGAGTTTCGTTGTAACGTGTACTTGTTGCCTGTTGGAGGATCTTCATGGGAATGAAACTTATATTGGTTGTGAAATTGACCTGTTCTTATTTTACTAAGCCATATATGATGGAAAACATGAAAGCATTGATGCTGATCTTTTGTGCAGCAGTGTATGATGTTGGATTTGTGTTCTGGTTACCTCTGTGGCAAAAAATTTTTATTTCCTGAGAGTTATCTGATATTTCTATGTTAGGTTTACATTTATATATATTTTGTTATGTCCTCAGACACTGTTGGCATTCCCGTGTGTTCACAATAAATCTAGGCACTTAATTATTATATCATGGATTATACCGATACTACATATTACTTTCTTCATTGTAAAATGGATTTTAGTAAGTTTTTTAATTGGAGAATTGAATTCTGTGAAGCTTTTCAATTCTTATTTATCTAATTTAAGATAATTATTTCAGACTTTCGTTGACCTCTTAATCCTGTGGTATTGGAAACAAATTTGGATGTTGTGTTGTGTTTTTTGTTGTTGAAAGAGTCGCAATCTGGCCATTATTCTGTTGCTTTCCCTTGATTGACTTGAAGGAAAAGAAAGTGGTTTCATTGTGGTTAAAATTTGTCATTTGTTGAGGTGTTTCCATAATCTATTAAAACCTTTTTTTTTGCTTGGGTAAATTTCCAAAAATAATGCTTATTATCTATTAGAAAATATGTGGACTTTTTATTTCCTAGTACTTGCACTTGTCACCAAGCCTTTCATTTTTTCAGGACAGACTTGTGAGTTTGCAGGACCTTTTATTAAGCCATTTCTGGAAACCATTTGTCATTTACTTTCCGGTAATCAAGAATAAGTAGTGGCAGTTTCTGACTGGAAAAGTTGTGACTTGCTATCCTGTTATGCTCCTTGCAGATCGGTTTTCCATTTTTCACTTCACTCATGCATTGTATATATTTACATTCGATGTTGATTAGCCAAAGAAGTTGAATCTTGTACTTGAAAAATCTGACTATTGTTTTGTGAATTAATGTTTTCGTTTTTTTGCCTTTAAATAAATATTCATGTTTGAATTTTTTTTTCTTGACGAACAAAATGATGGCCTTTTTGTAAATTTATCAGCATGAATCTTTTCGATTTAACTAGAGTACAAAATGTCATTAAGAGGTAACACGGCTCTTTTCCAGGTGCTTTGATAGTGAAAATGGAGTAATATTTGTAGAAAATATAGTCTTCAGGTACTTCGGTATTATGTCATTGACAAAAATTATTTTATCTGGAGATTTGGTCAGTACTTACATCGTACAGTAGTGGTTCTTAACTAGTTGACAATTTTTATTTGAATATGGACAAATTGCTTCCACGCACTGAATAAAATGTCGTTTCTGCATTCTTTTGAAATGTATATTTCGAAAACAACAATAAAACTAGCATTCACTCAGTTTGTTGTGAGTACTATAAGTTCGCGATGGCCTCACAACCACCGTACTACTTCTTGAACTCAACCTTTGTGTTTTTGTGCATTGCCAGTTATTTTTCGAGTTCGAGTTTCGCCAACACGCACGGTAATATCATAGCATAATTCTCAGTATTATCTAAGAGATGCACAATATCATAATGTCAAATATGCTTTTAATATCAACTGTATTAAGGCCGCTTTGCACGACACAATTTCTTGTACAAATGCTTGTATGAGGAAATTGTACCGTGTAAAGCGGCAAATTGTGTGAACGCTTGTGCGAATGTCTGATTGACTATACGGAAAATAGAACCTGTTCTAATTCCATTCAGACAAGCATACAATTTCGTTCGGTTTATACAAGCGTTTGTACAAGAATGTGTTCAAAACATTTTATCGTGCAAAGCGGTCTTTAGGCTCCATTTTAAACGCCCGCCGCTGCTTGTCCTCCACAGTATGTCACAGCGTAGCTGCGCAGAACGGACGCATTTTCGTCCTCGGGAGTGACCTACCTAATGTATTAAAACCATGGCCTAGGCCATATCAAATCTTTCGCCGTCATGTGGCCTTTGGATCCCATTCACAATCAGATCTGCGATTATTTAAGCGTCTCCGGCCACGCCTCCGGACACACGACGTCGAGATCTCCGCATGAAAAGGGCGCCTTTCCAAAAACAGGGATCGTTTCCGTCACGAGAGAACCTATCGGGCCAATGGGAGCGTAAGGGAAGGGTCAATAAACATTGGGATCGAATGAGGGCGTCAAAGGAGTAGAACCCACCAAAGGTAGGTATTCTGTAATGGTCTTAAGGCGCCTGGCGAGTGATATGGATTCTCCAAAAGCCGACACTACACTGATCGAAGATTGTGTCCAAGATATGCTATAGTTTTCGATACAAGTAGACTTATTCCCAGTATTCCATGCAAGATACATAAATGAGTTCTGAAATCATGCTTACCAATTATAATTTGGCTGTAATAATCTTTGATTTGATCTTTGATCATAAAATGGAATGTAACACAAAAAAATAAAAAAAGGTATGCCTTCATGCAATATCATATAAAAAAAAGGTATGCCTTCATGCAATATCATATTTAAAAAAAAGGTATGCCTTCATGCAATATCATATAAAAATGATATTGCATGATGTTGCTCAAAAAATACCAGCAATGCAGCTATGGTAAATATTTCTTAGGTCAGCTTTACAATTTGAAACATGAACCACTATAAAGTAACCACTCTAGACGCTGCATAATAATTCATAGTTACACAGCTTTACACTTTTCGGTCTTGTTTGTAAATCAACATAGGAATAAAACTTGACGGAATCGTGCAAAACTGCTTTATCGCCCATAAATTCAATATTATTAATAAAGAAGTTGAAGGAAAATCTGACGGTTTAGAAATTAACTATGGAAAATTTCAATCAAGCTATTAGTAAATATTATAATACCTGCACTGATCACTGTGCGAAGGAAGAAATTTTTCAGGAAAAGAGATCAAAAAATGCACTTCAGAATCTATAGGTGAATGTTGGTTGAAGTAGCGCGATTTTAAACAAGTGTGGTTGTTTGGCTGGTTGATTTAATGTTTTTTTATTGCAGATATGAATTACAATCCAGATACGAATACCAAAAGTGGAAGAAACACCCTTCATTTCAAACTGTTACAGTTCGCCTATAAGCCGTTTTGTTTTTTTTTCTAAATTATACGCTCGGTTTAAAATGCGAGTTTGCAACATAAAGTTTTCTCTGTTAGGGCAACACTTAAAGGCTTGACGGGCCGTGTTGTGGTCCCTGTGCCGCCTGTTGAACACCACTACACTAAGAGATAGTCACGCGAGGGAAATATTTGATCTCTACCAAGTCTAGTATAAAGTAAAAAAAAAAAGAATTAAAATTTGAAAAGGTAAGTTATTCACGCTCGTTAAGAATCTATAATAAATTGGAATTTTACAGGAAAAGATAGTATTCAAGGATTCCCTCCGTGGAAAATTTTGGGCTCTTACGGGGAAAATCTTTGAACGAGAACATAAATAGCCTTAGCACTCCCACCGCAGCCGGTTTTTCCTCGCGATATTTCCCACCTTGAGCAGTCCATATCTCCCATCCTTAATATCTCTTTATCCTCCTTTCGTCCTATCTTCCTGTCAAGCAGTCAAGAATCCCACGCCTCCTCTTCCCACTCCCCTAATCACAAAAGATCCTCGCTTCCCTTAAACCCCTAAGCATCCCATTACCTCCAAAATCTCCTTCATCCACTTTTTATCCCCCAAGAGTTTATTCCAATTTTCCTCTCACACACATATTCATCTACCCCGTCACATTTTCAAAACACCTTTCTTCAATTTTAATGCTTTTTCAGGCGTTGCGGAATAAGGATAACGAACAAGTTCGCGCTTGCAACGGGACAGAGAGGGAAGACTTGTGGAGGAAATAAGGAGGGAAGGTGGGTGGATAGGAATAGAGATTACAGACGATTGGGGGCGTGCGGCACGTTTTTTAAGGAATATTCATGATAAACATGTGAGAAAAGATTAAAAAGATGGGCATTTTAGATTTTAATAAGAACGCTATCACTTACATCGATCCGAAAAGAAACTGTAAAGGAAAGTAGGAATTGAAAAATATGTAAGCAGAGGAGGGATACTGCAACGAAAACTCATCAGATATCAGTGAGAAAAACATGAGATAAATATGAAAACCCGTCGTTATCAGAGTAAATAGGGTAGAATGAATTCAAAACACTTCGGTCCGAAACCTTTGGTAGGGAAAAGTAAATAAGAGCAAAGGAGCGTGAATAGGTACGACAAAGGAAGGATTCTAGAGTGAACTATTAAGTATCAATATTTAGTAAACCATTCTAAAGAACATATTTTGCATAGTTCTGAGACGTGAATCCTTCAAAAGAACACATGGAAAGAATATGTCTTCGAATTTTGGACTCGGAAAATAATCCAGAATATAAAAGTCAATGGAATTCAAACTTTAATGTAGTTAAAGAAATTCCTAACTGATCAATGACTTTTATACAGCCAGGTGGACACTTTAAGTTGCACATGTCTTTAGGATGGTTAAGTAACACGTTTTTCTTTGATGAAAAGCATTGTACCTCTTGGTTTCTGTCACTTAATCCACGTTCCGCGATTACTCACTCAATCCGACACACCCTCAAGACAGGGGCGGTTACCATTCTTGTCCTCCTTACGCCCACACTACCAATGAAAAGACAGGCTATCGATATATATTTTTAAAAACACTGTTTTGAGGGGGGGGCGACAGCCCGCACCCCTCCCCCCATTCCCCTGCCCCAAGGTGACTTACAGGCAGGGGCGGATTCAGCATCAAATTTGGGGAGGGGTCATGACCTGGGTCCGGGGAGTAGCCCCCCCCCCCCCCCCCCCCCCCCCCCCCCCCGATGGAGAGGGGCGTTCTCCCGTTTAAATTTTTTTAAAATACCCATTTTTTACGCATTTTGGAGCCTAACATTTCATTTGCATTCTTAACAACTAATGAAATTGAACAATTTTAGACATTTAAGTTTAACAAGTTTAACAATGGAGAATAAATAAATAGCCAACTTGAAGTTTAAAATAATTATAATATATTGTTTCATACAACAGTCAATGTGAACAAATTTCATTGGAAAAGGTTTACGGTGATGATAAGCACATACATAAAAGTTAAAAACTATCTGTTTAATTAGGGGATTACTAAAAAGTTTGAGTTGCGTGCTAATATTGCTGTACGGTATCATCAGTATCATGTAACAAAAGAATTTATAGAAAGCCAACTCATGATCAGTTTTTCAAATTACGATAGTGGGAAAATCTTGAAAATAATTGCATTCAAAATGTTTTTAAAAAACCGACAGCTGAGGTCATTTACGCCATTTAGGATAGGTAGGTAATTGGGTAATGGTAGGCGTTTTCAGGTAACGGAGGAAGTGTGGAGAGAAACCCGGTGTCAGCATTAGCCTTCTCTTAACGAAAGGCGCCAAGGGGACCACGGTTTAACGTCCCATCCGACGGACGGAGTACTGGACTTAAAATGCCCTCCACTAGGCACTCAAGTGGGGACCGGTTTTCCAATGAAAAATCTGCCGCTGCCAGGAATCGAACCCGGGCCCTCGAGATGGGAGGCTCTAGCCACCACACCAACCCGATCGGTTGTTTATTTCTAAAGATGGTTCATTGTATGTTAGTAAAAAGTCTTTTCTATTATCAATTACACATACATGGAATCGGTTTTACTCGTCAGTGGTAAGATCACCTTTTTCTCCTAAGATTATCAAACTTTTTAATGGGTACCTTAACTAATTTCCTAAGTGGAGTCACGTTGTGGTGGACACTTCCTAAGCCAGATGAAAAAAGTACACAATATTTACAGTACAGTCCCCTGTCTTTATGAGACACCACAAGCCAGTGGACATTGTCAAGATGTGATCTCCGTGCATATTTTTTGTAGGCTTTCCTTTCTTCATTACTTCGTTATGAGGGAACTGGTAGTCTAACTGAGGGAACTGGTAGTCTAACTGAGGGAACTTGTAGTAGAGAAGTTCACGGTTTCTGCAACAACGTAGCCTTCCCCAAGCAGCATCATGATATCGGTCCAATATCATTTTTACACCGTCACATATCACTTATTGGTCAATCCGATATTGGCTACCAATGTCGGCAAATGTCAAAAATGATAACATTTGCTGACGATATTGGGCCGATATTAATTTTATGATAAAAAGACATCAGTCACCACTATACAGTGGCATAAAAATGATATTGGGCCGACGTATGTTTGATATTACCATGGACTGATTTTTCATTAACATGATATTGGGATGATTTAAAAAGTAAGATAGCTAAAATGTATCCTGGATAAACATGTTACAAATATTTATAATCAGGGACGATCGTACAATAAAAATGCGATGGAAAAAGAAATGGAGAGAGTCGGTTTCGATCTAGGAATGTTCACACTAAAAACCCTGCACTGTACCCCTTACCCAACTCTCCTAATAAAATAATTATAAGGATTATAAGGATTCATTATAATAATGAGATAACTACTTTACTGCTGACCCAACGTCCCTCAGTGAAAGATGCGTAACTTTAAGCGTTATCACTATAGTGAAATATTTCAGATTCGTTTTCTGTTGAAGTTATTGGAGTTATAACCCAATATTATAATACCGAATATGTTCACATTAATTCACATGCGAAAAAAATCACATGGACCGGGAATAGAACCACGGACCTTTGACTGCGGAGACCACTACGCTACCCAGGATCCCTAATTCGCATGGCAAATTCACGGAGGTTCAAGGTACTACTGTCGGCGCAGAAATTATGTGCACTCGAGTTTGAATACAAATAACAAGTTTACAACTAGGCTTACAGAAAAACTAATCACACCGGTGCTTTTCTTACTTCATTTTGCGTTATTGAGTGGCAAATTTAAATTTTTAAAACGTATTTGCATATTTTTTACAACGGTTGTGACGTAAAAAGTGCCTGTTTTTGACGGTGTTCGAGCAAAGCACCGACTTTGATGACCCGTAAATCAATACTAAGTCGTTCAATTGTAACCAAAGTTTAAATAGTTTTAGGTATACATGTTTTCTATGCATACTGTAAGTTTCCAGTATATAACGTTAAAATAAAAAGAGCTGTTATCAATTTTATAAAAAGTTAGCAATTCGAAACTGGAGTGTCGTAGAATTTCGTTCTTGGTGGCGTTAAAATCCGCATGTCCTGAACGTATCCAATATGTAATTGTCTAATATTTCAACACATTTGTTTAATTTATATCGAATGGTATTTATATTGGCGAAAGCGAGTCCCTCAGAAAGCGACTGGCATTGTTTAAGCCATGGTCCTTATATTACATTATTTTATAGGGACCTTGGCTTAAGCCGTGCAGTGTTGCCGCGTACATCCTCTCCTGGGCCCCCTAGGCATCATAAGGGAGCAGATTTAGGTACCTTTTTCAGCCGCTAGATTTGGGCATCGACGAGTGCATCCTTTTCCCATGATGGAAAGCGAGAATCGCCAGAACAGTGGACTCGATGAAGATAGCTACCGACAAGGGAAAGTATTTTGGCTGAAAGTTTGTTGATATTTTTATAATTAGTCGTGTTGATTCGTTTATCACAATAAAATATCGTTATAGGGAGTAGTGACCTGACGGAGAGATTCATTCAGAAGTAGGAGAAGGCCGAATTGTTCTACATTAAAATAAATGTATTATCTAAATTTCGGAAAAGATGAGAAGATGCTAATCTACGGTACTCTAAACTCAAATTAAATTCTGTCTGTACACAATGGCATGAGAAATTTAACAATATGGATTGTGTTAGATTTTGTACATAATTTGTCATCCCTTTCACATTCTCTTGTTTTTCATCGGTTTCAATCCCAGCAGATGGCAATACCTGCGTAAGGAGATTCCCAATTCACGAATATGTCCCAATTCGTGCCCCCTTTTGGGTTAGCCAGCTAAATTTTAGGCACCCAAATCCATGCTTGCTAATGCCTAACGAGTTGGGACACAGCTTATTTTATTTTTGAGCTTGTTTTTACAGTAGCAAGTGCTACGCTCTACGATAAATGCAACTTAAACTTCTCTCACGTTTGGGACTTGTAGCCAGGCAGTTGCATATACACTCACTTTAGAAGAAGGGAAACCTCCCTTCCATTCCTATCCTTATACCTTTCCTCCCGGTCTGAAGCGCCTATTAGTGCGGAAACAGACTTGAAAACACCCATGAACACTCACTTTAATCCTTTACAAGGTTACATAAACTAATAAAAATTAAAAGTTTTCGATAAAATTTGGGGGGGGGGTCATGACCCCTGTGACCCCCCCCCCTGAATCCGCCACTGCTTACAGGATACTCCCTTAGATGTAAATGAAGCGACCAAAAATATTTTCCTAAAGCTAGGCGAGAAATTGATAAAGACGAAGTCCGTCAACTCTCTTAACTCAAAAGGAGTAGGTAGTGCATAAACTACGTTACCGTTTTCGGTGATTTTTTCACGCGCTCCCCCCAATCTTTGACAACAGTGGTATTTGTCCCATTTCCCACCCTCCGGCGTGTAACGTTGTCTCTATAAATGAAACTACCAATTCAGACATATTTTCTCAACTTTTATGTGAATTAGTTTTAGGGAGAGGTTGAAATAAGCATAACTGGGAAAGTTACCAAAAAAAATTAGCTAACTGATGAAAGTTAAAGTTAATCTCTGTAAAAATTAACCAGTTAAAGTGAAAAGTTAATATTGTGAAAAAGTACCTGATTAAGGTTAAAGTTAAAAAAGTAACTTTTACGCTAAAATTTATGTCTCAAAGAGTTTATCAAAGTTTATAAATTTTTACCCTGTGAGCCGCTAAAAAGCGTGTGGCAGGGGGTGGTTCTGTATGAATAATATTTTCATTAAAACATAATATGTTTTGTTTAATGTACTTCAAAAAATTATAGAAGCGTTGTAGATGGTTGTCGTGCGTGGGGAAAAAAATTCTTGGTTCCCTTGGTCCGAGAGTTGATTTTTCTTAATGCGTCGCTTCAGTTCGCCGCGCTGATGTAGTGCGGAAGTATAAATATGTCTGCCTTTTCAGATTCGAAGTTTTTAAGTAATTGTAATCTTCCGGACAACCATCAAGATTCTAGAGTTTCCCAAACAAATTCTTCCAATAGCTGGGTGACACTTCGCTATTCGGTTCATTGGAATTTGTTACAAAATTTGCTACTTTCCTTTGAATATCATTCAGTTACGGAATTGAATATGTATACATATATTCATTGGATCCAAAATGCCTGATGCAAATACCAGATGAGACCTTACAAGCGTATCGAGTAATTAAAAAAAAATGCTCATAAGGATGCACACATGTATTACGTAATACTGATTTAGAGCATATTTTATAACCCTAAAGCGTACCGTAACATTCTCTAACCCCCACCATAAAAAACGAAACCTCGCCAATTATTCCTCCCATTTTTTAATGATAAAAATCGAGCTTCTTTATAAATACCTCATTTATTTCCCAATGCTATTATTTATCCATATATTATTTTTCGTACGATCATTATTATTTGAACAAGGAGGTAATATATTTACAATATTTTAAGCTCCCAACGCTAGGGAAGGCTGAAGTCACTCTCTCCTCTGTCACCACCCCCTTTTAGCGTTGCTTGATTTATGGCAGCCCCCTTAGAATATAAGAAACGAGAAGTCTCTTTTAAAATTCAGTTAAGGAGAAGGGTAGAACTTATCGGGCAAATACTGAGAAAGTCTGGTGCCTTTAATACAACCATAACGAGAAACGTGAATGGAAATAACTAAAAAAAGGCCATGGATGTCGTAAACGCACGAGGGTAATGAAGGATAAGGGAAAAATACCCTGATACGAAGGGAAAGGCCGATATTAAATTAGGGAGGAGTGCTACGTCAACTCAATGTTAAGGGTGATGACCAATGATGAAGACTGGCGGAAATGAAGACCCTAAAGAGCCACATTTCCGGCGCAAAATATAATATGTTTCACATGGAGCCGTTTATCAACCTGTTTGGCAGGACGGCAATAGAAATCAATACCACCAAACCTGCCAGAATTTTTGATATACTGGTACGTCGACGTGAGATTGGAAAAGACGAACGTCACCCTCAAAAATATATATTGATATTTTAACGAGTGGAGTAATAGTTGGGACAGCCTCACAGTCCATGCCATTGCAAAATTACGATTCATGGCGGAGTCGTAGGTAATAATGATGGGCATATTTTGGGTACGGAGAAATTCATGCATACCAGCAATACAGGAATACTAGTTCTGTGGAGGGAAGATACATCTAATTTGACCCGTTCATTAAGAGTCGTGGGAATACAGTATCGTGCAAGGATGGATAAAGAAAGATGAGGTCAACAAATTGTGTCACGAAGGATGGCGATGAAGTTACAGGACTCTGTGTTGAAGCACTTGACGATTAAATACGCGGATATTTCCGCGGAAACGCGGAGCTGAAACCACAAACCTTGTATAAAATGCTGCCAGTATTTGGATAAGAGATTGGATTGAATGATAATGCCATAAAAAAGAACTGATTTCTCCATGCATATTATGATTTTCTTTACATGATCAAGTGATTGTAAGGCATGGGATGCAAATTTATATATTTAGAACAAGAAAATACTTCAATATATCCTGATCACGGTAACTTCATGCTCCTAAAGGAAAATATGACATACTTTACAGCGCAGACTATACACCAAACCGGCGACATAAATATGACGAAAGTTTATAGGATTTCAAAGATGAAGAAGGCACATAAAAGTTGTATTGTGTAATATATTGTTGCATTATGAATACTAGTACGTTATGACAATTTATCGCAACTGACTTATTTGAAAATTTTGTCCAATTTTCCGCAAAATGGCATCTAATTGGAATGGCATGAATTCTATTCTGATGCCGCAAAAGATATTTACTTAGGTCAGAGAAAATCAAGCAGACTGGCAATACGGACATGCTAGTTTTGAGTGAAGATGCATTTAATTTGACTTTACCCGTTCATTTAAAGTGGTGGGAATATAATCACGCGCATACTTTCCCAATAAACAATGCAATTAACTAAACAAAAGCAAGGGGTAAAGTGCAAGTAGAGCACATTTCTTCTCACAATCCCTTCATGAAAAACTACTTGAATTACGTTTTGCATTTGGAACCTCCATTGTCGGGTTGATTGCAGACCTAAGCAGTTACCAATTCCGTGCTGAATTCAAAGTAACGGATAGTGCAGATTAAGGAAACGTAGCCAAAAATGTAGATTATCTGTAATTCCATTATCTCTTCATCCGAAAGTTCTCCTGCTTAAATCTTGCATCCAGGTCTGGGCATTGTTTCAAACACATTTTAAAACACGCACTTGAAATACTTTTATATCTTGTAATTGTCATTCCAAATACTAGTTTTAGTATTTTCCCATTCCAAAAAACAAAATACAAATGTTGAATACCTACTTCTAAAGTAGGTTTTATCCTAGTTTTTTTTTTTAAACTACGATCCAAAGGCTGTTTCATGAACAAATGAATGTAGAGCATGAATTAAGTGTGGAAACATTATTCAGTTTCTATTTTCATTATTTATTGGCATGAATTGCAAACTGGAATGAATAAGACATTGAAAGAAACAGAAGTGACAAACTGAGCTCAAATTTCTACTTTATAGAGTGCTCCGCGTCCAACAAAATCTTCTTAAATCATCCAAGGTTTATTAGGACATCAGTTATTATACCCTTGTTCCACGAGGTGGAATTCACAGTGTGATTGTTTTAGTTAATTGATGAAGCATAACGATAAGTCTAATTTATCTTTGACATACTCAATTTAAGCAATGCATTTAAAGGAGTTGAGATTGAGTATTTAGAAGTTTTTTTATCATGACGAAGCCAATGTCACTGCCTCTGATTACTTTCAGGGCCAGAAAACCTGCTCTTATAATAATTCATTTATGAATAACTACTACCCACATGAATGTCTCTACGCAGCAGATTCCCAAATTTGATGAAAAATATTTGGGTCCTACACTTCAAATAGCAAAATCATTAGTGAAAAGCTTGGATAGTAGATTTGAACGTTTTTTTTTCATTTATCTCCTGAATTGAATTATGCGACTTGAGGTTCTTGTTTTCCTCCAAGTTTCAAGTTGCGGTCGCTTCCAGACAATACTTCGGACTCAGAGCTGAAAACATCCAAAATCTCTGTATTTATTCCTTTTATATATTCCTTTCTACACCGCCAGTACATTGGATATACACATGGCACTAAGAGGTGTGTAGAGGATGATTACTTTTATATGCTCTCTATTATTAGTGAAAAAAGCAAAAGCCCAAATTCAGTTGGAGGTAATAATCTATTTTGATGACAGAAACAGGTCTCTGTCAAGTTTGAAAAACTATCCTAATATTAAGAAAATGCTTATCAGATTTAACACAGGCCAATGGCCATCTTCACCAGTGGTAGGACTATTTCATTTGATGATTTTTTCCATCCTACTGTGAGGATGCCTGTCTGACAAACCTTTTGAAAAATTTGTAATCCTCAGGAGTCACAATTCATTCAGTAAGAATGACACTTGATAAGTTAAGGGTTAAGAATGTAAGAAAATTAGTTTGTGTACTCCAAATGTTTTCATGATATGCGCACAACCTAATCCTTATTGTCCTTGAATGCGAAAGCAAAAATTAAAGTCTAAAAATATCTTTGTTATTTTAAATGTACTTTGTAATTTTTAAAAAAATATTTAAAATACTATTTTGTATTTCAAATACTCTCAGAAAAGTATATTATATGAACTTTGGACTCCGAATACATTTGGAACAGTATATTGGGCCTCGTGTTGCAAATAGTCCTCGGCCAGTATTTTGTGCAGCCCTGTGCACATCCAATTATCTCCATCGAACTCAAGATTGTTCTCTCACGAGTGACCGATCCATTTTCCAACCTTCAAGAAAGCATCTTACACCTTGTTGGATGACATCGAGAAGGATTTATGCTCTCTCCGTTTATTTGGACGAGAAATAAGTTTCGAGGCGCGGGGGCGTTTCATTCCCTTCCTATCTCATAATGTTTTTATCTCGGTGATTCCGATTTAATCCGAGGCGACAGAGGGTAGAGCCGAGATTATTTCGCCTTCTTCTTCCCGCCCAATCGAAAAAGTGACGAGCTTCCAAACTTGACAAACGGAGCGGCGACGTGGACCTCCTTCTCTGCTCTCCCTTAAAAACATCCGTCACCTTCCTCTTTTCCTTTCTCCTCCTCCTTTCCCCTTCCCTCCCTTCTTGTCTTTCATCCGCCTCCCGCTTTCATGCGGGTCCAAGCATCCCCGGCCATCGATCGGCTGAGTATGTTTCGAAAATGAAATCGTCCAGGGAGCCGTTTCGCTCTATCTCTCCCACCTCGTCCCCCACCATTGAATGGGGAAATTGTATATAAAAGAACTGAACCGCTCTTATTTAATGTTTTTCCTCTGTACATACTTACATCGTTATCATCAGCCAGTCAATTCCTTGGAATTGGTTTGACGCATTTTTCCACTCTCTCACAGTTCCACACACTCACAGCTCTCACAACACTTCCATTCTCTCTTCTCACAGCTAATCTCTTCATGTTAAAATGGTTATTTCCCTTCGCATCCTTCACTTCTGGCTTCATTTACCTAACCATGTGAGGTCTGAATTAGCCATTATTCCCATTAGCTTGTCCCTAGATGATTGTCTGCACTAGGCATGTCATCTAAGACAGTGTCAAGTCAATCGGCAACAATCTCAAGATAGTTGTTGTTAAGTTGTCCAGTTCCCTTTCCAAAGTTTTCAGCAGTCTTCTCTTTTCTCCAATTCTTCTTAGGGCTTCTTCGTTAGCTACTCGGTTGATCCATTTATTCTTCATCATTCTTCGGTAGCACCACATGTTAAAACTTCCAGCGCTAAATTCTCTGCTGAAGTTATCGTTCACGCCTCGCTGTCATATAGAAGCACGCTCCAGTTATACTTCTGACGTATTGTTTCCTTACTTCAACGCTCGTATTTTCAGCTGTTTGTTAAAAGTAGATTCTTATTTTAGTAAAAAAATTTCACTTTGTTTGGGCTATTCCACTTCCTTTTTCCTTCTTGCTTTGCCCATCGATGGTTAATTGTCCCCCAAGATAGTAGCACCCGCTTACCTCTCCTAGCATATGTTTTCCTAGTTTAACATTGGTATTGGTGTCTTCTTTCCTCCTTCTGATTGATACTCTGGTGACATCTAGCCTAAGTATTTTCCATGTTGACTTGTCTATCTCTGCGATGACGGCTATTTCGTAAGCGAATCACAGCAACTATTTTTTTCACCGAGAGTATTCACTCCTGAAGCATTTTCATTCATTTTATTAATGGCTTTTCCAATGTAAACATCAAAAAATATGGGAGATGGTTAACACTCTCGTCTCATACCTTTCCATATTCTTGTACGTGCACTGCTGAGCTCAGACACCTACAATTATGAGGTACCTTATATTTAACTCACAATTTTCCTTGTCCATCTAATGGACCAATCTTGCTGTAGTTCGACATTTATACACCGTAGGCTAGCGTTTATAATTTAATAGGTTGTCTTTGCACCCAATTTTCATGCGAAAATTATAACTTCCTTGTGTCAACACTTAGGATGCATTATAATCACTCCTCAAAGTAACACATGGCGCTCTGGGCATTATTGACGGTGGAAAGGTTCATAGTGCCTTCATTTAGTAATTCGTTCCTTTTCATCCTTTTGGTAATGCATATTTTTCAAGAAACGTATCATAGATTGTACATGGACATATTCATTGATTGCTTTTTAGTTAGTTTTTCAGGAAAGGCGGCCGACAGCTGAGGTCATTTGTGGATTGATTGTTATTATGACAAATTTAATTATGTATGAAACTAATTATTAACCTATTAGTACCTACCCATTGGGCAAGATAAACACTAAAGGGTACTTTGTTAATAGATTATGATAGGTTCAACTTTATCCGCCTAAGAAATTTCAATCTAGTAGTACCTATCCATGATGTATTTACAAGTACAATTGCATTTTGCAGCAAAGTCAGTGTTTGTGCTGGGATACGTTTTGATAGTATTTGTGGAGTCGAAGCGATTTTCATAGTTAATGAGGAGTAGCATCTGACATTCAATCACCTTCTTTAACATTTTTAAAGCTGATACCACATGAAGGCCCTCATCCTCGCGTCGTCCTCATTATCCAGGACCGACCAGGGGATATTTCCTTCCTTATTTCTTTCCAGCGTCCGGTGATAGTGCCCCATCGTGCTTTCTGACTTCGGGGACTACCCTTGGCTAGCTGTTTACTGAGGATATTTCCCTTATAACCATCACCGGAGTGCTGGCTAGTCTCACATTCATAGGCTCCTAAATTCATCAAGATCAAGAGGCGGGATCACGGATACTTCCTTCACGCTGTCATAATAATAATAAATTATTGCCCTCTGGTAAAAATAAGAAATGTATACAAATTTTTCACACAAACTAGGTGATCTGTATTGTCATCTTCAAATCGAAATCAATACTGGATTAACTAATATATTACTCAAACTTAAAACATTTGTATTTGAGGTTAGAGTACTAACATGTCACCAGGAGGGCCCAGGTTCGAATCCCGGTAGTGGAAGTCATTTTGCATCGGTAAACTGGCCCCTAAATGAGTGATTTGTGGAGTGTATTCGAGTTCAGTACTGCGTCCGTCGGATGGGACGTTAAGCCGTTGTCCCCTTGGTGTCATTTCGTAAGGAGCAGGCTAATACTGACGCCGGGTTTCTCTTCAACCTTCCTCCTCTCCTTCTTTGTGCCTTTCCTCCCAGTATGAAGCACTTATTAGTGCGGATACAGAATTGAAAATACATTTGATGAACAGGGATTATCTCCGATTTCAGATATGTATTCTACAAAAATTGTCCAAAGAAAAAAATGCAAATAAACTAAGCACTAGGTATTCCATTTGTCACTTCCATTATAACCCCGCTCTTATGACTTGCTCCAAGAACCGAGGCTGTTATTACTGTGACCCAGACAAAATTTGAAGGATTGGTGTCACATTCGTCCTACACGTAATAAAAAAACGATTGTGCGTTATGCTATCGGGTCATAGGACGCGATCAACCAGAGTGCTGGCAGAGTTAGGCGTTGAAACACGTGTTGTGTATTAAGTGGTACATTAAATATGAGGGGACAGTGCAACTTGTGCAGTTTATTTTAACCCCAGCGTGCTAGCAATGAACTCAAGTATTCTACCCAAGTTGACCATAATGGGATCGTTTACCATATTTTTATTACCGAATCTGATGTAGTTTGTAAAAAAATGAAACCCATATTTTATCATTTTTTGATCCGCCAATAAGTTCTCGAGTTATAAGCGACGAAAAACTAATGTGTTTTAATCCTTTCGGAAAAGTGGGCGTGCATGCGACCTCTTGCGTCATCCACTTCGTCCAATCACAACTGAGCCCGCGAAGCTACTTCGCCTCAGCGCAATGGAGGGAGGGGGGGCACATCGGACTCTGCCAATCGGAGGGATTGCGACAGGATCTGTACGAGCAGATCTTCCGAAACCCCCCTTTATTCTCATTTCCCTTTCCCTGGAAGCAGTCAAGGACAGGGGTGGATGACGTAAATGATCTCAAAGCAACTTCTTCTGTGGGCGTCACCTTTTGCTTATTTTAATTTTAGATGTATGAGTGAATGGCTCTGATTATAAGATTAATTTTTCACTATAATTCATTTTTCGTTTCCATCTAACGATTTCATGAACAAAATTGCAATTTCGATTCCGAATAAACGCCCCGATTATGATGATATGATCGTGTTGTTGTTGCTATTTGAGGATACTGAAAAACAAGATAATGTATAGTACGGAAGTTCTCGAGGAGAAAGAGAATTTATTTGCTACTTACGTTTTAATAAACGTTCATTATTCATAAGAGGCCCTATAAAACGTAATGTTTTGTACGTGAGATGTGGGGCCTAATAGCTCCAAAATGCACCTATTCTGGCTTCATTTACACGCAGCTTCATTGTCTAGCACATCAACGCCTCCTTCAGCACATTTAAACCTCCTTGCGGATATCACACGTGTTCAAAATGTATCAAAAACGCACACGGGATTGTGAGTGTGATCTTGGGAAACCCAAAAATAAATTCTTATCCTTTCGTTGAACAAAAACAACCCTTATAGGAACCTGACGTATTCTGCGCACTTAAATATTTGCGGCAAAAAATCCGACATAATCCCCACCGCATTTTGTTTTCGGGAATTAGGGACACCACAATCAACTGAGATTGCATTTTTTCATATATCATGACGTGAGTAAATTAATTTCTCCATCTAAATGAAGATTAAATGAGATAGCATTTCATGAAAGAACAAGAAAGGAAAATACTGAGATGAATGGCCCAGACGAAGAGGGCATTCTACCAAAAGAAGAATCTACTTACAATTACAGCTGGAAAGAAAAGCTTGGAAGTAAGGAAACAATCAGAACTTATATCTGGAGCATGTTTCTTTATGGCAGTGAGGCATGGACGATGGCAGCAGCGGAGAAGAAAAGGGTGGAAGCATTCTGAATGTGGCGCTTCAGAAGAATGAAGGAATGAAGCCCTCGGAAGAGTGCGAGAATAGAGAAGTCGTCTGAAAACCACAAGAAAAAAACAAGACAACTTTATTGGCCATATCATGAGACATGATGGCCTGACGAAGACAATTGTCGAAGGAAAAGTCAACGAGATGAATGGCAGAGGCAAAATCGTTTGAAATGTGTAGAACAAGCGATGAAGGAATGTGACAGAGAAGAAATTGGGAGAATGGGTTAAATATTTTCTTATTTAGTTTCAAATTATTATGCAAAAATGAAATTCCTACTCACCATCATCATCATCAGTCAACAATCCCGAGATTGGTTCGACGCAGCTCTCAACTCGATTCCCCTATCAGACAATCTCTTCATATTTATGTATGTAGGAATACTGACGTACAAAAAAAGGATTGACCATGTATTCTCACTGTGGGAAATTAAACGCGGCAAAAAACGTCAGCCACGTTCCGCAGTCAAAAATGAGTTAAAAGAGCTAGAGTAGAAAATGCAATGCTACTACAACGTGCTATATAATAGCATACTCATACAATGGGGTTGTTTGCCATATTTTTTGTTGCCAAATCTGACAGTTTTGTAAAATAAAAAGACCCCTATATTTCCGTTCTTCGATCCGTCGAGTCGTTCTAGAGTTATAAGCGGCGAAAAAACTGATTTTTTTTAACCATTTCGGAAAAGTGGGCATGCGAAGGACTTGAACGTAATCCACCTCGTCCATTCACAACTGAGACTGCGCAGCTTCTTCGCTCCATCAAAACGCTCATGCTGGCTCTACAAGTTAGGATGAGAGGCCCGGATCAACCCACTTAACGACTGATCACGGCTGATCCCACCGTGTAGAGGCGCCACCATTGTTGTGCGCCGGAATTCGGAGATAGAGAGAGAGATCTAAATAAGCACAACATGTTATTATTATTCCTTTCCCATACTCCTGCCCTCATTGGGATTTTCACCTTTTACGGATCTTGAGTGTCCGGGAGACAAATACCTATTTGGTAGTGAAGGCTGCTCGGGTGCTCCACCGGGTAATCTCCTCCATGGGAGCACCCGAGCAGCCTTCACTACCAGCATACGCCGGGAAAGCATCAGATCCTTTTTCAAGTACCTATTTGCGTCCCGAGAGATGGAAAGTTTCACCTTCGTTCGGCCCTATATATACTGTAATGCAGCCAGCACTCGGGAGTGCGGCGCAGGAGATCGTTTCGTGAGTTCATTCCCGAATGTCGGGTCGGTCGACAGGAATCCGCCATAGGAAGCCGTTCCCCTCTCTCTCTCTCTCGGCTCTTCCCGTGTAAAGGTTCATTGCAAACTCCCCCACTGCTTTGCATCACATTTCTTTTTGTCATAATATAAATTCTGAGAAACTCAGTGTGGTGTACTTATTCTGACCATTCCGACGCTAAGGGCAAGAACCCATTTTTGTTGGCGTGTCGCCGCGCCTAGCAACCTCGAAGGAGGGAAGCTTGGGTGCGGGTCGGATGTGCCATAACACCATTGCTCAGCCGAGGAGTAGGCTCAGCAAGCCTCGGGACCCCAGCTTAAGTAATACGCCTTTTTTGTTCGGATTAAACAATTAGTGCGGCGCAAAAACACAGTTGCTGTTTAAAACCAGGATAAATAAGATTCTCAGTACAATGGAAGGAAGAGGGAAAAAAGTTCCGAACCGAACCAAAGGTAATAGAAAATGAAAATATGCCAGTTGAACTATCTCATTCTCTGAGTAAGTAGTCTTTACCAGTCATGTTGAGTGTTTACAATGTAATTTATAAACTTCGGCACCAGATGGCGAAGCCTCGATTTAAGTGCTTCGTGTAGAAATGAAAGCTGCTCAGCGTTCAGGCTGAGCCAAGTAGGTACGCTGAGCGCAGGCGGTCGAATAGAAGAGGCATCAAAGATTCTTTGCGCAGCTTCTTCGCAGCTTCCAAGACACACAGCTGACTCTGCCAATGGAAGTGGTTGTTAGACTTATTTCGGGTTATTTCGAAAGGCATAGCATATTCCACTACATCGCAATTTGTAAATAAGTAAATAAACTTCAGCACACTTTTAGTCACGCCAAAATGCATACGAAAACCCATAGATCAGTGGACATTCTTGCTCTAATCCCCTCCTAGCCTGGCAAGACCTAGAGCTAGCAAGACAGATTTTTATGCAAATGAATAAATAACTTTTAAATAAATTAACATATTTTGACTTGCAAGCACCCCTGAACACTGGACGTAGTATTTCAATAATAAAATATGAGCTTCAATAAGAAGAAAACTAAAATCCTATTGAGCAGAAGAGAGAAACTGAGGACAGATATCCGAGGAGTGAAATTAGAGCAAGTGCAGAACTCCACCTACCGCGTCAGCACTATAGGGGTCCTTGGGACGTAAGGAGCTCGACCGATATCAACCGAAGAATAGCACAAGCTAAGGAGGCCTTGAAGCCTTCGAAACATGGTGCTAGAAAACAATGCTGAAAATCAAATGGATATATAAAGTGGGAGCGAAGAGGTGTACAGAAGAGCAGACGAAGAAAGAATAACATGAATAGCCCTACGGCAAAAAAGTACCAGATGGATTGGACCATATACCTTGAGAAACAATGGATTAGTTAGAAATATCATTGAAGAGAAAATTGAAGAAAAGGTCCCAAGAGGAAGACTAAGGGACCATTATGGAGGGAAAATAAAAATAGGACGAGAAAGAGAAAACCTATCAGGTCGTGAGGGAACTTACTCTGAATTGGACATCTACATTTACACAATACCCACCATAATAGAGTGCATGGGATCCGAATGAATTAGGTTTGATCAGAGAACTAGACAGTGCGCAGCGTAGAGTAGCTAGGTTCCTTAAAAGGTGTTACGATAGGTTTAGTAGTGTATCAGAATTAATACAAGAATTACAGAGGGGATCATTATCAGAGCGCTGGTTAAATTACAGATTAAATCTCTTACGGATATTTAAATCGGATAGCTTTACTGAAGATGTTAGGCATATATTAAAAAAACCAGCATATTATACTAGATTCGACCAGATAAATAAGATTAGAGAGATAGATTGTCTTACTGATAGATTCAAAATGTCATTTTTACCCTGTACTATAAGAGAACGGAATAGGCAGAATAGGAAAGAGATAGGTAGGGGAAATATTTTTGAGTAGTCTGTACCTAGTGCATAATGCATGTATTAACAACCAATCCCTTATTACTATGTAGACAATAACAATATAGTTCCCTGAGGCCCTATAGTTGCATGAGACCCTATAGTTGCATGTTTGCATGTTTATAGTGCATGGTTGGTGATCTTCACCCCCTGCCACACACCCTCGCGGTGGCTTGCAGGGTATCGTGTAGATGAGGATACCACCATAAGCCACCATACAAGGTGTGACAAGGTAGTCCAAAGACGGAGTTAGAAAAGTAACTGATAGCTAGCTGCTGAGAACAACAGAATACTGAAATTTCTGTAACTGCTCTATTTACAGCTATTGTAAAAGAATTGTAGCGCGCTACAGCTACAGCTACTTACAAAAAATAGCTGCTACTACCCATTCCTGGTACCCGTCTTATGTTTAAACGACCTACAGCCCTTATTAAGTTAAAAAATTGAAATCGAAAAATATACGAAGATAGCGAGTAGAATTTTTCGATAATTTTTCCGGACACCTGAAGTACACAGAAAAACCACAGAACTACAATCTTAATCTACAATTATAATCTCGCACCGCGTGGCCATGTGTTCGCACGGCGGCAGATTTATCTAATCAAGCTTTGACTTTTGGCTCGAACCCACGCTATCTCCAGTATTACCTACTCTTTGTAACAGAATGCACTTGGTGAAGCCTTAAATACTTCATCTGTGGCAATTCCTCCCGCGGATTGGAGTTACAGTGGACTGACATTATCACAGGACTCAAGGGGATTGGTGCGGTATGCCAATTGAGCAAAGGTTAACATTCCGAGGGTCAGTACTCAAATCCCGGATGGGGAAAGTTTTTACCCATGGTATAGAAGCCCCTTGGAGATAAAATGGATCGACCGAGTGACTGATGAATAGGTATAAAGACAAGGGAGGGAAGTGAAGTTTCTTCTGAAAATCTTGAAAAGAACACAACATGACTTTATCGGACATGTCTTTAGACATAATGGTGTGATAAAGACAATCGTCAAAAGTAGAACTTAGAACCTCAGTGAAATTGCCAAGCGAATCAGGGATCCTGGGTAGCGTAGTGGTCTGCGCAGTAGCCTGGAAAGCCATAGGTCCGTGGTTGGGACGGTCCAGATGAATTTTTTCACGTGAAAATTAATGTAGTTATGAAAATTAGCTGCAATAATCAGTGCCAGGAAGAGCGGTTTTATTTGAGCCACTTTTTGAATATATTTTTATTTTTCAACTTTTTTTTGTATTACAGTTGGTAACCGTTGGGAACATGTCTCACGAAAGTAGCGAGAACGGATTTCACGAACCATTTGTGTTAAACTGAACCATTATTTGTCCTTTAGTGTACGCGTGAACGTTTCTAAGATAAAAGAAACATTTTTTTCTTTATACTGATTCGGACACGGTCTCGCTTGAACGGAGTGAAAAATCGGACGTCTCGGATAGGTAAAGTCTTATCAGGATCAAGTGCCTTGATAACAGGGCATTAAGTTGGAGTACCCCATGAAGGTATGCAATGGTGCGAATGACAATTGCCGGATGGGAGGGAGGTGGAAATGAAGGTGTTTGATTCAAGCAATCCGTGCTGGGGCTTGTTCAGGGGGTGGTTCTCTGACGCGTGACAATGCGAACACTCCGCCCCCGCACTGTGATATTTATGTTAGTACACTTTCCCTAATTGACGGAAATGACATCAGCAAGCGCGCAGTCTTCCGCATGTCATCTGACAACAGAACCTAGACGCCAGTCATTCTCGGCATATTTGCGGTGGTTAGGGAACTGGCGGCATAATATCGATTTCCGTGTGAGAAAAGTTCTTCCGTGATTCATCTAAATCTCCTTCGTACTCCGAGGGGCTGATAGAGAATGTTATGGCCGCAACCACGTAGTATATGCACACAATGACCTACCGCTAGGGTGGTTGGAAAGAAGTGATTCAAAATCTGGCTGGGACTAACATATACGTCTAAACAATTCCGTACAAGGTACCGCAAGGGGGTGAAGCAAGTGGTGAACCCACACCAAGAATGCAGTTTTAAAGAATTAAAATCCTATGTTAGTTACTATATTAAGAGTTCGTCCGTTGGTAAAAAAAATCTAAAATAAATTTACTTTACATAAGAAAAAAAGTAGCTTCACTTGAAATGATACTACCTACTAATAGCGATCCATCCTCTTTTTGGGCCGGACAATGTAACCTACCTGTAACATTTATTGACAGGCATGCAAAAGAAACGGGTAAATGTCGGACCTATCCTATTTTCCTCCTAGTGACCTCGATCTATTTATTACTGTCCCCAATTTTACACGGAAAAAACGGTGATCTCTCTGCTTTATCTCTTTTTTTTGTTGGATAACCCACCGTAGTACGTATAAATGAAAAAAATTATTTCCAACACCTCCTATCCATTTTTGTACAGGTAGTAGTCCCAGTCTATCACCCTTCCGCTATCGTCAGTAGTTCTTCCCCGACGGTAACCTTTTTCTCGCATATATGTCATCTACAAAAGGTTAATTCACACCAAACATACATTATATATAATGCATAAAAAGGATTAGTAATAATATTATAGCCTAAACTTCGCGACTTAAAACAGATAAAATTGCAAAGCAAGAATGCAAAAACATGTTGCAAGTAGGGTTAGCATTAAGTCGTTATAACAACATGCAACTACCTAAGATATCCATTGATGCACTTGGATTAATACTATTGGATATATTTACAGCTACTCATATCCCTAATTGTGCAAGGAAAGAAGCACATTTTGAATCTGTCTGTTTGGCAATCAATTTCTCTAATATTAAGATTATGGTACCATACTAAGTTAGAGATCGCAAAATATTTTTAACGTCATCAGTGAAAATATTCTATGGTAATTTTTTAAGAGATGAGGTCTAAATTTCAATCTACGGTCTGGAAATGATTCCCAATTTTGTCCATTTAGACTGGTTTCGCCATTATAGTTATCATACCGTCCCTTTTCAAATTTTGCAAATCTTCGCTGCATACGCCCCAGTTCATTATTAAGGCTTTTCTTTATTTCTTAAGGATCCCATATAATGGCAGCGTATTCCAAATTAGGTCTAACAGGGGAAAGTGGCTAAAACATCATCCGACGGGCGTAGCACTGAACCTGAAATACTCTCCTCACGAAACGAAAATAGGAATCCAGATAATATATCTGTAAGGATTCGAAACCTGCTCTGGGCGAGGGAAGCATTCTGACACGAGAGTAATTCTACCTTCTTCCACTCCAGATTACTCGTAACTTTCTCCACGGTTTTTCCGCTGAGGCCACCTCATCGAAGAATTTCCATTATTTTTCACTTTCATGTCATCTCAAAAAATTATTTATTTGAGTGAGTTTTTAATGATCTCATCTATTTTATCTCAACGAAAACTTAAAAACCCTTTGTTTGCTATGGCGAACAGCTTGCTTCTCTAAAAGTATTACATGCACCAAAAATTTTCATCAATTGAGTCTTTGATTTTTTTAATTGGTAAATAATTTATTTTTAATTGGTAAATAAATTTATTAGAGACCGAATACCCTAAGATTAACACTGGAGGATTTAATTTAAGCATATTTCTCCTTTCTAATTCTATTTTATTTCCAATATCCGCCATTAGCAAGAGATTTTGATACACCCATTTCCTTCCTCCTCCGTTTCAAAGTCTTAAACCACTTTTGATGGCATTTTCCGGGAATATTTGCTTATTAAAATCCGTTTCTCTGCGTAACAAGATATTCTTCATATTAAAATTTGTCATTTTTTCCCAGCTTCTTAATGAGAGAGAGGCAATTTTTGTTGTATTTCACCTTTTCCTGAAGGAGACCTGGGGGGTTATTTTGTAATCTCACCTTTTTAATGACTCTTTGCGGGAAGGCGGGAGATCCGTTTCGCTCTCTTAATGATCGGCTCACGGTTCGTGAATTGTCGAAGCTTCTGTCGTTGAATAAATAACCGAGTGCCTGGCAACGGCGACCGCTTTCTTCAAAAATGTAGGAATACGGTGAAGGTGAGTGAAAAATTGTTTTTCCCTATCATTTTAATTATTCGGATGGCCTGTCAAGATAATTCATGTCCGATATTTTCCTCTATACCAATATTGGAATTTGCATTTGTTTCTCGCTACATTTTACGTTAATAGTGTTTCATCATTTTTCATTTTCTCAATAGTGTTTCATTCAAGAAATCATTTGTTGATAATATACAATTCGTGATTTAAGAAAGTTTAAGTTCTTCACGTTGTGAAAATTATAAAAATACAATTTAAAATCGATTGTACCTTTCTCGCTCTTGCCTTTTTTCCAACTCAAGCTTCAAGTGGAAACGATGGTGGCTCCATGTCACGTTCTTTATGAAGATGAGATGGGAACTAATGTCAGGCGGAGATAATGAAACGGATCAAGAGTCGAAAGATACGGATCAGAGCGGATGAATCGTCTAAAAGACCAGCACATGACCGGCAGTTCACCGCTTGAGATCCGAAGATTGTCACGCCGCCTGGGTGGCGGAGTTTAACTACGAAAAAGTGATATTTTATGACGTATTCTCACTAATGTGAGATTACAAAATAACCCCCCTGGCCTTCCTAAAAGACAAATTCCACGCTCTTCTCTCCCGTTCATGATGAAAACTTGAGTTCATTTGCACTGGATACCCTTAATGCATTTTTTAATAAAATTCCACGGTTTCAAAGTTCTTGCTACCGCTATATTTGGTGGTTTCAATATGTTGGTTGGTTAGTTACGAATTCTGGCGTCACAGTCATATTAAACGAAACAGGGATCCAAATGTTGATCCAAAATATATCAAATACCTTCATTCCGGCGTGGATAAACTTGAAAAGTGAGTGAATAATTGCTGTATATGTTTCAATGAATTTTTACATGAAATTATATTAAATTTCTGTAGATTGCACCTACGAATCATACTTTCTGAATGCCATTCGTATTAACACGACCTAGATTTTGATCAGGGGGATTAATGTCTACGAACCTTGACAAAATATCGTTCAAAAAGAAATATATCTATTTAGATTATAATTATTTTTCGTGCTATTATCCAAGTTTTTGCTCCTTTCGTGGCATTCCTATGTATATATTGCGAAGAAAAGGCTAGGATTTATGAAAAGAGTAGGTACATGGGAATGTGATGAGAAGACAAAAGCGCGATGTTACTTTTCACTAGTTACGCCCAACCTTGAGTATGCAGCCAGCGTATGGGATCCGGATGAATTAGGTTTAATCAGAGAACTAGAGAGTGCAGCGTAGAGCAGCTAGGTTCGTTAAAAGGTGTTACGATAGGTTTAGTAGCGTTTCAGAATTAATAAAAGAATTAGGGTGGGAATCATTATCAGAGCGTAGGTTAAAGTACAGATTAAATCCATGAGAGAAATTACAATCGGATAGCTTTACTGAAGATGTTAGGCCCATATTAAAAACACCAGCGTATTATGCTAGATTTGGCCACATAAATAAGATTAGAGAGATAGATTGTCGTACTGATTGATTCAAAATGGCATTCCCCCCCGTACTATAAGAGAACAGAATAGGCGGCATAGCAAAAGGATAGGTAGGGGAAATATTTTAGAGTAGTCTGTAGTGCATTATGCATGTATTAATCCCTAAAATACTGTAGATATTAACAATCTAGTAGCATGAGACCCTATAGTTGCTTGTTTGCATGTCAATAGTGCATGCTTGGTGATCTTCACCTCCTGCCACACACCCTCGCGGTGGCTTGCAGGGTATCGTGTACACGTAGATGTAGATATCTAACGCCTCGATGTAATGATCAGAACAGGTAGAGAGAAGAAAATCCCAGAGAGAAAGCATAAAAGGCCTAGCGACAAGTAATGCGATTAGTGGTACCGAGCAAGTGCTCGAGGAGAACTTTTTGCCGGTTAGTTTTAGTCGGTAGGCCGGAGACAGAAATCTGACTCTCTGCGCGTAAATGGATTTCACCCCTCAATAGCAGAAAAAATGTACCTACATAAAATAATCATAAATTGAACACAGAATTAATTTATAATGTTTATTACTACTAATTTAACGAGATCCTAATCAGTTGACCGCCATCTCTCTCTCTCCCTCACCCAGGGGCGGATTCAGCATCAAATTTGGGGGGGGGTCATGACCTGGGTCCGGGGAGTAGCCCCCCCCCCCCCCCCGCCCCCCCCCCCCCCCCGAGGGAGAGGGGCGTTCTCCCGTTTAAATTTTTTTAAAATACCCATTTTTTACGCATTTTGGAGCCTAACATTTCATTTGCATTCTTAACAACTAATGAAATTGAACAATTTTAGACATTTAAGTTTAACAAGTTTAACAATGGAGAATAAATAAATAGCCAACTTGAAGTTTAAAATAATTATAATATATTGTTTCATACAACAGTCAATGTGAACAAATTTCATTGGAAAAGGTTTACAGTGATGATAAGCACATACATAAAAGTTAAAAACTATCTGTTTAATTAGGGGATTACTAAAAAGTTTGAGTTGCGTGCTAATATTGCTGTACGGTATCATCAGTATCATGTAACAAAAGAATTTATAGAAAGCCAACTCATGATCAGTTTTTCAAATTACGATAGTGGGAAAATCTTGAAAATAATTGCATTCAAAATGTTTTTAAAAAACCGACAGCTGAGGTCATTTACGCCATTTAGGATAGGTAGGTAATTGGGTAATGGTAGGCGTTTTCAGGCAACGGAGGAAGTGTGGAGAGAAACCCGGTGTCAGCAGTAGCCTTCTCTTAACGAAAGGCGCCAAGGGGACCACGGTTTAACGTCCCATCCGACGGACGGAGTACTGGACTTAAAATGCCCTCCACTAGGCACTCAAGTGGGGACCGGTTTTCCAATGAAAAATCTGCCGCTGCCAGGAATCGAACCCGGGCCCTCGAGATGGGAGGCTCTAGCCACCACACCAACCCGATCGGTTGTTTATTTCTAAAGATGGTTCATTGTATGTTAGTAAAAAGTCTTTTCTATTATCAATTACACATACTTGGAATCGGTTTTACTCGTCAGTGGTAAGATCACCTTTTTCTCCTAAGATTATCAAACTTTTTAATGGGTACCTAAACTAATTTCCTAAGTGGAGTCACGTTGTGGTGGACACTTCCTAAGCCAGATGAAAAAAGTACACAATATTTACAGTACAGTCCCCTGTCTTTATGAGACACCACAAGCCAGTGGACATTGTCAAGATGTGATCTCCGTGCATATTTTTTGTAGGCTTTCCTTTCTTCATTACTTCGTTATGAGGGAACTGGTAGTCTAACTGAGGGAACTGGTAGTCTAACTGAGGGAACTTGTAGTAGAGAAGTTCACGGTTTCTGAAACAACGTAGCCTTCCCCAAGCAGCATCATGATATCGGTCCAATATCATTTTTACACCGTCACATATCACTTATTGGTCAATCCGATATTGGCTACCAATGTCGGCAAATGTCAAAAGTGATAATATTTGCTGACGATATTGGGCCGATATTAATTTTATGATAAAAAGACATCAGTCACCACTATACAGTGGCATAAAAATGATATTGGGCCGACGTATGTTTGATATTACCATGGACTGATTTTTCATTAACATGATATTGGGATGATTTAAAAAGTAAGATAGCTAAAATGTATCCTGGATAAACATGTTACAAATATTTATAATCAGGGACGATCGTACAATAAAAATGCGATGGAAAAAGAAATAGAGAGAGTCGGTTTCGATCTAGGAATGTTCACACTAAAAACCCTGCACTGTACCCCTTACCCAACTCTCCTAATAAAATAATTATAAGGATTATAAGGATTCATTATAATAATGAGATAACTACTTTACTGCTGACCCAACGTCCCTCAGTGAAAGATGCGTAACTTTAAGCGTTATCACTATAGTGAAATATTTCAGATTCGTTTTCTGTTGAAGTTATTGGAGTTATAACCCAATATTAAAATACCGAATATGTTCACATTAATTCACATGCGAAAAAAATCACATGGACCGGGAATAGAACCACGGACCTTTGGCTGCGGAGACCACTACGCTACCCAGGATCCCTAATTCGCATGGCAAATTCACGGAGGTTCAAGGTACTACTGTCGGCGCAGAAATTATGTGCACTCGAGTTTGAATACAAATAACAAGTTTACAACTAGGCTTACAGAAAAACTAATCACACCGGTGCTTTTCTTACTTCATTTTGCGTTATTGAGTGGCAAATTTAAATTTTTAAAACGTATTTGCATATTTTTTACAACGGTTGTGACGTAAAAAGTGCCTGTTTTTGACGGTGTTCGAGCAAAGCACCGACTTTGATGACCCGTAAATCAATACTAAGTCGTTCAATTGTAACCAAAGTTTAAATAGTTTTAGGTATACATGTTTTCTATGCATACTGTAAGTTTCCAGTATATAACATTAAAATAAAAAGAGCTGTTATCAATTTTATAAAAAGTTAGCAATTCGAAACTGGAGTGTCGTAGAATTTCGTTCTTGGTGGCGTTAAAATCCGCATGTCCTGAACGTATCCAATATGTAATTGTCTAATATTTCAACACATTTGTTTAATTTATATCGAATGGTATTTATATTGGCGAAAGCGAGTCCCTCAGAAAGCGACTGGCATTGTTTAAGCCATGGTCCTTATATTACATTATTTTATAGGGACCTTGGTTTAAGCCGTGCAGTGTTGCCGCGTACATCCTCTCCTGGGCCCCCTAGGCATCATAAGGGAGCAGATTTAGGTACCTTTTTCAGCCGCTAGATTTGGGCATCGACGAGTGCATCCTTTTCCCATGATGGAAAGCGAGAATCGCCAGAACAGTGGACTCGATGAAGATAGCTACCGACAAGGGAAAGTATTTTGGCTGAAAGTTTGTTGATATTTTTATAATTAGTCGTGTTGATTCGTTTATCACAATAAAATATCGTTATAGGGAGTAGTGACCTGACGGAGAGATTCATTCAGAAGTAGGAGAAGGCCGAATTGTTCTACATTAAAATAAATGTATTATCTAAATTTCGGAAAAGATGAGAAGATGCTAATCTACGGTACTCTAAACTCAAATTAAATTCTGTCTGTACACAATGGCATGAGAAATTTAACAATATGGATTGTGTTAGATTTTGTACATAATTTGTCATCCCTTTCACATTCTCTTGTTTTTCATCTGTTTCAATCCCAGCAGATGGCAATACCTGCGTAAGAAGATTCCCAATTCACGAATATGTCCCAATTCGTGCCCCCTTTTGGGTTAGCCAACTAAATTTTAGGCACCCAAATCCATGCTTGCTAATGCCTAACGAGTTGGGACACAGCTTATTTTATTTTTGAGCTTGTTTTTACAGTAGCAAGTGCTACGCTCTACGATAAATGCAACTTAAACTTCTCTCACGTTTGGGACTTGTAGCCAGGCAGTTGCATATACACTCACTTTAGAAGAAGGGAAACCTCCCTTCCATTCCTATCCTTATACCTTTCCTCCCGGTCTGAAGCGCCTATTAGTGCGGAAACAGACTTGAAAACACCCATGAACACTCACTTTAATCCTTTACAAGGTTACAAAAACTATTAAACTAATAAAAATTAAAAGTTTTCGATAAAATTTGGGGGGGGGGGTCATGACCCCTGTGACCCCCCCCCTGAATCCGCCACTGCCCTCAACTGCGTATTCAAGTCTGCCCGATTTCAGACCTGGAGGAAGGATACATGGATGGGAATGGAAAGGGTGGAGAGGAACCCGACATTGGCAAGAGCCTGCTCTTTTACGAAATACGTCAAGATGCCCATATATTGTCGTCCCATCCAACGAATGGAGTAACTCAATAAGAATGCTCTCAACAATGAACTCAATCAAGGACCGGCTCACCTTATGAAAAATACCTCCCCATGCCGTAATTAGAATCAAGAGTGAGAGGCCAGTATTCTCACCACTACTACAAAAAGATTTCCGGAATTCTCGCCTCCCCCTCCCCCATCATTAGCGTTACGAAGTATCGGATGACCAGTTTAAGGAGGAGGATAACGGAACTAACCAGTAGGTTTAGTCTGTAACTTGAAACTCGGCGCTTTAGTACGCTCCTGGAATTAGTTTAAGAACTAATGCCTACAATTTGTTTGCGAACTTCCGATGATTACTTCGCGAATTCCCACGCAAGGATGAATTAATGGTAGTTAATATCTTAGATCGTCAATAAATATTACCTTTTGTAACCATCATTAATAAACTTGCTAAATATTTGCATTTTGTATGGCCAACATGTGATTCTTATTGACCTGTAGAATTGTATAAATAGCAGATTTTCACACACGATGTAAACATACCTAAACATACGATGACATTTTTACTATTTCAACCAAGAGGAAGCGAAACGAAAAGCACATAACACACTTTCTAAATTCTTTGTATCTCTCTACAAATCACCATTTTACTAGGAAACAAAAATTTTATGCATATAAATCAAGATTACATTCGACTCATCAGCTGTTTTGATGCAAAAAGTGTGCCCCCGTCCATTTTTTTGTACACCAATGTTTCGGAAGTGACTTTATTGAGCGCTGCTTTAACATTACGGTGTGTTAAACATAAAATGCGCTACATAAAAACTTAACTCGCTTTCTTTGTCACATTCAAGACTGAAAACCAAAGTTCAATGCAGCTTTTTGTTTAATCGACCACACATTTGTTTTTTGACTGACTCCACATTAATTCAATGCTTGTCACTCTTAATGGCCTCTCAATAAAAGTTAATGGATATAAGGCCGTGAAGTAAACTTCAAGTTATAGGTAATATAATCTGACTTCATTTGCTTTTATATTGACGTATACAGTAACAACATACGATGGAATTCGGGGTGAAGTTCCGTGTTAACTGTTTTAACTCAGATTTAATAAAAAATAATAATAAAGTGAAGGATACACAAGGGACCAGAATATCATCATCGCTTATTTAAAAACCACTCGGCAGGAGCATTAGTTATAACTCGGGATTCCTTTCACTAATGTGAAACTCAATATAATCTACACATTACAGAAAGGTCAAAGATTTGAATGGATTTAACGACTCATACCTCCTGTAAACAACCCTTGTGTACGATAAATATCCTACTTATTCGCACAATACAAAGTCTCCTCACATTACAACACCCCCACCATTTTCATTCAAAGACAACAATGAAAAATAACAAGAAATGTTATAAACAAGAATTATTTTATTTATAATCACAGAAAAATATGAATTAATTTGCCTCCATAATATAAAAGAATTCATTTGAATGCCTTTTACTTTGAATAAGGAGATAATTTTCGTGTATGATATCAAGGATTTGCGTATTAATACGGTTGAGTGTATTATTCAGAATAACTCCGAAAGTATCCATGTATTCATCCCTCCACTGTATTATAATAAGAACGGGGAAAAATTCGCTAGGAAATCTGAACTGAACGATCACATTGATTGCCGAATCAACATATTCAAAATGTCCTTTTTTCCTCGTCAGTGATATGAATAGCGGTAAATATGTCCAATACGAGTGAATCAATACATAGCATAGGTAGCTGCATGATGGTATAAGGACTTGACGGTAACTCAACTAACAGCATGTGTTTGCATGCTTACTTAGCCTTTTTTATCTTTTTTTAAATTATGATGTTTATACTAGCATATTAATACTAATCCTTTTTTATGCATGATATGTAGCGCATGTCTGGTGAGAAGTCACCCCTTGCCACACAGCTTTATGGTGTCTTACCTGGTAATATGTAGATGTAGATCATTTCTGACAAAACCCAACAAAACACTGTGAAAATTAGTAAAAGTTCCATGGAGAAAACTCAAGTAGGGGTTCAGGAGGAGACGTTAATTTAAGCTCCATTTTAGGTTTCTCTTGGAGATTTGGGACATTTACAGAATGGGTTTAGAGTCTAGAGGATCCTAATAGCAAGCGCCTAGGATCTAGCTGATGACTCAACCACTGCAGCGCTAGAGCTTCGAAATACAAATTACGATCAGGGGGCTAGGAGCCTAATTCACGGCCTTTTTTGACCCGTAAGCTCCGATGCTTCGAGATAGGTATAGGATAAACCTACAGACGAAGACAATGGTCGACGAGAAGATGAACGACAAAATATCACCAGACGGGAAAAAGTTGTTCCCCCTGCCGGAAAAAGTTGTTCTTCCGGGAAATAAAGACGAGAACGGTGAGTTGATCCTAAAGGGCGTGGCAAGAGAGAAGGGGGATGTGCCCTACTGTTTACCTAAGCGGTCACTATTATGCTTTTGATGTCCGTGTGGTGTTTACTTTTTCATTTTGAAATGGACACGCTTTCCAACGCCGGCGATTCGCTTAAGGAAAGTAGAGCTCGCATCAGGGATTTGTTACATGTTGGAATTCGCTTTTTTGCCAAACTGAAAAAACACGAAGATAAAAATGTTAGGTGATACCCTAAAATATTCCATGCAAACGAAGAGCATGATACAAGAGGAAGAAGCGTGAGAAAAAACACGTACGGATCCCATAGAATAATCAAATCCAACAATTTTAATCACCGCGGTTTATACTTTGGACTTGTTATTTTGAGTTGAGCTCATGGAATATAGGTGATATTCGTTGTTTCACGGCGTTACCATATTATTTAGTAATTGCAGCGGAAATGAGGTATAATTTATGTTTTGAAGCTCTTAAATTAAACCTTATCATCCATTTCCAGGAGTTATTACACCAATAATATTTTTTCTCTGAATTGGTCAGAATTGGTATGTTAACTTAAGAAGAGTAGCACAATAGGAAAATAAGAGAAAAAAATTAAAATTTATATCACCATAAAATTTTAGCTACAACTTTCCCTTTTCATAACAACAACAAAGGTTCGTACCCTTGAAATTTTCACGAGTCGGAAGGTCGTATCACGATGACTTACCGTGTACTCTATCGTTAGAGTTTATTACTGAAAGGCTTCGGCATATATCCTGATCATGGTGACTTCGATTTAATGCATTATTGTCGCATACTATGTGCGGTAAGAATAAAATTTAAAGCGCCTCCTTTTTCGCGACACTATTATTGTGACAATCATTTGGAATACGACGCCTTTCTGACTATTTGAAGCACGGAAGCTGTGGGAAAATAAATAATGCTTTTAGTACTGTTCCTCGTCTGCGCATCATTTTCAAGAACTCTCCGGGCACCAACCTTGAAATCAGCCTTAAATACAGAACAGATTATGGAGGAGATGGGAATGAGAAGGGGGGAAGAGGGTTGAGTCATTGGGAGTTCATTGTTGAGGAGTGAGGGTGATTGGGTTAAGCAGGGCGGGTTCGGGCATATAGGTGCGGTTAAGTATTCGGGGTGAGACAGGACAAAAGGTGAGTTATAGGTACTATAAATTCTGTCAAAATTTCAAGTTTCTGTAAGCAGTCCAGTTTAAACCTTTCGCTGCAAGGGCATTTACGTTTTTTCTTCCCACAAACCTGACGGCTACATCTTGAAAATATAAACTCTTTTTCTCAAAAATGCTTTTCAAGTCTACCTTTTGACCTAGAAGTTTGAAATTTCATATACATTGCAGCAAAATATAATTTTTTCCATGAGTTAATTTAATAATCATTTGTTTGATAACACAACGTTTGAAGAAAAATAAATTATATTGAGCCGACATATTGGTACCCTGTGCGTTCAAGGATAATATAGGAAGCCGATATATCGTTACCTGGAGCGTCCAAGGGTTATCACAAAAGTGTAAAGGCATAGGATCAATACACCCTTTATGACTCGAGTCCATTAAGTGCTTGAGGAAACTTGATTGCTAGCGTTCTTTTGTAGTGCACTCTCGGTGTTTCCTCACCCGGATGGAGAACTTCATCACCGCCAGTCCAATATGGACACATTTCCACTCTTTGTACTGTAATTTGTACAAACACAGCAAATTTACGTCCGAAGAATAAAAACCATGGACACTGAGTAGACTATCTACCACATTCTAGCCCCAATTCTGTGATCCAAGTCCCTACTGCTAAATTATATCACAAGAGTTGTACTGTACAATTAATTTAGTCTAGGTATAATAATGTGCTTCACGTGTTTCAATGCCTCTGGCGTCATCATCAGGTGTACTCTGAAAATGAGTACAGGGCTCCTGAGGCGTTGAAACACGTCTAGTACATAATTATACATTAAGCGAACGGTAAAACTCTTGTGCTTAATTTTATTCATGAAATGCGGGTCTACCACGTAACTCCAAATACTGTAGAATTCACCCTACTGCTACTTGGAGCAATTTTCATTACTCGCACCAAAAAGCTGCAACGGGGTCATCAGTATTCGGAAATACACACCAAGGGTTGCAGTCGTGGAGTGTTTTTTTTATTTAGCTCAATCATGGATTTAAAAAAAACCTCTTCGGCCATGAATATTTAAGACATAATGACGTTTCCAGACTCAACAAGGAAAAACTAATCAATATTATCAAAGTTACCTAAGAAGGAAAGTGGTGCGCATGAGTACGAACAGACAGAATTTTTCTGATAGAATCAATCAGTCGATGGCTATCGAGCATTTCTCGAGTTCATTTTTATCAATATCCAACAAAATTGAAGCCTACGCGTTCATCTGGCAAATTATAAAAACTATTATCTACTTCTGCACTGTAGGCAATTCTTTGCCTCCATCAACTCAAGTTCCCTGTTCAATTACTGCATCTTTTGTTCTTCCTCTCCCATTCTTCCCCTACATACACCTTCCCCTCCATATCGTTACCAAGAAAGATATTCTTGGTGAAATATTAAAGCTTCGAGACAGGTGTTCCAAAAATTTTAATATTTAATTTTTTTCCCTTTGCTTTTAATAGGTTTTTTTCCCAATTATTTCCTCTAAAACCTCCTCGTTTCTTTTCTTCCTTGCCCCACTGTCTTTATCATGCACCTCCAAATCCAATTCTCTGCCACTCCTATACGTTCTCTCTCCCTCTCCCCGATGGTCCACCTTTCAATTCTAACGTGGGATCACGTACGTCCATATCATGTGAGTGATAGCATGTCAAAAAAATACCTACATCCGCTACTGCGTCTTTTTCTCGAATACTAATATACCCATCCCTCTCTTTCCTTTTCGTAATTCATGAGCAATTTATTGAACAAAAAAGTTTATTTTTTCACCCATAATTATTGAGAAGAAGAGGAGAAAAATTTTTTTCCGACACTAATAAGTACGTTTGATAAAATATCACCAGGTACACATGCGTTGACATGATATTGAGTTTATGGTGATTTGAAAATTATAGAGGAACGAACTGAGAATGCAGAATGTGTCTGGATGCATTCCACCACTTCAAACACATTCCGCCGATAAATATGCGTATACTTGAAGATTCAGCTCATGCAAACTTATTATAAAGGGTGGAGAAAAAGAGAAAACAACCTTGATGAGTTATTCAATAATATAAGCACGTAGAGTCAAGTAGCATGATGAATGGTAATCCCACTATCCATGAGAATCCCGGAAATGTCTGAAATATAAGGAAATCTACTTAGTAGCAACCTAAGGCTGCCTCTAAGGTATTTGGGAAGGTGAATAATCCCTCAATATGCACTAATAATGACAACATTACTAAACCAAATGTTAATGTTAACAGCATGCGAGATGGAAGCAACAAATTTCACTTCTAATATAACAGGAGCAGGAGGATTTTTAAGAAAAACTATACAAATGAATTTTATTTTAAATGTTTCAAACGTACAAGAGAGAAAGACTGTAATGTTCCTCAAGTTCAACAATCACACCATAATTTGTAGGTTTCATAGAATAATTTTCAAACATTATGGCACGTTACCGCAGCTATAGTAAATTTGGTGAAGCATATGCATTTTGTTATTTTACAATAAAGAAACATCGTATAAACAATGCTGATCCCGACTCAATCCATTTAATACTAAAAATCTACCTTATCGATTGTCAGTATGGTAATCCAATCATAATTATGTCCCTTCCTATCAATCCGTATTACAAAGACAAATATTGGTAGGTATAGTTATCGTCGTGATTAATTTAGCAAAGGGAATTCCGAGACCCATATCTACAACCGATATCTATGTGGGGGGAAAACTTTTCCTTAGATAGTACAAGTGACGTCAGCGAAAGCAGTTCCTGGCCTCTACATTAAACCTTTATAGGATACTATCAACGGAACGAGCGTCCTGTTCATGCTTAAACACCGCCATCTCTTGATTGTACGCACCACGCCCTGAAAGTAATTAATTAATTTCCTACCGCTGTGGACAAAATTTGAAAGCAATTTATTCTACACGATGAATATTATGATAATGAGAGAGACTGGATGGATTTAAAACATTTCCGTCTAATTAATTTTTAATCTTCCACACCTTCATCGCCTAATTAAAGAGAGCGAAATTCCATTTGGGTATACGTGGTTCCATCAAGGTGGGATATGCGTGACAATCAGTCTCGCATTTAAATTTCGCGACCATCCTACGCGTCTGCAAGAACCGAGTGATTATTTTTCAGCCGAGGTCATGACATCCATTCACAAACAAGGGGAAAACGTTTGTCGATAGGAATTGCGATCTTTAGTCAATAATTCGGGGGAGGCAACCGAAAACTTACGTAATTTGCGTCATTTTAGGATAGGTGGGTAATTGGATAAGGCTAGGAATATTTCAGGGATCAGAAGAAGAGAATAGCGAAACCCAGTGTCGGCATTGCCTACTCTTAAATAAAACCGACAAGGGGTCCACGGTTTAAGATCCCATCCGACGGATGGAGTACTGAATTTGAAATCCACACAGCACAAAGGAGCGGTGTACAAAAAATAATCTGTGCCACCACCCGGATTAGTACCCGGGCTCTCGGTTTAGGAGGCCAGTATTCTATCCACCGAATCTATTCTCTGAAATATTGTATTTTACTAACTTGGTACAAAAATCTCCCAGAGACTTTCACATGCTAAGAGCTGTATACTGCCAGAATCTTACATAATTCATTTTTGAGGTGATTGAGAGTCAACATATTTTTTTGTAAATACCACACTGTATCACATTGGAAATTCATAGCAGTCAAGAAGTGTACAGCTTTGACAGAATAGGATGAGGATATCCGTAAGTATAGCGAAAAATAACAGCAAAATTATTATAAATGTTGCTAAAAAATTCCACAGGCTTCAACTAGAAGATTTGATTGGTGAAACTAGAGTGCAGCATTCACTACGCCAAACAGCGGGTTAAATTCATCCACCAAGCCCGTCACTTCATTTCTCAGTACTGCATGTGACCTTTCATAAAGATATAGAACACAATAAATCACCCAGATTGGGTTATCTAAACGACTCCATTGAGGTACCTCCGTGATAGGAATCCGTGACCTCCTGTCAACACCTCAATGCTACAAACTGGCCCACAACACCGTAGAGAAAACTCATGAAAATAATCAGATGGGAAGCGCAGGTGTTTTGAAGTATTCATTATTTCAAAAAACCTTTCACTTCCACGCCTAAATAGAATTTATACCCTAAATAAAAAAGCATCACCAAATAAATGTTTCAAAAATTTATTCTTACCCGAAAGATAATCTCTCCGAGTGCTAACAATGAATTACTGTGAATTTTACATTCATGAAAAATACTCATTCTCTCACTCTCGTTCTCTTGCAGCACATGAACATATTTAAATTCTAATTTTTCTCATTTCACCTGGGCCCTCCAGCTCATTCGATAAACAGCACGTCCCTAATTCCCTCCATAAATTACAGTGTTTTAAAGAAAAAGTAAGACATTTCGCTCTCATTACGTTAAAACTCCATACATATCAGCTATTACAATAGACCTAGCAACAACGATGGAATGACAAATGAAGACATCCTAACTGGATTAGGAGAAAGGAAAATACCGATAAAAACTTTAAATATGAGACGGGGCAACCTAATAGGATATTTCTTAGGACAACACGGTCTGATGAAGACAATTGTCGAGGGAATAGTGAATGGGAAGAATTTTAATGGAAGGACTCGTATGAGAGATTTAGAGCAGATAGTGGAGTCCGTAGAGGAAAACTGAAAAAAAACATAAAGAAAGAAGTCGATACAAGCAAAACGAGTGGAGGGCTGGGTCAAACCAATTTCAGAACTAATGACTGGTAATGGTGAATACGCTGCATCATTAGAGCTAACTGGAGGGGGCGCCCCCTATTCTTCCCAACGGCGGGATGTGAAGCCAAGCAGATTTGCGCATTAAGCCATATTCCTCTACTCCGATACAACACTGATTCACACGGAATTACGACCAGTTCTTGCAATTTACTCTTAAATTAATGCCTTTAGAGACATTTTGCGACAAGTGTGATCGAAATAAATAATAATACAAGCTGAAACGAAGTAATATACATATATTGGAGTCTTTATGTATGTACATACCATAGAAGCCGGATTTTCAACGGACGGTGAGACGTTATGTAAAACATAATAGACGAAATATTACTCATGTATATATTTGCTGTTCGGGTGTACCCCGCGTACTATAGACAGGTGTGATACCTGACGTTTCGTGGCCGTTGCTGGTCACTTCATCAAAGGGAATGAGGTATCTATATATCGGCGAAACCGGACGCACCGTTAAAACCCGCTTAGAAGAACACCAGCGGGCTATTCGACTGGGACAACCCTTAAAATCAGCAGTAGCACAACATGCAGCCTCGGGACACGCAATTGACCTCAAACAAACAAAGATAATCGCGAAAGTGAAAAACTTCAAGCCCCAGCTGATCCGCGAAGCTTTGGAAATAAGAAAATGCAAGCAAAATTACAATAGGGACTGTGGCCTCCAAGTCAGCCACACTTGGGACCCTGCTTTGAACCTAAATAAAAATGCAATGACTACTCCTTCCACTCCTCCCCTTCCCATCCTTTTCCCTCCAAGATACCACTATGTAAACTCCACCAACTCGACAGATACCTCATTCCCTTTGATAAAGTGACCAGCAACGGCCACGAAACGTCAGGTATCACACCTGGTTATAGTACGCGGGGTACACCCGAACAGCAAATATATAAATCTATAATGGCCCGCGAAAGTTTTAACCAAGAAATATTACTCGCCAAATAACAACTTTTTATTTGAAACTTGCATTTATTTTAACTCTCTGAATATTATTGATTTAATTAAAGATACATCCGAGAAATTACAAGGCTGCTACCAACGCGTGAATGTGAAAAGTTACCATTCATGTTGCTATGAACCGCTGTTGTAAGATGTTCATTCAAAAGCAATCCCAAGTTGAAATTAATCATAATCATGTTGAAATTAATCATATTGATGTCACAATAGCGAATTATCATCGATTAGATCTTAATCCTTATATTATCATTGATTAGACCTTATTCCTTATATTTTCATCGATTAGATCTCACTCATTATAATATCATAAATTAGACCATCTTGTTCTTTTTGCACTGCCAAAACTCCATGCAAGGAATCCGTGTTACATCTCCTATGAACATCTTTGTACAAAGTGAGAAACTCGAGAAAATGCGAAGTTTTCAAGTTAACTGCAGAAAGAGACCAAAAGTATTATGTTAGGAAAGAAAGATAAAGTCAAGCATCAAAATTTTTTTTTCATAGGCACCTCCGCGAAACTGGGTAGAGGGGCATGGCTAAATGCGCAATATTACCGTTACGCCTGGCTTCACGACTGTGGCGGGTTCGAATAGCTCTGCGCCAGCCGGTCAGCCAGGCGGTCGGACGGGTCGACGCGCCAGTCCGCGTGCACTATATGCAAGAAGAAGGGGCATTGGGCGGCTGTACGCAGAAAGCAAACGGTTGCAGAGATCGACAGTCAACGGCATCGTGGTGGTGGCAAAATAACTGATTCTTGATCAACACTACCACCATTTAACAAAATAGCGAAAGACCGTTAAATCAGCTACCCTAAAATCAGTTTTTGTCCTCAATTTAGTATTACATTACACAGCCTAATAAGGGCGAGTAATACTACTGCCACTTATTAGTATAGTTTACTTTCGGCGACACCGGTGGAGTAACATGTTAGTAGTGCATGGTTGGTTATCTTCACCCGCTGCCACACACCCTCGCGGTGGCTTGCAGGGTATCGTGTAGATGTAGATGTGGAGACAGGCTTAACAGAAGGTGTCTATTCCTAATTTCTAACACCGTGATTCTGACTATCAATGTTCCTAAACACCAATATCAAATTTTGAAAATTGGTATCCTAATATGTCACCATTAAAGACTGCTAAGAAAACGAATAGAATGAACAGCAAATGAATTCTTGAGGAAACAGAAAGAAAAGAGAAGTGCTGAAGATTTAGCACGAGACGGGGCAACGCACACGTGGAATTCTAAGGAAAAGATGATCTGATGAAGGCAATCGTCGAGAGAAAAATGACCAGATTAAGGAGGTTGATCCGAAAAGTGAAAGTCATGTCATATTTTTACATTTTCAGCACTTATAGAACTAAAGTTCCTCTGTATAATAAAGTAAAGATAATTATACCAACCCATACTCCTTTTTGCACAAATTGCATTTGAAATTACATACGATTAACGGCGAGAATGGCCATCACATGGGAATATAACGTTTAAAAATACCATAGTCACATGTCATTTTTGCAAAAAACTGATATTTTAGGCGTAATTGTACAAGATATAAAATGACATGAAAAGAATGGCATCAACCCAGAAAATATTTACGCGTCATACATTTCGTTCGCTAAAAAATTTATTCAATCAAATTAATCAATCGATTCCCTTAAATTTGGAAAACTTGAACGACAGGCACCAGAAAGCGAATACACGAACTGCGTGAGCAGCATTCACTTTCGATGCGTCAAATAAATTAGGAATGAAGGACAATTTAAACCTTCTTTTTCCAATTTTTCTTTCCGATCTTTGTTTCCAATTAAGTTCACTGATACAAGAGACAAGAAATAAAAAAGACATAAGACACATTGAGACAAGACCTTGTTTTAGAAGATACGGATAAAGTTGCGTACACTGATCACTATAATACCCACGGGTGCATATTACTGATGACGGAACCTAAATAATGCTACCTTAGGCCAAAATACATGGGGAGGGAGAGCAATTAGATCACTTAATAACGTTCTATGGGGTCCACAAATATCTAAGGCAAATAAATCAATAAAATACAATGCCATTGTCAAAAGCATAATAACATATGGATGCGAAATATGGCCATTAAAGAAAAAGACCTTACGAGCTACAGAAATGGAGTTTTGGAGGCTTGACGATCAAGGATTTCGAGAGTAACAAATGTAAGAGTATGCTAAATGATTGGAATAAACCAAACATTGATAAAGGACATTATCACGAAGCAGTTAAGCTATGTAGTCAAGGCATGTTCAGAGAATGACCAAGGAGAGACTCTCTAAGCAGATTTTTAAATTTGCACCCGAAAGGAAAAGACAAAGAGGAATATGGAAGGATAAAGAATGATGGAGGTAGAAAATGGAAAGCGTCGGGGGACATTTCAAACAAACTAGGTCAGTGATAAAAAAACTGCAAGGCTTTACACGTCTAATACATGATCCCGGACGGAAAACGAAACCTACATATAAGAAATCCAGATGAGGTTGGGCTCTATGATTTGATCTCCGAACTGTATAGCGCTCAGCTAAGAGAGCAATATTAGATGCAATGAAGCTTTTAGCAGTGTGTCCAAACCTTTAGTAAAATAAGGTTATGAATCACTATAGGATCGTAAGTTAAAGAAGAGGCCTCATGTCCGGCAGAAAAAACAAGGGTTATTACATTTCCGTGGTTTAAAGAAAATATTAAAAATAATCCATCGTGCTATAGCGCGTTAGGTCATATAAAATCATAAAAACATAGAGTAAGAAAGGTGTAAAACGCCATAATTCCCGCTCAGAGTGAGGATATATAACAAAATAAGTTTAGATCAGTGATTCAAATTTGAGTTTATTTTTCATTCCTGCACGGCACTCGAAATATACGAATCCTTATTGTGTTAACAGCACATTAAGTCACTTTCGTCCTTGGAACGGAACCATTAATATATCTGAAAATCAATTTACCGCTTTCCGGATTATTACGTTTTGTAAATAGAAGTTGTATTGTATAAAAAGCCTTTGGTAACTTTGATTAACTAAACAGTCAAATAGGAAATGTAGTTACTAAAATGGGATTGTTTACTTGACGTTACCTAATGCATGCATATTGTTGAGTCACACCTGCTATATACCATGCAGTGGCTTGTGTAGTACCTTGTTGATACATTATGTATAATACCTTGATACATTATGTATACCTGCTATATACAATGCAGTGGCTTGTGGAGTACCTTGTTGATGCATTGTGTAACCCGTTAGATACTAACAAACGTACATTATAACGGTGCCACTGAAAACTTTTAAGATTGGCCGGAACATCCAGGCAATAAAGACCTGCGGGAAGTTCAAAACATGGATTTTCATTGAAAAAACTTTTTTAAAGTTACTTTTTTACTGTTTAAGTTAACTGTTTAAAACCTTCCAATTTTCTGATCATATATTCCAATTCAGTACCCAATTTAAAAATTGACCGCTATGAGATACGTGAAACGGTCAACTTCTCATTCTTTGCTAGAAAGATATGGACACACAAGAAAAAACAGGTGAGTACCCCTCAGCAATTTAGCAAGTGCATTAATATCTTGACAAATATTCGATACAGTTAGGTGAACGATTTCCTCAACAGAACCCAAAATCTTGATAACACACGGGTTTGTTTAGACCTTTACGACTCGCATCTCATACTTTACGATAGTCGCTCAATCGTAATCCTTCAATCGCAGAATATTTAAATAAAAAGGTGATAAATTAATGAGAACCAAACAGAGAACAAATTCTACATTAATTCCATGACATCATGTAGTGAACTGAATGTGAAACATCTCTGTCTGACGCGTTCCATTCCCTTTATGAAAACGATTTTGCGTGGGCGACTTATTTACAGTTGTTCAAAATCTGATTTGACATTTTAATGCGTATCGACCTCATTTATTAGATCCTCCCGGGTATATGCGAGTACTTCCTTTCACGCTTGTTTCACACTCTCGTAGGTAGTACCGCCAATCATGCGGAACACAGTGAAATTTTCGCAGCAGTTATTACAAAGATATTGCAGATATTACAAAGGAAGACTGCCTAGAAAAGTTTGACCTCAAATAGGCCGATTGACGCCATTTGGCATCACCCCGTACCTCGGTAATGAATGACATGCAGGACATATCTTTAAAAAAATACCTCGAGTATTTTTTTAGATGCTCACGAAGCAAAATATGTAAGAAATTAGAATAATTGAAAAAAGATAATTCCGGCCTTGGAGGGTTAAACTAATCCACAAGTTTACTTTTATGCGTGGCTAAATGGACCAGTGCTTCTTTTAGAGAAAATGCTATTGGAGTTCAATTAAATTTTTCGTTTACAGAAGGTTTTCATTGCCTTCATGGGACCAATTAAATTAAATTGTCCAAATACAAATAAATTGGACATGGACCATACATTGAGACGCTTCTGATATACGCCGTGCCCCTTGCATATCATCTGAAAAACAATTCTGCAGGTACAAGAAGCGGTGGTAGTTATCAGAGTAATGCCATCAATAAATAAGGCGGTAAGTGTAGCTAAAATAAGAATAGGAAAGAGAAGTAGTAACTTGACGTCGACATTACATGCTTGTAAACGACAGGTCTCCAGGATTAGGTCCAGTTCAACGGACAGATTACTAGCCTCAAATTACTCGGTTACAAACTCAACCTGGCACAGATATTCCGCTGAAAGAAATTCCTTTCGATGTCGGGATTCGTATCCAGATCCTCGAGGTGACAATTTATTCTATAAGGCGACACTTTGTGAAAATGAGATAAATGCATTACCATGAAAGTAAAGGACCAATAGCAATTTTCACACTATACTAAAAAAAGACCAACAAACGTTTAAAGTGACACTAAGCTGTCTAAACCTTGGACGGTTTTTTAAAATAAAATGAAAAAAATAGAAATCGTTCCCTTTCATTCATCCTCATTCATCGTAATAAAATGCTACTGTGGACAAGAATAGCCTAGGGAGATCGGCAGGGTTGCAACCTTGCCTCCAGCGCCTTTCAAGATAAACGTGGAGGAAATGGTTAAAGAGGCGTGGGAAGAAATCTACATGTACATAATACCCTGCAAGCCACCATAAAAGTGTGTGGTACGGGGTGAATTCTCACCAAACATGCACTACAAATCATGCATTAAAAAGGATTAGTATTTATATACTGTTCTAAACTTCACTATTTAAAAAAGACAGAAATAGCAAAGAAAACATTCAAAAACATGCTGCTAGCTGGGTTAGCCTCAAGTCCCCATATCATCATGCAACAACCAATGTTATCCATTGCTACACACGTATTGGATATATTTACCGTTATTCATATCCCTAATTGTACGAGGAAAAAAGGACATTTTGAATCTGTCTATTCGCCAATCAATTTCTCTAATTTTGTGATTATGGTCCAGTCTACCATAGTAAGTTGGGGTTCGCAAAATATTTTTAACATCATCACTGAAAATATGGTCTTGGAATTTGTTTAAGAAATTAAGTATAAATTTAAACCTGCGAACTGAAAATGATTCCCAATTTAATTCATTTAACAGACTGGTTACGCTAATAAGGTTATCGTACCGTCCCTTTACAAATCATGCCGATCTTCACTGCACACGTTCAAGTTCAATTTTTAGAACGATTTGGTAGGAATCCCATGCACTGGCAACATATTGTAAATGAGGTCTAACAAGAGAAAGTAGCTGATTTTTCGTACATGATCGTCACATTTACCCAGTAAAAATAGATGTAGGCAGAGAAGTGGGAGGAGAGAAATCGATAATTTCATTTAGGGTTAACTGGAAGGAAAATCGATAGTTACGTTAGCCGATTACAAGGTTAGTTAGTCCCAACACAGACCCTTACAGCTCGCAGGCTAGTCAGTAGATAGTCATAAAGATAAGTAATACAGCCAATGATTACATTCGTTGTTAGATCGGGGGTGTCAGCGGAATTATAAATTCGTGGGATCTTTCATTCTTTCCAGGTTTTCGCCGAGGTGCTAGCCTGGGGTGACGATGGGTTTGCCTGGATTCCACAGGGCGTCTTAAGGTCAAAGTCCCTGTCTTCAACCTGAAGACATCTGCTAGAATCCAGGTAAACCTGTCGTCACCTCATGACTACCAACGTGGCGAATACCCGGAAAAATAGAGATTCAGGATGACACTCTACGTTAGCCGTTTTACAAAGCGAGGGATGGATTTGAGATGATAATAAATGACAAGAAAACTAAAATTATGAGAAAGACGGTAAAACTTGGGAAGGCATCGGTCGAAACAGGCATAAAAGTTTCGTTACTGGAGTCACATTTTAAACGAAAATGGGCTAGGCAGTAATGTAGTTAAGAGAAAATTGCTTCCACTAAGCAGGTGTTAACAATAAAAAAGAACTTCAGAAGCTGAATGCAAAGAATAGAATATTGAAGACCTTGATTCGGAGCGCGGCTTTGTGTTAATCTGACACCTGGACACTGGGGAATGATGATGAGGACGAATGTTGGACATGATTGGATAGGAAAGAAGATCGTAATTATAAATTAGAAGAAATCAGAGTGGGCGGACGGTGTGGTGGGAAGACATAGGAGCAACGGATTGTTGAAAGTCGCCGTTAAAGGCAATATGCTGGGAGTACGAGGACCAGGAAAAATAACCAAGGTATAACGGACAGTTTGAAGTAGGGTAGGAAATATTCCAGCTTAAGGAGTGAAATAGCGTAGGAATCGAGCCGATAATTGAATGAAAAGAATAGTAGAGCAGGTAAATTTCATAAAAACCTATTCTAATCGACAGACAACTATCAATCAGTATACTGCTTTCATCAAATAAATTTACCTTCAAATCAAAATGAAATTTCACCCATTAGATTGACACGAGTTGATGAAACAAATAATCAGAACTTTCTAAGGGATTTAAGCATTCATGCATTGAATACTGATACCTATAGCACATGCTTGTATTACTTCTCAAATGTTTCTTTCCATGTTGGATCTAAAGACGACTTTGTAATGTGTGTCCTGCCTGATACTTATGGAAATCTCTCCTCAGGTAGGTAGTATAATTAAACTTTAACGCATACAGTATATAATGCATGTTTGGTGACTATCCACCCACTGCCACACCTCCTCGAGGTGGTTTACAGGGTAGTCAGCAGATATAGATATATGCGCCACCTATACTTCTATAGATGTATACGCATTTGGCGTGTATGTATATCTGTATGTACCCCAAATGCGTTTATGCACTTGACATGGATTAAACATTGGAAGAAATAAGTAAAATATTTTTTAATAATCGGCAAAATTTAGAATCCGATTCTTATATACTCATAAATAGGGCACACACCGCTCTCCAGCTCGCAACCTTAGGTTAGACTTATTTCATGGACAATGGGATAGCATTCTTCGCAGTCTCTCCTTGGTGGAATTTCACGGTTTTTTTGCGTCCTCAGATGTTTTCGTCCCCATACCGACGTATGTGTTCCTCTCCATTTTTCCCTGTTCCATAAAACTCTTTCTTATTCAAAGCCAGTCCATCAAATATTCTCCATCTCAGCCAACCAACTATATCTCTTAACTGATCAAATATTTACATTCTCGCTTCCTTTCAGTCCAATTTTTTTAAAACCATAAAACGCTACCCTCCGTGCTTATCATCCAATAAACCTCCCTATCTTTGACATTTCTGATTTTCCTCGAAAGTGGGCGTTGCAAAATATTTGGCATTTCTCGTTGACTTTGATACGCTTTGACTCATAAAAAAATCGTTCTCTACAGAGCTTACGGTACAACTGATATGGTTTGTATAGGCAAACTAGACAAATGAATCAAGGAAAGCGAGGTACAAATATCTTAAAGCAAAGGCCTTAAAGTAATCACGCGTTGCCACGTAATCATACGTTTGTATGGTAACGTAAGCGAGAGCTAAACGGTGTAGACACATAAATCAAGAAATTCAATCATTCGGGCTAAAAGAACACACTGGAATGGGGTAACTGCAGGAACTGATATCCAAATCAGGATATCTAATATGTAGAGACCCCATACATGGAATTATGTCAATGGAGGCAAGCGATATTTGGTGGAACTAAGTAGCACTGAACATGTTAAGTTTCTGGACAGTTTATCAGTTAATAATTGTTAAAATTTGATCACATTTGTTACTTTTTCATCAGGCATTATCTAGGATTTGATACATTACCTTTAGGGATTGATGAAGCATAATATCAACCATTACAATTAGAATTACACATCACTGTGCATGTATTGTAATGTACAGAAACATGAAATCCTGACAGGAAATAATATCCAGCAGGAAAAATATATATATGTCATGGAGCACGGGATAATTTCTGAAATAAATACCAGCTAAAATAATGTTTTTCACTCTTGAATGATGGAATATTTAACTGCAAGCAATTTTTACACTCGCTTCTACAACTACTACATACTGAAAATTAGGCATTATCTAGGATTTGATACATTACCATTAGGGATTGATGAAGCATAATATCAACCATTACAATTAGAAATTCCGACCCATGTGAGCTTATATATACTAAAATGAAATTAAAACTCACAAATTGGAGTTCCTTACCAGTAGTTCACAAGTATTTACTAATAAATGAATTTGGGAAATTTTGAGCGAGAAAAGCGAAAAAAAGACTAAAAGAAATAACTCCTGTTCATGATACTATGGGTTGAGGGCTAGGGTGCGCAAAAAGCACAATAGAAAAGAAATGTTGCAGTAATTGCAATAAAATTATATATTTTCATTTCGTGTCATTGGTCACCATTGAAACATTTCACACACTGATTGAGGTAAAATTGGAGACAGTCAGCTAACTTGCCCTACCTAATTTGAAATGAAAATATCCCCCAGGTTTTGACACTAAACAAGCCACACTAGTTACTTGCCACGAAAATATATGTATGTTAAACTCATCATACGTCTAAAGTTGATTATAATTCCGATAGTATTTTAAATTCAAAAAGAATCCATTGAGCGTACAAGTTCACAAAAATCCTTCACCTTACGACATATACCGATGGTAGGTATTATTGATACAAGTAACACATAAAAACTAATACTTTGAAGGACATAAATGAAGCAAACGCATTATTTCCAACAAACGTAACACACATTTGTGAAACAAGCCCGTATGAAAACGCTATTTACTTCATCTATCCATTAATATCCTAGGTGAGAATGCAAACAAAGAAATCTGAAGTACTCAAACACGTCCTATATAAAAGCACATGCGAGACAAAACATCAAATATGAATTATTCTTTGGTACTCACTATCAGCTCCACATATGCTATGATTCACCAAAAGTCTAACTTTTTCTATCCTAAGTAAAATGTAAGCATAACCACCCATGCCGAAATGAGAATTGAACCTGTGCAGCGAAGATTGGCAAGATTTGTAAAGGGACGATACGATAATTATATTAGCGTAACCAGTCTATTAAATGAATTGAAATGGGAATCATTGTCAGATCGCAGGTTGAAATTAAGACTTAATTCCAAGGCAATATTTTCAGTGATGATGTTAAAAATATTTTACGAACCCCAACTTACTATGGCAGACTGGACCATAATCATAAAGTTAGAGAAATTGATTGCCGAACTGACCGATTCAAAATGTCCTTTTTCCCTCGCACAATTAGAGATACGAATAACGGTAAATATGTCCTATCGGAGAGTAGCAATGAATAGCATTGGTAGCTGCATGTTGGTATGAGTACTTAAAGCTAACCCTACTAACAGAATGTTTTTGCATGTTTTCTTTGCAATTTCTATCTTTTTTTAAATAGTGTAGTTCTGACTACTATATTAATACTATTCCATTTTAATGCATGATATGTAGTGCATGTTTGGTGAGCAATCACCCCCTGCACACACCCTTGTGGTGGCTTGCAGGGTATTATGTAGATGTAGATGTAGAGATGAACCGTGACTTGAATTTAAGTTGTGTGATACAATGTGTCCCAAAATGGCAATAGTATTGTGTCACAAAATAGTTGCAAGGCCATTTGAGAAACATATATCATTACGAAGTACACAATGTAAACAGCAAAACAAGAAGTCATTACACTACGATCATCCTGATACGTATCTAATACAAGCACAAATACGTCAAAAATTTAACAAGAATTGTTTTTTAGAGCATGCCATTGGCCCAACTTATGTTATAAATAACCCAAAATTGTCTTTTACTCATCATACTCGAAGTTATACACCACTCTCAAACTGAAATGAACTGTATCACGCAACTGATTTGGGTGGTAGATCTAGCGATAAGCTAACCTAGGCTGTAACCGGGCAATAGGAGAACCGGCAAAAGAATGTGCTCCCGGATCGGCGGAGCGAAACCTGTGAGCGGGAGTTTAACACGGATTACGATGCGTTAAGAAAGAGAATTCAAAGTCTCACTTTTTGCGAGAAACAGGCGACTCGCCCAGGTTACGGGGCAGGTTACGAGAACCAAGTCCAAGTCGGTGGAGTAAGCCTGTTATCGCCGTTCCGAGCGGTTGCTCTTGCCGGCCGTGACCAGAATTGGGCCCCCGGTATAAACTACACACATGCCGAAAGCCGTTTCACGTTTTTTGTAAAGTATTCGACTCACGGCTGGAGTCATGTATGCCAATTAGTAAAGTTGGATAAAAGCAGAGTAATGAGCTTTTCGAGAACAAAAACGGCCGGGTGAAATTCTAAAGTATGAAATCAGAAGCTAGAGCAGTCGGAGGAATTCAGTTACCTTGTGGTATGTCGGAGGAAAAGAGGCACAGCGGTATTGAAGTCAAAAGTAGAATTAGGCTGGCAAAAGGAGCTTTTACTCGTGGGTTTGGGCTTGTATAATTCGAACGCAACTCTCACACTGCGTCGGTCAAGAGTAATTCCAGTAATTTGTCCCTCTTGCCAGACTTGGCAATTAGAGGCAATCGCCTCTAAGCCCCTGCGCTTGTGCTTGACATCCTTCTTGTGATTAACAATGTTTCTGTGCACTGGGTGCAGATGCGAATCAAAGGCAGCATATGCTATGTCTGTTGACGGGAATCCCAGTTGATTTCTTTTCTTGCGGTGAGCATTTGCGAAAGGCTTTAATCAGTGACTCCATTCGCGATGCTAACGTTAATCCTACATCTTCATTCGTGGAGAGGACCGTGACCAAGTCTGTTCTTAATTGGACCAACAGAGTTGACGTCTTTGCCTAAGTATTTCTGTGATGCTTACCCAGGCTACACTTGCAGGAATATATTTCTCTCCTGTGATTACTACGGTTACAGAAACGCTTCAAGTGGTCATTGAGGCATAGCAATTTCCATCGAACGGAGTTAAACAACATCAATGTTTAATGCTCAACCGGCATGGCTCAATTTAGCGAGTTTAATCTATTCTATAACATAAAATGACAGGCTTAAACTTGGCATGTTTTTGTGCAACTTTTTTATTCAAATTTCGACAATTTAAAGAACCATAATTGGTTAAGCCACCAGGGTACTGTAAATTGAAATGTCACCAATCCGCACGGTATAGGCTACTTTTCATACACCTGATGGCGCCGGGAACGACATTACGCCCTTCTACGTTTTCACATGAGGACGCATGTTAAAATTTGTTTTTTTAGTGTGATTTCTTTTAAATAATTCAACTATAATTTGATAACCTACAAACACTGTATACTAGCATTGGGAAACGGAATATTATGACGCTATTCTTATCGTGAAATAGTTTTATTTTCAAATCACGCAAAATTTAGTAAAATATATCACATTTTTGTCAACATTTTGCTGATTATTTTTTACCGTCACCTTGACGACCAAAGGCAGTGTTAAGGTTTACTCTCATGAGAATTAATGGGGAAGGTAGGCCTATCATCCTATATATATTCCTGCTGCCAAAATACCTTTTTCTCAACTAATACTAAGTTCGCAGAGATGACTAGGATATCCCTGGATAGGATCTGTTACAAACTTCTGATATCGCACAGTAAATTAACGTTTAAAAGCACAAGTTTTCATAAAATTTATGTTAGCAGAAAAATGTTTCAAGAGCTACATCGTCTGCAAATCGAATGCAATGAATTTGCTGACCATTGAAATTAATGCCTCTCGTCTTTGCTTTCATTCCAGATACAGATTCTTCTATATATAGGTTAAACAAGTAAGGTGATATTGGGCAACCTTGTCGCAAACCTCTTCTTATTTTTGCTTCTTTTTTTGGTGCCATTAACTTCTATTTCCATGCATTGGCTTTTGTAGAGGTTTAAAATTAGTCTTTTATCCCTCCAATCCAACCCTGTTCTGATCATCGCTTGTAACAAGTATCTGCCGTCAACCTCATCGAAAACCTTTTCCAAATCGACAAATACTATTTATATTTTCCTGTTCATCTTTTACTATCATCAATAAAATCTTGGGTTGACACGAGGGCAAGTGGACGATACGAAGACTTAATCAGACATTAAATCTAAAAAAAACATTGGATGGGATAAATAGCAAGGTAAGAAATGAAGCTACACTATGCTGTAAAAAGGAGGGAAAATATTCTTGGAAACAGTGAAGTGTGATTCAAAATATTACAAAGAATTGGACTTTGCGTAGAAGCCTTGTACTTTGCTGGGAAAAAGTGAACTTTTTTATCTCTCGGTGCGATAATCTATCTTTCAAAAATATATTTGAGAATAGCTTTCCAGTCTCCAAGGTTTCCTAATCATGCCATCGCAAGTCACTGAAATGATAAGGTAAAGAGAAGTAGACCACGCAAACACCCACATTGAGAGTATTTCCAATCACACTGATATTCACAAAAATCATACTGTTTCAAGGTAGGCTTGTTAATTCTTGGTTTGACTAAATATTTTTAATAGAGTGAACGTGAACTTAGAATCACTGAAACCTGAGTGCCAAAGTATTCTGCTAGAATATCACAATAAAGGAAGAGATCGGGGAGGAATTCAATCTATTCTTGACCACATTCATCCCTCCTATTCCCCTAAATTAATATCCAAGGGCTGTAAGGGTTCAAATAACGCAGAAAAATATGACTTTACCGCGGAAACCAAGAAAACGGAGCATGCCTCATAAAATGTCGCAGCTGGAAATATTTTATGGCAATTCATCCAGCAGATAAAACTTCTCAGACAAATAGGCAATGGCATGAAACAAGTTGTCACTCGTGATCAATGATAACGAGAGACAATCAAGGGAAACAGTGCATGAAACCAGTATAAACCAGCTATGTTATCATGGGTTCTCGATACCTGAACAGCGAATTGAGACGAATAAATACGAGAAGACATACTTTTTACAATGCTCGACATTGAAGAAAGGCTCGAAAGTATTCATTTCCCAAGAAGCAAGATAAATCGCCGGAATTAACGCTATAACAATTCAATTAACGTTATTGTTAGAAGTGACTGGGGAATTAATAAATTTATATGGGTAGTCACTCCGCAAGTAGAGCGGCGACCTTTGTAAGAAAGTAATGAGTTAAATTAAGTTACAGCATTTTGCGCAAAAATGACAGTTCCAACAATAAACAAATTATTGTCCTAACACACCCATTCTCATTCGTGTTGAGCACCTATTTCATGTATTATGAATCAGTAAAAAATAAATTTCCAACGAGGCCACAAATTTTATCACCGCAATTCGAACAGTGGAGGAGTGGACTCGAAATATATCCGAAAGAAAGACTCTCCGAGGCCAAAACATAAAACGACTCTTTTACAGGCCTTCCTTTCCAATTGAAATGAGTTAAGTATGGGAATCGCAGATTTTAACGAAGCGCTACACCGCGCTTTCACTATCAAATGATGCTGTTCATGTTTGAGCAACCAGCGGGTATAGATAAACAACGGAAAGCAATCATAGCATAAAAGAAAAAATATATATGAAAATTAGATAAGAATCCAACCATAACGAAGATCCCACATTTTTCATGCCTATAAATATTAAGTTGGGTATTAACGCTATTCCGAATAAAATCAACTGATTCAGGCGAGATGTAGTGGAAGTTTGACACATTAGAATAAAATATCGGTGCACTTTTCCGCAACTAATTCATTAATGCGTACGACGCGTTTCGGCTCACAGAGCCATCATCTGGTACAAGACACCAACATACATGTTAACATCCTATTTATACATAGTACATAATTAGTAATAATAAGTACATGTACTTATGAATGATCAAGTGTTTGTCAACCACTCTCCTCTCCTGAACATCCCCTTCCCGAAAACCAACGGCCAAATTCCCACTTCACCCCCCCCCCCCCATAGCCAACCGACTCCACCTCCTCGGGTTTTTTCTCTTTCTTTTTCCGGTCCACCCACCCACTCCCCCCACCTTATTTTGACCATTTTACCGCCAATAACCCCTTCACCAACCCCTGCTGTTTACCCTTACTCCTTTCCCAGTTTCCCTTTCGGGGACTTCCCACACACCTCCTCCTTGCCTCGCTAACTGCCGCCTCGTATCCCTTTCTTTTGACACGCGTCCCTTCATTCAAGAACCCCCCCCCTCCCCCCGTTCATTACTTCCTTGGTTTTTCCGTCTCTCACTGTTTCCCCCAACCGTACCTTTGCCCCCCCCCACCCCTTCTCCTATGTATAAATAGGATGTTAACATGTATGTTGGTGTCTTGTACCAGATGATGGCTCTGTGAGCCGAAACGCGTCGTACGCATTAATAAATTAGTTGTGGAAAAGTGCACCGATATTTTATTCCAATTAACGCTATTGCTCACTATCTTGCAGCCAGAGTAGGATGCGTTGAGTGAGAATACACTGCGTTTTATTTCAATTTCCGAAGGGGGTTTTGGGAAGATGTAGGCATTCTGGGACTGGAGTCCTAATCTCACCTTTTTAATGACTCTTTGCGGGAAGGCGGGAGATCCGTTTCGCTCTCTTAATGATCGGCTCACGAACGGATCGTGAATTGTCGAAGCTTCTGTCGTTGAATAAACAAACAAGTGCCTGGCAACGGCAACCGCTTTCTTCAAAAATGGAGGAATACGGTGAAGGTGAGTGAAAAATTGTTTGTCCATATCATTTTAATTATTCGGATGGCCTGTCAAGATAATTCATGTCCGATAATTTCCTTTATACCAATATTGGAATTTGCATTTGTTTCTCGCTACATTTTACGTTAATAGTGTTTCATCATTTTTCATTTTCTCAATAGTGTACCATTCAAGAAATCATTTGTTGATAAGATACAATTCGTGAATTAAGAAAGTTTAAGTTCTTCACGTTGTGCAAATTCCAAAAATACAATTAAAAATCGATTGTATCTTTCTCGTTCTTGCCTTTTTTTCCAACTCAAGCTTCTAGTGGAAACGATGGTGGCTCCATGCCACGTTATTTATGCAGATGAGACGGGAACTAATGTCAGGCGGAGATAATGAAACGGATCAAGAGTCGAAAGATACGGATCAGAGCGGATGAATCGTCTGAAAGACCAGCACATGACCGGCAGTTCACCGCTTGAGATCCGTAGATGGTCACGCCGCCTGGGTGGCGGAGTTTAACTACGAAAAAGTGACATTGTATGACGTATTCTCACTAAAGTGAGATTACAAAATAACCCCCCTGGCCTCATAGAGGGCCAGGGTTCGAATTTGGTCAAAAACAATTTTTAATTAGCATATCGATCCCTACTGAATGTAGAGTGGAGATCACTTAGAGTACGATTCTTACTTCGTCATTTAGGACATTTAAAAACCAACCCCACGGTTCCTATCGTTAAGAGCTGGTCAATGCTTTGGCCAGGATTCTCTCCACCCTTCCTCCACCGATAAAAAAAAACTCCTCTATTAAATACACACTTGGCCTTACTTTATTTGTTGGAAAATGGGTTGTTGTGGTGGCTAGAGTGATGACCTCTCATCCGGATGGCCCGGGTTCGAATCCTGGGTGCAGCAGAGTGTTTTTTACTGGTATACCAGTTCCTACTTGAGTGCAGTGTGAAGAGTACTGTGAGGTCCCCTAAGGTAGTCCGCATATTTAAACTTCAAAAATGGGCTGTCAGAATAATCTGCAAAGCCAGAAAACAAGCCAGCTGTCGTAACTTATTTAAACAACTAAAGATTCTTCCTTTACCTTGTATTTATGTGTTATGTGCTGTGATGTTAATTAGAGAATTTGAAACTAAGTTGTCCCTTGTCAGGAACCATGGCATTCATGACTACTTCACAAGAAGCAGAGATGATTATGCAGTGAGACAACATAACCCCTTTGTCTTCAATACTGACCCCATCACAATACTAAACTATCTAAATCCTTGAAAGACCAGAAGACACAAGATAAGTTCAAAGCCAATCTAAAGCATTACTTATTGGCCAATTGTTTCTATTCTTTGGATGAATTTTTCAATTCTTGAATTGATGTTATATGTTCAAGAGTATTTTTTTTGTTTTATTATTGTCTTACTTTTGTACTATGTACTTGTAATTTATATTGTTTCTTAGTGTTATTCAATTGTGAGTATTTTTTTGTGATTTTCCTTATCTTGACGGGTCATATATATGTAACCTCATATCTTCTGTGACCAATAAATTAATAATAATAATGTCAGTACTCGGTCCGTCGGATGGGACGTTAAACCGTGGATCCTTTGGTGAGCTTCGCGAAGGGTAGACTAATGCCGATGCCGGTTTTCTCTCCTTTCTTCATCCGCAACCTGAAAAATGCCTACACCTACCCTATCACTCGCGTATCATAAATTGCGCAAATGACCTTAGCTGTCAGCCACATTCCCCAAATGCCTATTACTATCACACACTTGAAGGTAGCCTCCATTTATAATAATAACAACATAATATGGATGGTTTTTCAGGAGTTTAGGTCTTTCGTTTAGGAGTTTAGGTCTTTACGAAAGACCTAAACTCCTGAAAAACCATCCATATTATTTATAAGAAAGAGGTCTAGAATACAACTTACCAATAATAACAACGGCAGCAGAGGAGAAATGTTGGAGAGAATCAAATTACTGTCAATGTCGCTACACAAAAAATGTTGACTACCGACGCAATATACAGAAAAAGTTTATTATGTAGACGCGAGTCATAACGAATCAATCAAACTAATGCATAAAAATTGAATGAATGGTCGACCTCAGACCAAAGAAACCTATTCCCTGCCTTAAATGATACAATAACAAAAAACGTCCAACAAAACCGCACAGTCTATCACCGCAATTAGACCAGCGGCAATCTCAAGTACATGTCTTTCATCAATATTCACCTCAAACACGGTTTCCCAGAGAGAGAATGCAATTCAACCCACCTCTGTACGCTCAACCTGCTTCACAACGTGATATAATGGGGAAGTTATTAGCATGCCTCGATACCTCCACTCCCACAGACAAACGACTCGTGAATGTTCCATATGCAGGCGACCATGCGAGACGAATCAACCCGCTTGGGGCCAATATTTGAGGTCCTCCCATATTTACCGCGACTGGATTTTTCCCCCAACGACGCGGGGATAAGCAGGGTAGCCTCACTCGCTTTCTCTTTTCCCTCCAAATTAACCCTTGTTTCAGACCCGGAGATTGTTCCGGCCGCAAAGGCGGAACTCACGAGAGTTTATAAGGACCGACATTTTGAATAAGGGTTAACGTTTTTGGCCGTCTCGTAATGAAATTAACGCTCTCAAAAAGAGTGCTCCTCGACGTTCACATTTCCGAGTGTCAGCTCCTCCCACACGGGAAACGCGGGCCATTAAGCGAATAAATAGCCTCAGGTTAACGCAAACCGAGCAAAAAGGCAAGAAGAAGGTCAAAAAACATTGATGTTCTAATGAGGATTCATGCCAAGAGCCACAGGCAGTGTGTCCACATACCTGACCGCAATTAAGTCGTGACCATAGGTTGCGAAGCCACGAATTAAAAATGAATACAGATGTGACAGATTGGGATGTAAAAAGTTAAGTGCTACACGACAGTAGATAAAAAAAAGTAGTAGCACTATGGAAAAAATTGGTTTTTAAGTGTTTAATTTACTTAGGTTATACCGCAACCTTACTTCCTCATAGTTGCAGGGAAAAGCAATAATAACGAAATGTACGAGTGAAGACAAATATTGATGGAGTACAAGCAGTACTTTTTTCATGGAGTACGAGAAATTTCTCGTGTTTGCCTTCAATCATTTCCTTATTTTATTCAATTTAATGAGACGCAGTTTTCTCCATAATTATATAGCCTGGAGGCACGTGGCATAAAGACATTCTCTTTCTTATAAGATCTCTATTAAAATTCCATTAACATTTTTCCATTAACACACCACAATGTTTTATATCGAATATTACAAGTTTTTAAAAAGAGCGCGAAGTGAAGGCGGTTTACCCAACGTTTAGATTGTATGGCGTTGCCAAAGGGTATTTCTATTTAGTAGATGCGGATTGTAAACGAAAAATTGATCGCTATGTAATGGAATTCATTTGCGATTTCATGAGGTTTTAAGTTCTACAAGAGGACTTCGGCTAAATAAATCAATGGTACATTGTCTATTGATTTTAGTGCTTGGGTTTTTTTGTGTTTCACGATTGAATGCAATCGGCGTTTTTTTAAATTTGTCATTTTTTGCCCATGTCACCGTTGGCGATCAGCGCCTGTCAATCACAATTATCAACCGACGTTTCCAACCATCCGAATGATGGCGTGTACTTCTAAATTGTATCCAACTGCTATCGATAGTCTCTTTTCTTCCAAAAGCTCTTTTCCATTATCTTCGTAGCTCGACTCACTTCGAGGGTTTATGCAATCACCCGTTTTTTCCAAATTAAAAGGAAGTCTAGTGATTACTGCCATGCGGAAGGCCATCCACACGAGCACAAATAAGTGGGTGAATTGTGAAATTCGAGTGCATCAATGCTCACAATCACCCATGCATCAGATCCGAGTAAAATATTTGCATGTGCTGAGCGTACAGTTTGATTTCATTTCCGACGCTTAACCGAAAATCAATGTTCGTGCATCAGAGATAAATTTTGAACAAATACTACTGCTATTGAAAATACCCCAGATAAGCAATGACTTTATTATAATGTAATTTACACAATTTACACGAGAGCCTTTGGATTTCAAAAGTTTAAAATAAATATGGTCTCTAGTGGTGACTGTTAAAGCGAGGATTTCTCTCCTGTTAAACACAAGGTAAAATCCTGAAGCCAAAAACTGAAATCTAAATCGAATATGAAATCCAGCATTTTAAATCTTGGAGTAGACGATTCTGAAGTATATACTTTTAAAAATTATTTTCCCCTTGAATGCATTAGCTACGGATCGAATAAGGTTTTCACGTGTCTGTTATGGAGCAGTTATTCAGGGATACCATTAGTATAATTGATCGCATGGACAAAACATATTTCTTTTGTGAAACGAGGATGCGATGGCAATACCCAATATTCTATTCAACGAAATACACGTCCATCGGATATATTTGCACGGACAAAGAGAAAGATAATTACTTAAACGAGGTTCAATTACGTAAATTGTACAGCTTCACTCTATTTCTTTCATCAGGCCGTTCAATATCTCTTTCAGATGATATACTTCCTACTCTCTTTAATGGCATAAAATGCATATTATAATATTGTTTTCCTCTAATCTGCAGTATTACGCATAATTATCAGTTTTAACGAGTTATAAGCTTCTTTCAGCTTTATATTACTTCATCCATTAACCCAAACCAATGCAATATATGTGGTCAAATATATTCCTTTCCGTCCACCACCACATATCTTCCTCCACCACGCAAACTTTCTCCAAAGCTCCATTTCAGAAGTTTCTCGTCCCTTATCATCGCCGTATCTTTGGAGTTTCAATGTAACCTCCGTGCATGCCGAGCTCACCAGCACCGCTTCCACTGATCACTCCTTCGTGCCTTTATTTACGGAACTACCGTCATTAGTTCCTCCCTTCTCGCATATGCCTCAACCAACAAAACTCTCTTCCTCATAACCTTGAAGCTTCATTCATTTTCGCCCCAAATAGGCCACAAGGGTAATAATCGACGTACTCCCATCTCGTTTCACCAAAGGTACAGAAAACTCGATTTAAACTTCTAACTGGCTTCCAGTTTGCGCAAAAATCTAAATGCAGTCATATTTCTGACATAGATATTCAACCCAAATCATTTTAGATGACTCCACAAAAAGTCCAAAAACGGCAAAAAATCTTATCTCTGATACCTACCAAATACCTTGTCTGACATGTATACAACTTCACCCGTTCTTCCGTCACACCCAACTCCATATTGAAATCTCTCTACACCGTTCTCAACATTCTCGAATTTTTTTTTTAAGATAATGGCCTTTAAGAACTTTGATATAATACTCCACATTCGATCTTTGTCCTTGATAACTCCAAATATCTCTAAATTAAATACATTTACCATCATTCCCCAATTGTAAAATAAAATTAAGGCTATGGCAGGCAGTAGGATAGAAGAGGACACGATCATTGTTAAACTATAGGGAACTAGAACTTGAGGATTTGTAACAATATTACTATCTGGGAAGCCACGTAACCATTGATGGACAAAGCAGAAAAGAAATAGTCATTACAGGTGAAGAGGGATTCCTCACACCATCATCAGCGAATAAACCATAGAATGGTTTGACACAGCTTTTCACTCGATTTTCCTATCAACTAACTTTTTAATTTTTACATAATCATAATTAATAATTCACATCTTTACCTCTTGTTCTGTAAGTCTTCCCCTACTAAAATCAAATTCTAATTACAGCTAGAAACACCAGCTCGAAAAATATGGAAACACTTTTTCTTACATCTACATCTACATAATACCCTGCAAGCCACCACAAGGGTGTGTGGCAGGGGGTGATTGCTCACCAAACATGCACTACATATCATGCATAAAAAAGGCATAGTATTAATTTAGTAGCCAGAACTACACTATTTAAAAAAGATAGAAATTGCAAAGCAAACATGCAAAAACATTCTGTTAGTAGGGTTAGCTTTAAGTACTCATACATCTACATCTACATCTACATCTACACGATACCCTGCAAGCCACCGCGAGGGTGTGTGGCAGGGGGTGAAGATCACCAAGCATGCACTACCAACATGCAAGCAAGCAACTAAAGGGTCTCATGCAACCAGATTGCCAGCATCTATTCTTACATCTGGAGCATGCTTTTATATGGGAGTGAGGCATCGACAACGACATCAGACGAGTAGTTGAGGCTGGGAGTATTTGAAAAAGTTGTTACCAAAGTAATTATGTAATTAAAATAGATCGACCGAATAAGAAATGAGGAGATCATCAGAAGACCAGTAAAAAAGAGAAATCTAATAAAATCATCTCCGAGGACAAAAGAAAACAAAGAAGAATTCGACAACCTAATTGGCCACATCATGAGGCATGATGGTCTTGGGTTGACAGGCGTCGAAGAAAAAGTGAACGGGAAGGATAGCAAAGACCTCGCATGAAATATATTGAGCATATACATAAATGAGGACACATATAAAAATGAAAAGACTGGCTGATAGGAGAAATGAGTGGAGAGCTGCGTCACACTTTTATTAGGATTCATGGCTGCTGAAGATAAGTAAAAGTATATTTATGAATATTTTGTGTCTGCCATTCTCCAGGTATGGATCCTTCCAAACGTATTCAGGAGGCTTACATCAAGCGTAACGTAAGAATTTTTCGATTTAAACAGCATTGTCCACATACTTAATGCTTTACTGGTGAGACATTATACCGACAGCGACCATAATACCGAGAGTCATCATCATCGGTCAACAATCCTAAGCCTGGTTTGACGCAGCGCTCCACTCGATTCTTCTATGGGCCAACTTTTCATATTGACGTGATTCTACTCTTTTATATTCTTCACAACCTGTTCCATGTATCTCATACGAGGCCTGCCTTTTTTAATCTTTCCGTTCACTTTTCCTCGACGATTGTCTTCATCAGGCCATCGAGTCTTAGGATATCGCCGATTAGGTTGTCCCGTCTTCTTCTGATGGAGTTCAGAAGACTTCTCTTTTCTCCCACTCTTCCTAGGACTTCATCATTACTCACTCGGTCGATCCATTTCATCTTCACCATTCTTCTGTAGCGCCACATTTCGAATGCTTCCACCCTTTTCTTTTCCGCTGTTGTCATGGTCCATGCCTCACCGCCATAGAGAAACATGCCCCAGATGCACATTCTGATGAATTGTTTCCTTACTTCTACCCTTGTATTTTCAGCTGTAAGTAGATTCTTCTTTTGGCAGAATGCCCTCTTTGCCTGGGCTATTCTACTACATATTTATTTCTTACTTCGCCCATCGTTGGTTACTCGGCTTCCTAGGTAACAGAACTCTTTCACCTCTTCCATTTCTTGTTTTCCTAGTTTGACGTTGGTTTTGGCCACTTCATTCTTGCTGCACACCAATATCTTAGCCTTCTTCTTATTAATCTTCAGATGATATCTGGCCATTGTCCTTTCCATGATTACTAGAGTGTTATTCAGATCTCTCTCTCGCTGATTCTGCTATGAGAGCTATGTCATCAGCGAATCGCAGCATGCTTATTTTTTCTCCGTGGATAGCCAGTCCAGAAGACTTCCTTTGATTTCATTGTTGTGTAGGAATAAAATATCAATAGATTTCAAAATATAATACAAATAGATTTCAAATTGGCATAACCCTTTCTCTTCCCTTTACTTCGGAGTTGTATAACTTCTTCATCCGTTCACTTCTTTCAACCGAGGCGGATGGGCATGAACAACGTAGGCGTCGATCAACGTACGTACCACTCCAGAAGCCCGGTCGAGGCGAAGAGATGGCGTTCGCCTCATATCGCCATATTTCGGCGAGGAGTCGAGCAGCATTCCCACTTCCCCTGGGGCGGAAGAACTGACAAGAGGGGGGTGAAGAAACCTTTCATCTCTCTCAACGCCGGCACTCTTCCGGATCAAAAACCCGACGTGCCACTCACGTTACCCGTACCCCTCTCCTTCCCCCCTTGTTCCCTCGTCTCATCCGCTCCACCGCGTGAATATTAAGAAGGTCCTCGCATCCTTCTCTACGGGAACCTCTTGAGCGATCCCCATCCCTTCTTTGAAACTTGTTGATGCAGACCCTGCTCCGAGAAACAGACAGAACTATATCGGCCACATTTCCTGTTTCTCTTCAGCTCACTCCAACATCCACTTACTACCGCTACCTTCCTCCTCACCCTGACGATAAACATTTCACATAAAATTGACGTGCCTCCGGATAGATCTAGGCAGTATTAAATCGCACTGATTTTTCAATTCTATGGATCGAAAATACTGAAATTTTTATTACTAATCGTGCACTATATGATGATCAAAATTATAAATATACTAACTCGATAAAATATTCAATTTAGATAAAACTCGTTGTATCACTCGCACAGTCAAAACAAAAAATACAGAAACATTAAAAGGAAAACACTCACAGTTTACTCTGAACTGTTTCGATGATAACCTTCCACCTTTCTCATCCTGAAGAGACTCTAGACAGGCCCGGCTTAAGGCCCGGGCGACCCGGGCGGCTGCCTCGGGCGCCAAGAGGGAAGAGGCGCCGTGGGAATGGAAAGAGCTATTTTTATTCTAATTTTGGCAACTTAATTAATGTCCAACAAGCTATTTTGAGCCATACAGAATATTCCAGAAAAATACGACACCAGCATCGGTTGGGGTGTAATATTTACCAAATATATATTTTTATTACATATATTATAAAAACTCGTTTGAATTCAACCGATTTAAACTACATATTTGGCGCTTATTTGAGTTTCAACGCGGGCATAAACATCTTTATCCGTACGAGTATCACGATTAGTAAGCGCATAAGTCGTACCTACCAAGATGGCCGCTGGGACCAGCCCTGTCAGAGGCATTCCCGCTCATTAAATCTTCTGATCCTGCCTAGCTCTCGAATGTAAGTACCTAAGCGGAAAGTATCCGACTTAACTCACGGAGACCGGGACTTTAGTTTTCTCAATTGCTAACCCTTTCCTCCTCCGGGTCTATCAGATTAGGTGGGCGTCGCGCGGTCTGACGCAAAATTTTATCCGGGAAAATGCGTTGAATCTCGCAGATGAAGTTTGAGGATTGAAAACATTCCTCAAGAGCCATTCCGCGTTTTCTCACAATGCATATCTCTCGAGGGAGAAGACAAGAGGAAGAGAGTCGTCAACTCTGCTCATACTTTCGTTTCCCAGTGAAATATTCTGGTTCAGTAGAACGCATCGTTTTCCTTCACAATTTAAACATCGGGGCTAGTTTTGTCTACAACATATTTACGCAATTTTAATGGATTATTGAACGTTTACTACGTACAAGTTTCGACTTGCATCACTACGACGATCGTGCAGCAACAAGCGGTTTTCACTTCAAAAGTAAATTGTTGCTGTTTTGGACGCTATTCGCGTCAGATTCCACGACTATCTTTATCCGACCATCATGCCTCAAGATATGGCTGATAAAGTTGTCACGTCTTCTCACTTCATAATTTGTCCGGCGGCCTATGTTCTCATCTTCATAAGTTATCTGGAACCCCGCATTTACAAATAAGAATCTACTGTATACAACAATATGTGCAGTAAAATAGAAATCCACATTACAGTGACCGATCAAAAAATATCAAGTGACATTCATCTCATAGCCAATGAGGTCGTTTACCATATTTTTTTTATTGCCGAATCTGATAGAGTTTGTAAAATAAAAAGACCCGTATTTTTCCGTTTTTTGATCCGTCAATTATTTCCCGAGTTATAAGCGGCGAAAAACTGATGTTTTTAACCCTTTCGGAAAAGTGGGAGTGGTGCAACCTCTGACGTATATTGACTCCGTCCAATCACAACTGAGCCCGCGAAGCTACTTTGCCTTATCGCAATGGGGGGGAAACAACTGACTCGGCCAATCGGAACGACTGCGACAGCATCTGTGCGAGCAGACCTTCCGAGAATCCCCCTCCACTCCCTTCCTCTCCCCTGAAAGCAGTCAAGGACGGGAGGAAAATGACGTCAATGTTATCACAGTGGCATTTTCGGTGGGCGTCACCTTTTGCTTATTTTCATATTTGATTTATGATTAAATGGTTGTGGTCCGAAGATTAATTTTTTCACTAAATTTCTTTTTTCGTTTCCATTTAACGATTTTGTGTACAAAATTGCGATTTCGGTGCCGAGTAAACGCCCCCATTATCGCAAATATGGCATTATCCTCCTTGAAAAGAACTCTACGACTAAGTTTCACAAGACTTGTCACGAAAATACATTTTGTAGTTAGCGGCCCTTGTGTTTTCTGGCCATCACACCAGTAAGCATGACAGTACATACACAATTAAACTATTTCCACGATGGATACACTAACATTATCCAAATTTGCTTACAACCCGGCGCAATTTTTTCATGACGGTATTTCTCTACGTTCAAGAGGAATCAAACGCCGATGGAGAACCAATGACACTCGCGCAATGATATCCCATGTAAATATAAAAAAATAACGAAACCAGTTAGTATGGCAATTTAAATGACTGAAGATCATCAGGCACTCTAAAATATACATCCGCGTCGAACGTGGTTGAGTGAAGTCCATAGCTTTAAATATAAATCAAACGCAATCCAATTTATAACGCGCGCCAACTTAACGTTTTTTTTTCGTTTTTTCTACATAACACAATGTCAACAAATCCAATCACGGTTGTTTCGACATTTTAATTAACTTCAGTCCACTTCATAATAATAACCTATTACAGGAGATAGAATACTGAGCACACCGTTAATTAAATGGCCGAACGACATCAATAACATTACAACACCCAATGGCGTACGAAATTCACACATCCGAATTGGAGATTCATTTTCCAATACTTCCTGTCATTTTCCAGGAAAAGCTGGTACCAAGGAAGCATGTGCCCCGGGTTTAGGTCGATTTAGGTTTGCAAACTGCAGTTCGTGACTGACGTGCTAAGCGTACGTACGTTTGGCTCTGAAGTACAATATGAACATAAAACGAACACAGTTTCGTTTATAAAAGATTCTCCGTCATATCCTTTACAACTTGTTCCACGCCTGCCCTTTCCACTCTTCCCGTTCATTTTCCCTCGACGATTGTCTTCATCAAGCTATCGTGCCTTAAGATATGGCCGATTAAGTTGATCCGTATTCTCTTTAGAGTTTTCTGCAGACTTAGCTTTTCTCCCACTCTTCGAAAGGCTTCTTCATTTGTCACTCTCTCGATCCATTTGTTCTCCATCATTATTCTGTAGCACCACATTTCGAATTATTCTCAGTCTTTACGTCTCTGCTGCTGTTATCGTCCAGGCCCCACTGCCATAAAGAAGAGTTCTCCAGATTAATGTTCTGACGACTTGTTACCTTACTTTTACGCTTGTATTTCCAGGTGTAAGGAGAATCTTCCTTTGTTAAAATCCCAGTTTGCCAGTGTTATCCTTCTGATTTTAACAACAGATGGAATATTTCTCAAGTACAGGAGGCATGGTGGAGTGAAGCCCTGCGTCAGTATTATTCTTCTTCTGACGAAAGGGCCCAACGACGGACAAAACAAGGAAATTGTAGTGTTCCCCGCACAGAACTCAAGTATGGACCTTTACACTAATATTTACCTACTCTCTGCCAGTGCCGGAATTCGAACCTGGGCCGTCGGAATGTGAGGCCATTTCCATGCCAAACAGACTGTCTCATCACCCGAGATGATTGCGAGTCCGGTAATACACGTCATGGAATTATTAAACGTTAGGCATCCGGGGATGGTATCGATTTCCAGCGCCACTGGATACATCAAGTTGGTGCAGTCAATACAGTTACATATGCACATAGGGAGTCACGGCAAACAATGAAAGAGGAAGCTTTTGGCTCCATGCTCTTCAACGCAAATTCGATCTCAATGGCGTGGATTGCATTCCACGGTAATTGCATATGTGAAAATGCAGTTCGCGATTTACGTAATTAATTCGCTCCACCATTTGTAGCTGCGTGACTCGAAATTACGTCGCTGTGAGTCGATTATCTCTCCCGTGTTTAAGGTCGAGGCGGAAAAATGCAGAGAATGACAAGCGGTCGAATTACAGTTCACTGAGATATTCATGCATTAAATTCTAAGAGTTTCATCGTTAATTAACGAAATGATAGGGCTTGAAATTTGCACAGCACGCATTATGTATCTAATGCTCAGTTTATTACACACTACATAGAAGATATGCGACGTGTTCAATGTCTAAAAGGTAGAGAAACCCTGAGACTTATTCTTCGTACAAGGCAACGAGAATGGCCACGAAGAAAAAGATACGTGAGACAAAGAGAAAGTATTATCACGCGCTGTTTTTAAAAAGTCGAGTCCAAAAAACACGTAGAAAAAATACCGAAATATAGGTATAGTTAAAAAAACCCCAAGGATGAAGAGATAAGTATTCCCCCAGAAGTTCTTAATAATTCTTTCTCCATTACACTGTAAAAAGTTGATCTGATTTTCAGTGCGATCTGAATTTAAGCGCTGTCTGATTTTAAGGTAGTGGTCTGAATTTAACATTCATGATGCGTGAAAATCAGACACACCTCCGTCTTATTTTAAGACCATAACCACTGCATGTTGAAAATAAGATGGTTGTGATCTGAAATTCAGATCACCCGGGCTGAAAATAAGCACGCATTGGTTGGCTCCGCAATTGGAGCTAAACAAAACGCAATGTTTTTCATTCAACCTCAGAGAGCAAGATGTCAACAAGAATCACGAAGCGTAAGGAAGTAAAATTCGAAGTCTAGTCAAATTTCAGTGTAAGTAGGTGAAATAAGTTTCGTGCGATGAATTAATGGTGTGAGAATGTGGCAATGATACTTAGTTTATTTGCAGAAGGGAGCCAGTTGTGTCTGAGTGACGTATCCTGAGAGTAAACTTCCTTATTTTGTCTACGCGGCAGACTGTAAGAACTAAAAAAATAGTCGCCCTCATCAAGTGACAGTTCCTGCTTCGGTTTGAAGATACTGGCACACATCTGTGGTATCGAAGACTTTGTATGGATTACTTTGTTTCCTATAAAAGTACACATTTTCATATCATCTTTGAAGTTATTGTCCATGTGTTCCCATTTCAATTCTGGAATCTTTTTCAATGGAAATTCTATGACTTACGTTTGCTCAATTGAAGAATTTAGTCAGTGAAACAGTATCATCGAATAAAAATATGAAACGTTAGGGTTTTGGATTGTGTTCGTGTGAAGTGTTTAAATATCTAGTATTTATAATTAGACATCGCATAAAAGTAGGCTTTGATTTCAATAGCAACCCGCATTGTTACGTGGTACTTATTTTCAGATAGGCCCATGCTGAATTTAAGACAGCCCTGGTCTTAAATTCAGCATGGGACTATCTTAAAATAAGTCCCACCTGGTGTGATTTTCAGTCCTGCACCTGCCTTAAAATAAGACCCCCTCAGAGTAGGCTTGAATTTCAATAGCAACCCGCATTATTACCAGACCAGGGCTGTCTTAAATTCAGCATAGGCCTATCTGAAAATAAGTCCACTTCGTCTGATTTTCAGTCGTTCACCTGCCTTATTTTTAGACAAGATGTTACTGCTGAAATTCAACATACCCTGTCTTAAAATTGTTGCATCTGAAATTCAGATCACTTTTGTACCTTAAAATCAGATCTACTTTTTACAGTGTATAATAAAGGCAATTACTACAGGGGCATTAAATATATTACATAAGCATAGTCAGCAAATGTGTCCGTGTTCTATTTCTTCAGGAGAATCATCCTGTACCATTCAACCTACGATCCGATCTAATTCCCTTCAAAATGCTTCCAACAAATTGGGCACACCTAATGCACCCATTAAACGGCACTCAAGTAAGTACCGAGAATTCAATAGAAAAAAATACCTCCGCCACTTGACATATTAGGATACCGGGACCTGGGGAAGTGAGTTGAGGTACCTGAGCATCCATATTGATCCTCTAAAGCCGAGTTTACACGATGCATTTACCCGCGCAAGTACGTTGCTGGACAGATGCGTGGACGACTACAAATTGCTCGCACACATTCACCAAAATAGAACAGAGGCTATTTTCTGTCCACGCATTCACGCGTTTGCGCAATTTTGAGTGTTTACAAGGTGCAATTTTGATGGTGAATGTGTTCACGCATCTACCCGCGCGTGTAAATGCATCGTGTAAACTCGGTTTAAGAAATATTTCCGGAGACAATACCGGCATTCGCTTTCTTGATTTATGTCAAAAGATAAAAAATGCAAATCTTTTTGAGAATGAGATGGTGGACGATCCGTTCCGGTCGCGTTGCGCAAAGAAGGAAGTGCGGAAGGTGAACGGCATCTATCTACCTGTAGTAAGAATGAGATTCCGGAGCAGGAAATGGAGAGAGGAGGAAATCGCCGAGGTAAAATGAAATTGAGAAATATGCGCAGAAAATCCTGGCGTTCACTCATTCCGATAATCTGACGTTAGGGACACAACATTGCATCAATCGAAAGCAGCACGGGACGATTTATTCCAGCGAAAAATCCAGGGGCGAGCCAGCGATGACAAGACGATCAGCCTTTCCTTTTCATATTGAATTATTCACTCACAAATCCGTCGCAAACGGCAGGATGGACTGCGAAAACGATACAATCATCTACATCTACATAACACCCTGCAAGCTACCACGAGGGTGTGTGGCAGGGGGTGATTTCTCACCAAACATGCACTACATATCATGCATTAAAATGGAATAGTATTAATATAGTAGTCAGAACAACACTATCTTAAAAAAAGATACAAATTGCTAAGCAAACATGCAAAAACATTCTGTTAGTAGGGTTAGCTTTAAGTACTCATACCAACATGCAGCTACCAATGCTATTCATTGCTACTCTCTGATAGGACATATTTACCGTTATTCGTATCTCTAATTGTTCGAGGGAAAAAGGACATTTTGAATCTATCAGTTCGGCAATCAATTTCTCTAATTTTATGAATATGGTCCAGTCTGCCATAGTAAGTTGGGGTTCGTAAAATATTTTTAACTTCATCACTGAAAATATTGCCTTGGAATTTGTTTAAGAGATTAAGTCTAAATTTCAACCTGCGATCTGACAATGATTCCTATTTCAATTCATTTAATAGACTGGTTACGCTAACATAATTATCGTATCGTCCCTTTACAAATCTTGCCGATCTTCGCTGCACACGTTTAAGTTCATTACTTAGACCGATTTCGTAGGGATCCCATACACTGGCAGCATATTCCAAATGAGGTCTAACAAGGGAAAAGTAGCTGATTTCTCGTACATGATCGTCACATTTACCCAATACTCTTTTGATTAAACCCAGTTTACGATTAGCTTGACCCATTATTTCACGTATATGTTTACCCCAGGAAAGTCATTTGTCAGTCTTATTCCAAGATATTTAATAAATCGCTCGGCCTGAAAAACTGACGGCGGGCCTTTTGGTCCCAATTTTCGTCCGTTCACCTTAAAAATGGAAAATAATGGAACAGGAAAGAAGCAGAAAGTGGTTAAGCGGTCGGTGCTTTCGTCACCATCTCAAGAGTAATAAATAAATGGATATATTAGCGCTTCAATAGAGGACGCTACTCCGAAAGGAAATGTGAAGGTACCCATTCGAAAATCGCGTTCGCAACCCACGATGTAAATTTGAATCACGCCTTCTAAAAGAGCGGCCCGATGCGTCGTAATGAGCCCTCGAAAGAAGTAGGATTTGGTGTTTTCCCAGCGTACTGTCTTCGTGAAGATCTCTCGTGTCTTCCCCACCGGGTCAAATCCTTCGAAACGTCGACCCTGAAGGACCTGAACCAGTGGAGAAACCTAGAGATCTTCAATCAGCGTTCGAAAGCCTAGCGCTTTTACTACAAACGTTCAAAAATGACAAAGTATAGACCGCTGATCCAAAACAAATAGTATTAAAGCGGATTAACTGATTATTACAAAACCCTAGCCCCTCATCATCAGGTGTGAACGGGTGAAAGCGCGGATCCGGTTTATACCAGTGAATGAAACCATACTGTGTTGGAACACTTGTGATTAAGTTGTTAAAATAAACCAGATTGGCAGTCTAATCTTCTATTTTGTCACGATGCTGTTCACGTCACTTAACGCCTGATACTGATGATTTTATACGTTTAACGTCGACGTCGTTGTTTTTCAATTGTTTCAATACGTTTTATACGTTGTTTAAATACGTTTAACGTCGTCGGAAAAATAATCAACCTTCAATTTCACCAGGATATGAAGCCTGTACTCACCCACACATTAGCATGACGATTTCTAGCATAATTCACCCACCTACTTTGCTGTCTTTGGAACTCATTAACCGATTCTGATACCAAGTCTATTTCATCTGAATCCCACGCATCATTCACAAATAAAAACCCATAATTCAGTCAAATTATGTTTTCGGATTATGCAGTCAAAATGACTTTTACAGATGCCCGAGTCTGACAGCATGAAAACAAAGTAGACCATGTTGTGTAAATAAGAGTAGTTTTGGGTTTTTGGTGCTTCTACAGCTGAGGTTATATCGTAACGTCAGACCAAAGACCTTAATCCTACCACAAACGAAACTACCATGCTCTGGGCGGCATTCTAACCCACGATCTTAAGATTTCCAGGACAGAGTCTTACCAATGTCTTGTTACCATGGCCAGAGATATGAATGCAGCCATAGAGTCAGTTTAATAACTCTATGATTCAACCTAACAAAAGAAGTGATAGTATTTTGAAACAAGGAATATTTGGAACACCTGCACTCCCCAACTACCTACCTATTTTTGTAACTTTTTAAGTGGCGTAGTAGCCTAGTGAGCGGTGCGTTGGGTTATTCACCGGAGGTCGCGGGTTCCCATCCCTGTGATACCTCGGTAAACTCGTCCAGTTATCACAAGATGAATATTTTTTTGGCTCTGGATCTATACGGTAAGTAACACGCAGTAATGGGAAATTAAGTGACTGGCTTGATATGTTAATGTCACACGCTTTTTGGCATAGTAATGGGTGGGCTCTTAGTTTCACTAATTAACTCAAGTCACTGTTTGAACTTTGGTTAAACTGGTTGGCTCCAGAACTTTCTCAGTCCTTTCAGAGAAATTTAATCCCTTTGCAATGAACAAATTACTCAAAATGGTAATCGTTTTGGGTGTTTGGTGTTCCAAGGGCCATGGCTATATCGCATTGTCTAAGCAATTTTCTACAACTAAGTACAATAGAAATTCCACGCCCTGGGCTGCATTCACCCTACGACCTTTCTGTTACCAGGCTATTTCGTTTGTCACCCTTGCTACCACGCCTGGTGGACACATAGAGGTTTATCGATGCATATGGCGAGCTCAATTTCACAAGAGCCAATCGACGGCAATGAGGAGGTGGAGGTTTCATTGAAGCGTTCAAATGGAGATAATTCGTGCAGGTGCCGAACGGATCACATCGGATGAACTACTGGCGAGGCGCATCATCGCAGTTTATCGGCCCACGGCAGATCAACAAGTTTTCCGCGTTCCTTTGACGCTTTCCGCGTTCTCGCCGACATTAGACGCACCGTCAAATACCGGCGGGCAGAAGTCCGATAGATAATCGTCGCGGTTTTCCTCTCATAGTTACGTTTTGAAAGTTTCTGGGAAATTGGTAGGTGTACCTAATAAAAATACTGGATCTGGGAAATGTTCACAACAGAATCAATTCGTGCTAACTTCACCATAGCAACCCTTAGTAATATATTAATGTCATTAAGTAAATGCCTAACCCAAATACAGACATTACCAGTAAACCCGAGTAAAACTTTCCCATAATCAATCTTTTCCCAATATCCAAACAACTTCTCCAAAATAATGATTTCGTCTTTCATTGGGCTGTTGAAATTAAAGAGTTAGGGAAGTGTACACAATAAATGGAAGGACAGTTAATTAACGTGAACGTGTTTACAATAAACAACGCCTCTTATTAATTACTTTTTTCACGATTAAAAGCAACATAAATGTCTCCAGCACAAAATAGTCCTTTCACTAACGCTGTTTATTTATAAGGTCTTCGAGGGTGTATTCTTGTTTCGTTACGCTTTTGAATAAAAAGTTTCTTGTTCCTTAAATCATAAACAAATAATCATTATTATTGTAAACTGTGTAGGTATGCTATGCAAGAAGCGGTAACAAATCATATGAAATGTTACGTTTTCATCGTTAGAGACTATTTTAGCTGAAAAAAAAAGGATGTTGCCAAGAGATATAATATAAGATATAATATATACTGTTAGATAAATCAACAAAAAATATTCTCCAGCTGGGCGATAAGTTGACTATCAACTAAAGACATCCTCATCATAGGTCAACAATCCTAAGATTGGTTTGACTCCGCTCTCCACTGAATTCTCCTATCAGCTAATCTCTTCATATTTACGTATTTTTTCTCATTCACAGCCTTCAACGCTTGTTCAATATTTCTCATACGAGGCCTTCCTTTGCCATTCTTCTCGTTTACTTGCCCTCCAACAATTGTCTTAATCAGGCCGCCATGTCTCATGATATGGTCAATTAAGTTGTCCCGTCTTCTCTTTAGAGTTTACATAAGACTTCTCTTTTCTCCCACTCTTCTGAGGACTTCTTCGTTAATCACTCGGTCGATCTATTTTTTCTGCATCATTCTTCTGCAGCACAACATTTCGAAGGCTTCCCCCTTGACTTCTCCGCTCATGTCATCATCCATGCCTCACTGCCATACAGAGACATGCTCCAGATGTAAGGTCCTTCATTATTATAATAATTGCTAAACATTTTGCTGCAGGAACATTTAGAATGCATTACTAACACATTTCTCCAATTAAGCAGAGCAGTACTTATTAGGAGATGAATTTATTACACGTAATTATCCAACCCCTGCCACATATTTACGATTAGACTTGAAGGGAACACTTTAGATTTAGATGAATCAACAAAAAATATTCTCCAGCTCGGCGATAAGTTGACTATCAACTTAATACCACCATTACGAGATGGGCAAGTAAATTTTAATAAAATAATGATTAAAATACAGTGATAATTCGCCGGAGGAAAGCTGGTTAAAAATATTAGTCCATTCCACATATTTTCCCCTCCGGCACGTTACTTCTGCACGAAGCGTTGGGCATGTGCGATTACCCCGGGCCGTTGAGAAATGAGTCTTCATTAATAAAAATTAAATTTCACTTGTTTCCAGCTTGCCTTTTCTCTTCTGATACATATTCTACCTCCTTCGTATGCAATTTTAGCGGAATTATAGTCTCTATCCCCTCCTATCCGCAAAAAAATGAGAGCCCTTTTCATAGGAGCCAGGCCCTTTTCAAGGTTGGCCCCTCCCAGCGAAAATAGTTCCGACGCCCCTGGTTATAGTTACAACAAGAGGTATTTTAGCGATTAATCAACTTCTGATGTTTCGCGATATAACCAGTCGACAGCCTCTCAGCCGACTTCTTGTGGTTTTGAAACTACACTTAATCATCGCGCACGTAGAAGAAAAATCTATAAAATTTCACAATTAAATCATCGTTTGGCGGCCATGCCAATCGGAAGGTATTAGACTAAAAGAAAATTTCGACGAATCGGATGGCGTTATTTGATTTCGACCGCCAAACTGTTGTTTCATTATTTCCTCCCGTCAAAATCTTTGCCACTGAAGTAATCTCTTTCCACAATTTCACCTCTTTTGCTTGAACGATTCCCCTCTTCCAATATTAAACGAAAAAATTTCGTACAAAAATGTTTTTGATATGAGACCATCAACTCATTTACAACACATGCCACCACTCCGAATAAAATCAACCGATTCAGGCGCGATGTAGTGGAAGTATGACATATTGGAATAAAATATAGGTGCACTTTTCCACAACTAATTTATTGATGCGTACGACGCGTTTCGGCTCACAGAGCCATCATCTGGTACAAGACACCAACGTACAAGTTAACATCATATTTATACATAGGAGGAAGAGATGGGGGGGGGCGGGGGGGAAGTAAGAGGCAGAGGGAGGGGAGCAAAGGCACGGTTGGGGGAAACAGTGAGAGACGGAAAAACCAAGGAGGTATAGAAAGACCGGGGGTAGGCGGAGGACGTGAGGGAGAACCTGGAAAAACGGGAAGGGGGGGAAGAATAGGCGGGGGAGTGAATGAAGGGACACGTGTCAAAAGAAAGGGATACGAGGAGGCAGTTAGAGAGGCAAGGAGGAGGTGTGGGAAGTCCCCAAAAGGGAAACTGGGAAAGGAGTAAGGATAATCAGCAGGGGTTGGTGAAGGGATACCGGCGGAAAAATGGTCAAAATAAGGCGGGGGGAGTGAGTGGGTGGACCGGAACAGAAAAGGGAAAAAACCCCGCGGAGTTTTGAGTCGGTTGGATAAGGAGGGGGTGAGGTGGGAATTTGGCCGTTTGTTTTCGGGAAGGGGATGTTCAGGAGAGGAGAGTGGTTGACAAACACTTGTAAATTAGTTGTGGAAAAGTGCACCTATATTTTATTCCAACATACCACCACGTTTCCCAATTTCTATGGGAGCCACTCCCTCGGTCAAGAGAGCCAAGACTCCAATGCAAAAAGGTTTTCGCATCGTTATTTCAAGCAAATCATGTCTCACTTACCGGTTTTCCGCTTCTGAACCATCCAGGGAGCAGAAGTGAATCCTGATGTTCAGCGACTCCACAGCATTTTCATCCTAGATTGGCGAGAAAAAGAAGATGAAATTATTAGCGGTAACACAGGGCTTTTAGAAAAGAATGACCATTTTTTGAAACGCTACACACAAGGAATCACAGACACCCCATGAGTGAAATGTGTGCCTTTTCCCCCTGCCACACACCCTTGTGGTGGCTTGCAGGGTATTATGTAGATGTAGATGAAAACGAGCGTGGTAAAAATATGATCTCCCCTATTTTGCCTGTACCTGCATTTATAGGTGCTTAAGACTGGGAAGAAAGGCAATATGATTAAAATGGAAGAATAGAGCGGAAGGGTGGAGAGAAACCCGGATTATACTGTAGCCTGCCCTTAACGAAAGGGGCCAAGGGGTCCAGAGAGTAAAGTCCCATCTGACGGACGGAGTTTTGAACTCGAATGCTCTCCACTAAGACTTCCAGTGGGGGTTGGCTTACCAACACTATACATGAGGAGCATTACAGACTATGTATGACAACTTTATGTTGCGTATTTTGGCATTAAACTTGGAGACCAGGACAAATCGTAGGCTCTTCATAAAGTTTGTGTACAGTGTCTCAATGATCTACGCTTATGGCTCAAAGGAAAGAAGACTGCTTTACGATTTGGAATTCCTATGACATGGAGGGAGCCGAAAAACCACTCTAATGAGTTTGACTTTTATTCCTGCCATGTCCGTGGGTATAACCGCAAAAATCAAAAGCTAATCTCTTATCCTGATGACATTTTATCGGCCATATGCCCCGTTCCTCATGGACCTGGAGTGCCAGTGCCTTTGCCAACTGAATTGCCAGTCATCTCTTCAGAGTTCACATAAATTGCCATGCGAAAAAATTCACCTGGACTGGGAAAAAGAATACATAATTAAATAGAAACTTTTTTGTTTTGTTTTTTTGCTCAGTTGAATTTTTTTTTCAAACATTCATGCACACATACATGATGCTCCTCTTGGTTAATAGTCTATTTTATATAAGTTACCTTAATATAAACAAATAAAAATAGTAAGTTGGTGATTTTATTCTAGAACCTGTATCTAAATTTGATGTAAAAAGTTTAAACTCATCGGAATTTTTGTTTTTCTCTCGACCAGAGGCGACTCTTGCGATATGGCAACAGTGGTTTTCATCCATTTAAACCTATAAAAAATAATCAATTTATGAAATAATTATTAGCCTCACCACGAGTCGATTATTTCACATAGATTTAAATGGATAAAACCACCGTTTCCAGATAGTGCATGCAAAATTGTTCGAGAGAATTCCTTTTCAAATAGGACTTTAGCGAAAACATGGATATCGATTGTACAAAAAATCCTGACGTGATGGAAAAAAAAGGTCATTTTCAAAATCAGCACACCAAATATCATTAAACTCAGCGAAAACTTCTCTTGTATTTTTCAAAAACTTCAGTTTCGTAGGCCTGTGTAATTTATTGCATTTAAAGTTTATTTTCCATTTCTATCTACACAATCTAAAACTATTTCATTTTTGGTCTTTGGAAATTATCAAGAATTTTCATTGTAGATTCAACAACTTGACCTAACTTTGGAAGGATTCTTGATAGAACTTTTTTTACACCATTTGGTAAGACTACAAACTCCCTCGCTACTTTAAGGCAAAAATGTAATTTCAAAAACTGCCCCACCCACTTTCATAATTTTGGCAGAAAATGTTATAAATTTTCTACAAAAGTCAATTCCATGAAGTAATATCACCCTAAGATCAACATATTTTCCAATCTACATATCAATCCTACAAGCCCCTCTATACATCTTTCCAAGCATTCTCGGAGAAAATTGAGATATTAAATTTTATGGTAGAATTTCAATAACTTCTAAGCAAAAAAATTTCTTTTACTACGTAAAAAACAATAAAACTATGCTCAAAATAAAAATCAGATACTCCAACGAGACGAACAAAGTATCTAATCGTCGATGGCACTTTCCAGTCGTAAAGCCGAGAAAAGAAAATGCTGTCACGGCTTTTGATAACCTTTTATCCTATTCCAGGTCGTTGAGCGCAGTTTTGAATGTCGGATACGAATGACAAATGGCTTAGCCTAAGTAGCCTTGACTTTTCAATAAAATTCCAATCGCTATTAGAGATCATGTGAACAAGATTCCAAATCTAGTACTCCGTTGGATGGGACATTACTTCTTTTGCAGTTAGATAGCCTTATGTTACTTCCAATGCTGTAAGTATCTAAATGATTTCTATCATCCTTTTTTTAAACTATTTATTTGTTAGTGTCCTCATGCATCGCCACTATTATAGACAAGGGGGTTAGGTGGAAGAAGAGACTATGTAGTATTAATCTCGCTGTTCGTGCGCGCCGGCGGGACAGACTTGTTTTATTTTCCTTTTACCTTTTTCGCATAGTAAAATCTTACTTTTCATGATCAATAAACCAAAAAAAGACTATAATAGTAACCAGCGTCAGACACTGAGTCAGCTCCCGTGACTATAACATCAACGTAAGTATCGCGTCGGAGTGCTTTCGCAGCGCTCGGGAACCTGTGACCTTCGTCCTCAGCCAATTGATGTAAAACACGAATGGCCAAAAAGGTGAATCAACTACCCCGTAAGTAACGGTATGCAATTTAAAATCCATGGGAGCACTAGAAAGATTGTCTCACCACAAAATATGTTGGCAACGGACAATCATCTGGAATGAGTCTAATTTGGCGATAAATTTTCGTGAGGTCTGCAATGAACGCTATAGCATGAGTTCGAAAACTTGTTAATACGTCAAAAATATCCCCCTGAAGCTTCGGGCCTGTCAATAATACATCACTCACCCCAGTTTATTATTAATATTGTACTGTCATACACTTAGGAGTATTCCACTGTTATCAAAACTAAACAGAAGCTGGGTTTTTCTTCACTCTTCTTCCACCTCCCTTAAAGTTCAACCGATTTTTTTTTCTATTATTATTATATGACCTCAGCTGTCCGTTCTTTTACGTAATAACAACACATTCGGTCACAATCGTACTTTTCAAGATCAATAAACCCAAAAAAAAGAGTATATTAGTAACCAGAAGAATCCATGATCGAAATTGCACTTGGACAAACGCCATCCTTCGATTGCTCCACAACCATCAATTATTTAGCAATTAACACCAATTAGGCTCGATTCGTGAGTTCACCGGCTTCACACTAATAAACATCACATTCCGGCGAGTGGTTTAAAATCCATTCAATCCGGAGCATGATACGTTAAATTAATCTAATATGAAAATTAATTATTTGGTGTGTCAAAATTTCGTTTCAAACGTCCAAAAAATTACTCATTCGCAATTTTGAATTTAAAGCTAATTAAAATCAACATGATCATTAATATTAACACCTGGGTGAGGGACACTATTTAAATGATAAAGCTGTTCAATGATGAATTTCCTGGGGAGCCATTATCATCATCTCAGGTAGGTGCAAGGATTTACTGCCGACGTGCTTTCCCTACCTTTTCTCTTGATTCATGACATAATTATATGAAACAATTTCGGCCTATTCGCAGACAATCAAATTATCACACTCACTACTCCACAAAATTGCTTGCATCAAGCCACAAAATTTTATCCACCTCTTGATTTGAACACTTAGTTTACGCAACGGACTGATTACACTCTGATCGATCACCTTCTATAGGATTTATTTCAGAATAAGTTATTAACTCGTTGAAAATAACAAGAAAGCGTTCCAAGAACCCAATAAAATTATGTACTCAGGACCATTTTTAATATTTTTACCTTGGGACAACGAGGATTACAATGCTAAATGAAAGCATGCCAGTGATTAAACTAAGAACGCCGATTCTAAGTGATCTTCACACATCTCATGTAAGTACCGGTATACCGACTAAGGAATCATGGTCGCATAGAGGGTGCATGTTACGCTAGGCTACGAACCGGAGGGTCCCTGGTTCAAAACCCAGACTGAAGTCTTTCTGGACACCCGAACCTAGCTTCCTCGCCATAAGATTTTCTGTGGGCCAGAACTTCGTGGGAAATCTCAGGTGGCCCAGGGAAAGGAACTAGCCCCCATAACCTGAATTGTGAATTTTACACGTCAATGGCTTAGTTCAGACCATGTTCAGGAGAACGTTATTAGCTGGAATGACATTCTTCGAATTCCTAATGGTGCTTCATTTCGATAATCTCCACTGATAGGCCGAATATGTATGATAGGTTCTGCGTGAAACGCACTTATAGAGAATATTTCTTCATCGATAACGACAGCGAAACGACAAGAAAAGATTGATGATTCCTTCTGTGATAGGGAGGATGTTAAAGTAAGATGACTTTGTCCCTCCTAGGTCACCGACGCACGCCCCGAAAAATTCCTCAGGCATTGCATCATTCTTTACTATACTATTTCCCTAAAGAAAATACCTTTTCTCTCTAGGCACTTGTATCATAATACCCAACGCAACGCATACCCGTGGGGAAGATGGTGTGATGCAAGGATAAAAAGAGTTAAGAAATTTTGAATGGGGAAAGAGTTGAAACTTAGTGTTGCTACAGTTCCCTGTTACTATTTCCCTGAACCAAATTCATGATCATTGATACTGCTTGGGCATATTGTTCAAACTATTGTTCAAAGCACGAATATTTGAATAATAGTTAATGGTTACATTTGAGGCGAGATTATGAATAATTAGTATTTTCTCCCTTGAAACCGTAGCCCAATCTTAGATGGAAAAAAATATCCTTGTAGCACTCGGAAAACTTTAAATTATATGCTATTAAACTATTTTTTATATGTTGTAAAATTATATACCATAACTATTCAGAATATAGATATATATTTAAGAGCGAGAAAAATCCAACGGTAAGAGACAGGTTTCTTCACGAATAAATCTACAGTTGGATATACCAATACAAAAACTGCATTTTGTGCTCGTCGTAGCTCAAATCGACTGTCGGGGTTAAAATTAAGGAAGTATACAAATAGCTAAAGAAGAAAGGCATCGATGGACCAACATCCGGAAAAGAAGAATACGGTGGATTGGGCAGAGCTTGAGACAGAATAAATTACTAAATATCATACTGAAGGAGAAAATAGAAGAAAGCGAGCTTTTTAGGGAGACTAAAGAACGTAGGACAAGCCAAGAGACATGTCGGCACGATGAACTACAAAAAAATGCTGACATGGAATATGAAAGAATAAATGGCTGCAGTGACACGATACTAGGAATGATATACTGATGACAGCGGACATTGAATGCATAAGGCAAATATCATAGCACGTAGCATTGAAGAACAGGAAGTTATGCATAAGCTCACAATGACTTGAAAGGAAGTCATAGATTTAAAGATGCTATAAGGTCAAGGTGACAGACATCAAAATCTTCAAAACTATGATGAAATCTACTTGAGATCGACAGTTGTCGATCCCAGCAAATATTGTAATGACAGAAACACTTCAAAATCGGAGCGAGAATTTATGGGATGAATGGAAAATTTATTACCTCTTCCAATAATGCACTGGGGTTCACTATCATATTTGAAGTGCCTTGTTAAGTTCATGTACTGTCCTCCTTTCGTGCCTCCGAGACATTGGGCCACACCCAAACTGCCTACTTGAATTCGTGTGGATTTTTAATTAATCAAATCATGTTTACCATACTCATGCCGTCTGAAAAAGGCTCCGAGATTCACTGCTAAACACAGAGCGTGACGATATACGGAAAACCTCCGCGCGGCTGCATGATGACGATGTGGGGAAGGCAGTTCACTAACGTGGCGAAAAAGCGCGCAAAGGCCGAGCCACCCCTTGGAGTCGCGTAAAACTGTTCTTCCCTCATCATTCCCAAGGATCCCTTCTTCCTACGCACGCTTCTTGCTACGAAGCTGCACCCGAAAGCCTCTGACGACGATGGATTGCGCTGCGAAAACCTACGTTCCAAATCCCTTCTTCCTCCCCCGCCCTCCTTACCATTTCCAACTTTCCCTCGGCTTTTTAAGACTCCCTGTCCCCTTTCCCATACTAAATTGCAGGCGGCCTCCTATGATCTTCCCGAAGGTCGCGGGAGGGCTCCCAGGATACGCCTTGCGTCTTCTGGAACCTTCCCGACGCCCTTCGAATCCCGTATGGTCCTCCACCCCCCACCCTTGCATACTTACTCGGTGCTCGTATATAAAAGCGGGCACCGAGACGGACTCGGACGGACTATTCTGCAAGGTGCACATCAGTTCCAGATTTACACTAACAAGACTTCCAGAGCCCTGAAGGGGATAACTCCCAAACAGGGCCACGGCCGTTGTTATGTTGTTAATTATTTATCTGTTATGTTTTTGTTAAAATCTGTATATAGTTTCTTTACGGCCGAAATAAACACCTTTTGAATTGAATTGAATTGACGGACTCGGGGAGTACCTTCCCCTGGGGACCCTAGTTAGGACCTCGCCATCCCTGCCTCTTGGGGACTTTCGCCGGACCCCGACACCCTTGCCTCTTGGGGACTTTCACAGGACCCCGCCATCCCTGCCCACTGGGAGCCCAAGGAGGATCCCGACACTCCCTTCCTTCGCCGGGGACTTTAACCGGACCCCGACACCTTCTCCTCTGGGGACCCTTGTTCGGACCCCGCCACCTTCTCCTCTGGGGACCCGGGTTCGAACCCCGCCCTCGCCGCTTCCCGCACCCGCATCCTGTGCCCACCCCTCTGGGGACCCCTGGCCGGACCCCGCGCAAAGTAAGTTCCTTTCCCGCTACTCCCTCCCCATCCCCCCGCTAGGCCTCAGTACGACTCCCACGTACTGCTTGTACAGTAATAAATCTTGTCTCCTTATCGACTCCCGTCGTATTCTTTGGATTGCTCCCCTTACCTCCAAATAACCACACGACAACGAGCACGCAAAAAAGCAAGCCCTTATGCAGATTAAAAACAAATATTGGCGTGAAAAATGAACGAAAAGCCTTTTTCTACGAGAGAATTCGGTGGCTTTGTTGAGTATAAACAAAATAGAACACATTCTGATCAATAAATTAAGTTTACCCAGCAAAACATAAGGATGTACCAAAAATAAAATATGATTCAGCGTTCAAAAGCACGAAACGACCGACAAACACGTTCATGAACTAACGTCTGTAGTGGAACAGGTCTCCCACCCAATCTTGCCATTTTGTAAAACGGTCCATTCCGAGAGTCTTTTAATTAAGCTGGTGTAAATTCTAGGAGATTTCAGATTAAACACCTTGGAAATGAGCCTCCGATTTGCTTACTACCCCAGAAAACTAATAAGAATGTGGTAAATGTGGTATTCTCTCAGAAATGAGACTAATAAACGTTCAACTATCAATTAAAGAGAAGAAAATTAGACGGATCGGCACATTCTTAAATTTCATGAGATTTCTGCCTTTCACCGGGAGAGACGTACTTACTTAGATTACACAACATCAATCCTCACACCCGTGTAGTATGATGCTGTTTGCCGTGTTCAAGAAGCATTCACGAAATGCGAGAGTTTATTTCCCACTTCATCACATTCAGACCAGTAAGCAAGGGCGATGTACTTAGAATTTTTACTCCATATGGAAGCCAGTCAATAGGGTTTTTATGTCTTTTACCGATTTATTTTTTTAAGTTCTCAATACCATCCTTGTCATGCCAGAACTGAAGCCCAGTAACAGCTGTAAACAACACAATGGCAATAAAAGAAGCCATGTGAACATGCATTTTTACTGACTTTTATTGCGACAAGAAAGGCAATACAGTATTTTGAGATTTGTGTAACAGAATAACAACCGATATATTACGGAAAGAAAGAGTAAGCAGCGAAGACATTCTAGAAAGAGTTGCTTACAAAATAAATCGAAGGAAACTTCTAAAAAATAACAAACCTTATGGGAGATATTTCTTAACAAGACAGAGTCTAAAGAAGAGAAGACACACGCAAAGTAAAATGATTCAGTTAGATCTGTATGAGAAGGGTAAGGACGAGGTAATGGGATAACAAGAAAATACTTGCTGAATAAATACATAGAAGTCAGCTGAGTAAAAGAAACAAAGGAGAACTGAATCAATGCTATCTAAAGATACCGGTGATTATGATAAGAAATCTCCGTCATTGAACAACTGTTGTAGTATGTCACAATACGCTTGTAATTTAAAATATTTTGCTAACAATTACGGCAGAGAGAATTCTTGCCTAGAGGAAAAGATTAATCCAAGTACTCTTATCCTTTTCTTTTGGATTCATAGTGCTAGCGGCGTTCACGATATCAGGCCAAACTCGGCAGGATAGGGAGGTTGAACAAATAAACCATGAGCATTCAGATTTTTAAACAGCCTTTGAAGCAAAGAGAGAAACGAATGATAACAATCTTCCACCGCCCACGACTTTGATTCTTACAATCCGACCAGGGGATGAAAAGTCCGTCAATGTGACGTACACAGCTCTGTCGAATCATATTTTTGGATATCGGCAACCTACGCCAAACTCGGCGAGAGGTCGGAAAATTCCAAAATAAAAGATGCTATTCGAAATGCACGGGACCGCAGAAACAGGGCAAAAATAAACATAAACAATCAAATCATGTATGCTTACAGGAAATTGGAGGAATAGATTTTTTCAAAAGAAGATAAGTCCGAGAGGGCCAATTAAATAGTAAAATTAAGGCACCGATTCCGATGTTCCAGTCAGCAAGATGATCTTCAACGGGGAGGATCTTGTACTAATTCTGATCCACCCCGTTGTCAGTCACTTTAATGATGGAAACACCGGTATTAGGGTACTGTTTCTCCATTACTTTGCCTCTAATATCCTTTGCTCGCAGCGTATAAGGTAAAGTAATCTTTATCACAGAGGAGTTCTCCAAACGAGCATTTCCTCCTCAGTTTCTCGGAGTACTTCCCCGTTCCTCACTTCCACTCTCCATTGTCATTGCCCTTGATCATCTAGCATTTAGTCCCGGAGGCTATTATCCTCCTCCCGTTTAGCCTCTCCAAATACCCATCCTTCCGACCGACAAAGTCTAAGTACTGCTTCTATGCCTTGGGCTGTGGCTCCTTTCACCATCATGAAGAGGCAACAGCTGTGCCTAGAGCCTTCAAAAGAATATTAACGCCTACCCAGCTCTTCCGCAATTCAGGTCTCCAAAAGACCTAATTGAACCCATATGGAGCTACTTTTGTGATCGATGTAGGATTCCTGTTTCTCTACGTGCTAAGCTCTCCTTCGGTTGACTTAATCACATGCTACAAATTTAGTGACCCTAAATGATCAATGGCATCCCTATTACACGCATGAAACATTATCTACACCTCCAAGAGTCAGGTGTAATATATTAATCCGCCACTCCGATCGACCTGCAAGTTCGTAGAAATTTGCCAGAGGGGAAAGATTCATTGGATCGGGAGTCAAACCATGGACCTTGGGCTTGCTGAGTCATTGAGCAGACCCCGAAACTATCCAGAATTCCTATTTCCACAGGCAATTTTTAAGGATAATTTTTTATTTCCTATTCCCAAAGGATTGCGATTCAGAAAAAGGAAGGGTACGACAGAGGCAATATTGGCCCTTAGGCTGCTCATAGAGAAGAGAATGGAGAAGGAAAAACCGACGTTCATTGCATTCGTGGATTTAGAAAAGGCTTTTGACAACGTGGATTGGATTTCAATGCTTGGAGTTCTGAAAGGAATTGGAGTGTCCTACAATGATCGATGAATTATCCACAGTCTGTATAAAAACCAAGTAGCTGTGATTAAATCTGGACCCAGCTATGAAGAAGCAAGAATAAAGAAAGGAATGAGACAAGGCTGTGCACTGTCTCCAGTAATTTTTAATGTTAACATCTAGAGAGCCATCAATGATATCAAGTCTTCTGAGGTGAATATCCATGCAGAAAAAAATTAGCATGCAAGATTCGCTCATGACATAGCACTTTTAGCAGAGACAGAGAAGGATATGAATAAGATACTGATAACCATGGAAAGGACAATGGCCACATGTCAGCTGAAGATCAATGAGAAGAAGACTAAGATACTGGTGTGCAGCACGAGAGAAGAGGCCAAAATTAGCGTTAAAATAGGAAAACAAAAACTGGAAGAGGTGAAAGAGTTCCGTTACGTTGGAAGCCGAGTAACCAACGACGGACGAAGCAAGAAAGAAATAGTCAGCAGAATAGCCCAGGCAAAGAGGGCATTCGATCAAAAGAAGAATCTATTTACCACTGGAAATAGAAGCGTAGAAGTAAGTAAACAATTCATCAATACGTACATCTGGAGCGTGTTTCTCTATGGCAGTGAGGCATGGACAATCACAGCAGCGGAAAAGAAAAGGGTCGAAGCATTCGAAATGTGGTGCTACAGAAGAATGATGAAGATTAAATGGATCAACCGAGTAAGTAATGATGAAGTCCTAAGAAGAGTGGGAGAAAAGAAAAGGCTTCTAAATACCCTGAGATGAAGACGGACAATTTGGTGTGAAACTTGGTGTGATACATGGCAGTTAGAATTAACCTTTAAGAAATGTCTTGTAATGAATTTTTGGAAAAAGAATAGCTCTCCCCCTAGCACTTACAAAATAAGTAATAATGAATTAACAAACATGGAATCCATTAAATATCTTGGAATAAGACTGGCAAATGATCTTTCCTGGGGTAAACACATTCGTGAAATAATGGGTCAAGCGAATCGCAAACTGGGTTTCATTAAAAGAGTATTGGGTAAATGTGACGATCATGTACGAGAAATCAGCTACTTTTCCCTTGTTAGACCTCATTTGGAATATGCTGCCAGTGTATGGGATCCCTACGAAAGCGGTATAAGTAATGAACTTGAACGTGTGCAGCGAAGATCGGCAAGATTTGTAAAGGGACGATACGATAATTATATTAGCGTAACCAGTCTATTAAATGAATTGAAATGGGAATCATTGTCAGATCGCAGGTTGAAATTTAGACTTAATCTCTTCCACAAATTCCAAGGCAATATTTTCAGTGATGATGTTAAAAATATTTTACGAACCCCAACTTACTATGGCAGACTGGACCATAATCATAAAGTTAGAGAAATTGATTGCCGAACTGACCGATTCAAAATGTCCTTTTTCCCTCGCACAATTAGAGATACGAATAACGGTAAATATGTCCTATCGGAGAGTAGCAATGAATAGCATTGGTAGCTGCATGTTGGTATGAGTACTTAAAGCTAACCCTACTAACAGAATGTTTTTGCATGTTTGCTTTGCAATTTCTATCTTTTTTAAATAGTGTAGTTCTGACTACTATATTAATACTATTCCTTTTTTATGCATGATATGTAGTGCATGTTTGGTGAGCAATCACCCCCTGCCACACACCCTTGTGGTGGCTTGCAGGGTATTATGTAGATGTAGATGTAGATGAATTTCATCAGGCCATCATGAGACATGATGGCCTGATGAAGACAATCGTCGAGGGATAAGTGGACGGGAAGAATGGCAAGGAAGGCCTATTGCGAGATATATGAAACAATTGATGAAGGATGTGAAAGAGAAGAATTACGTAAATATGAATATGACCACTGAGTTCTTCTATCTTTAGCCGATAGAAGAATTCAGTGGAGATCTGCGTCAAACCAATCTGAGGATTGATGACTTATTAGTAGAAAGAGCCTTGCCAAAAAATAAATCGATTACATCGTACACTCTAGCGAAAATACTGCACCAAGACTGTGGTTGCATCACTAACGCGTTGTTAATATTCAGTTTTATTTTGTTCCTTAGTTCATATTGGTAGATAATGCTGTTGTAATGCATGATTGGTGATAATATACATTAAGCGACACACACCGTAGAGGGGGCTAACAGGGTAATCTTTAGATATAGACGAATGCGTAGTAGATACGGTACAAACTGTTACACACATGCTAATGGAAAAATGAGAATGAAACTTTATGGGATGAATAATGCAGCAACATTAATCACCGAAGGCAAATCCTTTGGAAATAAACAAGCATACCCCACGGACAACCGCAGTGAAACCTCTGAAATGTCAATCTCATCATCTCAGCTAGCAAACTGACGACATTGACATTTCGTGAATTTATCTACCTTGGGACGTAGAAGCTACGACGCATGACGGCGCCTTCGTACAAGAATACGGAAAGTGACAATGAGGATGAGAGCTCAACGCTGTAGACCTTGGAGAAAAGAGGATGGGGACACGGCGAAAAATTTGAAATAATTTGGGCGTGGATATAATAAGAAAATAATCTTGACGGAGTTGAGGATTAATCAGGGGGTGTTTTGACAAGGGGATGACGTCGCGGAGGGAAAGTCTGACGAGGTCGAAAAAAGGGACGAAGAAGATATTTTGGGGCAGGGAAACACAGGGACAGGAAATATGAGACGGTAATTTAATTTCGGGTGGAGAGGGCGAGAGGGAATTACTACGTAGGACACAACGAATGATAATGGAAGACGTGACAAGTTGACGATGTTATCAACTATAATAAGGATTTATGTCGAGTATGTCCTTAAGAAACATGACGTGGTGACTAGGTTCAATTGTGTGAAAAAGATTGCCAGCGCCCTGCCTGGACCCAAGGACAACTTGCCACAAGAGTTATCCGAAGGCGTGTATCGAGTGCCATGCTCCTGCGGTCGTTCTTAGATAGGCGAAACATGCAGAGCCATGGGCACACGCATGAAAGAACACCAAAGGCGACCAAAAATAAGCAATTCCGACTGTCAGCCATTGCCGAACATGCATGGAGCGAGCCTGGCCATGGGATTAAATTTGATGAGGCGACAATAATAGCCAAGGAGAGCCGCTATTATCCCAGGCTCATCAGAGAGGCAATAGAGATATAGAAAACTCCCACGAATTTCAACAGAGAAGATGGCTATCCCCTAAACACTGCGTGGAAAAGAATCATCCATCCCGGCCAATCACAGCGCAGCACGGACTCTACCAGCCCTATATAAGACGGCGAAAAAGCAGCTTTCCTCACCTTCGACCTGAAGACGCTAGCAGGACGGCTAGCGAAACTGTTGTCACCCCAAGTCAACAAACGCGGACGCAGAACCCGAGATGCAGAGAACATCTGAACGACGCCGCGGAAACCTTCGCACCAATTCCGACCACGAGATGAGTTCTAATTCCGTATGCTTTAAAGGCATCCCACGAAAAAAGATGTATCGTGTAAAGTCAGAAGGACTCAGGCTATAATTAATGGCAGTGTTTCATACTGAAACAACGAAAAATAATACATTTTACAAATTTCACGACATTCCAATATATGTCTCTCTCTGATAACATAAAGCTTTAGAGGGAGATGCTGTATAGGTGCGAAACCAGTCGAGTATAATAAAAAGTAAAGAGCGGCGAGATATATACTATTATTCACTGCCTCGTACTTAGTTCTTTATCTAAGAGGGAACCCTTCTGTCTGCACTCCATTATCATCTATAAGGGAGTTAAATGAAGGATCAGCCGACATAGCGTTCATGAAATTTCCAGTTGAAGGGAAGAAAAATACTGAGAAATACGCCTGATTTATCCATAACAGATTGCATCGGTTGCGAAGTAAAGAAGTAAACATCTAAATTAGCACTTTTAATATAAGACACTGTCTCCGGCGTTACTCGGTGGAACTGCTTTATATTTAATCAGAAAAACACTTGGTTATAATTCCACACTTTATTTCAGGAAGACTACCCGGGTTTCAGCATGTCATGCCATCTTCAGGTACAAATGGATGGGTGGCTTACACTTATATACCTGTGAGTGGAGGGGGGGGGGGGGGGGGGGGGGGGTTAAGGATGAGAGTCATGGAGGGATGGTAGTGTGATATAAAGGAGAGGAGACTGGGAGGGGAACATATGGTCATTACAAAGTTTAGTGGGGCAATTCACAATTTCAAACTGTTCTAAGAAGTCCATTTTACGCCCCTTGTCAATACAATGTAAAATCCGAGGTTCAAATTCACACCAATGGTTCTCGTCACATGAATGTTTGGCTATTCCGGAGGATTCGTCATTATTTAAAAAACATCGTCTATGTTCTTTCACTCTAATGTTAAAACTTCTCCCAGTTTGTCCAACATATCCAATGTTACAGGTACTTCAAGTGGTAAACACCACTTTTCTGCATATTGTCATACTTGTCTTTTGTATTAAAAAACATTTTACCCAATGACACAGGATCGTAAAATGACACTTTGGCATTATGGATTATATTACATAGTTTAAATGAGACATGAGATATGAATGGTAGCTTGCACCAGCGTGAAGGTTTGTCAATATCAATTTGAATGGAAGTTATAAAATTTATAGCTTGTTTTTTGTCAGATCTTTCAATAAGTTTTCCAATCAGTCTTGGGTCAAAACCATTTTGTTGGGCAATATACTTCATGGTATTTAATTCCTTACTGAAGTTGTCCTGGGACATTGGGATACTTGTTAGCCTGTTCACCATTGATTTTAGCGAAGTTGTTTTATGAATACGGTGATGGTTTGAGTACATTGGAATAACGACATCCGTAAACGTAGGTTTACGGTAAATTGAAAACTCGTGTTTGCCCGTACTAATATCAATGTTAAGATCTAAAAAGTTAATGTTATGTCCACCGTATTCTAAAGTGAACTCGATTGATTGGTGCAGAGAGTTTATGAAAGACGTAAAGTTATTCAGCTGGCGCAAGTTACCTGACCACAAACATATAATGTCATCCACATAACGATACCAATAACATATGTTACTTAACATTGGATGCTTGCAATCGAATAATTTAAGTTCTAACTCATTCATGAATATCTCAGCCAAAATTGGTGACAATGGCGACCCCATAGCCAGGCCAGACGTTTGTTTATAGAATGTACCATTAAATAAGAAATAATTTTGTTCGATACATAAATCCAAAAGTAATTTTATCTCATTTAACATTTTGTCTTGGCCATTACTCATGCTTCTCCCCTCCCCAAACCCCTCACCCCTGTTGTCATATCCCCCCCCCCCCCTCCACTCACAGGTATATAAGTGTAAGCCACCCATCCATTTCTCCCTGAAGATGGCATGACATGCTGAAACCCGGGTAGTCTTCCTAAAATAAAGTGTGGAATTATAACCAAGTGTTTTTCTGATTAAATCTAAATTAGCTTTAATGATTTTGATGAGTCACATAAAACGCAAACCGAAGTTCCTAATTAGGCATATTGCACGCGTATTAATTCGAAATTAACGTCCAGGAAATCAATGACCATTCAACTAAAGCGCAAGCTTCCAGCGTTTCGAAAACGCAATTCCCTATACAGAGTGTCCCATTGATCGTGTGTCATTTCTAACCTGTAAATTTAGACACTTCCTTTCGAGCCACAAGGATGAAATTTGGTACTTGGCTAGAAAAAGGATGTAAGTTTTGTTGAGTCTAAGCAAATTATGAAAAATATGACCTTTTGACCCCAGAAATAGGGTCCAACCTAAAATCCAAATTTTGCCTTATGGGCTTTCAATGTTAAAATATTCGAAGTACAAAAAAGACGGAATTTTTTAGCGAAACTTTCGACTAATAGGTTTTTGGACACGAGGAACACGAAGGAAGAACTATTGAGGTCAGAAATTGCAACTGTGACCCCTGAAAGGTCACAGTCAAGGTCACAGGGGTTACAAAAAATGAATCACCGCTTCAAACCTGTCGAATCATAGGTTTAAAAAGGTTCCAAGGTCGATTTTAAGGTCTTCATATCCCTCTTTTCATCTCTTGACCTTCAAGGGTAACTCAGAGGTCAAAGGTCACAGGGATGGAAAAAATGAATCCAGGCCACAAACGTGTCGAATCATAGGTTTAAAAAGGTGTCAATGTCGATGGAAAGGTCATCAGATTCCTCTTTTCATCCGTTGACCTTCTAGGGTAACTCTGGGGTCAAAGGTCACAGTGATTACAAAAGGTGAAATAAGGCTACAAAACTTTCGAATCATAGGTTTAAAAAGATGACAAGGTGGATTTTAAGGTCTTCAGATCTCTCTTTTCATCTCTTGACCATCAAGGGTAACTCAGAGGTCAAAGGTCACAGGGATGGAAAAAGAGAATCCAGGCTACAAACGTGTCGAATCATAGGTTTAAAAAGGTGCTAATGTCGATGGAAAGGTCATCAGATCCCTCTTTTCATCCCTGGACCTTTAAGGGTTACTCAGGGTGTCAAAGGTCAAAATGGTGACAACAAGTGAAATGGTCAAGAGATGAAAAGAGAGATCTGAAGACCTTAAAATTCACCTTGTCATCTTTTTAAACCTATGATTCGAAAGTTTTGTAGCCTTATTTCACCTTTTGTAATCACTGTGACCTTTGACCCCAGAGTTACCCTAGAAGGTCAACGGATGAAAAGAGGAATCTGATGACCTTTCCATCGACATTGACACCTTTTTAAACCTATGATTCGACACGTTTGTGGCCTGGATTCATTTTTTCCATCCCTGTGACCTTTGACCTCTGAGTTACCCTTGAAGGTCAAGAGATGAAAAGAGGGATATGAAGACCTTAAAATCGACCTTGGAACCTTTTTAAACCTATGATTCGACAGGTTTGAAGCGGTGATTCATTTTTTGTAACCCCTGTGACCTTGACTGTGACCTTTCAGGGGTCACAGTTGCAATTTCTGACCTCAATAGTTCTTCCTTCGTGTTCCTCGTGTCCAAAAACCTATTAGTCGAAAGTTTCGCTAAAAAATTCCGTCTTTTTTGTACTTCGAATATTTTAACATTGAAAGCCCATAAGGCAAAATTTGGATTTTAGGTTGGACCCTATTTCTGGGGTCAAAAGGTCATATTTTTCATAATTTGCTTAGACTCAACAAAACTTACATCCTTTTTCTAGCCAAGTACCAAATTTCATCCTTGTGGCTCGAAAGGAAGTGTCTAAATTTACAGGTTAGAAATGACACACGATCAATGGGACACTCTGTATATATGTGGACTGATCTGTTAATTACTAGATGAATGCCTGTTTCAAACAGTGAATTGCGACCATTTTCATAACATTACCTTCGAAATGCTTTGGGTCCGCTGATTTCACGCAAACGCACCGATCTCCTTTTTTATCAAGAAGTTATATCCCGCAGACTGCCCTATTTATTCTACTACGAAGACTCATGTTTTAAATGGAGGAAAAAGAAATGCGCAAGTTCTGATGAATTCACCTAATTTTCTCTCATTAGGAAGAAATGGAAGTCTTAAGAAGAGAGGGATAGAAGATATGTCTACTGAAAACCTTAAAAAGAAGACGGGACAACGTAATCGGCCACATCTTAAGACACGATGGCCTGATGAAGACAACCGTAGGGGGAAAAGTGAACGGGAATAATGGAAAGGCAGGCCTCGTGTGAGGTACATACGTGGAGCAAGTTGTGAAGGATGTAAAAGAAAGGAGCTTAGTCGATATGAAGAGGTTGGTCGATAGAAGAATCGAGTGGAGGGCTGCGCCAAACCAATCCTAAGATTGTTGACCGATGATGATAGGAAGAAATAAATGTCAACGGTCATGAGTTTGTGTCTTGCTTGCCGAGTGCTTGACAATTATTTAATTAGCAAGAGAGGAGTTAAATTCGGAATTTTCAGTGTACTCAGCGAATGATTTCCAGCAATCATATATACGTTGATGATTAAATACCAAGTCCGAACACACACAGGGATTTAGAAGTGGAATTTAAGCTCGAATCGTCAATGATACCTGAAATCACGATTATTGAGAGGGAGCTGATTGAGAGCTGTACACACACATGTTTAACGCACGAAAGCGAGTAATGATGTACCTACGGCCGATGTACATACATCCTTTGAATTTCAAACTATGTTGCCCAGGTCACTTGGATCAGATTAATTCTTTCGTAACTAGTACATCGAGAAAAACGTTTGAATTGAAATATTAGTGGGCTAAATATAGAATATGCGCGTACCTATCTACTGACTACCCTGCAAGCCACCGTCAAAGTGTGTTACAGAGGGTGAGTTATCACCAAGTATGCCCAACATTATGCACTAGTTTATTTGTATTACCTTCCTATTGAGGGATTACTTTGGATATAATGCGAGGTACACACTGCAAATTCCACTTTTCATCCGGCATGCAAGGAAATATCTGAGAAGTATTACCAACATACATTACGGGTTGATGCAAACATGTTTAGATCCACAGAAATACAGCACTAAAACCTCTAATCTTTGTTTGATGTACCTATAGGTACTTCTTTTTCATGGGTGTTTTCAAGTCTGTTTCCGCACTAATAGGCGCTTCAGACCGGGAAGAAAGGTATAAGGGTAGGAATGGTAGGATAGGTATTATTCATGGGTGTTTTCAAGTCTGTTTCCGCACTAATAGGCGCTTCAAACCGGGAGGAGAGGTATAAGGATAGGGATGGAAGGGCCCCTCAATCCGATAGGTATTAGTTCATGGGTGTTTTCAAGTCTGTTTCCGCACTAATAGGCGCTTCAGACCGGGAGGAATGGTATGAGGATAGGAATGGAAGGGATGGGGATAGGATAAGGTCCCGGGCCCAGTATAATGTGCTCAATTGAGTTTATGTTAATTTAAATTAATTTTTATGGAGGCATCATGGTGTTAGAAGTCTTAATGTTGTGAAGATGACGAAATGTTAGCGGAGAATATGAGTAGGTGCTTGGATCTATCTGTAATTCTGCTTATTTTTTTAATTCTTATATGAGTGGTCCTGCCTACCATTATTGTCTGGGCTATATGTAATTTCCTCGATGTTGGGGGCAAACTCGTATTCCCTCTACCGTTGCAAAAGCTAGTCTTAGTCTGGCTTGCTGTCTTCGCGTTAAAAGGAATTACGTTATTGCCTACCTCATAGAATTCTAGCTTCTGAATATATTACTTGTTCATTTTTTTAATTTTTCATCATCATCGGTCAACAATCCTAGAATTGGTTTGACGCAGCCCGCCCCTCGATTCTTCAATCGGCCAACCTCCTCATACTAACGTAATTCATCTCTTTCACACCTTAAGTTTTATTGTACGTACATTAAATCTGAAACTGTACAAGAGCGCGTAATGGAATGAATAACTATAATAAAATAAAGTAGCACTGAGATCTCACGTACGAAGAAGAAGAAGGTATCACGGGTTTTAAACTGTGTCATTTGTCAGCAAATGTCATGACGTCGGTGACTTACCATCAAACGCTCCACACGACCTTGCAGTGTCTCAAAGAAGAAAGACATTTACATGAAGATTAATACTCGTGAAAAATACCATAGTTGTTATATCGACAAAATAGCGTAGGGTAATCAAAATTTTGAGTGTTTTGGAGAGCGATTAGACCGGGAATATGTCAAAACACTACCATCACCGAAGGACACCGAATCGTGACGGAGAACATAAACACCCCACCAAAAGAAATTCTGGTCAACGCAGAGGCCATCAAAGGCCGCAAGCATCCAATCATCTTCAACCGGTACCATTGTCAATAATCTCAGCAGCAGCAACACTAGCGTGAAGATCTCACCCCACCCCACTCACTCTTTCCACTTTGAACAAATGTTTCTCGGGATATCCACCGGGTAATGTGCTCCATATCAGCCGATATTGATCACATTACACGATAATATTATGAAGCGCCCGAGAAACATTCGTTGATAGTATTCGCCGGGAATATACTAGATCCTATATTCTTTCCTCTTTGCTTCAAATCATCTTGTACACGGTCCGCGCTAAGAGTGTATAAACTCTAGTTAGAGGCTTTATACTGTGATGCTGTGACCTCTTTTAAATAATCTATTTATTTTCGAGTATATATACTTTTGGTGCGGATATGGAGCATTATTTATGTTTTTAGCATCCCTTTTTCTCAACTAATACAAAACAATGATTAAGATATCAGTGGATAGGATGTTTAAATCGATTTTGACATCTCATGCTAAGTTTACGTTGAAGTACAATGTCTGTTTATAATTAAAGTTACAAGAAAATATTTTAGGCATAAAACGTGACGAAATAACCCTTCTTTCTCACGGATGCGTCGTAAATAAACAACGATGAAGATATGATTATTATCGGCAGGAAAGATGCAAATGTGTTGCTATTAATCATGCAAATAAATTACCATAAGATGCATTGTAAATTATAAATAAAGTGTTTTTGCTATTTTGTACACACTATTCCCTGAATATTTCATTTCAACAACCAAACAAGAGATCAAATTATTTTGGCGGGGGGAGGAAGGAGCGGTGACAGTAAAATATGCGAAGGTTTTGCACAGATTTACCTTGTAAAAGTTATTTGGGGGAGGTGACTGACAGTCGTAGTTTGCGTTGATTACGATTGGTGGGTAATTTGGTGAGAGTAGAATGTGAGGGAAGGGAGGAAGGATGGAATGAAACCCGGCATGGGCAACAGCTCTTTACGAAAGGCGCCAAGGAGTACGGAGTACCATACAATGGACGGATTCATCTACATCTCCCTGAAAGCCACCATAAAGGTGAGTGGCAGGGGGTGAATTCACACCAAACATGCATAAAAAGAATTAGTAATTATATTCTAGTCTTAACTTCACAATTAAAAAAAAAAGATAAAAATAGTTCAGCGATCATGCTGAAAAAGCTGTTAGTTGGGTTGGCTCAAGCCCTCATACCAACATGCAACTATCTATTCTATCCATTGATACACTTGTATCTATATTACTGGATATATTTACAGCTATTCGTATCCCTAATTGTACGAGGAAAGAAGGATATTTTGAATCTGTCAGTTCAGCAATCAATTTCTCTAATTTTGTGATTATTGTCCAGTCTACAATAGTAAGATGGAGACCGCGAAATATTTTTAACGTAATCAGTGAAAATATTGTCTTACAATTTAGTCAAGATTAGTTAAGATTCATGAATTTAAGCAGTGTAGAGCGCTTCCCCATAACTCTCTGATATGTGAATTTTACACGCCAATGGCCTTAGTAGGTATATATTTGCTGAGCCGTAAACTCACCAACGTTTGGGTTGAAAACAGCAACAACAAGGCAAAGCCAACTGGGATAATGTTTACGTGCGATAGGTATTATCCACAAAATTATGCAGCACCAAATTAAGCTCCTCAAAACGCGATCGATGTTAGTCAGCGTTATTCTCCAATATGCGGAAAAATCACAGAAGGAGTACGCCCACCATTTGATGCAAATAGCTCGACCCAGCCGACCGCCGCCGATCAACAGTTGCGTTGCCATGACGACGCAACAGGTCGGGCGACCTGAATCCGGGCAAACACGAGGAAGAAGAGCTCCCCTCTCTCTCTAGAACACATACACGCACACACTCTCGAACTTTCCCTCTCACCCTCGGGCGGGGAGGGACAGAGGAAATGGTATGGGGACGAAGGGTGACGCATGCTTTGGTATAAATTCTATGGAACACACAACGAGGGTACAGGTTTCGAGCATTTTTTTTTAATTCTATGGAACACACACCGAGGGCAGATTTCGGACGATATTTCCCCTTGAATTTACCTCCTAAGAGCCTCAAAATATTATATTAGGAGACGAATAAAGCATAACGAATGGGAGATATTTCGCACGCAACGCAGCTCGAATTTCTCACTGTCAGAGAGTACTTCCACATGAACTACGAATGAATTTTCTGGATGCCGATTAAGATGATGATGATAAGGGAGGAGAAGGCGGAATATATTTTGTGATATCTTAGTGGGTGTTTTCGCAATCGTTATAATAACACAGTCTCCTCGATAAGCACACGGCTAGTGGCTAATACCGCTACGTTTCTCTACTTATTTTCATATGAATTCTTAAGTTTAATCTGCTTCAATCTCTCTTCGAAAACACTAGCTACACCAACAGTAGAATTTCCAAGGTTTTTCACACCCCCCCTTGCTGATTTGGTGTTTTCCTGCAGAGGTGTTATTCGCACAGGTAGTAACGATAATAATCCTAAAGTTTTTCCCACATCTGTCAATAATTTGTACGAGAAATCAGCTACTTTCCCCTTGTTAGACCTCATTTGGAATATGCTGCCATTGTATGGGATCCCTACGAAATCGGTCTAAATAATGAACTTGAATGTGTGCTGCGAATATCGGCAAGATTTGTAAAGGGACGGTACGATAACCTTATTAGCGTAACCAGTCTATTAAATGAATTAAATTGGGAATCGTTGTCTGATCGCAGGTTGAAATTTAGACTTAATCTCTAAACAAATTCCAAGACCATATTTTTAGTGATGACGAAAAAAAATATTTTGCGAACCCCAACTCACTATGGTAGAGTGGACCATAATCACAAAATTTGAGATCTTGATTGCCGAAGTGACACATCCAAAATGTACTTCTTTCCTCGTACAATTAGGGATATGAATAGCGGTAAATATAGCACAGGTAGCTGCATGTTGGTATAAGGACTTGAAGGTAACCCAACTAACAGCATGTCTTTGAATGCTTACTTTGCTATTTTTATCTTTTTTAAATATCGAAGTATAGACTAGTACATTAATACTAATCCTTTTAAATGAATGATATGTAGTACATGCTTGGTGAGATTTCACCCCTCTGCCACACACCTTTATGGTGGCTTGCAGGGCATTATGTAGATGTACTTCCACACACATGTTTCTCTTACGCTTAATATTGATATTTTTTTCAATTACTTTTAATTTAACTTCTTTAATTATACCTTTTTTGTATTTCTGTTTCAGATTGTAATTGTGCATGATATACCAATCACCATTTACGCGTAAATAGATCCTTAAACGAGGGGTTAGATGGATGAAGGGACAGTTATACCTTAATATCGTCAAATAAAGACGTCTTGTTATTATTACGAATCGATCTAACGATTGAGATTAGTGACTTGTAGCAACAGAGAATATTTTAAGGAAATACGATATTGTTTTCGCTCTCCAGACTGCAATTGGAAAAAATACGCAAATGCAGAGAACGTGCCATGAAGGTGGGTAATTGACGTAAATACCAGGACAAGTTCGTGATGACAGGCAGAAACAAAGGGGGTGAATCCAAGCCGCTATTTAAGCGTTATTAGGTGGGAAAGTTGCTGTTTGGGTTTCATGCGCAAATATACTGCAAAAAGACATGTTCATTATACATATCCCAATGTTAAAATCGGGAAAAAGGCGGAAGAAGGTGAATGAGCAAGGTTATTTAGGAAGCTGATTAACCAGTGATGGTTGAAGTAAGAAGGAAATGGGGTCATTTACCATATTTTTATTGTCGAATCTGATAGTCTGTAAAAAAAATGCCCATTTTTTCCGTTCATCAACCCGTCAATTAATTCTCGAGTTATAAGCGGTAAAAAACTGATGTTTTGAACCCTTTTTGAAGAGTGAGCGTGCAGAGGACTTGTACGTCATCCACTTCGTCCAATCACAACTGAGACTACGAAGCTCCTTTGCCTTGCTACAATGGGGGACAAACAGTCTAACGGGGAACTCTGCCAATGAAAGTGGTTGCCCCAGGATCTGTGCTAGCAGATGTTCCGCCCCCACCTCCACTCCCCGCCCTTTCCCTAAAAACAGTGAAGGAATTAAGGTGGATGTCGTAGATATCCTTAACACAGCTCGTTCAGTGGGCGTCAACTTTTAATTTTTTATTTATGAGTGAATAACTCTGGCTAGATGATTAATTTTTTTCACTAAAACTAATTAAAACTATAGTTTTTTACTGAAAACTATAAGAAGAAGCCGGGACAACCTAATCGGCAACCATATCTTCAGATACGATGGCCCGATGAAGACATTCATCGAAGGAAAAGAGAGCGGAAGAATGGAAAAGGCAGGCCTCGGATGATTTACATATAACAGGTCATAAAGGACGTGAAAGAGAGGAACTACGTTAATATGAAGAGGTTGGCCGATAAAAGAATCGAGTGGAGGGCTATGTCAAACCAATCCTAGGATTGTTGATCCATGATGATGATGAAATTCCTTTTTCCTTTCCATCTTACGATTTCGTTTACAAAATAGCGATTTCAATTCCGAGTAAACACCCCCATTGCCTATAGAAAAGCGCAGCCGATAGGGTACTCTACAAAAACAAATCTACCTACAGTTGGAAATACAAGCTCTGAAGTACGAAAACAGTCAATCAGAACTTTTTACTGGAGAACGCTTCTCTAGGGACGTGAGATAGGGACGATAACTGCAGAAGAAAAGGCTGGATGCATTCGATATGTGGTGACGTATGGTCTAGATAAGAAAACCCTCAATAACTTTCAGGCTCGAGGTTGCCATGGAAAAAAAACAAAAGAAGGTTGTTGATTTGCAATCGGACTGTTGAGGAAGATAGAAAAAGGCTGTAGGTATTCGATTTTGTCTGTATTTCTTCCAAAGAAAAAATAAAGCAAGAAACATTGTAAGTAGTGGTCTGTGAATTAACTCAACCGCTGCTATGCGATAGTGGTGCTACAGAAAAATAACGAAGATAAATTGGCTCAATCGAGTGACTTAACGATGAAGTCATAAAAGAGGAAAAATAGAGAATTCCGATGAAAACTTAAGGCGCCGTGGTACATGATTATTTTTTCGCTTTCGAGTGCTGAGATGATGGAGATAGTTTTTCCGTCGACCGGTAGAGTTACCAGAGTCGGCGCCTACCCAACCAGCCATATTTTTTTTCAGTGTCTCCTCTACGCTTTAATTCTTTGCGCAGAGGTGATGAGGCAATAACGACCCTTCCCTCTCATCCCCTCTGTCCGCGGAGTTTTCCATTGCTGACCACTAGACGCAATGTTGCCATTTCAACATACGATGGGACCAAACTGTTTGGCAGACTCCACATTATACCATGTGGCAACGTGGAATTCGCGGAAATGCGTTCGCTACGTTTTTCTAAGAACCGAGCCGGTCTGGTCCTAGTGGGGTTCGTAGCTGCAGGAGAACGCGTCCGCGGTCCAAGTCATGAGTAGACTTCATTTTTCAGGGTAGCCGCGTTGATTGGTTGTTGTGACAACAGTTTAGCCGTAAGAACTGCAACAAATAGGAGGTGGTCTCAGCTGGTAGCTTGGCTTGCACGTGTTAATGTCTAAATGTGGTAATTTGAAAGTAATATACGTTTGTGCCTACTACAGACCACCCCATTCCGATGTACACTCAGTATTATAACTCGAGAAACAGATCAGGCACATTAATTCTCATACCAACGAACGACAGATTATTGAAAGGTGGAGATTTCAATACAACATCGATAGATTGGAAAACATGTAGTCATTAGTCTGGGGGTAGGGAAAAAGAAATCTGCTCGTCATTTTTTAACCTGTTCGCATAATACGCAGTACATCAAATAGTAAATTTGCATAATAGAAGGGAGAATGTTCTCGATTTACTTGCCTCAAACATCCATGAAAAAGTTATTGAAGTTAAAAATGTCGATGGAATAAGTGACCACAAGGTAGTACACGTTAAATTATCCCTCAATACTGACAAAAATGTAAAATTAAAAAGAAAGATTTGCCTTTTAAGTAAAGCAGATTTTAACGGATTTAGGCGTGACTTACAGACTTCTTTTGAAAAATTCTAAACATCAGAAAAAATAGTGATGCAGACATGGAAAGAGTTCCTCCAAATTACACGGTGAGTGAGTATAAGAGTGAGAATAGGGAACCAGGGTGGTACAACGTGGAGGTTAAAAAAATGTTTAAAACGACAACGAGTTATCCACGCGAAACTAAGAAAAATGTAGCTAATAGCGATCTACAAAAATTATCGAACGTTACATATAAAGCAGCCGCAAAAATAGCCCTTAGAAAAGCGTAAAGTGGTTTCAAGAGAAAAGTACTTGGAGAACAACTAGAGGGGAATCCGAAAGCATTTTGATCATATGTTAGGGAAGTACAGGGAACTAAAATTTCAACGGTTAATTCCTTGAAAGGGTATAGGGGCGAAATATTTAGATAAGGCTAATTTGTTGAATTATTTTTCCAGAGCGTTTTTAATCAATCTAAGCGTAGTTTGCTCGAAACAATACCAGACCGATTTCAACAAATAATGCCCCCGATCGATAATTGTATCTTATAACGGAATCGTATCCTTACTAAAAATGTTAGCCCGAACAAGAGCTCAGGTCGTGATGAAATTCCTGCTCGTGTGTATAAAGAAATAGCTCTCGAAATGGCACCGTATCTTAAAGTAATATTTAACAAATCCCTCGAAGAACACGCGGTTCCCAAAGACTGGAAGATAGCAAACGTGATCCCAATTTTTAGAAGTGGCGATAGGGAACATCCATCGAATTATAAACCAATATCAATAACGTCACTGCCGTGCAAAATTATACAGCATATGATAGTTACATCAATAAGGGGACACCTCGATAGCCAGGATTTATTGATAACAAATAAGCATGGGTCCAGAAAGGGACGGTCTTGCGAAAATCAGTTAGGTCTTTTCGTTCATGATATTTTAGTTTCCGGAGAAGGTAACGTACAGGTAGACGCAGCGCTTTTAAATTTAGAAAAGCGTTTGACAAGGTTCCCCACTGTAATTTACTCGCGAAGTTAGCATCATACGGGATAGATAGTAATATGGTAGGCTGGATAGGAGATTTCCTACATGAACGCGTTCAATGAATGGTATTAGATGGTGTCACCTCAGGCGAAGCAAAAGTTACATCGGGTGTTCCCCAGCGTGATAGGCCCAATTTTATTTCTTCTCTCCGTAAATGACTTGAATACAGTAGCTAAAAATAGCAAGCTCCGTCTTTTTGCCGATGATGCAGCAGTCATCATTGGTCATCAATCCTCAGATCGGTTTGACGCAGCTCTCCACTGAGTCCTGTCGGCTAATCTCTTCATATTTACGTATTTATTCTGATGCAGTAGTGTATAAGGAAATAAGAAATTAAGAGGATAGTCATTCTTTAGCTAAGGATTTATATGCGATTGATGATTGGTGTGATAGTTGGCAGCTAGAATTAAATTTGAATATATGCGCGATAATGAACTTTGGGAAAAAGAATAACTTTCCCCAGAAAAATTATTGCATCAAAGAAAAGAAAATATCTAACGTAGAATTTATTAAATACTTAGGCGTCACCAACATTGAAGACATGCTGTGGGGGAAATACATCAGGGAAATAACTAGTGTAGCAAACCATATATCAGGATTCGTAAAAAGAGTTCTAGGCAAATGCGATGAGAGAGTACTAGAAGCTATTTTACACTTGTCAGGCCTCATTTAGAATATGCCGCTAGTATATGGGATCCGTACGAGGAAGGTATGATAAAAGAATTAGAGCGTGTGCAAAGGAGATCCACTAGATTTGTTAAAGGCCGCTATGATAATTGTATAAGTGTTACGAGTTTAATAGAAGAACTAGGCTGGGAATTACTATCAGAACGCAGGTTGAAATTTAGGTTAAACCTTTTCAGTAAATTGGAAACCGATTTGTCGCATATTTTAAGTCGATAATTCTTCTTCCCGTTACTCCACCGGATAAACCTTCGTTTTTCCCTTCTTCGGCAATTGCCATATCGTCAAATGAATCATGCAAAGTTTCATCAGCTACTGAATCGTCAATATTGGACGGGGTTTCTTCAATAGCGCAAGAAGTTCCTCCTACGTGCGACTCTGTTCCCATTATTTTGATACGCCTGTTTCGAATAATAGAAATTTGCATACTTACACATGAATATATCATTACATTAAGATAGTGTTTTCACAAAAAATGACAATATACCTTTTTTCTTCCCTCCGCTTGGCCAAAAATTCACCCTTTCTTTTTTTCCTCGCCATCGAAAATGTCAAGCGACTGCCTACTTTAATTTTCCGATATCGGTACGCTTCCGATGAAATTTCGAGACTTGACAATTAGTCAGTTTGACTGTTACTAGACACCCCGAGAGCGACAACCTAAGCTGAGACTCAAGAAATAACCCGTCAGTAAAGCAGACACTCCGTCTCACTCGCCTGCTTCCCGCCCGCCTTCACTTTCCCTTCCCCTAAGCTCCAACACCTCAAGGTTACCGTTTTAGGATATAGGGTAGAGGGATCGTGCCACTTTTTGAGTAGCGCAGGAGGCGGAGAATGTGTGAACTGTTTCGTGATTTGCACGTTGCTAGGGCGTATCCCTGGGCTGGAGTTGGCGAAAAACATAAATTACTTTCAGAATATCTCAGCAGCGTGTCTTTTAATAAAAATCAATAATTTTCAAGGATCCAACAGACTAAGCTTGAATCTTGTACTCTATAATAACGAAAGTTAAAAAAATAGCCCCTCTGTCTCCCAATATTTGCAACAAAAAGATCTATTTTTACATCGAGATATATTTTTAACAAGGCTTATTACGTAAAATCTAGGATTATAGAGTAATAGTTTGATACTCTCTCTTTTAATTACTGAAAACCCCATTCCGATATCTAGCTTCCTGTAGGAGCAATCTTCCTTGAAAAATAGGTCTGAAAAACAGCTATGTATCACGGCCCCTTAAAGGAATAGAAGATAAATTTTACCGGTCATTGGGAATCAGAGGCAATCTATCCGACTACCCGACAATCTTGAGTCAAGATAGCCTGATGACTCCTACCATCGAGAGAAAATAAATAATAAGAATGGCTAAGGATCACCTAACATGGGATGTACCTATGGAGCAAGTAGTGAAGCCTGTGAAAGAGATTACGTAAATCTGTAGGGATTAGCTGATTGTAAAATCGAGTAGATTTGCGTCAAAATGTCTGCTCAGGATTTGTTGAATTGTGATTATGAATATGGAGCCAAATATTTGTGCATAATTTTGCATAACATCTGTACAGTACTTTTTCCTGAAATATTGACCTTAGAGTTAATTTTATGCCTAAAATTAACAACCTGATGAAAATGTACTTTGTACCATTAACATTTTAATATTAATACCGTTTCTCAATACGTAAGATAATTGGAAACATGTTTTTGGCATCATGGCAATGGCTAACTTGATTAAATGTATGTGCCTACGCATAAGCATAAAAAAGCATACGCAAGAGCATATAATTAAAGCATTAATATGAATGAACTTTTCATTTACGCATGGGACACAATTAATATAAGCAATGTTTCACATTAATTATACAATGCCTAAATAAAGAATGGAAGTCGAAATTAAAATCGAGGAGAATCTAATTAGCCTGGATGGCATGGGTTATATAGCATTCTGACGTAGCAACCGGCAATGTGGATGGAAGAAAGTTTATTAATTATTACTAACTGCGACATGGAGAGGAACGGCTTGAATGGTTAATTGGATTGACAGCACTTAATGATGTAGCCAGCACGATGGGGCCTAATTGAAGTGGAATGGAGACTGCAGACTTGCCATCACCGAACATACCTCATATAATAATAGCAAAAGACGAAGGTTAAAATATTGATCGGTATTTTTATATGTTGCTTTATGCAAAAGGACTCACTTCTACAGTGATTACAGCAGTATCTCAATTTTGGAACCTAATTTATTCTTGCCCATGGCTCGCCAAACTCGAAAAGTTTGTGTCTTGAAACCCAATTTTCCATTTTCATTTACCGGAAGTCATTTGATCAGAAAATCCAGAGCAAGTCAAAGAAATATATTTTTACTCTTTCAATTCATTATAAAATCCTTTCAAACATCTAAGATTTCGTTTTACGTGTTTTGCATAGAAAAACATCTTCGATTGGATGTTTGAAACATACATTTCCTAATGATTGGTTTCGGAGCTCGGTTTGAGTGAGTTTTCGCGATTTGCTTTTTTCGTGGCAGAACTTTTCTAACGCTGACCGAATCTGTGGTTTCCCAAGCATATTTATAAAGCGATTAGAGATTTATTTTGGAAATAAAGACAGCTCTGGTAACAACGGCTTGATTTGGATTTAATTGAGGTGGTTTCCCGTTGCCTGCTTCAATAGTGTTTTTAACGTGACACCATCACTTGATAGGCTGCCCCACTGGGGTCAGACGCCTTCTCACAGCCGCCACACTGAGGAACAGGCGCTGCGAGTACGGTAGGTGGACTACTTTTCGTCAGGCTCCTACCCTTCGACCTATCTGGCATGGGTGAACCTACCAGGAGCAATGTTAGTGGCTCCCGCTAGCGCAGCTCTAGGGGTCACGGGAACATGCAAGCCCTAATCTCACCACGACGAGGCGTAGTCCATGGGGAACGGGTTACTATACCACCCTTTGAAAAATATTTCGCGTTATTAGAATGGCGTTTTACTCCTCTCGCTATAACGACTCGTATGAAAAATTCAACATCGCTCGTCTCTCACAGCCGCAAATACACGCGACATATTTCCCCCCTTCATGTTTTCCTCATCTCTATTGCATACCACTTAGGCTATCACTTACTCAAGGTCATGAGAGTACTCTTCGAACCGCCGAAAAGTGCCAACCAGGAGACGCCGTGATATGCGTCCCCGCAAATAAGTAAGCTAAAAAGATGAAATTATTATTTTTCACTTCCCATCCATTCCTCTATAAGAGCGAGATTCCAATGCCGCATTTGAAAGCACTTTTTTCTGTCCAATAACATCACGTCTCGGGGGTACGATTGAGATGAAATCTTACCAGCGCATACCTATACATGTATGTACATATGCAACGGATATATGTATGGCTACTCACTCTCCTAATGCATAGTAATGACCTTTCTAACAAAACAACCACAGCGCAGAGGACCCAACGGCCAATCATGGCACTTCAGATAAACCCAAGAGCCCCATGCAACACGGGCTAATATCTCACTTCAGACCGGAAGATGCCATGAAACCGGTACTGGCAGACATTGAACTTTGGACAAAAACCTGGAAATTACCATTAAATATCAAGGAAACCGACATAATAATTATTGACAAAACAAGAAAATTAAAAATTCCTGAGCCTCTGAAGTTAAACGGGGACAAAATCAAATACGCTCCGTCCACAAAACATCTGGGAATTAATATCGACAAAGATCTGGACTTCAAGAAAAATACATTATATTTCATTCAAAAAACCAGAACTGTTTTGCAAGTCTGAAGAAAATCTACAGGAGACGATGTCAACGAAAGTTGATTTATGTACTGATTCGGTTTCGGTTTTCACTTCAGACCAGAAGATGCCATATGGAATAGCGGCGAAACAGTCGTCCAGCAGCATGAATCAACGCGAAAGAAACACGAAAACTCCAGTAGATATTGCTGGTGGTTGGAGTGTTTTTTTGTTGACAGAAGTGATGACTTCCCATTTTGGAGACAAATATGGTGATAGAAGAATTTGAAGAAATACACATAAGTGAAATTAAGGGAGAAAGAAGAGCTAAGTTCGGTCAGAATTTTTTCAATAGTTTCTTGGACACATATTCAAAGGAGGATGATATAAAACGGAGCAACAAAAGACGTTTGAGTGTTTGGCAGGTGAAATAAGTGTCATCAAGATGGCCTATGAAAAGGTTGGCATACGTCAGAGCCATTCCAGTTTCCATTGCGGTGCCTTACATTTGGCGGCATAACATAAGATTGTTAAGAAAGATTTTTTTTGGTGAGAAGGAATTTGGATGTTTTAAAATTTCCGATTATAAGAAAGCCGAAAGACGTGAGCTCTGGTGCCGAAAAAAGCAACAGATAGTATAGAAAATTCAACATCCAAAAGCCCTTAGCGAAACTGCTAGTATTGTGATGAAAAATATTCAGAATCGACCAATTTTTAGGTTTAACTTACCGTAAATGCGTCGTAAATTAAGTAAATTTGCACTACTAGTTAACTTGGGTTTTGGTAACTTCAAATGCTAAGGCTATGCCACACCTTTTAACTTACGTTACTAAGCTAACGACATAATAAAAACCATGCAGTTAGCGAGTGAAACTTTTCTCAGGAATGAGAGGGAGTAGTAGGAATAGGATTTGAGTAGCACTCTCATATCAATCGTAACACAGGCACAGAAATTATGAGAGATACAGGAAAGGAACTCCCAAATTCTGTTTTGCCAACGCAGTAGGTTACCGACCTGACTTCCTTGACTGGGCATTGAAGGCCAACTCCTATCCTGAGCTCGTGGTTGCGTCGAAAGCTGGAAAAAATAAGGACAGGCTGGGGAACCCATAATTTTCTTCTCCCGCACACTGGTGCGAGCAAAACAGCAAACGAGGAAGACAATAGTTACGAAAACACACATTCTCTCCACAAATTCCTCTCTCTAATCATATTTTTCAAAACCGGCGGCTTGGCAATCGCCTAAGGTTGGCCATTGGCAAGATCCTGCGAGTTGCGGCATTTAATGAGTTTTCTTCACGCTGATTTCCCTCTCAATAACACTCCGTAAATTATCATAGACTCCTCTTCCTCCTTACCAAAAACCAAAATATGTAAAGCTGTCCATAACACCTTTCCCCAGAATCAGTGCGAAGATGGCGGGGTAATTATTACGCAGGACATAATTAATGATGATAGAAGGCTTGAAGTTAGCGATCCGTATCCAATAACAACAAGATTTATGCCGAGGGTATACGCGTTGGTAGAAACAATTTATGGCCGTTAAAGAAGGGTCGAAAGAAGCCCTGTAATCTGCCAACTAATTATAATATATCACTCCTAACTTTATTTTCATTACAGTTGAGGGTATTCACCAATTGTGTTACGCTGATTTTCCACTTCTTTCAACACCACCCATCTGATAACGGTCCGTGACAATTTCCTCCCACCCCTAAATTAGGTAACAGTACCAATGAATTCTTTCTTTTTTGTGAATGATAAAACACACACCTTGATCTACTTTTGTAATCTTTTAATCTTGAGAGTGATAAGATATTTTCATAAATACCTTATTTGTTTTAAGATGCTTGCAGCAGGCATCATCATCCTATTCAACTCTCTGACTAGAAGATGCCTGCTAAGACGCAGGCGAAACTTTTGTCAAAAAAATGGACAAACGCGGCAAGACACCCGAAATGAACCATCTTCAAGCTATTAGCACCACGAAAATCTTCATGTCGATCTTATATGTAACTCTATTATTCATTCACGTATTATTATTTGCACCATCGCTATTACTTGCAAAAAAATGACCTAATATCATCATCGGTATTTCAATGCTAGGATTGGTTTTACTGCAGCCCATCATTCTACCCCCTCTCTTGATTGATGTTCCCCTCCCAGTAGTCCCAACCCGGAGATCCGATTGGGAGACTGATTTACCTTGGTTTCCCGTTGCCTTCCACATCGCAGTGGTGCAGCCGATTCCGTGACCTTCACTTTCGGCCGTAGCAAAGTCATTTGATACCGGATTGATCTTGTTGATTTGTCTAGAAGACGAATTTCATATCAATCCGAGTCGCAACCTCTGGGCTACCTCCGTCCCTCTGGACTTATGCACAAATACATTAAAAACGTCAGCGTACCAAGACATGTTGGATCATGAAGATAAAAATAATAGATTCGGAGTAAGACAAAGAGGTTCAAAAATTCATTTTCCCCGGGCACAATGGGGTCGTTTACCATATTTTTTTATAGCCGAATACGATAGAGTTTGTAAAATAAAAAGACCCGTATTTTCGATTTTTGATCCGTCCATTATTTCTCGAGTTATAGGCGGCAAAAAACTGAATTTTTTAACCCTTTCGGAAAAGTGGGTGTGGTGCAACCTCTGACGTATATCGATTTCGTCCAGTCACAACTGAGCCCGCGAAGCTACTTTGCCTTATCGCAATGGGGGGGACACAGCTGACTCTGCAATTAGAAGCAGTTACGACAGCATCTGTGAGAGCAGACCTCCCTCCAGAAGCTCCAGCGAGCAGAATCCCCCTCCACTCCCTTCCCTTCCCATAAGAGCAGTCAAGGACGGGAGGAAAATGACGTCAATGTTATCACAGCAGTTTTTTCGGTAGGCGTCACCTTTCGCTTATTTTAATTTTTGATTTATGAGTAAATGGTTGTGGTTAGAAGATTAATTTTTTCACTAAATTTCTTGTTTCGTTTCCATCTAACAATTTCGTGTACAAAATTTCGGATTTCGGTTCCGAGTAAACGCCCCCATTAGGGAAAGCTATACTCGCGAAATCTCCTCGGGCTCTCCACCGGTTTAAATTATTCATTTCTGTCGACGTTTCGGGTAACGACTCGTCACCTATCCTCAAGACAAAAAGGTCTTAATTTGATATTTCGGCTGCTTTATATACCCCGGCTCAGTCTCTAGTTATCGGAAGAGACGCGATTGTTTACTCCGTTCAGACTGTTGGTCAACGGCTTCGCTCTGTAACTTTTGATCTCTTTTTATGATGGGATTCCAGGCATTGCTGATGCTTTACCCGGAATTGTAGTTGTAATTTTTCTTTCCCAGCCGGATTCTGATGGCTTCTTTAGTCAATCGATCCCAGAAGTATTCTGAACCCCACAGAAGTTTTGTACCCTCCCATTTGAACTTAAGTTCCAAATTGATGGTGGGTTCGATTACGGATTCGAAAAGCATATGCGGTGTCCTTCAGCCTCGTGGAAATAGGCTCACCCACGTAGACTTCTCCGCATTCACATGGGATTTGTAAGATCCCAGGAAAAACGCAGTTATGATAATTGCATGAGTGTTACGAGTTTAATAGAAGAACTAGGATTGGAATTACTATAAAAACGCAGGTTAAAATTTAGGTTAAACCTTTCAAGTAGATTCGAAACCGATTTATTCACAGATATTGTTAGAAATATATTAAGAATCCCTGCGTATTAAGCTAAGTTTTATCGGATTAACAAGATTAGAGAGATAGATTGTCGTACCGATAGATTTACAAAGCCATTTTTCCCGCGTACCTACCATAAGAGAGCACAATACGCAGCGTAGTAAAGGGATAGGGGAGGTGAAATATTGTCAGAGTAGTCTATAGTGCATGATACATGCATTAACAACCTAATTAATCCCTTTCTTATTACGTAAATACTAACCATCTAGTTGCTTGTGAACCTATTATCCAGCATGTCTCCATTAAATATCCTAATTGCGTGCCAATAGTGCATGTTTGGTGATCTTCACCCCCTGCCACACACCCCCGTGGTGGCTCGCAGGGTATCACGTAGATGTAGATGAATCATAAGGCCGACCGGTTCCTTTGCTTTCACTAGATTTGCCTCTTAATTTGGCCATGTATTTATGGACAGCTTAAACGCCATATCTCTTCAGAATTCTAGTGATTTTTCCAGGAATTGTAGATATTATAGTGACTCACAATCGCCCGACTTAAGACCGCGAGGGCCACACACAAAATTCCCGTGCGCCTCCTCTCCCGCCACGAGGAGCGCACGGTATCCTCGCCGACCTGCGACGAGTAATTCGTAAGTCTTCATCTACAGCTACACAATACCCTACAAGCCACTATAAAGGTGTGTGGCAGGGGGTGAATTCTCACCAAACATGCACTACATATCCTGCATAAAAAGGATTAGTATTATTATACTCTTCTAAACTTCATTATTTAAAAAAGATAAAAATAGTATAGCAAACATGCAAAAGCATCTGACTCGAAAAGAAAATATGTTCAATGCGGGGAGGTTCTTAATTTGAACCACTCTCAAATGAGTTCCTCGGTGGAAAGGGGGGGGGGGGGGGGGGCGGATCACACGCGGAGGTATGCGGCGGAAACAAAGAAAAACCTTTCATACAGCAAATCCACATGCATTCAAATACCTAGGGATATACAAAAGAAAAGACGGGCGACAACATAAAATATTCCATCAATCTCTGATTGAATGATTTAGATTAATGTTACTAATGATTGTGATGGTGACAGAATAATAATAATAATCAAATGCTCTTCTCTAGAACGATGTACACGTCATATGGAGTGAATGAGATGAATGATTGACACTTTACAGAGGTGGGAGGTCGCAGAGTTAATCCCAGGGTATAATGTAGTGTTTACTTGAGGAAAGGGTGACACGAGGAACGTTAAAGTGGCCGACAGATCACTTAGGAGGTTCTGGTGCAATAATCGGTTCACTTAAGCTGACGGCACATTCAAGTTCACATGGGGGGCAACAGCAGCCCGGACCAAGTCTCACTGGGGTCTAGGCGTGGTAGAAGGACCTTACGCGATCTGCTAAGCACTGTCGGATCCCGTCTCTGGTGCGAGGGCTCGGGCAGGGTGCAGGCTCGTCTGGTTGTGTGGTCCTCCCTTCGTTGTGGTGATGGACGGCGACAAAATTTCTGGCCTGGCCTGCTCCTTGGGCCCCTTTGGTGCACATCCGCGAGACGGTGGATTCGTGCTTCTTGCTATCTGGGCTTCACTGGTCGCTTGCGGGCGATCCCTGTTCAGAATATTGCCAGTCTCCTTCTAAATCATCCGATTAACCGCTAACCGTCTGCTCGCGACCATCAGTCAGTCCGTCTTTTCTTGCAACTATCCTACTTTCATACACGTTGTGGAGTAAGGGGGAGGGGTACACCGACGAACATAAGCGGGGAGGAGAAACACACTTCGATTGAATGGGGGTTCGCATGCTGACTTCAGTCAACATCACTCCACATTGCTTCTGCAGGCACACTTGACCACACTCTTACGAATCCTCATTCACTCTCTCCTTATCTCTACCGCCGGAACCCGGCTGGCGAGGTGGACTTGGGGTTGGGGGAGGGTAATCAAGACAGGAATGGGAATAATAAAGGCAGGGACGAGCCTAACCGTCACAGTATTTAGGACACAAATACCCTAGCGGCCTTGGCGATGTTGGAAACAGTTGAGAGCCCGAGAAGATTTCACGAATTTTATTCACCGAGGAGTTAAATCATACTTCAGGGAGAGTAATAGATTACAGCGAAGACAACAGGGTAAATTAGAATAGATATCATACAATTTGATGCAGAAGAGTATTCTGTCGTGGTTTAGTACAACATATTTATGTTTTAGCATTACTAACTAATGCAAGCTTTGGAAAATATATGTACATTTATTTATAAGCTTAGAAAATGCCTGAATAATCAATAATTATTACACTACTTAGTTGAGACGGTTGAGACTAACAACTTTGCTGTAGGTACCTCTCAGTTAATTTTGGGTAGGTTGTGTATGCACGGACTAGTATTTTGGCAAGCCTGTTATTGCGGCGTAAATTTAATTCTTTTTCGATTAAAATGCATGTCTGGCGATGTTTCACCCCCTACCATATGACCTTGCGGTAGCTCGTAGGTTTTTATGAAGATAATGTATCTTTCTCCCTCCGTAAATCGTGGTTGGACCCCCCTCTTCACTGTCATTAGCTCATCGTGCAGTAGACCCAATCTCTTCTTAAAAAATCCCCACCGCGAAATGTATCGTTACGTAATGGACTGCCCGTTAAACGTAATGAAAATCTATTATCAAAATTTATTTCCATTGGCTATTTATTCTTCCGAAAATCGCCCGAGATTTCGTCTCGCGAGAAGAGGTATTTGCGTCTGGGCAGTAAAAGTTCAAAACCCTGACAGAAATCACCAGAAATTTCCCATAATGCGAGCAACCACTCCACCGTTCAAAAATGAATGCCTAGGCGAGTCTAGTATCATGCGGTTTGGTAGCGTAGAGCATGGGTCGATCGATCACATTCGCGAGGTTTCCGGATTCCCAAGTGAACCCTCCATACGTGTCCACGGTTATAACACGAACATAGCCATCCCGCCGAACTTTTAGGACACCGCAGGCAGTCTGGGGAGAAACTTTCATCCCAAGCATTAATTTGTGATCTTCACGCGAGATAGGTCAGCCAATCCTATCTTCCGCCCTTCAAACCAAGCCTGGGGTCGGATCCTGTGGTTACGTTTGCTTTCCTTACCCCACCTCTTGCTGCGAAGAGAGTGATCATACCGGATGAGAGAGGAATATTGAAGACGGAGATTTGCAGGGAAAGAGAGAGGAATGAGGGGAAGAAATCTCAAAGGGGCACAAAACGAGAAATCAGCTGTACGAGAAATCAGCTACTTTTACCTTGTTAGACCTCATTTGGAATATGCTGTCAGTGTATGGGATCCCTACGAAATCGGTCTAATTTTATGTAATGAACTTGAACGTGTGCAGCGAAGAACGGCAAGATTTGTAAAGGGACGGTACGATAACATTATCAGCGCAACCAGTCTTTCAAATGAATTAAAATGGGAATCATTGTCAGATCGCAGGTTGAAATTTTTACTCAATCTCTTAAACAAATTCCAAGGCCATATTTTCAGTGATGATGTTAAAAATATTTTGCGAACCCCAACTATGGTAGACTGGACCATAATCACAAAATTAGAGAAATTGATTGCCGAACTGACAGATTCAAAATGTCCTTTTTTCTCGTACAATTAGGGATGTGAATAATGGTAAATATATCCAGTACGAGTGTAGAAATGGATAACATTGGTAGCTGCATGTTGGTGTGAGTACTTAAAGCTAACCCTACTAACAGAATGTTTTTGCATGTTTTGCATCTTTTTTAAATGGTGAAGTTCTGACTAGTATATTAATACTATTCCTTTTTTATGCATGATATGTAGTGCAAGTTTGGTGAGAAATCACCCCCTGCCACACACATTTATGGTGGCTTGCAGGGTATTATGTAGATGTAGATGAAAACAGACGGGGTTGCCGGGGTAACGGGTCGGTAGAAGGTAATGAGCAGGGTTAGTCATGCAGTGGGTATGAAAGGTTAGAATAATTTTCATATCGTGACAGTCCTACTGACGTCATACCTGCCTACAAAATAATCAAAAACCTATAAAATTAAATATCTATTTTCTCTGCTTCCGTCCTTTTGGTGCTCTTGTGTGTGACAGCGTTCAGTGCCTTCAGTTTCCCCTTTACAGGAGGGGTCTTCAAGTCAAAGACGCATCCTGTAACGGGGTAGGTACTGTTGTAGGCAAGTTGTGAAGGATGTAAAAGAGAGGAGTTACGTCAATATGAAGAGGTTGGCCGATAGAAGAATCGAGTGGAGGGCTGCGTCAAACCAATCCTAGGATTGTTGACCGATGATGATGATGACACAAATTATACCATCAAGGAGGCTGAAATATACTGAAGGCGGGATATGCATGCTAACTAGTCTGCGAGTGACAAAGTAGCCAGAATGAAGGCGTTTGAGAGGAGGCCATGCCCCGGAACAAAATATTGGGTTTTATACGTCCTCTTATGGAGACTGCATGTGCATATCAACATAAATCACAATGTAATCATACAAAGAACTCACTGCACCGTCGTTTATAAATCTTCCTACGGCTATACGAGGGAGGTATTAAGGCATTTGGCACCACTGCGAGTAAATATTTTTTCTTAAAACTGGTTTGAATTTAACCAATTTGAACTAGAAATTTGGCGCTTGTTTGCGTGTTTTCTCACTTTAATCTGTTTATTTGACGAATTTGAAATCTAAATTCCATCATTGCGTCTCACTCGTCTTACTAAAGTTTTACCGAGCTGAAAAACAACTTCAATCATACGAGTATCACGTATAGCAATCCCGTATGTCCGTTCTTACCAATAAGGCCCACCATGCTTCTCAATCAGTCGCGAGATTCAGGCTCCAGTATATTCTTACCCCCTTGGTATAATCCCTCAGGACAAGCAGCTTTTTTGAGGAAGACGTAATTGAACTTATTACTGGAAAGGAGATTTCCTACCGGCGTTGTTTGATGGCTTCAGTGATTTGGCAGCGCTGTCTTCGGTAACGATTCATCAGTGTGTGTGTGTGTGTTGGATTACACAGACTTACGGATGACTTCAGAATGACAGGGAAATGTGAAGGGGCCTCGGGTCCCATCAGTTCGTTCCCACCGCAAGTCATCCGTTGTCTATGAGAGATGACATTTGAAATGTGTTTTTGGTCCGTCAAAACTCTCCGCTGACTTGAAAGGCAATTCCCAAAATTACGCTACCCTCAATGTTCCCCAATGGTACCGAATACTGCCTCCACATTTGCATCTCATCTCCATGGAGACCCAAGGACGGAAACTACGTACTAAAATAGTGTAAGGTAATTAGATGATAAGGAGAAAAAATAGAACCAAAAATATTTCGTTTTCTTTGTTTTAGCCTTCATCATAACCAATCAGTCAACAATCCTTAGACTGCAGAAATTCCACAGAGAAAAAAATCATTCGCCTTTACCGGGATTCGAACCCGGATCCCCTGATTTCCGGCCAGGTGCTTTACCAGGTAGCTTAACTGGTAAAAAGGGGATCCGGGTTCGAATCCCGGTCAAGGCGAATGATTTTTTTCTCTGTGGGATTTCTGCTACTGTGCATTTTTAGCGGGTAACGCCGTTAAGGTCTCCGCGGCTAGTTCGTGAACCTTCAATTTGTTATACAGTAAGCACCTTAGTGTTTAAAGTTCGGCCTTAACCTCTTGGACGGCGCCGCCATGCGCACGCCTTCGACTGCTTTGTGGCATAATATGCCTAGCAGTTCGAGAACATCTAGCTCCTTTAAGGCCTCTAATATTCCACAGGGAAAAATGACGCCTCGGTAGCTTAACTGGTAAGGGGATCCGGGTTCGAATCCCGGTCGAGGCGAATGATTTTTTTCTCTGTGGAATTTCTGCTATTGTGCATTTTTAGCGGGTAACGCCGTTAAGGTCTCCGCGGCTAGTTCGTGAACCTTCAATTTGTTAATCCTTAGACTGGATTGATGCCACTCTCCACTCGATTCCCCCAACGGCTAACCTTTTCATATTCATATAATTCTTCTCTTTCACATCTTTAACAACATGCGTCATACAATTTATGCAAGCGTTCCTTTTCCATTCTTCACGTTTACTTCTCCCTCGAAAATCCCTCCTCAGGCCATCATGTCTCAGGGTATAAATCCATTAAGTTATACCGTCTTATTTTCAAAATTTTCAGCAGACTTTCCATTTATCCCAGTCTTCTTGGGATATATTCGTTAGCTACAAAGTTGAGCCATTTTATCTCTATCATTCTTCTTTGGCACCACATTTCGAATGCTTCCAGCCCAGAATTCTTTGCTGTGTTTTCATACAATGCTTTACACCATAAGGAAGCGCACTCCAGATTCATGTTCTAAATTGTTTCCGTACTTTCACGTTAGTTTTTCCAGCCGTAGGTAGATTCTTTTCAATGTAGAATGCACAATTCGCCTGGGCTATTCTACAATTTCCTTCTTGCTTCTTCCATTGCGGGTTACTCGGCTTCACCAATAACGCAATATTTGCTCAAGTATTCTAGATATTTTCACCAATTTCAGCATTGGTTTTGGCGTCTTCTTTTCTACTGCATACCTATTTCCCTTTTAAATGATCTTAAGATGATACTGACCCTGTATTTTGTCCATGTTAACCAGAGACTTCTTTCAATCTCTTTCTATCTCTGCCATGACCGCTATGTCGTCGGCGTATCACAGCATATTGATTTTCTCACCGTGATTCACTCTCAAAGGTTTCTTTAACTTAACTGGATTTTTGCCTTGGACTGGATTTAACGAAACTTATTTTCTGGACGCACCTATTAGAACCACGAGAAAGCTGTCTTTCTCGAGATCTTCCACATTTTTCACATTCAGACCCTGTTCTACGATAAGATGAAAGTCTTTTGTCGTATGCTCCATCGACAACCCACTTCTACTAATTCTCCATTCCACATTTGATTGCCTAGATGACCGAAATACCAATAATAAAATTAATTTCTTCGCTGTCAATTGGATTTTTGGACATATTTCCGTAATGAAAACTCTGCCTTGCGTAATTCACCACGCTCACACTTCAACATACATACTGCATTCCGTCCATTTTTACATTTTTTAGTCTCACCTACACACCAACTACTAAAAAATCTTTCAATCTTAAGTTCTTCTAAACTCTACCATAAGTCTAGTCCTCAAACATTAAATAAATCGAGCTAAAGAGCTAATTTATTAATATATAGACTTCCCTATTGCTTTCCTCGCACCGTAAGGGACAAAATTGGATTAAATGGAAGTTAGTGGAATGGTAGCAAAGTAGATGTCAGAGTTTTTTTATACATGACAGCATTAAGCTATTGTAGCGGTTGAAGCCGTCGTCAGATGGTAGGCATTTGTCTGGCTCCCCAGGGCCTAGGAAACGGCTCTAAACTATTTATGTATACGAATGAGTTAATATTTTTAAAAATATTTCATAACATGTTTGGTATGTAACCAGGAATATTTTATGTAAAATCTGTGCAGTAGCTATCCGTCACATGTTAGTTTGAGGTTAATGAGGCTGTATGTGAACTCACCGTGCTCCCTGACTAAATTAGTTCCAAAAGTAATATAATATCCATGGAGTACTCATTAGTTAAACGATTTTTTACTCGTCGATGAGGCATGGCTGGTGTGAATTCACCCCCTGCCATATACCCACACGGTGGCTTGCAGGGTACAATATTCAAGTCATAATTTTTTTCCGCGGCGAAATTTCTTCTTAATGTTACAATCAGTGCGAAATCATTCTCCTGACATCGTTTATACTAGGTCTACTTTGGTGCTGAACTATTTCCCAGAAGAATCATTTTAGTTCCTTGGCATGAGTGGCGGCTGCAGTCGACTTTCGAGCCGACTTTAAAGCCAACGGGGAGTGCTCAACCATCACGTATTATTTAAGTCAGTCCGGAGGGTTTCACGGCCGCTCGAGCGAGAATTTCACGGGTCCCCGTACAAGACATAAAGGGGCACAGAGATGTGAGAGGGGGAAGGCTCGGAGGATGGAGGAGAGGGGCTAGGGTAGCCGGGGTTGCCATGGAGAGAGGGAGAGAGAGAGGAATGGAAATTTGGAAGGAGAGGTGGAAGATCTCTCGGCTTTGATCAACAAATACATTTTCCGGTCACTGGCGTCCTGCTATCGCATCCCTCTCCCGAGTATCAAGACTCCTCCTGCCGAGTGCCACAGGGGACTCTCCCAGCCCCTGTACGATCCCTTGCCGGCCCTTAGCTCGTCCGTTTTTCCGTCCCTTTCTCCTTACCATCTAAACTCCGGTGGTCCCGACGACAAGTTGGCGCAGGGAGATCTTCCAGCAGTGGAAGCACCTACAAGTCTGTCGGTGGGAACGGTGTCAAGTGGCCACGAAATTGCGACGGAGACTTCCGACTTAATAAATCCCTCCCTTCTCAATACCCAGCAGCAAAGTCTAGAGTGGGAGGAAGGCGAGTTCCTCGTGCTCTTGAAATTCCCCTTCTATCCTGTCGGAAGGATGAATTGTGGTGAATTCTCACCAAACATGCACTACATATCATGCATAAAATCGGATTAGTATTAATGTACTAGTCTAAACTTTACTATTTCAAAAAGAAAAAAAATAGCAAAGTAAGCATGCAGAAGCATGCTGTTCGTTGGGGTAACTTGAAGTCCTTATACCAACATGCAGCTACCTATTCTATCAATTGATACACTATTACTGAGCATATTTATCGCTATTCATATCCCTTATTGTGAAAGGAAAAAAGGACATTTTGAAAATGTTATTTTGGCAATCAACTTTTCCAACTTCGTGATTATGGTCCAGTCTACCATAGTAAGTTGGGGTCCGTAAAATATTTTTAACGTCATCACTGAAAATATTATTCTGGAATTTATTTAAAAGATTATATCTAAATTTCAGCCTGCGATCTGACAATTATTTCCATTGTAATTCATGCAATAGACTGGTCACACTAATATAGTTATCGTACCGTCCCTTTAAAAATCTTGCCGATCTTCGCTGCACACGTTCAAGTTCATTTTTTAGGCCTATTTCGTATGGATCCCATGTACTGGCAGCGTATCCCAAATAAGTATAATATGTATAATTTTAAGTTGAGTTCCTTTCAATTTTATTTAAAGTTATTAGTGTATATCTAGATTTTATTTGGCTGTTAAGGTCTTAGTACTGGTAAGATCACAACATATTTAGGTACTAAAATTCATTGATTGCATAATGGGCATTGATTGAAAAGCTTTTTTACAAAAGGATTCTAACTCGGATACGGTGCGAACTTAGTAGGAGCATCGTTAACACGAATGAGATCGTTTAGGTTACTGTTTTTGTGGTGGACGTTGTAGTACAGCTATTTGGAGGAGTCGTTTGACAGAATGCCAATGAATGCCAAAATAATGACGGCATGATAGTAAGTGTAAATTTAAATCTCCCTAATTTAAAAGGCATTGGTGATGGTGGTTCACCCCCTACCACACAATCTTGTGGTGGCTTGTAGGGTGTTACGCAGATTTAGATATAGGCAGCTGAAGAATTTAGAAAAGGTAGGTAATTGGGTGGAGGCAGGAATATTTTAGGGAACGTATAGAGGGTGGAGAGAAACCCGTCGTCAAGAGTAACCTTCACGTAACGAAAAGCTGTCCACGAGATAACGTCCGGTCCGACAGACAGAGTACTGAACTCAAGGTGCTCATCACTCAAGTAGGGGCCGGTATAACTATAAACCACTACTCAACCACTGCCAGGCTCCGAACCCAGGCCCTTGGAATGGGAAGCCATTGATCAATCACCAAAACAACCACATATCGTATTGATTCTCGAACGGGCGATAGAAACTAGTGACTCGCCTCTTTCAATAAAAGTCTCAGGCCTTTTGATTCCCAACTGCGTAAGACCTCCTCCTCCTAGGTTCATCAATACGCTATGACGCCGCTGTCCAGAAATAGAACTTATGTCATCATGACTCATAACCTGTTATCAATGTGCCACAGCCGAGTCCTATAGCAATTTACCAACTCTGTTTTGAAGAGGCGAGATTGTTATCTTTCCAATCTCAGGATTAAGGAATCTCAGGAATCTATCCAATCTCAGGAATTTTCTGAGACTGATGCACCACAAACATTTGATCAAATCTTAGTTAATGATATCATCCATTTTGTTAAGAAATGAAGGACCGAATGCCACTTCTGGTTCATCTGAACCGTTGATTTTTTTGTTTTCTCGCAAAGGTTGAACTGTTGAAGTTTAATCCTTTCCGGTCCTATGATTCCAAATGGAATCATATCGCTTTATTGCGTTATTCAGCCATTCAAAGCACCCGTTATCTTTATACGGTCTCATAAGCTTTAGTACATGGTCCCACCACAAGGTTTCACAACTGGCCGAAGAAGATAAATTAAAATCGTCAAGTGTTGCTGCTAAAGATTGCCGTATTTATGTTCCGATATTTTGATAATCATAGTAAAATTAGCATTTTACTATATGGCTGCATTTTACTGTTTACACGGAGCAATTTACTACATCTACATAATACCCTGCAAGCCACCATAAAGGTGTGTGGCAGGGGGTGAACTCTCACCAAACATGCAGTACATATCATACATAAAAAAAGGATCAGTACTTTTATAGGTATTGTTCAAAACTACGCTATTTAAAAAATGATAAAAATAGCAAAACATACATGCAAAAGCATGCCGTTAGTTGGGTCAGCTATAAGTCCTTATACCAACATGCAGCTACCAATGTTATCCATTGCTACACTCGTACTGGATATATTTACCGTTATTCATATACCTAATAGTACGAGGAAAAAAGGACATTTTGAATCTGTCAGTTCGGCAATCTATTTCTCTAATTTTATGATTATGGTCCAGTCTACCATAGTAAGTTGGGGTCCGCAAAATATTTTTAACACCATCACTGAAATATAAACTACATGGCAGCGAAGCATGGACGATAACAGCATCAGAGAAGTCAAGGCTGGAAGCGTTTGAAACGTGGTTCTACCGAAGAATGATGGAGATAAAATTGATCGACCGAGTGACAAACGAAAATGTCTTAAGAAGAGTGGGAGAAAAGAAATGTCTACTGATAACCCCAAAAGGAAGACAGGACAACTTAATCGACCATATCTTAAGACACGATGGCCTAATGAAGAAAATCGTCGAGGGAAAAGTGATCGGGAAGGATGGAAAAGGCACGCCTCGTATGAGATGTATGGAGCAAGTTGTGAAGGATTTAAAGGAGAGGAATAACGTCAATATGAAGAGGATGGCCGGTAGAAGAATCGAGTGGAGGGCTGCGTCAAACCAATCCTAGGATTGTTGACATATGATGATGATGATGAGTAAAAATTTGGACTAGAAAGGGTAAATTATTCGCTTTCAATAAAACGAATCGTCGGTGAATTAAGGTTTGAGAAAATTTACCATGACATGAAGCAGATTCTATGAAATTACCTTCTAACTTTATTGACGCCTCCAACCTTTCTTAAAAGGACGAAGTAATGCCGGAGCATGTCATCATTGTTCCTTTCTTTATGGATGGCGCCAAGGGGTCCACAGCTTTACCTTCCATCCGATGTCAGTAGCGCTTAACTTTAAATGCATTGAAAACCAGTGCTTCCCCACTTGTGGGCCCCGTCACACTGAAGTCTTTTGGCTGGGAATTGAGTGGGATGAAATACACACCCCTCCCTCAACTTCTGGGAGGGAACTATGTAAAAGTACATATTTAGCTGGATACGTGCAGTGATAAAATTAGCTGTCAGCAATTTTTGCTAAATAAAATAGGATGATTTTTGATTTTGTTCTCTCCCTAAGGACACAACATGGATTGAAAATGGACAAATTAATTAAAAGTGTACGATAATGGATAATGACTGAAAAATATTTAATTATGAATATTGTATAAGACTCAATTTGCAAAATACTTTTCTCTCCTCTACGTTTTTGCATTATAAACGTACCTAATTTGCTTTCCTTTATCTAATTACGTTTGCATAAATATATGTATGCATACTTAAGAAGCATAAATATCTTAAAACAATAATATAGGCAACAAATTTAATCTCATTGTGTATGGTATTTAATATGTTGGCAAAGTGAGTTGAAAAAAAAATATTTTCAATGAGACTTTTGTACCTTTGATGAGGATGGAAAATGGGGTGCACGGCCAAAAGTTTGGGAACCATTCTCCTGAACGATAGTCTAATCAGGGTTGAAATTCCACTAACAAATCTCTGTCATTTGAGATATTCGAAACGGGGTCACATGAATGGGAATTCAATATTCAATACATCATTGTAAGAATAGAGTGGATGGGACCGAAGGCATTAACTTAACGGCTCAGGGAAAAGAGATCGGTTGGGAATAACCTCACTATTCCTGTAAGACCGAGTGTTTGGGAACCATTCTCCTGAACGAAGGTCAAATCAGGGTCTCTAGTTTCACCAACAAATCTGTCACTTCTGAGATTCGAACCAGGGCCACAGGAATGCGAACTCAGAACTCAGTTCTGTACCTCAGTATAGTAAAAATATTGCTTTCGAACTCTATGTACACCCTTGCTGTACCCTGCGATTCAGTGTGTGGTAGGAGAGACTTCTCACCAGACATGCTCCATATTGGACGAGTTAGCCAATCATGTTGCTAGGAACTACGATACAGATTTCACCATTAAAATATAATTTACACAGGGAACCAATAACTTAGCGTGTGGCATATCCTTTAAGTATTGTTTTAAATAGTGACATGGCCAGCGAAAGTTTTCAATCAGTGACTGAAATCATTCAGGATTCATGAAACTGAAATTTTACAAAATTAGGAAAACTTATTTTCTCACTAACTGCGGAAAAAATGTTCTAAGGTCTGTCTTGTCAATTTCATTCAAAATACGACCTGAGGGAGATAAATGTCAAGGTAGTAGTCCAGCGAGCCCACAAACAGTTCAACTGAAAAGTATTCTTTAAATGAGTCATCAATTGCATTTTCTCGATTTATAAAATTTCCCGAGTTCGCGAGTGCATTTTGTATTATCATTTATTACACTTATTCGAAACACGTTTGGAGAAGGGTGGATGAAATTGGAGCACGGAGTGGGGGACTGGAAGCAAGTTAATTTCTTTCGTAACGTTGTTTCGACGTACAAGAGCGAGGCTACCTCTTTCGAGGAAAATCTTAAAATTGAAGTTAATCTCAATAGCTTAGCGTAATGAAGAGCACCATGATTATGGCCTGCTCATTGAACTTCCTTGTGAAAAGGGGTAGCCATAGGGATGGGGCATGGACAACGAATAGGCCTTTCGAATGCTCCAAACCCACCAGACAAAAGGTTTCAGTACTCAGGTCGTAAAGGTTGTTCCTTGACCTATAATTCATCCCCTATCCATCTGTCTAAAGTTGCACAAGTATGCGTATAAGCGCAACGTCCCTCTAGCCATTGTCGCTCATGTTTATTTTTAAACGACCTGAACAATTGGAAGCTGTGTAGTAGGCCCAGAGTGATACTCCACCACTGCATCACTAGATTTTACATAGGAAAGAAATGCCGAACAAAGACTGTTTCTTATGAAACGAGAGGTCCTGAACGGAGTGGATTCTTTGTTGAGGATTTAGGGGAACTATTTCTCAAGAGGCATTACGGTTCTTCAAGGTTGGCACTCTCAAAACAAAAGCCAGTCTCTTAGAAGCTACCGTCCACAAGGATAAGTTCTATCTCAATGTGCTGTTGGCAATCCGGAAAAATGCTTAAAAAACTCCCTCTGCATGACGTCTTTCAAACAAATCCTGCATTGGGTGTGTAGCTAATCGCAAATTGCGACAGATTGCAAGACTCATCTCAATAGACGGCGTTTTCTTGAAAGATTATTCTGCTGTATGAGTGCCATGTTTCACCGTATTAGCGCATAGGAAGTATTCCGTGAAGTAACTATATCCGACCAAGAATCCCTCCAAAACAAAAAAGAACATCTTGTCAAGGCGCTACATAAGAATGGTCATAGAAAAGAAAATATCCTAAAAAAGCCCTTTCTGAGAGAAGGGGAGGCAGGAGCAGCGGACGATCCTTCAAGAGAGAAACTCGCAGCGTATGCTGCTGGAATTCCATATGTTTCCGGAGCGACGGAGATAATCCTAATGTAATAAATATAGGACTAAGGTGAATGAATGGAATTGACGAGGGAAGAAGCAACAAGAGAAATCACTACAAGAAACATTTTCCACTTCCTACTTGATAACGAAGAAATGTAATTTTTGAGGCATCTGAGGTATGTTAAGGAAATTTCGGCGGACAGATATTGAAATTCCTACAATGACCCGAAACAATATGAGACAGTTATTGCTAAATTGGATACCACTCTTAATATTGGAGATTTTTGGAAGGTGGGAATATTATATATCACTCTCTATAGCAAAGAGAATGGACCAATTAACAGACAAGTAGATATTTTACAAGATTTTTGATCCAAGCACGATTGAATTGGGGATTACATCTCCAATTTTATCTATCTATTACTATAATTATCAAATCAACGGCGGACATGAGATGAACTATATATATCTCGGGCAAAATTATCTTTATTGGCGTTAACGAAATGGACGACAAAGCATCGCCATCTCGGCGCTGTTACCACCATACTTCACAATTTGGCGAATCGTCTGACACAAGTGTACTTTCTCGCGCTATCGACGACAGGTGTATGCAAATTAGTCTCAATCTGAGGAAACGAATAGGAACAATATGCGTACTTACGTGTTATCTTGAATGGTTAGTGGATTCTGGTCAGTCTACAGGGAGAGTTCCCTGTAGATATAAAGAAATAGAGAGTTAGGATTTATTTGATTTGAGGTTTATGCACACTTCACAATAGTTTTATGCAATGTGAAATATAAATGATACTACACCACGATTGCTCCAGATAAAAAACTATTACCGACCAACGAAAAGCATTTTTTAATTTTCGTGGTTCTCCACCAGTGAAGGTATTCCTAAATGAATGTTAAATTCTTTTCACAGCCCCTGCATTTCAGACTATGCTACCACTCAGCCCTGCATACCACCCATAAATCTATGCCAACTAACCCGTTCTTCTCCCTCTACCCTGACTACCCACAAATCTACCCTCCTTCATGACTTTCAAAACATCCTCATCCTTTTTCTTACAACTTTCTGCCTTACTCCTCAATCAACTTCCTTTCCTCTGCTACCAACGCTAGCACTTCATCGTTCGTTGTACTTCCCACCAACCTCATTTTCACATAATTCCTCCATCCACATCTCAAAATGCCAGAAAATCAATATTCAGGTTATATTAAAAAATTATATATCATTCGCATTTGTAGACGATCCTTTCGCGAACTTATTATAAAGTCAATCTTACCAATTCAACCAAAACTAAAAGCGAATTGCTTGAAGGAAGGTATAGAAATAAAACGCTGCACGAAACATTCCACTCTATAGAGCAAATATCTCTCAAGTCATGATCTCACTGTTCAAATATTCCCCCTAGAATTGAACTCGCAGTCGGAAAACTTTATTTTTGCATGCGCATGAAATATACTGGAACCTTAACTTGAACTTATAATAAGCCCGTACGAAACTTCAGCATAATTTAAATTGGGAGATTTTTAGAACTTTTACGAAACTTCAGCATAATTTCAATTGAGAGATTTTTAGAATACATTGATTAAAGACCAAAATTTCTTTATTGTTGATATGCACAATTAGTTGTAACCAACTTACTTGCTATAAAAATTCAGCCTTTTGGGAGATATTCCACAGAGAACAAATCATTCGCCTATACCGGGACTCGAACCCGGACCACCTGACTTCCGGCCAGGTGCTCTACCAGTCGAGCTACCCAGATAAGACATCTGGGAGCGACAAATAAGCAAGACAACTCTATCCTGGGTCGGGGTGCAAGCCCGGTCAAGGCGAATGATTTTTTTCTCTGCGGAATAACCTCCTATCGTGCAATTCAGTGGGTAACTCCGCTAAAGTTGTTGTAAGTTCTTGTACAAAGTGTACTCTAAAGTTCTTGTACTTTTCCGATCACGGTCTGAAGGATCTCCGCCCTTGATCTCCGCAGGTCATGAACAAACAAATACAATCAACTTCCAATCTTATTTGCACAATCCAGACACCGATAAAAATAAAAAAACGGCAAATATTTGTAGCCAATATCGTAATCTATGTACAATCGGTACAATAACGAAAAACACTATTTTAGGTCTGTAGCTTTCTATGAGTTTAATTTTTTCTTTTTCCGGCATATTAATCCTCTATATCCCTTTCAATGTCCCGCTAGCGGCTATTTTCGTCGTAATAACGCCGGATGTTGAGCAATACAATACTATATCGTCGACTCCACTTCCAAGCGAGTGAGTTTAGAGTATTATTGAAAATAAGAATGAACTTTTACAAAGTTCATTCTTATTTTCAATCATGGAAAAATTCCACAATGTGACGGCCGAAGTTGTTTCATCGAGTTTAGAGTACACTGCGATTATACGTCATAGACTCTGTTGATCAGATACCATCAGGTCTGAGGAAGGCCGATCACCTACCACCATCACGTGACACAGAACTTGGAATAGAAAAGTTAAATAATTATTATGTAATTAACTCCATAAAACTGACATTGAATTAAATTTCTTGAGCCTTAAAAGTGCACGGCTCAACTTAAACTCTTACAGCTTAAAAAGTTGCTTTGATATTTTGAGAGAGTAAAAAAAAGTACCTGAGCGTAGCTGACAGCAACTTTTTATCAGTAGCTCTTGTGTGGCTGTTTTATATTTTCAATTTGTTCCTAAAAGATTAGCTGCTACCTTTTTTGAGGAAGTAGCCAGTAAAATGTTTGAGTACCTTCCTAAAAAGTAGCTGGCTACAAATATTTTATTATCCCTGGTACTAAGTGGTCTCTTTTAATCAATTCATACATATTAAAGCCGGTGTAAGAGTTTGTATGTTTGTCACATTTTTTCAGGGCTTACGTTCATGCTCAAGTAGGGGAACAAAATTTGTTACATGAGCCAGGGCCAAGTTTTCGAATTCTTGTTCCTTTTGATCCAACTCTCAACCACAAGGAGAACGGGTCAAATAATAATTATGACTAGTACAGTACAGCTCTTAGTACAGATTAAATTGGTGAAAAGTTAGTAAAATTAATACGATTCGTTGATAAGCGAGGGAAATTCAATCACACAGCCAAGAGACTGCATTTATCGTTTAATCAAATTGCAGGATCAGCCTGAGAATAATAAAAATGATGATTCAACACAGAATAGGTTCATGGGTGTTTTCAAGTCTGTTTCCGCACTAACAGGCGCTTCAGACCGGGAGGAAAGGTATAAGGATAGGGATGTAAGGGATGGGGATTGGAGTTGGGTCCGGTGAAATCTCCTCGACACAGAAAGGTAGATATAATAGAACAGTTAGTCCTCATCGTAGGCGTGCTTGGTGGTGTCAAGAACTCACAGATAGACAATCTCAAGTGCATCCCAGCGTGCATGGTGCAAGCGGATGCTCTTGCAAGTGCAATGCAGAAGGCTGTCCTTCTTGGGTCCCTCCGCCTGCTTCGTACGCATGACCCTAATTTAGGGTAGCCACCTATCCGACGGTGGCGGACGTGGCTACCCGTAGGCGCGAACCCTCTCGGGGCTCCGGCAATTATGACGGCAACGAAACCTGATGCTAGCCGGCAACTCGGAGGTGGAAGTAACATTACAGTAACTTATAATAATGAGGTTCTCTTGAGGTGGGAATACCAATTACCGTACCTATCTGATAACCATATTGGCTGAAATTGGGCTGGCGTTTGGTGACGTACAAAAAAAATAATTGCATCAGCAAATGAAGCGTTTTCAAAAAGAAAACCCATTTTTGACAGGCACTCTTAAGTTAGATTTTTAAGAAAACAATAGTAAAGACTTTGGCGTAGCAGTACGTGGTTGTGAAACTTGGTCTTTTGTAATGGTGTACCAACGGAGATAAGACGCTTTCGAGATGTGTGCTTGGAGAATGAAGAGAGTAAGCTGAGAGGAAAGATAGATACTAATTGAACAAGTGCTACGCGTAATGAGTAAGTAGAGTCAATTGATGGCAGAAATACATTAAATTGATGGGAGAAATACATTTAGTTGATGGGAGAAAACTAGGAGGAGGTAGAAGCGGATGGAGGTTGTCTTAAAGGGAAATGACATCCTGACATTTGGGATGTTTGATGAGTTTATCACGAGATGGGAAACAGATAGAGATTTAAATAGCATGAGGGGAGTTGGAAGGCATGGAGAAATGTTGAAGAGTGTGGTAAAAAGTAAAGGGGAATGAACATCTACATCTGCAGATTATCAAGCCAGTAATCGCTAAGGTGTGCGGCAGAGGGTGATTCATCACCAATCATGCACTTTGGACTTATGGATTACACCTTTGATCGTCAAAGCTTTCGTCGCCCACCTAAGCCTTGACTGTATCCATTCATTTTGGTACGCTGCTTGGGCCGCACCATAATCCGAGGTTTCGAGTGAGGAGAGTCGCCTCATCATGAGCGATGGAATGCTCGTGGCAAAGGACGGTAGACCGAGACCCCCAGCTTTACATTGGGCGTGGAAATACCCAAGGGGCACGTCTTGCGGTAAGTGAAGCCACTTTCTAGCGGCCGCTCTAAGTTGTCGGTCGAGCGCTCGGAGCACTTTCAGCGTGGTGCCGGAGAGAGTTAATAGGTGATAATATCTGAGGATGAGAAAGCTCCTGAGGAGCTTTAGTCTCTGCTGTGGCTTCAAAGGAGCCTCAGAGATGCGTTCAAGTTCCACTTCCAAAGTTCGACCAGCTTTTGCAACCCCTGATGGGGAGAAGTTAATGCCCAGGTAAGTCCATTTTTCGGATGGTTTCAATTGGCGAATAAATTCGCCATTGTCCATCCTGAACTGCGGCTCAGTTGTTATTTTGTACTTCTTTTGCTTCCCGCTGGGAACGATGGAAAGCGCGACGCATTTTTTGGTGTTGAAGCTCAATCCCCGTTTCCTTGCCTCTGCCTCTAGGATTGAGAGTGAGGTTTGCATTCCTGTTGTTGTGGATGCCACGCTTATGATGTCATCGGCGTAGGCCAGCCCCGTTACACGGCGTCCCTGGAGTGAGTAACCAATTTGTGCGGGCACAGCTTGGATTACTTCGTCCATAACCAGGCAAAAGAGTGGGGTTGAGAGGGGATCTCCCTGCCTCACTCCTCTGGTAAGATGTATCAAATGGGACCTATCGCCGTTTACCTCGAGCCTCGTACTGCTAGCCTTATAGATGTTGTTAATATAGGAGACGAGTCTTGAAGGGAGTCCTCTTTTCCGCATAGCCTGGTGTATGGCGTCATGGCTCACAGAGTCAACGCTTTGGCAAGATCTAGAGAGGTGCAGTGTAGTTCTTTCAGCGTGGTTCGTGCGTCGCTGAGGATGGTGCCCAGGATAGCAATGTTATCCAGGCAACCATCTCGCATGCACCGCTGCCTCTCATCCTCAACCTTTGCGGTCATTAGCCTCTTGGCTAGAACCCTATGGAGCTGCCGAACCACCACCGAAGTGATGCTGATCGGCCTGAAGTCTCCAGGGGAGGTACACTCATCCTTCTTCGGTACAAAAACCGTCCTACTCGTCAGGAGCTTAGATGGAAATGCTCCCAAGGCTAGTGTGATGTTATAGTATAAGGCTCGCATTGGGGCCGGAACACTACGCCACAAGCGCGCGCTGATGCCATCGATCCCTGGCGCCGAGTCCGCCGCAATCGGCGTGCACTCCGTTTCCTCTACTGAGATCGGGTCCGCCAGCCACTCAAGGTCTCCCTCTTCCTTCTCCTCTCCGTCCTCGTCATGGGCACGAGGTGGGGTGTTGGTCTCCCCTGAGAATATGGGTTCCCAATAGTTCTTCATGGGTTCCATGTTTGGTACTTGTACCTCTGGGCAGCCGTTCAGTATAACTGACGCTGCCCTTCCCATATTCTTCTTGAAGAGGGTCTGAGTAGCTGCGTAATCCCGTCTCCTTTTGCGCCAGTTCGCACAGGTGGGATCGAGCTTCCTCTCTCTCTTCCTCTTTGGCTTCAAGGTCTTATTGGGAAAAACTCTTTCCAGCCACGTGAATTGCTCCGGGCTTGTGATCCTCCCAGACAGTAAGTATTCAGCGTCTCTGATCAGATCAGAGCTCCTGTGGGATGTTATTTTACTTACTGCGGGGATCAAATTTTTCACAGCCGCTACATAGACGCACTCCTGGCTCTCACTCGCCTGGCCATCGGTATGCTCCTTAGAAGGCGGTGTGCTGTGCTCCTCCTTACGCTCGGTAGGCTGGGCTGGTGTTTTTGCCTTTAGGTTTTCCAGATATAGGACTACAAGGTCCTTATACTGTATCTTCTTACGAGCGCCTTTGATACTCTCCAAGGTCCTGCCCTGGAGACTCATTTTTTCAAGGAGGAGCTGGTTGATGTTCTGCACGTTTTCTCCCGCGAGTAATTTCGCCTCCTCTAAGGCGAGGAGGTTGATTTCCTCTTGGGACCAGCGCTTCTTTTTCTGAGCAACCTGGACCTCATCGTTGGCCTTGTCTGGGTGCATTATCCGTCTATGAACGCCTAAGCCAATTTGAGAGCACCCGCGAATTACGCTATATTACAGTAAACCCACTAAAGCAAGGGTAGATAGATATATTTAACATATGGGTCATTCCACCTCAATTCAACAAACGTTTGTCCCTTAGGGTGTCAGATTTTGATAAAAATTGGTGTACGGGAACAAAATCAACTCAAATTGAATATTCTCAAACAGTTTTGTGAAAAAAAAAATTTTTGAGCGAATTATGCATGTTTTAATTTTTTCGCATTTTTAGCAAAAATCCGAGCCTTAAATCATATTATCACTTATATCTCCGCTTGTAATTGGCATACAGCCATGATTAATAGCTCTTTTTAAATCTAAATCTATATTAAATGCAAATATCTAACTAAAACTTTATTTTCTTCTAAACCCTATTGTTGTTAATTACTAATGTTTAAAAAATTGTTAATTAACTTTTCTCAAATACTCCATCTCAGAATCGGCCGAAGCTTTTTTTTCCGTAATCTTAACATACCCAGCTAACTATTCCAAAAATAAAATTTAGTGGCAATTCATAAATGCGTTTTTTATAAATATTTTCGATTTGTAATATTTGGCAGTAATTGGATATAAATTAGCACTACGGATAATGCAATGCAGTTTAACTGGATTACAACACAGTTTTTGACGTTTTGAATATAAGTCAAGAAACGATTTTTCATTGTTGACGCACGCTGTTTCCACTTTAACACCACTTCTATCTTTGATGAGCTGCAGATCTCTTCGATACATTTAAAGACACTGTCTCGCGAACACTTTCCTCCTACCACTGCACCGATGGAGCAAATTTTGACACAATTTTGGCAATTAGTGTAAAAAACTATGTGCGAGACAAAAAAGAGAAGGCAGACAGGTCTTGAATAAGGAGATGCACACGCGGTGACAGACCAAAACAAACTGAGACTTCTTCGGTGAATACACGCGGCTGTCAACAAAAACATGTGCAGCTAGATGGTCTTCTTTCAAGCTTTTAGGCACATACCGCAATGAGCAGAATTGGCCACTAACGGAGTCATAATAATAGGGTTCTGAAAGGAAGTGGAAAGGTTTTTACCCTCTTGCCCTAATCCGTAAGTGCCATGAAATATTTCTTTTTAGAGAGAGCTACGTTTACGGAAAACGTCTCAATGCACGAAAAGCCACAGCTGCAGGCTCTCGACTTGAATTGAAAATGAGTTTTTGCATGGATAAAAAATATTTGGACACTAAAATCGGAGTTTGCAGTAAATTTGTCTATAGAGATAAAAAGTGAGATAACAAAAACGAATAAATTTTTCTGCTAGAACAAATGATGCAAAAATTCCATAATTGTAATTTATATTCATTTCATTTCATCAATGAATTATACTTGAAGAATCTTAAAAAGTTTTTTCATATTAATTGTCACAGATTTTTAGCTCAAATGAAAGTTAATCCGCCTGGAAACTTACGTGGGGCTCAATGGTAAATTTCTCTGCAAACATCCATTATAAGAACAAATAACAATTGTTGTTAACATTTATAGTCTATAATATATTTTTATCTCATATAGTCACGACCTTGAGCAATTAGGAAATTTTTAGGCTTGCATCGCGTGTCTGCTGCATATATTCCAAATGGGGGAGCCGACGGGCCGCGCGAGAGGAAATGGTAAATGTTTAAATATTTATAAAAAACGCATTTATGAATTGCCACTAAATTTTATTTTTGGAATAGTTAGCTGGATATGTTAAGATTACGGAAAAAAAGCTTCGGCCGATTCTGAGATGGAGTATTTGAGAAAAGATAATTAACAATTTTTTAAACATTAGTAATTAACAACAATAGGGTTTAGAAGAAAATAAAGTTTTAGTTAGATATTTGCACTTAATAAAGATTTAGATTTAAAAAGAGCTATTAATCATGGCTGTATGCCAATTACAAGCGGAGATATAAGTGATAATATGATTTAAGGCTCGGATTTTTGCTAAAAATGCGAAAAAATTAAAACATGCATAATTCGCTCAAAAAATTTTTTTTCACAAAACTGTTTGAGATTCAGTTTTAGTTGATTTTGTTCCCGTACACCAATTTTTATCAAAATCTGAGACCCTAAGGGACAAACGTTTGTTGAATTGAGGTGGAATGACCCATATATTTCGTCCCCTGATTGATTAGATATCATAATAGGCAATATAATAAATGTTGAAGTACATGATCAAAGTTTTATGGACCCATGGTAACTTCCTTGCAAACGTAAATAGAATAAAAATTATTGCAAATTTTGCAACTTTTAATTAAGCCTTTGATAATTTTGCAAAAAATTGCAAAATTATCAAAGGCCCTCTGCAAAAAATTTCAAAATTATCTAAGGCTTAGTTAAAACCCTACACTGAACTTGTTTTCCTCCGAAGGCATGAGAATTTAGTTCAATTTTTTGTATGAATATGGGGTGAATGCAGGTGAAATTCACATTTTTTATGCCAAAATCAACTACAAAAAATGTTATCACTATATTTCGAAGCTGAACATAAATGAAAGTGATGAAGAATAGTGCTGTGAGGACGCTTTGGGGCTAAATTAGAGAGCACACCATGCATGCGTTTCCAATATGACGACCCATAACTGGTGATCTCCGGTAGCCTATATTTATTTTATTTTTTTTATGCTGGTAAAGTATTAATTACTACGAATTGGGCGACAGAAGTAAATCTAACCAAATTTTAATCATTTAGCCTCTGCATTAGGAATATCTTAGATGAGAGAAAAATGATATTTTCGGATTCTGCAGTGGGATATGTTGAGAAGTCGAGCTCCATTATAGGTCAAGGTTAGTTCAAAGTTTTAGTAATATGAGGGAAATTTGAATCGATCGCCTTATTGTGATTTCAAACATTGGTTATTGATTCAATCAAGACTTCTGATCTAATTGATTATTACCATATGGAAAAATTCCAAATTCTCTATTGAATGTTTGAATTGGAATATTAATAGTCAGTATTCTTTATTCAGAATTGATATGTAATGGATCAATATTCATTTCTCAATATGGGGCATAGAAATCCAATAAATTGGTACTGTATTGAAAACCACTAGGTATATTGAAATACCACCAAGCTTTCCGCTATGCTTCCAGTTTTTCCACAAAATTCTCCGAATATATACGATCTCTTTACATTTGAGTACAGTTTTTCATTTAAGACTAGCATCACTTGAAACAGAGGCTGTAAAAAGCTTGAGAGCGAGAAAAATATGCCTTTGACTTTCCCCCTTGGCATTAATTAAGGCTTAACTTTTCAAAGTTGCCACTTGAGGAGTAACACTTCCAGACGTCGACCCAAGTTGGAACTTAAGACCCCCTTGGTGAGAATATAATCCCTCCTAATGGGATGGGCGTTTATAAGAGGACAGGGATTCCAGTGTACGCTGGTGGGTATCCAAGATTATAATTTGTCACAGCGCGATAAGTATTCCACTGTTTACGAGTGCCTTTATTGATAGATCGTAATGGTATATGAGAGCTAGATCCTATGCATACTCCCTAAAATTGTTTCTTGGCTCAGGAATCCAGGGTTGTGTATTGTTTGTGCAGTGGCTCGGTAAGCCAAAGGTTCGTGGTTCTATTCCAGGTCTAGGAGATCTGGAATAGAACCACTCTTACCTCATTTCCTTATCTCACACGATAGACAATAAGCTCTGCCGGGGTTTTCTTTATAAAGGCTTATCTAAAGCTATATCTGTTCCATCCACTTAAGGTGCCTTCTTATAATTTCCCCAGAAATTTTATTTCCTCTCCAACCATGCACAGCACTTCCTTGTTTGTCCTCCTTTCCGTCAGTAACACTGTGTTTTTCGCCCTGTCCTCAACATTGAAAATATCTTCCTCCACAGATTCACTACTTCCAAAATACAAGAACACTTTATAAGTAACAGACCATGGAACTGATTAACACTGCAGAGAAAATATTAAACTGGCAGATTAAAATCAAATATACTGTTATTTAATGAATGGAAAGAACAGATAGGGGTGCGTTTCTAAGATTCTATACCAACAATTGAATTTTCATGGAAAATATATCTTTTCCTTCGCTAAAAACTGCCTGCAGTTGGCAAGGAAGCAAACCTTTTGCAGTGTCTAAAATAAAATCTTAAATGGTATCAGCACAGGAACCACAGAGTTTCAAACATCGATTTATTTTTCAGAATATTAACGGAAATCGTAAAATCAAATCAGTAGGGTAAAAATGCGTATTCTTAACGGAATAAATCTCTCTTATTAGTCAAATAACGTGTTCCACCTTTTTTTATGATCACTTTGAGTTTAAGCTCCCCATTGCGCTTTCCTCTGAATGCATTTTCTGCAATAACCATTTTCTAACTGGAGAGTTATAAACTATTTCTTCATAATTCCAGACTTATTCAGTTAAGCTAAAATTGTACACACGTTTGGCACCCACCTGTGAATCCAGTGGATTTGTTAATGTCATCCTCATTCACTGCCAGTTTTGCGACTAACAGTAAACTCAGCAACATCCATACCATTACCTGCGCGGAAAGTAGACAATTCTATGTCAGTTTCAAATATTTTATCTTTCGAAGTACTCCTTCGGAACTCTCAAAAACAAAAGCTACGAAGTTTTTCAAGCTTAAGCATCACAAAGTACGCCTCCAGGGATATTACGAGATCACATTGCTGCAATTCCTCATTCAAGACGGCACTTCACTCTTTTCATCAGTACGGCGAACTCTAAATTGGCCTTATGGACATTCGCAATCACGTCACGGGCATTCACGGGTAAAAATGTGTATTTCCAGTGAAGTGATACGCCTAATTTGGCTTCCATGGAGGGAGGATTTAGTCGCCTAATGGGCGAGTCCCAGCAGAGAGGCAAAAAATCCACAAAAACGCCTGTGCACCATTTCCTCCATTCTTCGACGAAAGGAGAAATTGGGGAAAGGGTGGAGGGAGTTCGATTCTCCACCGCGCCTTCAACGGAACGGAATTTCTCATTTTGGGGAAAAATCGAGATGGTTGATTAAATCGGCAACTCCTGTCCAAAGAGTTCGAGACCTCCATCATTCGGGGACTAAGGGGGGAAAAAGAGTGGAAAGGCCGTCCAATGAGGAAGAAAATGGTGGGACGCTAGAGATAAAAAAAGAGGGAATGATAACAGAAAAAGGAGAGGAGATGATAAAAAAGAGAGCAGCACGGGAGCGAAAAAATAGACGGAGAAAATAGGAGAGAGGTCAGTCTAGAAATGTGAACGTAGAGAGAGAGAAAGGGTGAACGGTATGGTAAACAGAAGAGAAGCGATGGACTCTTGACTTTTCCTCCATGATAAAAAGAAAACTCCTGCCTTTACCCAAACGAAGTAAGTAGCCGTTGGGAAACACTATTATTAGCCTCAAAGGAAACGAAGCGTGCCCTGGTGAATTATGGAGAGCGACGGAAAAGAACGCAGGGCCTTCATTGCTCGCTCCATTTGCAAAACAGGGTATTGTTTTGAGGGCAAACATTACGTTCCTCCTGGAACATGCACTCCGAAGATTTCCTGAATATCAATTCACTATTTCCCTGCAAAAAAAAGACCCTCCTGCTGCTCGTCCATTGTCGATTTCATGCGCTCACGAAGGCTGAAAACACAACTGTCTGCAAGACAGGATATCGTGCGGTATGCAAATATATGATAAATATTTGAAGAAAATTATATTTAGGAAACAGAGGACCACTGAAAATGACCCTTGGCTGTTAGAATCACTTTGAATTTCATTAGATATTTCAACTCAGTTCGCTATCGATAAACATACTGGTTTAACGCAGCTCTCCGCTCGATTCCTCTATCGGCGAACCTTCTTATATTCTCACAATCTTTTTATTTAACGTCTTTAAATAACTATCCAATGCATCGTCTGAGGTCGGTAATTCCTCACTTACACTACTTGTTTTACGTGATACCTTGAAAACTACGATAAAGGCATATGGTAGGGGGTACATCTACACTAAAATGCACTAGGTGTCATCCACAAAGAGGGTAGGTAGCTATCATTTAGTCGACTTATAACAATTAAAAAATATTTTAAAAACAAAGCAAACATACATAAATTTTCTGTTAATTGGGTTAGTTTAAGGTCTTCATATAAATACCAAGGCTATCTAATGTTACACTGCATATTGTTAAATATATCCAATACTACCTCAATAGCCCCCTAGTGATCAGTAAGGACAAAACCCCCTCAGATGACATCTCCGTCACCACATCAAGACTTTTCCTACATTTGAAAGCACTCTCCTTGCCCTACTAAGAGTGATTGTGATTGAAAATGATTCCGAAAATTATTCTAATAACAAATTCACCTCAGTTGCGAGTGAACTGAATAGTGCACTGAAGAACATATGGACACTACTAACTGATCCATTCTTTCGAACCAATATCCTCGAAAAATCTTCAGTATAGAACCTTTAGAAATCAGTGACAGCATGCAAAGCCTGAAAAAGTTATGTTCGAGGAGTTATTATCCACACAACATGAATAATACAACGGAGTCTTGGTATTTCCAGGTCCCGCTGGGCGGAGCCGGGCCGCGACGCACGATCGAAAAATCGAGTTTATTTTCGGCGTCGCAAACTTTTTTCAAATATTTTTACGGAATAACCTAGAAATACCTTCAATTTATACTCTGATGAAGTATCCCAGAGACCATTTTCTGAATAAGAATTAATATTTTCTACTTTATGTAAAATTTTGTCTAAAAAAAGGATCCGCCACTTTGTGACGTAATAGCACTTAAATATAGGCAAACATGTATGAAACTTATGCATAGTATAGGCAAAGTACCCTGTTCACAATTGGTACTGTTTTTTATTTCATAAAAATCCTTTAATTACTCCTATATCTGCTCAACTTTTAAGATTTTCGAAGAAAAATGAGAGCGGGCGCTTTTTTCGAAATTTGGTCGTGTTTGAGCCTCTGTATTTAAGTAACGGGTAATACCTATGAAAAAAACCATTCCATAATCAGCAATCATTTGTGTGTGTATGTGCCAAATTTCAAGACGTTATCTCATAAAAAACAGTTTTGGACTTTTGTCCGGCAAAATGCGATTTGGCCCCACTGTGCGACGGGTAAAGATAGAACTTTGGAGAAGTGGATTAATGTGACAATTGAGATATGGAGCTTAGGTATCACAAGAAATATCAATGAAACATCAAAGCTCTCTGAATGCTTTCAGCAGATTTATTTTCAATGAAGAGGTTTCAGATCACATCACCCAATACATAAATAAGCTAACTTAGTAAAAACCCCGACACACGTCAACTCCACACACTACAACATCTTTATCAAATTCTGAACACAAAAACACCTTGCACCTATTTGTCGAATTGAAGAAGCTGAAAAATATCCACTAAAATAAAAGGGAGAGAATCATACGCTGGTGATGCCCTTCCATCGGATAACCATTTTTACAAGTTATTCATTGTTTCCACAAGTCGTGAGTGGAATGAATTCACCTTTACCTTAACAGATTCTGCATCATTTTCATGAATTGATTTTTGTTATATTTTTCTCTATACTACGCAGTAACACTTGCTACACTCTTAATAGAATTTCGCAGGAGGATTTTCATGACCCATTTCTTGTGTGGATGTTTTCCTGCAGCGAATATGTTCGAAAGGATGTTAGAATGTATAAAGGCCGCTTTACACGATACATTTTTTTGTACAATTTTTTGTACAAACGTTTGTATAAACTGAACGAAATTGTATGTTTGTCTGAATAGAATTGGAACAGGTTCTATTTCCCGTTCAGTCATTCAGACAATCGCACAAGCGTTCGTACAATTTGCCGCTTTACACGGTACAATTTCCTCATACAAGGTTTTGTACAAGAAATTGTACAAAAAATTGCATCGTGTAAAGCGGCCTTAATAACCTTATAGCTTTTCCCACAGTCGTAAATACGTTTAATATACTTCACTACTTTATATATTGCTTTAATTTATTTTTAACTCCATAAATCATATTCATTTACGTATTACTTCTTCAAATTTTAATTTTGTATGTCTCTTTTCTCTTAATACTTTTTTGCTTGGTGTTATCAATCTTAATTTATGTGAAAATATTTTGACGAAGAATAAAATGGCAAAAGAGGGAGTTTTGCGTCAATCTCGCCCCAATAAATATATGTTCTAAATATTATCATTATGCGAGAAAGAGAAAAGAGTAATTGTTTTGATCCTTGCGGGGAGGAGTGACATTTGAAGGTTAGAATAAGGAGGAAAAAGAGTATTTGGATGAAATAGGTTCATCGGCGAATTATATGTTGAAGGCTGTTGTCGAAGTTATCATGCTGGTAAAGCGAAGACGAGGGACGAAAAAGAAAGATATCTTGGTACTCACTATCTTACCAAGAAAGGTAAGAAATTCGTAGATCTGAAGAGAGATGTGTCATTCGAAAGGATCCAATACGAAATATAAATGTAAAGATGAATGGGGACACTTCAACAAAACCTACCATAACCAATAGGAATCTACCAATCGATAAATTTTGCATACCAAAATAGATCACATGTTAGTACCACCGGAGGACATTCCTGGATAGTTAACGAATATTCTCCGGAAAGAGTGGTGGGGCGTAGAAAATAACTGCAGCTCCGAAAGATGGACAATAAGTGGTGCAGCAGGATGATAGAGATCAAGTGGAGAGTCGGAGAAGTTTAATAAAGAGGTTCCAGGCAAGATAGGGAAAGAGAAAATCTTTTGAGAAATCTGAAAATACGAAGAGTATATCCTCTCGGACACATCCTTAGACTAGATACTTATATACTCTCATAAAAACACTCGTCGAAGGAAAATAATAAGCAAGAATAACAAGAGAAGGCCAACGATTGGATATATAAAGCGAGTGGTGAATGTCAAATAAAATCAATTGTCTGCGAAATTATTTTATGTATTAGAAGCATATTGATAAATACAATAAATACTTAGGAAACTTCCAAACTACTTATCACAACCTCAACCGGTTCCAACGCTCTGTACCATTTTCAAGAGGTTTCTCAACCAAGTAGTAGTCTAGAAACAGTCACACTGCTCCTTGGTTGAGAAGCGTGTTGAAAATAACGCAGATATGTTGAAACCGGTAGAGTTTGTAATAAATAGCGCGGAAGATTTTACTGGCTTCGACCATGGTTTCGACAATTGACACGTCATTATCGATGTAATCAACGACATGTTAACTGTCGAAACCATGGTCGAAGGTAATAAAACGAATGTAGAAAGCGGCGTTTATTTTCCAATCTCGTGGTTCCACAAAGTTAAGCCTCAAACGAACCTAAGTAGTGCATGTTTGGCGATCATCGCCCCCTGCCAGACACCCACGTGGTGACTCACTGTGAATTACTTAGATGCAACATTCTGTTGAAAATAATAAAAAACGATAAAATTTTCCCAAATTTTATTTGGTAAAATGTTGCTGTTTTGAAAAAAATTCACCAATTGATGACCAACGATATTGTGAAATTTATCTCTCATAAAAATTCATAGGGAATATATAGGCCAGTATGGGAAAAAAATTCCGATTTTCCGCTAAAAGAAAAATATTGGCAGATTAATAGCGGAGGGAGGGATGAGAGGAGGGGGGATATAGGCAGACAAGGTGGGTACAGCCATCTAGTAATAGATAATATTATCAATAAATAGAGGACTTTTAAATCCTTATTTCCTTTCCTTCTTCATCCTTTTGCTCTTCGGTTTCCCATTATCCCCTTCTGTCCCTTTCCACTCGTATTAAAGCCCACACACGTGGGCTTTAATACGAGTGAGGATAAGGGAAACGTAGTACGAACGTAGAAAGATCGAAAGGTAATTAGGAAGGAATATCGAATTTCAACGCAGAAAGAGTCACTACCGTGTTAGGTACTCATCCTTACCCCCTAACCCCCTCTTCTTCATCCCTACCAAAACCTGTTTTGGGTAGCTGGAGCGGTAATCGTGAGTCGTTGAGTGTGCATAGTACTTATTTTTCAAGTTTTAAAAATGTATAAATAGTATTTAAAAATATTAGGACCACATTTTATTAAAGTTCAAATAATTATGCGAAATTCAATATTTTACAATAATACAAAATTTTATTTGTATTAGAACTGTTTTATTGCCTTAAAATTCGATGATCAAGATTTGTGTGCTTTTTATTCTGTTCGCTGGCTTCGTGTTAAATTTAAATTTCAACTAAATAAAGAAAATGACAATTTTTTATCTATTTCAAATATTCAAAGACAGGGACACCGATATACTTTACTCACTGACCTTTACAAAATTGTGTGTGAATTAAATGTAAAATTACCTGGTCATAGCAATTTAATAGTTCATTTTATCAGATCTAAGGTTAATATTCCCAACTTTAATGTTTTATGTAAATTTTCAATTTACTTGAACTATGACACTAGTTTGTGTTTAATTCACAAGTGGCCAGAACTTGAAGGTTTATTAAATCGTTCGGCTCACTTATCAATGCTCATAAAAGTTAATGTATTCAATAGTCCATCTTTGGTACCTAGTAAAGTTTTTTTTTTATATAGTTGACATTTTTAAGCGAGTTTTAAATTTTTTGGAATCAAGTTTTATCATTATTCCTCCACCACGCCTCACATAAATTAATTTAGGCAGAATAATATTTAACATATGAATTGCAATTCAAGTATTCGAGGTAGTCGAAATTCCAGATATTCAAATATTCGAGTCTTGATTTAATATTCGAATTCGAGAAATCTGCTATTCCGCCCATTTCTAGTTAATACGCCTCTTAACCAGTATGCTTTGAAGACAATTCAGTCTATTCCTTGTGTAGATCGAATACCTATCTTGGCATTCTGAGATCTTTATGCTATATCAAGGAAAACTGTTCGCGACGAGCTGGCAATTATGAAAAACGCAGGCATAGACATCATGGCAATCCTCTGTTCAATGAAAGAAGACAACTCAGTGCTTGTTAAATTTGCAATGTAATCTTAGTGGATATCCACAAACCAAATGGGCAGTGAGAGGTCATTCTCTCAGTATTCCATTTTAGTCAGTGAACGTTGTCATCGCTTAAAACCAGGAAATGCTGTGACTTTAATAGTGCTTGCATTCAAGTAACTTATGCACTTAACCTCTACATATGATGCTAATCTTAAATACATGAACTTTTATTCACTGTTAATGTTAAGAAATACCAAGATGAGTAAGACAAGCAGAACAAGGTATCAGTTGTTTAGTTGAGCTGTCAATTGTTGCGCATTCAAAATAAGCTATGTTCTTAACAGTTTTACTTTATAGCTACTTATATTTAAGTACAATGAGGAAGTTTGATGCTTATATCTTACGAAATGTTTGTGCCCTTGGAAGGTACAGTAAAACGATTGTAACTTTTTAGTTTTTCGCAATCTTACTTGTGCCCAAAAAGCAAAAATAAGCATAGCACTACATTACGCTAATTTTGAGATTCTTAAAACTAATTTTGAATTTTTATAAAACTATTTTCCTGGATCTCTACCATAGCTATCACTTATAAGGACGTATATATTAAGTTTAACGCAAATCTGTACATAGACAAGAATCGCTCCAGCCACCTTAAGCACGTAGACGGTTAAAGCCTAACTTTTCCACGAATATATGCCTATACATCAAGAGCTAGTGGAGCGCAAACGACGGGAAAATAGAAGAGGCGGATACTAAGCAGACAAGCGCTAATAGGTGAAGAAAGAACGAAAGCTCCTACACACAGAAGGGCTTGAAAAACATAAATAAACAAAAAAAATACGTACAAAACACCCGTCCCCACTAAAGGATCCCGGGATCAAAGGAAGAAGACCGGATCCTTTCGTAGAACGAGAGCCGGGAGTAAAAGGAGGCCCCGTTTAAAATAAAAGGAGGCAAAACGGAAGGGAATAGGGCGAGGGGTCGAGGGATGAAAAGAGTGAAACTACAGTCAAGCAACGGCCAGGACGCAGGGACGCCACTATCGGAAAGAAAGCGAGGAAACGGCCCTTTTCAACCATTATAAGGACGGGATCTCTCGTCACCCAACCCTTCGTTCGCGAAATGCATCGCAGAGGAGGGCTCGCTTTATCAACCGGGGGGTGGAATGAATACCAGAGGGAATTGATATTTTTTTCATGTTTTTCGTACACACTCCCTTTACCTCTCAGCTAATTCAAGCGGGAGAGATGACGCAGTTTGATCAAACAAAGTGTCCAAGTTTGGCGCGGCACAAGAAGAGACGGATATACGCGGAGGGGGATTACGCAGGAATTTTCCAAACTTTTATGGGGCCCGTGCATAAAAATTTTATTTTGATGAAAATATTCCACTTTCGCACAGATGTGATCGAAAATTACGTATAAGCTATTTTTCAATTGAAAAATTAGCGCAAAATCACGTTTTTTTAACTTTAAAATGAACTTTCAGGCAGTTTTCCGAAAATCTTGGGTCTTTTATCTACACTGGTGAGATACCAGAACACGGACATCAATGCTCTTGTTCTCTCCATACGGTGGGTATAGTTAGGAATTGAAAATGTTATATTTTTCGGTGGGAAATTCTTCTACTTAAACAGTCTTCAACATCATGGGTCAACAATCCTAGTATTGGTTTTACGCAGCACTCCACTCGATTCTTCTATTGGCCAAGTTCCTCGATTTCACGTCCTTTATGACCTGTTCTATATAACTCATACGAGACCTGTCTTTTCCATTCTTCCCGTTCACTTTTCCTTCGACGATTGTCTTCATCAGGCCATTGTGTCTTAATAATTGGCCGATTTGGTTGTCCCGTCTTCTTTTTATAGTCTTTAGCAGACTTCTCTTTTCTCCCACTCTTCTTAGGACTTCTTCATTTGTCACTAAGTCGATCCATTTTATCTCCATCAATAAACAGTGTTAAACAAACATTTTTGTCTTATTTTATATAAGATTTTAGAGTGTTATTAGATAGAATAATAAAGAGACTCATGCAAGGACCCAATGGTGTTTACTGACGCATTTATCACCGTGAGATAGGCGCGTGGAATCAAGCGCTAATGGGTGCATTCAACGTTGGAGAAGATTCGAAAAAAACTGAATTGGAAATTCGATACTCCCTCTCTTGTGGTCATTCTTAAGATTGGGTAAGAGTTCATACCAAAGCAGTGGAATATATTTTCATGCCGGTCCCTTTATTTAATTGCTCAGTATAAAATATTTGAGTTCAGTATTCCGTCCGTTGGATGGGACGTTAAGCCGTGGACCAGGGTATGATGTATTCAAGAATGCTGATGACGTCGCCGGGTTTCTCCCGACTCTACTTTCTTTCATTTCTTATTCCGGGAATGCCAACATATTCCATGATCAATCAAGAGCAAGAAAACATTTGAGCTCTATTAGATAACAGCTGGGAGATAAGGAAACGCATTTTGGTTTCTCGCCCATCCTTCCACAGTTACCTCGCTCTGATTTCTTCCTCTGAGAGAATTGGATGGGAAGATACGCTGAAAAGTGTGATTTTCCTTTATTACGGTGAGTACCATAGTGTTTGGCTATCTGTGCTGAGAGATAAGGGGGATTACGATGGCCATAACTGATTAACAACCAGGGGAAAATAATACTGGTAAAAAATATCATACTTTGTGTTATATAACACAAGCTGACCCGGCCACGCGTTGCTGTGGCTCAATCTGGTTAAATGGAAAGCGCACGTTTATAGTATGTTTAATTTCACAATTCTTATGGGTATACAATATATCTCAGCTGATCGATTGTTTTGCAGCTGGACACGCATATTTGTATATATTTTTAACGTCTTTACATGTCGTCACAAAGTAGAATATTTCAGGCAAGCATTTATTTCATCCGCTAGTGTCAATCGAGGAATTACAGGTAATGTATGCCTGAAATGTCGTGCAAGCAATATTAATGTGTTCTCAAATGGTCTCAGGATTCAACGGAAATCTTGCAATGATCGATCCAGAGCCTCAAGCGATGCTTTGTGCACCATTGTGCATTCATCCCAAGCAATAAGTTGGTATTTCTGAAATATTTGTCCCATGCCGGATGATTTGAATTTGTTGCACGTGAGTGTTTCAATGAATTGCAAGTTCAATGGGATGCACATCCCGTCTCCAGTGTCGATATTGTATTCTCGATATTGTACAAACCTTCATGGAGTGAACAAAACAACTAACCAAAGCTTCATGGAAATTGGATGAATGTTGTGGTAATGCATGAAGTTATCATATTGTATCGATACAGTATCGATATTGTAATGATACTTTATAAAACTTTGATAAAAACACCTAAATAATTTCACCTCAATCTTGAATCAACAATGTATCGGTGTATCCATATTTTATCGATATTATATCGATACAGTATCGCCATTGAACTATCGATTTTGTAGAAACCTTCGCGGAGCGTACTCAATAACTTTCCAAAGTTTCATGGCGGTCCGATGAATGGTGTAGTAATGCATAAAGGACAAACACATTATATACATTCGATACAGTATCGATATTGTAACGATACATTCCTTTTAAAAAACTAAATAATTTCACCTCATTTTTGCATCAATAATGTATCAATTTATCGATACTTTAGCGATATTATATCGATAAAGTATCGATATTGAAATATCGATTCCGCAGTCCTCTTTTCGGGAATGTACTCAACAACTTCCCAAAGTTTCATGGCGGTCCGATGAATGGTGTAGTAATGCATAAAGGACATACACACACACACACACACACACACACACATACATTCATTTTTATATATATAGATGCGTCCACGCCCCCACCACAGAATTTATTTCACCATTTCTTGGTCGTTAAGCTTATTACGTACTTAAGTTGAGCCGTGCGATATAATATTGGCAGTTGGAGCACATTTAAACCCAATTTCATAGCATACTTAGAAACTTGCCGACCCAAATGTCGCCGAGTATTATTGCCTTCTGGAACTTAGAAGTTTTGTTTCTCTTAAATTTTTCACGTAGATATAGCTTTAACTGTGCGATATAACCTAAGCAGCTGGAACACCAAACTCTACAAATGCCATATGTGTTTCGACTTCATTGTATATATTCATTGTATTTATTTCATTGACTTCATTGTATTCGTATACAAATACCATAAGTTTCGTCTTCATTATAGATGCCATCAGCTTAGTCCGTGTTAACAAAGCTTTTTTCCACTTATAAATCTTCATCACCTACTACATTAATTTTGCACGTATCTTTCATCCCATGAGTACAGAAGTTCTCCCCACTAACCTTTCTTCTCATTTCATCCAGCTTGAAGATGTATTGGATACTGGAGTTATCCCTACTTTTCAGAGTTTCGGCAGGATTTCTTCCACCCCCGACTATTTTTGGAACCACTTTATTAGTGACTTTTTGGTTTGGCAACCTTATCGCTCTTCACACTGCGAAACTTGAGATGGGGAGAAAGTGGATGGATGAATTCTTAACAGGTTTCACAAAGATGAGTTCCGCGGCTGTAGGGGAACGTTAAGTAAGAGGATGATATCTGGGGGTAAAAGAAGATAAATTTTGAGTGGTGTGCGGGAGGTTAAAAGGTACAAGTGACCGCAATAGATATTCTGTCGATAAAACGTGGTAATAGGAGTCAATAAAAGAATATTCTGCTTACAACTGCAAATACAAGCGTGGAATTGAGGAAACATTTCATTAGGACATACATCTGGAGCATTATACTATATGGCAGCGAAGCATGGACAATAACAGCATTAGAGAAATTCAGGCTGGAAGCATTTGAAATATTGTGCTACCGAAGAATGATGAAGATAAAATGGATCAATCCAGTGACAAACGAAGAAGTCTTAAGAATAGTGAGAGAAAATAAATGCCTTCTGAAAACCTTAAAAAGAAGACGGGAAAACTTAATAGGCCACAACTTAAGACACGATGGCCTGATGAAGACAATCGTAAAGGGTAAAGTGAACGGGAAGAATGGAAAAGGCAGGCCTCGCCTGAGATTAATGGAGCAAGTTGAGAAGGGTGTAAAAGGGAGGAGTTACGTCAATAGGAAGAGGTTGGCTGATAGAAGAATCGAGTTGAGGGCTCCGTCAAACCAATCCTAGGATTTTCGACCGATAATGATGAATAGGAGTCACAAAAATTGTTTTTCTGGTGCTCCAACTGCTAAGGATATTTCGTACCGTCTAACCATAGAGTAAGTGTAATATAGAGGGCTCACCGCATAGGTCAAAACTTTTATACGTTTTGGACGTAGTACTGGAAGGTTTCCATAGATGACGTGGTAAGATTTTTCGCGTTAAGTCACAAACAATGCCTATCTTACATTGCTCTAGTGTTTTGTTGACTTCTGCGGCACATAACGTATGCTATTGTGCCATTTTGTTATTTAATTATAGTGGTGCGATATGCCTTTAACTAACGTCAACCGTCACATTATTAAGTTAAAATTTCTCTCAATATTAAAACATATCTTGTCACAGGAAGGATTCCTTGTTTTTCTCACAAAAAACATAATCCACCGCTGCAAGGAGCAGACTACAAGACACTTCTCGATTGTTCCACTTAATTCTATTAGAATTTTTACTTAATTCTATTAATCTATTCTAATTAAATCTAACACTTAATTCTAGTTGCATTTTTCACTTTTTAATAAATGCAGAAAAATACTTAACGTCATTTAAAAATTAAACGGCTTAAAATATGCACTCCAGATTTTATAAACATTACAACTTAACCAAGGTCTAGACATGGAAAAAATATTTTGAGCGAGCCCAGCAAAACCTGGAAATTCGTTGTGGGGAAAGGACGTTGAATTCGCTGTTTTTGCGCAAAAATACAGATTTATGTCGATCGCCGTCAAAACCACGTTTTTAAAAGCCACCCACGTCCACGTTTCATTTTTATTCAATACAATTTCAGCTAACATGTCAGCGGCGTTCATAAACATTGCAGTGGCAGCTCCTTTCATTTCTCGGCGAAGAAGATGACAGAAGCCGTGCGTGGTTCCGCAGAGGCCCATGTACAAAGGTCAATATTTTTTCCGGGTAAATAAAGGAAAATTTTGTGATTTTCCACACTTCTATAAAGACCGCTTAGACCGGTGCAACGCTGGCGCGCGTCATTCTCGAGAAAAGGGCAAACTTCGAGCAACAGTCTCTGCCATGTTTATACAATGAACTGGACTGTGTGATAGGTTATGTAATGAAGACACGAGGGAAAAAGTGGGTGGTAAATTACGAAACTTCAGAAGGAGAGGAAACAAGGTCAAGGTCTAGGTGTAGTGATTGGGAGTAAGAGGACTGATAGGTATGTATGTACATTGTGACCTAAAAATATTTGAAATGCATTACCTATACAATGCTCATACATATTCGCAAATTTTCCTAAAATCCGAGCTGTGAAAATCGGTATTTAGCCGCTCCAACATTTTAGGCCATGACACACCGTCTAACCTAAAAGAAACGCAACAGTCGTGCCCGAGGCGGGAGGGAAAAAGTTGGTGTGGTGGCTAGAATACTCGTTTTCCATCCAGAAGATCTGGGTTCCAATCTCGGCAATGGCAGAGATTTCATCTGTATTTTAGTCCTCACTTGAGTGCTGGGTGGAGAGCACTTCGAGTTCGGTAATGCGGACGCTGGAAGGACGATGAACCCTTGACCCCTTGGTGACTTTCGTCAAGAGAATTCTGATGCTATCACCAGGTTTTACTCCACCCCTACTCCGTTCTTTGAAAAATTCCTACCCTCATCCAACCACCCACTCATCCTAAACGGCGCAAATGATCTTGGCTGTCGTTCGCCTCCCCCGAAAATAACAATAACCAAACTCTGAACAGCGTATTTGGGTGATCTGGCCAATTTAACCTGGCTACATTGGTCATACTTACATCCGCTGTAATACGAGTACCTCAAATATGTGACGAGTCAGCAGGCTAAAATTTTGCCAAATTAAGAAGTAAAATAATTTATTGTGAAATTCGACTACTTCAATTCACTTACGACAATCACTTCACACAATTCAGTTCACTTACGAAGTCCTAGTGCAGCCAGTGCAGCCAGTGTATGGGATCCTAATGAATTAGGTTTGATTAGAGAACTAGACAGTGTGCAGCGTAGAGCAGCTAAGTTCGCCAAAAGGTGTTAGGATAGGTTGAATAGTGTATCAGAATTAATACAAGAATTAGGGTGGGAATCATTATCAGAGCGTAGGTTAAAGTACAGATTAAATCTATTAGAGAAATTTCAATCGGATAGCTTTAGCTAGCTTATCGGATAGCTTATGGGATCCTAATGAATTAGGTTTGATTAGAGAACTAGACAGTGTGCAGCGTAGAGCAGCTAAGTTCGCCAAAAGGTGTTAGGATAGGTTGAATAGTGTATCAGAATTAATACAAGAATTAGGGTGGGAATCATTATCAGAGCGTAGGTTAAATTACAGATTAAATCTATTAGAGAAATTTCAATCGGATAGCTTTACTGAAGATGTTAGGCACATATTAAAAACACCATCGTATTATGCTAGATTCGACCAGATAAATAAGATTAGAGAGATAGATTGTCGTACCGATAGATTCAAAATGGCATTTTTCCCCAGTACTATAAGAGAACAGAATAGGCAGCATAGGAAAGGGATAGGTAGGGGAAATATTTTACAGTATTCTGTAGTGCATGATGCATGTCTTACCCCTTAAATACTATAGATACTAACAATTAAGTTCCATGAGACAATATAGTTGCTAGTTTGCATGTTAGTAGTGCATGCTTGGTGATCTTCACTCCCTGCCACACACCGTCGCGGTGGCTTGCAGGGTATCGTGTAAATGTAGATGTCCAAAGGAGAGTGGGAGAAAAGAGAAGTCCTCAAGAATACCAAACAAGAGGACGGGGCAACTTAATTGGCCACATCACAAGACATGATGGCCGGACAAAGGCAATCGTTGAAGGACATGTGGACGGGAAGAACGGCAAAGATAGGCCTCTTATGAGGTGCGTAAAAAAGGTGATGGAAGATGTGACAGAGAATGAATACGTAAATATGAAGACTGTAGAAGAATTCGGTGGAGAGCTGCGTAAAACCAATCTTGGGATTGCTGTCTAATGATGATATCACAATGAAGTTCAATCAAGGCCCCTGCAGAATTCAACCAAACTTCACTGTTATCGCTAACGAGGAAGGCGACCGACAACTTAAGTCAATTGCGCCATTAGGCATAGGTGGGTATTTGGGAAGAGAGAAAAGGAATTTATAGTGCAGGAAGAGTGAAGAGGAACTCGGTGATGACATCAGCATACTTAACCCTATATGCGCCAAGTGATCGGCAGTTTTCCGTCCCATCCAATGGTTCAAGTGCTGAACACGTGGTCTTTAAGTGGGGACCGGCACACCGAGAAAACTGCCAATGATTGGATTCGACCCCGGATGCTCAAGTTGTTAAGCTAGTATTCAAGCCAGTACACTAATCCGTCTTGCAAACGAAAGATAGAACGTATCAAAATATACATATACATCTACATAATACCGTGCAAGCCATCATTAAAGTGTGTGACAGGAGGTGAATTCTCACCAAACATGCACCACGTATGATACATAAAAATTAGTAATAATATAATAGCCTAAACTTTAATTTTTCTTTAAGATAAAAATAGCAAAGCAAGCATGCAATATAATGCTGTTACTTGGGTTACATTAAAGTCCTTATACCAACATGCAACTTCCTATGCTTCCTGATACACTCGTATTGGATATATTTACCGCTCTTCATATCTCTAATTCTTCGAGGAAAAAAGGACATTTTGAATCTGTCAGTTCGGCAATCAATTTTTCTAACTTTGTGATTATGGTCCAATCTACCATAGTAGGTTGAGGTTTGTAAAATATTTTTAACGTCATCACTGAAAATATTATCTTGGAATTTATTTAAAAGATTAAATCTAAATTTCAGCCAGCGCTCTGACAATGATTCCCATTTTAATTCATTTAATGGACTGGCTACGCTAATGTATTTATCGTACCGTCCCATTACAAATCTTGCCGATTTTCGCTGAACACGTCAAGTTCATTATTTAGGCCTATTTCTTATTCGTATACATATGCATCCTGCCAAGACGTTGTCCAAAATATGGTTCAGAATGTTTACATTAGAAAAACTGCAGGATAATAATTTGAGTGTTTTAGGTAGACTAAGTGTCCGTTTTCCTTGTTGCGCAGGAGTATTCAAAGGGACTCTTCTTCTGCAGGAAACGGCCGTAGAGCAAACGCGAGCACCACTCTAATAACTGGGACGACGCTCTGTATACACACTAAGCAAACCAAACTATAAATTGCCAGTCAAGACCCCACGTTGACAAGAGGCGCCGATCGTTAGGGTGGCAATAACCGAGATAAGAATCAACATACGCATATAGAACGAGATAACGAATACCGTCCATACTTCCCAGTCTTTGAGTACGATTTTTTTTCTTGAAAAATCTTCGGCATAAAATCGGGGCTGGTATATACGAGTGACTGTTAATTTGGGATTGGCATTCAGAATACTTGAAACAATCAGTAATACCTGCAATGTAATATGGAGCGATACAAATAATAGTTATGATAAATGCAAAAGAACATATAACAACACTGTTTATCAGCAAAAACAAATAATAGATTGGTATTCCAAAATAATTCCACAGAAAATAATGACAGAAGCATAGACTTAACAAAAAAAAACGATTATCGACTACATAAGCTACTGAGAATCTCGGCTGTAACAGTTTGTTAAGCTGAGAGTTAGACAGTATTTTGCTTTGGCAACGTTTTTATATAAATATTTTTATAACAGTTACTATTACGCCAATTATTTCCTAAATTTATAACACATTCAAATTTAAAACCAGGCATCTCCCCAAGATGTATTCATACTAATTTGCATTACTACAGAAGTGATAATTTTTTTGCTATAATGACATTCATAACTCGAAATCTGCTTCGCTCGTTTGATCGATACTTTTAGAAGACTTTAAACTTCGGCTTTACAAGTCGGTAACGCGGACAGTAGATCGACATTTCGTGCTGCTGACGTTGACAAGTGGATATGACATATTGACCGCGTGCATCCGCTGTAGCATACATGAAGCATATCTACAACAGAGATGTATGCGGTATGTATAAATAGATATGTGGTACAAATAAATATGTTGTACAAATAAATATGTTGTACAAATAAATACGTTGTACAAATAAATATGTTGTACATATGGGTATGAATTCTATGCATGAATCTATCCAAAGAATATGCTTTCAAAGATAATGCCCTACAACGAAAATTGAAAAGCAATTCATCAAAAATTATTCACACACCACAACGATTATATATATATATATATATCTTTTTTCCTCCAAGTGCGTCAGCCAGTATCGCTAGTTTGGAAAATGGAGATTGGAGAGAACGTCCTGTGCTTTCAAATATAGTCATGCATTGCTTCACAAAACAAAAACAACGAAATAAGATCATCATCATTAGTCATCAATCTTCAGATTTGTTTGACGCAGCTCTCCATTGAGTTCTTCTATCGGCTAATCTCTTCATATTTACGTATTTCTTCTCTTTCACATCCTTCATTACTTGTTCCATAAATCTCACTCAGGGCCTTCCTTTGCAATTCTTCTCATCTATTTGTCCTTCAACGATTGTCTTCATCATGCCATCGTGTCTTAAGATATGGCCGATTAAGTTATCCCGTCTACTTCTTAGAGGTTTCAGCAGGCTTCTCTTTTCTCCCACTCTTCTTAAGACTTCATTTGTCACTCGGTCGACCCATTTTATCTTCATCATTCTTCTGTAGCACCACATTTCGAATGCTTCCAACCTTTTCTTCTCCGCTGCTTTCATCGTCCATGCCTCACTGCCGTACAGAAACATGCTCCAGATGCACGTCCTGATGAATTGTTTCCTTACTTCTACGCTTGTATCTCTAGATGTATAGGTTCTTCTTTTGGTAGAATGCCCTCCTTGACTGAGCTATTCTACTGACTATTTCTTTCTTGCTTCGTCCGTCGTTGGTCACTCGACTAACCAGGTAGCAGAACTCTTTCACCTCTTCCAGTATTTGCTTCCCTAGTTTAACGTTGGTTTTGGCCTCTTGTCTTTTGCTGCACACCAATATCTTAGTTTTATTCTTTTTGATCTTCAGATGATATCTGGCCAATTTCCTTTCCATGGTTATTGGAACGAAATAAGATATAGGGCATAAAACGCGTTCCATATTCAAAAATAAACATACTTAAAGTAAGTGAACTCATCAAGGCATTTCGTCGTCAATATTTAATATCACCATTCTGCGTCCATTTATCATTGGTACCTTAACGACCTAAAAAATGTAAGCAATTAGCCTCTGATAATTTTGACTTCAAATTCCTTTAAAAAATCAGTAATTTTTTCGTCTTAAAATTAAGGGTCGACGCAAGAGTGTGGGAGGCATAGGAAAAAATCCCACAGATTAATCGGGGTCGAACTATACAGGATTTTGCCTGTAACTGGCAACGTAAAAGTCTATAAATGCCTCATTTAAACCATGTAGGCAACTTAGGAGTCGCGAAGAAACGAAGTTAAATCACAGGGCCTACAGGCAAAACCATTAGGCCGAGTACTTACAAAGCTGCTTTTAACATTAAATGTTATTCTTACTCTTCAATTAAACACTATAGTGCACGGTAAAATTTCACTCGTGATTTTGGTCGGATTAGATCCCACGGATCCCACTATGACGATTCGTTTATAAGTGATACAGCACGGCTTATCTCATGAGGAATGATGGTGATCAATTAGATCACGCTGGTTTATCTGCAGAGGCCGGAATATTCGAAGAAACGAATGTTTGTGCTTGGTTACGTAGTATTCTTTGAGAGGTTGTTTATATCGCTTTTAGAGAGGATCCTTTTTAGATGTCGAATCCCTTTGATACTCGAAAACTGCACAACGGAAGACCGCCGAAGCAGTCGTCTTCAACGGAGCCTTGAGTTTGACGCAATTTCGCAGCGTAGAATGGGTTGCCATTCAAGCCTTGGTGTCTACAACGCGAAGAAAGAGCGAGAGCTTCTTTCGTTCGATCGCTCTCATCTGATCGCGCATTTGTCCGTGCAACTAGCCGTCCAACGTGGTGGCTTTTCCATGCATCTGAATGCGAAATTGCGTCGAACTCAAGGCTCCGTTTGAGACGCCTGCTTCGGCGGTCTATCGTTGTGCAGTTTTCGAGTATCAAAGGGATTCGACATCTAAAACGGCTCCTCTCTAAAAGCGATGTAAACAACCTCTCAAAGACTTGATGCTACAGGAGATAGATACGCTTCCTGCTCAGAAGAATGACGCCCTTGAACTCGACGGCTCAAGCTGCAGAAAACTTCAATTTTAATGTAAGTTTGAGTTTTTTTTGTTTGCTTGTGAGAATAGCGGAATCTTTTTCTTGGGCGAGGCAGGTTTCATGGACCAATAGGTTCATCATTTCCAATTAAAATTATATTAAACTAAATGATTGGGGAGGAAGGTACAAGCGGCTTTAAATATACTATCCGCGAGTGACATCTTTCCCATGAGCGTGAAGACGATATATTCATCCGAAAGAACAAAATAGATGGCTAAAAATTATTTCGAAATATAATTGTGAGAGGTGTTTTTCAGGTGCTACAACTGTTGAGGTTATGCATTAACTACAACTTTAAATATTTATATTTTTTAAACAAAAGAAGTGTACCTTCTGAATTATAACGATATAGCATATTATCATTAGGTTCAAAACTTTGGAAGTTTTTCATGATGTAATAATATTTTAATCATTAATCCAGCAATAAAACACAAAATTAGTGCAAGAAAACGCAGTAAAATTAGGAGCTTTATGTTCCCCATAACGATCTCGGGTACTTGGGAAAAAATCTTTGTGAATCCACACTGTATCAAGATCATGTAACAACATTTTCGGCCTCGCATACTTTGTAAGTAAGACAGCATTAAAAGCTCCCTTGCAAATAATCGCTTTAAAACAATATTTGCCAAATTGCCAAACCTCCAAGACTGTGGATCTCAAAGCTGGTTTCAAACAAGCGTCTAATTCATTTATCATCATTTTTAGACTCCTTCTGTGCAAATGATAATTATTCGTAGCCTGGCCCGTCTTTGAGGTGTGTTAACTCGTTCATTTTTTTTTATCCTATGCTTGAAGTGGGCACAATCAACTGTACACAAAAGCAGAAAAATAGTTGGAGCGTTCAAATAGATATCTACTTGGCTGTTTCCACATGTCTTTATCAAGAAATACCTTCATAATGATAATCTGTATCGAAACCATGGTCGGAAATAAAAATACATGTGGACACAGCCATGTAGATATTTCTTTGAACGCTCCAACTATGAAGGATTTCCACCAATTTACGCCCGCTGCCATTACTTATATGCAGAAAAATAGGTCAAGTGTGCAAACATGCGTCAGGTGACTCTTGGCGTAGAGAAAATTTGATCATTAATTTTTGGTCCCTGTAGGGAATGAGTGAAACTCTGTGGTATTTCCTGATGATATTTTACGTTTGATAACCAATTTAAGCGTTAATACATCTTTATTCAATGATTTAATCGTGTGTAAGCAGCTTTTCGTTTCAGGGGAGTATACTGCCAGATTGTCGACCCAAAACCTTCTAAGCTTCACCTCTAATATAATTTAATCTTCTTTGTTATCTCACGTTAGGATTCGCCGACTATTGCGTGAGACTCGGGAATCTTACGAAAAATAAGGCGTTATTCGGTGGAGGAAGAGCCACAGAACACAAGAGGAATGGAAGCTTGTTATTTTCAAGCGCCAAGAGTTGCTGGCAAGGAAAATAATTCTCTATTCATCACTTCCTCCTATTCGAGGTACAACACACAAAGACATCGTAAGTGCTTTCATGCACAGCCACTAAGCCGCTTTCATTCAGGAAGATTCGTTTCTCGGCAATCTTTCTTTTCTCTCCAGAATTTCACCATTCAGACTGTGCGTTACACCCGATTCGAATTCCTGGAACGGGAAGAGGGGTGAGACACATGAGCAGTGTTATCAAACTCGGATCACACGGTTTCAACAGCGCACTCTATTGCATTCGCAATTAAATCCTTGAAATTTTCATGAATACCTTCGTTATACGAAATATATTCCTTCAATAAAGGGGAACCCGGCCTCGAGATTATAACTCGGTAAGAAAAAACCGACCGCAAGTAGAATAGAATAGGTTTATTTCAATCCTTTGGATGCAAAACCCCTAAACGCAGCGGAGTAATACATAATTACGTATATGAACGTTTTCAGTGAATAAAAGGCAGCATTTAATAAAGATGAGTAACGAGGAAGTTCTAAGAAGTTCATAAAGTAAAGTCTATTGAAAACCCCAAGAAGAAGACGGGACTTATCGGCTGCATCATTTGACATGATAGCCTGATGAAGACAATTTCCGAAGGACAAGTGAACGGGAAGAATGGCAAAGGAAGGCCTCGTATGGGGTTACCATAACAACATAATTCATAACAAGTGATGAAGGATGCATAAGAGACGAAATACGTAAATATGAAGAGATTAGCAAATAGGAGAATTGAGTGGAAAGCTGGGTGAACGCAATCGAAGGATTGTTGACCTATGATGATGAATACCAAAATGGGAATGGACGCATATGGTTCTAGGGCACTCTCGAGTAAGGACCAGTATATCCATGAAAAATACAGTTCAGTGTTCGGAATCGGACCCGGGCCTTTGGAATGGAAATCCAGCACTATATCCAACCCGATTCCTCATGAGGTTTCTTTTCACCTCCTCTCACATTCCTTTCCCGCACGCTTTTCTCTCTCTTTTTCTCGCATTGTTCTTCTCGGAGGGAAAAGGGAAAGCGGAGAACGTGTCCTCTCAGGAGACATCAGTGGATCGGGGAGCAGCGGGTCGGAAGTTCAAAAGGAAACGAATCCGTTTCCCCTAACTTCCTTCCGAAATTGGGACCTCGTTGGGAGTTTCTGTGCTTTCTTCCCTCCCTCCTATGAGCTATTCCAGGTCACAGAGGGGTCGCGAGAATCCTAGTTCCCATCGGCATGTCATTATGCAAGCCGCCACAAATCCAGCTGAGGCAAGGGAGGAATATTTCCCAGAAGAACAGAAGAAAAACCTATGAAGATGTATTAGGTAGAGAGGTGCGAGATGTTACGTGTTATACGACTCAGGAGACACAGCACCTATGTAGTAGTGAACAAGCCACTTTGGGGTGTCTGGAAGGTATAATAGTCACCATACGTGTTCCAGTTACTGCATTCACGTGCACTTACTGATATTTTGTAATAAAACAAGATAAAATTGTTTTTTTTTGGGTAAACAGAAGGTGCGTAGAAATAGCTGTTGTTGACTGGTGAGGCCAAGGACAGCCTCAGTCATTTTTTGGCTTAATAACATATAAAAAAAAGCACAAGCTAAATACACAAAAACAAACTTTACTACGACCGGGTTTCACTTTGTTCACCTGATGATACTGTAATAAAGTGAAACCCGGGTCGTAGTAAAGTTTTTTTTTGTGGATTTGGTTCGTGTTTCCTTTCCAAGTTATCAGGTTTCGCTTCCACTCCATATCGCCAGAATCTTCAGAAGTATTTTCGGGCTTTTTGAAAAAGTCAAGATTAAAATAAGGTAGAGAGAAACGAGGTGTCAAATTTTGTCTTCTCTTAATGACCGTCACCTCGAGTTCCAAGGTTTAACGCCCTATCCGATGGATGGATCATTGAACTCTGCAGGATCTTCACCCTGCTCTCAACTAGGCACCAGAGTACCATCGAAAACCCTGTCCCAGCCGGAATTCGAGCCCGGAATCATGGTTTGGGAAGCTAATCCTTTCGCCACCGTACCAATCCGATTCCTTCGTACGAACCATTGATTGGCAATTCATCATCATCGGTTAACAATCCTAAGATAGGTTTGACGCAACTCACCACTGCATTCTCTTATCGCCTTATCTCTGAATATTCGTACAGTTGTTCTCTTTCACATCATTTAACACTTGCTCATCTCATGTAGGACCATCCTTTTTTATTCTCCCTCTTCACTTTACCCTCGACGATTGTCCTCATCAGGCCATCATGTCTTTACATACGGTCGATTAAGTTGTTCCGTCTATATTCTTTTTTTGGTAAAATGCGCTCTTCGCCTGGGCTATTCTACTAATGATTTCCTTCTTGTTTCGCCCATCGCTAGTCATTCGGCTTCCCAGTTAACTATACTCGCCCTCCTCCCGTAACTGTTGTTTCCGAAGGTTTTGGATTTCTCGTGAACTACGAGGGAATATTAGTTTAAGCCCCAATTTTGGCAATTGTCCGAATATATCAACATACTTTTACGTTCGGCATGCGAAGAGTGATTTGAACGGATTGACTAGAATGAATACCTAGAATTCACGTACGGTTCAGAGCAGGCTACGCACGTTAACATTGTTTAACGACGTTTATTTCATGATCTGTTGTTATTCACAGGACAATATACGAGTTAATCTTATCATTGAGGCAGTCAGTATCTCTAATATGTTGCTCGTGATCAAAAGGAGGGTTTTAGGAAAATGAAATGGATGGTATTTCTGACATGAGATCCCATGATAGAGATTAGGTAGAGGGAGTGCCGTTTTGTAACTTTCTTCTGCATTTAATTGGAAGAAGGAAATTTTTGTGTGATACGCTACAACTGCTGGAGTCGTCACCAAACGTGTGTACCCGATTTGAAATGTTCTCATGTCGGCGGATTCCATTTCAATATTCCACATTATGGTGCGGTAGGAAAAGAAAAATCGGTTGCGAAATCCAAGGTAAACCACCCAGAAGTGACCGATGAAAATGAGATGTAGATACATGCATGGGTAGATAAGTAAATGCTTTAACTTTTTCATACAAGGGGGTGAGATTGAGTTTTCAAACAGTTCGTTTTACTGTCGAAACTCTTCCGTAGCATATGTTAGCTGAATGAATGTTTCTTTCCTCAGGGATATTTAAAGTTCAATGGAATTGGCTGTTCACCACTTCAAATTACAACAAGCAGAGTTTGCGTTATTTCAAAGACTATGCCTTGAAGCAGCGAGGAAATAGAATGCACATACATTGATCTTAAGATAGGAAGGGAGAGTGATTACGCGATAATAACAAAGATACAGCAGTCGTACAATGATGATGCAGTCTACCAGAGTGAAAATTTTTAAGGAAACTAGAATGCGTAAATAAACTAATGCTGATCCAAACCTTAGATGAAGTCAAGGAAAATCTTATTCAATTTTTTTAATACTCATTACGGGCAGGTTGTACAAATGATGGGGGGTCGGTGATACATTTTTGGGGAGAGGAAGAGAAGGTGTACGGAAGTTTTACGACATGGGAAGAGGTAGATTGAGTTTTGGAGGAGGAATCGAAGGCATACGCAGTGTGAGGTGACAAGAATAACTAAGGATGGCTCGACAGAGGAGCATCGGGAGATGTCATTGGTCTTCTGAATGCCATTTCATAATGATCTGGAACAGTAAAGAAATGTTTCCATCATTTTCGTCCGTAGATGTCCGTACTTACTCCTTCTTTGTCAGGTCCACGGTTGGATGGAATGCAATGCCTAGTGATTTCAAAAACTCTTGACAATTTGCAATAGTTTTTGAACGAATGTCAAAAATCGCTGTTACACCGATAAGTAATAAAATTAGTCACCCTGATAAATGTCGTTATTTCAAAGAATATTTTCTGAATCAGCATGGAATTAGATTACACGCATGTTGAGTTAGCGACAAAAGAACTTTTTACCTATTAAAATCCTTCTCCAACATCCTCGTTAAAAAATTATCAAAAAAGGCAAAAGAAAATATATTAAATTCCGCTCCATTTTTACAATAAATAAATAACATTGACATCCATACATAAGAAACTAAAAATGATTAATGAAGGTACATTAGTCAATTTTCTCACAGTTTATTTCATAATCTGACCCACATATCGGCGTGAAATGGCATTATCATGATAATGACTATTATACCTTTATTTATCAATCGACTAATGCGCCTTCAATATTCATGAGTATAAAATATTTCCACAATATTACTCCGGAAAATCTTCATTACGTTCATAGGATAGTAGTATGAAAACATATTAGCTAGATATTCACAAATTCACTTGCCATGCGTTATGCGATCAATTAAATTGATTAACCCTTTGGGTGCCAAAAATATCCTCGGAACTATGCTAAAAATGCCGGAGCATTTTTTTCAGACTTTGCAGATATTCAGGAAAAATATATTTAAAGTAATGCATGTACAAATATTAGTAAATACACTCTGTGGCCAATTTTAGGTAAAACAAACGTTCTGTATCTAAAGTTCTCTGCATTAAAATGCCATCAGTCAGCAATCAGAATGTTTTTGCATGCTTACCTTGCTATTTTCATCTTTTTTAAATAGTGAAGTTTAGACTAGTATATAATATATATAGACTAATCCTTTTTTATGCATAATATGTAGTGCATGTTTGGAGAGAATTCACCCCCAGCTACACATCTTTATGGTGGCTAGCAGGGTACTATGTAGATGTAGATGTAAAGCACATATCGACCCTTTCTGCTATAGAGGTAAATGTGTACACATCAAAGAGCTGTTTTTAAGCAACTTCCATGGCAGCGTACTTCCTTATGTAAAGAGACCTATAGTAGTCGGGTCGCCTCTCCTAATTAAATAACTACTTTTGTAACATAATCGCGTGCATTCAAGAATTTGCGACCCAACGTTCCACGATCCCTCGACGCCCCCCTGAAAGGACACGTGCCACTCTTTTCCATTCCCCTCGACGGCGAACGCGAGAGGAAAAACAAATAAACGTGCTGGAGAGGGAACCGAAAATAGGCGGAACACATAAAACCTTGGGAATACGGCGCAATCTGCGAAATTAAACACGCTCATTTTGCAATAATTTTTCACCCTCTATCCTCTAACCACGTGCATCGCTCCACAAGAGTTGGTTCATCCCTGCGACCTTTTCAAAAAAAAGCACGGTCCTTTCTCTCCAGGCAGCCCTGATCCCCGAGGCGACGAAGAGAAAAGGAGCGGTGAATGGGAGGGAAATGGGAGCATAGAGAGAGGCACACAAGAGGGACGGAAGGGTGCGGGCGAGTGAGAATTCTTCTCTCGTTGGGTGCAAAGGGTGTTGAAACACGCTGCCGGCAGCCCGCCGTAGTCAGGTGTCCGATGTGTTACACCTGGCAACCCGAAGATGGAATCATTTACAATTCATCCATGCCACGTTTTATAATGCTTCATGGATAACTATTCCTGTTTTTCTAAATGACTGCAGTTACCCATTTCTGTAAAAACCACATACGTGGTGTGATAAAAAAATAACGGGAATTATTGTTTTTCTCATAGAATATGTATTTATTTATCAGCATCAATGTTTCCCCTTCAAAGTAATCCCCCTCAGATAAAATACACCTGTGCCAGTGTTTTTTCCAATCTTGGGAGCAATTCTGGAACTCACTTTTCGGGATAGAGTTCAGCTCCTTCAGCGATTCTGTTTTTATCTCATCGACGAAAGCATAGCGTCGTCCTTAAGAGCCTCGGGAATAGAAAGAAGTCAAAGGGTGCCATGTCCAGCGAATACGGTGGCTGAGGCAAAATAGCGGTTTGTTTTTTTCCAAAAAATCACGAACACAGTGAGCATTGTGAGGGGGAGCATTATCGTGGCGCTTTTTCCACGTGTTGTTCTGCCACAATTCTGGGCGTTTTCGTCAGATAGCTTCATGCAAATGGCGCATAACTTCTAGATATTATTCCAAATTTGCCGTACGACCATATGGCAGGAACTCATGAGGCTTTAAGCCAATGAAATTGAAGAAAATAATGAGAAGTTATTCCTGTTATTTTTTTGATCAAACGACGTATATTATTTCTGTTGTCAATATTCCATATTCTCGTCTAGTACAAGGCGCATAGCGATGATATGTGGAAAGGATTTTTAAACGACTCTTGATATCGCATTCAAAGTTTACGTTAAAACACATTGTTTGTTTAGAGTTTAAGTAAAGAGAAATACCTTTTAGAGGGTGGAAACAAGAATGGGGATATCGTCTGCCGGTCCCGCTGGCGGCGCACCGCCCGTTTCACCGCCGTTTTCACCCCGCCAAGGCGGGGTGAAACCCGTCAACGTGGGAACTCCAGGGTCGCGGGTTAATATCGAAAAGTAATTCAAATAAAATAAGGCAAATTTAATGCCTAGATGGGGGTTCTTTGCCTTTTTTTAAGATTCTTGGGCGCCAGGTCACGAGAAATCACTTACCTTGTTTACAAATACCCGTTTCCAAACAGGTTGATAAAGGGAAATCCAGTCATTACCTACAACCTCTTAAAAACGCAATGAAGTATTTGGATATTCTGAAAATGTAACATGAACGTTACATGTTCTAATACCGCCCAGGGTGGATTTTCAACTCTCGGGGCATGGATGCTTGAACATATAATTGTCAGTTCAGTCATGGGACACCTAGATAGCCAGAATTTATTGTCCAATGTCCAGCATGGCTTCCGAAAGAGCAGATCGTGTGAAACTCAACTTGCTCTCTTTTCCCACGATATTTTAGTTTCTGGCGAAAATAATATTCCAGTGGATGCTATATTTCTCGACTTCAAGAAGTCTTTTGACAAGGTTTCTCATAGCAAACTAATTTTGAAATTAAAATCTTATGGGTTAGACAGTAACATTATATCATGGATTAATGATTTTCTGCATGATCGGGTTCAAAGAGTTGTTTTGGACGGTGTTTCCTCACCGGCAATTAAAGTCACTTCGGGTGTCCCACAAGGTAGTGTGATAGGTCCACTCCTATTCCTTTTGTACATTAATGATATCCAAAAGGTGGTAAAAAGTAAGCTTCGTCTATTTGCCGATGACGCAGTAGTGTACAGGGAAATTCTATGCCCAAACGATAAAGAATATTTAAATATTGACCTACAAGCAATTGAAACTTGGTGTGATACATGGCAGTTAGACTTAAACTTTAACAAATGTCTTGTAATGAATTTTTGGAAAAAGAATAGCTCTCCTCCTACCACTTACAAAATAAGTAATAATGAATTAACAAACGTGGAATCCATTAAATATCTTGGAATAAGACTGACAAATGATCTTTCCTGGGGTAAACACATTCGTGAAATAATTGGTCAAGCGAATCGCAAACTGGGTTTCATTAAAAGAGTATTGGGTAAATGTGACGATCATGTACGAGAAATCAGCTACTTTTCCCTTGTTAGACCTCATTTGGAATATGCTGCCAGTGTATGGGATCCCTACGAAATCGGTCTAAGTAATGAACTTGAACGTGTGCAGCGAAGATCGGCAAGATTTGTAAAGGGACGGTACGATAACCTTATTAGCATAACCACTCTATTAAATGAATTGAAATGGGAATCATTGTCAGATCGCAGGTTGAAATTTAGACTTAATCTCTTCCACAAATTCCAAGGCAATACTTTCAGTGATGATGTTAAAAATATTTTACGAACCCCAACTTACTATGGCAGACTGGACCATAATCATAAAGTTAGAGAAATTGATTGCCGAAATGACCGATTCAAAATGTCCTTTTTCCCTCGCACAATTAGGGATGCGAATAACGGTAAATATGTCCTATCGGAGAGTAGCAATGAATAGCATTGGTAGCTGCATGTTGGTATGAGTACTTAAAGCTAACCCTACTAACAGAATGTTTTTGCATGTTTGCTTTGCAATTTCTATCTTTTTTAAATAGTGTAGTTCTGACTACTATATTAATACTATTCCTTTTTTATGAATGATATGTAGTGCATGTTTGGTGAGCAATCACCCCCTGCCACACACCCTTGTGGTGGCTTGCAGGGTATTATGTAGATGTAGATGCTTGTGTTATTGTTATTTTTTAATGTACCCAATGTAAAAGACCAACTGTGTTGTTTTTTGGCTCATGAAAATACATAAGCAACGAAGAAGAAATGATTATTGTCGGCAGGAGACGATTATGTTGGTTTTAATCGTGAATATAAATAACTAGTACGCTTAAATTAATAAAATGTCTTTGCTTTGCCTTTTCGTATAGATACTTCCCTGACTATGTCATTTCAACAACCAACAAAAGACTAAACAATTGGTTTTTTATAGGAGAAGGTTGAATAGGTTTAAGTTTTCTATATGCTTACTGATTCTCATATAACCTATTTGTTCCTCTGATGAATTTTTGTAACTATATAGGTTTTGTTAACCGCTGGCGTACCGTACCGTCCATATACACTAACATCTCTGATTTATACTGACCAAGCATTACAAAACTGGGCTTTAGTGTACCCTGCAAGCCTCTAGAAAGGAACGTGACAGAGAGAGAGAATCAACACAAAATTATTTTCATTCCCCAATACACATTTATTACCATATAATAAAATTAACTACTCAGCTACAAATACACAAGGCACGTGTACTTAGATTGTTTCTATGAATGAGTATGATTAGCGTTCTTAGCGTGGGCAATTGTTTCTCCGTGATATTCTTTCACAGTACGTTTTCCAGAACGAAATTAATACTAGCTACTAGAGCTAATATCTTCCTTCAGGTGCACTACAGCTCTAACGAAGTTGATCCTACCAACGCGATTGTTATGTTGGCTATTACGATATCTTATTTTCTAAGAATTTCTATCCCTCAAATCCTGTTTGTGTGGTGGAACTGAGCGACATGTTGGGTTTATCAAAATTGCTAAATTACTACGTTGCCTATGACATCAACGGAATTAATGGGGACGGGTCACGCTTTCTTCGTAAATGCCTGGCGAAACGTGAACCGTGTACGTTATAACAGTAGCATTTATTTGTTTTATATATTATTTATTTTAATTTTTCAATACATTTAAAAAATAAAGAAATTTTATAAATCCAACATGAAACATTTTCACGCATCCCACAACTGTATCCTTGTATGGATGTTTGTGTTTATTTATTAATTTTTTATTGACCCGAAAACAAAACAGATGGTCTTTATGCTGGGTACTTTAACTATGAACAATCACGTAAGCACAGACAGCGAAGGCAGCGCAAATACTTCCCGGTGGGGATTCGAACCCGCGACCCAGGGGTTGACAGGCGAGACATTTACCACTCCGCCACCTGCGCCAGCAAAGCCATTAGTAAAATAATAAGAGCAGTGTGAAAAGTCCACAGCCGGTGAAAAACTATGTGGTACCTATTTTGAAACTAATTGCCGTTTATTGAAACTTGAACAAACCACAGTAAACAGGAGTTGGTACTGCTCGAGTTTCTAAGGCTTAAAATCAGCCTGGGGTGCGTTGAGGGGGAAGTTTTGCTTACCCTCATACATTGTCAAAGCAAGGGAGAGAGGAATATAAGCAGATTTGGCGCGTGAAGATGGAGAAGGAATTTCGCCTGGTGGCGGGGTCAAGGTCTTTTTGGGGGACTTTAAAGAATATTGCTGGCGGCGGAGAGTCAGGAAGTCTGGAGTGGGTTTTCGTGAGGAGGATGTTTGAAAAGACGCGGAGACTAGCCGGTGGAGAGGGATTGGGGAAAAGGCTGGGGGAAAAGCGTTCACTGATGTTCACACTTTCCGGGTCATTAAGTCTTGTGCTGTTACAGGAGCTCGAGTACATTATCACAAAACGACACATTAAAGTCGAAATTGGTAGTTAAAAATAAAATACGGCATGGATTAAGCAAAAATTAGTTTTTCCATCTATCCATAAATATGGTAAAATGATAAACTCTTCTTTATTTCTTAGGCCGTCTGACACATTTTTGTACCTTCGGCTTTTTCTTTATCGCCTATTTCCGCATTATCTGCAGTCACTACTTCCAGCTGGGCTGAAAACTGACTAAGAGATCATAACACCAGGATATGTCGAGGTACGCATCATCAGAATTTGTGAAGATCAAGTCCGATAATGATAATACATAAGGAAACACTTTCAAATCTCAAAATCCACAGTTTATGGCGAGAAAATCTGGACTATTTTCCTTCTATTTCTGAACTATTTCCTTCTGGATTATTTTAAACTTTTTAAAACTTTTTATCCCATCCTCCTCCTGCAACAAATGAGGGGATCGGGATGGTTTGGTGGCTAAGGTACTGGAAATCAATCCCTCACATTGGGAGTGAGGCCTAGATAGTGTTAAAATGTTTCGGTATCATACCACTCCTCACTTGAGTACGTTGTGGCGAGCATTTGTTCAACACTCCGTCCGTTATGGGACGATTAACGGTGGGCCCTTTAGCGTCTATCGTCAAGAGTACGCTAGGGTCGAAGCCAGGTTTTCCCACGATATTCTTACACTCCTTTAAACCTCTCTTTCCAAAAACCCACCAACCGTCAACGGCGAAAGTGATCGCGATTGCCAAGAGTCTCACCTAATAGAAACTACTGCAATATAATAAGGGAACGCAAAGGTTACTGACCCATTCACCTTATGATTATATGCTCCAAAATGGGGGCGTTTACCCGGAACCGAAATCGCAATTTTGTACACGAAATCGTTAGATGGAAACGAAAAACGAATTTTAGTGAAAAAATTAATCTTTTAACCACAACCATTCACTCATAAATCAAAAATTAAAATAAGCAAAAGGTGATGCCCACCGAAAATGCTGCTGTGATAACATTGACGTCATTTTCCTCCCGACCTTGACTGCTTTCAGGGGAGGGGGAAGGGAGTGGAGGGGGGTTCTCGGAAGGTCTGCTCGCACAGATGATGTCGAAATCGCTCCCATTGGCCGAGTCAGCTGTGTCCCCCCCTTTGCGATAAGGCGAAGTAGCTTCGTGGACTCAGTTGTGATTGGACGAAGTCGATATACGTCAGAGGTTGCACCACACCCACTTTTCCGAAAGGGTTAAAAACGTCAGTTTTTCGCCGCTTATAACTCGGGAAATAATTGTCGGATCAGAAAACGGAAAAATACGTGTCCTTTTATTTTACAAACTCTATCAGATTCGGCAATTAAATAAATATAGTAAACGACCCCATTCTGAAACCCTGACCTTTCTCTTGTCCTTAAAACTTATAATGAATATATAACCTCGAAAGTAGGATATAAGCCTAAAAACCTAAAAAAAATTAAAACTTAGAGACGTTAATGAGTAACGCTATTTTTAACGTAGGCATACATTTTTTTCTTTTGCTTTAGAACCTCGTGTAGGGAACAGAAATATATCGGTTGCGAATGAAGCCACTTACTTGTACGCTTATACTCTCCATCCCTCTAGACGGGCATGCTATCATTAGCGACGACCACTCCATTTTCGAACGAGCGAAGGTGACTCGAAATAAAAATCTGAAAAAAGTGATAAAACCACCGAAAATCAACATTGATTGCCTTTTTTCTGAGTTCCTTCACAGTTTTCGTCACGCACGTAGACTTTATTCATTTGATGTGGGAATGGGTTGCCAAATATTGACATCAGAATCATGATCACCTAGTGAATGATGCGAAAGAGAAGAAATGGGTACAGTATGAAGGGATTAGCCGATAGGAGGTCAAACAGAGAGCTGTGTTATACCAATGCATGGATTTTCGATCCATGATGGCGATGATGAGCACGATTAATGTCAAGAAGATTAAAATGTATTGGGGGAGGCAATGGCATGCTAGCCTATGGGTGACAATGTAGCCAGAATAGGGGGGCTTGGGAAGGATTAGGTCCCACCTACTCCATGCTAAATATTTTGTTTTATACGTCACTTATGGAGTCAAAATGTGTATTAAAACATAAGTAATAATGAAAACGTACCAAAATTTCATCGCAGCGACTTCAGTTAATCTTCCTAATGGTAGGTATTAATTCATATATATCCACTGAGACTTAATTTTATTGCAAAACTGGTTCGAATTTAACATATTTAAATAATATGTGTGGCGCAAGTTTTCATACTTGCGAACTTTCCCCTATATCTTCCACGAATATTAAAAATGCACTTCATTATTAATCATACTACTCTAACTTGCATCACGTGTAACAACATCTTCATCCGTATGAGTATAGCAAGCCTTTATGCCCGTACTTACCAAGATGACGGCTGACTTCTCAAATCATCTGCGATGCCTCCTCCAGTACATTCTGACATACTTGATTGATGTGGTGTCTGATGAATGCATAACCTCGACAGATTTCGTAAATAAAGCAAAATATATGATTACCCAAACATACTACTTTCAACGATTTCAAGATTCGTACTTTCCACTTATTATCTCCTCTCTTCGACGACCAGAAAGACCAGCGGCTTCATGTGCTACATGTAATATACCTTCCACCCCTCTCGACGATCACGCTATCTCTTCATCATCATTAAAGTGGCACGATATTGAGACACTCCAAAGTCACTCGAAATGAAATTCAGAAAGAAACCAGAAATGCCACTGCTAATTTATTTTTGTGCATCCTGTTCTTTGAGTTTGTTTAGTATCGCTCGTGACTTTTATCTCACTTATTCATCTCGGGAGCAGATTTTCCAAGAACTTTCATATCAGTCGCACGATCAATGTGGATGATGTGATAAACGAAAAATATTTTGCTGCTCACGAAAAGGGAGTATGTCGCTTCCACGACGACATACGAACGACGGCGTGATCACGCATCTAATTTTACCAAATGCGCTACGAACTCTGTCACGTGTTTTTCAGTTAAAAATCAATGACGGGACCGGTCGAATGTTCTGATTAATAACTTGTAAACGCATCCTGACACGGTTGCTTAGGTTTCCGCGGTCAAAGGACGCCAATGTTGTTGGCTTCTTCATGCATGCATTCCACTTGATGAACGATAGTTTTGCCGGAATTGTCGGAATAGAATATGCAAATTACCACAACGGTAAATATTGTAATTACGACCTAGGCTTCAACGTACCTAATACATCATAATCAGGTCCTTTACCCGACGATGATGTAGTACGCGAAACCTAGGTCGCAATCAAAATGTTTAATTTTTTGGAAATTTGCATATTTTATTCTGTATTATGATGGAATTCCACAAAATACCTACCTCCTAATATCTCTAATTTCACTGTATTTGGTATCCTCAAATCGGAAGGACACATTAACATGTTTTGCAAAAGTAAAAATAAATATAATACAGAAAAATGAATAAAACAAGAGTTTGAGCAGAAATTAGAAAGTATTCCATGAGAAAAACAAGCTGTATGTGTTAGAAATCTTGATGGGGACGTGTCAGTTGAACAAGGCCGAAGGTGCCGAAGTTTAAGGTGTCAAAAATAAAAAGAAGGAATAGGATTGTGCGGAAGATGGACCGAAACTGAGGAAAATGTATAGGGAGTACCTACTGTACCGATTGTAATGCCGATGAAACTGACATTTATCACGAGGAATATTGGTAGGAAGAACTCGACAGCCTTGAAGTCGTATCCTGACATATATAACTGCTATTATGATTTTTACCGGTCGAGAGGTAGGCTTATATGGTCATGAAAAATTCCTGACTCCACATGCGTCTTACTTTCTAAATGAATTATCCTTCAGCTCCGTATATTTCCTTAATCACAACATTCATTCTAGAAGACTTTTTTTTCCTTCCTTTCCCCGCTTATCTACGCTCCCCCGTCAATCACAACCTGAAAAACACCTTCGCCACTGATCACTAGCTCCAAACAACATTCTGCCTCATGATTTTCTCCATCGAATGCCTCTCCAAGCCAAGGTTCAGAATATTTCCTTCGTATGCCTTCACTTCAATCACACGCTCTCCATCACCGACACCCACATCACAGCAGTCACCAGTCCATTATCATCCCCCACCATCAATTTCAACGTTTTGCCATCATAACGCGGCCATCGTCACTCAGAATGTAAGCATGTTTTCTCTTTATGTCCAGACAAAGGTGCGACCATTAGTTCCACCCGTTCCACCCTATCATTAAGTACCTCTTCCCTTACGCAGTTTTCTAATCGTGCATCGCAAGCGTCATACCATAGATATATTCATTTAAAGGTACGATTGCCTGCAGGGGCACGGGTAAAAATTCAGTCGTGAAAAATTTCTCAAAATCCCGTTTTCAACGGTTGCAGAAAAATTTTAACTTCAAACCATTGCGTCAAATAACAGAGTTCTTTTTTTTTGGATACGGGAATACACGCAGCGTATTAAATCTATAGATATGAATGACGAGAATCCTGCGCGTTTGCATTCTTGTTGTTGTTAGGTGAGGGGACCAACTATTAAGGTCATTTACACCATTAAGGATGGGAGGGTATAGTTATGCGTAGAGACTGGTATCTAGGGAGCTGAGAAGGGAAGAGAGAAACCTTGCTTCAGTATTAGTAAACTCTTTAACGAAAGTGGCACGGTGTTCCGCTCTTTTACGTCCCATCTGACGGACGGAGTACTGAACTTGAGTTACCCTCCTTCCCCCATACTGCACTGAAGGAGGGATTGAAACATTTACCACTTCTGGGATTTAAGCATGGACCATCGGGGTGGAAATCTCTGCAGGAATGCTAGCCACCACAACAACCCGATTCCCACCAATTAACTCTCCGCTGGGGACATCTTATATACAATAATACCGAGATCTCAAGAGGCGTCATTCGATACACGACGCATCCTGACATATCGTTCATACATGAAGACAAGAATACTTTACAAATGTTAGAACTGAAATAACACTGAAAGTAAATTTTATTCAGACCACCGAATCCGACGAATTCCGAAGGATAAAGATGAAAACTATCGAAACTGCACATCAAGTTCTGGACGGGTAGTCCCATGTTGACATACAGCGGTCGTGTCTCCGGCATAAACCCCGAAGTTCCTTCCCCTTTCTGCAACATCTTCCTCGTTCTCCAAACAACTCCAGAAAATTCGCACATACCCTTACCCCCCCCCCCCCCCCCCATTAGCCTCCTGACAGCTTCCCATCCCACTCCGCTAGAGTAGAGAGAGGAAGAGCCAAAACAATTGCAATAAGAGTTATAAAAGAACGATTTTCCCTCGGGATTCCAGGTAAGCAGTGACGTATATATGAGAAACGACATCGAAAACAGGTCTGCGCATGCGCAGATTCAATCTCTCTCTCTATCTATCTCTCTCTGGGCGTCGCCTCTCGCGAACGGTGGCCGTGACGGAGGATGAGGAGAAAGGAGGAGAGAGAGGGAGAGAGGGGGTAGGAGAGGGAGAGAGGTGGAGAGGTCTGGGGAAGTCCATGAGGCCAGATAGCGGCGACACCACACAGCCCCTGGAGGGAAGAGAGAGGCCCGCCTCAGTCTCCCTCCAACTCTCGGCCGTGGAACACACGAAACAACTCTCTCGGACGCCAACGAGTTAGTAACGCGTCACGGAAGACCGAAAGCGTGCTCACCCAGCCGAAGAAGATTTCCAGACTAACTCGGATCGTTCCCGAAACCCATACTCGTGAGGATTCCACGAAGGGACTGGAACTTTGACTCGCTGACGTGCTTGCCAGTGTACCTCGACCACTAACCTGTGGCTCTCCCTGGTCGAGAGCGTGAACTTCGTGAAGGAAACAAACTCGTGCATACGTGTGTGTGTGTGTGGATACTTGACTCGAGGACAAGCGGGGACGAACATATGTGCCGGTGTGAACGGAAGCTCGCCTGATATCAATCGCTGTTGTTTTCGCAGTTTGGCTCGTGATTTCGTGAGGTGACGCGTCTCGGACGGTGACGTTACCCTTCGCCGTGACGCTTCTTGGGGCGATCGGTGGCGGAGGCGGTCTTGCTGGAGCTTGAAGACGGCGCGGGTGGAGAATCTTTAAAAACATCCTTCCAGTAAGTGACGACAAATCTCCTAACACCGACGCGAAAGCTTCCTCCCACCCGCCACCATCTAAAGACATCGTTAACGTCTTGTTTATTTTTTTTCGAGGCATTGCCTCCGCCCACATTCTGTGCCGTAGGCATGGTGTTGTTTTTGATAGTCCCGCGGCACGTCATCGGGCATCCCGTGACGCACGTGCGGACGGATCTTTCGCGGGAGTCGTCGAGAGCCGCTCAGACGGCTCTTGAAGGAGCATTTCGCTTGCGGCCTACTTTCCCTGCCTAAACCTGTATCACTGCGTCGAAGCAGCCAACCGTACACCCACAGCTATTACGAACCCCGTTATTACGTACCCCGATAACATAGATCTATTGCGAACGCCCTTGGCATCTCCTCTTTGCGACACAATTTCAAGCACAAGTTTACTTTCCGAGAGCATACACAATGGCCTGCACCTAGAGATGGATACATTATAATTTTCAATTGAGGTAAATTACCGTGGTAAATTACAGTAATTTTCGAAAATTACCGTAATTTTAAGTTTTCAGCTGCTAATCCTTATTAGAGGACTCAAAACGAAATCAAATAGCATTGAGATATAAATTCCGACGCTTATATCAAACATATCACGACGTTTATCTATTATAACTCATTAAAAAAATTAAAACGAAGTTGGCAGCAACAACAATTTGCCTCTCTTTTGTCTTACTATGAGAAATTTTCGTTCCAAATACATACTCCTGCGCAATGTGCAGTAGTTATTTTACTCTGAATTAATTGGAATTAATCATGGACACAATGTAAACAAAATCATTTTAGTTTCTTGATTTATAATATCACCCATTCCAATGGTATCTTCGTGAGGAAGAAATTTTCTGAGAAAGAACTTTTCTGAAAATTACCGTTTATTACGGTAATTTTCAGGAGTGTTGGTAATTTACGAAAAATACCACGGTAATTTACGAAAATTACCTCGGTAATTTACCAAGTTGCCCATCTTTACCTGCACTATTGCATAATAAATCGGTGGCCTCGGGTAGAAGACTCGTGTTTATATCCCTCCATACTCCCTCGATAAAAATGAACTCAAGACACGAAAGGGAGGGATCGTTTTCCAGGGGAGATCCACAGTTCCTTAATGGGATACGCAAGGACTTACGAAAGATGACCTCCATGGGTCCGATCTTACAAATCCCCTGTGCGTAGGTGGTGACGGCAACGCAATCTAGTGCCGTCACCGTGAAAACTTTTTGTTTTAAAGTTTCCTTGCGATATTACGTCACGCTTGTGTACTTCGACGGAGTGACCAATTCACGCCGGATGGAAACCGTTGGTGCGCTTAGGATGGTGAGCAACGAACAACTCGCATAGCAGGATTGCTCAGCAATGAACACTAACCATTCGTAAACGTTTTAGGTGAGAAAAGATTTTCCTTGCAACGGCGACAAATGTTTCCCTTAGATGATCAAATGTCAATATTTCTATTGTTTCAATGTTCGATAATTGTCACACATATATATCACTCAGTCCTTCGTTTTCAATTTTGCCTCCCTCCCTCCGTGTCGTTCGAAAACAACTGTTATGAAATGCGCGAGAGAAATACGAGCCCTGTTTATCGAGACTCCGGGAAGAGGGAAGGTTAACTGCTATTGCGACAGAGTTTATCGGACAGACTGCAGCTGAGATTCAAAGAGAAGCTCGAGCGTAAATCATTGCGCGCATGCGAAGTTACGCACGTGGAACGCCGCGGTTATCTTCACTCCTGCTTCCTATATTTTTACACGGGAAGCCGCACGGATTTCGTCCACTAATTCACATTACGCTGTGATCACCATACAAAGTCGCACGCTGGAAAACCATAAGGTCTTCCGGAGGTTAGCAATGAGTAGAATACTATTACGATACCAAGTTGCCTTTCCAATCAAACTGTGATACATCGTAGAAAATAATCTGTCAGCGAGATATCGGTAATATGAATCAATTAGTGGTATGTTGTAGATACGAATCGGTCAGCGATATATTGTGAGGGGGCGTCCATTAATTCCGTGAGGCGATTTTGGTGATTTTTCGACCCCCCCCCCCCCCCTCCCCCCTTCGTGTGGTGTCGTGAGATTTGGCTCGACCCCCTCCCCCCAATCTCATATGAGATTTTTCAAAATGCGTATTTTTAGTGTAAATACATAAATCTGTGCTTCTTTGCCAAGGATTCATTTTAAAAAAAAAACATCCTGCCACCCGGCTCGTATGCCGCAGCGTTCGTCGAGTCGCGCGTTTGGCTGGCCGGTGGCGGCCAAACAATCGAAGGGCTACTGTGCTACTTTGTGGCGTTCGTAACACCGCGATAAATATGTATTATTGTGCATGGTTTAGCCATATTTTAGTGGAGGAACAAGTGTTACTTAATTTAACCCAGTTTTCTCGCAATTTTACACTGTTTGTTGCGGTGACGTGATATTTGACGAGACCCCCCTCTCCCCCTCTTGAGCTTGGGTTGAGATTCGGCTCGACCCCCTCCCCCCCCCCCCCCTAAACGCCTCACGTAATTAATGGACGCCCGCCCCCTAAGGTGCGAAACAGTAAATCACGAGCGAGACTGTTTACTTCTCCATTTTACATTTTATTTTTTCGTGTAATGAACCCGGCGGTCAAACTTTTCTCGCAGTTATCCATGCTTCGATGCATCGCTTCTTTTGAACTAAAATTTAAAAGACATTAAGTCTTCCTTTCTCGAACACGACGAAAATACTTCCATCCCGTTTAAATCCCTTTGTCAGTGACCGACTCATTTTCAGTCGATCCATAGGAATTTTTTCGTTCAAATCTTGCGTACTTGACGGATCTCTTCCCCACTCTCCAAGACACAAGAGTACCGTAAATCTCTTGGAAGGAGATTAACGGCATTGTTACCTGCAACAAACCTTCTTTCATCTAGTTTGCGGATTCCGTGTCCTCGCGGAAACCTGAAGGAAGGATGAAATTTTCGAAAGTGACTTTATCATGGTCGACTGATGTATGTATATCCTTTCACACGCCGACCTCACAAGCAAGAGGACTCGAAGAAAAGAACCCGAAGCATCAAGTCGGCGGGGCAAAACGATTTAAAATTCCAACCGAGCGTTCCACACCACGGGTGCACGCTTGCCAACATGAGATCAGACCTTTCGAGGAATTCATTCCCGGGCTCGGGGACCAAGGCTGTAGTGCGCGAATCCCATTGGTCATAAACAGCGCGCGACTTTGAGAGCTCCACTTTTCCGCGATGTTGCCGTTTCGACCTGCTGAATGCCCTCGGAGCGCCAAGCGCTTTATCGTCATCGGACGCACATTTGGTTATCACAATAATTTTCTGCGGAAGACAGAAGGCGTCTGTTTTCCGGATATCCTCTCTCAATTTTTCTCTCACACGAAGATCCTCGCTTCCCGGAAAGAAAAGAAGCGGGAGATTTTAGCGCAAACAAAGTCGCAAGTCTTTTCGTTGCGCCTAATCTACTGATGCCCGGCAAGCGCAAATCTGTCAATCGTTTGAGCAAACTTTATCTGTCATGCTATCCGCATGGAGAAAAATATGTTGTCCTCATATTTTTTTATTCAACGTTCGCTCAACGTAAACAGCGAGTTTTGTATTGGTTTGGCCGCAATCTTACGTACCCATCGAGAGATCCATTTCGCGTAGCGTGTCGTCAATTATTAAGATAGGCGTCCAGGAACCGTGTGCATTATCACCTTAGGGGAATGGTGGATACATTGTTGTAATAATGTTCTTGGGGAATCGACCGAATGGGCGAGAAACCCGGCGTCGGCATAAGGCTTATTTGAAAGAAAAGCGCTCAGGGGTGCAGATCTAACTGACGGGCAGAGTGCTCAAACGGCACTCACCCAGGGAAGAGTTTCAGATAAAAATCTTTGATAAACAAGATGGGTTCAATCACGGGTCCTCGGTAAGGAAGCCAGTGAATCATAAATGATAGTGGATGGCACACATTAAAATCTTTCAACACCAACCTCCTTGGTGGGATTTAAGGCTCATAAAAAAAAGAGAAAATCCAATCAAGCCGCTGGTATATCACGGCCATCGCATCTACTGATAAGATGTTATCTTGTACGCATGATGGTTGAATACCTGTTCGCACGATTGTTGAATGGATGGTTGTACACATCTTACTCTCCATTTCCAACCAAATTAAATTGAGATTGGAATTGTTGATCAACCGGTATGACAGCACGAACATTGACCGCGCTGATACATCGCCCCCTTGCCACACGCCCTCGCGGTGGCTTGCAGGGTATCGCGTAGATGTAGATCATATGTTATCTTCCACGGTTTTGGGTAGCTTTTCCATGCATTTGGTTGAACCGAGGCTCGTATTTCAGCAAACACAGGCACATCCGCCGATTCACCCGCCATCGCAACCACGACTATCAATGACGAGCGTCAGCGACAGAATTATCTTGACTTCTGTATCTAGCGGCAACTGGAGTTCACATTACTAATTTTAAAAGAGAAGCAACGAGTTATTCTCGACGGGATCGGGTTTGAGTAGAGATTGGCTAGAGTACTGGCTTTCCATCTAGAGGACCCGGGTATGAGTCCCAGTTTTTTTGTTTCGTTGTTATATCGGTCCCTACTTAAGTGGTATTTGGATTACTACTTCAAATACTCCGGGAGTCGGATGGAACGTTGAACCCTAAACCTCACAGTGAATTCCGCTAAGATCAGGCTAATGCCGACGCCGGGTTTCTCTCTTCCATTCATAACTACTACGGCGCAAAGGAACTTAGCTGTCGGCTACCTTCCATAACGTCAAGTTACTCTCGTAAGGAACTAGCGGCGTGAACGGGATGTATTCTTGGAGCGGTCAACCGTGAAAAGCTGCCTTCCTCGGTCAATGAATTTTGCAACGCTCAACCTGTCTCGTGGGCCACCAAACTTTCGGACTGGTCTGACGTAGGCGCGAATGGACAACTGACACGCTGAGTGGCGATCTCCCCTATTAGTACTGACTTTCTTATGTCTTAAAGGGAAAGATTTGTCCACTTCTGGTAAAGAGTAGGTAGCGTGAAAAAAGCTAAGAAAGAATTTAACGAGAAATTGACGATGATTACTAAACATAAAATGCAGTACTACATTAGGTAGGCATTCAATTGCACATTTTCAAGCATCAACGCGTGAAGTAATAATTTGTGAGCATAAATGCCAGAATCATTACAAGCTGAAAGTAAGCGAACAACTCTACGCTCAAATACACCCATGAATTATGGATTAGGTTAACCTCTAGTTTTCGTGGATAATCAAAGTTAATTAAGTTTCATTTTTTTCTGGTGAAATAGTCGAAACTACGGGGAAGAAAACAACCGGAAATAATTTAACTCGACGAACGAGTGGGTCCACTCACCAAATCTGGCGAAGCCAGTAAAAACCGCGACTAGTTTTCGGAACTTGAGCGCTTTGTTGGATCTCAAAACGGAAACAGGCCAGGGTTACGTTATCTTCGACCCGAGCGTGAGAATTTCACCGGCTGCTTGCCTGCGATGCGGTCTCTTTATGCCGAGATGCCACGCCCCCATCCTACGCCATATTCAAAATGCTGTCTCCTTGTCGAAACCGTGCAAAATCATTTCCCGTTTACGCAGTAGACGTAAGGTTTCAGGGTGCTCCAAGTGCTCTAAGGTTATAAAGCACGGTCGAACCTAACTTACTCCAAGGCTAAATCTTAACAAAAACATTACTTTCATGCCTGAGGCTGGATTCGAAACCGCAACCCTTGGTTGACAAGACTCATTCGTCAACAAGTTGACGAGCGCGTTACCGACCCGACTACCACGGACGGCTTTCCCGTTTAAGATTCATAAACCCACAAGCGAATTTTTCACCGATGAGAATGTCATAAATTTTACCTGCGTAGACATATTTCATTTTTAAATGACAGGTATGCGAATGTAGTAAAAAATGATCCCGGTAATTCAAGATCTCTAGGGTTCATCCTCTTGACTCGAGTCTTCGTTTGCGCGAAGGCAATCGAAAGACATTACGGATTCAAAACTCCAGATCAGAAGCGGCAAAGATGGTTAAAAATGGATATTTATTCAGTTGGTATTCGGTAAAATTTTCTCGGTTTTTTGATCGATTTTTTTGCTGTTTCTGTTGATTGCCGGATTTTTTTTAAATAGAAAAAGAAAGCGTCAAGTTTGTCTGGACCTAACACCTTCTCTTGTCAGAATACGGTCAATTTTGTGTACTTGCTACGGTAACACAAGTTGTACATAGTTTTTTTTTAATCAATATATGAAATTGATTATAGTCTAGGAGAAGGTGGGTGTAGTAATAATAGGAGATAACTTAAACTAATAAGGATTTAGAATTAGGAGAGAACTTTGATGAGGTCCATGACAAACGATATTCATAAAAGATTAGTAACGAACTTAATACTGAGCGCAGCGTCATGTGAATTATATACCGGGCCTCTAAGGGGGGGTGTCGAGAAAAACGAGTAGCTTCAGTGATGGAGTTGTGGAAGAGGATGGAAAAAAGTGCTATGGACGCATAGGCGGACGGACGGTGAAATGTTGAGCATGATGGAGTAGGAAGATGTTTGTTGATGGAAATTAGGAAGAAGCATAGTAGTTGGACGATACGTGCGATTGAGGACAAAAGGATACTGAAGGAAGTATTTGGTAGCAGAATGATTGGCAAGCGAGGATGTAAATTGATAGGTGATTTGTACAGCACGAACAGAAGTTGGTAATACGCCGACCTGAAGAAAAAAAATAGCTTATGAAAGGAGCCGTTCGGTAAAAGTTAAGCAAAGAGAAGCGTACCTCCATCAAATTCCATCCTAGCTGCTTGATAAGTATCAATATCCTCCATAAGTATAATCCCCTATTTCGGGCCCACAAATTTATATGCGTTTTATATTACGGATTACTGGGCCTTCCTGAACTATGCACATATATGTACCAAGTATATTAAACAATGTGAGGAGTGAAGAGCGTCAACTCAGCTCAGCTTGCTTAGAGAAACGACCCGGCAAGTCTTCAATTTCTAGAACTCTACTGCGAAATCCTCTTGAGAAATTGCTACTCGTCAAAAATTATGCATCAGTCAATTCAAGATGAATAATTCAAATTATATGGGTATTGAATCATTAATATCAGAATGAATCACGTTTCAATATCCACACTATATCACTCCAATCTTCGGAAATATTTTCAGAGGAATTTTAACCCTTAGCGGCAACAAAGTAGTAATTAATCAATTTAAAAAAGAAACAAGCGACGATGCATTTTAACAGTTAAAGGATTAAATCGAACATCGGAGATAAGAAACGTGCCAAAGATAAATGGAGATAATTGGATTTCCCAGGTGCTCCGCATTCCAGATAATCTTTCTCTGTCCTCTATGCAATCGATTATTCAATCGTCGCATTAAAACATGAGGCCGTCTTGTTAGTTTTAACGCGAGATTGCGTTCTTTGGACTATGTCACGGAAAATGGGTTTCTCTGCAACTCCCGAATACAGATCCACTAAATGCCGATGTTATCATCTCAGATCCGGAGATCACCATCATCCGGTTTGACGCAGCTTTCCACTCAATGATTCTTCTGGCGGCTAACGTCTTCATATTACAACACCTCCCATTACTTGCTCTACATTAATAATTACATGGCCTTCCGCAGCAGTTTTCAGTTCACATTTCCCAAGCGATTCTCTTGGCCAGTATCTGACAATTGTTTTAGATGAAGAAGCCAAATATTTCCTTTGCAACTATCGAAAAAATAATGCGAGAGCCAAAAATATCTACACCTACATAATACCCTGAAGGGGTGAGGCAGGCCTTCACCAGACATGCATCACCCAGAGAAAACACTTACTACCATGCAGGCATGCAAAACATAAATACTACTCCGTTTATAGGCCACTAACATGAACCCAAGAGTGACCATTGTGTCACCCCGAGAAAAGTGTTAAGCAAACAGTGACGAGACTTGTAAAATGCTGGTTATATATTGCAAAAAATTATTAGTTAACACAAAGTATTGTAATACTAATGTAATGACAGTGATTGTAATAGCTGATTTAGGATTATAATAAATATATCCTAGCAAGTAATGACAATTCCAGAGAAATCCTCTTAAGAAATTGCTACTCGTCAAAAATTATGCATCAGTCAATTCAAGACGAATAATTCAAATTATATGGGTATTGAATCATTAATATCAGAATGAAACACGTTTCAATATCCACACAATTCACAATCCACACAATCCTGAGCGAGTGCGGTTTTCCGATAATTATCGCGCACGGTATTTTGCAAAGTTGAGGTAATAACAAATCAATACGGTTACACACAATCGTTGAAATGGAATTATGGCAGTTTTATTTTCATACTCAGATTAATTTCAGAGGTGCAAGTAGTTAACGAGCCGCAGTTTCCCGACTTATAGTCTAGAGCACTGTGACTCGAGATTCGTCCGATAAGATTGCCGTATTTTTTTCGAAGATTTTTTTCGACGAACTCCCTCAAAAGATTCCTAGTTAATTTCTCGATCGATACGATACGATTTCATCTTCACGATGTCCATCGCAAAGTTTATCACCGCCGATTCAATACTCGGTTTCCTAGAATTTCGCTCAGGCTAGTGATAAGAATGGAGGATGTGCAGGCAATCTCGGGATTCTCAGCCAAACAATAGGATTAACGTTTCCTCTCTTCACTTTCGAACAAATGGCGTTCGCTTTCGGATTACACAACACCTTCTGAAACCCGTGGAGAGACTGAGATGGCATTGCTTTGGCACCAAATAGTCCAATAGTTACGACCACTTTTAGATCCTTTTGCTATCGAAATCTAATCGGTAACTTTCTCATTTCGTCGCTTGAAACGGTACTTATTCGGATAAAGTAATCTTTTGAGAAAAGTTATCTCGAACTTTGGCGTCTACAAGGAATATCATATTGTTGATTTTATAGACTCGTGTTTACTGACCTTTTGGCCTTCGGGTGAGATTTTGTCCCTCCATTATGGAACATTCTTGACGACATTTCTGTTACATCTAATGAATATCCCGCGCTATTTTAGATCTGCGTGGAAGTCGTGAGATACCTTGTAACGGGACCATTTGACCGCTTACATAGACTTCAGTCAAAACTTGAGCTTGATACTGTCTTTATATTGGAGTGACGAACACTCCGGCTTTCTGAGAATCATTAGAAAGGCCGGGCAAGAAAATTATTACAAATCAACTCCTTGGAATGGTAGCTTATCTAACTTTCTGCATTTAATTGTTTCCACATAATGCTCTCCGCCTTACTCGAAACAAAAAGACCATATGAGTGGTGCTTTAAAATACATGAAAGCAAGCGCAATTGAAGACTGGTTGCCTTGGTTATTTTTTCGTCATTTTTTCCATTAATCAGTGCTCACTCTGCCTAAATGTTTCATTATTCTATTGGATGGATTATTAGATGAGGGTAAAACTGACCTAGAAAAATATGGCGAGGGATGTGAAATTCGTGCATGAAAATGACCTTATTTCTCTCCATGTTCCGACTGCGGTTTTGCGATAATTATCGCGCACGGTATTTTGCAACGCTTGGCTTTTTCCTGCACGGTTACCCCAAAACTGAAAGCGGAAGCAGGTGCGCGAATGGTTTAGAATATATGGGGGGTGGTTGGGGATATCAAAACGCTATCGTTATCGTAGTTTTGTTTCTTTAAGGTAGTATCCCTCTCCAATCTGGCAAAACTTACTAGATGAATATCGTAGGGGTGTAGTAGCTATAGTACTGGGTTCCTATGCCGAATGTCTCGGTGAGAATCCAGACTGTGGAAAAGAAGAATGCCTATAAAAGGAAAACCGATGTAAATTTTTCACAAAATTATTATTTCGTGCTAACCGGGTAGAGAACTCAGGCCATCAGGTTGACCAGAGCGTACACATCGTTGGTACGAAATAAAAATCCTGTAAAATTGTTACATCTATTGGTGTTTTATAGTTAAACAACACTTTAAACAGAGTAGAGGCCAATTCTATTAACTTCATAAATTTGAGAAATATACCCCACTTAATATTACAATTTAATTTCTCCACCTGCGGTCGGGTTTTTTTTTCACTTATACCTCGGTCCCAACTTGGATGCAATGAAAAACGTTTCTAGTTCACCATTACGTCCGTCGGATGAGACGTAATGCTGTAAGCACCTAGGCTGCCGTTGTCGACGATGGATTACTCGCCAGAATTCCTCCATTCACCGGTCAAGGTAGTGAGGGTACGCGCGGGTATCTCAACCCAGAGACCTTAGGTTCGAGTCCCGCTTCAAGTATTAGGATTAAGTTTGATTTAGGATTAGGGGCAACCACATTTCACATAGCTCTGATTTTACACTTTTTTTATCCCCTACACCCTGTAACGCTCCACAACATTCTCTAGGAATTAGGTAAGGCTGTCACAGAATCATCTCTTTTTGAGAATGATAAGACTGGCATTCATCATTGATACCTTTTTTATTCCTCCATGATATTTATTCACAAATGGTAATTGAAATCATAATTATTATTTGAACAAAAAATTAATTTTATGATGTATCTTTATCGCTACGTAACGGAAGGCCACTCATGTCGATAGTATCGCAACGGTTGGCCCGACCACCCCTCTCTCCCCTTTAGCATTAAATTTATGGACGACCCCTAAGGTCCAGTTTGTCCCGATTGAGTCGGGTTAAACGGAGCGATATTACGTATTCATACCATTAATAATTTCCTCCTTTCCCTTTAAATCAAAGTCCTTGCATCACTTTTCCCGATTCGATTACGAAATTGAATGGAAACATCGCAATTAATTTATCTGGGCAGAACTAACATTTGTGTCACTGCGGGCAAGTTCAGAACAAGTAGCGTGAACTACCCGCGATATTGCCCGGGACGCTCCTTTTCCTCAAAGGCTATCAATTGCAAGAAGGGTGAAGGCTTAGCGTATGTCGTCGGGCGTGGAGGCGCCAGACATTCTCATTGGCCTGGCGTGGAGGTCCTTGCAACCAGTCACAGCCAAGAGCAATGGGCGGGCACGTGTCGGGAGCCTGATCTTCGGAGAGGGAGAGAGGAAAGCTAAAAAAAATAACTCCGCACAAAGACGCGAGGTTGAGGAAACGGTTGAAGGTCACGGAAGATATCAAGCGGATCGAGTGGGTCTTCTTCTCCGTGAGGATATCATTGGAGGAGCGATCAGCTCGACTACAGCCGTCGGACAGTGGTCCGGAATAGGAAAAAGTTTACCAAAAATAGAAATAACAATTCAATTTGGGTGAAACTTGGTATTTACGCTTTTTATGGGGCCCTAATTATGAATCTGAAGTCAAATCTTCAATATTCGTGAAATCAATATGGCGGAAACTAAGTAGAATATCTTGAAAGTCTTTAAACACGAAATTAATGTTTATTCCAAGTAAGTAGTAATTTCTCCGCTGAGTTTTGATCAAGTTTTTTCTAATAAAACATCGCTGTCACCGTACCTATTATTAACTACACAGCATATCCAAAAAGAAAAGAAATTATAAACCAGTAAGTGCGAACAACGGGTATTACAGGGAGTTGGAAAAGGGTTAGGTAACAATCAATTTATAAATTTTTTTCATTTAACTTTTTTCGGCGACGCGTCGCCGTTTACACACGGGTTAATCTACGTTATCATCTACATAATAGAAGCCTGCAAATTATCGCAAGGCAGTGTGGTAGGGGATGAACCATCTCCAGTCATGCATTTGAATTATCAGCTCAATCTTATGTTAATTACAGCAATACGGGTATTTTTATTAGTCTAAAATACCTAGAAACAAATGCAATGCTTTAAGAAATATTTTTTTTCACTTGCAACAACATGGTAAAAGTAATCGTCGTCTAGGTCAGACATCGTGCAGAAATATACACACATTTTGTCAGTCACGCAAATGAAAATTTTATGCACACATACCATAATGGAGGCGTAAAAATATTCGCCACCATTCGCAGGTGTGTATGAATAACTAAGGCGATGCAGATCATGGATATTACGACGACAAGAATAACTCCAAAATTACTATTTTCTTCCACCTCTCCATAAATCCTGCTAGTCTTTTATTTTCAAAGCTATTCCATTTACTTCAAATAGAAAAGAATCAATAATTTGCTAATTAATTTAAAACTGTTTTAAGATGTAGGTGAGCCTAGTTTTAGCCATCAACAACGCGGAATCCGCATGGGCCCGCATTTTTTGTGCCCGCAGACTGGATACTCAATCAAAGAACCAAATCTAGCCATGCGTAGAAAAAGGAACAAAAATACGCGGAACTACGAAAGTTCAAAGTGTGCATCAATATGATGCTTCAAACGGACCTCCCCACTTCCACCCTCCCGCTCACTTCCTGGTTTCCTTTTTCGTCCGTGTACACCATCTCCAGCATTCGCCCCGAGACTAACTAACGTTTCACAGGCTTGCATTCCTTTTCGGTTTATTTACCCAGAAGGCCTGTGCCTCCGAGTCATAGGCAGGGCGACACAACGCGAATCAATTTCTCCTCCGGCTTTTCTTTGATTCCGATCGAGCTCAACTCCTTTTGCGCGTTCTCGACGAAGGGAACCTTCTGCGATTGGGGAACTAAAAAGCCCAAGACACGCACCTGGAAATATATTACGTGAACGTGCAAGCACACGTGTCGATCGTAGGAAGCGTGTGACGCAATCCACGTAACTGCAATGAAACAGGGGGGTCGGGTTGGTGCGGTGGCCAAAGTACTGGAGTCCCATCCCGAGGGCCCGGGTTCGATTCACGGCAGTGGCGTATTTTTCAGTGGCTAACCAGTCCCTACTCGAGTGCCTAGTGGAGGGCATTTCAGGTTCAGTACTCCGTCCGTCGGATGGGACGTTAAGCCGAGGTCCCCTTGGCGTTTGTCGTTAAGAGTAGGCTAATGTCGACGGCGGGTTTCCCTCCACCCTTCCTCCGTTCCCTGAAAACTCCTACCATTACCCAGTTACCCACCTATCCTAAATGGCGCAAATGACCTAAGCTGTCGGTCACCTCCCATGAAAAATATAACATAACATAACCAATGAAACAGCTTGTTGTTAGACAAATGAATTCAGCACGAAGTCTTTTGGGAAAGTTTTTAAAACATGCAAAAATTCAGAATATGTCAGTACTAGTAATTTCGGAGAGCCGACCGACAGACGCCAAAGGGTCAAAGGATTAACGTCCCATCCGAGCATTACATTTGAAGTATTCTCCACAGAGCATTCAAACAGGGAGCTGTATGCAGCTTAAACTTTTCTACCACAGTCAGGTTTCAAACCAGGGCCCTTGAGACGTGAAGCCAGTACTGCATACATTACACTACCAAGATCCCCAAAATGCGAAAGGTAACGTCATCACAGTTGCTTGAGACGAACGGTTATCCAACCGTATGATAAAATCCTGTCACCATTCATCTGCAACACGGAGAGGAATGGCGATGTTTAAAAGAATCATTCATACTCACGGACGGGCTTTTCCACTTTTTTTAAAATCACTATTAACATTTTCAAGGCATAGATGCCGAGTTCATTGCTCAGAGACCATTCATGCGAAGCAATTGATTGGGAAAAGTGATTATTGGAGGTGTGAAATTTTTTCTCGCTCTCTCTCTCTCTCCCGAAATCTCGCGTTTCTTTTTGGAATTTTTTGAGGCATCATATTGGTTCGCGGAGTTCCCTTGAATCTCCAAACGAGGAGAGGTTGAATCAATTGAAATCACGCCATGGAAATTCACTCAAGAAATAAAAACAGATCTTCCAAATCACTCTTGACTGAACTGATTCGAAGTCCATTGGAATAAAAAGGACTGGATCGCTTTTTGTCGTATCGCGTATTTAAAGCAAACGCATCTCGTTTTGATACTCAAATCTGAGAGATGGAGAGGAGATAAACGGATTGGTTCTCGCCAAAGGGGAATGATTCCTCTGGCGGAAGATTAGGTTGATCCTGATAGAGCGGAAAGGATGAAAACCAGGACGAAATCAAGTTGGCATAGATTACGAGCTGATATTCGCGGTTTGGTGTAGAGGAAACAACCGTCGGGTAGTCGGGGCAAGAGAGAGTGGGAATACTTCTTAAAATAAGCGTTTTCTAAATGAATGGACGCTCTCATCCATGTCTTTCTTCTTGGACGCTCCATATGCTCGACCGGCAATAAAGCAAAAACATAAATGTTACCTCTTATTTTCCATGAGAATAAACGCCGCAAAAATTCCTGAAAATGTTTGCGAGAGAAAACGTAAGTGCATTTATTACGGGGTGATGACGAACCCCTGAAGAACCTCCTCATAAATACCTCACAAGATTTGAGGGTTTCTTCCACTTTAAAGATAACCTTTTGGAGGGTTGTAGGAAGGATCAAGAAAGAATGTTGAACGGGAGAAACCTTTGACATTCACCTACAGTTAATGAATGACGCCAAAATATCCACGGTTTAACGCTTCATTCTACGGACCAAGATTTCTTGAGGTGTCCTCCATGTGGAACTCGTGTAAGGATCGGTACCTATATCGTTGAAAAATCTCTGCCACTTCCGAGATTCAAACCTGGACCCTTTTGACGGGAAAACAGAACTCTGACTTCCATGACAACCCGATCCGCGAAACAGAATTTCAATTATTCGAAAAAACATATCACAGTTTATTCATCAATAACTGGTCATTGGTCAAATCAGAACCCAGTATCTAAAATTGCTTATTCCGCCCATATTGGCGTTTACTTTCTTTCCCTCAAGTAAAGAACTAAATGCTAAACAACTTCAAGCGTTAGAATGGCAAACCATGTCTTAATTTAACAAGTCCATTACTGCCACGTTATCTCCCTGCCCATTTGCAAGACATTCTAAAAAAAATTTTTTTTCGCTCAGAGTTCTCTCCAAATCTGAACAATCTGATTTCTACTTCTCTTTTTCGAAATCCATAATTTTTCCTCCCTTTTCTCGCTTGCCAAAAGTTATTTTCCTTCAACCTTATCACCAACTCATTTTTCCTTGTAAATGTTCAATTCTTTGGAATTCTTTCTATTGAATGCAATCGGAATGTTTCCACCTCCTTGTTAGGAAGAATGGAAAAAGGAGAAATCCCAAGGACGATATCAATAAACGGAGAGAGGGGCAGAAAATGGAAAATAGTGAAAGGATGTACAAACACACTCGAAATGAATATTAAGTTGGAGCCTTAGAAAGGGAACGCTAACGTAACCGGAAAGTAATGACCCACATCAAAGAAAAACTTAAGGCAGAGTATGTACGTAGGTAGAGGCTCAAGAGTGTCACTGTTTTCACAAACAAGAGCGAGCATGTTTGCCTTTAGAAATTACATTCCAGCTACGATTGAGTTCTCCCTTTTTGTACTTATAAGTTATTTTTCAGGTTCGGATTGTATATTCACTATTTTACATTTTCTGCCTCTCCGACATAAAAAAAAATAAGGCAATTTCCTTTGAACGCTTTTGAAAAGAAGATTCCTCTTTTTTTTCTTAAGAGGCGTTTACTTTTTATTTGCCTTCGCTGTCTCGCATCTTCGCACACTCATCTCAATCCACCCGTCGTCGGTTAGATCACTTTCCCTAGCGTAGGAATCCTGATGCATAATTCGCCACGTACTTGATTCAGTCCTACTAAAATCACTCCCATAAGTCACTGTTTTAACGTCCCGAGGTCGTACTGAAAAATGTATACACATCCAGAGGCGCATTTTCAAATATGCTTCGTGCATTCCCAATCACACCTAGAAATTTTCCCAAGATCATACCACCCACATTTTCGAGTCGCGGATCCCCAAACGTTTTATGCACTGCAAATCAGTTTCACGTCTAAACTATCTCATCTTTTTCGCTCTTATGGGAATTCATCTGTAATTTAAACGAATTTAATTTCTTCAAAGCAACAATTCCTAAATGTCATCAGATGACAATGAAATTTAACTGTTGAAAATTATGAAAATCGTTATTCAAGTAACAATAATTGACCCCTTTTACCCTTATACACAGCAGATACACACCGATATAAATTCGATACACCGATAAATTCGAGGGAACGATGCCGTCCTCGACAAATTGAAAAGAATTATCATTAGCTTTTATTAACATATTTCAGATGCCATATTCGAAAAATTTTTAAAGGTAGCTTAACTTTTGTAATGGTAGCTGTATTTATCTCATTATATGATCATTTAGAAAATGTATAAGATGCATTGCAAAAACCTTAAAATATCTTTCTAATTTATTTATTGTACACAGTAGTGAAAGAGGTGAAAGTGAATTTTCAACATGATTAACCTTCACATTACCCGGACACAATGGAGGGTTACGCCTACCAATCGGGTCAAAGTGGTGATCATAGTAGAGCTTGGTTGAAAGTTCCTGGCACTTGCGCTTAAACCCATTTTTGGTCTGGACGGATCTTATTTTGATAAAATGCGGCTAAAAGGAAGTTATTTTGAAAAAAGGCTTTCTATTTTGTGGCTTCACTCGAGCCACTAGTGATATCTTCAATTCTCACAAATTTTCCTTCTTCTTTGTGTCGTATCGAAGTGCCGGGAACTTTTAATCGAACAATACTGTTCGGACATCGCATTCGGGTCTCGGAAGCGGTGAGTATTTTTATTCGGGATCCCTAATTGAATCCCTTACGGGAAGAAATTCAAGTTCCAATATTCCGACCTTCCATAGGAACATCAAGCTGAACACGTGCTGAGCTGTTACACATGTAACCGCGCAATTTTCAAAGTCTTCAAATAAGTTGCGTTTTTTGGGGAAGGCGAACAAGGAAATAGGCGAATCGAGAGAGATAAATCCGATGTGAAAGGAGAAAATCCTTCCGTTTAGACTTTGTCTCTCTGCAAAAGATACGTTTGAAATCCCTGTGCTCTGATTATGGTAACGGTTGATAAGTTGTGAAAGCCAGGCAAACATAAAAAGAAACTTCACACTATCGTCATATTTTTCATTTACTTTTCACGAGAGAATTTAATATATTTTATATTTTTTACAGTTTTTAAAATAAAAAATATCATTAAACAGTTATTCTCTGGCCCACAAATATTGTTTTAAATACCATGAACGTCACTGAATAAATTTACTTTAAACCCAACAAAAATCTCAATTATAGCCGACGGATGTTTTAAAAATACAAGCGATAGCTAAATCCGTAAAACGTTTACCTGAACAGGCGGAGAATGGCAAAGAACAGCAGGAAATTGCTGCTGCGACAAAGCTTGTATTTTTTAGAATGAATGAATTAATCAATGGCACGAGTACCACCGGTTAAGAAACCTTGGGTTACGGAGGAAAAAATCACGTCCAATCAGCTTGAAACTCAATGCAAATTCTCCTTACGCTCAAACGGTGTTTAAAATGTATAAACGATAGTTAAACCGGTAAAAATTTCATTTTAACCAATGGCAAATGTTTACATTACTCCCTCCTTCCTCTTCCCATGATTCTTACGAAACTTCAACACGATTCCTAAACAAATGACAAGTGAAGACGCCCAAAACTACTTTGTACTGATTTCAAATTCGGTGGAATCCATGCCAATATTCTTTTAGCGCGTCTACACTAGTTGAAACGTATACGTAAATTACGACGACACTTTGTTCCCACGTTAAATGTCCGCTTTAAGTAAATTTCTGATTAATTTCTTTCCATAAATCGGTCTGCACCTCGATCTCTTCCAATATCCTCTCCTTCAGGTTAGGTAATATGATAAGGTGGATCTACGGTGAAATGAAATTAATATCCGTTTGATCATACTTTTGACTCATGTAGATTAAAAAATGATCTAACTATTAAAAATAGTAGAACATTCCGCAACATCACCAGTTCCAATGCCCTAAACAGAGATATTATACTTATGAATAATCGCCACCTTATCCGCATATACTTAGCAACTCACTTTCATTTTCCGGAGGGTTAAAGTCTTTTCATCGGTTACGAGTATTTTTTTAAGGCAGAGGTAACGCGGTGGAATTCTTCATTTGTTTTCTCTCGCGCGAACGTGATGGATCTCCCAGTCTCGGAACGGAGTCGAAACGCCACCAACGAGGTACGAGTTTCGTATACGAATGCGAAACTATACGAGCGTGGCGAGCGGCCTTCGTTTTCCAGAAATCCACAGGCTTCACCGCGCGTAAACACAAGAGACTCTGGGGAGGAGAGACAGAGAGAGAGAGAATGTATTCCTATTTCCCCTTCGCGGCCCGGCCAAACACCATCCGGCCGGCAACGAAAGACAAGCAAAGCAGCAGCGCGGCGCGGTGGTTCGTTCCGTTCCCCTTCCGCCCGTCCCCACCGCTAAAAACATTCCCTCGCGTAGGCGTAGTCATCAGGAAATCAATAAAACGTTAGAGCGAGTACCATTTCGAAAGCGAGGACCGGCGCAAACCAATTACACCCCGACAATATTAATCCAAGCGAGCGTTTCCCTTCTTGTTGCCTTGTCAAGAACGTCGTCCGCTGGGAGGATACTTTTGTTCTCCTGATGGTTTGGCGACTTCCCGTGCGCTGAGGAAACTCGGATGTCCAGTGGATATGGGCAACGGATCTAATTAACATTCTTTAAAGAACAAAGCCATTCTGTAAACCACTCTAATTGCTGCTGTTGTGAGGGACAACCCTGAGCTGAGTTTACAGTAGTTGTATTCATATGGGTAGGGCGGTTGCTTTACTGGTTATATAACTGGGCTCTCACCCCGACGACCTCAGGTTCGAATCCCGGCTGTGGATGATATTTTTTTAGGCAAGACAGTTCCTTGTAGAGTGTTTTGGGGAGAGATCCTCAAGCGCAGTACCTACTCTGTCCGTCGAATAGGACACTAAGCGGTGGTCCTCTTGTCACCTTTTGTTGAGCACAGGCTAATGCCGACGCCTGATTTATCTCCACCCTCCCTCCTTATCCTTCCATTCCCATCCTTCTACCTTTCCTCTCGTCAGTAGGTACATGTAGAGGCAGCTAGATGTCGGAATTGTTGTTGCCAACGGAGAAAAGCGTGGAGAAAAACGGACGTCGGAACCAGTATGCTCTTAACGAAATGTGACAATGGATCCACGGTTTTACATCTCATACGACGGACGGAGTGTTGAACTTCAAGTGTCCTCCAAACAGAAATCGAATGGGGACCTGTTAACAAATGAAAAATCACTGCTGGTATTCTAATCATGGCCTTGAAGAATAAAATCCAATACTCTTATCAACCACAGTAAACTGAGCCATAGCTGAGGCAATTTTCTCTATTGAGGGCAGAAAACGTTAACAGGTGGGAGTTCTGGGAGTCGAGAAAGGTCAAAAAGATTCCCGGCGATAGACCAAGCTAACTCTGAACGAAGTTCGTGTAAAAGCCTACGGTTTAACGGACCATGTGGCGGACAGAATGATGAACTTAAAATCTCCCCAAATGAAAGCAGGTACCGGGATTATGGGGGAAAACTTCTGCCGCGACACGGAATCAACCCATAGCTATTGGCGAGTAAAGCCTAGAGGTCTGCAAGGGTCGGGCAGGACTGGAGTGTTATTGGTTCTTAAAGCTATACTCGGCCTCCAAAATCATTCAAATATTTTCTCTTTGCTTATTTTTCACTGTATTATCTGGAATGTATTGCTATATTTTCGTTTCTGCTCCTTACAATAGTCATTATGTTGATTATTTTATGATATTTGAATGTCATCTGCTTTTCGGTTTTAGGTAACTTAAGTATTTGGGTCTTACTTATTATGACTCTTTTACCGCGGTTGATTTTTCATTAACATTTTGATTCCTGTTTCTCATCCGTTTCACGAGAGCGTTTTATTTTGAATGATCCTAATATATCGTCATGCTACGATGAAGACAGATTCTGGGCTTGAGAATAAAATTTTTTTGTCTACCTTCGGGCCAGGTTGGGCTCGGATTCAGTTATTGAACGGAGCGGGCCGGGTCTAGACCGGAAATTCCGTCTCGTGTAGTCCCCCACACCACACCAACCCGATCCACTAAAAGCACTGCGCTCGACACCAAGAAAAAAGGAGTTTATCCCGAGGTCACATCCTTAAACACCTTAAATGAAAGGAAAACTCTATAAACAAAATCATCACCGTTTTACAAGGTGAGAGCATCAATGCGGAAAATAATAATAATGTATTTATTCCATTACCAACTTACAGTATTGTGTTTGACAATTTATATAAATCAATGGAATATAGGTACCCCAGAGGAACACTACCTGTATTGGGGTTACCATTATAATTAACTTTAGACGGTCAGGAAAGGTGTTCATTCTGCTTCTGCAGTTACCGTATACAGCAAGTGATATGAAAAAAATGATAAAAAAGGCCATTTAAGTGCATTCATATTCAATATTGATTATATAAGAACAAGATCATACTCACTCACTCACGGTTGGTCTTTGATAGGTGAGAGTACAGTTCACCCCGTACTAAGCCAATGGCGTGTGAAATTCACACATTCAGGGTAGGGGGGCCAGTTCCTTTCCCTGGGCCACCTGCGATTTCCTACGAAGTTCTGACAAGCAGAAAATCGAATCGAGGTGGCCCCGTACTAGCTCAATTCTCTACCCACTAGGCCACCACGAAGACATAATATACCAATGTGCAAGTAGCCATCATATAATAACTTTTTTAAGTAAAAATTCTACTTCCTCATTGCTCATCAGCCATTTTTTAACCGCCTCATTAAATTCAAATTCTTCCTCTACCCTGGTCTCATTTGCGTTGCAAAATGCGTTTAATACTCCTGTAACTTCTTCCAAACATGTTGGTCAGGTTGGCAATGTATCGCCGGGCTACCCTATGAACGCGGATTCTATTCCAACCTCGGGCATGAGCTTTGTATTTGTCTTAGGATTAAGCTTAGGTTGGGTACTTGCTGAGATATATTGCCGCAACATTCATAATACCTAACTCCTAATTCCATCACCCGGTTTTCTATAGCTTTACTGCCATACCTAAAGAATGGTGCTTTGTAGCGAAACCCCTCGTAGAAATTTCACCAAGAATTTCCAGTTGTCTCTTTCGGGAGCCGCCGCGTTTGGAGCTTTGTCGACCGAGCTTTTGCGTCCATTGCAGGCCACATCATCAGGGCATCAGCGCCCCATCACCCAACCCAGGGTATTTCACCCTGATGACGCGGCCTGCAATGGACGCGAAAGCTCAGACGACAAAGCTCCATACGCGGCGGCTCCCGAAAGTGACAACTGGAAATTCTCCACGCGGCGAAAACTTACGCTCAACTTTCACCAACCTAAAGAAACTCGAAATAAAATCGAAGGGAACTCATTGAATTTCTTAAGAAATACATATTACCTTTACCAGGAAATATTTCGTAGGCTTTAGCTACGTGGCTTGTTAGAAATCCTTTTCCTTAAAAAAATAAGAAATATGTACTTCCTTGGAGCGAAATGTAAGTGGAGGGCAAAGGAGAAAAAATACTATGAGCAAGAAAATACCGACTCGACTGAAAGCCGAGACGTTAATCAGAAAATACTAACGAGGAAAAAAATAGTAACTATGTATAATCTCATAAGGAACACATTTTGTACGGAAAATGCTGAGGAACTTGGGTGTTTCCAACAAATTTTCCAACAAAGTCTCCAACAAAGGCAATAAAATGTGTTTCTTCTCCTTGTTCTTCAATTTCCCTTTCACGGGTCTTTCCGCTTCGTACAGCAATTTCTCAACGCGTGGGTTTCAACCAAACAACCAAAGTAAAGTAGGAACTATTCTACCTAATGATTAACTTACAGCAACGCGTTCGAGTATAGCAGGGTGGAGTGAAAAAAGTCAATATTTTTTTTTCGGAAACGGGTACCCTTCAATGACTGTGTATGAGACCTAGTAACAATTCTGTAAAATATTTATTTTTTACGACGTCATCTCAAGTCTGCACATTTGGCTTAAAGTTTGAAAATTTTTTGCATTTTTACAATTTTTTTAAATACTTGAAACAAAAAAAACCATAACTGGTAGTCACTAAATAGTTGAACAAGACCTTAACTAAAAACAGGATTTTTATAAATATTTTTAGGCGGTGGTTTTAGTCAGCACATGAGGCTTAAACTTATCCAAATATTCGTAAATTTCTGATATTTTCAACGTTTTATAATTTCTGATATCCTCTTATGATGTTATCAAAACTTGTTTATATCACTTTCGTTAATCAACTTTGCCTTGTGCAACTCTTCGCTAGTTCATATTAACTACCCACGACTCACCACGGGGAGGTGGTTGCACTTCGAGTCCCACCCATGCCCTCCCAACCACCCAACCATGAGAGCATGTATTTACATCTTTAAGAAAGGTCTTCAACAGGTAAATTGTTTCTTTGTGTCATATATTGGACGGATATTTCTATCAAAAATTCTAGTTTTGATTAGGCTTTCTCTTTTCTTTTGATCACAGACCAATTTTGAGGAAGCAGTGACTTCTTTGACGGCTCTTTCTACCGCTTGAGCATGTGATGGGAGTTCAAAAAGAGTGCACTCAGAAGCTATGTTAACACTCTCGGTTTCCAGTAACCTTTGAAAATCCTGATTTGTCAAATGACTTGTGAGAGGTGGTTCTGTCACTTCCACATCATTGCAAACAATCATATCGACATACTCTGATGCTCCAAAATTTATTTTCGGGATTTCAAACCTTGTTAGTGGTTTACTGGCTTGTTCTCTAGATCGAGCCTTGATGATACGTCTTAAAGCCAGTTTCTTTATATGATCTCTCTTATCACAATGTTACAATGTCGGAAATAGTTTGCATTGGTTGAGATAGATGACCTATAAACACAGGAAAATATAATGGTGTAATTCACTCGCTAGAAGAGAAACTTGGTACACCGCTGCAGTGAGTTATTTGTCAATCGCATACAAACGAACTTCCATTACGGCATTTAGTGGAAAAGATGGATGGATTTACTAGCGAACCAAAAGGATTTGTTGAACCTGTCGGCCAAAGTTTGGCAACATGTCATGCATTAAAAATAGTTCAGTTTGAGCCCATAGAGTTTATTACTGATAACATCGATCGTGGTGATGAAAAGGGTTTGAGTACTGACCAGCAATACCTTTATGATATTTGTAAAGCAGTTTCGAGTGGGAAAATATCTCAAGAATTAGAAAAAAGAAGTCCAGGAAAGCTCTTCAATGCGAGATGGTTGACTACAGCTAATAGAATTTTAAGGTTATACGCAGCTTCAAAAACTCCATCGCAAACATTAAAAGTGTGGCAAACTTCATCGTGAAAGTTTATGCACCTAGCTAGTTCAGGATCAAGTGTAATCCAAAAGCTTATAATGGAGCTCAAAACCTGTGGGAAACCATAAAGAGTTGCACTTACCTATCTGAGGTATATCCGAGAATTGTATGTACCTACACAAATGTATCTAAAACAATGGATACTTTGCTCACATTGACAACATGCTCATAGCTATGTTGGTTGATAAGAGAGATCATATTAAGAAACTGGCTTTAAGACGTATCATCAACCAAGCTCGATCTAGAGAAGAAGCCAGTAAACCACTAACAAGGTTTGAAATCCCGAAAATAAATTTTGGAGCATCAGAGTATGTCGATATGATTGTTTGCAATGATGTGGAAGTGACAGAACCACCTCTCACAAGTCATTTGACAAATCAGGATTTGCAAAGGTTACTGGAAACCGAGAGTGTTAACATAGCTTCTGAGTGCACTCTTTTTGAACTCCCATCACATACTCAAGCGGTAGAAAGAGCCGTCAAAGAAGTCACTGCTTCCTCAAAATTGGTCTGTGATCAAAAGAAAAGAGAAAGCTTAATCAAAACTAGAATTTTTGATAGAAATATCCGTCCAATATATGACACAAAGAAACAATTTACCTGTTGAAGACCTTTCTTAAAGATGTAAATACATGCTCTCATGGTTGGGTGGTTGGGAGGGCATGGATGGGATTCGAAATGCAACCACCTCCCCGTGGTGAGTCGTGGGTAGTTTAATATGAACTAGCGAAGAGTTGCACAAGGCAAAGTTGATTAACGAAAGCGATATAAACAAGTTTTGATAACATCATAAGAGGATATCAGAAATTATAAAACGTTGAAAATATCAGAAATTTACGAATATTTGGATAAGTTTAAGCCTCGTGTGCTGACTAAAACCACCGCCTAAAAATATTTATAAAAATCCTGTCTTTAGTTAAGGTCTTGTTCAACTATTCAGTGACTACCAGTTATGGCTTTTTTTGTTTCAAGTATTTAAAAAAATTTGTAAAATGCAAAAAATGTCAAAAATTTTCAAACTTTAAGCCAAATGTGCAGACTCAAGATGACGTCGTAAAAAATTAATATTTTACAGAATTGTTACTAGGTCTCATACACAGTCATTGAAGGGTACCCGTTTCCGAAAAAAAATATTGACTTTTTTCACTCCACCCTAGAGTATAGCCTTACTTTTACGCACATATTCAGTAGTTCATCTTAAAACTATGAGAGATGCGTTATTGACGAAGGCATGGTACGGGTTGCGCTGTAGGGCGATACTATGCGGTCAAGCCAACAGAAGGGAAGATTCATTTGAAGAGTAGAATGACGGGAAGACAATAGAGCTGTGCTAACTTTTATTCTGCCAGACCCCACCTGTTGCCAAGTAACCACTAAGCAGCGAGTATACGAAATGCAAATGTACTAGGCTTGATCACGGAACTAGACAGTTAACATCCCATAGCGGGCTAGGGTTGTTCTAGGCGTTACCATAGGTTAATCAATGTATCGGAATTATAAGAAGAATTAGGGTGGGAATCATTATCAGATGTTTGGTGGAAATTAAGCATAAAGCTGAAGAACTTTAATGCGAACAGGTTCTCTTAAGGTGCTGAAAATATATTTAAAACACCGGCGCAGAATAGCATTCAAGATAATGACGATAAACTTAGAGATGAATAGGACAGAGAGGTTAAAAATGTTATTTTTTTCCACGCAAAGTTAGGGACAATAATATACATTACAACGAAGATACCAGGAGGGAATAGGATTGGGTAATATAGATTTTTGACTAGCATTTTTGCATTCCTGCATGATAGGAAGTGTAAAATTAATTCTCCTTTTCATGATTGACAAATAATGTGAATATTCGTTATTGCATGTAAAATGTCAGACCCAGGCGATAATGACTTCCAATACAGTATTTTATGTGAACATAATTGGGAGAATCGCACTTCATTCTAAATATTTTGGAAAAATAAAAACCGTTTTGACATAAGACTTTAAAATATATTCCTGGTAATGGTTCACCACCTGCCACACACACTTTCGGTGGCTTGCGGGATGTTATGTAGACGTATAAACGTAAAATGATGGAATCCATACGTCACGATTCGCTTGGAGTTCGTCTTTAATTGGTTTCATGGAGCGGATACGGGGGCGTATGGCGAGTCAGTAGAGTATAACTCAAAGGTGATTTTTTTTTCTTCACCGCCTTTTTCCACATTCTCACTTTTTTACATTCGTGACCGAAAAAAAAGAAATCATCATGTAACAGAAGAAATACATTAAAGGAATAAGAAAATATTATGAGCAGGAAAAAGTGATGTTGAGAGAAATTTGAAATGAAGTGGAGGAGGTACCGAAAGGTAACGGACTCATGGGATGTCCATTCCTAAATGAGTAACAGAGTGCAAGATGAAAATTAACACTGAAATTCATATTATAGAATAATTGCAAATAATTCCTTTCGTTGTTTTCCAATGGTTTTAAAAATTTTGAGAACTCCTGCGTATATTGGTAGATTTGATCACGCATACAAGATCAGTTAGATCGCTCGACTGATAGATTACAACTTTCTTTCTTCCAGTGAACTAAGAGGTGTTGTAAAGAGCATATTTATATAATCTAGATGTGTTGTATACTTTTGAAAGAAGCTCTTTACCCCACAAAACACACCAAACTCGGCATTAATGTCCTCTGCAGTGAAGATCGAAGTGAAATATAGTCAACTTTACTTAGAAATTCACTATTTATGTAACAATTACTTGGTCGTATTCTCAAATTCAAGCAGCGTTTACACTCATTATTTCTCAAATACACGAGAATTCTCACCGTAGTATTTAGGGTTTGCTCGAAAGTACCTAATGGAAGTTTGAGTCAAATATTTTGCCACACTATGTCGATGTAGCTTGCTGTACGCAGTAGATTTAGGCGAAGTGAGAGATTGAGGGAAAATTACAGCGTGAGAAGTGAAGAGAGAGAAAAAGAATGGCAATTCTGAGCAGTAAGTTGAGAATCCATTGACATGAAGAGTTTAGGATAGATATCAAACTGCATCTGCAGTTTTAGGGGACAGAAATGGCCACACAGTAAGACTGAAGTGGACATGAGGATATCAATGAACACTAAATAACACGATTACGTACAGCGGAAACATTTAAGATAATTCTGGCAACCGAAGCTATTGATGTGAAAGGAATTGGGTAGTGTGGTAAAAGAACCAGTTCCTGGCCGCTGTAGCCAGGATTGTAACGAGTTGGCGTGGTAAATTAAACGTCGTGGGTTCGAATCCCGTTCGGGACATGGATATACAGTTGCCCTAGGATTCATACCTTAGGTTACACGGTGCTATATTACCCTAACCGTAGGAGAACCTATGACTCACGTAACAGTGCTACCACAGCATCCATTTTCCTGGATCAACCCCATTTACAGAGCTGGCTCTGATCGCACTTATCACATTAGGGATACCGGTTAATGTGTGATGGTTATGTGAGCAATGAATGGCATTTTGGCTCATCCCTGTGCGTCCTAATGCTGCCCACACATGTATACACTTTGACCTTGACATATCGCAGTGTTTCTTTGTACTCCTTGTCTTCACAGGTGACGTGAGTAAAAAAGGGTTCACGTAGCACGAGAGACAGCACGCGGGTCATTCACCAGCAACGTGGCGTGAAGTCGCTTGGCACCTCGCTGACCTCCCCATATTGCGCAGGTCTTCCACACGGTCAAGCTATCGCCCCACGACGTAGCCAGGTCGATTGAGAAGCCTTTGATCTCAGCACCGGACCACCCGGCCCTTTCGGGAAGTCTGGTCCATATAGCCTTGCGGGGAGGGGGGGAGTCAAAGCGGACGATGTCAACAAAAACACCATAATCGGTTCTAAGACCAACGTCTCCCCAGGAAGTGATCGGGAATTTATTAAGCCATATCCCATTGGGTGAGATCATTTGCTTCCTATTCACGCGGACGGAATCCAGCTCACCCTATTCAGATTCGCTTTCGGTAATATTTTATTTCCTCTTCCTTTCGTACGGAATCACTTTCAACTAAGAATGATCTGAAGGAGGGTTATGTGCACATGCTAGGCTACGGGTGACAATGTAGCCAGAATGGAGATGCTTCAGAAGGATTAGCCACAGCATGAATAACAACGAAATCGCACCAAAATTGCATCGCAGCGGCACCGGCTAATATTCCTGAGACTATTTGAGGGAGGTGTTCAATCATTTTATTTAGCTGGGAGTTAATCCGATTCCTTAAAAAACTGGTTCGAATGTTACGTATTTTAACTACATATTTGGCGTTTTCTTGCGTGTTTCCGCACTTTAACCGTATTTCTGACGAATTTCAATATTGTAATCCCTTATTCATCTTTAAACTCTGAGTTCTACCGCCTGCAAAAACTATTTCATCCATGAGTGTCGCAAGTAGCAAGCCCGTATGTCCTTGCCTACCAATACAGCCGACCTACTCTTCAAATCAGCCGCGAATCCAGCCCCAGTACATTCTAACCCCCCTTATAATGCACAGGACCACCAGTTTTTTTGTGACTCATCGAGAGAAAGGTGATTTCCTACCGCATTGTTTGATGGTCACAGTGATTTCACCGTGCTCTCATCGACAAATGATTCATCAGTGTGTTTTCTATTATACAGGCTTACGCATCAATTCAGAAAGGCAGGACAATGTCAAGAGGTCATCAGTTCGATCACATTACAAATCATTCATTGCCGATTAGAAACGTTCGCTTAAAGTTTTCACGGCTTTGAGTTTTCATTGGTTAGCCGGTAGCTGCTAAGCCAAGTCACTTAAGTCCAGCTCTCCGTCTGTCGGATGGGACGTTCTGTCCGATCTTTTTTCAGTTCCCTGATAAATTCCTACGATAATCACTCACCTTTCCTTACTTCTTTAATGAAACCAATGACCTTGGCTGTCGTCCACCTATTCTGTATATCTGTCTCCACGAAATTAGCCAAGGGTCAATTTTTTTAACGTCCCATCTGACGGACAACGTATTGTGACTAGAATTGCTCTCCTCACGGCGGCTCTTCAATACGGAGTAAACACTTTTGCCACTATGCCAACCCGTATCGCGAAGAAAATCTGGAATCATTGAGTTCGGGTAATTGTTTACTCTCGATCAATACTGATGTAACCTTGGCCGCGATTGTTGACGCTTTCGAGATTACCGAGCAACGCAAACGGGCGGTAGCAATGAGTAAGTCACACTTCCGTTGTCAACAAACAGACTTCTCATATTTAACAAAAAAAAGGGATTTATTACGAATTTGACGACATGCGTGTGAAGTCAGAAACGATGATATGGCCGCAAAGGTAGATATACCAATTGACATAAGACTAGGAATACTTACGTTATTTATTCTGTATTCCCCAAAACTCCCTGAAAATGACAAACACTGGATCAATAACAGCCGATTACCACTTTTTTCTTACATTTTAACTGTGTTTTCAATTTATTTCAATCTCTCGTTCACCTTCTGGTGTTTTCTGTTTTCTTTTCTCACACTACTCTACGCAACATTGAATTCGCTGCTAGTCCTGACGTTACCTTTACTTAGAAATTATTATTTAATTTTCCTCGCAAGACACTGAGTGATTGACTGCAACCATCATTCAACCAAAATAACGTACACCTGCCTCCACCATAAATGAACACATTCATTATATAAATTGGTCAATATTGTCTTTTACACTTTCGTACCGTCGGCCATGAATTTTTTCAAAAGCGGAAGACAGGGAACGCGACGGACTGCGGACCAAAACGCAGCGGGTTCGAGTCCCAACTTTGGCATAAATTGTGAGTTTGTCTCGGTACTGAGTGAAGTTGGACAGTGAAATAATGACCTTAGCAGCTGGAGGACCTTAAAAAGATAATTATACTGTTGACTATTATTTAAATAAATTAAATGGACAAGTAAATAACTAGCGTGGCAATTTTCCAACTTGACGCTTAGGTATCTCTGGCGTTTACTTACCACTCTCTTCTATTAGTGACTGTTTTTTCTGGTATCCTTCCTGTCACAGCTAATTTCTTTTAACGGAGCGTCGCAGTATCACATCGAAAGTGAAGTATTACCTGCGTATCTGAAGTAAAATGTTTAAGTTTATTGTAGTTCGAAAATGAATATTTCGTCCGTCGGATGAGACGTTTAACTTATGACCCTTTGGCGCCTTTCGTTATCGATGGTGGATTTCTCTCCACTCATCCTCCTAGCCATTCCATCTCCCTCCTTGCACCTTACCTCTCGGCCTGAAGCGCCTTTAAGTAGCTGAGGCAGACTTTAAAACCACAGATAGAATTTTCGGTCGGGTTGGTGCAGTGGTCGGAGTACTGGCCCGGGAGGGCCCGGGTACGTATCCCGGCAGTTGGAGATATTTTTCATCGGTAAACCGGTCCCTACTTGAATGTTTTCTGGGGAGCATTCGAGCAGAATACTCCGTCCGTCAGATGGGACGTTAAGCCGTGGTCCCCTTGGTGCCTTTTCGTTAAGAGCAGGCCAATGCCGACGCCGGGCTTCTCTCCAACCTTCCTTCCTTTCCCTTCCATCCCATCCTTAAACCTTTCTTCACGGTCTGAAGTGCCTATTAGTGCGGAAACGCTTGAAATCACATATGAAAAACACAGATAGATCAGTTATGGCGTTTACAACAGGTTTAGTGGCTCTATGCAACAACTTACCTTTTTTTGCATAACGTGATCTCGTGACGCTTGGAGTCTAACTGTCCATTCAATAGATACCACTGTTATTAGTCGCATAGTTGAATTCATGGAGAAATTATGAACGAAGGATAGAGAACTAAATATGTGACATCTAATTTTAAATGATAACATGAAGACAATGTCATTCAAAACTTCGAAGAGGAACATGACGTAGCATAGTTTGAATTTTAATTTTTACCCTAAAGATCACATAAAATAAATATAAAGTGAGACATGGGTTTGGATGAACGTGGACAGGTTTAGATGAGACGGATTATAAGTCGGCTTGTTGAAAAAAAATAAGTGAAATAGAGTGAAGTTAACTTAAGTACTTAACACCCCCGGGGCGTGTATAAAAAAAAAATTTCCTGGACTGGACACCATCTATCCATCATTTTTAAAACTAATCGCGAATGCTGAGCGTTCAGCATATTCTTCAGTATTCACTGTCGGAAAGCTTATAGAAACTCTTGCCATATATGCAGGAAAACTGCCGTTTCGATTGGAGAAGAAGGGAATAGACTTATATTACACATTTTTCATCCCGTTATGTTATTTTCCCATGGTGCACGGTATGTAACAACAAAACACTGAAGAAAGGCGCTGAAACAAACGACTAGGCCACTGCGCTGTTAACTTAATGTCACGATAATTCAAATTTGAACAATCCTCTCGCTAATTTTTTCGTAACTTAAGACGGACTTATTTCGCCCAAATTTTTTCCATGAACGCCCGGCATTGCCGGCAGGGTTCTCGAATGTCACAGTAAGTCTACGATCAACGTTAATTTCACGCTAATTATTTCTTTAAACCGGCCTTTATAATTGAAAGCATGGCGAAGAAAGAAAGGCACTTGCTGATGGATGTAGAATTGCGACCGAGATTGCGGATGAGTTAGGTGTTGAGAGATAATTGAAACTTGAAGGTCACGTCTGCGCAGAGGGGTAGACATAGTTGAGGGGGAAGAACACGATTGGTGTTCAAGACCTCTCGAAAGGAGGTACGTAGGAAGGGAGGCGAGCATGAAGACTGAAATAGCGCAAATGCATTGAGCTGTAGCAGTTACAGTTCTCCTTTGTGAAATAGGTTCTTTTAGTTCCACCCAAAAGGAGCTTAGCTAATAAAAAACACAATTGGATACACGTTTTGAATACAAGCAAGGGAGGAAACAACAGCCAAGGCTATGGTGCATTCGAATTGCGGTGTTTTGGCCTTGGCAGCACTTAGCGCATTTCAAGTCTTGGCAGATCTCGGGGAATCCCTTAGCTCTATAGTATCAGATCTCCACGGTCCGTGCATGCCAAACAAGATGCACGCCAAATAGAACGTGACGCGCACAGCGTGGCCCTTCCCACGTGCTCGAGACGGTTTAAGTGTTAACATCCAACTGCGACGATAAGCTCTTAGACCGAAATTAAGGAGGTTGGCTAGCGACTGCTCGAGTCAAGTTGTCTGAGGAATCTTATTAATTTAAGTACGAGTATATGCCTGCTAAGTGATCCTTACTTCACAAAGAAAATTACCCAAGCTATTGAAAGTCATAAGTATCACAAGAAATGCGATGTAAAGTCGAAGGATTTCTTTTTTATGATAATTTTAATCAGCTCGACTATGAAGTCAGTTCAGCATTTACTTTAAAGAAATAAATTAATGTACTCAATGAATTTACTAATTTATAACACCAGAATATTACTATAAAACATTATGTTATAATATTTTTCTGAAATATGCTTTAATATCTCATTAGTAATGATATTATTCATACGCGATGCATTTTACATAGAGCGACCGCAGCGCCACTTGAAGACAACTAACGCATTTCGTCTGCTATAAGCGTAGAAATTGGTGGATTTAGCGAAAAATACGGTGGGTTTATGCCTTTTTTTGTGTCATTTTATTTCTTGTGAAATTACGCATAAAATAACAGTTTTTTGCAAAAATGACGTCACTATGGTATTTTTAAACGTTATATTCCCATGTGATGGCCATTCTCGCCGTTAATCGTATGTAATTTCAAATGCAATTTGTGCAAATAGGAGTATGGGTTGGTACAATTATCTTTACTTTATTAGACAGAGGAACTTTAGTTCTATAAGTGCTGAAAATATAAAAAAAATGACATGACTTTCACTTTTCGGATCAACCTCCTTAACTCTATAGTATCAGATCTCCACGATCCGTGCATGCCAAACAAGATGCACGCCGAATAGAACGTGACGCGCACAGCGTGGCCCTTCTCACGTGCTCGAGACAGTTGAAGTGTTAACATCCAACTGCGACGGTAAGCTCTTAGACCGAAATTAATTAGCGCGGATTTATACGTTGTTCACGTTCACCTTCGAGGGGCTTTCGGTGCATCTTCTGTGAAGCACCGCTCATACCTTAGCGTTAAGGTGCGACAAGAGCGGCAGACAAACCTTTTAATTATTGTGACCTCCGTCAACTATGGCTTTCACAAAGCCTCTCCCAATGCCACTACCTCTTGACTAAACTGTGGGAACCTATGGCTATGGCAGTTAGTGCAATCTCCTGTTGATTTTTCACTCCTAATAACTTTGTGCCGTTGAATGTTGCACTCGAGCGATTCGGCGTTCTTAATAATATTAAAAATATTCCAAATCGAGTTTAGACAATTTTAATTAGGAATACGGAGAATATGTGAACGAATCTAATTTTTGAAAAACGTGAACATAACAATTCTTAGGTTCAATCAAGCGCTATAAAATATAAATAGAATAATATAGAAATCATGTACATAAAATTACATTCGATGTACAGTAAACCGGGCATGATGATGATCGTGAAGACAGGGTGTCTAGTGAGCGGAAAAAAGTAGGGACAGTACGGGAATTATATGGAACATGTACGGGGATTTAATGTGAAAGCGGGAACTGGTTTTCAAAGGTCAAAGAAGACTTTCACTCCCGTGTTCTTTTGACGACAAAGTTCATGTTTATTAGGCAGATGCCGATCTGACAGTAGGTAGTACTGTCAGATCTGTAGTACTGACAGTAATCTAACTTACTCCTCTATATAAGCATTAACCGTATTCCCAAGACTGACACAAAGCCGATGGAAAAGGTGGGAATTGAACTCGCGACCTTTGGGTTGCCAGACTGCCGCCGGCCTCATGGTTACTTTTGACGAAACTGTCGATTCGGCTCCGTTCTTGGCTTGCCTCTTGACTTTTATATATTTCTTCTTGTCCACCTAATCGTTAACAGCTCCACGGTCATTGCCCAAATCGTTATGCAATGGATGAGAAAATGTAAAGGCCACCGTATCACCGCATGTAAACAAACCAGGGGGGTTGTGGGATAAAGCCGTTTGATTATTGTTGTAAACTACGCAAGTGATCTGTTTAGTGCGAGTGTTTAGTAAGTACCTCAGACGAAATATTCCTTTTTTTCTAGAATATTATGTTTATATTGTTCACGAGTCATTTTCTAACTATAAAAAACTTATAAATTTTACTACTGATACTGCTTTCCCTTCAGATGTGATGCTGAAAGACTCCGTAAAGTCAAATGATCCATGAATCGGATAGGTACCAGAAAAGAAACAGTTCCTAATTAAATAGAGTAGTTAGTAAAGGCTAGAGAGCCTTGCTGGCAAATTGCTATGTCACACCTATCATCTACTCGTGAATTTAGCCACGGAAGAGAGACCGGAAAAACTCGTCGCAAATGAAATAGTATTCATAAAGATTAAACCACAATATGTCTCCACGTTTTCACAGCTCTTCATATCGTCAGGGTTCGCCGATTTCAACGAAGCTTAGCATAACAATAATTTAGTCTCCGTAAGTGTAAATGCTAGCATTAGTGGTGCCTGTAGGCTAACATTATTATATTTCTATATTTCCCTGTGCAACCGCAATTCTTCCAATTGCACCATTCGTACTAGGCCACGCCTGTTACTTGCATGTCGCTTTGTTATTATCGCGACCTGTTAGTTATGTACTTACTTCATAATCATCCAGCCACCACAGTATAGAGACCACCCATTCGCCAACACAAGCACAAACAAGTTACCGTGTCGCCTGTGCCCAAGCTGTGTGACAATGCAAACATTCATAGACGCCTAACTTTCGGTGAGCGAGTCCAGACGGTCCAGACAGAGGATGTTTGAAATGGTTTGAATACAAGGCGTTTGAATACAGACAGCGCCGCACGTCACGATTTTTTCGCGCCTGGAAACATGTTCCGCAATCGAGTCAGCCGCCTCGTCGCGTCGATGCGTTTTCTTATCTCCTTCCGTTTAGAGGACTAAGGAAAGGGGGAGCTCGTATCTTTGGTAAACAGCGACAGCACCGCTGGTTCCTAATCCCGAATCCGTAAGCCAGCAGTTTCGAACCCTCGGGCTCGAAATAGATCGATCATCGCGAGAGACTCGTAGGCCGTATTCCATAGTATGTATTTGCAATCTTTCTGGCTGCTATGCCAGCGCTCATAAACTCATAATACTGGGATGGAGGAACGGTATGAGCTTTGGGACAAAAGGCCAAAATCTCCAAGGTCTGTGGACAGCATTAAATGGGGAAAATCAACTGTCTTGGTCTGACGTTGAATGCACATCTACAAGCGAGCGCTCACGTCACCAAGATAGTGGGAAAAGCCACTGGGTCAAGGGTGAATCTGACACCAATATTGAGAAGCAATGAAACGCCTTCAGAAATAAAAACAAATTCTAGTACAAAGAATTATCCCCCATAGTGACCTATGTGGCCCCAGCTTGACTTGGGGTGATCACTGTACAAACTGATAAAATAAAAATATTTGACAGGATGGTACTAAGGTCAGCACATGGTATAGAGCAACGTGGAATACAATAAAAAACGTCTATGAGAAAGCAAGTGTGAAATCTTTAATGCATCCAATTAAAATAAAAGCTCAGCAATACAGTAAATCAAAAAATAATTTCTTGATGCAATGCAGTTTGCAGCAATGAATAACTGAAGCAGAAATGAAAAGGCTAAAATGCCAACAAATATAATAAAAAGTTATTAAACGATTACAAGGCAGGGTGCGCCATTATCAAATGGAAGGTAAAAATAATTAGGGTATAAAAGAGTTCGAATCATAGATGCACTCTGAAACAAAACCGCTTCCTGGTGGAACACGTATTGGGATCTGAAACGCACAGCTTGGGCCAAGCGGATACAATAATTCGTATTTGTTTACATTTGAGAGTACTAATGATTTGGGTCTATCATCACATTAGGTTTCAAGACCGATTTACAACAGGATTGTGATCGCACGGTCTGATCCGTGCAGAGATGCGCCGCGGATATTGCATAAAATGAAACAACGCATTGCATGGTAAACTTCACAAATGCGTGAACGCCTGTGGGTAAAATAGCCCGTTCTATTTCCACGTACCCAAGCGCAACATTTCTACTACTAGACGTTGCATGAAGTTACGGACTTAATTGCTTGGTATAGAACGGCCATCAGAGGTTTCGGGCGGGCTTCAATTAACCTGTTTATTTACCCAAGTGATACCGGTTATACTTTTTTATTCTTCTAGTCCCGGGGCGCCAAAGTTTACTGTTTTGTTTCTTTTACTTAGTCTCATAAACCTCCCCTCCAATTGAGGCGCCCGGGGCTAGATAATGGTAAGACACATTTAGAAAATTTTACAGGAGTGACATCTGAAGGTTCGAAAAATTCCCTTAATTAGGTGTTGTGTCATGGTGCAATGTATAACAACAAGGTGTGTGCTGCCATCTCTTGGTTTCTTCAAATAATACTCCACCAGTGGCTACCCATTGTCTAGCAGATAAGAAAGGCGTACAGATCTCAATATTTTTCAGTGTGTGGCTTACCATTATCTAGCCCCGAGCGCCTCAATTCTAGATGTCACAATCATACAAGGACATAATGAAATCTTCGCAAGTCTGTGCAATTGGAAACAATCTGAAGGATTGCAGCTGCACGATGAAATAAGGCATTTAACTCTTGCCAACGACTGAAAACTCGGAATGTAGACGATGAGTCAATCAGGATTGAAATTTAACGGGATTTATCTGTTTTTTCCCAGCTTTCTCAGCTGCAGCTTACCACTTGTTCCGAGGCGCAATTGTCGCTTGCTATGTTATTTACCTCAGTAAACTTCCGGCCATCGTGCAACTGGTACAAGCGTGCCACTTGTGTGCCGCTACGACTGGAATCAATCTCAATGATGGGGATTGTATACAGAGGAATTTCCACGTTGGCGCCTACCTTCAACCCACGATCGGCAAAGGCTCGGCCACAAGGGGAGGAGAACGAGAGATTGACGCCATTCAACGGCGAGGTATGGCCCCGTTGCGTCAATGACCATGTGCCGTACGTTTTGAGTCATCCGTTCGCTCGTTCGCCAGCGGCGTCCACGGCGCTACTCCACCGCGGAAAGGAAGAAAGAAGAAACCGCTGCAGCGCTGGTATGGGAGCTTGTAAACAAGGGCGGCCTAGCGGAAGCTCCGATTCCTTTTGAGCCTTCGCAACATTCACATTGACGTTTCCCGACGGTAACTCGCGCTTTTGTGCTCAGGCCTGTATATGCGCACGTTGAATATATTTTTAGAAAGCCTGCGGGATAAAAGCTTCTATTTTTTTGTTCTCGCAAAGCGGCTGAAGAACGCCCATATGTGGAGCATAATCCCTAATTCTCATCAATTCTTTCTCGCGTGATATTTCATTTTTCCAAGAGATTTCCCGGAGTCGGCTGAAAGGAGATTATAGTCATACTTTCTACGGAAGGATTATTTCCATTTACATGTTTTTGAGCTAGAGAAGTGTACAACCTATGGAAAGTGTTCCAACCTATGAGAAGTGTTCCACCTATGGAAAATCTCCCCTCTCATAATTTTGATTCCACTTTATTCGACATCGAGTCCATCGAGTACGGTAATCATCATACACCATTTCCATTTACATGTGACCAGTTTCCAAGAAGGATATTCCCTCCCCTCATTCCCCCGGAAATCAGGTTGGTGTGATGGATGTTTTCCCATCCCGAGGATCTAGGTTCGAATCCAGGAAGTTAGTAGACGTTTTTCCAGTGTGCTGATGCCTACATAGTGCTGTGTGGACACTTCAAGTTCAGTACTCCGTCCGTCGGACGGGACGTTAAACCACGGACCCCTTGGAGTGCGGGGTAATGCACCGGCCTGACAAGTGACAGCCCGAATTTTGAGTCCGAATCCCACCTCGAGCAAAGGTGTCGTCTTCGCCTTACGATTAAGTAAGATAAGATGGTGCGCTATAACATGGGCAGTTAGAACATAATAATTTTATTTATATTCCTTCTACCTTTACCACCCCTTGGTGCCTTTTTTTAAGAGTGGGCAAATACCGAAGCCGGGTTTCTCTCTGCCCTTCCTTACTTCACCTGGGAGAGTGCCAACCTCCTCCCAATTACCCATCGATCCAAAATGACTCAAATGACCTTAGCTGTTGATCCCCTAGCCAACATAAGTACTGGTGCATTTCATTCCCTCCATCAGGCAAAAGGGAACGATGGTGTATGATGATTACCGTACTCGATGGACTCGATGTCGAATAAAGTGGAATCAAAATTATGAGAGGGGAGATTTTCCATAGGTGTTCCGTTGTACACTTCTCTAGCTCAAAAACAAGTGAGGACGTAGGTTGGAAAATATTGCGCTCAAAATGAAATGCTATATTTCACCCTTGCACGTTAGATTGGATAGGAAGGTTTCCGTATGATTGGAATTAGTTTTCACTTTCTATTTAAATCGTGAAATGGTCTGCGAAAGTTTTAATCTGTTATTTTTTTATAAATACATCTATACCAGAAGGGGCTAAACCTATGTCTGACCAACTCCTCAAATTCGCTCGCTCCGCCATTAGTTAAGTAAATGTACTTTTTTTTTCTTTTTGCGGTATGTCGGCACATTTTTTCCCACCCTTCTATCACAGACCTATCGTCTGAGGTTCTCCCGAAGTTGTTACTCTTTTTACTCATGCCTTTTTATGAGTGCCAACTTAAATAATATGTCCAAGGTGATGGTTTTTCAAAAACATCAAACTTTTACCAAATAGCACTGCACTGTACCAAAGTTCACGTGATTTGGAACAGACAGCAATATTTCATTATGAGAATTAGATTCTTTATGACACCCATTTTCTTGCGATTTAAGTCTGGTATTCGTAAGTTGATGAATAACAATTTAATTTTTGAAAATAAAACCATCTTTCATGCTGAAAAAAACTAGTTAAACGTGTGATCTTACGTGGAAATGTAAACGTGCGCAAAGTGGAACCAGGGACAGGCAAATGAATAGAAAGTAGCCAATATTCTGCGGTTGACATCAGTTGTTGATTTCAAGCACGGTTTGCTTTTAAATTTATAAGTAATCGAGCGTACCACAAAACAAAAGCTTTGGGCTTATTATTATCTATTACGGAATAGATATTAATATTTTATACCTATAATCTTAAATTTTCCCAACTTCTATACTGATAATCTCAATAAGCGAGCGCTGCTAAATAAATTTTCACAAAAATATGACAGTTTTGGGGTAATCTTTCTGCAGTATAGAAAATAGATTATCAACGCATTTACATGAATACATTTGTTGTAATGTATTAAGCGATAATCAACAAATCAAAAAAATTTATGACATGGATCGCAATTAACCTCAACAGATTCATCCGCTGATTAACACCAATAGCGGATGTTTCAGATGACCACGAATAGATATGAAGAGTCCGACTACGCGTCTGGGCTGATGATTTTTCTCTCCGGGGTTCTGATTTCAATTTCAAAACGTAATTTCAATGCAGCGTTTGATCGTGAGTTTTAAGGCTGTCATGCTTCATTTTCGGTGTGCATGGGATAGAAATGAAAATTTCGGTGGGTCACGTATAAATTACATTTTTGTTTCGAGATATTCCCAGGATTGTGGATATGTAGGTATTTGTCAAACAGAGAGAACGCAAACTCCATGCGTAGCTCAATAGTAGAGGCAATCAAGGTTCTAGTGATACAGCGTCATAAGCCGAGTCAGCTTCTAAAATATTCACCATGTCACCAAGTGAGTGCTCTACAAAGGGGAGTGAGAGTTCAGGAACTCCGTTTATTAGACACCTGTCACAGTAGCACGGTCCTCTTTATGGCTACCATCAAAAACAAATTATCGATACTAGCGAACTGAATCGGTAGGTACGATATAGCAAGCAATGCCGATAGTACGATAACTTTAACTTTCGAACAATGCCGTCTGCATTTTGAGTTTGGTAAGGTAAGAAAAAAGTAAGGCATAATCAAGGATTTACGGTAGGAAAAAAAAATCTTTTTATCTCTTTGATTAAATTATTGATATAAATATACACAAAATTAGAAGTGCCTATTATTAGTCTTGGTTTGTATGTACTTCTACGGCTGAGGTCATATCTACCCGTTACTAAAACCTAGGATCTTATTTCTAGGACAAACGTGACGTTTATCCTGGGCGAGATTACAACCTGCGATCTTTGAGTTGCCAGGTCGGTAACGCCTACGACGGTCAGCCATGCATAGAAATTCCAATAAAACGTTCAAATATTTCTTTTCCGCTCTCTGAAAAGTTTCTGGACTAAATATGGGTGTTTACACTGGACACGTACATGTGTACAGGGGTATGTATATGATATAAATGCATATATCCACCCCCCTGGTGTTTTTATTGTCTCAGAATGTACTCAAATTGTTGGATACAAAACTAAATTAAAAACTGATTTAAACATTTCAACATTCTTCTTCTGAACACTTTAATAATGCCCTTGATAAAAATATACTGATACTTATTAATGAAAACTAAAAATACCGATAAAGAGATTTAATAGTCTCAAATAGTTAGTCTCAACAGTTTTATCAATTAGAAGTGTATCTATACTGAAAAAATGGATCTTTTAAAAAAGCAAAAATAATTCACCAGTACTTCTTTTCCCCTTTAATAATTTGACTGAAGGTAAAAAGACCGATTAATTGGCCCTGATTTCAGTTTTATTCGCCATAAAAATGTATTCCCCTTAACATATGAATGTTTCAGAGTATTCAATTGTAATTATGGTGGACAATCCTTATACAGCTCGATTCACTTTCGCAATGAAATATGAACCATCGACTTTTCACAGGCTACTGTGAGAACCTTCACCCCTTAACCAGAAACCCAAATTCAACGGCAATCCCTAGGAGTGTTAAAAGGAATTAATTTTCAACGCAGAGAAGTCCATCAAGGGTGACAGGTCAAATAATCGGGATGCAAAGAAGCCAACTAGGAACGAGGCTAAATTCAATTTTCCATTGCTAAGTGTGAAGAGCGACAAGAAGTGAAAGGCAATTTAACTCTCTGTGAAGGGGCCTTCGCGAAGGCGAAAAATCCCAAAAGGTCAGAGGCAGCCAGAGTAAGAAATCCGACGCTGATTTTCTTCCACTCAAAAGAAGTTTCCTCCGTATGAAAACATTTCACAACCTTGCTTACTATCTCCGAAATTGCAAATGAAAACGACGATTGTTAAGGAAAAAATACCACCGTTAACCCCATTCCCTCGCGGAAAATTCCCTCGTCCATTCGCGTTAACCTGGCGATGGTAACTTGCGAGAGGGAAAATCAGAGGAGAGGGGGAAAAATTTGAGAGGTTTGTACCCTCCATACGTCATGCGCAGTAACCGATTTTGGTTCTGACTGGTACAATCGCGCATGTCTCCCCTCTATCGCTTTGCGTTGCCTTCCCTATTCTCTGAGTTGGACTAGGCCCACCTGCGCAGGAGACAACTAGGTGTCGGCCAAGTTTTTGTAAACGGAATGTAGGTTGTTGAGGGGTCTTAAAATTTCGAACCTGACAATTTCGTACCATGTCATAAATGCCTCCACTCATCGTTGTTTAACGACGTCTTCGTCGGTGCTGTTATGGAGAGGCCAACAGCTGACTCAAACACCTTGAGAACGGGAGAATGTTTGGGTAGGGGTAGGATTTATAGAGGGTGGAGTTGAGAGAAACCTGTTGTCAGCCAAGACGTACTCTTTTACCGTAACGCGCAAAGGGACCCACGGATCAACGTTCCACCCGACGCGACGGCCGGACGGAGCACTAGTGCAGAATCATGAATCCTCCTTTCTTGATATACATAGATATATAGACTATCTCTACCCCAACTGAATGAAAACAATAATATTAACCCAGAGACGAAGAAGAAGTCAAAGCTCTGTGCGTGAATGGAACCTGCGACCTTTATGATGTAACTTCAGAGGACTACCGACCTGACCAGGTCGGTAAACGCACTGAGTGTCGTGTGAGTAAATGAGGAAATTGGACGGTAAAATAGTCTGTATGTGTCACTGCGGTAGATAAACGACATGCAGAGCTAAAAGGGACATAATTATGTCAGATGTACCTCACTTCCTTCCTTCGTTTCTTTCAGCGGAAGAGGCAACAGATGACCCAGCGATGGGGAATTCGTGAGCATGAATTTTGCAAAGACCAATTAAAGGAAATGTTAGAAAAGCCTGATGGTTATCACCGCAGGTAAATGACAACTGTAGAGCGATCGTTGTTTCGGATCGTTAGCGTGAATCTTATAATTGACGTGTACTTCACTGGAATTGTGAATCAGCTGAACCGAATAGTCTAGAGCTCATACCCAAGGAAACTTGTACACATTTCACTTTTCCTTCATAGACTCCCCAGACTCACGCTTTTTTAAATGACGACAGCGTGCAAAAAAATAAAACAAAGGGGTTATTCAGGGATACGACAAAATCCGCCGGTAATGCCGTATTACTTGCAACGCTGGGTTGAAAAACAAATCATTATTATTCATCACCACGGCTAGAAATGGGAAAAGCTCTCTTAAAACAATCATTAATACCTTAAGCGAACGACACAAATTATCTTGCTTCTACCATTGCGTGAAAGACGACGATAACATTCTGGCACCGTGTCCGAATTAATTTGTTATTAATTATTTATGTATTCATTAATTTAATCGTTAATGGGCAACTCCTTTTACATGATAGAGAGCAGAAATTACAATCACAAATCCACCTGAATATGTCACGACGCGACGAAACCCGGATCTCGACCAAAAGATAAAAGATTATGAAATAAAAATAATGAGTCATAATATTATGCAAGTCTTCCACGTAAAAACTTATTCTTTTAGTTCAAATCACAATATATCAATATTATTTTTAATGATTTCATAAAAAATCAAGATGCATTTGGGCATAGGACCTTTTTTTAAATCCAAGTAAATATGCGCTACGAGAATCAGGTGATGTAAAGTGTAAGGACTCATATAATTTGTTAAAATAAAAACGGTTGGTGTTAATATAAAATCAGTGTTTCTTCCAGACAGCAAAATGACTTAAGCAAGAAGTCAATTTCAGGAATTTCATCCGAATCTATAGTCATTTGCTTTAAATGTGAATGGAGAGAATATATTCCCTAGCCTGCTATGAAGCTGAACTTGAAAAACCTTTTTGTTTCCTAAATGATGACTTGTTACCTCATCAAAATGAATAAATAACCAGATCAACGCTGTTGAAGTGATATTTAATTCAGCAGTGATAGTGCCTACATTGAAATAGTTGAATGAATCTGTAAAAATACTGCGTCTACGAAATATAAGTTTGCATTGAATTAGTTTGATTCTATCAACGAGGACAGTGCATCAAGAATTCATAACGAACTAAAATTTATTCATGTTCCATCAGTAATCGAAGATACCTAAAATCATGGATGACTTCCTAATGGATTGTGTTCCTTAATTTCGTTGTTCAATGTCATATTTGTAAATTTTTCTGACCTAATGTAGCGATTTAGCTACGAAAGATGGTTTATCGGGAAATTTCTTTTGGCACTGACCAGACACGGACAATCACGGCCGAGGGAAAGATAATCGTTTGAAATGTCGTGCTACGAGAGAGCGATGAAAATAAAATGGATAGACTCGAGTGAATAACGAAGATGTTCTAAGAGGAGAGTGGGAGAAAAGAGAAGTGGAGATACGTAAAAACCCTGAGGCGAGATCGAAACAGCCTTTACGAACACATCTCGAGGCATGTTGATATCACAACGACGGTTGTCGCAAGGAAAGAGAAAGGGAAGAACTGCATAGGATGAGATATGTGTAGCGGGTAGTGGATACTGTAAAAGAGAAAAAATATGCTAGTAAGTAACTGTCTACATTTTGAGTGAGATTGGGACTAAATATATATTACCTTTTATTATACCACCGAACGCTCGTCAGTAATAATTAAAATATTGAAAAGGAGAATAAATTTAATTAAAAAATAAATGCACCGGTGAAGTGCATACAAATTACGATAGAAACGATTACAACATGTACATTTGAAAGACAATAAATATAAGACTGAACTAGAAACGAGAAAATAAAGTCTACTGAAATGATACACTACCGTAGAAATATGTACGAAAAAATCCATACAAGAGCGGGAATAACGTAGGATAAAATAATCATATCCATGACGAAAATTACCCAATGCAGAAAACATACTCAAACATAAATTCACACGAAACGCATTGAAGCACCATTCAAGGTGACCTCACTCCTTTCAATAGATGGATATAATATGTACTTATTATTAAATAGTTGTATATTTTGCATGACCAATTTCCGTACAGCTTTAAAAACGTTAAAATTATCACTGACAATGAGAATCTTTATTTTACTCCGAAAAACGAAGGTTTATTTCCCAGATTAACATTTCTAATTTTTAATTTTATCAACTGGGACTAATCACACATGAACTGCATGGAATATACCTTTATCACATAGAAATGCGTGTTTTTTTCAATTAGGACTTTATCCGGTGGGTTGCGCGCATGATTCAAAGATCTATAAAATATAATATATATGTATATAATCTACATTTTCATTTTTCACTCACACACACTCAGTGATTCAACCCGAAGGTTGGTTTTGATAGGTGAGGGGCGAGTGAATTTCACACATTCAGGGTACGGGGGCCAGTTCCTTTCCCTGGGCCACCACGCACTCTGAGGATTTGTTCGTTCGGGGGCGTCCAAAGGCTTCACCCGGATTTGAACCCGGGACCCTTCGATCAGTAGCCAAGCGCTCTACCCACTAGGCCACCGCGCTCCGCTCGGGTTGAATCTCTGAGTGAGTGAGCGAGTTTCATTTTTGGGCATCATTTTTTTAATTCTTGACCGTTGCCAGGGGAGATATCGATGGAAAATGGATAATCCCATAGAGTGGTGGGCAAACGACAACGCGAATTTGCAAACAAAAGATCAGTAAAACGATTAATATCAATGTAATAACACTTTTCAATCAACTCGGATCACGGATATATGCACCTCAGGGGCGCAGAGACTTTCTGGGGTGAGGAAACCCGAGTTCCGAGACGGTGATTCTCATGAAAGTGAATTTTTTTATTATTAGTGCCGGTATTCGAGTCAATCGACTAGCTTATAATTCTCACCTCGCAATATTTTAGCATTCTACGCCAGTATTCCCGAACGGGAGCCTGCCAGCCATATGGGGTCTGCTGAATATTACCCGGGGTTATATTAACTTCCTCCACGATAAATCTACCTACCAAAGAACCACGTACGGCATCGTATGTTAAAAAAGAAGAGCAAAAGGGGTTCAAAAAATCTCCAAGAGACTGGTGAAACGTATGTCACGGCCGAACCTGTAGATGTCTTTTAAATAGGTGCTCTTCAGTATGAAATTAAAATTTCTCTACCTTAAGAAGACTTTCCCTGATAAAATTCCTAATGAAATTATGAGAATTCCTACACGTGATGCCCTAGACAGTATTCTAAGAAAAGATAAGAAGGGAGCGATAACTATTTCTACCACGCTTAAATACCCTAACAAAACGTATTTAGAAGCGTTTAAAGACTGGTTCGCGTTTAGGTGTTTGAGATGAGGAAGGAATATGCAGGAAGGAATTGCGAATTTTCAGTCATCAGGCGTCACAACAAAACCCGACGTGCACAGGAAGTCAATTCACGTCCGCCGCTGACTCACGATCTGGGTTGGAAAGAATTCAAATTCCCGTAATGCTCTCTTCTAAAACGGGCAAAAAACAGGAGCTGTGTTGCAATTGGGCTAGAAATATCTCCGCTAGGAAGTAGACAGCTTCTACTTTGCTAATAAGTATCTCGAACGTGGATCGATAGTGTTCGACCCATGCCCATGTATCTACCCGAACTCACATCGCAGTAGGTGTTCACAGTGCGAGTAGGCCACACGTAAACGCACCGAATCGCATACAACTGGCGATATTGCGTGACGCGGTGTGATATCATGCACCGATATATCGCGTTGGCCGGAGCCTCCCTTTTCGCAGCAAAATGAGATTTGTATCGCAGACGACTTATCATTGTGTCGCACAGCGCTACCGAATAGTTTGTGAACTTGATATGTAAAACTGCACTCGTGACAATCTCAAGAATGAATACGAAATACAGGAAAGCGTCATGATCTAAGCCTCCTCTTGGTGACATCAAACATCTTAGATTGCAATGGTTTTAAATCTAGTTCTATTTTCCCCCGTTGCATTGCGTCGGATTGCAGTTGTCGAAGAGGATTGGATTCAGATGCTTAATATTCCCTAAAACAACTGAAATACTTGGAGCAAATCGGGAATCGTTTGACGGCGAAGACCTTGTCTTCCGAGACTGTGCACAAACACCCGCATTTCAAACGAAACGCAAAGGTTTACGATTAGAAAGTAGATATATTCCACACCTGTGGCCCTGATGCACGATATCAAATAGAGCACCGATGCAAGACCCGCATGCCAGTCACTCTGGCCATCATGCTCCTGACACTCAAAGAAACGCGAGGCCTAAAGGTAGGCTCCACGTAAGGGTCTATCTTAGGGCTGGGCGGTTTTCCAGTGCACCGGCTCAGTGGCTCGGTTTTTGTTGGAACCGGCAGGCCGGTTCAGAAGTAGAAAAAAACCGGTTCACCGGGAAAGCGGTTCTGAAAAACCGATGATCGTTCGATGCTCGGCTTTCACGCCACCGTCTCTGCTCGCAGCCAGGATGGCTGGCGACCACTCCTGTAAACTTTCCTGTGCTATTAGTTTTCCGCTTGTTAAGCCGCTATAATGCAAGGCGAGCACTCGCCCATGTAAAGCATTACCACATACGTAACTCAACCGGATGTAGTGTTTTTAAATGTTATTTTGTTTTTTAGACGATTACAACGAATGAGAGAAAGAGTTCATAATCCTTCAGGTTAATGAGTAGCAATTTTAATCAAACCAATGCTGTTGGTTTTGGGAGACTTCGTAGAGGAAGGAGCATTGTTTCAAGTTCCTATCTACCCATGCCACACGCCTGAAGTGAGAGGATTAAGCAACTGCTTACGGCAGCCTCAAAATTCGTGACCGGAATGCATGCATGCATGGTACTAATATTAATTAATAAATTTATAAAATGTATTAGTACCATGCATGCATGGATGGGAATTATCGTACATAAAGATGCGTCAAATACAAACGAAATTTGAGCATTTTGGGGTTAATGCTCAATATTGTAAGTTCTTTCCAAGAATTATTTTACGCCAAAGGATGGTTGAGATATTTTTCAATGAATATTATTTTAAATAATGGTGAATTTAAGGAAAATACGGTTACCTAAGGCAAAATTTGATGTGACACCGTATGTCACCAGAAAATTTCGGATGGTTTGCGGGCTGCCAATTTTTTACTATATCTCAAAAATGGGGTCATAGACCCTCGCCCCATAATCGTTGCCAAGATGAAAGATAATGGAAATGTTGACTAAGAAAGGCAGATATCTATGAGTCTCAGATGAAAGCAATCAACCTCGCCACACATATCAACTCTCTGGAAGCACGTAAATCAGACCTCAATTGGAGAGATTTCGTACGTATGCAGACACCAGTCGCTCTGCCTCTAGCGAGATTTTCATTCACCAGGCATGAGTTAGTAACTTAGCACGAGGCGTTTCGTTGTTACAACAGCATTATCATCAAGGCTGATCAAGGCACTTGATAATGTTCTTTCAACAACAAAACACGTCGTGCCAAGTGAATAAATATCTATGGAAATTTTGCAATGTCTTCCTTCAACAATAATTAATGTTTGCGCGAGAAAACGTGGATCTCGCTCAAATATTTGTGCATCGGCAGACTCGAATAATCGGAATCGGGTTACCGCGGGTATGGACTAATAATAATGATGCAAAACCACTCTAAACTTCCCCCTTGAACTTTGTTTTCTGGCCACTCACTAATACTAAATCACCAGAGTACTCTGGTACTAAATCCAACAAGCAAACGTGACCAAGGATGAAAGACAATCGATTCCGATCTCTAAAATTACCATTGTCTTAGAATATATGTACAAATAACCCATGTAGAAATTGCTAAAAGTAACTATAGAAAACTATACAGATTTTGCCTATATTTTCTACGCGTAACTAAAGAAGAAACTAGAGAAAACTATACAGATTTGGCCCAAATTTCTGTACGTAACTACAGGAAAAACTATAGAAACTACAGAAAATTCCCCCTTCACATAAATAACATGCTGTCAAATACCTTCCAAGAGCCTAGCTGAGGCCCATTAGTTCAGAGAAAAGTATTCAACTGGTTCATAACCCTTTCCAATCCACATTTCCTTTTTTTTTGCAATAATGTTAAAAAAAAATCATGGTGCTTTCCTAGGTGAAGGCCACAAGGTTAAGACCAGAAGTAAAAAGATGGTAAAGGGGAACAAAAATTCTGGCAAAAGGTACATGGAGCAAGAATACAATGTGACGATTTTTCACTCAGAGGAGGAAATCACTGTTTAACAATCCTCATGGGACTGGAAAGTTTACGGAACAAAATCACTTTCTGTGTTCTCAAAGGTTAAAGGCATGAAGGTGTCATAAAACACTTTTTTTGAGAAGCATTTCAACATTACCTATTTTCAGTGATTTTGTCCATTCCTTCTGTGAACTAGCTTCTTTTTCTTAAAAAAACACATCCTTCATCAAGATGCTTACAACTATTATTGCTTATTGCTACAACAAGAATCAGTGATTTCCCCAGTAGATGGTTTACAAATCTTTCTCACATTCCTTCAATGCTGCTGAGAAAATAAAAATGTTTAAGTAGGTCACTCACCCATATCCTCATCTTCATGATGCTCACTACTTATCATTTCCAACCTGACTTCGGACGAACAGTGCCTTGTTAGATTTTTATCACCATGCATGTAACAGCTGCATGCTATAAACATTGAAAAAAATCCTAATTATATACAGCACTGTGATATTGCAATCGTTAATAAGATTAGAAAAAAGTTTACAATGTTTTGTATTCTTTCCGCTGTACGAGCTCACACTAAAAGGAGGTAAGGTGATCTCCTTCTGTATTTTGGTTCCAAGACTGACTAGATGAAGCCTTCTGTTCTCATGCTATTGCTATACACTAAACCTCATAGTCCCTTTTCCAACTTCTGTATAATCAATAAATATACTTTACAAAAGCACCGTGGTAACTACCAAATTGACAAAAAAATATAAAATTTGCCATACCCAAAATGACTTGATAACACAATTCTTCTACATTCAAATCCTCACCATTTGGTCCAATCTATCATTTCCTAAAAACACTTGTATGCTTCTTGAAACAACTGTCAGTAACTTCCATTTTTTTTTATTTCCACACAAAAGTGTGTTTCATGAAAGGACAATTTTAAACCTTGTTAAGCTTCTACGTATAATATCTATTGCTACTCAACAGTCTGATACTAACTGCTACTGCTACTTTTGCTGCTGACATGACTATTTTCCTTTAAACGGCTTCCTTCCACAGGCCATCATGTGTAGACCTATTCTCACTCCTGTTAAAAAAAACTAATTCTTTTCCTCCATCTTCCACTAATTAATATTATCCTTGATGCTAGGGTATACTGTTTGTCTTGGGCCACTGCTTCTATCACTTGAATATATTCAGCAAGTTATAAGTTTACTCCACCCCATCCTAATATGTATCACTAGCATTTTCCTTTTCTTGCCGATCACCTTAACATAGATTGAGTGCATAGCAAGACATCAATGTACTTTTCCAGTTCCTGAAATCTATTTATTTGATTCTAAAATTAGTGTAACTCATGTGAGGCACACACACTAGTCGCTTGCACCCACTATGTAACTCATGAGTGACACCCTCACTCAACGTATTGAGAACTTAATTCCCATTTCTATCCATCTCAATACCCCCAGTCTTCTGTAATTTCCCGGACAGGCGCATGAATCTTGATAGAATTTTGTTATTCTAAATTTCACTTTCCCAAAAGATATTTGTGTACTGTTAATCGCTCAGAATAGTGTTATTGCGTCACTGTAAATTGGCAGAAATGCTGTATGTGAGCAGTTAAATAAATAAAATAAAATAGCCAACAGCCAATGCCTCGAGAGTAAGATTTCACTTTCGACTTCACACTTCCCCTTCTCTCTTGCCCCTTGACCGAAAAACATCCTCCTTTTGCCTTCTATATAATGGTGTGCATGGTGGCTTTTGGGGGTTAGGTGAATCGGTTGTCATCAGAATGTAGTCCATCATTGGAGATTGAGGCACGGACCATTGGGTCCATGCTTTAAGCCGCGCTATCCACCCGTACTGAACGCTCATTCTCTTCTATCCTCCCGAGCTAGAGGTAATGTGTATTACTCTCTTTTGGCTATTCGAGATGCGATTGGTTTAACTCTTGATTCCAAATAAATTCTGTCTTTTGCATGAACCTTTTGCTTTATTACTTGTTCCCGACACCAAGGGCAAGAACCCACAATTATGTTGGAAGGTTTGAGCCCCTGCCATCCACTACACTACTACCGACCCATCACACAATGCCTTAAATGTATTATCTTCGTCCACTCCAAAGGAAGGAAATTTTAAATAATAATGGATGCTATGATTTCTCTTAGTTGCCATAATTTCCCCCTTACTCTGAAGGTTTATAGCAGTCAGTTTTTTTTAGTCTTAATCCTTTATATATTAAAAAGTAGCCAGAGGAGTTAGAACCATTTTCACTGGGGGGGGGCCAGCCTAGAAAAGGGCCCGGCTCCTAATAAAAGGGTCCGGCTCTTAAGAAAAGGGCCTGTATTTTTTTGCTGATAGGAGGAGGGAGAGACTAGAATTTTGCCAAGTGAGTTTACGTAAGAATGTGTGTCAGAAGAGAAAAATCAAGCTGGAAACAAATGGAATTTAATTTTTATTAATGAAGACTACTCATTTTTCAAGGGCCTGGGGAAAATTCTGGGGGGACCTTCAGCCCCTCCTGACCCCCACTTTCGACAACACTGCCAATACCTATACAGATTAATAAGATAGATAGGGATACAGACATAGCATCATGAAGGGTGTGAACTGACCACAGCAGTCAGTTCACCCTAAAACTTACACTAATACTACTTCTGCTTTATTACTCTCCCAAAGATGCATTGCTGCTATGACATGTTACAGTCACTTTCATCTCATCTCCAACCCAATGCCCATCACAATTCCTTAAATATCAGCAACTTTTCACATATTGTACAATATACTTACAGGCCATAAAAAGATAATATTTTCCATACATAAGGAAATTTTTATCTCTTTATGCCCTAATTTTTCATTTAAGCTAAATTTTCACATTTGTTTAAGCTAAAAAAAATCCTTAAACCAAAGTTCCAATATTGAAAAACAATAAATAGTTCCCTATTCTGCTTAATCCATTTACCTAATTCAGATTTCAAGGGGAATTTCAAAAACGTATAATTGTTCATTAACCTAATTATGGAAACTCAAATTAAATACAGGGTTGGGAAAAGTAACAATACCCTTACCCAATATTAAGAATCCAAATGTCGACAGCAATTGTATGTACTTCATCACAATATCATACATTTAATTTACGTTTATTCCATATGCAATGAAAAAAATGCTGACTGCAGCCTATATTTATACTAAATGGTTAAATTTCCCTAAACAACAGTGATCATGACCAAAATTCAAAGATAAATGTACAACACAAATAGTTTCATTAATACATAGATTTCAGCTGATAGTGACTGTGCTTGCATTGCTGACAATGGGGATAGTTTGATTTTTGTGATGATACAGCAAGGGAAAATTTTGTGACCATCATTTAAAAATGGATACATGAAACTTCCATTCAGATCTTCCAATTTTTCTCCTATTTCAGGAATGGCTGGGTGATCCCAAAGGCTTGATACCCATTGAAGGTAGCTATTTATTCATAAACACAAGGACATTCCAGGGAAATAAACCAAACATGAAGATGGAAAGGCTCCCTCACCACACGCCTCCCTTGATGAGCGAGGATGCAGCCGTAACCAATGGAGAAGACCTCACGGACTGCATGAGAAAACTCACGTTGGATAATGCTCGAAGGGACTCCAAGGATAAATACATCCCGGCCAAGGAAATAAAGAAGGAGGAAGATTCGTCCCGCGACAAGGAGGAAATCAAGCCTGAAGCTAAGGATGATGGCAAGGAGGCTAAAGAGGTCACCGGGAAACCCACTCCCAAAAAAGACGATGCCAAAGAGAAGGAAAAACCAAAAGTTAAGGAGGAGCCATTGGGAGAACTGTGTGCACGGGGGCCAGATGGAAGATGCAAGTCAACGTCACAGTCACGTGTTTCAGCATCACCGTATATCCCACACCCACAGGTAAAAATATCAAGAATTTCTCCATTAAGGCATTTTCAATTCCTATACACTCTTATTGTTTTATACCAACTAATGTAACTCAAAGCTCGTTTCCCTTTTTTTCAATGACTTATTATAAGTTTTTAAGTATCCGTCATTATATGTAGTCATCGAGAATGCTGTCTTATTTGCACTTTCTTTCAATATAAATGCTGAAAAAAGCAAACATACTCCTTATTAAGTTTACAAGTGAGCAAAGGTTAAATGCAAGTTAAATTCTGTGAATTAGTGCTTTTAAATTTACGATGGTGTATTTCAAGGAGATGGCCTTGTAAAATGGGATGAGTCATTTCTAAAAGATCCCAATCAATACATATTGCAGCATAAGCATTTAAGCCTTTGCCTAACTAGGCATTATCTAGTATACTTGCAGCAATTTTTTTCCAACAACTATACTTTTACTCTTCAAAATTTTAGTTCACATTATTTTGATTGGTAAGGCATTTACATAATGATTTAAACTGGCTGAGCCATTTCAAATAATGTCTTCGTACATTAGGCAACCCCTCTTATTTATATGCCTACAAAGAAAAGTTAATTTTACTCCACATTTCCTCTCCTATTTCAGAAAAATGCCACACTCACCAATGGTGGCCACTACATCTATAATCCTCCACAAACGCAGCTCAGTTCTGAAATACATTACTCTCACCCATTAATAAACCACCAGAGTGAACTGCCTCAGGAGTACTACAGGGATCACTATCCCTCAGTAAGTATTAGTTGTATAGTCTCTCACTCTTGATTTTAGTTTAGTCAATGGCAAAAGAGAAACTGAAAAATAAGTTACTGCCTGTTTATTATTGCTTGATCTACAGAGGATAAGTGGCACATTTCTGTAGTAAGTAAATGCTTAGATACATTTTTAATAGAGAGTTCTGAATGAAATTCCTGATAAGGCCAAATAATTAATTCACAGGGAGCTGTGCATCCTTAAAATCACACCACAATAAAAACTACTTGACTTTTCTGTAACGTTGAGGAATGTAATCATTCATGAAATTTTGACCATTAAGGTTCCTACAGTTCAAACAAGAATCAAGTATATACACTGTAATATACTCATGATACACTGAAAAACTCTATAAAATCAGTAGGTATATCCTGTGTATGTGCATGATGAGTATAATAATATGAAAGCATTGCTACATAATTAATATTATCATCTGTGTGAATTAAACGAATGCTTGGTTTTGTGTATCAATACCTTCCTAATACATATACCAATCTAACTTCACTGCAGGAAATTCTTGGACAGTGGCCTATCATCAATTAATTATTAAGAGACATCATATCATAACCAGTCACCAGTTCTAAGATTCGTTTGACAGCTTTCTTCTCAATTCTCATATGGCTAACCTTTTTGTATAGTTATAGTTGTCTTTTCTTTTACATCCCTCTAAACTTGCTCTGTATATTTTATATGAGGCCTTCCTTTTCCATTCTTCCTCTTCACTTTTTCCCCTATGAATGTCTTCATCAAACCCCCATGTCTCCAGACATGGCCTATCAGGTGGTCCACGTCCTCTTTTCATCTTTTCTCATACTCTTCTAAGCACTTCTTAATTTGTTCCCCAGTCATTCTATTTTACTTCATTCTTCCATAAAGCCACATTTCAAATACTTCCAGCCTTTACATCCCTCATGTTGTTGTCATCCATTCTTCACTGCCATAAATAAGCATGCCCTAGATACAAGTTTTGATTGGATAGTCTTCAAATCAAATCAGAGCATGTGTGAATTATGAGAGGCTCAATATCCTGAAAGCCTTTTTGTATTGTACCAGAGGTTGGACATGCTTGCCATAATATTAGGGGTGTTCAAATGAAAAGGTACAGACATTGTTGGCTTAATTGAAATATTTATTCACAAGTCATCACCAGAGGTCTGAGCAAAACTATCCCACTGTTTCACGACCCAAAGGATTCCCTGTTCCCAGAATTCCTGTGGCTGTGACAGAAGCCAGTCCTCCACTGTGTCCTTTAGTTTGTCGTCCAAGTTAAAGCGCAATTGGACTGAACACACAACTGCCTGCTTCTCGCCTGCGTCCCTGCGCCGGCACCCGCGTATGCTCACAACCATTGCCAGACACTGCATTTGCATCCCTAGATGTCTCACTACGTTATCCCAAAGTTGCATATTCAAATTTCAACCAGTTTGGTTGCTATGACGTTTTGTACCTTTTCATTTGAATGAGGATAATTAATAATGAGGATAACACATTGAGGAGAAAACAGTATCTGGAATATGCTTGAAAGATGGGAAGGCTTGGAGATCTTAGATTGTGAGATGTATATATGCATGGATAATTCTAGTGAATTTCCCATGGGAAATTTACTAGAATTATCCTCAGGTCTCTAGGGAAATCATAAATCATCACAACTCTTGAGTTGATAAAAACATTTTCCATCCCAAAAAGACCATTTAATAAACCAACAATAACAGATATTAACTGTGCTACAGCTATGTATCAGTGGCTTTATAATCAGACCCATACCCTGCAAGATATTGTCAAGAATGTCTGAAGCTTTAACTCCATCAGCATTAGAAATCTTGAGCCATAAGTAGCATACTATTGACTGCTGAGGATAATCCTCATTTCTTATTTGATCATTGACCCATGACTTTGTCTAGATTTATCTTTTGAGCCATGTTGTGTCTTAGAGAAAGAAAATGCAAGAAATTTTATCCATGATAGAAATAGTGGACAAGTTATCATTGTGGAATATTGACATAGTTCAAAAATAAACTTTGTTATATTCCTTACATTTTTATTATTCATTCAACCAGTTTCAACCTCTTTGGGGCATTATCAAAGTAGCATACCCTACTCTTGATAATGATCTGAAGGGACTGAAATGGCTGAAAAGAATAATTAAAATGTGGGGAACATAACAGTTTATTTTTGAGTTATCCAGGAGCTCAAACAAGAAAATTTTGAAACACATGGCAGGTATCTATGACAAATTATGGTTAATTCAAATTTTGGTTCTAACATTAAGTCCATTCTTCTTTTAAGGTCACCAATGACAACAGCCAGTACATCAGCAACATCCCTGCGTACCCATTGGAAGTCACCGAGTGCCCAGATTTCCAACCTAACATTCTGAGTCCAGCGAAACCTGACACTCACTGTGATCTGGATGGTGCTACATTAGAGATAATCAAGGAAGTGACAGCAGATCCCATCAAATGTGAAAACGTGTGTAATGACTTGCAACGCTTGCAGGAAACTGACCTGACTAGCATACCTGAAACGTACAATGACCATAGTCCATATGGTTCATATGGGAGCCTGTCACCCGATTCATCCCCACAGGTTGTACCTACACTTTCACCGTACTCCACCAGCTTTGGCTCGCCACCTGGTCCATCCTCCCCAAACCAGTATGCCAACACCCCCACTTTCTCACCCAACATACCCTCCCCGAGAGGGTACATAAGCGATGACAGCAGCACACACATGTACGCATACTCCCCAACAACGAGTCACTCATACCCCCAACCAGATCCCATCAACCTGGATGACATTTGCGCTGACCCCCCTGAAGACAAAAGGTCACAGGTGAGGCAACTTGTGCAGGAATTGGACAATACGTGTTCCCAGGCTTGCTCCAAACCAGAGCCCGGGAATCTGCCCCTAAACCTGCCAGTCAACGGAGTGGGTTTGACGACCAGTCCTCTGGTCATTGCCACGTTAATCCCAGCCCCATCCCCAACAACAAAGGCACCCAGTAATCAGGGGGGTCAACGTCTGCGCATGATTCTGCCAAAGCCGATTGAGAATGCCAAACCACTGAACCAAGGTGAACCGATCCAAGTTCAAAATCCATCCTCCAGACAACACATGAACAGTAACAAGATGGTTCAGAATCAAAGGAAACATGTCCTAACTGCAAGGGAGAGGTATCATGAAAGATGTTCCCTGGAGACAGTTAACCAGTTTTACATGACAGCACAAGGCCGCAGTGATGAACAAATAGCAGAGGCCGATAAGGAAGGAGACACGTAAGTACACCCAGATAAAAATCTCTATTTTGGGCAATCATCTCCACTTTATTAAAATTACTGTATTTGGACATGTAAAGTTTGACTTTGGCTAAAGTTTTACCCTTGATTACTGAGCAAAAGATGTTTTTTTTATTTATACTTACAAGGGGAGTGTCCGAGTTTCGGGTCGGGGATTTTGACGAAATTTGCCAGGCAGGTAGTCCTTGATTAGTTATTTACGAATCACCCCCCATATAGGGTTATATATCCAGTAACTTCGTCAAAAAACGAGTTTGAAATATTGTATTGCCAATATGAAGCTAATAATTAGCCATGTTTAATCAGTGCAGTTTGGGTTAGGGGTAGAGTACTCGCTTCACAATGGCGACGTCCCTGGTTCGAGACTCTCCATCTCCAATATTTTTTGTTGTACGACTATCCCTGGTTTTACATATTTTTAATCTGTTTACCCGGGAAGCATTTTAACTATTTTACGTACTAATTACGTAATCAGTACGTAAAATAGTTAATTATGTTATTTACCTAAATCACGTAATTAGTATGTGGCGGAAATATGTCCGTACGCCATGCCGTTTTTTGTGTACGAAATTAACGGAAGAGCATGAAGTGTGATCGTGATTTATAATTTCCGTATCTTTGGCCACGCAGTCCCGACGCACGTACAACATTTGTTCTAATTTGCCTGGTGCCGTGATTTTCCATCGCTGTACTTTTTTGGAAAAATTAATCACAAGAGAGAAAAGAACTTAAGCTCTGCATTCATATAATTGTAAGTATCTACCTGAAATGTTCGAGTGATTCTAACATGCTCCTGAAAATGTGCAATACACTATTTCTTAAAAATTATTTGTTACCGCTGGTATTTTATCAGTTTCCAAGAGACGTCCCTGGTTCGAAACTCTCTCCGACCCGAAAATTTCGCCCGATCTTCCGAACATTCGCCCGATAAGCTCTGCATTCATATAATTGTAAGTATCTACCGAAATGTACCGAAATGAAAAAAAAATTGGAGACGGAGAGTCTCGAACCAGGGACGTCGCCATTGTGAAGCGAGTACTCTACCCTAACCCAAACTGCACTGATTTAACATGGCTAATTATTAGCTTTATATTGGCAATACAATATTTCAAACTCGTTTTTTGACGAAGTTACTGGATATATAACCCTATATGGGGGGTGATTCGTAAATATCTAATCAAGGACTACCTGCTTGGCAAATTTCGTCAAAATCCCTGACCCGAAACTCGGACACTCCCCTTGTTAGCTTAACCCCCATAGGGTGAAAAATTTTAAGAGCTTTTTGTTGAGGAATCAGGGTTTGCGAGACCAATCACCTAATGAAATAATGATCATTATGCTTTTAAGTAATGGTACTACAAAAGCATATCATACCTAATTTTGTACGTAACATACTATGACATAAGGCAACTCAAAGTTCATTAAATTCACTATAGCACAACCTTTGTAGAGATATTCTCTGAGCATTAATAGATACTGATATAGCCAAAACATTGATACTCTCCCTGTGGGTGACACAAATACCTTCCTGCATGCATGATGCTTCACAGTGCCAGAGCATACACAGACCCAGAAGGGCCAACATTCTTACACGAACTTGTTTCCATACACACCTGTTAATCAAGATTACATGATCTCTTTCAGACCCTTAATGATCCATGTCTGTCGCTTTGATAAGCCAAATGCACTTGAGAAACTCTATGCCTTAGTGGAAAGGTGCAAAAAGTTGCCGGAAGTCTTAAATGCAAGGAATCATAGTGGACATGTAAGTATATACTGATAAATATGGCAACATTTAGTCATCGAAGTTCAAGTTAAATCACCAATTCATTACTAATTCTTGCTTGTGTGAAGCCCTAAATTGAGAAAATTATGGTTGTATTTGAGAACCTGATAAATTTCTGTGATCCCTGCATTCTAGCTCTAATGTCATCACTCATAAATATAATACTTATGATTGAAGGATAAATAATTATTTTATTTTCTGCTTTCTCACGTTTCTTACAGTCTGCACTGTATATGGCATGTGAGATACAGCATGATTTCCCACTTGTTGCAGAGTATATTGCTGAGACTATGATTAATGCTGATATAGATATGAATGAGGTAAGATTTCTCTGATTATCTAATCAATTCTCAAGGATATAAATACAACTTAACACTCGGAGTACGGACCTCTTTGCCTTCACACCAAGTACGGACATGGATCCCAGATGACCCAGGCTTTTAAAATTAATTTTCAGTGTAAATATTTACTCCTGAAGTAAGAAAATATTGATATGTACAGAAAATAATGTTAACATATTTTTTTTAATATTCCAAAAATGAAATGATTAATTTTACATAAAATTCAAATGATTTTTTTCAAGGATAATGTTTGTTTCTCGGGTATCTGGAGACCCAATGTCCAAACCTGGAGTGCTAAAATTATATACTTAACTAATTGATACCCAATCAAACTAAGAATTATGCTTCAATCTTTCAACTTAACTTTCATGTATCTTACTTAACTTTCATGTATCTTACTTAACTTTCATGTATCTTACTTAACTTTCATGTATCTTACTTAACTTTCATGTATCTTACTTAACTTTCATACATTGCCGAAAATAGATTTTTACCGTAAGGATAATTTCTAGTTGTCACTTCAGGGAGCAGATGCTTATGGAGCTATAAGTCATCCAACTCTATGCATGCCCATAGTAAGCTGCATAAAATATTGGGTAACTCAAATCAATCAGCTTACATTCACACAGATAGTATAATGCCAATTATTCACAAAAAGATTCAGTATAAAATGTAGGTATTGAATAAATGGTTCAGAATAGCAAAATTTCAACAGGGAAAACAATCTTTTGACAGCCTAGAAAACCAGGGGGTTCTGGGTTCAAATTCTGGTCAAGGTGAATGCTTTTTTTCTGTGCGAGGTGAATGATTTTTTTCGCTAATTTTTTACGGCAAGTGCAAAATCCTTGAATTTGTTATAACTGATTTCAGGCTTCACTTCATGGAACTAGAACATGTTGAAAAAGAAAGAAATGATATTTTAAATTTTCCTTTCTTTTTCAAGACATTTTATCTATATGCTACCAATCTCATTCAAAGCTACAGAAAAATGTATTAATTTGTAATTTCATTCACCAATGAAAAGACGGAGTACATGAATGGTTGAATTTAACGTGACTAAATGAATGATTTCATGTGAGACACATGCATAAATACTCCTGTGTATTTATTAATATCTACTTAGCAATTTGGCATTATAATATGAGGTGATCAATGCTAAAACAATAATGCTTGTGCATTGAGGCGAGTGTTGCGAAAACATAACTGATGGATCACATAAAAGTTATTGCTCAAGTATCAAATCTCAGGAGATTCTTATGCTTATGTTGACAAAATTGAAAGTGATTAAAAAGTGACAACTTTGCAATAAAATGCAATATGTAAAATGTGAACTCCATTCTTGTAGTGAGTGGAACTGAAATTGTAATTTATAAACTCAAGAAATTATCATGACAAAATCATTATGAAAACAAAAAACATTTTTCCAGCCATACAATGAAATGGGATCTACGCTGATTCATCTCCTATGCAAAGAAGGAGATAAGTGTGCTGAGGTTCTAGATAAGATATTATCATTACGTGATCGAGAAGGAAGGCAATGCTTTGACATCAACAAGTATGACTATGAAGGTAAGCCTGTATTAATCAACCTGCAATGTTCATGCATGTTTATCCCAAGGATGCAAGCTTCAGTTGATGATAAAAAGATTGGAAACCAAACAGTTCGTAACTAAGCATAGATACGGGGCTTGGAAGCAATTGCAGATGCTTTCCTTCTAATGAAACAATTTCATTCCAGAAGGAATCACACTGCTTGCCTCTTAGCACTGGGTTAAAAAGGGTGTCCTTACCACTGAACTCAGGCTGATATCAGTCAGTCAATTCAATGCTATTAGGGGTAACTTTGTGGAAATGCATCATTAGGAAATAACAAGAGTTGCCTTGGTTTTTTTCACATACCAAGCCTTGAATTAATTGTTGAACAATATCATAAGGTGGATGTCCAACAGTATCAGTCATCACACTGATGTCCAACAACATATTATCTTGTGGATTGAATGATACTGTTGCACAAACAAAAACCTAGGTTATGGATAAAAAAATTGTATGTGGAAAAACCAAGTCACCTTAACCCTCATATTAAGCCTCAGTCAATTAAAGTGGTTCAACTAAAATAAGTACATAGATTAAAAACAACTATCCACCTTGATAATTGAAACTAGCCAATCACTGGTTCAGCTCTAAGTTACAAATACTTCAGTTAAAGGTGGTTTCTCCTCACTAAAAGGTTGGGAGATTTGACATGGCAAAGAAATGATATTCCCATGTTGTAATTTTATCACCCAAGATGTTCAGCAAATCCTTTTGGGAAACAATTAACTGCATACCGAGGTCTAAACCTGCCAGAGAAATATTTTTCCTATGCACCGGGAACCCTTCAAGGATGAGTGAAAGTCATTCATGTCAACAATCCAGAGTTAATCATAGATAAAACAATGGGAGATATTTTATTTAGGATAAACATAAAAATACCACGATTTTTTTCTAGATATATTTTAAATGTTGATCATCCAAATTTCTTAAAAATTTTGAAATGAACAGCCAATTATGTACATGTTAGATGACTGAGTTGTATGTGTGGGAAAGGTTTATGGTGATATTAAAATGGAAAAATGAGGCTTTTGGTCACTTTGACACCTGTACTCTAAGTAAGAAGGTTGGAAATAGATTGGAGGAAACAGAAAGGCTTGTTTGGACCAACATAATGAGAGTAAAGTGGAAAGAGACAAGATAACTGAAAGCCATCATGGACATGGAAGGAATGTAAAGTAAAAGTGAAATTGGCAGGAGAAGGATTTGCAAGGAATAAACAGAGGTAGAATACACATCTGGCCAGAGAAAAATATTATGAGGCAGTGGATAATGTAATTAAAACAAAAACAATTATAAAATGTATTTGCAGTCCACATTTCTTAACCCATGGAACACCAAGATCATATACCTCCCGCAAAATACCAAGACATAGTAATTTTTGACCCATATATTTTTATAGGATAAAAACTCGTTCATAACAGAAGTCTTGCATATCTTTTAAGGATAAGTATTTACAATTTATTTTCCATGTATAGGCCAAAAAATAAATTATTGCTATAGCATTAAAAATCAAAAGAAATTGAATTATTATAACAATCCAAGTCTGATGCCTTATCGCGACTCAATGTAAAACAGTGGTGATTCATACATCTTCAATGTTTTGCAAGCTTAGTGAATCATATTAGAGTGAAATTAAATTAACTTCATAACTTATACACAGTTTATTGGTAAACCCCTACTGGTTTGAACACTTGTGTGTCATTATCAAAGGAAAATTTAAATCTTTCTTCTGGCAAGTTGGTATTCACACACTGTTCCGGACAAGATCAGGAGGGGGGGTTGGTGGAAGGGGTTAATGGGGGGTGAAGGAGAATGATGACCAAAGTAAGAAGGCTAACGATGAGGCATGGGGCTGAAGGATAACATAACAAAACATTTTCTGGGTGGAAGGATGGGAACTAGGTTGCCAGGAGATATATACAATGACACCAGGTAATTTATCAAACTTCCCAAATACTTGGCATTTATCATGATTTAAAAGTTTTCAGTAACATCTAGCTTTGTACCTTTGTCAGAAATATGTAAAACATCCACTTTGAAATCAAGTATCTGATTAAAACTAGATAAATGATTAACAAAAGAGATTTTCCTGGCAAAGATATTGCAGGAGTTACACTTACTTCTTGTGCCAGACGTCCCTAGAACACTTAAAGTTGTTAATTGCAATTCAAATGAGGTCAAATAAAGGGAGGTCAAAACTTTTGCTTCTCATAGTTACACAATGAAATCCATCAGTCAGTTACAGTGAACTTCCAAATTTTAAATTACTGAGGTAGGCAAATTCCTAAATTAAATAGAAATTTGATTGGCACAACCTGATTGAAGTTTATATAATGTCTCAGTGATTTTTATTCATTTTGTTATTAGTTATGCAGTTTGTAGGCACAAAGATCGTTATTTGTTTGAAAAATATTTGATTATTGAAGGAATAATGATAACTTTTGTTACGTTTCAGGCATGACTCCTCTTCATGTGGCTATAAGGACACACATAGAGCACCCCTCCCTTCAGCTCATTAATGTTTTACTAAAGCATGGAGCAGATGTGCTAAAAGAGGTAAAGATTCATCTGAGGAGGGTTTTTATTGTGAATTATTTCTTGAACCCACATGTAAATCATGGTACAAGTACAACTGCAGTGGTACTTCGACTAATATGAAATACACGCTATATTACCTTAACAAGATATGCATTTTCATGTTCTGTTTTCCCCTCTATTTATGAAATTATTTTCAAGTAATGAACTGTAATGTGTCACCAACTTATCATTTTAAAATCTAATGTGCTTGTTGTAAGTGATGATGCAGTAATTTTGTCCAAAGGTATGCACTTCCAGTGAGCCTGTTGAATGATTGCACTATGCACACAAATTTTCAACCACAAACTTCCAGTATCACTCTTTAACTCTCATTCTACATCATAAGTGCGCATTCAGCGCTAAATCTATTCAAGTAGTTGATTTGTACGATTTTGGAAAGACTTAGATAGATTGATACGCAAGTGGCATCCAAATAATGCTCTTATTTAAAGTGCAAGTTCAAACAGTACTTTAATTATAATAAACCAAGTGTTTTTTTAATCCTCTTTGGGCAGTGGTCCAATATATTGGCTTGTGTATCTCAAACGAAAAGTTCAGAGGGGCGATATATCAGCCCAATATAAATATACTGTTCAACTTGTATATATTGCTGATTGTATTGATACTTATATTGCTGACATACCACTCATTGTCTGAAAAATATACCCAGCCATGCTATTTTCTCTATGGGCACTACGGATGTCAACAGTTCTTTTGCTCTTGCCTCTTAATTTCACCAACAACTGCTTTTATTCATTTCTATGATTGGATTCACTAAAATGTATCTCTTTTCACACATTTTAGGATAGAAAACAGGGATCGAATCCTCTTCACTTTGCAGTGGCTACAGATAAACCTGATGTAAATCTCATCAACCTTCTGTGCGACCCAAGGACAAGCTCTAAGGATGTTGTTAATGCTGTAAACTACCGTGGTGACACACCCCTTCATGTGGCAATGGCACATGGAGGTGGCACTGACCAACTCACTCACAATGCAATCTTGGAGTGCTTGAGGGCATCTGGAGCTTCAAGGGCTCTCCGCAACCATAATGGGAAAGTCCCCCTTGAACTGGCACCTGACGCACGCAAAGTGGTAAGCTTTGGAAGTTGACACTGCTACCATTATGAGTCCATTATTCACAATCAAGAATCTGTTTGGGCACATAGCAAACCCTGGGAAAAAAATGTAGTGAATGGTGCTCCCAAAGGTTCTTGAAGAGTTTAGCAATCATCATTCATACTGAATAGACATTCATATGTGAAGGGTTTTAATACTCAAGAAAATAATTGGTTGATAACAGTAGTAAAGTAAAGTAAACAGATTTTTGTAACGGGAAAATAACTCACAAAATCAGAAGGCCTAAAACTTATGGTTTACTACAATACACAAATACAACTATTCTAAATCATTTAGCTCTTTTGCGAAGGAATGGTTCAAAATAAATTGTTTCCATTATATTTTTTTCTACAAAAATTATAATAATTAGCATGAATTCTTTTTCCCTTCATTACTGAAAGAGGGAAAATTCCAGTAAAGTAGAATTCAGATCCACTAACGTCTCAAGGTTATGGTTCATCCATTATGCCCATATGATAACAAATCGCTGGAATGAAGTTAAATGTGTAAAAGTACGGCAGTTGTACATGCGGTTCAGTCATGGCATAATTACTTATTTCTCGAGTCGATTACCTAATTTTTTAATTAATTATATTATGTCATTTTAGCCACTTTTTAATTGTTTAAACATTAAAGACATGGATAAGAAACAGAAATAGTCTCATCATTTCACATCATTTGACTTGACAGTTTTGGTGGGTAGGATCACAGATCTTTCTTTCATGTTCTGGCTATTTTTATCAATCATGCCAACTGTTCCAGAAGTACACAGCTTGGAATAAGCATTACAATGAATAGCTTAACTAACTGAAATTGGTGATTTGAAGCAAAAGAACAAAATTTGAGGGATTGGCATCATATTTTTTACTTTCCTGAGCTCAATTAAAAAAATTACATTTATGCAATCACTCACAAAATTGAGATTCAAAGTGAAGACCCAGGTTTCCAGAAAACAACTTTCAGTCATCTATGTATGCAGACTAGAACAAAACTAACACAAAAGATACCCAGAGAATATGAATATTTGTCATTAATCAAGGTATTTGAACCTTAACAAATATCATACATGGAAGATGTCACATCAACGTTCCACATACCCTCAAACAAAATAGTATAGATTCCTAAAGATTCCAATGTCTCCTTGTAAATACTTGGTGGCTTGAGAAAACACATTGAACATTTATGTTATCTTACTGTGCTGTTGGAACAAAATTACTACCTCTTATGAATTTCTAAAGAAAAACGTTTCCCAAGGAAAATATTTAGAAAAATGTTAAAAATATTTTTTCTGGTTAAAAGTGTGCATAAAAATCTGATATGCTGACAAATATGTTAGTTCATACACTAATTATTTTGGCAACATTTGAATGGGGTGGACTTCAATGTATTGATAAATATATGTATTAGGAGAAGAGTTCAATGTATTAAAGTAGAAGTCCTTCACAAGATACAACAAGTAGTCAGGATCTTCATTGACGATGTAAGGATAAATAAAGGTAAACATGAAGTACCTGTATAAAAAAGTACTCATTATAAAGTCCTTGATAAAAATGTTACTGCATCCAAAGCATTTACAAAGGAAGGAAAGAATGAACGGGAGACCATTAAGATGAGGGATTGGAGAGAGGTAGAAAATAGTGCATGGACTAAACAAAAATATATATCAGTGTTAGGGCACTGCTGGAGAAAATAGGGCAGAGGTGAAATTGCATAGTGGCAAAATAAGTAGATGGCAGAAGAAATAAAAGGAAGTGGATACTGTTGTCCATGATAGATGGAAGGATATTGTGCACATGGTATAAGGGAAAGATAATTTAGGCATGCAAAGAAGAATGGAGGGTTTGTTGAACTGAGCTGCAAATTACACTAGGATACATAGAACTTACTTGCTAATATATTTAGGGATTATTAAAGGTTCTGACATCCTTCAAGACACAAGACACTTGTTTGGCATACTTCCTATCATTTGTAAAAAATTAAGTATAATCCCTGCCCACATTAGAATGGATGGCATATCTAACACAGGAACAAATTATGTAGTTGATTGCATGAATTTATTTTTAATTTGGGGGGTTTCTAGCAGTATTGATGGGCATTTGATGGTTACTTCTTGTTATTTAGTTACTCATTCACTAAAAAATGTACATGTTGCTTTTATCAGGGCACAGCATGGCATGAGATATCCAAAGGCAATGATGTTAATGAATGCATGGGTATAATAGCATCACTTACATAAAATTATTTTTTGTTGTGGTGATGGAAAAACTTGGGATGCATTAAACTACCTATGATAAATACCTGAAGAGAAAAAAAATTTCTTAAAATTTTTCTTTAAAATGAATTTTTTTTCTTTTAAAACATACCAAAATTTTGTTGATGTCAACGATATATTTACAGTATGTTACATGAATTTTTATGCAAAAGAGCTTACTCTTCTTTTTGTCTCTCATTTTTTGTATAGTCATTGAAAAATGGATAAGCTTATATATTTTTGGTTTTATGTTAATTGACAAGAAAAATCTTGACCATTTAAAATTTTGTTAGATTGGCAGCAATACATATTTATTGGCATAAAAGAAGCAAACATGAAGAAACCTATACCAGTAAAAGAGCTACATTTTAGAAACCTTGACAATTAGAATGGCTATGCATTTGATGAAATAAGTATCATGCATTAACATCACAGTCTGGGTAATGGTGTGGTGTAATGGTTTAAATATTAATTCAAAAACATTTCTTAAATTAATAGTGAATGACCTGCTACAATGACTGATGGCTGTTTTAATACCATAAAACTACTGGATAATATTAAGATAGTGCGTGCCTGTGCTCCTGGAGAATAACTCATTGAATTTGATAATCTTACATTTGTGATAATATCATTTTTACAGGGTACTTTGCGGTGTCTGTAGTTGATTGGCTTAACATCCTCTTCAAAAACTGAGCCACTTCAAAATTTGGTAAATTATTTGTTGCTTGATTAATGATTAACACTTGCAAAATAATACTTCTACTAAAATGCTTCTTTTAAACTAACCAGTAGGCATATCCGTAACTATATTAACAGCATGCCTATCATTTCCTTTAGAGTATACTGAAATATTATTTGTTATTAATACTTGCTGGTGCTCACCTAGTGCCATGATGGCTCATGGAACAAAAGGCACAACACTAACTGCCAGAGCCACTTAACTATGTAAGCTATAATGCAGTTTCCACATTACTATAATTCAATTTCAAACATTATATGACTGTTCACACCAATAAAATGTTATATCATCACCTGCTACCATACTCCATGATCTATAACTATTGCCTCAAATTTTGCAGTGCACATATCCTACACTTATCAAGAGGCCCCATAAATGCATCCACATCTAAGTTTGCAATGTTCAACCAATCTAATCTAATTCCACAATCTAATATTCACAAAAATCGCAATTTTCATGGGTGATCCTGGGTTTTTATACCGATGAATTCTACATCAAAATAGTACTTCCTTCGATTACTCCGACCCCTTCATTTAAAATATTTCTTTGAGGTGAAGAGTAATGAAGAGTTTGTCATTGGTGGCAAAAATATTAAAAGAACTATACTTATGTGCAGAAAACATTAGGCCAGTACAAGTGACAAGAACATAATTTGACAGATGTCTAATAAAGCGTCTACCCTACATTATGCTCTGCATATTTCAATATTTCAGGATATAAAGTTTATTATGATACGGAATTACTGACAATATTTGTTGAGTGACCAAAGATACTCGAAGGCTTGTACTTTATCAGTAAATCTAAAGATGATAGGCTATGACTCTTTAAGGCATTTGTTTGCTACAGCATATTCATGGATAATTTAATACTTGAATGCTAACACCCTGGATCCGTATCTTTGGGAAAAAACATCTCTCTCCGAAGACATAGATACTGTGGCTGAACTTTTCATATGCCAGAGCATCCTAGGAAGTTCACCGTCACAAGTATCTGTACTGCCAATGAATTAGTAGAAAATAAATGCCAAAACTGGCTCCATACATTTCATCATGCATTGCTAGAATGGGTAAATTTGTCACCTATAATGTGTGTATTTAATATAAATAATTTTAAAGAAGCTCAACATAAAAATGACTATCTTCCCTACACTCAGCTTATTGTTTTGCCATGATCTAGCACAAATATGATTTGTAGAAGCCACTTATCATTAGCAAGATAGCATGTAACATACCTACTTACTCCTTTCTCATTGCATGCCATTGCTTTATGTCATCATGTGCCCTAAAATGTATTGAAAAGCAGTAAAATGAACTATGAATATACTATGTATGCTTCAAGAAATCATAGAATATAAGCAAAGAATAATATTTCAAAAGTAACATTGAAACAGAATATGCTCCATGAGCATTAACTACAATGATATACACAGTATTGGAGTCATTTTGTAAATAGTGTTTATACTTTTTGCACATTTTGTTTTTACATTTTATAACCTTCACCCCCGAAGGACTTAATCATTTTACTGCCAGCCCCTTTAAGGTAGGATGTGCGAAAACTGCCAAGCCCATTTCTGTGAAAATCATAAGATTATGAATTATAGATATATTTGTAGCCCTTGATTTTAATACATGACATATGTATTTTTATCCAGGCTGATGATATATTTCAGTTTTTATGAGGATGAAAAAATCATTCATGCCATCTCTGATTTGAAGGAAATATAATCATTACAAATATGTAATGATGTAATGTAAGTTGGCCAACAAATCGGCCCTTGGCAGTTTTCGCAAAACCATTGAGTGCCAATATATTGTCCCACTGGCAGTAAAAGGGTTGAATTAACTTCATTCACTAGCACAGCTTTAAAATTCAAGTACCGTAAAAACCCATGTGCATATGCCCACCTTTTTTCCCAGAAATCATAGTTGAAGAAGAGGGTATGATTCGTACACGAGTTGCTTATCTCTCTGCCCTCCAGAAGTCCCAAGGGCATATGGACCCCTAGAAGCTCAGCATGAGTCAGTAGGGGGAGTGTATTGTTTGTTTGCTTGCCGTTCAAGGCCATCTCTAACATCCGCCCGACACAACAATATAAAAACAACCTTTCACCAGTATGTACATCATGTTCGCTTCATGCACATCTGTTTTCCAGAGGCTACATTTTTGAGTTTTCTTTCAAAAGTCGGTTGAACGCTTGAATTTAAAAATGCTAATAAATACATTTCAAATCAAAATCCACAATGAAAAATCTCACAACAAATGCTAACCACCATGAGGTCTTGCATCAAATATTAATATTCTTTGATTGAAATATGTACATGTATACGAGGATAAGAAAGCAACTTCTGAAGAGTGGCACTGTGCAATTTAACATGTTTTAATTCATGTTATGCATCACGTTTCTTTTTCGGTGGCAAAGGTTAGTAATTTTGTTTCTCTTTCTTTTCTTTTACAGGAAATAAAGAAAATATTAGACAAGTACAACATAAAATGAGTCTGAGCCTACTAATGACTCAACTCAATTTCATGCAAGCTCTAAAATTTCCTGCCATCACCAGTATATTGATAAGTGCATCAACTGTACCTGTTTCAGTGTACAGCCATCTATTGTTTGAAAGCTGGTTTGAGAACAGAGTTGCGTGTGGTCAGTTATAACCACTCAACAGTCAATTTGTAAAATAAACTTTCATATAGATAATAGAAGATATTAAGTACACATTCTATTCTTTTGTAAGCCAAAAATAATGCATGAGGCTCTCAGGCTGAACAGTACCAACAAGTATATTTGAATAATTACATGGATGGGAATCTGCATTAAATCTGTGTATATTCTATCGTAAAGCAAACAGTTAATTGTTATTTTTTCTTAGAATATAATTATTTTTGCATAAAAAGAAACAATTTCATGTTAACATAAAAACAAAGACCTGAAATTATGTTTGTATATACATGTGATCATCTCTTTTAGTTCTAGTATTTCAGAGAGATGGACCTATTTTTATCAATCCATGAGAGTTTGAAATAACTAAACTTGAGTGACATCAAGTCACAACATTAAATGAAATTTACATTGCAAGCAATCTAATATTATATTTTCATGATAAAGATCCTTTTATTAAAGTATCAGAGTGGATTAATTGATTGGACATTTTGCAATACATAGTTTAGTTATGCCACCAGGGGAAACAACTTAGAACTTAGGTTATCTTGCAACAAAATGGTATTGACTAGCAGGATGAAAGCCTACTGCTTGCTCAGTGAGCATTCAATCTTTTAGAAATGCAATGCCTTTTCTGAGCATGGCATCAGTAAAGAACTTTGTGTCAGACTGACGTATTCACCAAAATTGATGGCAAATACTGGAACAAATAAGGAGAGCTCATGATGTCATGTTTCACAGCATATTTGCACTCATCTAATGTCAATTTTGTTACTCTATGATTTCAACATACAACCACACACAAGCACCTGATTCCTTCTCTCTTTTTAGAGTGACCATGAGAGAATGTGTACATACCTTCAGCTATGTGCCCATTTATTGCATGAACTGCCTCTTTAAATGCCTCCATGTACAGTGTAATCCCATTAAAACTAGTGTCGATGTACTGACACCGCCATTTATAAAGGATGCAAAGGGAGTGTTATCAGTGCTCGTGAACATTTATGTGCAAAGTATGTGGTTACAGCTTCACTCTCATTGAGCTTACTCTAGTTTTCATGAGAGGTCCAACAACAGTAAACATCCTTGAAAAATTGATACCCTACATGTAATCGATTTTGATCTGAATGTATTCATGAAATCAGTTTTTTGGGGTTACATAAAAATGATACTGAAGAGGCACTGATATACTTTGGTCTCTCCTCTCGCTGCATGTTCTATATCTATTCTAGTAGTATTAAGAGTGTTTTCTTGTTTTGCTAACCTAATGAAAGGTCATTCTTATTACTTATTTATCTGAGTGGTTATCACTATGCTGGAGTCATTCATTTAAACACAAAATGCAACAATATAGAATCATAAACATGACAATGCTCACCATTCAAGAAGGTTTTTCCATCCAGTGGAAGCCATGCAGGGAATAATATACACCTAATTGGAATAATTTCGTTGGATTCCACATCAACACTGCTTCAAACAGGGATTCCTTCCACCAGTTTTGGGAAGATTGGAGGGATGGAATTGATTTCTAAGAAACAGCAATTCAAGACATTCCAACTGAAATCCTGTAGGCCACTTTTAATGCATAATGACAGGACTTTCATCTAAGTCTTCTTGAAGCTGATAAATTTGAGCCTGAGCAAGAAACGTTAGAAGATAATAAAAATTTGTGGCTAGTTTATCATGATATTAGCATAATTTGGTTCAGGTTCAAAGGAAAAAATTCTCATACCAAAAAAATGTGGAACTCCTTCGTAAAGTTTTCATTAACCAGGGCACAGGAATCAGTTCATCACCAAAAAGCATTCTCAGATGCAGAAAATGCACTAACTGCAACAGAAATAAAGATAATACAGTCAAGCCCACTTATATCAAACCCATTTATAACCAAGTTCCGGTTATAACAAAGTGAAGGCTCATCCCCATCAACGAGAGGCTCGGAAAAACGCCCACATGAATAATGAAGTTTGGTTACTACAAATTAAATATTCAGCCCCCTCTACTTCGTTATAAACGGGCTCGACTGTAATAGCATTTTATGTGTACAGATTATGGTATTGCCTACATTGTACTGAGCACATATTAATGTTAGGTGTTATTACAGCAATATTTTTAATTGTCAGTACACAGTTATGCTCTGAGTGATAGTTGTTGACAAGTAATTGTGTTGCAATCATCGATTTATAAATCACTGATTAATATGATGTTTTATAATCAGTTAACATAATGAAGATGACTGTTAGAGAATCAACAGTGACTATAAGTATATTATATCCCCAAAAACTTAAAATCTAATTGCTTGCAATGGATATGTGTAGAATGACAGGTGTTTAGTGATTACTGTTTATTACTAGGGAGGATCATTTGTTAGAATTGTATACTATTAGAAAATGACTAATAATTTTTAGAATGAAAACCATTCACTTTTTCTAACATGAGTAGTAATTTAACGGAGCACTATGAGATATTGTTTTATCGAGGGTACACTGTACAAACCATTATAAGTGATGTCATAAATCAACGGTTATTGAGGTAATGCTTTCCAAATGTATTAAAAGCCAACAATGGATAAAAGGCAGTGATATACTGGGAGAGCAATTTGGTGTCATAAATTAAACTGTCCATAATGATTGTCATGCTATGTATTAATATTTTGTTTGGTTTTGAGCAACAAGAAGCATTCACAACCTTGATTTACATCAAAATGAGTGTTCAAAATATTTGATGTTTACAAAGATTAAAGTGTCATCAGGGAAATATCAATTCATATTATGCTACATAAGAGTATGAATATTTCTAATGGCAGTGTTTAATTGCTGTGGTGGAGTAGCATTTGTGATCAACTATAATGTTAGCATACATGTAATACATCTCCAAAATGCCTGACTTCATTTTAATAGCTCAGTCAGCACAAGTAGCAACAAAATGGCTAAAATCAAGGATATTAACCCTAATCAACTTTGAAATGATTCAATGAAGAAATGACAAGCTAAATTCATTACCAGAATATTCTCTAACATATCTAGATGACCTGATAAGGAACTAAAGCAAAGTATCTATAACGGCAGCAACACCTTAGTTCTTCTTTCACTTAATGCATCATATTCAGTGACTTCAGAGACACCAAGAGATAAATACATACCATGAAAGTAACTTCACTTCCAAAATATTTTCATTAAATTCCACAAGCATTGGAAAGTGAATTCAGCAGAAATAAAATTTGTACATGCAGACCAAGCTTGGACAAGGAATATTCATGGGACCATGACAACAGCAGAATTTTGCATATTACTCACCCAAGAAGTTAATTTTAGTTTCACTGGAAAGAGATGACTTCTATCATTTGAAAAATATGTTCCATTAGGCCCAGAGACAAATTTAACAATAAAAACATGCAAGCATTATGTAGTTATGGATTTTTATAAAATGTATGCTAGCATATACAAGATACTGGCACCCCAGAAAAAAGTACCTATTCATATACTTTTACCCACTTCTAGTCATTACTGCATTTTTTGAAGGCAAGGCCAATAATGATACTGCCAAAACATTAAGTAGGAGGCTAAGTGAATCTGGATGCATACAAATAAGCATGAGAATAGAATCATTAGTATTTTTCTGAACTAGGAATAATGCATCTGAAATGTAATATTGACAATGCTCTTCCTATATGATTCCTGATTTCTATAATTTCAAAGCCTTGTGCTGGCTGAGAATTCTTCTGAGGCTTCTTCAATTTCTTTCTATCAAGGATGATAAAATCAACAAAAAATAACAGAAGAAGGCTAACACAGTGAAAATAAATGTAAATCTTCAACTACTCCAAAGTCTGGTTATTTTGTACATAATTACTTCTATGCACTCCAGCCATTGTCTCGGTGGATATTGTAACTGAAGTGAAAATTGAAATACTATTACAATAAATAAATGTTTGCATATATAATTTCACATTCTTTTGATCCATGCAAACATTCCATGTGCAGGGATTAAAAGGGTATTCTCATATTCTGACCTTAAGAGAACCTTTTTGCACACCTTAAACTTAATTCCAAGGATGAAAGTTCAAGCATAATTTCTATTAGGGATATCCTATTGAAGGAAGCTTTGACATTTAACTCAGTATATTGTCCAATGGAAAACTGCACATTAAAATCCACAATGTTTATCTAATAATGACCATAAAAGCACAATAGTCATTACGTTTACCAATTGATCTGACCGGCTCAGCCCGGTATGGTAAACGGAACGGGCTAACCAGATTGATCCGAGAAGGGAGCCGAGTCAGCCCGCTTTCCCTAACAGGTCTGATATCCCAGATCGATCTGAAGAGGTCAGCATGCTGCACTTTTCATTCTTCTTTTGGTTACTCATGGGAAATAAATGGTAATCGATTTCATTTGCGAAGTGAGTTCATTCTCAGAAAAGCTCACGTGGGTTCTACAATGGGGGATGAAGTAAATAATTTTTCAACTCCATGGTGCACGATGTTTCCAATGCTGGGTTATGTAAACTCAACTCAAAAAATGTTTCCAATGATGGGCTATGTAAACAAACAGATGCGACTGCTGAGGTCGATAGTTCAATAACGATATTTTGACAGTGTTGGTAAACTAGGTGATCTGAGTGAGCTCGCTTCTGATCTTTCAGATCAGTCTCGAGTTCAGATCTATCTGACAATGAGTCCAATTGGTAAGCGTAGTGAGTGTGATGGACGGCAGGGAAAATAATGCCCACACATTACTTTGCAACTGCCAAGTAAATGAAAGGAATCAACAATATGTCTCATTTCTTCACCAATCTTCTAATGTCAAATATTCCTTAAGTGAAAACTGATTCTCAATTACCTAGAGAAGTAGCTTAATGGTGAAGTACACAATTTGTCACCTAAAACCATCATTTTCATGCAAATCCATTTCTTGGCATGCATCCTTATCTGTCAATTATGTTCCACATTCCTGGAATGTTTCGATTCTCATTAGGACTGATAACAAGTTCCAAGTGGTATATGCAAAATTAAGTTTCATTTGGCATGAGACACATTTCAATTTTAATGAAATCCATATTAAATCCACTGTCATGACAATCTCTTTCATTACTTGCCCAGATGGCACATTAACCTTGCAGTAATATTGTGACAACCTTGTTTTTGTAGCATGGCAAAATTGTAGTAAGGTTAAATTTGCAAGGTGTAACCTTGTGTTGACATTGTTGCAAGGTCGCTAATGCATGTTTTCCAACCGTGCCGCAAGGTTCCGGAAGTAGCCTTGCCACAAGGTTACGGGTGTAACCTTATTGCAAGGTTGTAGTACAATGCCGAGGTGAGTTCGCAGTTCAAACCAGTGTAGTAGAACTCACAATCAGTCCCAAAATGTACTAACATTCATTTGTGCACGTATGTTGTAGTAACATGCTTTCACACAGTAAGTTCCCACCAAATCACATTATAACATATTTGACATCACAATACTTAACATGCAAAAGATATTTTTCCACTCGTGGTTTAGAATGAGTTGTACATATTCCTTCCTTGATCATATTAACTTTTTTCTTCTCGTGTTATCTCAATTAGTTCTTTCACACAGCCACAAAAATGAAATGGTGAAAGTATGAAAAAAAATGTACCTACACATAAATGTGGTTAGGAATAACTAATATGGGCAATTGTTGACAAGTATATGAACCAGTTGTTATAAAACGATGCTACTCTCCCTCGTGTCCTGGCTAAATTATGGAAGACTGCCAACCTAACAAACCTATAGTTTGCCTATGCACATGTGCAACTCTGAGTTACTAGTCCGAGGTTGAGAGACTCTTTATATACCTCTCCTTGTCGGCACCAAATCACTTGCGAGATCTAACTTCAAAAGACTAATACTACGGAGATTTCCCTCCTTATAATATTCCTCGTAAATCATTTCAGGGATAAAAATAAGCTTGACCAGTAGGTATATACATAATTAACATTCTTGCAATGTTGAGATAGATAAATAAAGAGTTTCCTCTGAATAAGTAGCTGTTGCTGACAACATATGGCAGTGTTATAAAAAGGTGACTTTTAATGAAATTCCCCAAAGGCTTGCTTTTCTCTAGCAATTATTTCCCATCAACAAAGATCCTGTTAGATGGAACACCACTCAAGAATGACCAAAGAACTCCTGTACGAGAGGAATATGAACAGCTAATTTTTTAACGAGCAACTTCTCACCATCTTTGGCCCTGACGCACATGCGCAAAAGAGAGCTTGTGGAAACAACCTTGCTATAACCTTAATTTAAGATTTCCATTGTAACCTTATTCTTTCAATGTTCCCATAACATTGTAGCAGCATTGGCCACATTGCCAAGGTTCCTGAAGCCTTAATGAAACATTTCAGCAAGCTTATGTGCTGTCTGGGTAGTAGCAGCTACAAGTTAATCTGTTAGTACAATGTACAATCGGCAGAATGTGGTTATAGCATACATCCAATGAAAAGTCTTCAAAGGTAAACAATTATAATATAACAGATAATCAATAATAATCTAACAGATGCAGTGTTTCTAAGTACAAAGAGTTTTTTTTTTTACATAGAATAGGCCATGTGCACAGAAAGGGACTTGCCTAATCATCAATAAATGAATCTTCATAATTTAGTACTGGACATGAAGAAAAATGGAAAGGTATTGTATTTCTTTGAAATACAGTACTTTACGGGCATCACTGCCCATCTCGAGGCTGGGACTCGACTTCATGAGCTCCGTCCAAACTTGTCTATGACCAATGGAACTTCCTTTGCCATACCACTGTCCCATGTCACTCATGATCATAGCATAGATTTTCATTTAGCAAGTCAAATGCTACATTTTAAATGGAATTTGTTTTCATGGGATATCACAACTTCAGCAAAGATTTGCTAAATTGAACAAAACTGGTTTGATTGGACTATAGACATCAATGAATTATAAAACTGTTTCTCACATTCAACGACATCTTGATAGGAAAAAATGCGGCAACCATAGCCTGATGAGGGGCACAATCTCATATATGAATGTAAAATTTATTCTGGAATACTTACCTATAGTTTCAGTAATGAGCCTATAGCAACCCTTTAAAGTGCTCATGGAAAAGCACATATTTCCTTCTACATCTATGTACTAGTTTGAGGGAATTAAGATGCGAAAAATTAATCAAATAACATAAATAGCATGAAAATGTGAGCATAAGGGTGACATTTTTCAAAAACTTTTTCTCCCACTTAAAAGCGATGAAATTTTCACAACGGAAACATTTTTGAAAAGTGTCATTCGAATGCTCAAATTAACCTATACCTACAGCTATTAATTTTGCTGGCATCTTCATTTTTCAATATGAAAGCGCCATTCTCTTTGTAAACTAAACCATCATATGAGTAAGCACGGTGTACACTACAATGTAGGTACCTACTACATGAAATACCATTGTCGAAATAACTGTTAGTTCACTCCAGTAAACTGGTCACTGGCTGCTTCAGAAACTAAATAATTTGATTTAAAAAACTGTACAATACTCTCCACTATTTTAATCTGTTAATTCCTTAGTTCATGCACCTTTGTCCAGCATATGTTTCTACGGGCTAAAGACGGCAGGCAACGCTGACTGGCCAATGATTACAAACACCTTATAATCATAAACCTTAAGGCTCTGAAAGAGAGCTTTGAAACGTTTCGTAAATATTAAAGTTTTAACCACGATGAGATAACATTATCTAGGGTATATTTCCTTATTTTTCTTACGACTTGCGACAAAATATCTAGCAACAAGGCCGTGTACTTCCGTGTACTGTTAGTACTCCCAATGATGTGTATTAAAGCAAACGTTACTACATATACAATGTAGAGTTTTGGATATGACTACACTTACTGATTACAGCTGATGCTTCCAACAACCTAGGCATTTTTCAAAAACGACACTGCAAACCTGCAATTGTGCAACTGATCCTTACAATCGTTATTACCACTGATTACAACGAATGACTCAATACAACAGATTCAGTGAATCGTTCAAGCACTGCGGGAGATATACGGGACATTTTTCGTATGTCACGCTACACTTGGTTACTTTTGTTTCCTTCAGCTTCAACTCTTTTTTTCTCGGTGAGGGAAATACCAGCTTACTGAAGTTAACATGAGATTGTCGTGGCTACATCTATTTTATCTATTTTCATGAAGGAATACATGTCGTTATGTTAAATATGCATTAAAGCACCACTGAGTTTGCAATGGGGCTATGGTGGGCACTCCATAGTCGTTTTTTCCGACTCGCGCTGCAAGACATAGAAGTCACGCACGCCACCGTCGCGAAAAATGATGGACAACATTCCAAAATAGCTTTCTTCGATATATAGACTTGAAACTTAACATAAATACTCAGAAAAGATTGCTAATTAAGGAATAATGCATCATTTGAAATGATTATCATCTGTTAGCTAAATGCAGGGGCTCAAACATGACCAAATTTCCAAATAAACACCTGAACTAATTTTTCTCCGAATGTCTTCCAAGTTAAGTTGATGGCGACGTCGTGTGAGGAATTTGTTTGAATAAGAATAGCATGATCTATTAACACAAGACTTTGCCTTTAAATTACCTAAGCTTCAAATATTTTTGAAGCATTTAATTGCTATTCCATTACTTAATGTAGGACGCTGTTCTCAGGCAAAATTTTTACATAGAGTATAGAATATCTAGCGTTTTAGGGACACTTGTCAAGTAACTTATATCGGAGCACTCGTTGAAAACCCATATACACGAAACTGAAGGGAAATTAAAAATAAGTTTGCGACCGCGCGTCCTGGGTCTGGCTCCAAAAATATTTGTAGCTCAGGCCGCTCAGGCAATTAATAGCAAAGCATTGTTCTAATAGACCATGCTATATTTATTTGATCAAATTCCTCCCAAAACGTCACCATCAACTTAACTTAGAAGATATTCGGAGAAACATTATTACAGGATATTTTTGGAAATTTCGTCATGTTTGAGCACTTGTGTCTCACTAACGGATGAGAACCATGACAAATGTTTTATTCCTTGAGTAGCAATATTTTCTAAGTATCTGTGTGAAGTTTGTCTATATCTCAAAAAAGGCTATTTTGGGAATTTGTCCAGCTTTTTTCGATTTCCGACCAATGTGGGTCGGTCCTCTTATGCCCTAAAGATTGTCGTTTTCTCCGACACAAGCTGCAAGACGTCTAAGTCCCGAACATATCTCTATGCTCGCAACCATCGTCACAGAAAAAACCGTCGCCACGCATTGGCATAAAACCAAAAATCGACGTTCAATTATCTACAAGAGTAAATTACAAATTGTTCGTTATCATTCTCCAATTTGTAGGTATGTGTCCCTTAAATAATTAATTCCTTGATTTATTGACGTTGTTCCACGTTTGTGCCATTTCAGAGCGAGTTCATTGACATTTTTTATTCTCACATCGATGTGATCATAAGCTTTGTAAGTATGCGATCCTAATGTTTTAAGACTAGGAATAGGCTCAAAAGAAGAAAATAACGTCCCAAATTGTATCATTTCCACAAGCTAACCTTACGATTTATGGAATGGGACTCGTAATTTGAATAACAATAATACCCATGAGATTAATGCTTGTATAATACCAATACACATTTGTTATTGACCACGAAGCCGTTTCCCTAAAATATTGTCTAATGTCTGCTATGTTAAGAGACGAGGGCCTCCCTGCGACAATGATGCAATATGGGGAGCTATGAGAGATAAGGACCTAGGTTGAGAGGAGAAGAGGGAAAAGACCTCAGGGAGGAGACCTTCCTCATACGACTAGTTTCACCCAAGTTGCCGGCATATAGATCTATAGTTGCAAAACCTCCTATTTACGATTCTATTCCCCACCCACAAAACTCTGTGGTCAACTATGGACACCATGCGCATATTCCTATGTTGCATTAAAAACAATCTTGGAAATCTCCTTAGCGGTCCATTAAACTGATAGGGCTTTCTCCACTACCTGAACTGAATGTTTACACTCACTATCTCCAGCGTCCTTTATTCTAAAATATTCTAAACCGGAAAGAGCGTTGATGGATGTGGAAAGTGGGAGATGTATGAGGGGTACAGGTCCTATTACAGCTAATTGCACGCGCATGCGTCCACAACTAAATAATTAATCGTATGAGATTTCACTGATTACAAGAGCTCCGTAAGCATGTGAAGACATTTCCGTTGGTCAAAGTGCAATTAATGTTACGCTCTAATTGGTTATTCAATGCCTTTTTCCGTTGAGGACAGTGACAGCATACGAATGTTCCCGAATACCCATTGTTTATAGGAGACTCGCAGGCGGCCACAAAATACCACCGACTCTCGCCCTACCCTAATGGCCGACCGCGGCATTGGGCCACGACACCTCCTACCCCTGCCGAAGGATCGCGACCCACTATTCTCCTCCTCCCGTAGGGGAGGAGCGGCAAGGAAGCATGCCTAGTTGGGAATTCCTCGTCAGGGGTGGTTCGCACACGGTTCGCGCGGGTACCCAGCCGCCTCCCGGCGATCTCCTCTCGAGAGGCCTATACTTACATACCGAGCTTCGGACCTTATCCTATCCCCATCCCTTCCATTCCTATCCTTATACCTTTCCTCCCGGTCTGAAGCGCCTATTAGTGCGGAAACAGACTTGAAAACACCCATAGAATATCGAGAGGCCAATTGAGGAGTGGGTGGACGGCAGTTAGTAAATTTCCTTACCAACCTATATGGCAACTGAGAATACTAATTGCAAATTGATGTGCCTTCCTTTCTTTCCCTTCTGATGGACAGGTGCTCTATTATTAGACCGTATTGCATACCGAAGAATAACGCCAAAATGTTTGGATATATTTTTAAAATGGACGGAATCAATTCATTTTTGTGTGCGAATGGTTACTTCCTTCACACCATGTATGAAAGTAATAAGAGACTATCAAACCTAAATCATGAAACCATCTTGATAAACGTGTTCACTCGTGGGCATTTAAATGTTTTTAAATATTCGCCCGGCAACAGTAGAAACAAACTTAAAAGCGCTCAGGTGGAAGAGTGACTCTGACCACTCTGCTGAGTCCCTGTGAGACAATGGGGATGGGGAGTACCGGTCTCCGCGAGGAGTAATTTTCCACAGCCCAAAAACCTTACTTCATACGTTTTATTGCACCCACGACTCCTACGCGGGATGCCTCGGGTCAAAATTCTTGTTTACGCCCTTGCAGCCCAGTGCCCATGCATAAGGGGTGATCCGGAAGTAGGAAACACATCGAACGACACGAAACCCGGCAACAGCCAACTCAAAGGCAACTACTGCGGTCACTACCCCGCAGCTACAAGGATAAGCAGCTACAAGAATCACCTTAATTTTTTTATTGAAATGTGCGTTTCAGATAAATAAAATGGATTTTTATCACACTTATGTTGAGGATATTTGTGCCTTGAAGAAAAATATTTTAGGGGACCAAGTAATTCGAAGTTGAGACTTCAGCGGCTCACAAGGCCTGAATGATTTGCGACCGCTGCTATAATGAAGCCATTTCATGACAGTGAAATTCTTAGAAAAAACACAATAGATTCTTGTGTGCTGATACACCGATATCAACAATCACAAAAAATTATATTCCAAAATGTCACTTCTCAGAACTGAGGTCTGAGGTTGACGTCTGCATTTACGCCATTTCATTGTCAAACAGCAATTAGGTGGTTTCGTAAATCCCAACGAGAAACCAGCTTTTGGTAGCTGGAATACGTTCGGAATATAAATCCACAGGTGCATTGTTCAACTGAGGGAATTGGTCAAATAAATACATGGTTTTAAAAGAAGTATTTTTTTATTAATGGCAAACAAGTGTTCATCGTCAAAATCACAATGTTTTTCTCTATGGTTTACTCCCAAAAAGATGTCCACATTAATAAGAACTACCTTCTTTTAAAATGGTGGGTTGGAATGATGACAGTAATGCTTCATGGACAAAAAAAACAACAACATAGAAATCGGTACAAATGTGAGCAACATAAGTGAATTGTTTCTACGAAGCCTATTTTTCTAGAGAAAAAATTTTACATCCACCGTCGCCGTCCTCCTTCGCCATTGCTGAGTCGAGATCACATTTCCGAGATGAGGCGCGTCCGGTAGCCATGCCGGCAGCTGGTTCATGCATTTGTTTCGAGTTCTGGGGCCGAAATTGGTTGACACTTCCCCTCTCACGTTCGGAACCGAACTCACCTCCTCCTCCCCGATCTTAAAATCCACGCGTACTCACAGAGATGGCGAATTCGGATCGAAAAGAAAACCGACCAGTCGAGGTCTCCGGACGAACTGGGCAACATTCAATCAAGTTTACACTTTACTACCGTTTTATCAATTAGTCCTCGCACGCGATCTTCATACGTCGGGGCTTAAATTTATTCTCTGCGGGGGAATCTTTTTCTTTTTAAGACTTTTGATTGTTTTTTTCACGGTCGGTAGAGAGGATCGCGCGTGCTTGCTCATGAGGGAAAGACAAAACAAAAAGTTGCGAAATACGGGACGGTGCACAACGGGACGCACGTCTCTATTGGTGAGGGGGGAAATTTTTCTTTTTAAATTTTCCTTCATTAACGTTTCTCGAAGGGACTTGATGTTTTTCTTTTTTTAGCCTGAAGAGATCGCCGCAAAGCTGAAAAACGGGCGTTCCCCCGCCCCATATGTCCTACCGAGTTTCTTGTCCGAGAAATGGGTACGCGAGAAGAGATACACATCTAAGTGTTACGTAGGGGGAGATTAGACTCGGGAGAGGGCTTTAGCCTCGGGCTTAGGCCTTGGGGGCCTCGGCGGCTTCGGCTGCGGGGGCGGAGGACGGTGGTGTGGTCAGGTCAGGGTATTCCAGCTTCACGCCTGGCTCGCAGTCGAAGATGGGGCAGCACTCCGGGAAGGGGGCGGTCTTGTTGGTGCTTTCGCTCAGCTTGCACTTGGGGTTGGGCTTGGGGAGAGGTCCGCAGTCCTCGACCATCTCCAACAGTCTTCCGGAGTCCTTGTCGGCGATGCAGGTGGAACGCCCGCAGAAGGGGGAGAGCTCCCAGGACTTGGTGGGTTCGATGGTGGCGCAGCGGGTAGAAGCGAAGCAGAGGCCGGGGAAGTCTGCAAGGGGAGAATACACAACTGAGTTAGTTAATCGCCCAGGTAGTGAAAAAGACAAGCTCGGTGAAAGGAATCAAGAGCGCAATTGTCCTGTTGAAAGAAATGATATTGACGAGACTATCACCCTACACGCCGTCACTTATAAGCGTAGCCTTAAAGATACTGCGATCCGCATTGCACTGCATCCGATTTATACCCACTGATACGTTATTGCTAAAAATAAGTCAGTCAAATTCGGCTGGCCAGACCAGACCAACCTTTGGGTTGCACACCTTCAAACTCAGCTGGAATATCTTCCATCAATTTAACATAATATACTTTAATTATTCGCGGAAGGCGACCTAAACCGACGTAATTTGCGTTATTTATAATAGGATGGCAATTGGGTAAAGGCAGGAAAATTTCATGGAATGGAGGAATGGTGGATAGAAACCCGGCGTCAGCATTAGCCTGCTCTCAACCGAAGGCACCAAGGGGACCATAGCTTAACGTCTTACCCGACGGTCAGAGTACTGCGCTGAATTGCTTCCAACTAAGCAATGAAGTAGGGAGTGGTATACCAATGAAAAATCTACCGCTGCCGGGATTTAAAACCGAGCCCTCAGGATAAGAGGCTAGCTCCCCTCAATGTCCGAGGGTATCTTCCAGAGGTATATTGGCCTTTGCTTGAATATTGTGAATAAAAGATCTTTAGTTCAGACAACGGTCTTCGGATAACACGTTAAACCATGGACCCCTTGGGCGCCTTTCGTCAAGAGTTGGCCATTTCTGAGTTTTGCGGCATTATACTAAACTTCACGAAAGAGCCTACTAATAGAGACTAACATTCTGTACATGATAATTTTACATTAGATGTCAATCTATGGTGAGGGTTTAATATTTATCCTAAAATTTTGAAAATTTTAAAAGAAAAGTTTAAAAAAAGCATATCTCGCCATGGAAAGGAAAATTTTTCAATTTTCTGATATTAATCAAACAATCCTGTTTGCTCGGAAAGAGTAACCATAGTGATACCAGCTCTGTATAAAATAAGTTTTTTGAAACCCATGTGCCATTTAAATCTCTCAGACATTTTAAACTCGAGCATGTACGTTAACATTCGCATGGGACAATTGCAATCCACTCGCAAAATTTACGGAATAAGCAGTTGACAAAACAAGGGAAAGATTTGGTTAGACTGAATTCCTCACCCCCTATATTCCTGGCATAATGGACAACTGAAAACCCTAGCATTGAAATTCCCAACATCCTTCAATAAGTGAACTGCAACAAAAATTTATTACTCGTCGGTAAAGAAAAGACTGGTGAAAAGTTTAATATGGAACGTTGCGCTATATGGGGCGAAAACGTGGGCTCTGAGGAAGGTAGATGAAAATAGACATAGGGCTTTTCAGATGTGGGTATGGAGAAGGATGGAGAAAGTAAAATGGGTGAAAAGGAGGACAAACGATGAAGTGCTAGAATTTTAGAGAGGAAATAAATTTGATAGATGAAATAAGGCAGAAGGTATGGATGGAAAAGGTAATAAAAGGGGATGGTGTTTTGAAATAAGTGACTGAGGGAAGAACGTTGGGTAAGCGGGGAAGAGGGAGGAGAAGACCGGGTAGCTTGGATAGAATGATGGGAGGCAGGAGGTATGAGTGGCTGAAGAGGAACATCATGTGAAATTTAGGGGGTGGGAAGAATTAAATGTCCATTTAGACCTACTTTAATCGGTAGAAAACCAATAATAATAAAAACTAGAGGTAGTAGCGATAGCATTACATGCAATATATACTTTCAAGGGATGTTGAAAGGTTTTTTGAGTTTCGCAAGTGGAAGTCGATCACCTAAGGAAGTGAAAGGAAGCACAATTCAAAACTATGGGGGGAAATTTCTGCACTGTCATTACTTAACCGTCCAAGATATGAGAAAGAGAGCTTGGTGAAGGGAATTGTGAGCGTAATTATCCAGTTGAAAGGAATTGTAGTCACGAGTCTAACATCCTGCATACCATAACTTGTAAGCACATAGCCTTGAAGATATTGCGCTGCTGATTCATTTGGATCAATATGTTATTGCTTAAATTAAGTGGGCCAAATTTGGCTGGCCAGACCAACCTAAGAGTTGAGTTAACTTCAAAGACAGCTGGAAGTTTTCCAATAAATTTCACATAGTAGGTATAATATAAAATAATTTTAGAGATGAAAATGTTCCGAAAGATTTAAATGAAGCCACAGTAAAAATTTCCTCGGAGACTTAAAACAACTTAAAAACTGTGAGCAATAACGTTTGCTTCAACATCTGGAAAGCTTAGTAACACGAAATCGGATGCTCAAACGAACGACAGAAGTTAAAAAGCTATGAAGGGTCAATGGGATCCATAAAAACGAATCTAAGAGTTGAGAAAGATGTTAAACGTTTTCTTGAGCATCTGTTTTTTATGGCAGCGAAACTTGGGCAGAAAAATAACTGGGAATGCTTTTCATACAGAGAAAAGATCTAGACTAGAAGAAATACGCTTGAGAGGTTATGTAGACTAGCATGAATGAAATAATGAGAAGAACGGGAGGGGGAGGTCGCTAGGAAAGTAATAAAAAGAGAAAATAAAAGCCGAGTTGGAGAAAGTATTGCGACGGGATACCTAAGAGGAATCATCGTGGGGAGGGAGAGGAAAAGAAAGCAAAGAAGATGAGAAAAATCTAAACGTCTCAAGAAATAAAATTAGGTGAAACCATTGACAGATGAATGAAGGTTTATGGGAACTGGATCGGTGGCGAACTTCCCCTTAAATTGTCCGAAATAAATTTATTCCAGCACAGAATTTTCAAAAGGAATGCCACAAAGATCGGGATCATGTGGAGGTGTGATTTGACAGCATCTTCAACTCACCCCTGAGCACATCAGCTGGGATCAGTCTGCGGAACGTCTTCGGCCTCTCCGTGGTTGCTGCATCCTCTGCAGCCAGAGCCACGACCGCGAGGACAGAAAGGCACAGAAGAAACTTCATGGCGTCCTGCTGTCTTTTGACTGCAAAAGAGACGAAAGGAAACAAGTTTATTCATCGATGTTTACACATTACCCCGCCAGCCACCGCGAAATTATCATACTTCACCAGTCGACAAAAAATCATATTATAAAATATAGTTCTCGTAATGTGGTCACCACCGATATTGCATGGAAAAAACGAGTCTTGCTGATCGAGAGGCGATCTTTATTCTTTGCTTTGGTCTTCTTGATGGAGAGAGCGGACCCTCTTTCATAGAGATCCCCACCCAAGTATTTCCTGGAGGCCGGTCGATATTTTCACTAACATGTGATGTTTTTTTCATCGCATATCCCGAAAGTTGTCAAATGTTGATTTGAGACTCCATCGGCAGGGAACAAATGTTGATGGTAGAATTAACAAAATCATGTCAGTACCTCTCAAAGTGTCAAAGAACGTAAAAATTCTCAATGACTACCTCGTCAATTATGATCAATCATTGCTATGTAACAACACCCTATTTGCGGCTAAAATACATATGTTATGGAGTTCAAAAGGAATGCATGAGCCATCATCGCAGTATTTCGCCAACTTTTTAAATTTATGTCTCCTGGCATCAAGAGCAGGAGTTGATTGAGTACTGAGTAGCACTTACTGCAGTCGTTACCTTAGTGAAAAACTCGATTTATAGACTTTTGCAAAGAAACGCTTTGCTATCATGAAGTGGCCGTATAATTCAAAATAAAAATATAACTTATCGATGAGATCACGATTCCGATTGCGACAGTTAATTTTTTTTCTGTCTCGTAATGTCACATAAAAATACCTCGGAACTCGGGCGCGGCTACAGATATTAGTTACCTTGAGATGGCGACACATAATTGGCTCGCTTACAAGGCCAGCGGAGCATAAAAGTGGTTTCTCAAATAAAAAAGGAGCAACCAGGCGACTAAATGTGGGAAGGGCTGATGGAGACTCAAGGCCTTTTCGGATCAAGTACACTCGCGAAAGAGCTGGTGGAAGGCTTACATTCAATTGCACGCAAAGGGCATGGTTGCGCCTGTCTTTTTCCCGGTCACTTCAATGGTTCGCTTTTAGCGTGAGTTTCAAGAAGACTAATGGTGAGGGCGAGTTAGCTCATGTGTACGTTTCAGCAACAGTTTCACTTGCATATAGCGTGACACTTCGCGTATCTTTGCGTCGTAAACTTTTGACCAACTTGCTAAAAATATTAATTCGGGTATACATATTTCATCCCTCAATGAGCACGACTTGAACCCTTGGACCTGTTTCAGTTAAAGACTTCGCAAAGTTGACACACTGCTCTTACCTATAATACATATATCGAGAAGTAGAAAAATGTTAAACATAATAACTTACTGAGTCATGGAGGTATTAATCGGGAAAATTCTATAAGCTAAACCCAACTTAGATGCTACGGGCACGAATCAACTTAATTTTTGTTGTAGTAATTCTATTAATTTGATGTTCTACTTCATCGCAGTTTTGTACCATTGCTGCATTGGCATATGAAATGTTGATTCGACGACGACATCACAAAAATATCATGGGAAATTACGTTTTAAATACGTATATAAAAATGGTCTTAACATATCAACGCACCACGCATCAAGTACTCAATTTACACTCGCTCTTGCCTACATTTAATGCTTTCTGTAATTCGCTGAGGTTGATTCGGTATGCGATAATTTCAACCAGTGGCCCGAGCCTTGAATATTTCGTTACTCACCGAATAAATATTGACGTTTTCGTTACCAACTAAAACGTCATATTTTGTTATCACCGTGGATAAACGAATAACTTGAAAAGAATTACGTTATCATAACGACAAATTACATTCGTTGTAGCGTAGTGAAAGATTCAACACTTGGGCCCCAGGTTTATGAATATGCAAAAGCAAACAACCAGTAAGATTCAGATAATTAACTACCACGATATATCCGTGAACCCCTATTTAATGTAATATCTTATTCCAGTTTTCAATTTAAAAAAAATGTAAACATCCACATCCGCTTGACTGCGCGAAATTTAAAACTATGAAGTAATTCCTCCAACAATGTGGGTTAGTAATTAGTGTGTGTGCATTTCTTCGTGCATTTTATGGCATGAATTCCATCCCAAGACCAGAGAATCAAACCCGCTATTGAATTTGCAAATCACTTGTGAGTTGATAATAATGAACACCGCGAGCATTCAATGAAAATTCATTGCAACTGGATTCTGTAAATTAATTTGGATCCGCCAAAAACATGTGCCGAGTTTCACAGTTGAAAAAACTTCTCATTTCGGAACATCCTAACAACCTGGTGATGCAAAGTTGATGGGACAGATGGTCATAACTTGATATTCTGCCCCAAAAATGTAAGAAATTTTTGTTGCGAAATGTTGGCTAAAGAGTAACACAACGTAGTATTCAATAATGCATACATTTTTCCCAATAATTCAATCGGAAAATCAGTCTGTCGAAATTTTTCGTTTTCGATTTCACTCTGCATGAATTGCCCTACAAAACGCAATCACATAGAACGGTGAGGGAACGATTAAAAGTAATTTTCGTGTTTCAACTGCCTGCTGTATTGCTTTATTTTATCCTTAGTACCTCAAATGTACTGATAAAACTCTTAAAACTCCCATATTACTGCATGCAGCATGCTTATGTAAAACGCTGGCCACTTTGTGTGTTTGACCATCAAAATCTTCCTCATCATACGTAGCCGTATCTTGCACGCTCACTTGAGTCCTTGCACTGGTATGATCGCATACAATTTGCAGATCTCGTTTTCCGAACAAGCTTACTCCTCTGACACCATCTCTATTCAACCGTCAAAATTTACATCGCTCTTTATATCATCTCGTTTCACTCCCTGGAGTGCATCAATTACAATACCCTTGCTATGCAAAATGATACCTTATCTTCAGTGACGCAAACGTTTCTTAGTAGAATAGCCAGGGAAAAGAAGTTCATGGCCAACGGTGGAACCTTTTTCTCGATTTCTCGGAAGGATGGGAATCAAAGGAAGGCAAAAGTTTGGCGTCAAACTGGTGCGAGAAATTCAATGGAACGGAGAAGAGAGATTTGTTTACCAACTCGAGTGCCAAGAGTTTCTCTCGATGGCGTCGCACATGATCCCAGCAATGGCGCTTTGTTTGTCCCCATACCTAACGATGGAATGAAAAACTAGGGCCAAATTCAACGAACAATAACAGCCAACAACCAAGAGTGACACAGTTACGTCACCTAGGCCCAGATTTTCCAGAACAATCTGTGGTTAACTGCTGATAATTTTCCGATTTCTCCATTATGCAAGTACGAGTTAAATATAACAGAAGTCGACAGGCCATTTACACAAGCCCACCAAGTGAAATCACTAACGCAAATGATGCACGAACCAAATTGCCTTCAAACCAAGAATTAATTGGCATGCACCTCTGTGTGAACTTCTTTCCATTTCTCACCTGGGAAACCGTTCTGCCACCAAAATGCAACTTTTTAAGACTGGGAACACTGCCATATGCTTGGTGTACGAATGAGATATCCAACGATCAAGAGCAGCCTTCTTTATTTTAGCAGCTTTGAATTTCTCGTCCCACTTCGGTCCCGACATTGGTTACATAATCGGTTATGGCAGGGAAACTTCGAGTAAGGACATCATAGACGGCAGCATTTACGAGCAGCGCCTCAACACCGTCTTGATTTTTGAAGAGAAACTTCAATGCGTCGAACTGAGTCACGGATGGAATACTTGGGAAATGGCTCTAAATTCAAACGCATTTGTGGAGAAAACACTCGACAGAAAATCTCATAACTTTTTACTCAATGACGTCCCTTTACAAAGTCAGTAAAACCTTGAATCGGAAATCGAGTGATATTTTTCGCGAAATTTAATTTGAGCTAGCGAAGGATTACCGATGCGAGATACTTAAAAAATCTATTCTTTGAGGGCGCTGGAAGCCAAAACGTTTTTCACACACGCGGGAGTGAACTCACCAATAGCAACGGTCAAGTTTCACCGAACCTTTTGTTTTGGGTTATCAACGCCAGGAAGTAAGAGTGTTAACCTGAAAATAAAACCTTGTGGGACGCGCCAACAATGGTCACTACTGAGGTAGCTGAAGGCGAAGAACTCTTGACCTTGTTTTCTTCCTCAACTTTTCTGGATTCAAATTGACTTCTCAAAAGCCTCGACAGTCGTGTACGTCCTTAAGCGCACGTACAGGCAGTCTTAAAGGGAGATTTTAGAGACGAGCTCTCGACGCCCGGCTCCGCCCTCTGTGAGTGCCCACCAACACCGCATTTCGTTTGGCTTTTCCCCTCCCCCCCACTCTCTGATCACAACGCAAGATAACGGGTCACCTAGAAACTCTCGCGTCCGTTTGAGTTTTCACTCGTGAAATCCGTGACAGCGGCCCTCTTTCACTCTCCACCTCCCTACCCTCACCATTACCCTTTCAAAACCACCCCCCGTTCCTGGCGGATGGGGTTGTCGGGGAGGCAAGAAGAGGGGGAGATGATGAGGAAGGTAAGGGGGAGAGAGAGAAAAGTGGAGTGGACAGAGAGGTACCGCAACCCGACATGTAATTAGCGCGGCGATTCGCTCGGTTCGTCTCGTACAGTGGGATGTCATAATACTACCTCAAGACTGCTCCTGGATACAGATCTTTATCTAATGGCCATTCGCTAAGCTGCACGATGGCCGTTTGACGTCAAAATAGGATCCGAGACACGAATTACAATACATTTAACCTCATCGGGTAAAGACAATCTAAGTAAGGATCGCTCAACAGCCAATGGAAAAAATGGCCTACTTCTGCAAGTACTGATATCGATATATTCCAGCTGAGGCACTCTAACATTGCAAGTATTAGGCATCATGACGCCAAAATTATCGATTATAGTTGTTTGATGATTCAGAGCGCTCCCTGAAGAAGCCCGCGGGAACACTTATTTTTACTACTAGAACTAATGTTAATATTTAATAGTGTTAAGATATTTCTGAGGGTTTTCTTTTCTGTCTTCATTCCTTTCGTTGGCAAGAGGAAGCATATTTACTTACCAGCCCTCACAGACTTCAGATTCTACGTTGCATTTTAAAATTTTTACTGCTTTGTCACTTTCGAGGAAATTATTTCTTAATGTATTTTCTCACAGTTTGCGAAGGGGGTCTTAGGTATTCCTTCATTTGTTTGTATAATTTATAGTTTAAATTTGATCAATAAACTCAGTTCCCTTACGACGATCATTGACTTTTCTAGGCGTGAGAAAAATGTCGCTTTTGGTGAGAATGTACAGCCACGAAATGTGCGATGGCATCACACCACAAGAGTGAAGGCTTGTTTTAGAACGGACGAGTAGCTTTCTCGCTGCTACCGAAGGCCGCGTAAATGACCAGGGAATAATGGGCAGAGCTCGAATAAATTACGATTAATAAACCTATTCGCTGTCTCATATCGCTAATTGACGAGAGGGCCGTCAAGCGGCTGATGAGAAATGATTGTTCGTAGTCCACGAGAGGGAAAGCGGTCCCCAGGAAATTCCCCGACTGCGGAAAACCTTGAGTCTCGCGGATCCGGATTTTACGACAAGATTCCACCTTCTCGATCCCCTCACCATATCTTCCGACCCTACCCTTCCGACCGCCTCAAAGATATTTCTATCTTTCCGGGAGGCTTCACTCGCCCAAGTGTCCATGTTCCTTCCGAGCACCGGGCACAGTTCAACATAGGTCTCAAATTAACATTTGCAATCGAGGCATTCCGTGACGGTTTCTCTTCACAAAGACAAAGGTTTTAGGTTAAATAACCCTCCATGTACAAAAGCAAGCCCTTTAAAACAACATATTAGATCTATATACCTAACGATTGACATGAGATATTCGGAGATCAGGTTGGAACACGACGCGAAGCGATGCGCAATTTTCTGCGTTGATCCGGGTCGGTACCAGCGGAGCTCACTTAGCAACCGAGCGGAATCTGTGCAATGCGAACCAGGGTAAATACATCTAGATTTACATCTCTATCACCATGAAAAGTCTATGGCGTCACTATTCAATTCAATATGCATTCCGCTACTCTCGTTTGGGTCCGTATCCTAGAAAATGCTCAAGTCACACGTCAACCCTTACGCGATAAATGGCTATAGCCACGGCAAATATGTTTTTTTTCTCTTTTTGCGGCTCAAAGTGACGTATAGTCTAGAAATTGTAGCAAATGACTCTTGATGCCAGAAACCGGGAATTCTTCATGTTTCTTCTCAAAGTCTAATTGTGTGGTATAGCGTGTGACGACCCACGCGGACAACACAGATCTTGTAAAATAGTAGCAGAACTAGGTTCTAAGGCCTCCGACTGCTTACGTTATATGTAACTCTCTGGACTGTCTTACTCCTACGCTTAAAACTTGGACAAACACGACGTCCACGCCCGAGTTTAGATTCGAATTTTCGACACTTGGGTCGTCAGGACGGTGTGTTAGCGACCAGGCTACCGCAGCCGGCAAAAGCGGCAATTGTTTCATATATTGCACACACTATAGGCTCAATTCGAGAAGCGAGAGATTATATAAAACCCCCTTTCGGTCAGTGAGGAACGGTTTTATTCGATGGGAGGAGAAAGAGCGGTGGGAAGGGGGTTCCGCTGCAAAATCTAGGGGCCGGTCGAGACGGTAGGGGAGGGAGCTCTTGGGAAAAAGGACACAAAAGCGGTCGGCGAAGGGCGGCGGCGGAGGTAGTGCCGCTATCCCATCCCCTCCTCCCGTCAGAGAACCCCTTCGAGTTGGGTCTGGTCTGTTTCGCAACGCCCAGCCTCCCCCACGAAGGCTACAGCGGGAGAACGAACCCGGCTCCTCCCTCCGCCCCACATAATCCCCTCCCCCTCCCTCTCATTCCCCCACCTCCCCCGCCCCGCCCATACGAGGTTTCGAGTGGTCTCGAGCTTGTGGTACTGCTTCAGGGAGTCGTTTTTCAATAGCATCCCTCGTCCGCTCGTGGGCCCAGGTGAGGCGGAAAATTCGATAGCCTCAGACAAGTCGACGAGTCAATGAAAGCCCAATAGTACGGGAGAATTTTATCTATAATTTTGCTGCCCGAACAACCCTCCCCAAACCTACACCTGGCATAGTTCAACTTGAATATCGAAGGGTATATCGTAATGGAGGTATTTACATGCAGATTTTCGAGAGTATTGAATCGCACATTCTAAGTAGCAATACTGAAGCATAGTTTAATAAAACAGTAATTCACCCAATCATTCTCCGGATGAAAAGGAATGCCATGCGCATTAATAGAAACAATGTATTTAACCCAAAATGAACTGCATCTCTGGGGGCATAAAAGTTTACTTTCAAGGCTCCAAATCGAATTTCTGCTATGGCACAGTAGTTTCCTGACCAAAACACGAGTGGAGCATATGAAGAGGTATCACTGAACAATTCTCAAGGCAAGCGATTAAGAGTTTACAAAAAAACTCAGCATAATCAGCATATCCGTCAATCATTTTTGACCATCCCTGACGGGTGTAGTAGCTAGGTCGTCATAGCTATCACACCAGCCTAGCAACCTGAAGGTCACGCGTTGGAATTCTGTCTCAAGGAGCTGTAAAGCATACGGCAGGTTTATATATAATGGGATGTAAGGCATAACGTTTTACGTTGGAGCAGCATAGCTAAGGACCAATATAACTAGGGCCTACCGAGAGTTGGGGCACAAAGTAGACGCACGATGACCATCTTCGAAGTGGACCACAAAAAGTAGACCAAAATCCGTATAACGAAGATCACGTGTGAACGCTTTTGTCTTCTTTTTCGGTGGAAAATGAGTGAATAATATTCATAATTCGGCTCTAAATATAGTTACTAGGTAATCATTTTTAAGTTACATAGATAGTGCATGTTTTGTGAATATTCATCCCCTGCCACGCACCTTTATGGTGACTCGCAGTGTATTAGGCAGATGTAGATGCAGTGGATCTTTCGAATAAAAACAAATACAGCACCGCATTTTCTGTACGCATTGTCGGACACCTTGCACGGCTGCGAATAATTAAATTCCACTCCGAGGACATTGATAAGAGCATCTTACTACACTGTGATAAGTGAGAAATAAGAGAATAAATGTGAAGCGGGATCTTGCACCAGTCATCATCGACTCCTTCCGAACAGACAATATTGAATTTTATGGAAAAATGGGACGATTCGTGGCTTTTTGAAAATATTTTCGCGGATCCCTCGCCCAAATCTCGCGGCACACCCGTACCACTGGTTTCGATCTTATAAACCCGTCTCACCGACCCGTCCACGGTGTTTTTTTTTTACACCCACGCGCGGCCGTTTCCATCCCTCGGAATGCCGCTCCACACCACCCGGACCCGCCATGTACCGTCCTCGTGGGGTGGAGGGGGATGGATACGAGACGAGGCTACGTGGGCACGCGGCTTGCATTACCTTGGCAAAGCCGAGAAATCTGTCTCCGGCACACAGTCGATTCCCATAAAAATGTTTCCAGGTGGTATGCAAGTGGAAAAAAAAGAGGAGCGCGGAGCGAGCAGGTTTGAGCGCGACTCAAATTGGCGAATGCCTTCGGCGGAGAGGATTTTTCTGCGCGGCAATAGAAAGGAGGGAAGAAAACTAATTGAGTCTGCAAGTAGAATGCAGTGGCAGCTGCCTTTCCACAGCGAGAGGACGAAGGCTCGCACACAATACGCCACTCTCGTCACTGTGCCTGCATTTTTTCCTTATCCCAGCATACATCCACAGCATGTATTTCACGCAATACAGCCGGAAACTAACTAAGTTTGAAAATATATACATTTCTGCTAAAAAATTGGCTTTTTTAATTAATCAAATCCTCAACGCCTAGATCTATAAATGTCTTACCCACCGATTCAAAATGTGAGGGTTTGAATCCTTATTTAACAGACATGCATTCCTTACAGAATGACTACTGGTATTACCCTTACCCCTGCATTACCCTTGATGGTCGAGACTAATTAGGGTAATAAAGGAGATTTCAAAAGATTACTTCATTTCAAAAGTGAAGCAACCCGTGACCTTGGGTTTTGGCATAATAACGAGTGGGGTACTATTTGCCAATGTGAGTAACATATCATTTTTTTATAGCATATTATCAGTTCTTTGTACTAAGCGCGGGATTTAATCCAGCATCCTCTAGAGAGAAAATACGAGAGTACTTTTGATCTTATCGACGACTGAAGTCTTTAGAAATACCTTGGTTCATCTGGCTGGCTGTTTTCAAGACTTGTGGCGTTATCATTGCAATTTTTCAGACAAATTTTTACTGACGTAATATTACTAATAAAAATATTGCTAGCACCATTCTGTTTGGAGCTGGGTAAATTACCACCTGCCCTCAGTTCACATCAACTAAATACCTATCCTTCCTCCAACTTTAAAGCCTGCCTAGCAGTCACTATTCTGTCAGGAAGTTCAACATCGTCCTCCCTCTTCATTCCTTTCAATGCCTTATTTTCTTTCCTTGCCTTTAACAGCTCCCCTACCCAGTTGTTTTTCTAAATGGACGTAGCGACACGCCACACCTAAATAGTAATTTTCATCGAGGCAACAGCGTCCACTTGCGGTGGGCGAGGACTTGCACTCGCCAGCTCCCCATTTCCAACGCCTTCACAATGACACCCACTGGGGCAGGGAGTCACCCAAGCGTGTTATTCTGGACGCCCACTGAAGACGAAGTCCGGGAAGACGGTGCGGGGGTGAGGTTGGCGGAGGAGGAGAGGAAAAAAAATGTACACAAGCAGGTGAAAGAAGAGCGGGCGAAGTGAAAGTGGGATTTGTGACGTCCCTTCCGCTCTTTCACTCATGTAACCCTCTCCCCCCTCATCCCACTCGGACGGAGATCTCCTTCCTAACCTGACTCTCGGGAGGCCGCATTCTTGTCCGTCCCGTCCCCACCCCCTAACCACCCACCCACCCTGCCGTCTCGACCAACCCTTTTCCAGACGAGCCTCTCCGATTCCAACCTCCCCGTACTCCCGTGCACACCCTCCGTCAACGGGAGCGGAGGAAGCTTACCTACTGACTGACTGACTTGGGCGTGGAAAGATTCGCGCCCACTCTCCTCCCTTCATGGAAGAGGAGGTCACTCCTCAACTACCCTTTCCATATTGGTAGATTCACGTCCCTTAACTTACTGCCACCCCTCCGCTAACTCCCGCCGAAATAATAAATAAATAATAATTAAGGCAGGATCTCCATGAAGATGTTAAAAATATGTTCACCAAAAAACACCAGGGTACTATCAGGCATGTCAGATCATGAAGATAAAAGATAACAAGAAAGAGATTCAAAAATTCATTTTACCGCTCACAATTCGCAATAGTAGGTAATAGATTACACCTAAGATACTTGGGGGAAACAGAATGGATATTGTAGATTTTGTTGTACAAAATAAATTTTTTTAATGTTAACGTGTTTTGACACTACTAATTAACTGCACGCTATGGACAACATAATTGACTACTATACTTAAAGAAATACCCGACTAATCGATAATTATCACATTACTTTGTGAAAATAACATTTAGATTCGCTTCTCAGGCTTATATAGGTAGTGCATTCACTGACTGGTATAATTATATTCCAGTATCATAAGTGAGGTGTAAATTTAAAACATGCTTGAATAGGATTCCACCCCTGTAGCGTACCCTTGCTATGGCTTCCAGGGCCATATACATATTATCTTCATAACGAACACGATAGCGTTAACTTTATTTTTAATTACGCTTATTAATTACACCAAACAGTGACGCGATTTCTTCAAAATGTGTGCAGCGCTTCAATTCACCAATCTCAGTTGGCAGAGCGAATCATTCCCAGAACGATTTCTGTGAGTAGTGCACTCCAGTTGGAGACAGCGTTATTGATAAAGACAGCGATGACGAAGGAACCGGAAATCTCTCGGGTGTAAGGAACTGATACAGATGTAAGGTACCCAAGCAGGCGCAGGGGATCGGAACAGTTGCGGTAGACCCGGAACAGTTGAAGGGAAATGAAACAGCAGAAGTGTGCCGGAACTGTTGTATGGAACAGGAACTGATGTATGGAACCGGAAAATGTCTCAAGGAACTGGAACGGATAATGTGAGCAGGATAAAACATACATTTCTTCGTTGCGGCTCGTAGGCTAAATGTAAATCTTTGAATGTTTAAATGTTCCCTTCCCCGCTTCTTAAATCACCCCCACATCCAAGAGGTCAGGTCCCGGGAGGGAATTGTGAGAAAAACTGTTAAGTTGAAGTTCTGGATGATATCCAATTAATTTACGACATAGCAAGCGTTTCCAGAAAGTTCGAATTAATGAGGGATCCGATTATGGAAAGCGATTGAAAAAGAGGGAGAAACTTCTTAGTTTCCGAAAATTTTCTTAGATACTCCCTCAAGTCTCCCCAAAAAAAAGCCCCCCAGAAGTGTCTCCTCTAATGAGAGAGGAAGAGATGATTTTCAAGTGTCCACGAGGTCTTATAAAAATTTCCTCTGTAACTCCCTCTTAAAAGAGACGATCCACGAATACGTATCGGATGGTTAATCATGTCACTCCGACACCATCTTTCGCAAGGTGTGTCGAGTTAATGGGATCGGGAGTCGGTCATTCATTTGCCTGGAGACAATCTTACCTCTTGGCTCCGTGCCTAGTCGTGCTTGTCCACATGTTTTATTCACTCGTCGGATCGGCAGTCACGACTTCCGCGGGAGTTATAACGACCCTATCGCTCGACGTCGCCCTATGCACGAAAGGGAAGAGTTAGCTGCTCCCATTATTCCACCTCCCTTCACCATGCGTCAAATTCTGATGTTTGAGTCCCGTTGAGCGGATTCACGAACTCTGTTCCAGGTGCGAATGGGCTCTGAGAAAAATCTATCGATGGGTTTCGAAACAATCCAAGCGTCGGCAAGGGACACCTGGGTTGAAATGTGGGCACGAATCCTTAAAAAGTGAATGATTCCTGCTCGCATAATCCAGACTCGTGGTAGGAGCAGATCTGTGAAATCTGATGTCTTCAAAACGTACACTTCACATATGATGGTCTTGCGAAGTGACATTTATTCAGAGGAAATTTCATAATGGGAAGAGAAAAACTGTTGGAAATTTTTACACAATAAAGAAATGAATCTACTAGACCTTCCGCATAACCCAATGCTAAAAAACAAAGGCTTACCACATTTTATTTTTTGGGTATTTAGAACGTTTATATGCGTATAAATATATACTATATGTAATGTATTGACAAGGGATTAGATGGAAGAGGGGACTTTTAGTCTCAATCTCGCCCCAGTAAAGACTCTTTATTTATCTATCTAGAAAATTTTCAAAAACTCGAGTGCCGTCGTCATCTCTTCTTTCACAAAACTTTCCTCAAAAAAATATTCCTTTAATGTCATGGCTGAACCTATTTAGGAATAACTGACCAAAATTCAGCAAGCAATTTCCTGGTAAGTAAAAAAAATCAAGTTGTCCATCAACACGTGGGAATATTAGGAGGATGCAGATGATTATAATTGCCGCCAAATTATGGAAATCTCGACTAGACGCGAAGCCAATCTCCCATGAAGAGACCTGGAGACGATTTTAGCTGAAGGCTAACCGGAAGCCGACCGATTGCTAGAAAAGGTCCAATAAAGTGACGCCGAGGAGACCTCTCATGAGTCCTAATGGAGCATATCAACTTTTTTTTGCTTCAACCAGGAAGCTGACAGTAAGTCCATCATTCTAGGGATATCAAGTTAAGGAGACATTGAAATTAAATATAGAGTTCCACAGAAATTTATGTGAAACCATAAAATTTCAATTTCAATCTTGATTAGATTCCACAAAGTAACTCCTGAAACCACCCGTTAATTCAAGGAGGAATAATGGCATAGCGGAAGTAAAATCGTACAAAATCCCAGTCTATCCAGTGGAATCTGATATTTATAAAATATAGTCCATACAACAAAATGCAACTTGCACATTCACTCCCATGTACACCAACGAAGGACAGAGTAACGGTTCTACTGGACGCATAGCGAAGTCCGTCGCTATATTATAACAGTAAATCGCCGATTTGTCAAGGTCAGAAACGCGTGCGACAGTTCTTCCACATCTTTCCCGGAGCTAACAATAAATTTTGTTTACTCTTTTGCCCAACGAATAATCCATATCACCAATTATTCAACTAGAAAAATATCTGGACTGAGGAAATTTTTTTTTTGAATTAATAGGGAATACGCCATAAAATTCATCGCTCCAAATGAAATAAATGAAATAGGGCCTGTATATTATTAGATTTTAGATATGAACTGGAGCACGTATGGGTGAAAAACTTCTTCGACCGAATAAAAAGGGAACAAGAGGCGTAGTAGGAATGGTTTATCGAGTGTATAGATACTTTGATTCCCTAGTTGTTACTGAAATGAAGTTGTGAAATTTAGAAATCTACGATCAGCTCTCAACCGCACTATTATCGTCCACCGACGATATTCTTGTTTACCTGCTTCATAATACACCTTAATTATTGTACAGTAATTCGCAACATATTAATGAAAGGTAATACGTAGCTATCGATCTCCTTCAATTGATTTAATGCATCACGACCTAAAACGTCGACAAATATTTTCGGCTACATAGCACCGATTGACCAAGTTTCACGTTAGTACAAGTCTGGTGAGGATACACCCACTGCCATAGACCTTCAACCTTACTGGCAGACGTGGATTTTTATGGAGAAAAATCTCTGCAAGACTCCCACATGACTTTCTTGAAATCTATGATTCGTACCTGACTTAAGCATTCACGCACGGGCACCAAAAGTCTGTCAGTGGAACGCGTATCGTTTCTAGAGCCATCTTGGAACCAGACGGAGATAACGGTCGCCCAGTTTTTAAAAATGTTTAATGGGCGTTCAGTGAAAGCGACGGTGTCATTACTCGCAGGAATTGGTCGAGAGCTTCGGAACCGGCCACTCGAAAACAGTGGAGTAGGTATTCTCGTCTGCGCCCGGTTTTACCCGCACTCCCCACCAACCCCAATCCCCTTAAGTCGCTCGGATTCCCTCTTCTTTTTCTGATCAATTCCATCTCCCTAAGCGTGGCGAGAAACCCGATCGTGTATGGACGCGGTCAACTTTTCCCGGGGGTGGGAAAGATCGGCGGCGAATATGGGGAAAAATAACTCGTTTTCCGATATCCATACCTTTCCTTTTCAATCGGTGAAAATTGGGAAATGCCGTCACGCTAAGGGAATTAACTGGCGGATTAGGACAATGGCAATTGGAAACTTTAGAACCCAAACAAGGGAGTAGGTTATCGAGGGGGAGAGGAGTATGGTGTGTGGCCACACCCAGTGTCCCTCACCACGAATAACGAGAGCCTGGTTTTCCTTTCCATTAAGCTTCTCGGTGACTTTGGACCGGTTAGTAGACGTACGCTTAGGTTTTGAGAGTTTCCGAATGCTTTGTCTTATCTCACACTCGAAACTATTATATCGAATTATAAAAGATTATGCACCTAAACAAACAATATCCATACTCAAGGTGGGATTCGAACTCAGGACCCTATAAGAAGAGTGCTGGGTAAGCGCGTAGCCGACTCGACTACCATGAACGATAGGTAAAGCACAACACGTACTTCCCAAGCTTATCTCTCCAGATAGGAAATCATTCCTTAAACAACATAGATAACCAAAATAAGTGCTTGTTTTTGTCCCCAGCTTATCCTTTTAGGCATAAAAGCATTCCCTTAAGAAGACCGTTTCGGTAGGCAAGAAAATATTGAGTGAATCTCGTGATGGACGTCGCCATAATTTGAAACATTTATGTTCATACAAAAAAGACATCATACCACACCGATCTGAAGAAATAATATAGGGACAAGTTGAAGAGAAACACCGGAATATTTTAGCAAAGAACGGGATAGTTACTGAATACTCGTCGCTATCGCCTTTATCAATAACGCCGGACTTTTACGACTGTCGCTCCTCCCAACTTTCATTTTCCTACATAACCAGAGTTCCGCGGCAGCAAGATTCCTCCCCAAGCCTTAACTTTCGCGTCGATTCTCCCGTTTTACGTAACGTTTATCGGAATAAGGGAAGGACGCCATTAAAAATACTTTCACGCAATGAAAACCTGGGGCGGGCGACGAAGAACTCCTTATAATCACTTCAGGCCAAGCGATAATATCTCTCACGCATAGCTCGCACTTTCCTCATACTTAACTTCCTGGATTTAATTCCTACCCTGTGTCACGCCTCAATGCCTTGGCTACACTCGTTGGGGAGTCTTAGATACTGTTTTGGCCGAGGGCCAACAGGGAGATGATGCATTATTTTCCCCAGTGTTCTGCACGGAAATCGTTACGAAATTTAAGGAAATAACTTGAGGTTTACGATCGCGAGAATTATCCTAACGGAAATTATAGGCTCTAACGCGTGTCAGTCATTATCACTATCTCATCAGCCGTAATTTATATAATGTTTTTCAGCGCATTTTACAAGATCCTTCATTGAAACTCAAGTGGGAAAGTGGGAAGGGAACGATTGAATATTTCACGGTAGCGCGCTAATGGAGTTATATTTTTGTGAGAGGTGTCACTGGAGCTTTCTCAAACAATTATCGCAGTCTTCGCAAATAATCCCATCTCCCTCGCGCTGCCAACTCGCTTTAATCGAGCAGGAAAATCGATTATCACCCTTCCACCTGATGAAAACGCCATCTCACGACATTTGAACGCGAAAACACGAAAATAATACCGCTTCGTGAAAAGCCCATTCGTACCTACTTTGATCTAACTTTCAGTCAATCGTTGTGCATTGACTGCGATTGACGAAACTTCGCCTACAGCGAAATATTGCCATAGTCCGATCCACATACCACTTCCTATACGACCCCGGCAAAGCAATGACGCTCATTCAAAGCAAAAGTATGCGCTTTGGAACGAATCTTGAAAATGCGCTTACCTGTCGACTGAACCTCGCGACCTATGCGGTCATCGAACTAGAATTGCATTCATCGCGAGCTCGAACAAAACGTAACACGAAGTCACCCAAATTTGACCAGCGAAGTATTTGAAAGCGAAGCAATTTTCCCCGACGAGGAAAAATGCAGCGACTGGAGGCAAGGCATCGACACGACATTTTTGAGAGCCCGACACTAAATGTCTCACGATCGTTACACATCTCCGTCGAACGAGAGAGAGAGCGGAGGGAATGAAATTAAATACTCATTCTATGACTGTCGAACATTTAACTTACAAAAATCACTCCCTTCAGGAAGAGATTTCCTCCTTGTTTCGACGTCGCCTCAATGCCTTAGCCGGCGGGAGCGGGAGAAAAATTGAAACAAAATTCATTTCAAATGACGTATCCTGGAAGCAATCAAGCGTTTTCGACCGACACGGATTTCGACGTCCACGTTGAGACACACACCCCATTTTCGGCTAGAGCGCAAGCAACGTATCGCCGACGTAGACTCGAGAGCGAAACCGAAGCACAGTAATTTCGTAAAAATAAAATCAGCCAATCCCGTTCTCTCGCGAAACTTCTCTCGGCTCGGGCTGGCTTGGATTGACGCGCGGTAGCATCCCCACGATCACCTCCCTTTCTTTCCATCCTTCCCTCACATCACCTTTGTAACAACTTACCGTAGACGAGACAAGAAGGAGTTAACCCGGACGGGGATGGAGACCCTGGATCCACAAAATCCGCTACCACACCAGTGAGAACTGGCCGACTGACGGGGCGGTCCCCATATATATAGCCACGAGGGGGAGTGGAAAGCTTCCTCTCCGGGACTCTGTCCCCCTCCTCGCTCCCTCGTCTCCGCCACCCCCTTCCCCCTCTCCCACACCCTCCTCCCTCCCACACCCCTCTCTCTGCCTTTTCCTTTAGCGGACCAACTCCCCCCTCCCCACGCGAGTTTAACCTTCCTCCACTAGGTTCCTCTCTTCGATACCATCCGTTTCCAACTCCCGCCTCCTCCTTCCCGGCAACCTTCCTCAACCCAGGAGGTGGAAAATGCTTAAGAACTCCTCCTCTCCTCACTCCCCCATCGAAAAAACATTCCTTTTGCCCGCTTCGACTCCCCATATTCCTTACACTGAAGTCCACATCCCAAACTATTCCACCCTTCAGTAGAGAAGTACGAGCGACAGATATCATAAGGAATCGACGGAGTCAAAAAATGAACGGTTAAACTAAACTGAAGTAAACCCATTTCGAGACTCAAGCACGGATCTATATAAGTACTGATTGAATTAAATCGACCTTGGTAAATGTAGTTGGCTTGGTGGCTAGATTACTGGCTTCCCACCTAGATGGCCTGGGTTAGAACCCCGGCAGCTGAAGAGATTTTTTTCATCGGTATACCGGTCCCTCCGTGAGTGCTGTGTGGAGGACACATCGAGTACAATATTTAGTCCGTTGAATGGGATGTTAAACCGTGAACCCCTTGGAACCTCTTGTTAAGAGGAGGCTAAAGCCGACGCCAGATTACTCTCCACCCTTCTTTCTTACCCTAAGAAAGTCCTAAATGTATCGCTTTATCCTAAATGGCTCCGTCGGTCGCCTTCCTAAAGCAGTAACAACGACATTATACCTCTCCATGTTCTAAACCGCTTCCCATAACCATCACCAATGGTTCAGGTCTGTATACATAAAGCGCTTCAGACCATGAGAAGAAATGTAACGTCAGAGAGGGAAGAGAGGAAACGAAAGGCACTAATTGGTCCAAAGATTTAAGTTTTATCCTACGGACGGAGCACTGAACATGAAATGCCCCAATCACGGCATCTTCTGAAAGATCGCGCAGAAATCTTTGGATCGGGATTCGAACCCGGCTCCCAAGAGTGGGTCGTCAGTACTCTCGCTATCCTCTCTGAAACCATCGCCCGCGCCTGCTACCTGATACACAGTGAGCCCCATCGCGAGCCGACCGACCCGGATCTCCACTCTCGTTCACCACACTCACCTTTCTTCACAACCTCCCCCACAACCCAAAAAGCCCTACTATCACTCTCGATCTTCTCTCGCCTTGCGCCCCGTCCGCCTTCACTTGTTTTCTGTGCTTCCTTTTGTTTTTCCACCTTCTCTCTCTCTTCCACCGCCATACTACCTCCTCCTTCCCGACCCTGTCTCGCGGTTTTCATTTTTTTACTTGTTTCATTATTTTTTTGCCGATAAATTTATATTCTTTTTTTTCACCATTCGTTTTATCTCGGGTGGCTGAGGCGAAGCACCGAATTCACCCCTCCTCCATCTCCGACGACTCCTCCTTTGCTCCGGTGAGTTCTTAACCTCCTTTGAAGGCAGAGGTTTGAGGCTCCGCTGCCTTTTTCCCTCGTTCCCACCCGATTTTTTTCCCGTCCCACCTCCCGCTCCCCTGTCCTTGCTTCCTTTCCCAAGAGTTTTATTTCCCGCCAACCCTCCACTATCTCACCTTCTCTTATCTGCCATCGGGCTGGAGGGAATTATTTTTCCTTTTCAGACTTCCAGGAATGGTTTTCGGTGAGCATAGATGGTAATCTACCACCTCCCAAGCTATGCGAACTCCGTCAACGTTTCTTTTTTATCACATCTACGCCCGGAGGAAAAATTTCCTTCAGGCCAATCAGATTTGAACGGAGCTAATTACCAGATAGTTGATTTCTTAACGAAAGGTCACTCATGCGGTGCAGACTATTTCAATGAGGAATATCTGAGAAGCTGTTGTACAAAAATGCTGTGGGTGAGAATCAGGAATTAGCCTCCAGGGTGACTTTGCAATAGGAACACTAATTTAAATTTGAGGATGGCGTTTGCATATGTATTCGATTTATCATTTTTCTTGGCATTAGTGACATGCAATAAAGTAATGGAGAGACTGTTGAAAATTGAATCTTAAACGTGAAGCTGATAGATCAAAAATTTGGACTAAATGTTTGGAGCGCCAATAAGTCATCAGATTTGACCTTGCCTAATTAAAACCTAGTTGATATCTTAGCGAAGGTTGTTGAGGGATCTCCGATCATCTCTATGGTTGAGATGATCGGAGATCATTTACCAGTGAAATTATCTCTTAAGTCGAAGTAAAAATGCTGCTGGAAGGAGCCCGACATGTTCATCCTTTATGTATGTGTTACCATGCAAGCTCCTTGACCTGCCCACTGCAATTTCAACTCTGAGTTTGAATTCAATTTTATTACCAGGCGTTTTTTCTTGACATAAGTACGCTCTACCGTTGTACTTATTCGGGGAAGGTAATAGACAGATTGGGTCATTTGCACCATTCAGGGTAGGTGGGTAATTTTTTAGGGGTTGGAATTTTTCATGATCTGAGCAAGGTTAGAGAGAATCCTGGCGTCGGTTTTAGCCTGCTCTCAATGAAAAGCACCGAATAGTCCAGGATCCTACTTCTACAATACTCACGGAGAATATCGAAGGAAAATCTTAAATTTTAGTATTAAAACCCGGACCCCCGTGATCACAGACCCGTACTCTAGCCAACACACCAACCCGGTTCCAAACAATGGCGTATTACCAAGTGACTGAGAGACTGTTGAAGACAAGTAATATTAAACGTGAAACTCACTGACCAAAACACTGCAGGCGTAAACTGTCAAATTATGGACTATTTTTTTTTGTTTCATTTTCTCATTGAACTCCATTTTAATCCATTTGTCACATAGGTTTTGGGCATACGTTTATTGTACGGTTGGCACGCGTAATATCTGTCGAATACCTTCTGATTCTCGTCTGCAAAATGGCTAATGCTTTGCTTTGCTCACGACGGCGTAGCTAACTTCGATCATATACGAACAGTCGTATTGGGTAGAAAAAAATCTTATTGGATCAAATGAATCTAACGACCGAACAGGAAGAGACAAGTGGGAACTTCGATACAATGAGTTCTCTTCTTTCACTCTCTTCTGATTCCCCGGACTCTCCCGATTCCATTCGTTCCAATTTCAATCCCCCCCCCCTCTCCCCAGCATCAGCAGGAGAGAGAGAGAGAGAAGTTCATTTTCTACTCCCTTGCGTGACTTCGAAGAAAAGTCTTTTCGCAAGCTCTCTTATTCACCAGTTCTCTTAGATTTCGTGGTTTCCTATTCCTCTTGCAGAAAAGTTAGATGGAGAAACTCAACTAGAAAAAATATGAGGTATCTCCCACCTTTCCTGATATCATTCAGAAAACTTTGCCTTTAACTAAAAACTTACCCAAGCTTTCGAAAACTGAAAGTGATTCTGATATAGTGATGAATTACTAAAACTAAGGGAAAAGATTCAAATTATTTGACTTACATATTATCATCACCAATAAAAAATCCTGATATAAGTTTATCGCAGCTCTCCACTCGGTTCTCCTATCAGCTAATCTCTCCTTATTTACGTATTTCTTCTCTTTTACATACCTAATTCATCACTTGTTCTATGCCTATAACTCATACGAAGCCTTCCTTTGCCATTCTTCCCGTCCACTTGTCCTTCCTTATAATTCTTCATCTCATCTACATCTACGCGTTAACCTGTAAGCCACTGCGAGGATGTGTGGCAGGGGGTGAAGATCACCAAGCATGCACTATTGACATGCAAACAAGCATCATCAGGCCATAAAGTCTCATGATGTGGCCTATCAAGTTGTCCCTTCTTCTTCTTAGGGTATTCAGAAGACTTCTTTTTTCTCCCACTCTTCTTACGACTTCCTTACTCACTCGGTCGATCAATTTTATCTTCATCATTCTTCTGTAGTACCACGTTTTGAATGCTTTCACACTTCTCTTCTCCGCTGCTGTCATTGCCATAAAGAAACACGCTCCAGATGTACGTTCTGATGAATAGCTTCCATACTTCTACGCTTGTATACCCAGCTGTAAGTAGATTCTTCTATTGGTAGACTGCCCTCTTTGACTGGGATATTCTACTGACTATTTCTTTTCTGCATTGTCCATCGTTATGGACTTATCGGCTTCTCAGGTAAAGTACCTACTCTTTCACCTCTTCAAAGTTTTTGTTTCCTATTTTAACATTGACAATGGCCTCTCCTCTTCTGCTGCATACCAAAATCTTAGTTTTCTTTCTATTGGTCGTCTGGTGATATCTGGCCTTATATCCTTCCCATGGTTACCAGAATCTTCTTCAAATCCTTCTCCATCACTTATATGAAAACATCGGCGAATCACATAATGCTTATTTTTCCCTGTGGATATTTACTCCTGAAGCCTTCTTTTTGATTTCATTCATGTCCATAGTTGCAGCTGAAAATCTTTTTGTCACCCATGACTATCACTTTATAAGACTAAATTAATGATTAAAGTTATTTAAATGAATTCGAGTACACTTAAAAACATACGCTTCCCTCACTTAATTACTAATACACTTCTGGACAAATAAAGGCGCGTTATATCATAGTTTTTATGAAATTTTTATTAATTAAGGCTATACTAAATTACGTTTTTGACAAGGAGACTCTGGGCGCTGAGCGGACGTTACTCGCAATTAATTATCCTTTTGATTAATCCTTGACCTAATTATTAAAATATCCTTTTTTCCTCATACAATTAGGGATATGAATAACGGTAAATATATCCAATACGAGTGTAGCAATATATTGGTAGCTGCAAGTTGGTACGAGCACTTAAAGCTAACCCAACTAACAGCATGATTTTGCATGCTTACTTTGTTTTTTTTATCTTCTTTAAATAGTGAAGTTTAGAAGAGTATATAAATACTAATCCTTTTTTATGCATGATACGTAGTGCATGTTTGGTGGAAATTCTCCCCTGCCACACACCTTTATGGTGGCTTGCAGGGTATTATGTAGATGTAATTCATGAAATGGTGGAATGCAGAAGCACAATCTTGTGGCGTAAATTGACGGGGACACTGTACCTGCAAAACAACCAAGAATATGAAAGAAATGGCATGAAATTCGTATTGCTATCTGACCTCGAGGAGTTGGGGATTGGGACTTAATAAACCGACGGGTACGAGAGTGGTATTCGTGTCCTCTCTTCCACGGAACCTACCTTTCAATTAAGCCGAATGAAGAAATGGGAGGGGTAGTGACGGTATTGCGTCCACGACTCGAGCAAGCTGACTCATCTCGTCGACTACCACCTTTTGTTTGCGCTGCGTTCTACCCATAGTTTACGCACCTACCGCGTTTTTATCTCACGTATTTTTTCCCACTCTCCCTTTTCGCCTCCCTTTCTCTTTCATTTGTTTCCACTCCCATGCGTCGTCCTTCGCGTCCTCCCCCCCACTTCCCTTCCCCACTTCCGGACTACGACGATCACCGGCTCCAGGGCTCTCGTCCTTCCCAATTAAAGCTTTGTTTCCAGAGGGCACATAAAACGCGAGCTGGAAAATTGTGGGCAACCCACCATCATTCTAACATAATTCTTCCCAAGAGTAATCATCCACAATAGGCAATATTATAAGCGTTTACGTAGGTTTAATATTAATAAGCAAATAATTTGGGGATCGGGTTGCTGTTGTAGCTAGAGTACTGGCCTCCCATCCCGAGGGTCCGGGTTCGATTCCCGAGAGTGGCGGATTTTTCAGTGGCAAACCGGTCCCTACTTAAGAGCCTAGTGGAGGGCATTTCAGGTTCAGTACTCCGTCCGTCGTATGGGACGTTAAGCCGTGATCCCCTTGGTGCCTGTTGTTAAGAGTAGGCTAATGCCGACACCTGGTTTCTCTCCACCATTCCTCCGTTTCCTGAGAACTCCTACCATTACCCAATTACCTCCTATCCGAAATGGCTTAAAGCTTGCGTGGTGATAACTAACACCCTGCCACACACCCTAAAGGTGGATTGCGCAGAGGGCAGTAGCTTTGGTGGTAACCAATGATAAGGAGATACGCCGATGACGGACTCATTAAACTAACCCACAAATGACGACGAATTTCATGAATATCGACGACCTTTTTTTCTAAAAGTTTCAAGTTCATCTATCCCATATAGCTGTGGCCTTACTTTAGCAAGTCGTCAACCACTTGCTAAATTAAGGCCTTGGTGGTATATAAGGGGTAGCGATGGATAAACATGATCATCGTGAGAGGTTCTCCATCGAAACTTGATATTGCAGTGGAGGGAGGCAAAACTTACCCGTGCACCCTACGACGGCATCGGATTAGAAGACTTAGGAAGAGCGGACGTTGAAGACTCTGGCCCGTCTGACCCGTCAACGAAACTGTAATGCACCAGGTTCTCTCCTCTGCCTCGCCCCTTCCGAGAACTCGAAAAAAATTACGACAAAAAGAAACGATTCTCGGTTGAAAGCGTCGTGCCGAGATAGTTTTGTTTTCTCTCCGGGAGTGTGGAGAAGCGTTGGAAACCGGTGACCTTAGGAAAGGCTGTAAAATGGAAATCAGTTCCCGGTGACTGAAACCCAGTAATTTTTCTGGAAAGCGTTTTCGAAACACTATCTGGAAACGTGGTGCCGTTGATATTTAGGTGACTATTATGAGGTCCTGATTCCAAATATTTTCGTCCTCATTTCTCTAAAACTGATCGAACTGTAGTGAGCTTTTTTCCTAGGATGGAAACTACTTTACGGAGAATCCTAAAAGGCACATCAAAGGTACATGGCAAAAGGTTAACCATCACCAGACATATGTTACGTACATGAAATCAATACATATAGAGCTAAACCTTCTGAAAATGGTGTTAATTAGAGAGGTACCAGGCGCATAAAACTAGGCGATTTATAAGCTAGGAGGAATATGATTTTTATCAATGGGTGAAAGGTTTGTCTGCATTAGTATTGATATTAATTATGGTAGGAATGCATAATGGAGTGGGTGGTTAAACCATTGTATCCCATGGCACCTTGGTTGCCTTCATAAACAGGTAATAAAGGCAATAAACTAATCTGCTAGGATTTATAAAAAGAGTACTAGGGAAATGTGATGAGAAGACAAAAGAGCGATGTTACTTTTCACTAGTTAGGCCCCACCTTGAGTATGCAGCCAGTGTATGGGATCCTAATGAATTAGGTTTGATCAGAGAACTAGACAGTGTGCAGCGTAGAGCAGCTAGGTTCGTTAAAAGATGTTACGATAGGTTGAGTAGCGTTTCAGAATTAATACAATAATTAGGGTGGGAATCATTATCAGAGCGTAGGTTTAAGTACAGATTAAATCTATTAGAGAAATTTCAATCGGATAGTTTTACTGAAGATTTTAGGCACATATTAAAAACACCAGCGTATTATGCCAGATTCGACCAGCCAAATAAGATTAGAGAGATAGATTGTTGTACCGATAGATTCAAAATGGCATTTTTCCCCCGTACTATAAGCGAACAGAATAGGCAGCATAGGAAAGGGATAGGTAGGGGAAATATTTTAGAGTATTCTGCAGTGCATGATGCATGTATTAACCCCTCAAATACTCTAGATACTAACAATCTAGTTGCATGAGACACTTTAGTTGCTTGTTTGCATGTTAGTAGTGCATGCTTGGTGATCTTCACCCCCTGCCACACACCCTCGCGGTGGCTTGCAGGGTATCGTGTAGATGTAGATGTAAATCTGCTAACAAAAACCTACCATGACTTGAAAAATGCAGAGGATAGAGGTCTCCTGGACTTGAAATTGAACCATTGACCTTTAGCTAGCCGGGGTTATGCGCAGATCACCACACTACCCAGGATTTTTGGTCCCACAGACCATTCATTTTTACGCACTCGCTTTTCATACTTAATTGTTATGAAAAATCAACGTACACTATACCGTGAATCCTAACTGACTTTAGTTATCGGTTGTTTCTCCTTTCCCTTAAACAACACGGACCATTGGAAAAACTGACCCGAAAAGAATAGAAGCCTTCGAGACCTGGTGCTGGAGAAGGATGCTGAAGATCAAATGGTCAGATAGGGTGAGAAACGAGGAGTTTCTCACCCTATCTGACAAGGAGGAGTTATACAGAAGAATTGGGGAAGAAAGAGCACTGTGGAGCACCATACGCCAAAGAAGAACACGGTGGGTGGGCCATGTCATGAGACACAACAATTACGTGGGAAGCATAATGCAGGGAAAAATTGAAGGGAAAGTCCCCAGAGGAAGACCAAGAGACAAGTACTTGGGGCAAGTCAAGAAGGATACGGGGAAGAAGAACCACAGGGAAATGAAGGAACTGGCATGGGATAGGAAGAAATGGAGGGCTTCAGTATACCAATACTAGGATTGTAATACTATGTATGTACGTAAAACAACACTCGCTTTTCTTCCATTACTCATCACAAAACCATCCTTAATCCGCGGTTGAAGCACGTCTTAACTAAGGTGGTTAAAGGTGGAAAATAGAATGAAATACTTCTTGGTAATGTTCCTATTAAAAATATTCGATAATGGAACCCCACAATATCTCGTGGACATGTTTAATAAATAAACTCTGGGGAGGATTTATTTTACTCGAGCAAATCCTTATCTGTTTTATTGCCCTAGCTATCACACCACCACCTACCAACACTCTTTTCAAGTAACCTCAATAAAAGTTTTGGTACTCCCTACCCATGCATCTAAAACAAAGTTCATCCGTTGAGCACTTTAAAACAAAAATGTACAAATTCTATTGGAATTGTAGCATAAGTAAACTATTTAAATCATTAAAGTAAGAGTTTAATCCTCGTACATAAATATTAGTCCTCAATGGAAAAAATATGCAATAAATGTGTGAGTTATATAGAAGCAGGAAATCTATTACTATATACTACATGTACCTACTTGGTGTTTTACTGCAGAAGATGCAACGAAATAATTCTTATAATGCATCGGAAAATACAAGTGGGAAGAATAGCTGAGGGCCAAGCAAATATTGAACTAGAAAATTGAGTAATAAAGTGGATAGCAGTACTGATCCAATCTTAGGGATGGTTGATGATTGTTCCTTGGGATAACGGTATGATAGTGGCGGCTGATGATTTCTTTTAAGTGTTTTCCGTTAAGGTATCACTTTGCCCAATATTTAAAATTCAAATACATTAGTCATTTGTCCAGTAAAAGGAAATGATAGCCCTCTTGTGACTAGCTGACTAGAATAAGGTAGTACTTGTATGATATTGATGTTAATTTTTTGCTGATATTGTAATTGGAATAACATATGTCAGTAAAGATGATTTCAAATTATTGTTAACAAATACCAAATACAAAAAAAAGTTGGTAATTTGATTTTTGTACCTGTGGATGACTGAAAATCGATAAGTTTTGTATTTAAAATTGCGATGTTGAATATGTGTAATAATCATGTAAAGCCGAGCTGTTCTCTACTTAAATGTTATTGTTCTTATAGGGCGTGCCCTAGAACAATAAGAAAATCAATCTATCTATCTAAGTAAGTCACTCCTATTAATATAATCTACGAATGATTTTCTAGTTTCGGTATAGGATTATCCGAGTTCGGATATCACCGAGCGAAATGGGACAATAACCGCCCTAACTTCCTTCACGCTTTTGGGACACGCCCCGCGGACAAAGCTAGCTAAATACGAAAGGTCCAACTAGGCGACCAAATGCGGTTTTCCCCGGGACCCATTCGAGCGCGTGCATTATTTATTACCACACCCCAGATCCTCGGAGACGGGTTTTTAAAAAAAAAGTATCTTTCCACCTCCGACAAGGCGGCGGACAAATATTGGCAAGGGGGCGTCGAGCGGTGAAATGTTTGCTCTTTTGTATTTTTTTTTTTAGTTTCGATATTTCGGGCTCCGGACAGCGCCCAGATTAGCGCGAGATCTCTCGTATCGATTGTTCGGAGGAGCGGAAATTTGGGGGATGATGGAAAAAAAACTGAGAGGTCGTGGCGGTGAAAGCGGCGTGTAGTCGAGCAGCGTGCATTTATGTGGAGCTTGAAGGTTTATGGAGGGTGACGTCATGGATCTGGCAGCTGCATTGTGTGCTTACCAGCTGAGACGTCGGGATTTCATCGCGGGGTACGGTGAACTATCAACTAGGTGCTGCTTCGTTGTCAGCGTGAGGCCATGAGAACAATAGAGCAATGGTGGAGTACAGGGGGAGACAAAAATTGAAAATGTAAACCCGAAGATCAGTACATGTATTCATCCTCATATGGTTGAACTAGATAATTATTATAATGAATTCATTAAAGAAATAACGATAAATAATAACAAAGAAATATGTCTCGGCTTGGGACTAGTGAAACTTGCAGAAGAATACATAATTCGTTTTCCCGAATTCACCTGTCTATGTAGAATTGCCTTTTCCATTTCAGTTATTTACGTGAAAATTAGCAATAGATGAAATATAACATTTTCAGTCCGTGTCATTATCATTAATCCTTAGTGAATTGATAAATATGTAGATACTCGATAGGTTATGTGAGGAAAATATGTATGCATGATATTTAATATTCATTAGGTCCCAACGAATGAGGAAGCGATACTAAAGCGAATATTAGGATTTTTTTACTTTATGTAAAAAATATACCGATTATCTCTCTCCATTGTGAAAGCACAGAGCAAATTCTGGAAACACAACACACCAACCAAGTTTTGATTTTACCTCTATTCCAAGGATTAAAGAAAATTTTAATCTGGTCCAAAACAATAGGAAGTATTTAGTATACAAACGTATGTCTTATTCTAGTCAGCTAGTCACAAGAGGGCTATAATTTCCTTTTACTGGAAAAATGAATAATGTATTTGAATTTTAAATATTCGGCAAAGTGATACCTTCACGGAAAACATTTAAAAGAAATCATCAGCCGCCACTATCATACCGTTATCCCAGGGAACAATCATCAACCATGCCTAAGATTGGATCGGTACTGCTATCCACTTTATTACTCAATTTTCTAGTTCAATATTTGCTTGGCCCTCAGCTATTTTTCCCACTTGTATTTTCCGATGCATTATAAGAATTATTTCGTTGCATCTTCTGCAGTAAAACACCAAGTAGGTACACACGGTTGGTTTTCGAAGGTTTTTTACTGTCTCGTGCGGGAGTTTTTCTGCATTGGGTTATTTTTCGCAAAAGATACCTTAAGTATAATAATCCTTATGTGTTTGTTACATTTGCGTACGCTGTCAACTCACAAAAATCATATTGCTCTGATTCAAAATTATGATATAGTATATGTGTGGGTGAATATACATACATTGTTTTTAGCTATTATTTTATGTTATGCATCATGTATATTTATGTGTTTTTAGTGTAGTGCATGATGCATTAATTAATCCCTTAAATATTATAGATACTAACAATCTAGTTGCATGAGACCCTATAGTTGCTTGTTTGCATGTCAATAGTGCATGCTTGGTGATTTCACCCCCTGCCACACACCCTCGCGGTGGCCTGCAGGGTATCGTGTAGATGTAGATGTGTTTCTGTTTCAACTTTTAATCGTGCCTGTTCCTTTTTTTTGTTATCTTTCCGTTCCTGGTAAGAGCAATCATAATACATGCCTGGAAATGTACATGTAAATATTTTGGCTAGGGGTTAAATGGCAGAAGGTAATTTAGAGTTTCAAATTCACCCCAATTAAAAAAATATTATATTGTAATTACCATGATCTTCGCTTTACTCAGGTTAAAAAACATGGAATCTAGAGCGAGAAGATATATTGTAGCAGAAAACGAAAATGTTTTCACATTACATTTCACAAAATTAACACACTGACGACCGAAAGACTCAGGCATATGAGGTTACATAGGCTGATAAGTTATTGGGGCGAATTACACGATTGTAATTGTGATGAATTTTTTCATGATAAGGATGCACTTTTGTTGATAAGGATGTACACAATACTAACATATTGGTGATTTCGCTCCAAAAAATGTTATAAAGATCACACTATATTAGCCAAGAGGTTGAATTGGCACAGCCTGTAGGCCTTAAGCTGATTGGACGTCGGGAAACAGCCGGAGATATTGTGAAACGCACTATCGAGATTAATTCACAGCAAATCTTGGTACGCCTGCTACATGGCTCGCAGTTTTTACGAGTTCTTGTGGATCACTATGTCCAGCCAGTTCTCTCTTGGACTAAACCTGCAGTATTTTACGCCTCAAATCCAATCCCATTTTCATTCAATTCGTCCAAAATTGATGGTTATTTTTGCGAACTACAAGGTATCATTCAACACATTAACTAATGAATGGAAGAATTTACGCCGGCCGTCGTAGATAGATAGATAAATAGATAAGCGTCCTTATTGTGGCGAGATTGGGACTAAAAGTCCCCTCTTCCCTCTAACCCCGAAACAGGTTGTACACAGGTCGGTAACTGGCTAGCCCGGCAGCCTTATGGTCGCGGGTTCGAATCCTTCCCAGTGTATGGATGTTGTACTTGTCCCAGAATTCAGCTTTCAAATTAGACGTATGACTACAGCCTTTGCCGTTTTAGCACTTAAAAATTCAAGTTTACTAACACAAGGAGGACTTCACCTAAGCTGCAATCATTATTGTTTGAGTAAATGATTGCCACAAAGGATGACTTCCTCCAACTACGCGCGTCTACATCGTACTCAGCACATCACCACAAGGGTATACAGCGGGGATATCGGACGCGCATTAATGACGAAAGATAAATCACATTACTAGTAACTACAATATCGATATTACAGTTATGAACTAATTTAGCGGGGTAACACGACCATTTAACATTCAGTACAGCCTCCCACCTCAAACGGACATCATGCCGGACTGAATATGCACAAATATATATTTATGCAATAAAATATTTCTGATTACATACTGAATACGCAAGGTGAGACAAAAACAGTTACCTACACTCTCGCGCTTACATTTAGAGGTTCATGCAAAAATGCAAAAGAGACTAACATCTAAACCTATCGTAATTCGTATAACATATGCATGACCACTTCGACTAAATCTACAATTGTCTCTTATTGTACACGTAAAGAATGATATTCCAAACCTCTGTGTTCTACTATCTATTTCCTAAATCTTATCTCCCTGGTACAACCTACCGTGTGCTTTAAGTTTGAGGTTCTACATTTTTTATATAGATATGTGTTTACCGTATAATAACATAACATAGCATAGACTTTAACGTAAAGTATAATTTAACCTTAACGAAACGCATACCTTAACGCTTAACGTTTTCAGAAAAGCTATCTGTTTTAAATTAATGCCGCGTGTTTAGTATTCATTTCAATCTGCCATTTGTTTCCTTTCAGTGAGGGCTTTAGTAGTGGATAGAGTATTGTCCTCCCACCTTTAAAGACCGGCACTAGAAGCACGAGAGATATTTTATTTGAGAACAGATCTTTATCTGGATGTCGTGTGAGAAGCATTCCAAGTTCAATACACCGCCCATCGGATGGGATGTAAAGATGTGGACCCCTTGGCGCCTTTCTGAGCAGTCTGGTGTTGACGCCGAGCTTCTCTTTACCCGTTCTACTTTCGATACCTGCCCAATTACAAAATCTCTCCCACCAGTCTGAATCACTTTTAAGCATGGCACCGACCTGAATTCTCATCGACTTCTTCCTTTGAGTCCTACATTATACATATGGTTGAATAAACTTAAAGCACTACTTGCAGTGAAATTTAAGAGAACGCATTCTGGCCGCGATAGCCAAGTCATTATGCGCTGCCTGGCAATGTTTATGCATTCTATAGATTCAGGCTCACCCTTGTGAAATCTCATGGCAAATAAATATATTTAAAAAATTGTAAATTCCACTCCATTTATTAAAAATACGACCGGTTTTATCCAACAATGGAGGAATACGGTCAGCCTGCTATAGCCCACCGTTAGAAAAACCGATAATGTTACTATTGAGAGCTCTGGAATTAAAAAAAATTATTGTAAAGGGGAACAATTAAAACAACATATGGAGGTTAGTCGATGGCAGAATCGAGTGGAGAGCTGGGTCAAACCAATCTCAGATTGATGACCAGGGGCGAGGATTAATTACCCGTGCCCTAACTCAAACTTAATTGGACGGATCCCAGATGCTGCTGTGACTCTCGTCGCCATTAGCGAGAGGAAATCCGAGCGATCACTTTTCTCGTTTTGTGATAGAGGCGTCCGTGCCTCACGACCGCCCTCGAATGCGTTACGATTGAGTTCTCCGCCTTCCCAGCGCGAGTCACCCGGGACGCTCACGACCGTTCCAGCAGACTCGCCTTAGACACCTGGGAAGCCGTCTCTTGGAAGAGTGGACCGGGAACGCCTTTAGATCAAGGGGGAAGGGAGGCTGAAAGTTGGGGAATGGGGATCTAAGTGAGAGAGACGAAGTTTGTGAGTGTGCTGCGCGCAGACGAGTCGGTGCAGAAACCGAAAGCTCCTGCCACTCGGCGAGGCGGTGTCTCGCCTGAGCCTTCAGAGTCGGCTGGCCTGCTTACTCCGGGACAGGACTCATCTGTGGCTTTAGACCAAGAGGTTAAGCACAAGGATGCAAATGGAAGGCTGAAGAGAAACATGAGGTGTCGGCATTAAACAGCGACTTACGAATGGCGCTAAGGGGTCAACGGTTTAAAATCTCATTCGACAGACTGAGTATTGTATTCCAACTGTACTCTACACGGCAATCGAGGAGATAATGGTGTACCGATGAAAGATCCTTGCCACTTCTTGGATGAGAACCTGGACCCTGGGGTTGTGAGGCCGGTACTCATGCCACTACATGAACCAGATTTCTAGATTAAAGATAGCGAGTGAGTAAGAAGAGCAATCTCATTGAATGACTACGCGATATGACTAATATTTTATGCTATTTTATTTGATAAATCCAACCCCTACGCCGGAATAGGATACTTACAATACCTGGACTCAATCTTCCAACGCCTATTAAGTTAATAGAAAACTATGAAGCAGTGATCGGCGGAGGCGACGTGCAACTTACGTTGCCATTTGTTCAATTTCGGCGTAGTTGAATAAAGGTAGGATTTTTTCAAGGAACAGAGGAAGGGTGGAAATAAACCGGCGAAGGATTAGCGTGCCTTTAAAGAAAGGTGCCAGGGGTATCACAGGTTAACGTAACATACCGGACGAAGCACTGAACTGGAAATTAAGCCCTAAAGTAGTGGCTTTTCAATCAAACAACACACGCAATTTTTCACAGTGTATTCATGCACTACCCATTTCCATTCATTTCATTACTCATTGAAGTCATATTTAGGTTCAAGAACTCAAGATTACTCTGTGAATAGAAACGTGAAGATTCAATCGATTCATTTCGATGCATATGTTATTGTTTTTTGCTGATGTGACAAGATCCAAATTTTCTGACCTTAAAGCCAGGGAAGCTCCTTCCACTTCTCAATAGCTCTTTCGAAAAATCGTTGTTTCCAATGAATCCAGTCATCCATTTTCCTATTTTCCAATGGATCTAGATACCAGTCACGAATATAAGATAAGTTTGATATGGCGTTGTATTTAAACATCATAACGAAAAATGTCTTAAAATACAATCCCTCAACATTTTGAAAAATTGCATTTTAAGATTATTCTCGATATTATCATTATTTATCGTTATATTTGGAAAGGCGACTGATAATACCAAAGGTTTTCTGCACCATTGAAGGTTTATGGGTACTTCGGAGGAGTTAGTCATTATTATAAAGTGAAGGAAGAATTTAAGAAAACGCGATGTCGGCATCAGTCTACTCTAAATGAAAAAGACTAAATGGCTCCCTATTTTGCGTCCTATCCGAAGGACGGAGTACTGAACTTAAAGTACTGTCGAAACTACTTCCAAATGCCCCACAAAAATCTGCCTCTGGCGGAATAGAACACAGCACCTCAACTTGGAAAACCAGTAGTATGGGGACTAGGATGGGAATTATGTACTATCAGAAAGTAGGTTAAAATTTAGGTTAAACCTTTTAAGTAAATTCGAAACCGATTTCTTCACAGATGACGTTAGATATATATTAAGAACTCCTGCGTATTATGCTAGGTTTGATCAGATTAATAAGATAAGAGAGATAGATTGTCGTACTGATAGAGCCCTTGCGGGCTCGAGTCGATGAGCTCGAGAAGACGGTGGATAGTCTTCGCTCTCTCGTGAAACGGCTGGTGACTACGTTGGAACGGTCGAGGGGGAGTGGGGGTCGGCCAAGGCCTTCCGCACGCGTTGGTGCGGGGGCGAGCCCTTACACTGGCGTGGGTTGGAGGGTTGAGGACGTTCCCCGCACACCCGAGCCTCTAGCGGAGCCTACCTCCGAATCCGGGGGAGAGTGGGAAGTGGTCCGTAGGAGGAGTCGTGGGGTCACACTACACAAACGGGGAAATGCAGAGGCAGAGGCTGAGCCTTTCCCCGTTAGTAATAGGTTCGATGGGCTGGCGGAGGTCGGCGCATCGAACGCTCCGCCTCCGGAGACTTCGCCGACTGGGAGTCGGGAGGGAAGGGAGGGAGTATTAGTGATAGGTAGCTCCAATGTCCGCCGAGTAGCGGACTCGATGCGTGCCAGGGCCCGTCGGGAAGGAGGTGGTGAATCCCGAGGGAAAGGTGACGAAGAACGGGTACGTTCCTGGTGTATACCAGGAGGTACGGTGCCCCAGGTGACGAAGGCGTTGAAAGCAACGGTCAGTGCCACTAACTGCTCCAAGCTGCACGTAGTCGCCCATGTCGGCACTAACGACGCCGCGAAACGGGGGTCCGAGGATGTAATGGATTCCGTAAGGGATCTATGCACCGAGTTCCACCGTGTTCGTGGAGGTCTGGGTATCGATATGAGGCTGACTATATGTAGCTTGGTACCTAGGACGGATCGGGGGTCGATGGTTTGGAGCCGAGTTTTAGGCATAAACCGGAGACTCCGTGAAGTCTGTGGGAGCGAGGGAGCTGAGTTTTTGGACCTCGGGCCGGAGCTGGAAACGTGTCGGGTGCCCCTGAATCGCTCGGGTGTCCACTACACGGACGAGGCATCGTCTAAGGTAGCGAGTAGGATACTGGAGCATACACGTAGGGTTTAGCTCAGGTGGTAGCCCAGAGTGCAGGTCAATCCGCGGGGGAAAAATCGTGCAAGAATTTGACAGAACATGCAGAGTAGTTTTAGAAGGTCAGAGAAAAACACATGGAGAGAACGAACATGATAATTCATCAAAGGTAAGAGGTAGACCAAATAGTTTGTCCGTCAAAAAATTATCGAGGAAAATTTTAGTTGGAAAGGAGCACCAAGAGAGAAACAGATTGGAAGAAAAAATTTCAGTGATAGTAGTGAATTGTCGTAGTATAAGAAATAAAGTAGCAGAATTTCACCACCTCATTAAGAGTACTAATGCAGATATAATCGTAGGTACAGAAAGCTGGCTTTCGAAGGACATATCAGATCATGAAGTATTTCCGAAGTGTTTTACAGTATACAGAAAGGATAGAGTAAGCAGAAACGGAGGAGGAGTTTTCATAGCTGTGAAGGACCCGTATGTCAGTAGAAGAGAACTTATTTCAGAGCGAAATGTAGAAAGTATTTGGTGTTCCGTTAAAAGTAAAAGTAGTAACGCAAAAAAGATATATGTAGGTGCATATTACAGGCCACCGGACGCAGACGTCAATTCTATAATAGAGCTAGAGTCAGAGATACGCACATTACTTTCTGGGAAGAATGATAGAGGAATAATAGTAGGCGGAGATTTCAATCTCCCCTCGATAGACTGGAATACGTGTAGTTTCATTGCAGGAGGTAAGGATAAGGAACATTGCGAATCACTGTTGAACACCTTTACGACACATTCTCTACAACAGCTAGTAACAGAGCCGACCAGGGGAAACAACATTCTAGACTTATTAGCAACAAATATACCCGAGAGAGTTCTAAATACAGTTACAGACACAGGAATTAGTGACCATAAAATAGTGCATGCGAAATTTATTGTAGGCGTTGAAAGACATTATAAACCAAGGAGGAGGGTGTACTTATTTGGCAAGGCAAATTACGACGGTATGAAAGAGGAATTAAGGGAAGCGTTTAATGTATTCAGCGAACAAAGCAAAGGATTAAATACAGAGGATTCGTGGAGAGAATTTCTTGAGGTCACCCGTAACGCAGTTCATAAATACATACCAAGTAAATATATTAGTGATAATACAGAGCCAAGGTGGTATAACGCGGAGGTTAGGAAATCACTAAAGCGACAAAGGGTATGCCACGCTAAGATGAAAAATGCCAGACGGGGTCTATCGGTAGAGGAAAAAAATGAGCTAGTTCAAAACTATAAAAAATCGAGAGCATTAGCAAGGAAATCATGTCGGCAAGCGTTATCACATTTCAAGAGCAAGATGTTAGGAGAATATTTAGATAGCAATCCTAAAGCGTTTTGGTCATATGTGAGAGAGCTTCAGGGAAATAAGTCCACAGTGCACACACTTAAAAATGATAAAGGAATCAGAGTCACCAGCAGTGTAGAAAAAGCCAACACTTTAAACACCTTCTTCCAAAGTGTATTCAACTCATCGTCACAAAACGCAGTGGAACCACCGCCGAACACTTTCAGTGAGAAAATGCCCGAAATAAACATTTCATGTCGCGGAATAGAGCAGCAGTTAAAAAGCATAAGTAAAAACAAAGCACCAGGTCCCGATCAAATTCCTTCCAGAGTTTATAAAACATTAGCTTCTGAAATAGCCCCCTATCTAGAAATAATATTCAATAAAACACTAAAGAACCACACAGTACCCAAGGATTGGAAAGTAGCTAACATTACACCTATATTTAAAAGCGGTGATAGGGAAGAACCTAGTAACTACAGACCCATTTCACTCACGTCAATCTCTTGTAAGATATTTGAGCACTTAGTAGTCAGTTCGATCATGGGGCATTTGGATAGTCAGGGATTACTCATAAACAGCCAGCATGGGTTCCGGAAAGGTAGATCTTGCGAGACACAATTAGCTTTATTCGTACACGATATTTTAGTCCACGGCGAAAGCAGTACTGAAGTTGATGCGATATTTTTAGATTTTAAAAAGGCTTTCGATAAAGTTCCTCATGACAAATTAATCTTGAAGTTAGAGAGTTTTGGTATAAATAAAGACGTTGTATGTTGGGTAAAAGAATTCTTAAGTGGGCGAGAGCAGAGGGTTGTCATAGATGGTATCATGTCGGACACAATCGAAGTCACATCGGGAGTTCCCCAGGGTAGCGTAGTAGGTCCGCTTCTATTTCTTTTATACATAAACGATTTGGGTACCGTAGTTAGTAGTAACCTTAGACTTTTTGCAGACGATGCGGTGGTGTACAGGGGTATATCAAACGAAGAGGACATGAAATCACTTAGCAAGGATTTAGATGCAATTCAAGAGTGGTGCGACAAATGGCAGTTAGAACTCAACCTTAAAAAGTGTGTAGCTATCAATTTTTGGAGGAGGAATAATTCGATAGAGCGATCCTATAGAATTAATAACACGAAGATCGAAAACGTTGAAACCGTAAGATATTTAGGTGTAACAATCACTAAAGATTTATCGTGGGGAAGACACATAAGGGAAATATGCGGCCGAGCGAAGAGAAAGCTAGGATTTATAAAAAGAGTACTTGGGAAATGTGATGAGAAGACAAAAGAGCGATGCTACTTTTCACTAGTTAGGCCCCACCTTGAGTATGCAGCCAGTGTATGGGATCCTAATGAATTAGGTTTGATGAGAGAACTAGACAGTGTGCAGCGTAGAGCAGCTAGGTTCGTCAAAAGGTGTTACGATAGGTTGAGTAGTGTATCAGAATTAATACAAGAATTAGGGTGGGAATCATTATCAGAGCGTAGATTAAAGTTCAGATTTAATCTATTGCAGAAATTTCAATCGGATAGCTTTACTGAAGATGTTAGCCACATATTGAAAACACCAGCGTATTATGCTAGATTCGACCAGATAAATAAGATTAGAGAGATAGATTGTCGTACAGATAGATTCAAAATGGCATTTTTCCCCCGTACTATAAGAGAACAGAATAGGCAGCATAGGAAAGGGATAGGTAGGGGAAATATTTTAGAGTATTCTGTAGTGCATGATGCATGTATTAACCCCTCAAATACTATAGATACTAACAATCTAGTTGCATGAGACCCTTTAGTTGCTTGCTTGCATGCTAGTAGTGAATGCTTGGTGACCTTCACCCCCTGCCACACACCCTCGCGGTGGCTTGCAGGGTATCGTGTAGATGTAGATGTAGATGTAGATTTAAAATGTCGTTTTTCCCGCGTACCATAAGGGAGCACAATAGGCAGCGTAGAAAAGGGATGGGTAGGTGAAATATTGTCTGTAGTGCAAGATGCATGTAATAACAACTAATAATCTCTTTCTTATTATGTAGATACTAACCATCTAGCTGCATGTGGCCCTATTATCTAGCATGTCTCCATATCTTAGTATCTTAGTTGCATGTTAATAGTGCATGTTTGGTGATATTCACCCCCTGCCACAACGAGTGTGTGTGGCAGGAGGTGAAGATCACCAAACATGCACTATTGACATGCCACACACCCTCATGGTTGCTCGCAGGGTATTCCGTAGATGCAGATGTACCATAGCCACCACATCAACCCAACACACAACACCTAACTTATTTATAATCCCTGGTGTACGAAAGGGTTATAATAAAGAGGATGAAGAAGTATCCTCGCAAAATTCTGTTCAATCAAGCAACTTTCCACAAATACCTGTTCATGGTAGCATGCTTAAATTAAAATTAAAGCTTGCATTTTTGGCTTCGTGCGCATATAATCTTTTCAAGTAACAGACTTCATCACTTTATATTACACAAGTTCGCCACATAAAAATGAGCCGTCGTTCGACGGCATCCAATTGTTACATTTCTAACCACAATTCACCTCAGTATATCATATAGCTCAAAGTGACGAAAAAACAACCTCAGAGACATCCCATATCGTTTACCTCTCTCCATTTCGGAGCCAACTTTTTTTCTTATTTTTAATACCAGTATTCCAAATTGGCCAAAACTTATCTCCTCCGCTGCTGTGTTGACATCCGAAATGTCGGAGATTCCCATCCATACTCTTTTCCCTTGAATGTTGCGATACATATCAACCTGCTACTCGCCTTGAGCTACAAATAACTCAGGTCTTCAGAAAAATATTCAAATCATTGATCGAGGATTCGAAAAATTACGAAAAAACTGAATTCTAAGCAAGTAACCCTTTACTGTGCGCTTTTGTATTTTAAGGATATAGGCAATTCATGGAGTGGCATCAATTAAAAGGTGTAAAAGAGAAGAAATATGCAAATATGAAGAGATTAGCCGATAGAATGATTCAGTGGAGAGCTGCGTCAATCCAATCCCAGGATTGCTGAATGATGATGATGATGAGGCACTCCATTTTTACTCGATCTTCACCACATTTTAAGCAAATATTACTGATGTTTTTAAGCTGCCCATGCGTCAGCTTCCGAATAAAATTTCTTTGAAATCAAAACAGCCCAAAAACGCCACTTATGAGTTCAATAAGTACACGCATATTAAAATCGAACGGGGAATGTAATTACCTTCGTAGAGACCGATTACGGAATGATCGAACTTTAATTTCCCTCGAGAAAACGCACCTTTAATGTGGGAGATTATGTGCCGGAAGTAATTGGGTGGCCTCATTTCTGCAATGAGAGATAGTTACGATAGAAAAATTACTCCATCAGGATGAGAATCGTAATTTCCAGTCATCAATATTAAGATTGGTTTTGCGCAGCTTTCCAATATGTAGTTTTAAGAATTTTACGCAACCCATCGGCTGTAACTTCTTTGACGAACATATGTTTTCAATAAATTCTTCCCTTTTGCATCTCCTATCGAATAATCATTCCCTACCATAATTATACTCTATTACGCTATTTTTATCTTTTTTTAAATAGTGTAGTTTTGAACAGTACCTATATAAATACTTATCTTTTTTTATGCATGATATGTAGTGCATGTTTGGTGAGAGTTCACCCCCTGCCACACACCTTTATGGTGGCTTGCAGGGTATTATGTAGATGTAGATAAATGTAGACGTATACTCCATACAGCTTATACACGACCTTATTTTCTATTTTTCTGATTCAACTCGACGACAGTCTACATTAGAACATCATGTCTCAGAGTAAAGCCAATTTTTTGGTCCATCACCGAAGAATGATGGAGATAAAATGGATCGACCCAGTGACAAACGAAGAATTCTTACGAAGAGTGGGAGAAAAGAGATGTCTAATGATAACTCTAAGTAGAAGACGGGACAACCTGATCGGCCATATCTTAAGACACGATGGACTAATGAAGACAATCGTCGAGGGAAAAGTGAACGGTAAGAATGGAAAAGGCAGGCCTCGTATGAGATATATGGAGCCAGTTGTGAAGTATGTAAAAGAGAAAAGTTACGTCAATATGAAAATGTTGGATAGAAGAATCGTGTGGAGGGTGCGTAAAACCAATCCTAGGATTGTAGACCGATGATGATGATATTTTAAAATTTCTATCAGATTTCTCATTTCCGCTCTATTCTCAAAAGGTCTTGGTTCAACACCCTGTCTACCCATCTTATCTTCACGTTTTGAATGCCACTAGTATTGACTTATATGCAGTTGTTATCGTCTCTATCTTACCACCATAAAGGAGTATGTCCCATAAGTAAGTTTAGATGAAGTCCATCCTTCCGATCTTGTAATACCAGGTGTAAGTTGAAACTTTTTCTGACATAATGCCTTATTCACCTCGGCTAATACACTAGTTCCTTCTTGCTTGTCAATCTCTCCCTCTTACTGCCATAAATCTCCACACACCTTTATGGTGGCTTGCAGGGTATTATGTAGATGCATAAAGGAGCATGCCTCATAAGCAAGTTTAGATGAAGTCCTATCTTCCTTCCGAGTTTTTAACTAAAACTAGCTGTAAGTTGACACTTTTTCTGAGAAAATACCCCATTTGCCTTGGCTAATATATTATTCTTGCTTGTCAATCTCTGGTTATTGTTTCCAGATAGCAATACTCCCTTATTTCTTCTAGCTTATGTTTAGTTTGCTTAACGTTTGTCTAAGCCTATGTTCTTCTGGCACATACTGTTGTTTATCAGTACATGATTTGAAATCACGAGGAGGACAAGAATATTCTGATGTACTTTGTTCGTCCTTCGATATGCAGCGTATAGCCATACCTCAACACATTCTCGCAGTCGATACTCAAAAGAGGAATCGGGTCATCTGCAGCCGCGGAGAGTGACAAGATATACTGGCGCACTCGCTGAAAAACTATCGCTTAGGACGCCCACTGTTAAGAGAGGACAATTTCACCCTCCGGATCCGCGGACACTTTGATTTACCGCCCGGCTTTGTATAATTTCCGTGGGGTATTGGGTCACGGCAATAAGTCAATCTCTACCCCATTCCAGTAGCGATGCAACCTCCTGCTACTTTGAGGCACTGCGGATGTTTCGCCCATAATAAAGAACCTTTGGCAGGGTGCCAAACGCGTTCCACGCCGTTAATTTGTAAGCCCTGACTTGGCTAATTATTTATTTTATAAACTCACGCCAACGATGAGATGTAGTTTATTTCATCTTTTAATTACTCTATTTTGCTTTATAATGCTTTCGCCACATTCAATTCGGATCAACCATTAATCCTCGGTACAAATCAATGTACCGAGACACGATGGCCTAATGAAGACTATCGTCGAGGGAAAAGTGAACGGGAAGATTGTAAAAGGCAGAGCTCGTATGAGATACATGGAACGGGTTGTGAAGGATGTAAAAGAGAAGAATTACGTCACAATGAAAAGGTTGGCCGATAGAAGAATCGAGTGGAAAGCTGCGTCAAACCAATCCTAGGATTGTTGACCAATGATGATGATGACAAAACATAGACCATGCGAGGAAATCACTAAAAATTAATAGTTCTAGAGTTTAATTTGAGTGACAGTTCCAGCCTAACATTCACTTCAAACGACCAACATTCATATCAACATTGATAATTAATATTCCATAATAATCGGTCCCTGTTCGTCAATTTTCGCATAACTTTTCCAGTTTATTAAATCGGATGCAAGTTTCTTCGTAATACCTATTATCTGAGATGCTTAAATCAGAAACATCTCTTTAAATTCATGAACTTCGCAAATTTTCTGTCAACCTCTTTTCCCCTCAGGATCATATCAAGTTCCACTAATTCAGAATAGAATTTAAAATATTTTCAGTGATAACGTTATAACTATTTTGTGAAACCCAACTTACTATGATAGACTGGACCATAGTTATAAAATTAGAGAAATTGATTGCCAAACTGAGATATTCAAAATGACCTTTTTTCTTCGTACAATTAGGGATATGACGCGCGGTAAATTTATCCAATACGAGTGTATCAATGGATAGCATAGGTAGTTGCATGTTGGTATGACTTTAAGCTAACCCAAATAACAGCATGTTTTGCATGCTTAGTTTGCTATTTTTATCTTTTTAAATAGTGCAGTTTAGACTATTATTAATACTAATCCTTTTAAATGCATGATATGTAGTGCATGTTTGGTGAGAATATGGTGGCTTGCAGGGTATTATGTAGATGTAGTTGAATAGGTATATATCTTCCTCCTGAGAATTTTGTTTACCCACGCTATAAGAAGCAACTCTCGATAAAAAACGAGGGGAATTCTTGGTCGATCTCGTAGAAGACGCTCAGATATATTCTTTAGTATATAATTGATTGAGAACTCAGCCGTCAAACCATTCTCGCGATGTGCGTTGATATAAAATCAAAGGAAACCTATGTCTTCAAAAGAGGGTCGTATCCATGGTAGCGCAATAAATTAATTAACTTTCACTGCAATAAATTTGAAAGCGTTGGGGACGTAGTTTGTATTTTTAACCAAAGTCCTCGAGGAATGAAATTTATATCTTCACTTTACATTTTATAGACTTCATGGAGTTTCAATGGCTCACAATGTAAACTAATATCTACAATTCCCAAATTACAAAGCTTACATGTAGCTTAATTTCCCTACTATAACATATGAGCAGGGTCTATCCTTACACACAGTGGACTCCAGAATTTACTATTTTACAGTTACCCTCCAACAAAGAAATTGCCTTTATCTGATCAATCACGACACTTGTTACATGATTTATCTTAACCGGTTTCAACACCTTGTGTACCACTTTAATTTACACTAATTCTTACGAGTATTTTCCTTACATTGTTCTATCCTTTCCTTCTTCAATTAATAGTAAGCTTTGAGAGAGATGCAGTGGCAGCTAGGTTTCCGGGTTGCAGCAGGCGTCTTCAGGTCTGCAGTACAGGCCACTTCAGACCTGAAGAAGCCTGTTTCAACGCCGTCAAAACTGTCGTCACAGGCATTAACAGGCTCGGAGGAAAACCCGGAATCAGCTACTTCTACTGTACCACTCTGCGGAAGCCTTCATTAGGATTTGAGAGAGTTGTGTCCTGCCTTCTTGTCCTAATCGAACGAAAACGAACGAAGTTAACGAAAATCGCTAAGGAAACCACGACGTTCCATTCTACAGATAGAGTACTGAACTTGTGCTATTCTCCACGTAGAACTTGTTCCATGTAGGGAACGGTGTAACATTAAAAAAAAATGTCTGCCTCCACCGGGACTCTAAACTGGGCCCTCGGGGTGGCAGGTCAGTACTCCAGCATTGTGGGAAGTGACCGGACGGACCCAATTTCACTCGTGAAACGGATAGGACGACACTAATGTTATTCTCCATCCCTACCCCTTACTCTCTCCCTTCGCGTTTCCGTCAAGAGGGCACCGCCCACCTCATCCTCTCGGCAGATGCGAAGTGAAAGTCCACTGCTCCCGACAACCCCCCTCCTCCCCCCCCACCTTCACCCACACCACGCCCACATCCCGACACGACAAAACACACGTGACGTCACCCGCGAGAACACATAAACACGTTCTCCCTCTCCGGAACCACCCTCCCGGGGCTACACCCTGAAGAAACTGCCGGGCTCGCCACCCACCCAGACCGATGCTGCGCCGCCCGCCTGACCTGATTCCAGGAGTTGGGAGTCTTTTCTCCGGTGCATGTGAGTGGAGGTTGATGTTGTCTTTGGTGTTCGGGGCCTTCTTCGGTGTGCGGTGGAGGGGGACGGAGGCTGGGTTACCAAGACGACCGAACCCTCCTCTTTCCGCTCTCCAGACGTGCCCGGCTTTAATTGCGCATCGTCTTTTCCTACCCCTATTCTCCTTCCCGGCCCCAAAATGCATCTTTCATCCCCTTTCCGGCCGCAAATTCCCTCTCAAGTCCTCTTGAGCAACCTCTTCAGCATCCAGAAAGGTTGCGGGAGAAGACCCGCAAAAATTAAAGTTTCAACGTCTGGCTGACCATTTGCCGGAAGTCTGCACCGTGGGACGCCGTATGTACTGCATCAATAAGTACAAAATTCTTGTGCTATAGTACTACAAGATACCATTGACAATGTTTCGCATTAAAAACCGATAGCTTATAGTAGGGTAAATCGTAATAGTGTAATAATTTATTAAGGCAAACTATTACGACTGAAAACTTGAAGTTATCAAAAAACACATAAGTAGAAACATTTGGAATAAATAAAATAATACCTAATGTATGTTGGATCCAGTTATTTTTAAGGCACAGGCAAAGGTCGTCATTAATGGTATCGTCCAGCATATTCAAGATCTCATCGGGTGTTCCCCAAAGGAGCGTAATCTGTCCACTTCTATTTCTTTCATCCATTAAAGACATAGAGAACGTGGTGAGTGGCTTTTGCTGGCAACGCGCTAATATGCGGAGAGATTTCCAATGTTGTCGAGAGGAATGTGGATGAGATTCAGGATTATAGCGAAAAATGGTTAAGAAAAATCTTCCAAATAGTCTTACTCTACTAATTTAGGTTAACTGTACCCTTTGAGGCATATTCGGAATCATACCAAAAAAGAGCTTAAATTTTCTTGGTATTTCCTAAGAAAATCCTATCTCAATAATGGAAAATTACATTCCGTTGTCGTTATCACTGATATAGTTGCATGTGTCTGGGGCAAGCACTACTGGCAAGCTTCTCTAATAATGTTCGGATATACTACCTAATATTAGTTCAGGGAGGTGATGAATATTGGGCCATGATTTGCATAACTCTACATATCCTCGAAGTGGCTTCAATGGTACTCTGTTAATGTTGCTCGCCAATACAGTATCCATAAAGAGGGAGAAAAAGGAAAAATTGTAATGCAATATTTAATGTTTTTTGTAGAGCTTTGAATACCCTAACAGACATGGTATTCGAATGCCTAAGCTCCCACTGCAAATATTTTCTGCTTGTTCTTGAACGGCCCGTTACCTTCCCCCTCCACTCCCTTTTCCACATACATTCATTCCAAGAACCCGATCGCAGTTTAAATGTTCCACTGTGGATTTAAGGAATCTTCAAATACCCGCACCCGCCCAAATATTAGCCAAGAAGTCCGAGTAACTGGAGCATATACAACGGAAACTCCAGCGGTAAATTTTTTTATAAAAATCATTGCCAAATTATCCAAGCCCTATTTGGGAAGAAAATGAGCCGTTGAAATTTAGGCGGAAATGATGAGAATAAACGTTTAAGGTCAGGCTACAGTGCTATTTGCGTTGATAGATCATACAAACCTCGGCGCACAGTGGTCCCAAATCCCAAGAAACTAGTCAAAAATCAACATTTTTTTTCTTCCTATTTTGTGACATTAAAAACTTGGAATAGATGTGGTGGTTCATCTAGCATTTCGAATGACTGTTATTAAGGGTAGATTATTCATGTATGCTCAAATATTATATTTCAAAGCTGAGCGTCTAGAGTGCCATATTGGTTGCACTTGGCGCATGGAAAAATAGTTAGCTTTAAACGAACATTTTTATAAAAAGTTTTTTTATTTATTTTGCAATATATACTATTCTCCGGAAGATAGGCAAAATTATAAGAGTTTTCCAAGGTAGACGTTTTCAATTAGTTGAAATGGTCAGCCCATTATAAAATTGCTCGATATTTTACGGCATGCAATCAATAAAGTTGGATTGAAACGTCGTGCGCAAAAAGTCTTGCTATGAGGAGAACAATTTTATGATTGTGAAGTTGAGACTCGCTGAAATTATATCAGAATTAAATGCTTCTCCTCGATGAACAAGGGTGCTTCTTTTCCAGGTAGAAAAATAACATATTCTAACCAAGTTTTTTGTACCCCACACGCATCTTTTTCTGTAAAAAAATTCCAAAATTCGGCTTCCGATTCTTAATTAACCACCTCAAAAACCCATACGTAAAAATTTCAGTCATATTCGCATCTAAAAAAATCAGGTAACTTTTGGATAAAGCTTTCCACTATTACGAGGACACCATTTGTTTTTTTTTTAATTTCACGATTAGTCCTCATATTTGCTTTTTTTGAGCTTGAAAAATTCTAAAATTCATATTATCCGGAAAATCGAAGTGCATCATCATGTTTTAGTCAGATATTAGGGTTTTGAGACCACTGTGCGGCGTGGTAGCCCGATTTGAATCCGGCAGTGGCCTATTTGGACATGTCCAGTTAAACCAAGTTGTGCGATTCTCTTGCTCAAAAGACCTTTCTGGAAATTACAGGCGGCAAAGAAAAAGAACTGGCCTTCCAACAGTCATTTCTTTAATTTCACACTCTTCTATACTCGGCACAGGGTAGGCTCCACCCTCACCAGCCCGACAGACCCCTTGGGTAATTACTATATGTAGGAGAAATGTACGTAACAAGCAGTGTTATACAGTCAAACCTCCTAATAATGGCCATACTTGCCCGATGGCATTATCTCCATATGACTCCTTAGATGAGCTAAAATAAAAACAATCATTTTCATTTTTTTTTGCCGTGAACGTACTTTCACCTTAATTCCTTTTTGTAAGGCAAGTAGGTACTTCTATGTTCGCAAACGCTGGTCCACCAATAAGAAAAGTAAACTAGAAAAACTTACCGTGAGGCCTTCGCTTCCCTCAATTCTGCTGCCATAAATTCAGGGTTACTTTTAAAGTATAAGGCCATCATGTTGGAATCCACTTTAGGGAGATTGTCACTACAGCCTTTCACAAAAGCTTCTTCCAATTCGCAAATTCGATTTATTGCAGTCTACTAGCACGGAAAGTGGCTGTAAAATAAATGGCTTCATTAATAAAATAAAATTTCATAAGGAAAATAATGCAAAAAAGACGCGCACACACACCTACCCAACGCCTTCTTCCTTCTCGCTTCTGCTACCGTGCCGTTGGAAAAAATGACGTCATGACCAAGCAGAGCGAACTTCACGTCAGCAGAAGGATTTCATCATTTTAAGTGATTTTTTTATGTTAAAAGTTGAGATTTACGTGAAAATGGGATAGCGTTAGTGGCTTTCTGGTCACAATTCCTATAAGAATCATTCATTTCTTCGACGAAAAAATTTTCATACTACTTCCGTATTAAACACAAGAGTTGTATTGTCCACTTAATTTAATACATAATGTTACACTACACGTGTTTCAATGCCTCGGGCGCCATCATCAGGTGTTCATCATCACATCTGATGATGAGGTCCCAGGCGTTGAAAAACGTGTAGTGTATTATTATGTATTGAATTAAGTGGACAGTAAAACTCTAGTGTTTAATTTAAGTCTGGAAATGCTGTTCCACCAGGTAACGCCAGAATAATGACCATGTTTGGGCCGTAAAATTTGTCCTCTATTGAAAAACTTCTGCTATTCAGAGGGAGTCGGAATTAGGACAGGTTTTCTTATGCAGAAACTACGACCAACAACACATGAAGGTACTTAAGACGCTGCGTTAAACTAATTTTTTTAAATCCTTGAAAAATATTCCGATAAAAAATTATGGAATGAAAGAATCATGTATTTTTTCTCCATAAAATAACTATTGTAATCATATTATCAACAGATTCAGCCTTGGTGTAGTGGAAGGTTCTTTCTTTTTTTTTAAATTGTTTTGCACCTGCTGATGACTCCGTGAGTTGAAATGCGTAGTGTGTTTATTAAATCTGTGGAAAAGACCTTTGAGTTTTCATTTATTGTCATCATCATGACCAAAACGTGAATCGAAAACTTGGCCTCTAGAAAAGAAATAAGTAACAGCAGAGTAAGCAGTGAATGGAAAGGAAACAGACAGGATGACGAACTCGAAGACAGAAAACAGATTGCTCCCTAATTGATAAGAAAATATTATTTTTCTGGAAAAGTTCCTCAGGTATACATATTTGCTTCATTGCATAGTTTTTTTTGTTCAGAAGAAGAGAAGTTCTTACGGGATAGCTCGCAGTGTGTGTCCGTTAATGGAGGTAATAGAAGGAAAAATGTTTCTTTCTGTTGTCCGCGTCATTTTTTGTGTGGTGATAGTTCCATAAGTCCATTTTCTACTACTGGAAAACCGTCTACATCTACATAATACCCTGCAAGCCACAATAAAGGTGTGAGGCAGGGGGTGAATTCTCACCAAATATGTAATACATATCCTGCATAAAAGAGGATTAGTAATAATATACTAGTCTAAACTTCACTATTTAAAGAGGATAAAACTAGCAAAGCAAGCATGCAAAAACATGCTGTTAGTTGGGTTAGCTTAAAGTACTTATACCAACATGCACCTATCTATGCTTATCATCAAGCTATCATTTATACACTCGTATTGGATATATTTACCGCTATTCATATCCCTAATTGTACGAGGAAAAAAGGACATATTGAATCTGTCAGTCCGGCAATCAATTTCTCTAACATTGTTATTATGGTCCAGTCTACCATAGTAATTTGGGGTTCGCAAAATATTTTTAGCGTCTGTCCGATTTTAGGAGGCGTCCGCTATTTGGAGGTTTGATTGTATCTTCACTAAAATTCATTTAGGTACCACGAATTTCAATACTTATGCAAAAAATAATAATATAATAATAATAATGTATTTATTCCATTACCACTTACAACATTGTGTTTGACAATCAATATGAATCAATGTCTAGAAATAAGTCGAGCCTAAATAAGTATTAGTGTGAATACACAAAGTTTGATTTTGTCATTTGACAATGAATTTTTAGTGTTACGTCGGAAACCATTGATTACATCATAAAGGGGATTTGAGAGGATGCTACGAGGAGGGTTGAGAAAAGTAAGTAATTTAAAATGGGTTGAAGTGAGGTGAGAAGTATCAAAGGGTTTAAAAGGATAAAGTGGTAGATGAATACGTTTGCGGCCGAAATTGAGGGGGAGGGGGCAGGATGGTGTGTTGACTGTTGGCCTACCATCCTGAGGGCCTCGGTTTGAATTCCGGCAGAAGCAGAGGATTTTCATTGTTATACCGGTCCGTACATGAGTGTTGCGTGGAGGGCACTTTAAATTCAGTACTCCCTCCGTCGAAAGGGAGGTTAATCCATGGACCTCTTGGTTCCTATCGTCAAGAAGAGGCTGATGCTGACGCCGGGTTTCTCTCCATCCTTCCTCCTTTCCCTGAAAAATTCCTACCCCTGCCCAATAGTTCACCAATCCAAAGAAGAGAGAGAGAGAGAGAAATTGCTTTGAGTGTAGAGAATCGCTTTGATTCGTATCAACCTGGAATAAGCATGCAACTTTTACTAGATTTTTTTCTCACAACCATTACTGCCGCACAAAATCTCATAATACCTTCAGCTGACCATGAACGTGAACTAGTTCCTTGGAGCCTTCCAACGAATAAGGGAACGATCTTGATGATTGATAAACGGTATTTTATTAAAATATATACAGGAAATTAAGTGTAACCAGGAATTATCGATATGATAAAGCCTTCAAAATAAGCTAATATGAGATCTTCTTTCGACCAAACGGAATATAGACACTCTGATCCCCTCCTTATCTCAATAGTCACGTTATCCTAGATATTTGCTAAGGACTGCGCTAATTTTTTCCCGGAATAAAATACTAAGAAGGAGAAAAGCCCTCAAGGGCGAATATCCGTCTTGGCAAGAAAAATTGAGTAAACAACTTTAAAGTGATTTTTTCTACGCGCCAAGGTAGTCATGTTTGTAACTTACCGTTACAACCCAAAGGTAGCGTGTTCTAATTTCACCTTAGACATGGATGTGATGTTTCTTTTAAAGATACTGCTTACAATTTAGTGACGTTCGATAGTGGGATGTTGCCCCACCAGTTGGAACACCTCAAAACGCAATTTTACTACAGCTACAAATTATTTCTAAGTGAGATACGTACGCCACGGGCAACGGTTTCCAGTTCCTTAACGGCAGCCTTGCAAATTTTTAAGCCCGTAAATTAAACAGAAGGACCTACGGGGTGAGGTGATAATTTTTAACAACAGCTAGCATCTAAAATAGTGGAGTCAATAAACTCTAATCTGTGCATCACGAAAAATGGCTCCTGCAAGCGCGATCAGGGAAAAAAATGATAGGAACACGTTCCCGGGAAGGAACTGCTGACACATAAGGATTTGTCGTCACCTAACGGAATAAACGTATCGTTAGTTTTAATTAGCATTTAAGGTCTAAAATAATGCCTTCGAGTTCGTCGTTTCAAATAAGAATCCACACTCACAGGTGATAATGCGATCGGTTTGTAAACATCTTCATGGCTTTGCGTTAATTAATTGAGTTTCGAGGGTGATTCCCCGACTCAAGGGCACGAAAAACGAAGTCAGCTACTACCTTCTTCCTTCATATTACTATCGTTCCTTTTATCAACCTAGATAGCATAGTTGACTTTATATAATTTGCCATTCGAAAGTTTTACTTTAATCTCTGCTGAATAACGTCCAAAGGTTAGGGATTGAAGTGAACATTCAGTCAAAACCTTAAATATGAAGGTTAAACACCATTTTTGATCGTAAAAAGTACAATATTATGGTTATCAGACGAATTTAAATGGTCGCAGACCCACTAGTGGAACTACTACCACCTACTACCTATTCACATACGCGTGGAATGAGTTTATCAACTTCTCCTATCTGGCCCATATTTAATGTAACTTCAACTTCACTTTTTAGCAAGTGATCTTTTCAATATGGAATTAATAATTTGCAAAAAGTTCTCCTAAAACTATTAACGATACTTCAACTTTCTTTTAATATCTAAAAATGGAAACGCAAATCATAAAACTAAGAAACGAAAAAAATTAGTGATTTAAAGTTACGAAGGATATTTTCGCAGGCACTTGGGAAATAATCCTGGCTGTTCCAATATTAGTTTTTTTTATTATTATTTTTTCTAAAATAAGTCGCCTTAAATTGTAGGTAAACTGAAAACCCAGCGCGTTTTTTCCAAGGCTAATTTCCGAACGCAGACAATTGCAAATAGAATGATTCACGGGCAGTAAAATAGTTTGGCGATCATGTGCTGATGATATGTTACTCTACGAATGGATTGCTGCGTAAATAGCTCCCAAGTTCACTGTTAAAATGCACTTCTAAAAGAGCAATACCGGGGTGGTATATTTTGAATCACATTATATTTTCACGGAACGGAAAAAAAATAATATTTAATACGAACATTGTGCACGGCGATGAAATACGCGCGTATTCAAGTTAAATATTATTCTTATTCGTTCTTCAGAAAATATTTTCGTTGAAAATTTCATTTTTTGGTGAAGTTAAGGAATACAGGTGAACGTTGTAGGAATTTGGCCTCCAAAGCGGATATGAAATGAATATCTTTCCTGAATCGGCCAGTGAATCTCATTAACATCGTTACGAACTGTTTCTTGAACACAATTAATGCATCCCATTCGGCCTCAAAGAAATATCTCACTGATAAGGTAGGATATTTGACTCCAACTTTCCCCGTTCGTCGATTCTTTATGTACCTACTCCGAGCTCCACCTTCTCGCGCAAAACTTACGAAACGTCGTAGTTTATCTCCTTTTTCTCCGCATCGCATCGACTTTCGCTGATTCCACAAACACTCCCCGGTACCCTTCCTCTTCATTTGGTCGTGAGCATGCGGTGGGTTTGTGGGTGCTAAGGAGGAGGATGAGAGCACTCCCTCTCCTCAAGAAATCCTTCATTTCTTACAGGACGGAGAGTCGACTCGGTCACGCGATACACACCGCGAGAAAGGACATGATTCATTTCCTGAGAGGGGCGCGAAATCTTGCGGTGGTAGTTCGTAAACTAGATTTTTCGGAACGAACCTCAAGATACAAGATTTTTTCAGATCAAGGAACTTCCAGTTAGGGTCATGTTTTTCAACGAATGTGAACGAAGATTACTATTTTCCCGCCTATCAAAGAAATTTAGTAAGTCTACTGATCTTTTGCCTCCGGAGTAGTACAGTCTGGACCGAGAATAAGGCCATGAATCATTGATTCTCTGGGTCTACGCGCAGGCGGCTACCATTGAATATTACCCAATATTTTTAATAATTCAAAATAATTCTAACTTAAAATGAGAGTCACAGCTTCCTTTGAACATTTATTCATGTTTTTCGCATTTAACCCATGCAAAGTTAATAGGAATCAGTCTTAGAGGGCGTGTGATATTTGTGGTGTATAGCAGGAAAAAATATCGTCACCAATAAGACGGTATGGATGGATGATATTTACAAATTCACTCTCAGGAAATCTGTAACTTATCCCACACCATCGAATGCGGTAGCTAAGTCGGAAACAGGCGGACAACACAACATTCGTAGATTTTAATCCCACCTCGGCCATGAATTTTGTGTCAATTTTTGTGTGAATATCCTAGTTTGACGTTCAGCTTATACGGTGTGATATAACGTAAGTAGTTGGGGCACCTAAAAATCCAATTATCCGGTCACTCATTGCAACCATTACTCAACTGACACTGATTCGCGGAAATATTTTTTAGACATTTCATTGAATAGTAGCCACAGCCAGATATGACTTATACGATGTCTGATGCAAGCCATTTTAGATATATCTCGAGGTATAACCGAGGTATAAATTCGGAAATGACCTAAGCTGCCGGTCACATTTAGCAAATAACCCAGAGTATTGTTACTTCACAATCCCACTGGCATAATAGCAATAATGAGAAATAAAATTTCTTCCTTATTGCATTATCTGCGTAGGTAGAAACCGATGTTCTACATCTACATAATATCCTGCAAGCCACAACCAAGGTGTGTCGCAGGGGGTGAATTCTCACCAAACATTCATTTCACATCATACATTTAAAAGGATTAGTATTAATATATGTCTAAACAGCAATATTTAAAAAGATAAAAATAGCAAACTACGCATTCAAAAACGTGCTGCTAGCTGGGCCACCCTCAAGTCCCCACACCAACATGCAATCACCCATGCTATGAATCCAATGTTTCGTGAACGTCACTCAACAAAGCTACAAGCGCCATTTCCGGATAAATATTTTCTAGGCGTCACGTAGAATTAACATTAGTAGGCACGTTTAGGCACAGTTTAATAAAAGTGGATAAATACCTACATTTAAATCTAGGTATAGGTATATTTCCAAGTGAGTGACAATCGATCCAACCTCTTACTGGAGTCTACGTTTTAAAAACATTCCTACGCTGACAAAATATGTGTTTTAGGGATTCGCAGGACGTACAATTGGATTCGATACTTCCGCAGCGGCGACTCATTAACCTTTTTGACGCAGTCGCGGTCCACAACACTCTTACTTTTTCGAGAGCTGGGCTTTCTCCCGAGAGAGCTGCAACTTTTTGTGCAGCGCGAATTTCCACCGGTCGTCTTCGGTCACGTCAGAACCTGCCGTGGTAAGTCAATGGGTTCCATTTTCTGAGTAATTAAATTGACGGTCACTGGAGCCGTGCTCGCGGCGAGAAGCGAATCTGAGAGCGGGTCATCTCGTGGGCAAAGCAGGCTTCGGCAACCAGTTTGAGCCGGAGCGGAGCTGACTCACTTTTGAGATTTCCTCCTTCTCAGTTTCCGAACCCGTCTACATTTCAGGATAATTATCCCCCCCTAGATTTTCCGACGTGGATCGAAATATAATTTGGTTCAACTTAGCATTTAGGGTCAACATTTGAGGCGCTTCTGCCTTTCGAAGGTGTTGTTCCAGTATCACTAAAATTTTCACAAGGCCTTTGCATGGCACAATATTTCAAATCGCAAATAGCTTCATCACAAAGAAAAAAAAAACAACCTATTTTTGAAGAAAAAGATGCAAAAGAAGGTAGCTATATTTTACAAATAAGACTTCTGAATTCGTTTAAGATGATTACGACGTGGGTCTGGATAGGAATGGGGCAATTACTAACGGTGAAAAAACATTAATGGCGAACTTCGTTATAGATCCATAGTTTTGACTTCCAAGACTCGTTTTAATTCAAAATGCTGATCAATAAGGAATAATTTATTTACATTCCCACCCTACAACGTAAATTCAGCAGATTGAGACGAGATTGAGATGTTTTTTCACGATTGAAATATTCTGGGTGGAAAGGTAATCTTGGTTCTGACAACTTTCCGCGGTTTGATGGATCAAAAGGTATAACTTGTCATTGTAATGAATACTATACACATTTCGATTGGTGAGATGTGAAAGGAAATTTCTGATGAATGCTGCTTTCGATAACAGGATGAAACTTGGAGACATTTCATCATATTCCATTTCTAACTGCCAGTTCAATGAATAAAACGAGAAAGCTGTAAGTAGCATCGTCGAATGCAGAAATCAAAACCGTATTTCATGTTCAGATGAGTGCCGGATTAGGAGGCCAGTACTATAGGCAACACATTGTCCGTATCCATATCCTTTCACTTCTGCTCTCAAAACAAACTAAAAATAATAGAACGAAAAGAAAAAAATGTCTCATGCCGTGCAGAACACTTTCTTAAAAACAAACCTACGTACTCTGCGATAGAGCGAAAATAAGGAATACGTACATCCTTATCATCATTATCAGAGCGTAGGTTAAAGTGCAGATTAAATCTCTTACAGAAATTTAAATCGGATAGCTTTACTGAAGATGTTAGGCATATATTAAAAACAACAGCGTATTATGCTAGATTCGACCAGATAAATAAGATTAGAGAGATAGATTGCCGTACAGATAGATTCAAAACGTCATTTTCCCCCGTACTATAAGAGAACAGAATAGGCAGCATAGTAAAGGAATAGGTAGGGGAAATATTTTAGAGTAGTCTGTAGTGCATGATGCATGTATTAACAACCATTCCCTTATTACTATGCAGATACTAACAGTCTAGTTGCCTGATACCCTATAGTAGCATGTTTGCATGTTTATAGTTCATGCCTCGTGATCTTCACCCCCTGCCACACACCCTCGCGGTGGCTTGCAGGGCATGATGTAGATGTAGATGCACGTCTCTGCCCTCCGAAACCCAGCCGACCACAGCAACCAGGCGAGTAACGCTCCGAACGGGCTTACAGGATGGTATGATACTGCTTTACATCGACGTCCATATATGGTATATCAAACGTCTCCATTTCGCGTGGCGTTATCACTATCGTGACGTCTTCGATTATTGGAGATCGATATTCTCTGATCTCATAAGATATGAAATTCACGCGGCACTGCCACTTTACGAAAGAAAGATGAAGTTAGAACATGATAGCTAATGCAGAAGATCTAGGAAGTGTGGGAGAAAAGAGAAGTCTGCTGTTAGCTCTTAAATGAAGACGGAACAAACTTACTGGTCGTGTCTTAAGACATGAGTAGAAGTCTGATCTGAGAAGACAAATTTACTTCTACTGACATGAAGGTCTGATGAAGAAAATCGTCGAGGGAAAAGTTATTGGGAAGAATTATAAGCTAAGCGCTCTACCCACTACGCCACCACGCTCCCCATTACTCACTTATGGAGTTATTATGCATCGGGTGATTAAGAGAGTAAGGCTCATATGAGCACATTTTGTTCGCTCCCAACGAACAAGAAATTTATCCAACCCGCATGTCTAATAAATATCTGCACCCGGTTCCCATCCGTTGAAATCTAATCATATTCGGCAAATCAAATAATAAATAGCAGTTTCGTAGCCAATGTTGGCTTGGCAACACTTCACATATGAGTTTGTTAAAACGGTCAATTTGTGTGAACATTTATAATGTACTAGGAAACCGTAAAACCATTAAACCATAAAAACCGAAACCATAAAAATGTTTGCTGGTATGAAAATTGAATAGGCAGCTGCATCAATCTCAGAATAGACAAAAAGAGATGTTGAGCGAACTTACAATACAAATTCGATATAGCGACGTTTTTTCGATATGATATTGGTATCCTAGTGCGCTACTCAAATCAGTAGATTGCATAGACCTACTGATCACCCAAAGGTAACGGGTTCGATCTCTCTTTGGACCTGGATGCTGCCTCTGTTTAGGGATTTGGGCATTAAAATTTCGAGACAACCTCAGCGTCTGGAGCACCTGCAATCCAAGTCTAGCACCGCTCTCGGGCCCACAACCTTTCGTATCTCAAGGTCCTCCACTCCCACTCACGTCACCTTCCGCTCTTTTAGCAGCCACCCTACCTCCTCTCCTTCCCTCCCAAAAAAAAAAAAACCGATCCGCGCTCGGGGCGGCTACACCCTCCTCTACCCCATCATTCCGCGTCCCCACCCGTCTACTCCTCCACCCCTATCGTTCCTCCACCCCTTCCGTCGACCTCAAACTCTACCCCCCCCCCCTCCTTCTCTCAACCCCTTCCCTACGTTCGCCATCCGAATTTCCCGCAGAGCGCCAGATTTACAGATTTTGCGGCACATATTCGGGATTGGAGGGAGGAGGAGGTCTTGGGGGAGCAGTGAGGGAACCTCTGGTGTCGAGGGCGGCTCGTCGAAGGGGTGAGATGGGAAGAGATGCCTTATCAATTCCCCGCCCCGTTGCGCAGGGAACAATAGACGCCTCGCCGGGTACTCAAGGAGGCGGCAGAATTCATGTTGCGGCCGCCGACCGAGGTCTCCCCCCCTCTCCTGAACTGGAAATCCCCCCCACTCTTTCTCTCCCGCTTACACCACATTCCCCTCCCCTTTTTCCATCCCTCCCCATCCACCCCACCCTCGAGCAATTATTTGTGCACGGACGAACAAGGGGCCAGCGACGGTGGCTCCATCGAAGGACGCTGGAGCACCTCCGCTTTCATTATACTCGGTTCTGGAGTTTCAACCGTTCCTATACCCGATTCGGTTACAGGACGATTATTCTCCCCCCATACGCATTCATTTGCTGCTTTAGCTTAGATTAGATTTCATTACTGATAAAAAAAATCAAATAAATTTTAAAATCGATTAAATAGAAGCGAAAATGATCACGATCATTAGGCAGCAATCCTGTGATTGGTTTGACGCAGCTACCCACTGAATTCTCCTATCGGCTGATCTCCTCGTAATTACGCCATGCGTAAATGATATAAAATAAAAACAGGAGTGGAGAGGAATTATTCCTTCCTCTTCCTACCTTTGCGTTTTGGTACGTTATGTTCGTTTGGTTGCCATAAATGAGTACGCAAAAAAATTAGAAGATGACTAAATACAACAAAGAAATGAAAATATTTCAGTATGATGAAAGAACAAATCACGTAAAAATAAATAAGCATCAAAACTTTCTTTAAAAATATCGAATTCATCAAGGTAAATGTGGAAGTAGGGAACAAAAGAGAAACAGTACACAATAGTACGAGTACTCTTTCGTTTTTTCGACCATCAAATTCACTTCAGTATGCGGTGATAAACTTATACACGGTTGAGAAAATTTATGAGTTACTCACCCAAATGCTTGCACAACAGTGAAGGTTTAAGGAATATTCCAGTGTGATACTATTTTCAGTTCTAATTCAAAAGGCTCTGATAGCAGAAAATCGATGCCACGCGATTAAGTGCGTCATTATAGTTTCTAAAGAGGCGAAACACATAGACAAGCATCATTCTCTCTTTTGCCATATCCGAATAGAGCAAATGGTGCGGAATTGAACGAAAAACTACATTTTTGCTGCACGACCATCTAGTGAATTTCATTCTGGCCTTCTCAATTGATTTTCTGCGATTTAAAAGAGCTTATATTACTCAGTGCCTCACTTTCATCCGTTATAAAGGGGCCATCCATAAATTACGTGACGCTAAAGAGGTAGTGGGGGAGAGGGATTTGTTACGATGCAGTATAGACTGGGATAAGAATGAGTATGACTTTCCGTTACGCTGGGAAAAATATATCTCATAAATGGATTCCTTGGTGAAATAATAATAATGATACACAATAATTATAGGATAAATAATGATGAAGAGTTTAGGTTTATCGATCAAAAAAATATATGGATGGTGACAAAATAAGCAAAACGGATGTATGGTATACCATCTATAAAATGTATACATTTTAAAGAACTGCTCCTAAGCTATTTCGAGAATAAAAAGTACTGCATGCCACAACACTTGAATCGTTCGGTTTCACAGAAGACCCTAGCATCACTTAGATGCGGACGAACAAAGTTAGCGTGTCAAACACGGAAATAATGAAACCCACCGTATATATATTCAGATTTCCTTCCATGAATTGCTATTGTGACTGCTATCATTTTCCCAACGTTTAACGAAATTGTCATCCTGTCATTCACAATAAATTCTCTTTCACAATAAGTTCTCTTTTGAGTGACAGTGGAATTGTATTCTTTTATTTTTCAGAAAGGTTGCCATTATCATCACATTTCCAGCTTTGAATTAGAGGTCCTTGTTGCATGTCGAAGATGAAATTACCAACTGCCGGCACACACTGAAAAAGAGGCACGGAGGGTGAGAGTTGTTGTGATGATCATAGAACTCAGTAAAAGTTGTACTCAGTAGTAGTAGAAACATTTCGTAGGGATCCCATATACTGCCAGCATATTCCAAATGAGGTCTAACAAGGGAAAAGTAGCTGATTTCTCGTACATGATCGTCACATTTACCCAATACTCTTTTGATGAAACCCAGTTTACGATTAGATGACCCAGTATTTCACGCATGTGATTATCCCAAGAAAGATCATGTGACATTCTAATTCCAAGATTTGAATGGATTCAACACGTAGCCTAACGTGAACGCCTGATTTCTGTACTAAGATTTTTCTGCTAAAAAGGGGTTACCTTTTGTTCATAGGAACCTATATTTCTCTAGGGACCGGTTCTTTAAAAAAAATATACATTTTTTTAAAATAATGTGCTTTCTAATTATCAGTATCTCATACGCTATGAGACGTAATTCGCGTGAATTCTATCTATTGTTTAATCTCAATAATCTAAAGTCTAATAAATCGGATTAACAATAAGAATTACTCAAGTTCTTTGCAGATAGGAAACAAATTTCGCATTTATAGATATGTTTCAGATATTATATATTCACTTTCATTTATTTTCACCAGGATGAGAGCCCTATACGTCCCGGTGCAACCAAAAGTAAGGAATATTCACTACATGAGCTTGGAAAAGAGAGAACTAGAGACAGTAGCCGATGCAGGCAGGTACACTTAAGACACGTTGGTTGCTGACGTGTATTCCACGAATTCGTGAAAGTGACGAAGCATTGGACGCCTCGAGCTTACCTTAGTCACGCATTATCACGCTTGATCGACCCCGCCCGACGGGATGATGTCATTCGTGCTCCACTGTACACCTATGGGTCGGCTTAGGTTGCCTCGTTGTGATTACCGGGTTCAACTGTGGCTGTCGCAACATTACGATTGTTTTAAATGATTATTCTTGCATTGATCACGAGCTATGAGGGGTCGGGGTGTCGGGGTCCTACTGAGGTCGCCGGGAGGATACATCTGCATCTACATAATACCCTGCAAGCCACTATAAAGGCGTGTGGCAGGGGGTGAATTCTCACCAGACATGCACTAAATATCATGCATAAAAAAGGATTAGTATTTATATACTGTTACTATACTTCACTATTTAAAAAAAGATAAAAATAGCAAAGCAAACATGCAAAAATATGCTGTTAGTTGGGTGAGCTTCAAGTCCTTATACCAACATGCAGCTACCAAAGTTATCCATTGCTACACTCGTATTGGATATATTTACCGCTATTCACATCCCCAATTGTACGAGAAAAAAGGACATTTTGAATCTGTCAGTTCGGCAATCAATTTCTCGAATTTTGTGATTATGGTCCAGTCTACCATAGTAATTTGGGGCTCACGAAATATTTTTAACATCATCACTGAAAATATGGTCTTGGAATTTGTTTAAGAGATTAAGTCTAAATTTCAACCTGGGATCTGACAATGATTCCCAATTTAATTTATTTAATAGACTGGTTACGCTAATAAGGTTATCGTACCGTACAAATCTTGCCGATAAAGACGATAAAGAGGATGGATCTTGCCGATGAAGGAAAGAGGAGGATCTTGCGCATAAAGAGGATAAGGAGTGTCGGGATCCTACATGGGCTCCCGGTGGGCAAGGGTGGCAGGGTCCGACTAGGGTCCCCGAGAGGAAAAGTACTCGCGCCGAGTCCGTCTCGGTGTCCGCTTTTATACACGAGCACCGAGCAAGTTCGCAAGGGTGGGGGTGGAGGATAATAGAAGATTCAAAGGGCTACGGGAAGGTTCCAGAAGGACGCAAGGCATACCCTGTGTGTCCTTCCGCGACCCTCGGGAAGACCCTAGGCGCCTTGCCGCCGTTCGGACATGGAGAAAGGGACACGGGCTCTTAGAAAAGCTGAGGGAAAGAAAGGGTTTTGGGCAATTGAGAGGGGGGAGGGGGAGGGAGAAAGGATTATTGGGAATGACGAGGGAAAGAAAGGTTTTAGGTAAGGGGTAGCTCAAGGCTTGCCCCTTGCGCGCATTTTAGGAGCGGCGGTGACCTGACTTCCCCACATTGTTATGCCGAAGGTTTTGGAGTCTCTTTTAAGTTCCCAGTGAATAGCGACCAATTTCAATTTCTCATTGCCAGTCCTATTGAGATTTGATGTCCAACTCTCGCAATTGAACAGGCGAGAAAAGGGACCGTCGAAGGACAAGGGATAGAATTGAGCAACGGAGATAGATATTGACTTTTGATTTGACAAGTTTACATGTTAAATATGAGGTAACGCAATTACGCAACACGAACAGTTAACACGAATCTCATATAGTGAGTGCTTATGTATTCGGCAACGTATCATGAAAATTCCAAATTGAAGGACCGCAAACTGGCCGCGAGAATCTATTCGGCGTTACTCATTGAAATAGTACAACAGCAGATTTCCACTGAAAAAAAAATCATTCGCCTAGAATCTGGCCGGACATTAGGGGATCCGGATTCGAGTCCCGGACACGGAAAATGATTTTTTCCTCTGTGGAATTCTGCTATCATGAACATTCCTTACCATAGACATCCAGGTACCTTCCCTTAGGTACTGACAATGAGTTCCAAGCCCAGCTAAGACGTTATTGGAATGACTACTGGGATACCGTGTGGAGAGCATTCCTGGTTCGGTACTGTATCCGTCGATGGAGTGTTAAGCTGTAGTCCTGGTGGAGTGACTTCGTCCCAAAATCCGATTAATTTCACAAATGGGTGTTGGAACACTCATTTCCCTGGTCCAAATGAACTTTACCGTGAAGCACTCCCAATGCCCTTCAAATTGAAGAAAATCTATAATTCAAAAATATTTTTGGATTAATTACTTTATATATCTGTTATCACGTAAATCTCCGCAAAATCTGTGCATTTTTTGATTTTATTTTTTACATGCCGCGACCATAACAAGAAATCACAAAATATAACCACTGTCTTCAACTCGAAGGTCAGTAAAGTTTGTAAGAGTAGAGGGCAACCAAGAGGTAATAGAGCTCCAAATGACGGGGAATTCTGAAGATAGATTAATTCACACTTTCATTTCATGTGAAGCAAACAATTTTATAGAAAATTTTGATACTCAGTATATCACAGATATTTTTTGGACATCTCTCCAAGAATTAAACACGGGATCTCATGACAATAGATTATATCTCTACCCTTGGGGTACCATACCGTCATTCCGCATCTATATTTGTGATAAAACAAATCTATACACAGCTGTAAATACAAGCGTGGAAGTAGGGAAACAAATAATTAGAACATATATCTGGAGATGCTACTTCATGACAGTGACGCACGGACTATAACAGCAATGAAGGCTGGACAAATTCGTAATGTGATGCTACAGAATGATGCAGATGAAAGGGATTCATCGAGTCAGTTACAAGTCAAGAAAACCTAAGTAGAGAGGAAGAAAGAAGTTTACTGCAAACTTAAAGAAAATGAGGAATCACCCAAAGGTCACATTTTGAGAACGATTGTCTGATGAGCACACTCGACGAAGGAAAAGGAAGCAGGAAAATTGGAAAAGGATGGCCACGTATGAGATACATGGATCAAGAAGTTTAGCGTGTGGAAGAAAATTATCAAACAAATATGACGATATTAGCCGATAGGAGAATATAGAGGAGAACCGTGTCAAACCATTCTAAGGTTTGTTGAATGATGACAATGATTATGAAACACTGAAAAAGTATTCTTCGTATACATTTATAGTGAATGACCACAAAATTCATAATTATGTGATTGTTTTCGTTATTTTATACTTTTGTCATTGCAATGAGTCAGGAGGAATACATATAGATAGATTGGGATAATCGAGAGAGTGTACTTTGCTAGATTTGCAAAATTTCCATTAAAAGTGAATCCAGTCTGTTCTTTGCCGAAATGCAGAACTTTTTGCAAATTTCGTTACGTTACAGATATGATTATTCGAAGAATGACTCAAACAGATTACCTTTTTAATTCTTGTCAAAAATAATTCCACCATTATGGTGCTACATGGAGCAACAAGAAATACTGATACCTGAATTCCCTCTTACCACCTCCGCAAGTTATCAATCCTATGGATGGTTTGACGCAGTTCTCCACTCCATTCTCTTATATACAAATATCTTCATTTTTACGCAAGTCTTTCTTTGAACATCCTTTACTGCTTGCCTCATCAAATTCATACGATTCCTTTATTTGCCGGTTCTTGCACACTTTTCCCTCGACGACTGTCTCATTGTCTTCATCAGACTATCATATTTAATGATATGGCCGATAAGGTTGGCTCTTTTGGTTTAAAATGTACGCCTGCAATGAATGATTCACCCCCTGCCACACACCACTGCGGTGGGTTGCAGCGTAATACGTAGATGTCCTTTCTTTTAAGTTTTAATCACTTTTCCCTTAACTTCTCTTTTTTTCTACTCACCTCAGGACTTCTTGATTTGTTATACGATTAATGCATTTCCCATTTATCATTCTTCTGTAAATCTACATTATGAATGCACGAGTATCGACTTCCCTACGGTTATAATCGCCCATGCGTCACTGTTATAAAGAAGCATGCTCCAGTTTTATGTTCTTTGAAGTGCTTTCTCACGTCCACGCTAGTATTTCAAACTATAGTTACATACTTCATTTAACAAAATTCCCTTTTCGCCTCGGCTATTCTGCCAATATTAATTCGTCCATCGCTGGTTACTACACGGTCGGTTTAACTTACTAATACGGTTAAATTCGTGAACTGGTATGAATGGCTGTACACTGCTTGAAAATTGTAAAATATAGGGAGATATCTCGTATAATGGACACTAAACATTTTCTTTCCCAACAAAAATTCTTCTATGGTACATTTATGTACCACCAGTTAAACATTTTCCAGAGTGGACAATTTTCATTACTGCAATAACTCAGATGCAACCTTCAACCTACTGTTGCCGTTTTCTTTACACTTACACTATATACACGTATTTATTGCTTCTTCTCCACCAGTACATAATCAAACCGAGGTCTCGGCCGATAGCCAAGACTCTCCATAATCAAAGGCCATTGGTAACCGGGCAATTATGCCTAATTTGATCACGGCATTGATCGAAGTGGTACCACCTTGCCATTTGTTTGGCCATTTGTCCGCAATAAGTACCATTAATCTTACAATGGAACCGGTCTCAAGGAATACTGGCGCCACGCACCGATCAGTATCTCTTTTTTATGTTTTTGTACCACGAATTAAATAAAATGATGACTATGAGTCATACCCATGGCCGCTTTTGCCTTCGGTTCCACTTTTGCTTCATGATCGAAGTAGCGGCTGTGTTAAGAGGGTTTTCCAATTGGCTACCCTATCTGAGAAACTCAAGTTCAAATAGTCGTATTGTCATGCATTTAAAAGTGTTTAGTTGACTTAAATGTGTACTGAAATACATTTAAAGAGTGCCTTCAACTATTAAAAATAATCTCTTGGATGAGGTCTCTCGGGGTAAGATTTGCCCAATCGCTTATTCAAATAAATTCTTAATAAGTTCTAAAAAATTGAATTAGCATTAACTTGCAATATAGATACATCTTTTCAGTCACATCTTATTATTTTATCCAACGATGAATGCGAGAGAAAATGTATCTAAATATTATGTTCCTAGCCTATTATTGGAAAGCATCTACTTTATATTATTTTGAATGTTTATAAATATATTTTTATACATTTCCTGAAATAAACATCCTTATACGTTTTCAATTGTTGGTTAGAGGTACTCAGGTGGGGACTACCGACGGTCAAGCCTGCTAATGAGGGTCATACCTCGACTCCGAGCCTAATCCGACCCTTCGCGAGCGACCCGAGACCCTCACCGAGGCCCGTCTCTCCACGGGTGGTCATAAGGCTGAGCTACCCGATTGCAGTTAAATTTTAACTTTATAAACTATAATTGTTATAAACAATGTGTTAGTTTTTTAGTGCTCTCCATTTCAAATAGATCACATTCCTTTTTTGATCGATCTTCTACGATAAAAAATAAGATTTTTTGTAAAATAAACGGAAATCATAGTTCGGACTTGGCAACGATGTACGGGAACACGTGGTTTCCAAGAAAGAGGGGAGCGAGGGTAGGTGTGAGGAATCTCACGGGTGTAATGGAGAAGATAATGAAGGGAATGAGAAGCGTACTATGTGAGGAATCTAACGTAAGATACTTAGTACACTTAGATAGATACTTATTAGTAATAAAAGAGCTGACTTTCCTAGCTTTAAAATTTATTTAACAGATTCCTTATCGGATTTTAAAAAGTCTTCCATCAACTTATGTACGGAGGGATCCTGGAAGTCGTTCATTAATATCATGCGCTCTGGGATCAATAGGTATATCCCTAGTAAATTCAAAAAAGAAAATACTGAACCTAGGTGGTACAATGCCGAAGTGAGAAAATCCCTGAGACGGCAGCGAATATGTCATGCTTAAATGAAAAGAATTAGTAAATATATGCCCACTAATGCAATGAGCGTAAACTAGATGTAATGAGCGTAACGTAATAATTGAAAATTATAAAATTTCAAAATTTGCTGCAAAGACAGCCCTCAGTAATACATTTGCGAATTTCAAAAGAAAAACACTTGGGGAACAACTGAAGGAAAATCCTAAAGTCTTCTTGTCCTACGTCAGGGAGGTGCAAGGCCATAAGTCTACCGTCCATTCACTAAAAAATGATAAGGGGGAAATGGCCACAAACACTCTTGACAAAGTTAACTTGCTTAATTCCTTCTTCCAAACCGTTTTTAATCCACCTTCCGGCGATCCAACTGTCGTGTTACCTGACCTCTTTCAGCGGCTGATGCAACCAATAGAAATTACCTGTAATGGTATTGAAAAGTTACTCAAAGATATAAGCCTCAACAAATCTCCTGGCCCTGATCAAATTCCCTCCCGCGTGTATAGAGAGTTAGCTTCCGAAATTTCTCCCTAACTTCAAATAGTATTTAATAAATCCCTCACTGAACACGTCGTACCGATGGACTGGAAAGTAGCCGATGTAACACCCATTTTTAAAAGTGGTGATAGGGAGCAGCCATCTAACTACAGACCAATATCTCTCACATCCATTTCATGCAAGGTCCTAGAACATATAATTGTCAGTTCAGTCATGGGACACCTAGATAGCCAGAATTTGTTGTCCAACTTTCAGCATGGTTTCCGGAAGAGCAGATCGTGTGAAACTCAACTTGCTCTCTTTTCCCACGATATTTTAGTTTCTGGCGAAAATAATATTCCAGTGGATGCTATATTTCTCGACTTCAAGAAGGCTTTTGACAAGGTTTCTCACAGCAAACTAATTTTGAAGTTAAAATCTTATGGGTTAGACAGTAACATTATATCATGGATAAGTGATTTTCTACATGATCGGGTTCAAAGGGTTGTTTTGGACGGTGTTACCTCACCGAAAATTGAAATCACTTCGGGTGTCCCACAAGGTAGTGTGTTAGGTCCACTCCTGTTCCTTCTGTACATTAATGATATAAGTAAGGTGGTAAAAAGTAAGATTCGTCTATTTGCCGATGACGCAGTTGTGTACAGGGAAATTCTAAGCCCAAACGATAAAGAATATTTAAATATTGGCCTACAAGCAATTGAAACTTGGTGTGATACATGGCAGTTAGAATTAAACTTTAAGAAATGTCTTGTAATGAATTTTTGGAAAAAGAATAGCTCTCCTCCTACCACTTACAAAATAAGTAATGATGAATTAACAAACGTGGAATTCATTAAATATCTTGGAATAAGACTGACACATGATCTTTCCTGGGGTAAACACATTCGTGAAATAATGGGTCAAGCGAATTGCAAACTGGGTTTCATTAAATGAGTATTGGGTAAATGTGACGATCATGTACGAGAAATAAGCTACTTTTCCCTTGTTAGACCTCATTTGGAATATGCTGCCAGTGTATGGGATCCCTACGAAATCGGTCTAAGTAATGAACTTGAACGTGTGCAGCGAAGATCGGCAAGATTTGTAAAGGGACGATACGATAATTATATTAGCGTAACCAGTCTATTAAATGAATTGAAATGGGAATCATTGTCAGATCGCAGGTTGAAATTTAGACTTAATCTCTTCCACAAATTCCAAGGCAATATTTTCAGTGATGATGTTAAAAATATTTTACGAACCCCAACTTACTATGGCAGACTGGACCATAATCATAAAGTTAGAGAAATTGATTGACGAACTGACCGATTCAAAATGTCCTTTTTCCCTCGCACAATTAGAGATACGAATAACGGTAAATATGTCCTATCGGAGAGTAGCAATGAATACCACTGGTAGCTGCATGTTGGTATGAGTACTTAAAGCTAACCCTACTAACAGAATGTTTTTGCATGTTTGTTTTGCAATTTCAATCTTTTTTAAACAGTCTAGTTCTGACTAGTATATTAATACTATTCCTTTTTTATGCATGATATGTAGTGCATGTTTGGTGAGAAATCACCCCCTGCCACACACCCTTATGGTGGCTTGCAGGGTATTATGTAGATGTAGATGTAGATGTAATCTTGCTCTAGCTTTAAAGCAGTGAGTGATCCAATCTATGGAGGGAGCATTAAAATCTCCACCTATTATTATATTACGCTCCCTGTTACGGGACATTATAGCTTTATCTGCCTTCCCAGTTCTATTAGTGAAACAACATCAGTATTTGGGGGCCTATAGAATGCGCAGAAAGATATTGATTTTGATATAGTGCATGTAAATGAACACCAAACATATTCCAAGAGGTTGTCGGGAAATATTACTGCTTTGCTAATAATGAGTTTTTGACTGGAATGAAAACACCACCACATTTCCGGTTTTGTCTGTATTTTACATATATTTTAAAAGAGTAATGACACATTTCTGAGTCATAAATATCCTCTGTCAGTCTAACCAGCCTAAAATATTTATCCGTACGACAATGTATGTCCTTAATCTTGTTAATGTGATGAAACCTCGCATAATGCGCAGGGGTTCATCTACATCTACATAATACCATGAAAGCCACTATAAAGGTGTGTGGCAGGGGGTGAACTCTCACCAAACGTGCACTACATATCATGCATAAAAAAAGGATTAGTACTTGTATAGGTACTGTTCAAAACTACGCTATTTAAAAAAAGATAAAAATAGCAAAACATACACGCAAAAACATGACGTTAGTTGGGTTAGTTTCAAGTCCTTATACCAACATGCAGCTACCAATGTTATCCATTGCTACAATCTTACTGGATACATTTACCGTAATTCATATACCTAATAGTACGAGGAAAAAGGGACATTTTGAATCTGTCAGTTCGGCAATCTATTTCTCTAATTTTGTGATTACGGTCCAGTCTACCATAGTAAGTTGGGGTCCGCAAAATATTTTTAACATCATCACTGAAAATGTGGTCTTGGAATTTGTTTAATAGATTAAGTCTAAATTTCAACCTGCGATCTGACAATGATTCCCAATTTAAAATCATTTAATAGACTGGCTATGCTAATAAGGTTATCATACCGTCCCTTTACAAATCTTGCCGATCTTCGCTGCACACGTTCAAGTCCGTTATTTAGACCGATTTCGTAGGGATCCCATGCACTAGCAGCATATTCCAAATGAAGTCTTATAAGGGAAAAGTAGCTGATTTCTCGTACATGATCGTCACATTTACCCAGTACTCTTTTGACGAATCCCAGTTTACGATTCGCTTGACCAATTATTTCACGAATGTGTTTACCCCAGGAAAGATCATGTGTCAGTCTTATTCCAAGATATTTAATGGATTCCACGTTTGTTAATTCATTATTACTTATTTTTTAAGTGCTAGGAGGAGAGCTATTCTTTTACCAAAAATTCATTACTAGACATTCTAACTGCCATGCATCACACCAAGTTTCAATTGCTTGTAGGTCAATATTTAAATATTCTCTATCATTTGGGCATAGAATTTCCCTGTACACTACTGCGTCATTGGCAAATAGACGAAGCTTACTTTTTACCACCTTATGGATATCATTAATGTACAAAAGGAATTTGTACAAAAGTTTAGATTGATTAAAAACGCTCTAAAAAAATAATTCAACAAATTAGTTTTATCTAAATTTGGAAGTTGCTATTTCGCCCCTATCATTTTTTAAGGAATCAACCGTTGACTTTTAGTTCCTTTTACTTCCCTAACATATGACCAAAATGCTTTCGGATTTCGCTTGTTCTCCCTAGTACTTTTTTCTTGAATTCACTAAACGCTTTTCTAAGGGCTGTTCATGCAGCTGCTTTACACATTTTAAAATGTTCGATAGTATTTTTTAGATCTCTATTAGCCACATTTTTCTTCATTTTTCTTAGTTTCGCGTGGCTAACTTGTCGGTGTTTTAAACATTTTCTAACCTGCGCGTTGTACCACCTTGGTTCCCTATTCTCACTCTTATACTAATGAGGTATTTATCTGTAAGAAGTGACAAGTGACCGCGTAATTTGGAAGAACTGTTTCCATGTATTGTTTGTATCACTATTTTTGCTGATGCTCTCGAATTTTTCAAAAGAACTCTGTAAGGCACGCCTAAATCCGTTAAAATTTGCTTTACTAAAAAGGCAAATCTTTCTTTTCAATTAAAATTTTTTTTTCAATATTGAGGGAAAATTTAGCGTGTACTACCTTGTGGTCACTTATTTTATCGATATTTTCAACTTAAATAACTTTTAAGGGATAATTGTGGCAAGTAAATCGAGAACATCCTCCCCTCTATTAGGCAAGGTGACAATCTGATGTAGTGCGTACGATGCGAACAGATGAACAATGACTCGCAGATTTCTTTGTCCCTCTTCCCAGACTAATAACTACATGTTTTCCAATCTATCGATGGTGTATTGGAATCTCCACATAAAATAATCTGCCGTTCGTTGCCATGGGAAATAATGGACCTTATCTGTTTCTCGAGTTCAAATATTGAGTGAACATCGGAATGGGGTGGTCTATAGAAGGCACAAACATATAACACTTTCGATTTAGCCACCATTAGTCACCACACCATACACTTTCTTTTATATTATCTGGAATCACTTCTATTTTGCTGACTATTGTGTTCTTAACTGCGATAAATACTCCCCCTCCCGGCCGACCCTCTTGATCTCTCCTGTATACCCTGAAATTTACGGGAAAAATTTCACTATCAGCAATATCGCTTGTTAACAAACTCTCCGTTCCTATATTGCTGGCAGAATTAGTACTCTCTATAAGGTGTCAGAATTCGGATATTTAGCTTATTAAACTACGACAGTTAACTACCACTACTGGAAATTCCTATATTTAAATATGGCTGCTTATTGTATTTGTGGGACTACTGTTTTCTAAATTATTGGGAAAGTTACGGTTTGGAAACGCATGGGTGTTATTTTGATGTATATGTTTTTCTTTTTTATCTGCTTTCTTCCGTCCCGCTAAACCTCTACTGTGTTGCCTGATCAACTCGTTATTCCTTGCTTTCCTGGTGAATGGTAAGTTATGCAATGGCCTACTATTTAACCTACTCATTGCCCTACTCTCTATTCTAAAAAAGACCTACAGTGATCTCCTATATGGGATCCTTACGAAATAGGCTTAAATAACTGGGAATCATTATCAGATCGAGGGTTGAAATTTGGACTTATTCTCTTAACTGAACTCCAAGACAATATTTGAACCGATGAATTTAAAAATATTTAGTGACTTTCAACCATATCTATATCGGTGCTTTCGACTTACCATATAGGACATATCCAATAGTATAAATACGAATAAAATATGAGTTTGCATCCATTTCATGCATGATATGTAATGCATGTTTGGTGTGCATTCACCCCTAGCCACACACCTCTATGTTGACTTGCAGGGTAGATGTAGAAATGCGAATTCTTTTAATTCGGGAAAAGAATTTATTAGTAGACACTTGAACAGATGCATCGTACGCAGTAGGTACTTAGTTTTCCTCATTTACCTTCATTCTCTTCTCCTCCTTTACACCGTAAGATTCCTAGACCCGTGAGATTCCTTCGTTCCATTTCGATCACCCCTCTCTCGGGAAAACCACGTGTTCCCGTACATCGTTGCCAAGTCCGAACTATGATTTCCGTTTATTTTACAAAAAATCTTATTTCTTATCGTAGAGGATCGATCAAAAAAGGAATGTGATCTATTTGAAATGGAGAGCACTAAAAAACTAACACATTGTTTATAACAATTATAGTTTATAAAGTTAAAATTTAACTGCAATCGGGTAGCTCAGCCTTATGACCACCCGTGGAGAGACGGGCCTCGGTGAGGGTCTCGGGTCGCTCGCGAAGGGTCGGATTAGGGGCTCGGAGTCGAGGTATGACCCTCATTAGCAGGCTTGACCGTCGGTAGTCCCCACCTGAGTACCTCTAACCCAATTGTTTGCTAATTCTGATTGAAATACATAGTTAAAAATCCAAGTCATACATTTAAAATGCAATTCAATTAATACATGTACCCACAGCGGGATGCGTAGGAGCACAAAAATTAGTTATAGTCTTTAATAGTGGTTATTCTGAGCATGTGGTATGGGTTATAGAGCAAATATTATGAAATAGGAACAGTGAAAGGGTAGAGCGAAAATCAGCTTCGGCATTAGTCCTCTCTCAATAAAATGCTCCTTCGGGTCCAGGGTTTCACGATTTAACGTCTTGATCGACGGACGGAGTACTGAGTTTGAAGTGCCTTCAACACAGATCTCAAGTAGGGACTGGTATACCAAAGAGAAATATCTGCCACCGCCTGTATTTAAAACCAAGCTATCGGGCTGGGAAGCTAGTATGTACGCTAGTCTCCACACCAAACCGATACCCCAATACACAAGTCGCAGACGGGTAAAGATCTTCATGAATCCACTTTTCCCATGAATAATCCAAGACCGGACCCAAACAAATATTTGAATTTAAAAAAAATTCTCGATTTTTGCCCGGTTTCTTTTTTCTTATGGCGGCTCGTGGCTTACATGTGACACACCTTTGCGTGGGTGAGGATGAGGGGTCTCTGTTTGTCTCACAATAGGACGCTACGAGTTGCACAAGACGTTGCTACCAGCGGGAATCAGACTGATTCACGGTCGCTCGACTAATTCGAGACGATGGATTGGCAGGACGATGAGGCCTCCCGCGCAAATCTCGAAGGACAGGCGGGAACTCGAAACGTCTGGCTCGACCCGAGGGTGCCTTGGAGAAAGTTTTCAAAGGAAATATGTATGGAAGTCGGGAATCGAGAGTAATTCTCGGAGCAAGGCAGCCGGAGACAAAGGGACGGTTTGGTATGGGAGGGAAGATGTTTAAGAGAAAGTGAAGAGAGATATTACGAACGATGGGAAAGACCGGATCCCAGCGGAAATGTCACGTGCAAGACTTTTAAGCACCGATTTCACGACGCCATTTGGTGTCCCATCTCATCATGGCATCCGTCGAAATCCAGTTCGGCAATTTCCCTCTGTCAAATGGGGTACGCAGGACGGTAACGAGCCAGTTTATTATTCCAAGGTTTGCTGTTGGAACCCCACTCGAGCAGGGATCTATGTTTTTTCCGAAATTAAGCTTAGTATTTACTGAGTTAGATTATAGTGCGATATAGCCTTAGCAGTTGGAGCACCTTAAATTTTACAAAACCATCCCCTGATTCTCTATATCCACTTCCATTCTGATTATCCTTTTGATGAGGTTGTTTACCATATTTTTTACTGCCGAATCTGATGGAGTTTGTAAAATAAAAGCACCCATTCGATTTCGAGCAGAATAGCTGTGGAGGGCACATATTTAAAATGTCACTCTTTGCGAGATAACATGCGAGTTTCCGGCCCACCCATTTGAGGGATCGGAATTGACTCCCGGTGGAGGCAAATATGCAAATAATTATCATTGGTATACCGGTCCCTACTTGTGTAATTTGTGGAGAGCACTTCGAGTTAAGTACTCAGTCTGTCGGATGTGACGTTAAACCTTGAACCTCTTTTTGCGCCTTTGCTTAAAACAGGCTAATTCCGACGACGGATTTATTTCCAATCTTTCTCCGCTCACTGGAAAATACCCAACTCTACCCAAAGACCTGCATATCTAAAATGAATTGTGTGGGCCTAATTGTCGGTCTCCTCCCCCAAATGACCACTATACCCGGAAGTATGTATATACACATAATACCCTGCAAGTCACTGTAAGAGTGTTTGGTAAGTAGTCAATCATCACATGGCACAGGTACATTATAAATCAGAGAGAACTAAATTTACACTTCCTATCATGCAGCATATAAAAATACTAGTGCGTGAATGCACTACTTATAACTGAGAGTAATGATGCAGCTGGTTTGTGGACACTGTAAGATATGTATTCTTGAGTCACGTGAAATGATAGTTGTAAATGGCAATAAATAATTAGTACAAGTAATTAGATATATGTTGGTCAATATAATATTTAAAGAAATGCCTGTCTAATCAGAAATCTCTTCATTACTATGTATATACTAACCATTTAGTTGCACGTGACCTTAATATCTAACATGTTACCATGAAGTATAAGCATTGCACTTCTCAGTTGCATGTATGTTGATCTTTCTCCCCCTGCCACACACCATCGTGATGGGTCGCGATGGTATTACATAGATTTATTACTGACAGTGTACTCTGCTCGTGTGGACGGAGATTAGAAAAAGCCCTTTTACATCTCTCAATCCTCAGGGCCATATTCAGAATATCTAATACAGTCTCGCTTCCACTGCTCACGTCCTCATATCCCTGCAACGAGTGAAATTGGTGTGCAACGTTTACTTGCAAAGGTGGCATTACTTAAAGGTGGAAAGGATCATCTCAACTGTAGTCTCACTTCTACTACCTACGTCATAAAATCTATTTTAAGAATGCAAAAGGGTAATCAGATTCTCCTCAATATGTATAGAGCGTGGTGATATCAACTTTGTCGGGTCTATCTTCACACTGACGTGACTCGAAGTAGAGATTCCTCAAGATTCAGATTCCTCAAGGGTGCTTTACACGATAAAATTTCTTGTAAAAACGCTTGTATAAACTGAACGAAATTGCATGTTTGTCTGAATGGAATTAGACCAGGTTCTACTTTCCATACAGTCATTCAGACATTCGCACAAGCGTTCACACAATTGGCCGCTTTACACGGTACAATTTCCTCATACAAGCGTTTGCACAAGAAATTGTACATAAAATTACACCAATTGTACACAATTGGTGTAAAGCGGCCATAAGAAGAGTGGGAGAAAAGAAAAGTCTGCTGACGACTCTAAAAAGAAAAAGAGACAACTTAATCGGCCATATCTTGAGACACGATGGCCTGATGAAGACTATCGTCGAGGGAAAAGTGAACGGGATGATTGGAAAAGGTAGGCCTCGCAAGAAATACATTGAACAGGTTGTGAAGGATGTAAAAGAGAAGAATTACGTCACAATAAAAAGGTTGGCCGATAGAAGAATCGAGCGAAAAGCTGCGTCAAACCAATCCTAGGATTGTTGACCAATGATGATGATTCAGATTCTCAACTACAGTCACACATCCACTTCTCACGTCCTAAAATACCTGCAGCGAGTCAAATTGGTTTATAGGTTCTACCCGTAAAGGTGGTATTAGCTCTCAGCGTACGCTATAACGTGCCCCAGAATCTCATCTACAGTCCCACTTCTACTGCTTACGTCATAATATCTCTATTACGAATACAAAGGGGTATACATATTCTACTCAATATGGTTCTAAACGCGGTAATGCCAACTTAGCAGGGTGAATCTGCACATCAATATGTCTCGAAGTAAAGATTATAGGGCGTCAGCAGTAGAAGTAAGACTGTAGTGGAGATTCTGAATATTACCCTTTAGGATTTAAGCAATGGAAGCAAGACGGTAGTTGAGAAACTGAATATGACCCATGGGACCCTTGTGGGACCATAATCACAAAATTAGAGAAATTAATTGCCGAACTGACAGATTCAAAATGTCATTTTTTCCTCTTTCTATTAGGGATATGAATAACGGTAAATATATCCAATACGAGTGTAGCAATGGATAACATTGGTAGCTGCATGTTGGTATAAGGACTTGAAGCTGACCCAACTAACAGCATGTTTTTGCATGTTTGGTTTGCTATTTTTATCTTTTTTTAATTAGTGAAGTTTAGAACGGTATATAAACACTAATCCTTTTTTATGCATGATGTGTAGTGCATGTTTGGTGAGAATTCACCCCCTAACACACACCTTTATGGCGGCTTGCAGGGTATTATGTAGCTGTAGATGTCTCCTCCCGGGGACCTCAGTAGGCTAACCCAACTAATAGCAAGTTATTGCATGTTTGCTTTGCTATTTTTATCTTTTTCAATCAGTGAAGTTTAGAACAGTATATAAATACCAATCCTTTTTTATGCATGATGTGTAGTGCATGTTTGGTGAGAATTCACCCCTCCCACACAGCTTTAAAGTGGCTTGCAGGGTATTATGTAGACGTAGATGCATGACTCTTTCGTACGTAAGGAATGGAAGCAAGACTGTAGTTGAGATTTATAATACGGCCCTTAGCCATAGTCTTACAATCCACCGACGTCTTTGATTTCTCGGTCGCTTCTCGACCCCCTTTCTTCGCTTCTCACTCTCATTGAGCCGACTCTTCTCCGAGCGGTTTGGACTTCGAGACTTGCGTGACCAGACCCCTTCCTGCCACGCATCTCACAACCTCAGTCAGACCGCCTCGAAGAAGTCTCACCGCTCCACCCCACTCCCGCGTTGCTAAGGGAAAAGTCTTGACCGCCGTCTTGACCAACTTAAAAAGAGGCAGGGAGGTGGAAACATACAGAGAGGGGTGTGAGGGCTCTATCGATTAATGCCGGCCAAACGATCTTCTCGGAAGAGCGAGAGATCTTCCACTCCCCAGACAGTTTATTTCTCTCCCTCAGCGTAACCCGAGTCCGAAAATCCCGGGTCCGACACCGAACAAGCCTCCGAGCTCACGTAATTCAAAAAGAGAAGCCCTCACATTCGGACGCCACGTCGTTTGCCTTGGGATTCCCGAACTCGCCTCCGCGTCTGCACAAACAACGTTCCACGGCTCCTTGGATCGTGTTCCGGGAATTTCATCAAGCGGAAGACCTCTTGGGGTACGATTACGACGGGTGCGATATACGCGTTTCTGGAAATCGCTGGGGCGTGCGGCTACCCTTTCGAGCGACTCGGGCCATGACTGGACGCTTCTCGGCTAAAAACAAAACCTTCGACCAATAGGGGCGTTTACTCTGAACGGAAATGGCAATTTTGTGCACGAAATTGTTAGATGGAAACGAAAAAAGAATTTTAGTGAAAAAATCAACCTTATAACCACAACCATTCACCCATAAATCAAAAATTAAAATGAGCAAAAGGTGACGCCCACCGAAAAAGCAGCTGTGATAACATTGACGTCATTTTCCTACCGTCCTTGACTGCTCTTATGGGAAGGGAAGGGAGTGGAGGGGGATTCTCGGAAGGATTCCTCGCACAAATCCTGTCGCAATCGCTCCCATTGGGAGAGCCAGCTGTGTCCCCCCTCCTTTTCGATAAGGCGAAGTAGCTTCGCGGCTCAGTTGTGATAGGACGAAGTCGATATACGTCAGAGGTTGCACCACACCCACTTTTCCGGGAGGGTTAAAAACATCAGTTTTTCGCCGCTTATTACTCGAGAAATAATTGACGGATCAAAAAACGTAAAAATACGGGTCCGTTTATTTTACAAACTTAATCATATTTGGCAATAAAAAAAAACATGGTGAACGACCCCATTGCGCGCGCGTTTTCAGCCACCACGACTGGGTTTCCACGAATTCTAGAATGTTCGTAAGTTCCTGGGAGAAGTGTTTTGTTCATCTTTTGTGGGATATTTTGCGTACACGAGAGAGGGACACAATGATATAAGATCAGTGCGCTGCCTGGAGACACCTAAGTGGTCAAAATGATATTCTCGATGCAGGTGCGTACGCAGAATTTCCTTCTAGGGGGTTTCATTAACATTTATGTGCGTCATCATAAAATCAATTTAGATTATTTTTTACTATAACAATAATTAAATTAACATTCTCTTTTCGTGAAGACAATTGAACTATATTTCTCCAGGACTATAAGCAAACTTCTAAACGCTAGTGCAAAATATACAAAGTATAGTAAATTACGGGAAAGTTTTTTTTGAAGGGGCGGGGGAGGGTTTAAACCTTAACCCACTGTCTCAATCGAACATTATGTCCATGACAAGGTTGGCATTTATTCCACGAGATTGGAGATGGAGTTGTTGTGGTGACTTGATTTCTGGCTGCTCATCTCAGAAATCCGAATACCAGTGAAAGTGGAGATATAGCGGGTAATGCCTGTCCCTGCATAACTGGTATGATGAGAGAGCTTCCATTCCAATGCTCCGTCCGTCGAATGGGACGTTTAACCGGGCACCTTGTGGTGCCATTCGGCAAGAGTAGGCTAATGCCCACGTCCAATTCTCTCCACCCCTCATCCGTTCCTAGAAACATTCCTACCTCTTCCTAAGTACTCATCTATCCTAATTGCGCAAAAGGTCTTTGTGATTGGTTTTCTACTAATAACCGCTGACTGACTAAAACTACTGCAACTAAATGTAATGCGTAAATTGAACAATTTTAGGTAATCGGTATATCTGCGAAATGAACTACCGATGCTTGAAATAACATCTTTGCACATGCATACATTATTATTCTTCTCTTGTTCGGATCTCTGGTGTCCGAATCTTCACTGGAATCAGTTATCCAGAGGTTGGAAGATTTCAGTGATCGATCCATATGGAACCGATCGAGTGAGAATCAAAACAGAAACCTATGGATGAAAAGGCAATATTTCGACATTTCTTAAGACTCAAAAGAATATCAGATAAGCTGCCATTAAGGAGTAGTCACAAGAACGGTTTACCGCAAAAGAGAAATGTTGAATTGGCTCTGAAATGCTTCTTGGTTGCTAATATAGGTACAATCTAAAACTCCCTTTTTCGCAAACACAAGAGAGATAAGAGAAAAATAGTAGGAACACGTATCCTGCTGCACGACTCACAATAGGGGTAAGGTATGAACGAGGGTCTTCCAGAGAGACGACTTTATCAATAGAGTGGAGTACCCCGCATTTTATTCAACCGATATGCAGTGGACTTCCAGCATACCCTGCCCAGGGCTATATAAATATTCCGGAGACGTGAAGATGAAATAATTGCACACAAACAAGAGTGCTCCAAGCCAAATCGATGAAGGTGATTTGGCTTTGCTCGAATAAATTGAAATTGTTCGATCAAGCCCGGCATCGACATGAATTGAACAAATCGATAATTATAGAGTTATTTTGGCTTTAATGATTAATTTCCTCACCGCAGGAAATACCACCAGAGAATGCTCTGAGTAATCAAATTTCAACAGGGAGGGTGAAAGCGACTATGGTCGCAGGCGAAACAAGCTAATGAAATGCATCAAAATTACATTCTCGAAAAAGAAATAAATAAAAGTCATCAAACATTAACGTCGCAGGAAAGCCACAAAAATCATTTTGCTGCAGATGAACGATATTCAACATGAATAAATAATTCAATTTACCTGGAATTTGAGCACGTGGCATTCCACTTAGCGAGTTTTCACGTGAAATTCATTCCATTTTGCGACTCGCGTGAGTTTGGCGAATACACCAACTAACGAGACTGAAATATTATCTCGGGGTACACGGCAGAAGTTACTTTTATTGCCTCAAGCAATGAACACATTTGACAACAACGCTTTTGCTAGGGTCAGTCCAACTAGTGAACTAGTGTAATTCACTACAGCTAGGTAGTTGAATCAGTCCCATTCCCAAAGAAATTCTTTTCGCGCAACAAAAGAGTAGTTTTGTTTTTACACACTGCGACGGCTCAGGTTGAAGCACCATCTAACCTTATCTTCATCCAAAATACTCCACATCCATGCCCAAGGAGGGATTCGAACCGGCGACCTTTGGATTTACAACCCGCGCTGGCAGAGGCAGCTACAAATGACTGTGAACAATAATCGGATTCGAAAACTTCGGTATACCCTGTCTCGTTGGGCGAAAGATTTACATGTATATTGTTTCGTCGAGTCCCCAATACCCTAATTTGAAGCGCATTACCGATTTAGTTCACGCTCCTGGTAATGGTGTCCCGGTTATCCTGGCAATTGGAGTACCTTTTACTTGCGAGTATATGGTAGGTAGGTAGGTTTGATTTAAGGTGCATCGACAACTTAGGTCATACCGCACCTTCGCATGCTTATTCCTGAATATTACTTATAACAAAACAATTCTTTCATTTGCTATTGTAGGTCTGTCTATACACAGTATATCATGTGTGTAACGTATAAAAAGGGGAAAATCTGGTCATATTTTTGTGATGAGATTGGTTTCGCGGAGGAACGTTAGGACTTTGTCAATTTCCTTTGGGTTATCTCCCAAAATAGTTTTTAGTTCTCCAGACATTTTGAGACGGTTCCGGATATCTTGGTACTTCGTGCAGTCTGCCAATATATGTTTTACGGTCAAAATGGAATCACAGTCTGTGCATATTGGAGGTTCCTTCTCCATAGAGAAGAGGAAAGAGTGAGTCAAGCCTGTATGTCCGATTCTGAGCCTTGTGACTATTACCTCTTCTCGTCTGTTGTCCCGGATCGAAGACTTCCAGGCTCGTGTGTTGTCTTTTATGTGGCGCAACTTATTCGATATTGTGTTTCGCCATGTCGTGTTCCAAATGGCGAGGAATATATTCTTTAAGTATAGTTTTAGCTCCTGATACGGGATAGTCGCTGAATTAATTTCTTCCCTATTGAGGGCTTCTTTTGCCAATGCGTCCGCTGCTTCGTTCCCGTGAACACCAACATGGCCTGGAATCCAGAGAAACCTAACACTTACTCCTTTGGCGTCAAGCGACATGATGGAGGATAGAATGTTTTGGAGCAAGGGATGAGTTGGACAGCCACTACGAATGGCTTGAATCGCACTTTTGGAGTCGGAGCAAATCAGAAATATTTTATTCCTTGCTATTATGGCGTCCAGCGCAACTTTGATCGCGAATAACTCCGCCGTGTAGATAGTGCACCACGGGTATAACTTGAAGGACGCTGAGCCTATGTCTGGTGATACATAGGCGCATCCACATGCGGAATCATTTTTGGAGCCATCGGTATAAATTTTTCCGTGCGTCTCGAAATTGTTTATTGCCTCCAGTGCTCTGACTCGTAGTTCGCTTGGAGTGATATTAGTTTTGAAGCCCAAGTAATTTACCAAGCATTGCGTCTGGGGATGCTCCCATGGAGGATATTTAAAATTTTCCGTTGGATATATATTGGGAAATTCCATACCCAAGTCGTCAATGAGATTTTTAAAACGAACGGCGACAGGCTTAGTAGCCCTGGGTCGAGAATTAAAAACGTCTAAAAATCGAGGTTTAAAAAGTAAGTTGAAACATGGATGGTTCCGTATCGATAAAATCCTGCAGATATAGTTGCTCATCAAAATGTTCCTTCTAACCTCCAGGGGAGGTTCTCCGGCGTCAGAGTATATACTAGCAACTGGGCTATATGATTAACTTACTCTCGTCTACTGCTACTATATCAAGCCTGAACCTGTTCAACTGTGCAAGGCCGATATGTTCACCTCCAACACCGAGTAAATTATAAGGGCCCAACACCGCATTGATAAATAGGGTCAAAAGGATAAGATAATAGAAATATGCTGCACCACAGATAGATTCAAATCTTAGTTTGTAATGGGTTAAAAACCTATGAAGGGTGCAAGGGGAATACACGCAGGTCAGGGAAGACCGAATGGTCTTATTCACTGCATAGTATTACTAATGAAAAGCCATCTCCATCTTCTACATCAATATAATACCCTATGAGATACCATAAAGGTGTGTGGCAGGGGTTGATTTTATACCAAACATGCTTTACCTATCATGCTAAAAGGATTGACAGGAGGTATTCTAGTCGAACCAAAAAATTTTTATTTTTATTTAAAGAGCACAGCAATCATCCACAAATGTGTTGTTAGTTGGGTTAGCTTAAAGTCCTTATACCAACATGCAATAATACCTAGGATCCATCGATAAACTTGTATATAAACTTTTGAATATATTCTCAAATATTCACATGCATTGTGGCACGAGGAAAGAAAGACATTTTAAATGTCTTTCTATCGGTACGGAAATTATGTTCATGATCTAGTCTACCATAGCAAGTCGGAGTTCGCAGAATGGCTTTGTTGTCATCGGTACTAATATTGTCTTGGAATTTACTATCCACCTAATACACGTGAGGAATAAATTCTGGAACATCTAAGGAATAAATACGGTATTCACCTATGGAAAATACAAACTCACCTAAGGAATAAAGTATTGTTGCATACGATAACCTTAACAATGAAAGGCTAACACCCTCTTGGATATTTTAGTAACCTTCCTTCATTTTGCCATCGAAACACTTGTACCACCGATTGCTTCAACATTTCTTGAGCTGTCATTTGGTGCAATGCTCTGAAAATGAATTCAGCGCCAGCAAACGGTCTGTTTGCCCTCGGCACGAGCGCGTGAGGCGTGAAAGGCATACGGAAGTGAGTCAGCGGTGACGTGATTGGGAGGAAAAGGAGCCCAGAGGGCTCGCCGGAGCGTTCTTTTCAATCCCCGGTGGGAGCGAAATCAAGGAAGACAGGAGTCCGAGCGGGCCCGAGGCCACAAAGCACAGGGAGCCACTCCCTTCGCTTTGATTCACGTTGTAGTGCGCCGACGACCGCACGGAAAATGGAATGATGAAGTAAACACTTCATTAGGACGGAAAAATGGCTTATAGCTAAGCATAGCAAGGGGATAGAACACAATAGTCAGCAAAATAAAGTTATTACCGATAATATAATAGAAAGTGTATGGTGTTCCATTCAATGTGCTAATTTGAAAGTAATATACGTTTGTGCCTACTATAGAGCACCCCATTCCTAAGTACACTCAGTATCAGAACTCGAGAAACAGATCAGGGGGGGGTGTGCTTGAATCGCTTGGGATTGATTCCGGTACGTAACTAAGGACTCACAGCAACGAACGACGGATTATTGTAGGTGGAGATTTAAATACACCATCGATAGATTGAAAAAACATGTAGCCATAAGTCTGGGGGTAGGGACAAAGAAATCTGCGAGTCATTGCTTAACCTGTTCGCATCGTACGCACTACATCAAATAGCCACCTTACCTAATAGAGGGGAGAATGTTCTCGATTTACTTGCGACAAATATCCCTGAAAAAATGTCAATAGTGCATGTTTGGTGATCTTCACCCCCTGCCACACACCCACGTGATGGCTCGCAGGGTATTATGTAGATGTAGACAGGGGTGGCGTGGGTGCTCAGGGGCCCGGACCGCTGCACGTCCAGAGGGGCCTGGTTTTTGTAACCCCCCCCCCCCCCTTTCCCCCTTCTGAAAAAAATTGTGCTTTAAAAACGCGTTTCAGGTTGTTAAGGGCAAAAGATTTGCAAATAATATAAAAAACGGCATAGAAACTTTCGCTGAGATAAACGTCTTATTTAAGGCGTAAAAGCGCCCGGGTGGGAATCTCCGCCTTCCCCCCCTGGCCGCGCCGCCGCCGCCCCAGGTATATGTAGATCGCGGTGGCTCGCAGGGTATTACTTAGATGCAGATGAATGTTTGCGAGGCTTGGACGATTACAGAAGTCAAGCCTCAAGCATTCAAAATGTAGTTTTTTGAAGAAAAATAAGCTGGGTTGAACGAGTAGCATTTAAAATGGATTCCATCCGTCAAGCGGATTTCCCTTCGATCACTGTCCACACGTTCGCTCCTTTACTGTCAGGATGCAGGTTAAAAGTTTAGGCTAAAACTTTTAAGTGAATTCGAAGCTGATTTGTTTACAGATGACGTTAGAATTACATTAAGAGCCCCTGCGTATTTTGCTAGGTGTGATCAGATTAATAAGATTAGAGAGATAGATTGTCGTACCGATAGATTTAAAATGTCATTTTTTTCCGCGTACCACAAGGGAGCACAATAGAATAGCAAAGGGTTAGGTAGGTAAAAAATTGCTAGAGTAGTCTGCAGTGCATGATGTATGTTTAAGCATCAGTAATCAGTAATCAATTCATTAATTTGTAGTTAGTCACTAACCACCTAGTTGCATGTGACACTAATATCTAACATCAGATCAGACCTGACGATGTCGACTCTTCTACGAAACCGGTCGTAACAGTTAAAAATTTCTGTGAAATTATTTCAAAGTTGTACTTTTCAATGTGGACATGAAATTTCACAAAGTTGGGCCTGAAATCATCAAGTTCATCTTCGCCCCATGCCACACACCCTCGCGGTGGCTCGCAGGGTAATACGATGACGTAGACCTATGCCCAGTTCACACTTTCGTCCTCACACTCATGAGCCTTTCCACATCGCCTTATCACGGGCGAGCACAGGATCGATCCGCTTCTCGGACTAAAAGGGCCTTTCTCCCTCAAGACCGGAGCCTTTCTTCCCACTTTCCCCGGTCTCACACACCTCCTCCTCCGAAAATGTGCTGCCCGCCTTTTCTCCCGCGTCCGTCTAGATGACCGCCCGAGGCATCATCGGGTCATTCATTCCGTCCGCCGGTTGCACGCCACCGCCTCGCTCCAAAACAAATAATGAAGTCACAAAATTTCCCGGTGAAAGGGAAAGATACTTTAGGTCTTGTTGCTCAGTCGGAAATTTCGAAAAGCACTTTGCTGGTGAACGCATGAAATTTAATGACTAGAGGCTGATACATTGTAAAATTCCGTTCCAGGATACGAATGAATACCTTGCACTAATTCCAGAGAAATAAAATTAATTAAATGGACATGTTTCACTACACTGCAGCATCAATAAGATTGATCGGTGCCATTCAAGGCCTAAAGTTGCTTCAGTGTATTAAAACATGCCGACTTAATAAATTTTATTACTTTGGAATCAGCGCATTCATTCTCATCCTGGAAGGTATTTAAATAGTAAACTTGAACATCAGGAGACGATCACGGTGGTCAAGTCGGTAGGAGCTTAGATCGCCCAGACAAGTCGTTCTCTGTGTGTTTGACTTTCCGCCTAATTTTACATTGAGTCCCATCTTCATTAGTAAGGACGGGGACCAGACGATCGTAGCATTATTCTGAATGATTTGTGTGTACATAATGAGTTTCCATTCCATTGTAACCAAATACTAAAAAAATGTTATGCTAATTATGAGTTTCTATAAATTATAGGAGATGGTGCAAATAGTTTGAGACACCAAAATATTAATTTCCATGGAAGGTGATTTCCATACTATACATGTCTTTGCCAATGACACTTAATCACATTTGAGTAAAGAACAAATTCAACATATTATTGATACATGAAATAATTGAGATTTTATCAGTCGAAAATATCTCTGGACTCAACGGGTTTACCTCGGGAAATGTGACCTTTGTGGAGTCACGGTTACGCTTACGGTAGAAGAGTGAAATTTCGATTCATTAATCTTCATAGACCATATGAGAATGATGCATGCAAACAAGCCCTAAAGAATTTTATGACGTAGTACATATTACATTATCTTATCTATAATAAATATCGATAATTGCAATATCATTAGCACTGGAAACCAAAGTTCACAAAATAAATTTGGCAAGAGTAAGATCCTTCATTTCTCCTGATACTCAGTTCTATCAATTGGTAAATGAAATCTGTTAATTTTCGCATTTTGCATAGCCACTGGCCATTTTTAGTCAGTATTAGAGTCATAAATATTTCTGTTGGTAGGTATAATATCAATGGATTTTTTAAATCGGCAAATATTTGATAGAAATACCTACTAAAAAAAGACGGTTGAGTTTGGTTTCTCTTTGCTTAAGTTTCCGAGAATTTTGAATATACAGCCTTGTTGCATACTTGGAGCATATCTGGTGTATTTCATAATGTAATGCGTTTTAAATAAAAACCAAATATAGAGAACGTAATCGTTATCCAATGTTGAATCCGATGCGAGACAATGTGGAAACACGAATTGATTTGAGGCGGAAGGACAGCAAGGAGCATTTACAATGGTGGGTCTCATGAACACCAGTAGTCGACTAGCAAGGTTATGGCCATCACTAGAACACGCATGGGACCGACAAAAACGTTTCCGAGGTCATGAGAATTACAAAATCAGCGAGCATGATTTCAAGAACAGCCAAATATCGCGAGCGTCATCACCGAACTATGAGGATCTTCACCAGAACCAAGAAATTGCCGACATCCGACGAACCAAACGTTTAAAACCAGTCGTCTTGCCGAGGAAAATATTCCCCGCGTATTAGCGAGAGAGATTTTTCACAACACACTTACTATTGCCGACCTCGGTGTCGGTGGGGCTGGTCTCTTGCCTCTCAAACGCGAGGTCGCAGGTTCGAGTACCACCCGGCGAGATTTTTTATTTTCCGGACATGGATATTGGCGTAATTCATTTCAATTTATTGTAAGAGAGAACTAGTTAGTCCTGCATTCGCTGTGCACATAAAGATATGTTTAATTTTAATTTAATTACTCTGGACTCTAATCGAGGGCAATTGAAAGAACCGCCATTTTATCGACGATAAGTTCTTCATGACAAGTACTCCCACAAATTTTGATATTCACCCCCTGAATAATCCTGCCTTGTATATCAAACTCATGCAACCGTCTTCTAGCTCTCTTCCCACCAGTGTTTTCTCTGATATATCCCTGCCTTCATGCCATCCAGAAAACCTAATAATTTCTTAGCAATAGCAGAATTCGACTTTTGGGTGTTCCAAATGCTGTGGTGCCATTGCACCGCTTAACCTTATCTCAAATCTAAGAAAAAACACTATGGTTATGGGGAGTGTCGACGACTAGGTTCATTGAATTGAAGACGACACCCATACGGGATACGAACAAGCGGCCTCAGGGCACGTCAACAGCAAGAAAACACAAAGGAGAATAATTGAGGAAATGATAAAAGAATTTGTTTTTCCCGCGAGCAATACCGCAAATGACGCATAATACCTTCAAAATTTTACTGTTGAAATTAGAATGCAGTGTATTTTTTAAACCTGTGTTTAGCATGGAGCATGGCACACTATGGCGTGGAAACTTTGAAAGAAGATGAACATAGGCTTAGGGATTTGAGATGTAGGTATGGAAAAGGATGAAGAAAGTAAAGTGAGTCGAGAGGAGGACAAACGATGAAGTACTCGAGTTGGCAATAGAGGAAAGAAATTTGATTGAGGAAATTACGGCATTTCAGAATGTGCGAATGAAGAAGGTAATAAAGGGTGAGGGTGAGTTGAAAGGCGTGATTGAGGGAAGAACGTTGGGTAAGTTAAGCCCGTTTCACACGGTACTTGATCCAGCACAAGGTCGAGTATACTAGCAAGTATGCTAGCTTTCCAGTATCATGTGAATAGAACCAGTATGCTGGCTATCAAGCATGCTCGCTAGTATACTCGCTAAGCTACTGGATTTCATACTTGATGCGGTACTAGATTTTTAGTAGGACCCAGTAGCCCAGTAGGCATCGACCAAACAAGTCACGTTACAGAAGCTGTGCGTCTCTCTTTTTAATTAGTATGGAATCATGTGGAATAACCAATTCATAGCAAGCACAAGGTCGATGATGGTGTGAAACCTCCCAGGACGGTTCCAACCATGCTAGATTTCGTCCTCAATATCAAGTAGCGGCTAGCACACTAGGTCTTGTGCTGGATCGGGTATCGTGTGAAACGGACTTAAGGTAGAGGGACGAGAAAAACCAAAAATTTGGGAGGTAGGATCTATTAGGGTCTGAAGGAGGGTATTGTGGGAAATGTAGGGGTCGTGGGAACAATTTAATTTCAGATTAGGCCTACCTTCACTGCTATAAAACCAATAATAATAATAGAATTGTTTAAATTATAATAATTCATGCATGCTCCAGAAATTTTAAGTTAATAATTTTATGTATTCATGGAAATGACAGACTTATCTAATAGCTACTGCACTATTTTGTGTTAAATAACAATTTAGAGTCATTTATAGCCAACATTTCACGTGTCTGTTAACTGCATATCAACTATTTTCACTTTCTTACTAATGCACGTATACTATTATTGAATTCTTTTCCGATAATGGTTTTTTAAAATGAATTTTCTCCCACACATTGCCTCGAGGAATTAATGACCCTTTTCATCTGAAATCCGTGTTCCTTTAATGTGTACTTCGTACCAAAAATACTTTTCACCCATCTCATTTCATCTCATATACTACCTCCTCAACCATGTTAAAATTACTCGACCGTCCCTTCAATTTCTTTTCGGCCACAGTTCACAGCTCGACATCACGTCCCTCATCTCAGACTGCTCACTTGAAGAAATTTTACTTTCGCTTGGCCTTTCACGCCTCACCCACCGCCGGCTGACCTCAGCCCTCAAATTCCTTCATTTCACCATGGATGGGACCTTCCGCTCTGATGATCTCTCATGCTTTTCTCTCCACATTCCAGTCCGCACCACTCGCAATGTGACTCTTGTTGTACAAACCAAAATTCCTGCCGTCAATTTCCAACTCCTCATGCTACCATTGACCTGCCTCATAGAATGCCGTTGAAGATCGGTACCCTTTCCTAAACCTCTTCGCTTCACAACACATCCCACCTGAAGAACCTCTTCATTGATTAATCAGCTACTTCTTCCCCCCCTTTCTCTATGTTTATCTTGCCTAAATTATTTGTTACTCCAGGATGTTTCGTTAATTTATTTCTTTTATCACAATGCAAATTCGTCACTTTTCTCTCTTCCCGTGAGCATTTACATACTTTGCATTAAACGACGGTTCGAAAATTTACATCCGAAAGAGTCTATATTAGCCATTCGCCAGAATCTTTCTGATTTGAATTCACTCATAAATTCATTTAATATATATACAATGCAATAATGTGCATCAAGACTTCCTCACTTGCTCTATTCATTCAGTGGAAAACCCAAGTTGAATGAATTTATTAACATTTCAAACATATATTTTGAAGATATATTTCAAACATATAATTGGCTTTGACCTTAAGTCAGGGGTTCAAATCTGGGAGACGCAAATTTTGGACACTTGAAGCTAAACTGTAACTGAGTTCTCTCTCTGAGCACCATATATATTTTGAATAATACAGGCGGCACTGGGAAAGCAACCCCACCCTGCTGATGTGAATTTCGCACGGAGTTGGGATTCGCACTTGATGAGCACTTCTTTCGCCAATGACGCCGTACTTCAGATCAAACACTATGGTGATACTCGTAATATCCACAATCGATACATCGGATAGGAATTGAAATTAAAAATATCGATACGGCGTGATATATTGTGTCGTATCGTCATATCTCTCAGTCCTCGAAGACACTTTCACACCTTCGAAATGTCCTTTCTTCACCGCAAGTTTCTCATCAACTCCCCTTGTCACCTCTACTTCCTCGTTCGTCTTTCTTTTTTCCCCGGCTCTTTCCGTCTTCACCTCCGTCCTTAGTCCGTCATCTCCCTCTTAGCCGTCTACGTCCGTGTTTCCCCTCCCTCTCCAAAATCCACACAATCCGTCAGCCCTCCTCTCTCGCCGCTAATGAAGTACTCGAGTGAACGCCGCGCCTGCTAAGACTACGTGCCCGAGAGTATGACGCGTACAACGTTATCTCCCCCTCTCCACCTTGTTTATTTACGGATCCAATTTTTTTTCTTTCCTCTCTACCTTTTTATCCTACTCCCCTCAATTTTTTCGTTCTTTTTCACCTTCCCTCCGTCTCCAAAACCCCCAACCCTCCCTCCCGACACCACCATGCACTTTTCAAGAGTACCATACATTATATTTTTTCGGCCTTCCGTTCCGGTCAACACCCACCTTTTTTCTCGAGCCAGGTTTAAAAAAAATTTAGTTGAAGGTACGTAGGAGCTACACGGCTATCCTTCTCGAAACTTCACTCCGGTCTTTTTGACGTATTTATTTTTTTGTGATTTCTTTCTCGTCGTCTCTTTTTTTATCTTTCTCCGTCTCCCCCAAGGTCGAATTCTTTCCTGTCAGAACGGACTAATGCGTGAGGCGATTCAACTTACCTCCTCCTTGTCTCGCCAGCTGCCCAGGAACGGCTGACCCAAACCATTTAAATGATCGTTTTAATACTCTCCTTCTTGGCCTCCATCGGAGCAACACCCTCCTTTCGATCCAACCCCTCTCCGTTCTTATGTTCCAACAAACTACGACAATGCTTAAGTCTAAACGCCGTTTTACACGCTACATTTTTTTGTACAATTTCTTGATGGACCGCGTGGGCTTAACATCTAGTACCTTGAACCTCGGTAAATTTGCCATGCGAATTAGGGATCCTGGCTAGCGTAATGGTCTACGCAGTGGCACTGAAAGCCACAGGCCCGTGGTTTATTTCCCGTTCCAGGTGAATTTTTTCGAATGGCAATTAATGTGTAATTTAAAGGTGAAAATGAATTCAGAATGAGGGTATGTAGGAAGGATTGGGCCCCACCTGTTCGGCACAAAACATTTCGTTTTCTATTGATTCCTACAGAGACTGCATGAGCACTAAAACATAAATAACAATAACATAGCACCAAATTTGCATCGCAAACGCGTCAGTTAATCTTCCAAAGTCTATTTGAGTAAGGGAATAAATCCAGAGGGAGTTTATTCCATAAAATTGGTTCGAATGTAATCTATTGAGACTACATTATTGACGTTTGCTGCCTGTTTGTGTATTTCCCACTGATTATTCCACGAGTGTCAAAAATACATTCTCGTACTCATCTTGCAACACTTAATTTTACCGCGAGCAAAAACAACTTCATCCGAAAGTATCACCAGAGCTCATATGTTCGGGGTTACCAATATGGCCGACCTAACTTTTCAAATCAGCCGCAATGCCACTTCCGATACGCGAATTCTAATCTATTTGGTCACATCGCATCTACTCTGTTTTCTGATAAGCCTCGCGGAAAAAAATAATCGCGCTCGGTTCCGGCATTCTTTATGCTCCGGCGACAGGGTGACAAGATAGTAACAGTCAGCTCAAACGGTTTTTTATTACCTGGGTCGTGGCTCCATATTTGGCAAGGGGGAGATAAGTACCTAAAAAAAGGGAGAAAGAATTAAGTCGTTTGACCTTGACACGCCTTGCGTACTAAAATCGACTTCGGAGAATTTAATGCAGGTGACATGTACCTTTTTATGTACGTCAGGTTCAATATATTGCTCAAGGTCTTCAGCCAGAGGGAAGCAAGAGCCCTCGTCTTTAGCAGTGAAACAATAGCATTTGATAGGGCGCGGCCTTTCTGAGACAACTGTTTTATTGTGTAGGTACCTTGCATTTCAAAAAGAAAAAAAGTGCATTAATAATCCAACAATAAAACTCCGAGCCCGAACGACATTCACCGAAACCTATGTTTGGCCGAAAACACTCTCCTATTTTCCTGACATAAAGGCTAACTTATCAAAACAGGGGCTATGCATATTATGGCAGGCATTAAGAAAAATAGCTTCTCTTGTTTCTGAACATTTAGTTAAAATATTTAATAGTTTTCCGACGTCAATTCATCAGCATTTGTTGGGAGCGGATGCTGAATATTTTGAACCAAACCTCGCAGTAGGTGATCTGGGTGAACAATAAAGTAATCTATTGTGCAATATAAAACGAAAGTTGTCACAGGTGTCAAACTTATACATGGTGATATAATAAATGACTGGGGAAATTCAACCTTATATAATATTAATAATATTCCGCCTAATCCTAAACTCGACATTTAGGTTCAACTACTGCTAAGGCTAAATCATACCGTTCCAGCTAAGCCCTAAATCCTAAGACGAAACAACATCCGTGCCCTGGGCGAGATTCGAACCCGCGACCTTTGAATTTCCAAACCAAATGTGGCGGCCTACTTACCCTAATGCTTTTATTTTTAAATATGAAACTGGTTATCTCGAACAGCGATCAGAAGCAGGAATATAAGTAATCCCTTCACTCCCGAGTTGCAAAATAAAACCCCTAAAAACAGGTCACTCCGCTACTGCAAGACGTCGCATGTCAAACAGTTGCGTTTTGAATCAGAAGATAACGAGAGAGTGACGGTATAAAAAATAAAATATTTTGTAACTTATTTGATCCTGCAGGTTTATTCTTTCTTCTCTACAGATTATTGATGTTGAAAATGAACATTAGCCTTGAAAACATGATGAATCAAAATCACTCAACCAGGGTTTAAAACAAAATAAACCTCTCGATAGAGATATTTGAAAGTTTTTGAGACAGGTGAAAGGTTATGCAAAGAGAGATTGCAAAAGCACCTTATTCAGTACTCGATCACCGTATCGAGTTGGTTTATTGGCTAAAATTATCTCAAATCTGAAGTCTCTATTCCACTTTAAAAGCAGTTTATTTCACATTTTGTTAGGTTAATAGATACCTTTTTTCCCTTAAATGTATTTGAATAATGGCAATGCCCATAATTTATGCCTCATTGTATTTTTTTGGCTAAAAATTTTATATTGTCATTCTGTATTGTATTGATGTATGCTATTTGTGTATTTTTATGTGTATTGGGCATTCTCCGTGCGTGGATACGTGTTGTATATTCACTACACGATCACTTTGTATTGTATGCATTTTCATATTCAATGTGTATTCTGCATATGTGAATTTGTCGAAATCTTGATGTCAAACTGGTATTGTTGTTCATTGTTGTACTTAACGGACGATGTCCCAGTGCAAATAAATTGTCTGCCTATCTATCTAACAAAATATTTCCCCTACCTATCCCTTTCCTATGCTGCCTATTATGTTTTCTATAGTACGGGGAAAAAATGACATTTTGAATCTAGATTGATGAATGAATTGATGGAGCTCAGCGAAACGTTGTGGAACGATGAGATTTAAATAATGAAAAATAATAAACTTTGTAAGGTTCCACAGGAATTTAATAAAATCCAATAGATTGCGACGGCTACAGCGTCATTGCCAAGGATGCCTAGGAGTATACATAACAATTACGCTATAGCCGTGGAAATTTATTGGATCTTATTAAATCACTGTGGAACCTTTTCATCATGTTTTTGCTCTGCAAGAACCGTTCAATAAGAGATTAAGGTTCGAATAGTATGAAGTAAAATAGATTAGTAGCCTCTGAAAATTTTTGCAATTAGAGAAGGTGAGAAGAACAAGATAAAAAATGATGGGGAAGGAAAAAATGACGATAGAAAATCTGGTGAAGATCAAGAAAGGAAGTACTGCGCCTTGCTCCCTGGATGGTCCAGGGAAGAGATGAGTGTTGATTCTTCTTTATCAGCATGAGTTCATACGCCATTCGTCGAAGTTCTTCACACGATTATCCTTTCGGTTAAAATTTTTACCATAGATATTTTTCTCTCACGATCTTTGATCCTTTTTACATATTTCTCATCCGTTCCCTGCAATTGTTCCGTTCACTTTCCCTTCGAAGAGTTCATTTACCAACCGATCCTTGATGATGAAAATGATCTTGAGTCGTTTGCCTCCCATAATGGCTACGACCCTCTTCATCGGAACAATGAGTACTTGCGATGACACTGATCCGTCTTTTCTCACAACATTTCTTCCTTTTCCTAATCATCTACTAGCCTCTATTGGATACTCATATAATCATATTCTTCATCATGTAGCTTTTTGAACACTTAAATACTTTCCGAGTCACTGATTCTGCTGCTGATTTTTTCCATTCCGCGCAAATATGATTCCGATTTACGTCATTATGATCCGTTATCTTACTTCAAGATACTTATATGAAGGTGTAACAATTGATTCAAAGTAAATGGGAGGAATAGTAGACTGCTGCTGTAGAAAGCTGCGGGTGAACAAGGCGGCAAAGGTAATTCAATGGAGTGATAATTGATCTGCAATGATGTATTGTTTTGCAACACAATGCATTCATTTCTACGGGGCATGTTACACTTGGATAGATGACTGGATCAAAGGTATAACAGAATATTAAATGGAAAAATGTAGCGAAATATATTTGGATATTTTTGATCACGCTCACCACGAACGGAATAACTAATGATATAAATTACTGCATACGAATACTAGATTAACAAACTTAAAAAATGAACCAATGTTTAGAAGGATAAGAGTAAAAATCATTATCACTGGGACAGGACATTATTTTTCAGCTCATTGGGTAAGTTCCGCTATTATTACAGCAAAGAGCAGTTAACGTTGTCACCGTCGGTCATTTTGGTTTTAGGGGCGGAAGATTAAACGCATTAAAAGATAGTCCATAAATTGTTGGGGCTTGCATCTCAACTTGCTACACAGAGTACCGTGGAATATCAACTGAAGCGTAATAAAATCGCAAACCCATACCTTGAGCAAGGAAGAAACTTAATTGGACAGACATTAAGCGCGTGGAAATCGTGTTTTTCGGTATTTAGTTTCGAGTATTCCCTCAACATTATTTATTAAATGCTTCGAGAAAAAAATCACGCTCCGTAACAACTTCCGAAAACGAATGGAATGAAAATTAAATAAGGGCAGGAGGCGCAGTATCTTTAATCTTTGCGCTTATTTTCATGCGAGAAATTATTTTTCCACCTGCTTATTTTTTGGCCGAAACAAAACGTGCGCTTCCGCACCCCATGACGTGCGAAATACGAATAAGACCATCCGACTGAAAAAACAATTTTTGTTTGGACGAGCTTCGGCAGGCGTCCGGGATCCGAAAAAAATGAACGAATGCGGATGAGCGAAGAGGGTTTTCGCGCGAGATGAGACGGCTAGTATTCGCCTCGCTAACGCGTCCTCTCTGCATCTCCTCACTCTATCCCGGAGCGCTGAAGCGAGCGCGGTAAGATATTGAGAAACGCTTCCCGGAGTTCTACATACTCCACCACTCGGAAACCACCCCCCACCGTCCATTCAACCCACGCCGTACTCGTACGCTCGGCATAAAGGGTGGCAGAAGGAGGGCTGAATCTTAGTGAGAACTGGGCGAGCCAAAACTCGAAGGGTTCCCACAGCCTTTATACGTGAGAAAGTAATTATTACTGGGCTAAGGATATACCACTGTATAGATGGTGCACTAATGAGCACTAATAACAGTTTACCGAAGCAAAAAACAATATGCACGTCAAATGTGTAATGTTCCTTTAACATTGAAGAATATTTTTACAAATTTCATTGAGTACCAGTGTATGAGAAACAGCTTTTAAAAAACCTAAGATCCTTGATAGAATGCTAATGCTAATAAGGTTCCTTTTTCCGGGTGCAAAATTGGCCGCTTAGGTGGCCGGTGCACATAATAACAATGATACTCAACATAATCATGATGACGCAATAATTCTAAGAATGGTTTGACGCAGTTCTCCACTCGAGTCTCTTTACAGCTAACCTCTTCATATTTACATAATTCTTCTCCCTCACATCCTTAGCAACTAGCTCCATATGCGCTGAGTATCATCGGAGACCTTCCTTTGTCATTCTTTCCATTCGCTTTTCCCTCGACAACAGCCACGCTGGCCAACATCCGGAATGGATAGATGGGGATCCAATGGAAGGGAGGTCTGGAAATAAAAAAAAAAATGAGAACGGACGGAAAATACAAAGAAACGGACCCCTTTCGTTATTTTCTACCCTATTTTTCGGCATTCCACCCCCTCTCTCCGACGCAATCTCGGCTCTCGGATTCTCCGCGCTCCGACAGCGCGAAAAATGCGGTTCGGGAGGATGGGGGGCGTCTGTTTGTCTGTGGATAGGGCGTGTCTCTCTCTCTCCGTTGGCTTGGGGGGAGGCGGGAGCTGAGTCGGGGGTGTGAGGTGGGAGGCCACCAGGCTTGCGGGGGGGAGGGGAGGGGGTTGGAAGGGGGGGTGGAGAAAAAGAGGGTGGGGAAAGAGTGAAAGGGGATGATTCGCTGAGGACCCATCCGCTCGCGATCCGCGGGGAATGAAAATATTTCCATCCCGCGAGTCTACCACCAGAAAATCCTCTTCTTTTCTCGGTAAAAGTAAGCTTGGTGAATCCGCAGATATATTTTTTTAAATCGAGAACAATCGGTTTCGCCCGTTGTGGCATCATATATACTTTTAAAGAGTACTCCAATTGTGAAATAACGAAATTCCACCAAACAACAACGGAAAACGATAGCATAAACACTGTTTAGGAATCTATATATTGCTGTAGTAAGAATATTGGATCATAACCCAGCGGAACGTTTCCCGGAGGAGTAAGTGAAATTCCGTCCCCGGATTAAATGTGGGACTGCCTTGAAATTCTACACCACGGAAACCCTCTTTTGCTCTCCCACCCAATTTCCCTAATCCCAGTTTCCCTAATTCCCTCCCCCGAGCCCATTCCCTATGCGCTACTCTTCTTGAGCAAATCAGGATTATCCTGACTAGGAAGTGTACGCATCCTCACTATAGGAAAAAATAAATCCTAGCATGTGTGAACGCCTTCCATATTTTGTCGTCCAAAACTTTTATCAATTCAGTCCTCGCATACTAAAAGATGATTGCTCAATTCCATTCAACAACTGTCCCCTTAGTTCTTTTTGGGAACATTTATATTATTTTACATTTTTCGTAGCTTTCTTCTCATACGTCATACCTGGTCTTCATCAACAGCTCTCTCAGTTAAATTTGATCAAGAGAGTCATTTCAAGTAAACGTTTCAATATACTCCCAATAGGATTGCCCCGCCTTCCTTTCATAAATTTCAAATTTATTAATCCCCGTTCTCTTCTATACTTCACTCACCGTAAACATTTGATTGCCACCTACCATTGTGGCATTGCATTCCGAATGCTTCCAGCCACATATCTGTCCATCTTATAAAGATAGTACATGGATAAGAGAAGCGATACCGTTGAAAACTTGTGGCTGAAGAGATACACATGCTAATTGGGCGACGATTCATCCTTAATCAAGTGGGTGATAACATTTTTCAAAATCATCGGCATTTTCAAGAAATTGTGATGAACAGAAAGGTTTAGCTGTGTTCCATATGCCTCAAATATATTTTATTTATTAAAACGCTATATTTAAATTTTACTTTCATTTCAAATATTTTATAAATACACCGTCACTTATAAAAAATTTCACAGTCTATGTGTAATTAATAAATGAACCGAAGCAGTAGAGAAAAAAGTGCAAACGAAAAATTAGGACAGGCGCTAATAATATTTTGATGCACCTATAAATACAACAGCACCACAGAAAAAGAAGAAGAGGAAAGACAGTCATTTTGATAGCTCCAACCCACAGAAGATGAGATTTGCAGGCAAGAAAAACCTGTGAAATCGCCAATTTCCCATGCCCCAAGGAGGGAGCAACCACAGACGAAAAATAACAAGAAAAAGCCTAAAAAGAGAGAGAGCACACCATTATCCTCAAAAGAATCCGATCCCATCGATGCTTACATGTATTGTAATGAACTAGGCACTCACTGAATCAGAAAATTGGGATGTACAATCGGTAAAAGAGCTCATGCAGTTGACGAGGGAGAAATATCATTTAATATGCGATTGAGAGAAATACATACAGTTGACGAGAGAGAAATAATTTTGCCTGCGATGTCAGCAACAGTGTCAAGGTAAACTTTGAGTTCGTGGATCGAAGAAAAGATCCTTTTCAAGAAGTATTGGCATTATTTAATAATTAAAATGCACCGCTATTTATTTAATTGCTCATTTCCCTGTTAAAAGCAAAGAATTTGAATTTTGCTAGGTCAGAGACATGGTTTTAATGGGTACTCGTTTTTTTACCCTACCCTTCAACAAAATCCTCACATTTTTGTGGACCAGAAAAATTGGATTTTCATTGAGGCTATATACGTTTTCCGTCAAATGTGTAATAAACCTATAAATGGGATGTTTAAAGACTGACAGTACCTCATTTCCCGAATTTTGTGCTGAAGAATAAGTTGTCACATATAAAACTTTTTGGTACACAGTTTTACCCTTCTTTCCCCAACAACTAACTAGAGGCTTACACGCATTTAAGGTGTTCATCTGAAGACTAGCGCAGTCAACCAAATCATATGCTAATATCCAATTGCAAACTATGATTTTGTTTCATAAAAAATTATAAATTTGGGTGTGAATTTAAATTTTAACATGATCAAAATAAGATAAATGAAGATTTTACTTCCTAAATTTTAGCAATAATTATCGTAATGCTTGACATTATTTTTTATAATCTTGCTATCACAAATTAAGTTCAAGTTAGTGAGCTTCATTTCTGTACGAGGATCTATTGAGAAAATTCAAATAGTTTCATAATAAAACCATTTAAAGTGAGCAGATTATATTGGCTCCTTTACAACTACTGCCCCTAGTAGGATACATATTGGAGGAATTCGTTTACCACGATTGAAATGTTTACAAAGTATAAATCTCGAACGGACATGAAACCTCCTACTTCAAGGCGAGTGCTAACCGAGAAGAGAACGCCGCGGATGCATTCACCTCTCACATTACCAATAACTTATTGCGGATCTGCTGCAAAAGGGCCATTACCGTCGAGCAGTAATTATGAGATAAATGGCGAGACGGATGCATGGAATCGTCTCATGCTCCCGAAGGATAGAGGAAGTTGTTCCCATCATACATTATCGTTAACCACCATGATGATGGTTTATCACTGACTTGGGAAGTGAGAGAAATGCCAATCAATTGCGTACTACATCATCAACTCTTGTTTTCAAGTTTTTCCGTGGGAAATGGGTGTGTTGCCCTGAGCGGGGAAGTAGCAATACATACCAATCTTCCTGCGGGCTCTGATGGGAATTGCGAATCACGGTTTCAGTCGGACAGAAATTGTTTCGCGGTCTCCAAAGTAATCACTTTATTATTATGCCTTACAACCAATGCATAGCACCGGAGCCTCTCGCTGAGTTGTATGGAAATGCATGCGACTGTGCAGCGAGGAAAATAGGAAACATTTATCAAAAATTTGTCGCGGTTACTGAGCGGTTGTGAATGTTCGACTCGCGTGCGAGTGAAGTCGTCCGGAAATTGCAATGAAATGATAAGAACACGAGAAAAAATCAATTACGGAGACGAGTCACGTCAAACGGTGGTTTGAAGTAACAAAAAGGCTTGGAAATAATGTAGAACGAGTTCTACAATAACTTGGGCAAGGCTTGAAAAGTATAATTGGGGAAAATGATAAATAATAGGAGTTACATATTTGTTTCCGAGGCAAATAGAAGAGAACATTAAACGAGAAATGAAAGAGATCTAACTCTACAACGCATGAAAGTTACTGTAATGTATGTACATCTCTTTGCGTTCCTGGCACGTAAGTAGAAATATTTGCATAAGATTCGTGCAATATATTTCCGGCATGATGTTATTTGAGGTAGAAAACTGTACCGAAAGTATGTGAAGACGACGAGTCCCTTTGGTAATTAATTCGATATCTGTGAAACCGGTAAGTTTAGTTCCTAGAAATACGATTGCTAACTCGAAGATAATGAATGGCTCGTATGGAGTCATCCCCCCTCCCTCACCACACACAGGCTTGTGTGGGCTTGCAGGGTATTATCTAGGCTAGTTGCAGATAAAACATGGTATTAGGCCTAAGACGGAAAAAATAATGAGACAGCTGAAATACTTTACTCATATACTAAAAATTTTGTACGGAAACCGGAACAGTTGCATGAAGTTAGGAAACACATCTTGGTGGCGAGGTGAAATTTTATTTGTCCTCTTCATTCACTCCGGACTAGGTGCCCTCTCTGAATGCTGCAGAATTGGATTACTTAGTATTAACGAGAAGGAAGCATGGTTATTTCATTGAGGAAGGAGAATATTAAATTTGGAAGGACGGGTTATTTTACTAGGGAAGAAGGATTATTTTGCAAAAGTAACTTAAACTTTGGAGCACAATTTAGCAGATAACGGTGAACGCAGGGGAAGACAACAGTGCGGTACAAATAAATTAATTTTTGTGGACAATTAATAGGAGGCAGACGGCTCTGCAAATAAAACTCACGAGGTCTTTCCTGACTTATAGGGTTCAGGACGGCGACTGCTTAGCACACCCTTTGTTAAATACAGCAAGGTGTAAATGATACTTATGAAAAGATGCTCATATAATATACATTCCCAATTCCTGTCAGAATGAAATTAAGGAAAGAAAACCAAGAATATAGTAAGAAAATCAATAAAAAGGAAACTAATGAGCTAGTATGCGGGAGAGAGAAAACGAAAGCAGATGTTTGTCTCAACGGAGAAAAACTAGTGGAGACATTCACCTGCCACAGCCTAAATGCGATGGATGAAACACGATGAGCATCAAACGAATAATAGATTGAGCTAAGAAAGCGATCATGAAAATACAGCTTCTATGCTCAAAGAAAAGTAAACTAGAGAACAGGAAGTGATTGTTTCCACTCCTTTAGGGAGTCAGTTTTTGGAGGTGAATTGTAATAATTAACATTGTTGTGCTTTTCCACCAACAAATGTTGAATTATTGGGAAAGTGGACCAGAAATGTCATGAACCCTCCAAAATCTGGTACGAAAGAAGTATACTGAAGATTAAATAAATGGAGAATGTAAACAATGAGGAAATAGAATATAAGCACAACCCTTATCGCGAAGTATTTCTAACATGTCTTCACTTTCACTTCATCCGCCCCCTAAGTGTTTAATGACCAGTCGAAATATTTCTAAAGGTTCTCGCATGTTGTTATTGGGGATGGTTACTGAATATTAAGATCATTTTCTCCCTCGCGGATAACTCTATCTTTGGAAAGGGACGGGAATTTCGGAACAGTGGTCGGGTGAAGAAAAAACCAACATCGGCCTTAGCCTGATCTTTCAGAAAATCGCCAAGGGGTCCACGGTTTTATGGCCTCATACGATCGATCGAATACTGGACTTGAAGTACACTCCACACCGCAATCGAACAATCTATTAAATACTTATGCGTTACCATCACTGAAGACATGTCATGGGGGAAGTACATCAGGGATAATACATAATTAGTGCAGTAAACCTTATATTAGGATTCGTAAAAAGGGTTCTAGGCAAATGCGATGAGAGAGTACGAGATAGAAGCTATTTTACCCTTGTCAGGCCTCATTTATAATAAGCTGCTAGTATATGGGATCCGTACGAGGAAGGTATGATAAAAGAATTAATGCGTGTGCAAAGGAGATCCGCTGGGTTTGTTAAAGGCCGTTATGATAATTGTATTAGCGTCACGAGTTTAATAGAAGAACTATGATGGGAATTACTATCAGAACGCAGGTTATAATTTAGGTTAAGCCTTTTAAGTAAATTTGAAACCGAGTTGTTCACAAATGACGTTAGATATATATCAAGAACCCCTGCGTATTATACTAGGTTTGGTCAGATTAAAAACATTAGAGAGATAGATTGTCGTACCGATAGATTTAAAATATCATTTTTCCCGCGTAACATAAGAGAGCCCAATAGACAGTATAGCAAAGGGATAGATTGGTGAAATATTGTTTGAGTAGTCTGTAGTGCATGATGCATGTAATAACAACCAATAATCCCCTTCTTATAATGTAGATACTAACCATCTAGCTGCATGTGACTCTATTATCCAGCAATTCTACATTAAATATCCTAGTTGCATGTGAATAGTGCATGCTTGGTGATCTTCACCCCCTGCCACACACCCTCGCGGTGGCTCGCAGGGTATTACGTAGTTTTAGATGTATATGTAGAACAACGACCGATACAGAAATGCAAAAATCTCTACCGGAATACAAACCTAGAGCCACAGGATGGGACGTAGTTATGGCACCAAACCTACCAGATCCCCTCCTCTAGAAAATAAACCGCAATCCTTCTCGCGAAGAAATTTTTAGCACGAGTTCAGTTTCATTTCGTCGGCACCTCGATGGATGGAGGAGTCTCTCTCGTCACACCGCTAACACCGATTGGGTTCTCGTTCCCCCCTTCACCCCCCCCCTTCCCTTTTCAATCTGGGTCTGGCGGGATTGGAAAAGAACTCCGCCGAGCGAGTGATTTGCATAGCGTGACCTCGAGATTTCTCCCGGCAACCGATCGTCAAGTGTCCCGATTAGTGGAGAGCAGGTTGCGATCCCCAGACGCGCTGGAGCCGTTTCTGCGAAGTAAGAGTGTTTGCTGACCCGGAGTTTTCTCCTCTCTCCTGGCGAGTGGAAAGGGGATTGAAAAAAAAATGTATTGAATCCTCTGGCACGCGGTGCGGGAAATCATCGATCTGTGACGAGTAAACAAATGCAAAAACAAACGCTCGAGAATCATAACAAGGGGAAGTCAATACTGCTTCTCCCTGATCGGCATCATCAGGAGAGAAAGTTGGTGGTAACGATGGAAAATAATTCGTCATAATCATCGGTGCTATGATTGGTTTGTAGCTGCTCTCCACTCGGTATTTCTATTGGCTTAACTCTTTATACTATCATAGTTCTCGTATTTGATTCTCCATCACCACTCGCCACATAAATGTCATCCGAGGCCTTCCTTTTACATTCTTCCCATTCAATTTTCCCTCGACGACTGTCTTCAACACACCATCAATGTTCCAACATGTGGCCATTATGGTGGTCCCGTCTTCAAATTTTTCAGCAGGCTTCTCTTATTTTTTCATAATTTCATTTTAATTTTTATCGGCATTTAGATATAGATATTTATTACATCCAACACCAGTGCAAAAAAATCTTTTTTCTTAACTTAAGATAACAATGGATGTTTTAGGTGATCTTTTAAGGTTAAATACCGGTATAAAGATTTCCTATAAGAATAAAAAATAAACTTTTCTCTCGACTGTAGCAACAAAACCAAAAATTATTATACTCCATACAAAATATAAAAAACAAATGAATGTGATAACAATAAATAAAAGTAGTCTCCTCCTCTAACGTTCGTTTGTCACTCTGATTCATCGTCAGCATTTCAATCCTAGGATTGGTTTGCTGCAGCCCTCCTTTCTGCCCTGTTCAGTGTTAATTCCCTCACACCCTAATATGTTTTCTCTTTCACGTCCTTCTTTATTTGCCTTAATACTTGTCCCTTGGTCTTCCTCGCTGGACCTTCCCTTTAATGATCCCTTCTATTATATTTCTAACTAATTCATAATGTCTCAAGGTATGTCCAATCCATCTGGTTCTTCTTCGCTGTACGGTTTTCCACATTGTCCTTTCTTCATCTGCTCTTCTGTACACCTCTTCGTGCCTCACTGTATCTGTCTATTTAATCTTCAACATTCTCCTCCATCATCATGTTTCGAAGGCTTCAATTTTTCGCCGGTATGCTTTCCCGATATTCCATGTCTCTGATCCATAGATTGCCATGCTACATACGAATGTCTAGATAAAGTGCCTCCTTGCTTGAAGCCGTCACTCTGATTATAAATTTTATTTTCCTTGTTCTTCTGTAATACCGCAATTCGAACGATTTCTTTCTTGCCTCTCCGGCGGTTGTTATCGTTCATGGCTCGCTGCCATTCAGGAGACTGCTCCAGATCTGCTGATCGAAAATATTTTTATCCTAATTTTAAGATTCTACTCTGAGCTGCCAGTTGATATTTCTTCCGTGAGAATATTCCTTTCAACAGCAATATTATACTGATTACTATCTTATCGCTTCAGCCACTTCTGATCAATTTGCTTCGCCAATATCAAAACTCATACAAATCTTCAAATCACTGTTTCCTGAGCTAAATTTTGCTCAGGTAATACACTCTTCTGCAGATGAAACCCAACCCGAGGTTAGGCGCTTCCCTCACGGTTATGAATAATACTTGTAATGAGATGGTAGATAATAATATACTAGGTAAGAGTGTCTACAACCTTCTAATACACCTACATGACGGTTCAGCTAATAAGTGGCGATTTTTATCACGCTTATACTCTACGATCTAACTTCCATTCTGGAGTTTAATAGAGAAGACGGTAGTTCATGCCCAAAACCGAATCTAATTTAGTGATATGCGGGATAAAATAAAATTCTTTCTTCCTCAGAACTAACGTATTGTGTCACATGTCTTTTAGTTTTCGTGTCAAAGTATAAGATATGCTGTTTAAATACTTTCGAGTCTTCATTTTTTATAATTCCTTCATATTGAAGCACAAATATATTATTTATCAAATATGATCGCAACAAATTCTTATTGTACGCTGGTATCATGCTAGAGTCCTACTTTTTCTCCTTTTCGGTGGCAAGATGAGAAAGTTATTCCTATATCCTATTCCGTCAAAATTGAACTCTGCCCGTGTACTTCAATACGCCTCTCCTGTAGTTTCCGACTAGAAATATGGAATAAAAATTCAATCATAATCGTAAATTTCCACTTAAACTTTGCAGGTATCAACTATTATATATTAGCATATACACCTACATAGGTATTAAGATCTAATAACCCATCAAATGTTTTTATTTGTGGCTAACTTTTTATTATAATTTTTAGCCCGTGTTTCCAGGGCGTCATAAAAAATAAATTACTTTGTTTTTACTATTCAAATGATTTCTTTTTCTTCTTGCAGCAAGTAAGAACAAGAGAAAGCCGTCACTAAAAATGCTCCTATTCCTGCTTTGCATGAATCTGATCCGAACGAGAAACGAAGGAAGATAATACGCACGCATTCTATCGGCGGAATGCGTTCGCAAGTCCAACTCTCATACTTGTGAGCCGTAGTTTTTTCCATTTACACAGCACATACCTATATGTGCTGTGCAAATGGAAATAAATCGTTGCTTGGAAAGATGTTAGTCATTACCACGATAGGATGCGGCATAATTATATAAACGATCATATTATATATTATTATATCACGTTATTACATAAAATATAAGTATCAAAATCATTACTCAATCATCAATCATCAGCTGCAGTAGCACATTTTTTGTTTATGGGAACTTAGTACTGAAAAAATGCATTTTAAACAGGAGTTGGAAGAATCATTTTAGGAGGTCGATAAGCAACACAAAACAATTTTGGCGGCCCTATAAGCACTCGTAAATTTATTTGACACAATTCAATAAAGGACCGTACACACTTTTTACCGTAACATAATTGTTTGTACATTGTAATGTGATGTTCCCCATCATGAACAGGGACTACGTTGCCTCTTAGTTTGCTACTTCCTCGTCTGCGAAGTATTTTCCGATCCATTTCGAGCGCGCGACAAGGCCAAACCGCACGAGTTGATATTCCTTCTCAGATCGCTGGAGTAATTTTCCTCTCCAGCACACTCCGTTAATCCTTTGCCAGCAGCTCGCAACTTTCTCGTCTCGTTTCGGAGAACTCTCGACATTCCTAACATTGTCATTCCGATGGAGAGGGATTTTCTATGACATTTTCCATTCCGCACCGCTTTTTTGCGACGGTTACCATTCCAACGTCCTGTTGCAAACCAATTTTCAAATTGTTCAATTATAAATTGGCCAGTGCCGCAACCTCAAGGGCGGAGAAGGAGAACAGGCTTGTATATGAACGTGATGGAACGGTCCTCAACTTTTATAATTTTCCAAGGGAAGCAACCAGTCGAAATGAACACTCCACAATATTAATTTGCGATTATTTACGGTATGTTGAGGCATCTCAAGCGATGGGAAATTTTCAATGCTCTTATTAGCATGGTTCATCTCGGTTTTAGACATATCGGAATGGGGGAAATGGAAAAAATGCAATGGACGAGCAAGAGAACAAATGAAGGAGTGCTGAGCAGTTGTGGGGGGAAAGAATATCACTGTGTAATTAGGAGGAAGCAAAGTAAGTTGATGAAATAGGTGCTTAGTGAAAGTGAAATTTTGAATGTAGCTATAAAAAATATTTAGTTAACATAGTAACAGTTTGAAAGATATGATATGAAAGAAAGATATGATAAGAAAGATGTGATATGGGCGTCGAAAAATACGCTGGAATATCAAAACGTGATTACTACTTTGCATATTATGTAATAAGTAGGTTTTTTCATAAACTACGGTTAAATGGTGTACCGTATGTAAGTCATGGAACAGACCTCAATGGCAATTTTTATCCGATACCAGAGTTTAATTTTCCTCAGCCTAATGACATAGTGACATGGATCCTAAATTTATATTTTTTTATTAAAAAACTTAGCTAAAATAAAACCAAGGTCTGATCGCCCATGCATAACATGATAACAAGAATAAACCGGTAAGCTCTTCATGAAGGAAAACTAATCCATCCTCTTAGATATTCTAGATAAGAGACCGGCAAACTTTTGAGATGGAAAATTAGGAGGATCCGAGCGACTCTATCAAAGTATCTTTCCATCGCATAAAAGTAAAAATTATTCAAGAGCCCTGGATAAATTGTCCAAATGGGCAATATTTAAATTACCACTATAATAATACATAGAATTAACAATAGTAAATTTGTTCAAATTAACGATTGATTAAGTCCTAAGAATCGTGGAAGAAAGTAGTCTGCATATATTTTACAAAGAAGACTGGACAACTTAATCGGCCATATTTTGAGACATGATGGTCTGATTAGGACGATCCTTGAGAGGATAATGGGAAGAATGGCAAAGAAAGACCTCATATAAGGTATACGAAACAAGGAGTGGAAGTACTAACAGAGAAGAATTATTTAAATATGAGGATGTTATCCAATAGGAGAACCAGTGGAGAGCTGCGTCAAACAAATGTTTGTATTAACGACTGTTATAGATGGTTATACCTACTTTTATTAAATCAGTTAAATTCACCCATTTACTTGCTATTGGCTGTATTCATTGTGAGCTATGGACTTGCATTTCGTGAGCAGGAGTGTACGTCATACGTTAATAACTTGTCGTATTTAAGAAAAGGCAAGATTTCACGTTGGAATCGGTCAAAACTGACCGTGTACTTATTTTGCTGAATTTTTCCATTATAATAAAGAGGTATAAACATGTGAATTCCACTGATTTAATGTCGGTACTACCGGTTTGAGCCATTAGGCCATCATCAGGTAAATAATAGAGTATTTTTCGTCGAGTGCCTTCATATACCTATACCTAGCTGGGGAACAGGCGCGCCTAGGCGGTGGAGGGAAGGAGGAAGGAATGTGAGGGCGGGTTGTGGGATAGGGATTAGGAGCAGGTTGAATAGGTCGTGGGTTTTCTGTAGGTAAAACAGCACTGTAAAAAGTTTATCTGATTTTAAGGTACAAAAGCAATCTGAGTTCCAGATGCAACATTTTTAAGATAGTGTATGTTGAATCTCAGCACTAATATCTTGTCGGCAGGTGCAGGACTGAAAATCAGATCAGGTGGGACTTATTTTAAGGTAGGCCCATGCTGAATTTAAGACCAGGGCTGTCTTACATTCAGCATGGGCCTATCTTAAAATAATCCCACTTAACAATGCTAGTTGCTTTTGTAGTAAAAGCCTACTTTTAAGAGATGTCTAATTATAAATACGACATATTTACACGAATAAATAATAAATACGACACTTCACACGAATACGAACCAAAAACCCTAACTTTACACATTTTTACTCGAAGATTCTGTTCTACTGACTAAATTATTCAGTAGAGCAAACGTAAGTCATAGAATTTCTATTGCAAAAGATTCAGGATTGAAATAGGAACACATTAGCAATAACTTCAAAGATAATAAGAAAATCTGTACTGTTATTGGAAACAAAGTAATCCATTCAAAATCTTCGATACCACAGATCTACAAACCGAGGTAGGAACTGTCACTTGACGAGGGCGATTATTTTTTGGTTCTTACTACGCTACCAGGTAGACAAAATAAGGAAGTTCAGTCTCAGGATACGTCAATCAGATACACCTGGCTCCCTTCTGCAAGCAAACTAAGTATCAACGCCACATTCTCACACCATTAATTCATCGCACGAAACTTATTCACCTATTACAATGAAATTTGACGAGACTTCAAATTTCACTTCTTTACGCTTCGTAATCCTTGTTGACTTTCATCTCCATGGTTACGCTCCGCCCATCAGTCTCTGCTATTGGCAGGTTAGCTCCAATTGCGGATCCAACCAAGGTGTGCTTATTTTCAGCCCAGGTGATCTGAATTTCAGATCACAGTCATGTCATTTTCAATATGCAATAGTTAGGTTCTTAAAATAAGACGGAGGTGTATCTAATTTTCACGCATGTTGAGTCTTATATGTAGACCACTACCTTAAAATCAGACCGTTTAAATTCAGATCGCACTGAAAATCAGATAAATTTTGTACAGTGAACTGAAAGTAGGGGGTGGGAGGTAAAGTACCTGATGTTGCCTAACGGCTGAAACCGGTAGTACCGACATTAAATCAGTGGAATTCACAAGTTTATATCTCTATATTATTAAGAATCGGTTAATGAAAACATTAATTTCATCAATCATGTGCCAATTGATATTTTTTTAAAATTAGACTGTGGGCTCGCGAGCTGCATTTTACCGATCTCCGCTTTATACTGACATGGTGTTCATCGGCTCATCTGATACGAAGAGTTGATCCACTCGCGAGTCACAAGTGCTTCGTCCCCCCATTTAATCCCATTATAATTGCACGATGAGCTCTGTGGAGTGACGTATGCTCCATGACAATACGCGTACGCCGAGAAAAAATCTTTCCATGTCCATGTAACTTCTAACAATGCCTTTTCCTGCTTCTTCAAGGAGGAGTGCTAATCAACAATGGCCGGATTAGGAAAAGCCATTGGGTTGTGCAGCAGGTATGCTCATTCAAAATTCCAAGGGCAAGTCTTCGCCTTCGAATTGCCCCTTCCCTTTTAGGAGGTTAAGGCCGCAGAACTGAAATCAAGGTAGCGCTGTTGTTAACCCCCTTGATTTCCTGAATTTTGGAAATCTGACCTCAATAGATTATGTGCGATTCACTGATTTCCTCGTTGATTTTAATGGTGCTGCCATCTAAGTGCCTTATTTGTGTAATCACGGTACCAGTAAAATGTATTCTGGAGGCTTAATGTTAATTCCAATATTTTAGAGTGTATTTTGTTTCAAAATTTTTATTACTGTCACATATCTCTGATGCCCAAAATCTCAGTTACCAAAGTTAACAAAAAGTCCTTCTAATAGCGTATTAACATTTTTGAACTGACATATTTTTTCACAGAGCCTCTGCATAGATTCCTAATCAGTTCCCGAGTCCAATCATTTTCAGTAGGATATCTCGTGCTCAATGCGCAACTCAGCTGATACTTTAAAGAAGAGTGATGTAAAAATTTTCTTTCACGTCTTCGCCAAATTTGAATAAGGTTTATTGATGGGAAGTTTTATGAGCTGCCTGAAAAAAGAATCCTGGGTTCTCTGGGTAGCTACGCTTTGGAATGTAAGTTAATTCATATTTAATAGACCAATCTCGCTACTTAATAGATTTGTGTAATCATGAGGTGAAAGTAGAATTTCAACATCCAGATGTATTCCCAAGGATTGTATTGGCGCTGAGTGGCTTACCAAGGGGCTTAGTAATTACTAGGGATGTGTCGATTCTCGATACCTATCCTCGATACCACCGATTCTTGAGGATTGGTATCGGTATCGAGAATCGATCGCCTAAAGTCCGTCCGCCTAAGTGCCGATACCGTCGATACTAGGGATGGTCGGATCGGATCCTTCGGGTCCAAGGATCCGCGGATCCATCATTTTACTCCGATTCGGATTCAGGTCCAAAGACAGAAAAAATCGGATCAGTATCGTAGATTTTTTAATTTTCGCGGCTTAGCGATCGAAGCATCCCCCTGCGGTACTAGGTGCGGTACATTTTGACAAGGAGAGTTTGTATAATTCAGATCACGAAATTAGATGAAAGTTTCCCCGCGCAACTACATGCAAAATAAATAAATATGACTTTTTCCCCATTATCCCAGCATCGCGAGAAAAAAATTATGCGTAGAATGTCACGCGGGTAGCCTACATTCGCCGGGATCAAGCTGATATCGAGAGCTAGTGTACTAAAGAAGTTGGATCCCAATCTCAGTTTAATATTTTTTTTTCAGTTATTGAATCGAAGGTTTTATCGTTCAATTTAAAACCCTTACATCTGAATACTCACTTTTTTATACTTTTATCGTTACAATTAGATTTACGAATGTATCACTCAAAAATTAGGGATGGTTGTGTTGGATCCAAAAACCCATGGATCTTTCATTTCATTCGCTACTGAAATCATGTCCGAATACCATAATATCGTATCCAGATCGGGAATTTTTGCGGCTTATGGATCGATGCGCCCCGCGAATGGAATGTAGGTACGGTAGATACTGACAAGGAGAGGAAATGCAACTCGGGACAAAAAATGAGATGAAAATTTTTGTGCTACTAGAACAAAATACAGAAATACATATCTTGGCATTTTTTCTCCTCCAAAGGCCCGGATGTGCGGGAAAAAAATTAAGCAGAATGTCACGCGGGTCGCCTACATTCGCCGTATGATGATGAATCTATGATAATTAAGTTTTTAAAAATGTGAGCTAGTCTTCTGCCGTTCGCGCGTTCGATCCTTAACACTGCCTAGTAATACCGTCATGCTGTATTCCTAGAGTAAGGAAAGCTGGCAGTTAAAAAAAGTAGATTATCAGAAATTTCATGTCAATATATGTCAACAAAGTAAATAAAAAAAATCAATTTTGGTGTTAATGAAAGTGATTGGAAAAATATTTTATTATAGAATTAAAATCATGGAAAGAGTACGTTAACTTTACAATGTATTTTTGAGTGATGCATTTTTAAATCTAGTTTCAGCGATAAAAGTATAAAAAAAGTCAGTATTCGCATTACAAGGGTTGGAAATTAAGGATGATAAAATTTTGGTTCAATGGTGGCTGAAAGAATACATTTAAACATTGATAAGAATCGACCTTCATTACATGCAGTATACTACCCCACTCTATTATTGTCGGCTTACCCTATTTCAGAGAATGCAGGCTCCCCGCATGTTATTCTACTTTTTCTTGGGATCCTAGGCCAATGGAGAAAAAAGCTAAGACAAATATTTCAATATTTTCCTTCTAGTGGCATGAGAAAAGGCTCATCTCATTTCATGATCCGAGGTACACAACCTCTCCTTATAAGACTCACAAATTCCATTTTAAGGGTTATTATTAATAAGAGATTGCAAAATTACTAGTTTAGCAGCTTGTAATATTCTATAATAATTTTTTCATCTTAAAAATGGAATTCCCGGATATTCTGTAAATGGAAATTCCTGACCGCATTAATATTTTTTTGTGTTTCTGAAAAAAGAATTTGAAAGCATTCAATGATTTGATTTAAAACAGCAACCCAAGTTAATGTAAACCGATTGTGCACCGAATTAATTTTAGGTTTTTGTTTATTATTTAATATTCTATATTATAATATTCTTGGCATGTGACACGCTCAGAAGTCTATTTTGTATAATTGCATTAATACCTTTCTGGATAGAAGGTGATACAGTATGGCATCACTAGGATCTTATATGTTGGAAAATAATTCAAACATTAATGAAAATGAACTTATAATGTTTCTTTTAACTACACTTTAAAGTATAGTTGTACAGGTTTAAAAATGAATTGTTTTATGAGTATGTGATAAAGAAAGTGAACTTTTTTTGGAAGTAATAACATTATTTCATCCGCAAATCTTGATCCAGGAAAATATTATCCACACATGATGGGAAATTGATTTTTTTACTATAAATTTACTTGTTTTTTGGAAATACAATTGTATCGGTATCGAGAATCGATATATTTTGGTATCGACTCATCTTTAGTAATTACCTATTATAGTCACGAGGAAGGAGGCAGGAATTTCCGTGGAATCAAAGTCGGGACAAAGGAGGTGTCCAGCTTGATAACAAAGGGTGTAACTATCTCGCTTTTGGGCGTATTGCAAGGTGAGCTCATCCTCTAACAATCAAACCGACCTTCGGTTATATATAGCTATAATTGGTCATCATTTAAAAGCATCATTCATTTTCCCTAAGTGCCCTCTCACAGGCTGGACAAGTGATTAATACTAACTGGTCGTTTTCAGGGGATCATTATCTATACATCTCATATGGAACCTCTCTGAATTCTCTGAAATCGAGTCCATTGACTGTGCTCTGGAACTTTTAGAGGGCTACGATAAAGGTGATACTTTCCACCTCGCAAACTCTGGGTAACAGCTAGGAAAAATGTAGCAGTCAAAAGTAGCCGTGAGTAAAGTTGTTAAAATATCAAAGAGAAAATCAATTTATAATACTTTAGTGCAGTCTAAACTAAACTATGGGATAATCTGCTGTGGAGATGCCTATAAAAATTCGGTCAACCCATTGCTAATTCTCCATAAAGCAATAGTGAGACTGATTGCTAGAAAATTTCAATTTTAACCGTCCTTCCCCATTTTTGTGGATTTACGGTTACTCCCTTTACGTCATCTTTACGTTTACAAAGTATTGAAATTGTTCTACCTCAGAAGTGGCAATAAACCTAAGAAAGTACCAAAAACCAATGTATGCAACCTAAGAACTACAAACATTTACATGTTGCCCAAGCCCAATGTGTCCCTGTTCAAACGTTCATTTATCTGTACAGGGCCAAAAATATTTTTTAGATTGTCGGATAATATAAGAGGTACAATTAGTTTAACCTTATTTTTAAAAAGAGTAAAAAAATGGTTATTTGATGTAGAAAATCCAGATGTGTTTTTCTTGCTAATACTATGGTTAATACTCACTATAATCTGTATGCACGACAGGTTGAGATTACAAGACAAACTTTTATCTTTTTTCTGTTAATGTTATGTTACGTATCTAGTCTCAGTTCATTTATCTTTGTTCAATTATTCTTATTGTAATTTGACTTTGAGGTATTCCAAGTGCAGGCTATGCCTAATAGGGATTCTAATTTATCCTTATTTAAAATAAATGTAATTTGTGCTTGCAATGTTGTTTCATAGGATAAATAAATATTATTGTTATAAAATCATGGCGAAATTTCAGGGAGACCAATATTATGATTTTCTTATTCTAATTATGGTTTACTTCTACAATTTTCTGATGGAGAAAACCAAGCTTTTACCAACGGGAACAAAAAATTACTGTATTTTTTATCTCTGAAATATAAAAGTGTTTCCACTGGCAAGAGATGCTTTACTTTTTCGACTGAGCTAGTAGAAAAATAAATCAGACCATCCGTTCACCTCATCGAAAATCTTTAAGTACAGTTCTACACTACAGTCAGTTACGGCAGCAGTTCTCGCATCAAGGCACTCAACTAACATAACCATCTCCAAATACTGACGGAAGGATAATCCGAGGAATGACCGGGGTTTTTCTTCTATCGGCTCGACTTAGCTCACAGTGGTCATTATGATGTAGTAGGCTTTACTAAAATAATTACCTTTGCTGAGTGCAGCTGCAAAGAGTAATGGTTTGTTTAACCTGCCTCTCTTCCTTAATTAGACCGGTAGATATGTCCTTTCATTCTTCAATAAAGAAACCATTTGAGACTTGCGAAGAAGAACTTTTGGTGATACAAAATCTTTTTCTTTTTCCTGTCTCTGTGAAGGTAAAATGGAACGGCCCAGTGAAGAGCGAAGTCCTAAGAAGAATGGGCGGAAAGGATTCCGAAAAATCCTAAAGTAAGTCAAGACGACTTAGTAACTTGTACTGAGACGTGATGGCTTGATGAAGACCAGTCGTCGAGGGGATTAGGAATGGGAAGAATAGAAAAAGAAAGGTCTTGTAATGAGATGTACAGAGAAAGTAGTAAAGTATGTGAAAGAGAAGAATTAGGAAAATATGAAGGCGTTAGCTGATAGAAGAACCAAGAGGAAGGATGTGTCAATCCAATCTTATCACCGAAATCCTTCAACAAATTTTGTCGTTCAAACGTTTTTATCTCTCAATTTGGGTTAACAACTGCAGGATACTCTCGGTACCCCAATCCGGATTTCCGGATTTAGGTGTGTAACCCAGAAAACTTGAGTATGCAGGGTTTTTCCGTAGTTACGAATATTCAACTGTTTAGTAGTAGCAGATTGATTAAGATGAATATTTAATCATTACTTTAAAGTTATCATTTTCATATTGTCATTGTTTACAAGCTGTGAGAAGCGTGATAAAGAGTCTGTTGTGCTGAGCCCCATGAGTCATCAAGAAATGGGATTTTTTGACCATTTCGACCGCGATATTCGTTTTATTCGATAAAAATGCGTATAATTAGGAATTATTCCTTAACATTAACATTATCTTAGGGTAAATGTAACTGATTTAATTATGATATATCTGATTTAGTGAAATATTTATTATTTCAATTTCGCATCCGGGCAGGATAGATATGACTTCGCCCTCTCTGGGCCAACATGTATCAGTTGACAATAATAATCCCTATACAAAGAAATCACGTACTAAGAAAGCCATTCGCTCTAACTCGTTGGGTGCAAGGTAATCTCCAAGATGTGTGGGAAGTTAAGGCAGCGTACTTCGTCAGGGTAACCGGATGTAGGTTCACGACAGTGACTATTTATCAAACTTCTCGTAGTTGACGAGGCGGGGAAGGCGGTTTCAAGAACGAACGGCCTCCTTCTTTCTTGATCACATGACTGAGCGAAGGAAAAGACGTCAGCGTGTACAGGTGGTTCGAGGAATAACGGAGCAATGGGTGGGAGCCTAACGGTCCTATGACGAAGAACACATCTGTTTTTTCGTTTCGGTACTGGGTTCGAAATGAAGCATCAAAATACCCCAAAAATGTACACCATATTTTATGCAATAATTTAAAAACTAAAAAAATGCAGATAGTTAGAAAGTAAGGCTTAATAAATCTTTTAATATAGAGTTGAAGGTCAGATGATGCAATATTGGATGGTACGCGCATCCTCCATATTATGGTAGAATCAACATTGATAAGCGCGGTAAAGTCAGGACCGCGACTAGATAGAAAATACGGCGAGGTGACGTTCAATTCGTCTGCACAAATTCTATCGATATGTATGAAGATGAAGAGGATCGTCGAGAAAAAAATGAACGGGAAAAGAAGGCCTCGTATAAGATAATATGGAACAGGTCGTGAAGGATGTGACAAAGCGGAATTACGTTAAAAAGGAAGAGGTTGGCCGATGAAAGAATCGAATGGAGGGCTGCGTCAAACCAATCCGAGGATTGTTGACCGATGATGATGATGCATGAAGATGATTGAGGTTTGAAAGGGAAAACTTGATTGGCTGTTGTAGTGAATGGTAAAATAGTTGAGAACTTGGTGAAAAACTACTGCATTTTATAAATGTTTTAATTTAAAGAAGGTTCAAGCCAACCGCAAGCACATACGAAAACATGAACGAGTAAAAGCTGATTTAAAGCCCGACACCAAAAAAAGAACACGATATATTCTACGTCAGAAAGACCTGATGACGTGGCGTCGTCAGCATCGTCGTCACCAATGCATTCATTACAATATATAGTCACGAGGTAATTTTCAATTAGAGAGGGAGGTATATAGTGACAGAAAAAATAATATTTTAACGAGAGATATGTACATTAGGAAGCTTCGCAGAACTCTTCTGTTGACTCGATCAATCTTCCAAACTTTTCCCAAACTCACTTCATAAGACTCGATTTTCCAGCTCGGTGCCCTTGGAGGGAGTGGAAATATATTCATCCGATCAACTAAAGAACCGCCCTTTGAAAATCACTCTACTTCCTGACGTATACGGCAAAAACCAGTGCATAAAAAATTAATAAAATATAGATCCCGGCACCAAAAACGTGACCATATCTAAGCCACCGACTGACCCTATTACACTTTTAAATAAGAAGCGGCAGTTTTTCTGTGAGCTTGGGTACTTACTTGTTTCCTTTGATGTTAGATAGCAGAATTATTAGCAATGGGCTAAGACTTTTAGTTAACCTTTTTTAATGCAAGGTATGTGACAGTTTTAATTTATAATTCTGTGTTGGAAAAGGCAGCCCTCGGATGAGATATTTAGAGCAAGTTGTAAAGAAAATGAAAGAGAAGAACTATATCAAAACGAAGAGGTTAGCCAATAGGAGAATCGAGTGGAGAGCTGCGTCAAAATATCTTGCGATTGTTGACTGATGATGATGAATTCTGTGTTGTGAAAATAAGCTCATGGTACTGCGTATGAATGTTTTGAGAATTCATTTTGACACCACATACTTCACACCGTAGGGCAACGAAAGAAATATAATTAAATAGACTGCAGGGCTACACGTTGAAATACTCAAGGTTCATCGTATTCTATCTTTACGCTAACAGATTTTATAATTTACAAATGAGTATTATAATTTACAAATAAAACAGATGTGATTGTTTTAGTGAACGCATAACTCAATTACTACTATTAAATGTGAGAAAGAACTAATATATCGCGGTATAAAAAATACTGATGACTTAACAGCCAATAGGACCGGTTCTTCTCTAACAAAAAGCAAACATGCCACGAAATAGTAAGCTTAAATGAACTTAGAAATGTCAATTTCGTTTCAAATTCATAATAAAACATTTCTGAGTTTGCCAACGAAAAGAGGTCCCGAATCAGACACTTAACCCTTGCACGTCATTGAATCTGTAATAACGTTATATTGTAGCATAAAAACTAGGGATGGGTCGGTTCGGTTCTTCGGTTCTCGGTTGCACCGGTTCTTGAGCTTAGAACCGGAACCGGAACCGAGGCCAAAAATAATCGGTACCGAAATAATTGGCGCGAAAACCAGTTTGAAACCTACTCACACTCCGAAAGTGGAGGCTTCACATTAAAACCTGGTGAAATAGTGTACTTAGATGCTTCAAAGTCGCGAATTATTCTAATTCAGTCTCTGAAAATGATTATTGATTACCTTATCTTACCATTGAGCAATGCAAAGTAAGTGGTAAATTAAGAACCGGAACCGAGAATCGGAACCGAGAACCGGAGTTAAGAACCGAACCGGAACCGAAAAAAAGTGGAACCGACCCATCCCTAATAAAAACCTATCCTATCTACGAAATCCTACACAGTCAAAAAATTTAACTGAAAGATCTTCTCACCAAAATAGCTCCCCATTCTAGATTCACGTATTTTGAGGGTAGTTTTTGCGTAAGGTCACGCACTTAAAGCGACAAGCAAGAAAAATTTGATGAATCCGATGCTGCTGGAAGACTTTATCGAAACGAGACCTGAGGCTACAAGTTTTTTTTCTATGAAGGGCCAAAAAGTAAGTCAATGATGGACGACGGCTTGAAAAAATTCACTGAAACTACGACCTCGATATCCTCCTAGAACTCATATATACATCTTTATATTTGAAGAGCACCTACCAGCATTGCGCTAACAATACAGCAAATCGACAAGATTCACCGTTCCTAAAATTTATTTAGCCAATTAGTCATGCGACGCAATTCTGTAGCATTAGTAGGTGAAGGCATGAAGAAGTATAACAAAATGAAGAAATCTTTCCATTCAGCTAAACCGAGAATTCTTTCAAAACTTTAAATGAACGCGGGAGGACTGCCAAGAATATTTATCGGTGAAATTTGAAAAAAAAATACTCAGGCGAAAGGATACATAAGTTTATTCCGCTTTCACTGAGGCCTCAATTTCCTTTTAGCCTGAAGAGTTCTTTGAAAGCATGCTTAGTTTTTGCGAATGGTAAGCATTTCAAAAGAGGTGGAGAAAGATCGTGGTTGAAATGAACTGGGTGTGAGAAATGAAATATCCATAAACTGATTCTCGGGGAGTGAAACGGCCTCAGGTGTGCACGGCCAACTATTCGACGGTAGGTACCAGATTTACTGTGCAATTTCAATCCTTTCGGAGGCGACTGATACTAGGATTTATTTAAAAAAAGAGGAATGTAAAGATCTAAATCAAAACTAGGAGCGAATTATTAGACGGGCAGAAAATTATCCAGTCTCGGAGAGAAGTAGTTTTTATCCGTAAAGGAACAGAAAGGATTTGAGAGATTCATACTCGTTTTCGAAAGAAAAAAAACTGGACTATGCCTCCACCCAAGATTTATTGAACACGTGCGAGAACAGCGTATTATACGCTAAAATTGTGGCAAAAGCTTTGCAACGCATTTAAGCTCGGATAAATGAATGCGTTGAACAAACAGGCAATTCTGAGCAGATACCATGAGGAGAAAATAAGCATATACAGTGATTCTTTGCACTTTAAATATCCTAAAAATTTACAGGGGAACTTGCTGAAAATAAAGGGGGAATGACTAACTAACCTTCGGCTTCCAGGGAAGCTAATTTATCTGTCCCTATGAATGCTTGAGCGGAAGTGATTTTCTGTCCTGTTTTTATTGTAACGAGGAGATTGGGTAACTCAAACGCTCTGGAGATGTCCCCATTTGAATAATAAGCCTCTGATGAATAAAGGCATTTCCGAAAATCGTGGTTTCGAAAAAATTCAAACTAACTCCTCAGTAACCAATCTCTGCAGAAAATTGGCTAATGGTAGCTTCATTTCAAGATACTCAGCCCGGTAGCGAAACGAACCATTGTACTCCAGAATACGTGATTTTCCTACAAGTGTTCCTGTATGGGCCGTAAATATTACGTCAGGTTCTGAGATTTGTTGGCTGCTGTGAGACTAGAGTCCATTCCGCTTCATTGCGCAACATTCACTGTGCTGCTGACGGAATGAATTGCTATGTCTTTTCTCAAATTTCCACAGCATAGATCTACGACGGTCACAATAACTTAGGCTTTTCCATTTCCACGGTGTATGAAGACCTCCGTTTCTTCCTCCCGTTCATATTGACAAAGAGTTCACCAAGAATACGGTGGATTTCTTCCAAGATTGTGGATAAAGGTTCTTGCCCTCGTTTCCGGAAGTTGCGCGAATGCGTTTCTACGTCCATTGCACTATGCAATTCGTGGGCGCTCGTGCAGATCCTTTGACACGCTAGGCAAAGCTGCTCTCCTAACAACTCACACGGAATATAAGGGGGAGTTTCGTCACTAGGGATTCTAAAATGAACGCCGAAGAACATTTAGGATTCCAGTTTAATACAGCTCGGTGCAAAATCCTGGGAGCTTAACAATAGATATCCGTTGTCATTGGGTCAAGTATGTTATGTGTTACCTACCGAGTTTCTAAAGAAAGCGATCTTATCAGAAAAGAAAATGTATTCTTTCTCATTCTCGTCAAAGTTAATAATCTATTGCACCCAATGAAACCGTGATAGGCAGTTAAAGCGATGATATCTAAGTTTAGCTAGAGCACGCATTACAAATGTTTTGCGAACTCCAATTATGATCCAGATACTATGGTATCTGGATCATAATCATAAAATTAGAGAAATAGATTGCCGAACTAACAATATAATATTCTTTCCTCCTACAATCAGGGACATGAATACCTGTAAACATATACAGTAGTATTAATACAAGTGTTTCAATGGATATCATAGGTAGTTACATGTTGGTATATGGCCTTTAAGATAACCCAACTAATTAGTTGGGTTGCATGCTTTTAAGTTGTTAACCCATTGCTTTTAAAACTTTTTTTTGTATACTTGCTTTGCTATTTTTATCTTTTTTTAAATGGTGACGCAATTTAATTATTAATATTTTTTATGCATGGTATATAATCCATGTTGTGTGTGAATTCACCCCCTGCCACACACCTTTATGGTGGCTCGCAAGGTATTGTATGCATGCTGATTTACAGCTATGCCTTGGAGGGGATAAGATTCTCTTTTATCATTTTCAAAAAAAGAGACGCCTTCTACAATGAAGAGGAGCATGTCCCCATCCTAGTGCTTAGCTTTACTTAATTAGACGAGAAACGTGAAAAATGGGGGAACTGAGGAAATTGTTTTTGGCTTGAATTTGTGGAATGTACCCATCGCAAATAAAATGAAAATTCCCTTGCTAATTTCACTTATCATTAATTGACCCGAACAGAGTTTCAACACGATGTACATCGTGTACACATATCATCTGAGGACCTGAAGATAACACAACGTGTCAAAATCCGGGTCATGTCAATAAACAATCAGTGGAATTTACCACGTGATTTTTAATTTTATCAGTACATGAGACGAAACATTACGATATAAACATTTAAATGCATTTTACAAAAAGTGGCATACTGTAATGGTATATGCTCGATTTGAAATATCTTTTTCATCTGCCATATTTTTACGTTTCACCTAAGTGTTATGCTATAGGTGGGAAACTAGTGGTATAAGAAATAAAATAAGACTTTTAGTCAATTCCACACTTTTTTATATATCCGGCCTAGGTTTCAACAAAATTTTTGTCATTCTCAAGGCTTCAACAAAAATTTTGTTGAAAAAAATTTTGTTGAAAAAATTTTGTTGAAACCTAGGTCGGATATATAAAAAAGTGTGGAATTGACTAAAAGTCTTATTTTATTCGTTACCACGAATATTGTGAAATTCCACAAAGTGACGCCTTCAGTGTTATCTGATATAGTGGTATAAGAATCAACCCAAAAAATGTTCAGGAATATCTATACTTATAATGTAACTGAAAGCTGAAATTTTCATGGCGAAAAATAATAATTCCGGTTTTTAATATGGGACGGATAGTCGAAATCTTATCAATAGATTTGCTACAATCCATTTGCTATTCTAATTAGTACTCAATAAATCCTCTGGGGACCCAGATCATCTGGGTGAGTGTCCAGTACTGACCACTACACCAACCTGACCCCTGTAAGGAACCTATTCCCTAATTTGAGTACTTATACTGGAACGCCAATGAGTTATTTGAAAAATAGTAAATTTCAAAAACTCTTCGGTTCAAAAAGTATTTGGAATTAAACCCCAAATATTCAATATCTGCTTTTTGAATTACGATATTTATTTTAAAATATTAAAGCTAGCATCGTTAAAAAAAATAAAGGTCAAGGAACTTTGCCTGGAACATTTCAACTACGCTACTCTGCTGTGTAAACTGTAAACTGCGAGCTTCCAAAAAAACAATGGCGGGTGGAACAAAGCGCGCATTCTCCTGACGTAGGTATGTCAATGCACGCGAAAACATTCCAGTCACCACGCCTCAAAGATTGCTTTCGCATGCACGCTTCTTGCGCATCAAAACCCTCACCCCATGAGTCACGGCGAATTATTTTTTCAGCCCACCACTCAACTGGTCCTGAAACAATAAAATATTGTCCCCTGGCCAAGTGAGAAAAGGTAGGGCCGAACGGCCGGCTACTCAAGGATATAGACTAGGGATGCACAACAAATTTATATAAAAGAACTAAAAGTGTCCCTCAAAACAATTAAAAGTTATTTGAGAGCCATAAATATATTTGTGAAAATAAGAAGAATTTTAAGTAACACTACAACAAGCAATATGTACTATCAATGACACCTTTATGAAAATACGAAAAATCACAAAAAATGTTTATCGTTGCTTTTAATCAGCAGTGAGCTTGCGTTTCCTCCGAAGTATTTATGAATATGGTTCGTAACTAGTTGTTTACGAGTCCCACACTATATTGCGTGCATGTGAATTATCTTAAATCTTAAAATCCTGTAAAATATCGATAATTATCTACTTAGAGCGAATCTACTTAGAAAACAACTCTGATAATGGTATCGCATTTGCAGACTCAGTTTTTTAGTTCTTACCATCATGTAATAAAGCCATAAAAACAGCCGAGTTATCTTTGTGAATGAGCAAAAAGGTTTGTTACTGGTGAAGCAAGAAGATTCCAAACAGTGCGAATAACAAGCCACGCATTTCATTCTCCGACACATTTATATCGGAAGTTGTGGTAATGGATTAGGTAAAATAAATTAAAGGATTTGGAAAGAAAGAATTGAGTATACCTATTATGATGCGAAAATGTTACTTTTGTTCCCCGAATTCATCAAATTATGAGCTTTAATGATAGCGGTTACTGGGCTTCTTACAGTATGCTAAAGCGAAAATAATTTCTGGCGGAATCATCACCTGTAGGGCAACAGGAGCAATATTGAGAGGAAACTGAAGGAAAAGTAAAAAATGCCTTGGTATATGCTCACGTTCATCGCTCCTTTACGTTCACGATACGCTTCCAGTTTTGTTTTGCTGACACGGTCATGATGAAAACGGAATTCGCGTTTTTATGAACGTACTTATGCTGATTCATACGCTCACCAAGCAGTGTGAGAAAGTATGCAGAAGGAGCTAAGCGTTTATCATTGTTTGCCAGTCTTTCATCATTCTTGGTCGCACAACGCCCGTTCCATAAAAAATAACGCACCATCAGGCTTGCCATGATAGAAACTAAACTTGAAAAAAAAAACAGTTGGGTTTTGAGTATTCCACGTACTTAAGGAAAACGCATGAGGCCAGGAGGATAGGAAGTAGGATGGGGTTATTAGGCATCGTGGAATAAGGTTGGAAAGAAATCCGGCTTTAGTATTAACTTAGGAGGAGGAATAATTCGATAGAGCGATCCTATAAAACTAATAACATGGAGATCGAAAGCGTTCAAACCATAAGGTATTTAGGTGTAACACTCACTAAATATTTACCGCGGGGAAGACACAACCGGGAAATATGCGGCCGAGCGAAGAGAAAGGGAGGATTTATAAAAAGAGTACTTGGGAAATGTGATGAGAAGACATAAGAGCGATGTTACTTTTCACTAGTTAGGCTCCACACTGAATATGTAGCCAGTGTATGGGATCCGAATGAATTAGTTTTAATCAGAGAACTAGACAGTGTGCAGCGTAGAGCAGCTAGGTTCGTTATAAGGTGTTACGATAGGTTTAGTAGTGTATCAGAATTAATACGAGAATTAGGGTGGGAATCATTATCAGAGCGTAGGTTGAAGTAAAGATTAAATATCTTAGAGAAGTTTAAATCGGACATCTTTACTGAAGATACTAGGGATAGATTAAAAACACCAGCGTATTATGCTAGATTCGACCAGATAAATAAGATTAGAGAGATAGATTGTTGAACTGATAGATTCAAAATGTCATTTTTTCCCGTACCATAGAAGAACAGAATTGTCAGTATAGCAAAGGGATAGGAAGGGGAAAAATTTATAGTAGTCTGTAGTGTATGATGCATGTATTAACATCCAATTCCTTTTTACTATGTAGATGCTAACAACCTAGTTGCCTGAGACGCTATAGTAGCATGTTTGCATGTTTATAGTGCCTGCTTGGTGGTGACATTCATCCCCTGCCACGCATCCTCGCGGTGGCTTGCTGGGTATCGTGTGGATGTAGATTAACCTCGATTCCCAAGGGAAAGATTTTTCTGTGGACTATTGGCCCCTATTTGAAAGGTATGTCGACAGAAATTCGACTGCGGCACTCTATCTGGCGGAGGGGATGTTGAACCGCGGATTCCTAGGCACATTACATTAAAAGCAGGCTAATACCCAGGCTTGTGTTTTTCAGCCGTCCTCCATTCTCTGTTAGCTAATCCAACCTTCTATCCACCTCAATATTGTAAACTACCTTAGCTGGCAATAGTTTCTTCCCAATTAAAGTCCTGAATATAGGTAGGGACCAATACCGTTATCTCATTAATCTTGTCATTGGCACTCAACTACATAGTCGTATACTACTAGTATATTCGTATCACTCGTATATTATTAGTAACAAAAGCATCGCCATCTCCAAAAGGGGTGAGAATTTTTATGCGCAGCGAAAAATTCCAAAAATATATTCACATTAATCAAAGTGATAACCTCGCATACAAAATTGTCACGTGTACCCTAAACCCTCATAAAGATTTCAAAATGAAATCAATTTAACTTAAGATTACGATTGCGTCACCCGCTGTGAGAAAGAATATTAAAAATATTGTCTTCCTGTTGGGTTTTAAAATCCATTTGAATACGTCTTCTGTTTTGCAGTTTAGACTTTTTTACTCTTCGATTATTTCAGGCCTACTGATGTATGTGTTGAGAGGATTTGCCTCAAGCCCCTATAAAGTCGCCTGCGTTCGAAAAATTCTGCATTTTACCGCTTGTATTAGCTGTCGGATTACTGTGACCTCCGCTATATTTTTGGGGATAACGAAAGGATAAAAGCAACTTCAACTCGATCTTTTCCCTCTGAAAGAGGAAACTTCCAGGGCAGAGAGGGAAAAACAACGCTAATACTCATTGAACAAAGAGGAAAAGATACCTACAACAGAAAGGAAAAAATGAGATATTAATACTATAAGAAGGTAAAAAGTCGGACTAAGACGGTAATGGCTTTTAATACAGTGCTTCATTTGAAAATATTTTTTTTCTTACGGGAATGGCTTTTAATTCTAAATATTTTGAGCGTTTAAAAAAACCGTATTGTAGAAACTAACACATGACTGTCTCTTGATAAATGCATACCTGCTTCCCGTTCATTTTCCCTTAGTGATTGTCTTCATCGGACATTCAAGTTTCACGATATGGCCACTTAGTTTATCCTTTTTTCGCTTTATTTTTTCATTTAATTAGTTACCTTACCAATTACCTTCATCTCTTTTTTACCACTCTTATCAGGATTTTTCCGTTTGTTTCTTGGTCAATCTATTTTATCTTCATCATTTTCTCAGAAAAAAGATATTTGTATACGCAAAAAAGGGCAAAACAGCATAAAGGGAAAATCTACGATGTAACTGTATCGCGTTTGAACTAAAAATTAAGAGGATGACCGACATGTAAACGGTGTCGTTGCGTATGCTTAACGCCAAATAATTGAATCCTACGTCAAGAAATACGCTACTACAAGTCTAGGACTATTGAACAATTTTTTACTGCATTTCAGATATGGTAACTTCTATATTTCATTGTCTGTGTTTTTAACACCTGAGAAAGATTTTGTTCGCAATTTTATGATGGAATTTGGTTTAACTATTAAAATGGGCATGTATTTACTATTTCCACTAATTCTTTAACCTCGTATCTTGTTTCATTCTACCAGGAGACGTAAGGACTGCCAATAAGAGTTACGCTATCCACTCAGGATCTTTAACTAAGCGAAAGTTTTTGAATTTTGAGAATAAATTAAAACCGAGAGCGTTTCATTTTAATTTAACATTTTCCCCTATGTCAATGAGCCGACATATATCATTATGACGTCTATGCCTTTATGAGCACCTAATAACAGAAAACTTTTCTTTCTGTTTTGGTGAACTAGATGGCTAGACCGAATTATTGCTTCTTTTTCCAAATGCATTAAGTTATATATAAAACCAGTAGTTAAATTAAATAAATGATTTTGAAATTCTAGGAAGTGATACTGAGAAGCAGCGGACAGGGTGTACTCTCCATATTGTCGACAATATCAGCACTAATCGATGAAATCAACTTAAGAAACTTAAATGTTTCTCGCAGGCAATTTCAGCATTTTGCACTGCAATACGCCCTTGGGTAAATAATATCATATTGAGGTTATAAGTGTAACCCTTGTCCGTCATTATGGAAAAGTTTGCTTACAGGGAACACAGCATAGAATGGCTTAATATGTAAGGGTCAAAGTAGAGCACGGAAAGGTATAGAGTTTATTGAAGAAATAAGGCATATGACCATGTAATAAATATTAAGAAAAATTTTATGGTTAATTGAATATTTTACGATTGCATTGAACAAGTAAGCCGAGCTAAATGTGCTATTGGTTGACACGTATTAAAATATTAAAACGAAACAACTCAAACATTATGGGTACGTAAGTGGCCTCTTGCAAATATGGATACATTTATCTGAGTCTAACTACCGTCATTTCACGAAAGCGAAAGGTAATCCTATGTTTTTGTTGTCTTTGTATAGTAATGTTTTTAAGGCATTACTTATTTGACTATTGATCAAAATACTTATTTCTAATTCACCCAGCAATAGAATACCCAGCAATTCACCCAGCAATAGCAATGGCATTAGTCATAAAATAATTACTGATATCCGATTTCTCTTACCAATTTTTCTTCTCAATTTATTACCAAAGCCAATATTTGTCCAGCCTCTTGATATATTATCACTAGGGACATTCTTACGCCATTAGTTCTGTATGAAATGTAAAATTTGAAGCACAGAAACAATTTGTATGAAAGCATTGTAAATAAGCACACGAGTTATTAATTTAAAAAAACTAAAAGCGTAACACGGAATTTTCACGTTAAGATGATATACCAGAACAGCCGCACGCAGGAGTTTGTTAAACTTCGTAGTTTCCATAAAATTAAGGTTTAGAGGACACACTGGAATTCCCAGAGCAGTAAAGCTAGGGAGGCGGAACGTAGTGAGGAGGAATAGAGATAAAATGTTGAAAAATTTTCGTAACTTATACAATGCCAACCATGGAGGAATTCCAACTTTAGCAATAAAAACTTTCTTCCGGCAATCTGCATGGGAGAGTTGGAGAAGGCCACGAATGTGGTTGCTCGCACGCGATCCCCGTCATTAGAGCACAGCGCCAGATTTCTTTGCACAAGATGGCGCTCCGCTGCGCCCACGGAAAAAATAACAAAAGACAAGCGTGACGCCCTCGGGTTGGGACCTAAGATTTAGATGGCGAATCGACGCGAGACGTTCTCTCAATTGTCATTAATCCTCGGTCGCACGGAAGTATTAAGACGTTCTCAAGATTATTTCGTAATCTCTACCATTACCAACCTCACCTGGGAAAATAAGAAATTTTTCCAGGCGTCTTTATTGGCTCTGCCTAACGAGTGCTCCAATTATTACCTAACAAACTTGACGACGCAGTGACAATTAGAATAATCTTTGACCTGTTGAGTTTCAACTTTTGCCGGACGTCAACGAATTTGAATAAAAAAATTGAGTTTTACCTGCGAATCACAATATTAGTTCCCTCTAGAAGAAGTGGAATGCTAGGCTATACCATAGAGTAAGTATAATATAGAGGGCTCACCGCATATGGTAAAAGTGTTATAAGTTTGTTAATGTAATACCTGAAGGTTTCTTTAGATGGCGAGGGAAGAATTTTTGGCATTACGTCACAAGCAATATATATCGCTTCCATTGCTTTCATTTTTCTAATCGACTTAACCGACACAACTGAGGAGTGTCTTGTAGTCTCTTCCCTCTGCTCCTTGGAGTGGTGGATTTGGGTTTTTCATGAAACAACAAGGAATCCCTCCTGTGACATGATATTTTTCCTTTAGCATTAAGAGAAATGTTAACTTATTAATGTGACTGCTGATGTTAGGCAAAGGCATATCGCACCATTACAATAAAATAAGAAAACTACAACAATAGCATATGTTATGTGCCGCTTAGGTCGATTAGAAAAAAAATGCAATGGAGGCAATATATATCGTTTGTGACGTAACACGAAACATTCCTAACTCGCCATCTATGAAAACCTTCCAGTACTACGTCCAAAACGTATAACGTCCCTTATGTGGTGAGCCCTCTATATTATTATTACTCTATGGTTATATCCTGTTTAAGCTTCAAGAGATTGGAAGAAAATTATCACGTTGTACACAAATGCTAATCAGAGGGAGTATATATGGGCATGAGCTGGCTAAAATATTACTAAAATAAATTCCATTTGGCATATAATGATCTAGTAAAAAAACAAAAAATACTCTATCTAAAGTACCTTATCATGGAGGAAGAACACCTTTGCACTTATCTTTACGAATTAAAAGCAACTACAGGGAGGCTGAGGGCACAGCCTGTACCACCATAGTGACTAAGTGAGTGCCGAGAGTCACTAACCTGACAAGAACCCAGCTCCCTAGGCTAGGTAACCAAACCATTATAAATTGGCGCACGAATTTTCCATGAAGTAAACGAATGATAGAGAAAAGCTCTCAACAACTCCAACATGTTAACTTTATATCAAATCCAAAGTTTCAAAAGACGACTTTTCCACCACCGAAGCGGGAGCAGATCTTTCGTGAATTGGCAAGTGATTGCAAGGTCAAAGATATTGAAAATGTAGTACAGCGTGCATCCTCAATATGAACATATCAAGAGAATCAGATTTATTACTCCAGATGCTCTGTTTATAGGTATCGTCTTAAATTGGCCAAATAAGGAAAGAGTATTGGGCGTTGCTCAGTGGAAATCCTTCACAGTCGGGATGATTATCGAAGCAACCGCACCCCAATCCTCAAAGGTATTTTTTTAGAATATTTTTTTTTCTACGCAACATATCTTGGGTTGATTTCATTTCAGTTTTCTTACTTCGACAAATGTCACTAATCATAGAACAAATTCTGCGTCCAGGCTTGAGGGGGGATATGAACTTGTAACCTTAGACTGGCCAGGTCGGCGCTTAAGCAACCTGTTGCGGCACGTTTGGTGCCACCATTGCGCTTAAACCTTAAAACCGACAAGGAAAGCAAGAAAACAAACCCAAATTCAAATGACACTCCTTCAAAAATTGCATGCAAAAAATTGAGGTTCCCAGTGTGACAAATGATGCATTGACTGTCAAAAATATCCTATATTTCCTTCATCATTCTTTACATTAGATATCGACGAAAGAATGATGTATCTATAATCCATCAAGTTATAAAGGACATAAGTCACAGGAGCACTGATTCAAGAATCTCTGTAAATAAACAGCAACAAAGTCAGCCCACCGGGAGGAGGAATATTTGGATTCTCAGCAGAAGAACCGACATAAATGGCCGTTGCTGACAAAGGGCTTCATTTTTGCCTCAACAGTCAAATGAAAGCTTATAAAAAAATTGAAATGTCATGGAGCTGTAAATCATTGCAGAATCATTGCTTAGTGATAGGTCAGGAACTGTCGTCTGCTATACGATCAGAGTAGACACGAAAAGAGCGATTATACAGCCGCAGTAGTCAAATCAGGTCTGAGAGCCTTAAGGTTGTGAGTGCGAATCTAGCCTCGGGCACGAATTGTTTGTTTTAGGATTGTGCAATGATTTATTTAGGTTGGACGGTGTTATTTAGCGTCAAAGAATTTGGAGCATCCTAAAACTCAATTATAGTACAACTACTGGAGTTATTCTGAGATGATTTAACCGTTAACAACATCTTAGCAACACTACTCGCGCAGTGTTAGCAGAGAGCGAAAACTTAACTTGGAAGAGTATCATTGAGTTTAAAGATCAAGCGTGAGGGAAAGACTTGCTTCGCTGACTATACAATCTCACATAAATAAAAATATCTAACATTGAATTCACACAGGGACTCTGCACTGATCGTATCAAAAGTCGAAGGACAGGTATCATTTCCTATTCTTTTTCCATCCCTGAAGTTCCATTTGTGCAAAAATCATTTCACACACCACTTTGCGATTCCAGAGAACGATTTTCATGACCTTGACGGAGGCTTGCCGACCACTCATTTACCGAAGCCACCATTAATACTCAACGGGAGCGGTTGATCCATTGTTCGCTCATCAAGATTAACATCAAACATCTTGGTCTCGCCCCAGGAGAACTTTATAACGCCTTTTTGCGACTCACAATTCACGCGAAGCAGCTTTACCAAATGGACGTATCGGGCGAGGATCTATAGATCTGCGTCAGCAACTTGACAAAGGGGTAATTTGCTCTCTCCGCAGTTATTAAAACTCACTTAGCTACGTCGGTTAAAGGTCGATTGGAAGACGCTTTACCTCCGGAAGTATGAATAGCGAGGATTGAGCGAGATCAAAGCGTAAGGTCAAGAGGAGTTATTGAGCTGTTTATCCAACCTCATGAAGGAGACTACTAACTACTCCCTGGCATTCACGAAGAAGAGAGTTACTTCATAGCTACGATCACGTTCCACGACTGGAGGCTTTCTAGACCGTAAACTGGCAGTCGATCGTCGAGATTAGCATATAATGCACATTCCAGCGCGGTTTTTCTCAGGTGAAAGTATGGAGAATGGAAAAAAGAAATTTATCCGACGAGCAAAAAAAAAAAAAAAGAAACAGTAACTTAATTAATGGGTAAGCTGCCAGTAGTCAAGGAATCGTTTTCCATTCAAGGCTCGTTCGCCTCTTTCACTCTTTACGCCCGGCGCAAAGGGCGGAAAGGACTGAGGGAGAGGCCCTCCCGTTTCCTCGACAGCGGCCGGACATCGGCCGTGACGCACGAACCGAACGTTGAACGAACTTAACCGTAGAAGGGAAGTACCTACGCAGCGACAGAACCCTTGAAGAAACGGACGAGATCCATTGGAGATTGATCGCTCGCAACCTTGGCTAAGGTGGATTTCCGTCTCGACACCATTTCAGAGCGCCTAATCGTCTCAGTCATCGAGTATCACGTCGAGAAGAAAAAGGAAGTGGGAGCAAAAAAAATAAATGAAATTATCCTGTCGAAGACATTTGTGGATTAGAGTCGGACATTTTTTTCTGTTATTTTTTTTAATAACACGGCGTCTGTCGATTTGTCGGCTAGCCGACTTGGAAAAACTTGACATTGAAAACGGATTTTTCGGTGGTTGGAGCGGTGTGGGAGGGTGCTCGGAATAATTGGAGAGGAAGGTCATTGGAGCCGATCGCTCTCCCGCTGTGCCGATTCAGTTGTCGATTCACTCGGGCGGCATCGCAGTCCGTGTTTTCTCGCATGGCCTCTCACACGTTAAGGTTTTTTTCGCGCACCGAGTGTAGCAAATGAATCGGCTTGCGCTCGAGTTCATTCTTTCAGTTCCCACTCCCAAACAATTCCAGCACTAGCCAGGCACGTAGCCAGAAATATGCTTCAAGGGGGCTAAGTCTTGCGTAACTTGAAACAAATCAGCCTTGCCAATTTGGTGCCGACATGTTACTAATCTCTTCCCGTAATTTTCAGTGCTTGGTATTTACTTTTACAGTGCACATACTTATCTCTTCTCACTGGTAAATTTCACTGCTAAAATCAGAAAAATCAAATTATTGGGAAAAAATTTCGGGGGGGGCTGAAGCAGCCCACCCCCCCTGGCTACGTGCCTGGCACTAGCACGCAGGTACTAACATTCTGTTTGGTGATCATTCATCTCTTGCCACACATAAAGCTAAATTGCTGCGAGCTCCTGATTGGGTGCTAGAGGTGCAGCTAGTACATGTCAAAACTAAAGCCCCGGTTTCTGAAATACATTTCACCGATTTCAGGAATCATATTAAGACGAAATTATTGCCTATTTTCATGCGGCATTAAAGTTTTTAAGTTCGAAAGAAGAACTTAAAGAGTCCCCCTCATTTTCTTTCGTTCGTCAACGGAGCAGCACAGTGTATCCCTATTTTTTATCCCGAAATTAAATTTGACGAGTGATGCATAAGTACATTTATACAACTAAACCCCGTACAAAGGAACACAACAACAGTGTAAGACACTTCGATGGAATGCCATAAACTTTAAGTTTAAATAGCCATCTCCCATCTCAGACTCAGGAATACAAAGATTCCATAAAATCACCAATTGCGCTGAAATTAGCATATTCCCAAGGAGACTTGACACATTGAAACCAGAGATAAACCACCCAAAGACTCCATACATGGGACAGTAAGCCAGTACACGAGACCATTATATTTTTTACACGGGCATGGGAATAAGGATATTAAAATTACGAACCCTTCCTCCTTTAAGTGAGTATCACTTAGTTTGAATTCTCCATTCTGAAATGGAATGAACGATTAATTTCACCAAAAACCAGAACACGCAACGTTTTTGAGCACGGGTTTTTTTTTACTATGGCCCATCTATGGTGACATGTCAGCCCAACTGGCCGCCACATTTGGCTTGTCATTAGATTTCTCAGGGGCCAGACTCCAATAGTTTTCGTAAAGAGTCATGCTCGAGACGGGACTCGAACCCTCGACCTTGTCCAGATGAACCCGCCACCCCTCCAACCCGATCTTGTCATAAAACACACCTACATCTACTGACTACCCTGAAAGTCATCTCAAGAGGGTGTGGAAGGGCATGAATAATCACCATGTATTCATTACGTAATTGTAATAATAAAGTGTCTTTATTTGGGGTGAGAGTGAGACTAAATAGTCCTCTCCTCCCCCAAACCATTAAATGTATTATTAGATACAATACTACCTCATAAGAGAAACAAATTAGTGATATACACGTACCAAAGGAGGAATATAATTTTCATTGTTGGTTCAGTGATCAGAAAATAATAGAAGCTTCCCAGACGTATTGTTGGCGCAGGATTCTTAAGATTAAATGGACGGTAGAAAAGAAAGTAGAAGAATACAAATAGCCAAGGAAGACATTTATGCGTGGAACACAGTACGACAGAAAATATCGTGGTGGATTGGACATACCCTCAGATACAATGAATTTTCAGAGCACGATAGACAAAAAAATGCAAGGTGCAAAATGCAATCCCCACGATGAAGAATATAGTACGTTGGCCAAGGAAAGAGGGTGCAAGGAAACAATTAACCGACAATGGCCCGATGTGTTCCTGCTGCCTCGCCTCAATAATGCCTTGAGCGGGTTGTTGACGCCGCATTTTTCGCCAGACTCCAACAATGCACTGGGCAGCCCTCCTGGGGGACTCTTGCGAGTGAGCTGGCTTGCGGAAGCGTGGTGTGGATGGACTGCTGCAGAGAATCTCGTGGGCGAGAGTTCTGATATGCAGCCGGACGATTGCCGAGATAGGGATGCATTTCCGCAATGTATAGTGAGATCAAGTGCATTGGTTTGCTTTACTTGATTTGTTGACAATTTGGCATATGTATGTGTTTTTTTTTTGTTCGCCAATAACCTAGGTTACATATTAAAGGTATATTACATCCTGTGCTTGTTTGTGTATGTTGGCATAGCAAATTGCACACAAAAGGGAAGGTTACAAGTGATTTAGGAAAGAAGAAGCAGCAGAGCTAAAGACGAATAGGGAAATATGTAGAGCCGCGGTCAATCAATCTCAGGATTGAAAACACTGATGATGGTGTCTTAGTTATTTGTTTTAATGCATTGAGTTTGGATCCCTCATCTGACAACTAAGCGACGGCCATGATCACATGTGATCACCAAGTTAGCTCAGCTTGTGCGTTAATTGTCATGTTTCAATGATTTGCGGAAGGTGGTGGAGATGCCATTAGGGTAGACCTGCTGGCCGGAAAAAGCTTAGTCTGCCACTTCGCTTTCCGTTGTGGGAAAATGAGTGTTACACAACGAGGCTTGTACAACGTACCCTCTGAATGGGATGCGGAGTATCGCACGACCCTAAATCGAGGGGAAAAGAGAAGGCCGACAAGACGGCCGCTTCCGTCTTGAGCTTGGGCGCGGTTAACAGCAGGTGGGCTTCTAACTACCTGATGGCTCGTGCCCAGCAGTGGCCTAATGGGTTGAGCGCCGAGATGGAGAAACAAGAGGAGCGAGTAACGCAAGCCTCCTGGAAAAGCTTTTGTGTTTTTTTCCCCCTTTTCCCATAACAAAGCCCGGTTGTTTGATTGTCCCTCTAGGGAGCTTTCTCCCTTCGTAAGAGGTTTAACCTTCGTCTCTCTATTTCTCTCACTTCACCGCTTGCCTCCCTATTCTTTGTCTTGTAAATGAGACTGGGGGAAATTTCAGGTTTCCTCTTAGGCAATTTCACGGGAATGGATCGAGAGGAGTTTCATGCATATTTTTATTTCCAAGCGTACCTATTAACGTTAAGATAAATGTGAGAGATTACACTATCTGCTGAAAAATATGCAAATGCTTATTGATGGAAGGGATGGTTTTAATATGAGATATTAGATAGTGAATAATCATCTCATTCTCCCTTTCAGAGAAAAACCTCACTCCGCATTAAAAGAATGGCGAAATATAGTGAGTAACCACTTGGGTATTCACCATCAGATACTCACTCAGAGATTCAACCCGAAGGTTGGTTTTGACACGTGAGAGTAGAGCTCACCCCGTACTAAGCCAATGGCGTGTGAAATTCACACATTCAGGTTTAGGCTAGGCCACCACGATCCCCACCATCAGATAGCATACTTAAAATATTCGTTAAATTTTCTGGATCCTTATATTTCTGCAAACGCTTAAAAAACAACTTTTTCATTATCATTAGTGACATTGTTGGGGCTTAGAAAAATTCAGACTTAAAAACCATAGATCCACATTTCAAAGGAGAGGGGGCCGAGTTGGTGTAGCGATTAGAGTAGGTACTGCCCTCTCATCCAGAGAGCCCAGTTTCTAATCTCGGCAGTGTAAGATATTATTCTCTACTTGAGCGCTTTGTGGAGAGAATTCGAGTTCAGTATTCCGACCTTCAGATGGGACGTTAAGCCATTGTCCGCTTGGCACTTTTCGTTAAGAGCGGGCTAATGCCGACGCCGGGTTTCTCTCCTCTCTTCCTCCTTACCCTTGCATTCCCATCCTTGCACCTTTCCTCCCGGTCTGTAGCAATTATAAGTGTAGACACAGACTTAAAAACCACAGACAGATAAGACTTAAAGAAAATTATGGTAGACTGAGAACTAGCTCTCCACCCTTAAAATAAGGTTCAAATCCCGGTTTCATTGAAATTCCTGCTTAGATGCTGTGAGGAGAGCAATCAAGGTTCAGTACTCCGTCCGTCGGATGGCATGTCAAACATTGGGACCCTTGGCACCTTTTGCTAAGAGTTGCCTCTGTCATTGCCAGGTTTCTCTCCACCCTTCCATTCCTAGCCTTATACCTTCATCCCGGTCTGAGGCGTCTTAAATTGTGGGACCTACTTAAAACCGCAAATGAGATGAGAATTCAAGATAAAAATGTCCTGTCGATCTGTGATTTTTTCAATGCTCAAAAGAATCGTCCATCTTTCTCTACCCAAAACCACCCAAAGCTAAGGATTCTGCAAACATCGTGATACATCTGGCATTCAGTGTCCCTGGGCTATCTTCAAAGTAACTACTCTTCCACTATATTTTAGTCAGCGCTTCAATTCCTCATGAAATTCATGCGCATGGGTACCGAAAATGCCCTCACGACCTGAGACTTGAAGGAATAAAAAAAATTATAACTGAGCCGTGGATCGTGATTGAGTGAACCCAATGTATTAGGCAACAGTTAAAATATGCTAGAAAACAAGGTTTACATCGATTGGTGTGTATAAATTATGTGGGGTAACACTAAGGGCCTTATCATTACAGTTAACGTCACAAAATTCCACACCGTTATGTCTAATCCCATCAAGCAGAATGCAAACTTCAAAGCGTTAAAGGGGGTTAGTAGGTATTTATGATACATAAAATGCATTTATGTCATCTTCCAAATTAAATTTCTCTAGCAAGTTAAAATTGATTTACTTGGATTCAAAGATGTGCTCAAAAGCAGGAAAATTAAATTGGCGTAAATAGTCAAAAGAGGAATAATTCATCCACATCTACATAATACCCTGCAAGCCACCATAAATCAGAATTAATACAAGAATTAGGGTGGGAATCATTATCAGAGCGTAGGTTAAAGTACAGATTAAATCTATTAGAGAAATTTCAATCGGATAACTTTACTGAAGATGTTAGGCACACCAGCGTATTATGCTAGATTCGACCAGATAAATAAGATTAGGGAGATAGATTGTCGTACCGATAGATTCAAAATGGCATTTTCCCCCGTACTATAAGAGAACAGAATAGGCAGCATAGGAAAGGGATAGATAGGGGAAATATTTTAGAGTATTCTGTAGTGCATGATGCATGTCTTACCCCTTAAATACTATAGATACTAATGATCAAGTTGCATGATACAATATAGTTGCTAGTTTGCATGTTAGTAGTGCATGCTTGGTGATCTTCACCCCCTGCCACACACCCTCGCGGTGGCTTGCAGGGTATCGTGTAGATGTAGATGTAGATAAATGTGTGTGGCAGGGGGTGAATTCTCACCAAACGTGCACATATCATGCATAAAAAAGTATTATTAATATACTAGTCTAAACTTAAATTTAAAAAAAGATAAAAATTGCAAAGCAAGCATGCAATATCTACATCTACATAATACCCTGCAAGCCACCACAAGGGTGTGTGGCAGGGGGAACATAATATAATGCTGTTAGATGGATAAGCTTAAGGACCTTTTACCATCATTCAAACCACCTATTCTATCATCATGATATCATTGATACACTCGTATTGGATATATTTACCGCTATTCATATCCCTGATAGTACGAGGAAAGGACATTTTGAATCAGTCAGTTCGGCAATCAATTTCTCTAATTTTGTGATTATGGTCCAGCCTACCATAGTAAGTTGGGGGCATAATAATTGATGAGCTTCAAACGAAATTCGAATGTGATCACTATTTTTGTCTATTCATCCCATTAAAAAAAATTGGAGCCTGCGTCCCAAGGATAAGAAAAATGCCTTGTAGGGAAATGCACCAGTCAAGCGATCTCAATCTCAACTCGTCACGAACACTACGTCGCCTCATCATCTGCTGTCGTACTCTCTCGAGCGTTTTATAATCTCACGGAGGAAAAAATATATGAAGCTTTGATGAAAGCACGAGTTTGGAAAATCCTGGAAAATTATACCTTAACATATGCACTTAGTGGGTTCATTTCGGTCAAGGTCCCGAAAAAAGAGTGGACTTTCCTCTTCGAGATAATGCGAGCAGTGACCGTTTTGACCTCTCCGTCCACGAGATGGGATTTCCCCAACACGTCATCGCCGGACGGACAGCGTCTCCTCCTTCGCCTCACCTTCCATTGACCTCGGGCGATAATCCGAGCGAGAGTGGAAAACTCAGGTGTCCTCCTTCCCCCGTAACATCAAGATGAAAGAGGAAGAGGCGCTTGATAGATTGAAAAAAAACAACAGGATGATTCCTGCTGTTGACGCTGTTGTTAATTGGGGGGCAACCGACAACTGAGGTCATTTGCGCCATTGATGATAGGTGGGTATTTGGGAAGAGGTAGAAGATTTTATGTACAGGAGGAAGGGTGGAGAGAAACCCGTCGTCGGTGCGTGCCTGCTATTACGAAAAGCGCCGAAGTTTCCACAGATATACGTCCCATCCGACAGACGAAGTACTGAACTTTGAATTGCTCTCCATACGGCACCCAAGTGGGAACAGTGAAGATACGAGAAGAAGATTATTAATAATGTTTTAGTGCGGTCTAAACTAAACTACGGGATAATCTGCTGGGAAGTTGCCTATAAAAATTCGCTCAACCCATTGCTAATTCTCCATAAAGGAAGGCAATGAGACAGATTGCCAGAAAATGTCAATTTGAACCGTCCTTCCCAATTTTTGTGGATTTACAGTTACTCCCTTTACGTCATTTTTACGTTTACAAAGTATTGAAATTGTTCTACGTCAGAAGTGGTAATAAACCTAAGAAAGTACCAAAAACCACTGCACATACTACCTAAGAACTACAACAATGTATATTTTGCCCAAGCCTAATTTGCCCCTGTTAAAACGTTCATTTATTTATACAGGGCCAAAACTATTTCTTAGATTTCCAGATAATACAAGAGGTACAATTATTTTAACACAATTTTAAAAAAGACTAAAGAATAGTTTATTTGATGTAGAAAAACCAGAAGTGTTTTTTGTTAATACTATGATTAATACTCACTATAATCTGTGCGCACAAAAGGTTGAGATAAAAAGACAAACTGTTTTCTTTTTTCTGTTAATGTTATGTTACGTATCTAGTCTCAGTTCACTTATCTTTGTTCAATTATTCTCATTGTAATTCCATTTTGAGGTATCCCAAGTACAGGCTATGACTAAAAGGGATTCCTAATTTATCCTTATTTAAAAGAAATGTAATATGTGCTTGTAATGTTGTTTCATAGGATTAATAAATATTCTATTATAAAAGAAAAGAGGAGCTTGGTTATTTTTTTAAATACGTAAAGGAAGATTCCGGCGCATTACCGAACTGACTACCGCTGCGGACGAATGATTCTAGCGATATATACAAGTCAGAACAGTATGAATGTTACTCACTTCAGAAGAGAAATTTGTGGGAACAAACGTTGACATTTTTTCTGTATTATTGATGATCAGTTCTTTTTTTTAATTATTGAGTTAATTTTGAAGGGAACCATTTGATCTGCGAATCGACGGCAAAGAAATCTGTCATCCAGGAAATAACGCAGAAAAGCGTCAAGAGTAAACGAAATAAATATAAATGTATTCAGCAGGAAATAGACAAGTGAAACTCAATGCTGCGCTGTGTATTGATTAGTTGACACATTGAGAACTGGTTACGATAAAGCGTGGTAATAATTTGACCGAGTCCTTTAAGTTACTGAGGACATGGGAGGACGATACACAAGGAATAGAAATGCACGGAGCAAACGACGCAAGCAAAGAGCAAGCTTCACATCTTAATCAATTCAAGGAGGAAATGTTGAATTCAGTCAGTCTGTGCGATTGACTGAGCGTAATGAAACCTGTTTCCTCACGTTCACCTTGTACACATTGGACTAACAGTTGATGAAAAGATCAGACATAATAGATTGTTCTAATTATTATTTTTACCACTATGTATTTCCTTGACGAAAGCAATGAGTCATGATGGAAAATGTATTTAAATACGCGACGAAAAATAAAAATAAAATGACGACCAGACTATGGAGCGCAGTGAAATCTGTTACACTTTTCGGGACTCTACATAAATTTTGTTAATCACTGTTATCATTCATGATAAATTTTATATTCAATGGGTTAACTGACTCATTACGTTTAAAAAAAAGCAACTAGTACACGAAAATTCAAAAGAAAGTGCCTCCTTTATGACAGCAAAAAGTAGACACGATGAATGATGAAACATAAATCCTTGACCAACATTGAGGTCACAGTGTTCTCCCGAAGTCACGAGAATTTAACTCTTTCTCACACACACGAGACAAACGCGGGTTCCACGCACTTCATTTTGGATTTCATAGGGCCCGGAGTTTCTGAGTACGTCCTTATTAGCATTACATTACGTGATTGACACTTAGGTAGGGGCAAACAATTTACTAAAATTTGTCCTTGATACTTTCGAATTTCCTAACCTACTGTTAATATTTTCCACATCATGGTATTGATTGTTTTACATGCCTTGAAAGAGTATTTAATGCCTAGTGACTAAAAGACGCATGCCTGATTCTTTCATTTCCTGTACCTCTAAGGCAACCAAGGTGAACGTGAATAAACAGGTTTCACTATGGTAACTTGTTCCCAGAGACTAATTGAGCGAAAAACTCAACGCATTGATTAAGATACGACAATTATCCTTACTACTTGCTTGCATCATGTGCTCAGTACAGTTCAACTCCGAGAGCATGAACTTCGCAACTCCTCCAATGATCTGAATAACGTGGAGGCTTTGACAAATTATTACTTCTATTTCTCGTAACATATCCTCTGAGTTCTAACTAATTAACACCTTAACTCTTGTCTAAGAGTTGCAGTCAACTCCTTGCTTCATTTAATTCGGAACTCTGGATTACCTGGGCTCGATTTCAAAGAGAAATTTCTTGGTCTTTCAGGTGGACTCGAAAATTATCTGTACCGTGGATTCAATTATCTAAGCGATGAAATGTGGAGCTGCAGAATAGTGATAACGAGGAAATGGATAGATTGAATGCAAAAAATAAGTCCTAAGAAGAAGAGTGGGAGAAAAGAAAAGTCTGCTGAAAACTTTAAAAAGGAGACAGAGAAACGTAACCGGCGATATCTTGGGACATGATGGCTTGATGAAGACGGTAGCGTTTATTATCGAAAGGAAAGTGAACGTGAATACATAATGGAAAAGGTTGGCCTAACATATGATAAATGGAGCATGATATTAAGGATTTGAAAGAGAAAAAATCTGTAATTATAGAGGTTAGCTAATACGAGGATCGAGAGCTGTGTTAAACCAATCATTGGATCGAGGACTTATGATAATGATAGGAGGGTCATTCCATTTTAAAGTGACAAATATTTTCAGAAATATCTTCCTTCACCGTATCAGATTTCAAAGAAAATTGGTGCATAGATAGTGTTAACCTTCATAAGCCAAAAGCCGTTCCCAGTTTTCGCATTAAACATTTCGCCCCTGAATTATAGGTAGACGTGTATTGCGTTAATCCATGAAAAACGTCTTTGTACACTATTTAAGTGATATAACATGTAAAAGGTGTCTATAGATAGCATATAAGGTGTACTTGTAAGTAGAGTAGTTTTAAATGGACTGTTTGCAAAAAAATTGTTTTTTGTAGCTGTAAATGCAACTACCGAAATTATTTTTTTTTCACGAGTTTAGCCTAAACTTACATCAAGAAATAATTTTAAAAAGGATCAGTTCTTCTCACTGTAGCACTCATACGTACATAGTGTATTAATAAATATAAAATGTGGGCATTTCTCACTGAGGAAAGATCACTTGAATTTGAGAAATTTGGAAAAAAGTTGTTTTTCGGAGCTAAAAATGTCCATGTGAGACAGGGTTTGAAAATTATAAAAGCATTGATTTAGAAAAGGCACAAAAAGAACCGGTATAAATTCAAAATACTTCCCTTCAAAAAAGTTCCATGAGCATTCATTTTAATGCCGCAATCTTCAGTCCAATTAAACCAATATATAAATCGCACGAAGGAAAAAAAGTTCATATCATTGGTTCACGTTGCTAAATTATATGATCAAGTTCTTTTCGCCGTACCATCTTTCTTAATAAATTAAATAAGTAAACTAAAAGCTTGGAGTCATGCAACGAATACTGGAGAAACGTGATGAGAATACAGCCCATGCTAATTTTCTCTCTTTCGGACATCACATGGAATATGCAGCTAGTATATGAAATCCGGGTCGTGGTGGCCTAGTCGGTACACAGGCCTGGGTAAGGGGTGAGTTGTACCCTAAACTAGCAAAAACCAACTTTCGGGTTGAACAATGATTTTTCCATTTGGAATACAGATTTTGTATATATATGCGAGATTTCGGGATTGGATGTTGACATTTGAGGGAAGTTCAGGTTTGTAAAAAATTTGTTCTGACAGGTTTTGCAGTAAAACCAATCCATGAGAATAATAATGCTAGGAATTACTATCAGTTCGCAAGTTGAAATACAGACTAAATATCTTGCAGAATAAAATCACCAGAGAACCACGTTAGTTTACACCATATAGAGAAAATGAGAGATATATAAGACATAAATTACTAAACTTCATTTTTTTCCATATTACTTCACTAGCCAAGGGGCAAAATAGATAAAATGAAAGTTACTAGGAAGATAGTTGTGATAGATTTTGTAAAATTTAGGCTCCTTCAAGATTTGTATAAACAAGTAAATGAATAGCGCCTATGTTTATTTTTATAGATAAACATTGATTTGTGCAGTGCCTCTGCCGCATCGTGTTACTTCGCTCAAGGAGGCTATAGCAGGGCATCCTTCCTACAAGGAGATCCTGGTTTCGAATCCCCGTAGTGACAGGAACTTTGAACTGCCCAGTAATCCAGATCCGTGCAGAAATACTGCGTGGAAGGCGTTCCAAGCTCAACACCATCCATTAGAGCGGACATGAGGCTTTGGGCCCTTCAGGGTCCTTCGATAAGAGTAGTACCTGTTGACGGGCGTCTTTCAGCTTCCTCCCTTTCAACGCCACCCTCACACTTATCCAAGTCTGGAGACGGACTGACGGCGCGGCGCCTGGCGCCTCGATCCGGCTGTATCGGTCAGCTCTACACAACCAGTAGTGCTTACAAAGGACTTTTGTGTCAGTAGACGGGAAAATGATGAAGTGTAGTTCAGTGTCTGTGTAACATCTTACTTGTTTGACTAATGTAGATGCGGAATTAGACATTGATACAGGAGTCTTTTTGTAATTTATATAATTAAACCTACATTTAAATCTGACGCCACATTTTTTGTTACTTTTTTTCCAGTATTTTGGTAAGATTTTTTTTCCAGGGAGTGGAAGTTACTGGTGCGAGATAGGTTGAATGAGCGGGCAATTTAAATTTAGGAAATGTAACAGTCCAAGCGGAGCATTGAGGGATTTCTTGTTTTGGATCATTATTTTATAAGTTAATAACAGGGCCATTACTGCACTTTTCGAGAATATTTTATGGAGCCCGACATTGACATAAATTACAGGGGAGTGGAAATACTTGCTAAGACCTCGAACCGGTGGGTTGCGGTGGGCGGTAAAAGTTCAACCAGTCTGAAATTCAGTTACTTTAACTGGGGAGTGGATCCGAAACTCCACCACTGTCCACACTGCCCTCTACTTTGCTTCCCTTCCATTTATCCTACTTTCCAATCTAATCCCATCCTCAATCCTTAACTCCGGACCCGAGGAAGCCGACTTGAAAAGCGGCATATATTTAAGACTCCACCACGGGACGCCTTTCACCTCCTCCCAAAAGCGGAGGAGGAAAAAAAATATCGGACATCGGGGTTTTCCCGACAAATGAGAGCCATACTCGACCAACCAGAAGCCGGCTTCGGGACTTATAACAGCGCCACTTACAGTGTTTTGTTCCATTCTCAATGGTTTGGTAGCCCAGGGGCAGAACTCTAAGACTGGAGCTATAGGTACCTATCTCGAATGCGAGGGAGATTTTTCACAAGTCCAAGTAGTGTGACTTTCTGGGCACCATATAATTTTGGTTGAGCACAGATGGCTTAGAAAAGGAGCTACCCCCTTTCTTGTATCAAGTTGGAATTTAATACTCAGCTGAGCATAGTACTTCGCGAGCGTTCCCAGCAACCAGATCCACGTCGATGTGGAACACTGGTTGACAGCTTGAAGATGTTTGTCTTCAGGGTGTCCTGCCACGTATGTCCATTGCTAGACAACAGTTTCGCCTGCTTTGTGGTAGGCGTCTCCAGGCCAGTGAAAATGTCTGCTCTAACGCAGGCGAAACTCATTTAGCAAAATATACAAACGCGCCAGGGCACCGAGAAGTTAAGCATCTTCAAGTTACCGTCGCTGCTAAAGCCTCATATGGACTGTGGGTTGATATTAATTATGAGAAATGAAGGTACCTTAAGTGAAAATAATCCTAGAAATTATTGAAAAGAGTTTCATTTCCTAATGCGTAAATGCCTTGCTCTTGCTGATATTCATGAATAAAACTGGAGGGATAAAACTGCTCAGAGACTTTCTGCTCATATTGTTTCACGCCTACATTTCTTTTTATTGAAGCTGGAGGGATAAAACTGCTTCGAGTCTTTCTGCTCATTTTTTTCACGCCTATATTTCTATTTGTTTTATTTTTTGTCATATGGATCGAAGAATTCAGGATAAAACACAGTTAGTCAAAAAGAAACTTGCAAAGTAATAATAAAATTTCATTTTTGGCAGCGGAGAAAAATGAGCTTCGCAGGCAAATTGCCACTTTAAGGACACACCCAAAGAGTTATATAATGTCGTGAACTGAAGTACACAAGGCGGAACGAAGCAGTGAGATGGAAACTTACGTATTTCCCCCCAATTCACCTTTTATCGCCATGATGCCTCTAAATGACTTGCAAGAGAAAATATTTTCGTCACGACTCAACATGAAAAGTTCATAATCTGATCTAACGCGTATTCTTCAGTCACGACTCAGGATTTCCCTAAGAGTCCGGGAAGGTGCAATAAATGCATCACCTCATACTAAAAGGTAAGGGAAAAAATGACCAAAGAAGATGACGGAATTAGATTAGCTTATTGTTTATTGCCCTCAATAAATATGCACCACATAATTTTTCTGGAAATGTATTTTTTCAATCATACAAACATTCCATCACCAGTGGACCGAGTCCTGAGTCTTTCGTTACGCAACTAATAAATATTGATGTTTCTTCTACCAAGGAAAACTTCGTTAGCATCGTAACGAAATTTACGATGCGAGATTTATGTTACGAAGCAACGAAAAACCTTGAGGAATCATACAGCGAGTCTTTAAATGATTCATTTACGATGCACCGATAAATCTTCCTTTCGTTCATACCGCATGCTCTGCAGTGACCTCCGTGACGGAAACCAAAATAAAACAAATATCAATAAGCAAACATGGCAATATGCATGTAATACTACTGCACGAATTAAGTGAGCTAAGAGAGCTTGGGGTGTTTCGTAGATTTTGTTTCCATAGAAAAGAGAAAAAAATATTAATACGAGGATGTTTGAACTATCTTTCCATGCATAAAACAACTTTTTTAGAAGAAGAAATGAATGAATGTTTTACGGGATAATAATGAGCTTTAATAATACCCTAATATTTTTCCATAAACTAGGTTTAGAAATTTTATGGACAAAAGAGAATTCTTTGTTTGAAGAAAACATTGAAATAAGAGGAACTTAACAGATTTTTAATTTTATGTTTAAATATTTGGCAAATAATGATTAATTACAAACAAGATCAATCAGAAAAACCGAGTTTGATTAATTTAGAGGCAAAGTGTTTGGGCATCTTTACGAGTTTCATGTTCTAGATTTTGCAAATCTCAATTTATTTCTACATGCGTATGCTAGTAGGTAATGGAACATCATGTGGTTCACTCAAGAAAGAGCGTCTCTTTGCTGTCTTTGCTCTGAGTAGCTGACTTTAAGGTTCAGCTTATGCGGCTCCCGCTACCGGTGCCCCCTTCAACACACCTCTTTGGTGGTTTGCAGGGTATTATGCAGATCTTCCCTTACATTATCCTCAACTCTGCTTACAGGGGGCAGTTTAATATCATCCTCTGCTGAGTTATATCTTTTTTGGATATTATGCAAAAAATACAGGTATTTATAACTATCTCCAAATAAAAACATCAGTGGTCCACGTGGATATTTGGCATTGACATTCAGAATTTGTTGGCCATAATCATACATCTGTTTGGAAAGTGAAACAAGCACATAAAAACAACGATAGGAATTACTTCGTTGAGCCGTAAACGAATGCTCTTTGTTGTCCGCTACGCAAACTAAGTAAAGCATTCGTTGAATAACATTTGTTAGCAAAATATTTTAGACTCGGGCCGCTGTTCTTCGTAGATTTCATCGTGGTGGACGGGCATTGATTGCGCCAAAGTCAATTCTTGTGCTGAGATTAAGAAAAACACCAGGCCCAAAAATGAGGCTAGAACAAATGTAGGACTATATAATGAGAGAGTGATATAAATCCAATATCATAAATGTGAAAATGAATAATACATACAAATAATAACGATCAGTTTTCTAGAGTACTTCTCGAACAATAGAGGCTTTTCTCATTTTTCTACTGGTAGTAACAAGAAGATGAGAGCATGAAAATTTAAATTTCTCTTCAATGAAGAGGACAGAAAAATTGTTTCACCTATTTCACTGTTTTTCTACCTGAAAAGCATCACCTCTGAGAACCTATGAGATTTTTCAAAGAAACACTCAAATATGAGATCAGTGTTTAACACTGAACTGTTTTTGGAAAATATTAACATGGTAGGACACCAGATTATTTCAGAACACTCATCCATGCCCCGGTAATAAAAAAAACATCCCTTGAGTATTCGTAACCGCGAAAACATTAAAAATGGCAGGTAAGATATTTACCCTACCGCCACCAAACGTATACCAAATGACAGCCGGATACAATATAGACATCAACTTCAAGTAAGATCAATCCCAACTTCAACGAATTGCAATATCCCGGAATCTCGAGATATGGGTATCATGCGTTGAAATGCCGGGAATAATCATATTGCTCTTTGCATCAAATTTAAAAAAGATATCCCCCACGCACCACGAAGTGAAATCAAACTCCCATTTCACACAGACTCAATTGCCAGCCCGGGCAGAAGTTTCGGACCGGCAATTTTCAGGGCACGTAATCGAAAGTTTACGAAGCGGCCATTGGCTGTAAATACATTTCGCAGCTGGACGAAATTTCTGGGCGGGTAATGAAATCGCTGCACGAGACCCAGATACGATTTATGTGATAAGATCAATCTTCTCCTCAAACCGGAGCATGAAGCGTTTACCCTAGAAATGCATAAGCGCCAACTCAAACGATTTTCGACGACCAGATATCCCTGCAGCCATTTTGACTTTGAGACGACCTTTTAACGTTTATTTTATCTTCCACCTACCATCGAGTTTCTTTCCTTTTAACCTGATTCGCGTCCTGACCTTATCTCTTCGGATCCCTACCTTACTCCTCACACAAGACCACATTTCCCCTTGGCACTGGTTCAATGTAAGACGCTCCTCTCCGGAGGGATGGGGAGGGATCTCTTGTTTTCAGCCTCAGGGGTCAGCTCGACCCTAGAAAGCATCTCCTCGGCTGGAATATTAATTTTTTTCTTGACGGACGCGAGCAGGGTATCGATGATCCCGGGGAGGGTAAAAGTGGAGTGAGATTGAGGCGTTAGCGAAATTTAACCGGTCGAGAAAAAAAATAAACAAATGCAATGGTTTCGGCGAGCGAACCGATCGAGCGGAAAAAAAATTGTGACCCAGTTGGTTCCTTTCGGGTCTTCAAACGTACACACACTGTCGGTTGATGTGTTAAAAGTCTCTCGGCTCAATCAACTTTCGAGCACGTGCTTATTATCCTCTCGTCGACTTTCATGCCTCACTCTCGAACGGCGAGCTTCCGCACCAGGATTTGCCGTTGGTTGATGGAGAGACGAGCGTGAAAGTTAAATTGAACTTGGTGGGAATTATATTTTAACGGGTGAGTTTTGGGAGGCAGCTCAGAGCCCTATTGGCTTCCCACGCCGAAGGTTCGAGTTCAAATCAAATTTTATGCGTGAAATAATGGGTCAAGCTAATCGTAAACTGGGTTTCATCAAAAGAGTATTGGGTAAATGTGACGATCATGTACGAGAAATCAGCTACTTTTTCCTTGTTAGACCTCATTTGGAATATGCTGCCGTGTATGGGATCCATACGAAATCGGTCTAAGTAATGAACTTGAACGTGTGCAGCGAAGATCGGCAAGATTTGTAAAGGGACGATACGATAATTATATTAGCGTAACCAGTCTATTAAATGAATTGAAATGGGAATCATTATCAGATCGCAGGTTGAAATTTAGACTTAATCTCTTAAACAAATTCCAAGGCAATATTTTCAGTGATGATGTTAAAAATATTTTACGAACCCCAACTTACTATGGCAGACTGGACCATAATCATAAAATTACAGAAATTAATTGCCGAACCGAAATGTCCTTTTTCCCTCGAACTATTAGAGATACGAATAACGGTAAATATGTCCTATCGGAGAGTAGCAATGAATAGCATTGGTAGCTGCAGGTTTTAGCATGTTTACTTTGCAATTTCTATCTTTTTTAATTAGTGTAGTTCTGACTACTATATTAATACTATTCCTTTTTTATGCATGATATGTAGTGCATGTTTGGTGAGAAATCACCCCCTGCCACACACCCTTGTGGTGGCTTGCAGGGTATTATGTAGATATAGATGTATAAATCCCAGCTGAGACAGAGACTTTTCGGCAGGGTCCCTACTTGGGTGCTGTATCGAGGCCAATTGAATGTCAGTACTCACGCTGAATGCTAAACCACGGACCCCTAGGAGCCTTTCGTTAAGAAGTTGGCAATGCCGATACCAGGTTTCTCTCCACTCAACCACGCCATCGGAGTAGTAGATGTTTTGAGGGAGTAGACCGAAAGTTGAGGTAATTAGCGCAATTTTAAGATAGGTGGGTAATTGAGTGGGGGTAGCATCTTTCAAGGAACGGAGGAAGGGTGGAGAGAAACCAGATGTCGGCATTAGCCTGCTCCTATCGGAATGCGCCAAGGGGTCTACGGTATGATGTTCCATCCAACGGAAAGAGCACTCAAAATGCTCTCATCATAGCACGCAATTAGGTACTGGTATATCTCTGCCACTGCCTAGATTGAAATCTGGTTCCTCAGGTTTGGAAGCCAGCCACCACACTAACCTGAACCCCTACCCCACCAATGACTTATCCTGAAAAGTGCATAGGACTTCTGCTGTTGACCATTGTCACTAAATCTATAATTAAAGGTACGCTATCACTAAAAAGTTACGACTACTTAAAGAGCTTGCCATAATTAGTTTGTTAAGGATTGAAAGTAAAGGTTAAACACAAAAAAATATTAGACGCTGTTTAATATTAGCTCCTAATAAAACAAACACATGACGACTAAAATCGTTTTAAAGAAGAAAGATTGAAAAAACTGCATTAAAACTAATTTAACTCCATCAATATAAAATGTACTACTAGTGTTCACACAATATTGGGAAGAGTGATACATGGAGAAATGAAAACTGCTAAAAGGACGAGAACAGAATTTTTAAAAAATAGTAAAAAGATGAAAGTTTTTCCTTGGCTCGAGGAAACATTGCCAAGTATAATTTTTTCTTTGAAACCGTAGACGATTAGGGTAAAGCTGGATGTCAGAAAATGTAGAAAAAGAATACTCTCTCAAGTCAATGAGATTTCTTGAACGAGCGGAAAGTAATACCGACGTTGGAACTCCGCTGCTTGAAACGTGCATGACTGACTGAGAAAGACTCCCTTTAACAGCGCTCATGAAAAGGATACTTTTCGTGCGCTTAGCTCTCTCGCAAATTTTCTCCGTTCTCAATGGAAATACAGTAAATATGGGAACAGCATTGAACGTAGCGAAATAATGACATTCTCACGAGGTTTCCTTCCGTGTGACGGAAAACGTTATGACATGTAAATGCCAAGGTATTCTCTCTTCAATGAAAGGAGTTTCAAGCGCAGAGGAAGTTAGTCGGCCGGCGGACAATAAAATATGAATAACAATGAACTTTGGATTTATTTCTCGAATTCGCACGCGAGCAAGATATTAATGCCCCTTATTCAAAGCATCTAAATACCGTAACATCATATCTATTAAATAATAACATCATTATATATGAAAACCAAATAAAGAACCCGAATGGGATGATAACTTACTGGTAGGATAAAGATTTGAGGAAATTCTTTGTGGCATTGGCTAACAATTAAATTAGACAAAATCAGAAAAAAATAATTTGAGTAGCTGGAGATGCTATTTGCAACTTCCTTTGAAACCGGAATATATTTTTGCCAGATTTTATCGAAATCTTTGCGGAGACAATATTTATTTTCAATGCTAGCTTAAAATAGGGTTTAGCTGCCTATTTTCGACAGGAGGCAGCAAAGGTTATGATTGACTTACTCAGTAGAGAGCAAAGAGCATCATTGCATGCATAGAACTTTGCTGTTCCGCGCAAAAATTATTATTCTTAACCAGACCGATGTTTCATCACTAAACAACAGAAAAACGAAGATAAAACTCGAAGTCTAGATACATCGACTCAATAGATATAGTTTCTCGTTGCTTGGCATTCTAGCTCCTCCTCGTTCTTTGTTGATAAGCGAAACACATACACAATCCCACAATCTAACTCCCGTTTTCTAGTTGGGTTGATCATCTGATACATAAATGGTCATTATTAAGAAAGGAATCTAGGCAGACAACTAGAGCATATAGGCACTCCTCATGTGATCAAGAGTTGTAATTTCATAAGAGGACCAAGGACCTCATGGACCAAAAGGTCCATGAGGTCCTTGGTCCTCTTACTTTACTTGAGGTACTTGGTCCTCTTACGGTTACTTTAATTTGTTGCTTTAAGCAAGTATCAGTCGTTACGTAGCTACCGATCGATACATATCGTTTGCCCATGATTTTGACCATTTGCCAGAAAGTTCATTTTTAAAGTAATAAACTCATGATTATGCCCCATTTTTCTGATAAAAAAACACCAGAGCCACAATATGTGATTATTTCTCTCCGAAAGCGGAGTATTTTCATTGATACTTCATGCACGAACCCCATTGTGGGCCGCAGTTAACTAATCTTAGTGTTCAGGAAAAATAATCAAATAATCACGGGAAAATAAGATTTTTTATGTAATGAAAACGGAGGGAAATAAATTATAGAATATCTTGTACCTATTGATGTAAACTTTTCACGAATTTCTCGAGAAATCGTGAGGCTACGGGCATCTCCAAACAAACGCTTATTAAAAAAATCAAGGATTGCGAACTAGAAACGAATGACCTCAACAGAATCATAGCCTTACGGAATTTTCACAGACATCTAAGTTCGAATCCCGGTCAAGGTTAAGGTTTTTTTTCTGTGTAAATCTTACAGCTGAGAAACATCACTCCATTGACACTGTACAGTGTAAGGGTCGGGGTAATTGAAATTGCCCACGTTCATTAAGTTTCTCCCGATTTAGGCAGAAGGTTTTATAAAATCCGTTCGAAAAGTCTTGTAATATATTCTTTATTATTTCGAAATTCACGGAGACAAACAGGGTTGGAGTGGAAACACTTCTTTAACCCATACAGCTTACATCCCAGTCACATGGTAATTCGAGCGGTGCACGATCATCGCTGAGTTCTGGCACGATCTCGATTATAAAGCCAATTTATCTTCTCCAGCGATATACTGATTTCGACCTCGCTTCCTTGACCTTGAATTATAAGAACACCTAGGTCGAGAAAACGTCGGAGAGCTATTAGCATAAATCGAGACATGATATCATTATATGTCACTTCCATTTCCATTCGTCGTGCTTGAAGGCACATGATTTACCCCATGACCCTTATCTGTACTTGAACGAGGCGTATTCCAGGTCAAGAAAATGAATGCTGTTTCGACATTGCGCATATATTTCCCCTACGAACATACTTTCTAATTCGATCCTAAATAACATATGTGCTTTTACAATGCATTATTATCATTAGTTGTGAGGCTTACGCGATGCATACATCTACATAATACCCTGCAAGCCACCATAAAGGTGTGTGGCAGGGGGTGAACTAATGTACCAGGGGCATAATTGAAAGCTTCATATTACTTCCGGGAATCTCCTTGTTTTAATTGCGTATAAGATATTAGTTTCACCTCTCATCATTAAGGATTCTTCCGGTCTAATTGACATTTTGGTTATTTCATTATTTTACCAGGCTCATCAGGGAGGCCGTAGAAATAAAGAGAATTCTTCTAAATTTAATCGGAGGGATAAATTTCCATTCTTCTCAACTTGGGGTAGAGTGGTCGGAGCACAGATAGGAATGGCCAATAGAGAAGAGTGAATCAGAGTCCAATGCAGCAAACCCAAGGAAGTTAGAATGTACTGAACTGGGAGCCGCAAACTCTCAAGGTGGCAATAGAGGCGGGTGCTTCTGAAGGATTAGGCCGCACTTCCACAACATAAATAACTGCGTTTTCTATTGCCTATTATGGAGACTGTTAGCGTATTAAACCTAAAAATACAGTGAAATCGAACCTTAATTTCATCATCTGTGTCAGTTACACTTCCTAAGACTATTTTAGCGAGGTATTAATGCATCGTGTTGGTGTGGTGGCTAGAGTACTCATCCCGAGGGCCCGGGTTCGATTCCCGGCAGTGGCGGATTTTTCTGTGGAAAACCGGTTCCCACTTGAGTGCCTAGGTTCATTTCAAGTTCAGTACTCCGTCCGTCGGATGGAACGTTAAGCCATGGTCCCCTTGGCGCCTGTCGTTAGGAGTAGGCTAATGCCGACGCAGGGTTTCTCTCCACCCTTACTCCGTTCCCCGGAAACCCCTACCATTACCCAATTACTCACCTATCCTAAATGACCTCAGCTGTCGGTCGCCTCCCCTGAATAACCAACCAAACAACCAACCTGAGACAAGATTTTACTGGTTTAGGAAATTTTGACGGGATACTAGTGACTCCGTCCTACTAGGGATACTTGGAAGCTGGGGGATAAGGAATGCAAGCTTTCTTAATATTTCTTCGTCGAGTGAGCGTTAGCCTTTGCTTAACGTTATACTTTTTATCTCTCTAGATGAATGGCACAATTTCATAAGCGAGAATGTTATCAGCACATAGGGCAATATAATCATAACATTCACTCTTCTGCAATTTCATAAATCTCACAATCCACCTACTCAGGTTGTGAGAAAAACTGGGGCCACGTTTTCATAAATATACTTAGATTTATTTCACGGCATATTATTTATCGGTGATCAACGACGGCAGTAAAAACCCAAAGGTGAATCAAATGGTTGTCATGTGAAAAATGAGCGAGGGAATTCCTCCTACTTTTCAACTTTAAAAAATATCTCCAAGATGGAATTGAGTATTTATATCCATAATATGAAAGATAAATTCAAAGAAAAAAATCATTATTTACTGAATGGAATTATTTACTCCTAGATGAAGAGTGCTTTTGCTTTCCTCTCATGTCGTTGTACAGCAAAACAGGCTGAAAGGGTGTTGCAATGTTCACATTTAAGTACACTGAGATATAAAATAAAATTGACCCTTAAAATTAATTAACGATGAGTGTGTTCCCAATTCAATTACATATTTCACTAATGAGTGAGGTATCGTGCAAGTGCAGATGATAATGTTCAGGCCAGATCTCCCATACAACCCATAAAGCCTCCTTCATGCAGAATTCTACTATTTCAGGTAAAATTATGCACTTTTCTCCAGTTAAATTCCGTAGTTAAATTCCGAATGAGTTAGCATAATGTGAGGAGTTTGATCCTATCGGACAATCAGAAGGAGGACTGGCAAGTTTTTACTAATAATATAAAGTTTAAAGTGACCTAGGACTCAACGGTTTAAAAGCATTGACGTTTCTTTTAATTAAGGTATATTGCAGGTTATTTTTCTTCCTTTAGTAATTATTTCAGAGTTATTTACACGCATTTTAATACAACTTAAGAGTAGCTTCGATGGGATTTTTTTTCAATTTTGAAACAGTAATCTACATTTACAACGACAAAGTTCTCTGCCTGCCACCACTAAGGCATATGGCAGGAAGTGACCCTTCCATAAGCATATATAAGTGCAAGATTTGGACGTGTGTAAAAAAATTGAATTTTTATTTATCTGATATGCATTCACTTCACTATTTACTACGGAAGCACTCTGAGACTTAGCTATCGTACGCTATGTTGAGCTACACTTTTCATTTTCCACACTTTTAGTAATACTGACTGTGGTCCCATTAAAAAATATCCATTTTCAAGGTTGAAAACCATGGTCTGTATTTATAAACGTATGGATATACTACAAGGCGTAGCAATCATCATGATATGGTTTAAGAAAATAATGCCTTTATCACCATTCTAGCATACACTAGTTAATTGGAGATCAATTTAGTTGGTGATACGGTAAAATCTAGGCTGTCAGCGCAAACTTCAGCCAAATTGGTTCATATGACGTTTATAAATTTCAAATCCATCAGTGCGACAACTTACAAACTCATGTTTGCCATCACAGGAACTTCAGTCTGTAGAAGTTCTTGAAATAGACTTAACGTTGCCGGAAAACAGATCAAATTCAAGTTTAATTAAAATATTTAGCCTACATTACAACGTAGTGTCCGATAATATCATCACCCGATTTTTTTCAATAGGCTTTTGGCATGGGCATTAAGTAAGTAAGGTAACTATGACCTCAATCATGGATCTTCATAACGCGTGCGATAGCGTTATCGTTATTTTTTTATTTAACTTATGTCAGAGAGAACGTGATCTCCATTCTTCATTTTTCGCACAGCACTTCAAATCGCTTTTTACAATCATTGGAGCGAAGTTTATAGACGGTTATTGTTAACCCTGCGCTAGGGGTAAGCGTTAACGATAATGATTGCGATAACGCGAAAGATAGATCCGTGATTCCACACCTGGTCTTACATCCTGAGGGCTCGGGTTCGAATTCTGTCAGGGGCAGAGATTTTCCAATAGTTACCTTGTCCCCACTTTGGTGTTATGCGGAGAGGACTTGAATTACGGTACATCGTCCGACGGATGGGACGTTAAACTGTGACGCCTTTCGTTTGGAGTAGGTTACTGCCGATGCAGAGTTTCTCTTCTCCCTTCCTCTGTTCCATAACTAACCCTAATTCTACCCAGTTAGCGACTTATCCTGAATGGCTCAAATGATCTCATCTGTCGGTCACCTCCCCTGAAAGAGTACTACAACCACTTTGACACCAACTCAACGATCATAGCAACATTGGAAGAGAATCAACATTTGGAAGAGAAAAAGAAGTAGGGCGATTCTAGGAGCCAAAAGGTTACTCTCTAGATTAAAGTTACTTGAGACATTTTAACCACGCGAATCCAAATCTGACATACCTCTGCCCCTGCACTACATCAGCAAGAGAGAAAGAAGTGATAAACTATGAGAAATCAACTGTTGGACTGATCGATACAATAATTCATTTTTCCCTCTTAAAATACACGATTACCATGCAAGCAAAGAAGGCATTATTTCTTCAAACACGTTATTTTTAATCAACAAAACTTTTTTTCAGCTGAACTTCACTTCACGGCTGGTGGCCTACCACCCATTGCCACACACCCCTGTGCCGGATTGCACGGTAAATGTAGATGTCGGCGTTGTAAAATGTAGACATTTAATAAATACAGCCGATTATACTAGTATGCATTATAACCAGCTTTGCGCGGATTCCATACGCTAACAAATATCGTATTCAACACGAGGTATGATTACCGTTCTTTACATTTATTGGCCGCGATTAGATGAGAGAGGAGACAGAAGAAAAGCAGATGCGACTCGTGTTGGAGGGAAAGAGTAGCGCGACCTATCACGAAGGGCGAGAAAAGGGAAAAGCCCTTTGAGTCAGGCGTGGGAGACACGGAGAGAAAGGAAAGTGTTTGGAAGTCGCCTCGCCCCGCTAGTGAGGAGAGAGACGGGTGAAAGCAAAACAATGGAAGCTGCAGGCGAGAGTGCCGAGAGCATATCCCGGTGGCCCAGTTTGTAAGCGGAGTCACTCTATCTTCTCCTCCAACACCCCTCATTTCCTCTGCAAGCATTGGAGAGAGCAGGAAAAAAATAAGACTATCGTATCCCAGGACAAAATTTATTCTCTAAACATTATTGAACAAGCATACAAATCAGGGTTGGAAATCTAATGATGAAAGACGGAATAGAACAAACGTGGATCATACCAATGAAATAAAAAAGGATGGACCATCCTATCCTAGAAAAACATTGGACCTCTATGACATTCTTGGACAAGCATACAAATCAGGGATGGAACTCCGATAAGGAACGAAAGAAAAGAACAAAACATGGTTCATACTAATTTAAGGAAAAGAATGGACTATCGTACCACTTGAAAAAGTATACCATGTGAGATACTTGAAGTAGCATTTGAATAAGTGGGTACATCTACTGGCATAAATAGAAGTTGTGTTTCGGGGGAGGCTCATTTTAGCCATTTAAGATAGGCCAGTAACTGGAAAGAGATAGGATTAGGAACGGAGAAGCGGAGGAGAGAAAGCCGGCTTCGGTATTAACCTGCTCTTAACGAAGGACGCCAAGGGGGCCACGGATTTACGTCTCATTCGACGGACGGTGTACCGCGCAACACACATGTAGGGACCGGTTGTAAGTAAGGTTGTGCTCAACCGGAAGGTCGGTCTGATCGGTGAGGGCAATGCTGACCAACTGCTAATCCCAAAGGCGTGCGGTGTACACAGATCAAGGTACGGGAACTAGTTTCTTTATATAAGCCTGCAAATTCCCATAAAGATCTGGTGCCCAGAACATAACCCCACTTGTTTTTTACTGATACACGTCCAAAGCCTCTCCGGGATCTGAACGTAGGACCTCCGGTTAGCATCACAATGCTCCACCCACTGGACTACCACGCTCCCCGATCAGCGAACCAATTTCTGCAACGGCTAAGGTTCGAACCCGATCCTGAGCTCGACTAACATCCACCTCGGCTAATTCGTGGATCATGGAATTAATAAAGTTAATCCCTAACTAGGGAAAAATTGGTTTGTTATGCATGCGAATACCTACGCTCCAGCACCAATACCTATTTCACGCTTCAAGAACTAAACCATTCGTCACTTTAGAACAAGGTTCGTCAATTGGCTGAACATCTTTGCATTGACCAAGCGAATATATTCGATACATTATGAGTCGAGATAGAACGGGTCATCCCTAACCTTGTAAAAACATAGAATCCCTGAACACGTTAAAAATAAATCATATGGAATACTTTTAAATTCATAATTATTGTTAACTAACGATGCAATGTTTCAATTGCGTTTTATCGCATGAATTTCTTTATTTTTGCGTATCGAATTACATTCTATTTTATGATCATATTGTGCGTATTGTTGGGACAATCTTACTAATGTATTCGGTATTTTCTTAATGGGTGTTACCCAGAATAGAATACACAAATATTCTCTACTCTTCATAACTGAACTCTTCTTTCATTGGTTTTTCAAATTTCCTTGAATCACAGAATAGCAGTTATTCACGGAGGCAACTAACAGCTTCGGTTATTGGCGTCATTTAAGGATTAGCGTGTATTTGGGTAGAGATAGGATATTTTAGGGAAGGTGGGAAAGGATATTTTAGGGTGGAGTGAAACCTGGCGTCGGCATTAGCCTACTCTTGACGTAAGCCACCTAGAGGACCACGGTTTAACGTCCCATCCGACGCAGAGCTGCACCCGAACTGCTCTCCACAAATAACTCAAGTAGTTACCGGTTTGCCATAGAATAATCTCATCCACTGCCGGGATTCGACACCGGGTCCTCGGGATGAGAGGCTACTACTCTAATCACCACATCAAAACGATCCCCTAGCATAGTAGATTAAATTTAATCGATTTAAGATGAATCTCAGCATTTTTATAGGTACATTTAAACGTGGCACCTTGAATATCTAACGAAAATCACTTCAAAATCCTCACCGCATGTTTCCCCATATTTCTGGCTTCACCACTGCAGTATTGCTAAGCTTTAATACCTTCCCTGGAATGAGCATCCACTCGAGGCACCTCTGATGCACATTCACGTCTCTCTTGCCTCGTCTTTTGCCGCAAAAACTCTTCCCTATAATCTGATCAAAGGCAAAAAACTGAGTGGCGGGTTGCCAAGATATAGGTCGGGCCAGGGTACTTGAGTTCCAGGAAGATTGTACGGAATATTCGCTTGCTCTGCGAGGTTGGGCAATCTAGAACAGCCTTTAATGTAGGAACCGAATATTTTAAGCCAAAAACGGCCCTGTGGGGAAATATCACCATAGGTCCATAGATCTAGTAAGCACTTGTTTCCGCTCAAGGGCTATGGAACTCGAAAGATCAGAAAAGGCGATGGCCTGAAAAAAGCCATCGTACTTATCCATCTAAAGAAATTAAATCCATCGGTCGAAATTTTTCTACCGGTTTCGCTTTGATGTCCTTGACTTCCTTCGCATTTCATTCGCCCGATTTCCTACGTAATATTTACTAAAACGGCGCACTTCAAATAAAATACATATTCCTAACAATATTTCAAATTCTAATACATAGATTTTATGTCTGCTCAATATTCCGGGACTGAAAATATATTATGAACATTATTAAAAATCCCATCATTCATCATTATCGCACATTCATTTCTTCATTTAAATATCTATTACCTCCCATTCTGCATTATGTAAGAACACGTGAACGCGTATTAGAAATTTCCATGAAGGCCCGGAAATAAATACGAATTATCTACTTTTTAGATTTTACCAAAGTATGAAAACAAAAGAAGAAAATGCGATCATGTCTTCGCATTTGGTAACTTACATACCGCTTTGTTTTGATTTAGATAAGAGGTATCCAAGATATTTAAGAAGGGGATAATTTTAGCGGTATAATAGTTGTAGCGGTGTAATAGTGCCGTACTCAGGCACGTAGACAGGGGGGGTGTTCTGGTGCTTCAGCCCCCCCGAAATTTTTTTTCCAATAAAGTTATTCTTATGATTTTAATAGTGAACTTTACCAGTGAGAAGACATAAGTATGGGCACTGTGAAAGTAAATACCAAGCACTGAAAATTAAGGGAAGAGATTTGTTACATGTCGGCACCGAATGGGCAAGGCTGATTTGTTTCAAGTTACGTAAGACTTACCCCCCCCCCCCCGAAGCAAATTTCTGGCTACGTGCCTGGCCGTACTATTTAAAAAAAATACATTTGACTTTTTAAGATAAGCAATATAGTTGAGGAATAATGTCATTAAATTTATTCTTTTGAATATTAGGGCAAAAAATATTTCACTGCAAAAAAGAAAGGTCCTCTTTAAATAATCATGGTTATCTATTTATACTGTATGTAAATAAGAACCATGAGATAATATGTAGCTTATAAAAGGTGCACATCGCAATATTAATGGCGTCCGGATGGTTGCATGGTTCAAACCTAGGACCGCTATTGTTTTAAATTTTTATTAGTAACTTACCAAAGTCATACAAAATTCACTTTCTTTTATATGAAGATGATGTGAAGATTTTTAGAAAAGTCAGGACTCACGACACTCAAAGACTGCTTCAAACTTCAAGAAGATACGAATAAATTGTCCATTGATGACAATATCTACCTTAATTGGGCAAAATGTTATTATGTAACATATTCTCGGAAGAAAAAACAAATTCCGAATAGAGGGGGAAAGACCACAAGATTAAAAAAATTCATGAAGCTAAAGATTTAGTCGAACGTAACGTTCGACTCATCGATGAATTTACCACATGCACTAAATATAACTTCTTCACCTCAAAAAACATTGGATTTTGTCTGAAGAGAGTCAAAATATTTCAATATGGACAAGATTACTGAGAACTGTGTACCATTCCTTGATTAGAAGTAAATTAGAATCTGCCTGTATTATTTGGAATCCTTTTTTATCAAATGCGTACATTATATAGGAAATGTACGGAAGAGAATTATCAGTTTTGTGTACGATCCCCATAATAACATTTATCCCCTACTTGAAAATTATGAAAGTTATGAGTTTTTATTGAAAATGCACGGATATCAGATTTTAAAGAAAAGAAGTACGAAAAAGGATTTATTGTACTTGTTCGACCTAATCAATGTTGGTGAAAATGCTAACCTATTGCGTAGAAATAAATTGTTAGCATCAATAATTAATATAAAGCCAAAAAAGAATTTTATTTAAACAACTTAAAAACAAAGTATTGTGCAAATCCAACATTATACGAATATTGCCAAACCTTCAACAAAAATGAAATGAAATTTAAATTTTTACAAAAGAGAAGCCACTTCTGCTCAGCTAAACAAAATTGTTTTATAAATCATATTGTAAACTTCTCTTTCTATACCTATGCATGGGTTATAATTGATCGTATGTAATATGTGATAATGTTGGTCCTGTACATTTTTGTAGGGCGAACTTGAAGAATAATAAATAAATAATAAAAAGAGAACGTGATAAAAGAGAAAAAAGAGCAAGTGTAGTAAGAAGAATAAATTCATCTGTAAGATTAATGTTACCATGCCGCTATTTGGAAGCATGATATTTCACGGAAAGAAAGGGGCCTTATTAAAAAATAATGATTACTCTTTCTCAAGAATGCATATATTGTATAAATGTTAATTTTTCTCTCCAAGTCACAAAAATAACCGCTCTGAACCACGGATTGGACGCTCCAGATTTCCAGAGGTGAAGCCATTTTGGTTAAGTTTTTATTCCCCACTCCCTATATCACATGGCAACTTTTGTCCGTTCCCATACCAACAGAATCGATACGTCTCTCCAGATGCTACAGGGCTTCCGAGTTTAGTTAATTAGCGAGCGTATAAAGGTATGGCGTTTAATCAAACATGCCTGCCAGCGAAAATTTGATCCCTGGGATAAAAAAACCTTCCATCTCCTCCCTCCTTGGCATGTGCGGAAATAAAAAGTTTTACCTGCGGAGATTTTTTAATGAAGATATTGATTCGTGTGCGGCCATTTAAAAAAGGATCCGTGAACGAGAGCAAGGGCTTACCTTCGTGCTCGAGTGATTTTTTACCAGGGTGTGGAGGGGATACAGTTTCGACCTTTATTTAGTCGATTCCACTCCTCTCTTCGGCTGCAAACTTTTTGCTTTCGCGCTCGAGATTCCCGGAACCAGATCCCGGCGTTGAAGTATTCATTGGATGATGATTTTCCGCTTTTTTTTGCATCTGAACATGACGATCAAATCATATAAAATACTTAGGGAAACCGACGAGCTCCAATAATACTCAGAGCAAGAACATTTCTAACTAAATACTACGGCTAAAAATTCAAATCGTGGAGAATGACGTTATTCCGCAATAAATACTTTATTTACTACTCTGTGTTACGAAACTGATCACTGTAAACTTGGTCAAATATGCGTAGAAAGTAAAAAAAATGGAGTTAAGCTCATTTTAAAACCGTAGTTCCACAAAAATTCCCTAACTCTTATCTTTTTTTTGTCTTCTCTCTGTAGTTAATCAATAAAAACAACTCGAATGCAACAAAACAGAGTGTAAAAACAACTAGCAATGATAATAAATATCAATATTAAAATCATTTATAATTTAAAAGGTGCTCTTTCGTCATCAACACTATATCATTATAACCTTCACAAGGGACCAAGAGACTGCATTGAGTTTCGGTGAGCGGTACACTAGTTTATTCGATTCGCTGGTCGCCATGCTCAGAAAAATAATATTTATTACTATATTTTAATCGCTAAATGTTTCCGCACCGTAGCTTTGCGATAAAACTGTGCGTTCTTAAAATGTTTCCAAATGTTCCTTTGATACCATACAAGGAAACTAGTCGAAAATTTTATTACTACATAAAAATTTAAATTAAATCATTATGATTCCACCCCTCCAACTACGACATGAAGCGTTTCCATGAAGGTTTCACATACTTCTCCGTACTGGCCCAGAAGACATCACATCGTAATGTTGCGCCTGATTCACTGAAATAAAACCTCTAACGTCGGGCTAGTACCAAATACCCGCGCCTGTTAGGTATTAAACAAAACTATATCGTAAATCTAATCTGTGCAAGGTTTTATGATTAACTGAAAGATTAAAATTACCACCACAAATACAAAGATGTGGAAATACACAAACTGGAAAAATAAAAATCACTTACTCAGTGATTCAACCCGAAGGTTGGTTTTGATAGGTGAGATTATAGCTCACCCCATACTAAGCCACACAGTCAGAGTAGGGGGGCCAGTTCCTTTCCCTGGGCCACCTGCGGTTTTCTACGAAATTCTGACATAATAATATAAGTTTATTATAAAATAAACATAAGAACTTTAAAAAAGGAATAAAGAAAAAAACAGAGTGTATTGGTGCTATTGATAATTTCCGCAAGGAAGCAGGAGGAGATACGGGATTAAAGACTTGTAAAACCGCGGGAAAGTAAGAATGCATGGAAAATAATTGATTCCAATGAGGGAAAGGACAGTAGAAGAGTCAAAGACAGAAATAATTTGAAACTAAGGAAACGGAATCCTACGAAATCGAAAATAAGTTGTTATTTAGCCAGATGAGGTACATAATATTTTATTATTTAATTTTTTCCTCTTTCTTCACTTTTTTCAAGCTTCCCTGGCAATTTTTAGATTTTGCTATAATTTTCCTTCTTTTAAACTTTGCGGCAGGAAGATTAAACCGAGATATTAGGCGTTATTTAATTTATACTTATATGACACAGAGGTGTTCCAGATCAAAGTTAATAGCTGCTTGATGAGCATTTCAACATCAGTCTGCAATCGACGGATGGAACGTTAAACAGTGGACACTGTTAGTGCCCTTCTTTAAGATTGTAGACTCCATCGTACTACGGCAGGTAATATCGTAGATGGAACACAAGACAGATATTAAGACGAAGAGCTAAAACAATTAATTTTTTTCTGTGCAAAATAAGATACAATAATGGATTTCATAATTGCCGCTGACATAATTCATTAGGATAGGTTAAGCATTTTTGGCTTCATTTGCACGGCTGCATGATGCACTAAATCCACAGCTTATAAGTGTAATTGTGTTTTATGGCCGCATTGCATATGGATCTACTTCATCTCCTTAGTGAAATTATTTAACCTAATAGTAAATCAGGTATTTTAGTTATAAAAAAAAACAATTTTACTCTCCACCGTGGTCCAATCCTGATCTGAAATCATCCCCTTAGTCATGTAGGAGTTTTGTGAGGAACTTTGTAGATGAACACGCAGATGTAAAAAAGAAACCTTATGTCGACGTCGTGTTTTACCTTCTTCTTATATCTATCGTTCCCCACATGAATTAACAACTTTACTTTCAATTCATTTTTAAAGATACTACCTAGTTATCGTTCTCAATTACTGTCAAATTATAATATTTTATGATTAAAATGGCCAATTTTTACCAACAGTGATTTCGCGACCACATGTGGAGCATGGTTGGAGAGGATGAAGATTGCTGGTAGAGCTTATGAGAAGTCTGAGCAAATTTGGCCTCCCAATCCGAGATTTCGGGTTCGAGCCCTGACAGTAGCAGCTTTTTTTCAGTCACACACCAGGGCAAACTTGAGTCCTATGAGGAGAATACATAGAGTGCAGTAATCCATTCGTCGGATGGTACGTTAATCCGTGGACACGGTAGTGCCTTTCGTGACGAGTAGGCTGATTCCAACAGACTCCGGGTTTCTCTCCATCCTTCCTCCACTCCCTAAATGTTCCTTCCTCTACAAAGATACCCACCTAAACGGCGCAAATGACCTTGGTTGTCGGTCACCTCCCCAAATAGCAATAAATAGCTGGTGGATGGAACAGGTACTTTAGGGGCAATGGAATGCTGTAGGTCGTTATCAAAGGTAGAATGTTACGGAAGCGAGGAATGAAAAGATAGGCAGAATGGAAAGTGAAAGATGAAGATGGGTAGGAAATACCAGAGAATAGAGAAGGAGCCGGAGGATAAACGAACTGTAAAGAGTAGGGGCATGCCATCAAAACCTATTTATTAATGGTCCTCTACCCTCGTAGGTAGAGGACCATTAATAAATAATTTATTTGTTATTATCGGAGGTATATATTGAGATTTCAATCGTTCCTATGGCATATCACGCTAGATTTACAAATCATGTTATTATGCCTTTTAAGTTGTGCTTTGCCTGTCAATTTGTTCACTCCTTTACTTTTTTGTCAGATTAATAATATTGGTAAATCCTAATAGACCTTTATTCCAACTATTCTCTTCGCATGCGTATTAGACCCCTAAGGTGCTACTGAAGCAAAGTTTCACAAGAAAAAAGCCGGCTGTAAAAGTAATACCACAAGGGGGAACCAGAACGAAATATTTTCAGGCTCATAAAAGAAATCCAGTCTTTAAATCAATCGCATCGGAGACATAAAGTAAATAACTAAAGCACTTAACGTCAATTCAAATACATCCGTCGGCTTCGAATATCAAGAGGCATTTGAAAAACATTTCGCCGAGATTTAAGTGTCAGCCGAGACGATTAATTTTCTAGGAACAGTCAACAAGCTGCGACAAAATGTTTATGGTCGCATCATTAGAGATCTCAAGTCACCAACTTCCGGCAAATGTCACCGGTTTTGTTTCACTCCGAGCAGTTAATGTTTCAAGAGAGGTTTCGGAATGGGCGATTCAGCCTCGATGGCGCTGGGACTTTTTGAATCTTTTTTTGAATGCATGTTGCGACCCGAAGATGTATGATGCAAGAGTGAAATTGTCTAACCTTGATCGACTGCATAAGCATGTTGCGCAAGTATTATTCATTACTTCCCCGGTCTTTTCATTTCGTGGGCTGTTGAGTGTAAGAGTCACGATTGCTGAGGACCTTTCATTTTTCTCACCGATAATAAATGCAATGTCGCTGCTCACGTACAGTAGATGATTTCGCCATTTCATCACTTGCGGTATAGCTTTCCTGGGAGAGAGGTCTACAAAACCGGACTGCATAAATCCTTTGCTAAAGGAGGAATATCCCGTATTTCTTTTATTTACACTCACGTGAAAATGCCATTTGATAGCAGCCTGATATTTGCAGAAACGATGAGAAGACGGTATAGAGACGGTGCCTATTTGCTTGGACAGAGGAAAGGTGTGGAAGGTATCTAAAAAGGAGACAGCTACGAATTAGTTTTTTTATCCGACCTAACCATGATTGCTCCAAATCCAGCATGGACGGTAGTGTATATTCGGTGAATCGTAGGTTTTGCGAGGCACAGCTCGGCCTTTATATCTACGCAATGTTTAGAAGCAGTCAATCTTAGAGATTTAGATACCAGTGGCTCGAATAGTGAGGATGCAATCGCATATAGGATACTTCTTTCATGTTACAACAATCCTTAAATTTTATCGCACCTTGCCGTTCAAAAAATCTACTTAATCGTATTTTCGCCCACTATACAATAAGCATCATCATTTTGGGCAAAAGTTTTAAACTTAATTCCATATTGAACTGCAAATGGTCGGCCGCTTTCATCCCTGTGCCCTCTTCCAATTCCTTCGGCGATCTTCAGGGTTGCAAAACTGCTATAGGATCGGTACAGTGTAGGAAAAATATTGGATAGGCACAAGGATAGGATTTTTTTAAATTTAGCCGTAGTCAATTATTCGTAAATTTGTGAACTCTAAATTCAGCCCCCTGACAACAACATAATAAGACTTCCCAAGAAAAATGAGAAAACATTATGAGGTCGTAATAATGAGTGTCTTTGTTTGTACTTCCCTTTCCATTACTTTAAGTAAGTTGGTGACTATTTGGCATCTATAAATGTTGTGACATCTGTCGCTTGAATTTGCGTATTCCAAGTTAAATACAAACAATGTGTTAGAAGACTTTGTTTTACTCGACGCGAACTAAATTATTCTTGCACAATGGATATTAATACGACAGCGAGAGCACAAGGATGTATGTAGATCCTAACCATCTGGCGGCATGAGACTGTATTTTCTAACATGGTTTCATGTAGTAGCCTGTATATTGCATATGTATGACAATAGTGCATGCATAACATTGCATATGCGTGTCAATAGTGCATGCTTGGTGATCTTCACTACCTGTCACACCCCCTTGCGGTGGCCTGCAGGGTATTGCGTAGATGTAGATGTACAAAGAAGCAGAAGTAACCAAGAGATGTGTTTTAGGGGTCACTCGGAGAAAATTATCGGTTTCCATTGCAAAAAAGATGAAACGGAATAAGACCAACATTGACACTCATGACTGAGACTGTAATATGTTTCAACTGGAAGACAATAACTATTTCACTCGGAATGAAGACCATGAAGTTTTCAATCGAAATGCAACAAAAACGTGATTCTAATGCTTGATTTCATCGCGATGACACGAAATTGATTAGTACCATACTTTTAGCGAGTGGGTGAGAAAGTATGTTAATACATAAGTAGTCCTTCCGAAGAAGGGAACTTGAAAGTATTGCTTAAAGTAGAACAGTACAAGGGATGTTGTGGCTAGAATCTTGGCTTACATCCAGAGGGCCCGGGTTTGAACCCCTATGGTGGTAGATATATTTTAGGGGTATACCGAGACAAATTAGCCCTTATTAATTGATAAAGATGCAATAATGTATGCTTATCTTCAGATAATGTTGAACACGAGATGTAACAAGATCATTTTAAAATCTATTAAACTTCTTTCAGAACCAAGGACTAATATTATGCTACACAAATTATAGGATTAAAATAATACTGCATATGTCATCATCAGGTCCAGTAGACATGATGATTACCTGTGTTGTGTATTGGACAGTAGAACTTGTGCATTTTAATTGAAATCCTTGAAATTCTATTTCACCATGCTACCTACGCCGAATTTCTTCTAGAACGATCGTGTTAAACAGTGAGTAAAAAGAAAGTAGGTATATTTAAACTTTAGTGCGTGACAGCATGCCTTTGGGTATTATTTGCACTTTAATGACAGTAAACAGTAGCTAAACCCCATTACGACAGCGTAATGGCAAGAATCCAAAGAAAGAAGAGCACTGTTCACCTTTTTCAGTGGTCACGGTGGCGATGTCGGTGTGCACCTATGCATGGCAAGTAGGTCGCCGCGTGTCACTAGCTGTTCACGTCGTTTGCCTTTCCACTCGAAGAGCCATGCTACCACATGCAACTGAGCCCCAGATAACATGACTACCTTTATTTGTCGTGAGTTAGGGGAAAAAAGCGAAAAATTGTTCGGTTTCATCACTTCCGACCCCCGAAACGCACACGGGTTCGGGAGACTTCCTCAATTCAAACAGTGCCTAAGTGGGATGTACGGAAACGTAATTTTATAAGGCGGTCGTGTCTAATTGATTGATGGGCAGTGACCTCAAAGCCGCGAGCGCACCATTGCTAATTGACTCCAGCATACCTAATCAATTGAAGTCGCAACAATGAAGTGCCGCAAATCCACTCAATGGCCATGCCCTGCAGGGAATAGCGTGAACTCCGAGAGGAAGTGTTTCGGCAACGTTTCGGAGGACAAAATATTTACCAACTTTTTTCGGCGTGCCCTCCCTCCGGTCAAACTACAGTGACCCACGCCTCACCAATGTATTTCTTTGTTGAGGCCCCATAGTTCCCATCTGGTGGCTGTCTCCCGGGAGTGTCTTCATATTTGTTGCTTTGTTGCCTTGTTGCAGTTTAAATTTGCGTTATACTCGTGGTATGACAAGTATGTGAGTAAATTAGGGAGAAAATATATGGGTGGGGAGGGAGAGCAATTTTGAGAGTTTTGTGCTACTGGTTAGAATACGGGGTGTTCATATTCAATGCAATCAAAACTCTTTTTTGTACAGGAAAGCTATAAGTAGCGGGGAGGTTTTTAGGTCCTTCAGTATGTCTTAATCATAGTCTTCTATATATATAAAAATGAATGTATGTGTGTGTGTGTGTGTGTGTGTATGTGTGTATGTCCTTTATGCATTACTACACCATTCATCGGATCGCCATGAAACTTTGGGAAGTTGTTGTGTACATTCCCGAAAAGAGGACTACGAAATCGATATTTCAATATCGATACTTTATCGATATAATATCGCTAAAGTATCGATAAATTGATACATTATTGATACAAAATTGAGGTGAAATTATTTAGTTTTTTAAAAGGAATGTATCGTTGCAATATCGATACTGTATCGAATGTATATAATGTGTTTGTCCTTTATGCATTACTGCACCATTCATCGGATCGCCATGAAACTTTGGAAAGTTATTGAGTACGCTCCGCGAAGGTTTCTACAAAATCGATAATTCAATGTCGATACTGTATCGATATAATATCGATAAAATATGGATACATCGATACATTGTTGATACAAAATTGAGGCGAAATTATTTAGGTGTTTTTCATCAAAGTTTTATAAAGTATCATTACAATATCGATACTGTATCGATACAATATTGATAACTTCATGCATTACCACAACATTCATCCAATTTCCATGAAGCTTTGGTTAGTTGTTTTGTTCACTCCATGAAGGTTTGTACAATATCGAGAATACAATATCGACACTGGAGACGGGATGTGCATCCCATTGAACTTGCAATTTATTGAAACACTCACGTGCAACATATTCAAATCATCCGGCATAGGACAAATATTTCAGAAATGCCAACTTATTGCTTGGGATGAATGCACAATGGTGCACAAAGCATCGCTCGAGGCTCTGGATCGATCATTGCAAGATTTCCGTTGAATCCTGAGACCATTTGAGAACGCATTAATATTGCTTGCACGACATTTCAGGCAAACATTACCTGTAATTCCTCGATCGACACTAGCGGATGAAATAAATGCTTGCCTGAAATATTCTACTTTGTGACGACATGTAAAGACGTTAAAATTATATACAAATATGCGTGTCCAGCTGCAAAACAATCGATCAGCTGAGATATATTGTATACCCATAAGAATTGTGAAATTAAACATACTATAAACATGCACTTTCCATTTAACCAGATTGAGCCACAGCAACGCGTGGCCGGGTCAGCTTGTAATATATAAAAATGAAGTATCTGTCTGCAAGTTCTATGCTACGCATCTCCTCAAACACGTATGAACCGATTGAGCTGAAATTTTTTAGGATTATAGCGTATAGACTAGAAGATGCTAGAGGCTATATAAAGAAAGGCTTAGGGCCCGGGTTCGATTCCTGTCGACAATTATGTATTTACATTGGTTTAAATTGACTTTTTCAATTTATGGTAGCGCAAGTTTTTTCTTTCGTTTAGTAAAAATAACTAAATATTAATCGATTTCTTTCATTCTTTCTGTATTTAATGGGAAAATGTTTAAACTTTCTTATTCTCTTAACCGATTTACACTTTGTCCTCGAGGTTTCTGGGCAATCTGTAATTTACGCTGAGTTTTACTTTTGTTTTCGGTTCTTTTCCGAGCGTTGCTAAGGTCTTTGCCATTGTCGTCTCCGAAATGAAAACATCGTCGATGCTTAAACAGTTCGTCACAGAGGGATGGCGTAAACGGAATTGTGCTTTTAGCGAGGAAGGTACTGAAGGCCTTGTAGGCTATTCGTGAAGCAACGTCAGCCATATTTTTCCGCACGAAGATCCGCGCTGACGGTTAGCGCTGCTCACGGATTTAGAAGGTTTGCATTTGGTCAAAATTAGGAGTGAAAAAAATGAATGCTTCAGAGAAGTTCGCATTTTGAAGTTTTTCTTTTTTTTAATCCGATTTGTGCATTTGAACCGACCTGGGACATGAAGAGAATAGATGGAACGCTTTCGGAATCGTCTTCGATGAAGATAGCTTGAGATTTGAGGTGGTTCAACAAAGACCAGGGAATAAAATTCAAATCCCAATGGAGCATAATGTCTCAGTACGTATCGGTGCGATGTTCATTTCTGCCATTGCAATGATGCTAAAAAAGTTCCTCCAAAAGCGATGCCGTAAACAGCATTTTTCTTTCCGTGAAGATATGAGCTAAAAAAAGAAATATCGCAACAAATTCTTGAATCTAGATCGGCCATTTCATTCGGAAAAATCATACGGACTTACTTTCCGCGTTTCTCCCAGATCAAATGGGTTTGCATTCGGTAAAACTTAAAGTATTTAAATCAAAGTTTCTGCGGGGTTCAAAAGGTGAATATTTTATTGATTTGTACTAGGGAAGGGTCGGTTCCACTTTTTTTCGGTTCCGGTTCGGTTCTTAACTTCGGTACTCGGTTCCGATTCTCGGTTCCGGTTCTTAATTTACCACTTACTTTGCATTGCTCAATGGTAAGATAAGGTAATCAATAATCATTTTCAGAGACTGAATTAAAATAATTCGCGACTTTGAAGCATCTATGTACACTATTTCACCAGGTTTTAATATGAAGCCTCCACTTTCGGAGTGTGAGTAGATTTCAAACTGGTTTTCGCGCCAATTATTTCGGTACCGATTATTTTTGGCCTCGGTTCCGGTTCCGGTTCCAAGCTCAAGAACCGGTGGAACCGAGAACCAAACCGACCCATCCCTAATTTGTACCATATTTCGAAGTGAACCACTTTCAAATTTGTCTTTTGAGAAGGAAGAAAGTGATAAAAAACTTAAATGAAGTCAAATAAAAAATAAGAGTAGCAAGATGAAAAAAATTGTAACATAGTTATAGGTCAAATATACAGTAGAAGGTGTGAATGTACGCAACCGAGCGACAAGTGCCTGGTTTAAGTAGGTTAAATCTGTACTACGTTATAAGAATAGAATTTACTCTAAGATATAATCGATGTTCGGCAAGTTTACTTGGTGGAATTTAGACATAGTGAAATAGAAAGTACTTAGTTAATTCCACGATTTATTTTGAATGACTCGACCGGTTTCAACCTTTGCAGGTCATCATCAGGAGTCATGAGTCCTGATGATGACCTGTAAAGGTTGAAACCGGTCGAGTCATTCAAAATAAATCGTGGAATTAACTAAGTACTTTCTTTTTCACTTTACTCTAAGATATTGAAAGGTAGGTACTAAAAGGGGTATCGCTACTAATTGCTGAATCTAGATCGTCCATTTCGTTCGGAAAATTCATACGAGTTTACTTTTCGCGCTATTCCCAGATCAAGTAGGTTCGCATTCGGAAAACTAAAAGTTTATTGTAAAATAGATATAAGTCAAATATACTGAAGAAGGTTTAAATATATGCAACTGAGCGACAAGTACTTGGTTCAAGTAGGCTAAATCTGTACTAGGTAATAAGAATAGGATTGGAAAAAAAGCATTAATGAGTATCCGTAGGAAGTCCATTGACGCCATAGTCATGAAGTTGGAGAATTGAGACATACATAACATACCTACATGAAAGGCGAGAAAAAATTTTTGCCGAAAAGGTGGGTGCTACCATTCCCAAAAACTCGAATCTGGCCTCATTGTCAACAATAGACAGACAGACATTCGTATGCACCCTCCTTTCTAACCTCATTTGTATCTTCTGGCCTAAAAGTTTCTAAAAAATATTCTTATTTTCGTAAATGCCCAGGTGAGTCCAGGCAGTAATTATATGCTTTCATTGGTTTAAATTATATTTATGGTCCCGATAGTGACTTGGAACCATAGCTTACACCATAACACAAGTTTGTTAAAATTTCTTAATACAATTTGTAATTATTATATTTTTCCCTCCCGTTGAATTTCAACTGGCACCTTCTGCTAGTTACTGATAAACTGCGTAGCGGCTATTGTTTTTCTCATCATGACGCTTTCAGTGAACTGAAGGTGAGCCTTTCCTGCGTGGAGTGAAACAGGTGATGCATGGGTGAGGAGAGGCCGGATCATCAAATTTGTATTTTAGATTTCAGGAGTGGTGGACAGCGAAGATGGTTCAGCATTTGCTTCAGTGAGAAACGAGCCAACGATAGGTCAGCGAAGTGTTGGTAGACTAACCAAATATTGCAGCAAAATTAGATAAAATAGGAGATTTAACAGTGAAATAGGGTATAAAGTTGAAGAAAGGTATAGAGTCAGCAGGTTCATGATGAAATTTTACACAAACACATATTTCCAATACATAAATAATTATGAGTAACCTTTAATGATTTTCAGTGTGCTCTGGAAAATTCTTTTACTGATTCCCGCAGCTTTTTTAAAGGCAGTGCTTTTTAAATGCATCTACGTGCATTGAAAAAGTGACTTTTAAATAAAATCTGATAATAAGCTTTGAATTCGCTAATACCTCTCGTGATGCTACGCTCGAATTCGTCTACAATACTATTCAAGTAACGAAACCATTTAAAGTATACTAGCCTGTTGACTTTCCTATTTTTTTCCGTTCAAAATTGCTCTCATTTCTTCGATAATCTACGCTCCTTCGATTTTCAATGATGATTTCATTTTTATTATCTCCACCCTTATTCTCTCACGCTGACTAATGCACCAAAAACGATTTTCATCCCTTGGCAGATTGACACGGTATAACTTGACCATCAGCAAAATTACCTTATCGTTAGCCTTTTATCATTTTTCCCCGTCTTTCATTCCAAAGCAAAGCTCCCAACATGCCTAGTATTGATCTCTTCGAGGATGATTGCAGGGTAAAAGAATGTGTCTATTAAGTTTTACCTAGAGGCACAGTATCCTACTACATCTGGGAAAAGTCTCACTAAGTCCTTTTAAACACAGCCAAATGATTTTGTGGGTGTCACTTCTTCCTGAGAGATTTCACTCATCACAAGACAAGCCGTGATAGTAGGCATCTGATTTTATGTGCTTTAACTGATTTGATTACATCGAAATTTATTTTAAAACCTACGCGACCACAACTAATGTGACTTTCACATGCCCTGAGGCTCAGTATCTAGCAGGTGAGCTCTACCGTTCGCAATCAGTTGCCCTTGGATTGAACGTCGCGGTTTTACTGTCAACTTGTATACTAGGGTATAAAAGATTTTTTTCTATCAGGTTTTTATGGCGGATTGAGTACTGACCTCACATTCAGAAGGCCCAGATTCGAGTCTAGGCAGTTGAAGAGATTTTTCTATGGTAACTCAAACGTTACATCTACATAATACCCTGCGAGCCACCTCAAAGGTGTGTGGCAGGGGTAAAATACTGAGGTGCCGTATGGTGAGCACTTCGATTACAGCACTTTTTCCATGGGATGGGATGAAAAACCATCCTCCGATTCGAAAACGTAGGCATGATAATTTCGATGCCGGATTTCTCTCCACCGTTCCCCGAAAAAATCATATCCCAAACCAATCAGCCATCAATACTAAACGGCGAAAAAGACTTTCGCCACCTTCGTTGTTTTACAGCAAAGATACATGGGGAAATTAGAATAGGTAGGTATTGTAGATTTTGATGCATAAGAATAGTTTGTAGTGATTTCTTTTAACATGTTCACAATTTAATACTACTAACTCATGCACGCCTCGAGGAATATTTTTCGACATTATTTAATACATTTTAAGATATGCTTGACGAATCAGCAAACTATCTTCGTAGAGACAGTTTAACAGTTTAACATAGAAAGGAAACACGAGCCAAATCTACAAAAATAATAAACTTTACTACAATTAGTAGTAAAATTTACTATTTTTGTGGATTTGGCTCGTGTTTTCTTTCTATGTTACCATGTTTAGCTCCCACTCCATATGGCCAGAATTTTCAGAACCAACAGTTTAACTACGTAAGTCTCGTGAATTCATATGTAACCTTTTTCCTAGAAGCAGTGTCATTGTATCTCTCAGCTGCTAGTCGGTAGATGCACTATAGTGACTAGTATTCCATCTACATCTACGCGACACCCAGCAAGCCACCGCGAGGGTGTGTGGCAGGGGGTAAAGATCACCAAATATAGACTATTGACATGGAACTAGGGTACTACATGGAAACATGCTAATAATAGGGTCAAATACAGCTACATGGTTAGTATCTACATAGTAATAAAGGGATTGGTTGTTCATAAATACATCATGCACTACAGACTACAATATACCTTTCCCTATGATATCCTTTAGATGTCTAATGTAGAATCTATTAAATACTTAGGCGTCACCATCACTGAAGACATGTCATGGGGGAAACACATCAGCATAATAACTATTGTAACAAACCGTATATTAGGATTCGTAAAAAGGGTTATAAGCAAATGCGATGAGATTTTGCGAGAAAGAAGCTAACTTACATTCGTCAGTACTCATTTAGAATATGCCTCTAGTATATGGGATCCGAACGAGGAAGGTATGACAAACGAATTAAAAGGAATTATTTTTGCATGCATGCATGATAGAAAGTGTAAATTATACTCTCTTTTGATTTAAAAGACATGACTGGCGGTCTTCCCCCCCTGCCGCACACCGTTGCGGTAGCTTGAAGGGTATTATGTAGGTGTAGCAGTCATTTGCCTTCTCCGAATGAATTTTATGACCCATGAATTCATATCCAACATTTTTCCTTGAAGCAGTGTCATTGTATCTCTCTTAGGCGTCACCATCACTGAAGACATGTCATGGGGGAACACATCAGGGTAATAACTATTGTAAAAAACCGTAGATTAGGATTCGTAAAAAGGGTTATAGGCAAATGCGATGAGATTGTGCGAGAAAGAAGCTATCTTACATTTGTCAGGACTCATTTAGAATATGCCTCTAGTATGCCTCAAAACGGTGGAGATGCAGAAGAGAGCATCATATATATTTTCCATCGTTCGAATCACACGGTGGTGTCGGTGGTTGGGGGACCCACATACACACACACACACACACTGCCAACACGTTGTGTGTACTCACGGCGTTCACGCGTGACTCTTAACAGGTGGGCGGGCGGGTTGAAGCACACGAACTTCCCGTGGGGCACTCTCACTCACCCGAGCGGAGTGAAGCGGGGCTGCTACCTACATTCGCTCGGGGACGGAGTGAGTGAGTCATCGGACATAATGCAGGCTGTGGGACCCCCCTTACCCGACCCAGTTTGCAGAGGCGAAAGAGAGAGAGAGAAAGGCTCCGTGGGGGCGGTCACACCAAGCGAGCGTCCTCCTCCCAATCCCGCGGACAAGGGTGACTGGTCGCCTCACTTCGATTTCCTCTCTGCCCCCCTCCCACGTACATTCGCGATGCCGCGTTCACTTTCGCATACGTGACACGTCCCACCATGACTTACTATCAAAACCTTGATTAAAATTTTGGCAAAATACCTCTCAAAAAGCCTTTTTGGTCCTGTGGTTCCAATACGAATCATGTCACTTCATTGCTTCAAGAATCCGTTCAAAGCCCCCTTGACTTTATGCCTCATCAGCTTCATGGTACATGATTCCATTACAAGGTTTCACAGTTCGCCACAGAAGAAAATTTTATAGTCTTCATTTGTTGCTGAAGATTGCCATACTTAGGCTACAATTTTTTTCATAATCCCATTGAAAATTTGGAAAATTAACTAAAAAATTTGAGATGTTACATCTACATAATACCCTGCAAGCCACCATAAAGGTGTGTGGTAGGGGGTGAACTCTCACCAAACATGCACTACATATCATGCATGAAATTTGTAATAAAAAAAAGGCGTTACCAAGTTCGCCTGGTGATATTTCGTGCTCTCGTGGTGTCTGATCATTTCGATGGCCTTTTTATATTTTTTCAGTGGTTTCGACACCAACTGTCCCAGCTTCACATTATTTGTACCCGCCTCACGCCGACCAAAAAGAATGCATATTTTGCACAAATCTGCCACCAGAAAATTTGCTGTATTCTAGCCATTCATGTCCTTTTAACCAGCTCATTTGAAAAGACCGCTTTTTTCCCCTCACTCACCAGTGGAAACTTCAAGTTTGTTGTAGGTTGCCAAGTATTTTTAAACCACTGGTACTTACTGGAAAAGTCAGCCAGAGACGTACAATGAGTTTCACTCGCGTACTTTCTGGTAAATCTATTCCTCTATTTTGAAATTTTGCGAATTTTACGATAATTTAATTTTTCCATAATTATTATGTAATGTGATTGAGGCTCCATAGCGCACAAAACAAAACGAAGGTAATTATAACGGGGCCATATCAAAAATCTTGTCTATTTTTTAAGCGTCTGGGGAGGGGGGGGGGAGAGAATAATAATCACCAAGGATGCGCTTAGCACACGCACTTATACGCAAAATACAACGAAATTAGAAAAACGTGTGATTAATGCAGCCACAAAATCCCTCGAATTTCGGCCCAGATTATTATGCGACAACTTATTAATTAAAAACGTAACTGAGTTTACGCAAGTCCCCCAGACGCTATTTTCCGTTTCGTTTCCGCATATGTATTTAATTTTCATCCGTTGTTTTTTTCCATTGCACAATTCCCCGGGTCATTTGTGTGAGAGAGGATTTGATGCAGGGAGAAAAAGTGGAAAGAGTTGATATTCTATGTTTACCGGAAGTTAGGGACTGAAAGAAGATAAAATACATGAGGGGTTGAAAAATGTAAGAAGATATTAGGTGAGGTATGAGGAAATAAAAGGTGCGAGGGAATGAGGAAGACAACGGAACAAGGAAAACTAATTCTAGTACCTCGCCAATATTTTGTCTAAATAATACTTTATGCAAGATTCGAAGTACCTATATTATACCACCTTTGAAAGTGGATTACGACAAAGGAAATACAGCAGATTATTATACAGAAACACTCAGAGAATTTCCTTCCTCGGATTATAAATGCGAGAAATGCGTAGACATAAAACATATGGGCTCTTAACAATGAATAAATGGTGTAAGTAGCACGCCCATTCAACTACGGTATGGAGTTTCCCAGTTTGAATTCACCATCGAATTTTAGGAGACAGAATTTATAGGCTAAATGGAGGCGTTTACTCGGAATCGAAATCGCAATTTTGTACACGAAATCGTTAGATGGGAACGAAAAAAGAATTTTAGTGAAAAAATTAATTTTCTAACCACAACCATTCACTCATAAATCAAAAAAGAATTTTAGTGAAAAAATTAATTTTCTTACCACAACCATTCACTCATAAATCAAAAATTAAAATAAGCAAAAGGTGACACCCACCAAAAAGCTACTTTGATATCATTGACGTCATTTTCCTCCCGTCCTTGACTGCTTTTAGGGAAAGGGAAGGAAGTGGAGGGGGTTTTTTCGGAAGGTCTGCTAGCACAAAGGCTGTCGCAACTGCTCCTATCGGCAGAGTCAGCTGTGTCCCCCCCCCCAATTGCGATAAGTCAAAGTAGCTTCGCGGGCTAAGTTGTCATTGGACGAAGTCGATATGCGTCAGAGGTTGCACCACGCCCACTTTTCCGAAAGGGTTAAAAAAATCATTTTTCGCCGCTTATAACTCGAGAAGTAATTGACGGATCAAAAAACGAAAAATACGGGCCTTTTTATTTTACAAACTCCATTAAAAATTAAAAAATATTACGCTATTAAAAATATGGTAAACGTCCCCATTCCTTACGAAAATAAAGATAATTGTTATGCTTGGGTGGATCACTATTCTTCAACTCCTAACGGAACAACGAATGTCCCCCCATTCCTGGAGGTATGTTTGTACATGGGTGACAAATAAAAACTTCTAGTTGGTGTAACTGGTATTTAACGATGTTCGGATGGTTAATTTTATCTGCCTGAAAAATGTCTGCTGTTATATATGTAATAATTGGCGAAATAAAAATATCGGCTGAGTTTGATATCCAGTGAATGCCGGGGAATCCCATGATTAACGTCGCTGAATGTAAAAAAATAACCAATTATCTGTGCCTAGAAAGCGCAAAGTATATCTGCGTCGCCTTCTTTCGCAATGGGAAACTCGGGAGGATTCCTAATTTACTGCTTCGTCATTCAAACTTGAATGATTTCTTACTCGTCGTAGATATTTTTGTCCTCCCTCTCTCACTGCAATGCCCGTTTCCAACACCACCAACGCGCCCAAACGCAACGCGCGCCCCCGCAACTAAAAGACGTAACTCGAATCAATACAGCGCTCTGATTGATGAGCATTCGCTGTTCTTGACAAGCTAACCGGCTACAGAGGATTGTCTGGTCAGTCATTCGAAAATGAATTAACGCGCAAGGTAAAAATAAAGGTGAAACGAGCATAGTCGGTTGACAAGCAGATACATGATTTGACTGGTGGATAAAAATGTTTAATCGATTCCAGAATCTAAGTCCGTCATTCATCATCATACGTTTGGACATAGCATTGGGAGAGACAGTTTCGTCAAAAATATCATACTTTGGAATCGACGAAGCATTGCCTTGGGCTAGGTTTAAAATGAGGAGAATGGGAGGAAATGACAGTCAATGAATGTTCATCTTTATACCTCTCAGTCGCGTGCAAGTAGTGCATGAACGGACTGATAGTATTTTGCAAGCATGCATGACAGGGAGCGTAACTTTAATTCGCTTTTGACTTAATATGCATGCCTGCCATGCCCTTACGGTAGCAAGCAGAATATTATGCAGATGTAGATGAGATCAAGGACGTTGAAATAACGTTGATACCTGATGAGGGGATTTTTAATTTAAATGCCATTCTTCACAAGACGTGTAGGAATTTCTACATCTACATGTTACCCTGCAGGCTGTCGCAAGAGCGTGAGACTAGGGGTGAAAATACATTTTATTAAAAATGAAAAATAAAAACTTAGGGAATACAGACGATAGCAAAGTGAGGTTAGTAGGTAATTTTATTTTACAAAAAAAAACTTATTTTACGCTTTGTTTCTAACTTCATTTATTTTACGAGAAAAAAACGAATTAATTGATCTCTAGCGAAACCCTTCAATTTGTCGCATCTTCTACCCTGCTGGCGTAGTATTGAAATAGAAATATGTCTGTCGGGTCAGCTTTAACTCGTGCGATCTCAATTTTTCACGTAACAACTAAAATCATAGGTACGCTAATTACATTTTTGAGCGCGAATAGACATTCCACAACTACAATGCACAGAAAGTACTCGACAATAACAAACTATCTGGAGGCGTTATTCCGAGTGCCAAAGGCAAAATTTCTCACATTCTCTAAATAACAAACCATACTGGGAAGGTACAAAATGAATCCTTCTAGAAAATAATACATGAATCAATGCCATTTTTATCATTTCCGGCAACCATATGGCATTGATAGTAGATGTAAAAGAGGAGGATAAAGGAATCCACGAACGAAGAGGCTATCATGGCGAATCTGGATGAATAGCTTATGATCGTACAATCAATGATTCACAGATTTGATGACCATGAGAGTGAATCGCTAAGGGTGGCGAAATTATGGCACGGCCGAGTGCACCTGGTAGAAGATGGAACATTTTTATCTCTCACAACTCTAAAGTTTTCAAGGGCAGCAAAGTTTGCAACTGTTGAAACATTTAAGGAAGAAAGGTCGGACTCAAGAGCACCCTTCAATAGTACGAACTGGAGAAAAATAATGAGCGGGTAAACCTCAACTGGACTTTTTACAATTATGTGCCATCACAGATTATTAAGGGGCGAAACTGAGCACGAAGCGTCATCTACATCTACATAATACCCTGCAAGCCACCACGAGGGTGTGTGGCAGGGGGTGATTGCTCACCAAACATGCACTACATATCATGCATAAAAAAGGAATAGTATTAATATAGTAGTCAGAACTACACTATTTAAAAAAGATAGAAATTGCAAAGCAAACATGCAAAAACATTCTGTTAGTAGGGTTAGCTTTAAGTACTCATACCAACATGCAGCTACCAATGCTATTCATTGCTACTCTCTGATAGGACATATTTACCGTTATTCGTATCTCTAATTGTTCGAGGGAAAAAGGACATTTTGAATCTATCAGTTCGGCAATCAATTTCTCTAATTTTATGAATATGGTCCAGTCTGCCATAGTAAGTTGGGGTTCGTAAAATATTTTTAACATCATCACTGAAAATATTGCCTTGGAATTTGCGTAAGAGATTAAGTCTAAATTTCAACCTGCGATCTGACAATGGTTCCCATTTCAATTCATTTAATACACTGGTTACGCTAACATAATTATCGTATCGTCCCTTTACAAATCTTGCCCATCTTCGCTGCACACGTTCAAGTTCATTACTTAGACCGATTTCGTAGGGATCCCATACACTGGCAGCATATTCCAAATGAGGTCTAACAAGGGAAAAGTAGCTGATTTCTCGTACATGATCGTCACATTTACCCAATACTCTTTTAATGAAACCCAGTTTGCGATTCGCTTGACCCATTATTTCACGTATATGTTTACCCCAGTAAAGATCATGTGTCAGTCTTATTCCAAGATATTTAATGGATTCCACGTTTGTTATTTCATTATTACTTATTTTGTATGTGCTTGGAGGATAATTATTCTTTTTCCAAAAATTCATTACTACACATTTTTTAAAATTTAATTCTAACTGCCATTATCACACCAATTTTCGATTGCTTGTAGGTCATCATTTAAATATTGCTTATCGTTTGGGCTTAGAATATCCCTGTACACAACTGCGTCATCGGCAAATAGACGAAGCTTACTTTTTACCACCTTACTGATATCATTAATGTACAGAAGGAACAGGAGTGGACCTATCACACTACCTTGTGGGACACCCGAAGTGACTTCAATTTCCGGTGAGGTAACACCGTCCAAAACAACCCTTTGGACCCGATCATGTAGAAAATCAGTTATCCATGATATAATGTTACCGTCTAGCCCATAAGATTTTAATTTCAGAATTAGTTTGGTATGAGACACCTTGTCAGAAGCTTTTTTGAAATCTAGAAAAACAGCATCCACTGGAATATTATTTTCGCCAGAAACTAAAATATCGTGGGAAAAGAGAGCAAGTTGAGTTTCAAACTCAAAGTGAGTGGGCGTCACTACGCCCCTAAAATTAACCGACCAGGGTTGCGAAGTTGATAAAATGGCAAACGAAGCTGGTAGCAGTCATAAGTTTACGGGCTTGAATCCCTACTCGGACATAGATTTCATGCTCGTCTTGGGACTAAATAGCAGTAGACTGGGGCTTAAGATTCTCCAACGACTAAAAAACGCTCTAAAACCTAAGATGAACACAACATTCAGGCTGGGATTCGAACCCTCAACCTTGCGTAGCAATTCCGTCACGTTACCGACCAGACATACGGTCGTCCATATTAGGATTGAGCTCAGGTCAGATTTTGCGATATAAACTCGAAGAGTTTGTGCATCTTGGAACCGAATACTAAGGCAGCAATGGGCGGGGAACTAGGAGACGACTTTGACACCCTCTACTGATGGCGGAACGAAGAGACCTATATCGAGATGGAAAATATAAACCCCTTTCCCTCTCCTCACCTCATCGCTCTCTCTTCACACTTTCCCTTCGGATAATTGTCCTCCTTACCTCACGGTGTAAACCACCGCTTCGTTCCGACCTACACCGGCCCCGTTTCGTCTATCTCTCTCTCTCCTCTGCCCTCGTTCGAGTCCCCTTTCGGCCCTTGCCCGCCTGACCTATCTCCCCGGAAAAGACGATGAGATCCCTCTCCTCCTTGCCAAACACGACCGAGCGCGGCGTTCGCTTTCTTCTCACCGGCTGGAAACCAACTCCTCCCAGAACTTTCGATTTCCATCCACCTCCACCAGTGTCAAAGCGCACGTGTGTGTGTGAGTGTGTCCTCCACGCTTGCTCCCCGATTTCAATGGAAATAGCGAACGTCCAATTCGAGGAAAAGGATGCGACCGAATTCAGGAGGTCATTCGCACCTCGTGAGGACGGACACAAAAGAATGAAGAAAAGGGGTTGAAATTGGGGGAATTACGGGTAGGGCTGTGCGAAAAGAGAGTTCGTATATCGATCACACTGCGCCATTACATCTACATAATACCCTGCAAGCCACCACAAAGGTGTGTGGCAGGGGGTGATATCTCACCAAACATGCACTACATATCATGCATAAAAAATGAATAGTATTAATATGCTAGTCAGAACTTCACTATTTAAAAAAGATAGAAATTGCAAAGCAAACATGCAAAAACATTCTGTTAGTAGGGTTAGCTTCAAGTACTCATACCAACATGCAGCTACCAATGCTATTCATTGCTACTCTCCGACTGGACATATTTACCGTTATTCGTATCTCTAATTGTACGAGGGAAAAAGGACATTTTGACTCTATCAGTTCGGCAATCAATTTCTCTAATTTTATGATTATGGTCCAGTCTGCCAAAGTAAGTTGGGATTCGCAAATTATTTTTAACATCATCACTGAAAATATTGCCTTGGAATTTGTGTAAGAGATTAAGTCTAAATTTCAACCTGCGATCTGACAATGATTCCCATTTCAATTCATTTAATAGACTGGTTACGCTAATATAATTATCGTATCGTCCCTTTACAAATCTTGCCGATCTTCGCTGCATACGTTCAAGTTCATTATTTAGACCGCTTTCGTAGGGATCCCATACACTGGCAGCATATTCCAAATGAAATCTAACAAGGGGAAAGTAGCTGATTTCTCGTACACGATCGTCACATTTACCCAATACTCTTTTGATGAATCCCAGTTTGCGATTAGCTTGACCCATTATTTCACGTATGTGTTTACCATTAATTCCATGTCGAAAGAGGGTTGATTTTTTGCTACTGCGATGTAAATTGAAACCATCGAAATACGAAACGATATTACCGATATAGCACGTTACCGTATGCCACTTGATATAACGTCTCGTATTCACTGTTAAATCATAGTTTTTCAATCCTCACGTTGCTTGTCCGCAGCGCTCCATTCTTCCCTAGCTAGCTAACAATAAGTCACATCCTGGTTCTTCCAAATCACGTATTTATTTGGTCCATATACTTCATACTCGGTCTTTCAGGTGGAGTCTATCCATCAATTTTTTCCTTCAAGTACATCAATTCTTTCCTTCAAGTACACTCTTCTCCGATCCTTCATGACTTAGGGTGTGCCCCATCCACCACGTTCTGTATTACCATGCTCTAAGGATTTTATTCTTCGGATCTTTTGTAATATCGCTATTACTTTTCTACCAGTAAAGGTAGGTCTCAGAGGACATTGAATCTTTCCATGACTCCTACATTTTCTACCTCTTCAGGCCCTCACACTTCCTACCTTACCTCACTCTATCCCAACTACACGTTCTTTTCCTCCTCCTACTCGACATTCTTCCCTCTACCACGATCTTCATCAAATACTCATCCTTAATCACTAGCCCTATCCAGACCTTCAGCCTTCTACTAATTTTCTCAATTAACATTCTTTCCTCCCCTACCAAATCTATCACTTCATCGTTCGTCCTCCATTCTACTCATCTTGCCTCCATCCTTCTCCCTAACTGCATCTCTTAAGCGGTGTCTATTTTCCTCCCCTTCCTTAAAGTCAATGTTTCGACTACATAATGCCTCGCGCCTAGTAAGACTTCACTTGTTTTTTCATTACGCTCCTAATCAGGGACCCTATAATTAGTTCTCGCATACGAGTAAACGCTTCATTTACCAACCCAATTCTCCCACTCACTTCAATGCAGCTTCACCCATTTCCCTCCAACCCCATGGTAGCTAATTCGATTCACCTGCTCAGGCTTGTAACCTCCTTTGTTCAAAAATGTCGTTACTTTTGTTTTCTTATCGTTCACCTTCGTGTCATATGTTGTATTCGCTGTATTCGTGACGCATCATGTATCTTTTGCAATTCTACTTTCATTTTTTTTCGGGACAGGAGCGAGTGATATAACTGTTAAAGAAGCTGAAGTAGACAACAGAAAAGATGTATTTTTTTTAAATTTCTTGCGCATATATGACTCATCAGTTCACGTGATGCCCAATGATGTCAGTTTTTCCTGAAATTACCAAATGTCCTGAAATTACCAAACCTCAACAGTGGAATATACAGGGTGCGGCAACATAACTTCCTTTTTTATATGGATATATCTCCATGGAAATGTATATATCCATATAAAAAAGGGAGTTATGTTGTCGCACCCTGTATATCATAATCCTTGATGACTTAATATTTTTCACTAAATTTAACTTTCCAGTTCGATACCAAGACATTTTGCTCTCACTAGGCAGTACGTGAAAGTGTAAAACAAAAACCCAACGGCATTTGTCATTACCATCGATCATACTGTCTCTGACAACGTATAATCTTTCTTCAGATAGCGGCATTGACCTAGTAATGTGAAGTAGATTATTGATCAGGAGTGACACGTCAGTTTTTTCTTGCGAAACAAGATTTCCTTGAAGGGGACGAAAGCTTTTGTATGTTCTTCTAATTTAGTGTAGGCTTGTAAGGCAGATTTAGTCGCTAAACATAATGTATATGCATAATTTAGTGTAAAAAAGGGAAATGGTTGGAAAAATTTAAATTTCTCAAGTCTCACCACTTTATTAACTTTAAAAAAATCTTCAATCCTTTGAAATCCTTTATACCTTAAAACTTCGCGGCCGCCATTTGCACTACGACAAGCAAAATGTCCCCGATAATGTATTTTACCACAAATTATAAACATCCCTAATTAACAAACGAGAATGGGTGAATATTTGAACGTCTGCGAGGCTACTATACAGTAAAAAGTAAGCAAAATGAACTCAGGGAAATGTAAACCAGGAAAAGGCTAAGAAACGGAGGGCAACCGATGGAATTTATACAGCAACCAGAGAGCGGTTTGAAAGTGATTAGAAAAGTCGCTGACAAAATGCGGTAGAGTTATAGGACGACTACCGTATGTGAGAGCCGGTTCCTTTTCGGGTAAAAGGGGGAAGATGATTCTGAGTTTCAACAACATAAGGGGTTGTAAATTAGAATTTACGGGACAAGGTTAATCGTATACCCACGGCTGTAAATACCTGCTTTCATTGAGTGCGTAACTGTTATAGAAATGATAACTATTTAAGTAGTTGTTTGACACTAAACTGGACATCTATACAGTTTCACAATAATTTATGCCTTTACTGATTTTCGTTAAAACCAAGGCATTTTATAACATATATAACGAGGAACAATTGCAAAAACTTGTAATAAAATTAGGGGATTCGGAGTGATGTGGTGGCCAGAGATGGCATAGGAGTTTCATTGGTATACCGGTCTCCACTTGAGTATCGTGTAGAGAGCATTGCAAGTGCAATACTCCATCCGTCGCACTGGACGTTACACTATGGCACCTATTGTTAAGAGTAAACTAATGATCTCTCCACCCATCCTCAGTGCCCTGGAAAAAATCTTCCTTCTTAACTACCTTTCCTAAATGGCGCAAATGACCTCAAATGTCGGTCGCCTTCACCGTAAATCTAATCATCGTCATTAGTCATCAATCCAGGGATTCGTTTGACGCAGCTCTCCACTGATTCCTTCTTTCAGCTAATCTCCTCAAATTTGCGCATGTCTTCTCTTTCACATCCTTTATCATTTCTTCCATGTATCTCATACGAGGCCTTCCTTTGCCGTTCTTCCCGTCCATTTGTCCTTTAACGATTGAGATATGATGGTCTGATGAAGACTATGGTTGAAGGATAGGTATGCTATTTCAATGTAATGCTATTTCAAATTTCATCAAAACAACGCCCGAATCAATGAAATCATTTGGAGTTGAGCGAGGAATAAAATGGAGAGCCTTGATGTTTGGAGAAGAATTAAACGCAAATATATCTCCCAAAAATTGGGTTATTTTTAAGTTACTGTCAAAATGTATCGTCAAAATTAGTTTACTACTTTACAGCAGGTCACAGAATATTTTCACGGTAATGGAGTATCAGTTATTATTGCGGAAAAAGTAACTATTGTTACCTCAACTCGATTCAATACGATACGAATGATGAGTAAGTGGTTAATTATTTCACGCAATAAAACAATCTGCATTCCTAAGGTAAGAACAATCAAAATAGATTCCTCTCCTAGGTTCGAAGACGCCCAGCACCTCTCCCCAACCTCTTAAAAGAGAAAAGCTCTCTTTCAAGTCCATTTTACAGCTCCACATTACGGCTTCAATGAAATGGATCCACGTCGACCATAAGTGATATTAGGGTAAATAATGGTATCATTTTACGGGCTGAATTTTCATTGCGACAGAGAACACACCCACAATTTCTCTTTTTGCATCGGAGGATGAGAGGGACACGGCTTGTTAACTCGGGTGATACGCCCAAACACATCCGCCGTGGGAAGCATGAAGCGACACTCACACAATACAAGTTTTGCCGCGTTGCAACACTGCCAAACCATTGGCCCGCGCTGCGTGACACACTTCTTCCCCGACCATACGCCTGGCGCCATCTTCCTGTCGGTCATCGAAATCTCCAAACAACATTGGATTCGCATGTCCAAAGTCAACTGCAGAGGGAAAAAATAAAGAGAGGAGGAGGAGGTGAAGAATGACAAAGGAGGACAGGGGTGAGAGATGTAAGAAGACGAATGGGATAAGGGGATGAGGCTAATGGGAGGAGTTCGAATAAAAAAAGACTCGTTCTTCGAACCGAAATGGGGTCCCATAGGGCGCCGTGAAATAGCGAAATTTTTTTCTCGGAAACGAAAAAGAGGTTTGTTGACACTCGTGCGTTAGTTGGCCAGTTCGCGGAACTGGCGCAGTTGGTCCTTGATTTTTTTTTCACCAGTTCAGATTCTCTCTCGGCTTGGGCGTAAACACCAGTGTTATCCATTGTTCCATCAAACGCGCTGCGATCAATTGTTGCCATTCGTGAAGGGGACCATGAACTAAGGTCATTTGCGCCTTTATGGATTTGTGGGCATTTGAAAAAGGTAGGAATTTATGGAGTGGAGGAAGGACGGAGAGATACCAGGCGGAGGCTCTACTCCGCTTTTAACGAAAGGCGCCAAGGGGTCCGCTGTTTTGTGTCTCGTCCGACGAACTGAGCACTGAACTACATAGCCCTAAAGTAGGGACCGACGTGCCTTCGAAAAATCTATCACTCTTGGGGTTCAAAACCGGGCCTTCAGGAAGGAAAGGCAGTACTCTAGCCACCACATCAACCCAATTACCGCGCTCTGATCAACCTGATGGGTAAGGGTAGCCTACAGCTATGATTAATCCCTCAGAGATGCAAAATTCTGGGGAGATTTTGATAAGCTTAATGTCATGTCGCGCCGTAGACTTGATATCATTTACCTTTCTTTCGATCAAGCGGGCAGGCGAATATTGATGCATTTCGCGAGAGGAATGTTATGGCGAGCACCGTGACGGAAACGTTTAAAGCATACAAAAATATCAAACGATCTTGACTCCAGTTATAGGGACAAATCGTAAATGAGCCAATTGATTTGAGCGGCGAATGTAGATGGAGATTGTGAGATGCAGAGCGTACGAATGAAACTCAAAAGAAAGAGCAATTTTTCGTAGATTCAATTTGTATTGGATAGCATACCTATGGATAAGCCGACAGGAGCAGTACGTAACGCATCAAGGTGCGCCCGCCCACCATGACACCTGAATACGTTGCCCTCTAGACATTGAGATGCACTTGAAACTCACATTTTGTGATATTTATACTCCACCGAGGACGCTAATGACGAGAGCAATAAGCTCAAAGAAGCAGAACAAGAATATTTGGTCTCATTGGATCTTCACTCATAATAATCGATGTTATTTAAAATGAAATTGCGCAGTACTAAAAGTGGTAAGTTATAATCGAGGTTGCGAAATCGCCCACCGCATTCAGTTCACAACTAACATGATGCAATGCAAACTTTTTGGAACCAAAGCAATATCGAACATAATTGGTACGCACTTTTAACACATTTCCATGTTATAATCATCATCACAATTCATCAATCCAAAATTGGTATCACGCAGTTTACGTAAGTCTTTTCTGAAACACCCTTCACAAACTGATCCATTTATCCCATACGAAGCCTTCCTTTGCCTTTCTTCCCATTCACTATTCCATTGGCAGCTTTCTTCATCACACTATCATGTCTTAGGATATGACCGGTTTTATTATCCCGAATTATTTTTTAATAATTCGTCAAACGTCTATTTCCTCCCACTCTCCTTACAACTTATTCGTTTGCACTTAATGTATCCATTTACTCAGCACCACATTCTTCAGTAACACCACTTTTCATTTACTTATAGCCCTTAATTTACTTCGGAGTTATCCTCCAAGCATCACTTCCATGAAGGAGCATGCTCCAGATGTGAGGGCTAACGGAGACTTATAAATCACTAAATGTCCGTTTCAAAAAATTGGGGAGCTTGGAATAACTACTAAGTTCATATGTCACCGATCGATCTAAATATCATAGTACGTTAGCCAGGTTAAGTTACGGGGGTACCATTCACATAAAATAATATACACAGTGTACATTCTGGCCGTATATGACAGGCCTCGTCTCGATCCGAAGACCACAGAGAAGTAGGTACGATGAAAGAGCTATCGCTCACATGACCTTGCGCCGTTTCACCTTCATTGAATACATGCTAGGCCTCCAAAACGTCTCCCCACAAACCGTTCCCAACTCAGGAAAACGGAAAGTTTTCCGAGCGCCAACAACCTCAAGAAGACGGAAGAGATATCCGGACGTCAGTGGCGTCAAGGGACAGAGGCGCCAGACAATCGGGTTTCTCACGATTGTGAAGAAGAATGCTCTCTCGACTTTTCGAAACCGCGGGGCGGTCACTTCCGCATGTTTTCCACGTCGATTTCTGACGACTGGGTGTTCCCATAAAACCCTGACGAAGATAGTACGAAAATGAGCTCACACAAGTTCCGCTAATTTCCTAGATAAGTTGCTTTCAGTCCAGGAAAAGCTTCCGTTCGACAGAGTGACTCGAACAAATATTCGATCGTAGTTTTCCGTAAAATTGGGATGAATTTCTCACAGTATTTCAATACACTCGTTATCATCAACTTTTTAGGACTGATTATGGCTACCAGGACGACGTTTTATTAACCTTAGGATTACGGTCGGCCTAATAGTTGCTGTTACAATTACATATGATTTTCCAAATATGCGACTCATATAGTTTACCACAGCGTATGGTAGGGAAGGTTTTACAGACAGAAGAGTGCACAATATTAAACGGAGGTTGCCCCAGGAAGAAGAGGGTAAAATGAGTTGGTATAAAGATATAACGTGTGTATTAGGAAACTGCGTGATAGGTGTTCGTGGTAGAGAAAACGGAGAGATATGGAAGACAGCAAAGAAAAAATACAACGTTGGCAATAAGAAAGGATATTAGTTAAAAGAGTCTTTGGTCAATCTTTGGTTCGTATTCAACAAACAGGTTTTACGACCGTACTTGATTCGAAATAGAACGTGCATATTGGCTGAAATCGAAAAAAACTTGGCCTAAATTCAAAAAGGGATTTTTTAGAGCCGGAAGCTGAAACTTTGCATAAATATTTTCAAAGGACCTGTGCATGAGATGATGCAAGGCGTTTTCCTTAGTAATCAACAATGAACAATTTGAGTGTGGTCAAAGTTGCATAAATTTTTGCAAAAATGGTCTACATTCAATTTTCTCACGTAATCTTCAAAATCAAACCCTTGCTGAACCTTTATGGGTAAATAATTGGAATAAAAGGTGAATGAACTGGATAAAAGTTTTTCTTCTTTGTTTTAAGGTAGTCTACTTACCTTTTTGTTATTATTTACCAAAGATATAAAACAAAATGATGGACCCTCATTTTTGGTAATTTTTTAAATATATGTAGGTAGGCCTGCAACGGGGTGGCAAGTGCGTGGAATGGATTGTAGCCGCATCCACTCCGCTATGGAGATTTTCGAGATACAAACATTGAAAAGAGCCTCCGTGTATTACACTTGAAGAAATCGCGGAAAAAAACTACGCATTTATCACGTGGAGTAACGGTCTAGGAGGTACTGAAAGACTGCTTTCTTCGGGTGCAACACGGGCGTTTCCCTTCTTACCAACTTGACATCGCCTACTGATGAATACGCCCACTTTTAACGGAGACAGCATGCCTACAACATAGGATTATTGTCTCTTCGAGGCCACCAACCCACGGCTGGAGTCACATGGCATCAACTCCCCCGCCTCCTGCACTGTGTTTGGGTGTAAGGCGAAGGGTCACTTTATGGCACCAAGGAGCTCTTTACGTGGTTATTTGCGGATATTTTTGGGAGAACGTTTTCTAGTCTCCAAATAAATGCACTAGAGAGCTCAGTTTCATTTTTGCAGTGGTGTGACTCATAAGCTTTTTGGAAATTCATCTCGGATTTAACTCTTGTTGGCGCCAGTATTGTATCTCTCGAAATTCTCTCTACAACTCCTAGTGGTTGGGATTGACCTTGCCTTTGGCCTTGGGGATCGGATCGGACACCCGTGGTATAATTTTTATTAATGGTTTGCGCATTTGTTTCTATCTCCAAAAAAAATTATAATTTCATGTATGTACCGGTGTAGATAGAATGAGCCAATATATTTAAGTACAATTTCCAATTACGCATACTATTGACTAAATTACAGCCACCTATCTGGTTATTACGTGGCCAATTAAGAACTCTTCACGAGGAGGGGGAAATTTCAAAATCGTACCATCTAGCTACCACTAATCTTATGACCATATCGACACCAGCAGCCAAGTTGAAATTCGAATCGAGACTTGAGTATGGGACGTTATCGACTTGGCCAAAGACGCTACACGTTTATCCCTGTGCCCTCTATTACTCCTCTCATTCCTAATGATCCAGAAAATGTAATACAGAGCAATGCCTTTATTAGGGTTTTTGGCCTAAATAATAAAGTTCATACTTAAAGCAATAAACTCCGCGCTCAATCGTCTCAAAACCGATATACGTCTACAATCTGAATGTAAGCGTATATTAGAATAGCTCTAGCGATAGCTACTATTTCATTTATGATGGCCAAATTGAAAAAAAGTAAAAATGCTAGGGGGAAAGTGGAGAATGAGACAAACAAAATAAGGAAAAAGGGAAAATATGATTGCAGACAAATAGAAAACTGTGATACGCAATAAAAAATTTATTTAGATATTTAAGCTAATGTCTATTATTTACATGATTCATTTTTAATAACGTTTATGACGATATTTTTTGTGTTCAATTGCTTCGAATAGCAAAGCATCAACATCATTGCAGAATCCTTAATATCATGCCAATTCGCTTTTTCCAATATTATTTTTATTTGGAGTGTGCATAAAATTGAACTCATCTGCTAATAGTATCGGCTCTCCTTTAGGGTTTGATGGTTTTACTAAATGAAAAAAATGCTTCTATTGTAATCACACGAATCTCGAAAATCTCCATAGCGGAGTGGATGCGGCTACAATCCATTCCACGCTCTTGCCTCCCCGTTGCAGGCGGACTCGACCGCGCGATCGAAAAACTAATGTGAAATTCGGCGTCGCAAACGGTCGCAGGATAACTCATCGGAATCGCACTATGGAAGCTATGCAGAGTTTCTTCATAAAGTTACTCCGTGATGCTCGGCGATGCAACTTACTTTTCACCTACATATATTTAAAAAATGACCAAAAATGAGGGTCCATCATTTTGTTTTATATCTTTAGTAAATAATAACAAAAAGGTAAGTAGACTACCTTAAAACAAAGTAGAAAAACTGTTTTATCCAGTTTATTCACCTTTTATTCCAATTATTTACCCATAAAGGTTCAGCAAGGGTTTGATTTTGAAGATTACGTGAGAAAATTGAATGTAGACCATTTTTGCGAAATTTGTGCAACTTTGACCACATGCAAATTGTTCATTGTTGATTACTAAAGAAAATGCCTTGCATCACCGCATTCACAGGTCCTTTGAGAATATTTATGTAAAGTGTCAGCTTCCTGGCTTAAAAAAAAATCCCTTTTTGAATTTTGGCCAAGTTATTTTCGATTTCAGCCCACTGTGCGACGTAGCGAGTACAAACGTATACGTGCATACTTTTAACGATGGAAATTCACATATGATGAGTGTTCTGCCTTAATTAAACTATTTTTGTTTTAGTACTCGTAAACTAGCCAGGGCCTCTGAGAAATGAGACTGTTTTAATGCGAAAATTAATTACCTTAAATTGATGGTATGCATGTAAAAATTAACGGCAGAACCATGTAAATGTTTTCAGATTAATTTTACACTTTCCGGACGACAGGAATTAACCAAGATTAAGGTATCGGGATACTTGTTGATAAATAAATGAATATGGTAGCTATTTATTATTCGTGCAAAGTTAAAACGGAATTCTGTGTTACTTGTACATTTATTATACGCACGAAATAACACGCGTCTGGGAAGCAATAAATAGCGATACCTAAAAATAATAACTAACTCCCGAGCATCCATTGATTCGAAAATATTTGGCTTGAAACACATTATTGCCTCAATCGAATATGTTCCCCGTTTGCATGTTTCCCATAATGATATGATAAAATATAATTATTCTGGGATGAAATACACCGGCGCCTGATTACTTCGATTGCAAAATATTCCTCAATGATGGTCTAAGCCAGGGCAGGAGAACCTAGTCTCCGGGGTAGCTCTTTGCTTCCTTACCATGCTTTTTTTATTATTTATTTTGAAGAAAGATAACAACATACAGCAATGATGCCATTTTATGGTGGCCAAATAACAATATATACATTTGATGACATATGCAAACAAAAAAAACAAGAATCAAATAGTAGGGAAAGGCTAGTCAGGTGGCAGATGCGAAATAGAAAGGCTTATATACGATTTAATGGGAGTGCAATGGGATCAATGTGTTGTGGGAGGGAGTCCAATAGAGAGGAGAGACGGAAGAAATGAGAACGTTTAGTAATCGAAAGTCTTGGAATGGGCATATGGAGTAAAGGATGAGAACGGGTGGGGCGGGAAGGAACTTTGAAGTCGAAAAGGAGAGCAAACCGGGGCAGTCGATGGCGGAATTAACAATATTATAAATACGTTTTAAGTCTGCTGTGAGTCTAAGGGTGCCAAGATTAGGGATGGAGAGGGTGGAGAGAATAGTATTGATGGACATGTTACGAAAATGTGGTAATCTATTTTAGCAAAGAAATTGCAGACGCAGTCCAGAGATGAGAGATTAGTTTGAGGAGAGATAGACCAGATGGGGCAGGAATAGGTCAGAATTAGAAGAATGATGGACGAAAAGAAGGTTCGAAGGGCTTGGGGGTCATTAACTTCACTGAAACGATAGAGCAGGCCTAAGAGGGATATTGCTTTAGAATTGATGGTTTGTATATGATGGGAAAAATTTAATTTATTGTCTGTGAGAATACCTAAGTCCTTAGATATTGCGATACGACTTGAGAGGAGAACGATACTGCAACGCGCCGCGTGCTGAAATTAATATAAACTCAATAAAAAACAGTACTAAATGTTACACTAATATGTATGCAACCCACAATACTAAGATGAGACCTTGGCATGAATGTTAGCCTTCTGACTAAAAAAAAGAATCTCCACCTCCAATCTAAGCCAACGTTTTGAGCACTTAGTGCCCTTAGGGTATCGAGAAAAAAACATAAAAATGTTCCCAATTCTCATACTAGCATAAATGGATGAAGCTCCTAAGTTCCACAAATTGCCAAGGAAATAACACTTTCTCATTTGGAGTTGTATAATAAATACGAAATGATACTTTAAAAATCAGTGTTCTTCGAAAAACAATCATCATTTTATGATTAAGGCTTTCGACATATTCAAGTATTAAAAAAAAAGTGGATTCGTTCATGGAGAATAATAAATTGTGAACTCCCGACATTTACTCTTTACTGTTCACAGGATTTGAACAAGGCACTATCTATCACACTCTTAGTAAAACATTCAGATTTTAGTTGCATCAAATGTAGGGGTCACGCAGAGTGATTAACTAATATCAACAGAAATATGCCCCACTCAAACAATTAGCATCATCTAGAGCTTTCAGTCGACCGAAAACGGTTGCAAGGGATATTGAACTAATTTCACCCACTGCAGTACACATCTGTCGCTCTTCAGTTTAACTTGGGTCCACCTCCGTATCACCAATTTCCTTCACCACAGGTACGAAATCGTTGATGAAAACGTGACACTCGTGATTTTTTTACGGGCTCTCCACATTTTCAGCATTTGAATTGGTTTTTCATTCATTTTTAATAACTAAATATAACTTGTACTTAACTTCTTATGTAACCACAGCTCGTTTAATGCCAAACTACTGTTTACTCTGACATGCTCTTCCGTGAAGCCTCAATAATGGAAAGAGAATTTTTATTTGAACGCGAAATTCATCCCATCAAGTTGAACACATTATCCATCAAGGCAATTGATGGAATTCCCTGGCCATAATTTAAGATTTACTCTCCACATTTCTATTTCTCGTCTTATCCGATACAGTGCATTTAATTTGGGACATATTTCTCTAATTCCTCTTCCTCATAATTTCGTCTTGTACCCACGTTCCCATAATTTCTTACTTGGCGAGTGAACTTCGCATTAACTACGAAATAAGATAATATACCGTCCAAAGGTTTTATCACCACCCTGATATTTAATTTCGTAACACATGATGGGAGAAATAATTCACTTTGTACTTATTCCACGAATTTATTTTAACCCAACCGGTTTCGGAATATTTTCGTTCCGAATTATTTCTCCCATCATGCCGTCATTCCACAAAGTAGAGCCTGCAACAGTTGAAGTTTTTCGTTAACAATTGGCTATATCCTTTCCATGTATGCCTGCTCATGTATGTATCTTCAGAATTGTTCCCCAAATAAATTCTTGGCAGTCCATGTTTATTCTTCTTTTTTGTAATTAAACTGAGACGTCAAGAGAAGAAAATGAAACGTACTCTTTCAAACACTACTCCCTTCGAGTATTAGTTCAAGTAGCTGGCGACTCTAAAAACATATTTCAGACTGCTTAAATCATTAACCACGGCTATCAGGCATGCACCTATATGTGATGCTGAATCTTTTATCGTGAAAGTGGTCCCATTTTGCGACATCCCACACTATTTTAGCTGCCAGCGAAACGGCTTTTATTCTCGAAACGTAGACGGGAAGGTATATCATGAACGGTGGTGAAAGGTAAGAGCCATCAGCTGTTGTCAGGTCGATAACGCTCCAGTCTTCCAAAAGGCTGTGAACTCGAATCCTGTCTTGGACATGGATGCCGTGGTAGTCTTGGGGTCAAATTTAGTTTACTCTGGAGCACCCTCCTGGGGAACCCTTAAGAAGAGGCGTTGCCAGGTAGAAGGGAGCATTCAGATATAGTTTTTATACCATGATTTACCTGCATGTAAACTTAAGAGCATTGGATTAATGAGTTAAATATGGTTTTCTGATAATTATTTGTACTCAATATATTTAAGGATGAAATGAAAACTCACTTGGTTAATTCCACTGATGACTTAATTAACACGACTCGGGTTTCCACACATTATGTAACTTCCAGGAATTACCCAAGTGAATTTTCATTTCACCCGTAATGGATATGTTCCACAAGACCAAGTCTACTACAATTTTCTGTTTTAATTCTCATATTTGGCCCACGTTACGAAAGGATCAATCAATATTTCTACGCCCTCTCCGGATTACGTCTGCTCGAAAGGGTTGGTTCATCTACGTTAGAGATTCGCAGCCTGAGCTAACCGTATTCCCAGAGGTTACGGTCTGGTCCAGTAGGCACGGTGAATAGCGGGTAAATAAGTATAATAATCAATAAACAGATTCCAAGAATAGTGATGCCATATAAATTTCCGGAATTTTGCATGTTGGAAGTGTGTGTCAGCTACACCAGCAACATTCTTCTCTTTAAAGATGCATGTTAATCTGCGAATTTCTTTCTTATCACAATGAATGGGAACAACTAATGATTTAGTGAAAGTCAAGGGTGTACGGGTTAAAAAAAAGGTAGGGAGCCCGTGTGTCGAACAGTAGTGCGGTCTAACCATCACTCCAGAAGTTGACGCACCATAGAACTTAATTCCACTGTTACAAGAGAGAAAATAGTTTCGGGTGAATGGAGAAACGGGTGAAGGAGGCAACGGAGTTTTGCAGGCGAAAGGTTGAGGGATGATGGTGGTCACAGATGAAAGCACTGCCGTGCCGGGTCCGCAGCTGACACGAATGCAATTCAGCCTCCTTCAATTTCAACCTCCCGGCAACCCCATGCACCTTCCCCACACCACGTCCCAGATTTCACCCCCGTTTCCACCCCCTGCTTTGTTTCCACGACTCATTGCCGCCCTGGTTCGTCGGATCCTCCCACTTCAGCAAGCGAACGGCTCAGCTCGAATCGTAAAGAAGAAAATCAAAGGACTGGCTTTTTTCTTACGACTCGTCCTCATCCACCCGAGTGCAGTCTCCGCCTTCGTCGCCTCCCGGGTGGTTTCCTGGTTGCGAAACTCGGCCAAGGAGAAAGGTCAGTCACATTCAAAGGGAGGGACGGGATTGCATTTGCCGCCGTGACAAAAGCGGATGGCATTTAGCCCCCGTGGTGATCGCCACAACTTCGCGGTGATGTTCGGGATGCTCACGCGTTCGGTACGTAATTCACCACGACTGAACCTCCTCCTCCCGACATATTTTCCGTCCGTAAATAAATTTGCAACTCTCCTAGGCACAGGGTGAGAGTTAAGACAGCCTATCTGAACACGCAAATCATATGCATTAGGAAATTAACCGAGCAATCGAGCTTCCCTAAGGCGATACTTTTCTAGTGTTCATACTTTAATGGAAGTTCCACCTTTGTAAAATAGAGATGCAATAAAGATTGATATGTAGATAAAAAGGACCAGTTTCCTTTTCGTCCCACAAAAGAGGAATCAATCATAAACGACTTTGATAAATTTCCTGAAGATGCAGACCATTTGAAGCTACTGGTGGATTTTTAATAACTCCGCGTGAAACATAAGTTTCTTTTTTCTCTGCTAAATATTGTTGGTTATATATTTATTGATGGCATTTTTCCTGTGTAAAACGATTGATAATTACACGGAACACACAATACGTAACAATAACAGTTCTCTTTCTTTGATTTATTACATAAGCGCTCGTGCTTGAAGGAAAGGAATGACTACAGCCTAGCAGCCAATTTAACTGTTGAAACCAGAAATACCATTGCAGTTGTAGCAAACTGATTAAATTCGGTCAGTAAATATCTCTTAAATTCGGTCTTTAAATATCTATTGCTCTTTATGAGTGAACGTGCACCAGTTGGTTACTCTTATTTATCTCACATTGCCTCTAATTTATCAGTACATCTTCCTGTAAAATCACGGATTAATAGCAGTATATGATGTATTTGGTTGGTAAAATAATTTTTTTTACTAAGCCTTCTACAGCCGGATGTAGGAAAAAAGATTTTCCCAATTTTTCATGAATTTGTCCTTATCTTAAAGAAATTGTATCATATTTCAGAAGTTGGCTCTCAAACTCGGGTACAGCATTACCAAATGACTCAATAAGAAGGTACCATGATATGATTAAGAAAAGCACCAAAATATTTATAAGAATTTTCTTCCCTTGTAGGATAATGATAATTTTTCAAAATTTTAATGTTTTTTCTACACTTAGTCAACTTCCTGGAACCCATAAAATCCTCTTTCATTTTCATAAAAAATGTCGCCAGTGGACCTCTTCCAGTTAGATTAAATGTTTTGGAAAGAGAAAAATGACCAGCCTTGCAGAATCATCAAGTGAGAGGTGAATGGCAAGTGTTTCAAAGCTGTGCAAATGTATTTTTGCATTAATAATATTTTTATGAATTCAAGTATTGTTAAAGAAATTATGTGAGATCACATGTTTATGCTATAAAAATAAGAATAAAATGCATTCCACATGCATTATTTCGTAGATTAAGCCTTCATTTGGAATAGGTATTAAAAGCTTAGTTTTCATGAGGTATTTCAAATTAGACTTACTAAAATCAAGAAATATAACAAATGCCAAATCATTCAAGCTTCTCAGGGGTCGTAAATAGTTTCTGAGTGGTAGAAGTATTAGGTTATCAGGCACACCAACTGCTAATCCTATATCGCACAGTCTGACCAAATGTAATCCCAAGACAATCACACCACCATTGCTTGAGGCGGGGTTGCCAGGTCAATGTGTAATGAACCTTTCCTATGGCCATCGGCTGCTTCCGCGTTACTTACTCAAAGTTCCAGGAATACACACTTTCTTTGTCAGTTACATGCATATAAAAAAAGTAGGGAGCATTAAGGCATATTTAGAAAAATTATGAATTTTTATGAAAGTTTCTTTGAGTAGACTTTGTTAGAGCTCCCTCAAAGGAATAAAATAACCGTTAAGACCTATGCCTCAAATTCATCTGATGCTGCTTTTCTGGTTCTCCCATCAAGAACATGGACTTCTTCCTATATAGTCTTTATTAACCCCATATAAAATGGGACCAGCTTTTGTTTGCCGACCGGCAACAACCGGGCTACCAACAGTGGAAAAAAATCCAGAAATCAAGACAGGAATTATGGATGTATTTTTCTTGAGACAGAAGTGGTACAATGTGGTTGTTTACCTTATTTTTTTATTGTCGGATCTGATAAGAGATTGTAAAATAAAAAGACTGCTATTTTTCCATTTGTTGATCCATCAATTAGATAAGCAATGAAAAAACTTTTGTATTTAGCCTTTCAGGAATGTGAGAATGCAAAAGAATAGTACGTCAACCACTTCATCCAATCACAACTGAGACCGCAAAGCTCCTTTGCCTCATGACAATTGAGGACACTCAGCTGACTGCGATTCTGGCAATGGAAGAGGTTGCGACAGGATCTGAGCGAGCAGACCCTCCGACCCCCCACTCCACAGTACCCTAAAAACAGTCAAGGACAGGAGGTGGATGATGTAGTTATCCTTAATGCAGCTCATTCCAGCGGGTGTCAATTTTGGTTATTTTAATTTTTGATTTTTGAAAGAATGGCTCTGGTAAGATGATTTTTTCACAAAAATTCACTTTTATTTCCATCCAGTGGTGCACCCACGGTTGGGAGGGTAGGAAGGGGGTGGGTGATGGGCCCTGGTCCTCCACTTAGCTCTCCACAAAACCCAAATTTATCTTTAACTGACAAGTCACAGTCAAATGGTAGCAGCAATTGTAAAATTAGGAAAAACTCATTGCATCATTTAACTTGAGTTGACTAGACCAAAGATAGGGGAAGGGCTGTTTTATATGTGCTATGACACATAACTAACTTAACTTAGGCCTAAAAGTTTTTGAATATTATTGTTCGACTATTATTACATCTGATATGGCTACTTATAGTATGCATACATGCAATAACTAATATGACCTACGAAAACATTGAAAATATACTGATTAAAATAGCATTTTGGTTACACTTTGGGAAAGAATGGGCAGATGGCTTCCCCCCCATAAAAAATTTCTGCTTGCACCACTGTCTCCATCTAACAATTTTGCTCAAAAAATAGCGATTTTAGTTCCGATAACACCCCTATTCTATAAAATACATAAGTATAAACTGGAAAGCAGTTTCTTTATAAGGAGGAAAGGAATGTGAAAAAGAATGATAATGATGCTCAGAGGAAAAACTAAGGGGGAAAATAGGTAGTTGTAATTAACTGGGCAAGTCAACTGACAGTTGAGACCACTAGAACCAGTAAATGAGAATTTACCAGGGAATTGAGGGAGCATGAATGAAACCTAGCACTGGCAATAACCTATAATTAACATGAAGAACTGAGTAGTTCAAAGTGATCCAACCAATGGATGGAGCAAAGATCTTCAGACAGACAGAGCACAGACCAATGGATGGAGCACGGAGTTGCCCTCATATAGCTATCAAACGGTCCACTGTTCCAATAAATTTATCTTCAAGGGGGCAAGGGTTGTAAAGGGACTAGAATGAGGGCAGAGGAAAATGGGAGCGAGGTGTCAATCGAAATGCACCAGTGGTTAAGGAGGACAAGTAATACAAAGGGAAAGTGGATAAGAAAATTAATAAGTAATACATAGGTATTGCAATAAATTCTGCAGATTCCGACGATATTGCTGATCACATCCAATTCTACTGCAAAAGGTATTGGCATATGCGAAAGATATTCTTTTGAAGTCCAATACCCAACTGCAAATGGTAGAAGAACTGCATAAATTAATGGAACTGTGTGTGAGCCAAAATGACTTCCTTTTCAATGATGTGTTCTACCAACTAAAGTCAGGATTGTTAATGGGATCTCCACTGTCCCTCCGACTAGTAGAAATTTTCATTGATAATTTAGAAGCCAAAATATTTAGTTCCGAGAACCACAATATCATCATGTGCTATATTGGTACAGATACGTGGATGACATCTTGTGTTGTTGGACAGGCTCAGAAAGACATATCTTCCTCAAGTTTCTAAATTCAATGCATAAGGCTATAAAATTCACAAAGGAATCAGCAGTTGACAGTACACTCAACTTTTTAGATCTATCCATTGATATCAGCGGCCAAAAAAATTCATTTTCTATTCATAGAAAATCCACCTACACCGACCAAGTGATCCCGGCAGACTCTAGCCACCCCATGTCCCACAAATTAGCCGCCTTCCACTCCTTGCTCCACAAACTGACCAATATCCCTATGACCAACCACCTCTACCACCGAGAACTGATAACTATCAAGACCATCACAGTGAATAGTGGCTATAGTGAAAAGATTATCGATTCCTTGCTCATGAAGAAATGACATCAGCAAGCAGTTCATTCAAGCACATCCCTCTCGACAGATCAGTCCAATGGTCGTAAGTCGTGCAAAATTCCATTCCTAAATCAACTTTCACTCAGAATAGCAAACTATATTCCCAAAGACAGATACAGGGTAGAATACTACACCCCCACTTCCCTGAAGAAAATTCTCTGCAGAAACAAAGACGCCATAGACAAGTCAAGAAAGAGCAGAGTCTAGGAGATCACTTGTGACTGTGGTGCCAGCTATATTGGCCAGACAGGCCGAGATTTCAAAACAAGATCAAAGGAACATACACAATGCACGATCCAAGGCAACTCTTACTCTATGGTGACGAAACACTCATTAGAACAGAACCACAATTGTGATTTCGAGGCAAAAGTGCTCCATATTCAGACCAAAGGAAGGAAGTTAGACGCTCTTGAACTAATTGAAACCATACAGTGACAGAAAAAGAAGATTTCCCTCCTCAACGATCATGTGTTCAACACCAGTTCTCCCTTTCTCTCCATCAGTTTCCCACAGTGACCCCCCCCCCTCCACGGCCCTACACCCCCGTTTTTGTATACTACACTTTGAGACCAAGTCCGAATCCCACAGACCCTCCCACACCCCAGCCACCCTCAACCATCTCCAAAGACTTTGATGACCGGTGCCCACTCCGGAATCCACCACATGGGACACCCGCAACAGTTCGACCATGGTCAGTGATGAGGCCCCTTCCCTCCCCGGGGCCTCGACTCTTTGTTTCTCCAGTGACAACAAGCTGCACCACATGGCACCTTATTTGCAGCTGTGACAATGCTTCCAGGATCCGAAGGGAGAAAAAAATAGCCCCCTTGGATATAGCAGACCACTCATTTTTTTCCTCTGCAATCGTGGCCCGTGATGCATTTGTGAATAGTGACTGAAGAATGCAGTTGGGGGTAACTTTGATGGCGGTGTCTATTTGGCACCAGGATCCTCCAAGTGCACAAATTTCGAAGGAATCACAATTTCCCTAACATTCCATGAACTGGAGAAAAAGTCCATGCAGTCACATTTAGGTTTATCAACATCCTTGCTACTGTCACATTCTTTAATGCTGGCTTCCTTTTTTGATGGAATATTTCACTTCAGTCAGAACCAGAAAAAAATATTCACCATCGGGGCCTGGGATCTCGGATGCTATCTTTTCTCTTCGTAGCATCTTTTCCACATCCGCCACTGTACCATTGTGATCATAATTTCTTATCATCTACACCCGGTGCTGAAACAACTTTAGTTATTATCCCTATTAAAAAGGTTACAGCATACCTCAATGGTAAGAGCTCAGTTATGACCAATGATCCACTCATAACCAAAGTGAACTGAATAGACCTCACCGGATACTTTGGTTTATATAGGCTTTGCCCACATTTTTACATTTTACCCATATTTCATTGTATTTTTCTTAAAACTGAAGGAGGGAAAAATGTTTTATGAATGTTTTCTACTCAAGCGCTACCCTTAGCTATTGATAATTGGATCTACACATGATACTACAGCAGAAAATTGAGTGACACCCTATATTTCGTATCTTTCTTTCTATCTTTCATCATAGAACAATTGAAGACCTGAGTGCAAGAACAAGATAATAACCAAAAGTGAATTTTCGAGAAAACTCCGGCTTGCTGGACCATTATTATTAATTATCTGGTTCTTGCACTCAGAGAGCAGAACGTAAAATTCCAACAATGTCTGCTGAACTTATTTAGAACTTACCATCGAAAATGACTATGTCTACTGGTAAAGGGCTTCATGTCTTTGTGGAAATCTCATTTTCGCAAAAAGTAGTCATTATCTGGTTCTTGCACTAAGGTCTTCAATTAGATAAACCTATAAATATGTATTCAGCCTAAAAATGTTTTCAATACAGACAGAAGCACTACAGATACAATAATTTGAATGTTGATGTGGAAACTTCAGTAGTCACTAGACTTCTCCACTTTGAAACATAATTGTACGTCTCCATTTTTTTCTTTAAATGTTCCCTCAGGCCAAATTGAAATATGTATTACAATGCATGTATATTTGCAAGTAGTGTTGTGCAATAGAAAATTGCCAAAAAAATAATTTATTTTTGTTATTAACAATTTTAACTAGCAGACACCCGTGTCCACCATGGCGTTAGCATAGCAGTCAACAAAGTTTTTACTACCAGGTATTTTTTGATTTATCAAATTTTGGTAGATATTTATATTATGTGTATGAGAAGTAAATGAACGTAGTGAAATACTATGGTCTTATACCAATTATACTTAGTAATATACTTTTTAGAAGCAAACATACATATATATTTTCTCTCCAGCACCAACGTGATCCACCCCTACTGCGAAGGCGGACACTGGTGTCCTCTGCGGCTTCTACTTTGTCCGCTCCAGTTGTGTAAACTCGTGTCCGCTCTAATGGTATAGATGCCACACAGTCGCGAAGCTATAAGTCATTGCTGAAATTTACACCAGTTTTTTCTGTATTTTTTGTATGACTTCTGCGCCTATGCAGTTGCTACTTTTTCATCGAGCTTCTACATTTGTATTCTCAGTCCTCCTGTCCCACCTCAATTCATATTTTTTTTTTCACACCTTGAGCTATTTTGTTTTCCGGCAGAAAATCTTTTTCGACGAACATAGAACATTGTTTGGATCTTCAAATCACCAACTCAACACACAGTAAACATTTCTACTTTTTCAAGATATGTCCAACATAGTATTTCACCATTTAGACGTACATATAAGGTGATTTTATGTCCAGAGAAGACAAAACGTTTTGAAAAGCCTTGGCTGTTACAGAGCATCATTTGCTCCTACACGGGAATAATCTGGATGAGACTGACATGGTGCCGTTTTCTGTGTGATGTTCCCACCATTTTATGCTGGTATGTTTGCTTATAATTTTAATTACAATATTGAAGCTACTTAGGCTTGCTAGGTTTCAAAGTCCATTTTCTAATATAAGAAACGTTGAAACAATTCAACTTTATGTCTCATTTTTAGCACTTCAATATGGATAAATTCACTCCACAGACAAAATTAATCGTGGAAGAGGCTAAGAAGATATACGTAGAAGAAACATCAGATTCCGAAAGTTTAGCAGGAACCAATGGATTTATCCATTCCAGTGATGAGAACACCGGAATGGAGACCTCAACTGATGATTCCATGCAGGAAGTCGAAATGCTGGTCGAAGTGGTTTCCGATTCATCAGATGTAGAACAAAGTGAAAGTGAAAATGAACAGCTGAATAGGGGGCGGCTCTCATCAACACAAGATATGTCATCTGATTTTTGGGACTGAGCCAGCGAAAAACCAACAAAATTTTCAGTTAGGGGTCAGAGCGGACTTGGTGCTGCAGTAGCAGATATGAGAAATCTTTCTGCATTTGGAATATTTTCTAAAATTATTGATGATGAAATTCTTGAAATGACAGTGCAGCAAACAAATATTTATGCTCAGCAAGTGAAAGGTCAGCGTGTTTCTAGGAAATCTCGCATGGTAGATTGGAAACCAACAAACGTTGTCGAGATGAAGAAGCTGCTTGGAATTCTAATTCATATGGGTGTTGTGAAAATGCCAAATCTATCATACTACTGGGGTTGAAGTTTCATTTATTGTAATGATGTAGCTCCTCATATGAGCAGAAATCATTTTGAACTCTTATTACGGATGTTGCACTTCTCTAATAATGAAGAAAATCCCAGCAATGATCGGTGCATAAAATACAGCCAGTCTCGGATAAAGTTGTTTGTAAATTTCAGGGAATGTACACACCTGGGGAAATTTTATGCGTTGATGAATCAATTATACCTTTTCAGGGTAGGTTGGCAATGAAAAGGTACATTCCTCAAAAAAAGGCTTAAATATGGCGTAAAAATTTTTAAGTTGTGCTCAGGGAAGGGCTGTGTGTGGAATATGTAAATTTATGCAGGGCGAGTGCGTGATGCTAGACGATCCTTTACCAAGGCAGTAGTTTTGCAACTCTCAGAGAAGTTACTTGATGTTGGAAGGAAGATTATTACAGACAATTACTACACCAGCTTAGAGTTGGGAAATTCACTTCTTGATCGCAGGACACATTTGATTGAAACTCTTCGCAAAAATTGAAGGGGAATACCAAAAGATACCGTCAAAAAACTTAAGAAACAGGAGATTGTAGCCAGGGAAAATCAAATGGGAGTATCTATCATGAAATGGAAAGAGAAATGCAATGTTTTGCTTTTGTCGCAGGCCACTCAAATGAAATGGTAGAAGTGCAAAGATACAGATCAAAGGTAATGAAACCAGTAGCTGTTCTACAATACAATGAGGGAAAATCGATAATTGATCTTCCAGATCAACTTTCATCCTACTCAACGGCATTACGTCGACTTTGAAATGGTACAGAAAAGTGGCTTTACAACTTATTTTGGGGACATCGGTATTAAATTCTTATTTCCTTTATAACCTAATAAGTGATAGTAAGATTCAGATAGTAAAATTCAGGTAAGCACTAATTGTATCTCTTTGGGCAAATGAGACAAAAGACAAGAGATCCCTGACCCATCTCATTTTGCCACAAACATTGAGTAAACGATGCATGGCTACTCATTCTTTCAAAAAGGAGGAAGGAAGTGCAAGAATCAATCGGTGATATTACCCAAGTTGCTACCATAAAAAACTACAGGGGAAATTGAGAAAAGCAAAGTAAAGAAAGTTACAACATACTGTAATGATTGTCTGAAAAAACCACGCTTTTGTTCACAGTGCTTTCATAAACATCATATGTAAAAAAGATACAAACTGTAAATTTATACAATAAACACTGGTGATTGAAACTAGAAATACCTATATAATTTTTATTTATTTCCTCCACTTTGAAATCCGTTGAGGTAAGTGGCAATGTAAAAATGAATGTCTCCGTGAAGAAGGCCCAATATGACCAGCAAAATTATGGGCAAGCTGAAACTGAACTATAAAAAAATCTCAAAATATACTTCACTTTAGCAATTCAGTTCATTCTTAGGGATGCATAATGGTACGAAAAATGTAATAACAAAATTTGATTGCAAAAAACTTCTTCCTCTGAAGATCAATTTTTGCTATAATTGATTCGAAAACATTAAAATTTTTAAAATGTTAGTAATTTAATATTGTTTAATCTCCCCAGTTCTGAGCCTGCAGTAAACTACAAATAATTTTAAGACAAATTAAAAACATTCCCCGACCTTATATTCGGAGATGACCACTGTCCGATATGGTAGTAAACGAAAAAGTTGTAAAATATGAGTAATATTCATGAGATCCGAAAAATGTTGACCGAAAAAAAAAATAAAAACCAAAGGTAGGAGTCCATTACTTATACCATAGCGGACACAACAAAGGCGCAACAGTAAGAGAACAGCAGTCACAAAGTGCACTGAGGCGAAGTTTTCTCTTTGGACACCGGTGTCCGCCATGGCATGAAAAGAAAGAATGCCAGCGGACACTGGTGTCCGCCACGGCAGTCAACCTGTTAACTATATTTTTGGCATGTAAAAATAATTTTTAGTTTTTAGAGCTGTGAAAATGTAATCACCAGCCAACATAAATATGTACATATGAAATTAAAATATAACAGCACAGAAATAAACACAAAAATAAACAGGTTTCAAGCCACATTTGCTGATAAACACACTCAGAAAATCTGTCCTCGTATACATATGTTGTTATCATTATAAAAGTATTGCCTAGTACTCAAGTAATATTTCTGCATCAGACTGTAGGTTAATGGTGATCATTTTTCATTCTAGTAGCAGACAAAAAGATTTTAAAGCATAAATTATAAATCTTTGTTCAAGCCAACTTAATAAAAGATGATATAGTGTCATTGACACTCTGAGCCACGGTACCAAATGACAATATATTGTCGCACTGCACTCATAGGATTATGGAAAAATGTCAAGAAAATGACTAGATCACAGAAGTAAGTCGTGAAGTGAAAAAAGCTTAAGAGAAATTTGGATGAAAAACCTCTACTAAGTATTGAAAAACCTTTCAATTTCTGGAATTTCCAAGTAGTATCTTAAAGCACAGGTTGTTGAGTACTTTACGTACCAAATGCATATTTAATGCCCAAAAAGAGTTGTTTTAACCTTTTCCACTCGGGTGTCGAGTGATACTCGACACAGCATAGCTCACGTCCAACTCACGTGTCGAGTGTCACTCGACATTCAGGGGCAAAATTGAGGGGCCTTTAATAATTATATTCTGAGTGGACTACTGGTGTAGACGGTGAAAATATCCAAACTCGGGTGTCGACTGATACTCGACACAGCGTAGCTCAGTACCAACTCGCGAGTCGAGCGTTACTCGACACACAACACGTGTAATCCAGGGGCATTTAAAAATAAATTCCAAGTGGACTACAGATATAGAGGGTGAAAAAATCGAGTGCAAAGGGTTAAAGTATGAAAGAAGTCATTAATAAGGTATTATGCTTTAAGGAGATTTTAGTTAACTTTAAGAACAGCTAAATCTTCATTTCTGAATCAAAATAAAACCTTAAAGATTTCACATCAACAATCGATAACAATTCTCACAACATTACAAATCAAGATGCATTTTCAAGAAGTTTATGAAACAAGAAAAAAGTTCATTTCCTTTGTACTCAGATTTTTTTCTACCTCATTACCAGTACTGCACTTGGAATTTCTTTTTTTATGTATTATAGAAGTAAGGAAAAGTCGTGAATACTTGGACAACAGTTTCCAATTATTTTTTATATTATTCCTCTTTTTGCAACAATATCCTAAAAGATGACCAGGGACCAATGCACATTTGTCGAATGGCGGAATTGTGAATAATTAGTAATGGGATTTTTGTACAAGAAACATCTTAAAGTTGTCTACTTCATTTTCAATTTCTACACAATCATGATCCATGTCATTCTTATCAATAATATGATTAAAACAAATAAATTTCCAATATTTACCAGTTTTTAAAATGCTTCTAACAGTGTTGTCTGTTAGAAGTTTGTCATCAATACTCTAGTTAAGTTTTTCTTCAACAAGTTAGGAGACTTTCCCAAAGTTGGAGAATTTTATGGGTACGTGGAAGACGACTATACGCATCTGATGAAAAGAGCCTGAGGACACCTCAAGTTACAGTAACCTATGAAAAAATACGTAAAATACATAATGGATCACATTACAAAGAAAAATATAAGGGTTCAGTTAGAGTCATAGGAAATATGTGTGTATCAAGTTGAGTTAGCTTATACAGCTAATGTATGGAGCCAAATATAAACAAAGGCCCATCCAATAGAAATTATACTTTGATGACACTGCCCTTGGAGCTTATGTTTAATCATCTAATATTACCATTATCCAACAAGGCAGTGGACCTGCCTTTTGCTATGCCGAAACCCTTTAGTACTGTTACTAATACTGAATACTGTTAAACCATATAAAAGTTTTTTATGGCACATTGAAACCCTTTAGAGACAATGATAACCAGAAGATGCATTTCAAAGCATTATACTACTTCAAAATAAAAAAAACAGTAAAACCTCATATTTGCGCTATCGGAATTTAGGTTTTCTGGAATTCAGGTACAAAGTTTTTATTGGGTCCAATCCAATTTCCTATTTCTCCAAGTATGGCTTCGCCATATGAGAAAAGGCATTGCACAATGTATAAGAATTTTATAATGGGGTCGTTTACCATATTTTCTTATCACCGAATCTGATAGTTTGTAAAATAAAAAGACCCGAATTTTTCCATTTTTTGATCCATCAATTATTTCTCGAGTTATAAGCGGAGAAAAACTGATGTTTTTTACCCTATTGGAAAAGTGGGCATGGTACCACCTCTGACGTATATTGACTTCGTCCGATCACAACTGAGCCCGCAAAGCTACTTCGCCTCATCGCAATGGGGGGGACACAGCTGACTCTGCCAATCGGAGCAGTTGCGACAGCATCTGTGCGAGCAGACCTTCTGAGATCCCCCCTCCACTCCCTTCCCTTCCTCAACAAGCAGTCAAGGACGGGAGGAAAATTACGTCAATGTTATCAAAGCAGATTTTTCGGTGGGCGTCACCTTTTGCGTATTTTAATTTCTGATTTATGAGTGAATGGTTGTGGTTAGAAGATTAACTTGTTCACTAAGATTCTTTTTTCGTCACCATCTAATGATTTCGTGTACAAAATTGTGATTTCAGTTCCGAGTAATTATGGACTTGAGAATGTCTAAGGTTAGTTGTGTTGGTTGAAACTGAAAATTGTCCTTTTCCCACTCTTTGCATTTTCCCGCAATGCATACTTTTTTACTAGTGGTTCCTAGAAAAGTGTAAATAAGGGGTTTTACTGTATTTGAAAAACATCCATGACATAAATTCAACATTTTCTGGAACTTGAATTTGTCAAATTAATGAGTTCCAGGTACAGTAAAACTTGTTCATAACGGTCACGCATGTTACGAAATCCTGCTTATAATGAGGTGAGTTCTTGGTCCCTTGGACTTTCCCATGGTTGCAATGTTAAATATCCCGTACATAACGAAAACGGATGATACGAAATCCGTGCTACAGCAAACTATTCTTTGGTCCATTGGCGAATTATTGTCTCTTTTATAACGAATTTCTGGCCATCTCCGTAACCTAACCACCCCTTCCCGCAACAAGTAAGTAAGTTGTTGCCATGCATAGCCATTACTTTAGCCTACCTCAGAGCGATTACGTGCGGCAATGCAGCTAATTGGAAAATCCTGCCCTTCAGGAATGCAATGCATAGGAAAACTCTTCATTGTGAACTGCATCATGTTCTGTGAAATATTTTTAATAACTTTAAAATACAAACACTAGTTTTATGTTACTAACTAACTACATAGACGAAAATTAATGTTGCAACACTGCAGAAAACGTAATCAACCTACGCTACAAAATTAAAATATAAAATACTTATCTAACCTGTTCAGTATCACCACTACATTTTCCATTTAATTCAAACTTTGACATAAAAAAAGAGACGATTGTTGATTGGCATTTCGCAGTGTCTGAGACTGCATAGGCAACATTTTCAAGGCGGTGAATCATCCCAAACACTTCCTCACCCATGTTTATCTGGCACATGCTTTGCCAAAATGTTTACAGCACTTCCTTCCCCTCCGCTGGAGTCACTGGCGGGCGTTCCTCATTCTGGCTTTTAGATATCAGTTATATCAATGGATATTTGATCAACAACTTTGGATTCACCATTAATTTGCCCATACACAATTGCTTTCCTCTTCCTAAACGGATCCAACCATCCATTGTTAGCAGCAAACTCTTGAATATTGAACACCTCTTTGAGCTAAATCAGTAAAAGATGCATAGAGGATGAGATGTCGTATTTCTTTGCATTTCATTTTTTGAAATGGTAGGATTATAGTTCACCTCGTTAATAATTTTTATCCTCTCATTGATAGATAGAGATTTCTAGAACTTTTATTATTTTAACTTCAGTTGCAGCCTGATCCGAAGACATTGTCATGAACTTATCACCAGAGTTGCTAACAATCACAACACTGGAGGTCGATTTTCTGGAGTCTGAGTCATAATGTTGTGCTGCGTAAATTTATAGAGGATGAAGAGTTGAGAGTTCAGTAGTGACCTTACTTGCAAATATCAGCATTTTTGACACAAAGTAGTCAAAGAACAAAGTATCACAATCTACATTGAAGTAGAGCCCAGCACTCCTTGCAATTAAAGACCATCAGACTTGATAAGGGGACTTAAAAAGGGGATGTACATCTCAGCAGTCCGCATCTTAAAGAAGCGGAGAAAATAGCCAGTTGTTTGAATCTTTAAGGATTTGCAGCTACCAATGGGATGACTGGATCAGTTTACACCCCACTGCTGGCAAGTCATAAGTTTATATTATTTTAATGTGAGTGTAACTTCATATCCTTCGTTGTGAACATGAAGCTACAATTTCTTAACTGCCGATGATATCGTGCTTAGCTTAAGAAAAATAAATGTACTGTACCTTGATTACTTTCAGTGTAGATGCTGATCGCTTGGAGTTTATAGAGCGTGCCTTCTCCCTTCCCCCTCTGTAATTGCCGGCAATATCGTGTTTGGCTTAAAAGATATTAATGTGGACCTGATTAGTTTGAGTCAGAAATGCTCATAGTTTGGAATTGTCAAAAGAGCGTGCCCGCTTCCTTTCCCCATCTTTTTCACCAGATAGAATGATGACTGATTTCATCAAAATGCAACAGATTTTAATGGCCCGATATCTTGAGTTTTGCAGCGCATTCTTTCATTTTTTTCTTTCACTTCGCATCAAAAATATTGAAAAGGAGTCGTACAACATAATTCTTTACTTATCAATCAATAATGAAGCGATGAATCAATTGATTACTGCATTTTAAATTTCTTGAAGCAAGTGAAACCTGGAAACCTCACATATGGATTTCCAATGTCATAGTCCACATGCATAATATGCTACAGGTGCATCACTAAAAAGGTGGTGTAAGTCAAAAGAAGAGTGTGTGTAAATATTTATTACCAAACGGATCATAGCAGAGCACTCTTATGTCAAAAGACATTAATAATATTCAAAATTGTTACTCATTACGAGCCGTCACCATGGGAACAGATTAGTGCAATGTTTTGTGACTGATAAACTAGTACAGTTGAGCACCCTTAATCCGGGAATCCCAAAATGGGGAACACCCATAATCTGGCAATTTTGCCATGACCATTTACCTGATACTTTGTGGAAAATGCCAAAAATTTTTTACTGAAACATTGCTTCATAACCTGCCGAGATATTACTCCATTCTTGATGTTAATTTTCCAATTCTGAGAATCAGAATGATTTACACATTTCCGGTACTTCGCATACACTGGAATTATTCTGCAACTTGAACTAAACATACAAAATTGAAGACATCACTGAGACGGACTACAGTTTACAGATTGGCAACTTTCAATGGCGGGCACATTTTGATTGACCACAGGACGTAATTTGATAAAATTATTTGTTATCTGCTAATGTTTCTCACTAACCATGTCTAATCTCTACAGTTGCAACAACAGCAGAGGAGTGAGCATCAGTACAAAACGTTAACAATTGTAGAAGTGCCAGTTGTGAAAAAGCTCGACACTGTTCCATCAATGCACCAATTGGTAAAGCATTTGTCCGAAATATACTGCGTAGGATCTTCGACAGTATAATAATATAACACATTAAGAAGCAGAAAGAGAAAATCCTCAAAATTTTGCAGTTAAAGTGACACAAAGAAATGGATGACAGAGAGAAAACTATGAAAGACAATTTAAGTGTTGATTTTACATAGTGTGGTTTCCATTGCGTTGAAGTGAAGGGCTTAGTTAGTACGTATGGCCAAATGCTAATGAAGCAGGCTAAACTATTTCAGAAACATATAATCTAAAAGACGTATGGGAAACTTTGCGTGCATGGAATAGTATTTCACAGTCAGTTCTAAAACAAGCGTGGTTTAAATTGTGGCCTGCTTTGAGGCTTGATGTAGATGAAATAAGTGGGGATTTCAGACTTTCATGTTTCTGACGATAAGCATATGATGATGGAGATGGTTGACTGTGCAAATAGCATCCATAACCCTGAATTAAAGGAAATGGAATTGGCAGATTTAGAGGAATGGATAGCTTGCAGCCACGATTCTCTCACCACGCTACATATTTTCACTGATGATGAAATCGCGGAAATGGTAATTCACAACAATAAATCTGAGTGGGGATGAAGATGACGAGGCTGAAATTGTTGAAAGAAGACTACAATTAATGATGATCTTTAAAGAATCATCCAGTCCGATCGCCTGCGACGTAGTGATGGGCGGCCGTACAGACGACAACCACGTGTTGACATTGTGCTGAATCAGCTGATAACAAATCAAGCACGGCAGAAATATGTTGCACGAAGCACATAATAACAAATTTTATAGTATACCCTTTTCCAATAATTTTATTACACTTTTAAATGAGCAGTAATATGATGAACACTATGCTTAGCTACCGTTATTTCCACTCACCGCGCAACTTGGATACTTTTCAGTAATAACTTTGTGAATTAAGAAACCATTTCTATCTGATTATTTCCAGTGACTCTTTTAATAATTATGTTCAGTAAATCACAAATGAATATATTTTGTCATAAATAATTGACTCCTTACAATGAAAACATCCCGGACGTCAAAAATAGACCAATCGCCATGCATAACCCATAGTCCGGCAAAATCCCTAGTCCATTACTTCAGTCCCGACTGTGCCAGATTAAAGATGCTCAACTGTATTGGTAAAAACAATTACATATATGTCATCAACATTAGGATAATTACAAAAGGTTATGCCATGGGGCAATGATAAATTGTTAAGGATCTTTTCCATTAATACAGACAATTAAAGACAAAAACCCTGCTATTATACAATGTTGATAGCAAAAAATGCTCTAGTTTGAATGTTACGAAATCCCATTTATAACGAATTGAAAGGCCGGTCCCCTAAAATTTGTTTTAAGTGAGTTTTACTGTATCTACAAAATTGAAGTAAAGTATAAAAGAAGATTACTCATACAAAACAACATGGAATGTAAGTTTCAAGTGTCACTAAACCTATGAGTAGCTGGTGAACTAGGCTCTGTCAATTCCCACTTTGGGTGGTAAGGGTCAAAAAAATCATCAAATGCCTACTATTTTGAACATATATTTGGCCTCTGTCCTTGACTTATATCCTTTAGCCAATGTGCAAGCAAATTTCCATTTAATATCCAAAAATTCACAAATGTGAAGCATAAAAAAAATGATAACACCAATTTCAAAATAGTAATATTTAATTAGAATAATTCAAGCACATCAAATGATGACAAAAATAAGCATGTGTCACCTGATCATAATTCAAGTTCACGGGCTTTCGTAAGAAAAATCCTGTTTCCAGATAAATTCACTTTTGTATGCAGGGCCTGAATCACAACTCTCAGAACATGTGAATATGACTAATGTTCCCCAATCTATGCTCTTTCCAACATCATCCATTTGCAAGTAGTTCAAAATTTGTGGTAGAATCTGGAATAGTTTAAACGATACCCTGGATTAGTAAGGAATAACACCAGCTATTGGTGATCTATAATTGAGCACATACTATATAAATTATCATAAAAGACAAAATATATGTACGCTATACACAAAGTTTTTAACTTTCTTGACAAAATTCATCTTTACGAGTTATATAGGCTCTATTTTCAATATTAACTTTGAAAAAATTGGAAGGTGAGAATTGAGAAATACAAATATAATGCTTCATTAGGAAATTTTTGATGGAAATCACTGGCTACAAGAAGATGCCAATAAAAAGATAACATACACCTGAATGAAACATTTAATGCATACAAAACCTTAGCGAACTATCGTGGGTCTCTTGTAACGGAGTACCAAAAAATTGTGAAGGAGCAATTCACCTGGATTAAGATTCGTAATGTATGTAATAAATATATATAAAGACATTATATAAGAGGTACGTTTCTGTATATTTCACACATTAGTTAGTAAACATTTGTAATTTCTCAAATACTACCTTGACACTCAAGTGTTTGCAGAAAACATGCAGTGGCAATCAACCAGATTAATTTTATCACTTTTTACAGGTGGTAAGTACATAACTACGCTACCTATGCAATAAAGACCAACATTTTATAATCACAACCTGATCTGAACCAAAGGACCTCAAAGAGCCTGAGAGGTGGATTATGTACTCACAAACCCAAGTTAAAGTGCAAACTAATCTGATATTCTCTAAAGTAGCTAAACGTAAGAACTATAGCAAATGACTTAATGATATAATTATGGTTATTTCATTAGTGTTCTCAATGAGAAAAATATGCAAGCAAAACAACATGATCTGATGTATATGAGAATGCACAGACAAGTCTCTACAGAAAATTAGGTTAGACCACGCAATTCAATCTTCAACTGATTTCCACTTTCTTTCCCATTATATGTGAATTAAGAATAGATACTAGAGCAACACAAAAATATATCTTTGCTTAAAGCTCCTCTGCTGCTAAAAAATCATGGGAGAAGAACATAGATAATTTCAAAGATTCCTTAGAAAACAGAAAATATAAGTATACATGTAATGTGTAACCAAGAGCCTAAAACATCTGACTTAAGCAATTGGCTTTGATAACCACAACTTATTTTTTTAATATATAAACATTCAATTGCCACAGGTAAAATTCATAGCAAAACTAAGAAGTAATCTTTTAATGAATGATGCTAGTAAATATGGCTATTCAAGCAGACCTAAAGAAAATTTCAAAGAAAGACACACAAGAATTCAGTTAACTGGTATTTCTATCACTAAAAATTAATGTTTATAAGTTTTTAGGTAAGATTGAAATTGGCCATATAGGGCATATTTTCCTTAAGTTTAAATATTCCATAGGATGATATGCAGAATGATTTTCCACATATATTTTTGTGAATAAAAGTCTTAAATACCAGGGAAATCATGCAAGCATATGAAATATAGTAATAATATATACTAATAATACACAACGTTACAATATCAATCGACCTCTGGAATTAATTACAATGACACTATATGGCTTCCTATTACTCTCCGGAATCTCCATCACATTGGTTTTAACGCTACAATTTCACCCCTAGTCCTGAAGGGAAATTTTGATTGCTATTTATTGCTGTTGTTATCATGATCTTATATTTTGTTATGACGATTGCTATCATGTTACTCTTGATCAGTATGTTTGTCTGCAATAGACCCACTTCGCATCCACTGATTCATTACATGGGTCTGAATTGGCTGCTTGCTGTGGTCCAACCACTCTCCCAGGTTGAGGTAAGTGGTTATATGTCCTCCTGATTGAAATTAGATAGATTTATTCTGAGATACCTCCTGCTTAGGTACAACACAGAAAAGGTACCTAAGTGGAATGTATGCCCGAAGAAATTCTAATTCATCATATCATCACAAAAGCCTTCATAAAGAATGGAGTTTTCATTAATTTCACAGCCTTACTGATGAACCTGGGAAAATAATTATTTACCCATGCCAGCACTCTTGCAGAAAAATGGAATTTTTTTCTTTCCCGTGGTCCTTTCGTGCTCCTCAACTCTGCATTTGATGACTCTCCCTGTTTGGCCAAAGTAGGATTTCGCACATATACATTTAATTTCATATATCCCTTTATTAATTAGATTAAGAATGCAAGGCCTTACGTTTATATCCTTATTCCTTAAGTTTAAATATTCCATAGGATGATATCCCTCATTATCTTTGGGGTTGAGAACCTTGTTGCTATACTATATTTTTAAATTATCTCATTTATCTTTTGTGCCATCCATACCAGGTATGGAATCATGGCACATGCAGATGGCTTTTCTTTAATTTTCTCCTTGGATTTGTTCATTATCAGTTCTTGCAATTCCACCAAATCCTTTCCGTTCTTTGATAATGTCATTCATTGACCTGAAGAAGCCCCCAGAATGATGGGGGAAACCACTGCCCTATGAACAACCAACACAACGGAGATTCCTGAGAGTAATAACTACGAAGCCATCAGTTATTCACTGTGGTAATCTCAAGAGTGTTGACTCTGTATATTACCATCTGGAAAGTAAACTCATAGGTCATCTTTTCATTTGCAAAATCAAACATTACTTTCAAAAATAAAAACAAAATAGGCAAAACAGTACAACAATACACCATATGAATATTAGAGATAGAGGATAGAAAGCAGACTTAAAAAATGTCTGTAGGCAGTAACACCTAGATGGGTAAATATAATACCACATTAACACAAATCCACAACGACGGAAAATCAAAAGCAACGAGAAAAGTCTGTAAACAAATACACTTATCCAGATGAGAATTTGAAAGTTGCAGAGAATTTGAACACACCTGAAATTCAAACTGCCTCTTCCCATTACAGTAAGGGCAATTTGGGATATCTTCTTCTTTGGGAATGTTGTTCGCTGATACCCACAATGGTGTCCCACCTCTTTCATACCGCAAAACTTGATCTGGATTGAAATGAACTCTATTCCGGAATTTCTCATAAGTCTTATCTTCTTTTAATGCCATTGCAGTCAAATCTTCATCCACAGCTGTTTCACCTTCAAGAAGGTTAATGAATGTTTAGAGTAAAATTTCAGGATTCCGAATGAGCGGAGCATACCTAGAAGCTATTGTTTAATGAAACTGCCCAATGATGAGAGGCTTCAAGTGCGCTGTATAAATAAAAGAATGGCTGTCAACAAATTTTGCCCAAATTTGATACTGTGTTCAAGACACATAATTGCAAAAGTCACCATAAATATATGAACTCAACTTTATACACCTTCAAGGAGGAGGTTGTGAAACCTGTTCAAGATTAACAGTTTTGTTTAAAACCTAAAACAGCTAAAGGAAATAATCACATTTTCTTTGGGGTTTCTATTTTTTTGCATAAACTTAATACTGTATATATTCACTGTAAATTAATACATATTAGGTACATCATCCTCAATCAATGAAACTGCTTTCTCCCCCATGCTGAACAACACTATATGGTACCTACATTTACCTTAATGCAGACAAAAACGATCCTATACATACATCCAACCCAGATAGCAAGCCAGCTGGATTCCAGCCAGCATTTCGGCCGGATGAATCCAGCAGGACAAATCGCCTGAAATCCACCAGGAATATGTAGCTTACATCCAGCTGGACTAGTCCAGCTTGAAATCCAGCTGAATTCCAATAGGAATTCAACCAGTTACCCAGCTTGAAACCAGCTGGAATCATGTAAAAAGCATAGCTGGAATACAGCTGGATTCCAGTTTTACACTTAATTAATCCATCTGGATTTACGCTTGCACACTGGCGAATTCCAGTTGGCTTTGTTACGTGGAAAGAAATACATTCACCCATTCGGACAGATGAGCAATCAAAATGATTAAGCGATTCCATAAATTCGGTAAGGATCATCATATGTACCTTGCAATGTGCCTGTTCTGCCTTGGCGAACCATATCTTCATATTCCTTGACTGCTTCCACCTCATTTTTCTCATTTTCATCATCCAATTCTTCAACTTCTATTAATATTTCGAACTCTTTCAACAGTACGTCATTTGAACGTGTTTTCACTTTTTCCAGGGATAGGACTTGAGGAGAAAGGCAAATATTAAATTAACAAGTTAGATCTAAGTGTCAGGGTAAATGCTATACATGCTGTTGGCATACATATTCAAAGAATTGGAAGAAATTTGAGTCTACTTAACAGACCTGTGGAGCATTCCGCCTTGTGGCCAGCCTTCCAATCAATAGCTTGATGATCCTTGCAACAATAAAATAATATTTTACACCTGCTGCACTTACTAGCAGATTTGTTGCCGCAAATGTGACATAACGAGTTATACGTTTCCGCTTTTACATCCGGCCTCCAATTCTCTTCTTCAACGGGAGGATCAAACGGATAGAAGTCATTATCACGGGGCAACTGACAGCGAAAGACTTTAAAGTTTCTGCTGTCATTTTCATCACAGCATTCTGGATTGCGACAAAAAAACACGAATAAACTCCTATGAAAGCACGACGGCTTACTGTCCACTGGAGCGTAAATTTGACACAAATGAATAGTCGGCTTCCCGCATTTTTCACAGCACAGATCTTTTCCACAGGGTAAATTCGAAAACTCTAGCCATGCGGGTTTTCCCCCTATCTTACTGGGAAAAAATCGGCTTTCTAATTTCCAAGGCTGACATTCAACCGCAAATCCAATTTGTGGAAACATATCAGATGAGTCACTTGAATCGTTTGAATTAGTCATTTTTAACGAACACTTTTCACAGAGCACTTAAATAACTTATGAGATGCCCCCAGACGTTGACACTTTTGTAATACACCAATGGCCTCAATACCGTATTTCATATATTGTTGTGATTCTCTCATCGTGGCGCTGTTATCACCCTGCTCCCTATTTCAACGCTCGTTTGTTTCACAGATGTTTTGATCTAGTGGACTCGATTGAATTGAAGAAATATTGTGTATTATACTGTTTGACACTTCCAGTTAGTATAATCATAGATGTCTTTGTGTACTATAGAAATTTAAGGAACTCATGGAGTAAATTCCACCCTTTATTCGTATCCTTTATAGATCAGTTTGCTAGTATCTTTCTTGTTCGGAATAGCAATTCTTTTTCCTCTGCTTTGCAATAAATGTCTATTTCCGAATTTCAGTTGGCATGAGGCCTGACAAAAAGAAGAGGAATCGGGGTAAAAATGCGGATAAATCAGAAGAGACTCAAGGCCAAGGGAAGAGTGTAGATACTAAAGTTGTTCCGGAGAAAATGGAAGTTACAAAAACGAATGCAGAAAAATCTGCTGAAAAGACTGAGGCATTAGATAAGGAAAAATTGACCACAACCACCACTGCAGCCAATGAAAATTCAAATGCAAACTTTCCTCCTCTTAATCTTCGGCGGGAAACTGATGCTTTGAAGGAGACAAAAAAACCATCAAAAAGACAAATCTTCAGCGATTGGAAGGAGTATGATCAACCCATACTCCCAGAGGAGATAGAAGAGGATCAGTTGCATGATTTTTCTATCCTAATTCAGCAAAAAATTAGTGGTAAGTTTTAGATTATTGTGGTACAGCCTATTTTAGTGGGCGGATGGTTTTCTAAGAGGTTACTTGGAGAATTTGTTTATCATTCTAAAGGTGGTATCACCCCTTAAGACAATAAAGTTGAAGCCATATTTTGAATTACCTGATAGATAAAGACAGCTTTCGTTTCGCATATATTTTATAGTCATATATTCCAAGAGTAAAAAGATTAAATGGTTTTTCAATCATGAAACTTGCTGACAAATCTGATTGGCATTGTATGAAAGCCGTGCTTGGTAAAATTCAGTATGCCTGTACTGGTGCTTCGTTATATGCTGTATCCGTATGACGCTTAAACAGGGATACATATATGAAGGTGATGTTCAATTAATTGTGTACATTTAAAAAACGTTTATCTTGCAAAGTTTTTGAATGTATGTAGGATTGCAGAGAAAACTTTCTTAATTTTATATATTCGTTTTTAAGTATTTATATAATATGTTATGAAATATATCCTCATGGTTTAAGTTTTTTACAGAAAATAGTTATTTCAAATTCAAGCATGAAAGACAATGGGAAAATGATACTTGTGCTATAAATAAGGATCTATTCAACCTGAATCTTCAAGCTCTTTCTGCTGGATTGCAGTGTATTCCTTTTCATGAAAGGTTAAATATATCTACGGATTTATTTTCTGTAAGTAAATTTTTACAGCATATTACTTAGAAATCAGAATTTAAACATGGGTATTGATTTGAGTGACTGATTTTAGGCATTAATTAATTTCAGGAAAATGAAGTTACAAGAATGGTTAATTGTGCCAAGAAGCAGGAAAAGGTCTACGAAGAAATTTTGGATTCTCAAGACTCCAATCCAATTTACACTAGCTTATTGAAGCAATTTTATGAGGTGGTGAAACAAGATGTGCCATCAGAAACAGCCGTCGCACTGAGCCAAAGTGGATTGGAACAGTCAGAAAATGAACTTATCAAGTGCCTAGAAGTCGAAAAACAAGGCGTTAATGAATCGCCTTTGATTCCTTCAGAGGAAAGTAAGGTAAAAGGAGTTGAACTTATCTACCAAAATGGTGGCAAATCTGGAGGTGAGAATATTGCTGGGAAAGATAAGAGAATAGAAGTTGACTCAAAACTTAGTCAAGAAGAAAATCATAGGGTGGTTGAAAACAAAGTCAATAGTGTGAGCTCTCCAATTAATGAACTTGAGGTAAAGGACATGAGTAAAAAAGAAATTAGTGAGCCCGCTGAGAAGCCTCTGGATGATATTCTCATGAACACAGAGATAGTAGAATCTAGTCCAATGGATATGGCAACTGTGTTTGAAACTGCACCATTAGGTCAACGAGTTAAGCCTCAGAGATCAAAGGATAAAAAAGCTAAGAGTAAAACTCACGTTGACCGTCCTGTTGAGGAAGATTCAATTTTAGATTCTTTGCTTTCACTGAAGGAGCCTACCATCCCTGCCAATGACTCCAGGAAAAAGGAGGTTGAGGAGCTGGAAAGTAAGCTTCGAGAATGAGGTTGGATTGCACTAGTGAAATACTGATGATATTTAGTATTGAAATGTTTGCTTTTATTTCAGATGAAGCTGATGACTTAACTGATGACCTCAAATCAATTGTTATCCATGACAAGAAAGAAAATCTTGAAGATTGGCTTGACTCAATGCTTGATGACTGAGTAACTTCTGATCCAGAACACATCTTGGCTTTGTTCAATCATCAGAATAATTTTGAATGATCCAAATCCTTATTTTTATATTTTGATCTAATGGAGAATTTATAAATGCCAATGAAGTGGGGTGATTCAGATCCTATAATATATTTGCCTAACTCGATCTTTACATGAATTGTAGTTCCTGCAACTGTCCTAATATTCTGATGCTTTATACATGATTTGAAACGATATTTGCATTAGGTTAAATTAGTTACAAATAATATTTAAATGATCAGTCACCCCATTCTTTTCTGTATGTGCGCTAATGTCAGTTGCTTTATCATACACAAAAATCATGTTTATGGCTATTAAAGCCTTCCTTACCTCTAGGAGTTAAGTTGATGTATTATATGGAATAAAATTTGCTGCAGTTAAGTTTTTAAAAAGATTTTGTTGTTATAACATGTATGTTTTCTTTTTGCCTAAATATGATCTACACTATGACATTACTTATAAGTTCTTCATCTCGTAGATCATATACCTGCTAATCCTACTTCTCTTTTCTGAGGATTTAATCTTTCTTTCTTCACTGCTATGGATTTGTGTGCTCATGCTTTGGATGACTGCATTTCGGCATTGATAATTTTTTTGCCCTCCTACTTAGTATTCTTGAATCCTTTCCATTACTTGCTGTATGTTTCCCTTGTGTATCACTGAAACAACTACTTTTGTCCTCAATTTGATTACTAGAATAATTTTCTACCTCATCTCTATGAAAATATTTTGCCTTAGGAAGAAAATGAAGATGATGAACAGCTGTACACACTTCCAACAATGGGGTCGTTTACCATATATTTTTAATTGAGGAATATGATCAAGTTTGTAAAATGAAAAGACTCGTATTTTTCCATTTTTTGATCCGTCAATTATTTCTCGAGTTATAATCGGAGAAAAACTTATGTTTTTAACCTTTTCGGAAAAGTGGGTGTGGTGCAAACCTCTGATGTATATCGACTTCGTCCAATCACAACTGAGCCCATGAAGTTACTTTGCCTTATCGTGAAGGGGGGGCACAGCTGGCTCCCCCAATGGGAGTGATTGCGACAGGATCTGTGCGAGCAGACCTTCCGAGAATCCCCCTCCACTCCCTTCCCTTCCTATAAGAGCAGTCAAGGACGGGAGGAAAATGACGTCAATGGTATCACAGCAGCTTTTTCGGTGGGTGTCACCTTTTGCTTATTTTAATTTTTGATTTATAAGTGAATGGTTGTGGTTAGAAGATTAATTTTTTCACTAAAATTCGTTTTTCGTTTCCATCTAACAATTTTGTGCACAAAATTGCGATTTTGGTTCCAAGTCATTGAGAAAAAAGTTTCCACGCTTATGGTATCTGTTTATAGTTTAAGCGAACATATGCTTTGGGGTGTATGCCACTCAGTTAACCCTTTCGCTGCGGCTCACTCTCTGGAAACCTACTCATCACATGCGGCGGAAAAGTGAAAGCGCTACAGTGAGAACGAAAAGGTACGTTCACAGCAGCGAAAGGGTCAATGAACACTCATTGTAGCTAATGTGTATGTACTTGAAGAATGAGGAAAAGGACACTAATACAGAGAATAAATAAAAACATAGACATGAATAAAAGAAAACTCCTGTTTTGCTAGAACTGTTTCCATGGTTCCCCGTCCACATTCCTTGACTTGAGGAAACTAAGATTTGGATGTTTATAGACAGGAGTAAAGGGAGAGATGAAGGAAGGTTGGTTCAGAGGGAAAGTTTAAGGTTTGGAGGCTCTCAAGCAATAAGTGTCCAAATATGAGCTTATTCTTGTGTCATCACATTGATATGCTAAGCAGACTCTGGGAGTATTTTCTAATTGTGAAGGAGAAACACTTATCAAAAGGAAGATGGTGGTACATATATGGAACACAAAGATACAGAAAGATCATGGGCAGATTTAGTAGAGAAATGCTGATTGTTGATCTTAAGGGAGAAGGAAGAGTTATAGTTGCCAATGTAGAAGGATGAGCAATGGCTACATTTGAGCATGTACCTATACCACATTTTTGGAAAGCTAGTTGGGCGGGAAGTGGAGTAGATGGGAGAGGTAATTGGTGCTTATGGTTGTGGTGTTGAAGGTAATTATTTATTAATGAGCAGATTTTGCATGGTGAGGCTCAAATCAATTCATCCACTGCGCATGATCAATACCAAATATTTGCTGTCCCTTCTTTTTCCATGATTGATTCAAACTATGCATCTTTTCCCCTCACTGCGTTAACCCTAAGAAACTCTCTCAGTTTCCTTCTGGATTTGATGGCATGGTGCACATTTCTTCAATATAGTTGCATATCAAACAAAATATTCCCCTTGACCAATTGTACTTAAACAATGGGTGGTCCACTTTTGTACCTCCTCTTAAATGGCATATTAATTTAGGATTAGATTAATTTCATCTTTATAGGTGTTCATCCTAAGGTGGCTCTGAGACACTTAGACCAATTGGTCCATTGTGCTAACCACATTTCCAGTGAATCACCCATAGAGGCTAATTGTCTTGCAAATGGCTAACAGGTCCCCTATGGGGATTTCCTAATTTCCCTGGGCTCCATGAGTCGTAGAGATGAAAGAGAGGGAGGAAAAAGCACACTGGACATGGAAATTGTAATGCTATTCACCTATAAGGTAGGAAAAGTAACTCCACCCATTAAGAAAAAGGGATGTTATTGTTAGATCCAAAAGATATTGTCTCAGTGTAAAGGAACTATATGACGGAGGCAATAGATCTGTATGACAACATAAAAATGAACTTGACATAAACAAAGATAACATGCACCCAAGAATATTAGGTGGTGAGATTGAGAAATCATTACCTGAAATGACAATGAGAAACACAATAGGTAATAATTGATAAAATCATAGTGGGATTGGTAAATAGGTAGGTTAAAGAAATCTATGTACTGCTTTGTGGGATGTATAAAATAGGAGAATTGATAAGAGGGCTTTGTAAAAATTTTGATGTTTTTATCTCTAAAATTAGGTTAACAAATGTCTGTGAGGACAAAGGGAGGATTAGTGTGATCTCCACTTGGCAAAAGTAGTTCCGAGTATTATGAGCAGAGGGAAAATTCTGTAGTCTGTGTGGAGGAGAATGGAGAAAGTGCCATGGATGGAAATATAGGCAAATTAGTTCTTGAGGGAAAGTAATTGTGTTTTTTAAAAAGGTAGAGCAATTCCTGATGACATAGCATTAATAGAAACTTAAAGAAAGGAACATCTGGATGTTTTTCATGTTTCTTAGAAACTGAAAAATCCTTTGATAGAGTAGATTTTAAAAAATGCCGATGAGAACACTGAGGAATCTAGTAGTAGACTGGAGAGGTAGGTGTCTTATTGTGAACCTGTGCAGGGGGATCCGATAGGGTTAGCAGATGCGAACCTTGATGGACAATAAGATGGCGAGGAGTTAGGCAGGGTTGTCTGTTGTTCCCAGTTTTTAAAAATATTTATACAATGGAAATGGTTAAAGAGTTGAGCATATGAGGAAGCTGACATTGGGATAAAAGTGGTTGGAGTGGTAAATACATTATTAAGCTTGCTAGGGTTGCTGTTGATCGAGGTTTGATAGAAGGACATCCAAAGAATAGCAATTTTGGTTGGAAATTTATAGCTGTTCCAAAGTGATGGATTTGAAGTGAAGATAAATCCCAAAATAACTAAAATAATGAGATTCACTAGGAAAAAGAAAGCAACACTTAATATTAGAGTAAGAGGGCATCAGCTATAATGTTTGGAATAGTTTTGTTACTTGGGTAGCTTATTGGACCAAGGTGGCCAATAAGAAATAAAATTTATTTCGGATGTTTGCAAGATACCTCTTAACAAATGTAAAATTGTCTCTGTAAGAAACAAAATGAATGTGGTAAAGAAATTCGGGTTGTGAACTGTAGACAGGTATATGGGTAAGCATTTAAACTAGTAAGAGGGCATACAAGCCCAAACAGAACAATTAACTTAATTTAATTTTTGGGTGAATGGATGGATGGTGCAATGTGAACAACTATATGAGGATATTTGCAATAGCAAAATATGCAATAAATGGCAGAAAATTTAATTCTGTAATTAACTCAAGACAAAGATGCTGTGGAGGATATAAGTACTTTTACATGGATGGTACAGTTGTATGGCTTGGAAACTTTGATTTGACGAACAATTGTGTGCTTAGATTAAATGGCATGCTATTTGTGTGTGGAGGATGAGAAAAATAACAAAGACATAAAAAACAAAATTTAACTCTATCCAGGGATGAATGGAGGTTGTTAAAGAAATGAAAAGATGGTAGAATAAGTGAATACAGCTGGTAGTGCATTATCATTCCACAATAAACTCGTGGCAGCCAATGCTGTTTTCCTGGCACCCACAATGGGGACGTTTACCATATTTTTTTTATTGCCGAATATGATAGAGTTTGTAAAATAAAAAGACCCGTATTTTTCCGTTTTTTGATCCGTCAATTATTTCGCGAGTTATAAGCGGCGAAAAACTGATGTTTTTAACCCTTTCGGAAGAGTGGGTGTGGTGCAACCTCTGACGTAAATCGACTTCGTCCAATCACAACTGAGCCCGCGAAGCTACTTCGCCTTATCGCAAAGGGGGGGACACAGCTGGCTCTCCCAATGGGAGCGATTTCGACGATCTGTGCGAGCAGACCTTCCGAGAATTCCCCTCCGCTCCCTTCCCTCCCCTTAAGAGTAGTCAAGGACGGGAGGAAAATGACGTCAATGTTATCACAGCAGCTTTTTAAGTGGGCGTCACCTTTTGCTTATTTTGATTTTTGATTTATGAGTGAATGGTTGTGGTTAGAAGATTAATTTTTTCACGAAAATTCTTTTTTCATTTCCATCTAACAATTTCGTGCAAAAAATTGTGATTTCGGTTCCGAGTAAACGCCCCCATTGCTGCAGTATATCAATTGGGAACCACTAGCATAGAGCCTTCATCCACATTTCTCTGGCTTTTCTCACTTAGCAAATTGTTTCGTTCCTTATTCTTGTTTAGCGAGTTGCCCTCCTTCAGTTTTCACATTCTTGTACTCTCTTCTTTTTCAATCAGGTCTAAGACTTTTGCAATCGATGGCTTTTCCTTGAAAACTTTTCTTCCTCCAAGAACTTCTTCTGCGGCTTTCTGTAATTCACATTTAATGTTTTTACAACTATCTTCCACTGATATCTCAGTGAGGTTCTCTCCTATGCTGTTCCCCACTGCTTTTTAAATTCCTGCTGAAGTTGAGCCTCCTTCAATTTTTCTACTTGCCATGTGTACTTCATTTTTTCACTCAGTTTCTTAAATTTTAGATGGCACTTCATCATCACTAAATTGTGGTCACTGTCAATATTTGCCCCAGGTTCGCAGTCCTTCACCTGGTTCCTAAATCTATGCTTCACCAAAATTTGAAATCTTCTTATATCTCCTGCCATTTTTGACATGTATCTTCTTTGATCGTGATTTTTAAACAATGTGTTGGCTACACTATAGTGTACTTTGCATATACATAATACAAGCTATAGCTTGTATTATATGCAAAATTCTAGTTGCCTTTCTTTTCTTTCATTTCAGTTTCCTACTCCATATTTTACCAGTTATTCTTCCATCTTGACCTTCCCTCACAAAAGCATTCCTATCTCCTAAAATAATTAGTTTTCTTCTCCTTTAGTCTGGTTTACTACTTCCATGATATCTTCATAGACGTATTCCACTTAATCATCTTTGTAGTCCAATGTAGGCCTGCAAATACCTGATTTTTCATTTGAAAACCAATCCCTAATTGAACTCTTCAAGCCCTTAATGCCCTTAAAGGCTATTTCTCTACCTGTCAGATGGAATCGTAACCAGTGGATACCTTGGCATAATTTTTAAGAAATGGGCAACAACAATAACATATTTCCTTCCTCCATTCCTTAAAAGCCCCGCCTTAGCCCAAACACCCACTTTTGTGTTCTAATGACCCAAATAACCTCAGGTGTTGACTCCCCCCTCCCTTATAGCTACACTTACTGCTTCACCTGTCACAGTACCCTTCCTCTGTGCTTTCAAGATACGAGAGTAGATGAAAATAGATAGAGCACTATGGTGATGAGGGGGAAGAGAAGGATGGAGAGAGTGCAGTAAATAGAAAGGAATATGAATGCAGAGATATTTAGCCAGAAAGAATATTTTGGAAGTAAATAAAAAAGAGATGGAGTTGATAGATGGAATGAGTCATAAAAGCAGTTAGATGCTTCAGGTTTTTGTAGAAGGCGAACACTAACGAAATAAGGATGATTGAGGTGAAGGATGGGCATTTGCTGTTGATATCAGGAGAAAAATGATTTTGCGAATTAAATCAGAGAGTTATTTCATCAAAAACTTTCCCCTAACTGTCAGAAGCTCAAATAGTTATAGATGATAAAAATGATATAAAATGTCAAGTTATTGTAGGACACATGTTAAATCTCCACTAATGGATGTAAGACTATATGTATCTTGAAGGATATGAAATTTCTTTGTTCATCAGTGGCTAAAGTAGCATGGAGAAAAATGTTGTCTTTTATGTAGGCATGCGAAATAGCATTAGATGGTATATTTTATTAGATTAGGAATATTGAATCCTGAAATTAGCCAGTATATGGAAGTTACATATAAAAATTCAGTAAGTAATGCACTTTGAGTGAAACTTTATATTGGATTTTGTACAAGGCTGCTGACTGTACGTCATTTTTAAGAGATGGGTAACAGCAATAACATATTTCCTTCCTCCATTCCTTAAAAGTCCTGCCTTAGCCCAAGCACCCACTTTTGTGTTCTAATGACCCAAATAACCTCAGATGTTGACTCCCCCCTCCCTTATAGCTACACTTATGAGTGTATCTATATGGGACTGGAAATGCACTGCTGAGAAGAGCTCGGTGTCGGATTGGAAAGGTCTGTTTGGTGTTCTACTAGTTTGGGAAAATTTAGATCAACATAAAATTCTTCTCATCCAACCTATCTTTCATATGTACCTAGCCCTTCTTTAGTTCTGCATACTACCTGCCTCTCATAATCCTATCCAAAATACTGGTTTTTCTCCTACCTCTACCACCATATCCAAAAATCTTCCTTTTATCTCATCCTTCAAAAACCTTTTCACATTATTACCTGCTACATATAATCCCTCTGCCTTCTCATAATTTATTCTATCAACTTCCTCTCTCCCCTACCATCCCCATCACATCCTCATTTATTTTCCTATCCACGTTTCCTTCTCCATCCTCCTCCATACCAGCAACTCAAATGTCAAAAGCCTCTTTTCATCCTGTTTCCTTAAAGTCCATATTTCCAGTCTACAATGCTATGCTCCATATCAGATTGAGTCTCTTCTGTATCTGTATCTCCTCACTCAACAACCCTGGAGTTCTCTCTTATGAGTTAATGCCTCTTTTGCCAATATCATTCTTTTTGAATTTCACTCCCACTTGACCCCTTTTCCTCCAGCATGCCACCCACCTGCCATAGCTGGTGAACACCTGCTTTAAAATTTAATTGCACCCTTTTAATTCTTTTTACTGTAATTTTCTTATAATATCACCATTTTGCATTTTTCACTCCACTATCTTGAAACATGTTGTAGTTATTGTAAATCCTTGCTATCTAGCCCAGATTGACCACAAACCTTTTATACGTAATGGTGGTATCAGTTATTTTGAGGAGGTGAACAACACCTTAAGTTACCATTTAGGATTGGTGGGTAATTGAATAGAGGTAGGAATATTTCAGGGAATGGAGAAGGGGTGGAATGAAACCTAGTATTTGCATTAGTCTGCTAGTAATGCAAGGTGGTATGCCTGTAATCACAAGGGGTCCATGGTTTGACATCCCATAAGGCAGGCAGTGCAGTGAACTTGCAGTGCTCTCTACACAGCCCTCAAGTGGGGCCTGGCATACTGAAGAATAATCACTGAAACTGCCAGGATTTGAACTCAGGCCTTCATGGTGGGAGACCAGGTCCCTAGCCACCACACCAATCTGATCTGATCAGCCATTATGCCAATTGGCATACTCCATATAAGCAATAAAATCTATTGGTAACTCTTGGTAACTATAGGGGCAAAATTACAAAATAGTCGTACCTACATAATGATTTGAGAAATGTAGTGTGTCATAAAATTATTGAGTAGTTGTCTTAAAAATAGAGTAAAAATGTCAGATCATTTTACCATATTTTAATTCTTTCTTTTTACCAATGAGACAATATTTCGATGCTCATCCTTTTCACGAAGGTATAACTAAGCTATTTTTTCTCTTGTATCTCCTTGAAAAATAACCGATAGCAGTGAAGACTAGAATTACTGTATTTTCTAATGAACGATTATTTTTGTGATGCTAAATGTTGTTGAGCAAATGTTGCTGTTGAGCAAAGCATTGTTGAACAGTTGGTTAAACAAGACTGTAGTCCTACTGACCCTATGATGCGCATTTTAGTGTAGGTACATTCCTCTTTCCTTCAGTGAATTGAGAATACGAAAAAAAAATATTTGAGAGTTCAAACTTCCCACTGCTGCGTTCGTCCTCGATGATTGGACGTGGCGATATGGTACAATAATTTTTTAAGTTCGGAATTTTTACGAAGTAACTTACGATACATTTAAATTGTATTCGGCGATGAAATTTTGTTTACCTATTTGCATCAAAGAAAACTTCTTCACGAGCAGTATCGACTGAGAGGACGGAGCTGTTCCGTTATCGTGAAAATTTCTTTCGATGCAATGACGCAAGTACAAAAGGAACAGTTAGAACGACGCTGCCGTGGTGTTATAAAAAGCGCTTTAGAAAGAGGCAGCATTCGCGTTCATTGTGGAGACCGCAGTCAACTCGTAAATGGTGCGAAAGAATTTTTCTTTTTTTCTAGAAATACGAGCTATAGGACTATACCCCTAAGGATACCCGCTAAAAATATTCTTAAACGGCCACTAAATTATTGTCATAATTTCCAGGGCGAAATGGTGGATAGCGTCTTTCGAACCCGCTCCCTTGGAGCGCCAGCGGAAGGTATCAAGGACCAATATGCAGATGGCAAGGCAGCCAAGGTGTGGGCCGTCTACGTAGGCGACAAAAAGTCCCGCACGAAACATTACAGGGATTTCCTCGTCGGGCTCTTGAAGGAAAAGGGTTGCAAATCAGTCCTGGACGTGGCTTGCGGCACTGGGTGAGTTTGCATCGGCACATACCATATGATTTACTCGGCTGTATGTATAATGACCATCGTCATTGTGATTTAACTGCAATAGTTCCGTCCTCTTTGGTTTCATTTGTCCTTTTCTTCAATTAGTGTTGATTCGATGCTGCTCGTAGAAGAGGGATTCCGAGTAACCTCCGTGGATGCTTCCGATAAAATGTTGAAATACGCCTTAAAGTCCCGGTGGGAGAGACGAAAAGAAGAGGCTTTTGATAATTGGGGTAAGTTTTTTCTTTTTTCAGTGAACAATTAACCAAGAAAAACGTGCGGTCTTCTGGCTCATATTTACAGGTTGGGGTAATTTGCCTATTTCTCTCGTTATGCATAAAAAAATGTTGATCACGGTGCGCACTTATGGGTTGAGGTTGAGAAGCGGTAGGGGAAAAAAGAAAGGGTAGGGGAAAGGTTAGGGGGTAGGTTTGAACATATCCCCTTCAACCCCTGAAATACTTGACAGCTGTCTAGTCTACAATCTAGAATGATGGTATTGTTGCCAGGCTGTCATTCGCCCTTCCTTCTATTAACTTTGAAGCAATGAGATTCTACTCTTGACAAGTAATGATTACAATTATGCAGTGGAATTATGTGAAAAAGATTTTTTTCGGGAAATACGTTTTTGAATAATGCATTTCTATATCCATGCCAGGCAAGTTGAAACTATATCAGTCAGGTCATGATGGATGCAATATAAATGAATATGGGAATCCAAAAAAAAATGTCAAAGAATAAATGGTTAAGTCATTCATTAGTCAATCAGGCAGTTTATTTTAGGTGCTAAGGAAGCCTGGCATGTGCCTTGTTGGACATGACAGTAGAGGAAAGGAAGGCATGAACTTATCAAATTAATGATCAGAAGAATTTGTTTCCATAACACACCGAACAAAATTTATTGCAAATGGAAGCTATATTACTTAATTTTTACTACTGAATTTAACTGGTGAATATGTGTTACTATAATGTTTGAAAAGTGGCGGGTGAAGATGGTGCCGGAATACCTTCTCGCCCGGGTAAACATTTTGTCTTAAGCTGGCTCTAAAGAGTCATAACCAATTGAAGCTACAATCTTGTAGCTATTAGCAGGAGATGACTGACAGCAAACATCATTATTACAGATATATTCTTGGTTTTTGGGTTCTTCACATATCAAGTCATCCCAACGGATGGCTAGAACTCCGACAAAACTGTTTTCCACGAATGTGAATGAGGCAGTAGCAAACCGAAAACCAGGAAAACATCTGCTGACTACCACCAAAGCTTTCACAAAAATTTCATTATTGCCATTAAGGACAGTTGAATATAGATAGGATACTTTATAGGCATAGTTGACAGCATGTATAGGTTTATATCTAGGGAGTGAAATAAGATGGAATGAAACCCAAAAGTAACATTAGTCTTCTCTAAAAAAGTAACAACAATAAGTTCATGGTTTAATACCTTATCTACTAGAAAAAATTCTGAACTTGTATTGCTCTTCACACTGCCCTCAGATGGCAGCCAGGATTTCACTGAAAAATCTCTGCCACAGCTGGAATTTGAACTTGGATCAGAGGCCATCACTCAAGGCATCAGACTGACCTGATCCTCCCTAATCTAGACTTTGAGCCACCACTCTAAGAGTAAATACTTCACAACACAAAGATAATCCCAATATCTTTCTGCTATGTATTGGAAAGGCACTCATTTGGTTGAATCTTTTGTGAAACTATTTTTTTCTTTACATTTTCACGATGAAGGTGTATGTTTAATTGAAATAGGTTGACCATCAAATGCTGAGGAAGGGATGAAACTTGACTATTTCATAAATCCTTTATGTATTAGACATTCTATTAGAGCATATGTTAGGTTTTTCTAGAACGTTGCTAATTAATAGTTGCAGGACTAAAACAGCAATATATGTACCATCTTAAGTCAGGAATTTATAGATATTTTCAAGGGTTAACTTATTTCAAAACCGTTAGTTAGTTATTCAAGGGAGGTGACCAACAGCTGAGGTCATTTGCACCATTTAGGATAGGTAGGTAATTGGGTAATGGTAGGAGTTTTCAGGAAATGGAGGATGGGTGGAGAGAAACCCGGCATTGGCATTAGCCTACTCCTAACGACATGCACCAAGGGGACCACGGCTTAACGTCCCATTAGACGGACAGAGTACTGCACCTAAAATGCCCTCCACTAGGCACTCACGTTGGGGCTGGTTTGCCACTGAAAAATCCACTGCTGTGAGGAATCAAACCCGGGCCCTGGGGATGGGAGGCCAGTACTCTAGCCACCAGACCAACCTGATCCCCATTCAAAACCGTGTATGGATGATAATTACAGGCATATAAAATAATAATAATTTATTTATTATAATTTTATATGCCTGTAGGTAATTGTACCTACTAGGTAGGTTGTTTATTTTCTAAGAGCTATGTCAGGTTTTGATGGATTATTCCAACTAGGCTTTATTTCTCCTCCACCCTCTTGAATATTCTACTACTACTACCCTCTACAGATAAGCATACTTCCTACCTGTTTTTTATTCCATCAAAAATGCTATTTCCTTTCACACTCCATGCTCTTCAAACAGTCCTCATTACCCATTAATATTCAGTTTTTAATCCATGATCACAGGCATGTCTTGGTGGAACTGACTCCTTTTTAGTATCTCACATCCCATTATAAGACCTAGTTGATAGCTGTGAAAAAAATCATTACTTTAGCACACAAAATGATGAATGTGATTTTTTTTATAAATTAATCAATGTTTTATCCAGGGTAAGATTCTTTAGTACAGACATTTAATGCACATCTGATGACTTTGATTGGTGGAAATATTATCTAAATATTGAAAGCTACTAGTTAAAAATTTTCTTGATCTGTTATAAAAAAACTTGAAACTCAAACTATTCTCAATAAATATGTAAAGTGAACATGTAAGTGAATATGTAAAGTGAAAGCTCACAAAGTTTTGATCTTATTGAATTATGCACACAATTTCAGTGATCGAGGAAGCAAACTGGATGACTCTAACTGATGATATCAAGATACCTGGCCAAGGATTTGATGCTGTCATGTGCTTGGGAAATTCTTTTGCTCATTTACATGACTCTACTGGCGACATGAGGGACATAAAGTCAGTGGCTAATCTATCTACTCTTGATTATCTATCTATCTACTCATGATTCATTTTTGTTGCAGTCATTGGTAATTTCACTTTCCTCATTTGCAGGAGAGCCTTGAAAAATTTCGAGCGCTGTGTGAAACCAGGAGGCCTTCTTTTAATTGACCATCGTAATTACGATTACATCATCAGAACAGGCCAAACACCCACCAAGTGTATTTATTACAATGTAATGATAATTTTATAGTTGATTTTACAATTTTTTAAAATTTAAATTAATGTAAATATTTCCTTAATTTTAAGAGAGCTTTTTGAACTCATTTCAGCATCCCAAAAACTTTCTACTAATCAATATTTTAAAAATCAACTAAGCTTATGCAATCATTGAAATATATTAATTACCTATCTGATTAACCCTTGACAAGTGGTATTTTCCTGAATTGGAAGCTCATATTCCTATCATTTTCATAAAAGAACCCTCGATATCAGTTTCATTGCATATGCCAACTAAGATGACATTATTGTTAACATTCATCTTATAAAAAATAAGATCCCTGCTTTGATGTCATTAATATTGGTAGAATATCAACTGCCAAAACTTATCACTTTTGTTCAATCTATTTACAGAGTAAACACACAAAAGATATACATACATCTGTTTTGTATGTGAATGGAAAGCCCCACATGGTCACTATGGATTATGTGATGGACATTTCTGAAATTGCAAAGAGCAAAAATCCAGAGGATGATTTAGTCAGGTAACTTCCTATAGTGTAACGTAAAATTTCTCTGAAAATATTAGAGCATATTGTGAAATCTTTAATGGCAATTCTTTTCATTACTGAAGGATTCTAGGTATTAGCATATCTTCTCTGTAAATTACATAAAATGATATGATAGAAGGGTACCTATTAGGCTTGTAGTGCTTCCTTAAAGGAAAGCCTTAATTATCTCTAGTTTTGGTATCGCCAATGCTTAATCAGGGCTCCTTTATAGTGTGTTAGTACTATGCAATTCTTGAGCAATACCTATGCCATCAAATAAAATATTAATCTTTGCGATTAGTTACAAAGTTCTGATTATTTATAAATTCAGGACAGGCATGCTACTTAGCTTCTATCATTTTTTTAAATATGAATGCAAAATTTTGGGAAATCTCATGTTTATGCATTTATATAATTTGAAAATTAAAATTTTTTTTGCTAATTGAAAGTTAAAAACTTGATGTCATGATTAAATCTTGTGGGTTAATTTTCCCTTTCTCTGCCAATAATTTGTACAAATTGTCAGAAAGTTGCCATGCAATCACTAGAGGTATTTAATTACATTGATTTTCCATTGTGTCATAATGAACTCTGTATAATTTAATTAATGATTGGCATGAACCTGAGATTTTCTTGCCATCTTGTTTCAGCCCATTGCTGGGCAGTTGCTGAGGTTGATCATCCAGGGAATTTGATTTGTGAATAATTTCAGTGAAACAAGGGTATCCTGATTTCTTTTTGTGATAAAATTCATATTGACACTGAGCTCATTATGCATAAGGCATCAAAATAATAGTTCATAAATGGAGATAAATACTACTGAAATATATTCTGTTGTCATAAGTATCAGCAATATGGCATGGGCAAAAATTATTCTGGTTACCTATTTATTTTTGAAAGTTCTTTCTATGGTGTCAGATGATGAATGATTTCATGCTATCTTGCAGCTTCCGCCTGTCATATTATCCTCACGCCTTGGAGTCATTCAGAGATATGTTGGAAGAAGCATTTGAAAAGAAATGTAAGCAGAGAATTTATGGAGACTTCAAACCTTTGGATGAAATTGAAGATCCAGGATTCTTTGTCCATGTTGTTGAAAAGTTGAAATAACCATTTCAAAGATCTAAGAATTTATTTAAGGAACTCTAATGACTACTTAATAATAATGCAGTTGAATAAGAAATGATGCATATGATGGAATTATTATTTTTATAAAAATAGTATTGTTCTGAGAAAGAATTACCTACCTATTTCTCAGAAGAAATTTCAAAGTCTTCAAAACAGTCTTTAATAATGTGACTCTCCATTTTTCCTGTGAACTTGACGTATGGGGACCTCAAGAATTGACTCCTCTATATGTTAAGGCATTAAAAAACAAATTAATCAATGTAATCACTATATTTTTCTAATAAAAATATTAAATCATAAAAAAGTATTATATAGTAGGTTTGTTTTTGAAAAGTGTAAGTGATTGAGTTGTACGTAAATGATGATATTAAACATAGTTTTTCAACATCATGTAGTTAGCTTTGAAGTAATTACTTCATTTAAAAAAAGCATCATAGCACTCATTACAATACTTGACTGGATTGTACTTTTTTGTCTGAACTGCTCACATTCTGTAGAACCACTTTCAACAAACAGGTAGCTGCTCTGTTACTGCAGTTTCAACTAGATGAAACTTAATATGCACCTTTATAAAAATTACCACCTGCTCTTTACACTATAAATTAGGTAGGTACTTTATTAGTTTTTTGATATTACTTATGAATTTTATTTTATTTTTACCATTCAGAATAGGTAACTCGCAAGTATTTTTTGGCACTTTTTCCATAAAATATATCTGACCATGATATAGAACATTATTTAGTGGTAAAAGAAGTATATGTTAGGCCCCAAGAGTTCTGTACCAGATTCTCTAGTCCTTCACATTTGTAAGGAAATTATTCTTTGTGTTTTGTTTTGGAAAATTATGAATTCATTAATTTTTTCCTGAAGTGGCTATTCCATTAGGAAATTAAAGAATGAGTTTAATGACTCCAGAGAATTTTCATGATGAGGTATTCGATTTTCCAGTTCATGGGAAATCATGTTAATTCAATATATGTAATAACATTTGGTGGGAAAGATATTTCATTGGTATAGAACTATACTCTTATGAGAAGTATGAATGTGAACTCATTTTCATGAATTAGACCTCTTGGATGTTCATGGAGAATTGTAACTGGTGATCAAATCAATGGCTTGCAAATCATGGGGTTGATAATTGTACTGCTCCATGAGTCATAAAGTCTGTCTTATAAAAATCACATTCAGAAAATCCAGATAACTGCATTGAAGAAATCAAGGTGCAGACCTAGTCAGTAGGTACCCTGCGTACATGGTGACTCAAGGGTCATGGGTCCAAATCCTGCTTCAGGCAAGAATGCTGTGTTTATCCTAAGTTTAAAAACTTATGTTAGACTATGTAAAATATTTTAGCTGTTGGATCACCTAGGAAACAATTCTACTGGGGATCTAAAGAGATCCATAACTAATACAATCTAATGCTATAATATTATCAGGGGGAGTTTCAACTTCTTTAAACCCTGAATCTACAATTGATATTAAGTATGTGACCAGAATTTGATCACTGCAGCATAATAAAACTGAAAATCAATGTCAATCAGTATCTATCTGTGGTTTTTAAGTCCATACTCACACTCATATATGGGGGCTTCAGACCAGGAGGAAAGGTGTAAAGAAGGGAATGGAAGGACAAGTTGAAAGGTTGGATAGAATCTCGGTATCAGCATTAGCCTGCTCTTAATGGATGCTGCCATGGTTTAACGTACCATCTGAACAATGGAGTACCGAACTCGAAAGCTCCCCATAAAGCACTCAAGAAGGGGTCGGTTTACTGATGAGAAATATCTTCCTCTGTCAGGATTCGGACCCAGTATTAACTGGGTTCGAGGCCAGTATTATAACCATTGCACCAAACTGGCCCCCTATAAGCCTGCTCTTGATGAAAAGTGCCAAGATGTCTATGGTTCAATGTCCCATCTGATGGACAAGAGTACTTGACTTGAGCTGGTGTCCACAAGGAACTCAAGTAGTGATTGGCATGACAATGAAACATCTCGGTTACAACCACGAATCAAACCCTCGGCCTCGGAATCGATGGTCTGTAAACTAACCTATTCCCTTAGCTTTGTTTCTTTGTTCGGCACGTTTAATTTATTAGTTCTTTGAGGTCGGCGGCCGACAACTGAGTTTACTTGCGCCAGTTAGGATAGGTGGAGAATTGGGTATAGGTTGGATATTTCAGAAACGGAGGAAGGGCGGAGGGGGGGCACCGGCGTTAGCCACAACGTCCCATCCGACGGACAGAGTACTGGGGGGGGGGGTGTGCTTAATCGTTCGAGATTGATTCCGGTACGGAATAATCCCGAACACATTGTAAAAACATACGAGTGAGTCCTTAGTTACGTACCGGAATGAATCCCAAGCGATTCAAGCACACCCCCCTGGACTTGAACTTCTCTACACAAGGCATTCAAGTAGGAACCCGACAGACCACTGAAAAATCTTCCTCAGCCGGAATTCGAAATCGGGCTCTCAGGATAGGAAGCCTGTACTCTATAGGCAACACACCAACCCGATTGACCTTCAGGAAATCAGGAGGAAAAAAATGCCGGGTCACTGTCCAATGACCTTTAGGTCGTAATTTAGGTCCTTTAGGTCTCACGAAGGAGGCGGGGAAAATTTAAGATCACCCTCAATGATAACCACCATTTTGACGAAGTAGGTACTCTTGAGCGATGAATAATCCCATATCTTTTCCTACCAAGTTTCTAAACTGTATCGAGGCACACTAATGCGGCGGCGTGCCTGAAAATACGCTCAGTGAAAGCCGAGTATGAACTATGTCAGTGCGATTAAGTAATGAAAAGAGGATAACGCAGATGGATCTCACAAAAACGCGATCAGTTTCCAACGCTCGGCACTTGTGATCTTTTCTTTTTAACTCACATATAATGGGAATAAATCATATTTTATCGCCATGCTGACCTTTTTATTTTTCCTCGGAACGCTGCCTTCTGACGTAAGAACAGTACTATGCCAGTTCTTCCTCCCGACTCCGCAACACCATTGGCTCACCACTCAAGTGATACCAGTGGCTCGTCTTCCATTGGGTTTGACGGTGGGTTCAAATAATCCACGGAAACGTCACCGAAACGATGACGTCCGGAAGGACTGTGCGCCCGAAGAGATAATAAACAAACAGCCAACGCATGCGTAACGTCCGACCCCGACGTTATCGTGACGAAGAGGGGTCAGAGGTCAGATTGCGAGGCGCCGGGCAGAAATCGCCTGATCCCACGTCCGTTCACCCAGCTGAATGCGTGGCCTCGCAAACAGATACAAAGACTTGTCTTCATTCATTTTTTTTACAGTAGGATTCTTTCCTTCGAAGACGTGTCCAATGTCAGTCATGACAGTATCCATCACAAGGGTTGCCATTTATAAGTTATGCGTAGTCCCCGCTTTTTCGTCATAAATATAGATTTCGCAAAACCGCAACGTAAATCGGAATGACGCAAAGCGAATTATGTACCATTTTTGGACGAGAAATTATTCTCTAAGCATTGAGTTAATAAATATGCTTAAACGCTAAAGCAGCTAGATTTTGAAGTAGCCGGGCTATTTTTAATATATTTTACTTAATGTATAAGATACGGGACTTGCGGGTCACCTTGAAAATACGTTAATGCGGCTAAACGCTCAGAACAGATAGCACATATGTGGAAGAGACACTGTAGCAATATCAAAACTTAAAGATATCAAATTTCACCATTCATAAAATCAGAAATTTTAATTTCTTTATTCATTAGAATTTTTTTAAATCAAAATTTTTAAATTCATTCAAATAGAGTGCGCACAAATGGTGTGGTAATAGCGATTCCATAATAAGGTAAACCGGCAGTATCAAAACTTAAAGATATCAAATTTCACCATTCATAAAATTAGAAATTTTAATTTGTTTAATCATTCGAATTTTTTTAAATCGAAATTTTTAAATTCATTCAAATAGAGTGGGCACAAATGGTGTGGTAATAGCGATTCCGTATCAAGGTAAACCGGCAGCATCAACAGTATACTTTTGAGTCAAATGGGTGGGTTTTGTATATCAACGTAAATTAAGGAAAAATGCCTGAAAATGTTATTAAGCGTTAAAAAAATATGGTCAACAAATGATATCTTTGCATCTTCCTCAGGTACAAAGACCGGTCCCTAAGACGTCGAAACTAAATGTTTTACTACTACCGACTGATGGCGTCTCAATTTTCGTCCGGTGACAAATCGTGAAATCGGTTGTGTACATCATAATATTTATTGACACATTACTCGAATGTTGGGAATTCACTGTTTGTCTACAGGAGCAAAAGCATTTTCAAGTTCTATTGGGGATATAAACACGAGACAAAGTGATCGCTTTTTTGAATGCGGGACGTTTTCTGGGACTCATTACCGTGTGGGACAAACTATATATTTATAGATGTTATGTGACAGCCAACGTACGCATGAAAATTTTTTTTTGCTGTAAATGCATCGATGCAAGATCATCATTTCAAAGATTTAAAGTATTCAGACATTTATACCATTCCACTTTTTGTAAACTTATAAATACACTTGTATGTTTTCTGTATAATAGTCATTGTTGTAAAGCGTCAATGCGTTGAGAAAGCGGATTTAGATGACGGAATGGTGGATTTCAATGGTGTCATATTTCGCATTTCGTATCGGTGAAACAGTGAAAACCGAAATGATGTGAAGAGAAAACCTCCTGTATTTTTGTTGCTAAATCCACTTCAAAAGTTCCAGACAGTTGCTATAAAGTTGTTTGAATTTATGACAAAATGCTTCAGATCTCAATTTGACTAATTTTCAGCGTGAATTTTTTTTTAAATTCACGCTGAAAATAATATCGAATAATTATATCTAGACAAGGAGATAATCATATAAAAACGATGACTTTCTCGTTTACCTATATGCAATAAAACATCTTTAATGTTCCTATATGCTGTCATTTTAAAGGCATTTTACGTAATTTGTTAACTCTTCAATCCAAGTATCTGCACTAATCTCTAAATTAATTGTTAAACACTAATAGGCCATCGATAAATGATAATTTCACCACCATCCATATATTTGTAGCTACATTAATTAAATATCTACTTCTAACAAGTTGTAAACTCTTGAAAAGGGTTGCATCTATAGCTAAAAGATAGTAAATATAGGAACTAAGTTGCTGAAATAGCAATTCTAGCTTTCAAATCATAGTGCACCTTAGTGGAAGTGTATAATCTCTCCTGGGTCCAAGAAGTCTCTAAGTGGCCCAGCTTCTCTCTCCCACCACTTTTTCCATATTCCCAGGTCATCAAGAACATGTTATGACATTGAAAAATACACTAGACCTTCTCAAGAAAGACGAAATCGTTACTCATCCGATACTTCTTCCGACGCGTAAATTGTCTCCATTGACAAGCATTCCCCTTGACACAAGTAGAGCATCCGAATTGGAATGAGAAACTATAGTAAAGCAACTTCGCCAACATTGCAGTTCTTATCAGTGCCAATACTTATTGCTTTGAGCTCGGGATCTGAGCTCAAATGATTCCTTTGGCCAGAAAGTGAAAGCGATTAAAATAAGGGAAGGAATGAGAACTATAGCGAGATGATTTGTTCACGCTCGTAGGTATTGCAGGAATGTTCTTAATGACCCAATCACAGCGCCTACTAGTGTTCTTGATAGAAAAAGCATGAAGAAATTTTGGCCTTCTGATACGACGGACCTAGATGGAATTCTGGCGCAATCATCATCCGATAAAATGAGACAATGCAAAGGAAATAGGACGGATCATATTGGTGTCTGATTACTCATCTCAAGGGCCTGGGTTTGAATCCTGACTGTAGCAGAAATTTTTTATCAGCATATCGAACCATAATGTGAATGCTGTGTGGAGGGTTTTTCAACTTATATTCGGTACTTCGACCGGTCCGGTTTTCTTACCAATTCCTACCTCCACCCAATGATCCAACTATTTTTATTGGTACAGTTAGTTAACGGTCACGATCCCTAATAAAAGTACTATATGATCAGTATCCTTTAATTCACCCTGAGGCCACTTACTCCTAGATTAAAATTATGACTACAGGAATCCCACAGCCGAAATTGTACTCAGAACTCACAGAAATAACTCTCCTCTTCTAAATTGGACTTCCTTTTAAGGGCTACCTCAAAGGTTCGTCACCCACAACAGATTCAACCATAACGCACAAATCAAGACTTATTTCTCATGCAGATCTACCATCTTCTAAAAAGAAACCAACCTATTCACTATTTCACAAATTAATTCGCGAGTTATTTAGTTGAAGTCGGCTTCAAAGATTTGGGCATCCAAAGCCCAAAAATAAAAATGCCGATTTAAACAATAATTTAAAATACAATTTTATGATATATTTCGTAAAACATCGAAAATGGTTTCAGCACACCAGTGCCAGTATCGGGGTTTTTATAATGACTTGATGTAGAGAAACCACAGTCTTTTCTTTACCAAATATGGCGTACAATTTGTACTTAGAATTAGAAACCACAGTCGTTTTTTACCAAATATGGTATACGATTCGTACTTGGAATTAACTTTTCACAGTCATGAACGCTAGACGTTTTTATACGAGTGATGCCGCATACTATTTCTTACAAATAGTAAGCGGCATAATACAAAATAAGTTTGGTTATTCAGGGGAGGCGACCGACAGCTGAGGTCATTTGCGTCATTTAGGATAGGTGGGTAATTGGATAATGGTAGGAGTTTTCAGGGAACGGAGGAAGGGTGGAGGAAAAACCCGGCGTCGGCATTAGCCGACTCTTAACGAAAGGTGCCAAGGGGACCACGGCTTAACGTCCCATCCGACGGACGGAGTACTGAACTAGAAATTCGCTCTAATCCACTAGGCACTCAAGTGGGGACCAGTTTTCCACTGCCACCACTGCCGGGAATCGATCCCGGGCCCTCGGGATGGGAGGCCAGTACTCTAGCCACCACACCAGCCCGATCCACTTCTTACGAAATAAAAATAATCACGATTCAAGGTGGAAAATGATAAACGCATCAAAGAGAGAACCAGATCGGTGGACAGAAGTCATCGAATATTCATAATTTGGGACATTTATTAGCCATTTGGATCAAGTTTAGAGATAGGGACTTACTAAAAGGCTCCCTCATGAAATTTCTCTCCAAAATGTTTCTGGCTAGAGCATTACTTCATCCCTCGCCTTCCCTGCAAGTACCTGATTCCATTAACGTGACATTTAAAAACATAATAAACTTAACACTTAACATTTCCGGTAATAAGTTAGGGTGCGGGTAGGATTATGACAAATGGCAAAAGATTGGCGAAAAATAGTTTCCGAATTATCCTTTGGTCAACGGATGGTGTCAACGGTCCATGTGATGGACAGAGTACTGAACTTGAGGTGCTCTCCAGTAAGCAATGAAAAGGGGACCGTTGCCCCCTGAATAATCTCGGCTACTAGGGGGAGTTGAACCCTAACCCACTGCATGAGTAGTGAGTACTCTTACCACTGCATCAATACGATCCCTTACTTAGCTCAAGTAGTATTATAGCTAACAAATGGAATGGGATGCAACAGAATAGGGTGAATAATAGTGGGACAAAGAAATGAGTAGCACGATAACAACTTTACAGAAGAATTTCGTTCAGAGGGATTCACAAACAATTTTTTACCATTGAATCGAGGTTGTTTAAATATACTTTACACATTAGAGCTTGTCAAAAAGTAAGTAATTTCAATATAAAAAAGACTTGACCAAAAATCGTTATATTTAACCAAACTCATAAAAATATGAGATTAAAATCAATATCACTATAATAATATTATTTATTATTAAATGACTGGAGTCCAATGTTTTTGATTTGCTCTTCCCACGCTTTCACGGCTAATACAATAAATAACTTGAATTTCGTGGATTTAATATTAAAATTTAAGAAAAAATGCTGCAACCGAATTTATGTTTGATTTAAATATTTTTCAGCACATAAATAGACTTTTAGAATTTCATCATAAAAATGGCAAAAAATCTCACATGTGACCCCAAAGAAATTATTGCTAAGAATGATTATTGTTTGAGTGCTCATAAAAATTGAATTTGAAGAGCGCGCCTCACATTGTTCCCTTCTTAGTTCTACGATTTGCCAGTAGGTGGCAAGAAAATCGCCCTTTGGAAGAAGTTTATTTGCCCTTGAGAGAGCATAGATGGAGCAGTTGTCCGTAAGACTTGATACGCTCTGCTACGGAGCGGCGAACAACTTATGGGTTTGAAACTCCTACCATTCGATGCATCCATAAAGGCTGATATCTCATCTTCAGTTCACAGCAAATCGACGTAGACTGCTTGAGAGCCTTTCGCTGAAAGTTTTAAGGGATAAGGCGAATGCTATTCGTCCAACAAGTAGGTGATAATTTTGAAACAGGAATAGTGGTGCGTTATTTATTATGAAACGCATAGATTTCATTAGCATACTATTTGTAATTTAAATTTTATGTTTGCACAGAAAATATTAATTTGCGACAGAATATCTCTAGTGGAGAATTCCCAAATTATTTCAGTTCTCATAGAAGAGAATTTGCTGAACATATGACTATTGCTGATTTACAAAACAATGGACACCAGCTATCGTATAAACGTTTAAAAGGCGAAACTTTCATGCTAACAAAAATATCTTACTTTAATCCCTATCTGCGGTATTATGATGAAACTCATTCCACCAATACTCTATGAGAAATGGAAGGTGAGCTCTCAGAAGACAAGTCTTCTCCGGGATATATTTATATATTTTGTTGCTTCAAAACTATTTTAGTGATGGAATTCGTGGAGAATAAGAGGCTCGTTAAAATGCTTCAGGAAACTGCCACGGAGATATAAACGGATGTTTTTAATCGAATCCTATTATTGCCGGAAACTAAGACTCTCGCGGTGCTAAAAGGGAAGACGTTGCCAACGCTTTCAACTACTGTTAACACATCGGATTCATCGGGCGACACAGTGGAGTGCAAAAAGCCCGCTTCTTTTAAGGAGAGGCAAAGAGAGGATGGGGGAGAAGAAAGAAGAGAAGAAAGCCCACACTGGTCTGGAAGGAAGGCCGTCCTCGCGCAGCCTCAACGATCTTTCAATTTCGTCGCCCGCCCGCTCCGGGTCCACGGCGCTGGGGGTCCGAGAGGCGGGAGACTTCAACGACTGCTCCTTGAGGAGGCGGAGGTGAGCGTAGGTGAGGAAGAGCGGCTGCCGAGGCGGACCAGTCTTGAGCCGACGGGCGTGCCGAGAGGATCACTCCGAGGAGAGGAACCTGCTAGCCTCACGTCTCCCTTTAAGTCCCTTGCGCGGATCGCTACGCCTTCGGTCGACCCTCCAAGTCCCCGATAGGCGTAAACCTCTCGGACTCCGCGGCAGTTGGTCAAACGTTCGCCGCGCACGCGAAAGACTTTCAGCTTCGATCTCGAGTTTTTCTCTCACGCCGATTCCATTGAAATGTGACATCTGACTTTTATTCCCCTCCGAAGACACCGAGGAAGGTATTTATGATAGCACCATCACATTTCCCTCGCGTGATCCCCCAACGATTCGGTGGAGGTCCCGACAGATGAATGGAATACGTCCGGCGGTGATGGAACTAAGTGTACTTCGTCGAGGATAAAAAGTGATATTTTGGCAGAAGTGAGGAGATTTTTTTTTTCTTTGGGAGGATTGTCGTTCGGAGAGAGTGCTGCTTGTATGGCGATGTGTCGAGTGCTCCGCAGCCGCCATGCACTTTTGATTTGAGACGCGAAAGTGGACCAATCCATTCTGTCCCCCCCTTCCAGTTTCTCCACGGTTGTCTTTCTGAAACGGACGTGAGTGAACATTTCTTCCACTCTTTTGGTCGCGTACGTATTCACTGATCATTTGTTTCCCCCGAGAAGGACTCTCGTTCGGGGGTTCAGCTCCATGTGATATTTTTTTTTTGGGATTAGGGTTCAATAGTTAGACAAAATCGAACCAATGCCCGTCCAGAGAATAAACCTAGACGAGGCCCGCAAGGAATGAACTCAATGCTTCAGAAAGTGAGCGCGGTCGTGGGCGTAGGGGGCGTGGGTGATGTCTTTAGCAAGGCTGCCGTCTCCGTGGCAGTGCCGAAGATGACCGCGGTGGCCGGGACCAACCGCATCTACGCGGGCGTGGGCAATGGAGTGAGCCACCAGTTCGGGTCCCACTCGCTCCAGCATCTCCACGGCGGGGAGGCCGCCATGGTCCAGTTCCTGCTCGGCGGCGACAATGACGGCGCCACGGGCGACTCCCTCATCACGCACGGTATCGACCCCAACAATAACGGAGACGACAGCGAGGTGACCGTCGTGCTGAGCACGGTGCAGGAGGGCGGCGGGATGCGGGAAGCCGTGTCCGCGACGGCCCGGGAGCCGGCCACCAGCCCCGCGGTCGCCGCCAAGGAGGCGGAGGACCCCAAGGGGTTCGGCGGCGGCGAGACTCCGACCGTGGCCGAGGTCCAGCCACCCCCCGTCGAGGAGGGCCGCCGGACCCGCTCTGCCAGCGAGAAGTACTCCCTCCGCCCGCGGTCCATACAGAACCGCATGGAGTCCGAGATGCGCCGGCGGGGCGGGCGGTCGGCGGTCGAGAGGACCGCCCGCGCCGCGGCGACGGAGGGCGAGACCGTCGGACGGGAGGGGACGACTGGGAGCGCGCCCGGGGCCGGCGGCAGGGCCGGGGGCGGCTCGGGCGGGGGACGCCGAGAGCCCAAGCCCAAGCAGAAACCCCCACCGCTCAGCAAATACCGCCGGAAGACCGCCAACGCGCGCGAGCGGAGCCGGATGCGGGAGATCAACCAGGCGTTCGAGACCCTCCGGAAGGCCGTGCCCACGATCCCCGCACCCCTCTCCTGTTCCTCCTCGTCGTCGTCCTCCTCCTGTTCGAGTTCCTCCGGCTCGCCCTCGTACGGGGCGTCGAACAAGGCGAGCGAGAAGCTCACCAAGATCACCACCCTGCGGCTCGCGATGAACTACATCGAGGCGCTGGCGCAGATCCTTCGGGAGAAGCCGAGGGAGGACGATACGGGCCTTCTGTCACCTTCGTCCACGTCCTCCACGGGTTCCTCCGTGGCCTCCTCCCTGTGCTCCTCTTCCTCCTCGTCCTCCCCATACCTCCACCAACAGCAGCCTCACCACCACCACCACCACCCGTACCGGCAAGAGCTGCAGCAGCCCCAGGGGATGCAGACGCTGCCCTCGCTCATTCAGCTTCCCTCCCTGCTCCCGCCCATGCCCCCGCTCCCGATCGGCGCCCACCTCGGAGGCTTTCCGTCCCACCACCACGCGCTCGCCGGGTCGACCTTCGGCGACGCCTCGTCCGGCTGCGGCAGCGAGGAGCTGGGTGACTACGCGACCACGTGCAGCGACCTCCTGTCCGACGACGGCTCCACGTTCGGCGGCGGCGGCCGGGCGGTCGGCGACCCCTTGAATGTCGACCCCTTCGACGACATCATCGGCGACGGGCTTGACATCCTCCTCGAGTCGGACGGCGAGTCGCTCCAGTTCCACTCGGACCTCAGCGAGCAGTCGACCCCTTGATGCGGCGGCGGGGGTCAAGAGGTCGGACGTGCCCTCCTCCCTCCCACCATCCTCCCCTCACTCACGCTGTGGTTTGCCTTCCTAGCATTCCCCACCCCTTCCTCCTTCCTAACGGTCACGCGCGCGACTTCCGCAGGCACGCTCCGAGGATGGACAGTGCCCGGGTGTTGGTGACGGCGCGGCCAACCGTTCCAGATACCCTCGCTGCTAGTGACTGGATCACAGGGGTGGGTCGTGAAAAATCTCGTGTTCGAATCAGGAAGTCCCTCCTCCCGAAAAAAATAATCGCTGCTCCTCTCGCAGAGCCGTGAGAAGTAAATATAAGGATTCCTTTGAGCAATATTCAGAACGGTATCACCGTCACCCACAGTGAATATGTCCTTCTTTAAAATCTGACAATGAAAATAATGGCATTGCATACAGACAATGATTCCGTCCAGTTCCAATTACTTCGAGTGCATGTATTTTACGCATGGATATATATTTTATATTAATTATATTATAATTGTTACATATTTTATTTTAAATGATTTTGAACCTAGGTAAACCAGGGTTCAATGCTGCGGCAGTGTGCGAAAAAGCCGCAGGTTAATTTCGCGAAAACATATCAGAAGCTTATTATATTAATTATTATATTTTGTACAATGTGCAAGGAAGACGTCTCAAATTTTTGAGAAAAAAATTGTTGAACGATATGTGTGACTGTTCTAAACAGCTCTAAGCGTAAGAAGACATTAGTTATTCCATTCCAGCTGTACAGAGCGAAAGTAACTACTCAGCATCCGCAGATACCTCGGTGAGTTGTGAAATGTGGTCTATTTTATTTCTCCATTGCCTGTTTTGTTAGGAAGTTTTTATTTCAAAGACAGTGTACAATAACTTAAAAAATGAGCATCATAAATTTCTCTCATATTCAAAGAGTAAAAATGTTGGTATGAAAAAACTATTGAAAATAGAAAAAAACTGCTTGGAATACATAAGTCAAAAAGAAATTGTCTAAATAAAATATTTTCCCCATAAAAATGGATGATTTATTTCCCGTTCCACCCTGTGAAAATCAAACCCACCTCCATGGCATGAGTTTGCCCTAATATTTGCATGAATAGCTCTATTTTGAGGTGGATCAAAAGGCTTTTGAGAGAAAAACGCGTCATTTCAACGTGCCAATACCATATATTTGCGATAAGGAAGGAAATTGATTGGTAAAAATGCATTAGAAAGAAGTAGGTCAATGGGTGGCCAAATAACGGGCATAACGGTACTTTTCAGTATATCACCCATTCTAGTGTTATGAATTTTTATTTCGCTTTTCGGATCTTTTATATCCTTTTGATACTTCTCTTAGTTTTGCATTGATTAATCTTAATCAACTCAAACATTTACAGATCGAACTCGGCTATTTACCTCAGATCTATCCACTCGTCAATCTTGTATTTATTAAAATAATTAAGCAATTAATAAAGTACTACTATTACAGCAGCTATTAATGAAGGACTTATAATAACTCTGCATTTAATAGTGCTCTAATATTTTTATCGATTTACACATGATGGAAATAATTACCACCTTGACCCTTCACCTTATGTACTTTTCTTATAGTGAAGTAGGGCTTTGCGTGCATGATTCGTGGGTTTTTATTATTTGTATTCATATAGAAAGCTGTAATTAATACTTATTTTATCATTTGTAGACAAATGTACTGATAATATAAAAAACTCCTCTAACATTCCCGAGTGGATTTTCTGCTTCTCTTAGGGTACTCCACGTTTGAGATTTTACTGAGTATTTTGCTAAAGCCATGACCACATCGATTCCTTGAATTATTATTAACATGAATGTTAATCACATTACAAAATAATTTTTACTTTCTTCACCATTATCGCACGAAATATTAAATTATTATTACATAGAACTCATCAATATTTCTTAAAGTCAATAATGTGTCAAACATAAAATGCGTTCATACCTTTCTCATGAAGTGACAATTCGGATATTATAGCTATAGAAGAGGCAATAAGACCAAACCAGATCTTGAATTAGCCGATATGTACTGATTTTGCTAATGTAATTTACCACATTACATTTCAGTAATCATCGGAGTTAATACAGAACAGCGGAATATCACAGTCCGTCTATATGTTGAATGTACTTGTCTCGAGTTTTTTTTTGCCAGTTATTGATGCATTATTGTATTTCAGAATGAGAGGAAGTTAACATGCGTCACATCTTGCGTCACTCATAGTTCAGAGGTCCTTCAGGGTCCACCATTGTGAATAGTGGTTTTAATCGCGTCATTATTTTTCAATTATACCATCCATCTTGATTTATTTGAAATAAAATAACATGGACGGAATTTAAGAGGCGGCGATTATTGTCGAGCCTCTACTTGACCACCATATTGTGTAAGAGGGAGTTGACATTGCAAAACATCCACCCGGGTCCGCCAGTGTTTCGCAACTGAAACTGGCTCTTTACCTGCGGTCAGTGGATGTGCTTTGCCATCGGGGAAACTCGTCCACCGCCATCGCTAAGTGCCGATTTAACTCGTCGAAATGATAGCGATACCTTTGATCGGGGATGTCCGATCGGGGAGGGGATGAAAAAAAACAAATCTTTCGACTTGAGCGCGTAATTCCAGTCCGTTTGGGAAAGGAACCAATATTCGGCTACTGTCGCTCACGAGCGGATCAGGAAGCCTCAACATCCACCATACCCGCTCATTAATATTGAAACGAGAGTCCCAAACTGGCTAAAATACCAATAATCCGAGCGACCCGATAAAAATCAGCCCCGTGACAGGACGATGGGTTGGGGTGAGGGAGGTGGACGTCGAGATGGATGGCTTAACGGGAGAACACAGCATATTTTTCAATTGCCACCACCACCACCGCCGCTGACCATACGATGACGGCAAGAAATTCTCGCTCTAGGACTACAGTTTTATTGCTTGTCCGGTCTCGGCCGGTGAACGGTGAAACAGTTTTATTCGGCCATCATGTCGGAGGGGTTACGTGCGGGGGGGAATTCAAGGAAGGAAGGGGAGCGGTGGAGGGGAGGGATGGGGAGAGGGAGGAGAGAAAAAAAGGAACGAGACTAGGCTGGCTGCTCTGGCAGGAGCGGGCAAAAGTCTTGCTCGGAGGCTATATGTCGAATGCCTACTTTCTACAGTTTATTCCTCCGCCATTGCGACCGTCCTCTGGGAACACCTCCTCCCTTCTCCAGCACGAGGCCTTCGGCTAAGAGAGAGAGAGAGAGTGGAGAAACAGCGAGGAGGAGAGAAAGAGAGAGAGAGACAGAATAGACTGAGCACGTCAAAAGCGGCGTGTGTGTGTGTTTGCCGTGGTGCTCACGAGTGGCGCGCGTGAGGGGGCGAGTGGGGGAGGCGGAGGAACACAACGTAATGCGTGCTACGACGCTCGGTCGGGGCGGGCGGCTTCGAATACAGTAGTGACTTTCACGAGTGGGATTTTTTAAAAAATTTTTTAAAAGTCCTGCCCCTGGAGAACTACCACTATTCGCGGATGGCGAGAGAGAGAGAGGGAGACGATGGGGTGAGAGCGCTGGGGGGTTCGAGGAGTAAAGAGGGAGGGGGAGGGGGGTGAAAGAAATGAAATACCGGAGAGGTCCTTCATTACCACTCTCTCTCCCCCTCCCCGATTCATTCTCAACCGGCCCTGGCTGGCGCCTGTCCCGCGCGTGTCCGTTCCGACCACACCGTGTCCTCCGACCATTCTCACGAAACCGCGGACGGTCGGGTGGGAAAGATTTCCAGCAATGCGTGCGGCGTGCAACTTGTGCTCCGCGGACTGAAACTTCAACGCCTTATCCCCTCGACGACTATTTCGTGCGTCACAATATCTCGCGAAGAAAATTCAGATAGAAATATGGCGAGGGAAGTTGTTTTTTTTATTGCACGTATAGTGGCAAGGGTCTATGTTTTTCAGCTTTTAAAATATCCACCAGACAATAACAGGAGAGATCATGGATTTGTTTCACGCTCGCGTACGCATGATTGTTAATTTTTTCTTTGCTATTGTTAGAGCGAAGATGTTTGGCATTATTAATATCTTCTTTCTTATTTCATATCACGTTTCATTTTAAGGAGCGATTTAGTTACCAAGCCGTGTGTTTATGAGACTTGCTTTATGGCATCGATAGGGACAGCGGTGCTCCGGAATGATCTGTATTTCCACCGGAGTGGCCAGAGAGTATGTAGTCCATCATTTGAAATACTCTTTCGTGAGCCACGAGCTGAGCATACATAAAAAAGTCATCGAGAAGCCTTCTTTCAGCGACTTGAACATTATTATTTGAGCAGTGCATCGTTTTCCCTGCAGCATTTTTATAGGATGGACACGGTGAGGAAACGCCAGTATTATAAAAAAGGCCAAAATGAAAACAGTTCATTCTTCCGTGATTCAAGTCACGTTCATGACCGATTTGAAAGAAAACTATTAGTCTAGTCTCTTATTTGCAGTAGCCCAGAGGAAGAAGATCTTGATGGAACGATTCTATAATTCAACGGCGTATTGTTATTAATATTCTTAAAAAAACGATGCCTCCGTTACCATCTTTGTGCCTCAATTTGCCTCAAATTACGAGAAGATCAGAAGTTTAATTTACCTTCATTGGAGTGGGTGGTGAGGTAAGGTTAGCTGGAAATCATTTTCATCCGACTGCACTTGCTAACTCCTTGGCCAATAGCGTCGTTGCGTACAGCTCCGAGCAGGTCTCCACTCCCGCGCGGCCTGATCGGACTTTTCGGACCGATACTTTCGCTTTCGTTCGCAGTTCGCGGACAGTTGCCTCGAGTGAGCCACGCGTTTCTTCTCGTCCGTGGAGCACATCTATATGTTACTCCGTAAGACACCTTGAGAATAAGACCACTCCACTGGACATGCACCGTATATAAAACCCAAATGAAGCATTATTCCGCAATAAATCTTAATGCATTGCGTTTTAATTCGCTTCCACTAGGACATCAAAGTTTAAAAAACAATCACATGAAGGAAATGCTGCAACCAGATGATACCAAATTATAGAATTTTCTACTTAGATAGTCTACTGACTTGCCTAGCTATATCACACATATCTAGCAAGTCTTTATTAATTTTTTTCTGATCCCTTGTGGCGTTAAAATAGAAAGATGATGATCTTTCCATTCGTCAATTTTTCCAGGAGAATACGGTTATCACATAGCATGACATAGTTTCAAAATTGATTTTAATAGAATTTAAAACGACACGAATATTAGAATAGATAAAATTTTATGTTGAGTTTATGCATGCGAAAAGTATGAAAATTTAAGTGGTCAGTGTGGTGTGGTGGCTAGAGTACTGGTTTCTCATCCCGAGGGTCGAAGTACAAACCCGAGAAGAGGAGGTCTTTTATTGGCATACTAGTCCCTACTTGGGTACTTTGTGGAGAAGGTTTCAACTTCAGTACTCCGTCGGTCAAATGGGATGTTAAATTGTGGAGTCCTTGGTGTAGTTCGTTGGCAACTTCCGTCTTTCCATCTTTCCTCCTCACCCTAAAAATCCTACCACTTACCAGATCACACACCTTTAATAAATGGCGCAAATTAACTTGCTGTTGGTCGCCTCCCGCGAATAACTACGATTACGGGAAATGTATGCACTCCCCCAAAGAAATGCATTTCAACTAGAAATAGGGTCATGGAAATGTGGAAAATAACATTGGAGAACGAGTTAAACGTTCAATTTTATTCCTCTCTCTTAATGTGTTAGGGAAATTAAACTATTGGATGGCCGAGGGAGAGAAGCTTATAGCGGAACAGAGGAATTATCGGGGGGAGAATACGATAATTCAAGTGCCAAACGTTTATTTTCCCAACCGTGAGATAAATAACGATGACGTCCTACTTACAATGGTACTCTATCATTAACGAGATGGATATCTAAACCATGTTTTGAGACTAGGAGATTGTGCGCCAGATTGGGAAACTAGATAAACTCAAGTCGTAGAAGATGGAGGCTTACCTGCAGGTATATTTATTCCTCCAAACTTCTTTAGTAGGATAAATAAAAATTATCGACTACGAGGAATCAATTGTTGCAGCGAATAATTCAAGAAATCGCATTCCTCATGAAGCATTTATGGCTACGACACAAAGTTAAGCATAAAAAATACCGTCTCTTTTTTATCAGTTTTTTCTCCAACTCTTTTCATATTAATCTTATTTCAACGGTTGTATGACATACCATCCCTGTAAGACTCTTTTGCGCTTGCTCGTGGAATAAAATGAAGACAAATATTTGTCGCCATTAAGATAATAGAGTTACCACTAAATGTCACGGCCTATTTTCACCTAATGGGATATATGCTTAGGAATAGCGACAATGATAACGTAATAACAAATGAAAAATGTCCGAATGAATATATAGATTGTGGGAATGATAATGATCTTCACTTCTTTCTCGGTGACTTTGCATACGGGCACTTTCTTCTCTTAGACTGAAACGACTAAAAATTTGTAGCCGCCTCTTGAAATCAGTCGTTGAAATTCCCGCGAGAAATTTCAACTTCCTCTCAGCAATAAGGCTCCATATATCACATCTTCCTTCCATAAATCAAAGTTCTGCAGTTTAAATGTCAACTTTACAGCTGGTGACCTACCTTTCCCTGCCAGACCTCTTGCAGTGCATTGCAGGGTAACATGACGATGTAGATCAGAGATAAAATAATGAAAAAAACGATATTTTTACGCTAAATTAATGATTTCTTCTTGGGGTATATTTTTCAGTCTTTTAGTAATTTTTTCGTTTCTGATGACATATTATTATTTTTTCTGCATACGAATACAATAAGTACTCCCATGAGATTGTTGATATGGTCTGTTTGGAGGGAATATTGTTGAGCACATACAACTGGTGATATCAAATTAGGCTTTTTTTGCTAACTCTGGTAATGCTTATATTCTCGCTCTCAGGTCAGTTAAAAGAGCAGTTGGCAAATTTTCAGTGTACCCAGAACATTTCAAACCAAAACCTAAGAGTCTAAATCACTTTTATTGACGTCAATAAATCAGCAGGGGTTGTTTTTCTTGGTGTCATAGGCTTTAGAGATAGATTCTCCGTTTAGTTCTAGAGTGATTCTAAAAAGCTATATTTACTCTATTTTAATCTCAATAACACTGTACAGTAAATAATTTACGGTCATAAATACGATGAGTAGGTTTCATGTTAATCGTATTCTAACAAATTGTAATACATCATCATCATAAAACATCAAAAAGGTTGATGCAAAAAAAAATAACTATGACGATGTCAATTAATTAGTACGAAAAATATTGTCCATTTTGAAGAGGTAAAGGAATTTTCAGTGCATTGTGATTTAAATAATTCATTTAAATCAACATCTTGTGCTGCGGGTATTCATATTCTTCGTACTTATTTAACAATAATGTAATTGGATCACGTTACTTCACTCATGATGATTAGTTTTGTTTCTTTCATTGATATCTCAATTTCCCTAAATTTAATCGGTCTCGTATATCGTTAAATACCATAATGTCATTCAGATTTAATTTTTTACGGCGAAGTTCAAGGTACGAAATATTTTAAATTTATTTGCCTGATGAATTGAAGTTCCCCAAGAAAGTATTGAGGATCAATCTATGCACAATAATTTAATATGCTACACCACGATTCAGGTGATGGCAAGAATTCTGACTATCACTGCCTTGCCATTATTAACACAAATGTTTCTCGTAAAATGTGACCATATGAAGGGAACTTACTGCATCAGGCGTAACTTGATGGCATTTGCTAGGCATATTGAACTGAAAGCATTAATTTTGTCAGTTCACAAATTTGTTTACTAAACACACGACCTAGACTTCACCAGAATAATACGTTGAAACCACAGGTCGTGTGTTGTGTTAATAAATGTGAGGAACTACCAAATTTTTGCTTCCATTTCAATACCTAAAGACGAACCAATGTTAATGAAATCAAAGTTTAATAGCATCTCCATTTACTGAAGGGACTAAAAAAAATTCGCCTAACCAAGAAACGCTGTTCCAATCAAATAATTTTTCACTCCCACTGTCATTCCTATAACACTGGACTTTTCACACGAATTACGCACAAATGCTAATGAGAAGAAAACCATCAACGTCTGGCAACGATGAATAATAATCAGCCTATTCATTTAAACTAGAATTAGAAGTTTACCAGCTGTTAATTCGAAAAAAAACTCTGATCTGCTCTGGAGGACTTCAGATTTACTGAGATCACGAATTTATCTCACTTCGTGGAATTTGTTATAATTAATCGACGCTGATCGCATTCGAAAGGGATGGAATTGAGTAATTAAATTCTTAAATAGTGAGAGAAAAGCTGAGGAACACGGCCGTGATAAGTATTATCCGCCATCGAGACACCTCCGATGATTGCGAGAACGCAGGGAATTCCTTAATTCGCCCGAGGGAGCGAGAGCGAACTCCGCGCTTCTTGCGAGCATCGCCCCAGACCCAACTTGCGCGATGGCTCGCGGCCTATCTTGATCCATAGTAATTACTCACGCGGACAAACCCCGAGACTGCGAACAATGGGGCTGTAGCGGGGACGGGGTTGGAGTGCGTCACAATTAAAATCCGTAAGGGGAGAGCAAACAGTTTTCCTCGTCTCTTCAAGGCTTAAGTAAATACAGAACTGTTAAGCATTGCATAAGGGGTTGAAGATGTTTCAAAGTACTCCGTCAAATCTCACTCGCTTTGATTACGAGCAAATAATCAGAGCAGACAAACGTGCAGATGGAGTTAAAAATATTTTTCTTCACGCGGGCCGTAAGGAATCAGAATTGACATTTCGATGCCATTCTCTCGGCATACCTATATGTAAATATAAACGTGAGAGCACATATTTGGCATTGGAATATATGTGAATAGCTTATAACCCTAATAACGCATACTAAATGAACGCCTGCCTACGTACTATATTGAATATTGTAGTATATTAAAATTATTATTTAGCTCATAAATAAAAGTGCGGTACTATGTAGTTTATAATCATTTAGGAGGATATACCAATTGTATACCTAACACAAGTGATATTTACTAGGTACTTACTGACCAAACTTTTAGCTGGAGATGTGCAATACATGATTTTTTTCCTCCGCGGCATACGCTCAGGATGGCTTTTAGTGCATTCTTTATGCATACGGAAAAATGGTAATGTGGGCATTCAAGAAAATCAAAAGAATACTAGAGCACTAAGGCTTCTAATGGCCGAATCAAAATTTCTCTTTTGTATCACCGATATCTGCATGATGTCTTTATAAAGTCACATCATAACATGCGAAGCACACAACACGGGGATTGGTAAGGGATGTTTTCACACCAACCACTCTGTATTCGGGAATACATCATAACGGAGTGTGACAAAAACCGAAATGTGTGTTCGCAACTGAAGATTGAGGGAGACCTAGAATCCCTTCTAGGTGTTAATCATAATGGCCTCAGATGTGTTAATTTATTTTTAAAGTAAATAGTCCGCTCAAGAGATGTATAAAGATTACGTACTTCTGTACATATATTAGCTATCACAAGTGTTTGAGACGGGCGTAATTATGTTTCGACAGGATTGTCATAGGTTCTCGTGCTTGGTGGATTTTGGCTTCACATACCATGTGTTTGTCATGTGGAGATACATTCCCCTCCTTACACCTCCGAGTTTCCAGGCAGATTGCCGCTTAGACGTGGACGGTGTCCATCCGTCCGCTCCGCGAAAATTCACCTGGACGCGCTGAAACAAAATCCCCTCCCGTCCGCCCGGCGATTAGATAACTTTTATAACGCCACCGTCCTATCTCTGAGTGCCTTCGCATACATTTATTTCTCTCTCGGATTGGATGTCCGAACTCTCCCCTCCTCACCCTCTCCTCACGGCATCTCCGGCTGTCAACCTCCCACAACACCCGATGCCCTGCCGCACTCGAAGAACCTTAGGAGGAGGAGGAGAGGATTCACCCCTCGGGGTGACCAGCGTCCCTTCCACGACGCCCACCAGACTTCCCATCCCATCATCCGGGTGTGTGGGAACCGATCCTCTTAGGGAGATAAAAAGCCTTCGGGAAGAGCGAACGAACGAAGTGGTGGTGAGAGAGAGAGAGAGAGAATCGCGACACAAACACACAGGCACACACGGAAGCCGGCGGACCCCGAGAGAATAAAAACGACAGGATTGAAGCGTGACGCTTTGGGGTCCGAATTAATCAGCCCCACGGGATCGGGTGGGTCATAGGAGAGGCGAACCTTCGTCAAAACTCCGAAAAGGAAAGAGGGCGCGTGTAAGGGAGGAAGGGATGGAACGATAAGGAGGGAGAGAGAATGAGAGGGAAATTTTTTTTCAAAGAGCGAAAACGCGGCCTGATTTAGTGGAAAGAAAGGGAAAGCCGTGGGGGACTTGAAGGCGTGGTCTCATTTGCTTAATGGCCGCGGTGTGCGTGCGTGCGTGTGAGAATGTTCGGTGCGTGCAAGGGTGTGGGAAAGGGGTTGGGGAGAGAGAGGACAGAACGAAAGTGCCAGTCGTGGTGGGGGCGAAACGTTAGCGTGGAGCGAAGATAGGGGGGAGGAGTGAGGATGGGTTTAGTTAGTTGTAATAGATAGCCGAGCTTGAGCCGGCGGAGAGCCTTGCGGTCTCTCCTCGCCACGGTGAGATGGGGGAAGAAATCCACGTTATACGACCGCTAATTGAACAATGAGGAAACACTTAACGGAGGCATCTGAAGGAATTGAACTCCGAGTGGAGAAAATGATAGAAAGTTTTTTCTTTTCCGTCCCCGACCCTCCTCTCTCTTCCAGCGATGCGTAATTGCGTCTCCTCTTACCGCTCGCGCGAAAGGAAAAATGCAAGCGAGGCGAAGGGGAGGTGGAGGGGGGGGGGGTGCCGAAGGTAACGCGGTCGGATTGTCGATTCGAAAATTCGAGCCGGCCCAGATATTTCTGCTCTCCGCTCGAGTCCGAAGCGTTGCCTCGGTAGTGTGGCCTCGCTAATGAAACGGCCCGGACGGAGGAGTCGTCACTCGAATGGGCCTACGTTAATGAGATCATCTGATAAATCACTTTGTTCGGACAGTGATACGGGCGGTCTAATCGCGAGCGAACGAGATTTTCAATTTCCCTCCCGCAACTCGGCTGCTGTGCCCTGATTTTTCCAATACAATGAATGATCCGCGGCGCGGACGCGATGGCATTTTCGTCGGCCATTGTGGGAAACAAATGCACAATGGTCGCCGAGCGCCATGACGAGTCGATTCCGTTCTCCGGGTTGGACTTCTCGGATGGAAGTGGCGTAATCTTTGGCTTTTCCCATGCTAACTAAGCGCAGGCTAATGACGTGGTAGAAACACCCTCGGTTTGTATCGAGGCAGAGTGGAGAACGGCAACCGTCAATTACAGTGCGGAAAGGGAAGAGACAATAAGTTAGTACCATGTCTGGTCACATTGGTTCAAAAAGAAACTTTTTTTTTTTCACTTCAGAATTTCAGACATGAAGGAGAAATCGATATGTTGAGAGGCGAATAAGTGAGCACTAAGGCTTATCAAAAACTAATCTATCAATAATCACCTACGATCATTAATTCTAAGATACCCTTTATATCGTTGTCCACACCATTTTTCTAACAGTTCATCTCATCATTAACACAAATCATCTGTTTTACATTCTTAAACATCTGATCCATGCATCTCATCCGTGACTTATCCTTTATAGTAGTACTTTTTTCCGCCAATTTGTTTTAACATTTACGACACTTCCGGAGATCCTCGAAACGAGTACGAGTAGGTTAAGTTGTTCCTCCATGGTTACATAATCTTCGGCCTCGCAATTTTTTGAATTATATTTAATTAGAACCGAAACTTAACGACGTTTGTCAGATTCAATTAAAGAATCCACACGCATCTTTGTTGTGCTTGTTAAATCAAAATGTAGTCATCAAGATAGCTAATCCATAATTGTTCGTAATTTACACTATTATAATTATTTGCGGTTCTATGCTTCGATAAAAACATAAGCGCCTCTATCAGAAATTTATCTTTAACCTAGGTAGCATACGGATATATTAAAAAAAGGATTTTTATAAGTTTGTGAACAGAAAAATCACAATTGAAACAACATCAGGAGCTCAGGGTTTGGACTGATAAATAGTATGGATGCACTTGAATTTCATTTAGATACATCGATTAATAATCTCATGAAATAGGTATATCAATCCCAAAAATGATAAATAAAAACATAAAGCAGTAATGTGCGGTGGAGTCGAGGAAGGATGACTTCTGTAATTGATAGCATTCTTGGAGAACTACAAAAAGCTAAATCATCCTCAAAAAAAAATTAATTTGTGCATATTGGGGGCCTGAAGTCCTGAACAAGCGCTAAAATAGTTTTTTGCAAACGCTTTTTTTTTCAATTCGAAATTCGCAGAGACCAAGTATAACCGATGAGATCCTTAGGTTACGAAAATTTCATTTTCAGGTAGCGGAGAAATTACACAGAACACCGCAACAGGTTTGGAAGATGGAATGCGCGCGGATGCTGACCTCAAAAACAGGTAAATTTAATGAGCATAATTGGTTTTGATCAGTGCTAAATATATGGAAAACCAGGAAAGTGAGTATTGCAAAAAATTTATGTCCATCAATGGCCGAGGACATTTGTCACCAGAACCCATGCCAATTATTGTAAACACCAATATTTAATGCCATTAAATGGCGTGTATCTAACCAACGAGTGATGAATATGACAGTGATGTGACTCTGTGGACATAGAACACTGCCCATGAAATGGAACCTTGAGTTCCTTTTTATGAGGGTGAACGAAGAAGGAGAAGGAGGGAATACATTGTGTTTTTTACATAACTTTCTATTTATGCAAAAATAAATAAAAACTGATTAATTAATATGATTGATGAAAGAGAAGTTTTGCCAGAAAAATACTATAATCTTTCTGAAAATCGTACATATCCTATGCATCACATTGTGCATAAATATCCTTTGGATAAGTCTCATAGATTTAAATGTGGTTTCCTATCTCCAAATATCCATAGGGTATTATAAATTTCATTTCCTTGTCTTAAACTCGAAGATAATATAAAAATTCTAATAAAAATATGCCCTAATATCCTCAAAGCTACAGGAAAATATTGTAAGCGCATATGAATATCTTGGTGAAGTCTTCTCGGGATTTCCACCGGGTTAAATATTTATGTAAATATTTAACCCGGTGGAAATCCCGAGAAGAGTTCACCAAAATAATTCGCCGGGAAAGAATTAAATCATAGCTTATGAATATCCTTTGGATAAGTCTCATGCATTAAAAATATGGTTTCCTATCTCCAAATATCCATAGGGTTTTATTAATTTTATTTAGTTGTCTTAAAGTGGAAGATAATCTAAAAATACTGATCAAAGATATGCCCTAATATCCTCAAAGCTGCAAGAAAATATTGCAAGCGCATATTATAGAAATCCAACCTTCATTATAGAGGGAGCAGCAATACGAAGAAGACTATTAAAAACTAGTCTTCTTCAACTAACTCTAGCTGATAGAAAAAAATACGATTTTGAATATTGATATCGTCATTCACACTGAATGAACAACATAATAACGGCCCCTTGATGAAAGTGAGCATGGAATAAGGGTGGTAATGGACAATGACTCGGCATTATAAACAGAAAACGTTTAATCAAAGAATGGTTGCCCCCAATTCGCAACAGCCATGAAAGCCTAGGAGAGGGAACTTCATCCCCGACAGAGAGGAAGAAAAAATGAAAAAAATATGACTCTCTCAGTCATTCAGTCACTTACGAACCAGTCCCCTGTTACTTTCTGGCGAATCATACGGTCAGTGGCAATCGGCCTTTCGGAGAGTCGTTCTAAGTTCTCCCGCGACCCAACTTGGCGGCGCTACATTCGACTGCCGGGCACACGGACCTTGCCGGGCACCGCGAGAGACTTCGAGATGGAAAGAGAGGAGAGAGAAAGAAAGAGGCTGGGCAAAAAAATAAGGAAATGGAAGTTAGGGTTGGGGAGAGCTGATGGCGCTTTTTGCATCGGGAGTACGAATTTCCCGCGGACCCAATTATTGGAGCTACCGGAACAGACCGAAAGGTTCGGAGCGTATTTCCTGGCCGTGTCAAACTCATTAAGCAGGAATTGCTTCCCGTTTCGCTGGCGAAAATCGTAATTTTCCGCGAGGAGAGGCTTCCAAGGAGGGGCGATGACGGAAATCGATTAGAAGTATGATATAAATTACGATTGCGCATCGTGCGGTAATTGCAAGTGATTTGATTCCAAGGCGAAAAAAATAGCGCGAAATTTAATAAGCATTTATTTCCTCCCGTACGTAACAATCACCAGGATTCAATTCCGTGAGTAATAGCTAATTGGGTTTTACTTCCACGGCACGACCGCTACGATATATATCACATAAAAGGTGGCATTTCGTGGAATTAGAAGATCGGCTTTAAACAGATTCACATACATGCTCAGACGCCTGAATGTACAATCTATTCTACCATCTGCATATGTCAAGGTGTGAGAAAATATGCTGGTGATCAAGTGTGCCTACCAGATTTGGTAATCAATGAATCACTGAACACCTGTTGATGGGGATGGTCCTTATGGTATGAAAGAATACTTTTATCAAGGTAAGTTTAGCAGGATAACTCTTCGTTTTCAGGTTTCAGAAATTTAATTAATTTATGATCTAATGAGACAGTTGCAATAGGATGAAGACAAAGAAATTATAAGTGTGTAAACGATCCGTCAAAGAAGCATGCACAGCAGTAAATCTGATTTAAAATTCTACAATTTCGACCAAAATAAAAAAATAGGGATTAAATAAATAGGTAAATCTATACCTAGGCATATAGAAACAAAGTTTGAAGTAGCAAAAATTCTATCCCTCTTTCAGGTATCGTACAGGCTTGTAATTTTGAGTTTGATTAGCATATGCCTTTAAAACGAAGAAAAATATTGGAAAAAAGTACTGAAATTGGATTCCCAATAACTCAAGGCGGCTTTCACATGAAGTACATGTAAAGTTAATTTGTATCTTCTTCGGACGTTATTTATTTTGAAAAAAATAAATAAGGAGTAATTTTCCTACAAAAATAATCCATAAGATAGAAAATTTTATGAATTATCTAATTATTACCAAGAAAAATTAACTTTAATAAAAAAATTGCGATAACCCTGGCAAAAATTCGATATTTGATTAAATTTTGCGTTTCTGAAAAACTGCCTTAGTCTTGACGCTGATAGGTATTGCTGAAATCATCTTTAATAAAAAAGACACGGTGAAGATATGCCTTTTTCGTCGCTAAGATGATTTGGATATCAGCTAAATAATTGATTTTCCATATAATACTTTAACCGGTGAAATTAACATAAAAAGGACCAGAGACCCATATTTAACAACTTTCTTCACACTTTTCTCCTGTAGGAACTCAAAACTCGTGCAGAGAACAGGATTTTCAGCTAGCCTTAGACATTAGGAGAGGCAAAAAAGTATGGAAGTCATATGTTCATATTATTACCATAGCATATTATAAGATTATTATATGTCATGGTTCATATTATTACCATTTGAGAGCAAGCGCATCAAAATCAGAGAAAATCAAAGAGATTATAACGGATGATAGAGGCACTACGTGAGAAAAATCAACAATTATAAAAAATAAGCCAGGTTAAAATATTTCGGCGAAAAACGGACCGCGTGGTTGCCTGACGGGTAGAAGGTTAGGCCAATGACTTGAAGTCCCGGTTTCTAATGAGGGAGATGCGTCTTTCGGCAAGGCTAGGTAGACCTAGTCAGAGTAACTTGTGGGCACTGGATCAATCTGGAATATTACAAAAGTCACACAGGAACGAAAGTGGCTTATGCTACACGCCGAAATTACAAGCTTTGGTCAGTAAAGCCAAAATTCCGAATCACGTAAAAACTGGAATGAAAAAATTATTTCTCTTCGAAGGAGTTGAATAATTCTATACTCATTGTGAATATTTAATACTCTTTTGTGTATGAGGTGGTGGAACTGCTTTATATCAAATTATTACTTTAAAATTTCCACTACTTTATAGGATTTATTGACGGTTAGTTTCGTTGCTGTTATCAGTTGCAAAATAAATTTGAATTGAAATGTTTCAACGAGAAATTGCATTGTTGTAAAATGAACGGAAGTAGTCAACTGAGGCGCTCGGGGCTAGATAATGGTAAGCCACACACTGAAAAATATTGAGATCTGTACGCCTTTCTTATCTGCTAGCCGATGGGAAGCCACTGGCGGAGTATTATTTGAAGAAACCAAGAGATGGCAGCACACACCTTGTTGTTATGTATTGCACCAAGACACAATACCTAATTTAGGGAATGTTTCGAACCTTCAGATGTCACTCCAGTAAAATTTCCTAAATGTGGCTTACTATTATCTAGCCCCGAGCACCTCAATTATAAAACTTTTAAAACAGTGCATACTGCACGTTATAATTCACTAAATTTATGTAGCTATAAGGTCATTTCACGCCAAATAACGGGATCATGCCCCGAACAACTCCAATTTTCACAAAAATTTGTATGTATGTTTCCTGTATGTGTATTAGTATGTGTACAAAACCGTTTTCCCAAATATCTAGTTAATCGAGAGTTACAGCTATTTGTTATTTTTAAATTTTTCCAATTAAGCCCTTGGCTTTATGTCTATATCTCTTAATATAATTGAGATAGGAATCTCCAAAAAGCTTGTTTTAGTTTTTAAAAGTTTCCGAATGATATTATAAGGACAGATTAAACATTGTAAAAAGTTTTTGAAATTTTTCAAAATGTTTAAACTTTTGAACCCGATTTGCAAAAATATGTACCCCTTAGATTTCGCTAGCTTTTTTATGGATCAAAGGAATATGTATCCGCTACAAGTTAATGAAATAAAATCAATGCGCAGTTCATAAATTACTGCGTAAAAAAACCCGAAAGAATCGCGTGCAGAGTACCGAGCGGCCCAGCGGCGGATCTGTTTTTTGATTTCCTAGCGCTGCAGCCTTCCGAAGGTGGGGGAGAAAGTGAAAAAGGGGTAAAGACGGGTCAATGCCTGTCTCGGCCAAGGGACTGTCTTCTGTAGACCAATACGAGAAAGATCCAACCCAGCCCAGCTTATCAGTGTGTTGCTAAGTGAGTACTGAGTCGTTACGCCGTCTTCAAGGCATTGGTCTAGTGGAAGTTCTTTCAATAAGAAGCCTTCTGATGGTGCTCTAAGGTACTCTCAAGACTTGCATTTTTAGTTCAATCCATACGATATGTAGTTAATATATCACATGGCAATTTTCATTAGCATCCTCTGTATGACGAGAGGTCACGGGAGTTTTTCTTTTCGAATATATCCCGCCTCGAAATACATTCGTAAATATTCTCCATTTATGGAGCCCATAAGCCGAAATTATTTCGGTTTCCATTTGTTAGTGCGTTTCTCCGAGGCCATTCCAATACTTTCCCCGTCCCGCGACTTCAAAAGCCTTACCGCTCCGGGCAGTACTCAACATGTCCGGGTTCTCGTTTGCGGTTAGTTTAGTGCCGCCCAAAAAAATACCAATAGCGGTTGATTTAGAGCCTTTTGGGATTGGAAATATAAATTGTTTGTCCCAGATGGTATGATTACTACGATTTTTTTTCTACGAGTGGTAATTTTAGAGGCTGAGAAACCATTATGGTTCATATTTAGTAGTCTTTAGTGTGAGAATTATGTCCCGCCATCATCAGAAAATTTTGGTGTTGCAAACGTCATGTAAACGCTACTGAGTTTAATTGGAAACATCATTTTTAATTTAGGACCTCGTTTTTCCTGGAGGTGTTGCTTATAGAACAGATGTGTTTTAGGTTTTAGAAAATCACTATATCACTAGCCATCATTGAAGATGAAATAATATTTCTTCATCAGATATGCACTACAAAACTTATTGTAAGGATAAGGGCAAACCCTTCAATAAATTGCACGAAAAAACATTCAAATTGGCCGAGGTGTTTAAATATAATTCAGAGGTTAAGATGCAAATAGTCATGAATACAAATTACACCTTATGAAAGCAGAGGGGCATTTTAAGATGGGTAAGATCCGGAAACAGTCATTCTTACCGAGTTTGAGATACAGACGCAAATATATAACGAGCGAGGCCACTGAGGAATAGAATTGACCTTTTCACTGTGTATGATATCGTTCGGGGATCGCATTGGGATGGTGATACGAGTATTAGTTTTCTATTCCTTGGATCCAGGTTCAAACACCAGATGTGGTAGATTTTTGAGTGGCATAAAGGTCTCTACTACCAAAAAAAAGTATTTCTGGTTCCTGATTGATTGAGATGTGGAGAACACTTTAAGTTCAGCACACTGTCCGTCATATTAGACGTCAAACTGTGGAGCCCTAGGTTCTTTTCATTAAATCACTATATCACTAGCCATCATTGAAGATATTTCTTCATCAGGTATGCACTACAAAACGTAGTGGGGTATTTTAAGATTTATTGGAATCTTAAAATACCCCACTGGAATTACCTTAATGGAGCAAATGACCATTACCGTAGCCTAACTTAAAGGCCTACAATATTGTAACGTTGGAAATTATGCAAGATTGAAGAAGATGACGATAAAAAATTGGCTCAAGGTTCACCGTGAGATTTTGGTATTTCTTTTCAAGTTTCACTAGTTGAGTGACATTTGGAGGTCACTTTGAGTGTATTCCTCCGTCCGTTGTGTGAGGAATGTAAGACTGTGGACTTCTAGGCCCCTTTAATGAAAAGTAGGCTAATGCCGACACTACGTTTTACTCCCTGACGAATTCCCGTCTTCACCCAATTTTCACATACCATTCACAACGCCGATAACGTCAGCTTTGACAATAAACGGAGATAATGAGGCTAGGGAGAGAGTTTTTCCTTTCTGCACGGCAAAAACTGGGGTGGATTCCCGTGGTAAAGACGCACAAAAACAACTGAGCGAACACTATATACCTACAGGTACCCGCGAAATCACGAAAGCCTCGGAGGAAAAATATAACCAACAACATTCAATGGATCGTCCGCTTGGAGACCACAAACCAAAGAGCAGTCGCTGGGAGAGATAATCGAAACATCACACGGCCTTTGAAATACTTCCGAGGATGATGGAAGAAGGAAGGATACCCACGAGATGGATCGGCGGACAATATAAAGCATTATAAAAGGTACAAGGGGGGGGGGGACACACAAAAAGCACGCGTAGCGTCGACGCGTTCCGATCCCGCTTCGGAACGGGGAGGTGGACAAAAAGAAAAAAAAACCGAGAAGCTAAAAAGACGAGCGCATTTAAAACTGGAAGACGGAGAGACGCGAGTGATGGGATCGGGAGGGATGTGGAGGGGGGTGTCCGACGGGGAGAGATTTATTTATAAGCTCCCGTGCCAGGAGTCGTGTCTGAGAGATCTAAGGAGGACGTGGTTGCTCCGAGAAGGAGAGAGGGACTCGAAGAGATGATGATGATGATGATGATGACGAATAGAATCACATCCAGGTCGTAAACTTTATGAATTCCTCGTCGCGGACGGACGGGGTAAAGAGGAGTGAGGTCGGCACCGTATTACACCCTCGTACGTTTGCTCCGAGGGTTTGAAAACTGGAAACTGAATGCTCTGGAAAATGCCAGCCGGATAGCATTATCCATCCCCTCGCCAATTACAACCGGCATCATGTCTCATTAAAATGAGGCAAGATTTCAAAGACGCCTCCCGGGCAGACTTGAAAAATATTTGCGCAAGATTTGTGTCCAGTATCTCTCCGGCATGATGCGAGTTTTCAGTCAGTTGGCTGTGTTGAATTTTAAGTCACAAACCTCCCTTCGTAAAACATTTGCTAACAGCGAAAGTACTAGGATCACAGATGAAATGACTTTACTCGATGTTAACGCCAGACGGTTGTAGATTTCGGTTTTAGGTTCTCCAACGGCTATGGTTTCATCAAATCGTCATGCCTAAGATCTTGGCAAGACAAACGTACAGCAATCATTCCTTTGGTGGGATTCAGACCAGTCACTTGAGAGTTGACAGGCCAGCGAGGTACAGTTTTGGCTACCACGGCTGGAGAAGTTTAATCTTGTCTCCAGTTGAACCACCTTCTGCCACGCACCCTTGTAGTGGCTTTCAGGGTAAAATGTCTACAAAAATGTCATGAGGGTTATTGCGATGGGTGTTCCGCGCTGTAAAATTGATGATTCTAGCGTAAGTGTTGGCAAAATTTTAAGACGGAAGAGGCAAACCTGTAACAACGATTGAAAAATTATTCAAGAGCCATTAAGTTGTACTAATACGGAAAATTGGAAAATATAATATACATTCAAATAAAAAGCAAAAAATAAATCTTTCAAAAATTAGAAATTCTATCCAAAAATGGCTCTCATTGATTTCAATTAGTAAGGTTAATGATATGGAATTTCCTGAGAACGTTTCTATATTTCCGTTTGTGAATATTAGTCGAGCTTAAATTAAGGAGGGATTCTAAGCGGAAATCAGTAAATGAAATTTTGTTATAGTGTAACTAACTGATGCCAATATGTGCTTTTATTAATGAAAATATTATAATTATAATTTTTATTTTTACATTCAATTTTACTTCAGATATAAGTGCCCAAAGATGTATCCCGCGAGCCGTAGTTTACCCATCACTCCCCCGTTTGCGTTTCAGAATCAAGGATTTTGGCCCTCTGAAGCTCCTAGCAGAGGTGGGTAATAATTCAAATGCGAGAATATGTATATTAGACATCGCATCGGTCGCAAGATTGTGGTCATCCTCTATTCCCGTCAAAGAAGGGAGCGATGACTGTATTCCGCGTGAAACCTCAAATTGGGGTTTGGGTTTAGTACATTAATCATTCTCAGGAATTAATATTAATTATTTCCATTCTGGAGAGATGACTTAACAAATGAGATAATTTTTGTCATGAAGGATAGATGAGTAACTGGGAAAAGGTAGGAATCATTCAGGGAGCGGAGATAGGACGAAGAGAAACCCAGCGTCGGAAATAGCCTACGTCGTGTCTAGAGTTCCGCGGTTATGTTCCATTCGATGTACGGAGTACTAAATTTGAAGTTTGCACTCTCCTTACGGTACACCAGTTGTGACCAGTTTTCCTTTGAAATATCTCTTATACTACCCGGATTGGAGCTCGGGACTATGGTGATGGAAGAACAGTAATATAGCCTCCACATAAACCTGCTCCTTCAATTATTTTCATAGTGTAAAAATATTAAGAAATGAAGTATCACGGCAGATAGAAAACACACAGAACGTAGCCCTGAAGGCAAAATACAATGACGCGATCCATAATTTTTATTAATGTTTCTTCATAAAATATTCATCAAAATCCAATTAAAATATACGAAACACGCTTGTATTTGATTGCTAATTAGTCAAAACTGGTTGGTAAGGGATCAGGTCGAGTGGTGGCTAGAATTTTGTCTTTCCACCCTGAGGATCCGGGTTCGAATCTGGGCACTGGTAGAGATTTTTCATTGGTATACAGGTATAGACATGATGACCTGATGAAGACTATCGTCGAGGGAAAAGTGAACGGGAAGATTGGAAAACGCAGGCCTCGTATGAGATACATGGAACAGGTAGTGAAGGACGTGAAAGAGAGGAACTAACTTAATATGAAAAGGTTGGCCGGTAGAAGAATAGAGTGGAAAGCTGCGTCAAACCAATCCTAGGATTGTTGACCAATGATGATGATACAGGTATTCACTTGAGAGATCCATAGAGAGCACTTCAAGTGCATAACTCCGTCCGTCGAATGGGACGATAAACAGTGGACCGACCCCTTGACACCTTCCGTTTAGAACAGACCGGATTTACCCCATCCCTCTTCCTCACCCTAAAAATTCCCACCTCCTTCCAAAAAACCTACCTTAATTAAGTGGTGCATATTACCTCAATTGCCGGTCCCCTACCCCGATTAACTAATTACTACTGGTTTGCAGAGCGAAAAGAGATTTTAACGCAGCTTTCGCCTTCGCCATTTAGAAACCCTTTAGAGGATGGCTGAGTCAGTCTTCAAAACGTCAGGAGATATGGAGACGATAACCCGATGAAAGACCCGAGAGGAATTCTTTCAGTCTACACCGGGAAAGAATCAGATCTTACTTCTGGCCTTGCTCCTCTGCGTAAGCGCTAATAAAAAGAACTGTTGTATTTCTCACTTGGGGGAAGTACGGTAGGCGGCTTTATGGGGGATAATGGAGGAAGGGAATGGGGGGGAGGGGGAGATGGAGGACTACGCAAGCTGCAGATTAGCTGCAGGTGTAGCAGTTCGGAAATGAAAGAACGAGGAAGAGGGAATAAGAGGAGGGATAGATGGTGTCCCATCAAAAATTGTTTTATATGAACAGCAATTTAGCGATCGCCTATAATACGAATCCTTGCCGTTCTCCCATTGAGCCAATTCACTCGTCGCTGAAATCAAATCTTCGATGAACACGCCCCGAACAATGTGCCCGCTTCCCTCTCTCTCTTTCTACCGCTCTCTCGCTACCGATAGAAAAAAAGAGCCAATCGCAATCGGCTTCCCTCTGCAATCCGTCTCAAGACAACCTGTCGATACACGTGTGTATTTTTTTATTTTATCAAATCGAATTCGAATTAGGAGGCGTGAATAACAATCATGTCGTTTCGAAAGGGCGGGGAGAAGCGAGTTAGATTGAAAAGGGAATGTTTGAAAGCTTCGGGAGATGGAAGGGCAGAGGAGGAGAAGCACAACAAACACAAATATCAAGAAAGATTTGGAATCGCAAATACATTAACGATAGTAACAATGCGTTGAGGATACGGAAGGGCAGGAGGATATGTCAGTTGTTGTTTATCATTACGTGATGGATGAAGAGGAGACTGGAGTCTACTGCATTTGAATGGCTTCGGGTAATGAACCTTTTGTCAGCTGAGTAAGCGCTGTACTCAGGTGAGAAGGATTCGTTTCTTGGACGATTTTCAACTCATTGGGTACTAGTGGTCGCATCTCTTCAAATATAATGCGATGGTGAGTATCCACTGAGCTACCTTCCTGACGTCCCTATCAACAACACTTACTTGCTATCATTCATTAATTATTGTTACTATCATACGGTAGTCAGTAGAATAGCTCAGACAAAGAAGGCATTCTATCAAGAGAAAAATCTACTTACAGCTGGAAAAACAAGCGTAGAAGCAAGGAAACAATTTATCGGAACGTAGATTTGGAGCATGTTTCTTTACGGCAGTGAGGCATGGACGATGGCAGCAGCGGAGAAGAAAAGGGTGTAAGCATTGGAAATGTGGTGCTGCAGAGGAATGAATGATGAAGATAAAATGGATCGACCGAGCGACAAACGAAGTCTTAAGAAGAGTGGGAGAAAAGAGAAGTCAGCTGAAAACTCTAAAAAGATGACGGGACAACTTAATCGGCCATATCACAAGATGACGGAAATCGTCGAGGGAAAAGTAAATGGGAAGAACGGCAAAGGAAGGCCTCATATGAGATATATGGAACTGATCGTGAAGGATGTGAAAGAGAGGAGTTACGTTGATATGAAGAGGTTGGCCGATACAAAAATGGAGTGGAGGGCTGCGTCAAACCATTCCTAGGATTATTGACCAATGATGATGATCATACGGGACAGGAAATATGAAATTTACCTTTTAAAACACATTATAGGGATATAATAAAGAAAAACTAACCCCAAAACTGTACACGTACGGTTCATGGATGTCATCGAGAAATAAGCAAACTAAACCCACATGCGTGAACGGCAACCTTGTTCCTAAACTCACACACATAATCGCGCAATTTGATACCTGTGAAAACATACCGCGCAGCCTCATTCAGGTTGAGTCTGCATTGTCAAGCTTTGACAAAGTTTGGGTCTCGAAATTAAGCCTTAACAAGCCCAGATTGCAGCATTCTAAACGTCGAGGCTACGATGTGACATCACTGATACGGTCGAGGTTGGACGATGACGAGTTTTTCCAGACTAGCTCCCTTGAACGCGTCGTGACTGCTCTCGGAGGGACGCCTGTCTAAATTTTTGTGAGAGATCGATTTCCTTGAGAGAGATAATGAGCATTAGCCAGTGAAACACGAATTTTGAAAGTCGGGAGTTTTATAATGAGTTGATGAACTGATTCCTTTTAGGTAACATTACACCAAACTGCAGAGATTTCTTTATAGGACAACTTATATTAGTGAGTTACGAATCTAAAATTTCCGTTGCCAAGGTTTCAGAAATAATAAAATATCTTAACACACCCTACCAATCCGCATTCTAAGTTAAAGTAACCTAACCTTAATTTTTCTGAAGTTATTTCAGCTTTCTACATGGACCAACTAGAGGATCAATTAATCCCGTAAGTGCCTGTGGACATGCAATCTTTTTGCCTATCGTGAGTTTCTTATAGTATTACTGTGATGATGATTTATTATTATCGTAATATGATCACTTTTTCTCATTCCATATCCTCATTGAAGATTTGAATATTTTATAAAGCCTTCCGCACAACTTTTAGGCACTACAGGTTTATATACAGATGTGTAATTGTAGAAGTTATCCTAGATTAATTTGCGGACTGAATCATTGTTTAATAATTTTATACGCATGGAGTATTCGATAGCACAATTCAATCACGAATTAAATATAACTTATTTCATAACAGACAACAAAATACTTTCCGAAGTAGCAAGGAGATATCACGACTCTCCTCTTACAGAGGAACATCAGATGTAAACATAGTTGCAGAATATTTAATATGAAAACTCAAGCTAGATAACATATATAAGTGATCATCCATAATATACGTCTCGCCAATGGGAAAGGAGGGTAAGTCAGGCTAACTACTACTACGGACTATCGACAGGGAGAGAGGGGTCTTCCGTACGTTGAAAGAAAGATACATTATAAATTCAGTCTTTGCTCAAATAATGGTGATCCATAAAATTATTAGAGAATAAATAGAAGCATTTACAAATACGTTAATTTTGAAAAATTTGTTTTATCACATCAAAAAGAGAGTTTATTCCGAGCGTTACGTGTTATTTGGGAGGTCTTAAAGTATGTTACGGAGCGTTATATCGGAGGAGTGTGGGTTGAAAAAGTAAAAAATCAGCATACGTAGTGTATGGATTTTATTTTTGAATCAATATACGTAGTAATCCCCCACAGGTTTATTTTGCAGAACGATGCGTTTATCACACTGCTTAATTATGAATATGCGCATGACAAAATAGGACAGCAGTGATCCATTACTCCATTATCTTGATCCCTTTAATCAAAAATTTGATGCGTTATGATTATGTAATCGAATAAACAAAATACTGATTTAAACCATCTATTGACAGCTTCCGCAAAGTCAAGCTTGGCACAGTGAATGCTGGTAACTATATTGATAGTCCCTAAGCATTTTGCATCTTAATAGTAACAGAGCCAAATGAAAATGATATATTCACGCTGCTAAAACGTCAAGTGCAAACGTTAAGTAAACGTCAAGAGTTGGAACAAACGGGCAATGAAAATTGTATTAATTTAATGAATGAATCATACATCTTCATAAAAAATGAACTTATGTCGAATAATGACAAGTAGAAAAAAAGTGATGCGCTAGCTGCTTAGGATTTTTCCAATATTTTAATGAATGAAAAATTAAAAATATACATTATTGATGAATTACCAAAAAGAGAGGGTAGAGAATATATCCACACCTAAGCAGTACTCTGCAAGCCACTGCAAGGGTGTGTGGCAGGGGATGAAGATCACCAAACATATACTTAGTGCAATATGAAGTAAAAATATGCCATTTCCGACGTGAGATCAATGATAATCCAACGGTCTTTTGAATTTATAAACAAATTTGTGGGGAAACTAGTAGGTGTGGTGACTAGTGTGCAGACCTCCTAACCTAAGGAATCTGTCGTGCATTCCACCAATGGAAGAGATCTTTTGACGGCACAACGATCCATACTATAGCGCCGCAAGGAAGTCCTTCCTAATCAAGTTCTCCGTCCGTCAATATCGTTGTAACTGTTCAATTAAAATGTAATTCCTTAAAATATGCACTGACGGTATTACGTATTTTTGTTAATCACTTGCGTTGCCTGTTGTGCTTGATTACAGGCTCAATACACGCTCAAATGTTCCTTAAAATGCTCTTACAATGTTCAATCGTTCAATGTAAGCATCAATTTTTTGTTGAGTAATAAACATTATTATTATTTGGACGTAAACATAAATGTTTCTGCACCTGCCTACGTTTGCGAGGGAGATTGGGGTGGGGGGGATGCGTTTGAGATAACGGGGAGGATAGGGAGGTAACCGCGAAGTGTAAGGGGGAGGGAGGAGGAAGATGAGCGAAGAGAGAGGGAGGGAAATGAGAAAGGAGAAAAAATCGACCAGAGAAACCGGAGGACTGGGCACTTAACGGAGTGGGCGGAGGGCGGGTGGTTGGGTTGAGAAGGCCGTCGGAGGGGGCGGTGTGGGCGAAGGGGAGGAAGAGGGTAGTGGACAGGGAAGGGGGCGAGGGCGTTGGGATGGGATCGAAGGCGTTGGGGAGGAAGATGGGCAGGCGCCGATGCGAAATGAAGAACGGACGTTGAAGCGAGAGGGACGGAGATTCGGTTAGGTGTCGCGGACGGCGTTTTTTTCTTGCCACGGTGCGGTGGTGCCCCGTTCACGCTACCATCCTTTCAGGTTGGTGAGACCAAGGGGGTTAGAATATACTGGAGGAGGCGTACCAGTTGATTCGAGATGCCAGAGGCCATCTTGGTAGGTACGGAAATAAAGGCTTTCTACTCGTGATACTCGCAATGATAAAATTGCTGTTCCACGCGGTAAAGCTACAGCAGTGAGATGGATAAGGGAATGCAACATTAAAATTTGTCAAAGACGGAGAAAAGTTCATAATTAAGAAAATAAGAGCCAAATATGGATGTGATTTGAGTAGGCTAAATTAGACCAGTTTTTGCAATAAAATTAACTAGGTACCTAGAGTATCAAAGTCAATAATACGTGCTTCAAATAGCCTAAGAAGCCTGGTCCCGCTGTGATGAAATTATGGTCAGATTTCACTGTCCTTAATATTTTGATACACAGTCTCCATAAGAGGCCGTTTTTGTGTCATTGTTACCCATAGCTTAGCGCGCCAATACCTCCTCCAGTCCATTCTAACCTCCTCAGACTGACGCACACATACAACCACCAAACATATGCGAGGAGGAGTGGTTTAGAACACTATTGATGAGGGCACTGAAATCCATAATCGACAAATAGCTGTTTGTTCGGTCTTTAAGCTTTATGAAGCATCTAGGACTGTGAAACGAAAGCGAAATATCATTTCTCAGCTGGAGAATGGAAGGGAAGGCAGGAGGAGAGTAAGAGTGATGGGAACAATAGAAAAATGGACGAACAAGAGACATGAGCAATGATGAAAATATAGGGAAGCTATAAGGAAAATTGTAGGAAGAGAAATAAGAGAGAAGGTAGTATATCGAGAGAGATGGAGTGAGAATGAAAAGTAGTGAACGATGTATAGAAGGACAGAAAAAGACAAGGAGATCAAGTGAGAGGGACAGAAAGAAAGAGAAAGTGGCAGAGAAAAAGAGAAGAAAAAAATGAGGTATAGAAAGAAATCGTGAATGGAGGACAATGGTTGGTTGCTTGGTTTCTTATATAGGGGAGGCGACAGACAGCTGAGGTCATTTGCGCCATATAGGATAGGTGGATAATTGGGTAATGGTAGGAGTTTTCAGGGAACAGAGGAAGGGTGGAGAGAAACCCGGCGTCAGCATTAGCCTACTCTTAACGAAAGGTGCCAAGAGGACCACGGCTTAACGTTCCATCCGACGGACGGGGTACTGAACTTGAAATGCCCTCCACTAGGCACTCAAGTGGGGACCGGTTTTCTACTGACAAATCCGCCACTGCCGGGAATCGAACCCGGTCCCTCGGGATTGGGAGGCCCGTACTCTAGCCACCACACCAACTCGATCCCCTGGTGGACAGTGTGAGAGAAAGTGGGGAAGAGAATAGAGTATAGAATATAAGGAAGAGTTAGGGAGAGAAGAAGGGGTGGAAGAAAGGGGAAAAATAAAGAAAGATAAATATGAAAGGGAGAGAAAGACAGAGGGAGAAAAGAGAACGAGAGAGATGAATGCCCGAGCAATGGAATCTTCGCCCTGCGGCCTCTCTGCTCCCTTGATTGCTTCGCTCCTCCCTCAATCTCACCTCCTCCTCCCTCTTCTACCTCCCTCTCTTTCTCCCTCCCATTCTCCTCTCCCCCCCGTATCCAGCTCTGAAAGCCACCCCCCCCCCCCCCGCCTCTTTGACGCGGTTGCCACCGTTAATTTCTTTTTTTTTTGTTTTCGCTCGCTCGGCAGAACCGGTCACTACACGGTCTTGTTTGGTGATAGGGTCGACGGTGGCGAGAAATTACCTAAAAAGGTTCATGCGCGGCGGTGTTATCGTCGGACCGGAAGGATGACTGACACCCCGCCACGTTCGCCCGCTACTCCTTCGCGGAAAATCAGGAATAACTGGGTGTCACCGCGAAACATTCCCGAATCGAAGCGTTCGCCGAGCGGAAGTGAAAGAACCGTTGGGTTCTCTTGAGATACTGACAAACTCCGCCATCAATAAAGGCCAAAACAACGCCACTTTATCGCGTGGAGAAAGTTAAAATTTGTAGATCATAAACGAGCTGGAAATTTTTCTCGAAAAAAGTTGATGACTTATTAGCGGTTCTTTAGCTTTCTGCTAACTGAAAAAAACAAGCTAAAGCCATGTGTAATAAAGGGTATCCATAGAATCAACACTATCCTTTGGAGCAGAGGTAATTATTCAGGGGAGGTGACCGGTAGTTTAGGTTATTTGCAGCATTTAGGATTGGTGGGAAATTGCGAAGAGGCAGGATTCAACGAAAGGCACTAAGGTGTCCGCGGTTTAAAATCCTATCCGATGGATGAAGCAATGAACTCGAAGTATCCTCCATGTAGAACTCAAGTGGGAGCCGGCTTACTAATTTTAAATATCTTCCTCAGTTGGAATTAACCCAGGGCCCTCGGGATGGGAAGCCAATACTCTAATCATCGCACTTACATGATCTCCCTGATCTATTGAGCCTTCATGAGCATAGATATAAATGAATACGTATGGTCCAAGGAACATAAATCCAGAGAGCTAATAGATAGATATTTGACTCGATCCTCGATCATAATGAGGGGTTTTCAAGGAAATTTTGAGCATATACTTGATAGTTACACAGAGCTCAAATCATTCAAATCTTTGCTACGTCCAAGAGCAGGATGCTACAGGTTTTAGAAAGTTGTCTAGTGTATTCTCATCGTGGTGAGGATACATGCCCCCACCTATCAAGCAAATCTGAAGTGAGGAGTTCCTCATAGAAGCCATGCACGCTGAAGTCATTACCCAAAAGAAACATCAAAACTCCGTTTCTTGGAAAGAGTGCTCTTCTTGAAAAACATAAAGAATGAGACGTTTGATAGTAGAAACATCCTGCAAGGTGCAAAGAAACCAATGACGATGAATCCAGTGACATCAGCAGAGCCCTGAAAGGAAAAACTCCCAAACAGGGCCACCGACCAGTGTGTTATTTTTGCTACTACTTATTTGTTATGCTTAACCTTAAGTTTTTTTACGTATTTTCTTTACCTGGTCGGAATAAACACCTTGAAATCGAAATCAATAAGTAGAAAACATGAAAATGGACAATTTATTCTCAACGAGACAATGATGCCTTGCTTGCTATAAGAAAATGAATCCTTAATCGATAAAGTTAAATTTCCACCCTGAATATTGTAGCATCAATGTAGTATAACCTAACGTCACGTAAATATCCCAAGCGTTTAGTTGCATCGCATGATGCCAGTTGTGCCTAGAGGAGGGCCTCTAATTGAAACAGGTATTTGTCGAAACTCACTCATGACATCTGTAACTACTTATAATACTCAAGGCTGATTACTCACCAGTAATTGGATATTCCGTTTTATTCTTTTGTTGCATTGATGCCTACCACTTGCGTAGAAGTAGCGTCCTGCCGTGCTCTACTAGCGCCGAATCATCAAATGTTGGCTCCGTTCAACAGAGATAAAGGTACAGCTCACCTAAAGAGAAGAGAACTGAGTTTAATATCAATTGAAATGATATTTTTATGAACAATACTAAGCTATCATGCCATTCATTTCGCAAAAATAATACATTTACAGTTTGTGGGGAAAATGAACTCATCCATAAAGTGGTTGAAAGGCAATGCGTTCCTTTCTACTGCATCGTCGGGGGTAAATTTGGTCAAAAAAAAGGCTTCCCATGAAACTGTTTGGTAATCGAAATAATCCTCGCCATAACAGGTCAGATGAATGCACCTCTGATCCTCTGTGCGAAATCGCAACTCATTCGAAACATAAATGACATTTCTTTGAATAAAAATTTTTCCTGTGGAATGTGTGTACACTTCGTAACAAATAAAATATAAGAACTATGAATAAGAAGAAAATATATAGCTAATAAACTCAGAACTGAAATGTCACAGAAATCTCGAACAAAATCAATTCTGTGAACACAGGTGACAGAGAGCAGTGCAGTAAATATTCAAAAATAAACTCCTCGTGCTACCTGTAGATTGGGATTAACAGGAAGAGGCCTTTGCGCAGATGATTGAAAAAACTTTATCCCCAAATATCTTGCAGCTACAGTAAAAAAACAAACTAAACGAATATTTAGGAATTAAAAAAATCTATCTTTTATGTGTCGAAGAATCGATGAATGAATCACAAGTTTCTAAGAAGTGAAGTGCTATCACTATGGCACATGAGGTTACCTATTCATCAGGTACAGGACTGTTTACGATATCTCAGGGAGTGTCGTACATGAATTTACCATGGTTATCGTCGTTACAATCACCAGCCATTATGCTATAGATCGACAGGGGAAAATTTTAATTTCTCTGCTAGGTTAGTTCTTCAAGTTAAAGGGTTAATGGTGCTTATAAGAGTACTCTACATAGCTCAGTATCCTGTGAGAACAATCATTTCATGTAGAAGCACGTACTCCCAAAACAAAATTATTCGTGAATTATACCACTTCCTTGAAAATTTCACAATGAACCTGCCTCCCTTAATGCTTGATTCGAATTCAAATCAAGTGCGAGGTTAAGGAATCACATTAAAACAGGTTGGCGGTAGGAGAGACGTCGGAAGGTGGTCGTCATTACAAACCTCTCGGAATATTAATGTCGGCGTGATGGAAAATATTGCGTGAAATTCAAGTGAATCGGTATTGAGGACGTAACAAATTCTATAATGACGGTATCGCATAGTGAAAGCGTGAAATTGGAATTTTGAGAACCACTAAAGGTTATGTTGAATTTTAACCCTTCTAATAAAGCTATTGCATGTCTTTAGGAGGATATTTAAATTGGTCAAATCATGGAAAATATCTTTATTAAGAACTTAAGAGGTATGATGTTATGTTCGCGGAAAACTAAGCCAGTTTAAAGGACTTTAACACGTTCGCTGCGGCGTGACCCACCGGTGGGTCACACTAATCCTTCTAGCGCCGCGGCCTTTTAATTCTTTGAATTGTCTCAACTTGCGAGGAGTATTGTGAGAGTAGGAATCGAGATCTTCTCGAGTGACTTCACCCAGAGGTTAGTCACAGTTCAAATAACATACTGCTATGTGTCACTTAGTGTGACCCACCGGTGGGTCACGCCGCCCCTCCTGAAACTTTTTTCAGCGTGAGCGGTGTGACCCACCGGTGGGTCACGAACAAATTTACATATTAGCGTAATATATCCAAAATACGCTTATTTTTTGCTTTCTTTTTGTTTTTTTTTCATGTTTATGCGATGTTTATACATAAGGATGAACAATACTCGATATAGTAAAACATATCAACTTATTAAAAATAATGAAAATGTTTAGGACAATTTTTTCTCCTCAACCTCTTCGCTGTCCGTCAGTTGCTCGCAACTAAACAGCCCGAACTGCACTCGCCACGCTGTGTGAGAGATTGAGACTCTCTCTTCCCTTCCTCCCCCCCCCCCCTCTACGAATGGGCAATTGGGAAAGGGTCGCGTAGCGTTCTTGAGCCAATCCCTCAGTGGTGGATGAGTGACCGTGCCCTTGCCGGGTGAACGTCTTCCGAAATGCAGAGACACTACTTTTTTCTGAGTGAGACAAACCACTATGTACTCTTTTCAAAGGTTCCCCCTTCCCTTTTCTCAGAGTGTGAGCAAGACTGGGGAATCGGTACGCACGGACGGGCGTCTACGTCTCACAGACGGGCGCGAACAAGGGCAGGCGCAATAAACAGAGACGGGTGGGAGCCTCCTGGGTTTTCCGAACGTCAGCAATTCTTTACCACATGCATTGTATTCTTGGCCCTCTCTTCCCCCATCCCAACCCAGGGTCTAGCTGATAGCGTGCCCCACGTGGCCGGGGGAGGGGTGGGCTGGGGGCGAAGCTGGGAGTAGCCTCCCCCAGCCTTCCTCTAATCTCAGGAAACAGCTGAATATTGCTGCTTCAACCACCATCCCTCGGCAGTGGCCAGAAGCTCGGAAGGACTGTGACCCACCGGTGGGTCACGCCGCGCTGTGAGGAGTAGGGCTTTAAACAGCTCCGCAGTGAACGTGTTAATATTGCCGTAGGTTAAGAACACATTGGTTTGTACATAAACATTTGATGAACGTAATTGTCACCTTCCAGTAAAGATATCATCTTAACTATATATTTTTTAAGTTTATATTCGTCTCTTTTACTTTTCATTCTGTCTATGCCAAGACAGAATGTTGCCAGAAAAATAAAAAAAACTGCTAGTTTTATTATCATCAATTAATTCCTAAATATTTCTTTGACTTTTGAGGTAATTTTTCAATTCTGACATTTTAAATCAATATTCCTAAAATCCTTCTTAATTTGGTGTCCTTATTAGTAAGTCTTTAATAATAACGTTTTTAATGGCTTATTTCACCAAGTCAGTGACATCTGGATAGCATTTTAAATTAATATGGCTCATATAGAACACATAATATTATAAAATAACGCAAAAGGCAATCTTTTAAGACCAAAGAGAGATTCAAATGTTTACATATGGTATTTCACAGCCTCAATGGTATTTCACATACCATTGAGGCTGTGGTAAAAATATTCGCATAATCCGTAACGCATTAGTGTACTATTGTGTGCATTACAATATTTAATCAGTCTGCATATTTCCTTACTAGAGGATGTCATATATCATTGGTTTGAGATATGATGGAGGATATCTTTTTTTTCCTATAAAGCTGAACACTGTAAATGAATAAGGTATGGTGAAATACATATAAAATTAAATGTTGGTCACCCTTCAGACCTAAATGATACAAAAAATAGCATTGAAAGCCCAATTTAGTGAAAAAATATCTCATAGCTGATGCTAGAAATTCCTGAAATAATAATATCGTATGATAAACAGTCTTGTCCGAAGTTAGTCAAATTAGTGACAGCTTTTTCAGGAGTATCCTGATCTTTACTTGAGTTCCAGATGGAGAACATTTCAAGTTAAGTAGCCTCTCCTCCGCATGGGATGCTGAAATGTGGACCCTTTGGCGCCTCTCGTAAGGCTACTACTAAATCTGGGTTTCACTCAACCGCTACAACACTCCGTAAAAATTCCTGTACCTTCCAAATACCAACCTATAGGTTAAATTAATTCCTAAGTGGAGAAAATTTCAAGTTAAGTAGCCTCTCCTCCGCATGGGATGCTGAAATGTGGACCCTTTGGCGCCTCTCGTAAGGCTACTACTAAATCTGGGTTTCCCTCAACCGCTACAACACTCCGTAAAAATTCCTGTACCTTCCAAATACCCACCCATAGGTTAAATTAATTTTTAATGGCGCAAATGATCTCAACTCGTGGGAGCGTCTCGTAATATTAGAACAACAACGATCTTTGCTTTAAGTCTAAGGGCGAGCTAGACTCGAAAGATATTTATAAGTCAGGGCTGGTCTCATCAGAGGGTAAGGAACGGTAGATCAATGGACAAAGACTCGAACCCCGATCCCTACCTTTTACCCCTTTGCATCAGTTTTAATCTTTCAACTCTCCACCTTCTTAGCTCCTCCCGTCCCATTCCTTGAATCCCATTACTCCCTACCTCTTCGTTCCCTCTCGATCAATCTTCGGAAACCGCTCATTTAGTTTTTAACTTCCATCTCCTTCCCGTTCGCCCCCACAACCTCTTATTCACCCTGTTCCTCTCCCACTCTCCTCTCTCGGGAGCATAATCTCCATCCAGCCTTGTTCCCTTTCTTCCAGCTCTGTCTTCCTCCGAGTTCTCTCTCTCTCTCTCTCTCTCCCCCTCGTAAAATCCTTGTTCTGGTCATCATCCGGATTCCCTCCCGACTGTCGCATTGACTGATGCAGCTCCATTCCGATTCGCATGAAATATTCACTCTTGTCCCACGGACGGGACCGACTCATCGATCAGGACGGATCCAGAATAATTTGCCGAGGCGGAGGAACCAATTTTTGGTGCGGCCAAATGACATCCGAGCGCGCGTTAGGTCATTTTGGCGATTGAAGCTATCTTTCTCCCCTCCTACCCTTTATTCCATTCTCCCTCTTCCATCCGTCCTCTCTCCCATCATCCTTTTCTTCGTTCCCCGCCGCATAACTTCCTCCCCCCGCCCCAGAGTCCCGTCTCAACCCCCTCCCCCTCCTTTAGCCCTAATGGGTTCATACGCTCGATATCATTTGTTAGTGTCCCGGGGAACTCGCGTTAACCTGATTCTCTTTATAAGCCGACCGTGCCCGGGCGCTGGGTTGATTGGATGGAATATAAGAGGCTCTGCCTTCGCTTGAGGTCGAGCGTTCGAGTCTCGACGCTGCAGCTCCGCGACTTTCGATATTTTTTTCTCTCTCTCTCTCACTCTCTCCCCTTCATCTCTCCTCCCCTTTCCCCTTCCCCGTATTCCTCCACGGTCGGTACAATTGTTGATGATGGAGTTCCGCCCGGGGTGAAAGATCGTCCGCGTCGCGGATGCAGTCGACAATGCTCCCTCGACATCGGAATGTTGTACGAGGTGGGCGTTGAACTCTCCGAGCACGCTGTCGACTGCTTGGCTTTTTTGCATTACACCGCGGTCTCCTCGCGATCCACGCACACCCCGGCGGAGATTTTGGGCGGAAAGCGTGTTGAGATGTAACTTAATGAAGTTCGGCTGAAATTTGTGGGGTCTCTTGGTCAATAAATATAATGAAGCTAAAAATTCCACACATTTAATCATAAAACTAACAACCAGACGATTCTCTAATAATTTTCCTGGGATATACAATTATAATCATGCCCTGAACATACCACCACCCTCTGATCATACCAGTTGCGACTCATGCATCAAAGATCTGGACCCCGATAGATGAATGCATTCTCGAAGAATCTTCAAATGGAAAATATTGAGATAGATGAAATAATAAGAGGTGGACAGTGTAGAGCACATTGAATCTTTAAAAGTTAAATTACTGGGATATATATCCCGTATTGATTATATCAGGATCATCATTATTAGTCATCAACCCTCGGATTGGTTTGACGCAGCTCTCCACTGAGTTCTTATATCAGCTAATCTCTTCATATTTACGTATCTATTTCTTCTCTTTCACATCCTTCATCACTTGTTCCATATACCTCACTAGAAGCCTTCCTTTGCCATTCTTCCCGTTCATTTGTCCTTCAACGATTGTCTTCATCAGGCCATCATGCCTCATGATGTGGCCGATTAAGTTGTCCCGTCTTCTTAGGGCATTCAGAAGACTTCTCTTTTCTCCCACTCATCTTAGGACTTCCTCGTTACTTATCCGGTCGATTCTTTTAATCTTCATCATTCTTCTGCAGCACCATATTTCGAATGCTTCCACCCTTTTCTTCTCCTCTTCTGTCATTGTCCAAGCCTCACTGCACTAAAGAACCACTCTCAAGATGTACGTTCTGATGAATTGTTTCCTTACCTCTACGCTTGCATTTCCAGCTGTAGAAAGCCCTCTTTGCCTGGGCTATTCTGGTTACTATTTCTTTCTTCCTTCGTCCATTGTTGGTTACTCGGCTTCCAAGGTAATAGAACTCACGATACCCAGCCCCATCGTGGCATAAGCCAACACTTCACGGAATACGCCAAGGAGTGTTACATTCGCACTATCCGACAGCAGTGTACTGTTTTCGGTGAGGTCTAGTATTCAAATGGACACCAGGAAAGACCAATGAAATCTCTGTCCTCAAAATGGGATATGAACTCGAGCCTGTTGGGTTGGAATCCCAGTACTCCATCTACCGAAGCTATTCTATCCCCTACCTCCCAATAAGATGGTGATTGCAAGTCGGGAATATCATCTTTAACTTTTAACCTCTACTGAAAATACCTAATGTTGTGATTCAGAAAAATAATTTTATTTTTCCGAATTTTTTCGACTTTTCAAATTTCGCGACAAAAAACGAGTTTTATAAATATCAGCAGTTATCCACAGGGTATTCTTTCGAGAAGATTTGAAATCCCAACTGCTTATTTTGCCTTAAATTTGTCTGTTTTGTTGAATTTTGTTATTTAAATTAGATTTTAATGGCAGAAGGTGCGGGGCAGAAAATATGGTTTACGACGAGGGATTTGATTTTTGGGAATTTCCCCAAAGTTTATCAGGTCATATCACGCAGACGGTGTAAATAATCCTAACTTAACACTCATGATCACCCATTGAGCGATACCACTTATAACTTTTTACCATGCAAAACCTTTAATCCTTGGGGGAGGAAAACATGATGTGAGGCGTAATAATGGATTTACGGGATATACTCATAGATATTATAATCATAGAGATGATACAAATGAACCTGACACACTCACATGATTATGAATTAGAAATTCCGTCGTTAACTTTTTACTCCCATACAAAACCACCTAATTCTCTTTATGAATCGGAATGAAAATACACTTTATCGAAGATTGTTTTTACGATTGCTCAGTTTTTGCGAAAACGAGAGTTTAATAGGATGTAAACACTTATCCGCAGGGCTATTATCCAAGAAGAATCGAATTCCTGCGGGGTGCTTGATTAAACTTCTTCTGCCTTCACCGCAGTCCGCTGTCTAACCGTTTCTTTCCAGTGACATAAGTAATTCCGTTGACTGGAAAGCTTCTCGCAATACCTGATATGACTTTGACTTCTGTCTTGTCAGGTTTGAAATAAAAAAAGTAAAATAAATAGTCTGTCAGCTGAATAACAGAAAGTGTCATCACTTTACAGTTCCCTTGGATGGAACTTTAATTATCAACCGATTGAGTCGCATTTAAATGTTTACCGTTGCCAGGAATTGGCTTCTGTCGTTGCCTAATTCGAGTCGCGCAGTGGTTTGATTGGATGATCATATTCCATTCACTCTCATATGAATGAGAATCCAGGTTGCTTGAAACAAAAAATATATCAAATGGAAATACATGAATGTTAATTGCGTGATTGAATAGATTATTTCATCTTCTATGCTTTCGTTGGGCTGTCATTCCCGGTTGGCGATGAGAATTTATTGCTGGAGGCGGTGAAATTTCGGTGTGCTGGCATAGCCACGAAGGCCTTCCACAATCGGAATCGAATATTTATGATACATGAGTGTTCACGGTCTCAAAAAAAAGGAAGCACGAGAAACAATGGATGAGGGTCATGGTTATCCTCCTAAACCCAAAATTCAAGTGATGAAGGACGGAATTCGTATTTGAAAAAAGTTGTCGCGAATCTACTGATAAAAGTGATGCTGATGATGATAAGATACTTATTCGTATGAAACACATTGTTTGTAATGTGAAAACACTTGCGCATTCAATTTATCTGCAGAAAAATAACAATGCCCTTTAGATTGGCGAGATTTCCGAATGACCAAAGCTTATGTAAGGCAGTAATCCAAATGGATGCAATCGTCACTACGTGAGAAGCAAGATAACTTCGAAAATTTGGTGAATATATTTATGATAATAAATCCAAAATGATATAAAAGGAGTCACAATTAAACACAAATGGCGGAGAGCGGAAAATGATTCCTACTGCCTACGAATGGGGGCGTTTACTCGGAACCGAAATCGCAATTTTGTACACGAAATCGTTAGATGGAAACGAAAAAAGAATTTTAGTGAAAAAATTAATCTTCTAACCACAACCAATTCACTCTTAAATCAAAAATTTAAATAAGCAAAAGTTGACGCCCACCGAAAATGCTGCTGTGATAACATTTACGTCATTTTCCTCCCGTCCTTGACTGCTTTTAGGGGAGGGGAAGGGAGTGGAGGGGGATTCTCGGAAGGTCTGCTCCACGGTCATCTGCTTGCACAGATGCTGTCGTAATCGCTCCCATTGGCCGAGTCAGCTATGTCCCCTTCATTGCGATAAGACAAAGTCGCTTCGCGGGCTCAGTTGTAATTGGACGAAGTCGATATACGTCAGAGGTTGCACCACGCCCACTTTTCCGAAAGGGTTAAAAATATCAGTTTTTCGCCGCTTATAACTCGGGAAATAATTGACGGATCAAAAAACGGAAAAATACGGGTCTTTTTATTTTACAAACTCTATCAGATTCGGCAATAAAAAATATGGTAAACGACGTAATTGAGTGAACGGTGGAGAGCATCTTGAGTGCTGTACTCCGTCCGTCGGGTTGGACGTTAAACCGTGGACCTCTCGGTGCCTGTCACCGACAATAGGATCATGCCGATGCCGGATTTCGCTCCACCCTTCATCCGTTCCATGAAAAATCACGACACACACCTGATTACTCACCTATTTTAAATGGCGCAAATAACCTTAGACCGTAGGTCGCCTCCCTTCAGTGACTCCTAATACTCGAGTAAGTTCGTGACACTGACGCAATATTCAAGACCGGCTTTCAGCGCGAGCAGGGCCGCGCCGAGGGAGGACACGCGCCCGAGACCGCGATCGCGTGACAACCATGGAGAAACAAACCTCCCCTTATCTCGGCGGATCTCTCGCGTTCGATGGGACGCGGGGCGTGGCCGTCGGAGGGTGAAGACGGGAAGGAGTTCTCCTCCTCTCTCTTCGGATGACGCCGAGGCGGAGTGACGTTATCTGGCGTCCAGTCCAGACGTCCGGTGGGCAAACATCCCCCGGAGTGGCGTCCATTCCGGTGACGGCCAGGGAGGGAGGGAGGAAGATCGCCGCCGGGCGTTTTGCACACAACAATCCGTCGTGATTGTCTTCACCCTTGGTTGAGGGCTCCGTCCTCGACGGACGGTGCAAGCGAAGCGGTCGAAACGGACCAGCCTCCCTTCTGCACTCGTGCCGGTGATCACGCACCGGACCTTTCCGTATGAAAGCTCCATAATCCTGTGCAATGGAACCTCGGCGGAGTTAGACCTGATGAAGCGGGTTACGTACAGCCTTCACATTCCGAGGAACCGGGTTCGAACCCCGGCTTTGGAACTAATCATTAATACCAGCCTTTACTTCTCCGCTACAGTCATTGTCCATGCATCACTGACGCCTGCTACCCATGTGTGCTCAAATAAATTGTTTCCTTAGTCCCAAGCTTGTATCTAGCTCAAATAGATTCTTCTTATGGCAGTATGACCTCTTCGCCCGAGTTATTCTACTGGCTATTTGATTCTTGTTTCGTTCATTGCTCGGGATAATAACATTGTGCCTCTCAGTTTCATTTAAGTACTGTATGGTGCGGTGTAGTATTTTTTGCATTCCTACATGGAAGTAAGATGATTGATAATGCATTCCTGATGATAGTTCACCCCCTTCCACACACTCTTGCAGTGTCTTGCAGGGTATTACGTAGATGTAGATCCCTGGTTGCCCGGATTATCAGATAGCAATATTCATGCACCCCTTAGAGCTTATTCTTCACGAGTTTAACACTGGTCTTGTGTTCCTTTACTGCATAACATTGTTTTTTTATTTCAATTGACCTTCCAATTATATCTGGTCATTATATTTTAAAAATTTACTTGTCTTCATTAATTGCGTATAATCGGCATGCAGCCACTTACAAGTGGATGCAGGGTAATTCATAACTTATTTCTCATTACCATAATCGGATAACTATTCTACGATTGTCTTGACGCAGCTCTCCACTCAAGTTTATTATCGGCTAACCTCTTCATATTGATTCAATTCTTCTATTTCATATCATTACCAACGTGTTCTAAATATTTCATGCGAGGTTTTCTTTTCCGTTCTTCTTCTTCACTTTTCCCTGCACAAATATCTTCATCAGGCCATTATGTCTCCTGATATGGCCGATTAATTTGCCCCGTTTTCTTCTCAATGTTTTCAGCAGACTTCTTCTACTACTCTTCTTCTTAGGACTTCTTCCTGAGTCACTCGAACGATCCATTTTATCTCCATTATTTTTTGGTAACACCACATTTCAAATGCTTCCAGCCTTGACTTCTCTGCTGCTGTTATCGCCGACGCTTCACTGCCATGAAGAAGCGTGCTTCACAGTATGTTCTAATGAAATTTTTCCTTACTTTCAAGCTTGTATTTTCACATGTAAGCAGAATATTCTTTTGGCAAAATGCTCTTTTTGCCTGGGCTATTTTACTGGCAATTTCTCTGTTGATTCTTGTATCCCTGGTTACTCAGCCTCCCAGATAATAATAGGTACTCTTTCGCCCCCTCAACTTTTTGTTTTCCTAGTTTATCGTTGGCCCTGAATTCTTTTCTCCTACTGCATTCCAACTTATTCCTATGGAAAATTTACATCAATTAATACGTTTAGGGGAAGGGAAGGAGAGAGGGGGGGGGGGAGTCCACATGATCCTCTCGAAGCAGAGGATACTTTGGTGGGGAGTGGGTTTCCCTCTTCACCCAGCTCTTTCCCTCTCAACCAGCTCCTTCTCGCAAGCCTTGCTTTCACGCCTATTTCCAGTCATTTCCTTCTCCCCCGTTACCTCCTCTCTGGCATCAGGATGAGAGAGACCAAGAGGGATGCATGATGTGGAAGCATGATTAGTCCGCCCGCCGCCTCCCCCTCCTAGTCACTGAACCGAGCAACTCCCCGGGGTCTTCAAGTTCAGCGACACTTGTATCCATGATCGCGTTCGCTAACATCCACAATTTGCGTGAGAAAAATTCTTAATTTGTTCGAATCTTGCCAAGATCAATTGAAAAGTCTTCGGCGAAGTGAAAGCGTAATTTATACCTTGGATATGTAAAACTTCCACCATTGATCAATACAAAAATAATGCCACCTAATCCTTTGCAATAATACAAAAATGTAGCTATGTAACACGTTAAAAATTTCATACAGATAAAGTTGGAGATTAGAGTATCTCTTGCTTTCTGTAAATTATATATTTGCGGGTCTTTATAAAATCAACATTTTTAAACTTTGATCATCAATGTAAATTCCCAATAAAAACTATGGATAGAAATCACGCTTAAGCCCAGAAATATAGATGCTCCATGAGTCAACTGTCGCTGAAAGTGAGCATTTTCTATCACTCTGCGCTCTCATTTTATACATCACAAAGCTTGCTTGCTCACATGCATAGGACCCTATAAGCTACTGCGAGGGCGTGTTACACGGGGTGACTCCACGAAAGGCGTTCGCTAGCGTCGAGCAAACAACAGTATCTATCGGTTTTGCTGTGAAGTCAAATACATTCACCCCAGAAGCGAAGCAACTACACACGCAATAGAACAACTGATTTAAACTACCATTACTTGGGACAGACATGAGATGAGTAGTAACATGCTGAACTAGTGATGGAAAAATCGATTTCGATTAAAATCGAAAATCGAGTTTTAATAGTCAAAGATTGAGGAAATCGAGATCGAGCCATGATCTTCGAGTTTCGATCCAAACTCGATTTTTCAAATTCGATCTTCGATTCGATTCGAAAACCATTTCGTTTGATCTCAGTGGTGCGTAGTAGTCAGTAGAGGTCCTCGATGAACTGCCACTGAGGTCACTTCTTGTTAGAAGTAGATGCCAGTAGAAGTTAGGCAATACCTTAACAGGCCACCCGTCGATAGGAAAGTCAACTCCAATCCTCTGAAAGTCTGGGAGGAGATAAAGGGTGAATACCTCAGCACGTACCGTTTCGCGATCAGAGTGCTGAGTATGATAGCGTCATCCGTCCCATGTAAAAGACTTTTCTCTAAGGCCGGTAAAGTTGAAAAGGCACGCCTTAGATCATCAAGAAAGCATCTCAATCAGTTGATCTTTCTTTCAAATTTTAGTGGATCCGAATGGTTCCAAGCGGTGATCCACATTAAAGTAAAGTGCTAATTTTTACGACAAATAATTCAAGAATGTCTTCTAAGTACATTTTTAGAGATTTTTTATGTTATTCAAATATGTATTATGAGCGTTTTTCAAATGAATAATAAACATGTTTTTGTACCAACTGCATTTTTTTCAAAAATTAACCATAGATATCTTCCATTAATCGATCTTTTGGTTCAAATTTCGATTTTTGCTGAAAAGTCGAGCTTTTCATTTCGATTAAAAATCGATTTATCGAAAAATCGATTTTGACCGACATTTTTCCATCACTATGCTGAAAATTCCAGGATATCTATTAAACAATGATACTATCGCTTATTGTACTAGGGTACTATCCTCCCGTTTTGAGGACTTGAGTTCGAACCCCGACAGTGGCAGAGTTATTTCATTTATATACTGGCCCATCTTGAGTTCTGAGTGGAGTGTACTTGGAGCATATTATTCCGCCCCTCAGATGGGATGTTAAACCGTGGACCCTTGGCGTCCTTCATTACGAGTAGTCTAACGTCAACACGAGGTTTCCCTCCACCTTCCTCCGTTTCCTGAATATTCCTACCTCAACCCATTTATTTGCTATTTATTTTCTACCCAATTATTCCTTCCTATCCTAATTGATTCAAATGACCTTAGTCATCAGTCGCAAACCCCCGAAACACAACTGTTTCAATTTAAAATCTCTTCCAGACATACAAGTAGAGTTTAAAATCTACGTTATCTATTTTCATTAATTGTCTCCCCACTAGCTTCAGTTGAGTCCTTTATTTTTCCTCTATGCATACGGAAAAATGGTCGAAAAAAATCTGAAATATTGCTCTCAATTGTCTGTATATATATGCATATCTTTAATTTTATATTTTTTACCTGAATCATCATAGTGCACCTGGGTATTTCTGCATGAAGTATAGCCGTGAGCATCGAATGACAGTTGACTAGCGCTCATTTGAGATTAATTTATGAGTTCACCACCATGGAAATACGAAATATCCAACAAGATCTTATATTTTATCTGTGAATGCTGAACTCTAGAGCCTTCTATTAGATTTGTGCTACTACCTACTTCTTCAACGGAGGTATTGAAATACGAGGTTGAATATGTGCATCATAGCCTACACAGCCTTCCTTATTCTCGCGTCATCACTGCCAGGCCAAAATTTCCTGCCATATAATATTTTGCATTTCCTATGCAGACTTAATTCTCATAATCGTGCCTTTATATTTAAAATTATGATATACTATGATAACTGTAGGCAAACGGACAGCATAGCCTGCTAGGAGTGCTTCTTTTCTCGGTTTCATCTGCAGTTTATAATATGACCTTTTTCCTCATTTTCGATTTTAGTTTTAAAGTAAAACTATGTTCAAGTACCGTTCCATAAAATTGCGCATGAAGAACCAAGCCACTAATTACGAATGGAATCACAATGTTTGCGATGCATAGTTTACTTATTACAACTTCACTGCCCCTATTGAAAATAAAGGAACATTTGCACGAAACAATTCTTTTCACCTAGCGTATGAACGTCGCGGATTCATTCTTAAAATGCTCAGAAAAATATACGATGCTTTTTTGGTGAACCGCTTGAGGAAAAAATTGTTCACCTTTGGAAAGATGGAGTATATGCATGGAATGCGTCCCTGTGCTAACCGCATGAATTCAAGGGTTCCGTTCTTAACTTTTAACGCGACGAGTAATGCGTTTTCGGCGAACCGGTACATGGAATCTTTGATCCAATGTAAAGTAAATATTCTAAAACAACCTCCCGAGTAACGACGGAGTCAGATTCCACGGAACATGAGGTCGTTAGCTCCCCATGCTTACCCGTCATGCATCTCGTTCTCCCTGGGCCTCAAGGCAATCTGAAATATTGCACGTAAGCGTTTACTTCTCTGCAGACGTGGGCGCATGCATTCTTTCGAAAAGCACGCCACGAAAAAAAGGGAAAACGACCAGGTTTTCCAAAACAATTAAAACTTTAGATAGACCCCAACTCCACATAATACAGCTGTCCTCAGAGAATGCCTGGCTGACTTGGAAAAAAAAGGAGAGAAAAAAAAGAAAACGATGTTCGGAAGTCTTAACTTTGAGGAGGATCTGCAAAAAAAAGAGGCTCATAAAACTCAAGCGGCCAATAAATTCTCCGAACATTTTTTGCCTCCATCTTTTTACCACCGACGTAAAAACAATAGGGGAATGGCTAATTGTTTCCCGAGCGTTTCGTTGGCGGATTGACTCACGCTGGTCGAACTGACTCCGACCGCAGTGGAAAATGGTTCGCGGTTTCTTGAGGAGACGCAGTCTCACGCGGAACTAAAAAGTGCATTTGTCCAATGGAGTGTAGCCCGGAGCGGAGAGAGGGAGGGTTAACAGCGATGCAACCGACCCTACCGCGTCTACCACAACTTTATTGACCACTGACTGCATCGATATGGTCTCATTTGTCTCGACTTCCTTTCCTCATTCGGGACAAATATTGAACTTTATGGCAGCACTGCTTGTACTTATATTTTACTTTTGTTCAATAAAATTCGAAAAAAATAATACTTCCATCCATAAAGCAACATTAGCTGCCAGTGGATATTTGACTTATCACTCAACACACATTGTGTCATTTTTAAGTTCAGGATTTACCATTTTATGTGTTCACAGATTGAGAACTCGTTTCATCACCCTTACACTCACTCCGTGTTTAATCCGAAGGTTGGTTTGATAGGTGAGGTTAGAGGATTTTCCATTGGCGTTGAACTAAGACATCAACGTGTGAAATTCACACATTAAGGGAGGGGAGGCCAATTTCTTTTCCTGGGCTACCTGCCATTTCCCACGAAGTTCTGACACTCAAAGAGTCAACACGCGAGGATTTTAGGTGGGGTGTCCAGAAAGGTTTCCAGGCCCAGGATTTGAACCTAGTAAGTACCCTTAGATCTGTAGCATAGGCCACCACGACCCTCGCTTCATTACCCTGGATTTCACAAACTATTTTCGAAGCAGCTGCTGTTAAATAAGGGACTAGGTGACTGACGATTCACAGTGTCAAATAAGACCGCCAAAGTCGTTTAAATGAAGGGATATTAATTCACCGAGGAAGAGAATGAACACGTAGAATTTTCTCTGAGCGATAGGCGAACTATTTCTTGCAGAAGGTGGAAAGCAAATTTGAAACTTATTTATCTAAGAAACTAAAATTGCAAAGGATCCATCTTCCATGATGTAATACCTTGAGAAACTTCTAAATATTTTGGTACCATAGAATTGCAAGGGTAAAGCATATTTTCTCTGAATTTGATGTTCAATGTCTTGCTTAGATACCATTAAATCCTCAGAGATGTTGTTGCAGGAATACGTCTGGGTAGGGCTGTGGGCATGCGGGTCGCGTGAAAGTAATGACGTCCCTAATAGATAAAACTAATAGAAAAGGCAAAATGTTGGTGATAAGGTGGAAGACATGAAGAGTCAAGATTACGCGAAAAAAAATGGATTAGATTCAATTTAATTGCGTAAAAATGTTAAATTTAAAAACGCTTTCTCGTACATATTTTATACCTGTATGCATGAAAATTTATTTGCAGTGGAGCTAATAACACAGAAGATAAGACCTTCTACTTTCCTCCAGGATTGCCTGATATAAATCTTCCAGAGGAATTATAGTAGAAGTAGCAGTCAAATCCTGTCTTTAATTGTTCCTACTGCTTAAGGAAACCCTCCATCGTAGGCATAAACCTAAGACAAAGACACATCATTCCAGGCGAATATTTTTAACCTGTTTCTTTAGATTTATCGGTCGGTTTGTAAGTAGTTATCAGAACAGTATGTGCATAAATACTTATCAGAACAAAATGGCAGAAGGTTTCAAAGGTCTCTAAGTGCGTGATTAGTCAAAAATAGTCAACTGTAATTGGAAAAGATTTTATCCTCCGATAGCGACTTAGGAAAGAGGACGATCAACAACATCTACGGATCCCAGAAATACTTGATACCAAAAACCAAACTTCTCTCACACTTTGGAACCTGGGACCCCCAACTAACAGCTGAATATGCTTTACTCAATGGATTAGTATGCCATCAGTGAGGGTGAAGTAATAATAAAAGAATCACTTTTCACAATATTTTTAACTTCAAAATTATTCGTTATGTATTCCACGTTTCAACCACTAGGTAATAATCAGGTGGTGTTTGTTGTGTCATGAATATGTAGTTGAAGAGGGAAAGGAATACGTTTAATGGCTGTGGAAGACGAATTAAGAATAATTGAAACCTCCTTCACACTACGACTAAACGAATCTATTCCATCAAATTCCATGCTAAATTAGTAGGACGACAACAAGCAAATATAAGTCCATTAACTTCGATGACGACCTAACAACTGAAACTTGTTTTAGGGGTTTAAAATAAGTCGTGGAAGCTACAGAGTTTGACTTTTTTATGTTATACTCTACTTCCACAAAGTTTGCACTGCGTTGTTAAATATCATGGAAGTAATGCTATATTTGGCAATGCATCACTTCAACACATTTGATAACAAGTTCTGCCTTGCATCTAAAAAAGAGCAAATTTGATGAGCGCTTCTGCAAGTTCCGTGTTCTTCCTGGATAGAAAATTGAATATATTATTATAGGCACTAACAACCGCATGCTCAAAAGAACATGCCAGGTCATTAAGAGTATCTGAGCTTGATTGGTGCGAAGAAATGAATTGGATTAGACGCCTCTGCGGCTTTTAAATTGGCCTCCCACTAGGAAAAGAACTATTTACATAATTCTCGTTTTATTGAACACAAATGGGCATTCCTGGAAGTCCAGAAAAAATCTCATTAATGAAATCAATCACTGCCTCACTCGAAATGGCAAATGTCGCGGAGATAAGAATATAAATCATTTTGAAAAAGCTAATTTTCGATCCCTTTAATAAAAGGAGGGAAGGGAATCGAGGAACACATTTGTGCGCGCTCTCTTTTCTTTTATTTCAATCCTTCTCCGCGCCAAATAACCCAGAGGATACATAAAAAGGAATTTATTTATGCATCGGGCTCTCTTGATGGCAGTTAACGTTGGAGGCATGTCACAAGGATTGTGTGGTGCGAAGCAGAAGATTGTATGCACAGCCCCCGCTGTGGGAATAAAGTGGGGAATATGACTCGAGGAAATATCCAAACGGGGCAGCACAATCAGTGCAGAAGAGGCGCATTGTTTGCTTGAGGATGTTATGAGAATGAGAGTAGGGGCGCCCTGCAGCGTGAGGGCCCGTAACAAGATGGGAAGATTAAGGAAAGGAATGAAATGCGACGAAGTGGGAAGGAGGCCTGCCGGGAAGACAGAAGGAGTGAGAGAGTAATAATGCCGGGCGGAGCGGAGGAGGATATTGACGATCGGAGCCACGGACTGAAGAATGGTTAGCATAGAATTTAATGGATTTTAAAGGCATTTAATTAGCAACTATGTCAGAATGTCTCAAGAAGTTTTCTAGTTTCATCATGAAGAATTCTTCGGTTGAATTCCATTAAGTGGAATCGACATGTTACACACGATTCATCACGCCACCTTCAAGTTAGTCTAAATAAGTGGTAATGGTCATCAGAGGCGGCATTATTTCTTCCAAGGAATCAAGTTGGTGAGGTGATGACTAGACCACTGGATTTCCGTCCCCAAGACAGGGGTTCGAAACTCGGCTGTGGCAGATGCCATCAGTATACCGGTCCTTGCTTGGGTACTATGTGGAAAGCACTTCGGTACTCCGTCCGTCGGATGAGACGTTAAACCGCGGACCCTTTGGCGTCTTCATCTTAAGCTCAGGCTAATGCCGACGCGGGGTTTTGTTCCACCCTTCTTCCGTTCATCCAAAGTTCATTTCTTTAATCTTGTATCCTCATGTCCACAATGGTGCAAATAACCTATGCTTTCTCCTGCAATATTAGTCAGGTTGGTTACACTTTGGTCTGACAACCCAGAGTTCCCGTTTGCGAACCCCCTATATGACATTAGTGTTATTTGCTTTAGTGATAGGTCAAGTATTAAGTAAGGTTAGACGAAACGATATAACCTGAAGGCCACTTACCCGGTATATTTTATTGCACAAACGAATATATGAAATTGAACGAAATTGTACGTTTGTCTGAATGGAATTAGAACAGGTCTATTTTTCGTTCAGTCATTCAGACATTCGCACAAGCGTTCACACAACTTGGCGCTTTACGCGGTACAATTTTCTCATACAAGCGTACGTACAAGAAATTGTACAAAAAATGTATCCGATAAAACGGCCTTGAGAGTTGGAGCACTCTAGAACTTATTTTCCATTACCTGAGCAATCAATCGGCTCCCACGCACAATGATCTTTCAAGACTCCCTTACATTACTCCTTATGCTTTACTACAGTTGAAATAAGTGGTTTAATTAAGGCCAAAAGCTTTTGGGTGAGCTTTTATCATCCCTTCATATTGGTGACATACCCCTCTCCTGTTGGTGGAAATCGACTTAGTCTCTTGGGTACTCTAAAGGCTACGATTATTTCGCACCATACAAACTAATAATAATATCTCAATCCCAGGACAAGCACTACCTCCATACTTTCGGCGGTATTCAAACCCGTGACTTTTGAGTTTCCAGGTCGGCACGATACCGACTTGGCTTCCGCAGCCGGGGCATACCTTCTCGTCCCTTTCCGAGGTTGGCTGAGTCGAAAAATGTATTAATGTACGATGAGCTGTCGAGTGCATATGAGGGAGAAAAACAAGTGGCGGTAGAAAAAAAATTGCTGGATGAAATCAGGAGGAGGCTGAATAGTTAGATGGAACAAGTAATTAGAGGTGATGGGATTCTGAAGGTCATTATAGAAGGCAGAACGTCGGGCACGCGTGGAAGAGAAAGGACATTTTAGATGGGACGGAGGGAGATAGGATGTATGCTAATCTAGAAGGAGATACATCTTAGTGAAGGCGGCATTCAAGAGAAAAATGTAAAGTAGATTGGGAGTATTCCATCAAAAACTAACCTCAGTAGTGGTTAAAAAAAATAATAATTGGCTGAAAATACGTCCGTCGGCACTCTTTTTTATCTTTCATCCATTATATCCTACCAATCCAGCCGTTTCTTATCCGGTCACACCAATGATTTGTTTCGTCTAACAATAAATGGTTTCTCCCATGAAGACTGAAACCTATTCTTGCTTCTTTTAGTAATTCTCATGCAGTAAACTCCCGTTTATCCATTCGCGCGTTATCCGGGCTGCGGTTTATCCGTGATTGGCCAACCTAGTTACTGTATCGGCAGTGGTCTGAAACGTAAGTAAACTTATGTTATTTTCCTCCAATTATGACTTTCAGTACGTCCTTCCCAACTGGCCCGATGCCTTATGCCAGCCTTCGTGCCGCCACCCGAGTCTTGCGAACATTTAATCGCACTCCAGGATAGCTTTTCTGTATACTATTTTGTCATAAAATGCTATTATGCACAGCGAGGATTTTTTCATTGGTAGATTGTGTTATTTTCTTAGGGAGTTTATTTATATTGGCGGCGCACTGTAGAGAAATCAATTCGGAAGGAACCAAACGGTGGATTACTCGTATTTCCCGAATATCCGCGCACCCTTTACCAGTCATTAGCACGGAAAATCGAGACTATACTGTATTAAGGGCTTTCAGTTACCAATGCAAATAAGCACATGCGAATCTTAATCATTCATTCAAGATAAGCTAACAAAGGAACAAATTTCTATTATGTACAAGCGCACCACAGGATGTCTCATTTAGATTTATTAATGACTGTATATTTTTTTCAAAAATCATAGTGATCCATTTTCGCATTCACCCAAATATTTTGTTTACACAGCCATAAGAAGTCCAACGTACATAAAATTAGTTATCTTTGGGCGAGGCGAATGATATCTATAGTGACTTGCATAACTGGGGTGGGTATTAAGAAAAAGGTATGAACTTGCAAGAAGTGGGAGGTTAGAAAGAGATCCTGCGTCGGAATTAGCCTGATATTAGCGATAAGAGCCATGGAATCTATGGAATAACGTCCCACCCGACGTACGGAGAGCTAAAATTGAAATTTTCTCCACACCGCAATCATGTGTGGACCGGTAAGCCTATAAAAAATACAGTCTGTTTTTCTGGCTTCTTAATCAGGATCTCGAGATGGAAGTTTTGTACTCCAGTTACCACACTAATCCGATCCCCCCACAGAAATAAGACTGAAATAAGACTATAAAGAGATTGGATCGGCTCTAAATATTGGCGTAGGCTGTTTCGAAGCCTCGACCGCATGTATTTTAAGGCAAAGATTTCGTAACATGCTGCCGAGCGCCATTTTAGTCATTTTAAATTCGTATTGATATATTATTCCTTCTCGTGTTTGGAACAGGCTTGAGCCTATCGTAAATTATGTTAACCTAGTATTTAGGACATTTTTACAAGGTTTTCAAGTATTTAAAAATATTTCACGCATCTTATGCAGAGCCGTAATTAACATTAATGATGGAGTAAACATAGCAAATAACAGTATGGATTCATAATAATTTTGAAGCACGTGCCTAGAACAGAATTTTATCACAAAATTGCAGGTAAGTGCTTCGCCCATCATTACGTGATATACCCCCTATTTCAGTTCCTGTTTGGCTCTCGTCAAGTTTTGATGCGTATCCACTCGCTGGGAGCTCAAGGTTATGCATGGCTAACGTTAAAATTGCTTGGTTTTGTTGTGAAAGCTAGAGTTCTGCCTTATGCTTGAGCCACAAAAGGGTCAAAACTGTGTTATTTTCTACATTGATCCAAATAGTTATACATTTCAACGTATGTGTGAAGATGAGAAGGTGTGTCGGCAGTCTACCTGCAACACTATCTGTATTAGTTGCAAAGAGTGTAAAAAATAATTCAATGGTAGCTGCCTCAGTGCTCCCCTAAACAAGGAAGATATTCAAGGAATTGAGGACAGTAAACAAGTGTGGAGATGTGCGAACTGTCAACACTCACGACGTAAGAGCTTTCATGCTCAAACGAGTGTTGAAATTGTTAAAAGTGGAAGTGAAACTATATCTCTCGTTGATCTACATTCTGTGGTTCAAGAAACTAAGAGCAGTCTCGAAACAACGGAAAATAATATAGGCGACTCAATAGATAAATTATATGAGAGGTTGGATGAATCCATTAAGAGAATTGAAAACCAGGGTAACAGGCTGTAGGAGTGCATGGAAAAAATTTCCACGTTAGAGTTTGAGAATGTTACTTAAAAAAAACTCTCCGAGTCTAGTGATCAGTGTGATAACTTAGAGTAAAAGTTACAGTCAAATGATGTGGAAATCTATGGTATTCCATCCAGTGATAATGAGAATTTGTCTCTGATAGTTAGTAAAATTGGCAGTGAATTAGGAGTGAATAGTACAAAGGATTGTATTGGTCATGTCCATCGCCAATGAAATCGGTTTTGATTGGACTCCTGTTTTAAATGAAGTAAATGTGTCAAAGGCCACATGTTTAATGGTTAACACATTGAAAAATTTTGTTGAGAATTCTAAGTACTGCTACATAAGCAATGTTACGAGAGCGAAGTTGAAGCCATGACCGATATATTTACAGAACTTACTGGGGAAGGAAACAGAGGCAAGGGCAAGCATGTTACTGAGTTAAATATTGAAGGACTGCAAATTAAAGACCCTAAATCTCTGCTAAAAACTTTAATAAATACTTCATTGAAGATTTTGAAGAGGCTAAAAGATTTTGAAGAATTTGAAGAGGCTAAAAGCAATCTTATTCAACGTAAAAGAACGCTAGGTAACCCGCATTTTGAAAAATCTATGCTAGAATCTATGTACTTAGAACCAGTTGTGCCAAAAGAAATTATAAATTTACTCAATTTACCTACCAATCTACCTACTGCTAAAACACCTGGAATTTATCGGAACAATAGTACTATGCTAAAAAAATTGTAGTAAATATAGCACCCGTGCTCACTCACATATATAATTTAAGCTTCTCTTGTGGTGAATTCCCAAACTGTTTTAAAAATGCGGTAATACCCTTATTTAAAAAAGGTGGTAAATCCCAATTAAACAATTATAGACCTATTTTGTTATTGTCAACCTTTTCCAAGGTATTAGAATAATTATTCAAAATGAGATTAATGAAATTTTTGGATCAAAATCAGATCCTAAGTGTCATGTTCAGTGATTCATGCCAGTTTGGATTCTAACGTAGAATGGGGACGGAAAATGCTTTAGAAAGCCACTTATCCAATATAAACAAAGCTGCCAACTTAAGTGCCCGCAATATAGACTTATATGTGGATATAAAAAAGACGTTTGACTCTCTTGATCACAGTATACTTATGGGAAAATGCATCAGATAGGAATTCGCGGAATTCCTTTAAGATGGCTTAAAAGCTATCTTTCTTTACGGTCTCAGTGTGTCAAGGATGAAAATAGTCATAGTGAATATAAATTAATTGATACTGGTGTACCACAGGGTTCTGCATTGGGACCAATATTGTTTCTCTTATATGTTAATGACCTGTGAACCACCAATTTGAAGGTTATGTAACAGCTTTTGCTATTACATTGCATTATGTTACAATGGACGTAAGTGGACAACTATCTGTGAAAATAAACAGGAAGATTTAGATTTCTTAAGTAAATGGTTTTCATATAATAGACTTGAGTTAAGCGATAAAACTAAGTATATTGTGTACAATCTTGGTGTTCTTCCCGATCCAGGTGATTTGAAACTGGTCTGTCATTACATAAGTTGTAAACATATTTCATGTTGTTGCATGCAAATTAATAGAGTTAGTAAATTAAAATATTTGGGAGTCATTCTAGACCAGTCGCTGAAATGGGACCACCAAGTTAATTCTGTTTCTACAGCCTTGAGAAATTGCCTATATAAATTTTACTTTATTCGAAACAAATGTACACTAGCTTTCAAAAAACTTATATTTTATGCTCTAGTACAATCAAAGTTAAATTATGGATTAGAGTTTGGGGGTGGCGCATACAATAACAAATTAAAGCCTGCTACAATCCTTCAAAAAAGAATTATAAGAAATATGACATTAAAAAACAGGTTTGAACATTCGTATCCCTTGTTTTAAAGTCCAATTGTAAGATTACTTCCATTACAGCATTATTATGTATTTAAGGTAAGTAATAAAATTATTTTATGTTATGAGTGGTAATATTCCAAGTATATCAGGCAGAATGTACAAGTTTAATTTGAGAAAGGGAAACGTCCCATTAATTAAGCCAACTTTAAATCTTTGCATACATGAGCCCAAAGGTTTATAATTTGTTGCCCGAAAAAATAAAAGTGTAAAAAAATTGTAAAAAATTTTTTAATTAGGTAAGCCATGGATAATGGCTAATGATAATGTTGTAAGATTCTTTTGGTGCCATCAGATTTTGTTTTTCTCCTTGTAAGAAAATACTCGTTTTGTACTTATATTCATATTAGTAATGATTCAAATGTAAATGGCATTCATTGTTTATTGTTACTGTTTTATGAAACTTTCACTTTCTACTATCACTTTTATATGAAAAAATAGAAGCGTTAGCAATGAATATACAATTATGAAGGTTGCTTCAGCACAGGTTCTCCTTTGCGGCAACCCAGCTTTCTTATTCTCTTATTATAAAGAATTCAGAATTTAGTATTGTTTTGTTGAAAGAAATAAAAATTTACTTGCTTAATTACTATACAAAAGACTCTCTGGTTTCTCTTCTTTTAAATCAGCTATTAGTTTTTGCTAGCTTTTATGAAATTCATATGAAAACATGGAAGAGAAATCATGTTTCATATGCTTTGTGGACACACGGATTTTTATATTGGGACCCATTAAGGACATGGAACTATGGACGTATTCTGAGTGAGAAAAAAGTTTTAATTGAGTTTATCACCAATGCATATCACTCACGCCTAGCATGAATGACATCATCATCCCAATATCTGATTCAGACCTCTTAATTGGATGATGAGGATAAAATTACTCACTGGCCATTCGGCGTGGTCATCTTATCGCAAGAAATATACGTGTCGCGTCCTTGAATATCAAGGAATTGCATTCGTAGCAGACTCATTATGATGCATTACCCAAATCATGATGAATTAAAAGGTCCTGAATTTTCTGATGCCCTCGTTCTGGAAGTTCAATGACTTTAAAGAGACAACCCGGAACAAATGGGAACCTAAGGACCATAGTCAAATTTTCCTGAAATTTTGTGTAAGTCAATAAAACTTGGCAAGAAAACTGTGTAATATTATTCATTTGAGTTACACGCCAAACTGATATGCAAGAAAAGAATGATTAGAGGAAAAGGATGGAACTTACCAACGAGAAAACATTGAAGAATGTGGTGTGTTATTAATTGGAGGTTGGGGTATTTAGACTCCTAGTATAGAGTGAGGATATATTACTCTATGGTCTTACGAACAAGGAAATCATGTGACTGTGACAGAAATGATTGGGAATTGGGACAATGGATGGGCAGAGACTTCCAACCAGAGTAAGGGTGGAGAGAAACATGTCACCAGTCTACTCTATAACGGAAGGTGCCAAGGGTTCCACGGTGTAACGTCCGTGCTGGACGATGTAGGCACTGAATTTGAAGTGCTATCCGCATTTCACCCAAGTGACGACCGGTGTAGTCTCAACAAAACAACAAAAAGTCTCTACCACTGACGGGATACGATCAAGAGGTCCTCGGTGTGGGAAGCCAGTATTATAGACATCCAGACTCACCCGACAGAGGGTGGATAAAAGCCGAAGCAAGACGGGAGAGAAAAAAAGGGAGTAACAGAGGTAGAAAATCGGTCTCCAAACGAATTGGCTTTCAATTAGGGTGGTAACATGAGAGATTCGAAACGGATATTTTACTGCTCCAAAATGACCGGGTTAAAAACAAGTTGCCTTTTCTCCCGTTCTCCCGATTAGCGCGAACCAAATTTTGTGCCGACTCTTTGTGTGAGATACATCGCTCCATTATTCCTCGCCCATTTTTTTTTGTTCCGGGGCGGTGGAGTTACCGGTTCGAGGCCCGCCCTGGGCAAGCACGCCTGCCACGCCAGGTGCGTGCAATACATCATGGCCCGTAATCACCACCTCATCGTCCTGATTAGACCACTAAGTCATAAAAATAGACGTTAATGTCTCCGGGAAAAAAATGACTAGGGATATAAAAATTGAATCAGGGATTGGGGAAAATGTGGCAGATCATGGAATGGCGCTGATACTCTCACAGAGGCCTTTATAACTTTTGGTCCGAATGAGTAATGCCAGCGGATCGATCACAAATACCCATGACGCGCACTCTTGCGTGATCGTTATTTTTTTAACTTCACTAGTAGAGCGAAAACGTGAGAGCGATTTTTCATTTTCTGTACCTAAAGTCACTAATCTCTATTAGTTAAGCGAGTCGTTATGGTGGCTATTGCGAGTTATTTGTCTCTAGAGGGGTTATCGTTATCGTTAACGATAGCAATAACGTGGAAGAAAGCTGCCTGGTCCCGCCTAAGGGCCCTGCTACAAATCATGGATCTAACATCGGAGTTTTTTTTAAGAGATCAATAACGCAAACTCTTCTTTAAATTAAACTCATCAAAAATTCTAATAATTCCCTTAACTATTTAGGAAGTGCTATGTGAAGCAGCAGACTAGATTTTTGGTAATGGGGAATCGCGCTTACTTTCCTGGGTGCAATTAAATTGACTATAACGATTACACTAGACCCCGAGTAATGGAGATGAGTGATAAATTCCCATATCCTCTTAATTCACTGTGTTGATTTGGTAGTTAGGGCTTGTGTAGCGCGTTAGGCCTTTCGTTATGCTAAGGATGCCATAATGATGGGAGAGCAAACATATTCTTTCGAGGTTGAGTGGAGAAAGAAGCAAAAAGGAGGGCAATTATGTAAGGACAAAGTAAGTAGATAACACGGGCTACGGTAGTCAGGTCCGTAACATTCCGACCTCGCAACCCCTAGGCCAAGATTTCGTGTAACCATGCAATCCTCTACGCTGGAAAATATACAAATATATAAGTTGAAAACGACGGAGTACAAAGAAGAGAGTAAGGATATTACCAAGTAGGGGTTTTATCCGTATCCATTCCAGGAATCACTAGCGGCCATATTATTACCATTGAACTTGATGTCACTGTGATGGTGTTAACTGATTTTTCTCTAAAGGTCTGGTTAGTTTCAGAGAGAGTGCGATGCTAATAATCCAGAAAGTTCATTTGAATTGTTTGTTTTTTCGTTTTTTAAAAATTAATTATACGTCAAAGGATAACTATAGTTTTCATATAAGAACCGTCTCTTATCGTCCTACTAATGCGTGAACGGTAACAGCCCCTTTCCGCATTTTCTGGAATGGAAATACAGTGAGAGGAGCATTTGGAACTATTTTTGTTACCTTAATTGCAAGGAGCATCATTTTAGTCTGATAAAAAATTACTGTTCACAGCCAACACCCGCAAAACTTCCAGGAAAAAGTTACAGAAAAATGACCCACGTTCAAATCATTGTAGATGTTGCAAATATTTTTTTTTAGTGGTATACCGGTACCTAATTTAATACCATTCGGAAAGCATTTTGAGCTCAATGCTTCGTCCACTTAATTTGACGTTGAACTGTGGATACCTCCCCGCCTTCCGTTAAGAATTTGCTCATACCGACGCCGGGTTTCACTCCACCTTTACTCCCTTCCTGGAATGATTACTATACTTAAACTTCCTACCCACCCACCTTTCCTAAGTGGCCCAAAATAATCTGAGCTCTCGCTACCAGCTCGATAGATGAGAGGATATCAAGAATGAGGCTCACATTTGTAACAAGGGAGCAGAGAGGGTGGAGGAAGGCAATATGCAGTGGAATGGCGCTAGTCGGGAGATGGCGTTATTAGACCCTTTCGCGGCCCCGGGGCGTTATAATTTGCTTTTCGGGCCCAGAGGGTTCGCGGGAAGAGGAAGGGGAATACCTCCTTCCCATCCTCTTTCGCATGACTAGCGATTTCATGTATAATAAATAAATATAATGCAGCCGCAGCTAGTAGGGAAAGGTGGGAGAGAAAGGTGCACGCTATCAGTCGCGGTTGTAGGGAGAATGCTGGAATGGGATAAATGGGATGACGGGCTTATTTTTCGACACACGGGGAGGAAAATAAAGAGCTGGCCCGAAAGAAAGACCCGCCGTACATTATGGGATGAACTTGCATTATCGCACGCGGTTTGGAACTTTTATTTCGGGTTCATCAAATCGCGTTACTCGGAAATGTGGGGCGGAGCATTCTTTTTGGATCAAGTCGTGATTTTCTCCGTTCCTGGTGATCATAGTAATGATTCCCGCAGACATTATGGACACTCGCCAAAGTGATCGTTACTTGGATTAAGGTTATCTTGTCGGAAAATTTCAGTGTTCAAAAAGAGATATGAGACGAAGATTTGTGATGGCAGTTATTTGGGTTAGGCGACCGAGAGCTGAAATCATTTGCGCCGTTTGAGATAGGTGGATAACTGGGTGGACCAAGTAATTTTACAGGGAGCGGCGTAAAGGTTGGAGAGAAACCCGGTGTCGGCATTAGCCTCTAATTAACGAGAGATGCCAATGGGTCCGCGGTTTAAGATCCAGTCCGTTGGACGAAAATCGTTGCCACAGCTAGAATTTGAACCCATATCCTGGTGGCGTAGGTTTTGAATCGTCGGCAACATCACGAATACGTAACCAAGGAGTTTCGTTATACAAGCATGAATGGTTCTCAAATTTGGTGTGTTTGAATCGTCCATTGCAGTCTCACTTTTAATTTTCACTTACACAAGTGTTTTTCTCACCCAGGCTCCATGCTCCAGAGGGATGAGAAAAACTCAAGCGAAAATCAATGTTTGAGCTTGTATGAGCGATTCCAACACACCAAGTTTACGAACCATTCATGTTTATTCCATGTGACTCCTTGGTTACCTATAAGAGTTAATCTTGACGGTTTGAAACACAAACCCTGGTTGTGGGAATCAGTTTTCTATTCACATGACCAACTGGATTCATAGAATGAAAGAGTCCATTACTACTTCCACTTATATAACCTACTCCTGAAGGTGACGGGATGAATTGATTGTTACATGAAACTACCACTGCCGGGATTCGAACCAGAACCCTCGAGATGGGAAGCCAGTACTCTATCCACCACACCAACCATATCCAAACGATGATTAACAACTGAAAAACTGCATTTAGTAAATTTCACAGAAAATAGCAAAATTTACATGCAGAAAAAATCATCCAAATTTACCAGGGTTCGAACCAGGATCCCCCTGACTTACGGCCAGGTGATTTAGCCAGTTAAGCTACTAAGACGTCCATCTTACTTGTGGATTTCTACTCGCGGCTCGTTCGCAATAGCTGAAGATTTTATAGAAATCAAACTGGATAGATAACCATGAAATTAGAAAGCTTTAAAATAGAGCAAATGGAAACCCTAGGTTATTAAGGTTTTAACAAGGTGGCAGCGATGATTGAATGAGAATGCCAAAGAAGGTCGGGGAGAATTGATGGTAGAAAGGTTGAGAAAATAGTAAGGACATTAGTAAGGAGTTCAATGCAACACTGCAATGTGGAGCGCTGCGCTTCTTGGCGAACATGTTGTGACAGCGTGAAAATCAATGAGAGGTCATGACAACGAAGTAGCCAAGTTTGAGGCTTAAGTAAAGAAAATAATTGCGAATCAAGATTGGCAGGGCAGAGGGCAAACTTAAATATTTCCAGAATGGCAGAGGAGAGAGAACACTGAAGGAGGAGATTGAAGTGCAGGAGGAGATTTAATTGGAGGGAAAAGGTGCAACGGTACTTTAAAAGCCGTCATAGGTGACAAATTTGGGAAGAGCGAGGAGGAACCAAGGTTTTATGCAATGGGAGATGAAAAATGATGGGTTTACTAATAAAGAAGATCCTCTGAAATGTAGCTGCATCAGACAGCAGTAGAACATTATAAAATGATTATGTAAATGGATGCTGTTTTTAACAAACGAGAGAAGACCTCTGATGATGACAGTATAAAGATATTTAAAATTTTATTTTCTTTAAGTTCATACTTATAACCACTGTCATCTACATATACATCTACATCTACATATAACCCTGCAAGCCACCATAAATGTGTGTGGCAGGGGGTGAAACTCTCACCAAACATGCACTACATATCATGCATAAAAAAGGATTAGTACTTGTATAGGTAATGTTCAAAACTACGCTATTTAAAAAAAGATAAAAATAGCAAAGCATACATGCAAAAAAATGCCGTTAGTTGGGTTAGCTTTAAGTCCTTATACCAACATGCAGCTAACAATGTTATCCATTGCTACACTCGTACTGGATATATTTACCGTTATTCATATTCCTAATAGTACGAGGAAAAAAGGACATTTTGAATCTGTCAGTTCGGCAATCAATTCTCTAATTTTTTGATTATGGTCCAGTCTACCATAGTAAATCTATATCTATACCTGAGTGAAGACGACAGTGCTTTTAAATAAAACATGCCTTAATTGACGTCACGGTAAAAGTAAACTAAAGGATACTGTCGTCTTGCTAATACAAGGTCGCTTTTGTTGGGTACCCTGTAGCCATAAAACCAACAATGCTAAATGTATTTTGGATTCAAAATGTGTTCATCAACCAGCCATAGCGGAGAGAGGCAAACAAATTTTAATTTACGACTTCTCCGGGTAATATGACCCAATTTTCTTCAAGTATATACGAAGTCATTTTCGACGTAATTATCCATTAAAGCCCTGAACGTGATTATGATTAATAACGCTGCTATAAATCTGCATTGCATTCAGAATCCAAGTCCTTTGAATTTGAGAATTGGTTTCCCCATTATTCTTCAACGCATGTTGGAAAATAATGGGCAAACGCAAGTGATGGGGTTGTGTTGTTGCAATTATTTTTATCCGGATCGTATAAAACTACTCCAGTCTCAACACCGATGACAAATAGCGAAATAACACCATAAGGTACATTCTTTCAGAAAATCTAACACTAGTTATTTTCGGAAACATGGTGATATTTGGACGCCTTTTACACAGCCAACTGTTAGATATATATTAAAAACCGCTGCGTATTATGCTAGGTTTGATTAAATAACAAGATTAGAAGACAGATTGTCGTACCGATAGATTTAAATCTCATTTTTCCCGCGTACTATAAGAGAGTACAATAGGCAGCGTAGCAAAGGGATAGCTAGGTGAACTATTGTTAGAGTAGTCTGTAGTGCATGGTGATTGTAATAACAACCAATAATCCCTTTCTTATTACGTAGATACTAGCCATCAAGCTGCATGTGAATTATTATCTAGCATGTCTCCATTAAATATCCTAGTTGCATGTCAAAAGTGCATGTTGGTGATCTTCACCCCCTGCCACGCACACTCGTGGTGGCTCGCAGTGTGTTACGTAAATGTAGACGTAGATGAATTGTTTTGAGTTAATAGTTCATCGTTTTAACTTGGAAAATGGTAATTTCTTCAAAACGTTAACTACATCTTTCTAATCAATAACATGTTCTGCAGCGTACTTTCAATCGTAGGGAAACTATTTCCTGTCTATTACTATAAATTAATAAAACTTCCCTAATTCAGACGAGGGAGGGGCAAAAAATTGCTTAATTATGACTATGAAATCCATCCTCAAAAATACGATGATCCACACCACTGACCATCAACCCTATATTCGGTCATACTCAACTTTCTATTTGATTCTACAGCCGTCTTGCCTTTCCGCACTAATTTTATTCTTCTTTGTTACCTCCTTCACGGCTTGCTTCCCAGATCTCATCCGTAGTTTTCCTCTTTATGGATGTTTAGGACAATTTTCCGTCGATTTTCCCTCAACGACTGTATCCATGAGACCATCGTGTGTCAAGATATGTCCAGTTAGTTTATCTTGTCTTTTGTACAGTATTTTCTGGAGATCATAACATCGCATAGGTTTTCCCCATTTACGAGAAGCTTCTTGGTATTCTAACTATGAATTTTGTGAGCATATTCATTCTCTAACATAATATTTCAGTCAATATATTTATGCGATGGTAAAGACAATGCTTCCCAGTTCTCAAAACTTAAGAAGACCAATTAATAGACAGACACGGGACGAAATAAGAAAGTGAGTGAGGGTACAGTTCCTTATGATTCATGTTAGTTTATTGACCAACACTAAAGATAAAACTGAATAGAGCAGTAGTTTCACCTGAAGATGACCTAATAATTCGAAACCGGCTGCTAAAAACAAATTTATTGAAGAAAACCAAATTGTTTAGTCATTGATGACAACGATACAGTAATTAAAAGATATTTGCCTGTGTTTTTTTAAAACTATAAATATTGATTTTGAGGATAATATTACCGATGCCAACAGATAATTATTTGAAGACTCCTATACCAATACTTCGATATGTATTATTACCCCCAAATTTTCTCACTGCCAACAAGTTCAATCCACTCTCATAAATCTTGATTGAACGGATTACCTTTCTCCTTCAGTCTAGGCAAATGAGTAACGTACAACGTTACTGATTTTCTGGGGTCATTGCCACAAATAGGTGTTCTAAAATATACCAAGCATAATGCTTGTGCAAGCATCATTTCTTAAGCCAAAATCATTACAAGGTGGACCACGTCTTTCAGCTACAGCACAGCCCACGTTTTAGCTCCATTTTAAGGACTCTTGACAAGGAATAAATGTGATGAAACTTTCATCCCCTATAGCGGTAACACCAATATTAAAGAAATGCCGGTGAGATCCAAAAAGGCGCTGGGCTTCCTCAAAGAAGCCGACAAGTCAGCGGATGCCGCGAAAGTTACTCTTGACCGACAGGTTATTTGTAAAATTTTATGATCTCAGCCAAAAAAATTAATTAATATTTTAAAGTTAGGGAGATGAATGAGACCCAATTCTGGAGCAAGGACATGGCAAATGATAATAATATAGAGACAACTATTGAATTGCATGAACGAAGGGACGGACTATACTTACAGCCCCCTGCCACACATCTATATGCTGGCTTGGATATGCTGCAGATGTAGATGTACTGGCGAGTCATTATTCTTTTAGAAAACTAATATGTGCCATAAATTCGTTTGTTTTGCTCCCGTTCATTGACTTTCCAAAAAAAATTAATTTTTCCGGTCACAAAAAATGTGGCATTTTAAAAGATGGATAACAATAAATACAAAGGAAGGATAACAACTGGATGAGAAAGTAACGAAGTATTTCTCTGAAGTGGAGGAGAAAAACAAATTCATAAAGGAAGACGATACAACCGAGTCACATCATGAGATTCGTGAAGATAGCCGTCGAGGGAAAAGTGAACGAGAAGAATTGCAAAGAAAACTACAGATTATTCTTTGTAGGAGGCATTGACGATTTTTATGGTGAAGAAATATAATCAATATGAATAGGGTTGATTATATTGAAAGAGCCGCGTCAAAAAACTCTGTAAGGATGAGGACGGCGATGGTATCATACGCTTAGTATATGATTGTATCATTGGATGACGAAGTATCACACGCGATGAGCCTCGCGAAAAGGATTAGATGGTTGACAGACGTTAAACTGACAACTAGGTCAATCGTTATTATGGATACTTCATATTTGGAAGGGGACAAAGTTAGAGAATGGAGCGTCAGCATTGCGCAGCGGCGTCAGCATTATTTAACGACGGGTACCTAGAGACCCGCTGTTTATGTCTCATCCGACGGACGCAGTACTGATACTGAAGTGCTCTCTACTTTGAAATCAATTATGTACTAACTTTACACCGATAAAAAGCCATCACATCTTATAAGAATCGAAACCGGATTTTCGTGATGGGAACGAAAAGGATTAGGTGTCGCTGGGTTATCGAGGAGTACGAGATTCACAATAACATATTTGGTTTGTGTGAAATATGACAAAAACATGTAATAGGTCTCTATAGCATGGTATTTTTTCCAGCCCAAGATGCCAAAATATTTTTAAAACATTTCAAAACAAAGCTAAATATGCATGAGTTACCCTTTTTTTCAAATTTTTTAAATCTTGTTTTTGTTAAATTTTTTCCATCAATAGCATTAATGTCATTGGCATATAATTAGTGTTCCAATCTAAGACGGTTTCAATACGAACGAAAAAATCCTGAAATACAATAAAACTTTATGGAGATGCGCCAAAGAGGTATTAAGTCATTGTTCAAGTCAAAAATTTTAACCACAACTCACGTAACAATAAACACATGATCATTACGCAAAAAAGAAAAATGTTCGAGCTAATCATTCAGCGTTGCAATGTACAAAACATTCCTTCAAATAAAGAAGTCCACCTCAATCAACCATGTACTACCAAATCTTAATCTTACAATTTTTCGGAGTAGAGAGTGAAAAAAATTCATAAAAATACTCCCAAAACGCTTATAATCATAACCAGAACCTGGCAATTGGCTATTTTGGACGATCGATATCGCCATTTAACTCCGTTTCGAAATTCACCGACGTGAATTTATCATTTCATCCAGAAAATTAATACCTGCGATAAAAACATTACTCAGTTCCCTGCCATTAACAGTTTACGGTAATGGATCCAAAAATGAAACGGCCCCAACCTATCGAAGAGAATGATTCGCTTGCCACGTCATTACGGGACATTTCTTGGCGAGAGGTCGACTTTTTTTTTTAAATCGATCAAATGTCTCGGGAGAGGAATAGAGGGCGGGGGGAGAATTGGGAAGGGGAAAACGGAGGAGAAGGATGAAAGAAAGAAGGAAAAAGGAGAAACAAAACTTGAAACCGAGAAAGATAGGAGGTACGTATGAAATTTCGGCTTAAAAGACCAATCTAAAAGATCTTTGGGCTGAAGGTTGCCCTTTTTAACTCCCCAAAAAAAAGCTTTCGGATTGAAACTCACATCGTTTGGGTGGGGACATGAAAGTGCCCGGAGCGGGCGTGGCGGGGAGGGGAGGAATCTTTCCCTTTTACTCCACGAAAATCTTTCGACCCGCGCACCGAAAATGGCGGAGAGGCCTTAATAATGCTCGGGTCTCCACCGACGTCCTCCCAACACGGGCCACCCCTTTTCCAGACCCCGGGCGCTCCGTCCCCTTCCCCCACACGAATTGGATAATGCAGGAAACGAGCCTATCGGCGACCCACTTCTGGCTCCCATTCCTCTCTCTCTCTCTCTCTTTCCATGGAGACCGACCACTGCTCTCCTACGCCCTCCCCTCCCCCCCAACACAGAAAACATTCGTTAAAAAGGACTTTCCACCCCGCCACTCTGGAACGAGCGCGATGCTCCCGTTCCGAATGGTCATGGAGAGAGGGGAGGAAGTTGTAGTGGCGTGGATTTTAAGGGGGGAGAATGGGGGAGGGGGGGGGGGGAAGGGAGTGGTGGACGACGCGGAGGCATTTGACTTCGTTTCTCCTTCGAAAGACGAACGAAAGCGAGAGATGCAAGGGTGAGTGGGTGGGGGTTTAGAGAGAGGGTTGGGGGCGGGTGGGAGGCACTCGTATATCCTGACGTGATGGGAGGAGAGATGAACGGGAGTTGGGAAAGCCTTGGGACAGTTTTTCCCGTTGTCTGGTGATTGGTTTTGTGAAAAAATCGGTTGTGCGAAATTGTCCCGGATACAATTAGGTAATCATTAATCACTTGGGTTAATGAAATCCAAAGGTCGTTTTACACCACCATACCTATTGACGTGTTTGCAGCGGAAACAGCAGGGGATCGGGATGGTATGGTGGCTAGAGTACTGGCCTCCCATCCCGAGGTTCCCGGGTTCGATTACCGGCAGTGGAGGATTTTACAGTGGAAAGCCGGTCTTCACTTGAGTGCCCAATGGAAGGCAAGATCAGTACTCCGTCCGTCGGATGGAACGTTAATCCATGGTCTCCTTGACGCCTTTCGTTAAGAGTAGGCTAATGCCGACGCCGGGTTTCTCTCCGCCCTCCTACCGTTCCCTGAAAACTCCAACCATTACCCAATTACCCACCTATCCAAAATGGTGCAAATGACCTCAGCTGTCGGTAGCCTCCACTGCATAAGCAACCAAACAAGCGGAGACAGCAGTAGTGGCGGTAAAATGAAAATTTTCGTTGCTCCAGCGACTTCTGCTATAGCATACCATCCATCTCTCTCTCCTCTGGCACTTAGACCCGCCAATGGCCTGGTTGATATAGTGTTTGGAGTACTTTCGTCTCACCAAGAAGGTCCGGGTGTGAATCAGTGGGAGATATGATCCATGGGTAAACCGGCCTCTACTTGAGTGCTTTATGGAGAGCACTTCGAGTAGAGTACACTGTCCGTCGGATGGGCCATGAAGCTGTGGTATATTTGGCGAATTTTTAAAGAGCGGGCTAATGCCGATACCGGGTTTCCCTCCACCCTCCCTCCCTATCGTGGCAATCCCATCCCAATATCTTTCCTTCCGGTCTGAAGTGCGGTTACAGACTTTAGAGCGAGAGATAATGACTAGAAAATAGCTCAGTTAAATCTTCTAACCTTCCTCTCTACCTTATCTATCCGTCGCCGCTCCCCTCAAGCCTCAGATGATCGCAATCAACATAATATTTCCTCAATCAATATTCCCTTTTCGAGGCCTAACCAAGGGTCTTCTACCATGAATTCGGCTACCTGCCTGCGAAGGTGAAATGTTCTCCGTTTCGGCCTATGGCCTAATGGTCGTCTTCCATTCAAAGCACATGCCTGGCACACTGTAATGTAGTAGATGAACCTTAACAGAGGAGTTTTGGTAGATTTTTCCGAGAAAAATAATCCACATTGACCGGGATTCGAACCAGGTCCGACATTCCTACATATTGGTCAAAGCAGATGATTTTGATCTCTTTGTTATTGTTGCTTATCAGCAAGTATTTACGAACAGGTTTTTGAACAGGTAGTTTGCAGTACATACCTGGATTTGTTGAGACTGAGGGCCATATTCAGAATCTTAACTATTCTCACTTCCACTTCTTGCGTTCCTATGTACATACCTACAACGAGTCAAATTGTTGTATAGGCCCTACATGTTGAGGTAGCAATACTTCTCAGCGTGACTCTGAGAATCTACATTTGGCTGGACCATAATCGGAATCTCAACTACAGTTTCACTTCTACTGCTTACGTCATAAAATATCTACTAAGAGATCAAATTGGTTACAGGTTCTCCTTAATATGGTTCAATGCGGTACACAGCATGTCACTGAGAAGTAATACCAACTTTGCAGAGTGAACCACCACACCAATTTGACTGGAAGAAGAGATTTTAGGACTTAAGTAGTGGAAGCAAGACTGTAGTTGGGATTATGAATACAGCCTTGAGCTTCCATTTACCATTTTCTTTAACCGCTCCATAATTCTCCGCAGCGCAAAACGATCAAGCATACTTTTTATCTTCTTTTTATCTTATCACAACCCATGCATCACAATATCGCAGTATTTATTCCGTAATATTAAAGAAAGAAGACGTCCGTGCCCAAGATAGGATTCAAACCCGTGACTTTTAAGTTTGTAAGGCCTGTGCTTTACCGGATTGGCTACCACGGTCGTCGCCGCAAAGAAATGGATCGTGTAATGCAACTGATTACATTGGAGAGTCTAATGAAATGAATTACTACGCTGGAAGTAGTCCCTGCTATCGTTCCATGGTTTTTTTTATTCATGCGGTGTTCACGATTGTTTCAAACGGTGGAATTTGTTTCCTCAAATGATACGACCTTAAAGCAGCTCAGGCAATGCGAAAGAAATTATTTTTTGCTTCTTAAGGAAGTTGAGGCAAAACTCAATTATAATGATTAAAAGAGAGGATAATGATGAGGAAGACATGAGGTAAAGTAAATTTCCAGTATAAATGATATACAGGTATATGAGCAGTTTTAATAGCTCACGATTGCAAATGAGATTTTAAAATAAACACTTGACATTAGGTTATAAGATTTATAAATAAATAATTCTTATTTATATTCTATCTTTGAATTAATAATTATTTAACTATTATTTATCCAATTATCCGCAGTAGTCAGGTCAATAACGAACTCTCATGGAAACCCAATTGCTACAATTTCTAATCCCGTTAAGTACATGAATGACTTAGCTAATTATTATTAACCGATACAATCATGACTGCTGCAGCTACTTGAAAAATAATTATGTTACTCCCGCCTAAAAACGCCTACCTTTTCTCGAAATTTACATTGCATTTGCGTTCTACTTTCGCAAACGAACAATAATTTTAAGAGATGTGACTTGAATTAACAATGAATTACAGACATATTCCAGCTTATGTGCCCTATCGATGGTCTTTTATCTCATGCTCAAAATACGAGGGAACTCTTTCGGAAAATAATCAATTTTTGGGTAATACCATAGAGATATGTAGTTCAAACACTTATAGACGCTCTCATTTCCTGTGCAGAAGAACCTCTTACTCCCGTCCCACTCGGTCGATCGTCATAGACTCACTGCTCGCAGACTCACTTCTCTCCTCGCAGCGATAAATCCACTAAATACCCCCAACCCATTTTTTCAAAGCTATGCGCTCTCCAGCCAAATGTGATGTTTCGGGGCCTTTTACGACTCCAGCTTTGGCAGGAAGCGAAATCGGTCTGGGAGCTCCAGGCGAAACTTGTCTACCGATTTCTTCTCCGCTTGTTTCTTGAAGCTGGGCCTCTTGATTCTAACACGGCCACTATAAATTTTGAGCCTGTTATGCGGGCCACTAAAAATAATTAACGGTCAATGTTAATGCCAAAAATTGTTGCCACTTCCAAATGGCGCAAGAAGGAATGTACACTTCTAAAATTGGGCGTTAGCGATGAAGTCAGCAGAGAACTAACGAGCCATTCAGCTCTTTTCGTGATTGCATTAAATGAAGATATTAGAAAATACGATATTTCCGTTAAAAATCTCATGTATAGTCGTTGCGTTGCGATGACTATAGCCGTAAATGTTTATTATCCCCTCGGATTGCAACTATGAGTATCTCTCAGGCCACTGGAACATCAACCTCTGAAAGAGGGCTAGAGCACTCCAGTCTCGAGGGCCTTGGTTCAAGCTCTGGTATATTTGGAGTTTTTTCAGTGTACTTCCGGTCTCTGCTAGAGTTCTGTGTTTGGAGTATTTCATGATCAGTAACCGTCCCTCGAATAGGACGTTGAATAGAGATGATTCAATGAGGAATTTCTCTACACCCAGACATCGCTTCTAATCACCCATAACCAAAAAGAAAAAACAGCTAAAGCCTAAAGGCGTAAATTACTTCACCCAATATCAAAAACCTAATACGGAAAAATATCATGACAGCTCGCCGAATCGGAGTCCAATATTGACTATGTCCAAAGACTTTAAGAATATATAAATTCCCAAAAGATTAAGTTAACGTTCTCAATTTTTATGCTATTAAAGACAGTTCAGTTAACGTTCTATTTCTGTTAAACTATGTAAAACTGGGAGGCCAGGGTTTGGATAAGTTTCCAATGTTATTGGAAATATATTCACGTCAATAAATATGGATCATGCTCCTAGTCTCCACTTTTCCACCCAACAGGAAAGCTGAACGATGTCGCCATTCGGATTTGATTTTTATTTGATTTCTTAGTTTAAAATGCCCTCCTCCATAAAATATCAAGTTTGACAAATATATACTTGCCTCTGAGTCATAAATTTCGTCAAGAATAAAACTGGTTAGTCGCATCCAGTTACAAGTCAATATCCCTGAGCATTATTGAGTACTTTTTCCTAGTTTATGGAGTAGAAACTAATGATTCTGATATAGCGGTCTCAAGATCAAAGACACTCGAAGAAAAAAGAACAGAATTCACATGGAGAGCTTCCCATATCATCCATTCTCTAAACTCCCTAACCTATAGACAAAAAGAAAGAATTGGAAATGAAAATCCACTTTGGGGGTTTACACATCCACGATCCACGAAGTGGATTTTCATTTCCAATCGAGTGGTTCCACAAAGTAAAGCCTCAAACTTTGAACTGTGTAAAAAGAAAGAACTTAGATAATTTGGTTTCATGAATTTAGCAAGATGATTGTTCACGAGGAATTATGGGATTCAAGTTATTCAGAAGAAAGGTGCTATAGCAAAGGTCATCGATAAATAAATGGTCAGTTATTGTTATCTTCGGAAACGCTGATGTGTGGGTTAAAACAAAACAACTTTCTTAGCGACATATGCACGTGGGAGGTCGGCATCTACCAAATTGTCTTTGCTCACGCTGCGCGGATGTTTTTCTATGCGCTAGCAAGAAGTAAAAGCCACCACAGAGCCACGAGTGGAGGTCGAAGAGTAAGAGGTACGTCAATTTCTCATGAATGAATAGCTATCATAGGAGAGACTTACGATGCATGCCTCGGCTAGTCGGGAGATGTGGGATGGAGGACCGTTTCGCTACCTTTTAATTGACGAGACTTCAAATCCAAATTTCCCCTTCCGTTCGTGCTTCCATTAGAGTCACATGCCAGACGCGGGGAAATCTTTCAAACGGTCGTTAGTCACTCAAATTCTTTTTTGCGGCCTCGCATCAGTATGCAGCGAATGTGTTGTTTCCGAGGGCGGAAAATTCCCCTTAGGGTTAAAAACGACCTCAGAGTGCAATTCGTGCCTCGGTGACTTAGGTGGCTCCAGCCTCCAGCAAGACTCGAGGGATACCGGGCATATTATTGAAAGTGCCTGGGCGAAAATTTAATAAATTTTTTCGCCCCGAGGGGAAATTTCATTCAGTGACCTATTTATCTCATCAAACGAGTACATATCGAAAAGTAACTTTACTTTCAACTCTTCAATTATTAATTTTACGAGAGTTCAAATTATCGGCGCAGGAATTCCTTCCCAGCTACTTCTACTGGTTTGCCTAGTCATTATTTATTGCTGCGAGTAAATTTCGAATAGCTATTTTTTTCTAGTTTTTAAACGGTTAGCTATGGTGCGTTACTTAAGGTACCTATTTCCAATCCCGACAGTGCGGGCTCATTTCCGTTTGGTGGTACTTTTCTGTAACTCACGGGTTTATTTACAACTGAATATGTTCTAGGGATGACATAAACTGTGACTTCCTTGCCGCTTCCTCAAATATGACTATTCCGTTACAATAATTATGATTATAAAATAGAAACGCAATCTCATTTTATTGTACTGATGATGTCGTTACCTCAACGATCCAGTGAACACCCCGATCCTGATAGGAGATGAAGACTCTTCGATCGAGTAATTACATCAGTGTAATTGACGTAAATCATTTTTATCATAAACTTTTGAGGGCGTTTTTTCAAATAAATATATATGTCTGAGAAATACATCGACTCTTATCCTTAAAAGGTAACTTGATAAGTACAAATACTCACTGTTTTCCTTCTTGCCTCTATCATGAACGTTGACAGCTAAAACAATCACAATATATACACAGACTCATAGTGTGCTTATCTCAATCGCATAGCGAAACGTGCGGCAGCTGTCAGCAGCAACGCCGCAGATCGTAGCAACTCCTAATCACAATTCACAGGTTTTGCCGGAACGGTGTCACAGGTGACTTGCTTATACAAATCTGTGACTTTTCACACTTTGCGATGCATTGCTCATCACTAGTATTTAAACTTCGCCGTCCGTCGTGTACGATATTAAACGAGGCACCCCTTGGCTCCTTTGCTTAAGAATTGTTTGCCCATTTGAATGCCCATAAGTCACTCTATAACCATTTACCGACTCATTTTTCTCAACGGCGCCAACGACTTCAGCCGAAGTTCACCTATAAAAATTTATTAAAGAAATTAACTCTTATGTATTAGAAGTTGAAACTTCAACAGTTTATCCTACTTTAATCCCAAAGACTTAATTACACTAAAAACATATTACTATAGGTATAAATAAAAAATAAAAAAAGCTATTCGAACCCTTTCGGCGTAAATGTTTTCGGCATTCGGCATTTTATTGAGTTACTTTATACATTTATTTTGTTATTAGGTACTTTATCTTTCCGCTGTTGTTGATCTTTAAAATGGGAAATTGTGATGTCTTTTCTTGTTCTGTATCATTCTCTTTTGATTGCATACTTGTATTGTATACTGCATATTTCTTGTATTGTATTTATATTGTATACTTGTATTATATATTTAGTTAGGCAAGTAATTAATTCCGTTTTTCCCTGCAGAGTCAAATTTTGTTAAATGATTTATGTTCCATAGGACATGGTCCTAGAACAATAAACATTATTATTATTATGATTAAATGTAATTACTAGTTTCGAAAATGAATTTAGAAAGGTTCATTGCAGTAACTCATTCATAGAGAAAGTTAAAAAAGTAAGAGCAAGAATTGTTAAAAAAAAATAAATTTTTCATCTTGACGCAGCACTACTACTAGGTCATTTGTACCTTATTAGCATCAAGTTTACCGACATTAAACTAGGTTAAGAGAGCACACATATGGAAGTTAGGAAAATATATTTCCGAAAATTCATCTCCTTACATATCAGGGAAGATTCAGTATCCAAAGCATAAGAGAAGAAAGATTCACTAAGCTGTTAAAGCCTTGATCAAAAATGGTTCATAAGTACAGAGCAGCTATGGAAGTTAAAAAACGGTAAATTGTGATTTTCCAAGCCAAAGGGTCTCTTTAAAACGGTAACGCAGTTTAACCACGGGGGATCCCTTAGTAGGTACCAAAGTGGTTGAATTTTTTTCTCTCAGTTCGGCATTCCGAAGAAAAAATACCTGGGACATGCAGATTGCGAGATGAATGGCGAGCGATTTCCTCACCGCGAAAACACTTCACCCCAAATTTGGGCCAATTACATCTTAGTTACGATCCCGAGATATTTTCAATTTGGTGTGAAAACGACAAAATAAAATTAGGTTGTTAAACGGCGGAGCGTGAAGCGGGGAGGAGGTCCGATGAAATATTGTTTCTCATTTACGACTCCGCCGGAGGCCCGGAACAACAGTCGATAATAATGTGAGTCAAAGAGGGAGGGGGGAAGAGTCCGGTAATGCATGGGCTGGGTCTTTGGGTTGGGCAGACCTCTTGCTCTCATTAGTTCCCCTGGGAAACATTCGTTCCCGGCAAATGGGCTCTTGCATCCCGAGGGCCTTAACCCCCTCAGGGTGACTCCATATGACCCTGTACAGAAGCGGACGAGGAGTATATTCATGTGATTTAGCACACGAGGCTTTTAGATTTTGGAAACTAGAAGTACTTTTAAAAAACAGTCTTGATGATATCGTAGACGCAGAATGTTAAAAGATACATGATGTAAATTAACCAACAACAATGTTTTTTCGCTTTTTCCTCCGTCCTTCAACAATTCCTAACTCTTCATAAATACACAACCTTCTAAAATGTTATGCATAAATGATCCTAAATAAAGGGGAATGAGCTCTACGGCCTCTATAGAGTGTGGTAGTCCCCGACAAGGAAGTACATACATTCCCGTAAACTACCACAGGAGGGTATCCTGGTAGAGAAGTTTTTTGTTTTGACGAGTGGTGCCAAATTTTACGGCCATTGGAGAATCCCATAAATGATCCTGGTTGTCCGTCTCTCCCGCGTTAACAATAACTCACATTGCACTTTACGGTTTAAGAAAGAGTAAACTCAAAATTTGTCTTTCATTGAACTGACTATATTCCTCATCCGCAAAGTTAATAATATAACGGTAATTAATAATTACTGCAGATAAACGTGCGTTTTGTTTGAGGAAAAGAGATAGGAATTCTCCACTCAGATAGTCAGCCTACGACACTGCAAAACGGGAAATGTCGAAGACGAACCTCCTCTCTTCGGAATCCAAATCTTGCGAGCTCAATGCATTAAAATGAGGAATGTGGAGTATCACGTACCGTAACTGTATTACGGCATACCTGCTGAGGATGCAAAAACTGAATGACCCGGTAAATGTGGGACGTGATCACCATTGAAAGACATACCTAGTTTTTCTCTCTCGGCTGAAAACATATCGCATTCGTTATCCAAGAGAACCCACGAGCGATATTATTTTAGCGGGGATTGGTGTGGTGAAAGACGGGAGCTACTGTGAAAGCTGAGGATCTAATGTAAAATGAGGATCACTTTTCTTCCGTTGAGGAACAATAAAGGGTGGCAGTTACAATATTACGGTATAATTTTTCGCTCCAGTTTCTAAACATTACGCATCTTATCTTCTTCCTACCTCCATATTTTAGGCGTTGAAGGCTTTCTGAATGCGCACTTTCAGATATTATAGTGTTCCTTGCTTCTACCCTTCAAAACCTCCTGCTACCCTGCTTCAAAACCAACCTTTGGGTTGAATCACTGAGTGAGTACTTCTATCCTCTACTCTCTTAATATCTTTCCATTTCTTCCTATATTGACCGTACTTCACATCCATAATCATTATACTTTTTACGATGGCAATGTATATTTTTAACTTATTTGCCTTCAAAATTTGTTGATCCCACTCAATGCAACTTAGTACTCTAAGTGCACTCCGCTGAGAGTTTCAGTGTAAGATAGCTTGAACTAAGGTTCCGTCATCAGTAAGGGATTAGGGATATGAATAACGGTAAATATATACAGTAAGAGTGTAGTAATGGATAACATTGGTAGCTGAATGTTGGTATAAGGACTTGAAGCTAACCCAACTAACAGCATGTTTTTGCGTGTTTGCTTTGCTATTTTTATCTTTTCTTAAATAGTGTAGTTTAAAACAGTATATAAATACTGATCCTTTTTTAGGCATGATATGTAGTGCATTTTGGTGAGAATTAACCCCCTGCCACACACCTTTATGGTGGCTTGCAGGGTATTATGTAGATGTAGATGTAATGTTCACCCCTAGGTATTTAAAGTGATCAGTGTACAAGATTTTTTCATCACCTTCTGAAACAAGGCCTTGTCTCGTCCCACCAATATTCGTGTATTGTGTATTGGACACCAACACCAATTTTTCGAATTCTTCCAATAGTCTCATTTATCATGGGTATAAAGTAACTACCCTACAAATTATTTACTGAGAATGCATTTCGGAAATCCTGCTTCGAAACATATATTTAATATATTTCGGCAGGATATATTTCTGTATCATTTGTCAATTATGGTTTTCACGGAGGTTGATCTGGTTGCTGAGGGTAACTTACCAAGTACTAAGCCCATCGGTAGGTGAAATTAATGCTCTAGAAGAGGAGGACCAATTACTCTCCGTATACCACCTTTGGCTTTCCAGAAAGGTTTAGTACCCGGAAAATCGAACAGCTTGAGTTTGAAAGAATCTGCCATAAGGCCTCGTATGTAAAGTATGGCATAATAATACCATTGAAACCACCTTCAAAATATTAACGCCTTGTTTTACCTGAAAATCACGCCACTTGGGTGTGCCTAACGGGAATTCTCCAAAGGTATCCATTCGATTCAATCTCGGGACTTCAGTTTAGCAGTCTAACGGACTATCTATCTCTATCCATTAGGGCCACCTCATTGTATATTTCATGCTTATACGGTAGGATAAAATATTGGTCAGTGCAGTAAGAAATAACGGGGCCATATTTGTAACATAGCTCCTATTAAGGTGATTTCACATGCGAGGCAAATGCCATACCTACAGCCGCCGTAGTCTGATTGATTACGTAAATATAAAACAAACTGCCGATTACATAAATTAAGCATTAAAAGTACTAATACAACAACATATCATTTAAAAATTGAAATGAAATCATAGTTGTCATTTAAAATCATATACCAAGAAGAACACACACTCCCTAATTGAACTGACGATGAGGTTGTGTCTTTGTAGTGGATACGCCACTACAAAGACACAGCGCAACCAAGAATCAATGCAGTGCATGCGTACTACACGAAAAAAATACAAAGAGGAAAATAAAATTAAGCAAATCTCTGCCTTAAGAGCTTCGCCGTTTCGGGTGATTAAGCTGAAAAGGGAAAGAAATAGGCCAAATGTCATTTTGTAGATCAGCATGAGATTAGATGAGGGGAGATATTTTGTAGAGGGGCCGATAGCGTGACGTAAAATTTAACGCATTGTCACTTTTAGAGACGAATAGAAAACATTTTCAGAATGATGCTTTCTTGCTCTGAAGCCTGTTCGGGACTTGAGACGACCTCGCCATGCCTCCATACGCCTCTGGGGCCGAAAGTGGGAGGGGGTTGCGCCGCGGGGAGAAATTACTATTGTCGTACTCGCGTCACGCAGAGATGATAAAACACAGGCGAGGGTGGAGAAGATCGAGCAAAACGATAAGTTAAAAGGGGGAGTGAAGCCCTTCGGGGATCACAGAGCCAACGTGATCGTATGGCGGCACCAATAAACACGCGGGGAGAGACAAAAGGAGGTGTACCACCCCACCTTCTCTCTCGAACGAATCGGCCTGAGGGTGGAAAAAAAGGTCAGGGAGGGGGAGAGCGAAACGTCAACCAAGTCGGGAGGAATCCGCCGTCTGGTATTTTCGGGAGCGCGAGGAGAAATGTCGACCGCTACTTCTTCTCATCCTACGACCTCAGTGTGTTTGTGTACGTGCGTAAGTGCGTATCATCAGTAGCAGATAGACTGAGACCGACTCTTACAGATTGGATTCGCGGAACTCGAAAAGGGTGAACTTTCAATGCATTTCCATATCTATACGCCTTTGGAAAATGATCTAAAATAGCACAGAAAATTATTGCCTAAATTTTTTAGTGACAGTAAAAATTACTGAAATATTGACGAAATAAAATTAAAAATATCATATTGGATGCAAAAAATATGCTATTCAACGAACTACGATGGAAATTGGTTTATGTTTAGTTTCTTGCACCGACTTTATAGGTTAACTCTTTACACTCCTTTGTTAGATCCGTAGCTTTTCCAGGCACCTAACACTGCTTATGTCCATAATTAACTCTATTTTTCTCTTCTCTTACTTCGTGTTGAGCCTTTTCTAACCAAAACCAACCGACAAACCTATTCATTTCTTCCTTTTTACCCCCTATCGATGATTCGCTCCTGTGCATTAGCCTTTCGTTGTCCACCACCTCTCAGTATTTCCCCTCTCACTTGTGCTTACTCTTTCACATTTTCCTTTATTCCCCCTGTTAAAACATATGACACTTCCTTGCCAAAATTATCCTCCATTGTACAAAGCAGCTCCGAATAATCGCATTAGATTCAATAGATTAGTGTTATTTTACATTTTAGATCGGTGATAAAATAAATTGAATTCCAGGTAGGCTCAATATTTAGCGTTTTTCAGGATCATTAAGATGCTTATCTAACAGGCATTCAATGGCTCCTTATTTTGCACTGTAAATGTGCGGATGACCACTGCATATACAACGCCGTGGCCCTTACGTGACAAAATACTTGCAAAATGGGTGTACTCCGCACCGAAGTCCTTGACACGGGTATGGGCCAAGACAAACGGCGAAGAAGGTAGACAAAAGAAGAACTCCAGTCATCGGACGTCAGTTACCGCTCATTCCACATTATTTCCTTTGGCTGGCGAGAATTTTAATCATCTTTTATTCGAGACTAACTCGATATAGGAAGTTAAAATTGAATAGTTACGCTAACTGTGGTACCCGGGTTGGTAACGCACTGACCTGGCAACTCAAAGGTCGCGGGGTCGAATCTCTCTTTGGGTATGGATGTTGTGTTTGTCTTAGAATAAAAACTTAGTTTCGATGGAGCGATATAGCCTGATTGGGTCATATAGAAACAAAAGTCTACAGTTAATAATAAAATTGAATGATTAACTGCGTCCGCTGATCCATTAAGCCATGTCATTATTTCTCCATCAACGACTGGATTTGTTATCGTGACACCGATGACACTCGTGAGCAGGGAAATCATCGGGAGCATGTCAAAAAATAATCATTATTATTTTCCCTTGTCTTGTTAACTTTGACTGATAATTTTCAGTCAAACGTAGCAATAATTAAAAATAAAAACTCTTTCGACAAATTATTCCTGTTCAGTCTCCGAATCGCAGGTATCAGGTCGTTGGTTACGGTTGGCTTTGGATTCGAACTGTACTGTAAATAAAATCGACTAACGCAATTTCACATCCATTGAATTTTGTTGATACTGGGCTCCTTTACCGAGAGATGCTTGGCTTACCAGGCACATTAATACATTAACGCGTACGAGAACACAATGTTAAAATATATTACGTGCATTTCTCACGTTTTCTCTGCAGAGGGATGAGCCGATTTTTAAGTTTTCACTGGGGAATTTCGATCGCGCGGTTGGGTCGACGGCGACTGTCCACCCCTGCGCTCCAAAAACGTTGCCCCTGTCCTCTCACTCCCTCCCCAACCCCTTAAAATTTTTTCTTCCCCCTTCAAAGCATTCTTGCTCGTACACACCCCTCTCTCTCTGGTTTCACTCAACCGGCGCCGCCACCACTCCCCACCCCCTCTCTCTCTCCCAATCATTTTCCCACGCCTCCCGGCTGGACTGTCTGACGGACTGTCCGCTTTCTCTGTCCCCTCCCACCTTCCCCCCAAACCTCTCCCACACGACATCCAGTTCATCTCCGGAGAGTCCTTTGCTCTTATTCCCCACACCCTCAATCTCCCTCTCTCTTTTCTTATTTTTAAGCCCCAGTCCCTTCAAGTTTCTACGCTTGTGTGTGTGTTGTGCATGTGGTTCCCGCTGTCCGCGGGACAGCCCTTTCTTACCCCCCTTTAAGGCCCTTCCCCACCCTGAGGGCGCCGTCATCGGTCGGGCTTCTTGAGGAGAAGATGGTGATGGTGTGGGTGTGGAGGATGGGGGTCTTGTCATTCGAGACGCACATGGGGGGGGGGGTGAGGGGGTGGGGGGAGGGGAAGGGTTGTGCCGGCACGTGTTTGGAATCGGATAAATCCGTGGTGATGACAGTATTTAAAGCGTTGAGGCGGAGAAGGTGGGCGGAAGAGGAGTGGGGAGAAGGGATGAAAAATTCGAGAGAGCACCAAGGGGAGGGAGGGAGGGTTCCGCGGTGCTGCGGGGGATGCCATCCCTCCGGTGTGGAGGGGAGGGGGTGGTTGGCCGATGCTGGAAGGGTCCAAAGGAACGCGCGTATTTTTTTTCCTTGGAAACGAGGGAGTATCGATTCCATCGGCATCGATTCGCAGCTCCTGAGGTTCTTTCCTGTAGATTTATGAGGAACCGATCAATCGATATTAGTTCACAAGAATCTCTTTTTGTTAGGGAAGGTGGGAAGTATCGATATCATGGATCGATTTATCAGCCTTTGTATTGGTCCATGTTAGAAAGGAACGCGCCTGCTTTTTCCTGAGAAAGTTGAGCAGATCTATGCCATTGCGATCGATTAACAAGGTCCTGCAGTTTTTTTTCTATTTAGTCATTAGTTATCGCTACCGTAGGTATCGATTCGCAATAATTTGTTTTTTATAGGAAGGTTATCGATACTATTTGGTATCGAACTACTAGGCCTTTTATTTGTATTACTGGGAAGGAAGTTGGGATATATCGATACCATGGGTATTAATGCGACATACGTACTGTAGGTTAAAGGTGTATCATAAGTAAGATTAGTGGTTCATTTATAACCTCTATCGACACCTCTAAATATTTCCTTTCTCTCACTACCTCTCACTAGCGCCATACCTCCTAATGTGCCCAATTCCAACAAAATAAAACCGAAGCTCAATTTCGTGGATTTTGAACTTTCTGTAAAGTTTATTTACGGAATATTGTGTCCATTGAAAATGTGTTTTTCGGACACTTAATTATAGAAAATACTACATAGCTGATTCAATATTAATAGACGGTAGAGTAATTATATTCAACGCATTTCGTTAGTTTTCGTGGTAGCCATTTTATGCTGGTGATAATTTCCATAGTATTCACCACCCTTAGGAAAATTTCTGAAAATTTGAAGATGGCAACAGAGTCATATCAAATAGGTACTGAATAACAGATTAAGCACTAGAGCAGAGTCTCATTAGTGCATTTACTGTATATCGTCTTGTGGCCTTATTTCTAATAAGCTGGCAATATCTGTCTTTATATTACGAGATGTCTTTTACTGAGGCAATTTTTGAGAGACACCATATCATTTTCCCAAAGGACGAGAACTATCTCTATTTATACGATGATGAGTGGATTTTCAACTAAAGCGAAAGTAGAAATATATATTAATTTTTAAGATCTTATGACTCTATTGGTAGGAATTGTAAAAACTATCTTGGAAATAGTATATTGGTTATAGCAATAAGTTTATGGTTCCATTTATTTTTCAGCATTACTTAATGAAACCTATAACTGGACCAAAGTTATGAATTAAAAACGTTGACAAGGTATGAAATGGAATAATTGCACGCCAAGGAACCAAGTTTTTTCTTAAGTAAAATAAATACTCAATAAAGAAAGTAAGACTTAGTGCAAGCATTATAGAGGAAGATTGAACTCATTTATTGATCAAAACTCATTTCATAGATGGATAAACGAGCAAGACTTTAAGTGATTTCCATCTGTTTGTGAGACATGTCATAGCTAAAAATTTCTGTTAGCACCCTTATTTTATCAAGTACACAAAGTGTATTAGAATAGTGTCCTAATCCCTTGGAAACACATACACTGATAAAAAATCAGCAGTTACCTATTCCTGCCCTAATTTAATTGACTGGTAAATTCCCATTAAGCCACCCTTCATGTTTTCGTAAAGGCCATCCCTATAAAAACCAATCATTCCCTGTCTCTTCACCACACTCCTCCCAGAGGACTAAGATTTCAACATTAAATCACTTTCATTCATCTAATTTGTCCTTAAGATATCTTTTTCTGGACTTTATCTCTTTCCTTCCCTACTCAGGTTACTTTCCATTTCGTTCATTCTCTCGAAGAGCTGATACCAAGCAAAGATTCTCTTCACGCCCGACCACTTTGCCTTTCATTATGCGCAGACAGCTAGTTCGATTACAGCCCGATAAGCTACTGTCATTGATTCTAACACGGAAAACATAGTGAATATAATTGCTGCCGTTTGAGATACAACCACAAAGTGTCAGAGGAACAATATAAACTTGAGTTATAATTCAAAGCCAAAAAAGAGTTTTGAGAAACGATTCCAGAACCCACCCCACGATAAAACCTTCGAGTGGCGCCAAATTCAGTGCTCCTCACGTTCTCATTACGACCGCGGCATGAATGTAAATGCCATTGGATTCGCGCCCGTTTGTCAGCTGGGAAAAGAACATCACAGCCAAGCAAGTTCCCTCCCCTCCCATGACACGCCAGCGAAATTTCTCATCCCTGTCCTCTCGTGGACGCAACCTGCGATTTTCCCCCGCATCGCTAATGAAACAGTTACGGCACGCTGCAAGGACATGGCATTTTCGCATCGGACAGCTCGGATTGGACCCGCGAGCGAAATTGGTTCCCCAGGGCGAACAATTTTCCCTCATCTGCGGCGTAATGAGAAGAGCCATAAGCCTCCCCGCCGACCATTAAGGCTGGAGAGGCAAGAGTGGCCAAAGGGATTGGGAGACGGGAGTATTATTTCTCGACAGCCCTCCGGCGTTTACCCAGAGCGAGCGGTGCCTAGCGAAGCCCTCACGCACGCTACCCTAGGGAAGTGGGTGGGGGAAGCAATTGAAACGTCTCCTTAAAACGTTCGGGTGGGAAATTACATTTCAGCCCGAGTCGCAGAGGACGGAAGAAGAGTAGGAGGGTGGTAAGGGAGGGGTGAAGCCGTTAAGTAACCCTTTCTCCGCTGGACTGAGGGGATGGACGCTATGGTAGGGGAGGGAAGGATGGGGTTTAGACACGCGTCACCCTCCCGTAACTCCCGAGTGTGAATGACGGCATCCGAGGGAGAGCACTCTCCGACTGTCATTCAACGGTGGCGGCTCTCTTTCCGCGAGCCACTTTGCTCATCGCTCGGCGGGATTACGCGGAAATTGCCGCGAGAGGGAGAGAAAGAGAGACAGAAGACTTCTCCAAATAGGGGCGGGGGTAGAGGTTTCTATTTATTTTTTGTCGCAAGCGGCGTTCGCCGAAACCGATGGGGGATATGAAATCATCGAGGACGACATTCCCGGGACGCGTTTCAGTGGCGAGACGCGAGGTTCGCTCCAATAATCACCGCCGTTATTGCCATTAGAATTGGGTCGATTACTTTCTTTGGGAGTGAAAGCAGCGGACATATTAGTGGGAAGGTCGACTCGAGGAGACATGAACGACCGGTACTCCGACCTACCGTCGGCACATGATTGGAGAGCTATGGGATACTTATTCATGCGACAGGATAAGTACGCATTAACCGTCACCTTCAAGACTGAGAAATATGTGTGCGAATTTTTTTAAGACGGTCAGATGAACAAAACAATGAATTATGGACAAAAGAGGCAAGATGAGTTAAACAATTTTATAGCAATAAACTAATGGTTCTTTATCATAGGTAAACGCAACCATGGGGGTACAAGAAGATTCTGCAGGGTTGCAAGACGTTATAATAAAAATATAGTATGTATTATAGTTGCAGTAACCAACAAATGAAGGAATACGGGTGGTGAAGTTTTTGGGGATTAATTCAGGGTATTGCTGAAGCAGAAAAATATCATCATTTAGTTAATTGTATCCATACTTTATTTTGCAGAGCAACCAGTTTTCTTACTAGTGAATAAAATTTTACATTTTCCCTCTGAAGTTTGGGATTCTTTGCAAGGATTCAATTCATGGCAGTAGCTGAAAAGTTAAGTACCACTGCTGTTGGTAATATCTTAGGTAAACTTGATGGTGATCTGGATTGATATAATGCTGGAAATATATTGAAAAAAGCATGTATTATCTGATTTCAATCAGAAAAACAAGATTAGAGTGAGGGAATGCCTTACAGATGAATATGTTTAAAATGTCATTTTTTTCGAGAATCTCAAGAGATCACAGAAGGGAACCGAGTACCAAAATAGGTATGTGTATTAATGGTAATCTGCTGTGGATCTGAAAAATATTTAACTCCACTAATCCATGTAACCTGTGTACTAGCGTTCCCGTTTCAGGGCCAACATCTAATCCATTCAAAATATGTATTACTAAAAGGCTAATAAAATCTATATTATTTTTAAGAAAATAATATTTCTTTAGTATGTTCCTGATACATGGATAGATAACTGTTTTGAATCTTATTATGTAATATTTTTCCAATAAAGCGTGAGTGTAATGCATGTTTGGTGATCAATAATTTCTGAAATAAAGGTGGCTTTGAGGATACTTTCGGAGGAACAAATTGATGTAGACCTAGATAGGTAGCGTTAAATGAAGAATATACTCAGTAAAAATGGAAAGGATTGCTGCGGAGTTTATCTAATGTAGGTAAATAAGAGGGTTGTGGATCTTTTTGGTATTAATCTAATATAACTCTGTTTAAGGGTTGCTAGGAAAAAGGCATAAAAAATCTTCTGATAAGCGCCTGCGATATAAAACGGAATATATATTACCTCTACCCGACTCGTCTGTAGCTGAAAAAGGTGCGTAGGTATTTAAATTTAAACAAAAGCCCCAATAAAAATACACATTCTGATTTCTAGGAGATCTCTCCATCCATCCATCGTCATTCAGCTTTAATTCCACCGTTCAACCTTTACGTCGTAGAATACAGTGAAGTTATAGTTACAGGTCCCCTCAGTATTTACGTGTATTTATGTATACTTAACATATATTAAGTATACATAAATACACGTATACTGGTGATGGAACACATTTTTCGGATTAGTGAATGGCGAACCTGACGGTAACTGAACTCGCAAAACGGATATTTTACCTTTAATTAACCACTAGCGCCATGTTGTAAACTTTTTCAAGTAATTAACTTTCCTCGGCTTCCACTAATTCTTCACTTAGTGCATCGGTTATTTACCTGCCGAACTTATGGCACTTTCGTCACTTTAAGAGCGTGGTATGAAATACGTTTTAGCAATGACTTCGTGGAATTTCTTCATCTTGATGACAGAGTACGAAACTACGAAGCAGAGATTAAATATGAAATATAGTGGAATTGCACAGCGTTTATTTACTGTCAGTACCTTCAAGTTAGAGCCATTGGTTCCCATTTCCAAAAATAACAATTCGTCAATACCATGACGAGCTGCCTGGAGGCACTTCGGTTTTCTTGGCTGTGCTATTTTTGTCGGAAGAGTTACGAGTCGGAACCCTGACGAATGTGATTGGTCGTGGCAACGCACGGAACCTGCGATGACATTTGCTCGTGGGACGACAAATTTCTACTGGGTCAGCGGGTCGCCGAGCCCCCCGAGATAAAGGCGCGTCGCGGACATGCGTCTTCCCCCGACAGCTCCACCCGAAAAGAGGTCGCGGGGGCGGGGGGTCGATTGAAAATAAATCCAAGTCGCCCCGCGTCGGATGCTAATTGACTCCCTCCTGGGATGGAATATCGAGACGTGCGGGCTTGACGCATGGGCTCGGAAGAGAAAAACTGCGACTCGTTCCCTCCTCCACTTCCTTCTCTTGCGGCGGCGGCGGCTCGGCACCGTATCAAACGCTACACGATCCTGTGCAAAACATGGGTCGCGTCCTAACCGGACAAACGATGCTATCATTCCCATAAACTCGTCATTGACATTAAAAAACAATTAAAGATATTATCGAAGTCATCTGGGAGTTAATTAGAGGAGGAAATGCAGATTTCAGGTTTTTCGCGTGCCGGCATGAAAGTGAACACGTAGTCCGCATAATTGTACAGTCATATACTTGCATATTGGGTATGTTTCCAGAATTATTTAATTATTTGATATATAACGCTTGCGCGGGGTCTGTTAGACGTGAAGTTACATGAGTTAGGAGACTATACTGTATGTGAAGTGGCCGTGTTCCCTTGGTGAATTAGTTATTTTAAAAAAACAGTTTATACTCACGACATGCATATTTGCTAATAGGCAATGCGGTCCTGTTGAGGAGTTACTCACTGCAACATATCCTTGCGGTGTGCAATGTAGATGGAAATGATTGATTTCTCCGAAAACCAGTCTACATGGCGAGCAAAGGAGGTTTGATCTCCTCCTTGGGTTGGCAAATTCCTTGTGGCACTTGTATTTCTATTATTAGTATCTTGCATTCTCTTTGGAGGAGCATGCCACCCAATTTAGTAAGGTTGGTGACACGCCGTGCTGACGCTCCCAAAGGTCAAGGGTTCTAACTCCGCGTCAGAAATCGACACCTTGATTGTCTTAACCATGGTCTTAACATTACGCTTTTATAATAAGACTGTGCGACAAAACCTTCTGATGCTTGAGCTCCAAAACCCCTTTCTTTTGATACCGAAGGAGTTTTTACCCTATTTCAAGGATGCTTGGACCGACAACTCAGGCCATAAGATAAGATTCATATTTTGAAACAAGTATTGACCACCACTTTCTTTTAATGTTGAAAATATCGATTTTTAATGTAGTTAAATAGCAATAATTCAATTTCTATTATTTTAAAATAAGAGATATTTTTCAATGTCATAATTAAATACTAAAAATATAAACCAGCAGCTGCTTTAAGTATACAGAAAGAGAAATTTTAAAAGGAATAGGGGGAAAAAACAGCTGAGGAAATATGGAACTCATATAAAGGAGGCCATATTGATGCACATGGGTAAAAACAGAATAGAGGCTGGAACAATCATAGTAACTGCAATTACGAGACTAGAGTAGCAAAAATGGCAAGAGACTACCTTCTATAAAGATAACAATTTCCAGGAAGGCCACAGAAAAGATGAAGTAAATCGATTACTTAGCGACGGAAAATGGTAAAAACAATTTACCCCCTAAGATAAAGAAAAAAAGAATAAATAGTGCGCAATATTTGGGTGTTTTCGATTAATATACATCGAAAATGTTCTTAACAAAATGAAAAAAATGTTAGACTTTCATCTCTATGAAGGCTTCAATCTCATTTTCCACTGAACTAGGCGGAGAGATGAGAGCGCGGGAAACGACTCTCGTTAGCTGGAAAGCCAGATCGACACCGCGTACCCCCATCAGGTTAGTGAACCGCATTTGAATTCCACGGAATCCCCCACTCGCCGTGGACCAAAAACAGAGGGAGCGTGGGGCGGCGGTGCGCAGGAGAACGTCCTTGCCCCCTCCTCCCTCGCAATCACCCCTTTATGGATCGCGGTATTGCGACATTACGGGGGAAAGGTTGTTGTCGGTGGAGATGGGGGTGGAGGCGAAATCTCACTCCCCGCCCCGTCCCACCCCTTTGCCACCTGGGAGGAGCAACCCTCCCCTACCCCCTCCCGCCACCGCTACTTTAAGTGACCGACCCATTCCGTAAGCGGTCCGCGCATGTTCTCATTTACCATTCGCGGAACGTACGAGTCGGACGGGTGCCTATGGGCTCCGTGCCTTCGTGTAGGCGTATGCGTATGTAAAAACGCACCCTCGGCCAAAGTTCTCCTCCGACCGATGCCGACAGACGAAAGGAGGGATCCGGAGTGCCCGCTTCCCTGCCGAGAGTGTGCGAAATCGAGAGCCGCGGTGGCATGCGCATCGAATGTCGTGGAGGAAAGAATGTCGTCGAGTCCCCGTATCCATTTAAATGCCTGGTGCCGTGCTCGTGATGGGTCGTGATATATGCGAGACCGTTGTCATCATTTTTTGGCAGCGTGGCTCAACGCTGGGCGCAGATTCGATTTGCTAACCGCCTCATTCCGCCAATTCTCTCTCCCTCTCCTTCCTTGCGTTAAATTCGGGTTTCAGGTAACCCAACTGCTCATGTTAAACTGTACCGACTAACCCAGTGGTTCTTAACCAAGGGTGTACGCAGCCTTATGGGCAAAGACCACGTTAAAAGTTTTGACCAGTCACACTATAGTTTATAACTTCTTAAAGTTTAACATAAATCACAAAGCTATGTTCGTCTTTGTGTTGCACTAGTCACGCTGATGAAAATGGTTCTTTCATCGCAGTCATACGATAGGTATTAACCAAATTACTTGATTTAGTAATTTAATGTACCTACCTACATTAAACTGGCTTGGTTTACTATTGCACGTAAAATGGTTAATATATGTCGTATAACTGTGTTTAAAAAACCATTTTCATCAACTTGAATGTTACAACACAAAAATGAACATAATTTTGCGATTTATGTTTAACTTTAAGAAGTTATAAACTATAGTGGGACAGGTCTTTTGGTGCTATAAACCACCCGCGGTGAAGGGTTCGGTCTCATTCAAAGCCGAGGCTTGGACACCGAGTTCGGGTGCCTCCCAGGTACGGAACGAAACGTAACGTGCCTTTCCGGGTCACATCCCTGGTTAAAACACAGGTTCGCGTCAGATCATAGAAGTTAAAGCAACGTTGGGCCCGGACGGGGGTTAGGTGGGTCATACCTCGATACCTACCGCGGTGCTCTTGTCCTCTGACTGCATTTGGCTGGAAGGTAAAATGTGGGTTTTCGCAATGAATCTACATCTGCATCTACGTAATATCCTGCGAGTAACTGTGGTGGTGAGTGGCAGAGGGTGCCAATTAACAAACATGCACCATTCACATGCAAATAAGAGCTAACAAGACCTACTTGTTGTCGCACATTATTGAAAACACTAGTCAATGCTGTATTTGAAAGACATAGATTATTTTTTTTGGGTAGTCGCGTGATTTTTGCCGGTTTACCCCGCTATTAAGGAGATTTTTATTCAATACAGCTTAAGCTTAGAAGAGAAATGGTTTGAAGCTCTGAATAACGAAAAAGTGAATTAGTTATTTCTTGTTACCATTGTCACATCAGTCATAAATCAAAATATTGTTTTCAAACGCGAAAAAATCCACGGGCCTGGTTTTGTGAATGAAAGATTTTTACTTGCCATTGCACCAAGATTCTGCGTCACATTATCTTAACCCTTGGAAGTGAAATTCAAAGTTTCGATTCGCTTAGGATTGTAAGACTCCAAGAGATCGGGTTGGTATAGTGGTTGGAGTACTAGCTTGCTATTCCGAATGCCTCAGTTCTATGTTCTGGCGTAGGTTCGAACCCCTCTAGTAACAGAAAATTTTCATTGGTGTGACAGTCGTCTCTTGAGTGCTGTACGGTGAGCACTTCAAATTCAGTGCTCCGTCCATCGGGTGGAAATTGGACCATTCTTTCTTGAATCCTTTTGATAATAGCATGCTAATGCTGACGCCGGGTTTCACTCCACCCTTCTTCCGTGCTTTGTGAAAATCCTACCCCTATGTTATTACTCACCTATCCTAAAGAGTGTAAATTACCTTAGCTTTCTGTCATCTTCCTCGAATATCATCATTGACAAACACTTAGCAGTTGGAGTATCTTCATACCTACCCACTACGACTGGGATTGGAGAGTCGTAGGTTATTAATTACCTACGTTTTAAGGTAATGGAGGAAGCCTGGATATAAATCCGACATGACTATAAATTTCCCCATTATGAATACCGCGAATAATTCCACAATTTCAAGTTTATATTGACGGAAGAGACTTCACAGTACTTTTTACTCGCCACTCAAGTGCAATAATTCTTTTTAAAACTCACTTGCTATCATGGTCCCAAAAAGATGAATCATAATTCCTGCTCTCAAACTAACCCTTTCTCGTTTGAGGGAAAAAGTAAAAGAAATATACGATTTCTCTCAGGTATGGCCTCACCTGAATTATGAATTGAGCATTTGGAATCAAATGAATAGATATTTATAAAGGGAACTGAATTAAATCGAAAGGAAAGCATTGCGTTTGTGGAGCATATCTGTTAATGCATATGAAGTGCTGCTATTGGGAGTGCTTGGGTAAGGGCCTAGTCACGTTTAAGCATCGATTCCTATCAGATCACCAAAGTTAAGCACTGTTGGAAAGCACCGTGGATGGTTGGGTCCTCCACCCTCCTCCATAGGTACCTACCTTTACCGCGGTCTGCGGTGGAGGTATCCTGCGGTAGGGTAGAGGAGATATAGAGAGTTGTCCTCGCTCTGCGTTCGGCCTGCAGTTAAAATGTGGGTTGACACAATGGACCCAAAAAGTGGTTTACTAGTAAGTGCCAGGAGAATTCTAGTAGGGCCCTGCCTAACTCTCGAATTCACATCGAAAGGCAGGGGCATCGGAACTATTTTCGCTGGGGGCAAGGGGGGGGGGGGGTGAAAAGGGCCCGCCGCCTAAGAAAAGGGCCCGCAGTTTTTTCGGATAGGAGAAGGTAGAGGCTAGAATTTCGCTAAAAGAGCATATGAAGGTGTGAGAACATGTGTCAGAATAAAAAAGCAAGCTGGAAACAAGTGAAATTTAATTTTTATTAATGAAGACTACTCATTTCTCAAGGACCCAGGGCAAATTCTAGGTTCGGCCCCTCCTGCCCCCCAGTTCCGACGCCACTGTCGAAAGGGATTGGTTCGGATTGTCTCCAAGCTATAAGATTGTTCACATGATTACAGTTACTTTAAAAATTCAAATCACACTTGTTAGTGGCCTACACACCAGATATATTTTCACACCCGCACTGTGATCAGAGCATACTACAGAAGCGAGAAATTAAGAGAGATTAACTAACGGGACAAGAGATTCTAGAACTCGTTCTCACGCACATCCCAACACAATTTATTAAAAAATTTCAATTATTTCAAAAATATAACTCATTACATTTCGTTATTCATCTTCATTTTTTTCAGCAAAATATCATCTTCACGAGTGGAGAGCCCCTACCAATGGCTTTGTCATGCGGATCACATAGGCAACATGCAGGCTTCGATGTGCTGAATAATAGAGAGCCACATCTTGAGTCGAAAGAAAGCTGGTTATTGTGGAAAAGGCACCGTCGACTAAGTCAGACTTCCAGGCGCGCCACGAAATAAAAGCCAAGAGATGCGTGCGCTCGTGCGGACTGTTATTCTTTTTTTATTTCTTTTTGTTAAGGTATTTTCTCCTTGTGAAACAGGAGGGCTTACCGAAAGAATAGAGAAGGTTTTACCCACTCCCTCGGAGGGAAGAGCTTCGTGTTTCGAGGAGGATACGTGCACCGGAGAATTTAAATCTGCGTCCCAGATGGGAAGCCGCTTTTGAGCTCATATTGATGTGATGTTTCTTTCTCCGTGGCTGCCTTAACGCAACGCGGAGTTTAGAGTCAAGTTTTTCTTCACTCCGGGCGAAAATGTAAACCCCGGGGTTATCATTAAACATTATTACGCCGAAAATAGTGAAATATACGTTGAGAGTAATGATAAAATTTTGAAGAGGTTTGCGATTATCGAGAATTCAGTGAAGATCTATGTCAAACCATTCTTAGGATTAGTTCACCTATGATAATGATGAGCAGAAATAGACTAAACCTGCTCTTAAGTTATAATACGTGTGGAAGAAAAGAAATTGATGACAACATTAATAAGGAGACGAAACACTTTTTCGGCTAGACTTTGAAATATGATGGTCTGCTAAAGACAGCCATTGAAGTAAAATAACGTAGAGGAAATGCTAAGTAGGCCTCGTATTAGATATCTGGAAATAGTCGTGAATATAAAAGGTTATCTTATTGAAAAATCGAGAGAAAATTGCGTCACAGATTGGCACTGTCGTTGACGTTAGATGGTTATACGTAGACAAAACATTCATTAGATAATATAAATTAAGTTATAGTAATAATTACGTTTTCTTTAGGAAGTCAAATTATACTCTACCAGTATACATATTTACTCTAAACTTAATCGTTGATTACAAGGTACAACATGAGCCAGTGTGGTCAGGTTGGTAAAAAATACCGAATTGGCAACCCAAGAGTCGTGGAATAGAATCTAGCCTCGGACATGGATCTAGTATATGTTTCAAAGTTTGACTTAGGATTTAGTTGACTTAGGCAGTGGAATGAAATCTCAGCTGTTAAAGCACCTTCAACCTAATTCTACCGCAAGGCACGACACTGTCTACAAAATACAATATCTCGTTTGAAAATAGTTTGACGTGAGATAACATGAGATTCAATCCGAACAACTACCAGGCCAACAGATAATCATACAAATACAAAAACTACATTATTCATATCAATGCAGGAGTATAATAAAGTAAACAATTTACGTCTTATAGAGGGGTCAAAATGGAGCCATGTTTACAAGGTACGGAATTTAATGTAAAATATTCCACCTCACTTGAAATCCTCTGCGAGATTCCAGGGAGTTGAAACGTTTGAGGGATGATTACCGGATAGTAATGATCGAAATATTCCAGCACCACGACTCAATTTGCTGCCCAAATATGGCAGCTGCCGCCTCTGCCTAACAAGGGCTCTCGCAGAGAGAGCTACCCCCTGGATGAATCACGACTTCAGCCGGCGCCATCGTCAAACCGCTCCACAAATGCTGCATCCGAACAATTATTCAGGTGAGTCACCGGCATGAAATGGCGCGCACACTCCATTATCTTAGCTTAATAACAGCGGGCGCACGCGCTCTTTGTGACGTAATTGGGGGCCCGGGAGAGGAAACAAATGCCCAGTTTACACAGCCCGCCACCGAATTCTTCATCCATCATACGGGCGCGTAAACTTTTATGAAGCCGTGAAACGACTAATTGGACGACCCCTTCCCCTCCCTCACCGATAAATTACGCCCCGATTCCCCATTCTATTCACCCCCCTCCACCCCCCGTTAGCCACGGAAGAGTCGTGTGCGAGTGAATCTCCACTGCCCCGAGATTGAGAAGGAGATACGTGCCCGCGGAATGCCGGGACGGGATCACGTCTCGACAAATCATCCGCGAGATATTTACGAGGGGACCGTATCCCTCCTCGGGAGAGATGAGGCCACCGCCTCTATCTTTCCCTCCTTCACTCGACACCCTTTCAACAAGGGTTGCCAAGCCCTTAAGACAAATACGAGGTGCGGAATTGCTAAAATGGGGGACATACCATTTAATCGTGGCAAGTTGGCAATAAAAGAGGAAACGAATTCCGGCGATGTATGGTGGAAGTTTTCCGTTGTGGATAAATGAAAGAACTTACTATGGATTCGTAATGTGAAAGACTTGGATTTCAACACGTCGTCCTGTTAAAACTTACTGTGGAGTCTACTAAGTTATTTCATTGTGGGAAAAAAGTTTCATCCTCCTGCCAAGCCTATCACGAAACGTGGGCTTTGCTCTACGATTCATGTGACGAAATTCGCCGAACCATGCAAATGAGTGAGTCCCAACACCACTTATGTCGTCGGTTCTTGAGCCACTGGGAGCCATAGATTAAACATGCAGGCTACAATAAGCGTAAATGAGTGGGGTGTCACTGTTTTCAGTTTCGGCTTTGAAACTGAAAATCAGTCGTTTGAATATTTAGATGATTCGTGTGTAATTGTATGAGTGATATGAAATGAAGATCGATTCGAACTATAAAAGTCCTGTCGTTTTTTACATTTTAAGCGCAATACTGATAAATACACGAATATTTATCAATTCTTGCGTTCCTGAGTATTAACTCACCACAATATATTTCACGTAAATTATGGCTAAAATAACTTGCGGCCAATGGTTGAGCAAAATATTGGAAAATATACCATAAAATATCACGAAGATAATTTAAATCCACAGATAAATCTTATTAAAAGCCAAGCGTTTAACCAAGTAAATCAGTGGTTATCTGACGAAGGAAAAGAATACTCCTGCTATTAACTGTACTTCTTCGTATGAGTTGTCTCTATGTAAATGCTTGTGAATTCGGTTTTTCTCTTCATAAAAATTATCTCAAAAATCTTATAGTCACCAACCTACTACTTTATCACTGGCACCGTTATTTTACTTTCCTGAGGATTAGTCATGTCCTCAGGGAGAGAGGGAACGATACTTTCCAAACGACTTAAATAAAAAGGTCGTATTACTCACTCGTTTTGATTCAAGCAGCAGCCATGCGATCCTGCCTGGAACCGATATATGATGACATTTTACCTCCACGAGCAACGATAACGTGACTCTTTTGAAAAAAAAAGTCGCGATGAGTTGACTGGGCCCGCGTCTGTCAAGGGACGTGAGGGGGATGGGTAGACGGAACACGCAACAGGCGCCAGGCAAAAATAACTGAAAGCATATTATATTTTTCCTGATTCATGCCGGTAAAATTTCGCTGGCGAACGGCATTTTTGCAAATTATTTCGAAAAGTATTGCTCAAGATGTCGAATTGAGGCCACAGCCAGGATGGAAGTGGTATCACGTTAGTAAAAAAATGAAGAAGGTACGTACTTGGAAAATTGCTATTTAATCAATGAATCCATTATACGGTGGGAATATGGGTTTTATTCCAAATCCACATATATCTACAACGGAGAACTTTCAGTGCTCCGAGTGGGAAAATTACGATAAAAATTTCAAGCATTTTTATAAATAGACACGGTCAAATCCTAAACATGAATAAAATTTTATTAATTTAAAACTCTCTCGCGTTTTATTATCAGATGGGAATATCTTAGGGGATATGTTATAGGCGACCGACAGCTAGGATCATTTGCACCGTTTAGGATAGGTGGTTAATTGGGTAATAGGAGGAGTTTTCAGGAAACGAAGGAAGGGGGGAGAGAAACCCGGCGTCGGCATTAGCCGACTGTTAACGACGGACGCCAAGGGGACCACGGCTTAACGTCCCATCCGACGGACGGAGTACTGAACTTGTAATGCCCTCCACTAGTTACTCAGGTGGGGACCGGTTTTCCACTGAAAAATCCGCCATTGCCGGGAATCGAACCCGATCCCTCGGGATGGGAAGCCAGTACTCTAGCCACGACACCAACCCGATCCACACGATTTTCGTTTTGAGCTTAGAAATGCCATACCAAGGATACTTAATAAAGGACCACATAATACCCTAACCATTCTCCGATTTTAGTATACCGCTATTTATATTCTACCATCCGTCCATCCACAAATGTGCTCAAATAACCCCAGTCATCAACTCATGAAATAGCGATACAAAAAGCGACAGCATCTCCAGGACGTAGGAAACTTATGATGCCGTTTATACCACGATTGTTCCCGCAAATTGAATTTTCTCTTAGTCCTGTTCACTGAACCCTCACCTCTCCAGCTAACCCCGGGACTTTGCTACCGAGCGGAAGCATCGACCTTACGAGGTCGCAGTCACAACGGAGGACGTGGAGTTATCTTGAGAACAATAATAGGGATTAAAAACTCCTTCCCCTACACTTCACCCGTCCCGGCGGATCAACGGCAGAGACAGAAGAGAAAAAAAAATAACTGACGCTGACTGCCACCATATGACTCCTTACTTCCACCATTTACCCGACACACTCGAAAAGCAATTAGGAAGACATGACTTGCCACCCAGAGAAGAAGAATCTTAGCGCCACAACAAATATGAACACAGCGTAGTCGATTAAATTACTAAAGCGGAGGTGGTACGAATATTCACATATTCGCCTTCTTTGGAATCAAATGACGGGTCCTTACTCCCCATTTAGATAGCCTGAATTCGAATAATGGAAGTAAATAATATTTTCAATGGCTCCCGGCTCCTGATTGAGCGCTGTTTTGAGAGTATTCCAGTTTAGTACCCCACCCATTAGATGGTACGTCAATCCGTGGACGCCTTGGCGCCTTTGGTTATAAGCAGACTAATGTGGACACCGGGTTTCTCTCCAAACTTTCTCCTTACCCTTCCCTTTCCATCTGCCAATATCTCCTCCCAGTCTGAATTCCGATTCCTACATCGAATCCTGTGTGCAGCGCTCTTTGTTTTCAGCACACCGTTCTCCAGATGGAACGTTTAACATTGGACCCCTTGTTGCCTTGTTGTCGCTTAGAGTATGGGGTTGCCAAATTTGTATTTAAATGCAGCCGTCATCCATTCCAATTGCCGTCTACCAACTCCCCAACATCACACATATTCTTATGAAAAAATGGCTTTAATGTTCAGTCGCCTCTTATAATAAAACGGTAAAATAGAAGATGATTCGTCATCAGTACGAGAGATGAGAAACAATCCCTTCCATCAGATGGCGCTCAGGTTGGATGGTGTTACTGACCCCCTCTTTTAAGCCCGGGGTCGTGTCGTGAAATGCAAGTTACTGGAAATATCTATGTATTGGTCTCCCGCGTGGAGGGCTTTTAGCGTTCAATGCTCCGTCCTTCAGGTTGGATGTGAAACCACTTGGCACCTACCGGTAAGATTAGACTAATGTCCTCACGGGTCTCTGTCGATCTACGCTCCCTTGTCTTCCAGTAACATTCACACAGCTTTCCTCCCGGGCAGAATTGCCTATTACAGTAAGATGAACTTAAAATCACCGATAATGGTATAGCCTACATTCTTCAGTCATGGGTGGATATTTTATGCGTACGCAAATCCATGCACAAATTTCATTCATTACGGCCTTGGCTTCGTTACATGTTACTGCTGATGATGATGTATTGAAAAAAAGTCTGGGTTACTTGTATGTGAAAATATTTTGCGTGATTCAGCGAAGATATTTTCGTCCAATAAGCTCTTTCTCCCAAACTGTAGGCCACGCATTTGCAAATGTCTTTTAACTGATGAAGTCAGTTTAAACAAGCATAAAAGAAAACGAGACTTTATCGGATACATCTTGAGACTTGATGGTGTCATAAAAAGAGTCTTCGTAAGGGCAGCAAAGGGGAAGAATGTAAAAGGAGGGCCTAGAATGAAATAAATTGATTTTGTAGTTAAGGTTGTGAGCGATATCATTATGTTAATATGAAAGTTTATCCAATAGGAGGATAGTGTGGGACTAGTCTTTCAATTGATGATCAGTGATAATGATACGATGAGAGAAAAATAGGCAGGGATATAGAAGAGAGATGGGAGAGAGAAACACAAGAGAGAGAAATGATATTTTAGATGCTCATGGCGAAAACTCTTAAGAATTATCTGGCACAAGAATAAACGTAAGACGAGATGCATGAATGCAATAGAGGTGACATACGGCTTCGAGGAAATATATGCTTATAAGCAGCCCTTATGTATACTAAAATCCAATTTTTCTGAGTACAACTATATTTGAACTATTATTACTGCCACGGCGGCAAGGTAATAAGGTTAATTACGTTCGGAGTAGAAATGTTAAACCACATATTCTGATCCCGTAACTAATGAAGAGGAAGTTTAGGGATACAACTGATATATTTGGTACAAAAACTGAAGGAAATCCGGTGTTAGTTCCCGCCGGGACAGATATGTCGTGATGAAATAAAAATGAATGCATACTTCGGAAATTAAAAATTCTAACAAGGGACTCCCGTAGTACATGTGGCTGCAAGGCGTCCAGTCGAACTCGCTGCCAGTAAATCTATTTGGATATCGTCCCTGGCATCGAGGAATAAAGTTCAGTACCTCTAAGCTTCCAATGGTTACGGGAGCAGTTAAAAAATAATCAGCCGGCAACAACAGAAAAAATGGTCCGATAATCCGCCGAAGGTGATAGATTCGAATCCCTAATCGGGCATGAGTATTTTCGCGTCGTGTCTCTGTCGAGATTCCTTATTTTAATCATTTTCTAATTTCTTGTGCGGTGAATGACACATCTTTTCCATTTGTTTTGACAATATTTGCATTTTAGGTCGGCGACCAAATGCTGACGTCATTTGCGTCTCTGATATGCATATGAACCCAATCCCCATATTTCCTTTGGCTTGCAAAAAAAAGAGCAGCACCTGACTTACATGAACTCCTCCACTTTCGGAACGGTTTCGCTTTTTAAATCTTTGACATAATGGCGACTCCTCCCGCGACTGACGTGTGCACAAATAAACCCCTCTTTACGTCCCCTCCGCGGTCTTCTTTTTTTTTTACTCTCCGCCGGAAGCGAAATTGAATTAAATTAGTGGTACACGTTAAATACTGGTTGCGGATGGGGAACGTCTCGGATGGAATAATTATCGAGTAAACTACCCTCGCGTACAATGGCGCCTCAAAGGAGGTGGGAGGGGGGAATCATTCCCTAATTTACATTGGGCTCGGGGGGAATGCATTAAAATCCTTCTCTCCCCACTCGCAGTTGAATCATGGCCTCGGGGAGACGGGCGAGAAGTCAACTGAAGGGAAAATTGTCGGGTCGGCAAAAGCATTTTACGGAATAACCGAACGTTTAACCACTTGAAATTCAATTTCTCGCAGCAACAATTGTATTATTTCACTCCGCGCTGGCAGGTAACACTTAGGAAAATTTCAAGTACCTTGTAATTTACCCATCTGGGGTTCAAGATTCTATCTTTTAATTTTCCCTCACCCCCTTCCATTTGTTGGTATTTCACCCGTTTAGGGATGAATAAAATGCAGCTAACAGCCTCCAATAAGACGTTCACTCATTTTTGTTTTGGAAAAAGAGACGGATGTGCTTGAAGGACTTACATTCTATTAACTACACGATGGATGCAATTTATGGCTGGTACCTCTGGTTCTGTTTAAAATAGGATTTCCATTCGTTTCTTATGCATCACCTCCTTTCCACGTCCTCTGATCGAATAATTACCTCGGTAATTAGCGAGGAGAAATGTAAATACGTTAATAATGGAAAAAGTCATAGCCATGAAAATCATTTACAAAACCAATTACAATAAAAATGAGGCTAAAAAAATCATGTGACGTTTAATTTTGTTTGCACAGCGTAACGATTAACTTTTCCTTTTCTTGTTCACAAGAGATCAAAAAGATAGAGGTAAACACATAACCACGACAAAGTACCCTTTAGGCCAATTTTAACGTATCACATTACCTGCACTGAGAATATTCATTTTTAATGCCATAAAATGGACTATTTCTGAGTGTTTCTTGCCACTTCATCAAAATTGGAAGTGAAGGACGGCTAGTAAAAAGTTAACTATAAGGGAGTTCATGTGATCCTGTCATTTCAACAAATTATCGATTTTGAATGAACTCTGTCTACCAGAATGAAATGCGCTCTTTTCCTCGACTCCTACTATTGGTTGCCAACTATTGGCTTCTACTATTGGTGGGAATTTTGGCCCAGAGACTCCGAAGTAGCAATATTCGGGCTCAAGTTTTCGCATCAGTTCATCCTCTCCTGTGTTAGGTGAGAAACCACACAAACTGTTATTTGACCCATATATTTCATTGGAAACTCAATATTCCACAAGAAAATGTTAATTTAGGTGATCGTTATTCACAGCGCTAAAAATAGTGTCACTTAGCCGAAATATTCGTGACTCACAAGGCTCCGGACCGTTATGGCTCGGACAACATCTTAGTACTCTACCCACTGCCTCGTTAATGTATAAATGATGCATATAAAATAATTCTTTACAGACAGTAAATGAAATTTCATGATGTTAAGGAGACTTTGATTACATCATCATCTTCTTCCATTTGTTACCATATTTGGCTGAAAATTCGAAACAGAAAAAATCTGCTAATTCAGGTTCTTCGGATTATACACCAAAATCTCTCGGTTGAGGAAGTCTTACAGTTGTGAATCTATTTATTCTCCACTATCACGATTTCCTCGCGCCTTATACCATACGCTTGCGAGTTATGAGCAGGTACTTTTCAACCAACTAGGGAGCATGGTATACTACTGTCGAGTTTCTATGATCATCAGCCAGCAACCCTTAGATTGGTTTGGTGCAGCTCTCCATTATTTTCTCTTATCACCTTACATATTTATATTAATATAATTCCTCTTTCACATCCTCTACTACTTTTGCCTATATCTCATGTGCGGATTTTGCCATTTTTTCCTATTCACTTTTCCCTCTACGATTGTCTTCACTAGGCCATCATGTCTCAAGATAGTGCCCATTAAGTTGTCCCGTCTTATCGTTTAGGTTTTTAGCAGACTCATCTTTTTTCACTCTTCATGGGGCTTCTTCGCGTGTTACTCGGTCTATCCATTTTATCTTAACCATTCTTCCGTAGGCACATTTCATATGCTTCCAGCCTTGACTTCTCTGTTGCTGCGCCAGAATTATGTTACGATGAATTGTTTCCTTTCTTCCTCGCTTATATTTTTTTGCTGTAACTAGATTTTTCTTTTGGTAGAATTTCCTATTTGCCTGGGCTATTTTAATGACTATTTCCATTTTGTTTGTTCCACTTGGCTTTTCAGAGATCAACACTTGTCCACCTCTTCTAGGTTTCATTTACCAATTTTTACATTAGTCTTGGCTACCTCTCTTCCACTATAGAGCATTTGACACTGTAACAGCGGTACCACAGAATTAATTTTAAAAGACTTTAACTGCTGAGGTTCTGCCGTACCATCAAACCGTAACTTCATCCACGGAGAAACGCCACATGACTGCCGTATAGGGCATTCTAACACGCCACCTTTGGTTTGCTAGGTCTGGCTAGCGCGGCCGACATAATAGTATACCATTCATCTAGCATTTTGTATGCAAATGTCGGATGCCTTGCGAATAAAAACTCTCCTTTCGGTTCAATCACGCTGGCTTATATCACTGCCCGATTTAGCCCTCGATAATTCTTTCGCATGTCAGCAGATTTCATATCGTGTCTCTGTTACTTTCATTTTCTCCACTCACTCTGTCGCTCATCCTCATCTATCTTTAGCCCCTCACTCTGCAATTTTGTTCCCATAGTCAGCATAGCCGCCTTTCTTCATAAATCAAGCGTAGGTACTCCTTCAGCTCTGGGCAATGCAACATTGTTTAGGGCTACACATGGGGATACATTGCATGGAAACTGTCCAATTTTCATGGCGAAAAAGGTAATATCGGGTGGAATTGAAGAAAATGTTATATAATGTCTTTTATAGACTTTTCATATTATCATTTCAATGGTTGCCTTCTTATAAATTTGGTCTTCAACGTCAATGTCTGAGCGTTCGAGTAAAAAAGATAAACCTCAGCTCTTGGTCAATGTTCATCAGCATTTTTTTTTAGAGTTTTCAGAGAGCTACATTTTCTACTGGATTAGGGTGAAAAATACAATTTTGTGGATAGAGATTAAAGTGAGAAAGTATAGAGAATAAATATGTGGGAGCATACCGCTTTAAGAAGTTGACTGCACGTTTAACAATTGTGTATTCTGTTATTTTTAATAGACATACATTTGATCTCGGGCTTAATCATAACACTTTAAAAGATAGTAGTATTACGTTATCTATATTAAACTTTAAATTTTGTTCTAATAAATAGGCTACCATACAGCCAAATGCCTTTAATTATCAGTCTTCTTCTCATAGGCAATTCAAGTCATATTCAATGGGGAATACTTGCTTGTTTTTCTCTTGCTTATCAAATTTTCTGTTAATAATCCTCCGTGTACATACCTATATAACTAATTGATTCTAAACTGATTGATTGGAAAAATGGGAAAATTAGAATTTATTCTCGATGTTTTTCGATATATTTTTTAGATTTGCTTTATTATCACACTGCATATTTTGAAAGTTGCGTTTTGAAACTGGCTATTGCTGGTGTTCTGACCTCATGATATTCACCAAACAGATATTTTACTAAATAAATAGGCCAAAGATCGAGTTGGTGTGGTTGCTAGAGTACTGGGTCGCTCGTGTTTGAATCCCGGCTATGGCAAAGTTCTTCATTTCTAAACCTGTCCTCATATCAGTCTTGTATGAAGACCACTTAAAATTCAGTACTCCTTCCACCGGATTGAACATTAAACCATGGACCTCTTGGAGTCTTTTGTTAAGGGCAGGCTACTACCGACGACAGGTTTACTCCACCTTTTCTCCACCACCTTAAAATTTGTCCCTTTATCCTAATCCCCACCTTTCCACATTAGCGCAAATTATCTTAGTTACTGATCTCCTCCCCTACCAACAACAATGAAGAGGCGATAGAGGTGGCATTCACTAGCATTCCCCAGGGTTTGACTGCTTCCGGTTAAAATAATAACGGTTTTGTCGCTTCTCTCTTCCATTGGGAGAGCCGCCAAGCCTCGAACACATATAACGCCCATTCACTCCGGTTGTTTCACGAGATAAACCAATTCTGATGCAAAAATATACCGAGCGATAAAAAAATATGCCATATTTCAGCACGAATATACTACCATTAAGAACTGAGCGTGCGCTGAAGGTACTAACTCCTCGCCCGACTTATCTTGATGCCAGGGCAAGAGCTATGCCCGATTTCCGACTTCACGCTATCGGAGTAAAATAAATACACAATTTATTCGGTAAGTTACGAGGCATGCGGAGGGCGCGGGGCGAGGGGGGAGGAGAGTCGTAGAGAGTTATCGAGAGTTTAAATGTATGCGATCAGGTGGGCATCCGCTCAACCGCCCACGGACCGTGAGTTACGCACGAGAGCATCGATATTACCGGAATGGTGGCTGCCGCGCCATGATGAAAACACTGGCCGGGATATCCGATCATTTATTTAAAGATTTCCCGGCCGGTTAGGGAGAGAGAGAGATGCTTTATGGCACGGCCGAGGAGAAACGTATCAGCGCTGTACAGAACCTGACTGAATTTGTCGGTGGTGAAACAACGAGCGAGATGTTGAGTCCACGGTCGAGGAGGAAGAGAGGGAGATAGATATGTTTTTTCCCCTCCCACCACCCGCGAGGAATGCACGAGGCTTCCGGGGTTCCCTCGGCGGAGCGAAGGGTGCACGGGGCCACCACATTTTATGCAACGCATAATCGAAGCGGAGGGGAACGGTCAGGACGTGGGAGGAAATAATAAGATAATGTATGCCTCCGTCCCTTCGGGACAAGCGTTCCTCCACCACCAAGCGCCGACCTTATCCTTGTCGATGCCACCCGCTGTGACGCCCTCGACTGGAGCCAAGCCTCCCTCCACAGTAATATACATACATACATACCCTTGGACCCCTCGGGTCTTTTCAAGCGCGGACTTCCCACTTAATCAATGGTCCGCACATTTGGCATCACAATGCGCAACGTCTTTCTCACCTTTACTCCCCTCTCTTCAATCAGGCCACTAACCGATACGCAAGCATTTGTATAAAAAAATATATATATATTCTGTATTTAAAAATCACACATAATTATAAAGAGGAAATCCTCAGGCTTCATTGGTAGATCCGCATGATAGTAAATAAAATGATTACTTGGTAAGATTCCACAAATTTATTTTTCTCCGACCTAGGTTTCGATTGTTTGACTATCATTATCCTTGACAATCGAAACCTAGGTCGGTGAAAAATAAATTTGTGGAATCTTACCAAGTAATCATTTTATTTACTATCACACATATGTACCTACATACGTGCATATTTATCATGTTGGTACATATGTGGAATAATTAAATATAGAATGCATAGAAAACACTAATCTGTTTCGAGAGTATAAAAAAGGAGTACAATTAGTTTTACAATTACATCCACACAATTTAGTTGGCAGGGCCCAACCGGTTTCAACACTGTCGTGTCATTTTCAAGGGTCAAATACACGACAGTGTTGAAACCAGTGAAAAAGTTGTTGTTGAAGTGATAGTGTTGAACATGCACGACAGACTTGAAACCGGTCGGGCTCTGCCAAATATATTGTGTGGATAAACTAAGTGTACTCGTATTTTTTTACCCTCGTATTATCATGAAATTCCACAAAGTACACTCGTGAACCATTGATGATACACTATTCAGTTGTTGAATATTTCCTGACCACAGCATCTTTTTCAGTGAGGAGACTAATAGTAAACTATATTCCACAATAGTGGATACACACGCATGCACACATATTCGCAGGAAAACGCACACGTCGGGTAACACAATACGGATCAAAGGTGGTCTATGCACATAAAATAGAAAAAGGCGCAAAAATATAAGCTGGAGGCTTTGGCTCCAGCTTATATTTTTGGGCTAGGTTTAAAACTTAAAGTGTGACCAAATTTTTCCTACCCTTGAGAGAAGTGCCACTATGATTTTAACAGAAATATAACGTTTCAGTAAGACAATACTCCAAGAAATTAATTTTTTTATATCAATTAGCGTTTAACAAACAATTAAATGTTCGTTGAAGATGAAATTTTTAAAAATTCAAATTTAGTGCATAACGCAAAAAAGGTTTATTTTTCGCTTACACGAGATCCGGAGAATGGGCTCAATAAACTTGTAGCCCAAGGAGCAGAAGCAGATATATCGATGCTTGGCACTAAGTTGAAGAACTAAAAAACCCTTTTACTTAACATTTTACACATAAAAACACATAGGAATAGTAAAAACAAGATGGACAAAGTTAAGAAACAGAATAGATAAACACACATACATAATTTCATTGGCACTAACCCTTCTCTCCAGGAAAAGAAGATACTTATAAAAGAAAAGAAGAAGCTTATCAAGAGTATCTTTATTTTCTTTGAGAAAGTTGGCAACGTAACCAAATACTGTAAAATCATCTTTAAAAACCTCCATCTTCTGTGAATCTTAGAGTTTGCACACCTGTGCCTCTTCAATTACATGTACAGTAAAGGCGCAAATCTTTCAAGAACACCTAAGCACAAATAAGTATTTATTTATTCATATAATTTCTTTTAAAATATTACTCCTTAAAAGATGAAAAAAATAGTTACGGAACTCAGTTCCCTCCTTTTTACGAAGACGGTATGACAACAGAAACATCCAGAGAATTCTTTGTGCATTCTTATTATGCGCTCTTTATGTTAATCCTACATATATTTTTTCAAATAAATAACAACGTTCAATATATTCTCAAGGAATAGTACACATATTATAGCACTCGAGGAAGCAAAAACCCAACGCGCTTCCCTGGGTTCAGTTGTCTGTGACCGAGAGGTTCCCCATTCACCGTCCATCAATCTTGGATGGGAAGAGAAAAAGGCCTCGGCTTTGAAGTTTTTTTTTTGGGATGATAAACCTTTTTCTTCCTCCTCGCCCAAAGAGGAGTTTCTTTCAGTGCCCGGCACGCTGGGCGGTGGAGCGGGAATGCTACCGATTCGAATATAAAAGGGTACTGGGGGAGGGAGGCATTCAGAACTACTAACATTCTTCGCGAGTGTCACGGTGCTTCAGAGAGACCCTACAGGCACGGAAATAAATTACTCCCTACCCGTCACACGCATAAGATATCGCTAAAATATCATGATGTGGCACCTACACAATTAGATTCGTATATTTTTCTCGGTCTTTCATCGTTGTCCCCCCAGTATGAACTCTAATCGATTAAAAAAAAGATTTTGACTTTCACGCAAGGTTGGTGGTTCTTAGCACACTTAATGAGATATGATTCTTGATAACATTTCGTGGGTCAAAAAAGTACCGAGATGGAAAGACTGATAACTTTACTGTCGTGAGTCTTCTCTCCATACCATTATAGCATTGGCCCACAGGAAAGTACCATTTGCAACCATTTGTCTACAAAGAAAGTGAAGCCGATCCAAATTCTAATGGCTATCTACGAGTTCACTCCGATGGTATGAGATTATTTTGATGAAATTGTCATTATCTAACATAAGTTGCCAAATATAATGAGCTGAGTTCCGTTGAAGTACACTATTCTCAATTTTTTGCGAGAAAGGATCGTGGGAACAGTTGTGATTCACCCGAACGTTGGTCTTACTCGAGAGGGCAGAGCTCATCAATTGCCTACTAAGCCCAATGGCTTTTAAAAAATCATTCATCAGCGAAGGGTGACCAGTGTCTTTTCATTAGCTAATTAAGGTTTTTCAAAAAGATCTTATGCCAAGAAAATCATCCAGCATAGGCTTGGCTGGAAGTTGCATTTGAACCTGTTACCTACGCTCAGTAACATAACGCTCTACCCAGTGGGCAATTACGTTGTCTGAAATGACAACTTCCGTGGCAAAAAAGCCATTTAAATGGATTATTTTGCATCCAGAATACGATGGAAGAGCAAAAATCCTAAGCATTTCGTAAGGATAATAAGGAGAGCAGTCGAAAAGCTACCACTCTGAGCTTTTTCCATGGAAAAAGGGTCAAAGAAATTTTGGCATTTTTTGTATCCGTCGCCATGAAATAAAACATGTGTGACATATATACTTGATTTATGTGGCTTTGAGTTCGAGTAGCGGTGAAGTATACCCTTAGCTATTAGGTAAAGGTCACCAGCGATAGAGGCTATTAGCGCGTTTAAGTATGTGTGGGTGGTGGATTAAGTGCAGGATTTAAAGATAAAGAGTATGGGAAGCACGTAGAATAACCTGTAGTTTGCAACAGGCCACTTAACATAATACGTTAAAAGATTAACGGTTTTACGCCCCACTCAACGAGCAAGGTAATAGTAATTATTAGGGGGATGTTAAAAACATCTCTAAGACCATTCACACATTCAAGAATACGTGGATGTATGCTAAGGGATGGTAGTTAGAGAGGGTAGGAAGAGTGGAGAGACACCTGGCGTCGGAATAAACCTGCTCTGAACGAAAGGTGTCAAGGAATCCATGGAGAAGGTAGTGTACTTGAAGTATCCACACTTCACTCAAATAGAGGCTGGAGCACCAAGAAAAAATATGTCACTGCCGGGATTTTAACGCGGGCCCTCGTGATGGGTAGCGAGTATTCCAGCCAACACACCAACTCAATCCCCTCCCAATGAACAGGGCACTGATCTTGATCTCTCTACATGGTCTATTTGCAGGGCCAGTACACTGTTAAAAAAGCCTGACTCGACCGAGATGCGAACCCGATCACTTGGGATAGGAATCCAGTCCTCTACATGCCAAAGAAACCTGATCCTCTTTACAAGAGTCAAACAGAATGTCACTGGAATAGTTTTTTATTACGTTTATGGCATGGAAATTAAAAAAAGAATACATTACGTCACCAAAAATCCTCGCTAACGACAAGATGCTGCTCCTTTTCCGATTTGGTGACATGAATTTGGAATGTCAAAATTGAAAATTCTTCCTCTTTGCAGAATCCGCTTTCCATTCTTTCGAATTCTGGCAAAAAAATATGAAATCAGTCGCCGCGACTCGCAGAGGAGGTATTCCGCAGGGCACCCAATTTGTCCCTTTTTTCCATGCGCGCCATCATCCCGGGAAACGTTCAGCAATTCCCGAACGACCTCTGATACCGCGGTCCCATTGTTGAAAAACGAGACTTTCTCCGAAGCCAGAAGCATGCTCATCGCGAGGAACGATACAAGTGCTGAAATTGCGAGATGTGGGGGGGAGGGGGGCAAGGGGGAGGAGATGAGTTGAAAGAGAAGGTGGTGGGGAGGGGCGGAGGGGGGGGGGTCAGAGATAGAGGCATACCACATGGAGAGAGGAGGAAGGAAGGATTTTATGATTCAGCATGTAAAGCAGACATGCCGTGGACACACACACTCACACATAACAGAGCGTCACGTGCTTCTTCCGAGAGGGGATTTCACCGACGAAATAAGAAGTATGCGGCTCAGGCTTTACCCCCCTCCCCCCCTCCAAGATGAAGGCATGGTTAGCGGAGGTTTATGGGAAGTCACTTCCTCTTTCCAACCTACGCTGAACAAAAGCGAACGGAGCAATATTGAGGCTTGAAGGCAAAAACGTTTAACTTGTCATCCGGACTAGACACATCAGGGGTGGGTGGAGGAGGCGAGAGAGAGTCCCATTTTCGAGCAGAAATAGGGGTAGAAATGAAATCGGGCGGAGGTCACGGGGGAAGCTGGGGGCTGGGAGGAAACATTCCTCCCAAGGAAAGAAAGCAGCACCTCATTCGAAAATAGTTGTCGGGCATGTAACGACAAGTCACGGAGCCATTTTCAGACTTAGGCGGTGTTAGGGCGAGAGTAATTACTGCGTTTCTAAATCGCGCCGTGCATCACTCATGGCGGGGGGGGGTCTTAATGGTTGACTGCAATGCGGGAAAAAAAAGGACAAGTTGGAAAGGTGCTCGTGTCAGCAGAGCAATTAAATGTGGATTAGGACACGAGATTGACTGTAAATCTCATGCATACTTTCTCACCTAGATCACACATGCACGCATGTGGGGGATGGATGCAAAATTGTTCCCGGAACGTCTCCGAGGATGAAGGGGATGAGAAGCGTGCTAATTTATTTTCACCATTAACTTTTTTCCCCCCCACAACTTTCCAGATAGGCGTTTGAATCATGATTGTTCGTTAACTTTTGCGGCAGTCGCACGCACTCATAACTGCTGATGTCCCACAGGAGAATCATAGGAGATGTATGCAATTATTATCCACCAGCATCCCAATAGCTGGAGCAGTAGGCATTTGATCTATATATGGCAAAATCGTTCAGATTAGCAGCCCATAGAAATCATTATGCATGAAGTGTATAGGATTTGCAGGGAACACTTTCCAATACTTTCCAATGCCTGTTCGCAGCCAATCTCTCTCTCTTTCAAGACCATTCATCATCCGCACGCTGTTACGCAAGTTTGTGCACGGAGTCCACGAGTTGCCCTCAAGAATCGTTACTCATAGCTGCAATGAAAAGCCTATCCCAACTACGACTCGAATTCAATATCTATATAGCATAATTGGTTGGGCGGCGAAAGTGTTATTTATTCTCATGAGTGAGTTGGATTATTGCGATGCTCAGGTTTCAATTATGAACATAGGGAGGTGTACCGTGATGAACATGATTATGAGGACACATAAATTACACCAAAGACATTCTGCGCAAGCAATTATACATGAAATTAGTTACGAAATATACATATTCAATTCCGTCGAAATAGGACTGTCATTTGGTAAACACACTACAACTTTCCTGAAACGAGCTTTTCATTGATGCGAATCTTAAATAAACAAAATAAGCAATGGCAAAATAGACAAAAAAAGTTGCCAAGGTAAATTTAAAATTATAAGGTGAATGATTGAGAGCATTATCAGGGAACTCTAAAGGACAAAAAGAAAAATATTTGGAATTACGAAGGGAGGATTCTCTCTGCTTCATGTTCTCAGCCCACAAAAAAAACATCCCCCAAGATGAAGAAGTAGTATTTTCCTCGAAACTGGTCGTCTGTGACGTGGGAGACAGCTTTCAAAATTTTCCGAGTCAAGACATGGGGAGTATAAAGGGAGATATTATTTTTAAAGTATCGAATTCCTCTCAAAAGGGAGTAGGATTGATACATAAAAAAGGAAAGGGAAGGGTTTTCACAGAGGGAATAGCTATAATCAGAGCGTTCCGACTCCTTTTTTTTCTGCAGATTTATTAATGCCGCGAGTAAACAATGACTCACGACGGCTTTCTCTCAACGATCTGAAGGCAAAAATATATGGGAAGGCAGTTTTCAATCTTGACTCGCCTGATCTCCGCTGGAAGCTGAAATGTTGCTTAGTGTCTCCCCGTAATAACAGAGCCTGAGGGAACGAATATCTCGTAAGATTTATGGTACGCGATACCGTGAGTGCGTAATCATTGATGTTGGCATGCTTCAAAGCGTGTTCGCGGCGACTTAGACTCTGGCGTAATGAACAAAAAGGGAGACGGGGGAGAAGAACCACGCTGAGCTATCAGGAGCTCGGGTTGATTATACGTAATTGCTAATGAGGGAATCTGTGTTAGCCCGATGGACCCAGGGAAGACGCTGAGGTTTTTCGAACGAATGGAGCTTGACTGGACATCTTACGGTAGCCGTGGAAAGAGCCGCAATCCAGCTCTGCCCCTACTTCCTCCAAGAGACTGACGTGATTGGAGGAGGAGCAATTACGGATATAAAAGGGCTCCTGGATCTCCGGCGATTCAAGGAGTTAGAACGTAACATCTTCTGAAATTGGACACATGGTATCAAATGATTTAGTGTTCGAGATCTGATATATTCCACTGTGACTGAAATGGCTGCTTTGGCATGAATGGCCACATATACGTTAGGTTGAATATAAAATTACCACATTAAATAAAAACTTGCGGTGCTCAGAGCTGCTTCAAACACAATGGAATCCCTGCCTGGATATATTTATTTCACAGATCAATGGTAGGGTATAAAACGATCATAGGCACCACTACAGGAGTTACGCCACGGCATTTGGGTTTTCAAAGATGGACATGGCATGGGCATTATGCGGGCAAATTTATTCTCTTCATCGGAAAATTTAAGATGGGAATCTTACATAAAATTTGGAGTTAATGATTTTTTATATCAAATAATTCTTGGCGTGTTATTGATGTAATCTGACCTAATGAAATTCAGATTTCCAAACCATTAAGCTAATTGCGGCAAGGTAAGTTACGTGCTAACCCTACAACCGGAAGGTTGTGGGTTCGAATCAACGAGCATGGACATCCTGTTGGTTTTTGGATGAAGACTAATTTGACTGAGTGGTAAAACCTTTATTCCTCGGCCATTTACAAAAATACCCTATTATAACTTGTTTTTTTCGGCGGAAAATGTGGTGAAAGATTTCATATTCCAGCAACCTCTAATGCTAACACAATATTCTTCCACTATTTTAATGTGTATTGAGCTGTTTATTTAGCATACGTATTAGCTCGAAAAATTAAGATTCATTCAACGTTTTCGAATTATTCAATGTTTATTTAGCATACGTATTAGCTCGAAAAATTAAGATTCATTCAATGTTTTCGCATTAAATTTACTGAAAAAGTACCCGTAACTCAAAAATCATATAGTGTTGATAAATTGTGCAGAAAAAATCGTCAAGTCGTCTGAAAAATTAACTGAAATTCGTGCTTACAATGGGTTGGGTAGATTTTATATGTCAATATTAAAGTAAGCAGCTCGTTGTGGCAACGAGGTGGGTAACGCAATGGCCTGGTAACACAAAGGTCGCGAGTTTGAATTCCACCCGGGGCACTGATGTTATATTTTACTTATGATTAAAACCATAGTTTAGGCGTAACGATATATTGAGGCGTTGGAAAACCTAAAACCCAAGGCTACTACTGCCAAAACTACGAACAAATAAAGATGGCCAAGGAGTATTGAATTTTACTCCTTACGAGTTATACCTTAAGACTACAAAATACTGTTGCGTATCCGAGTGGCGATGGTGGAGGGTAGGTATTTGAGAATAATGAGTTAAAAAAGAGAACACCAGGGCTTTTGGAATTAGCGCAGTAGATTCGTTTTCGACGGAAGGCCCGATGGGAGTCGATAAAACTGGTGGAGGGTAGGATTGAATGGTAGGTAGGATTGTGGACTCGTGATGCTGGTGGTGATCGAAGACGACCATTGAGTAGTACTGGTTTTGAAAGTTTAGTAGAACATTAGCGTAAACGTCGAAAATTTCCCATTTTTTGAGAGAGGCGCTCGGATTGGACCCGAGAATCCCGTGTTTCAATTCAAGCGACGAGTATTCTGGGCAGTCCCGCTAAAAATCGTTGCTATGAAATTGTATGTATTATGTGTTAACAAACTTGTCGCGGTGGATCTTCGTAAAACGCGCGCCAAACAAGTTAATTTTTTTCCATAAGGTTGAAGGATTTTGAAAAGATAATTTTTCAGATTAAGCCCAGTATTTTGAATCGATGCACGTACACCATAATGAGACAAGCGTGAACTGACGGCTAATGGTGCGCTGCAACGGAAAATACATTATGGATTACGATAGCTTTAACTTGCAGAAAAGCTCTTCGATTACAGCCACGTTCACCCAGCCCTCGAAAGCATGAATTTCACACGCCATTGGGCTCAGAGCGCTGTGAGCTCTACCATTACCGTTCGAACAAACCTTGAGGCAGGTTGCTGAGTGAGCGATACACGCTTTAGATATAGGCGGCGATATTTGTTCGAAGTCAGGGAGCCCTGAAAAATGAGCGTGACAGTTAACATCCCGGGAAAGTTCCAGGCACTCGAGGAAAACTGAAATCTGTGTAACGCAGAAGCAAATGGGCAAAATAGGAATCGTATGTGGCAGTTGAGCCAGCCAAGGCTATGATAAATTTTCGTTCAACTAGCTTAAATTAAGAAAATCGTAGCCCCACGATAATACATAATTATTAAATCCTAAGGGTTTTCTTTGAATTCATACACTAATATGTGTGGAATTGAGATAATTTTCTCTGTCCTGTGAATCGATTTTCTCGATTGCAACAAACTACTCCTGCATGACAGTGAAGACTTTGCAGCTTCCATGAAATTTTACGAACTAAAAATTACAGAGGACTTTATGTGGCCAGGTGTGGAATCACGGATGTTCTTTTCGCGTTATCGCAATCTGTATCGATAACGCTTACCCATAAAGTAGCGGAGGGTTAACAATAACCATCTATAAAATTCACTCCATTGATTGTGATAAGCAATTTGAAGTGTTGCGCGAAAAATGAAGACTGGAGATCACGTTCTCTCGGACATTAGTTAAATCACAAAATAACGATAACGCTAGCGCATGCCTTGTGAAGATCCATAATCGAGGCCGAGGTCGTGAAGCATATACACGCAAAGTTAGCAGGCGGAAGAAGTAGCATAAGTGATTGGAGCGGAGCGACCGACAGCTAACGTAATCTACGCCATTAAGTGCAGGTTGGTTATTGGATAAAGGTTGGTTTTTCAGAGAAAGGGGAAGAGAGAAAGGTTAGAGTGAAACCCAGTAACATTATCCTCGAAAGACGATAAGGAGTCCTCATGTCGACGTACCATTCGATGGACCGAGTACTGAACACGAAGTCTTCTCCATATGGTTCTCAGGTAGGGACGGGTATACCTCTGAAATATATCTGTGTTTACCGGTATTTGAATTCGGGCCCTCGAGCTGGGAAGCTAATTCTCTTTATATCGCACTCTGGCCAACCAATCCTGAGTTTACGCCTGCTGACTAAATGAAACTTGAGGAGAAAAATTGCGAAATTACCGCAGAATCCCAACGTTCCGGGTCAAGAAAGGAAGAGAAATCACGTCTCCGAGACGAGGACAAGGACATTGAAGCGCCGTCAGGATCCGGCAAATCAAGTCGCTGGAAATTTAAGCGCTGAGCGAATAAATCTCCGAGATTGACGAGGCCTTACACCGCCTTCCTCCTCCCACCACAGTCCATTACGTACTCCTCCCGCCTGATGAAGCGAGCGAGGCCTCACCGACGGACGCACTGACGGACGGACCGATCCGCTATTGTCTCACGCCTCGTCGGTCACCCATCAGATGTGAATCCCTTGAGGGACGTATCGCTCGAGACGATACGTTTTCCTGATTGCTATCGGCAAGGGTGGATTAAGATTTCAAGGTTCCCCGGCTTCCGAGGTCATATCGCACCGTTGAATCCCTAAGAGGCGACGAGGTAAAGCCCTAGCCTGCTATTCCTGGGGCCGCGGGTTCGAGTCTCACCAGGTTTAGTTTTTAACCACCCAGAACATATGTGTTATGAAACTGCTATTGGTTACCATGCTCAAGGTAAAATGGGCCATATAAGCTGTATTCGGGTCCATTGAAGCTTTTTTTTTTAAAATGGAGAGATTTCAATGTCCGCGAACGGACCAGAGTTCACCGATCTGCCAAACCAACCAGCGAGCTCGGGTCGGTTGGTGGCTTCTGCTGGAAGAATACCAAATCAGATAATCAGAATTGGATGGTTTCGTTTTGATAGTTGCTACGATCAAAATGGAACATGAGAGGCGACAAATGGCTAATGTTATTTGCCCCATTAAGAATAGGTTGGTATTTAGGTATAGATAGGTCTCTTTATGGTGAGGAGGAAGGTTAGGGAAAAAACCGCTGTAGGCATTAGCCTAATCTTAGCGACAAGCGCCAAGGAGATCACGGTTTAACGTCCCATCCGACGGACTGAGAACTGCACTCGAAGTAGTGTCCAGAAAGCACTCAAGAAGTTTTCCAATGAATCATATCTCCCTCTGATTCAAACCCGGACCCACTTGTCGGCCATTATTAGGGGAGTTGACCAGGAGCTGAGGTTTGTACCATTAATAATGGATGGGTGGCTGGATGTCAATAAAATTATTGGGAATGTAGGAGGGGGAGAAAAGTCAGCATCCGTCATCATTTAGCAAAAGGCTCCATGGTTGAATTTGACGAACAGAGTTCTGCACATTAAGAGCTCTTGATATTTTAACCAATTAGTTGTAGAAGCAATACTTGTAATTCAGTGTAAGCAACGGGCAGCTACGGTATTCATCGGCATTTAGAATAGTATTTGGGAGAGGTAGGAATTTTACTGAGACCGAAGGAAGGGTAAATCGAAACTCAGCTCAGAGATTAACCCACTATAAACGAAAGGCGTAAAGGGGTCCACGGTTAAATGTCCCATCCAACGGAAAGAATATTGAACCTGAAATGCTCTCCAATTAATGATCTTCTAAGGATTGGTATGTCGTTGAAAAAACAATTGTCACTGCCGGGATTTGAACGTGGACTCTCTGCATTGGAATACACCAAGTATAGGATGCATGCTTGTAAAAATTACTATCATTGCCGATTTTTGAAACCTAAGTCTTCGGTTTGATAGCCTGTTACTGTATTTACTCAACCAACCCGGTTCACTTCATCTTAGATGCCTTCTTTTTTTCTCTTCGTGGCAGTGATGAGGGATTCTTCGATTCGGAATCTTCCGACTGGGTAATACAAAATAAACCCACCTGGACCTCCCGTGGTCCACCACCCAAGAGAGGTTGCCAGCATCCCGCAGAAGCTAGAGTGGATGTATACTTCTTGGAGGGGAGAGAGGCAGAGAAAGAAAGAGAGAGAGAGAAAGTGGGGAGGAAGATTGAGGATACTCACCCCTCCCTCTCCTCACTCCTCTCACCACCCCCGGCAATATTTCACGCGAGCCGTTCGGGCCATTTGTTACTGTCAATCAAGCGGCGATGATACGACGACAACGTTGCCGTTAAGGAGACTTTTCCACTGAGGTTCACGGAATAAAATGGGAGGCGGGGAAAAAAATGAAAAGAATAACGGGCGACGCGGAACGGGGTACGGCCTCCTCCTGACTAAGTGTGTTTGACGGTTAGTAAACAATAAGGCGAGGTGCCGCGACGGGTCGAGTCTCAGAACCGCGAGGTGATTGTGCCGCGGTCCAACGCCCCGAGACGGTTAAGCCTTGCCTCTCCTTAGGAAGGGGGCGTTCCCCGTTCCACCTGCTTACACTCCGGGGTCCGATTCCATGACTTCATATCCGAACGCAATGGAGCGAAGGGGAGTCCATTGTTGTCACGTTTACGCGGTGCCGGGTGACGAGGTACCACTGCCAAAGTAGGTGAGATGCGAAATTTGACGGCTGTGCATGAATAATTATGGAGTACGATTCGATGCTCTCCCGGCGAATTGCTGTTGTGTAGTCTGTTCGGGTCTTTCACCGGGTCAGGCCCTGCATTTCTGCCAACATTTCGAAGACCGAGTCGCTCACCATCCTCAGGGCTAAACAGGGGTTAGCTCTGAGGATGGAGAGCGACTCGGTCTCCGAAACGTCGGCAGAAATGCAGGACCTGACCCGGTGAAAGACCCGAACAGACCTCCCAACAATAATTATGGAACTGAATCCCTGGAGAGACTGAAGATTAACTAGTTACATTATTGTTATTATCTTATTGTTCTACCGATTACGATTGATTTAGAGGAACATATAATTCTTCCCATGGCCCTAATTTTTTTCATATCCTATTTAGTTCCGCATACTTACTGCCTTTTTATTTGTTAGAAATATAATAGAAGGGAAATTTTGGAGGGAAGATCCCGCGAGAAGGACTAAGGGACAAGTATTTCGGGCAAATAAAGAAGGGAGATAAAGATAATACGCATCAGGCCCTGAGGGAATCAACACTGAATAGGGCAGAATGAAGGGATTCAGTTCATCACTCCTAGGATTGAAATACTGACTTTTATCATTTCACCCAAAGTGCAAAAACGAAATAGTCAGTAGAATATCCCAGGCGAAAAATGCATTTTACAGAGAGAAGATTCTGCATACAGAAACAAATACAAGTGAGGAAGTAAGGAAACATTTCGTTAGAGTATATATCTGCAGCATACTTCTTGATGGCAGTGAAGCATGGACGATAACAGCAGCAGAGAAGTAAAGGTTTGAAGCATTCGAAATGTGGTGCTACTGAAGAATGATGAAGATGAAATGGATAGACCGAGTGGATAAAGAAGAAGTCTTAGAAGAATGAGAGAAAACTGAAGTATGCTGAAAACTTTAGAAGAAGACGGAACATCTTAACCGGTCATATCTTATGACACAATGACCCGATGAAGACAGTTGTCAAGGGACAATTGAACGGGAGGAATGGAAAGGCAGGTCTAGGATGAGTTATACGGAGCAAGTCGCAGAGGATATGAAATAAAAACATACATCGATATTTGATGCAGAGGTTAGCCGAAAGGAAATTCCAGTGGATTACTACGTCAAACCATTCTTAGGATGATGACCCGTTTTTCTCCTGCCTCTACACCGCTTGCCCAAGATTCTTTCCACAGTCACGTACTTCAAATCACTCTCACACCTTACTACCTATTCCTTCAACTGACGCTGCCTTCTCCACACTTTGTCCATTCACATCTTTTTCTTCTTCATCATTCTTCCCCTGCCGTCCGTAGCTCTTAATCACTTGTTTTCCTTGTGGCCCATGTTTCCCTCTCCAAACTTCTCCATACCAATTCAAAAGCAGACAGTCGATAATCATCCTCTTCCCTTAAAAGACATATTTCGGCATCATATGGTGCCATGCTCCATGCTATACTTTTTTATCAGTATTTCTATATGCACTACGGAATATGTAATTAGTTCTGTTTAATAGTTAACGTGTCTTTCGTCAAAGCTATTCTCCTTCTAGAATCGTATCTACTACCTACTCCTCTTTCTTTCAGCAATCTACCCAGGTAGTTGATATGTGAGGAAAATTCTTCCAGCAGCAAGACACCTGTACATTGAATTTCCTTTTCTAAATTAAGGACATCGTTAGGATAATCTTTATTGGTCTATTAACTTGTCTCGTTACTGCGCATCGATAATGGTTTCCACTCCTGATTTTGATATTTGCCAGTAGGCATGATGACAGCTTTATTTTTACCTGTGTGTTAATTGAGGATCTTTTCGTTCGACACGCAAGAAGTGGTACGGTGCCAGATTTTGGGCGTGAAGACCGAGGGCAAATCATCTTCTACTGAAATAAAAAGGGAATAACTATGGGCTATATTAATTACATGTTCGTAATTACATTACATTATTATTACAAGTAATTACATGGTCGTTTGGTAGGGACATAGAGAAAGCATTGCTGAAAAGTATAGTACGGAGCAAGGCAATATATGGAATTGAGTCGATGCGTATCAATCGGTAAGAACCACAATTTACTCATGAGAATAATTATATTTTTGCTATAAGGAGGGAGTACCGAAAGATAAGATCTTTCACACCATTGTGGATAAGTGAATGGCTAGGTTAAAGAAATAGTATTGAATGTGAAGGAATTGAGGTGAAAACCCCGGTGGGGCATTAAACCAAAGGCACAAGGGGCCCACAATCTAATCCTACAGACGTAGACTGGATTTGAAGTTTTCAATACGCAGAAATATAAATAAGGACCGGCATTACTAGAAAAAAGTCCCAACTACTGCTTTTGTTCGAAGCCGGGCCTTATGGATTGGATGCCAGTATTCTATTCAACTTATACATTTGATCTCTAGGATGCATATCTGGCAAATTTTTTCTGTTATCAGTCAATTAGTGAGATCATGCCGTGCCAAAATTGATCGGAATTTCAAACACAAGGTGGATCTCAATTTAAGTCATTGGCAAAATGAAAACTTTTCTGCATAATGCCTTTATCAAGATTAAACTTCTTCCATCAAAGTACCTTGGCAAAAAATAGAAATTTTTTCAAAAATTTTGCGAAGGCAAACTATCCTTTAGTTAATTTGAACATATTGGACGACATTGAAAAATCTTGATCCCAAAAAAACAGAAATGTCGTTTCCAATACCATTCTTTATGTGAATGGCCTTTTCATGGAAGAATCCACGGGAAAGAGCTTTTTTGAAAGAACATGAAATTAAAATAGGTATACTGAAGCATAAAGAGAGATATCTCACTCTTTTGAGCAAAATCTTAGAAGGTCACAAAAGTGAATGAGAGAGGAACGACAAGTGCCAAGATAAATTATACTGGCATTCGTTGTCCAAGAATGCAGCATTTGAGCTGCTATTTTTCCTGCAGCTAAGAAAAGACGAGGCATAAGTAATTATCAAAGAAATTGATCGACGTCACGCTGAATGATGAATATTCTCCTCAGCTTCATTCGACCTCATCGCAGGAAATTGCCATTTTTTCACCGTGATCGAAACTAAATGTCAAAAATTCTCGAAATTTAGCAAAGAAACTGCTATGCCGTGGGGTAAATGCTGTATCTCCAAAAAGATTTAAACTCGAATTCTCATTAGTATACGAGTCCTTCCCCTGCAATGCCGATTGCGTTTGATCGATAAACAAAGCAAGATTCAAATGAATAAGAGAAGTCAGAAAACTCAACGCTGCTAATCGCTGCTTCCATCAAATAACCCTAAATACGTATTGCCGAGGACAGAATTCTTTACACACCTAAGTCAAAGCTTACAATCGACAATTTGTATAAGTTGCAATTCGTAGGCAGTCATGATAATTCTTATTCATTACATGTTTATTTCAAATACTGACGATACATTGAAGACATTACTTAAATCTGCATCAAATGTGCGACACGGAATTTTTTTAGTTTTTAAATTCACACTAGTAGGCCTATTCTGTAACTTGAGGGCGCTATATTACGCATCCGCTATTTCTCTTCGAAAATTACGCCTTTTCCGATTCTGTAAATACCGCCGCGCTCTGTTACGCCCAATCCAAGGGCGCAATATAGCTCTATTCTAGGCGTAATCTCTCGAGAGTATGAGAAAAGTAGTAGGGCAGATTCCAAGCGGATGTCTATATAAAGAATAAAAACTTTATTCTTTATATAGACTCTCAAAAATGAAATATACGCAAAATATTGTTTGCGACCGGGACAAAGTAGAAAAAGTTGAATATCGTGAAGCAAATGTTGACGAAGTTTTTGTTCAGCGGACAACAGAATTCGGGTTGATGTTAATGTTGTTCAATCGTCAGTTAGCGGTGTTGATGTGCTCAATTTTGAATTGTGAATGGTCTTTTATATTCATTTTGATAGTTTGACAAATTTTTCTGATGAAAAATACATTGAAACCCATCATCATGTAAAGTTTAGTTGTTTACGACGTTAAAATAATGTGAAGTAGCCAATTGAAACGGTAGTAATTACTCGTTAGACGGGGAATATTTTTTTTACTGAACCGATGATTGAAATACGTGTTAAATTCCGTTAATATTTTCATGATAGTATGTGAAAAATTGTTTGAAATCCTAGAATGACAGGATGTAGAGGAGGGATTTAAAAAGGAACCTCTTCTGACTTAAAGGATAGCAGCTGCAACGTTGCTGAACAGCAAGCAGCCAAAATATCTCCTATGAGAAATAGCCCCTTTATTGAGCTAAACAGCACGAAATAATTGCCAGCTGCACAGCTTATAACGTTATATCTTTATAAGTTTGATTGTCACCATGTCATTTAATAGCCTATTTTATATTTTCCTATTTTACATTTCGCACCAGCTAATTATGCAAAAATTAATATTGATTCGTTTAATATTTGGAGTAGATTTAAATTCAAAAATTTAATTTTTTGTGCATTCTATCCAAATATGCGCCACAATGTAAAAGGTTATAACCTATATTAGCAATCAACTCATCTCATATATGTGTTTATAGATATTCATGATTGCCGCATTTAGGGCTTAGCTTTCGTATTATGTTTTGTAGGGTGAAATAAAGATAGTTCACATATGTTCGCATATGCGAGTGTATGAAATCGCTTAGATACATGAAAATGTCTTTGGATACCAGGTAAACATCGAATAAGATACGTTTAATTAAATTAACGTCATTTCTGAAGTTGAGGAATCAAATATGAACGCGAATACAATATTTTTAGGTTCGTGGCTACAGTAAAATAAACTACAGCATGATTTCCAAGTTCAGTAAAGTCATTGAAGGGGTCTCTATCTGAGATAACGCGAGCCATAGGCTGGCGTTATTTTTGGTGCTATATAGCGACCCCCCAGGGGCCGCTATTTAGCTTACAGAATCAGGAAAGCGTTATAATGCGCCGATCTCTCCAAAATAACACCCTACGTCATAATAGCGCCGGCGTAATCTGTTACAGAATAGCCCTATAGGGCTTATTTTTACAAAATAAAGTAATCTATTTTTCATTGTGAATCGTTAAAGTTCTGTTACTGAGTACCTACTATCCACGAAGGAAAGGAAACACTATATACACCCCTTCTTCTCACGATATCAAATTTATTATGAGTTATCATCATTTCATTTTTCTTGAGTTGGGTTTACAAAAATGAAGAATATTTATGCTGACTGTCCGAAGAGGAAAGCAACTAGCATTCATAATGTATTTAATTTTCGTGAGAAAAATTCTCGCCTGGAATACCAAAACGGAATGATTGAGGTGGTGAGTCTCAAGGCAAAACATTTTTTGACCATTCCCCTCCGTCAAAATGCTTCTTGAAAAAGTGTGCCGAGTGTAAAAGGGGGACAACATAGCACGTCAACTAATGACATTTATCTTACAATATTCTATATGGATGGAAGCTGATTTAGCAAGTGAAAAGTTTCATCTGTCACAGTGAAGTAAATTTTTAAAAATATTAACTTCATATGGAAATAATGGATTTTGAGACCCGATACATTTTTTCCCAGATTTCTCTCCGTTCCCACTTCGTTTCAGACTCAAGTGGGTTCAATCTGTTTCCCTTCGAGACGAATGGATTTTCGAAGCGTGCGCACGGCACGGAGTCCCCTAAATGATGTCCTCACCAGCGAACCGTGAAGTACGCAGTTTTTCCTGCCGATCGGGAGCAATTTAATGAATGGACTTGGCCCGGAACGCATGCTTTGAACCCATGCCTTCACTTCTTGGGAAGACATATTTTCCCTCCGCGGGACGCGGGGCATGTTTTGAGGTCTCAATCGTTCAAAATCTTGATCGGGCCTTAGAGACTAAATATAGTATAAATGAGAGGTTTAAATTCTCATTCTTTACGCGCGCAAAGGGGCAAATGATAGATTATGAAGTTACCACGGCTAGGCTAGCCAAATTGGTAACGCGCTGTTCTGGCAAACCAAAGATCGCGTGTTCGAATCCCACATTGGACACGATAATGTTTGTCACCAGATTAGTCTTCGGATAACGCTGGGTTAGTCGTTGCGATAAAACCTCAGCCATTGAAGCACTAGAAGACTAATAATATTAGAAGTAATTAGCTAAGGTCATCTACATCTACACATAATTATAAAAGGAGTACTTGGGAAATGTGATGAGAAGACAAAAGAGCGATGTTACTTTTCACTAGTTAGGCCCAACTTGAGTATGCAGCCAGTGTATGGGATCCGAAAGAATTAGGTTTGATCAGAGAACTAGACAGTGTGCAGCGTAGAGCAGCTAGGTTCGTTAAAAGGTGTTACCATAGGTTGAGTAGCGTTTCAGAATTAATAAAAGAATTAGGTTGGGAATCATTATCAGAGTGTAGGTTAAAGTACAGATTGAATCTATTAGAGAAATTTCAATCAGATAGCTTTACTGAAAATGTCAGGCTCATATTAAAAAAAAATCAGCGTTTATGCTAGATTCGACCAGATAAATAAGATTAGAGAGATAGATTGTCGTACCGATAGATTCAAAATGGCATTTTTCCCCCGTACTATAAGAGAACAGAATAGGCAGCATAGGAAAGGGATAGGTAGGGGAAATATTTTAGAGTATTCTGTAGTGCATGATGCATGTCTTACCCCTTAAATACTGTAGACACTAACAATCAAGTTGCATGAGACAATATAGTTGCTAGTTTGCATGTTAGTAGTGCATGCCTGGTGATCTTCACCCCCTGCCACACACCCTCGCGGTGGCTTGCAGGGTATGCTGTAGATGTAGATGTACACAGACATAAGATAAGTGAGAAATTCGAGCACTCAAGTGTGGACCGGTAGGCGAATGAAACATTTACAGCGACTTCCGGTTACTGTGACACTTCACCGAGGTGGCTTGCTGAGTAACTAGTAGGCGTAGTCGTAGCGAAAGATCTCGAATACACCATTAAATTCCACGATTTTCTCACTCCAAGTAAAAACAACGGTCGACTAATCGCTGGTCGGGCTGCTGCGGGGAAGAGTCAAGGGCCACTAAAATTTGATGGATGTTCGCAAAGAGACCACTGGGGGACTCCGTACACCGTCGAGGGATAAACGACGCACAAAAGCAAAGGGTAGGGAGTGTGAATAGCACGCGTCTCGCGCAGCAACAAAGAACCCTTGACGGAAAACTCATCATCGGATACGTGAAAGCTTATACATCATGAGGAGCGGTGTCACGTCTCTGTATTTCGTAAGTTTCTCTCAATGGCAATTTGGAAAATAAAAAAAACGAGGAGTTGTCGGATTGACTACTCCTCTCAGGAGGGGACTGGCTTTAAAATAGTTTTCTATAGCCCGTTGTGTGCATATAATAGATTTTTTTAGAATCGTTCTCCCTCTTAGTTAAAAGACCGTCTTAAAAAAAAGTCCCAGGATTTCGAAAGTTCTTGGATAGATGACCACTCGATATTTGACGGACGCCTGATGATAATCATTACATCACAAGGAAAGGAAATGGACATTTCTCTATTTAAGATGAATTCATCGTTGCGAAATATTTCAGCGGCATGTAATACTACTAGTAGATAGTCGATGAATTGGGAATTTCTCCATACGTCCAGACCTGCGGATAAAAAAAATTTCACGTGCTTTGAGAGGTAGTTACTCCTAATTTATTTTTAGAATTCAGAAGCATTCAGGGTTCTATTCTACGTTCGGCTGGTGAATAACAAGGTAATTGATACATCAAAGTTAATTTAGACATTTCGCACGCAAAGTAAAGATGAAATTTGTCATAAGAATGCGGTTAGGTTCTATAGCTTCTGCTGAGTCAATATATAGCTTTTGGTTGTGTGGAACTCAGTTTCGTTGTGATATGAAATGATTTGTTCCCACCAATATACAAATGAGGAGTATCATTCGGAAAATCAGAAAATTCAGGGAAAATATACTCTCTCTTAATCGAAATGGCACTGTATTGAAAAAAAAAATGATTTGGCAGCAATAACTCTCCGGCCAATTCTACCGCTCATTGCTAAGTGCCTATCATTTGACCAGCCGAACTATTATAAAATAACTGGCTTGAGATGGAAGAGTATAAAAATGTAGGCGGAGAGGAAATTTTGCTGAAATTGAAGTACGTAAATACTTAGAGCTGAGATAACAAGCTTGAAGGTAGGGACACAACTCCTTAGAACTTATATCGGGTGCATCTTTATTTATTGTGGTGACACGAACGAGAACTGCCGCAGAAAGTCAAATGTGGAAGCATTTGACTTTTAATGTTACAGGCAAATGATGATGATAATATGGATATCAATCGGTCAATGACTGACGAGAAAGTTCTTAAGGAAGCAAGAAAAAAGAGAAGTCTGATGCAAACCCTGAAAAGAAGACGGAAGGAACTATTGTGTTGTATATTGAGACACCTGTGAGACAGATGAAGAAGTCGTGGAGGGAAGATTGGTATGGAGGAATAGCAAAGAAGGGTCTCTTACGGGATACGTGGAAGAAATGGTGAAGGATTCATCATTGAGGAAGTGTGCAATATTATGAGGTTAGCCAGTAGAAGAACCGATAGAAGAGCATTAAACCAATCCAGGGATCGAATTGAGAATAGGATTGATGACTAATCATGATAGGGATAGTGTTGTTACCATTTTATTAAACTCTTTTGAATGGGTTTAACATAGGCTTGAGATTTAAGTGCCAAGCATGATGGTATTTACACTACTTATTGCATCTGCTGCATTTGCGCGGCACTTGGTGGCGGATCCGAGAGGAAATCTAGTGTCTTGGTTTCCTCAAGAATACGATTAAATGCTTCACGTGCTGGTCAATCCAGGCGTTTGCAGGGAAGTGAACAATAAAGTTATTAACGCCTGCTTTTTACTGGCGAAGGTGGGGGAGTAATAAACTTGAGTGCCGGCTAGGTCTTTTGTTCGGGTGAATTATAGTCACGTTGCAGAGTGAAAAAGATTTGTTTGCTCATTTTATCGATCTGCTCATTTAATTTCCTCATGAGTCGAGTTCGCGTGAGTTAAGCATGAACACAATGAACATATGGCGTTCCGATCGATGACGAGGAATCCCAATATCATTTCAGGATTCATGCTCCTTTTTTCTCGCAATGCCTTTCGTCGAAGAATACATTAGAGCAGTAAAATAAACTAGCGCAGCATTTCTCGCAGATGGCTCGAGAACATATCGTGAATTTCAACTTGCTCGAGTCATGCTTCTCGGAGTCAATTTCATTTTGATGGAAATCGAGATAAGTTTAATTAAATGCGGCCTATTATGAGGTTCCCATAGCATGGTACCCGATTCATGCATTTATAGAATATCATTAGCGTGAGCGGTCGAGATAGAAAATGGCATTTTTCTTTCTTTTTAGTTATACCCGAGGTAAGTGTGATTTCTAACCATTCAAGGCTAAATGAAATGGATATTATAAAATATTAACGCCAATGATGTGAGAACATGCTATTTTACAAATGGATACATACAGGTATTTCAACAGAAAGCAAAAAAAAAGGATTGATCGCAAGGGTATAATTAGCGCATTCCTATTAAGACTTCGCTAAAATCAAGATAGATGCCTTGCAATGGATGGTACCATCTTGGATTGGTGTCCAGTTTAATGGTACTATAGGAAAGCTTCTGGTTGGGGGAGGGAGGGAGTCCTTAGGCGTGGAAAAATTATCGTCATTAAAATTCTGTGAATAGTTTAAATGGCAACTTCATAGAGGTTTATCACCGCCAGATAGGTAATTAAGCATAAAAAAATCACGATTAAATCCCCACGGGACTTATAAGCTGGGGAGCTACAGTTATTACTGTTAGGGTTCTAGTGGTTAATAGAGAGTTTTTATGGAAATTCATCTTACGATCTTATTTTTTAAAAGGTGTCATACTTTATATATAATTTCGCGCATCCTTCTAATCATTATATACAAACTAATCGCCTTTCTCGGGAGTCAACCTGCATTTTATCTACCTTCTACCAGGTCCTTCAAAACACCCTTGCCTGTCTGTACCTACTTGTTCCATCCACTCCCTTTGCCTTATCCTGGTTTCTTCAATCCGCATTCTTTCCTCCTCTACAATTCCTTGCATTCCGTTGCTCTGTCATTTGTTTCCCCTGAAACCCATCTTACCTTATCCATACGCATTTCTTAGGAGAAGCCAGGATAGTCTGTTTCCACATCCAACGTTTCAGATTTGGTCGCCATATAGTGCCAGGCTCCTTATTAAACTTTTAACCAGTATTCCGATTACATTCCTACTGGACGAACCTACTTGCCTGAGAAACTCTTTCGGATGCTAACAAAAGTACATACAAAGGAAGTGTATTTTAGGGCTGAGGCAACAGTAGAAGTATAAGTTTTTAACTATATTAAAGGAGATCATTGATTATTTAAAAAATCATGCTTTTTTATTGAATGATTATGCCTCATACTGTATGACGGAATACATGCATGGGTAAAAATAATAAAAGAACATTTAGATCAATCTAAGTTTTATATGTATGTTATTTAACAATTTAAAAATTGCTGACAGTTATTTACCAAAACTTTAATGCAATCAAAAGCAGCAGCACTCTGCATTGAGATTTCTAAAAGTTTAATTTTCTGAATTCGAAGTTTCTCAGTAGTAACTCACGATACTCGAAGGTATTAAATCTTTCGCAGGAGGAAGGAATGCAGTTCCGCAAAGTAAAAATTCAAGGGAAAGAAACTAATCCTCGACACGAGAAATATTGCTCAATTGCCCTGGGTCATGTTTTGAAAGCAATTTTAAAATTAAGAATTTGATGAAAAAAGTAGTAGGTACATCTAATTGGTAAATTAGTCGTCGCCTCTTTTGCGATTACCTATCAGAAAAGAACCGATCTTATGGGAAATAAAGCAAAAATAAGTAATGAAATCTGTCCAGCTCCATGTGCATTACGTGAGCATTTGTATTTATTGCTAAAACATTCCGGGCAAGGCAAAATACGGATATAAAGGCAAAGCCTACCGTTTTCTAGCGGGGGTTTCCATATTCTCTCTGATATGGCTAAATTCTACTTCTTGCACTACTCACCAGTTTTATCTCCCCCGCTTACTCCTATGTGAAGTTTCGCTTGTCCACGCCTTAGCTTGATGATCAATCTCAGTTTTGATGTTTACTTGCACTGTTTTTAAGATTCAATGATGTGGAGAATGACTGATTTAAATGTACTATCCGTTAGGTAATCTCCACATGAACCCCTTTTATATCATTCTGATGATGGCAATTTCTCCCCATTCCTCGCCCCTTCTCCTTTCTGAACTTCCGTTTAGGTAGAACGATTTTCCTAGGCTCTCCAGCGTCTGAAATGTAGAATAACAAGTACGTTAGGGAACCTTTCAACTACTTAAAAGAATGAGAAGAGGTAGGCACCTATTCCTCAGGAATTAATTTTAATCAGTTGAGGAACGTTGAGTGCTAATTTATGAAGTAATTAACACGGAATAAGATATCTTTAATGGCAGTCCATTTAAGTGTCGTTTGCCTGAGTCATAAGTAGAGTGCACTGAGCAATTTCAGTACAGCTCCATATGCTCTGGTACTAATGTCTTTTATGGAGTCGTGTGTTGCAGCAGCAAAATACTAAAATGTACATATAATATCATCATGGTAAATTCCAACTCGAACATCTTCAAAAACATCTTTGAGTTCCAAGGTGGGAGAGAAATGTCCAACTTCTAGAAGATGTAGAAAATAACTTGAGGAGGAAGTTCGTGGTATGCGTTTTTCCAGTAAATTATTTGAAACCATTAATACACATTCAAATCCAACGCGAGCATCACGAGAGAAAAATGAGGCAACGTAGAAATGGTGAGCGTAAAAATTTATCGTAACTTTGATGCGAATTCAACCTCAGTGTCTCCTCAAGGCTCGGAAGCACCGGCTGAAAAATTAACCCCACTCGAGGAAAATCACGATAACGTATATAGTACTGTGAATGAGAGTACGTTTTACGCTGACGTTAATTGGTATAAATTCTGAAGCGAAAGCCGGGATAAATGTTTACACAAGCGAGTTCGCGCGCACGCACACGAGCGGATCGCGAGCGCGAGAGAGTGCTTTCCGAGATTAAAAAAAAAACCAAGCGCCTGAGACCTTGGCTCTTGGTTTTCACCGAGCTGCGTACTCGGCAACGAAAATCGTTCGGTTCAATATCAGTGATTTACTGTAATAGGTTCAGCGAACCCCATTGGCGCCGTTCTTGCGATCCACGGGCGGATTTTTGCATACGCAGCCGGGAGCCATTGATAAATTACTTTTAATTATCTATATCGCATCTCAAGCGACTTTTTCGAAAGTTTTCGCTTGTTGCGTATTCCGGCGCATTTACTCTTTGCGGGCGACGACGAAAAATTAATAAAAATACGATACCCGCGCCGCGGAGGAGGACATGGTCACATGGGCGAATTTATATTTAAATATTTTTTTCGGCGCATAAATTTCATGCCTATTTACTTTCTCCGTAATTTCCCTCGACCGCGCGCAGCGTTTTATCAGTGTCATCTCAGAATGTGCTTAATCCCCGCATCGTCTGCGTCCAAGTTTCAGCATCGCATCCACCCCCTCTCACCCTCCCTCCCCCAACATCCACCAACTCCCTTCACCCCCTTCTCCACCCCCGCCCCCTCGTCGATAGACGCGGGGATTCCGAATCTCTCATCTCCTCCTCCCCCTTCCACCCACCCCCACTTCGCACTGCCTCTCCTCGTTTCCTCTCTAATCGTTCGCAACCCCGTCCCCTTTGAGTCAACCTCCCGACACTCCTCCTGAGTCTCGACAACTCGCTCCGTTTCGCCGTCGGTGGGAGTCAAGGTGGTTGGATCCTCAGACAAAATCCACACCGTTTAGTTCGCATTCGTTGAATTTGTGACAAATGTATGTGAACCACCTATTTTATAATTTTGCCTTAAGAGCAACCCTAATCCACCTAAAGGGTGTGTGGCTAGAAGGGAATCAACCAAAGATATGCATTATTGACAAGCAAACAATCATTGTCAATATCCCTTTAAATTTTCACCTCCAATACCAATATTGATAACTGATTTAACATAAGAACACCTTCTTAAAATGACATAATATCAAATAGGCACTTTACAAATATATTACAAATATCAATGCGAGAAGATATCTAAAACCACTGTATTCCTGCGTTTTGTACTTTGAGTTTGTGTGCCTTTTATATTAAGTTGGCTGTTTGATTGTAGGTAGAAATTTCTGAGAGTAGTGAGGAAATGAAACCTGTCGTCTGCATTAGCCTGCTTTATCCTATCCTGCAAATCACCGTAATGGTGTATGGTAGAAAGACTTCACATGCATTATCGACTAGAAATCAAACATTCGCTGCGACGATGTGACCGGTTCCAATTTTAGCAACTAATTCACCACAGTAAAATGACAACTGCTCATGCATAGCAGCTCCTTGCAATTAACTAAAATTTTACCGCACAGACGACTCACAAATATCAGTAATACTTTCGTATACGTGCCAATCATACACAGTTATTTCTCAAATAGGCGCTCATAAACCTTCCTGTTCAGAAAAAGTTTAGCATCTTAAAATAGAGCTTCAGGACAGCAATTCTACTCACTTCAGTGAAATTTTACTCACAACTTGGGGGGAGTCCACTTCTCGTTTCCTTTTTTTTTTTGAGCCCCACAATTTTGCAAACGCAGTCATATGACTAGCGGTATTCCACTAATCCATGGCATTGAAGTGGGAAGAGGCTATTTTCGAAGGCGAAACCTAATGTCTCTACTGTAAAAATCTGATAAAAATGAGGTTTATCCGAATCTCAAAACACATGAAATTAAAGCGCTAACTTGCCTCATTTCCTTACTTATTTGTAGCTACTTGCAGCTCAAATTACAACCCTACCAAAAGCTGATCTTCAATAGATATTGTGTCATATTCAGATCCTCGAGGTAACAGAATTAAAAAAGAAAATGTGAACCATTTTTCTTCTAGTTAAACTCATTGAGTGCTATATTCCATAAAATTCTGGAGGCCATTCTATGCCCTCAGAGAAGGGAATTCTCCTATTCCTTTTACCTTTTTTGACGGCACAAATAAGAAGGGGGCATTCCTTATCTCATTTGACTCGAGCAGCCCTCGCGATCCAGCCCTCTCAAGAAATATTCATACCTCCCACATAAGACCACGATACTCGCAGTTTCAGTACGTTTCCGCTAATATTCCATTCCCTTACCAGTGTGGCAGCTAGGCTATAAATTGGCGCGTGATCTCTCGTCTGGAAGGTCTTTCACCGACTTGCTTTACTTGAGAAACAGCGGAGCGTCTGCTTCAATTCGGAGCTCCAGAGCAATTTCCCTTCGGAAATCATCAAGCTTTTCCTCACGTTCTCTCGGGTTCAAGTTCCATTAACTTACTCTGAATAAATATCTACTTTCTCATCCCCATTTTGCGTTATACTCCTTGATTCGCTAGAAAACCTCTTAGAGCTTTATGCCCCCTTATAAATAAACTCGTTATTTTCCATCTCCTTTACCTGGTCACTGTGATCCTCAATCGTTTTCAGGAATTTTGCACTTCGTTCAAATAGATGAGTACATAATATTTTACTACCAGCAAGAAGCGCATATATGCAAACGTGTATATATGAGCAAGGTATCGTATTGACTCAATTCAAAAAATGTAAAACTAACGCAAGTAATTTATTTTTCCCATATTCGCAAGAAATTGTATATGTGTATTGCAAGTGTGTGGTTTAAAAATTTATCCTTGCCCAGAAGGTAAAAAATAAGTTATGTAATTTCTGTCCCGTGTTATCATCCTTGTAATTTCTTCTTGAGCATTTTAGCCATCAGTGCAATTATGTAATGTACGTTCCGAAATTTTCAACCCCTGCCGCACACACTCGAGTTGACTTGCACGGCAATGGTAAATGTAGTTGTAGAAGAATGCAAACTGTTGATGAACCCTTCCACTAGTGATTTTTTTCACTAAATCATCATTCCATTAATTGTCATTCCTGAATTCACAACATATATTGCCGAATTCGTCCCGCATAGCCTAATGACAAAATATTATATATCTCCATTTTCACCAGTTCCGTGTGGGTAGCTAAAGATAAAAAGATATTTTAATTTTACATTTTAAATCGAAAAATCGAGAAAACAGGAAGCTCATGATAAGTATCTGAGTATTTTGAGAACGTATAACGAATGAGGTTTTCTCCTGCATGGGGAAATGAACTCATCGAAGCAAATTTTGAAGCTGAAATAAATCACTTGGGTTCTATGTCCGGTGCAACTTATCTGTCAATTCATTCGACGATTCTCCGAGGGGTTGAAGGCAATAATTAAATTGAGAAATAGTTCAAGTCACTAATGTGTGGTTACAGAGCGTGCAGTGATGGATATAGAGGTTGATGTGTACTCTTTGGGAACATGCGTCGTTGTGAAAATTCTTGCTTGAGTTCTTTGCAGGGGATTAGCATCAAGTACACACGCGGAACACTAGCTCAGACCACACGCTAATGGTAGCTGGGAGGTGGAAATAGAGGGGCCAATGGTAAAATTGGTGGGTGGCTTACACTTATATGTACTGAGAACATATTACATTAGTGCCATAGTATCCCACCTATCTAATTAAGAAAATACATGTTCTGAAGGTTAAGGAAATGCGAACATAAAATAACGGAATACCTATACCGATTCATTACACGAAGCCGCATACTACTAGAACTCTTTGGAACTCCTTCCAGTGTGACTAGATTGGTTATAAGCGCCTCACAAAAAATATTTCTTACGCATGTTCCATGTTAGCCTTTCGTTTGAGCACGCTGAACAAAACCTACTTGCTTGCACGTATGTACCTACTATGGCTGCCAGCGTAGGGGACAATACGCGCTGCGAAAATGCCCTTCATTTCTAAAACTTCGAGAGGCCGGGGAGTTTTATATGCAGGAAATATGGTGTTCTGGCCTTCAATGTTTTTGTACCTCAGTTTCTGCGCCGCATTTCAGCCCAGCCTTTAGGCGAGAACACCGACCTTCCACACACTTCCACCATTTCACCCCATCCCACTCCTCTCTCTTTCTATCCGGCATTTCTCGCTTTCTCCTTATATTGCTCCTCGTGTCCAACCCTCCGGTCATCTTCCATCGAAACCGCCCTCCGTTTTTATGCGTCTCCCGCGAAATGTGCAACATCGAACACTTCTCAGGCTTGCGCGAACATATTTCGATCGCAATATTCCGTACCGTACCGTATCGTAGAATTCTTTTCCATAATAATGGTAACCTTCACAATAGCAGATTTTCTGTATTTCCTTCGACTGCGCTGAGCGGTCTTGCCATAGTTTACTACCGAAATTGGATGCGTATTTTAACACCGCAGGAAAACGGTCGATGGAGGAGGAGAATAAATTTGAAAACAAAGATCGCCTCTCGAAGCTCGATCTGCACATGAATCGTGTTACAATTCACCGAAAGAGTGGAAAAGGAGCTTCTTCCGTTTCTTTACGTAAAACAGGGAAACAAGAAGAAAACTTAGAGGATAAAGTACGAGAGATGGGAAAATCAAGCGACTAAATAATGAAAGATACTTACCAATGCAAATATATATTTAAATCACTAGATAGGAGGGTCAGTGGAATTTGAGCGAAAGATATTACGAACGCATTAATCTCTTGATTTAAATGGATGCTTGACGATGTCCCATCTCCTGCCACACATATTTGCAGTGGCTTTCAGATTATTATATAGTTGCTAGTTTAAAGTAATAGTTGAGTCACAGTATGTATTTGGAAGATAAGGTTTGTCCCAATTGCGTTCCTTTTTCTGACCATGGTAGTCAGGTCATTATAACGACCGACCTATCCACCCAAATTTCGTAGGTTTGAATTCTTTATGAATGCCACTTCTCTCCTAATGTTTCTCTTGGTGTTGATTTTAAGTGAGGCGATGCGATATTACCTCGGAAGCTGGATAACCTTACGAGCCTTAGTCCATCTACTAGTAGTATTCATTTCTCCACTAATACCCAGGCATGGGACTTCCCTGGTTCCACACTGTTATTTCCCGATGAAAATGTCGTAATTACCCAATTTATTGCTGAAAAATGAAGACTGAAGGACTATTACGCCTTCAGATGCTTGGATATTGGGCTACGGAAGGAGTGTTAACCTCATTTTCAACTAATCGAAAAGCGCTAAGGCGAGCGAGCCAATCAGATTACGCACCATTCGACGGACCAAGTTCTGTCACCTACCCCATAAGAAACTTATATACGCGTTTGAACTTGGATGAAAAATCTTCAGTACGGCCTGGATTAGATGTCTGTCTCAAGAGCATACAACCCGTGCACTACTCTCCAGCATCCGAGTCTCACATCGCTTTAAAGTCATTCGGATTCGAAATGGAAGTAAAAATAAAGGAAGATCTCCTGGAGGCACAGGGGCATAAATATACGAGAAGAGAGGGTAATGGCATTTGGCGAAGGAGTAGACCGAGTAAACCGTAAATAAGTTGGACACCATCTAACGGAGTGTGATACCTGGATGCGCACAATACGCTACGCGTCAGGGATGGACTATACGGCGTTGTAGGTGACGCCCCTGGTTGCCTAGGCATTCATTCATCCCTTAAATTCATTACAGTGTTTTGAAGAGGCTGGCCAATGTGCTCCTGTTTGATCTGATACATGGTTACGTCTACGACTACGTACTACCCTGCATGCCACCATAAAGGTGTGTGGCACGGGTTATAATTACTTGCAATATTTATACTTGCAAATTTAGTATAAAATAGGCCTTTTTAAACGATTTTTTAATTCAAAACTAGGTTTCCTGACAGGTAAAATTTTGATAGGTTGTCGTGATATCTGCATCTACATCTAACTATCCGTGTATGTGTTGGAAGAGACACTTTGGAGTGGATAGGTGAAGAGTGTCAGGCGCTACAAAATATGACCGCGTCAATAAAGCAATGGTTTCCAGCAACTTAAAACGAAAGAAATATTAATCAGAGCCCTAGTTTATAACCAAGGAAAGGAATGGATGAGCCTACGTCTGGATCTATGATTTGTTTCGACCAAATTGGACGAGAAAATAAATTCCAACTGCAGCACATCTGAGGGGGCGCTTCATCGAGCCGTACCTAGAGTCTCATCGCTCGTGTTAGCGCAAAGAAAAAATAAAGCAGTTCCAGCCATCGCGCGAACGTAGGGAGCGTCAAAACAAAATACGCGCTGATGCCGTATTTTATTCCCTCCGATTTAATCTAGCGCTCATGATCTTTACTCGCGGGATCTTTATGATCGTAAATGGGCGGCAGTAGGACTAAGCTTCCCCTGGAAAGTAAATGAATCACTGCCTCCCACACTATAAACTCCCGTCGGCGTTTTCATCCATTATACCTCCTGTCTTCGATGGCCTCCGCTTCCCAACCCCTCCTGATATCATTTCTCTCTCTTCTACTGTCTGTGTTCCCATCTTCTTCTCTCTCTCTCCTCCAAGTAAGCCCATTACACTTCATGGAAGGCAGAGAAGACGAAAGAAAATATTTACTCTCCAGAGACTCAACCTTTCTCATGGACTTGGCTTACAATATATGCACGATTAGAAGTAAAAATCAACTAATGCAATAGTTTCATGGCATGATAAGCACAGGTACCAAAGCTTGCTAGAAAGATAAACGCGTAAAAAATACACTGTAAAAGGGTTCACGCGCTTATATATGAGAGCTCACTGCACTGATATCTCCGGCAATGAATAAAATGAAATATTCTTAAAAGCGGAGCGCATTAAGAAAGCAAAGTGGAAATATCAGAAATATCAGGGTTCTCCGATGATGACGCGCAGTCAACAGAAAATACTTGTAACATTTAGGTTCCTAATGATCTGCGAAATAAAAATACTCTGGATCAGTTATGGTACACATAGATCTTTCTTTGCGATGATTTATATTTATACATACCATAGAAATACTGACTGTTCACTCTAAATAGATTTTTTCTACTTCGCTTCTATATTTTTCCCTCTTTTATCATTTTTTCTTTCATAAATTTTTATAGAAGCATTGAAAATCCTAAATATGGCGATTTAATTACAAGAATAATTACTCTTTAGTTCAAAATAACCGCTGAAAATCATCGTGACAAAAAATAAGTAACAGATCAACAAATGCTAAAAGTTGGAAATGAAAAGGAGCATTTCCGATAGGGCTTTGTGCATTTTTCTCTGCGCTTTATCAAGCATTATTGTATCTTTAATGAGCTCGCGCGGTGGAAAGCTATGTGAGGTAATTTCCTATACCTTCCTCTATTACCCTTACAACGACACTATGGTACTATTATGTCACAACCCTGGAGCCATATCATATCACACTTAGAATAAACTTGTGTGGTCTACCCTCTGGCTCTGTCCACCCATAGTATCCTATCAGCCTAAGTTTCCCTATTATTAGTGCATTGGAAAGGAGCACATACTCCTTCAGGGATTCTATCGTCAATTTGTATTTCAACCTTGTACTTATTTATATCGTTTCTCCGGATCAAAATATTTTAAGTGTCATTGACGAGGGCTTAGGTGGGAGAAGGGACTATTTAGCCTCAATCTCGCCCAACGTAAAGACTGGTTATTCTTGTCATTATTATCCAAGTCTGAACTGCGATTTTCGTGTCATTTTATTGAAGTTAGTAGTGTTTATCATGGAGGATCGATCAAGAAAAGCCTGTAATCATGTTGCAATCACGAACACGAAAAAATTGACACTTGAAAATTTAACTGCAATCGGTCAAGCTCAGCCGGGTACCACCTGTGGTGATCTGGGTCTCGGGTCGCTCGCGATGGGTCGAATTAACCTCGCAGTCGAGGAAGGACCGTCATTAAAATAGTGTTGGCCATTGGTTGTCTCCGCTGGAGTGCCTCTAACCGGAAACTCACTCGCACTTATTCTAGCAAATGACCTTCACCTCGTGTTGTCTCCGCTGATAACGGTAGCCAAAGAAAAAAGTTCGTAGAGGGTAGGGGTAGGCTTGAGGGATTCCCTTTGCGAGCACCGCCTCGCTGTTTCCGGCGCGGGCGATTTCGGAGGCGGGATGCGAGAGGGAATGGTGTTCCGATTGGGATGGGGAAGAGTTTGGGTCTCGGAGGGGGGGAAGCGAGAGAAAGCGTGCGCCCGGGGAGATGTCGGACTGGGTGGGGGGGAGAGAACTTGCGATGCGGACCGCTTATTGGTCGAGCTCCGGTGCACGGTCGAGCGCACGCTATCCGGGAAAGAGCCGTCTCACAATGAGTGCCGCGAGATTCCGCCGACAGCACCACCCACCCAACCCCTCCCGAAACCAAGTCCAGGAGGGAGGCTTTCGAGGCTTTCTAACCCTCCCCACCTCACATCTCCATCACTCCCCAACCCCCCAACGGACCTCCTCCCACCCCACCCCCAAGACGCCTGCCCCCTTCTCCCTTCCCTCCATCCTCACAATTCGCCAACGTAACACCCTTTTCCCCCGCCTCCACCACCGCCGCGACATTCCCCTCCCGGCCTCACCGCACAGTACAAGATTTTCCCTCACCCCCTCCTCTTCCCTCCTTCAGAGCCTTCCCCTCTCTCCTCCGCACAGCTGGAAAGGGGCACAATCGGAAAGTTAACCCTTCCCTTCGTCCCTCAACAAAGTCCTCCGCCTCGCCGATAATTCGAGAGAATGGGCGGAACGCGAGGGTGGGAGCGAAGAAAATGAATCGAGAGATGGGAGGAGGTGGGTCAGTCGGGAACAAGAGGAGGAGGGTTATCCTTCTGCATGGTGGACGAGAAATACGACTACGTATACGTGTACGAGGGAGGGAGAAGGTATGATGGAGGAAGGAGTGTGAAGATGATGATGGAGTTGATGATGATGGTGATGATGATGAAGATTATTAAGATGTAAGAGATGGAACCAGGGGCATGGAAATCCCTTCTGGGGAACCTTCACTTTTTTGTTGCACCACCCCCCGGCAGAGAAAAAAAGGGATTCCGGAGAATGCGAACCAGGAGACCAAGGTAATGATGCATTGGGGTGAAGATCAAGATATGGGGTGAACCAGATGCAAAATATCTCATTCACGCCAAACCGGAAGGGACGAATTTTCTCATCACTTTGAGGGCAACCAAAGTTTTAAGGACAAGGACCGCAGAGATCATGGCGATGGCGAAAATGATAACGGAGATATTGAAGAGAAGGTGGATGGGCAGCCTTGAGGGAATTGAGACCTTCGTTTTCGCCCCTAATACATCCCTTCGGGTAATTGGGGGAAGAAGAGTTAAAAATTACGATTCACGAACGAGGCGAGATACTAGAGATAAATTAATCGAATTGCATTTTTCATCCTGCAATTGGACTGCAGTCTTTAAGTGAGCAAAACAGTATGGAGAAAATTGGATAACATTTCTAGAGGTTTATTTTTAGTTCTAATGTAAGTTAGTGAGACAGTTTTTCCATATCAAAGCCATAAAGGACATAACACCGTTTCAAATCAAGCATCCAGATAGGTGAAAGAGTTATAAGGTCATGGTATAGTTAAACATACCTTCTAATTCCCATTATCACCCTTAATTAACATCGAGGAGGGCTACAAGATTTTCTCAGGCAAACTTTATTATGTTTACTTAAGAAAAACTGAGGTATGTATGAACATTCTAATAAAAAAACAGGATTCGGCTTTAAAAATTTCTTATGAGCAGAGATTGTAGATTTATCCATTTATAATGCGTACATATGAATACACAATGAAAATATTGTTATTGCTTTGCTATGACATTTAAAAAGGAAAAGATATACCCTAACCAACGATGAATGGCAGATGATGGAGATCATCAATAACTTTCAATGATCCCATGGAGATAGTATCGCAAATAATTGATACATTACGAACAAGGTGCAAGGTTTACATCCACTAACAAACGCGCAGTCAGATGGTTTAATGATAAAATATTTAAAAAAGAATGAATGTGACACAATTGGAGTGAGAGGAAAGGAGAGACATTAACATCCAAACTTTTCGTTTCTCTGTCTCCCTTCAGTCTAACTTCCGCAATTCGTCGAAGCAATGTCGGGAAGTAAATAAATAAAAAAGGTTAAAGCAAATTCATGTAAGCGTAAAAAAATCGTGAAGGATCTCATATCATGGCACAAAAATCATTTAGAGAGGCTTAGGACTCCTGATTCGGTCACAAAATACAGCTCCAAATTGATTGACGGAACCATTCGTGCTAAAGTGGAAAAAAACTGAAAATTTAACCGTTAGTGAAATACACAACCGCGGATAATCGTGGTGACTTCGAGCAAATAAATACAGCGTTTTATGTTTTATTATTATCGTCCCGGAAAGAGGGAAAGTGGACGAGCCCCGGAGGCAATGCGATTAAGTTTTTTTCCACCCATGTTTCCACGGCACGCAATCCTCATTCGCCACCACTTTAGAAGAGTTAAGAAAGGCAGAGGAAGAGGCGAAGATGGCCTCGCAAGGCTAAGCAGGAGGAATGCGTCTGTGATGGGGGAGGGACAGTGGCTTTTAGGGTTGCGGTTAAGAGCCGCAGGCAATCTTGAGAAGTGTGAAGGAGACTTCGATGGTATCGGATCCGATCCTTTAGATCCGATAGATCCTTTGTTATTCATACTTTTCGCATTGACTATTGTCCCTTTGAATTTCTCCTTCAGAAGTTATCTGCTCCACAGATGTACCTGAAATCGTTTCCAGAAGTCATACATTTTCCATCGATGGTTTCATGGAAACGAGCGTCCCACCCTAAGGATAACTACAAATCGCAAACTACGCTTATGTTACCCATAGTATCTATTTGGGGGAGGAAACCAATAGCTCAGATCTTTAACTTAATTTTAAATATGCTGGTGATGGGGTGGATGTAGGAATTTTTCAGGAAATGGCGGAAGGTTGGAGATAAATTCGGCGTCAACATTGCCCTGCTCTTAATGTAAGGCGTCAATGGGTCCACGGTTGAACGTTTCATCCGTACAGTGGAGTACTAACTTTTAAATGGTTAGGATTAGGCTTTTTGGCGCTAGTTGCTTCGAAGGTTTGGTCATTCGCACCCTTGAAATGGTCTCCTCAAATCTCCTCAAATCACTCCAAGTGAGGAGCGGTATAACAATGAAAAATCCCTTTTACTGCCGGGATCCATATCAGTGGCCCTCGTAATTGAAAGCCAGTGCTCAGGCAACCACAAATACCAGATCTCCTTGTGTTATCCTTACTGTTACTGTTACTTATATCCATATTATATTTTATTTGGCGCGATGCCCTTTACCAATTTACAACATGATTGATACAATGGATGAGATAATGCTGCATGTCGGTTACAACTAAAACTATGAGTTAGTCCCTTGCTAGACCTCATTTGAATACGCATCCAGTGTATGGGAACCTTACGAAATAGGCTTAAATAATGAACGAGAATTCAGCGGGGATCGGCAAGAATTGTAAAGGGACGGTATGATACTTATATTAGCGCAACCAGCCGATTAGATGAACTAAAATGGGAATCATTAACTTAATGTCGCTTGAAGTTTAGTCTTAATGTCTTTAGTCTTAATAGATAAATTCTAAGACAGCATTTTCCCTGATTTTGCGATTTTTTTTGCGATCTCCAACTTACTATGGCAGACTGAACCATAATCATAAAATTAGAGAAATTGACTGCTGAATCAACGGATTCGTAATGCCCTTCTTTCCTCGTACGATGCAGGGTATGAAGAGCTGTAAATATATCCTACATGTACATGCTGTAAATGTATCCATTGATACATTTGTATCAATGGATAGCATAGGTAGTTGCATGTTGGCATAAGGACTTAAGGTTTAAACAGCAGGTTTTTGCATGCTTGCCTTATTATTTTTATATTTTTTCAAACTTTTAAGTTTAGAATGGAATAGGTAATCCTTTTCCTTACACAACAGATGTTTTTTGTATTTAGGGCCTAAGCTGACAAATTTATTACCCAAATCTTGTTTTAGTGCGTCATCCATAAATACATTCTTAAAAAAATGTGAGTTACACATTGACTTTTTAGGAAAAAAGGGTTAAGTATATCTTAATGTAATTGTTGTATATAAACCTGTTACATTTTTATTAAGATCAACAAGGAGGTATTGACTTTTTAATTGGTTGTTTATTTCTTAATATGCTAAAAGCATTACCATGATTTTTTATGGTAGCCGTACCTACTACAGGTAAATGCTCCTTTAAGGCTAGCAAAAATTACTCATAAATTGTGAAATCAATCATTGTGATATCATTTAGTTGCTGTTGAGGAATAATAAATTAAAATTTTATGCAGGATATGCAATGCATGTTTGGCGTGAATTCAACCCCTGCCACACACCTCTATGTTGGCTTGCAAGGTATTATGTGGATGTAGATGAGTAATCTCTCAGTAAAAATTTGAAATTTCAGTCAACGCAAACAGAAAATGCGGACACTGTCCACTGCCACTCCTGCAATGGTCTTTTTTGTTTAATTATCCATCCCCCGGTGGAAATGGGGGCGTTTACTCGGGACCGAAATCGCAATTTTGTACACGAAATCGTTAGATGGAAACGAAAAACGAATTTTAGTGAAAAAATTAATCTTCTAACCACAACCATTCACTCATAAATCAAAAATTAAAATAAGCAAAAGGTGACGCCCACCGAAAATGCTGCTGTGATAACATTGACGTCATTTTCCTCCCGTCCTTGACCGCTTTCAGGGGAGGGGGAAGGGAGTGGAGGGGGGTTCTCGGAAGATGTGCTCGCACAGATGCTGTCGAAATCGCTCCCATTGGCCGAGTCAGCTGTGTCCCCCCCTTTGCGATAAGGCGAAGTAGCTTCGCGGGCTCAGTTGTGATTGGACGAAGTAGATACACGTCAGAGGTTGCACCACACCCACTTTTCCGAAAGGGTTAAAAACATCAGTTTTTCGCCGCTTATAACTCGGGAAATAATTGTCGGATCAGAAAACGGAAAAATACGGGTCCTTTTATTTTACAAACTCTATCAGATTCGGCAATAAAAAAAATATGGTAAACGACCCCATTTCAATAGGCACTTTCCTCCGGTAAGGGGCGAAGCATTGTCGGATCGGGAAGAGAGCGACCTCTCTCGAGAGGGGGCGCTGTTGTAAAAGGACGGCAGAGGCGGCGAGCGTGCCCAGAGTAGGCTTCCCGAAGAAGAGAAAAGGTACATAATGAGAGGGGATGCGAGAAGGATCGACGGAGGAGGGAGGGGCGGAGAGAGAGAAGGAGTGAGAAGTGATTGTGCCCAAGACGGACGGTCTCAGGAAGAGTGAGAAAGAGAGAGAGAGGGGGGAGAAGGAAGGAAAGGGGGGATGAATGAATAAGGAAGAGTAGGGAGTGGGGGTGCGAGATTAAATTAGATAGGTCTTCATTTACTCAAGGGCCGTAAAAACTGCCCGGGGATCGCGCTGACCAAGTAGACAGAGAAGAATGGGGGGTCCGGCGATTGGGAGGGGGGGCGGGGGGCGGACGCCTGACTCCCTCTTCGGGGGTTTTACGATGCGGGGAAGGAAGGGTGTGATGAGGCGAGGGGGAGACACAATTGAGACGTGAGGATGCGTAATTATTGGAGGAAACCTTAAGAAAAGCACCCTAAGTAATCTTCACCCACGGGGACCTTTGCCGTTAGTCTTGAAATTGATTCGCGGCTTCTATTCTCTTTCGACGATTCTTAAGACTTTTTTCACGCAAGTCGGCATCCTCATGTATTTCCTTTCTCTCTATCTCTTGAATCGAATCCGTTTGGCGAATTTTACGACGGTTTCGAAATATAACTCCGCTCCGCTCTTCCAACGGCGATGGATACGTGTGTACACCTCCTCCTCCCCCGGTTCGTATCCATAAAACTGATGGCATTGTAAATTATGCATGCACTGAAAATCAGAACTTTGATTTGTGGCGCGGCGTAATTAAATCCATCGCTCCGGGCGAATTGAAATAGGGCGGTAAACGTGCGAAACTCAAGCACCCTTTCTGAACACCCGAGGATTCATTTTTCGGTTTGTTTTTTTTGCGCACTCCATAGGAACGGTACAAACGACGAAGGTCCCAGTAGAATGAATATTGATATGATTCAACGTCTGTCAAGCCAGGATTTGGACCTGGGAACAATACCTCAAGCCATCAAGTTAGGGAAAATATTATTTAAAATAAACAGTGGTTCATCAAATATTCCGAATACGATAAACAACAGAGAGTATAATTCCCACAATTTTATACCGTGTGAATACACAGCAATTCTTCGGACTCCCACTGATGAAACTATGTGGCTGACATTCTGTGCCCCTCCTGGGAAGTCTCAGGTAGCTCAGGGGGAGAAAGAGACCTTCACCATTTCAAACAAAGGGATTTCACACGTTGAAAGGCAAAGCGTTATCTACGAATTCTCAACATTTCAGTCCATCTCCACACTAAAAGCTGTGGTGTAGCATGAATCACTCATTCAATGCTAGAGCACACTAAAAGCAGTGGTGTAGCATGAATAACTCACTCACTCAGTGTACCCGAAAGTTGGTTTGAAGGTTGGCTTTGATAGGTGAGAGTAGAGGTCACCCCGTACTAAGCCAATGGCGTGTGAAATTCACACATCCAGGGTAGGGGGGCCAATTCCTTTCCCTGGGCCACCTGCGATTTCCTACGAAGTTCTGACACGCTGATCCTCGTGATTCGATTTTCTGCGTGGACATGGGGGTGTCCAGAAAGGCCCTTGCCCGGGATTTGAACCCGGGCCCCTCCGGTCAGTAGCTCAGTGCTCTACCCACTAGGCCACCACGATCCCCTCATGTAGCATGAATATCCAACCTAAATTAAATATCCCTCTTAAAGCTACTGAACGAGTTTATCTGAGTATACCTGTTCTATACGCATTATTAGGAGTTGGATCAACAGTAAAAGTCTCAATCCACTGAATCTTCCTTTCTGATCGAGAGGCAGTGAGGATTTAAGATATTTTGGAAAATTTAAGGTTCCTGCTGAATAAAAATGAATATTCATGAATAAAGAGATCAGCCTCCTCTCCACCCCACCATATCACGCGTATCCAAGTTGGTATTTCTTTCCAATCGCCTGACCTTCTCCAACCTTCTACATTTCAACATTTCGAAAGGCCTAGTCTATTTTCATCTATTTTTCTTAGGGTCCATGCATCGGTGCTATACAATACCACCTTCAATATTAAACTTTTCACCAGTATATCCTTCAAATCCTCACTAAATGAACCCCCTGTATCGTCTGTGGTTCCGCAGGAGTATTTGGTACTCAGAAAATCACTTACATCATTAACAGGAATATATTTGAGGAATTAACCAGACTTATTCGCTAATCTCCCCCTGCACTGATCGATCCCAGTAAGTCCGTTTAGTGGCCCTACACTCTATTAACAGTTAACCTGTCATCAGCAGTATAGACAAAGGTGTAAAATCAAGAAAAGTAGATGTGAAGTTTAAAAATACAACTATTTATTCCCACGTAACACCCACGAGCAGAAGATAAAACAAAAATTTATTCTGCCTACATAGCTTATCTCCCAGATACTCAATTTCTTGCTCTCACTCATTTTTCCTCTCAACCCTTTTTTTCACGGCTGGCAGCCTAATAACCTATGCCAGCGGTGTCTCTCAGGGTAACCTCAGGATGCGTATGGCATCTCCATGGGAATTTCCCGGCACGAGCAAAGCGATCGTCCAAGGCTTGACAAAGAAATATGACAGAGCAGTTCCCCCATTTTTTCTCAGGTAGGTGAGGAGCAAAGAACTCTTTCGGAGGCTCTGAAATGTTTCGACGTCATTATGGAATTAGAAATCCCCGCGTGGAAGCAACTTCGCGTTCCGTCTGCACAAGATCCACATCGGCAGGAATGGCTGAAGTTGTCAGTTTAAATCAACCATTGTACGGCGTTTCTTTCTTTTTTTTTTGAGCTTTCCAAACCCCATAATATACGACCTTAACCAATCGGAACAGTGAAAGAAATGGAGAGGAGAAGAAAAAAAAGAGACAGGGAGTCTCGTAATGGCTGGAGTAATTGCTTCGGCATCATTTTCAAGAAAGCCGTTTTGAAATACAATCGCCGATTCACGGCGGCTAACGATAATTAGTATGACTTTCTTCAATGAAAAACGCAGAGCTAGGAGAGGAGGGATTGCGTCCGCAGGTGTATAATTGCGCAAGCTAACCAAAGGACCGCACATTTTTTTATGCTCAAGTCGCCACAGCTACTTCGATTAAAGGAAAAAAGTTAGCGAAACGGCTGCAGATGCCAACCGAAGACATAGCTATGTAACGACGCTACTGATTTGAAGTAGCGCGACATTTCTCCATATCATAGCCAGCACTTTTTGTTCTCCGCAAAAGTGCGCCTATTTGCGTATTAAATCTCTCATGCGTTTTCTCAATTGAAAGATTGATTAACTTCAGCACTCCCTCAAATCCAAACTATTAAATCCCACGGCGGCGGCAGCTAAATTGGTGACATATTGTCTGGGCAGCTCAATATTCACGGCTATTGAACCCTCAACATGCAAGGATTTTGCTTTCATATTTGGAGTATACTTTCATATGATGGTTTTTTACAACTTTAATGGTTAAAATACAAACGAAATAGCAAAAATAAGAACCATTTTCTATGTATATACATTCATGCATGAATAACAAAAGATCCCAACTGCTCTTGTACCGTAATCTGTAGTGTTATAATGCCATTACATGGTAAAAAGTGACCTATTGTAAAAAAATTATGAAATATAGCAATTTTACACAGAAATTATCCATTACTCAAGGCTTAGGTTTCTATGGAGATGCGTCATCATCAGGCAAATAAGATGTATCTACATCAAAATCAAGGCCGTGGTCAGAGTTTTATTTCTGTAGAAAATTGCACTGCTTATTTCGTGATTAAATTTAACTCCTGATTCAACTTTATTTGTTCATTTATTTATCTCTGAAACGCTTAGTTTGTGACGTTAGTCAGAGTCAGGTTAACATTCCTATATGCGAATGTATGTTCGAGGATGGCATATATACTACGGAAAAAGCATGTTAGTATCTTGCATCTTGTCTAAAGATTCTACGCTATTTGCGCTTTAGACAAGATGAAAGATTGTATTTTATTTCTTGCCTCTGAGCTTCTCTAACCAATATTGACAATGATTCTAAACACTTATCTTGGAGACGCAATCAAATGAATTTAGACGCGTACTTAAAGCAATAACATATGCTCATTGACTGAATCTGCATGTTTTCGATTTCGTGTAGTGCGTATTATATTAGATCGAAACCAAAATAGGGGAACAGGGTATAGATAATGTGAGTTTTTGCATGTTATTTGTATATCTACGTGTGATTAATTGCAAACCATTTTATTTTTTTGAATGGTTCCCATGAAATAACAAATATTTGTATAAAAGCGTTTTCCGTCCCAGAAAGAGATGGCTTTTCATCGGCTGCGTGCATTACATGAGGATATACACATTTTCTTAGTTGAAATTGATATATTTTACAATTTTGTATTATGAATACAACCTATAATATAGACATTGACGTAAAAATTGATTTCTTGAAATTATTGCACGTCTGGTGTTAATTCACCTTCTGAGACAATCCCTTGTAGGGAATTGCAGGATACTGTGTACGCAAAGATAGGAAAAGAATTTGAAATTTTACTTAGTATGGTAACAGCAACGTCTTTAACTTATTATGATTCATTGCTTAGAGATGAACCACTGATAGCACATGAACAATATTTTAATTTCTCATCAATAATAGCAAATCGACATATCAAAATGCGGTGCAATATTTCCGTCAACGGGTGATGACATTAAATTTAAGCTTACACGGTTCCTAGAGTCACGCATGTACGTCAAATCAAGAAGGTGGCTGAAACAGATTAATTTTTCAACAAGTACTAGGTTCCGAACTCTTCGTAAGGCGTGACCGTATTTACTGCGTAAATGGGCTCGCCCGAGGCCTATATCAATGAGCAACAAGCCACGCTACTGCATGTCCGATCACCGAGAGCAATTACTGAGACTTCCTCACGATAGGTAATTGCATCTCCTGACTCAGAGCTGTTGATTCAAAAGTAGTTTCATAATTGGGGGAGGAAATCGATTTCAGAACGTCTCAGTTATTACCAGAAGCCCGAATGCACATGGGATTCTAATAAGGAGAGTTACGTAGATATGTGGGTCAGAGGTATGAATTTGAAAGGTAAAAATCTCCTTACGGCTAAACGAGACCAGAATAGAGACTTGAAAAGTTGCATGTCTGAGCTCGATTAAATAGACATTAGAGGATATGACTATGGAAGGAATTACGATCGTGGCAGCTTTATTCTGCACGATACCGATCACTGAACACTCCACTCCGTCCTCCAACGATCATCAGCTTCCTTTTCACTTTCGACCGATGGAATCGCCTCTTGACGACCTCTGCCAACGATTTAAAATCTGGATACTAGTGATGCAATCACATTACCCGTCACCATGGACGACCGCTGATTGGTCCAGCATTCAGCGCATCTGCGTCTCCGTTCGCCTGAACTCTGTCTCCTCACACTTTCACGCCTGCCATTCTTTAACTTCCGCTCACTCATCCCGCGTCAGGAATCACATAAGAGTGGTATTCTCATCAATTGTACATTCTCATCCAAAACATAAACGCTAAGGCGATACTTCTCGAATAGGCTCTGTAAGTACGTATATCGCTTCATCCATTCATTTCCACGGATTTATTTCCCTCTCGGTCAAAGAAAGATCGTATCACATAAATGATTCTTACTAAAAAACGATCGTATTCTGGCAACTATTTGACATGGAGGATGCCCGAGGACGCATTTGAAGCCTTCACTTGATAGTGAAATTTTTAATGGCAAGTACCTACCCAACGGCTTCGTGGTTTACTTGAGACCTATCATTAAAAACATTGAATAATATCCACAAATATGGTAATTTTTGACCTCATTAGGCTCTCAAAAAGGCAGAAGAGTAGTACCACCTGGACGGAATTAATTAATGCTTGTCTTTGGGATTAATTGAGATCATGGGATAAATTGGGATTGATTAGTGTTTTTGTATCTGGTGATGGACAAATTATTATGATGATACAGAATGCAAGTACCTGCGTATTGTCTTTCTTCAGAGCGAGAAGAAAAACAGGGAATAACTGATCCCCCAGGAAGTTCATCTCCAAAGAAGTAGAAGAATTTTGAAATTACCACTTAACTCCAGGAATGTTAGCTAAATCTTGTTACAGTGGAGCAGCAGTGGAATCGCAACTAGTGTTCACTAAAGCCGATAAGGAAAACAGTATAGTGGTGTTAAATAAATGTTATTATATTAAAAACTGCGAGGATTTTTAAAAAACGCAGGAATTTGTGATACTGCAACGTGACCCTACATCAAATTTCCAAAAACAACTTAAAACTACTTTGGCAAAATGTAAAACGGTGATTAGTGAAACGGATAGCTGGCGTCTACTAAATGTGAACCCATTACCGCCTAGATTTTATGGTCTTCCTAAGACCCACAAGTGTAACATACCCATCCGACCTGTGGTTTCGCATGTTACAGCACCCTGTCATAAATTAGCCGTAAAAGTGAATATGTTGTTGAGAAATTATTCTGCATTCTGTGCCAAATACTCCGTAAGAAATTCAGTGGAACTCGCCAACAGACTGTCTAACATTACACCACCACCCAATGGAAAATTGGTGTCATTCGATGTGTCTAATTTATTTACTTCGGTCCCTCCTGTTGAGGCATCCAACATTGCCCTTGACTTGGTTAAAAAAACTATTAGCGACCCAAAAATTACCAACGGCCTTAAAGCCCTTTTAGATTTATGTTTAAGCCAAAATTATTTTCTTTTTAACGGACGTTTCTACCAGCATTCGACGGGTCTTGCCATGGGATCACCGATTTCACCAATCCTGGCAGAAATCTTCACGAACTACTTAGAATTGAAACTCTTAGAATCATCACATTCACTTACTAAAAACGTTAATTATTGGTTTAGATATGTTGATGATATTATTTGTATGTGGACAGGCACAAAGCGATAGCTAGATGTCTTTTTAGTTTCATTGAATTCTTTACATAAATATATTAATTTTAGTTTGGAATTTGGTGGTAATGAGATAAACTTTTTAGACTTAACTATTAATATTACAAAGGGACACCATGAATTTTCTATTTATCGCAAGCCAAGCTATACTGACGCGATAATCCCAAGTGACTCGCATCATCATCATAGTCATAAGCTAGCCTCCTTGAGGGCTATGGCTCATAGACTGGTAAATATACCCATGCCCCGCTGTAATTATAACAAAGAACGGTCGATAATTTATGCGATTTCCACCAGTAACGGTTATACACAAGCCCAGGTGGATAGAGTGATTACAAATGGGGAAAAATCAAAAGCTATACACTTGTTAACTGCACTATCCCCGGACAATAACCCAAATAAATGGTGTTCATTGCCTTTTATCCAAGGTACGGCACACAAACTCGAAAAGCATATTTCCGAGGAAAAACGTAGAGTGTCATTTTATAATTTAGGCACTATGGGGAAAGTCCTTTTTAACTCAAAAGACAGATACGCGAAAGAAGACCTAATTGGAGTGTATAAACTGAAGTGCGAGGACTGCGGCATTTGCTATATTGGCCAAACTGGTCGGAAGTGCAGAGACAGAGTGAGGGAGCATAGGAACTCCTATATAAGTGGCAACAATAACTCAAAATTTGCAGAACACTTGTGCTGTAACGGTCATTTTAGCAATTTTAAATATGAATTTTTACACAGTGGTATTGACAAAGGCTATAAGCTGGATTTTTTTAGAACAATTTGAGATTGCTAACTGTGAAAATGTTTTATGTAACGACCTTGCAACCTTCTCCACCCATTCACCCCTCTTAAAAATCACTACCCCCCTCCCCAAAACCTTCGACCCTCTAGCTAATTTCCTTGCTTTAGTTACGAATATTCCTCCACAGCCAACAACAACCTTGCAATGATTCACCTTCCATTCCCGTTTCACCCCAACTTAAACCCCCCCCCCCCAACTTTTCTTTCACTTTCACCCCCCCCCCTTTCCACCTTGAAACTATATATACCTAACCGCCACATGAACATATACCTTGAAAATGGCACTGAGTTGCCGAAACCCGGGTCGACCATCATTAAAATAGTGTGGAGTAATACTATTGGGTTTCATTATGCATGGAAATGCAGTGTTTAGCTTTATTTTCTATCATGGAAAAATTCCACTAGTTACTTCCTGAGACAGTTTCTTTTAAGAAATAAAAACTCGTAACAAATTTAATCTTTGGAATAATGCAGAACTTACAAAAGATACTTGGTTTTTTAGACCGCTCAGAAATAGAACATTTCGATTTTAGTACGGTCAAAATGAAGACTGAAGAGGAAGCTACAAGATTAGTTTCTCTTCTCAACTCATATAGCGAAAGCTCTTTGCAAAAACTATTATTTTCTCCTAATGCTGCTCACATATCCGAATGGGAACGTTGGAATAAAAATTTCCTTTTTTCCAGTACTAAATTATTTTTAAAATCATGCTACTTGTGTACAAATATTTTTGTTCTAAATAACTAACATTTCCGAAACAGAGAATAAAAGAAGATATTAGCTCAAAATGTGTGTTTTTAATCTTATTGGTTAACTATGTGTGTGACTAAATAATTCCGTGCCTTTAAAACAGTACTTGCGAAATTATATCAATCTTTTGGGGAAGACCTTAGCCACCTAAAAGTAAATGATGTGAAAATACGGCTATCTGCACCATCTACAATGTCAAGTATAATTTTACGATTTATTTCCCTCCATACGCCATAGGATGCTCTACAGTCATCAAAGAAAAAGGCAGTAGTACCTTTTTAGATATTTGAAATATCTACTCACTGAAAATCCAATCACACTTAAACAAAAGTGCAACCGCCGCATAAAAACATTATGAGGAGAAAAATAAAGAGACCATGAAGGGGCTTTTAACGTGCGCCATAAAACAAAAAAAGCTGGCATATTTACCTTTCACTTCCACATTTTTTACGTTTTACAGTTTTATACAGGGGGTCGTGGTGGCCTAGGGGGTAGAGCGCTGATCTACTGCTACTGGAAGGGTCCTGAATTCAAATACCGGGAAAGAGACTTTCTGCACACCCCCACTTAAAAATCCTCGCGGTTCGATTTTCTGCGTGTCAGAAAATCATAGAAAAACGCAGGTGGCTCAGGGAAAGGAACTGGCCGACCTATTTCACACGCCGATGGCTTAGTACGGGAGAAATCCAGAATTGGTACATGATTGAAAAGTCTACCCGATGTCGCTGCCAAAAAACGAAACCTAGACAGTGTAAGAAATAATTGTGCACTAAATAATAACAGAGTACTAATCTGGAATTGCTGAGTTGATTCAAAGACTGCGAACTAGCAATGGAAAATCTAAATAGTTGCCCAAGTTAATATTTTTTCATGTTAAATATTGACTTTACCAGGTTTGCCTTTACTCCACTCCCAAACCCTTTTTCACTCCATACCATACGATGGTGGAAATGAGTCATATTTTGGGCATACGCTGAGAGGGTTAACGATTTTAACTTCAGTTATAATTACCGGATAGTAGCGATTGAATGCTTAATGTAATAAAATGATAAGTTCTACAATTCAATTTGACGAAATGACAGTTTGATCTATTACAGCAATATTTGTGCGGAGTGGAAAATGAACACCTGTCGAAGCTTGCACCACGATGCCAAAATATCACACTAATGTTCAATTACGACATAGGAAACGTGCACAGGATTAAAGAACAGTTTAAGACGAACTAAAAGATACCAAGATGTTGGCAAGTAGGCAAAATCAGGATTACTTAATCACGATGAATGTACGGCAATTCGAGTTTACATCAAACTCCTTTCAAGCCCCTAGTAATAAATAGGGTGCGAAGTGCCTTATGAACCGGCTTAAGCATTCGGTATGAAATCGTGTAATCAGATTGAACGTATTTGATGCAGTTTGACTCCAGAGCAAAGGTGGATAATTTGTTTGCTCTGTGGAAAGTTCTGCAGTACTTCAGTTGAGAAGTTCCTCTCTCTGCATGAGGGAAAAATTCCGCCGAGTAAATCATGGGACCATCTCCCGTAAAATTTGTTAAACGAATCGTAAAGCATCATGCGCAAGTTACAATGGGGACGTTGAGGAAAGGCCTTCGCGGTCTAAGTTGTGATTGGGTGAAGTTGATGACGCACGAGTCCTTTGCACGCCCACTTTTCTGAAAGGAGTAAAAACATAAGTTTTTCGCCCCTTATAACTCGAGAACTACAGTACTACAGAACTACAATTGAAGGACCGAAGAACGGAAAATTCATGTCATTTTATTTTACAAACCCTATCAGATTCGATATTAAAAATATATGGTAAATGATCCCATTTCCTTCGTTTTTGCACAAATCTGAAATTTCACAAGAGTGCAAATCGGTTAGTTACAAAATTTATGGTGAATCAGAAAAGAGTTAACCTTAGTATTGCATTTGAGTGAGTAGAGTGCTTCGCCTCGTTGAAATAATAGCGGTCATTCGTACCAATACTGACTTATCAGCCGATCAAACTTTCAAAGCCCCACGACCAGCGGATAGACACCGACCGAGCCCTCATTACGCCGCTACGCCGCTCTTTATCGAGGAGGTGAGTTCAACTCATTAGCAGCTACCCGTAATTACGTTTAATGAATTATCTCAGCCGGGATATCTTGGCTGTTGGTTGCAAGTCTCTCTAGGATCATCAGTTGGAATGATTTCACCACAGACATTTCGTTTATTTAAATTCAACAGATAAGAGAGCGGAAGGGAAACGCGAAATTCTTTCACCACGAGAGACTTAATCTGTTCACTTCATCTTATTTTATGTAACACGTAAATTGTTTACATGGTAAATATAAATAGGAATCTATAGTTCATTCACTTTTTCTGAAATGCTGGAAACATTGAGAGACAATTCGTGAGCCTTCAATTATTCGTGAAGTTAGAAAATATATGTATCTCCCCTTAATAGTAAATGATGAATTTTATGTTTATTTAGCCATTCTTATTATAAACTTAACTAAAAATTCATAGATTTTCTATGACTTGATGAAAAAATAAATAAACTAGATATAAAACACGCACGAATAGGTTTTGTTAATTAGTTAACACCATTAAACATTCTTTCGATGAATCTAGCTTATTCACGAGTTCAGTCACCTGACATAAGCAGAATGACTTACATCATTATAGTACTTAAATCAGTTGAGCTTGAAAACGTTTTTCATTTATTTTAATGCCAGTCATTTCGCTGTTGAGAAATCAGATCACCAGTTCAGCCTATAAAAATTGACCTGTTTTTAAATTCCATTCGGGTTTCTTGGGATTGCTCAGAACGATTCAGAAATCAAATTGGGTCCTCTGGATCATAAATTTAATCATCGCATTGAAAACGCACTCGGCCTCCAATATTGATTGATCACCTCACACTGAAATCTTAAAACCATTCGGCGGATCCCCCCTAAAGAAAGCGCAAAAATGTCTCCTTCATCAAATTTAATGTGGACAAATTTTAATTATGGGCGATTTTAATGACCAACTTCGCCGTTAAAAGGATAAAGCAATCATTATCCGAAAGCATGCTAGGCCGTGACGGCCAATAAAATATTTTCGCCACCTATGGCGAGGAATATGATTTAGCGTCGAGCCCTCTCAATACTTAGGAACATCAGGATTGTTGATGAAAGGACTAGTCATTCAGCATTTGAATCGAAACAAGCGGAGCGGAACGCAATAAAATTAAATCTCACCGACAGAAACTTTCGCGGGCTCGTGTGCTTGTGAAACTCGATCCAAAATTTGTTTTGCTAAGGAGGATGGTGAGGAGATGAAGTGAAATCGGGAGCCGGTGATGCTGGGGGCCACTTGATAGATCGTCGCGAAAATTGTTTTCTGAGAGATCGAGGTTAAGTCAGATCACTAGATATGAGCTCTATTCAGGATTAAAAATTATTTACTTTGATTGGCCTCCGTGAATCGACCATATCTGACCACAAATCTGGCTAGGTAGAAGAGGTATCTCCGATAGAGGTTTAAGTGGAAAGATTTGGTTATTTATTGAGATGAAACCTTGACAGTTCCAGTATCGTAATACAATCCAGTATCTCTGTTGCAAGATCGTTTGGCCCTGCATTATTACGTATATATTAATATGAAATAACGCAAAGGAATTCAGTCTTTCCACAAAAAAAATAATCTTTCACTATTAAGGCAACGTTTTTATCCAAGACCTCTATGTGAAAGGAAAGGGGTGATAGATGATAGAAGAGCAGAGGCTGGTGATGTTGAATAACAAAGAAATAATGTTAGTGAGAAAGAAATTTTGGGTAAATTAAATAAATTTGGGAAGATTGAGTTATCCTTTTTACCGCATTGATGAAATGATGCCACAAATTACTCCTAGCAGCAATGAATTCACATATTTCAATTCTTCTTTAACAATGTTTTGGGGTTCTTCACTGTGTGGGTCGACTAATATCAGTGTAATTACAAAGACACGGTTGAAAAGGTTGGAATCATCGCAAAAACAATCAATGATAGGTTTAGGAGAAATTATACAAAAATTTTAATATCCCTCGCATAGATAAGTTTCACCCTAGTGTGCTCTGACTAGAATACCGACCTCCCATCTCTAGAACTCTGGGTTAAATCTTGTCTTAAATTTTACAGAATCTAAGATATAGATACCTTACCTTAAGTCCTCACCTAAAACCGTGAGTAAACCTATCAGCAGCGCTCAATTCAGAGAGTGTGTTCAGTACTACGTCCAGGAAAGAAGGCGTTGAGCTGAGGAACCTTTTGAACTTCAATTGAGTAAACAGATACTGAGGTCAGGTTCTCGCCCGTCCGGCGCTCAAAAGGATCGGAAAAGAGCCAACGGATAGCCCAATATTAATTTGTTCACATGATCACAGCCATTGGTCTTTCTCTTAATAACCACAATTTTGAAAGAATATAGCTAATGAATCTCAGATGAAAATAGCCATGCATACTCGGCTTCTTTCCCTCATAGGCCGGGTGCGAGTCCCATTGAAAATTGCATTGGAATCTTCAGTTGGGAACCTTATAGATGACATTCCATATTCAATACTTAGGCGGTTGCATGGGACGTATATATATAACTATATATATAAAATACTTTATACTTATAAGCTATAATACCCATGGTGCCTTTCGTTGAGGGCAGACTAATGCTGACGCCGTGGTTCTCTCCATCCTTCCTTCTTTCTCTGTCCTACCATATTTACACCAATCCTCTCAGTCTGGGAGGCATTTAAGTGTGGGACGGACTTGATAACACTGATAATGATGCAAACTCGCTAAAACTATTAACGATCTCCGTTGACATGAAATCTAAGTAGTTGCCCCGTGTGTAGTAACTTTTATTACTATGAAATATATAAAATTACAAATAAAGAGGGTCCTTAGTGCCCTGTCGGTGAAGAAGTGCCACAGAGATACGTTCGATAGCTTTAAAGAAATCTACTTTTAGTTGGTATATATGGTTTTACCTGTTACGCCGCCGAGCACTCTACAACCTTAGTTAATCTGACTGGCCGATCTAACTTTTAGAAGCAATAAGTAACTCAATGAATACTTGAAGGATTTGTGGTGCGTATCCAACGCAATCGGTACGCTGGTAGTATGGCACAATGCCTATGACCCGGTGATTCATGCTCGATCTATCTTACAGTCTTGGGTAGCTTGTTTAAGCTACTCTTTCGTGAGGATAATCTCGCCGTGGGGATTTGAAGAGGGCCATAACAGTGACCTCGCGATTGTATCGTCTTATTTTTCACTACCCATGATCGAACCGATTGCTCCTATTTTTCTCTAAACTATAGGGCAGCCATAAATTTGTCGCGTGTTAACGGCCACTAACCAAGCAGGCGCTGTCCGCCGTCCTGTCTCCCTCCAACTTAGGCTGGAGGAAATCGTATTGGGATCGAGATATGGTGGATTTGGATGTTTTCGCTCTTCACTGTTCTCTTGAGAAAAAAAACGGAGGATATTCACTTAGCTTTTTACGTCGCGATTCGTCCCCCGCAGTGAAGGAGGGAAGGTGTGAACCACAGAGGAAAGCACGGATGAGCAGTTTGCTTCCATTTGCTTTTTTTGACCCCATTTCACGACAAAAACAGCCCTTTTTTCGGGAGAGTGAATCATTTAATCATTTCCGTGATAGGTATAAACGGCTTAGTTGGAGGAAAGAGAGGTTTTGGATGATTGGTGGACCGGGTCGAGACGACGGCTTTCGTTATGAAAGGATTCTTATCCATCTTCGGGAAGATATTCGCATCAATAATTAAGGGAATGGATCCAATACTTCATATGTATTAGATCATATCCATATTCGAAACATAATGCGCTTTAGACCGGGAGGAATGGTACAAGAACGGGAATAGATGGATGAGTGGTAAGATAGGAGAGTAACTCGGCGTTGGGAATTAGCCAGCACTAAACGAAGGCGCCAAAGTGACCACAGCTTAACGTCCCATCCAACGGACTCGGTACTGAACTCGATCTGCCACTACCAGGGTTCAAACCCGGGCCAGAGCTTTAACCACCATACATACCAGACCCCCGATCCAGCCCTATCAACAAACAATATTTCTATGCATGTGAGCAATATATTCCATTGATAATTAATCCTAAGAATGTTGTTATTCGAGAATTTTCTCCTCTCGCAGACCATAATTCATCACAATTAAATTTCATGCATAGGGGAATAAATTTAACTGGCGAAATGTATACCCATGCTTTGTAGATACCAAGTAAACGTTCATTATCGAAAGTCTTTCGGATAATTTTTAAATAATTCATTTTGATAAAGGGCGTACTTAATTGAGAGTTAAAGCTTTCGTGGCGGAAACAGATTTATGTGTGCGAATGATTTGCGGTGTGGTATACTTGTACGATATATGTTAATAAGGTAAAATGATTGCGTTCCTGGAGAGAACTGAGAACTACATATGTTTTATATTGATAATATATAAAACAATTTCAAATAATAAAAAAATTCTGTACAGCCTAAAATAATACATTTTCTTGGGATAAATGTCCTCCAGTGAAATGAGGGACAGACGTCCATGATGTTTAGATCTTAGGCCGACTAATATTTGTATTCATTCCACTGAAAAAGTACGTCAACCTTACCAAGAACCCGGATCAACACATATTGCAGGGAAAAATGGCTCCTGAGTAGCTAAACTGGTTATAGTACTCAGCGTGATAGCTGATGGACCTAAGAGTGAGTCCCGATCAGGAAAGGTGATTTTTTCCGTGGAATCCTTGCGCGCGTGGCCATATCAGTAGGTACTTCACTCCGTGAAGCTAAATTGCGGTTAAATCACTCACAATAATATCCTGAAATCCTCACATCATGAGTTGTTTTTTTAGGCTTTAAGTAGCTTCGAATTTTCTTTGATCCATAAAAACGGAATACGTAATTTTACCCTAACCCATTGACTGGTTGCAACTTGTGTCCATTGCGTAATTAAGATCACACAATCTCCGTTCATCCACTTATATTCTCGACACCTAAAACAGATGACATAAATCAAGATTCATCGATTCTCAATCTCAATGGTAGTTACGGATTTAAAACTTATATTAACCTCGTCATGACTCGGGTACTTTTTTCACGTCAAGCCGTTCCGGTTGCTGTGGCCTACTATCGACTGCTACTCGAAATCCGGCATCAGAAGAGGGTTTTTTTCAGTACACCAGTAACCTCTTCAGTTCTGCGTGGAGACCTTAGGTTTCAATCTAATGTTCTCCATCCACCAGATGGGATATTGAACTGCCGACGTATTGTCTCCTCTCTTGAAGAAAGAGTGGGTGATGCCGACGGCAGGTTTCTTTTGTCTATTACACCAATCCTAATAATTCTATCTAAATGTAATCACATATCAATTCTTCATACACACTGTACCCTCAGCTGTCGGTTACTTCCAATTGCAGCTACAGTGACATTGAATTTTTGGACAGCTTAAATCGTCTTAATACATCCAACATTTAACGCACTTTTTTCATAACAAAAGGGTTGCAATGACTGAAATCTTAATAATGACATCGATGAAATGGCAAGAAATTACACTATTTATTTTCTCTGACAACATTATTTGAGTAATTAAATTTCCCAAAGTAAGACTTGAATCCGTCACGTTAATCGATACACCTCCCACAGCTACTCCGCGCCAAAAATATCTCAAAGATTGTCAACACCAATTCTTGAATGCGATGTGATCCGCGAGTAGTCACGGAAGACAAAACTGGGGATTGGGTTATTATCGTGGCTATAATACAGGCTTCCCATTCTGAGGGCCCAGGTTTGAATCTGTTGCAAAGATATTAAATTGAAAAACCGGCCCCCTACAGGAGTGCTGTGTGGAGAGCACTTCAAGTTCAGTACTACGTTCGCAGGATTGGACGTTAAACCAACCTCACGAGCAGACTAATGCCAACATCATGTCTATCTCCACCTTTCCTCCGTTCCATAAAAACTTCCTACCTCTACCCAATCACCTATTACCCTAAGATGCCGCCAATGGCCTTAGAAGTCGATCGTATCCCCTAAGTAACCACAACTGAGCTTAGGCTTCTTCCTCTTCCAATTCAAAGATCCAGTCATACTGACAGTCACATTCAAGTCCATACTAACAGACGCACAGAACACCCCAACAAACCCTTCATGCCCTCGACCAATACATCTTCCAAAACTATCATCCCTTCTCCACCTTCCGTCCCACATTCCCCGGGACCTTGCACTTCAGCGTCCTCTTCCGCCTCTCTACCCACCGGAGGTGGAGACGGCCCTATAAAAGGACGGAGAAGGGTCGTAAGGGTTGAGTGAGGGAGGGAAGGAAGAAGGAGAAGGAGAGAAGACTCGGTTAGGAGAGGGGGGTAGGCTAACATAAGCGTATCCGCAAGGAGGGGAGGGTGGTAAGAATGTGTATTTTTTACGACTCGTATAAGTGGGAGCAATAATTCCACGGTGTTGGTCATGGCGAAAGAGGTTTAGTGGGAAAAATGAGAGGTATCGAATGGTTAGGATTAAAATCGAATAGCAAAAAAAAATATCGGAGGAATGGACCCATTTCAAATCCGACAGTTGATTTAATGGGCGTAATATTTGAATGCTTAAATTGAATTCTTACGATGTATTCCGGCGGGTGGGACCGTGGGGCCGGGTGGAAAGGGAATACGAAGGGGCGAGAGAGTAAGTCGAAGAAGGGAAGAGGAGAGTAGGACTAGTATTTTTACTCCTTTATTATCCTTTGGCCGTAAAAAATGTAAACGCGGGAAGATGATGAAATATAAGGAGCAATAAAATCCGTTCTGATGGGGGCGGAAGGGGAGGAGGGGTGCGGGGGAGAGGAGGAATGGGAGGGAAAGACGCGCCCGGTGTTATTTAAATATGTGTCGGCTCAAATGCCTTCCTAAGAAGTGATTGCTTCATTCTTTATTCTTGGTCGAGTAGGAAATCGACGATGGATCAATTAGATCCCGGCTTCGATGGGAATGGCTTTTTCCGAAGACGATAAGATTGGCAAATTGTTTAAAATTACGCGCGAATGGTCAATTTCCAGACGCCGTGTCGTAAAAGTGCCGCATTAATTTGCGAGAGAGCAGTCTAACGGGCGAACGCATTTATTCTACCACTCCGGGGGCACTAATGGAAGCTGTTTCAGTCGGACGCGAAGGAATAACTATATATTTTATCGAGAGTATTCCAATCATAGACTCCAGGATCTCCGACACTGATCTCTCAACTCCGTGCCGACACGATCAAACCAGGGCGATGACTTTTGCTGGGAGCCATTTGCATCGCGAAGATGATCTTCCGTCACGACACGAAAATAATTAGCTGGCGTGTTCCTGTTAGTTAAAAAAAATATCTCGAAAATCGTTGCCCAACGCCTATCATATGCCGAAAAATCACACAATTAAAAGATAACGTCCCTAAAAACTTCCCTAAAACGATCATTAAAACAGTTGGTAAAAGTATGAAATCGTCGGCCCAGTAAAACCATCGGCTGCGGGTTTTAGATGGATAAAGTGCCCGCATGACAAATCTAAGATCAGGTTTCGATTACCGCCTTGGGCATGTGTTTTGTGCTCGTATTAGGGCTAACCTTAGGCTTAGGTTAGGTGGTACCATATAGCTATAGCAGCTGGTGGATTGACAACTAATTCTACTTCTACTTGAATCACATATTAAAGTAGGCTGGGAACCAAACGATTCGCTTTATTATTTGTTCTTCAACATGAAAAGACATTCCTAGACTCTAGATAAACTTGAATGCAGCAGTAAGTAAATTTATTATTTGAGCATTATTGCTACAATTCATTCAGACACTAATTTAAATAACCCAGGGGTATATACTAACACAGAATAAAACAAGTCACGTCTAGCAGGGAAGAAAGATATCCATCTAAATATCACGCCGTGTCGTAAAAGTGCTATACTAAACTGTAGCTACTAAACAAACTTAATGATTCTCTCATTCGATGAATAGTTAGAGCCGAGGTTAGGGAGATTCGTACAAAAATATTAGATAATATTCTCCCGCAGAGGAAAGTGAATAATTAATACTGTGACAATATAATGTTTTCACAATAACTGCGAGTTAAGATATTTTGACCAAAATGTAGACGGTGACAAAATTCCATACGTAGGTATGTGTTTAACCCGTTTTCTCATTTTTACCATCCATTTTCCTCTTATGTTTGCATTATTTATATACAACTAGTTTCCACCGTCAGAGTTCTTCTAAAACAGTACTCGCCTCAGAGAGCACGATCATGACATTCATAATGTAGCGTGCTTGCTAAGACTTCATCTAGAATAAGACAAGGAGATCAGCGTGAAGTAATTGGTTCAATGTTGCATATTTTACAAACAGGCCACAATGAGATACTGAAAACTCTACCGTGGCGTTGGCGGGCCTCAAGCAGCCTTGAAAGTTGGAATTAATACCCGGAGTAGGCTAAAAAAATCGCCTTCATCACATTCACGATGACAGGAAATCATTGCTTACCCTGGCCACGGTGAGAACGAAAGCATCATGTGTGAAAATCACACAAAAGAAGCGCCGGTCTGATGCAAAGAGCCTAGGAGCAAAAAAATGAGTGAATGAAATGGATCGATAAATATGTATTTGTGTTTTTTTTTCGCTTTCCATTTCAATCGAGACTTCTCAACTCTCCTCAACGTTGCGACGTCACTATTATTGGTCAGTGCGAAAACAATTACCACCGCAGCCTCCATTCTCGCCGAGTACACAACACGCATCGCGCACCGTCATTTTTTTACACTTCCCGAGGCCTTTCGGCTTTTCATCGTCGATGGCTCGAAGCCGGAGGCGACTGATCGAACATCGAAAGCCTCGAAGCGACGCCAGAGTGGTCGGCGGTGGAGGGGGACGGGGGAAAAGCGGTCGAAAGGAGGGCACAAAAGCGAAGGAGAAGGGAGGAGAAACACGGGAGGGTAGGTAATGGGCGTAGGGTGGCCGGGATGGGGCGGGACACTGGTGGGGGGAGGGGATAAGATGAAGAAAGAGAAGGGTGTTGGGGTAAGAAGGTGGGATAATGCGATAGTGTAAGGTATGCAAGCGGTTTTAAGACTGAAGGAATGTAAATGCGATGTGTTCACGTTTTCTGGGTAATGACGCGTGGAGTTACGAAAGAAGATCATTGAAAGGTGCCGTTCAATGTTCGGATTCCATTTCGATTATCTCAGTCCGATACTAAAGGAAGGAGAAAAACCAGGATTTTATCCGTGTGTATATATCGATATTGTGATTTGCACGAAAGATGTTTTTGGGGCTTCAAATTCAGTATTTTTTGACCCTTACCACACTTACGAAATCATACGTTAATCATGATGTGGTAATGTGGTCGGCAATGCACCGGATTTTCAACCAAAGGGTCGCGGGTTCTAATTCCACCGCGGGCATAGCTGCTGCGTTTGTTTTAAGATTAAGAGCATCATAAAGTTAGGTCTGACGAAGCCATGTAACCTTATGACTAGGAGCTCTTCAAACCTAATTCCAAAACTAATACTTTACAAACTTTGACCATTGGCTATGAATTAGTGATCCGATTTTCGTTTTATATCAGGCATTTGTTAGTATTAGGAAGATACACCTTTCCTCTTCAGTGCATGACCAAAACTTTCATATGTGCTGTTATTTGAAACTTTTATCATCGCATCGTTCTCTAGAGCCGCGTGTCCTAAACGAATGGGCCCAAATCATGGCATGGGATTTCAAGACGTGGTCGATAGGGCTAAAATAACCCATACTCATTACTTACGCTCCTTACCCATTCTTATGAAAGAATTTTTGTGCAAAATGTCTATTAATAATATACTTGTGCCACCTCGAAAAAAACAGAGTATTTTTCTTTGTGTAGGTAGGTACTTAGTTGGTCTTAGATTTGTTACGGAGTTGGAATGTGGGATGCAGGAAAAACCCGCTCTCCTAAGTCTGAATTTTACCGTGCGAAGCCGCTGCAATGAAACGTAACAAGGGGGGAAGGATACCAGGAAAAATGACTTTTGCTGAAGATTAAGAATTTTTTGTCTAAAAAAAGGAAGTAAAACTTTGGAAAATCATTAAAGTGTGATTTTTATTTTTTTTTATGAATTAAGCTCTGTTTGTTGTACATTCATGCATTGTGCGTGAGAAACTCCTATTCCAGTACATCTTGGTTTTGTAGAGTATCCCTCGTAGTTTACCTCCGCCTGTTTTGCTCATGAACAGGCGGAGGCCTCTGCATTGCATTATTTTAAAATAAAGTTATTTGAAAACATGGTTGTCACAATCACTACCTTACCTGCATAACAGAGGTTTTAGTTCAAAACCCCCGGCTTCAATTACAGAAACAAGAATTGCAAAATTTCGACCGTTAATCAAAGCTATGATGTGTGACATTGTGATCGGCGACTGCTGCAATCGTAAGAGATATCGAAAAGCCTCAACAAATGAATAGGCATTCAACGAGGCGAAGTTATCAGGCGATCATTCTCCCCTGAATTTCTGCGGTTACCCAGAGAAGAGCGCTGCTAGCTACGACATTCACCAGAAATATTTGTGCCACGATGCGAAGAGATTTGATGCTGTGTGATAGGTGTGATAGTTTCAGTGTACCGGAAAATCGACTCGATTGCTTGTGGTCGTCACACTCCTTCCATCGATAAAACTATTCCAAGTCAGTACTCGGCTGAGATCTCCCTCGTTATGGGTTTGTCCTCTCATGAAATGCCAGAAACCTCCAATATTCCTCTCTGACGACGATTCATCACTAAACTCAGATTTAAAATGAGCTAATAAAAGCTAAGGCTTTGTTATAGTGGTTTTTTAAAAGTTTTATTTAATATCAATTAATGCAATCTCGAATTTCCACATTGAAACTCAAGGACAACTTTGCTTGCAAAGTTAATTTAAAAAATCAAATACCTCCTAGAATGAAGATTATTTTATAAAGATTTATGTCATTTAGATTGATTCAGAGTGTTAAAAAGAAATTATTGTGAAGGCCAACTCGAGTTTTCACCTGGAAACGTCTTTTGTTGATGCTTGCTATCTGTAAACGGTAAAACAGATGGTGAAATAGCAATCACAAAATACTTGAGATTGACGGAGAGACTACCCGCCATTACAAATATTCTCCTTTCAAGTAATCTACATGATACTTAATTATATCACCTACATCAAAATGCTTGTGAATAGTCCCTGCATGTGCTGCAATGGTGGACAGTCCCTCCAATATAGGTTTCGTGTCTCCCTTCCCAACCAACGTTCTTATGTTTCATGCATTCAATCTCCTAAAATATTTCCGCATTCTTGTCTTCATGCCAACTTGACAACCCTTTACCACCCTCTTCCGTGGTAGCCAAACTTTATTCTCCCTTTATCACCCTCTTTTATGCTCTGAATATCTTCCATTTGAATTTGACGCATTGTTCAAGTTACGCCAAACGACCACGTTTCTTCTCATGCCAAGTTTAATTCCTCTCACTTGTCTGCCTCCCCATGCTCTGTAATGCCTCCTTTCTTATAGTCAATCCCTTAAGTTTTGATGAGAAATTAAACCCACACTACGAGTTAGTGAAATTTAAACTACTAATAATTCACAAACACCAGGATACATTTGAGAGATAATCCTAATCTAAGAAGATGTTGTAGTATAGTTGATAGCACGCAGGCCAATGAATCAATCAATATTTTAAGTGCATAACTTTCTAAATTATCTGAATGATACTGATGTCCACGGCCAGAGTGCAGAGTCTTAAGCAACCGCTAATTTTCTTTGGTCGGACTGGTATGTTATTAAGACTCTCTGGAGAGAACAGCATTGTTTTGAGCAAATCATAACGCCGGGAGTACACGTCCTGACGATCTCAAGATTAGGTTGGGCTGCGTGTTCGAGAAGAGCTCGTTAATCTCCGCTCCTCACCCTTCTAAAAATAAAAAAAATCAACAGTCCTGGGGCTATTCCCATCATTGATTTCGCCCGGGAGGAATGCTATTGTCGCTCCCGCGGGAAGATGGGAGGACCAACAAAAGGGGACACGCGGATAATGGAAAGAGAATTAGCGTAGGGAAAGGATACGGCAGAGAAAGAGAGAGGGGGAGAAGGGGAGGGTGAGAAGGGGAGGGAGAGAGGACATTTAAAAGAACCGAGAGGAAGGGGGAGGGGAGGGAATCTCTTGATGGTCAGCCTCATTGGGGAGGGGGATGGGTGACGGAAACATTATACGCACACGGACGGATGAAGGCGGGCGGCGCATAACGCTGGATGCTGAGTGACTTGTGGTCGGAGAGCAGATGGGGAGGAGGAAGGGGGCGCCGTGAGATTGGATGTGCGTGGTGGGGCGGCGGAGGCGGCGTCGAGGGAAAATCACTGAAGCAAAGAATGACGATGCCGTGGCTGAATGAGTGGTGATGGTGCGAAGTATGCGAGGAATGAGATAAACGCCTCGACCCATTCGCTTTCGGGGAGGGGGGTGGAAGGGATCGTAGGGGGGAAAGTAGAGAGAGGGAGAGAAGGTGGGGTGCCCGTCGCACACCGTTCTTTTGAGCGGAAAAGAACCGTCTCCGGAAAGAATGCCCTGGCTCGAAGCTACAAGAAACGCAGGTGATTTTTTTTTCATTTTGAGGAACCCATACGTCCGAGAGAGGAATCAATTCTCAATGCCGTTGGGGAGTGAGTGACGAGAAAGAAAAAGATATCGTATTTTTCCACAAATCCTCACATCCTTCCGCTTCGGCGAGGTTTTTCTCATAATTTCCATAATACGACATGCATTTTTCGTCCATTACCGTCATTCATGATTCGGGTTCATTCAAAGCCGTTGATTTCACGATTATCTCTCTCCCCCCTCTAAAGGAGGCAGCGTTGTCCTCACTCAAAGGGTCTCTCTGTTCGGAAGACGCGAAAAGGCATGACTAAAATATTCTGTGATCAATACCTTCCAAGGTTTTGAAACGCTCCGCCGTCATTTGAGACCCTCAACGTCTTTCCTTAGCATAACGGCTTTTCCACCGGGGAAGGAGATATTTCAGATTATGATGCTACGGTGGTTTTCCTGAAGGTGTCTTGAAGTGGATTTTGAAAATAACCAACTATTAAATTAGAGAGATTATAATATATTAAATTTGCTCTTTCGTGGACTTTTCCCCAGAAAATGGACAAAAAATAGAACGGAGTATTTCTAAAAGACACCCGCCCAAGAGTTTCTTCAGATACCCGGCCTTTTCCATAAACCTTGACTAAATTCTCAATACGCAATGAGCGGTAGCAGTTGCTCATTTAGTGTGAGAAAACTCAATTCTGGTTCTGCTAAATGCTTGGCACTTTGAAAGTGCGATATTCGGCACAAGATCAATTATAACGAAGCTGCGTATCTTTATGAAAATCGACAGACAGCTTTGGTAATAACTTTCACCGATATGCGAATTTTAACTTCATCGTACGACTCCTTATGACGCTATCATCACAGATCTATTCAAAATTTGAGTTTAAGAATGTAGGAAGATAAAGAAAATTAATTTAACATGGGAGAGTAGGGTTTTACGAGTCTGTCGCATACAATTCCGTCAATTTACTTTCTCTCTCTCTCAATTCTCTACTCTCTTTCTCTACTCTCAATTCATAAAAATGATAGATCATTATTTTGAAACAATTCAAATGATTTCCATTTGTTTACATCGATAACCAATACATTCATTCACTAATACGGTGCAAGACCTCAATCAAACACTCTGACATTACAGGTGAAGGAATGAACTATGATTTGAGAAATAAATGAATATTTCACTTCATATTTCTTGATAAAAGACCATGATTAAGATACTGGGCGCCATTATAGTTACAAATTATAGTTGCCTAGACAATGACACGAAATATCGAAACCATGGTCGATTACAGAGAAATGGAATTTTGTATTAAAATCGAGTTTCCTTCTTCCTTTAAAAGTGAACATTAAACATAGACACACAAAAAAGGGGGACACTCACATAAGTATATCGGAGACTTTTTGGCACTCATGGCATCATTGTACATCCGACATCTTTATAGACAAACACATATGTACCCGAAGTCCTCATCAGGATTTTTCTACATGATATTGAGGATTAATGGAGATTTTCAGCTGGTAGAAAGGGTATACAGACGTAGGAATGCACAACATATTAAATGCGGTGCGAAGAGAAGAAAATGGAAGGAGAACGTAATGTGAGTTACAGACATTTTGATGGCTGCAAAACATGGAAGAATGTTTGGTGAGGAGGATATTGAATGGTATTTTGTGGGGCTGAAGGATGTGAAGAGGTTAAAAGGGAGATAATGTGGTGCAGGTGCAGCGTAATGCGAGATGATAGGCTTCAAATGGGGGAAGAGAGTGAAGGGGCTGTTCAAGACTCTCCCCTATTTGGAGGAAAACCTGCAATCCATTTCGCACGGCTGTCATTCATCAAGCTGAGGTCCCATAGCTCGCCAAGTAGAATGAGGTTATGGCGGTAATAGACGCCTTCATTCGAATTTCCCTTGCTATCATACCACTCCACCTTCAACGCATCGAATCTCTATCCCGAAACTCTAAAGCATGAAGTATGAGTCGGTTGTCCCTTGAATGGAATTTGTTCGTGAACTCGGATGCCTTGTTGATTGCACACCAAATTGAAGCTGCTGCGTAAATATTAACTGCATCACGAAGTAATAGTTATAAAGACGAGGTGCCGAACATTGAGATACCTTGTGCCAATAAGAATGGGAGGGTATTTGGGGAGAGGCAGGTAGGTCCAGGAAGCGGGGTAAGTGTGGAGAGAAACCCGGAATCAATACTACTCCGTTGTCAACGAAGGGCGCCTTGGGGTCAACGGTTTAACGTCCCATACGACAGACGAAGCATTGCACTTCAAGTACTCTGATGACATAACTCTCATAGCAGATACAGAGAGGGATCTGAACAAGATTCTAGTAACCATGGAAAGGACAATGGCCAGATATCAGCTGAAGATAAATAAGAAGAAGACTAAGATATTGGTAATCAGCAAGAAAGAAGAGCCCAAAACCAATGTCAAACTAGGAAAACAAAAGCTAGAAGAGGTTAATGAGTTCTGCTATCTAGGAAGCCGAGTAACCAGCGATGGACGAAGCAAGAAAGAAATAGTGAGTAGAATAGCCCAGGCAAAGAGGGCATTCTATCAAAAGAAGAATCTACTTACAGCTGAAAATACAAGGGTAGAAGTAAGGAAACAATTCATCAGAATGTGCATCCGGAGCGTGTTTCTCTATGGCGATGAGGCATGGACGATGACAGCAGCAGAGAATAAAAGGGTGGAAGCATTTGAAATGTGGTGCTACAGAAGAATGCTGAAGATTAAATGGATAGACCGAGTAAGTGACGAGGAGGTCCTAAGAAAAGTAGGAGAAAAGAGAAGTCTGCTGAAAACTCTAAAAGGAAGAAGGGACAACTTAATCGGTCATATCTTGAGACACGATGGCCTGATGAAGACAATCGTCGAGGGAAAAATGAACGGGAAGATTCCAAAAGGCAGGCCTCGTATGAGTACATGGAACAGGTTGTGAAGGATGCAAAGGAGAAGAATTACGTCACAATGAAAAGGTTGGCCGATAGATGAATCGAGTGGAAAGCTGCGTCAAACCAATCCTAGGATTGTTGACCAATGATGATGATGACCACACAGCACTCGAGTAGAGACTAGTGTACCGTAAAAAATCCTTCCCTATACTTGTCATTTGAACCCGAACCCTCGGGTTGGAAAAACAATGCAGTATCCAACCCGTATCCATCAAACTCACTCAGTGAATCAACTCGAAGTTTGATTTGGATAGGTCATGGTAGAGCTTACCCCGGTCTAAGCCACAGCCGTGTGAATTTCACACATTCGGGGTAAGGGGGCCAGTTCCTTTCCCTGGGCCACAGGTCATGGTAGAGCTCACCCCGGCCTAAGCCACAGCCGTGTGAATTTCACACATTCAGGGTAAGGGGGCCAGTTCCTTTCCCTGGGCCACCTTGCACTCCGAGGATTTTTCGTTCGGGGGCCTCCTAAGGCTTCACCCGGATTTGAACCCGGGACCCTTCGATCAGTAGCCAAGCGCTCCACCTACTAGGTCACCACGCTTCCAACTCTTTACTTATAGTACGAAAAATAAAATTAAATCAAACGTGGTAACCAGGATGGTGACACAATGGCCAGACAACATGAATATCGCGGGTTCGAATCCCAACCAGGAGGGTGTGTTTGAAACCATCGGGATTATCTTGCATAGACAACCAAGGAGTTACGTGGTACAATCACGAATGGTTTGAAAATTTGATGTGTATGGATCACCCATTATAATCTCACTCATTATTTTTACTCAAGTCCGTCTCATCCGGGAGCTCTATACTTGAGATTGATGAGAAAAAAAACACTCAAATAAAAAATGAGTGAGATTGAAATAAGCGATTCAAAGAAAATTTGAAAGTTGCGGACCATTCATGTTTGTACCACGTGACTCCTTGGTTACCTATTCGAGATAATCCCGACGGTTAAAAGCACACCCCCTAGGTATGTATGCTGTGTTGTCCCATTATTAAGATCGCAGGTTATAGGTATTGCGCGACCTTATTCCTACCTTGCCTGTAGCAGCATATAAAATCAAAGATTACTTCAAAAATCAAGCTTCAATTATCTTCCATTCCTTCCCTTGACTCCGATAGTTTGCTATTAACTCATTATTATTATTATTTAACCCTGTACGGGATGAAGATAAACCAGAGGGAAACGAAAGTAATGCGGTTTTCAAGAACAAAAAGGGCCGGTATAACGATAAAAGTACGAGGTCAGAAGCTAGAGCAGATAGAACAATTTAGCTATCCAGGTGGTGTGTTGGAAACAAAAGGGTATAGCAGCCTTGAAGTGAGAAGGAGAATTGCATTGGCAAAAGAAGCTTTTACTCGTAGGCGTGAACTAATGACAGGGAGGGAAGTGAAAGAAAAGTTGAGTAGGGAAGTGAAGAAAAGACTAGTGAAAAGATTAATATGAAGCGTTGCACTATATGGGGCGGAAACGTGGGCTTTGCGCAAAGAAGAAAATAGACTTAGGGCTTTTGAGATGTGGGTGTGGAGAAGGATGAAGAAAGTAAAGTGGGTCGAAAGGAAAAACGAACGATGAAGTGCTAGAATTGGTAGGAGAGGAAAAAAATTTTATAGATGAAATTAGGAGAAGAGTGGATGGGAAAGTTAATAAAAGGGGATGGTGTTTTGAAGGAGGTGATTGAGGGAAGAGCGTTTGGTAAGCGGGGAAGAGGGAGGAGAAGAACGGGAAGCTTGGATGGAATGATGGGTGGCAGTAGGTATGAGGGGCTGAAGAGGGACATCGTGTGAAATTTAGGGGGTGGGAAGAATTAAATGTCCATTTAGACCTACCTTCACCGGTGGAATACTAATAATAAAAATAATAATAATTCAACCCTGGTGACCCCACACCACCTGCCATACGCTCCTGCGGCGGCTCGCTGAGTGATGTATGGATGCAGATGAACCATCGCGCGTTCGCTCACGACTGGCAGCCTGACTCCGTCACGCATCCGCTCTCCTCGGAGCGCGAGAACAATAAAAAAAAAGATGGGAAAGGAAAAAAAAATATTAATCCCGCGTAGCAAGGAGTGAGCAGCTCTTACAAGGGTACATAACTCCCGTGGTTTGGCCTATCGCAACGACGGCTGCTGCTTCGCGGCCGGCCGCACCGACTCGGGGTGACGTCGCCATGCGCTTTCCTGCTTGCTTGAGACTTTCGGCCCGGCATCGGACGTGTTCGGCGCAAATGGAGTTCCCTGTTCTCCCTGGACAGCTGACGTGGACCACGTACGGTGGAGGGGGTCGGAGACGGGATTCAGGGGAGGTTGCAGGAGCCAGAGGAATGTCAGGGGGGGCGGGAAAGGGTTGACAAGGGGGAGGAAACCCGCGCGATCTCGAGTGCGCGCATACACCCTCTTGGAGGACGGAGTGGTAGCGGCGGGGCTTATGGAAATACGTTGAGCGCGCGGACACGTCACTCAATGTCTCCTGCGGGGGAAACTCCTCGCGTAGGAGAGAAAGTTTCGGCTTTGGGCAAGGGAGGGAGGGAAAAGGGGATGGAGAGACATGTCGGTACACGCTCGCGACACCCCACCTCGGTAACATGCGCTCCGCGGGATGGCCGTAGGGTCATGCTGTTGGACTCGAGCCGCCCGTCACGAACGAGGTGCAATCCGGCGCGAGGAAAAATTGTGTTGAGGTCGCTTTTGGCACTCGATCCAGCCCGAGGGATTGATATATTCAAGGGGAATTGAATTTACACGCCGCGGCGATGCGAACACCGGCCTCCTGCAACAACCTCCACGAGAATCATTGGGTTAGGAATTGAACTTGTTTATTTTTTTTCGCGAATTATTCATTTGGCTGGTAAAGACTTATGGCCGTTGTTCGCTTCCGATGTAAAACTATTTTATTGGCTGTGTTTATGGTTTGATAGACTCATTTTTTATGACTACTATATCTGAACTCATTCTTAATGGGTGTTATACGTGTGTTCTTTGCTAATTCGATGGCACCATGAATTTCACTAAAACCATATTGCACCAGTTTTTTGTAATTTTACGACACTACAAAGTGATTTATCTTTTCGGATTTCGTTATTCTTAAAGTGCCACCTCCCCCTTTAAGGCAGACTCTATTCCATTACTCGACCAGAAAACAAAATGATGTGTGGCGGATTTTCACTGAGTACATCATTTCCATATCAAATCTTGACGTGCCTTGGCTCATGTATATGGCGTAAGGACTATTTTAATTTGATTTGTTTGAGTAATTTGATAATTGTTTAAAAAATCTCCCTCAATGTCGTTAGATACAATTTTTTCAGCCAGTCATAAGTAAAAATGACTTTAAAAAGTGATTCCTTTCCATTCACGTTTGTGCATATAGAGCATATTATTCCCATAATTGCTAGCATTTACATACTCAAGTAGTTGACATGTAATAAGGTCATGGTTTATTATATCTGGTACATGTAAATTATCAGTTAATTTGCACGTTTAATTATTGCAGTGGTAACCCACAATGCTGGTTGCGAAAAGTACGATTCACAGGTGATGTGAGTATTAACAGAAGAGCGTATCCGTATTCATTTTCAAATCTCTAAAGTATTTACATGGGAATGCCTAAAGTAGAAAACAAACGAAATTAAACAGGATTAGTAATTTATTCCTTATTGCTGTAATAGTGTGCGTATATTACTTATTTTAATATTTTATTTGAATGCCGTAATAATTCCGTAATAGAAATATCGTAATTTTATGTTAAGGTATTGCAGTTCTACTCATGGTTGGGCAATATAAGAGAGAATGAATTTATAACTTCCTGAAATTACTACTCCGCCTGAAAGGATAATAGGTTAATGAATAAGATCATAAAAAACGTTTCAATCTAAGGTGATTCGTGTGCGTCTTTGAAAACTCACACGAATGTCAAAAATTTTTCATCAGATACAGTTTTCCAGACCACAGTAATAAATGATTTGATGGGACAAGCATTTTTTTAGCCTTGGCAAACCCTGGCATACACAAGGGTTACATGGAATCATATTAACAGTCTAGTTATTTTGCATTCAATTCTCTCACCGATTCGTAAGAATGCAACGAAGACTGGCACAGGCTGAAAATCCAATTTACTGAGCGCACTTGGCACGATAAAAGATAAAAAGATCGTACTGCCACAGAGTTGAGGTCTTTCAAGAGAGGAAGCAGGCAGAATAGAAGATAACAACTTCCATCCATCCCAACCTCGGCTGCAGAGGATTATCCCATTCTATAAAATTCACATTTCACCCCGCGTTTTACCACAATTTTCCCCCGACCCGCCAACTTCCACGCGTTTTCATCCCAGATCCGCGCGAAGCCCCATCGCGCTGAGCCACGCCTAGCTGGAGAGGCATGACTCGAGTCGGCTCCGAATGTGACGTTCCACGAATTCGATTCAAAAGGATCCACGCAACGCCGCCTCCCTACGTCGGCCGATTCAAAAGCGTCCCCGCGCGCGCGCGAGCAATCCTCCCCCGTCCTCCCCTCCGGACTCATCCGAATTAGATTAAGGTCGAGACGACGACCACCTGAGGGCCGAGAGCAGCACCCTTCCCTCCAATCACAAGCAAGGGCACTCCGAGACGGCGGCGGCGCCTGCCGCAACGGTTTTATCTCCGCTACTCCAACCCTCTTGAGGCGGACACCGTTCTTCTCAGCCGCCCCACCCTCTCGCAAATCCCTCAAAAACCTCCATCCTCCCGTCATACCCGTCTCACTCTCTCACAAGCTACGTGTTGAACCCGCCTCTCCCCTACCATTGAGGTACGGACAACCGACTCCACATGGGATAATGCACCTTGCCTTCACACTCGCTCAGGGCGCATTCTCTCCATCCCTCGTTCTCCAGCTTTCCCACAGTTCTCGAGTGTATACGAGCGAGGATAGCATTCCCACCCACTTTTACGGATCTCGACCTTGTCTCTCTCCCTTCTTCACCTCACGGTCCTCTTTCCATCGCGTTCAACACGCGAGTTTCACCATTGTTTACGATTCTTACCGCATCTTTCGGTCCATTCATGAATGACACTTTATCCACGTGGAAGTTTGGACTTTATGTTCAACAATCGTGGTTCATCCGGTGCACAAATTATAATAAATGTATTAATTTAAGTTGAAAAATGTTAAAATATTAATTCTCGAAACAAAATGAGCAACAAAGGCCAAAATATGCTAAAGAAACATGGACTTTCAGGAAATCATATGCCAACGCCGCCGCAAGCAAATAACAGAAAAAAATCACTACCATTGTTCTTAGACGATAGGATTCGAACATGTATTCCTTGCAATGCACCAGAAAATTTCATCAAATAGCTAACATTTTTCATATATATAATATCGTGTACTACGGATAATTTTTAAAACTTTTCTTACCAGAGCAAACCTTTTTTTTTTAGCAGATTAAATTAATGAATAGCTCTTGCATCTAAAGCATTCTTCTCAATAGAGGCAAAAGATAACAGCCATAGAAGAGTCAAGAGTGAAGTTATTCAAAATGAGGCGTTATAGGAGAATTAAGGTGATGTGGGCAAAAACAACCGGATGAAAACTAACAAAATAAGACGACATGACTTGATATGCCGTATCTTGAGACACACTGGACTGTGGAAGAGATGCATCATTGGCGAAGTGAGTCGGAAGATTGTCAAAGGAAGACTAAGTACGAGATATATGGAACGAAGAGTGAAAATTCTCAGGCAAATAAGTAAACCGGTTTGAGGCAGTTTTCTTTTTTAATGAATTTCTAAGGATCTCAAGATGTATGAATTTTGACAAGAATTCTGTGTTGATATAATAGCCTTGTACAAGCGCGAAAGTAAAAAGTGAAACTAAGTTTGACTCCTGACGCGCCTCCGAGTGCTCCAGTACATGTAATTTCAAGGTGCTACACACAAAACGTGGATACTTTGCAACGCGCCAATGCTTTTGCTCTCTCATGAAGAAAATAACTCTTTACCTATTCAACTTCAGGCGGGTGAATCCTGTGATGTGCCCGCTTTCAAGTCAGGAGAGAGGAAGGGAGGCCGGGCGGGTGATAATTGAAGTGTAAGGTGGAAAATGAGAACGGGGAGGCGGAAGATTCCCCACTTCTCTTCCCACAACCTTCCCATCTTTCTTCCATCTCCCCACTCGCTCTCTTCTCTCCCGCATTCAAATTTCCCCGCCCAATCTCGTCCTCCATTCATCACTCGAGAGGCAGAAGAAGAAGATATACTCGTGTTCCATGCGGTCGGTCTCACTCGTTGCCCTGTCCTTCCGGGATGTCCCCCATTCTTGCGTCGGGGATTTCTAGAAGTGCCATTGTCCGGCGAGGAACATTTACATCCTCGGCCCCTCGCCTAGGGCGCGCCGCTGAATGTCCACGTCCAGGGCCGGCACCGCTTCTCAGCCTCTCGCTGAACCCACCATCACACGGTCGAGAGCGCTGTTTTCGAAGATATCCATCAAATATCACTTGAAATCCATATGACAGTGAGAAACCTGCGGGCCTTCCTCAGCTTCCCAGAAATGCTCTCGACTTCTTTATTTTCTATCAACGAGGCCGCCGTTTCACTCATTTCGCGTCGGGGAATTAAAAATCTTGTTTTATTTCCTGCATGGCAAAGAAAACATAATGCCATTCAAATCTTTAGGTGCGCTAACCAATAAAAAAACAGCCAAACGAACCCGTGGCAGGTGGCTCTTGGTTTTGTCCTTTCGGGGTAGTTTATTTTTCATGACTGAAAGTCATGTGAATCTTATGAGTCTATTTTATCCTAGATGGACAGTTTTAAGAGTGTTTCACTAACTTCATGTTCACTCAGCTGCTTAGTTTGGTCATTTTTTTAGGTTTTTCATTTATAGAGCGGTGTTCTCAAGTCATTCCATTATCCAGGAAACGCAATTAAGTTTTAAGTAGGTAGACCTGACGCTTACTCCTTTTACTGGCAGCACAGGGAAAAGATTAGGCCCCCCCCCTTGCCAGATGCGTGAATTTCACATGCCTTTGAACTTGTAAAAAAATTTATCAAATATTTTCGATAGATAGATGTTAATAGCAAAACACAAGCAATAAATGATCAACTAATAAGGTAGATAATAAAGTATTTTGCTTCACACTAGATAATGATGAATAACATACATATCATGACATTGCTAATCAAAATAGAGAGACCACACATTCAAATATGAGACGCACATGCCAGATATAATTTTCAAGTAAAATGAATGATAATATGAAAACTAAAAACCCTTGACTTTATTCAATTGCTGCATCACAATTTATAGATTGTTTCAGGAGTCATTAGTACAAGCTACAAGAGGACTACACCCAATTACAGTTATTTTTAAGAATATAAATTCAAATTATGAACCAAAACGGAATCTTAAATTGCAATTACACTAATGGACTTCCATTAGTTCAATGCTGTTCAAATTGAAGTGTGATCCGTAAAAGGGGCAAACACACCGCAATGGAGCATTAAGTAAAATAATGTCATTCTGCTACCTAGTAATTTCCGATTACCATAAGAATTGAATTTTCACTGAAACACCGAGATGGGAACATTTGCTTAAAACTTAAACGGGCAATCTACACTCAGCGTCGTAAATTAGGCTTACTCTACATAGATTTCTAAAAGGATATTTACCCAGAAATACCGTCTGAAATGAATAAGAATGAATACGATGAACTGATGAAAATTTGATTTGAAGTTAATTTACTAAAATTATAGCACAGCCTCAGAAAAATCAATTGATAACTTAGAACTAGTAAAATATGGCTAATGCCTATCGTAAATATAACTATGTCGATTTAAAAACTGATTTAAGATGGTTAAGGATATTAAAATTTGCAATCAAATCACAACCAATCATATGTGGAATACAGGAGGACACGAAGATCAAATAAATAAGCAAATGCATACCTGATTCTTTTCACTTTGAAGTCTAGACTAAATTTTTCACTCGAAAATGATGACTCAAGAGTTAAAAAAAAGGTATTCAATACATTTTATGAATAAAGCGCGAGAAAGTATTTGTGATCCCACTGACACGCAGAACACGTTTTTGGCAAAAGAATTCTGTGTGGATGCAATTTATCAGAACAAGATTGTGGCAACGTTCCAGCGAAATTACTCGAGAATGATAAAACTTAAATGTCTCCTCGGGGCGGTTATGGTTAGCGACTAATTGCGGAGAGAAGCCGTTGCGTGCGAACTCCCTCCTATGGGATAGTGAAAAACTGGCGAAACGGAGGAACGAGCAATTAATTCATAAAAGCGGAGAATTGCAGCGCTGGTTCTTTATATCCTCCCACTACATACCTATTGGCGTCGGACCAATTTTTTCCACCCGCGAGAATTTATGCACCTTTCTGCAACGCGAATGGTCACCTGCACTTGTTACGAAGAGCATTTATCACAATGACTCGTCGGATTCCTCCCCCAAAGTTCCCTTTAAATATCTCGCGAGGTTCAACTCCGCCTCCCTTTGCTCTCCGAAGCGGTGCTCCACGCTGCCAATTAGCCCCGCTTTGCATAATACATTGACATCTAAAGTTTTAAAAACCACCTCCGTCCACAATGGGCATCCTGACACGGGTTTAATTGAGAAATATTTTCATCACGTGCACGGAAACGGTCGGTGTCCGGCAATAATGTTTCAACGCCTCCACGCTGGAATCAGAACCGAGCTCTTTCCCACAATCTTGGAGGAGTGCATGGATGCAAAAAAGGAAGAAGGATGGTAATGGATTCGCGGCACAGACTTTGCTCTCGTTTAAATTTTTTTCCGCAGTTGGAGCGTAAGGAAGTAAATACTGCTGCCCTTGAAAAATTGTACCATTGCCTCGAATCTGAAGCATGGGAGAGTCGGAAGCCATTTTCACTTTACAGGATGCTCGGCGCGAATTAACACGGAATTTATGGCTAGAGTTATCTCAGAATTTTAGATCGTAATCGCAGCCGTGGCGCCCTATTCTGATTAATTGAGTAATTTGTAAGGATTTACGGATATCGACGGAAAACGCGGCTTCCCATTTTTATGGAGGATGAAATAGTTTGTAATAGATATAAAGATGGGGTTGTATCACTTTTGGTCAGCGGAATGAATAATGCCAAACAATATCATATTGCTGAGGTGATCATAACAAAATGGTTTACCTAAAAATGGAATTATGTACCTTGACAATGACGCTCAGACGTCGGAATAATAAATCATTTTTTGGAATTGTACAAAGTTAATTAATTTTCTTAACATGTTCAGTGCAACTAAATTCCATCAAGTATCACCTGCCTCCATTGATGTAATTTGTAAGGATTTACGGATCATCATCATCATTGGTCAACAATCCTAGAATTGGCTTGACGCAGCTTTCCACTCCATTCTTCTATCGGCCAACCTTTTCATTGTGACGTAATTCTTCTCTTTTACATTCTTCACAACCTGTTCCATGTATCTCATACGAGGCCTGCCTTTTCCAATCTTCCCGTTCACTTTTCCCTCGACGATAGTCTTCATCAGGCTATCGACGGAAAACGCGGTTTCCCATTTTTAATCGTACATGAAATACATAGTTTGTGACAGAAATGAAGATGGCGCTGTATCATCTTTGGTCGGCAGAATAAATATTGCCAAACAATACCATATTTCTGAAGTGATCATAACAAAATGGCATACCTCAAAACGGAATTAATATAAATTAAGTTAAATTACGATAAAGTAATTGATCTCCTAATCTAGTTAAAAGTGAAACCAAAATATTATGCAGAAAGGATGACCCACATGATTGATTTTAAATACGTTTAAAATCACTGAGTATTTACTATCCATTGAAGGAGGAATTAATTCCTTAGGAGAGTAAGGTTGATTGGCTTCGGACCTTATCCTATCCCCATCCCTTCCATTACTATCCTTATACCTTTCCTCCCGGTCTGAAGCGCCTATTAGTGCGGAAACAGACTTGAAAACACCCATGATAACCATTGAAGGAGCCCAGAGGCTTTAAGTTAAATTACGATAAAGTAATTGATCCCCTAATCTAGTTAAAAGTGAAACCAAAATATTATGCAGAAAGGATGATCCACATGATTGATTTTAAATACGTTTAAAATCACTGAGTATTTACTATCAATTGAATTTGCTAGGGAACTTTTGCCTAGAGAGCTTCGGACCTTATCCTATCCCCATCCCCTCCATACCTATCCTTATGTCTTTCCTCCCGGTCTGAAGCGCCTATTATTGCGGAAACAGACTTGAAAACACCCATGATCTGCCATTGGATTTTCCCCAGTTACCACATTTGTAGTGTAATGAATAACAATTAACACATTTGTTTCTACGGTAGTTTCTCAGTGATATCCGCCGGCCGACTTCGAGAGTATAACGCCAATAGCTCAGCACGAGACCGGTCGAACGATTTCAATTAATATTGATATTATTAATTCTTTTGAAGAATTAAACTACTATTGATTCAATGATAATAATATATTATTAATACACTGTGTACCTTTGCTCTGTTTACTCTTTGCACCTGACAATCCTCCTCACCAGAATTTACACGCTATTATTTAGTTTCTTATTATTATTTATAATTTAATTTCTCCAGCATTTATGTTTTCCTCAGCCAATGTGGGTGCTTAACCCTCTGGTTACCGACCCTCATTTTATTACGTTGGTTACCGTTGGGGTCCTTTAGGGACCCCATCGTATTTTTTTATGTACCGTTTTAAATGAAAACAATTTTTAACCTCAATGCATTGATTTTGTTGAAAAAACATCGTAAAAGACCATAATTATACCTAAATTTAAACAATTTTTGCATGAAAATATTTATAAATAAACAAAAAAATTGTTTACAAAAAAATGAAAATTTCCGTTACAAAATTCAACTATTTTTTTTTAATACAAGATTATACCACACCATAATAATACAGAATATTAAACAATGTTTTCATAAAAATATTTATAAATAAACAAAACATTTTTTGCAAAAAAAGAGGAAAATTCAATTACACCCTTCATTTTTACATGTAATTGTGACAGTCTTCTTGCGATGTTCTGAACAAACAAATGATTTACACATGGAGCATCTTACATTTATCTATAAGTCAAGATCTCATGGGCAAATATGGCATCTGCCCCTTTTGGATTTGCCGTAACTTGCTTCAGATTCGGCCATTTCTAAATTTGCTTTTTTTACTCCACTTGCCAGAAGAGCAGAAGTAACAAGTACACTATTCGTTGTTTCTGCGCATTTTGTCATGCTTGGTAGAGCAAGTTCATGCCCTTATGACTTGAGAAGGAATCTCCTTCTAATCGAAGTCTTGCCATTCCATCCTGGATTTTTGCACATAAATATGGCAAATGCATTACTAGCTGCTATATCTATTATATTCATGAACAGCCTGAATAGCCATCTGTAAGTTTTTCTGGTGCATGTATACTCTCTCATAAGTTTGTCTGCATTGCCTACAGCTCCTTTTGTTCTATTATATAATAATATCATTAGTGGTTTCTTACATTCACTCTCAGATATTTTTTTATCTAAGTATTGCGAAGTTAGTAAGTGCACCATTTTATTTTTCTTTGGCATATACGAGACCATAGCCAATCCTTCTTTATGTAAGAAAGCAAACTTAGAAGAAAAAGTTTCACGATCTTTAGTGTTATTCAAGTCATAAGGAGTGTCCGGCTAGTTCTTTCTCACTGTTCCTAGAAGAGTTACGTTTTACGATTCTAAAAGGAGTGCCAACTCCACGGAAGTGAAACAATTATCCGTTGTGACACTGCGGCCAGTGTTATATAGACGTTCAATGAGATCTTTGACCACTCTAGTCCCTTGGTTCTTTCCAGCTCCCTGCCCAAGTAATTTCCCTGTATAAACTTGCAAATTGAAGAGGTACAAAGTTTTGACATCAGCTGCAGCCCATATTTTTTATCCCATATTTCCCGGGTTTGGAATGAATATATTGCCTAAATGTACACTTTCCTCTAAAGGACACCAGTTGTTCATCAACAGTAACACATTCAAATGGTTGAAACATTTTTTTGCGATTTCCAACGAAAATATCCCATACATTGCAGATAAGAGCTAATTTGTATTTTCATTTCTTTGGGCCCTAGTATCTTTGGCATCAAAGCATATGAATCTCATGATTTGTTGAAATCTTGAGCGGGACATAGATGCTGTGAAAAAATCTCTACGAATTCTAGTATCAGTTGACCACTATTCTTTGACATTTTCTCTTCCGCAACGGAGAGCACCGGCAGTCAATAATATTCCAATAAATGCATCCAGTTCATCGATGTTCAAGTTAGTCCAATTATTTTCAAATATAGGGTGCTTCACTAACAACTCATTGTAGATTTTTAGGCGTAAAAATTAGTGCATTCAACAATAATAACTTTGACATCGTCGTTTATAAACAAATTAAAAGTTTCTCGAATTGAACTTGCACAACTTGAACGTTTTGAAGGACCTGGTTGAGGACCTGTTTCGTAATTTTTTTGTAACTTTTGGAGGATTTTTTCCCATGTACGCCCTTATTTTGACTTCAAAACGTCAAAGTTAGCTGTATTTTTAATTACCTCCACATCACTGTCAATATCTTCCTCTGTAGGCAGTTGGTCAAATGGCTCCTCCTCTACTTCTTCACTTCAGTCACTGTCCTCAGCGATTCTCTCAATTCTTTCCTCCGTTAGGAATCTTTTCGAAGTGATTTCTATATAAAAAATAATTTTATCACAATATGAATTTCATTGTAAGTCCCATTACAGTAGGTATTAGGAAACATTTGAAAGGTCACAATATTTTAAATATTGCTAATATTGTATTGATAGAGTAAAATATTTGACTAAAGCTTTCAATTAAAAAAAAATATTTTTCTATAATGATGCTTGTAGGTAGAATAAATTTGACTAATTTACCAATAGGTAAATAAGTGAATTATAATAAGTTAAATAATTTAAAATAGTAAATAAGTTAAACTTCAGCATACGCAACATAGTTGTGAGTGACACCGGTACATTTTTTATCTATAAATTTATGAACTTACCTTTATAGGTGTTGCAAACGAAGAATTATCTTCCATCAGTTAAGTTCACTGGTTAGTTGAAGCAACTGTAGCGCACAGGTATCTCTGTAGCAATGGATGTTATTGGAACGGGCACTAAGCTTTGCATGTGAAGAACACACCACATCAGATAAATATTGGACTGTTGAATATGCTCATTTCACGTTGGCAGACATACAAATTCAGGTGCATTCCGGTAGGAGAGGGAGTGGACACTGGGTGTAGAAGGATGCCCAATCCCTCTCTTACCGGTACGACTCTCAGTTTGTATTTATACTGACGTGAAATGATGCGAAACCCGGGTCGTGAACGAATAACTTAGTTAGTGGTCCATCACAAATTATGATCTCTATTTTCACTACGGTAAGCAATGTCAAACCTGAAGTTACGATCGATGAGCAAAGACGATATTTCGATGTGTAAATGGAGTTGGATCGAAGAACCACAGATATTTACCAGCAATCAAATTAGCTGAAACATAAAATGAAGACAAAAAATGTCGAATGCGATTTACCTCCGTAATAGTGGATGTAACTGAAACGGGCAGAGAACTGCCAATGTGAAGAACACGCACTCTCAATCACAGATATATTTTAGATCTTTTAGCAATATTGTATAGTCAGATACGACTAAACAATATTTCACGGAAAAATGTGTGGATTATACGCACCTACGACATGTGCTAAAGATGCCAAGTGAAGGAACGTAAAGCAGGACAGCGGACCACAATAAATATAGAAAAGTGGGGATAAGCTATGAAGAGGCTATTTCGATGTGTTAATTGTAATATTACACTAAAAATATTCGTACAGCTGGAGACGCCTAACAAAAGGCTAAGTAAACACAATCCCACGATAAAAATTTTCTTGATTAGATATTACTCATAAAAATCGCGAAAATCCAAAGCTTGATGACAGTCATAAATAATAATAATACATAATAATAACAATTGTTTTATAATTATATTGGTTAATAAAACAATAGTAATATATATTTACAATTATTAATAACAGAATCAGTTATACATGCACAATTTTGCAAAACAATCAAACATTCAGTCTGGGACGTGGGTTACCAAGTGGGGTCCTTCTGGGACCCCATCCGTATTTTAATTGATACAGAATCCAAATGATCTAAATTTTGATCCTACTTTAGCCACTAATATGGAATAAAAAAGTTGGTCACATACCAGGAGACCTATGAACGTGAAAAAAAAATTATGAATTTTATTCAAAAATTTTTGAGTGTGGGGTCCCTGAAGGACCCCGCTTGGTAACCAGAGGGTTAAGCCATTGAATTCATGACATGGGATCATCGCAGTCATTTGTTTGCCATTTCAACGCCGGCACCTAGAAGGCTACACTTTACCCGAATCGAAAGCGAAGAGCAGCCGTTGATAACGCTTACGGGGATCGCTCAGAGATATGCATTTAGCCTCAACGAGACAGTTGCGAGGAGCTTCTACTTGCCCGGCGAAGGAAAATGCTGGTACATGAAAACCACTTGCGTGTTGGGGTGGTTTTTTTCCTCTCCTGATACCTTCTGGCTCCTTGCCTGAGACCCCCCTATGTCTGCGGATATGCCATTATCCCACGTTCATTCCCTTAAGATACAACCTACCCCGCCTCACCAAATCATTTCGCAAAGAATCGAGATAGATAAGAGAAGTGATGCGAGGCCGATACAATCACGGAAATAATTTACCCTAGTGGGAGATCATGAAACGCGGGCAAAGAATTTGAAGTTTTTCCGAATATAATACGCAACACTATTTTAAGCGCGAATAAGAGGGAATGCAATTCTGTTTGTAAGAAATCATTATTATTAAAATAGATATAGTGAGATTTGTTTTAAATTGGCTCAAAGGTAGAAACGATTGGTCTTTGTAGAAATGAATAAGTAACAATTCTTAACGGCTGACTTACCTTGATGTAGTTACTTCTAAGGTGGTGTTGACGTAGCTGCAGGAAATTCATTTCTTCTAGTGCTAATCATCTCTCTGCCAAGCATACAATAAACTATTTATAGTGTATCAACAGCAGAAGCAATACTTGTGAACCTGGAATTGAAAATAACGCGTAAATAAATTCTTATTTGTCTGCTTGAAAACGTGTCAATTTAATTTTAATCAGTGAAGAGGCCATTTAACTAGTTGATAAATGCTTCCCTGTGATTGTAAAGAACAGAATCATTACGAGTTTAACATGCCTGCTTTATTCTTGAAGATATTAATAGATACACATTTAGGCACACCAACTGAAGGGACCGCATTATATCCTGCATCCTTAACATAAGCCTAGAATAAATGCTACATTCCGACCCGAGGCGGGAATCGAACCAGTGTTCTTCCTGACTATTAAGCATAGGAAAGGGTAGTGGACATTGATTCATACGCCACTGAACTAATAACGTAGATAGCTACAAACCTTAAGTTTCAATCCAATCAAACTCTACAAATGACACAAGAGATAATTTCCAAAAAGGAATACTGATAAGGTGTTCACACAACTGATGATTTGAAAAGGTAATATTGTGATATATTTTGTTTGTACTAAACTTTGTTTACGATATTACATTTGTGACGACTGACGCCAACAGAATTAATTTGAAACGAACGCAAAACAGCTTACCAAGGGAAGCAATACTGTCACTAATACCTACTACGAGCGTCATTCATTAGGAATTGAGAATTTGGAGCTTGATAATTGCTTTAGACACGCATTTAGAAAAAGGGGTTTCATAAACCTAACAAGGCATGAGCTATAGTCACATCCACGTTATTTAAAATTAAGTAGTGCATTTAGTGTAAAATACATTGCTTTAGAATAAACAAATGCCTCATATTTTGCATTGCAACTTAAATTATAGTTAAATTTTCATTTTGGGTGAATAGAAAGGAATAGATTAAACGGAGGTAGCAAATTTTAATTTAAGGAGCCCCTAGTGGCAGATGATGAGAAATATACTTCAGGAAAAGGAGAGAAAATCCCTTCAGCATTGTTTCATAAATAGTAGCCTCCTTCGGTGTGTGATGATAGTACATTTAAATGTTACCACCATGAAAGAGCAATGCAGCAAATTTAGTACACTTGTTATATGAGGTGTATTTATAAGAAGCAAAGGAATGAAGTTGATGATTTCTAAAAAAATCGGCGTCCTATTCACTGGAAGAAGAAGATAGGGTTGCATCCTTCTGGCGGGACAAGAACCTAATGGGGGCGTTTACTCGGAAACAAAATCGCAATTTTTAACACAAAATCGTTAGATGGAACCGAAAAAAGAATTTTAGTGAAAAAATTATCTTCTAACCACAACCATTCACTCATTAATCAAAAATAAAGAATAAGTAAAAGGTAACGCCCACCGAAAAAGCTGCTTTGATATCATTGGCGTCATTTTCCTCCCGGCCTCAACTGCTTTTAGGGGAAGGGAAGGGAGTGGAGGGGGGTTCTCGGAAGATCTCCTGTAAGATGCTGTCACAACAGCTCCTATTGGCAATCAGCTGTGTCCCCCCCCCCCTCCCTTTGCTATAAGGCAAAGTAGCTTCGCGGGCTCAGTTGTGATTGGACGAAGTCGATGACGTCAGAGGTTGCACCACGCCCACTTTTTCGAAAGGGTTAAAAACATCAGTTTTTCGCCGCTTATAACTCAAGAAATAATTGACAGATCCAAAAAACGAAAAAATTCGAGTCTTTTTATTTTACAAACTCTATCAGATTCGGCAATAAAAAAATATGGTAAACGACCACATTATCTCAAAACCAAGAATCCAACAATAAAAGTCGATATTAAACCTTTAGAATACGATCTCTGGAGCGTTATAATGCACATTTTAGGTATATAGTGGTCGTTAAGGTTAGGCGTATTTATTTTATTCATAACTACCACTTGGCTACATGAGAAAGGCATATAATGGACATAAAGGGAAAGCCTTTTTTTAGAGGCAGAAACTGGTTTACTAGGGATTCCGATCTTTGGATCTCCTCCCTTTGGAAGCCGTTACAACTTTTTCATAGTCACTTGATAAACTGTTACGGTATAATAGAAGACCATTTCATATTATTTTGAAACCTGCGTTAAAAGTCTATTACGATATCAGCTGTGATCTATCATACAATGTTATCAGGGTCAAATATGGCCTGTTCATATTTAAAAGCATGAATTTAGACCATGGCATGGAAATCTGTTTTTGAACACTTGTGCTCCGCTGGCCAATATTTATTGCGCAGGAAAATAAGTTTTTCGCAATAAAATGGTGCAAGTGATTTAACACTAAGAAGTGATATTTTCTGACAAGGCCTCGATCATGGATCTTCATAAGGCGTGCGCTAGCGTTATAGTTATTTTTTGATTTAACTTATGTCAGGGAGAACGTGATCTCCGACTTCATTTTTCGCACAACACTTCAAATCGCTTATCACAATCAGTGGAGTGAATTTTATAGACAGTTATTGTTAACCCTGCGCAACTCTAGGGGTAAGCGTTAACGATAAAGATTGCGATAATGCGAATGATGCATCCGTGATTCCACACCAGATCACAGTTTGTGGAGTCATGGTTTTCACTAGCAATTGCTTCAATTGAATAATATTACTAGCCACAGCCCCACTAACAGGAAACAGGAAAGCCTTATGACGTAAAAAATGAATGTACTGTAAAGGAAAAGAATAAAACTCGTTAGAGGGATTAAATATATTGATAAAGGGAGAATGAATGGAAAATTTTATTCAATTAAAGCCCTGTCTTAGTTTAACTCTTATTGTTCTAACATATTTTTTTTCGAGATTTGATGATCGCTGGTCTTGTAAAATTTTCTTCTTCGCTGAATGTTTGCTTCTTAATATCTTTTTACAACATTTGGTCCGCAAGAAAAGTTTTGGGAAAAAGGAAAAGTTATAACTAATATTTATATGTCAAATATTTGCTTTGAAGATATTTTGAAACATTCTTTTAAAACAAAAGTCTTTTCAGTGCATATGCCACAGGAACATCGAGCTTAGCCCAAATAAACCATCAATACTTACTATCATTGAATTGATATTTGTACTGTCAGTACTGCCTTACTTTATGAGGTCAGTGAACATGAGAATATGTGAGAAACTGAGCTCTGCGATTTAAATTACAACATATTGTTTGTTTTTCCATTTATCTTATTAATATAGGAAAAGGAATGATTTTACTAAGATGAGGACTGTTGAGTTCTAAATTCAATGTCAATATTTGAATAATCTAAATTAGAAAAGCTGTCACATAATTACTTGAGCATAATACGCTAGTATTTAAAATACATACAATGAGCAGTGGTAAACGCAAACAGTAGAACGAAGAGAGAGATAAAAATGTTTTCACCATGCATTCATCATTAAATGTCACAATTTAAACTAGAATTATGAAGACGTAACTCACCACTTGAAGACATTGGGCGTATCCAACTCCTTATCATCGGGCTGCGTGGTAATAAGTAGGTACTCTGTAGGCATAAGGAGCCAGTATATGAACTCAATGGTGAAAGGGATCCCACCTCAAATTCATCATCGCAATCTTAACGTAATTCAGTTCGTCTAGAGATGGCGCCACATCATGGACGATGATGAGATTCTCATGAGGATCCTATTTCGCTGGAATTGCCTCATTCAAGGAGGAGCGTTAAATTGAAGGATCGCTATCACGCCACGAAAAACTTAACGGCATTACTAACTGAAATTGAACAACAGCAGACATTCAACATTGAAAAAATAAAAAAAACATCCCAAAGGAGTAGTTTTTATTTCTTATTTTAGAAGTTTAGTAGTGATTTCTACGTATGGATGAAGTGAATGCAATTACGATTGTGGTGTCGATTTTGTACACCCAATTATTATTAGTGCTTCATTCATAGGATTGGCTTACTGTTACCCTCCATTTTTCCCTGCCCCACGGTACTTTTTTTTGGGGAAGCCCTAAGGGACTTTTTTTTGGGGAAAATCTCTTGCATAGTCGATATTCAAACCCGGTCTCTCATAGTGAGATGAGCATACTCTTTCATACATACCAAGGCTATTCCTACCTTCGTTCTACGGTGGCTTAACTATATAGTGTGCCTATACAGGTTACGGATTCGTTTTTAGCATATAATGTCACACTCGTTGCATAACCTGAAGGATGTCAGATACGCCAACATTCGTATTTCATGGTGGAATCAGGTTTTATACACCTGGTGATACAAGCATGGATTAATTGGAGACATAAATACATGGATTGTGTGTTACAACTTCGTGCAGAAACAGGTATCCAAACAGATAATAAATTAAATTACAAATCGGGCGCATACTGCCGATTTAGTTTTCATGAGATAGCAGGAATGTAGCCGTTGGAACGAAAAACAATACTTAAATAAGTATTATTACATCTCTAAAATTAACTGACAAACAGCCATATTGGAATTTACAGCCTAGTATGGAAAAATATGGTTAACAGTTCAATACACTCTGAACATATCCGACAGCCGATCGGCGTTAATGTGGCTTCACTATTAGCTTCCATTTTAAACGGGGGACAGCTCGAGAGCTCACCATCAAAAAGGTTACTATTTTCTGGTCGTCATGTATAGTATCATTGGACTCAGAAATCCTGAGGACAGCATTACTTTACTATCCAGGACTGTTTGGGAAATGTAGGAATATCACAATGGGTACTCCGTCCTGCTCGCAAATTAACACACTGGTTACTGCAATCCCTTGATTGAGGTGAGGTATGTACATTTTGTCAAAAAAAATCATAACAAATTATGTATTTCATAAACTACGTGGAATACACCAATTCAGAGTATTTATGCGTTTCGCTTCGGAAATGGAGAGAAAACGGTGAAATATGGGGGATATGTTGTTCCCGCGTCCAAAATTGAATTTCCCCATGAGATAAAATTCCCATTTCTTAGGTACGTATTTGTGACAGCTGAAAGATAGTTTTCGTTGACAACAAATGTAGGCATGATCGCAAACTGGCTATAGTCCATCCAAGTTTTTTCCTATTTTAAATACTCTGAAATTCACTATTCTATACAATGTTTGCTAAATTTTGAGAAATCACTCTATTTGAAAATACATATGTACTGCTATTATGTATTTCCGCAGATGTGCTGTAATTAAATTCTATATATTGCGAGAGATTGATACAGTTTGCGTCGTGTTTTTCTGTTTCCCCTAGAATCCATAAAAAAGTATTAAGCCGAAAAACCGACCTGGTTGTTAGGGGTATAACAAAACAAGTGTCAAGTACTGCAGCAAGGGGATTTCAATCTATGGGGTAGGGAGTCGGGTACTTCCCCTACGCACCTTTTGAATATCTAGTACCCTAAAAATCTGGCAGTTTTGGCCTCTAATAGGCTTCTCACTGATTTTGAACTCGGAATCATTAAACAATATTATGCTCACCAGGCAAACAGGAATCTAATTTGGAGAAAATATTAAAATCCACATTTTAAGGCTTTTGTTGAACTTTAATTCATAGTAATTTAGAGAAGAATACCAAGTAAAATGCTAATATTTCGAACGTAAATCTGATTCAGGGCTCACAGGATAATATTCACGAAAAATATTAGTGAGAGAAAAATGAACTCATGAAAATCACAATTTTACTCAGGCAAATGATATACCAAATACATTTCGCCGAGACCTGTGAGTTTCGGAATTGGTAATTCGAACTCATTTCGGAATATTTAAGGTTATTTCATGAAAAGACGCCAAGAAAGATAGAGAGATAAGGGACGTGCATAAAATCCGTGACTGCTTGCGTGACCCATCAACGATTCGACCCCTCAGAGCAGGAATCTTATAACGTTACGAACGCCGAGGAACTCACTCCCAGGGAGGTGAACACGATGGATAACTGGGTACAGGAACGATGATTTTCGCAGGACGACCGCGAAGCATGAATCTGATGGATTTGGAAAATCGCCGAGGAGTTGGCGGTCGGCATTTCCCCGTGCGATAAGTAGCAGCCACCCATCCCCATCTTCGCCCTAATCTAGTTTCCAAGGCTACTTGCCCATTACGCGACCGCTAATGAATGGATGAGGGATTGGGTTCAGATAAAGGGGGTGGAACATCGCTGAGGAGGATGCGACAAGGAGAAGGGGCCCCCACTAAATGAGACGGGCTGCACAACGAAGAAATGGGGGAGGAGATCAAATGGGGTGAGGATGGAATCAAATGGGGCAATAGAGGGGTTGGAATGGAGGGCTGTTGGCAAGGTGGTCAAGGGAGGGGAGGGGGGATGACGTGGAGGGAACAGGTAGGAAGCGTAAAGACGGAGGAGGAAGAAGTGGGTGGGTGTGTAAGGGAATAAGATGCAGAGTCATCCAAAGTGCCGGACTCATAACTCAGCCAGCACGAGGTTATATTGGAGGCAGGGTAGGGGGGGAAGGAGGGTTGTAGAAAATGAGGTTGGTACTTGGGATAAGAGTAAGCCACTACTAGGCGGGAAGTGATGGATTACGGGAAATAATCACATGCTCCTACGGAGATCTAGCACGGTGCTGAAAAAAAAGGTAAGCTAGTGATTTTATTTGCACGCACATGAGCGAATGGAGGTGGTGCTGATTCGTGCTTGACCAACGCCTCAACATGTAGCTTGCTTTAGTAAGGCGGTTGGGTTAAGGTATGAAATTAGCAGCGGCCAGTTGGAAAGCATAAATTTGATTAGGCCGCCAGGGATGAAATATGCTCGAGATCCTGTGGAACTGACATTAAGTAAGGTACGCGGGCATATAAGGGAATGGAAAGTCATGAATTGAGGGAAATAGATAAGGATTGCCACGAAAATAGGTTTTAATGACTTTGGATGCGTCATGGGCGAGTGATAAAAATGTCTCCCTTTGAATAAAAATCAAATTTGTCAATATGACGGCACATAGATTACGGTTCTAAAATTAACCTTCGGGGATGCGAAGGAGATTGATATCACCGCAATTCTACCAGAATCGTGGCCTTTCGATCTCATTAGGGGAACTAATGTCCGAGTAAATTACAAATTGAATGATTTGAAGGTGAATTCCGCTCTGCAAGGATTTATGCATCCATTACCTACAGAATATCCAAGCGAGGCTTAAAATTGGTATAATTTCTGTTTTCTAAGTAAATTTTGCCAGCAGTGAAATGCAGAAATACGTGAGGCATAATTTGTGACTATAGTAAGCTGTATTTGTTTCCAAAAGCGTATGCTTTTAGAAAATAATGATGCTGAGTCCATTTCCACTCCTTAAAGTAAACTGAAAAAAATTGTTCCACAATTAAAAGTAACACCTAGTTACATAGCCACCCTTAAGCTGAGGGCTCTATAAAGGACAGTCCCTCTGACTTCAGTTGTTTTAGTTGCAAATATTCATTGTAATAGAATGGAGTTATTGCGTAAAACTTAGACATTTTACAAAGCACCTGTTTTGATCCAATCATTACTATGATGTAGGACATTTGCTATTCTCGCCTTCCACATTAAATGCACAAATATGTATGATGAAACATTACATCTTTATGCATTGATGTGCAACGATGATAAGTCATGAGTTCATGCAGTCTTAATTAGTAGGACTCATTTCCAACCGTCAGCACCAACCCTAAGTTAAAAATATAGATTCTTTTACATCAGAGGTGCTTCTCATGGAAAAGCCGTGGATAATTAATTATGAAGAGCAACATTTCAAATAATTGAGTGATGCGAGTAGTGAGTATTACCTAATTTTAAAGGCTAAATCATTGAATGAGGATTAAATTATAGATGATCCACAGACTTCCTCAAGAGTGGCCAAGAGAAACATGATTAGATTAAATCAAAAAGGTGATAAAATTCTTATAGCAAAAAAAAACTCCTGGAATCAGTTATTCCAAGTATATTTGTCTTGCTGCCAGACTAAGACAGCAGCAGTATTACGGGTTTCTGATCCTAAAGGCAGTTATTTTAAATAGGAATTCCAGGAAATATTTTTTTTTCCTTTTTTTGCCATGATTCATCAAGGATGGCACTCATGAGGCGGAAGCGCACTCAAAACCCGTTCATCACGCTACTGTATTTCTCACTGACATTTTTTGTTAGTTTTACTCTTATTTAAGACTACAGTTTCGAGTATGACTTTGTAGATAACTTTCATTCCGAGATACCTGTGGTTGGGAACACTGCAAAAACTAAAACAATTGAGTTATTTCACAATAGTTTCCATGGGAGGCAAAAACCATCATCATTTTCTAACTAAGTGCCGAAATAGGGAATGTACTCAGTACAACCGTGCATAAGAGCAGAAGTTCGGCAGGGGAATACTATGTACTGGAATGCTCCGATTGTGATACCGCTTGCGTGAGCCGAACAAGATGGTTTTGCACAAAAGTTGGAGAGCAGCGGATGTACACCAATACCCACAAAAACTCACTTTCCTGAAACGACGAATGAGATTACGTGCAAAACGGGGAGTTCAAATTCATTTCACTCCTCAAAATACCAACATTTTATGAGTTAATAATTACTAAACGATTTTCTATTAGGTTGTAAGTTTTGATCGATAACTTCTACTCTTATTTACTTTTCTGCCCACCTTCACATTGATATTTATAAAGCATTTTTCTCCTCAGATTATTTCTTTTGCTTTCATCCTTTCTTAATTTCATCAAAATTGTTCCTCCTCATCTAATTTCATCGTTGATTACATTTAACTTTTCCTCCAAAAAACTCCTTGAGAATTCCATCCACATACTTCGCCTCCTATTTTTGTTTCTTCCTTCCCCCTCTACACCAAAAACTCCCTCTTTCATATTTTTTTCTTTCATCACACTCACACTCATCACCAAACCCTAAATAGCCCCTAATCTCTAATAACATGTAACTCACTGACTAAATTTCAAAGTATTTAAAATAGCAACCTTTTAAGTAGACACGGCTTCGGTAATGACATTCATACACACTGGTAATCGCATATTTCGCTTATGTGTAATGCTTATGTGTTGATGGGACATATTTTAAGTCATAAATCTTTTATCATTAGGATTCCTAGCGAGGCCAGCATATATAATAGCAATAACATCTTCGCATGCTTAAATAATATTGGCAATTTTCCACAAAGAAATCTTAGAAGTAAAGATTTCTTAGTGGAAAATTTCCAATATTACTTAGTTATGTTATTCCACCACGTCACGCCTGAAACGACTCTTTTTATCTTCGCATGTCTCTCTACGTTAGTTCTGAATGAACTTCTTGGATTCACAGCAACTCCTTGAGACTACTAAAATTGTAGCAACTACCCTTATCCCCCGCTAGAATTTGGTATCCCCGTCTCTCCCATCCACCACACCTTATGTCTTGTCTCTCATCTGTGTAACTGGCAGTTACTATTTCCACCCCCAATTTTAACGTTTTATAACCAATATGCCTTTGCTATGTAAAAGTTGCCCGGCCGTAAACTTTGGATTTCATTTTGGAAAGGCTGAAGTATGTGATTCACCCTACTTTCTTAAGTCTTTTTTGGACAATGAGCTGTTAATACCTATGGTTAAAAAAAGAATGAGAATGAGGGTCACGTACCTCTGTTCCGTTATATTTTGCCGAAAACTGGCGAGTTTCATACGATTCTCCATCAGAGAGGAGTTAGCCGCTTTAATCTCCATAATTATAAGTTCCGAACTAAACGATTCCAGCGATAAAATATTTTCGTTATTGGAGCATGACATATTACAATATACTCATTACAATAACTCATGCACTAACATTACAATATACTCATGCACTTGGATGGGAAAAGGTTGTCATTGAAAATATTGAAATGTTTCACCGAATACACCACTCCATAGTTCCACTAAATCTGAGTGATTTAAATTATTAACTTGCTCAAAGTGCAGACTTTTACAGCATGACTCATTTGAAGCGCGGTCATGTTCCTCCTTTCTTCACTGGCAGAAAATTGAGAGTCATTTTATAAGAGGAAGATATTAAGAACTTTTAAGAGGAGGCCAGGGGTTAAGTTAAAATATTTCCGCGTGAATTTCCTTCGCCACGGGACCCATGTCCTCCGCAGAAAAGAAAAGAAAAATGGAACCGGACGCGTAAAATTCCTCGAGGACCCTGTCGGACGTAACCCAAGTTGCCACGAGGGATGTACTTATCCTTCAACGCCTCGAAGTCGCAGAATTATGTTCCTTTATCCACCCGCTGAAACCCATCTTCAGCGAGCGTAGGTATATCTCGGGAGACAATGGCGACAGAGCTTGTGCACCCACGGGGAACTTCTATGTAGCTCACGAAAAGGGCGTGCTTTGGGAGGACTGGACAGGTGGGAGGGGGTTGAGGGACGAGCGGCTTTGACAAATGGCGACGAGTCGCCATCTTAGGCGGTCAGCGCATGCGCGCACTCCCGAAGTCTATTTGTCTCCGAGCTGAATAAATGTTAAGCAGGGAGGTGGGTTGGCGGGTTATCTTTGGAGGCAGATGTCGCCATTACCAGAGCTGGCCGAGACAGAGCCTGAGGATAGTGGTGCGCGACGCTGTGGAACTTCGTTCACGTGGACGAAAAAGGGACTCATTACGACTGGATATCCAGGCACAAAAATAGGACCACTTTTGCATTTCAATGAAAAATACTTTTCCGGTTTACTCGGATGTTCAAAATGAAAATTTCAGCTGAATTACAATGAGATATAGTTATTTGAGCATCGTCTCAAAGTTAAGGAAGAGCGATTGCAATGCCAGTTATCACTACAGTATTTAATTTTACGGAGCATTGCTTTCACCATACTAAAAATGACTATGGTATGGGAGTTAAAGATAAATATTTAAAAGAGAAATTCAAATCGCGAATCATGTACTGGAGTAGCTTTTTCAATTCTAATTACTGTTGTAAATACTTCAGCAAGAAATAGTCCATTATTTGTAAAGTATCAATATTAACTTTAAAAAAATTGATGAGATGCTACACAGCAAGTTATTCTGAAGAAGGAAGAAAGTTTACGATGTGTTTTAAATCTTGGATATCATGAACCTTGTCTTTCACGGAATGTATTTATGCTCTCATGATCAATCCCTTAGTTTATTCGCATTTTTATTGGTTTTCCTTCAACGATACCTACTACTTATTATTTCTGTGAACTATATTGTCATGGATTTATATATCACATTTTAACCATGACTTTAGGAGTGAGTATGAAGAACGAGGGATAAATATGAATAATTTTATTCACTCCTGTCTGTATAATGTTGAACACTGGAAATAGATTATTTGTAGAATTTCGGCACTTAAATCCTTAGATGTTCCAGAAGCTCTAGAAATATTCAGCTCCCTTACAAATACGGGTGTTTCCTCATCCCAGGCGACAGAGAAATCAAGACTTCCAAAATGGGATCACTCGTGAAAGATTATTAGGCGGACAAAAATATGTAAATCCATCCTGAAATATGTTCGGAATATGAATGCCCGAAAAGTGGTTAGAGAAAATGAAAATAAAAAACATTATGGGAATCTGACCATGGTTTAATCGGATCAAGAGAACCTTTTACGCTGGAACAAGAATTAATTTTCGATGAGTAGAACGAGAGCACGCTGTCCGTAATTATTCACGGCATATCGGCTCCGATTTACTTATTTAATGATGAAGCAATCTAAATAAAACATCGGCAAAATCAACCCGACTCCAATCTAATAAGGGATCAGCGCCAATAGATGAAATTATAGTCATCAGGTGAGGCTTCAGTTTAACTTGTAAATGATTTGATTGAAACACTAATAAACCCAAACCGCTTCACGGTCCATTAATGGGATTTTCCACGGTGACGAAAAAATGAATCCATGGTGACGAAGGAAAACGGTTTAACGGGTTCTAAAATTTGATAGCATCGACTGCGGTGTTCCCTCAGGAAAGAAAAGGAGTAATCAAAGAACATAGTCCTTCCAACTCACAAGGCGGCATTCAACAGTTTACTAAGGAAGCGTAGGCACGAAAAAAAAAGTTACGAGGCATTTTAAGAGTTTTGGAGAAAATCCAGCACCATGCTCAGCCGTGAAAAAAAATTATCCCTTTCACGCCTTTGAGGGTATCGTGAAACGGTGAGCGAGGTGGAGGAACTGGTAAAAGGTGAGGTGCTCTTTAATGAAACGGGAGACGACTCAATTAAAAATCTGAGCATAGGGAGCGCGCAGGACGCCACGAGGACTTCCATTGTGGTACCCCCGGAGGGCTTAGTGAGGCAAAATCAAGAATGGGATGGAGGAGGAAGAATGTTGATGGACTTTTTCTCAGCGGAGGTACCTAGGTGGCTTCACGTAAAATAAACAAGGAAATAATCTCTCCCGCAACGGGTCGAAAATAAAAATCGGGTCGACTAGGCATTATTTTTTTCCTCCCGATCGTGATGGCGTCCCCGTCCTAATACTCCTTTTTCTATTCGTTTATACTTAACCTCTCTTCCTACCCCTCACCACCGCTCTACACCCCCACCACCTTTCCTCCGGTCACGAGCGTGTCTCCTTTGCAACCTTTATCGATCCTGAAGATCGCGGATCCTTTAAACAGGCTAATGAGGTCGGTCTGTCCTATCCACCCAAGCCACCCTTCTACCACCCACTCTTTCCTCCCCCACTCTCTGGTCCACCTCAAACATCCCCCTCCCAACCCAACAAAGAGGTTTCCCTCATTCCTCGAACCGTGGGGGGAAACGTTCAACCTCTCTCCCACGTACACACGCGCGTCTCTGGGGATCCGCCTTGAGGGAACAGAAAACCCTTTCTACTTCTGCGTCCGCACTTCCCCCTCCCACTTGAGAGCCTTTTTCGCTTCTCCTCCGCTCTCCAAACAACTGATTAACATATTAATTGGCTCCAATACACACCCCGTTAATTCTCTCTCTCCCTCTTCCTCCCTCCCTCCCCCTCTCCGGCACGCAAACACACCCCTTCATGCTCCTCCGGACGTCGTGGATCTCTCCCGAATCTCCAACTTCGTCCCCTCTTTCAAACTGAGAGTCCGGGTGAGATAAAAATTGGTGGATAGGGGGCGGGGGAATAAATACGGGTGAAGGGCAGAGCGTGAGACGTGAGGGAGGAGGTGAACACCTCAAGGGATCTAAGGAATAAAAAATCGAAGGTAGATTTCACTCGGCTACCTTCAGCAATTACTCCCTCTCTTTCAGCCCTTGGCCCACGACAAGACGGGAAGCAGTAAAAATCTCTGTTAAGGTAGCTGGTTAGGTTAAGGTAATAAGGTAGGAAGCAGTAAAAATTTCACCTTGTAAAGGTAACTGTCGAAATTTGTTAAAATAATCTATCAATCAAATTATACCGAATAGTAGTGGTCTAGGTGCTAACCCCAGGACATACACAACATACCCGGGGGTATTCGAACCCGCAACCTTTGAATCGCCAGGCCTGAACGTTAGCGAACTGCCGTTAAACTTCAGGAAAATTGGTTCTAGCTGTGGTATTAATCTTGGTTTTCGGTAGCTTCAATTGCTGAGGATCTCTAAGAATTCTTTATAGTTTCTGTCATGAGAGTCTATAAAATATCTTCTCCCTTTTCTATTTTCCAGTCTTCCCTCTCTCTTCTATCTTCCGGTCTATTTTTCTATTTGCCTCTCATTGTACTATCAAAAGTCATTGGCAGTTAGGCTCAATCAATTCTTCTTTAGGTTTTCATGTTATCATAGTTCATCCCGTCTAAAGCCTACAAATCAAAATAAATGTATTACATACAAGGCTCTCCTGCGTTATATTTCCCATTTACGAAATCTACCTTCGATTTTTCACTGTTTTTATCAAAAAACATATCTGATTATATATCCGTATTGTTGCCCATCAAAGTTGTAGTAGTCTAAGGCAATATTGTACGGTTGGATTGTGAGTTAGCACCTTGGGGGGTGTGTTTGAAACCGTCGAGACCATTCGAATACGTAACCAAGGAGTCACATGGTGTAAACACGAATGGTTTGCAAATTAAGTGTGTCTGAATCACTCATTACAGTATCATGAATTGTTTTCAATTCAGTTTTTCTCATCTGTCTCGACTATAGAGCCCCAAGATCAGATAAAACACGAGTGTAAACAATGAATGAGGTTGTAATCAGCGGGTTTAACACCAAGTTTGCGAACCATTCGTGGTTACACCACGTGACTCCTTGGTTACCTATTCGAGATAATCCCGACGGTTTCAAACACAACCTCCCTGGTCGGCGACCTCGAGGGTTGGATTGGGGCATTTTGTATCCAAAATATGCTCTAAAAATAATCCTTAAAATAGTGGATAACACTTGTGGTCGTAATTCGAGAGCAGCGACCGATAGTTGATGTCATTTCCGGCATTGAGATGAGTACTTGGTTAAAAGGAGGTTTCTAGGAGAGAAAGAAGTTTGGAGAGCCGGCCAGTGTCGGCTTTAGTCTACTGTTTGATGAATGGTACCAGGGAGTCATGATTTGACGCCCCTAATGAAAGACGGATAACTGAACTTTAAGTGTTTCCTCCCTCATGCCCACGAGAATTCCACCTTCGAAAATTATCGCCTATTGCTCAAAACTTAGGTTAAGACAACATATTTTTTATTCCCTCTCTGAAAGTCAGTGAACCTCCAAATTCATTCCTATTTTTGTGTTAATGCTAAGTATCGTCAGAGTCTTCCTTTCGAGAGGAAATTAGGCTCGACTACCCATAATGAGATTCTTCCTTGACGCCGAGTTACTCATTTATGCTAAGCATCATCTTCAGTTTTGAAGAAGAGAAACAAGCTTGGGAATACGTTACTTCGCTTGAAAAACCAGGCTTATAATCGCAAAATAGTCAATACAGGCATTTTCAAAGACACAACGAAGACGGCAATTTGACCTGCAGGTTTCTCCATAGAAGTGGATGCAGGCTAGGTCAAAATAATCCATTTATGTAGTTGTAAACTGTTGCACCGAAGCTTTGTTACAAACCTATTCACGCGTTGAAGTTCCTTCACTTTTTTTGTAATGTTGGGAATAGCATACACGTTGATGGTGAGAGAATCCAATTTCCCACTACCGATCGTGAGGCAGCTTGCTCAAGGAAGACCGCCGTAAGGAAAAATGAGTTTTATGTTTTGAAGATTGCGTAATAAGTTATTTTAAATTCATCCTGTTTATATTGTACTTTAATACAGATATCTTTGTTGGCCGTCACATTACCAGAATATCTTGTTTATGCCCCTGTATTGTTAATGCCTGTTTTGGTAATTTGCCTTGGTATACCAGTTCCTATTTGAGAGCTTTGTGGAGAGCACTTCGAGTGCAGTGTTCCATTCGTCGGATGGGACGTTAAGCCGTGGTCCCCTTTTTGTCTTTCGTTATGAGCAGGTTAATGCAAACGCTGGGTTTCTATCCACCCTTCCTCCATTCCCCGAATAGCTCAGCCAACTCCCTAAACCCAACTACCCACAAAAGCTGGCGCAAAAAGCCTCAGCTGTCAGTCGCCTTCCACCAATAACTGCTACTCATATCTATAGCGTGCAAATTAACATTATGGAATATAGAAATCACTCAAATATAAAATATAATTTGATGTGTTTCACTAGACTATAATTACTCTTCACTCAACCGGTTTCAACTTCTTCAGGTCATTATCAAGAGCATAAAGGCTACTACGCCTCTTCTACTCTTGATAGTGACCTGAAGTGGTTGAAACTGGTTTAGTTAATAGTAATAATCGGGTTGAATATAATGTTTATTTTATTTTAGAGTGGTTAATACGTATGATTAACATCTACGCGCGGTGCTCATGTTCCGTCTGCGAGTGACGGGCAGGTAAAATTATGGTTGGCACAATGGATCTAAAGAGGTCTAATTGCCAGGGGGGCTCCAGAAGGCCCCAGCCACCCCTCCTCCAAATACGTATAATTAGCAGAAGTCCATCCATCTCAATCTATGCATAACCAGCGATACTAAACAGAGAGGATGAGCGGGACGTCCCGGAACGATGGCTGGAGGTGCTGGAGATGCAGAGCGAGTTTGTATGTGCGTGGAGGCAGGAGTGGAGAGTAGAGTAGCGGGGAGTCCTCCTCACCCTCGCCGGGAACGCCACCACCCCCGCGGAGTCCCGATCGCCCGCGCGGGCAACACGCAGTCCAGGACCGGCCCCCGCGCTCGCTTCCGTTTCGGGGCGATGACTTGTCGCCTCCTTCCTCCTCCTCCCACCCTCCTCCCCCACGTCTCTCGTCACGGTGGACAAATGGCAGGGCACGGGACGAGGGATAGGCGACATAAAGATTGCTCCGCGGGTGGATTCCGGGGGTGAGAACACCGCTGCCGCCGGGAGCAAACTACCGAAACGGAAGGAGAGAGGGATTCTCGCGTGGTGGGGTGAGTATCTGAGATGAGGTGTTGTAGGGGAGGAGGCGGAGGCCGGGGTGGAGGCAGAGGCCGGGGTGGATTTGAAATTCATCCAAGGTTGAAGAGAGGGAGAGAGAGAGAGGTCAGGGAGAGCATGAACGGAAACAGCAGCTAAGACTTCCAAAAAGCGACCGAGAAAGGGTTAGTGAAGGGCGATTCTTCATCACTTACGCTAAGTTACAAGCTCCCGAGCAGTTGCAGAAAGTTCGTGAGAAAGGTTTACTAATAAATTCAGTTAGGATTATGTCTTCAAGAATACAGCAGTCATAGCAATGCAGAAAAGAGCAAGGTAGAAAAATCAGCAGAAATGGCACTTATGCCTGCCTTCTAAGTATATAAAGGAAAAAGCGGCGGTGAATCTGAGCAAAAAGAGAAGATTCTTCACCACTTTCGTTGTTAAATGCTTTCCCTAGACAAAGAAATGCATAGAATTTTTAAGAAAGAGAGAGAGTGAGCAGGACACATTAATATTTATTCAGTACGTTGCAAATTGTTTGAAATGTACGGTAGTCATGTCAGTGTAGAATATATCAATGGAATCATAAACACTAGTAACCTATCCTTCTTTCTTCCTGACGAAATGTGACTGATAATGTACATGAAAAGAAGTGATTCTTTATCAGCCTTGACTTATGTTACACTTAAGGAATTAGTATTTCAATGAACCTTGAAAGAAAGAATCATGGGTATGTATTTATTTAATTCGGTGCAAGTTTTCAGGAGCACAGCAACCATACCAATGATTAAAAGACCAGGGTAGGGGAGTCAAATGAAATAGAAAGTATACCTGCCTTCCAATCAGAGTATCTATGTAAAAGCGATCTAAAAGATGTGTAGAAGGGGTTAGTCTTCACTATTCTTCAATAATATGGTATTTAAATATTAGGCGCTGAAGCCAATTTTTGCGTGATGATAACGCATGAATATTCATTTAATCAATTTTTTAGAGTAGATTAGCCATACCAATATAGAAGAGTGAAAGTTAAAAGAACTATTGGAAATCTATTAAAAGAAACTATTTAAAAGAACTATTGGAAACTCTTTGAATTGGTTAAAAGAACTATTGGAAACTCTTACAAATCTGCCCTTCGAGAAGAGCTCTAAAGCAATCAGTGTCATGGGTGGATCTGTAACCTATTTTAAGATGATTTGCATGCTCTTAAAGGTTTGGAAAATACGGCTATCTTGAATGATAGGATCGTCATTTAATAAGTACGAAATGTGCATATTTTTTCATAGGAGCCATGCGAGACACTGATTGTAATATGTGTCACACAAAAAAGTCCTCTTCATTCAAGGTATGCGGTGGAATACTAAAATCAAATTGGCAATTAAAAGAATTCATCTCGGATTTTCCGCCAGGTCAGTGTCTCTATTTCTTCCAGTGGCCGAATCGGTGTTCGAAATTTCAGCAGAAATAGAGGTAACCCGGTAGAAAATCCGTGAAGAATTCACTCAAGAGTAACATCAGGAAAGGACTAGATCTTTTTTGCAATTCGCCCTGTTAACCCATTCGTTCGGTCCGCATGACTGCAATTTTGAATCCCTATCACTTACGAAAAACACTTTAAAGCGGTTTTATATCTTATCTCATCACTCGGAGAACATTTACGTGAATAACGTTTTTGATACAGAGTTTTTTTGTACCTTAGCAAGTAAATTCTTCTGCTTCATGTATGCTTAGGATATTATGCGAAGAATAATCCGTATTTCAATCTAAGAAGAACGCAATAAACAGTTTTTAATAATGGAAAAAGAGGACGAATTGTGTGAAGCAGAAATTGACCACAAGGCACTCTTTCAGGCAACATCAGCAACAGCCAGATTTGGAGCATAATGTGGAACTTAACATTCATCTTTAATCCTCACGAAGTCATGATTTACCTTTTAATTATAAATGTACGGTTTACCATGATTCCAAGATAAGGCTTGATTTCAATCTAGATCCATCCTAACACACGTCCTCGAGTAATAGTCACATATCAGTTGAATTTCTCTTTCTAAATTTCAAACGCTATTATAAAATGTGACAAGGGAGAAATGGAAGGAAAGAAACGTGATTGAATAGTGCGAAAAAAGGATCCCGTTGGACAAGATGCCGGGCCATGCGAAACGAGTAATTTAAATGCTATATTGAATAACGGAAATTTATTCCTCATATGCTTTTCAAATTTCAATGCATAATTTGCAATTAATCGTTTGACCTTGGGAACTCAAAACTCTAGAACTAATTAGAAAGCGAGAAATAAATCGTCGGTGCCAGAATATAAGATACATAATCAGAGTTATTCTCTCAAACACTACTTCACGCTGTGCCAATTAAATATGGTATACATAGGAATCGAGAAATAAATTTAAATTGAACTGAACAAGTTCACTACAGCTTATAAATTTAATAGCTTAATTAACGGTTGGAAACAGAAAACATAAATTCGCTTCTCACGGTATTATACGGCTATAATTCTGATGAGTTTTCTGTCTCACTTTTTACACACATTTCTTGTCACCTATAAGTGAGACTTAAGCAATGGCAAGCCGACGATCAGAAAATTATTGTTATTTCAAGCGTGAAAATGAAATCTCTGTGGCCGCCTTGGGTCTGCTCAAGTTATCTAATGGATTAATGATATTCGTATGGGAAAACGAAGAATATATTTGAGTAAAAAAATAATTAGGACTAAGCAAGATAATAAAACAGAAAAAAACAAACGAGAAAAGCAAGTGATCTAAGTGAAAAAAGGATGGTGAAATACACCTGGATTGTAGCCAATTAAGTCTACAGACTAACGATTGAAGGTAGAAGCACATATTTAGATGCTGAAATTCACTTTGAGTGCATGAATGTAAAAATGAAGCATGTAATAAGAAAACATGGGAGAAGATTGTGCGTCTCCAATATTTATTATAAAACGAGCCATGCCCTTGTTATAAAATAACTTTGACGGAATTACTCGAAGAGGGGTAGGTGCTGAATAGCATTAGGTGTTGGAGAACTTAAAACCGATCGAAGGGGATGAAATAAAATCATGCCAAATATGCATTCTGGTACTGGAGGTAATGAGAATATGCTATTGAAATTATTACAACCAATAGTTGACGTGCTATTTTAATGTCTTGCTCTCGATAATGAATAAATCAACAGCTAAAACTAAATGAACACTCTCCTACATATATCTAAGCATACAAAAATAAAGAACAAGTTCCAAAACTGTTTTTTTACAGAAAAGGATTAAAAAATGTTTGTAAATGTACATTTATTTTTCCACCCCGCGTTCCAAAACGTAAAAACAATGAGGAAACAAGATCTCTCGGCATTGAAATTTTTTAGAAAATACGGAAATATGGAAACCGGAGATGTCTCGGGATATTTTATGTTTTGAAAAGGAAATAAAGCCTCTGATAATTTGCAATAATATGGCAAGCAATCAAATGAAACATAAGATCCAATGTAACTGCGGCAAATAATGCGGCTGAGCTCACAACACCAGTAACTCAAGTACGCCAAAGAGGAAGACGCTAACACGACTTCCGCATGGAAAAATTATTCGACGTCACCGATCTTCAAAACAAAATCCATCAAAAAACTACACCTTATGCGGAAGTCTTCAGCAGGAGAGGGCAAATGCACTTGGTGCAAAATCGAGATACACGTGATCGCATCTCGTATCCAAGCTTAGGGGAATGATTTTTCTACCGTGGAATACTCGCAAAAAGCGTTTGCGGTACAAAAAAATACACCCACCACAGCAAAGCGGTATCGAGAGGCAAGCGACGAGAGATCGAAAAAAATCGAGTGTGTGTGTAAGAGGGAACGGAAGGAGGTTGTCGGTCGTGGAGAGGGAGGAGGACTGAGTTTTTAATGGGATGTCCACCGGGCGGGTTTTATCTTCAACGGGAGGTTTGAGGTAAGGGGATGAGGGTGGAGGAGAGGGAAGAAAAAAACGGACACTCTAAAGGGGGGGTGGGAGAGAGTGAGAGAGTGGAGGGAAAAGGTATGGGGAGAAAAAACCGCGAGTGAGAACGAAGGGCGTTGATGGAGTGATATCGGAGATTACAAGCATCGCGGCGAGTGGGGGCGGAGAGACTGGCTGGCGGCGAGAAAGTTTCCCAAGTGGGAGGAGAGAGGGAGGGAGAGGAGGAGAGAGGGAGAGAGAGAAAGAGAGGGAGAGGAAAAGAGAGAGGAAGAGAGGGTGAGAAGGATGGAGAGAGAGGGAGAGAAGGGAAGAGAGAGAGAGAAAGAAAGAGAGGGAGAGGAAGAGAGAAGGAAATAAAGATAGGAAGAGAGGAAGATGAAGAGAGGGAGAGAAAGAGAAGGAAAGAAAGAAAGGGAGAGAAAGGGAAAGAGATAAAGGGAGGCAGAGAAAGAGAGGCAGTTAAGGGAAGGAGAGAAAGGGAGGGAGAGAAAGGGAGGCAGAGAAAGGGAAGGAGAGAAAGGAAGGGAGAGAAAGGGAGGGAGGGAAAGAGAGGGTGAGAAAGAGAGGGAGAGAAAGTGGGGAGAGAAAGAGAGGAAAAGAGAGAGGGTGAGAAAGGGAGGAGGAGTAAGAGGGAGAGAAAGAAAGAGAGAGAAAGAGAGGGCGAGAAAGATAGGGAGATAAAGATAGGAAGAGAGTGAGAGAGAAAGGGAAGCAGAGAAAGGGAGGAAGAGAAAGGGAGGCAGAGAAAGGGAGGGAGAGAAAGAGAGGCAGAGAAAGGGGAGGAGAGAAAGGGAGGGAGAGAAAGGGTGGAGTGAAAGAGAGGGAGAGAAAGAGGAAGTGAAAGAGGGAAAGAAAGAAGGAGAGAGGGAGGGAGAGAGAGATAGTGGCTCACGGACGTGTAGGAAACGCGGGAGGGAGGAAAGGATGAAGGAGGGGGGAGAATACGTGTCGGAAACGGGAGACGCTATCGAAGGGATGGGAGGGATGCTGCTGAGAAGAGGTTCTTTAGAGAGCGACTCGCCATCTCGGCTGGACCCAGGGGGGGAGGGGGGAGGAGGATATTTACCTCTTGTTGGGAGCCCGCCATCCCCCCCATCCCTCACCCCTCCTGTCGGGCGAGAGGGGGGGTGGCACCCGGAATCCGTGTTTGCTTTCCGTCTCCGAGAGGAGTGAATTTCCAAAAGGCAAGGACAAGATTCGGTGCCCCCCCGCTGCGATGAAGTACGGCGTCTCCTAAATCAGGTGGATAAGACGAGCTCCTTAATTACGCCGCTGATATGTCAGCACGGCCACAATGATTCGCGAAATAATCCTCATCCCGTTTCACAGAAATTCTTGAGACGGAATCATCTCAGGTCGTCGTCTGCTTATTACCGATAAATTCCGTTGGCAACGAGCCAGCTAAATGTTTTGAATCATTATCTATGTGCTCGAGTAAGTGTTAATTAAAAGTACCTGCATAAACATTTTAAGCTGTTAGCACCTTGATAAAAAACCTTAAAAGAGTAATATACATATCTTAGTGTATTTTAACCATAAATTAAACCATAACTAAATAATTTTAACGTTTCTTGAGTCAGGCTAGTCACATCTCTAATAAATGTTGGTTTAAATTATTTAGTTACCTGTAGCGGGTGCCAGGTCGTTAACGCACTGACATGGCAACCCAAAGATCATGGGTGGGAATCCCCCTCAGGGCATGGAGTTATATAACCTTATTATATTAGTATTATACATTTTGCAACCCCTAAGCCAGAACTATACAATATCGATCCAGGATTTGTGTCTTCCCAATAGATAAATCACTGAACTTACAAGCTCTCGCTTACGGAAACAATGCAGTACCACTATCAATCGATTTAGCATTAAAATACCGTTGACACAAAAATAATGTGAGATGGACAATGACTGTGGATCTAAACTATACAATAAAACTTTTTATTTTTCGTTCTTGATACAAAATGGAGGACTTTTCATTTTTTCCGACTCTTGGACCGATAAAAATCAGGAATCTCAACCTGCTTTCCCCGCAATAAATATTAATATATTAATGCCGAACGTAAAAGCCGGACACCGCTCCTAGGAATTTGGTAGCCTCCACACATTTTGTCCCCAATTAATTCAAAGCTATGACTGATGCGTTCCCGAGCGGGCTGGCGTTGATTTAATTTAGAAAAACAAACTGAATGAACCCGCCGCGCCGTGTTGAAGAATTTCTCTCAAGAGGAGAACGAGTAAAACGGGGGAAACTGGCGCTTTGGGGAAAAAAGAAAACAAAAATCAGGAGACTATCTGATATAAGCGGAGAGAGAATTTCCGTGTCAAGGAGGAATCTTAATCGGGTTACCTCTGATGCTGCTTTTCCTCCGCTTATCAGTCGAATAAATCTGTGAACGGAGGCGAGAGAAATGCGGATTTCTATGACAGGAAGGAGGGGGAAAAAATGTCGTCATGGCGCATGATTAGTTCGACTGGTTCTCATTCGAGATCGCAGCCGAGCAAGGACTCCCCCCCCTTTCCTTATCACGGTTATCCATCTCGGGCTCGCGGTGATGAAATTTTTAAGTCTGATCAGCGGAAGAAAATGCACTGTTTTTGAGACGGAACAACCTTCCTGAATTCATTCGTTTTTTTTACGATGTTCGCGGGTGCGTGTTTTGAACAGCTTTTTAAGTCGCTGGTAATTTATGTCAGATAGGGGGAGAACGTGTATCTGACGTGGTTCCCTCGCCAGTAGTTCGAGTTTCAAAACTCACTGTCCTAGGAACGACTTACGCGCGCACAAATATAAACTTACGGATTTAATGAAAGAGTTATTCTATAAATTAGGGACTCGCCGTTGCGGAAAAAATAATATTCGCCAGTGACATGAGCTCAAAAGAAAAAGAGGTGCCTTCCAGCATGCCATTAGGAAGTATAACGTTGCCTTATGTATCCATAACCTACATTGACGACCTATATGTTAGGGCATAAGTAGCAGAATTATTTTTCACCTTCCATGCAGTATTTACAAGAAGTTAAAGGGCATGTAAGATTCCTCTTTTCTGAGGGTGTCACAGAAATATTTTCAAACCACAGCGTACAACAGTATGTCAGATCAAAGAGATAAAATTCGAAGATTAGGGAGTACTTCACAATTATTTTTTATTTGTCTTCGCTTGTGGATTATGTAAGCAGAAAAAATCAAATTAGGCTTCACCTACACGAACATGCATCTAAACGTAATTTTGCAGGCCTCCGCTCGGGTGTGCAGTAGGTAATGGTGGGTCACGACCCGTGGGGTTGTAATTTATTGAAAAAATGTTGATAATTAATAATGGAGTGTGGCACAGCATATTTTAAGGGATATACACTAGGCTGGTCTGTTCCCTCAAATCTTTATAAACTGGCGCCCCCGCTAGCCAAATGATAATTCACTAGCTCGGAGGGGATACTTCAAATAGCAGCACGAGGTTAGTATTCCCCTAGGTAAATTTCCACTATTATAACACATGCGTAATTTTTTTGGCCAGCACCACCCAGAGTCACAAAAAGACACTAGCTCGGTACTAGGCGTCACTGGTATCGCCTACTTTGTATGTTATTTTATGCTCTGGAGTGTGGTTCGTAATATTTTTTAAAGAATTCAAATTTGCTCACATTCATTCCTTGAAAAGTACGTGGTACAAACAAATTCTCGTATCTTTCTATCTACCAGTTGATCTCTCTTAATTTGTTGTTTTGCTTGTTCTGCTGCTGTTGTGTGGGGGTAGAAATATGTCTGCAATGCCTGATTCGAATTCCTGTGATTTGAATTTTCCGAGTAACCTTAATCTCACGAGCAGCATTCTAGTATTTACAGTTTCCCAACTAAGATCAAATTGCCTAGTGACACTTACTGTACTTTTTTAGGAGTTTTACCGCTGTTTTTGGCATCTTATTCAGTTACAGAATCAAATTTTTATTCCTTGGGTGCCAATGATTTCGCACTATGCGTCTTTCATTATGACATTTGATGATATGATTGAGGAATGTATTGAAGGTAAATCTTCCGTGTTTCCTTGGTTAGTAAGTAATTACAGGTGAAACCGGAAATAAAGTCACTAAAAATATGGTTCATTACTCGTCGATAATACATTCTTATGCAGTGTCCTTCCATGCTATTTACTAGTGCGATGGCTTGCAGGATTATTAATATGAATTGAAATGTGGATATGAATGACTGCAGTGGACTAATCTTGGTATTATTTGACTCCAAAGAAATTACAGGTTAATTGTAATAATAAATGTGTTTTTGGGGCAAGATTGAGACGAAACCGTTTCTTCTGCCATCTAATTCCTCATCAAAGCATTAGCATAAATCATATGATTATCATAACATGTACAATTAAAAGGTATGATGTAAAAAAACATAAAAATGTTTGATTCAAAGATTAAATACAAAATATATAAACAAAAAATATTCACATGTATCCATTATTATTATTAGTTTTCCATCGGTTAAAATAGGCCTACATGGACATTTAATTTTCCCACACTCCTACTTTTCACGAGATGAGCCTCTTGAGCCGTGATAACTCTCCCTCCCATAATTCTCTCCAAGGTACCTGTACTTCTCCTCCCTCTTCCTCGCTTCCCAACATTCTTCCTTCAATCACGTCACTCAAAACCCCAATATATATATACGGCCCTTAATAGCCGTCCTTATCCACACTTTCTGCCTTCTCCTCATTTCCTCTATCAAATTGAACAAAAAAATCATGGTGGGTGAAAGTATTTACAAATGTGGGAAAACGTGAAGATTATTGTGCTTACATCCTTAACGAAAAAAAACACTGCAAGGGTGCGTTAAAAAATACAAAATCCTACTGATAGTGTAGCTATTGCTTCAATACAAATGGATTAAATGGAATAGTACATAAGAAAATAGTAAATAGTAAAACATAGCAAAAAGAGTGATAATGGAGTGGAAAGGAAAAGGAAAAATTTACGTTTGATATTTTTGAAGTGACATAATTGAAAAAGTAGGGTGAAATTAACTAAAAACCAAATAGGAATATAGTAGCAATATTAAGTCATACCGTACGAGGGACATTACTGTCATTACCGTAGGAGGGACATACTTAGATATACTGGCTTATTATTTCAAGAGGAAAAACACACCTATGAGGACTAAAAGGCACGGGTTTGAATCTCGGTGGTGGCTATTTTGCAGTGGAATACCGGTCTTGGCTTGAGTTCCGTGAGAAAAAATACTTCATGCGCAGTGTTCCATCCGTCAAAGTGGAACGTAAAGCTGTCAATCCCTATTCGACTTTCCTTAAAGGGAGGAAATCGTTGACGCTATATTTTCCTCAACCACTCATCCAGGCCAAAATATCCTTCCAATCGGGTTTGTGTGGTGGCTAGAATTCTGGCCTCAAATTTCGAGGGCCCGAGTTTGAATTCCTACACTGGCAGATTTTTCAATGGTATACCGATCCATACTTGAGTGCTTTTTGGAGAGCATTTGAGTTCAGTTCTCCGTCCGTTGGATGGGATGTTAAACCGTGGTCCCCTTGGTGCATTTCCTTAAGAGCAGGCTAATGCCGACGACAGGTTTCTCTCTACCCTTCCTCTGTTCCTTGAACTTTTTTACCTTTATCCAGTTACCCTTTTATACTCTCTGGCACGAGTGACCTCGGTTGTTTGTCGCCTGCCCCAAATAACTACTAACAACAATATACCACCCATTTCGAACTTCTAGCCATTTCTTTCCGGTTCGTATTACCTTAGTTGGACAACATGGTTATTCAGTGGTGGGACGTTAGACAGAAGTCAGGGATTCAAGACCGAGAGAGACTAATTATCATATCCCGGTAAACCTTATGTGTCATGCTCATGTCAAAAAAAAACATGCCGGAAAACTGCAGCCGACATAGGGAAAGGGAATTCCATGCCTACTTTTGTGCATGAATTTTACACGCCGTTGGGTTGAGTACTTGCGAGCTCAATCACCGTCAACCAAACCAACTGTCGGGTTTGTGGACCATGGTCGCGGGTAGCCTCCCATAATGACAACTGCTACAAGGAGGGAAAGGTCAAACGGGGCTTCCAGAGAGATAAACTTGACTCCATCAAACAAAGAGCTGAGTGAATTCAATGGAAAAGCCAAGAAGGGCCGTTAATTCACGTCTCTTCGGCCTCTCTCGGATCGCGGAGGGATTCGGTTGGAAAGGGATTTGGGATGGCCGGAGGAGCTTGGCAGGCTCCTTGCGGTGGGACGCCGCCATATTCGATTGGCTCTGCTGGTCGACGTCCAGCAAATGACTGATCGCTTCACACCTATCATGCGCTCAACAGCATGGAAGCACGTGAATTATTAATATTTTCGTGTTGTCCGCCGAGCCTCTCGCGGCTCGGTTCATCGATCCCAGAATGCTTAGTAGTTTTGGAGGGGTACGGGAGGAGGCGGGGATCTCTGGCCGGACTCTACACCGAAATGTTGCGATATATCTTTCGATGTGGCTGGCGAGGGATGACGAATAGATCGGCGTCAATCGGGAAATCGCTAGGGAGAGATCGACCGCTTCTTGAAAGGGCGTTTGCGGCGTCATCCATTGAGCTGGACACGCACTGACTCGGATGGGGAGATTGACCTAAAGAAGTCGTCAAAATAGCTGGAATAGTGAATCGTTATTTTAAAGATCTGGTTCGCAGTCTCGTGCCAGGCTACACGCCACCCTTCGGGGGAAGCGTACATTACCTTGGATACATGCGAAAGCGTGAAATATTGCTAGGCCTCATTTAGAATATGCCGCTAGTATACGGGATTCATACGAGGAAAGCACGATAAAAGAATTAGAGCGTGCGTAATGGAGATCCACTAGATTTGTTAAAGGCCGTTATGTTAATTGTATTAGGTTACGAGTTTAATAGAAGAACTATGATGGGATTAACTATCAGAACGCAGGTTAAAATTTAGGTTAAACATTTTAAGTAAATTCGAAACCAATTTGTTCAGATATGACGTTAGATATATATTAAGAACCCCTGCGTAATCATCTACATCTGCATAATACCCTGCAAGCCACCATAAAGGTGTGTGGCAGGGGTTGAATTCTCACCAAACATGCACTAGATGTCATGCATAAAAAAGGATTAGTATTTATCACTGTTCTAAACTTCTCTATTCAAAAAAAGATAAAAATTGCAAAGAAAACATGCAAAAACATGCTGTTAGATGGGTTAGATTCAAGTCCTTATACCAACATACAGCTACCAATGTTATCCATTGCTACACTCGCATTGGATATATTTATCGTTATTCATAACCCGAATTGAACTAGGAAGAAAGGACATTTTGAACCTGTCAGTTTGGCAATCAATTTATCTAATTTTGTAATCATGGTCCAGTCTACCATAGTAAGTTGGGGTTCGCAAAATATTTTTAACATCATCACTGAAAATATGGTCTTGGAATTTGTTTAAGAGATTAAGCCTACATTTCAACGTGCGATCTGATAATGATTCCAAATTTAATTCATTTAATAGACTGGTTACGCTAATGTAGTTATCGTACCGTCCCTTTACAAATCTTGCCGATCTTCGCTGCACACGTTCAAGTTCATTCCTTAGACCGATTTCGTAGGGATTTCGTATTATGTAGGTTTGGTCCGATGAACAAGATTAGAGAGATTGATTGTCGTACCGATAGATTTAAAATGTCACTTTTTCCGCGTACCATAAGAGAGTACAGTAGGCAGCGTAACAATGGGATAGTTAGGTGAAAGATTGTTCGAGTAGTCTGTAGTGCATGATGCATGCGATAACAACCAATAATCCCTTTCACTATTATGTAGATACTAACAATTTAGCTGCATGTGACCCTATTATCTAGCACGTCACCATTAAATATTCAAGTTGGATGTTTGGTGATATTCATCCCCTGCCACACACACTCGTGGTGGCTCGCATGGTATTACTTAGTTATAGATGTAGATGTAATGCGGGATTGAGTGAAGGGTGCGGCAAAAAGCCAGTCTCCTACTGTTCGGTGTGCCATCAGCCGCATGCATTCCAATTCAGTCTGCGTGGAAACAGAAACTCCATTCTTACACAGAAGTTTGTTATGTTTATCAACGTGAAAACCTCCGATGCGCCTGTCGATCACCTTTAGGTACACAGCAAATATAGAAATTCTTCAACACATGGTAATTTTTTTATTTAAGTATATTAAAATGTTTAATACGTATGAGCATACGAATTGTTGGGCGTGCGCGTTATTAGCCACGAAAAATCATTCGCAAAGAGAACAGTAAAATATTGTTTTTCTCCTTAAGCATAGTATTCTTCTCCAAGTTGCAAAGCTATTTTTCAAAATAGCTTTGAAAATCATATATTTCATAATCGGGCGAGCTAATAGAACAAAGGTATTTATTGCACCCAATAAATTACACCAAGGCGACAATAAGTACCGCAACATTTTTCGAAGGGCTACCATTGCTGATATATTAATTAGCATCTTTAACTGAGTTTCGCCTAGCGCTATGGTAACGTGATATTTTTGCTTGATAAGTTATACCCATATTATTCAAGTATGAATGAGTAAGCTATGAAAATTTCTTTTGATTGCATTGATAGTAATCCGGCTGTAGAAAGGAAAACGACTGGCCTCTTCCAAGTCAAATAAATGATTTTCGGAACTCAAAAATTGGTACGCTGCAATCACGCTCTAGTAATATACTAAGAAGATTATTTCGCTTATCACTTGATAATATTTAATTGCTTAAGTTTTAGATTTTAAACAGAGACTACATTTAATAACTCCATCAGTATTATAACTAACAGCTTAAATGTAGCAACGAAGAATTTGCACAAAGAGGTTTTATTTACTTCAAAAATAATTTGCCTCAGTTTGCCGAAACGAACACAATTATTGATAAATATATGTCTTATACTTTCCAACTTCATTAATATCGGAAAATATTTTATGCGGAGTCTTTCAAAGTTATATTGGTATAGTAAATGTGCAAAATAAAAGAAAATCTTTGAGAAGTATTAGTCAGACTTTACTAATTATGGAACTCGCTGAGACCTCAAGATACCCAAGGGGTGTCAAGATACAGTTCTTCTGACTGAATTTGAAAATAGACTGCCTGTGATCCACAGGATTAAGCATCGAATGAAATAGAGAGAATTTGCTTCATCCAGAGCGGGATAGTTACTTGACTCCTCTTACTCAACTTCATATTACCTCTCCCTAAGTGAACATATCATCCACTTACCTTAAATATTGACGATGACCTCATCAGGAGCAAGCGAGCTTCAGCAACTACTTCTGCTAGACCTGGGTGCCTGCAGTATAACTAAATGCGAGCGCGTATTCGTCAATCGCATTGAAACAGCCACTTATATAAATATGAGTTGTGATCGGGCGCGTGTTTAACTCAGCGAACAGGTGTAAAATTATTTTCCCGGCCTCTCTTATCTTTAGCGTGTCGGCGACGGCTTGCGAAGACATGGAAAGATTTATACCGAAACAGTACGGCTGTGGCACGCTCCTAAACGGAGAAAGCTGTTTATCTTTCGTAACGTATAAATTCCACCCGTGATCGGGGTGAAGTCAGCAAATTTCCAGAACCTCCACCGACTTCCCCAAGCTAAATATTCTCTCCCTCCTCCCCTCCCAAGTTTCCATTTGCATTAAACATAAGACGCTTGTTTGCTGGTGATAAACATCTACCAAATATCCCCGATATTTTTAAAATATTTGCGCGCATTAATCTAAAGGGATGGTGAAACATAGCGCTCCCGGGCTAGCCGAAGAAAGACGCCCGAACGTTTTCAAAGAGTCGCATTCGAAAGAAGTGGGCCGAATTCCAAATGAGGAACCACTCTTCCCTATCCACATCCACAACTTACATTTAGAGCATGCTTCTTCACGGTTGTGAGGAATGGTTGATATCAGCAGACAGAATTCAAGACTGGAAGCGTTTGACATGTGGTCCTACAGAAGATTGCGGATGAGAAAATGGATAGAGAGAGGGGGCAACAGACGAAGAAGTTCTAAAAATAATTGAAAAAAAAGAAACACCTATTGAAAACTATAAAAAGAAGATGGCACTAACTTACCGGCCTTATGCTGAGACATGATCGTCTGATGAAGACAATCGCCGAGGGAAAAGGGAACGAGAAGTGTGGCAAAGGAAGTCCTCGTAGGAGGTACCATCGCGTTCAAAATTTGGTCCTTAATTCAAATGCGGCCGTTTCCAAACTTTTTTGAAATCGAACCGCGCGCATTGCGTTCATGTTCCATACGAGACGAGAGTCAATTTGACTTATGTGGCTTGCGCAAATTGACTTGAAGCCTCGCTTCAATTCAATTTGCGCATGATTTCCGTCCACAAATTCCCACATGACTCCCACTACGAAAACTATTCGCCACTGAAAGAATCCGTGAAGGGTTTGCAGATTTAGCTGGGAGTTTCGTATTTCTTACACGAGGAAGATAGCAAAACATTTTCTGGACCACTTTGGTGTTGCAGGTTCTAGGTTATTTCTCATAAATACTCTTCGGATTGAATTTGTATGCATAGGAAAAACGAATGATAAATTGAAATAGGCGTTGCAGAGAAGGGTCAGTTTCGACCTTTATTATAACTAATGTTAAACTAGCAAGCTGAGAAAACTTTTAAAGAGGAATTAAAATGGTTTAGTTGAGGAAGTAAAGCAATGGAGTAGCTGTTGTCCTGAGGTAAATTTGCTAATGATTTGGTTTTACTTTACGAGTAGGTCAAATGACCCAATGTCTCTTTCGTAGGTGAAGTAGTTTATGATACGCAACGTAAATTTATATTATTAAGTCTAGTTCAGGCAATAAGGTTTTAGAAACAGTAAAAGCAAAACTTTAGGTATGATGAGAGTAATTCTGAGTGCGCGAATTATGTTACCTTTTCGGGTAGTATTTTGAATGAAAATGAGCGTTGTGGCTGGGAGTAAAGGAGAAAAATTATGCTATAAATTAAACGTTCTTTAAGAGAACGGAATAGTTGTCAGATGCTAAACAACTAAGGCACTCAGAATCGACGAGCTGAGTAATGAGTAATGACTATGAATAATACGTTGCTTATTTCCTTCCAAAGACAGAGTTTTTGAATTAAATGCACAAAGAGAATATATGAAACACATATTAAAGGCTAACAGAGAAAAATCAACAATTCAAATTTATATACACTCCTTTAGTGTAACGTCTCGCGAGACGAATTACTAATTGCGTTACTTAAGACTATTTTTCATGCGTTGTAGCTCATTATCTACTGAAGTTTTATTGCTCTGAGATATTTCATATAACCTATACAACCTTAGTTTAGTAAAAATTGAAATAAACGAAAAATTAAAACGTACGAAGTAACAAAAACCGCTTATATTATACATAAATGCTGTATTTTGAGTGAGTTTTCCCTTAGTCGAGATATAATTACATTAATTTTTATTTCTCAAGGAAGTTAAACGCGCTCCATTTTGATGAAAAATATACATCTGTTCATGGTAAGAGATCTACAAGCTGGCGGCATAAATTGCTCTAAAACACGTGTTACGAAAGTAGTTTAGAATAGGATAGTAGCATTTGACGAAAGATTTTGAGGTTTAGTACTTACGTGCTCGTTCATTTTGAATAGAATTTTTTGGACCGAGTCATGATTTGATAAGGCGAGGAAGAAGAGTGTATGCATGAGTGAGGTTAGGTCATTTCAATATCATTCTTGTGGAAACTTTAAATAAAATGAGCAGTCGCTGCGAAGCAGCTTTAATATTTTGTAATATCACCTTCTTTTGCGTTGTCATGCCGATCTAATTCCCCGATATTTCGAGAACTCAGGAGATGTTTCTCAGACAGCCACTGTGAGTCAGTGAGAATCACTAAGCTGCGTACTTTGGCCTTGTATTTTCCACTTTTACGTTCCGGCAGGAGTAAATGAAATTAGCTGGGAATTTGGAGATCGTGGGAGAGGTGCATATGAAGGCCTTGTATATATTGAGAAAAAATCAAATCGGTCCTTAGAAGGTGAGGAAGGCATAGGAAATACCTGAAGTTGGAATTCAGCTAAAAACGTAGTTGACCACGCTCACCGTTTGGACCGAAATTTGAAAGTGATAGTACATGGAACAAGCGGTGGAGGTTGAAAAAATGAATATGAAGAGGTGGTCCAGCAGGTCGCTAACATGAACAATAGCAATAATTATTTGTGGAGGTTATCTGATAAAAGAACCAGATAGGTGCTGCGCCATACCAATCTTATGTTTTTTCACAAATGATGACGATCCACAACCGGCCTTCCAGCTAAGTTGTATGCTGCGTACTCTTAGCAATGCGAGCAAAGACGTGTCCGAAGGTCTGCGGATATCTATTATTGATTAGTGCATCAGAAGGTGGAAAAGAGTCCGTGACGGGTTAGCTCCTCCGGACTGGATTCCTCCGTAGGACACTGCAAAGTGGCCGGGCTCGCGCTCTGATACCTCGGGGGGAGGTCAGAACAAAGGGAAGGGGTGATAGCCACCCTTAAGAGCTTAGCAATCGAAACGCACAACGTGTCATCATCCTCTTAAAAGTGGGCCGGAATGAGCCGAGGTGAAAGACAAGAGTCGGCGGCCGTCCCTGAGTAGAGGCTCACAAAACGGCCACTCTTAAAACCCGGACGATGGGTTGGTGTTTAGCGCAAAAGCCCCTATAATCTTTTCGCTCTTACTTTTTTCATCCCCCCCTCCCCGTGGATTCGACACGTGGGAATCGGCGTGACGGATGGAAAGAGTCGTGAAAATATGGGGACGCAAATTGGATAAAAAGGGGGATATTTCCGGCTTCGGGAAATTCCTTTTTTTTTTAATATTTCGTAATGCGTCCTCTTCTTTTCTCCTTTTCGACCGACCCGCGGTGATGACGCGTGGAAGCCGGGGTGGTGGGAGTCGGGTGGGGGTCACTACGAGCGGATATGCGTCACATCTCCCAAGGGTATCGGTAGAAATGATTCCCTCGCGGCTGAAAGACCGAAGAGTGCTTTGAGGGGCAAACTATCGAGACGAGACGTTTTTTTCGGGAAGGCCGGGGAGGCGTTGGGAAACCAATTTTCCCCCTCCCAACTCACTCGGATGATTTTCTCGCTGATTGATGAGACCTATCGATATTTTATTCCCCCAACTCCGGCACCTTAGTCACTCTACCCTTCCCCCTGGTCCATCATGGGGTGCCTAGAGGCAGGAGGGGGGGGTTCCGAGGCAGCTGAAAGCGTGGGTTTCGTCGCCTAGAGCCTTCGCTCCATCTCGTATCAAAGGGCTGCCACTTTATCTCCGGCGAGATTGATCGCTTTGATCTGAATAGATAGCAGTGGTGCGTCGGAAAAGATATGCGCCGGACGTAATTGATGGCGGGGACCTGGGCTCGAAGCCGGTTCCTCATAAGGAGGATGTGTTTACGAGCGCTAACATCGGGGTGATTTTTTTCGCCGAAATTCCTGGGTGGGATTTTTGAGGAGGGGAGTGTAATACGTTTGGTGTTTAGTGAGAAGGTTTTTGCCGAAGGGAATTGAAAGGCATTCAAGATTCCGAAGGCGTTGTCGCTTTCCTTTGCCACCCTTTTAAAACGGTCCGTTTTGGAATAGAGAGAAGGTATTAGTTCCCGCCGAGATAGGAGTATAACGTCTCACGTTGACTTCTGAGAAACTCTTGATTGAATTTGGGCGATCCCACAGTTTATTTTACCCGGGGTGGGAAATTTTATTCCTTCACGCATGAATATGGAAGACGTGAGTAATTAATATCCTATTCAATTACTACGGAATTAATGAACTACACTGTCCCGCAGTTTATGCCAGGCTTCCTTGCCTTGTTCTTCTCTTGTAGCAATTTTCTTCAACTCGGCCGAGGAAATTCCTCGCTTGATACGATGAATTTTATGATCTCAAGTTTTCCAAACGATAGTGATGCTACGAAGGGATTTTTTTGTTACTTGCCGCTGGCCTACCGGAGAAGTTCACTCGCTCCTGGTACAAGCTCCCGGTTCTTGAGACGCTGTATTTATTGATCTTTCGAGACCATTTTCATAACGAACTGGTCTTTTAACTAAAAAATGAAACCACTGGACATAATGCCAGAGGACTAATGGTGTTTGAGTTAAGAGAAATATGCGGATGTTCTTTGCCGCATATTTTTAATTAAAACAAGGTCTTAAAGTAGAATTTACGCGAATGCAATGGAAAAATAGTCGTGAAACGTGATAAAATTCTTTCCAACAGAACCTTTCTATTAAGAAAGAAACATTTCATAGGGAAACAGCAATTTATAGTGTAATTAGAAAAATTTTGAAAAAGTTGGTGCAATGGAATATTAGTTTAACAAACCCCTATACACAAGTGCCTTTCCTTCTATTCCCAAGAAATCCTTTAATGCTATGCTTCTCTTGAAATGTATACATAATCATGCAGAAATAAGAATATTATCAAACATTTAAGAGTTGGTGAAGTATCCTCTAATAGCAATGCCCGTTATAATTTTCAATAATTTTTCAAAGGACATGTGATAATCAGAACCGTTTAGCTAAAAAAAACATAGGTGGTTCAAATTATGTACATAGCTGCGTGAAAAAGCATAACTTTTTCTAAATTTAACTTTGAGAAAGAAAAAAAATAGCCTTCAAAGATTTTCCTTATGAGCTCAATATCTCAGTCGAGTCAGCGCATATAAATGGGAGCGGTAAATCAACTAAGAAATTGATAAGGGATTCACTACAATAATATTTCATTGATAACTCTGAACATTACGATATCTCCATTTTAATTTAAGAACTAGCTTGCAATTCTGAAATTAAATCTGGGAGAAGAAACTACGCACCGCTAAATTAACTATCAGCACCTTTACTTAGTCAGACATTTTAAAATAGGACGGGTATAAAGAGCTATCAAAAGCTTCAGTACTTTAGGCGCACAGACACTTTCGAATTGCTAATTCTAATAGGCCAACGTAATATAAATTTGAAAATTTGAAAGAGCGTGTTCGGAATGTGAGCATTTATGAAAAATATCATCTTTCGCTCTTCGTTAATTTTAGTATTCGGTTCAATATTTCTTTTGTAATCATTACTCTTCTGGACTACTTTTTTCCTGGTGCTTCGTTTTGCTCTACTCACTTAAACTTGACCTGCCTGGAGAAACTTTGGTTGCATGTTTGTTCTTCATTTAATAACGAGGAATAATTAGATCTCTTTCTCCAAGATTAATTTTATTTGCATGCATACCATCTATTTCATTTAGTTAACGGCTTTCCTTTCCTCACGAAGATTTATTAGACAACTAATTTCCGCAGAGCGGATTTGAATGATTTAAGTGCTAAGTAAGGCTGGCTACAAACATCTCTGAATATAAGGTGAACGTTTTTCGGTTATACTTTGAAGTCATTCATGGACAGTGCTAAAAACGTAGCTAAACGAATCTGATCCGCAATCATCTTCATCCTGTGGGGTTTTGAATTGTTTCAGAGATCAATTAACAAATCTGATGATTTCTAGATAATAAGCCTACCATAATCAATAATTACCAAAAACAGTCATCAATACTGAAATAGATTTGATGCCACTCTCCGCTCGTTTCTTCTATCAGCTAATCTATTTACCCTCACAGAACTACTCTCTATTTCATCATTTAATATTTGATCCATATCCATCCATAGGTCCATCATTTCTCTTTTAAACTATCACCATTTTCTCAGTGACTGTTTTCGCCAAACAATCATGTCCCAAAGAAGACTGATTAGATTGTTTCGTCTTTTATTTGAAGTTTTCTGCATATGTACTTCTCTTTTCTTCCACACTTCTCAGGACGTATTCCTTTCTCGAGGCCATTGACCCATTTTATCTTCATTGCTCTTCTGTATTACCAAATGCCGAATGCTTCCAGTCTTGATTTCTCTGCGGTTGAAACGGTCTAGCTGTGGTTAGATTCTTCTTCCTCCTTAATGCTCTCCGCATATTCCTGGCCGAGAAGCTTTGTAGAAGCCGTGAAACGCTTGGCCATTTAGATTTCATAGATGGCTAATTCACAGATTATATTTATCATAAAAATACACTTTGACATACTATGAACAAATTGCGCTGACAAAAAGAGAGAACTTTTTACTTATAACTTCGGTTTCCCGTAGTTCACCAGCCGTGCAGTTATTTATTTCAAAGGCGATTAAAATGTATTCATCAGAGCAGTGGATAATTTAAGTATGAGGAGGCCACATCGGATCCAGATCATGGACCTCTGGAAATTAACCTAACACTCTATTACCACAAGTAATTATGAGTCAATTGACATTAATATGGTATTTTTATTTTGTGAGGTGAAAGCCACCAGTATCTGTTTTTCCTGCCAGAAAGCCCGCTACTAATTGTCACTTGGCATGGAAAATCTCTGATAAGTATTGCGTAGCGTTTTTGTGCTAAATATTATTCTTTGCTTTGCACGTTAAACCGTAACTAAAGGGTTAAGTTACCACTAGTAAGAAAGTAACGATGATAAGATACTTGCCTTTTTGGGAGCGGCGATCATTAACGTCCATTTTTAAGGCCGCCTCAAATTAAGAACTTCCATTAAATTTTTCCATGTCCTCACTCTTCCTTCGTCCGTAAATTATATGTATGTGGAATATTTATAGTTACTTGGAGCAATAAAACCGTCCCCGACGACTCCTTATTTTCTCTTCTACGCAAACTTCTCCTTCCAATGAAAGACATCATGACGCGTGCAATTTCCTCCTAACATTATCTCTTTCCTTCGAGCAAAGTGTGCTACATATATTATTTTCCTAATCAAATAATAGTTCTTGCGAAATTAACTGTCTGATTTTAAGATGTTAATCACCGTATAATTTGATTTTCAAGCATACCTACTCTGACGACATTTTCCTAAGCTATGAAATGTAATCTTTGGAATTAGAAATGAAATTGTGTAACGCCTTCTGATGTGTATGATGTAAAGTTTTTCACACAATATTCGGATATGCAAGACTTTCCACTGGATATATTTTTATAAAATAGATAAAACATCCTTGCTTAAGTTGCTGGTCAGGCGGGTAGCCACAAATATTTAGGATAGAATAGTGAGGATGAACATTGTTATAACAACCAACAGAGAGCAATGGCAAAAGACAAACAGTCAAGTGTAAAGTCAAAGTAGAATTCTATGGTGACTTTACACTTGAATTTTTGTTATTTAAATAATAAGGATAGACGGCTCAGGACGCGCATGTTATTCACTGGATTCAAATCTGTCCCGCACTCAAGACTCTTCTCACCAGAAGAGAGGTGATACTGGGAAGGATAAAAGGGAGGAGAGAGAGGGAATGAATACGACATATAAGCCGGGAGTGAAATAAATGGTCCGTCGGCATTCGAACCCGGAGCAGAGTGGGACTCGTTACTTTTCAGTAAAAAGAGCAACATTTAACCGATTAAATTGTCGGGTAAATGGGCAAGGCCTAGAGTTACTCAGAACTTATGAGATTATAATAGATACAAAATATGAAGGATGGCACCATGAAAAAAATATGAAAGATGCGTAGAAACGTATCTCCCTAAATCATTCTGGCTAGTCATGTCTTCTCCGAATAATGAAGATCATATTTTTTCTTACTTTATTACCATATCACATCACAGTATACGAGATTCTTTGCCTCAAATATAGAGAAAAAAATGTGGTAATACTAGTTTGTATTTGTAAAATGGGCATGAAATGGGCATCAGTTCTGTTCAATTAAGTTGCTACTGTCCATTCGCTCAGTACTTAGTATTTAAATTTGTCCATTCCTCAGTCAGGTTTCACCATATATTCTTTACGATTAAGTGGATCCATTAAATCTGGACAATGATATGAGAAAATATGAGTAATTAACGTATTTAATAAAACACTTTTATATTAGACATTACTTCTTCCTTAGTATTCAAATAGAGAGGAAAGAGGCGAAAATTTTACATGAATGATAATTCTGAGAAGAAAATTGGTCTGGAGACAATGAATGAAATTCAGGGGGGAAGGGTCTTGGTTTTACGGTGATGTGGGTCTGACGAAGGTTACAGATTTGGAGAGGAAGACGCACGATAGATGTGGTTGGAGGAGGTGTGACGAGAGGAAATTTATTGGGGAACTTAAGACTCCATTAAAGCACATAGAAGACATTAAAAGAGAGGAGGTGGGTGGTTATAGAAGGCTGTAGAAGAGATAATAATAGATAAGCGAAGAAGAGAAAGAGGGGGAAAATTCGTGTTCTGGATGGCAAAACTGAAGGGAAATTTGAAGATTTGAGAAAAATTTAGTGTGGAAGATGTGGATAGGTTCGGAAGAGGAATGGCAGATACAAACTATCCACAAATGTACTAAATATTTGGAAGAATATTTACGAGATCAGCCGGCCACAGTAGCCAGTTTGATAACGTACCAACCTGCAGTAAAAAGCTCGCAAGTTCGAATCTCCGCCCGCAGGACATTAGTGTGATACTTGCCTTAGAATTATGAATTTAGGTTTGAAGATGCGATTCTTCATTAGCAGTTGTAATATGGAAGCATGGCTCAAGGGCATGCTCCAAGCTCCCCCATAATTACGCAGCACTACCCATAAATCCTAAACTTTTTGTGAATGTTACAGCAGAAATTTTTTATGACTACATTATATTTTCCTCAACATTATTATGTATACACGTTTTTGAGCAAAGAATGAATTTATAATAGCATATTTCTCCCAACGTAACGGAAGGCTAGATTTTCGTCCCCCTATCCATGCTGAAAGTGAATCATTATAAAGATTGACCCGACTCCCCCTCCCACCCTCTTTCAGCGTCACGTGAGATATGGACGGTCCTTATCAGGGCCGTCTGGACGTCGTATGTGATAAAAGGGTTTTTAACTCGGCATAGGTAAACATTGGACACTATTTGTCTTGATGTAAGCTGTGGCGCTGGGACCAACATAAAACATATCACTTTCCTCCCACCCTGCACCACTCGGGGGGCATAATGTAAACGCAATCCGGGATCGGCAAAGGGAGGGACCTTCTTTGGCCCTCACCTAACATCTCCGTCTCTCCCACCCCCGCCCGGCGGACTTAACACGCCCGGACCGGAGAGACACGTGCTCCAGATGAATGCGCGGACGGAGCCTGAAAGGGAGCGGGCCAGGTTACTTACCGCCCTATATAAGGCGAGCGCTCAAGGGATAACAACTATAATAAAACGAGAGGAAACAAGTGGGGTGGGGGGTGAGAAGAGACCGAAAGGGAGAGTGAGGAGAAGTGGAAAAGAAAACGCGAGAAAGGTATTTTTTAAAAATTTTTTGTTCAATTCTCGAGACTCCAACTATCCCAGACTGCCCACCGTCCACCCCACCGCCGCCCCCGCCAACACCGCCCCCACGAGAGAGCCAGAAACACTCCCCCGGCGGATAATTCATTGGAACCCGAACAGTTAATCTTGGGCCGCGGCGGAAGGAGACGCCGCCGCGGCCGGGAGGCGACAAATCAACGGAGTCGGGTTTAGAGCGTGGGATGGGGCGAGAGGGGGGGGGGGGGATAGATGGCAAGGGAGTGAGAGAAATGGCACCCTCTTTCCCCCCCCTGGTGGGCACAAGCCAGTTCGGGTTGCCACTTCACCTCCCCCATCTTCTTCCTCTGCCCTCCCGAGCAAGCCACTAGTATTTAGGGTCAAAACCGGAAAGGTTTAAATTCGCGGTCTGGACACGGTACATACAAAGGTTTAGCGGCGCCTTCCGCGAGAACAAATTCCGAGCTTTCAGGAAGTGTTACAAGGCTTTTAGAGGGACTAGGTGTGATAAACCAGACATGATACGAGAAAAATCAAAAACCGTGCGAGTTCGATGCGGACGCGGAAGGTATAACTCCAGTCCCAAACTACAGCTACATGCCGGTCACACGCGAAACATGTAGAAAAGCCATTTAGTTCTTGAACTGGGACAATCCAGTATTTTGCTTCTTCCACGTACCATTTTCGACACCAACACTGACAGAGCTTAAAGTCATGCACGGATGTGTGCCCTCCTTTTACCCACACCCTTTTTAATCCTTAGTTATTATAGGGAAGAGTGCTGACGACTAAGGCCATTGATGAAAGGTGGGGGCTGGAAAGGAATTTGGATGCAGTGGAATTGGTGAAGAGAAGCTCAGTGACATTATTATCCCGCTCTAATGAAATGTACCAATAGGTATGCCTGTATTATTATAGGTATGCCATTTGTCGCATTGGGTACTGGATTTTTATTCCTCCCATAGTCGCTCATAATCAGGAACCAGGATTCTGTTGAAAAATGTTCACCCCTTTTAGTGACCCTAACCGGTGTTTTGTTGCGGGAGAACGTACACAACTGTAGTTCGGGTTTAGATTATCCATCTGCTGGGGTTATATCACAACGTCTAATGCAAAGTGAAACATTGAGCGTGAACACAGAAAAACACAGCGTGTTCACGTCCGAAGCAAACTTCGAACCCGCATCCTTTGTTTTAGAAGCTGGCATGTTATAAACCAGGTTACAGTGATCAGTACCAGTACTCAATCAAACAAAACAATTCAATCTGCTCATATTTGCTACATTATTCCTCTATCCAAGGCTCGTGGCCCGTTATGTAGCCATTGCACGTGGAGCTGATATACTTCCAGGTGAAATAATTCTATTTAACAGTAAATCCAGGGATATGAATGGCGTAATTTTCCGAATACAATACGCTCATACTTAGGAACGCGTTCAAGTTTTCTCCTAAAAAAATGTGAGAAATTACTAATGTCTATTATGATTCGCACCTCGTTTTGAGGGAACGGCGTTTTCAATATCATCATGCAATGTTCATTCACCGTACTGCAAACGAACACGTATCGCGCTTGAATCAAGACTAATCTATAAGCCTTTGCAACTACGTATCCCTTGGTTTCCTGACGGGTCGTTCTCTCAGTAACAGGTCAGTAGTTAGTTAAAAGTTCAAATTAAAACGTGTTCATATCAAATGTATTCATAATACGAATCCGACTTTTTTGATGGATTCTCTCGGAGAACGGTGTACTATGTAGATACGAAAATTTACGTTAGTTGCGATATGATTGTGTTCGTGACACAGGTGCGTTCCTGGAGTGGGTTTACCCCCTGCCACACGCTCTTTAGTTAGCTTGGAGTATACTCTTTGCAATTAGAAGCGACTTGAGCCCCATGCCAGTCAGCTCGCTGGCAATTCGCATGGCATAGTCTGTCGATTTCTTAGATTCTTCATTTTTAATACCGCCTGCCGGAGAAAACGCAGGCATGCCTAAGCTTTTTCAAGTGTGTAAGTGGTTGAGGAGGTGGCGTAGAAGGGGGAGAGAAGCGGGAACGCGGAGAAAAACGGGCGTGAGGCAGCGACTGAGGAAATATTAATGAAAAATACAAGGGCTGCCGGAGGCTGCGGTAAACGAATAATAAGACAATGATCTGCTGGGATAGATTGATGCGTGGAAGTTTTTACGGTCCGCGGGAGGCCGGAGGTGGGTGAGGGGCGCGGAAGAAGAAAAAAATCCCCCCGAAAGAGAGAGAGGGGGAGGAAGGGGTGGTCGGACCGATGAGATATCCATTTTGGTACTGCGGGACGTTAATCCAGTTTCACGCACCCAGCTCCTCACTTGTTCATTCTTTTTTTCCGGCTCAAATATGCGTAAGCTGGCCACTAGCCCCCCTTCTCTTTTTTTTCCAAATATATTTCCCTCCCGTTGCCACCCTCTATCCTCCCTCAAACCCTAAATAAAGTTCCCTCCCTTCCCTCTTCCTCGCACACCCAGACCGAGTTTTCCTCAGGTTTGTAGCACGTAACTCATGCCGGCCTAGTTGGCAGTCGTTAAGGGTGAGTTTTATATGCATACGGCATCCGAATTATGTTCTGTGTACCCGAACTTTAGTACTGATTGTGTGATTTGTCATGTTTTTTCCTCGTCCCGCCAGCTTCCGAGGTGAATGGGAGGACGGAGACGTGGCGATCTCAACTGGTTGAGAAGAGAGTAGCCTATTTCGGTTGATCTATGGACACCTGGATGGGAAGGGTGGCGTTTATTCACAAAAACCACTTTTTGACCTCGTGGAGGTCGTTAAAAAAATGTTCCGTGATTCATAATGGGTTTTCCTGCCTCCTGTAGGGATCTCATGACCTTCTCGTAAATTGAATAACCTTAGCGGAAGCAGTTTCCCCGAGAGAAAAAAAAAATATCTACGAGTGATGTAAAATTAAGGCAGAGGAGGAGGGAAAAGATGCGTAACGTTCGTTTAGGCAAATGCCGTTGCGGAACATTTTTAGATCGTTTGAAAATGACCTTCGTGAAAATTCTTGAGAACTCTTCGTAAATAGAAGAACCTCAACGGACGAGTTTCAAAAAATAACGACACGAGGAGAGCGTTAAATAGGGAAATAAGTAAAAGAAATGTTTAGACAGCCGGGGAGCGGCCTTCGTGGAAATTCTTGTGACGTCTTCGTAAATAGAAGAACATCAACATCAACGGACGAGTTTCAACTGATAAAAACACGAAGATGGCGTTAATTAGGGACACTTCCCAGAAAGTAGCTCAGCATAGGATTTATCGAGCAAAATATAGCACTATTATTTTAGAGTTGAAATACTATTTTAATTTAGTGAATGCCTTTCAGATATTATGCTTGTGTTTTGCTTCAGTTTCAAGTGATGCACAAGCTAATGGAATATTCGTACTTCACCAGCAATCAGTCCTCAGGCCAGCGCAACAGTTATGCTCTGGATGGAATTGGAAGAGGCAGCGTATGGTAGGAAATCTGGCGCTTGTATTTCTTCGTTATTTGGTGAATAAATTATAAGCATCTAGCTTGTAGTAGGCTTGAATTTCAGTAACTCAAATAGCTGCATCATCTAAACTAAGCTTTCAATTCTCAAACCTACACAATAGCGAGGTCCTAGACAGAATTCCGACTTGAAATATTTAGTTAGCCAAGCCATCGAATTGGCTGACTGACCTGGCTATCGCCACTGATGAGCATCATGCTTCTGAAATGGGCGTCACGGAGTTTTGATATAATAAAGGGTAGGAATGGATTGTTCTGAAGATCTGTGCATCTCTAGTTTGAGCACAATATCGTTATATATCTGTGAAGAGGCTAACTTATATGATAAATAACGCGGTGTTCTGATGATCTCTGAGAAAGAGCCTCTCTGGAGCGGGAGAATTTGCCTTCAATGTCCAGCCACAATCTTCATAGATAAGCGCAATGAAAAAGTAACAGCGTAGATAGCTGCTATAAGTATCTGCTATCTTTACGTGATCACCAGACTAAATTCTGCCAAATAGTTTCAGCTCGTCATTTGTAAAATATGAGAAAAGAGATTAACGCTCCACCGGATACGTGCTTGAGCTCACCTATCTGCTCATTCAACAATAGCAGAACCCACTTCCCCGGAGGAATCCTGTCCAACGCCGCCACCGCTTGCGAAACGACGCGGTCACTTACCACTTCTGGAGACACTTGTATCCCCTCCAAGAAGCCTTCCTCGTAGTCGGGGTGTGAAAGTATAATTTACGCGCACATCGCATCTCGCCACAATTCGTGTGGGACATCACTCATCCATCCTTCACGGAGAATTTATCACGGGCACCGCTTACATTAGAATACGCCGCAGCAATTACACAGCGGACGGATTACGGACGAAGAGAGAGAGAGAGAGAGAGAGAGAGAGAGAGAGAGAGGCACGCAGTGGAGATGGCGTGAAAACACAAGTCCGGGGTTGCGGAGGTTCACGCCGGCTATAACCTGGCCTTACCTCCCGCGGACATATTATGTAAATTTGGATCAGGCGCTGCGTCTCGTGGATGGAGGCGCGAAGGGGTCGCGCTTTTGCGCGCTCGATGGGAGTTCAGTACGTAGGCCAACGTGCGGGAGGGGGGGGGGGGGTGAGTGGAGGGGTGGAGACGGTTGTCACGGCTGGGAATTCGCTGAAAAATGATCTCCGAAAGCCATCAATTCCCGATTCACCGACCCGAGCAAAGACGCGGACGTGTTTATTTTAAGTGAGCGGAGGGACGAATGAGTAGGTACTGATCCAGATCACTGCGCTCCAGAGCCGGGATCATAGAGCTGGGATCTGATCGGCAACGAGCCAATGTCTCCCTCAGAAACGAGGATTATCTCAAAATCTATATACGACTCCATTGATACGGTCACCGAAGGCTTATTGACGCCTGGTGAATGCCTACTGAGAACCCCATTGTCGGATTTGTATCGCGTTAATGCTATTAAAATAGGGCACGTAGTGAGCTATCACAGGCGTGCCTGCTGACTTACTATTAATTGGTTCGGGTCTTGATTTACTAGAGAAAGAACGTCGTTGACTATCGATTAACACCTTAACTGTAATAAGCGCCGTATCATAATTTATTTGATGAATTTTGTTCCCCATGCGTGCCTAGTAAATCAGAATTTAGCGGACAGGTATCAGGCCCCCTAATCACGGTATACACGATCGAGGAAACAAATAATCTAATGCATCCTTTTATGAGATTTTCTAAAATATTCCGGAATTAATCCTTGACAAATGAAGAAATTATCACCTGAAATAATTTTCGAGGCTCCTTATATCAGGATGACAGTGGGTAGTTTGCGTATTGGCGAATAAAGATTTTACGCATCATGTCTTTCGAATTCAAACAAGTTTACGCGCCAATGATAATTTTAATATGCAAGCGTATTAATACTTTCATCGACATTGAACAAAATAGTTAATGTATTATATTAACATAAACCATAACGTAGTTGTGTTTCAATGGAAAGAAAACTTATCAAAGGAACTTAGTAAGTTGTGACAGAAGTCGCCAACGGAAAAACTGGAAATAAAATAACATTTTCCTTTGTTAGTATCCTGAGGTCAGCCATTCATCCTTGTCTAAGGAAATTCCAATCCCTTTGGGCGTGTCCCTGCATATTCCAGCCAACATTTTGTGCTGTCTCTTGCTGGCACAAGGCTGCTAGAGCATAAAATGAAAATAACGCAACGAAAAAGATTTTTTTAGGGATTTGAAAGGATGTGATCCAAGTTCCATTTCAACGGGAGCACCCAGGGAAACTATTCACCGGAGACTAGCAAGATAACGTGCTCTACCAACACATCTCTACAATGAGACTGACGCATAAATCAAAACCTCTGCATCCTCCCTGGCACTCCACTTATCCATAGTGCAATAATCCTCTTTCAGATATCTCTTCCAAGTTTGCCATATCGTATTTACTGCCACGAGTGTATGAGCGAAGGCAAAGGAACTGTGAGGAGGAAGAAAAGACGTCTCCTAGCGCTGTCCCAAAACTCTTCGCCGCGCACGAACGTCCAAGGGAATGAAATCCATCCAGCCTCGTGACCTGGAGTTTTAAGGTGTACATGAAAGAGTGTATACTATTACTAAAGGAAAGCCAACCACGTGTGACTTACGTGAATAGCCAACAAGTTTTGAGTAAGGAAATGGAAAATGTGTTTTTTATCCCCTCACAGGACTTTATTCCCGCGACTTAGGTTTCAACACATGATGCCATCTTAAGGTATTAAGAATGTGTTGAAACCCAGCAATTGGTAATAAAAATTAGAAATTTCAGTACTATACAAATTTATCTTCCATTTCCTCGGTGAAGGATGAATTCCGCCAAACTGAGCCTGGCACCTCCTCTCAGTGAACAATTTTTGAGTGAGCCCATTCGAAACAGGAGCTAAAATATGGTTTGAAATGAGTCTAGAATAAGACTGCATTTTGAAGCCCTTTGTCCATTATTAAAAATCCCGGTCCATTTCCTCTTTAAATGATCTTACTCGATACCCTATTTCCAAAAGAGAGAAACCATCCATTTTGCGATTATGATTTTGAATAGACCCTCCATCTTTTGTATCTAACCCCTTTGAGTTAACCCCGAGTAATAATTTGCTCTCTTATCAAGCGCCGATCACATTTGTACTCCCCCATTTTGTCTTTTTTATCTTTCTCCACAAAAAGTATCTGGACACGTTGATGAACGTTAATCTTCTATTGCCGATACATAAACCTACATACGTTCATCGCTATTCTCCACATTAATTTATTATCTTCTATGGACGTTTATCCTCCCTACTAGTTAACTGATTTCATAAAGTATTACCCATTATTCATTTTATATTTGCAATCAAAGGAAAAAAATCGTCGATGACTGTTTAATCAGCCGGTTGTAACTATATCGAAGACACTCATATTCGTCATAACGGAAAAATCTAATTTGTCGATGTATCATCAGGTCCAAAATTTTCCTTATTTCCGTTATTTTATATTTTTAAAAGATCTTGATCACCAAGTATTTCCACAGTATTTCCCACTCCGATGTCCAGGGTTCAAATTCTTACATAGGTGCTTTTAAGGAGGTTGGCTCGCGACTGCTTGAGTCAAGTTGTCTAAGGAATCTTATTAATTTAAGTACGGGTATACGCCTGCTACGTGATCCTTACTACACAAAGAAAATTACCTAAGCTATAGAAAGTCATAAGTATCGAAAGAAATACGATGGAAAGTCGAAGCATTTATTTTTTATGATAATTTTAATCAGCTCGATAATTATAATCAGCTCTGTGGAGAGCAAGCAAGAAGGGACCGATCAATGGAGCAAGCAACTTCGAGCTCATTGTCAGTAGTTTGTCCGGTGAGTGGGAAATTTAGCCGTGGATCGTTTTGTGCCTTTCGTTACCGGTAGGATAATACCAACGCCGGTATTCTCAAGATACTTTTTTGATTTTAAGAAAATGTGTGCTCCTATTCAGTTACCTGCCTGCTCGTAATTCGAAATGCCCTCAGCCATTTTTCGTATTTCCCGAATAACAACAAAGAAGAAAATCGTTAAAATTCGCATTGAAGCTTTACAAAAGAACAGGTACCCTGGTCACTTTTATTTCTGATTGCAACAAAAGATATGACTACATTCAGTCTCTAAATTGATGCCTGATGTATTCAAGCCGACCGCGGCAGCCAAGTCATTATCGTAATTCCATGCAGGGCATGGATGTTGCGTTTGTCCTGGGATTAAGTTCTTACATTGGATGTGAGAACAAGTCTTAGTAAATTTCCACACAATAAATTGAGTACTAGGACTGTATGTACAATCGGTTTCTGCAGTTTCGCCATCATGTACAATGAAATGAATTCCGCGACGTCAAGTGAAGTAAACGGAGGAGTTTGGAACCAAGGCATGTTCATGTATCCAACAATGGAAATATGCTATGAAAAGAGATCACCATGATTTGCATATGTTCATAGATTAAAAAATGATGTAATTTTAGCCATTTGAACATCTAAAATCCTTGGACGATTCCCTGACGAAGGAAGTACGTTTCAAGTATGTTGTTCTTAACGCGCAATACCACGTTGTAAACTCGTTGGAAGTATGTTTCTGTAGCCTCGAATAGCGCGTTGTAACCTTATAAAATTTGGACGGAGCCAGTTGTGATTCGCGTTACTGATGCGTTGTTATCCCGTTGTGAATCCGCTTCGTGTGTGGAAGGGGTAATGCTATAACCGTGTTGTTATCGCGTTGTTAATACGCAAAGAATCACGTTGTAAGCGCGTTATAGCCGCGTTACCATAATCGTGTATGACCGTTGTGGTCACGCTGTAACCCCGTTTCTGTGTTCGAAGAATCGCGTTGTAGGCATGTTATAGCCGCATTGCCATTATCGTGTACGTCTTTTGTGGGCACGTATGCACGTGGAACTGTACCTATGTACACAATCGAATGGTTAATACAAAACACTCTAGAATACCTTGCATGAGCGCATCTAGCACCAAAATTGAAAAAAAATTATGTAAAAGAGAGAGTGATAAGTTTTTATGTAAATAAGGTAAGTACATTTTATATAATTACACTAGTCACTTTTCTCGTTCATTCCGAAACAGCTGCCTAAACTATATTCCTATCCTAGCATTCACCTATTTCATACAACCTATTTCCCGCCAACTGAGTAACGCTGATGGCTGCTCGGGAGGCCATGCAAATGCAGCTGCTGGCTGGCATTAATTCGATTGTGATAATTAACTTACTAAAATATTTATTATATATTTATTTATATTTGGGTATTTACCGCTCTCAAATCATTTCCCAACTTACCATTTTGTGGGTAAATTTTAGCATGACCGTTATGAATATACAAAACTGATGTTACTTCAACTCCAAGAGAGAAAAATAAGAATTTCTTCAATAAAGTGGCAGTTGATGAGAACAAACTTTACAATGCGCTTTGCCACGTTGTGAATGAACAGCGGGCTGCGCGAGAAAGTACGTTAAAAGTAAGTTTTACCCACAGAACTACAACGCGCATAACCGCGTTGGCTTCACGCTGTAACAGTGTGGTTATGGATGGAATAAAGTCAGTTGCAATGTGATCTCACAACTTGCTTACAAAGCAGTTTTTTGTCACGTTGTGAATGCGGTGCAACTAAACTGGAAATAATTTATAAAGAAAGTAAATTGTGACCACGTTGTGGGCCTGTTGGAGGTCTGTTACAACACGTTTACAACTTACAACGGAATTACAACGCGGTATCTTGTGCGGTTACTTCATTAGGGTTGAAATTAGGCAGAGCCATTTTCCATTTGCAATCAATGGTAATCCATCTACATCTACATAACACCCTGCAAGCCACCATAAAGGTGTGTGGCAGAGGGTGAATTCTCACCAAACATGCACTACATATCATGCATTTAAAACGATTAGTATTAATATATTAGTCTAAACTTCACTATTTAAAAAGATAAAAATAGAAAAGTAAGCATGCAAAACGTGCTGATAGTTGGGTTACCTTCAAGTCCTTATACCAACATGCAACTACATAATCTATGGATTGATTCACTCGTATTGGACATATTTACTGCTATTCATATCCCTAATTGTACGAGGAGAAAAGGAAATTTTGATTTTGTCAGTTCGGCAATCAATTTCTCTAATTCTGTAATTATGGTGCAGTCTACCATAGCAAGTTGGGGTACGCAAAATATTTTTAATGTCATCACTGAAAATATTATCTTTGAATTTATTTAGGAGATTAAGTCTAAATTTCAACCTACGATCTGACAATGATTCCCATTTTAATGCATGCAATAGGTAGACTGGTTACGCAAATATAGTTATCGTCCTCTGTCCGTCCGGCCGTCCAGCTAATTAAATCCCTCGAGGATTGTTTAATCGGCTGGTCGAAACTACATAGAAGAAACTCATTAGAACGAAAATTTCTAAATTCGTCGGGTGTATCATCACGTCCAAAGCTTTCCTTATTTCCATATTTTTTATTATCAGTGCAACTACTACCGAACGAATTCTAACGGGGATCGGGTTGGTGTGGTGGCTAGAGTACTGGCCTCCCATCCCGAGGGCCCGGGTTCGATTCCAGGCATTGGAGGATTTTTCAGTGGAAAACCGGTCCCCACTTACAGTGTCTTAGTGGAGGGCATTTCAAGTTCAGTACTTCGTCGGATGGGACGTTAAGCCGTGGTCCCCTAAAGGAGGCTAAATCCGACGCCGGGTTTCTCTCCACCCTTCCTCCGTTCCCTGAAAACTCCTACCATTACCAATTTTCCACCTATCCTATATGGCGCAACTGACCTCAGCTGTCGGTCGCCTCCCCTAACTAACTAACGAATTCTAACTCTCTCCGCGATGTCCAATTCCCTTCAAACCGAGGATTCATCCAACTATTTGGCGAGATCGGGAACGACTTAAAAGATGAACATTAGACCTAAAAGCGTACGAGGGAAATGATGAGGGTGAAAGAACTGAGGCGGAGCACGAACGGCGTTGCGTCAACCGGCGAATACGACAAAACCCGGACGGGCTCGCATTCTGCGCGGCAGGGGAGGTGGAGATGAGGAGCGGAATTTGCAAAAGCTAAGGAGAGAGAGAGAGAGTCGAGGGGGCCTCGGGGAAAGGAATAGGGTGGGATGGGGGGTTGCGATGGATGACTTCGGGGTAGGAGGGCAAGACCGCACGGGAGGCGGAGACGAAGGAGGTGGAAGGAGGATATGCATCTTATTTCCATGACAACGCGGACTGGATGCAGTCACTATCTTGACCGTAACTCACGTGGGGGTTGGGCTCCGCGGCGAGGGGCGGGGCGGGAGGTGTCGGACGAGGGTGGAGGTGGTGGTTTCACCCGCGCTCCACATGCTGCTGCCGGCAGGGAAGAGACCGCCTCCCCGGTGACCTCCCTCCCTCCCACCGGCCTGCAGCTCGCTCTCCAGACTCCCCACGTCCTATTTGGAAGGAGTTCATTTTCAGCTCGCATATGAAAGCGGGCACGCTCACGCAAACGCGAGCACTTTGCGTCGGCAGGGGGACACCGTACACCGCGAGGCCCACGCGAGGGCCAAGACAAACGGATGGAGTGATTCACACGGAGGGGAGAGGGGTCGTAACTAAAGCCGGAGGGAACCTACACCCCCTTTCTTCCTCCTCCCCCTTCTTCCCGCCCCCGTAGGCATGAAGGGGATGCGCTTTTTGAATGGAACTCGCGCGACTGCCTGCTGGATATCTTGAGGAGGAATTTTAGGATTAAATTATTAGTACCCGTTAAGGTAGGCTTAGATAAATAAACGATTCCCCCCTAATTAATATACCAATTCAAAGATTAATTAAAAAAAAAAGCAAAATTTTACGGGTGGGTGGAAACCTAATTCTCCTTTGGCACTTATACTCCCTTTGGACCCATTGTGCCAACCAATGGATCCAAAGGTGGCATAACCGAAATTTAACATACCCACCCCTCTCAGACAGCGACAAGAGTACAGCCCGGTAGAGGTAAGGAAGAGGGTCACCCATCTAACCTCAGTTCGTGTCCAACGTTGCTTAATTTTGGTGATCTGAGGGCAACTGTTGTTTCAAAATGGCCAAGCCCTAAGACTGGTTAACTGCAGGCGTGCGGCCACCCCTATTCAATCCCAGTTCATTTACTACCCTATGATTCTTATTACGAACATCCCTCTTGTTTTTCAAAGGGCCACATGTCCATTGGCCTTCCTCGTTCAGGTTTTACTTAGATTTTCCAATGGTGCACACTCACGATCTTTCGAGTACCACCAGCCACTTGGGCGTCTTCACATACTGCTTTCTGTTCACAAATAGTAGTCTCTTCATCATAATCTTCTTCTTAATTCTGGCTATTTTTTTGCTTCATGTCCGTTGGGATTTTCCATCCCATGTAATGCTGCTACTGATGTAGGTGAATTTTTTAAGTAATTCTCCCCACGACCCATATTTATCATATGATGTCCTCATTTAGTCCTCTTTTACCTCTTGCAATTCTTTCCAAACTATCCGTTTTTCTCCTCTCTCTACCCGGCTCACCCCACATTCTCCATTCTTCCCTCTATCACGTTCTTTAAATTTCCTCACCCATACTAAGCGTTCCATCCAATCCCTCCTTCTTCAAAATTTCTTCTATCGACATGCTTTTCGTCCCCACACTTCCATGTACATGGTCCTTTCTCATCCTTTCAACTCATTTTACCTTCTACTTCCATTTCCATAGCCATATCCAAAAAAACCAACGGTCTATTTGCATAATCTCTTCTAAAAGCTCATCTTCCAGTGCTATATGTATAATACCACACTCCATATTAGACCAAGGGAATGATCATGCGCTGCAAAGTGATTATCCGTGACGCTTCTAGCCGGTGATAACTCCTCGATAGAAAATGTTTCCGATTCCAATGCCCTCCGTTAAGTTTATGCTTTACGCGAACCCTGATTAATGTCATTTTAAACCTCTAAATAAAAGGCAGGGTATGCCACACTTTTTGTCAACATTTTTGGTGCTGTTTTGTTTGTATGTAACGCCCAAATTGTTTGAGAAAAATACGAAGAAATAGAGGAACACTATCATTTTGGAATCACTAAATATATTTTTATTATCAAAGTATATCATTTATACCTTTGATATACCGTCTTTTGTCTGGAGTCCATTTGATACACCACTTGAATAACATAATAAGAAAAAGCAATAATGTTTAAGTACCTTACATAAGTTGCTTCATTATTTGGGTGAATATACGAAAAGGCAAACTATTTTCAGATGTTTAGAGAAACAAAAGTTTTTACTTAATAAGCAGAAAATAAATTGACAGAGCTTTTACAGCATAGTTGGATACAATATCCCGGTGGACGAAAAAACCATTATCTGAATGTGGCAAGGAACTCGTATTATAATGAAGCACAAATAGGAAATGAATCGAGAAGTACGTCAAAAAAGTCCAAGCAACGGAATGCAGTATAAATTGAAGCAATGTCATAAAGAACCAGCAGTTACCAGGGCTATTGAGTTCAGAACACCTTCGGAGTATAGTTCCCCAAACTCGGGTCTGGAGCAATGACAATGATTAAAACAAACAAGAACTAATACGGAAGACAAAAGAGACAATATTTGTCGTGACTCCATCTAGATAAAGAGACGTTGACCCACAGAATTCCCTGACGTTTTCCCCCTCCCAAATTCTTACTCAAGTTGGGGAATAATGAAGGAATTTTTCCGCGCGGCAATAATTTAAATTCTATTTGCTCGCCGAAAAACGTGTTTAGGTAATTGGGGAAAGAAAACCCCGAATAAATCTGGAGAGAAACTTCCTCTGCACGCCATTCCTTCTCGAGAGGCGCAGCAAATAAGATAGCTAGCCTACGAAAGTCGGCCAAAATCCCTCATTAACATATACAGACTCGGAATGATATGAAAATAATCGTGCGTGACTTCGAAGCGGTGGCCATAAAGAAGTTGACTTTTCCAGCAGATTGATGGCCATTTCACATCTCGCATTGCGATTCGCATACATTTAAGTTATATTTATTACAAAACATCAGAACTTGTTACGTCTCATAACTGTGTTCCGAAGCCTCATTGGCATAACGTCTATGGATACACCTGGGTCCTCTTGCTAGATTATGGAATATATTATCCTCTATCATCGAAAACTGGTGAATACATTTCAAGATAGTAACATATGGGAACGATGGATCACTTGCCATTCCTTATGGTAAAGCGTTCGATGCAATTGTACTTGTGGTATGAAAGAATTTATGCATTTACAAGACAGCTGCGAGGAATCGGTCACCGATCCGGTAGCACTGCCGTGTTTCAAACCTATTATTCTAACGTGTCATGATCGAATGTAAATACAACGTCTATTGGGCCATTATTAAAACGTATGTTCCTGTCATTCGAGACTTGATCGTTCCAATTCGTCTCGAAAATAAGGAAATCACGCGGACTACAAAAGATGGATGGTAAAAAATTATAAAACGATGGCGAGAAATTGGTAGGTAATTTAAATATATAACGGTTCGTACACGAATTTCTCTTATATAGGTCAATCACAATCATAACGAGTATATATTTGATCCGATTCCAATTACATGTATTCAGTCGAAATAAAAAAAAACAAAATCCATCCTTTTAGTCATCGGGGATTACTTTTGTAAAACCTACACAGTTGAATCAAAATATAAATGCCTACTTTACAGCGGGTATTGTGCAAATAAATAGCAGTTCAAATTTGACCGAAAAAATTACAACCTCTCCGTACAAGAAGTAATGTGGAAGGCTTTTTAGTGTATTAATTGCTAAGTTTTTATCATTCCTTTATCTAGTTCAAATTTAAGCTTGATCAAATAAAAAAACATGCATGCCCGAGAGATTAAAAGTAGTGATGCTTGGGTTTTCTGGCTGGCGCTTTACTACTTCACCATCTCAATCTATTTTCCCCAATATCAATGGAATAATCCACCTATTAATTGAAATAATGGTTTAATGGTGGAACATGTGATGGAACATTAACGGGAATATTCAGTGCATATAACCTTTTACTAGAATGAGAAAATACATACTACCAGGTCTATTTGAGTGAAAAAGGGAAGTATCATATCAAATAAAGAGAGAGATATATATCTATTTCCAGGCATTAATGTTTAACAACACTAGGAGAACACGCGCAACATAAAATATTTCAGAAATACTTATCTTGATGTAGAGTGCGCGAGTCGACTGGTTCTTCCAGATTATTTTTTTTTAAGGTGCATCGCTCAAATGAGACACTTTGTCATTTGATGGCCGTTATCACTCTCTTGGTGGACGTTTTAAAAAGTTTTATGCCGGATCACACTCTTGGGGAGAACCTGAGTCATAAAGTTTATTTAGTTTAATGTCTGGCGGGCGTTGGAGGAAAAAGCCGAGGCGGGGCTGTCAGTGGGGAACGGGGCTTATTGAGAGTTTCGTCCCTTTTTAACCTCACCCGGGACACGGGGGGAAAAACGCGAATCCGCGAGACGAATTCCCGTCACGTACGCGTCGTCCATGTCTTGAGATCCCGGGTGAGGTGGGAGAAAGGACCGTTTGGAAAACTTCAGTTCGTTCGTGTGCATCGCGTGGGATGCAAAACATCACTCAAGGGAGAGAGGGCTGGCTGGGTGGAGATCGGTTCACGTATGAGAGGAAAAACTATACGCCCGCCAAGTGTCCAAGTCAAGGGGTCGGCAAACCTTTGAAACGGAAAAGCTGAAATTTGTTCCATGTAACAATTTAAAAATAATTTTAGAAATATAAATATATTTGTAATGAGAAAAAATATATCATACACGTTACCAGAAATTGGTGATATCCGGCACTATAAAAAATTCCTAGGAAATGTGTAATTGCCTAATCTTGGTCATAAAGTGTGAATTGATAGATATTTCATACGTTTCCTTGCCATGTACTTTACCGGGTTTGCTGCCGGCAAATTAAATAGCATACCTGCCATTCATGCAGAGAAATACAAGTAGTCTGTACTTTTAACTTAGTTCTGATTTCACTGTTTTACAATAAGTATCCTGTGCTTTATTTCGTGTTCCATCTTTTAGTTTTAAATACTAATGAAAGGTTAGATCCTTTAATTGTGCCCGTTTGATACTTTACGTGTATGGTTCTATTGACCCTGTATAATGCCGAAATTGTATACAATGCCGTGGAAAAGTAGGCATGTAACACCAGCACACAAAAGTTGTTGGCCTAAACCCAGGAGGCGTTTCACACCTTTCCTAGGCATTCTATAAAATATCAGCATTTCACACATTGCTGGTAACGTACGTATATTTAAAGCACACTCAAGCACTTGAAGCACAAGTAATTTTAGCATTCTATGGCGTTATTTAAATCCCAAACCACCATTCTTCGCTATTCATCTTAAAATAATATCGAACTTATCTCTATCTGATTGTATCACCGTCCATAATTCGTCTTCCCAGTGGATTTCACATTAAATACTTTACTACCCATAGTTTTAGTAACGAGAAAGAGATGAGAGATCGGGACAACCGTTAATTTTTACAGATAGAAGTGGGACCCCTTAAATTGTGCCGGTAGAAATATTCCTTAGAAAATATTATTTGTTCAAATAAGAATGATACAAATGATAGTAGTGAACATATTTTATTTTTTACAGTAAAGTAACATCCTCCTCCGGGTCTCCGGCTACCATCAGGTTCCATTGCCTTAATAATTACCGACGTTTCGAGAGGGGTCGCGCCTAAGGGTAGCCACGTCCACCCCCGTCGGATAGTTGGGTACCCAGCAATAGGGTCAGGCGAAGCAGGTGGAGGGACCCGAGAAGGACAGCCTTCTGCATTGCACTTGCAAGTGCATCCACTCGCGCCCTGCACACTGGGATGCACTTGAGATTCTCAACCAGTTAGCTTTTGACACCACCAAGCACGCCCAGGACGAGGGAATCAAATCAATTTTTTTCGTCTGTAATATTTTTGCATTTACTCCGCTCTTTCAAAATTCTTTGTATATTGAAATTTATTAGAAAAATCCTCTGCTAATAAGCATTTTGCTAAGAGTAAGGGACAAGCCGCCGCGGTGTTGGTACAACGACTCACGCGTTAAGGGAGAACTACACCTGCCAAGTGCTTACATCATAAGCGCCTGATAAAAGTTGCTGGAGGAGAAGTTGAAAGCGTTAAATACTTCTTTGCGAAACGGACTAAGCGCTCGGATCATTTCCAATTTCGCTAAAGCGACCGTTTAGTATTTGCAGATCCTATTTTGTATCCAACCACAAATCTGACCCTACATTTGGTTTCCTTCTTAACATGCAAGTTTAATCTGAAAATAATAACATGAGGGGCATATCCAAGACTTATGACACTGGTCCAAACGCAATTTATGAGCACAGATAATGCCAACTGATACCCGTGTTTCTTAATGATTTGTGCAAGGGCACATGTAGAAGCCAGTAACTGAAAAATACCACAACGCTACCGAATCGTAACCGTTTCTTACGAAGAAAATACTAATTCCCGTTGTTAGAATAACTAGTTACTAATTACGATTCAGCTACAACCGACATATAATGCACGAAATGTCCAAACAGTTACGCTTACGTAAATATCCGTAACTGAGACCCAAAATTGTTTTGGAAAATTAAATTTGCTGGAAGATAATACTCATACTATATGCTAAACTGGAGCATGTTAAATTGATGGAGCAGGCAATGCTCCGTGGCATTTTTGAGTGAAAAAAGAGATGTAATTCTAGGATTTCATTTTATTATACCTATCGATTTAGACGTCCATGTGTCATTTTCACCTTGAAAGTATACCTGGAACACCAAGCTAAGGGGTACAAACGACATGCTTGGAAATCCGAGAAAACATTTGACCTGACCGTGTAGAACCTTGATACAGGGAGGTAAATAAGACGCAAGTATTCGGCATTGTTAAAAATATTGCACACGGTGCATGCATAGTTCATTTTAGCTTCAAATCGTCGACTCGAAATGCTTTGCTTTGAGAGATAAAACCACCCCGACGCTAAAAAAAGAACGCCTGCCATCAGCGGACTGGTAAAAATCTACATGGACCGACAGGACCACTGCGTTCCAACATTCCACCACATCGTCCAAACCTATATGTCATGTCCGTCCCCGACCACCATCCGGGGCGGACCTCCTCAGGGAAGGGGTGAGAGGGGGTGGGGGGGGTGGATGGCAATCCCACCAGAGATGCCCTCTCCCGCACGAACGCAATACTCTTGTGCCTCCATTCGCAGCTCGTCGCGCCCGCTTTGATACGGGGATCCTTCGTCGGCGCTCCGCCTCCCCCGCGGCAGAGGAAGAATGCGGATGACGGCGGTGCAACGCCGAGCGAGTCTCTCCGCTTACTCCATTTCATCTCGCCTCCCGGGAGGAAATAAAAATGGTAACGGAAACGGTCGGGTTTTAATTTGGGCCGGCCCGGAGCTGACACCAATAAACTTGTATGCTTTTCGGGGCCCCCATAAATTCAGTCCGGGGCCGGCAATGCAGATTCCCGAAGTGAGATAATTATTCAATACTCCTCCAGACGCCCTGGATTGTTGGTTTTTCCCTCCAGAAACCTGCAACTTACCCGGGCTGTTAAGTGAACCTTAAGTTTCCGGGTACCGTATCTAAAAAAAGATGGACCTGACTGGTGCATTTACAACATTCCACCCGAGGAGAACTAATTTAACCCTTTGAATGCTTTATGATGTCTCACACGTTTTATCACACAATGTAAATAAATGACTCTACACTGTTTGGTCGAATTGTTTTAGGTTAGGGAAAAGATAAAGCACAATAATTTACCCTCAGCGATGATGATTGCACTAAATGATTGCATGATAGCAGCGCAGGAAAGATGGCAATAATTTTTTCACGCTGAAAGATATATTTTTGAGATTAAAGCCGATATGATACATAAATCAAAATGAATTTTAACGTCGCACATTAATGATTTGTCGCATACCTGATCTTGAGATGCAATGTTAATACATTCGTTGCAGATAGACGAGAAGAAAGAAGAATGTGAAGTACCGAGTTACTCTATTGTATTTGAAATACTTCCATCACTATGAGGTGAAAGCTCACGCTGTGCAAGTGAATAAATCATAATAAATATTTGAGGAAAAATTCTTGTAAAATCCTACTTAAACTTTGCGATGGGCACAAATATGATAGATCATTTAATTATTGGTCTCACACATTGCACTCATAAAATGCTAAAAACTCTGTGAGGTTATCACAAAAGAAATAAATACTACTCCATTAAATATGCATAGTTTTCACTGATTTTCAACACTATTCTTTCCTTCTACAGAAACATCAAATAATGACAATAGAATTAAAGAATATATACATCATCATTGTTGGAAATTTTTCGCTTCAACAACAAATGTTTCCAGTAAAACTAGGCTTGTGAGAGACTAGTCATCAAATGTGGCCGCTCGTTCATGCATTTGCCCTGGTAGCATCAAGAAAGAAGAATTTTCCGCCCCTTACTCCTGGGGATGAAAGAGCCGGATAAATAAAAAGATAAAGTGAAATATATGGAAAATTTCGTGATTTCCTGACAGGAAAATTTCAGTTCCAGCACTTCCATTGCGGAATATTTGGAAAATTTGTGGAAAAACAAGGCAAAAAAGTGGTTAACAGAAATTTACAATAAAAAATTACCAGCTTCCCCTCAAGGAATGAAAACGAAATATTTTTTGTTGTACGGTGTCGTAAAAAAAACTAATTTGTTTACGTCATGATACTCCATTGGTGATGGTTTCAAATATGCTCATATATTTTTTTTACCGACGGATCAATTGCAAATGTCATAGTTGATGCTATTTAAAGCTCACAATTTAGACGATTCAAGGGACAAAAGATAGCGCTGAGTTGGGCGAGTCCATTGTGGACTCGATATAAACGTTCCTTTAATATTAACGGACTCCGGCAGCTAATGATCCACGGCACAAAGGACTCCGATAAAAGAATTTACGGAGAATTTACAATGGCTATGTTTATTGCTCGCACAAAAGGAAATTCTAGAAGCATAACCATAAGAAATCGGTCAGCACAGTCCCGTTTCCGGGTTCGTGACCAATGAATAATTAGAGAACCAGCTCCGGGGCTTACAAATGATTCCTCTCCGAAGAACCTGCATCGACAAAGAGTCTGCGGGAAACGCAGCATATTCTCCCATTAGAGGAGGGAATAGTATAACATTCCTCTCCCTCCTAAGTCAATTGAACTCAGGAGAATAGCCATGGATTGAAGAGAGCGAGCGATCATTGACAATGGGCAAGCCATGGGAAGTCTCCGAAGATGGATCGCTCAAAACATTAAGAAAGGTAGGCGTCGAGATGAATCAGTCTCGCAGTGAAATTCCTTGTGGCCAATGATGTTCGTTGACCATATTTTTAAACCGTACTGGATTTATTGGGAGATGCCAATGGAAGCGGTACTAGGTTGTATTGGTCTTTCAAGCACCAAGGTTGCCAGATGCATTATTTAACGAAATAATTTGAAAAATACAAAATAAAGATACAAATATATTGAATGCTCAGCAAAGCGCGATATCTTCTTAAGAAGCAATGAATTACTTTTAATTAAATCCATGATTAATGAGATATAAAATATAAAAGAACTTTCAGTTAATTCGAATATGAAGCGTAAATCCGGAAATTTTGCAACGCGCTGAGAAATAAAATATATATCGAATAAAAAGTCGATAAGTTTATATTTTAATTTGGAATAGGTTATATGCTGAGAAAAAAATAGCCCCTTATCAACTGGTATTAAAAAAATAAAGACGAGGGTGCAAAAATTATATTTATGTTTTAAAAAATTAAACACTTATTTTCGTATTCACATGCAACAACTTTGGTTTGACGCTAGAAAAATAAATAACAAACACTAACGAAGTCCACTGAATTGGGACTTTAAATGGTTCACAAAAGTTTATTGAACCGTTTAAATTAATATATATATATATATATATAACTTCGTTATCGTCATGGTCAACGTTTTCTAATTATTTTAAACGAAAAGTGATTATTTTGAAGAATATGAAATCATATTTACCATGCTTACCTGTAAATACAGGCATAGCAGATTTTAAAGATATTATCACTTAAATTGTGGAAACAGAAACTAACAGCTACATAACCTTAATAAAACTGGTAAAAATGTGTACAAGTTAATGATATTGGTCACTCTTCAATAAACCGTTAAAATAATTTACTTATGCCACCACCTATGATAACTCGAAAAATGTATACATTTCTTTATAGTGTATCACAATGGATAGATGTATCTTTCAAAAAAGAAATTACGACATTGTTTCGATAGCGAAATTTGCGAGCGCCATTCATCGGGCAAATAGAGCTTTACATTTGTTTTGAAGTAAAGCTATTGGTTGTTGAAAATAGGACTTCATTGAATTTTGCTTCTATGAGTGAATTCTTTTTAACGACCTTTAAACGGCGGAGATTGCTAGAAAGCCCATTTCTAAAGCAGAAGTATTAAAAGAAAGCACGAAGGGTTTAGCATTTCAACAAACATCAAGAAATAGTTCAACTACCCTCCTTGTCGCAGAAGCTAGGAGGTTGAATTTTGGATTGCAGTCAGGAAAAATGTAAACCTCCGAGCAGCGGACAGTTCACTGAACAAACAAAATGCTAAATGATCACAAGAATGAGTTCATTTTACACCCAAACATAATTGTATTCGTCCTTTAACGGTGGAAAATTGCACCTGGAAAATTTATTAAGACTGATTCAGCGTTGTCGAAGCTTCTCACCGTCATTGGCAAACTTATATTATCTTGAGTTTGATGATTCATGCAAAGAGTATTTCATAGCAGTTTTGAAAGAAAATTCATTGACTTTCGGATTATTCAGTTCCACTAACTTTCATTTAAAATTGAAAAGTTTTCAGTTGTTTCAAATTCATAAGATTCTCGTAATGAGACACTAAGAAATACGAAAACCTCTAGTTGTTTGAAGCCTCTCTACAACTCTTTCTATCATTCTTATCTAAAAATGTTTCCAACCCAAACAGATTAAAAACGCAAAAGGAAGAAAAAAGGTAAAGCGCATCCCTGAATGATTTTCGCACCGAATATGCAGCTTTCATTTTCAGCAAAATAACCCCAATGATGATTGTTAAAGAGCTCGATCACCACGCCGATAATAACCAATCAGTGTCGAAGAAAAGCAGGGAATCGAGAGATGCTTTTTCCCCCAGAAATGTCTCGCTTCCGATTGGTTGGTTGGTTAATTAGGGGAGGCGACCGACAGCTGAGGTCATTTGCGCCATATGGGATAGGTGGGTAATTGGGTAATGGTAGGAGTTTTTAGGGAACGGAGGAAGGGTGGAGAGAAACCCGGCGTCGGCATTAGCCTACTCTTAACGAAAGGCGCCAAGGGGACCGCGGCTTAACGACCCATCCGACGGACGGAGCACTGTACTTGAAATGCCCTCCACTAGGCACTCAAGTGGGGACCGGTTTTCCACTGAAAAATCCGCCACTGCCGGGAATCGAACCCGGGCCCTCGGGATGGGAGGCCAGTACTCTAGCCACCACACCAACCCGATCCCCCTCTCGCATCCGACTATCCAATTTTCTTCGAAGAGTAATTTAAGGGCTTTCTGAAGATGTTAGGCACGTAATAAAAATACCATCGTATTATGCTAGATTCGATCAGATAAACAAGATTAGGGAGATAGATTGTCGTACTGATAGATTCAAAATGGCATTTTTCCCCCGTACTATTAGAGAACAGAATAGGCATCATAGGAAAGGGATAGGTAGGGGAATTATTTTAGAGTAGTCTGTAGTGCATGATGCATATATTTATCCCTTAAATACTATAGATACTAACAATATAGTTGCATGAGACTCTATAGTTGCTTGTTTGCATGTCAATAGTGCATTCTTGGTGATCTTCACCCCCTGCCACACACTCTCGCGGTGGCTTGCAGGGTATCGTGTACATATAATCTTCCTCCGCATTAACCGTGAGCCCGGAGAGGGGATATTTCACTCTCAGGGCGGCGTCCCGAGAGGACGTGGCTCAGATCTGAAAAGAAGTGTGAGTGCACTTACGATATGAGCTTTAGTGTGACGAGTCATCAATGTGCTGCGCGAGATATATGTACCCACGCAGCCACGGCACACCCATCACTTCTCATAACTCCGAGCTAAATGAATACCTATTGGAAGGGTCAGGAGAGGAAGAGGATGGGGAGGGAGTCCATTTTTACGAGGGATGTGCGGATGAGAAAAAGAAATACCCCTCAGGAACAGTCTCCTCTCGTGTTTGAGATGCTAAGTGGATCTCCGATATTTTTTCAGGGGAAACTCAACCCAAATTTGTCCACGTACCATTAAAACACCACCCATAGCACAAGAGTGGAAAAAATTGTCATATTCTCGAATGCATTAACGGGCAATAAAATAAATTATCAATATGTGCTTATTTACCTCGCTTGCTCGAAGAAATTACTCTGAGGTGAATATTCTGCGAGGGACAAACACCTGTTTGCAGGGGACAGCTTACCACTATGAATATCAGGAAAAGGCAATTTCCCACCTACGGAATACCAAATCAATGACCCTGAAAAACAATTATAGACAAGGCTATTTCCTTAGTTTCATAGAAACACCTACGCATCGTACTAAAGATCAATAAACCCTACGTTTTGCACAAATGCACAAGTACTAAAATTAGAAAATATAATCAGAAAACAATGTGATATAGCGTTAAAAAAATCAAGTAAGCTATCTGAAGTAAACATGCTGAAAGGAAGGTACATAAAATAGGAATAATTTTGCACTTGTCTGAACAAAAATTTAACTATAAACGATGAGGTAATACCAACGACATATTGAAGGAAAATCCGTAATACGATTCAGCGGGAGATTACCTGGGCATATAATAAAGACAAACCACGGATATCGTTGCGGGAGATAAATTATCTGTGAACGTAGCATAGAAAACAAACGGAGAATATTCAATGGGCAAATCAATTCATTAATCACGCTACTTGGTTGGAGTGCAGTTGTAGGCCACGCTCACGGTGGTCGCTGTTATATCTCTGCAGGTATCTCAAGGAGGCATTCAGATTTTTTCCCAACGCAACGAGGACAATGTGCCTGCCACGGTACGATGGGGGACTTTGCTTGATAAAGTGATATTGAAGGGTATCAATGGCGATTTTTCTTTCGAAGGGCTCGTCAGATCCCTTGCCAAATACGTAGGAAGTGCTCCATCAACTTTCCTCTACAAAGTGAACGGGTAACTGGCCTCTCGCATCATCAAGCACGGCTAATAATGCAAAATTCTGCCATTTATTATACTTCACTAAAAATACCTGAATACGAAAGGTCAAATTGAAAGGTGGGAATACCTATATTTATTAAGGTGAGAGAGTATAAGCTACAGGAAATGGAACTGCTACCTTGAATTGGTAGTATTATGCCTAAAATGGTTTAGTATTAGTGACTATTAGGGGGAGATAATCGAGAGCTAAGGCCATTTTAGCGAATAAGGATTGGTAAGAATGCCTATCGCGAAAGTTGCTGAGGAGTCCACGGTTTCACGTCCCATTAGATGAAGGGAGTATTGAGCTTGAAGTGCATGGCATTCAAGTATGGACTGGTATAGCGATAAAAATATATGTATACTCGAGCAGGGATTCAAACCTTGACTTTCTCGACGGGAAACTAGTTATCTAGCCCGCACATCAACCCAATCCCCGCTAAAATGTTGTCGGTATCACGACAAAGGTATTAAGCGATGCATTTCTAGCCAAGAAAAAATCATAAAGAGTATGGATTCACCGATGGGCTCTCTCATTGAAAATGCAATGATAATACTGGCACTTGACTGGATGAAGACTTAAAGGTAATGCAAAAAAACGTAAAAAAAGTGTACAATAGGATCGCACACACTGAGGCATCCTGATTTTGAAAGCCGAGGAGGAGAATATTGGGTAGGCGAGAAAAAGGGAGTAAATGAAAAGGGATAATAGACGGTTAGAAGGTTACATAAGATGGAACTAGTTAAAGAGGGGGTCATACTAGGGAATTAGAAATAATTTTGTGGGAAAGCTTAAGGCCTGGCCGTTAAATTGGTGCGAGAAAAGAAGGCAGGGGCTGCTCATAGACATATTACCGATAGTGACGGAATTATTGACGGTAAAAATTACTCTCGACTGCAGATAAATTCATTTATTGCTTAATGATATGCACTTCGCGAGTTAAAAATATTGGAAACTAAAATATCTCGCTATTTTCCAGGATGGAATCTCTGGAAAAGTTACGCAACTCCCAGACAGGACGAAATGATGCCGACCGAGCCAGCCACCGCGCGCGTCACTGCGCTTTCATCATCTAGTCCCAACGATATCTAATCCTAGTCAACGTCAGCGACCTGACGAAGGGTGGCGACTACTGTCATGCGTTCGGAAAGGGCTGACAACTTCTCGACAACTTCGTAGGCGTCTTCGGAATGGGCTCCGATTCAATGAGCGGCGAAAAAAATACATTGTCACCGCTAAGGGCGTGGGAGGAAGAGCGTTAGCACCGCCAGTTGGTGGGACCAACGCCTGGAAAGTAAGCACGGAACAGACGGCATTATACTGTCGCGGGGAAGCGAATGGAAAACAAACTTTTCCACGACATGGGGAGAGGGGGGCGAAAGGGAAGTCGTTTCGTACCACCCACGGTTCGGATCGCACCCTCGCTTTCAAAGAGGATGATTACGCGAGTTTCAGGTCATTCGGCATAGTGGATAGAGAGAGAAATAAGGGGCAGAAGCGGGTAATGAAAGCGTTGGTGGCAATGGTTCGGTCTTTGATTGCCTCGCTGAAGAAGTCCATGGATCTCGCTCCTCCATAGAGGGAAATGGATTCCGAGAAATACGTTCCCTGAGGAGGTCAGTGCTGCAAACATCCCTCGACGCCTCCCTCTCACTCTTAGGGAAGGATGAGCCACTTAGGGGTGAGAAGGGTCGTTAGAAAAATTATCTCTCCCCTTCCAAGAGCTCGTGGATAATTTTTGCCATCATCATCATCGGCTAGTTCAATTTAAATAATTATCATCATCATGGTTCAACATTCCTAGGATTGGTTTTACGCAGTCCTCCAATCGATTCTTCTATCGGCCAACTTCTTCATATTACGTCCTTTACGACTGGTTCTATATAACTCATACGAGGCCTGCCTTTTCCATTCTTCCCGTTCACTTTTCCTTCGACGATTGTCTTCATCATACCATCGTGATATGGCCGATAACGTTGTCCGGTCTTCTTTTTATAGTTTTCAGCAGAATTCTCTTTTCTCCCACTCTTCTTTGGACTTTTTCGTTTTTCACTAGGTTGGTCAATCCATTATATCTTCATTATTATTCGGTAGAGCCATATTTCGAATGCTTCCACCCTTTTACTCTCCGCTGCTGTCATCGTCCATGCCTCACTACCGTAAAGTAAAATGCTCCAGATATACATTCTCATGAATTTTTTCCTTACTTCTAAGCTTATATTTCCAGCTGTAAGTAGATTCTTCTTTTGATAGAATGCCCTCTTTGCCTAGGCTATTCTACTGACTATTTCTTTCTTGCTTCGTCCATCGTTAGTTACTATGCTTCCCAGGTAACAGAACTCTTTCACCTCTTCCAGTTTCTGTTTTCCTAGCATAATGTTGGTTTTGGACTCTTATCTCTTGCCGCACACCCATTTCTTAGTTATTTATTATTTAAATAAAGTTGTACAGTAAAGACTAAGATTCAGCTATATTTATTACAGGTCTTTCCAGACAGAAGGGTCTGTTGAAACTCTCTGCCAATAAATTTCAGAAGTTCTCCAAAAGTCTTTGTGCCATAGTTATGCTGATCTTCTTCTCGGCTTCTAAGAATCTCTATTACTCACAATTCAAGTACATATTTCATCGATATACTAGGTTCATTCATGCCATGTGCCTAAACAACCCCATTTCAGTGTTACCACTATAAGAGTGATTCCTGTCAGATATATAACTAAGAACCTGCTCTTATTGTGTATTTTTTGAGAATCCTAGATTCTGATTTTTCAATTTCAATAGCTTAACTAAATATATGCTAAATAGTACTAACATTAAAGAAAAATGTGAGAAATATACTGTTTACATCACAACTATGATGAATAAATAATGGTTGCTGACATGCATCTTCATGAATTCAAAGTTCAATATTGAAAGCACATCGATATAGAATTCCATAGCATGCAGTTGATCCCTTTTTATGCATGAAAAACGCATACTCAGGGTTGGGAGTTCATTTATTTTGTTTACATACATATTTTTTTCAAGAACTACTTAGTAGGGGAAACATTTGAACACCACCTTCGTCAAAATCTCCCGAATTGAAAAAAACTATATTTTGAGCCATTGAGAGAAACCTATGGTAGAATATTTCCCTTCATGAGCCATTCGGCCTAATGAAGACCATCGTAGATGGAAAAGTGAACGGGAAGAATGGCAAAGGAAGGCCTCGCATGAGATATATATAATAGGTTGTGAAGGATGTTAAAGAGAGGAGTTACGTCAATATGAAGAGGTTGGCCGATAGAAGAATAGAGTGGAGGGCTGCGTCAAACCAATCCTAGGATTGTTGACCGATGACAATATGATAATCCATTCAATTACTTGATCATCAAGACCAATGTGATGCGGATTTCAACTGGAATATTTCATCAGCTAATATTTTCAAATTTATAATATTCTCCTCTTTGGATCCTTCACGCCATTCACTTCCGTGCCATTTTTCCCATTTTATCTTTCCCTCATCGATAGTTAGATCAGACCAGCACGTCTCAAGATAACGCGGACTGGGTCGTTCCGTCCTCTTTACAAGGTTTCAAGAGGAATTCTATTTTATCTTACTCTTCATAGGACTTCTTCGTTGGATACTCCCTCTATCGATTTTGCCTTCATCATTATTCTGGAAAACCAAATTTCAAATGCTTTCTTCTGCTTCCATTGCCAGCCATGCCCCAATGCCGTTAAGAAACATGCTCCAGATATGTTCTAATGCTATTTCTTAGGAAAGCAATAACAAAAATATTTGACCCAATGGTCAAAGTGGCTGGTTTTAAATGCGGGTAATTGAGTACTAAATCCAATGGCGACTAAAAATAACACTTCAGTAAAAGGAGGTAGTTTTTATTTCCTCTGCCAGCTCTGATTTCTCAGATAATGTGTACTCTAGAAAAGCACACAGCTTGGGTTTAAATATATTCGTCTAAGCTGTCTACCGTACTCGTACCCTGAATTCAAGCCAGCAGCCCTACAATCTATAGAAAGAGTTAATGGTGGTGTTGTCGCTATCAGGTGGGTAACTTATTGAGAATGCATGGGCACATAGAAAGAGTAGAAACTTTCCCGGCATTGGAGGAAGGATGGTGAGAATGCCGGCTTGGCATTAGCCTACTCTTAACGAGAGGCGCCAAATGGTCAACGTTTTAATGTCCCTTCCGACGGAGGTAGTAATGAACCTTTATTGCTTTCTACAAAACACTATGGTAAGACCGATACACATATTCTCTGTCATAGTCGGGATGCAAACTCGGGCCCTCGGTATGGGACGCCAGTACTCAAGTCACCACACCAACCATGATACTTAAACATGGTAAATAAAACAAACTGTGTGCTTTCCACACAGCTTTAATTATTCCCCGATCGATTTCAACGACTAAGCGTCATTTTCAAGGGGCCTACTCCCTTTGAGTTGGCCCCCCTTTTTGAGGAGTTGGGGAGGTGGCCCCCTTGAAAATGACGCTTAGTCCTTGAAATCGATCGGGGAATAATTAAAGCTGTGTGGAAAGTACAAAGTTTGTTTCATTTACCATGTTTAATGTTCGTAATTTCCACAAAGTATCGCCTTCATCCATTAATTTTACCATGATACTGTTGCTTGTTCCTTCATTTGCAAAACTAACTTGTTAAAATTCGCTACCATGTACGGGACTAGCGTTTACAAATTTCGGGTGGGGCGGATGCAGCAGTCAAGCTGGAAATGACGCTCGTTGATTTCCTTTCAGGAACTCGGAGGGGACCAAGTCGGAAATTTTCCATCGCCCAAGTGTCAATTGGCGGTGGGCGGCGGCGCCGACGGGGGGCGTCTGTCGGACGGCGGATATTAAGCCGCACCGGCGTTGGATGCGTGCATTTCTCCCGCCACCCGCTTTGTCCTTACTTGGAAACACGTGCACCGCCCATGCACGAAATGCAAATTCCTCGGTCGGTCGGCCGCGAGGGAATTCCCATCCTCGCCGTTTGGGCCGCGAGACATGACTCGGTATCTCGTCCTCGGGGAGGGTTTTCGCTTCAGCGGGGTTGGGTGGGTGTGGGAGGAGTGCTTGAATGGCTTAGGAAAGCGAAAAAGGGGTGGGAGAGTAGAAGTACGTGGGGAAAAGGTGGAAGGGTGCCAGAGGAAGACATAAACACGGAGAGAGAAAATTAAGCGGATGTAACCTGACATTTCACTCTTGTCAAACGGAAAAATGACGCTGAACATTTGTCCGAAGTCATCAGTTTTTGTTTTAATTAAGGAAAGCCTGAGATAATTATGAGTCATTAGTGCCATAAACGATAGGCAATTAGTTGGGAAGATGCAAGAATTTTTAGGTACCGCAGGAAGGGTGGAAAAAACCCGGAGTCGGCTTCAGTGTTTTTTTTTAACACAAGACATAAAAATGTTAACTTAGACGTTTTTTACCGTCCCATCCAACATATATGCCACTAAATTTAAAATGCTCTTACTACATCTCTCAAGTAGAGACTGGTAAACAACTTGAAATTCTACCTCTACCTGGACAACGAGAGGATACAAATCTATTCGAAGCATCAACACGAACCCCTGGAGTTATCAGATAAACTGACGAAATGCAAAGACTTGATTCAGACTTAGGGTCGGTTTTAGTCTGCTGCAAAATGTTAAGCATGAATTAATTTAAAAGCAAGTTAGGTGCAAGGGAATTTTTGTTTTCGGAAAGCCCGTGTTTCAAGCAACTACATTAAAGATTTCGTCAAATCTTGAGAAGAGCCCTGAGCGAGGTCGGTAAAAAATTGTCTTGAAGGAAAACAAGGTGCCGCAAACGGGTTTTGTAAAGGCATGACCGCCCACCCATGAAAATGAGGAGGTGGTGGGCTTCATCACTCTTTATGCACACTTAGCAATTGTCTGTATTCACACCCAATATCGAGGAGAGAGTTTTGGTCCCAAACACAGACGTACAGTGTGACCAAACTGGCGTAATTAGAAGAAAACATCATTTTACAGAGTGATAAAAGGTTAGCGTTTCCATATTTTAAATCACTACTAAAGAGTAAAAAGGGGAAACACTGACAGGAATTCACAGCAGTTACAAATTTACATAGCAACTTTTAAGACAAAACGCCGTCCTTAATCTTTCGTAAAGGGAAGTTATATAACGGGCAACTTTTAAAAGTTAAATTAATTTAAAGGCATAGAGCCATGTCATAGAAGCCGCCACCTCCAACCGTCTCTGTCTTCAGCCATTGTCCTCATTTCCGCACACGCCATTTCCGCCACGGGTAATAAGTTACATATAATTAATCCAATTTGGCCTATCAAGCGTATCTGGTGCAGCAAAAAATATATCTGAGATATTTGTGGATAATTTAACCCAAAAGTTTGAAATTCAATCGAGAGATGTGCTCATAAAAGTACCATTTTTTATTACATAGGTGCTCGCCCATGATACCATTCTAAAAAAGGTCAGCTCCTAAATCAATTTTCGTGCGAATGCTATCAAAAATTTAGTTCATAGGCATTGATATTATCCATTTCCCAGATATATTTCCTGGAACAAAGAACGCAATTCAAGGCAGTCACTCAATCACACCAAAAAACAAAAAAAAAACGGATTCTGGCCAGACAGGTGAAACGAAAACAATTTTTGTAAACACTTAATCTTTTGTTTTCTTTACCCATTAACCATTAGGTACTTCAAAAATTTGAGTGCCTAAGAGATAATATTTGTTCAATGAGGTTAAAATGTTTTAGGTGACCTAATTTTTATAAGTTGTCTCTTTACGTAGGTAGTATGACTAAACTTCGAATTAGGTATATAGTATAAGTAAAATGTAACGTAGAGCATGTTTGCTCATTACTCACTCCCTGCCACTCAGCTTCGAGGTGGCTGCAGGGTAGTCAGCATATATAAATAGATATTTATCCAATGAAGAGCACAGGGTTGAGGGTTGAGGGTAGAGGGGTAAAAATTCTTCAACTAGACCGAGGTTAAGAAAGTCGTCTGTGTCTGTGTCTACGCCATTAATTGATATTTGACTCACGTGCAGAGATTTCAACAAACTTATTCTGGCAGAAATAATTGTACTAACCAGAAAAAGAGATTCGGAATAAACGTAGGAATGGAAAACCTTATTGTTTTCACATTTATTCAACTAAAGCAGCGTCGCGTCGTAGCCGAAGCTAACCTTTCTTCACACGCTTTCCCGCTAGAGCGCGTGCCATTACTGCCCCCCCAACCCAGCGACAACGGAGAAGTTTGCAATCCTATCCCCCCCTACACTCGCGGCCTGACCTCTGAATGCCACGCGCTCATATGCATTTCTCCGCTCAACACCCTCCACCCTCTCTCTTTCTTGCTTCTCTCCGTCCCTCCCACACCACCCCCCACGTTCTCGCCTCCATACCGCACACGCCAATCTCTCCCACCCCTCTCCCCCTCAATGCGCTCATCTGGAACTGACGTTGATTGTCCCCGTTTCCTAGTTTCGCCTGTCCGCCTCTGGTCACTCGCTGGAAGACGTCTCGTGGGAATCGCCGCATGGATGACTCTCGGGAATTTCTCTTTCCTCCTCTCGTTCCACACAGAGGACGGATCAGCGGCGATGTGATGACGCGAAATAGTTTGAGCAATCGCGGCGGGACGAAATGGAATGGAGAAACGGAGGGTAAAAATCTCGGAGAGATCCTTCTTGTAAGGAAACTTATCTGACGCAGAAAATTCACCTTAGGGGGGCATTGGTGACAACGCTGCCAACTCGCTGGCCTGACAATACAAATGCCGTGGGTTCGAATCCTACCCAGGGTATGAATGCTGTGTTTTTCCTAGAATCAAGATCTTACGCTTATGGGTGCAATTTAGCCTTAACCGTTTGAGTACCTGAAAATCCAGGACTGAAGTTCACAGCGCGATGTCTCCGGGGAGGATAGGAATGGCTTCCCAAAGGCGAGGGACATGTTTTCTCAATCCATTAGTGATATTTATGCTTTCCTGAAAGAAAAAAAAACATTTCATTTCATTTAAAGCAGGTGTTTTCAACCTTCTTTTTCTCCCGATTTCAAAATTATGGATAACGATCACTCACAATCGTACACAAGGTGTGTAGATAATATGTCTAACCCTATGGTAAGGTAGAGGTATTAGCTTATAGACTTCCGAGAATTCAAACATCCATCTCATTTTCTCGTAAAATCTATGTTATACTCGTATGCATTTTAATTAGATATCTAAGTTTTAGTTACCAAAATATCATGCAATTATATCTTACCCTTGATCTTCTTCCGCAACCCAAAGTGGAATGGTAATACATATTTTGGATGCCCCTTATTATCGCGACAAAACAAAAAAAAACCTAACCTTTATTTCTAGTTAATTTTATATCAAAATTCACAAAATTAAATGAAAACAAATTAGTGATTTTTCATTTGAAATTTCTTAGTTTATGTGTATTTGCATCATTTTTTATTCATATACGACGCATCCATTCACAAATAAATATTGCAATATTGGAAGTTTACGGAACTTGGACGTTATTTTTTTCAGTAATTAAGTATACGAGGATCCGCATTTAAAAAGAGGATTTCATTAGCCCATTGACTTCCGAGAATTCGAACATACATCTCATTTTCTTGTAAACCGCATATTCCAAAGGATGAATCAGAATCTCTGACAATTTCAGAAAACAATTTGATAGTATTTCCTTTGTGTAGAGATCCATGTGTACTCATTTCAACAGGGGCAGAAATTTCCAGCATCACCATTTTCGCCAAATTTCCCCTGCACTGTAAAACATTGCCAAGAACTGTTTACTCTATCGGCCATTGGGACTCAACTGAGAACTTTTAGTTTTTGGTTCGTATCATTGTCTTAAGAATCAATAAGGTTTAACCAGAAGTGGCTAAATTTGTGCGGTTGTATTTCCCCGTACTACCTGTGGCCTCCAGAAAAATCTGGTAGGCAGAAAATACCTATATTTGCATTCTTCTGTATGCGTTTAAAGAGTATTTTCCCGGAAGTGAACCAGGAAATTCCATAGATAAACAAAAAAAGGCAAACTTTGTGAGTTCCAGAGTATATTTATTGAAAATCATATGTCCAGTTTCGGCCGTGAAGACTTGCTCTGATATACCTGGTCCTTTTTCACTAAATATACCTTGGAATACACTACGACCTCCGCACTCTATTCTACAGGATATAATCATGGCAAAAGTCCCCAAAGGTTTTTAGATCGTTGGTTGGTAGGTGAAATCACCTCAGGCAAACAACGCGGCGGAATCAGGAAAATAAAGAGAACCACGAATTCCCCAAAGTTGACCCAAGTGTCATTAAGTGGCTCGGAAAATTCCGGTAGGTTGCCTAGCACTCTTGTCCTTTAGCCACCATGCAGTCCGTGTCTCACCAGCCGATTAAAAACCACATGAAAAACAATGTTTAATCTTATCTCGTTTTGCCTCGACTAACATCGGTATGCTCCAATATCCCTAAATTCCAAAAAATATAGCTCAAAATATACGTACGTAATTAGTTTAGCATGTTTCATAAGTTTCTACTTCATACTTTTCCATGCAAAGGCAAACCGTTCAATGTCAAACGTTGTCGCACTGAGTCACTATGCTGTCTTTAGGACGACGGGCGTAGTGACTTTAAGACTGACGGGCGTACCCCACGATTGACCTCCAAAAAATCATCCAAAGTGTGAAACCACAAGCGAGGGGTCTCTACTGCTGCATCTAATCTCTCCCCGATCCCACGCCACCCCCTCCCTACATTTCGCAAGGGGACTCCCTTCTCTTCCAACTCGTCCCGCTTTTGATTTACGCAGACACACACCGAGCGACGCCGGGAACCTTGGCACCCAGCTTTCCACCCGGTCCATGCCCTTTCCTCCTACCACCTTCACTCCCCTAATCTCCCCGTTCCACTTTCGCCCGCCGTCCGGTGCATCCCCTTTTTACGAGGAGGTGGTCCTCTTTCCACGGGAGGAGCCGAGAACGGGACGAGAGATGATAAAAGTCTTTTCCACTTTGCGGTGTTTTCAAAATCAGCCACGCCAAGAACTCCATGGGGAAAGCATGACAGCAACGGCAGGTGTATCCCTAAATTTTTAACGGTACGTTACCCTCTTTCTCTGGAGTCAAAGTTCAGCTAAGTATGTCAATTTTTCATTAGACCACTAGGGACTGGGATGGTGTGGTAGCTAGAGCACTGGCCGCATGACTGCCCGGGATCGAATCCCAGCAAAGTCATTGATATACCGTTCTTCACTTGGGTGCTGTGTAGAGAGCACTTGGTGCAGTATTTCGTCAGCCGGGCGGGACGGTAAACCTCTTGGCGCCTTCGTTTTAAAGTAGGCTAATACCAATGTCAGGTCTCACTCCAGATTTTCTCCGTTTCCTCAAAGATTCCTCCCTTAGCTGTCGGACGCCTTCCCAACTAATCACTACTAATGAGAGCAGTCCACTACCCACCACTCCTAAGAATCCCCAGCATAGCTCCATTTTCAGGTAAAGCAGGTAAACTGTCCCAAACCAGCTGAAGACGTCATCCCCCATAGGATCAACAGTGCTCTCTGGTTCATCCGAAACTGGTTATCAGAAAATACTACACCTAGACCCCTACTCTTCTGCATAGCAGCAGCGGTAACGTATTTAGAGATAAGTTCGCAGTTTCCGAATACGTCAACATAAAAAAATCTGGCTTTCAGTTTCAGACATCAAAATAAAACCGAAAATTGTGCTTCTCTCTTGCCATCTCTCTGATCTTTTCTAATCCTAATTCGCCCTCCACCATTTAATGAGTTAATAATGAACAAATTTGGCCAGGCAGCAACAAAGGAAAATACCATAAGAAGATGATCGTACACCAGGGAGCTATTACTTCAAACAGGCTAGAAACATAATCGTGCTATGGTGCAGCATTTTCTTCGGCCCTACTCGTAAAAAAATATTTTACGGAGATATTTAGAGCAATTTGTCCAGAATAAAGGCTGGTTTCATTAAGTGTATCTACATGTACGTAGCTTACTGACAGCCACCGCGAGAGTGTGTGACAGGGACTGAAGATTACCTAAAATGCACTAAGATACATGTAACTAATAGCTAAAATACTACTACTTCATGAAAACGTGTTATATATAAGATTCACGTGCACTAGATGGTTAGTATCTACTTAGTAAAGAAGTGTGTACTGGTTGTAAAAGCTTTCTCTAAATACAATAGTCTGTATTTCCCCAGCAGTGAATGGAAAATATTTGGAAGCATTTTTGAAAGATCACGCTAAATAAAATATTCCACGTTCGGCTCTTTACCAAACAAATTTCCTCAGTAGAAGCTTTTCTCAGCGATAAGAAAAAAAGCATTTTTAATGTTTTAAATTAGTACTACTCCATGAACATAACAGTTTTTGGTCTTTTTCAAGTGGTTTTCTTTTAGTTTTAAGCATAATGATTCAAGGTAATCCTATTTCTAATGATTTATCACACAGTATAACCTAACTTAACCCTAAGCTTCATCATAGTATGAGCACAACAGCTATACTCGAGGCTATATTGCCACCTGCAAACTCAGGGTTGTTCAACCGGTGCATTATCAACCTGACTACCCAGGCCTTCCTCATGGAACTCAGTTAAAATATACCAAGTCGATGACTCTGTGAGAATCACCAGAATTTGAAATCTAGGAAAAACCTGGGGAGTCCCTTAACAATGGCAGCTTTTAGGGTCACCGTGAGCGTAGATCGTGACCTTTGATGATGTGAATCTACACAGTCATGCGCCCTATTCCGTTTTTTTCAAGGAGTCGCTTGAGTTTCTTCATTTACCCAGGCTCATATTCGTCCGAGTAGGGCCGAAAAAGAAACGAAACAGTTTCCTTCCCCTAAATCCCGGGTTCTACCTGCCCTCTCCGCCCCCACCTGCCGCCGGTCGTGTCATGCGCCTTTTGCGCATCTTTCAAATGCCTCCCGGGTTTCGGATTACCCTCGATGTGCTTTGTCACGCTGGATGGAACAACCTCTCCGCCACGACTTGAGAAATGCGATTTGGAGAGTAGGGTTTCGCCGTGCCATGCAGGCTGGCCGGGAGGTGGGAGGAATGCAATCGTTTATTAAAATGTCACGAGATCTGCACGAGTCCATTACAGGCGTCAAGACCACTCTTTATGCCGCGTTCGGTATGGCCGGGCATGTGTGTCAGTGCGATAAAAATCACCAAGATTCACTCGTAAGATGCAGGGTTGGTTGAATTGGTCCTAAGCTGTAATTTGATGCAATTTGCTCAAAGTACGTACTGGAAAAGGCCAAGCGGATTGAAGAATAATGCAAAGACATTTCAATCTGTCTGCTATTTTCCCACCAGATAAATGATTGTAGATCCTTATGTTAATTTACTATCGAGTTGAGTTGAATCCCTTGCATATGGTCAGAATATAATTATTAAATGTCGAGGAATAAGTGAATTCCAAGGTTCAAAAGTGATGACGGAGTCAGGTACTCATTTAGCTTTTGAATATTTCATTGGGGAACGTGTTCAGTGACTCATGTGATGAAATAAATATAGTTATTAGCAATGATTGATATTACATTCTTGTAAGTCACTGGGACTATTCCAATCCAATGAATCATTTATTTTACTCCATACATGGAAATACTTTAATTAAAATAATATAATTATAATATGGAGGGGAGGAGCGGAGGTCTTCTGGAGCCCCTCTGGCACTTAGGCCCCTTTAGATCCATCGTGCCAATCCACATTTAACCTGCCGCCACTTGCAGACAGGGGACGATACCACCGCGGTAGAGTTATGGTAAGGATCACCCATCCAACCTCCGTCCGGGCCCAACATTGCTTCACTTCGGGAACCGGTGTATCAACTTGGCTAGGTCTTTGCCCATTACTTTAATTACATTGCGAATACATTTGTTGTTAGGCAACATGATTAGAACAAATTCATTGTAAGATTTCACAAAATTGTGAGGTTATTTGCTTCACTCCCGAGATGTTATTAACTGAAGGAAAGAAGGTATGAAGTTGCAATCGTTCCTCACTCCCATAGAATGGGGTAAACGAAAGCGAATGCAATTTCATCCTCGCTCTAGATTTCATTTCACGCCTATCATAAAGACGAACCCTTAAGACTCCCCAGCATCTCAAGTTGATTGCCAACTAAAAATCAGGAAGAAGGGTTGGGAGAGAAACGATAATATAAAGTGTATTCCTCGAGCGCAGAAAATGGCTATTTAGCTTCCATAAAGGGAGGAATAATTATTCGGGAGATAAAAGCGCGAGCCCATCTCCCTCTCCTCAGGAATCTCGTTACCGCACCTTCCGTCATCCTGGCTCCCCCTCCATCCTCCCTCACACCTAACATCTTGAGGAAAATTTCTCTTCTCTCTTTCACTACCTGGCGCGTTTCCTAGCTCTGCAGTGCCAGGGTATAAATGGCTCTGGTGAGACTTAAGGGCGTTAACCACATCGAGACTAGACGTGGAGTATTGTGAAGTGTACGAGGTCACCACGGCGAGGGACCTGCGTCTAATTGCCGCCCACCCACTCCTCCCTCGATCCACTCCTTCACCTCCTCCTGCAACTCAGCGTCTCCCTCTCCAGCCCCCATCCGACCTCTCCTATGTCAAACAGACTGTCGGAAGGCTCCCAACAATGGGTTGGCTGCTCGAATCCCACCCTCTGATTCATCCCGCGCATGTTCTGACACCACTTGCACACGGCGGCGCTCGACTCTATGCGTCCCCCGCACCCCTCCCCCCCTATTTCCACCCCCAATGCGTTCTCTCGCGGCCATGTCATCCCCAAAGAACCCCTCGACCCCTCTACCCATTCGCTGCGAAGTAAGTCCACGCCCCCTATCCTGTCCACCCCGTCGAGACACGCTCCAGATTTATAATCCTTTTCAGGCGTTTCCACCACGCACTGTGGGTGGGTGGACTGTTCTTTTTCAAATGAAGGGAAGATGAGGAGGCCTAGTGAAGATACTATGCCTTTTTTTACCCACTTCTCCTCTTATTTCTCCGAGCCGCTCATATCCGTGTTCCTGTTTATAACTTGTTCGCTTGTCTCTCACTCTCCCTCGCTCCTATCTGCTCCTTAGCCCAATTGATGGATTTATTTTTGTGCGTTAAATAAGCAATGAATGGGACCTATTCTGCGGAGTAAAGGTATAATAAAGATTTCCCAACAATTCCACTTGAAGTTAAAAACACATGCTGAGCAACGATCGTCCAACGTTGCTTTTAAAATGCAAAATTTTGAGTAATTAATATAACGACATTATTCCCTAAAATATCAAATTTAGTGCATAAATTGCTGCAAAATCCTTAAAATATGCAATATTTTTAACAAATTAAGCATCTATAGAATTTTTTTTGGCTATTTTTATTATTTTTAAAACGAAGCCCTTAACATTTGACACCCAATGAAATGCTATAATAGTTTATTGGTTGCTGATATATCTAAAAATTGTTCAAATCACGTCACTTAAATATATTTTATTCCACTGTACGCTAACAAAGTTCCGAGTGTAACTAAAGAGTCCGAGACTAACAAAAATCCTAGTCGAATCAAAGTGAATCTCACAAAAGGCGCTTTCATGTGTAAATGAGACCAAATCAAATAGCATACAATCCCTAATTCAAACGTTTAAAAAAGGGGTACTTTTTTGAACAAAAAGGGACGTAGCGTCATTCCCAGGTCGTACGAATGTTAAGCTTAGATATATCGTAATCTGCTTCAGCTTCTAAGCCAGAAAACGTGTACCTCGGAATCCGGGGATGCTCGTGGCTCAGCACGTGTACCTATTAAATCTAAATTGGCAGACCTGGAGTGGAATCGTTCATCCCCTTTACACTGCAGAATAGGTCCCATATATATATTCCATAATTGACGCTGCAAAAGTGTTTTTCTACATATTGATAGGGCAATCTCCCATTAACCCGGCGTTACTCGCGCGGGGTGTCCTGAACACCCCACCCTGTTTTTCATTGTAAATTTTTTTTATTCTTTATTCCATTGACCTCTTCTCTTCAGTAGCTGGAATGTGATATGTTATCTTTCTTTTAACACCAATATTCACAGGTATACATTGTAAATAACCTGCGTGGTAGCCTTAAAAGGGGATAATGTTCAAGCCACTCAATCTCATACTACCAATTCTTACTCCATACCTCATCGTTTTGGTTGCAACTTTGTAACTGTGAAATTTATGTTACAATCTAACATGCGTTCTCGTATTTTACCTTTAACTGCAGGAGGACGCCTCTCAAATCATTCGGTATATTCTCACTCACGGCGTTACTCGCGCGGGGTGTCCTGAACACCCCAATGGACTCCGCGCCGTAGACTCCTCGGCATGTGCTTTATGTGAGGTAGGTTTTTCTTGGTTTTATACCACCATTGAATAATATTGATGAAATGGTAATTATATTCATGTTTTGATGGTATTGATAATATACCTATTACAATTTTCAGATTTTTAGCGGGATTCGATTGCGTACAACTCCGAAAATATTGTTTTTTTTATTTCCATATTTTTATTCTATATATCTCCTATTTTTCTACATATATATAACTTCATTACGAGTGCAGTATATCACCCAGTAAGTACGTACCTAGTATTGAAAGTTCAATTGTTTTTTTCCTACTACAAAAAATATTTCAGAAACTGAATTTTTATGGTTTACAACTTTGCATGCTATAACTTCAGGTTAGGAATATCGTTATGCATAAATATTCAAATTCAAAAAGTAGGAATGAATTATTCGCGTGCGAGAGATGCCAGGCCCACTGATGAGGGAGAAATTGAATGTTTCAGAGGGCGTTTGCTCTTCACGGGAACAAGTAGATCTGGGCGAAAAAATATAGAGGATTTATAGGATCGAGATGGTGTTGACATATTTTACGTGTCCATGTATTATCAAGGATTCCGTTTTCTTTTGCAGTGGCTCAGATTTGATGATATAAATAGTAGGGCAGAAAGAAAAATGAAAGACAAATTAGCTCCGATTCGTCAACTTTTTGAAATGCCTGTGAGAAAGTTTCAGGATAACTATGCCATATAAGAGTACACAAAAGTAGACGAGCAATTAATCGGCTTTAGGGGAAGATATTCATTCAGGCAATATCTCCCAAATATCCCAGCCTGCAAGATATGATATAGAAATATTTTCATTGGTTGACGCTAATGTATTCAATATTTACAATTTAGAGGTATATGCAGGGAGTCAACCTGAAGGACCCTACAAAGTAGATAATACTCCTAAAAAGCTTAGAGATGTGGTAAAGCGCTTAGTGGAACCTATTGTTGGGCCGTGGAAAAGGGTCATAGCTTACAATTGATTTGCAAGTGTTCCCCTGGCAGAGGATTTGATACAAAATAAATTGACACTGGTGGAAACTCTGATGAAAAAAAGGGAATTGCCATCTAAGATGGTGTGCACAAAACAGAGGGAGGAGAATAGCAGTCTCCTTGGATTTAGAAAGAACATAACTACAGAACAGAACATCTTAAATCCAAAAAAAAGATGTAATTTTGTTGTCAACAATGCATGTAGTATGAGCATAGACAGGTCAACAGGTGACAAGAACTTCGGTGTTGACACAGTGGATGAGATGTGCGTAGCACGTAATATTTCAAGAAACACTACTCGATGGCCAATGGTAATATTTTCCACTCCAAAAACGTGGCAGGCATTAGTTCTTTTGCTATATACAATAACGTCAACCCAAGAAGCAAGATGTAATGATCAAAATTCCTACGAGAAAGTGCGAGGGAATTGACGAAGCCATTTATAAGGATAACATCGGAAATGACAATGATCTGGACGATGCTATTTTGATAAGTTACGGCAACATTCGTGAATACGCAGTGACAGCGGATTATGGTGCCTATGCCATGATAACAGTATTCACAGTAGTTCATATTCAAGACTGAGAAATTAATTTATCGTACCTAAGAGAAAGAATCGGATCCGGACAAAAATTTTGGGGACGAATTTCCCCCCCCCCCTCCCACTTCCCCCCTAAATTAGCACTCAGAAAATTATGTGTAATCTAAGTTTCCCGGTGGATGTATGAACAAGGACCTTCCGGGGTAGTATATTGGGTCGCATTGTTCATTGTAGCAGTCGTGTCGACACTCTAATCAAGCATCGTCCTCAGGGAAAAGGTGAGTCATCTCAGCCCTGAGAATGACGCTCGGTTAGTGTTGAAACGTCGGCTACATTGAACACTGTGACCAGGTGTACAACCCGAGATTCTCCACATTACTCTAAGCAACTTTGATCCTGCTGAGCCCCATTATCCCTCATAAATTAGCCTCCGCAAAAAAAACTATTTCTCTTGGATTTATGGTTGGGGATTTTCCCACTCTCTCCAACCCTAGATCCGCCAATGGTTAGAGAGTACAAGTTAAACGATCAACTCATCCTCCTCAGCATAAACACTGCAAGTAAAAACATATATTTAAATAACATTTATGGATTTCACAAATAAAATGCTGTGAAACCCATTTTTAAACAAAAATTTACATTGGGGTGTCAGGAGCACCCCACGTGAGTAACCTTGATCGGAAATCTCGCGCGAGTAACGCCGGGTTAATCTTGGAATGAAAATTTGAGGTGAGTCTCTTTCAAATTAACTAGTCTCCTAAAGTTCCAGAGATGGACCTCCCCATACGTGGCCTTCCGTGTGACGCGGTAATCAGTAAATGAGAGTTTCGTGTTGACGTAGTGGCAGGAAATCTGGCCTCTCGTCCCAAGGAATCGGGATCAATTACCGGCAGTGGAAGATATTTTTCATTCGTAAACCGGCACCTACTTGAGTGCTGTTTGGAAAGAACCGTCGTATTCGCCGATAAGCTGTGGTCTGCTTGACACCTTCCGTTAAGACAGTCGACTAATGCCGACGCCACGATTCTCGCCACCTCTCTCTGTATTCCTAATCCTAATATTTTTTCTACCCGCATGAGGCAAGGACCTTAAGTTGTGTTGTAGAGCAAATCGTCCATAAAATAAGAATATAATACATGTACACTGCCCTGTTTGTTTTCACTCCGCGAATCTCTCCTACGACAAAACAATCGCTGTTTTTTTAAAACGGATGCCACCATTAGGGAATCGACCAAATGCATATTGTCGGATTTGGATATTTTTAATCCCATTTAGTCATTGCTAACACCAAGTTAAAGATCAAACTACTATCGGCTAAAACGTTCAAACAATATATTCGCTTCATTTTCTTCTATAATAAACGTCTGATTCCGTAGCAATACGGAAGCTATAACGTGCGGTGACGTCAGAATGCGTTTCAGGTCGCGTGGCATTAGTTAATTTTCTAGAACGTTTTAACAGCATTCAATAATCCTTGTGGCTGGTATAAAAATGTTTGGCTAATATATATGTAAATTTGTGAGAAAATTTCGTATCTAATACATCATCAATGCATGAGAAACCAATGTCATGAATATTCCTCTTGCCTCATAGCTGGAGAAAGCTGTAAAAATCACTGCCTCTCTTATAGCACGTATAAAATAATTACAGTAATGGTTAATGAACTATACAAGCATAGAAAAACGTAGATAGGATAAGTCTATTTGGATTATTTTCCTGGAGAAAGAAACATCATGCTCTAAGAGAAAAGTAAAAAATTTCGCAAAGCTGTCCACAAAATACTTTTACTTGTGACGAAGATATGCGTTATTTTCAATTACTTAAATAAAGCATTAGCACCAGTGTCAAGTACTTATCATGACACTTCTTCATCGATGTGATATATAGGTACTTACTTGAAAATTTCCAAATTGAAATCTTGACGACTTTGCTTCGTGATCGATTTATTAATTTTAATAAGTAAAATAGTTCATTGTATACTACTAGTGCGCCTTTTGTTTTACCCCTTGAGCACGGTAAATCAGTTATGCAACAACACGTCTGAATTCGTTTACTCAAGGAGACTAAGATGAAATATATGGCGTTTGCAAATATAAACTCAATCTCGGCCTCAATCACTTAGATGTGAATACGTGAGGCCATTTAGCTCCAAGTCAATAAATTGACTACTTACTTCATTACCCATTCATAGGAAAGTTGAAGCTAATGGCTGCTCTTGGAAACAACTAAAATGAGAATTCACAAGAGCTGACATTTTGTGATTCGCAATACAGCCTGCTTTTGAAGTACTCAGACATTCATTGCATAGACAGAGTTAAGGTAACATGCCACCTCAACTGAAGGACGATTCTTGTTTGATCAAGACTGCCTTTCCGAGCAAAACGTTCATTAAAATAGACGGCTGGTATGACGTATGACGACATCGGCAATAATGAACTGGAAAGCTCCCAATGGAACAAGCAAAAGCCATTGTAAAATGAATTTCTAATTAAAATCTAAGTTGACACCATAAATTGTGTCCGACACCTATTGTTACACGTGACATACTCCGCTCCAAATTCCATCTGTTACGCAGCCATCCGAGAGTGAGTCATTGTTTCTCCTTCAAATATCTAACCGCGCTGGGGACAAAATATCTATGCGGCCACCTTCCCTTCGTGATTTAAAGAAGTGAAAGTCTAAATGATTATGAAACACTCCGAGGAGCTTATTATTATTTTCTTACCGCGTTCAGCGTGAAGTACAGCATATTAGCTCGGGTTTTGCAGATTTAGAGTGAATGCTATGCTCCGACACTTGCCTTTCACTGAAGTTAGTCACACTATCCGAAACGACCGACTTGTATGTCTATGAGTCTCTATAAAGATTTGCTTTACAAGAACTGTAATAGAATTTCCCAGTAAAAGCCACCAGGAAAGATACCCGATGAAGGGGGTAATGACAAATTGTGACTCATGGCAAGAACAGCTCACACTCTCACGTTACATGCCTACTCGTACCGTAATAAATTGAAAATTATAAATTATATGCCTGAAATCCAGGCGTCTGGTATCTTACAAACTTTAAGCGATCAATAAAATCCTGACAATAATTTAATATACGGGCTACATTGTTTAATTTGTGAAGAAATAAGCATCTCAGTATGAAATCTTAGCATATTTAATGCACGTTAGTGGTATTTTTCAAATGTTTCCTTGCATCTTAGATGCAAATTGAAATTTTTAGTTTGTGCCCTGAATCATAGGTATTTAACTCATTATGCAGGTAGTATACTTAACATAAGTGCATGTCCTTTTCTTGTCCTTTGAGGCCTCAAGAAATCCACATAGGACAAGGAACTTTTGATAGCTCGATTGACAGAGCTCTGGCCGAAAATTAGGTCCACAGTACATGTTCCGATGAAAGTGGATTTTTACTCTGTGGAAATTCTGCTATACAGTACATATAAACATTAATACATGTCTGTAATGCGTGTTTTGTGAAACTCAGCACCTGCCACACATCCTCGAGGTGGCTTGCAGGGTAAGTAAGTAGTACTATGTGTATATACAATCAGCTACACAACCTTGAGATGATTTGTTAAACTGTCGGTAAATATAGATAATACCTACTTAAGTTTACCCATAATTAGTCTAGAGAGCTGCATGTCGGTATAAAGGCTTTTAGCCAACCCAACAAACGCACTCTAATGCATGCTTGCTTTGCTTTTTAAATATCATTGAGATTTTTATAATTTGTCTAAAATATGGCTACTTATTCTCTTTTAATGATACGCTTAAATGTGAATGTTGGGTGGCTATTCAACCCCAGTCACACACCTTAATGATGGGGTATTCGGTACGCAAATTTTTCTAAAAGCCTGTTCATTGGCAAACTCGTAGCCAAAAGGGCGATAAGAAAACAAGCCCGCACAGGGAATATAAAGTAGGAACTGTGGTAGTTGTAATGATTCGTGGGAGACAAACAGCAGCTAAGATCATTTGCGACATTTATAATGCTAAGGTAATTGGATACGGGTAGGAATTCTTCATGGAACAGAGGAGGGGTGGAGTAAAGCCTAGCGTTGGCATCAGCTCGTTCATCACGAAATGCACCAAAGGTCCACGGCTTAACATACCTTCCGACGGACGCAGTACTGAACTTGAGGCTCTCTCCATAATGCAGTCAAATGGGGACCATACTACAAATGAAAAATAGCAGATCATACTGAGATACGAAGTCGGAACCACCGTATAAGAAGCCAGCACTTTAGCCACCACATCAACTTCTTCGACTTAAATAGCCTCGAGTTTCAAATCATGAAGAATGTTGATGATTACATGGATTGACCGAGTAAGTAACGAGGAAGTCTTCAGAAGAGTGAGAGAAAAGAGAAGTCTTCTGATGACACTAACAAGAGGATGGTTTAACTTATTCGGCCACATCATTAGACATGATGGCTTGATGAAGACAATCGTCGAAGGGCAAGTGAATGGGAAGAATGGCAGAGGAAGGCATCGTATGAGATATATAGAATAAGTGATGAAGGATGTGAAAGAGAAGAAATACGTAAATATGAAGAGGTTGGCTGATAGGAGAATTGAGTGGAGAGCTGCGTGAAACCAATCTAAGGATTTTTGAGTGATGATGATGACCTAGAAGATTTCTGCTTTAAGGTGAGGCTAGAATGTACGAGAAATCTAATGCAAAGGGAACTAAAAATTCATACCGCATATTAAATCCTGAAACCCAGCTGGAAGATTCAATAAATGAAGGATTTAACCCCGTTGAGAAAATTACTACACTTCCTTCAACCTCATCTGAAGGTGCGCGGGAAAAGCAAAGAGTGCATCTCCGGTTGTTTTAACAAGGGCACCTTATAAGGAGTCAGCAATGATGCCTGTCAACGCAGATCTTTCTAGAGTGAGTAAGAAATGGAGAAGACTATTTACAGCGAAGTATAAATTTTCGGTAAATTAATCGAAACCTCAAGTTGTTACAAAAGCTATGAGTCTTGTTTATGGGGACTCTTGAAAAAATGTTTGGCAACAGTGTGAAAAATACAAGGGGTACCTGAAGAATGTGCTGATCTATGTGGTGAGAAACATAGTTACAGTTATAGTTGCTTTAAGCTAGTAAAATCTTAATCTAAATGTATACCATCAGCCAAAGAAAACTATTGGTTCGTTTTTATACTCTTCAATAGTTTTATTTTTTGTTAACATACTCGTATATTGCTGAAATAACGAATACCTAATGAATTTTGTCATATATAAATAGAAATTTTAATGGTGAATACTGATCAAATAAACTGTTAGTAAATCATTTATAATAAATAATAAGTAAAAGAAATAAAACATGTTTGTTTGTAAGAATTCTCACGACAGAACGTAATTTTGGATTAAGGTCCAAATTACACGCATAGCTGGACCAAATTACACGCCCTCGGTCCAAACTACACGGAACCAAAACTTTCCTAAAAACATGTTTTAATGCCATACCTGAAAACAATAGTGAAATATAGACCTATCAGTGCCATTCTTATTTGGTGTAGTGTGTCATGAAAAATGCTGCTTTTGTAGTGTACTTATGAAATAAGTTATATGCAATCGAATTTAGGTGGTCCAAATTACACGGACTTCCCCTATTCATTTATATTATAATCACCATTTTCTTGAAACTTATTTAAAGCAGATAATACCAATCTCCACTGATAATAAATCCAAGCGAGCTACGAATAAGATTTTGAGAAAGATTCTCTCTAATCTCAGGGACCAAAGTTTAGCTACGATACAAATAATGGTGACCTAAAATATATCATGTAAAACTCTCCGAGTGAAATCAACCATAAGCAATTTCAAGGTTTTACAATGAAAATTTGGGTCAATTAGCTAATTTTAGCAACATTATTGGTCATAACTCATTTGATTAGTCCAATGCAGCTCTGCACTCGTGTCTATTGTTAGCTAACCTTTTTATGTTTACGCTTTTCCACTCTTTCACATAGTTTACTACTTGTTGCATGATTTCCTTGCTTCTAGGACTTCCATTGCCGTTCTTCCCATTCAATTGCTTCTCAAAGGTTATCCTTATATTGCCATCATAGGTAGGCTATTGTCAGAACGAAAATGCGGGTAAGACCAAAAATATATTTATGAATGAAAAGTAAAGCACTAAAGTTGTATTCCGTTTTATCTTAGCAATAAGAATGGAAAGGCATGACATTCCTTGGATTTCACTCCGTACCGTTTCTCAAGATGTAGGCGCCGTGTCAGGATAAGAGTCGAGTTAAGAATGCTTAGTCAACGGGGACGCTTGTGACAATACCCCGCTAACAATGGACCTGCGCCACTAGCATGACGACGTCCTTCTATAAAAGCCTCGGAGTCAAATGGCAAACTTGGATGACACCGCTGGTATGATTAACGGTTGAGTTAGAGAAAATCGTGCGAGTACGTCGTGTCTCTTCCTCATTCATCCTTTGAGGCCCTTAAGAAAATAAGCATCTGCCAAGGCTTAAGACCACTGATGCTGCTTAGATAGTGGAGCAACACATCTTCTAGGATATACTTGATCCTATGTGGCTTTTGAAGTAAAGACTCTGCGTCGAGTAAATACAATCAACGTGACCAGGGCCTCGCGTTGCAATGGATCCAAAGGCCACGGGTTCTAATTAGCGTAAGGCGGTCCCCAACTAAAGCTAATCGGCGTAGTTTTGTGGACTCTAGGCTATAATAATCATCAACTCGTGGCTCAAAAAATAATATACTGAACCCTGACTGATTGGAAGCTTGGGATTGTGACTGATTCCAAAATCTATTTGAAATTCCAGTCGAACGCCGAAAAGGGTCGATTAGGGGAAGAAATCGTGTAGTAGCAAAATTTTGTACAGCAGCAGGGTCGAATCTCATAAAAACCTACTAAAACCCCCGGCCGGTGGAGGGTGAGCGGGGGAGTGAGGGGGGGCGTTTAAAGGTCATTATTTTTATGTTTATCTCAAATAACTCGAAAATCGCGGCCTCTAGCGAAACAATGCTTCCTAACAAAATTAAACTACATACAATTTGCCACATAAAAGGTCCTTATAATTTTTTAAGAAGGATGAACAGCTTACGAGATACGAAGGATGGAAAAATCGCATTAAAAAAAATGTTTTTCAAGTGTGTTAAATCAACGTTTAATGCTGAAGAAACTCAAAATAATAGAAAATTACAATACTTATTGAAAAGAAGCATCTTACTCTGGGAGTTAACGTTTCACAAATCAACAATTGAATCATTTTCATTGTAGTTTTAGCTATGGGGATACATTGAAGGGGAATTCAGGGATTGCTTGTCTTTCACCTAGCCTGTGTAGATCTTTTACATAGTTTTTGCCGTGAGTAACGGGGATTGCGGACCTTCTAGAAGATAAGAAGAGAAAGGAGAAGCTATGGGAGTGCACATTGCAGTTAACTAGTCTGGTAACTTTAGAAGGAACTTGTGGAGGTAAATTGGGGACAGAAACAGGAAGCGGACGCCGAATGGTCACCATAAGATAACCTAGCCGACCGCCATGAAGCGGGAAATCCTTTCCCTTTTATTCTTACAGAGGGTAAAGAGGGGGTCTGATAGGGGTGTCTTTCGGCTTCGCCTAGAACATTGGTTCCCAACCTTTTAGCAATTGCATACCGCTTGAAATATTTAGAAATTTTAGCGTACCAACAGTCGTATATTTTTTTATAAACATATATTTACTGTCGGAAAAGTGCCGAATGGGTTGTTTTATTTTAATTACATTACCGAGAAAACTTCATATTTAATTATTAATGCACTCGTTTTTCGGTTTTTAACCCTTTATCAAGACTATAAATATGTATAGATTATTTGCATCCTCTGCGCCCGGCAGACGGGCAGCAGAGTAAAGTTTGCGTACTCACGCACACAGAGGCCCTTACTAGCCTATCGCACGTAATCGCTCGTATCACCCAGGCGTACCACCTGAAACATTCCCGCGCACCACCAGTGAACCCCTGGCCTAGAATATTGTTTCTTTGGCATCTTCGGCTCTCACGCTCATCGAGGGAATCCGCTGTGATTCGAAGGCGCTCGATCCGATATCACAGCGCGGCGTGTTCCCTGATGTCGCGGTGCCTGCGCTGTCCAGGAATTAATGAAGAAAAGGTACAAATAGCCACCCTAATGTGTTCAAGGATTTTGCTGATAAGGGTTATTTCACCATAAATCAAACTGGTTCACGTTGGGAAGGGGTTTGGTCAGACATGGCCATAGAGCAGACTCTAACGCGCTCTATTTAAAGTTCAGGTGGCCTGACGCGAGGAAGAGGAATAACGGATTCTGTTCTAGCGAAGTAGGTTGGTGGCTGCAGCAACCGCAATTTGCTCGTCATTAGAGGAGTTTGCGGGAGTGAAATTTTTAGCATAGTGACATGGTTACCAGTATGTTGATCTCCGGGTGTCGCGGCAAAATGGGGATGGACAGGACTGGGCAAAGATTTACCAGTGATTCAATGATCATCCTCCGTTTCCGTAAATGAGTGCACTAATGTCTCTGTCGACAGGGATAATCTGAAACTTGAAAAATAAACTGTCACCGAGCCCTAGAAATCCGTATCGGGACCATGCAAAGTTTTGTTGGTTGTAGTTGGTTGTAGACATGTCCTTACTTGGATTTGCTTCATTCGTTAAAAAAAAAAGAACAGATACAGTTGCATGGTCCGGATTCCGCTAGTCACGCTAGTTAAGTAGGGGGAAACGAATGTTTGCGGTACAATTTTTCACTAAAAACCGACATCAAAAGATATATCTTCTAGCAGTTGATTAAATGCTGCTTCTCTGAAGCAGCTTACACTGCTTAAAGGCTCCTTTTTTACCCATAAGCTGGGAGAAAGAAGAAGAAGATGGGGAAATATGTGTCATCTTAAATCACCACTTTAAAAAACTACAATACTGTACTACAGTACTGACAATAAAATGTCAGTACTAAAAAAAAAACTGATCTCGCTTACATTGAATCACTCCATAATACAGCATTCTGGTATAATGATATGAAATGACAGAAAACAAAATATTTAACGACATCTTTGAGTATTACAAAACTATGATTAATAATATTTAAATAAATATTTAATATTAATATTAAAATCAGTGAAAGAGGTGTCCAAAACTTGCTATTGCATCCGATTGATTCATGTGGTAGGATAGATAGATAGGATTCATGTGGTGAAGGCAGCTAAAGAGGAGTGTAACTACTGGTCCATGAAGTCAAATAACCAAAATAATTTCGTAATAATGTGGGAGCGATGCGTATTTTATCTCCTAACATTCAAATCAAATCTGATATATTATGCAAAAATATTATTTATCGTCATGATTCGGCACGGTTTCCTAACAGGAAAATATATTTTCACCAAGACCTTCTAGTTGAGAAACTATGTGGTTTCGAACCGTGGTAAGTCCTTTTAGAATGGGTAAAGTTTTTAATATTTCTTAAAACAACAAAGCCAAATACAAGAATAACACCCCCTCCTCCCGTGTTGGCTTACTTTCTCCGTCTGACGGTTCCAATTACTTGATTATAGTTAAGTATCAAAGTCCACTGATGGCTATGGCTATATCATGTCGTCTAACTAAAGCATAATTATAAAAAAACAACAACAAAGATAAAAACAATTTGATTCAAGTTCCCGAAGTTAAAAATGTTAGACGCGGCTTATATCCTGAGTACCACGGCCGGCTCTAAATCCCTCCCTTTACGCTATAAACACTTTGAAAAATTAACTCTACGATCTCATTCGTTAAACTTTATTTCAGTTTCGATCCGTAAGAAAAACGTTTTCTGAAGGATAACGTGAAACTTTCAGGGACCCAACGAGACGATGACGAGTGAATGAAAGAAGTTGAGCGATGTATTCTGCTCACTTGCTGTGAGCGTAAACGCAAACTGTGACAAAAGTTGAGAGTCGGACCAAACCGGAGAAAATCTCAGCAACTGTCGTCAGTCTGGGTCCTGATAAGCTCCGCATCCGGCGGACATGATAGCTGAACACGAGAACCGACAATAAACATCGAGGCTACCTAGCCAGATATCTTTCGTGGACAACCCGAACGCCGGGAATCAAGTTTACGTGGAGACTAGAGTGCTAATTTCTCATCCCGAGGGCCAAGATACGAATCCCAGCTGTGATAGCTATTTGTCAATTCATTAACTTACAATTTCAGTCTCTCAATTAAATTTATTTTACAGTATACATTCTGATTGCAGATTATTTCGTGTTCAAAACTCCGCCCATCGTACAGGACGTAAGGGTGTGGACAGATTGAAAAAAGATCGCAAGTTTTCCTGGCGTAAGCTGGTTGTGAAGGCTGTTCGGGTGCTCCACCGGGTCAATTCTTCCATCGCTGCCGACGTTTCGAAGAACGAGTCGTTCTCCATTCTCAGGGCTAAGACTCACTCAGCTCTGAGAATGGAGACCGTAGAGACGTTGTGGACATATTGTCTTTTTATCTCAATATTTGGTAGTTACGAATTCTGAGTACCTCATTCCCGTTCGATCATATTGTTACATCTTCCCCCCATTCTGAAACGCCAGATATTAGCGTAGTATGGGATACTGGAGTGTGAACGGATTTCTTTTCCACAAGGCCCGGGTTTGATCCTTGAAGAGGGCGAATATTTTCTGAGGAATACCATTCCCTTATTGAAATTCATTAGAATAGGATTTAACGTTCCCTAGAGAGTCTTTAGGAATGAATGTGACGACGTAGACCTTATGGTAGTTTGGGCAACGGTGAAGTAATGTAGACGCCGGGTTTCTCTCTAATCCCACTCCATTTCCTGAAAACCATCTTTCTCTATTAGACTTATTTGTATTAGTCACCCGGAATCGCTTACGAGAATATTTAAATCTTTAGGAATAAATTGAATTAAAATAGGCTCCTCCATCTAGTTACATATCTATGATAAATATCTTTATGATCTACCCTTTTATAACACTGGAGTTTATTCATAATTATAAGCATATTATATGTATTGACTAACTATGGAGAAAATTAAAAAAAAACAATACGGATGTATTGCGCACACAATAGTTTATGCAGCCATTTAAAAAATCTAAAAATACTACCCTACTATTTACCCGGTGATTTCGGAAATATATATTATTTTGTTTATGTGCTATGCATGCAATTTATACGATGAGACTGTCGTTTTTCCTAAAAGCCTAAAGGTAATAAGGATGGTGTCCTCCAATCTCTTCAGTAGAAACTTTTTTGGAGTGCGGAAGAGACTCACTCGTATGCGACGCAGCCACTGGCACGGGGCGCCTGGAAGACCGTTGACCCGCATATCCCCCGAGGGAGCCGGGATGGAGAGGAACTGATTCATCCTCGCATCTGAAGCGCAAACGGGCGCGACCGCTTGCCCTTCCCTGGCCGCTTAGCGCTCTCCGCGTCGAAGGACGGAGAGGACGACGCGCCCCCGTTATTATCCTCGCGCCTCGTGGAGGATATGATGAGGGCTGGGGGATATACATGACGACTACGAGGGTCTATATCTCTCTCTCTCTCTCGGCTCGCTCCGATTCCTTTCCTCCTGTAACAAACCACCGCCTTTCCACCGGCTTCATTTCTCGCCTAACTCTTCTTGCACGCCCACCACCCACGACACGAGCAACCACTCTCCATGGACGGATAAAATAAGGGATGGGACTGTATACAAGCGATCCAGAGTGGTGTCTATTCTTTTTTGCGCAAGATATGATCAAATGCCCATGGCTGTGTCGGGAAATTCGCCCCAAAACTAAAATAAATAATGTTGTCAAAGCGAGAGGTTTTCCTTAATTTACTTAAAATTACCTATACCTATTATATCTAATGTACTATCATTTATTCTCAATTAAATGGCAAACAATAGCACCGAAAATAGTTCAGTGAACTAGCAATATCGTACATATACGATATTGTGCTGTAAAATTTACCAGAAATCCTCTCTTGCCTACCCCGTAATTCACTCATGACTAAAGCAGAAAAATTAACGCGAAGATTTGAAAAAAACTTCTTTTAGGCATTATATAAATTTATATAGTTTTCAGATAATCTTATGGGACCTTTCCTCCCATCCTTCACCCTATTTTCAGAATAAGGGGAGCAGCTATCAACAAAGTGGGTTTTACTGGGCGTTATTAATATCATCCATTTAATTTTTCTTGTTTTATTGATGCAACCATTCTATTTATCTACAATACGTTACCCCAACCTCCCATCCACCTCAGTCGAACCTACCGCTGATCACTACTTTGGTCATGGAAGCTCTGTAGACAGTGGTCGAGAAATATACAGGGAGGAAAGAGAGAGGATGTACAACATGAAGGGGATGAGATAAATAGAGAGCGGAGATACCTCTCCAATGCAAACTCGCTTAATCGTAAATATGCGCAAGCGCGCGCGCGCGGGACACACCTGCAGCCTTATGAGTCCACTTACAAGAGGTGGGATAAACAAACCAATCTCCTCTCCTACCTCACGTACACTGCCTCTCTCTCATCCGTTCGCAACGAGGTGTTGACTGGGACTTCGACCCTCTCTCTCCCTCCACACCGTCCGTGTCGGGGGCGTTGACGGGACCCCGCGAAAGGCCGGGGCCTTCCCCGGCGGCGTGATTGGGTTAACGGGCCGGGTCCTTGCGCGCGGGGTGAAGGCGTTTTCTCGCCGAGTCGGCGGCCGGAGGGTTTAGCGAGAGGGCTGATGGGAGGGAGGGAGGGAGTCGGGTGTTGGAGAGAGCTCTGTGGACGCCGTCGAAGGGCTGAACCGAGTGCTAGTTCAACCCTCCCCCTCCCAACCCCCGCTTCTGTTGACGCCTGCCAAGGAATTCAAGCGGCTTTCTTTCCTCATACATATTTCATCCGTCGTATTATCGAAATACGCGGCATATTTCACCAGGGCTGAATGATACGAGGAGATTTGAATGCATGACCGGGCATACACTGCCCCGAGGAACAATCAGAGCGAAAATAAGGCGGCACACAGGATTAATATGCAGGTAAGAAATTCATTCCTTAGTGTTGGGTCTGGATTAAAACTGATAGCACGATATAGTCCTCATAAATTATACTGGCAATATAGAACTACATTTTTATTCGTCTTATTTCATTTTAAAATTGCGAATTGGGTACATTGATTTTACTGAATATCACCGTGACGGAAATAAGCGAATGAAATATGCAAAACTAAAAATTATATCCCCAAACATTTAACTTCCTCTGCATTGTACGCCTACATAATACCCTGCGAGTGGACGCAATGAAGTGTGGCAGGGGGTGAAGATCAGAAAACATGCACCAACATTGTACAACAGTACCGGTCATACTTTTTCGTTTAAATTATTTATCATCAACAGCTTTCTAGGCCCTGAGCTCATTTGAACATTTTTGAGAACATAGATCTAGCTTGTCGAAAAGAAGACAACATTTGAAATTTACCATAGATTCATGGTCTGAGAATCTGTGGTAAAATACACATTTTGTCTTCTTTAAGATATGTTCGAATGCCACCCAATATCGCCGGAATCTACTGAATTAAGGTCAAGCTTAGGCTAAGTCACCAGGCGATAAACTGAGTAAAAAAAACGTTCCAACAAACCTTTATCCTAGAGCCGTTTCGAAGTTCCTAATGAAAAAATGAATACTGACGAGCTAAGACGCTTTGAAAATGCTAAGTAACTCGTCTCCTTTGAGAGAGCCTTCATCGGGGAGGAGCCTGCTAATATTTTTGAGAAGAATTAATTAAAAATCCATTCAGAGAAGCATGGAAGCTTAATGGAAAGTTTTAGGCTACTGACCGGAGGTCCCGTGTTCAAAAATCACTGACCAGTGCCGTTTTCTAAACACCAAACCTTTCTCGGGAACCGCAGGTGATACTGAGAAATAAATCTTCCTCCATAGCGTATTGAAAGCATTTCACACGATGGGAATTTGATAAGTTCTACTCATACTTACCAAGCCAGCCTTCGGGATTAACACAAATTTATTTGTATACTTCATTAAGATGGATGTGAAGAAAAGGCTACATTTGTCACAAAGAAGATTCTCACCTCCACGCGAAAACCTTCTAACTTCTATCGCAAGAGGTCACGAGCAAAATATCACTCCAGTGGGGGCACTTTACGCGACAATCCATTGACGTGTGGGTATAATGGACACTTTGTACGGTTATAATGTTGGCAAACACCCTTTTTACGCGATTAGGAATATGAGAAAGTGAAAGAGTGAGGGAAGAGGGAGAAATAACGTCGGCCATCTTCCTCCCTCGTATGCAATAAATAGGGAGAAAGAGAGAGAGAGAGAGAAGGCGAAAGCCCTCTCTTTCAACACTTTTCCATCGCCGGGATGGGGGTGAAGCTCTAGACGACGTCGCCGTGGGCGGGCCGGGCCGTCAGGCGCCCGCGTGCCCGGACGTAAAACATACAAGCTGTCCCGTTCCCGCCGTTCTCATCTCGCGGGGAGAGTCTGCGGGGGGAGTTGGGGGGGGTGGGCTGGATGGAGATAGAGAGAGAGAGAGGGAGGGAAAGACCCCGTAGACATCGCAGGAGAAAAGCACTTTATATTTATACGGACGCCCACTCCAGTCCACCCACGCCGCAAGGAACTACGCCCCCACCGCCGCCACCCCCGTTTCACTACCCTTCCTCGTCCCCGCTCTCATTGGCGAGAGACGACTTGTTCCTGATTCGACCGTGTTGGAATCGATTCTGGTCGTTTGCGAGGGCGATGACATGCGGGGCCGGCGAAGGCAACGGATACGCACGCATGAGACTCGAGTATCACTTCATCTGGATGGAAAAGTCGGGGATTTCTTTTAAAGGTAATTGGACCCAGCCGACAAATCATCCCAGCAAGAACTGGGTGAATACATTAACGAGATATTCCTCATCGCAATAAACATGTTCACCGCAAAATGAACTCCAAATTTCTCAAATAATGCGTCATTTGACCTCCAAAGAGACCTCCCAAGAGACCTGAAAAGAGGTCAAATGATCCATTATTTATAAAAAACAGCATCTTTGAAGCTAGGGTTTCACAGAGTATATTTAATGATAAAAATTTGATGAAGGCATTATTGTCACTTTCATACCGTCATGTATTACAGAATTACTGAAATGAACGATTTGCGAAACCACTGTATTTAACCATATTCTTCACCCACCACCGCATATCAACCACCTCAAAGCTCTAAATTGTGAATATTTGGTATCATAATCTTTTGGGTGAACATTCTGGCGAATTAAAAATAATATACTTCGTAAATGGGGGTAAAAATCCAAACCTTTGATCCTCTTATTGGCATTGATAGGTAACGAAGGACTTCATCCAAAGCGAAACGATAGGTAAAAGCTCACTGAAACCCGATACCCCTTTTATGATCCTGCCCCTATTTCACGATAAAATATTGCCGTGAGAAAAATACTATCCTCTTACATTTCAGGATAAGACGCTCGAATACTTAGATTTGGTGCCCTGGTGTGCAGAAAAATTGTTGCTAGCCCTCTATACAGACTTTTTAACCTTAAAAATAATAACTAATACGTTAAAAACACCCATAAAAATATTTCTACACTATTAAGTAAGTTCCATTCCTGCTTTTTGCCAAATATTCCGATTTTAGGCTAGAAAAGAAAATAGCTTGTATGCAACAGCTTCATGTGGAAAATAATTATAGTCCATCAAACTATACATTTAGAAGCATTCAAATTCTTTTCTTTAGAAGCATTCTAATCAAAAATCGGTCACTATCGTTTTCAAAATATATCATTTAACACCATACACAATAAATCGCTTCTTTTTTAACCTTTTAATATAAGTCCTTTATAAATGACGACCACAAAAACAAGAAAAGAATGGTAATATTACAACATAATTGGAAAACTCTAGTTAAATTTGAGGTATGCGATTTAAAACGCTGGTTCCATCCATAACTCTTACGTTTTTCAATGCAGGAGTATAATTAATTTAAAAACTAATGCCGAGATGTCCACATCATTTTTAATATATAAATACTTGCGTGAAATAATTTGTCAGTTTTAATTTGATGCGGATTCTTCCTATCATGCCTTGTTATTTTCGTGTAATTTTGCAGTACTGCAATTATTATTTTACATGTAATGGTTGATTTATTTTTAACTGACCAAGGCGGGGAATTAATCATCATATAATTACCGAGTTTATACGAAGCAACTCGGCGCGCGACATCCCAAGAAGACGGTGTGAACGCCAATTTCAATTCAAGGTAACGGTCACCATTGCCTTCGCGACTCATGTCCATTTCCTCGCTTCCGGTATCCCCGTCTGCGAGGGAAAAAGGAGATGGAGAGAGAGTTATACTCACGCAAGGGAAAAGAACCATGCCACCTAATTATAAAGCTGCTCTTAAGTTCTCGCCATCATCTCTGGACCACCCCCGCTCAGCGATCCGATGGATTTACGGCAGTGCGGCAGGGGAAACTTCACACCACCCTCGCCCACTACAGACTCCACCCCTCCGGGTTTTGCCCACACCCTCCTCCTGCAAACGCAGTTCTCGACTCACCACATCCACACCCTCCACCCTCTTCATTTCCTTCCCACCCCCTGACAACCTAGAGCCAAATATTACCGTTTCATAGCTGCAAAAGATATCCTTTTCTGTATTTCAAACTATTGGCTCAGGGAATTGGTATATTGCAGAAATGTAGTATCCAAGTGTTTTTCCGACGTAAAGCTTCTATAAAGGTTTCTCAGTTATAACACCGGGCCAGGGGGTTTAGTAATTCAGCCGACGTTTTGAACACTGTAAAAAGTTTATTTTATTTCCAGTGTGATCTGAATTTAAACGCTGTCTGATTTTACGGTAGTGGTCTAAATTTGAGACTCAACATTCATGAAAATTAGATACACCTCCGTCTTATTTTATGAACTTAACAACTGCATACTGAAATTAAGATGGTTGTGATCTGAAATTCAGATCACCCGGGCTGAAAATAAGCACGCCTTGGTTGGCTCCGCAATTGGAGCTAACTTGCCGAGACTGATGGGCGGAGCGTAAACAGGGAGATGGAATTCAACAAGGATTTCGAAGCGTAAAAAAATTAATTCAATGCCTAGTCAAATTTTATTGTAAGTACGTGAAATAAATTTCATGCGATGAATTAATGGTGCGAGAATGTGACGTTGATACTTAGTTTGTTTGCAGAAGTGAGCCGGGTGTATCTGAGTGTCGTATTCTGAGACTAAACTTCCTTATTTTGTCTATGTGGCAGAATTGTAAGAACTAAAAAATAGTTGCTCTCGCCTGGATTACTTTGTTTCTAATAAAAGTATATCTTAATCTGGTCTTAAATTTAGACCACTACCGTAAAATCAGACAGCGTTTAAATTCAGATCGTACTGAAAATCAGAAAAACTTTTTACAGTGCACGCCCTCCACAGTAACGCTTCGGAACATCCTGTAAGAACAACGCTAAATTATGTAACGCTGTAAATTTACTCTCTCATCTTCGCTTGCTTTTATACGCTTTAAAAGTACTTAATTTATTCATCAATTTTATTATTTATTCACCGATTAATATTTCTATCGTATAGTTATTCAACAAAGAATAAATTCGAAACGTAACTTTTTCTCCAGGTAATGGGAGGCTGTATTCGCACTACCTGTAGATAATGCGTCGTAATAGTTTGGATAACACTAAACCCCATTTTGATTAGTACTTAACACGTGGATGGCCGCTTACTTTTCTAGTGGTTGAACAGTTCCTTGAGATTGGCTCGTTTCCCTCTATTTAAATAGAATATAAAGCACTAATATGACTGAATTCTCTGCATCATTCAATGTTAGTGATCTTGGCATTTACACTTAGTGTATTTTTCCATTTTTTGTTCGTATGATCAGTTTTCTTTCTCAAGTCTTGCCGTAAATATTTCTCTTCTAAATAGTAATGTTTCCATTGATTTTATAAATGCTCCAACGTTGTTAATATGGCAACAATTGGTTGTTGGCAGGTATAAAAACCACTACCGGAGTTGCTACTTTAACCGTTAATTTTTGGTAAGTACCGAAGGTTAGCTATCTGCCATACACCTTTACTGTACGTCAAGAACGGGGTTCTCAGGACGGAAGCGGGTTTTATGAAAATAAAACTGATGACGATTGAGAGTTTAATCTATTGCAAAGCTTCGTATGCATGTTACAGCTTCATAATATCACTATCATTTTGAATTGCAAATAAAGCAAAAATTTTGCGTTTTAATCTCTGGTGCAGTGGACTTCGTTTGGCTGCTAAATTTTCGCGTTTTTTAATGGTAATTTAAACGATAGTTGCAATGCCATCCATTCACTTTTGCACTCAAAACGCGAAACGAGGGAGGGGTTACCAGCATTGAAAAATCACGGAGTTTTCATATTAACCAGGACCTACCTCACGGTGATAAATATATGCAAAAATCTTTGCCCTTGATGACTACATTGCAAAACTATTCTTATTTTTGCTGTTACACATACAAATTCTTGGATGCACTATTGCATTATTAAGTCCTATTTACACCCCAGGGAATATCTTTTTTGGCCGTTATAATATAAATATGTCCCAATTGGACAGCGGATTTCTACTCGAACAACAATAAAATTTGCATTCTCCAGTCGGAAACAGTATATCTAGTAAATACACTTCCTCAAGAATGGAAAGGTCACGTCCGATTATCCTGTCGCGAAGGTTTTTAATTCCTATGAACGACCCTCTTGGTTTTCTCTCCTTTCTCTCTCTATTAATGTGGAGCATAAGCTGGGGCTTCACCTTTCATAAACAAACGCCGTATTCGAAAGCCGGATTGTTTTTCAGGATTGTCGTGACGAAGTTCTGAAAATTCCTCAAACGTCCAAGCATTTAGTTCTTTGCGCAATAACCCCTCATGGTTAGTCATCGCTGTAATTCATACTTACGAACGCTAATTTGCCACCACATTTATATATCACATCCTTAATCTCAATTTCGCTATTTTCGCTCGGATGCATCTTCCGTCATGCATTTCCCGGCCTCTTAATCCTACTCTTGCGTCGTTTTTCATTCGCCTTTTACCTCTACCTTCCCCGCCCATTATAATGCCCGCGTCTTCACCTATTCGCATTATTTATCTCTTTGTTAAAAACCTCTATTTCTCTCCCCGACCTCTCGTGGAAACGCATACATTTGCGGCGTTCCTTCCGTTTTCTTCATCCGTTGGTCGGGCAATTTGCTAAGGGCATCCGGGGAGGCTCTTCCTAGTCTTCCCTCACATGATCATTAAGAAAGAAACTCGTAACTGGCCCCGATGAATCATATCTCTCAGGTAATCACCGCGGACTAATAAGCCACATTCATTAGTTTGGCAATGCACGTGCCGACAATACATTTCGATTATGTGCGAGAAATCAGCTACTTTGCTCTTGTTAGACCTCATTTGGAATATGCTGTCAGTGTATGGCATCCCTACGAAATCGGTCTACATAATGAAATTGAACGCGTGCAGCGTAGAACGGCAAGATTTGTAAAGGGACGGTACGATAACTACATTAGCGTAACCAGAATATTAAATTACCTAATTAAAATGGGAATCATTGTCTGATCGTAGGTTGAAATTTAGACAATCTCCTAAATTAATTCCAAGATAATATTTCCAATGATGACGTTAAAATATTTTGCGAACCCCAATTTAGGGGTTTAGGGTGGACTGGACCATAATCACAAAATTAGAGAAATTGATTTCCGAACTGACAGATTCAAAATGTCTTTTTTTTGGACAATTAGGGATATGGATAGCGGTAAATATGTCCAATATGAGTGCATCAAAGTATAGCATAGGTAGCTGCATAATGGAATAAGGACTTGAAGGTAACCCAACTGACAGCATGTTTTTGCATGCTTGATTTGCTATTTTTATCTTTTTTAAATAGAGAAGTTTAGACTAGCATATTATTACTAATCCTATTTATGCATGATATGTAGTTGGTGAGAATTCACCCACTGCCACACACCTTTACGGTGGCTTGCAGGGTATTATGTAGATGTAGATGAACACGTTGACCGTAGTATTTGGTTGCCCGGCCGTGTGTTGTTAGTTTTATGCGATGAAATAGCATGATGCTGGACAAATATGCGGGAACGGTCAATGAATAGTGAATAATACATGCGAGATATACGAAGTTCCAAAAATACAGTGAAATTTTTTGCCTTAATCAAATCCATATAATCTTATCTTGGTAGCAAGTACTGCTTAGGTTTATCGCACCTAACGCAATATGTAAAATAAGATACACCATATTCAATCTCGGCTCGGAATTTTAAACTCATTACCTTTAGGTTGCTAGGCCTGTACTTTACCAAACTGACCTCTGCGCCCAGTCTAAACTTGCCTTAGCCTATAGAATATTATTTAAATAATTTCAAGAATACGACAAATTCTTGGAAAGATGTATTATTCATACGCTCATGGTACGTAATATGATGTCTACTTAATTTATAATTATTGTTCTGCTAACCGTAAGAAGTCTAATGCATATCCGTTAAAGTAAAAACTGCCGCGAAAGATTCATGCTTGTTGAGGACTAGCAGACCCATAGCACATGACTCACTTATGTGAGAAAATTACTTGGAATAATTGAATATTTCCTATAAACTATGATATGCTAAGCGCATTGGATGAGTGATTAAATGAGTCCAAGAGTGGGGTTACTACTTTTACATCTGAGGCTGGATCACCTTAACTGAAATTTAACAGATACGAATATTGTCACTCTGATCTTTCTGCTGGAGTGAAAATCAAAGACTTAAATTTGGAGCAAGTAGAGCATAAACCAGTTTGAACTGAAAACCTATTTCAAGCCCAAATATGCATTACCCGAAAAATATTTAAAATGCAATCATAATATCATGTTCGTTTTAAGCACGAGTCAAGGTAAATGGTGAAGGACGATAGTAGGGAGCATGTTATTTGGAGATCACTAAAAATATTCGCTCATATAATGTGTTTATGGGGACTAGATTTACAAGAAAAAGCAATTGCCACTTACTATCGCGAAGAGCGATTACGTAATTTTACAAGAAATTAAATGATACTATTTACTGTAAAACAGCAGTTGAAAATTGTGCTTGAGATTGAAGAACTGCGAAATGACCATTTTTAATTGAGTCAAAGTTATCAGCTCATATAAAAACCAACGCTGGAATATGCCTAGTAAAATGCCATTGTAGCTTGACCATCATGTTCATACTGGGGAACCTGGGTTTAGTATCCATTTAGTACGAGTATATTTTCTCTTGTTTCATCCGTCCATTTGTCGTCACCAAGTTTGTATTTGTTCACAGTCCCTATCAGGGAACAACTAAAATAATATATTAAATCCTCCTAGTTTGAATTGTCTTTGCATGCTCATTTGGAACAAAAACTAAAACGTTAAAAAGGCATGTCATGCACAGGATAAGGCACATACCATGATACATTTGCATGAAATACAGCTTCAATGAAGGTGAACCTATTTCCTTCAACGGTTTCATTAATTACATTGAATGCTGTGAGCATAGAGTAAGTAAATAAGATTGTATTAGGTACTAACTCTATGGTTGTGAGGATTATGTATCTTCCATGTGTTCAAATGGATGCCTGAAGAGAGTCGAGAAAGTAGTTAGGTATAGTGGTGAGGTTGCTTTAAAACTTGACTATATTTCCCACTTCCTAATGTGAATCCTTAGTCATAAAGGATGCTGTGCATAAAGATAAGTATTAAGTGTTCATAAAAATTAAGCTATGAAAAAATTAACATTAAGCTATTAAAGAAATGGTCAATGGCGATAGTGAGCCAACACGTTTGATTTAGTAAATATATTATGTATATTATAATAAATGAATACCGGTCCACTCGCAATATTCTGCTAAAATATGAGCTATTTGAAGAATAACCCGAAATTCATCGCATCCTGCCAGTAAGGTCTTACAATTTAAAGGGCAGTGAAACTTTGCATCGGAGTCTGAGATATCATGGAAGAGACTGTCCGGGTTTCTAAATGTTAAGAAGTGGGTAGGGAAAGCTAGCTTCAGCCAGCGTCTGCGTCAACAAATGACACAGAAAGGACTCCTAGATGAACATCTTACCTGATTCAGGTAATCCTGGATCTTAAAGGAAAGTAGCTCAGTAGAGACCTCGACAACCGAAAAATCGACAAGGGAGGAGTACGTGATGCCAACCACCTCAAAGACTACGAGTAGTTCAGGTTGGCATCAGAATCTTCTAGAAAAGGGAAAGGACGACTCTTAGAGGAAGGGTTAACGACAAAAGGCGATTGCAATACTGAGGGATGAAGAAAATTTGGCAACGTACATCATGACTCCATTGGTCAGTTAAAAAAAAAGGCAGACACACGTAGGGGAATATCCCTTTGGAAGAAAAAAAAATGCGGGAGGAGTCGTAAATATAAAATCCCTTGCTCGCTGAGTTTTTCTCGAAACGGAATGTGAGTTTCCAGCCTGGGGAAGTGCGGATTGATCTCATGACTGCTCGAGGACGCGGTACTGGGATACGGATTGGAAGAAACGTAGTGGAAGAGCACCTGAGAGACAGGGCTGGGGATGAAGGAGAGAGGTAATAGGAAGACCGCGTGGGGGTGAGTGAAAGATCTCGTAAATTGAGGCAATTCATGACAGGAGAGAAATAGGATAAAAATATCAGTCTGCAGCCTCGCCAATTCACTAGAACATCCCTACAGAAACTTTCCCCCACACGTACTCCACCCGCGCGGAATATTGATGCCTCCGTTACGAGGAAACTCATATTTTTCACGGCAAACTCTCTTTTCAATGAACTCCTCACCGCCGAAGTACCAATTGTGTTAAGGTGCAATATTGCCGAGGGTGGTGGAGACTGGAACGTCTGAAATGGCCGAGACACGCTCGCGATTAATGTCGCTGGCAGTCCGGGCAATGTAAGTGATTAAGCAGTCCCACGGACTCGAGTGTGAGTGAGTTATGGGTTATTTCCAGGGTGAGCGGGAGGGAAAATGAAGCATATTAGTGCTTGATGCGGATGTATTAGAGGCGAAGCGAAGCATTTCACCACTCAATCACTCAATCCCGCATCCCGAGAGACAGGGCGGACCATTTCTCTTCGGCGATGGCAAATATGGAACGTAACGCGTGGCACATTGTGAAAACATGGGGGAGTTCAATCAAGGTATGATATTAGAACCTTCAAAATACATAAATGTATGACGGCAATATTCAACGCAAGTCTCCTTCACTAACCCTCGAGCGGGCGCGCTGGTGTATAAAGTACGCCAATTTTATGAAATAGGTTTTTACAATCTATATACCTCCTCATGATAATTATAAAAGGCTTTGTGTATTTCTTCATTGTCATTTTGACTTCCAATTGGTTGCGTCATTTTTGCTTAAGAAAATGCCACAAATTTACTATCGGAATTTTTGTTAAGGTCAGTCGTCCGCGGCGTATGGAATACGCCGCTCGACCTTCCGTGACTCATTTGCTTTGCTCCGTTCTTTGAGCAGGTGCAAGAAATTGAATACGCTGAAGATGGAAAGTGTGATTTTTATTGATATTTAGTGAAAGTGATTGTAAAACAAGATATCGCACTTGTTTCTATATTTTTTCGTAAAAAATTCTTTTTCCACTTCCATTTGACTCTGTAATAGTCAGTCAGCTTTCTGACCGAGGAATAGAAAGTGCAATATTTGGCTTACTTGGAACTTTTGTCGTTGTGAAAGTTATTTTTGGTTTGCTCGTAAGAGTAAAATGTGTTTACAAAGAATATTTTTCCGTAGGTAAGAAAGGATAACAATTTTGAGAAAGTCAGCGCCGCAAATGGGACAGGAAAACCAATCGTTACAGCAGGCAAAAGCTACAAAATTTTCTTGTTCTTGATGCGGACTGTAAGGATCGTAAGTAAAAACACACGTTAATTGCCGATAGAAGTTCATAGACGATAAACTGAGGAATTGTCAGCTGAGAGTCCCTTTTTGGATAATTTTGTGAAGAAAATTAGAAGTATGTAAATTGAATGTTATATGATTTGTAACAATCGATGAAAAATGAGACTTTTTCCTGGTTGATGTGTATACTGTTTAATACAATAATGTAATGTAATACATTTTTAGTAAGCTAGTGAAATACGAGATAACATTTTTTTCTTCGATTATATGACTTCCACTATCAATCTAGAAATGTACCGCAGAAAACAAGAGGGTCACATTTTGCGGCTTATTATCCTTGATTACTAGAATACCAGCCATATTCTGGTCAATCCTCTATTGGAGCAAAATATTACATTCATTTGAGTCTTCCGAAAAACAGAAAAAAAGTCATATAAGTCAAGTTATACCAAACTAATAAAAAAAATGCTAAAAGCAAACTCCGTAGATCCAGGTTTGAAGCCCGGTCAAGGTGAATGAGAATTTTCTTAGGAAATCTTGCTTAAATCGTGTTGTTAACTCATGTCCCGTAATTCAAAAACTAAAACAATGACGCTTAACGTGTCAAGAAGGAATAAGGCAGCAACAGTGGCACCTGTCAGACCCTGCGTACACGAAATTGAATGCCGATGAAACAGTTGCCTTTTCACCATAAAGAACGAGTCAAAACCCATTGTGATGCAAACTTTATCACATAAACATCACGGTAACTTATGTTTGAACTTCGTGTAAACACGTTTTTTTCATTCCAAACCTGGGATTCCGCTGCCATGCAGGAGACAGCTTTTGGTGGAATTATCATACACACTAAATCCTCATGCCTCAACTGGAGCAAATTTTAAACTCACTATCATCAGATGAGAACGTATTCCTTTCAATATATCCAGAACCAATAGTATGCGAATTTACAAACCAAAGAGAAACAAATGTAGACGATGTGCATTAAGTTGTGCAAAAGTGACATCACCATGAATTGTAAAATATTCAATCAATATTTTGCTATATGCGTGTAAAAACCAAATATATTTGACAAGAACTTCGTGTAAAAGACAGTAAATAACGTTGACGAGGAAATATTTGCGATACATTACTTATCATTGAGTGTTAAAGAATAAACCTTACTACAATCAACGACAAAATTTAATTGTTTTTAAATTTGCCATGGACAAAGTACACCACGTGCCCGGCCATGTCAAAAAATAGGACGCGGTCGAGGGCTAATTCACGCAGATGAAAATAATAAGATTAGTGTTGACGACACAAAGATCATAACCCAGACCATATTACCGGGAATAAATACGCATTTTTCCTATTTAGGAAACCGATGAATATATTAAAGTGGGTTACGGAGTGCAGAATCAAAGGAAAATTTTTTCACAGACTTTTATTCGATATGATATTAAGAAATTTTTCAAGTCTAAAAATCCTTGCAATTTTAGGACAGTTAGAAGATTGAGTACAAGGATGGCCAAAGTAGTTCTAGATATTTAAAGATACCTATTAACAGACAATTGTACAATTTATTACAATAATATTTGATATCCTTCTTATTCTGAGATAAATTTCATACGGTAATACATAATTTGGGAGGAAATATAAAGTCAAATTTATATGTGTCAAGCACGCATTGTCTTCGTTTTTGAGTTTAACTCAGTCACATGATTCACTTTTCGTCACATAGTATTTGGTTCTTATACCTGTATTCAGTCATTTGTTTTCTTAATCTATGAACAATTTTCATTATAATTTCAGAATTCGGTCATATACGCTCCATATAAAAGGGGATTGTACATATTTTCGTTACGAAAGTCTTCAAATTTTTATATACTCAAAGTAAGTTACTGAATAAGGAAAAATACTTTGAACTAGACCCTTTCGGCCATTAGCTCCACCGCACAGTTCCACCAAAATGTGAACTAGATTGCCAAGGTAGGATATCAACAAGCAGTTAGCAAAATGCACAGGTATGAGGAGCCAGGTCTATTTTCTGCTCCATCTGTAGCTTACCGAAGGACATGGATCACAGAGAATCACTGAGTGGTACAGTTTCGCAGGCAGTCTCCATAGACCTCTCCAGAGTTTGAACCTAGAACCTCTATTCTGCGATTTTAATGCTAATTAACACTGGTTACCATCCCATTAAGAACCGAACATTAAAATTTTAAATCGTTAAATATAGTATAAAAATTAGCGTTACATTATATTTTCGTTGTACTAGTGTTCTTTTATCTAAGATATATTTTTGTCACAATAAAATGGATCTATTTACCAGTATTTAATTACATGAATGGGCATTAAGTATTCTATTGAAAACCCTATAATTAATGCTAGTTTTTGAGTGAGTTGAAATGGCCATCTCAGGCTTAAGGTGGCTGAAAACGAATTAAAGTTCATTTCTAAAGACGCATGTATATACGTTCATAAAAAAATGACACGAATAACAGTACCTTTGGGAGAAAAACAAAAATATAGCCACGACTCCAGCTCAGCAACGGAAGAAGACCACCCTTGCGCCTCCCCGCAAACTGATAGCCGTTGGTGAAACTTATAGTTCCGCGAAAAGTATAATTCTCGTGCGTCGCTCGACGGGGGAAGGAGGAGAGTGTACACCCTTCCTGACCTGTCCTTCATTTTCGAATAACCGGAATTCGGTCGTTAAGGGAAAAGGGGAGAGGGTGAAGAGGGCTGAGCGATCGGAGGAGACGAAGGGCAGAATGTGGGAGGGCACGGAGCGTGGCGGAAATTCGTTCAACTCGCTCTCTTTCGGGACCGCTGAGGCGAAAGAGAGTGGCAGCGAGGAGGAGGGTGTATTTTATTGGCACCGTAACGCGATTAGCCTCGGTTTTTTCCACCAGGTGTCGGTTTAAATTTTTTCCGCGTGCGAAAAAGGTTGGGCGGTGAGGGAAAGGACCATTTTACTCCCACCAACCTACCCAAATACCGCTCGGCTCCCTTTAGCTTCGCGTGCGGGACACATGAGAATCCTCGCAGGAGGAGGACCGATGAGGTTTGGGGTCAAAATGCATTTTCATGATCAAATGGATGCGATATGTTAGTCACCTACATCTATGTACTGCCCCGCAAACATGGAGTCTACGGTATGTATTCATGCATAGGTATCTGAGTACCCTCCAGAGTTCTCTGGATTGCCAAATAATAACTATATATAGTTTATTATTTGCAATCCAGAGGACTCTGAGTACCCTCGTTCCGAGTAACAAAAGAATGAATAAGTCCCTGTCTGAGTACATAAAGATTTTGATGAGCACATGAATACAAAACTATTTGAGTGCCTCTGTGAGTATTTTAATTCATGGCGGAATAAGCTTGAACACGAAAACCTGACGAACCCTCAATGAGTGAACATTAACACCTAATTAATTACCGGATTACCTCAATAAACACCGGAGGGTCCGAATGAATACTCCTTTTTTGTCCGACTTCTAGTGTACACCCAGCTCTTACATGTTTATCACTACCTGCACTGCCTTGATTATACGGGATCACAAAACAAACAATTATTTGTCCATGTTCTATGAAGACACTTGGGAAGTAGCTTAATTTGGCGATCGTATTCAGGCGAATTCTATCAGGCATTCGTGTGATTGCCATGGTGCTCAAGTACCAAACATGCAATTTATGCGGGTAACAAAAATCTCATCGAAAAATCCATGTACATACTCATGCATTCCTTACGTATCCATATATTCATCCCGGTACACCAGCATCTAAGAAATTAATACATATAGCACACTCCTATAATATGGGAAAAGGAAAGACAACTCACCCGTTGAAGTGTGATATCGGGTGAATCAGAGGCGTCGGCACGGTGACCGTGAACGAACGAGGCTTCTCGACCCACCAGCAAGGGAGCTTGGTCGTAAAAGAAACCTCGATTGGCATACCATCCCTCCCCTTCAAACCGCGAGAGTCAAAAAAATGCAGTATATATTGTAACAATTCTTATACCTTTTAAATTTAAGAGAGAATATTTAATCAGAGATACTATAAAATATTACACACTAATACAAATAAACTAGAAATATTTTAAAGCATATTTAATCTTCGCATCAATGCTCTTGATTTTCAGTCTCATTTTACTCTGAGGGTGGATTCAGTGTGCTGATTCTCTCTCCAAGCCATACTTTTTTCTTTGGAAAGGGGACCTGTCTCTTCCTTTCGTGAGTGATAGGAAAAGGAGGGTCACCATGTGATACCTGTTGGGACGGAATTTCTCCCAATTTTGGAGCTTAGTTATTCAGAGTATAATTGACTTTGCCGATGCTTGAAAATGTAAAGGTTGAAATATTCATCCAGAAATCCCGATTAAAGCAGTACAAAAATCAAAACACATACTTACATACAATACAAAATACACTCTAGCACTAAAGCCTCGTGACAATGATGAATCGAGGGTATCATGTCCTTCATGTTCCATTCAGGGGGGTATCAAAATTGTTCATCCTCATCAATGTTTAGGTTTTTCGGCAAGATATAATTTTAAAAACTGACAATCATTATCGAAGCTGTAACGATCACGATTCTTGGAAACCAATTCCTTCATTACATTTTTGAAATTTTCTAGACCTTGCCTGGATTTAATCATCCACAACCTGCTTAGTAGCGGCTACTTGTAAATAAATAAGAGGATTTGAATTATTAACCTTGAAACGCATGAGATTTGTTGATTTTGTACAGTGGTGATTTGAGAATTATAAGGAGATTGAGACCTTATACGTTTAATTGAGTGTTTAATTGTTTTCTCACTATCCAGTATCCTGTGCAGGTTTTCGTTTTTTACTCATAATTACCTGGCACCCAAGATCATTAAAAATGCCAAAGCCTCCCTCTCTACCCTGTAGGTACTAACCTGGCTAGGTTCTTCTGAGATTTTTTTGTGTTGTGAATCTTTAACGACATTTTTAAAGAGCTTTCATACACTTGAAAATATCTATAGTAATTTATGTTCATGAAAGATAAACCAGGAAAGACCTTCCGAGGTTTATGTGATGGCAAACGCATTGGCAACTGGCATCTTGATTATTTTTATCTTTTTTATAACACATGGGTAGCTACGAAAAGGTAGGAATATTTCAAAGCAAAGGAGAGAAAGCGGATACACTAGCGGCTACATTTAACGTAGGACGACATAGGGACCACGATTAAACGTCCTGACGGACGATGTACTGAACTCTGAGTTTTCTCCACCAAATACCCAAGTAGAGACCTGCAAAATACTATAGTGGAACTGTACTATCTTGGCAACAGAGCTTCGGTTGCTTTCATGTTTGTCCTATCGTTTTCGTTTGTTTAAGGACTGGAGGTTCGTAACGTGGAGGGGACTCGCGTAGCAGTTACCAAATGAATCCTGTAACGGCGTCAGGGGAGTATGGTAGTAAAATGCAGAGGTAATATTGGAAAAATATGACACAGGAGTGCGAACTGAGCACAACTGAGGTATGAAGGTAACTGACATTTTATTATGCTACATTCCACCGACTCAAATCTCATTTTCCCTCCTCTTGTCCCCTGCCGTTGGGCCTCCTCTCCCCTCTTGTTATATATCTGTTACATTTTTCTGCCAATAAACTGATTTGTCCAATTTAAATAATGATCTGTCATCGAGTTGAGTTTTATTTTGTGAAACATGTATTTTACTTTCTATTATTCGATTTGAGAAATGAAACGTTTCACTTAATGTAGTTGCTAACGTTTACACCTGTTTTCAACTGATATATTGTCGTTCAATGTGTTTTGGTTTATTTTTGTTTTCAATATTTGTTTAGATGCCCTTCCAGGCCCTTTGCATTATTTATGTATGTATTTGCATTTTTGCAATAAAATTCATAATGTGTTATGCATCCACCTGAACCTGGGGAACATGGGATCCTAGGTTCGAAATTAAAGTTATTCTATTATATTCTCTTGTCACAATGCTATTTGAATTGGGGATCGGGTTGGTGTGGTGGCTAGAGTACTGACCTCCCATCCCGAGGGCCCGGGTTCGATTCCCGGCAGTGGCGGATTTTTCAGTGGATAACCGGTCCCCACTTGAGTGGAGGGCATTTCAAGTACAGTACTCCGTCCGTCGGATGGGACGTTAAGCCGTGATCCCCTTGGCGCCTTTCGTTAATAGTATGCTAATGCCGACGCCGGGTTTCTCTCCACACTTCCTCCGTTCCCTAAAAACTCCTACCATTACCCAATTACCCACCTATCCTATATGGCGCAAATGACCTAAGCTGTCGGTCGCCTCCCCCAAATAACCAACCAACCAGCTTTTTGAATTATAGTATAAAAGTAATTTGGGACTCTCTATCTCTCGGGGTTCAAACCCAAGCCTTCGAAATGGGAGGCCGGTACATTCTGCCCTTGGGGAGAGGGTCAGCCGTGGATAGCCGGGGGAAAAGCAGCGTGGAAAACCTTGTCGCACGGAAAAACCGCTGAATCCGTCGCGTTCCATCTCGGGGTGAAAGGCGAAAAAAGGAATCGGAAGAGGAAGAGCGAGACATTTTTAGTGGTGAAGCAGTCGGTCTGCTAGGACACTCGTGGATGACCACGGGGGCGGGGAGAATGGCTTTCAAGTCTACCGCCTACACATTCTCCCCGCTTTTCAAATGAGCGTCGTAGAGTATAGACAAGTCGAATATGCGGAAAAAAGTACCTCCACAATTCATAAAATTGTAGCATGGCATGCGGCTCAAACTGTAAATTTTGCCATGACCAGTCACGGTGCTTACATTTTGCTCTGAGTGCCGGAAGAAAAAGCATTTTCACACCCATCAATAATGCTTTCGTCCGTTATGTGAGGGACGTGTATGAATTTTTTTTTTAAATACTGACCAATTATAATATTAAAAAAGTGCTTAATAGCTGGCAACCTGGACGATTTGGTCTAGTGGGTTTATGAAATTCACCATTAAGCTTTACGGTTTCAGCTGATGAATATTTTTATACTCAAATTATGGAGGGAAACATTCAGAATAGCTTCAATATTATGAATGGTGGGTACGAAAAAAAACACTTCTACGTACAAAGTGCAGGTTGCGTCAATTCTTACGGCTTTGATAATGTGTGCAAGTGTGAAACTGGAGGAGGCTTGTTTGTTATTTTGTTGTCAAAAGAAACAATCAGGAACGGATAGATGTGGTGGCTACAGTGTTGGCCTCCCATCCTGAGGGCTCGGGTTCGGTTTCCGACAGTGGATGATTTTCCAGTGGCAAACCGGTCCCTAATTGAGTGCCTAGTGGAGGGCATTTCAGGTTCAGTAATCAGTCTCTCGGATGGGAAGTTAAGCCGCGGTCCCGTTTCGTTAAGAGTTTAGCCGTCGCCGGGTTTCTCTCCACCCTTCCTCCGTTCCTTGAAAACTCCTACCATTACCCAACTACTCAGATTTTCTAAACGGTGCAAAAGGTCTCAGCTGTCGGTCGCCTCCCCTAACTAACTAAGGAAGCAACCACCGCGCAGTAGTACTACCTAAGTAGGAAGCACTAATAGTTATTGTTGAGTGCCAACCGAAAACTAAGGTCTCTTGTGCCATTAAGTCTAGCTGGTTTCTTTTGAAGAAGGTAAAGCTGCACATTGGAAGAAGAATCGAGAGTAAAACGTGGTCCGGCATAGGCGTGCTCTTTACGATAGGCCCTAAGGTGGCAATAGTTTTACTTTACACCCCATTTAATGGATGGAAAACTAAAAATGTGACAGAACTTTCTTCCAAGTACTCGAGTAGGGACATGTGAGAAATTGGAAAAGAAAATTCACTTTGTACATACATTCCATATTAAAGTCACACACAAACACACAAACGCTGAATATGTACATGTTCTCAGGACCCGTGTTCTCAGGATAGTAAATCCAATTGATTTTAAATGTTGATTGCCTTTATAATATAAGGTAACACCTCACTTCAAAATCATCATCATCATTGGTCAACAATCCTAGGATTGGTTTGACGCAGCTTTCCAATCGATTCTTCTATCGGCCAACCTTTTCATTGTGACGTAATTCTTCTCTTTTACATTCTTCACAACCTGTTCCATGTATCTCATACGAGGCCTGCCTTTTCCAATCTTCCCGTTCACTTTTCCCTCGACGATAGTCTTCATCAGGCCATCGTGTCTCAAGATATGGCCGATTAAGTTTTCCCTTCTCCATTTTAGAGTTGCCAGCAGACTTCTCTTCTCTCCTACTCTTCTTAGCACTTCCTCGTTACTTACTCGGTCAATCCATTTAATCTTCAGCATTCTTCTGTAGCACCACATTTCAAATGCTTCACACTTCAAAATAAAGCTTCCATTAAATGATCATGAAGCGTTTATTTTTGCAGAAAGGGCTATAATTTCGCAATTTTTTAAAGAAAAGTTGAGGTTCTAAAGATTACTCCGTTAACTCCTCTACCGATTCTCTTGAAGACAAATATTACTCTAATTAAGCTCTATAAGTGACAGTCAAATGATCGATTCTTCGGCAAGGAGGTCAGTGCTCACTGGAAAAAGAAAAAGACGTATTTACGACACGCGTTAGACCATGTCAAGGAACAGAAATCCAGCGACGAACGGTGCACTTAACTGGCGGTGTTTTTTGCAAGAAATCATGCGTTACCACCCTTAGCTGGGCGGACGCACTCCGTCCCCCATGACTGGCTAACCACTCTGACGGGTTCAATTTGCATGCCTCGCGTCGAAGACAGACTTGTCCGTAGTCCGTGGTGAGGTGATCACATGCCGGCCCACACAAACGGTACTGATGCACTCTCTTCTAGCGAAGGAAGGGAGAGTACGTCTTTAAGTATTCTGATTCAGAAAATGATCGAATATTTAGAGAGTGGGATGACGCTTGGATTCCGCCACTTTCATGGGATGCAGCAATACTGGTCCCTCAGTGCAATCAAAGCTACGGTTTGAAAAGAGACTATTTCTGTCGGCTCTGCCATACGAGGCCTAAACTCATCCGGATATTCATCCGAGTGTACAATGTTGGTCGATATGCAGAGAAATAAAAAAATGCCGTAGAAATGCAAACCAAAAGGAAAGCTTATAATTCAGTAATTAGCCTCATTTTACAAGCCCAAATATTATGCCATGTATTCCGATACTTTTTTAGCATTCTATAAAACTGACATATTTCATTATCCTCTATATAGGGATTTCTTTCGGTCAATAACCGCCAAAACTATAAAATACTTCATTCAGCTGGCCTACGTGTATTACTATTAATAATATAAATAATTTTACCATAATTGTATCTGAATTGAATGAAGAAAAAACAATGGAATAAAACAAAAGTTGATAAAAACAAAAGTTTCACTAATTTTCAATTTCCTTTTCATTATTTTAAATAAAGTAAACGATAGTGTTATTTTAATAAAGCTATAGTATGAACAATTATCAATGAGAACTAGTTTTTACCACACAGAGTATTAAGTATGACTCAAACAAAGCCTCAACTATGAAATAAAACATCAAATGAAAAACAATTGATTAGGAAGATAAGGCGACAGAGACGTTTTCATTACCTTGTTACATGAGAGCGAGATTAGCTTCTTGAATGCGCACGAGATGAGATTTTTAAGGAACTGGAGAGAGTTTGAGGCTTCCACACAATAAGAAGATGAAAGGATATCCAGATCATGCTCTTAAACATATCGCGCTCATAAAAGAGCCAAGTTGTCCAACAAATCAGATGAAAAAATATTGTGTTTATTTTTCCTTACAGTAGAGAAAGGGGATTTTTAAGGATTTCCAACGGTTTGTAGTTAGATGACACCATCCAATATAAGCTCATCATTCTAATAAAACATTACAATTATGCAAGGGGTGGGGATCGAAGCCGCGACCTCTAGATTGCTAGCTTGGCTAAACCTTGCTACCGCGTTTTTTTCTAAATTAAAACCAATTGTTACATGCTATAACTACATTTTATTTTCCATAGTATGAGGCTCAACTAGGTGGAAGTTGAATTTCGTAAATGAAATATTAACTTTGTTTCCTTCCACAGATTTGTGGAAGGAAACAAAGTTAATATTTCATTTACTATATTTTATATTTTTCTTGGCATTCATTAATTACATTACATTCAATTGTCACAATTCTTGAGTAACAAGCCGGGCGTGGTGATCAGACCAGTGACATGACGGAACGTGACATGACCATACATGTCATCGGTCATGTCACATCGAATGTCAGACACCGGTCATACATGACCAGTGTCTGACTTTCCAAAGGTCGTGGGTTCCTATCCCACCTCGAGCATGGGTATTAAGTTTAACAGATGATTACGTGTAGGATTTAATTTCGTTCGACGGGGTTATACGACCTTAGCCCTTGGACCACCCTAAAGTTCAATTCTATTACTAATACTACAGTTTTAAAACCCAGCTATTCAAATGTTATGAGACATCTACATCTATACGATACCCTGCAAGCCACCGCGAGGGTGTGTGGCAGGGGGTGAAGATCACCAGGCATGCACTACTAACATGCAAACTAGCAACTATATTGTCTCATGCAACTTGATTGTTAGTGTCTACAGTTTTTAAGGGGTAAGACATGCATCACGCTCTACATAGTACTCTAGAATATCTCCCCTACCTATCCCTTTCCTATGCTGCCTATTCTGTTCTCTTAGAGTACGGGGGAAAAATGCCATTTTGAATCTATCTGTACGACAATCTATCTCTCTAATCTTATTTATCTGGTCGAATCTAGCATAATACGCTGGTGTTTTTAATATGTGCCTAACATCTTCAGTAAAGCTATCCGATTGAAATTTCTCTAATAGATTAAATCTGAATTTTAACCTAAGCTCTGATAATGATTCCCACCCTAATTCTTTTATTAATTCTGATACACTACTCAACCTATCGTAAGACCTTTTGACGAACCTAGCTGCTCTACGCTGCACACTGTCTAGTTCTCTCATCAAACCTAATTCATTAGGATCCCATACACTGGCTGCATACTCAAGGTGGGGCCTAACTAGTGAAAAGTAACATCGCTCTTTTGTCTTCTCATCACATTTCCCAAGTACTCTTTTTATAAATCCTAACTTTCTCTTCGCTCGGCCGCATATTTCCCGGATGTGTCTACCCCACGATAAATCTTTAGTGATTGTTACACCTAAATATCTTACGGTTTCAACGTTTTCGATCTTCGTGTTATTAATTCTATAGGATCGCTCTATCGAATTATTCCTCCTCCAAAAATTGATAGCTAAGGAAGTGGTAAGGCTTAAAAAAAAACTTTTGGGAACGAACGAATCAAGTTTGTATTCCTAAGCGATACTATCATCACGCTCCGACGTCCACCAAGGCTTCCGCGGGAGTAGCTGTGAGTAGGTACCCGTACAAGTCGGTCGACATGACTAGCTTCTCTTTCGTACGAAACCACACCGGCCTTCCGAAGTCGTGCTCACTAGACAAATGCAGGCTGTACAAACTCTCTTCAAGAAAAGACCGCAGCGTGCCGATAACTCATGCTATCCCCCAAAAAAGAATCCGAGCTTTGAAACGCTAAGGTTGAACGGAGAAATCAATTTCCTTCGTCCTGGTCTGACGTACGTCGCCCAACTTTTTCATCGCAATATTTTCATCTCTCAGCTTGGACGGGAGGCAAATGGACATACTACTTCCGTCGCGAATTTACAAGAGGGGCCGGCCCGAGTTTATCGTCCTCTTTTCGGGTCACTTAAATCAGCTACCGCTGCCCCCGCCCTCCACCCCCGGTGGCGTGGATGTACACGCCTTTTAATGCGTCGGCCAGTACATGCGGTCCGGTGGAGGAAAAAGGAATTGGCCGCCTTGTATCGGAGACACGCGGAAAAATTAAGCGACGCGCACATTAAAGTCTCATGAGAGACCACCACCTGCGTTTCATTTTCAAGAATGTACTCCCTGGATTTTAACGTGGGTGGTCATTCCCCGTGGCGATTTATAATTCGAATTCATTTTGAATTTGAATAAATAATTGAATTTTCATTAAGACCCGAGTGTGACTCACGAAAATGATTGTGAAGGCAATGACCTCTATACTTAAAACAGCAAATTTTGAAAAACACCCGTTTTTGTTTGATTTTTCTTCGTTTATTTACTTTTGTCTCCATTGAGATTGCTACTATAGAATTTTAGACTGGCAACATTCCTGTGTGCGTACCATTTTATCATTTTATTTAAAATAGAAATAAAAAATGAATAACGGAATGATAAGGGAAAAACGAAATGAATTATATGTGTTTAATGAGTTTAATGATTGTTGGCAACAGATTCATCATCATCCGCATCACATCTTACATATATCCAGCTATTGGCACTAATGGATTGAAGTTTGTCCCAGATAATGCAATATTTGGTTCTGGGATAATTAACAACATGATGAAAACGTTGATAGCAAAAATCATAGTGTCTCTTCCGTTTAAAATGCCATATGGTCAATATCTTCTTACAGAGTGTATTAACTATCTACCCTAAATTAATTTTGACAATAATCCAGAATTTTTTTTGCATTCACTTTTTCCAGGGTTAAAAAATTAACGGATGATATTTCAAGATCGTCTGGCGTATCAAGGCGTTGTCTGAAATTTTCTGTGAAATCTGAAATATGCACGCTTTCAATGTGAATGGTATCGGAGTTTAACATATTAGATGAGTTAGGACATTATTGGGCTGTAGAATTTACTTTTAAGTTTTCTTTCTACAGCAGATTTAGTTCATAGAAAAATAAACGCAATTTGTACCATATGCTGTTATATTTTCAACACATTAATACAATGTTGAAACATTTTACCAAATTAAAATTAACCAGTGAACAGCAGCATTTACTTCTACAGCTGTTACAATGCTGTTCGGTCATTTTACGCCTTATAGCTGCAGACGTAGTTTTCACTACAGGCCAAGGTTTTTCTGGTATTAAATTATTCAAATATACTCAAATGATTAATCGCAGATTTTAACTCTTAGAATAGCCAGGCTAAAGTGCAGCGCTTCATTCATATGATAATTAGTTCCAACGGCGTATAAAATTACCAAACAGAGGGTGGGCAGATATTTTTTAACTATGTCGTCTGATGTTTAAAACTAGGAATAGGAACGCTAAAAATCACAGAGCTTGGGTTCAACTGGGCGTATTCCAAGACATCGCTCCTACCTGTAGTAAAACGAATGGCCGCTACGGTCCATCTAATCTCTAATAATGATGCTGAGCAAAGGATTTGGGATAGTGAAAATAACAAATATTTTCCTTCTCTGGTCACATTCTATTCCAGCCAATATTGTGATTGGGGGCTGTAACTTCAGTTATCCAGGAGAGGTGGAGAAGACAGAATCATACGGATGACGCGATGTGCTCGATAAAACAACGCAGAATTAGAGGGATGGGAAGACGGTAAGGAATTATTAGGCTATGATTGAATCATTGTCCGATGTTCCAGTAAAGGACAAGTTCAAAATCAGTGATTATAATAGGTATGGCGACTGGAAATGGAACGTCGCGTTGTACATTCCACACACGCACTTTATTAGTATGGACATTGGTTTGGACATGTAAATATCATTATAAAGCCGTCAAGTAAATGTCATCATCATTACCTTGATAGCAACATTTAAATGTCAAAACCATGGTAGATACTAATAAAGTTTGAGAGTGTGGAATGTACAACGCGCCGTTCCATTTCCAATCTCATGATACTTTAAATTTAAGCCTCAAACGCTAAAGGTATGGCAATATTGAAATAAGAAATCATTGTTAAAAGGAGAATAAATCAATGTGATAAAGGGTGGTAAAAATGAAAATGGAAAGAATAGACCAATCACCGAATTTTGAGGTGAAAGAGATTCTCCACAGCATATGTATTAGTCTCAAGGAAATTTAAGCATGAACTAGCAACGCATGAATGTGCAATAACAGGGTATGCGTATGAGTATTCGATAGTACGGAAGAAACTTAGGAAAAACACTTTTCCTCAACCTACCACAATTGAATACACTCTTGTGTATTCTAGAAAATACACTCTTTGGAAGGAGAAAGAACTCCGTGAATTTTCTACTGTTTAGCCTTAAGATGTTTTCTTAGTGTTATGGTATTCACCTCGATTTCATGCTTTCACGTATTTCTCATATTGCTTCAATTCATGCATTATTTATAGCAGAGAAAGACGTGTCACCCACTGCCCATCTCTGACATGAGCAGGGGCGAGGAAATTCTTTTTTTCCCGGCAAACCAACCTACACCATTCCTAGACGTAGTACATTATTTTACATTGCGTCAGTGATTATTTAATGGCATTTAAGGATGAAAGACAGAAAATTGAAGATTATTAGAGCTAAAAATTCATAGCGCTTTTTTATGAGGCTAGTATGAGAACAAAACTAATCTTCAAACGGTAGATTCTACAAGTACGTGGAAACTAAAACGCCGACCAAAAATTGCAACAAGCAGTGAATGAATCTCACCAAAGTTATTTTTTCATAAAGACTCGTGTTCGAATAGCCAAACAGAGAGGCGATTTCATTAAAATAACATCACAGGAAATTGAAGGTATGTACATAATTTTCTAAATTTATCTTTACTTGAAAGGAAAAAATGCAAAGAAAATGAGGAGGGTTAAGATTTCATCGCAAAACGGCCTTCTACTTGAAGTTCATGTGGGATGAAAATGGTATCCCTGCATATGCCCTAAGGAACTAATTTGTTTGCAAAGCGGCAATAAAGGAGGTGTGACCTGAATGAAGACATGAAAAAAATGATGAGGTGAAAATAGGAATGGTGAAGAATAGATGAGTGGCTAAAACTTAGTTTTTCGTAAAGAGCGAACGACTTTAAAACCTCATCTACAGTGAACATTCCACTTCGAAAGTTTTAGATTTTTAAAGAGGTTTTTCACAGTCCTTTCTTATATGCGATTGCAATTTTTTGTACACGGTTTTGTGACAAACACTGCAAAAATATAAGTGGTAATCGCGTATGTACCAAATTTTAAGAATACTGATTATATTTATACTATAGTAGTTTACAACTGACAGACGCGTATTCTTATATAACCAATTACAATGAAATTTTGACGCGATATTTGCCATTTTTACCTTCAGTTACCTGCTTTTATGAAATTTTACCAGGTAACTTGTAAGAAAACAGCATTTTGAGGTTGCGTCTACATTGTCCCAAGTAATGGTCCATTGAAACTGCTCCAACGGCAATGGATGAGCTTCTTACAGGTGAGGACGAAGGTGAGAGAAAGGCACGCAGTGAGTGGGAAAGCCTTCCCAATGTGCACAAGAAGTATCCCTAATTTACGATGCAGGTGGTCCGCTCCCATAAATTGAAGCAAATCTCCTCAATGTGCGATATAATACCCGGAATAGATATCAAGCTCAACGCACTTCGTGGTGCCCGTGTTACCATTATATCACCCACGCAAGAGCCCACGAGTGGTCTCGGGTGAAGATATATCCTCTATGCAAAATTTTCACGTCTTAGCAATACCAATGAACGTTAAAAACTATTCCATAGCAATCTTTCAAGAGTGATTGCAATTTTCCATTGGCCATGGATGGGGAAACGTAGGATGAAAGACAGCACGAAAATAATTAGACAATTTAGGTACCAAGCGTTAATAAATCTTCAAAATATTGAATTATATTCATCAAAGATGAATCATATGGGGAGAACGTTGTTAAAAAATCATAAGCGCTACTCTAAGAGCAGAAAAATGAAATTTCAAGTGGGAACATGAATTCCAAAAAATAAGATATTTTTTGATGGTATAAGATTATTGCTACACAACTTACTAACGTAATTCATTCGATGATGGCAAGTAATTCACAGATAATGCATCGTAGCACATTCGTATAACAGTATGCCCTCATATAAAACGTTTTCTTTCTCCTCTTGGAAGTAATAGAGAAAATAACATTCAATTGAAATATTATTTATTTGTTTAAAAAAATGGATATATCAAGCTAAATGTAGACCAATGATATCTACAACAGAAGAAGAGATGAATGCATAGTTTGGCGTAAGTAAGAGTCACATTCTATGCTCCATTGAACAAAAGCCAGAATTTTTCAAACCGAAAACTAATTGCTTGGAAAATTTATTTTCAGATTCTCTACTAGCGTTGTTAAACATCTCCTGAAATTTATGTGCCACAATGGGGGCGTTTACTCGGAACCGAAATCGCAATTTTGTACACAAAAGCGTTAGATGGAAACGAAAAACGAATTTTAGTGAAAAAATTAATCTTCTAACCACAACCATTCACTCATAAATCAAAAATTAAAATAAGCAAAAGGTGACGCCCACCGAAAATGCTGCTGTGATAACATTGACGTCATTTTCCTCCCGTCCTTGACTGCTTTCAGGGGAGGGGGAAGGGAGTAGAGGGGGGTTCTCGGAAGGTCTGCTCGCACAGATGCTGTCGAAATCGCTCCCATTGGCCGAGTCAGCTGTGTCCCCCCCTTTGCGATAAGGCGAAGTGGCTTCGAGGGCTCAGTTGTGATTGGACGAAGTCGATTTACGTCAGAGGTTGCACCACACCTACTTTTCCGAAAGGGTTAAGAACATCAGTTTTTCGCCGCTTATAACTCGGGAAATAATTGTCGGATCAGAAAACGGAAAAATACGGGTCCTTTTATTTTACAAACTCTGTCAGATTCGGCAATAAAAAAATATGGTAAACGACCCCATTATCAACCTTTCTGGACCAAGAGTAGAGCCGATAGAGATGATGGACGGAAATGGGAGCATAGGGGGAAGAGACCTCAGTACCTACAGAGCCTTTCTTGCCTGATCCAATTCGATCCAGTTCACGCAGCTACTGAAGCCTTGCCAGCGCTCCATTTGATGCATGCGTTTTAAATGAGTGCGCCGGACAACGCTCGTCCAGGGTAGAGTTCGTTAATTTGCGGCATCCCGTCCTCGGATCAAATTCCCAAGAATTACCGGGTGGACGAGGGTAAGGATGAAAGATGGCCGTGGATCACGGCGCAGACGCCCATGCCGTGGGCGAGATTCGAAATTCAGGAGACTTTTAAAGTGTTATAGGGAAGCGGTAGTCGTGCTACCCACACGGCTATCGAGTCTGGTTTGAGCAGAGGTCGTCGATTAGCCATAAAATATATGACGCCCGCTCGCAGGTAAATCTACATAAATCGTTTTACGGAGCAAAGGGAGAGTTTCACACAATAGGGCTGCTTTTATTCTGCCATTAAATGTCTCCCGCGTTATAAAAAGTTCGAGAATTTTGATTTGCATGCAGCACAAGCGTCGCCGGTGCACCTAACGGTATGGAGATGCCGCATATTGAAATACACTCGATGACCTTCCATTTAATTATTTTAGCCTTGAAATGTTCCACACAAATATTTAATTCCTCGCGGAGAAAATTTGTTTACCCTTATAGTTAAATTATAAGGTTTATATTTCTTTGTCATTTCTCCATTGCTGGGTTTATCATTACAATGCAAAGAATCCTTAAAATAGAATTTTACAAATTGCTTCCTCCAGGGTTATTTTACCATATAGAAGATTAATTTCGAAAGTAATTTATATCAAATTTTGTTACTCACCATATAGACGAAGCGTTTTCTATCAATTCCAGGAAACGGCAAGAACCACAGATTAGCTCCACAGTGGTGAAGAAAGCTATTAAGAACCCTTTAGATCCCTGACTGCGTTTTTTCTGATGTGAAAATAATACAATATACCCATAAAACTTACTCTCTTTCTGGTCTCCTGTTAATTATCACAAATGGCTCACGAGCTTACTTAGTGGAATTTCATGATCAAGAATAATCTTGGATTCGTATTTATATGAGCCAAGAAAAACGAGTAGTTCTAGACAATGATAGCTTTATATTCGACCCAACAAAGTGCTCTTTTAGCCACTTCTGCTTTACAACTCTCAGGAATCACTGTTTCGTAAATTAATCTCACCATTCGCAGTTTTTGTCGCATGCTCAGCACTGAATTTACAAGCTAATTCAGAACTTCAGAAATATGCCTACTTAGTTTTCAATGGATGAGCCATAGTAATAAAGTTTTCAAAGAAGTAGGAAGTGGATAATGTTGGAGTAGGGTAAAACTTGGATAGTTTGAAGAGCACGAAAGGGACAAGAGTCCGGATTCGGCGAGAAATGTGGAGCAGATGAATGATTCCTCTGGCTGTCAACTGAATAGCAAACAGGTTTCATATAATGAACCGTTGGAGACAGCGTTTCCACTGACGCACTTGCACAAAAGAAAGTTTGGAAATTCGTCATGCTGGGATAGTCTATGTGTTACGCCTTTCAACAGTGTGGAAAATAAGTTATAACCAATTTTTTTAAATTCTAAGAACATGAAACACTACAGCAATGAATCAAAAATTAACTCATCGCATTATTTTCTTCAATAGTTGTCTTTAATAACTCTTCAGAAAAAATATATAATCAGTAAAAACGTCAACTGATCAGCAAAAACAATACAAAATAAAGATAAATAATCTCATTCGAAACTAAATAAATTATATTCTGATGCTTCATAGCATTTCGCCTCATTATTATCACTTTAATTCAACTATGCATCTACAAATACCCCAGAGCAAGTGCTTAATAATTTGACTAAATAATAAATATTACCTACGCCGAAGTTGATTATTGCATTTAAACCATTACACGGCACCAGATACGCCAGTGAGCACTACCTCATCTCCCAAATTCAGTAATGTCGAATATTCGTTAAAAGCGTCACGAATGGTATGTTGTTCATTTTTACTAGTTACAGACCGGGATTTGAAGTTACGGATGTGAGAGAAATGCAACTTGATAACAAGTTTGCTGCACTTTTATATGACGCGCAGCTACCGTAAATGCTACATCTTTTTCATGAGTCATCAGGAGCTACAAGACTGCTTAATACCGAGAGGAGTAGTATTCCATTGGAAACACAAGAGAAATGAGAGAGACTGCAGCGAAAATTGTAGTTGGAAATAGTCTAAGCTTACCAAATAAGGCTAAGAGGCCAAGACTTAACATCCATTCTGATGGACGGAACTCTGAACATCGAGTACTCTTCGCGTAATTATCCTTCGAGAGTCCAAACTGTCAATGAAAAGCTCTTCCAGATCTATGATCCAGGCCCTTTGGAATGCCGCATCAAATTGAATCTGGAACAGAAAAGATCCTTGTTGTACTTTCACCCCGGAAGGAATATATACATGCATGGATTATCATAGATATAGTTTTTCATATCAAGAAAAGATAAGCATGATAACAAATGTGTAAAATCTGACATAGTCATGGAGTCGTGCGAAATTTAATTATTTAATTTCAGTATACACTAAGCTAGGTTTAGCAACAATAATTCCAACTAGGTCTTCAAGATCGCTCGTACACCCAATCGTTTTCGTGACCTTCCATTTTTCCGAATTGCCAACACAGTCTCATGTCCATACATTAAGCATATAATGACGAGGAAGAAGTTTTGCCTAGGGGTAAACATTCTTCGCACTAAGTCCTCATATGTGAGATATTCACTCAACTATCGTGTTCTATCTTCACCTCTAACTGCATAATAACTCGTTAGGCACCAATGTGGTGTTTTGATTGTGGAATAAGGGCAACAGGCTGTAATAATTTGTACGTGTTTATATTTAGCTTGCGCAACAGTACTTTCATTTAGAGGGAGACTATGTCTGCGAAATTTTATTAAAATGACAAATCTTTGTGTTGCTATGGAAGCCAACTTTGCGAGTGAAGAATAAATGTTTGAACATATCGGCAATGAAGTTCATTCCTCTATTCTAATATGCGTGATGGAGCAGTCAGCCGATATGACGTGAGGTCCTTAGTGTCAGAGGAAAACTCGATTGCCCCGTATATTTCCAAAGACTGAATTTCTGTCTCCGCACTGAAAGACCTTCCAACGTTACATCATCAGCAGCGTCATTAATATTACTTCCTTGGGGTAGCAGGGTTTTATACAGCTGTTGGATCCTCCATGATTTTTAACTAATTCCTTTATTAATCACTTATTCCAGGAGACCCTAGCACTAGAAGCCGATAACTTTGGGGGAGAGCAATAGGTGGACTAGAATTTGAACGCGGAACTCTTCTGTCAATAGCCAATTAAAAATTAAATATAAACACAGCTTTCACTCAAGAAGGATTGATACTCGTCAAATATCAACATGGGCGCCAATTACGAGGTGGCGAAAGGCAAATTGTGAGCTTGACAGAGGTCTGAACTCTCCCCGTTTTCCACTTGGGTGCTGTTAAACCCGATCGACTAACCCGCCGCGTTAATTATCAACTCCCGTTCGCCACATGCCGTAACTAACGAGCTTGCAAAGACTGAGAGAGAAATAACCGGACTGCTCGAGCTACAGAGGATAACTTTTCGTCGACCGCGATAGGAGATGGAACATGGACAAGGTGAGGGTGGAGAGCATCCGAAGAAAGAGGCTGGATTGCGAGGACGGAAGAAGTGTATCGGAAAAAATAGTTCGATGGTGAGGGCGTTGAAGCTATATAAGCTAGCGATGAGGTATAAAGGTCTGAGGTGGACGGTGGAAATGGTCCAGTCAAACGTCACACTGCTCACTCTAGAGTGTACGCCACAGCTTTGAGCAACAACCTTGTATGCGTGGGGATTGAGTTGTTTTGGTGGCAGGAGAACTGGCTTTCCAGTTTACTGACCCGGGTTCCAGTCCAGGCTTTGGCAGATTTTTGCCTGGTATACCGGTCCCTACTCTTTGACAGTCTTTGTAGAGGGCATTTAGATCTCAGTACTCTGTCCGAGGATGGGACGTTGAAGAAACTCGGTGGATATCCCTTAGAGTAATTCTTTAAAGGTACGCTAATTCATAATTCACCAATCCTCTGTTCCCTGAAAAATTCCTACCCGCATCAAATAAACCACCTATCCTAAGTGTTGCTGACGGTCGCCTCACCCTAATAAGAACAACAGCCAACGTATACTTTAGTGATCAAAATTACACCACCACTAAATATCAATGTAAGGTACTATGTTTGATTGGCCAAAGCTCTAATTGAATTTTCAATCGGAAAATAACATCATAATTATCTTTCATTTACAACTTTCTACATATCTGTGACGGTACAGTGTCAGAGAAAAACTAGACTTTGGTCAGTTTTGGTATTCTTTCTATTTCCATTCTTCCCATTTACTTTTCTTTTTGACTGATTTCAGAAATCTGTCGACCATATCTTAAACCGGAATCACCGGAACTTGTGGTGACATCGCTATATAAACGTTAAGAATGACTGAAATATTACATAAATTACCTTAGTCGTTGTGCCGCAAAATGAAACCAACGAATTCAATTGCGACATAATGTGGTCGAGATTATTTAGCCATTAAGTCTGTAACACCGTCAATTTATCGGATCAAAATATAAGCATGGCCGCAGTTAAGCTATCGACGACAGCAGCTTGCGATGCGAGGGACGATAAGTGATCGTGATTCGATTAGTGCGACCATTGAGCAGTAAACGTACGATACGATAACTGGACGTTGGACAGCTCCCAGTCATCATCCCCAATTCCCAGGTTTCCTTTTCCGGACGACCAAATGACCACTCTCCCCTCCCGTGCGACCAATTGAGCGACCGAAGAACACGCCTTCGATTGGCCTCACTTCACCGTTTGGAGAACATTCGATTCGCTCTAATCACCGCTCACTACAGAGGGACCGCAGATGATGTGGAACGTTGATCCGCCATTTTAGCTACCTATTTTGCATGTTAAAAATCGGATTGTTGAACATCGTGAGGTCCCTGGCACGAATTAATTGCGTCAGAGATGTTTTCATACCATACAAATACATACCAGTCCTCACTTGGGTGCTATGTGGAGAGTGCAGAACTTCTCGAGTGCAGTACTTCGTCCGTAATACGGGACGTGAAACTCTGATCCCTTTATTAAAGGACAGGTAAGGGCTAATTCCTACACACGATTTTTATTCACCCTCCCTTCGTCCCCTTAATGTTCTTAGATATATTCAAATACCCATATATCCTAAATATCGCATCTGACCTAAGCCGTTTGTCATATTTCCCGAATAACTAACTACTTCTTGAGTGCCCCCTTCCCACTTCACTCTTATTTATTTAGCTTTCATGGTACATAGAGCTCGATACGATCAGATGTATGGTATCTTATAATAAATACCCATTTTTCTTGTTGATACAATAGTCCAGCATTATTCTAGTTTTTATATTGCAGGTATTTGTTCACAATATTTATTTATTAATATTCTTCTTACATTCTTCCCGAAAGGGTTGACATTTTTAAGGCTGGTGCGGATATTATTCCATATTAAGGCCCTCGTATCACTGCGTCTTCCTCCTAAGGAGGGAGCAGTGGAGCACATATGCAGCCCAACATTCCTAGTACCATCGATCCAAGAACTCTTGGTCATCTCCTTATGTACTAACTAGGACATAGGTTAGGTTTGCCGACAATTGTCTCCAAAGACTCCCTATCCCAACTAAATACAACATAGCTCTGGGTCGTCTATTCCCATTTTACAGACTAAACCCTGCGAATCCTCTTTTTCCCTCTTGGTGTTCTGAAATTATATCGTACACACTCAATATGGATGTAAATGCTGAGACTAATTATTGGCCATTCATCTATAAGCAGCGATTTGAACCCGCGAACTCCATATTATCAAGTCCACACGTTACTGACCTCTTCCAAGACTGAATAAAGCATGAAAAAACAGACTAAAAGTTCAATATTCTATCCATCGGGCGGAATGTTAAACCATTGACCCCAAGGCGTCTTTCGTTAAGAGCAGGAAATCAGGGTTTCCCTCGACTCTCCTTCCGCTCGATGCAAATTCTACTTAAACCCCACCACCCACCGATCCTAATGGCGAAAATTACCTTGGCTCTCGTCGCTCCTCTCTAATAACCAACTAATTAACTCTGCAATATCTCCTCTTTTTTTTATTTCCCCTATCGTGGTTACTTCCATGCGAGTGCCTTTTAAGGAAGTCGCCTCGAGAATGCGCGAGTCAAACGGGTGCAAAATTCCACCTGATTATGCATTCCATTCATAAAATTCCGCTTTCGCTGAAAGCGCGCCTTGGGTTCTAAAAATTAATAGCCAAGACGTAGCAAATGCAGATTTGTCGACGAATTAATTTCACATTGGCGACTTTTCACAGCCAGGGTGGCTGGACAGCAGCGCCAATAATGTCGAACCACACGCTGTACACGAAATTATTGCAGTATTTCGCCAATTATATGGAAAGCAAGGCTGACTAGTCGGAGGCTTGAACTCTTCCACCATTTTTAACTGTCGTGGGTAATGAGCTCGTCATAAATGTTTTTCGCAAAAATGAAGCCCTACTAAGCTATGAAATTGCTAGTTTTCCCCTCAAAGACGACCATTTTCACCGTTGCGGTAGCAGATTCTCAGGCTTGTATCGTTATAAGGCATGGAAATGTGAAATAAGAAGAAATATTTCTAGTAAAGATTGACGTCGCGGACATTCTGGGAGATAGCGGAGGAAAGATGGACCAGAGAAGGAATTCGTAGGCCAATGTGTTGTAAGTAAGAGGATCTTAATTAGTCTCTCAAAACGTTAGGCATTTAGAATAAGCCACGTTCCATCTAAAGTGGTTAAAATCCTTGATAGCTGTAAAACCTACCATTGATGACAACCTTTGAAATGAAAGCTAACACTTCTGTGAACGAGTGGCGACCTCATCAGTTCAATGCTGTACGATAATTTTGCCAAAATATTGAATTCAATATCTGCTGATATTTCAGTTTGCACACCAAATAATATGGTTTACTGCACTGTAGAAAAGGAGTAAGGAGGTAAATATTTACTCTACTTACTTTTACTTCACCTGTAGATTGAGTTTAAAACTTTTACTTCACCTGTAGATTGAGTTTAAAACATAAGTTATAAATCTTATTGCTCGATTCGTTGAAAGCTTCGAATACCGCACAGAATACTACGAGTTTCATGCACACAATAATACGGTTTCCGAGTACAAATTATTTTTAGTAGACAACCTTAAATTTGAAACCTCATCGATAAATTTAAAAATAACATGGGTGGTGTCTCGACAAGTTTCTGCCATTCTTCGTGAAAATACGGGCTCCATCAAAAACACTACTATTATTGGCATACGTTGATGATATATAGCGTAAAAGTGATGCTGAAAGGTGAAGTTAGGTTCATACGAACGAGTGGAGAGAAATGATTTTAATAGTTTAAAAAAATGCTTATAAATTACTAATTTTTACAATCCAACTCCTAAGAATTATAATCATCCCCGTTCTGCAACCCATCTCCTCATCTCCCTCCAAGCGAAAGGGCCTCTATATATATATCTTACCCACCCTTTCCACTTGTTCTCTAAGCCGTGAAAGGGTTAAATGGAAATTTGATAGCTGGGGACGTCTCTGGCTCGAGTGATGCCCTCCATCACTCCTTGCCGCCGCAATCATAGGACCGCATAAAATCTCATCCCGACCAACTAAATCACACTAACCCCCTCCCCCCACCCCAACTAAAGGACCCCGGAGCACCTTCCCTTCCTTCCACTGCCTCGCGACGACAGGCCGGGACTAACGAGCTCCCTCTCCGGAGAAGAAAGCACTTCCCTTGCGGCGATCGAGAAATTGGACGCCCTAAGTCGAGACCGTTCACTGGCGAGCAAAACTGACGGACGGACGGACTGACAATTGAGTTGAACGTGTGATGAGGGAAATAGAGAAAGATTGCTTGTGTGAGTGAGTGAAATACTGAGTGTCCAATATTATGTGCGAAAGGAAAGCAATGACGAAAGTTTCAAGCGACGTCGTTGTTATTAGGTAAGACATCCGAATGTCAGCATTAGCGCCATTGAGTAATGGCGGGTGGGTGCGATTAGCTAGTTTAATTTTCCAGGTGGTGGAGAGAAATCCGGGACGAAAAAAGGATAATCTCAACAAAAGGCATTGAGAATCGGGTTGGTGTGGTGATTAGAGCACAGACCTCCCATCTCGAGGACCCGGGTTGGATTCCCGACCTTTGCCTAGTCCCAGCCGAGTTAGAGAATTTTCATCGGTATGCTGATAACTATTATTTGAAGACTACTTTGTATTTCACGCCAAATGCGACACAAAAAAACGGCGAGTTTAATATTTTTGCATATAATTCTTGATGATGCTCATCAACGCAATGCATCTACCATCAGTGTAGCCAGATTTTGGGAAGTCTACAAATTTGTCTAAACAGGTTAGTGAGAAATAGTTCTCCGGGAAGTAACACCTGGGCAAAAAGATGATTATGACATGAATAAACTTCCATAAACATTGCGAATTTTGAACATACTCGTCTTCCCTCGAGGATCTTTAAGTCAAATATTGCAATGCCTCAAGACTGTTTCTCCATGGAAACATCTTTTTGGTGACATTAACAATACTAATTTTTAGTTTCAGCTACCAAACACACACCACGATATCGTAAACTTACAGCACACGATAGAAAGGACAGATACCCAATGCAAAATAAAAAAATATGTTCAGAAGAAAACAGGATATCATGTTTTTTAAAGTAAAAAAAAAACTCGTTTGTAGGTAGTAAAAAAGATGAGTGGCTTACTTGTTACTCTGAGAGGAATCTAAACTCAAAAACCACCGAAACTAAATTAAAACAAAGAGTACCAACTATATGATTTTAAAATTATTCGGTTGTTGAGAATCTTAAGAAAGTGTTGGTGTTAATATCAACAAATTGTAATAACCGAAAGTATTATCACTGCATGTATTTCAGTCTTGGGGTCCCAAAATCATATTTGACCTTTTCTCCGTGAATTTAGATAAGATGAAATTGGAATTGGTTTTTAGCGAGGTTTGCTATATGAATTTATAGTTATTCGGTTGCTGAGAATCTTAAGAAAGTGTTGGTGTTAATATCAACAAATTGTAATAACCAAAAGTATTATCACTGCATGTATTTCAGTCTTGGGGTCCCAAAATCATATTTGACCTTTTCTCCGTGAATTTAGATAAGATGAAATTGGTATTGGTTTTTAGCGAGGTTTGCTAATAATACCATCGCTGTGCACTTAGCAAAAGCGAGCTTCCTCTAAAAAACGTGATCCGTTTCGTATATATGATTCCATTATCAAATTTGTACAATAATTTCAGCTATTGTCTTAAAATACACTAACCTAATGGATTTCATTCAATATAGCAATCTACTGATCGTGTTTCCACACTCTTGTCTCAGTTAAATGATTATAGAATAATATTTACTCATTATTAATTTACGAGATAGGTGTGGCAATATCAATCAAAGGAGGAGGGGAGGATCGGGTGCAGTGAAATGTCCCCAAAAATAGTGATTTAATGCCCCCGTCCTCGAAAGTTGCTCCATATTTGAAATGCCAAGATTTCTCCGTGGACGAAGGAGAAGGAAACCTGCCGCGCGGGGCCCAACCCACTGAGGTGCTTTTCCAGCCCAGCAGATCACTCGGATCACCAAATGAGTCCCATGATACTGATCACCGTTTGTGGTCTACTTCGCACCGGCTCCCACAACCAGACCCACAACAGCAATGAGAAAACGCAGAGCTCTCAATAACGGGACTGATCTCCGGAGATGAGCTTCTGATTTGGATGCCATAGGGATACGGGAGTCAACTCTGAAACTATCGGGCATGAAGAAGCTAGCACTAATGTGTATATTATAGTTTAACATGTTGACATATCACTCACAGCAGAGATAGAGAGGGATCTGAACAAGATTCTAGTAACCATGGAAAGACAATGGCCAGATATCAGCTGAAGATAAATAAGAAGAAGACTAAGATATTGGTGTGCAGCAAGAGCAAAAAAAGAAGAGGCCATAACCTATGTCAATCTAGGAAAACAAAAACTTGAAGAGGTGAAAGAGTTCTGTTACCGAGGAAGCCGAGTAACCAACGATGGACGAAGCAAGAAAGAAATAGTGAGTAGAATAGCCCAGGCAAAGAGGGCATTCTTTCAAAAGAAGAATCTACTTACAGCAGGAAATACAAGCATAGAAGTAAGGAAACAGTTCATCAGAGCATACATCTGGAGCATTTTTCTTTACGGCAGCGAATCATGGAAGTTGACAGCAGCGGAGAAGAAAAGGATAGAAGCATTTGAAATGTGGTGCTACAGAAGAATGCTGAAGATTAAATGGATCGACCGAGTAAGTAACGAGGAAGTCTTAAGAAGAGTAGGAGAAAAGAGAAGTCTGCTGACGACTCTAAAAAGAAGAAGGTACAACATAATCGGCCATATCTTGAGACTTGATGGCCTGATGAAGACTATCGTCGAGGGAAAAGTGAACGGGAAGATTGGAAAATGCAGGCCTCGTATGAGATAGATGGAGCAGGTTGTGAAGTACATAAAAGAGAAGAATTACGTCACAATGAAAAGGTTGGCCGATAGAAGAATCGAGTGGTAAGCTGCGTCAAACCAATCCTAGGATTGTTGACCAATGGTGATGAAAGTTTAACAGTAAATGACGTGTGCTGATTTCAGAGAAAAAGCAAAACTAATTGAACGTGAAAAGATGGAAAATTAATAATTATAATTAAAGCAAGATACAATTCTGGAGCTCGTAGAATATTCATCATTCTTGAGAGATATTCTGATATTTAAAAGAGAACGCTAACGCTCAAGGAATGGGACTTGACGGGCAGACAAGGAGTTCGTGGTATTTAATGAGATGATCGCAACGAATTACGACATGAAGAAAAAATACGATACTAGTAACAAGGGCCAGGTCAAATGTAAAAGTTGGAGGTCAGAAGCTAGAGCAGGTGAAACTATTTAACGACCTGGGTATAGTGCTGGAGGAAAAGTTGTAGAGCAGCTTTGAAGCTAGAAAGAGAGTTGCGTTGATAAAATAAGCATTCGTAAGCGAGAACCAATTACAAGGCTGTTGAGTAGGGAAATAATGAAAAGAATAGTGGAAAATGTAATATGGAGCGTGGAACTATACGGTGATTAATAATGGGCTTTGGGAAAGAAGAAAAGAGACTTACTGCTTTCGTGATGCTGGTATGGGAAGGATGGAGAAAGTAATATGGATCGAAAGGAAGACGAACGATGAAGTGCAGAGTTGGTAGGAGAGGAAGAGAAGTTGTTTGAGTATTTTATATAAATGGGTCATTAGGAAAGGGCAGTAGATGCGGATGGAGAAGGCAATGAAGAGCGTATTAGAGGGAAGAATGCTGGATAAGCGGGGTGGACGAGTAAGAACAGGCCTTTTGGGCAGAATAATAAGTGGTCGGAAGCATTAGGAGATGAGGAGTGATTTCGTGTGAAATGTTAGGGGATATGAAAGAATTCAATGTCCATATAGGCCATGTTTGACTGATTTAAAATCAATAATGGTTGATGGTTATTCAGGGGAGGCAACCGACAGCTGTGGTCATTTGTGCCATTTAGGATAGGTAGGTAATTGGCTAATGGTAAGAGATATCAGGAAACGGAGGAAGGGTGGAGAGAAAGTATTCGAGTTCATACTACGTCCAACAGGGCGTTAAACAGTGAACCCCATAGTGCCTTAAGTTTAAGAGCGTGCTAATGCCGACGCCCAATTTTTCTACTACCTTAATTCCTTGACGATTCCTGCCCATCACCAACCACCCACCTTCCCTAAATGGCGTGAATGGCCCCAGCTGTCGATCACCACCCGCAAATACCAATGACTACGAATTTTGTAGGGTCAGGGGGTGGAAATGAGGAGATGAATAGTAAAAACGCTCCTTCGAAATGATGGAATGATTTTGTTAATTTAAAAAAAATTAATAAACCATATTAAAAGGAAAGGCTTTGTATTTAAGAAAGAACACAAAAAAGCTGTTAAATGAATCAAGAGATTTTCAAAATCCAGAATTGTCATCCTCAGAGCCATTGACACTCAGCATGTGAGCCTGTAACCATCATACCGCCTGCTATTCACAGAATTTCAAAAATATTATGACCGCGTACGTAACTGATTGCATTCAACGGTACCTATTTCATTTCGGAGCGCACTCAAGAAGAGGCACATTAAAGAAAATAAAACTTTTAAGCGGAATATATTGCTCGGACGCAGTATGACGCCTTATCCTCTTCCATTAACTTGGCTTTATAGCCTAAATTAATAAACGGATGAAGAATTGGAGCGTATAGCCAAAAATATCACTACGGACAACTCCTTATTTATGGGTTATCACTGCTAATTTCCCATCGGTATATCTCTCTAAACCTTACTCCTTAATCCGACGCTATCAATAAACATTAAGTCGGACGCTTCCATTCGGTTATCACCTCCCTCCTTTGTCCTCGCGAGATGGGCTGCTTTACGCAGAGAGGTATGCGAAGGAATAAAAGTACGAGTCTCCTCGGAGTCGAGTGCAGGGGGATAAAATTATATATATCAGGGGATGAAGGAAGAGCTATTAGCTATTATAGCCTTGGGAGTGAAAATCCGTTGACGCACAGCCTGCCGCCTCATGTAATCGTCGGAGTTGTCCGAATCGTCAGATAGCAAAGGTCTGAAAGGGAGGGAAATGTCGACAGTGGTAGTCTTGGGAGGACGTGCCAATGCATCATCGATAATAGCATCAGTTAGTGTGAAAATTTACCAGCAGAGCACCGTAAACTGTCTCACCATTTTTCAGTGGACAAAAAATAATACAGATTAATATTTATTTAATAATTTCATTCTCTTCTTTTCTCTCTTCAACATAATACTTCTTCGTTATTTTAGTTACGTATCAGTTTCATATGCGCAGTTAGTTCCATAGCTAGAATATACATATCGCTCTAACATGGTTATGCATTTATATCAATGTGTTCAATATCACGGAGAGTAGAAATAGTAATGCGTTCCCGTACTTTGGGCTAGGGTTCGATTCAAAGAAGGTAACTTATTAGAATTCTTAATTGGTTACCGTGTGCAGAGCATCATAGATACAGTACTCCGTCTGTCGGAGAGCAACTCAACGCTATGGTACCCTTTAGTAGTAGACGGTTACCGTCACAGCGCTAAGTGTCTCTCCAAACTTGCTTATTTCCCTTTCAATCCCATCGCTACACCTCTCCCTCTGATCTGAGGTGACCTAATTGTAGACAACTAATTACTCATACGATGTTATCCAACTTCTTGTCAAGCAGGTAAAAAATAAACATGTTCATGTATTGATATAATTTTACATCTTGGGATTAATGGGTTTTACAGAAATATCATGTCCCATAATTTTGACATTTCCACCCCAAAGACTTAGTATGGTTGTAGCCTAAATTGACGTACTTTCATAATGATTACTAAATTGTTAGAGCAAATTTGTGCTTCATTTTTCATTTGTTCTTTTATTGGCAGATAATTTGATCATGCGGCCATATATGTACTGCGCGTGAGGGTACGAAAATGTTTTTATCAGTACAGAATAGGACTTTTTTTGATTATTAAATTTCGCTCTTTACATTATAAAGCACAGCGAAAAAAGTAAACTGAAAAATTTTAAAACTAGTAGTCAACGATAATGAAATAATAGCACTTATCGGCAGGAACCATCACCAAATCAAAGTTGCATCGCCAGTCGCAAAGTGTCAGTTTGTGAGATGTATTTGAAAATGCCCAGTTTCTGTCATGCATATATGACAGTAAAAGAAATTGCAGTCCAAGATGATACCTAGATACATTGTAACTCAGATTGTCAATTATTCGCTCTCATTGCGATAGCCCAGTGTCTAGCGGTATGGGCTACTCATTAGAGGTCCTAGGTTCTGGGGAAGGAATTTGGACGCTCTCCTGTAGAACCCATGTATAGTTATACTCTGGGAATCAGATCTTTATAAGAAACTAAAGGCAGCACAGGGAAGGAAACTCTTATTATTTTTATGCGTGAATTATCACTCGCCGGTCAGTTAGTCGGTACTCGGCGAGCTGTACCCTCACCGATTGGACCAACCATTTTCAATTTTCGATTGATAATACGCCATTAACTTTGTTAATATTTTGTAGGACATTATGGTAGCGTTTCATGAAAGTAAATGATGATGTTAAGTTATTTAATGTGCTGATACATTCATTCGTTTACCTAGAAGACGCGGGTAAAGCTTTATCACTGCATTAGCCATTTAAAAAATCCTCATACATAGGTACGGGAAGTGTAATTCTTACTTAAACGTCAAATTTTGTTGAAACTTTTTAAAAGAAAACTTACATCGTCATATTTAAATTTTATTGTCTAACGCACTCATGAACCCACTATGATATTTTCAAAAAAGTGCTAATATTACTCAACGTCAATTTAATTATTTTTTACATTGTACTGAGAGATTTTAAAAAACCTATATACTCAATAATTGGTAATATTTTTTAAATATTGCTGAGTTAAACTGTCTGGTTGCAAAATGTATTTGAATGAACACTACTCTGATACAATCATAAATCAGTACTAGCTTAATTAGTGTCAATGAGGAGGAAATTTCAATTAATAAAGGAGGAAATGAGAAAATGGGCATACATTTTGAAATCATACCATGATAGGAATAGGATTGAAACATAGGAATACATGAATATCTAGTGCCAAAAGTCTTGGAATATAGAATGAATAAACCAATAAAATTAGTATATAAATGACTCAGCGTTGCGGCAATTTGAATAGAGCATTGGACTAATTAAAAAGTCCTTGCGGTCGAGCTGAAAATATAAAAAAAGAGACAGTTACGAAAACGAGGCAATGAGGATCACCGAAAACGTGATATAATATCACAGCACCTTGTTAACGGCCTCAAGACCTACACAGCACAGATGCTAACATTTGGGATGAATGTCAGAAGGAGTGGAAAAGTATGTGAATACATTTTAGAGGCTAACAACGGCATTGAAAGGAGCGACACCTTTGTACCTGAATACCACGCGCTTTCTTTATAATCTTGATGTATACTCTTTAACTTGTTAGCGATTCAAAGTTTGGTTCTTCGGTAGTAAATTAAGCTCCGGCTCTCAAGAGGCAATATTTTCAGCTCGTTTTCTGTTCTCTCCCGACTTCTCACCATCCCTCACCGCCCTACCGCACTAAAATACCGGATAAGGAGAATTCAAGGAATCACATAAAGGATAGGTATATTTGAGACGAATTTTTGAAAATAAATATCAAACAAAATCCTCAAGGAATGTAGAAAACTAAATGATAAATTGGGAAGTTTGCACCTATGCACTAGTAGTTTAAAACTCCAAGAAAATGCTATTTGAAATAGAGAAAACTCCTAGAAAAGTACATTTAAGTACTACTGTACGAAACAGATGTTCCACAGGAGTACTCGGAGGAATCCACAAAAAATCAACTACGTCTTTTATGCGCAGTTCTGATGTCGATTCCATAGGAAGAGTTAATATTTTTTATTAGATGTGCGGACAAACTAGTGTCTTATGTGTTCATGCTTCAGGTTAGACGACAATACGCTATTTAAAGATGAAAATTTCTTCCCCGACACCAACATCAAAAGGCCAACCTAGCCTTAATATGCATAAAAGTTAAGGCATTTTGTGAGTCGGAAAAACTCGGCCTAGACGTAATATATGTCCAAGGAAGGAAGTAAGGGAAGTAAGCAATATGTACATGGAAGAGGTAAGGGAGCAAAGGAAAAAGGGAAGGCTTTCCTCCCGGTCCTACTTACACTACTTATACTGAATATTCTAATCTGCCTGTTCAAGGCAGATTAGAACATACTGTGCACAATGTGTATAGAGATGAAGGGCAGATAGTTAGACAGATAGTAGGAATCTTGGCATGCTTACTGCCCTAAAATAAATCTTAACAGTAAAAACACGTTTATGCTATACCCCTGTTGGCCCGCTGTAATGAATATTTTTTTAAATGCTAAGATAGATGCTACGATACCTAACTGTTTTCACTTACGCATCCCTCGGAAGTTCATTTCCATAATTTGTATCTCTTATCCATCACTATCCACCCCTTTACATTTAAATGCTTATGACCTATGCAGCTACCACTCATTTACAGTTGAATTAAATAACAATATGAATGTTTACTCATCAGCAATGCAATGTTGACTGTTTGCCAGGAATTGCATGAAACATTTGAAGAGATGCCTGTACGCCTGTAGCGGAGATGAAATTTCATCAGATGTTAAAAATGTCACTCATCAACACATCAATGTATCAATTCTTGAGTTGCACGATATGAACTACTTTTGCAACTGATCCAAAAATATAAAACACAATCACTACACATTTCTTACAGCGAACTTCTCTATTTCCCACGAATCTCTTCTTACCATGAGTTCCTATCTCTCCTGGTTCAGATTTTATCTAATGGTTCCTCCTTTCTGTGTCAAGTAGGTCAAATATACCCCATCTTCGCTTGGTGTTTCTATTCAGAGGATTGAATTCTGAGGATTTTGCACCCATATATATTAGGATCCAAACGCTAGGGTGCAGACTTTTTTAAAGATGAGAACGGGTCTATTACCGCTGTTGTGAAATAGAAGTAAGATGCGAAAGGTCATCCTGAGAAGAAGACTACGGTCGGAGGGACATCATTTTGGACATTTCCGTCCACTTTCCATGAGGACAATCGGGCGAAAAAATCCAAAATTCCTTCCCAGCTAAACATATAGTTAAATAAATAACTTAATGTCAGAGATGAAATAAAGCATTTCTCCAACTCTGGTTTCCTTAATTCAAAGCGTTAAAACTGACGCAACACAGAGAAACTTTCTGCTAATCTTCCTAATCCCTAAACTGAAAAAACATGAAAAAGAGAAGATTCTCGTAACTCTCCGACGTTTGGAAATACCTCCGCTACGGCATCACGAAATCGCTCCCAAAACTTTATAGGACACTGCTCCCTATACGGTTAAGGTAGGCAGAGAGCGAATAGAGGTGAGCGCTGTGTTCATCGAGTTTCTATTGCGGACCGAGAAACTACCGCGCTAGGGAAGAGGTGTTCTGGTGACAAACCAGTTTCAGTAAACTCGAGGGAAAAAAATCACGGGAAGTCATAGGTTAGTGCTCAACTGGACATTTCTCATCGAGCTGCAATACATATTCCAATTTTATACAGGAATATTGTCGCTGGCACTTCCACTAAATACACCAACCAAGGAAATCATCTTATATACTTGTAATGAGGTATTTAAAGAGTGATTTACACCATACTGACTATTTTGGGCACTGAGACGAATTTCTAGCTTGTAATATCACCTAGGGAACTACATGACACGAGGGAAAACGTAGGATCTTTATGCTTTATGCATGGGTATTATCTCTATCCACGCTCTAAAGGTGGGTAGATGATCATGAGAAACATTTTTTCCGTGGACTGGGAAAACTGTTCGCACATTTGCACAAGCTACCTGCTTGTGCAAATGCGTTATACCACGCAAGCCGATTATCGGGGATATAACGGGGTATTTGAAAACATAAGGTATACTATATTACGTGGGAACCGCTTTAGCATGTTTCTTTCATTACGTGAGTACATTTTACTACGGAAAGTGAGCCAGTAAAATATATTTTTCTTCCCCTCGGCCACCCATCTCAAAGCCACGAAATATGAAAAAGAAAGAGAAAGATACAACATCTCTTTCGGAGGGCCAAATTTAGAGTACGCCGAATATTTATGGTATCCTTCCGAAATCAGTCTGATTGTACTATGTGTACAAAGAATTTTACAAGGAGTTTTAAAGGAACGTTCAAAAAACTTCTAAATCCAAGTAATTCATGCCTACTATGATAAATAATACGGTAATTGATTCGAGCAAATACCTAACTCGTCAACAAAATTATGTCAATTCGCTATTAGACAGCCCTTAGACACACGTTCTGTTACTCATTACAAAGAAACATAATTGTAACTACCGCCTCAATACCAATAGCTGTTTTTAGAGGGTGTAAACTTTTGAGACATATTTGGCAATGATGTTACATCTTTTGGTTGAATATACCTAACGTATGTTTAGTGATATTTAACCCACTGCAGACTAAAAATAATTTTTTAGCTTTAGATATGGATGTAGATGCCGGAATATCTCTTGTACATGCCTCAAACAATCCATGCTGGGCTCGCCAATGACAATATAAGTAAAAAATGAAATCGTAAGCCATCTCCGTAACTCATGCCGTCCAAATTGTCCAGGCGTGCGAAACCGCCAATGGGAGACTTCGCGGGGCAACTGGCGGTGGTGGCGCTAGCCTCCCTCACGTCCTTCCCCCCCCCTCCCCCCTCCCCGTCCACCCTATCAACTTACGACGGGAGAGTCCCGGTGTCCCTACCGAATGGAGATGTCAGGCGCCCAGCCGAGTGGACCAAGTCGCCGGCTGGGTGGGTGGGGAAGGGACGAGTCGCCCTTTTCGGGAGATGTGGTCATCCCATGAGGACATGGGGAGGGTACAAAGGGGGTGAGGAGGAGGAGGAGGAGATGAAGGCATCGAAATCGCTCTTCCCCCTTGATTATTTTATGTACGCACACACGTTTGCTTTATTATTTTCTTTTTCGTGGGCGCGTTGATAAAAAATTGGATGTTAAATAAAAGGGAGAATGAAGCAGGGGGTTAGAGGGACGGAAGGGGTGAGACACACACACACACATACGAAAGCGGACTTTTCGGTTTAAGGAGACTTCGCCGCGGGGGTGCGGACGGTAGCACGGACGCTCCAGTGTTTGTCGTTCACGGGCGGGGGGTGTGGCACGGCTGCAGGTGGGGCTGGCGGGAGGGTGAGTTTTCTCGGATAGGAAGGGTTGGCGCGCTACGCCGTTTGTATTAAGACACGGGAGGTAAAATGAAAGAGAGGGCGAAAGGAGGGGTCCGCGGGTACGGGTGTACAGAAATGAAGAGATGATTTATAAAAAAAAGTTAAGAGCACGGCTTTATTTGGGACGAGATTATGGGCTTATAAATTGCTTCCCGGAGTCAGTTGTATCGGATTTTTATGTTTGCCGAGTGTTCACGCGGAGCGCCTCCACTGCTGTTTATTTTTTATTAGACAGAGATAATGATTCGATTACGCCAAAGCGTGAACAATGATTTCCCTAGGAAAATGAATTGCAAAGAGACTTCCCAAAGAACCAAGTCACTCTTGCTGCGATCGACTCATGTTTGGAAACGACTGTACCCGCACTATTTGACTCCTACCTTAACATTTATGGATATTTAAAGCTGATCTGGTTGGTTAAATTTTCAAAAGGCTTTGCTGTCAAGAAAAACTGATATTAGCATTGGTGAGCATTCTTATCTGGAAAGGGTGCCAAAAGGGTGGCAAACGGGAATCGAATGAGAGTTTAATTTGCATAAGCATCCAGAATTTAAGGAATGTTCAATTAATTTATATTTTAGGGACTAAAATATGGAAAACATATATCTGCCGCACTTCTCAACTCAATTTATCGCATGTGGAAATTGGTGACGGGTTTTCGCATGCTTGATTTACTACACTGACCCTCTTATCACTATTTTGGAGTCACCACTCAAAGGTTTGCAATTTTCACCACGACATTAAATTCTCACACACTCCAGGGGGCCCAAAGAAGAACATTTTGCCAAATTAGCGGTCAAGGGAATTTTCTGACGCATAATTTCCTTTCACATTCAAAATTATTAACTTATGAAGCAAAACGGGAAGAAAATAATATAGAACGGTTAAAGGACTAATTCAAGGATATGATTTGATCTGCACTTGATCATTTGATTTGCATCAAAATCACGATATTAAGCGGTTCTTTTTACTAATTCCGCACTTGCTACCATTATTGGCCCTCCTTGAGAAGACCATATTTGATCACCCAAAATCGGTACCCGGAGTGTTAAGGAGTTATGTAGTACCTATCTAACCTAACTTTAATCCGGGAGAGCAACAACCATCTCTTGGCGAACCTGTGACCTTTCGGTTGTATTGCAAGTGCGTTACTAAACTGAATACATCGGCCTCGGCAATGAAGATAAATAGGAGTATGTCAATGAAGGAGACAGATTCAGCAAGATGAATTTTGCATACACACATTGATGCATCGCATCACATATGATGCGAAAAAAATAGGAAACTTTAATTTTCTTTTAACTGGTGACCGCGTCGACTTCCTTCCTTCAATCCTAGGGAAAGAAGAATTTACATGTCAAACACTGCGAAATAATGAGCTCTAAATCAAATACACGAAGTCAGCATTTGAGCCCTTTACAATGGCCTCCTAATTAAATAGAATCACGTGACCTTTATACAGGTCCATGAGGCTACTTCAGCGCACTTTGGAGGACGTCACCCGTGGTGCGAGATAAAAATGGCTGCGTGAGAGAATTACGACACCTGGTGGAACGTGTTGGAGTTACGTTCACCACGAACAACCCGAGTTGGCCGGGAACACATCCGCGTAGAACACGGGAGACTTTGAGCTTCCTCACTCTCCTTGAATGGAAGGGGTAAAACCGGCAAGAATGCAAATAAACTACCAAGGAAAAAAGATATTGAGGTTCGAGGCACAATGAAGGAGGTAAGCTTCGGTGTTACCTCGGGTTGGCCATTACTTTTTAGAAACACCGAGCAAAATATATGTTAGTTGCGGATTTTTTATCGCGTGTAATCCACGCTCTGCAATCCATCAAAACTCACGACAACGTTAAATCAAAAATTTATGCAATACTTCCCAACATCACTTTCAGAAAAGATGCACGTTTAATGAATGAAAGTTTACCGCTATGAGCGAACAATTATCGAATGAATATAAAAATAGATTTATGAAAAATAGTCAACGAATGATGTAAGGAATACGGGCATTGAAATGCAGAGGAATGGATTGAAGGTAGTTACCACAACAGTTGGGAAGCAGCCAAGACCAACTATTGAATCAAACCAAGGACTGACACAATGTAATAGGACAGAGAAAATATGCACAAGGAAGGTCGGTAAATAGAGAAAGCGGAAGGGGATACAGGTCCACATCAAAACACATTTATCAACCCCATATTAGTTATTTGCATTTGTCTAATAAACTGCTTTGATGTGAGTGATAGTGACAACATGGAAAAAGTACACTACTTCCATCCTACGCTAAGATTGCCAAGTTAACAAGTAGCCATATCAAGATATACTGTTATGTATTTGATATCATTCATGACCGTAATGTTGCCAACACAAATCAGCAACTATAATTTGGAAGAAACTGTGTACCTGGTTATATTATTCTTTCATTATTTGCTCAAACGTTCTATCCAATGTATTACTAGCGTTCTTTGATTTCAATAGTTATCAACTTCTATGGCTCTCGTCATCTGATATGCGTCCAATGGAAAAAATATCTCCATTAATTTCTACGGAACACAATTTTCTATGTGTCTCCAATGAATGAAAAATACAAGAGACTCCTTTATTCACCACCTCGGAGCAGATTACCTACACTGATTATTCTCTCGAATTAAAAGCCTAATTCCTATGTGCTACTAAGACGGATATATGTTTCCAATAAAAGAAAGGTGTTACAGAATATTACTGAGATAAAGCTTTTGGCCAAATTTTAAGTTTTTTTTAATTGGAAGAAAATACTAGTTCCTCCGTCAACCAGGTTGGTTACAACACATCTGTAGAAAAGAGAGCTATGAGTAAAGACCGCTTACGCTAAATGTGCAAGATTTTGGTGGAATTACGCGCAGCATGAAATAGTCGGCGTATTACTGAGCCTTGTCGAGCAAAGTGTGTTGCGCTCCTATGAAAAAAGAATGCTAAAACATTTCAAACACTAGAACTAGAACCTATATTTCTTGAACTAAACACAGATAATGCGTTGAAGGGAAACAACTGAATTCTCATGGTAATATGTATTTAATGCCAACTTTTGTATTTTGTATGAGCCAACTTTTATATTCTGAATCAGTCATTGCATTTGGGGCCCAGGAAAAAGTACCCGAAAAGGGCATAAGAAGAAATTGTCTATGAGGTGGTACGTATCTTGCAGCGTGAGCGTCGGGAGGAAAGAGAAATGGTGGTCCATCCGTGGTGGGATGTCAGCAGAGGAGCCTGCCGTTGTGAAAGGGGGCGGGGCCGCTTGTGAAGGGGTGGGAAAAGTTAATTGGATTTGGGGGCAGAGGTCGGGAGAGTGTGGGGACTCGCTCGTGTTTCGCCCCTTGCGCACGCTAGGTATTCATATTTAGTGGTCCATAACGAGACGAAGCTGAGTCGTCGGAAACAAAGGAGAACTTCATCATGGAGCGAGGGACGATGCGATGGATATCTCAAGGAAGTGGACAACGGAGGTCACACTTTCACGCAGAGCGGCGTTCCATGAAACCATCTCAAACACGGGTCAGAACTGCTCTACATCTCCGATTATTTGCTGATATCATCGGGAGGCATGCATCATGTTGTTGCTTCCAAAACCTGTATTTCCCAAAATTTCTTGCTCTTTTTAATTTTACACCAACGATGGCTGAAATATAACGCATAATGGAGGCACTTCATTTATAATCTCAGTGAATTTCCGTACGCAAAGTCTGCTGATTCCATTCATGCGTCTTGAGACCTATATGCAGAGATGAATTCAAGCATTAAAGCTGTTGAATTAGCTCTCATAGAATCTGATAAATTATATTGCTGAAAATAATGCATTGCCCACAAGTACCTAGTCACAGCAGGAAAAATTGAAATTCCATTTTTTTTTACCAATTATGACCTAACGAAATACATCCACGGAATTTCTGTGCATCACACATTTTCTATGTACTTCCAAAATTCAGCAATGAAATCAAAAACTCGCTATCTAACGCTTGCGATATTTTCCACCGTAATATCTCCAGGTTCAAATCTTGTCAGATTTAATTTTGAAAATTTCCTCTTCTCAATTCTCGGCGCTGATGGTAAACTACCACTCCATGACCACAATTTCCATTAAAATATCGTGTATTCCACGTCTATTTTAAAATAAGTAAGCAGTAAATACATCGATTCGAATGATATATGTTACGTACTTTATGTAAAGTCGATGGTTAATACGAGCTCATAAATGGTATGAGTGATTAAATAGAGAGGTTGTTTTTTCAATTTGTGCTTAGCTTCATTGTAACAATTCGTCATTTAATATATTACTTTTGAAGTTCACATTTACCAAGCTTTGTGGATTCAAGTTTGACATAAACCCTTCCTCAATACATAAATTGATCCACTCATCCTATGGTACCAATTTTTCCTACACGCAATAAATATAAGGAGTGCCCGATTATTTTTGCTAACTAAAAGAGCGGTGCGTAGTTTGGTTCGGAATGCCAAGCCTTCCCGCATACCAAATGAGATGTAACAAAAAAACTTTTATTTAGATGGGACGGAAAATTATATGGTGGTGGAACCAAAACCTAAGTCAAAACTTTCTCATGGATCTCCTGGAAGAAAATTGCCAAATTCTGGTTGCCTATCAACTTATTTCCCAGGCCTCCGAAAAGGTCTGAGCCGCCAGCTGCAAAAAAAATCCCACCACAATCAATGAACTCTTTCATCGACTCAAAGGAAATGGAATTCTTCCGAGAGCTTTGTCATCTGATAAACGAATAAGACCTAATTGAGGAGAAGGGGCCGGGGGAAAGCGGTTGGCGTTGAGCATTCGGGTCAAAGTGAGAAAGGAGACTACTGACTATTGCTAAACGGGATCCGAGGCGGGTAAACATAAATAACAAAAAAGAAGCGGGACGCGTGACCTTTTTTTCTCTTAGCTTCTTTCGAAAAAGACAAAAAAAAAAGAAAAGATCATTGCGTGCCTCCGCGCGTGTGTTTGTGCGGAGACGACGCGGGAGGAGGCGCAGCGGGATGAACCATTGAAAGTCACAAAGGGAAAGAACGTGAGGATGTGTTTTGAAATAAAAAATAATGTCTCGGCTGCGGGAGAAGTCGAGAGAGGTGTCAGTTTGGTGGAGTGCGCCGAGCAAGCAGGTGGAGGGAGTCCTTGTGGAGGACTGTTGTGAAGAGAGAGGAAAGCTATGGACGTTGAAGAAGGGGAGAGAACGGAAGAAGATGAATGACCGAGTAAAGGTACGAAATTAAATGCAAGGCCCTCATTATTTTCTCCGGGGAACTACGTCTACCATACGCCCTCGACTGCTTTGGCACGGAGGTGTCCGAAGGTTGTGATTTTTAGCTGAATCCGACGGCCGGCGAGAATTGCTCGACATTTATACATAAAACGAGCCTATAAAATATTATATAAAACACTGACGCACAACTGGGGGGACTTCCATAAACGAACCACATTTGTCAACAAAGAATATATAAATAATTTTCAATGGCTCGCTCGGAATATAAGGAAGCAGTAAAACTTAAAAGATTTTTGACTTAGGAGAGATCTATAAAAGTGGCAAACCAACTAATTTACTCTTTCTTTATTTCCCATTAACCTGTTGGGGGGCGAGTATAACCTGGCTGCCATAACAAGAATTGACTCTCTCAAGCATAGCCAACATGACTTTAAGACAAAATTCCATCATGATGAGTGGCTATTGTTTTCCTTCCGAGCTCAGAAGTAATATATTGGACACAAAACACGGGCTCGGCATGCCTGAATCATTGCTATAATAGACGCGGGAAGTAATTGTCATGAGTTAAATTTGCATAGAGCTCCGAGAGAAATTAAAATGACTCTGCCAGATGTGTTTTCAAACAAAAAAAAAACTTAATCTTTGATCTTTCGTACCATTCCAACATTTTTCAACCCCAAAATCCAGTAGAGTGCTTGAAAACCATTTTTGGTCATCCCATTTTCACGCAGGGTACCCACATCACCTTAACTAAAAATGGGCACAGTTGTCGGCATACTCTACATGACATTCCGACTCAAAAGTACAACGACACGACAGTGTACATGAATCCTGATGATGTAAGGTTCACTTGGGAACAACGATTTCTTTACCTGGGCACAGAGTTTTCCCATGGGATTAAATTTAGTCGAAAATAGTCATCAATACATTTTTTTTAGCGTGGCGAAACTAGTCATCAATAAAGTATTTTTTTTAACAGGTGAATTGCTAAATATTTTTTCACTTCCTTGCAATGTACTTCCACCAGGTACTGTCAGTTTCCATCAACTACATTTCCTTCTAGCTTCGATCATGGCTAGTTACTCGGTTTCCAGGACATCGAGACTTACTCGTATTTTCTAGCTTTTGCTTCCAGAGCTTAACATTGATATTGTCCTTTTCTCTTCGTAAATGAAAAGTCGGCCACCACTGGTACTCGTACCCATATCTTAGTAATGATTCTAGTACTCTATCCACAAAGCTAATACAATTCCAACAAAATCGGCATCGTTTTTCAAACGTGCATCATTCTCTCTGATGCAAGGTGATTAAAATTAGAATGGAACTCCTCTTTTCTTCCATCTTTCCCAGAACGTCTAAGTTTCTCCCTTGGTCAATCTAATTCATTTCATCATGATGCCGTAGCACCACATTACTATGCTTCCAATAATGAATTTTCTGCTGTTGATGTCACCCATTACTCACTATCATATATATTTTTTTTTGCATCCGGACTGCTCTCTTGGCCCATATACCCCTGGGATCCCGATAGGCATTTGCCTGTCATCAGGTTTCCCAGGGGCTGAACCAACAGAGCTTCACAAACATCCATGCCCTAGGTGGAGAAAAACCCACCCAGGTGGGGCTCGAACCCACGATCCTAGGATTAGCAGGCGAGGACTTTACATCGCCGCCACCTGGGCCGGCAAAGATGAATGCTACAGATGCTAGTTCTAATGAAGCGTTTCCAATACATCATCAAAAAATGGAAATTTTGATCAAATACAGGCATTCTATCCATTGCTACTGACCTAGCGCGACCAACAACCAAGGTTATTAGCACTCGGAAGGAGAGTTAGGAAATTTTTAAGCAGCTAGAATTTTAGGGAGTGGAGCAATGGTGGAGAGAAACTCCCTGTCGGTATTAAAATGCTCCCTAAGGAAGGGGTACTTTTTAATTTCCCATGCTAGGGGAGGGGAAACTCCTCCTTAGACAAAGCAGTCAGGTAGAGACCAGTACTTCGATGAAAAATTTGCTAATGCTAGGATTCGAACACGGATCCTCGGGATGGAAAAATAGTCCTCTTACCACCACACCAACTGGACCCCCTATAAAAAAATTGCCAGCGCAATTAGAAATATATTGCTTAAAAATACGATTTTCAATGTAGATTTGAAAAAAAAAATTTTCGAATGTGTTTAAATTTATATGCTCGAAGAGTTATTAAAAAATAAAATTGAATGTGCAAGGATATGAGATACTATCACCACAGAAAATTTAAACGCATCTGTTCAGGAAAAGAGGACACTACTTCCGGTTGAGGAACAAGATGAGCTCTGTAGTACGTGATGGAATCAGCGAAAATGTGACGTTTTAAAAGATTCTCTCTAGCCCAGGGGCAAAATTATGGATGATAGACATCTAAATGAATGAAAGAGAACTTCTTTAGAATGTTGGACCGACGGTTGGTTAGAGTTTTTGCGTGAACCTGTCCTTTCTCAATCTCTTGTTTTTCATTTGTCATCCAAATAAATCATCTTTCAAGATTACAGCTACCCTTTGGCTTGTATTGACCAGATTCATCACCAGGCTCTCACACTTCCGGGGTAGTCTGGAGCTACAATAACCTTTCCACCCTTTGGAACCTCTCACTAAGAGCAGGATAATGCCGACACCGTTTGTTTCATTGACCTTACTCCACACCCCAACATCCTAAGTACACCCCGATACCCACCTATTCCAACAGCGAAAATCTATTCCGCCACCTATCACCGGAAACTATTCAACCACTATTATTGTAAAACATTCATTCTGTTCTACTACAACCTTATATGCACTAAATAAGGAGGATAAAGGGTTCATAAGAGTAGAGGCTCCCGCAAAATCACTTATTTAACATCTAGCGATTTTATTACGCTCCATTCCTGGAAGACTTTACACACATACATACTGGTCAAGAATTTTGTCCCGAGCCTGATTCCATACGGCCGTAAAATATTCAACCTCCGGAGGCCATTGAGAGAGAGTTTCTGGCTCTAGCGGCACCAATGCCCTGTTAAGAGCAGCAGGAAGGCTAGAATTACGTAAAACACTGCGCGGGAGTGAAACGGAACGGGATAAAAAAAGAAACAAAATATTTCAGGACGCTTAATGCGTTTCGCACGAAATCGCGGATAAAAGCTTTTTCAGCGCCTTCCGCCAGAGGGAACGAGGGAGGCATGGAGAGAGGAAAGAGGAGCGAGATAGAGAGAGAGAGAAAGACACTTAGCATAACGTGTCATGAATATTAATCCGGTGCATGCCCTAGGTGGCACGATTAGGTCGGAGCAGGGACGCGGGAGGGATCAATCATAGGGGTAATAAGGAGTGGTTAGGGTCGAGAGGTGAGAGCCTAAATGGGAACGGTCGGAGGCGAAGAATGGGGATTAGGGTGTTGGTGGGTTGGTTGAGTGGGTCGGCGAGCCGCGAGCACGCCCTCTCATCACGAGCCAATGGAACTCTCATCCACATCCTCGCTCTCAAGGAGAGAGAAACAGATTGTCTCTTTGTTCCCTTTCCAATGCACCTGGGTGTGGAACACGGCTAAAGACTCAAATGCGAAGGAGTAAGTTGAAACAAGCAGTGCAATAGAAAGATGAATGTGGGGTAAGTATCCAATGAAGCAATCGACAAGTCTCACCCAATTAAACATTCAAAATATTTTATTGAAACCGCGATAAGTATTATTTAAAGGAAATGGGTCCGTATGGTGGCTAGAGTACCCACTGGTCTTTACGAAAGTTTCGGTTCAAATCTCAAATATGGCTAAATTTTCAAAGAGACCCTGATCAGTAATTTAGTCTGGTGCAGAGAGAACTCCAAGTACCGTAATTCGTCGATTTTGTATTTTTTACCAAGAAACCTTTCGAATCGTTCGTTAGAGGTAGGCTTACGTTGACGCCATGTTCTTATCGGTTTTTCATCCTCTCTCTTTTGTCTTACCTCTTAAAAAATAATTGCCAGGCCTTAATGACGAAAATTGACTCAGTTTTCAGTTGCCTCACCTAGGGGCTGTTTGAAACCGTCGGAATTATCTCGAATAGGTAACCAAAGAGTCCCGTGGTATATGCACAAATGGTTCGCAAAGTTGGTGGGTTAAATCACTGATTGCAGCCTCATTCATTGTTTCCACTTGTGTTTTATCTCATCTGGGGCTCTGTAGTCGAGACGGATGAGAAAAAATCAAGTGAAAACAATTAATGATATGTAACGAGCGATTCAGACACACGAAATATGAAAAACATTCGTGTTTATACCACGTGATTCCTTGGTAACCAATTAGAAGAAATCCCGACGGTTTCAAACACAGCCCTCCTAGTTACGACTGATTATTGATAGAAAATAAAAACTAATCATTTAAGCTAATCGTCATTTTGATAACTCATGTTTAATACCTGATTGGTAGATGCAGATATTTCGTATTTGTCTCTTCAACTTGTTCGTGCGGTTAAGTGACAGCATTAACAACTGGCAAACTGTGACTAGCACTTTTCGCAGCACCAAATTATTGATTCATCGTAGTAATTTTAAATCTCTTTCTTATAACATCTATGCTTGGTATACCTACCATATGAACATTTCAGAGAAATGAAATTATTTGCTATAAAAAAATGGATCGTTACGTAATGGACAAAAATGAGAAAATATTCATGTAGCCCTTGTATGCTATGCTAATACGTATTGGACACAGCTTGAAAATATGCGACTGAGAGACATGCCCAGTGACATAAAATACGTTTCCTCAATGCCTCCCATTTGGTTCTCATGCAGATGATTACTATTTTCACTGCATCGAAATGGACTGCATCGCCCCGGGGCGATAAATCTCTCTCTTTTCCTCCCCGCCCTCCTGCTAAGAGAGCCCTGGACCCGAGGGGACCAAAGGCAGACCCGCGTCGCTTTGCGTCACGTGCACCCCTGAAATCATAAACCAACTCCCTTCCGACACGCGGTCATCAATAATGTCCCATTGTTTTACTCATCCGAGACCTGCACTCGTTCCGTCCACCCATCAACCCTTACCTTGTCTCTCGATTACATTTTAACGGGTCTCCCTCTCTCGCACCTTGATGCTGCAATTTATGGTCAAAACACAGAGGTGTCTCCCGCCCGGTTATTGATGTCCACTTAATTTAATGTCCGAGGTGTGGTAATGCTGCTTTTCTCTTCGGAATGCTGAATAAATTTGTCAACCTTTTCAATATTTATAAGACAGGTGAGTAAAAAGCACGAGGTTATACACATGAAGGCGCTCTGTTATCATTGTGGGTAGGTCCTTATTTTCACTCGAGCACATACGTGGAAGTGACAACTTGACAAAAATAATTTGATTTTTTTCACTCGAATATCATTGCGTACTGCCTGTGTTATCGATTAACTATCACCGAGTCCTAACATATATTTCTTACACATTCCAGAACAGACAATTGCATACTGTGGATATTGATATTTCATTAAATCTTTTACAGTGTGTTTCCTTAATAATAGAAAATTTTCTATGGTAAAAAAATGCTAAACATGTGAAGATTACGTATGCAAATGCAAGATGCTTCACCACTGCTGGATGGCAAGCACAAAATAAGAATTTCACACTTCCGGGGTGTCAAAATTCAGTCTTCTTCATTTTATTTATACATTGGTTAGATTGAAATAAATGGTTTACTACTCTATCTTGGCTCATGACTCTTAGTTTGATGATGTCTCCATTTGGTATCAGACAGCGGTCACGGTTCATAGTGCCAGCTAGCCCACATGCTTATAAAAGTCGTGTTTTTCCATTATTTTATAAAGAACTTTACATTTAAGTTTTAGAGAATAATTGGCAAAGATCTGGAAGAATACGTTTCACTACTTGCAAAGATTTCTTGGGATTTACATTTATGGAAGGACTACGACAAGAAAAATTTGAGACAGGTACTTGAGCATTCATTAGGCCATTGTTCACGTAACCTCATGCGATATCTAGTCATTTCCCTTTCCATAGAGTGGAAAGTGGTTTTTAAATCTTATTCTGTTACTATACTCCGTAAAATATCGCACTCATCCCTTAAATAACGTGATGCTCCTTGGATGCGCCACACTAAGAAACTTCATGGCACACCCTCGGTACAATTAGGGATATGAATAACGGTAAATATATCCAGTACGAGTGTAACAATGTATAACATTAGTAGCTGCATGTTGATATAAGGACTTGAAGCCAACCCAACTAACAGCATGTTTTTACATGTTTGCTCTGCTATTTTTATCTTTTTTTTAAATAGTGTAGTTTAGAACAGTATATAAATACTCATCCTTTTTTATGCATGATATGTAGTGCATGTTTGGTGAGAATTCACCCCCTGCCACACACCTTTATGGTGGCTTGCAGGGTATTATGTAGATGTAGATATGTAGATGTAGCATTGTTGAATCAATCGCGAATCTCTGCATTCGTTTGGAGCAAGGGTGAAAGTTGAGCGTGACAGAGGGCAACTGGCACCATTCGGCCTTTAGAGGAGTCTCATTAGGAGAGGGCAAGTTACATTTGCATGCGAATTCCCATTCTCCGCCTCTGAAGCCCTTTGAAGCGCGTGAAAGGTCCGGCCATTTCTTTATCTCCCCCCATTATTGCGCGCGAAAGAACACAAAGACATTGGGGCTTGGCCAAACTCCAATCACGACTTTGAATCTCCAGAAAGTGCGTGAGAGCGGGCGAATCGAAGAATGGGACGTGATGCAGTGAGAGAAGAGTTGCCAACTCTTGAAGAGTTGATGCCGCGGATTGTCCGTTCCACAAGCAAGATATTCAGGGATATTTAAGTGTATATCATAACTTAAATACACCTTTAGTGTGAGCGCTTCATTCATACACTCCAAAAAGCTCCAGTTTTATGAAGATCGATATTGGACTGCCTAGAGGAATAATTTTGGACGATTCAGCAAATTTTCCACCAATCGGATCGCCACAAGTTCTTGCGGAGCCCCGGGCACTATATTTTTCGAGTACATAGAAGGAACATAGTCATTAGAACACAGGAATATAAATACAATGATCACTATAATTTAACATAATTTATTTACCAGTCTTAGCTTTTACTGTCGTTGAACTAAAAAGTACCAATTCATGTGATTACCAAGGTCCTAATGTAAGTCCCTTGGAGGTGCTGGGCCCGGGGCAAATACCCTACATGCCCGGCTCAAAGTGCTGCTGTCGCTAACAGAATCATTCTAATTGAACCAGTGGGAGGAAACATTTGAACATTGAGAGGATCTTTCAGAACCCCTCTTGATTAATGTACCGGTAGCATTGTCCTTCTTTTTCAATCCCAACTGCATTGACTTATTCATAGACTAACAATGTAAGTACGAGTTAGATGGTTGCATGGCAAGGGATTAGCCACGTTGAATCACCGGTTCCCGTCAGATCACCGAAGTTAAGCAACGTTGGGCCGGAACAGAGGTTGGATAGGAGACCCTCCTCCATACCTCTACCGCGGTGCTCTTGTCCCCTGTCTGCGAGTGGCGGACAGGTTAAATTTAGGTTGGAACAATGGATCTAAAGAGGTCTGAGTGCAGGAGGGCTCCAAAAGCCATCGCCCACCCCTCCCCCTCCTTGATGGTTGTATTGGTGGATAAATCAGAGAGGAAAACACCTCATTCCGGGAGACGGTAGATTTTAATATTATTGCTCGATGTTGGGAGTCGAATTTTAAAACCGGGCGAGTTGACCACACTAGTTAGGAGAGGAGGTCTTGAGAGAATGAGAATGAAACGGGTGGGCGGGAGAGACTTAAATGTCTGCGGGAAGCCTTGATCAAGCTTTCCTACCGCAGCAGCGAGGGTGGAAAAAATTGCATCAGCCCGAGTCAGAGAAAATCCTCCTGGTGTCTCCTCTACCGATGCTTTTATCTAATATTAAGCGAATATTGTGAAACCGTCGATCTTCATGCTGACAAATCAGGATATAACTTGATTGCAGGATGATATACCGAGGAAGGGAGGGGATTGGGTTAATATGTCATCTAGATAAATGGCCTTCCATGCCCAGAACCCGGGATTAAATCGTGTCAATAGGAGAGATCTTTCATCAGCGGAATACCGATCTCTACTTTTGTGTTGCGTTGAGAGTCCAGTTTAATTATTCTTAAATACTTGATGTCTTCCATTAGAAGTAGGACCATATTACAACAGAGCCCAAATATTAAAGATTAAGGAAAGAAGAGACTTCAGATGCCTCACATTGGGATATAAATGCCTTAATACCGGACTTCCAAAGTGCATAAACGACCGTCTAAAGACTTTCGACGAAGTACGCGGAAGATCCACTAGGGGTGCTTCCACTAACTTCCGTCATCCGCCTCATTGAACTGAACACATGAATACTTCATTCACCACCAGCTTCATGCGTCTATACAGCAGCCTCCCGGCAGAATTCTAAAAGATACACAGTTATATAGGCTTTCACAAAAGATTTTTTCGCCGCATTCTGACGTCACCGGAAATAGAAGGAAATATACATATATGTCGTGATAGGTTTTTAACGTGAATAATTATTTCCATATGGTTCTACAACAGTATTGACAATTAATATACCCATTGGGGTGGGTTTACGGGATGGGCGATCATTTATTGCAAATCTAGCTATAATATTACGCCTGGTATATGAGTTCCGTCCTTTCAATGCACCTTATTTGGCAACCATCGCCATTACAAATAGTACAGTTGGATGCAAGTGGGCATAGTCCCTTGTCGTTTTAATCATAAAAAACTTCTCCGAATTATTATGAATGGCCAAATATTTTCATGGCATTAGAACAATTGTGGTCATTCCCTTCTAAAACTGCACTACATATTGAAGAACTGACTGTCAAATGTATCTCATGAAACTGGAACTCTTGGTAACTACATAAAGACCACGGGGTTACCACAAATTAGGCAATAACGTTTACGATCAAATATATAATGATGAAATAATAAAAATGGAAAGTGAGGTGGACGTAGGTGTTAGAAGGACATTGGAAAATTGGTGTGAGCTCATTGTCAAAGGTAACGAATAGCTGAAGTAGTCTTTACAGGGAAGAATATGAATGAAGTATGCGCGGAAGACTGTAAGACTGTAGTTGCAAATTTATTCTATATGGAATGAGAGCAGGTAGAAGATATGACAAGTAAGAGAGAGTTTAAGTATAGGAAAGTAATTGGAACGAAGGTCAGAAAGGACCCAAGTTAATTGATCATAGAAGATATTAATCATCCAAAAACCTACAAATGTTGGAAGTATAAATGAGACTATGATTTCTCACAGTCGCACAACCTTGCTCAAGGGTGGTAATAGAGGTTGGAAAAGGACAGAACGAGAATCGGGAGAGAATGGAATGGATAATGCAAGGGGGAATATACGAGAGACAGCATTATTGGGAGACCTCACTCCCATTCTCACGTCGCGATACACTCCAAGGGGAAGAGATCCGTATCGCTTTCCATCTTCGGCATCGCTAACTTCGACTCCGTATCCCCGTTCCCTCCACTCCAACCGGCCCATCGGTTCTCCAGGCGCTCTCCAACCGTTCCCCTGACTTCACCGTTCCCCGCACGATTTTCGTGGACACGGAGCCGAAACAACTGACAACCGAGCGTGGAATTTCGAGCGGCCGAGCGACGTGGATCACGTTCCCTATCCACACGTTTCGCCTTCTTGGGGCGCACACTTTTCCGGCAGATCGGCGAAATTCGGTCTTGCCAATTTTGACGCCGGTGTGCTAAGTGTGCGTGCGCACTCGGCTTAATTTTTATCGCGGCCGAAAACTCACGGGAAATGTCAATTGGGCGGTGGTGTAGAGAAATGAGAGAGAGATAAAAACATAAGACTGGACCAGAAAGTTTAACCGCGGCTCGAGAAATATACACGGAAGACGTTTTAACACTGAATTATTGCGTCGCTGCCGCAAAACAATGTCTATTTAAGAGCTCGGGGAAAAGGGTTAGGCGCCACCGATGGAATTTAAATTCGTCGGCTCAGTCGAGGAAATTGTGTGAAGAATTTCTCCACTTTGCGGTGGAGGAAATGAGTTGCTAAACTGGAGAAATCTGCCAGTCCATCGCCATGAATTATATATCACTTCTGCCGCATACCACTCACACGTGTATGGAATAAACTGGGATACTTTATTTGACGCGAATAACATGCTTGATAAATATTTAATTATCTTACTTAAACCCACTTAGACCTTTTTATATAACATTATATCAAAGGTAAAACGAAGATAACCTTACTTTTCCTATAGGGAAAGTTGAAACCATGCAAAAATATCTCATTTATTTTAATTAACAAATAAGCGTCTCACTCCTAAAATGGAAGATAGGGTGACTGCAAACACTTGCTGCTAATTTTTTCATCAAATCGCTAGATCTTCAAAGCTACAACCAATTTTTATTGCTCCTAACGATTATTTGGGTTACTTAAGAAGAGCATTGAAATGACAAATTTACGGGAAGATCATTTGACTTTGCTTCACAGGTTTAGTAGAGTGTATATTGTTCTTCAATGCAATATATTTTAGAAAGCTTGAAGGGGAGCGTTCACTCCGATCCGAAATCGCTAATTTGTACACGAAATCGTTAGATGCAAACGCAAATTGAATTTTAGTGAAAAAATTAATCTTCTAACCAGAGTCATTCACTGATAGATCAAAAATTAAAATCAGCAAAATGTGACGCCCACCGAATGAGGTGAGTTAAGGATTACTTACATCATCCACTTCCCGTCCTTGACTGTTTTTAGAGAAGGGAGGGAAGTGACGGAGGGGAGGGGGGTCGGAAGGTCTGCTTGCCCAGGCCCTGTCGCAACCACTTCCATTGGCAGAGTCAGATATGTGTGCCCCATTGTGATAAGGCGAAGGAGCCTCGCGGTCTCATTCATGATTGGACATCGTGGTTGGCGTACTAGGCCTTTGTACGGCCACTATTCCGAAAGGGTTAAAAACATCAGTTTTTCCGCTTACAGGCCGAGAACTAATTGACAGATCAGAAAACGGAAACATACGGCTAATTTTATTTTACAAACTCTATCAGATTCGGCAAAAAATATGGCAAACGACCCCTTTGTCAATGAAGATGTGAGAAACCTTTTACAGGTTGGCGATGCCGAACGAGATTTCGGTTTAGAAGTGAAAGAAACGCAGCTTCCTCACTTCATATTGAAAATACTATCACTCAACGAAGGCTACAAATACAGTCATAATATAAGAAAGACAAAAAATATTATTCGAACATTAGTTTGCGAGTTTCACTATCGATTATCACAGAAAGATTGACATAAAAAAATGAAATGTCAAAAAGGATAAATGGAAAAAAATAGATCATGATTTTAAACGCTTGTAGCCCACGATTATAAAATTTCTAAAATTAGGTGAAGGACCATTCAATAATATTTGGAATTTATAAAAAATATAATTGACTAATAGTTTTAAGAAAATACCAAAAGGCAAACCTTAACACCTAAAAAATATATGTACATATTTCCATTTACTGAAATAGTGATGAAAACTGGGTAACTTAAATACTTCGTAAAAACAAATATGATTATGACTTAATATATTAATAATCTCACCCTAATTTTATTGATCCAACAGGAGTTATATGGTGCTAAAATTAAGTATACTAATTCCTTAAGTTCCCTTATTTTCTGAAGTTAAAAACAATTTATAGATAATATGTGGACGAAATATGACTAGGTACTGAAGTGCAATTGTAATATGCTTTACTATTTTATTGGTATATTGTATGGACTAACGGACAAACATTGCTCGTAGAAGACTAGTTATATAGATAGAGCGATGATACTGTCGAGTGGGAAGAATCTAGACCATTAAAAGTTAATAGGGAAGAACTTGAAAAAAAGAATAAATCACATTTGATTTCCTTTCACAGTATTGAGAACGAAATTAGGCGTAGGAATAGGAAAATACGCGGACAATTATGTTGTTGAAGAGGCAATTACTTGTTAGAGAGGCATGGGTGAGGGGCACTTACGAATATACTGGAAAAAATCGCAACAAGTTTGATATAGAGTGATCCGTTCATGACTATGTACCCTTGACGTTATAAAAAGGTATGAAATTAAAAAAGTTAAATGATATATTTTTCACACCTTTAGAAAGTAAAACCCTACCAGTTCCGCACTCTCGTGTCATTATCAAGGGTACTCTAACCCTTGTCAATGACACGAGGGTGTCGAAACCGGTAGGGTTTTACTTGCTCAATAAAGCGTGAAAAATACATCCTTCAAGTTTTTCTATCAGTATGTCACTTTTTTTTTTTTAATATCTCCTTCTTCCATTCAATTTCTATGAAATTGAAGGAGCGCCTTACTTGATGCGATTGTGGTAAGGACCGTGAAATTGCAGTGGGGTGTACCAATGAAGCAATGAATAATTGGAATATTAAGGGATGAAAGTAGTCTACCTGTAAATGCAGCGACTAATTAAAGAAGGCAGAAAGAGATTCTAGATATGTTAAAAGAGATGAGAGAATAATCCAGGGTGGTAGAAAAATAAAGTAGAATCCGATCGTAATTCCAAATATGGTGAACAAAAGGTAGGAATTTCGCAGAAATAAAAAAAAACACACTTTACCATGGAAACTCTTAAGCAAAAGAATGTAGAGCCATTTTCTTTTGATTAGGTCTTGGTGATCTTCACCCCCTGCCACACACCCTCGCGGTGGCTTGCAGGGTATCGTGTAGATGTAGATGTAGATGTAGGTAGTAAAAAGCATACGTGAGGCTTTATGAGTCGTAATTAAAACTTAAGATACAAGTTGGTTATGACCTAGGGAGTGGTATATCTATGCCTAAATTTCTTAGATGGAAATTATCGTCAGCAAAATGGGAATTTCAGAATTGAATGCAAGTTACGTAATAATGTAAGTTATATGCTATGCTGATATTGCTATGGAGAGCTACTTTTACTACAATACTCAATATTTTTGGGGAATAGACAAGGTTTTTGAAGTGAAGTAATAGTAGTGGGGACGGCGCAGTGGTGTTAGCCAGTTGGTGATCTTCTGGCCTGGCATCCCAAAGATGTTTGCATCCCACCCGGATATTGAGTTGTCCTAGGATTAAGATTTTAGGTTATACGGTGTGAAATAGCCTTAGCCGTTAGAGCACCTAAAACCAAGAGTCTTACTTCTAACGATGGTGATGGAAACCTGGGCATTGCATTAATATAGGATATAGTTATATGGCCATCCTTACGAAACTATTACCAGCATTTCCATCTGTGAATCATCATATCATTATCCGGCCCACCGGAGGGCTTATTTGGTGGAAATATTCTCCTTATCACTCACTCATGGCTTATTGTCACCCCGAGAGTGAGCTATACATATTAGTGTGGATGAAGACCGTCAAGGTGCTTAACGATGCAATTCACAAAATAAGACATTTTAAATATCCTCCACACTGAAACATATTAAGGATCAAGTTTCAACTGAAAAATTTCAACTAATTTGGGGGATTAGATCCCGAGCCCATGGGATAGTAATGACGAATGAATAAAATTAACAAATGCAATTTTCATCTTGTATTTAATAAAGACCAACCATGGTTCCGACACATTATTTTCATGGCCGGTGGCTAGTGTTGAATGCCAGTGCTCTAGCAACTAACACGTAACCCAAACCTCATGCAATTAAGGGAAGAAAGCAGGGGAGATCAGCTTGAAATCACCAATCGAAGAGCTGATTACTAGTAGCGAGGCCAGTTCCACGTCCCACGCCGACCAAATACAATCCCTTGCCCACATCTGACGAAGAGTGATTTTCAGCAGAAATCCAAGAACCTCTCCAAACAACCCCCTGAGCCTCACCCCACCGTCGGACCCCGACCTACGTAGGAGGCGAGGACAATCTAGATGTCCGCCCGGATAAAAAGGTTCCCCACCCCCCCTTTCCTCCGCCTACCCTTCGGTAAACGGATGAGAGGGGAGGTAATATTTTTCCACGCCTTGATCATTTTACGCATTTTTTTTTTGCTCACTCTCGCCGGATCGAAACGAGGGTTGACGTGGAGGCTGAAATCTCACACGCCCTCAATAAGTTTTATTAGCACTAGGAACTCGGGACGGTCGGCTCCCAGATCGCCTCCATCCACGCCTTGGCGACGCCCTCCACGCCACCGCTCCCAAACACCCTCTCCCCCATCCGACCGCTCCCCTTCTGCTCTAATCTAAATGAAAACTCGACAGTTTTAATTAGCGAGCTGCTCTCCCGTGGGTTTTCATCGCGGCACGCAGCTCCGGACGTGTCCGCGAGGCATGCGGACTCGCCGCCGTCGAGTTCCCTCACGTCGTTTAAGGCCGTTTTGCACCACGGCCGCTTCGTTTTTTTTTTATTAACCAAACGCGATGTTTTTTTTCTATAACCCCTCCCTCCTTTGAGTTAATCGGAAATGCGATGTCGGAAATTGGGTGGCGTCTCTCTGGGTGGGGTAAACTTTCCGCTTTTATCTATCCTCTCCCCATTGGGACCGTTCCAGGAATTGAAAAAAAAATAATTCATCAGCGGAATGGCGGCTCATGTTACGTTCCTGAACGAAAGGACTGGAAGATTTTTCGTAATAAAATGTAAATTTAAATAAAGTTGAAAGAGTACTAATTAACTAACAACCGGAAATATTCAACATTGTTTGGTTTTTGAATACCTCAATGAGACTCTACGGTTTCAATTTACGCATAACTTTACAATTCCAATAAGCAAATTTAACGTGTCTTGAAATGTATATTATCATAATTACCGGCCTTCACTCCTTAGATTGGTTTGACTCAGCTCTTCACTTGATTCTAGCATTGCGTAACATTGTATCCCTTATATAAGGCCATAATTTTATATCCTTTACAACTATTATTACATATTTCTAAGAAGTATTTTATCCATTATTCATGCTCATTTTTCCAACGACATCCGTATGCATCATACCATCATGGCTCAAGATGTGGTAGACTCAGTAGTTATGTGTTCTTTGTAAAGATTTCATCAAACTATTTTTCCGCTCTTCTCAGGATTTATTCGTTTATGACTCGATGTGTCAACTATACCTTAATTATTCTTCTGTTAGAAGCATTTTGAATGCATCCAGTCTTGACTTTCCTGCACTAATTTGCCCATCATCTGCTGCTATAAAGAAGAATGTTCCAGACGTGAGTACTAATTACTAGCCCCCTCTTTGTGGATATCTTTGTCCGGAGACAAGGTGGTAGCGAGCGGGTGGAGGGTCAAGAGGTTCAAACCCACCGAAATTTGGAGACAAATATAGAGTAGGTATATTTCATATGTTGACCAATTAATCGATGATGACCGTCTCAAGCTCCGAATCATTGAACACGCTCCCAAAAACGTTTTATGGAGCCTCATTCCATGCTCCAAACCAGTAACCTAAGGCTCTAGCCAAAAATATTTTTGGGGGAAGAGTCATAATTGAACCCTCCACCCTCCCGCACGAAAATATTTTATGGCTACGGCCTTGTCCCGACACGAGACACGAATTATGGATATAAAACACATATTTACGTGCTATCTTCTGGCTGCGTTAATAGTTGTAGTCTTGAAGTTTTGTTTGCACCAATGACTGAGATCAATCGTATTTTTTACCCTAAGCTCTCATTCCTATGAATTATATTACGCTGAAACCAAGGGCAGTACTCGAACTGACAATTGTTAGACTATAAGATCAGCGGGCTCTGGTAGTACTGATCCTCATAGTTTTGATAGGACCTCTATGAAGTTTAACGACAGCCAAAGTGCGAGGTTTGCGTTGTTGTTTAGGGAAGTAAATTATATCTAAAGGTCAACTATAACATTAGGATAATTTTTTAATTGGAAAGAAGTACAGATTTAGAAAGATACGAGGAGAGGTAGGGAAAACCCGGCGCGGGAATCAGCCTAATCTTAAGGAAAGCTGACTAGAGGTCTACTCTAGGTGGAGCACTGAACCTAAAATGACCACCACGTGGTACTATTTAGTGAGGACCTGAACTTTTCCATTAACAATGGCCACTTCTATCCGAATTGAACACAGGCCTTTTGGATAGGTGACCATTTAGCCACTTTAGCCACTACACCAACCCGGCATCTTCGAATTTCTTAGGAGCTTGGGCCATCGAATTGAGAAGATACGCGCTCGGTGGCTTTATTCAAGTAAGGACCGGTATCCCACTATAAATATTGTCCATAACTATCTGGATTAGAACCTAAGCCTTTTCGATGGGAGACCAATGATTTAGCCACTACACCAAGCCCCTTCGTAATTACTGGGTGTCGGTCCATCAAATGGAGGATATGTGCGGTCGGCGACTGTCCTCGGGCATTTTTTTAATTTTTATCAAGCTCTCCGAAATCTCGTCGGAGAGATGGCTTTAGGAGAGTCAAGACCACCTCTTGAATTTCGGCCGCGAAGGAGAAGGAGGAGGAGTCGCGAAGGGAGTGGTCACGTAAAAGCCGAGCGCGTTTATGTCGGAATTAATAGACCCAGGGGACAAGACGAGGCTTCAATTTGGTGGAGACGCGAAGCGGGATTTTCCCATCTTTTCGCCCGTGCGCCCCGTCTGCATGCCTCGGCACGGCGGACTCTTTTAATGTGCGAGGTTTGTCCCGACGCGGAAACATGAGGGAAAAAAATGACAGTGGAAATTGGCTCGGTGTTTGCGAAAGAGCGGGGTGCGCAAATTGAAGTCGCAGGTCCACCTCATCTCCTTTCCTCCCTCCCTCTCTCTCTCTCTCTCTGTCTCTCTTTCTCTCCACTTTCCTAGAGAGACAGAGAGACCTTCCCTCTTCCCTTCGACGGGAATCCTCGCGCGTAATTACGCTCGACTCCCACCGCAAAGGGAAAAAATGATTGATGGATCCGGCAACGCCGTCGGTCCACGCGGATAATCGAACCAATATCAACAAGAAAGAGATGGAGAGAGAAAGAGAGGGAAGGGAAAAAAAAGATGCCAACACGGACGCAAGGCGCGAGAGAGACCCCTCCCTTCAGAAGACAAGCGAAGGAGGCGTGGGTTTTTAAAAAAATCGTCCCGAGCCGTGGAAAGGTCATCAAAACGCTGTCGATAAGACCGTCGTCGGGTGGTCAGACGAGGGCGCAAACAAATATGAAAAAGAAAAATACGGCCCGGAATATCTCAACAATTTTCCTGGACGTCATCCCGGGACGAGATAGTATTGGAAAAGCCTCCCCGTGCGAGGGAACTATCGCGGCTTCACACAAAACCCGAAAGGTGACGCCAACGTTTCCACTCGTATCCCGCCATCTCTCGTCAGGGAGCTGTAGAGCGAAATCAACACTTTTCATCGGACGCGCGTAACGACGACGCGACCGAGTAATCATTGAATCCGGAGCCACTTGAGATGGGAGGCAGGGCGTTCGGTAAATAGTGGGTGTGAAGATCAATGGGTTTTTGCGGGTGAGGAGGCGGAGGGAGAATTGTGGGCAGGGAAGGGGAGGAGGAGGTGGACGAGGTGTGGGAAGACCAAAGGGGGGGCCGAGGAATGGGAGCAGTGGGCGTTCCGAGAATGTGAGGAAGGCTATAGGGGAGAGAATATCAAGGGCTACCACTTCTCACCAACTTTCATACTCTCGCCAGTTCATAGAATGACGACGTATTTACTTCTCCTCTTAGAGAGAGCAGGAGGATACAGGAATTATATGGAGTGACTCGATGTTTGGCGAGTAATTGAACAGCCAGCCCACATAATTGCACTAAGTGAGAAGTAGATTTGTGTAGGATGTACTTAACGATAGTCTAAAGATAATTATTCTAATTATGAATGGTGTCTCAAGGTGCTATTTAACGATGATTAAATTCAGGGTGAAAATACCAAGTATTTATATAAATGGTTCTTAAGTTATAATCATGATATTCAATAAATGAATTGCACAACCTTACTATAGGCTTCGTACTCTACATACTATTTTGGCTATTACACTCCACTATATACTCATAAATGAAATATCGTTTCTAGTACTTTACTTCTAACAGGAATGGTTTTTATGATCTCACAGCGAAGGTTCATCATGGTACCCTGTTCTCAAACATTTGATGTCGGCTCTTCATTCTCCTTACTCTAAGATAAACCAAATAAAAAGCGAATAAGTATTTCCAGAGATATTTTGTCTGTTTCGCGAGGCAAATCATTGGAAAAGAGAAAATAAATTAAATGGGTATTATTGAAGATCGTAAATATCGGCCAGGGTGGCGTTACACGGATTAATAAATGAAAATTTGGCTATGCGCATTATTTCTCATGACCTTGGACACAGACTCAAGCACAGACTAATCTAAATAATTAAAATGGCCAAATAGGAATGTGACATATTGTTATTTATATAAACATTCAAGATAACATTCCCATCCTTTCCCTTACCATTCAAAATTGTCTTACATCATCTTGTACGCAAATACATCATAGCCTGAGAACATTTTCAGTTCTGCTTAGCTGACATTACATTATTATCCGCATGCCTGCTAATTTTCGGAATTCACAGGAGGCTCAGAGAATTAACTCCTTCACTATCCTGGCGTGTGAATTTCTTTGGCCGATGAACGCACCTCTATTTGGTGAGCTCTCTGCTCAGCGACCAAACGAACATTGGTGTCGAAAACTACTTATAATACTTTCGCTATTAAGAGAATAGACTTTGATAAAGTATCTTCACTCTGCTGCACATTACCTGCTTCCGGAATTTAATTCTTGCTCCATGTTAGGAAATCCTTCATATTGAAGAAATGCCTCCTCTATTCCTCGAATTTTCTCTTTTTCATACTCATTCTGCTGTCTAATTTCTGCCAATAGCTTCCTTTTCTCCTCTACCATCAATATTACATCATCATCAATACTATATCACTCGTCTCTATTCCCGTTCACGATCTGGTGTACCTCTTCCATTCCTCTCCATTTCCACCAGTATCCACAACAGCACAACAGCCATAACACTTTATCCTCAAAATTTATCCTTAATAAACATTTGTCGAATCCCTTACGCACCATACATCTGTGGCACCACCATCCAACAGTCTTTCCTTCACTTATTTGATCACAATTGTGGTCAAAAGTTCTCTTTTGTTGGATAATAGTTGCGTAGACAGTGTCATGTTCCCAAGATAATTAGCATCACACCTACCACCCATATCCCTCTTATTTTAACTTTACATAACTTCCATTCAACGCCATCCTTTTATATTCATCTTTTTGAAGAAAATATATGCCGGGTATTGCTTCAAAGTAACGGGAATATACTATCTCGCCTGGTGAAAAGCCCGGCAGAATGTCACTTGCTTCAAAGTAGTCCATCTTCTATATTCTCATGAATATGAGTCAAAACTATGCAAACTCGGACAACTGGTGAATATGCCAACCACTCAGCTTTTCATTCTCTGCCTCTCTGAATTGATATTCTTGACTGAATTTTACACAGCAAGATGGCACAAAACCTTAGCAATGTGCGCATTAGAGTTCCTCCATCCCAGATTTTCTTTACAATGATTTGGCGGCCGTTAATTCGCCTCAAGTTTTTGTTCAAAGTTTTCGTTGTACTCAGAACAAAGGCATTCTTCAGAAGGTGTGATATTAACATCAAGAGGCATGCATAATGAATACACACATTTCCATGCAATAGTCAGTGTTCTATTTGGATAATTCTTACAGTATCACACGGATCGAAGTTGGATCTGCTTTCAATTTACAAAAATAAATTTGAATACCAATCATTGGGGAGGAACTGTCCGTTAAGTACAAAAGTGGCGCATTTTATTCAAGAACACAAACGCTTTTGAATAATGTGTGAACACTGTCTTTTTACAGTTGATTCCATTCATTATTTTATCATGGCCCAAATTTCTTAAGAGCCTTATAGACAGTAGCTTTTTGAAGCGGAATTTGCATAGCAAAATGTAAATCACCCATTTTTTTAGTTTCTATCAACAAGATAACCTTATGTTTCTTAAGCAAATTCGTTGTCAAAGTAAAGGTTTCAGCTTGCGCAAAGTGAAAGCATTTTTTCATAGACCTAAAAAAAAAAAAACTACACTTAGGGAGCAGAATGACGATAAAACGATGCTGACTTGCCGGGAGGTTACAGTTGACTTGAAATCGGTGTTCAGTTCCCGAAAACCAATTGGCCGTTTATAAATAACCTTTAACCGTTCTAGGCTAGACTAATCTAAAGCGATAAAACCCTTTATCTTCTGACTGCGGTGGTTATATCAGAGGCACATCGGCCACATTATATTGCGAGTTGTAATCCTTCCTCTTGTGTGGGTGTGTGTGTGTGTGTTGTTTTTGTCTCGGGATTGTGATTAGGATTAACTCATGATAGGCGTCACGATATTACCATAGTACTTGATATATTTTTTCAAGCTTGAAATAAGAAAAAAACTGATCCAAGCTGAAGAGATAACTTACACTGGAAATTTACACCAGGTATGAATATTTATTCAAGGCTTGTATGATTGCGTGGCAAAATTAGAGGTGAAAATACTGTTTTAGGCCTGAGATAATGAGTTTGCTGTTACATTCGCATTTTTGTTTTGCAAATTAAAATTAATTATCATCTATTCTTTTGCATTGCAACCATGCAGGTGTAAACTACACAAGTCTATATAAGAACGTACCAAAAGTATAAGGAACACGGTAAGTTTTATTCCATTCTTGCTTCATAAAAGTGGACGGTAACAATTAAGATTGCAAATTCTTTGTATAATACGAAGCACTTAAAACCCAGCTCTTCTGTTGCAAGGTAGGTATATTAGAAATGGCAGTCGATTTGCAGCTTTGGAGCTACACACACCTCTAATGCACGAAATACTTGGCTAGGTGCGGGTTGCGTATGAACACGGCGCAGGAGGGCGAAGTGGACACGGGAGAGGGAACGATGATCATTGAAGGAGATGTCAACTGGGCAGTTATACTCCAAACTATGTAATATTATGGTCCTTGAAAGGAAATCGAGTATATTTACCCTCCTTAGATATAATGCCACAAACAGTGAAGCAGAAGCTGCGGTTGACTAATTCGAACCATTGAAAATGAGGGTCTTGATAGATAGCAAGCGAGACACGTTTGAATTTCAAATAAAACATGCATGGAAATTGATTTGAGTTGATGCAGAGGAAAATACATTTATCGCGAAGAAAGTGCAAGGCAACCCATTATCATCTTATGAGTAATCATGTTATCAAGTGGTACCACATCTTTGAGCGTATCCAAATCTCACTACCGATTAATGAGGGAATTTGTGTTACGCACAAAGAGCGGCTTAGACTCATGTGAGCAAAGGGAACAGTCGACGAAGGAAAAAGTGGAGATAAAATTAAAAATAACGAGATAAGCGGCCCCATGGTAAATTTTTAGCCGAATGTCTCACCCGTGATAATATCTCCCCTGCTCCCATTGGGATCGCCTTCTTAAACCAATCACGGCCGTAATAATGCGTCATCTTTTGTTATCTCGTTTGTCACTTAAAATTATCGACTCGGCTGCCATGGGCATCAAGAGTGGCTCAGGAATGCCCTCATCTCTACGAGGTCGTCATCGGGCAGGTGCGAGCGGGGAATTTCTCGGTTGAGGTTTTGGTGGGAAGGTCCATCGGAGGTGGGACGGAAAATTGAGGGATAGGGTGAGAGAAGCGGAGAGAGGGAGTGAGAGGAGGGGGGATAGTTTAAGGGAATACGGTAGAGCGGAGTAACCAGATCATGCGGAAAGTTTACTGTCGTGACGCCCCAACTGGCGTAATTTAAATAGCTATTTCTTTCTGCGGAGATCAGATACGGATGTAGGCCAAGTTGTCGCGTATAGAGGTTTAACCCTAAAATTAATCACCCCATGATCCATTAATATCTGGACTTTAAAGTCAAGCATTATTCCATTCGGAAGCTTTTTATAAAATCAAAAAATGGCGATGAAAAGTGATACAATTAGTTTGCTAAAGAGAAAAATTTGGCTTACATTATTGTATGGTATCATATGTTTTCAAAAACTCTCATTTAAGAGAAGAAAACGCCAATAACGATGTAAATTTCAATTATATTTAAGGATGACGTATGACCTGTTGTACTGATTAAACCAACATTAGGTACATGCAATAAAAATAAGGTAAAACTCAGCCTTTTGTGTATACAGGGCAGAAGAGGAATGGGAACAGAGGGATAGCGAGTAAAAGGGAAAGTGGGTGAAAGGAAAATTTGAGTACTGCGGAAGGTTAGATCAGGTCTGGATGGGTACATCAACCTGGGAATGACGAGGTTTAAGGAAAATGAGGATGGTATTATGCCGAGGAGTGAATTCAAAAGGTGGGAGTGAGAGAGGAAGAGGTCATAATTCCCTTCCATCAAGTGTGCATTGGTTCAAAGAAAAATAGGAGAAAAGAGAAAAAATGATGAAAGTTCTTCAAAGAAGACTAACGGCACAACAGGAAACAAGAGGCACGATGGTTTAACGATAACCATTGCTAAGTGAATTAGAGGAATTACAAGAGTTGACTTCGTGTGAAATAAAAGGATAAATAAGTTTTTTCTCTGAAATAGAGAAGAATGATGACAATAAAAAATGGTTTACCGATTGGAGAAACAAGTAGAGAGCTTTGACAAGCATAGGTATCTTGGCTACATAAGGACGACTATCGACGATGAGTAAATTATGCCTCCATTAGAAGACTTTATTTTAATGATGGAGAATTGGACAGGAATAACACTTGTATCCGCTTGCATCGAATTATTCTTTAAAGTATTTCGCTCCCACGTTGTGCAACGTAACCCTTTGCGTGATAAAACTAACGGTGCATGTGGTAAAATAAATTTCCATACTCATTCCAAATGAGTGAAGTGACGGGGGGGACACGACATCGAATCGGTATGCAATCGCTTAAAACGTGTCGCAGGCACACCCGATCAAGGTCCCATGCCGATTCCGGCATTTGAGGGAAAGTGCACCTTCGGCGAGACCAATGGATTGGCTCACGGGTCCTCTTGTCCTAACTACGCCCTCCAAGCGCCCCGAAAAAATTAAAAAAAAACGAATCGAAAAAGAAAAACGTGCAGCCTCGGAAGAAAAAAAAAATGTTTCGCAACCTCCTTTCAAAGAGGCTCTGGGTGCGGGTAATAGCTTTTGGTCCGCGTAACCCTTTTCCACAACACGTCTGGTTGAGGAACGCAACCCCACCCGTCCGCGCTCATCTTTTGTCTCGCCCTCCCCCGCCCCCTCCCCCCAGCGCCTCCTTTATAAACTTCACGCCCGAGGTGGAGATGCGACCCGTGCGTGAGGAGGGTGAGGGAGAGGCGAAGACGGATAGGGGGATGGGGTGGGGAGTGATTGGAGGAGGGGGGCGTTTGGAGAGTGGGGGCGGTGACCGACAGGCGGTCGCTATAGACACGTCAGCGTCGACCTCTCAATATTCATACGGCGGATGGGGTGGGGACGGTACGTGGAGGAGGGAGTTGTGGGGGAGGGGATGGGTGAATAGGGCACGGTGGGATGGGTAAAGGAGGTCTCTCTCTCTCCTCTCTCTTACAAGCCTCCTTGCCGACACTCCGGCAGATATCCTCTTTCCACAGACAAACACCCTTTCCTCCACCAGGGCTGGAGCAGGAGGGAAAAAAAAGAGATTGTGTTGTCGGCGCGGCAAGTGTTAGGAAAAGGCCCCCGTTTCCCTCCATTCTTTCGCTTTTCCCCTCTCAAAAAGAGCTGGTGGTAGGCAAGAGATGAGCATGGTCCCAAGTTATTAATTAATGGGATGCATTTCCATCACAATGTGGGAGAGACCGCGAAGTGTTCACGGGCTGAGAGAAATAGGCAGAGGAAGGATTAACGATTCCCTTCTGGTTGATGGTGCCCCGAAGATGGCTTCCATTGAGAGGTAGTTGACAAATGGCAGTTCCTAAGTCTCCACGTGATATTTTCCGTACTTCTTTGCCATAAGTTTCATGAGCCTGATCCCTCGCTTCCTCTAAGAGAAGGCACCATGGAAAGATACAGAGGTTCATCGCAATCTTGCAGGTGGGCACTTCGGTATTGTGGTCGAAGATTGATTTGGTGCAACTGTAGAATCTGCTCTTGAATCAGTTAACCTCTTATTTTTGACATTAATATGGTCCTCTATATTTTAAACCCATAATTTCAACTGTATATGCTTTTAATGCATGTTGATTTACTCGTTATTTATAGATAATACAACATTTTAACTTAAATAACGGCAATTATTCTGTAACGGTGATTAATAATGCGATCCAAATACTTCGTATCCTTATTTTTCACTACTATTCACAATATGGTGTCGAATATACTATGGGCCCCTTTATAAGCCAACCATACAATCTCAAATTTCTTACACACCCATTTCTCAAAGCCTGCTAGCCATTTCCACCATCTCTCCCCGGTTTCCAAGCTTCGGATACATAAAAAACTCAACTCCATACCACGCTCTTCTTTAGCCTATTTTTACAACAACGATGAGGATTCTCGTCAAAATTTCTCTCCTGATGGTTAATTACTATTTAGGTGGTGAGGTGCTCAACATAATGTATCATGACCACAAATCTCATCGTATTGTAATGTTCTGATAAGTAACAAGTATTTTCACCTATCTGGCATATGTTTTCCTGCATTTTCAGCCTTTATCGAGTATTTCCCTGAGGAAACTTTTGTTTAAAAGGAAAATACCGATGGCTAAACAGATGGTTACTTGTAGAAGAGAACTAATAGCAGGGTCGTGGATTACGGAGATTGGAAAAAGACTAGTAATAACTTTTATATTTAGTTGGGCATTTTATGCTCCCAAAACATGAACTTGGTTATGGAAACGCGGACAAAAGAGGGGATTAAACAGACTGTCAACTATTAGGAAGTAGGTATAAAGACGGTAATGATGGAGATAAAGAAGACAAAACAGGACGTACTGGAGACAGTAGAGGAAGAAAGGATATTTACTGAAGGGATTCGGAGAGAACAGAGTAACTTGATATCAGGGATTGCCCCGGTAGGATAATGTGAGCTAGAGAGTACGCATAATCAAAGAAGGATATCATGTGTGAGGAAAATTGCGTGGTGAGAATTGAGTGTTCATCTACGCATATCTTAAATGAAAGAGCATTTAAAATAATTAAAATAATCATGAAGCGTAAATTGATGCCCGGAAATCTGGAAATCACTTCAACAACCCTGCAGTTTGAGGCTCATATGCTGAGTATAGTGCCAAACACACCGATTAGACAATTTGTTTACGCATTCTTATGAAGTGCCCGTCTTCAGTGCCCGCTGCAACACCATTTCCTTAAGGCTCTAACAGATACCACTTGCGGCAATTCTTGTGTAAACAGCTAGCGAGCAGCAAGGATAGAATGCCCGATAATATCAACGGCTGCAGTTTTTCCCTCCGCGACGTCTTCCAGATGATTTATGAACTTTTGATCTTTCAAGGAGGGGCAACGGCAGAAGGGGGTGAGCTGAATTGACGAAAACTGATTACGCTCATTAAAATTGAGTATTAAACTTGCGATATTGGACGTCAAGTGGTGAGATCGAACGTCAAAGTCGGGCTTTCATTGTTAATTAACATCAGCCTGTTTGCCCGAGCTTCAATTACCCGCAGCATTTAATGTCTGCGGTGGTTTCACGGGACCTCAAATTATTTCTGCACGCATTCATTGGGACAAGAAAGAATTTTGACGCCACCACTGCGTGCATCAGATGGAAAAAGTTTCGGTTGAAATATGGACGGCATTATTTTTTAGGTATCATTAAAATATAATTCTGTAACAGCTGGCGCAATTGATTACCGTTACAACGAATAAAAGATTCCTGCTCAAGGAGAGTAAATTGAACTTATTGCAGCGTCTTAATTTCAACCTTAAGATATCATAAAAACTTATTAAATACTACCATAATTAAAAATCCACTACTGTATAAATAAATGCCAATTTCTGTGAGTAACTTTACGGATAAAGCTTAATGCTGATGATCTCTGTAGAATAGAATTGATAGATACTTAAGAAATTACGAGAATTCACCCAATAAATGCTACATCTTGCATTGACGCGATAATCTTTTTTCCCTTCCTGTCCTAGTAAGGAACATTATTTTAAATATTGTTTAAAGCTTAATCTGTATGTATTTTAGTTCATTTTTTATTGACCATACTTTTTGTGTCAATGGCAACATTCATACATGAATATATAAATCTTTGTTGTTAAATAGACTTCTACTGAGTACAGGGTAATACATTGTTAGCAACCCCAATACAGGTTTCCTTAGGGGTGCCTAGTTAAAAAAAAAAACTGTTGATAATATTGTATAAATGACACATTGTGATAACGTAAATAGCACGATGTGCGTGAAATAAAATATATTATTATTAAAAAATGGAAATGGATAAAAATTGCTAGCAAGGAGTGTAGTCTCCTCTTGTCATCCGTTACTTAATCAACATAATTATCTCGTCGTGTATCCTGAAAAATACATAATTTGGTACTTTTCACCTATGCTATTATTTATCGACTATGCTATTATTTAGCGGTTGATTCCATTTGTAATAAGAAAGGGGAAATGCGTTGCTAAAAGGCTGGTAAAACGATAAAAATCTTACATAGAAAAACTAATTTCCGATTGTGTATTACGACTTGGCCCCGCAATGTATTACCAAAATCATTAATTTATAAGAGGTATAATTTATTGCAGTTCCCCTTTCTCAAGCACACATCGCCTAAAATATTTGATATATTTTAGGCGATATATATAGACCTAAAATATTTGTTATCCGTTTTTGACGTAAATATCCCATTGTAGTAGTAGTTATTCAAAGGGGGTTGATCGAAGGGTAAGGTATTTTTTTATAGATGGTGGCCTTGATAGAAGTAGGAATTTTTTAGGTAACGAAGGAAGGATGGAGCATTAGCACCGGTGTCTGCATTAGACTACTCATAAAAAATATGCCAAGGGGTTGAAGAATTTAACGTCTCATGCACAAGAAGAAAAATTGAACTCAAAGTTTTATCCACTTCACACCCAAGTATAGCCCGGTACACAAATGAAAAATCTTGGCTTCTCATGCCAGGGTTTAAACCCGGGAATAACGGATGGTAGGCCAGTACTGTAGCCAATATATAAACCCGATACCCGGAAAGTTGCCGTTAGGGAGATTCAGCCTATACCTATCTATAGCGCTTTGCCACTCAGGCACTTAGAAGGCTAGTGGTGGTACGAGTCAAACCATTTTCATGCACTAGCTGCATGTTGACAACCAATATACTTTGCATGGTAGTTTAAAAAGGACTTTGGTGACAGGAATTATTTTTGTTGTTGCGCATTCTCCATGTATCTGCCCTATTGTCGAGGGGCTCGTAATACCGTAACGTCAATTCAACACGTTTCGTTGCAAAAACGTCCATGTGAATACTTGGACGATAACGGACTTCTATTCTAAGCTCTGGGCGTCAATATTCGCTGGAAGTGCTCCGAGGTCAGCACCCTTCCTTAAGAGTAAAAATTGTGATCTCGGAAATATGTCTCCAGTTATAACTGAGGGACATTTTCCCTTCTACTTATGCGTGCGTACCAATACAATGAGAACGCTCTTGAAAACGTGTTCCACATGCCGTTCCCCCACTTAAGTTTCACAAGAGTTGAAAGATATTCCTCACAGATAATTTTGGCTGACGTTTGCCTCTAACTTGGCTCGGCACGAGATGCATGCGTTTGATTACCGTGACGCCTGTATATCGAAGATTTGCTCTCAACTCGACATACTCGAACGGCCAGGAAAGATCCATTGGAAATAGAAATGAATATCCTTGGGTATATCAACAATTTCAGGCGAGTGTGGTGGTGTAATTGGTAATTTTTAAATTACACGATTAATTCCATCGTAAATCTCTTGTTTATTTCCGAAATAATTGCATAAACCACGCAGCAAATTATGTTCTATTCCTGTGTTAGAGTTCTTCCTTCACTTCTTCCGTGACGTCGTTCCAATTATCAATTAGTTCGAGGTTGTGCAATTTTCTGTGAGCAAAAATGCGAAATGGATCGGAATTGAAAGCTATGGAATAGCTTGAAATAGGTTGGAGCCACTTTATTACACCTTTGGTGCAACGCGATTGTTGCGGTGTGACCTTTATTTATGATTTAATTAATGAATGAATGAAAAGGGTTTGAAGCTCAGATAAGTCCAGTTTCCTTACGTTTAAACTCTGGACGTAATCCAAACAGGAAAATGCTGCGTTATTCATTCACATAGACTCATTTTTAGTTACGACGTCTTGGGTTTAGATTGCGTGCAGAAGCTTCTGCGAGCTCCAATGCGATAAATTATTTTTTTAATGATTTGTTAGGCCTAGGAATACTCGCATGAAAAATATGAATATCATCATACCGATCACCCCTGATGCGTTACTTCGCCATTAACTACTTTAACTCATGTTCTGAAGGTGAATACAAGTGTCGAGGGATGAGATTGCAACGGCCCAGTTGACTCCACAAGGTTGGAGGGAAAGACTTACCTTTGCCTTAGAATGACCATGGCAGGATAGATGAATTAGCGAACGTAAATAGCACGATGGTAATTAATTAGCCTGTCCTCTTTTCGACGCCGCGCATGTATCTCGCATGTTTATGAGACATGATATCCGAACTTGGCTCCCATGCGTACTTGCCCTGTGCTCTTGTCACGAGTTTTCCTACGTTTCGTATGTAATCAATTCATTTGATTGGTGTAAATCCTTAGAGGTACATCATTTCATGAGGCAATTGTTTTACTTGGCGTTGTGAATCTCAGGTCATGTGAGTGACAACAAGCGCACGGTTTGATTAAAATAGAAATATGTACTTCTGCATCCTATTTCATGGAAGTTGTATTTCAAGCAAATTAATATTGAGGGATCAAGAAGCTTGAAGTTCGTAAAACTTTTAGGTGTTGCGATTTACAAAGATCTTATGCCATAGAGCCAGAAAATTCCGGTAATATGAGGTCAAAATAATATAAAGCTAGGATTTATGAAACGAATATTTGGAAATTCAATCAAAGGCTGAAGCACAGACTAAATTATCTGTAGGGAGTATAAGCGGATAACCTTCTTGAAGATGTTGATAATACAATAGATAAATAAACCCCAGTGCACTATGATAAGTTAAATCAAAGAATAAATAAGGTAGATGGTATTAATATTGGTATTTACCAGCATAACATTAGGAGCAGAAATTGATTAGAGGTCAGGTAGGAAGAGGCCATCAGAGAGATAATTAGGATAGGATAATGTTATCATTTAACTTAATTGCTAGTCAGCTTAGCTCTATAAATATTTTACCCATGTTTTTGGTTGAATTTATATATCTACTTCCATAGCATGTTTAAATTAAATTTGTTTGTCTTCTCCGGTTGATGTTAATAATTGATTCTAGAGAAAAAACATTGTATCTATATGTGCACAAAGTCATGCATGTTCTTCGTTAACACCCTCGTGGCGGCTTGCAGGGTATTTTGCATGTGCTCACATAGGTACCTAATTAAAAGTGGATAAAGAAATTTAGCGGCATGAGTTATTAAAACTTTGTGCAAAATTAAAAAAAACACAATTAACCTGAGATAACAATATCGTCGAATAGGAGTTTTACAAATAGTTCTTCATTAAAATTATGCAGATTTATCCGATTGTAGGACACTCGATAATGTTTAATCAATAATGGTCTTCTATCAACGAATAACAATTTGTTTTACCTTTCGGGAGCAGTCTCATATGTCATTTATGTAACTTCTTTATCTTATGGATATATCAGAACGACGTCGCACGCGGTGCCGAGTGACAAATTTGGATGCATGAGTAATGTTAAGATGCTTAGCAAGGGAATCGAAGACGCGATGATAATTCTGCCCTCGATGAGATGTCACGCTCGTTGGAGTGTATTTATATCCATATGCATTCGAGTGCGAGGTCGAAGACAAGTTCCGAACCCACTCAAATGCGTTAGATAGCGTCAGTCCACTACATGGCAAATGATAGGCGATATTAGTTTGATTGCACTGAACCCCCGCATCCGATGCCGATGTGCATTCGCGTGAGTGTGAACCGCATTTAAACTGCATTCACCCTCGTCGTTGCCGTGAAGATTACTATTTGACCAAAAGGCCTTCAGGTTGTATGCTCTAACATAACTCAAAGAATGGCGTGACTAGCAATATGATATCAGTTCAAACCTATTTGTAAAAGGAGTGACGAGTAGACCACCTTATGACCGAATTTCAAATTACCTACTCTTATGGTGAATTAAGTTTCGAATTTTAGGGGCAAATGGATTGAGGTACCTCTTTTGGCCTAATCTCATTGGTCATTTAAATAAAGCCTACGCAGGGAATTTCTTCTCCCAATTTCCATTTTCACTGAATCTTACCAACAAGCCACGTTACTGAACGGCGGCCTAAAGGGGTTGGCCACAGTCCCTAGCAATTACTTCTGAACACGAGGCACCTCTTAATAAGCTGCCAATTGTAGTAGGATTTAAGCTTTTAATCCTAAGACGATAACTGCATCCATTCCCCATGGTGAAGAGCTTGAAAAGGTTTTATCACTGTCTCAGAAGGGTTCCTCGGGAACCACAAGGTGCGAGACTGTGAGGCTATGATCAAGGAGGTAGTGAACAATTTTGGTAATACAGATGCCATGTGTCTCACAAAATAGACATGTGAAAGCTCATTTCGTTTTTACATGTGTAAGGACTTGTAAAAGGACATGTATAGGTGACTTTTATGGAAGAAACAAGGAGAGAGATGCACCATAAAATCATGGAAATAGTCACCGATATCAAGGACAGCAATTAATAAGTACCTACGATGTGATATGACATTTTGGTACTTCTTCACAAAAGGCAACTGGAATTCAAATAAAAGTTGACTGTTCACTTTTTTAGTCACAGTGGTGTTTTGAATCTTCAAAAATGTTATTTCTCAGTGTTTTCGTACTTCTATTATTCGTTTTTTTCTAATTTTACCGTAATTTAATGCATACAAAAGTACTTTAAGTGAATATATATCAATTTTTAAGTTTAATCTGTCACTTTAAATACAAAATAAGAGCATCGAATCTTAAAAGAGCACGAAAGAGCAACAAGTGCACGCCCTGACCGCAGATGCATATCAGGACCCCTATGCGAGTGATTTTTCTTCATTTTGGTGCAAAAGGAACCAGTCGTACACAAGGAGAACCCAGTTACGAAATTCGTGCTGACCGGTGTAATATTTACGAAACAGGTATTAGTATAAGACATGCATTTTGTATTCTCAAAGATAGTTGTTTTATCATAACTAATAAAAGATGGCTCATTGCAAACGGTATGTAATTTGGGGATGCATCTTACAGAATGCTACGCACGTTGCCGGAGAAAGGTGGGGCTGAAAAACAGTGGAAAATCGGCATTTCGTAATAAATAGATAACCTCTATGTACTTCATCAGATTATTTCAATGCACCCTCATATCATCTACTTCAGGGAAGATTAATTTTTTGAAAACGTCCCTCTAAGAGTTTCACCCATCTGTATAGACTAATTAGATCTATATAACTAGATAAACAAAGATCCTAGCTCTTACTTCTACGCATAAATTGCGGCAATGGTTACGCTTCGTCTAGAGTGGCAGGCAAAAAGAAGAAACAGTGATACCTCTCAAAGATATTTAGCTAATATTGGTGAAGGAGAGGAGAAGAAGCGGGCCGAGAAAAGTGCAAAATTTAATAAATGTTACCTATAATTTGGAGGCATCCGAACTAAGAAAACTCTCATTCGGGGGTAAAGGGATTTATAGGACTTATTTTTGATTTATTGACTGCAGTCTAAATCAATACACCCTACTATTCACCAACGTTCTGGTAGGTACTTCATCCCATATTCAAGGCTCCATGTTATGTTCGTAAAACCTGTCATGGTGGCATTAGAATTTCGTATGGTCATTACGTAGTAATGTACAAAATAGATTTAATGTGTTTTTGGAAGGTTACTCTCAGTCTTGAAAAGGGAACGCATAATTCCAAAATAAATTTAATGAGATTAACGTTTTTATTTTGATCAGGTCGTGATAAACAATAAGAGATATTAGGATAGATTACTGAATGGGTTCACATCAGAGTCGATCAGAATAAAGAATATGGTTGAATAATCATACTAAGGTCGTGTGGGGGTATTGAAACCGTCGACATTACCTCGAATAGGCATTCAAGGAGTTACGTAGTGCAAAAACAAACGGTCGCAAATTCGGTTCATGGGAATCGCTCATTAAAATCCCACTCATTGCTTTCACTTGAGTTTTTCCCATCCGGGCTCTATGCTCGACACGAGAGAGAAAAACTCAAGCGAAAATCAATGATCGAGTTTTTATATATGAGGGATTCAAATGCACCAAATTTGCATACCATACGTGTTTTTACATCGTGACTCCATTCGATATAATCCCGACCGTTTCAAACATGGCCCCCGCGGTGACGCGGTCGTGATCTCCACCCCTCCACCTCAGGTGTCGCTCTCCACATGAGGGGACACACGTCGAACCCCGACTACCTCCTTACCCAGTCCCTAACGTCTTCCCTCTCGCTCGTGTCGTGGCGGGGACGGGCGGAAGACGTAGGCGCCAGAGCAGAACCTCCCGACAGTCGACATGCTCCGGTCGAGAGAGGGAGACAGCCTTCGACTGAAAGGCGGCGGGCGGTTGATGGTCATCGGAGGAAAAGGGCGGCGGTGGGCGTGGATTGGGTCGCTCGAGGTGGGACGGGGGTGGGAACTGGTCAGGATGCGGGGGTGGGAAGTGGTCTGGATGCGGGGGCGGGCGGCGAGTGAAAGGAGATAAGGAGATCCACGCGCGGGCTACCCGTCGGCTCGGCCAAGGCGGACGGTGTGATGCTGAGGCGAGTGGAGAGGAGCCGCCCGCCGCTGCAGAGGCAAATATTTCCTGTCACCCATTTGGAAGACAACAAAACGTTTTAGATGCCGGAGCGATAGCTGGGATTATGTAAGTTAAAAAATCTTCGGCAAATTCGCGACCACTTGTACTCGGTCAATTCGATATGTATAGCGATCCCGACAGCATAAGTAGTTCATGCAATTTCAGCATAAATTTAGTAATCCAAGATGAAATGATTTATCGTCGTTGGAGAAGAGGGCAGATGGGATATTTGATATTTCAGCCAAGATTAGGTTTTGTCGGTGATATCTCTATGCGAGTGCAGTATTCATAATGAAAATGAACAAAAACCAGAAAATAAATTAATTTTAAAATTTGATCATACGGAGAATGCCATAATACATTATCCACACATCATTGAGTATAACGTTTGCTTGGAATGCGCATAATACTGGGATACGGTTTTCTTCTACCTATGTATAGTAATTTTAATGTTGTAGCAATCTCAGAATTGTTGACTGATGATGATGATGATCGTTTCTCGCATTATTACCAAAAAGTTATTCCGCAGAGTCACTCTGTTAGGGACAAATTTACCAGGTCACATACCAGGATTAAATGAGCTTTTATTTTTTAATACTAAAGGGAAGTAAAGAGTTGTCGAGGAACATATTGAATTTAAGAACATCGAATATATGTATGCATTACATGAATACTACGCTCTACATTAAACACACCCGTAAAAAAGACGAAGGATGAATAGATGCAAAACATTGTCCTTCAATCATATTGTTGACGTCATTCGACGCGCAACTCAGTGAAGAATGCTAAGTACCAAAAGTTTCCTGCGTCTATATTTATCTAATATTATATTTGTATCAACTCCCTCTTTCTTTATATCTTCCGAAGAGTGACACTCACACTCTCCGTAATGGATACACTACGATATGTGGTAACGACCATCGTCTTTTAAACATGATTATTATTTAGCCACTCTTAATGAAGCATTATTCCATCTGGTTTTGAAAATTGGTAATAGTCAAGCATTCAAACCCTTCTACACTGACAGAGAATTGTTTTAAATTATAAGAATGAAGAGCTATTATTTTCATTTTTTCCTATAAAATATTCCCCCATGAACTCTTTTTAGATGGCATTAGTTCATTTAAAAACGGCTCAAAAAATCAAAATATAAATTGCTTATAATTTACTTATTATGAAATGATGTTCAATATAAGATAAATTTAAATACATTTTATCAAATATTCATCCAAGAAAGCAACTCTAGATTTTCGTCATACACTTTTTAAAAAATCCTAGACTCCATTTTTATATTAAGATCATGAGATAGCTTCTACTAAGTTATTTTTTGAGGATATGATACAGGAGAAAAATTAACAAGATGCAAGAACAGAAAGGCACACGTAATTATGTATATAGATTTTAGACTCTCCTCACCATGATTAATTTTTCAAAACAATGCACTGAAAAGACATTTCTTCGTATTCCACGATACGTTCATTCGGTCAATATATTTTATTTGGTGACTTTAAGTCTCAAATATCTTTAAACATTTCTCAACTTCTTCAAATACACAGCACAAGTAGCTAATTACAGTACAGAAAGGGTGATGCTGGATTACATTTAATTTTAAAAGCAAAAAAAAATACCTTCGATGGGAAAGTCACACGAGTCGAGGTTGTCCAGGCCTGCAGCCGGCAAATATTCACATTACTTATACAACCACCGAAGATCATTCAGTTTTCTCGATTGAAAACGGTTGTAATGTGTTGAGTTGTTTAGATTTCCCATCTTTACTCACTTCAAATCGATCGCATCTGCCTTGCATTTCCAGGAATAGGTCCCAGAGAAAATAACTATCGGAAGAGAACGAAAACAGAGACCGAGGAAGAGCTAAGGTCAGTCACTTGATTTATCACTTCAGGGTGGCAAACGTTATAGACACTGAAATGAGGCGGCAAGTCTTGGTGATATATATATATATATATATATATATATATATATGTACAGATAGATATGTATGTGGAGGAATGAAGAGGGAAAAGAACGAGGCAAGCTGAAACTCTGACTGCAGGAGAGCTGTGTGATCGTGACGAGAGGGCTGACTTGATAGACGCCTGGTTAGAAATTGCGGGAGGGAATTGATGAATTAAGGGAAAAAAACGAAGGGAAAAAACATTTGAGCGTCGGAGGCGGCGGCGGTTGCTTGAGTGGGAGGAGGGTAATTGATTGATCGCCCTCGGGAATGGAATTTGATTGAGAGTAAATGGGAAACCGGTAGAGTGCGTGTGTGTGCACGCGGTTCGATAGCCACTATTTGGAAACGTGAGGGACACGCAGGCAGAAGCGGAAGCCCGCCCCCACAGTGATAGGAGGGAAACGCAGCGACGCGATGACACAAGCAAACTTTTTAATGGGATTTATAAATCCATCTCGGTGTAATCTCTGGCTCCGGGACGAGATTGATGTCTTTTCGTGCCTCGGAAAGGAATGCGACCCCTCCCGCTCAATTCTTATCCCGTCCTTCCCTTTCGTCGAATGTGATTGATTTTTCATTTAAGGCATGAACAGGTATGCACTATAGGGTATATCTTTCAGAATGGTCATCAATTATTCGTATTATCGGTGGACAAAGTAAAATCCAAGTAGCTCGCATGTCCCCGGCTAAAAATAACCAGAAATTGTCCACAGCACCAAACCTTATTTTATATAACACGACGATTTTATTCCATCTCAATAAATTAATCACCACTTGAAAATTTAAATTTTAATCTTAAAATAGTGAGTCCAACCATTTAGTACAAGTAAACTTATTAACGGCATACTTTAAAAACGCTTAATATTCTCTTAGTTAGCTACGACATATAAGAACTGTTTGTTCATTTTTCAAACAGGGAATTTAACGCTGATGAAAGGGGAAACTTCCTCCACCTGCCTCTTATTCCTGTACAGTAAGATCCTAAAGTATTTTGAAAGGTCAATAAATCAGTATGCTATGAGCGATGAGGCGAATATTGGTGAAAGGTAATATTTTCTAAATATTGGTGCAATAATTCACGGAGCACGGGATTCATAATTGAAATCACGCCGCAATCGAAGATTTAACTTGATTGAAAAGGCAAGGAATGCAAGAAATTAAAGGATCAACAAAAGCAATTAAAACTTTCTCTTACAAAAGTAAAAAAAATAAAAGAAAGTTTCAAAGCAAGGAGAAAAATTCATCCTGTGAAGTAGGATTTCGTGTTTTCCCGGTGTATTGCCCTCCAAAGTTCGAAAAACAGACACGTCCATCGTCTTCAGGGCGTTGATTCCGATTATAGGTTTTTCGGCAAAACAAGATGAATGCCATAAATATGATGGACGAGTCGTCCATTGAAACGTCGGCCTTGAAGGATATGACTCGGTGAAGAACTGTAGAGATCTTTACTCGCTTTCACTCCGTATTTACGTGGACCTAGCATAGAAGATGTAGCTTACTGCCATAAAAATCGTCGGCGGTGGGGTGAAGTCCTCGCCTGCTAATCCTGGGGCCGAGGTCCCGGGTCCCACCTGGATCAATTTTTCACCACCTAGGGCTTGTATGTATGTTACAATTGTTGTTTATAATTCCCATTGAAAAAGGCAATATGTGCTGTTTTCGGATATATTTAAATAAATAAATAAAACAAATTACAAACAGAATCATTTTGAAGCTTCACCTATATCTGTTCATAATTTTCATCTTTAAAATAAAAAAAATGTATTTCGTATGAAGTCGAGAAATTCACGGTTGTGATTATGATAAAATTAATTTCGAGTGCCTTTAAAACACTTGTAACCATTTCAGATCATAATTTTACAAAAAAAAATAATGGCACATTATTGATAAACTTTTCAATGATTTACACCATTAACTCATCGTAGTACAACATAAGAGGTTAGAATTCTATTCGCGAAATAACCTCAAGATTTGCAGCCTCGTTCTAATGGTGTGACCATATACTTATTGGATGCCCCCATGCTAAGTCTAGCCAAGGTATAAGCTATCTTGGGATCAATCTTCCTCTCTCGGATAAGGCTGCAGAAAAGACTCTTAAGTCTCAATCTCACTCGGCTAAATAAATACCTTTATCTATCAGAATATCTTCCAAGCTATCGCAGATCATTGAATCACGACTGTTCTCCTATGCGCCAGGTGGTAATGGACCCCGCTGTGCTGGGATTGGTTGAAGGAAACCTACACCTACTCGCTGGACCAGAGAAGAGTTTCTTTCTGCACACCAAAGTTATAAATACCACTCTTCACCATGACAAATCATTGTGAATTACAACGCCCTACCCGCCCACAGAAAATATTACTTTAACTCTTCAGCGTCATCCGCTTTATAGATTTTTAATCCCGATAATTTTATCAAATGATGTTAACACTATTCTGTGGGAATGAAATCCCACAGAAAACAATAATTCTAACTAATCGAAGCTTAAAAACTGATTTATTATCATACTAAACAGCAAATAATGAACTAGACTTTTGATGACGAAAATGTTATCCAAGCAGCGGGAAAACACTTAGGTAATGTAAATCGGCGCACTAAAATACTCAATATTAAGAATAAGTTACCAATTAGAAATGTATGATGAATATATAAACAATATGATGAATATAAAAACGAATATATAAACAATCAACGATTTGAAGGAAAAATCGTTCATGTGAATGTATTAAGTATATAATTAGCACTACATTTTATGCGCAACTATGTTGTTGACTTTCAGACAATAGCAATTACAATCCGGTAAATTCAAAAGTATATTTTTGGATTTCAAATTAAACATGTTTTCTAAAAGGGGCAGTATTAAAATGGTACGAAACTGAGGCAAAAAATATTCAAAACATGTTAGAGCAAAATTTTCCGATATTGATATTAACAACGCCATTTCATATAACCTACGGGAATACAAAATTTCCCAATAAAAATAAAAACTTTTCAGTTTTAATCTCAAACAATTAAAATTATGCTTTGTAAAAATGTGCTATGAGAATTTGCAGAAATATATTTAAACATTTCTATTAAATCCGCAAATTTGTGAAATCATATCCACGGAGTGCATCAACAATTAGAATTTCACTGAGCATATGGATTATTTTTTATGTATTTTATTCGTAGGTATCCCTGTTACGACAAATAATTTTCCTATAGTCATTTTCCCAAGTCCTGAATTAGCTAATAAAACTTGGTGAGATGTTGACCATGGACGTCCAAGGAAAATTTCATTTTTCAAAATTTCTCCAAATTCCGAGATTTATTCATTTTCTCGACGTTGGCAGGAATGCTAGCAATCACGGGGATTTGTATCGCTGGAATTAAAAGGCAATATAACCAATCTTTGATTTATGTGAATGCATGAATGATAAATCATGTAAATGGTGTCAAAAACATATGCAATTCAAGGGAAGTAACTTTGACGAAGAATACAATTGTGAATTCGAAAAAAACTGCAATTCATCTGCATTTTCATCTCTGGGTAAATTAAACGTATGAAAAAAAACATCAGACCATTGGAAAAATGAAGCAAGTGTAGTAATCTCTCGACCTGGATTTAAGTCTTTACAGAAACTGCCTAAATCATCTCGTATTCCTCACGAAATCCCATTTTATTCCTCATCTGGTCACCACGACGCCAATCAGTGGCATCATATAAGGTGCTGTTAGGTTTAGTGAAGCCGAGGGAGGCGAAACAATTGCCCATGTAGTCAGCACCCAATTTCCTGAACCATTAATCACGTTTTCCGGCATACATTTTGGTCAAGGACTCTTTTTGAAGCTGGAAACGCGTTGCACCCGAGGTTATAAAAAGGTTAAAGCGGCGTATGAGCGACGAAAGGATTTAACTATGGGAAACTCCGGTGAGCGTGATCAACATTTTAAAATGCACTCGCTCAACCTCAGGGAGCAAAGTTCATATTTCACTTTACCATGCCGCCTTGCAAAAGAAGCCGCTTTGCTCGTTGTCCATAAGGAGAAACCGAAAAAAATGTGAAAGTGAGAGCTCGCGTAGTTCGAGCACTGAAGCTAAACGCACGAATAAAGGGAATAAATAAAGCTAGTTAACCTAAGGGCTAAATGAGAACATCAAGTGGAAGCAAACTTATGATCTCTCGGAGGCTTTAACACAGCTAAATCACATTAACCTTCGTAAGAAAAGAATGAAGGGTAGCTCACGTACCTGCGACACTCTAAAATCTACTGAGGTAGTTTTGAGTATTTTTGGAGGATAAAGAATTTATTTAAAGTAAGGCAGAACAGGAAAAATTATAAAAATAAAATATCACTGAGTTTGCTATGCTACACTAACATATCTATTAAAATATTGTTGACAAACGGTTATTGATTCATGACATTTCAATGCTATTGAATAAAAAAATCTTGTAGTGAAGAATTGAGTGGGAAGTGCAAAGTGTTCTAGGAATTGCTACCTATCGCATCAATTTAAAAAAAATAGAAATATATGACAGTAGCCAACACTTTTTTCGTTCCAAATGCACAGTTAAGTCAACATTTTTGTTTGAATTGAGTGATTATTTCAGGAAGATAACAAATATTTTCATCTATAGGAATTCGCAAACTCGGATAAACAACTTGCCAGCAAGAAGCAAAGAATATGAGAGACTTGTGGTTTTTTATTTGAAACCTTTAAGATGTATCTATATGTATACTTCCAAATAATTTACTCCCTCTGTTTATGGGCTTTTCATATAGCCGATAAATAAAGTGAATTTACTTGCGTAAATATTAGTGTCGTAAGTGAAAATCAGCGACCCAACTCCAGGAAAAATATCATAATAGACGTGTCGAAAGCGAAAAGCGTTGGCTGTCGATTGAAAAGACACAATTTCCTATTGTTGTTCCTTCGAAGTGTCGAGACCTTTCTCCGAAATTCCCCTCGGAAACGTTGATCCGCTCAATGAAATTCGGTATCTTTCCACGAATGAGGCGACGAGTTACAGGAATGTGTCGCCCGGGGCGGGGAACATTGAGCGAGGGAGATGAGAAGGGGTGGGAAATTACCCGAATGGATGATGAGGAAATGAGGCGGAATACCCCACGGAGCCGACAGCGCGGAGCTGCTGAGGAGTCGGGAGGCATTTAGGGATGGCGGCTGCGATAGAACGCCAAAAAAGGCAAAAATACTGCTTTCCGCGGCGAGAGAGTCTGTTTCCTAACGTTTTAAGTGGAACAACCGTGTGAGATCGAGCGGTGATTTGTGAACACGTCCAATTGCGGGGCAAGCAAAGGTTGAGGTGGAGGTGAAGGAAAGACGGAAGGGGTTGGAAAGGGAGAATGACAAAGGATCGACGGTAAGAAGAGGGAGTGCGGAGAGAGGAAACAGAGGCGCTCACGTAGGTATATGAATAAGGCTTGGCGCCACCGTGGGGGGAAGATAGCTGAAGGTTTACCGGTAAGGGGTTGTGCAACCCCATGTTCGTGATGGGAACGGAAAGAGATACCCGCGTGCTTTCCGCACTAACAACGCTTTTGTTGGCGATGATTTTTAGCGATAGTGTCGGATATCATAGGCTCAATTAGCCGCAATCCATTGGCTGCAAATGCTAAAATGCTGGAGGAAATTATGTAGGAGTAAAATGAAATTAGAGTATGAGCAGAAATAGATCAAAACGATTTAGGTTTACGTTAAGTCAACTACGTAGCGCATTAGGATGCATTTAGAATTGTTTTTGAGGCGGGGTAAAATTTGTAAGATAAATAATAAAATGTTCTCTTCCACGAAATTGTAGACGACATATTTCATTTAATCCTGCAAAAATGTCCAATATATATTTTAATATATTTAACCTGAATTTTTAATGCCCTAGAAAAGCTGAATGCATGAGATGTAAATAAATTAATACCCATAGTGAAGAAATCAAAGATTTTTAATGTAATGTTTTAGCTCACTGTTAGTACCAGACGTTCTACTTGTGAAGCCAAACATTTCTTTGAAAATCCTGTTTCCCATGTAGAAGTAGCAGTTTACCTTATTTTCACTCATGAGCTCCATGTACTCATTCCTTTGGATTGCCTCAATACCGATCCCCTAAATAACGCAACGGCTACATAGGGCTCTAACTGAACTTATCAGAAAAGCAAGGTAGTGATTTTGTTTCACTATTCCAATGCCTAACGCTATATTACGTACAAAGGTTATTTAATCTGCCCGCTACATCTAAATAAAGCAAGATTCGAGAAATTACGTCTGGAGGAAAACAAGTGATGTAAGCCGCAAAATCTGTTTTCAATAGGTGGGAAGTATTTCCTACGGGAATATACTATGTGGAGATCAATTATTATATTAGTAACGTTAGTAATATTCTCAAAATATTTTACTTTCTAACTAAGCAATTGATATGATTACAATAGAAAAGAGGTCATTTCAAAGAGGTTGATAGGCAATGTAGTTTTACAACACATTTCGTGCATCTTAATGAACCTTGTCCCTCATCAATATACGTGGAACCGTTTCCGCATTTCTTTTTTTTCTTTGCGAGCACAAAATTTTGCAATAAATGTATAATGTACCTATCCGTACCATATAATTTTACAATTTTTGACATTGAGAATAACAGAAATATCCATGCTTGTAAAGTGAAAAACTTTGGGCAGGGTCTGCATGTTGATATATTTTCGATGCAGCGCTACCTGTGATACCGCTTTATTTTTTTTATTTTCTAGCTGAATTTATGAGACCGAGTAGTAAAACCAAAGAAAATGATATTTTTACCTAAAAATGAATAGGTTGCGAGACAATTGAGAATGTAGAATGCCGAGTCAGCCTTGCCATAGCCCAGTCATTTCCCTGCGTACTACCATGGAGGTATAGTTACATTCAGGCAAAAAAACAATTCTCCCGAATAATTTTGATAGGAGGCGTAGATCATTGACCTAAATCTACATCTGCTCAATACCCGGAAAGCAACTTGCAGCCCCTTGAGAGAATGTGGCAGGAGGTGATCTTCACCAAATATGCACTACTTACACGGACAAAAATTTACATAGGCTACCCGCGTAATGGATGAATATCATGCGGGGCAGTCAGACTTTTATTCAATTTTTTCGGTCTATTTGCATGTCTTCAATTTTTTTAATGAAACGAAAATGGAGACTCCCACGGCGCATTTTGTTGGTCCAACCAATGAAAGACGGGAAAACAGTAAACATCGGAAAAAACTATCCCAACCGAATGTGAAATAGCTGTAATAGTAATGGTAATTTTAGAGGTGAGAATCGTTCATAGATTAAGTTTGTATAACAAGTCATGAATGCAGAATTCTATAGAACTTCATCGTTTCCATGCACTCAATAAGTACAATAACTGCCTCAGGGCTTCGTAATGACATCAGATCCATCTATGTCGAAATCATAACATCAAAATTCAAAGAGATCCATACAAATCTTCCTAAAACACGCGGACATTTGTCCACAAAATTTTGAATCAAAAGCTACTTGGATTAAATTTCCCCTCATCACACGGTACAAATCAGTTTTGTTCAATTTGTATGCAAAAATCATACCCGGATTTGACCATGGGACATCGGTTTAACATGCAAGGAAACATTCCAGATATACTACAAACATGCATCATGTATATAATAAGGGTTAATGCAGACATGCTTACGTCGTTGAAAATTCGCCACCCAAATCTGATCTCCGTTTGCTTGCTTAATCTTTATTGATTTAATATATACGATTGAATGTTCATATCAGCCATAAAAAATCAATTTTTATGAAAGCATCATGGTGTGAGAAAACGCTAATCATAACTGAGTGGTTCTGCCTACCAATATAGTGTGGGGCCTATTTAAGTCTCTTGTTGTCAGTGGTGCACATGCCTGCCCAGTATCTATATAGAAAAGCCTCAGTCTGGCTTTCTGTCTTCCTAAGGGTACGTTATCATCGTAAGCCAACAATCCTAAGAATAGTTTGATGCAGCTGTTGACTCAATTCTCCTATCGACTAAATCTTCATATTTACAAAAGTATTTCAAATCCCTCACAAATTACTATAAAAATATCACACAAGGCCTTCCTTCACCATTCCTTAATCTCTCTTTACACTCAGCAACTACTTCGTCAGACCATCACGTCTTTTGTTATTTAGAGGTTGCCTGCAATTTAAAAAATATTATTAACATTTGGCGCGGAAGTCTCAATAATTTATTAATTTTTTTATTTATTTGGCTTATTTTAATATGCGAATTTCAAGACGCAAAGTCCTCTCTTCCAATTAACATATTGTACGATACAAACATCCATGCCCCGGACAGTGAAAATACTCCCCGGGAGGGATTCGAACCCGCGACCCTTGGATCGACAGGCGAGGGATTTACCCCGCCGCCACCAGGGCCGGCAATAATTGGGAGATTTGACAACGCTCTGCGCGTGAGAGCGAATTTTTTTTCGGGTATTGAAGTCCCCGACTCTTCGGACAGGCTCGTTGTTGACCCCTGCGTCGTCAGCATCGACCGCATCGCGTCGTGCCTGCCTACTTGCTGAAGCCCTCTTGTCTTCAGAGCATCCATTATATCCGCGGGGTATTCCATCCTCACTTGACTGCTCTTGCTCCTCCCCAACCGAAGAGCAGACCCACTCAGAAAAAAACATCAAGTAACTTATTCGAAGGCCCAAGGGAAAGAGAACGAATTCGTCTCTTGCGACACGGGCGGTTGTGGTACGGCACCGCTGCACAGTGGTCGGAAATCGAAAATATTTGGACAAAATTCAAAAATAGCTCTTTTTGAGATATGGACTTGAAACTTCGCACATACACTCAAAAAAGATTGCTAATTAAGGAATAGTACGTCATTTGTCATGATTCTGAACCGTTAGCTAGATACAGGGGCTCAAACATGACCAAATTTCCAAAAAAACTCCCGACTTCCTTTTTCTCCGAATATCTTCAAAATTATGTTGATGGTGTTGTTGTGGGATGAATTTGATCGAATAAAAAATGGTATGATCTATTAACAAAATGCTTTGCCTTTAATATGCTTTAGTTTCGAAGATTTTTAAAAACATTTGTGTGCTATTACGTTACAAAATGGCGGAAGCTGTTTTTGGACAAAATTTCACATAAAGTAGAGAATATCTAGCATTTTAGGGAGAGACCTGTCAAGTGACTTATATCAGAGCGTTTGTTGAAGACTTTTAGATACGAAACTGAAGAGAAATAAAAAATAAGTTTGCGACGCCGAAAAATACTCATGATTTTCCGACCGCGCGTCCGGGGTCCGACTCCGCGCGCCGGGGCTGGAAATGCCGAGACTCGCTTACATTGCTCATGTGGAATGAACCCTAAAGCTTCGGATTCGCTGGGATTCCGATGTACACATTGTCACTAACCTCCACAGACCCTCTATGGGCGAAAATGGTGAGAATATTGTATCGTGCGAGCGGATAATTGTACGTGTAGTAGCGTTCAAGTTATTTTTGTCGCGAACGTTCGGGAAACATACATCTTATTCACAGCCTTTAACCAAAAAAAGTGTCTAGTCTTCTTGTGGACCATGCATCCTTCTAGAAAGACACCGCCTGGGATTGTTTTGTACTCCTTTTACCCCCCTGCCCGCCCGCACACGCTAAAAGATTCACCGAAGAGGTCATAGTCACCTCCAAAAAGGGTCCTGCGAAAAGGGATATTTATGACATTTCGGAACCTTTGACAGTCGGCGGGTTATTCCGTCGAACCTTTTCTCTTTGTAATATGTTGATATGTCATTGAGTAAAATTTAGATGATTGTGGCATGATTGCAGCTGTCGCCACATTTGAAAAATATATTCAGAAAGAAAAAAAATAAAAGCGTTGATAGTCCAAGAGAGTATTTTTCCTCATCAGCAGGGCGATCTTTCATCATTCTTAAGTTATTCATTTCCGACATTTTCGTTCCGCAGATGCATCACCTCATACTTCCACTACCGGTCAATGCATTGTATATCAAAGAGAATCGTTATTTTTTAATGCTTTAATAGCATTTCATAACAATTTCATTATAAAATACATCAGTATTACTTTTACGTTAATCAAAGTTAGCTGCAAAGAAAATTTGATGGAGTAGATTCCATTATTGAATGCTTTTAGGCCATCAATTTGTTTTTGAAGATGATTCCTTTCTGCAATTGCTATTTCCCTTGTCTCCTTAACCCACTGAAGGCGAATCGGCCGGCAAAATCTTGTAGATGAAGGCCGAGGATTAGACCAGATTATCTCACCTAGAATTAGAGGACACGGGAGTTTTATCGCCTATGCATTATTTTCAATTCGTCATAAACAAGTTTTTGGAAATTAAGTGATGAGATAACTAGAGAATCCAGAGTATGTTACCTGCAATAGCATTTACTAAGCGAAGTGGCACGAAGGAGCTCATGAATAATAATTCATGAGATGCATTCCCTCGTTGCCACACTTGTTTGTACTGAGAATGGCCCGAACTGCCATCAAACCCATACTTGCAAATCAATGAGCAATTTATTTCCTCTCCCAAAGGTTGAGTTGAGGAAACACACGCCAGGATCCGTGATGCAGTGTGATTCAGAAGATCATGAAGATTTACTTCGCACATATTTTCTGTGACTACTATTCCTTCCGGGTATGCGGCGCTTTTTGCTCGTAGTACTCGGTCATAGCTAGGATATAAGTCATGTCTGTGGCTTAAGGCTATGCTACGCAGAGTTATGTATTGACATTTGGTCAACTCCGTGGAAATAATAAGGGATAAAGCCTTCTCAACAGTCATCTCATTTTGAATAAAATTACTTTCCCTCCACTTCGATAAGACTCTTATTGCCCTAGTTGGTGTGATATTTGTTATTTCCGTGAGTAATTTAGCTGCCGAAATGTCCCATTTCTTCTTTAGACTTATGGAAGCTGTTAAGTGAGTTCCGTAGTAGAGGCATTAGTTTTAAGAATTTGAGCTTTTTTTCTCCTTGTTCTATTACAAGAAGCGTGCAACTCTTTTACATATCGTCCTGTTGCGCGTAATAAAGTATTAATACATTTTTCAAATACGAAGTTCAACGTTGCAAAATTGTTAAGTTAAACTTAATCAAAAATATAGTATCAGGAAAGGTTAGCATTTTTCCAAAAATACCAAACCAACAGGTGTAAAGGTCCTTGGTAAATACGTTAGTATTTCTGACTCTCTCTCGCTCTCTCCCTCTTTTTAGGTATGGTATCAAAAAACGTTTCCGTATGTAACCCACTTAGAGAATTTAAGGCCCCTGTATGTTCTGCCAAATTTAATCTTCTTGATAGAAATTCCAACGTATACTCTTTCTTCTCAGTCACTGACTTGTTCTTCGAAGTTTTTCATGGAGCTCAAGGCGTGAGACTAGAAAACCAGCCATTAAATAATGAAATTTCTTAAGTGACATGTATTAAAGGCAAAAATTATCAAGAAAATGATAAAAAAATTCACGTTTTCATCACTATCAATTAAATTGATACGGGAGTGCACGCAGTAAAAGATGCCCTGAGAAGGATATTCTAATGAAAATAATTAAAGTCACTTAACGACATTTCAATGAAAAAAATTATAGGAGCGGTCACATAGCTACAAAATTCTGCGGGAACAAAAACAATATACAACATACCTTATAAAAAACTAACCAGATGAATAAATATGAATCACTTCTGATCGAAGAACAGGAAAAGCTGCCAAAAGTGTAAGAGGCTCGTCACAATCACAAGCATAATCCAAATCTTAAGATACTGCAAATTCTTAACTGCACGACCTTCTTTCACCGCTGCCAATAGAGGACTGATTTACAAAAATGTATTTCTTGAGGGAAAGCACATGTTTCACACGTTGATGTACACGCTTAAGACCGTCAAAGATTCCGAAATGTCATAAATGTCCCTTGAAATGTCATAAATGTCCCTTTTCGCAGGACCCTTTTTGGGGGGGGGGCTGTGACCTCTTCGGTGAATCTTTTAGCGTGCGCGGGCGGGCAGGGGGGTAAAAGGAGTACAAAACAATCCCAGGCGGTGTCTTTCTAGAAGGATGCATGGTCCACAAGAAGACTAGACACTTTTTTTGGTTAAAGGCTGTGAATAAGCTGTATGTTTCCCGAACGTTCGCGACAAAAATAACTTGAACGCTACTACACGTACAATTATCCGCTCGCTCGATACAATATTCTCACCATTTTCGCCCATAGAGGGTCTGTGGAGGTTAGTGACAATGTGTACATCGGAATCCCGGCGAATCCGAAGCTTTAGGGTTCATTCCACATGAGCAATGTAAGCGAGTCTCGGCATTTCCAGCCCCGGCGCGCGGAGTCGGACCCCGGACGCGCGGTCGGAAAATCATGAGTATTTTTCGGCGTCGCAAACTTATTTTTTATTTCTCTTCAGTTTCGTATCTAAAAGTCTTCAACAAACGCTCTGATATAAGTCACTTGACAGGTCTCTCCCTAAAATGCTAGATATTCTCTACTTTATGTGAAATTTTGTCCAAAAACAGCTTCCGCCATTTTGTAACGTAATAGCACACAAATGTTTTTAAAAATCTTCGAAACTAAAGCATATTAAAGGCAAAGCATTTTGTTAATAGATCATACCATTTTTTATTCGATCAAATTCATCCCACAACAACACCATCAACATAATTTTGAAGATATTCGGAGAAAAAGGAAGTCGGGAGTTTTTTTGGAAATTTGGTCATGTTTGAGCCCCTGTATCTAGCTAACGGTTCAGAATCATGACAAATGACGTACTATTCCTTAATCAGCAATCTTTTTTGAGTGTATGTGCGAAGTTTCAAGTCCATATCTCAAAAAAAGCTATTTTTGAATTTTGTCCAAATATTTTCGATTTCCGACCACTGTGCGCTGGCGCGGCCTCAAGGAAAGCTGTTGTATCTGTTCACGCCGCCCCGGGTCCGATTGGTGTGCATTACCTTCACGCCCAGGGGTCTTTAGATTAAGAGTTTCGTGTATTTTGGGGAAAGAGGGTGGGGGAGGGGGAGGAAAGGCAAATTAATCATCGCAGAAAGAGAGAGAAAGAAGCATATTTTTCCACGTAAGACAACCGGATGCCCGTAACCGGTTGTCTTGAAATTTGTTTCGAGAATGACAGCGTACACTCTCGTTTTCCGTGATGCAGGCACGTCGATTAGGGCTCTCTAATCCCATGAGTTACGGGTAGTCGTAGAGAAGACAAGTGACAAGTCAAAAAACTACCGCGGCAGCCCGCAGGACATATTCTTAGCTACTTAGGAAATTCACAAATTAAATGTCATTTTGTTCCTTTCCATCAAAAAGGGAGAAAATTTAACAATTTGAAAGAAACAGCTTTATTGGAAAGAAATGAATAATAATTAAACAATTTTCGTTCACGGAATATCCGACGACCACGCTGTTTGACCGTCCAGAGGAACTTAAACTTCCACAAAGTCCCACAACAACGAGAATAGGATAGAAAATGAAAGATCTGCCAATCAGGTTTATTCCAACGGTCTTTCGTTTTTTTTTGATACATTAAAGTATAGAAATTTCAGTTATTATTCAAACCAATTCCTTGGCTGAAATTTATGAAATTTCCTCTATCGGTAGTTTTAATTTAATACAACCTCATTATACTTTGACAACAAGAGCGGGTTGTATATTTTAGCCTCATTAGTCCTATTTGCTCCTAGTCATTCCCACGTCCAGAGGAGTTATAGTTAAGAGACGTATGGCTCCTATGTTTGTCATACCGCACGACTCCCGCCTCTGTGTGACTGGGACACCGTGTCCGAAGCAAACGAGCACCCATTTGGCACGCAGCACGTCAACCCTAACTGGGAAAATGGGTGTCAGTTTCACCAATTATCCGGCGGGCAAGATTAAACAGCTCCGGGACGGGGAAAGCGCGGAGAGGCCATTCGGCGAAAATCGTCAGCGTTTAGATTTGAGAAATGAGCCGCGGAACCGAGTATTCGCAACGGTGTTTTTGCGAAACGAGCGTGGTGGAAGGAGGAGGAGGATATGAAGGAGAGGCAGTGGCCGAGGAGGCATGTGGGAAGTCGAGGAGGAGGGTGAGAAGTTGGAGAAGAAACAGAGGCTGGATAATTTTTGACTGAGGAATGCGGTGGTTGATAGCCGAAGAAAACCTCATTTTCCTTTCCCTCAAAGCTCTGGAGCACACCAAAGAGTCGGATAGTCGTTACGTGATGGACAAAGGGCAAATGAGGTACCATGCTTCTGAATTCGATTCCAGTTCCACTTCCGAGTCTAATGTCTTCATGGTTGCGTCTACCTCTCATGGTGTGAAACAATATTGCCCGCAAAATGTAATCTCTCAGCTCTGTGATAAAAAAATAGCAAAAACCTACATGTGAAAAAATATACACCATGCAAACTTGGAAAAACCTTTAGTTTTAATTTGGCCATGATCAAGTTATCATTACCGTGCTTTAATTAACTCCTAATTAAGCAATTTTATAAAAATATAAATGCGATATCCCAGTATTATACCGGAAAATTAAGGCTAAAAATCAGATGCTAAGAGAAACCAGTATAATTTCCAAATTCCAAGTAAACAATGTGTACTCTGCTGATACAACTTGTTCAATGCCATGGAAACTTACGGTATTGCACATCAAATGTTTAGCAACAAAAATTACGTTTATAAAATTGTTTAAACTTCCAAGGAAATGAAAACGAATAATATTCAGATGAAGAAAATTCATACTGGAAACCAACTTCAGCTAACAATAATTAATACTATTTCAATACTTCATGTCACCTTGTTTTGACGCAGATCCGCTACTCTATCTCAACTGCATCGAGCCCACACAACACATCTCCAAAACCCGACCTCCTTTGAGGGGGAGAAAGTTTAAAACAATATTGATTCAACGTATCCAGAAGTTTGATGATTGTACGTCCATTACCACCGTGCGAAAAAAGCAGACAAAATACCCGAGCCAAGCGCAGTTCAGCCAAATGATATCCTGACATTATATGACCCGGGCATCCGAAATTGACCAAGAACACGGCTCCCTGGAGCCTTACAATATTACCCCCGCGCGTTCAAATCACCGCCGGACTTGGCACTCGCAATCAACGGAAACCACTCCGGAGAAACCCACCGCGTAATTCCGCACGACAGCACCAAATCACGGGGGATGGACTCGGGCGCATCCCGAGGCGCATCCCTCCCTCACCTCAGCCCATTTATCCTTGGAGGCATGCATCCCCTCTCGGTGCGTCCCCACTTCGGAATGCCACGACCGATGATGGACCGGGTTACGACGGGCTGGTCCGGCCCGACTCTCGGCTACGTAAACGAGCGCGGGTCGAGTGGAGAGTGTGACCGCCCGGGGCAAGGGATAGAAGAAATAGGTTCGGGTGATGAGGCGGATGGGTTTAGGGGAAAGAGATATGTAGAGAGAGAGAGAGAGAGAGAGGGAGGAGGTCGTAGGGTGGTTTCCTCCGGGGAATGATGAGAGAGACTCAACCGCGAAAGGGATTAAGGAGAGAGAGAGGCGGTGGAGTGTTTGAGGAGAGGGGGGGAAGTCGGCGGATTGTGATGAGTTGGAGACGTGCTGGGTGCAGAGGGCAACGGGTGAGGGCAAGGCGAGGGTGAAGGGGAGAGAGATTGGTTGTGTAGATAGGGGCAGAATACGGCACGAAACCCGCGGTTACACGTGCTGAAACGCAGATAGACGAGGGAAAAATGTATGAGGTCGAGAGGAAGGGTGAGGGCATGTGGTGGGGATGCGAAGAGATATTGGAAGCGCCACCAGAGGTAAGGAGATGAGTGAGGAGGAGGAGGGTTTGGTTTCTCAATACTCACCGTGACGAGTAATCTCCCCTAGCGGTGCGTAAGGGCGAAATGGCCAGCCGTTGGGCCCACCATGGCATACCCATAAACGCGGGAGCATATAGATGGCAGTAATTTTTTCACATTTTTACCTCTTCTCCACTTGTCGCTCTCAACCATAACTGGAAATGTGCATCATGTTATATCACATCTCTGCATTGTATCGGGTTTTCTTCCGCGACAGTTGGCTGGCAGACAACAGTTACGCTCTCCTGCTAGCGTCTTCAGATCGAAGGCGACTTCGTTCTAACATGTTATATCACATTTTGTGCAAATAATTCGAGGTGCTTTTACAACTGAGCTAAAAATTTAAAGGTAAAATTAGGACAGCAAGAAGTAAAAAAATATAAGGTGGATATAACTCAGAAAGATTCTTTAGCTCCATTTAAGGAAATGGATGAAAATAATCTAAAATGTGAAAGGCAGGTGGGATTTCGTGAATACATACCTCCACGTATCCTGAGAAAACATTAAAAATGGTAGATTTAGAGGACGGGATAACACTCAAAGAGTGAAGTTGCAACCAGATGATGCAATAAGTAGGCGCCAAGAAGGAAAAAATATTCTTTGACAACTCATTATGCCATGATTAATCCTGTCTCACAGAATTTTATTCACTCTTTGCCATGCATTTCCATTTACTTTTACCCATATAAGTCTTTGTTTTCCAATGGACTTGGAGCGTTCGAAGTTTAAATTCAAATATTCTGATTGAATTTGTCTCTTTCATTTCGTTCTCAATCAGGCTGAAAGCCAACTTTTTGATAAATCGTTCCCAGGGTATATTGGTATTCGTCATAGTCCAATTGGAACTAAAAAGGAATGAAAGGGAGAAGGTATCTCAATTCAGATTGAATGAAAAAGGAAAACCCAAAAAATATTGGGGACTTTACGTATCCTCTCCATTATGAAAAATTAAGAAACATTCTATATAGATTTGTAGTCGTTCATTTTTGAAAATAAAATTGTCCCTCTTATTATCTGGAGGCATTTTTTTTGTCACTTAAGGTTTCGCATAAACACTGTATGGTAAAGTATTTAATCATCACGATGATTTGAGGATGCTAAAACAATTTTTACTTGAATTAAATGGCATATTATGTCAGAGTCTATCTGAGTTAAATGTAAATGCAAGAATTGCAAAGTAGCCGCCGATACCGTAGCGGATCCATCCGATGAAATGCAGAGTACCAGAATTTCCACAGGAAACTCAACCCAACGAGACCGGAACTGAAGCCTTGAACCCCCTGATATCTGGCCAAATGCTTTACCTTTAAGCTACTAAGGCTTCCCTGTTCTGTATTAAACTCTGTATATACCATATTACACATTTCCCATACTTGTATACATCATATTAATGTTAAGCAAATTATTTTCATGACGTTTCAGAGGCGGCTGCTTCAAAATTTTTCCCACAATTATGGAATTCAAGAGGGGATATAAAACCATTTGATACGCCATGTTCCAAAGTTTCAAAATTTAATTTGAGGTTAAACCGAATATTATATCAAATATTTTGCAATAGAATCGTTCAGAATCCATCTTATTAAGATTTCAAAATTTCCCCATTTATTAAGCTAGCGTTGAATTAGAGATTTTGTGGAATTTATTTCTATGGATTAAGTTCTGGCTTTATTTGCACACAGGTAAAATGACTGCAACCATTTGTAATTGACGTAGGCTTACAATTAGAGATGTTTAGAGATGAAATAAATTCCTGAATAGCAGCATGAGCAGCTAAATAGTTACATTCATGGTCCACAATATATTGATGGTGCAGATGATGCACACTGCTAATGATAATAAATTTTTATGTGTGATATATGTAAAATATAAAAAACGGTTTGGTTATAAGATAAATTCAAGGTCAAATGTATTTTTAATGCTATTTCCTAGTTCGCTGTATGCCATATGGTGAGGTAAGGCTTTCCGGGAGTCCGTGATGCCGTCGTCTACTATGTATGATGAAAGCATAATACGCACGTTTGTAATCCTGTTAGACCATAGTGAGCCTTCTTCAAATTTAACAATCAAATAACAACCCAGGCATAATTTGACTTTAGAATTAAAGTTCCCCAGGCAATTTGTGAGCCATTATAGTACCTGCATTATTTTTTTGTTATACTTTGCTAAACTGATTCGTAATATATGATTTAAATTTTTCCCGTCGAATTATTTTCGTGAAGTCTTCTCCGGCTCTTCTCGGGAAACGTTGGTTTTAAACAAAAATTTAACCCTGTGGAAAACAAGAGAAGACTTTACGAAAACGATTTGTTATACTTTATGAAGGTTTTGAATGGCCCACCGTTTTAAAATGGAAAGCTGGACGATTTAAAATGATGTGCATAAATTTAAATTAAACGGATAATATTTAAAAAAAAACCTTAATGGGTGGCACTTTTTTGTGCAAATGTATTGCTTATTTTCACCTTATATCATTGGTGGCCTTAAGCATGTGAGATCTATCAAGCCTGCATATTATTGTTTTAGTCGTATTGGAGTCTATCAACTGCAAAGAAACACAACGTTGAGACAGTTAATGATCCTCTAATGTATACATAGAATAATATTCTCTAATTACACAATTACAGCTCACAGGGCGACTTAAATTCATTTTTGGAATGCATAAAAATTGCACAAATGAGGCATGAAACCCTGCAACCACTCCCCGATCACCTGAAATGCATAAAGTATAAATAGAAAAGGCACCTATATTTCAGCTTATTCAGCCACAGGAATGTGGAAAATGTTTCTGATTGCATGCTATCAAATCCCCAAAATTTATTTCGAATGCAAAAATTTAAATTGAAAAGGAATGTATTACGCGTGAGAAAATAAAATACAAAAGAGCGCGATTTATTTGATTAGGAACCATAAGTCCGGGAGGGAGAGCGGCTTTGATCTTTTTTTAAGCAAACAACTGATGACCGCAAAATGGATTGAGAACCATGAACCAATCACAACCAAATTTTCGATGGAACGGAAAATTATGTCGGCGCAGAAACTGTTTGAGTTTCCTCTGTAAAGAGATATAAGGCGTTCCTACACGCAGAGTCAAAACACAATACGAAATTTAATTTTTGCTTTCAGCTTTTTAACCCAGTATCTCTCAAAATACCTCCCACGAAGTAATCCGAAATTTTGGGGAAACGGGAAACTTCGTCCAGAGAACGCATAGGTATCAATTGAAACCAATTTACGATCCGCATGCACTCTGAGCTGTGAAGTGGAGCTGCATGCGGAGGGAAAAAACTGGTCGGGTGAGGAAAAACACGCCGGAAGCTGGAAGGGATTGGTTTATTGAAATTGAATACCTACCATCCAGATAGACACGTTCCGCGTCTGAAATCACCACAACGGACTGCGGTGGTGTCGCAAAAAACAGATCACCGCGGGGAGGTCCGCGAAGACGATTCACTAGCGGCGGAAAAGAGGAAGAATAAAAAAGAATCCACAGTCGAGAGGCGGATCGCAAACGAAGCATGAAAGTGATCGAGTCTGGTGGGGAATAATGGCAGCAGCTGGACTAATCAAGCGCGAAAACAAGTAGCAAATGTTAGTTTTCTCACTTGAACGACAGCAGGCGAAAGGGATGAATTTTGCTCGAAAGGATGATGCGGAAGAGTCACGAGAGATTGAATTGGTCCGCGTAAAACACACGAAGGAGGGAAACGAAAGGGACACCTAAGATCATCGAAAGATGAAGAGGCATATAAGAAGGAAAGTGGTAGAGAGAAAGCGAGGGCTAGAGAGTGACGATGAAAGGACGAGGAATGCGGAGAGACGGACTTCGCACTCTTCGGGGAGGAATGTAAAAAAATAGTTGTCGGTCGCAGAAAAAAATCGAAATGAAAACATGGTGGAGTCAGTGATTGATGCGGGGAGAAGTCTGTTTCCACATAGCTATGAGGAGAGAGCGAGGATGCGGAAGAAGAAGAGTGCCTCTTTGCATGAGATAAACGTGGTTGAGACTGTTGGGAAGTGTGTTTACTGTGGATGGGGATTGTGAAATCAATGTGTTCCTGATATAGAAAACATTGGTCTTGAGAATTGTGAATGCATCTGAATACGTTTACGGATAATCATTCGTAGAATATTGAAAATCATCAAAAGAAGTAATTCCAAAGTGGTATATTAAAATAAAAGTGGGTTGAACATGTGATCAGAGAAAATGTATAAAACATCACTATATCAAAAACCCATTAAACGGTGAATAATCAGGGAAAACTAAGTTATGAGTTTGGTACTAGGTAATTCGCCAGCTCCTTCAAACTAAATCTGATAACATTATGAGCGTATGACTAGCAATTCGGACCGAGCTACGGTTACATTTAAAATGCCACCCTTAAGGTATGTAGGTAGAATTATTAGTCATTAGAGGAGAGCATTAGAATAATAATAAATATGATTGATGTCCGAGTGAAGACTTTTCAAATCCCTTTAACCTTGCGTGGATATTCACTACTGACCAGATGTTCATGAAAAATAGAAAGAAACTGGCCCCAATACGCTGAACATCTACTTTTTACAAATTGAGCTTCACTCTCACCTATCCAGCAGGCATTCGTCTTGATCACCATGTGAAAGATGAATGGAGAGCTGCACTCATCCACTCGTGCGAAAGAAATTTAAAAGAACGAGCATTGGCGAGGGAGAGAAAAGCATCAAAATTTGACTGACGAGTTGGAATGCCACCACACAAAAGGGTGTTTGCAGGCACGGGGGACGCGAGGCAAAGGATTCCGTGACAGGCGAGCAGCGCACACTAAAAAGTATTTCGCGAGGACGAGAAAAATATGCATCGGCACACGAGTCCCTGACCCGTAATGAGGCGGAGAAAGAAAGAACGGTCCTTCCGAAGGAGTTGAGGGAGACTCCTGAAATGAGGGAGAGAGACAAGGGAGGGGGGAAGGATGGGTTGTTGCCCCCCGAGAGGCGGCGTCCCTACTCTATCTGTCATTCGAACTACGCCTCCCCTCCAACCTCCCTCCGAATGTTTCGGACCCTGCGGCGAGATCCATCTGCCCGCCAGCTTGCCGCAAGGTGCCGTTGTGCAGCGCGCGGAGTGACGAGACGTTCCTCTGGGGCCCCGGCGCCAACCTCCTCCCCTCCGGCGGGGCCCTTCCGATACACCCACCCGCTCGACAACCCCCGCCTTACGCTCCTCCTCCCACACCACCTATTCTCCATCTACCCATCTCCGTCCATCCCGTTCGAAATGTCCGGTCCGAGAGGACAGGGGGAGAAGGTACGCGTCGACGGAAGGCGTTGATGTCTCCCGAAAGACTCCTCTCTTCTCGCCGTGCGAACACGCGCGGGTGGAATACGCGTGTCTGCGTGTCTGGAGGTGTGACGAGAAGGAATTTGCCTCAGCTAAACAGGAGGAGGAAGGGAAGTTGAGGTAGAGGGGGGAATAGGGACGATGACATAGCAACAGGAGTGCATGCAGCTGTCGAAGACAAGGAGAAAATAAAACAAAAAAAATGAAATAAGTGGACCTTCTTGCAGTCGAGTGGCGGCGATTAATCGCTTTCTCAGAGGAATTCCTCCGATGACGTTTTACCATTCCTACACACATATAACAGTTGTCATTTTGAACTTCGCTAAAGTTTACAATCGATAGGTGTGTAGGTATTTGTGAAAGTACTCCATGCAGTATCAAACACTGAATCCAAATGACAATTAGGCATAAGGCCTCACCTTTATTATCATATTTATATTATGGCAAAGAAGAATTACGTCTGCACTCTATGGAAATCTCAGAAGATGCCTCATCTTCAATATTATCAGCGATATAATGATGGACAGCAAGCATACGTTCTCAGCCATGATGTGGACTATTAAAACCGACTAGCCTCTGTGTCTACAAAGAGATCTGTCACGTCGGCGGCAGCCAATTCTTATAAAAATAAATTGAGATAAAAGGTAGCATAAAGTGCATGATGCAATGGGTGTGCATCTCTGGTGACGTCTCAAATGCTTTAAGGTGAAACATATTTCATTTCAGTTGCAACTGTATGAGGTAACCAGGTCCGTAACGGGTTGGTCTGGCAACTTAAAAATCATGGGTATCCCGCCTCAGACATGAATCAAGTTTTCCTAATAAATTTACGTGCAGGTAAGACGGTGTGACATAAACTTAACTGCTGGAGCATGTATAAGAGCTGAAGTAAATTACTCCTCAATGCAATAAATCCTGGAGCTCATGCTGGGGTATACATAAAAGTGACTAGAAAAAAGGGGTAACTGCTGACGGTAGCAAGCGTACCTAAATATCATAACATCGGAATCATTTATATTTTCTTCAATATCCAGATATTCTCTCATATGTACTGTGATATTAGATTTTTATGAAATTATCACCACGATTAGCAACGCATGAAAACAAAATCGTGACGACGTTATATATAAATGGTGTAATTGAACAATAAGGTCTATGTGATTCAAAGCATCCAAGAACAAATTTAGATACATAACATGGCATAATTGGACTAACAATTTACTGTATTTACTGTATGCTGAATAAATATCACTCTGCCATTTGTACTCAGATGTTAACACTCTCAAAAACATTTCACTTGATAGTTCGTTCTTTAACAAAAAGTATGTAATTCATCACCAATGCAATCTACTCGCAGATCCCTGAAAAAAAGCAATTTCCCATTGCATGCGGCAACAAACGCATCGCATGCTTTGGATTGATTTGACACGAGAGAATTATGATCACCTCAATTACTTAGGTCAAGAAAAATATGAAAAGCACAACTTTGAATACCACAGTAGACATCATTCATCCATTTTCATCAACACTCCTTCGCTTCATGACCGTAAATAGTCATTTGTACGCTCAAATCTGTTTCGCACATATTACACAATGAGTCTGCCTTTCCGGAAATCACTTAATGGAACATCAAGTGTCGAGCGCTTGCATTCTCTCGAAATTGCTTGAGTCATATCGATGACGCGCCACGGATCTAGAACTTGAAGCGTTCTTGGAATCTGAGGAAAACTGCGGGATTTTGAAGCGCGGAGCGCGTGGTCGTCGTGAGAATTTACTGAGGGGTCGGCCTCCTCTTCTCCAGGTGATTCCACACGTCCCCCATTACCGGCTTGGCTTAAATGGGGATTCGTGCCGAAGCAAGGAATGATTACTCCCTATCGCGGGATTTTTTTTAACTCCTAAACAAGCCCCGTAGCTCTCTATAAGGGTAATCATTTTTTGACGTCACGAAAAAGCTGCCTTGAGAGAGCGAGTCATCAGTCGACGACTAAAAACATGAGCAAATGGGATAACTCCCACGGGACAGAATGGGCATCTTCTCTTCACTCATGTTGCCGGCGGCGCCGGGGTAAAATCCCTCGCCTGCCAGAGGCTAGGGTTCGAGTCCCACCGTGAGGGGATTATCACTGATTTAGGCTTGAATGTTCGCGTAGTCAAATTTGTCCATTATAAGGGCATAATACCTCTAGATCCACGGATTAAGTAAAGGTATAACAATAAATATTATCTCTTCCTACTATCATGGAAAAACCCAGAGCAACAATGCGCCTCCCTTCATCCCTATCAGCAGGTTTATATGCATTCCCATTTTTTACCACTGATTCGTCCGTGGACCCAAATTCCCTACTCTCAAGGAAATAAAAACCTATTTATAATTAAGGTGACGGAGTAATGGTATTCGTGGCAGGTGAATAGGGTCGTTTTCAAATTTTTTTATCGCCGAATCTAGTAGAGATTGTAAAATAAAAAGACCCGTATTTTTCCGTTCTAACGCCTGTCAAATAGTTTTCGACTTATAAGTGGCAAAAAATGATGTTTGTAGCCCTTTCGGAAGAGTGGGCGTGCAGGGAACTAGCATCTACGTCATCCACCTCCTCAAATCACAACTGAGACCGCGAAGGTCCATCGCCTTGTCACAATGGGGGACACACAGCTGACTCTGCCAATGGAAGTGATTGCAACAGGGTTAATGCGAGAAAATCTTCCGACCTCTCCACCTCCACACCCCCCCCCCCCCCCCCCCCAAAATAAAATTCAAGGGCGCGGGAGGTGGATGACGTAGTAATTCTTAACGCAGCTCGTTCGGTAGGCGTCACCTTTGGCTTATTTTAATTTTTGATCAATTGACGTATGACTCTGGTTAGTAGATTACTTTTTCACTAAAATTCATTTTCCGTTTTCATCTAACGATTTCAAGTACAATATAGCGATTTCGGCTCGAGTTCCCCCATTCTTGGCATAAAAGCATGCCTGGTTATGGTTCACCCCCTACCACGAACCCTTGTGGTGGCTCGCCAGGCTTTGTGAAGACTTAGAGATGCAGATGAAGGATTTACTTCTGGTTCACGAAAAATCCTGCGAAAGAGGATGAGTCACCTTCCAGGCCTTCTTTCTCCGCGCTTTGCCATTAAAGGATGAGGATGAGAGAGAAAAATAGTGTGGGGAGGGTGATGAGGGAAAACCGATTGGAAGGGTGGGGGAAAGTAGGAGAGAAGGTGGGCGTCGTGGTTAGGGGAAGGGGAGTAAGATAGGGTGCTGGAGGGGGGAAGCGAGGTTTGACAGACGTGTGCACCGGTGATGGAGGTGGAGGAGAGTAGGGGGATGGGTTAAGGGGGACAATCGCTTTATTAGCCGAGAGGCGAACACATGTAAATCTCCCGCGTTACCTAATCCAATTATGAAGGCGGTTTACGAAATCGATTCTTCCGTCCAATATAGATTGGCTTTCGGTGGACGTCAGCGCCCCGAGTGAATGGTGAATGGACGTGATTAACCTTTTGTCAATACGTGTGGGAATATTTTATTAATAGAGAGTCGAGAGATTTTTTTCCCTGTAGCATTTTTCCCCTTGAAGGTTTATGATGCGGCAATTTACTCCACGACGTGAATGCTGAGATGAATGGAGATGCAACTCTTAATCATCATGCTTTCCATTCAAGATCTTAAGTTTGGAAGTTTGGAATATTTTAAATGCTCTTGTTTTTGCCGTCGGCTTCTTTCCAAGTATGTAATCTACAAAATATCCAAGCTTGATTTTCGTAATTAACTATACGTATCTGATGAATTTTATTTTTAATTTACTTAGAGCAAGCACAATTACATTGAAATGAATAGGCTGAACGAAAATGTATGAACTAATGCGCTTAAATTCATCACTATGAAGACAATTTGTCCTAAGTCTCGGATTCTAACTATTTATATTCCTAATTCAGTGCGTAAAATACCCACCGGCGGTGGAACCTTAGACAATTACAGCTCTTCTTTCATTAGACGAATATATTAGAAGATCCTTATTTCAGAGTCAGAAACTTTTTCCGAGTTAATGGTCTCCATTTATAAACTTTTATAATATTATTTTAGAAATTGCACAATAAGTAGGTAATATTGTTTTACTGTTAAATAAAAAAGTAACAAATAGGTCGAAAGAATAAAAAATTACTAGGTTGAGAATAACTGTTTACTTGTTAAATTATACGTACTTAGATACCGTCTACTTTATTCTTAATATGAGAAGTATGTGACGTCAGATTTGTCATTTTACTTCTCCAATTGCATAAGGTGAGCACTCGTGAACTCGCTCCTCGTTTGATCTCTGCAGAGCAAGCGTTTCTTTTCTCCCACAATCACTCTTGAAATGCTCATACCATAGTTTAATAAGGATACGTATCAGATAAAAGTGCTCGTTTTTGAACATGCGATGCTTAAGGAAATTATGGACACACCAAACTGCGTGAGTGAAAGGAATTCTGTCCCTTTATGTGCAATAGGAGTTGCATCCCGCAGACAGAGAAATTCACCATTGGCCATGAGGTCAGAGCCTCTGAATCACGGAGCACTGGAGTGTCGGCGCCTAATCAGGTGTGCTATTCATGGACCATAAACGTTACGCACGAGAAAGTAAAGTTATGTTGAAAATCCCATGCACCTCAGATACCATCTCTGAAAATGAGCGTCATGTTTTCGTGATGCAAACAGGATGGTCTACGATGATGAAAATAGAAACGTTCTGCTGATCTAAACACCGAAGGAAAGTAAAGTGATCCTCCTAAATATAACAAAATAGCTACCTATTTATGTTGAGATCGTGAGCTGACATGAATGAGTACTTTTGAATAAAATACCGACCAGGAGAACGGTTTTCCTTGCTGAATCACAGGTAATTACACAAATGAGTAAGAGAAAGCAGGAACGTACGCAAGTATTTGGTTGTTCAAAGGGTGGTATAAAAATGAATATGGTAAATAAAGAACGCACATTCTCCTTGAAGAGATTTTGAGAAAAATCTGATAAATTCTATTTCAAAAATAAAAATGAAATACTATACTATGTGCTTTGATAGTACCTAAAATTTTTAGCTATAAGCTAAACAGAAGGGATTTACAATCAATTTAATTTTGATTGCAAAGCGAGTAGGGCAAGAGAAAATTATTTGAGCACATTAAGGACTTTTTAAATATGACTCATAGAAAAGAGAATTAGGAGTCTAACAGAGAAAATAAGGCGTAGGATCTGCCATGTATTATCCTTGGAGTGCAGCGATGATATGAATAAAATAGTTACGGATGTAAGAGAAGAAAGGTTCTCATTAGGAGTAAAGGTGGTCTTTTTATGGTTAGACCTTATATTGAGTTCATTATGAATACTGTAATTCAAAAGTAATGTTTCACTAATCGACAGAGAAAATAATATTTATCTCCGGAGTTCCTTGAAAAGATTGAGCAGTTGGGATAACAGGGATAGTTGATGAAAGTCAAGGAAGATTCCAGATTCACACGCTAGACATACGGATTCAATAATTTATTGGAATAAGTTCATAAAATAGAATTACGGTGAGTCTGGTACAGAAATAATAATTTTTAACCGTTGTGATGCTTATAGGCTAGGGCTAATGAAACATAGGCAACATAAATATCAAGAATAAATTTTACTGTTGCTCAATTTTGAATAAATGATTCAAGACGCTACAACTGCTAAGGTTACAAAACCTTGTCAAACTTGTTAACTAAATTAAAGACTAAAAATAATTGTAAGACCAGCATAGTATCTAGGCTTTGGATTGCAGTGAAACCCTCGAGCTTTGAGTTCCCAGGCCAAGATTTACTGGACTACTTACCGCTTGGACGTAGTGGACGATAATATGTATAAAAATGAATTAATGAGAATGTTTCAGAAAATTTAAGGAGTAGGAAAACAGGCATTCAATATTTTACACATTTGCATAAAAAGAGCCTAATGCCTCAAAAATACTCGAGTAAAAGAATATTCTTTTTATGATTAAAATGAATCTTGTAAGGATAATTGACTCGAAATGTTTACGTTTACCACGAACGATGCCCTTTTCTTTCTCGCGCTGGCTTACAAAGGTGAATAATCAAACAATGAAGAAGCTTAGCATGATCCTCAAAAATCTATCCTAGCAGCCATTTCAAATCGATTTTTCGGCACGTAAGAAAAAGATTGGCTCATCAAAACGCCGTATTCTTCAAGCTGCTGACAAATTACAAAGAATAGAATTTTTTACGACACGAAATTTACTCACGTGTTATCAAAAGTCATCGAGGCATAATTAAGAGGAAACGTCGGACGAAAGCGAACCTATCAAAAGAAGAGCCAAGGGAGGGATGCCAGGAAGGTAGACAGGAAGGAGGGGGGAAGGGCTTCAGGCGCGGAAACAATGAAAGAGGGCCACTTCGTCCCTCTTTGCGTCTCCGAAACAACACCGCGGGTGGTTCGGGTACTGTGTGAGGAGAATGGATGAAGGTACGGTCGCACACTCTCTTAAGCTTGGCCTTCACGAGAAGGCCAGAGGTGAGAGTGGAAATAAGCACACCCATGTAATTTCATATATATTTTTGATTATTCTTAAGCTTCATGGAGTATATGAAAACTCCAGCACACTAAGGTAAGTAAGATAATCATGTATGTATTATTTTGGCTACCAATATCCTTTTTTATCAACTAATACAGAGCCTATAGCAATGAATAACGTTTCAATGGATAGGACTATTTTATGAACTAATATGTTAAAATACTTTGATTTTTATAGTTTCAGGTAATAGAATAGATTTTAGGGAAAAGTAACGTAACAAAAACGCTCCATGAACACGTTGTGAATAGAAAAACATAAAAGGTCGAACAGAACACATGCATGTTGGTTTTAACCTTATAAAGAAATAAATAATAAGGGATACTATTAATTTTAAATAAGTTCACATTAAGGAACTACCTTTACTACTTTGTATAGTTATTTCCTCGACTATTTCATTTCAACAGCCCAACAAAACGCTAAATCCTTTTATCGGAGAGAAGGCTAAAGTTGCAAAAGTATTTCACATGTTCTCTGGCAATTATATAATCAGAGGGATAGTAGGACAATGAGATTCGGGATACTATTTCCCTCTTACAAGAAGGTATATTAATAGTTCAGAATGAAATTCCCTTGTGAAGATATTACGATAAGATGTACGAAGGTGGCTTCGTACATAACTACCTTTCTTGTGTACCAGCGAGGCTAGTCACGGGTATGAATCTAGCTTTGGGCATGAAACTGTGTCCTGGTATAAAATTATTAGGTTAGATCGTACGACATGGCTTTAGCCATTGCGGTTCCTAAAACCCAAAACTATAATTATAGTTAGTTACCTAAGGTTCTATAGGGTGATAACTTTTCATTAATAGCTCCGTTACTTCTAAAATTACTTTAAAGCAGAGTTTAATTCCATTTATTTTTGAATGTTAAAGTAGCACTACATTCCGCTATGTAATTGTTAACATTAGCGTTGTTTGCTTGACGTGTAGGGATACCTGATGTTGTTTCACACCATGCCATACACCATTTTGTATCTTAAAGGGTGCTACATAATATGATATATATGATGAGAATGAACGTCTGATTAGAAAAGACACTGCAGAGAGGTTAAAAAGCTGTTATGAAAGGCAAAAGTTGTGATATGACCCTGCGTGAGTTCGGGCATCAAAGATGTCGTGAGACTTCGCGAAGGGAAAGGGAATAGGGCCTTTCCAAGGGCTTGAAGGGGGGCAGTGGAGTCTTGAGATGAAGGGATCAATGAGGAGAGAGGTTGAGAGGTCATGTTAAGAGGTTTCGCTTGCCAACAATGAAACTCATTTGGGCCTTTGTTGCGCGGCGGAATACGTGGAGGGTGGGAAAAAATCCCCGATTGGTCAAATCACCCGCCTTGCCTTGCTCTTCAGGGGCAACCGTTTTGGTTGCAGGGGGAGAAAGGAGTACCCATCGCTTATACGTTTGGATGGTGATAAGTAATCGATTGGTGGAATCACAATAAGATGCGTGAGACAGGAATCTGCGAGTCATTGCGTCGTGTTTTTGCTCGCTTAGAGAAGATATCTTGACTTTACAGAAACATTTTGAAGCCGTTGTGAAATGGGCGACTAGACCTGAGGTGTGCAGCATAGCTAGACTCATTTGGCACATACTAGGTAATTGATTAAATCAATATCACCGTGATTCATTCAGGAATTTTTCTCCAATTATGTGAAATGTTGGATGTAAACACTACTTACATCAATCGGTTCCGAGCATTGCCAAGAATTTAATTAAAAACAATTCATACCCAAGTCGGTGAATCATCATGAAGTCCCATAATCATGAGAATTCAGTCAACGTTTATTCAAACTATTGTGGCACGTAGGTTTTCGTGGTGTGGGTAATATCCAGCACTCAATAACAGGAGCCACTGCTCACGCTCCATATTCAGAGGCTACCAAAAGAGGGCATTGCACGAAATACATTGTAATTTCCTTGCGTTTTCAATGTTGGCGTAAGTAAAATATGCCATATTCCAAAGTCTATGACCTTAATTAAGAAATGAACAAGGTTTTGCCATGGTGGGACCAGCAATGCTATTCGAAAAATATTGCAACATATATTAAAAGTCAAAAGGAAGATAAAACACGGATTCCGAGGGATCAAAAATGTTTATTTTTATTCCAAAATTTACATTGCGTATGGAAAATACGTCACTATATGAAAAGCGTTTCACTTGAGAAAAAATATTCAAGATTTGTATTTATCGGTGCGTGGTAGTCATTGCCATCGCCGGTCATTGCTAATACGTATCTACTGAAAGAACAAAATGTGCTCAATTCCATTAACGCTAAATTGGACTCCCCACCTGCAAGTTTCGGAGGTCTTGGTGACGACATGGCTACTAAGAAAATAATTCTTTGTAATGCATTCCACTGTATAAAATACTATTTATTGATATATTATGGTGGTATATATTCATGTAAATGTAACACAGACTTTCATCTGCAGCCTTAGACCCTCGGTAGGAAAATAAAATATATTTAGCGCTCAATAATATCGTGTCTTTGAGCTATTGGTTTCCGAGAACACTGATACAAAATGGTGATAACCAGTAAGGAAAATGAAAGCTGACTGGGTGGCAGGGCAGCTAACGAGGCGTGAGAAAACGTCGAGGGATCGAGGAATGGGAAGGCACAAAGGTGGAACACAATCAGCCGGTGATCCTCCTATATTGAGAAGAAGGATCACGAAAAGGCGTTTCGAATTTTGAACGATTGCATAATCACACCTCTCTCCTCTAGACTGACGGAATCATTCGAATTCGGGAGGCTTGGGTCATATTACCCAGCGATCCCTTTCCACTGGAAAATGAATCCACTCATCACGAAGACTGCTCAATTTTGAGAAAGTTGTAATTCGACAGATGATTGAGTGCTTTGCTCCCCTCCAATCTTCCTGCGCGAGTGTTCCGTTATCCCATGCCTTCCATTCTCACATCAATCCGAGGAGTTATCTGTAACCTGCATCCGGAAAACTAATTCTCATCATTACGGTAAGCACTTATTTACTTCCATCCTGCCCGCCGATGTTAGCGAGCATCTACGAGTATATTATCTACTTCAGCAGTTCCTAGTTCGGTTCCCAGCTTAATAATTCAATCCAATTCTCTATCCTTCGAATTCTGAATGATCAATGTTTTGATAAACCATAACTCTTTTGAAATAATGCCATCCCCAATCCCAGATCAGCTTTTCACAACTCCTCCCCACCGCCGTCTCGAATACCACTAATTTACGCTCAATCAATATTTAGAATAACGAATACGCTGAGCCATTCAAATGTGCATCACCATTCTCACTAAAAAATGTACCATGCATTTTATAGTACCACTTCATTCATTCATCGTTGTGGATGTATTTATAGTAGAAGATATTTCATGACGCATTCTTTGGAAAATCACGTAAAGAACTGTATTTCTCTGAGTAAGTTCATGTACTTACAACTAAAACGAGCATGTTTAAAATATTACAAGTGAATTGCATTGTTTCCATGAAAAACATGAAAGGTTAGATACTAACTAGATACAAACAAAGAAAAAGTGGAGCTCTACGGCCGTAAATATACTTCATGAAAAGAAAAACTCCAATGACCGTAATGTTTGACACACAAAACGTGAAAGGGTAGAGGAATTTGACCGCCCAAGAAAGAGTCATACAAAAAAGCACCCATAAATGCACACATCACGCACACACCATGTGCGGAAAAGTTAATTTCTCGTCAGTGACAACCACAGACTGTATGCACACACCCTTTAAACATTCCTTCTAGCGAATTTCTGGGGACCACGTCAAGGAACACTAACAAGTGGCTAACACCAATCGCTCCTTCTGGCGTTGTATACGGGAAGATCTTCCACTAAGAATGAAATAAAAACTAACTAGATATTTATAAAATTCATTATTTTTTATGCCATTTTCTTCATCATATGTTAGCAACAGCCGTGTAATCTCACAATCCTTCGCCTAAGTATCGGTTTCGTGTGGACACTTGAGTCCTAGCTTTCCATTCCTAGATGCAGAGTTTCTTTTAGGTCCAGTGATCCAAAAATGAGTTTTGCAGGGAGAGAGTCTCAGGGCATCATCCGTTGATGGGACTTTAAACTGTGGACCAAATGCGTTTTGTTCTGAGTAGGCTAACGTCGATGCTGGTTTTCACCCAGACTTCCTCCGTTCCTTGAAAAACACCTATCCAAATAATTTCAATCTACAACCAATCGACCACAAAAGCCTCAATTGGGCCAATAATTTTAGCACTCGGTTGTTTACTATGTATATCCACTACTATTATCCTTTACTTTTTATTTTACACCACAATATGGAATTAAGGTTAAAGGTGTTGATAGTTTTCCAGGTGTTAAGACACTGAGAATGACAAAAGAGCTATTCATAGAAATTACAATAATTGAGTTACACATGCAATAGAAGAATTCAACTGAAACTGCGGGTGTTTACCGAGTAAATGTTTCATATTCACGATTACAAATAGGTAATGACTAACGTAATTGCCTCACGCTACTACAGAATTTTGCCCATCATTATATGAAGAGGACCGATAAAAACTGATGGAAGAAAACTAATAAGGTAAACACTTATTGGCAATCTGTGGGAGGCACCGGAGCCTTCCCTCGCAGCCCGCGGGCTGGTTCCCAAGCCTCCAGCCGGAGAGGAAACCATCCAGCCGTGTGGGCGGAGCCGGATGGAGGAGACCCGCACGCTGCTGTGTCCTCAGACCTTTCACTGAATAGCGGACGGGGGCGCGCTGACAGGAGACGTGGGCCCCGGCGTCAGGGCTCCGCTGTGTCGCCCGAAAAATGTTAGCGGTGCCGACGGTGGTCCGACACGGATGCGTGGGCAGACGGCCGGCTTCCAGCCCCCTCCCTCGGCATCGCCTCCCGGTGGTGTCGCGTGTCCGCTGCCCACTCCTCCCAAGACGGAGAGCAGTGGGGCAGGAGCAAAACGCTCATGTTGGACCCCAAGAACCCAATTAACTCCGCGTATATCTCATCCGCTCCCCACGCGCTCCGAGGCTCCCTTCGCCTCCGCAACCCGCTTCTCTCTTGTCCCTTTCTCGAATGGGGAAGGGACCGCGTCGATGTCCAGAATAAAGGGAACACGCTCTCGGATTTACGGTCGTCTTTTGTCACCTTGGTGGATTGCAGCCCTCGTTTCTCCTCCCCTTTTCCTAGTGTTCTTCCTCGGTCCTACGATCTTCCTCTCCGCCTTAAATTTGGCACACAAAGAAATGACGATATTGCAGGAATTAGAGACGGGTTCCTTAGTTGAAAACGCCATTTATATATTAAAATCCCGACGTACTATGCTAGATTAGATCATTATGATAAAACAAGGATTCGGAGTTAAAACGGAGAGGTTAAATTTTATTATTCAGCTCACAATAAATATTTGGTGATATATATAATAAAATTTACGACGTAGATAAACAAGCAATTGGCATTTTAGACTGTTGCATGCCTACAATAATTCCTACGATTTTATACAAGCATATCTATTAAATAACCTGGTAGCCACCACTGGAGTGAGTGGCAGGGGATTTATACACTCCTGTTAAATTCTTTTAGCGAATGAAAACGGTGGTGAAAATAGAGTCTTGCTGTTACCGGTACTGTCAGCTAGCTTTGCATTGCGTTTTCTTTGCCAAGCCATGGTCGTTTAGTACAAAATATTAGCGTAATATTAGCATTAACTTGTTTTCATTATTTAAGTGGCGTTTCAGATCACATAATATATCTGTTATAGGTCTAAATATAATGTCTCCGCATGAGTGTTATTTTATTTTTTTATTCCCTTGTCTGTCTGTAAAAGTGATCATTGCTGAGTTTGTCCCACATGATTTCCACGTGTAGTCTCTCGTTTTATGGTATTAGAATAATTTGTACTATTATTTTGTGCATACTCGGTTGTTATTCATCCCCAGACAAATACCACTGAGGAGGCATGCAGGGTACTTGCACGTAGATGAAGTAACGCGGGGTATCAACGTGCACCTAGGTGTGAGTGCTCGTTTTCCCCTTGCCCGGTAAGGAAGCCGCCCTGTGGGTGAGGAAATCAGCAGCTGCGCAGTGAAGGAGTTTGCCATAGGTGGCGTGTCTGTGCACGCGATCACGAAGGGAAAACGGAGTGAATTAGCGCCTCGAAGCGTGGGTTTGCAAGGGAGTCGCAATTTCATTGATTTATAAGAACAACTGCGCAAGTGAAGGTCAAGTTCCTTGCGTACATGAGAAGAGGGCTCATTAAGAGGTGTGACTAACGTTCTGATAGAATTTAAACAACAAAAAAATCCTGTAAAACTGATACATTATATTTTTTTCTTTCGATTAAATTGTAGAACAATGCGTACATTGGATAAAGCTAGTAATTTAACCAGTCGTAATACTAATATCACTTGAGAAACCATTCATAAGCCATCATACGCCGAAATTTACTAATGTATTAACTTTATAAGGCAAAAAGATATTGGTTCGACTATATACTATTAGTTGGAAATAACGAAAGTTAATATTATGGTTCCAACCTTGCTATAACCTGAGAAAAAGCTTCAGAAAAATGAAGAGTTGGAACAGTTTTTTAGATGCATAATGGGAATAAAAATTTACAGAAGGGTACTTAACATTTTTCGCGTAATATAATACCAGAATCAGTTTCTTTATGAATTACTTACTAAAAGTGAAAGCTTTTAAAGAGAGTGGGAGAAATTTCTAAATTTCACCATTAATTAGAGAAAGACATTAAAATGCACGAACCTAAATAATTTTCAAATATATGTCGCGAAGTAAAACAATTGACTACAGAAAATCTGTTTTGTAATTATTACTTAAATCTGAAATTATTATAACATATTTTTTAAACCCTATATCGGTTATATCGATACAAATAAAAAAAATCAATATACCTATAGAACTGTTATCACGGATTCTTTTAAAAATAGATAGAGAAAAGCATCTTCATCCCAACCAAACAGAGGAAAGGGACATTTAATGAGCATAATGTTAAATAGAAATAGTTTCCTTTTCATCTAAATAAGCCAGACTTTTTAGGTAGAAATTTATTTGTACATGTTAAATAGTATTTTAACCCATATGATCGAAGTCTTGATTGTAAAAATGGCGTTTTTTACGAAACATTTTCCTGACATTTTTATATGAGAAGTTAATTGCATAAGTATGCACTGAAAGTTAAGCATGTTTTAGGGTTGATACTTTGGCTCACAGGCTGACAGCTAAGGCCTTGAGTTATAAAACAATGTTTAATTATTTGCTGGCATCAATACTTTCTCAATTGTGTTGATACACGAAGAAGATGTTACTTTCATTTTTTCGACAAATGTAACATGTTTCATGATATTAATATTGCCTAATTCAGTTGGCTTCGCCAATAACACGAGTAAGGAAAAATATACCCGGGGAATCGGAAGAGGTAGGAATAGACTTAAATTGTTATAGAATCAAAGCAAACATATGAGTCACATTCTTTTAAAGTAATTTTAAAATTTCTCACGATAAGTCTGGATTAATGAAGGGGTTTTAGAAACGCACGGAAATGTTATAGTAAAAATATTTTAACACGTTTTTTTATTGTGATTAATGACCTGCATGGCACGCTTTTCCGCTTTAAAAAGGAGAAGTGGGTGATTAGGGAGAGGGTTTTGAACTGCAGACGGAACAGTGAAAAGGCGGAGAAAAACCCGGCGTCAGCATTGATCTACTTAACTTACACTGAAACTTGACGTAATGGAGAAAAAAATTAGAGAAGTTCTAACCAGTAATCACTTCATTACTATGTAGATCAAATTGCAAGTAATCGTTATATCTAACATCTCTCTATTAAGCAGTAGCATTCTACTATAGCTCTCAGTTGCATGTAAGTCATCCATGTTGGCGATCTTCACCTCCTGCCAAACACTCTCCTGGTGACCTACAAGGTATTACGTAGGTGTAACGACAGGTGTCATGGGTCCATGTCCCTTCCGACGGACGGAGCAATAAATTTGAACTACTCTCAATGCTAACATAGGGATCAATATATATTTTTTTAAATCATTGCCATCGTCAAAATTCAAACCCGAACCTACAGGATGGGAAGCCAATACTATGCTAGGTCAGGGGCAAGAGAGAGATGGTGTAAGATGAATAGGTATTGATATTATGGGACGATAGAGCTTTGCGAAAGGGTCGTTTACAATCCTTGACCAGTTTTCAGATCCAGGATCCTGCCACAATAGTCTGTGTTCGTGATGGTAAGGAAAGAAGTACCTCGATTCGGAAATTTCGTGAACTGCTAAGCAGGAGGCCAGGGATTGGTATTGGCTTTAAAAGAATCCGGGCAGGACGAACCTTCTCAGGACGGAGTGATCGAGGGGAGAGGGGTTCGTAAGGGGGAGGGGCAGCTAGAGGGGATGTAAGTTGAGGAAAGACAGAATTAATGGTTCGGGGAGACCGGGAAAAGAGGGGCAATGGGCAGGGAGAGATAAATAGGATGAGATAGAAGAAGTGAGAGGTGAAGGTTGAGACGAAGAGAAGGCGAGATGAGGTTGAAAGGAATCGGAAGAGAGGTTTGAAGGGAGGGGATCTTGAGGATTTGAGCTGAGGAGGATGGGTATCCGTGGAAGAGGACCGGGTCTTCAGGGAGAGGGGCGATAAAGTGATCCGAATGCCATCCAGTGTGACAACTTTATGCTCCCTCGAGGACACTCGGGGAAAACGAGCCGGGAGGGATACGAAACACTCCCCCTCTTTCGCTCGGGAATGATATTGCTCCGGGAGAGAGGTAGAGAGGGAAGAGAGCTGTAGCATTCGATTTGTGGTCGAGAGAAGAAATGCGCTTTGTTCGTGTCCATGCGCGGTGTTTATTAGATGGGAATCCGAGTTGGCCGAATCGAACGCCCTCGGAGGAACGGCCGTGCAGTAATTTTCGTGAATGGGAACTATAGTCGTCACGTTCAACAGCACGTCTCCTCCGTGTCATTGAGGTCACCTTTCGTTTTCTAAGCAGAACTCACTCATTCGGAGACGTGAAAGTTCGAACGACTGTTCAAGATACTCTTCAAAGTATTCAAACTTTCATAGCTGACTCTTAAAACTTGCGAAGGCCGAAAGAGTTGAGTTTAAAAATTCTCACCAGGTTTACACTGCTCTTTCAAGAAATTAATCGTAAGGTCTGACCAATAAAGAGACAAATTACTGTACGCAGAGAATTAAAATATCATTTGTCCCGCGATCAGTACAATATCATGTAAGGTAATATAAAAGCCATATACCAAAGTAGGAGTAGTAAAAGCACTGCGCCTGAAAAAATGTTCTTTATACCATTATCTAACCTAACCAGAGTAATGTTACTTTTTATGTACCTGACTAGTGAGGAAAAACAAAGCAACTTTTTAAGTACCTGATGACAACATTACCCTACTCACATGTGAATATTATATTTCTACATATATACTAACCACTTGGTTACACGTTCCTTTTGGATGTATTACCAACGCGTTTCTGCACTTGACCATAAAAGAGTTGAGTTTCATCTAGTTATCTACAGCCGATCTAGTTATAACATCTGAATGATCAATAATTATTACATTAGACCTTCTAGTCTTCATCCCCTGACTTCCATGCAATCCACCTCGAGGGTGCGTGTTAGGGGGTGAGTTACCACTAAACATGCGCTACGTGCATGCACTAATGTTTATATTTACTGCATACCAAAATGAATACATATTAGAATATCATGCAGGAATTAAGCAAAAATTCCCCGCTCCATATGTTTTACATTCATAGCGGATGCTTGGGGATCAATACACATTCTGCCACGCACACGTGAGGTGACTTGCTGGGTACTCAGTGGACGTAGATGCTCACTACATCAATGAATGCCCGAGTTGAAAAATATAGTTGCGATAGGTTTGCGTGTTAAAAGTTTCTCTCCTCGTTTTGTGTGATCATTTAGTAGGGTACCAAATTAGTGTTACTAGACTAGTGATTGTTTGACACCAGTTATTCTTGCTTCCTGACAGCATGTCACTTAGTTTCATGCACCATTTATATGCTTTGCGGCTTTTCAACCCAGGTGCAACTCAGAAGGTGGCTTATGGTATCCTGCACCCTGTAGTTATACATATGGATACATGGATATCAATATGATGAAAAACACAATAAATTCCATTATCTGAGTTCAAAGTTGTGTATTAGATTGAGGTGTTGTGTATCAATTTTGACAAGTGATAAGATGTATTTTACATGGATACAATCACGTTCATGATTTTGAGTAACCTTCTGCTGCTACTTCACTAATAACATATACACCTGGAGAGCATTCTGATATCCTCAATCAAAATATTTGCCTTTGAAGTAATTATCGATGAAGGTACACTAGATAAATGTAAATAAAAGTTTGTTTGCGTTGCTAACGATCTCATTATCTCTTATGATAATAAATTAAATTCAAATATTCGCATATATGTGGTATGCGTACCAGGGGAATATGACTTTTAATTGGCAGCACGATGGTATGGACAATGTTTTAACATAACTAACTCAAGCACGCATTGATAAATGTAAATAAATCAATACTTTTAAATAAAAACCCGAATGATCAATAATTATGGTATTACATTGAATAGAACAAAAAATTACCTATACTTCTCAGTAGTTTTTAGACAGCGCGTCCACGGACTACAGTATTTTTGCATACTCACATGATATTAAGCTTAAATTCAAATTTAATTCCCTTATGATTTAAAATGCATACCTGGTGGTGGTTTACCTCCTGCCAAAAACTTTTACGGTGTCTTACAGGGCATTATACCGATTTATTTGATTAAATAACATATTTGTCGGTAGGTTCGATTTAATTTAGAATCATAGATTAAAAATTAAAGCCCATTACGGAGTTGAAAATACAAGTTTTCATTTATTGGCATACATTTATGCCTAGTGTTACTACACTCCCTACCACAAACCCTCACCTTGGCTTTCTGGGCATTGTATCGATACAGATAGAGTCATAACGAGCTAACTCGGAAAAACAAAGTTTACATATCGGATCCCGCCTCGGGCGTGGACGTTACGTCCCAATTGTACATTCTCACAGCGAGCTCATAAACCTTCAAGGTCTCTTGGTTGCGATTTCGTCCTACTGAAGTGGATGGCGCATTTTCCCCTCCTCCCATCCCCCTGTTTATCTTCAACGGGGAAGAACCGAACTGTCCCCGCGGTCCGACTTCATGGTTTAGTTGTCACCTTAAACAAGCAAGGCGTCGAGGAACCAGCGGCTGACCCGCCTCGTAAAAAATACGCTCATATATTTTTTCGTCGCATTCGGGTACTGAGCCCTTCCTGTATTTTCGTGAAGCTATCGCATCAAGGAATGTCGAGGCTCTGGTGCGTTTGAGGAGAGATGGAGGGAGGGAGAGACAGAGAGAGGGGTGGTGGTGTGGGTCCGTTATACGTTATTTTCTCGGTTGGAAATGGAGAGGGGGGGGGGTGGGCGCTTGCAACTTTCTACCTTTTTAGGGCGTGTGCATGAAATAATGAGTCGACAGAAGAATGGAACAAATCGCTGTCAGATGACAATCCAAGATAAGGAAAATAGAAGAGAAAACTGAATAGCTGAAGGTTGGACAGGAGTGCTTAGGTGAGGAAGACTAATGCTGTTGTCCACTTATGGCTTGGTTAACAGGGCACGCACAGAATTTAGAAAGTGAAGAAGGAAACTAGAGTGAACTCCCATTATAGCGACGCAATAAACAGCCACTACGTTGTATTGGCGTTTTTACACTAGGGTAGTATATAAATAAAGTTATGAATTATGGATTATCTACGTACGGTGCTCTAAATGAACGGAGGAAGCAATAGTTTTCAAATAGAAAAATTTGCATCAGAATAATGCAGCCAAAAACACTATAATTGAATCTATATCCACACAAAATAATGCTAGCCATCGCGAGGGTGTGTGGCAGGGGGTGAAGGTCATACAAGATTCACTATTGACATGCAACTAGGCTACTAAATGGGAACATGCTAGATGAAAGAGTCACATGCAGCTACATGGGTAGTATCTACAAAGTAATGAAGGGATTAGTTGTTAGATTTAAGGTTGTAAATAAGTCAAAAAAGAACCCGAGGTGCCACGGAAACGCGAAGTGTAAAGAAAACTATGAATTTGACCGCGACAGTATATTTGTGCAAGAAAGGCCAGCGGGAAAAAAGTTTATCAGAGCTAACCTTCGAGGAAAATAACTCGGGAAATATATGCTTTGTGCAAGGATGTTTGAAATTACGTACCTACACTGCCACAGCAGGCTGCTAAGGTCTTTTTGATATATATAGACCGGATAAATGAGAAAATACAGTTACTGCACAGCAGTATTTTGTAAATATTATCCGAATTTATTTTAAGTGATGCACTGGTGTACAGAAAAGTATGTAGAATTAAGGGAGATGAAATATGTAGGGAAGGTCTTTTCATGAAGTCACAAAGGACTGCCAAATCTTAGGTCTGTTCCGGCCGGAAACTGACGAGGGAAGAACGATTGATGGACTCCATCGGCAATGGAGCCTTTTTTCTTTAATTTATCTGGGTAATCCTCTTTTCCGCTATAGTGAGGGGGCTTAGTTATTCTCTCTAAGTAGAATAAAAAAAGAAGCGAAGAAGCGCTAGATAGCCGTCGTCAAAAGTATTTCGTCAGGTCGTTTAGGTAAAGATAATAAGATACGTAGGCCAAGTGCCATGGATGGTTAAGAATTATAACTTTCTCATTTATAAACGCAGGTAAATCTGTTATTATCATTTTATTTTTAGCCTGTAGTGCATGATGTATGTATTAACCCCTTAAACACTATAGATACTAACAATCTAGTTGCATGAGACCCCATAGCTGCTTGGTGATCTTCACCCCCTGCCACACACCCTCGCGGTGGCTTGCAGGGTATCGTGTAGATGTAGATGTAGATGTAAAAATTCAACAGCCCTGTAACTAACCATAGGCCTTAGTCTGGCTTGCTTTTTCTATGGCTGAAAAGTCTCCAAACCTAATGTTTCCAACAACGCAGACACACTCATTCCCTCATCGTAACGTTTGTTAACGAGTCCTGCAATTATCTACTAAATTGAACCCAATGCCTTTATTAATCCCTTTTCTCATGGGTCCCAAACACTAATGGTATATTCCACTTTCCCATGGTACGTCTAATAAACCCAAGTACCCTTGAGGCAGACATACAAATTATCCTAATGTATGGTCCCCATGTAAGGTTGGGGGTTAGTATGGATCCCAAGTATTTAACTTACTCCGAATGGCTTAGTTTGAATTATTATATTTTGTATCTGTAGTAATGCTTTTTAAATATGTACATACATTACACTCAAAATTCATCAAAGTTCAATTTGTTACTTTAAATTCTAATCCCGATTTCTCGTACCTGTGGCCAATCATGTTAAATTCACGAACTTGTAATGCACAATTCTCAAGACTCTTTATTTCTCTCTATCTTCACTGTCCGCTATTAATAATATTTTGTTGGGCCGACTCGAGAGAGAAACACAAGTATTTTTGTTATGTGCCCAAATATTTCACGTTAACTTTCAACCACTTTGGTCACCTAAGAAGGCGAACCCGGATCTACGTTTTTACTAAAGATAGTGGAAAATTACAAATCTACTGATGTTTATCTTTCCTATACATGCAGTAGAACCTCCATGTCACGTCTAGCAACATTATATATCTAATAGTTCACGCAATCATGAAAAAATAAAAAATACTATAATCTATCCTGATCACCTCCATAGCAAGTTTGGTTTTATCTATGATAATCTATTCATGTGTAATATGTGCAAATGTAAGTACGTACCTTCATGTGAAGGGAGGATCTTCCTTTGAGGGAATATATAGAAGTGATATATCCTACTGTCGCTATAGTCATGAATTTTGCTAGGAATGAATTTTTGAAACCAGTACATAAATAATTTCATGGCTTTCTTGCCACTAAATAAGACAAATGGCTATTGTGATCGTGCGTGGATCAGTTGACAGCGTAATTAAATTATACCCAACGCTTGGCTTGAGGGATATTTTGACGAACATGGTCTCTATTAACCTCTCCTTTGTTACAATATCACGATAAGGGCAAAATAACTCTCGCGCCCACCCTTTCTGTCGACCTTGCCAAGCAAAAACTGAACTACTCTCGCCGTTCGAGATGGATTCCGAGCCGACCACACCATTAACGTCCGGGAATAGATAACCACTAGCTCTCCTAAATGCGTGCTTCCAAACATGCATTAGGGAACCAACCTTTTGTTCGATGACAGATAAAACTGGAAACAGGATGTCGGCTCATTCCTAATATTAACGCTAGCGTCCTCCTCGCCAGTGGACGGGCAGTTTTTTGACAATAGGGAACATCGATCGGAATGACGACTGATTGAAATTAATGGAACTGCAGCATGTCTCCGACCATTGACGGGGATTAATAACCAGCAAGGGGTGGAGCACGACAATTGGCTCAGTGATATCTATGGACTGCCTTCGACTGCGTACATCCTTCTGCCTTAGCTGCCGGTGAATTAAAAATTAATGATCCCGGCGGACGGTTTTAATTGAAGGCATGATAAATTGCGTCATTTTCATTTCCTGGTTACCTAGGTTATTCGAGGGATTGATACATTATGCAATCGAATATTTCAAGGAAGGGTTCACTTCAGTGGCTAGTGATGAAACTACAATTGGCAAGTCAAATTTTTTAAGTTTGCATTGTGCAATACATATAAAAATACTAATAAAAATGCGAAGAAAAAAATAATATATCACAATGGAAAATTGAGATGATAGTAATTAAAATAACAAAGCTCGGCTCTCCTGAATCCTAACCAGGTAAGGGAGATCCAGGTTCGAATCGCGGGCAAGATAGTCGGAGTTTTAAAATATTTTTGTAGTTCAGTTGTCTCTTTCGGTTCTTTCGATCAGCTATTTTTGTAGTTCATATAAGTGAGATCTCCGTTATGTTTATTCACGATTAGCGATCAATCCTTGAGTTTGAATAAATTGATCGTCTTGCTGGATTGATAGATCAAATTAACTGACGAGTATTAGCTTCAGTAAATGAGTAATCATCGAGTATCCATCCAGTCACTTAGAGTAAGTGAGCAAGAGCTAAACCTACCTCCTAAGGCTATATCCTTCCCTCGTAATGATTCCTATCACGATATATACTACCAACGGTCCATATAGTTTTTCTCCTAAACCCTTCACATTTTTCATCTTCCCTCATGCTATTCCAAATTCCTTCTTATGTTTCCATACTCTTCCCATATCTTCCATCTCCATCGCAACATTCAAAAGTCCATTGCCTTTCAATAGGAAAGAGTAGGCCTTCCAGGCCATCTTTGCATATCTCCCAAAAACCCTGCAAGTCACTTCGATGGTATCTACATCTACATAATACCCTGCAAGCCACCACAAGGGTGTGTGGCAGGGGTATGTTGATGGGGGGATGATAACTCAACAAGTACTAATATTTCCATCTTTACTACTTGATCAGAGATATCTTATTAATATTATGAGGGTCTAACACTTCCAATTAAAATTATACAAAATAATTGATTAGATGCACAAATAAAAGGAGCCACATTCACCAAACATACATTTAAACGTTTACGAGAGCATGCCAAAAAGGATGAAAAGTAAATTACGTCTCCAATATAACTCCTCGGTATCTTTGAGTAAAATTTAATAAATACTATCTCTTATTATATGTGCGCGATGGGAATGACAGTATAAAATCTTTATTTCACTCTCTTACCATCTAATTGTATCCTATCATTTTACTACCATAGATCATTTTAAACACGTCAAATCAACAGGTACGCAATACCCTGCAATCCGCCACGACAGTGTGTGGCAAAGGGATGAATACCTCCAAACATGTAATATTGACATACAATTAGAAACATAAAGGTAGTTGTTTCAGGCTTGATTTGGAGGAATATCATAGCGAAAGAAAAAGATTGGCAATTTTCCACAAAATTATTATTAATTTTGTGGAAAATTGCCAGAATTAGAAACATGTTAGATAAAGGGTCAATTGCAGCTAAATATGAAGGGGCACATGAAGGTCAATGAAGTAGGTCGTCTCAAATGTCTACTGGGGATGAAACATTAACCTTGACCAACGATCTGATGGCAATACGCATTGAAAGGTGCTCATTTTAGCATACGCGGGAGTTTGAAACTTACGTAAAATATTTAAAGAAAAAACATAGGACGAATTTTCTGCAGGAAAAGCGAGATATTTAACAGAAAAGGTGTAGCTTTAAATTTTACCCGCAACATTGGTGTGGGGGAACATAACGAGGATGCGCACAGCGAAATGCCAGAGAAACAAGATTGTGGAAACACGTGGATGTGGATGCTTTGAAAATGAACCTAGCAGGTGAATATGCTTCCATCCGTTGGAGGATACGAAATTACTCACAGAGGAAAAGATCACGGGGGACATTGGAACTGGAGACGGAGGTGGGATTCGCAACAATGGGGGCTCACGAATGTGCCTCCCATCTTTTTTTTCTTATTTCCTCCCCTTCCTCGCGGGACAATATGGCACCTATAACTTATCGCAAGGGGGGAAACAAAAGGGAATACATGAATTCTCTCCGGGAGGGAGAGAAGGGGAGAGGGGTCAAGGTGGTGGGGGACACAAAGGCAGGCCACGGGGACTTAACACGGGAGATAAAATTTGTATTAAACCCGGGGAGGTAGCGGATGATTTAGAGGATGAGAAGGAGAACGAAGGAAGGTAGGTAGGTAGGTATCAGATAGTAGAGAGAAAGAGAGAGGGAGAGAGGAGAGTTAAGTGGGTAAGGGGGGAGGCTGAAGAGTTTCTTGGGGAGTCGGCCACCACCTTGACGGGGGTTAAAAAGGGTGGTGGGGTGGGAGGCAGCGGCGGGAGATATTGTTGGCCCGGGTGGTGTGAACGGGAGGAGGTGGGGAAGCGCGAAAGAAATTCCAGGGACGGTCAGCGGGAGGCTGATAGAGAGATAAGTGGGCATGAAAAGAGGGCATTTGGGGGTTGGGACAGGGGTGGGTGTGAGAGAGAGAGACGCCCTTGCCTCCCACCCCCGTGACATCCCCCGCCAACCCCACTCTCCTCTCGGTTTCCAAACCCCCCTCGCTCCCCTCCTCCCTCCATCTCTTTTTTCCAATCTGTTCCCGAGCCGTCACACTCGTTTCTTTCCCAAGTGGAAGAAGCGGAGGTTGAGAGGAGAGGGCGACCAAGGAGCTGGATGTCGTGGACGAAAGCACAGCATATTTTCCCCGGAGAGTAAAAAGGAACCGATGATCACAGCTCTCACAAACAAATTGGTGGACAACAGAGGAATCAAATATGGAGACGACTCAGACTCCAGTGATGCGTATAAGTCATTTCAAGCAATCTTGCTGTAAAAGAACTAATTCTGTCCATGAAATCGGGCGAAGGGTTAATTTTAACGTCATAGCACCTATTCTGCGTCTCTCAGCATTTCTAAATTTATTATGATACTCACTGTACCTATTAAAGATTTTTTCACTGGCACACTATGTATACGTCTACTCAGAACAATGTGGCTTTTGCTAATATAGGAATGAAATATCTTCAACAAACTTACCAAATTCAGTTCTAATTCATCCGAAGTTTAGGCTTTTAAAATATTTCAGATATAAAAAACAATTAATATAATCAGAAATCTAGAAATAAATATCATTACCAGCACAAGTTTATGTTTAAGTTTATGGGGCTATTTGGCTTATTATTGGCTATTATTTATCTATTTGGCTATTTTCTCAACTTTCCAACTCACTGTTCTCCGAGAAAATTCTACATTATCCGATGTAGAATCCGATACGATTAACACCAGAAAAAAAGTGCACATTCAAAACCCTCGGAATCCTGTAACCATGAAGAATTGTGAGGAATACAATGAAATCAATTGAATAAAAACACTTTAAAAAGAATTATCATCAAAGATTTTAGTAACCTAGTTAAAATTTTGCTACTGCCTAATATGATATTACATTTTGATGCGAAATTGCGAATATTACCACTGAAATGTCACATGTAATCTGAGATATTATATCATGGTAGAATATTTGAGCTGTTTCTCAGCTATCTTAGCTGTATTTCGGTTATTTTTCTGTAAGTGAAGGATACTGAAATCCTTGTAATGAGAACCATGGGACTACTAAATATATCGGAAGGGAAAATTAATGCTGACCGGCAATTGATAAATTGATCTCTCGGAATAACTTGCTTGTTCCCTACGCATGCTGCACGTTTTCCATCGAAGGGGACGGCAGGGAACATGTTTGCCCGCCGTGAAATACTACCTACAGCTCTTATTTACCACGTCGTCGGTCCAATCGTGCTTCTTCTTCTCTCCCGTGCGTTGAGTCCACTTCCTTCACCCGTTTCCCATTCGTTCATTCTCGCGCTGCTCCCACATCCCTCAAGGTGTTCCACGCCCACATCACCACAATACGACGACCTACATTATCGGGACGGGTGAGACGAAAATCGCGGGGAAACACGCGAGGGTGACGGGGGAGGGATGGAGAGGGACACATAAATCCCAGCAACGGGTTTGGACCACGAAAATTCGAACGCTCTAGAAAGAGAGGGGCCAGGACATGCACCTGAGAACTAGGGGTGTAAGGGTTGCTACTCCTTTCAAGACTCATTTCGAGAGATTTCTAATTTGGCTTGTGAGACTCCAGGAGAATAAGGCTCGAGGCGAGTCACTGATATACTTGTTACCTCAGGAAACTAAATAAGTTGGGTCATTTTTTTTATTATCTCCATTAGATATTTTAACTATCACCGGTCATCAATCCCAAGACTGGTTTGGCACATTTCTGCGCTAATTTTAATATCGGATAACACCTTAACAGTTAAATTATCCATCTTATTTACATCGTTCTCCATCTGCTTCATGTATTTCACGTCTTTTTTCATAGTTGATAATATAACCAAGATTCAATAAAATCTTTCCGTTTTCGTTTCTAATCGGGAAAGAATTCACCTTAAAATGACACTGTATGTATCTGACGCATAAAAACTGAGTGTCATTTTGCAGACAAACATGGGAACTTGTAAGCAAACTCGTATTCATGGATATATTTTCGACTTAATTGTGAGGAATATGAGAGAGGTATTTAAAAATTGCATTAAAATTTACATTACATTGAATTTGAAATAACGGTAGACCTACGATTACAAATTATTACGCGCTAAACGAAGGTATGGACCAGATAATTCAGAAATTTCAGGGTAATTACGCCTCCAGCAGGGAGCCACTCGGAACGTTTAAGTACCCCCAATTCCAGTAGACTCCCGGAACTGCGAAAGACATGGAGGAGGATGACAACACTCCTACCTTAAACGTTTCGCCTGATATTCCCCGACGAACGCTCATGTAACCCGGTGGCCAGTCCGATAAAAATAAAGGAAACAATGGGAGCCGGGGATCGTGGTCTACTTGTTATCCAGTCACCTTCAACTTTTCGTGTAAATACGGGCCCGGGAGGAGCCTCTCGTAGGAGGAAACACGGGCGCCGGGCGAACTTCTCGTCCCTGGACCAAAGATGTGGACCACTTCTTCCCCACCTCATTCCTCCTCGCACCCTTCTCTCTCAAAGTGTGAGACGGTCTCAAAGGAAGGGGGGAGGAAAAACGGAGAAGAGATGGGCCCTCACGGAACGAGGAGGCGTCATAAGGGGTCCCGCTGGGTGGGCCAAACTCCTGACAACAAAGGGAGAGTCCAAAGGACGAAAACCCGGGGTTCCAAGGAGAGAAAGAGAAGGCACCCATGGGAGTGAAAAGGACAAAGGGAATATTAGCCCGCAAGGAAAAAAAATAGTGAAAAAATACGACCGGGAAGGAAATAAAGCGTTTTGAAATACAATACAAATTTAAAAATATTTTTTTTCTGGAGATTTGGGCATCAGAGAAACTGTATATCCGTTGGAGACCGTACGGTCGATAGCATTAACTTCTTTCCTCGAATTTTATATTTTTTTAACTCCGGAATAAAGTGAAAACCGGCAGCCAGGAGAGGGGTGAGGTTTTGAGGTCCAAAATACGTTGCGTCGTATTAAAATCGTGACTTAGACGTGCGTGTTTTTCAACGAAGTTTATGAAAAATTTCCCAATTTTATGAATGAAAACTTTGAGGGGAAAGGAATGGAGAAAACTGGCGAGTCTGACAAAAGAGAAAACAGAATATCTCTCGTTCGCTTTGCCTAATCTTTATCTCAATAGTATATATTTCCCGTGTTGCTGTCCTTGTGATTTGATATGCGCTGCTGATGAAGGTACAGCTCTGAAAAAGTTTGGAAGTCTGGACCCTTCATTCCATTCCTATATATTTAGTCAATCCTTATGGAATCATCTTGTTTTGCGCGATAAATGAAAAGTTATGCGTGTTGAAATAGCAACGAATGAATTGGGATGGAATAAAACCCCTTAGGTAAATGCGAAGAATCGAAACATCCAGGACGGAAAAGCAAATATCAATATAGGAAGCGAAAAATTTTCTTCTGTGCAACATATATTTTAACATTTTCTAGGCGCCAATGGAGATATGGCCGCCATGGATAAAAAGAAAACATCAAATGAAATCAGAGTAAACCGGACGAAATATACCGTTGTACCTATCGGATGCTTACAAAAAGGTTGTATTTTTGTGAGGCCTATTCATTGGCACATGATTGGAAGGAACAGACAAAAACTTGAGGTAAAGGCAAGATTAAATATCAGATGAAAGATATTCAAGAATATTTCCATTATCATAGAAAAACATGTTATAATTTTTTACCTGAAATAAACTACCTATGCCTCAGAGGTCTCTTTCGATTATAAATGCACGGCCGATGAGATTTCACCCCATGCCACACACCCTTGCGTTGGTTTTAAGGGTATTATATAAACGTAGAAGTAAAGAGCCGTAAAATCGTGTGGCTGGGATTGTGTGGCTGTGCCTGGGAAACAAGTTATGATTATCCATTAGCTACATCACAGCCGTGCTCTTCATAGCATGGTTACGTACATTTGCGATTTTATCAATAAATTAATTCCAAGTCTCAATAATGGGTACGAATCTACACGCTCTCCTTGAGTATCTGATACCACACTTCTTCATTTTCATCCCAGTATGGCGCAATATTTTTCATTTAAATTAACTGACATGGCAGGAAATCCAAATAATGAACGGTGAGTACTTTTGGTTAGCAGGATCGTATGTGAAAATATTCTGTTTCACAGGAGAATTTGGTTTAATTTAGAAATTAGATTATTTATAAAAGAAATTATATAGCAAATAAAATATGTTTTTATTTACTGGCGTTACTACATGCATCGTGTTGGTTCATCTACTTCCACACACCCTGAGGGTAGTTCACAAGGAATTGTGCAGAAGAAGATAACTTTTATAGCGTAAATATAGGTCCTCTTTAGAATACGACTTCTATACGTGCTAAAATATATATTTAACTTTATAAATAAGGCAACATTGAGCAAGGGTAAGTTTTTTTATTCCATGAACTCAAGGAAAATTTTTTTTCAATACATCCACTCCATCGGCCTTCGTCTTCTGCCGAAGTACAGTTAGCAATGATGAGTTGGCTTCCAAAACTCATAAGGACTTCATGACGCGCGTTGAAAGGAGAGAAATATATGACATCCATTAAAATTTTGACAGCGAGGATCTAGATTAGCCCATCGTAAATCCATATTCGGGGCAGGAGGCGTGAAATCTAGTCCCTGTGTCTTCTCCGATGGGAAAACTCAATTTTTCGCTCGGGTGGACTATGAAGTGAGGCTGAGCTTGAACAAAGGGAGAGAGTGAATGGGGCGCGGACGAAGAGAGAGAGAGAGGGAGAAAATAACTATTTTCATTTGCCAACCGTGGCATAATAATCTCAACCAATGGAGCGTGGAGGCCAAAAAAATCACTCGTCTGAGTGAGGAAAATGGAAAAAAAAACAAAGAGATGACCGTCCCTTCCCACCTGCTGTCGCCTTCTATACGATTTATTCCCGCTCTCGATCGTGGGCGGAGAGAAAAGCCCAGAGCCACACGCCCGCCCACACCTCCATGTTGGACAAATCTTAATGGCAATAATAGTAATAATTTTGATAAGGCGCGGGGGGAGGGGAGGGCATCGGGGTCGTGGGAGAAGGAAGGGCCGAGTGGGAAGGGATGGAGGAGGGGTTAGGGAGGGAGAGGAGGGGGGGGGGGGAAATCTGATGAAATTTTGCAGGTGTTACGCAGCAAGAATGTCATAACGTATATGCGGTACAAAGAAGAAAAATGGATGGATAGGAAACAAGAAAAACACGATTCCGAAAGGGTATCCTCAAAGAGAATAAATATTAATAGTAATGATAGGAAAAACAAATGAAATGCGTTTCTAAAAATGCGAAGAAATTTCAGCAATTCACCCTTAAAATGTCGGTGCTTTTTCTTATATAAAAAATAGACCGTTTCAGCGAGTGAAAACTCCAACCATGAAGTTTGACCACCTTTTTGACCCAAATTGATTCCTAAATGCCTTTCGACTCGAAAACATTCCCTTAAAAAATATAATGTGCTTCTGTCAGGATGCAAGCCCAGAACTGCATCGTTTTTTCGTTCAATATTCCTAAGTGGACTCTTAAAAACTCAATTAATGGGATTCAAATTAACAACCTGAATAGTTTGCTTCCAATTTACCTTGCTATGGCATCAAGACACTGATTAGATAGAAATGTAAACTTAAGCTACAGAATGAAGAAGGCTATATTTTTAACGGACGTTCCTTATTTCACCCCTCATACATTCCACACATCCTTAATCTAAGAAGTAACTCATTCATATCTAGAAGTAGCACTATGAAGCTCTATACAAGCCACTTGGGTGGAATATGTCGCTCTATTCCAACTCCTGCCATTGAATGGGCACAAGTAGTAAGGTGCCTAAGCGTGTTTTTTTTTTAGTTTTAAAGCTAATATATAATTTTTGTGCACTCTTATTGGAATTATACTTTAGCCCCGTTGAGGGCTAGCGTACTGCGGAGAAGGAATGACAGGACTTCGCTAGTCAACAAACTCCGCCGAGACTCACAAATCGGAGTGTACATAGCACTGCTGCGTACACACCATCGTCTTGGTGTATTGAAGGGAAGCAATATCAGCCTCTCGTACCCACCAGAAAATGAAATGTTTGTCTACTCATGCTCTTCTAAATGTGAATTGTTTTTACTCCTTTGAGCGTGACTCTGCAGAAGTTCACTCTTGCAGAAATTAAGCTTTTTTTTACTTTTCCAACATTCAAGCATTTTACACAACTAAACAATAGCATCAAAATATATATCTGCAACTACAAAATACTCTGTATAACACCATAAAGGTGTGTGGAATGGGTTAAACTTACGCAAAAAATGATTTACACATCATGCTTAAAAAGGAGTAGTAGCTATGTTATAGCCGAATCATGACAGTTTAGAAAGGTTTAATACATAAACATATGTGATATACACATCTTATGACTTTATTGAACATACGATGTGAGCCTTTCAAAGATCATGTAGATTTTTTTACTTAAAGCTCATTTGTTTCCTAAAATCGAGATTGTTGGGCCGGCTTATTTAATAATTTACATCCTTGTTGTGACATTTGATTTTTAGGATATATACTCATGTACTTACATTTTTAACATATAATTACCACAATATGTCATTGAGTCATGTCTTGTAATTACGCGCGCTTTGAAATGAAATTGTTAGAATGAGACGATGCATGAGTAAATAGTTAAATCTTTATCACTTCAAGTACAGCATCCTATTAAAAGTTCCGCACCAAGCATTGATACAGACATTGAGACTTCTTTCGGAATTGTATCTTGGATCAACAAATCCGAAGCCCACCTCTTTTATTTCTGCGTTGACAACTACCCAGAACCAGAGTGCCGATTTTTCTTCATCGATCATATTGAATGATTGCCAAAACCTGGAAATTTTTAAATGTTCATCTATTATTTTTATCAGAGGCGCTGGTGCAGTGACAAATGTCGCTATGTCCGTCAGATGGGACGTAAAACCGTTAGCCTATGAGTATGTTTTGTTCATAGCAGGTTAATCTACTCCCTAAAATTCCTATCTTACTCCAATTACACGCCTATCCTCAACGGCCTAAGTTACCTTAAGTGACTTATTTCTTCACCATTTCATCATAACCAAATCAGTTGCGGATGCGTGAAGTTTGAGTATGTGAATCATACGTGGCTTTTTTCACTACTCGATGCAAATTTTGTTCTTATCTTCATAGCTGAGGAACCAGTCATATACATACTTTTTTTATTCTATTTACCTAAAATATAATAAATGAAATAAAATTTAGACGTGATTTTTGTATTAATATTAATCTATGTTTCAATGTTTTTCTCGCAATTGATTGCTTCTCAGGTCGAAAGTAAATGGTAGCCATGAGGTGAAATGGAAAGGAAGAGATTTGGTGAAAAATCCGGCGTCGGTATAATCCTGTTTCTAACGACAGGAGTCAAGTGATTCACGGATTTACGTGTAGAATGCTGAATACTGAAATTAGAACTCTCTCCACTGGGCACCCACTGGGGAATTCCAATCGAATCTCCACTGAGGTTTGAGCATGATCTATAAAAATGGGCAGCCAGTACCCTTGCTTCCCACCGATCAACGCTCAATCATAAAGGTTCAATACACGATGGACGTTTCACGCGACTACGTTTCGACGAAAAATCCTCCGATCCCTTCGGGCGTGTTCCTGGAGGCGCGCATTTGAAATGACGACGGCTCGAAGGGCTGAAAAGTGGAAGGACGGTCGTTGCGGAGGTGGATTCGAGTGTCGGTTTGCTTCGAGTGGAGGATGGTGGCCGCCGGCCGGTCGTGTGCGGAAGGTTAATGCAGCGCCCACGCCGCCGCGCCGCTGGGTGGCGCTAACCCTCGGGCGTGGGTCGAAGCGGCGGCGGTAGTGGGAGGAGAGAGAGAGAGGGAGAGCGATAGGAGGGGGGAGGGGCATTGTCCATCGCCGGCAGCTACTCTGGGAGCCGCGGAAAATCTGAAGAGGTGGGAGGGGACGACTGGAATTGGGAGGGGGAAGAGTCAGTCTTGGTTTCGAAGGCGGAGCGAGGCGAGGAATGGGTGAGTTGGAGAAGGACACACATCGAGAAAGCAATAATGGGAAGCAGCGGGGTATAAAAGACGACTTTTTTTTACTCTCGAGAGACGAAGGGAAAAAAGATCGAGAGGGGAAAAAAATCCCTTGACTAAAAAAAAGGGAGGGGTCATTTCATTCTATTTTTTTTTCTTTCTTCCCAACCCGAGTTCTCTGTCCGTCCGTTGGGGAGCCTCCTGAACGTCACCGCGTGAGACGGTCGTGGGTGTTTTATAACCGCTCTTAAAAAAGTTGGCGGGCCGCCGGTTGTGAGGGCGAATCTCCCGCTGCTGGAAATAGCTCGCCCGCCCGATTCTTAGTAATGTCCCGGAACTTATTGTTTTTACTGCGAGCCCGACCGGTTGACTGGGCAACGGAGCAAAGTCGAAGTGTTTCGGGAGAAATACATTTTCATAAAAGAAGCGGATCTCTGGGTTCAACTGCGTGCTGACGAAGTTTTTCTTTTCTTGGCCTTCAATCTTCCACAGCTCTTGTCATAACTCTACCCTTGACATCTCTTCCGGCACAAATACGAAGGATTTTTTTGTGATTTTAACGGGTTCCATCCAAGCATAAGCCGTCAAAGCTCTTTTTCATCACTCAATAAGAGATTGAACACCAACAATGCTATCTAGTACACCATATTTATAACTCCTCAATTGCGCAAATTAATATTAATGCATATATCGCATTAACGCTCAGGGACTGTAACTTAAAGTCACTGACTTTATCGAAAACAATTGAACACTAGAAGCCCCGGGGTGGGTCAATTGACCCATTTTGAAATTTGCGCTTTCGTCACGCCTTTAAATTTCAAGGGATCATAAATTTCTTTTATCAATTTAAAAAAATAATAGATATTCTCTTTGTACCAAATTTTAAAGGTGCTATCTTCATTATTTTCTTTAATAAATTAAAATATAGCTAGAGGCTCCGGGGTGGGTCAATTGACCCACTCCACGTTACGGCCATAGGAAATCGTATTGAAACATATCATGTAGCTGATATTATTGTTAGAAATAAAAGCTAAGTCACATTCTATCCAAAATCTCACATAGTTTTGACGCCCAACATTGAGCTCAGTCATGCTAAGGTATTAGGAGAACCATGAAGAGGTCTATCATTGTATTATTCATGGCCCTTAAGGTGTTTCAAATGCTTTGAAAAAAAACGCATAACCTCTACTACGGTCATCATTGCAACACATTGTAATTAAGGGAATACGATCGACAGTTGGCAGGCATGTGACAAAACATTTTAATAGGGAGAGGGAGGTAATAGGGAGATGAATGTAATTGGATGGGGGTGGGAGTTTTTCAGGAAACAGAGAATAGTTAAAGAGTCCGGCGTCAGCATTAGGGACCCCGTGGTCCCCAGTTTAACGTCGCATTCGATGGACGCGCTACTAAGCAAGTGCTCTCCGTACAGCACACGAGTGTGAACAGGAAATTGGAAAAATCTCTGCGACCAACTATATTAGGACCAAAGCCCTCAGAATGGGAAGCCAGTGCTCTTTTCAGCACACTAATCAAATCTCCTTCCCCATTACCATAGCAATATTTACGCTAATATAAAATACGCATCACACAATAATAACTTTTATTATATAACCTATGTATAGCGTGCAATGTTTTGGAAAATTTTTCACTACTCACTTTTACTATTCCATGACAAACACCACCCATGTCACGTAATTTACGTTGTCTTGGACTAGACCGGAATACTGTGACACAGAATACATCTTACTTTTAACGGGGACGTAGCTTTGCCACAGACAACTTGCGTAGTCACACGCATTGGCCACAATGTTGGAGCCGAGAAAATATATTCCATTTTTAGCTGAGCCTAATGCATTGGCTATAAATACTGCTTTCTGGGCTTATATTTTTTGAAGCAATCGAGGTAAATCCTGCAGGCCTTGAACATATGTTCAGATCACAAGCAATAAGGAACGAAACGAATGTGCTTCCATTCATTGTAAAATTAGGTGGAGAATGACTCACATCCATTCGTTTTATTATTCACCGCCTAATCTGAGTGCTCAAAGCTTAGCATATTTACTGATTATAAATGTCTTTGAAAACCAAACAAGTTTTGTCAAATTGACAATTTCTATTCGACAATATTTATCTGCTTAAACTTAGATCATAAGTCGAAGTTTACTCGAACGTCACTGGACGTGAGTTGGGGAATTTTGAAAAAGCTGTATCATGTTAATAAAATTAATGGTAAACCGAAAAAAATTAAGGCACACGCATAAATAGGTATAGGATCATAATGCTCTATGCAGACCAAAAATAATTGACATACCATTTTTACTCTACGAGAATATCTCAGTTTCAAATTAGAATTCTAATGAATAGAAACACATCTCACAAATGCTCGGGACATAACCCAAATAGTAAGAAATTACTATATTTACTGTCAGTACCATTAAATTCGGAGACAAATGTTACTGTGGTAAAATGTGCATGAAAAATGAAATCATAAAAATACCTTGGGGGCTATGCGAGAAGCGAAAGTTTGAACTAAATTGAGATGAAATGCATGTTACGTGATATCACTCGAGAAAACTAACACTCACGTTCACCTGTCGTGCATGATTCAAAATGAAAAAATAAATACTACCCTGATGTGAAATAACTTAATTAACTATTCAGTTATGTCTAACGTGCAGCTAAATCAAATTAGAAGGACCTTCGACCTATTTCGAGAAGTGAAAGGCAAGGGAGTCCAATCTCAAAGCCACATAATGCTCATAGCATTTTCACGGACAAAGGGTATTGTAAGCAAATTCAAGTCACGCGTAATATAATTTGCATCATTTTCAATGACGGAGATCGAAGTGAATATGAAGCCGTGGGCGACCCAGTGACCCGCTTTTTTTTTTGCATTAGCCATTTAGACAAACAACCATTTTCACTATCTTAGTGAAAGGAGACAACCAACAGCCTTATCCAATTTTCCTGTCCGAATGTCTGAATTATTCTTGCCGTATAAGGAGAAAATTATTGAAAATGACTGTGCAACGGGAATACCGTAGAATGAAAAATGAGAGATGTTCCTCAGAGAAAATCTCTTTTGGCGCAAAAAAAAAATATTCGCTTACGGTTCTGATAGTGATTGATTGTATTTATATAATATCTCACTCTGAATGAGTTACAAAACCGTAGCCTACACGATAAAGGAGAATATGACATTGTCAGAAAGGGACAGAAGCCGTGACATCGTGGAAATTGTCACAGTAATTTAATAAATAGAGTCTGTCGCAGCAATTAAAGAGGCAAATTGGGTTAACCAAAAATTTAGACCATCAAGCATTGGAATAACTAACTAAGTTGAAATAAATTCTTCCATCGATATTTACTGTTCCTAAATAATAATCCTTCCTCCCATAACTATACATTGCTTCAAATTTTCAGCTACCAATAGTATGCAATTTCCACTCTTGAAGGTATTTGGAAAGGATCTCTTACAATATAAAAATATAACACGTCCAATTTGAGTAAAAGAAGTTTTTGAAATACGCAGGTCTCGTCTTAACTGAAAAAACGCACCATATAAATATTACTCCTGGTCCCCTTTCTCAAGAAGGAGACCAATTTTATCTCAAAATTTTGCACATTGAGGAGCTCTATCACATTATGAGAAATCGGCAAGTGCCATAGTATATTTACATTTACAGAATAGGTACCCAGCTGACCTTTCTACCAGCAGATACAATTCCAATCAGAAATAACGTTAAATATATTTGAAACTGGTACGTGATAAACGAAGACTAGTATTTATGAAGGAGTATATGGTTTATTGGAATTAAATCACTATTTCGCAGAGAATAACGCTTTCTATTCAGAACCAATGCCGATCACGCGCTTTTCACTCCTTTTTTCTTTTATTACTTTTCCTATTATGGTACTTAATTGTTGGCTAATAATCGGAAATTTTTACATCCATCCGATTGGAAATCTTTATCCCTATTTTTGTTTCCTGGTAAATGGGTGATGAGACGTGTGTTGTCATTTTTTTTTAGGATCTCATAATAGATGAATGGATTTTTTATTATTACAAATATAGGCATAGGAAATATTTTCAAGTGATAAAAGAACAACTTTGGCTGAGAAATGGTTTAGAATACAGTTTGGGATTTGCAGAATAAATATTCCTCCAGATGTAAAAATAATTCTCGGAAAAAATTATTCCATGGGGGGATAAGGAACAATATGAAGAATTAGTTGATGCGTAAACGCTTTAATATACCGTGAAACTCGCGAATAACCAGGTAAAATCACAAACTCAAAAATTGATAGCCTCCCGCACAATAATATTTTCATTACTTTTTTGAGTTTAGTAACGTACACTCTTTTCAGATGCGAATCTAGATGGATTAACATCATCTTTTGTCCTCACATGGACACACTTTTTGGCAAATAACCGGGAGTCTGGTCCTTAATTTGAAAACATGAAAGGTTGTGGGACGTAGTTCGGCTCTTCAGCCCGCCAGTGATAAAAATGAAAATAGGTAAAATTTAATGTGAGGTGTTTCCTCGGCTCCTCAAAGCTTTTCTCGTTAGCCGAGAATGAAATCAACCACAATGCCGCCGGCAAAGGCGTTTGTGGCGGTGCGCCTTAAGAATACCACTGCGTATCTTGTTTCTCAATGGCGCAACATCTAAGGAGTGAGCATTATTCGGAATTGGAGATGTTAAAATTTGGGACAACATGTACTAGCCAATCCAATTTTGACCCGTAAGCGAGATTTTGTATGGCGGGTTAAAGTGGCTCAATCTCAAGAAATAACCGAAATCGACCAAATCGAATGACCGAAAATTGCGATGGAAAAATCATCGGTGTTAAGAAAGAAAGCCAAGAGCAATTTTTCCAAAAGTAGTGCTGGTGTAAATGTACGTGAAATAAGACTTGAGGTGTAACAATGGCAGAGCATCCTATCGCATCTTCTAACTTAGTTCTCAATTATGAGGCTCATATGAATCTCGAGTGGGATTAAAATCATAAAATGAAACAAGACGAATAGCCTCCAAATATGTGTAAGTAACTTGATGACCATCCGTGTAAAGTCTGGTGCTGTTGAAGAAGCCCAATCAGTCACATTTAAAAGAAAACAAAGATATTGGACGCAGATTAATTTTTGGAGAAATAGAGACAAATATCAAATTTTCGCTTATCTTGAGATGAAAAAGTTCTGATATCATAGTATATCTATTCGATAATACTTATATATAACTTATGACCAATAAATGCCTACGAAAAAATGGCTATAATATTTCCAGCTCCGACAAGTGAACAATCAGTAGCGATGGCAATTACGGTTTTGGTTATAGGTTATTTTAGCCAATTAAGGCATAATATGCACACTTAAGACTCCTGAAACGGAAGTCTAACAGAAATAGGAGATATTTTCAATCAACTGTTTCTCGGAACGTTTATAATTTACCAGAGACTTTGTTGTTTGGAAGACAGAAAATATACAAGAGAAGGGATATGAAAGGCGAGAGGCAGGAAGAGATGATGAGAAAATACGGGAGAGGGACTGTTTCCATTAGGGCTTTCAAGATGCAGATAAAGGCGAAAAAATATGCGGGCCAAGGGAATGCCTGTAAGCCCCCAAACATGAGAACGACCTTTTGTATCTCCCTGCATCTCCCTCCCTCCTCTTCGCTTCTCCTTCGCCCCGCCCCTTTGCTGTTCCGGATTTCAGGGAGACACGATGGAGAGAGAGAGAAATTGCTGCTGTGAGGTGAGGAGGAGGAGTGAGAGCTGGACCCGCTTCTTTTCATTTCGTGGCGCGGCCACCACGTGACTTACCAGCGCGTGCGTCGAACAGAGAGATCCTCGGCGGCGGCAGCAGTTCGTCAAAACGGAGGCGCTGGACGGCCTGGTGTGACGGTGCAAAATAACCCAGCGTACGTCACCGCACACTGCCCTTGAATTCTGTTCTTCATCCACCCCTTCCGCTGACTCCCTCCCTAATCCTCTGGGTGCGATGGGGCTTTGGAAGACTCGGCCCTGCTAAAGTTAGGAAAAATGGGGATGAACGGATTGACGCCACTTTGCTCGTCCTGAAAAGCGTCCCGTGTTAGCATATGGGGTATGGAAACAAGAGAAAAACCCACGAGTGTCAGCATGAGAAGAAATAACTGTGGAGACTGGCGCTTTAATTCACAATTACTATCACAGAGGGAAAATATATCTATACCTACATCTACATCTGCACAATACCCTGCACAAGGGTGTGTGGCAGGGGGTGAAGATCACCAAGCATGTACTACTAACATGCAAACAAGCAACTATAATGTGTCATGCAACTTGATTGTTAGTATATATAGTATTTAAGGGGTTAATACATGCATCATGCACTACAGAATACTATAAAATATTTCTCCTACCTATCCCTTTGCTATGCTGCCTATTCTGTTCTCTTATAGTCCGGGGGAAAAATGCCATTTTGAATCTATCGGTACGACAATCTATCTCTCTAATCTTATTTATCTGATCGAATCTAGCATAATACGCTGGTTTTTTTAATATGTGCCTAACATCTTCAGTAAAGCTATCCGATAGAAATTTCTCTAATAGGTTCAATCTGTACTTTAACCTACGCTCTGATAATGATTCTCACCCTAATTCTTTTATTGATTCTGAAACGCTACTCAACCTATCGTAACACCTATATGTAATCTGCTAAAACGTCATTCGGTGAATACACGTCATATGAATGGCTATGTTCCGTTACTACGATAGGATGGAAATGTGAAAGTAGAGACATATTACACATATGGGATAACTAACGTGGGTTAAGCATAGAAAGGGAAAGACAAATTATGCTAAATTTATGAGAAGTGAGCCCTGGAGACGTGAGACACAAATGATAACCTCACAGACAACCCTGAATTATTTATTAGAAGTGAAAGCAACACTACGACACGACAATGCAGGGTTATGTTAGAGGCAAGATAGGGACGATTGTAAGGAATTAGAGCCTAAGCTCGGTACCTCGCACCTCAGCAGCCGATGACGGTGGGCAGCGGCGTCGGGGTGTTCCGGAGCGCGTAGCCTGGGCACGCACACAGTAGTCTCTACCGCTCTGATACGGATCCCCGCTTAAATACTAGGGGCCCCATTCACCACCCCTGAACTTCACGCAATAGCCCCCTTTTCACTGAGTGCCAGCCGCGACCTTGTATGCGGGAGTTTCCTTGGTGCCCTGGGAGGACCTACCGCCAGGTGGACGGCTCAGAATGATTTAAAAATAGAAGGAAAAAATTCATGGAAGCAATTACAACAATGTGGGTATTAGAATAACAGAATATAGTTCACGAATGAGGGTACTTATTCCACTTTGATGAGAGCACTCCAGTGGATAACAATCATTCTGTGAAGTAGTGCAAATAGAGTAGTCGGAAGAAGAGCGTTAGGGAATCTAATGGATTTGAATTGCTCGGTTTTCCCAGCTCACTGCAAGCTTTACTCTTTCCCATTCACCCCTTGACACCTAGGGCCCATCCACATTGGACGTCCCATACGATTCCAGCAGACTGCTGCGCAACATTTGGGCGGCTTCCTAGATACGAAAATTCACTCAAACCCCACGAACACGTGAGGAACATGCAATGAGTTCGGTTGGAGTTGGTGCCAAAGGTCTTCACACATCGTCGCTAATCGAAACGAATGAAGATATGGACGCGTCCCAGCGCATCATCGCTAAAAATGAGTTTTTACCCCCGAAAGTTTTCAAATTAGCATAACTGCTTATTGTATTTTTATGAGCATTTAGTCCTCTAACGTCACATTCACCATCAAATTTACCTGGGGAACACATATAAATATGATAGCGTGTTAGCCTTAAAGAATATTTGAGTCATTATTCGAGTGGTGGGATATTGTAATACAAAAGTAAAGAAAAGGGAGTTAGCTAAGCCAAAAGTGGAGAATGTCTCCAGTATTTTCGGCCCTTGGGAAAATATATGAATAAAAGAATGAGACAAAAAAATCTATAAAATCTTTCATTAGGTAGGTAATAAGAGAAAACTTTATTTTATGAGTAGTTCATGATAACTCATCCCCTACCACGCAACCTCAAGGCTGCTTGCAGGGTAGTCAGTAGATATACCTGTAGATGTGGAATGTTCCTTTTATATCGGTGAAATCGTCAGAACTCCCTGTCTCTAAAAATTATTTCATATTCAATGCAGAGAGATCGTTAAATTCCCAAGGAAATTTTCAATTTCCTTTTTATACGAGATTACACTTGCTTCAGTGATACAGTTTCTCTTGCCCTCGGGAGTGAAGGTGCAAAATACCTGCCAATTCGAACTAAACCAGCCTAATAAATGAAATTTATATCTGGAGGTTGGGTGTAAGTAACAAGATAGGGGTCTATTAAATTAAATAGCAGAGTCAAATTATATGCAGTCACAAAATCATAATATATAAGCTTTCTCAATATATTTAGATTGAAGTAAAATCAATCGCTTGAAATCACAAGTAGGTGCAAATCAAAAGAAACTCGGGAATCATAAATACGACTTGAAATAGACCAGGAACATTTCAAAATACGTTCATCCATTTAAAGCCGTGAACTTACAATACAATTTATGGGAAATGTAATACTCGAGGAGGTACAGGCCATAAACATAGAAATGATAAAATAAAAGAAATTCGACGAGAGATTAGAACAGCCATCGGTGAGTGCTATATAAAGGCGGAAGAAATCACAAATTGTGAAAGGGGGTGATTTTGAAAAAGAAAAATATCAATTTTTAACGTCTGAGATAATTATTATGTGTCTAGCCAACGTGCAGGGGAGATTAATTAATACAGTGTTCTCAGATTCTTTCTACCGATTTGCTGTTAACGCTCTTTGCACTATAACCGGGCACACTCTTTTTCATACGCCTGCAGCAACTGACTCTCATGATTTTTTTCGTTCAGATGAATGCTGTCGGCAACGTGATGCATTAATTAATTATAAATGTTCCTCGGTCATCTCCCTCGTTATCTGTTCATGTGTTCACAATGCCTGCTTTTTTACCTCAAGCTCCGTCTAGTGATGGAGGCGATGATCATTTCTGCTCTCCTCTCGCCCGGGATGTTGACGCAGGAACAAACTGCTCGCACATCATTCGCCATTCAACGGACGGGAATATGCATCGTGACACTGAATGCAGTTTCATGCCGATTTATTTCTTCTATCTCACGGCAGGGAGAGTCTTATCGCGCGAGAGAACTATTTTCCTACCATTGAAGGTCGAAATTAAATCGACTTCACTCCAACTCAACGTCAAATTAAAAAAAGACAACAAATATTTGCTCCCTATGTTCCACCACATCAAACTAGTGTGACTCACGTATTCATTTCAAAGCCTTTTTTTCCTGTCCCCAGATTCAATTTTTTTCCATTTCTTCTCGCGAGCATTCCTTTCAAGTGGTTTTCGCGATGGAAGCGATGGAATCCCTTGTCGGAGAGGATGGCTTTAGCAGAGTCTAGGGGTTAGCAACCCCGACAGTGCCCTGAAGCTTCCTGCGCTAGTCAACTAGCTCCCTGGGGGGCAGGGCGGAATATATAACATACCTCACTTTGGAATAAACGAACGCTCAGCAAGACACCCCTTGGCTGACGACACTCGTATCCACTTAGCAAAATTATCCTTTATCATAACCGCAACCTAATACTTTAATTAGTGTTAAACTTCCCACTTTTGATTTATTCTAGGCTGAAATAAAGCTTATATGCAAAAATTGAACACCCTGCAAGATACCCTTGAATGCCTCCCCTCATGTAAGGTAAAGGCGCCAAATTTCGTCCCCCAGTCTGTTTTTGGCCTCTGGATATAATATTTTAAAATCAATCATTCCCAAAAAAATTACATAACACCACCAACTAAGCCTACACATGATATTTAGCTCAAAATATATCAGAAGCGATTTGTTATCTTTAAAGAAAAAAGTTCAAAAAACAATGTACTTTTACCAAAATTGAAAAAGTGGTCCTATTTTCGTCCCCTACCAATACATCTTGTAGAAAAGGTATTAACAGTTTAAAAACAAGGTAATTATAATAAAGACATGTTACAATATTTATTCATATATGTTAACGTTCATTTTTTGTACAAAAAATACTTTTTAGTAAGTGTAAGATTATTGTTTACCCTTCCAAACAAGAGTCGCAAGTGAATTTTTTTTGTTCTTTGCTCTAGAGCACATTTCGTGTTGCCACAAGGAACATTGAATGCAACGCACCCATTTTCCCCCATGATTGTCTTGAGAAAAAAGTTTTAGGCAAATGGGGCACTCCGCATCATCTTCATTATTCTCGCTTTCGCTTGAATCATGGTATGGGACATCACAGTCGTCATCAGAGTCACTGGCAGTTTTTACGACTGCTGCCTTTTCATAGGCTTCATTGAAAAGCTGTGCAATCTGCAAGTTACCAACAATCCTGCCAGGATGGTTAGAAAGCCTATTTTCTATTGCCTGCGCATAAAATGTTTTAAAAGGAAACATGAACGACACATCGAGAGGCTGCAGTTTTGAAGTGGAGTGAGGAGGCAAGCTGACTATGGAAACACCATTATCACGAGCAATGTTAATAAGATTCATATTGCGAGAATGTGAATAGTGTCCGTCCATTATCAACACAATAGGATCTTCCTTTGATGGCTTTACAATTGAAATGAAATGCCGAAACCATTTTTCAAAAAGATCACTCGTTATCCACCCAGACTCATTCGCTGCTCCAATTGACCCAGGTGGAGCTTCATCCATGAGTTCGTTCTTCATCATCTTTCTGGTAAAAATCATAAGAGGAGGCACAAATGTACCTAATGCCGACATGCACATAACAACCGTGACTAGTGCACCTCTCTCTGCAGACGACAGTTTGTGCACAGACTTCTTCCCTATCATAGCAACAATCTTTCTTACTTTGTGTTGTACCACTGTGATGCCGGTCTCATCGACGTTGAACACTTTAACTGGATTAAATTGTATTTTCTCCAACTCGGACTTCAAAATAGAGAAAAAGAGCTTAACACTTTCCTCGTTGAAACCTTGTACCCTAGCCAGTGATAACGATTCGTGTAGAAAGTGTCGGATGTCTCTGGAGAAACAGACGCAACCACTTTCGTCCAGCTGTTTTTTTCCCGACCGAAAATGGGTGAGCAACATTGCTGCGAATAGCAAGCTGAAAGGCCATTCGCCTAAGATCATTCAGAGTAAGGCCATAGTAATGGTTCTCCATGTCCTTACCATAAGTCACTAACTCAGCCTCTAACTCACGTGAAAAAACTGGTTTTCTGCCGATAGCTTTTCCAATTAACTCATCAGCACTTTTAGCTTTTCCTTTCTTTGTGTAATCCTTAAGAGTTGCCCTAGGCACTCTAAATGTCTTTCTCGCAGCTTTATATCCCATTTCCTTGTTTCTCACCGCACTTATTGCCGATTTCATCGCCTCTCTGTCCCACTTCTTCCTAGGTGGCATCTAAAACAAAATAAAAATATTTGTTCTAAATTTCGTCCCCTGGACGGAATTACGAACAGATGGGGGGACGAAAATAGGAACATTCCACTTGCCAATATGGACGTTTCCTACACCACGTGAAGTAAACCAAACACGGTAAAACGCTCAGATCATTCAGTTTATAGCTTACCCTAAACAAATATGTAAAATGCAGGTAAATAAACACATTAAAAGTTATTCGGAAAGAGCACTTACAAATAGTATTTCGACAACTCACCATTCCAAAAATCAGAATAAGTTTTCTCAAAGGGGAACGCAGCCGACTAGACGCATGAAACTTTCAGTACTAACTGGTGGCCATGAGCACAACTAACGACAAATATCACCGATGGCGCCCCTTTCGTCAGAACAGAAAACCTTAGGGGGACGAAATTAGGCACGGGGACGAAATTTGGCGCCTTTACCTTATGTTTAGCTATCTCATACTTTATACACACCAGGTCTTCATGCTTCTTATGATCTTCTCAATTTTCCCATCTGATAGCTGTTTATGCCACAAGTTGCGATAGTGGCCAATTTATTATATTTATAGTCATATAGCAAGCATTAGAAATTACTGGTAGATTGAAGTGGCCACACCTACCGAAGTCAACTCACTGCCAACACTAATTGTTTTCGTCACGGACTAATAATGGGTAAATAATTTTTCCCCTCACATAGACATGATTTGATGAACTCAAAATTTTACACTTATCATAGTAATAATTCATTTGTTCCAAGTGTGATAGTAAGCAATTCACCATTGGATTCCTTACTGCTACCTCTGTGAACACACAACACCCTGCGAGTCACCACAAGAGTGCATAATAGGAAGTGAATTTTATGTAAAGTGTTCTAATTGGCACAGTTTTGATTACTATAACCATCAAACGTTTTTTGCGTCATCGGTGCTAACAACATATTCATTTCAACTTTCGCGATTAATAGGACTTGAGGTGTCTCACTCATTGAGTAATCAAATCAAATATTATTTTTTAAGCTAATACTTAACCAATCGGCAACGCATAGGCTAAAAATGTTAGTAATCGACCCCCGAAACGAATATAAAATTATTCTTTTCCACACTTCAACCACCATCGAAATTCGACTTAGTCCCTACTCCTTCTCGGCATTTCTTTCTTTCGCTTTTTTCGAACTTAATCTCAGCCACACGCCATCTATAGTGGTGTAATATTAAATGCCTTCGCGGACTTATATCTACATTTTGCCCTACAATTCACCGCATGTGCATGTGGTGGGAGTAATACCAAAAAATGCATGTACTACCAACGCACACAAATCCATATTACAATATTATAGGTTATACCACCAGGAGGTAAAAAAAATCGGTAGAAATGTAAAAAGAAGTTCAATATTCACATTACTCTAAAGTTCATTTCAGCAGAGGAGATATAAGTAATAAATAGTTTTGTGGCATGCAGAAAGGAAGCAGCCATATTAATTATTCTGGGGAGATGACTGTAATATATACAGTCATTTGCGCAATTTAGGGTCGGTAAATAATTGGGGGGAGCTGGGAACATTTCAGAAGGGCAGAGGGTTGACAGTAACTCACCATTGGCATCATTCCACCCTAAAAAAAGAAACCAAACGGTCCAAACCTTAACGTCCCATTCGGGGGTCAAAGCATTGACCTTGATGCTCTCCTCTCATTACACTCAATTAAGTACTGACCAGTGTGACAATGAAAATACTCTACTACCGTCGTGATCTCAGACCCTCGGTATTGTAGGTCAGTTCTCCACACGACATCAGCCAGATTTCTCCTGGTCACTAGACTCTCTACTTGAGAAAACGGTAGCTTTGAGGGTGATACGTATATTTAAATGAAAATGGGATAGAGTTGGCCCATTACTATTAGAAGGAGACAGTTTCTTTCCGCTTCCAGTTGTACTTTCCCTTGTGTTTGGATAACCATTAAGTGACATCGAATCTGCAGGCGACTTAGCGTGAGTGCGAGGTTGGAACCCTAACGTCCATAGCCCATCGAGCTAAAGAGCCATATAATGCGCAAAAGAAAATTTGTATCTCTTATATTTTATTTTAACCCATGCCTAGATATAGTCAGGGGTTTTGGAAAAGTATGTATACATGAACAAATTTCTCGCGGCCCATGCTTAATCCCTTTAAATGACTCCAATAGTAAAGGTATTTACTCTTTCCCTCAGGGTCCAGATTCCGCCCCGTAAAAATCTCAGCGGACTGTTACGATCACGATGAAATTGAACGCTGGATGTCAAACCAGGAGTGCCGGAGGGAGTGCATGAAGATAAAACGCAAATACCCTCGACTCTTCCGAGATTTGTTTTTTAATGCCGCGATACCCACTCGCGCGAATGCCATCCCTACGCGAGCAAACCGTTGAATCGGAATGACCGCTTGCTGAGCGACAGAAGCTATTTGTAGTCGTCGGTGAAACACTAAGGGGAAGCTTGATTATTTACGATTCGAGAGAGTTGAAATCAAGAGTGCTTGCATCAAGATGATTCATGGGATTCTTTAGGCCATCTTGTTTTCTCTCTCCTCATGCTGAAGCTAATCAGAGACCGGCACTCATTTATTTCGGTCACCCGTGCTTTTTAATTAGGTGTTTAGCGTTGCCATTGAAATCTGAGTCCAATTTAATTTAACAAGCAGCCTAAAGTCTTCGTGCTTGGGTTTAAATGGAGCTAACGGAACTACGCGACGAACAGGATATGTCGGGAGCAGTGAATGATTAATATTTCGTATTAGCCTTGCAAAAAATAGGAACAGAATCTTAGAAAAAACTTTATCCACGAGTAGGGAAAATATCATAGAAATACAGGATAAATTAACAATTAATGATCAATTTTCTTCGAGGTCCTAACATTATCTAAACCACTACTATTTCCAACAGGAAAACTGAACGGTATTTTACTGTTGACAAAATCATCTGCGTGATAATTGCGAGAAACAAATTTTGTAAATATTGGTTTCGCGTCGTTATCCGTAAGCGATATGGGAACTTTCGTATCAGCCACTGGAATAGCAGATCCAGACGCCAAATTCTGAACATAATCCTTGCAAATAACGTCAGAGTTCCTCCATAAAAATCAAACTATTCTACAGATGGATTCAATTGTTTAACATAAACAATAATTCAACAGCAATAATAACAAAAATAAACAACAACAATAATCAGTTCCAAATAATACATTCACTTAATGATATGAGATTGTGTTGGCAATGCAGTGTAATCGATTTCTTATTTATGGCAAAATAAGCTGGTTTTCTAAAGAGTTACTTTTACAGTTACCGATTGGTGGGTACTGGCTTAAAATCAATATTTTGCCTCTTAAAACACAACCAGCTAAATTTAGGTTAAAATACAAGTTATTTTCAGTATTCTAGAGGTCTGTGAGAGACTGCTGTGGCATATGAAAACGAACATTCTACCTGAACTTGTAGATTTCGCAACGATTATGACATATTTCTCGGAGTGCTGTACCGTTATCCATCAAACCGACATGATTAGGATCGGTCCATGAGTGAGTTTGTGATGACGAAAATACAGATAACCCAAAAGGTCAGTTGTAGATTCCCAAAGAGGTTCGGGAGTATCTTAATCCTCGTGAAGCGTCTTCGCTTCGCGTGTCACTCAACGGTATGAACTGTCCGTCCACAGAGTGGTGAAATCCCGTGAACTTTTGAGTCGCTCTCCTCCCGTAATGTTTTCTCTCGTCACAGGTTCCCGGGGAATGGGGAAGTGGAGGAGTGGCGTCGGGTTGGAAAGAGGGTGGAATACGCGCGTCTCCGAGGGTATAAAAAAGTCGCCGGCGCGGATTGAGGATAGAAGGTTCCGCAAACCAGCGCGGTATTCTGACCAAAGGTCGCTTTCGAAATGTTATACTCCCCTTTAACCCACTTTGCGTGCGTTCCGATATCATATCTCTGTCGCACGCGGAGCCGTGTGAGGAAACCTACTTCTGAAATGGCAATGGCATCGCCGCGCCTCGATGTGCATAACGCTGTCCCGAAGGTCACCTGAGGTGTTTTGTTTGTGAGTTATGGTGATTGCCAAGCATAGTTGCAAACATTAAAAACGGATTGTGCATATATTGAATTAACGTGTCGATTTTATTTAGCTCTAATTCTATAGTTCGAAGACGATCAGAAAAATATACTATGTACATACACACAATTATACAGGTTTATTTGTGCCATTTCAAATTGTCCAAATTAAAGAAAATTATAGCATTAAATATTTGACAACGCATTTTGTACCTTGAGAGAGTAATAAAGAGCCCAGGAGTTTTATTTGAAGAGACACCAGGCCTACATTTTTTACGGGGACGGGTCACATTTATGGAAGTGAGTTCGAGAGTTACAAAGAAACAGATGAGGAAATGGAACTGGAATAACCTAAAAACGTTTTATTTACTTGGTGGCTTGGAATATCGCAAAGAAACATTAAGTGGTGTGTCCAATAATTTTTATAATTTCCCCTTTTATTATCAGTCAAATTTATTTTATAGCTGATAAATACTGACTTATCGGCATGTAAAAATTTTAACGAATAAAGCATTTGCAAAAACCATCACTTTAATTTTTAGTTATGCCATGTTTCGCTCTCAGGCTGTCTGGTTACGAGTAGGTTGACACAGAAAATGCATCACTCACTGGAAATATATTTCACACACTCACAGTACCCCGGAAGCCACGTATGTTCTATTAACATTACCATGCTAACATAAGCTTATTTTTTTTACATACCATATGCTGGACTCAGGCTGTAATCAAATTACGAGGAGGTTGACACAGTAAATTGTATCACTCACTAGAATATTTTGTAACTTTACAGTGCTTCGAAAGGCACATTACGATTTGTGATAGGTAAGTATACGTTGCAGAACGAGATGTCACCATATAGTACACAAAACCGTTTTCAATTAAGAATGAAAAGTATTGTGCGACTAAATTACTACAAACTACAAGGGAATACGAGTAATGCTAAAGAGCTAGGCATTTGAATCCGGTAAGGTATTTTAACATTAGACAAGTGCGTGAACTTGGCATGCTTAGGATTAGGAAATTTTAGCTGAACTCTTACTGCAATGAGAAAACAAAAAAAATAGGAGCATGTGACAGTTTCATAGTGACTACATGTCACCGTCTCAATAAAAAACTGCTTAGATTGGAATGAATTTTGTTGAAACTCAAAATTCAAGATCAATGGCCAATTTTTAATCCACTCTACTGTAATATACATGACGTGAATAAAATTATTGCAAGAAAAAGAAAAAAAACCGAATCGCATTTTGTCAGATTACTTTCTTGATGCAGCATGATACTACATGTATTACATGATATTACCAGTATTTACTTGTAGGATTAAAAACAAAAAAATAAAATTATATCTATATGCGCGCAATTTTAATCAGAAGTAGCTGGCAAATAGGTTTGTAAAAAATCCGCATGAATTCGGGCAACTTTCAAGAAAAAGTTGTAGGAATTAATAGGAATTGCAGAACCAATATCAGTGTATATATTTGAAAGCACTGATTGTACTGGCTGTAAACTGATCTGAAAATCTAAAGAATGATGAAAAGAAACGTAATTAGTTTAATGTGAGACAATGCAGAGAAACCTGCTCCTTGTTCTAAACATCTTGAAGATTTTTTTTAAAGATTACTATTAATTGAGTCCAGGAACAAGGAGAAGAGGAATAAATTCCTTAGGCTGCCCGTTAAGATAGCGAGAGGAGTTGGTAGACCGTTGTTCGACGTCTTTATTAATGAAAATACCTTAGATGTATCTGGGTAACAGTGCCTGTCTGGACATAGATAAAATACGGAAGAATTAAAACCTCTCAAGAACAATAAAGGCGATTGAATGCGAGGGGGAAGTCGTACCTCACGCTCAGCGTTCCTGATTGTTTCTTTCCCGGTATCTCCACATCTCTTTGAAACCCCACATTATCCATTCTTTCAATACCTCAACTAACCATTTCCCCTCACACTCTCCGGCTTCTCCCAAAACTGCGGGACATAAATACGGTTCGCGCACATCCTCAGTCACACCTCCTGGAGACGTTAACGCACGAAGCATGCCGGGAGCACGGAGGGAAGATTCAATAAGTCCACAACACTCGAACCAAAGATATAAATATATTTACCAGTGTTATTCACTCGAGCTTCCGACAGACACTTGCCTTACTCTCGACCCAGGTGATTAGTTTTCCTTTTATCCTGTACCAGTAACGCCTTTTATACCCACTAAATTCTCAGCTCCCACTTCAATTTTCCCCATGATATAATTTGATCCTGACTTTACGTTCCCATTCATACGCCATTTGTGACCTTGAAATGTTTATAAATGATGAAAGCAATTGTAAATATATCAAATTAAGCGTAATATAGGCATTATATTATTCCAAAAAGCTTCACGAAATTGAATTCTTATCCGTTCAATAAGATCATTTCGTCAACTATTGATGGCTTACGATTGACTCTTCCACTATTGGATGACCGTAGTAGATAAAGAGCCATTTTAGTAACATTTTAATGTCAATCAGTAAAAGGCACAGAAGGATGGAAACCAAAGTTTGAGAGTGAGAGTAATAATGTACTTAATACTTATTACACAGATTTATTTAAACCCAACCAGTTCCAACGTTTGCACGTACTTCTCAAGGGTAAAATCTTTGCAAAGAGAATGACGTGCTAACGTCAAAACCGGCTGGGTTTAAAAAATCGTGGAATAAGTACTAAGTGCCATCATTCTACAAAGTAGAGCCTGCACCGGTTGAAGTTTTTTCAAAGTCTGAGAATACAGATTGCGAAGTAAATAGAACTCATAAATAAATGTAATTGATGGTACAAAATTCATTAATCCAACGTGAAATTACTATTGAATTATTAGACGACAGGTAAATTCGATTCCTATCCGAGGAAATTATTAGGAAAATTATGAATGCCGATTCATGGAGCACCAAGAAGACATTAAAGACACTTGTGTAAGTTTGAGGAAAAATGAATAAGTGGCATTAATTCCGACACAGTCCGACAGATAGTTTTCAATTGTGAAAAGGAGAAGGAAGGAATTCTAAATCACGGAAATCACAGTACCAAAAGCAGCGCAGGGATTCGAAATCTCACTATTTCGAAAAGATACCTCCACAAACCAAATTACCACCAACCCCCTCCCCAAACGTCTCGCAAACCTATCTCGAAAAACCTAGTTATCTGCATTTCATTTAATGTCGAATAGGCTGCTCATCCCCCTATCGAGATCAAATGCCGTCATCGAGCTACGGATTATTGAAGTAATTTCCTCACATTTTGGATGCAATGAAAAATAGGTGTTATAATTTCGAAGAAAAAAATTAACACAAGCCAAAACCTTTAATTTACAAATCAATGGAGGTGAGGGATTACATCTTATTTAAATTTTTAACGAGGTGAACTACCTTCTTTTGGAGCCATTTCATGAATATTCCGGAAGCTTTTTGCAAATGACCGACTCAGGGTGTTCTGTTACGATAAAAATAATATGAAGCAATTCTTCAGAAAAACGAAACACGTGACAGATCTATTGGATAAGAATGGAGCGTACAGATTGAAGTAAGGCAATTGTTAAGCCATCCGGGAAGGTTCTTCCATACCAGAGCGGGGAATCATAAGAGAAGTTTCCGGCAAGGGAATGGGATGCAGTACGAGACTTCTACTGGAGGAGGGTCTTGTAACTGATTTGTACATGACCGAAAAGGGTGCAAGGTGGAGAATGTGAAAGAATTGAGGATCAGAAGATACTAAAAATGGACCTATACACAATGACAATGTGTTTGAAAACCTCTCCAAAACTCGAGGCCTCCCTTTCCTTGATGGATGAGTTCCTGACCCCCAAAAGTGAGTATTCAACACTGCCCCATTTCTGTCACTCCTACTTCCCAAATTTTTGTTTACCCCAGAAACCACACAATTCCTCCCGACCTACCCCTCCTCTCTGACTCTCCCTACCTTCTCACTTAGATAAATAAGCCAAAAAGCTAGATTCATAGCTTTGTACCTGAATATGACGCCTATGTGTTGAAACTAGTCATACCATATAAAATTTAGTTGGAAATGTGCTTAGTTTCTTTCTTTATGTAATCAGGAATTTCCGCAGTATTTCGCAATAAACCATTGAGAAAATTTACGATTAAAAAAAGAAATCTAATTACTAAGAAAGTTACTCTAAAACCTTGTAATTCCTAGATTCACCCTTAAATCCTTTTGGGGTATTATATTAGGGGCATGTACATACATAACTGATACATATTACTCCTCAAGCCACCATTAAAGTGTGCAACATGGTGTGAAATCGCGCCAAGAAATGCCTTACATTTCAAGGTAAAAAAGGATAAGTAACTATATTGTAAATTTTCTGAGTTGAAAAATACTAGTAAACCACGCATCAATACCTTTATTTGGATTTCACCAATAGAAATAATGGGGTTGATAAGGCTTTTGAGTGCCACAGTTAAACTGATACTACTGAGACCAATAAGACGTTCTCAAGGCTACACAATATCGGCCCCTCAGGGGGGACTTGAACGCCATAAGTTTCGCTGACGAACCAGCATGCAGGCTGCGAGCCATTAACACTTGGGAATTGAACTTTAGCAAGCGATATCACTGCATGAGAGGAATTACCGTTTCCAAGTTGCTTCAGCGTTACGTGAATGGAAATCAGATTAAAAGTTTGGCGCCGCAACAGAATTACGGTGAAGAGTGGAGTGTTACAGTTAAGAAAATTTCATAGTAATTGTTGGTAAATGTTCAGTTCTTGGTAAAGATTTATGGTAGCACTTAAGCACATTCATTTTGATTGATTTAACACATTGTAAAGCGGAACTTTATAGACGTGCAGTAAACGGTCAATGGATTTGGAACCAATATGCTTCAACCAATAAAGATCTCCGTGGATTTGCTTTCAAAATGACTCCTCCTATATTATACATGCTAAGTTCTGTACAATTCGGAGACAGAGCAATCTAAAGCCTTGCCTAACCGTCAGTAATCCTGTTAATCTGACGGGCATCATTAAGTTTTTGGCTTGAAAAATTAACACGCTTGGAAAAAATAATAATATATCGAGGTTATACCAAGACTCAAGTAAATATTATGACACTATTCGGTGAAGATAGGTGGTCATCTTTCCTAGGATTTAAAAGAAGAATACTCAATAGGTGGACCCGTAAGTTTAAGGCACGAATTAAAATTTAAAAAGTAGTATGAGTTCTATCTTCATTAAAGGCAGATATAAACTGCAGCAGGACATTTTATCTCATAAAAAATGCTCATACCAAAAAAAATGTACTTGTAACGCACCAGATACTTGATCTTCCATGGCTTTATTCAATAAAGTAGCTCCTATTCAGGAATGCAATATTGCTACCAAAAAAATAGAAAATATTTTAGTTGAAATGCAGTATAAAATAGACGATTTTTTTCCTGAGCACAGGTACATCAATGTTTCAACTAGCGTAGCAAAGTAATGAAGGTAATTGAAAAGCGAGATTAAAATAAAGGTCTTAATTTTAACTATATTTAGATATGTATGCGAAATAGTTAATTTTCATTGGTTTACATAATTTATATTTACCATAAAATGTAATTTTTACTCATTGTATGATAGTACAAAAATGTCATGTGGAATGTCACGGAAATGGTTATTTTCCTCGCTTATCAAAATATTTTCATGATTCTACTCGCAGATCAGTTTTAAATGTCATTTATTAGCTGCTATGATTATCTGCAACTTTGAATTGAAACTTCCTACTTTGGTTTAATAGCCTTTAACAATCCTTCACGGTAACCTGTCAAATCTTCCCGATCTATTATTCATACGTGTAGACTATAGTATTAATTTCAATTGGATGTTTAGTTCTAGTTTAATATAGCCAGAAGAAATGCTTTCACAGATTTAGGATGGTAATGAAATTGATGTTTGGCCATTCCTGTGCTAAAATGTGGGAAAATATTTATTTCAGCTGGAGTTTAAAAAACCCTTTTTAAACTCCAGCTGAATTTCCCAAAATTCAGGTAACTAAACTAGAAAAAAATGTATGCCATTGATTCAGAAATACATATATGAGAATAATGCCCTTGTGCACAAAGTAATCAGGCCGCTCATTATATCCAGGTTAAAATAAATGTTACGTTTGTCGTAGACTTAAGATTTAATTATGCGAGATGATATTTTTTAATTAATTAATTTAATAATTTTTTTATTCACCCAAAATGAAAACATAATAATATGATATGACGTAGGAAGTCTGAAAAACAATTTAACCTACATCATTTTACCTACATCTGAAAGGCAGTTTCATCTGCTAATAATAAATTTGTGATTAATACCTAATGCCTAAGGTTTCATGAATTTTCATGGATTAAGACAGGGAAAATATCGGCTTAGGTCTAAATATGGAGCAATAGGATCGACCGTGAATTTGCATTCAATTCTAAAGAAATAAGAGCAACGGGCAGCGATGGTTAATAATTCATGAACAAATCCTACGGAATCTTTATGAAAATCTATCTTATAAGTATTTTCAGAGAGCAGGAAAAATCACTCGCTCCTAATGGTTACATGACACGCGTTACTCGATTTCACTCTCCCGATCGAAGGGCAGCCGGAATGAGTCTCCAAACCCCACATCTCCAACCCTCCGAGCAAGACGCATCGCCACCGGAGGCTTCTGTAACCTCCCTCCCTAGTGACTATCCACCCCCGCCCCCGTCACCATCGGAAGAGATCCTCTGCCGATCTGGTGAAAAATCTCTCGAGAGACGAGGAGAAAAGAAAGGGTGCCGGATAGATAAGACTTTAAAAAGTTGTTGCCGAGGGTACCCGACGGGTGAAAATAAAAGAAATGTAAAAAAAGAGAGAATGGCTTAGAGGGGAGAAGGTGTACCGAGGAGTCCTCCTTCCCTTAACCTCATCGTCCTTCATCGCGGACCCAGAAGAAAGAAAGGGAGGAAAAAAGAGATGAGGATCTCTCGCCTTATCTCGGCACGATCCGACCCATCTCCTCGGACACCCCCGCCTTCCGAGTGGTAGCACAATATAATCAACGGGGCGTAAGGCCGACAAGACAGGCTGCCGTCGTCTGCCGCCACCACTACCGCCGCCTCCCCCCGCTTCAACGGTGGCGATCAATCCAGCCACTTCGATCCTCCCTCAATCTCTCCTACAATATATCCTCTCAAACCTCCTCGCACTCTAATCCTTCCGTACTCCACTGGACCATCTCCATCCGAGAAGGAAAGGGTCCAGCAGAGACGCTAAAAGTCGGGGTCCCACGGTTAAAATTTCATCTAATATTTTGGTCAAAAATGTTTTTCCAACCCGTTCCATCCAATTTTTTATCGGTAAAAATAAGATTATACCGATGCTTTTCACGCTAAAATTGTGAAAACCATCCTTCCTTCTCCAATGCTCGAGGCTTCTTGAAGCGTGAAAATATTCTTACCAATCATACCTCCTGCCTATACCCTCAAGTCATTCCTATCCATAAGACTAGCTATGCGTATAGTAGACTACCCTTCGATGACCTCATAACTTCCGTTTCGACGTTGAGCACCTCTATTGTTTCATCATTCTTTTCTCTAACTCATCATTCTCGCCTCGATCAAAACTATTAGGAATCAATTTCCTTTTCATAATTCCTATACTCAATTTTTCTAACCCTTTTGAACTTGTCTGAATATCTCCTCTCCTCACTAATCTTACCTAGAACTTCTGTGTATGTACTTCTCTAACAAGCTTACCTTCTTCATTTTCATCCGGTAGTAGCAGCGTCAAAATCATAGATTAAGATACATTCTCCATTTTTAATGACCATGTTTGTTCCATTTCTCTAGAACATAATAAGACTCTTTACTTAAGTCTTTACTGATGTTTTCTTTGGGCAAAATGCCGATCTGATTATGGTAAAGAACTTCAATATGGTGATTCATATTCATTAATCTTGTGAGTAGTGAGTATTTACGGTCTTGGGTCATAGTTACTAGGCATCGGCTAAAATTCAATTAAAGAAATGGTTAGGAACCATGAAAGTGAATCTTGTAGTTGAAGATATCGTCTTTGAAATATGATTATTGATCAGCCATAAACTGTGATTATATACTGGAGGGAACGGGAATCAAATAATTGACACCAGCAATACAAACGCAGGTGGTAACGCTACATGGATAATGCCACAACTTTTAGTGGAAAACATATATTGGGCTAATAGGACAAGAACTGCAGACGCACCTTCCCTTAACGACACTGGGAATAAGTTAATTACCTCTCAAAGCAAACTGGCTCAAATGGGATCATTTTCATTACTTGGCGCTGGGTGTATAAATGCTAATTCGATCATAAAGAGTGGAACTCAAATAAGAATTTCCCGCTCAATGGTTGGAAATGGGCATCCCTTTTAAGGTTTAAGTCTTTCTTATCAGATATACGTTTAAACTCCTCTCCGCGTCCATCGGCCGTTCCCGTCTCGATAAACCGAGGAAGTTTTTTTTTCCCATTGAGAATAATCATTTCGTCTCTTGACTGGACTCACTATTCACCTCGCCTCACCGATTCTCTGGCCTTAAACTCCATCCCTCGCTTCGCAACCTTATGAAAACTCTTATCTCGATTGTCAGAAGACCAGGGTTACGGCGCTGTAAAAGGTTATTCCCTAGCACCGACTGCCCTACCCGATTGCTTGCGGGTCGTCGAGAGTTCGAAATCAGCCGTGCCCCCCTAGTCCCCATCCAACTTCTCGTTATCCCACCAACCGCTCAGGTTCCCGCGCCCCACCCGCCCTCGGGGCCGCACCCTAAGTCCCTCTCCTCCGTCCGCCCCTCGGGCCCCGCCCGACGTTTCAGACGGAGACGAGGCCGGGACCCCGGGTCCTCTCCTCCCCGGATCCGCCCTATCATTTACGACCCCGCGGCCGTCTGCGGTAATGGGGGAATAAATGCCAAGTTTACTCAGGGTGACGTGTAGCGACCTCTCCCCTCCCTTCACCCGTGGCCCCTTTTGCAATCAGTATTTTTTTATCGTTGCCGCCACTTTCAAACCTTCTGTACTCCTGAAAGATGGCTCGGAGACCCAATTCGCAATATAATTCTTATCTATTAGATTGGTTACTTATTTGTGGGAGGCCACCTACATCTGAGGTCATTTGCGTGATTAAGGAAAGGTGGGTAATTGGGTAATGGTAGGAGCATTACCTACAGATAATGGAGTAAGGGTGGAGAAAATCTCAGCATCGGCCTGTTCTTAACGAAAGGTGCCAAGAGGACCACGGATTAACGTCCTATCCGTCGGACGGAGTACTGAACTCCAATTCTCTCCAAAAAGCACTGTGCAACGCACTATTATACCAATGAAAAATTAGCCAGTTCCGGGATTCTAACCCGGACCTTCAGGATAGGAAGCATGTACTCTAGCCACCACACCAACCGATCCCCTTATCTATTAGATTATATTATAAATGAAAGATAAGTTCAAGTCACTAGCCAAAGAATGACGTATTACAACTGGAAGTTAGCCCTTCATTGTGTGGGAAGTTTTTCTACGCAAGTTATATGAGTTCTAGGTGACTTCAACGAGTCAAGGAAGTGACGTGTGGCTGAGCTGCAAATTCATAACTAACCTAAATCCCTCGGCATAGTGGCACCAGATAGAGACACCCCTCATGGGGTTCAAATTGATGTAGTGGATAGAGTATTGGCTTCTTACAGAGACGGATCGGGTTCGGATCCCGGCAGACAAAGATAATTTAATTGTTAAAACGGCCTCACTTGATTGGTTTGAGGAGGAAATTCTAGTTAAGTACTTATTCCTGGGCATGGAACATTAAGCTGAGTCCCCCCTTTGCATTTACAACAGGCTAATTTCGAAGCCGGATTTCTCTCCATCCTTTCTCCTTTCCTTCTTACTTTCATCCATGTATTTTTTTCTAGTCTGATGTGTCTTTAAGTGCTGGGACGGGCTTGAATGCATAGATAGAGGAAAGAGAGGGTAGTGAGTGAATGTTTGAAAACAAAAGCACTGGTTTCTCATAATTGAAACCAGATTCAAAAACAGTAGAAGCTTCATTGAAATCTTAATTTGAATGCCGTATGGTGAGCACTCATAGTTCAGTGCTCTTTCGTCCGTCGGACGGGGCATTTTTCGTGGTCCCCTAGTTGGCTAATAGGAGTAGAATAACACCGACTCCAGGTTTTTCTCCAACCTTACTCCTTACCCTTCTATTTCCACCCATATTCACAACCTTCTATTCTGAGGTATCTTTAAGCGTTGGGCAGACTTGAAACTTCAAAGAGGAGAGAGAAAACTGGAGGCAGCTGAGGAAGTATGTGTACTGACTACTCGCCATTAGAGACCACGCTTGGAACTCAGTAGACTCCGTGTGTGGATCATACCTGGTTTATCACTCCATCGTTTAGATGGGACGCTTAGCTGAGGGCATATTTCTATTAATAAAATCAGAAGAATTCAATATCCACGTTTTTCTGTACCTTTCCTTTTTCTCTTCTAATTCTCTTCGTCTGAGGAGCCTTCAAATGCGGACCAGGCTTAAATTCAGTGATGCCTAAAAAGGGGCACTTTGCTCTGCGGTATTGACAGATATAGTAAACACTTATAGTCATATGAACAAAAAATTAGTGGAAAAAATCACCTAAAGTAATGAGCATGGTAATTATTACATTGCGTAACATCTTTTATGGTGACCTGACAGAAAACGATATATCCACGTGGAATATCAACTGAAATTTATTAAAAATAATCCTGAGTCCTGTGATTAAACGAGGGCTCTTTTATCACTCTAAGAGAGGCTAACACTCTCTAAACTGAGCTATTTAGGATTATTAACAGCTCTAGAGTTCTGAGGGTTTATGAGCAGTGAACGCGAATTTTAACATTATTTAGGTTTCGAGCTTTCGATCGAATACATTCGTCAATCCATTCAAAATCCTGTGTCCCTTTAAAGTTAGTATACAATTGAATATTGTATGAATCCGTGGCAGTAAAATGCATTAAATTTAACGCACACCTGTATTTAAGACAAAAGTTGAAAAGAAACCTGCGAATTATAACGTTTTGCTTCTGCTGGCATTTCCACCAGTAACTTTTAAACTTCTGAAGTCCAAATATTGCATCACTTGCGGGAATGCTGTGTTACAATTCACATGTGCTTGTTTTAAAATAGCCAACAGAAAATGCTAACAGAATCAGCAAACAAACTTCTGCTATCAAAAACTCAAGAGTTAAATATTAATTAAAACGAAAAGAATCAAAACATAAAAACCTAGTCATTTCCCACCATAAATTGGTTCTGATTCACAAATTAACATCAAACTATTACACTCGGGCTAACCTGCAGGTTAAAACAAAAGGGTGAAAACTGAGATTACAGTTTTGAAAATTCAATTTTACTGTTTAATTCAATATCAAAAGGGAAACTGAAAATATAAGGTTGAAGAAATTCTTCTCTTACACCAAATGAGACTCGTTCTGGCTACATTCATTGCGATAATACTTGGAGTTAGCTTCGTCCACATAAGGTAACAAGCACCCGGTCTCAAAATTGTTTCGTCAACGATGAGGCCACGCAGTACACTAGCAAATAGTCTTCCGTGGGGTAAAATCTTTAAGGGATACACTTCTTGAGAAATCTCTTACGTTATCAGTATTAAATCCTGTTAGTGAGATATTCCTGAGCATTTTCATGGCTCTTAGGTTATATCAGTGTCTTGAAATAGACAAGAAAACTTCCAAATTTTATTTTTAAGGCCAGTGATGATTTTTTTCAGCCAGAATTTACGAATATTCTAAATAGCAAGGGAAGATCTTTATCAAAAAGAGTCTCTTCCTTTCATCAAATTCGATATACGGCGTTGAAAGCTAAAATATGGTTGGGGTAAGAGATTAAAGCGTAGGAAACGGCATTATTGCTCTCCCTGCATGAGAAGCATCTATCTATGGTATCTGAAATATGTCACTAAGAGTTAGGGAGAGTCGCACGTTAATGGACATCGGCAATTTAAGGCGGAGCAAAGTGCCTTTGGGGTGAGGGTAAACTCGAATCAAGAGAGTCGAAATTTCCACAGGCCATCAAAGATAGAATAAATTACGCGCTGCATGTCTGGGCAAAAAGTTTCGCTTCCTCTGGAGTGCATATCTACGTAATTAAGTCATAGGACGGGCGGAGCGATAAGGGAAAGTTTTGAGACGGTTCGAGTATTATCTCTTCGCTCGACCATCTTTCTTCCTGTATTCTCCCTCACCCTTTTGCCTCCCTCGCTCCCAAAGATTTCCCTAAACACCCGTTAACGTCTTCCTCCTCCCTTGAATCCGGGTTAAAAGGTTTTAATGAATGCCTTCGTGGGGTCCCGGTCCTCTCCGTCCGCCCATTCTTTAAAGCGGCCGCTATCTCAAATAGCTCATCCTCATAGCCCGTTTCCGAAGACCTGAACTATCGGGGTACGGCGTGGTTTCCACTCTCAAGGAAATGGGGAGAGAGTTTGTCCTGAGTAAAGCCGGGAGAGTAAAAGAGGAGAAAAATCGGGGCGGGGGCGAGAGGACTTTTATTTTTATCTCCATTTCATCGGTGGATGGTCTCAGCATCGGTTTTAGCCCGTCACTGCCGCATCCATCGGCATGTGACCGCGTCGCCAAAAAGGTGGGACAGTGGGGAAAGCCGAGTTAGATGGGGTTGAAGTCCATGGATGTGGGGAGGAGCACTTCTTGTCTTCATCGACAATGAAGTGGGTCGGGGGTGATAAAAGAGCGAGCCGGTTTGCAGCATTATTTCACCCGAATCTTTATTTTCCTCCCAAATGAAAAGCCACCCATTTTTGACGATAAGGCTATCTTTCCCGAAGCTGTGTGGCCGGTTCAGTGGGGGAGGGTGGGGGGAAGGAAGCCTTTTGCGACCCGAGCGGGGGCCAGGATGGACGGCGGGGGAGGCGAAGTTTTGGCAGCGATTTATAACCGAGTTGTTGACCACGATTTTTCCCAATCTGCGATGTGCGTTCAACTAACGGCTCATTCACGTGAGGGACCAGACAATGCATAAGAAATAATGAAGCTTTAAGATCGCGGCTCGAATTAACCATCCGGTTGGCGCAATTGTGGGTTTCGTTTTAGGTGTTCATTACTTTCAGTAGTAGCAAAAACATCAGACAAACGTAATTTTTTGCAGAAATACTCCAAAAAAATGCTATATGAACTTTCTTAAACTTATACCTGGTACTACGTGAATTTTACTCCATTAACCTATGTTTGACATTGCTGCAGAAAAAATTACTTAATTCTCAGTAACTGAAGAGGAAAAGTAACTGGCCCCCCTACCCTAATTGTATGAATTCCACACGCTAATGGCTTATAGTACGGGTTGGTCTCTACCCTCACCTATGAAAACCACCTTTGGGTTGAGCAATTATTTAAAATGATGATATACATGAAATCGAGCCAATAAATGAAAAAGAGCCCTATGCTTAGAATAAGCTATAATAGGCTTATAATCAAGGATTCATATCTCTCATAAACTCTTTTTTAGGCTAATGAGGACACCTTCATCGATTTTGAAAATTACTAAACAATCCAAAACATTAAGGGTGTTCCCAGAAAAACAGCGTTTGTAATTAGAATTGTAATCTAAGGTAGTAATGGAAATGTAGACGGGTTAGAGGAGAGGAAGGGATAGAAATAAAAGATTGCTAACATCCGAGCGAGTCCTGGCTAACAAGGGGTGCGGAAGGGAAACTGGTATTTAAGAACTGGACGGCAGATGAGGCGTGGAGATCCGTGGTGTGATATTTCTCCCGTGTTTGCAGACACGAGCAGAAGGCGAGGATGGTACGGCGCATGACCTGAAAGCTGTTGTGGCGATAGTCTCCGGACACATCCGCGGAAAGGGTAAAGAACAAGGCGGGGACGGGGGTGGGAGGGATGGATGCTGCTGGCGCGGTATCTCCCGAGATGGGCCGTGTTAGCCGAGGCGAAAGTGGTGCTATCTGCTGAGCGGGATGGTAAGTGACGGTGGCGAGCAGGGTGCGCGGAGATCCTTTCCTAGAAGGAAGAGAAACAGAGAAAAAGGGAAAGAGTCGTGTGGAAGTGAGAAAGAAAGAGTTCAGATGACAGGATAAGGAGTCCCGTCCTCAAGAAAGCGGTAGAAATACAATTTGCGTCTCTCCTTTCGCTCACGGCAGGAATAATCTTTTTAAAAGGAGCGACGTCAAGGCTGAGGTCTAAATCACAATGGATGCTGCCGTTGCCATCCCCATACAAATTCATGAATCCAGAAGTAATTTACTTTTCTAAACTAGAGGCCAATTACTTAGAGGGGAAAATGTGCCGAGTATTTTAAGTATAAGAGTGTTACTAATACTAGTACTGTTAATAATATTGCATGTTTTTTTGAGTGAAATAACATATATTATTATTAATATTACTTCAAGCATGCTTGCATTCCTTACACTAACGATTTTTGTTATCACGTTGAAAAAAGCTTGTTTAATAAATGTACAAGAATTACTTTTGACATTTAGAGCGTTCTTTCACAAATTAGCGTCTATTCATCAAAGTTAGGTATCATACCAGTACAAGATATATAGTATGACTCCTCTCCTACAAAAATGTATAAGTAGGCGCAATTACTAGATGAGATAGGGAGAATGACAAAAATTAAGTTCATGCCAGCAAGGATAGGATTGAAATTTATGAATCATTTTGAAAATTCAATAGTTATGAACATTACTTTTCCTTTGATATTAGCAGAGGAGAGTAAGAGTTTTCACAACCAAATACCCATCTATAAATGCAGTTAAACAATTATATTCAAATATTATTCTGTATACCACCAAAAAGAGTGTATGGTAAGGGAAATGTTTTGGTGCCAAGGTTTTAAGAAAACAAGATAACGCACAAGGAAAATCATCAAGGTGAATTCCAATTAACGGCCAAATACTCGGATAACTCTAAAACAAAACTAAGCACGCTAACCTTCGGTCGCAGGCGTAAATTGACAGTTACTGAAAAACAAGATTGTAGCAAAAATACACATTATTAAGATAATTGAATGCTGCAAATATAGATTAGTCTAAGACATGGCAAACGCTATGCAGATAAAATGTTTTGTGAGTAGAAACCTACCGATAAATGAGTGAGGAGAAAAATATATTTTCCTTTTCTCTTTTAAAAACATTATGGGATTGATAAGGTTTATCTTAATTCGTGAACATCTATCCCTAGATAATGACTTAATGAGAAATTGACAATAGGGTACACATTAAAGTAAAAAGTTGAGAGACAGGAGTCAATACCATAATGTGTGAAATGTGAGAAATGATAATGGAAGAATAAAGCATGCTAAACACAAGAGGCAGAAAAGAAATGATTATTTTTTTCAATCCCATATATACATATATATATATTTTTTTTTAAGTTAAGAACTCTGAAATAAAAGTATCCAATATCAATAGAGCAAGAACAATTTGCATGAAAAAAATAACTTTCCGCGGAGAAGTATAGGTGCTCATTAGGATGGCCATTAGAGTTCGCAGGCACGGGTATTACTCTGATTCTTTCCCGGCGCATACTATTGTTGAAGGCTATTCGGGTTCTTCACTCGGTCAAACACTGCGTTTCTGCCTCATGACACAGAAATGCAGTGTTTGACTCGATGGAGCATCCGAAAAGCCTTCACCAACGGAGATTACTGTATTTTTACCAGTTAAATCTACTGCTGGGCACAGATATTCGTATCTTTTTATCTATCACCAGAAACGGTGAAGGCGGTGTGATGAAGAAGGCGGTGTGAAGAACGGTGAACTTGGTGTGGTACATGGCAGTTAGAATTAAACTTTAAGAAATGTCTTGTAATGAATTTTTGGAAAAAGAATAGCTCTCCTCCTACCACTTACAAAATAAGTAATAATGAATTAACAAACGTGGAATCCATTAAATATCTTGGAATAAGACTGACAAATGATCTTTCCTGGGGTAAACACATTCGTGAAATAATGGGTCAAGCGAATCGCAAACTGGGTTTCATTAAAAGAGTATTGGGTAAATGTGACGATCATGTACGAGAAATTAGCTACTTTTCCCTTGTTAGACCTCATTTGGAATATGCTGCCAGTGTATGGGATCCCTACGAAATCGGTCTAAGTAATGAACTTGAACGTGTGCAGCGAAGATCGGCAAGATTTGTAAAGGGACGATACGATAATTATATTAGCGTAACCAGTCTATTAAATGAATTGAAATGGGAATCATTGTCAGATCGCAGGTTGAAATTTAGACTTAATCTCTTCCACAAATTCCAAGGCAATATTTTCAGTGATGATGTTAAAAATATTTTACGAACCCCAACTTACTATGGCAGACTGGACCATTATCATAAAGTTAGAGAAATTGATTGCCGAACTGACCGATTCAAAATGTCCTTTTTCCCTCGCACAATAAGAGATACAAATAACGGTAAATATGTCCTATCGGAGAGTAGCAATGAATAGCATTGGTAGCTGCATGTTGGTATGAGTACTTAAAGCTAACCCTACTAACAGAATGTTTTTGCATGTTTTCTTTGCAATTTCTATTTTTTTAAATAGTGTAGTTCTGACTACTATATTAATACTATTCCTTTTATATGCATGATATGTAGTGCATGTTTGGTGAGCAATCACCCCCTGCCACACACCCTTGTGGTGGCTTGCAGGGTATTATGTAGATGTAGATGTAGATGAAACGAGCGGTGGACCCACTCCCATGAAATAAAGGAACATATTATATACGGATGCCGAGAAAGAGACAATTTCCTCGTATCGATACGAAATTTCGGAAAGCATTTTCCGCCCTGGCAAAAAATTGTATTCTTACCAAAATCTCCGAGCCACAAGCGATTTAGGACGGAGTGTGAGGCATTTCTCGGGCGTTTCGGATGGCTGGAGCACTTCAGCCAGGGAGCTCAATCCCGTCGGAAATTCAGGATGGTGGCATATCCCACCACCTTCACGTGATCTCAGGGGGAGGTGGAGGAGAAGGTCGTCACCGCGACACGTGACTGCCAACCAAGCGGACCGCGGATTGAGTCCCGCTCGGTTAACTTCACTCTCAATCGCACGAGCGATTGACGAGAGGGCCAAGGAACTTGCAATCACACACCCTGCCGTGGAAATCCCAAATACCACGGGATCCTTTGCAGAACAATCGCATCTCTTCACGGGAGAATTTATCCACCTCTCCTCGCCTCATTTTGGGGCTGATTGCGGTTTAGAAACGGCATCGGGAGATACGTTCCCGCGGTTCACACGTGCTGGGGCAAGGTGGGGCGGGGGAGGGGCAGATCAGTGCGGCGGCTTGCCCCGGCGTAGCGGAGCGAATGCGGTCGTAACGACGGAGGCACTAGTTTCACGGACGGGAGTGCGAAAACAAAGCGGAACAGGAAAGGGAGAAGCAGGTAAACGATACCAACGGTCGAAAAGAAGAGGAAATCTTTCTTGAATAGTCCAAACCGAGCACGTACAAATTCTGGATGCAGTTATAACTGGAAGTTAATGCAAAGTCACGCCGCCCTTAGAGATCAACTAAATATTGGATCTAATTCACAATTTAGAAAATCAACTTCTATGGTCAAAATGGTAACAATAGCTTTTATTTTAATTAATCAGTCAAATAAAAACGGATAGTTAAACTTAGATTCCTCCCTTTTGTGTTAATAGTTGACAAAATATCATACAATAAAACAGTACTCACTTTCCGTAATTTCCTCGTAGAAAATGTGTACACAGGATTAATTGAATAAAGATTGATTTAATGCTTTTTCCTAACCATCAAAATATTGATGCCTATGTATTAATATTGATATTAATATTTATTTAAAAATACGGCTAATTGTTCCTTTAATCTCTTTAATTTAAATATCATTCTATTAATGTTCCGCAAGCAAACAAATGCAATCAACTTTATACTGAGGAACCTATTAAGATATCAAGATAATAAAATTGGAATATTCGAATTCAGATGGAGTATTTTATCAAAAATTATCTTATGTTCCGTTGTAAATAAAAACTCTAATGCTGAACTTATTATTTTTTGTATAGCATTACCCATTATGATCTCTCCCAATTACTATACGATTTATGTTTTTAATGCTATAATGGTTATTGTGTATTCAAACTGAACAGCTCTCAGAAATACTTCAAATAATCATTGCAGTCGATGAAAGCGGTCGATAAACATTGAATAAATATTCATTGTTTATTTAACCATACTGGGATAATTTGAAATCGTGATCATGCTATTATTCAAATTTCGGGCAATCGTTCAGTAGGGCGCAGCCACTAAACGTCACGAGAGATTTTCATGTTTATAGCATCTATTAGTTATATAAATTATTCACGTTGTACAGTAATTGGATCACGTTATTTACAAGGCATTTTTTATGTTTCGTTTAATAAAGGTTTTCATGGAGGATGTGCACTCTTACAAGGATTAGAAATAGAATGGTAAAAGAAAAAATAGAAAGGAAAGGAAATTTTACCTTGACATCAAAATCATATAGTGTAATATCAAGGAGAACTTTTAAGTTATTTGATAATATTTTATAAAAGTAGATATTGCACACTTTGGTAAATAGAAAGTGAATTTAGGAGGAAATACGCTTCATTCTGCAGACATTGGTCTGATTTTAAGGCCAGCAACGTATCCGTCATTTAAGCTAAAGAAAATAATATTTCTGATGGAAGTCATAGGACCCGCGTTTTGCTTTATGCCAATATGCTTTTTAAAATTCTAACTCTTGGTACTAAGTACACTAAATAATGACCTTACCAAATGAATATAGGGCTTAAATTAACCCCTATAATATATTAAGTAGATCTTACAGTGATTTTCCTACTATTTGCTGAAAGCATCAAGCAAACCTGCTCTTTTTCCACGACTATTTACTTAAGATTTGTAAGGAATCTTACATAATGGGTGAAAATTTAAGATTCTCTCCTCTATTTCATGAAAAATGGGGCTTTTTATTACATTAATCAGTGAAACACCATAATTGTAGATGTAAAAGTGATGGAGTTCGGCTATACATTGTGGAACGATGAGAAAAACACAATGAAAACACACCATGTACAGTATCACAGTACTTTCAATAAACACTAGCGATTTTGAACATTGTAGCGCCATTGCCAAGGAAGAATAAGAAAGAGAAACTGCTTGTGAGAGCCTTATATACAAAGGAACTTGGGATGGGGAAGGGGAGGAGTGGGAAGGAGGTTGCTCGGGTTTTCGGGGTTTGTTGGGGGATTAAGCTATTGAAGTCGAGAATGGAAATAAGGGAAAGTTGAGAAATCAGCGGGGTATTATACTGGTAATTTATTTTCTATGAATAGGAATAAGAGAACCCTGGTAGAGAATAGTACCTAGTAGGTATAGGATTTAATGTTCACCGAACACTTAAATCGTACGTAAAATGTACTATGTGAAATATCTTAGCAGAAATCTTTATCTATGTCAAAAACCACAGCCATGCCATAGATTCGAAACCACAGCTTTGGGTTGCCTGTCAAGTGTTTAAAGACCTTAGTACCACTGTCACCTCTCTGGTGCATCACTCGTAATTAGTCATCCTCTGCCATATACCAATGCAATTACTTGTGAGGTACCACTAATATACATAAGATTTAATTTTCATCCACATATATAAATGCTGCGCATGACTACTTGCAATATTCGTTCAACCAATTTCCAAGGATGAATATCCCAGGAGTATACGTTTTCTCACATATAAATAAAAGACCAAAATGGCGTGCGCTAGTGAACGTGGTGACATGGAAGGAAATGCAATCACGAGATTCTGTCATGGCGAGGGAAAAAGGCAGTAAAACAGGTAACCTAGGTCTCCGGCTCGCACTCGAGGCAGGTGTAGGACTGGACAAACCTTCGGCTCTCTCCCTCTGCATCTCGAGGGTGAGTCATGCATCTCTCTCCAATCGGCGCTGTCCGGGCCATCGGCAATCTCACCCCAGGGCGACCCCTCCGAGCAAGGATCTTCTCGTTTCCCGCCCTCCCAAACAGCAGTGCCCTCCCCATCCCCAGCTGCAACGCCATCCCCCATACGTGGGCACAATTTTTCGATAATCTACTCGATCTAACAGTGCCTCAACTTGCCGAAACCATTTCGCCGCAGCGGATTAACCCGAGCTGCCTCGAACGGCACGCAACGAGGACGCGCGAGTTAGCGAGTACACTCGAACACCTCCGCCTCTCTTAGATTCTCGCTCGTCTTCACTTTATCTTCTCCAACCGGCGGACCGCGCCATTAATTGCCCTTATCGGCAATATGCTCACCTTCCTTTTGCGAGGTCCATATTAGGGTCTGGATTGGAGGAGAGGGCGGTGAGAGAGAGAGATGAGGTAGTTCAAAGCTTGGCGTTTTAATCCTCGCCTCAGATGGGGGAAACAAAGACGTGTCCCCGGGAACGAATCAGCCCGACGTATCTCTCTCACTCATGGCGGTGGGGCTGCCGAGCAAGTGTTGGAGGCCGGGGCGTCCGGCCCCTCATTTATACCCCTCCCCACACCTCCTCGACCAGACCTTGTCACCCCTGTTCCTAAACAATTTTCTCATCCAGCACGCCATTGGACGCTGCCGCGATTTTCCGTCGACCCTGGGGAGTCTTTTAAAACGCGGCTGCCTCTTAAGGGAGGAACACATATGTGCATTTATCACTTTGCATTTAACTTATCGGGAAGCTGGAATCTTGTGGAAAATTACCCTTCTCCTCCATGCCTTTGCGGGTGTTTAAATTTTCATTAGCGCTCTATTGTCTTCCGTTTGGCAAAAAATATCACTGCTGAGTGGCTGGCCGCCGGGAATCAGGTAGGGAGGTTTATACTCTTAGATGCAATTTCGATATTAAGCCTGCTAAGCCATTAGGTGTGGAAATAAGACGAAAATAGGATTCCTCAGCATACACATCACTCTATTGCCTCCTTGCAGTTCCTTTGGAGGAAAACCTTAAGAACATGTTTCAGGAGAATTACAAACGTGAGATAAAAATAAAGTAGGCAAACCTTATGATATTTACTTACTAATAGTGGAAAAAATATCCTTCCTACACAGAAAAAATTGCGTCTTAAAAATGAATCTTTGAATATTTTATCACTTACATTATTAAAACCCAAGGGTATAGCCGCAGGAAAAACCCCCAGAGGAAATATTAGAATTATTTATCTAAAGGAAGATGCCACTCCACTAATTATATTTTTAATTTTGACAAATTACCATAAACTTCTCGAATGAGAGTGTTTCGGGCGACTATTTATGACTATAAATGAAGAGAAGTTGGTCGTTTAAAAAAAATACAATGTGATTCAAATATATTTCTAATTGATAAAGAAAGTTAAAAGTCATAGAAAAGTTAGATTGATATATATTGATGAAAATAATATTATATAGATATTTGAACAACATATAACTAATCATTATAATATTTATCTGAAAGTGAAAAATTATACATAATATTTCTATCAAAGGAATGCCTATATCAGTTATACTAATAAAATTATCGACCTAAACTTACAACTAGATGTATTTCTGCAGCCATCTACTTCAACAAATGTTTACTCTTTCGAAATGCCACTAAAAATATCCACTCTTGGGAAAGCCACCATACGATTTATTCATTCAAAAAAGCGTTGTAATTTGATAATTTACGTAAGAGCATATTGAACTGTTAAACATATTTTGTCGTAGGAGAACTGACAGAGAAATTATTAGTTTGGTAATTAAAAGAAACTATTCTTTCTTATTTCCCATAATTTACCTTTCACATTGCTATGCATAAACTCATTGATTGTTCCCAACTGTTCCCAATGATGATATTTTTAAATAACTATCATTTAAAAAATCTAGAGGATTAATGAAAAGTTTTTAATTGAAATATATCCCTTATGTAAGTCTGCTGAAAACTCGAAAAAGAAGACGAAACAACTAAATCGGCCATATCTTAAGACACGATGGCCTGATGAAAACAATCGTCGAAAGTAAACGGGAAGATTGGAAAAGGCAGGCCCCGTATAAGATATATGGAAAAGGTTGTGAAGGATGTAAAAGAGAGGAGTGTCGTCAATATGAAGAGGTTGGCCAATAGAAGAATCGAGTGGAGGGCTGCGTGAAATAAATCCTAGAGTCGTGGACTCATGATGATGACGAAACCTTATGTAAAATGATTTTCGCAGGTTTTAGAGGATACAACGATATGATATGAGTATGGAAAATTTTGCGACTGCATGATAGTCCAGTGGCACGAGCGCTGGCCTAGTAAGCGGAAGTTTCCTGATCCAGTTTAGGAGAAGCCGTTTCACACGTCCATTGAAACCAAAATTGAGTGATTTTATATCACTCCTACCTTCCTTGATAGGTGAACTGCACACACTGTAGTAACTGGTGATATTTACTGTTAGAGAAACGTTCAAGTTCAACAGAATAGCTTTAATAGTTTGTGCGAGTACTTGAGAATAATTACCGTCGAAATGTAGATGAAAATATAACACAATTAAATTAATATTCCCAATCAAAAGTTCATTGTTCTCTATAATTTATGCATGAAGAATAGTCGTAAATTACTGGTTTGATTGATAATTGGAAACAAGGGTTAATATGTATAACTCATAAGACCTGTTTAACGAAAAATGATTGGTTTAATTTTAATTGGTGCTTTAATTTTCTTAGCCAGCCATATGAATTCCTTCAAATGATATCTTATTCGTCCAACTTATTGATTATCTCACCTCTAACATATAATTTAAGCATACATCTCCTCGTTCATGGTAAATATATTTTCAATTCCATCGTATTTTGTATTCCTGTTATCTGGATCAAATCAATTCCACCTAAAGTTTTCTGAAAACCTGTAACTTGATTTTTAATGCAGTGATTTTGACTGGAAATTTTATCTCAAAAGATTAGAGTAAGAACGTCAATCATCACATTGGTTTGACACCAAATTCGAAGAAATGTTGAACCGTGGTAATTGGTGATGCTGTTCCCTTCTTTGAGGACTCGGCTGCAAACCAGGTTAAACCCAATTACGGCATTTTATCACGCAGGCTGCTAGATGGGGAGTAGTGCTATTCCGGCGGTGAAACCGAGGGGGAAAATTGCACTGTAACAAGAAATCTAGCCCCATCCATACCTCCCACCCCTTTCACTTAGTCATCTCGATCTCTCTCTCTCTCTCTCTGTCCCTCCTCCCATCTCCTCGCTCAATCTCTCGCCATTCTCCACGAGTCCTCGTAAGAATCCTCCCTCGAGCTCGAGGAATCTTATTCTCACGCCCGAACTCTGGACTATCACTTCCGTGCTGAGTGACGCATCGAACATCTGAAACGTGTTCATCGAACGAGGGTGGCATTAAAAAAAATCCGCTGGGTATCGGTTTTCAGTCACGGAGTGGAGTGAAAGAAGCGCCAGATGGCGATATGCACCCTTCTTCCTTTAGCGTATTTATAAATATCGTTTTTCACTTTCGATCATTTCTTTGCCATCTCCGGGATTTTACATTCAGTTGAGCCGAGATCAATCCCTGGAAGCTATTACTTCGCCCTTCTGCGGCTAATAAAAGCAATTAGTGAGCAATTAAACAACTATCCCTCGTAATAACTGAGCAATTATTGAAAACTTTTCCATTGAATACTCGGTTGTATTTGATTACTCACAAATTTATTCGTAAGCTAAAAAAAAACTAAGTTCTCACGAAGAGGGCAAAACTCAATGATTACTCGTCGAAGCAAGATGTTGATTTTTTGTGTAAAAAGCTTTTTTTTATTTGGCAAACATGCAATCTGCAATTTAGCGAAGTACCAGAAAATACTCGTAGTGAAAATGGGTTTCAAGATATTGCATTCTCTTGCGTTATTTCCCACTTTCAAACTAAATTAATCCTCAGATGTATCCTTAAATAAATCACAACTTCGCGTTCTGGGTAGGATATTAAACCCGCTTACTTTGGGCTACAAGACTGGAGTTTTTTTAAAACCGGAATAACGCCTTTTTCCACAGTAAAATACGCTAGAATAATCCATTTGTGAAAATTATAATATGTTTTCCAATGCCGCAATGATTGTAGAGCGTTGTATTGCAACTTCTTTTGCCTCAAAGTATGAGTATGGAAAATTTAATTATTAATTAAATCGACATCGATACATATTAATATTTATTTACATAGTAAAAATAACTGAACATCATTGGACAAGTTATTACCTTTAAGCTTTAAGTTGGAATACCTTTTCATGCAATTTCAGACACAATTTCCTTCTTTCTCGCACTCCGCACTTTTACCACGGGAGAACGTCACCCCAGGAATCGGCTGCGTTGAACGCGAACCAATTGAGTCCTATGTTTCACAACGTTTCAACATCTAACCAGGCGGCCTTCTGCGGGTTGATAAAACACCCGAGACAGAAAAGGGAGGAATGAAGCCTTTTTGAGGGAAACGTAGTGAGTTGCTCGTCCGAAGCGGTTTTGCCAGCTCCTAATGGCCTGCTTAAACCCTTCTGACCCAGCGAACCTCGGCACTCAGCCTCACCGCTCCTCCCGCGAGCCACCCCTTCCTCCCCCAAACGCCCATCTCCCGTTTCCCCAGATATCCACCCCCAACCCGGCGCCCTCCTTGCCTCCTAACGACCATCCCCTCTCCTTTATACTTCCTCACCCCGCCCCGCAGCACCTCCAGAGGGGCCGTGTAGCTAGCAGCACCCTTCGCCCGTACCTCACCGGGGAACTCGCATCTCTGAGCCGGATCTTGGTTGGAGGGGGTGCGAATCTTCCACGCAATCTCACCACCCACCCTCCCCCATTTTTCCACTCCAACCTCCCACTCCTCCTCCTTCCCGCATCAATTCTTCACCCCACCCACCCCTTTTCCGAAGACCACTCTGCTTTCTCTCCACATGTTCACTATCCCGATTCCTTTCCCTTCCTATTTAACCACCCCTCTTTCCAAGAAGAGATGGTTAGGGTGGTTGCCGGAGTACGGGTCTCTACCTAGAGAGACTAAGGTGAGAATCAGGGGAGAAAGAGAAATTATTCAGCGGGAGGCCAACCCTTAACTGTGTTATATGTGAAAAACATTTATAGTGCAGAATTTCGCTCGTTGAATGGAGCACTGTACCAAGTAACCCTTTCATCATTTCGTTTGAAGCAGACTCGTGCTAATGCCAGGTTTCTTTCCACCGTCTTTTAGCACTCGAAAATCTAACTTAACCCAACTAACAAATAATTTTTACCTGTACCGACAGAGGAAGCTGGTAAAGACTTCTCATTGTCTTAATTTTCAAAGTATCTTATGTTGAAATATTGAAAAGAAAGAGATATTATATCTACGTCAAAGCAGAAGCGATAACAAAAATCCATAATAAGATATAGTCTTTGGTTTAGTCTCTGAAAACAATTTGCATAAATTATTGAAAGCAGTCAATGATTTATTGATCTAGTATCATCAAAATCCAATAAAAATAAGATTAGTTAGACGCAGCTCTCCACTGATTTATCTTATCATCTAGTATCTTCATAGCTACATACATCAACTTCAGAGGATACCTTCTCTCCCATTTCCTATCAATGGCATCCCTCCTTATATTGATTATTTTTGCAGTAAACATACTTTCCTTTTGTTTTCATCGCATTTTAAACGCTCCTGCGCTCACTTTCCAAGCACTTTGCATACCATATATATCTTTGTAGCTCCAATCCTTATAGTCCCCTGCCACAATCCTCTCCTCTGCCTCCTCATAATTTCATTCAAATGAACCTCTTAATACGCCCAGTTCTTCCAGATACACATTTGAAGTCTTATACTGCTTCTAATACATAAACCAAATTCAAATTCCACCACGAATAAGCCTCCAATTTTTCGTATATATCTCCAAGGCTCCTTTGCCCTTCGATCCGTTCAAACGAGGGATAAATGGTCCGATTGAGTAACGATTGAGTGAAATGTCAAAGCATTAGAATAAATAGATTTCGCTTGTACGTGGGACCAGTATCCAAAACCATTCCACGCCGTATGACTGATAAATTTTTACCAATGAATCTATGACTGAGGCCGAATTAGGGTCCATAACCTTTGGGTGATCACACTTTTGCGAGCTACATAACTAGGAATTCGAGGATGAGAATGCCATGACTTATCTGCTCAAGGAACATGTTTATGCGTCTATCCTGTTAATTCTAAATTCTAGAGGTATTATGATTTTTGCCATGCATGTAAATCTTTAGAACTTTACACTTATCGCCATCCAATACGCAGCCAAAGTAACTGTATGGTTCCTACTTTTATGATTTGTCCTAAAGAAACGGTGTTAAGTTTATTGATATTTTTAAAAAATCTTCTTTGTTTGGTATTCTAATAAATGATGTTTGCCCCCGGGATCGTGTTGGTGTGGCTGGTGTGATAGCTTGAGTACTAGCCACCCATCCCGGGGCCCTGGGTACAAATACCGGCAACGAAAGCATGCCTACATGAAACAATTATGCGTATAATAAACGGTTATAGAATAGATCGTGAAATATAAGGTATAAATTCCGGTGGTAGCAAAGGTTTTTCAATGTAGTGGTCCTTTTGCCACCTTTGAGAGCAGGTTCTTACCTGAACCGGGTTTTTATCCACCCTTTCTCTGTTCCCTGAAAAATTACTATCTCTATCCAGTATTTTGCCCATCCTAAGTGGCGCAAACTGCTACTACTAGTACTACTACCTTAATCATTACCCAATCACTAGCGTGATGAATCCACTGTACAGAATCAGTTAACAATATAAAAACTATATTTGGAAAATAATTTCACTTTTAGTGTGTTTAATTTCCACGGCCGGAGACAGGAAGTAAACTTATAGTTTCGCAAATTAATTTCACACCTGCTGTGTTATCTCATAAAAATCTATCTTAAAAGCTTCTCTTATCACAGAGATCTCTTAACACAGCAATAGTGTGAACCACACCGTAGCATGCGTGTCAACTGGGTAGAAGTCGGGCCATACAAAATAGATTTACGAAACGTTCCTCGTTTAAAGTATGCAAATCCAAGCATCTCGACGGGACGTGGTTAAACCGCTGGTACAAAATAATGTTGTAAACATACTTCCCTCCATTACAGCTTATGCAGGTGTTGATACTGGCTCGAGTGCACTTTTTTCAACGACTCCTAACTCCTTAATCTGCCGTGGCGCAATTCCTGCGCTTACGTCGTCCCATTCCCTTTGAAGCTATGTCATTCTCCTATCGCATCAAAACATCGTCCACATGTACCCTGTCCCTCCACTTTGGTAGTGAGCTCATTAGATCTCCTTTTCTCTTTCTGCCGGCTCTCACAAATGTTTGTTCATAGAGATTTGATGAGCGTTCAACAGCAGGTACAAAGTTCAACATCGTTCAGGCAGAATGAAAGTGTACTTTGCCTCAGACACATCCATCATACACACTCACTTTTCATTCATATAAACACTTATATCCTCGAAATAACTTTCTTGATTCACGGATCTAAATATCATTACAAACAAAAAAAACAGGGTATTTTATTATTCCGAAATGTCCAATGGTATTCTGGAAGTGTTACGTTTTATCGTGATCATACCTTGAGCTTTGCCGTTCTCAGTTGCCCGTTAGTCATCCGGTATAGTGAGGTCCTGACATCCACTTAGCATTTTCTTCCCTCCTTTGAATCAATAGTCAACTTTTGTAACCTAAATTTCTTTCAGTAGTCCTTGCATTTTAACTTTCAATTATTATCCGTCACACATTTCAAAGAGAAACTCACATATCCCTTGATCTCCAAACGGATCAGCTCCAGCTCATTCCATCTATGTGTTTTATGCACGCATATCATTTTATCGCGAGGCAATCTAACCCGTCGGTTATTCCATTACTGCTAAAATCATGGCTCCTTTACACCGCCCTATCTCTCTGCTCCTGGGAAATAGTTTTAATTTATCACTCCAATATCTTTCCCGCGGACTTTACTGCTCTGCCCACCGTCACGTAATACAGCAGAACACTAAGCCATCCATTCACTCCTTGTTCGCCATTTCTGCCGGCGTAATGACACACTTTTAATGTTTCAACCGCTTGCATTAGGTGCACTGATGTGCGTAATTTTCACATCTTCTAACAAATTATCTTTATTTTTTTCTCCTTCTCCGAGTTGTTGCTACGTGGCTGTATTTCACTAATACATTTCATAAGAAAAGTATAGGAAATAATTTTTAATAGACTGAGATGCCAAATTGTATAACTGAACAGTTATTTCTACCTATGACATTAGAGTTTAAGACATTAATATTACTATGATCGAATAAAACACTAATCACAGCTTTTGCACTGGTTTTCCTCGGAGATTACTTAAGAGAATCTTGGAAATTTCAAATGCATACTGCAAAGCAAAATGGTGAAAATGTATTTAAAAATACTAATCCAAACGTATTCTGCAAACTAGTAAACTTCAACCTGATTACATTTACAATAATAAAGAACCTTGGTCTGTGAAATAGTTTTCTTTTTAAATATTAAGCCGAGCATCACACATTAGGATATAATCTTCACATGTTTACCAAATGAACATTACTAATTTTACCTACTGTAAGATAATATTAAAGTTTAAAAAATGTATGATATATTTTCAAACTCAAGGGTTGCGGACTTGCTAAAAAATTCATAAAGTAGCTACTCACTGAAGTTAGTTATAAATTTCATTTTAATTTTGATGGTATGTGGTTCATTACAAAGTTATCGTATTCCTTGCGGTTTCAGGATAGGTGACCCAGAGCTGTGAACCTTAGCGACTTTTAAAAACTAGAGGGTTTGAATGGTAGGCTCTTAGCAAAAGAAGGTTAAAGATGAATTCAGCATCGGAAAGAGCCTACTGATTGGAGAAGGGGGAGAGGGCAAGAGAAAACGGGGGTAAATGAGTACATGAAAGAAATGATAAAGGAGCACGGCAGTGTTTAGTAGAGAGAATAGGGTGGATATAATGGTTGATAAGGCAAGAGGGTGTGAAAAGGTCTTCGTGGGTGATAGAATTTTCGATAAGCGTAGAGAAGGGACCAGATTAATCTGTAGTGAGTTTGGAATGAGGAAAGGTAAGATGTATACGGAGCTAAAGAAGAACGATTGATACGTTAAAAAAAGCTGAAATTCACCGTATGAGAACGTTAGAAGTATAAAAGATTTCAAGTCCATCTAAATCTGTTATTATAATGTCACTAATTAACAAAGAGTATTTGGTCTGCTTTTAATAAAAGGCACTCATATTATCACTATTTAACACAACCGTAGTGGTCACCTTCGAAAGAATCTGGCAAAGGTTTTTGTTCAAATACCACTTGGAGTAAAAGCGTGTGTCTGTCTTTGGATCATGCTAAGGTTGCATGGGATTACAGTTAAAACTATTATTATTGTGTGGTGACATGGCCACTGGTGTCCATCCCTTAGATTTAAGCTCATATTCCCACGGTGACGGACATTATCCAGATAAATGTGGTCACTAGTTGTCTAATGAATGAAGACTATTTGTTCAGGTCTCCATGCATCGGATGAGAAGTTACGTTGAGGGACTCTTGGCAGCACTATTCGTCCGGAGCAGGCTTATGTCGAAACCGAATTTCGTACCTACGTTCCCCGAAAATTTACGTTTTCCTTAACTTCCCACCTATTTCTAATGGTAATGATGACCAACGCTAGACGTTTAATCCCTGAATAAAACTGAATACTATTTAAGCTACTTTTCTATCACCAAAAATCCCGAGTTCTGCAATTAATCCGACGATATCCAGTCAGTCAACTAGAGTATTGATATAAAGTACTCTCCACATGACTTTCAAGCAAGGACCGAGATTTCACTCCAAAATATCTGCCACTACCAGAAGGTTTTAAACCAGAGTTTTAGGGATGAGAAGCTGACCATCATCCACCATCCTGAGCTATTGCCTTCATCTCCTCACGAGGCTGAGAGAGGGCGAAAGGGGACCCGGCCACGAGAGGGTTGCTGACGTCCAAGCCGGTCAACCCTCTCGTTCTATTTCTCTCTGCTCCCTCACATCTTCCTCAATCCTTCTTTCCGACGACTGGACGAGAATAAAGCACAGATAACGTCATTTCCGGGTGTAGGCTTTCTACCCTCGGAAAAAAACATTTGTACCGCCGGGCACCCCGGACCAAGCGCTATCTCTCCCGAGTCGGCCGGCCGCCGGAAAATTTAAAGGCTGTGAGGGAAGCGAGAGGGAATATGATAATGCTCAGGTATTCCAGCCCGCGGAGGCGGTCGCGCACATTTCAAATGCCGTATCTCGGAAGCGAATGGCTGTTTTTCTTTTTCTTTTTGTGTTTACTTGCGGTAGTCCGTCTCGTCTCCACGCAATGGATGCGAAGAAAGAAAATACCTACTTGTGCAAGGGTACGAGTTGTGATACTTTGGCGGATGACGAATCTGCAGCCATGAAGCCGGAAAAACCAGTTATTTTATACATTACTACGTACTGATCCCACATTAGATTGCTAAATATTTCGCGGACGAATAAAAATATTTGGATTAGAAATTTTCACGGTCGCTAAACAGCCAGTACTGCTTCTGTTAACTTTCAAGTATATAAATAAATGGAGAAAGTTCTTAAGTTTTCCCTGTGAACGCAGTTCGTGGAGGCAACTCAAGATCTGAACAGGGTCAAATTCTCTTTTGTGCCATTATTTTGATGGACGACTTGGATTTCAAATCGTCGGCAGCAAAGTAGAATCATACTCGGTGAAGGTCCCGATTTGCTATAGGTAATGGCACGTAAGTGATCAACATATTTTTAAAATGGGACTTACGTATAAAGATAATGCGATGAAGACAAAAATCAGATATAAGAAGTGTTAAGGCCATTTTGCACGAAGCAGGCTGTATTGCATAACTCTGTGTAAATATGGGAATGGTGCGGGTGATAAAATAAAATATGGGCTCTATCCCACTGTTTATGCCTTTTGTAACTGTTCTTTGCAACTTATTGATTTACTCAGGTCAATTTTCTCTGTGAATCTTACCATGCATCAAACTACAGGACAGAAAGCTCCGTGTAAACATCCTTTTAAGACACGAGTGGTAATTGTGGTATAAGTATAACATTTGGCTTACGATTCGGCATTAGACTTTCGTCACAGAGTCCATCCAAAGACCACTCGACTTCAATTTAGAATCTACGTATAGGAGCGAAGCATCTGGGTCAGCGTAAAATAATAAGCACACCCCCTTTACTCGACACCGGTTGTTTTCTTTCTATGCTTCGTGAAATGGGAACTTCTAAGATTAGGCATATCTCTCCCAACATGTTCCAGGCAAGAGCAAATGTATATGCTTGAAATAATAGTATTTTGCAGCCGTTTTATTTTGGAAAAAAATGCTAACGCGCAGAGCTTTCTTCGAAAGATGCCGCTAGATCTCACCCAAAGCAACGGACGGAAATTGCCGAATGGATTTTTTTTAACATGATTCCGCCTCCAAACACCCCCAATATCTAAGATGAAATAAATCTCACGGCAGAAAAGACCAACTCCGCGACAAGGTTTACCAACACCGTGGTGGAATTACAATGATAGCTGCATCCAATTACACCGATAAGTCCGCTGTCCTGCCTCGCCGGTTGTACAGAGACCCCACTCTCCACAAGTGAGAGCTGGCGCCAAGAAATGAGCGCAATCCTCATCAAGGGATAACGCAAGTATGCCCAGGACGAGGCTCAAATGACAGTTACGCATGAAGCTCATTTCAATTCCGGAAACAAGGCCGTGAAATCGTAAACGTGTAATCATAGAAAAGGGTTAATGTTTAAGGGGCATGATTCTTATATTCTATCTGATCGTTTCATCGCCGAATCAACAAACTAATTATTAACGAATAGCGAAACATTTAAGGAGAATGACGATGATGGTATACTGATATAATAAAGCTATTCGTGGTTGTCCGCAGTAATGTGGAATCATCAAAGTTGAACATAAGGTTTTTTTTAGTAAACTTGGAGAACAAGCTGTATTTTGGAAGTTTTTCCAATTTACGACTTTAAACAAGACGTAATGCTTGCTTACTCGTAAAAATGGCTGGTACATTCGAGTGTCTGTTAGAGGACTTGTAATTGAGCACGGAGTTTGCTTTTCTAAGAGTACTCTGGAACGCAACAGTGAGAATACAGCATTGTAAGCAGATATCACAAATAAATATGCAATAATAATTGAGATTTCTCAGAGTAGACCCACAGACCCTATGTTTGGAAGAAATTTAGGAGTAGATTTCAAGGTGCAGAATACATCAATGACTCGAGATGAACGTAATGGACTAAAAGTAAATCACTGATATTTGACAATTACTTCACTGCAGTGTATGCCTGATGTTAAACTTGATGTGGCTTGCTGGGCATTATGTAGCTGAAGTATTGGGAGTAATTTTAAAAGATTTTAACACTGGCCCCTAAAAGGCAGCGAAAGGTTTTAATAATATTTTAAACAAAAGTAGGTATCGACATCATTAGTAGGCAAAAGGTTGCGCGGATGCGCATTAAATTCTGGAAATAAACTTGGCCTGTATAATGTTTAAGGGTCATTATTTGCTTAGAATTTTGTTTCAATCCTTTCCTGTGGTCCTGTTGCTAGTATCAGTAGTCGGAATAAGCATTTGGATAAACTGCACAAATGCCCTTCTCGAGTTAAACTGGCGACTTCACCGATGGGGTGCGAAGAGAAGGGGGTGGTCTAAGAGTGGGAAATGAAGCGAGCGAACGACTTTCGCCATGCAAATAGAAGGATGTTGGGCACGGGGAGCTGGTAAAGGGGAAGGGAGGGGGATTAGTAATGGGATAGAGTGGAAATGTCGGCCGGGGAGACATGAACGCGCGAATGAAAAAGCATAGCCTGCTTGCGGAAAAGCGGGAAAGAGTCTTGGGGTACCCCAGGGCAATACTGTGAGATCGTCGGGTTCGCGCAAAGCACCCGCGGGCACAGGGAACCAGTCTACCACGGTGAAACAATGGAAAAATAAAACAGAGGAACGCATTTCAGAGCGATTATGCTTTCGGCCACCTGATCTCTCCTCTCTTTTCCTCTCGCTCTCCATGAATCGAGACGGCGCCGCGGGACATTAGACGGTGGCACAAGACCTAAGGAGATGAAGGCTCATTTACGTATCCAATGAGTCGATGGCTTTCGTTTTGTTTCAGTTTCACGGGGTGATATGTTGTCGCTATGGAGTGGGGAAAGTCTTGAATTGAGAATAATTCTAGACTTGGAAGAGTTCTAGACTTCTAGGAAGATCTAGAGGAAAATTCAAGACTTCTAGGAAGATGGGGGCTGATTGGAGGATGGGGTGTGAGAGAAAAAGAGGTTTACATTTCACTGAGTGTTGCCGGGAGAGCAGATATTGCCCAGACATGTGCGTGATAGGTCCTGGGAAAGTGCTAAGCAATGAGATCTATGGCGAATGTTAGAATAAAAATGTCGTTCCATTTCTGAATATGGCATTTGAAAGTTCGCCCGTTCTTACTGGAATACAACACTCCTTCTATGTGAACAACGGGAAAATATTCACTGTATGCAATACCCTGCAATATTTTAAATTGTAGTACATAACTCATCCCACAAGAACATAAGTAGGAATGAAGCATTCTTATTCAATTTATTTCATGCCAACTACTGGGATGCATAAAGTACATTCTACCATAGGAATCAATATGTAAATCTTGTGCTGTATTTCGATCAATCCATCTAAAGAAACAGGCCAGAGCCGTTCCTTGCATAAATGCATGTAAGATACTATAAACATCTGTTTCACCCATCGAAAACATACTGAAGTAATAGTTATTTTGAGGGAATTGGTTGCCTGAACAGCTAGCATCACCTACATATTAGAGCATTGTCAATTATAGTGCACTTGCTGATAATGGAGAGATTGTCCACCTAAATATTTTCTGACGAGGGAAGATTGCTCTACTGTTGTAAAAAATCAATAATATAGAAAACGTAAATAATTCACAAAAAAATTGAACGGTGTTCTTAAAATTCACATCTTAACTGTACATTTAGAAGCTGAGTTATGATTAATTTTGAACTGTTATTCCGTTACATTCATTACATTTTCTTCCAAATAAGACAAATGGGATCACTAAAAGCTGCAAATATAAAGAACTACTAATGCGTTAAAAGGAGACAAAGCGTAATACTATCAGGGTCGAGGAGATCTAACACCTCTAATTGCCTCCACTAGCTGTGGATCTGTACTCTATGTTGCCGGTGTTGCCAAGAGTTATGGTTCACAAAAAATATTCGACGAATTTATCTCCTTCGTTTCATCAAGCCTTCCCAACCGGTACTCGCAAAGTGTGAGATATTCATATCGCGGAGTGGAAGGCTGCGAGGACTAAAATATATGGTGTTCTAAGTTTCCAAAATAAGTATAGTGCACGTCAGAGAGATACAGAGGATACACTTTACTTTTCTTTCCCGACTCTATTTTGTTCTCAGGTGTCGCGAGCGATAAAAGGAGCAGGAATGAAATGGAGCTGTGGAAACCAGAGGGTACGTGTAAGTGCCTGCGGCCATTGGAATTTGCAATTTTTCCGTTCGCATATGGAGTTATCTATTTGCATCTTTCTAAGAACTCGTCAGTCAAAGTCCACGAGTCTTAGGTGCACCTACTTAGTTTTCAAGTTACCGAAAAGGAAAGCTCAGTCAGCTCCGTAATATAGCTATCATTTTATTTCCAAGATATGTCAATTTCTTATAATGAAATGAGTGTCCCTTGATGGCTATCCTCAAGAGAGTTGAGAATGCAAAAGATATTTTCCCTAATTTTCCGCTGTTGTTTCGCATGCAAGGTTCAAATTTTACGAGAATGAAAAATATTTTTTCCATGTTTGTGATTAGCAATTCTTATAAAAACTTCGAGGTCTCACGCTGTAAGATTTCGTAATTAACTCTGAAAAAATTTCACGTGCAAATTATGTTGCAAATTGTTTTTCATTATAAATAAGTTACTGGTGATATCCATACTGTATGCATAAGTTTGTACTTTCTTTTATGGGATATATTACCTACAGTTATCTATTAGTCATGGTGCTATGTGCAAGCTACCTATGTTTGTATACCTATATAAGTAAGTGTTATGCTTAAGGCCATTGTAAGTTGGGTCAACAGTATTGAATTTTACGTTTTTAGTTTCCCCACCTTCAGGCTGATTGCCCTATTGATTTTCAATTTGTAAGTTTAAAAAAATATGTTTCTTCTTGACGGAGCAATATATTTCTAGGTATTTATGTTTTCTATTTATATTTTCTATTTCTATTTTTCTTTCCCTGGCTAATCATAGCAACAGAGATCTCTGACTTTCTCGCAGGATACAGTAAACGAATCTTCCGCAGCCCGCAGGCCACAAGGTTAGGTCCGTAAAGTGCCGGTATAGCAACCTATGCATCACTAGTTCATAGCTCGTCACAAACAAGGATGAAATGCATATCTTAAGCCGTAAACTAAGTTTGTTGGTGCAATATAGTGTGTCAGTATGAAAAATATTAAAACAGAACTCTACAACGACAGAACACAAGAACTTTCCTAGTATTTATCATGACATGTAGTTCTGTCCTTTCAAAAAATACTTCAGTTATATATATCATTCAATAACACAGAGTAATGTACTGCTCTTTCCATGAATGGAGTACAAAAATGCGGAAAACTGTAATTTGTATATTTACAAGTATATCCTTAGGTAAATCATTCCTTAGCAGCAAGTTAAATGCTTACAAGTACAAAATCACATTTTAATATACGTACCTACTATCAAAATATCGTATCTATTAACTGATTGTTAAAGAGCTTATTTAATGCCATTTTTAATGCATATTCTATTTTGATTGTAATATATTTTTAAACCTAAAATGCTTTTAGCGATAAAGTAAATGGGCACTCTGGCTATTTCCCGTTTCGGAGAAAATATATGTGTAAGGAAATAAAAAATATCAGGTTTTGAAGATTTTTGAAGCAGCTACGGATATAGGGAACTCCGTTTTGAGAAGAAAAATTAAACATTCTCCTCCCGCTAACTTGTCAAGCACCTGCACATAATGGCTCGTCAACCACTTGAAAAGAAACGAAAACAAAAACTCTCGCGGTCTTTCGAACAAGTACAACTCACTGCTTAAACGATTACTTTTACATGCTGGAGATGGGGGTGGGGAAGGTTAAAAGTAATGAGGGGTCAACGGAGATAAGGAATGGCGTGATTTTCCGTGCTTATTGATGACGGAGGGTGGGAGGGCTGAGTGGAGGAGAAAACCGGAGAGAAGATATGAGCCTAGGCAGGGGTCACAAACGGCGGGGATGTCCGCTTCCTCTTGTAGAGCCCTGGGGTCGTTTGGGAAAGTGGTGGGACATGTGAGGGTAAGCGGCTCAAGATTGCGCGTGTGAAACAAGGGCTGCGAAGCTAATGGTGATAAGAAATAGAGGAGAGGGCAGTAAATAGTCTGCGGCACGCAACTGGAAAGGAAAACGAGCTGGGAAATTGCGATCCAGGAGTATACGTCGGCACCATACTGCACCCGGGAAAATTGCATAAGACGACAGCTTTGCGTCATCTTCATTCTCTTCCTCTTCACAAATTCCCAATCGACAAATTCATTTAAAAGAAATCAATTGAAAAATTTTGTGCAGGTAAATATTATTTTATGAAATCCTGTTAAATGAAAATTCTTCAAAAATCAATTTATGAAAGTGATTAATTCTAACAATTCAGACTAGTAAAATATTTGAAGAAGATCTCATTAACAATAAGGGAGTGACTTGCATCCTTATTTTCCCTTCATTCTGGGAACAATAATGATAAAGTTCTGGAAGTGTACAAGGAAGGTAGGGATTAAGATTGTATTATAATAACAGATAAGATAAAGAAAAAACTATAACAAAAAAAGTGCAATTATGCTTCTGTGTCATCGATTCAATATTCATAAGGATTAACCTATGTTTAAATTTCCTTCTCATTGCAAACAACAAGCCTAATAATACCTGCTAAAAACGTTGGATACTTTTTTTCCGCGATAGACGAGCAGGATACCTATATTCTGAATATATTTAAAAAATCTAAGGAATAAATGTACTACGGAAGAACCGTTCGAGTTCAGATCTGGTTAATATTCACAAATATTCATAATAAACATAATACCTAATCCTTTGAACTAGTTTAATCAAGTTTCCCGCTTGACTGAGCGCAAGATATCTACATATGAAATTACCCTTAAGACTGTTTGGCATGAGACAAGTTCTTACTGGACACCTACTAGGTATACGTACATATCAATTCGCTAAAACGAACTAAATATCTGTTAGATACAATGGACTGTTATCAAATTTCAGGTTGCTTAGTTTACGCACATTTATGGAAGGTTTCCGACAGATTCTCCATTGATATTGCTGCATCAGATTTCCAATCGAAGAAATTGCCGTTAGTGGCAATTGGCACGATATTTACCGAAGAAAGCTTAGACAGGGGCATGCCTGCATTTCCATGTTCTCGGACGAATAATCTCCTTCAAATCTTCAAGGCTACCTTTTGCCTAATACTCGCATTTCCCACCGTTGCCCTCATCCCTCCTCCCACGACCTTTCTTCCGCCCCATTACATTCCGATAAAGAGATCCCTTAAGAGCACGGAGGCGCAAGGGAAAGGGCCTAGGCGGGGTTGGAACAGAAATGCGGGATCGTGGCTTCGTCAAGGAGACGAGCGTGACCAGAGTCGACCCAATGTGGGGAGGGGGGTGAGTGGAAGGGTGCCGAAGGTGACAGAGCCAGGGCAAGGCGGTTGTGGGGAGGACAGTATGTAGGGATGGGAAAGGTCGAAATCTTAAGTGCCCTCTGAGTTTCTGCGAGAGACAGGGATACGGAGAGTATCGTGGATAACAGCCGATAAGAGATAGCAGAAAAAATACGAGGGGACCTTGGAGCATGCCGTGCGGAACTGTAAATTTTATCTCCGCAGCGATCGAAGTCTTCGATTCGTTTCCAGAGTTGATGGTTTCCTTTCGAAAGAGATCGCAGAACGTTTAATTTGCCTGGTTTACCTGTCTATTCTTCCTTTCTAGCTTTGACTTATCTTTGATCAAAAACTACCTCGAAGCAGAGGTATTAATGTTTTCTCTTCTTCCATACCCAAATTAAAAACTTTCCTAGCCTTATCTTCATTCTCTGAAGGTCAAAAAATTAAAACCCCCAAGATAAATTACAAATGTAAATAAAAAATACTATGCAAGTCTGAGTCACATAGATATGACGGAGTACTTGAGTGATTTTAAAAGAGGATCAATCAAATATATAATTATTACCTGGGCATTACACATCCTTTGGTTAATAACGAGAAACAGTCAATAGTAGGCAAATACACTACTACTAAAAAAAATATCTACATTACTCACAAGAAAAAAGTACATTGTTAATACCTATAGCAAATAGCTATAGCAAATAATGGCCCAATGACCTTACATAATGGAGGCAAAACAATAAACTGCTTCTTCTAATGGTCATTGGGGAGGTGTGATATAAAATCTTGAGACTAAACTTGATATGGAAAGCTGCAATTTGCCTAATTCAAATAACATATGCATTTATCTTTAGTACGCCTAATTGCCAAAATCATGTCTTCTTTCTCAGTGAGATTGATATTTAACTTAAGCTTGCTTCATTTTATTTTCTCTTCAACAATTATCCTCAAAGTGTGACGATTTTATTATGTTCAAGAATAATTAAGACACTTGCATTACATTAACTATAAGCGGAAAATTCAGGAAAAATATTACTTAACGAATATGTAGTTAGGAATATGTAAATTCCTCAGTTAATCTCTGTATATTCCTCAGTCAAGTCTTTCACCATCATATGTTATAGTATTAGTTTTAAGAAAGCAATGAAACGTGATAGCTAATGGGTAGGCAAGAAAAAATTGCCAAATTCTAAAAAAAAAAATATATCTCTATACTCTGATTTGAGCAATACAGGTAGCAAAGTACGGTATCAAAAAAGTGCTGATGACATTTCCCGTACTTTTTGCGTTCAAACATATCCATATAAATAAAGAGTAAGCCATCGTGTCTTTATTAATGCCAAAGTCAGAATACTTTCCGATCTAGAATTTGTTTTAAAAAAATGCGTTGTATCCAGGAAACTCTTTTCAATAAAAGCTCTGGAGGAGTTTAGAGATGAATGTGATGAGGATCAGGAGTTCAGATTTTTCAGAGTATGAAGACATATATTGCTGACTTCAGATTTAAAATCGGACTTTTTGCTCAAGTCTTCTTGAAGTCCACAAAAGAAAATATCGAAAGTCTTTTAAGCCTCTATTTTACTCTGGTCATATCAAACTCTCATTATACTACTTTATTATTTAGTGAAAGAGGTATGATGTTCATATCAGTTGAGCGCCTCCCTTCGTTGATCAGTTAACATATGTTGATAGATAGAAAACTGATCCATCTGTAGTGATAAGCTGTACATTTTTGTTATCAGGCCGCAGCAGAATAATGATGTATACCGATGGTAATTATAGATAAAAAGTATATCAAAATATTTTGAGGGTTACGGTAAAATTTGGTAATATTGTCATTTTTTCCCAATTTCAGGCCATGTGCGAGAGTAAAACATCGAACAAATTATTTTCTTCAATGTTTTTCCGTTGATGATTTGAGAGATACGCTATGTTTGCGTCCTATTAGAATTCGATTATCGAAAATTTGATTTTTTTCGACTTATTCTACAATATGATTCTCTCTCTCTCTCTTGGGTGAAGAAAAATGAGGGATGAATGCCTGGAAAGGAACGCCATGCACAAAGAAAGCAGCAGCTTTAATACGTGACTGTATACTTTGACATGCAACGTCTCGGCAATTTCTGCAGTCAATGAATATCATTCACGAGGTTGAGCATATTATTCTAACAAGCCCATTCCTTCTACTAACTCTACACATGAATCTAATGAAATCCTATTTTACAAAAGATTTCAATTCTCTCAAAGCTCATTCGGTCTGGCCATTATAGGAAAATAAAAACATGTTCCAGAAACGTGTGCATAATCTACGATTACACACAGAAAAATCGCACCATCGGAATCGAAATATAAGTTGCAGTATCATTCATAACGTTAGAGCGTAAAATTAGTAGAAGTATGCGCTACAAAACGGAGGTAGATTTGAATAGCTATTTAGTGACGAACAGTAAAATATCGCGTGCACATCTATCCGTATGTGGACATGATTGCGTAGATTTAATTCTGCGAGCCAAGTCAAATTAGGCTGTCTGCACTGAGTCGAGAGACAGAGTTTGTGAGGTTATGCTCATGTCTCAACATGAGAATGGCTATCTATATACTACTAAAGCGCTCGACTGAAACTAATACAATAGGTACTGAAAGTTAACAAATGTATTATAATACTCATATGTGTAGAAAAACATAAAATAGCGTAAAGCTATAAGAATTCGTTCTGAAATTGAAGACCTGAGTGCAAGAACAAGATAATAACCAAAAGTGAAGTTTCGAGAAAACTCCGGCTTGCTGGAGCATTATTATTAATTATCTGGTTCTTGCACTCAGAGAGCAGAACGTAAAATTCCAACAATGTCTGCTGAACTTATTTAGAACTTACCATCGAAAATGACTGTGTCTACTGGTAAAGGGCTTCATGTCTTTATGGAAATCTCATTTTCGCAAAAAGTGGTCATTATCTGGTTCTTGCACTAAGGTCTTCAATTATTGATTACATATTCAATCAAATCTTTTACATTGCAAAATTGCTTCATATGAGTGATGTAAAGGCATATTGTGGGGATAAGAAAACTTTTTCTAGTCAGCAAGACGCAAACAACTTACAGATGGAATGGTATCCTATTAATGTTCAAAAGATAGTAACGGTGAATAACATCCCAACTGACAAAATCGCAACTAAGCATAGAGCCATGTGACTTACTCAGTGATTCAACCGGAAGATTGGTTTTGATAGGTGAGAGTAGAGCTCAACCCGTACTAAGCCAATAGCATGTGAAATTCACACATTCAGGGAATGGGGGGCCAGTTACTTTTCCTGGGCCACCGGCGATTTCCTACGAAGTTTTGACACGCAGAAAATCGAATCTCGAGGATTTTAGATGGGTGTGTCCAGAAAGGCTCTTGCCCGAGATTTGAACGCGGGACCCTCCAGCCAGTAGCTCAGTGTCTACCCACTAGGTCACTATGACCCCCTGGCCATGTGACGTTACATGACAAAAGAGCGATAAAAAATAATTCACATTTCTTTTTTCCTACACTGCATTAAAATGGTTCTCAGAGATTGCTTCGAAATCTAACTAACACCATCTATATTTACATCCATCCCTGCAAACAACCACGGGGGAATGTGGAAGGGGGTAAAGATCACCAAACATGCACTATTGACATACGACACAGTCTCAGGCAAAACTTTGTGGAAGTTATTCATGGTAGGAGAAATCATGCACTATTGACATGCAACTAGGCTACTACAAGGAAACATGTGAGATAATAGCGTCTCATGTTGCCAGATGGCTAGTAACCACATAGTAACAAAAGGATATTTGGTGATAAAGGCATTTATATAAATATTTTAACTATATCTACCTAACATGCATAGGTTAGTAACATTAATACATGCATTATGCACTAAAGACTGCCATAAGAATATTTCACCTACCTATTCCTATGTTATGTTGCCTATTGTGTTCTCATACATTACGGGTGAAACGGTATAGGTACGATAATCAATCTCTCTAATCTTATTTATCTGGCCAAATGTAGCATAACACGTAGGGGTTATTAATATAGGTATATACAACATCTTCATCACAGCTAACCGTTTTAAATTTCTGCGGCAGATTTAATTGTACTTTAACCGACGATATGATAATGATTGTCAACCAAATTCTTCAATTAATTCTGATACACTACTAAAACTATCCTAACACCTTTTAAGAAACCTAGCTGCTCTACGCTGCACACTTTCGAATACATCAATTCTACCCACTATTGCGGAGGGAAGTCGGGTGGCCGGGTTTGACGCGGCCACAGTGGATTTGAGAGGCCTTGTTCGAGGGCGGAGTTGTGCACGCGAAATTGAGCGGTTTGGAAGGTCGAGTTATGGCGATGAGGGAACGGAATACTTGTAAGAAGAGAAGGAGGGGGACATTTTCGAAGAAATGGCTCTCGTCACGACCCGAAGAGCCTGCCTGGAGGGGACAAAGGGCGAAGTTGGACGTATGGAAGGGAGCAATGTGAGAGGGAAAGGCAGTAGTTGGGCAGTGGCGTCTCCCCCACAATCGTGAGGAACCTCTTCTCTCTCTCTCTCTCTCTCTCTCTCTCTCTTATTATCTCTCCCAAACTGCACTCAGCAGCCCTTCTCCCCACCAAAATCTCCTATTTTTGAGAATCAGAATCTCTTTTGCATGTGAAGCTGCTTCGTTAACTAGGTGAAATGAAGCAATGAGACTGATCACATAGCTACTAGGAATAGGATGGTAAGTGAGAAGGTAAGGTAGTTAAATTTAGAGTTAAGTAGTCCCAACTGCGACCACTCTTGTGACGGTGAACTGCAAGGCAATGTATACGTGTAGTTCAGCCTTAGATAAAATATGCTTGCAATCCTTATTCTCTAAACTGCAATGCCATTGAGTTTCGCACAACTGCAGTTACTTACATTAGGACTTGGGTATGCTTTAACGGGGCCTTGTGCTCACTTAAATATACATGCCGTCAAATTTTTCCTTTATTAACCCTGGATAATATAGTTCATTCGTTCATGAGATACACTCCGTTATTTGACAATTTGAAAATTACTTCCCAATTTTGTTGCGTTTACAAAACATAGAAACCGGCACGCCACCGGAAGAGTATGAAGCTGGCAATGACGCCAAAATAGGCATTAATGGCTGTTGTATCCCTGTTGTTAATCATAGTTTTTACTGTCCTATCAGCAACATTTTCCAAGGCAAGAAAGAAGCTCCACATATAATACAGTCTCTTCCAAACATCTCCATGCGGAGTGGGCACAACTCTAATCCTAAATACCTATATGTGTATCATTATATGCCAAATAGGTGAGAATGTAAATATTAATTACGAGTATATGTAATCGTATAATCCATAGTGAAGGATAACAAACCAAAGTTACACTGCATATTTTCAAGTAATTGAACATTTCTTATGACGGGGTGTTACCATAAAGTATTCCTTGAAATCCTTGATAGTGGCACACGCTATCAAAAACATCGTCAGAATTATAATAAAAAATACTGTAGAATATTTAATTTGAGTAACACTTTTCTTTAATATGGAAATTTTAAAAGTATATATTTCATTATTGAGGAATGATTTTTTAAAAATTGCTGTTCAAACAGCTGAATCCAGGCATGCAAAATTAGCCTGCAGGGAAATACTACCCGCATCGTTCCTGTAGCACTAACATCAAACCATTATATATGCTCCAAATTATATCGTAATGGAGGAAATCCAGCGTTTATGTAAATGGTATAAGAGCTGGGGAATGGGTGTCTCCCCCCTGAAAGGGTCACACCCCTCTTTTCGTGCTCACTGACGCACGGCCTCACGTGCGCACGCACCCACAATAAAACGGAAACGCATTCACGGATGCACTTCGGGGTGACCGGGGGGGTCACGAGTGAAAAATCGGAGATCTCCGTGCTGGCCGGGAGAAACGGAGACGTATAACGGAGGGAGGAAGTGGGTGGGCGGGTTCTCCAAGTGCATGCAGGAGAGAGGGAGGGACTGACTCCTGAGGGAGGGAGCCGCCCCTTCTCGGATCACGACCTCCCCAAAGGGTCAACGCCTCCCCCTCCATACCTTAGCACCCCCTGCCATTCTCCCTTCCCTCAGCCCACCCCCGTCTCCTGCCCCTATCTCTCTCCCTCGCTCATTCCCATTGCTTTAACTCCCGCCTCCCATTGGCGATCCTTTCACGGAAATCATGTGTCCCCGCTTGCTTTTCGACCCACCGACTGTGTTCTACAGCCAAGAAGTTTGAACTGGTTGACCACGCACAATTTGTCGCCGGTCAGGAGAGTACATACATACGAACATACATACATACTTAACACGAATGTTTCCTAGCCCTGATGGTTGGAGACCCTGAAGGAAGAAGCTCATAATAATCGCGTTTCGCATACTGAAGTTCGTGAGGCGTGGAAGTTGTGATTTCTTTGCATCTTTCGGAGGAAGTTCGCAGTTTCGCTGTTATGGTGGAGTATTAGGAGTAGATTTTGGATTAAATACACCAAAGACTATGTCTATATCACACCAACTAAACTAAGGCACAACTCTTTGCCTTAATCAAAAGACGAACAATACATCTATGCCCGAGTTGGGATTTAAAACCTCGACCTCATCGATGCCAAATGAAGAACGTTGCCAACCTTGTTGCCGCGGTTGGTCTCTAAGGAAGATTCTTTAAGGTACTCCAGCAGCTGGGGTACATCGCACCGTCTATCATTATTTAATTACTCTAAAACGATCACTGCACCCATTCTTTAGGCAAGAGTTGAACTCACAATTTTTGATTACCAGGTGCGTACTTTGGTCACCTGACCACAGAGGTCAAATTATGAATTCTATGCGTCTCTAGTGGGTGGAGTCTATGTATAAACAAAGTGAGACGCGTTCTCGAACCAGTTCCTACTTTCACAAACTTAAATGCATTTAATTTATTTTCAATGACACATCTGCATGCATCAAAACAGCAAAACAATGCATGGAAAACTTCAAGGCTGTACTGAAAGGTTTTAATTTAAAATTTTTAAATTACAAGTGATTGCAAAAGCAGAAGACTGAAATTTTTTCCGATTGCACACAGCTAAGGAGAGACAAATAATTGATGATTGCTATAAGCTAACATTCTAGCATTTATCTATCTTGAGATTTAAATATCCTCTTCTTCCTACATAGCAAAATATAGCAAAGCCTCGCACTTATTTTCACCAATTTGAAAGACCTTTTGCCAACGGATATTCAGACACTCCCGATGAATACAACCATATCGATTTCTAGTTAATTCTCTACTCATAAAACGTTTTGTAACGACATTAGTACACACATCATTCTCAATAGGTAGACATATTAATTTAGCATAATAAAACTCCCTATCATGATTTCTTTATGCTTGGAGTTAGGGTGGCTTTTCAAATTGACGATACTGTTGTATAAGTCTCTATTCTCGCTCTCCAGATGATATTGGAGCATTTTGTGGGTATTCTAAACTAGCAGAGGTAGTCTTCGTAATTCAATGGGAATCAGATAAATTATTAAAGATCCATTGTAATAATCAGTCCAGAAATTCCCAATAGGAGTCGAAGCCGTTGTTTTTCTGACGCTACCTATGGTTTAAGCTTTATATCGGTTTTCCAAATCTTATTAAAATAAACATACACGCATGCCTACACCATTGACTTTCGTTAATTCGGTTTTTTCCGTGTAGATTCATTTTAGGGACTGCGGTTTCACCGGCCAACGAAACTGTAATCCTCAAAATGAATCAACGGGGAAAAAGCTGACTGAACGAAAGCGAGCAAATCACCGCGAAAGCCTCTATAACAAACAACTATTACGTTGAATAAGTGGATGAATTTAAGACTTAAAAGCCAAAGCTCCTGTTTTAGGAAGATAACGAAGCGTACACGCAATTCGAGTGCAAAGATTGATGACGTTGTTCCATCATTCACCCGATAAAAAAATGTCAAGCCTATACATGAGTGTGAATAATTTAAAAAACAAACCAATAAAAGTCTGCACCGAATTTTCGTTTTCTTACTGAAATAGGATTTGGTGAAGAAAGGCTCAAGCCGTTTGGACATTATGCTGGAGCATGTAATAAGACATTGACTTTTATAATCAATGATGAAATTAGAAAGAAATTACGTTTGAATCCGTAATTTACGCTCGGAATGAAATTAAAGCTATGGAATTATCAACGGAATTCGGAAAATTGATGACTCATCATCGTTACGTTCGGCCAGATAATTATCCTGCGGAATGATCGTGGGAGATATACAGTGTTTTGACGGTAGATGCGACCCTCCAACACTACTCAACCGATCGCATCGGACGACCGCATTTAACTTCGCGAGGGAAAAATTTACTATTCCGATTCCGCCTGTCTGTCGCAGTGAACGACCACGCCTCGTCCCGTAGCGTATCGGGCTAATTAAAACGAATGGTTTTCATAAACTTAGTCCGGGAGTGGCTGGGATAGGAGATGTATAAGGAAAGGCTTGCAGGTCACCCCGTCATTTCCCCGACGGTGGGAGAAGGTGAGGGGTTGACGGGGGAGGATTACCGTCGGCGCCGTCCGCAACCAGGCAACGCCAGTTGTACTCGCGGACGCCTTAACATCCGTACGGCGATGGACGGAATGGCGAAGGGGTCGCGATCGGAAGATTCCCCATTTATCTCACCCGCCACCGCAAGGCAAAAGCCAACATACTCCCTCTCCCCTCACGGTCTCAGCCTTAAAAGCCTCGACGGAGGCCCATTCAGATTCCACTTAACCCCGTCTCGTCGCGGACCAGAGGCCACCGGCGTCCTCTGTTTAAGTCGACCGTCCAATAATTCTCGCGTCCTCAACCTCCACACACCTCTCTCCCCAAACCCTACCTTCCCCCCTTAACCACGTCCATTAGCCTCCCATTCATTTGGACTGGCTCCCCACGCTCAACATCTCGACGCGGGGGCCCAATCCACTTCCACGTCGGAATCCGGCCGTGTCCACCGGGGCTCCATTAAGACACGCCTAACGCCGTAACATTAGCACGTCTAAACAATCCCGTTTCGGAGGAAGAAAGCCTTTAATGACGACTGCGGTTCATTTATCTATTCGCGGGGAGCGGTGTCCGGAACGGATCGTCCTTCGTCCGTCGAGCCGACCTCTCGCATACGAATCGGAAATTGAAATTAGCCGAAATGCTGAATGGGCACACGAGTACGTTTACATGTATATAACCTCGGGATCATTAACAAATGGTATGGAGATCCAAATGGCTTTTGCGACTGCAGCTCTAATCTATTGGAGAGTGTAATCATGTGCTTGGGCCCAGTAAAAGAGAAAAATAGGCTAGTAGTTTAGGGTACATTATAAAGTAGGTGGATAATACTTATTTTTTAAACGAAAACAAAACCAAAATTTAATTATTTGATAGTTTTTAAGAAATATTTTCGAACTAATAACATTATTTCTAATAGCTTCTTCATTTGTTAATCTCAGAAGATGGCTTCTTTCATACTATTGCACACAAGACTACATCACCATCAGTATTTCAATCCTAGGATTGGTTCACTGCAACCCTCCATTCTGCCCTATTCAGTGTTAATTTCCTCTCACCTTGGTATGTTATCTCTTTCATGTCTTTCATTAATTGTCCTATATATTTGTCTCTTGGTTTTCCTCGCGGGACTTTCCCTAAAATCTTCCTTTCCATTATATTTATAACTAATTCATTGTGCCTCAAGGTATGTTCTCACAAGATTAAAAGACTATAAATTTTTATTGTTAACATTAAAATGCCCATCTCAACGGTCCTTCTGTCAGCAAGATGATTCTTGATTTAGTAATGCTTGCGGTAAGTATACTGAAGTAAATTGTATCGTAATTTTCTAAGAGATATGAAATGACCGAGAATGCGCAAGAGGGAGAAGGCAATTTCTCGAGATAACTTCATCCGTAGTTGGGAATGGTGCATTTAATAAAACTGAAGCCCTTGCGCCTGTATCATCTATGAAATACATTTCCGGACGCTGCCCGCATCTGAAAATGTCCACTCAATTTAGCGCTAAATGGATGCATTTGCGTCACTTACTACCTCATACAAGCTTAAAAGGTAAAGATGGCATCTTCAGGTTTCAAGCCACATCTTCTTGGCACGCTGTTTCTGCCTAGCATTGCTCAGGGTAGAAGAGAACTTTCCGCTACGAGGGCTGAGTGTAGTGGAAGCGATTAATTACGATCTGGAATCTTAGTTATCTATCCATTACCGCACAAAAAATAGAAATGGAAGTGTTTAATATTTTCAAAAGGTCTGTTTATATAATGAATATCGAGGACTCTTTACTATATATGACCATGCATTTATCTGTCTCACGCGTAGCCATTATTATCACTGTTTATGTCTGTATATCAATTTACATATTATTGCCAAATTCTTTACAGGATTGTATAAATTTTTGATTTGTAAAATTCTAATTATATATTGGTAATGACTTCAGGCGTTACCATGTGGAACCTCTCCATAATAAAATTGAGAATAAAAAATTATTACACTTATCATCCAAATTATTACACTTATCCCCACCCCCTCTGCCTCCTACCCATAGCACCACACTCCAACTACTGTCCCTTCCCCTTCCCCCTCGTTTCCCCTCTTATCCCTTAAACACCTGGATGTCACTACGTGTAGATACGAAGCCCAGATCGTAACAATAAATCTTATTAGTGGGCCATTACCAAGTGTAATGTTTTTTATTCTCAATTTAATTCTAATTATATATTGTTTGTTACAATTGTTTGCATGGATTACCTTATAGTAGCCCCAATACAGGATAATTCCTCAAGGGCGACCTAATTGCTGTTTTATTGTAATACCAGATTAAAAATAAAAAGTCTATTTTATTCTCTATTCTTTAACATTGGCTCATTCAGAATAAACCTGAAGCATAACTTGTGAATCTTTCGCAAACGTGCAACGAGAAAAAGGGATAAATAGGTAGTAAAAGTGTTATCTACTCATGGGTTGCTAATGAAATCGTTATTTCCATGACACCAGTGTTTGCATGGAAAGCTCTATTGACCTTATCCCATAATTTATTCACCACGAGGATGTGAATGTCTCTGCATATTTGTTACTTAGCGTCTGAAATTAGGCTCTCCCTAGGTGAAACATCTAATTTGGTCTCTCTCTCTCCTCCAACTAGGCGGGCACAATTTATCGGCCCTGTTTTTTCCCGTGATTTGCCATCTACGAGACCAAACAGGGATAACCTCGCTCACAACGTGTTCGGAATGGTTCACCCCGTGCGTACTACATATCTTCACGCGTACGCCTTGCCCGGCGGGGAGCCTGAAAGCGAAAGAAAGAGAGAGAGAGAGAGAGAGAGAGAGAGAGAAAAGGAGATAGAGCAAGAAAGAGAGGGAGGGATAGATGCATGAAGAGGAAGATAGGGATTACCTCAACCCTGTAGTAACCCCACGGCGGGGTTGTAAAGCTCACGAAGGTGACCCTTATATTCCCCGGGTGAACATGCACACTTGTTCGACCCGCGCACGGGTCGAAGTGGGAAAGATCGAAAAGGAGGAAGGGGATCGAGCGAACGTGGAAGGATCAAGGGTGTAGAAAAAAGAAATAAAACTAGGCAGCGCTCTGGAAAAGGAAGGCGGGTTGAGGCTTGCATGAGAGAGAGAAAGAAAGTAAAGCAGGTGGCGGGGGAGAGGAAGGACGACTGTGGGAGCTGGGGGGACGTCGGTCGTTCGATTTGATTTGTTAATCTCCATTTGGTGAGAGGGACGCGTTTGCCCATTTGCTCCGTCGTGACCGTCGATTTAGAGAGGGGAGAGGGTGGGAGAGACAAGAGGGGAGTGGGAGGGAAGGGAGGGCGAGCATCGAGACACGCAAGGTCGAGCGGGGTCGCGAATTTATGACACTCGGCGCCGATCCCGACGGGAGAGATTTAGAGAGATCGGAAACAATGAGAGCGGACGATTTGGGTTGATGAATATTTAGTCAGTCACGGAGTGCCGGGACGCAGCGAGAGTTGACGAAACGACCACGCTCCCAGAACATCATCGCCCCGCCGCATGAATGATTGATTGGCCTACCTCCGAGAAATTAGATCCGCTATTAGTCGCACGCGTGGACTGATTGTTTTGGTGCTGAATTGCGACAGCTATATTGGGAAAAGGGCCACGCGTTGCTCTCGGGATTCGAACGAATTGTGACTTCGGTACGGTTTTCAGTGGCCACGAAACATCTCTGCCTGCAGAAAATTAATTTATAATAGATCACTCGCATGAACGACACCGCACGAAACTATTAAACATCATTAGATAGATGAACTCAATGATTATGAGTTGTAGGCGTAATGGAATTAAGTAAAGCTATACTTACTTATTATTTTTTTACGTAAATGGTTCCTATGTATTCTTAAATATTATCTTCTTCATCTACTGAGTAGCCTCCTCGGTGGAATAGGGAAGGAGGTGAGTATCATCATCGATTTACGAGATTGAACACTCCTAAATTAAACAATAATCACATAAAATCATTCAGGGCAAAAATTTCAAAGATAAGTCTTTGCATAGTCTTCATGAAATTAAAAAAGTACTTTAAAAATACGTTGCAAACTTAGAAGTTCATGCAGATATACAAATACAGTGCTAAGTGGATAAGATATTTTTTAAACCTTTGTCTTGATATTTAAATGTCTATTTGTATTTTTAATATCTCACCATATTACGATTTTTAATTTATTTACATTTATTCTCAGAAAGACATTTCCCTAAATTCTCATACGAGATTTACTCTGAACAATATTAAAGAAAACACACTAGTCAAAATATAGAGATATCTTTCTTTTTTCTGAGGAAAATTAAGGATAATGAAAGTTTTTCAATAAATTTCCACAATATTCCACTGCATGCAGACTGCAATTATATAACTGAAATACAATAGTACTCAATAGCTACAACGGGAAGTTAAATTTAAGGGAGCTTTATTATCCACTAGGGATAGTTAAACATTTTTATCAATAAAGGAGTATCAAGCATCGGCTGTTATGAAAGTTTGATGATCTCTTATTGCAAAAGGGCAGTCGAATTTTAATATGTAACTTGAGCTCTCGAATGTAAATAGACAAATGTAGCAACAGTTGTAATGCCAGCAACAAGGCGTAGAGTTCAGAGATAAAATCAAAATTCTCATCATCTAAGCTTTAAGCAGTATTCTTGGTAGGTTAGCACTACAATAGTAAGAAAATTTTAATGCCTTTTCAGATCAAATTCCGTAGCAAAACCATTCTCCAAATATTTGTGCTACAAAAAAACATTTTGGCAAGCGTAGGTCAGGTCAGCAACATTCCTATTTTGTTGTATCAGAAAAGGCAATTAAATTGAGGTGCACTACTGAGAAAGCCTTTTCCTAAGAGTTTCTGATATAAATCAGTGTTCGCCAATCTTATTATTGAAACAAATAAAAAAAAAAGATTTTCTTCAGCGAAAATGAGGTGCTTAGCAGTACGTAGTTTTTTAAGCGCGTAATGAAATGTTATCTTTTTTCCCGCTAATAAATGGTTTCTCACTAAAATTACCGACCATAAAGACTCCGATATCACGAAAAGTATTATTTAAAGTCACACTCATTTTCTTGATAGGGGTACGTAAGAGCTTTACATCTCACTTCATCTTGACTTGTGAGCAGGGTCATTTACCCACCAAGAGTCCTAATGCTCACGCCCTCTTAAACTGTCCAGATATGGTCACTCGCCTCTCCTGGAGATAATTTTACCTTTCTCGAACCAAAAAGTATGACTCCACGCGAGCGCACATCATTCACCTGAAAAGTCCTTGAGATCCCCAAAATTACTGATGAGCACGTGAAGCAGCAATTTTAACCGGGCGATAAGGACAACTTTTGCCACGGGTGAATTCAGAGACGGTATTCAACGGCTCCGAGTAATTAGATAGCGATGCTCTTTTGGTTGGTCCTTAGGGGTTGTGGCGGAAGTTGGCAAGGGGAACGAGAAGAGGACAGCGTTGTGGATGCAGAGGAGAAGAGACACATTTATCCCGGACCACGCACGTTCGCCGTCTTTGGTCCCCGGCCGCTAATTGAAAAAGCAGGTAGTTGTTCGTATTCAGAGGCCGAGAGGAGGTTGTCGTAAGTCGAAGGAATTATATCCAAGTATGGTAACGATTCAGCAATTGCCGATTAGTGATTTCACGGATTAATTCACGTCGCCTTGCGGGCGTAGTAAGTTACAGCAAGCGAAATGTAAGACCGCGATCAACTATCGGTGAGCTCATCTTACCCTCTTTAACTCATGATATCCAGTTTGTTCAAAACTCTCGATACAATTCGATAACACACTCTACCGCTACTGTAAGACTCCTTTTATCCACTAGAGGTAGATATATATTTATTCGTCGAGAATCCCCCCTGTGTTTAATGAGAGAATTTTTCGGGATTATCACATAATAATCTCATATCTATTATAGATGCTGTGATGCATATCGATATTTCAACGATCATTTGATGAAAACAGCATGGTTTAAAAAAATCATAATAGTTACGAATACGACAAGTATTCTTAAATTCTCTTGTTGAATTATTGGATTAAAAATCTACATATTCATAAATTAAGAATTCATAAATATATCCCTCCGGTGGGCTCGCACGCGGCAACTTGACGCAATTTTAGTTTGTCAGCTCTCCGTTTGGTACCGTTTGTATTTAATACCTGTGTCTCCAGGCATTCATTTTTCATGATAGTAGGCAATATTTTTGATATCTCGATCAGTTACCCACCCAACGCTTCAGTATCTGTGTGACATCGAAGAGAGTTGGATGTGGTTACCCCAACATAGTCGCCTGCGCGCCCGGTCACGTGAGTAATTTTATTTTGGTCTTTTTCTTATGTTTTCGATTTTCTCTCCCGTAAATTTTAAAGAGCACCATAGAATCAAGCTGTGTACCGTCTTCTTACTTTGATTTTTCAAAATGGCAGTCACCAAAATGGTAAACCAGAATATTTCCAACAGGACCTAATTATGAATAAAGATGATTAAAAATGTACATTTAGTGTCAAACAATAAAATACGCAATTCTATCTAATTAATCAGCCTTTTTTATTACTAAATTACCTTTTCCTTAACTATAGGAGTGCAATTTACATTTGCGGTAAAATTGCCGCTGCGTGGCCACTAGTGGGAGTAAATTTGGCGCGCCCACCAGAGGGATATATTAAAATTACTAAGCTACCGCAAAAATCACGAAGCTCATTCACTCACTCAGTGATTCAACCCGAAGGTTGGTTTGGATAGGTGAGGGTAGAGATCACCCCGAGCTAAGACACAGGCGTGTGAATTTCACACATTCAGGGTAGGGGGGAGCAGTTCCTTTCCCAGGGCCACCTCGCACTCCAAGGATTTTTTGTTCGGGGCGTCCTAAGGCTTCACAAGGATTTGAACCCGGGACCCTTCCATCAGTAGCCAAGTGCTCTAGCCACTAGGCCACCACGCTCCTACGATCACGAAGTTAGTAACCGCAAAAATCACGAATCGACTTTGTTACAGTATTAAAAAATAATTCAACCTGTTAAGGTATGATAGAGTTCATATGGCAATGTGGAATACATTTGTTTATTTTCCATTTATATCCATCGCGATAAGGTACAATGAACGATTCAGCAATAAATGCGATGAAGGGATTGATAACACCATAGCCCACCCATAAGTGGAGACATCTTCAATTTCCGATATCCGGTTTTGATGGTTACGGTGCAACTCGAAAATAGCAATGGTATGCTGGCATTCTTTGAGCGGCCGATTCCTGAAATAGCAGTCTCATAAACGCACAATTTTTGCTGAGATAACTGAGCTTTTCACGGTTTGAGCTCAGCCCTCCGTGGTGAAAATTGCAGGCAATGGGCGACCAAGTAGTCTTCCTAGATATGCGAGTGATTGTCGATGAAGCGTGCTTGCGCAACAAAACAAAGCGTGACAAGTATGTTCTGCTCGCACTGAGAGCACACCGTGATGGAGGCAATAAGGAAGTACTCCTGGATGCAATCCACAAAGTCCCGGGTTCTGCTACGGGCGATGCCTAAGGCGATCGCGTCCCCTACCTCCCATAACTACCTTATTTCCAAACCTCCCAATCTAAAAGGCTTATTAGTGCTAGAATGCCTTTAAGTAACACCGCCTAGTACAAAGCGAGCAGTCAATAGTATAAAAAGTATAGATAAAGCGATTCTCAGGCTTATGTTTTAGTCATATTCTCCTGTGAGCAATTTCTTAGGAATTAGGAAGTATTAGGAATACGAATCTTCTCACGCTGAGCCTTCTTACGCCAAAAAAGCCTCAAGTTGTAACTGTTGGATCCCAAAGGATATATTCAGTGAAATCCAAAAACAGTTAATAATTTAGAATCGTAGCTATTAGAGAAAATCACAGATCCCCTCTCTTGTTACAGGACAAACATTAAGTTTTAGCCATTACCAGGACTTAAAATTATATTCTTTAATACTTACTCGAGGTTCACTTTGTACAATAAACCCATGATGACAAACGTGTCAATACTACAGTACGTTCATTGAATCTGGTAGCACGGTATCTATGGATAAAACGAGGAAGACAGAGGCAGACAAAGAGAGAGAGAGATACAGAGAGAGACAGACCTCGTTTTGTTATCTTGTGCATGAGTTTTAAACTTGCAGCGGTAAAGAAGGTACACATGTCACTTCTTTGGGAATCTAATAGGTATCTAATAATCGGCCGAGACAGATGGTTACAGATAGTAGTCATCAGTATGCAAATATTCATGATAGCGCTGTGCTTCACGTAAATTTCAAAAGACATGCTAAAAGAATATTTCATGGTGATAGTATTTTTCTAAAACCTTTCCTATGGGAACAGCCATAGTTTAGAAGCCATTCATAATGTTTTCTAATTAACCAAAAATCCAAAGATTTGACAAAGATCTTGAGACAACGATTTACTTGAAATCAAATGTCCCATTGGACTGCTTTCCGATCGGTGCAAATTATCCCTTCGTTTCGTGAAATTTTACACCTTAATGTCGGACAAAGCGTAACACGGGTTTAATCTGCTGTTAAAATATGAAACGTACCCTTGAGAACGCGAAGCGATAAATATCAATCCGGATCAATTTGATTCGTCACAGACCGTAGAGGTACAATTACACGTTGATCGGCCTTTCCGGATTAAATCATTTTGAGCCGGACGCCGCACGCGGAGTCGGGTAATATGACGGACGGCTAATCCAGGAGCTTCCTCATAATCCAGCGGACGTAATTTCTCCCTCGTACAAATAATGCACGCGTGCGTTCCCTCCCGGCTCCGAGCGCGTAAATCGGCTTAAAATTAATAGATACGTTTTATTTTCTCCCCTGCCCCTCTTTAGCGCCCGAGACGTGTTTATGCGTCTCGGCCTCTTCCGCTCCTCAAACCACTCCCTCTGGACGACGGACACAAAAACGGCGCGAGCAGGAGATGACCTAGCACATGTGTGCTCGTCCCAACCAGTTAATCCTTACCACGTCTGTCTGTGTCTCGGAGCGAGCGCGCGCACGTTCTTGTCAATCTCCTCTGCGTGTCGCCCTGCGTTGCTTTTTTGTTTCCGTCACTCCACAAACCCCTCCCACATTTACAAATCTCCCCTTTACCCCCCATTCCGATTTTTCCCCGGCATCATATTCATCTGGGGACTCCTTAATGGGGATCATAGGGGATCACTCTTTCCAAGGCAACATTGCGAAATAAAGGCCTAGTTACACGATAAGTTAACACGTACGGGTTCATGTACATTTGCGTGAATAGTTTCAGCGCAACTTGTGCGAATGCATAAACCGAATAGAGCAGGTTCTATTTTCTGTTCACGCATTCGTTCATTCGTACATTTTGGTGTGGTTACACGGTGCATTTTCGTATTCATTCTCGCGTTCATTCATTTAGACATTAACTTGTACGTGTTAATGTATCGTGCAACCAGGGCTTAAGAAGCTCTTAATTTTCACATTTGTATTCCAAATACGCTGCCAACAGGTACTTGGGATCTTTACAAAATTATCTTAAGTTACGAACTGGAGTGTCGGAGATCGGAAATATTTGTGAAGGGACGGTACCAGGACCATACAACCTATATATTAGGACTTAATTGGGAATCGTTATCCGGCAATAGATTGATATAAACACGTAATCACTTAAGTAAATTCCAAGACGAAATTTCCACTGGACGCAAAAATGAATTCACAAAATACAACTTACAATGTTAGATTGAATCATGAAGGTAAAAGTGTGGAAATATAATCCCAAATCAACAGATTTAGGACAATTTTCTTTCTTCAAAACATTAGGGAACTTAATAGCTGTAAATATATTCATTAGCATGCCTACAAGTTTTTCGATAAGTAGCCTAGATGCTTTCATAGAGGTTTAAAGTCTTCTAGCTATCCGAACTATCAACAATTATGTTTGCTTTCCATAATAAGTTTTTAATGCTCATGGTCAACTTAAATATAAGTAATAATCCTTTCAATCACAATAGATAGTGATTCTTTGGAGTGGATTCAAACTCTGCCTAACACTTTTATGTTAGCTGGGAGGGTATTATGTAGACTTAAACACTTGAACTCTGCAGTTGTCAAACTTATGAGTTTCCGACCTGGCCTATTTTCGGTATTATGATTCTAAGAAGGTGTACTATACATAGCTGAATATAATCTCCAATTGTTAGGAACTTTCGTTCGTTCCCTTAGAATGATGGCTAGGGAATAAAAATATACCATGGCTGGGCAAAAGCATCTTGTTTTAATCGCTAGGGTCAATTGATGTTGGGCAAATATTAATTAATTAAAGTTTAACTTCACGCCCACTGTACTCTTTTTGGCAGCCTGAATATTCCTGGAGTAAGATGCCTTTATGCTTACTTGCAGTTTTAGATTCAAATTTTTAACCGAAGGACCATTTTGAAGAGTATAGAAGATTAATGCTTCAATATAAAATTCTCTTCCTAATAGCTGACTTTACCGTAAAAAATCTTTAACTCGTTAGCAGCAGTGAAACATCTATTTAAACCCTAGATGAAGACCTCACCTCTGACGGGGCTACATTTTCGGGGAGTTCATTTAAATTTTCCTGAAATTCACGAAAGGATTTACCAGAAATATTTGCAAGGTAGGGGAGACTGGGGTCAAAAGTAACAAGTGTCAATTGTAACACTTCCTATTGCCCGGAATACGTAGTTCCTATTATCTCACCTAGTTGGCAGTAAGGTCCGTCATCCACTTGCTGACACGTGAAGAAAGTGAAAAGCTGTTCAGTTGCGAGTTGTTGGCGCTGTAGTGAAGAATATATTTTGTGTGTCTACGAGCAAAAGATTTTTACCCGAGAAGAAATTTTATTCTGAGGTCCAGGTAAGAAGTTTCAATTCCATTATTGCACTAAAATATGTAGCACTTAGTTAAATATAATAGTGGAGGGTTTGACGATTGTACTTCTTATACTTACAAAATTTTTTACTTTTACATTCAAAATGGCGCTGTGGGGTCAATAGTAACAGACCTATCGGGGACGATTGTAACATGTTACAATTGACCCCTTTGTATAAATTGGTTATTCCCAGCATAATACTAGCCACATAACAATTATGTTAATTTTGTTAATCATACCATACCATATATTTTTTAAACTAAACCTAACTAAAGCTGAAAAACATTTAAACTACATGATATGGACCTCTTTTCAGCGTACCTAGGAGTCGAAAGCGGAAAACAAGAGAGAGGAATTTTGTACCGCGGGAAACAATGGAAGCTGCCGCTGCAGAAGTTCTGAAGTTCGGTAAATCTGTTCGAAGCGTGGCAAAGGAAACAGGAATCTGTCATGTTTCATTACATAGGTTTTGCCAAAAGTTAAGAAAAAACGAAATTTATAAGCTTGGCTATAATCCTCACACTCGAGTACTAAACTTTTAACAAGAAGTGGCGCTTTCTGACTATATAAAACATTCTGCTGACCTGTATTACGGTTTGCCGACACGTGAAGTGAGGAAGCTTGTGTACCAGTGTACCTTGCACTGCAAAATTACATTTCCAAAGAGCTGGGCAGAAAAAGAAATGGCGGAGGCAGAATGGATGAACGTCTTCCTGAAAAGGAATTAATCCCTATCTATTAGGTGACCGGAAGCCACTAGTCTTTCTAGAGCTCTGAATTTAAACAAAGTGAACGTGGCCTCGTTTTTCAGCAATCTCTCGAGAGTTCACGATGACAGTAAGTTTGAGGCTCACAATGTGTTTAACCCTTAACCAGTGACGTACAATTTTTGTTACACAACCAGTGACGTGCGGTCTGTGAGACCGCAAAAAATCAAATATTCATAAAATGTTGCAACGCCATTTTTATTGCTTAGTTTAATGTTCCTTTATCTGCTCAAGTATTCTAAAACTTATATTTAATTTTATGCATTACCAATACGAACCAATTTTTCGGTAAAAATAGTTATGTATTTGAAACAGGATCAAAAAACTAGAGTCAAAAACACTGCAGTTATTATTATCTTTTTTAAGTATGAATATTTCGCCAGATTTAAAAATAAGGCCTTAAATGTTAAAGCAGGAAGGCCAAATATTAAGAAACAATTCAATTAATTCAACAAAACAATTCAAGAAAATTATAGACATTTTAAAATAGTCATTTTGAAAATATTCATAATTTTAAAAACACAGCGGTCTCTCAGACCGCACGTCACCGGTTAAGGGTTAATGCTGATGAAACTGGTGTCCACACGGTGCAGGAACCTGCAAGAATTTTAGCAGAAAAGGGTAAGAAACAAGTGGGGGCAATAACATGCAGAGCGTGGAAATTTAGTTACAATGTGTGTCGTGGTAAACGCTACTGGTAACGCCATCCCACCAATGGTCCTTTTTCCTAGGAAAATATTCCGGGATGATTTTCTATATCTACACATGTACACGATACCCTGCAAGCCACCGCGAGGGTGTGTGGCAGGGGGTGAAGTTCATAAGCATGCACTACGGACATGCAAACCAGCAACTTTTCTTTGCGGTGGCCCTGCAGGGTGTATTGGAGCTGCAAACTTCTGATTGGACGCAGGCAGAAGACCTTTTAACATTTATTAAACATTTCGCGAAGCATGTCAAACCATCTCGTGGAAAAAAATGCTTCTACTACTGGACAACTAGGAGAGTCATATCTATTTACCAGCTATTGACTTCTGTAGGGAAAATGGAATTGTTCTCTTGTCGTTTCCTCCCCATTGCTCACACCAGCTTCAACCTCTTGATGTAGGAATTTATGGGCCATTCAAGCGTTATGTGACTCAGCAATGGATTCATGGATGAAATGCCATCCGGGTAAAAGAATGACTATTTATAACATTCCAGAAATCGTCGCCGTTGCCCTGCCATTAGCAGTAACGCCAAAAAATATTATGTCTGGGTTCTCTGCCACTGGAATTTGGCCATTTTAATCGACATGTATTCCCCGATTCAGCCTTTACACCTTGCCAAGTGACAGACAGCCCGAATTTGGAATTCCATCCACCTACGGAACTTGCTTCCAGCGGGTCAAGGGGATCTACGGTTGCAGACGTTCAGAAGACAGCAGAGCAACTGGATTTTAATCCAGAGGAGGTGCGACCATCACCACACGCTAGACCTTCAACCAGTGGCAATCAACGAGAAAATCAAACAAGGAGAAAGAAGGGAAAAAGGACAATTCTCACCAGTACTCCAGAAAAATCGGCCCTTGAAGAAGCATTAGCGAAAAAAAGAAACAACAAAGAAAAGAGTTTGAAGAAAGAAAAGTATAGCAAAGCGTTAAACGGACACTAGTAGTGGAGAGTGATAAGAGTGAATCAGAGGAATATTTGTTTGGCATGTTTAGATAATTATAAAAATAGTCGATCCGGTGAACAGTGGGTGCAGTGCATAATATGTAACTAGTGGGTTCATGTTAGTTGCACTAAGGGTGAAAAGCTTTATGATGCCATAACTTTTTCCGAGTAGCATTGCATGTATTTGTTAACAACATTTTTATTGATTACTCTTTGATGATTATTATATGATTACCTTAATTACACTCTACTGCTTTCAATTTAAAATGTTTTAGCATGTCATTTCTTTTTTATAGGATTGAAAATTTGCAATTGCAAACTTATATCGAAAAAATGTATGTTTCGAGGAAAAATTATTTTTGGATTTGGAAAAAATATTATAATTAGAATAATGTATTTCAATGAGTTGTATTCCATTGTTAAAAACGTATCAATCAGTGATTTTTCGATTATTATTGATTCTGTTACTATTGTCCCCCACGTGTGTTACAATTGACCCGCATGAGGGGTCAAATGTAACGGCATGCATGGTTAGAAAAAAATTAAAATTAAAAGTGAACCTTAACGCAAGTGGAATTGGTTAATAAGTACTTATAATGATAAAGTATGTTACAACTTTGTACGAAATTTTCAGGAATTTTTCGATGTTAATAGGCTGTAAATTGGAAAAAAACCCAATTTTGTTACAATTGACCCCAGTCTCCCCTACACATTTCATCCATCTAAAAAAATGGTTTCTCGCCAGCTTTGCGATATTAATCCATAGATTTGGTGCCTACGAGGAAAAGTGAACAACAAGACGTAGAGGAATATGGCAGAGAAAATCAAGGGATAGGGAGGAGTGCGAAAGAAAGAAATTTACAATGGATTCGGAGCGATCGCAAAGGGAGCCGGTAGAAAAAAATACGGATCGGAGGAGGAGGACGTCTCAAACTTGTCGGAATCAACTTGGGTGGTTCCGAATGTCAGGGCGGGAGCTAAAGGGCCACACAAGCTGGTGGCCAGCCCAGGGAGGAGGAGGCCGGGTAGGGCGGTGCGCTGGTCGATGTGCACTTGACAGCGGGAACGGTGCCAGATCTGGAGGGTGGTGAAACGACATGAAAAAAAATTAACTGTGTTACGGGGATCGGCTGATCCAAAACTAAACTTATGTAAATCAAGGATTTTTTTTAGGTCATCCCAAAGCTTCAATGTGATGGAACGTTGAATAAGATCAAAAACAATACCGTTGTCACCCATACTTACTGATATATATGAGAAAGTGTAGTTAAACGCTAATATTCGACAACTCTAAGTTCACGCAGATGTGTTGCGGGTATTTACATACGCATTTATCTAATACTATGCTAGGGTGTATAGCATGGAATGAAAAATTACCTCGCATGCATTATCAATCAGGAAGTATGAGCAATTACTATAGGTATTTAACACATAGGTACGTAAAAAATACTAATCTTTGCATACACTGCTTATATTCAACTGAGAGACACAATGCTACCATGCCGAGAAAAATATTAAACATGCAGTTAAAGACTAGTGATATATGGCTACAAATGACATTAAGTTGTCAGTTTATACAAAGTGATTTAGTAGTTATTAGTACGTAGAATAAGTATTGGTAAATTCCGCACGCATGTATAGGTATAATTAAATATATGTTCACATAGAGGACGCACTAGGCGGATACACAATAGTTCGCACAAGAGGACACTTAACAAGAAAAATAGATACACGACCGGATTGAGAATGGCGCCATGAGCGTCGAAACGTCTCCCAGTTTACTTTGTGAGTGTCTCCTTTTTTCGTGTATCTATTTTTTATTTTAAGTGTCCTCTTGTGCGAACTATTGTATAATTAAATATAGTAATTCTCGCCAAAGAAAAAACAGTATTATCAGACTCGGATAAATTCCTATGAATGAACGCTGATTGAAAACCCACGTCAGATAGGAGTTCACTGATAAGTTTTATTTATTTCTTTATTTTCCACTACCACCGAAAACAGCATCTATGGCCTTTTACATCAGGGTATTTAACCATCAACAAAGGACGAACATACACATCCATGTCCTGAGTGGTGAAAAAGTCCACTCAAGCGGGATTCGAACCCGTGACCACGACAGGTTAACAGGCGAGGACTTAACGCCGCCACCGGGGCCGACCAAAAAAAGAAATGACAATAAAAGACAATGTCCGAAAATCACACTTTGGAGCCGAATTTAAAAGGTTGTATCGGTGGTTCTAAGTATGTCCTGCACTTAAACGCACATTAGACTGGTGTCTAGAAGGAAGGAAGGAAGGATAGAACTGGAAGGAAAGTAGGAATTGAGGAGAGACAACTTGTGTCGTAAATAGCCTAATCAACATGAAAAGTGCATATGGGAGCACAGGTTAACTTCCCTTTCAAGGATTGGAGTTTGATAAAACCTCAGAAATACTCCTCTTATCTCAAATGACATCAAAGTTAAGATTGCAATTTAACTTAGACCGGATATTGAACCCAGTCTATGAAATAGGGTTTTCAGTACTATTAAATACACGAAAAAACCTGCGAGCTAACGTCAGGGTGTGTGATATGGAGTGAGAGATCGCAAGACATGAGGTACATACATGAAACTAAGAGAGAAAATGCTACTGCTGCATGAAGCCTTGTTAGACATAAAGAGTCATGCTGCACCCTAGTCCTAAAAAATGTGGCCTACCATGATCGAATACTCCCAGATATACTGTAATTGTTGGTAACTTTTCAATTCACTGATAGATGTACACGAAGTTGGGACAATTAATAGAAAATACGTTAGACAATTCGCATGGTAGTAAGCTTTTGTTTATCGCTAATTTAATACCTACTTGAAATTGGTCCTAATTTTTTTAATCTTCTGTTTGCTACCCTACAGCCAGAAGCCTAAGAGAGTATCTACTAGCAAATATTCCACAGAGAAAAAAATCATTCGCCTTGACCGGGACGAGTATCTACCACTGAAATGCAATGCTACATAAAAAAATTGACTGAACTCCGGTTCAGATTAGAAAATTGACACCAAACGCAGTGGGGGGAGGGGCAGGTCAAAGTTTTCGGTAAAAAAACAAAACACAGATCCCAGTGCTTTGCTACCAGGAGCGTAATCTACTTTGCCTAAATAATAAGGAGGGGTAAAAAGGTGGGGATGGTTTTCAAAACCCTACGGCAATCGAAAAGAACATGCAACGCCGTTGATTTACACACGAAGCGGAGTGCTCGGAAGTGACGTGAAACAGAACGAGGCGGGGCAGTAGCGGGAGAGATTTGGCAGTGTGTTTGTGATGCCAGACCCCCTTGATCATGGCCTGCTCTCAAATGTCTCTCATCATCTTTTTCCTGCGTTCATTCCCCAACCCCCTCTCCTCCATCCTACTTCTCATTTCATCCTCATCTTCTCTCTCCCTTTTTCATCTCCGAGGGATGCTCATCGGATTAGGGGACGAGGGATAAATGAGAACGAGAGAAGGAAGGAAGGGAGAGAGAAAGAGAGAGAGAGACAGGGGAGAAAAGAGCTACCTACTTACTTAAGCTGCTAGGTGAGTCAGTGGCGTTTTTCATCCGGCAAGAAGGGTGGATGAGCAAAAAAAGAAAAGGCCCGACTAATTTATCGGCGGCCAAATTAAAACGATGCTGAGTTAATTGCTCCAGAGAACGGAATAAGCATAAGCCTTCCACCCTACCCTCCAACCCCATTATGATAGCATGAATAAACTTGCGTGTGTGGTCGAATGCTTCCGCTGGCATTCGCTGTCATCGTATGTTTGGATCGGCCCGCGAGACGGCCCCTTGCTCGAATTATAATTGATTCGGTGTTCTCCTCAGGTAGCCGCTCATATTTCCTCGACTCACCTTATAAGTTATTAAATCTCGTAATGGAGTCGTAATTTTTTCGAGAATTTCACTTCCGCGAGAGGGAAGCCCCCGTAGAATTCATCAAGGAAAATGCACTGTGAGGCGAAAAATAATTTAAAAAGAGTGCAATTTTTGTATTATTCTGATGAATGAGACGACACACTCAAAGCTGGAATTCAATGCAAAATATTTATTCTCTGGGCCTTTCCCGAAAACCGTGCCATTCTGCCATTTTGTTAACCCCAAAGCATAGTGATTTCTGGTATTGTAATAACGTCTGTTGCTATTAACAAAAATACAGTTTTCGGAAAATACATTATGCTGGAGAATATAAAGCACATTCTGAATGCCATAACTGAATATGCTGGGTGCTGGTGCCATCAGCTTGTTGGCTGTTATAAAGCTGCATGAATTGAGAAATTTACGGAATGAAAATGCTGAGTGACGCAACATAGCTAAATAGATATTCTCAGAAAGGAAAAAAAGAGCAAGAGAGTGTTGAAAACTGATTAATTGCTGAATATAAAATGAGAGGAGCGGCTCTCTTGATTACAAAGCTGTTTTCGCACATGGTGCGTATTATTAGATACTAACTAATAGCCTCATGAGCCTGACGTCTCGTATCGGTTTTATGAATCCCCGTCCTGATAGATTGCCGTAATCTCCACAGTTATGAACAGCATATCCGAGATCCACTATATGAATGAAAGTTGCAGATTATTTTAATACGCTTTTGTCTCATAATGCCGAAGGATTCGTCATAAAATATGATTGATATACGTAAAATTAATTTAATATCAACTCATCCATTTCAGTGTAAAATTGATAAACATAAAATATTGTGATGCTCCAGAAATAACGTTAAAGTCAATAGCGGAAGCTTTACTTAAAAACTGCTGATAAAAAGATAGATAACCATACCATCTGAAGATCCTAGATTTTCATAACGTGGGATCTATATGAGTTTTAGAATAAACACCTTTATAAGATAACCAAATGAGCAACTCGCATGCTTTAATGAAATGAATGGCTGATCTAATACTAGAAATTATTTGATATACCTAGACATAAAATTCATCCAATGAAATATGAAAACACACAATTAAATCTGTATATTGTAGTTTTAGAAGGAGATTATTATTTTAAATGAATACTATCACAAGGCAAAACAGCGTTTTATCTTCAACTCACTTGCGATTTACCTAGAAGTGTGATTGTTTGTAAGTCGAGAGCTTAAAGGTTACAGCCACTGAATTCCGAGTCGTACAGTGGTGGCTTGAACATTAAGGTCCAAAACATTCTCTATATCCTCTAACAACACAGATATGCAGATGACAAAGATAGGCAACACAGCCTCTTTATAAGGAAATGTATGGCAATGGCACTGTAGAGGAAAACTTAGAACCAGAAATCTATTCCAAATAGGTATGATTGATGCTCAGCTTCACTCTTCTGCACATCTATACGCACCACTGAAAGGAAAATAATTTTGGATCACAGTTATTGATCACCCCCTTTTGATCATGTCACAGTTTGCATTAACAAGTCACGATCGAGTACCAAACTATTGATGATTATTTCGGTCCGTTCGCGTGCTATCAACATTTCTGCAGCGTGGGATAGGGTGATGCAACGGCCATTTGGGCCGCTGAGGGCCGTCGTTTGAAACACCGAGCCAGCAACTCTCCACGACAGCGAGCCTCATTTCTCCGTTCCTGAACAATGGTGCCCTCGCATAATGACCGGGGATAACGAGGTTGAAACCTTAAACCAGTGGCCACCTAGGCTGAATCCCGCGGACGGATGGACCCCAGGGGAAGGAAACCTCTCTCCTTCGGTCACGGAGAGGGGGCGGGTGTGGTGAGGCCGGCTCCGGAAGGGGCGGAGACTTCAACGCCGGGAGTCGGTAAACGGGGAACTGGAGTCGCACGACCCGAAGTAGGCACGCACGCATAACGTATCCGACTCCCCAAGGCTGGACGGCCAAAAGAGCCAACGGAGCGTGTTTCACTTTGTAACGGTAATGTCACACTAAAAATCGTGAGTTTGCCTATCTCTCGACCGCTTGAGTCGAACTATTGACGGAGGGAGGGACGGAATAAGATGACAAGGCCTCCGGAGAGAGATGAATGGGGGTGTCTGGAGCGTGTTACCTTCCCGTGGCCATCTAGGATATATCTGTATCCATAGATACAACGTCTGTACGGCAGCTTAAACCTTCACATGACGAAATGACCCTGCGCAGCTCTTATCTTCAAAACCAACGCTCCTGGTGGATGTGTTGTTGCAGATGCACTTAAGTACCACAGCTAATGATTTTTTAAGTATCCTATGATATTATATAGGCCACTTCATTCCTTGTTGAGAGCAAGACAAGAAATTTTCTACACATCAGTGTGGTAATAGATCTCCTAGGAAACCACTTGCGGTGAGATTTTCTGTCAATGAGTGTCTCTGTGAGAAATTGAAGGTGGTATAAAAGAAAAAACCTGACTTGTTTCCTTAAATATGTGAATATCTCGTTCATTTTGGCTCAGTGATGTAAGTACAAATAAATTATAGCTAAATCAATCAAGCTAGTCTTACCGAAAGATGGTTAATTTACAGCATACTTCAAGCATCGAAAGCAATACAAGTCCATAAATGTAGATGACGTAAAATAAAATCTTTCATCTAGAGTGATAATGGAAGGAGCAAATTTTGAACATTTTAACAGGCCGCTATGCTCTCCGATCCCTTTAAAAATATACATTTTTAATTGTTTCCTTTGAGATGATTCATATCCGTATCAAATACAAATAAAATAAATAAATTAGCCCTTTACTACGAAATATATTTTGACTTCCAGTCATTTGACAATACTAAAAAAAAGCATTGTTAAGTGTCCGATATCTTTAACATTATGAAGTGCTAAAATAAAAAAAAAACATGCTCACGTACGCGTATACACTTGCACACGTCACTGATTATACTTTTTTAACTATCCATAAGCCAAGCACACTTCTGGTGAACGAAGATATTCAAGGAAAAAATTATCAAAAATCAGTAGGCATGTCATTTCATTTTAAATGTGAAGAGTAGGTACAAACGAATACTTACTAATAGGAGGCAATTGCTAAAACTGAAGTGTTATCAACATCCTACTACCAGAATGTTATGAACAAATATAATTCAGACATATCACAATTTTTAACCTAAATTAATAATAAATCTTGTAATATTATCCACAGGTCTATAACCCTATTTCAGGGATTTGCATAATTTTTGTTATCCTAAAAACGTCATGAAATACATAAATACAGGCCTGGAATTTTGAAAGGACACACGAAAGTGAACTACAAGACAAGGAATACATGGCCCTCCAGCAGAATAATATGACTCTCCTTCGCAGACGATCATTCTATATATTGAAACATTGATCGTGTTTCAATTCAGGTGTTAAAAAGTTACTTTTATGCACCTCAAGCATCTCATGTTTTATCTGAATAAAGAGGTGAGTTTTTTGCTGAAGAGAACTCGACGCAACTGACATCATACTCTATAAAACACTTTCTAAGTAATCACAACAGAATAAAAGTGGCAGCGATTTGTCATTATAAAAAGATGCAAAAACTCACCTTGTTTGCTCTAGTCAGTCCTCGTTCTTAAGAATACGCTCATAAGATGGAACGCCGATTTTTCTTGGGGTAGTCAACAGATGGCTGAGGAGCTGAGATTTCCGCCACGAGACAGTGGTTGAGGGGAAAGTATTCTGAAAGAAACAGTGTAAGTAATGGAATGCTGATTTCTATAATGGTATAAATGCTTTACCCTGCCGGTGCTATTCCAATGAAATTCATTGGGTCCTTCATTTCGGCCACGAATGAAAAATTCAAACTAGCGTATTTTTATGCTCTCATTAATAAAGATGACTGCAATAAAACTACCTCGGACCATTATGACACCTTGTAAGTCAATCAGAGAGAATTATTTCATTCATAATCAAAGAAATACACTTAGTAGTTCCAAGCATTCAAGAAAAAAGCACATATTCCGACCCTTTTAAAAGCTCTTGATAAGCTATTCTCCCATCTTTAATCAGAGTCATTCTATTACCAATACTCGCAACTTTTCTAGGAGACTCTTATGCATGGAACGTCTTTTTTTGTTCGAAAAAATGTATATTTAAAAATTAATACTGGCCGAAAAATCTTAAAGAATTGAACATATTCATACCAGTCTATTATTATGTCATCACAAATCGAAATAAATAAAATAAAATTGAAATTAATATTCCGACATTTTTTACCGAAGATACTTATATCATTATTTAACTCTATTTTCAATAATGGCACGTTGTAAGTGAAATACACACATTCTATTTACAAACATTTTTTCAGCGCAAAGTGTTAAAAGATAACATAAACAATATTTATATCAAATTTAAACAAAAATAATATTAATTTCTGGATTTCTGAATTTAGATTGATTTTCTTTGCTGAGTTTTGGTAATTATTTATTCAAAATAGTTTGATAAAATATTTATGTTGCTGACATTATTATAATTATTCATCAAGGAAAAAAAATGTTTACCGCTTAAACGGCTCAATTTTTCATCGCTAATTATCGAGGATTTCTATAAATTTAACGTCTTTCCATTAAAAATTTCCATATTAACGGACAACAAGCAATATTAAATCACCGTTAGGTAAAAATCTGATGCGTGGGAATCTCCTTGAAGATCCATTTTGCGCTGAAGACGTTTTGGATGAGATACCTTTGCTAAGAAATGATACATTTTTTAAACCATACGGTTAAAGTTTGGGAAAAATTTCATTCCCCACATATGACCTCATATACTTTTGCACCTAGGCTTTCATGTCTATAATATGTATCTTGGATATGTTCAAAGAACTGGCTGATACACTCAGGTTAACTGAATGTTGTTATTGAGTGATTTATTTTAATAATTAACTTATAAAGGAAACACAATTGCGGAAGAAAGTTACAAAATGCACATAAAAATGAATAATAAATGAGTAGCATTACAAAATAGAACAATAATTTGACTGAAAAACTATGCTTATGATGATGATACAATTAATGATACTAATAACTGCACCTAGCCATTGAAAAAAAATATTCTTTATGTATGGACTCCGTTTTCTATCTGCTGGACTAAAGGAAATGAGGAAAAAAGTTTAAAATATGTTGTGTATCCTTCCATATATAATGATTTCTGGGTCGTGGTGGACTAGCGGGTATACTGGGGTACTGACCGGAGGGTCCCGGGTTCAAATCCCGGGCAAGAGCCTTTCTGGACACACCCATCTAAAATCCTCGCGATTCGATTTTCTGCGTGTCAAAACTTCGTAGGAAATCGCAGGTGGCCCAGGGAAGGGGACTGGCCCCCCTAACTTGCATGTGTGAATTTCACACGCCAATGGCTTAGTACGGGGTGAGCTCTACTCTAACCTACCAAAACCAACCTTCGGGTTGAATCACTGAGTGAGTGATAATAATTCCTTATTCTTCCAAAAGTTATTGATTAAGTGAATGGAAAATAAGGATTTAAGTCAAGCAATTGATGAATAAAGACAGCGGATGCGATTATAAAATACCCAAAGTACGCTATCCGTCCTACAGTTCACTGAGAAATTGCCATGTTCTTCAAAGCTCGCGGTGATCTCATCGCTGCTGGGCGATAAGTAAACTCCGGTTATGTGTATCTTACATCTCCGGGAAAGATCTGACTTGGGGTCGGGAAAGGGAAAGCGGGATTGGTATTAAATATTGCCACGAGGACACTGAGTCGAAAAAAATTATCGCCAGCTCATCATCGTTCGAGTTTAGCATACCATTTTATTTTAATTGAGCACGACGTTCGATGAAAGCTCGACATGAAACGGCTGCATAATAAACAATGCATTTGCGGCGTGATACATGGATCAAAAGAAAGACATGGATGCACGATGCGTCTCGCATGTAAGATATCGATTTTTTTCGTGCCGACACGTTATGTGCGAATGCATAGCACGAAAATGCATTCCGGGGGTGAAAATTAATCGCCAATATGAGGATATTTACAAAATGACGGTACAATAGCTGTACCAATATTTGATTATCGATATTTATGCAATGCTGATATTATCTCTGACTGGGACCAAGAGTGTCCACGCTGTCATAATAATTACCATAGATATATGAACATGATGAACTTGTCAACTATAATTGTCCCTGCTTTAATGTCAATGTTACTGGAAATAGATCCAAAATTGGTGATGCGAGCAGCCTTCTGATGACTATTTTTGATATGCGCGTCAAATTCACCAGTCATCTATACAAATACGTGTCTCAGTTACTCTCCATTCGATTCTATTATCAGCTAGCTTCTTCATATGAGCATAGTCTTCTGCTTCGTATACTCGACCAATTGTTCCTCACATTGGATATCTTTACCTCGCAGCTCTTCTATTTAATTTTTCATTCATAAATATCCTCATGGGGTCAAGATGTGACAAATAAGGTTAGGTCGTCTTCATTTAGGAATATCAAATGTTTTTTTCTTTTCCATAAGGAGTGATTTAAGACTCATTGGATATTCATTCCATCTATTTCATCTTCCCTATAATTCTAACTGATCATATGCGAATTTCTACCACTCTGACCATTTCTGTGAATGTAATTGTTCAGAGCTCGATTCCATAAAATCTTATGCTAAAGGTAGGCCGATATATGTTTGAATGAGACGTATTATTTCTTTTAAGCGTGTGTTACCGGTTTAAATTTTAATGCCTTGTTCCTCTTGAAGACAGAATGCATGAATAACACCAAATTCGGTAGCGGGAGGGAACACAAAATAGGAAGCAGGTGGGACAGGGAACGGAGATGTAATGAATGAAGAAATTCAGGAAAAATATCTTCGTTTCCTTTCAATCTGATTGGTCCGCAGTCTTTTTGTGTTTCACCCTCCGAAGTCCAAAGAATAGACGCCATAGATAACCGACTTTGACACGAGATTATCGAGGGTCGTGGATCTTTCCCTATCCTACCTTCAAACCTCGAATCTATTGACCCCGTGAGGCTATTCACTTCCCCTGTCAAAGCCGAAAATTAAAGGAAAAGGCGAGCGGACTCTCCAGCATGACCTTACACTAATGAATCAACCTTAGGTCTCTTCTCCCGATCTCATCCTTCCCCAAACACCTTCTACAACACTATTTCATCCCTCATTTAGCCTTAGTTTCCTCATTAGACTTCCGTGATGTTTTAGTAGTCATTGAATATCACTTTTTCCCTCCAACCAAAGTGATTGAATTTAAGATTTTTCCATCTGGTAGGCGAAGTGGATGACTTTTTAAAATGTTTTTATCATCATTAAAAACAAATTTTGATTGATCAGTATGTGCATTTTTGATAATTCTCTATGCTAGCAGAAAGAGAAACATTTTCATGAGTGTAATGACCGCAAACAATGTATAATTTCGCAATAGAAGTTTTATCCCCTAAATCGCATTTCGACAAGGAAACGTAAAAACTTATATTATCGCAGTAAAAAATATAATATACATCTTGGGTGCCGTTTATTTCAAAATATTTCCCCAAACAGCTAAATATCATGGTTTCCGTTTCAAGATGGAAAATCAAGCGCATTTCAACTGTCACTTGGCAAATCTTCTGCTTCTAGGTGATCATTTGGGATCAATGACCGACCAATTTAGGCATCAGGTGATCCCACGTGAAGAAAATCCCCATTTATTTATGACTTGAGTGTTGTGGTGAATAGTGAAGGACTATAAAAACAAACGGTACCTAACTTTCATGGGCGGCTCCCTCTTTACGTTATCTACATAGTGCCTATTAGTCACATTTCCACTAGAAGAATAGATTAGACCACTTCATGTGTTACTCTTTCCACCAATGAAACCTCGGAAACGTAATTAGTCCCACACATAACCACGCATAAGTCTTTAACTTCATGCAGCATGAATTCATTGCAAGACAGCATTAAATCCATTCATACTTTCATTCATGACCTGGGTTTGTTAATACGGCATCAGGGCCATGCATTGCTATCAGCAATAACGTTTCCCCAAAGTTATAATAGGTAGATAGATTTTATTTATTAATTTTTAAATATTTTTTTGCCCTTCATTTTGAGCTTTTTAATAGATTTAAGTTAAAATAGAATTTATATATTTTTAACGAGGATCGTTCAATTAAAATATGGATCGAATGAAGCGGTGAAGGTGAAATTTATGGAGACAAAATGTAGATGTTTTTCCGGATAGAAACCGAAGTAAATACTTCATCAATCCATAGGGAATCTAATGTACTCTGTGAACTGAGGTGATGAGATACCGGAAAATTAATGGCTATTGGCTAACAGATACGGATATTGAAGTGAAAAGTTGTCGCACTAGAACTGAGAACGTTAAATATTTTCCGCCTTCTATATTTGTGCTAATTAATTAACCGTTCCGAGTAATCTGAGTTGATTAATATCTTCTTATATTTTATTAAATGGAAACGGAATTGGAGCTTAATTTATTTTATTGTTCAAAGTTTTTCACCCCCGTTAAATTTCAACGGGGGCCTTTTGCTAATATATTCATATATTGCGTTTTGGACATATTTACCTGCAACCCCCATTTCTTATATCTCTCTACTAGTTTTCTAGTTAGATTATTGTAGATCGTTGTAGTCTTGTGCTGGCAATAACCATTTGTCTAAGAAGCAGAGCGAATAGAGAGTGCTTCCGTCTCGATGTATTTCCATATTTCTGCATTTACGTTTAGAGTAGCTTAATTTCATCGCATCTTTTCCATTTTAAAAACCCAAGTATCAATCGCCTCTTCACTGCTATTATTAACTCTTTACAAGGTTTAAATATCTGAAATGAATATTCATTTCCATGCAATGCGGTCAGCGAAAACTTTGAGGAGTGTTTTACAAATACATTTTGGTCGAACATTTTGCTATTCCACAAACTTTTCTAAGGTAAATTTTTTCTCACTTGTATCAAACGCCGACACATATACTGCATATACAATACACGAGCAGAATCATGGGACATATTACCAGGCGTGGAGAGAACATCAAGGAAGTACCGCGGAAGTACGTCAACGTCCAGTCGGGGAGCTCTCCTCAAAGATCAAGTCTTGATCGACACGTCTGTTTGGAGTGATGTTAGAAATGTACCTCTCCACACACGTTGACTATCAACAACAATTCCAGTACATTAGAACCTGATGCAATTTTTACAAACAAATAAAGCGAGAGGAATTGCATTATTAGTCAGTGTAATGTGTTGCCTTTTACGGTTCGTTGCCGTAGTGGTAAATTTTCCCTGAGGATTGCCGCTTCGGGAGCAGCAAGGCGGTTCAGCAGATTTATAGGATAAGCAATTTTTGAAGTTGCAAGGAGGCGTCCGCAATTAGAATGAGGAAGGTGAGTGTACATAATTAGCCGAAAGCTCATTCTTCATTGCGTCACATATAGAGTGGAGTAAGCAGGAAGAGAGTGGTTGAACGCACGCTAAACAGCCTTTTATTTTTATCACTATGTGGTGAAGTAGTATCATACATTTAATTGTAAGCTACTAATTAAGATCTATAAGAAGCACCGATATTGCTCACATTACACCTCATTGCAAGAAGGAATAGACAGTTGATGGTACAATGTACGTAGTTTATATACTTAATTTTGTACTTCTACCTTTCCGATATAGGAACCGACAACTCACCCTTTATTTACATGGTTAGAAACACTCTCACATACAATTTATTCACAGTGAACCCTCCCATTTAATAAGTTTTCCAGGCATGAATGGTTATTTCATAAGGTATATATGCAAGTTTTTTTTAATGACAGAAAAATAATAAGCTGTATGAATAGCTCGTATGTTCTTCTTAGCTCAAGTAAAATCTCACAGTGTGACCTGATTCCATTTTGTGGCATCTGAAGGAACCTAAGGAGCAGGGTGATCCATATTTGGCGCATGGTTTCACATATTTTTAATTTAAAAAACGAAATGTTTGATTCTTGCGCTTATCACTGGGCGCCCCAGATAGTTTCAAGTGCTGCAAGGAAAATGAATTCCCGAGAAACCTCCCTCACACTCTGCGAATACTCTCTCTCTCTCTCTTTTGGTATTCTCTCATTCTCTCTTCTTTTGGTAAAGCATACACAAGAGCCTTAAATATTAGCATAACTCGGAGCTTTACCACATTTTATCCGATTCCTATATAGCTATATGCAAAAGGTGAGGAAGAAGAAAAGTTGGTGAGCTCTATGAGGTTAAATTTTCTCTTTTTTTTAATATGACTTTTTTTTAATTAAAGTTTTGGAATATGACTTTGTCTGATAGGGGAATGATCAAACTGATAAGTATCATTTTGTTTAGGAGCGGTGGCTGTATTTAGATTTGTAAAGTGCCGGGACGATACAAGTTTCTAATTTCCCTTCAGGCAGTCCTGCCTTAGCATTATCGGTAGCTTTGAGGATTTTTGTACGATCAGAGATACGAATTCATTAGAAGATAGTGTAAAATCTCTCTTTTGCTATTATTTCTATGTATTTTTTAGAGATGCTGGCCTTAAGAACTCATAACTTTGATCATAACACGCCATTTTCAGAATAATATTTGGGCATTGTCAAATTGCGGATATCAACATCTGTTAAAGACCTGGATGCCAATCGATACACCAATAAACCTACAACTAGAAATTTTTTATAGCATTTTGATTCATATACACATTCAGAGAACTCTAATATGGAAAAATCAAATTGCTACATACAACCGGAAAAAAGAAAATTAGGCTTCGTCATGCAACAGAAGAGAAGAGGTAAAATCAATGCTAGACTACGAAAACAAATGCTTGTGTAGGGGAAAGGGTAACATTAATGACAGAAACAGATAAATCAAAGCTTGGTGCATTCAAATTGTTTTGCCATAGAAGAATGGTATAAATCATATGGTAATATAAATGACAAACGAAGAGGTCCTAAGAAGAGTGAGGCAAAAGTGAAAACTACTGAAAATTTTCAAAGTAAGACGGGGCAGCTTAATCGGTCATATCTTAAGACACGAATGCCTGTTAAACATAATTGATGATGAAAAAGCGAACAGAAACAATTGAAAATGAAGGTCTCGAATTAGACAGATGGAGCAAATAGTGAAGGACGTGAAACAGAACAATATTGAAAATATCAAGAGGTCAGCCGATAGGAGAATTGAGTGACGAGCTTGGTCAAACCGATCTCAGATGATGATGACATTAATTTAGATGAAACAATCACACATTTTAAAATGATTGCAATACACTCTCTTCCAAATATTTAAAATTAACTTTTAATTTTGCCGCCACAGCAAAAATAAATTTTTTTCCTTCCTCCTCCAATTTTAAACTGCTCAATACAAAATCTGGCATATTTATAGGAGAAATAAATATTGTATTTGTAAGAAGATCTCTTCCATTGGAAAGGTGTGAGTTGAAGTGATTTACATCTAGTGGAATGAGCGACTGAATTCCAAAGAGGGACGAAAATACTACCGCAAAAGTTTCGACGGAGCGAAGGGTAGGTAACGACAGTACTACACCCGGTTATAAATGTTTACGATCGAGTAACTTTAGCAAAACGCCTGTTAAGTCGTCAGAGTGTAAAACTAAGCACCGGGTCGGGGTGGTTAGCAATCCGAAACTACCCGTTCGCTTTTGCATCAGTCTTGTATCTTTCATCGCTGACCATCTCTCGCCCCCTTCACCACCACCATGCCCTCATCCTCCATTTACCACCTTCCTCAACATCCATTTCTACACTCACTCACCCACAGCGGAACACCCGCCTTGCACCAATGCTCCTACCCCTCTCTCCGTGCCGCCTTCCCGCGTCCACCTACCCATCCGACCAAAGTCGTGATCAAAACTCATCCTTCAACGAGCGCAACCCGCGGGGCAGCACGCGATGCCTTCCATGCAACGAGCCGAGCATTTAGCCGAGCATTTGCCATAAATTGGTTAGACCACCGATGCTAAAGGGAGGCCTGGATGTACGAAGGAATATGCGGCTACGTGGGGGAGGCTCCGGTCCGGGGGAACGATCCGGCGGTGAGAAGACAGGGTTGGGAGCAGAGGTATTATGTATAGAGAGACGCAGTGGTGGCGGCCGTGTTGGTCGCGGTGCGTTCTAGTAGTCGCAGGAGTTCGCCGAGATCCCCCACCCTAGCTGTTCGAGAGCAATGGCTGAGTGAGGGGTGGTGAAGAGATCGTGTGGTAGCGAGTGCATGTGGAGGAAGAAGAGGTAGTGAGGTCACCAGCGAGGAGGTCAAGGGAGATGGAGCGAGAAAGATGGAATGTGTAAGTGGCGTGCGTGGGAGGGAGAGAGGGAGTCGATCTGGGGGGGGGAGGGAAGAAGAGCGATTCTGAGGTCGGGAGTAACAAGGTGCCCCCGGGGCTGCGCTCGAGTTCGCGATGTAGTGAGAAACTAGCGGAGACAGGTGCGCTCATCTCTCCCCGCTTTGGGAGATATTTTCCGAATTTCTTCCAACGCAGGCGGCTACGTGTTTTTGCCCCCGCACACCCCGTCTCCGTAAAGTTGCGGGCATAAAGAGTTCACGAACAATAGCACGGCTATACCAAGAGTTTTCCCGAGCGACACGGAAATCCGATCGCAGAGTATCACGCGATTGGGTTGTTACGGGGGAGCTGGGAGAGCCGCGAACAAGTTGCCGCATGCCAACCCTCACAGGGTGCCAATAAAACTACTTAATTTCCTCGCGCTTGTTTGCACGCTCAGATGGCCGCAGCCGGAAGAATTATGCCGTCTAGTCCATCGCCACATGCTCGATTCATTTAACTACAACTAATGCTACACTTTGGTATGTACATTAGCAAAAATTTAGAACTTCGTTATATTTGGAAGAAGTTTAAGTGGACAGGCGGATTATCCTTTTGGAACTCATTACTACCTCATTCCCTCCCAGATTCATTCAAAGAATAAGTACATTCTAAAATTTGTTATTTGAAAATGATTTTCAAAACCCCAATAACGGAGGCATTTTTTTTCCTAACGACGAAAACCTTCACACATGTGGAGAGAAGAGTAAAAACAGTTTGAAATTCTGGGATTTTTCTTCCAAAGTCAATGCTGCGAACACATAAAAATATGTACATTTTCCTGAAAAAAATAAATAATGCTCATGATTACTTTAAAATGTATGGATGTATTCGGCATGTTTTTATTTGGGGCGAAGTTACATAAAATAAACTCTAATTCGGAGCAATGAAACAAATGATGCGACAGTTTCTCCATAGAAAATTTGAATGCTAATTATGAATGAGAGGAAAAGTACTGTTCAAGAAAAGGCTGATGAAGATTATGAAAATGCCCACGTGTACTGCCCACATGTCTAATGCCAATAGATTTACCTCCTTATGTTTTCCTTCTAGGTGTAAACGTAATTTTTGATATTGCACCACAATCAAACCTATACCATTTATACACATCAAAACCTATAACAATAACGCGTTATATGTGTGCAACGATGGCCACAAAGTATTCCCTTGCAATGGGACTCAATTCGTGACCTTCCCTGCTTATCACCCAGGGGGCAACTAGCAAGCATTAACCTTCCAGCGATACAACCCGAGGACAGCTTGAAGGATTCGATTGTTGGAATCTCCACTTTGACGACCGATTTTGCGAATCCTCTTAGGTTTCCGTTATTTTTTTTGCCTTTCTTATATCTTGTCTCTCAGCCATTCTTCTGCCTGTCCTCACATTGCACAACCCTCCTCACCCTTCCCTTCCCTTTCCGACCCTCCCTCACCTTCCCCCCTCCACCCTTATCTCCACGGACGCCAGTCACAAACAATGGATTTGTGGGACACCGCGATCGTTGATGGGACGAGGCGTGAGGAGAGGCACCCTTTGATGCATCGCTTTTGTGATGATCCCGCCGCAGATGGACGCATATATTTCCCGTCTCCGTGGCCCAGCCATCGACCGAAGGCCCTTCGCTTTCTCTCGCCGCCGATTTTTCTCCCACGAGAACCATCCTCTCCGTGCTTTCCGCCCTCCCCCGCCTCATTGCCCATCTTATCTCTCCCCTTTGACCTCGACCGCCAAGTCTTTGGCACTACGTGCTTAATTAATCACGACGGAAATGCTACATTGATTACCGCCAGAATTTGGCCGGCTAATTAAATAAAAAGGAGGCTCGCGGAGAGAAATTGCCGAAAGTTATCGCGCGTTTCATTCCACCGGTCGTGGTCTCCGCGCCATCAGGTGCCGCGTTTAAGCAATTTGCGGCTTTTAAAATCAGCAGGCATTCTCGGCTGCCCGGTCACCGATGTATCAGAACACATTACTCTCTATAGGGCGGGAGAAGTAGTTTTTGTCCGAGAGAATCGTGGGTAAACTTGTGAAAAGTGCAGCTGGAGGAAAATGATCGTGCTTAAACTGATGACTTAAAACATCTTTTGTTTCTTCGAACGCTGAAGATATGGGTGCCCTAGGTTCTAGGATATGTGTGAATATGGAAGAAGCTTTTGCATAATTTAACTTTACACCCTTTCGCTCTCATACCATCATTGTAATATTCCACCGTGTAGAGTATCTGAAAAAATGATAACATAAGGATGTTGGAATATACTAAACCTACTAGGTAAGATGTTTAATTTGGCAATGAATATCAGACGTCGAACCGATAGGTAAAATAGATTAGGTTTTGGAATTGTAGAGTTATTTTTTTAACATGTTTAGAATTATAAGGCCTAATTTCATGTGGAAAAACCTTTTAACAAATTTTGGTTGTATTCTTGAACCTAAAATCTGGTCAAAGCTCACCGGATAAGACTATAATTCACACTCAATAAATATGATTATCCCTCTATGGCATGGTTTAGATTCAGCTGACAAAAATCTGTGTGGAAGCATTTAATGTTTATTGACACTAAAATTTCACCGATTTAAATTTATATTTATCTTAGCCCGAATCGAGATGCAGTTTTTACAATTAATCTTGTATATTTCCAAAATTGAAGCAGTTGTCAAGACATACGAGATGTTGGAGATACCTTACTGAGGAAGACAATCAAGGAAAAGCTCTAAAGGTCACAGCTGGTTGTTATCCCTGATAAGGACTCTTAATCATGAACTCAACATCATACCTCAATCACCGAGACGAGCTTTAACCCCATGAAATCATACTTTAGGACGCCAAGTCTCACATTGTTTACCGCCTTTTGTTCCTTCCAGAATTTTTCAGAAATTGCTCGTAACTTTACTCAGGAAAAACAGGGTCTGATCTTCCCGGAGATGCTTTGTTTCCGTCTGCCGCATCAGCATAAAAGATTCATGCCCCATTGTGAATTTTTACAGCTGGCACAATCCCAGGACACCTGTGTCACCAATGATGAGCGTGACTTCCGGAGACGTAAACAGGGTTTCTTTGTCATAAGTCACAGAATCGAGATTCTGCTCGATATTTGCACAGGAATCAAAGCATTAAAGAAAACCCAACTCGAATGATGCGGTGAAGACAATGGAATCCGAAGGAACACTCTTGAGGTTAGTGTATTGCTTATCGCGCATCAACGAAGGCTCCTTCGGCGAGAAATATGCTTACGTTTTGTACAAGAAGAGCAAACTCTACCGTCATCATTTACGAACGCAAAAAGGAATGACACTTCGTTTATTGTCTTACTAATGTACATGTTGTCCACTGAAGGTGCATACGTGGAAGGTATTTTTACATGCAATATTTGGGAAAAAGTACATTAACACTCAAAGGACATGCCAAAAATTTTTCTCGGAACCTGTAATTTAATGAAAATATTTTTTTCCGGAAAAAAATTAATTAGTTACGAATCAATGGTTCCCTCGTTCCTTTCCAAATCCAAAGAATTGTACCTCAGCGTTCCTTCAAATTCTTTCCCCTTCCTAAAGAGACATAACCCTCCTCAGTCCAGTGCACTATTTAAGGCTTCCCCAATGTTGTCATTTTAGTCCCTGATCAATGTGTTGAATACAATCAATAGACACTGATCAATAGACACCGATTGGTTGAAACCGGATGGATATTGGAAGTCGTGTGGAAAATCACAAAGTTAGTTCTTCTTTTCAACTATGGAAAAATTCCACAAAGTAAAGGCCGAGGTTGTTTCTATGAAAGAATTTTTCCTTCACGATATCCTCGTAGAGGAGTTACATCTACATAGATAATAATTAAAACGTGTTCCCCTTAAAACTTGAAACTGGATATATGATTGTTAGACCCTTAGATCCCTTGTTAGACCTCATTTGGAATATGCTGCCAGTGTATGGGATCCCTACGAAATCGGTCTCAGTAATGAACTTGAACGTGTGCAGCGAAGATCGGCAAGATTTGTAAAGGGACGATACGATAATTATATTAGCGTAACCAGTCTATTAAATGAATTGAAATGGGAATCATTGTCAGATCGCAGGTTGAAATTTAGACTTAATCTCTTAAACAAATTCCAAGGCAATATTTTCAGTGATGATGTTAAAAATATTTTACGAACCCCAACTTACTATGGCAGACTGGACCATAATCATAAAGTTAGAGAAATTGATTGCCGAACTGACCGATTCAAAATGTCCTTTTTCCCTCGCACAATTAGAGATACGAATAACGGTAAATATGTCCTATCGGAGAGTAGCAATGAATAGCATTGGTAGCTGCATGTTGGTATGAGTACTTAAAGCTAACCCTACTAACAGAATGTTTTTGCATGTTTTATTTGCAATTTCTATCTTTTTTAAATAGTGTAGTTCTGACTACTATATTAATACTATTCCTTTTTTATGCATGATATGTAGTGCATGTTTGGTGAGCAATCACCCCCTGCCACACACCCTTGTGGTGGCTTGCAGGGTATTATGTAGATGTAGATGTAGATGTAGATATGATACGTCATCACCCCGTTTACCAAATTACCTGAAATAAAGAGCACGACCAACTTTGATGCATCACTCAGATGACCCGAAAGGTGTTTACCAAAGGTCGGCGGTAATTAGCCATGAGACTTGGTGTCTTTTCATGAAGAATGACTTCAAGCAATGATTGATGACACTCTTTTATCGACTGAGCATCTCGCCATTTCACGTTTTCCGCGCACGCTCTAAAGGGTTTTGTGCCCGCGTGAGCGAGACTTGTCAACAGACCTCGTGTTGATATTTTGCTGCCTCCAGAAGAAGAATGCCTCGCGTCGCCGACTCAACGTCGCAGGCCATTCTTTCAACTAAATATCCGTTCCCGGAGTGTGCATTTCGTGCCACCGAATCCACCAATACTATCCTTTGATGACACCGATTATGTGTCATTTCCACTACTCACCAACTTATATTCTTCTCTCTCTTCTCCATCCCTTTTCCCTTTGTCAATTTCTCTCCATGATTGTCTCTTTTCCTACGCAACTCCTATTTCTCATTCATTTGGAATCATTATCAAATTGTGCGTTAAAATTCCGATTAAATCTCCTGCAGAAATTAAAAAAGGATAAGTTCACTAAAGAAGATACAAAAATATCAAGAATACCAGTGGACTTTCGCAGGTTAGAGCATGATGATAAAAACTGGGGGATGGGTGTATGGCAAGACGAAGAATTCAAAAGTATATAATTTCCCCCACATAAGAAGGGACACTAATAGAGTAGTCATGGATACAGCGAAAATAGATGAAAAAATCAGAATAGGGATTGTAGATTATGAAGTAGAAATTAGAACGTAGTGATGTGTTTGAACATGTACACGTTTAAATATTACTAATTCATACATGATCTAAAAAAATATAAGATAAGTATTTTAGTGTATTTATAGAAATGACTAACTAAGCAATTACTATTAAATCACTTTGAATTAACTTGAAATTCTTGCTTGAGGCTTTCGCGGTTCATAGTGATGATTCAAGTAACTTTTCGGGTCTTACCGCATAATCAGGTTAGCTTGACGTAAGTTCTTGTGCTTTCCCGGCGTATTAACTTAGTAAATTCTTCTCGGGTCTTCATCCAGGTTAGGTTCTCCATCTCCGCCGACGTTTCGATAAGTGAGTCGTTCATCGAAACGTAGGCGGAGATGGAGAACTTAATCCGGATAAAGACCAGAGAAGAATTTACTAAGGTTAGCCTGACGTTTCGCAACCAGCAGGGGTCGCGAAACGTCAGGCTAACCTGATCACGCGGTACGACCCGAAAAGTTACTTTAATCAAACCAGCAGTTTATGGTAATTTATAGCTTCCATTCCACTTGTCTTTGCATGCCTAATATTTCCTCGGGGTTATAGCGTATACCCTCTCCATTGCATACAATGGATGTATGCAGTAAGTTTAGCTTGTTCGTCGACGGTTCCCTCTTGCGGTGGCATTCAGGGTATTACGTAGATGCAGATACCCGTTCTTTACTCATTTTCGTCTCTCGCAGCAGCCTTTCTGTTCCCTTTCAGTTCGATAATCTCATTGTGTTCTTCCACGTCTACTCATTCATCCTTGGATCTCATGGCTTCCTCCTCAGCCAGTCGTGTAATCGTCCGTCTCCCCGTCGTGTTTCATTATTTTTTCCCATTGAATTCGCCTCTCAAACCTCCCCTTCGAACTCTGTTACTTCCTCTCCGAGAAAAATACTCACTACAATTCTGGTTCCATCCCACAACGGTCATCTTCCTGCCTCCGCTCGCGGCCCAATCACCAACTTCCAATCCTTCACCCCCCTCACAAACCATTACATGTCCTCCGCCAAACGCGGTCCAATCGTAATTTAATAGGAAAACCCTTGTGTGGGCCGTCAGTCAATAACGCATGGCCGTCATTAGATGAAATGGAATGTTACTGCTCAAACAAAAGAGAAGCAAAAATTGACGCAGGCGGTCGGAGAGAGAGAGAGAGAGAAAGGCATGGGTTGCCGAAAGGATAGCGGGATTTTAATGATTGCGGTTCTCGGAGGAATTGAGGAGGGTCCAACCCATCCTTCCCGCACTCCTTGTTCCCATCAGTCTCAAGCCTTTTCTCTTCCTCTCCTCTCTGCATTCCCCATCCCCCATCTCGCTGCATTTTTTCCCTCTCCTCCCGAACTTAAGGTGGGCATACAGATACTTAATAGGAGTCGGTGGGGGAGGGGAGTAAAAATTCTTGTGATGACCGCTGGACTAAGGAGCGTTGGACTTATTTCTCACCTCGGTAAACAGCGCGGACAGAAAGAATAGCGACAGTCCAATGAATTTTATGGCCAAGAGAGAGGAGAGTTCATTGCAAACATATCCACGGAATTCAGCTTGAGGATAAACAGTCATATAAGTCACTAGCTAAGTGAGTCGGTGAACGCGTAATTGAATCCGTTCAAAATCCAATATAACTATCATTTTCTAACGGATTTCAAAGGTTCTTCAAGTTTATATCTTAGTCAGTGGTGAACTTGTATCAAAATGAATAGTTTAAAGTATCCTATTTTTCTCAGGAAGGATAAGTAAATATTACCCTGTTTTTCTATATGAGACATTTTCATTTATTCTCACGACGTGGTTTCACGGAAGTTCAGCATCTTTACATGAACGTGGAATTTCTGGAATTGCTGTGTAATCCTTAGTTATCCTACCCGAGAGTCACTGCCAAGTCGAACACTGCCAAGTCAAGGCTGAAACAATTTTTTTAATTATCCCCTTACATCGTGTTTGAATCATGAAAGATGTTTGAATCATGATTATGCCAAAACAATAATCACTACGAAATACGGAATATTTAATAACATCAGGAATAATTTGCAAAATCCCGGGCAATATATGTTATCTATATACTTGGAGAAAATAAATTATAATATCAGCCGTGTAATGTCATCAAGATCAATTAGTTATGCGCATATTTAATTAAATGCTCAAATTACCTTTATTTTTACGCGAGGTTTCTCTGTCTTAATATGATTCCTTAATTACGTATGCACAATGATTTAAAGTTGCTTTGAGTACCGTCATTGATAGTATCAGCAAACGCATCAGCATTTAACAAAGAATTACATCGAATTTTCAAGTCCCCAGATTAATTCTTTGGTTGGAGTGGACAATTTTCAATTTTGAGTCTCACTGTGGATCCTTTTCACTTTTTCATACTGAGATATTTCGCATACACATCGTATAAATCAGGATGAGTTAGACTGTGGGGAGATCCTCCATAATCCCAGATGGGGTGGGGGTGAAACATTAGAGTACCACAATGGATCTGTTTTTTCTATGTGCTCATTAAAAAAAGCAGAAACATGCTAAAAATAATTTTGTCGAGATGTGGTCATGGAATGTAGACGACAGCCCAATGAGTAATTCATCTATCAATAATTATTTCGCATTTTTGCTCATTACTGTATTACTAAACCGATTAAATACTGTATAATTTTAAAGGAATGCAATTCCTTTTTTCCTCTACCGACTCTCTATTGCTTAGCTCTTGCCTTACTATTTTCTTAACCAATAACCCCGTGCATTACTTACGGTGGTATTCCTTTGCCCTCTTGAAGACAGTAGCGTGCAGAGAGCTAATTGGAAGAGCATCTAATTACGTTTCACCTTAATAACATTTCAGCAGGAATCATCTTTGGCGCCGTATGTTTTGGTTGATGTCCAATTAAAGGCTAACAAACGGAGAGGTGGAAGGGTGGCAACATTTCTTACTTGCACAATCACCATAAACTCGGAATCATTAGCGCTAACCAGACTATGAATTATTCACGTGAAAATCAAGTAGATTTCCCTGATTATGAACAAACGTTAGTTTTTTTAATCCCAAATCATAACTCACGTAAGTGCGCTATTATTCCATGGCATATTGAGAGCTGTGAATACGCTAATTTTAATTTGGTACCATGTGGTTTCTAAAATTTTAAATTTAACAACGCACTTAGCGGCCAACATCTCTTTTACCAACGTGAGGTTTTTTAGTGATTTCATTAATTTCAATATTTCTATAAATATGCTTCAAATTCAATTTGTACCTAGACCATTGCTTGCTAGGACCCCTGTATACTATACATGGGTGTAGCTGTGAACTTTTTCCCACCGTTTTCGTGAATGCTTCGCATGTATCAGGTAAATGTAGGCGTAAATATAATGATACTACTACCTTCATAAGTATATCTTGATGAGTAACTACTACCTAGGGCTTTTGTTTGCATAATGAATGTCATTGCAATATGCTTACCTGGGATCAAGGTATACCTGAAGCGGATGATGCAAAATATTGTTTCCGTCAATTATAGGCGGAATTTAATTTTAAGTAGGCGAAGTTTTATTGCATGTGATAACTATGAGGTAAATGATGAAAGTAAAAATATTAAACTAAACCCATACAGCTTTGAGAAACGTAGATAAGAAAAACGATATAAAATGATGCTAAATACAATATCAAATACTAATGAAAATCAGAGATTTAGTTCTGCACCCAAAAGAACGTAATGGTCTTCGGCGGAGGGAAAATAAATACTTTCAACCCCCTGGCATAAAGCAATAGAGCGAGATAATTTCCCCCCTCGTGAACCAAGCACGATAAAGTAACTCGGTGTCAGTATTTCGCCACTTTACCTTCACATGCCTGAAGTATGTGTAATTTAAACAAGATGCCAGCATATTCCCTGGAAAAAGAAGATGGGTCTTTTTTTGCCGAATGTTTCCAAACGTGTAGTTTTGCGTCGCGATTTACATCCTGACATAAAAAAACGGTATCCAACAGAAGAAAAGATGGCCGAGTTTTTTTTTTAAATACGTCGGTGAATGTTTTGTACATTAGTACATGCTGATAAGCGTAAACCTTTTTGACGAACGCATAAAAAATATCCTCACAGAAGTTGCGGGTGGGGAGCGTAATCAGCCGGCTAGTATCCCATCGCGTAGGATTGAAGTCCCTCTTGAACTACCATATCTTTATTTTTGGGCAAGTGTTTTCTGTCTTCATGTTTTCTACTTTCATTTTCAAAGCTTGTTCAGTTAAATACTAGTTATTTATTGAGTTTTACTCGTAGAGCACTTATTGTCAGTACTCTCAACGAACGTTTATCAAACTATGGGGTCAAACGTGGACCAATTCTTAACATTTATCATGAGTTTGCTGATGCAGACGCCGGGTTTTTCTCCACCTTTTCTCTCACCTCCATTCCCTGAAAACTTCTTGCAGCTGCCCTCACCCACCCATTAAGGGCATGGTGCAAATAACCTCAGCTGTCGACCACCTTCTCCGAATAATCAACAACAACTGTAGCTTAATGCATGTCACGACTTCCGAAGCTGAGGAAAGATATTGAAGACTGGTTATTTCCACCCCATATGACATAAGTTCATGGCGGCTGTCAGGTTGCGAGGCAAGTCACGCGGTTCGGACATTATGCTAGGTCAAACCTGCCGTGTTTCAACTGAGACAAGGACTCGCGTTTCTTCGGGAGCACATGGACAATATACCTATCTTGTTACCAATCCATAAACAGCGAGAATGTATGGGGTCTGAAACAGATTCTCGTGTTGAAGGGACGAAGGAAGGGAGATGGAGGGCTCATAGATATTTGAAGGCTTGATTGGAATAGGGAAAATTAGAGGTAGTCGAAATAGCACTGGAGTAGTGCCGCCTTAGCAGGAGAATATTTTTTTCGGGAGTGGATCAAAGTGGCTCATACCTGATGGGACGCAGTCGTGCATCGACTGGTTCATCACGCTTCTCCTCCCTCCAAGCACGGGATAGTCGACGTGTTTGAGTAAGCTGGCCGCTTCACTGCGGTGGTATGACTGTGGATGATTGGCCAGAAAGAGGCTCGGGAAATGGAATACGAAGAAAGAGTAAAAAGTTTTGCGGGTTGAAAACACTGCGTCGAACCATTCGTCGTCGATTGTTTGCCGAAGAAAATTGAGATTGAAAATAATCTTCATCGACATTTTTTCATTTTTATAAATCCTTTCCTGGACCCTCTCGCCTTGAGAAATCAGCGCACGTTGATGGATGCAATATTGAGCTATAAAGATTGATTCTCAGGGATATGGTTGGAAATGAACAAAGCGTGTGGATGCCGATATCCTTGGTTAAAACTTTCCACTTGACCGCACTGAAAAATATAATCAATTTTGCTTTGACTTTTCCCATGAGTAATAGGAGAAAGCATTTGCAAAATTAGAATACAATTACTTTGTTCTTGAAAGCAAATGAAAAGTGTTTGATCACGTCTCCGAATTTATAGCCCATATTGCGTTATGAAGTTATGAAAGTAAGACAGAGTAATATTTCCGAGAAATATGCATGGAAAGCTGATATTTGGAGGAATATTTAATAGTTTAATTTTACAAGGAAGAAAACAAAACGATTACGCTGAATTGAATTTTCGACTAAAATCTTTCTTTTCGCCAAATAATTTTGTAAAATTACTTTATCAATTTATGTTGACTCAGGAGGAAGCATACAATCTGTAGTGCTCTTTAGCGTTTCCCGAATTCTTAGTGCTGACGTAATTCAAGTGTAATTCACTAGATATCCTTATAAAAGGGATTGTAAGGGCTAAGATTATACTGCATTTAATAATTACCGGTACGACGAGAAAAATAATACTGTTGTAATTACGCAATTGAGAGAGGAATATGGAAGAACCATGCAGAAACGTTACGTTCACGATATCACAACTACGGTCAACGATTTTATTAAAATACACGTTATAAAACAATAAATATAGGGTGTTTAATTTTTAATTTTTTATTGAAAGGAGAATCAATTATCCTCAGTCAAATATTCTTAAATTGGTTTGACGCAGATCTCCAGTCAATTTTCCTATCTGTCAAGAAAAAAGGGAGCAGAATTAGAGCTATGACAGTCGGCTACCTGGGATAGTACTCCTAATAAAGCAAGTAGGTTTTAATTGAATCCCAAATCACAATACCCACTGTCACCTTTGAAACTCATATACATGCTTACGCACCTTGAAACTAATGGTGTAAAAATGCCTTCGGATAAGGATTATACTATCTTTAACCCCTTTTTGGTCCATTTCAATACCAACTTTGATGGTACTTAACTCGAGGAAACCAAAAATAAATCTAGAAGCTATTTAAGCCAAAAATGAATGCAAATGGAACTCAGAATAAAAACCTAAATTATATCGCCGGAGAACCAAGTTATGTGATTGCAAAACTTATAGCAACGATATCCTCAGCAAACAATGTTCTCCCATTGGTTAGTGTGTATACTCAGGGTCATAGTTACCAAAAAAATTAACGGATTAAAGTTATAGTTAATCTCCGTAAAAAGTAACTAGCTAAAGTTAAAAGCTACTTTTCTGAAAAAGTAACTGATTAAAGGTAAAGTTAAAAAAAGTAATTTTTAAGTTAAAAATTACTTTTTCAGTTTCTTTGGCAAATTGGATGCTGCGGTGATAGAGGCCTTGATAGCTTGTTTGCTTTTACAATCAAAGCAAACACTGGAAAGAGTCATTGCGATTTCTTCCATCCGTATTCAACTTGTTTTAAAATATTCGAAGTGGGGATTTTCGCCGTAATTCCATTTAATGTCCAGAGTGTTGGTAGTCAGGTTTCCTAGTTTCTGCTGAAAGGATTCGAAAATTTTTCTAAGGTGAAGTTCCGATTCCGGGATTTTAAGCTGTCGTCAATGTAAGAATATCTCACGAACCGTTGCGCGCCTGTAATTTGCCGCAAAAGATTGTTTTGAGAGGTAGAAAGTACTTTAAGGTTAGGTTTTGATATCGATCCTCACACTGCGATGTGAAGTATACCTTCACAATTGTAAAAATGCAGTGAAAATGGCTTAGTTTCATAGAGTTATAGTAGATGCTAGGGGCGTGCCTGCGCATACTCTTTCGCAATTTACAGGTGGTCTGATGTATTGACGACGCGATGTCGCCGAGTAAGGCATACGTAGACGCGCATTGTGACAGATACGTTAGTTTGAGTGAATCCCACCTTCTCGTTATTCGTAATTGGTTTTTAGGCGGCCCTTCTTTCTCGGCTTCAGTTACGTAGTATTGATGACATGATATCACCAAGTAAGGCATACGAGCCCTTTAGGACATTATCTTCGCGTGGTTTCGTAATTTCTTGTATGAGGGTACGTTCCTAAACTTCTCTCACTCAGGTGAGAGAAGTTTAGGAACACTCAGGTGAGTACACACTCAGGTGAGAGAAATTTAGGAACGTACCCTCGTACCCTCTCATCTCAACCCAGCTTTTTTTTTGGATGTATTCGTCTCGCCCTATTCATTGCAACTACCCTTGCATTCTTAGATACCGTTTTATTTTCCCATTTGTCTGTTGGGCAAGCTTTACGCACTAATTCTAATAGGTCGACATTTGCCAAATTTTAACGAAAAAAATTAACTGAAGTTATTTTTGTATTAGTTAAGTATAACTTTAACGATTAAAAGTTAATTCATCATTGTATCAGTTGTGTATAACTTTAACGATTAAAAGTTAACTTTTCTAAAAAGTAACGATTGAATTAAATGGTTAACTGCATTTTCACGATTAATTATAATCGCTAATCCCAGCTATGGTCAGGGTGGACCCCATCAGTTGCTAAGTCTGATGACGCGTCACATTCACACAACAGGATAGGGGAGCAGGTTTCTTCACCTGTTTTCCCGATGGTTATCAATATATCTGGCGCTCTGAAAAATATTTATTTGCTTGCAGCTTGATGACCACTTCTGAATTTGAATTCTGGTATTCTGTATTTCTATCAATGTACAAAAGGACTTCTCATAATGTTTAAATCTGGGGTAAAACGGGTAAAATCCATACATGCGACGTAAAGCTAACCTTAAAATTCTTTTCCTTGAATAAATTTACTACACAATTATAGTCACTAAGGAAAAATAAAAATGGAAAAATAATACGTACACACTCATATTAATAGCTTATATTAAGTAAATCAGTCGCCCTATCGTCAAATTAATTTATTTGCATCCAAAATTTTGATGTAGCTCTCTCTTCGTAATGATATATCCTCTCCATTGCCATTTTCAGAGGAGTACACTTGCTCTGTGGATCAAAAAGTCAGTTAACATTATCCTCGAGGCATCTTATTGTGTCGTGACCATGCGAGGATACAAATTGGCATGGTTTTGTGAGGAAACGTATCAGAAAGGTCAAACATTTCCTATCCTGTAATTTATCCCTCCCTTTCTTCAATCATTGCGCAATCATACTTCTGTATTAACGGCTCTCCACCAGGGCGGCGATTACCATCGTTATAACTGAATTGATCACCCCATTAACGTGTCCCGAACGTTACCCAACTTATGGATCAACTTTGTCACGGTGATTAATAAACCCTTTTAAAAGCGTAGATCCTTGGACCGATTTTTAATGCGCCCTCGCAGAGACCGCTTGGGTCCAGTCCCGCTTGCCGCCGCTCTTTACCATTAATTCGCGCTCCCGCAGACGGGAATTTTGATAACACGAGCCGATAATTTGCTCCGGCGGGAACGGGGAACCTGTTCCTGAAACGCGCGTATCCGTCGGAATAAAAACGGACGGATAAATAGGAGCGAGCATGCCCCGCACTCGAGTCATATTTCGAACTCCGCTCGATATAAATTATTAACAGCGAGGCCTCAGTGCGCCGAGCGGTGGTCGAGCCGCGGTATACGAAGCGAATCCTCCAAAACCGCGTCCGTCACATATTTAAAAATTAGGGCTACCGCTCTCCAGAGTGTGTTCAACCCCGTTCGTCGACTCGCGGTCCTTTTGCGACCGCCTGAGACGCTCACGGCGCGTATGTTTTTGCGCGGATCGGAGTGAAAAACATGTCCGCTGGAAAAAACTTCCCTCGTTCCGCTCCGTGCCGCGTGCGTACGCTTGTCTCTGGCATGACAGGACCATGAAACCACTAGCCATATTTCAATGCGGATTTGCAAGACGGAATCCAGCGATCTAGCGAATTCGAAAACCGTCTTTTCCATAGATTGCGTAGCAAGACTTGTAACGATAAATCGTGGTTTTTTTAATTTTACAGCCAATAAATACGCTGTGATATACTAGGTTATATTTTGGAAGGAAAAAAATTAGTCAACATGCATTGCTTTTAAAAGTTTATACGTATGAGTGGAATTGTGTGTTTCCAAAAATTAAATTAATTTCAAGAAATGTAATCTAGCAAAGAATAACCTAGCTGAGTCACATACTGCTATGAATTATAGCAGAATTTCCACAGGGATAAAAAAAAAATCCACCTTGACCGAGGCGAATAATTTTCTTTGATTTACTTGACTGCACAATAATTGTCACTACGGAAAAATACAAACGTAAAAATAATACTTAATCCTGTTAATGATTTATATGAAGTTAATTAGTCGCCGTATCGTTAAATTAATTCATTTATTTCAGAAATTTCTAACCCGGCACTCCCTGATTTCCGGCCAGTGATATATCCGGAGGTACCGGGTTAGAGTCCCGGTCAAGATAGATATTTTCGCTATAAATATTCTGCTGTAGTCTATTTAATTTACCCATCGCTGGATAGCAAACGCAAATGAACGATGTAGGTACATTCAACTCGCTGCTCCGACGCAGTCTGGAGAAACAGTGCTTAGAATGAAAGCCACCTCCGACGGCGACGCAAAATCGGGTGCATGGAAATCGAGCGTCACCCTTGGCCCACAAGATGGTGACCTATTTTATAACCCAATTTCGAAAACAGAAATAAGCTCTTTTGTCCTATAAGTACGGTGTGTAAAACAATGTTTCATAAAATCACCAATCAACGACATTAAAATTGGTTTTACGCAGCTGCTACCTCCTGTGTTCCACGGGCTAACTTAGATGATGGTCATCTTAGGTTAAAATTCGTTGGAAAGTAATCAGTTTTCTACGGGAAAGGTGTGAAGCTGGCAAGACGATCGGGATTCTATTCAGGCAACCGAAATTCTATGCTCTTCCTGGTGTCTAGCGGGCAGCTAGATTTCCATTACTTGTCGCACTCATCAACGTGGGTAGGACACCAACCGAACATACTCACTAAGGCGAAGCAGTGTTTATTTTTTATTAAAGACCCTTGGATGTGTCAAGGCACATGGCGACTCCGCTTGAAATTTCCCCTTCCTTCCTCCAAGGCACGGATACAGCAGCGATCGCGGTGTGAGAATACCGCTGGGGACACGATTGAGGCATCCGCAGACTCACCTACCAGCTCCAAAATCGTGGGTCAGTGGTTGATAGCGATAGAGGAGAGGATGAGTAAGGGCAAGGGAACTTCAGGATGGGTGTGGAGGATACTAGACAGGGGCGGTTGGACGAGAATGAAGCTGTCGCTGGGCTGATGTGTGCACAAAGAAAGGCGCTTCGCGGAGGGTGGGTTGACAAATATCGAGCCGTTTTGTGGAAACGGCAGATAGGACGAGGGTGGTCCTGAAGGGGGAGGAAGAAGGAACGGGATTGGACGGAGCCACCTCGGTTGTGAGGAGGTCTGGGAGACGAAGAAGTGGAGGCAGAGAGGGAAATGTATATAAGGTTCATGAAAGACAACCTCGTCTCACTCCCTCCCAACGTTCCCGCCTCCCGACAGAAAAAAAATTCCCACCTCTCTCTCTCTCTCCTCATTCTCCCGTGCCTTGCCCTTCCCCTCCGAGTCGAGGAATGCGTGGGAGTGCTAATTTCTCCCGTTCCGAGTCCAAATCCTTCTCCCGACCCCTTCTGAACTCTCCCGTCCTCCCCTTAAACCTCCCCGAAAAAAAGCACTTCCCTCTTTCATGAAACGCACGGGGTGAAAAAGATTCAAAAGGGCACAAACCACTTTCCCCCCACTCCTGACTTTTCTCTCTCCTCCCCCCAAAACCAAGTGCAAACACACTCAAACAACCAACCCCGCGAACACAAACACACTACATGTGCACACAAGCGTAGCCAAACTCTTTTCGCTGTTCCTGTGGGAACGTTTGGGGGAAGATAGATATTTATATTTTTTTCCTCATCCAAACGCTTCGACCGCCACTTAACACATGCTCCGATGTTGACTCTCCGTTTTAGTGAGTTGTAAGGATAAGAGAGTTAAGGATGTTTTGACCTATTCCATACTACTGACTACGTTTCCCTCTCCTTTTCTCAAAGTCTCCCCCAGGGTTTTGACCCGGTCGAAGAAAATTCGAAACTTGATTGAAGACTTGATTACTAGTAAATCAGTAGAAACTCTCCAATGCAGAAAATTTCTATTCTTATCCAATGCCGGGAACTAGCGTTATTTTCCTGGCATTCCTACTACTAGAGACATTTAATTTGATATTATTACCTAAAACAATAGCGAAGCTTTATTCACGCGTAAACCACATATTTATGGCAATTTTTTCAGATATTAGTAGATTTCGTTTTTATGCGATCTATCAGATAAATTATAACGCACCGTCCAAACAATGATTTTAACCCCAAGAGATATGCACAGCAGTCATGTCCTGGGGGTGTGTGCTTGAATAGTTTGAGATTATTTTCGTAAGTAACCAAGGACTCACTCGTATGATTTCATGAGAGTGAGTTCTATTACACACCATCTTGAATCTTAACAACTTACTCGCACGAATTCGTATATGCGAGTCCTTATACGTACCGAAAATCAGTTGCGTTCCGCAATGAATCTCAAAGCACATTCAAGCACATCTTCCTGGGTGCCATTCGTACCCGCCACATGTGAGTTGCCGGTCCAGTGCACTATCGACATAGCTTATTGTTAAGTGACGTAAATTGGAACTACGTAAGTACATTTACACAATGAAATAGTCAAAATTATCAAAGGATAATAAACACGATGAAAAGACCACTACGGAAATGTGACGAGAAGACAAAAGAGCGTTGTTAATGTTCACAAGTTAGGCTCAACCTAGAATATGCAACCGAAGCATGAGATCCGAATGAATTAAGTTTGGTCAGAGGATGAAACAGTATGCAGTGTAGAGCTTTTAGGTAGAACGTGCTACCATTGGTTTAGCATTGTTTTAAAATTGATGAAAGAATTTGGTTGGAATCATTATCAAATCGTTGGATAAAATACCATTTAAATACCCTGCATAAATTTACAATCGATAGGTTAACTGAATATTTTTGATATATATTAAAAACCCGTGCATACGCTGCTATGTTTTACCTGATAAGTATGATTAAGGCGATAGATTACCGTACTAATAAATTCAAAATGTTATTTTTCCCGCGTAGTATAAGAGAACAATAGGCAGCAGAGCAAATCTTGACGTATCGTTATCGTATTTGAATTATTGTCAGGGGAGTCTGTAGTGGTAACTCTTAGTTGCACCAAGTATGCCTTCGTAGCTCTTAGTATAATCTTTGGTAATTTTTACCCCCTGCGAACACCCTCACGTTGGCTCGCACGTGGTATTCCTAGATGTATATGAAGGAGGGATGGATAATTGTAAAAATAAAGGAATTACGGGTGAAGAGATACTTCTTCTGCCCCTTTTTTAACGAGTCATCAATAGTGTGGTGAGAGACCCCTTCAAAAGATGTAGAAGTGAACGTGAAAGTACCCTCCAAACTGCAATTAGGTATGTAACGGAATAACTATATAAAATCCGCCAATCTGGATTCAAACATGGGCCTTTGGGATGAGAGGCCATAAGGAAAGACACCAAACCAACCCAACCAACGTAAATCATTTTAACCCCGATAAGTGTTAGCTGTAGATATATTCGTGTAGTTATTTAAGGGAGGCGACCGAGAACTGAGGCCATTTGCCCCGGAGAGGATAGGTGAATATCTGTGTAAAGGAATGTATTATCAGGAAACGGAGGAAGGGTGAAGAGGAACCTGCGTCGGCATTAGCCGAAAATCTTTGCTACAGCCGGATTTCTTACCCGGTTCCTCGGGATGAAGGATCAGTGCTCAAAACAGCACACTAACGCGATCCTATTGGTATTCGAGTCCAGGATACGTACATAAGATATGTAACAAGAGTGAGAGGAATTAGGAGAGAAAATTGAAACAAAATCTCCTACACAACCTTAATGTTACCTTTGCTCATTTCTCCACGACGCATTTTCAAGTAAAGCTCAATTAGCGTACTCAGTTATCACAACATAGGTGTAGCCGAAAGTTGTAGTACTAGTATGGTGCTTGCAGTTGAGCATTTCAGAAATCAGTCAATTCATATACACTAAACCGATTCCCAAAGATAATTTTTAAACCAAGACCTTTAGGTTTCCTTGCCAGCTCCTGGCAGCAGCACCCGGCACAATATTTGACACTATTATGAGTCATGGAATAGTTTAAAAAGTAATCTGCTCCCCCAATACGCATGTCGATTCTCACAGATTATGGAATAGGTTGTCGTGTTTTGTGCTATTTTTTGTTATCAAAACTTAAAATACGAACAAAGGGAGAAAAAATCGGTGCTATGATAACTAGGCAATGGAATGTCTGAGCAGTAATACCATGACATGTGTAAGAAAAATAGAAAAATATTCTTTTGGGATTTCAGATAATGGAAAAAAAGATGTTCTAAATCATTTACTCAACGTATATTTCTTAGCATGACATTGTTTGTTTCTCGTCATTCATTCAAACATTTACTTTGGCAAGAATTCGATCAATGAGCCTAGACCGCCTAGACAGTGGCGTCCGTGGAGTATGCGGTATTGTTCCCATCGACCACGGAAGTCGATAAATGCTGGCGCCAATCGTCCGGGAGGCGGTCCCTTTTTCCCTCTCTCACTCTCTCTCGGTATTTCCACCCCCACCTCCATTCCCAGCCTCCTCCACGCCGCCTATGCAGAAACCGCTCCACCCTCGAGGCTCGATTCATGCCTCGTTCCAGAAATTTATGTTTATTCATAAGTTGGTATCCTTATGCCAGCCTCCTTCGCCGCCGGCCTGCGAATAAGGCAGGCTCACACGGAGCTGTCGGAGTGCTATGCAGAGTGCTAAAACTTTTTTTCCACTTTTCACGCGGCCTCGATCGGAGCAATAAATTTCGGATACCTGCTTCGTAGCTGAGCACAAACTGGGGCGGCGCCTGGTGGAATGGCAGCCGACTCTCACGAGTTGCGATCGATTCTCGGGGACGGCAGAGAGTTTTTCTTAAAGATTCCGTATCGAGAAAGAGAGAGTCACACACTATGAACTTTCGTCGCGGCATCGCGAGAATCGAATGAGGATTTCACACGGTGGGTTCAAGATATCTAACTCCGTAAGTCCTCTTCAAAGTATCGCAATGACACTAAATTGTCCTGCCATCCTTTCACGTGAATCGTAGACATATTGATTTTTTGATTTGAAATTAGAAATAACTTGGTAGTGCCAACGATTTACTGGTGATCTCCATTGGTTTCATATTATATGATTAAAACTTAGTCAAAATTACATCAGTTTATGAACTGAAAATAACACTAGCGTTTGAAAACTGGTAAAAACATAATACCTACGTGACGATCATAATTTATTCAACTTCAAAAATGATTTTGTTAATGAAGAGCTCCGGAAATCTTGTACCTTTATTGGAAGGCAGGTAAGAAAATGTAGGATAGAGCCGTTAAAATAACCGAAGGCAATGAACCCTAAATTCACAATGTTTTACATGTTATTCAAATTGTGATATGATCCTCTTTAACCTTGGAGAAAGGCCTGGAGATATCTGCTCTCCTAAACTATTCTGTCCTCTGTTTCAATTCTGTATTGTAAGGTACGATGCGAAATATATCTTTTTAACTGGCTGCTGAAAGTAAAGTCTTAAACTACTGAAACATAGCTTGCTCCTGTCGAGCAAATCAAACCTGCTTACTTCTATCCGCGAACCAGGGATAATTGATGTCTTCAGCACTTCAATTAACGTTCTCGCCCCGACAACAATGTACTCAGTGCCATTTGTGTTTCCATGATTCTTGACTCCCGACACAAAACCCGCTCACTCTCCCCGCCACTGACCTATCCAGCCCATCCACGCCGACGAAAGCACTTAAAATGCGCCCTAATGGCTAAAAGCATCGGAGCAATTATTCACGCCTAATGCGCGCAGTAATCCGAAGCGGTGAGGAAAAGCGAGGGGCAGGAATGTGAGAGAGAACAGAGAGTGCAGCGTGGGAGGACGGTGGACTCTGACAAAGCGGAGGTATTCAGGAGGCAAGGGAAATACTATGGGACTACCCTTTACCTAAGAGTGATGCATGATAGCACCTTTTACTGCTGAGAAATTCTAGATACGAAGTCAAGAGATTATAGGAATACCGGAGTACGGATATCATTTGGAAAATATCGATTTAAATTTTGTGCTGCTTTAAATTTTGTGAGAAATGATAAGTACGTGTATTTCTAGCCGTTTGGTGCATAGTATTTATGGCGAAATATTCTTTTCGCCGTAAACAACTTCTAACTGCACCTTTGCAACTTTGAGTTCCAACTAACCATCATCCCTACATTGATTAAATTAATTACCCTTAGCACGAACATGCAATCACGTACGTTATATGAGATATATATCCAGTTTTAGTAATGCATAGCTATTATCTTTCAGTGGTAAGTGCAAACAACATGCTTAGTGATGATTTGACGCTCAACAGACTCTAAGAAGATGATTAACATTGCATAAAGTGCGGATGGATTCATATGATGCAGGGTGAATATGAGGCAGAGCAACACAGTTTCAGGATTTTGGTGCGAAATAAGTTGGGCAACCAATTGGAGGTAGTTTTAACGGTGGAGCACACTTCGATAGTAGTAATTTGGATTGGACAGCTGGTTTCGGGCAAAGGTCAAATGTTCCTGCTCGCCAATTATTGAAGAGGTATACGCTGCATGAAATTTAGGAGTTCATCTTCATCAAGCTCTCAGAGAGGGTATGAACCCAGGAGAATAACGTAATTTATGGTTGCGTAATTGAGGTAATTCAGTTTTCACCATTGAGGTAATTCAGTCAGCGTTGAGATTCTGTGCTCGAAATTATAACAATCAAAAGGCGTAGAATCTTCACCTACAGTACGAATAACGCTGGGCTATTAATTGGATTCTGTGAATCTCAGTGACCGAAGAGGTGGTAGATATGAGGTTTGCAATTGAACTAGATTCAAAGGGTGCTGATCACATTTTTTCAAAGAACAACGTAATCTATTTAATTCGTATGCATGTAGTTTAAACATATTGTTAGGGCATCCTTGGTTATAAGTTTTATCTGACATTGAAGATAATAATTAAATTTGATAAATTAAAAAAATATTAAGACCTGCTCATAAATTTCCTGAATAAATAATTACTTTTAATTATGCTGCCTTCAGGTATAGGTAATAGCCTTCAGAAACCCCACACTGAAAAGAATTCATATGGACTTCAAGTTGGACCCTGCAGTAGTAATTGTAGCCCCAGAAATTTTCAAAAGAAGGCTATTAATAAAACCAGAATTTCGTTCATGGGATCTTGATCGTAAGCGTACAGATAGAGAGAGAGATTGAAATCTAGAGAGAGAGTCAACTCATATTAAAGCGGTACTATTTTTCCATGCCAATAAGCACTGCAAGCATGTTGAATATTTCCAGAAGAATAAGGTTCGAAGTACAGACCTTCGGCTCGGCAATCAAAATAACCGTAGTTCACCCGTAGTTCGAATCTTGGTACAAGAAACGTTTTTCCTACAGCAATTTTCAGTACAACCGCATGCCGTTCATAGCAGCAGTAAAAATTTTATATTGGTGGGTTATTGGCCCTTTATGATAATTAATCCAATTTATCCTCGTAGATAGTAGCATCCTTGAATCATAATTCCACCTTATAAGTTCCGTATTCTATGAAGGGTAATGGTGAATGAGACCTAGAACCTATACTGAGGATAAGGCTAGTGTGGTGGTTAGTGGTTCATTAGGTTAGGCCCAGGTTTAAATCCTAGCAATGGAAGAGATTTTTCTTTGGTTTGCCGGTTCTTAATAAGTACTCCCCGCATAACACCTGAATGCTATGAGGAGAGCGCTTTAAGCGCAATACTCCGTAGGTACGTCCGATTGGACGTTAAACCGTGGTCCCCTTGGCGCCTTTCGTCAAGGGTAGTCTAATGCCGACACCAGTTTTCTCTTTTCTCTTCCTCTGTTCCTTGAATACTTGCTTTCTCTGCCCAATTATCCACCAGCTTATCCTAAATGGTTAAAATTTCATTAACTGACGGTAGCCTCCCCTGATTAATACCTAGAGACCCTCCGAAAATTTTCCATTAGGTTCAGGAATCCTGGGTAGTGTGGTAGTCTGCGCATCGGCGTGGTAAGATAAAGTTCTACGCTTCGACTTCCGGCCCAGGAAACTTTCCCTCTAGCAATTATCAAATCATTTGTGAGGTAGCCAAGAAAATTTGAAACTAGCATAACTGTGGTGCTATTTTTTAACTATAAAAAAACAGCAGCATAAGAGAGCGATGAAAATGTTTTCTAAGTACATCAAGAAATTATATGCCATGACCCATTATATCATAACCCTCCTTTGTGGGGGAGGGTCCCTTATAATGGGTCGATGTAAGTGAAAAGATGAGTGTGTCACTTAATATGTCGTTTACTTACTGCCGGAATTCAATGAGAAGACTTTCTGGAACGACACTTAGGAGATTGATAGCTGCTCCAGGATTTTGGAACATTACGTTCTGAGGCACCAAAAAAAATAGACATCAGTGACATAGGACCAAAAATACTGCAGGCATTTGAAATTGACTATAAATGCTGTATAAAATGAAAGTGATATATTGAAATATTGGATATATATTGACATAAAGAAAACAATAAAAGGATGAGGAGAAAAGTAAGTAAATGGTGGAAAATAGGAGTACAAGTGGATATTTTAAGTCATCGTTGATAATTATCAGCGATTCAAAGATTGGTTTGACGGAGCTCTTCTCTCGATTCTAGGGTGGAAATGCATATGTAGTAGTTATTCTTGAAAAGTGACTGACAGCCGAAGTCATCGCGCCATTTAGAATAGGTGGGTAATTGGAATTGGGTGGTATTTATTCAATGTGCAAGGGAAGGATTGGGTGAAACCCCGCGTCCTCATTAGCCTACACTTGATGAAATACACCAACGGATCCACGGTTTAACGCCCTATTCGGCGAAGGGAGTCAAGAACACTAATTGCTCCCAACATAGAATCTTATAGGGGACCAGTATACCAAAAACTTAATCTGCTTTTGTCGGTTATCGATCCCGGGCTCTCAAGATTGGAAACCAATACTCCACCATACCAACCAGATACCACTCCATTTTCCATTCCACTCACCTCTTCCAAATTTCACCTCAAAATCCTTCAACATTTGTGTCACATATTTCGTACATGGTCTTCCTTTGACATCTTCCCGATCATTTCTCAATCCACAACTATCTCCATAAGCCTGTTATGCATTGATGAACGTAAACCATTAAAAGGGAAGCGGTGGCAACCAGGAAAAGATATGGGGAAAGTGGAAAGAAGAAAATAGGATGCAAGGATAGAATGAAGGGGCATAGAATATGTAACAGTAATAATTTAAAGAAATAAGTTTACAAATGTAGTGGAAACTGAGAAGTGATTTTAGGTGGTTAGAACGTGAAATATAATGGCGCGTGTGATACGCTCTGATTAAAAGTGCAACGCAAAACATTTTATACAACTATGAGTAGAAAATCATTCCGCTAATGAAAAGAAAGCATATATCATAGTACATGATAGTCACTGCCCTGATTACACAGGCAAGAACAAAGAAATGGCTGATGCTAAATATTTTCTAAAAATCTCTCCAAGGTTCAAACCGGTGCTTCCCTTCCCGTCCAGGTGACAGGGGTCATAAAACCTTTCACCCCATCGGCGCCGACGAGGGGTGAGGCACGAGACGAACGAACTTTCACCCTCTCGAGTCACTCTCCAATGCTCTCTGATCAACCACCCCTTCGGCAGCACCCGACCCTGGCTTGATTGAGGCACAAGGGGGAGGGGGATGGAGAGAAGCGAGACTGAGTATCCGAAGACAGCAACGTGCAACGCAGGAGTATTGCGTGGAGGGGAGAACCGTAGGAAATCAGCGGGATTGAGGACGAGGAGAAAACAGGGAAGGAGGGAGAGGTAAGCCCATCTATTTCACCGCCTTTGGGAGAGGAGAAGAGGAAACCTCTGGCCAATCAACGCAATCGGCGAACGGCGACTCCCTCAAAGGGAATCTAGAGAAGAAAATGGAATTATGTTCGGGGAACTGAGGAAAGTGCGCGGAGGGAAGGGTAGTGGTAAAATGAAGAGAAAGGGGAGAGGTAAGGGTGTTGGAGAGGGTAGGGGGGGCCGAGAAAGAGGTAGCGGGATAGTGGCTAGCGAGTGATACGTGGATAATGTGATCTGGTCGTAATTTTGATCGATACTTTGAAAATAATAAAAATTCCAACCCCCTTTCTCTCTCACCACAATCAAACGACTGAGAGCGATTATATCATAATCGTCCTACGGTATGCAAGGAAAAGGTCGGCTTCTTTTCCTTCCGTTGGATATTAAAGCTGGGTGCGAAATCATCTTCCCTCTCCTCTTGTTTCGGCGTTAGTTTGGGAATTACTACCTGTGACCTCGTGGAAGAAAAGAAAAATGCTAAGACCTCATCTACCGGGTCTCTCCTGTTTGCATTTCTCTCGGCAAAGAACATTTATCCAAAACGTGAGATATTTTAAACTATTATTTACCATTTTATATTATATTCTACTTCCATCATGAGTCTTTTCCTATTTTACCTATTCGGAAAAATCACTCCAAATTCATGGACACAATAAGATTCATAATACAATGCAAAAGTGATAATTAATTATGAAATGCAAAACTAGGCAGTATAAAATACCTTGAAATGATGAATTACCAGCGGGGATGTTTTCTTGGTTTCCGGGTACCTCCTGCGTTGATTCATCCTGGTGGACGGCAGTTTCACCGGCGTTTCAGTATGCAACTTCAGGTTTGAAGAGACCAATTCTTTTAAAACAAAGAGATAAGACTTAAATTTAATAAACCCGCTGGCAAAAATTTAACAATCAACAAATATGGAAGAGAGTGTTTTAAATAAATGAAAAGGCCTTGAAGATGAAAGCCCTTCAATTTTAATTTATGAGATAAGGTTGACATTTTAAAATTGTTCAGCACCTTTGCCCATTCTCAGAACAAACTATGTTCCAAGAGTGGCATGTTAATGCATTTATATTGAGTTAGAGTTGTTCCGCTTCCATTTAAATCCACACATTAGTTGTCTGCAAATCCTTCATGATATATCAGGTAGAATTTTTTAACGAAAAGTAGGGAGCAGACATAGGGTGGTGACCACATCATAAATTTTACATTATTAATTCATTTAAATCAACCATCATGTTCATTTTATACAACACCGATGCGATTGCCAAACTTTTTCCATCACCCAAAGCATAAGTTATTTCTTCAAACTGATTTCCAAACGGAGCAAAGATGACATTCCCAAAGGACATCTCGCTCACGCTTTCCACTCGTTAGTTTTAAATAGATTGAGGCCGTCTTCACAATTAAGCAATCCCCGATGTCCGGAGAATCGTACTCTTTGGGATTGACACCAATATCTTCGGCTTTTTCAGTCCATGTATGCTAATTCGAAGGGGGGAGGGAGATGTGAAAATTTGTCATAAAAATCGTCCGAAGAATGCCGTCCCTCTCCTGAGATTTCTCCAGAGCCACTCGCTTTAAGCCTCGAAGACATCCCAAGCCATTAGAGCCAAAGGGGAGGAAGAGCTGGAAGGGGAGAGAGATGGCGTAGGCAACAATATAACAGACTATACCTCTCCGGACGCCCTTCCAAACGTCTCCCGGACCACCACGAGATGAGACCGCTTACTCGATCAAACGTCCGCCGGACCAAAATCACCGGACGGAGCGAAGCGAGCCCACGGCTAGGTTTCCTCTGCTCTCGGTGGCGGAGAAGCGCGTTGGAAAGCGCGAAGCCCCTCGGGGGACACGGCCGCTCCGGAACACTCTGCTCCCTTGAGTGACGTCCTCTAAATTAAGACTCACGAGAGTAACGGGCGGACGAAGCAATGTGCCGTGCACAAACGAGACCACCGTCCTTATCGCCTTCTCTTCCATCCTCGCGCCCTCGGGAATGGTTTTCTCCCACCATTTCGGCTTCCGCATCTCAGATGTCTGGTTTCGGTCCACTAAATTTGTGCGCTCGTTATGGTAAATTTCGCACTCGAGATCGTATTCAGAATGCGCACATCGGTTTGTGCGCAATACGATTCCCTTAATCCTGCGTTAACACCGGTAGAAGTTATTCGAGGGAGGCGGCCTACAGCTAAGGCTATTTATACCATTTGGGATCGGTGCGTAATTTGTGAGCGGAAGGAGTATTTCATGGAAGGGGACAAGGATGGAGGTAAAAGTGGTGTCAGCCTGCTTTAAAGGAAAGGCACCAAGAGGAGTACGGTTGAACATCCCTTCCAACGGATGGAGTGCTGAACATGAAGAGCCCTTCACTCAACACCCAAATAGAGACCGGTGAACAAACGAAAATATCGGCTGCAGCCGGAATTTGAATCTGGGCCCAGTATTCTAGCCACCACACACATATATAGAACTTTCAAAAAAAACGTCATAACTCATAATGGTGTTTTAAACTGATGTTTCGGTACAATCCACAATTAATTAACACACGAAAATACAGTTCATGCACGTTTGTGCTTTATAAATTTATAACATGTAAACACCAGTATTAAATTACAACGATTTTCTGTTTTTAACAGAAACTGTTAATTACCTTGATAATTCTTCAAAAAGAAAGTTAGATGCATTTTATTCATGACAATTTTTATTCAATCATAGGTAAAGAACTTACAATTCACGATAGCTGAGGCTATAAAAGGCTGTTGTCACACATTTTAATTCGTCTGAAAACTTTTTACAGAAACATATTACTAATAGATTTATATTTATGGATTCCATACAGTTTTCTTCAGGATGATTAGTACCTCATTACTCTGTAATGGGGTGAGAATTGTATAATTGAACAGGAGAGACTGTTTCTTTCATTTTAGTTTCAGCCGGCTGGAATTCGTTCGAGGACAATAAATAATTTCCTACCCTTCTGATCTCCGTTTACTTCGACAAGCGGAAGCAATTCCACTTCCATTTCCACAGCAATTTTTACACCTTCGTGTGCGGGATGAGAAGAAGCCGACGGTTTCTTTTCAAGCTGACCAGGCTACTACTAGAGTCCCCGCGGGCAAGCGAGTGTCGGGAAACTTGAAAGCCGAGATAGAGTTAGTTAAGTTTTTATGGCGAGCAGGGATATTGCAGACGATGTGTCAAAAGCAGCACGGTATTTAAGAGGAGGGTCACTCTATATTGGAAATTATTTTCATATTTTATTTCTCAAGCAGGAAAACGAGCAGAGCTGCTTTGTCAGTATGTTCTAAAGTCATTTGTAGAGACTAGCTCTACATTTGCTTGAAAGTGTTGTGAATTTGACTAAGATTCTGTGCGAAATAAATGTAAATAAAATTATTCTAATATTCAGATACCACTGCATCAGCGTTATTAATAGTTATCAGGTTTCTGCTTGGATGCTGACTAGCTTAACTAGATGGATCAGATCTAACATATATTTTTTATAATTAGATATTATGTGGATCATCTTAAATAGAAATCTGAGGCCATTTTGGAATGATTTAACATAGGAACATAGGTTACAGTTAACTACGATTGTTTCAAAGTTCCCAATGACGAAAAAGTTCAAAATCCTTCTAGTATTTTCGTCATCATTACAAATCACAAAAATTTGCATTTTTTTGGAAGATATAATTTCACGTAACAGGATATGAAAAAAATTTTCTTTAACATACCTTATAAATTTAAAACAAACTTTTTACACTTTATTTAATCGTATCGGGATGCATATGGGGTCACCTTATCCTATTTAAACCCGAATTCCTTTTTCTCATGCTTATGTTCTTTATATTCAATAACGCTCTTAATTTAAATTAAAATTCCGGTTTCCGACACAGGATCGTCATAATTGCTCCGGGATTCTCTCTGTTTCACCATTGCTTGAGGGACATCCTTCCCTGCCCCCCTCTCAGTTCATCGTACTTCCCCCTCTTCTATTCCATTTATTCTCATTCAATACAACCATATCTCAAAAGGCAACCAATTATTGTCTATCATAACTCTTCATCCGGGTAAGGAATGCCTAGCTTGATACTATCACTCTTACTTGAAACAATTTACTAAAGCCACTACTTTCTCCTCAATGCGGAAAGTTCACAAATTCCTTATACCTCATTCCATCCCTAAAATTCTATTTCTATGCCTCACCCTTCCCTTCTCACCCATAATTGTTTCCTCAAACACAATCCTTAGAGTTCTACTGTTCCTTATTACCGTTGTCGTTTGTCTTTTCTGCCTAAAACTAATTTCTCCGAGCAAAACGCTTTGCTCTTCTTCATCATCTGGAAATTTAATTTTTTCCATTTTTATTTTCGTAGCACTGCATGCATATCTCACCCAGCTTCTAAAAGACTAATAAGGTTAATCTTATGTTTTTATCACAATTTAATTTTTAAGCAACGGGTAGGCAAAGAAAGACTCCGTCTTATCCGTTCAACGAAGGCTAATATAACGTTTATACACAAGAAAATGATCGTCAGTTCTCTTCCTCGGACTCTGAATGCCCGTACTCTGAATATAAATATAATTAGTTAGGCAAATTTTGCCCCAATACAGTAGTACGTGCCAGTTTTCGTCCAATTTATAATATTTTCCACCATGTGTAGTTTTTTTTCCCTCAAAAATCAATGATTGAGAAATGATAAAAAATCCCATTGTTTTATTTTGTTATGCCAATAATTTAGTAGGGTACAAACTATTGTTGAATGAAAATGACAATTTACAGGTCACTAGAAAAGTTAAAATTTAGCAATCTGCCACATAAGTGACTCAATAAACTTTCGTCCTACGTCAATACCAGCCTTAAGTTCCTCGCCCGCCAATCGGCTGCAGTGGCAAGTCCGCGCCGGCCAGGAAACTTTTAGAATGTGAATTTGGATTCAGCGTTTGTCATGAATGCTCCCATAGGTGTGAAAATTTAGGTTGGAGTGTACGATATAACCTTAGGTCTTAGAAAACCAAAACCTAAGCTACTAATCCTGATCACTAATATTTACGCCGTTATGCCGATTAGAACTGACAAATGTAGACATCCTAACGTTCTCTTGCTGTCCACATTAACACATTAAGTACACCTATCCTCACCTGAGCTCTGAACTCCACAGTAATTTTGAATGAGACTTTTATTACTCCATCTATTGATGTATCTCTTTGGTAAATTTCAGCATCAATTGCCTTCACGGAATGAATAACAAAAATACCTCCCGTAAATATAATACCGTTCCTTTTCTAGAATTGGTTCATTTATATTTATTTTTTTATTTATCATTGACCCGAAAACAACACTTGTGGTCTTTATATAGGGTACTTCAACTAATAAAAATTACACAAACACAGAAATCCATGCCCCTGGCAGTGAAAAACCTCCCCGGGCAGCATTCAAACCCGCGACCCTGGAATTGACATGCGAGGGATTTACCCCGCCGCCACCCGGGCCGGCATACGTTTATTAACTCAATAACACCACATGCATCGAAGCTTCATTTATTAAGACTTAAATAGTTTTTTACCAGTAGTATATTCGTTCTCTTTTCAGGCATCTGTTAAATGCGTAAGTGGCCACCTCTGTCTTGATTAAAATCAAGCGTATTTCCTTTCGTTTTCGCATTTTTAACATTGATTTTCCCCTTTCTCCGTATTAGTATTAAAATAATTTACACCACACTCCCAAAAACACCAAACTCACAACTCAACTGTATTTTAATAATAACTTCCTTCTTCATTTCATAAAGAATTTTTACTGCACAACTGTACACTAAAATCAAAATCACCGATATCAAGTCCAATGATAAAAATCTGACAACTAGGGATTCATACTGGAACTGCTTCCTGCGGCTAATAAAAGCACTGATACTTTATCAAATAACGTTATGTATGTAGAAGAAAACACGGCAAGCTTTCTCATCGTAGATGTTGAAATAAGCAAACGTTAAGTAGAGTTCATTATTTACGAAAGTGTGCAAAAGTATAAATTAGTGACACTTGGTACTATTTGCGCATGGTACTTCCCCATTATTCTCGATAAGTGCAGTGAGAGGTATTATTTTACTCCCTCCTCCTATGCATCTACTTTCCGGGTAAATGGCGTTTTAAGTTTTCCTTATTTAGCAAATTACAAGCTTGTACATTTTCCACGAAAAGGTGGTCTACTAGCGGATAGCGAGGAAGACAGTCGGTCTCTTCCATGGTGGACGGAGGTGGAGAACACTAAAAAAGACAAGATAATTGCTGATGAGACGAATAAATCACGGAAGACAGGGCGACGAAAGGCCCGCCGCGGATGGTGCCCGCAGCAGAATATGATATGCCTCATAAGGGTAAGAGAATACGCTTCGAGTCTGGCACGGCCGAGATAAGTGACTTCGTATGGGAAGAATTGGAGGGCGGGTGGAATAGAGCATGGCGGCCTCAAGAGCATGGCTGGACCACGAGAAAAGGGAAGAGGGTCATAGAAGAGAGGGATATCTCGAAAGGAGAGGGAGAAGGCTGAAATATGGAGAAGGAGAGAAACGTGAAGAGAGACAAAGAAGTGGGAGAAAGCAATGAGAGCGGAGGTCGGAAGAAAGAACCATTTGAAAAGGCACACACAATATGGCTCTCAAGGTGAAGCGAGAGGCCCCACACGCATCTGTCAAGAATCATGTACGTAAAAACTCGAAACAAATGACAGACATTTCCCGCTTCGCTGTGGGTCATATTGGGTTACAAAACCTCTAGCTTTTCCGCTAATTTCAACCTCTCCCTCTCTCTTTCTCTCTTCACTTCTCTTTCCTTCAGCTCAGTTTCTTGTCGCATGGCCCTCTCTACCAATCCAGCGACGCCCGTTCTAAAAGTCCACCCACCAGGTACACACCCCTGAAACAACGACGTCTCGTCTTTGCTTCATTGGGTTCCTTTTCCATTTCCCCCGGAATATATTGTGATGCCTTACCTCTACTACAGAGAGTCGAAGTTATTCACGAGGATGTGATCATCAGCATATGTCATGCGAGCCATTAGGATCGGTAGGTAATTGGCAGGAGGTAGGCGTTTTTAAGGTAACGGAGAAAGGATTTTGAGAAAACCAGCCGGCATCGGCATCACCATGATATCACAAAAGGTGCCAAAAACTCCACAATTCTAGAAATAATGTTCAAAAATGTCAAAAACCCGAAAACGGTATACAACGATCTGAAGGTGATGGACGAGCTGTCCCTCGAAATGAGTTGTCCCTGAAGAACCTAAACCTGATGGACGGTGAAGAACCCGTGAAACCATCAAAAAAGTCCAGTTTATTGTCCCACGCCTAAACTTAGGTACTGAGAACGTTATTTACTTTCCTCATAACACACAAGTAGGGACTGGTACGCGGATGACAAACCTTCAACTACCTCTTTGCCACTACCGGAATTGAACTCAGGCCCTTGGGATGAGAGGTAGCCTAGCAGTAATGTAGGTACTGCACTACATTGGTACTATAGGTAGGTATCAGTACGGTAGCCATCGCACGAACGTACTCACAGATAATATTCATAATTTGGAGCATTGCTTCTGTTATATATTGTAAATTATTCACGTGTATTTGATACAAATTCATGCGTGTAATTATCACGAATTTTAAGATAATAACCTTCTGAATTCCTGTGTTTATGACGCAATAGGTTCTGCAATGTTAGAGTGTAGGTATTCAAAATATGACCCTAAGAATGGGAAGCGAGTACTCCAACCACCACCAGAACCCGATGCCCTTTACCTTCTATCCGTCCGCTATTCCCTCAGTAGTTAAAGTCAAATTTATTCCAGAGGGGGTGGGGATGTGAGAAGGAGACCATATCTCATCGCATGAAACGCCGCGAAAATATCGTGCGGTGAAATTTCACGGTTCCTGAGGGATTAATGTGCGTGAGTTTCTTTTCTCTGTCCCGTTTTTCTCGTGATGGAAACGGCAAGGGTAGGAGAGTATCATATAGATATTCATAGGTATTTGAGTTCCTGAATAAATACATAGGTACCTGACGAATACGTGATGTACTGGTGGAGCACGTGAATGCTCCAAAGGGCACATGAGCACTGAATGAATACAAGGGCAACTAATTGAGTGCCTCAGCGAATACTTTATAATCTGACGTAATTCACCTTCACACGAGAACCAAAATGAATACAGCCAACTACCCGAGTGTCTCTCAATTTATATTTAAATGTCAGGGTGAATGTTACTCTTTTCATTTGGCCGCTTTTGTTCACAACTCTCGAGTGGTATAGTACTTAAACAATCAGAATGATGAATATTCTTGAAACAGAGAAACGCCAAAAATTCTTGAAGGTATTCGAGTGTATATGCATTGAGATCCTTGATTACATTAAACCATTCGTTCAGATTATAATGTTCAGGTAAATTCAGGTGGTGGCCTAGTGGGTAGAGCACTGAGCTGCCGACCGGAGGGTCCCCGATTCAAATCCTGTGCAAGAGCCTTTCTGAACCCCCCCACCTAAAATATTTTTGGTTTTATTTTATGCATTTCAGGACATCGTAGGAAATCGCATGTGGCACAGGTTGCAACTATACCATGAACGTGTGGATTTCAAAGCCAAAAATTACGGGGTGAGCTCTACCCTATCCTATCAAAAGCCAAACTTCGGGTTGAAGACACATTTTTTTAAAGATGTTTTATTTATAATATGACACACTTCTAGGCTAGGGGGAGGTGTTGTGGTCGGCAGCGGGCCAAGTTCCATCTCGATTGGAAAACCGCATCTCCTCCCTCCCCCCCCTCCCCCCCCCCAATCGATCGCCTTCATTACATTTCGAAAACCTAACTCGACGGCTTCGGTCGGATGGGGATCGTTTCCTGCTGCTTCACTCCCAAAACGGAATGCAATTAACGACTGGCTGACCAAGCGCGGAATTCGGTCCTGTGACGGGAACGTGAAAGTAAATGGTAAGATAAGATAAAAAGGGGGCGATTTGGAACCGAGGAGGATATTCGGTAGAGGATGAGGAGACGAAATGAAGCGGTTTCCCCGAGCGGTGCCGTTGAGATTGGAAATTAAGTTATAACGCTGCGAGGTTATTGCCTATTTGGTGTCCTATTACGCACTCTCCGCGTTTTAGTTCTTGAGAGATGATTTGGTCCGAAAGGAATGCCGATTGCCTTCCGCTGAAGGAGACGGACCAATCCGGCGAGGTGAGATCGAGAGGAACGAATTTCGTGTGACTCCTACTCGGATAAGTCGAAACCCAAATAAATTGAATAGGAAACAGATAAGCAGAGCCCTCAGAAAGTGCTGCTGGAATAACTCTGTCATCCGTTGGACGGAACGCGGGCGACTCACGCTTTCGGTAAAGTGCCGCTAAGAGCATTTAATTTACAAAAATGGAAGATAAGGGTAGAGAGGACAAGCAAAACTCGGCAATAATATAAAATATAAAGTCCAGAGTTCCCAAAATATATGTGTCACTTCGTAACTACCTCTCTCGTGCCCACAGAATATCGGCCGCCAGCCAATCATCAGCCCTTAGGATTATTCATTCCACGTTTTAAGAAGTATAAAAACGTCATCCCAGTTGTGAAGATATATTCTAGGTTATTTAAAGTGCTTTGAAAAAATTGAGCGTACGCTTTGGATTAACTCGCTCTCCGCACATTCACGGCATTCGTCCTTGTAAAAGCATATTCAGAACTCCGTTTCCACTAATGTCTTGCTCGTTACCTCAGTTATTATACTTTCTAATTTCGTTCAGCAGCTCGTATTTCCACCGCAATCCCAAGAACTTCATCATCAAGCTACCTACCTATGACCTGCTTTATATGTTTAAACTTCATAACGGTTAATCTAAAATTTTGGATACCTACGTAACATAATAAATCAAACGGGATGGGAAAAATAAAAAGATGCATACGTATAAAGTAGTTAGTTTAATAAATATTAAAAAATAATCTTAATTTTAACCACATGTACCTACGCTGATACATTTCCCCATGGTTTTGTGTCGATTAAATACCAAAATACCATTTCATATAATTCTTAAAGTTATTTATTGTGTATGTATTTATCCGAGAGTATCAATAGCATTTACATATACCTATTCTTGACGAGCTGTAGATAGTAAGGCATGTATTTCCTTTGATCCAGAATCCTAGGAAATTGCGCAGTGCAGACAACAAAGAAAAATATCCCTCAACTTCTCAACAGAGACGATACTTATACGACGAAGAAAAGAAAAATAAAAAGATGCATACGTATAAAGTAGTTAGTTTAATAAATATTAAAAAATAATCCTAATTTTAACCACATGTACCTACGCTGATACATTTTACCATGGTTTTGTGTCGATTAAATACCAAAATACCCTTTCATATAATTCTTAAAGTTATTTATTGTGTATGTATTTATCCAAGAGTATCAATAGCATTTACATAGACCTATTCTTGACGAGCTATAGATAGTAAGGCATGTATTTCCTTTGATCCAGAATCCTAGGAAATTGCGCAGTGCAGACAACAAAGAAAAATATCCCTCAACTTCTCAACAGAGACGTTACTTATACGACGAAGAAAGCGCCGAATGCACGACCTATAAAATAGGCACTCGGCGGCGCACGCACATATTATGGATATTTCTAATCCCCCTCTGAAGTCTATTGAACTCAAGCAAACAGCTTTCACGACCCTGACTCGATCGATCCAAAAAAGGCAAAATGTCGTTAATGCTGACGCAGGAGGATTGGTTACAGAGATTTTTCGGAATCGTGGGATATCCACATGGGAAGTTGAACCAAGGATTGGCGTCCAACAACTGCAGCATCTATCAACATGCGGAAGAGATGGGCGATGTGCTTGTTTCCGTAAGATCTCTAGGGGTAGGAGTGTGCCATGTGCATTCGTTCAAAGGTAATTGAGTTTATAAATTAATACATGATTACCTCACGGATAAAAGGGTTCCTGGATGAGACCGCGAGCTCATCGATGATTAGTTATTTACTTGAATAAGTAGAAGAGTGATTAGGAGTTCTTGAATGCCTCGGTGAATACTTGATTCATGATTATAGGAACACGTATCTAAAATTTCGAATGAATACTCTGGCAACCCCGCAAGCACCTCCGAAAAAAATATGAATTTAACTGTCTCCTTCGGTATTCCGAATACGCAAAGCTTTGAACTTGACCATGTTAGACTTGGGCATGGATTATTAGTGGAATGGAAACAGCGACATTCATCTAGAGGCTCTGGCAACTCCGCAAGCACCTCCGAAAAACTAATGAAGTACACTGTTGGTCGCCAGAGTATCTAATCGGGTCCTCGTATTCGGATGCATTCAGCAAGTTATTCGAGTACTTTCGTCAAGGAATCAGTGCAGTATCCTGGTGTTCATTCTGTAACTCTTGTACTCATCGATGTATCATTGTACTAGTACAGTTACTCATGTTCTCATTCCGGTACTCAAACACCATGAATGAGTTCATGTCGGACTTTTATTCCTAGGAGTGAGGGGGCTTCGAATGCTGATGGGTGCCTCTCAGGGAAAGGGGTGCAGGAAGGAGAGAGATAGTGAGGGGTGAGAGAGAAAGAAGATGAGGAGAGGGAGAGAGAGAGGAGAGGTTCATTAGCGTGAGGAGGCGGTCGTCTTTCATCTGAATCACGTGCTAGGCGGTTATGAAAGGGGATAGGTAGCAGTGAGAGCGAAGTGGCAGAATGGAATTAGAATGGAGGGGGGGGACTGAGTAAACCTGGGGGAGAGGGGGAGAGAGGGAATGGGGTGGTGCAGTGGGAGGGAGGGGACAAGGTTGGGGGGGGGGGAAGGAGGAGAGGGGAGAAAGGTACCTACCAAGCTCCATCAGGCTCGAAAAAAATGGAGATACCGGTCGTGACAGAGTGGCCGAGCAGAAAGAAGGACTTAAACGGATAAAAGAAAACTTCTCCCCGAGGGGTTCTGGATGGCAGAGTACATGGGCGTGGTAAAAGTTTTACAAAAGGGGAGGGGAGTGGACTAAAAGTCATGTCGGAGAATTTTGGGAGCGCCTTTTGTCCGGATTGCTACCCTTTCTTTTGTTTCTCCCTTGACGGCACCAGCGGAATCTTCCCATCAAACGCGATTTAAAAGGATGTTTGTAACACGCACTTTAAAGTCTCCAGTCATCCTTCCTTCCCTCTCTTCCACCCAGAAGACCGGCTAAAGTCTTAATATTTACTATAAAGAGTTGTGTTTTTCCCTCTCAATGAGGCAACTGATTTAAATTTAATGATGCGTGGTGTAAATAAACATAATTTGAGGTAAATATCAAGCACAGTCAATACAAGCTACTTGAAGTAACAATATATAGGAATTCTAGGCAGATAACGAAGTCGTAAGTTGACGGAAGAAAGTACTAACTATATGATAGCAAAGATAGCAACTTCACATTCTGTTTTTCCAACAATTTGTCTATTTGTGTGGCCTATATCAAGTCCATCAAATCATCTGCCTTTATGGAATAAGGCGTCACCTTGTGAAAAAATATTAAGCCAAGATGATGAATGTAAAAGTGTTATGCACAATTTTCAAAATTTTATATTTAAAATCCGACCACAGATTGAAAACCTCTGCGTTATTATCAAGGTCTAAAAATGGTACTTGCTTGTTGGAACTAAGGCTGTTTTTTTTAGAAATATTTTTCGTTAATTAGGCTTAGAATTTTTATCACGAACGTCTGATTATGCTGTTTTGAAAATTATTAGTATAGTGTACTCTACAAAGTTCTGATTCTCCCATTCATCCGTTAGAGTTTGATTTTTTCTTTGTAAGAGAGAAAGTGATTTCAATGTTGCATAACAATAATTTATGTTTCTATATTCTGTTTCCGCACTAATAAGAAAGGAAAACAGATATGAAGCAATATTTCTCAGAAGGAAATTTAAACATATCAATGGAAAATAAGCAGAAATATCTTATACTATTTATAATGCAAAAAGGCATGCAAAACTGCACTCGTTTTATTTAATTATACACTTTTCCCAGATAGAATCCTGCCTGCAGTGCTCTCGCACATATCATAAGGATCAATTAAGAGATGAATTGTTATTTTTCCCCGCCAGAAATTAGACATGCTGCCTGCAAGCTGCCACAAGGCTATGAAGTAAGGGGGTCAACCATCACCTGGTATGCATTATCAATTACAGAGAACACTTACTGCCATGGAGGCAATCAGAAAAAGCGACCCTGCATATGAAATCAAAAGTCATAATACGACCACCTTGAGGAAAAAATATTAAGCATGGAAGCAGATACATCAGACTTATCGAATAAAAGTAGTTTGCATCAAGCTGTCACGGAAAAAGTTATACGAAGATAAGGTAGTAGGGGTATGGTAGGGAGACGGGTGAGTATTTACCAAACCCTTGATTAGGTACATTTTTGGTATCACAGGAAAAATCATCTAGTACAACTTTTAACAATAAAAGACACGTGAAAATTTGGTGCTGGGTTCGTAATTTGCCGAGGACGCTGGTATCATTTCAATGATGGCTTCACCTTTGCTCGATCGTGCTATTGAACCTTAACAGTTTAAGCTATTTAAGGCCAAATCTAATTATTTCATTCTGCATGTCAAAAATCCACATTTGCTTGCATAGAATGCATCGCTAATGGAAGTACCCGTATTCAGAGATGTTTTTACGGTTGACGGCTGGTAGATGCACGCAAAGAAAGGCGGTTCGAGAATGGGTGGAAGGGTAGGGAGAAGGCGAGCTAAGGGCGGGCGCGGATTCGAGCGGAAGCTGAAAAGCCTTTGACCGCCCCACCCGCGAAACGACAGCGTGGGAGGTTTCGAAGGAGCCTCGTGGGAGTCCAGTTGACGGAAAGACGTCTCTCGTCGAGGTGGGCCAAGAGAAGGGAAAGAGGGGGGGAGGGGAGAGGGAGAGCGAGAGAGGGGAAGGGAAGGAAAAGTGAGAAAGAGGAAATTCTGGTGGCGCTCTAACACGAGGACGAGGAATTTCGGATAAAAAGGCTAGAAGAGAGATGGAGAAACTCAGGAGGCAAGAAGAGAGGGTGAACAGTGGTATGGGAAGATAGTGACGTAGTCGGGTGGGAAGATGTGTACAATTAGACGCATGAATGCATAGGAGTAGGGAACAAAACAAAAAACAATGTCGATGAGACTATGTGAAAAAATAAAATATTAAATATCTGCTGAGCGGAAAATCGAACTATTGAACCCCATATACCAGCACCTCATTGATGAAGAGATGTTGAATTATTTTTCAAGGTGCTTAAAATAGTTATATTTTACTTAGCGTAGTTCGAAAAGTAGCACACATTCGGGAAGCAAATGCTTGAATAATGTGGCGGCATGGATGAAGATACCTTGAACAGGATCCATCTCTTGATCAAGGAGGTAAACATATTGCAGAACTCTTGCACCGATGTAAAATACAGTGACTTACTACGTTTATGGCTGATTGTGGTCTGCGGTACCCACGCAAGAGTTTACATACCAGCTGAGTCAAACGTTCTTCTGTTACATTTACTATTGCAACTTTCCCTCGGTAATTAATACTGATTTTAAGGTCATATTTAAACATATAAAGTTATTAGACAAGTCCCGGGGAAGAGCATTAAATTAACTCTTGACCGGCACCGGTCCACGAACCACCACTTGAGTAGAACTGGCCAACATAACCTTGCATTGGTTTTAAAATAAAATGAAAATATGCATGGTAACTAATTTAGCTTTCAAAGACTTAAAGAATTCTCGGAGAAATGTTGGCGGTTAGGTCATCTTAACCGGTTATTAAATTTTCTGTTTGACTTTCCAATTTTTATCATTCTCTGCGATACAAAGTACTTTGTTCATGCTCGGGTGCTACGGTTAAAACGGCCATTGACAGAAAATCGCCTATATGAGCATAAATGAGCATGTGCACTTTATGTATTAAAATAAATACATAACGGGAGGTAACACATAAAAACACACAAACCTGACAATCTCAATAAGAGGGAGAGAGGAATGTGGAACGCAGAATGCGCAGCGTCAAATTTTGACCTCACCTGATATCGAGTCATGAAGATTCCAATCCCTCGTTCGATACCCAATAAAAAGGTAATGAGGGAAGGCGAGATGAGGAAGTAGGATGGGCTTAGGGGGGTATGAGAGGGTGGATGGGGCGAGGTGAGTTGAGGTGGTAAGGCTGTGGCTGTAGGGAGGAGAGGTGAATTATACGAAGGTTATTAGCGAGTGGTCGTAGCGGGGGAGGAGTTTGTGGGCACCACGCCGAGAATTCTGGGGCGGTCTCCGACGGAGGAAGGGGAATGTCTTATTTAAATTGTCAGCGAGGTGAAATACCGTTAAGCGCTCTTGCACGGCACGCATCTTTCAAAGGCTCATTACCGCTCGAGTTCCCGGGTCGATGGGATTTATTTTGGTCTCCCTCGTGCTAACAATCACGGGTGCCGACGGAGGAAAGCATGGAGAATCAGCTAGTAATGGGGTATAAATCCCCAATTTTCACGTCCGAGAATCTAGTAGATTGCTGCACAGACCACTCTCAGTGTTTTTTCCTTGCTTTATTACCACCAAACGTACCTACCCAATCCTAAAATTACGCAAGGTAGGCATTTTAAAGGCCACCAGGAGTAACCGCGCTTGAATCTAAAGTCCCCTCCAAGGATATGCTATATTATCATACATTTATTGATGAAAGTTAAGCCCGATTCACACGGTGCGTTTTTCCCGGATGGATTTCTTGCGTGGAGTGCTGATGGGTGCCGTGCGGGCTCGCTTGCTGGAAACGCTGTCTGCTGCGGGCTGCCCTGATGGCTAGCTTGCTAGATTTTGAGGTTAGGTTCGGTGCTATTTTCCTTGCGTATTTTGCTGATGGATATTGTCGCCGGCCAATCATCGTTCAGATTTTTGTCACGTGATCAAAATAAAGGTTCTGCCTGGTTCTGCTTTTATCTTGGTCAATAGTGTGTTTAAAAATGAGTGCGAATCTATAGACTAGGGATCAGGTTGTGGTGCTTATCGAAGCATATAGAGGCGAAACTTTTTTATATGCAGTTCCTAATTGGAACTATCACAATCAACATCTTTGTGCTGAGGCTCTAAGAAGAGTAAGCAAGGACGATAGCTTGCTACATGTGAACCGACAAACTACAGCAAAGCCAGCTTAGCGGCCACCTTGGTCGCCCGCTGAGTAGCACGCACGAAATCCAGCTAGCTAGCATTCAAGGAAAAACGCACCGTGTGAACTGGGAATTAGTCATCTCTGGAAGGAGAGAAACATTCATCGCATTTGAAAGCAAAACTTCTAAGTTCGCGGTACTTCTTGAAACTAGGACGTGGCAGAATTTGTTTTCTTTTGCAATTCTTTGTGTCCACTAAGAGTAGCGTACACTAGACACCATTAAATATGAAAACAAGCATAATATTTTATTTATGTTCACAATAATGTCAAATTTCAGCGGGTGGAATCAAAGGCCACGGGTTCGAAATCCCGGAGAAGTCTTCCAGCTAGCGCTTAGTCCATACGTCCCGCTAAAACCAAGCATATTGATTTTCTGAGTAGGAGTTTTTTTCTGGGAATCTTGCCGGTGTCATGGGGAACGGATATGGCTACCTCACCATGAGGCGTGTATTTAGCACGCAGCAGTTGAAATAAGCGTTAGGCTCTAACCTCTCCTCTCAGTTCAGAATTTCAATTTGGAAGCGACGTTACACGTGTATCTGCATCTACTCAAAGTCCCGTATGCCACCAACACTGTGTGCAACAGGGGCTAAAATATCACCATATTTGTACTACTTACATATAACTAAGGCATGCAATGAAGTTAAATGATAAACGTTTAAAATATGTGGTGCATTCCATCTATGATGCAATAAAATATCTTGAAAATTAACTGAAAATCTTTCTACTTTCTCTTACTTTTTCTCAGCGGATGTTCGTGGAGTTGAATGTAGTTTATTTAAATTATACAGAATGCCCATTAATTCGCTTTTAGAAACTGATGTAGTTATGAATGACATCCGCTTATATATTACTAAGAAACAAGTTCAAAGCAATCGAAGAAATACATAGCTGCCACTTTTGCTCGAGAACTGTATATTTTTTTAAATTAAACTCGGAATCAATAACTTCAGATGATGAGGCAAACAGTTTGAGCTTTTCATAGCAATGACACCACATTCGTTTTCAAACGACTGAGTCTTAGTTGAGGTTTAGTAGCCCAAAGTTTAAAGCCATGTCAAGTGACTCTCTATAGCAGGTCGTCTGATATAAAATGTGAGACAAAAAGACATTTCTGTTTCCAACGATATCCAGACCAGTTTGCATGTCAATAAAGTATTCCACACGTGTTGATGCGGCAATCACGCATAGGTCAACTAGGATCCGGATTTTTTAGGAATCTCTAAGAACAGGAATGTTGAGTTAACAAGGTTAACAAGGCATAGCGACAGTTCATAAGATAAAAAATGAATTAAAATAGCATTGATCCCTAAGTCTTTATCATTAATTAATCTTGAAAATGGGGTAATTCAATCAGTTCAAATAATAATTCAATTTTATTCCTGATGAAACTGGGCATTTAACATTCCCATTACAATTATATTTTGTAAATATCTTCTATGAATCCTTTATGTACTGAAATAATTACAGAAGATTAAGAAGTATTTATGAAGAAAGAAATAGAAGTTGAAAAATGTTAGTAATAATCGCATGTATATAACTTTGCTTCTGACCCAGGTTTCGATTATTCTGCAGTCATTATTGAAAGCCGGATGGGAAATAAGGCTATTTATCCTTGGTGGACTAATACACTTATTAATCTTCCATCGAAATGCAGTTCCACCTAGTATTACCTGAGACTATCATGATTGAGGAAGAAATTAAATTTTGACGGTGATTCCCATCCCCACTTTAGATATTGACAGGGTGAAATTAATTTGAAGGCAAAAAGAATACAGACTTGAGGCACACTTTGCTTTAGAAACTGATATACTAGCGGGCCTAGCTGAACTACATAAAACAACGCTCTTCGCAGAAACAAATTTTAATTGATGCATTCATATATTTCATAAAAGATTTTGAAAAAAGTTTCTTGAACAAATGGTAATTAGAAAATAGTTTGGTGTCAAATTACAGAAAATGCAATTAGTGAAGACATATTTTTAACAAAAGTAAAATAACGTGCATAAATAGGAGTCAGTTTAACGATAGGTGTGGTCTGAAACGAAATGAAATGAACAGAGATGTGGAGATAATTACATTACCCAAAAGTGAAAACGCTATATATTACGAACACCCCGAAATATCTTCCCGAGTCCATGATATCACATTAAAGTACGCCGAACAGTTAATGTCCAATGGGTATAAAGATAAATAACCCTTTGACTTGATGGATCGGATAAATGCGGGCGGAGAACGGACAAACTGTAGACGCAATACAAAGAACAGAAATACTTCCTGGGTGGGGAGGGAATGAGTGGCATAGGGCGGAGGGCGTTTTTCGGATCACAGGGACTGGGTTTCTTGGAATCATGGGCATCCGGAAATTAAGAACGCGGAGACAAATATCCGCCTGTTCTCGTGTCATTAGGGACTCGGCCTCACTCAAGAAAGGTGGGGAGGGATAGGAAGTGAAATAGCATTATGGGAGACGTAGTTTCGGCCTCGCAGCATCACAACGTAAATGATCGACTGAATTATGGCCGGGCTCTGGAATGCCACAACCAATACGGCGAAGTTGATTACCATTTCCAGAGGCCGATGCATATAAAGGAATAAAATGTTTGCGAGTAGATAGCGCAACCCATTATTCTCAGTTATTTCTTACATCAGTTGAATATATAGCCCACAAGATACACGACGAAGTAGAAAGTTGGGAGTCACTATGGAGTAGTGAAGCGATGGTGCAAACCACCTGGCAGTCGAGTTTTAACAAAATACAACCGATCCCTGAGACATCATCTATGATGTTCAGGTCTGTAACCACACTTAAAGACGCTTCAGACCAGCAGAAGTACCTGCATACCAGGATTGGAAAGCAAAAGTAGGGAGGAAGGGTGGAGGAGAACTCGGCGTCAGCGTTACCTTGCTCTAAACGTAATGCGCCAGGGGAATCACGAATTAACATCCCATTTCAAGGACAGATGACTGAACTTAAATTCTCTCCACAAAGCAATCAAGTATGCTTAGCAATGAGAAATACCTTCCAATTCCTGGATTCAAACTCGGGTCTAACAGCTTCAACAACCCACTGCTTGACCGTGAGACGAAGGGTAAAATGGCATATTTACATTGCACTGTTCCCAGCCGAAGGCTGTTGGCAGAGAGATCGGATTTTTACGAACAAACAGAATGGAGATTTAGGAGAATTTTCTAATTTTCTATAGAAGATAGTTTACTGGGGGTTGTTTCAATAAAGGAAGGAGGAAAAGGAAAGAGTGTGATGAATGGTTTACCTTGCTAACTGATGTTCCAAAGGTTGCGGAGAGCTAAGGATTTGAAGAGGTTTTTAGTTTCATGGTGTAGAATGGAAAAAAGGGTTAGCGGAAATCTTTTTGGATGACAGATTTTTCACAAACTAGAGAGGTCTGACTGCCGCCCTGATGTTTCTATTGACATTTCTATTTGTTGCTATTATTTTATAGTACCAGAGAAAGTGAATTTGCTGGATTTAGTTGAATGAGTGGTTAACTTGCAGGTCTCTGACAACTTTGGAAGCCATTTAGAGCCACATGCAGTCGGCTTTAAGTAGTGCTTGTAGTTGGTAGTCCATCTACAAACGGAAAAATATCATCCGCGTAAATGTAAGACGTGGTAGAAGGAAATTTAGGGATATTGTATGTGAAATGGCTTTAAGGGAGAGGAGAAAAGATTTCACCTTAGGGCACCTGAGAGGAAAGGATGACGAGCATAGGTAGATTAGTCGTGGGAAATGAAAAAGGTTATCCTGGAAAGGAACGAGGAGAAAAATTAAAGGAGATATAAAGGAATTGGAAGAAAATAGAAACTGAAGAGAAGGTGGCCGTACCAAACACGGTCAAATACTTTCTCGGCGTCCAGGAAAACTGTAGTTCCTATTTGTCTGGAGTTGAAAGACTTGCATATACCATTTACCATGTTGAGCAGCTGGTGGGTGGTTGAAAAGTTTCTCCTGAAGCCCATTTGTTTCTAAGGAATCGCTGGTTCCCAAACGGGATGAGACGACGAAGGAGAATACGCTCCTTTAACTTGCCGAGGGAAGGAATAAGGGAAAGAGGACGTTAGGAAGAATAAGATGTTGACTATGAAGGTTGACTAAGAGGTTTTAAATGCTTAGGACTCATCATGATTTCGGAAAATGCCCAGGGGTGGGGATATACGAAAGGAGCAAACAGTCGTTGAAGACGGAGGAGATAAGATGGTGAAAGGAAGAAGGAACTTATTTAAGGCTGAAGTAAGAAATTTTACAGTGGCCAGCAGAGGATTGGTTTTCATAATTTGAAGATAAATAAGGATAGTTTAGAAGGTTGGTTAAAACTGGACATGATGTAGGGGCAAAGGCGAAGAATGCATGTAAATTGTTGGCTTTATTTCAAGGGGAAAGGAAAGGTTATTTGTAATGTTGTCGGCAAGCTGCCGAGCGAAGCGATCTGCTTTTTTTTCTCGATCGGTTTTCATAGTTTTGCCATTTACATGCAATGATGAGGTTGTAGTTTTCCGCTTCCTCAAATTTATGAGGAGTTTTTACATATATGAATATCCTTCTTTTCGAATTTTATTGATTTTAGCCAAAAACCGTTGGATTTTTATCGTCTCATTTTGTTTCTGACGGTGTTTCTAAGGTTCTTGAAATATTTCTGGAAAGCCTGGTCTTTCGCTTATTAGAATAGTCACCTGACATGCTTTATTCCTCACGTAAGTTTTAGCATAGAAAAGGAAGGAAATGAAGAGTGGAAGAAGTGGAAAGAGGTATTTTTTTCAAAAGAGGAGAGGGCATTGATAAAGGCATGGGAAAGGAAATAACAGCTTTGTCAATGCCGGTGGAACTATTGAGAGGAAGCGAAGAGAGGTGCCTCAGGTATCTTTCAAAGAGGAGAGAAAAAATTCAATCGGTGTAGGTATTAAGACTGGTTTTTCAAGACAAGTATGGGACTTCGATCAAAAAAAAGCAGCTTGGAGTGTGATCGGAAGCAGGGGAGCCTAGGAATGGCGATATTTAGTGAGTTAAGATCCCCGACAAGAGTGTGTGTGAGACGGAATTTATTTAGGAGGATTTGAGGTACTCCTGGAAGATTTAAATAGCTTCGCCGGCTGACGCAAAGCGCGTGGAGTTCCACGGATAAGCTACTATACTTCCTCGAGCTCGACTCATCATCAGAGAACACCCCCAAACTAGGATGAAGGCTCGCTTTCCCTTTCCGCACTGTCACGCTCCGGTGTCTCCGTATCGTTCAAATCGGGAATAGTTTATCACACGTGTCCCGGAGAGACATCCGACAAGGTAATGAGAAGCTTTCCTGCGAAGGCCAATTCCGTCCCCAAAACGGGAAACGTTCCTGGGCCCCCACGGACATTTAGCCGTGCTCTTAAACTCCCGCACGCCCACGGATGAAGCGAGTCGTCTCCGGCCGCAGAAAAGCTCCCACCGTCGAGCACTCTCCACCCATCCCCCCCCACGAAATTCCCCCATCCTCCCTTCCCTTAACCCCCAGGGGCGTATCCACCAGTCCCGCTCCCATTTGTTTACCTACCCGCTTCTATTCTTCTTCTTAAAGAGTCGTCGGGGGTGCCTCGCCCATAGGAGGAGAGATTTCCCACGGAAATCCCCCATCTAATCCCCTTTCCACAACCTCTCGCTCGCTCCCCTCCCCGCCCCCTTTTGACTCCCAAGCGGACACACACACGCGCGTACAAACAACATCCCTGTCATTCATCTCCGCCCGACGCCGCTGCCCTCGTACTCATCGTAGCACCGCCCTCCTTCCGCTACCGTTTCGGCCGGCCCTCTCTGCGCGGGCCGCGTGATCGAGAGGGCTACCGTGACGACTCCCCTTCCTCGCCCACCCAGGGAGGCCTCGAGGCGGCGGTGGCGGCTGAGGGCCCTTCCTCGGCCGGCAGACCGTGACGGGCCCCCACGAAATCGGGAGCGCGCCGACGTTCCTCGATGAGGAGGTAGTCGCGATCGATAAATCCCTCAGGGATGCTCGGATATCGCGTGTGTCTTGCGTGGGCGACGAGATCGGGGATATATATTTATTTGGACCGGCACGCCCTTGATTGGGCGCGAGTGCTTTGCGTGATTAATGAACGGCCATCGTCAAGGGAATACGTAGAATGACGCACTTCGTACGCGATCAAAGATTTTCTCGGCGCGTCGTTAGTTTGCCAATTTTCTCGGTTTCCTACGAATATCCCGGATCATACAACAATTCTTAAAACTATCCTATCTCCGTGACTGATGCACTCTTCCACTTTTCTTCAGCAAAATAATCATCTCACAGGTTCTGTATAACATGTCAAACTATGAAGGTACTGCTCTTGAAAAAAAGCACCATTTTACGAGAAAGGTTGCTTATTGAATGCTTAGCGATCTTTTCGGCGTGGAATGTAAGCCTCCCCCCTGCCTTTTCTATAATATTGATGTTGAGGAAATAGCATTAAAATATTAAAAATAATACTCCTAGGTAGACCTCATTTTGGTCTCAATATATGGTGATCATTATTAAAATAGGTATACACGTTCTAGAGTAGTAGCATTTGAGCCTATTCCTTTAAATATACTTACCTTAATTGCTTTATAATGAAGATACGACTCGTGAAATACACTCAGAAGCAACAAACCCTACTTGTCGTATCAATTGCTACTTATAATGAAAAATTTTAATGGGGTTTAGAAATTTCGTCACATTTCCTTATGACTTATGATAGATACCGATATGTGTTAAGGTGATAAGCTTGTAAGAAAAATTAGCGTGAAGATCGCTATCAGACACTAAGTTACAGTTTTAATTCGATTTTCTAATCCAATTTCAAACTGATATGTTTTCCCATGAGGTTATGAATATACATGTTGAGGAAATCGGCGAAATATACTTGATTACATTAGAAAAACGAAAGAAGGGAAACATTCTGCCAGATTACGGCATAATTCTCCCCGCAACATATTCAAATGATAGTTAGACACATAACCAAAAATGTAAATATGAGATACGATAATGTAGAATGTAGTTTGTAATGAATCTGAAAAAAATGTCGAAAGAAATGGTTGTGTGTAAATTATACCCTTGCATGCCAAAGGCGAGCTACTACTTAATCTCTTGAAAAAATGATTAGCCCAAATAATATTGCTTCGTGGATGCCAATTAATCATTTAGTTGCATTTTAATTGTACTGGAATGGCGTTCATCTTATTAATCAGCATAGCATAAAGTAGTGAATGCAATTCATGCATTTTTGTGACGATTCACTCAGTCACACACCATTGAGGAAGCCTAACAGGGTACATGATTAAGTTGTAAATATTCAAAGCGTGAATTTCATTCATAGTGAAATGCTTGTGACATGAGCTACCTAGTTTGCAAAAGTTGTCGAAATATGTGTATTGAACCTTAGCAGCTTCATGGAGGAATATATAGTAGTTTTCATTATCTACACATAAATATCTACTCATATCTTTGCCCTCGCTTGCGAAACTATGGTAAACGTTCTTGATTTGCTCATCACTGGCTAAGAATCTGATGTTCCGCGCTGCGAAATTATTTCATACGCAGTTCTCGCAAGTCACTGCGTATTTCGAGAAAATAGTTCTGGACCCTCGGACGAAATGCACAAAAAGGCGACCAAGTTTTCCCCGCTTGGAGGGTTTAAATAATATATCGAAAACGCAAGGGCACTGTTAATTCTTGGTTTCGCCCAAGGACTCAGTTTTGAGGCGAACCTGGTGGCGCTCGGTACCGAATGAAAGTACCGAGTGAGTAATGATATCACATCCGATCGCAGCACTGGGACTTTGCATACCCCATTTTATCATTGCTCTGAATATATGATAACTATCTGTTTCATTGTTTCAAATGCTTCGCGTCAGATATCTCACTAGAACTGCCCATTTGAGATTATATCTCCGAAACGCCCGTGTATCTCAAAAGCTAATGTATTGAGTTAGGTTACGCGTAGGAGAAATATCTCGAGAAAAATGTCTCAACCCTCCAAAAAACATCAAATTAGCTCACAGGAAAAAGTGTTCACGTAATGGATTTATTAATTTGGATTATAACAATGCATTTTGGTAAAAATTGAAATTGAAATCTGAAAAACTGGATATCGCACTGTTTGGCGCTTGAGTTATTTCACTTCCTTTACGATACTATGTATGCATATTGTATTATTTGGTTTTTCAACTTTTAGTACCATCTATATAAATTATGAAATATTAAGATGTCCCTCTTCATTTAGAAATCTTCTTAATCTTCCTAACTTCATCGCACAAATTATCTGCACCATGAAAGGTAATAAAACTTTTTTATTTTCAAAAAAAAAACATTTTTTTCAGAATTTGTGGAGAAGATGGGATTTAATTACTTAAAGGAGCTGAGACCAGCTTGCTGAACCTCCAGACACAGGAATTATAATTAAGTACCTAATCCAGATGAAAATTAACTCTGGCCAAAAAATTCAGTCCAGGAATGGGATTACCAACAAATATTAGTAAGACAATTACATGTACGGAATTAGGGCGTGATTTCATAAATTTTCAGCGTATAAAAAGGTGAAGTACTACAAAAGCTTAACTGCAGGGGCTTACACATATAATGAACATTTTCTTCTGCTGGTAACATCAGATTTAAACCTTATTTCATCGGTACATTAAGACAATGATTCATTTTTGGTGGCCGGGCTGGTGTAGTGGTCAGAATACTGGCCTCTCACTGGTAGGGCCCGGGTTCGAATCACGGAAGCGGAAGATATTTTTCATTGGTACTTGAGCGTTTTGGGAAGAACACTCTAGTATAGTACTCCGTCCGTCAGATGGGACGTTAAGCCGTGGTCCCCTTGGCGCCCTTTCGTTAAGAGTAGACTAATGCCGAAGCCAAGCATCTCTCCACCCTTCCTGCTTTCCCTTGCATTCCCATCCGTGTCCCTTTCCTCCCGACCTGAAGCCCATATTAGTGCGGAAACATACTTGAAAACACATATGAGACTCAATTACATACATTGTCTCTCAAAAGTGCGATGAACTAATTTTCAGACATTTAGTTTACTTTAACATCTCCATGCAAAGGCCCTTGAAGTATTAAAAAGGTAATTTGAAAATCATTTGCGAAATTCGTGTCAAATTACACACAATTAATTCCCATGAACAGCTCAGCCATTTGATAGAACTTAGTGTTATAATAAGAGAACAAAATAAGCGACCTCTGGCAAAATTATGAGCGGATGTATTTGCACTCTCTCAGGATTCCCTTTGCGTGGTTGGGAATATTCATAGGTGTGTCGAAGAGGTAGAAGAAAGATTGAAAAAATCGATCTCTTGGACAAAGATAAACAAATTCCCTGCCCAAACATGGAATGAAATGTTCTGATATGGACTGTCATTGAAAGACAAATATTTTTCTTTTCATTCGCGCCTGACTTGCTGGCCAAAAGATGTTCCTCACTCCTCTCCCACGCCCTTTTTTAACACTTTTGTTTGCTTTTAGCCTTATGTGAACAAATTTATCAACCCCGCGTGTTTTCTTCCCTAATCATCTCACCTCACTCACGCTAGCTCTCGCCAACCGTTGCTGAAACACGTTCAAATTCTCGCCCCGCCCAAAAAGGCCACTACCCTGTCTCACTAGTGAAACGCACAGAACGATGCGTTTTATTACTTAACTCTCGGACGATTTAGCGAGAAGGGTAGAGATAGAGGTATTTCCAAGGCAATCCCCTTCGTTTTCACTCCAGAATATTCAACGCGGGAGAAGACAGGGAATATTGGAGATAATTGGGTGCGCGAGTGGGAGTTGAATAATGGCCGGGTAAGTTTTGAGGCGATGGACACGCTTGCGGATCGGTTTTCGACGGCCGCTAAAGTGTCGAAATGGACCAGAAATAAATTTCGAAGGCAGTGGCAGGCTTAATTATTCCTCCGGAGAAAAGAGAGCTAACGGGCCATTTCGGGGATGCAGTTTATCACTGCTCGGAATATGGAATAACTATCTGTTTCGGCAGACCAGACGATAGATACGTCCCAAAAGAATCCCATGTTCCTGATTATATCTGCGGTACGCCCACTCATCCAAAAATTTCAATGTAATGACTCCAGTTGCGTTAATCAGAAATACCTAAAGCACTCAAAATATCCATTATACTGAATAACTTCCGTCCAGTCGAGAGTGAATTTTGGCTGACCGCTAAGGGATGAGGAAAAAATACTTTATTATTTTTTTCATTTGAGACATAATTTCGAGAATACATATGGACGAATTTCATCTTGCAATCATAAGATTTAAATGAGCATAAACATTAATGTCATCATTCTTTCAAATACAAAATTTTCAACTAAACTATGGAGCCGCGATTCATTTGGCTTTCTTAGGCAACAGATAACTGTACTTCCCATCCGTAGTACATCAATTACAGTTGATATTGCATGTGCAGTTAATTTTCCTTGTGAGTCGATACCAAATATGTAATTTCATGAAAATAATTTAAAATTGGAAAAATACTTCAGGGAAAGAACGTATTTGTTAAAGAGCAATAATGGTGATATTGGAGGAAAGGAAAATTCTCATTGACCGTGGAATCGCTTATGAACTGTGATTATAAACAACAGAAATAATACAAAGTTTGTAAAATCCACTACAAGGACGAATAAAAGCGTTTAGTGACATCAAAGGAAATATAAAAATTAAAATGTTCTTGCTATCATCAAAGCGGATCAGAAGTGTGGGAAATATGTTAGCATATTTTTTGTCAAAACCATCCACGTTAATTCTTAGCAATTATAATTTACGAGGAGGCAACACAAAAACAGTAAAGTAATTTTCACATTACTGTTTTTGGAAGAAGTTTAAGTGGTGAGACTGAGGCCTTTTGCAGATTCTTTCCATTTTTGGATGTAGGGCGCACGGTAACATCACGGCTTGAGAGAAAATTCTCCGGAAGGGAACAAACATGATTTCACATTTTTCCCAGCAGGAGCCTGTATAAATAAGAGGAAGGGGTATGGAAGCATTTCCTTCGCGCATTCATGATAAATTGCAATAAAGCAGGTGCTAATGGGCAGCTATGATAACTCTCTTTCACAACATCCTACTAGAACAAGGGGCATAAAATGGCGAAGAACTTTCCATTCCCCGTCAAGCTTGAATTTCTACAGTAACGACTCATGCGCAGCTCTAAGGGTTCCACCCATCGCACCTCAGTGTTACAAAGAAGAAATCTTTAAAAATACACTGGTGCGTGAAGACAGAAAAACGTGAATCGGGAACGGAAAATGGGCACGCAATATCATCACCCAGAAGTAATATTTAACGTTGTACCAAGGAGAAAGTCACTGCGGGAGAATATACAATAAATATGTAAAATCAAAATGCAGTGAACCTTTACGACGGAGGTAACCATTTTGAGCAAATAATTCGGGATGAGTTTTGTCACGCATTAGAAATAAACATAGCTTCACCGCAAAAATGTAGACATGTGATTACTTTTTGTCTCTCTTCTAGTTGCGATCCCGAAGACTTGCTGCAGCAGCTTTTACTTCAACTCAAAACCTTCTTTTTTATTCTTTTTAGGATTTACATCCCTGGTCGTATATTATTTGCTTAAATCACAGCGTCCGTGGATTCTATTTCTCCATTCTATGGTGCCTTCAGCGTTAATATTAATGATGTAGTTGTGACGCAGAATGTGTATGACTTGAATACAACGCCTCACTTGAGTTTTTCACCACAAGGACCTTCTCTCGTCTACTCTTCCAAGTACCTCCTCATTTGTAAATCCGTCCCTTCAGCTCTTAAATACTCCTATGGATCACCATACCTCAAGTATTCCAGTATTGGATATTAACTTAAATTCTATTTAAGGCTCACAAAATACGTAGTAATATTACACTCACCAATTATTTATGCGATTCCTCGCATTCACTGCTTTGATCAATATTTTATTTCATATCCCAATTATGGATTGGACATACCTTGAGACTCAATGAATTAGTAGGAAATGAAATAGAATGGCAAATTTAAGGGAAGGCCCCACGAGGAAGACCAAGGGATAAATATATAGAGCAAATAAAGAGGGATGTGAAAGAGACAATATATCAGGGAAGAAATTAACAATGAATAAGGCACAATGGACGGCTGAAGTAAACCAACCCTTGGATCAAAATACTGATGATGATGATGATCACAAATGTCCAAAATATTCCTTCTTTTCAGCTCACAATCCACGTTTTTCGTTCGAGTAAACAAATTATACAAACACTGGATTTCATTAGGCTTTTTTCTATGATTTAAAAGTGCGATAGCTTGGCATTATTGCAGGAATAAAATTGGTCTGTTAAACAGGGGGGCAGCAATTAAAACCAGAAGTGGTCTACTTAAGCAACTCCAGGGAAATCCAAGGTTTGGGATATTATATATTGCGTGTGATTTTTATGCATCATTTTGAGTTGTTTGGTATGTTCTACCCTCACAATCAGGTCAAACTTCAGGTTAAGAATTGTAGTTGGGTTACCGGAAATATGCGTAGCAAGGTTTTCGGGTTGACCTCCGCGTCGATTCATCTTCATGACGACTGTTTCGGCGGCGTTGCAGCTGGCGTCTTCAGGTTCGAAGTGTGGCAAAACCTGCATCAAACACTTCGAACCTAAAGACGCCAGCTGCAACGCCGGTGAAACTGTCGTCATGAAGATGAATCGACGCGGAGGTCAACCCGAAAACCTTGCTACGCATGCTGCACCACTCCGCGGAAGCCTCCATCAACATTTACCGGAAATATGGTGTTTTGATATGCATTAGCAGATGTCTTTATCACAATGAAGAGCGCTATTGAACGGATTTAAATAATGAACAAAGCAGTGTATGCAAGGAATCTCATTAATAGTTGATGATATGTACTATTATTACTACGCATTTTATGAGTCTTAAATATAATATAAAGTCAATAATGTAGTCTTGGGAGCCTCACTGCTAACCAAAATTAATAAAAAAATAAAAGATGAAGAAAATACGGCCCTATCTTAAGGAAATCTGCGTAATTGCACTCGAAAAGGAAAAATCAAATGTAAAAGATAAGTGTTACTAGGTGTTAGCTCAACTTATGACAGAAAAGTGGGAAATGATGTTGGTATTTGTGACTAAAGGGGAAAGGGATTGATATATGAATTGGATGAATTCAAAAGTAAGATTCCCAAGATTTATGTGAAATCATTACGATAAGGGGGTAAGTGTCACTATGTTGCAGGAGGCGAGGCAATGAGAGACCCCCCAGACGCGGAGGAGCAGTCAAATTATTGGATAGATAAAGCGTATTTTAGTGTTTATTCAAGCTTGCGTGTAACATCAAATTTATAACGCATGCGCGTTGTATTTATGAAATATTTCCTTTGCGTTTTGTCATAAAAGGTGACGCTTGTAGTGTTTACATCATCATCATCATCAGCCTACAATTTTAGGATTGTTTTGACGCAGCCCTCCACTCGAGTCTTCTATCGGCCAACCTCTTCATATTAACGTTATAAAGCATGATATTTATATTAACCTCTAGTTCATAAGTTTAAATCAATACGAGTACGTATGGTGCGACATGACCTTGGCTGTCGAAGAACCTACGTACCAACGAGTACGTAGTGGATGTTAAGTGACCATTCAACCCATGCTACACACATCCGAGGAGGTTTACAGGGTAATCAGAAGACGTAGATGTAGCCGATCTCGGTAGCCGCATCGGTAACGGTAGGTGGATTGTTCGTGGAAAATAGGAAAAGTCTCTTGTTGGTCCAACGATTACATTCAAGACAGAATATGTGATAAAATCTGAGAAGTCCGAGTAATTAAAACCGATTTCAATAGATACGTAGTAAATGTCTGGTGACGTCTAATTCCTCTTTACCTTCAAGGTATATTGCAGGATACTATTTATATTAGAAAGTAACTATTATGATTAATGGTTATAACCTCTCTTATGGAATTTTTTCCTTTGTCGCTATCACCTGAAATGCTTGCAGTATGCATGTAACCCCCACACTCTGTTTCTTTCTAGCACAGGCGCCAATCAAAAATTTTTTTGCATATTTTCTAATAATGTGTCTCTTTGGCAAATTCCTTTCATTTTGATAGACACTTGCATAATGATATCACCTCCATCAAAGACGCTTGAGCATTTGTTTCATGCTTGCCCTTTCCTGCCCTCACATGGTACCATAAACTAAATATCTCGGGACTCGAAGAAAGAAGACAACGAAAATAAAATATTTCTTTGGGGCACTTGCATTGTCGATATTATTTGAAAGAGCATAGGAGAACAAACTCAAAATCGCCATTCTTCATATGTTACAGCTCCTAATCACTATTTTAAGTGCATACCACTCGAGGCCGAACAAACAATTACGAAAAAGAGAGCTCCTGGAAATATATTTGCGAAAAATATTAGCGATGATTCGAAAGAAACAATCATAATCTCATGCCCAATTTGGACTTTAGAGATGGCAAAAATCTTAAGTGATATTTAGAAAAATACTTCCTTTATTGTCTTTGTGGAATTATCCCTAAATGCTCAACAGAAGGACTGCTAAATGCTTTCACCTATTCCACCAATATGTTGCTTTCCAATCATTTTATGCCAACCTGTGGATTCCTTTTCATTTTTCCAATGAAGCAATACATTTTAGGCTGGTGTTTTGATTCTCAAGGGAAGTGTTAATTTAACCTTCAGCTGTATGCATTAATTTACCTGTGTAGTTAACCAGTACATACTCTAATTAAATGCGCATAGTGGGAATGCTACAACTGACTGAATAAATTCGGTAATCGTGCTGATTATCAATTCTCCCCTATGGAAACTATTAGGTAACGGTAAAGATTCTAATACGTTGCTGAAGCTACTATCATTATGTACAATCCAGAAATAGAGTGTATTTACACTAAAATAGTTTAATAGAGATGCAGCACGTTAATTAGCAGATCTTAGCTGGCAATTTCTGCGAAAAAATTACGTTTTGAGTGATAGTATCAAAATTGAGAATAAATTCACAAACTATGTATTCTTTTGTGTCCTAAAATGTTGTTTACTCTGGCATGCTTCTTTTACAATGAATCAAAAAATGCGGTGAAGGAAATATTTTTTCTAGATTCCCCACATTTTATGCCTTTCTGCTGATTATTAACTCTCAAATTGAAAATATTAGCCGTTAATATTCCAATGACGTTGCTAAAGCTACTATAGTTTATGTGCACTCATATATTCCCTCCTGACGCAGAAGTGGCGTAGTCAGATAGCTATGATGCAAAATAAATAATCACAATCCACCACCAGTTCGGACTTAAAGATGGGGAAAAAAAGCCTTCGGTCATTTTCATGACCGAAGAAAGTTGCTCATGGTGAGTGTATGGATTTTACATTATGGGGAGGTGAATACGATGGCTCAATAGCTCCATGGATTTCACTTATCCCCACCATCTCAATCACGGTGGTGCCAGCACTATTCTACTCCAGTGAACTTCAGAAAGTGACTATTTTTTTAAATATCAAAGACATAATTCAAAGGATCCTGCGGGATTATCTCTCGTACGGGCGGGAGGTTTGTTTGAATAAAATAGCCGTAACCGCGTATCGATTGGTGAATCTTATAATCAATATCGAGCTGGAGCAGGACTGTGAATGCACAAACATGGCAAAAACACGTCAATATCCCCGCAAGCTTAAGCTAAATATTGTCAGTTTCATGGAAGTATCGTTCGAGCCTTTGATAGGATTGCTTTGAATTGCAAATACTTGCCCCAAGCCTAAGGGCCACTGCGTAAAATCCCAGTCTCCATAGAGAGGAAACTTTCTGCGGATCAGGTTATTTCTGAGTGAGAAACTCGTATTTAGCATTGGTGAGCTCACACATACCTCAAGAATTTGATGGCTATTGCTCAGCGGAGAATCCAGTTCACGGCTGCAAAATGCTACAGCGGGATCCGGTTTATTTTTCTCCCCTCGATTAAAGCAGAATCCTCTTCACTTTCACATACGTGGTACTTTTTTAAAGACGAGGCAAGGGTCAGGTCAAGTAATATTATTACTGCCTCTCCCAATTTAAATTCTCGATGAAATCGATTCACTTACTGGACGGCCGGTTTTCTTCCCTTCAGATGGAATCGCTCATTTGTTTTTCGTCATTACGTTTTTACTATTTTTGAGGGATATACTTCAGAATCAGATAACCCTCATGCGACGTGCACTTGAAGGAAATAATTCAATTGCCCCCACCAAGTTGACCTATGGAACTTGGGAATAACTCAAAGGGGTTAATTCAACTTTTACCTAGTGTTGTTAAAAAGAACAAGAATCGAAATTTGTGAAGATCCTTTATCTCTTTCTCCATAGAGGCCAATTTCGTCCTTTTCAATCACTGACAGTGAGGTTTTTTCAGCAACTTAGATTGGTTCTAAAAATCTGAGCCTTACCTGAACTGAAGTCTACCTTTACTTGGTGAATTGTCACAAAAACTATGAAAACTTATAAAGACGGATTGAAATATTTATGTGAGAAGACGGAGGAGGTGGCCAGAGTTAGGACTCACTGGGGACCGAAAATGAAAATAGAATGCTCATAAAGTGAGGAGAATGAAGGCGATGGAAGGATATCATCGATGATATGATAACAAAAGTGTATCGATCTGAAAATACTTGCCCAAATTATGACGATAAATTCAACCTTATTTGGAAAAACAGCATTTTGAAACTTAAGATCGAAGTGATTATTTAAAAGACGTTTTAGAAGTTGTGAAAAAGATATTCTACCGACTCCTATCCAATAAATCAGCTTAATTATCTTGCAAGTCCCTTTTGTTAAAATTTTAAGTATTCCTCGTCTTGAAAATATATTTATGTTATATTATGATAGATTTTAATCCGCTAACGAAAATCCACTCTTTGTGAATAAAGTCCGCATTAAGCTCTACTCTTTGAAGCTCACTGTATGAAGTTAACTTGATTAATGTAAGCGAGAAATAACCGTTTTAGTATTCCTTTCATTCGAGCAGTGCAGCAGAAAAAAGTTCAAAGGAGATACTATAGAATGTATTAACCGTCATCTTATCTTACCGCTGAAGAGGAGAATGAATCTGTTAAGATGGCGATAAGTTTTTTGTACCTCTCGATTTACATTTTAAGAGCGCTTTTAATGGTTAAAAGTATTTGATTAATGAAGTTCAGAAATTACTCTTGCAAAGTGGAATTTATGGTGAGATACAACGAAGTAATAAAGTCAAGATTCGATAAAAATAAGCCGAATACTAACTTTGATTACAGGTTAGAATGGCTACACTTTCTTATATTCGTTCTAATGACGAAACAAAAAAATGTATTTCGGGCTGATTGGGCGTGGAACACAATTTTTTGTCAAAGATACTAAAATTAAAACGAATTGAATGTGTTTAATACGCTAATGCCTGAGTTCTATAGCTAATTTACATCTTCTGAGGAGTTTTATTGTTCACCATACCCTTTAATGGAGAATATAATTTGAAGCTGAACTCTAGAAATTGTTATATCTTGCATGATATCAAAAACATATCACAGATATAAACTGACTGTTCCTTCCCTTTTTAATTCAGATGTCATTCTTAGAATAAGCGGTATATCCTACCACTGTTGCCAATAAAAACTGCTTTAACAAATCATCACATTGTTGACTTAGATTTTGAATGTCAACCATTTAGTTTAGTTGGGTTTAGCGATAAGTACATAAGATTTGTATTTTTCGTTCATTCTTGTTTTCGCCGATTTCATTATTTTCATAAAATAGGAAGAGAATATTGAACTTTAAAATGTCATCGTTAGGATGAGCATCACTTTTAATGAAACGAAACTGAAAACTTGATACGTTAAATACAATGTGGGAGTATATTCATCGTGCGCTGCTGGTGGTTTAATCACATAGCAAGGCAAAGATCTGCATATCGGGTGGAAATTCGCATCATCATTAAATACATATACATCATGCCAGGAACGTTTTGAGAAATGTCTACTTGGCTGTTTCCACATGTGATGTCCAACACTTGCGGAAACAACCAAGTTGATATTTCTTTAAACGTTCCAACTTGAAGGATTTCCACCATGTTACGCTCGCCACCATTACTTACGGTAACTCATACTAGTTACAAAAAAAAGTAGATGCAGAGACTCCAGTCCAAATTATCATTCTTAAATCTACAACTATGAACACATCAGATTAGGAAATTAGGAAAAATATTTTAGGTAAATTAGTGTATATAAAAAAATGTGCCTTAAAATAATATTTGGTAGGTAGCGGATGGGCTCCATAGTCCCACGCTAAACTCTATTCTCCCGCGTTATAGTTTCATTACGATAATACCTATGGAAATGTGGACTTTTTTCAAATAGAGGCACGTGATTTTTTTTAGTGTTTACTATATTATTGAAAGACAAATGGACTCTACCATTACATACCTATTGCCATTTGCAGCTGAAATGTTAGTAATTGAATTCGCTTAAAAATGCTTAGAATAATATATTATTTACAAATCACATTGATATATTCCTGCATCTATGAACACGAAATGCAAAATGGATTGTTAATGTTTAATATAACTGGACATTTGAATATAATTACAGCCATTGAACTACCAAGTTAAAAGCAACGATTGTGAATCTCATTCAGTGTGCTTCCTTAAATGGAGAAGAGCATGCCATCAATATTTGAACTTTATTACACCCGTAGGAAGATTAAAAATTCAGTATTAAGGCGTTTGCACTCTTCCTAAAAGATGTTTTTAAATGTCTTACCTGAAGCAATAATTTGAGATGCAAATGCAGCAACGATCTTCTTGCGCATTCCTTTCTCTGCGTACGGTAACTCATTACTGGTAGGGTAATGTCAAGAAATAGAATTTAGATGTTTCAGAACGGCTACGTATAATGGCATGCCTGTAAAAAAGTAAAATTTATTGCGTGAAACGGCTTGATTTGAAAGAGGGATTTAAACAATTATATTATATATCAATTACTTGATTCGTGAAATGTAACGGTCCATCAGAAATACGGTCCACCCAAGGATTGATATTAATTCTTATAATTCGAGAGGTTCGAATTTATTAAATGTATTTATTTAAAGAAGACCCAAAATTATCCAGATAAAGAAAACATTTAATAACAAGTACGAAAAAAGATAAATGCGAATTATTTCCATCGGTACATACAAAATAAAAACGATGCAAACCGCCTTTTCATTCATTACCTTATTCAAAAGCTAAGTGGCCAATTACTAGTTTAGTGGACAGCAGTGAGAGTTTACCAGAGTAAAACTTAAAACCACTTTTTAAATGACAGGTACCGATAAAAACGGAGATCCTAGTCACTTTAGAGAAGTGTAAGGCATTGAACATTAACAATTAGTTAATCTGAAGCGCATTGATAGCATAAGATGCGGGTAATACGTTTAGAGATTGCGAAAGAGATGCTATTTTACACGTGTCACTCTTCATTTAGAATATATCACCTGTGGATGGGACCAGTATGAGGGAGATAAGGTAAAGGAATTAGAGCGTGTGAAAAAGTGATCAGTAAGATTTGTTAATGACCGCTATGAAAATTGTATTAGTGTTACGAGTTTATAGGAAGAACTATCATGATGGAGATTTTATTTATGCTAAACCTTTCAAGTAAATTCGAGGGTGATTTGTTTACAGATTACGTTAGATATGTATTAAGAACCGCTGCGTATTATGCTAGGCTTGGTCAGATAAGCAAGACTAAAGAGATAGATTGCCGTACCGGTAAATATAGAATGCCATTTTTCCAGCGTACCATAAGAGAACACCATAGGCAGCATAGAAAAGGGATAGGTAGGTAAAAAATTGCTGGAGTAGTCTGTGCTGCATGGAGTAGGTATTTTTGAATATTACATACCTATGCATAATAGTGAAATACATTTTGGTATGTGTATAAAAAGGATATATTTCTAACCAGTTCACTTCGTAACTTTGTAGACACTTACCAACCAGCTGCACATGACTCCTATATCTAGCTTGTTTTCACGTAGTAGTATCTTTGTAGCACTTAATTTGCGTGTCAGTATTGCACATATAGTGATTTTCACCCCCTGCCACATACCTACCCTCGAGGTGGCTCGCAGGGTTTTACGTAGATGTAGATGATATTAAGAAAGTGGCAATAAGTAGGACTTGTGAGAATTGAGGTATTTAATGCATACATTTCACTGGAGATAGAGTGTATGATAGGTAGTTGTAGTGTTCTACGAGTGTGTAATTCATTAACTACGGCTATATATCGTATCAGTCTTGCAACATGCCGTGAAACCTAACGTAACCATAGTCTTAATCTCTCGAGGCTGAAGTCGACTCCACAAACTTTGGGTTTCAAGACTGGCATGACACAAAGTCGGCCGGCTACATCAGCCAGCTCTTGTTGATCAGATTTACTTTGATATAAATGCATATTATTTATATTAAATGATTACTGGGAGCACGGACAATAAATCTTCTAGCACCTAATGTGACTAGATCAAATACCCATACATCTCTGTATACATAAATATTCTTAGAGAGATGAAGTGACTTTAAGAGATAATATTATAATTAAAACTACATTGAATGGGATGAAAACAAAAGAAAAGATTTATCTTACACTGAACTAATTTTTGTTTCCTTACGAGCATGCTTTGCAATTCATCTACGAATGGCAAATACACGCATCCTGCAAGTAACCTGATAAGTGTAACGGGCACTTTGTTTGGAATAGTAACATTGACAACTGCCGACAAGAGCTTCCATTATGAAATTAGGAAAAAATATTATATGCTTATTCTGAACTTTTATACATCCCTTTGAGGATAAGAAATATTAATTTAAGTGTGAAACAGCGGATTGAACTAAATTTGAAGAATTAATAATTATGGGGTGGAATAGGAACATAAAAGCGCAATAATAGGTATGATGTAGGAATAAATTCTATTGTATTAAAACCATCTATTTTTGGGCATTTTTATGTTTGACAGAGTTTAGCATTAGAGTAAAATACGCAATGACACCCCTCACGTGATGCAAGTGTTCACGACCATGTTATAGTTGATGCAACGCTATTAAGAAACCGAAAATTTGTTCCCATTCCTGCGTAAAAAAAGCTTCATAAATCATGTCGATCGTATCGAGAACAATGCTATAATCCATGCATTGGTATCTTGTCAAATTTAACTACTGGTGGCATACATTAACCATACATCAGCCTTGAACTTTCAGCAGAGTATCTACTCCCGGTCGGTCTAGGGGCCCATTTTCGACTTCCGACCTCCTTTAACTGACAAAAGCCACCGCGGCTATAAAAAAAACGTAATGGGGCTCGCTAAACTTTAATGGCGCCCATTTGTCAAGACGGATCCCAATCACTTTCCTCCCCTAACCCCCCCTCCCAGATGGCTTTTGAATTGCGGGAGGGAGAAAGGGAGAGAGAGAGAAAAAGAAAGTCGCGGAAGGTGATAAAAAATCACGGCAGACATTCAAATAGTTGGAGCATAACTGAGACAAGATGGATTAACGTCAAATGTTAAAGGGCAAAGGTTAAATTTGATAATTCCCAACAGAATTCAACCGTTGACGGCACTCCATTTTTTGGGTTGGGGAGCATTAAAATTTAATGCAATAATGGTTTGATGGGGGTATTAATTTTTATGAAACGATAATGGTATGTAAGCAGTAATTTTTCTAACCATTAAAATTTCTTCGCGGAAATTACAAGTGTTTGAGTGTTTGCACATCACTCTCTGCTCCATGCTCCCATCCCTTTAGCACGTTTAGGTGTTCCCTCATTACGCTTATTGATTGAAATTCATTAAGGGATTCCAAAGCTGGCCAACTACGATATTCTGTAACCATTCTGTCCTTCGGCACCCAAAGTTTGTCCTATGAAAGCTCCATGATTTTTTTAAATGTTCCAATTCCTCTGATCTTAACTCTATTTTTTGTAATCCTTACAAAGCTTATTTATTATGATGTACTCTTAAATCCCAATTGGACCTTTTCTCTTTAACTTTTCTCACATTGGACTAAAATTCTTCCTCTTATTCGGTTTAATTTTTCTTTATTTGGTCACTATCTGTTCATTTTGGGCTCACCTCCAAAACACCATAGATTCACAGATTTTGTTGCGCAATAATCAGAGCTTCCAATGGTTTATACAGTTCTACGTCCATGGTTGTCAGGCCAGTAACGCCTCGACAAAGAAATCTAAAAGTTGCTGATTTGAATTTCTCTTCCACTTTGGATGTTATGTGTGCTAAAATATTAAGAACTGAGTTTGGACGGTGAGTTATAACTTCAGCCAACAAGGCTCATAAAGTACATTTTGGCAAGCAAGAATTGGTAAAAGCAATACAACCGATGGGCATCTAAACACTAAGGGTGGATTGCAAGAACGATGCTCAAACCGTGGTTTAGACGGCGTCTTCATAAGCCGCTGCCTGGACGCGATCTTCCTTCCGCTCACATAAACGAGGCTTCGTCGCGGTCTACGAAAACCGAGGCCTGTCGTTTGATTCGATTATGTGGCAACGCTGACTACTGTCATTTTTTTCCCGAAAAGCAATTGTAAGCTCCTTAGCGACGTAAATAAACACCGTGAACTTCAGTTTGGAAGCGTGTGAGTATCTAGTGAAAATGTGCAGTGGACGAAACGAAAACTTATCGCTGGAAGAGAAGCTGCTCCTGATCTCTATTATATCAGAGTATGTAATACCAGAGGGTAAGGCATATTACGCAACCACTTTGGATAGGGAAAAGGAGGAATTGAAAGATATTTGTCGAAAGTATAATGCCAACAACCCAAAAGTATAATGCATTTCAATGAACTGGACTTTTATGCAAGGAAAGAAATCTTTTTAAAAGAAGCGAAGAATTTGTTTGTGAAGTGACTTAATGATCAAGGCAGTTAAGTTATTATTTTTGTGGCTGTAACCAGTTTATTCCTCATTTTTGTAGTTATATTTTTTGATTGTTCGCCCTGTAATTATGTGTATGTTGAGTGAACATTAAACGCCAAAAGAATAAAAAAATAACCATATTTTCAACCTATTATTTGTACGCAGATTGAATAATATCCCTTTATATTGACGTAAGTCTGGGCAGGAAATTTAATTGTGCGTGTAGTCTAGAGAATCAATGTCAGGGAAGTTGTTTCTTATGTATCAAATAAATCGATTAGTTCTGTGTTAACTCAATACATTTTCCGACAAGCACTAGCGACAATATTTAGAGGTTTTTCCCATAGGTTAACAGCTTAGAATGGGTAATTTCACTAAATTTGGAGCACGATTTTTAACCATCAATCAACTGTACAAGCGTACCTAATTATCGTTATTTTTTTTAACGTTACTTCACATTTCAAATGTAATTCATGCCCACCCTGATAAGAGAGAAAATCCAACTATCACATCATGTAATTCGGGAATTTGGTAATATTTGGCTCGAATGAGCTTCGCGTACATTCATTAGGCACCAAAAAGCCGTTGATTCATGAACACCAATCTGATCCCCTAAAGCCTTAAAACAAAACTTGCAGGGGCAAAAAACCTTATTTACATAAGCAATTGAATAATTGGTGGCACTTGGAATCCCCAGCGGTCCGTCGAAAGTCTCATATGATAGTTTGTTTCTCCCAATAGCTGATGAGTTACTTCTTTACTAAATCTTTACCCCTGTTCAAACTCTGAATCGATGTTTGATAAAAATAGATAACTTCGGTCCCTAATTTAACTGTTTATCCTTATTGGTGTATCGTCAGCATCCTCAATACCTGTCATTTCTTCTATTTCCTCCGCCTCGCGAACGTCAAAAAACTGCCGGCCGGCCATGTTTGGTGTCTCTCGCGAAGGCAGACCGCGGCTTAAACCTACCCAGCAGGAGGTTCGGAAATTGGCGGCTTTTGAACCGTGGTTTAGAACACGTCTGACGTAATACTCGTTCTTGCAAGCCAAAAACCGCGGTTTCGGCCATTTTTCCTAGCCATCGTCTAAACCGCGGTTTAAACCTAGTTCTTGCAATCCACCTGTAGTGTTTAAAGCCGAGTTTACACGATGCATTTACACGCGCGGGTAGATGCGTGAACACATTCACCATCAAAATTGCACCGTGTAAACACTCAAAATTGTGCGAATGCGTGAATGCGTGCACAAAAAATAGCGCCTGTTCTATTTTGGTGAATGTGTGCGAGCAATTTGTAGTCGTCAACAACAAAGTCAATAACAATAACTGAAGTTCAGGTATGATGTCATCTGTTTCGTAGAAGTGGCGCTTGATACTAGTAAAACAAAAGCAATTGCGTCATGCGTATCTAGAAAATGGTCGAACAATTGCGCTAACACAAGCATCGTGTAAACACTCCTCAAGTGCGAGAACGCGCATCTGTCCAGACATCTATTCACGCATCTGTCCAGCAACGTACTTGCGCGGGTAAATGCATCGTGTAAACTCGGCTTAAAAGATACCTACTAATCGTTAAGTTGCACGTTCCTCGTGCATGCGTGGTGATGATTCCCAAACGAAGTAACATTTATTGATTATTGCGTAAACATATGCACTTTTGACGACTATACACCCCATGCCACCCATCCAGAGGTAGCATGCAGGGTATTAGGTTGATTTATACGAAATAAAATTCGCTGAGGAACAGCCCCGATCGTTTTCATGAGATACAAAGAAGATATAAAACCCGAAATGCGATGCATGAAGGAGGCAAAAGCGTTCACGGGCTGATTGCAGCGATCGCACAAGGTAAGAGGAGGGCGGAGAGAAAGCGAAGGTGATTACCGATGATGGGTTTTTTTCCGGGTTTATAGGTCACGTGACGCGAGAGAGCGAAATGGCTACTGCCCATTGCCTTTCTCCAGACTCCTCTCTGCCACCCAATGCCATCAATTGATGGTCCGCGGCCAAGGAATACATTAAAAACGCGCCCTAAGTGGCGGAAACAAGGTGCCAACGCCGGAGGCTGGTCGGCTTGGTGGAAAAATGCCGTCGGAGTGGGGAGAGTGAAGATTGGCTCCGTCGAGCAATTTCACTTCCCATTGAGACGCTCCAGGGACACGCCGCACAGTGTCGCAGAATCCCCGATATGCGGTCGTGGCAAGAAAAAAATAAAATTACTATTCAGGGAATTTTGAGCGTTTGGTTGTCCAAAGGGATACCTGACTATCCTCGAGTGGCAGTCAGTTGAGTGATAAGCGAGCACCAGTTGGATATAATCATTTTGAAATAAAGCGTTTTTGAGGTGGCAAGTCCGTGGACTGAGGTCAATAGAGTGCAACGGATACTTCAAAATCATGTGGAAGTCGTATTTTTCGATCTAATTCTATTTTGATAATTGTAATCACCAGGATATAGTAAGTAGAATTCAATAAATAATATATTGGTAAGCATAATATAAGTAATTTATTTTAATTTGCGCAAGGAATGGCTATCGAAAGTATGAAAATTTCGTTAAAAGAATCTTTATCCAAGATCAAAACTTAAAATATTCCTGTAGATTCGTGCGTTGAAAAGTAGTGCAACGTGTTTGTTATGATCTTAACTATCGAATTAAATAAAAATTAGATGCATATATCTGCCATAACAATTGTTATTAATAATAAATGAATGCAACTCATGCGTGCAAGCGCTAAAACGGTTGGTTCAACAAAGTATATCATCTAATTTTCGGATTTTTACACTAAAATAATGATAAACAGCTTCAGCGATGAAGCACTATGACATTCTCATTATCAATAAAAATTATGTAATATGCCGATGTGTCTTATGCATTACATATACGTGTTATAGTTTCACAGGTGTAGAGCGCAATGAGTTCACTTCCTATTCTGGACTCTAAGCATTATTTAATGCTTTTACTTAGTTTGAACGATTTTTAAGCATAAAATGGTACTTTGAGTACCTACCTAACAATTGTTGTTGTTTATTTGTGTTGTTAAATACAAATTTAACAATATTCCTGTAAATATGTAGTTTGTATTTCATAAGGGATGGGTTTTACGTTTCTGCTATACGAGTGCAAAAAGATGGGTTATTCATTGATTTTAAATTAATTTGTGTGATTTTTAACATTATTTTTAGTATTTATTTTTGCTGTTTATTTGAATAGTTACATACACACTTCGGAATATTAATAAAATCAGGTAAGTTTAATTTTTAGGGGACCGCATTTAACGTTTTTGTTTTATTAGTGTCAAAAAGTGTGCATTACTTACTATTTTACATTAGTTTGTAAGCTTTTCAGGCATATTATGGTCCCCTGAGTGACTATTATCATTGTTTATTTGTATTTTTCCATCCATAAAATATTTACTTTTAGAAGTGAACTCGTTGCGCTCTACACCTGTGAAACTATAACACGTATATGTAATGCATAAGACACATCGGCATATTACATAATTTTTATTGATAATGAGAATGTCATAGTGCTTCATCGCTGAAGCTGTTTATCATTATTTTAGTGTAAAAATCCGAAAATTAGATGATATACTTTGTTGAACCAACCGTTTTAGCGCTTGCACGCATGAGTTGCATTCATTTATTATTAATAACAATTGTTATGGCAGATATATGCATCTAATTTTTATTTAATTCGATAGTTAAGATCATAACAAACACGTTGCACTACTTTTCAACGCACGAATCTACAGGAATATTTTAAGTTTTGATCTTGGATAAAGATTCTTTTAACGAAATTTTCATACTTTCGATAGCCATTCCTTGCGCAAATTAAAATAAATTACTTATATTATGCTTACCAATATATTATTTATTGAATTCTACTTACTATATCCTGGTGATTACAATTATCAAAATAGAATTAGATCGAAAAATACGACTTCCACATGATTTTGAAGTATCCGTTGCACTCTATTGACCTCAGTCCACGGACTTGCCACCTCAAAAACGCTTTCTTTCAAAATGATTATATCCAACTGGTGCTCGCTTATCACTCAACTGACTGCCACTCGAGGATAGTCAGGTATCCCTTTGGACAACCAAACGCTCAAAATTCCCTGAATAGTAATTTTATTTTTTTCTTGCCACGACCGCATATCGGGGATTCTGCGACACTGTGCGCCGTGCCGTGGCCAATCCGACATAAGCAGGACAAATCACGAGTGGTCAATGGTTATTGGGTCACCACTTAGCTACGCACGGGTAGTTTACAGTTATCTCGCCACGGAAATTAATTACTGGGTCCCCGTGACGTGGGTGCGAGCCGATCAGAACTTTTCCGCCTTGGACGAAAGTTAGTGGTTTTGATCGGCACCATCGTTTAGTATCCACCCCCAATCCTCCATAGGTTTAAGATCTTAAGTTAATATCGAGACAAATATAAAATGGCCATTATCGAAATAGGTAATTTCATTTAAGCGCAGCGTGTAGCGAGAACCAAGATATTGCAACGAAAAATTATTCTTCAGGAAATCAACACAATGACGCATAATAAATTATTGCTGAGATCGGATTTATGCTGACTACAGTTATTGTTTCCCACACCGAGGACCTAGGCCCAAGTTCGAACCGTGGTGGTGGTATACGCTTCAGTGGTATACTTCTCTCCCTTCTCGAGTGCTCTGTGTATGTCCCTTCGAATTCATTACTCAGTCTGTTAGGTTGAACGTTAAACGGCGATGTTTTCAATATCTTCAGTTAAGAGCAGGTCATTATCGACACCGATTTTCTCTTCACACTTCCTCCGTCCCCTGAAAAATTCCTTCCTGTACCCAAATGCTTAGTGACGCAAATGACCTTAGTTTTGAATTGCTTCTTACAATAATAACAATTAGTGATTTAGCAAAAACGTGGAAACAACAACGGTTAAGACAAGTTATGTGTTAATTCTGAGGATTGAAGCCAAAGTCACATTTACGAGAACCACCTAAGTGATGTAATCTTCAGAATTACATCTTTAACGATCTTCTATACATGCTAAAGTTGACAATTACAAGTATTTGGTGCAGTTTTAAGAGTCGAGATCACGATTTAAATCCTCTCCGCTCAATAAAAAAATCCGTTTTCGTAAGTCGGTGCATTATGAAATTACGTCATCTTGTATTTGTATGTACTTATAAAAAAGATATCCCTTCAGAATTGGTTCAGTTGAGTGCCAAAATCAAGCCATTATTCTCAGCAGCAACCTTGGTTTGCATGCCTTGGAATTTAGGGGGAAGAAATTCTTTGAATGACTGAGATAAAAGTAGAAATCATCAATCGCTGGTGATTTAAATTTAGAAAAATAAAACGGCCACACATTCCGATAGATATTATTTTCACTTGACCGAACGATCGTTAAGGCCTTCGGGGAAAAATTATAGAAAAGTCGAGAGCACCGCTTTAATCTTTTGTGCATGACTTAAATCCCCCTCGTAAAAGGACGATAAAGCTTCGAACGAAAAAAAATGAGAAATGTGAAACTGTCCCGGAATCACAGGGACACACGCGGGGGCTCACGCTCGGCTTTTCTCTGCCGGAGGGACGAGGAGGAGTTGGAGAAGAAGAAGAAGATATTTCCTCGGGATGATTGCCCGACCCGAAAGAGAGTCGCAAAGGGAGGTGGGCGATAAAAAGACCGGTGGAATTCGAGCGCGATGACTTGGTTGGACCACCGGAGAGGGACAGAAGACCGCATACCGCCTCGCGTGACGGTATTGCGATTCCGAAAGGTGAACGGTTCTCTTTTGGTGATACCACTCCCTGCTCGACCCCTGCCTTCCGTTCCTTTCCTTTATCTCCTTACAGCTGGGTCGGAGACGAAGCGGAGCGCGGTGGACTTGTCGTGGACGTCTCCGTCAACCCGGATGTCTGCAGATTGCTACTGACGCGAGGGATTGGCCGGGAGGTAAGAGAAATAGCCGGGGTCAACCGCGAGTGAGTCGCAGACACGACTACCTCACGTTGCCGGAGGAGCGCTAGACGAAACGGAGGAGAAGAAAGCCATCATGAGAGAAATGATAATGCTCGGCTACGAATATTCCTGGATGAGATGGTTTCTTAAGATTAATAATAGGACCGATAGGAGTGACTAAAAGTAAAAGAACTAAAACGTCAGAATTTGTTTATTTGCCATTGTTTTCCAGCCCAATGTAGAGGCTAGTACAGAAGTTTTTAACTGTGCCAGAGACGCTTTGCATACTCCGGAGAGTCGGAACAACAGGCTCTAATAGAGGGATGATCCAAGATGAGATACCAATGACAGTAGGTATCTAATCATGGATAAACGAGGGAGGCTCCTTAAGTGCAGATTAGAGAAAGCTATATTGAAGTACAATTGTAGATTTTCCCAGCGTAAAAAGGACAAAATATTGAGTCTTCTGGTCACCACCCACCTGCTTCTTATAACGAGCACAGCACTAGTACGAGCATTTACGTAATTGACTAATATTTATTTGGCATTATACTTATTTAGTTAATAATACAATTTGTGCTGATTGAAGACCATTCACCACCAACATTTATCCCACTGTGAAATATTACTCCAGTTTTCTTGAACTTTTTATTAGCAACTTCGGATTAAACTTGTTTGGCGATACAAACGACCGCACTTTCTTTCAGAAAATAACCTTAATCTATAGCATTTTAGAAAGGTAATAACTCCATCATGATTTTTTTTAAATTTCTAATCATAATTTAAACAGAAATGCGTGCATGTAGGTTCAATTTATTTCATTTATGCTTTAAATAACTCTCAAGTTTCAATCATAACCTACGTACCTGGGTGACTTATTTTTGAACGTATTTACTGCAGCCGTTAGATATTACCCACCCTCTTCTATTCAATACAGAGCTATTTGTATTGTGTATTATCAAACCACAGGCAGGGGAGAGAAAGTAAAGTAGTATCGATCACTGAATATCAACTTATAATTGAATACCAATAAATTGGTATAGTATAAGATTTAAATAAAGTGTTAAAACAGGCTTCCTTAGTGTAGTACTTTTAGACATTTGACCCTCCTCGGTCTCTTCGGAATGTTTACAGAACCAGTAAAATATTTGAAATAAACGGTGAGAAAGAAAAGGATAAATTGAGATCAATTACAAATACAGTTTCATCTGAATAGGTTTCCTGGAATTTAAATTGTGATTGTAAAGAGATAAGAGATAATTATTTTTGTGTCCTCTCCAGTAAATTTCCTTAGTGGCACTGTTGGATATTATCGTATGAAAATATATTATTCTTTCAGTGCCTGAATGTATATGGCCGTTCGGAATCAGCACAATCTCAATTCTATCCGATATGCATCCAAGCAAACACAATAAATTTCTTTAATTTTCTTACTGCCATCAGGAATTCGAAATTTACCTTTCAAATATACGTAACCATATTTGGATTGAGTATCTACCACAAAAATAATTCAAAACATTCTGGCTAGGGGTATAATGGTTGGATATGTGGCTTGTTATGGCAGTCGAATTACTCCCACGAATGGGAATTCAATAATTGCGACCGCAATATTTATTGACCAAAAATACGTTTAGAATGGGAAAAAAATTAAAAGCCATTAAAGGTAAAATATAATTTTACCTACGTTAGTATGTCACCATTAATTATTACCGGGTATTTCATTTGCATTAATATCCCTTCGAAAATATTCGAGAGAATTCCCAAATCAGTTCTAGGACAGCTCAAAACTTGAGTTCATCTTCCTGTAGAAAAAGACTATGATTTGGAATTAATGATGAGGGCCTAAAAAAGAATACAACCATGACCAACATTATTTACAATTGGGAAAGAATGCCAAAGGCAGTGGTAATAACTGTTATAAAACGCTGGAGCATTGCTATTTCCTTTTGAGGATGAGCCATTCATTCTCCCCCAAACTGGTCATATTTCTAATTTGAATTCGGAGGCGGTTTCGGGAACTGGATATCTTGACCGGGCCAAGGGGGATATTTTTCTGATATGGATCGATGCAATGGTATAAATTCGGTGGCGGAGCTGAAATATTTTCCCTGCCGATCTCTCGACCCCTCGGCTCCTGACTTATCCGCGATTAGTCCAACGGTCGGGAGTCGGCTTTTCATTAATCGAACCTAATGATAAATTCCGTCCGGGAGCCTTTAGATATTTCGCGGCGCCGTCGCTAGCATGAGGAATCCTTTGACCGACGCTTTCGAGGAAATACCGATATTACTTTTTTTTATCACGCTTATATTGCCTCGGAATACCAGTCATCGATAAAAGATGAGGTGCGCAGTCCTCTTTTTTTCTTCCACAAGGGAATAAGGGAGGGAGGCGACTGCCCATTATTCGAAGAAACCCGTTCAGGTGAATACTTAAGCCGTTCTTAAAGGAACATAAATTTTCAGTAACCCCTTTGCTCCCGTCGCTGATGCGAGCTTTAGTGAACGGGGCGGGATGGAACGAGAGAGAGAGAGAGAGTCGAGATGGGTGGAGAAGCCTCTGTTTGTGTACACAAGAGTACGCATTTGTGAGAGCGAATGGTCAGGTGGGTGGAGACGATCAAGGAGGTGGTCCACCTTCACACTTCCCACCGTAAAAAAATAAGTAGCAAAGCATCCCGGCATTACTTCAGTATGCGTGTGCGTAGGTGAAATATCGGGTGATTCCGGGAAGTAGGATTCCGTGGGTACGTGATGTAGAGGAGTAGGAGTTGATGGGGTGGAAGACGACCACGAAACGTTTGGTGCACGGCCAAAAAGAAAGATATTACCCAAAGCCTCTTATCCGTCGTATCATATGCAGCTCGGGGTATTTACCGTTGAGATCATGGTGCGAAGTCAATGGTCGAATGTAAGAAGGTTGATGCTTTTCTTATTCTTTCGCCTCAGTCCAAGAAAACGAGAAATAGAGAGGGAGTATTCCTCAGTTCTAGGGGTGCTTACAAGCGGCAGTGTGGGTGGATGTTTGGGAATTTTTCTTGACACTGGGATGACAAGAAATGATAGGCATATGTAATTATCAGATATCGCAGGGATGCAAAATACAGACGCGTAATTACTCGGGAATATAAGACATAAGGGGTGAGTAAAGAATCTGTGGGTCATTGCAGAAAGATAATGAGCCAAGTGGACTGCGAGGGGGAGAAACGGGGAGAGAAGAGATCAGAATTTTTTTTTTAATTTATCGCCAACAAGATCTTTGAGACACCTCAACTTCCACAATAAATGTCTTTTACCATTTTAACAAAATCACAAAATGAAATTAATATGATTTTAAACCCATAGTACCAAATGGGTAAATAATTCAATTAACATCGCAGAGCAAAATCGTAGAAGTGGTTGTTGTGCTGTCTAATGTGCTGGCCCGCCTTTTTAAGCTCCATGTTACATATTGTTAGAGGGAGGTGAACAACAGTGGAAGTCATTTGAACCAATTAGAACGGCTGGATAATTGGATATTGGTAGGAAGTTTTTATGGAACGAAGTAAGGGTGAAGTGAAACGCGACCTCGGAATCAGCCGACACGTAACAAAAGGATTCACTTTTACGTCCCACCCGACGGATAGAGTACCTACTAACTCCGAAGTTGGCTCCTCACAGAACTCAAGTACCGGCCAACGTACCAATGAAAATTCTGCCTCAGCCGAGATTCATACCCAGGCACTCGTTACATGAAGCCAGTAATCCAGCCACCATACCAACCCTACACCACCTCTAATTTTACAGGTTTATATCTCAGCAGTTGCTGATGTTTTTGTATATGTACCCTACTTGAATGCAATATGGTGAGATCTCCAAGTATTGCACACCGTCCGAGTGACGGATCAACAAACAAGAGAATGCTTAGCCCTTTTGTCCAGGACATTTAGTCAACTCTTCGGCCACAAAGCAATGCCTACCTCTTTCCTAACACCCACCCATTATTAATGACACAAATAAACTCAAGTCGTCATTCGTTTCCCTTAGCAAAAGCAACAGCTAATGACCTCGGTTGTCGGTCGCATGTACTCGGATAGCTATTAGTACTACTGCCACTAGTCGGTTATGCAAAACCGCGCCGTGCTATGCGGGCGTACTGACCACCCGGTGGGTGGTTGTGGGGGAGGAGAGACCGGTGGGGTAGGGCGGTCACCGCATCCGCGAGGGCGGGAGGGGGAATCGCAAATTCCGCGTACGTGTGAGAGCTTCGAAGTGGATGGATCATCTCCGCTGCCGCGGGTTCCTGCATTGCGTGCCGGAATGGACGGCCCACGGGTGAGCATCGTTCCTTTCCCTTCCTCACCCTCTCTCGCTAGGAGTACGCCCAACCGGTACGTGCGCGGCAACCCCATGCTTCGTGCGAAAGAGAGAGACTACATGTGTGTGTGTGTATGAAATACTGACAGGGAAAGGGTCAGCCCAACTACCGCGGTTTGATACGAGATGGTGGCGTGAGGAGGTTTGGGGGAGAGGGTTGAGGGTATGGTGGGGGGGTTGAGGAACGCGAGTGGGGTCAGTCTCGTCGTTGGCTGACCTCGAGCGGAGGAGAGGTCGAATGCTTTCTTACAGCAGGTAGCGGGCACCGCGGCCTGAAAAAACAACGTGGGATGAGTCGAATTTTTATGTTTTTCCGAAGGCGATGAGCAATCTCCCCGGGCGACGCCAGTCTTCTCTCTCCCACTCCCTTGCTTATTCCACCGCGGAACGCCAGTCATTTTGGAACGATATTCAAATATCTCTCTCGCGTCTATGTCCAAGTATTATCTTTCGATTTGCTGAAAGGTGCGTTAACCCGAGTATCCAAGGTACGAAATCTTCCATAATTATAGCAGAGTCGAGGAAATGATGCATCCAAAGAAATTTGCTTGGAGGTTTAAAGTATCCTTTTCAACATCATTTAAGGCATTATGCCATGTTTTGTCTGTAATTTTTAATACATTTTTCTGTTGCTTTATCCCATTTACTCTTCATTCCTCGTTAATGCCTATGTGTAATCTCATTACACCGCACTAAATTAATCACTTACTCTCCAACTTTCCAATTTATATCCCATTCATAATAGTCGTTTCGAAAATATGAGCTTATCACATAATAATCTGTAAGAATTTATTTCATATGCATCTCATAAGGCAGTTTTCCGTTTACTTAGTGTTTGTAGAGGAATTTTTGCTATTAGAACACACGTACGGGCTGCTTCTGACAATAGTCCTAAATTGTGGTGTTTCCTGACGTGAAAAATTATAGGTTGGAGTAGATTCTGAGATTTTCGAGATATGATCGAATTCACATGAACATTAAAATTTTTTAATAGACGGTAAACAAAAAAGTGAGTTAAATCGTTACCTTAAAATCTACTCAGAAGCGTAATGACAGAATCTGACTCATACTTTGTTCTTTGCGAGAGACACTACCATTGATTGACTACATGCCTTAAACCAATTTGGTGGATGAAATTATTTACGTAAAATACTCTTAAGTCCACAGTTAAGTAAGTGCAAGGATTTAATCGATGGTTTTCAAGCCCTCAGCTATAACGATTTTCTTTTTAAGCAATATAATGCTAAGGATAGTATTAAAAATATTTGCCACATCATGCCAAGGACTTAGCAGCTAGAAAATAAATAAAACACTTGAGTTTGAGTTCCTTAAGAATCTTTTTGAGAAAAAATTATACCCTAAGTCAGCCAAGGTTAGCTATGTCCGCAAGGGGTCGCGCTGGCGACCCTTAGGATTAGAGTTTGAATTCCGCCTCAGGCACGCATGAGGCGGTATGACTGAGATCTTACGGTTAGACTATATCTACAGTATAGTTTCAGCCACTGGAGCACACAAAACCTGCGTGTACATAGCTATTATGTCTTTCTTGGCCTAAAGTATACGTCCACTATAGAATTTTCTTTTATACCTTTATATATCCATTATATACCTATAGAATATCCATTTATACCTTTTCTCCTAAGTATAAATGACGAGAAGAAATATGAACATTTGAGCGTCCGATTTCGTAAGTGACCTGAAGAAAAATGCGTCTCAAGAAATTAAGGAATTGGGCCAATAACATACTGGTTTACAATTATGTGCTGGAAATTGAGAAAGAGTTTTCAAATACCCAGATTTTCTGAATCTATGTTTTAATTCAGTACTTGCGTAGGACATGTTTGTATGAAATGACAAGCGTTTGGCAAAGTAAATATCCTATTATGAACACCAAGAAAATGTTGCAAAATGATGCAGATTGGGGACATTGGAGCCTTCCATATTCACCTAAACCTAAGTTATCCAGTGATAAGAGGCCTTAGTGACCACAAGTGTAATAATAATCGAGACCTTAACTTCCCGCAAAAGTAAATTACTATAAACAATCAAAAAAGATTTTTAAAAGAAAACTGTACCGTTAGAGAGATTGCGGCGCATTAACCAACGGACTCAGGAAAAAGAGAGAACTTAATCCTACCCGTCAAGTCTACTTTATACACCGAGCCATAACATCGTTTCCATCTTTCTGGATGGAATTTGGTGATACCTCTTCCGCGATAACTCTTCGGTGTCCACAGAACTTCAGCCTCGTTCCGGTTTCTCGTAAGATGATTACTCTAAGCCCATCAGTCGAAAGCATGTTGTTTTAAAGTGTTAGGTGGCCTTATTCCTCGCGGAACGGATTCTGCTACTCAGCTCTCCTAAACACCCATTCCAGTCATCCTATCTAGCCCGAGGGCTTTGGTTGCGAAACGTCCGCAGACACACACACACAGAGTTAAGATAAAATAAATACACATGTTTTTTTGGAGATAAAATATTTTCCAAGGAGAGAGAGAGGGAGAGAGTTATGCAAGTGATGTGCTTTTTTCACGATGGGCTTTCGGCTTCCTACGGTTGAGCAAGAGAGAGAATGAGGGTGATTAAAACCTGTTCTATGCTATTACGAATGGGTATAATTAATCCATGCGGGTGTTGCATGGGGAGAATTACTTTTCGAGAATTTTATATGAAGCATAAACAGGTCACAAGAGTCCAAACCTATGAGGGAATGTATTTCCGTGAATGCTTGCTGCAAAAATACTTCAAGCCTTCTTCCTATTTAGCACGACATAAAGTTTGAGTAAATCGAAAAGAGCCATAAAAATTGCTTACATCTGTAAAACCTATTAGTAACTGCCTTAACTACCCAGAAACTTCATTAAACACCTATATTTCTGTAGAGATTCCCTTTGCATCTGTTACCGGTTTCTGCATTCAGGTAACTATCCTGGAAACCAGACTTCCAGACTATCCTGGAAAAGTAAAGGTCGTAAATCCCTCCTGCATCTACATCCCAAAGTACGCATGAATATTGTTCTCGCTATGGTAGCGGGGGTTACGTAGCGAGATACAATCTTAGCCCATGAGAGCCAGAACCCATGTCTACTACCAACCTATGATGCCTCGCATCACAGTAATACTTCCGGTAAGATTAAATATGTAGAAAGTTTATAATATGTGCCTGTAGCTGTAAATTGCTCGTATTTCATTGACTGAGTATGAATGAAAACATGAAAGTTCATCCTATGAGCGGAGCGTAAGAGCAATATTCAGCCGGTAGCTACATGACGTAAGGACATCAGGAGACTTAAAATAATGAATCCCACACTCATTTATTTTGTATCTTGTCGATATCCCCTATAATGACTAAAGTATAAGTTTTCGCGAGCGCTATTCATGTTTGCTTGCAATGATTGGCAGTTTGCATGCGGTGCATAAAAAAAACACATCCATTGAAAAAGGCCAAATTACAAATTGAGGCGAGCATTACAAAACAAGGTTAATAAACCTTGCCAATTATAGCGCAAGTTATCTCACTAAATTACTTCCAGCCTTTGCATCATTACGTATAATTATAATCCACCGTCCTTCAGTGATAACATTCGAGATCAGTTTTTTCGTAACCAAATAATGACATTCTTACACCTGTGGCGCCAGCCTAAATTACCTCCGTCCTTTTGATTTAGCAATCGATAGTGTAATCTCTTATCCATGATTTACGGTTGGACAGTTAGCTCCTTTATCATATATTATGATTTCATCGGCGTCCTCACAGCCAACCGAGTGGAGCTTCAAAGGAATTTCTGCGGGTGATCATAAATAACTACTCATCCATTCTCTCGAGTTGGCCATTCCATGTGGTCAGCAGAATATGCCTTTGATATGTAAGTCGGAGAATGATAGGGTGCTAATTAATCAGCAATATTCGTCCCCCATAAGGAATTAGGACGACTGAATCACTGCATGACTAATTGAAGCTGCCACGTACACAAGGCTTACGGTATAGCTGAATTACATAATTTATACGCAAGCGATCAGGTTCTAATGATAGGTCCACGGCATTTATTCTTTCTATAGGTATAATTATAATTCACTTAACGGGTATGGATATACAAAGCTCAAAGGTGGCTTCTGATTAACGATTTTTTAATTAAATGGACTACTCAGAAGATACCAACCGAAAGAATGATATATTAGTTTTTGATTTTCGCTGACCCATTTATTTATTTCCTGAAAAAATATTCCTTCCGTTCTCTCCAATTCGTAAAAGTTGACTTTTTTAATTTAATGAATGTAACCCAGTGTCAAGACTAATATTAAAAGTTTCAAAGTATTCAGCGTAAATGGTACTTCAAGGTATTTTCCTGAGTATTTGGCCAAAGGTTCTGCGCAATTTTTCGGCCTTATTTCTTGATTTCATGGTCTAAGGTAACTCACCGTCAATGTTAAAACTGAAAACTAGGAACAGCGTTTCTCAGCATATAACAATTACTGATACACCCAATTTAATTTAATTTATAATATATTTATAAGAATATCATTCTTAAAAATAGCATGGCTTTCGTCGCCACAAAACTTATTATAGCACGAAAAAGCATACATGGAAAGATTTACATTAAAAATAAATAGCAGAGCATCAAATTTTTAAAATGAAGCAGTTATTTGATATACATAAATCTGTAAATAAAGCCATCAAATAACCATTATATGGAGTTTCTATTGCATTCCTGATATTTCCAGCATATTTATTCATGAAAATACCTCAAAACCTTCAGCACACATTTCTTTTTGCATTATTAATTTCTCATTTTCCATTTAAGGACACCAGATAAATCATAGCTTTCGGAATACTAATCGCTATTGCGCTCAAGACTTGAGCCTCAGGTGAAGAGGCAAACGAATGATTCTCAATAATAAACAGATTCCTTGCCGTCATGAAGTCCCCATCCACCGCCAGGAGTCTACGAGAGGTCAATTTCATTGCCTATTTACCATTCACCGCCAATCTAAAGCCTCGACCACATTCCTTTTTCCTTCCGGAGAGCGTTTCGGGTTATTCCTCACATACCTAATTGCTCCTACCTCTTTTCGCACTCTTCCTTCATTTTTCCTCGTCCACTCATCCTTCATGCGCCTCCTTTTTTTACATCACACTTCTATCTCTCCCTCTCGCGGTTCACCTCTCACTCCCCAACGTTTGGTGTCGGCCCCCCCCCCTCCCACGATGTTCATCTGCTCCTCCTACCTCACCATCGACTCCGTTCCACGCTTGCCCTTCCCACTGGCACTTCCCACTTCTTTCTCTATCCCCCTCCAGCACCCCCTGCCCATCACCCTCTCTCCCCGACCACCCCCGCCAACCCACCCCCCGTCACCTCGCCGCATCAATTCGCTCTCGGTCTCCTCCGGGGCATCTTCTTCTCCTTCTTCTCCCCCTCCCCCCCGGAGCCATCCCTTCCCATCACCTAATTGCTTTGGTCCTTTTAACAGCCATCTCTCCCGCTAAAAACGTAACACCCATTTGTCTCGACTCAGCCCCCACCCCGTCCCCAGGGACTCATTCGTCTTGCATCCGAGAATGTTCCCGCCGTAGCCTCCCAGAGGCCCGCGGTGCCAACTCACCACTCCTAACCTCATTCCTTCCATTACCCTCCTCCTCCTCAATCCATCCCATCTCTCCTATCTCTTCTCTTCGTTGGATGTGAAAAAAGGGGCGAGAGGAGAGGGGCAGCGAGGGAGCCGAGAAAAAATAAAGGAAGACGGAGAAGCAAGTAAAAAAATGAGAATGGAATATCGTCCTGGAGAGGCGAGAAAAAGTCATCTTTTTAGCGCCGTCATTCTGGCTTGTGGCTCCTTCCCACACCATCTTTTACTGTTTACGCTCCACGGTACGCAGAACCCGTGCCACAAATTAAAGCCAAATCGGGACGCAAGTCGAGAAAGTGCGAAAACTCTTAGTTGAGCCGAGCGCTATACTTGGGCTTTTAACCAACCGGTTGAAGACTCCCGGGCGACACATTTCTTTGCTCTTACCACCGCTTGTCCACCACGACGTACTGTCGCTCTTTTGATTTCCGGGCCAAGGAGAAAGGGAAAAAAGTGAAATTGCTAGTCAGCACGCGCCTGTTGTGCTTTTGATCAAAAATTATTGGCCCAATGGTCAAGGCATGATTCGATGAGCCATTTTTACTCAACTATTCCTCATGCTGCTTTCACACACCTCAACTGCTTTTAGCTAATCCACATTACTTGCCTGTTGTTTTCATCCCCTCGCTTGGTCATAATTATCCCTTAAAATTGGTCCTCTAGCATCTCACAGAATGTATTTTCTTGCTCCTATCATCATACAATTGTTTTCTCATATTTTCATATCTTACTCGCTAATACTGAAAATATTATTATTATATTTTCACTTGTCACGAAAGTTTCCATATTTATACCATAGTTTTTCATCAGTATTTTCTTAGCCTTCAAAGTCAACGTTTCAGCCGTAGAATTATCCCCATGCAGAAACATGTCAATTAGTATCACACCTTTCCGTACGTTGTTACGTAATAAGTCAACGATAGACCAAAATGTTACTCGATGAACTAAAATGATGTCTTTCTTCTAGGATAACTTTTACTTTTAAGTTTACCAAATAATTTTTCTTCATTTAGAATTCCGAAATTTTATTTCACGGTGACTAATTTCCTTTCTATCTACGTCGTCGAGTGAAGCTAATAAATATACTAACGAATAAAAAATATTCGGAGGAGGGTTGTCCAATCTATATGGCGACCTAGCATTCCATGAGACGGCCGCCGGGGGGTCGCTGCCTTAGAAGGTGTTTTTGCCACTCTTTCTTTAATCATAATATATTTCATTCAGCGAGCTTAAAGCTGCCGTTCTCCACCGAAGGACAGAGACGTATTGGAACGAAAAAGATTCGGATAAATCATCCTTGGACGTGCCTCTCGAGACATCCTTTCCCCGTAACGGTTTTAAAAGATTAGAGCAAATATAATCTTTTCGGTCCAGAGAAGTGGAGACTGCAGATATCCGCGAAGCCTGTATGAGGTGTGATCACAAATACTGCCTGGAATAAGTTCAAGGAACTTGAATGAAATGGGAATAAAATGCAAGGATAGCCCATAATATTCTAGAAACACACTGCACTCCTAACGTTAGATGTAAAACAGGAGCTAGGATAGTAGTTAGCGCTGGCATGTCTAAAATTTCCATTCTACCGGAATTATCTATTAATCTGTTTTCATGTATCTCTCATTACGGGGTGAAATATAAGGAATTTAGCTTGAGGGCAAAATGGAAAAACCAGCGTCTCAATTATTACCGTATTATTTTTTCGTCAATCCGGTAATGTATTGCTGGTGAAGGCAACATTTAACATCCAAGCAGTTCACCTGAATTATTACTGATGGTTGGGACAAAGGGGGCGGCAATAAATATTTCCATTCATCATAATGAATGGCATATCATCTCGTGACAACTCCAGTTACATTGGGATTAAGGAATGGGCGTCATTTAAGTGCGAGAGAAAAGCTCAGATATAGCTCGTGGTAGTGTGGTAATCGTAAGTACAGGGGCGTCACAGACTTCGGCGTTATAAGCATAGCCGGAAAACTCCGAGATCATTGTTGCCAACTGGGACGAGATTCACCATAAGGAAGACGTTCTTCCTTGAAGGACGCCATTTCTGAATCTGCTATCTAGAAATATGCCATGTCTACTGAACCGGTAGTAGCTGATCGAAGACGACAGAAATTCTCCCTTAACCCTCTTAAGAGTTGCAGACAAATTTCATGGTGAGCCTCAGTTGGTGAATCGGATAAAAGGCAGTGTACTTGATCATTTGGGGCACATTTATCAATTCATTTTGGCTCTAATTCTCCACACGATATGCATGATTTATTGCGGTTGCGAAATGCAAAATCCTTAAGTCTTCTCGGAATCTCCTCGAAGCAGTTACCAGGCAAGAGTGAAGACTTTTAAAAATCACTCAATAGCTTGAAGCGCGGTGCGGTGAAGGTGAAGTTCAAAGTGCAGAGATGGTTCAAATTTTTGATTTTGTGATATGATTTAAGTCACTCTGAAAAATAAGTCATTTCTCCATCATTATGGATAAGTTGTTCTTATTATTAAATGAAGCGAATTATAACGAAAAATTTTGTGTCCTAGCTAGCGTACTTACCTTCAATCCTGAAGGCCCGGGTTTCAATTCCAGAGTGGAGTGGGTGCTAGAGTACTTGGTTCCCATCCTGAATGTCCGGATACAAAAAGCGTCAGTGAGAGGGATTTTTTTTTACCGCGCCCGGCCTGGACCCTATGTGTTCCATGTGGAGAAAACTTCAAGTGCAGGACCTCTTCTGTTGAATGTGTGGTTAAACTTTGGGCCCCTTGAATATTTAATTGAAGAGCAAGCTAATGCTGGCGCCGGGTTTCTCTCCTCCCTTCTCCCGTCCACTGAATATTTTATTACTCTGTCCACCTATCCACCTATCCTAAGTGGTGCAAATGGCTACTTGTTGGTCGCCTATCCCGAATAACTATTTCCTCTGTTACCAATTTCTCAGTGGGAATTCCTAGGAAACCGTCGTAAAGAAGGCGAATGGTTGTTCACTCATTTTAGCGCACTCACTCACTCAGTGATTCAACCCGAATGTTGGTTTTGATAGGTGGGAGTAGAGCTCACCCCGTACTAAGCTCATGACGTGTGAAATATGTATATACATTCAGGGTAGAGAGGCCAGTTCTTTTCCCTGGGCCACCTGCGATTTCCTACGAAGTTCTGACACGCAGAAAATCAAATCGCGAGGATTTTAGACGAGAGTGTCCAGAATGGCTCCGGCCCGGGATTTGAACCCGGGACCCTCGGGTCAGTAGGCCGCCCACTAGGCCACCACGTCCCCATTTAGCGCTCTACCAACAGAAAAAAATAAGCTGAACTTTTTTTGGAATTTCTTTGGAGGTGTCGTCGAGCGCTGGAGTCATCTACTTCCCCTTTTAGTGCAATCCTATTCGCGAGATCTTTATTAAGCCGTCAAATTTAACCCCATTGCAGAATAAGAGCTGCTTATCAGCGTAATTTGGCCTGTCGAACGTTACGCAATCTAAAAGAGATTTTCTCCGACTCCGAGGCGAAAAACTAATTTATCCGCGGAGAGACCTCAACCTCCTCCCACCGACTCGGTCCATCCCTTTCACCGACGGCCAACCCAACACGCCAGCCTCCCCCTCTCCCTCGGATACTACTACTCCGCCGGCCCCTTTGCCCTCACCCTCCGCGGGAACAAGACTCCCTGGCCCTTCATCGCCCGGCACTCACCTCTGGACCAACTGTTCCGGGATGGGCCGGCCACGACTCGACCCCTTCGCATGACTCCCATTCCGACAAATGAGGGAACGGCCCCCGGTGCCGGGTGGGTGGGATTTTGGGCGGTACGGTGCTTCCCGGGGGCGTGCGGAGGCGGGGTGGGGTCAGCTTGGGGGAGGCGGGCGAGTCCCCCGGGTGGTGCGCACACGGCCGTGGTACCGTGAGGCATGCAGAAGGGGTGGTATGAGGTAATTGCCGTTGCGGGGATGGCCAAAGGTTGGAGGGGCCGGCGGGGGGCGCGAGGATGGTTGGTTTGGCTGCGTTCGGGGGGAAGATATTGATGCGGTTTGCGTCCAGCTCTTTAATTGACCACCTCCGTGCGGTTATGGGGCTGTACCCTACTCTGTCCTTCCTCGCCTTTCGATAGAGCGGGAATGGGCTGCGAATTTCCCCCTCCTTTCTCGGCCAGAAGGGTTTTTCCCGGAGTTTGGAGCCGCGGGGAGACCTGCCCCTTGGTGCATTTCATAGATTCGGCATAAACGAGGACGGGACGATATGGCCGTGGGTGTCGGATGTTATTATTTACGTGACGGGAATACATTTTGAATATTTTGCGGAAAGAGAAAATCCCGGCTTGTCTACGAGAGCAAAAAATTAAAATTTGTAAAATTTCCACTAAATTTTTCAGTTATTTTACTCCATTGAATGACCCATATAACGGAGATAAAATGTTCCTTAAATACCAGTTATACCAATACCACCTATGATCTGTTCTTCCTTTGTGACCAGGCCTATTTATTTTATCTTCATCCTACTGCTATAACACTTCATTCCAATACTTGCAATCATGTCATTGCCGCCGTTGTTATCTTATGTGCTTCGCTGCCATAAATGAGATTTCTGTTGTAGTTGGTTGTTGTTATTTGAGGGAGGTGACAAACAAATGAGATAATTTGCACCAGAGAGAATAGGTGGGCAACTGGGTAAGGGAGGCGTTTTCCAGAGAACGGAGTAAGGGTGGAGAGAAACCCGGTGCCTGCATTAATCTGCCCTTTACGAAAGGCGCCAAGGGGACCACGGCTTAACGTCCCATCCGACGTACAGAGTACTGGACTTGAAGTTTTCCATATGGCACTCAAGTAAGTACCGATATCCGCCATGCCCGAAATTCAAACCCAGGCACTCGGGATGGGAGGCCAATGCAATGGCCACCACCCCAACCCGAGCCCCAAAGTATTTTCTCCAGACATACGCTCAAATCAAACCATCCCTACTTTTAAGTTTTCATGCTCTGCTGTTAGCAGCTACATAGGTAGTTTCTTCCAAGAGTAGAAGATACTCTTTACTTTTTCTTAGAAAACTTGAACACACTCTTCATTGTTCAGTTACTATTATTCACATTTTCTCCTGGTTTCGTCCATCGCTGACTACTTAGCCTCCCAGTTTGAAATACCGTTTCACGTCTTTTATCGTTTTTCCTAGAGTTAAAATTGGTCAGAAAAGTAGCTTATTTCTACTTATCATATTAGTATCTAAGTTACACAAGATAAATCTCGTTTGAACTTGTCGTCGTTGTATACATTTGTCATCTACAACGTATTCGACAATTAAAATCATGATAAAGTGGTCATAGCAGCAATCGTAGAGCAGATAATATTTTTGACAGTTTTATGACGAGAGAACGGTTAATGTCATGCGCGAAATATCTTTGTTTGAATGGCATATGGCAACAATTCTTTGGCTAAAAATATTAAAAATAGATTACATGCCACGAGTAACACCTCCGTCGACTATCTTCTACCGCGTAATGACGCTATGTTGTCCACGAGGATAATTATATTGAGATATGTGCTGCCCATCGATAGATTTTAACGGACATCTCTCGAGGTGCAGCAGATAAGGACTTCACGAGATCAGAGCGTGAAACTAAGAAATAAGCAGCTCCCTCCTTAGCTTCTCGATGACAAATATCCACTCGAGATAATTAACTCGGGAGATGAGGCAGGGGACAAAAATATGCAGGGGGAGAGAATGCACAAAAAATTTAGCCGGTCTAAAATTAGAACATTAGCTAATGATTTACGCGTCCTGATGCCTGAAAAATCATTACTTCGAAAAAAAACCGAGGGACGAGAGTGTTGATGAGAACACGGCCGGACTCGAGCATGAACTAACGCACAATAACAAGGACATTAACGCGCAAAAGTTGGATGTGGGATGATTAATTGTTATTTATAAGGGGCGTGTTGGTAAAAAAGGAGGAGGTGATTATTGGTCCTTCAAAATGGGAAAGGAGAAAGATAGATGAGGAAAATGGGGCGGAGAAGGAGATCCAAACGAGGTAGAGGGTGTTTCGGTTGGGGGAAAGGTGGGAGAGAAAGAGTGGAAAGGAAAGGGGTTGAGAGTGTTGGGGATGACTTGGGAGTGCGCCTAGGCAGGTAGGGTTGGCAGGAAAAAAAGCGCGAGAATATATAGGGAGAGTGCAATTAATCATTTTGGAAGCCACCTTGTCGACCCTGTTTGTGTTGCGAGTCCGGTAGCGACGAGGCATTCTCGGCATTGTGACTCGGGAAACAATATCGATGCTCACGCGTTCTGCGGTCCTCGAAAAGAATGATATTCACTAAAGCTATTCGCAGTGGATGACTCGCGCGTGAAGGATATATCCACTTCGCAATCTCGCCAGAATAAGACGTCAGCAGGTCCATTCTGCAACTCGGACGCGAGCTCTCCACACTGTCTCTCAATCATCTGTTAACGATGAGGACGTGTCTTAAAATTCGATACAGGTGAGAAAAATAACCATACCTTTATTTCGTCACCAATATTTCATTAATCAATGAGACAGTAACGTTATCTAATTAATTTTTGGGACAATTGCCTTGGCTATTAAGAATAAATAGACGGTATACATTCTGCCCCTTTTCCTTATTTCTAAGTACTTTTAGTTTATTTTCCATGCCAATTAAGTCTTCGTCGCCACTGATAAAATAGTAAAAACAGGAATAAACATTTGAATTGTGAGCACTGCAGTTTTTAGAGATTTTAAGTCATCGCTTGATGAGTTTAATGGATAAAAATACTTGGCTTAAAAATGGCTGCTTAAATACCACCAAGTGATGGCCTGTACTAACTACAATTTACACGCACAGATAAAAAGTTCCAATATTTTTCAAGGTAGAGATGGAGCTGCAGAGTTACGTTGACTCCATCTTAAGTTTTATCACCGATACAGAAAGACATCACCTAAGAAAACAGCACGCCAATGCGAATCGGGGTAATGAACTCATTCATTTCGAGTGAAGAGAAACGTGATATTTTTCAGCCAAATGTATATTGCCAAAATTATTTGATTTCTATAGAATCAGGCTTGACTTTTTGGAAAAAAAATTAAAACTTTGTAAAATTTCACTGGGTGTATTTCAAAACGACCGGTTTTTAAATACACCCAGGCACCTGATAATGTCCACTGTTGGATGAAACAGGTCATTTTTAAAAACACCCATTGAAATTTTACAAAGTTTTTATTTTTGTTATCAAATTATTTATTTCACACGGCATCCATAGAATCAGGCAGATTTGAGTTTACTCAACTCGTATTTTTTCCCCTTATCTCTCGATTCTCTTTACTACTGAATGAACCTTCTTTCACTAATAGTTCCGATCCAAGCCATACACTTCCGTTCATTTTTCCCGTAAAACCTTGTTTATTCATTATTTATCTTCGTCCTCTACCTTGGAAACAGTCGTTATTTTGATCACCCTAACATGAAGCTCTGCGTCCTCACATTAGTGGCTTCTGGCCTTTCACAAATATTCTCTCCGCCCCGTCTCGGATTACGGTTTTTCGGCCAACCCATCACTTGTTGTTCGTCACAATTCGCCGCAAAGGCTTGAAACATCGCCCGCCCTCCGATCCATCTCACTCGAGCCATCCGCATCTCTAGCCGCCTCGACTCGCCTTCCCCGCAACTCCCACTACTGATGGCAGCCTCTAAGCATTTCCTCACCCCTTCCGTAAGCCCGGGGGGGAATTCTTAATGCCCACTCGCTGTCCTCATTTTGGCACTGATTGTGAGCGGGCATTTCCTTCCGCTATCCTGAGGAAAAGTCAACCACCCCGTCCGTCCCTCACTCTCTTTCTCTCTCTCCGGAATGCTCAGCCGGCCCTGCGCTTTTTGCGTCTTCAGCTTCATCAACCGTTTGATGCATGCCCCTCATCCTCACATCTTACCCTCCCTCGCCTTACCCCTGGGACCAAGTGGGAGTGCCACGGAACTATGAACATTACACCCATGTTCACGGGAGGCAAGATCAAGGCGCTTTAATCTTCTAATATATGTTTTTTATTATCCATTTTTATACTTTAAAATAAAGATGAACTACGTTGTATTGAATCAATCAAAGCGATCTTCTTCCCATCTTTTCCCAAAAGTTTCTTTGCATTGAACTTGAATAAATAGTTTTATACTTTAAAAATAAAGATGAACTACGTTGCAACGAATCTATCATAACGATCTTCTTTCCCTCTTTTCCCAAATGTTTCTTTGCATTGAACGTGAAAAAATGATGAGAACCAATTTTCGCGTATTTTGATGAAGTTCAAATGTATGGGGGGGGGGGGGGGGGGGGGGGGGGGGGGGTCGAAGAGTTGAGTAAGTAGCAGCGCTTGTCCCTAGCATTTAATTTTTAATCCTCAACCGATACTGCAATAGGTACTTCAAAATATTCCCGTTGACGAAATTACTGAATGGTGCAAGAAGCTTGCCTTGGATTTTAGCAGTCACGACACCTCAGCTTCCCAGAAACTGTTCATTTCCCGTCATCTCTCAATTTCAATGAAGGCCAATGAAAATGCTACATAGTGATAGGACAGAACAAAATGGTGGCAAGAGTTTTATATCGGGTTCCTTATCCTAAAGTATTATCATAACATTTAAAAAATACTTCATCCGCTTATCGATAATATCAATTATTTTTTTCTCAATCTTCTACATTATTAATTAAGCTGACATCCCTCTTTCCATAAAATTTCATAGCTTCTTTCTGCTCCATGGCACCCAGAATAATAATTTAGACTTCATCTGAATCTGAATTTATAATTTTTCCTATTTAACCGTAGTACACATAAAGCCACTAGGTTGATGTGGTGGATAAGAGAGGCGTTCACTAAGAACTAAGTCGTACAGCAATTAAAAATCACGCATTGGGGTAAGAAGCTTGTTCCATTACCAACACCAGCTGAGAATTTTCACGGAGATTTGACAATCTGAAAATCAATCAACTTATGCTTAGCTTAACTTCTCCAGAAGTCTCTAGGATTCAACCCCTGGACCCCCAGTCGTTTAAGTAAACAGTCTTTTCAGTTGGCTGCCCTTCTAACCCCTACACCCAAGTAAACAATGAAATATCACTATATTGAGTCCAAATTGGTCTTGTAAGTGAATTGGAACTTGGTAAATGCTTGACACAAAACTCTAGAGATCGCACATAATGGTAGAGGCCCGTTTCCTTAGCCTGTGCTACTGGTTATATTTCAGAAAAAATGGGTGAGTTTGGAGGGTAGAGTGTGAGTTTAATTAAGCGTTCAACGGTTTCTCCCGGATACGTTTCCGAGACTTCCGGGTCCGATGATCTACGCATTAATCTAATACGCCTAAGAAAAGAGGAAAAGCACGGTAATTCTCAGTTGTTCATAGTATTTTGCAGTGTTAAAAAAACAAAATCATCCGTCATTGTTACAACTGTGGGTTTCCGCAATACAAGATCGCCTCAAATATCATGTACTTCCTGGAGTAAGTTTTCCACTAATATTCTTGTTATTTGCATTCACCAAGTGCGCGTAACCACTACTGTGCGGTTGGACGCCAAAAAATTGCTGGCATGCGGGACTTGACTGACTGGTGAGCTCAATGCAGGTGATCTCATTTTCACAGTGCTTTTGAGGGAAGCAAGTTAGCCAAGATGCAGAAAATATCACATTCTCATTCTAAAGGTCAAGGATAAACACATCGCCACTACAATCATGCCGAAATTTCAATACACCATTTCCAGAAGGCGAAATATGGCAAATTCTCGGAAAAGGAGAGTGAAGTTTGTACACTGTTTCAGAAAAGGCACACTCCAATATTTAGATAATTGGATTGGGCGTGCAATGAGATTTTATAATGTGTTTTTCCTCATTTGTCTCGGACAATAACTACTGCTGACTGCAATAAACCTAATTGAGGCAAAATCAAATTTTAACTACATCGTACCCAGAAAACATGCCTCAATACCAAGTAGAAGAGATTTGGACGAGAATTCTGCGAGTTAATACTAAGTTAAAGGACGACTTTTCCCCAAATACTCTGCTCAAAATATCATTGTAATCAAATTAAAGCTAATTGCCTCAGTAGGTATTATTTAGTTTAAAACTTAGTAGCCTACTCACTGTGCTCAAATAAAAACACTGTTTCGTACAGACCACGCATTTGAAGCAAATGTGGTTTTTAATATTTACAAGCGCTCGAGGTGAAAGTCAACATTCCCAAAACAAAGCAGGTGCAGCTTTTGTTTCGGAAGTTTAGCGGCACTGCATCTCCCGCGGGACCGACCATTACCCGGTGGTCCTCCCGTTGCCACCGCCAAAGGGCGCAGCGACGTTTGGCACCGACCCCAATTTTCGTCCGCCCATCACGACGGGTCGGGTGCAGTTTTAATGTCCCGATAATGGCCCTTCAACAAATTATTCGAATGGAAGGAAGCCATAAAATTATGACTTACTACCAAAACCACGTAGCCGCGCCCAGGAATCCCTTAAATAGTTCGGAGGGGCGATAAATCCACGAGGGTGTGGCAGCGAGCCGGGGATGCTTACTTTCTGGTCCACTTTCCCAGACCCTAGGCACAACCTCGTCACCTCTTCATTCCTCCGCAGCTTCACTTCGACCTCCTCCTCTACCTCTCTCACGCTAACCCTTTCGAGTTATGGATGCTGGAGCCACCAAACATAAAGCACATACTTTCTGGCGTAGCAAATCTCCGGTTGTATTGTTCTCCGCCAATTTCCATTTTTACGGCCCGAGCGGGCAAAGAAGGGGTAAGGAATCTTTCTTTTTGAGAAGGCGCGCGTTGACCGAAACGTCACGAAAGTTAATCACGGACGGAGGAGAAAAGGGGATCGTAAATTTAAACCAGGGCTCGGTCCCTTTTTAGTACAGGTTGAGATTTTAATTTCTGCGGAGGGGTGGGGAAACAACAGCCTTGTTTTGGGTGGTGAGGTCTCAGTTTCTCAAGTCGCAGGGACGAAAAGCGGCTGCAGTCGATGTAGCCACCATGTTTGCTCAGTTGGCTCACTTTGACAGAGCCTTGTTTAACCCTTTCAGACCCGATTTATTTTTAACCGATGAAAAAATTTTTTTTCAGTTCATACCTATTCTATATAAAATAAATAATGATTGTATGTAGTTTAAATACCCATTGTACTTATATTTGTTGAAATAATTTTATGTCCACGGTAATGGACATTTGGACTATAAGGTTACTTTTGAAATTTAGTGCCTCAACACACTACTAGATGGCAGAACCCTTGTCCATCAGGAAGTATATAGGTTAGCTAGGTGTCTATGCTTCTTATGACTGATACACCAGAGAACCAGATATATCGATTTAAAGCTGCGAATCGTACCTATTACCTTAATTGCTCAAGCGTGTTTTTCACCAAAACAATGTGGAATGGAAATGAATCACATATTTTCGGTTTGAGTTGCCATCCTTTGTGACATAAAATTTAACATACCTGCTAAATACCAGATTATACTAATGGTGGATACGGAGAGAGGTACCCCATGCCTTCCATCCCTATCCTTATACCTTTTCTCCCGGTCTGAAGCGCCTATTAGTGCGGAAACAGAATTGAAAACACTCATGTAATGTATACTAAGGGTGTATACTAACCTGTTCGTAATTTAACAAATACATACTTTTTCTTTAGCAATTTAGAAACCTTTATCATAATACATAAAATAAATATGGTAGCTATTGCAGTTTTTTAAATGCAAAAGCCTACGTTTTCAATGTTCAGCAAAAAATGTTACCTACATAAAAAAACACACACATGCCTAATGAAATTGGTGCGAAGGTTTCCGCGGCGTTGTTCAGATGTTCTCTGCATCTCGGGTTCTGCGTCCGCGTTTGTTGACTGGGGGTGACAACAGTTTCGCTAGCCGTCCTGCTAGCGTCTTCAGGTCAAAGGTGAGGAAAGCTGCTTTTTCGCCGTCTTATATAGGGCTGGTAGAGTCCGTGCTGCGCTGTGATTGCTAGCAGGACGGCTAGCGAAACTGTTGTCACCCCCAGTCAACAAATGCGGACGCAGAACCCGAGATGCAGAGAACACATGCCTAATGCTTTGCCGCAGTACAGTGTTTCTCTTGGGATGTTTAATGGACCCATGATAATATGTATTCCAATGAGTTTTCAATTTAAATTTTATCTGTTGACTCGAAATTTCAATACCCTTTTATTTGTCTTTACGGACGGATGTTTTCATATTGATCTTCACCATTGTAGTGAGGAAAATAATTCAAACGAACCAACATCAAATTCGTATTTGTCTTTTTTCTCTTTGGTACTCTGCAATAAAATCGCGTGGTTGTATTTCTGCCATTTCCACCTTAGGCTGACTAAGTCGGTAATTCCAAAATTCAGCACTTCCTCATTTTCCGGTTGTCCACTTTTAAGAGCATGATTTTCAATCTCACCTTCACATTGGTCAGACCTTCACCATTAGTTCCTGTAGTTTTTCCATGATTGGTTGTAGCATTTAATAACATTCACACTATATCAAAGATAAATATTTATTTCTTCGAGATTGGATTATAGAATACCTGGCCTTTGTGGGATGTGGGAACTGGCTCATCTGCATCGCTTCCATCACTATCTAAACCTTCGATTTCAGAGTCATTTGATTCCTCAAAGTATCTAATAAATGTTCTGATGGGCTCAGCATAATTGCAATTAAATGCATCTAAAAATTACATAAAACGTTATAGTACTGGAATCACTATCCATTATTAAATCACATAAAATGTAAATTAATGAAAAAAAGTAAAATAAAACTAATGGCGATGCCTAAAAATATATAACCCCAGAGTATATAGCAACAAGATAAAAATAAATAATTAGTCGGAATATTGTTAAATTATCTTAGAAAACTCTTCGAAAACAAATACTTAGAAAATAAAGGATATGGAATGATTACAGCACTGCACTGGTAGCATTTACCTACGTATATATTATCAAAAAGGAAAAGAGATAAACAGAAGTGACTTTTCCTCGTGGTCCCAATGTCCATTATAATGGACATTCATTTAACGATTAACGTAGCAAAAACTAAAAATAAATGGTTAAATTTAAGACTCATAGTACAATTAATAAACATTGAGGAATGTTTAAAAAATTCTGCAAGCAATAGGAGCCTATAGTTATATAAAAATAAAATATAGAATATCACATATCTTTAGGAGTTGATGATATGGATACCATTTCTGAAACGAGCTCCCTTCGTAACCAAACCGCTCTATCGACACATGGCTCCACACACATAGTAGTCGACAAAGTATCACTGAGTGACGGAAGCTCATAATAAAACGTGAGAATACATTGAGTACAGTGTAGCAATAAATTGAAACCTAGGTCCACTACAATGGACACCAGGTCTGAAAGGGTTAAGCACACGTTGATTGTTTAGTCATTTTGTGTATATTTCATGTGACCGCGTAATTATACCTACGTAAAATATTAACCCAATAGTGACGTCACATTCTCATTTCCTAATACACCGTACGCATAATAATTACCTGTAATTATAAGCAAATACTTCCAATATTCATATTTATCCAGAATTTTTGGCAAGGGGATTTAAAATCTATTAATTTTTTACAACACGCAGGAAATAAATATTGTGTATTGGCCAATATATTTAGCAATATTATTTTTTCGAATAAAACTATGAAGTCCTTCAATGAATTGAAATGATATATATTAATAAAAATTAAATATCGATAAAAGTTTTCGTGTTTTACTCATTTGCTCGGTCCGTACATAAACTTTGCACGAAATAATTTATTTTTCATAATTATCTAGTATGTTCACAGAGTTAATTTTTCTGTTCATTACAATAAATTTAACTATTCATATGTGTAGTTAATGAATCGAATTTTCCAATAAAATTTTATTCATTTTCTCTTTATTCATCAAATTTACTCAATGCAGTAAAATAAACTCGTTTCTTGTGCGAGATCATTGATCAATAACGGCCAGGGTAGCCAAGTCGGTTGACTCACTGGCCTGGCAAACCATAGGAAATATCTTTAAATACCACCTAGGGTATGAATGTCTGCCTGCCCTACTAGGTTAGATGATACGTAATCAAAGTAACTGGATGATTTTGAAACCAAATACTATTACTACCGCCAACTATCGATGCCTTGATAATCCATCAAGTTTTTCATGAACCTAGATATAGATACATTATTTTACTGACAGAATACTTTTATGCAAGATGAAAATTTAATAGCTGCTCAAGACATGACCCAACTAACGCCTGCGTGTCCAGGATTTTTACGCTAAGTTGCAATTGCTACCTCGACGAAGTACCCAGACAGTCATCCACGTTTCCAAGGGTTGATCCACCCCTAAAGTTCTCAGAATATTCAGAAAGAAAAAAGAAGATGAAGATGTATCCACACCAAATATTTCTACGTGCTGGCTCAGTTTACCCGTGGGCACTTTAGGGAAGAGACAGAGTGAGAGAGAGATAGATGGGAGCGGTGAAGGCGTCGAATGAAGACGAGGCACACAAACACTGTTCCACGCTCTCGTGCAACAGCCAAAGGCTTCTCGGTGAGGTTATCTCGAATTTCAAACGGCGGAATTGGCCGAATTTCTGCATCGGCTCCGTACGTGGTGAACTCCGAAACACCTCGCCTCACCCGTGAGGGGGTGGGGAAAAGGGAGGAGAGATGGGTAGCATCACCACACATTATATTTCTCGAACAGATCACGTGCCCGGGCAGAGTATCTTCTCGAGGAGCCGAAAGCTCTCGCCTGCTCCTCTTCTACCCCTCACCCCCTCAGCACCTCCCCCACCGCCATTACGCACCCCCGGGGCGAGCGGGCTCTTCTTTCGCGTGCATATTGCGTGAGCCGAGTCTTTCAGGTGGTGTGAAGGAATGTAATTTTATGGATGCTATCTGGCACCATTCGCTTTCGCGCTCGGGGTGGTGGTGATGGTGGTAGGGGGGTTAAAAAAAAAATCACCCGGCAACCAGCGGTCTGGAAAGGCAAGCTGTGAGGAAGATATCCAGTGGGGACTAATGGACTTTAAGATACGTGGCATTTTCCATAGAACAACGGAAAGCAGGGATTTTTCGCTAACTCATCCCCACGTTCAAGGGGGACCGAGATAAGATTTTTGAGTTCACGCCATGATCTTCAGAAAGGAAAGAATTTCTTTTCCTGCTGGAAATAGACCATCTAATAATCCAATGCATCAAATACTGTAAATGCAGCGAGAACCTTTCATTCAGCAGTAGTGGTTTTACCATTTCTAGGGAGTTGACATGAAATGTCATTCCAGACATTTAGGATTGCTGGTTTTTGGATAGTCTTTTAAATTTTTTATAGGGAACGGGGAAAGGGTAGAAAGAAACTCAGTTTGGCCTTAAGCTACTTATTTAAGATAAGCAACAAGAGTTCTACAGTTAAGCGTCAACGTTAATGGCAAAGAGCGCAATTTGGAAGTTGTTTCAATGCATCATACAGGGGCTGAGATACCGATGCAAACAATGCCACTTGATGGATTGGAATTTGAGCCCTCGCAATGGAAAAGCAGTTTTCAGGCCGACACACCATCCCGATCTCTTCTTGTTTTTCACGTCACTAAATATTTAACATTAGTAATCCCAGCATGTACTCATCTATCAATACCCACGACTGATAGAGAAATAATGCCACTTGACTGCATTATATAACGAACTTCCCTACCAACAAGCATATTCATTACTAATAAGCGCAGAAAATATATATTAAGAACAACTCGTGCATGCAATTTGAGAAAGAAATAATTTTGTGGAGCGTCATTGAGGAAATTTACTTTTTTACATAATACATAGTCTGAAAAGTTATATTCATTGCACTATCATACGAAAGCATTTACCTTATTTGGAGTTTTAGGTCACATCGTGACATTATTCCCTAGAAGTGAGTGTAAAGCATGCCATTTACGATAAAAACATAAAATTTAGCAGGAAACTAAGCGATTGAAAACTTTTATCGATAAATACGCTGTCTTTAGGACGGATGAATGATCAGGGAAACACTGTGCTATGAAAAAGAACAGGAAGCATCACAGGTTACGAGCCATAAAAGACCAACAACCAGATTGAGCTAATATCATGTTCAAAATAAAATATAAAATGTATGCAAATATTATAAAATATATTGTAAACTATGGTATAAATTGAGACGTGAAGCAAAAGCATCCAAAGTGGTACCGATAGGTGTTAGGAAAACTTCTGATTTATTTGTAACAACGTTTGACCTTTTGAAATATCCTCCACAAGCCTAAGTAACAATAAGGGATAATTATCCCGGTCATTGCGAATTGATTAATTCTAACATGAGAATAATAATTTACTAGACTTACTTTTTAATTTAAAGATTTCTATGCATGATCATTTTGAACTACTGCCTAAGTTGATGCACTCCGTTTTAATTGGAAAAGCTGCTCGATCTATGTTCCTAGAACGAAAAATAATTATAAGTTTCTAATGAAGCATTCTTGTGATCATTCTTATGGTTAACTGCTCCATTTCTTTTTTTCAAATTTAGGAATGATGGAAGAAAATTACTTTCAAGTTTATTTTGAACGCTGACTCTCGCAAAATTATTTCTTATTCATTGATATTAAGACTCGCTCCTGGATATTTTAAAGGCGCAATTGAATCAGATAGTTGATGAAGCCTTAGTAGGTCTTTGGTTGCCTATGAAGCCTGCGAAGGTCGTTGACCTGAACTCTCAACTTTTCTAGCATCCCGCTTATCTCCATACCTCCCTTAATTCCCCTTTGCCATTTTCTAAAGGCAAATTACTCACGTACGTGAGATTCAAACCGCGAAAACTCTGTTCAAACATCCGCAAAGGATATTTATGTTCGCGAGCTCAACTTTGCATTTCCGGAATTTTTCATTTAAAATTCCACTTCCCTAGTGAGACTGAATATTACTTAAGGAAATATCATGAAAGAATAAGATAGAAAAGGAAGAACAATCATTTGACTCGAACATTAACAAAAAATAAGAAGGAAATGGGATGGATTTAATTAAAATTTAAATAAATTCTCAGGAATAGTGGAAAGAATTTGTGTTGCGAGTAGTTAGAACTAAATAGTCTTAGCAATAGGAGCATAGTGCGAATAACTTCAGTGGCCATCAGCCCATCAAGAAGGAATTGAAGACTGAGGCTCTGCGTGAATGTAGTTTATTTCAGAAAATTGGTCAGAGGGAAGAAGACGGAATGGTAATGAGATACAGGCATGGAAGAGAATAAAGAGGTTTGACGAGGTCGGAGTAAGGTAAGCGAAGTGCTTGATAGAGAAGGCAATCAAAGAATGCTGGTCGTTGAAACTCGTAGGGGGGGTGAGATTGCATTAAGAGGCACAAGATCGTTGAAGACGCCTTTAAGAGGGAGAGATTTGCATACATAAGGAAGGAATAGAATTCACATTTTTATGCGGATTGAAGCTAGATAGTAGGCTTAATTCTTTTAAGAGGCATATTATACAGGAAAAGGGATCTTCAGACGAGAAAAGAGCCATAATAAATCCGCAGCTAGGGGAATTGAATGCTGGTCATTTTAAGAATATATCTACCCATGACGACTAAATAGAAAACCTATCATGATAAAAAAAACTCTCAGTTTACACGTACGGAAGAGCTCTTGGAGAACATGACTTTAAAAAAAGAATATAAATTAAGGTTAAGAAGTAGAAGAGCATAGATGTAATCAACACAGTAATGCTGTAAACTTGAACTACCTACGATGTCCTACGAAAATTGGTGTCAGGTTTACCACATTTTTATGAGGATGTTTGGGAAGGAGCATTTCAACACAAGCTGCGAACTGAATTCAATTTACCCTCCCCCTCGTAAGATTCCTGTAATGAAGGGCGTGAAAAACGCTCGGAAACAGTTTCTGACAAAAAAACTTTATCCGCGATACGCAGGAGTTTTTAATCGTGCGGAAACAAACATGCCTGAGAATGACTGCGCACACGGAAGGTTGGCGAAATTGAGACGTAAAAGAAGGAGCGGCGACAAAATTAGAAGGGACCAGACGGTGGGTGTTTTTTTCCGGAGCAAAGTGGAGTAGAGAGGAGAGTGGGGAGGGTGGAAGTGAGGAGAGGGGAGGGGGTGGTTTGAGGCTCAGGAGACGAAAGGCTCATGGTGGTCAAGAGGGTCCTCCAACTAGAGAGCGCAAGGTAAATTTGGAAGAATGAGAGCTGGGAAAGGGCGGTGATGATGCTACAGGGAGTTAGTTGGTTGATGTTACTTCACTTGATATTCACGTTTAAGGGCGCGAGTGAGGTTCGGTAGTTCTTTAATACAAAGGGAAATTTCTGTGAAAAATTATACCGCACAATAATTTAATGTTTCCAACCATAATTCATAAGGAAACTAGGAGTAAATGGCTTATTTTTTTCAGAAACAAGAATGGTCTATCTAATTCGATATTGGCAACGTATGTAAAGTTATATATCAGGCAGGTGAAAAATGAGACAGGTTTAGATAGAAATATAGTGAGGAGATTAATAGCACAAAATAATAAGATATTCATCAACATTGGGTAATTGAGCTTAAAAATTTCTAGATTATTATTTTAAAAATAAAATATATCGTTTAAGAAAGAAACATAAGACGTTTATACTGTATTTATTACGTTAATAAATGTGGGTACAACTTACAAGAGTAGAAAACTTAACGTACTTGATCATCTGCTGTATTTGATGTTAACTTCATTTATTGCCTTTGAGTAAACCTCTGCGTAAGGTGAAGTTTCATCAAAACCATCACATCGTTTTGTTCTTCAATGAAAACTTATCATCCATAAACGACATTCCATTGTAAATGTATTACCATTTCGTACGTGCAAAGTTTCCGGGCAATATATTTCTTTTCATAAAATTACTCGTTTCTGAGTCCGCTCGTACGACCAATGATATTCCTTCATATATTCCTCAGTGACTACAAAAGCGAGGTAATCAAGCTATTACATCGCTGAAGATTCAAGTCTTTTATACAGGATGGATTTAAAGCAATCTGAATCCCTGGAATAAACCGCTGGGGAAATTAGATTGGTGTAGTGGAGAGAGCACTGGTCTTTCAATACCAAAGAGCCATGTTTCGATTCACATTAGTGGCAGATTTTTCATTGAGATACCGAACTAACTTGAGATCCGCGAGTAGAGGATTTTAAGTCTCAGAATCTCACCATTTGGATGATATGAAAAACTGCATATCTCTGGTTTCCTTTCTTTAATATTTGGCTAACGACGACGACAGGTTTGGCTCTCTGAATTGGGTATGTCATGCTTAAAATTTCCCACCTATGGTCAATTACCCAGATATTCCAACTGGCGGATATTACAAAAGCAGTCTACCACCTCCCCAAATAACTATTATCACTCTTCTTCTTCTCGTGGTGTCTGTACGAAGGTTTTTACTACCTCACCCGGCAGAGAAGTCGAGATTTTTCCCGGCTATTTCGCCGAGAAAACACGCGCTTAAATCCGCAATCGCAAAAAAGTATTATAGAATGCGAATAGCTGACAAGAACTCAAACAGGGCTTTGCCAAAGTTTTAAGAATATATTAGCCTCATTCTTTATTTTACTTAGGTGGAAAATCAAATCTCCCATAAATAACAAATAGAAGGAAGGGTAAACCACCCTCATTTATTCTGATACTTTTCACCGTCCTCCTTCACGTAGAAGTGTATTTTTTATCAGTACCTCGACCTCATCTGTGGTTTTAAGCCTGCCCCATTTTGTAAATGCTTCAGAAATTGACGGGAGCGTACAAGTACAAGGATGGGAATGGAAGGGTAATTGGGAAGAGTGGATAGAAACCCGACGCCGGTGTTAGCCAGCTCTTACCAAAGGAGCCAAAAGGACCACGACTGAACGCCCCATTCCATGGACGCAGTAGTGAGCTCAAATGCTCTCCACAAAATCCTCAAAAGGGGGCCGACTTTAGTAAGAAACTCATCTCCCGCTCCCTGGATTCGAACCCTATTCCTTGGAGCGGGTGCTAGTACTCTTACGGCTACAGTAATCCAACCACCTATCTCTTGATCAGTCCTATAGTGTGGTGTTTTGAAACAGATTACATAAAGCATTACTGCAGGCTTCTTTCTCTGAAATATATTATCTTTTTAGCTACCATTACAATTGTGGCGAAGTAGCTTAGAAGTACTTGACGTGTAATTCAATGCGTCAATCCACGAGACATCACACACGTATCCACTCTTTATCATGTGTATCGCTGTCAGAGAAAACATTAAAAGAGGCTTCCTCCAAGCACCACTTGTGCTGTCGTCTGATCACGGCATGTACATACTTTCCAGCTTTCCACTTTATATTCATACCTTCCGTGACAACGCGCTTTATATTCACAAACGTTCTCCAGTAGCATATCACCTTAGCGTGGTATCACATACTGGAAAAAGTGACTCTCATTAGCATCAGAGAATCCCTTTTTCACTTTTTGCCCACGTGTTTGTGCGTTCCCTTTCTATGAGAGCAAGCCTCTTCCTGACCCTAGTGTTTTCGAGACTAGGTGAAAACTTTAACATATCCTTGCTCGAATAGCTTGCATTGATCTATTTTCTAAGGAGCAACTCACCTGCATACTTAATGATATTTCCCGTTTCGTGTTCGGCATGCTTTAGGTGAATTTCCCGAGTGAAAACCACAATTGTAATGGGTATTTATCAGGCTTGCGAGTTTTATGCTAGGACAAATACACTTTTAAACTAAAGAAGCAAAAATGTCATAAGTATAGATTTGTAACCTAAAGTGTACGCCCGCCATTGTTCAAATGGGTTTTTAGGAGTGTATATTCTTATAGCAAATAACAGTCATTTTATTTCCAGTAGAATATTTTGTAATTCCTTCACTCTTTCTTTAATTTTGTAGCAGGCATAATTTATCTAAATGTGCAAGATCTGCAATATATCCTAAAGCACAAGGATGCACATGGATGGAAGCGGTCATATCAAGAAAATATTTAAGATTGTTTTAAAGATTCAGGCTTTATTTGCATATTGACGATGGGTTGTGCGCGGGGAGGACTAATTTACCTATGTTGCTCTCTATGCGGCAGTTTGTCTCTCTTAATTTGTCCCTTCTTCCAAGAGTTGTCATTTTAGCAATTTTGTTACTAAATATAGCAGCATTTATGAAACTGTGTGCAACCCTTTTATAAGATCTAGAAACTTCTGGGGAATACTTACTAAAATTATCTGCATGAATTGATAAAACCTTAATAAATGGATATGGTTTTACCAAGTTATAAAATTTTCCATGCTATACCTACATATTACAGAGGGAGACAAAGTTTTCTTTTATTAATAGCCTAATAGGACAGAGCCATTAACTATAAATATGAAGGTGGAATGGAGGAATTAAACCTTATTGCATTGGAAGCGGAAGGTGGAAGGAGGAATTAAACCTTATTGCATTGGAAGCGGAAGGTGGAAGGAGGAATGAAATCTTATTGCATAACGTAAAATAGCCTGCAATCAACATTTAAAATATGTTTGATTGCATTGGTAGTGGTAAAACTAAGCTTTAAAGATAGTGCCTTCTTGTTCACTCAAATTTTTAAGGCGCATTTGGTATAATTCATAAATTCAAAGCTCGCGAGGTAGCCGCGAAAACTTTATCGGAGTTACCTGCTGAATTGCACGATAGCACAGAGAAAAAAATCATTCGCCTTGACCGGGACTCCAACCCGGACCCCCAGATTTCCGGCCAGGTGCTCTACCAGTTGAGCTACCAAGATGTCCTTTTTCTCAGTGGAAATTCTAGAGGCTAATTCATTAATGGCAACACGGCTTTTGCTTGTCCTGATGATGTGCTGTGGGGATAGATATATGCCTATAATTTAGCTCGTAAACTCGGGTGATCAAAAATTTTCCAGGACTTTTATTTTTTCGATAAACCTTCTAGTTTTTAAGGTTTCCTACCCCGAGTGACGCTTCCTATGGGTACATAAAAACTTGTCACGAAGTACGACTATTTCTTATGCATCAAATTCAGTTCCAGAGTTCAATCCGTATTCGCTGGAACTTAAGAAACTAAAGGTGGCGCTTGGGGTGAATGACGGATAGGTTGGCGGGGATGAAGACAGAATGGAGCCGAGGCCGGGATCTCGCCTCGGGGGCTGAGCTTCGTTTAGCATTCAAAGGAGCGGTCAGCTTCAAAACACCTCCGTCGACACGTGCGGAAGCGCGAATCCCCTTTCCTCTCCATGAGCATGGATTTCATCTCTTGCCGCTTCACTCCAGATTCCATTCACGCACGAATGTGTGCCCGCGGAATCATCCCCTGGGGCACGGGGTTGCAAGACATTTGAGGTGCTCATGTTACTCTCCCATCGCCCACTCTGAGGGCGCGAAAACAGCCCGGGGGCCTGCAATAAACGCGACGCCGGTGGAGGATGAATATCCTCGACCCGTAAGCGGCACTTTGCGTCGAACGATACCCAGATGAGCCACTCGTGTAAAGTAATATCTATAGGTGCGCTTCAGGTTCCGTGAATTCAAACTGGGGCTCTATCAAGTACCTTCATAGCGTGAGCGCCTGCGCCATTTTGATATTTTATCATGTGTTTCAAATCACTCATGTCAGTAACAGAGCGAGTTACTTGAAATGACGGTGAAGTATATATCTAGTACTATTAGTAGTAGTTTGGAGGATCTGACCACCCGCCAAAATAATTAGCGCCTCATCAAAATAATTTCTCATCTGTCGGAAGGACTACTCAATTTGAAGTCTACTCCACATAGCACTCAAGTAATACTCGACATGCCAAAGAAAAATATCTTCCAATGCCGGAATTCGAACTCGGACTCTCAGGACAACAAAAATGTGCTTTAGCCACAGCATCAACCTTATCTTTCCTCCTATAAAGGAGTTCAAGTCAATAGCGACGATAAATGAAACTTACATTTAACGGTAGCAGAAACGTAAAGGACATAAAAGTTAAATCGATGATACCACCCTTATTCCCTACCTCAGCTCCATACAGCACTGTGTTCGTTTCTAATTCCGTACGTACAATGCTCTGAAGCATTTAATGTAATCACATCCCTTGTGATGCAACGAGCAAGTGTAAAAATGAGTCTTTTTGACTTGCTTGCTTAGATATTTGTTTTGCGACCAAGCATCGTATGGAAAAAATATCTGATATCCTTACGGATAAAGTATAAGCGTAGAATGGAAGCTCAGAAAAAAATTGGATAAAAAAGGATAGCAAGGGGTTACTGATAGGAGTGGAACCCAAATGAATTAGTGTCAATGGCGAGATCAAAGAAAAAAATGGCCAAGAGAGTTTGAATGAGATGGCAATGAGTCGAATGGAGAACGTATTGAGAGGTTTTGGCATGTTGAAAAACGCAGTGAAGGGAATGATGATCGGTTGGCGCGGAAAAAGGCGAAAAAGAATAGAGCGTTTAGATGGCATGATGGTAAGAAGATGATATGGAGAGCTTAAGAAGGGCTTATTGTAAAGCAAACAGATAATTCTGAGAGTGGAAGTTTGGCGATGATCTCATGGCAAGAGAGGGGAAATCAAAGGCAGACATTGTACACCAGTATTAATGCCTGAAGAAGATTTCATAATTCCCCACCTCAATTTGCTCAATATCTCTTTCGCCTTTTTGCTGTAGGCTACACAAGCATCCATTTAACGAGTGTGTATATATCGTCAATACAGAGAAAAACCTGCCAAAAACCCTATGATAACTTGGCAGCAATGGTTGTTTTTAAAAATATAAGGCAAATCCCCCCTAAAAATTCTTAAGTATCGGTGGGAATATGACCGAAGGTCATACGTAGTTTTGAAATTGGTCTTTATATGTAGACCGCTTTTGCTGAATATAAGTGTACACCAATCAATTCATTTCTTGTGCAATAAGAATAAGAGTGGGCCTGGATATTAAATTGTAGATTCAAAGAAATACTCTTCAAAACTTTTTTGGCATAAACTATAGTAAAAATCGTTTTAAAATATGCCATTCAGTATTAAACACTTCGTCGATTTCATTACTACCAAAAGATTACCTACTTTATAAGAGCTCAATTAAAATGCATTAAAACATTACAAGATTGCAGGTAAGTTTTTCACAACCAATGAAGATCAATAAAGATTAGATAGAGAAATTATGAGAGAATGGCATACCTTCCATGTGGAATTTTACAAAAGAACATTCTCCCGCATACTAGAACTGCATTCCTAGTTCAACTTGTCTATTGGAATTTCATCTCCGAATAAAATCAGGGAAGAAAAACTTGGCAGATTTTAACTATTTCATACAGTTATTGAATAAAACCATAATGAGTTTCTTCCTTGTTGTGGATAACCCATATTTTCACCTCCCTACTCGATATTGCAAATTTGCAATAACATAAATCAGTGTAATTTTTTCTGTAACTAGTGCAACCAACTGAAATTACAATTAGCTTGTGCTTTTGGCACACAAAAGCCCTAAGAAGTAATAATCGCAACCAAATCCATGAACAAAATATCACCTAAATATTACCACTATTGGCCTTTAAATTGAAGACACAAAGAAAATCTATTTGTCGCGATGCTCGTTTTAATCCAAAGGAATGAGCACTGATGGAATAGGGAATATTCTAGTTTGGTAAATGTTTAGGCATATACATGTAAATTATAGGGAAAATTCCTAGTTTGGAAATTGCTATTACTTGATCGTTTGGAATCGATTCGTTCAATGAAATCCGCAGCCTTGCCACGGCCAATCGTGTCCCAGGCATCACTGGCCGATGAGCCATTCCCTAAGCGCATCCGTGACGTCCATCAATCACACCACATCCTCGGACATCGCATAACACCCGGCCTTAGTGCGGAGTCATACGCTAAGAAAGACCTTAAAATGACGAACTAGGCGAGGGATCAAGGCGGACGGCGCTGAAGAAATCGATGCACCACATTCCGCCTTTTGACTCCGGGCGGTGGTGAACAAAGAATTTTTTTTCGGCGGGTCCCCGTGGTTCCGGGCGGGGGGCGGATTTCAGCGGGCATAGGGTGAGGTAGACGGGAGGGTGACGTGAGATGGGAGGGTAGTTTGGAAGAGGGAAGGGCGGTGCCCCGGAGGGAGACGAGTGGCTGAGGGAGATGGGGAGGTGAGGCCTCGAGGAATGGGAGACCAGGCGGAGGTGAAGCTGATGGAGCTCATCAGAGTAACCAACGATGACTTCACATGTTCCATTGGCGTGGCAGGAAAGGTTTTTCACAGTCCCTTCGCGCGGGGAGCGGTAGGGGGCGTGAGTTGGTAGAAAACGATGGATGGGATCGGGTTCTAGGGGAGGAGAGGAGGGGTGGAGGGAGGAATCGGAGGTACGAAGATAGAGAGAGAGTGAAGGAATGGAGAGAGAGAGGGAGAGAGAAAAATGTAGAGTAGAGAGAGAGAGTGGTAGGTTTGTCGGCCGGGGCAGTTTGGGATGGGATTCGGAAGGAGATTGCTGGCAAGGTTGTGTTGAGATGGTTGAGGTAGATAGGTGGGAGAGGGTGTGAAGGAGCGTAAATACTGCTCTCTTAGAGGGAAACGGCAGAGGAATAGGGGAGGAATGGCTGTGATCGGATAGGACGGCAATGCTGTGAGGGAATTTAAACAGTATAGGAGAAGATGATGTAAGGATACGCGGTGAATTGTGCGAGATCGGCTAACGGAGAGGTTCTCGGGTGGGAAAAGGCTTAGATAAATCCTCGAGAACTGCTGCTTGAGGAGAAAAATTCAAGTGGTTCTCCAACCACTTTGCACATCGCAGAGGGAAATGAAATGCGAGAAAGGATACAGGAGTTTCAAGGTGGAACTCTAATGCAAACTGACCGCAAGTGTTTTATTTCTCCCTCGAGTTCGATGAAAGGGTTCATGTAATGGACAGATTTGATATAAAATAAAGGTTTTTTCAAAAGATTTTGAGGAGGGGTATTGAGATTGAAGATTATCGCAAATCCGTCTTTACTTCAGTACGAGTGATGACGGCATAGTCTGAAGCATAAATTAATGTTCCTGAAATACGCAAGTTTTTATTATCTACAATAAGTGAAATTATTTAATTATTAACAGAATACAATAAACAAAGGAAAGAGCTACAATAAACAAATTAAACAGTAAAAGATGATACTGTAAAAATGATGCGAATCCACTGCATAAACATATCTTAAAAATAAAATAATATCCTTTTCATAAATGTTAAGATCCTTGAAAGTTCTGTTGATTCTGACGTCGAAAAGGAATTTAAGAAAGACTTTAACAGACGGAATTTACGGATTCAATTTCTGAAATTCTTGAAAATCAACTGCGTGAACAGGGACTGAGGTACATACAATTTTTATTTTAAGGTACTCAATTTGGGCTTAGAATTAAAAATATATATTAGAAATAGACATCTACCAGCGCTAAGCAATAGTAGGTTTCAAACTTTTATTTTCATTTCATAGAGAAATTGCTATATTATATATAACTCTAGTTCTCCGGGTAAAGAATCGACGCAATATTTAAAACTAAAGCTAAAAAATGAAAATTTGGACAATAGAATGCTTAGAAATACTACAGTACTAACTAAATTTGAAGAAAATAAAATAATAATGGCACAAAAATGAACACTAGAAAGCAAAATAGGAAATGTTTTTATGCGTTACTTTGTGGAAATAATGAATATTCATGATAAAGTAGAAGACCAATAGATAGAAATTGACAATTATAATTGAATACCTACCCAGATTTCAGGAGCTCACTGCCATTTACAGGACTTTTCAATCTTGAAAAATATAGAGTTGTTGGAATCTTGGTTGGTGTTCAATTATAAATGTAAAATTTTTGCCCAGTAATCATCTTTTTTATCATGACTAAATGCAGGTTTTATTTATAGTCACCGATAAATGTATAAGGTATAGGTACTCACCAAGAATTACCGTGTAAATTATGGCAATACCATTTGAAAAACATTTCTTAAAATTCAGGAAATATATCAGAATTTAAGTTGAATTGATGATAACGATTTTGAATTCAGTACATAGGCAAACTTACATTTATAAAATATTAGCTCAATGTCTAAGACATCCTGGAAAATTACGACGGTATGTCATATTTATCTTTGACATTTTTGGTTCCCTGAGCAACATTAGGTACCAATCGACAATATGTCATTGCGTGGCACTCAAAGGGTTAAAAGATAATGCTAAAATGCGCTTTGAGGCCAATTCGCCAAATTACTACAATGCAATGAAGAAGACAGCGCGAAAGTAACGATAATTAGCATAGCTTACACATGGCACGAATAAGTGAAAGAAAGGTTGATAGGAATGACATTTAAGACGGCAGAAATAAATTAATCGGAGGAAGGGTAGTAGGCAGTGGTCGAGCCAAAGTGAGCAATTCATCGGAAAGGTCGGCGAATAGTGAGAGAGAAAGAGAGTGAGACAGAGTATGGGCCAAGATGACGAGTTGCCTCTTTTTCTCCAGAGACAACTATCGTTTGGTGAGTGAGGACGCGAAGTACAGCTTCAAACAAGGGGGGGGGGTGATTGTGGCCATGGGTAGGCAGCAGATTGGGCGACCAGGAGACAGTTAGGTGAAGGGGGAAGAGGGTAGTGGAGCATGGGATGAGAGGCACTGCAAGCAGGAACTTGGGACGGGGTCGAGAGAGAAAGGAGTTGGGTGGAAGGGGATCATTACTGAACGAGGTGTCTGCTCTCCGGGTCATTGACAACTTTTGCCTTCCCGCCCGGGGGCTGTGAACGGGGTTTTGGTCGGAGGCCAGAGAATGCGATTGGGTAACGCGTTGAATATGACACCAGAACGTTACGAATTGCGAGCCATTATGAGATACGTCTTTCTGTCTCTGCCTCCCTCACTCTCTTCTCCCTCTTCGTTTTATTCTCCACGCTAATATCGAACAAAAACTACCTTGCGTGGAAAAAATATTGAAATGATTGGACACGAGTTATGGTCATTATTTTCTGAGCAACTGCTGGTGCAACTGGACGGAGAATAATTCATATTCGTCATGATAGTTCCGCATATTAATCTAGCAAGGCGCGAATATTCCCTAATTTCGAGTTGTTTCCTGTTTCATAATACTTATAATAATATTGCAAACCGTAAAATATACATTTATTCCCAATTTTCTTCATTTTAATCCAAAGAGTGTATCATTCCCAAAAAGGAAGGCATTGACGTCACCATTGAACATCATTCTCGGGTATAATCTACAATTATCTATTAAAAAAATAATTATCAAACCATCTCAATCAGAAAACACCACCAAACACTTCTGCAATTTTTGAGAATCGATTTAGCAGGAATTGATATATTAAAGTAAAATATACAACTTATTCACGCGTTTTGAAACCCTAAATGCATTGTTTATACCACAGGAACATAACCCACTCCTAACCTATGAATTAGGGTAGAAAAATTTCGACTTAAAGTCAGAAATAGCGTAGGGATGGATCAAATAGATGGATGATATGAGATGTAAAAAGAACACACTCCACCGTAATCTATTCTCACCGGCAGAAAACTACAAACCAAGCAATTAGAAGAGTCAAAGTTAACTTTACTCAAAGGAGCGAAAATTAAATTATGTCGACTTTAAATTCAGATTACCACGAAATATTCTACATACTTAACCTCATCTTGTAAGGTGCGTTCTTTCTTTCTTAGAAAAACTGCACGTTAACATGAGATAATACGGAGTAAAGAGTAAAAAAAATCTGTATTTATAAGAATTTTCGTATATGTTAATGTGTTGCCATTTCGATTATTTCGGGTGCGATATGACTCTTAAGTGATGTAGAAAAAAAATGAAATTTGAGAATGATTTCCTTAATTACAGGTAATAATACCACTTCCAATTCCCTGACTTTATACGAATATCAAAGAAATTTTGACAATATTTAGAAATAATTTAATTACGTATTCAATTACAGCTTATATAAATATGATGAACTTGCACAAAAATACTTATAATAATATGACTACTTCCAAAGAAGGCATTAAATAGTGCCGTCAAATGTGAATAAAATATAATGGCCATGTTAAATCGCGTCAGGTATAGAAAGTTATGTTGCAAAAAAAGGTAGCTATAGATTTAGTGGTATCAACGAGAAAGTTCCTTAGTTCTTAACTTTAAACTCATTACATCATTACCTCATGATTATAAGTATTGCAATAGTAACTTAGAAAGAATTATTCACGTTAATTAGCAATTGAAAATAAATAACCTTATTAGCTACCAAAACGATTAGTAGGAATAACGACCTAAATGAGTTCAATCCTTCATGTCAATGAGGAAAAATTAAAATTGAGTGTTTAAAACGATCTCACTGCTCTCTTCGGCACATGCAAGAAAATATGTGGAGTCCTGAACCATCAGAATATGCGCTGTGAGCAAAGTCTTTGAGCAACAAAGAAAAAATTTCGAGAGCAAGAACCGTGCACTCAATTACTCGCTATTCACAACTGGAAAGAGAAATCGGAGGCATGAGAACGGCGAATGAGTAATGGGAAGTCTGGATATGCTGAGGGGGGGAATGACGGACTGTGGCAGGGGAAAAAAAAAGAATTTTCACGTTCCACGATGGCTCAAGAATAACTGACATATGGGAAGCAGGTCCGATGCAACTTATGAGAAAAGAGGCTACTCCCTTGACTAAAGGAATGAGTTACAAGTGAAGAAAGAAAAGGTGGAAAAAGGAGAACAGAAGAGACACTCGACCGTTATAAATTTGGCTGACACCCTCCCCCACCAATCAACTTCCAGCTTCAAAAGTCAAAAGTCATTTTCGGTAGCCTACGAGTGTCAAAAGTGACAACCCACCAGCTTGGAAGCGCTATAATTTTACCTAGTTAGAAACATTGTCAAGCTGTCTCGGATGCTCCGTGGCATGATTGTTTATTTTATGAAGTAAACAACTTACATGTGAAAGCTTTGCTTTCCTCTTCAGTTACAAGCTTCCTAACTTGGGAAATCCACATGATAGTTCCGAGAGTGGAAGGATTTAAACTTTTTTATCGCTCTAAAATAACCGGAGAGGCAAGAAATATATAACCACGGAAACTAAAAATTCTTTTTGTAAACAGCATAAAATTCCACAGATCTGTGAGAAGGTAATGATGAATAATTTCAGAGAATGAACTTTGTAAATATCTACTAACCATAAACCAGCGAAACATGCGTGAATCCGATTCCCAAACCTTAGGCCATGGCAAGTAATTATTAAGAAGCCAAAAATATATCGGTGCGAAGGAAAGCTATTACTAAAGTATGTGAAGAATTTCTCAGAATTAAGTGAGGGGGAGGTTGACCAATAATGGGAAGGAACGTTGAGCGTGTCTTCAACAGTAATTTGCTCATGCAGCTAACACAGAGAAATTTACCCCGGAGGCTGCTTTACACTTTTGGTATTCGAAAAAGTTTGAAAAAGAGTGACTCCGAATGATACAGTCTAATGAAGACAGTTGTTGAGAGAAAAGTTAATCGAAAGGTTGGCAAAGATGACATATTATGATAAATTCTTGCAGTAAATATGGAATAATAGTGAAAGGTGAAAGAGGGAAGAATTATGTCAGTATAAGGAAGTTAGTCAGTATAAGCCGAGTGGAGTGGAGAGCTGCATCAAAACAATCTCAAAACCGTCATACATGGTGCATATCATTGTGCGATGTTGTGAAGAGCAAAATGCGTAGATAAAATTGCAATAAGCGAAGCAACAAATTCCGCAGAAAACATCAATAATGCATCTACGACTGCACGTGTCAAAGCCCCTGTTATATTTCCATGCAACTCATTCTTACTAATCAAAATATGACGCTGCTTCAAATTGCTCAATTTATTGCTTCTTGTAAAACGAACTTATTGTATTATTGACCGGTAATTGTGAAGGCGGGTGGATAGCCGGTGACGATAGCATAGCATCTTTTGCATCTTGTTGGACATTGCGGAATTATTCCGCCGACGGAAAAAAATAACCAATTCCCAAAAGGTGTGGCAACAAAAATGTTAACGGAACCCGTGAATGACATATTACGACGGGTGTTCATAAAAGTAGGGGGGAGTCGCGAGCGATGTATCTCGGATCTCGCCACATACTGCTTAGCCCGGCAACTCTTTTTTGTCAGCGGAACGAAAACAACGTACGGGATCGGTTTCCTCAGATAACCACCGGGAACGCGCGTGTGCTCGTCAGCAGCGGTGCGCCCGGGAACGCCGGCCCGGGTTCCTCGCCCGTGCTTGTCAGTCAAGAGTAAGAAGCAACCGGAGCGGCCGGTTGGTCCTTCCATCTCATTAACATACATCAGGGCGGACAATGTTGGGCTCCTTTGGGATCTCAAGCTAGCAGCCTTCGCTGTGGAAGACAATGAGGATGAAATGTAGCTCCCCTAGATGTTCTGGTTTCCCTCTTTTCATTTCGAGGGAGTTCACGCGCGCAAAAACCCAGGAAGTCATTTCTCCGTTGTGGAAAAAAGACTATATGGCCTCGAGTAAATTTTTAAAGAAGCCCATATAAATTAAAACAAAAACGACCCGCAGGCATTGATTTCATTGTGATCATTAGACGACAAATGGACTAATACTACAGGGAAGAATTGCCTTTTAACATGGATGATGTATAATTGTTTTTGATATTACATAATTTTCATATTGGACAGTACTACGTAATGGAGCAATTGGAACGGGGAAAAAATAGCTAACGACTGTAAATCCACCAGAAGACTTAAAAGACGTTAAATACAGTTATTATCAACTGTATTAGGCGCAATTTAGTAACTTGGTCACAGCTCCAACTTACGGATTAGCTTCTTTTTCACCTAATGCACTACTTTAAAAGCAAAGAAAAATGGTTCACACCTGCGTAAAAACGATTTGCGCATAAGCAAGACCGCAGAGATGATTTAGCTCCTTACATTTATTATAAATCTAAAAACTTCCACAAACCATCAAAACAGGAAAAAAAGGGCTTTGCCTGAAAAGCAGTGATACTTTTTAACAAGAGCCTCATCTTCTTGAGGTAGTCAGGAGATTATATATTCATATACTCATCCATTTCCGGGTGATGATAACCCACACGGGTGAGATTCGAACCCGCGACCCGAGAATGCTATCAACTGGACCAGCTTGGCAAATCAAGACATTCTTATAATAAAAATAATAATTTTTACAGGTAGTTACAATTGTAGAATTTCGGTTTAAAATACTCAACAAACTCCAATTATTTCGTTCCGTCTGAAATAAGTCCTTGAAACTGAGACAAATGACAGAACTGCGCGTTTTAGACCTGCCTACCGCGTCTTTTGCAGAAAATTTGAATCATATGCCCAGTTGACGAGCATAGATGTTTTTAGATTCAGGTCAAAATGGGACAATAAACATCCTCCAATATACCAAAGTTTAGTTGAATCCGAGACCAATAAGTAGTTAGTACTAGATTCAAGGGAAAATCTAGACTTCTTCGTAAGGGACGTATATGAGAGTCACTCATCCATGTAGTGACCATTGCCCACAATGGTTTTCACAGTTGATTCTAGCCACCGAATCGGCCCACTTCGCTCGGTTGTTACGTTCACACTGTTTGAATGCCGAATCGCAGAAGAAGAAAAAAATTCCGCGAAAACGGAACGGCGGCGTTGTGCGGACACCGGCATGAGTGAGTCCTGAAAATCCTCACAGGAGGGCGGCTTGGTGGGAAATTGGATCTTGTTATCCGTCGACCGCCTCTTTTCCCCCTGCGGTTTGTCGCTCATTCCCCACACCGCAAGATTGCTCCGCGACTCGGGCGAGAAAATCGAGCGGCCGAAAGCAGTGCGCCGCACCCAGCACACAATCGTGTCCCAGATTCCCCTTCATCTCCAATCACTGCGGTCGCGCGGATCCCGATGAAATCGGAATGCACGGCGAAAAAAATCCCTATTCTAATAATTTTATGGCCGTGGGTATGGCCAATTTCATGGTCCGCGTAACATCCATGGGGGTGGGGGGAAAGCTAATCAGTTGAGCGGTGCGGCTCTTTCATGTCAAATCAAGTTTAATTTCAACGATTTCGTTGCAAAATAAAATGAAACTCTTAGAAGTTTTTTCTAACATAGTATCCCATGTCCACAATACCCGATTTGGGAAAAATATGAGGATAGCAGTGCATAAATTGTAGCTGGAGTATCGTTTTTGCTACGGTTGATGGTAAAGAACCGATTGACCACGGCAGAATATTTAAGCCGAACGTATTGGATGAATGCCAGTCAGGTCAGTCCAACAAAGAAAACTAAGATTTATTACTGCATTATTGTTCTCTGGTCATTTATTATAGTCACCGTCGTTAAGCAGGCGGGGATTTTTTTTAACCTTAGTCCCCGAGGGAGTAATTATCTATTAGGTGAAAGATAATATAAAGCAATAAGTTCGCTTATCACCTTTATACAAGGAAGTGCGCTCGATGGGGACGTTAGCATTAGTTAACAAAATACTTAACGTATCATTCACTCATAAGTATAACTTAAGTACAATGACCATGCAACGCAGGTCGGAAGGTATGTTTGGTATGGTCCGAGCATCAGTGGCACGGGTTAAGCCACCCAAAGGTCGTGGGATGTAAGGGCATGACGTTACATTCATCCCGGCAATAATGCAATAAAAATTGAGATAGAGTGCAATATATCATAAACAGTGGGAGCACCTTAAAATCTAATTCTACAACTATTTGCTTTAAACAAAATTCAAACTTTAGCAAGGTAACAGAGCTATGGAAAAGTTTAAGCGGTGTCTCTATTCAGATCACACTTGAACAAAACACCTCAGAGTTTAAACTGACTAAGTAAAATTCCCTTAATTTTCAATTAATCAACTTGCTTCCCCAAAAGAATTCTGAAAACCACCAGCGTTTACTGAAACATTTTGTAAATTTTATACTATTGACGCCGTCCCAAACCCTAGATTTCGCATTGACGGAGAGAGTTTTAAAATCTCTCAGTCAACGGGATTAACAGAGCCTAACGGGGAAATGATCGGCAGAGATACTGATGTATGTTGCGACTTCCAAGAAAAAGGCTTGGGTAACGAATTCCGTTAATTGGTGATTTTTTTGTAGCAGAGGTATCCCTATATCGGCAATATTTCGAAAATAACTAAAATGCCTTTCCCGTCACCAAATTAGATTAAAATAAGTGAAAATCGTTAGAAATTTACGACCGAATAGCTAATCCCGAATGTTGAACAACTTTCACTTGCCTTTCAAACGAGTTAATACGGACACTCAGATGTAAAAACTCAATGCTATGAGGAAACCCTACAAATATAATCTTCAAAATAGAAGGATCGAGTGATAGAGTATGAAACTGCAAACCTAACTGAATATTATTTTGAAAAACTCTGACCAATTTTAAAATAAAGCCTATAAAACAATGCCAAAAAATAAATGCATTTATATTTCTTTTATCTAAATGTCTAACTGGCAAATATTCCCTAAATATACTCTTAGTTTATAAGCGTGCAAAATTTGTGCGGCTCCTGGAGTATCTGTTAGGCGTGACACCAATAGTCTCAACACTTGCTTCGCTTGGCAGTTGAATATAAAGTGGAAGGTTTCATATGTATGTGCTAGCTGAAAAGGCTATGGCAATCGGGGTAGAAGGGCCAAAAATTTTATTTTATTTATCTATATTGAGAAAATTATAGACAAAATGGATTCAAAAGTATCTCTCAATGATTCAAATGCTAAAAATACCACTCACCAGCCGAATGTAGACCAAAATGTGTATTTCTGAGATGTGATGTTTTTTCATTGAGAGCTATAAAACTAAGCTACTCTACTCATAGGCTTTAATCCGATACTTTCGCATCAGATAAGTACATGGTCCCTTAATACCGTAAATTAATAGTATAAAGTCCCTTAATAGTATAAAGTGACCGTGGATAAGTAGTTAGTAACTTGTACCTTAATTCGTTACCCAATGTTCAACATCACTCAAGAGAAGCAGAAGACTTTGTCTATCAGCTAGTTTAACACAATAGTTAGTCACAAAAATATCTAAGAACAACGTCAATTTATAAAAATCATTTAAAAAATTGTCAAAGTTCTTAAACCCAATATGATGAATAACTAAATTTCAGTGCTAACCACATCCCAGTTTCCTTATAATCTCAAAATTATTCTACATAATATATCCTGTGAAAGAGAACAATTAAAAAAAAATAAAGAGAAGAATGCAGGTGAAATGTCTGCTAGAGATGAGCCCAAAAGATACGATATGGCCGAAAGCATTCGCGTGTTCCTCCCGGCTTATAATTCTTGAATTTAGGAACCTCACGGCGGGAGTAAAGAAAAAAATTCTAAGCCTCAGCCATCCCAAACCTCGGCTCTTTTCTAGCCGGCACACGTTAATTAGACCTACCTCTTCCCATTCTTCCCTCGTACTTCGGCACGAATCCTACCCCGTCATTGCTATTCGTGAAGGAAATATAAAAAAAATACAAACTTTACAACCGTGATGCTAAGACACCAGCTCGAATTAGCACGAGGTGGGGAGTCAGCCTCAACGGCGCGCGGGGCAGGTGCGCTTCGTACGTACATTCTCCGTCCGAGAGGGACGCCGGCCGAAGTTGAGGACTCCTTAATCGCGAGGAAGGCATCTTGGTGTGAGCGCGAACATCACTCATGAGATTAAAAAGATGGCGATTGCGACTGCCGCCCGGGGCAGTTGAGGATGGCGCCGATGCGGCGGCGCCAAGGACTAGAAGTCCCGGCAACTTCAGAGACAAAAGTGTGACGCATGCATGCATTGCGGATACCGCCATTAGCTGAGTTCATTTGCGCGTTTCTGGTATAGGAGCTGAAAATACTCGTGGAGTTTTGCAGAGAGAATTTTCTAGCAACTTAAGAGGGCCGAAATAACACCTGGGAATCCTAGCATTAACCCTCCACGAAGGTAGAATGCAAAGGTAGAAATACGTATCTAATCCCAGGGTAGAATTAGGTTATGAGGTAGTTCAACAGCTGAGTTTATATCGCTCCGAATAACTAAATTGTTCCCATGTTTAATCCTAAAAATGAACAGGTAAACTATATCAAGGGCGTTATTGGTATCCTCAAACTTTGGTTTGCCAGGCCAATGAGTTTAAGAACTTGCTCCCACGGCCAATCCAAAAGTACAACCTATCCTTTATAGCGCTAATTATCTTATCGTTAGCCGTCGGTCGCATGCACATAATAACCACCACTACTACTGTTACTGAATGTGAAACGCTCTCGACCGAGACCGAGATATTAATGGATAAGCACTGCAAATATTGGGTTCCAAAACCGAGGCCCCTCTCATGAGAAACCGACTCTACAATCGCCACAAATGCTTTATTCAATGGAGGCACTTCACGGTTATTACTTCCGTTAAAGTCTCCTATAGGATAAACGAGGCCTCTCATAGGATAAAGCCTCCTGTAACGATAAAAGAGGCATTTTAATGTGACGGCTTATAGACCATTTACCTCACTTTGCATTTGGTTAACACTGCTGATATTGTAAGAGAGCCAATATTTCTCTCACGTTGGAGGTACATACAGGCATAAGAAAGGTTTTGTAGATTATTATTTCAACTAGCAAAGTTGCATTTCCTATTTCTACTTCTGGCCTAAATCTACTTTAACTCTAACTGAGTCTGGTATATAATTGCTCTGCATGTTACACTGATGAAGGAATGAAATTGTGGGTCAAATTACTGGATTATCTTAGTTGATTGCATAAGGCTATCGAAATATTTGGAAAAATTTTTTTTAATTACGGACAACTGATATGCTTGCGAAATGATCGCTTGACGTTTTTCCTCTGCACCTCTTTAACGACGCCCACAAAGTGAAATATATATTTACCTTAAAATCATTAAATATACTAAAAAAGGATAAAAATGCCATAATAATAGAAAGAAATTGTAAACTGCATTGCGTAACTAAAAAACTTGGAATGGCCGTTTAGGGTGATATTCACGAAGCCTATTGGCGTGTGATATTCGCACCTTAGTCCCTTTATTTAATAACGTGGTAGTCCAGTGGGTAGGTAGTTAGAGACTTGACTGAGGGTATTGAGTTAAAATCCCAGGAGAGTCTTTGAGATGCGTTGTAGTAATTTTCTGGACACAAGAGATTTCTGGGAAACCGTATGGTGCACAGAGGAAAGAAGAGGTCCCCGTTTCCTCCTTTCCTGATTCGTGAATTTCTCATTCCACGCCGAAAGGCTTAAAGGTTAGATATATTCTCACCAACCTTGTAGTTGAACAGAAAGTCCTTATTTAGCGCCCTGTGTAGTAAATTATCAGAAATATTTGATGCCAAAAAATGCACAGCTTTAGTTCAAGTTTTGTAGATTCCGAAGTTCTCTGAATTCGGAACCTTGACCCCTAATAGCCCCACGCCATACCCATCAATCTAAAATGCATAGTTAAAATAAAAATATTCAAATAAATGAAATAAATAACCATTTAGCTAGGGTGCTCTCGTCTCATTACCCTACAACTCGTCTAACAACCCCAGATATTTTCTTCTGAATGTCCACTCCATCTCGAATCCATTCACTCCTCCACGGGTATATCCAATGCCTTAGCACTAGCTCCTATTTCATTGCTCGACGCGCGCGCCCGGGAACCACCACGGCGTGGGTATCCTCGTGGGCGTGCGAATACATGCATAAAGGGTCGCTCACGTCCGCAGAAACCCGTGCGCCGCATAAAAAACATCCGAGCGGAGGGATACGGATATGCTGGCACTTGCCTGACTTTGCAACAACTCCCACCCGAGCTTAAAACGTGCTAAATGGTCGCGCGAGTCCCACGTAAGGTCTCAAATAATCATGATGTCACCACCCCGGACACTTATCCGCAATTTCCCTATCTTTGCCTCAAAGTGCTCGCGTCCTTTTACTGCTCAAGATATTACGTATCCGTTTATTCGATTTCTCTCTCCCTCTCTCTCTCTCTCTCTCTCTCTCTCTCTCTCTCTCTCTCTCTCTACGGCAACTCCAATCGAGATTATGGCCAGCATATCCACTCCACATTTCTTATTGATCGTCCATTCACCTCTAAAGACCAAGCTCATCCGAAGGCGATTCTTTTTCGCGTTTTCAACTCGCGTTCTCTGGACGTGGGTAGCCTAGCGTTATCTTCGTCTCGCTCTCCGGCGAAATTCTTATTCACGAAACGATAAAACTGTCCGCGGAACCTTAAAGGACACAAATAAATGCCTACCTCGTTCGTTGATGCCTAAGCATCACCTAAAGTGGCGATCGATTTTATCTCATGTATTCGTATGAATAAGGAAAGTTGTTAAATAGTTTAATCTGCCGCAATAAAATTTACGAAATGAAATTATGATTTACAAATCTATCACGTATCCAATATTAATTGACGATAAAAATTATACCGGTTAATTTAAAATTAATCGTGATCAAAGCCCTCAGCTAAATATTTCCTCACTGGTTTCCCAATTAGTTTGCTATTTTATCGCTCGAAATTTCAAAAATGTGTTTGCGATTTGATCGTGACATATTGTTTCAAGGTGTGGGTAGTGTGGGCACATATTCACCATCATATTTACGCGTGGCATTGACAAGGTTGTCATCAATTTTCATCGGAGACTAGCACTCAAAAATGTTTGCTTTCTGCCATAATTCTGTCATCGGCTCCCAATTGTGTTAGCCCATATCTTTATGAGGTCATAGAAAGTGAGTGTCAGGAGAAGTTCTCGCTTTTTTTCTACTCTTAATTCTCGACAAGAATCCACACTCGGCCCAATGATTGAACGCTGTCGTCATTACCAAACCCTCTGGCGCCCCGCCAGAGCTATTTGCCCTAAGAGCTGTGCTAAGGGCATATCTCAAAGCTCACTTTAAAACTCCGGTTTCCGTCGATTAAGACGGAGTCGCCATTTCCGCCTGTCGGAACTGAGAAGAGCATGGACGTGGCAATCCATTTCCAAAGAGCTCACAAAAAAATTAAGGTCCTTGCGGATCGGACGGGGAGAAATTTCGTGTCACTTCTCGAGCGTACCTCTCTTTCTCCCTGTATAAATCCGGCACACAATAATTCAGGTTTCACACCTCAGAGCTGAGGGCAGACTCAGGAGGGGGGAATGAGACGTAATTACCACCTTCGCCCGTAATGGCTGATCGGCCGGTAAAAATAACGCCACCTATCTTTCTTCCAGTCGAGTCGTTGGTTTCTTTTTCATTAATTTATTCAATACCCAATTGATTGCATGCACATTTGTGACTGCAATCGTTAGCCAATAATTCATTGTAAATGCATTGTTTAATAATGTAGATATGGACTTCACTACTATTCAAGCCTGGAAACCATGTAGGGATGGAATTTTTAAGGCTGGTACCACATCTGCTCGTGTTCTATATCACCGTTTACCGTAACCCTACGTGGACTTCAAACCTACAGCCTTTGGGTTAGCGGGTAGGCACGTTACCACTGCAGCTAATATTATTGCTCAAAAAATTATAAAGCTTGCTGATAAAGAATCACGGAACATTAAGCTTTAGTATGAATCCTTAGTGCAATACAGTAACCTAATTTGATTTCAAGTTTCGTACAGGAACTGATACCCTCACTTATAGCCTTTAACAAACGTAACGTCACTAAGGATTCTTGGTCAAAAATGAGTAGACTCAACTGATATGAAGTTCAAGCACATATATCTATGATAATGGCGTTTATGATAGAGAAACGAAATCAAAGCTATAATTTCTCTTTTAGATGAATAATATTTGCTTGTGTTTGATGAAGTCTAGTTTCGCAGAGTGATGGATGCCCCGCGGACATACTAAAATATTTCCGAGGCCCGATTCGGAAAAAAGAAGGAAAAATAAGAATACTAGTATTCTCTCCGAGAGGTATCCACACAAATTCCTAACTGAAGCGCGCGCCCGAAGCTCCAGAAAAATCTCTCTCTTTCTCCATCTCTCTCTCTCTCACCAAATCTCCGATTTCTCCCGCCGTGATGATGAAGGGTTGGTGAAAAAATACGAGACCACTCCCTACTTTTGTAATACGTAACATTTATAAGGTGTGACCGGCTACCGCGCATTTACACCCTTTGGGAGCGGGGTGGAGGCGGCAGAAAATGTGGAGGAGGAGGAGTTAGAGAGGGGGGGGCGGGCGGAAGGGAAAAAGAGCACCCTTGCGGGCGACCACCTCTCCCGGGAAACAGACGTATAACTCGCCCCCATTAAACCACCTCCTTAAAGCCGTGTTTTGCCTTTAAAAACAACCGAGTTTTTGCACCATCTTCCCGTACGACTGGCTTCCCCAGGTCCCTATCCACCACCCCTTGGAATCTCCCGTCTCCCCGGGATCATTTTTATCCGCCCAGAGAACTTGCGGCGCCCTCGTTTGAAGAGCTTCCCAACGCCCACCCCATTTAGCGCAGCGGATTCCCTCCGGTCACCCTCCTCCCCCTTACTCAAGGCATTATCCCCTCCCCCTTGATATGAGACAGACGGGCCCGGCGTAATGGAGATACTCTCGAAGCGAGAACCTGGGGTACGGGCCAAAGATATATCTCATCAAGATTTCCCTCCCCCCGCGAGCATACTCAATTGGTCCCATCTCCTTAAGATATCGCGGTGCTATTTTTTTCCCTTCTCTGCCCGGTTCCTCGTCCACATTAAAAAGCCTCATCCCGTTCCGACACCCTCGCCCGCTCTATCTTTCGCGCGGACCCCCAGCTCCTCTGCCAGCCTCGTGTCCCCCTTAGGGAGAGAACGGTCCCCCCCGGAATATGTTACCACATCCCACGTAACCCAACCCAATCTCACACTCCCCGCGCCCATGGCAGCTCCTGCCCGATACGCCGCGCGATCGCCCCGGGCGAAGAGTGAACCTCCCTCCTCACCCTCTCTCACACACACACATAACCGCTTCGCGAATCCCATCTAGTCCATCACGCGTTATTAAGCTGGGCGTGTTCTCACCTCCTCGGCTTGTCCGACGTACCCTCCGGCGCCCCTCTCTCGCTTGCATGTATGTATGCATGGGCCGCTTAATATCAAACGGGCAAAAATTCAACTGCCCAGGGTGTGGTGGGGATGATGGGTTAGAGGGGCAAGAGCTCGTTTAGCTTACATTAAGGGCATATTTACAGCTCGCCTTATGCAACTGGTCCGAACTCGATACGTGATGGGAACGCGATCGCAAATTCCGAGTGTTTTTTTGCTGGTTGCATAACAAATTAGCCCGGGTGTTATATGGGCAATCGAGTGGTCTGAAGTATCAGTGGTGCAGGCGTTGAGCGTTTGAATAGAGCATTCTTTTCTCAAAAGACTATTTTACATCCAATTTTTTTCCTGATTTATGACCATCTACAATCATCAGGTATATTTGAACAATAGTGGAGCCACATAAGAGCATTCATTATACGATATGTTCGGTCAAAAATGGAATAAATCAAGCTACAAAATGTAAAAATATAAGCCCATTACTAATAGTTTAAGATATAATATTTTTGCATTCGAATTTGACAGCCAGATGAAGGGCGAAGAATTTTCGGCTGATGATTACTCAGCCTTGTATTGGTTATAAATTACTGAATGGATAAATATTTGCAAAGCAAGGTATTCATTGACAAATGCATGGTGGAAAATATTAAGCTAGTCAATAAGATTACAATATATGGGGTTTTAATCAAGTATTTGCAGAGATTTTTGAAGGGTATTCAAGCCACACTATATTTTATTCAATTGTGACATTTAAAATGAAGTTGTATAACATTTTCATTCTCCATGCTCATCCTTCTAACTTTGGACTAAGAATATCTTTTGCGATTGTTTATGTTAAGGTTACATACTATCTAGCTTTTAGGTAAGGTACTATCTAGCTTTTAACTTCAGTATCTGTCGTCTGCTAACGTCCCCGGGCGGTAATATTCTGGAATGTAAGAAGAGTCGATAGCCCTGTTAGGAACAAGCAACTACGCATTAAGCTGACTATATCCTAAATTGCCTTTTATGATTTGGAAAATCCATGAGCAAGAAATGAAAGCGGGAACAACATATTTCTTATGGTACGCGGACGCTTTTCCCTTTTCGTTGCACTGCTAGAGTGTTAAATATCCGGCAATTAATTTTTTGCACAAACTTCCTTGACCCACTCTTGAGGCTCCACAGTGAAAACTTGTAATTTAAAATAACATTCCACAAAGAAGCCTTTGCTTCACATTTAATTCCCACAAATGGAAAAAGTTGACCATCAAGAACACCACACTATTTTTGCTTAATCATTCCAGTTCCTGAATTCCCCTTGACAAGCAATAAGGAAAAAAAGCCTGAACAGCTTACATAACTCAATAACATGAATTTACACCACGGACTACTACCACTCCGATTGGATGTTCGCTGGCCTATCACATCTCATCAAGGAAAGCATTTACATTCGATCGATAGTCGATAGAAAGTTTTTCATGACGCTCAAGGTGAGCGACAACCGTGACTACTGAGGATCGATCTGGTGTAGTGGCCGGAGTGCTATATTCCCATCATGAGAGTCTACATTCGAGCCCCGGCAGATATATTGCAGTGCAATACTTGTCCCCAATTGAGTTCTGTGAGGAGAGAACATTATGTCAAGTTACTTTTCTCCGTCATATGGGACGCCAAATCGTAGACTACTCGGCGTAATTAGTTAATACCGAATCTAATATTACAGCGAGTGAGAATCACTCCATCTTTCCTCCCTTCTCTGAAAACTGCCTACATCTACTCTACTTTTCGCCTATCCTACAAGGCACAAATGACCTCTATATAACTTAATAGCCTGAATACCACGGTTACTTCCCCCGAAAGACTGCTAATATCACATGTTTTACCAAAGCCATCCCCGTTACTTCCATCAGATGAGAGATAACTTGAGGAAAATCTAACGAATTCTCGTTCTGCTCGTTTTTTTTCACTCACACACACAACCCATCCAACAGAGTCCTTATTCATGTCCCCGATTTCATCGCAAAGAGAATGGTGAAAGCGTTTCCCGACGCGTTAAATGGTTATTCCGCCACCAAAAATCCAATCGCCTTGCGGTAAGTTTTTCGAGTAGGTACGACCGGGTCCCATTCGACCCCGAAGGAGCCGCGCCGACCGCCGGCATTAATCTCATCTATTCCCCCGCAGCTTTTATTCCCTCCTCCCAGCCAGCTAGCCCACCTCCCCGACCGGAATAATTTTTTAATTCCTCGCCTTCCGTGGCGCTGGCCGTTTTAATGCCTGCCACCTTTCTGCTCCCGCCTCTTACCCATCTTATAACCGCCTCACTCGCTCACAAATGGGTATTTCCCCCCCTCCTCGCCCCCCCAATCTCGAAGCCATCCGAAGGACGCGGACACATTTCTCGAAAACATCTTCCGCAGTTGCCCTGAGGTGAAAAAGCGAAAACATTGCCCTCGTCTCCTCCCCCCCACCAAGCAACCGTCTCTTTCTTTCGACAGCGTCACCGATTCGCTTCTCTCCCATCCCCCCACCCCACCCCCTCCTCTCACTTTCTCCCTCTACACCCAAACCTGAAGGGTTCTGATCCCCCTCCTAACACATCTCGAAATATCTCCACCCCATCCCGCTCCCTTCTCAACCCCTTCTCAGCCGACTCCCGAAACCTCTCTCTCTCTCTCACACATATCCCACTTCAACGTTTTTACGAGTCGGCCCTTTGGATAGGGATCTTCAAAAAAGTGTCCGCTTACGGGAACAGGTGCGTTGAATTCCCGGCGTGTCTCCGCGAAGGCGCCTTGATGGCTCCTGTCTCGAACAGGAATTCCACGCTTTTTTGCACCCACCTCCAACGAGTATTGGGCGTGGGGAGGGGTCTGTCGAAACCACGGGACCGTGATATGGAATGCTCACTGAGACGGTTGAAAATCAACAAAACACTCAAATGGAAAAGTCCCATCAACGGAGAGGAGATATTTTGGGGTTGTTCCGAGGTAGATATATCAATTCTCTCCTCTGTAACTCGCTTCATTTTCTCCTTTTCCAGTGACACATCGCCTTCCTAATGTTCTCCCTATCCTTTCTCCAAGACATTCAAGCCATCCTTCCATCCTTCAGAGGCTTTAACAAGCCGCTTACCTCGCCAGTGAATTCTCAGCTCCTTTTGAAGCGTATCTTGTCGTATCCAGTGTACGCCATTTTATGTCGGCCAACTTATATTTAATGTATGTTGTAACCACATTTATATCAAACGAGAAACCAATTTATATGAATACCTTATGCTAGAAATAGGAGTATCTTGCTTTTTAATACTTACAGCGTTCACAAAATCCCCGCCAACAAGTTGAGAAGACAAGAAATCACTCAGTCATGTTCAGGGATAAGTAAATAACTTCACAAACAATAAAATCGGCGAAATACTAGTCTGCTGCCATGATCTTCGGGATGAGTTATCGGCGTTCATAGCTAAAAAAAAGAGATTGTATCTAATTACTGGTGGGAATGAAGTGGATATGGTAGATTTGCACATAAGCAAAAGATCTAAGCAAATTCGAATTAATTCCATAGTTAACTTTTTTATCACCACCAAGAGTCCAATACAGGAAGTTAAAACTGATAAATGAATTAATGTTCGGGAATTTAAAACTATGACAAGGTGTTCATCTGGAACAAATCTATGAATGGCATAAATGAAATGCATTGTTAAATTTAAGTATGGAAGCAAATATTAAAGTTGCACGATAAATTCAAATACCAAGTGCAAGAGCCTATTACTGCAGGAACAATGAGATACTCATATCAGCAGCAGGCCTAAAGAATGGATAGTTTCGACTTGAATTCAAGTAGGTATCATAAGACATATTACGGTCAATAAACTGACCCTAATACCCCAGCCTCACTGTCTATAGTCAGAGTCCTCTGGATTGCCAATAATAAATTAATTGGCAACCCAGAGGACTCTGTCTATAGCTGATCGATTTTACGTATTGGTTTAGATAGGTAGCAGCATGGAAAATTGGACGAAAGGAAATGAAATGCGTAGCCTGTAACATTGGTCAATTGTGAAAATTAGGACTGCAATCAACATTAAGTGTCACGGTAAGTCATAATTGGGTGACTAAAAAAAGGTATGGAAATATTAGCCCGATCTTACCCATCCTCGACTTGAAAACCTCATTGAAAGCCACATTTTTAGTCAACAAGCACTTCTGCAAATAAGCAGTTCATCAGATAACTGTAAAAAATTCTATTCGTATTCAAAGACTTTGTAATAAGGCATGATTTTTTTGTGCGATTTTTACATCCAACTTTAATTTTAACGGAGTGAGGGAAAAAGTAATACAATCGAAAAATTTATTCTTTTTTTTCCGAATCGACTTTACAGACACATTTTTATTTAATTCATCAATGGCTCTTAAAAAGGAAGGCTTCCTGCCTAGTTGACTTCTCAAGGCATCAAATCGTTGGCATTTAACTTTTATTTCCTTCTGTTTGGTGCATATAATGATATATTATATGTGCTTTATGTGTATATGCATATGTATATGGGCGTATACATTACACGTCAATTCGACCAGAAAATCGGCAAAAATGACCCTTAGGGTCACCGATTTTGACCAAATTTGACATCATGGCTCTATTTGACAAGAAAATGAAAACACCAAAGTCGTTTTGCAAAAAATGCAACCGTTTACGAAATAAAGCAACATTACAAAATTCGAATTTTGCAAAAATTACTACAAATTTTACGGTACCTATCCGAGACTGTTTGAGCTACAGACGTGTTTAAGGGCTTATTTTAAAGGCCTTGAATTGGAAAAATGTAGGGATTATATTGTAAAATATGATCAATTTTATAAAGGTTAAAACAATTTTAAAGTTTCAAATTGATTTTTGACGATGTACCTACACCCTCGATTTTGCTCATTTTTTATATGTTGTAGACACAACCCTCCTCTCTAAATTAAAAAGGTTTGCCTGAGGTAATATTTTATTTATGAAAGAAAAATATTATTGAGTCAAGGCGTGACGCCCACCAGTCACACAATGCAATTGCAATTGCAATGGAAAGCGGTAAAAGCGATATGTCGCGGAGAGCTGACTGCTTAGCTTCACTGAGGCGTCCGGCCGAGCGCGCTGGGTGAATCCAACTGTCCTTTTGCGGTCGGGGTTCAAATACCCCTCCGAAGGTTCTAGAGCCTGCCGGCGGAAGCCGGAGGTAGGAGGGGTAACTCGCGAGAACGCGGGAAGTTTCCGGATCCGTGGCGGGCGGAGAAGCCGCCACATCCTTTCACTGAATCTTGTTACAGAAAAGAAAATTTCCCGGAAAAATTGCCCACAAAGAATACTTCACATGATTTCAGGTTGTCTCTGATTTCCAAGTATTATACAATTTTCAACGAGCAATATATTCATGCCGTCCTATTCACATAATATCCTCAGGGAAAACCCGGCAGTAAATTTTTATAAACTTAATCTGAGTTGTTAAGGAACAGAAATTTTCTTTTGAGTTCTGAGCTGAGTTCATCGTTTGGAACATTTTTCACCATGTAAAGTGGGTGTGGGAAAATTCAGCAAGGCGAAAAAGTTGCTTAGCTAATAGGTCAGTAATAGTGTATGAGTTACTAATAGTCAGTGCATGCCTCCGAGGACAACTACCAGAGAACAATTTATGGCGCAGCTGCACCTTCGGTGCTACTATACCAAATACATCTTAAGGGTTACAGTAAGAGCCATGTATTAGTGCCGCGAAAGAAAGCAGGACTAATGGAATCTTTAGAAGAAAACTGGGAGTCTGCATGTCCAGTAAAAAAAATCATTAAGCAGTTTGAACAAGACTTTGAAATCGTTGGATCAAACATCTGCTATTACAAAATTTTTTTTAGATCAAGTAGATGTCAATGTAAAGAAACGTAATAACAATCAGTAACATTGGAAGCCGAAAACGAGACAAGGTTTGCTTATTGTTCTCCGAGGCCAACCGTTATAACGCCAGGGGTCGCTCTATATATATTCTAAGGCTTTGGTCACACCTGGGCAAAGCAAATAGCGATATGCACTGGCAAAGAGTTTGTATAGTTTAACAATTGGTGAGAAGAAGATGAATGAGAATATTACTGAGGCCTGAAGAGACCACAGTACCATAAGGTCGGCCGATAGGCGGGCGCTATTGTGACCGGCGGTCATCACGCCTTCACTCAAAAATATTTTTCTTTCTTAAATTAAATATTACCTTTGGAAAACTTTTTTGATTTGTAAAGGAAGGTTGTGTCTACAACATTTAAAAAAGAGCAAAATCGAAGGCGTAGCTACATCATAAACTTTATAAAATTGATTATATTTCACAATATAACGCCTTATTATATTTTTCCAATTCAAGTTATTTCAAATAAACCCTTAAGCACGTCTGTAGCTCAAATAGTCTCTAAGATATACCGTCAAATGTGTAGTAACTTGCGCAAAAATTCTAATTTTGCAACGCTGCAATATTTCGGAAAAGGTTGCTTTTTTTGCCAAACGACTTTGGAGTTTTCATTTTATTTTCAAATGGAGCCACTGTGCCAAATTTGGTCAAAATCGGTGACCCTAGGGGTAATCACCTGGTCGATTTGACATGGAATGACCCATATGTATTTCCTATCTATCTTTTAGTCCATAAATCAAATTCTGTTAACGGTTATCAGTTAACTATTTCTAATAAGGTTTGCTACAAATTTATACTTTGATCTCTTTCTTTCTTTATTGTTGGCAATGTTTTCACAGTCAAATTTCAGTATCCTCTCAAGTTCTTTAACTTTATAAAATCCCATCATGTCAACACTATGCATGCCCTCTTCATCTGAGGAGAGTCTGTACCACTTCTGAAGTACTGAAATAATTTTTCTACTACAACGAGATATAAATGATTGTTTATATGATATACTTGTTCACGATGTGATAAATCTTTTGGTACATGATTCGATACACAAAAATTGGTACACGATCTGAAATTATGGGATATATGTAACCAAAATAAGATTAACTTTTGCGCAAAATTTTCTGTGTAAATAAATTATTTCCATCAACGCATTCATTTAATGCTGAGAATTATCAAATGTCTCAATCAAGTTATAGCAACTGTTTGATTTGGCTTCTCTTAAGGGTCATCCGTTCATAATGTAACGGTGAATTAGCGCTCTTTCGTCCCTTCTTCCTCTTTCTGACGGTCTGTAATATTCTCGAGGATCGTTCCTCCTAAATTACGTAACCCAGATGATACCTCTCTATTTTGTTATGCATAAAATAATCATTATTTATCAATACAGTAAAGGTTGGCCCGAACACTCAAACCCCTTTAGAGTTATACAGAGTGTCCCATTGATCGTGTGTCATTTCTAACCTGTAATTTTAGACACTTCCTTTCGAGCCACAAGGATGAAATTTGGTACCTGGCTAGAAAAAGGATATAAGTTTTGTTGAGTCTAAGCAAAATATGAAAAATATGACCTTTTGACCCCAGAAATAGGGTCCAACCTAAAATCCAAATTTTGCCTTATGGGCTTTCAATGTTAAAATATTCGAAGTACAAAAAAGATGGAATTATTTAGCGAAACTTTCGACTAATAGGTTTTTGGACACGAAGAACACGATGGAAGAACTATTGAGGTCAGAAATTGCAACTGTGACCCCTGAAAGGTCACAGTCAAGGTCACAGTGATTACAAAAGGTGAAATGAGGCTACAAAACTTTCGAATCGTAGGTTTAAAAAGATGACAAGGTGGATTTTAAGGTCTTCAGATCCCTCTTTTCATCTCTTGACCATCAAGGGTAACTCAGAGGTCAAAGTCACAGGGATGGAGAAAGAGAATCCAGGCTACAAACGGGTCGAATCATAGGTTTAAAAAGGTGCCAATGTCGATGGAAAGGTCATAAGATCCCTCTTTTCATCTCTTGACCTTTAAGGGTTACTCAGGGGTCAAAGGTCAAAAAGGTGACAATAAGTGACACACGATCAATGGGACACTCTGTATAATTTTTAGACGATCCCTAAGCAATTTTCACGTATAAAAAAAAACTCAAGTTAGCTCTTTGTATGATTTAGGGCAAGTTTGCTCACTCGTTGTAACTAACGGCTACTCAAATAACCAGCATGGACACTGCGTGAATCCATTCTGTTTTTCTATACACGGCCTTTGCCTATTAGCCTACTGTAGACATTGATCATTAACCTCAACTTTAATTCATACAATTTTCTTTAGTGTTCTGTTGCTTATCTTGGTAAATAAAATAGTTAAACCTATGCTTAATTATAGAAAAATAAAATTCTAATTAGCAGTTAAATATTCTTATTACAAAATTTGATATACAGTCAAGCGAACCAAGAAAACAATTTCGCGGAGGCATTGGAAAACGCAATATAAAATGACAACCTATCTGTGGGTAAATCGAGGAATAAAAGCCGTTAGTGACATAATTTACAACTCACGTATATTCAAATAGGAAGTTTTTTTACGACGCAAAAATTCTCTTTTTAGCTTGCAGGAAATCATGAAAGGAACCATTTTCTAAAACGTCTAAAGAGAAAAGAAGAAAATTATGTAATTCCTATTTTCCCTAGGGAAGAATGAACATAGCTTCTGAAATAGCTAAATCCCCGTGGATTAAAATCAGAATAAGTAGACATTACACCCTCGAATGACTTTTTCAGCCATAAATGCATTATCTTTTAACTCCCTAGACAATGACGCAATTTCCAAGAAAATCGCCGGGAGGGAGATCTTAGGGGCTCTTTAGGGGATACTTGGATGAGTGGAAGTAGCGAGAGAACGATCAAAAGAAGCTGAAAGAAAATAAAATAAATTATAAAGATTGTCACGTCTTTTTCATGTCGTGTCATTATCAATGCCGAGATTAGTTTCTGACTGAGATTTCCGTTTATTACTCCCATCTCCGCTGCTTTCAAAGAGGCTCTCGAAACATAATACACCGCAGATAAACTCATGGGTGAACCCCTTCCCGTGTTTGCCGCTTGTAGCGACGGATCGGAACGAGAGAACTAAGGACAAATATGAATCGTGAGGTGCCAAAAACGAAGGAATTGATGTGTAAACAATCCTCAGGGGGGAAGGAGGAGAAAGAGAAAAATGTTTTTGTTCCTCCAGCATTCGGGAGTGGGGTACACTGAAGGAGCGAGTTGATAGGACGTCGAAGGGATAAGTGTGTATCCAATGAGATGGACAGAAGTGACTCAAGGGAGAGGGGACGGGGGTGCGGCCATGCTAAGAAGCCGTAGCGACGCCACGAGGCCTTGGAGCTTAGGTGTGGCTAAGTCTCCTCCAGAATGGGTCCCAGAACAAGACGCCAAGGCACTTGGTAGGGTGACCATTTCCTCACGTTCCTCTTGCGGGGAATGATAGGAGACACTACTATCACCCATGGGATGGTTATCGTTCCATTCACCCTCTCTACCGTGCATTAATTATACCTTTTTTGAATGCTACTGCTGTAGTAAAATGTAAATCTAACCTTCTTTAGAGCCTGCAACAGTTGAAGTTACTTTAAACATTTTAGGGAGTTCATATAGGGTGAAGGTTAACCCCCTGCCACATACCTTTATGGGGGTTTGCAGGGTACTATAAAGATGTACTTAATCTTCTGCATCTGATGAGTGACATGAGTAGATGGCATAAACTGCTATGATTCGTCTAGAACTACCCTCTTTAAGCATGATGGGTAAAGCATATTTGGTGTAAATTATATGCCACATATATTTATAGTGGCTTGCAGAGTATATAGACGATGGTCGTCCCTTCAAGTATGAAGCGCTCAACGATTTCCATCGATGAATAACATTTTCCCATTGATCACGCTGAGTCCAATTCCCAAATAGCATATCGTCCGAAAAATTATTTATTTTCTGCCAGGGAAGTTGGTCTAAGTATACATTAAATTCTTTTCACTTCATCTATATTTCTTACGATGTTCCTCATCATCACCGCCTACCTCTCATTATTCCAGCCATACTACCCATTTTTTCCTTCCGTTACCCGATTACCTAACATTCTTCCCTCTATGACATCCCACAATACACCCTCATCCTTTATCATCCACTCCATCCATACCTTTTACATTCTCCTAATTACTTCAATCAACTTACTTCCCTCTCCTTCTATCGCCAGCACACCTTCGTTCACTTCCTTACTACCCACGTTACTTTCTCTATTTTTCTCCGTGTCCACGTATCAAAGAACCTCAGTCAATTTTTATCATCCTTCTTTTAAATTCATATTTTCACGCCATGCCGTACAGCGTTCAATATTAGACTTTTCACTAATGTTCTCTCACCGTCCATACTATTGCCATCACCATTGCCATTAGTTTCTTGCAAGTGTATAAGGCACTTTCCTCAGCGCATATCTACTTCTACTTCTAATGCTACAATACACTTGGTCCTGAAGCAAAGAACTTACTCTCGGCCAAAATATTATAAGCAAAGTTTGATGGGTGGTTATGAGGTAATCAAATGATCTACAGAAAACCAATAAAATCACAATTTTTCTCGTTTAATTCTAAGTTAATTTGGCAACGTCACACGGCTTTCCCAGCAAGAAATATCCGCTGACCCGTGTCATTCTCATTCATACAAATGTAAACTGATATACAAAATATGAATAAGCTACTTTCTACATGTTGATGTGTTATGACACTTGGATATCTAAGGATTCAAACGGAATTTGGAATTAAGTTGGAATTGCGCACAGCATTTTTTGTACAATCCAGAGCCGAGAAAAGCACCTAAAATGAATAGTACACTATTTTTGGTAGATAAAACTCTATTATTTAAAACAAAAGAATAAAATAGTCTTGGTCGTCTTGGTTCTATTATGTTAAAATTTGGATATGATCGTGTGGAAAATTTTTCAGAAAAATAATATGTAAAGTTGGTGTAATTGTTGAAAACGTAAAAAAACAGTCACTTTTGCAATCACACTGTAATGAAAATATAAAAATATAATGAAAAAGTTTAGATGTACAAGAATTGACGTAAAACTAAACAAGAAAATATAAGATATCATTAAGTTTTCAATAGGATTTTTTGGTTATTTCATCAGCATTCCTCAACTTGAGAGCACATAATATTTTGGTCAACAGAATATAGCTTAATTGCACCCTATGTTTCATCATGTGATCTCTTACTTATAAATTACATTAATTTTTTTACTACCATGCAAACCACCGCAAGAGCGTGTGCTAGGAGGTTACAACTGCAATTACGTCTGCATAGTAGCACTATTGTGCACAAACATAGAAGTGAAGTTGCGAGAAATGTGACTTTATGTAAAATAAATTGTCAGAGATCCCTATCGATCGATTGCATTGACAAATGCATCCGTGCATCTAGTTATCCGATGACAATTAATGATTCACCTAACAGCCAAGGAGAATACATTTTAAAGTTGCAAGCGTGACTTTATGGAGCAGCTTCACAGAAAAATAATTAAAACTTCGTACGTATAAGGAAAGTACAAAGTAATAGTCTGGAAGAAAAGTCAAAACTAACTGCTATACATACAAAATCTTACGAAGTGAGTGCTCATATCAATGATCGCAACCTAATAATTAGTGAATGAAAGTTATAAAGCTATGAATGTTGGAATTAAAACATAGTCTGGAAGATAAATGTAAGACATCATCAATCAAGGAATTTTTAATTGGGCAAGACCAGTCCAAACACCCAGAATATATAGATAGCGTGCTGGATTCTGCAAACTTAAGGCTTGCTGTTACGGGTATTATTAAAGTAAAAAAAAATGACACCATGCCCTCTCTTGAGACCATACAGATATGAATAATGGTGGGAGTGGTTTAAACTAATTTATTTCCTCATCAAACCACTTACAAGTTCTTTGGAGTAGGTACGGTCAGAAGAGCAGATGACCTTTATATGCTGATATATGTGGGTCAAACACAAAATTTTTATTCTTGCGGCTGGGGGTCGAGAAGCAATAAATAATCCATGTTTGTTTTTGTAAATCCAGTCTCTCTTACCCTTTCTCCTCTCCCTCTCTCTCTTTCACATTGGTATCAAGTGATGGAATTCATAAAATGAAGGGGGGGTCTTTGCGACGCCGGTTGAGATGAAAGTCCCGGCGTGCCTTCCGTAATTGCCACACATACGTCAGGACAACTTTCTGGATAACTTATGATTTGTTTCTCCGTTGAAATGATTATCTTCACAACCCTCCGTGAAATATTTCTCGGAGCCCAAACACATTTCGGTCATGCGAAGTATGCATATCTTGATTATCTCGCCCTCGGTAAGCCATGACGAAGTAGTCAGCAGATTGCAATGTAAATGCTTAATTTGGAAACGGGCACAACAGAGCACGAGTCAATAGTAAATTCCTTGATTTTAGAAGCCTGGATAAATTTTCTACTTACTCTCTTGGAAACATGGTAATGTGGTAGAATATTGAATGCTATCATTGAGTTGCTTATATTGACTTATTAAAATATTATTTTATATTATATGCCTATATATTATTTAAATTATAAACAATACTGGGTTTTTTTCGATGTCTCGATTCTTTAGAACTAGTCATAAAATTCGGTGGTGCATATATTGTTCCGCTATAAAAATAGAACATATATTATGACCACTAGTAAGGATTTTCACCAAAGGAGGTTTTACTTACATGGAAATTCCAAGGTAAGAAACATTAACTAATACAATATGAATTTTGTTATATTTTATTCGAATAACAAGCTGACCCGGCCACGCGTTGCTGTGGCTCAATCTGGTTAAATGGAAAGCGCACGTTTATAGTATGTTTAATTTCACAATTCTTATGGGTATACAATATATCTCAGCTGATCGATTGTTTTGCAGCTGGACACGCATATTTGTATATAATTTTAACGCCTTTACATGTCATCACAAAGTAGAATATTTCAGGCAAGCATTTATTTCATCCGCTAGTGTCAATTGAGGAATTACAGGTAATGTTTGCCTGAAATGCCGTGCAAGCAATATTAATGCGTCCTCAAATGGTCTCAGGATTCAACGGAAATCTTGCAATGATCGATCCAGAGCCTCGAGCGATGCTTTGTGCACCATTGTGCATTCATCCCAAGCAATAAGTTGTCATTTCTGAAATATTTGTCCCATGCCGGATGATTTGAATATGTTGCACGTGACTGTTTCAATGAATTGCAAGTTCAATGGGATGCACATCCCGTCTCCAGTGTCGATATTCTATTCTCGATATTGTACAAACCTTCATGGAGTGAACAAAACAACTAACCAACGCTTCATGGAAATTGGATGAATGTTGTGGTAATGCATGAAGTTATCAATATTGTATCGATACAGTATCGATATTGTAATGATACTTTATAGAACTTTGATAAAAAACACCTAAACAATTTCACCTCAATTTTGTATCAACAATGTATCGATGTATCCATATTTATCGATATTATATCGATACAGTATCGACATTGAATTATCGATTTTGTAGAAACCTTCGTGGAGCGTACTCAATAACTTTCCAAAGTTTCATGGCGATCCGATGAATGGTGTAGTAATGCATAAAGGACAAACACATTATATACATTCGATACAGTATCGATATTGCAACGATACATTCCTTTTTAAAAACTAAATAATTTCACCTCAATTTTGTATCAATAATGTATCAATTTATCGATACTTTAGCGATATTATATCGATAAAGTATCGATATTGAAATATCGATTTCGTAGTCCTCTTTTCGGGAATGTACTCAACAACTTCCCAAAGTTTCATGGCGATCCGATGAATGGTCTAGTAATGCATAAAGGACATACACACATACACACACACACACACACACACACACACTTGAGACTTCGTCGAGAGCGGACGTCCTTTGCTGAGCTCCTCGCCGTTGCTGGTCTGTGTGGTTTCTTGGGAGGTTTTCTTCGCCGATTCCAGCGGTGAGATCTCTCCATATTGTTACTTTGTGACACCTACCTTCCTATTCCTTAACCCTATTTTTACTATTATTTAACCTCTTATTTTTGCTATTATTCCTTATTTTCTCGAATAGTTGAATACTGTTTCACTTGATTGCACGCACGTGCCCCCCCCCTCCTCCCCTGAGTGACTCCTCCCACCCCAGGCCGTCGCCGAGTCACCGGCGATGGCCTTGAGGGCGGGTGCGGGGGGACTCTCCCCTCCCCTCCGCCCTCCAACCCCCTCCCCTCCTTCCCGTGAAAATGCGGGACTCCGTAATACTCAAATATCTCGTACGTTATCTTTCGAACGTTTGAATAGAGCGGATTCCAGTGAATTTGCTTTCGACTCAACCGAAACACCAACTATCCTAAGGAGAGTAGCAGGCAATCTACAATTGACGCCTGCCGTTCAACAGTCTCGTGATTCAACTAATGACCGTCCAAGCGCAGAACGCGCTCCACGTCGTGCAACTAGTTATTCTTCTGTTGCCAACAGCAATGCCAACATGCCAACGACTTCCAATTATCCTGCCGACCCAAATCCTCTGCTTTCATCCAACCATTCCAGGCGTCCGCAATCGAGTTATACGCTGCCGCCACGGAAAATCACACCGCTGACCAATACTCCCTCGAAAAAGACAGGAATCTTTTTTCAGTGTATCGCTAACAGCAATTTACATGATTATGTATATGCAGTTGGCGATTTAATTGGCGGTGGAGCAAGTATTACTCATGCGTCAAAAATCTCACAGGATCGAGTCGCTATATACTTTAAAAATGAAGAAGAATTAAACAAATTCATTGACGAGTTCGGTGGAATTACACTACAAGATCGCTTTATTGAGGCACGAACAATGGTGGCCAGGGTGGAAAAACTAGTAATTTCGAATGTTCCACCAGAAGTACCAGATGCGGAACTAATTGACATCGCTCAGCAAGCGGTAACTGTTTGCGGTGAAATGAAGCAATACAAAATAGGAGCGAAGAGAGATGGATATGATCACATCCTCTCATTCAGAAGAGCGGTACCAGTCTTGAAAAGACAGAACACTGTACTACCAGACTCAGTCCTTTTGGACATTAATGGTTCATTTCATAGAATTTATCTGACCTTCGAAGAACCTAAATGCTACAAGTGCAAGGAGGAAGGGCATGTAGCAAGATTTTGCCCGCAAATACAAAGTAAAGAGGTTCAATTTAAAAATACTGTTGATGAAAGTCCCGTCGATGTTGTTTCTAACGCCGCTGAGAATAACACTACCTCTGGGCCAAGTAAGGACGTGAATGAATTAACACCTCAAGCCTTACCCCTCGACGCTTCGGCAGAAACTGAATCTAGCGATCAACCAGGAGCGGAAAGAGCTCCCGAGGAGGGCGAAGAGCCCTCTTCACTATCCGCCCATGCTGATGACTCAACCTCAAGTCACGTGGAGCCTCAAATGACTGAAGTCGATCCCAGTCCATCGAACTGTGTTTCGACCCCCCCTCCACTTTCTTCTGCCCCTTTATCTAATACTGCTTGCTCGCAGCCTGCTGCCGTCAACCCTGAACCTTCCCCTCCCGCCCCTACATTCCTACCCCTCGTCACTGAATTATCAAGAAGTGTTTCCAGCACGCAACTCTCGCTGGACTCACTGTGTGACTCGGACACCGACATCCTAACTGACGACGCTAGCATAAACACTCGAAAACCTAAGCGCCGGCCTTCAACTGAGGATTTGTCAGTGAAAAAGAAGATGTCTAAGGATGAAAGAGGTGGAAAATCTAGTACGCACCGACTAGACCATGCGGATAAAGAACGCATTAATGTTGTCATGTCAACTGACACAAGTGCAGGCCCCTTGACGGCTGAAAGCGTGATTACGTTTTTAGAAGACACGCACAATCGTAATGTAAACACGCAACTAATGCTTGCGAAATGCGTAACTAGAGATTTTGATGAATTATGCGAAACATTAGAAAGAATTAGGCCACACGTCACAGAGAGACTTAAAATGCGAATTGCTCGCATAATCAACCACCTCTCAAATGTTAACGTGTGATCTTGCCTTAAACCAATATTGCTGAACTTCAGAACCGCCACCTCGTACATAAATATCCAATTTTATATATACATATCGATAATATTATCTATTGAAATATACGCTAAACTCAAGAATATGTCAAGAATATCCATTCTTACCTTGAATGTACGGTCAATAAGAAGCCAAGGAAAATGGGCTCAAATGATCGCCTTCATGAATGAGCGTAAGCCAGACATAGCCTTAATGCAAGAAACAAATGTGGATTCATTGCCATGTCTTGGACTACCAGGATACAAAGTATTTTTAAATCCACCTCGAACTCCTTGCACGGGGACGGCTGTTGCCGTGAAGGCTTCACTGATTGATTTTGTAACATCAGACAGTATAATTTTTCCGGGGCATGCCCAAGAAGTGGTGTTTTCCTTCAATAATGAACCCCTTCGTATAATATGTTTTTATGGACCAATTGACACAGAAACAGCGCTGGATGTCACAGATGCGGTTAAAAATCACTTAACTGCTCTCTCTCTGCAACAGTCACCAGCTAATATGACTTTAATCTTAGCTGGCGATTTCAACACAACCATTAATCCAAGTGTAGATAGATCCGGCAGGGTTGAAAGAAACGTACGTTTTGCAGCTGAATTAAGGCAACTTATTGACCACACCAGATTAGCTGATGTCTGGACAGAGATGAGAACTGACAGCTCAGGCCATACGTTCTTTTCTCCAAGGTCTTCCTCAAGATTAGACAGGATATATTCTTCATGCCATTCAATAAGAAATATCTACAGTGTAAATCTGATTGACTCATTCTCAGACCATAAAGCAGTCACCATGTGCATTAAGCTTAGCGGAAGGCCAATCACACCTCCATATTGGCGTTTTCCTAACTTTCTTTTATCAAACGAAAGTTTCGTAGAAAACATGAAAATAGTATTAAAATATCTGACTGTAGAATCTATGTCGAGTCTGAACATCTGCTCAGAATGGGAGCAAATAAAAAGAGCCATAAGAGACTATGTCGTCCTTTATCAAAAATCACGTAGGAATGAATATCCTTCTGCTGCAAGAAACAGATACCAACTCCAGGGGGAAAAGATAATGGCCACAATGGGATGGAACTCCCTAATTGAAAATGATGCTCCTTCAGCTAATCATCTGGCAAGATGGGCCACATGGTGCAGACCAAAACCCCTCATGGAGTTAAGGATGAATGGCCGTAACATTTCAGAGCTTGGAGAGTTATGTCATGTAACTCGCAAATATTTTGCTGACCAACACGAATGCAGAGATCAAACAATCCCTTTCTCTAGCGAAATACTGGACACCTTATCAGCCCTAAGTGAAAGTGACAAGGACTCCTTGAATGAAGGTTTTCACGAGGAAGATTTTACTGAAGCTCTGAAGAGTCTAAATAAACGAAAGGCACCTGGTTTTGATGGCCTCACGGTAGAATTTTATCTAGTCTTTTGGACTGAATTAGCTCCGTTGTTTACGTTGATGGTCAAGGAATCCTTTGTAAAAGGGCACCTACCAAGGAGCACTGCCACATCCGTCATTTCTTTAATGAAAAAATCAGGAGATCCTCTAGAACTTAAAAACTGGAGACCACTATCACTGACTAATGTGGATTACAAAATTATAGCCAAAGCACTAGCATCTAGACTGTCAGCAGTTGTTAATTCGATAATCTCTCCTGAACAGAGCTACTGTGTGCCTGGAAGATCCATTTTTGACACCATATCGCTAATCAGGGATATAATGTGGTGGTGTAATGACTCCAACAAGCCGCTAGCTATTTTGTCGCTGGATCAAGCCAAAGCATTCGATATGGTAAATCATCGATACCTTTTCCATGTAATGGAAAAAATGTCCCTTGGAAATGACTTCATAGGATGTATAAAAACCATGTACAATAATGCCTCGTGTATGGTGCGAGTACAGAATACACTTACGGCCCCGTTTTTCTTTCAAAAAGGGATTCGCCAAGGTTGTCCTTTGTCTGGAATGTTGTATGCCATCTCTATCGAGCCTTTCATCAGACTTACTTTGAACACACTCACCGGACTAGCACTGCCTGGGGCTTATGAAAGGAGAATTGTATTGGCCGCTTACGCCGATGACGTAAACATTTTCATCACAAATGAAGAGGATTTTGACTTGGTCATCCCAACCTTTCAAAAATACGCAGAAGTCTCGGGAGCAGAACTGAACACTGTTAAAAGTAAAGGCCTCTGGGTAGGTGCTTGGAGAAATAAAATCGAACAACCTGTGACCTTAAACTGGAATTCTCAAGGGATGAGATTCCTGGGGGTGTGGATGTCCAACAACCCTCAAGAAGGAGACAGACTCATTAGTGACGAGTTAAATCAAAAATTAGAAAGTGCCTTACAGATGTGGAAGCCAAGAGCAGCACCTTTGTCTTTAAGAGGAAGAGCTCTTGCCATTAATAAGTTCATTGCACCAAGGTTATGGCACATCCTACAATGTCACTCACCGACACTGCAATTCCTCCGACGGCTTCAATCCAAAATAGTCGATTTCATCTGGCTGAATAGGAGGCACTGGGTCAAGAGTGCTATTTTATCTGCCCCTTTATCTGAGGGGGGAATTGGCCTGATAGATATTGAAGATAAAGTGCTGGCATTCAGAATGATCTTCATACAGAGGCTAATGAAGGATTCTCCATCAGATCCGTGGAAAATCATGGCGGCACATAGGTTATCCAGGTACCGAGGTATGGGGCAATCCTTCGGCCTTTTCTTCTATAGTACGCCTTATCACATGTGTGAAAATTGTGGACTCTTCTATGATAATTTGATGAAGATTTGGTCGATTCTGAGTCCAACGCCAGAGGATACACCAAGTGGTGAGGTTTGTCGCCCCTACCCCACTGGATGGCCACCACCTTTGCCCATCGCACAGTTCTACTTTTGGAGTAAGAGGAAACTAACCGAAACCAAACTTCCGCTGCCAAAGGCTTCGGTGTACAAGGAAATCAGATACCTTCGCAATGGACATCAATGGCCATTGGAAGGGCGATATGGCGACGAAGAGATAAACTGGCTGACTATTAGAGCGTGGCCTACTTTCGGGATGGATGCAGACATCTCATGGCGTCTGGTGCTCGGGAGATGGGCTGATGCACGTTTTCTACGAGCAGTTGGTACACTTGAAAGTGAAGATTGTCCATGGTGCCCAGGTACTGAAGCGGATGCATGGCACCTTGTGTTCACTTGTTGCAAGGTGAAAGACATATGGAAAAACCTCCGAAGTCCGTTAAAGGTTTTAACCGGAGGAAATAATGTGTTTTTATATCAACTCTATGGAGGTTTTCCCTTTGATAAAAGGGACAATCAGGGGAATAAGCTTGCTAACTACATAATTACACTTGCAAAAAGTGTAATATACAGGAGAATCACATTGTATTTTAAAGGCAAAATCAATTATGTAGACTATTGGGAGACTTTCTTAAAAGTTTTAAAAAAGAGACTGCACCGTGAAATGAAATACAATCAATTTAAAGGATCGCTTGACTCCTTTTATGCTTTTTGGGGCTATAAAAATGTCATATGTTCACCATAACAGTACTTAAGATAAAATACACCCCCAAATATTTACGCCGACAAACTACGGGCCCCTTTGATAAATCAATGCCTTCATTTATGTTGCGGTATTTTAAAACGTCTCAACCTGACCTATTTATTTATTTATTTATTTATTCACTCATTTACTTCATTTATTCCTGTCTCTCCTTAAACCACCCTAATCGTCCTATTTTATCCAATACCATTGCTATGGACTTTTACCCTCCATTTCCACACTTTATCCTGTTGAAATCAAGGCTCATTGTTATTTTAATATCTCACCCAGGACTGTGTACATCAACCGTACTGCATCTTTTTCATAATGCTAAGGCTAACGGACATGGTGAAGGACATTACGTGCCCATGGTCGGAAACCCAAAGACAAAGGATCAGGCAATGATGATCGTCGCGGAGTGGTCTCTTTCTTCTTCAATCAACAACGTGCTTATTATGGAGGAGCCAGGGAGAGAAGATTGCAAGCAGGGGTCCCAACCCCCTGGGCGCATACTATCCCTGGCCAGACCGCTTTAAAAAAAAAAAACCTTTGATCAAAATGTGAAAACTTAATCACTTTGTAAAACGTATTTGATTTTACCGATCAATAAATAATAATAATAATAATAATAATAATAATAATAATAATAAAAACACACACACACACACACACATACATTCATTTTTATATATAGAGATTATCTCTCCAGAAATAATTCACGCTGGCCAAGGTGTCCGTTTAATAAAAAGCTCTGTTTCCTTAAAACCGATGTGGAATTACATTGAAAAGGCATGAACGTGTAGTATCTAAACCATTTCACAATGGAAGCTGCTAACGTTCAGTAACAAAGCATAAAATGTGGCTATTATACATCATTCTAAGTTAAATTACATCACGAATAGTGTAGAATGCATCACAAAATCCATGTGCAGAGGAGTTAGATCCTAGGTCAGAGTCGGGGCGATAAGGCTAAGGTTAGAACATCATAATCATTCTGCACGTCTGCTCATGGTTTTTTACCGGTTTGAGGTAAAAGATAACATCGGTACCCTTCACCTCCAACCAAACATATAACATTTTGCTAGCTCACTAGAGAATTAGTGACAAAAACCCAGAAAAAGTTACGATGAATCACGGGGAAAAATTTTATCCTTAGAAGAAAAATTCCGAAAACACAAACTGTCACAAAACACTTTAATAGTTTCTCTCCCGAGGAAACTGTATATTGACGAGTATGAGATCTGTAAGCCGAATCCATTCCCTTCGAGTAATTCTGAAAATCACCCTTTCATGCAAATATTCAATCGATTTGACGAGGTCAACGTTTGCGCATTCGGCCAATGGAAAAAAAAGTAATCGGCCACAATGAATGTTATCCGAGAAATTGATTCCAATGGTTTCTCGGTGCTAAAATCTAATGACATGCAAAGCCAAAAATATTAATCGAGCTAGCGGTGCGGCTTGGCCCAGTCGATTTTCGACACGTGTTCCGTCGAACGGTCACCGAGAACAGAAATTCCTTCACCAATACTAAATACAAGCGGCATCCCGAGTGTTTTGCGTTCCGCATATTTGTATTGAATTAAAATGATGGATACGATAATAAGAGTAGGTGCAGAAAGCCAAGAGAGATGCTGGCGAAAGGCGGCGGGGCGAGGGATAAAGAGGAGATTGATGTCCCTCTCGAAAACGCCATCGAGGATATACGCTCCGGCGGGAACCTCTGCGGTGCCCTCCTCTTAATAACTCTGTGGAGGTAAATGGCGGGCTCTCCTCTCTCTTGAACATTGGAAGAAAAGCCATAGCGAGTGGTTTGACGCGGCTACGTTTTTCCGATCCTTCACCTGGGGCGGAGAGGAGAGGGGGAGCTCTTCAAAAATATAGTCTCTCCCTACAAGTTATTTTGCATGTTCAAACTTCGACTGCGAAATTTAGCAAGTTCCCTGAAGATAGATGAACGCAATGCCTCTTTTGGATGAAAAAATGCGAAGCCACATATCTTGCAATTTTCCAAGTGTTTCACGGGCCCATAATTCTCCAATAAATATATGTATTGTAAGCAATCCTTATGTGAGGTAAAAATAAAACGCAGCGTGATTTATTGAAACTAAAGTAAAATATAAATTCAGACTCTTTTGAATTGAATAATTGAGATATTAGGCTTTGGTTGTGTAGAATTGTTTCTCTTCAGTTACATTTCTAAAATACAAGACTCTTGTGACGTAATCACAAAAATATGTCTGGCATAATAAAATTACTCTTATGAGGGGTCTCACTTATGAGGTACACCACACTGAATGCATTGACGAAAAGTATTTAACACATGATATTTAAATTTAAAAGATTAAAATTTTAAAAATATCCTCATAAATTCCGAGTAATTAGTAAACACACAGACTATAATATATTTATTCCATTACAAATTGGTTACGATAAGCGAGCAACCGCACAGACTGCAAAAATCGAGAGATTTAAAATTAAGGTGGTTATGAAAAACTCCTTTAAAAATAATAAGAATAACAAGTGAAATTTCAGTTGAATCAATTCATGGTACATTGAGTATACTTTTAGATATGGAGTGCAAAGTTGAGCATGACATAAACTACCGTAAGATTTGATACGTCCTTATTAAGCTATTCGTCTGAAGGCCTCACTGCACAATACGAGTGCTTGAAAAGATTCTAATGACTCACTATAAAATAATTTCTCTCGTGGAAATTCCTCTTTACAAATTATTATTTATATTATGTACCAAACAGATATGACAACAATATATCCAGATCGGCCATAGAAAGTTAAAACCAGAGCCCAAATTGACATCACCAATAGAAAAAATAATTATGAATGAAATTGTTCTTCTTAAATGTTATTTTCTTGCAAGAAGAAATTATATCGTGGCTTTAATTTATATGATACGATTTGAAAAAAACTTATATTTTACCAGGGTACGTTTCATGTGTAGCAGGAAGTGTTCTACGTGCTGCGCTATCGTCAGGAGTATTCATGCCATTTTTGGGCTCCACGTATTTCCTATCTCATTTCACTCGTGATGAAAGAGTTATGACAAGACATACTTAAATGACTTCTACGGTCTATCTCCAATTTCTATAGCTAAGAGTTTTCCTCTATCATCAAGCAAAGCTTTGCATTAATTGCCATGTGAAAAAATTCACCTGAACCGGGAATGGAGCCACGGACCTTTTGGTTTCCGGGCCCTTGCGTAGACCACTACGCTACCCAGGATCCCTCATTCAAATGGCAATTTTGAACCCCCGTAAAATTGCCATGCAAATTTGGGAACCTAGGTAGTGTAGTGGTCTCCGCAGTGGCCCTGAAAGCCAAAGGTCCGTGGTTCGATTCCCGGTCAATTTTTTCGCATGGCAATTAATGTGAATTTCACCGCCATTCACACGGCAGGCTTGATATATCCTACTTCAGGCAAAGATGATGGATAAATATTCGATGAACAAATTATCCACCTAATATCATCCGATATTCTACATTAACCACTGACCAAGCATAAAAATTTGAAAGCACATTGAAAATTCACATGTTGTGAGCACAAATAAGCATTATAAACAAAAATGGTTAATATACATACAATTAGTGCACAGCTTCCTCTATATAATCTTAAATTGAAAAACAAATATTTCCGGCCATTGTGTAATTTGTACATAGTTTCTTCGCTGTTCAGGGGAGGCGACCGACAGTTGAAGTGAAGTAGATAATTGGACAATGGCCGGAACATTTCAGGTAATAGAGAAAGAGTGGAGAATGGCCCGGCGTCGGTATTAGCCTACTCATAACGACAGGCGCCAAGGGGACTACGCCCCATCCGACGGACGGAGTACTGAACCTGAAACTCCACTCCACCACAGCCAGGTATTGAACCTGGACCTCTAAGATGGGAAGCCAGTACTCTAGCCATCCCCACCCAACTGATCCCCCTATTTTCTACCAAACTCATGTGCATGATCCTGACACTAGTGTGCATACTTGTTTTCACCGGAAGATGTAGGCCAGGCATTCGACATATACGGGCGGCTTAGAAAATTTGAGTAAAATATTTATAGCTTTTTTCAGTTAAGTGTTTTTATGTTTAATTCCCGATATTGAAGAATTTATTATGTAGATATACCGTTTTCGGTTCATCAATTCTCAATATAACCATTGCACCCATACCAGTGGTGGTAAAATTTAAAGAAAACTGATTATAACCCTAATCAAATAATTATTTTAGTTCTAATCATGAAATACCCAAATGTATTTTATAAAATGGCTAATTTTTTTCCTAAAAGCATATAACAGAAGAGATAAGCGCAGTCATTTACTAAGGAGGAGATGGGGCTGTCAGCAGAAAAAGAGCAAACCAAAAGTGAACGTTGTTATGCTGAAGAGAATCTCATTATTATCGTCGATAGTGTGTATTTTCTCAGGGAAATTACATAAAAATGATAGAGGCAGTAATATAATGCACCATTTGTTATTTCTGAGGTTTAAACTCAATTAGCAAATGTGACAAACTCGCATATTTTAATCAGGAACCATTAATATAGCTTTGCGAATGCCATATGTACAATTTATAAAAATATAAATTCGTGAAAACTTAAGTCAGGAAAACTAATACTGTGTCGGTCAACTACTCAATTACCAATGTCAAGTCTAAAGTGGCAATTGGGCAATTCAAAGATACCGCGGTCTCCTATTCCAACGCAGCCCCGCAATTTATCTCAGTAAATGAGACTGCCAGCCTATGCGGTATTAATCATAGTACCAACTTTTAACCAGTTTAAATCCCATGAATTTCAGTTCCCGTCTTCGATGAGATTTAGGGACCGTGTTGCGAACTAAACTTCAATATGGAGCCAGGGAATTGTCTTCAGAAATACACCCATAAAAATACCACTGGGTATTTTTATGAGTATATTACTGTTGATAAATAAATAAGAGATATCTGTAGAGAAAAATTAAATAGGAAGTAGCAGCAAATATTCAAATTCAATAATATTAGAAATATTTATTTTCAATCTTCAGCTTTCTAATCATTCATCTATGTGACCTATCATCCCTCTATGCGACTAACAAAATTTGACGACAATTTGCGAAAATAAAGCTAATAACTCTTTCACACTTTCCGAATTAATTTATTTAAAACAAATTCTTTTTCTCTCAGCCATATCTACGTCGAAGGCCATTTTTATTTTCCTATTAAAGAATACTTCAAATCAAAAATCATCCCATGAGAAATAGAAATAATAAACTGAGTATTTATTTGGAATATAATGAAGGAATCACTGCGCTTCATAACATATTCCACTCAAATTTTACTTGTAACCTAATCATGTCCACGTCGTCTTTCACTCGTAACTCGCATTAATCTTGAAGTCAAAATTTTATAATATCTAAATGCTAGCCTGAACGCCATCTCAATGGTGTGTGGCAGGGGGTGTCATGGGTAGGGTTCATATATTTGGTGTTTGATTACTTTATCATATTAGCAATGTTATTTAATATGACGCGGGTGGACGATTGTTTCTGCTAAGTGATGCCTTTGTAACAACTAAAGAAGCGTCCACGGCTCTTATGTAGAACGTAACGAAAACCAAGTTCTACATTTTGCATACTAATGATACCTGGACCATATACATGAATACTTACTGTTATGTCTTCTCACCACCCCATCACTTAGTTATCATATAGTAACGCATGCTACTCTATGCTTTAGCATGGATACAGTATCAATACTGCGTTGCGATTTCATATTCCAGAGCGCGAAGATATATCACATTCTCTAAATGCATGAATGGTGTCCTATTAGTTACTTCATATTTTTGAACGCTAAAGCTAAATTTATAATTGTAAATTTATTTTTATCCAGGGCCATCAGGGCATACTGAGCAGTACGGCATTCCTAAAAGCCATCGGAGGAGTGAAAGTGATTTGTACAAATAGTTTTTTTGCCAACAACTGTTTTCAAAAGATTTCGCATACAAATTGAACATCCTTATGAAATTAGTGCGTCAAATCCGACAATTTACTGCGTCCACTGTAGATTAAGACTCGTTTCAGTTCTTATATTACAAATTAACCAATTATTACCACTCACTGCTAGCTACACAGGGGAGCCATTGTGTTCATGAATGGCTATATCTTAACGGTGTGACTCAAAGATTCCGTGATGGAACGCATGTCGGACACAGGCAGAGCGTTTGATTTGTTATGAAATTCAAGACTGAGCTATGCCAGACGAAGCAGACTAATTACCTTTAAGCCTAACAGCACTAGTACATTTGAAGGTTATGGTGGGGGAGAGCAAATAATTTACCCCAGCCATCACCGATTTTCAGTCTACTATACCTGTATGTTACCTATCAAGTATCCACAAGCACGTGTGGTAGGGAAGAGATGGTCACCAGATGAGGAGATGACATGGAGATGGGTTGGGTGTGTAATTTGTTTGAAAGAATAATACGTTCCTTGATGTTGCGTTGACGAGACACCTATACGATATATGGTTGGTGGGGAAAACGAATTCGTGTATCGCTTGGCCCGACAGCAAATCTCTTCTAAGTCTTCTGTTGCTCCCACTAATTTTGAGTGGGGGTTGAAATGTATCTGTAGAGTCCCAGGTTTGAACTCGTGCTGATTTCTCTTGAGATTCTCCAGTAATATTATTTGGGCGAAAAACCTTCTATTCTCTAGGATTTCCTAACCAAGATCTTCCAGTAGCCGAGTGAAACTTTGTATAGAAGTGTTTTATGTTCATCAAAAGATTGATGAAGATTAAATGGATCGACCGAGTGATAAACGAAGTCTTAAGAAGAGTAGAAGAAAAGTGTGCTGAAAATTTTAAAAAGAACACGGGACAACTTAATCGGCCATACCTGAAGACACAATGGCCTGATAAAGGAAATCGTCAAGGGAAAAGTGAACGGGTAGAATGGAAAAGGCAATCCTCGTATGAGATATATGGAACAGATTTCGATGGAATGCAAAAGAGAGAAATTACATTAATGTGAAGAGATTGGCCGATAGAAGAATATAGAGGAGGGCTGCGTCATACCAACCCTATGATTATTGACCTATGAAAATGAGGATCTGAATTGCTACAAGACGCGCTGTTATTTTTTGCATATTGTTCGTTTCCCGAATCATTTCTATTAATTGGATCCTATACTTAATGCATACTACAGGTGAAGTATTGCCGCTATGAAATAATATCTTTAATTTATTGCAACGCTTACACACAACTCGTCTAATTAATTTATTCGTCTAATAGGTACTTCTGTTTGGCAGGATGAGGTATGACGGGGTAGGGATGGGTGTAGAAGAACAATTGGCGGGAACTCTGGAAACCTGTACGAGGCCTCCGCCAAAAGTACTCGATGCAACGAAGGGTACACTAGTGCAACAGCCGTGGATCGAAACTCTCTCACATGTCGTAATTTCATTTGCATTTTATTTGTCTCGGGGAGACTCGACGTCGGTGACTCACGTCCCAAACTCCTCCTCCTATTCCCCATCAAACCCCACCTTTCAACCTCGGCTCCAAAAAATCTCGGCTTTGCTTCGCTCGGAAGACCTCGCCCTCGTCAAAGGACGACTCCCTTGTCTCAAAATAGAATCACGTGAATTAATGAACGCGGAAAATGGAGATAACACATTTCGCTCACGGGATAGCGCATAATGTTCTCTGGGGCGTAATGCCTTTGATGAAAAAGGCCTGAAATTATCGTCTCCTCTTCACTCTTCCGACTTATTTATTACCGACGGACATGTTTGAATAAGTGGTTGATAATGACGAAGACAGCTAAGAATCAGTTTATGCGTTTTTTATTATGATTCATCTCAACTTGATTTCATTATGTTCCTTTCAGCAACAAAGCAATTTCCACTGTTTTTACTCACCAACCAGTGCGATAATATAATGCAATTGGACGAAATTATGTATCGGAAATGAGAGCCGCAGGCGTCCGCAATTATAAAATTAAAAAAATATTTATGCTTGCTGAAGCGCTGACTTTGATATTGCAACTGATGATCCAGTATCTAAAAAAAGGATAGGCTACGTATGCCATATAGTTTAAGACCTTCTTTTATCGTATGCAGTTGATAAAATACATAATTCTCTGGATATTTGTAGCAAAATTCTCCATGAAATATTCACGAAACTAGAGTATAAATATTTTCTTATCGTATATCTACATTCAGTACAGTGGAAGCAAATGCTTTCTCAGATGCGCATTGGAAGTTATGGGAACTAGTGTAAAGCTTTGTAGAAAATGATGGCTTTAAACATAGAATGAGATGTTAGAGGGTTTTTCTTAAATTATTTTTATTGCCTAGACAAGATGCGGTTGAGCTAACATACGGTTTGTATGATTTACGCCCCCAAGTGTTTTATACTTCGCCGAAAACTCTCGTAAAACGACGAATTTTTATGCCCACTGGAAGGGTTTAAATCAGATGCAATGACTTTTTTATGCACTGAGAGTAACATTTCCGCACAATAGAAAAAGGATGTTTTTTCCTCTACAGCAAAGGATGAGTTGATTCAACTTATTTTGAGGAAGCGCCTGACATTTTACAAGCTCGTTTTATTACCCATTTATCATAAACATCACATAAAGGAGAAGGTTTACGCTAGAATAGGGAGTATTGGACTTGTTACGTGATGTAGGGGAACCTAAAAACCAAGACTGAAATAAGGGCAGTCTGGTTTAAGTATACATGTATATGCATACGAGGCCTACAACTCCTCTTCTCCACCTTTTTTTCTTACTTGCTCTGCGCGATCACTATCACGAGAGATTCACGGAATTGAGATTCAGAAGAAAGGAGAACGCGGAAAGAGGAGCATCCCAAGACATCAACTTGAGAATTCTGGCGCAAGAAACTTCAAGAGAAGAAGATTGACGATATAAATCAACGCGTGTAAACAAGCTGAGTATTGACCACTCAATTTCTCCGAAAAGAAAGCGATGGATTGCTTGCTCTGGCCGCTGTGGAAGCATGCCTTAAGGGGGTTCACGCCGCCGTTGAAAAAAGGGGGTCCATCCACCTGTGCGTATGAGATCACCCAATCACTTCCACCCACCAGCGTAAACAACAGTGATGACAGAAAACTGCTCTACCATTCACCCGGCGTCAGCTTTAACCACCAATAAACGAATATATACAGGTACTTAGTGGTAAGGATAAACATTTCATTTTTACCTCATTTTACTAAACCCCACCCATATCCTAGTCGTAAGGTTGAAGTCCAGAAAAAGATCTCTTGTGAAATTTTGTCTTGCATCGGAACTTTAATGAAGAAAATTACTTTCTATTCACACTAACTGTTTCCCACATTTCCGACACCATAACTCCCTTCATTCAATAAATTTTCCTTTCCTTAACTTGTATCATTGATCTGTCCATAAGCAGCAGGCTGTAATTACTACAACTCGCAGAAGAAAAGCGAGCAATCCAAATTGGTTGGTAAAGAGCAATTACGTGAGGACACAATTGTCAGATTTTTTTTTCAAATTAGAGCATCCTAACACCAAAGATGTAATTTCAGCCGACATACTTCTTTATTTACTTAAAATGAAGACTAAAATCCACTCGTAATATCTATTGCAAATATTAGTATCATTGCTCCTGATTGGATTTTCGAAACGAGACTGTTGGCCACGGTGGTCGGGAAACGCGCTGCCTTTGCAATAATGACGAAATTAAGACATCCCGGGTGTGAATCCGGCCTCGTATTTATGGTTTATGTGCTTGCCTTAGGATTAGAATTAAGATTAACCTGGCTCAGGTGGTGCGATATAACCTTAGCACTGGAAACACATTAAAAACTAATGATACTACCTCCTCTCGATACTCTCTGCCGAAAACCTGATTGATTTACTTGGCATTTTCCAGCCGGTTCAAGACGTTATGAATTTCTTGTGAATTATAGGAACAAGGGATAAAGAGGGGATTTTGTTCATCGGTTTTGAAGGGACTGCGGCTGGGATGGGGGGATGGAAACGTAATCGAGGGCGAGGGGGTGGGTATGAGGTGTCCCCTCAGGGATGATGACGAGGTGGCAAGAGAGTTTAGGTTCTGGGTGGCGCATGGACAGGCGGAATACCTCGGGTTGCGGGGGTAAAGGGTGGTTTGTTGGTTGGCTGGTTGATGGGCGGTAAAGGGGAGGAAGTAGGTGAGTCGTGGTCGCGCGGGCAGGCGCGCTGGTGAATGGGCCATGGGAGGCACTGGAAACGGCGCGGGCGGGAAGGGGGAAAGCGACATCCTGCGGTACTGATCGTAAATCTCTGCCGGGTGGCCTGAGAACAATACCGTTGGGAGTGAAAGGCAAGAGGGTTGAAGGGAAGTGGGTGAGGTGAGAGGTTCGTGTGTGTTTGTGTGTGCGTCTGTCTATCTGTGTCTGTGTGTGGATGGGTGCAGGGAATAAGGCGGAAGAACCGCGGGCTGGGAAGAGAGAGGAAAGATAATGATTGCCATTCCCACGATTGAAGAGATCAATGTTCTCTCCAATGGGTGAGACGGGGGGGAGGGAGTGAGGCGATGGGGGCGGAGGCAGGGATCGCATCGCCCAAGGGTGCCTCGCCTGCAGTCCCCTTTCTGCTCTCGACTGCTTTCTCGCCACGCGAAAGAAATCATGAAGGCGTGTTTTCTCATTATGATTCCGGATTGTAGAGACTAATTGATTTTCACCACTGCGGGTTCCAGCGATGGGATTGTATTGATCGCTGAGCTGTCGTAATTTCCCACAGCTCTTCCTTTGAGACGTGAAGGGAGAAGGCGTGTCGGCAAAATTGGTCTCCACACTCTGGTAGTGGGCAGTGCGAAAGATATAACTGCCATCGATATGATGTCTTACAGGTAAATGGACTTGTGGACTTTTGCTTTCACTTTAGCATTTCTGGTTCCTGTCCCTAGAAAATAATGATGGCATCTCTGACGTCAATAATGGTATAAAATTTTCGCACTCAAAGATTACATGTAAATATAAAACTTTGCAATTTTTATCCGTATTTATTAAGGGGCTGTTTAATATCCCGAAAACCTGGAAGGATATATCATGATATAAATTTACATTGAGAGAAAGGGACAGAAAGAGATAGAAGAATGGAGAAAGAGGTTAAGAGTTCATCATCCCAATAGGACAACAGTCCTAAGATGGGTTTGACGAAGCTCTCCGCCCGATTTAATTATCAGTTAACCTTTATTTAGGTTTCCATATTTTTTTTCTTACCCGTCCTCACCAACATAATCCAATCCATATATCTCATTTGAGGCATTCTTTTTCCACTCACCCCATTCACTTACCCCTCTGCGATTGTCTTGATTATGCCTCAAAATATTGCCGATTAAGTTGCCTCCTCTTCTTTTTAAAGTTTTCAGCAAAATTGTCTTTTCTTCCACTCTTCTTAGGACTCCTTTGCAAATCACTCGGTCTAACCATGTTATCTTCATCACTCTTCCTTAGTTTTTCAATGCTTCCCACCTGTACCTCTCTGCTGCTGTTATCGCCCATGCTTCACTGGCATAAATCATAGTGTTCGTGTTGAATTCTATGATTGAATCCACGATTGCATTTCTATCTGTAAGTAAATTCTTCTTTTGGTAGAATTTCCTCTTCACCTGGACTATCCTGCTGACAATTTCCTTCTTTTTTCCCCATCGTTAGTCACTCAGCATTTTAGACAGTAGTATTTGATTATCAATTCTGTTTTTTTATTCCCGTGTTTAAAAATGGTCCTGGCCTCCTCTTGACCACCGCCTGTGATACCTTATTTTTTAAAATTTTTTTTCAGGTTACATCTGGCCAAAACATTTTCCATGTTAACACAAATCTCCTTCACATATCTTTCTGTCTCTGTCATTAGTGCTGCGCTATAGAAATAGGGTTAAACTATTCAATTTAAATTTTCTTTAAAGCAAATTAATGTGTGATATGAAATGTCCCATATAATTATGGGCTACATATTTTCTACTCCTTTCTAAACCAATAACTGAATTTGAATTCCAAACGTACAGGTGCTCAACTTTTCTACACTTCTAGCAATCGGCAATGAAGTTGTGACTAAGTGGGATGCAATGCCATTAGAAAGGTTAAAAGTTAGTGAATTTAACTGGATGTATATAAACATCTCTATCCCTCATAATTTGTGACACACTGTACTTAACCCTATTTTTTTCTGCATAATATCATATAGATACTGACCGAGCACAAAACACTATGATATGTATCAAATGCCTGCCCACCAGGCAGTATTGTTTATTGTACAATTTGTACCAGATTGGAAATATATTTGCTCTCCTAATTGCCATACATTCCTCAACATAATGGATACCACTAAAGTTTAAGATCTTGGGACGAATTTCTGACGGCCCGCCTCGGTGGGCGAAAGAAAAACAAAATAGTGAAATATACTATTATTATAAGTATTCCCTTATAAGGTATAAATATATCAAGAAGGGTCCTTACTTGCAACTACAGTTACTCACTAACAGGCACATTCACGCATGCCTGTCCCTGCACCGACGCCACCTCCCAGTAAGTTCACGAAATGGGGAACTGGCTGCACAGAGACCAAATTTGAGGATGGGTTTTGGACAGTAATATGAGGATGGTAGATCAGCGGAAAAGGGTTCAAGGGTTCCCATTTTAGTATATGTACCAACGAATCAAAAGATGTAGGAGAAAACTAAGGAGAAAGGGAGAGTAGGGATAGAAAAATCACGAACTTGAAAAAAATGGGTAAAAAGCAAACAAAGATCCCGGAACAGATTACTCCTACCCGATCCCTCAGGTATTCCTCGACGCGTTTCTGGACCACAAACTGGAAAAAATGCTGTTGATCACAATATTTCACTTGCAATCGATTACAATTCTTGATATTATTTGCCACATTTTTCTATAAACATATTTTTCAACAGCAGATACTTTTTATTTCGATAACGGTTACGCGAAAGACCATTAATTCTTTTGAGTAGCCCCAAGGAATAGTAGGTAACATGCTACCTTGATAAGCTTGCGAAGTTCTCTAAATGATCTACACGATAGAACACAAGTATAAACAAAAAATATTATGAGCAGAATAAACAGTATTCCTTGACAAGAAACAATCGGTTTTTAAATATATTCATGTTCAACTGAAGGAAAGCGTTTTTAAGTGTTTTTAAAACGTCTTCATTCTCGTGCTCAAAGAGTTAATATCGTACGATAGCTAAATGTTCCATCGAAACTATTATGGAAAAGTAGTTAACAATGTAATTTTGATGCAGCATGTGAAAAAATAATAATCAAAAATACCAAACATAATACCGTATGCTGCTATTGTTTTGCTTTACTGGGTCATCTGACTTAAAGATATAAACTTTATTAAATGGTAGGCTAAATTGTGTAGACAATGAATTTCTTCTCAAACATAACATGCTAGCGATAAGTTTTACTTCAAACATTAATACATTTCAGTTACTGGATAAAAATTGTGTTGACGAAGAAAAATTCAGTAGAAAACCGGGTTATACACTGTTTAATCTATTCACGCAGGTGAATTAATTTACAGTTGCAAGGATTCAAACATAAATTTAATTAAAAAACACAATTTGGTTAATTTACTCATTGTTCATTCCAAATCGCTCTTGAACTCAAAAGTATTCATAAATACAATCAAGAATATGGATTATTGAGAGATGAAATAATAATAACCAACTTCTGCATGCTCATGGTAAAGAGAAGGTTGTCACAACCACTATTCAGACCACCCTCCCCATATTCCATACCGGTGGAAATCACATGCAGACGCAATTTGTATGGTTAATCACTACACAGTTTTAGAATGGAGTTGGTTTAGTACCCAAACAGACGCTTGTGGATGTGATGGTTACTTGACTAGCTTCTTCAAGTTGCACCAGTGGACGTGATGCCACAGGAGGAAGGTAGAGTTCTTCGTAAGGAGCTACTCATTATACTTCTGGCAAAAGATTTAAAATTTGAATCTCTATCCAATCTATAGAATGCATATTCCTATTACATTTTCAATCCTAATTGAATATGAAACTATCCAGTACTTTCAGTTCTTAACTACGATGTTACGAATAATTAGGGAAATTGCACGTTTTAGAATTTGAATTCCCTACGACTACTTTTAAAGTACCTATACCACTTTCCACGTCATATATGTGATGATATAGGGCGTAATGATATTTCGACAGGTGAGAGTAACAATGGTAGCATTGAATGTTACATAGGTATATGAAGAAAATTGGATACTAACGCATGCCAACCGCCCCTTAATTGCCTCATTTCATAAATGCCGCAGTGCACTCAAACCAATCCTTGACAAAATAAAACAAATTATGTCCCTTTTGACGTTACGCATTACCAATTATGGGCAAGATTATAAGTCATGTACTGTACAGTGCAATGTTTTACTTGTATGTATCTTACCTCACCACTATGAGTTAGTTAATTATTTATCCATTTCACACTTCTTTGCAACAACGTACAGGGCATTCTGTAAATGCAAATGGAACTTTATGGTCGCAAATTGATTGTGAGTGAATTTTCATTTTGAATAAGAAAATGTGTTGGTAACCATTGTGTCGGAATAATATCTCTCTCAAAAAAAGATTTGTGTATATGTTCAAATCTCTAAGCTGGTAAATCCCAGTGTTGATCTTCTTTGAAATGCCCAAGTTTTATTTTACTGATAGTGCTACTTTTCCAATAATGCTTTTGAGGTAATTGCAGTATTTTCTGTCAATTAAAACCAGAGTATACGTTGAACTCAAAAAATTATCACGAATAGCGAAGCTTAATAAACAAACGCAATCAGCAAAGAGAGATTGAAAAAAATAGCTGTGTAAGTAATAGGCACCGAACTATTTTGTTGGTATAATAAGATCAACCCTGTTTTGTAATAACCTCAATATTACTCAAAAACATAGTGCTACACTATTACATGTGAAAAAGATACCAATGCAAACTTTTAGACAATTTCAGCTAAGTTCTAGCCCTTAAAAATTGCTTCACGATAGACTATGACGTAATTTACTTTCCTCCACAATTCAATACATTCGTTCTTTGTAATCATGAAACAAAATCTCATGTGTGTTAACGTTTTTGGTCCTTAAAATAAAATAGAAAGATCACTTTTTTAGTGTTTTATGTTTAAATGTCATCACCAGAAATCTTTGAATTTCTTTTCGTATGAATTTTACGGGGTATTTATTACTATAACTGTGTAACATTCTATAATATGGAAACAAGGAACGCAGTAATTTTGAATGATGACATTTGAATGGATACGTTATTAGACAAATTGGTTGGTTAAATAATACATATTTGTACACGACGTGGTGCGTTGGATTTGCCAGCTTTCCGCCATTAAGTTATTTAAACCCTTAAAACAGCACCATAATCATATGTGTGATGAATATCTTGCGAATAAATTTTATGGTTAGATGGTGGAAATATCAACGCAACAAGTTAGCTACACGACTGGGAACACATTCATTGACCATCACGAACTGGAAATCAAAGGGTCGGAAAACAAACACACCTTTGCGATACTTGTAAGGTAATTTGACGGGTATTTTTTATTTACTTCGTACATTCTTCGATCGTGATAGAAAAACGTTTTCTTACCTAAGATCTCCCGACACCCTTAATTTCGCACCTCAAGCTCAAAGAAATAAAAATAATTACATGTCTGAACGATTCTCATGTTCAATACGATGCTAGAAGCAATAAACTTAAGAGACCACTTGACATGTAGTGATTAATGTATTTTACAGCTCAAGTTTTTAATAGCGATGGAACCTCAGTGTATTAAGTTATTCTTCTGAAACGTTTTGCATCCTAAACAACAGTAATATTCACATATCCATTTACTCGCTCAGGAATCAGCCAGAGCTAGCAACGAGTAGTCAACTTCATACTCAGGTACTTTAAGGTAAATCGGAAGTTAAAACTACACAACATATACAGATTTTCCTCCTAAACTCATTACGCTAAATAAGAGGACGCTATATAGATTTTTTATAGAAAAGTAAATGAGAAATTTATCTATTATAAGAGAAAACTGTTAAATTTGAATCAATCTTCGGGAAACGTTTTGCAAGGCATACAGCTTCTAACATTTTTCCCCACGAAAGTATGACAATTTAGTAGAAGCCGGGAGTGTTAATTTCAAGCTTAATTGGAGAATATCCTCAGAACATGCGCAACGCTCTGCGGCACACGCCTCATCAAACCAGAGAGGCAAATGGGTCATCACAAATGCCATTACCATGCCCTTTGGCTCGTCTACTCTCTCATTCAAGTCCCCAAACCACCTCCTACCCCGTCTTGAAAATCAGGATGGGGAAGGCCGGAACCGTGGCGCTACTGGTGGCCGTCAAACGGACGGTATCCTTCGAGGAAGGGGGGATGTGAAGACGAGAGTAGGCCTTTACGTGGAAAGAGGTGAATACGGGAGAAGGGAGAAGAATGCAAGGAGGCCCGAGGCTTGGAGAAGTGAGGGTCGGAGGAGGAATGAGGTGGGTGGAATGGGCGGTAAGACACAAGAGTCTCCGAGCCGCTATGCGGAGGTCAAGCCTCGAAGGCAGAGGTCACACGAGGAGAAGCAGGGGTAAGAGGGAAAAGAAAAGTGGGGAGATATGCGGGTAGGGGAAACGAGCGAGAGCGGTGTACAGAAATATTTATCACGGCGTGACAGAGATTCCAACGAATGGAACATTTTTTAAGTACTTGTAGAGATATAAGATATGCGATATTTCCTCTAGAACTCAAATTGCGGGAAAGTAAAATGGGAGACCGGTTTCGCTACGCAAAATACCTTTACCTTCACCGAATGATAAAAATTATCATTCCTTTCTGATGAATAGTCCTGACTAAGCAACGAAATATTTTTCCTCGGGGATATGATTGGAGTTCTTATTTTGATGTCCAATCACAAAGTAAACATAATTTAGAAAACAAATGTTACTAGGATGATCTGCATCAACTAAATATCAAAATAAGCATAGTACTGTAGTCAGTAAATGATGAACTGGCATAACTGTAACTTAAATAGATAGGTGATTTCAATTGCAATGTAATTAATTGAATCAAAGGTTAGCTTTCATCAAGGGAATTCTAAAATACTTGAATTTTCTTTTACAATTAAAATAATGAAGCGGAAAAAATCAGAAATGATATAAAATGTCTATAATGCTTACATTTTATTGCAATTTATGGAAGGACACAAGAACATTAAATCAATAAATATGCAGAGCAATAGAGATTGAAGACTGACGTGAATGCATACAAATTTAAGTATAATATTCCTAGCCTTTATAGCAGTCAAAAAGCAATCAAGAAAAGCAGCAAGTGAAATAATATGAAAATAGTTTTAACATGTTCGGATTGTAGCCGGTATATAACGGGAAATTGACACAACAGAGCAAAATGTCTACGCACATAAAAAAAATCCATGGGAGTGTAAAGTAAAAAATGGAGTCAAGGGAAACGTCTTATCTAGTTGCTAGTGGACCAAATAAAAAAATATATTGGTGAACGCCAATAATGTCTTATACACGGCCTAATTGAGCATATACATATTAAAGTAAAGGCGATTCCTAAAGTGTTTACTCCTTGCTATAAGAAAGCATCTGTGCTCAAAGTGACGCTATAAGATAACTGTTTATCCATATTAACAATCCATAGTGGCAATATTTGTAAGGCGTAGTGATCAACATTCAACTTTTTAAGAAATATGAAATAATATGTATTTTTCATGCATAAATATTCATTGCGTCACCATCTGCCCTAGTATTTCCCTTATCTAAGAAACCTATCTCTTATCATAGTTAGCAGTAGTAGTTGACGGAGGAGAAAAATCGCTCTTAAAAACGCAAGTAGAGATTCCAAATGGGAGTAAAAAATGTTCTTAACATTTTATAAAGGCATAAAATATTTCCAACAGATATTTTTGGGTGATATTTTTATAGCATGGGTACTAATATTAATTTTATTTTCACCTCAATATTGGCATTCCTGGGTGGCATTAAATGTAAATAACCAAATAAAAGTAGTTGTTTAATACTACAAAGACAAGAAGGTGAACAGTTTTAGTAAATGAGGGAGAATATATATTTTCATTTATTTACTTAATATCACCGCAAAAATCTCATGCAGTCAGTCAAGGAAAAGAATGAATGAAAAAACAGTATTATGCTGATCAAGAGATTGTAAAATGGTTACACTTAGGGTTGAAGAGCAGCAGATGAAAATATCACATCACAAGGCAAAATTTAAGTAGCCTCTTTGTAGCATCTACAAAAGAGTATTTAATTACAATATAAGGGTTAAAGTAGCAGGAGAATAGCTTTGTTACCAACGTTGAAGCCCAAAATTATTTTTTCACTGTTGAAATGCGCGTTAAAACCATAGTATTTTCGGATGCTGGTTATAACCACCGCTCATTCCTAGGTAAATATTGAAAAAATATAACATAGTACTGGAAATATTAACGGGAAATTCTGTGATTAAATTTTAAGATCTCAGGAGTTTGCTTCAAGTTTCAAGCGTTGAAATCTTTAAGGTTTTTAACCTTTATACAAGAGTTGAAGTCTCCGATAGTTTCGGATGCTGATTACCCCTACTGTTCAACCCGAGGTATGATATTTAAGTTAATATTACGGCACTTTAGAGAGAGAAAGACGAGAAGGGGAGATTCTAAGGGGGAGGGCAATACATAAGTCGGATGCTGTAGGTGGGTAAAAGCGTGAGATTGAAGGAATGAATGCAGGGGAAAGGGTTGAGGAGCTGCCGATGTGTCTCCAAGCCGGAGCTGTCGAAATACTCTTTCGGGTGGCTGCGAAGCGGCGAGGGAAGGAGGCGAAAATGGCAAGTAAGTGTTGTGGGGAAAAGCAGAGAAGAGAGGTTTGGGAGAGTCGGAGTGGGGCTAAGACTGGAATGTGACGGAGGGTGGAGGGAGAGAGAGGGAAGAGAGGGGTGGAGAACGGAGGCCTTGGAGAGGGGGAGGCACGTTCCTAGCAGTGGGGCAGTAGGTTTTCTGCGGATTCGAGTTGGAAGGATAGCACTTTTCTCTTTTTTTATCATTACTACCGATGGTGTGAGGCCCTTTGGGAGGCGATAAGTAGGGAGGAGCGTGGAGTGGGAATGGAAAGGGGTGAGAAGAGTCATGTGAAGATGGAAATTGGAGACGGCGTGGAAAATTACACGAGATAGGATAGATTTTTAGGAAAGATAGTAAGACGGAATATGAGAGGAGGGCGGGTGGCAAGACCTCGCACTTATTCAGTTCTCAAGGGTGGGAATCAGGCGTCTTATGTCTTAATCATTTAATATACATATAAGAACGAGATCTTGAGACTTTTTTTCCTTTCATCCATACGAGCCGGGCGTTTTCAAGTCCAGTTCAAGCCAAGGAATAGCGCGTAAAAAGTAGCTTTTTTTACATGCTTTTCTTTAGTTCGCTTTTCCATGGTTCCATCCACGGGTCACGTTGCCATGGTTACCAATTTTAGACTATAATTTACTTCAATTTCCTATGCCTCGCATGGTGCAGTGGTAAGTGCGCTGGGTTTGCCATAATTGGGATTCGGATTCCCCAAACGGTAATTTTTTTTCCACTTGAATATCTCAAGATTTTAATGTGTTGACTTTCATAATTATATAGAAATCGTTACTCATGAAGCGTAGTTCATGAAGCGTAGTTCATGTAGCGTTTTAATGTGATTTCATCCCAATATATGGGAAACATGTTCAAGGGAACCTGTTCAGAACGAAGATTTTTATGGGCCTTTTGTCTGGTAACATTTCTCTGAAATACAAAGCTCTTAGTGTACGATTACTTTTTAGTCCTAAAAATTAAATGTTTAATTGTCATCAAGTTATCTTAGACATATTTAAGTACAACATAATTAACAAATGTATAGCATATAATATTATGTGCAAGCCTTTACTTTTACAATCAACTAGTGTAGTTTTATAAACATCTAATTTGCTAGGACTAAAAAGTAAAAAAAAATTAAAAAATATTTTTAAAGCATGCTTTTCTGAGAAAGATAAATCTAAAAGAAAGAAATATTTTCACATCGTACTAAAAAAGGAAAAATGATATTTTCTCACGTGAATTAAAGTTTAGCCTACCTAGTGCTGAAAATAATTAAATGCAATTCAAGGAAATTATCCGCAAAATAAATTATTTATGAATTTCAATAGGAAGGAATTTTGGTTTCAATAATATAACATATTTAAAGTTGTCTATTTATGCAAGGCCACAATGAAAAGAATGGGGCGCGACCTCATTTATATTTCGCTCCTTAACATTTCTACAATTCATTTAAAGATTTTCTAGAAATTATTTATTGAAGTGCTCTATTCCACTAAATGCCAATATCTTAATATTTAATTTATTTATATTGATATCGGATATGAAAGACCGAACTAATTTTTAATTTCCTAAATAACCAATAATTAACTCATTTTAATTTCCCTAAATAATTAGGTACCAACGTACAGATAGCCCATTAAAATTTATTATCCATCAGCAAATTCAAATTTAAAGACTAAAATTCCTATGTTAGTGATAAAAAATAGTATGAAATTGGTAGGGTAAAATTTTCATAATTATGTAAATAAGAAAGTCCTTACTGCAGTAATATAGGAAAGGAATCTAATAACGCTGCAATTAGCATTATGAATTATGAATAATCATCAATATTTATTACTTGAGTATAATCGTCAAAAAGTGTTTAAATGCGTCAATTGTTAGTCGTTGAAACGAGAATTCCATAACTTTACTTTTTTCGAAATAAACTTTACTGAGTAGGTATCAAGTAAAACGAATGACAGTTGATTTTTCATAAATGTTACTAAGACACTAATTTTATACGATAGTCTGCCAATGCTGGAGGCGACAGTAAATGAGGAATGGGTGATAAAATCCTTGGAAACTAGCGAGTAAATAGAGGGCTGAGAATTCTCCCTTCAAAGTATGAAAATAAAATGTTGAAATTGATCGACAAAACATATAATTAAGTTAATATTTTCAGGCGCAACCATGTTAAAGGACAGAACTAATGTAAATCACTAAGTCCAGAATTAGTGTCTTCCACACGTCATTCAATGAATATTATTGATTAAGTTGCCGGAAGGACCTAAGTCTGGTATTCCTAAAAATATTCTTTTTACTGGGAATAACTTGGCTACATCTAAATTGCAGTTTTCATTGAATAACCAGACTGGGTTTGCAAAATTGTTTTCAGGCATTCGAAGTACGTGCACGATGCAAAAAACTAATATTCTTTCTTAGGAGACGCTGACTGGTCTTGACAATTACTTGCCATTTCAGCTATCGGGAGGATAAGGGTTTGATTATTGTGAGTCGAGGGAATTAAATAAAGGAATATTAAGGGGGATTTAATGGTTGAGGGCGCGCAACGGCCCAAAAGAAGCAGAAAAAGAACCTCTGAAGCCGCCGGAAGAAGAATTTCTCATGACACCAGAGGACGTGTGGCACATGAAATAAAACGTTATCAGAGTTTTATTGGGGTGCACATAGGATTGTATGGGGGCATGGGCATTTAGAAGCTGGGAAGAAAGAGAAAAGGGAAGAAAAAGGAATGGTTTCGACCATAGAAAAAGAACCTTTTGTACCATTGTTGAAGGCGGTCTCTACCGCTCGACCCTAGGTAGATCGTGATCACACAATGGGTAAGGAGTTATAAGGAATGCGAGGGTGGGGGTGGAATGGAGTCCAATCCGAGGAGAAGGGCGAGAATCTAAAATGTTCCGGGCGGCTCGGTAAAAAGGGAGGCGGGGGGGTCACAGGGTCGCGGGAAAATCGAGACCGGGTCCTCGGGCCATTGAAAAGAGGGTGATGGGCACACAAGGTTAGGAGGAGACTGTAAAGGGTCCTAAGAGAGGGGATGGAAGAAGGAATGCTCTTGTCTCATTAGGTAAACTTCCTTGATGGAAAGTTACCCCTCTAACTAATGTGTGGGACAGGGTAATTGAGAAGAAAGTTAGAGACGTATTTAATCTTCGAGGGCTCTGCTCCAAGCAGGAATGAGAAGGATGGCAAGCTTAAAACCTCACTGATTCAGGAGCCAAAATGAAACGGGGTAGATTTCATCAGGACCGATTTTGATTAGTAACAATTAGGCACTATGATTTTCAGTCTCTACCCGTTTTTAATATAACGTTTTTTTTATATGCATTTTACTTCGAAGTTAGTAAAACTGCTTTGGCACTTGGTCGGAGAAAACTAACCCAATAACTCTATTCTCTTAGGAATTATGCTAAAATATTTTAACCCTTAGAGAGAGAGGGGCCTTACAGATAATCTACATCTACATCTACACGATTCCCTGCAAGCCACCGCGAGGGTGTGTGGCAGGGGATGAAGATCACCAGGCATGCACTACTAGGATGCAAACAAATAATAAAGGAATCGTTTGCCTTTTTTCCGTAATAGTAATACAAAAATGGAAATAAGAATTTTACCTATAAAAACACAGAATTCCTACTATTTCATCATGACATTCTTTCTAAGATAAAAATGGCTTCAGCATGTGTGCATGCTCTTCTCATCACGAAAAATCATCAACCGTAAGATAGGATTAACAAAGCTTTCTTGCTTGGTTATTTTACCAGCCTTCTTCTTTATATTTCCTCGTTCTTTCTAAAGGTTTTTCATTATTTGCTGTGTATCTTGTGCTTCATCCCTGACCTTACTCTACCGTGCGTCTCATTTCTTTTTACCTCTGCGACTATCTTTATGACACCTTTGTATCTCGAGACGCGACCGATAACGTTGTTCAACCTATGATCTTGAGATTTCATTTAATTTTTCTTTTTTCTTTCTCCTATCTCTATAATTATCTACTTTACTATTGCACTAACCTCTTAAGCTAATTTGATTTTCCTTTCATATCAATTCACATCCTTTTCTCTGGAATCAGTTATCAACTACTTCCCCTCTCGTTTATAATCAGCCATTCCTCACTGCCATCAATGACATGCTCCAGATGTACGTACATTCTAACGAAGTGTCTTTTTTACTTCTAAACTAAAATCCAAGCTGCTACTAGATTGTTCTACTGTTACACTCCATTCTTTAGCTGGGGTATCCGGATGATTATGTCTTATTGTTTCTCCAATCACAACTTCAAGTCTCTTTAACGAAATGCTTAATTTTATTCACCTTTTCAAAATTTTGTTTTTCGGTAGTAAACATTACATATGTTCTATACTATCATCACAAATGATATTGCCTTGATTAATTCTTTAAAACCTTCAAAAAATTATGTTGGTTGCTCAATCAAATCTGAGGTTCACTAGCGTCCTTCGATAATACTCTAGAACATACTGCTCGTTTAATAGTATAAGATGTTCGTCCTGGCAAATACAAAAATTCTGGATATTAAACTCTGACAACATTCATCAAAAGTATTTTGTAGCTTCATCCATGAAGCCAATAAGTCATTTTCTATGCTTAGGAATAACTGAATACTTTAACACATATCTATTTGTAACTAATGACCTATTGTTACCCTCTCAGATGCTTGGTTTATTTTCAGTGGAAATGTATATCTCGTCGGTATTTATATTATCCATTTCCTCAATTCATGCTAGTATTATAGTTGTTAATTTTAAAGTAAATATTTTTTCTCAATATACAGCGTTCAAAAAGCACATAGGCTGCATCAATAAAGAAAAATATGGCAATATTTAAGAGAAATTTTTAGGATGCTTGAGCAATATTGGGATTACAATGGAAAGAATGGACCGCAAACAATATGTACCAAGTAATTGTAAAATTGGAACATTCCGGAATGTGAACTTGAATTCATTAAAGGAACCTGATCTGAAATATAAAATTTAAGACGGACGCAAAAAGACCACAACACAACGAATGCCGGGAGAATAATTCTCTAGCTCGTTCCTGACCGGCTGCGCTGCTATATTCGGAAGTGGTCTCCTTTCCTTGAGAATGTATCCTTTCCAGGAGATTTCAGGAACTTCTCTTTCCTCATTCCTTTACGAATTGATTCTGGTAAGAGTAGAGGAATACAAATTCTTGGGTCCACAACTTGATGAATAGGTCCAGAAAGGCTAATGATCATTGCCCCATCGCTGTATGCCAAATGACGCACTATCCATCGCATAATAGCGCACATTACAAAATTTGATTCGATTGACTACGAAGCCTGCAACACATATGTACACTGTAAAAAGTTGATCTGATTTTCAGTGCGATCTGAATTTAAGCGCTGTCTGGTTTAAGGCAGGAACACGGATGCAAGGTGCGGAAGAGGCAGGAACATGGATGGTTGGTACAGGAGCAGTTAAGCAGGAAGCAGAGGGAGCAGGATTCTGGATGGTCTGATTTTCAGTCGTTCACCTGCCTTATTTTTAGACAAGACAATACTGCTGAAATTCAACATACCCTGTCTTAAAATTGTTGCATCTGAAATTCAGATCGCTTTTGTACCTTAAAATCAGATCTACTTTTTACAGTGTAGGGAGCTGAGGTTGTAAAACTTTAATTTGCGAAATAAGAGCTCACAATGAATCGAGTGCTGGAACTTTCTCTAAGGAGGACTAAGCTGAAAAGCAGAGCTATTCTGTCACACTTTACATTAAATTAAAGATGTCTAATGTTATTGTCCCATGCCCATTGATGCGTCCAGAAGCCAATATTATCACCACAAATGAATGTTTTGAAAGACAGAGGAGGCAAAAAAGGCTTAATAGAATATGCCTCCGAGTTGATTAATATCATGGTTTTCATTCACAGTTTTATAAATTTCAAATATCATTGCATGAATCTAACTACAAGACAACACTTAGTTGCAAATGTCAATGCAATTTGAGCAAGTTATGAATGTGACTGCAAGAGCCGCGGATTTTTATCTCCTTGGCTCATTTTTGAATCCTTGCGCGGGCAGGGATTTTCCAGAGAAATTGTTGTTGTCTTTTGGTATGCAATGTGATAGGCATCTTTAAAAGTTTTATCACTACAATCGAAACTAAAGAAATATTGAAGGTTAAGAAGGCGGATTCACGTTCCACTTGTAGACTAATTAAATTGCTGCAATTTTAGTGTTTAGGAATACAAAGAATCATTTGCAAGGTATTCATAGTTCCCAACCGATGAAAATTGAGGTTTGCTGGGAATTTGCACATAATGGCCGCGACTCTCAAATTCTCAACTCCAATTCAAGAGCTCCATACATTAAGTCCCTTGCATGAAATCCACGTCTTGAATAATTCAAGTCTATTATGAAACCTATTTTTATAAAGACGGCTCCTCTCAAGAAGTAACCGTGAAATTTAGCATTTTTTTTAAAATCCAAACTATATGAGGCTATGAAATTATTATCATCTTTTGAAAAAGATAATAATAACGGCATGGATACAAGTGTAATGTTTTGAAAACTTAAAAAAATAAGCTTATTATGCTAATCAAATGTAACTTAATTTCCTTCAGGTTCCGCTAAAGACGCCTAATGTATCATAATACCCTTAGGAATTATTACAAATTGGGCTAGCATGAATACGCTCTGATATCTAAGGCGCCGTATCTGTTGAAAATGGATTCCATGGACAACGTTTGTAGCTCAAGATTATCCGCATTGAAAAAAATTTGCTACTTATTTAGTGAATAGTACTGTAAGGTTATATCATTCTGCCAATCATTTCTAGGACATTATAAGACTCATTTAAGATGAGAAATGGCGGAGTGACACATATACAAAAATGTGAACTTTTAAATCATCACTTGCCTAGCACATTTCCACTGAAGGTACTGCAAGCTTGAAACTTAATTGATGGATCAGTAGGAGGTCTAGATAGGAATTATGAGTTGATTAAAACAATAGAGTAGAGATTTATGTGCTCATACGGGCAAGTTTAAATTCGAATTCTCTCCGAAAAAAAGGGTATTATAGACCAAATAATAACAAAATAGTTAGGAGAATTCTCGACTAAGTATTTTGGGCTTCAGGGTAACCCGGAGGTGATGAAGATGTGTATTTGTGGAGCGGAGGAAGGTCGTGGTCGTGAAAAAGTCACAACGCGTCCTATTCTGATAATATTTCCATGGTTTTGCATCCCTCTAGACGGACAGAGGAACTAATTTCAAATGAGATCCAAACAAAGATCAAGGAGGGATATATGGACAACTTCTAGAACTTCCGGGATCCAAATCCTGCCCCTTGGGAAGTAGAGACTAGTTCTTTGGGCGGTTAAACAACCCAATTTCTGATATGAGATCGTCGTAGACTCTCATACGGAATGCAAGTACACAGTGGAGTCGTCCTAATCCCGTTGAAGAACAGCACCTAGCAAGTTCCACGCCGGCTCCAGTAGCCATGCCGATAACGCGCTGGCCTGTCAAGCCAAAATTGGGGGTTCGAATCCCTCCTCTGGGATGGATGATGTGTTTGTCATGAATTTAATAGCATTGGTCATACGGTTCGTTATAACCTTGTTCATTGGAGGACCTTAAAGTCAAGTAAGTCTAGAAAAAATAATGAAAATCTTCTCATAAGCCCCGGCCAATCCATTATTTATAGCCAGTGTACAGTGAATTAAACGCACCGAAATATCCTTCTCATTCCGCTTCGTAATTCATGTTTATTCCACTTTAACCCATACCTCAGTTCACCTACTCACATTCGCCACCCCTAGATGACTTGTACGCCTCCTGAGAGATCCATTGAGACGAGAGCGCATCCGAAAACCCGCGCGTGATATTATTTACACACCACTCCGCGGACGTGTCGGAGCGGAACGCGTAATAGCGCGGCCAATAACAACAAATTACGCGCCATCCTCCTTTTTCGGACCGCAACCCCTTCGAGTGGCTCTCCAAAAGGAGCGAAGAACGAAAAAAAAACAACAAAACAATTGAAAGTGCGGAGGAGGGAGAGGGAATCGTAAGTCCGACCTGGCGCGGCTCGAAGAAAAATCACGGCGTCACCCCTCGCTCGCTTCATCCTGCACGCTCCGCTCAAAAACCTTCCATCCCCGCAGGGGGACTTCCACGAAGAGGAGGCGGGAGGTGGCGGAGCGGAGTGAGGAGGCAAGGAGTCATACGACTCCCGTGATTTACCTCTTTGTCGGCGTCTCGTATCATCGGGATACCTTTGATATGCTAATGTGCCTCCTCCTCTCTTTAAGGGGGGGGGGGCGGTTGTGGAGGCCTCGCGTTCGCGGGCGTGGGAGGGGGAATGGTGGTGGGAATGAGGGGTGGGAGGGGTGGTTCAGGGGTGGACTGAGGAGGGTGCAGATAGGAGAGAGAAAAAAGTGTAGACTCGAGTTCGCTCGGCTACCTTGCCAATGTGGAGAAGTTATCGGAGCGGAGGTGGAAATGTGGAGATGGAGATAGCGTAATGCAGTGGTGGGCAAAGGGCGGTGGGCTAGTGGGTATGAGGGGAAAGACCAAACGGTAGGACATAGGACAACGGGAAAAATGAAAGTCGTGAAACATAAAGAAATGCACACTGCTAATACAAAGGCAGGGGGGTACCATGTACACATATGATGGAGCTAGGGAAAGAAATGGAAGGTTCAGTCGAGGGTAGGATGGTGGTTGGCACAAGTGAATGCAACATCGCATTCAAGAACAGAAGTTGCTATCCATGATCACAGGAGAACATTTTTCACAAATACTTTAGGTACTCACCGTTATTTTCTATGTACAAATTACATATCTATGATGAGTATGCATTTTGATTCCCTTCCATATGGAATAATAACAACGATTGTAATAATCCTTACTGTAATTAGACTTTACCATTAGAGTTTTAAAATGTTAACGGCATTAAAGGTAGTTAGCATTTAATCAGAGTTAGATAAATTGTATTTATTTTTAAGGAAAACCTATCACTTCACACTAAATGTTTTTAGATTAGCAAATTCGTAGTACGTAAAAAATAAAGAGAAAAGCTGGACATAAATGGCGCTTAGTGACAAGCATTCATCATAACACAACTATCTTTACGATTAAGGAAATGCAGGCTTTTTAGTACTGCACGCATATTACTTAGGTGGAAGAAATCTAAAATAAATTGGATATTTGTGATACCGGCGTTTATATTTTTTGCGGCGGCGTGTTTTGTCATACACGTTTCTTAGATAGCATAAAATTGCCTTCGTCAAACACAATGATTGATAAGACAGGGATGTGTACCTACCAGAGAAGAAATTTGTCAACAAATTGTGAGTGACATGGAAGGAATACCGAGGAAATTGAAAATAAGGTTTGCTGCACAAAATGCTTGGATCATGGAAGTAGTGACCGAGATACGACATATTCTAAAGATAAGAAAAATAGAAATTTAAATCGAAAAAGTTCCTTTATTCCCAGCTAAAATGTTTTCCTTAATTTGCTTCTCATTACCTATATGTCGTGACTGAAAATAAGCAACGATGTTAGGAATTGGTGATCAGATGGTAGGCATTCCAGTGGCGTAAGGAAACTTTATGTAATATCACCTAAACATCGCAAGTATCTGAGATTTTTACTCCTTAAATAAAAGTAACTAATACAGAATTATATTACTTCACATAGGATTATCATCCTTTGTGAATCTACAAATAAACTGAGCCTAGATATTTTGCAATTAAATTAATTCGGATTTTTAGTACCTACCAGTGGCTTCAGTTCCTGATAGCAATCTCAATCTCATAGTTGAGCCGAATATCCCACAAGCAAATTACACCTCTTCATCCTTTATGCATTAATAAATAGCCATAGGGGAGAGTTTAGGAGAGCATTAATGATAGGTAACTACTGAAGATAGTGTTTTTATGGTTATAAAAAGATAATAGGGCCACAATGCGCCATGACTTATTTGCTAGTGCCATACTTGGAGCATTAACATCGGCAGATAACGGTGTATTTCAGTTGAAAGATTATTTACTTACATAACCTTATACCCCCAAACCTATGCACATTAAACCTCTATGTGGCTAATGCCTGAAATTTTACGAATAGGAATAAAGCTTATGTACGGTTTAAAACTTCTTGAATATGAAATAATTCTGTGATATGCACACCTAAAAGCGTCCCATGGGATGGCAGAACTAAGGTTTTTACAGAAAGCTGTGCCATCGGAAACGAGTTAAAAATAAAGTTCGGATACAAAAATGGGCGCAATCGCTTGATGTATCAAATACAAGGAACTTATAGGTTCAATTTAGTTATCAGATGACTTCTTAAATTAGGATTGAAATTTTGAAAGAGGTTGATAAGTCGTCTTGTACCTCATTTACTTCTATAGAAAACACTCATTTTGAAAATTTTTCAGGAACTGTATCAGTATTTAGGGTAAATCTTTAAAATAATTCATGGAAGTTGAGAGGTGAAATTTTAAATCAACGATTAAAATTGATTTGAATTATATTTAAAATGGTTTTTTATCGTTATTATTGAATATTATACATCTTATGAGAGCTTTTTTCCATTTTCTGCCCTTTTTGGGACAGCTAATAATGATTAAATTTGAGTTCTAAATTTTTTTTATACCTTAAATTTGTTAATGTGTTTTTTCAACTGGCCTTCATCAGAGTTAAACTAGTAAGGATATAATGAGATATTAAACTAAATATTAAAATGTATTTCCAGTGCATCGTTATTTCAAGTGAAGAGGATATGCAGGCGAAGATCGTTTGAAAGTACCACGGATAAAAGGAGAAGTTTGGCTTTTCGTAAAGCTTGGCCTCGGTTAGACGAAAATATTAGGTAGAGAGGGAAGGAAGAGTGGAGAAGAGTGGAAGGAAGAAAGAGAGAAGAGAGCACACAGTTCCCTCCACGCCACCTTACCCCAGTTTCCAAGATGGGGGGATTTCCAAGCGCCCATTACACCGCGGAAGGATTCCCATCACGTATTACCTTGAATGAGATATTCATCACAGATACCCTCTCTAGCACACTGGCGTCTGGATCGACCCGAGCACAAGCACAAGAGCGCGGCCTGAAAGGGTTCGCTTTTGAGCGGGGTTGGGGGTGAGCACAATGAGGAGACGCGGGTACGGCGCTGACATGCCAACTTCCTCGGGTCCTTTCTTCCTCCCTCCCTCTCTCTGGCCGTGGATTGTCCAGTACGTGAGGGGTCCGAGGGAGCCCCAAATCAACCCTCTACCCCCGACGTCAATTTTTGCTCTCTTTCCCATCTTCTTTGGGATGCCGGGGGTCCTCGAGAATCGGAACGTTTTATGCCCGCGACGCGTGCCTTTTTACGGATGGAATGCCATTCATCCCTCCTACCCCCTCCCCCCCCCCCCCACCCTCATAATGAGAGCGTTTTAGAGAAAAAAATAAAGACGCCGTAAAAGGTAAAGTTATACCCGCGTTAAGATAATGTGTGCGGATGGTAAAAGGGATGACGGAGCCCCATAAATTACGAAGTTGATCGGTGGGCTTTTGTTTCCCTCGAAAATTCGTGGCGTGGCTGGAGTGATGAAAAGAATTTTCCGGTGGAATGGATGGGAGGGGGTGGTGGGGTTGAGGGGGCTATACCTATTCCATGCCCTAAAACTTGCTGACTGTCTCTACGCTGGATGGCTGGCAACGTACGAGTCCTATGGTGTGAAGTGAATTCCAAATCCAGAGCTATTCTCCGACTAAGAAATACAATCCGGTTCCCGGAGAGATAAACCGAAAAACATATTCAATGGGTGCCATAAATCATGCTCTAATCTATCCTAAGTTAAACAGCTTTGAATATCGAAGGATTTATGACATTCGGTACAGCCGATTATGAGGAATGCTCACCGCTGCGCTTGTAAGTCTGTCGTTTCGAGCCACGCTTCATGCATAAGATTGAGGGTGGGTAAATAACGATTCATCTCTTTGTTGCCTATTCCAGTGGCTCCCATAAATATTTTTGTATTCTTTCAAGGTACAGAAAAAATGCTCGTCATCTTAAAGGGCGTCAAAATGCTTACCAAAGAAGTAGAAAGAGCATCAACATATTTGTTCTTCGTGAAAGATTGTGCTGGAGTAAATAAATAGAACGCTCTTTGAAGATATACAAGTGAGATTCAGAATAACTATGTTACCAGAAATTCCTATATTGCACGAAATATTTCTCACTCCAAAAGTTGCCAGTGAACGTTTACGATGGTGAGCACGAGGGTCATACAAATAAACTTCCATCACATTTCTATTGGTGCAGTCGTAACATGCCAACGGAGATTCGATCGCAAACAGTGTAAAATATTATATGAAATCTCACAGATATTAACAGACCGATTATCCCGCAACACTTGCCTTGACGTAGGAGGATGAAACCTCGAAGAAGAATAAAGGTTAAGACACTGCGCAGGCGGAAACATACAGTCTGACCGACTTGCACCGCCAAAAAGCGTAAAATACGCAATATTTTAATACCAACCTCGATTGCTCTCTATTTTTTTTCTCTTCTCCAGCACCCTGGGACAATTAATGAGATGCGCAGAAGAAAAGGGACGCAGCGCTCGTCTCACGGGCATCGCCGTGCACGAGAAGGATTTACAATCGCATTTTTATTAACCGCATCACTATTAGTGCGATGCCCACTTCTCATTAGCATGTCAAAGGAGATTGCGACCCACTCCATGCTGCGCTCAGTCTTCACCCCATCCCCTGAGTCCCCCCATGAGCCTTTTGAGTTGTAAAGAAGCAACGTAGCAACCAACCTTCCCACTCAGCGGCATGTCGGAGTGCTTCCATAGACACCCCCGCAGAGCAACAAACCTCTCTCTCTCTCTTCATCCCACCCCCTTCAAACTGTTTCTCTCGTCGCTCTTAACCCACCTCCTCACCCTCAGCCCCTTTCAGCAGCCCTGAGGAACGCCGGAGCACCGACTCATCGGGGAGGCATGTCCGTCTTGTTCGTCTGCGGCGTCATAACTCATCAAGGAAGCGGAGGTGGCGGCCTACAGCATTCGGCACCGGATCCAGGACGCCGAGCATCAAGAGTTGTGGCCCTAATTATAATCGGAGTCGGCCCACGTGCGTCTGACGGACGAATAAGTGCACCGTCTCCGGCTGACCGACCGGTCAACAATCACCCTCATCACCCGAACGGACGCCCAGCTGTCACAAGTTCCTCAGTGTCAATGGGGGTTTGACGGTGGGGATTTGTTCTCATCTTCCCCGTTATACAACGCTACACGTGTTGAGCTGATCAAAGTAATGATTCATTCGCTGCATGATTCTTTCTCCGCCTAAAACTAAAAGAATTATAAATAAAAAAGCATCTCGTTCATGATGAGTAGAAACATATTCCCGCTCGTCTAATCATGTAAGAATGGTTTCTGCACTCAACGCAGAGAGGTATAAAAAGATGAAATTTGCAAAGTTACCAAATTTATAAAAGAGCTTATCAAAACTATACATTTGAATAAAATTATTGAATAAAAGGTAAAGAATTAGTATTCCTATAGAAAGTGTCTTACGATTTTATTTTTTTGGAAACTTTTTCACCAAGCCCAAGAAAAATTGACTGCAATGTCCTTCATCATTTTAGGCGTTTAGAATAATTTTATTTCTATTTACTTCTGAATTACTCAACTAGTAAACAGAGAAAGTGATATAACTGCATGAATAATTTTAGGAAATAATATACTTTAAATAGTGCTATAATGATCTCTTTCTCTCTTTTGTAATATACTAATGATAATGCTATAATATTTTGGTCTCCTCCACAAAATTAAGAAAATAATGAGAGAATCTAGCCTTTTAAACAATGATGTTGTCTTACCGTATTTTCTAATAGATTGAGCAAATTTTACGTTCCATGGGGTGAGAACTGGAATATCAATTGCATGATTTAGTTTTCATAGGCGTTCACATTAACTGATCAAAGCTATTATGATGATACAAACGACTTTGTAGGCACTAGTATTCTGTGTTTGCCGAATGAAACTATGCTTAAAAAGTATTCGGTATTTATTGTATCATAGTGAAAAAAATAGTATAAAACTGAAAAGATGAGCTTCTATTCAAAACCAGATAAATTCTCAGGCACGTCGAGCTTAACCCAACGTTTATCGTAGCACATATCTTTTCTCTGACGCCTCAGGTAGCATAGCGATAGAAACTGGTCCCGGATCAGATATACCTATTTGAATAATTCCCCTCGCGGTGCTTTGTGAGATGTGAGTCCTGATCTCAGTAATCTAAAAATACTAAAACTGTTGGCAAAAACTGGCCACGTTCTTAGGTATTGTTCCTCGAATCTCATGCCTAGGACACCTAAACTATACCTATGAGATGTAAGTCAAACGACTCCATTCGTGGACATATAAGTTATAAATGAAAATATTTCAGCAATACCTCAATGCATTGTGAGGTTTAAACATTAATTTTCTCGAATAGCTGAGAAAGTTCAATTCCGAAACCGTATCTAATTTCAAAGAACTGAAAAGAATTCGGGCCAAATGGATCCAAAGGAGCTGAAGAGAACAGGGCAAAGTGACTTGCTTTTCTCACAATAAAAACGATAAACCTCTTGCTTTTGCAGTTACTGGCATCAGTGCTGGCCTCTTAATTATAAACTTCCCGAAAGCCGGCTTGAAATGTGGGAGGTGGAACTCGCATTGCAGTCAGCCGGAATGTGCGTGAAATTCACCGATTCGAGGAAGGGAGTTCAATTCCTTTCGCGAAGCTAAAAGCAGTTTTCCATTAGATTCTCTCGTTCACAGATTGAAGCCGAGATATTTGGAGAGGGCATCTTTCACATTGGATAATTCCCTTAACTCCCAGGAAATTACAAACCGTTCAATGCCATGTTTCCAACCTCTAAAGCAATTTTCTCAGCAATATTGTAAAATATGGCTCTACAAATAGGCTTTAAAATGTAAGTAGTACGTTTAAAAGAAAGCAAGCAGCGCAAATCTCGGCTTGGAAGCTGAAATAATGTGAAATTCACTCGTCACGATAGAGAGTGGGGTTCATTTCCATGTGCAACTCGCTGTTTTCCAGTAAGAAGTGGTAGCCAGAATATCACTTAGTTTGGGTTCAGCTAGACATCTCCAATGATGTGAACCTAGGAACTCCACTCAATAGCCCAAACTTTGTCCTATGGACTACCTCACTATCATCCTGCATCATGTGAGGAAAAATAACGATATTGAGAACATAATCAGTAACTTCTCCATAAGAAATAAAAAAATGAATTAACTACGGCCAATTGTAATGCATCAATAAAATTTAAATATCACTTTTGATCCAGTTTCGATATGCCAGAGTATAGGAAAATGCCATCGTTTACTGTCGCCGCGTAACCACAGCAAGCCTATGTCCGTACGGAAGAACAGCATTGCCTGAATGCAGTCGGACTCCTCACCGGGGAGTCGGACTGGATTTCGTGGTGAGCGACGAATTGCAAGTGTGATGGGATGGGGAGGACGTATAGAGTGGAGAAGCGTGGACAATGAGAGCCTTCGGCACCACAGCCTCTCACTCGGGAGCAGTGCCCTGGGGTAGGCGTTGAAATCTCCAGACCTTCCCCCTCCCCACCACCCTCACACCCCCTCCCCATCTCTCCCCCCACACACGCATAACACCCCTACGCCCCCGGCCCTGGGGGAGAGGGGAGAGAAGGGCACTTAAGTCGGCGTAATGCGGTCGCTCCTATATCTGCCCGCGGGGCGGGACGAAAGCGGGGCGATGGCAATTTTGCCTGCAGGGCGGTCGATGAGGTGGTTGCGGTGGGGTAGGCTGTAGGGGCAACGGGCGAGGGTGGGGGGGGGGAGGGGGCAAGAGCGTGATGGAGAGGGTCCGTTGGGGCGAGGGGCGGGAATGGCCCAGGAGGTGGCGTTGGATAGCACCGGACATCAATCACGGGTGCGGAGGCACCTGGATTTCTTTCCTCACATCATGGCGAACATGGCTTCCATTCCTTTATCTCTCCCTCCCCCTCTTTCGCTCTCTTTCTCCCTTCCCTATCCGTATCACTCTCTCCTCTTGAGGGAAGGGGGGTGGGTTAGCGGGCCCAGAGGAAAAGGGTAATGTTGGGGAGAGGTGGGTCCGTTTCAAAAAAGTGCGAAACATCCTCTGAGCTACGGCGATTCCATTTCTTTCTCCCCACACTATCATAACGGATTTGGATCTATACCCAAGAGCTTAACATTTTTTAAATACTGAGTAGGCATTTAAAGTATAGGAGGGGGGATAAACGATCCCCTTTGATGATAATGACTACCGTGTTCCATAAATTATTCCCCGTGCACAAAAGAGGCTTTGGGGGAATACGAGAAACGGCCCTTTGTATGAAATCAGAGGCCTGAGGTTTTAAAATAACGTAAATCACGGATTTAATTCCCTATAGTCATAATTTTTACCGAAGTCAGAATGAACACCATTGTGAGATCGGGTTTCATTTCATATGTATATTGAAGGTGAATGATTGGGACAATAATTCATTGAAATTGTGGAAAGGAGTATCACTATGCGGACGAAAAGAGATAAATCATATGCTTGTTAACGTTCCCTAGGATTCACTTATGACTGAAAACTATACAGATCGTTCATATGACTATCTATCGAACACGTATACTTCATCTGCAAGCGTAAAAACTTTGGAATCTCATGATCATTGATTTAGGCAGCGATTTCCATCAATGCGTATTAAAAAAGTTACATTACCTAAATATGCTATCAATTAGGAAGATAAATAAAAATAGCCTGAATCAATTATACCCCCATCTCTAGTGGGAAATATATGATTTAAGGATCAAATGTGCAACTCATTCCATTTGTGTCGAAATGTGTCCATTCCAATTTCATCATTATTCATCAGTCAGTTCAATCCACAAATATTTATAATGTAGTCGACTGTGCTGCAAGCTTTGAAATCACCTCTTAGCACATATTTGAAAGATTTTGACAAATTAGATTTTTACTTGTTTCCAAAAGTTAATCATCGCCGTTTAATACTACTAAAGCTTGTAAAAAGCCAGCTTAGGCCCGTACGATTTATAAACTGGCGGCGCTCAAAATAACTCTCGCACATATAACCAGATTTAGTGTAGAGAATGAGATATATGTATTTTACATTCCTAAAAACCTCGCATAAGAAAGTAAAATTCCACCTAGTCAGATTCAACAAACCTTGCGTATCCTTCTGATAACCTTTTTGATTTGTGTAAAGCGAGAAGTATTTATATTTTCTAATCTATTAATAGGAAATATATTTCCCTCATTTTTCCATTGACCACCTTTTAATTCACTTGGAAGATCTTCTCTTCTAGGCACAACTTAAAGTGGTAAAACTTCAGAGTAGCAATGTTTACCCAATATCAAAGAAAACGGGAAAGAATACTTCAGCTTATTAATAGAGGACATTTTTTTCTAAAATAGCACAAAAATTCCAATTTACTCCATATTCAAGCACATTTATGTAAGATTACCCCTCAAATAACTTTCTGGTTAAATAAAGAATTGGGTTAAAAATGTTCCATCATTACGTTACTCATGCCGCACGTTCTATCTTAAAAGTGCTGAATTATGACGACCAGATTTAGGAACTTTGACATTTTCCACTTCCTTAGGGGTATTGGAATAAAATTTATATAATAGCTTTAAGGATGCCACAAAAGGCTAATTTGAGTAAGAGGCCGATAGAAATGTTTTAATGTTTTTGCATTCCCAAAGATAGGCAAACTAAAAAAACTATTTCACATTTATGTGGCCAATAAAATATAAATTTAAACAATTCCAGAATCATTTGCCGAAAATCCGAATTTGCAATCTTCAAAATTGCTAAATTGGCTTTTGTATCACAATTACGTGGCGATGATAGTAGGAGTTTCACTCTTTATCCAAAAAGCATCTTCTTTCACTCATGCATTGACTGATTTTTCTAATTCCATCAAAACATTCCCTAAAGAAACACTGAGTGTGCTCGCCACGAAGCAATGCACACCTAATGCCATTGAAAATAAATTTCACTGTACGGTGATTATTCGGCATTTTTTTCTGTTTTCAGCTCCCCGAGGAGAAAAATTTCCAAAAAAACTTTATACGATTAAAGCTCATCTTGCTCTTCTGCACGAAGTGAAATCACGAATGTTATCCGCTTGAATGATTGGAAATGGTTGCCCTCCTATATGCATAAACTATATATAGAATTCTTCACTGGGCTTTGGTGAAACTAACTTGGCATGGAGCCATCAAATTCTCCTTCTGCTAACTAAGCCGACTTGTGCCATCTATTTCTTTCCTAAGATCTCTATTCACATGGCCAAGAATTCATAAAAACCATTCACAGTGAGTACTGATCAGCATTGGTGTAACCATAGAGGAACTAGTGGTCTCGTAATTCCATACTCTTTTACATCACATTCATAAAAAAATTCACAACTAAACATTCATGCTAACTGAGCTAATCATATAATGTGGCCATTTAATACTAGCATTCTTCCCAGTACCCGGGGAGTTTTAGCAGGTTTACCAAATCATGATCTTCCTGTACCCTGCCTTTTCTTTAAGCACAACTGCGTAAATCCTTGGTTGCACCCTGATGTTGTGCCTAATTATCCCACCAACAGATCTTTTAAAGCTTCGCCTAAATTTTTGGAGTCCATAAAGAACTAAGCGATTGGGATGGAATGGAAAGCCAATGAAGTAGGTGCCTCGGGAAATGACTCTATGTTTTTAGTGCGCTGAGAGTTTTTATTTCCCAGAGGGGGTTCATTAAGTGCCTAACCTGTTCCATATTTTTTATTGGATGTCTCTAATGCGTCGACCACTAAAATGGTGAGAACGTAATGGCATTAAATAAATAACAGACTGCACTGGCTCATGTAGTAAGACGTCATTTTGATGGTCGATAAAGGCACAAAAAAGCCAATTCCTTTTTATAGAGAAATAAAGACGAATGGGAATACTACAGGTTAGAAAAAATCTAGATGGCTTAAAATATTATTTTGGGAACTAGGCGTTCTTTACAATCATTAGAGAGCCCTGAATCATTATAATTTATAAATTACCTAAACTACATTTTTCAATTAGTATTCTCATTCTTTACTTATAAGAATATTGCTTTCTTCAATCCCTTATATTCTATTCACTGCGAGTACATACATCTTAATCTGTCATGCGACAACTGATTTTTACCATAGTTATCAGTGAAACATTTTGTAGTAAACGAATATAAAAACAACTCAAGACATATATTAAAACAATTATTAACTTGTTCTGAATCACAGACCGACAAAAAAAGGATGTATCCGCTGGTAGATCTTTAAGAGTAGATTTCGATATCGAAGAGACAGAATTCCGGTAGTGATGGGGTTTATCTTTTTTTCACCACAGTATTCACCTTCTACCATGCACTGCAATTAGAGTTCTCCTTTCGGCAACCAGGACTGAAAATGTTCAACGCTTTGTGCACTTATATTCAAATTGGTATTCTCCTCCGACACGGGGCTACTCCCCACTCTGACTTCATCCCTTTAAATAATACTACTTACACCTACGAAATATTAATATTGCCGATGGTGTAAGCAGATAACGTCGCTGGGGCTTGGAACGGGCTGTTGCTAAAATAATTATATCGTCCACTTACAAATTACTTAGGATACATTTTGTATCCCCTAAATCACGCACAAACACAGGAATCTTCACACTGCTTGAGTTTTTTGGAAGCATTGTCAATAAACGTAGCCACACACAATGAAAATAATTATAAATAACACACCACTACGTCTACGTCCACATAATACCCTGCAAGCCACCATAAAGGTGAGTGGCTGGGGGTAAAGCTCACCAAACAACATATAATGCAAAAAAAAAGGTTTAGTAATAATATACTTGTCTATACTCCATAATGTAAAAAAGATAAAATTAGCAAATCAAGCATACAAGAACATTATGTTAGTTTGTTTATCTTAAATTTCTTATACAAACATGCAACTATCCATGCTATCTACTATTACATTTGAATTTATGCTATTGATATATTTACAGCTATTCGTATCCCTAATTGTCCGAGAACTTGCACACTAAGCAATACATACGAATCACCGAAGAGATATTTCCCAAATGCATTACTTATTTTAATTTTTCAAATAATAAACTTTATTTTACTCCTTTTATGCCACAATATTACACAAAATATGGCTAACCCAATCAAAGTAAGAGTGGGGAAAACCGAATTTACTGATCGCGTCTCTAGAGGGAGAAGGATAAGAGTCTGTTATCACCCAAAGATAACTCTGCGATGCATATTTGAATAGAAGCGGAGGGGGCGGCGAAGTACACAACCTGGTATTATCACCCGCTACACCTGCACAGCGCAATCCCTCTTCTCTCCACGGATCGATTAATCTAAATCCTTTGCGGTATTTCCCACAATGAAACCCCCCTCCTCCTATTCCATTCCCACCTCCACCCAAACAGACGCCACCCGACTCCACTCCCACCTTTTTTCACCGATACCACATTAATAACGCCGCCACAACAGCCTGAACCGCGCTTATTTATCGTTCTCCGGGCGTATCATTTTTCACATATTCCCGATATCCCCAATAGATTGCACGGGGGCTGTCACAAGATTTCCGCCGATAAACGTCGCCTCGCCAAGGACAATGGGCGAACGCGAGCAAAAGGGAGTCCTCATCCCTCCTCACACACATACATTCCCTCCTCCTCCCCTTCAATGAATAGCTCTGAGGAGGGAAGACGGGGAGAGGACCGAGGATGAATAACAAGCCATGAGAGAGTCTTAACCACAGGTTACTACCCCCCATTCCCTCCCCCTCTCCCCCTCACACCTTTCACTCCCCCATCCAACCCACCGACCGCCTCTCGCCCACATTTCCTATAGATGGCGCCCCTGTGTTCTTAGTGATGGAGGGGGTTGGATTTGGGAGGTAGCTCAGGGAGCAAAATTGGCGCTCGTCGGAGTGAAAGGGGAGGGTGGGGGTGAATGCAGGATGAGAGTTTGGGAATGCACGGAAGAAAGGGAAATTGTTCAACGGGTTGTCCGCCTAAAAATTAGGGTACACGGAGATATAGAAGGTTGTCTCACCAGCATTTACACGTATTATTAAATCGATTCATGGTTCATTACAAACTGGTTGAATGGCAGCAGTCCAATTTTGAACAAAGAGAGTAGATACCAGGATGAAGGATGGTTACAGAGCCGATTATTATGCTAATATTAGCAATCGCTTTGTGATTTCGCTGATTTTAATGTTTATGATCTTTGGTAATATTTTGGCATTAATTTATATGAAGGATACTTTGGAAAATCCGTCTCCGTGACTGAAAGAAAAGTATTTAAAGGATGCTAAACTTGCAGCTAAATATTCTTCCTCAATTGCCTTCCTACTTTATTTCCTTAAACACTCTTTTACCGGAATAAACCGCTGTCTGCTGAAATCTTATTTAATACTATTGGAAAATATTTGAAATGTAATAGTGGCACCACTGAATCAAGCGGCAATGATGTAATAATGCCTCTTAGCTACACGTAAATACACTAGCGAATAAACCGCTGTCTGCTGAAATCTTATTTAATACTATTGGAAAATATTTGAAATGCAATAGTGGCACCACTGAATCAAGCGGCAATGATGCAATAATGCCTCTTAGCTACACGTACATACACTAGCGAAGACTTTTGCCTTCAGGAGAATGCAGAACTCACTCAATTTAAATTAGAAGCATGAATGATTCAAGAATATATGTGAGTCTAAATTTTATAGTAGTGTAAAGTGTCTTTACGTGACTCCCTTGCCTTTGAAATTAATTTTATAAAACCACACCATTGGATGGCATCCTCGTGGATTTAAATATGAAATACTTTTTCTTATTCAGTAGTTTTTCAGTGACGACACATGAGTGAAGATGAAAGAACAAAGTCCAGAGGTAATATTGTCAACGGTGTGCCAATGAATCGAGGAGTGGAAGATGTTCAGTCTCAATATGGATATCATATTTCCTGTGTAAAAACCTTTAAATTATTACTACGTTCAAGTAGAAAATTTCTACGGATCTACTGAGCTCTGTATTTCAGGGATGAAATAATTTTAACAGTGCTAGTCACTAGATACTACTCCTTACAATACACTTTTAGGAGAATTTTTTCTGACTACTTCGAGGCCTGAGGGTATTTGTGAAAACGAAAGAAATCCAACTCCCGGGAAAAGATATTCTTTCTTTCGTTGGCCTCATTGTTTGGTCTCTCGTTTACAATATTCGAATGTAATTGCGAAAAATGCCTAAGCTATACTTTCATAGAATGTGTACCTAGCAAGGAACAAAGATACATTGAGCATGGATCTAACCTAATAATGGGATTTAAAAAAGAAAGGCTGAGACTTGAAGACGAGGAGGAAAGAGAGAGGTGAGGAAACGATATTGAATTTATTATTTTTTGCACTTTCAATTTGTCACGGCGATGCGATAAAAAATGTGATCCGTAGATTTATGTTACAAGGAAGAAGGAATTACTTTTGCGTGTCACGTTTGATGCAATGGTAAGTCTGACGTTCCTCTTGGTTGGTATTGATGATTTACGCAGCAACTGCTGTTGCTCTTCCATCAAACTCAGGACAAATAGGTGAGACGAATGGCTTTGAAAAGAATTGCGGAAACACTGTAGAGGTTGGTGACGTAATACTGCTGCGGTATTGGTATCGCCGTTGTCTAAATATCTCTTGAATTCGCCGTAGGCAAAGAATGACGACGGTAACCACTTGAAAATTTTACAGAACAAATTCTATGGCAGGCTGAGCCTTTTCTAAAACAACACGGTGACGAATGTGATGAATGGTACTTTTTTATCTCGTACGTTTTTATCCCCCACTTGAAATCTGAAGGAAATACATTTTTCAGTGAAAGTATGGCAATTTTCATTAGTACACAAAGTACATGGGATGTAATGGTCCCAAATAATTTTATGATGAACAGTGACCATAGAAGAGGTAGAAAAACGGAACGGTAGTATAATAGTTCATGTGAAGAATGCTCAATAAATCTGCACAAGCTGCAATACATTTTTTTTAAAGATTTCCTGTCCTCCTATTTAGAGAATCTACATGTGTCTTAACCGTAATTGAGGCAATGGTTAGCAACCTTCTTCTATTTCTCGTTTTACTATCAAAACTGATGTGATTAAAAAAGTATAATTTTTACTTGTAACAAAAACGATTGCTCGCTATAGCAAATTTAAGAAGATTCTTTTAGCACATGGCGTTTCATCTAACTTGAAAATTGAATTCTTATAGAAAACACCAAAAATAAATAATAAAATACACAAAAGTTATTCTGGCACAGTTTTCAGGTACTAAATTATTGTATCTTGATACAGGAGTAGGCAAAATTTGATGAACGTAAGAGCCATATATTACGAGGTACCTTATAGTGAAGTTTTAGCTAAAATATTGCGGGTTTTTAAATGATTACTTCCAATTTCACACCAGGTAACACCCGAGTATCACTTTAAACAACCATTTCCCGTACGTTCCATTAAAGAATTTCGCCTTATTTGAACGCCTTCTATTCCAAGGAGCCCTGAACTTTTCTGCAATTCATTACGATAAAACCAGTTTTTGTCGCATTTTTCATTCCCTCGGCGCGTACACCAGGTCTGAAATACACCTGCAGGTTGAAATTAATATACTTGCGTTAAATTTTAAGATAAATGGAGAGCCAGCGACAATAGCCGTGGTAATCAAGGAGGTATTAATGAACTCGTCATTAATTTAAAACTCAATAACGCGAGGGAGCGTCCACTTGTTTCGGGTTCAACGACCCCATTTCGTTTGACTCTGCGATATCCAACTATTTCAGCGCATGATAAAAATGAATACCCAAGACGTATTGGTCAAGTCCCACCCACTCGTCTACCAAGGTCAAGGACTACCGAGCTTCACTCCCGGGGGAAACACGTCCCGGGTTGGGTGGTGCACAACAATATTTCCTGCACATCAGCACGAGGGGGTGTTATGACAAGACCCACGGGCGGTCGTCGCTGGGGAGACGAGGAGGAGGATATCAACCGCGATGGAATCCCACCCCGCGCCTCAGATGTAATTTCTCTCCGATGCGCGGGCCATTTGTTCGTCACGTAATCGCGTTGATTACGTTGACACTGCCGCTATCTGAGGCGAAGGGTGGGGAAAGGTAGTTACGGATGGGGAGGAGAGGGTTTGGGGAAGGGTGGGGGGAGTTAACGTGAGTAGTTCACGGAAGGGGTGGTTTTTCACTCCCTCTCGTGAGCAATGGTAGGGCGGTGAATGGAGAAACAGAAAGGGATTAAGAGCGTGGGGGAGGATTCGCTGAGTGGGAGAGGGGGAAGGGGGTTAAATGAAGGACTGGAGACGGAACAAGTCAATCGCTAACGACTCTCCGGTTTGAAATGATTGCTGCGCCGAAGTGGGAGTTGCCACTTTCTATATATATATATATATTCCCACCTACTCCCACCCCATTCCTTCTCCCCTCGAGTGTTGGCCTCACTCCCACTACGTTCAACCCATTATCGCTTCCTCCCGCGCGCCACGACGAACGATCTTTTTTTTTCATTCACCCCCTTGGCAGCGGGAGGAGGAGTTAAAGGAAGCGCGCTCATATTCCGCCACAGAACACTACCATCTCGACATCTCGTTATCCACCGCTGGGGCCTCGTTTAAGCGCGAAGGGTGGCACTTAGCTCCGCCGCGACAGGGCTCCCCAGCGCTCGCAACGGACTGATGTACGCGCGCTGTTTTTCCTTCCTGTTCCGTGAGGACCCAGCTCCGCATGGTATGCAAGTGTCCAAGGCTAATTTAAAAGGTTCGCTTAGTGGGGGACAGCTTTCTAAGCAGGCTACCTCTTCCCGGTTCGAACGAATGGGAGGGAAAAACTGGTGTCGAATTAAATGAATGTCAGTTTCAATGATTCGAAATTTCCGTTCATTTATTTCTTGTTTATTGGATGGAACTGATGGAGAAACACCACATTGGAGTTAACGTCAATACGCTGGAATACATGCCTCTTGAGTCCAACGGCCAAGAAAATAACGGCCATAACATACTTTGCCGACCTCAGACGACATGCAATCAATTTGTTATCGGGCAATATTTCACAAGGTTTACGATTCTGTTTTGATCTTGGTTACGGAAAGTTTCAAAGGTAGGTATTTGAATTTTCCACCATTGCATTGCGAACAACTACTTCTCTAATTTAACACGGTGAGTAGCGCGAATCCGTGTTTTCCCTATTTTCCACGGATCGCCTTCCACCTTGAGGTAACTCGGCGTAATTTCCCGTTAAAAATCCAAGTGGTTAGTAAAAAGTCACACACCGAAGACCCAGGTGAAGCTGGGTCATCTGAGAAGTCCCGAGAGAGGGAGAAGGAATATCGGAACAATGGAACGGAAACAAAATTAAATCAAAAGTTGAATCCCATACTACATACATGGCGGGACAGTAATGTGCATTTCATGTACCCGAAGCAATAAAAGAAAACCTAGACTTTCGGTAATGTGTTTACAGATTTACAGAGAGCACACACACTCAATACTAAATATTTGTGGCACTCCGGTTCACCAAAACAATAGAATTAATTATGATATAGGTAATGAAAAAGAAACTTAAATACTAGTCCGAAGAAAACATTACATCTTCATTTACCTCTATTTAGTTCCCTGGAATCTACCGAATGGGAATTTGGTAGGAAGTTGCTCAAAGTTAAAAAATCCAGCATATATTAACGTAGAGAAACTCATTGTTAATTCTTAATTTAATAGATTTAATGTTAAGTCAACTAACAACAATATGGAAAAGCGGCAGCTCATCACGTATTACTAATGTTGAATTCATTGCTCACCATGCGGGACTGAAATTATTGTGATACAAATAATTGCAATGACCGAGGGATTGAACTTTGCTCATATTTAATTCTAACAATTTTAAGAAACTAATGAAAGAGGAAAAAACAGTTTTAACAAATACAAACTCTGTTTCATAGAGAACAAACAAATATTCTTATCATGTAAAAAAAGGTTTATAACGTTTTATAAAAATAGTCTCATAATTTATATGGTTTTCAATATCCAAAAAATATATTCGTCGTCATTTATTTGCATCATAATGGTTAAGGTTCCATTTATTTAAAATCTCTCTCCAATCTCCGTACAATGCTTTCCTAAAATTTTCTGGCGTTTAAACACATCAAAACTTTTTATATTTTTACTTGAGAAAAGACGACGTTAACATGTAAGACATAAAAACTGTTTTTCATAGCCAATGCCAAAATATTGACATTTGAACGTCAATATAGTGGGCATCTTACGTGATGAAACAGAGAACCTGACCAGAGCAATTTTTATTATGTATACTGCTCGACTCAATTCATTTATATCATAACAGCAGTTGCTGTACATTAAGGGTTACTGAGCTACTATTGCTATATCTCACTGTATAACCTAAGATACTATTCCTGGGAAAAAACAATATCGACGACCGGGTTGTCGAACCCACCATCTTTGGGTTGCCTGGCCCAGTTAGTTCCCAACTTTGCTACCACGCCGGTCATAGTGTATGAACTACACTCGTTTACATGATATCCACGACAAAGGATAATTTTTTTGTTTTTTAATTTCTCTGTCATCGGAATTGTTTCCCATACAGCACTCCATACCTCACATATTTATTCCGAACGTCCTACCCATGCGCCGGCAATCCTTCCAGGAAACCCGCAACATTCATTTGAGGATCTCGACAATTATTCATAACATCTCAAACCCGTTCACACCCCACCCAACCCCATTAGGCTTCGTCGAATACCACGAGATGGGGAGCGCCGGGCGGTGCCGTTACGAAACAACCCTCTGCTCCCTTTCGCACGTTGCTCGCAAGCGCGAAAACGCTTATGCGAGAGCGTTGCTCTCGGCCCGTCGCGAGATGTACACTTAAAAACGGCACACGCGGTGCGAAGTAAAGTAAGAGAGAGAAAGAGGAAAAAATACACGTGCATAAGAAACTCGCCGTTGCACTCAACTTTCGCGAGACACACGGGGATTGAGGAATACAGAGGTGTCTTGATCCTAGGCTGGGGGCTGTTCCGGGAAGGAGAGAGGAAAAAAAGAGGAATGATGGAGAAGATAAGACGTCAACTCCCGCGCTCATCTTCCTTATGCTCTGAATTGCAATTTCATGCCGCGCCATAAACGCGATGAGAAGAGTTGGGTTGTGGGCGTGCGTTTGCTCGAGATGGACGGAGGGGAGAGGAAATGGCTCTCGCAGTCAATTTTTGCGTCCAACCGGTGTGCAGGGGGAGAAGCAGAATACGGAGGTTATGATCCCGTCTCCATTCAAAGGTTTCCTTTCGCGTGCAACAACTCCCGCGGTTCCGCCTCGATTGTCTGGCCCCGGAGTCGTCTTGTTTCTGCGGATGCCGTGTGGAGCGCGGATAAAGGCGACGGGATCCTGAATGAATCCTCCGGAGTCGGCTCCGCTCTGTGCTTCTGAAAGGTCCCGCGGAGAGAGGCGGAGATTGCTGTGGCAAGAGCGAGGATGGCAATCACCATACGACCCGTTGTGTAATTAGCAATGATGAATATATTCATCTCTTCCCTCCTAGGGAGTTCCTGCATGCGTGGGGAATGTCCGATTGCACAGGTATCGTTCCTTCTCTCGACTCTTGGACGACTGTTTTTAACAACTTGTTCTCATGTCATACACTTCAATTATAACTGTTGACATGCTAGGAATTCCTCATTGCCCCAAGAAAGAGTGCTTCTTGCTTCGATGCTTCCTCGATTTGACGCCCTTGTGAAAGCATGGATAATAATTTAAACGACAAGGATTCTGTATTGTCTTTTAATTTAGTCTACTTTAAAGAAATATGGTCTTGAAATTTACTCCTTAGTTTAGCTTAAGCATCATGTTTTTGATTTCACCCAACATTCATTTGAGGGTTGAGTAAAAATGGCAAAATAAAGTGAGTGATACGTTTGCTTTCTAACAGTACACGTGAATGACTCTTTTAGTACGAGATTTAGTCAAACTCTGCCACCTATTCAAGCACGGTTGTTTCTTTCCACCATCACATTTAACTGTAAAACCCAGAAGAAAATGGATGAGTTTAAAGGGTATACGATTATCCTCTTCCTCATTAAACTATGATATTATCGTCTGCTCTGAAATTACTAGATAAAATAGCTTAGGGAACTTACAAAGCTGGTTACAGGCAGGAACTTACAGCTTACTATCAACGCAGAAGACGTACAAGAGTGCTAAGAAACTTTGAGTTTAATTATGTAACAAAAATTAATAATCCTCAATAATGCCTCCAATTAAGAGTTTCTCGCGACGACCTCCGTGGAAATCACAGAGGTTGCCAAGTTCAGTATTCATGAGGCAACAGCAAGCGCAACCCCTTTGGCACACAAAGAGGTTAGGCGATATAACTTAACTTCGAGCCCAAACTCGTTCCCTCGAAATAAAAACACATGAAAATGATAAGTAATTGCCATTCTACCAGAGAACCACCTGCGGAACGCCTTCATTTACGTTTCTGGCTCGGGCGCCCTTCGGATATGGACACAAGGAGAAGGCCAGCCGTCGGCGAGCCGCTCGTAGAGAACCTATCAACCCCAATCCGATTCTTCTAAATCCGCACTGCACATCAAACGCAGCCACAAGTCATGGCAATCAGTTCCCTCAATCTGCTCCCCTTTTATTTCCACCGTGCACCAACATATCCCTCTCTCCCTCTCCCGTACGCTCAACCTCTGCGTGTCGACCGACACTCGGCTCCCTCCCGACTCGTTCCATAGTCCTCTCCTTCCCCCAGGGCCTCTTCTTTCTCTCATTGCGGGCCCTCCTCCCTCTCCAAAGGCTCCTACCGCGATGCATTCCCACTCTATCACCTCTCGCCATTTTTACGCCGCAGTCGCCTCCGATGGTGTTGGCATTTCCTTTTTCGAAGCACAATATAACCGACCCCCTCCTCTCCTCTTTGACGCCTGCTTCTCCCGGCTACAGGATTCCGCACATTCAATTACCTACCATCCCTCCCTTGTTCCACTGTCCGCGCGAGCGGGGCCCACCCCGCTTAGCTTCCTCCACTTGCTCCTCCCCATCCCCCTCGTTCGCTGCCCAACCACCCACTACGCCTTCATCCCCCTCCTCCTCCCTCTCCTCTCCTGTTTTCTTCCGCGTCCCATGACTCAGGGTGCCCAGATGGCGGACGTGCTCTGTCGAAGCTTTCGCATCGACGCGCAGGTCAGCCGGCGTACGTCGTCCGCTCCTGTGGCTTCGAATCGGGAGACAATCATCCACCTACCACCCACACACATGGAGTACGGAATTCCTGCCTAGAAATTTCCAAACCCTGATGTCCCTTTTGCTAGGCATAGTCAGCAATGGGTCTGTGGAATGAAATGGAATCACGGAAGCATCTTTCACGCTTTTGCTAATTATATCGATAACGCTTACCCCTAAAGTAGCTCAGGGTTAACAATAACCGTCTATAAAATTCGCTCCACTGATTGTGATAAGCGATTTGAAGTGCTGCGCGAAAAATAAAGAATGGAGATCACATAAGTTAAATCAAAAAGTAACGATTACGCCAGCGCACGCCTTATGATGATCCATGATCGAGGCCCTGATTTGCTAGCCATATGACTGGGGTTGCATTCTTTTTATTTCACCCTCAGAAGAGGAATTGGTGGGTTCGCCAGCATTAGACATTCTTGGGATACGGTGGTCGATAGATGAGAACAGTGGCGTGTGTGGCAGGGGGTGAACGATCACCAGGCATGCATTAACAACCTTAAAGAACACTTGATGCCACGCAGGCATGAAAGAAATACTACTTCCTCTGTGCACTACCTAGAGGCACTACACTACCAAATCGATAAAAATATTAAGCATGTAGCTATGAGACGCGCAAAATGTTAGCTATCTTCATCAACAATCCAGAGCTTTGTTTGACGCAGCTCTCCACTTGATTATCCTCTCAGCTAATCTTTTCATAATTATGTGTTTCTTCTCTTTCACATCCTTCATCACCTGCTGCATATGCTCTACGAGGCCTTTTTTTGGCATACTTCCCGTTCACTTGTCCTTTGACGATTGCTTTAATTTTAATATGAATATTTTAATGCACAAACAGCTCTATGGCTATATTCCCTGCTGAAGGGCAGATTACAGAGTTTGAACCACTTTCCACGCCTCAATCCAATGGAGATCGCTAAAAAATAAAAAATAATAAGTACTGCCGGTATGTGAACCCATAACTCCAGCCGTATCAACCTGACCTATACGCCACACCAAGTCATGCTTAATTTATTTTAGGGTGCATGAATATTATGTATAAACATCTAATTATGAATATTGCTTGGGTATCTTTGTAAATAAATATTAAATGTTACTGATATGCTAATTGTAATTTAGTTTCTCGTACAGTCAAGTCATATTAGGTGAGTACAGATACAATATAGGTACTTAATATATACTGTATAGGTATTTAATCACCTAAAAGTGTAATAATCAAAGAATGGCAATTAAACAGCAAAAATTGAACATTTCAACAATTTTTCAGTTATTTGTACAACATTTTAACTGTGAAGAAAAATCAGAGATTGATTGAGTTTTATTTTCATCAAAAAGTGCAAAGTAACACTAAATTATACCTCTGATACCTTCGGGGAAAAAATAATGATGTAGAATAGCAACAATGCAGCCTATTTCTTTCAGAAGTAACGTAATTTTGTTCTTCTCCGTCTACGTTACGATCAAATTAATGCGATATTTGATAGATCTATATATTTTGCTCATATTCGTGGAAACAAGTGTAAGCATGTCGTCTGTTTTAGACTTAGACTACAATGTTACGATATATCATTTGCAGCTCGAGTTATCATAACGTGTTTCCCCTCTCTCTAGCATATGAGCATATATATCTACCGGAAGTAAACACACTCCACTCTGGGTTATATTTGATAATACAAGTCTATTTATCAGCATCCGGCCTAGAACACGTGATATACCTAGTTATAAAATATTTGAGATGAATATGCGGAATGATAGATGCGAAAAGTTGTTTAAAAAGTACAAGGCTGGAAATATGTTATATTTGATTTGGATAAAATTTATTTAATAATTATTTAGTCATAATGACCATTTAATGTTATGTTCATAAAAGTAGAAGATTCTACCAAGAGTTCAAGGATAATCATGCTCTGCTCAGGAATTTATCTTCCAAGACAAAAAATTGGGAATCTTGGAAAATATTTAGCCACATATTTCAGTTCAGCATAATGTACTAAACTTGTAGGTCTCACTGTTTTCTTCTAAAAGCTTAACACAATAATATTGTGCCATCTTCATTTAAAGCCAATATCACCTGGACTAAAAACGTTAGAGAAAAACGTTAGCGAAAACCATTAATTTACGACTGAACCGTTTACCGAGCAGGAGGTAGCAATCATAACGACAGCAAAGACACAAACGCAAGTTATTGGGGAAAGCATGGAGCTAAGTCTAATCCAAGAGTTGGGAAGGGAGAGTGGGGCAGAGAATGAATAAAGAAAATAAAATACGAACCCAATGGGTAGAAGAATATGGCTGCGGTTTCTCGGAGCAGGCTGCACGGCGCGGGTGAATCGGCGTTGGGGTGTTCTTTCGCCAGCAGCTCAGGCCAGAAATAGCCCCGAACCTGCGGCAGCTCTCCAATATATATGGGTCAGGGCTGCATTGCTCCCTCAGGAGCAGCGGTCGAGTGCTGTTTGACCCCGAGTGTCACTACTTGGGTAGCGGCAAGCAGCTTCCCCTCCTTCCGACGGGCTCAGCCGACTCAAGGGTAAACCGACGGACGAGGCGAACACGCTCTTTGACTCCAGCCCGCTCTCTCCGAACTCGGCGTCCCTACCTTCGAAAAGGACAGTTCACGACAAAAAGGTTCTATAGTTCTTCAAAGTTTATTTGTTTGAAATATAAATCTTCAACAGATAAATCAATCATATCTCCTGCGCCAGCCCAAGTCCGCTTAATATTGCATTTTAAGGGTATCTAGGTTCATTTGTCATCCACAATGAAAACACTCCCGTTAAAAAATAAAGGTGATACATGTAAATAATGGTGATTAGTGTAAAAAAATTTCGTTGGCATAGCAGAGAAAAAAACACATATATATGGCATACCGTCATATTGATATCTCTGTTGTTCAGTGGTAAAAATTGTTTAAAGTCAAGGTCCAACTAAAAGAATAACTTTAAAATTTATTTCAAATTCTTGAACTCATCATTCATTATTATCGTTCAATCGTAAGATTAGTTAGCTGAATCTCTCTATCCATTTATATTAGTCGATATTCGAGCTATATCCCGGTACTTGCAATATTCCTTTTATTGGACCATGTACTCGATACTTTTGCCATCTTAAAATTATATCAAGTCTTCCCACTTTATCAATATCATGGTCTCATATACGTCAGTTAATGGTCTCTACTCATTACAACAGGCAAAATAACGGTATCAGTTCGATACACAAATTCTGTTACGGAAACACAAATGTCGACACAAAAATATTTTTTAACCAATCCACAACCCCCCACCCTACCGGTCTTTCTTCTTTCATGAGAGCATTTGTGAAGTAGGATGGAAAGATTGCAGGTAATACTAGGAAAATATCTCAAGTACATGCTGTCGCATCCCTGTGCATCAGTAAAACAACAGGAGCAAGGTTGCGCCTTAAAAGCACAAGACGTTTACTCTCGATGCGAAATGTACCGCGTCCCATATTCTCTCACATACACGACATCGCACTGTCGCATCAAGCCAATCTCTTCTCCCTGCTCTCCTAGCCATGAAACTCATGCAATGCTCTCCGTGGAGACCAGTCGAAACGTAAGGGATCTTTCTTTTCACGTCGGCCGACACGACCCTTGCAATCTCCGGGTCTTAAATCGAGCTCAGCAGAGCGACTCTCCTCAACGGCTTATTAGAAATCAACTGGTTGGGAGTTATCCTCGCTCGAAGATGATCTGATAAATATACAAAGGCTTTTACCCATCTAGGAACGAGATTCAGCGAGAGAGATAGTCGCATATTGTGCGGTAACGTCTGAAATGATTCCCATCCAATGATTTGTTCGCCTCATTTATGCACGAGTCCGATGCATTACAAATAGAGAACAAGATCTGGGAGCCCCGTGAGTTTATATTAATGTCAATGGGGCTTATCGCGTCCACTGCTTTTAGTGTACTTCTTGAGGACATGAAGTCCCACAGTTTGTAAGCATTTCTCTTTGTATTTCTGGAGATTACAGATTGGATAATGCATCGATGCTGTTCGCAAGGCAAAAACATTATATCACCATTATTAATGCAATTGAAGTGAATACAAAGGCTACTAGTGTAGACAAGACGCGAACTTTTTTATTTAAAATTATTTTTACATTAGCCGGTGTAGCTATTTGAGGCCTTGCGTCTTCAGCACAGTAACTTTTAACCGTTTACTAGGTTAGTGCAGAGAAATCTTAGGGCGAATAAATCATAAGCAATAGAAATAATCTGTATAAATGCATCAATCAATTAATTCCCATACAGGGGAAAATATCATTTTAGAGCAAATTATGACTATGGAGCGTTTATTCCGTTGCTACAGGCAAAGTCAACTTAATGTCTTATGTTTGGGGTCCTTTACCATATTTTTATTGCCAAATTTGATAAAATGTTAAATAAAAAAGAAATGGTATTTTTCTGTTCTTCGATCCGTCGAGTCGTTCTCGAGTTATTAGCAGCGAAACACTTACCTGTGTAACCCTTTCGATAAAGTGGGCGTGAAAAGGACTAGTACGTCATTCACTACGTCCAATCCTAACTGAGACTGCGCAACTCCTTCACTCAATCACAATGGGGGGAAAACAGCTGACTCTACCAATGGAAGTGTTTGTTGGACTCCATTCGGATTATTTCGAAAGGAATCACACATTCGACTACATCGTACTTTGCGAATAAGCAAATAGACTTCAGCCCACTTTTAGTCACTAAATGTACACGACAGTATTTCGTTTTCAGTTATTTTTGGTTAGTTGCGGGATGCGACAGGATATCTTCAGACAGATCTCCCCTCTCCACCTCCTCTCTCCTCCGTTCTTCCTCAATACAGTCAAGGACGGGAGGTGGATGACGTAGATGTTCTTAACGCAGCTCTTTAGGTGTAAGTCACCTTTTCATAACTTTAATTTTTGATTTATGACCAAATGGCTTTGGCTAGAAGATTAATGTGTTCACTGATTTTCATTTTTCGTTTTCATCTAACGATTTTGTGTACAAAATCGCGATTTCGGTTCCGAATAAAGTCCCCCATCAATCGTAATCGAACAGTATTTCGATGATATTTTTTTACTTTCTATAGCCTAACATAGGGGCTGTAAACAATATTTTGATAGAAATGTGATAAACTGTGAACCAATTGAGGAGAAAAAACACACCAGTGTCACAAGAAATGTTATAGCCAGCGACTTACGCAGCCGGGCCATGATTTTCCTGTAACAAACGCAGCATAAAAAGCGAACTGATTGTCAATTCAAGGCTCGAGATCTTGATACACGTCACGGGATTCTTTGCGCTGACTGTCCAGACTGGACGGCTCCATGGTCTACGCCCGTAAACGGATAAAATCACGAGGGCGACCAGGATTTAGAGTTGAAATCCCTCCCCACCACAATTCTTTCTAAAATGTCCCTCGCTGTTTTTTTTTCTTTTTCTCCAGCTGGACATTCAGGTAAGATCTCCTTGGAAGAGACATTAAACGCAAAGATACAATAATGCACCCAGAAATTATTCCCAATTAAGCACAATGAGAAAGATACAGAATATTATCATACATTTTCGTGATTTTGCCCTTATTAATCACAAAGTATACCTTTTTTAATTAAATGATTTGCAGTCACCAAAGATAAGATTAAAAGATCGTTCTTAAATTGATTAATTTGCTGATTGAAATCACAGTGTACCTAATCAAACAAAGCCAAGAATATCAGTGGGAAAAAAGCATCTATAAACCAGAAACCAATCCTAGATCCTTATACATTGGAATTTTTTTTCCGAGGCATTACACCTATCGTCGGATAGTTCCTTCCAACTCAATTGCGATCACGTTGGATCAGCTTCAATGAGCATCAGACCTATTCAAGTCCAGATGGAAGTTTCTACCGAATATTTTATGAATATATACGCCCTATTGCACAGTAAATGCCATTTCATGGGCATATCCCACTTCTCAAAACATAAATATTGATCAAAATGTCTTTTTCCAATAGGACACCACACTTTAAATCAATAATACTGAATACAAGAGATCAAACTAGACAATCTTACCACTGATATTAAATTTTTCTCATCCATTAAAGTGTGTATGATAAAATAAAACACTACCTTGCTGTTTCCTTGCATACGGAAATAAGAACAATTATATGTGATAGCATAAGCACATAATTTTATAAGTCCCTTTTATAACTAGAAAAACACCCAATTGTTTTTACTGTAATGAAGTGATACCACTAAATTTTAGATAATTCTACTACACTTTTCCACCATTCTGTTCATCATGCACCTTTTTTTGTAAATGGGCTATTAGCGCCATGAAACACTAAAGGTAATTGCAGTGGCGAAGGATAATGAAATGAGATCATCATCTCAAATGATTATTTCACTATCTATATCGGTAACAAGTGTAGTAGAAAAGCAGACGATTCTGTTACCACCAATAATTGCACGGTATAGAGCCACTTAACAAGTTCTTATACGTTCCATTTTCCGAGGCTTCACGCTGTGTGTTTCAACCAATCACCAAAGAATTGATTTGCATCATATGCCCGTCACACTAAGAAGTCCACCAGGTAAGATGAATTCTCTTGCCGAAGAGCCACAAGAACAAAGACTCTCCTCGTTCCTCCTTGAAACAAGTTTCCATCTCTTAATCTCAAATCAGGCTAAAGAGAGGGCCTCGCTAAGAATAAAATACCACAGCAATACATTTTGATTCATCTTCTGCGACTGGATACACTTTATTTGCTTCGCCTTCTTCGTTTTTCTCACTTCCGAAATGCCCATTTGCACGTGTCATTTTCTTATTGGCCATTTCGATTCCTTTTTTTTCAAATGCCACTTTTTTATTGTTTTCAATTCACCTTGAGGTGTTATTATTTCTAACCTGGCCATTTATCTCTGACCAGCTTGAAGAGACTACTTTCTTCTTGCAAGAGATATGGCTGGTTGCGAAAGAACATGAATAAAAAGCCATCCTATCATCTGTCTACCTCCGTCATGAAAATTCGTATCAATCCCACTGCGAATGTATCCCACGGAGTCAATAGTCGAGGATACTTAGTAGTAGCAGTTATTCAAGGGTGGTGACCGACTGCTTACATCATATGCCTCATCTAGAATAGTTGGGTAATTAAGTAGCGCCCGATATTATTTTAGGGTATGGAGGAATCGTAGAGAGAAACCTGGTGTAGGAATTAGCCTACTCTAAACAAAAGACACCTAGCGAATCGCGGTTTATCATCCCACCAGAAGGACAGATCCCTGAACTGTCACTGTTCACCATTCAGTATTTGAGTAAGGACCGGCATCCCACGGTAAAATATCTGCCTTACCTGCGATTCGAACGCGGGCCTTCGGAATGGAAAGCCACACTCGAGCCACCGCACTTGCCAAATCCGTATTGGGGATAAAAATGAGTTCGAAACATCAGATTGCGCTTCCAAACTTTCTTTCAAGCCACAATATTGCCGCACTCCTTGCCATTGCTTATTAATGGATACTATAGCGGGGAATAAGTACTACAGAATGATATGACGATTCCTGAAGGATATGGCTGGGCTAACTTTACAAACTTCTGACAGAAGTTTAAATAAATAAATTTTTTAAGTCACTATTCCTCACTTACTTCAAGAAAAACGGGCATAAATATACCTGGTTTCCTTGGAATGTTTGCGCAAGTTCTCAATATTGCACAGTTTCAAAGTCCCCAATTCTTTCCCTCCATAACTTCCCTAATGATTTTATATAATTTTCAACCGTGCAGTGCTCCGCATTACGGGCTCAGCGCAATCCTTAACATTGCAAGAGCACTAACCGACCATTTGACTCTTGACTTCTTAAAGCCTTTCAGTCTGGGAAACCAATCATCGTCAGTTTTATAGCATCATTTCAGAACGTATCGAGACCAAATGATGAGGCTTAGCACTCCAACGAAAAGATTCAGCACTTAACTTTTCATTACCCGTTTCCATATTTTGTGTCACTTTCTTGTACCTGAATGAAGTCAAAGTCGTGAAACGCCAGGAAGAAATCAAATTTTACATTCCAAATATGTTATTTACATTTAAAGAGCTCTCTGGCCTTTTTTGGTCACAAGACACCATGCCAAGTATTTTTATTTTTTAGATTCTTTCCCAAATGCATGAAAAAGAAATACCAATGCCGTGGGTTAAGCTTCCATTTAGTATTTCTGAAGGAGAACTAAGTTATGGAAAGACATGAATAACATAATTACCGCTGACATGCACATAACTACAGCCATACGTTTTTCAATACCACCGTTTCACTTCACTCTGTCCCCCGACCTGGTGTGTGCATCTTTCACTCCATTGAGTTCAGTTATTGATCAAAACTGCCCTCACCAACCAGTTCAACCTTGGATTCAACAAGGAATACCTATTCTCCACTACTAATATTCACTCACTGTTGGTACGTTATCGAAGAAGAAACAAGATTAAACTTGAACTATATTATATGTAGTATGAGAATTATTTCAAAACATGTGAGGGATCTCCAGGGATTCAAAGCATCATTCCGCCTTTCGATACTGAGGACACAATGAGCCTTCTGCATTGCTGTAACCAGGCGCTCATCCCCAACACGCATCATACATGCATTAGAAAAATAAATCACGTACTGCGGAAAATGGAAGCAATCCCCGAGAACATATCTTGGCTATATCACTCGCCCCCGAATGCATTTTCGAATTCCGAAAATTTCTCCCCGTCGAGATCGGAATCGGAACAAAAGGAACGACACGCAGACGGAAAACAATCCTTCGCCTCCCATCATTCTTTTTTTTCCTTTTTAATTCCTTCCTCCTCCACTGCTCTCTTTCCCTCTAGTCCTCGTCTGTCCGTCCGTCCGAAGGTAAAACCCGCCCGTCGGTCCGTGCCACTGCCAGCTTCACTCCGTATGGGAAAAGCTCTCCATCTTGTGCCTGCCCTCCCACCCCCTCCCCCAAACCTCCTCCCCGAAGAGTCGTCCTCTCAGCGACCTCCTCCCCCGTCCACCTCCAATACCCTCCCTCCACTTACGATACGCAACATCCCTTCGCCTCTCCCCTCCCCACAGCCGAACCACCCCCACGCTCAAAGGGACGTCTTCCCCGCCGGCCATCTCCGGGCGGACGGGGTCCTCCTCTCTTCCCTCGTCACTGCCGGACGTGAGCGAAATTTACGATTCCCGTGTAATACGCGTATGGCTATGTCGGGGTCCCCTCCCCCACCTCTCTCTTTTTCTCTCCCCCGCTCCGCAGCACAGGCTGGGACCACACTCTTTTCCTTTCCACGCCCTCCTCCCCCTCCTCCTCCCTCCCCCCCGCCCTCCACCGCGACACGACTAGAGGGGGAGGGTGAGGGAGGCGGGGTGGGAGAGAGATTGTGGACTCTACGTCGGCGGAGGTGGGAAAAATGGGGAGGGGACGAATGGACCGTGAGGCTTGCAGACGGGATTGGGGGAAGCGGAGGGAAGGAACACAAAAATGGAAGGAAGAATTGGAAACGATGGAGGAGATTCGGAAAGAAATTTAAGCCAAGGTGATTCTCCGAACATGACAAAATCATTCTGAAAACTTCTTCGCTTTACTGTACATTAGACAATAAGTATAAAATCACATTGTATTAGGAGGATAGAAGTTAAAAAAAAACATATTTTCGTACACCATACTCATATAAATCTGATCCATGCAGTCGAGAACACAATTCATTAGGGTAAGATATAGTTTGGAGGCTTACTATCATGCCAGTAAAATGCTCATTAAGCACAACAGATATTGTGAATATCATGTTTTATATGGTGTTGAGTCTCGCAAGTTTGGCACGTACGGTCAAAATTTATTTAAAAGATTTCAATCAATAAGTGCAGCAGCTTTCCTGTGTCATTGGAACAATATTTTAAAATTATAAGCTATAATATACGCGAAGCTGCTTCACGACTTTGGTTAGATTAATATACAGAATCTTACCGGGACAACATGTCATATCGTCAATAAAAATGTGACATAGAAAGCGAGGGCAATACTTGCCTAAATGGATTATTCCTCAAAGACATAAACGGTGACAGAGTACTATGTTGAGAAAGCATAAATGAGAGAGGGGTTGAGAGCGGGAGGATACATTTAGCGAGGCAACCGGATATTTTACTCCAAGAAGAAAATTTCACATCCTCCCTTCAACTTAAGGGAATATATCGATTCCACGAAAGCATTGGTGAATCCAAGGCTAGGAGTGTACTCTTGGCATATCATATAAATTACATTGATCATTGATACAATATCGTGAAATAATCAATCATTGGCCAGTTCTGACAAATGAGTCTGGTATCCACTGAAAGTTCCTCTCAGACACTTGTCTCTTTTTGCTCTTGTTAGTGGAAGTAAAATTAAATAGGCAGTGTATTAAGTAAATAGTTGAAAATAGTACTAAATAATTAGCAAAGTAAATAGCGAGGATGAGAACAGTGGTTATACTGCGTAAGCATTATATCCCGAAGTGATATACATTACGATAATGAATACTAGGTCGAGACTGGTATTTGCGTAAAAACATACACCTTGCCTTATATTACTTCAATAATGAACGTGAAAAAATCTCCTCCAAGGAACTTAATTAATTTGAAATTACGATTGTTAGAATCTTATGACTTTTGAGTTAAAATAACCTGAAATCATATTTGGGGAAGTGAACGTAATGATAACGTTGATTTTAATGAAGTTGAGGCATTTTAGGGTGAGAAGATTTGACGCATTTTCTTAAGAGGAAGTTTTAAAACTCTCCATATTGTTGTCGGCACCAATGGTCGCTCGTCTCCCCGAAGTTTCTGGAATTCTCGAATGCCTCAAAATTTCCCACACTGAGTTTAACGGGTAAGCACACAAGGATGTCGGTACGACGTCTGTCCAATGCGATGGCAAGGAAGACTTGGTAGCATTCGTTTGCGCCTTTCATTGAATGTTGATTTTGAGGGCGCGCCAGCATTAGCAGCAAATTTTCCCAAGCAACGAGATGCCGGATTCGGTTTTCCATGCTCACCTTCCTTCTCGAGGTATTCAATGTTCTCCAAATATCCAGGATATAAGACACAAACACCCACAGAATACCAGACGAAACAAACTGCATGTATCAAAATGTATTTCAGCTCCTGAATTTTCTTATTTTTGAAATACGTACACATTCGATAATGATCAAGTTATTGCGGAGATAATTACTCAGAGATATATATCAGGTGGTAATAGACTCCAAAATATCGAAAACGTTTGCTATGAAGTAACATGTTAGTTCCTTAAGCTATAAAGTTATTTTAACTTTTTATTAATACGTGATTCATGGAGAAAATTGAAGGCATTGTCAATAAAACGGAAAAAATAATTTCACATCTTGTAAAAGATAAAATGCCCATAAATTACAGGGATTTTACTATCTCTTCCATCAATAACGAATTACAATTCGTTACCAAACGAATTACCATTTTACAACATGTTACTAAGCAAATTCCGCCGCATTTTGCTGTAAAGCAGAACACAAAGAGTCAAATATGAAACTTTAAGATACAAATTTACGCATTAATATTTGCAATTACGCATGTGAAATAATGATAATAATAAAATATTTAATGTCATACCAGTGAGATATTTACAAACAAAATCAGCTCAATAAAGTTACCTGCCACATGAACATTACACTGAATCTAATAACAGATTATTGAGACTAAGTATGTGCCTGACAACAAAACCGCATTCAATCCATTGATTTCTACTCATAAATTTTGGAATTCGAAATTCGTAGCAGACGAAGCCGTGGTAATAAGCTATTCTATTTACAAGCTTACCGACTTAAAAATACAATCATCCGTACTTCCGCATTTTTAAGGAGATTTTTGATGTCATGGCACCACTGGCAGCAAGTATACCATCTAAAAGCAAGTTTATGAGGTACTTATTTTATCGCGAATCACAATAAACCTGAAGCATTTCATCTCCGGTAAAAATTCAAAAATTAATGCTCATTAAATTTAAAAAATATTACCTTCTGATCTGAAGTGTCTGTATCATGCAATCATAAATATATTCAGGAAACAAGAATTAGGAAAATCCTAATTTATGTGTGCGTTGGCGATTTCATGGGCGTGAAGGAAAGCAAAGGTCATGTGATCCAAATATGAACCGCGTTGAGGAGCAAGGATGCTAATTAAAGAAAACATTTTTTTATCCTTCAAGGCCATGAGAAAAAACGGCCAATATCTTATTCCTCTCAAAACAAGGCACGATAAAATTTCTTTATTTTATCCTATATATGCATGCTTTTCGTGCAAAACTGCTTTCCCTCACGATACGATGTCCTAGGAACAATTCTTTATAAGCTGAATGTTTACAGCATATCGGCAGTGATTCCTTAGTTGTCACTGCAAATAGTGCTAGTAAAACAAAAAAATACTCTTCCTGGCTCACATTCAAAGTTTAATTTTTTTTGTATTATCAAATTTTTAACCAAATGTTGTATTTTAATACTTTAGTTTCAAAACTAAATTTATGATCCTCACAAACTAACAATCAAATCAATCTTAAATAAAACATAATAGAACTGCAATATACCTTATTTTATCGCTAAATTGTACTCCTTTCCGCAGCGCTCATTTTTCTGGTGGAATTCTTGTGAATACTTACATTTTCTTCTAGAGTTAACTCCAAGGACAACATGATGATTCCTAAATTATATGGCCGGACAATGGGTATCGTCAAAAATTCTCATGGGACACTGGAAAGCTAGTGAAAAGAAGCGATAAATGTTACTGCTTCGCATGCTAATAGACAGAGATGAATCCGAAATAAATGCAGGGATAGAGAAAAATGGGAATTAACTCGTCAGGTGGAGTCTCCACCCATTGAAGGAAAAAACTGAATTCTTACGGCTTACAAATGAGATAATGAAATAAATAGGTTTCTTTTACAGCCATAAACCATACGCTAATAATATTCTCCGCCCATTATTGAGCGACTGAATTGCATTAAAACGGTGTGTAATGCGGTATTAACCTTATACACATACTGCGAGAAATTGGAGATTATGGCCAAAGCAGAAGTGCCTGCATTACGGAGAAAAGTATATATATATCCTTAAATTTTAATTTGCAACTCTGCCATTAAGACTACACGGTAGGTAACCTAAGCATAATTCAGCTGTCAAATTCCTGTGCGTTTCACAAGCGCTGGTTTGGAAAATCAAACCTCTACTGCAGTGGAATTTTAACTCCTTAATTGAATGATTAATTGCTGCAGATTTATGTTGCAAAGGGCACCAAATTGTAAGGTTCAGCGCTTAGTCCAATCTCACCAACATTATACATTAACCCTAATATTAAACACATCTTCCCCAAGGGAGAACATCGACAACCAAACAACCTCCGACCTTAGACGGTAATCTTACCAAGCAGGTAATCCTAATTATCAGTTACCGACCTTATTACCACAACCGGTGCCGAACTAGTTGTAATTAAAAATAGGAACATCATTTTGAGTGAACAAAGACGAATCACAAAAAAATCTTAACACCTGAAATATAGAGCTACCCAAAGCGTAATTTCGAATTTGGGTAGCCACTGCTAATATCTTTCCGAAACTCTACCTTCCGCATATTCATCGCCGAAACAGAACACCATTCACGAGAAAAATTCAGGAAGAAAGACATGCATAACATATATCTTTTGGTCAATATAAGGAACGTAGGAAGGCAAGAAGGAGGAAACAAAAGGCCGTATGCGGGAAGTAAGATGAGAGGCACTGAACCACTCAAAACGGTACGGGGGCACGTACGAAGGGAAGTGGGCACAGGTAAGGAGATGAAGATAGAAGCCGCGAGGACAGTAACCGGAGGACAAGGAAGCGAGAAGGGACGGATAAGGAGATGGGAATGGGAGGGAAGGGAGGAAAGATGAGGTTCGGTGAGGAAGCAGGGAGGATGTGGACTGCTAAAACTGTAGTCGCGTAAGGAGAAGGAGGCCTCATCGACCCGTCCTCTCACTACTCCCCTCAAAAACCTGGACCAGTACTTACTATATAAAGAGCCCGTCCTTGTAAGAAAATCGAAGAAAAAAAGGTGGGAAACCTTCGAGTTGCAATAAGTTCGTCGGGAATACGTCCTCGGGGGAAAGACTCCAATGGAGCGGAGAGGGAGGGGGTAGTTGAAAGCGAAAAAAGTAAACGAGAGTAAAAGCATATAGGTTGACACGATGGTGGGAGGCAAAGATATTTTTTTAATCATTTCAAATGTGGATCCCCAAAAAGGACCCTACGCTTAGAGTGGAGAGATATCGGTGGCAATTTCGCATTACCTTTGTGACAGGCATGTTCATCAATCTCCTTCCCCGGGCCCACATAATGGATCGCTACAAATTAAAGTTCCGGTGCAAGACGTCTCCCCGTTTCTCCATCTCCCTCCTCATGTCTTCCTCACTCTTCGCCTCCACTCCGTTCCCAACACGTCTTTTGTTGCCACTACCCAATTTACGATAATATCATTTTCGTGTCGCGGAGTCTTGATACTCGATCGAAAATCCGATCACTCTCTGAATACACGTGCAACGTGACTCCGCGAATGACAGCAATAGCAGTCCCACTCGTCAATAGCAATCACTGCGTTTCCGGCTGACGGAATAGTGCCATCAAATCCTGGTGAAAATTGAATGTAAAACTTTATGTTTCACGTATTTGCAAGAAAAAAATATAACCAGTACAATCGTTCAGGCCAGAAGGACCGGCAAGATGACTAAGCATCAAGAAGTCAAACTATTAAATCCACTCTTTTCTGTTCGTTGACTAGTGACATTTAAACGTAACAATTCATGTAATTAGAAATTCAAAAAATGTGCATCAGCACATAAATAGCAAAAAAATACGTATTAGAGTTATTTTTATCATATTTTAATTAAATATAGTCATATGAAGCAGCGGCATGTGCTAATATAATAATAACGAAGTTTGATATTCACATAACAGGGAATGGGGGGCAGTGTTTAATTATTATGATGTCATCTAAAAGAACCCAGTTTACACGAGTAATATTTAACCATTTCCTTATTTTCATCATAATATAAATACATTTAATGTTAGCATATCAGACATTCACTCTGGGATCTCCAAGCATGCTCGGCAATTCCAATAAAATTTTTCATTACTTTAATCATTTCTTTTTTACGAACTTCCAATGCCTGTTATGAATTACGAAATGACCTCATGCAATGGCTACAATGATACTATCGTTAATGAGATAGCATAAAATATTCCTCCTTTTTTTCTAAACATATGTTTTGGGAGGAGTAAATATGTTATTATGCAGCTTCTTTTTCCAAAACACTCACTCCCTGTACGTTAATCATAAAAAACGAAATTACAAAGAAATAATCTACTCCTTAAATGGCACGTGAAAACCGCGCAATCAGCATTTTACTAAAACATTCATTATGCTGATCTGATTTGAAAGAGAATTGAATGCACACGCAAGAGGAAAGAGTAACTCTTCGCACAACCTTAGATCTACTGAACCGAGAACTCAAGATTCTCATTAAAAATACATGTTATTATTAATGCCCGTTCCGATGCCTTCCCAATGTTTTCCACACATTAAAACCTCCCGCTGAGTTTCTCGATGATACCAGCAAAAGTATAAAATCAAATTCTTATAAAGGAAGTAATTAATGACTCTTTCCTTCTTTCCCTTTCTTCATTCTGCAAAAACAAGGGCAGGGTTTTTAATATGCGGAACTCCACGCCTCTAAGGGAAGAATTTGGCTTTTTATTCCCGTATTAAAATCACCCCTGGTTTCACAAAACGAGTCAATTCAAATGAAAACTATTAAAAGTCGCGTCAGGATGGAGCTCTCTTTTGAGGTTTTGCGTCACAGAATAAATGATTAACGATGAGAACACGTCTACCACAAGGCCTCGTTTAAAATCGTTATCGTCCTTGAATAACTGATTGATTTTATCTTACTTAAAGAAACGCGTCTTTAAAAGGCTTCGGTTTCCAATTTTGACCTTTTTAGATAATATTTTCCATTCGCCCCATCGTTCCTGGTCGCTCTCGAGTTGTGCATGGAGTAATGCCTCATTCTTTAATTAATATTTTTTATTTAAAACTAAAAAAAACACGTAAATATAACTCGAATAATTTGTAGCTGTCAGACAGCTGTGTTACAGCATGATTGTCAAAAAACGTATAACGTACATAACAAGTGAATTAATTAAACAATTACTTACTCCTGAAATACTGCTCGACAAAACCTTATAAAATAACATATGCTCTAGTCAGCATTTTAAAATAAAATGTGACCATACATCTATGACACCGTTTACTTTTTCTCCCATATTAGAAAATACAATACAGAAATGGTGCGCAGAGCGAGAGTTTAAATAATTGACATAAATAGCATTAATCTATCATGATAACGAAATATCTTGCTATCAGAAAGTCCTTGCCACAATGATTGTACCTCAAAATCTTGTTGACACCGGTTCATTTTCTAATAAATACACTACTTTAGATATTATCTTCCTAGAAGTCAAGGAAAAATTATTATTCGTCCCACAGTCATTAAAAGATTTATTATTACTGGTATCGTACACTACGTTCCATCACTTAATATTTCTTTCGCTTCTTTACAATTCACATTGAACTCCATGAATTCCTCCTTCCTCCTAGTATTCTCCTCCAACAGAGTCGATTGCGCTTCATACACTCACACCGTTCCCGACCTGTATCATCGTTTTTCATTCGCTCTTCTATCACATATGTCTCTGGTTATTTGATTCACATCAGTTCCTTCAGTCTGACCAAATCAATGAAGCAAACTCCTTCAATACTCATCCATTACGGGAGTATCCTACTCATGCGCTCTAATGGCCCGTTCATTTCCCACCCTATCAATCATATTGTAACAACAGAAACTTCTAAAGATTCCCGAGCCATTTTCAGCAGCCAACGTAGGCATCTGTCAGTCCATACGTAAAAAATAATCACGCCAAGGAAATGAATGGTATTAAGAAGTTTAATCTCTCGCAGACCAATAATTTTGTTCTCTGAGCAAAATGCTGTCAAGGTTGTACTTCATGCACTACCAAATATCATTTTACCTTTTTCACATGGCAGCAACCTAATAATTCATTACAACTGAACAGAACAAAATATCAGTATAATTTCAAATCCACCGCTTCGTTTTGCACAGAGGAAAGGGTTGTGTATGTGTTTTTAGCTCTAGAAGCATGTGTAAAGAAAACGGATTCTTCATTTGTTTGCTCTTAAAATGGGACCAAATGAGTGTACAGTTTTATGTCCAGTCTGACGGACGTAGAACTGAGCTTAGAATGTTCCGCACAGTATCCTGGTTATAATCTCAGGTTTACATCTGCCATGATTCGAACCCGAACTCTGGGGAAGAGAAGCCAGTGATTTTGTGGTCCAACATCAATTTTCCTTCTTAAGTATACAGAAATGAAGGAGGAGAGCTATGAGGCAATAAATATCAACTAAGCACCATGGCATATACAGAGTTTTGAAACAAATACATGCATGAGGCCGGGTAAAACAAAGTTTGGCGCTTGTATGGCAATGTCAGTTCAGCTAAAGGAGCCGTCACTGCCTCTCGCAGGCAGGAAGAATGCCAAGAGCAGTCATAACAGATACAATTTCCAAACCACACCCATCTTTTATCATGCAAGTTCCTCCCTCTCGTCGTCGTTGTGAGGAACCTCAAGGCCTCGTGGTGTTTTCAACGCAGGTTATAGTGTTTAGGGGGTCAGTGAAATTGCGCACCGTTTCACGTTATCTTTCTCCACTTGCGCGTTTGTCAAGAGCTGAAACTGTGGTGTAATGAGGCAAAAAAAAAACACTTTCGGGACGCCGAACGAATAAATATGCATTCCCACGCTTGTTACTTCTCCATCGGCTCCGATTGGAGAATTTACTTTGCATTACAAGGAGAAATAATGAGATTGGACACAACGATAAATCTTTTTGATCTTGCGATCTCCCGAATCCTCATTTTTATCTTCGAACCACTCAATAACGGAGAAGCATCATGAGAAGAGGTTTTAAGAGCACTTTTGATGCCTTCATAAATATTGAAACCAATCGCATAAAATCGGGTGAGGAGGAATGCGTTTGAAGATCCTAGAAAGACACGCCTACCACACTGAAAGCACCAAGAAGCTTTTGGATAGTGAGTACGAATAAAGAAATTGATTTTAAGTGCCACGGCGGCGTGTAAGGCAGATCGCGGAGGAATTTGTAGGTATTTCATGGGAAGGCGATGTGCTTTGGATTCATAATTTTGATGCATCCGGAGGTGACTGGCTGGGCTGGTAGATTTATTAGTCCGGTTGGATGAATTTTACAAGTTATGCAGAAATATGATGCTTTTTAACGGAAACAGTCAGGTTGTAATGTGGAATGAAATAATACCAACGCTTATTGCTATCAAGTTATACCTCATCAACCTGTGCAATAACAAATGTATTTCTAGCAATATTATTGAAAAAAATGGAGAAGTATTCTTGTTTATGCATGTACTTTAGGTGTTATTCATCAATCAACATATCCACTGTTAAAAAATGCAAGTCGAAAGTCTATTTGAAAGCAGTTCACATATATTTTAAATGAAATTACTGCACACTTAGTATACTAATGACTTTCAAAAGAGTATTTAAATATTTGAATGTTTTTTTATATTTCAAGATAATTTAAAGAATAACACACTACTAATTGTCCATTTACAAATACATTCGGAAGTTGAGTTCAACAAATTTACATTCTATATAATACTCTACCTCAATCATATATATAGCGGATATAAAGATATATTTATTGGTAAATTTGCTGATACTTTGAGTATTTCCTTATCAAATGTATCTACATCTATATAGAAACCCTGCAAGCCACCACAATGGTGTAAGCAGCAGAAATGTGAACGCATAATCAGTCTAAAATGGCTAGTGATTACATCCTTGAACTACGATGGAATGCAAAATAAATATTTTGTGCATACATCATTGGATAGTAGGGCTATAAACCGATTGCAGTAGAAGTATTATTGCATTAATACATCGAAGTGTAGCCACGGACTTAGAATACTTGATGGAATAACTTTAAGTACAGTCAAAGGAACAATTTAAAAATAACTGTAATTTGTGGCAGTATTATCAAATTTTGACGTTACCAAATCTAGGAACGACTTTGAAGAAATACAAAAATAATAAAGCATACCAAAAACGAGAAAGCATGCCTCAGTAGGCAAAAGAGTCTTCACTGATTTGAAAAAAAGGTTACTCTAGATGAGAGAATAGATGGAAAAAACATTATAGATGGCCTAAAAGGATGAAGGAATAGCTCTTATATAAGGAAATAACCTGATCCTGATTATTCTTTTGTCAAACGTTCTCCAATACGTTTCATAGCTCAATCAAAATTATGTTTACTCATAAAATTACCACCGATTATGATATTACTTCAAAACAATTGCGGTCTCAAAATACGGTTGCCAAGAACGTGAATGATAATCTTAGGAAATAAATCATCCTTTTTGTAACAAATAAGACACTTGCCATCAAGTTGCTAAAGGTCACCAAAGATTGGCAATTCTCTCTTGAGAAGAAAAAATCTCTCAGGCGTGAGCAAACATGACCTTCTGCAAAGAGGTTTAACCCAAACATATCAAGTTCCTGTAATTCTTGGCAATTTTGCCTCAATCATCGAGATGTGCCCATCATACTTTCAACATTTTCCTCACTTACCAGGGAAAATTGCGTTCCGGCGATCTCCCCAAACGCTTCAGCTGGTCCTCCGGGTTCAACTTGGGCACGCTCTTGGCAAGCGTCACGACAAGGCTGGACCATTTCTCTCTTCAAAGAGAGCAATAGATTAAAATTATAGCTGTTTCCAAAGAGAAAATTGCGACACCTAATTTCAGTTGAAATTGTAAGATTAGGAAGCGAACCTTCAGAGGTCACTCTTGTTTTTTCCTGAGAGACATGGTGGATAAATTCAGGATATTTTGAACAGTTCAGTGATTCAAGCTCATGAACAAATAATTCATGACGACTGAGAGTTCGGTTAACTAATTTCTATGTCAGAAGATTAGGCTACAATCAAATTTTTTATAGTTTTTTTGATACCGGGAAAGTTAACTTGTAGGTAAATAGGAAAACTATGGAAAAACGAAAAAAAATAATTCGTAAATTCCCCACGAATAATTAAATTTAACTAGTTTTTTTGCCTTGCTATGCATTTTCAATTCCACAAAGTTTTATTTGAAGCCATTAAGTTTAGAATAACTTTGTAAAAATCATTCCTGTGCAGTCATTCAGTAGATTTTCAATTATAGTAACAAAATGAGGCTCCGTAAAATCTATTTTCGTATAAAAGTTGTAATGAGTTTACGATTAGAAAAAAGGCTAGCTGGGAAGGTAAATGAATAATAACACGCACTGAATATCAATAAGCATTAAGCAATCAATAGATATTGTGAATTTTCCATTGGAATTTTATTTTTACTGAAAGGCCGCGTTGCATGCGCATGGCGTCTTGCGAAATAATTACTACCAAAAGGAAAAAAAATAACGATCAACAGCTAATGGAGATAGCCTGTAACTCTCAACCATCATTAATGTAGTTTGGTTAATTCTTTTAGTACATGTCGCAGACGCATGCCATAATTGACAGATTTCACAAGAACAGGCTTTGCAGAGCAAGTGACCAAAGAACATGGACGAAAATAGCAGGAGGCCAAAGAATTAAGTGAGAGAAAGGGCAAGCTTTTGGCAGAAGGATATATAAACGAAGCCAGCGGAATTATGTTTGAAATCGTCGGGATAATCTCGAAGAGGTAACCAAGGAGTCACGTGATACAAACATAAATGGTTCGCAAATTTGGCATGTTTGATTTTCTTGTTACAACCTCATTCATCGTTTGCACTTGCGTTTTATCTCATCTGGGGGCTCTATGGTCACGACAGATGAGAAAAGCCCATGTGAAAACAGTTAATGATATCGTAGCGACCGATTTTGACGCACTAACTATTCGTATTTGTATCATGTGACTTCTGGGTTACCTATTCGAGATAATCCTGACGGTTTCAAACACATTTGCCCAGGAAGGTCAACATTGCAACTAAAATGGAAAAATATGATACTGATTGAGTAGCATAACCAATAAGTGGGATGAATTGATAGTATAAATCGGATTCGAATACAAAGGTACATATATTTTACCTTTAAAGGAATGCAAATGTTGTAGAGTGTGGGTTAAAGAAGACATCATCGTAGAATCACCCTTATACCTATATAACGGCAGCATTTTTTTTTGACCAGGTCACTCGGGCATCGGGAATCATGTAACTAACTGTGGGCCTCTCGAGAAAGGTACCGCTTTCCAGAATCACTTTGAGTCAACCGCTCCGAGTTAAAAATAAATAATATTTTCCCCCCGCCTCCATCCCCAGTGATTTTAAATAGATGATCCACCGCGGAATCGGTGTGCTAAATCTACACCCGAGTAATGGACCGCGCAATTATTTCGATAAATCCCGCCCCGCATTTTTTCCCCGCCACAAAAAAGTAGATTTTCCTCCGCCTCGCCTCGAAAGATAAGCGAGCGATACGCTAACCCATTTCTTCCCGGAGAGGTCAAGTGGAGAGGAAGGAGGTGAGAGGGAGTAGGAGGGCGGGGTGGAAAGGAGCGAAGAAACCATGGAGAGGGGGTGGGGAGGATAGTGAGGGGAGGGTTGCGAGGTGGGTTTTCGGGTGCTGCACCCATGCGAGAGGGAGGGAAAGAGATAGCGAAGGGCGGCGGGGAGCGAGCAGGCGCCGGTAGGTCACAGCTCTCCGTTGATTGATGGATCGGCTCGGGACCAGTGAGACGGCTCTCCGCGGCGGGGAACGGCCCGAGGGGAAGGCAAGGCGGCGAAGAAAGAGGTGGAGGAGGCTAGCTGAGGTGTTTTGAGGAGAGAGAGGGGGGAGGGATGGAGTTGGGGGCTAGGCAAGCATGGCACCAGGCAGCAAAAAAAAAACTCGATGAGGCCGGTTAATAACTTTCTCCTTATGCGCGATTATTCCGCTTGACTACTATCATTTCGCAATACTTAGTAGTGGTATGATAGTACAGTGGGTAGAATATTGAGCTACGAGCTGAAGAGTCCTGGCTTTAAATCAGATTGAAATCCCGTAGAATATCCTCATCTAATATCCAAGAGTATCCACCTGGATATCAAACTGCTAGGAATATTAGTAGGCCCAAGAAAAGAACAGACATAAAAATCCGGAATGAGGGAATTGTGCATTCCTACGTACGTAATACATTCAAGAATATCTATAAGCTCCAGTATCAAAAATTTTTGTACTAATAGCTACATTGAATGAAGTGAGAAGAATAATGTGTTAAAGAAATGGAAATGACACTTCTTCAGCCTGTAATAGCTAATTTAAACTACGTTTGGGTTCGCATTCTAATAATTAGTTAAAATCTATTAAAGGTCTTGGTACATAATCATACAACGGCATCGATATCTAGGAGTATAATCTGAACCGTATGGTGATATCCCAGTACATTATGGAGTAAGGACATTACCCGTTGACAATGTTCAATGTTGTTCCATTTGAGGACCATTCATGATTTCAAAACAATTATAAATTTGGAAAAATAACTCTTGTTATAGCTATATGTATGACACTTAATGGAAAAGACTGAGTCCAAGGTTTTGAAAATCAATATTACAAGAGTATTTGATTTCAATGCCAAGATAACTGATAAAATTCGAGGAGCCTTCAGTATCCTGCCGACTTCCGGGTCTATAACTGAAAAGCCTTTCGACTCGTCAAAAAATTGCTTGGCCTAAAATTATGGCCTAATAATATAAATAGTTTTCCGGTTGACTTCCGAATACAATTCTCACACAACCAGAGCTGGAAATTTTGGAAAGACATGAAACCTTTTCGGGGGACATGAGAACGTGCGTTAATGTTGAAAACATGTATTCGAATCCTTGGCGTGAGAATAAAACTTTCCTCCACACCTCGAGAGAGAAAGTAGAAAAGAAAGGGCATGGACGAGAAGGGAGGGGCGTGGGATGGCGCCGGCGGAGAAGATGCAGGAGGTGTTGAAGAAACTGGAGCTCGCTCTAAGATGCTGCTGCCGGAGGTGGGTGGAGTCGGACCAAAGGGGAGAGAGTAGAGCGAAGGGGAATCCACTCCCAGTGGGGGACCGACCGAGCGGAGTCTCTTAGAGGATGGGCGTGGTCGGTCGGTCGACTTCTCGGGGCCGGGAAGAGAAAGATGCTGGCGATCGGGGTAGTGCCAGGGTGCCCTCGCCCCGGGATCGCTCGTCCTGCTTCCCCAGGGGACAATGGGACGGCGCACGGCGGGGAGGCCGCCGCGACGGTCTCGGCGCCGACCCCGCTATCTCCAAAGTCCCTCCGCGGGCACCCGAGAGTCTCCTCCCTCGAGGGGTCGAGGAGAAGATCCCCTTGATCCGAGAGGCCGGAGCAGAATGAATGGACGACGCCGGGGGTAGACACAGGCATTTTCCCCTAACGCCACTTGTTAGTGCTCGTTCACGTCCCCGCTAATGTGCTTTTTTTCTTCTCTCTATCGGAAAAAAGCGACTTTTCCGCTGGGACTGAATGACTATTTGTGCCCGCGCGGAGATCAAATCTCCCGAGAGTATGATTTAGGAGACCCAACGAGCGTATTTCGCACTGCCCGCATTTGTCATCGGCAGAGACAGAGTGCGGGCGTGGCTTCGGCTCACATTTTAGTCGCAGTGTGGCGCTGGAAAATAAAATCTTTGCAGTTTGAATTAGTTCTCGCAGTGCAAGGACGCATTGCTACTATCCGGGGCAGATAGAGTTGAAATATATGTATAAATTTAGAAGACTCGGCGTAAAAACTGTATAACGCATCAATATTTGCATTTCTGAGCAAAAACATGCTGAGAAAACAAAAATTATAACTACGTCATAAATATCTGCTACTTAAATTCTTGTCCACGAGCACAATTAAGCCAGGTCAGATTTTATGAAATGCAATTATTTAATCGTAAGGAAATTAAGTAAATTATGTTACAATATTTGAACAAATGGAGTCATACTTGGCAATAATTCGTCGAATGTATTTCGCACACTATTAGTCAAAGACAGTTTTTTGGGCTCAATATGCCTGATATAATATTCATCAAACTTTTCTGCATAAACGGAACAAAAATTCAGACTCCAAATACATATAAACTATATAGGTCTGTGGGTGAACACTTCTTCACAAAAAAGTTACACTTAATGTTTCTAAGCCGTTTTTATCGAGCTCCGGAGCTACAGAATTGGAACGTTATATCGATTGTGTTTAGCTATAGCTAATGCGTCTTTTTGTTGCGTATGAAGCAAATTATAGAGGAAAATAAACCCTGTTCTGGCACATTAATGCAGAAGAAGAACATCTACCCTCCATGCTAGCTGTAGCCACTCTAATATTTGCATTTATTCGTGTGCAATAAAAGGAAAGCGAGGAAAAAAGGTCAAAAAACTGAAAGAAAAAAATTGAAAATTCACTTCTATCTATTACTCAATATAGCATAAGGGAAATAGAAATATTGGCTGCTAAGCCCTCCTACGCGCTAAACACGTTTTCAGAGAATAATGTGAAAATTTCAACCTGTGCTGCCCACAGCATTACAAACGTTTTCTCTCTCGGATAATTAAAGCGTTAAGTATTTCGTCAAGGGCCGAGCAAAATATTTTTTTGAATTAAACCATTGGTACTCTATCTCTACGTCAAAAACGATTACCAATTCATTACTGGGATACCATGACACCGTAATTTCAACGAGAGGGCATCGTTCCTATAGTAAAAGAAACATATTAGTTGAAAATATTGAAGCGAAGGAAAAGATTCGGGAAAAAATGGCTTGGATTCTTGTGAATGACAGAGATTGACTCAAAACCCGTGGCACGTGTTCCCATTTAGAAAATAACTCGAATCAAATTGGGAGAGCGGTAAAAAAATCGAAGCATACCGTGAAATTAATAGCGGCGACGTGCTACCGAACGGCTAGCGTACCTTACGGCCAAGGTATTATGACTCCGAGAGAGAAAGAGAGAGAGACATTCGCTTAGGAATTCAAGGAACAAATCACCATCGCTCTCACCCATCTATTCCCGACACTCATGAGCTTCGTCCATATCTGCCCGACCGTTGATGCACGGTCAAGCCTAAATGGACACCATCCTCAATCCTCGATGAATCGCCCGTCGCTGACGAACAGGAGTCAAGGCATTCCACTGGGAGCACGGCGCTTAAAAGACTAATCTTTGAGACGACGATTTTTCATAATTAGGATTCGGAGGAGGGGTTGGGATGGAAAATGACGCGTCGGGAGCGTCTCGGGGGAGAGTCGGAGGAATGCGCTCTGAGGAGATTGAGGATGGTGGGAGAAGGGGACCAGTATCGAGAGCGTTGGGTAGGGAATTGAGTGCGGTGGCCCATAACGGACGCTCAGGAAACGGGGGATTGGGGAAAACTGGAGTTAGCAGCGAGGAAGGTCACTGTTCTGAAAATATCTGTCAGTTTATATCTACGTATTACTAAGAAAGCGATAGGATAAGTAGATAATGGAGGTCTCCCGAAAAGATTTGATTTTCGTGTCTTCTTGCGGATATAGCTTTTTTTCTTTACAAAATTTAAAAAAGTAGTGCGTAGGTTTTCGCAGCGTGGAGAATATCCAGTTGTCTCTTTCGGGAGCCGCCGCGTGTGGAGTTTTGTCATCCGAGCTCTTGCGTCCATCGCAGGCCGCATCATCAGGGTAGAAATTTAAAATAAATTTTATATTTAATAAATGAAATACTAACTGACATGTTTCGACAAATCGATGTCATCATCAGGTACCATGTTTAGCATCTAAACCGATGTGTTGAATCATGTCGTACCAATAAAATAAATCTGTGGAGGGAAACAAAGTTAGTATTTCATTTACGAAATTCAACTTCCTCTTAGTTGAGCCCGATACAATGGAATTTATATTTAATATTTAAAATAGGGGTAGTTTTTTCAATTTGCCTAGAGTTGTGGTTGAAACCGTCGGGACTATCTCAAATAGGTAACCAAGGAGTCTCGTAGTAATAAAACGATTGTTTCTTAAATTTAGAGTATTTGAATCGTTCATTACATTCACTCTCCCTTTTTCACTTAAGGTTTTCTCATCCTTTTCTGGTGGCTCTATGCTTGAGATTGATGAGAAAACTCAAGTGAAAACCAATGAGTGCGATTGTAAAGAGCCACTAAAACACACCAAATTTGCGAAACATATGTCTGTAAAGTTCATGTGGAAGAAGTAATGTTAGTTCACAGAGAGCAGAAATATATGCATTTACACATTTGTCAAGTCAAAGAAAATTGTGCTTAGTTTTATAGAATTCAGCGAATGTTAAATACAAGATTTAAAGAAAAACATATAATTTAGTGCTTAAGGCTACTCTATATCATTAGTGACAGTTTTTTTTCTGGCACTTATCCCTTTCAGTGCTAATGTCATAACCTTTCTGGGTCTAATCTGCCGTAAAATAATACGTAGGCATTGGAAAGGCCATCAGCATAGAACAAAGAAATATTTCCTTAACCACTAACAGCACACAGGATCAGTTACAGCGTAACAATTGCAATCTAGAGGACCTTTTCCACAACGCGCCTGGTTAGTTTACATCAAGTTATCTCATTGAAGCGAGTTGAAATGTGGAATTAAAATAGCGATGTGTTTTCGCGCCCAAATTCTAATTATTCTATTTTAGTTCTTATAAAAATCACTCAAAAAATAGTTTTCAAAATAGAAATCGTCATTCTTTTTAATTTGTCACCAAAACAATATGCTAGGAAAATAAATTCATTGCTCAGGTGACAATTTTGGCGGCTGACGTAACTTTGATATAAAATAGGTACCAGTAAAATTCTGTTTCAATATTTCTAAAGAGACAATATTTTCCAACATAGATGAAGATCTATCTCGTATTCCTTTGAATTAATAGGATGCAGTATAACACTGGAAAGTGCATGTATTTTTCTCGTAGTATCCAATGATTTAGATAATCTACATAGAAAAGATATCATTGTTCAACCCGAAGGTTGGTCTTTGATAGGTGGGGGTAGAGCTGCCCCATACTGAGACATTGGCGTGTAAAATTCACACAAACAGGGTAAGGTGGCATATCTTTCCATACCATTCCTTTCCTTGGGCCACTTGCGATTTCGTACGATGTTCCTAGACACAAAGTAGAATCGCGAGTATATTTAGTTGGGTTTTTTTTAAGGTCAAATTTTTAGCAATTTTTAGGTTGAAAACTTCAGCCCGGGACTGGAAACCTTGACCATCCGGCCTGTATCCTAGTACTGTGATCACTAAGCTACCACGACCCCCAATCCACATAGAAGGGAGGTATAATTTTGGTTTTTGTGTGTCATTACAAATATTACGTTTTTAAGTCCAATTTAACTGCTTATTTAGGAAGATTTTTACGCAATTATCAAAGTGAAATCGTTTTATATTCCCTTAAATATAACTTAAAATGCTCTACTAGGTCCTTTAAATTGAACATGGCGTTTAAAATTGCTAATTAATTTGTTTTACACTGATTATTAAATGCAACATTAGTTTCTTATGAGCAAGCACGGACGCTACCCGAAGTAATGGTTTGGTGAGTCGATCAAGCGTGCATCATTAACGGAAATGTAAAATGGCTACCTAATTTGTTTTGACTGGTTTTAAAATGCAATATTAGGTTATTATGAACAAACACGGGCGTCACCCTAAATAATGGTTGAGTCAGTGGATGATCAACTTCTTCAACCATTCAGTTTTTGAAATCAAAATGTAGCAAATGAAATAAAAGTATAAACATTATACGAGACCAATATTGGTTTTTTGGCTCAAATAAAAATACTGAGAGTGTGATCATAGAAAAAATGGTCATGGCATGTTCATTTTTGGTAAAAATAATATCCCTTTGGGATAGAAACGCCTGCTAAGGATTCCGATAATACACCGCCCACCCTCCCAGGAGCCCAACTCTGTGAGGGCGTGTTGGGTAAGGAGGGATGAGGGTGGGGAAGGAGCGAGGGTGGGAAAAGGGGTGAAGGGGAGACGCACGGAGCGGCGTAAAGACGTCCCAAGCGGAAGTGAGCAGAGTTGAGGCGGAGCGTGTGTGGCCAGTCAGGGCAGACCCATTCATCATTCTCCCTCGATGCGGTGAGAGAAAATGGGGAGGGAGGGAGAGAAAGGGAGCGAGCGGGCGGAGGGGGGGGGATGAGATGGGGGAGGGGAATCTCGAGAGCAGTCGCGAGGGAAGGCAGTCTCGAGAATTAAGAAAGGCGGAGATCGCTCGGTTGGGAGGCTTCCGCCGGCCGCTCGTGTCACGAAAAATGCACCCGCAACAGAAAAAAAATCCACAATCGTTGGTAGGTACCTACTCTACCGAATTTAGATATCTCCTTACGTAGTCCACGCCTGTGATACTACTTATTGCTGTAGAAAGCTTTTTCCAATTCTCTCCTTACAATGCGCTATCTATCCTCTTTTCTCGCTTACCTATAACTCTTTTCCCCATGATTTTTCGAGATTTTTCACATTTATTCATGGTAATAAAAATCCTTATAATCCATCTTTACTTCGTACATACATTCAGCCGAAATTGTTACTTTTACTGATGTATTGACCACACTTTTAACTATTAGTGGGCTTGAAGGCGAAAAAAGTAAGTGGCCTGGAATACTAGCCCACATCAAATGTGATTAAACTGAAAGATTTAGTCAGTCAAGGTGCAAACGTGTCTTCCTCAACACCTTTTACTGAAGTCCTTAGCTATAATCCACCGTGAAACCAATGCAATAATGCGTGAGCACTGAGTCACGGTCCCCGAGGTGAAAGTCAACTTCAAACACATGAATGCTTACTTAAAGACTCATTCAACCGCTTAAACTACACCCGCGGTTTTCCATGCAACACAATACAATCCGAATCCCATTTTCTACTTTCAAAATCTAATTTCTTTTCTGAATTTGGTTGTACTCGCCAATTCCAAATTTTTCAGGTAGGATAATAATTTCATGCTTTCAAATAGCTACACGTTTCATTTTCCTCCATCCTCTTGACAAAAGCCACTAATCGAATGCCTATTTACTATGCTCACATTATTTCCATAAAAATTATTTCTAGAAATCGACAAATCCCCTTCCATTCTCGGAAGAGGAATTTTACATCCTTCGCTCAAGTTCCCTCGTTTTTCTTAAGATACCGTCATTATTTCCTTAAACTTACCTAAACACTTCTGTAATTAGTAAAAGAACTCATTGTCCCCAATGTCCTGAAAAGGACACCACGTTTTTCTAATCCTCCTCTCATCTCGAAGTTTGATTTAATTCTCTTTTTTTTTACAGTGTACTACTGCGGATTATGATGGACAGCTGATTACAATGAGAGGTATAAAAATGGAAGAAAAATTAGGACATCCAGGATGTATATGGAGCAGTGGGGTGCTCCTATAAGTATGCATGGCCATGCCCGAGGGGAGTGGGGGGTAATAGCGCTCGGCTGTGGCCGGGGGAGGAAAGAAGGCCGTGCTGCCAGAGCTCTTTGGATAGATGGGGCGAGGAGGTGGGATGAGCGGCGAAAGATACAGAAAGAGGAAATCCTTGTCGGCCGATAAAAAGAATGGTTACACGGAGGATGCGTGGACGCGGCGCGCGCGGTTAGAATGGCGAGAAGCGAAGGCAAAGCGGGGCATGGGCTCCCCGTGAAAGTTAGCTCGTAGGCGCGAATCAGATGCGAACACTTTACGCCGTATGCGTGCTCGGAGTTGAACAGGTTATCCCTGACGGAGATAATTCTCCCCTCCCTTGAAACACCTCCGGCTCGAGCCGTGGCACGGAGCAAAATACAAAATTAATAAAAAAAAACACTTTAAGCGAACACGAGCCACCGCGAGCCGACAACTGGGGACTCAAAACCGCCGGTCCCTAAGCGACGGTGATATTAGTGGAAATGCAATTAACTGCGCAGTCATTCGATGATAGATTGGTGGATAATACTTGGGCTTTAAGCCATATGCATTAAGTGCTCGTTGATGAATTACATTAATTACCCTCAAATTGCACAGTGGAGTTTCCTCACGTAAAGTATGGTGTCGATAATAGCTACCCATGGGCCCATGTATTCACCATACGAGAGAAGATACTTAAGCAAACTTGTCTTGTAAAACACGTACCTACTATGATCTGCATGTGTACTTTATTAAAGACAAGGTAAATAATATTCAAGCCAGTTTTGAAAGTGTTCGTAATTCTACACAACTGCAACACTAGAACAAATATAACTGAGGTTTCTTCCTAGGAAAAAAAGATCCATCTGTAATATCTGAATGGAATGGAATCTGACAGGTTTGTGAAGAGGAATTGTCACCAGGATTAATATATTTTATCTTAATGAACACACAGAAATTACATCCCAAAATTTTTAACTAAGGTAAAGTCTCCCGAGGGAAAAATACTATTTGCGCTGGCTGTTCCAAATTTGCTTTAGCGTAGCGATGTTTACCATTATCCTGAACATATTAATTGAGTATTAAACATTGAATGATCCTTTATCGTTATCCAGAAGGAAATATATTTGTGTAAATGTACGAATAAATCCTGAAATGATCATGCAAATGATCGCACTCAAGCTCATACTTGATGAGTGTTCACTAAAATATGCACGTTAGTGCATTGCCTTAGAATAAAAGACCGATCGTGAGGCAGAGCGCACAAAGATAGAATTCGCTTACTCAAAAGAGCCAAGATGACGGGAAGGGCTTGCGAGCACCTGAATTATTGCATGGACTAAACCGAAGTCAAAGAGAACCTAGTGAGAATGCATCTTCCATAGGTCGACTGAGAGGGACCAATGATAAATACGCGTTCCTATGGGGTGAGATATTAAATGAGACTTCTAAATGCCCGGTGTGGTTTGAATGATGAGACCTTAGATTCACTTGGATGATGGGATCGGAATTTAAGCCCGGGGTTTGAGAAGAGTTCGACAGATGCTAAGTGGGACTGCTGATTGATGCATCGCTGCGGGATATTTTAAGTGCTCAACAATAGAAATACTTGGTTACTGCATTTAGATACGAATGATAGATGAATGAAAGAGTTGTCAATGGAGCTCAAGGATATGTATCAATAGGGGTTCCCTGTTTCTCTGACCTTGCAAATTACTCATAAAATTACAGGAAACGTAGATAGGAGGTAAGAACCTAATGAAAATTAATGGTAAGTTTCCAACCTATGGTTTAGAATAGAATTGGATATACTCTTTTTGCTGCAGATGACTAGGCAAAAGTCGTGCTTTATACAAGTTAATTTAGCGTCAATGACAACAGCAGTTTATTAAAAGACAATTATCTGCCTCACCTTTAAAGAGTAGTCTAGAGATGATAAGGTAGTTAGAAAATTTAAGTTTTAAATGATATACCTTTAAATAATTATTTACTGACAGTAAAAAGCATTTAAAATTGTTACCACTAACATTGGCAGAATAAATAACTGTGGTTGAATTCTTAATTCAAGAGTTCCTTTAAAAACTGACTTTCATGCATTAATTTTTTGCTGCGGCCAAATACTATCTACGTGATAAACTAAGATTCCCTACATCTTTTTGAAGGTGAGTGTGAAAAACTAAAATAGAGAAAGGTAAACAAAACGTCTCTGAGTTTGCAAGTAATAAACTCCATTGCAAATTGAATGTTGTGCTACTAAGTATGTGATAATGTAATTCCTCGAAATGAATTCCTCCGGTACAATATATAGCAATATATTGATATATTAATCCAGAATGGTGTAATTTTTCACAGTGGTTAGATGCGTAACGTGTCGATCTGATGACCCAAAGATCACGGTTTGAGTCTCGCCTCGGGCACGGATAAAATGATTGTCTTAGGATTTAATTACGTTTGACAGCGGCGTGACGTATGAACTGGTCCAAGTAAGCCCAGTCTTAAGTATTAACCCAGTCTTCCTTTGGACGTTAGCCTTATGTCTTGCTAAAAGAGCAGCAGTGCAGTGAATACTGGACAGCAACAGTCTTTGGAGGGGAAAAAGACGGCAAGAGAAAGGTTATGATGCAATCTGCGAAGAATAGAGGCAAAAAATACTGAAGAAGGAATGAGTGATGGTTTCAAAGCGGAAACAGGCAGCTGCCGGGTAAAATTTCGAAACCGTTTTCTGCACCAAGCGATCAGTACGGTACATCAAGAGGCTGTGCTATCTTTTTGAAGAATGAACACTGCTACGCATACCGATGTCTGAGCAAAACAAGCGAATACGGTTAGGTAAGAGCCAAGCTTACAACTTCGAAGGGCATCCGAGGCTGTGGCGGTAGGAGTCGACAGATTTCGAGCAATCACCAGTAGGAAGGAGCTGAGAAGCAATTAGTGAAAGTGAAGGACACAACCGCAAATTTTTAGATTCTTCGATGACTCCGCACATTTTACACGAAAGTTCATTCTCTACGGTCGAATTCAATTCAAAGAGTAAGATTTGTAGATTCCGCTGTGAATAAACCTTTCAACGGAATACCAGAAAAGCAGTTAATGGTCGTGAGGACCTCTGAAAGAAAATAAAAATACTTAAGTATTAACTACAACAGTAACAATACAGAAAAACCATTAGAAAAATGTTGATAATTTTTCTGTACTTATGGAATTGCCTTTAGATCACTAACCACATATTTGCATGTGCTGCAGCTTTGAAATATTTGGGGGGCAGCGCATAAGAGACTAAAATATCGAACGAGTGGTAAATAATTTTCTAAGGAAAAAATAAATAAAACAAAGATCTAATTTTGCACTGGTAAGGCCTCACCTGGGGTATGAATCGATCGTCTAAGATCCGACGGATAAAGGTTTGTTGGTTAGTTAGAGGAGGCGACCAACAGCTGAGGTCATTTGCGACACATAGGATAGGTGAATAATTGGGTAATGGTTGGAGTTTTTATAGAAAGGAGGAAGGGTGTAGAGAAACCCGGCGTCGGCATTAGCCAACTCTCAACGAAAGGCGCCAAGGGGACCACGGCTTAACGTCCCTTCCGACGAATGGATAACTGAACTTGAAATAATCTCCGCTAGACAATCAAGTGGGGAAAAATCCGTCACAGAAAAATCCGCCACTTCCAGGAATCGAACCCGTGCCCTCGGGATGGGAGGTACTCTAGCCACCACACCAACCCGATCACCACAAAATAACAGCAGTGGAATACGCCTTTTGTTAGCAATCCTTAAGCCTGGTCCAAACAGTACGTTTTTCCCGGATGGATTTCCTGCGTGGAGTGCTGATGGGTGCCATGCGTGCTCGCTTGCTGGAAACGCTGACTGCTGTCCGGCTGCCCTGACGGCTAGCTTGCTTGATTTCGAGTTTCGGTCCGGTGCTATTTTCCTTGCGTGTTTTGCTGATGGATATTGTTGCCGGCCAATCATCGTTCAGCTTTGAATCACGTGATCAAAATATAGGTCCAGCCTTTGAAAGGATTGTATGGTTGACATTTCGTTTAAAAATGAGTGCAAATCTATAGACTAGGGATTAAGTTGCGGTACTTATCGAAGCACATAGAGACGAAACTTGTTTATATGCAGTTCGTACCTAATCGTAACTATCACTGTAAACTTCTTCGTGCTGAGGCTCTAAGAAGAGTGAAGAAGGAGGATAGCTCGCTACGTGTGAACCGACAACCATCAGCGATGCCAGCTTAGCGGCCACCTTCGTCGCCCGCTGAGTAGCACGCACGAAATCCAGCTAGCTAGCACTCAAGTAAAAACGCGCCGTGTGAAATGGGCATAAGTTACGTTCAGAAAGAATATCTCGGCTATTAGAAGAAATTGGTCGGGAAACCCTGTAGACTAAGAGGCTCTGTTTTCAAGATTAAATTTACTGAAAAATCAAATCACATGGGTACGACCCCGTCACTAGAGACACATTTCAACCCCCACCAGCACCAGCAAATTACACCAGGAAAGCATGAAAAAGCGACAAATTTAGAGCTATTAAATTTAGGACCAATAGACTTAAGGATTCGTTTTACCTACGCAGGAACATAACTTTGTTTTCAGGAGAATTACATCTTCACGACTTGTGACCTTCTTCATGCCTCACGCTCTGGCAGCGGCTCTGCGGTATCATGTGGTTGTGTATCACCAAAAAGGAAAAAATCCGTTTTCAATTGGTAGTGTTCTAACAGAAGAGTGTTGCAGCTATCGAGTGCTTAAATTTCTAAGGCCAAACTTTTGTCGGCATGCATACCTAAACTCATGGGCGTAGCCACGGTGGGGGCAGGGTGAGGCTCTTGCCCCCCCCCCCTCCTGGCTCATCAGTCAAATGAAAAATTACTGGTCAACTAGCTGAAGGTCCCCATTGAAATTCAATGAGAGGAAGAATTATAATAAATTCAAATTTTATTAATAAATCTTAACATTTCGCATTAAGGTGCAAAAACAAACTTGAGTTATGGAACGTTAACTTATTTTTGCCCCCCCCCCGTAGAACATTCTGGCTATGCCACTGTAGGCTACACTTAGAAAACAGTTCTTAATGAACCAATTGATTTATCGGGAAAAAAAACTCGTGAGAAACTATAATTTGTAAGTTAGGTGTCTAACAACTAACTTTCCTTTCCCCGCCTCTCGTCAAACCTAGCGCCAAAGTAACACTAGTAAAATTGCCAATTACAAAATATACCTGACAAGTAATTTCAAATTCTTTTTATACCCTGACCAGTTAGATCGTGATATACGAACCATTTTGGATGAATATTACAGCGCATTTCTTCTGAAATCAACGGAAAAAATTGTATCTCTTCAATTCACATTAAGAATGCCACAGAATTTTTGCCTCATAAGACCAATTAACAACACAATTTTCTCAAAATATATATAATCGGCACAGCTCCACCTCACATAAGAAAAAGACTCCAATAGAATTTCGATTGCGTAAAATGTTGGAACTTTCAAAACCTCTCGTTAAAATCAAAATACACAGCATATGTTAACGGAAACAGGTAGTTACCATAGTATGATATCATCGAAACATTTGACCAATATTACACGGAAGATGTCTCAGTGGAGCATAAATTTCGAAAAAAATATCGATGGCAAAAAAAAAACGATTATTGATTCCGGTGTTACAGAGAAATCGCCTCACCACGGAGTTTCGGAAAAATATCTCCCGACGCCAATATTCTGTCGAATCGGACGGCTCAGCTCGACCTATGGGTATCCATTTAAGTGAAAGATGAGAAGCGTTGAGAAAGGGAACGATCCACTCAACCTTAAAGGCAGCAAACCCATGCCTTCACCCCCTGCCTTCACTCCTCGGCAGGAATTCTAGCACCACTCACTCATTAACCGCCACGAAATCTTGAAAAAAAAGGAACGCACGATCAGACCCGGAGATGACCTTGCATGACCCACCTCAAAAAGATAAGCATTCTCAATTTCATGCCCATCAAGAAGAGGATGAGGGAAGGATGAGTTGCCCTTTGAGTGCACGGATTCCTCCTCTCCATGCGCCCCCTCGGTAATTTAGTCCTTGCTGTATTTTTAAGTAATTTGGGACGATGGATGCATGTATCTCGGGCGAGTGATGAAACTCCCGAGGCCCTTCACGTAGCCCCTTAGCTGGGAAGATTTCCAACACTTCATGCTTCCCTTGGCACCCAACACGATTGGTGTGCACCGAAAAAAATCTTAAAAGTATACATACACACTCTCACACACATGCGCAAACTTTCCCACGGACTCGCCCACACGCACGGAGGCTAGCGGCTCGGGCTTTCTTTTCCATCCTATCCCCCCTTCTCTGTTTTCATCAATGGAGGCGACGTGCCGCGGCGAGAAAGGACGATCATACATAACACACACGCACACACTCTCGCTTGCTTATTGATCGATTCGCAGACTCACGGCGTGGTTCTCATGAGGGTGAAAATTCTCATGGGGATAAATATTGAGTCCCATCCCGCCCCGCGGCCATTATTAATGGTATGGGAGTCCTTCGATAAACAGTTCTGGCGCCTGGTCTTTCTGAGGATGCCACACATGAGTTGCATCATTCCGACATGTTGAAATGGGATTGCAAAACGATGTTTGAATGTGACCGAGATCCATTCAAGCAGCCTATGTTAAATGACAAAGGCTCCTCGATTGTCTGCAATTTTCATGCTCTCGGTCCAGGTTTCTTATTGCCTCTTTTTACTAAGATAGCTCCATCATCGCCTGCACTTGCCGTGCAGCTCATGTTCCATTTGCATCCCACTTCTGAAGATCAATAAAACATTGCATTGATTGCCATTTAAATTTAGGCATGAAGGTGGAAGTTTACGGACGATGCTCTCCTCCATATTCGACAAATGTTCTGGTTCATTAGTTAACTAACACTGATAGATTAAATTACCATTTTAGAACAAACACGTCATGCAAATCAGTTGCTATCTGGCATCTATATAGCTAAAAAAGGGGCCATATTCTCTATGAGGCAGATGTTTCAATTGTTTGATGCATACTCTTAAGGGAGGATAATGAATTTTCTGGGATATACACCATAATAATTAGGTAATAATTGGATAAGAAATACAATCAAGAAAAATAAAGTGAAATTAGAGGAAATGAGGGTAACTAGAAATCGAGACATGCCTACTCTATTGAGCGGTACCAAGGAATTATCGGCCATAGGTACCAATAAACGAGCCGAACGTGGCTTGGAATACTATCCACGAAGCACTGAAGGTGGAAAGGGACCAACGAGAAACCTAAGTCGATATCAATGGGCAATTGGTTGTTGTTATCAGGTTGTGCCATTTTTGCAATTAAGAAAAGATGGGAATTTTTGATTGGGGAAGGTACTTCCAGTAAAGAAAAGTGGAGAAAAACCTGTCATCGGCGTTAGCCTGCTCTTAACGAAAGGCGCCACAAACTCGACGTTTTAACGCCTCATGCTATTGGCGAAGTGCTGAGCCTAAAATAATCCACATAGTGTTTAAGAGGGAACTGGTAGTCAAATGAAACATCTTTCATCGCCGGGATTCGAACCCAGGTCCTTGGGATGAGGGATAGTACCGTAGCTGCCATAACACCACCAGTATTTGGTTACGCTTCCAACAGCCCTTCGTTGTACACCTACGGAAGATTTTGCAATGCATTGAAGCACACGAAGCATTCGCGAATTTTACGCAACATTAAAAAAGAATGTGGGAATCACGAATTCGTTAGAGAGACTTAACCAAAGTGAATGATGCTATTGCATGAAGCGGCATCGAGAGAATCACTCATCAGACGACAAGTAACATTTGTGTTACATTCTTCCCTTCAGATTAACTTCACCTACTACTCGGGACTCTATCAGTTATGTCATGAAAATATTAAGTGCTACCAGAGAGTAATGACGAAAGCTCGTGGAAACCAAAGGCTTCCAAGGGTTTGAAAAATCTCCAGCATTACATTTTTTTCTCGGCTTTATTTACAAGATATTCTCCTGATAAACTTTCTCACGGATAGCCCGAACGTGAATACAAAATTATCCACTTAGTTTTGAGACAGAAAAATGAAGGCACTAAAGATAAAAAATATAAACTCTGCCCTTCAATATTTACTTTAACTCCTTAGAAAATTTTATACTTCTATACGCATATCAACAAAATGTTGCATTTAGGATAAGTACTCCCTAACATTGAAATAATGAAAACACTTTATTTGGCCGACCTATTCAGTGGATGATATGCCTTAGTGCTTAGTTCTATATTTACCGTTCGAAGGTAAAAACTTAAAAATGATGACAAATATTTGCCTGTAAGAGTCCACTCAGTAGCATTGTTTTTTCATAGCAATACTATAGTCTCTGCAGTAGAAAATTAATGGCATCTCCTGAGTCATCTCCAATATTATTAATCATTTCCAAAATTAACGGGTAAGGAACGGTTTTGCCATGAAAAAATAACAGAAAATCAAATTTCGCCAGATAAAAATAAATTTTTGTTTGTTAAAATCATTACTTTTGCTAGACAATTCCATCAATACTCTCAATAACATGAACTGTTTAAGTAGAACTGCCATCAAGACTAAAATATGGCTTCTTTTACTAATCACATATCTTGAGATTCGCGTTTATATGCACCGTTAACATCAGAAAACGACCAGCGTCTACTACATGTAACATCGAGCTAATTCATGAAATGTAGCAAATATGAGAATGCGTGAAGTATATGCCACGGAAACAACCACCCTATATGTAGGGAAATGGGTAATAATCATCTACACACGCCTAGTGTACTCGGTGCTCCTTAATTGTATCCTAGCTAAGGAAAGAATATTATTTTTTATTGTTTTTTTTGCCTTGCACTACTATTTACAGTCCCAAAATTCATAAGTAGAGAAAAAATATCAGCTTTGATTGCCAATTGGATGGAATTCATCCGGGCACTTGATTTGCGAAGACGCTGTTTGAGCTGAATGGTCAGCAGAGGAGAATTTGTGGTATAAATAGCGAGTCGGTTATAGGCGTGTAAAATTTTAAGAATGCCCACCGTGTCTGACCTCAACTAAAGATTGCTAACGCAGCTCAATTAGTCCACTTCCTCGCGAGTCACAAAACCACACGTCTTTTGGCTTTCTCCAGACGCTTTTCATACTTCCGTATCGATGCATATTTTATTTTACTTTTTTTAATTTCCAACGACGCCGTAAACACCGTCACATTTGGGCGTGATTTTTTTATGGTTCTCTCCTTCCCCGACCCCCCCCCCCCTCCCCCCCAAGGGTTCAGCCCTCACCGGGAAATTCGCGCTCGGTCACAAAGCGTAAAGGGGTGAGGGAGGAAAGGAGAAATTTTTACGAGTATTGTGGAAGCGGCGCTTAAAGTCCCAGTCGTCCCACGGCTCTCAAGGGAAGAGAGAAAATAATGGTCGCCGCTTCCGATCGCGATAAATAAGCTATTTATTACTCCACTCATTCCCTTAAACAGCTCTCCGCCGTTTTATCCCGGATTTGAGACACGAGGAAGATCCACTTTTTCCCTCAGCGCTAGCGGGGGCGGTGGCTACCACCTCACCACGAAGATGAGCTCATTAACACTTATCACGTCCCGTGGATGGTGGGCTTCCAGAGGGATTTAACCAGCATTCCTTTGGTTTGAAGCTGGCCGCGCCCTCGGGATAGGTAAAGTGATATCTGGATACGAATCGATGTTCTCGCTCCCTCTCTCTCTCTCCACCTAAGGCCTTCGGAGAAAACGCTCCCGATGTTTGCGTGCGATCGGGAAAGTGGATCGCCCCAGCACTCTTTCGTATCTGGCGTGGGAATCGATTGATTCTCTCCACCGGTGGGCCGAGCGCGTGTGGTCCATTAGCCAAGGGGGCGGACGTCCCCGAAAGGAACGGAATTGAAAAATAGTCACGCGATATCCCTTGATCGTGCCACATTTTATGTAACGTATCCCCTAATATGAATCATTTGTTAATGACCATGGCTCATGGTGGAAAAAAATATCGGTGTGCTTTGAGGTCTGGAATCAGATTAGATTGTCTCATCTAAGATTCGTGTTGAAAAATAGTTGTTAGCTACCTAATGCCCATATACTTATTTCTACATTGTTCAGTATAGTCCACATTCAGGAATGGAAAACAAAAATCGTGGAGTGAGTTAACACAAGGCAAACAAATCCTTATCGCTAATACTTTACATCTGAATTCAGTTGACATACATAAATATCCATCACATTACCACATTCCCATTCCTCGTTTAGAGAGATAATCTATATTAGCTATGAAACAGAGCAGCACATGGTTTTCCAATAGGGAAACAGGTCACAATTTCAGCCAACATATGGATAAACCTTTCTTGTCAAGGGAAATTTAGTTGTTTCCAAAAAAGCGCACATGCTGATTTATGGTACATTAAGCTTTATAATTGCCATATTTTAAAGTAAAGCCATTAAAAGCGGAGTATTTATGTTAGATTTAACATTACTAGGAATAAATATGACTCGGATACCTAAGAGCAAAAGGACTAATACAAAACAGTATTCAATATTTGATACATACTCCTATTAGACCGATTTTCTTGAGTATTAGAGAAAAACTCTTATGAGAAATATGGAATTTCATGGCGTGAATAGAGGTACTAGTCCATTCCATGTGGTTTCCCCGTCAATCATCTCCGTGGAAGTTAAAATGGTATATGTCGGGCACTAATTTTTAAAAACACATACAAATATGCGAAAATGAAGTTCAACCCGTTAAATGCTAGAAAACACATCGTAGAGAAAACATATTTCCCTTTAAAAAATTCTATGAATTACAAAGGAAACTAATTCCAGATTCAAGCTCAAAAGCAAAGGAATAAAATGCCTCTGGGAGGTGTTTTTTGAGGATTTCAATAACATGTATCAATAAGTTAGCATGATTGATTTTTAATTATTTGAGTGTAGGTATTTAGTGTTCGCGGGAGAACATTAGAAGTGGTCGAAGATCCTCATTAATGCTTCTTTAATTGCTGCAAAAACTGTTGTCAATTTTGCCGCAGTCCCTTAGTCACATTCCTTAAGGAGACAGCTCATCAGATTTGGGATTGAGGCAGTTTGAAGATGTGGAAGGGTTCGTATCCTGCCTCAGGCAACTTATAATTTAACGATTTATGCTCCGAGGGATGGGACGGAAAGAGAAGTAATTACGGTTGCGAACGACCGTAGTCGTCAAAACACCCCGTAAAACCAAACACTACCTCTCAATCGCCCGGACAGAGGATTCAAAGCATCGATTATTTTTATCTTACTTTTTCTTTTAGAGAAATAGCAAGTGTGTACGCTCAAAGAGAATGAAGAAGAAAGGCCTTTGGGATTAATGGAAAAATGTCCATCATTAATTTACCTGTTTTTAAGTAATCATGAAAAATAGCCATCAATTTGCGGTGACACCCTGCGGGGCACAAAAAAAGTCATTCCCTTGAGCTACATTTTATGGCAATCGCTCAGCCTTTCCTCTTTTTTGCTCCACTAGCTCGTTAAGAAATAGAGCCTTTTCATTCAAAAAACGGCGCACATAGGCTAATAACGGTGGTTATAAAACCGCATCGGAAGGAGCTCCTTTGATGCCTGCCCCAGAGCGCTGGAAAGCTTAAGAAAAGGAATGAAGCATGAGTAAGAGAATGAGTGCAGATCTCTCAAATGGCTTTAAAAGGGGTCAGTCTCCTTAACTATGTCCACTAATTCGGTTGCAAATCTCTCCAAAGAGAATCTAAAAAATAACGGGTTTCTGAAATGATTACACACTCCTTTATCTTAACAGTGCTTCGCGATGGATGTTATTCTTTAAATATTTCGGAAGTGCAAAGAGCAGACCGATAAAAAAACAGTCTTAACACGTCTTTTTCATTTCTCGTAAGAGTGAATCCCCACGGTTCTGTACATTCCTGTGTTGCTAACTCAAATCGGGAACCCACATACCCTAATTTGCGGATCTGAAATTAAGCTTTGGAGTAACCTATATTGTTGAATATATAGCAAAAAAACAAATGCGGGTCGTACTGTTGTAGAAAAATGTTACATACATCTGGAAAGCAATGTTTAAGATCATAAAATCCAATTTTCGAATTGAGAAAAATAAGGAATGTTGTCATAAATCTTCGAGTTGTTATGGATAATTGCATGCACGTAAATCTACGTCAAATATTATCTCAATATGTTTCCTGTTACATTCAAATTAAGTACTGAAAGAAGTTAAAATGTATAGATTTCAATTTTGTCTATAGAGAGAAGAAAAAAGATTCAATAGAAAGATTTAAGCTTTATTAAACGAAAATATATGCGTCCATAGATTAATTCCATCATTTCCTAATCGTCAATAAATGAGTGTTGATTACATGAAAATTAAACGGTTGATTACTGAAAAAACAACGCCTTAACCAATGCCTATGTTAGTGTATTAACGTAGTATTTATGATTCATACCTAGTAATGAGTATACATATAGTGAAAGATAACAGAAAGCTATGATTTTAAAGACTTAGGGTAGCTATTTGTATGAAAATATTGATATTAACGTAATTAATAAATATTATATCCAGGTTACATTTATCCCTACTCTACGAATAATGCACATGAATGATAAATGGAAATCATGAAGAAAGAAGTACTAAATGGCTTTCTCGGATGACATAAAAGAATCATAAACACCTCTTTCAACCGTTTTTTGAATTTTTATTATTCGATTAAAAAATAGCTACTAATCTCCCGTATGCATGATACGTGGTACATGTATGATGAATATTCAACCCTTGCTGCACACCTGCATGGTAGCCCTCAGAGTATAACATAGAACTTGATGAATAAATATTGAAAATAGTAAAATAAAGAGAAAAATCTTTATAATTTGAAATTCCTGCCAAATTGTGACAAAATATTCTAGAAATAAAGACGCTGTACACACTGATTAGGTCCTCTCCTATAACTCACTCTTCAGAAATTGAAGTTATATGTACCTCAGGTTCAATTCAAAAATTCCATTCAAGAAGTTTAGATGGTGATACGGCACAAGCAACTTCTTCGTTGCATATGAAACTGACTGGTTATTGGTGGTAGATTTTAAAAGTTATTAAGCTCAATGACGAGAAAATTTTTAGAGTCAAGGTTAGTTCCTTCCTCTGTGCAGCCTATGGTTTTCCATTAATATCCATTACCTAGAAAATCACTCAGCCTGGAATAAGCTGGACGTGTTTGTTTGTCTTTTTCGAGTTCGTTCCATGAATCACCGGTCAGCAGTCCAACACTGTACCCACTGGGCTACCACGGCGTCTTGAAACATGATTAGGTTAAATAAAATCCTGTAATGTTTATATTCGGTACTAAAAGGTAGGGCTAATATGGAACCAACCTAAAAATCTTGAACGACGGTCATGTTACCTACTATGTAAGTTGCATAACAGGCGAAAGAAAACTTTTTCAAGCAAGAGTAGCACATATTTTCAAATATAGTAACCGGAGCCTCAAAAAATTGAGATGATGGCAATTTCTTCCTAAAAGATTTATTAGTATTAGAAAGTAATGAGCATTTCAGATACTATTCTATATATCAATAATTCATAAGAGAGATCACATTATTTTAAATCTCAAATGCAAGAATCATAAAAACAATACCCTCTCGTATCTACTAGGAAACAGAAAAAACTTACCCCTACGAACTTCCCAAACCTACGTAACTCTTGAGTTCGCGGTCACTTTGCAAGGTGGCACAATACGCCCTGAGAGAAACGGTTGGAATAACGGAGGTATGCCGTAAAAACGGTGGGAGAGAATGAGAGAGTGAGAGAGAGAAAGAATGGAAGGTGGGCAGGTATAAATGTTAGTGTATAGGCGAAAAAAAAAGATCTCAGCAAAGGATTGACAATTACTGGACGCAGAGGGCGAAGTCGAAGAAGGATAAGACGAGAGCCAGGAATCCTGGGAGGGTGATAAAAAAATGACGCACGGCCGCGTACTCAGAGGAACATAGCGATGTTATCAAAGCCCAGTGCGGCAGTACCGTAAAGAATACGCCTGATTGCCGCATTTACGAAGCGAGGGGACAAAGAAAATGCAGGAGAATGGGATGGGAAAGACAAAAGAAGGTCTAGCCATGGTCATAACAAAGGAAAGGTGAAAATTGTGAAAAATAAGATGCTCACGGCTGAGAATGAAACCGTGGACCTGGGCATCACCCAAAGAGGAGAATATTTCTCTATGGAGAGTTAATGTTTTCGTTGCAAATAAAGAAAATATTTATGGGCATTAAAGATATCAATCATCATTTATTTGCAAAGGACTAGAACCTCAGTGCAGAGTGAGTTCCATACAAGTCCTTAACTGGTTTTGTAGCTAAAAAAAGCAAAGCCGGGTAGGAAACTCGTTCACGGGTTCAGATCCCACCGCTTGTATGAACGGTTTATCAGGGTAAAGAACGTTTTCCATGACGGGGCGATATGATCTCATCAGATTGAACCTTTTCTTGCATGACTATACTATAAATTAATATATTTTATGAAAGGTAGATACCTTTCATACAGGGTGATACATTTTTATTGGTGGCTTTATTGCACGCGAAGCTACAGCATTTCCTAAAAGAGTTCCACTAATTTGCTTATTTTAGAGTAACAGTAGGAATCACAATGAAGTCCTTAACTTTATACCTTTTCTTGAGATTAATTTATGTCTGGTGTTATATCATCCTCTGCTACACATCCTTACGGTGGCTTGCAGGGTATTATGTAGATGTAGTTCATTTGAGGCATTGAGCTTAAGCACTTAAAGCAGAGTGCTCAATGACGGCAAAATTATCAAGGACTGGAGTAATATTATATGACGTCTACGATAATCGCCTTTTAGAAAGAAAAAAACAATTAGATGTTGATAGGCAAATATTTTTCTTACCAGTGGTTACTCCGAAACTTAATTTCCTTAACTGGGTATCGAGGAATCAATTTGCAGGTCAAACCTGCGAGCCACGACGCTACCCAGGCTTAATGATCACAATCGTAACTTTTTAAGGACAGGGAGGATGAAGATAATATTTATAGGCTAGGAATATCTCGCGCACCATTTAGATCCATCAACTGTGGCATGCTTTGGGCAGAATTTGACTCCGGAAGAAAGGAAACTAAAGATAGTATTTAATAAGAATAGAGAAAGATGAAATGAAAAGATACATTATACCTAGTCCAGATATGTATTTTCGTTTGGAGACATTCGGAGGTTAAAAGTAATTACAAAACGAGAGAGGTGAAGACATTCGGGTTGGCGCTGAAAAAAATTCCAAACTGGAGTCAGGGGGAGCAGAGAATAGGGTGTTAGTTCGACCGAGGCAAACAAATTACTCAATCACGTCCATCGCAGAGGCTATGAGGCGGGAAACGTACGGAGAGAAAGAAATGGAGGAAATAGGCATCAAAATCAAGACTAAGGGAGAAAGATATTCCGTTCACTCGAGGGTAGAGCGTACACGATTCGGACAATTCAAATATACCCAGTCGGAAGCCTTCACTCTTCACGTGGGACGATGACGCAAGTGAACGGAGTATGCCTGAAACCCACTCCCCTACTTCCCGCGTCTTACGCGTCGGATCGCGGGGCGCAGGAATTCCGCGAGTCAGGGATAATTTCTTTTCGTCTCGAAATCTTTCTAGGAGTTTCGCCGGCACGTCCCTGGCAGACTGGACCCGAGATCTGATAACAATTTAAGGGCCGAAATTGGATTCCTCCGCAAGCCTCAACTGATGAAGTTTCCAAATTTTTTCCCTTTCCTCCAATTTTATCTTTGAATTCAATTTCGATCTCGGAGAATTCTTCTTAAATGACCGCAATAACAACGTTATTTTCAGCGGATTTGGAGGGATTATATCAGTTAAAATTCTTAAATACTTGGTAACGCCAGCAAAAAAAGCTGAAAAAACGGAAAATAACTCCAAAAACCAGAAAAACCAGAAGGAAACCAATTGATAAAAGTGTTTTTTGTACAATCAAAGAACTTTTTTACATTTTACTTTTCAGTTGGCAAATACATATATGACTAAGATAAACTCAGACAGTCTTGGAAGCAGAATAGGTTTATATTTTATTGCCATCAGCGTTTTTTATTTCAAAAGGTTTGGCATTACATTAGCAAAGAGATTCGTAATTAACAATATAAAAATTCTTCCAGCGAAAGAGTTCTAATTTTTAGCAAATGAAATGCAAATAGTTTCAGCGAATGGCAGAAAAAGCTTGATACAGGATAACTGAAACGTGGTTAGCGATACGAAGAACAACGCAAACAGGAGCACGAGCTCACTCCGATATTTTGATCGCTATTAATTAACGGAAGTAATTGGGAAGCGTTTCGGTTTGTACGGTATACTAAAGTTTCCGTAATGCAACATCATTCAGGAAAACGGTGATAAAAAATTCAACGGGCATGTGTAGAAAATCTGCGAAATACAGAATGTGAATTTTAGTTCAAACTGAAATGAATAGCAACTTATATAAGTACTTTCGTTATAACCTATTTACCTAATATTTGAGGTTCATGACTATTTTTCTATTAAACCAGAGAATGAATTTAATGTTGCCTTATTGAGCGCCTCTATGCTATTCCAATTGATCATTTTATCACTGAGCGTATTGCCACATGAATGAAAGTTCCCTCCATGTGATTCTAATTTAAGTTAAGTGCATAAAGTCGCCAAAATCAAATTATAATCCGTTTTCGGGTGAAAAATAACGGGAAGAAGTTTGAACTTTGGAGAACACCCCTATAAGTTCCTCATTCCTACCTATATGCTTTTTATCCGTGAACTAACTCGGTAGCCGGCCTCTCCAAGGCTCTAATTTTTGGAGTTAGATTGGGTAGTGGTTAGAGTACTGCCCACTCACTCGGAAGGCCCGAGATCAAATTCCGGCACTACATTTCTTTTTCTCTGGTAAAGCATCCATTCCGCGAGTGCTTTGTGAAGAACAATTGAGTTCAGTGCTCCAACCGTCAAATGGGACGTTAAGCCGTGGTCACCTAGGCGCCTTTTGTTATGAGTAGGCTAATAAAGACGCTAGGTTTCTTTCCACCCTTCTTACTTACCCTTCCATTCCCATCCCTGCACCGTTCCTCCCGGCGTGAAGCGCTTTTAAGAGCGGATACAACCTTGAAAACACAAATAATGATGTTCTATCTCCTTCGAATCCCAGTGAGCACTAATTCTGTGGTGGTACGACCAGTTTCCGCATGATTTGCGGCAGTGGGAGACTATCACAACCAAAATTTGGCCAAAACAGAAGCCGTCTTAAAGATTTATCTGGTTACCGTGCAGCGGAAAAATTAGATACGATCAAATACGAAGGAAAATTGCGTATTTTATTCTTTTACTTGATCAAAAAATACGATGTTCTTTCTCCCTATCCTTGAAATTCAATGAATATTTTATTTTAACCGTTATTTGGGCTACAAAGATCATACAGGCATGATTTATAAAGCGCGAACGGCTAATAGTTTTCTGTCGAGGAAAACAAATGGAGGCACTTCAAAATTTGCAGTGAAAACGTATAACATGCGGATCTCTTGCTATCATATTGATAAAGTAAACAATCTCCTTTTGGCATCCTAGAAATACACTCGCTACGAGCATGAAAACAATTCAAGGGCATTATTCCCAATGAATTTTCTAGTTTAAACGCACACATCAACGTAATCAATGCACTTTGACTCTGATTCCGTAACGCTTTCAATTTGATTGCGAAAATTAAGGAGGGAAAAGTCGTATTTATTGCACCGCTATTGAGATCACGAGAGCCGGTTGGGCAAGAGGATCTATCCTGGAGTATGGAGTCTTATCTCTGGGCCGGCGTGAGAATAAATAGTACATATGCAAGTCGGGAGCGATAGAAAAAGAGAGAGGAGGAGGAAGACAATGTGGTTCATTCTGAGTGGGCTGCGGAGGGAAATAGGGAGGCGAACAAGTGTGAGAGCGAACACAATTGGTGGGGAAAAGGAAAGAAATATAGAAACGTCTGGTTGTTAGCAACCAGAGGTTGAGGTTGGGAGGGGAAGGGTGGTAGGTTGGATGGGTTGGATGCAGGGGTGAGATGAGAGCGGAGCGTCCCAGAAGCAGGTGTAGTACCCCCTTCCAACTACTCGTGTTAGTATGTAACGATCGTGTTTCGTCTTCGCCTCCCTCGGCGCACCAGGGGGAGGGGATCGCGCCACGCACCCCTCCTGCCCCACCCTTCTCCGACTCAGAACACACGCATGCCCCCACCCCAACTCCCCCCTGCCACTCTTCTTCCTCTCCGTCCACTCAACCCTCTTTCGCCAAAGAAGAAGAAAGGATTTTCCTTCACGAACGGGAGCAAAACTGGACGGGAGGGAGAATGTCCGAGGGAAATAAATAAGAACAAAGGAATTTCACCCCCCTACCCCTTTCTTTTCCCAAAAGGGACTAGCGCGCGTGTGACCGCATGTGTCCTCGTGTGTGCTTGCGTGTGTGGGTGGGCGGAAAATGGACGGCGAGGAAAGGTTAAGGAAGGGGGAAGAGGAGAGCAGGAGAAGATTGGCTGGAGTTCTGGTAGGGACACTGGCATTTCATGCCTGTTACCCCTGTTCAGACCTCGGCAGTGACCAAGATTTGCGCTTATGATCGCTATCTTTCGATTAACGTTAAGTTTGGGTCTTCATCGGAAGAAATGACAAATAATCTAGAGTAAGCCGTGAGAAGGTTGATACTAACTGTGATTTTATTCAAGCTTCTCCTCGGGGGTGAAAACTACCATCTTTAACAAACTGTGCACCTATTGTTAAGGGCTCAAAGAAATAATCGGATGTACACCTCACCTGAAAACGTTTGCCCTTACCACTGTAATAACATAGCAAACTAACATACAACCATCTTCTTCCACCCACCGCTGAGGTGACTACCATCGTGTCTATAATCGCAGAGGTACATACATAGTACTAAGACAATACAAAAGCAATAATTAATGAGTATCGCAACTCGTATTTCTGCGTCTACTAATTTGACAACAGAAAGCTTAATGGCATACCAGAGGCTAATGGCTAACCAAAATGATATGCATACTAAGAACAAGATTAGGTACAATTAATCCATTTATCCAGGAAAAATTACCACCGCTTCAAATAATTCGAGGGATTCCTCTTTACCAATCATGGCCTTCAACTTGAAATTCATTACAAGGAATATGATTTTTATCTGTACTGGCTGGAATAAAAATTACTTTATACAAAAATTTATATTTCTTACAGGATTGCTTTCAATTACCGTCAAAAATGATTACATCTCCTTTTGCGAGCACTGGGATCCTACTCAATGAGTTATAACTACCGATGCACTTAGAAGGGAGAAGGCAATTCAAAGTCGCACGTGGTGTGATTTCCGCGGAAATATTTAGGTATCATTACAACTAAGTAAAATCCTTGCATTAATTAAAATGCAACATAGAAATAAATTACAAGATTCTCATTACTCTTGAGTACGATGCTAACACACCGATGATGGTGGAAATTAATGGATAAATATTTCCAGCACGCTCAATGAAATTTCTAATGACGTAATTTCCACTCACGGCATTAGGTATTAGTTTTAAATAAAGGCTTACACATCAATAACTACTCGATTATTATCACGATATTTCCGGCACTTCTTCCAGCTTAATATTATAAAAGTACATGCTTTTGCGTGAAACCATCTCAAATAAAACTCGTCTTACCGTTTTAATGTACGTTGCTGCTACACGATGAAACTAGGCACGCATGCAGCAGGAAAATTCTGTTCGCGCGCGGTCCCCATCGGCGGCGAGTATAAGTGAGAGAATAAATAAGCAAATAAATAAACCTGGGGCTTGGAACAAAAATAAATAAATAAAAGGAGCCAGGGTGAGATCCCAGAACCAGCACCCGATGACGTGTGCGGGGAGTACAAGGAAATTCCCACTTCCAAGGGAAACACAGGAATCAGCGAAGAGGAGGAGGGGTTAGTCGGTGAGCCTACCCAGTGGAATGGACACGAGGAAGACGTCGGGTTATATACGACCTCTTCCGCGAACGCGCGCGCTCTCTCGGGATGCAAAGAAGTTCCCTTGCTCCTTCCCCTCACTCACCTTGGTCCACCCAGCCTTCCAGATCGCGTCGTCCATCCCACAATAAGCTCTCCCGTCCGGCGGTGGCCGACCCGGCTTCCCCGCGAATCCAGCGGCCGCTCTCCGGGACCTACCCCATCCTCCTACCCCATCTCGACTCGAGATGCAACCTGGGAACCGGGCGGATCCGCCTGCGATGCGTTCCACTATTTTTTTTCTCTTCTCTCGGCCCTCCTTCTACCACTTCTCTCCCCTGAAGCATTCGCCAGGCGTTCCGGAGTGTTCCGCAGACCGCGCGAAATAGGGTGCATCGATAATGGGAACGTGCATGGGGACGATGAGTGGAGGGAAAAAGTGGGGGCAGTGGGGGATGGTTGAAATTCTCCACCGGTGATCAAAGATCACCTTCGAAGCCCCTCGTCGAAGGGTGGAGCGAAGTACCGCCAGGCGCGAGGCAATGGAGCAACTGCAAGCATTCATCCGATCCGGATTCTATTGAAGTGCTTCCGAGAATCGGAAATTTCGCGGTCTCCATCATGAATATATTCGCGAGGTCAGCCTTTCTATCGTTTTCTCTTGGCATTAACCCGCATAGACACGTTGGGAGCTATTGGAGGGAGTAGACCAGGGGTCAGCAAACTGTGGATTGCGAACCAGATTTGGATCTGAAATATTATAGAAAATGAAAATAAAACTATCACAACTTCCTATACAATGTATATTGGCATTCGTAAATAAAGTAATATAATTGAAATTAAAACGAACATTACGACAACATTTAGAAACGAATTTCTAAAAGCCATATGCAGGGAAAGTTCTCAGGAAAGGCAATATCCTTATTCACAATGATTGAAATCAATAATTGCAATAATTGTATACCTTTTACCTTTGTCAGTGTAATTTAATCTATATTTTACTTGATAGTACAGCATTATTTTAAAGATCCGTAGTTGTAAAAATGTAGGAATGGATTTGAAATAATTATTTAATTGCTGGGGAACACAGATTATGCTCTTCCGCCTAAAAAGCAAGACCCTTATTCACAGGCGTGTATGACTTAAAACAATCACATTCCCTATCACCTAGGTAACTACAAGTACTTGGATGGCATCGTCCGCAGATTGGAACGCCTAGGCACGGAGATCTTGATTCTCATTAAAAATAAACTAGATCCATTTAGTGAAACATGAAATACTGGAAAATTAAAAAGACAGCGCCTGAAACCGAATAATTCATTACAAACTGGAAATTCCGTGGATGAGAATATATTACGCATCAGGAAGTATGTAGCCAAACCACATTTCAGAATTTTTGCGCCATATTCATAGATCTGAACGCGATAATGCGAACCAGGCATATTCATCAGATTAGATCAATTCATTCCCAGATTAGTAAGGTGAGGATGAAGAAGAATCGCGCATGCTTCCTTGTTCGCGGGGTTGAATTTCAATTTCAGACATGAATACTAAATTGACCGTTCCGAATTCAACGAGCGGGTACTTGCCGCAAATCCGCGTTACGCCGGAGTGCTAATGGAAGACAAAGGAGAACCACCAGAGGCGAAGAGTCCTCGAACAAGGCGGATACACGAGGCGGGTAATCGAGAAGTGGAAACCGGATTCCCGGAATAAAATCCAATCTGAAATTTTCTCCATTATTTCCTTGCCGTATCTTCGGGGAACATCGGGAGCTGGAACGCGCGAAATAAGAGCGCGTTTTTGAGGAAAAATATATGCCCTCTTCGCTGGAAAGGCAAGTGCCACACGACATTTCCCACGTCCTCGTCCCTTTGTTCGGCAAGAGAAGAGAGGGATGAATGCGGAAAGAGAAGGTAAGGGGAGATGCAGCGTAAGGTAAGCAAGAGGGAAATTGCGAGAGGAGGTAGTGGCCGGGTAGCAGGAGGAGAATACGTCGGCTACAGCTTCCGAGCACGCGGTGGCTATTCTACTTCAAGAGACACATTTTGGGTGGAGGGAAGCGAGAAGAGGATAAGAAATAGGAAGAGAATGAAATGAATGCGTGAGGGGATCGTGCCTCCCCCTTGAGGTAAGGGGGTGTAAAAAAGCGAGAAAATGGAAGATGGACTCGCAAGATCGGTTCGAACATAATGGGGGATTCTTTGGTGGGTGGGTGGGATTGCTTGGGGGGATGGGAAAGTGCTGAGGGAGGCTGGAAACGGGTGGAGCGGCACGAGATGGAATGGAGAGAAGATCGGCGAGCAACAAAACGGGGACTTTTCGAGGAAAAAGGGGAAAAAATAAGGTAGATCGCAAAGGCGACATAAAAAGAGATTCTTTAGCAGTATCCGAATCCCAATCAGCTGAGATCACGAGCTCCGATTATGCGAAAGGGGGATATTCAGCGTCTAGCCGTGGCATTAAAAGCATCCCGCCTCCGAGGTGTCGCGCCCGCTCCAGCTCTACCCTTGTTTCATTCCTTGTCACCAGCGAATCGCCGACTCCCAAGCCTCTTTTCCCTTCAACCCCTTCGTCGACCACCACGGTGAGAGAATTCTCTCACCCCACGATGGAATTGAGCGCAAAATAAAGAAAAACGGGGTAGAAAAGGATCCGTGTCTATCTTCTTACGCGACTGATGCAGAAACGAAAACATTACGACCCATTCGCAATTTCCTGGGGGAAAATATATTTTTCTCTCCCTCCATGGTATCGTAGATGTTAAGTTCTTTCAAAGAATAACGACCTTGAAACAATCACTGGACATATAGATAATATTTTAGACGGCGAGGGGTTCACCTACGGTTAAGCAAGGTATCATCAAATTGTCATATTAATCAATGGTTTGGAATAATTTAGTTGGAAACACAAACTTGAAAGTCAGAGAATTGCTTTATTATCCCCTATATCTAGCTATAAGAAGTGTGGAAGTTAATCCCGATGAAAATCTCAAGAAAACGACGGAACAATCTAAGTGATCACACCTTGAGACATAATAGTCCAGTAAGGAAAATAGATGGAAAATTGATTGGAAATAATGGTACTGCATGGTCTCGTATAAGATGCGTGGAGATTCTAGAAGAGTCTAAACGTTACCTATCTTATCATGGAATTTATTCAGGAAGCGATGAAAGGATAGCAATAATATTACCACCGACTGTTTATTTAATCATACTGGTCATCCTTGAATAGCCGAGCTCCCTTCTGGTCAAACCCGTGTTGCCTATCTTTAATTTTCATATATTCTTACAGAAATAGCATTCTAGCGTTTTTTGGTCTCTAACTGCAAGGATTATATTTCTTCGTCTTAATCTTAAGACTAGCTCGACATCCATTCCCTGGAAGACATTCAAACCCGCGACATTTGGGTGGACAACAGAATGTGTTGAAAACCTGGCTACCGTGTCCGGCGCCCTTTTAGGAATTTTTAGTGAACACTGATGAAATATTCGTGAAACACGTAGGTACACATAAAATTAAGGAAAAAATTTAGAACATTATTCAACGAATATGTCAGAGTGTCTCTTTTTGGAAATCATCGCGCAGTAGATGCATAACCTCGTAGCCATAATACATCCCACTCCCCAGAGTTTGCATTCAAGTTTCTATGAGATCTAATTTATATGTAGTCTTGGGATAATTCTTAAGGATTTCTCATCTCTCAACGTTCAGCATACACTTCATCAACCATGAAAGTCACCTAATATGTAGCATGGATAAACTCGAGCCCAAAAGTAAGGACTTAAACAGTCGTATTTGAGAAAACAGAAAGTAAAGGATGTGCTAATTATCGCCCTTAGCATTTACGCCATCAAAACTTTTCAGCTCCCTTAAATGACCACTTTCATAGGTCGACCGTCACAATCGGCGTTTATTTCATCCAGGACTGAGTCCTAAACACAATTAATGTCATACTTTACCTCCGTCGGTCAAACATGATCTTGAACTTTTCTTGAATGTTTAATCAGGAATATTGATTGCGTGCTGGCGAATAATCGGTTCTTGAAATTGGGTCTTATATTTAGAGACGACGAAAGGCGGATGCATACTTCCTGCTTGTGTCTGGACTCTCTATAGAAGGTCAGCGTACCAATAAAACTCCATCAAGCCCGATTCCTGCCTACATCCAATATGAAATATTTTCATTTTTTTTTAACTTGTCGTTGAAATGCGCTTCGGTATTACCGCAGGTGATGGAAAAAAACTCAATTATTTGTCAATTAGAACCATTACGCCACTATTTCCATTACCAAAATGGCACGAAATTAATATTATCCGATAGAAGTGCATTTCGAAAATGCTAAGGGTATCCAAGTTCAACCAGTTCCTTTTACAGCCCTCCTATTAATGACGTCGGCGAAAGACAATGAAGGCGATTCTCTTCAGTACATCGTTTCTTCCAAGCTTCGCAGGACTCATTATCTTTTTTATCCCAATCACGCCGCGTATTCAATCTTTCGCGGGGACTGATTTCTCTTCAACTCGGGCTAAGAAACTTTACAATCCCCGATGGATCCCTCCTACGGGATTGATACTGTATTCCGAAACCGTGCGCTCTTTTCTAGAGGAATAAAAAACTTCCCCCCTTCGGCAATTTCTCCGCAGCACATTAGGGACGACGAGGTGAAATTCGGCGTATTCCGTCGACTTTTCCGGGCGAGAGGCTACGCGGGAAAATACAAAAAAAAAGACTACTACGAGAAAGTGGTGAGGGTGGGAAATGGCACTTCCCGATAATTACATTTAAGAGATGGTTTGTGATTCAACGAAGGGGTGAATTTGAAAAAAAGGAACACGATCTCCACGTCACAAATTAATTTCTAATTGAACTGTGAGCAGAATAATGACAAAAGAAATTACCTCATTAGGTTTATATGGATTGGTATTCGTGATACATATTTTCATAACGTAAGGGAACAGAACCTGGCTTCCATCGCATCGCGATTCGGATTATAAAAAATGGCAACAATTTTCGATATGAACCTAACATTGAATTTCATAACCTTTCGCTACCTTCGTCGGTTTTGCTAATGACATGATAATCCGCGTCACAAGATATTTACGTTCCATTCACGCAGAAGTTAGTGAAAATGAGTTGAAATATAATTAACACAAGCAAGAATAAACATTTGTGAAAAAATGGATGGATTTTCACATTCATTATCGTATACTTTCTTTTCTAGACATATAATGGCAAGGGGTACTTCAAAAGATTAAGATAAATTCAATTTATTTCTGATAAACTCATACGATTGATTAGCGCAAAAAAAATTATTTCCTCTCCTACTAAATTCCTTTAACGCAGAAAGACTTAAGTAAAATAACTTTCAATAATAATTGTGACTGGTGGGAATAAATCTCGTCAATAACTAATCCTAGCAGGGTTGAGGTGCCACTTTCTTTCCCTCAGCCGCCGGAAAGATATGCCAGTTATAATTTCATTCAGCTTAAACTTTAACTAATCGCGTTCGAAGTCTTCTCATGTTATTGAATATGGAAGCTCCGATTTGACCTGCTCTCTCTTCTATGACATCGCCTAATGCAAGAGAATTGACTGAAAATCAAACGACACGTTTTCGTAACTACTGAACTATATACAATAAATGCATAGGTATTTTAAAAGATAAAATTTAATATTTGAAATTAAAAGATAAAAGTATATGTTGCACCTGAAGTGATTATCCACAGCTCATTTCTGACCTTTCGCCCTTTACTTCGAGATTATTCTACAAAAATATCGATCGTACCGTATAAAGAACGTAAATTTCTAACGAATCGCATGTTGATGTGAAGATAAAGTAGAACCAAGATTTGATATATGCAAGAATGTCTGGAATCTCAAAAAATCACTCGTATTTTTCACGCATAAGACAATCTCACATGTCGAGACTGCTCGAATGAATATATGTATAGGGACGAAGGAGGAAAAGGGAGTGAGGAATGCGGAAATTGATGAAATGAGAAGAACTGGCAAAGGAAAAGAGACACTCAAATTGGAACTGCCGAACTAAATGGGAGAGATCACGAGGGTGACGAGGAAGAAGCAGTTTTGGGACACCGCGGAACATCTTTTCAAAGTTGCTCCCGAAAAGGAGGGCGGACGCTGGTTGGGTTCTCAATCGCACTTTACGGCGCATCCTCATTCTCCTCTCCTCATCCTCATTCTCTTCTTCTCATCCTCAACCTCCCCCAAACACCTTTTATCATCTCCCTTCCGCCTTATTCCGGGCATGCTCTCTCGTTCCCACCGATCTCCACCGTTACCGAGAAAAATAAGAGAATGCGGTGGTCACTAACCCTATGGTCGCTGGTTGTAATTGAAGACCGTGGTTTCTATATGAAACTGTATAGCTTGGTTTACATTGCACATCTAACAAAGCCTTTCCATTGGTGTTTTGAATGCATTTCTTCCTTCGTAATAATGCCTAATCTTCTTCTGAGAGCTATAAATAGTCTTATCTCCTCCCAAACTTTTCTTAGGGCTTCTTCGCTAGTCATTCACTTGGTACTTATCATAATCATTCATTCATAATGTCGTATTTCTAATGATTCCCTTTCCAAATTTGCTGTTGATTTTATCGTCCAAACCTCACTGATGTAAATAATGCATTTTTATGCTCCAAAAAATATTTAAGCAAAGTGTTTTCTCACTTCCAAGTTTGTATTTCCAGGTATAATGAGGTTAATTTTTGTGAGTTCCCTCTTTGCCTGCCATTCCCAAATGTTCTCTACTCGCTGGTAACCGCTGATAATAGGTATTCATTTAAGATGACAATACTCTTCAAACTCTTCAGGATTGTTTTTGAGACTATGAAATATTACACTTGTTTTATGTTCTATGAGTCATCTTAGTAGTAGTAAGTTTATGAAACATCAGTTCTCTCTTGTTTTAATTGCATTTCGGGCGATATGAGTTTTCTTTGTTATTTTATTGTGTGTCTAAAACCCGTGATTGTTTCTGCTCTAGCCACCATATAATCAGCGATTCATTGAATACTTTTCCCCGGGCATCCACTAATAACACCTTCTCTTTGACGTCTAAAAAGGTTATCTTAAAGTAAATGAGTCCTATCTAAATTCGTGCTAAACGAGGACTATTAAAAATTAATTAGCAATGTTAACTTTCATTGGGGTATTTACGATGGGCTGAACAGTGACGCTACGAGATTACGGCCGGAAAAATTTGAAGTGCCTGCAGCAATTTGGACTCTTGGAGAGCTGAATTCACAATTCATAGCGGCCAGAAAAAAGCACAAGCCCACCAACATTTCCATCGCCCTCTCTTTCTGAGGCCGCCGATAGACACTTCCACCTTTCCAACATCCTAACTCGACACATTTCTGTCCTTCCCCCAGCCCAGGTGTCCTCCCAGTCCTCACCCTCCCATTTTTAGTCCTCTTGAACAATTTACCCCAATTATATCGTCTTGATCCGGTCCAAGTCACGGCGCGAGTGTGTCCACGTCTTCAGACGCGACGGCCTCGAGGGTTTTATTGGGCAGTTTGCCGCCGTCTTTTTTATTCCTACAGCGTTAATTACTGCACGAATTAGTTTTACTGACCATTTTCCCTCGCTGTCTCCAGTGGGATGTTTTTCGTCTACACCCGCAGTGGTCGCACGAAGAAAACCAGCACTCCTTTATGTACCCCAAGAAGACATTGGAAGTAACCACGCTCACCTTTGGTGGTTCACGCCAATTAAAACTTCGCAACGTAACTTAAAAATTTGAGAGGTCGTGCCAGGAATGCTCTTTTTTTTGTCAATGGGTCTGGAATTTGTTTGCCACGACCTTGCTTCACTCGGATTGGTTATAAAGCTTTTTGCTGCGTGTCAGCGATATTCTGTATTGGAGGAAGCCTAAGTACTGCATTCCGGAAACGCCTAAAAAGGAACCTAATGGCTTTCACGGTAATGACATTGCCAAATATTGCCGTATTTTGGGGCTGTGTGGAGACGATCACATCTGTCTTTTTCTCAGAGCATATCTTCTTGGTCTTGTCAGAGGGATCGGCTGCATGTGCAGATGGATTTGAGAATTGGTATCCTCACTTTTTCATCGACTGCATAGAAATTTCCAGCATCATGATGTGACCGTTAGGACGTGATGTCAATTGCAATGGTATTCCAACGACAAAATCTACTGAAACATCAACTTTGAGGAATTTTAACGTCAAATCCGAAATATATTCCAACCCTGGGTGATGACTGAAATAAATATGGCAAAAAGTAGAAAGCAGAGTAAGAAAAGAATCCATTTTGTGTAGCCATTGAAAAAATGAAGCAATATACTTATGCCATAAAACTTTGGCGATTACTACCGTTTCTTAAATCAAAGAGCGACGTTGGGGAGTGGGCATGAAAGTTTAGTTTCCATACATAACCATTCCCATTTCCATTTAACCGGCACTCCTGCAGTAATACTCTCCATAACATATGCATAATTCGTGTTCTACCACACTTCAGTTTTAACTGATCCCGCAGTGGAGCTTATATCACCCTATCTAGTATAAGACGTTAATCCTAATGCAAGCTCAGTATCGTGGGTAAGATTCAAACCCACGACCTTTGAGTAGTTAGGCCAATACCTTTGCGATATTACTATCGTAGCCGGCTGTAAATAGGCACCGAAACAGGCTGAAATGCGTTAAATTCGTGTAAATGACATTTTCAGTTACTGAAGAGACAGCCAAAAATTAGTCGCAGTGGGAAGCTGTGAAAATTAGGGTAACTACCGATATGAAGAGTAAAATAAGTGGTTTTAAGCGTACTAAAGGGGAAAATTCACTGTAGAAAGAGCGACCTGGTAAAGAAAAGACTGCGGCTGCAGCATATATGCCACCACTCAACAGCAGCTACTCGGGGAACCCCCTCTTTCACATTTAACAGTCGCACCTCCTCCTACGCCTTCAGTGGAGGTGCCATCAGAAAAAAGCGAGAAGGAAGATAGAGGCCGCAAAAATGCGCGTCGGAGGCCTTAAGCAACGGCTTGAGGAGAGTCTTAAATTCCATGAATCCATGGAAAATGCGGCTCGGACAAAAGCCTTTAAGGGAATGTCTTTTTTTTTCAACTCGCCCGAACGGGGAGAGGTTGAAAAGCCGCGAATAATGAGACAGCAACACCCGCGGACACGCAGTCTATCCCAAACGAGTCGGTCAAGTAGACCTCCTTCCCCCGTCCGTTTTCCTCCTCCTTCCCGTGGCTAACACAATGCGTCTCCCAGGCGCGATTTCCAGGGAGTGAAGAAGAAAGGCCAGAGGAGGTGATACTGTCGGAACCTCAGTCGGGTCTTGTGTGTGTGTGAGGGAGAGAGAGAGAGAGAGAGAGAGAGAGAGAGAGAGAGGAGGGGTTGGCAAGGTAAGGGTAGATGAGATGTGAGGTAGATGAATCCATCTCTGGACAAAATTGAGGAAACTAGAACAATATGGAGAGGACCATGTAGGTATCCTTTGCAGAGATGAGCGAAAATCATAGAAAAATTTGAGAAAAACATTAAAAGTATGCCACCCTTGCACGTAATTTAATTTATACATCTCATTATGATCAAAAACCAGAATTTTAAAGAACTGTAGTCAGCGTACTTTGCTCTTGAAACGCACGATCTTCCAAGCCTGTCCATTTTTGGAGAGAGACTGCAAAAATAATTGTAACTGGAATGTGTATCTGTACTGGCTCTATTTTACGACATTCCTGCAACACGTCCAAACGTTTACGTATTTGATGTTTTGATTGATAACCTTTCATTGAGCTGAATATCATTTCAGGGCAAGCCACCTAATGGAGAAGCTAACCACGAGACTTTCTTACTCCAGACCGTGCTCTAGACCGATGCAATAACCACTGCACTACTAATAATTCTTGGCTCCACAGACAATTTTTACAATTCTGCCTTACAAAAACCAATCTTGCTGTAGCGTAATGATGTAAAGTGATGGTTCCACTATATAGCCAAAAACATTAACTTGGTGATCAGTTATTATAGGTGGAATGGTGTTCTGAGTATTGGGTCAGAGAGCTAAAGTATTAAGTATGATAAAATGTTAAATACGCCGCTCATGAGAGCATTTCTATGTCTCTCCCTAGAAGTTACCTTACGCATTAAATTTGTTGATTCGTCGCACCAACGCCATCACAGTTCCCAATAAGAAGATCGGTTTAGCAATGTAAGGTAGAGCTCACATACCCCAAAATTATCGCACGACAGAAAAATGGGAATGGGAGCAGCTCCTTTCTCTAGAGGGGATAATGATTTCTTAGCATGCGTATAAACGTAGTTGATTGTAGCGGCCAATATTTTGAAGAACTCCATTGCTAGTTGGTAAAAATAGACTTGCAATTCCACTGTTTAAAAAATAATTCATTTACGATTACTTTCGCTACACTGTGGTATCCTCAGATATTAATACAAAGAGTTAGGCAAATATAAATTTGTAATAATTCATAGTAAAAATTTGTACTAATACCTGATGATCTATAGTTTAGCGAAACTAGACGTGAATAATTTTTTTAAACAGTGGAGTTGAAATGTCTTCTTTCACCTACTACACATATAAACCTCCAGACCCATTTACCATATTTAAATCTGGCTCCTCCGGTAAATATCCAGCAATTAACGTTGGGCTATTACGCCACTGGTGAATGTAATACCTACTTTATTTTTATTCGTTTGTTTTCTCCTCCTCAATTAAATCTGTAGTAAAGTGTACTAAAAATATCATTTAATTGTATGCCAAAAAGTGCCAATTACTTTCCACAATTGCTAAAATGATTGGGTTAGTTGTTAATAATTGCTGGTCTGAGGGCGTAATTATAGGTATTCCTCGCAATTTCCACTTTGATTCGACTAATTTCCTCTGACGACTTGCGGTCACCTTCAATGCTGACCGGAAGTTGAGTGATTGGATATTATTGTTCAACCAATTCGATATTTATGGAAAACAGGGATTCAACTGATAACTCTATATAAGCTGATGATCGTTCGGTTCAGCAGATGTTTAGATGTTTGCGGTCAGACTCGAATTTGGAATTTGGAGAGAGAAAAGTGTTTACTTACTTATGTAATTAAGAATTTTATGTGAAAAGAAAAATAGCAGAAAAGCTTCAATTAATAACATGTATCACTTCCAACGTAAGAGTTTTGGATATGAGTAAGATTTACTTCTTATCTTCGTCGCCATCCTCCGTTTTAATGTACTGAGACTCGATAATCCAAAACCCCAGACTATGAGGAATTAACGTGTAGTAGTGACTTGACTGAACTAAGTAGATTAATGACTAGCCGAAAATCAGTTTGAAGGAAAGCAATGGAAATATGGCACGTGCTGCTTTCATCCATTGAAAAATGCGGCAAAACACCCACCTATCTTCACTCACGTTGTGACCAGAATACTCCATAAAACAGGCTCCACGTTCTTCATGGGACCCATAAAATTTCTTAATGAAAGACATCCATTACGAATTCTCTTTGATAATCGGTTCCATGTATGGGAAACCAGACGGGCGTAAAGGGTATTCGGCGGCAATGAAACAAATAAAAAATGTGAGTCCAGATAGAAAACGAGTAAAACATTGAACTGTGTCGAGCGTAAAAATAATTATTTTTATCGGCTGTAAATATATTGCTTCCCTACTCAATGATTGGAAAAATTTCCGCGTGCTTCACATTTATCCTCAGGCACAAATTTTATGGTTATCTCGCGTCTATTTTCACGTCTGATAAGTACGAAAAATTATTCTTAAAAGCTTTTCAGCAAAGATAGCCAATCGGGGTTGAAGAGATGAAGTAGCACCATGTAGCAGCAGTTCTAGTCATTCATTGAAGAGCGACGGCATTACGTATTGAGATGAAAATAATATGTTTGAAGTTACGATACACAAGTTTCAGTTCCTCACAGGTAAATTTTGTGGAATATCATGTACATGTCCTTTGCTTTGATTTTTGTTACTGGATATTTATCAGTTCTTTTAAACATGTATTATAATTAATCCAATTAAATTGGTGGTTTCAGGCGTAACGTGGTGGAATCTCATCGTTAATTAAAACACAGTGACTTCGTGGATCCACCGACCTGAAGATGACGCTTTGACGTTGAAACCCGGGTCGTCAATAAAGTTTTTGAATATTGTGGATCCACTAAGTCACTGTGTTTTAATTAATAATTAATCCACACAACATATTCTACCACCTGAGAACAGATTGTGAAAAATTATTTGTATGTACATGGGCTAGCCAATAAAAAGATGATGTGATTTTCCCATGATTAACGCCACTAATTACGTTCAACAAATTCCAATTCAATGCTATATCCCCCTCAATAACAAGTGAAGGAAAATAAAAAGCCCGCCTAAGAAACGGTAAATGCGGGAGTGCAATATGCAATATTTCATGAAATAGCATGCTATGAACTAAGCGAAAGTTTTAGGTAAGTAGTTTCATATACTTCTTCGGTACTTGGGCTTTCTCTCTCGTGTTCACAGTCTTCGTGGCTACCTATGACCCTTTCACATCTGCCCTCTACGGGAGAAGCTCACCTTTGACCTCCTTGCTTCCTATGGAGCCCATTCTCCATCCGTGTGGAAGCCAGTCACTTTTGTTTCGCAATATTTCACGGGAGGGACGATTCGTATTAATCTAAAGATGAAAATGTGTACCAACATCACCTAAGTAACGCGTAATTAAGATTCAAATATACAGTAAGAACTCAGCGGAAATAAATTTATCACCAAAATGCACGTTAATTAGCAATTGCAAGGTCTGCTGAAATCTTTTCTTCCTTGGTGAACTGAGTTTTTGCAATTATCACTGAAGTGTTGGAAGGAAAATTGCGTCTTTAATTATAAACGGACGGAGTTGAAAATCGCGTAATTTCACAGCACTGAAGTGTTGAGTGGAAAATATGAGCAAAATTTAGTATGCACCCCTCTAATTTATAATAAATTACACACAGAGGGAACCATATGGATTTCATAATAACCTGATATTTAGTCAAAAATAAAACAACATGATGCGTGTCCGTAATCCTTTCAAACTATAACATAAATATTTTATACAAGCGTGACGATAATGAAAAATAGCAGTCAATATTCATTACTTGCACAGATATTAGGAATAACATAACAATTCACCGATCGATCGATCACACCGATCACGATTTAGATACTGGGGAAGGGTGAGTGTAAGATGCAAATTTATAAGCAAGATAAGTAAGTATAATTTTAAGGATACTTAAACGGAAAAGAAAACAAATAACTTGTAGCAGACAAAAGCATTCGTGAGTTCCGATATTATAAATAATTTGATTTGCTGTAAGAAGGACTTAACCTGAGTAAAGAAAAACACAACTCAAAGCTCACTTCATTATCCATATCCAGAATAATTGAAGCCTTATATTATGTAAGTTACACCTGTGATCTATTTCAGTATTTATTGCGCCCGAATGTTTTCCGTTGATAGAGAGAGATTATATGCTCGAGGAAATAGTAATTTGCAGTAATTAGGGCGAAATACATAAGTCACAAATTATCAGAATATTAAACTGCACCTAATAATAGATATGTGCCATGAATTAGTCACAATTCAATGAATATATTTGGTTTTCCACTGTAAGCCCTTTCATAGTACGCAATTTAGAGAGCGGAACTGTGTTTTACTTGCTATTGTCTTTCACGTAGATATACATTGTCTTGACGTTGGTTACCACATTACAGGTATAAAAAAATGTCTTCCCTTAGCCTTCAAGATGTACTATGCTATTAGACAACTCACTTTGGCTGATAAACTGTACTCATTTGTGATCTCGGGATAAACGTCCGAGTCGTTTTGAATCATAAGTCAAACTTTAAGATAACACATAGCTGGGAAAGGTTAAACACCTATTTCTAGGATGCCAATTCCTAGAGACTAAAATTTTCGAACGGGCATGGTTCCTTCTTACATTTTTCCAGGTCGTGATCAACCCCCCTTCTCCAATCTTTTCCATTCTTTTCTTCCAGAATCACGCGCAGTAGCGCACACCCAGGCATTCACCACGCTTCCCTGCGCCACCACTCCTCCGCCTATGTCGTTCCTGACCCCCTTCCCACGCCACTCCCATCCCCTAAGATTGCCCCGCTCGTCCACCGCCTCTCTTGCCTGCCGGCTGACCAGACGTCCTGACCTCCGGAGGGCGAGAGAAGAAGAGGATGCCCCCCGACCGGCCGGCGGAATACGTGCCTCCCTTTCCCGCTGCTCTCTCTCCCGAGGCGAGATTTTTTGCCAGTCCCCTCTCCCCCACCCCATTCCTTTCGCCGGCATGCCTTCTCCCCCAACTGCCCGCCAATCAACCCCGGAGGGCGATCACGGCGCCACTGAAGCCGACACGCGAGGGACGGTAAATAGCGCCTCCTCCTTCTCCCCCCGTCCCTCCACCAAACCATTCCCTCCCTTCCTTCGCAGCCTCCTCCCCCGGCGCGCGGTCGTATAATTAATGCGGCTTTAATGGACGCTCTCCCCCGAGCGGGATGACGGCGCGGAGGGGTTATACCACAAGGTTCCATCACGGGGCCGCGATGATGGAGACCTTCTGTGACCCTTAGGAGGACTCCCTGTGCCCCCGCGCGTCCCAGAGCTCCGCTCCACCCCTAAACACTCAAACACGGACGAGGCGGGAGGAGGCTTTTCCACCCTCGTCATTATTTCCACCTTTTTTTTAACCCCCACAACCCACCCGTCCTCTCGCTGGAATCCTTGCGCGGCAGATGAGGCTGCCGGTCCCTTCCGCGGGTAGAGTCATGCTCGCGGGTCGTGCCGAGTCAAGGGGGGAAGGGTTATGTGAAAGAATGAGAGAGAGTAGAGGGAGATGCTGTTTATTCTTTGTTTACGCCGGTTCCGCGAGATGATGAACTTGATGGAGTGGTGATAATGAGCAGCAGGAGTGATTACGGGCGAAAGAAAATGGATCACTCGCGGGCGCGACCCGGGCTCATTAATCCGGAGCATGCGTGCGCAATAGCGAGGCCACGAAGTGTTCCGTACGGAATGGGTCCATGGTGCTAACGGCTGTGCCACTCGTGAAGTTCTTCTCGCGCACAATGTTCTATTATGCTGATTCGTTCCACAACCGTTCCCATTGAATATCCTCTTGGTAATAGCAAGGAGAGCATTTACAATTAACTGCATCAATTTTTTACTGGTTTCGCTCAAATGGATGTAGCTGTATAATGAAATATATCTCCATGAATACGAATCGTAGCTATCGATTGCGGCACGTAAAAACAGTTCCCTGCTTCCAGATACCGGGTTTGGATTTTTTACCTGAATATAATATTACAAGCTCCGCTACCAAACCATTTGGTAATAATTTTGAGATTATCTATTTCACCAGGTCTTCTTGGTATCATGCAAAATATGTTCCCAGTATTTAGTTTCAAATTGAAGAAGCGTCGTTTTTGTACTACTTAGTCTTGCTGTGCTCCATGTCCATATCAGTGCCGCCAGTCTATAATATGACGATAAAAAGTCGCGTCTCTTGAATTCAACCTCGCATTCATTGAATGAGTCAGTTGAATCCTCAGCAATTCTTTCAAGAACGCCCAATAACGGCTAAGCATCCATCTGTTCATTGCAATTAAAGTTATAGTATAGGAGAGAATACAGCAGGAGATGGAGCCTGAAAAATAACTTCAAGCTGTGATGGAAGTGACTTATTTTATTAGCACCAGAAGAACGAACAGTTTCATTCAATGATCTCATAAACGTAGAATGAATAAAATGGAATTAAAATAGAATCAGAAAACAGTTTTGACTTGTATAAAATAATTGCAACAGAAGATTGAAACAAGCAAGATATAGCTAGCAAAAAAAAAATAATCTCAAGCCAAATTCCTAACAAACAGGGAACCATTCAGGATTTTTGCTTAAAAGCTAAACCTTATTTTCCTACCAAAAGGTTACTTCAATTTTAAACTATCATGGATTCAGAAATCAAGAATAACGAATTAATACAGGCACAGTAGATTCACAGTTTTCTCTTCTCAACTATAACCTTACAGAACTTGGAACTTTTGCATGAGAAGTATAAAATGTCCTCTACTTGAGTAGAAATACAGTGAGCCCGTTTACGAAGGAAAGAAGAGTATTATGAGCATTTTTCTCTTCCCCCAATGATTAAACGCACAGCATTTAGGCTGGATTATTGTTATTTACTATAATTCCTATGACTTGAATTCAGGAAGGAAAGTTCTTGAACGACTTTTGGTAGTCAAAACTGCAAAATCTCTTCAACGTATATCTACACATCATAATTCGCAAGTTTAAGTCAACGCGGAATAATGGAGGGACCAAAAGAAATGCCTGGTGAGTAACTGTCGGCGGCGGCAACGATGGTTTGGGAATAGGACAACAGTATGCCTACAAAGTTCCTCGAGCGGGGAATCGCGAGGGATAGGTGCAATTAATATGGCGTCTATTAACATGGCCCACATAAGGATACACACGTAATGAGACGGAAGGGGAGGGGGAGGAGGGAGACAGGTGGGGAAAGCGGTGGCAGGGGGACGAAGCGAGGCAGGCATGTACTGAGCGGCTGTTACATGGCAAAAGGTGGCGAGGGTGCGGTGGAGAATGGTCGGTCGCGCGAGGACAGGCAGTCGGGTTGGGCAAGCGCTCAGCCGACTTGGGTTGGTTCACCCGCGTCTCCGGCAGGGCATTCATCATTAGTGACCGCCGAGGAGGGGGGAGTGAACGTCGAGGGGAGTGTGTGCTCCGACTGGCTTTCGTAACCTTCCCTTGCTCCCGGAGAGACACGAAAATGTGGCAATGAAGATGTTTCGAGGGGATAATTTATTTTCGACGTCATGCATTCGAATTCCGCGATCGGTGGTGGCAATGAAAGAAACCCTCTTCGATTAAGGTGGCCGATGAAGGGAAAGCTCTGTGGTTTTGAGTAATGACATTATGAGCCGGATATCAAGGCAGTAACATCCAAGAAACAAGGGGAACTGGTTGGGCCTCAGAAATGCCTGATGCAAATTCCTGAGTTGACCTATAGCTTAAATGAATACGGGAGATATTTTTAATGAAATGAATTACCATATCGTTTCCTTCACTCTAAGTCTCGATTATAACGCGGAACAAGAAATTTGAATGAACGGATCATCTTACTGCTACACAAATTGTATAACAATCAATGCTTATATCCACGGAGTCAGAAAGAGAGGTAAAACCAGTCTGAGATTATTTAAATCATCCTAATATCACCACTCTTGGCGAAATATTTCATATCCTAAAATGCCTGCACACGAGTTAAATTTAAATATTTTGCAATTAAAATTTTGACTTCACTTGCAATTTAAAAACGAGATATAAACTATGATAGAAAATTGATTGTATATCGCATGAGAACAGTGGTAGATAGTTGTTGCACTACATATGTAACGTGCAGAAGATTTTACCTATTGCATTTGCAAGCGTTTATATTTCTCTCATTCTTTGTTTCTGGACCTATGGCCCGAATCTTTCGTTACCAAATAAATATTGACGTTTTTGTTACCAAGGAAATGTCATATTTTGTTATCAACGTGGATAAACGAATAACTTGACACGAATGCCGTTATCATAACGACAAATGTCATTCGTTATAGCGTAACGAAAGATTCAAGACTTGGGCCCCTAGAATCATTTGAAATCGCCGCAGTGAACAGTACCGACTTGTGAACGTCGTGGTTGGAAACCACGGTGCTGTTTAAAGATACATGTAATTGCATTTACGCTATGACTTTGCTCATTCCCTGTGAGCAACTTACGTGTCAGGTCTTCACATACGAGCGGCAATGAAGAGACCGCTCTGCGTCGCATTAAATCCACCGCGATCCGAGCCGAGAGTCAATTATTTCGAACCTCTCGGGGGATCTCACGCACGCTGCGCTGCGGAGCGACGCGGTTCCGCGGACCGGAGGCGTCCCGCGCCCCGAGATATTCACATGCCGGGAGTCCGCCGTGAATAATGCATTAATTTTTCCACGCGTGCTCCATCGCTCGCGAATGCAAACGCGCACGACGCACCTTTGGCGAGAGTAGAAAGTCCTTCCCCGAGGGGTGAGGAAATCAGAGCACTTGACGAGTCTCATTCCTCTCTCACCCCCCTCCCCTCTTCTTCAACCTCCCTCCCGGCGAATGGGGCCCTGTTTGATGGGAGGGCGAGGCCCCATGTGTAAGATGGCCGAGACCATCGCCGTCTGGGCCCGGAAAGAGGAGACGGCGGGCTGTGGGCTAGCTACACCCCAGCGATATACACGACTCGATCTCTTAAAAACATCGAACTGGAAATATTCGTGGTGAAAATTTTGTACACTAAATTTAGACTACTTTTTATAAAAATGTCATTGTGCAAACACTGAACGCAACACTCCTACTATCAATTTTTCCTACCCGAGATGCGTTTCTCTATCATTCTTGAAATGTATCCAGGGCAATTAAAGGTATCATATTTTGCGAGAGACTGTAACGGAAAAAAATATTCCATTCAATACAGCCGTATTCTCAGACAATTCGCACGTTCTTCTCTAGAATTGATATGCTTCAAATATTAAAATAAAATACTTTTAGATAAAATGCACAGTTTTGATAATTCTAAATATTGAGGAGATTCCATTCAGATTAGCTACATTTCCGATGCAGGCATTCCTGCTCCGACTGTAGATTTACTCAATGGTGTGGATTATTTTTTCGCTTTTACTCCAACGGGCACAAGTGACCTTAAACCAAATACGATTCCTTTGTACTAGCTGATAAATATCAATGGCCACTATCAGAAAAAGACAACCCATAAACCTTCAATTCACGAAAATAAGGATGAAATTATGAAATTTAACTGATATTGTATGCTTTTATTACCAATATTTTCATCATATTTTATGCAAATAAATCCACTGTCCCTTAATATAATAAAATTCTTCTGGTAATTACCCATGATACCTGCAAAAGCATGCAGTCTTAAAGCCGACATTTTTTTATATCTAATGGCTTTTATTGTCCTTGTTTAACTTCAAAGAATAATTTTATTCGTGTCAGGTTGAGTATTTTGAGTCAAACTCTATTGTGAACCTGAACTCACAAGGTCATCTAACGTGGTATACTAGATTTTGTATAACTTTAAACCTAACGAGTGATAGTTTTATACAATTTTTAGCATTGTTTTCACCGTAACATATTATCTATCAGTAAGAAACAGTGAAATATGAAATAAATACGCAGCGTCGAACAGTTTCATGGTTTTGTTTTTCCCACAAAACCATTTATGAACATAAGTATATAAGATTCTATTTTTCGGAAAATTGCTAACGTTGAATTGAATATTCTAACTTAAGGTTAATTCTACCATGCAAAAATATCCATGATTAAGACGGGGCACAAATCGATGATCTTTGTCATGCGTGGCCGGAACATTTCCTATCTGGCTACCGAGGCCGGTTTGACTATCATAACATAAAGTATTCAAGCTGGTCGATAGAGTATGCCATTGGATATCTCTCTTAGTAGTGATAGTATTGCATTTCAGGAACTCTTATCTGCTGGGGATACATCGCACGACAAAACGAACTAACTACCTAACTTAACACTAAGTAAAAACACTTACCATCAATGCCTGAGGCGATTTTGGCAACCGCGACCAATGGGCTGCTAAGTAGCTCCCCTGGCCGGCTATACATCTCTCTTTTGGTGAAAGTATTTTATTTTTCCCTTTCACCTTTTTCCACCTGCTTCCGGACTTTGTTGTAAGCATGCCAGGCCACGCACTCACTCAACTGCTCGCGAGTGCAGATGTGGATTCAATATTGAAGACTACGGTGGTACAAGGTCTCCCGCATACGACGACCCCATGATCTTCCTATTTTCTCCCCCTCCAGAAAGAGGAAGGGCGAGGGAGAAGCGGAGAGCAGGCTTGTGGTGCCGACGTTGATTAGGGCGCCGAGAAAGAGAGAAGCGGAACAAAAATGCCACTGGGGCATGCCTCCACTTCGCTTCCCGTCCGCTTCGCAGCGGCTCAGGCGCTGCGCTGCCGATCACCGTCTAATGTCCTGGAAGCTCATTTTGGAGCGACGGGAATGACTTTCCCTCGCAAAAAACAAACAGGTATCTCCATCGCGATTCGATAAGCCGTTCGAGTTGCATTCTATCCAAGCGGTATTAATTTCACCGACTCCATACGTTACCCAGTGGCGTGTGCACTTGATAATGGATATCGCTGTTAAGGAGTGCGATTGAATTTGACCCTCCTTGTGGTTTTAATACTTATTCCCCCAGTTAGATTTGACAGTAAAATGTTGATGGTTTAATAGACTAAGATGACCGATGTTGTGATACATGATGTGCCTACGCTTGTACTTAAGAGTGGCAGTTTAATATCTTTAATTAATTAAAGCCCAAAGTATTAGATACATTCAGGCAATGAATCTAATTGAAGAAGCCAGTAAACATCGAAGTGAAAACATGGCAGTCTAATATTAGGGATTTAAGGGATTATCAGCTCAATAGTATCTTCCTGCTGATGGAAATAGGAACCTAGATTCAGCGAGGAAAAACGGAGCTGTTTTAGGAATTTGGTCAAAACCACTATACCACAGACAAGCCACTTAAATGTTGATGTCTTTTGGATTTCTAGCAACTAGTCATTCTAGCAACTAGACAATAGAGTCATTCTCGATCTGTTAATATAGATAAATATAATACAACTCGAGGCCGTAAGTTTTTGTCACACTTTCGAAAAAAAGGGAACACCCAATTATGACGAGTGACAAAAGTCAATTTACGATATAAAAGCATGAGAATTGTGTTTAATTAGGATCATAAAATAAAACTTTCTAAAAAACATAACTCTGTAGAGGTATAAAATATTAATATGATATCGAATACTCAATAATTAGAACCTAATATAATTCGGGAAAAATCAAACTTAAATTCGTCCGTCCACTCGCAATTTTTTGCAGTCACTGGACGCATAAAAGAGATGAGCCTTCTTCAAAATCAACAAAACCTTTTAAAAGCTTCCTTGACCACGTGAACTAGCCAATAATATCCTTAAATGCATCCATTAGGCTTTCAAAATTTTTACGGCTAATGAAAATTTACTGCCAAGAAATCGACGACGGTCTTTCATTGGCTTCATTACAAAAAATCAGAATAACGCAATCTACGGGAAGGGATTTTTACTTTTAAATATATATATGATTCGAAGTACGCCACTTATGATAATGGTTACATATTTTCACAATGCTTTCTGTTAGTGAGATCAATTGCACTAAAATGAAAGATCTTTTGGTCAAACCCTGGTAGGAGGGAATTCTTACTCATAAATGCAGATCGCAGTTTGAAGCAGTCTATACAAGCTCCATCTAAGAGTGTAATTTTCAATTTTTCATGCAAGTCTTTCGGTGAAAAAATTTTACCCACTATCTAGAATCAGAAGTCTGAAAATTGTTCTATTACGTTGCAGAGTGCAAGCAAGTAAATATGAGTATGAAGGTTTATATTAATTTGGTGCTCCTTGCAATAGAATTGCATTGTACCAAAAAAAAAGAACTTTTGGTTAAGACTAATAATAATAAAACCATGCTGAAATAGAGATACTTTACAAAAATTATCTCTTGAAGACTCGTACTAGTGATACTTACTAGCAAACCTTTCAAGCCTTCACATCGGTATGTGGCAGGGGTTGAACTGACGCCAAACGTAAAAAATAGCTGTTTTACAACAGACTTAATTGTGGTTTTTTTTAAATGTATTATTCTTTGATAAATAGAATTCACGCATAAAATTAAGTATCTTCTCGTGCAGTACAGCTATTGATGAAAAAGTACCTCCCTTAGGGGCGACTGAGCAAAGCAGCGAGTACAATAATGCTGTATTAAGAAAATACTTACTAAAAAGTTATTTTAGATGAGGTCAGATTAGGTCCATAACTAACAGACTAATCGTCGTATAGGTATGCTAGACTAAGTATGACAGACTACTGGCTCCTGTTTTAGAAATCATTTGACATCATCAAACATTTAGAAATCCTTAGAGAATTAGACGAATCTCCCATGAAATATCAGTAACACTTGTGTCTGCATTTTTAATCACCCGTAAACGACTCAAGCACCTGTAATCTCCGGAATTAAAAGGCTTTCTATGTACTTCCTTCCAGGAGCGCGTTATCCTGCCGGACGGGGCTGAGGATATTTGTTTAAATGCATTCCAAACATGTGAAGCTGGGTTGCTAGAATCCATCGATTAAAAGTTAAGAATAGAACTGTGCTGTCTCCAGGGAAGCGTAATAAGAGAACGCAGCATGATACCGAAATTTGCAAAACGGCGGGATGTCACGGGGATGGGTTTCTGTAAGCAGGGAGATGTTTCGAGCATTCTCTCTTCTGGAGGGTGGTAAAGGGCAGCCGATATGGGTGTGCTTTCCTCTCCAGAGGAACGAAGAAGGGGGAATAAGTGAGTGATGAGCGCTCACTGGAATGCGAGAACTCCTTTATAGCTGTCAGAGAGAGCGAACTAATAGAAGAAAGGAGCGTCACCTCGCGAAAGAGATATTGTGTGCGAGAGAGAGAGAGAGAGAGAGAGAGGGAGAGAGAGGGAGAGAGAGAGGAATGGAGGAGGGGGGAGAATGAGAGTGATGAGTTGGAGGCAAGAACAGTGACATTTTAAAGTATAAACTCCGCCGCGGCAAAACATTCATCAGTACTGGAACTATATCGGGAAGAACATAATGAATTTGAAATAAATTAATGGATTCTTAATAGGATTTAAATTCTCCTGTAGGGTAAAAAAGATGGTTCCGTCTTTATAAGGTATTCCCAAAAAGCCAATGAATACATATCTTAGAAATAGCAATCTTATCTTTTAGTTACTGTTGACATATCATCAACATTATTCGGAAACAATTAAAAATGGAATCCATTTAAACGATCGTAAACTACAATACAAAAAAGTATCCTAGGTATAATGTTAAAAACCTAGGTGAATAAGAGTCAGCATGCAGTTCACTTGAAGAGTTCAATTCCAGCTAATGCAGAAAAAACATTCTCTTTTAAACCAGAATAGTGTTTGCTATTCCCAATATCATTGGTAGTTTATTTATATAAGCTTTTGTGACTTCATAACCTAACGCCTTCTATAACATCAACTTATAAAAGAAGGGAAAGATTAAATAAATTTGGAAAGGGGAAGTATTTTGAAAAATCCGCTAACTAGTTGTTTTGAAAATTAAATTGAAGTATTAGAATTTAAAGAGCGAATTTTTAGGAATACTTAATTCAGCATATTACTATCGACGTGAATGCTTATTTTTCCTAAGGAGCTCGGCATTGGTGGGGTAAATCATTTTATTTTATACAACTTATGCAATGTACGAAGTGTCAAGAATCCAGAACAAAATAGCTCGAAACACGAAGCAACAAGCCTACCATCGCAGCTGACATCCAAGATTAAGATATCTCTCCGGAAGGAATGCCGCTTCTAGGAGAAGTCCACAATAATACAGTGGTTTATCCTACACTAGGGTGAAGGAGGGCATCATCGCCCTGAATATACTGTCGCCGCATAAACTTGCGATGAAAAATAACCAAGGACGAACGGGTGAAATAGGTCGAGATATTAAAAGATAATTCACAGCACTTGAGGCGATGATGACAGCGGGCTGTAAAAGAACCACGGAATGCTGTAAGTCTTGACGCCAGGGTAATGGGACAGCCTCGTTCAATTTACTGCCGCATAGTGTTGAAAACGCGTCCTAGAATGAGAGCGCGGACGAGGTTATTACCGACCGACTTGGCAACGTCGCGGGGGAAAACAGCGTTGTTTATACCGAGCACCTTTTGTTGCGGCCGAAGAGCAGAAGCGGGTGCTGGAAAAGAGAGAGAGAGAGGCTAGTGGTCGGAGAAATGGAATGGGTGCGCAGACGTAATATAACGGCCCCCAAAGTGACGGGGGGAAGGGAGACAGAGAGAGAGAGAGAAGACCATTAAATCTAAGCCTTACATCCCAAGGAGATCTCTGACCCTTCATTCCGAGCATTCTATACCCCCACCCAACCTGGTGAACGAGGGCTGGGGAGGGAAATAAGGGCATTTTGCTGAGTTTTTTTTTCAAGGCGTTATCGCAACACCGCTTGTTAAGCAAGTTTCGCCATATATGACGTGGCGCTGCGCGGTACAAAGGTATATATGAATATCCGATGTGATTTAGTCAAGTGGGAATCGGTTCCCATTACATAAAGGAGTATCGCTACCGAAGACGACCATTCCGAAGACTCCATTCCCATCCTTCTTCCCAGCGGATCAAAAACATTTGAGCCTATGGGAAAAATACGTATACTTCATGATATAGCGTGTTGTGAGTACTTATCCGTTTAAAACGATCTGACGCCGGAGAAGTTCAAACTTCTTATTCGCCCAATCAAGAGTGGGGAACTACAAAGGCGGTTCGCCTTGATGTTTCAGCACTCAAAATTGACGTCCACTCTCGTCTCCCAAAGTGGATGGTGAAGGGGGATTTTTATTGTGCACATTTGTACATATATATTGAAAGCCTTCATGTCATTGGGAAGGCTCTTCAAAGGAGAGCCTTTCTCGTTAAAATGTAACGCAAAATGAACAAAAAAAACATATCGTTATGGTGAAAGGATGAAAGGACAGAGAAGAAGAAAACTCAGCACATAGGGGAACTCGAAAAATACTCTTTGCTCCACCACCCGCGCAAAAAAAAATCTTTTCTCATGCAGTCGAACCGAACGGGAGTTCCCCCTCTACCCAAGATGAGAAAGGGAGGGATTGGGAAAAGGGCTAGGTGCACGTGAACGCGCGAAACGATTTTAATGGTCCACAAGCCTTTTCATTCCTTCGGGAAAAGGTGCCGTTAAGATCTCCCCGAGAATATTGGAGGTGGGGAAACCGAATCGCCTCGGAATCGGAATTGATCAATCGGGGAGGTTAGATGGAGGACACGTCTCTCTCTTCCCCCTTCCCTTCTCCACTTCTCAAACCGCTGATTGGACTCCCCCAGATCTCGCATTCCCCAGGAGCCAATCTTCCCCTATTTTCGACGGACTTTTCGGCATTTTTCGGCCGCACTCACCACCTCTTCCCTCTCCCAACCCGCAGCACACACTCAGCCATCCCAACCCCCTACCTCTCCCTACGTCCCCATGCAGGCGCATGAAAGGACAGCGCCACCTTCCCTCACCGCCGTCTCCTCAATGGACGACCCAACCCGCACCGACCTGGAATTTCCATCAGGTGTCCCTTTTCCCACCGCGGATAAGGAACTAACCTCATTCAACCCGATCGCTTCATTACTCAAGGCTGGGAAGTAGGATTTTTTTTCCATCTTCCCCTCTCGTTTCCAGTCGCGAATCAAAAGATTCCGCTTCATTCCTCTCAAAGTTCCCCACCGAGCAAGTATTTCCTCGTTACTCGCCAGGGAATCCCGTTCTAGTCCCTCTTCAGCGGAAGATGTGAAGAGATAGTGAGTGAAAAATGGGGATAGGTTACTGGAAGACTTAATTAAATGCCTTCATAATGTCTCGAAATACTTCAATGAGGGATTACAGGAGCCGGTTGAATAATTATTCCATAACTCAAAACCGCCGGCTTTATAGGAAATGAATCAATATAATCTCGTGGTAAAGTAACTCGATCAGTATAAACAAATGTTATATGCTAAGCTTTAGGGGAACATAAGTGTAATTAATCTGAAAATGGAAAATGACATAGATTTTCATTCCGTTTGGAAAAAATAGGCTTTCATCCCATTTGGAAATCTTAAGAAAGGACGCCTGTTTAATTATAGAAATCTTAGACTCTGGGTCCGTGATGAAAGAATTAAATCGCAGGTGGCATAAGTGGCATGAAGTGGATGCATCCCTCGTCAAGGGCCACCTAAATCAACTTGCATAGTATGAATACTTCCAAAAAGAAATACAATGCTTACCAGCAGTGGTTAATGCCATTTACCACAAGAAAGACAAGGATAATATTTCAATTGCTTGAAAGTAACGGAGAAGCAGACGTCAGCCCACTGCCTAAAACCCGGAAGATGACCATGGAAAATAATCGGAATTCCGGAGCAATTTGACTCGAAATATGTGATGAGTTGATCTTCATTTCACATGCCGTTGGTAATGTATTACAAGTGCGTAAATGGAGGCTGTAGCTTGGCCTCGATTGGCCCGCATTCCAAATGCTGACCGCTGAATTTCCGGCACGCATCAACTCAATGGCAATAAATAGCCACGTAGACTTCACTACCAGCCCCTATATCATTCTTCATCGTTAATTCCTGAAATGTAGTGTATCCTAAGTATCACCAACTCTTTGTTGAATAGAACCAGAAAATACAAGGTTCACAATTACCCTTGGAGGAAAATGTCCTTGAGAAATACACAAGTCAAATATTAAAACTCTGATATTAACAGAGTTTATTCAATTATTATTATCACGGTTCATTAGAAAATAGAATGGCATATTAAGTATCCAGAGCTCGCATGATCTTAGAAATTCCTTTCACAGAAGAGCAAGAAGTTTTCCAGATAAAATACGATTCCAGCCATTACAGCATTCGATTTTAGTATTCGATTTGAAAAACAGGCTAAAATGTTACACGAATCGCGCACCGTGTAAAGAACAAAGATTATGCATCACTGAAAGACAAAATAATTGATTTATCTCTATCTAATCTCTAATTTAGAATTAAAGCATGTTTCCTTTAGGGAATTTTATGAATACAAATAGAAAAATGAACCAAATTCATACAACCAATTAAGTTAAAATTAGCATACCCATTGTAAGGACACATTCGGGTAGTCGTACTTGAATGTCAAATAATTCATAATTTATCTCACGGCTTATTCGAAATGCAGAAATATTTCATATCCATAGGAAAAAAAATATTTTATTCCACTCAGAGATGAGCACCTGCGGTAAATATTTTTGAGCAGAGCGCAAGCCGGATCACATTCCCATGCGAAGTGAGGTGAATTTACATAATCGAATTCCTTTCCTCTCGAAAGCGACCGCAGAAAATAATGCACCCGCCGCCTCGATGATCGATATTAAATTAGCGGACGTAGGAGAAGCCGAGCCGGGAGATGGTGGCTTGGGAGCGCTCGGCGCCCAACCTCTCTTTATTTGATACCACGGAAGACAGCTATCGTCGGCCGACCGAAAGGGCCGCGGGAAAAGGCAGTAGGTATGGTATGAATATAAACCCCAACAATAAGCGGAATCCCCTCTCTCGCGGAGACTCCGAACGATGGCTCCAGCGAGATGAGGTCGGCCGAGAGAGATTCATGGCCTCGGAGAATATCGCCCTGAAGACAAGGGAGAGGAGGAAGAGGCTCCCTGCTCAGTGGAGAAGCAAGGCAAGGGAGAGAGTGAGGATTGGAGAGGCAAGTCGTGGGGAAGGCTCTGCTCAGGCCCCCGCTAACTCCACCCACCCCTCTTCCCCTTGCATCCGAGATGTAAGGACCAGTGGCTCCATAACTTTGTGTTCGTTAGGCACCGGTCGGAGCCGTCAACGTTAACAATGCTCACAGTTGCCGCTTTGACCCCTCTGCTCCCTCTACCCTCCCCTTCGCTCCCATTCCTACTCGCTCCTTCCCCCACACGTCCCCTCATCTTCCCGATTTTCCTCCTTTCTTTCTTACCCTACGGGCGTCCCCTTTTTTCTTCCCCGTGATACACCTTGTTTCGTTCCCTTTGCGCCGGCCCTACCGCCTTATCCATCGCGTTTCCGACCCTGTTCTCCTCCATCTCTCTTCTCTCCTCCTGGCTCACTTATTTTTCCACTCTTTTGTCCTATCTCCCCATTCCCTAGAGTCCACCTCACTACTCCCCCTTTCCTCTAAGCCACCCGCTATCTCCTTCGATTTCCATCCCCTTCGTGTTCGGACGAGGGTGGAGGGATTGGTTGTGCGGATGGAAAAGACCCAATTTCACCCCACTCTCCTCTCTATTACCCCTCTCCCCTTTGATGTCTCGCCTATTTGCGAATATTTCCCGGCGGATGTCAAGATAGGAGAGGGGGCACCATTCGGTGCGTTTCCTTATCCGAACGAGAAAGGAAGGAGGGAGGGATAACGTGCGCTGCTCGCTAGTTCCGAGAAATGAGTTGGATCACCACATTCCTGCTGGTACCGCGGTGAGTTTCTTTGCGCAAGTCCTCTAGCAGGTAAAGTAGCTTTTATCTGACAGATTTGGGGTGATTCACGGCTTTTTCTAAGGTTTCAATCGAATAGGATTTTTCTTCCATCTTCATTTTATATAATTATTAGTGACACAAATATTATGAGTATTGCAAACCGATATAAAATGCAGATATATTAAACCTAAATACATTTTTATCGGAGCAATGGAAAGAAAATTTTGGATGTTGCTAGGTTGAAATAAGATTCCCATGACAACATGCTAACTAAAAGGCACAAAAGAAATGACGTATTTGCATATATTTCCAAGAGCTTAGAATTCTCAATGTCTTGTATGCTATTTATAGTTGCAGAAAAATTTTATAGAGAGAGCTCATGAATTGGTCAACTCTGTGGTATTCCCACGGTCATCTCTTCCTTTACCTCTTCATATTCCGCAGCCGAGATCAAGACCGATAGATCCGATTCAAAAACAGCACGAGTGCGCCGGCCAACGGACATAGGGGCCTTGGGGGGTAAGCGGAGGGATGAAATGGGGGTGCGGGGACGACCCACGACGACGGTCCCAGTGGGCCGACAGGCCTTCGTGACGCAGATCGCCCGCCCCGCCGCATCTCCGTGCATCGCTCCAATACGCCGACGAGTATGTTCGGGCGACGTAATCAAAAATCAGCGATCGGATCGGAGGGGGAGGGCTTTGGGAGGAGGAATAGGGAGACACGGCGTTTTGGGCGAATCCTTTCATAGTCTCGACCGACGGACAAACGAACACATACCGACCAGACATGCGCGGCAAGCTCCTTGAGGATCTCTGAGACGCCGCCCGGCTTCTCCTTCCGTCCACCAGCAAATCTGCTGTCCGCACACGAGGCAGCCCATTAAAAAAGGGAGAGACAAGGAGTTCCCCACAGGCGACGTCTGCCGATATACGCTTCCCGGTAGTCACCCGACCCTCATCTCCACATAGTAGGCCTACCGTTGAAGCGGAAATAGTAGCCTCCCGGAAAAAAAAAATGCTGGACGGTGCGCGGCGGTATTCTATGCAAAGCGCATCAGCTCTCAGGCTTTTTCTCTTTTTCATTACATGTCGGTCTGAAACCAAATTCGCTCTCACTGTTTCTAAGCTATCGTAGTACTATTTTAGTGCTTCTTAAATTGAAAAGTGCTAAATAATAGCATGATATATTTACAATTCATCTCTTCATGTTGCTCATGTTTTCAATAGAAAAGTAATTAACTTAAAACACAAAAAAATTACATAATGAAATACCAATAAAATACTCCTCCAAAAGACGAAATTTTTTATACAATATGGCAATATTTGGTTAAATTATGAGGCCACGTGAGGTTATGGGCAAAGTCCCCTTAGGCTTGAAATAAATAAATAAGCGTGCTTCCTAAACTGTGACATTGCTTTAACCTATGGGCTAAATTAAAAAGTTATAACTTTACTGGGTATATCAGCTGATAACCCCTTCGGCTAGCTAGCAATCCTTGGATTTGTCAATAGTAATCACCTCAGTGCCTAAAGATGCTCCTCGTGGACAATGGCGCAGTGCGCACGATTACGGCTGCTTCGTGCTATTATTTGTGCGGCTCACCATTACAAAATTTAGCTCCATTACAACAACTAGCCTCCGGAAATCCATAGGGAAGAAATATAAGAACCTTATAGCTTATCTGGTTAAATCACCTAGCTGAACATTAGGGGGCCCCGGGTTCGAGTCCCAAGAGAGTTGAATGGTTGATATTCTGCTCTGTGTTATATCTGCCATGCAATACCAAGTGCTACGTGAGATTTCATTTCTTAGAAACTGTTTCGGTTGTATTTAATCGTCTTGCCTAAGCTTAAGACTACGTGTTGCCATACCGGAACATTACATACACTAAATATTGTATAATTAGTTAATTTAGAGATTAGTTACCGGCTTATTTCAACTTCATTCTCAAAACTCTATGATTTTAAAATAATCTGTGGAAAAGAATTCGATGGTTTATTGGATATACACTAGTTTTCAAGTAACAAGGGTTATATTTAGGTACCAATAACCTTGTAGTGGTAAATGTTGCTCATGAAAGGGATGTCTGTTGATGCTGGATTGGTTTAGCTAATAAGAATCTTATTACCATATTTCAGGCCCAAATATTCCATCTTCGAATTTAGCAAATATTTCACATGAACGTCCCCAATGGAGACACTGGTCTAGGATTTTTTCCAACAAGAAACCCCTCTGTGATAGCTTAAAAAATTGCTGACCTCATCTCTCTCCTACGTCTAGGAAAAAAAAGCTTTCTCATTTTTGATATTGTCATTCGGGTGAGGTGCCGGAAATCTTAGGCGACTTGCGTCATTTAGTGATGGAAGGTAACTGGTTTGAGGTAGAATTTTTACCGGGAACGGAGGAATGGTGGAGAGAAACTCGGCGTCGGCATTTGCCGGTTCTTAAATCTCTAAGGGAATCTTTGCAACCTTTAAGATCTCAACCGACGGACCATGTACTGAGCATGATTTGCTCTTAACACAGCCCTCAAGTTCCTGCCGGATTTAGAACCCTGGCCTTCAGGATCGGAAACTGGCACTTTAGTCACAACACAATCCCGATCTGCATCCCTGCTTATCTAGCTTTAGCACCCATCCCTTCGCAAGTCCACAGGATATCCTCTCCGGTGAGCGAGGCCGAAGAACGCATCACCCCTTGCTCGACCGCCTTGCGCCACCGACCGACCCGAAAGAGCACATCCCTTTGTCTCATGGCACTGCGCGCCGGGAAAAGCCGCAGCGTGCCCATAAACAAAACGAGGGATAATTTGCGTCAGCTCGGGAGGGAACTCGCCACCCTCACTCCCTCCCTCCCTTCCCCCGAAACACATACCGACCGCCTTTCAGACTCCCCACATCCACCGCCTTCACCCCCTCTCCCTCTCGGATCACCTTGAACAAAAGATTCCTCCTCCGGGAAAAACCTACCCCCGTCTCCCACACCCCCATGTCCACCACCCCTTTGCGCGCCTGACCATCCCGAAAGATTTAAAACGCCTCGATTGCTGCGTGTCGCGAGAACGGTCCGCTGGCGGCGTCCGATCGCCCTAGGAGCAGGTACACGCCGCCCCTAATGGCCCTCCGTGGAACGGGGAACCGATGGGGGGACGATTTGGGTGCATGCTAATTCCATTTCACGGAGAGGGAAGCCAGGTGGACGCTCGGCTCCGACGGCGTCTCGCTTTTGAGGAAGTGGAAACGCCGGCCGGGAGGAGAGGGTTGAATCCTTTTCGCCACTTGAACATCCGTGGCTGCGGTGCGGCGGAAGCTGGGCTAGAATCCTTTAACTCAATTTTTGTAAAGAACGGAGAAAACTTCATACAACCTCAAAGTGGAATTTCATTTGCACACAAAATAATTCAACCCTCCTCACAAGACGTTTGGAGCCGATCGCCGCTAACCAGTTTCTATGATGAATGCCAATTCCATCTGATTTTTCTTAAAATCATCTATGGCCCCCTAATCTCAGATTCTTAGGATTAAAAGGCGGAAAATCTCAAGTTTTCATCAGGATTAAACTTCGGATTAAGTTGGGATACACGGTGCGATAAAATCTTAAGAGTAGGAGCAGCATAGAGCCTAATTGGTGCGAAGGTTTCCGCGGTGTCGTTCAGATGTTCTCCGTATATCGGGTTCTGCGTCCGCGTATGCTGACTAGAAGTGAACGTCTTCGATTTGAAGACGCTAGCAGGACGGCTAGCGAAACTGTTGTCACCCCTAGTCAACATACGTGGGATCAGAACCCGATATGCAGAGAACATAGAGCCTAATTTTTATGCATATGGTTATAAAAGCTGACACCACCAGCAGAGAGACACTCGGGACGAGTATTTTGATTTTAAAGTGGAAGCAAAAAATATTGTTGCACCACAATTATCTTTTTACCTATATAGAAATTTCCATAATAATTTACCTGTAAGGCTAACAGAAAGCACCACCTCTTTGCGTACAGCATATCAATACTTACAGTGCCTTCAATGGAAGCACCTCACTCTGGACCAGGAGTCGAAAATAAAGGAAAAATTATGGCAATGTCTTCGAAAACAATACTATAAATTACAAATGTAATGAAGTTAGAAAATTTTGCACAAGAAGTAGGACTCATTTGTTTTAAACAGCATGAACAATGAGCTTGTATGTCCTGGTATAATATCATGTCTGTTTTGCAATTTGCATTTGTTAAGGCTAGATAACACATTCGAACCACGATGAAAATTTGGTGATTTAACATAATCATGCCAATATATGTTTATAAATGAATCTATAAAAAAATTAATTTCAACATTCATTTTTATTTCAGAGCTTATTGCACGCTCCCAGAGAGTTTGCCAACCTCTACTTTAGCCTATATGCTCTTAGTCCCTCTTCACCATCCCTACGCCCGGAAAAGAGAGAATACCTACACAATTTCAACTGGGAGGGTGCTAAGCGCAGCCGTTCTCAGAGCGAGCCGAGTCTGTGCGAGTGCCACCTCTAATTTGCTCCTTTGTTGTTTAACGGTCGGGAGGAAAGCAATGGGCATGGTGGGTTTTGAGCTTCCGAGGAAAGGGAGCCCAGAACACGCATTACGCTCAGCACCACGATATTTCTTCCCAACATTCGCAACTCTCTTTTTTCTCTCGGATGGCCCACGCTCTCCGCTTCGGGTGAGGAAAAGGGAACATTTGCATAAGTGGCAAAGGGGAATTTAGAGCGGGCCGGGACGGATAAAGGCGGGTGGACAATGAACGCGACGAGCGGACTGGTTTTTTTCCAAGGGCCGCACTCATTTTTGGCCATCTTTAAAATTTCAAGAAGAGGCAACCCGGAAGCTTAAGAGAATAGCAACATATTTTCGTTTTCTTGGCTATGGTGCCTTTGGAAAAAAGGAAGGACATTTTTCCAGCTTATAAGAACGAACCCCAAAAGAGGTACACGTATAAATATTAAGAAAAGACGACTTGAGGTCCATTACCCATTTGGCGCAATGCTCATCGGTGACGTTCAAAGGTGCCATTCATTTAGCGAGCCGGAAATTTATTTTTCATATTCGACCATAAAGATCCTTTGGGTGAAGCACAACGTATGAGGGATGAATGTTACTTATATAGAACCTTTTCAATCCTATAATCCAACATGTTAGGGAAAAAATATTGCAAGTACTTAAAAATACTCTCACAGTTTATCTGTGACACTTTCCTTTCTGACAGTAAGATACCTTGGTGAACCTCACTCTGCGACAGTTTTATTGCAAAAAACACTCTTGTTGAGCCAGGGGAAAATTGATTTTGAAAAAAATTTAAAATAAAGAGGTTTAGCGTTATATTTTCTTGACCTAGCTACAACATCATTGCGAAGAATGGGCGTTAGTAGATACTAATATATTTTTGCAACATGTGCAATAAAAGAAAACTATTTGAATAAGTATATAACGCATGCTCCAATCGATCATTTGAAAAGGCATAACTAAGAAAACCTTAGTTTATGATGCCAAAAATATGCCATGCACCAAATAAACAACACATTCAATCCTGGATGCATAGGTCTCAGCTGAATAATAACGCGTGATATGAAGTGCATACATATTAGGGTTAACAAACTTTCTTATGTGAAACCAAAGGAGGAAAAAAATTCTTGATTGGAGTGCAAGAGAGATTGAGTCGACATATCAACATCAGTCAAATGAATACTAGCCGTCATTCCGTCCTCATTAAATTCACACATTCCCCTATTTGGAACACTATGATTCATTGAGTCTACCAAGTCAATTTTTCCTGTAATTAAGACGTCAATCTATTTCTCAGGAGGGAATAACGAATCAATCCTGTATGAATGGTTGCTATATCCTACATCTCTGTTAACTCGAGGGCTATCTCACCGAACCCCTTCCTCTCACTTCAAGAGGTTCAGCTGTTGTCCTTCGATCGACTTAGTGCCCTGCCGACTCCATTACACACCCACCCCCGAGTTCTCGGACCGCGAGAATGGCATTTGGCGCGGTAGTCTGATTCTCTCTGCTCGTTCTGCTGCTCGACACTCCGGCGAGAGGCGATGGTCGAAACAATGTCGGCCCCTCGCTTCTCTAAGTATTCGTTAGCCTGCCTTCGTTACTTTGGGCTCACGAACCAGCGGGCCTCGAGGCTTTTATAGGATAGGATATGAAGTCACTCCTTACTCTCACTCCCCCAATCGAAAGGTCTGAAGTGGAGCGTTCTCGAGCCCTGCGAGGGAAGGAAAGAGACTAGATATGGGATATACGACTGCGATGGATTTAAAAACTCGCAACTTAGCGATCCCTAGTCAAGACAGAAACATCCAGAGAGCAACTGGGACTTGAATCCAATCACCGAGAAAAATTTTGTGCTTTTCCTTGTTGAAGCTCTCCAATTCCTTTGAAATTTAATTATCGTTCCTTCCTAACCTCTTTCTTCCTCAGTTCCTAAGTGAAATGAATTAACATAGTCTTTATGAACAAAGAAGCCGGGAGAAGAATTTCATGATAATTCAGAACTGCATTATTATAAATAAATTAAATTAGCAAATTTTGAACATCTCCGGAACGGAATTTTTAAGAATCTGCTGGATACACACGAATGGACGGGAAAATATATGCTGCTACAAGCGAGAGCTTGGTGTACAAAGCATTCACAAAAAATATTCGATGATACAGAAATGGTGGAGAGAACATATAAAACGAATGAAAGAATATATTTTCTTAGATATTATGTGGAAATATGGAATTGTAGCATGGGACACAAAATATCCTTGGAACGTCCACATAACAGATGGAAATATCAAGAATGAAGAATGTCGTAACAGGCTTAATATCTAGTACCTGAAGAAAGGAGAATGCATAAATGATTACTTGTTAAATCATCACTAGGCAACATTTTACTCATGTAACTGTAATGGATTCTGTTCTGAAAAAAAATGCTGTTATAGATAAATTATTTTTAATAGGGAATGAATGGTGCGATTAATCAACGAAAAACTATGAGAAAGAATTGTAAGCTGTAAACGGCACTGGGCTCCTTCTAGTTTAAGAAACTGATCCCAAAGCACGCTTAGTCCCGGGGTAGTTCCATCACTGTGATGAAATGCGAATGTCACACATCATTGGGATAATGATACGGTTACGAGACCTTTGATGTGAAGTCACTCCTCCAATTGATCGTTGAGTGAATGTGTGAGATAATATGCTTCAAATTATCTCCAAATACTCCCGGAGAGGATCTCATTTTTGCATTGCTTTCAAGTACTCCGACCCAATCTTTCAGGCCACTCGTTATGTCCAAAATTATTTACCATTTCAAACTTCTCACTTTTATATCAAAATACCATTTGGGATGTTTTTGTGCAGTAAACATAAAATACGGATGTATTGCTACTTAGATAAATGAAAATAGATCACTATACCATATGTGGCATGGCCACTGCGAATCTCCAAGAAGGATACCCTATAGCTCTCACTATCTTCTGAGTGGATACACCCTTAGGTAACCTATAAAGTTAGTAGAAAGGGAGTCAGAATTATGAGTGGGTAGGTTTAATGCCATATTACCGCTAAGTTTATGTATTACAGACAGGAGAAGAATATGGGAAAATGATGGGAAAATGATAGGAAATTAAGACCCAATAAAGTATATAAAGAGGGAGAATGTCAATGAGGGAAAATATAATTTCATCCGGGGAAAGCAAAGCGGCCCTAATTCAATCAGTATTTTCATCCCCGCACCATGTAGTAGGTACCTATGTCTTCTGCAATAGAGAATTTTTTTAAATTCCGCTAGGAATGATCCTAAGGAGCGTTGATTAATTTTTCGAAACCCAATCATATTATCTCTCTGAGAAAACCATAGTCAGCAGAAACCCAACCAAGTGCATATATTAGGGTGACTAGGATTTGTGGAGGAGGGGAATACCCCAACTATTTTAGTATGTCACTTGAATCCGCCCATACTAGAGAGCCACCCTTATGAGCCGACGCTCACAAATTGCCCATCTCTTTAACGGAGACCAAGGAGTGCCTGTCAGGAGATACTGGCCCTGGATGGAGACGCAGTCACTGTCTGAAGGCGGGGGAGGGATCAAGTGCCGAGCCACCGCGGTCGGCGAGACGCGACGTACGCCTTTGGATATCCACTCGTGCTAGCTGGGGAATGCAATGGGATTCGCCCCATCCTCCCCCTCCACCTCTCCCTCGCTTTTAAGGACACGGACACCGCAAATCCCCATTCAACCTCCACTCCCATCCTATTCCCTCCCACCTTCAAACGCCTCCCAATCGAAATGGCGAGGGAGAGACTTTTGATGCCTCTGCAATGGGAGCCGAGCCAGGGGCTGAATTAGCCATAAAAAAGAGAGTTAAGAGAGCCACCAACCCCTTGTGTAACCGACTCCAGCCGCCACCTCCTCCCTTTCTCACTCCTCCCCACCCCCAATTCCCATCTCTTTAGGCATCTTCTTACCGTTGATGAAGAGCCGTTCATCATCCGCTCGCTAGGCGGCATTTGAATACGCATTTCCATTGTGATCTCCGCGGCCCCCGGACGCCTGCCTACTCCGCTCCAGCGTCCGTCTATCGGTCGGCTAGTTCAAGAGAAGGTGCTTCTTTTTTTGTCCGTGGCAATCTTCGCCGGGGGGACTTAAAAACCTAATACTCACTGCATTGACCTGAGCGCGAATAAGAGGTGGTTCTGGTGAGGGGGGGGAGGAGGGGAGGGAGAAATTCTGAAGAGGGGTGGGGAGATGTGGTCTGCGTGGGGCAGCACGCGGTCAAAGTCTCCGACGCCGATGATTTATGTCGCTGTGATTGCCCGCTCCCGTTGTGGCTCGCACTAAATTCTTCTCCCGTGAGCGCCTTCACCGAATCAGTCCCACTCTTTCGATCCTCGAGGCGGCGGCGGGGTCGGTCCCTCCAGGCCGTTCGTTCCCTCGCCTCGCCATTCGATGCAAATCCTCGCGGGGGCTCTAGCCCCGGAACACTTTCCCGACGGACGGACGGCTTCCCATTCGAAAAGCCGCCGATGATGCGGTGGCAATTACCGGCCGCGGGAGAGACGATCCTCTGCTCGCCGCCGTGGCGCGGGCAATTTGTCAATCCGGATTCCCAGACGCCTTTTAAACAAAGCCTTTTCGAATGTTTAGGAGAGGTTAGAATTTTTTTTTAGCCATCGCACCCGGAGTTGGAATAAGATGTCTTTCAGGTATGCGGATAAGTGCACAATTTATTCCCTCGTAATGCGGCAACAATATATCTGCACGGGCAGCGATGCGGTAAGTGTAGATACTTCGCTCTCATCTACGAGTTTAATGAAATTCTATGCATTATGAGTACGATGTTCCTTGGATATACGTAGCTCAAGAATATTAATAAAAGCCACACATATTGCCATTTCATTTTATCATGTTTATATTTATACATATTTTTCGTTCGACAGAGAGTATTTTAATGAAACCCACGATGATGGAGTTAATTATTAATTTTATAATACACTTTTTATGTGGTAATTTAAGAGTATTCACGTAATGAATTAGGGTCGGAAAACGAATCAAGTGGACTGGAAAGAAAATTAGAGCAAATAAAAATGGCAATTTAAGACACAATAGTGTTAATTGCTGTACTGTTTGATTCTAATAAATCATAAAAATAATAATGTATAATAATCTTACCTCGACAAGAGTTATTTTGAGCTTAATAAACTCGATCCTACCATGAACTACAGTTGATATTATGTATATTTGTTGGCAAAATAACATTATGTATCTTAAGAAACTCGTTTTGTCCCAAATCAATTAAGCGAAAATTGTTACCTACCATGGATGCTAAAATTTTTTCTTCACTAGGCATTCTGGTTTGGAACGTTAAAATCGCAATACTTTATACCTACAGAGCGCTGATACAGTTTTAAATTCATCGTTAAATTTGACCTGGTTACGGATCAGTTACTTAAGTGTGCGGGACAATATAATTTTATGCGGCGATTTTGCTTCTTGTAATATCCATGAGCAATATAAGAATTAGAAATTATTGTTTATGGATGGAGTTCTATTCCCTTCAGCACAACTAATCTAACTGTTCTCACGATGTTAATTCTAATATCGCGTTTCGAAACGGGTCAATCCGTACATGGATAATGACGCACAACGTCAAATTAAGCCTCTAGGAAATAAAAACGCCTATACCTGTTTCGGAGCTCCGCGATCCAATGATGTGTGCTTGTGAAATCATTGCAGTATAATGAGACTTTACTCTGCTCCTCTAACGCTAATCATAAAATGAAGAAGTTACTCCAATTATTATCAAGCTTTCCTCGCCTTAGGCGACTTGACATTTTGCCCTGCCACGCTCTGCAGACCAAGTCATATGAATTACAACGCTATTAACAAATAACATAAAATGCATGCGTATTATCATAAGAAAATTCTATAGCAATATTTTTTTGAAACCTGTAAAGTATAAAAATGTAAATGAGTGAAATTTTCCTTTTAATGATACCTATGTGTTAGATTTTATCCGCCGACAGTGCACTCTTATATAGAGATGCTCTTCTTTAAAACGTGAGAAAGCTAAATTTGGTGCTACGGTTTCGTATCGGGATGATAGCCAAGCAGTAGTTGAGCGGTCGAATAGAAATCACATTTCCCACGGGTATTGCGGATGATGTGTGGTGAAAATTAGGTCCATCATTCAGGAAATCAGACCTTCGATAGCCGATAGTATTGCTGTGATGAGGCACAGCGTCATGCAGCAATCGAAACCTTAAAACCTAGTTGAAGCATACTAATATAATTAGACGATAAATCAATCTGATACTTTAAGATTTAATGATCGCATCTTACTCTAAGCTTTAATAATCGCATTGATATCAAATGCACGAACTATCACGAAATAGCACTTACAAGATAATTAAGAAAAAATTAAACAATAGCGTTGAATTAATTGCTGCAAACTATAAAAACCCTTAAAAGAAGTTAACCAGGTTATTCATAAAACTAATAATGACCTACGCACAAATAAATGCACAGGAAATAATGGATCTGCTGAGTATAAAGGAAGTATAAATCTTAGAATTTGATGATCACATTTTTCCCACCTTTTCATGGTGAATATCAATAACAAGGATATTCTTTAATTCAACTTTAGATAAAGATTCCTCATTATTTGTATGCAGGAAAAGGTTATAGTTCAAGGGACATGACAAAAACCGTCAAGAAACGCGAGCTAGATAATATTATTTGTAATCCCCTCGCTATAAATTATATAATAAAGTACTCGAAAGTGAATAAAGAATAGACATCTACTATAAAGGCTATACACCTCTAAAACCTTGAATGAGGAAGAATTAAAACTGATCCAGAGTTTATTTGAAACCCTTTTGGTATACAAAACTTTTGTTCGTGAATAAAAATATACACACCTAATATTATTACTGTACTCTGATATAGCGCTGAGTAATATCCTCAAAATGAAGCATAAGTAAGGCATAAGATAGAAATACCTACACAAATTTCATTTGGTCACCCATCTAGCAAAAATCTTTATGCCGTCTCGTGTACAAAATGCCGCCTACATGTAATCATGAAATTCTTGTTTGATGAGAACTAAACTGGAAATGGAACTGAAAAAGGGTCATACTGTTATATCAGTTAAAGGTCCCATTAAGCCACTCCATGCATTAAAAAAAGAGCGACTATCTAATCACAAATCTTTCTTGATGATAAAGCCCGGCAAAAAAACTATGCGATGATGCTGGTTGAATCTGGCCCATAGATACGAAACTTTTCGTCGTAACCCTGGACGACTCCTCATTCTTCTTGCACCCGCACATATTGGATGTTGATGGACCTATTAAACTCAAGTCACCCCGGCTACTGAAGTCATTACAATGCAAGAGGAGCACGACTTTTTGCCAAACTTCATTGACTCGCGGTGACCCTCGATCCGACGCAGGCCAAAAAACAAACATGGCGTCAATCAAAGACGCTCCAAATATGGAGACGGCAGATGCGGATCTCATTTCCTTGTAATCGATTTCTCGCCCTTCCTTTTTTCACACCGCCTTCCCCGAGGGAAGCACCGCCTCCCTTTCTACTCCAACAAACACGAACTCAAGCCCCTTGAGGGGAAGGGAGAAGCCTGATGAGTCCCTGTCAAATCATCCTCATCATGCAGCTACTAAACCGTGAAAAGTCTCCCTTGAAAAATTTCTTTTGTTTGCCTCATAACTCTCAACGTTCAAAATGAATCAGCGTCATTTGTGAAAACATATATTCATTGATATTCATACTGACCCTATTTTCGGCACATCTTTATTTACTCAAGCATTGCTCAGAAGCATTCTATACATAAATTAAATGGCTCACCATAGTTCACCGCCTAAGGGTAATAATAAAATAGCCGATCGATCTTTGGGGCTAGAGTGAGACTAAATAGCCTGTTTTTAACCTAATCATTCGTCATTACACGTTTAATAGAATTAATGAGCGTCTAATTCGCATGCGTATTTAGACACAAAAAAACAGCAATGACGTTTATCCCATTCTAAGAGAAAATTTGTGAATATAAAAACTTGAATACATTTTCTCTAGCTATTCAAGAGCTATTTCACTCGCGACTACCTCCAGAGAGAAACAAAAGCACTGACAACACAAGGCAGAAAAATATACTCTCGCTCCTTCTTCCACGACTTCCCAGAGCTATATTTAAAATTCAGAGCGATCACACTTCAGCTAAGACTGTATTTCTGAATAATTTTATGAAATACCCGGAATACTTTTTCATCATGTAAATCTTGCCGTCCATTAGAAACAAAACATTTTACTATACGGTTAAATCTTCGGAGAGACAGGAAGCTGCAACCTTCGAAGGCAGTAGCACATCACTGATATGCGTGGACGCATAAGACGCAGGAGATTGAGGATATTGGCTTGACATTTTTCATTCCAAATTCAATAGTATTACCGGGAGATAAATTTTAATTAAATCAATAAAAGTGTGAAATAAGCTCTGATATATATAAGCTGGTATACACATGCAGCATAAAGAAATGAGCCAGTAATATGTTTACAATTTTTCCGACAAAATTTATTTGTGAAAAATCAATCATTTTTTTGCTGGTCTCTTTCATTTAAAATATAGCCTTTAGATAGCCTTTAGCTTATGTTGTCAATATTTTCATAACACACATTCCCTATGCTAATAAATTCCCTACGTTTTCATTTCGGATAGACTTGTGCGGCGGCCGTTGTAGGTAATAACTACGCGGAGGGCTCGGGTCCTCATTTACGACAAAGCATTCATTAATAGGTCCAGCAATAGAAATAGTATTATGCACAGAATGATCATATGATGAATATTTGAGCAAGGAACCTTGAAAAGGAACCTTCTTAAAATTAAGCATATTCGTTTACGGAGAGAATAGGCTCCACAATTGGGATGAACGTTTGGTTTGTTTAAAGGTTAATCTTCAAGAGCTTACGACAAGAAAACATTTCTTTTGGTAACATACCAGCTAGCAGCTGGTATATGATCATAACTCCGTAGCTAAGACCGTTTATGTGACAAATAGGTTTATTTCTTGGGCTCAATCTGCTAGAAACATTTACCAGCCTTCAGTATCGGTATCAGCCCTATATTTTGTTTACCAGTAGTATCTCTTTTCATGCTGGATTAAATGTGAATTGTGTAGTCTCTGACCGGCAGTCCAACCGGTACAGTAGACCGGCTTCCAGTCCAACTGTCCAGTCTGGGCATACATAGTACAACTATGTTCCCAAGGTTTTCCGAAAAAACATAGTTTACAAACAATGATACATCTAGAGTAGATCTCAACGTGTCCAAATGTGGCTCAAACCCAGTAACTTTGAGGTAGATTCTAACCACAGGGCTATCATTTTTAAGCCAATTGATTTTTATTTCCATTTCTAACACCATTAACTAACGCCACGTAATTGAATTTTTATTTTTACATATAATAATTTCAAAGCAGAGAGCACTAGACCATTAGGCATTACAATCGGAATATAATTTTTAATTAAATTATAACATTGAGACTTTATCATGAGTATTCCAATAATGCGCCTCGAAGCCATAAAAGATCGTGCATATAGTTAGGAAAAGTGAGGTTCAGTGTGAAAATGTTACGAATTAGTGAACACATTTGTGGCCTTTGATACCAGTGTACAGCAACAACTACTACTATTTGATTTTTTTAATACAGTGAAAATAACACACGGTGCAACATTTCCTTCGGTGCTTAATCATATACTTCGTGTTACATTCCATGTGCACACACACAGCGGCATTTATTGGTATCTCAATTTGCATCTCAAATAGTTATTAATTTGGTCTAGATTAAACGAGTAATTATTATTTCGATCAGCGTTGGATGATTCCGCAGAAATTCTTCATTTGGGTATTGATTGCTCAATTGCTATTGATTATCTCCCATGCAATAATTTCAAAGTAAATACAGTAAAAGATTTAAGATTATTGCTAAAGACCTAATCCCAAAAATTAGAATGATCTATTGCTAAAAATTAATTTAAAAAATTAGAATTCTGGCAGTGAAACGGATTTCAGAAGAAACGGAAATCATTTAGAGCGTAGATATTTTAACACACTAAATAGCAAGTTGATCAGCAATAATTCCACGTATTTTGAAGATACGAAATACGATTTCTCAGGTGCACCAATCGACGCCGATTCACTCCAGTCAGGCAATTGAAATAATAGCTGACCAGTGACAACATATTTTGAGCGTGATGACATCAGTAGGTGCACTAACTACGAGGGTGAAGATGCAATTTTTAACAGGCCTCGGCGATGCGAAAAACTCTATTCGCCAGAGTAGGAGCTGGCTTTTTTCTCCGACGCCAACACGATCGTATGAGTGGGGTTACAATTTCCTCTCCTCATCCCTTCAATAGAAAAAAGAGCACCCTCCGCCGAACACTTCATAAACTTCCATATGCTCCCCGCCATTCTCCCAGCTTTCACCTCAACCAACCCCACCTCCCAATCCCATCCTCCAATCTCGACTACAATGCGGCGGAGCACGGTCTCATGGACCATCCAACCGAAACAACCAACCCTCGGCGAGGGGTGTCCCCACTGAGTTTCAGATTGGCTCCCGCGTCCGTCAGTCTTTTATCTTTGGGCCATAAACCTATTTGTCCGAAAACCTGTTCCACGGTCACGATATAAGATCCAACAGTTATATTGTATTTGAAGGGAGATATTGTTAGTAGTCGCCTCAGGCGAAGGGTATCGGGAATAAGTGGGATGGGAGAGGAGGTTGCGATAGTACCTATTGAAGCAAAGGTTGCCCAGTTTTTTTTTTCCTTTTTGAGTTTCTCCACTGCCAACCAATGGCCTCCAGCATGGAGGAAGGTCATCTTTCACGAATAGAGCAAACAGTATCTCAAGTTACCGGACACGAGCAAATGGAAATGCATTCTTTCACTCTGCGCGTGAGAACCAAAAGAAAATAAATGAAAGTGGATTCCCAGTCGAAGAACTTGAGCAACGCGGCAGGGTTAGACATAACGCTAATGCTTCTGTCATTCTTGTGGAGAAAATATTGACACAAAGAGTCAACATTGTACTGAGGCGAAATTCAAATCAGCACTGTCAGTGAAGATGGTTTTCAGCTCTTTTTACTCATGATGGAATTGAGGTATTCTTATATGTTTATCCGTGAAGTTACTAAAAGATAATTATAAAGTCACATCTAATTGAAAATGCTTCAAGTTTCATCTGCACCTTAGTAATCAAAGAGGTGCTTATCTCATTCAAGCAAAATATATTAAATATATGGCTGTTTAAATGCATATAACTAATATCGGCATAATTGTCAGACAGCAGTAATAATTTAAAATGGAAAAAAGTTCAGGATAAGAATATATTATGCAAAAATTCATTTCTCAGCTACTAAAATAGTAATTGTAATCTAAGATACTGCAATAGTAAGTAGTAGATAGCGACTAAAATACATATAAATGAACAAAGAGTTTCCCTTCAAATATAGATTTTAAGGAAGCAAACCATTAATATTTCATTCGCCCTCATCTACAGGTTGATTGGAAACTAATATAAAATGAGAATGAATCTATGATCAATTTGTGACTAATTATATATTACTCCACTTTATCTAATGATATATTATTCCACTTTATCTAATGATATATTATTCCACTTTATCTAATTATATATTATTCCACTTTATCTAATTATATATCATTCTACTTTATCCTGCTGGAGTGTCCACAGAACACTACATTCTTATTTTCAAAAGGATAAATTACAAACCTCCGACGCATGCATTGCATGCAGGTATGAGTCACTATTAACCAAATGAGAGACAAACTTTTGTCGACGATAATTTAAACAAGAGATACAATGCGTAATGAATTTTCAATTTACATTTCCCCGGCTAAATGGATAAAGTTTTTTTCAAATGCAACGCTGAAAATATGTTTCGATGTCCCCACCGAGATTCGTTGACTTGGTCACTATATATTTATCTCTATTCCATTAGCACCTTCGTCTACCTCAATGATTTGAGGGGATATTATTAATTCAGCAATGTAACCCAACAGAGACTCAATAAGATCTCAAAGGTCGATAACGCTCGACAGTGCAAGCATGCTACTAATGCAGCAATAATTTTGTGAAGCGGAAAAATCAAAGCGCATATAATATATGGATGCAAATAAAACTTGTATAATACATATTGGTCCAGAGTTGTTGGCTTACTCGAGGATTGAGTTGGTCGGGGGAGACGAAGGTTTCACAATCCCAAGATGAAGCGAAAAGGGAGCATAATCCTCGCAAATGGAGCGTAAGAAGCAATAGATATTACGGACAACCAATAAGAGCCCCACAGCATTTAGACGAAAGGAAAAAAACAAATATTTTTATGGCCTTCGATCCCTTAAAATGCCTTTTACGCTCAGCGACTTATTAAAGGAAGTACTTTGATAGGCCAAGGCGCAATGCATAACGGGATTATCTGATGAAATATCGCCATCTTAAAGTGGTTAGGTGTGATAAAAGTTTCCATATAGTGGATGAGTAGCTTCTTATTGGAACTGAATGGGTTCCGCTTCGCCTGAGCGGACTGTTGGGTGGTTTTTAAGATCTAAAGACGCCTTTGCTATTACACGCTCCATGAATCACTGATCGTGCCCATAGACGAACTTCAGACGCTATATGTTAAGACAGGGTGGAAGGCATTCAACAATAGAACAGAACGAAGGAAATGAAAAAGGCCAGATTGAATGACACAACGTGCGTGCAAAACGTAAAACTTCCATGAAAATCAATTGCAAACACCATTGTAGTTAACGGCCATGGAAAATAACGCTTTCACACCATAGAAAAAGAAAGGATTAAAATGACCTTATATTAAGAAGAAATGAAGGCAACAGTTATAACAGAACTAAAGCAGAATATTACGCTCGCTTTTTCATTAGATTGACAATATTATTAACTATAGATAGAACACAAAATTAATTACTTATCTTAAAGTTATGTTGAATGACTGAGATGATAGGCAAATACAAGTTATAAAACAACTGTCCCCAACGGCCTCAGGATTTATTTATTACAATTTGTTCAGGTTCTCATCAGGGTGACATGTAATCTGAGGAGCTACAAATGGCAGCACCTTAGCTTCCCAATCTATCTCAGTGTAGTAAATAATCAAAAGGCTATCAACATTCTAGAAAAATCTCAACATGTATTTATTAGGTACAAGGCATGTGACGCAGATTATATTTTTATTTACAATGAGATAATAGGAAGGGAACAAAGCTCATGATTTTTACGCATTTGGAAATTTCGTGCTACTAGTATTATTTGAAAGTAACTATTCTTTACGTTGATGAGTACTGACACATAAGATATGAGAGACATAAAACACGACCATACCAGTAATGCGACCCACAAGGCTTCATCAGGCTTCGTGATAGCCAACTCGTAAAATTGGCAGAATTTGAGATGTTCCTTCTCGTTAGCCTTTCAGTGTTACCCACTCATTCATTTTGAGAGGATGCAACCTCACAATGGCCCTTCTTCTTTCCACCCGAGCAGACTCATTAAATCACCCGGGACGCACTACCACAAAATAAATTGCGATACATTTCTTCGAAAAAATCAATACCCAGCGGAGAGCTCATGGCCATCATCCTTTCCTCGCCAAAATAAAACCGCAGGGAACCTATTACGAAGAATACGCGGCCGTTACGAGGAAAAGAGACCATGCTCGTCGTAACACCCTCCATTAACTTCAGTCAATTCGGAAGTGCGCATCTTCCCTTTCTGCGTTCAGTTGAGTCTTCTGAAGATATAAATATACTACGTGCATCCCTTCAAATATAATGCAGAAAAAAGCCGACATTACCTTAGTGACGTGAAGCGGTCATCATTAAGAAGCGACTAGTAGAAATACCATAGAGAAGCTAGGAGTACAAAATGTTGGAACGAGGTAGTCCAATGTGCCTTTTAGATGGCTGGTTTCTGACATAATGAATTTTTAATGTAATTATTACTTGAGTGAAATTATGACAAGAGAAATAAAAACCCTGATAATCTGGCATGGCGGTTTTTGACCTGGAATTAGAGTTATATTATTTTGAAGTTGCGTCAGGTTTGATCGAGATTTCCATTCTTTGACTTTTTAAAAAAAACTATGGGAATCTATGCTCCTAGTTATATTAGCATATAAAACTCAAGAAATTTACTCTTCAAAATGTAGAAAAATTGGGTATATTTGGAGAAGTATAAAATAATCAATTTCACAGTGATTGGATATACGTTTCAACACAAGAATTTTAAATATAGGAAACACAAGCTTATTTAATCCTTTGGATAAGTGAATCAATTGATCGAAAGTTGGAAAAAATTAAGACCATCCCAAAAAAATTAGAAAGAAAGAGCTTCTGCATTAACATAGATACCTCGTCATTGCATTTAACTGCCTACAATATCATCGACTTATGTTTTAAATTCACAATGTTTTGGGACCTTAGTGTAATAGATAATTATTAATGTGATAAATGTGTGCCCCAACTGGCTCCAATAAGAAATTTAAAGGTTGAGCTACTTCTATATATAAAAACAGTCTTTTAATATGGTGAAGGCACGTAGAAGGGTAAGTAACAGGGCTAAAATTTTATTACTAAATTATACCATTACTACCATATCCCTTTAATCGTAAATGATTTTAATACGTATCTTTCATCAATCCTTTTTGTGATAAAGAACCTTCAAGGATTTACGGAAATTTTATTAATACCATCAAATAAAATCTTGATTCCAAATATATGCATCGGAATTAGAATTGGTGCTAATGCTCACCAGCTGAGCATCTAATGTCAGTAAATCTGATATTAACTCTGACGTGGGGCAATAGCAACATACACATTGGAAGCATCATTCCATTCCACAATCGTTGGCGTACCAGGCATGTCCGCTGACCTTCAATGTACTGCGTGCACACTAGCGATAACAATTATGGATTATAGGCAGTTGCTCGTCTCCTTTGATCGGAATAGAAATTTTCAACTCCAACGAGAATACATTAGTGATTAGGTTTTGCATATATTAAAGGAACTACCTAATTGATGATGAACTCATTTCACTTATGTCCTGAAGGATCTGCAGACTTTTGATTGGTTTCAATCGAGGTTATTCACACCCATTCGATTGCACCTATGCGTCACCGACTGCAGACAAGACTTGCTGATTCGGCCAAAGACAAGAGAAGAAGAATAAAAAGATGATGACGATGAAGAGTCACAGGCAGCAATGAACACGTCCCTTAATCGGAAAAATTTAATCCTTACGAAATGCGTAAGTACTTTGCAGTGGAGAAGACGAGGAATGAAGGAAAGCCAGGGCAAGGAGAATATGACGAGAGGAAAGAACAGAGAAAAAAGAGGAATAGGAAGAGGAGGAGGGAGATCGCAATGGGGAGAGGGGGAGATGGCACGTCAAGATGGGATTTATATATATACGGCGGACCAAGGAACGGGAAGATGCACGGGGAGGTGAGGGGATAGGAAGGAAGGGGGCCGTGAGTATCGGACGACGGAGGAAAGGAGAAAGAACAATGCATGCCGCATGCGAACGACGGACCCTTAATGCGAGTTCGCGTGATATTTTCCCCCGTTGAGAGCTCGCGCGTGACTGGCCCTCTGCCCGTGAGATACGAATTGCCCCCAACTGTCCGTGCACGCCGCAAACAATTAGGGAGGGTCCCGACCCCTCGAGGCATTTGTCTGTACCTCGGATGCCCACCCCACTCCAAAACCCACCCCCACCACTGCCCATGACCCCCATCTCACCCCAGGCCACCATCATCTCTCTTCTTCCCCCCCCCCCCCCCCCCCCCCCAGGCCTCTCCGAGACCGCGTCCTCCTCCCCCTCACCTTCTTCTGCTCTCGTCTCGAGATACCTCCACCGGCCTTCTCCTCTGCTCCCCTCCCGGGACTCGGAGCTTTTATAATTCCCTCTCGAGCCTTCCTTTGTCACACTGACTTCTCATCTCCGCCGTGACCCCTCGTGGCGCCGCGGCGCTGTGTGTACGCTGGCTCAACCCGGCCAATCCCAGTCGCCGCTCGGTATGTCCCCGAGGAGTGACTTCCCGGCGAAAAATCTTCCCGTCGACAATTCATGCTCGCCTCTCCCCCACCCTTCTCACCCGACTGGCGCTTCTCTCCATAACGTCTCCTTCTCCTGCACGTCAAAGGGTAATGATTTATGCACGCAGCGTTTTAATTGTCGGACGCGAAGAAAGCATTAATGTCCCGCGACCACTCTCCCTCCCCATATAAGGTGTCGATATCAATTCGCATTGCCAGGGGATGCGATAGAAGGCGTTTTATTTCTTTCGTCCGGAACACAGTGGTGTAACGTAAGGGGGTGGCCGGCTGTGACGGGGACCAATAGTGAAGGGGCGAGGAGAGGGGTGTGTCGCAGCCGCGCGTGACTGCTTCGCCTCGATTCTTCGTGAGTCGAAGCAAACCGAAATTTATTCCCCTTTCGTGTAATAAAAAAAAGGTTGCTTTAATTGCATAAACCATGTTGTCAATGTGACACAGAGTACCACATTACAAACGTGTTCTTCATTATAGCAATTGAAGATCAACTCCTTATACATGACCGTGCAAGCAACTCCAGGGATTTAGAATAAATAAACGAGTCAACCCATGAAATTGAACAATATAAAATAAATATGTAGTAATAAAATGAATCCAAAGTCCTCACGACATCTGAAGTGATTTACGTATCTTTTATTGCGCTACTGGGAACTTCCCCCGTACTATAAGAGAACAGAATAGGCCGCATAGCAAAGGGATAGGTAGGGGAAATATTTTAGAGTATTCTCTAGTGCATGATGCATGTATTAACCCCTTAAATACTATAGATACTAACAATCAAGTTGCATGAGACAATATAGTTGCTAGTTTGCATGTTAGTAGTGTCTGCTTGGTGATCTTCACCCCAGACTGGCACCCTCGCGGTGGCTTGCAGGGTATCGTGAAGATGTAGATTTAGATGAAAAGTGCAGCGAATGAGGAATTTTATGGGGGATAAAAATCTGATATGACTTTCCTATTAAATTCTTACCACACGTTTTCCTACCTGTGTTGTGTCAGTGCTGAGGACTCTTGTCCTCCAAACCTACGATTGACGGTTTGAATAACGGTAGGGTTGATTTTTTGAAACCCCCGACACGGATGCAGGTGTCACCTCCAACATATTGTGATATAACCTAGGGTAACAACAAAGAGCTGTTTCTGAGCGTTACTAAATAAATAAAAACACTAAAGATCTTACACTAGTAAAGAGTTTTGTTTTGATTATCCTATGATGTTTTTCTGTCCTTCATTTTCAATGTGGATGACGTTTAAAAAACAGAAGTATATTAATTTGAAACAGTAACCTGAAATAAAAAAATCATTTCTACTCAAACAATGATGGTAAAAATTGCGACGGCAATTGCATTTTTTATTTTCTTAGAATTATTAACAACATGTTACAGTTATCTTCTTGTACGTACAGAAGTACCGGAAGTTAGGTTGGATTTCATTCCACTGTTTGTAAAAAAAGCACTTAACTTCACGTACTATATAATGACATATTTTTCCATAATTTTACTGCGCGACTCATAATATTTAATATCAGCATATAAGTATGTAAACCATCGTTTTATGCGTACGTAATTCCCATTGAGTGTGTACTCCACATCGAAATCTAAAGCAAAAATTGCATTTACGTCAAAACTAATGGTCTTATTTAATATCGACTTTTCAATATAATCGTGAAAAAGATTAAAACATACTATTACTATAACTTCGGAAATAAAAACATGAGAAAAGTAAATTTAAAAGAGGTCTTACTGGAATAGTTATTATTTTCATGAAATTTAATAGGCATATGTAACTGATGAAAATCTAGATTAAATATTATAAAAATATGAGGTCTTTGCAAGACTAAATAGTTCTGTTTGTTCGAATAGTGACATAAGTTTTCCTTCTCTTATGTAAATAGCTTAAAACGCCACCATATTAAAGGCGTGATATGTCATACATCTACATCTGCACGATACCCTGCAAGCCACCGCGAGGGTGTGTAGCAGTGGGTGAATATCACCAAGCATGCACTACCGACATGCAAGCAAGCAACTATAGGATCTCATGCAACTAGATTGTTAGTATCTATAGTATTTAAGGGATTTATACATGCATCATACACTACAGACTACTCTAAAAATTACCCCTACATATACCTTTGCTATGCTGCCTATTCTGTTCTCTTATAGTATGGGGGAAAAATGCCATTTTGAATCTATCAGTGTGACAATTTATCTCTCTAATCTTGTTTATCTGATCCTATCTAGCATAATACGCTGGTGTTTTTAATATGTGCGTAACATCTTCAGTAAAGCTATCCGATTAAAATTTATCTAATAGATTTATACCTACTGTTCCTTAACCTACGCTCTGATAATGACTCCCACCCTAATTCTTCCATTAATTATGAAACACTACTCAACCTATCGTAACACCTTTTAACGAACGTAGCTGCTCTACGCTTCACACTGCCTACTAGTTCTCTGATCAAACCTAATTCATTCGGATCCCATAAATGTCTTAAAATGCTCCCGCTGCATACTCAAGGTGGAGCCTAACTAGTGAAAAGTAACATCGCTCTTTTGTCTTGTCATCATATTTCCCTAGTACTCTTTTTATAAATCCTAGCTCTATACATAAACTCTTAGTAAAAAAATTGACATGAATTCATACAAGCTTAAAAATTCTATACATAACGAAACAAAAAGCCCTTTGAGCTACAATGGAAATTTTTATAGTAACAAGATGAAAATCATTAACTTGGAAAAGGAATCGTATTCCCACGCATTAATTCTCGGGAATTCTGACGAAGAGAATGGCCTTGAAATGACGATAACCTTGCCACTTAAACCCGCGGTCGCAATAAATATTATAATGCTTTCGAAAATCTATTCATCAACTCTGCTTCAAAAAATTAATTCCGTGAGAATCTTAGGTTGCAAAAAACAAGGAAGATGATTAAGCTCAATAAACAATCAAATACTAAATTCAAACAAGCAAAACAAAAACATGAAACGATTAGGAAGAGTGTTATTGAGAGAAACGGCCAGAGAATGAAGGACTTTAAAAAGTGGAAATAAAGAGGAAGGGCCATAAAAAGGGAAGGAGAAAAAACTCCCGCCCAATTCTTCCCAAAGGGAAGAATTCCTGCGAAATGAATGCGTGGAATGTGATGAGGTTCTGCTCCAGATTATATGGGAACCGTCGGTCGGTCGCCCGAGGATCGGCGTGTGCATAAGTGTGAAAATAAACAACATTCGGTGTGGTGACGTACGCCATCTAAAACTAGGAATACCTTGAAAGTGGAAAGGCAGCAGAGGGTGATTAGGTATCAAAAATGTACTATTCACGTATATTACTGGGTACGATACCACTTAATAAGAGGAGCATGATAGCTAAAAAGCCACCATGCTTATGTTTTCACTCGCGATTTGAAATGATACAGAGCGTAAGCAGTGCAAATAATGTTATCGAAATACTCTTAAGATCACTGCATCGATATTTTAACTATATATCCGGCAAATTTTATTGCCTATTAACGCCCCTTATTATCGCAAAGTAGAATAGGATTTTTTAACGATTAATATGGAGGTGCACATCTTTATTATTCGTCTTCTAATCAAATCAAGCCTAGAGCACATGGGTATTTTTTATACATTTCTAAGTCATCGGCAAATTCATATTCAAATAAAATCACAGGGTGTGATTCTTACTGTTCACTGAGAGACGACTGAGCTTGTTTTCAACGTGCTGTGTCATTTTCAAGGTCAACTTTGTAAATGACTCAGAGTTTTGAAACCGGGATCGCTAGTGCAACAATAAACTCTGTTAATAATAGCCTTTATTTTTTATTACATTACGTATATAAAAATCCACAAGGTGATACCTTAAATGTTAGCTCATATTGGCAAATGGATTAGCGTCGAGGTATGTAATGGAAATACTTTCGGCTAACTCGTCCACGGAGACAGTGGAGAGTCCAGTTCACTTGCGTCGGCATTGGACAGATCAGGGAAACGTTCTGTAGACACCAAGGAGATGAAAAGACAACGCCACGGACCAGATTTTCTTCGGCCTCGTTTGCAGGGGAAGTGGACGTGAGCGGGAATAGGAGGGAGAGTAGGATACGGGTGAGAAATGGCACCCCAACCGCTCCCCCTAAAGATTCCACGCATTGTCTCGGACGATGTCGAGAATGGGGAGTCGTTGTCGAGGAGGGCTTGGCCTCCTCTGCACGCTGTAAGGTACGCTTGGCACAAAGAAGTGGAATAAAAAAATATATCGTGTCCCAGACGCAATAAAGAGCGTAGGCTGGGAGGTATGGAAACCTCGGGAAGAGCGAGACAAAGGGACGGAGGCGAGGTGAAGGTGATAATTTTTACAAAGGGAAATTTCGGTGGGGGAAAATCTGACGGGAGGGAACAAAAGGCGTTAATGGGGCGGGATTGTGGAGAATAGAGGAAATTTGCAGGTTTTTCAGGGGGGAGGGTTTGTAGCGAGCGCTGGCGGCTGGGCTGGGAATCACTGAAGCGTTGGTTGCCGAATGTACTTGGGTGAGGTCGGGAGAGAAGAGAGAGGGTGAGGAAATGGGCATCAAATTAAAGGAAAATATATAATGGCCCCATCCAAAAAAGGCAATAAAATCTTTGGAATTCCGACTCCTCGGGACCAGAATAGCTATGGGAGCTGAGCTTTGGTTGGAGAGAGAATAATCGATTGTTACAGAGATATTAAACGGGAATACAAGAAATAAACGTGTTAATATAATCGTTATTGAGTTGCAAATGGAGCAAATTTTGAATAGCCATTAAACCTGAAAGATAATGCGGTTAGCCAGACGTGGGAACCAAAAGAGCTACCCAAAAGAGCACTATCGCCCTGAAGGTGAATATAATTCAGGCTTTTTGGTGATTTTTATTGTATGATTCACCACATTTTTCTTGATGTTGCTCAATAAAACTTCATTTGAAGGGATAAAATAAAGTTAAATGAAAACCGCAACAAAAGGAAATGCCTTTTTTGGCAATTTAGAAATCGCAAGTGGAGAATTTACCGTAAGCTACAAAAAACATTTATTATGACATTAAAAGAAAAACTGAAAAAAACCCTGAGGCGGAAGAACACTTAGGAAACCTGTCGGCTGATCGTTAGGTTTTTATTTTTTTATTTCTTTTTTTATTGCTCAGAATTGTTCGCTCTCATAATATGGGTGACTCATCTGAGATGATTCAATTTAACTTAAGATCCCTTAAGTTCTCTATTTCTACAACGTTTATTCACGACCACGAACATGAGAATCATTGCATCGCCGATGTTTACTTAAATGGAAATGATTTTGACGTAATTAAAGTATTTATGAGTTATTGACCAAATAAAGAGCAGTATAACTTTATATTTTGTTTTATACTACATGAATGCACTTATTACTCAATCATAATGGAGTAAAATACATAAAGAAAGTAATTATCTGACCTAGACGGTGACCAAGATTCGGATCTGATTTATTGCTTAAAATTGGAGTTGACGAAATTAATGGTTTAAAAAATCTTCCATACCTTAAGCTGAAATTAATTTTATGCCCAAGATTCTAAACACTGCCCAACGATTTCACTACATTTTTATAAATAATAAAGCCAAGCGATGAATAATTCACAATAAATGTGAAGCCATTACGAAAAGAGAATAATAAAGCTTAAAGAAATATAAATAACGGTCAATCTTTCATTCATTTCCTTCCGGAGAGACTTGGTTGGGACTGCGTTGAAGGAAGTCTCGAACACCTTAACGTTTTGAAGACTATCTACTAAGTTCAGAATAGATCTTCATCGTGGAAAAATGGTCGCAATTTTCTCCATAGCGATTTGCGTTGAACGTCAGTCAGAAGTCCCGTTTCCCACGCCTATGATTCGGCAATGGTGACAAATCGGTGCCCAAAGAAGCAAGACTACTCTTGGTGGAAATGGCGTGACTACAATGGAATAAGAGAATCCGAGGAAAATATCCGAGGAGATACAAAAGAACGACCGTTTCTCCAGCGCATTATTTTTCATCGCTCACCTCCCAGAGTCCTTTCTCCGAAAGACGAATTATTCTCGCCTACCGATTTTGAGAGGAGGCAGGAGGTTGTTCCGTAACTCGAAGAAAAGACAAACCTCTTGGCCACAACGCGGTATGCAGCTAGTCAGTGGGTCACCCATGAACCAATTGTCCCTTCCAAAAACGCCGCCTCCTCCTCAAGCGTGCAAGTGGCGTATCCTCTTTTCCGATCCACCCCTCCGATTACCTGAGAAACGAGCATCAAGATCCAGGATCATTCGACTGGGATATTGTCCTTTGGACACGCATTCCAACGGTCCTCCTCATTTCCGTTCCGCTTTCCAAGTTTCCTCGAATGCCGTCTTAGAACAAGCGAGTGACGCTACCATCAATCACCTAATTCTTTCCATACAATTGCAACTGACTCGGTTAAAAAAAATTTACTCCAAAGGCAAAATCTTCTAATGTGATTAAAACTAACGGCAGATTAAAGCAGAATATTTCATCTTACGGCATATGACTATCGAAATAAAAATTCTGTAAATTCAATTTGTAGAATAAAAAAACTTTTCTTTCATCCAATCTAAAAAAAGACGAGGTGAAATATCAAATGCGTACATGTCTATACAAGAAAGTGCTATCTTTAAATGTCATACCTGCAGAAATTTTGAAGAAGAATAGAATATTCACAAGCTATGAAATGTTTGGGTACTTCGTTGTTTTTTAACTATATTATTTAGTAGCATTATTCTTAGTAAAAAGTAAATTAAGTAAAATTATAAATAGTGATAATTAAATTATTCTTCATAAAATGGAATAACATTAAAATTTTATAAGATATTCAAATAGTTGTGCCAATAACCGAATTCATTTTCCTATGTTGATTACTTGCGGTTCCCACTGAAGATATTTTTGCGTATAGATGCTGAATTTTTACACCATTTTAGCTTATTATTTAACACCATTATTATTGTTACTCCTTTGAAACTATTGAATTCGTTGCTTTAGGCATAAAGAACCTCATGGTATAATTGCCGAATGATGATGCTAAATTAAGAAAACATACTCATAGTTATATATTAAACCAAACTTCACGTTTCCAAATTTTCTACTTTATTTTTTAAGGATCCATCCAACTAATCTAATTTAAAAAACTATCCTACTTTCTATCAAATCTTCATTTTTTTCCTGGCTCACTGCATACTTAACTAAGATCTGGAGCGATTGCCGCGGCGATGGACTGAAAATGTCATTTCGGGTGTTTACAAATGCGACTCTGGAGGTCACGCTAGAGTTTTTAAATCCATCACATCAAGTATCTCACCGCGCAAGGGAAGGCTTGATAGCGACTCGGCTCCCTGCCGCTGCAAAGCACTCGTTGCACAGCAGTACGAAATAGATGCGCTATCTAGCACTCTCTTCACCGGCGACTGCCGACAAGCATCCGCCTCTCAGTCATCGTAAAATAACCCATCTCCTAGTCACGGAGAGGACACGCTTCAAGTCTCGCGTGACCGCTTTAATAATAGCCCCTCACCTAGGACGTACCCCACCATTGAGGGTCAGAGAGCCAATTCCCTTTCGATTATCACCAAAGGCCTCGTGTCTCGGAGCTCCCGCTACTGCCACGCCTCCCCACGAGACGACCGGCACTCCTGACAGCCCGACACCGCCTTGCATTCGCTTGGCGGTCACTTTGAACTGCTTGCGCATTCACGGAGGAGAACGCGAGAGATGAGGAATGGACACACCATCCGGGCAAACTAGCTGACGTCTTTTGAGTCGGAAAAAGTATTCTTGGGGACTATCCGAACTCTAAAGCACTCCAGTGGTTTTGAAACGCTAAGACCATTTCGTCCCACCATTCACTCCAGACGCTCGGCTTCAGATAGTATTCAATGAAGAAGAAGAAGTGTGGCTCCATTTCCCAGAGGTGCTCTTGAAAATGAAAGAACTTGACTGTCACCTAATTGACATCTCTTTTTGCTTCACGCCATTGCTAATGATTAAGGAACCTTTTTTTTGCTACGGGTGGAGCTGGAATTCTAAATAGTATATATGTATTTTTGAATGTATATAATAAAATATATGTAACTACATATATTCAAATATAGTGTAATATTCTTGTGATACTGTAATTACATATATTCAAATAGTGGTAATATTCTCGGGTTTCAGAAGCTTCCACAGCTGAGCTAAAATTTCAGCATCTTAGTTAAAGATTTCCTTTGTTTGGTGGAAGAATAATTTAGATTACCTACTTCCCTGAAAATTCACCATAACTATTGAGCAGGTCACGCATTGATGCTGAGAGGCATAGTGATGAAATCAAGTACCATATCAAAGGTGTGAGGGGATTCAAAGCAACAAATGATGAGGGTCCTAATTCTGCAGTGATTGTAACTCATCTTATTTTAAGTGCTTCATCTGTCATTTTTAACTGCATTATTCCTTTCTTACACCAAATAATTGTAGCTTAAAAGTCAAGTAATCACGGATGCCGATTTTCTCTTATTCAGTATCGCATTCTCATGCTCAATCTCAGATTGAGGGCTCAGGCTGTATGGTGCAACTTTTAAGCTAAAAAATGAATTAAATAAAATATTTTTCTAAATAATTAAATCAAAGAATTTCTCTCCCAAAAAATGATAAGAAATTATTGCTCAGTCCATTTCTTGACTCTGCCAATCAACGTCAAATCATATTTGTCAGGTTTATTCCGTTCTCATGATGCTGGCCGGAGATAAGAGTATAATGAGTGGATTTTATGAGTAATTCGTCCTTGTGGAGAAAAGGCAGGTGGATCCAAATGGAGAAAATTGTACAAAGAATTTTGTGCACAATCTCTTACTTTAAACAAATTGAGAACTTTAATTCCTTTACTTTTTTATTTAAAGTTATAATTCGAAGAGAAATTCATGTTGAATTTCCATTTACAATAGAAAACAAAGAGAAATCCACTTTTTTCCTTGGCTCATCGGAAGGGACATGAAGGTTTGTGCTGCATTGTCTCATGCATGTAATTAAATCCGAAATTTATGAAAAGGGTGTAATAGCTGACTTATTTAATTCTCATTCAATACAATGATTTTATATTTTACTCTGACGGTAATTATTCTCCCTTGCAGAATGAAACAATACGTGGAACGAAACATCTAAGACTGTGTGCAGCTCTTTTTATGTATCACAGAAAAAAGCACAACTTATGGCTGTACACTATACTCCAACCTGACAGTCCGTTGTTTCAAAACCCTTAGTCATATGGTGGACATTTGAGAATGAACGTTTTTTTCACTATTTACTCTCAGTTTTTGCGGTGAAAGCTTCTAGCGTTCATATTTAAAACATGAAAATATGTTTGATCTTCGAAACCTTGTAATGGCCAGTGCCTGTCACTGATGGGCTCTAATTCACTGTCACGAATGCCTGCTTCTGCATTTCCCCTCCAGTCGTCGCCAGTTGTTCCACAGCAATGGTGATTTAAATCATGTCCTGAGCATCTAGATGGACCTTGACATTGTGAAATGGCGCCGGCATAAGTTGGCGCCGTCCGTACGGCCAGTGGATTACCACGCCGTAGTCACGACGCCAAGGAGGAGGGCTTTCATCCTAGGGAAACATCCAATGAGACATTGTTCCGCCTGCTTCAGACGGAGGGAAATACTGTGGGCGTACACTGGACATGAGAGGAAATTGCTATGCGGGTAACGGGCAAATAAAAATGCAAACGTCTGTTTTGGTGTCATGTCGGAGTAGACACTTAATTGGTAGTTATTAGGTTACAGGACAGACAGCTGAGGTCATTTATGTCATCCGGAAAACTAGATGGGCAATTTGTGAACGTGCAGAGGTTTTTAGGAAATGAAGCGAAAGGTGGTTGGAGAGTTACAGAAGTTCTTGATTTTTTGTTCCCCTTAATGAGAGGCGCCAAAGGCCCACAATTTAGTGCCCCGTAAGAGAGCTGGCGTGGCATATTGCAAAGACTCTCCACATGGTAGCCAAATACGTATAGGAAATCACTGAGTATTTACTGCGACATAGGCTGCAACGGTACCCACTCTTAAATAACTACAAAGTTCTACTTTAATATTAAAATAGGTTTACAGAAAAAAATATTCATTTACCAAGTCTATGCATTTCAATGAAGAGTCTATTATGGAAATTGAAATAGGAAGATATTAAATGATGAGTAAGCGTGAACATTTGGCGCGTACACATATGAAGTTATTACCACCGATAATGTTAATGTCAGCAAGCGAGATTGACAATTGCTGGTGACAAAAATCTTCAAAAATTTACTGTTATTGTCCCGATTTAGGAAATATCTAAAACTCATATTATTAATAATGTATTTTGACAATGACACCTGCTGACGAATGCAAATAGCACTTCTCTTATTTTCATGTTCCATACGATGTATCATTTAGTAAATTTATCATCAATTAAAAGAGCGTTAGTTACGTAGGTATTTGAGGAAAGCAAATGTTAAGCCTAAAACTGCTATTCACGTCTACACGAAAATAATAAATACACAAAATTTACGTGACGCATTATTTTTATCCTTTTTGTATCTGTTTACAGTTTTATGATAAGCGCTTAATTCAAACTATCAATTATTTTTCAGTGCATCGCTGAATGATAGGTCATTTCTGGGTATCCCCCGCGTCGATTCCTTTTGTTAACCGACATTTCATCACTTATATATCCTACATTTTTCCAGCATAGGAGAGGAAACGCTGCTTTGAAAAAGACACGGCGCCGGAAATGCCCAAAAGAAATCACGTCCTTCCATACATAGTTTTACGACCCATCAATAAATTTTGTGCTAGATAACAGTTAAAGTAATAGTTTTCAGTTTAGCAGATATGCATAGAAATGAAATTTAGAATTAATAAAATTACCGATCCATTTCGTATCTCGACTACGAAAGATGACATTTCTTTGAAGAGATTTTAAAATTATTCATAATTTGCCATCAGCGTTTTGGGACCAAGCTGCGCCACCGTCCACCTTAATCTAGGCATCAAGGTTAAAAATTTTGACTCCAACCTACAGAACAAATTATCGACTGGATATCGAACCAAGCGATTAATGATAAAAAATCTCTGAAAGATTACGTTGTGCGACGAAACTTTCGAATCTTGGATCACGCACGACTCCAAAATCACTCGTTTTTGAGTAAATGAAGGGAATGGGACGAAATTACTTCATACTACGACGAGGATGATGCCTTCATCTTCTCCCACGGCCATCGCTGCGGTCGGAGGGCACTAATGAGAATATATCGGCGGGAGAGGGATGAGGGAGGGAAGATGAAGTAGAGAGGTGTAGACAAAAGACTGCAGGGACCCGCTCTCACAAAAGGGATGAATTGGTGGGAATAGGGATAAGTCGGCGTTGCATTGGGGAGGAAGGCGGCGCGGGATATGAAGAGGGAAAGGATTGGTAAGAAGGTGGGAGGCGGCAGATGTTCCCTTGGAGATAGCGATAGCGGCAGAGAACATCATGAAAGGATAGAGGGGGTAAATGGCGGTGACTAGGCGAAAGCGAATGAGGTGAGGGAAGTCAGATGGGGAGAGAGAGGGAGAGAGGAAGGCTAAGCGTCGAGAAATGCACGTTTAAGGCAATGAAAATGATAGCAAATGGTTTTCGGGGCGCACGCCTCCTAAACGACCCAACGATGGGAATTTCGTTTAAATGATATATCTCGACCTAATTCGTGCCCAAGACAGCGTGTTATTCCATTAGAAGAAGGCATTTTCGTGGGATATATTTAGGAAAACGTAGTTTCTCCATTGGTAGGATAAATTTGGGAAAAAGAGACTCAGTGGTTATATGAGACTGATTACATGATGCAGCTAAGGAATGGGGATAAGGAAAATAAAACTGCTCAAACGTGATGCCGAATATGGCACACAAATAACGAAGATTCTCACGCTATGTTATTCACAAACGTCATCACTGTGATGCAGAAATCAGTGGCAATACTCAGTGCTACCCTTCAGCGCCAAATAATTCTCTATTATCTTTTCAACAGCACTGCGCATTTGAAGATTGAAGAATGTTTGGACGACTATTAGTAATTTGGTATCTATAAGGCAGTTTGATGAATGGTACTGTGAAAAAAATGTATTACAAGTGTAAAAGGAAAACAAAATATGCATAGCTGTTTGTATGCTTTTTTATGAGTCTCTTTGCATCTTAATGATTCGTTATTATCTCCATTGGGGCAAAATTGCATATTAAATTCTTATTTCTTACAGCTAATTGTAAGATGGAAAATGATAAAGAACCCAGAAGATAAGGAGCCCAGAACGAATAGCATTGTAGGTAGTGATTATTATACCCAACTAATTTTAAGGCGTATTAGGTACCAGCACAGCCATTTTTTTTACCTCCAAATGCTTCGTTCCACATTGTTGAAAATAACCAACAATCTGTTATTTTTGACCTTACTGTCACCATCATGGCCAATGAGCCATCATTTCAATGTCGATTGAGACGATTCCGTTTAGGGCTACTCATGCTATTCAAAGATTCCTGCGTAATGGCATACCGCAAAAAAGCTGTTCAATATTGTTAACATAAAAGCAAGAGGGAAGACCTCAATCAATTTATGAGCATAAAAGAACAACGGAAAACAAATTGCTAATAAAATACTAGCAGTGATACAAAGAGGGAACTTTGTGAACAATTTACGGAATAATGCACTACCTGCATATTTGAATTCACAGATTAAATTTTGATGCTGTGAAATAGTGTTGTCTTACATAAAAATGCAAATTTATTATTACTTTCCAAGGTAAAATAAAAAAGACATATCATTTTTTCTGATTTTCTTCAATGTCAGCAGGAAAAGGAGCAATTGTGATAAATATATATCACAAAATAGCACAGAGCAATGTCTAGGACTTTCAACTCCTGGAAGCAATAGGAATTGAATTCAAGTTAAAGGACAGAAAAAGGCAAACTGTCATGCAACGTGTATAAATTTATTGCTTTTACATATATCCTTGTGTGCCTGATGTGTGACCTGAAATTTTTCCTAATGATGGCGATGTATCTACCCTGAATGATTTTTTGTTTTGGATACATCTACTGAAAAATGTCACTCTGTCAGCAAACGCAAGTTTTTCTGACAGGGGTTCGTAAATCGTTAGCCTTTAAATGATTACTGCTGTGAAAGAAAATGAATTGCTCAATAATAAATAAAACAAGAAATTTCTAGATAAAAGAGTGATGAAAATTACGATTAAATTACAGAGTATGTTTAGTGTTTACTTGACTACGCTGTGTTTGTCTTGTATTCTTGTATCGTGCGAGATGGATGGTAAATTAGTGTATACTTCAAATTACGATTTTTCACTCGCCGAAAAAGCCTGCCTTGCATAGATTCATGCACGGAAAAACACATTATTTTTTTCTTTACAGTATGCAAATGCCGTTAAATATGAAGCAATCATTTATAAATTTCATTAATTACTCAAACACTTTACACCGGGTACCGGTGGTTACATTGTGGTGGAAACTATCTGGAGGAAGGTGGCAGTTACGTTTCAAGGCGAGGATGAGAAATACGCACGCGAGCTTCCACTGATGGGTTGCTCACCTCTTGGATTACAAAAAATAAAATAATACCTTTCATTTAGATGTGTAATAGGATCGGAGGAGGAGGGGCCTGGTAGAACGTGGGCAAAATCCGTCGGAGTGAACTGTTATTTGGAAACCCGAATGGGTGTGCGAACGAAGTGTGTGCCGGGGCCTTAGGGACCCAAAAATTGTGCACGGAAGGTGGGGAAGATTTCGAGTCTCCGTGAGCCGACGGTAGGTGATTGCAGAGCTCTCGATGGTAGGCGTTAAAGTGAGGCCTTACTCAATGGCCGCTTGCCTTGGACGCTCTAATATAGTTTCTAGGACGAAATTATGATGAATGGACTGGAATAGGTGAAAAAAAGTGTTATCTTACACCGGCATTAGTGCTTCCATTGAAGATGGCGAGGAATTTGAGATTTTTTTGCAGGAAAATGTAAATCTGCATCAAAAACATCAGAGTTTGCTGAAATATGCGGGGGCTCCAATATAAAGGGCGACAATGCAACTATATCAGGATCTCTTTAATTCACCGTCAATCCTGAGTATCAGATGTTGATTCCACATTCCTCTATACTGGAATCAGATGCAGAAGCAACGAAGTAATTCTGTCCTTAAAAACTCCGTTCTTTTATCAGGACTATAATCGCAGCCATTAGATAAAAAAACATACACATGACTTAGTTACTTTTACAAATGATTGACCACCAAGCTGTGATACGCCAAGCATAGATTTGAAAATCTCTCAATAAAATTTTTATTTTTCTGATGGCCATAAAAGTTTGAAATAAACAAACACCATGCAAAATAGTTTCAAAACATATGTGCACATGCATTGAAGAAATTAATTAAAATGAATGCACTCTCACTTAACTTGGCAACGGCATCGCTTGCCTTAATTGGATATTTTAACAACCTGATGTTCCAGAGAATAAGTGACACAAGGCTGACAAAATATCCTCGGCGCAAATCAATATCTATTTAGAAGCTAAAGCGAACAAATGATAAATTCATAGAGAGATCAAAATTTTACTTATTCGACTGCCATGTATATGCATAAATACAATGTCCACAAAACAGAATTCTTCCCGTTATTTAGCTTTAGTTTCTAATTTTCTGAATAAAACGCCCAAAATAGGTATCACTTCAAATCGCTGTATTGTTTTGTCGAGACCTTTCTTGAGCCCTGAGTCAAATGAGCATCATTAATGCGAAAGTATAAAATAATATCAATAATTAAGTGATAAAATTATTTTTTATCCATAGAATTCAATGAGAGCACAGTGGATAGAATGAAGAGACTACGATTGATAAGCTCGTGGCCGCTTGCTAATAAACATATCGGTTACAATGACATCCATAGGCACATGCAATGCACAAGCAATGCACATCCGTGACAACTCCACCATCCCAAGGAGAATGACACTCGGAGGTGACATCAAGTCCTTTAGCGTGCATTTCCCTTTCCTATCTTCGCCGTTAAGCATCGCCTCGGCGAGACCATTCTAACGCCATTCACTACCATCCGAAACCGTCACCTTCTTTGCTCTCTTCTCTCGACTCAATCAAAATCCTCCCACTCCCTCTCTCTCAACCCCACTTTCCCACTCCCTCTCCACATCTTCTCCCACTGCAATGTTCCAACCCTCCCGACACTCCTATGGCACCCGCCAACATACACCATTTCCCTACGTGCAAGCGCGGAGTGCCACGAGATAGCGCGGGTTAGACTGACTTTTTTAATTTATCGCCTGGCCGCATGGCCGGGAATGGACTCACGGCTCGAGTCAAAAGGCGTAATCAGACGGGCGGAAGAAGCATTTCTAGGTGTTTGAGGAGGATGGGAGGGGGAGGAAGAGGAGGAGGAGGAGGAGAGGAAAGAGATTTCCTTTCGTTTGTTCTTTACTAAGTTGTGCGTCTGCCAAGACGCGGGAGGAGGTGAGCGGAGAAAAAAACAAGAAAGAAGCGTTTCACTGGTGTCCTCCCTGTCTTATTCGCCAAGGATTGGTCCAGCTCACCTCCTCACCCAGACATCTCATCTCTCTTTCTCAGAGACTGTGGAATGATGGATCCCTCAGCCCCCGACCGCTGTAATTCCATTTTTCGTTTGAGAAAGAGACACTGACCGCCCTTAAGTACGGTATTGGATTATTTTGACACGCATACACGTGAACCCTCCACGCAGGCTGTCGGCCCTCCGAAGTGACAGAAGTGAAAGGGAGCCGAAAAAAGGAGGCAATGAATCTTGTCGGGTTCGACTAATGTGGTTTGCCGTTTTCCCAGAAATTTTACTTTTAAAGGTTCTGTTGAAACGAACACACCGTTTAACACAAAAAAACAAATGTCTCGCCGCGCACGCTGCGTGATGGATTTGAACTCTACTACCTCTTGAGTAACTCTGGAGTGACGTGGTCTGAAAAATTTCAAACCACCCATGACATTCCACTTCGCAAATAACACTTGGGTGAATGGATAAATGTAGACATGGACGGATTCGTGACGGTGTAAATGGACCAATTATCTTCCTACGTTATCGGTTCCCGAAAATTTTATCTAACTACATATTGAAATCACTTTGAGTCCTTAAATTGATTAGCTTATTTATCCAGTTAATTACGCACAATTAGAATCATATAATCTAATGTGCTTATTACCGAGGAGGAAGTGGTCTGGGGTAGATTTCAATTAATGAATTTTTAGCAGCAAAAATCCGTATGCGAGGACCAGTTAAATATACCTAATCACAAATTTTATTCGCTCCGGTAAGTAAAAATTCAGTACCCCATATTAGAGTAGGCAAGAAGCATACATGAGTAAAATGTGGAATTAATGTCAAAGGTGAAAATTATTAAAGGTAATACAGTGGGATATGATTGCAATAGAAGGTAGAATTCACGAATTCATGCCATATGCTTTAGCAACATAGCTACCAAGTAGTCGTGGTTACAGAATTTGAATTCTATTTACTAATTACTACTGAGGGATATGGATATGTGAATTTGAATTTTATCATAGAATTTGGCAAAAATTGGTGATTCAAACGTCGGCAGCGTCGGCAAGTGTCACTTACTAACATTTTTCTCAGCGACATGGAATTAGTAAACAAATTTTTAAAAATCGACTTCATGGACGCACATAAAGCTTCAAAAACACCGAAAATGCTTTCAATATTTTGATAGGTTCCAGAATATTTCCTATGCGTCTGTAAAAAATTGAGTTATTAAGTTTTAATAGGAGCTCATTTCATCATAAAAGAATTAAAAATATACATTAATGCCGTTTAAAAATTTCTTAATCAAAAATAAACATATTAATCCTTTGCAGCTATTTTCTCCAATGATGTACTATTTGGGCCTGTATGTAGCTTGGTGAATATAAACCCTCCACTATACACCCACGATTTGGCTTTTAGGCCTATCCGTAGATTTAGATGAAGAAAAAATTGAGTTATTAAGTTTTGATAGGAGCTCAATGCATCGTAAAAGAATTAAAACTATACATTAATGCCGTTTAAAAATTACTTATAATTAATAAACATATTAATCCTTTGCAGCTATTTTCTCCAATGATGTACTATTTGGGCCTGTACGTAGTGGAAGCTTGGTGAATATAAACCCTCCACTATACACCCACGATGTAGCTCTTAGGGCTATCCATAGGTTTATATGAAGAACGAGTAAAAATACACGGATGACGAAATACGCAATGACTTCTGCGACGAAGAAGGAGCGTAAGCAGAAGTAGGAGAAGGGAGGCGGGGTTGATAGACAAGGTTGGGAATATGCGATGGAGTAGTCTGGCCGAAGGAGCAGAATGACCTCCTGCCCTCCGAAGTAAGTAGTACGTCGGCCTGCCGCTCTGGCTTCGTGCATCACGTACATGGAGCCCCTTTCCCCAGTCGCTCCACCCACACCGACCCACCCCCCGTGGCCCCGAAATCCTCTCCCCGACCGCCTGGCTCTCTAAAACCCTACAACCAACCCTTTCTACACCCACCCCTTCCTCCACCTCCCTTCAAATCCCCCGTCACTCTGCGACGTTCCCCCGGGGCTTGGTGAGAAGGATTCGGAAAAATAAAATTAAAAAAAAATCTCTAAACTACAAAGAAAGCGGCGCATACCTCCACAGTCCTATCTTTACTTCCCCCAACCAATTCAACCTTCCCCTTACTAACCTGCACACTCCCCCAACTCTCTCTCTCTCTTCGAGATCTTATCTTGACCAATCTGGACCGGCGACCTTTCCCCTGCTGTTCTGCAATTCAGAGAGAAGATATGTATAAGTAGGAGATATTGAGGCCAGCAAGGGAGGACTGGGAAGTGGGGAGAGTGTCTTTCTGGTGAGGAGATTGAGCAGGAAACAGCAGGGTATGCTGGGAATGGGAATATACAATACTCTTTTATGTTCCATTAGGACGGGGCTAGTGGGTTGGACATAGCCATAATTTATGAAATATTAAACAAAAAGCAATGCGAAAAAGGAAAAACATTTTTTCCTGGTGTGGCGAATTGGTTCCGCTCGTAACATAATAAAATATTTTAAAATTTTAATTGAGGCCGTTAACAATGCAGAATTTTATGGCCTTTAAGATTGAACTAGTAAATTAGGATAAATTATATGCTCAGTGATTAAAAAATGTAAGTAATTTTACTCAACCTCAAATCTTATATACTTTGGTACCATTAAGTTTGTATTTTTCAAATTATACTTTATTTACAATGGATCTTTTTTATTATTTTACGAATAAAGGTCTCATTTTAGTAGGAAAAATTTCCTGATATAAGCATCAATGATTACCCAACAATAAATAAATAATCCAACGGAAGATAATTTGTAATAGTATATTTTGTGCAATTCAAATGTGCCATTAACTACTAAGCAATAATTTATCCTAAATTTCTGCCAATATAGGTTTCATTGCTTGATTTATATACTACGATTTACATCATGGATTGAGTAAATGCATTATTTCTAAGTTAAATCTTATATTTTATATACACAAACCACCCTATTCCACCCGATTTGGTATTCCGGAATGCATAGCTTGAAGTGAATCTCTATGCCGACTCACTAGGGAAATCTGTCAAGACTTTTTTAAGACTAGATGTCGAAAATAAGCAATAGGATTTTCTGTCAATGCATACATTACCATAAGAGGATGCTATAGAAAACGTGAACACATTTTCGCTTTCAATAGAATGAAAAATCGCAAACTTTCATGAATGGTTACGTCATTGGAACAAATTATAATCAATCTAAATGCAGCTCCTCAATTAAATTACAAGCATGAATGAACTGATTGGGCGAAATTCTTCTAAATACCATTAAGGTGATTTCTCACGAAGACATTTGAAACATACATATTCATTTAGAAAATTGAAAGTTGAGGTTTCGGCGTGAGCAGATAAACTGCTTCGTTAATGAAGTTATGATTTTGTATGGTTGATTAATGCAAGTTGCGAGAGTTAAAATACCATTGATTCAATCTAAATAAACAGGCATGTGCAGAACTCGTGATTGACCTCCTTAATACATTTTGCAATAAAAAGTTGAAAGAACGCCCATCATATGTAATTAATGAATAATGATAGAACTAAAACCGAGTTAAATTATTTCCAATGTACCAAAAATTTTTCATGACAAGCATAAAGCTACGTTTTCATGTGGCCGTTTTTGCGTTGCGTTGACTCTGCGTTGTGTGGCAGGAAAATACCCTGTTTTCATGTCACCGGCAGCGCCAGCAGCAACGCACCAAAACATATGACGGTGGTAAACCGTGGTATACGTGATGATCCAGCGAAAGAATCACGTGACGAACAAATGACAGGTAGAATGAGTTGTTCCTTGCTCTGACGCAGCTGCGTCAACGCAGAAAGATGAAAGTTGACCAACTCCGACGGCAACGCAGGCTGCGTTGGCGTGCTCGCTTCTGATTGGTTGCGCAGTGTGCGTCAACGCAAAAACGCCCACATGAAAACGTAGCTTAAATGTGATACCCACGGATAAGCGTGTTCAGCAAAAATGTATGAAATAATTAACATTAACAGACAGACAGACTTCCTGATACTTACATATCTTCGGTAATCGAGTCCGTCTCTCTCAATTAACGGATTATTATGCAGTTAATTTCCATACAATCAAATAGCAAAGTTTGAAAGTAACAGAACAATACGGTAAAGTCAACACTGAGTATATTTTATGGTCAGCTAACAAGGAAAATACATACTCAATGATGATCATCCTCTCTGACGCTGATAACAACGCAACTTGACGTGAGTCTAGCTCTAAATTTTTGACATTGGCCTACGGCAGAAGTTTGTCTTGAATTCGTGTTTGAATATCAGCCTATCATGATTTTTTTGGAGCATAAGATAGCATTGAAAAGGATGCCACCGAATTCCTTTGGTAGATCAGTAAAGCATTAAACAGTGAAATCGACACTGAAATCACTGACAATTTGAATATTTATTCAATTATAATCCACGCCCAATACGAAACACACTCTTACTCACGCTTCTGCGATAACTTATAAGATATAATTTAGATATACTTGTAAATGTGTGGCAAAATTAATTTTCTTTGTGTCTAGACAGTTTCACTTCAGTCCGCAGAAGTATAGGAAGGTAGTTTTTTTTAAGAATTATGTCTTGAATACAAGGGAAATAGAGAAAAGTGAAGTGATCCATTGAGAATACTGGAAGCTAAATATACCTATTTGTCAGGAGCAAGACCTGTTTCACATCAACATTCACGGCGTTCCCATAGCATAAAGCGATTGGATTGACTTGAGAGGACCTAGCACGTTAGAGAATTGGCCGCACATCTCGTGCCCTTTATGTGAAGAGCAAATTGAATAGTAGAAACATGAGGGATAACTGCTCTGAAACCTCGTCCAAAACCGGTGGGTGTGTCCCGTAGCGGCGGAGGTCGAGTGCGTCATCATCAGATCGAGTTGGACCGAATAATTTTTCCGGGGTGAGGCCAAGAGAGGAAGCATCACAGATCATTGGAGTCGTAACAGACCTGGCACTAAACCAATTGAATTCATGGGAAATTGGCGCCGCGAACCCATCGGCCGTAATCCGCGGCCTGACGCACTCCGCAGATGACTCTCTCGCTCTCTCTCTCTCTCTCTCTCTCTCTCTTTCTCTCTAGCGCCGTAGGGAACTGCGAGGAGAGAATTGCGTTCAAACGGGGCTGTCCGTGATGGTTAGAAAGCGATCCAGGACGCCTAGGCCATAAGTCTGCGGGGGAGTGAGACTGTGGATGGCCCCAAGGGGGGGACAATACAGCGAGGGGCGTAAGGAGAGACGGAAAGAGGGGCGGGGAAGGAGTTGGAAGAGGTTGGGTGGCCGGCTGACTCCCTTGCGCCGCGGATGGCACGGGCATTCCAGCAGATAGTGAATCACTGGCCGCCTTCCCTCTCGCATACTTCTCCTAGACGGAAGCACCCTCCCTCTTTCCATTCCTCTTCCGTCTTCCACCCCCGCCCACCTCGCCTTGCTCACCGACTTCCCGAGGATGGATGGTGGGCCCTGAGGACGAGAGAATAAGCGGCGGCCCTCGATGCCGAAGGGAGGAGAAAACGGAGTAAAAGACAATGGGGGAGTGGAGGTCTTTTTTGTTTTGCCCTTCCAATTTATTTTGTCAACTCTCACGTAACGTAATGCCCCCTCGGATTCCGACGCGCGTCACTTGATACAGCCTCTCAGAGTGCATGCACTTCGGTCAGGGGACTCACTCCCATTGCCCTTCTCACCCGATCCATAAATACATGTGCAGAGGAGAAAAAGCAGCCCATGAACCATCGCTTCACCTTGAGTATAATTTGAGTTTTCAGCATGCAAACGACAAGGAGGGAAATGATCCACATTCGACCGGCCTGGGAGCATAAAAATTTATGCGCGTTCCCTCGTCGGTCATGTTTAAATTTTCAAAGACTATATTTAAATGCGGAACAATAAAGTAAACCAAGACTAGATATATTCATCCAGCAAGGCTTCAAGATAAAATCACGCCATACAGTACTTTTTATGACCTTAAGATATTGTGTTGCCACAAGGAGACAGTAGCTAAAGTCCGCCTCTTTTCTTATGTTAATTTCCAATCTGGTCAATAAAACGCTAAGAAATTATTTTGAAGCAGGAAGGGAAAACGACTGACAAATCCTTGAGCGTAGTGGCTCTCATGCTACTATTTCCTATTCAGAATTTTAACTAAATGTCTGTTGCAAGCATTCTGGGTAAATTATTTTTGCTACGAATTCTAAATTAGCCTCATGCCGTTCAACTACCGTCCGTATTTTCCTCAAGAAATATATGCGTCGATAATTTATGTCCTCTAGAGTTGTCCAGTGCATATATTGACAGAAATGTTGGAAACGAAGAGTTGCGGAGAATGAAATACCAAGAGTTGCAGAGATGAAAACACTTATTATAGAAAAGTATTCAATATATTCAAATTAAAAGTTCCTCTCATGGACAAATATATGAAACCAATTCGTTGCTCAGGATTCGAGAAAATATCGTACTATAATTTGATAAATCAAGGAGTCAAAAATAATAATATTCAGAGTTAAATGTCAAAGAATGATCTGCATAGTTATTTTTTTGTTTAACATTTTTACTGGAAATTCTGATTATATTCAGTTAGGTTTTATACCTTAATATATTAATAGTAAACTACATTAGGCTCTAGAATAACAAAAATCTTGTTCTATGTTTCTTGCTGAAAGCAAAATTCCCCGAAAAAGAAAATATTATAAGCTTACTTTTCAAAATATATTCATCAGCAAATTCTAACAAGCATTTAATAGAGTCGGATTCATGCCGTATTAAAATAAGAGGGGAGGGAGAAGTGGCGCTTCAGCTGTGATATCAATGCTAAAAAAAATTAGTATGTTGGGTCAGAATGACTTTCGTGTCTTTCCCACTTTCAATCACCTTAGCTCAGGACCTTAGAATCAATTCAAACGAAGGTGCTGAAGTGGAATTCGATAATTGACGAAGTGGCATCCAAAAGAGGACTCGGTGATCAGCACCGACAACTCCAACAGAAGGCGAGGTAGGACAAGAAGCATTCGATAATCCACATCCCTCCCATCCCCCTCCTTATATCCCACTCCTTGACCACATCCACCCCTCTCGTCTCTGCCAATGCCTTCCGATACTATCCTCATACCTTTCATACGATGACCATTTCTCCAAACTCCTTTTATAGACTTTTCTTCCACCCCCTCTCCCTCGCCGTACCCTCCCTTTCTCTCCCAAGAATCCGACTTCCACGCTCTCTCCCGTCTCAACCCTTGAGTTCCCCCGATTCCCAACCCAGACCCAATCCTCATCCATACCACTGTGCGTCTGCGGATGAGAATCCTAATGAGAGGTGGGGCCGAGGGTAGCGCCATGCGGGCTGGGGAAGAGATGAAACCGGATCGCCGCTGGCGGGAAGAGAGAGGAAAGGAGACCTTCGGGACAGGGTTGAGAGGGAGAGGAGGAAGGCGAAGTCCCCTTCAAGGGAGTAGCGTCCCCTTGTCTACCTCCTCCGCCCTTAACCCCAACTCCTCTCGCCTTCCCCCAACCCCCGGTCACTCTTTTCCCTTCCTCTTGCCGAACCGAGAATCGCGAGCGCAGACGGAGGCCGGCGACGTCGGCGAAGCAGCTAAGGGGGTCGCAAACAACTCTCTCCATCCCATTCCCCTTCCAACACACATAATCTACGGTCGCTTACCATCCTTCGGGATTCCGCCAGGGTGAGTGGCAGTAGGTGGATTCTCACAAGTTATTTCACTCAAGGGTCATCAGCTATTCATGGATTTATGCCGCTTCCGAATTCGTATCTAGTTTCTTAAATTCTCAAGTCAAAGGGAGAAAACCATCGTGAAGGGTACACGAGGTTGTGGATTTTTGATTCGGCCTACAGCTATGTAAAAGTACCTACAATATTATACCACAACGATATGAAGATTCCAAGAATATTTTTATGAGAATCTACTTTCATTGACATGGTGCCACGATCAGCCAATTTTCAGAAGGCCCGGTATGGTGGCTAATGTGCAAACTTTCTGTCTCAAGGCCCTGGGTTCGAATGGTGGCAGTAGCATATCCTTTTCTGAGATATGCGGACGCTGGTTTGGTATCCATATGAGGAGCACTTTAAGTACCTTACTCCTCTGATAGCTCCCAGATTCATTTCCTCAAGTGTAGGCTAATATATCATCATGTTACCTCTGCCAGCATTTTAGCCGTCTTGATATATCGATACTATTAGTGGTTTTCTGCAAAAAAGTTAGTGTTTCTGAAATAATTTCTTCTAGAAATTTAGATATTTCATTTCATGGGTGTTTCCAAGTCTGTTTCCGCACTAATAGGCGCTTCAGACCGGGAGGAAAGGTATAAGGATAGGGATGGAAGGGATGGGGCCGACAGCAGAAATTTAGATCTTTGAGAAATGGTCTTATATGTCCACTCCTCGAAACGATGAATGAACGTAAAGCAATTTTGATTAACTAATGAATTATTGACCGGGTGTTTTTCTTTATGGTCACTTATCACCGTTTTCAAATAAAGCATATATTTCTCCGTTGCGCATGCTATTTTACCTTGATTACCATTATGGGTAACGCAATATTCAATTCACCAATGTATGGAACAAAAAAAATATTTTAGCGCCCACTGAAAGACTCATTAGATAGAACAGCTTTCTTCTACCGGCCCACTTTTGGTTTAATACCTTTCCATCCAATACCTCCTGAAATCACTCCTCACCTCCACCGCTGCGACAATCTTTTTTAACTACCCTTCCTCCTCCCGCTCCCTCAGGGATCCTCGTCTTTGCTACAGCTCCGGGATGCGTCCAGCTTTTCCAGAAGAGGGATTAAACGTGCGCGTGGGGGAGGAGAAGAACGCGGTTGGTCGCTCACGAGAAAAACTCGACTCTTCCTTCTGCACGTGTGTATGCGCCTCGCGGCTCTCCCCCTCCCCATCCCTCTTCTCCCCCGCCCCCCTGTTAAATGCGTGCGTATGTGTCCACCTGCGTGTGCGTAGGCTTGAGAAAGAGTGGCAAGAACAAAAGGGGGAGAGAGGGGAGAAATGAGTTAGGGGCTGGGAGGCAGGGAATGCGAGTGGGCAGCGCGCGCACACCGACTCACCTGGGAATCCCTTTTAGCCTTGGAAGATCTCGCGAGATATATTGTTTTCGTTACTTCCACCGACGATTCTCATCTTTCGCGCTCGGAATTGTCGTATTCCTCCTCTCTTTCGCTTCTCTCTCCCCCCCCCCCCCCTTAGCGGAGTCTCGGGGGATGCGAACAAGGTCGCGAATGTGATATGAAAACGCGTCCGCAAGAGGGAAGACAAACGCAATGCTGGGATCTCGCGGGCGGCGATAATAACGAAGGAAACCAATGCTCGGTACTCTCCACCATCACAGCCTCCGGGTATAACCTTCCACAGTAATAGGCCGACCTTGAACCCCGCGATGCAATTAATTCACTTGATTTCGCCGCTTCCCTCCGTCCGAAACCACGAACAATGCATCAACCTCTCGTCCTCTTGGGAAAAAAGAAACCGTGACGGACGCCTCGGAATATAAAATAACGGCCCCACAAAAAACTGTGATACTCCCTCGGTTGGAGAACTCAGACGCTACGTATTCCACGGAACGAGTCTCTTCATTTATTTGAAATTCAGCTGTATGACTCCTAGAAGAAGAGCTGAGCATAAACTTGCGGTGCCCACTGAATCATTCACGCTGTCCCATTCTGATGACGGTCAGGTGCATATGTATTTCGCTAAAATTACATAAACTCATGGGAAATCCCGTCCGATTCCACTGCATCAAGAGAGGACTGGAATAGAGCTGGGAAAACAAGCAATATTCCTCGCATGAAGAAGAAAAAATTATTTGCTCAAAGGGGAGCTATGAGTGCTCAACTTTCTTTAGGAGAATACTTTGGTATCCATTCCATTTGGAATGACCGGGTTTATCGTTCGATGGCCATTTGAGAAGAGTACGGAATTAATTACACAGCAGAGAAAGGCTTGCGCTCCTCTCAGATCTTTTCAGTTCTAAGTTCAATGCACATATATTTTTAACGAATGCTCCACGAGATCTGATAAGTCGTAATGCACACCCGCTCTCTCTAACTCTCTCGCCTCGCTGGAGGCGTCCAAGTTAGTAGGTTGCCATTAGGTATCTGGGCACCCGATCTCTTTCGGAGAGCTCGAGTGGATCAATATGGGAAATAAGCCACCGTTATTTTTATGGGTAGCCCAGGGTGATCACGGCAAATAACGGTTCCCCCTAACATCAATTAAAATGGAGAGACCCAACTGCAAATTTACAAAAGTTAACATGCGGCCAAGGGTCATTATTTAGTTAATAGCCTCCTTTCAAGGTGTAATTCAACCCGAGATGCTTCCGCCATAAAAAAAAACTATCGACGATATCTCGAGTTCGTGATGGTGCTATTACATTTTCGCAAGTTCTCTTTTGCAATCGAGATCCCTTTCATTCACGTCATAACTGAATTATCACGTAAGATAATGACCCGTTGGCTGGAAATATACAGCACTGTGGAAGTGGAAAGATACTGGGTCGGGATTTTCGTAAATGGCAAGATGCTCAAGATGAAATTTTAAATTACCAAATTGCTTAATCAGCACACCATGGAAATAAACGCCCAAAAGAATTATACCTGGTACTACCCAAAAAGCCAGTAACTTATGGGTGAAATAAATCCTATGAATTAGATCACGATATTTCAACTCATGGGCCGTGGCAGTCAGTGGTTCAATTAAGCGCAATCTTGGAAATCCAATAATCGCCGGTTTGAATCCCTCTAAGGGCATCACTGCTTTCTTTGATTTCGGATAAAACTTAGGATTAATTAAGGTAAGACGGTGCGATATAACCTTAATGGTTTAGGAATGTGTACATATTCTAATTTTACTCTCGTGCTACTCTATTAAGGGCTCCAAAATACTTTAATTAAGACATTTACCCTAAGAGGTGTCCATTTATGTTTATTTGTGCATCGGCAAACATCTCTTACCAACACCAAAAAAAATACAGTTCATTGCCCGGCTCACCTGTGAAACATCTCACGTAACAGCGTAGAAAACAGAAATGAAGAACATATGAATTACAAGGCCGCAAAAAGTAACACCGATCCTCATAAGGAATGCATTTTTTAACATGTTACCAGCAATTCCTTGCATTCTGAAGGTTCAATGGTTAGCCTCAGTTATGTCGACACCATCAGGTATTCAGCCCGCGAGTGAAGAAAAACGAATCGCCAAAGAGTAAAGAAAACATAGCCTATCCATTCTAATGCTTACTCCTCCGTTCCCTATGAGCTCAATTCCTCATTCATCATTCCCACAATATCCAGGTGGCTGTTCTTGCAATAACTATTTTCATGCAATTCCGTAACTTTCTGAGCTCCAATAAGTATCTCTGAGCAGACTTAAACTCACTTTGTAAACATAAACATTTGCATCGATTGAGATTCTTCAAACGTAGTGGCTAAAAGATCTACTTTGGACGGTACTAAGGATTAAAATATCAAGTATGAAATGCAATACTCTTTCTGAAAATCAGGTGCCTTTGGGTATTTATCAACGACATCATACATAACTATTTATATGAGTATGACTAAAACAGCTCTCAGACTTTTTGCTCCAATATGAATGGCGCAATAGATATGTAAACATAAACACACAGATCGCTCAATGACCTACATAAGACGTTTCATGAAGTACCTAATAAGTACCTTATAGGCTTCTATCCATCAAAATGAACACAAATGTAGAGTCAGCAGATGCATAACATTGCGAGCAATGTAACAATATTTTGAATTTTTGACCAAGGAATAAAATATTTCAAAATTTAAAAAAATGGATAATATTTTGCCGCCGAGGCCGAAACGAGGAAACAATTGGATGATTTATTACACATGGAGGTGAAAATATTACATCTGTTAGCAAACGGACATATGATATGTTTCGAGGAAAATATGAAGCGTGGTTCCAAGTATTCAAAATTTACAGATACCTCTGAGAAGCAAATATTGAAGTAATAGAAAGCAATACGCCTAGAAACATATTACAAATATGTTGTAGACGTATACAATAATACAAAGATTCTTTTTTAAATTAATCTGATAACTGCTTCTCTAGTACTAAATCTATTTCCCAGGAATGCAATACCATTGGGTGCATACAATGTCAAACATTTGTTCACCAGTAAACTATTAACTTGTCAATTTTAAAATTCTCTGTAGGAAATTGACTCAATATACGCTTTCTGAGTACCCACCCTCCCCACAATCTTACAAGAAGTGCCTGGGTGTTAAGTTGAAGCAGATAAATTACAGAGAAGTCGAGAGAAAACTCCAAAGAAATTTTTCAAAGGATTAGAAGCTAAACCGTGTACCCTAAGGAATTTTGAAACCCGACCATCACTTCAAGTAAGGAAGCGGATATGCGGTGACTTAAGAGGAGTAATGATGAGGTTGGAGAGAAAAAGGAGGAATGAAGGCATAAGGTTCTTTCGGCATCTCGTTTCTAGTAAAATACTTTTTGTTGGCTTTCAGCACCAACCGACAGACAGGTTTAGATGCATTACTAAGCATTTAGCATTTATAAATTATTGATCAAAATTGCCATCCTCATACCATCCAAATTTGACTGAGTTTCCACTGAAGCATTCTGTGACTGCCTGGATTCAAGTTCCTGGCGTCAGAATGAAATTCCGCCTTCCATTACCGCCAGCAGTTTTCCAGACTAATTCACATTCAGAACATTATAATCTTTGTTCAAAGCTGTCGTGTTAGAAAGGGTGTTAGGTGTTAGAAACTAAATTATCAGAGTCTTATGTTTAACATCCCATCCGAAAGTAGGAGTACTGAAATTGAAGTGTTCTCTTTACGGTACTTGGTACTCTGTGAAGATCTGTGTGCCGAAGAGTAATCTGCCCTTGCTGGGACTCGAACATAGACCATCGGGGTGAGAAACCCCGATCCCAGCCATGCAGTTAAATGGTTACGATATTTAAAAAAGTGACACTAACTGAGAAATTATAGCAAGCACCAAATTGATGACATAACAGCTGCTGACGATAAACGATGGTACTCCTAGGGCCACATGTTTCATCGCTGATTTTATGAGTGACTGTTAGCAGCTAATAAGGGGCGAAGAATCCCAAGGTGGGAGCAGCTCTCCGAAATTTTGGAGAAAATGCACTATAAAATGTTGGCCTAAAATGCTCTAAATTGAAAGACCTCGAACTGGCCGCGAGAACCTTAACGGTGATACCCACTTAAATTGCACAATTGCACAAGTTCCACAGAGAAAAAAATCATTCGCCTTGACCGGGTCAAAAATAATAAAATGTTCCATTAATAGCAGGAAGGGTAAAAGTTAAATTAAAAGGGTATGTATAAATAACCTGCTCTATCACTGCCATAAGGAAGGCAATGGAAAACTGCCTGAATACTCCGAGGTTCTGCATTGCATTGTATTACTTGGTCTGCAACTAAAGCTATTCGTTAATGTCATGAGATTGTAGTACATAACTCAAAATACGGAGCTCAGAATGCTTTATATCCCAAGATTTCACGTTAACACAAATACATTCAACGTTTTCTGGCTAATCAGTGTTGGGGCATTCTTGAGTCCGAGTTAACCAGCGCACTTCCTATATTCATTCCCTTTTCATTATTTGCATTGATAACCAAACTTTTACTCCGAATATATATACAAATAAATGGATCAAACTTTGTCTTACACCCCAGAATCTCGCAATACATTGCGATTCTTCATCCACTATCAACAACTTTGCTATCTGATTCATGTAGAGTTTTTAATAAACATCCATTCTTCCATTGCATTACTTATTTACATGGACCTTCCATTGAAGTAATTAATTTTACGACTTTAATTAATAAAGGTCGTCCAATGAAATCCAGTTAATGTCACCTAGAGATCTACGAATTTAGCAACGATATTCCGTCCACATTTTTCGTACCTACTTATTGTAGAGTGCATTTATTCATGCTTAACCTCCTCAATCTTGATGTTAAACTTATCGTTACCCAGCTATTTGCTATCCTCTGCCCTTTATCGTCTTAGTATGCGTCTAAAAATTACTTCTGGCCAGTGGGACATCGATAACCCACACGTGTATTAGGTACTAAGCTGCCTTTTCCTCCGAAGCGATTGCATTCCGATTCAATGTAAGAATTCATCGTGCCTCATCAAGTAATCACATATTTTTAGTATGTGTTTGCAGGATGTCTAAACAGTGCTTGGACACATTTTAAAAATCATCTCATCTCAGTGGGATCTCCTCGCTGTTACAAACTCCACAACCCTTTATTCCCTGCGTCGCTCCCCAAGCAAGGTGGACGGGAATAGGAATGAAAATAATGGAGGAAGCGAAAAAATAAAGGGGGAGGGGAAAATGGATGACGCCGCAGGTAGCATCGGAAGCTCCAGAAGTGAGGTGGAGGGGGACAGAGTGCTGGCGAAGAATGGAGAGTGACAACGCACGAGGAAGAGGGAAACGGTGAAAAGGGAGCTCCGGGCTGAGATTATAAAAAGAAAATAAGAGATATTCGTTCGGGACTACTAAAGAGTTAAAGGGTATGGGGGATAAGAGAGTTTCTGTGTCCACCTCGGATGAGGGTGCTCTGGGAGGAGGAGGTGGGTGGAGAGGGGGAGTGGGTAGGGTTGGGGGAGGGGGGTGGAGGTGGGGATGGGGGCTGGAGGTCAAACTCACTAAAAGGGGGCGAGACAACGGACATCTGTTGTTGATGGAAAGCGAAACGAAGCGATCAGCGCCGGTGGGTGCTCGGGGTCGTAATTCAACCTACTTAGGAGGCGCTGCGGTAACTTCCCTTATCTCCCAAATGCATTGAGTCATCCCTATTACAAGCTGCAACTGATTCGAAATATTCGTTGGAACGTTTCAGGTCGCGGAGACTTGGGATGGGGCAATAAATCACGGCCATCAGTCACCATATTAGCCAAAAAGATTAATGCGAGTTTGAAGGTCTGATGGAGTGGTAAGGTTGCTCCTATGACTAGTGGTAAGATTGCCTGCTCTATTGTTAATAAGGACCGAACATGGGATTTGGAACGTAACATTCATCTTTGGTGCCCGAACTATTATGTCAAGACGATATATGTTTGTCAAACATTACTTCTTTGTTAATAAAGATAAATGAATGTCATCACGTTCAAATAATTATTGCTTCTGGAAAAAAATTTTAGAAAATATTTGACTAAAAGGAAAATTCGGGAGAAAATACTAATTTCGTAAATGAAGTGTTGAGAAATGGAAATAAAGGAGTATAATTTACGAATAGCGTTAATATATTAGATAATATTTAAAGTTAACTACTTATCCATACTTTTTACTTTATTTCTATGAACTAATTGTCATAGCAAAGGGAGAAATCAACTCTCACCTATTAATCTAAATTCCGGTAAATAATAATGAGACAAATGTTGATAAAAATCTCTAAAGAAGCAGCTACGATAATGAACAGAGAAAATTAACTACTAAAATAACACTACTAGTATAATTTTTCAGCTTGTTAAGCATGAACATATTGAATGGAAACAATACAATGACAAAAAATTTACACATTTCTTCGGTTCCACTCCCTAATGAAATATATTTCTTCAAACGACTCCAAATTCAAGTTAAGTAAAGGGATAAAAATTTAAACTTATACCCTGGGAGGAAAAATGTATAGTCAGCAATGTATAATTCACCTCTTCACAATGACAAAAATCACATTACAATTTCACGCGTAAGCGGGCTCATGAGTCGAAAACACCTAAGCACCTCACACACATATATAGTTAACGAAGGGTTAAGTGGGAAAAATTCATTCCCAGTAACCACCGCATTATGGGAAGGAATAAACCTCACGGTAATGTCACTTTTAATGGTCCTTGAGACGCTGCATTTCGAATTAGTAGCGCCGTCACGTCGGAGCATTAATTGTAGCCAATGGTACTCCATCCTCCTCCCACTTCTAAATCGTAAAACGATAGTGATTCTACGAAGGGAGCCCTGGCGACCCTTTTCCCTAATAGCCCTTACACATCTCGCAGTGTATACTGAAGTCCTTGTACCATAGTGCCGCTTTAAAACGCAATTTCTCCGCACCCACGCGAATCACATATCGCAACATTAGCGCACCACCTGGGGAGTCCCTATTCCTACTTCAACCGCAACTATCTTTGATGGTGGGTATCTAATTTGCGACAGAACAGTTTATCACGACGTACTATAGCTATACAACTTCCCTCATGTACGCCTACTTGCTTACGACCCTTTTTACCACTCTTGGCATGGCATTTCACTCCATTCTCTTCGTTCAAAACAAGGCAGTCAATGCAGACACACATGTTTGTGAAATCTGAGGTCATAAGTCTTGCATATTTCTGAAAATCTATGAGTACACCTTCTTCACTTTCTAAGTGGGAAACTTATGAACGTTGTTGAGACTCATAAGTTAGAAAAAACCTTTGTAATTGACTTGTGAGATAGCTAATGTATTCAATTAAATTATTTAATCAATACAGAAATACGAGTAAAGCTTTAGGCATGTGAGCAACTACATCCGAGTTTTAAAAACTTCACTAGGATGTCCAAAGAGAGAACATTGCACGAGAATTCCCCATTCATGTCTAACATTCACTACAATCGTCGGTCATTTAGAAATTAGAATATGCCTACAAATTTTTACCTTTTATTTAAAGCACACTCAATTGGGTTAATCCCTCCATAGACCTTATAGACATGGCCTCAGTATTGACTTACTAAATCATGTGCTAAGTACGTATATAGTATATGTTAACACACTTCAAAAGCTTGCATACATTTAATGACTCATACACACTTGGAATGTGTTTAATGATGCACATATAAACACTAGCACTACCATTTTAATAGCCGCTATTATTTTTTCCCACTCAGGCTTGCACCTTGAGAGTTCATAATTTGCAAACAGTGCGTTCTATACTTGTGCAAAAATTTAATTTTCCTTTGCTGACATTTCATTCCTTTTTAAGTCAGAAGCAGAGGAGCTGTTGCTCACGAAACTTAGCTGACATAAATACGATGAAATCGACTTTAAGTCAGAAATAAGAATGAAATTAATCATCAAAACCTTTTACTCTATCTCAATGATTTAGCCCTTGTTCACGTAACTAAGAAAAGAAGAACTAAGAAGAAAATATCTACAGTTAAAGACAAAATTATTTCACATTCAGACATCATAACATTGGGAATTGCCACAAGAATGCTGATGCTTCTCCTGATCGTAGCTAAAAGTACATTGGTGAATATACCATTAAGGAAAAGCTTAATTTTTTTCTCCCGGAATCACGAACGTCTGACACAGCACTTGAATTTCCAATTAAACCAGAAAGAAATACATACAACACCTACTATATTTGGAAGTATTAGCATTTATAGCGACAATATATGATAGGCATATATAGTCGCTCAACAAACAGAGTATTGAGAAAAAACACATTTCATGGGTGTATGCATTTAAAAAAACCTATGCGTAATTAGAAAAACTATATACGCTTCATCATAGTCCAACCAGGAGGCACACGTATTTTTGATGTCTTCACTTCTACAATCCAGCAAACCACCTAATTGTAACGCTGAGAGAAGCTCATGGGCGAGTTATCTACTTGTGAGCAATGAACGGGAATTTTTATTTTAATTTAAAATGCAAGGTTAATATATGCAGAATTCACACGCAAGTACAACTGCTAATGTTCTCGTTAGTTTCAATCAGGAATGTGCTTCTAGATTAATTATCCAATTATATCGATTACTGAAAAATTGTATGGTGACGTTTCCAGGATGCTCGAAGCTACGGATTGGAGAAACTGGGAATGTGTACGGCATTTTCTGTGACGAAGAACTCAAAATAAGTGAAAACCCCAACCGAAATTACCCAATTGTACTTAGAATTATGCAAAAAATATTTCATTCATTAAACTAAATAATCCAGGGCAAGAGTTATGGGCATTTACTTTCTTAAATTTAATCCGATATTTTATTATAGATATTTTATCATTATTAAACTATTTTTTCAATAGACTAACATTTTATTTCAAATCCGGACGTGCAAAAATGCATTACTTATGATTTCGGCTTTAAAAATTGAACTACGTTTAATAAAACTAATCCTTGCAAGGTATTAAGATTCCCTATTTAAAACTGAAGGAAACATATACACACAGATGCAGCATTACCATCGGAATAATGCGGATAATTTTGGTGAATGGGTAGAGTGCACCCATCCGTTCACCAGATCAATATCATAGCCATCATCGGAAACGAATTTCAGGAGTAGATGGATATTTTTTGACAGGTGGATATTCAGGAGTAGATGGATATTTTTTGACATTGATTCAACCTCAGACCTGATCGTCATTGTTTTCAAAACCTAAGGCTGGTTTACCGTGCCCTTCATTCCTTTTCGTTGCTAAATAAGTGACATTTTCGTACTTTCATTTTCATACACCTTCATTATTTTCATTTTATTTATAAATTTATCCTACTCATCCTGGTGGAATTTTTACTTTTATTTTTTGCATTAATTATTCTAATGATCATTCCGTCATTTATTTCTCAGAGTGAACCCGACTGACATACTACCCCTTCTTTGTTTCACTTCTCCATATCGAATCTTCTTCCTGTGGTCTTCTGCATATTTTTTTCATTTTTCATTTAATCCATCCATTTGTCGGCAGGTATAGAGAGCCTCAATTTTTCCGATTAACGTTAACCATGCATATGATCCGTAAAGCACCACACTCAACAGGTTTAAAATCTGCTACATTCCACATTATTCTCGATGCAGTGACTCTCGGGAATGGACAAAGTTGTAGATGAAAGAAAAAAGAATTTTCCTTTCCCATCCTCCATTCTTTTCGATGAATTGAACGTGCTGAAGGCCAATGGCACAAGTTTTGTGGAAGGACGCTCAAGTGGAGTGGAGGTGCCGCGTCTCAGGACTCTCTTCAACGAGTTGAGGGCGGCGCGCGGGTGAAGTATTGACTCAAGTAGCGGGAGTTGGGAAAGGTTTTGAGCCTGAGAAGTCGAGATGCGAGAAGAGAGAGAGAGAGAAAGATCCGTCAGCCTGGAGGGGATTCTCCGCGTTTCTCGAGAGTGTGGGGGAGAGATAGAAGCAAGGAAGAAGGAGGGGAATGGAGAGAGAGAGAAAGGGAGTGAGAGTCTTCTGTCCGCGTTGGAGAGTTGGTAAGCCGTTTTGTCATCGGCGTAACAGGTTGTGGGAGCCACAAATACTACCGAGGGAAACCGAAGCTTTTAACGAAGAATAAAAATGAAATGCCAGGGCTGAAAAAAAGGATGAACGCTTGAAAAAAAATGCGTTGGCAAATACATTAGTTCGAATCCGCCCAAAACACGAAAACGCTATTTTTTTCCTCCTCACTCTCGTCCCACTTGGCCTCCCCATTAGAAAAACCTCTCCGTCAGAGGGAAATGTTTTGAAGTATCCAGTAAATGTGTGTTCCAGTAAGATGTTTCAAATTAGTCGCACGTCTCCGAGTGGACGGAGCAACTCGGCCTTAGGAATTTCAACCTATTAAACTGCGTCGTATTTTTATCCTTCCCCGTACTCATTCCGCCTTTCCCACGCTGACACTTTAATGAAATCCCTGCCACATCTAAATGCGCTGAAATTTTTCTCCTCGGCAGGCATTTTGTGATGCACAAGTCTATGTAAAGAAATCACCTGACGATGCTTATAATTTGCAAAATTTTGAAAGCTATCTACGTTACTCTCTCACCTATGAACAACAGCTTCCAACCTGCTGAACACGTTTTATACTACCGAGTAGGCGGCCTGCATTTAATTGATCGTTTAAACAGAATTGCATTCAATGACGGCAATTGTGCATTTTGAAGGAATACACGAGCGTGATAAACAGGTCATGACTTGACATACATTTAAAACAGCGTAGATTACTCTCCATAAACATGTTATGCCACTCTGCAAACGGACACGAATGGAATTCTTCAACTGTTCAGAAAAAGCCTCAAACAGAAAAATACTACCGCTCTCCTCTTATTGTAAAAATATTGGTATTTACAACTATACTATAACGCACTAAAAGTATATCAGTATATGTTTTATTGGTAGAAGGAATAAGGGTTTTTACACTATATTTGGGCCCTATATCTGAGGTGCTTAGGAAAAATGACCTAGTATAGAAAACATTATTCAGGTTGCCTTATTGAGATTTTGAATGATTAGGAATAATATATGGGTGAACGTGGAGTTTCAAGGACTACTTCATTTTAGCAGAAGAGTAAAAGGTCGACTGTACGGGGCAAGGGTTTTGGTACACTTTGTCGTCTGTCTTACTAGTCATTAGGTTAGTATTAAGCTATTACTAGCTTCATTCAACTGATAGGCCTCTTCCAAATTCTGCCCAACTTTCTCTCATATATATATTCAAAAGAATGCACAGCAAGGAACCATGAGAATGTATGGCAGAGGCACCAGCAGGCACGTAACACGTTGTATTCTTCGAATGGCTTATGAAAAACTGTTAAAGAACAGAGAAACAATGAATTTTTAGCGTCAAAGTTACGAGGATGAAATAGGTATGATGGTTAATTTTCATTAACCATAATATTTCATCTTCAGAATTAAAGCAAGCATGAAAAGGACGATTTTATTTACGTTATTTATATATAGCTGAAGGTGTAAGAGCTGATATAATGACCTTGATTAACTTCATATACACCTTCTTATTCATTTATTTGGCCTGAATTTATTATTAAAGCAGTCAAAAAAATAGGTCAGCTTTGAATCCTAATTGAAAAATTCTGTTCATTTTTTATTCCACAAACTAATGGTAATTATTCCTACCTTCCAAAACAGGAATTCCACATTTAACTTTATTTCCATCCTGCTTCCACAATTTCCTCTCATATTCAAGCTGATATTTCCCAGGGAATAGTCTCCCCGGTTACTTCTGAGACTCGGGTTTCACAACTACATAATGCCGTCGTAATCCTGAACTCTTTACCAGCCTGTCAACATACCAGTATGTGTGCACCCTCAGATTTCTCGTGTCAATTACGGCTGGCATGGTAAAATAATTCATTTTAAACATTTTCAGTGTTATGCCAAATACCGGTCAAAATGCTGTCCTAATTATGTCGTGCTTTAATGTATGTGTAGTACTCTTCACGCATTTTATGGTTTTCCAGATCTTCTATGTTCTGAAAAACTTTGTGACTTCAAGGATATATCTTTCTTACAATTATTAGTTTCTATGCCTCACACGTGGATATCTAATACACCAAGGAAATCCATAAAAAAACTATGAATAATCAACATATTCAACGAGGTCGGCCTTATTGCAAAGGGTAGACCTAACCTAGTACCAAACCAAACCGCGTTTGAATTTCGGATACTGTTAGCGCGAACAAAGTTGTTGGTCAAGTCATATTCTCTCCATCGCCTGTCATTTCCCAGAAAGAATCGTCTACTTTTTAAGTAAAAAATCTACTTTTTCCTGGTTAATCAAACATCTACTTTTTAAGTGAACGTGCGCAAAAGTCTCTCCCGTGTTCGGACACGAGATATCTGACCATCACGATGACGCCCCACCCACTGTGATATCACGCCGCCGAAACCAACGATGAATCCATGGATAAAAAGGAGCAAAGGATCAGGAGGGAGATAAGCGGGGACGAGAAAGGTATTGCGCAGCCGACGTGCACACAGCAGTTGGCAACGAGCGTTTATTAAGCTTACGTGCCCTACTCGTGCCTGCACTTGTATCTGGCGTCAAAAATCTGAAGTGGTCGCGACCCCCCGCGGGACGGCCGGGAATGTGCGCGAGACTAAACCGATCCAAGCCATTGTGATGTCCGTCCGCATCCACCGATGTCAGATGCGAATGCGGATCCACACTCGGGAGATCGCAGGGGGGGATTTATTTTCGCGGGCGAGGGAACGGACGAAGGCGACGAAAGACGGCGCGCCAGGGTGCTGCTGCCGCGGATGCCACGGATAGCGGGCGACCTTCCGCAGGGGGCCGACAAAGGAGGGATGGATACACCACGTGGGGGAGGGGGGACGTCACCCTATGCCTCGTCGCGTGGCATTCCGCATCTCGGGAACGCGTCTCCTGACGCTCCATCTCGCCTCCTTCCTTTCGCGTCACCAAGAAAGCGTCACTTGTCTCCTTCCACAGCGGAATGTTCCTTTAAACAACAGGGGAGGAATTATGGTCCCTTCTCTCGAGTTCTGACCATCGTTATCAATAACGCGAATCACACAAAATCGCACTGCTCACAGTAATAGGCACAGTAACTCGTTTAATCAGTTGAAATCAGCGATTTGGAGAACTATAAATAGATACATGAAGCATACCGCTCACGCCTTCACTCTCATGAACGTAATTAAAAATAGCAATGAACTGAACGTTGCTAAGATCTGTGATCTAACCTCGAGCCTAAGTTAATAAGTAGCATAACGGCAAACGAGTGTTTTATTGTAAAGTATATGTAGGTATGTAGTCGGTTTTAAGCATCCTCCGACGTCTACCAATTTTTAGCAAGTCCCTTGCTCCAACTTCTTTGTCTACTCCCTCTCTCCGGCTTTTCCTAGGCTTTCTTCTTACCTTAGGGTGTAAATTTAAAAACCTACTTAGGGAGTCTGTTCTAGCTCATATTCTGAACAACTTAACTGCTTTGTCGTAATGTCCTCTGTTAAGCTCTGGTCTGTTCCCAATATTTGGCGTATTTTTTCATTTGTTACTTTCTTAATCCTTGATCTGCCAGCAGACTGCCTCCAAAAGTCCATTTCCGAAGTACTTAATATCTTTCCATTTCTTTCCTTTTTTGGCCTCACTTCGCATACATGTGTTATTATACTTTTTTCCAAGAACACTGTATAAGGTTCTTGCTTTTTACAGTGGCAATGTATATTTTAATTTTAATTGCCCTCGATTAGTTTCGATACCACAGTGTGCTATTTAGTAATCTAATTTCTCTCCTTCCCAGAGTGTTGCAGTCTAAGATCTAAGCAGTGTTGATCTAAGGCTCCTTCATCAGTAATGTTCACTCCTAGTTATTTATAGATCACTGTACAAGATTTTACCAGTGCCTTCTAAAACAAGGTCTTGCCAGTAAAGAAGAATGAAAAAATCGATTTAAATATAAACAGGAAATTCTACAACGACATGACATTTCTTCAATCTCCACCCTAAATCAGCCCCGTGGAAGGTGACTGTATACGACTGTATTACTGTTGTAAGGTTAAATTACTGCTTGTCGCAATTGGATTTTTGACTTTGATTTTACAATGTGACAAAAATTCAGGTTAGCCTGCCTAGTTTTCAAAGTTTCGTCGGAAGCATTGTTTATGCACCATTTTCATCGCAGTTTGTTGGATAATATCGCCACAGATTCTTCGTTTGGTTTATTGGATTTATTTCATTTTAATAACAAGCCGGCTCTGATGCCAAGAAAATATTAAAACACAAATAACCTTATGTAATGTTCAAAGTAAACCGCTAGCATAGGGTAAGGGAGGGTGTCATTATGTATTTAAAACGTGTGCAAAGCAATCGTCGAGATTTGAGATAGGTCGCAATGATTCATGTGCAGAGCTTCAAACTCAAAATAATAAATAACCATTTTTTAATAGTTGTAGATTGTTCTATAGATTCATATGTCAGCGTACCAAACAACAAATTTGGGTAACAAATTTTCCCCTTGCCTTATAAAAATTCCATTGCATACTGATTCTATAAAATTGGTTTCTATTTTTTTGCTGTCTTAATACAAATGTGTGTCGTCTTCAACAGTTTATGAGTTCAAATTATTAAATTCCATTACAAAAAAAATTCATCAATTATGGGCGGAATAATTTTACGGGGATGGTAGTAGTGACAGTGAGGTCACTTTTACTAGGAATGAAACAGTACTTATGAATGATAAATTCGCAGGGAGAAAGCGTACAGTTTTAGAAAAAGATCCACTTCTGGATATGCTGAACATCATGAAAATAATGTGGCACCATACGAGGTTGTTGACTTACAGAGAAACACCATCTACAAATTTACAAATGCTGTTATTATTTTGATGCTTCTCATTTTTGAAAATCCAATATTTTGCTCAATTTTTTCTCGCTAATACAAATAATAATTATTTCCACATACAATATGCCATTTAATGTTATAAAATTAAATGTGATGTTAATCTATTTCTATTCAAAAATCAACAAGACGCAATAATTTTCTTCTTTTATTATCCATTTCTTTCTCCCTGAAAATTACATATGTGTCGAAAGTTAAATTTAGTTCAAACTAAACAGATATGCCTATGTCCACATTTGTCCACATTTATATAGCCCAACATACTGAGGGACAATCAGAGAGACAGGTACAATAGGACCGACTGATGCTAAAACTCGTTTTTTTCCACACGTCATTCATAAGCACAAAACAAACAAAGCTTAACCCTTCCCAAATAATTTTCTCCAGCAAGTCATCCATATGCTTTACTTTTCCATGTAACCCTATTTTCACGGCTGGCATCTAATCTTGCATGTCACTCACCTTTAAGACAACTCGTTCGGCAATATGAGGATGTATATCTCCACCGAGATGGACACCAAACTAATGTCAAACCCCTTAGATCAGGTCCTGTTCCACCTTAATCCCTTTCCCTCTCGCCTCGACACGGAGCAGCGATGCATCCGAAACGTAACCCACCCGCCACGCCCCCGCGATTCCCATCATCCACCTCGATCGCCTCTCCACGGCGAGAGACGGTCGGTGTTAAGGGACGGGGGAAAAGAACTCGGTGCTTGCTGATTCAGGGGACGTCCTCGGAGTAAACCCGCTGATGACGACTCCGTGAGCGTGTTCTCGGAAATGGGAAACTGGGCTGTGGTGTGAGGGGAGGGAGGGAACAAGGGAAAGGGAGTTGCAAAAAAAACAAAAGGTGGGGGTGAGGGGAGAGTGGTTTACGATTAGCTCCCGTGGAATCCCTGCGATCGTCCAAGTGTTTGAAACGGCTGATCGTTTAATAATCCGGGCTCGTACGAAAAACTTGGACGTTATTTATCGGGCATCAACAGCTGCGGGGACACGCTACAAGCGTAGCGGAAATGAACAGGCACTATTCGACGTAAGAAAACAGCGCTAACTTGCGCTAATAGCGCTGTTAGGCAACTTTACCATGAGTAGGGACGTTGTAACAGGCCGGGCGCGAAATATCCCTCTTATCTTTGAAGGCTGCAATGGCACAATATGCTCGAACGTCATAGGTTAGCATTAACATCATAAGCGTGCCAGCAGTGATAAATAAGAGTGGCAAGTGACGGATAATTAAGACAAATAAATGCCTGAGAGGTAAACACCAACTTCACCATGTCTCATTAGTGCCATTGGGTTACAGTATTCCGCTTTTCAGTGAAACTTAAGCTAGTTTTAGCGAAACATTGCGTTAAAAAGTGAAAACATACGACATTCATTCATTGGAAAAAGGCACATTCACATATTTAATTCCTGGACTACTTCCACACAACACATTCAGGGTTAAATTTACTGAGACTTGAAAATGTCAACCTACGTTCCGTATAAATTTTCTTCAACGTAAGAAACTCGCTCCTGGAAAATCATAAAACTATGTCGAAGATATTCAAAAATATTAATTTTAAATTTTACAGCTATAAGCGTCGCATTAACCGCATTTCATTATTATAAATTGTCGTAATCACACCCGTAAGCGACACATGAGACCTGAGAAATGCATGCTCCCAACGGTTTACGGAGGGTAACGAAATATTTTATGCGTCCGAGGACACTACCCACCTTTTATAGACTCGTAATTAACTTTGAATAACAACATCATCCCGGAGTCCAAGGACGGGGCTCAGACAGGTAGCAATCCTTTACCTCTGCCGGAGACAAATACCACCGAGCGCATAAAAATTAACCGTGGGAGCAGGTGGGAAAGAAGCGAGGCGGGATACTTACGGTGTGGGTGGACCAGGAGAGTCCGACCTCATCTGTATTCCCGCGTCAAGCGTATAAAACTCAAGGGCTTGACGCCACGGACGTGATGTCTCGAGGTGTGAAACCCTGGATCTCTGCCACGCAGAGGCCGTCTTTGGCCATCGCAATGATCTTTGAAGATGAGGTTGATACAAGCGCGGACCGCATCACCGCCTCCCGGAACACCGCCTTGCCTTTTCCTCCCTCTAAGTCAGACGGGGATGAAGCGGTTGTGTTTGCCAGTCACGGGTTGCTTCGGGACAGGGTGAGAGGATCCGGTATATCGCAGCCCAGTGGTTAAAGAGATGAGGGTGGAAAGCCTCTCGCGAATCGGCCGGGGAAGGGAAGTACTCCCTCCCCATTCTCTTTCTCTATCTCACCCTCCCCGTCTCCCTAACGCGAAACCACCCTCGTCCAAACCAGCTACCCGAGGAGATAATGGAATCATTGCTTGCAGGGTGGGAGGAAGATGCATGCCGGGCAGTGAGATCTTGCGGAGATGCGTTTTTGGCGGCCGTGATGAATCGCTCATCGACGTGCAAAACGGACGGGGAGAGCACTGGTAAGGAGGAGGGTGGGTGGCGGGGGACGCCGTATAATGCCGGGAAAGAGGGCCGCATTAAGTATGTGCGGGTACGCCCCGCCGGGGCGCGGCCGGACTCGGCGAAGGCGCGAGGCTGTGTGGGAGGCTATCGGGATCCGTCTTTCTGGTGCATCGGTGCCATCGGGTCGCCCCCCCTGCGGTGAGCACCGCTGTTGCCGCGGAGGCGCAATAACACCGCTACGGGCGTTCTCCTTCGCGGTTTCACCCGTTCTCTCTTTCTCCCACCCCCGACACGAATGCTAAGCATGTCTAGCGCTGCTGTGATAAGCTCTGTTTTATGGTCTCATACCTCGAAGCGAGAGTAATGGTTTTCGCGAGAGTGTTCCAGCCGCGGAGTCGTATTAGGTTATCTAGCTGCCAGATTCGCGAGTTAAATTAATTTATATTTATAATTCAGCGTTCATCAGTGCTTGAACTTTATAGATTAAGGCATTAGAACTGTCATAGATGAAATCGTTCGTTTAACTAAAAAAATCATACTCAGCGTAAAATAGTGTAAAGCTGTTGTTGACACTTAGCAGGAGGTATTTCAATTATATTTTGATGCATTGAGTTTAGATACATTGTCACTAAATAAAAAATTTACATTCGTAAAGATGAAAATGGGTAATTTTCACACATTATTTAATATGGTCTAGGTTTCGATTTTTAAGTATTGTCCAGGATCAGACATTTATACATGTTCTAAATATGTTTCGATTCCACATAACATCGCCCGAATCTCCAGTTTATTTAAAAAATGACACATTTAATTTATCCAGCATCAATAACCTTGATGCAAGGGATGTAGATGTTGAATTATGAGAAGGCTTAAGAAATATTAGTTTTTTTTGCGAGTGAATTGGGGTGAAGTGATATTTAACAGTAATTAGAAAAAGCTTTTAAAATATCAATTGCTTCTTACAGTGGTGAAATCACCAAAATTACTTATGTTTTTTATTTATATTTCTTAAATATGTTTTGTTAATTAGTTTTTATATTATTCATCGCCCATGGAATCCAGGTTTGCATCAGGCAAGTTTGTCAATCACGCTCACGAATTAGAATCGAGTCTCAGGGATTCCATGTGTCTATATCCATCGTCTTAGGATTAAAATTAGGTTATACGGGCCCATACAGCATATAAAGTTGGAGCATCTTAAAACGATATTTTACTTGGCTAAACAGCGAATACACTGTTGTCAAAGCGCGATATTGTGTAAGGATCCCCTGAGGGTGAGTGAAAAGAAAACTGTATGGCGAATAAAATGGTATTTTCGCCTGCAATGTCGGCGGCATATATTTCATTAGTACTACGAGCAAGTTCTATTTGATGCTTTTGATGGCATCATTTTACTAAATAACTTACAAAAATTGAGTAGAGTGAAATGTGGTTATTTAAAATGGTATTTAAAAGAATATGAATCGATTTGAGTGAGGTAACTTTGGCAGAGCTTGAAAGAATACAATTAGGAAAAAATTCCAATTCGCTTTACTCCTTACGTCCATGTAAAATGAGTCAAAAATAAAGGAGGAGGTTCGGAATAATGTGACGGCTGGGCTACCGTCTTTTTATTAAAATAGGCCAGGATCAAATTTCGATAGTGTCAGGGATTTTCATTGGTGCACTGTTCCCAACTTGAGCCATGAAGGTCGAATATGTCAGAGTATAATACTTCTTCTGTCGATTGAGACAGTGGTCTTTGACGCCTTTCGTCCTTAGCACACAAATGCTGATTCCAGGTTTCCCCAGCTCAAACTTTATTCCCTGAAAATTAATATATGTACCTACCTAACTACCCACCTATTCTTAAGGGCAAAAGTAACCTAAGTTATCCGTCACCTCCCCTGAATGTCTACTATTTCTACGGGGAGGGAGGGGGGTAAATTCAGGCGAAAAAGGATGTAAAACGGAAGTAACGTAGCGCACGCCACACGACAAGAGCAAACTTTGCGGAGAAGGAGAGTGTAATTGTGGGTGACATCGCTTTGATGGCGACCCAGCCGGCATCATCAGTGGCATTTATCCTCGAATTATCCGACATCTCCGTCATCATCAGCATCACGCGGTATCTGACTCTTTCCGAGAGGGGGAGGCAAATAAAACGCAAGACTAAACTCCTGGCGTACGCTGAATGAATACGAAAAGGATAGAAGATGAGGTGGAAATATATGGATGGAGGATTGCGGAGGGAAGAAAGAGATTGTTTGGAGGGAGATGAGGAGCGGTAGATCGGGCAGTGACGCAAGCAGGAAAATGATGCATCACGGCTCCACAATATCTGACTCGGGTGATCACTGGAGGGAAGCGGTCCCTACATCCTCTCCTCCGAGCGCAAAGCTTCGAGTCGCACGCAAACACACGCGTGATGCAAACAAAAACACACGACAATGATGGAGAATAAGGTAAACAAGGGGACGAACGGGAAAAATGCGTCCGGCTTTGTGTACGGGGGAGTAAATCTCTTTCTCTCTTTCTTTCCCTCTCCGCAAGATGTCCCCCCCTTAGACCCGGCGCCAGCACGACACAGCACAAGAGAAAAGAGGAGGGAGGAGTAGGTGGGATGGGCGAGGCAAGCAATGAAGGAGTCTGGGGGAGACGAGAGGGTGTGGCAAAGGACAGACAGGGATGAGGAGGGGGGGTGAAACAAAACCGAGAGGGTGGACCGGCGAGGAGGAAGAGAGTTTCCACAAACCCTCGAGGCTCCCTCTAACAACAATGAATCAGCCTCTTCCTCCCTTAACGACGGTTTCCCCGGGCGAGAGACTCGGGAGGAGCACCTGCCCAACGGGGTGAGTGGTCGAAATTGTCGGATTGTTCAGGAAAGCAAACTTCGGTAATGACCAAAGCGGGGATGCAGCAAGACTTTCTCCTTTTTTGCCCCTCACTCTCTTTCCCCGATTCACTTCTTTCTTGCCCGAGCGCTCCAAAGGAGCAAACTTTGCGGCCACTGCCACCGTTAGGATGCCCGTGTCCTTTTCCTTCTTCAAATACGCCGGGGACGGAAATGCCTCTCACTTACTCGACGGAATTGGAAGGAATGGGGATCCTTAAAAAAAATCTGTTTTCGACTTGGAGAGTGATTTAGTCTTCGTTAATTACGTCCAATAATCGATGAAAACGATCTGTGTGGTCGTATACATTCAAGGAAGTCCTTAAAATTGCGGGTATTTATTAGATTCAAGATAGCCCTTACGTCCAGGATTTCACTTTTTATGAACCTTCGGGCTATTGTATTCAATGTAATGAGGATGATTCCAAAGTTTGATTTGATCCTTTTGCCTGAGATGTATCTTCAATATATGTCAACAAGAATAACACGTTTTTTACGCCTCTATTAACTGTGGTATACATTCCTACTCAACTCTGCACCTGGCTTTCCTCGATGACAATTGGTTCAGAAATTTTCAGCTGCCAATAATAGAAATCTAATTGGATCTCAATTAAGAGGTGGTCAAATTACTGAGTTGATTTCAGGTTCAAATTTCCTTCTTTGTAGATAAATATCTCAGGTTAAATTATTCTACAGGAGTTCAGCAATTAAAACCAAGAATTGGACAAAATAAAACTGAATAATGAACGGAATTGCTTAAGTTCGAGGGGAATAATAGTCTCCGTTCTTTAATTAAAGGAATATATAATGGAATATCTTAATGGTCCAAAACAAGTCATTTTCCCTACTTAGGAAGCACTCACTTGACAATTCTATTCAATTTAATGTGTTTTAATATGAACGCTCACTACCGCATTTACTATTTTCATTTAAAAATGCAAAATTGTAACTAAAATATAAGTAATTAAAAGATAAACTGCGTAGTATAAATCAACTGAAATATCAATTTGATGAGCAGCAAAGGAGTTTAATACAATACGATATGGAAACGATTGCCTCCACAAACGCATTGCATATAACAATTACGCCATGCTGTTACACGCGTACACCATACATGACAATCGCTCTGTAAGATAGTACACATAAAAATATAACATGCCATCCAATACAGAAAAAAAGGTTTTTTTCCATTTGGTATTATTATGTCATTGAGCATGTAGAATGAGTTACTTTATTTAATTTCCTAATTTTCAAGAGATGAATTATTTACTTTCATGTGTTTCTAAATATAAAATTCATACTATTTAGTCATTAAAATTTTAACTTATTAACAACATATTAAAACCAATCAAAAGTTACATTGCGATGTACTTTAACTGTATTATAGTATTTGGGAATAAAGTAACGAAAGTTGTATTTCCAACAATATTACGACGTTTGAGAAGTGGAAGGACATCGACATCTCTCAGGATTTTCCCATGGATTTATTATTCATCCGATCGCGGCTCCTTCAATTTGTATACGTCATATTCAAACTCCAAAATGGAGTAGTTTGAGACGAACAAGGGAAAAAGCAGGGTAATGGGAAGTTGATAACCGCGAAGGAAATCCTAAAAAAAACACCTCAGCGATCAATCTTTCAATTTACTTCCACCCTTGACGTTCAACAGTTTTGGGTTTTTTTCTTCGAAAACCAAACCGACTCCTGCTTCTACACAGCTTTTCCCCCAACTCTTAACGATTCTCTCATGACCATCACCTCCCACTCCCGCCAGTCCCCGCATACGCTTTTCAGTCCTCACTCTGGACCAGCGAAACTCGTTCGGTATTCAGAGCGCGGAGGCCACGTATGGGTAGCCGACCGTCCAGAAGTAGCCGCCTTCCAGGCACGACGAGGGCGGATAAAGTCAGTCCAAACCCATACCTTTGGACTCGCAATGCTGGCAGCGTAGCTCACCCTACCTCTAGAAGAGGATATTACACAACACTGATGGATAAAATTTACGACCAAACCATAAACTACAGAAATTAATGATACTTGCGACAGGAAAGGGTTTGACAAAGGATTTATTCCAAATGGATGGTAATAAATGGCAATAAATATACTTCCTCCGTAAAGGCATTACAAGTGGATTAGTCGCTATCATTAAATACTAGTAAATAATTAGTACGCATCAAGCTTTTTTTTGGTAACGATTTAGGAGTAACGTTTTAGTCATAGTAACTAGATCGATGGAGCTCTCAGTTCGATTCTTCTATCGGCCAACCTTTTCTTATTTGTATATTTCTTCTTATTCACATAAAAACCGATTATGCCTGATGAGGGCCAACGAGTGAATAGGTGATAATGTGAGGGTTTTAAATTCTAGCACCCCCAATTTAATCGAATAAAATTAGTAAAATAAAACAAATTTTACAAAGTAACATAGCGCGTTTCACAAAGTAACAGAGCGCTCCCCTGTTGAACACCTTTAGGCTGGACATAACCTTTACAGACGCACTTGGCGGCCTGGCTTAAAACTGATCTGCATCTACATCGACGTAATACCCTACGAGCCACCACGAAGGTGTGTGGCAGGGTGTCAAGATCACCAAACGTGCACTATTGGCCTGCAACAGGGATATTTAATGGAGAGATGGTAGAAAAAGAGTCACATGCAGCTAGATGGTTATGAGACCTTCTTTAACCACATTTTCCAATCACCATTCCCACGACGAATTTATTCATGTGTGAATATTATTTTTTATTTATGGTTTTATATGAGTGGCAATTCTCATTAATGGTGAGTGTCAAAAAATACTGACATTGACTATGGCAACAAAGCCGACTTGTTTTACCTCCACCAGGAGAAAAAATGGACACATATTTGGCACTCACGTCGTCAGACAGAGTGACTCTCATGTACCTCGAACTGCTTTTTCAAGTAAGTTTTTCATCACCGATTAATGCATCACAAAAGTTCACAAAAAGAGGCTTGGAAGCTCATGTAAGTGGACGCAAAGTACAAGCAAAGTAGAGCTTCCACCTTCAGAAAATAGCCATCAATGTATCTACTATAATATACATGAACAATTGAACGTAATTCAACCATTCAGAACTCAATTCATTGAGTTTCTGCGAGTCTAAACATTATTTGCAATATTTCCTTCACTAAATTTTGGGAAAAAGTTCGAAATCTTAAGATATTTCAAATATTCATTTGCAAGCATTTTTTATAATATCCGTATGTATATACCAGGCTTGAATATTTGTGTGAAAAATGCCAGCATACATTTTTAATAGGAATAGCTTGGCAATATATTGAGTGTTTACTTGGTTATATTTATAGAATATTGCTTGGATATTTTCAACGGTGGTTTATTGAGAGTTTTATATTGTTGGACAAAATTATTCCGTAAAATGAACTCAGATAAGCAATATTGAAAGACCGAAAGCTTCCTTTGAAATAATGCAAAAGTCAGTACGTTAGCAATGAAGCTTCTCCTTATAGCGGACCTCTAATTCGGAAGTGAGAGTTGAAAAAAGTTGAAATGAAGCTCACAATTGTTACGACAAATAAAGTTAATGTGAAATAATTAAAAGTAGCCAATAATTGATATTTAAATCCTCTATCATCAGCTACTCTCATCAATCAATGGTCTTTTCTTATATTTTGTTCGATACATAGGAATACGACTAACCACTTTCACCATTAGTCAAATTTGGCCGAGTTCTAATTTACGCTTTTATCATTAAAAGTATATAATTCACGTGCAAGAGATTTTACTTAGGCAAGGCTGACGCCGAATGTACTATTTCCGTACTACTAATACGAATTTTTCTGTTATAGTATAAGAGAAAATTTTAATACTATAGAGAAACATATCTATTACCTGAAAATGGTACATTTGTACCTATACAAGTGATATGAGTGGCAAACTTTCCAAGAATTATGTTTTTCTTACACCACGGCATTATCAAGTCAAGAATCATATTTTCGTTACAAATATCAACACTAAAATGCCAAACAAACCTGTGGATAAGTGAGTAGCAAATTTGGGACAAAAATGAATGTGGTTAAATTTAGTTGTATTGTATAATTTGGGTAACACTGTTTAGGGGATGAGTATGGAATAAAGGTTTCCTAATCAGAGGGCTTGTTCTCAAATCCCATTAATCTTTCAGTGTAAGCCCAGTGCTATAGGGCAAGTGAACAGAAAATTAAGGTCAGAACCCTGTTTTTGACATGGGAGGCTAAAAATTTTGCATACTTACAAAGTTGAATAATTTTAAGTCAGTATTGTAACTTTTAGCGCAAATCGGTCGTTAGTTACCAACGTAAACTCTCATGACAAGAGTGTAGAACACAAAATTTCACCTGGACGAACGCTTTACGGATGGCGTTAGTAAGAATACCATTAGCTCGTTAAAGTAAATCTTGTGAAGACCAAAATGAGTATATTTTACAGCCAAGAGCTTGATAAAAATGGCCTTACTCTCACCAAAAATTTAAAATCACATCATTTTACCATAATTCTTTAGCTCAATTCTATGGAAATGTTTACCAAATGGGCGATGAAATGTTGCTTTCAAAATCCTGATTAGATGCAAGCCGGTATGCTGAGGGTTGACAATAAGACGCAAAAGCGGATATAAAGCAAGCAAGAGGTCACGTGAGACGGAAAAAAATCAGATGGATTTGACGAGGGGTAACGGAAAAGTCCCCGGAGAGACGAGACCGAAAACTCTGGCCAACCACGCAGTCACAAACGCCTGGACTTAAAAAGATATCGACTCACACGGACCCCGCCAAAACAACGCGGGACGAGGAGACTCGCAAGTCGGCCGCGGGAGAGCAAAACATGTCGATCCCAGCACGCACAAACACTCATGCGTGCACGCACACAAAAACACACACTCTCGCGTCCACAATAGCGATCCCGCGTACGTGACCCGGGTTAGGAAACATCCCTCCCAACCGCGCAATTCCTCAACTCTTCCATTTCTCAATCCCTCCCCCAATCCGGATCCGCGCGGCCGATTCCCACCCACCCTCCGAAAGAACCACCCTTACCCCTACTCCTTCCACCGCTCTGCCCACACGGACGCGTTGACGATACGCGAACGTGAAAAATCCGCCTGTTCAGAAACCCCCTCCGCATGCCACACTGGCCGGTCACCATGCTGTCTCCCACACAGGCCGACTCTAATTCTCACCCACACCATTACGCCTTCTCCTTCTTCAACCCCCTCGCGTCGACACGTATTTCCCCGCGCGAGAGAAAGGATGGGGATGTCGGAACGGCGGGGAAGACAAGTCCCTTTCCCCACCCCCTACAGGAGTCCAACCCCTTGCACGAGACGTCTTCCCTTCGAATCCCGAAGCTAGGGTTTTTTCCACGACCGAGCTTAAAAAGACCGCGGTCCGTGTAGGCACTCCATTTCCCTCCCCTCACCTCCTCTCTTCCTCTCCTCCACATTCCAGTTGGCGTTATTTTCAACCCTTACTCCTCCTACCTCTCTTGCTGCGTCTCTTTTCATCCCTCAGGATCGCCGTCCACCCACCTTGGATACATTTCCTAGTCGTTTTCCTTTACATTTTTCTCCAGACTCACTACATTCCTCCTCATTTTAGCATCGGAAAGAGAAGCATAATGAGGGGATATTACTTTACATCATCATAAATTTCACTCCATATTGCAATATATAATGTGTAGCAGAATAAAATATGAAACCTACAGCACAAGTTAAAACTCGTGGCACTGTTCAAAATGAATAGTCATCTTAGGATGAAATTCAGCGTGAGCTACTATTTCAACTTTAACTGAACATTTCCCACAAAAATTATCCAAGGCTAAATTACAATACATTGCGGAACATAAAAATTAGAGTATCAACTGATATCTCAGAAGACCTATTCTAACATATTAAGAATCTAAGAATATTTCTAACATATTTCATAACATAAAAGGCAGGCCTCGAATGAGGTATACTGAGCAAGTAGTGAAGGATGTAAAAGAGGGGAGCTGCGTCAATATGAAGTGGTTGGCCGATAGAAGAATCGAGTGGAGGGCTGCGTAAAACCAATCCTAGGATTGTTGACCGATGATGATGATATTTTTAAGGCAAAATCATAATTTTTAAGAAACCTGGGTTGCCTAATAAATATATCATTGACAAATATTTGAATCACATATCGTGCACGGTTAGGATTGCTGTGAAAACAAAATTAAACCTTGAAATTGGTATCATTCCTCGAAAGTAAGACTCGTAAAGTGAATGTCGCAAATAAATTACATAGAAATCAGGAGTAACCCAAACTTTAGTGTCAAATGCGATTTCAGTTTTATGCAATACTTAACTATTCAGTTGGTTACATAAATTCATGATGGTATTATTTCAATGAGGCGAAGAAAAATGTTATACCATTCGACGTATTTTTTTCAACACCGAAAAAACATGCATTTGTGTCACCAAGATTATGAAAACACTTTGTTGAATATTTAAAACATGTAACTAGGGTAAATAAGGCGTAACAATACAGTAAAAGTATTTTCGTAAGACGTACTGCTTTCGAAACGAGTCAAATGCATTCAACTCAACGTGATATCACCGATTTATAGACATGGACTTCGCATTGATTTTTATAGTACATTATAAGGTTGGTGTAGTTTTACCATTCGCGATTGAATTCAAGCGTTCTGCAGAATTTTTAATTTTATTAATCAAATCCAGTATACGGTTGAGAATCACTGGCTTGTTGTCGAATGAAGATCGGACTAGATATTTTACAAAAATTGTAGAAATATCTCAGCAAAAGATGGTAAAAACCATTTAAACATCAGAATACTAAAGTATGCTGAATTAAATAGATTAAAACGGTGTAACGGATGGTATGATAGTAACGTTTATAATGTCATTTCATCATCATCATCATCGGTTAACAATCCTAGAATTGGTTTGACGCAGCCCTCCACTCGATTCTTCTATCGGCCATCCTCTTCATATTGACATAACTCCTCTCTTTTGCATCCTTCACAACTTGTTCCATATATCTCATACGAGGCCTGCCTTTTCCATTCTTCCCGTTCACTTTTCGCTCGACAATTATCTTCATCAGGCTATAATTTCTTAATATGTGTCCTATTAAGTCTTCTTTTTAAGGTTTTCAGTAGACATCTCTTTTCTCCCACTTATCTTAAGACTTCTTCGTTTGTCACTCGATCGATCAATTTTATCTTCATCTTTCTTCGGTAGCACTACATTTCAAATACTTCCAGCCTGGACCTCTTTGCTGCTTTTATTGTCCATGCTTCGCTGCCATATAGTGAATGCTCCAGACGCATGTTCTTTTGAAACGTTTCCTTAATTCCACGCTTGTATTTGCAGCTGTAAGCAGTATCTTTTTATGGTAAAATGCCCTTTTCGCTTGGGCAATTCTACTGGCAATTTCTCTATTATTTTGTCCTTCGCTGGTTACTCGGCTTCACAGGTAGCAGAACTCTTCCACCTCCTCGATTATTGCTTCCCTATTTTAATATTGGTCCTGGCTTCCTTTCTCCTATTGCATTCCAATACCTTAGTTTTCTTTGATTATGTCATTTATTCCTCGTATAATAAGAGGCAATACAAGGTTCAATAGAAGTGACTGAGGATTAAGCTACTGGCGATTAGGATAGGTAATGTACATTTTCGGCTTCAATCATTTCCGCATTAACTGCTGTATCTACAACACATACCTACGTGTATTTTTTTAAGTTTAGATCAAAGTTCTCTCATTATATTCTATATAAGGTAATGACCAGAAAATTGGCACTCCCTCATTATTTTAATAAGATAATAAATAATAATCTAATTAATTTCTGGATGTTCATAGTCTACGTGTGGCGATTACTCATCCTCTATAGTGCACCCTCTTTCAAGCACATACTGTCTGTTGGGTCACATACTCATGCGTAGGTAATGGCAGGTACCTATTTTTTAGATACAAAACGGCACTGATACTTTCATTTATCTGTAGAAGTACTGAATTATCCATTTAAAAGAGTATGAGTCCAAGTTACAGCATGACAAAGCATAAAAAAAGAATAACGCTTAAATGACAATATAATTTTCTTTGTAGCATTTCTTCCTGAAAAATTAAAGGCAGCAGCGGAAAAAGACTAACCTCTTCAATCCATCGGTGTAATTTTCGTCGTGGGATTCAGTAATTAGTGAGCATTACTCTCGCCAACCAGATCGATCTCCAAATTTAACACAGTTAATGGGGTCGTTTACCATATTTTTTTTATTGCCGAATCTGAAAGATTTTGTAAAATAAAAGGACCCGTATTTTTCCGTTTTCTGATCCGACAATTATTTACCGAGTTATTAGCGGCGAAAAACTGATGGGTTTAACCCTTTCGGAAAAGTGGGTGTGGTGCAACCTCTGACGTATATCTACTTCGTCCAATCACAACTGAGCCCGCGAAGCTACTTCGCCTTATCGCAAAGGGGGGGACACAGCTGACTCGGCCAATGGGAGCGATTTCGACAGCATCTGTGCGAGCAGACCTTCCGAGAACCCCCCTCCACTCCCTCCCCCCTCCCCTGAAAGCAGTCAAGGACGGGAGGAAAATGACGTCAATGTTATCACAGCTGCATTTTCGGTGGGCGTCACCTTTTGCTTAATTTAATTTTTGATTTTTGAGTGAATGGTTGTGGTTAGAAGATTAATTTTTTCACTAAAATTCGTTTTTCCTTTCCAACTAACGATTTCATGTACAAAATAGCGATTTCGGTTCCGAGTAAACGCCCTCATTGGAGGGAGATTTGCGAAAACACAACATGTTTTTCGAAGCTGAAAAATAGAAGTAAGGTACCTATTTTCCAGCCTCCCTCATTCGCTTGTTCTTTTCATCGAACCCAATACTAACCACTCTCATCTCTTCTACTCTCATGCTCCACCGTCTTCATGCAGCATTACCCTCAGTGGAATCACTTCGAGATGGAGGAGAGAGAAGGGAAGAAACAAGGGATGGAGAAAGGGAGGAAGGAGTGAAGGGGCGACGGGGGTTGTCCCCTTCCTCGGCGTGCCCTTGTATCATTCGGTCGGCTGCCGGCTCTCACGGCGAGGCACCTGTGCGCTGGGTGTCCTACCTGCCGGCGAGGTCGGGAAGGGGGAGGATGAGGGGGTGAGTGGGAAGTGAACAGTCGGTCGGTCCGCGGACCGAATGAAAATTGCTGGCAAAAAGGAACGAAAGGGAATCGGACGTGAGGGGGATGATACTTCGAGGGGCAAAGGGGGAGGAGGTGCTGGCGGTGGAGTCGGGGCGCTTTCTTCTTCCCCTCCTCACCCCCGTCAACCTCCTTCACCCCTCCCCCCGCCCCCCAACACTCGCAGCCACGGCCACGGACCGAGCGGGTTTGTGCGATCGCGTGTTTGTGTGTGCGAGGAATCGAAAAAGAGTCCGAAGGCTAAATTCAGTTGCTCCCTTGGTTGAGAGGATCGGTGTGTCATTTCTGGTTCTTTTTTTAACCGTTGCTAAGTATACATAATAACCGTATTAGTGAGTGTCGGTAAAAATGCCATTCTACATTGAGCATCCAGTTCTATTTTCGTTAACTCTAGGCTAGGGTAGCGGTCGCTAAGACTTCATATCAAGGGGTAGACAACAAATCGCCGTTCGTATTAGTTGTACTAGTGTAATGGCCCGGACGGGCGCATGAATCTTGATACAATTTTGCTATTCTAAATTTCATTTTCTCAAAAGATATTTGTGTACTGTAAATGGGCGTCTCTCAGAATAGCCAACAGCCAATGCCTCGGGAGTAAGATTTCACTTTCGACTTAGCACTTCCCCTTCTCTCCTTCTCCTTGACCGGTAAACATCCTCCTTTTGCCTTCTATATAATGGCGTGTATGGTGGATTTCAGCAGATTGTTGAAGGGGAGATTGCTGAAGGAAAAGATTGGTGAATCGTTTGCAGTCAAAATGTAGTCCATCATTGGAGACCGATGCGCGGACCGTTGGGTCCGTGCTCTAAGCCGCGCTATCCACCCGTACTGATCGCGCATTCTCTTCTATCCTCCCGAGCTAGAGGTAACGTGTATAACTCTCTTTTGGCTATTCGAGACGCAATTGGTTTAACTTTTGCTTCCGAATAAATTCTGTCTTTAACACGAATCTTTTACTTCATTACTTGTTCCCGACACCAAGGGCAAGAACCCTCAAAATGTGTACAGGTTCGAGTCCCCGCAATAGCAAGCGGGGCCGAGTCTTCACACTAGCTAACTCGTAGCTTTGTCAAATCTGCGTATTGCTGATCGTTAGGTCACTCTAAGGCTCAATTGAAGATTAATCAGTAGGGATACTACGCCATATACGATCTGGAGTCCCAAAACTGTCATTATACAATGAGAGCAGTATAAGTTATTACGATTTGTTGATGTTCTAACCAATAATTTCAAGATCTAACCTTGATCTTGATATTACACCGTTGATTTTAATTATCCTGAAAATGGTAACAGTTTTCTTATTTAAATGTTTAAATTATTGAAATACTTTGTGATCAATGCTATCCTTTATTATTATGTACAATATTCATGTAGGTACGTCGTTATACATTACTCTGTTGCTTTTAGGGTTTTTTTACCCAAAGAATTTAAATAAACTTATTCTATCGAAAATAGAACTTGAGAATCGCGTTCTTGGTAATGGAGTTTTTTATTGCGCGAATCCCGTGGTTGCTAGGTTATAATAATTCATCGCTGAATGAATAGATTTTATTGCTAATTTTCTGAAATTATCCGAATCTTTGGCATTCGTTAAAGTTAGCGTTCGCCAATTCTTAGCGACAATATACTTGAATTGTCGCCCAGAGCGGCGGATATGTCGACATTTTTGCGACGGATATTGGGGACTTTCAAGAACCAAAATCCTTGTGTTAAAAATTTTTATTTCCTCCCTCACGCATGCCTAAATATTACAGTAATTAAGTTTTAAGTCGATGTACATAAATTATATCCCTATATCTAAGCATAGAGCATGTCAAGATCAGCAGAGTGAGCTAACGATAGTACGAAGTTCGCAATACCATATATTCTTTATTCATAAGATGGTTATAATGGGATGGGCTTCTTTTAGGGTTAGGGCGAAAGTTGGTCGAGTCAATAAGGGCCAGGGATTATGAAGTGCTAGTCCATCAGTAAACCAAAGGATTGCAAGCAACTAGATTGAATATACAAAACAGAATGCAGTGGAGAAAAAGCGGAATGAAGATAAATCATTAGAACATTATAGTAGAGTGAATTTGAAAATCAAAACGCCACATTAACTTTAAAGTAAAGGATCTCAACGCTAAGCAGGTGAAGATATTTAGCTACATGGGTAGTAAATTGAGGAAAATGCGTGGAACAGTATCGACCTAAAAAATAAATTTGAGAAGGAAAAAGAGGCATTGCAGAGAACTAATGCCAGGGTCATTGAGTGGGGAAAAAAATAATATAACAGCGAAAGATCTAATATGGAGTTAGGCATTTTATGGCAAGGAAACGAGTTCTTTAACGAAAGTAAATCAAAATAGACTATGTGTTTTGGGTATGGAAAAGGATGAAGAAGGAATAATGGATTCAAAGGCTGACGAAGAAGGAAGTGCTAGTGAGGGCAGGGGAGGAAAGGGAGTTGATTAAACAAAAGTTTGGAGTAGTCGGTGGTACTGGAAGAAGTAGGTAATAAGGTGCGAGGGTGTTTTGATGAGTTTTTAAGAATTTAAGGCAAGTGGAATAGAGGCAGAGGAATGGAGAGTTTGGATAGCATGATGAGAGATAAGAAGTATGCAGAGTTTAAGAAGCATACTATATGAAATAATAGGGGTCATGGGTAGAAATGTTTACTTGTCTAAACCTACCATATCTGGTATAATAATAATTCCAAGGTACCTATGCATATTTCATAAATGAAAAATCGCAAGAAATGCTCTCCAAATGTATTAACTACACTGTAAAAAGTAGATCTGATTTTAAGGTACAAAAGCGATCTGAATTTCAGATGCAACAATTTTAAGACAGGGTATGTTGAATTTCAGCAGTAATATCTTGTCTAAAAATAAGGCAGGTGAACGACTGAAAATCAGACCATCCAGAATCCTGCTTCCTCTGCTTCCTGCTTAACTGCTCCTGTACCAACCATCCATGTTCCTGCCTCTTCCGCACCTTGCATCCGTGTTCCTGCCTTAAACCAGACAGCGCTTAATTTCAGATCGCACTGAAAATCAGATCAACTTTTTACAGTGTACATACCAATCCAAGAAAATTTTTATGTAGAAAAAATACGTTTCACATTAACATTTCGTCAAGGTATAAAACATTTTATTTATTTTAATATTTAATAACTGATGACAAATTGACATTTATAAATTTATCGTTTGACAAGGAAGCTCTGGTGATTACATTATTAAAAAAGGAACAAAAACATATTTTTCTCGAAAAAACGACTCGGAAAAACTACAATATTTAAGGATTAGAAGGGAGGGAGGGGAGAATTTTCAAAACTTTTTTTTGGCAAAACGCTATATTTTAAGCCACTGATTCTGATAATTCCTGCGATAATCCCATTACCATTTGGCGGCACTACACGAAATAAGTAGATTGGATGCATAACATAGCACATGATTGGCACGCAAAACGTAGATGGAAATTTTTTCACCGTTTCCACGACAATAACCTCAACCTCTCTACGGCCATCTGCTTCCACTTCCTCCTTGCCATTTTGACCCAAAGCGTACAGATCCCGCGCGCTGATGAAAGTCCTTCACTTAGTTAGCCATCTTCACACCCAACCCATCTTCTTCGTAAATCTCATTAAGGGAATAACAGGAGGCCCTGGCGTTTGTGCCGCCGTAATGGAGGACAGGAGGTCGGTAATTTTCACGCCGCGGATAGCAGGGTATCATCTCCTCGGTTAAGAGGGTATAAGCCGAGAAGTGACCTCTGCCCTCCACCTACCCGACACCCAGCCTGACTTCCCTCTCCCCAAACCCTCTCCAACTCCGTTATCCTTTTCAGCCACATACTCCCATTCTCTACTCTTTTGCCCTCGAGGTTCTTGATTTACGCAAAGAAAAGCGTGTTTCCATTAAGCCTATCTAATTTGGGATGCTCTTTTGAGCCTGCGCACGACGGCGAAACGTCCCATACGGTAAAGTCGTCAGTTACGTGCGTCCTAGACCTCACTGCAGAATTCCATCCACCAATTCTCAAGGAGAAAAATGGATTCAACTGAGTTATAACTCGACGCATGAAATCAAAGTATACGGATGGAAAATAACTATGCAGTCGTTTAAATGACGGTGCTATTGGTGATAATTCTCAAACATGCTGACATTTTGCTTCATGTGAAATGCAAAAAAAGAAAGTGTGAGTTCACTTAATAAAGTCTGATGATTGCATTCAACATCATACGCTTTATAAAAAATTCTAGCTATGCATCACATTTCGTGGTAGGGTGTATTAAATACACATTTAATATTGTATAACTATACTAAAGCAATGATAGAAGCTCACGTACGAGATGGTGGGATGATAAGGGCAACAAGTATAAGTATGTCAGATATCATTCCAAGAATAATATTGCCAACACCGACTGTACTGTATTAATATAAAATTCTATTAATTGCACCGTTCAGCTAACTTCGGAGATTTTTGTAACCAGATAAGAATTGTAGACGAAGATGGGTAGGTATATTACACGCGAGCCTTTCCATATTGTGTACGACGTAAATATACAAAGTCACTCTACTTAATTATGGTGGAAGCAAATAAAGAAGCATATATTTTAAATATAAATAGAAATAAAGATTAGGCATTGCAAAAATGGCTGAGAGAATAAACTTTTCTGGTTCATAAAAAAACACTGTTCTGGCTCCTTCTACAGAGAATTGTTGGAAATTCTCTGTCGGTAGGATGTGAGTCCTTCCACCAGGAAAATATCTTTCTATTTAGTTCCGCCGTCAAAATGATATATTCTAAATTTTAATAAGCTAAATGTACAAAAATATTTCTTTGTCACACTAACTATTAATTATATAAGCTTAATATATGTCTTTCTTGCTTCGAGGAATTTCAAAACGCTTCAGTGATAAATTATGACCATCACAAAAATATCTTTGGCTTTTTCGTTACGCTTGAATTCCTTGCTTCCGGGTCATCGCTACGCTCTTTGGAGAGGCAACATATTTAGTGTTATATGATATCACATTAAGTTTAACATGAGATTAAATTCTGACGTTTCTTCTTACCGTGAATTAGGCAGTATTAGCGTGCAAAGTGACACTTTTGCACATGAGTGCTATTTTAAACCGGATGATAGCATGTAAGCTCCGTAGGTATTAACAGGGAGCTAAAAATCAATACGCATTTGCAACAGTCTAAATAATAGATTGGTTTTGCAGTATGTGCCATTAAGGAGGTTGGCTCGTGACTGATTGAGTCAAATTGTCTGAGGAATCTTATTAATTGAAGTACGAGTATATGCCTACTAAGTGATCCTTACTTCACAAAGAAAATTACCTAAGCTATTGAAAGTCATAAGTATCACAAGAAATACCATGGAAAGTCGAAGGATTTCTTTTTTATGATAATTTTAATCAGCTCGACTATGGAGTCAATTCAGCATGTACTTTAAAGAAATAAATTCATGTACTCAATGAATTTACTAATTTATAACACCAGAATATTACTATCAAACCTTATGTTATAATATTTTTCTGAAATATGCTTTAATATCTCATTAGTAATGATATTATTCATACGCCATACATTTTGGCTAGAGCGACCGCAGCGCCACTTACGCATTTTGTCTGCTATAAGCGCAGATTGGTGGATTTAGCGAAAAATACGGTGGGTTGATGCCTTTTTTTTCGTGTCATTTCATTCCAAGGAATGTTGTGTCACAAGGTTGTGAAATTACGCATAAAATATCAGTTTTTTGTGAAAATGACATGTCACTACGGTATTTTTAAACGTTATATTCCCATGTGATGGCCATTCTAATCGTATGTAATTTCAAATGCAATTCGTACAAAAAGGAGTATGGGTTGGTATAATTATCTTTACTTTATTATACAGAGGAACTTTATTTCTTTAAGTGCTGAAAACATAAAAAAATGACATGACTTTCACTTTTCGGGTCAACCTCCCTAAGGAAGATGACCGGTATCCATGGTTTGCGTTATCGAAGAAATATGAGTTCATTGGCATACGTAGGATTTGAAATGGCGGAAGAGATAGTTAAATTCACCAGTTACGAAGTAATCTCGGGTTTTAGGCTCTCTAATGGATGAGGTAACGTCTAACGATCTACTCTAAGATAACAATCCTTGGATAAACCCGGGAACTTGAGTATGTCCATCCCATAAGCGGGATTCAGACCGGCGGCCCTTGGATTATCAGGCCAGCATATGACCAAACGGGCTACCACGAATCGTCGTAAGATATTTTAACGGATGATACGACGGAGCCGCATGATATGTCAATGGATCATATCGTATGTTACACTGTTCACCTATAGAGTAAATTGCAATCCAGCAACATGAGTGATGGAGGAAATAACTTCATACAAGGCACCTACTACCAGCGTTATTGAGGCTCTCTCTACTAGACATACGAATGGCCTTCCTATGATAAATCTCTAGTTCTCCAAATCCGGTTATAATTTCCTGTTCTAGTGATGGAAAGCCGATCAGCACACCAATTCGGTCCACAACAATGGCATGCATTCCATCCACCATCACTAAGAGGACTGCGGAGAACGTTATGAATGCATAGGAGAGTAGAAAGTGATTCACGAATTTTCGAGCCGTTGAAAGATGGATATTTAAACTGAAATTCGGAAGAAAGCTTGATGAGAGCACGAAAAATATTTGAAACATTATACAAAATTTTAGCACTTGAATAGAATGATATTCCCAAATTTAAAAATGATAAAAATAAAGAAGAAAGAGGAAACAGACAAGGAAATGATGGAGCGAATCCCTCCCTGATCGGAGCGAATCCACCTGATCCCTCACATTGGAGGGATCAGGTGATTAATGTATGGATAAAAGAGATTTTTCCATTGTGGCTTGCCGGGGTAGTTAATCGTACAGAGTTATCCAGTTATCAAGAGAATTTTTGACGACAAATAGGTAACGAAGGGTGTGCATTAGAACTAGGGAGACAAAGGAATGTAAACATGGAATAGAATGTATATATGTGCCACGATATGAGCTTCATTCAATTGGAGGTCTTATTTTGGTACACCTAACGTAACAACATTCAGGAAGTTCTACATAGATGAATTATCATGTCTTGTATAAACGTTCATTTTGGCAATCCTTTTAATCGAACGTAAGATAATTCTTTGAGTGCATGTAATTTCCACTAGACCTCCACGTCGGTGATGCTACGCTATTCAAATATCCGTAATTTTATAGGTACTAAATAAATTACTTGCATTGAGATTTAGCGACATCAATATAGATTATCATGATTATCTACAAGAAATATATAAATAAAAATACTTATATGTAAAACCCCGAGGAAACTAAAATCACCCATTCAGTTCCCGCATCACACTATAATCACCAATGAAGAGACCTGTATTACCATTAGGGTTGTGGTTGCCTAATGCCTTGAGTGCTAGGATACGGACAGGAGGGTCACGAGAATTAATATCCGGGTGAAATCTCTCTGATCACCCCACCCATTTTAAGTCCTAGTGGTACGATTTTTCTTATAGTCAGAACCTTGTAGAAAATTGCAATTGGTCCAGGAAAAGTAACTGGCTTCCCTACCCTGAATGTATGAATCTCACACAACGGCACTGTACAGAAAGAGCTATGCACTTACCATTGAAACCAACCTTAAGATTAAACATTGAGTGAGTGATTATATCATTCTTTGGGTAAGGTAAAGCTATGTTCAGACTTTTAGAGGCATATTGTGCCATCGGGTAGAGATTTGAAAATAAATCAATTTAGGTTACAAAGTTTTTCTCCTTTGCCTCCCTCTCACCATTATTAGGAATTACTTAACACCCACCGACTAACTCCTCTATGTAACGCAGCATAAACGGAAATAACATACCTATATTTTCTAAGATTAGTACGCAATATAATTTGAAGTTGAGGTTGGAATTTGGGCAACATTGCGATATAGTTAATAACGGAAAATAATCATATATTCTTGGCACTTTTTTTTGCAGATTGCAAATAACCCAATGAAGAAAATATTTTTATCGTACAAATGACACAAAACTTCTAAGTGAACATTGCCAGCTAGCTTGATCAACTTATGCACTCTAAAAATCCGAATCCCCAAGTTATTCTCGTGATTAGAGTTTCTTTAACTTTGGAAGTAACCTATGGTATGTAGGCTATTTTATGTTTTAACTGCATCAGCAAAAACTATAGTTCAATTTTTATGCACTCCAGCAAATTTGATTGAATGCTTACATTTTTATGGGCAAGAATGTTTACCATTAATGTCATAATCATCCTTCTTAACTCACACTACTCTCAATTGAAATAAAGTTCTCCTTCTTAGGCCAAAGGTATTAAGATTCAAGTTGTAAAACCATCACATTTTTCCTCAAGTCAAACTTCGTGGGAATATCATCTTCTGGAAATTCAAAACGTGTTGACTGCGATAAGGTGCTTTATAACGACCTAGTGGGGTGGGAACGGAAGGCAGATATTTAAGACTTATTATTCTTCTTGATGGCTGAGATCAAGGCAGTGGCAGGATGTCCTGATCACACCGTAAAGATGAGAGTATACTCAAAAGGTTCTTCGAACACAATGACTTTGTGTCGACTGGGCGTGATGCTTCCAGATACTTTTACAAGATAACAGAGACGATAGTTAACCTTGAGCAATCCTCTCCCTTTTCTCTCGCGCGCTACAAACACATTTCGTCCACGCTTTAGTGACTAAACGCCAATCTTTGCCAACTAAAGGTCACGTCCCCACATTTTTATGCCAGCTTCAATTTCGTTCCCAGCCACCCGCGAAACGACATGCTTTTCAAATCAGCAGCCCGCCACAGAACACGCACCCATCAGCTCACGTCCGTGTTCCCCACTTCTAAACGGCGACCGCGGAAGAATGAAGGAGACGTGGAACACAACACGACGATTTTTCGATACCATCGGTCGACCGGGTAAAATATTGACTCGCCGCACACACTTCGGGGCCGCGAGAGGAAGATATCAAATGGGGGAGGGGAGGAGGGAGGAAAGAAGCCTTTAACAAACACAATGCCCCCCGGAGGCCACTCGGGGCGATGTTTCAAAAATCCCCTTATCCGCGACCACGCCTTCCGATGGGGAAGCCTGACTGATCCAGTGATCTCCCGGAGTGGAAGGCTGGAATGGTGGGACGGAGGGGGGGGACCGAGCTCAGGAATCGTCGACTGGATAGGTACGACAATGGGCGCGATTCCATTGTTCGAAAAAAACGCTTGTCGTTCCTTCTCAGTCAGCGGAGAAATCAGATAAAGTGTGGAAAGGTAGCGAGATGGCAGCAGCGGATGGAGGAAAAGGGTTGGGAGGACGGAACGAGGTGGCGGTTAGGGTTGGAGTGAAAAAAAATAGGGTATCTGGTTTTCGCCACACCCAAGTCGCCCTCATCTCGGCGCGTGAGGGATGGTGCACACGGCTCCCCGAGTGGTAAACGCAGCTGCACCCACGCTCGGTACCCCCGCGGAAGGTGGAGCAATCATTTTGGCCGAGGAGGGAAAGGCGGTGGAAAAAAAATATACGGAAAAGTTATGGCGACTGAGTATTCATTTTTTCATTCGGCGCCTCACGTTGGCGTCTTTACAAGCGCGGGACCCCGCGGAACAAGTGTCCCACGCCTCGTGAATGAATGTAATCCCACCAAGCGAGAGGGGATGAGCGTCCTCCGAGGGTGAGTCAAATCATTCCACCCGCAGTGCAAGCAAGCTGGCTCATTTTAACGATCGCCAGTAACGGCGCGGGAAGCGGTCGTTCGCGATGCTGAGCAGGGATCCTCCCAACGCAAAGAAAGTCGTTCTCATGGCGCGGGAAATGGGTGGCCTTCAGGAGGCATTATTTGCGGCGCAAGCATTGATACTTGTGCTAAACGAAAGAGTCTACAATGCAAAAGGCTCAAATAATTACGCTATCATTTGCTATTCTACCAGCTAGGACAGGTTTTAATGGAGTACCCTCAGTCTGATTAACTTTTCCACTTCTCAATTGCTCTCCTCTCTATACTGTTGCTTTCTTCAGATAAGAATCATATTTTATTTGACGGTACACTAGGAGAATTCATCAATTAATACGGAAACTGCTGTTCATAAATCTTCCAATATATTCTAAGTTACCTACCTTAAGCAAAAATTCTTTGTTCATTATTTCGGACTTACGGGATTACAAGATGAAGTTCGTTAATGGAAAAAAAATTCTTACTCAATTACACTTAATTTTAACTTACCAATCGATTGAGTTTCGTCATATTCGCTCACAAGAGAGCTGTCACATACGCTTGATAACTGATAGGGTCATATGACCTCAAATGAAAAGACCTCCAGGGAATACATTTAACTATCTCATTGATTAATTTCCAAAACCTTTGTATAATACGATCTTAAATAAATATAATAAATCGGCCACTAAATATAAAGGTGAGCATTACTATAGAAAACAATTTCCAATCCAGACAAGTGAAAATAAACAGAGCAATCATATTATCCCATTACTCTTTTAAATATAGAAAATATGAATCACTAGAATTCATTGCAAACCCAACACCGCTGATGATAGCCTAACTATATCGTAGGAATGCTCTTCCTAATTCTCCACTCTGATTTCAAATTACTCATTAAATAGATTGAAAAAAACCATTCATTTCTCTAGGCCGAACGGATTTATTTACACAGTCTCGTGATTGTGGGAAATTATCTCATGCATACTACCTCATCTCAGTCTCAACTGTGCCCATTTAACACACACTATGCAAGGTTTTACTCATCGAAATAAAATTTAAAGGGTACCTAGTCAATTTAACTTGTAGTGAATAATTTGAGGGCACCTATATCTCCTGAGATTTTATTGCGCAGTGCGTTCGCGACTCAAGAATGAAGTTTCAACACTAAAGGGCCCTTACCGATACTGTTTATTCATGCCGGTTCCGTTGTGGCCCCTCCGAGTGGAAAGCCATTCTCCGAAAGACTACTGAAATCCCTCCCCTCTCGTCCAACCTTCTCAGACGGCTAATCACGACCGGAGTGGTACGTGACAAAGGGAAAGGCGAGCTCGTAACGGTTTACTCGCGAAAGATGGAAAGATTTGCCGCCCTTTGGCAGGTGGTGTCACCCGGCGGCGGGGCCATCCATCAGGGAAGGCGATCGCGCCCCTTACCTCCCTCCTACTGCCTCCTTCTTTGAGACGACTGACGCCCACACACAACTGGCGGTCCCGCACTCGGCTCGGGCACGCGCGCGCGCGGGTAGGGAGAATATGAGAATGGGCGCGGTCGGATCTGCGAACTCCGCGCAAAGCCCCTGAAAGGCTTTATGAAGGCGTTAAGGCGGACGCTATGAATTTCCTCTCCTTGCTCCTCCTCCGTCTGGTGCGAGCCACACTCGTAATTCTCGTCGATTTAATTGCGCTGGCTTCACCCCCACTTCTGCGACGCCTTTGCTTTTAACCTTTGGCTCTTTGAAGGCTACCCGACGGATTTACATTTTCAGTTTAGCGTTCTCTCCAACCGCTGCAGTATCCGCGGAATTTTTAACAACTCCACAGGTGACTCGGCACAAAGCAATGGAGAGGATATATCGGCAACAATATCTGAATCAGCAAGGCTTATTGAAGCCTTTAAAAAAGAGCGATATAATTGCAGCATTACGAAAGAGAACATTTGGTGACCGCCCACTGCCTGATCACGGCCTGCCAATACCATCCAAACGTAAGTAGAGGGTATTTAGTGGAGAGGCTTTGTTGGACAAACCTTTATTATCAGTTTAGCTTACCACCTACTGGCGTGGGGCATAAAATGGGTGGATAGTGAAAATTTTTTCCTCAAGCCCATCCTTGTTTAGAATAGCTCGTTTAGAGTCTGTGGATTCATCCATATGTTATCCTGCAGACCGCAGCAAGAATGTCAGACAGTGTCCGGAATTAGAATTCAAGGGAATAGTGCAGGACTAAAGGAACCAAAAAAATTCAAAGAAAAAAAGTTCTAATTTATTTTGCGGTCTTAATATATATATTTAGCAATGTTAAAATATCAATATGACATTTCGTCAATTGATTTATGAGAATCAAGCTCCGTTGATTACACAGTGACCATCCTAAAATAAAATGTGTTATTAAATAACTCAAGTGATCTCTACATAGCAATGACGCTAGTTTTGCATATGCTATTGTTGTGGATGTGGACGTTACTTAGAAAAAATGGTTTTTTGAATGTTTTCCCAATATAGCCTACCATTCTGATTTTAAGACTTCCTTTTCTCCTGCTGAAGGGATGAGATTGTTGAAAAATATGTTTTATTTAATTTCGTGACTCGAAGTAATTGAAATAAGTACTGACTGTAATTCCTTGCTGAATTCCTAATAATTGGCACGTAATTCGAAAGAAATGTAAAAGTAAAAGCCGTGGTAATCTCGGCCTTTGGCATTTAGATGCATTGGTGGAGGGCAAATTGATACACCTGCAATACATCTCTAAAATACAACTGCAATCATTTCAGACCTCTTCAAAAATTACATTGTATATCCATTATATTATAATTTTAAAAGATGATTTGAGTTCCTGTCTTAGGAATTATTGGCTAGGTTCAACTATTTGTTAACTGAACCACAATAATATCCTATTCCCATTCTAATTCATCTGAAACACATTGTTGAAAAGTCCTCTACCATACGTTTTTGGATGGCCAGGAGAGTGCATAGAAATCACGTTTAAGGAGGATGCACGAGTGTAATAGTATTAATGGGAGAAGCATGATTTTTCCTTGTGCGTGGAACTAGTTCAATGTAAAATGTATTTCCAATTTTCGGATCTGAATGGCAGGTCGTAAAAATTTAAACTTATGGAATTCTGCTCACCACCACTCATTACTCCGCAAGCGATTCAATAGATAATGACCAATACAAGTAGGTTTACGGAGACTGATAGCATTAAAATGATTACCTGGACAGTATTGCGCGCCAAATAGTATACATAACCCACGCCAGGAGAATCGCTCACTTTTTCCCTGCTTCAAAAACCTAATATTTTAAAAACATGTTTGAAAATCATTATCATCAGTTAATCTCTCACCGGCATCATTTGCTCAGCTTAGGACAGATAAATAGGCGGCCTGAAAAAATCAACAAGATGAATAGGTAGTACACGCTCAATCCTCTATTTCATAAATGGATGGTGATACGATAATAATGGAATGTGGAAGTATTTAACAGTGAGATAGCCGCCAGGTAGGATGAAGAGAAATCAGTTATTGAAATGCGAGCAACTCTGAAGTACCAGGATGTGGGATGGTGAGAGCAGTTTAACCAGAAAGGTAAGAAAGCACGTGGAAATGATAAATGGTGCCATGGGAACACAAGGTCAGAAATATTGAACTGTTGTTTTAGAATGAAGTGTGATAGTCACTTGTTCAAAGAAGAGACCACGAGAGAGATACTATCAAAAAGAGATAAAAAATCATCGAGAACGCTTTCAAATTCGACGATGGAAAACAACAGAAGTCTTCAATGATTTAGAATGCTCCGTTCCTAGAGCTGGCTCAATGAATCATTAAAGAGACAATGGGAATATCTATTATTCTCGGAGATCAATTGTACTCACCTCGCAGTGATTGTTACCGATTGGAAATTTTTAAGTATTTTACACTAATCAATGATGAATAATGTGGTGTTAAGTCCATTTGTGTTAGCTTAGTACACAAAAAGCGAAACAGCCATTCTCAAACGTCTATAATAACCATAAAAAATCTAAAGAAACATTAATTTATAACTACAAATAAAATATATTGTAACCTTCTCCCTCGCCAATCAAAATATTGCGCTAATGGTTAAATTATTTATATTTCTGATCGCAAAAGACATTACAGAAAAAGCTACATTTTTTAGTATAAAGTTATATTTCAAGAATTTATGAAAATTTGTCCCAGTATACAATTCTCAGTGAGTTTATCTTTTAAATACCCACCTCAGCTTTATACCCACAGGTAAAAGTTGCTACATTCAGCAACGTTTCCGAAGCTTACTTCTCCTTTAGATTTTAGTTGGTACATTTACAACTTCAATTATTTTTTCCCGGTCATTCCCTACTTCTTAATAATCCAATTATAAACACCAAAACAAACCTGCACAAAAGCGTATCCCTTCTATGCGTTTGTCAAAGACAAAAAGACCGTCCTTCCAGCTGAGATGTTCGTTGTGGCTTATGAACAAAGTCAAATTAATGACCGCCGCAAGAGGGAAAATATGCTTGAATATTAATTCGCGCAAAAAGCATATGCCCAGCGCGCAGCCGAAGAGCTAAAACAGAAAAGTCGGAGGAATTTCACGAATACAATTATGTGGCGAGTGTCGTTTAACACTTGAGGGATTACAGCTCCCAAGACCGCTGCGGCAGCGGCAGCCCGTGGTGGCGGGAGAGAAATGTTCTTCAGCGCGCGATGAGTATGATCCGAGCCACGGCGACAAGAAACCTTAAGACAAGAGGAAGAATGAGGAGGAGGATGGGAGAGGGTGGAGGAGCATAAAGTCGGGAGTGTGTCCGCTCCTTTAATTGTTACCACCTATCCTTCGCTCATTAGACACCCACCGCTAAAAACCACCGCGGCTACGCGATTCGACACCCCCGGGGCACTCGTTATGCTTGTCCCTAAGCACGCGTTAAGTTCCGCCTAAACCAGCTCCCGCAATTATTTATCCCTTTGTTTGTTCGCTTTTCCTCTTCCTCCGGAGAGCATTTTGCGCCCACGCCGGGCTCATTTCTCCACGCCATCTCGAGAGGGAAGGTTTGTCACGGCTTAAAAATGTCGAGAACACTCGGGCGTCGAGCAAATTTTTACAAGTAAGTAGCAATTACGAGAATACCTAAACACGGAAGGTGGGACGGGCTCTCATGACTCGATGGGGATTCACGGCGTGGTTAGGAGTTCGTGCGCTCAAATGTCAGGTGTGCATGGGGAGAGATTTGTGAATTTAATGTGATGCGTATGTTCCGCGAGTCATTTTCAAATAAATAGCATTCATATTACGGCATGGGAACGCAACGATCAAATTCCAAAAAATGTCATATATTTTACCTCTCATCACTGGGTATTGAGAAATATTTTCCAAAGTAGGCATATAAATGTGTTACATAGATATATCAAAGCTGAAAATTAATGAGATATGTAAAATAAATTTTATATATGTATTTAGCAAAGAACTATAATCTCAAATATGAGAGAAAATCTGACATTAAAGTAAACATACTTTGATAGCTTTTAATACTAATCCGAAATCATTCAAATCATTAATATGGCAATCAATGGACAAAATGCAAATTTGCATGCAACATGGTAGCTAACAAATGCTCCTACTATCACTACTAGATACATCTAGGGTAACATAGCCAACTGTAAATATTTATTTATAAAGGGATAAAATAAAAAATAGAAGGTCTCTTTTGGAAATCGGAATTCTAAGATTAGCTTTCTCCACTTCCTCTCCGTTATTTACACAAATTATTAGGCAGTCTCTGAAAATTATAAGCTTGGCAAACCATTGTAAACGAGTCAGTATTTATGCCCATCAAGAAGTGAGCTTTTTTCCAAACTGCGTGGAATACCAGTCCGGAACTGATTAATGGAAAGAGTCGGAGGAAAACATCAAGGGAATTTCAAGTGGACGGTATTTGAAAATTTTTGCTGAAAAGGTCAATCGCGGATCGCCTTACAAAAAAGGTTACTCACTTCACCTCTGGCCAATTCGGAAAGGATCCGAAATAAGCCTCCACTCTCATATACCTCCCAATACATCAACCTTTCCCCCGACCCTTTTATTTATTTTTTCTCCTCCCAGGCCTGCTCCGAGCCCTTCCATCGCACTTGCATGCGCCCGGTCCCGCTCATTACGGCCCGCATTGGGTTTTCAACACGAACTACCAGGCTCAAAAATCTTTCGAGTTGACCCGAGCGACCCCTCCGCGTGACCCCTTACAACCTTCCCTTTGACCCCGGCTGCACGGATGCCTGGAGAAACGGGCGCTTCATATGCCACGCCACGTCATCTCATATCTCCTGGCTTACCCCCATCCCTGCCTTCCGGAGCAGCTTTCCACCGAGCGCAGAGGGGGAGGAGAACGAAGGGTCACGAACGACCGAAGGTTGAGGGGGCTCTGAGGCAGGGGGAAGGGAAGGAGGAGAAGATTGCCGCCTCGCGCCGGTGAAAATGGGCGCAGTTGTTTGACAAAGTGAGGGAAACTCCAATTTTTAAGAGTTTATCCGAGCGAAAGGGGGGTGGGGTGGATTCGTGAATCCTCATCACGAGAATGAGTCGAGAGCGCCTCCATCATTTCTTCCTACCCCACACCACAAACCTTCGCCGAAAGGTCGAATAGTTAATTTTTCCCTCAAAAAACGTCAGGCGTTTGCGCGAACTCATAATGCGAGGTCTTGTACGGCTATGCATCACCGCTTAGACGCGAGGGAAAAAATAGAGGAGGGGGGTGAGGGGAAATAGAAAAAAAAAGAACGCAATCGAGTCCGGTGAAATTGCGGCTCATTGGCTCCGATAAGGGATACTTTAATGACCTCCGGGGTATCTCGTTTAATTAGATCACGAGCTGACGTGAAGTGGGCCATAAAGGCCACATTCACCTCTCGATTCCTGTGGAAACTTGCGCCAAAGCAGAAATGGGTCGACGCCTCTTGCAAAAGTTAAAGATCACTCCGTTCAGGCGCAGCTGGATGATGCATTGCCGATATAGCCTTGACCTCGGCGGTCATGTTAACACGCCATGCACGCTCAAATTGAGGGATTTATGAGCTGCTGGAGATATTATCGAATATCAATGGTTTCCCAATTTATTTTGCATTTAGGCAATAACGAGCTGTGTTATGAAGAAACTTATACCCCACATTTCCATATCAAATGGGTAATACTTTTCTTTATGGCATAAATTTTATGCCATACATGATGGATATCAGCGTAACAAATCAAGTATAAGCATGAAATATGTAGCAAAAATAATCCAGCGTGAAATAATAAATTGTAATTGGTAATGAGTTTCAAGGAGCCATATTTCTTATTGGGGTTGATTGAAATTTACAAAGGAGCTGTTGCAAAGGAAAGAAAAACAAGCTCAAAAATGTTAACTATGGGGCCAGTCATAAAATTTTAAAAAATATTCGATCTGCATTTTATTCATGGGGAAGTATATTGGAAAATTCATGCCGGAGTATTTCCTCTTGTATCAAAAATCGCTGCAAACTTGTAAATGGCTTTACCATATAGCCTCATGTCAACAAACAAATTCAGTATCAGCGGATTTTTCATAGAAATAGCAGCAAACACATTGATCTACAGGCCTTCAAGGCCATATTTTTATTAAAGTCAATTTTATTGTGAATGCCTAATGTATATACGTGCTGAGACAGTAGGAGAACTTTACATGGAATGGATGTATTTTATGATTTCAATGATACATATAATGTTTATCAACCAATGAAAATTTCTTTCATCGCCAGAATTTGAAGTGCCTATTTTTCGTGGAACAGGATAAATACGAATGTTAATCCAGTGATTGAATTCAAATGGTGTTTACAATCACTCGAATTTTCATACAGCAACGAACCAAACTATTCAGTAGATTCTGGCGATATTACGTGACATTTGAACATATCAAAAATAAGAAGACAAAGAGTTGCAATTTACCCCAGATAAAAAAAAATCTTTATTCCGACCCAGGTTTTGTTGGCACTGCAACATCTTCAAGGATCTGGTTATGCTTTTTTTTAAATCTGTGGTACATTGAATATTTTTTCTTCTTTTTTTTTGAACCAAACTTTATTTTCAAAATTTGATAATTTTTATTGCAATAAATGTTCATGATTTTGTACGTGTGGATGCAAATATGTTTAAAAGGCCTTTATATGTACCTATTTAAATTTGGCACCTGATGTAGCACATAATTATCAATGAATAATCAATTTACTTCCAATGTTCAATATCTGCCAGGCTACCGTATCCATAAGCTCCATATTTGCATAGCTTATGGTAAAAGATGCCAGGATGATCAAGCAATGATCAAATTCTGAAGATATATTTTCTTCCAGGACCAAAGTTTCTACCATTTCTACGAATGAATTATCTCACATTTCTTTTTAAGACATCACTTGGGTATTTTATTGGTTTATTTTTGCGTATCCATCAAAAATAAATGGTAAACATACCTAATTCAAAGTTCTGACGAACTGGTTATGAAAACTTAGCGGCGCAACCCGCTGAAATTGCACAATAGAAGATATTCCACAGAGAAAAAATTCATTCGCCTTGACCAGGACTCGAACCAGGACCCCTGATTTCCGGTGACGTGCTAATAATTTCCACAGTGAAATAGGACGTCTTGGTAGCTAATCTGGTAGAGCACCTGGCCGTAAATTATGGGGTCCGAATTCGAGTCCCGGTCAGGGCGAATGTTTTTTTTTTCTCTGTGGAATATCTGCTATTGGTAAAAAATACCATTCAGCTGATCCTAATAAGCTGAATTAAGCTATATTCTCTCATTCAGTGTACATGGGAGAGCAATATTCTGATTAATAACGGGCGAGGACCTAATATAAAAATATTATAATATAGTTTAAAATATATATTTACCTTACCTCTTATAACTACTCCCCGGGTGCGGGATGAAATTCTATATTCTGATCTTTCACCACCTGCTGGCTTCATTTCAATTATGAGTTTGCTCCATTTGCGATGGAGCGTAGGTACATTAAGAGTTGATTCCAACCACTCGCCTCATTGCTCCATTAGCAAATTCCAGACCTAGCAGAAAGTGAATGATGTAAATCAATGAGAAATAGGTACAGAGCACAGATGAAAAATAATAAAAAACTATTTTTGCAATCCGAATTTGTAATATTTGTAACAAAATTTGTAATAGTATTTATTAAATCCTATATTTGAGACTTATATCCAAATAGTGTATGATTGTTTCAAACTCGTCTAATTATGAAGCACCGCATACGTCTCAAGAGGTAATTGTGAAGCAAAACGGAGAATCACATATAATACCTAGGAGGTTAGACACCCCTTGAGAAATAGGCCATGCGTATACTGATATAAAGAGGCAATGTACCCAATAAATGACTTTCTCGCTAGAAGCAGCAAGAAATCTTAAGAACCAAAATAAAATAAACCATAATCAATCTAAAACCCATATCCTGTTCTAATGCCATTAAGGGGTCACAAAAAACCTTTTAAAGTATGTCTACAAAATAATCCTTGCAAAGCCTCGAATCTCATTCAAGGTATGAATTTTGTGCAAATATTTTTCTGAGGTTAGGTTCGATGATTAAAAATAGCATAACCTGTTGGAGCCCTTGAAATTGAACTCTAAGACATGATTAAGCAGTTTAACTGAAGGTTCTTGCCCGTTTTGCTTAACAATGAATATTTACTTTTGTTACTCTTTCGTACTTAGATGAAAAATAAATGCCTGTCACAAATATTGAATTCAAACAAATACCGTCATTCAGGTCATCCAATTCCAGTAAAATTTTGATAATTATTTGGTAATATCAACATTATTTCCTCGCTCTCGAGGACCTTGAAGCGAAGACTCTACGAGAGAGCAAAGTGATCCGTAGGGAGCAATTTTTGCGAAATTATACCTATAATGCTTGGAATTTCACCGAAAAAAATGCCTGAACGGGGAAAAGAGACCGTAACTCCACTGGTGAATGGGACAAGAATATCACCTCTCGAAACGCGCGTGCGTGGGCACCTAAGATGGAGGTTTTGAAAGGCTTGCGCTCTGGAGAGGGGATGCCGAGATCAGGGAGAAAGGGGGAAAATGTGAAGAGAGAGATGGGGAGGAGGGAGAATCCATTGGAGTGGGCCGTGGGTGGAAGATATCGCCGGGTGGGGAAGAGAAAAGGAGACGGCGGCGGCGGGGGCGAAACGGTGGGGAAGAATTAAAAAAAAAGGAAGACCGTGGCCAAAAAAGTTACGGCGCTGTTAATTACACGGTGCTAAACTGCCGAGTTTCATCCCGACGGACCCTCTCGGGCCGCCAGAGCCCCTGCCTTGCCTCTGCCGCCACCTCCCAAGTTGACGCCTTCACTCACTTCCAGCCGCGAAAGGCACGGTCCCATGCACACATTCGCACAGACGCGCGGACGGTCGGAAGGGCGAACGATTTTTTTTCGGCGGAAATAAAACTTCGCAGAATGGGACGAAGGAGGTCTGAATGACGGTATACCATACACGATGGCATTTAGGAGTCCCCAGCGTAAAATGAAATATATAGCATCTCTTCATTTTTTTGGCGCTTTTTGTAAAAAAAATATATCGTAGCTATTTACAACAGCAGAATTATATACTTTTTCACGTTGTTTGTTTAGGAAAATGTACTTAAAATTGCTTATGTCCATGGTGAAATGTATACAAGTTTGAAAAGATAGATTCTTTTCACAAGAAATACAAGAAACAAACTTCTCCGCCCAAAATAAAGGTTAAAAAATATAAGTATCAGTTAGTTCTAGTTTGGGAGTCATTAACGGAAAATTGATATTGTTGTGGAAAAATATTTTAATTCTTAACAGAATTGACGCTGCGTTTGGCTCCATGGGCTGGTAAAAGTAATGAGAAATTCATAAATGACCAGTGTTCAACCCGAAGCTTGGTTTCGTGGGTGAGGGTAGAGTTCATCAAATACTGAACCCAACGTAAATTAAATTCACTCATAAGGGTGGGGAGGGTAGTTTTAATACTTTATCCCATGTTTTCCAAGGGAGAAACTGTTCCAAGAAAAATACATTTTGGCACTGGAGGTGTCCAAAAAATTCGCCCGGATTTGTTTAATGTAATTTCGACATGTAGGCAAACTATCTACATAATGGACTGCAATATTATTCACTAAAACACGCTGTCAATATTTGGTGTTTTACTTATCGTGTGTAATGTTGCGTTAACGGGATTTTTTTAATAGCTCAGAAAAAAAGGGAGGACTTTATGAATTGTCTAAATCGTGCAGTCAAGATGAAAATTTCTTGCATCCATATCCACTGAATACACTGCAAGCCGCCTAATTGGTGTGTGGCAGGGGGTGATTTATCACAGAATGTGCCGACTATGTCACTTATTTCCTCACATTCCGCACCACATTGAATGTAAATCATTTCATTCAATGTAAACACTTTTCGTATGTAAACACCGACACAAAGTGGACTTACGAAATGGTTGTTCCAATTAAGGGATCATAAAATAGTAGCACTTCTCGCGAAACAGAACGGAGGAATTAGAGTAGAACGTCACATGGGGCTACGGCCACGGAGGTAAAGCAATGGAGCCGAACAGTATGGCATTTAAAGGAAATGGTTTTTTAAATGGCAATAAGCTACGAACTGGGACTTGGGTTACTTTTCTTCCATTGCAAGAAATGATATGTGAGGATCAGTTAAATACCATGATATTTCATAGCTTTCTCCATTCGTGAATGGGTAAGGGAATTGAAATCAGACCACGGGCTTCCTTGTACAGTTCCCGTTCTCGATTCCTAAATCAGTGCTCTGTCACTTTAGCGCGGAGTTGTTCCATAATCACCGGTTAACTGGGTTGAAATACTGAAGTGCCCCAAACTCCTCCCTCGTTCACCTCCTTTTCTCTTCACTCCTTTGCCTCGCACGGTGGATTTCTGCACGCGTTCAATTTCAGTTCATGTTTCCTCTGGGGGAGGGGAATGAGATTTGAAAAAAAAGCGGACGGAGGAAGAAGATTGGAGGAGAAAGGTGAGTTGGGATAGAGGAAAAAAGATGAAAATTTTCAAAAAGAAAGATTTTAAATCGTCAAAAAGGTGAATGGAAGGTATGGGTTTTAAGAGAGGGAGGAAGAAATGGAAATGACCCGGAGATTTTTATCCAAATGCCGCTGAGAAGGCGGGCTTTGGGACGATTATGGCAAATTTAATTTTTTTTTAAACGGCTGGCAATAGCTAAGGGTACTCTGGAATGGAGCTGTTCTATCGGAAATATCTAGCTCGAATTGAGTTGCAATGACTTCCATACTAATCCTTTCACTTCGACTTTATCATTTTCAATATCCTACATCGGGAAGGAAAATAAAGACTTCAATTTTTGCTTTGCCTCTGACTTTGCCACTTACATTGCACTGATAATTCGGCCTTCTATGAAAGCCTAAAAACACGGAAAAATATGTAAGTGGCTTGAAATTTCCTACTGCCGTTGCATCACATAGTTAACTTAGATGCTATTTGCCATTTGTGCTCACAGAAGTCAGTTCAAGGCCACATTCCAATCGTGAAAGAGCACAACGCTAGCGAAATAATGACTGCGCTTTATTATCATTAGTAGAATGTAGGCGACCAAACTGTTATTCATATGAAATACATGCGTTAAATTACGCTTAATAACTATATGATACTTTGGTATAAAATATAATATAAGCCTATAACAGTGTTTCACCAAGAGGTTTGAGCGTTTGACCTATTTGTATGCAATGCAGAAAAAAATTAAGCTTTGCGATTTTCAGTGTGACACATCTCCTGAGAAACAAAAAGTAGCAACGAAAAGAGTTGCCCGTACGGTAGTACGTAAAAAGAACGTAAAAATAAACTCATTTAGAAAGATCTAACCATAAATATTTCCATACGACCTCTAATTGGTCTTCTACGCTTGGTTACTCCGCAGTTACTGACTAAATTTTTCCTACCGTACAAAAATTAACGTCGTTTAAGTTCAACCACATTGTTTGTACTATATAAGAAAAAAATAATAGCTAATATTACAAATATATTCGATGGAGTGAGACTTCTTAGTCTTTTTTCTATCATTACTACATACTGGAACTAACATAAAAGTTCCTCCACCTTGTGAATACTGATAGGGAGACAGAACAGGGCAGATACAATTTTTAAAACAGATTTGAGTCAATATCCATCTCACTTGCTCACAAAACAGAAGGCGTGATCGATTTGAGCATTTCAAATATATAAGCCACTCTAGGGTTAAAAAATAGAAAATCACTCCCCCAAAATTTCCCTCCACACCCCAGTTTCTAACTCTGTACCCCATTGTTATTTTCCTAGCACTTCTTTACATTGTGATCGGAAGGTGAGTTGAACTGTCACCGTCTCTTATATTTGGTGAAAAGTCATTTTAATTACGACACTATGGTTGAAGCATTTGAAAAAATCACGGTGGTTTTCATAAAAAATCGTTAGGATAGTTATATAAATCAGAAAAATATGTCTCAAAAGGGGTAATATTTCATTATGGTGCCGATTTCCACGGAGTTGCAGAACAGTTAGCCAATTTTTGCGAGGTCTCTGCTCGTGTAACACACTTCCGAAACAGAATCCCCAGTATCACCTTCTTCCTTAAGTCGCCTCTCCAAAACACCTCGAGGCCACTCATACCAACTTCCGTGTCCCTCGAAGCTACTGCCCATTGCGGGTGAATTGCGATCAACGTTCGCTATGGGTTCGGCCGCCCTCGAGGGCATCAAGGCATCCTCACATCCATCACTCCCTCCGGCGAGAAGTTGTGCGTCGAAGTCGGCGAGGGGCGCCACTGAAAGGAAGACACCGGTCGGGAAGAACAGGGTGCGAGCATACGGCGATATCTGCGGGCATCCCTTCCTACTCCGACGTGGTGAAGGGCGAGAAAAGTGCCCTGAGGTCTCGACTTGGTTTGTGGCACCACCCTAAACATTCCAGTCTTTTGATCAGCTTGGTGCAGTGGCGAAAGTACCGGTAACCATCCCAAGGGCCTGGGCTGCAATCCCGGCAGTGGTAGAATATTAGCGTAACACCGATCCCTACTTAAGTATTGAGAAAAAAGCCCTTCATACTCAAAACTTTATACCATGGTATCGGGCATTAAGCTGTTGGCCCATTGCAGAATTCAACTAATAGCAGAATGATAACCACTGAAAATCAGTGTTCACGAATTTGAATGCTGCACCGGGCATGGGCGTTAGGTTTGAGAGCTTATGGATAGCATTGGTAAGTCACTTTAATGTAACCTAATCATCTTACTGTAACTTAACTGGAACACCTGATATCTTAATTCTATCAGCCTAATTCCAACTATTGTATTTTTTTTCCTTTCACCACTATATCCTAACTACTACCATCACTTACTAATACTCGATGATGTAAACAACCCCAGATTCCCTTAAATTATTTCATTTAAAGATATTTCTCCGCATACAAGGCATAAATATGCAAGGAAAAATAAATAAATATCGCTCACCTCTTCCGAAAAACGACGCGAGCGGAGTAGCACAGGTAAAATATCGGTTCTTTAGCCTCATAGGTAAAGCTGCTGTCTTCATTCATTATTTAATAACTTACCAGGTAATAAACTAATTCTAACAGGTACTTTATGTATCATAGTAATTAATTAATTAACTAATAACCTATCAATCATGTGTCATTCCTGTTCGGGGAACGACTCTTAAAACTTTCAATTGATAACAGTGCGAGAGGTTGATACTAGGTGTCACAACCTGTAGTATTAAATTCTTGTAATAATATAATACTGCCTTTTGTTTAATTCCTGTATGCATAAATTTCAGGCTATGAATACAAAAAGACACATAGGCCTGACCTTAAGAAAATATGTAAAATTCATTGCAGTAAAACGTGGTGACGTTGGAGCCATTAGCAGAAAGGAACTACATTTTACATTACTCTAAATTACCATTTCTATACCCATTTCCATCATCACTGTAATTTATTGAATAAGAGTCTCCAACAAATGAAACTTTTAGTTCTTAGAGGCAATTTTTGAAAAATTTAACCTTAACAGGACCACATTACATAATTTACACACTGAGAAGTGAACCAACACTCATTAATCTGTACGAGACGATAACTCCTTTTGCTCGGCTGAGTGTGAGACAGATATTACTTTCAAGGATGTATCATTCAGCATCACCTATCACTCAAGGGTGTTTTATTATAGATGTGAGATAACACCAAGTATGCATTGCTAATCAAAATTATGTTGAAGTTTTACGTAGGGGTTGATACTTGCGGGTGAATGCGAAATTACAACCTTTGCTTCCGCGCGCGAGATATCTTTCGTTGCGCTTCCATCCTGAAATGAGTATCGGGCGTAAATAGCGTGGGTGATGAAGGCGGGGTATGTGGGGGTGGGGAGAACGAGGGAAAGATTTAATGTGGCAGAAAGGGTGTTGGGTTCGGACTGGAAATGGAAAAAACTACACGAGTCCCCGAAGGTGGTGGGCGAATAGAGGCAGAGGCAAGGGGGGATATCGCCCACGGTTTATTAAACTAAGATTTAAGTCCTCGCTTCGAGAGTGCTTATTTTTATCAACAGGAGTGGTAATTCTAGAAGTGGCATATTTGATAAACTGTCGATAGCTTCTCGTGTGAGGTGGAAAATTCCTACTTTCGCGATACCCTGAGGTCATGTTTCAAAGTCTAGGTCTGGCCAGCCGAGACAGTATCCAGTAACTGGGGACGCCAAGGATGAGGGAAAATATGAGGGAATAAAGGGTAGAAGTTTACAGCCACTTCTAAAGGTAATGCCTGCCGTAAGTTCAGAGCTTTTCTATAAATAAAATTTAATTATAATATAGCCACCATTTTCAAACTATTGATGTATATTACGTTAAATTTCCTTTGGATAAGTTGATTACCTGGACTAAACATGCACAGATATTGGAATGTTATTGCACTCAAGAGTCTCCCTCGTAATTCTCATCGATCGTTCTTTAATATTATAGGAATAAAATTGTTTCAGAGCAAAACTTAGTACATTTTCGTCTAGCAGTAGGTAGGTACATATAGGCGGAACAGGATACCCTTAGAAAGGAATGCGAATAAAGAAAAATCGAATTTTTAAAAACAGTTATTTTCAAAAGAAAGAAATGTATGTACATATAACAAGTGACCTTAGCCGACTGTCAAAAAATAGAAAACAAATCCACGAATATTCATGGACGTAGAGCAATTAAATTCCTAATATTCATGATTTAATGTATTTTTCCTGTGCATAGAGAAAATCTTGAGGTAGCATGCGAGTACTTAAAAATGAAGAAAATTTTCCTTCTGACCTAATCCAATACATGATATATAAAGCTTAAATTCATTCATAGCTAGTGGAAAGGCTACTAGTACCAGAGAGTTAAGAAGGGAGATTTTACATCATGGAAGCAGCAAGAAACACACCTCTTGTAGCACTCGGCCATCACCATCAGTTAGTGGCACTATAAATCTTTTGGATTATCCAGGAGGTAAACTGCAAGTGCAAAGGAAATATAAAAGTTCGATGCGTCTCGTTCTTTGGAATCCAGAGGAGAGGAAATTCCTCGGTCGTATCTGAGCCAAAGTCATGAAAAAGCTTGTACCTGGGGACGAAGCGAACTTACAAACTTTGCAATTAATCAGCAAGAAAACATGCCATTTCTCACATACTCTCGTTGTCTCACTCTCGTTCCAGTTGGTAGAAACACAAGAATCCCACCGCGCTACTACCCACCACTTCAAGGGAATATGCTCGCTTCTCGATAGTGACTTTGAAATTTTACGCGTTTCTCAAAGCGCGATACATGCCAACTGAATCCAACGGAAGTAAATGAAAAGATGACGATGGAAAGGAAAACAACAAGACAAAGGACATGATAATTAATGGAACTTCCCAGAGGAGTGGTATTAACTGATAAAAAATACGGTCGAGTTAGGTTGAAAGCGATGAATTATTGGCATTTATTGGCATATGCAGTAATGGCCTTTATCAATAAATAATGTAATCCGTTAAATGACCGGAATATGACATTTTAGCCAATTGGAATTCTAAAAGAGACCATCAGAGTAAAGTAACGCTTTAACGGCTAAATAATAGTTCATTTATTTTCATCAGACCTCAGACGTAACGGAAAGCACATAAGCCTTTTTATATTTTCTAAATATATTTTATTTAAACCATCTAGAGAGAAAAATTATTTCTAAGGAGAAAGCTTTTAAACCTTTCTACGTCACATGAAACCACTGATCACTTCTGAAGCCAGGGTGACCTCATACCTTCGTGCTGTTAAAATACTATTTAAGAGAGAAAGGAGAGAGATGAATTTTTAAGAACCATTAAGGGAATGTATAAAATGATAAAAGAGAGGAAAATACGTAGATAATGATTTTTATTTTACTGGTATGTAATAAATGAATATAATGTTAAGGAAGCAGTGATCTCACGATAAGGTGGGAAAACTTATCTTAGGCATTTCGAGTCTCCGCAATGTAAACTTGGAAAAATAGGTGTTTTAGAGCCACAACTGTTCTCTAGCATCCACTATTTTCCATACAGAAGAAATTATATTACCTTCAGAAAAATTTAACTGCCATACCTTTTTATGCCTCTAGAGTTATGTAATTTACATTTGTTAATTCTGTCAATTATCTGTTGTTTGACTGAAGAGCTAAACAAACAAACTGATCAGTATGTACTTGTAAAATTCGCCAATTGCGACAAATTACAGGGAATTTTCTTTCTCAAAATTAAAAATTTACGTTTGATAAAATATTTCATGGAACTCTAGGTTTGGCTGGCTAGCATACAGATGAGGCAAATGATATTGATAAATAAAAAGACTTGGGAAGAAAACTCAAGATTGTTTAACATTATGAAATGCAGTCCGTGGCATTTTCATCGTCGTAAACGCTACAAAAACGTAATTTTAATTGATGTACTAAAGTTACACCTTAGGCCGTAGATGGCTTAAAATGAAAAGCAGTATTGCAAGCTATGTGCTACGGACAGCAGAAAGAGCACGTGGACGTGCCCACGGCCCAAACGCTGCCTTGTCGGTTTTCTCATTAATAACAAACCGGGGAGCTGAGGTTGCGGAGGGAAGGGCAGGATGTCGTAAATCGAACGCGGGGTGGGAAACTGCCTCCGCAAGCGCTATTCCTCTCTGGGAAGCCGTGATGCGTAGGCGAGTCAATGGAGAGACATCAACGCCAGCAAAAATTGCAGTGCTGAGCCGCTAGGACTTTTATTCAGAAATTCTTGTCAATGTTAATATTTCACAGCTTTCAAGACATTCAATCGCTCACAGTGTGGCATGAGAGTAAAATAAATACCAACATTAAATGGGTGAAACGAAGTAAATCTGTAAGTTTCCGCATATCTACCAACAAAATCATGTGAAACAGTGTTATTTAAATTCTTTCCCAGACTGGCAAGAGTAAATATGCCAAGCAATAGTTGAAGCATCATTTTTAATTTGGAGAGAAATGATGAAAATAGACATCAAAGTATCATCGGACCGAGCTGCAAAGGTTATAAAATAGTGAAATAACCCCTGAGGTTCCAAATATTTTTGTTCTAAGTAAGTAAATCATAGAGAGCTTTTTAAAATGAAACCTAAAATAAAAAGCATGCATTACATTATGTGGTAACAAAGGTAGATTATCAGCAATGTGTTCTAGCCGGCAATAAATTAGGAATGATTATATTTCAAGATATACCTACGTGAAAGCAGGTGAATGGCGAAGAAATAAACATGCTAAGGTTTGCTGATGATATCGCAATTGTAGCATGAATTCGAGAGGACCTGCAAGCATCCATGACCACAATGGAATAACTAATTCAAGAATATATTATGAGCATCAACAAGAAGAAAACTAAAATCCTAGTGTGCGGATGAGAGAAGCTTAAGACAAATATCACAATTCGAGGAGTGAAATTGGTACAAATGGAGAACTTCACCTACCTCGGCAGCACTATAACTTGGGATGGAAGAATCTCGACGGACATCAAGCGAATAATAGCACAAGCTAAGGAGGCGTTTATGAAGAAGAGACAACTACCGTGGTCAAAGAACCTACGGCTGTAATCAAGGAAGCACTTCATAAAAGCATTCGTATGGAGCGCGGCACTCTATGGGACAGAGACATGGAACATTGGGAAAGCAGACCAACGAAGAATTGAAGCCTTCGAAACATGGTGCTGGAGGATAATGTTGAAGATTAAATGGACAAATAAAGTGAGGAACGAAGAGGTGTAAAGAAGGGCACATGAAGAGAGGACAATATGGAAAACCCTACTGCAAAGAAGAACCAGATGGATTGGACATACCTTGAGGCACAATGAATTAGTTAGAAATATAATAGAAGGGAAGATTGAAGGGAAGGTCCCGTGAGGAAGATCAAGGGACAAATATATAGGGCAAATAAAGAAGGGCGTGAAAGAGAAAACATACCAGGGCGTGATGGAATTAACATTGATTAGGCCAAAATGGAGGGCTGCAGTAAACCAATCCTAGTATTGAAATACTGATGGCGATGACGTGAATTCAGCTTATAATTACAACTTAAATTATTAAGGACTAGGAAAGCTAACGTAAGAAATTGTCATTTGTCAACTTGGAAAATATTGGCAATCCCTACCAAAGAGGTATGGCAAAGAACGTCTTTTTGTTTAAAGAACTAGTGCTTAAGTGAACTATAATTCATTCTTAAAAAATCCCCTAACATATTTAAATGCGACGATATATTGAAACAAGGTAAATCCAATACAACTCCGGTATCATCGGCTAACATTTTGTTCTTCTACTGCTCTTCAAATCTATCTTGCACATAACTTCGAAAAGCCACGTCACTATAATAATCATCATCATAATTTTGAAGGCACCAACAGCTAATTTTTACTGAGTAACTTCATATGTGTGACATTTGATAAAAATTATCAAGGCTAATAATATTTTGCGTGATTAAAAAACAAGAGTAATTTAGGCAAAGTTATTCAGCAGATATATTTTACATCTAGAGTTTAAAAATCCCCTTTCACGATATTTTTAGTTAGATATCCTATAGTATAGATAGATTAGATTAGATATAGGATAGATAGTTATCCTATTTTTAAACTTTTGACTTGCATTGTCTATCAGTAATCAATTATTCATAATTCCAGATATGCCCTCCATATCGTGAAAAATTCCGCAGAAAGAGAATTGAAATGAATAGAAACAATGATTATTTTTACAACATTACAGTTAGTTAGTTACTGAATTTTATGGCATGTCTTAATTCAACATGAAATAACACTTGAGAAATTACTACGAAATTGAGGTACATTTTGATCGGGAATCGTCGATCAAGAAAATCTTGCTGAAAATATTCCTTATGCAACACAATAATTAAATAATTTATAAGACGGCACATAAAATATTGTTTCAAGACTATATTTACAAAAGTACATTATGGAAGGAAAACATTTAGCCACCTATTTGTAATAATGATCAATGGATCAGCAATAAATTTAATGAATATATTTCGCAATATATTTGGCAGGCATCAAACAGTAACGATGAAACTTGGAATATAAAAAGTAACTGTGTATTTCAACCTACAAATATATTCCTTCCCAATTCCGAAATGAGTTTTACTAAGTTTGAGAGATGGTGGCATTGAGAGACTTTTGAAGTAGGAACGGTAAGGCGAGCATTGTGATTTTTGACAGCCTCAATACATGAATATATTGGCTGACCTAGTCAGGAGAACAAAGATTTACATTTCAGCTGCTCGAATGACAAAAAATCGCGCTACCAGTTGGTGTTCTTGAAAGCCTTCCAAAGTATTAGGCCTCCGAGAGGTCTGCATTGCCACTTTTTTTTCATGTTTCCCAGCTCAAAAGAAACCCGGCAACCACTACACGAATCAGTAATATCAAGTTGAGAGAAAGAAGGCGGTCTAAAAGGCCGTCGTCTCACGCCTGGCTGCCTCTCCCGACCGAAACTTGGTGGACATAAAGGTGTCGGGTTTATTTTTGATGGCGATCTATTAATTACGGCACTTATCTTATGACCGATAAGGATCTCTCCCTTCTCCTCTGCTTCGAAAATGAAATAAAAGGGACGTGAGGGTGAGATGTATAGAGAGACAGACGAAGGGAGAGGGAAGGAGTAGTCCAGTCGGTGATTGTGTTTGCGGCTCTTGATAGCAATCAAGTCTCCCGTTCCCTTCGCCTTGGATGTGGGCGTGATACCAGGCGGTAGCGTTCTGAGTGTGTGCCCTTCATATCCGTGAAATGGAACGCTCTTTTTAATAAAACTTATTCGCAAGAGTGAATGTATTTTTTATTCCGGGACCGCCCGCGGGGAATGTCAGGGTGGAGGAGGTTGGACGAAAGCTGGAGCGTGGGAGGAATCCAAAACAAAAGCTGCCGCACTCCATTGCTGACGAAAGGCAGCATAAAGGCTTACCCGACTACGTAGAAGCGAGAAGTTATAGTAGAGTCCAAAGTTTATTTCAAAACCAACAGGAGGCCATAAACGAGTGAAAAATCTCGGTGGAATGATGATGCTTGACGCCATTGTTTCAAGCGAAGTTACTCATTTGGGTCGAGTGGCCGTTTGACTAAGCTCAGCTTAGTCGTTCACTGACTTTCTACATATGCTTGGATGATCCAAGAAGAATTTTTCAGACATAACTAAAATGCTTTAATTTATGTTCCTTGGCGGCACAACAAACGGATACGAAGTGAGAAATCGTATTCACTACTTTTATGCGCCATGTAATGACTACACATTGAAAGAGCATAAACGGCCATTAAAATGTGAGCTTCAATTTTACTGTTTTTTGAAATACCTGGGCAGTTAGGCAACAGTTACCTCAAAAGATAAGGTTTGGGCTCACCATTAAAAGTAAATTAAGTTTCAAACGCCGTCGGAAATCTTTGAAACGAGATGCTAGGGGAGGAATTTCACCCTTGAGTTCATGGATAACAGCATGGAATACTGTTCCACAAATATACCCGTCGGAATACCACATCATTAAAAGAAGGCAATCCCTATTTAATTTTAGTGTCACTTCGTCCTCCAGCCGGTAAACTTTTATTTTAAATAGTAATTCCAGCGTTCAGATCTTCTGAAGCAGTTTCTATCCCACACATCAAAGTAAAACATTTAATTTCTTTGTTGGATGGAGAAGACATGAAGCTGTGAGCAATAAAATTAGTTTTGCAGATATCGTAAATCCGAATATACAAAACTTTGGCACACTGGTTTACGTGACAGCATAGGCAAGCATCGAAGATCAAAATCTAAAATATTATAGGTTTCAGATTCTCACATGCAAGTGCAATGTACTAAGCATTTCATAGTCTGGTGCACATCGCAATGTATAGCTTTTCTGATTAAAGGCATCCCATGATTCGGAAAACTAAATGTCAATCGATGAGTGACTACTACGGGACTTGATACAAATCTTACTCCAAAAAATACGTAATACATGGACATGCTCATAAGAGTTTCCATGGACACGTAGAAATTTCCGGTTTTCTAGGAGAGAGCTGCAGTAAGTACGCTGCAGCCAAGGGTCCCTCGGGTTCCTGGCACTCATTGGATTCCCGATATAATTCTCCATGATATGACAAAACTACCAGAGCTAAGAACTGATAAACGAGCTCATCAGCCACATCACTCACTAACCAGAGCAGGAAGCCGACGAAACCCAGACACGCCTCGAACTGAGATACCTGTCCGCTCGAGAGGTAACAAAAGAGACGAGAGACATGTCTCGCGGGAATTTTTCCATTCCCGGTAGGACTTGGACGAGCGTTTTCCTTGCAAGGCCGAGAAAACCTGGTAGTCAGTCGTATTAGGCCGTGCAGGTGTTGGGGCTCGGATGAGGGGGGAAAAGAAGAGCGGACTGTGGTGGGTTGTGCGGAGGAGATTAAAACGAATGGGCCTCCGCGGGCTTGGCGGGCGTATAAATCGAGAACAGCATAATGGTGTGGGAAGAGGAAGGTGGGGCGGGGTGAGGGAGTTGAGCGGGGCCAAGAGGGATGAGGGCCTACCTAAGCTGGTTCGGAGCGCGTTAGAGATGAATTAATAGAAATGAGGGCGGTTGGGTGTGGCGGGCGGGGCCCTAATGAACGGAGGCAGGTAGCTGATGAGACGGGAGGGCGAGCGGGCGGGGGGCGATGGGTGGATGTCCGGCGGGCGGTCGCGGGGGATGACGGGGGCGCCGATGGGAGGCGAGGGAGATAGGGAGGGCGTGGGAAGGATTGGGGACGGCGGAGGGAATGAGAGGACTTTAAAGGATGACTCCGGGGAAGAATGAGCGCGAAGAATGCGGGCGAGGAACAGAAGCGTGTGATGGGATGACAAGCCGTTGCCCGGGGCTCGGGCAACGCTTCGGAGGCAGCGAGCGATCATTCCCACCTTCCTTCTCCTCGGTTACACTCAAGTCGTGAGATGATATTTTAATTTTTGAATCACAACGGCAATCCTTAATGTAACGTCCTACGAGGAGGAACGCGACAGGGGATCATGTTAGTTAGAGGGCTAGAATAATGTTTCGTCTTTTTGTGGTCGTGATATGATTTTCCATGGTAGCAAGGGACTTTTCAGAAGAATTCACGTTCTTAAGTGGCTAGTAGGGAGTACGGTGAAATCTCAATTCTGTCACATTAAACGTGGAATGATAGAACACTTTGCGGGATTTGTAAATTGGAATCTAATATTGCTGTCGGATTTATTTTCAGGCTTCCTTCACTACCTAAAAACGTAATTTGCAGCCCAAAAAAGCGTCTCAAATTCTAGTTGTAATAGTTAGGCATAACGGTTCTCAAACTTGTAGGGTTATGTTATTGATATAATTTATCTCGGGGGTGTCCTATCCCTATGATTAATTGCGACATTTAAGGTTGGTAGTTTTGTAGGGATACATAGAAAGGACGAGGAGTAATCAATGTCGGCGCAAGCCTGCTTTTAACTAAAGGCACCAAAGGGTTCTCGGGTTAAAGTTCTGTCCGATGGACGAAGTACTGAACTCAAAGTTGTCTCCAAACAGCTCTCAGTAGTGGCCAGTATAGATGTTAATGGAAAATCTCTGCCACTTCCAGGATTTGAAGCCAGGCCCTCAAGAGTGGGAAGCCGGTGTTCTAGCCAACATACCGACCCTTTCAACCTGCTAAGGACATGGCACTGCAAAACTTAGGCAATAGCTGGGCTCAATTCTAAGACAAAAACAACGTCAATGTCCAAGACGAGATTTGAACCCACGAACTTAGGGCTATCATTTCGGTTCATTACCGACCCTGCTGCCTGACTTCCATTCATAGCTTGCTCAAATCACTTTAGACGCTGGTTGCGTCTCTTCAATAACTACTAACACTAACTGTATGACAGAATCGCATTTATGAATGAATCAAATGGGACGAACGCACACAGACAAAATCTTCTAATATGTGCACAAAGCAAGATAAGAAAAAATATCAGCGTAAGGATATTTAAAATTGCATAACCAGGCCACACCAAAAAAATGCACGAACATTAATCCATTGTATGGGATCCGAATGAATTGTTAAAGGAAGTTACGATAGGTTTAGTAGTGTAGCAGAATTAATAGTCGAATAAGGCTGGGACTAATTACAAGATCGTAATACAAATTAAATCTCCCGTAGAAATTTAAAACGATTAGCATTACTGAAGATTTTAGATATACTATATTAAAAACCCTGCGTATATGCTAGATTTGACCAGATAAATTAGATCAGAGAGATAGCTTATCGTACCATTAGATTCCAAATGGCATTTTTTCCGCGCACTATAAGAGAACACAATATGCAGCATAGCAAAGGGATAGGTAGGTGAAATATTTTAGAGCAGTCTGAAGTGCATGATGCATGTTGCATCTAGTAACATTGCTAAAGAAAATGCTGATTAAAGTAAAATTAAAAAATATAGTAAATGCTGATAAAAATATTATATAAATGCCATAACAACCAAAAATCTCTTTACCACTATGTAGACACAAACCATCTAGCTGCTTGTGACCCTGTTATCTAACACATTTCCATGCCTAGTTGCATGTCGATAGTGCATGTATGGTGATCTTCACCCTGCCAAGCACCCTCGCGGTCACTTGCAGAGTATTGCATATATTTAATGTACAGAAATTCAATTTATAAGGCCGACAAAATCGAGGGTTACCCCTTAGAATATTGGAAAATATAATTACATATTTGGTGAAAATGGAAATCAAATGAATCGTGTACGAACAAGGCATAAAATGATGACTTTCTTCACGAGTTTGAGGTATGAAAGATAAATACTCTAATTAATTGTAGAATATAGCATACTATTCATGCGATATCTCAAGAAGCATGTGTCCCAATCGGATCGTTGATAGTTATGGAAATACTAATTTATATTTTCCCTCAATTCAACTAACCAACAGTAAGACGCCTTTGAAAAAATCCAATCTTGTGGCAACAACCAAATGAACTTCTACTTCAAACCACTGATTCTACTTACCAGAATTTGAATTCAGCCCAAACCAGTAGATCATGTAAATACCAATACGTTTTACATGACGTTTGGAGTGAAATGGGATACATTAACATCGATACATGCATATACAAAAGATTTTTTTTGAAATGCCATAGTAATATTGAACTATTATTGCTTTGGATTGCACTGGAGATCTTTGCAGCACGAAATAAAGGAATTGCCATTTACTCAGCGAAGACACTGGGGTAAGACCTACGAAATATAGAAATAGAGATTTGTGAGAAAGGAAAGGCAGTGAGATTCCTAGGGATGCATAGAGTTTGGTCACCGTAACAACGGCCCTTGCTTTCACATCTACATATACGTAATACCCTGCAAGCCACCACGAGGGTGTGTGGTAGTGGGTGAAGATCACCAAACAAGTACTATTGACATGCAACTAGGATATTTAATGGAGACATGCTAGATAATAGGGTCACACGCAGCTAGATGGCTAATATCTACGAAATAAGAAAGGGATTATTGGTTATTATTACATGCATCATGCACTACAGACTATTCTGACTATATTTCACCTACGCCTTTGCTACGCTGCTTACTGTTCTCTCTTATGGTACGCGGGAAAAATGACATTTTAAATCTATCGGTACGACAGTCTTTCTCTCTAATCCTGTTAATCCGATCAAACCTAGCATAATACGCAGAGGTTCTTAACATATATCTAACGTTATATGTGAACAAATCGGTTTCGAATTTACATAAAAGGTGTAATCTAAATTTTAACCTGTGTTCTGATAGTAGTTCCCATCCTATTTCTTCTATTAAACTCGTAACACTTATAAAATTATCATAACAGCCTTTAACAAACCTAGCGGATCTCCTTTGCACACGCTCTAATTCTTTTGTCATACCTTCCTCGTACGGATCCCACTAGCGGCATATTCTAAATGTGGCCTGACAAGTGTAAAATAGCTTCTTTCTCGTACTCTCTCAATCGCATTTGCCTAGAACCCTTTTTACGAATCCCAATCTACGGTTTGCTACGCTAGTTATTTCCCTGATGTGTTTCCCCCATCACATGTCTTCAGTGATGGTGACGCCTAAGTATTAATAGACTTAACAGATATTTTCCTTTTTTTGGTGCAATAATTATTCCGGGGAAAGCTTTATGCCTCTCCAGAAATTTCCACCTGTAATCATGGAGGAAACATTTTCTGGAAATGGGAATTTCACAGGAAATCGAAGATGGCACTTGTTGAGGAACTGACTTCCGTAAATAAGAGTGACATCCATAACTCTTTGTACCATAATATGAGGTATCAATTCAACTTTACAGTTACCCAGTGGGTAACTCGCACTACATCTACGCAATACCCTGTAAGCTACCGCGAGGATTTGTGACTGGGGACCACCAGCGGACACTATGACCGATTGGAGATACTGAATTTATAATACTAGATATTTTACAAATTCTTAGCTGCATACTAAAACGTCCACAGCTTCACCTAAATAGCATTTCGCAATCGATACCCTGGCTCGCAATATCGGCTTCGGCTCCGATCATGTTTCACTGAAGCCTGGTGATAGGGAGTTCTAATGGCTACGTTTATGCGTAGACAACCACTGCAAACGAGTGTACTCGAGCTATCTAGCTTTTACCTCGGACTATTGATAATTTGCTCACTGAGTCTGTGAACGGAAAGTATGGGTGAGGAAATAGTCCTCTCATAGTGAACTTGTGGGTAAGCAGCAGAAAGCAAAACATTACTGGACATGCATCAAATGATAGCAGCCAAAATTTATGTTAATACACAACATCTTAGTGCCATGCCTTTACCAAGAAACAGACCATTTTCCAAAAGAGCGTTTTTATAAAAGCCAAAAATTCGTATTACCTTGAATTGTATGATCAAATCTGCTGCTAGTATCTATTGCTTTTATTTAACCTTCATTTCAAACCGCCCTCTTGAACCCCTACGGTGAAGTGCTGGCGGATAAATATAGGCTGAAAACTCAAAGAGGTTTTCAAATTATTCATTCAGGTAATTATCGCTACTTAAAATGAATAAGGCACTGCTCCAAAGACTGTAAAATACAAATGATGCAAAGTATAATCACACACGAGTATTTGATTTAAGTGGAAGAAAAAAGCTTCATACTCTTGATTAAATTAAAGTGTTCCATTATCTACATTTAAAGCCAATGCAATGTGTGTCATGATTTATTTTGCGTCGTAAAACTTTGTCACTGATTTGTCAATTCCGTTGCGATCGAATCCCAGCAAACATTTTACATAGTTTCAACACCTCGCCTGCTTTAACTTCCCCATCGCCACACAACACTTCTCTATACCTTTCTTATTTAATGACTCCATACAGAAGGCGTTCACGATATGGCTGCTGTGATTGCAGCACTTTTAGGTACACACGAAGTAAAAAGCATTCATCAAACATTTACTCCCTGTTTTGATAGCATTCATAACTAATCCCGTTAGTGGCGGAAGATTATACGCATTCAAAACGAATCGTCTCGCTCCACTTGCTAAGCGGATTCATTGAGAGTTTTATCGCGAGCACAAATGCGCTTAGCCATCACGGGCCTACACACTTCCCGAGCGATTTACGAGGCGACCCCGACTCGGGGTTGTACCAACTCCCTCTCCCGGAAGGATTTGAAACCGTTCTCTCATTGATAGCTCATCAACAGAGGTGGAGCGTGACCTCAAGAGGATCCTGCATGATGATCGTCTATTGGTTATTAGCCTGAGGTTCTCAAAACTGAGAGGTGGAGCCGCAGACTCCGGAAGGTTGGTTGGGAACTGGATACGGCCCGGCATTTAAAAAGAAGAGCACCGCGGTGATTTTTACGGTCCGATATGGAAAAGTGCAGTGAAAGCTGTGCCGAAGTGAAGCGGGCTCAATGTTTTACGGCTCATCTCTTTTAATAACAGTGATTAAAAATGGAGCTGTAAATAATACGGGCATGGCCGATACTTAAAATGAAATGAAGTGACGGCTGCCAAAGGTTATTTACGACAGCTAGGTGGGGGTGTTCTCGGTAGGATTGCGTTCATCCGTAAAGAGATTGGCTCGAAGAATTAAAACTTGCCTATTGGAAAGGATATTATGAGAAACTAAGTTCACGGCAACGGAGCAAACGTAATTGAAGTATAAGATAAGAAATAATTTACAATGATGGAAAATTTATGCCATTCGTGCTTAATCATGCCAGCCAAATCGGTGATAACTTTAACGGTCAGTAATGAGGTAATATTTCCCATGGTAACTCTTTGTAGGTAAATTAACAAACTAGGAAACATTATAAATGAACATCACTGATTGAAATAACTTTCTTAAGAGGAATCCAAGGCAATCAAATGTGATTTCGAAGCCTTTTAGTTAAGGTCAGAGTGGGAACAGGAATAAATAGATAAAACTTCAGCCTTGAGTAATAATTCACGTGATATTTTTTTAAATTCTACACTTTATAGCCATTTCAGCAGTTAAAAGGATCTGCTTTTTAGAGAAAACATATCTCATAATATATTCTTATGTGAGAAATTAATGAAACCGCTGAAATTATATTGAAAATGATAATGATCCTAGCATTGAATTAGGCATTACTGCAAAAAGTACATTATAGTAATAGTTATATTTGATGCTGAATGATAGATGAATGTAAGAAAATACTGTTATTATTCATCGTGGCTTGGTAATTAGCCTCCTGAAGAAAAATCATAGTCCATTTGGTTTCTAATGAAAACTATTGGTGGCATTGACATCTATTCAAATTTTAGTAACCAAAGAATATTAATATTAAAACAAAAGCGTAAAAGCAAAATGAAGAGCACTTGTTGCATTAATAGTAGTTTGAAATCATTTACACATCAATTAGTCTCTGACTTTCCCTATTTTATGACATTCTCCAATTTTATTTGAATATAATACAAGGCAGCTTTTGAAAATATTGAATATGAATGTACTTAAATTGCCATTTTTATTATTTTTTCATATCACCTACTGTAAACGGTAACTGAAGAAGCAGAATTAGAACCTTGCCTGAACGTCTAAAGTTAATTATAATGGTAACCCCAATACAGGTATTGTTCCTCTGGGGTACTTATATTCCATTGATTTATATAAATTGTCAAACATAATATAGTAAGTTGGTGATGCAATAAATATATTATTATTATAATGAAATTGGAGGAAGTGTACCTTTTCAATAAGTAACATTACTCCATTGACTTTCTGAACGCGTACCAAATTTATCTAAAGCAATATTAGTAAATATTTATTTTATATTTTTCCACACGCAGTGGTATGGATTTATTTAAGCGTTGAAGAACCTTATAACTTGAGTAGGTACTGTACATATCGAAAACTCAGAAAAACACAAGCACATTCTTAAAAAAGAATCCATAGTTTAGTGCTGTTTCACATGATTATGAAAGAGACAAATGTAGTATTTCGTGTGACAGCAAAATGGTTAATTCAATAATAATAATACCTTGTGATCGACGCTGATTCTAGATGGGATAGACATGGGACAGAAAACGAATTAATAATGTGAATTTTCTTGCAGGGCAACTTCTTTTCAAATTGGAAAAGTAAGACACTTTGTTATTAGTTTAAGTCGCGCAGCGAGAGTAAAAATTATACATCTGAGAAGTGAAAGCTCATATTAGGATCAGGAATGAAACAGACGAGGCGTAGGCATTTTTGCGACATCTCTCATTAACATAGATATCATTTCTCTTTCATTTGAAACTAATTTGCAAAATAAATTTTCAGCAGAAAAAACTAAGCTTATTTATGTGGATATGAGTATATACCTTTTTTTTTGATTCGCTAAAATATTTCAAGAGTTTATGATCAAAAGTTAGAGAGGTATTTTGAGAGATTTATAACTTTATGGCGTTGAAATGTAACTTTTTTGCATGATACTATGAATTGAATATATAAGTTCCCTTCATAATTTATATATTTATACATTCACTAATGGGATTGATTAAGATTGGGAGCAAATAATAAACTCGTCAATATTATAACCTTATAGGGAGAATTTTATTGATATCGTAATCCGATTAAATTATGGCTAATGATTATCTCAGCTGCGCAACAGATCTAGTTGAAAATTGCACGCAGCATAAGCGCCGCATGCATCACTCTTACTTATTATAAATGACCTTTCAACCTGGGGAAGCGACGAACGCCCTATTTTTACTTCTAGTAGCGATCTGGCGTAGCGGCAAGCATATTTTACGATTCAACGTCGTAAAAGCAGCAGTAACATAAATAACCATTATTTTTATCCATCGACTGGCGTGCACCAACAACGGATCGTCCTGGCGCCCTGAAAGAAGCAATCGCCGGGCACTCCAGCGGAGCAGCCGTCGAGGCCCGAGAAGAGTCTCAAGAGGGATAGGTCTCTTAAGAGTGAACGGCACCCCTGAGCTAGCAGCTCCCGTCTCGGCGAGAATGGCATCGGCAATTTGGCGGACAAAAGTAATGGAGGGCAAACAACACTCTGACTGCCCATCAGTCCGTGAGGTCTTTTAAAAGGTCTCCCGCTGCTCTGTTTGTGGGGGGATGGGGGACACCTACTCTCTGTATCCCTCCCCATCCTTCTCCACCACCGTCCTTGGGGTGTGATCGGCGCCTGAATGGGAGAATGGTGCTGTGGTGTTCGCCGAGGACTGGTTTCCAGGCGTGGATGGAGGGCGGGAATCCCGGCGGTCGGGGCTAGGGTGCGCGGGCCCTGTGCGATTGCTCCCGTTCCCTTGGTGTTGACCCCGCGACCGTGACGTGGAACATCGACGTGTATTTTCTTGCGTCTGGTTAGAGAAGCCGTTTAAGCAATTTTTAGATCATCGCGAAGGGATTGGGCTGGTGATAATTCTGATGGAGGTTTCCTAAGTTTCAACTTCGAATTGAAGCAGCAGAAGAGATTTTTCATATGATCACATGGCCACATATTTGAGATATGTGAGAGGTAACCTTATGGTACACACATTTAATAATTACATTTTAACACTTGAAGACTTAAAGTCAGTGTCGATTTCACATAAAGTCTGTGACATTGTATTGAGACGCCCTTGAAAATGAAATGATACTGGAATGTAATTTACACTTAATGGAGAATATTTCTTCGATAATCTGTCCAATGAGAGGCAGTTGAAATTTGGTTATTTTAGTGAAAAGTAGATAAATTATGAACCTGAATTTCCCTCCACTGACTTCCTCCTTTTCCTTTAGATCCCATACAAATTCTCCTCACAGTGTGAGTCACCCATGAGGACGGGAAGGCCTTGATACTGAACTGATGTAAAGTCGTGCCCCATTTTGGGGCGAGTAGATTCCTGAAAGTGTATTCACTAAAAATCTAATTAGCAAGAGCTTCAATTGCTAGGTGATAACATGGGCACTAAGGAAATATCCTTAGGTTGACATATATGAGTAGTGAAGATTTAATCCCCCCTCCAACTTTGTTATGACAAGGGTCGATATTATTGGCGTTCAATGGACCCACATGGCTATATGCTGGAGGTCTAGCAGGAATTTGAATTTCCTTAACCTCATCGTCACTGTAACTGAAACCAACAACCTTAACACTAACCATAATTAATCAGCCACGAGGAAGGTTAGCCACAGATCCGCAAAACTGTAGCCTTCAAGCTCAGTGATAAGGTACATGGTCGAGATTATGTCACTAAGAAAAGCGTTGGTTTTCGTTCTAAGAAGACTGTAAGGCTGACTATAGGTTCATAATTTCGGCTGCAAGTAATCTTCAACTCCTCGGGTAAATTTATATCATACGCTTTCTGCAAGTATAACAGAAAATACGAAAATGAATGATAATATAATGTGTGCATTTGAAATCCCGGCAGATATGATCATGGCGTAACGGAGCTAAATTCTAATTACGAGGTGATAAAGATTTTCCCCTATAATCATGGGAAATCGTTTTCCTTAAGTAATAATACACATATTGTCCGAGTGGTAAGAACAGTATGAATCCGCGACTTTAAATTTTGAATTTACCTTGAATTAGAAAGAGGATTTTATTTCAAATGAAAAATACTATTTCCAATTTAACAAACGAAAGATATGTCATTAAATACACCAAATTGATTCTTCTTCTTAGCGGTAATGCACTGCAATGTCCGGCCTAAAGTTTCTGGCTGAAGAAATAAGCCCAACAGCATGTGACATCCATATATTACAGGATGAGGTAATTACCTTACCCTATGCATCCCTTAGTTTCCCAGCTAGGTATGTACCTAGCAGCGTTGATCAGGGGCCGCTCTCGGATCCGAATCCGGTAAGTCAGAAGCTTACCCAATATACCACACCACCACCTCACTGTCTCTAAAACATAATAACGATAATACACGAGGAAGGGTTGGACTTCGGTAGTGGAAGCGGTATTCCATTTTATCATCAGCATGACTCCACAGTTTTCCACTCAAAAGTCTTCGAAAAGCAGGGTCGGGTGGCAGTGAACGTTTGCCCCTTACGTGGGTATTCCGAGCGTCTCTTCCTACTGAGCACGCGTATGTGATCCGGGAGGGATTCGCAGGGAGGGGGGAAGAAGGGGCGGGGCGATGGGCATCTCCGCTCCTGCCCCGCGCCGGCGCAGCAGCCCTGGCAGCGATGCATCAATCGGCGACGTCTCGAACCCCTGGCCATCTGGTGGGGGGAGAGGGAAACCGCGATCTCTTGTCTGGCGTGCCGTGGCTGTGAGCGATGGCGATATTCTCGTCGGGACTCTCGAAGGCATCCGATCCTATGAGTCATAGGAAGAGCGTAGTACCGAACCCTGCCCTCCTCCACTCCACCCTTCCCTTTCTCTCCGTTTCATCCATCCTTCCCGGTCCCATACGGCTTCCCCGTAAGCCCGTGTCATTAGGGGAGCCGGCCGCGTGACTGGTTTCGCAAATTTCTGCGCCGGCGGACGGGTGGAAATAAATTTTGCACCGCGCGCTCCCATAATGGAAAGTCTCCGATGCGGTCGGTCTTCCTAGACCCTGCGTTTATCCTGTTATATCTTTGACTCGGCATGTTAGATATTTCGGTAAGGCATTGCGCTCTCGACTTCATAACGATACGAACTGGTCGTGTACTTTCACCGGCTGACTCACCGCATAAGTTTCAAAAGCAATGAATTTCGCATGTCAGAGTTTTGATTTCATGTATCCAAAATACAGATGCGGAAGTTTTATTAACTTTATCTCACCGAAAAATAATAAATAATTTAAACACACCTTGAAAACGGCTATTTTTGTAAAATAGTGAGGTGTTAAACAGGCAACAACATGCTAAGGCGGGCTTATTAGGGCGCCTCTATAGAAAACTAGTCAATTTTTTTCATAAAACACACATCATTTTAAAAATTTTTTCCCCTTTATGTATTCAATAAATGTGGTTTTAAGCACTTCCCATGGATTAAAAACTGTTTGTATGCACAAAAACTTTTCTCTTAAAGAAACTCTCCATTGTAAATAAAATATACCTAATTCTGCCCTTCTTCATCAAAATTTATTCATGATATTCAGTAAAATGCAAGAAACTGAGAGGAGGTTCAATTTGGGAAAGCAATCTCATGCTTTACGACACTGCAATGAAAATTTTAAAAATATGCTGGTTACTCCGTATGCTAATAATGAAGTGCGACACATATGACTCAATTTACTCAAGCCGATTGAGAGGTAATATAATTAATGGTTATACAAACATTCTGAAGAATGACTAAAAAGGGCAGTAAAAATCTTATCTGAAAGTTAGCAGGTAATTCAGTAATAAATTGGTGTCCAGAACAGTTACGATAATGTTAGCGAAGAAGAGGGAAGGGCACGTATCCAAAGAGGCTCCGGGATAATCTAATACGGCACCAATCACATTACGTAAGGTATCAAGGTATGTGTACAGTGATGACGCACGAACATAAATGTACATACGTATATGCTAATGATGCTCGTAAACAGGCATGCCTGTCCATATTGAACATGCCAATCGGAAACATTCAATAAAGATGCGAAAAATATGGGAGATACAATATTGAAGCATAAAATACTAAGCAATGATAATTTGATTTTTAGGCAGTTTTTTCTTAAGAACGCATGACTGCAAATGTATATAAGGCCTTCATTAAAATCCCTCAGAAAATATTTTCCTTTCCTTAGTTCAACTTTCTTATGACTGTTGGGGAATTTTGTAGCTATAAGTTGTTTGTAGAATAGGCGTAATAGATGACATATCTCTATTCCAATTTTTAATAGGATGCCTTAATGACGTCTCATTCAATGAAAATTTTCATTTTTAAATTGATAAATTAATAATTATATTCTTGCACCCTCACAAATAGTTTACTGCAATATAATAAACTTCGTTGGTGAACAATAGCTTAACTGTAAGCCTTATTAAAAGTTACCAACCTCTAAAGAAAAAAATAATCAGTAAAAATTTTGAAGGTGGTGGTAATTTTCATTCCCCACAAACATCCACGACGAATCAAGCGGTTTATCAAGCGGAGAGGTAGATCGTCTTTTTGCACTATTTTCTGTCATCAGAGTAAATGTATTTTAGTAAGAGAAATCGAGATTTGCTGGCTTTATATGCGTACGATGGAGGCGGAAAGACGGAAGCAAATTCCAGATTTGATTCTTGGTATCCTGCGTAAAGCATCAACTGCATACTGAACAACAACAAGGTCCGGTGCGCCGACGCCAAAGCGGCGAGGAAATAGTAATTCCGTCACACGTCACCCACAATCGCGGCGGAATATATACCCACATCACTTTTCAGTCCTCGCCGGGCCCACGCTGGAGTTTGAGTCGCTCGGGATGGGAAATAAAATTGCATTCCAGCCACTCTCGCGCCGTCGGGAAGCCTGGAGGGGAGGAGGTAGAAGTTGGAATTCCTTGGAAGAGAAATGTGTGGCTTAAGGTGAGGGGGTGGATGGAGTAGGGATTAAAACGGAAGGCCTCCTTCTCTCCCAACCGTTCCTCATCAATTCTGATGGAGGCTGGAAGGCGTCGCTCGGGGTGGCTTGAGCAGGAATGGGATCGGAGGTCGGTCGACCGATGGCACGGTCAGGAAGCCGTCGAGACGCCCGTTCCCTTGAAACCCTTGCACGCACTGCCGGTGTGCGGGATGGGCGGAGAAGTAGGGGTGGGGGGGAGGGAGTCGCTACCCCGCCCCCTCGACCATTTTACTCCTGAGTCACCGCGGCGCATTATAGCGACCGCCTAGCCGACGTCGTGGCGGGTGAAAATGCGCCAATCATGAGCGGGGGGAAGAAGATGAAGAAGGAGAGAGAGAGAGAGAAAGTAAGCGAGAGAGAAGAAGAGGGAGTAAGTTTCAGGCGGAGGTCTCTCCTCTTCGCGATTCCGTTGCGAAGGGGGAAGGAGAAAGTGCAAGCCTTTAGAATCCGCGCTCTTGATCTGTGCAGTCTCGGATGCCACGGGGAAATGGATTTCTTCTGTCCCGAGGAGCGGAAATTACAAGATTATTATCGCGTGAATTTTTAATTTATGGGTCAGATATGCTTTTAACAGGCTTTAGACTGGGCTGAGATAGAAATCGGAGGGAAATATCCTCCGACTTGTTTGAATCTCAGCTGAAGGACGTTATTCTTGGCTGAGATTAATTTTCTCCTGGCGAATAGGCACATTCTCGAATGGGTAAAATAGAAAAAGCTTCAAGTCTATACAGGAGTTCTATTACTCAATGGTCCCTTCTCTGAATATTATTTGATGATCTATATATAACACATGATTAAAATGACAGTTATAGCCCCTATTTGTGGGTGGTCAAGATGTCTTCCGAGCTTTAATCATTCATATTTTTGTCAAATTGAATCCTAATATTTATTAACACCCGAAAAATAATAAATAATACCTATATAATAGAAGATGAAGAAATGACTATAGCTTATCTGTAAAAGGTTCCAAAAGAAACCACCACGTTTACATTCCCATTGTGATGATGAAATTTCATATTTCCCGTAACTGAAAGTTCTGATTAAGGAATTAAAGCGTGTGCAAAGGAGATCAGCTAGATACCCCCGTTATGATATTTCTATTAGTGCTACGAGTTAAATAAAAGAACTAGGGTGGGAATTAATAAATAATAATACCCGAAAAATCATAAATAATACCTATATAATAGAAGATGAAGACATGACTATAGCTTATTTGTAAAAGGTTCCAAAAGAAACCACCACGATTACATTCCCATTGTGCTGATGAAATTTCATATTTCCCTTAACTGGAAGTTCTGATTAAGGAATTAGAGCGTGTGCAAAGGAGATCAGCTAGATACCCCCGTTATGATATTTCTATTAGTGCTACGAGTTAAATAAAAGAACTAGGGTGGGAATTACTATCAGACACAGGTTGAAATTTAGTCTAAACCTTTTAAGTAAACTCGAAGCTGATTTGTTCACAGATTACGTTAGGTATTTATTAAGAACCCCTACGTATTTTGCTAATTTTAATCAGGTAAACAAGATCAGAGGGATAGACTGTCGTACTGATAGATTTAGTATGTCTATACCATAAGAGCATACCATAAGCGAAATATAAGAGAGCACAATAGACAGAGTAGCAAAGGGTTAATTTGGTGAAATATTTTTCGAGTAGCCTGTAGTGTATGATGCATGTTTAAGTATTATTAACTCGTGCATGAAAGGTGAATTGCGATGAATATATTACCGATACTAACCACCTAGTTTCACGTGACGTATATCTAACATCTCTCCATGAGCATTATAGCTCTTATTTCCTTGTAAGTAGTGCATGTTTGGTGATTTTTACCCTCTGCCACACACCATAGTGGTAGCGCGAGTGTATTACGGAGATGTAGATGTAACTCTTACTACCTTTGTAAAGAAAAACAGAAAATATTGACCCAGCCTGCATTTTAATTAAGAGAAATGCTTCGAAAAAGGGAACGTAATGCCTAAAATAATAGCAATAACGCATGGAACATAGCAACGCAGATTATGAAGACTGCACACGCCTATTTGCACGATGATTGAACTTTTATTGAAGCACATAGCTGCTACCACATTTCTGCCTTTGACGCCATGAATAAGACTTGACGTCATGGAAAATTGCCCTGGGCGGAGACCATACAGAATAGTACCGTCATAACTGAGGCTGAGGTAAGGAGAGTTCACTCGCTGGGATGTATCATTATCAAATCCCATCTGCGTTTCATTCCGAAGACAAGACTTCCGCTTCGCCCTTATCCAGATTGGAAGATTAGGCCTTAGGGAAAAAAGGGGGGAGCTAAGAGGGGGATTTAAATTCTTGGAGAGATTCCGAGCAAAAAGATTTTCTCAGTCTGGGGAGGGGGGGGGGGGGATTGAAAAAGAGCGGATGCCTTCCACCCACTTGCCGTGGCTTACACGAAGCGAGGAAAATGGAATCAGCGAATCCACCTCGGAAGAAGAGTGGCTCAGTGAACGGGTGGGAGAAAAAGAGAGCAAGAGATGGGTGGGAGGGAAGGTGATTGGGAAGAAAAAAAGTTGGCCGGGAGCAGAGGGAAGAGAAAGACGGATGTAACGCGGAGGAAGATGGACGTTATGAGCCCCACACATCCAAGTCTTCAACTTGGCCAAAGTGATAGCGGGGGATCGCTCCGACGGCAGTTTGACTCAAAAGAATCTGCCACGGACGCAAAGAGGCGAAGAGCTTTGAGAGGGAAGAGGGAGAGATGAATGGGGGAGGGGATGAAGGGACGGGACGGACATTTTTCTGTAATGGTGGAGCAACAACAGAAGCGCGGGAGCGGCATCTTGAGCCTTCCCATCTTGAAGGAGTTGTGTTAAAGGTCTCAAAATGCGGAACGGGAATGTAGAAGACGTGTGGGGAAGGACGCGGGAAAGGGTGCGTCCGTAGAAAGGTTTTGAAGGCTAGCCGGTAGGCATTAGATTACGCGCGGGATGTAGGGTTACCAACTGAAAAGAGGTCTTGAGAAGGACATTTTGGTTAGCAACCGTTATAATTTAAACATGAAACTTGTTTTCCGTTGTTCCACTGTTTCAGCTATAAGAGAGTAACCGATCGATTTAGATGATGGTTTGATCAAAGCTTCTTTGTAGGTAATACAATGTGATCCTTTAATCATGATTAAATATTATATAAGCATTATATATACGTATATATATATATTATGTATTTATTATTTATTTTTTGCACATTTCCACCGTTTACGAATCTCTTGGGAGCATTCTTAAGATAGCACCCTATGAGTCCACCTCCATGAAATGGAATATTTTGAACAAGACAATAATATTTTTCACTGAAACACGCTTATAATTTTCCTCGTGTATTTAAATGAATGTTTTATGAGATATTACAGAACTATGGAAAAAAATATGTGAAGATGAAATATTCAAAATTAAGTTTTCGCATCTAACACGCCTGGAGAAACTGAACTTAAAAACCCTGAACCCGGAGAAACACTTCTCCGTCCCAAGCCTCCATGTCAAATTGCCCCAGTTGGCAACCATACCGGAGAATATACAATATATATGTATACGGACAAAAAAAGGAAGGGGATGACGTTGACTTTCCCGTGGACGTGGGAGGGCTGTTGACTGTTCTCCATTCGGATTATACGAGGAGGGGTACAAAAAAAAAAGAAAAGCAAAAACAAAAAATAACTTGGACCGCGGACGCCGGGCAGGTATATTGGATCTCGCGGCTGGAGAGAGTTTTTGAGACAAAAAAGAATGGAAACACCCCACCTCTCTCTCTCTCACCCCCTCACGCCCCCTCCTCCAGCCTCCTTTTCATGGTGAAGGAAAAGAGTGTTTAAGCGACAGTTGAGGGGCGTAACGAGGGCGGCTAATGGAAAGATGGATGCGGGGAGCGCTCTGTGCGAGATGAGGAGAGGAAGGCCACAGCGGGAGCGGGATCGGAGGGAGTGGGGCGAGAGGAAGGGAGCGGCCGGGTAGAGTCACGGGGCTCGCCGCGGGAGGGAGGGGCCCGCGCTTTAGTGGCACGTGGGAACGAGTAAAAGATCGCCCCGAAAAAAATAGGAAAGGCAATCACCAAAAATGTGTCACTGCGTCTCCTCAAAGTTGATCGCCTGATTCGAGAGTAATTGGTAGAAGAAATTCAAACAGAGGCACATGAGCATTAGGGAGTTGAACATGAAATATTTTCTTGCGTCAATGATGTATTTCAGCGCTGCATTTTCGACCTTAGATATTACGCTAATATTTGGTTGACCGAGAGCAGGTAAAAATCAAGAACATTTCGCCAACGTTTCGGTATGTATGTACATCATCTTGATGGCTTCAAAAGGATAATATTTGAAGATTTTATATATTTAACCATAAACAAACCAGTATGTAGTACCATATTTAAATCAGAATTCGATAGAACATGCGTCTATATTTGAAAAAAAGACTTCTCTGTTATTAGTTCGGAATTGAGAAATTGAAAAATTGAGCAGTTTATTCTTTCTCAAAACATGCCTTTCACGTAGGAGTTGATCAATGAATTGACGCAAAATGCAATGCGTTGCGTCATTGCTTCTTGAATTGAATTTTATCATTCTACAGAAAACGATACTCGCATGAGCCAAAATTATAATATTAACTAACTCACTCAAACGATATAATTATACCACACAAACTTAATAAAAGCATGGTAATACAAAGGTGTATGTGATATTTATTTGGTTGAAAAATCATCACAATTTGGACGCAATGAGTCATGGATACTGAGTGGAACTATTTCATTGTCAAAAATAAATAATTTAATGCAATTTGTGGTATACTTCGTATAATTGCAATGAGTAATTCTCGGAGAAGTCAATACTTTAATTCGTACACATAAACATTAATTTCAAATAGGTTGCTCGCCGTTTTGATACGGATGACGTCATATGATCGGCAAAAGTTAGAAAGAAAAGTGAGGTACCGAAAAAGATCCTTTAATAATTAAAAATGGGCATTTTAAGTGACCGGATTTGTTCAACAAAACGCCCAGGAAATGTTCCTGACACACAGCTGGCAAAGTGCACGGTGCGTGAACATGTCGTCGAGCGATGCCAGGAGGTCATCGCACACACTTCGCGACTTCACGTCTTTCACCTCCAACGCACCTTACAATAGGAACAACTAATGTCACCTGGAGTACAGCTTTCACCCTTCAATCCCTTCTTTACGTGCATTGAATAATTACAAGCCTGCCAATCGAGAACCCATTTGAATAAATGTCTCGTAGATTGAATTTTGTCAACTCATGCGGATGTATTGCAGGGAAAATATCTTTTACGACTTGGGTAGGAGTACCAAATTAAGTAGTAGCAATAAAAACAGAAACAATGCTTCTATTTCTCTAGCAATAGTGCCTACGGAAATCATTCTTGGTGAGTTCCGGGTGATTTATTAGTGTGCATTATTTGGCCTGGGTATATTTGAAAAAAATAATTCATATTTTAATTTGCTGTATATGAAAATAATTTTCAAATATTTTTTCACAAAAATGACTATATTACTAAATTAAATTTGGCTACCTCCCGTTCAACTTCATGGGGAAAATTATTGTCAAGGAACGAAATAGGACTAGGCTATGACTTTGTGTACCATCGAAGAAATGGAGGCTTAAATCTTTAAATACCATCAAGTCCGAGTGTAACACTTGGTGTTAAAACTGGCATGAAATTTATATATTGGCCGGAAGCGATAGATAGAATATGTTTGCATTCTGAGAAGTTTACTCAGCTTTATGCACAATTTGCGAACTTTATGTTTTGATCGCCCATAACCGCTGATGTAAATTGGAAAGATTCACTAGTTTACGGGGGTAAGAATGTAGTTTGAAACCTCAGCAGAGGAGGCAACGTGTTCAAAGTAGCGTGACCACCTTAGACTCCTTATCAGCCTACTTATAAAAGAGGAAAATATATATTCCAATCCCCCGAAGTGCCGGACATAATAAAACTGTTCAGCTCAGGTGGACGAGGGCACCGAGGCACCTGTTAAGCGCCAACAAAAATAAAATGGATCAAGTGGGTAGGGCTAGGTTTTTTCAGCAACTTATAAGATCCACACACACACACTCTTGCATGTTTATTCGTATACATGGGCGGTGCTCAAGATCACGCCATGCTATAAAGCCTGAAATGGTGACAGTCGTGGAGACAACGGGTGGTTTGGAGCGTTTCTCGTTCCCGTGGTCGTTTTCAACGGTCTCGATAGAGCAATAACGCAAGGGAGATAGCAAGAAGGAGATAAGAGATTCCTTGATTCTCACTGCTGGCGGGCTCCTTTCAATATCTGATACGCTTGCAGTGCTTGCGTCCCAGAGAAACTATGGATCGCAGTAAATTAAGCTTGAAACAGCATTGCTTCAATTCTACGACAGTGCGTGGGCACTGGCAAATACGAAATCTCTGCATGGTTTTTCCGGCGGGAACCGAATTCCATTATGTTTTTGCCACCACTTGAGTCCTATTTGAAGTCCTGATTTAATTATACTATCACATAACCATAAGAAAATTTACCAATTTAACTATAGGCTTGCTTGAACTACCTGAATTCATTTTGTAACTGAATATTTCCTAAGAATGAACCTAAAAGCCTGGTCGGAGAACTTAAAAATTATAATTTCGTACTAAATACCTATAATTAAGGAGAATGTGTAAATTCAAGCAAAAACTACCATAAATAAGAAATTTTTCATTGATTCTACGATTTCAAAAAGTACTTTCTTTAAAGCTGTCTACGCAAGAACCACGAGAGTAGCATGAATCTGAGTAGCTTGCAAAGAGACTTCTGCCGTGATCTTCAACGCATCGTTTCAGCCGTATCATCGCTTATCTATGGTCTCCACTTGTTCCACTTTTTTGGTTACGCAGCCATCTTTTTATTATTCGTTCAAAAACTCCATGTGCATGATATCAAAGTGAAATTGATGATAAGGTTTAATTTAAATCATTAGAGCGCTTCTTCCTGGAGTAGTGGAGTGGCATCTATCATTTCTTTGTTTCTCTGAACCGAAAAGTGTAAGACGGGAAGTAAAGGATGATATGCGGTTAGCAAAATAAAAATTTAGAATACTTCATGCATTCACAGTGTCGTTTAATATACATATTCCAATCTCTTGCTTGCAATATAAAATCAAGTCAATACCTCAGCTATGTATGAAATAGAATCCTTTACTCGTGTAGGAATGGAATATTTTTACTTAATACTATGTATACCTACTCAAGAATTGTACTAAATTATTAACCCGCGAGCAAAACAACCATCTAAAAAGTTCTTTTTTTTCTAAGAAGAAAACGCATTCTTATGCCAAAATCCGGAATATAATACATTGTATAATATATATAATACATGAGAGAAAATTCATTGAAAAATTACAACTGCAACTAATCACAACAATATTAAGAGTCTTACATCAAATTTTATTTATAGGAATATGGTAATACCATTTATCCATAATCAAGCTTCCTAGGGGACTTCGCTCTTAAAATCACCCCACCAAAATTCCACATGAACGATTAAATCACAGATTGACCTTTTTGGGCTTTATAACAGAATGAATGGAATCGAATCGTTTGGTTAATATGACTTTTTCTTGTATGGCACTACGCTTTCGGGCTTTCAAGGGGAGAGATATATGGCGAGGAAAGAATGAAGAGCAATATACAGACGGATATAAATAGCTACGGCATAGACGACGAGGAGGCGACAGTCTGAGGGTGCACTTCAATTATTGGGATGGTAATGGGTAAGTGATGTGTGAGTGTTCGTTGCATTCTTGGGTGAACAAAAAATGCAAGCCTCATAAATATGGATAAAATAAAAATGCACAGGGTAATTAACCTTCAATGTGATGGATAAAAATGACCACGCGGATGAAAACACGGTTTAGAGAGTGGGCTGCATGAGCAATTGATAACGTCAATGGGTGACTCATCAGTCTCATTTTCTAAGTGATAATGAAAAATATAAGCGTAATGAAGATGGTAGGGACCCAAATAATGCTACCTTTATAACATGGAGAAATGAAGGTGAATGGGTGATTCGATCAGGGTATAAGTCGTCGATGTGGGTGAATTGATTAATGGCAGAGGCAAGAGAACCTTGAGTAAGAGTGTTGGCGATTTAGTGCTGAGTTTCAACACACAAATAGCCATTGCGGGGAAGATTCATTACTTAGTCGATGCAAATAAGGGAGGAAACAATAAACTGATTTCATTGCCGATTCGATCACCCACGTATTCAAGCGAATAACGAAAATGAATCCCCACCAGTGTTCACCACGTGTGGCCACTGAAAGAATACAACAGTCATCACTAAAACTTGACCAATTCCGACGCCATAGCTATGAAGTATAACGCAGGATGACAACCGCTTATTTCGTCATGCACTTCCCCCCTACCCCCCTGAGCCAAGCTCCCCACCCACCTTGCTGTCTTCCATTTGGAAAGCAAAGTGACAACATTATTCACAATCGTCAAAGATTGTTTATTTGTAACCGATTCCCGTTCCCTTCCTTACAATTTGTATCCTCATCGGCCCCGACGAAAACGATAGGCGGTTCGCTCAAGGGGAGGGGGTCTCTTGGATCGTGTGGGAGGATGCGATGGACAGCGGAAGTGGGGAGGAAGAGGAGGAGGGAGATAGGGAGATAGAAAGGGTGGGGTCCTGGGCATAAAAGGATGGAATGGCGGCAAAGTTTTTGAGAATCAAAAGGATTGACTGGTATTTAGTCGCTTGGGTGGAGCTTAGTGGGGAGAGGTCGTTTGAGTCGAAGGATAAAGAAAAGGGACGGGTAGGTTTGAGGCTAAGGGTGTGGGCAGAAGAGATAGAGAGAGTAGCAGGAGTGAGAGGTGGAAAGGGAAAATTTTTGTTTTCGAGTTAAGGATCACGGATGAGGCTTGATGTCGATGGGAGACCGTCTGAAGGTGAATAAGATAGATAAGATGAGTCTGGATACGCGGGAAAAAAGGAAGGGAAAGAAGAAAATGGACTGTAGATCGAGAAATTAAGTCGCGATAAATAGATTTGTAATGAGGGGATGGTTTTATTTCCTCGAGAGGCTTGAATACCCGCTGCGATCACGACAAAAAGACGACGGCGGGATCCTCAAGATTGGCAACGGAAATGAAGTCGAATTGAAAGATGATACGGTGAGATAGGGGAAAAATGATATTAAAGAAATGGTAGCCCAAGGGTGGGGCACACAATGGGATAGTGGTCGTATTAAGCAAGATTGATGTCGTAAATTAAGAATGGTCTCAGATAAGAAAGACCTTCATGAGAATTTCAGGTCTTACACCTGTGAGGTGAAATAGTGACAAAGTACAAATCGGCCACATAAAGTTGTACATCAGCATTGAAGTAGATAGGCTCCTCCTCAGATTAAAATGAAGCTTATGTTTCCCGTTCAGATTTCTAGTGGAAATGCGGACCAAAAGTAAATGAAGTTTTGAAAATGATCATCAAATAAAATATTTAAATGTAAAACATTTCAAATTTTTTGTTGTTCGAGCCTGATTATTTAACGATGAATATCTAAAATATTGACAATCATTTTGATTTGCTTGAGTAAATTCCGGAATATCAAGGATACCTAACCTTATCGTCATAGGGAAAATATTTAGTTAATCTGAAAACATAGATATTTATCTTCGAGAATAATTATTTAAGCACAAATGAAAAAATACTTTGAATGGGAAATATAAATGGAAATGACTCTTTCTCCATAGGCCTGGTAAAGAAGTGGCATACTTATTTGTGTATTTGATACAGAGAGACTGTTATATTAAATGTCATCGTAATGACTGCAGCTAATTTTAATAATATTCATGAATGATACGTCATGGCTGTAATTTATGTGCATATATACAATTTATTATCTTCATTATTATTGAGCAAATTTATGAACGAAAATTCTTTACCTTTCATTTGTCATTCAAATACTTCCTGCCAGTTCACACCATGATCATCATTTTTTACTGAGAGTCACACAAATTAACATGATTGGAAAAGGAATGAAAGGTAGAATTCATAAGAAACACTGCTCTCAAAGTGGTAGAGAAAAAGCTCTTTTTTCGTTTTGTCTCATCCGAGGATAGACTAGGTCTTCCGAAGTGAAGCAAGGAGATGCATCAATTAATCTCTGCCGAATCATTTCTCCTGTCTGAAAGGCCAGAATATAAGTTGGGGAAATGCTATTCGACAGTCACTCTAGTTTTATGAAATAGGTATACCACTGGCAGTTTGAAAAACTATTTATCCGTTCACTTGTACACATTCTGGTCAAAAAAGGTAATATTAATCAGGAATTATTATTGCAAGGTTTTCAGCAAGGGTATTTCCTATACATCTATTTTACATCAGTTTGAAACATGGAAGATATTTGATTTTAATTACATACTTCGGTAAATAGTGAGCATCCTAAATCCAGCACTCCATCCGTCCGGTGGGATACTACTGAGGGAGCTGTGAAGCTCTAATCACCACGAATTTAGAGGTGGCTATCGCAGCCGTCTGGTTTCTCTCCACAGCTCCTACTTTTCACTCCGTTCCTATCCCTACTCCTCTTTAGGCATGGGATGACTTTTATGGCGGGTTAGGCCTGAAATTGCACTGTTGAAATTGATAGAGCGAATATTTGCGTGACATATAGTTGATTTGAAGGCATATAGAATGCAATTTATAATTATCGTAAGATATTAATCAACATTAAATTGAAATCAGGGTGCTCCTTCCAATTCCTATGCATGATTCAAGTCCATTTAATGCGAATTTGATGCCATTTGAAAATATTCAATCGTGGTAATAGCTGCAAATGCTCAAACCATCAGTCACTCACTCAGTAATGTCGAGCCAATGTAGAAGAGATATTTGGCAACCCAATGGCCATCCTCAATAAAAATGATCCATGTCCGGCTTTTCCCGGAAGGTTGTGGCTCTCGAACATTCCAAAGACTTCTGAAGACACTTCGCCTCAGTCCCTGTACGGAAGCAGCAGACGACTCAAAGGGAGTATACTCACAAACAGTAAGTGATTCAACCCGAAGGTTGGTTTTGATAGGTTAGAGTAGAGCTCACCCCGGACAGGCGTGTGAATTTCACACATTAAGGGTAGGGGGGGCAGTTCCTTTCCCTAGGCCACCTCGCACTCCGAGGATTGTTTCGTTCGAGGGCGTCCAAAGGCTTCACCCGGATTTGAACCCGCCCACTAGGCCACCACGCTCCGGCTCAAACCATATGATTCCTTATTTTGCTGTGATAATATTTCTTGACATTTTCTAACCAATAACGCTTTAATATAAAGGAATGTCACGGCAAATTTAATATTTTGTGAAAGTTTATCCCCAGCCATTATAAACAACTATGGACCTGAGCATCTCAGATAGAGCCACGGAGCATAGATCGCGATATCATTGATGGAGGTAATAATAATGATTTATTCATCAATCTTGCAAAAATATAAGCAACCTTTATCGAGGGAATGGATGAATTGGGATGGTTCGCAAATATGTTCGCCAATAGTATTAATTCGTGGGGCTAATTTTTGGCTGATCGTTTTGATACGATGACTTGTCACTGCCATTATAATCAAGGGCATTGAAAGGTTGTGTTCTTAACCGTCAGGATTATCTTGCACAGGTAACCAATGAGCGAATTCTGGCATAAGTAGAGAACCCTTCAGATTTCCTTTCCCAGAGTGCTTTGTGAGGAACAATTCAAAAGCAGAGTTGCGTACGTCGTTAAACACGTTCAAGAGTGAAATACATGGCGATCTTTGGTAAAAGCAGCCTAATAACTACCCCAATTTTCCCTTCAACCAAAATTCACTCCATTCCCAAAATTCCCTCTCACATTTATCTCCGTGCACATCTTTAACGGCGCCAATGATGTTAGTTCTGGGTCCTCCCTTCTGATAATAACAGAGCAAATTATTAATGGAAATGAATAGCGCAAGCGGATTGACAGATTTCGTGCAAGACTCTAGGTTGATATGGACAATTAACATCTACGGATGAAGATGGATTTTCGTGCGGGAGATGATATTTTTTGTTTCATGGGCGAGAGTTGAGCGGCGGTGACATGCCGCCTCCCCCTTCCCCGCCCGTTCGAGGAGGGCGGGCCGTGGAAGTGGCTCTGGAAGACGGACAGGATGAGGAGAGATGCGAGCCCAAGATGAACCGCCTTCATCCCGCTCCCATCACCGATAAACCCGCATCGCTCCGGCGGTGGGCCTTTCGGCTCCCGCCATCTTCTTATCTCGCCGCTGGTCCCTCTTAACCCGAGCAATGGAGAACGAAAACGATTAAATCTTTGAATAAATGAAGACGGGAGGGAAAAAATGTGGAAGACGCGAGCTTGATGAATTTTTTCGTGGGAGAAAAGGAAGCGAGAGAGAGAGAGATCGGTGGACGGGATGAGGCAGGATTGGTTAAGAGGAGAGCGGAAGGTGTGCGCGCTCCACGAGATGGAATCAAAATATGTTAACGGCCCCGAAGGAGTTATCAGCAAAGGGATCGTCCTTTGTGCCTTCTTATTGCTCCCTTTCATCCATCGTGCTTTGACTTCGAGCGAAAGCATCCCCCTCGAGTTGGACCGTTCGTAGGTTTTTTGTGTGCCATGTCTAATTCTCAGGAACCATCAACACTGGCTACCGCCATTACGAGTGCTACAATCGAGGAAAAGGTATTTCTCGTAGTCTCTCACGTGCATTGCATCACGGATTGGAATGTTACAATGTTAGGGAGCGCGGATACCCTTAAATAAATGACACAAGCAAAGAGAATCCGTCAAAATTTGAGCTCAACGATCCACGAGAATGCACTTTCGTACCTGCGTTCTTTCAAAAGCGCCGCGAAACCATTGCGCTCCCTCGAAAACGAAATTCGTTCTTATCCTCGCAAGAGATAATTAATTTTTACAACCAACCCTGCGTCGAACACTATTCTATGTGCCACGCCAGTTTTTTCTGCTATTTCTTCACGTGTTTGCAAGGAAATCAGTTCTGTGCTATCCTACGCGCCAAAGATCATCTGAATGGGACGGATACGGTAGTATAAAATAATCTGGGTTACGCGTTTGTTGGTCCCCATGGCATCCACCATTAAGAGAAAACACATCCAGGATATTTGGTGACAAGCGAATAGACCTCAAGGATTTGTAAAAAAACATATTTGGAAAGTGCGATGAGAAGACTAAACTAGAAGCAGTTACACCAATGAATTAATATATTTTTTGCCTAGGTAGCTCATTTGTAATATTAAGGAGCCCGGATCCCCTTAAAATAATGACACACTCTGGACGACTGGCTCTGGACTGTAAAACTGTTAACTGAATATCTTGTTTATTCAAAACTTATGGGTCTGAGACAGGTATGTCCATTGCGGCGATGGATCGATTTTTTAAGTTTTACCTTTAATTATAGCAAATTGACAAAATTTTGCTCATGTATCTGAAAAAAACACACTTCTGTATAATAAATATAGGTATTTTTTTATTATTTCGAGGAAATTGGTCTGGTGTTGAGTTGACGCATTCAATGTTCTCTAGAGGTGACGATAAATGTTGAATTAGATTCACATTTTATCCGAGGCAGGCAAGTGTTCTTTCCACCCGATTCTTAGGTTTAGCTCTGCACCTAACCTAACTCCACATCACGTAATCCCGATGATCTTTCCTCCGTTCTCCAAAGCAGATTCAACATCTTGGAAAGATTTCAAACGCACGGTGTAATATCCTTGCCGCAGCCACGGATCGCTCCGTTAGATGCCGTAAATTCTATTGCAATTCATTCCAAGCATCCATCCCAATTCATATTATTCTTGTGTTTGAGAACAACTTTTTAAAATTCCACAAGATAATTTTTAAATACAGCCGGCATGATATCATAATTGGTGTGCAACAGTATTGTTGTCCTAAAATATTTTCAGCAGTCCAAGACACCTTCTACTGGAAATTGCGCCATATCCTTTATAAGTTCGAGCTATACAGAAAAGAACGAGGTGACGCTAATAGTTCTAAATCATTCGAACAAATTCATCGGTATAGACCAAAAATTCACATGACCATTCAAACAATAAAGTGTAGTCGAATTGAATAATAAGTTTGATTTGGTAACCCATTATGTAAATGTCATTCAATAAAGATGACTCATTCATCACTACTTTACACAAGGTACCTACATGATAAATTTTTCTCCGCGCTTTCGTAACCCGTTCTTTTTCCACACCGATAGAATTTTGCCTCTATTGAGGAAACTGGTTCCAATACGGCTACATGGACAACAAGTAGGAAAAGAAAGGCATCCTTGTGTGTAGTTTAACAAAAGAAATACTTTAGCCACCGCTCAGAGCAATGCCGGCATCTTATGACGGATTCTTTGACAGTCTGCTAAGAGGAAACATTAAAATGGCATATTAAAAACTTACATCACCACTCGTGCCATGACTAATGGAAGGTAGAAAAGCCATGCTTTTCATGGCAGTAAAGAGATTTGTAGGTTGCGTAATAGGTCACCATGATAATGGCCCATTCTCATTATGATGGCTACAAGATAAATTCATTGCATTCATTTGATTTGATCATACTGCATTATACTAAGTTATTACAGCCGAATATATCCTTCATTTTCTCTACTAAAATAATGCGCCCTGATTTTTTTATATTAAAATACATATTTTAATGGAATAGTCTAAATTGGCTGAGTATTATCGTCGATCTTCATTTATGGGGCATACTTCCAAAATGTTACAGATTCTATAACTTAAAATGCCAAAAAACCTTTTCTTTAGAAATTGTTATTAGATGCAGTGTATTTGATGATAAAATTAATCCAAAAAAACGTTCATTAAAAGGAGATACCTCCTTCAAAAATGATAAATTTTTGAATTGGCATTAGTAAAAACAAGGTTTACTGAGTCGTCAGACGTTAGTGTAATAGGGAAATTTTTCTCGTATACATCAGTGACTGTAGCTACTACAAGTCAACAAGAGTAGGGAAATGAAAAACCTTTATCTATTGAACTTTATCGATGTTTCCTAGCAACCTTCAGGATTTGAGAACTCGGAATAGGTCGTTGTAAAGCTTGTTGCATATTGAATGAAATATTTAGATAATTAATAAGTGGTGAGTCCGATTTTTCGTGTTAAAAAGAGGGAAAAAATTGGTTTAATAATATATATTGCACAGGCAGCTAATTATAATCAAGCATTATTAGCATCACCATTTTACTCTCATACACTACTGTCGTAATTTAGTGGAAAACGAGACTGAATTAGCAGAGCTGACACAAAACTGGTGTATGCTATCGTAAACGTCACGGTCAAAATAAAAGTTCGTTTAATTTAATCACAGTAAAAGTTATTTAATACAATAACAACCGATTACGGCGAAAAAAAGAGGCTTCTTGAATTACATTTGAAGGGAAGGTCCCGCGAGGAAGACAAGGGACAAATACACAGGACAAATAAAGGACGTGAAAGAGAAAACATACCAGGGCGTGAGGAAATTAACACTGAACAGGGCAGAATGGAGGGTTGCAGTAAACCAATCCTAGGATTGAAATACTGATGATGATGATGTATTGCCTACCATAATGATATTGTACAAATCAGTTAATGGATATCAGTTCATATCATGAATAACGTAGTGTTATTATTATCTCATTCCCATTTAATTTCCCCGAAAGAATCTTATCAATTTCGCTTATACCAAACGCCAAACCTTTGAATCTTCTATACTGTTCTCCTCAACCGGTGAAGTAAAATCGTTTAATGTCAATATATAAAGATAAATATGATACCCAACAGTGGAATCACATATATGTATAGCTCCTAACAAAAATTTTCATGGAAAATGAAAACCTTGGTGGAAGTACGTAGGGCAAGATGAAGCGAATTCTCAACTTCACCGAATATCACTTTAATAGTAGCAGAAAGATGCACGGCCAATAATGTATCGTTGTAAGCTTCTTCCACATATTCCACCAATCACTCGGCATCTGGCACTCGCAACGCTATCAGGATTTTTCAAGTACGACCTTACCCACGGATCGAACCATTACTCGAGGTGCTAGATGAAAGGGAAAACTTTATCTGCCGCCGCTCGAGCCGTTGGCAAATCCTTGACCTTTCTTCGGTGAGGGGAGATTACGAAAGAATGGAGGGAGAGACCAAAGTCAAATAGAAAAGCACAAAAGAGAATGGGAGTCGGGATCAGGACTGTGGTGGTGAAAGACAACGAATGCGAAGGGATACAAGGCGGGGGAAAGAAAAGGATTGTGGTGAGACGGGGATTATAAAAAGCACATTAAAGTACGCAAGGACAGCACTCCACCCATTCACTTGATTCCGACTCTTGCCGTTGGAAAATAAAACTGCATCGTCGAGGAGGATTTTCCACAGGTGGGGATGGAGGGAGCGAGAGGAAAGTCATCTGGCGGCAAGATCCACCCTATAGGAACCCCTCTCAATCCCCTCACCCTCAACCAGCTTGCCTTTCGGAAGCGCCCGCGTGTCCAAGACATTCCATCCATCAGTTGAGTCGGCCACCAACGGCCAAACGTTTCGTGGGTGGCCGTCGCCAGGTTCCCACCCCATTCGCGAGTCCACCCCTCCTCCCATCCCGTCCACTGCTTCTGAATACACACAACCTCATCCCCGTTCCCGACTCCCGCCACCCCATTGCCACCCCTTCGGCAGAAAAAAATCCCACCCTCCGCGCAAGGAGCCGGCACTCCTTCTACCACTACCGGGACAAAAAGAGTCCAGATTCTTCCCCACGCGAGGACGGACAAATCTGCATCAAAGGGGTTTCGGGAAAGGGGGTGAGGGAAAAGGAGGCCTGTCTTCCTGGCCCGCAATCCATCATAACCAACGTTTGAGGGCATCCAAAGCATGCTCGTCCCCCCTCGCCCTATCGTTTCCTACCCACTCCCACCCTACTAGGGGAAAGTAGGAGCCTAAAACAGGGGAGGAGAATGAGGAGTGAGGGTAAAAAAATGGATTGAAAGAGAAAGAGCGGATAAAAGGGGCCAATTATTTTTTGCTGACTCCTTCCCTCATTTCCAGTCTTGAAAGACCCCTGGCAAACTAATTAGGTCCCGCTAAAGACCGAATGCGCGCACTTCCTTCTTTTTTTATTCGATCTCTCTTACCCCACCCCACGCTTCCTCATCGAAACGATCCCGAAGGGTTTTGGTTTTGGATTGAACACCGTTCTCCTTAACGACTCTCTAGGTCTTCTTTGCAAATCATTTCGTCGAATACAAAAAACTATTAAAAACCCCGGTACGGCTCCGGTTTTCGGTCGGCGGTGGAGCTGATCATTTTCTGCTCCCCCTTCTACCAGCAGCCTCGATCCCTTCCTCTGGACCCGATTCGATGAAGAGATTTTTGCGCCAACGGACAGACGGAAGCTGCGGGAGTGGTGCCCACCGTAGATTGAGAATTCGATTAGCGAGAAACGAGGAGGGAGTGGCACCAATTAGCGATTTGGTCCGGTGGACACGACTTCACAATGCGGATGGGTGGACGTGCCCATAATGCCATAACTGAATGCGAACGGAGGGGCATGACTTATGGTGTCTGGGGAAAAAATAACGGCGAAATTTATTCTCGAATCGTGAATTCAATTCCTAATACCGGCATTTTTTTTTCTTTCGAGCGAATAGGGCATATCATCGCCTAAATAATAATTACGCCAAACATAAATAAACTTGAAGACAACTTTCCATAGCAAAGTATCTCATAATAGAGTTTAGCGAAGAAAACTAATGCTCAAACACAGGGTATGACATTACATTAAAACGTACAATTATAAGCTTTCTACCGATTACGGTAGGCGTCCTTGGTACAATAGTGTTACAAATCATTATGCCGCAGGTAGCTTTCACATACGACTCCTTGACTTTATAATAAGAAATACATCGAAAGGTACTCATTCATTATCATTGTATTAGGTACACTTAGGTTTCACAGGCATATGGCTTTTATTTACTCGCTACGTACATTTATTCCGACACTGAGAAAGGCTGCGTTATTTGACCCTACTCGGTGATATGTATTTCACGGAAACAATCTTGATAACCTCTTCACGCTTGCAATCAACCATCTGACCCAGGAGCGAGCCAATTAAGAAACTTCGCTAAGAACTTCAAAACAGTATTTCGATTCACCATGCCAAGGATGCATTAAATGATGCGAGAATCATGATCGTTCCAGAAATATTCACAGGCTTTTCACTATGAGTAGCATATATTCCAAGAGGTATATGTCCGCTTTTTCAGAAAAAAAAACGCTAAACATTTTGCTCTTCCTGGAACAAATAGTGTTCACCTGATCTCATTCTTAATTTTTTACTTACTTTTAATTGATATTCTTCACGTTATACGTGAGTGTCCTCAACTTACAGTCCTTTACAGGAAAACGTCAAGAGGATTGAGAACGAACTTTCTGTCTCACTCACTCAGTCGTTCAACCCGAAGGTTGGTTTTGAGGTGAGAGTAGAGCTCACCCCGGACTAGGCCGCATGCGTGTGATATTCACACATTCAGGGTAGGGGGGTCTATTCCTTTCCCTGGGCCACCTGCGATTTCCTACGAAGTTCTGACACGCAGAAAATTGAATTGCGAGGATTTTAGGGTTGGGGGTGTCCAAAAAGCTTCCAGAATTTGAACCCGGGACCCTCCGGTCAGCAGTTCAGCGCTCTACCCACTAGGCTACCACGATTTTTGAACTTTCTGTAGTAGGCGTTAAATACCTTATAAAATTCTCGCCAGTAAATTTGTCCTTAAGACAACGAAATGTACTTTGATTAATCCACTTCGCAAGTCACTGATAGAGGTACTAGAAAAAGGTGAATAATTAAAATATTCAGTAATGGAATATTTAAACGCTTGGTGCCCATATAAGGCAGCAAATTATCCTGCCATCGGTGGTAGACTAATCAACAGCAAATTACAATGCGTAGGTACTACTGGTGCTAAAACTAGTTTTTTTAATTCATAATGTTTATGGGATGGATAAATGAAAAACAATTTTCCACATGGATGGTAGTGTATTGACGACTAGTTTCAACAATGATTATGACATGGCTGTCGAAACTAGCTGTCAACATACTACCATCCAAGTGAAAAATTCCTTTTCATTTATGTATCTCATATTGGAACATTTCCACCATTTTGAACATGACGTATTTTTTTACATTCATACTGTTTTGTTAGCTAATTATTCATATTCTAGGAATTGAAAAGGATATTTCCTTTTGGGGGAATGTTATTCAGTTTAACTTTACGAATATTTCATAAAATTTTAATTAATACGAATGCAAATTAGAAAGGTATAAACAAATATGGCAATAATCACGGAAAGCTGATGGCACCTAAAAGCAATTTTTAGGTATGGTTGGCTTCATAATGGGCTATCCTCAAAATCAATATCCTCATATGTGGATCTTAACAGGTGTGCCTTCGCCGATACAAGATAAGTAATCGAAACTCTTGACAGAAGCTGAGAAACTGACGAGTCCTTCCATATTTCTTTCCCTCCACGTTACTTTCTAGTAATTTCCATTTGCTACTACTCCATGTTCATCCCGGTGGTCTCACAACGAGAGGGAAAGGTGAGGCAAACGACCGGGAAACGTGACGCGGACAGACGGACGGCGGCTTCGGATGGAAGAGGTACGACGTGCGTAAGGCTGGAGAAAGGTTCATAGCCAGCATTTATAACAGGAATGAGTCACAGCGAGATGGTGTGTGCGGAATGAAAGAGCCTGGAAAGAAAAACCAGCGTTGCTGGATGGAAAACTAGCGAAAGATTGACTGCGGATAAACTGGATCGATGATGGTGACAGGAAAACCGTTAGGGTAAACTTGACTCTTGGCACTTGAAGAAAACGCAGGTAGGTTGTATACAATTTGATAAAAGTAATAATGGGAACATTTTGCTTGTAGTTCGGCTTATTTTATGCAGACAATGCTTCATTTTTACAAGTCCGGTTTCCTTGTGACAATCTTGTAAATTTCTCAAAAAACCTAACCACAAAGTTAGAAGATACTATTATTGGAGAAAAATGCAATTGACGGGTAGAAAGATCATCTCACGGCTTCCGAATACGAAATATTTTGCACTGTTTTGGTGTACGGTACGGGCTTAAATGAATGGACTGGAAAGATCATAAGAAAATTACACGATAAACGGGCCATTTTACACTTGATGCTCTAAATTATAAAAAATATATTCCCGGATTTTAGGTGCTAACAATTGTACCTTAAACTTCATGTGCATGTGTAAATTTTTTGCCCAAAGCAGAAGAGTGTACTGAAATATATACAAAAAATCATAGTGGATAGCTATTAGTTTCCTAATAAGTAGAGTATTTTCCCTATAGCAGTTTCCAAATGCACATATAGAACATGGATTAAATGCCAGATATAAAGCCATATAATAAATGTGGAAGAAAGTAATCATTTAGGCATTTTCATGGGATTATTTCTCGTCTAAAAGTATTCTGGCCATACAATTTTAATATTTATAGGTACTTCCGACGAAATAGCCAGGGGGACTCCCGCATTAGTTTCCGTTTTAAATGGAAAAAGGGTTTCCCCTCACCACGGTAATAATTACTTCGAACACTTTATTTCAAACGCTTAATACTGGCAAGATGAAAGGCATTTACTGTATTCCTGGCCGTTTGAAACGCACTTTACTTTTATGAAATCAGAATATGCGCGAAAGATGATAAATTTCCATTGCAGGAAACTTCGTTTGAACTCATTTGTTCGTAAATATATCCGCTAGCGAGCTGAAGGAGAGAGAAATTTTATGCCAGGTGCTCTAAATAATGTTTCTTAAGCTAACGTCAGACTCAAATCGGAAAATTCTTCCCTTAAAACTCTCCCTAATGGATCCGGAACGCAGAAGGCATACTGCGCACATAAAGAACGCTTAGCGAGTTCCTCCACCATCCCACTTCTCGTCCTCGCAGTAACACACACCGCGAGGGATCTCCTTTGACTAGCATCCGATGAGAGAAGGAAAAATCCTCTATAAAGCAATTTTTTCGCAAAATAAACCAGCCAAGGAAATAATGGGAGGTGCGCGGAATAATCGCCCGGCCGGATTACACCGTAATAATAAATTCATTTCCTTGACGCTGGTGGCGCTCTCTTACTCTGGATGCTGCTCCCCCTGCTAAGCTCCGCGGTTGTTCCCCACAGGCTTAACACTGCCCCTCATTCCTTTGGCACAACCATTCAACCTGCAATCCGAATTTTACGAGTCTCGAAAGGCCTTATGGAGTCCCCCCTTGTATTATTTTGATCTCCAGCATGTAAAATGCAATGCGCTTGGGGAATCGTATACATCGAGAATGTACGGTGAGAATTGTGCTTCCTCTTCGTTAGGAGTGGTATGTTATATCCCGCAGCTGTGGCAACCTATGATGGCCGCGCCGCACCAAAGAATGAAGCATTCCTTTGAAGCCTAATTACATAGATAAATTCTACACTTACGGGCCAGCATACTTATCCTAAGCTTAGGGATAAAGCTGAATTAGTGGAATTTTTGCTGGTGTTGCAACAATGTAGGGATTAAGTAGGCACACCTGTGCCCTTCTTTAGGCTACCTAATATTTTACTACTATGAGAAGTTGTGAAAATATTATTTTACACTAGCCACTGTGAAATATTTTGAAATTCATTTAGATTTTTCGGTGCAATTGCTGTAAATTTAAACAATCATACAAAACATTGGGACTACAAAAGTATTTGAGGAAAAGAAAGATTTTTTTCCAGTAAATATGCCGTTTAATTGCAGGTGAAACAAAAGATAATTTCCTTCCTAAAATTGCGCATTATGACCGATAAGTAGAATTTAAAGTTAAGGCTTTGATATGCTTTAAGATAAGAAAAGGCTTATCTCATATTCTTATGATCATAAATTGAAATGAGAAATGTCCTGTATTTCATTAATACAACAATTGGGGAAAATAACTTGTCTGCAAGAAAGAGAGGCCTAGAATAATAAATAGAAAGAGTTTCAGGGGAAACCTTGCACGCACAGAAAAATGTTCATCCTGAGGAATAAACAATTTTACAGAAAATAATTCTACCTATTTAAATTTATAGTACGCTTTATGAATACATATGGTATATATGATTGAAGCCTTGTTCAAAAATTCAAAACAATGTTGCTATTTATCTGTTAGTAATTCGATAAGATTACCGTTTACGGGGGGCTATTTCAGCTTTAGTATATATTTCGTACATAAAAATTAATTCTTAGAATATCATATGAATGACAACCAAAATGAACTTTTAATATGGGTTACATAGTGATTATCTAGCAAATTTAACTTGACTGTAGACGAGTAATAAAACGATCACATTAATTTCACACAATATAAAATTTATCCTTATTTCAAATCCACTATCATGAGCTCATCTTTTTTTACGCGAGTTCCATTCAAATGCCATGTGGGATTTCAAACAAGTTATCGAGGATTTTTCTACTTTACTTTTGGCTACATTCTACAATTTCATTGCACTCAGAGGTTGCTTCGTACATTTCTTGAAAAATTTCGTTGCATGGAAACTTGAACCACACTCGAGAAAGGAATATGAACCATGGGGTCTGACGTGGTTAATATCCGAGTTGCTTCATCGCTGAAGAGCCTTGCCTACAGGGTGCCATTTCCAGGGACGACGAACGTACGCTCACTTTACGTATCAGAAAAAAGTAGCAAAACGGAATATTAACACGCGTGTTCATCTACTTTGTTCCCGCAGTGCACCGTCGCTTCGCGCGTGTCGAAAGGGGGGAAAGGAATTGCACGAATGCGTTCTTGCGGCAATGAGATGCCACGACTTGGTATCATTACCTGAAAGAGCATCCCAGATCATCCGCGGGTGTTTGGCTGTGGAGTTGAGGTAGGAAAGGATCATAGCTGGGCAACGCACCCTTTATAGTGGCGATGAGAGGCTGCGGAAGCCGAATAAACTCCATAATGGAAACAGCCTCACCCCACTACAATTTACTGCGGATCGACTCAAGTTAGTCGCACCGAAAAAATACTTCGTATCATACAACAAAAGTAAGTTGACGATGGTGACTCGATGGTTTTAAATAGGTATAAAACTACTTTAAAAAATTAGATATAAAACTACGTTAAAAAAACTTCACTACACCAGTGTCGCAAATCAAACCACATGCCTATATTTCAATCATTGGATTAGGTTTACTTTTTCCAATTCAATAACAATGTTTCAATAGTATTGCTTTAAAATAAAATGGTAATTTTGAAAAATGAAAGGTGCTTTGCTAAAGGATATTTGAAGATCAATCAAACGAGTTCGTAAATCCATAGACATTATTTCGGGACATAGCGATATCCCGTGTGAAAATTATCTATTTCTATACATGATGAACTAAACATCATAAGTAATAAAAGAGAGAATTTTATTTATGTTCATTATACGGTTGAGATAAATATATTAAAAACTTCAGAATAAAAAAGTTATGCCATAAAAAAGGGCTGATGAATGAATAACTAATAAACTGAAGCTCGAAATAGGATTAATGATCAATGATGATATAGCCAGTGTAGTCGTCATTACCTTTAACGCTGTCGGAGTTGTATTACAGTTTATCCACATAAAGTATAAGTGACTATAATATGTGCTAAAAATTGAGCCATACCGCACAACTTTACTGATAAATAACATAATTTAAATAAACTGAATCCTTGGGTTGAACTTTAAAAAAGTCAATAAATAGCCAATCAACTTCGACGCGCGAAAACTGCTGAATATCCTGCTATAGCATACATTTGTTGGGTCTATGAAAAGCCAAAGTTGTAAAAATGTAACACTGAAAAATATTGATTCATCTTTATTTTTAAAAATTTTAATATCAATCGAATGCCAGCCTTTCCAGTGTATTTTTACTATAAAGCACAAGAAAAATTATAATGCCCCGTGGGTACTCTAGCGTTTGCATATGTCTCAAAATTAGTTTTTCTTAGTGGTTTACATTCACTCACGTTGTCTTTTCCTTTAGTTTTTAATGCATTTAAAGAAAATATCTTGTAATATTCGGTAACACAGTGGTCAGATCGCAAGGAAAGTATAAGACCAAAGGCAGTCCTAAAAGACCGTGTTTTCTCATTATATTTAAGGTGTTCCAAATACCAAGATTATATTATAACTTCATACGTTATATAGGGTGTGGCAACATAACTACCTTTTTATATGGATATATCCATGCATAAAAAAGGAAGTTATGTTGCCGCACCTTGTATTTGTATTCAAGTTGGGAACTAAAATATCAAGTTTTGATTTCACTTTCCAGCGGTTTATCAACCTGACTAACGTAGTGGTCAGCATATTTTTGGGATCAGATGAAGTATTTTGGAGGTGTTCTTGTAGGAATTGCGAATAAAAATAAAATTTCAACATGTGAAATGCTTTTATAGCTATTCAAATGTTCAAAAGAAGCACGTTGTCATCCCTCGGATTTTGAATAACCAGGATAGAACTAAATTGGTAGATAATTTAACCCGATTCACAGGTGCGTCATTTTTGGTCTTATGAAGGGCACTTTCAACAACATAAATATGAAATAAAAGAGATTATTTTACGAAGAGTGATGTAGATGGCACAAGAAATTAGTATATAGAGTCAAGAGAGCAGGCGTGGGAAGAAGAGGCTGCATTTTTTCCCTGGATTTTGAGGGACATGGGCTGTTGGTACTTCTTTCCTTCAAGAAGAAAAACGCTCTGGTCGCGACTGGGGACCAAACCATCCATGACAAAACCCAGATCATGCTGAGAAATAGCGCAAATTTCCTCACCCATGACGATAGTACCGGCTTTCCAGCGGCAAAAAGCTAGAGTATGGATCTGAATAAATGGTTTCCAATGCTGACAGATTTGTGATAAATATTATTCACGCCTGACCCACAAAATAATGGTCTATGGCAATCTATGGCAATAAGAAAAGTCCATGGAAGTTAGAAAAATAAACAGGATGTTAGTAGGGTGTTCTTGCCTCATTGTGAAGATACGCGATGCACTAATGTGAAACTACACTCGGCTAAGGAATAGAAAGAATATTAGAAAATCGGAACAACTGAAATAAATCATTTGTTATGTTCCATCACGTCATCAGTCAACGATCTTAAGAATGATTTGACAAACAACTCCTTACTCAATTCTCATATTCACAAACTTTATAATATTTGCATAAGCCTTCTGTTTTACATCCGTCACTTCTTAATATACATATTAGCATTTTATCATCTCCAAACAGCAGTCTCGCAGTCGATTACTGTCCAAGTCTGCTTATTCTATGAGTAATATCACCTATTTCTTAGCTGCCCCTATCCCTAGAGGTCAATACACCATGCAGCAACCGGATGCACTCAGTGGCTTTAAGTTCAGCTTTGAAGTTTTACGGTTTACCTCTCCTAATACTATAAAACATGATACACCCTCGCATCAGAAATCCAAGGGTTTATATGTGAGGGGCTTTGAAATCAAACGTCAATTCTCTTTACCACGGAAACAACAAAATGAGAAGTTCTCAAGTGAAGCGTGAATGCAGATTACCTGGGAAAAGTTTCAACACTCGTCACAACCCAAATACTACGGAAGGAATGCGGAATTTAGTTGATGTAGGAGCCGTCGAGAAGTAGGTATTGCTAACGGGAGTCGGTTCCGAATAAATCCCCCAGGCGAAGAATCAGGAGGAAGGAAAAAAGAAGGGAGGCGTCAGTATCCTTTTAACAAACCTCTCTACTCTCCCATCCCATCCCCTTTCTCACTCGGCAATCCCTCTTCTCCATCCCGTCCTGGAGAGATCAAGGCCCATCGGGTTGCCGTGCCTGCCACGGTGTGAGACCCGCTCAGTCTTGCTCTGTCGCCTCGCTCATCACCGCTGCTGCTTCTGCTTAACCAGCTCATTCCGACTCCCCTCCAGCGCCTCAAAGAGCCAGCCCCAGACCGACCCGCGATCCTTGTGCCTTAAAAACCCATCCCGCCGACTCAAGAACAGAGTAAGTGTGAGGGAAAGAGTGGGAGATAGGGGGAGGAGAGAGAAAGAGAGTAGCCATGCGTGTAATTCACGAGCGTGAAGGCAGTAGTAATCGAGGAGGAGAACACGGAAAGTGAATTTGTAGCAGGGACGACAGGAGAAAGGGGGAGGATGGAAAAAACGGGAACGAGTAGAGAAGGCGTAATGTTCCCCCCGCCCCGACTACAATCGAAAGTTAAAAGTGTCTCGGGAGATTCTAGGGGGAGCTCACCCGCGCGGCTTCGCGCTGTTCTCTGTAGCCCCACACAAATGAGCGAACACTCGATTATTAGTATACGGAGGGGCGGGATGGAATACCAAGGCGCCTTTTCTCTCTCTCTCTCTTCCAACACTCACAGCACGGAGCCAACGATGGGGGCGTCGAACCTTTAAAGAGAGTTTGAAATTACGCTCGTCGGTCAGCCTGAAGCCGTCATTCCCCTTCCGATGACCGGCCGGCCAGCGTTCTCTCCACGGCCGCACGATGGAAATTACGCCCTCGTTTGAAACAATCGCCTGCTTCGCTAATCGGTCGCTCCAGAAACCCCAGCGAATACAAAATGTCGAGGATTTCATCTGAGTCGTTACGCTGGCGAGCATTGATGCGTGTACTTTCTTCTCTCTTTCGCTCCCGAGACCAACTTTTTAACACGTCTGAACCGGCGTGAAATCGCGTAGTAAAAATCTATTCGCGTAGCTTAAAGTTTGTTCATAATATATGATCATGGCACGTTCATGCACAAAAGTGCACTTAGGCCCGTTTTAACATTTTTGCCACATGAGAAGTACTGCGATGCCTCTTCCATAAATTATGCCACAGTTAAATGGAGTTTATAAAACTGAAGATCTCAAAAACCTCCTCATTAGCCTAAAACACTGCTCGACTAATGCTTTACGGCAGGGAAAAAATATTATGGCACGGTATGAATAAACCTAAAATTCAATTTAATCAGTATTATTTTTGGATGAAATACAACGGACACGGCTCGTCTGAATCCAACTTATGTGTATCCGCGGAATAAATATTTAGCTATCTTATATTGCCATTTCTTGCGAAAGGAAGGTCGTTTAAAATTCTGTTTCAAAAGATAAATTTATCTACTAGAAGGTATGGAATTAACTTCACTGGCCTTGTCGTGCATGATTTTCATTTTTTTACCACCAATCATTCATGTGAAGTAATTCTGATATCTTGGTATTACCCGCACTTTTTTGCTTTCTGGCAAAATTTTCCAATAAATAACTTCATAAACTAGTTGAAGCGGAGAAAACTATGCAATTTAGAGTACTTGATTCAGACAAGTACTCACGAGAGACATTTGAGCAACGAGTCGGAGTGAGAAAAAAACTTAGCGTTGTCACGGGCACAGCGAGGAGAAAAAAAAACATGCCACGAGAGGAGAGATCGTAAACAAAATATAATCCACACACAGTATTTTCCTTTCAAAAAGCCTAGAAACAGTTAAGCGGAGGAAGACGAAAGGGGGGGGGGATATCATCTCCCATTCGGGACTGTTTTCTTACCGCGAAATGTCCTTGTCCGACTACGTCTCTGGGCTTCATCCGGACTTTACGACTCATGCGACCGCCGCGGCAATAAGTCCGCCGCGGTGCACGCCATCTCCATACCACCCACCCCTCTCTCTGCATCCCAAGGTGCTCGGGGAAGCCATTAGCCACCACCGCGATTACTACTGGGACTGGACGCAACCACCTCGATCCCCCCTCCCCATCAAACCCACCTGTTGCAGACCCTAGCGAACGCATGTACCCGTGGCCCCGTGTGGAATGCCGGTGCGATCATTCATGCGGGAATCATCATAGTATACATCATGTCGAAGATTATATTTTCTTCTATTCCCATCGCGAGGAAATTGAGGTGACTCCAGGAATACGATTGACGTGAAATTCATAAGGAAAAGGAATAGTAATTTTAAAAACAAAAGAATGTAGATGGACACCGGATGTAATATCGGAAGGCCGTTCGGAAGGAGAAAATAAAATATAAGCCTGAGATGCAAATATTTTGAATTCTTTTGCAACACCATCATCTTCCGGTATTCTTAAATGCTAATATTACAAACTACAACATTACGATCAGTACAAATAGCAAATCCAGCATCATCCACTAGATGTTTTTGTGATTTTTTGTTTATTGCACGGAAATGAGTGAATACCTGCACATTAAAAAATATAAATATTACAGGTACCTAAAATCTTCTGTTCAGTGTACTATCGACCGGTATGAACATAGCATATGACCGAATTGGCACTCATATATAGCCAGTATTGAGGTTTATGTGGCCAATTTACCAAGTCATCTCAGTGTTTTGTCTTTTGGTAAGAAATGAGAGCAATAATATTTCATTCAATTCGTAATTTTATAAAGAATGTACTACTTTGTCATATGATAGTTTTCCGTCTATGAATTAATTAATGAATTTAGGTGCAAAGGCATACAAAAATGCGTCTAATGCAAGGAATCATGTGTCTAGAAAGCGACCTCACCAGGAAACCATGCCCTTTAAAAACGAAGGAGAAAATTGCTATGTGTTGAGTTTCACACTTATTAGTTGCAAGCAGCATGTAATAAAATATATCCTAAATATAATTTGTTACTTAGGTATTAATTTTTTTAATTAGGTAGGAACTAGAAGAATACTGCGCAGGGATACACGTATAATCGCTCCGATGCCTCAAATTCTCTTGAAATTTAGAAAAGCACAACAAAATAAGGCTGCTTATGACTGCAATTGGTATTTCAAAATACTATTTCACGATATTGGCATCATGGACCATTAACCAAATTGAAGTAATTTCTTTTCTAAGATGTATTGAACGTACAATTTCAAACTTGAACTCATATTTAGTTAACCTCCAATATGAGCATTCTTTCTCTCAAAAAGGACAATTGCATTCATTGGTGCTTCCTCCAATCTCCTCGATCCCTCCTCCGAATTTAATTTTGAATATGAAATTTAAAATAATATGGAACATAAATTTAAGGCACCGTGTCACGAATGGGCCCACCATCTCAGGAAGCAATTACCTAATTGTAATCTATAACCTGCGCAAAGTTGATAAATACTCCTAGTGATTTTAATAAATCATTCCGTCCAGAATGGAAATCAGATGACGAGGCAAGAAGAACGGTGGTCACTCGTGCTGGCTGTAATCTATCCGGCCTTCCATTTCCGAAACTTCGAATGATCGCATAAATCGTCCTAATAGGTGCACCCTTACCACTGGATCCGTCCTGACCGCAGAAGCATTGGTAGGTGATCGCAGGCTCTTTCGCATTCCCTGCAGCGGTAAAAGGGGTGAGAGAGAACGATACATTTCCTCCATTATCCTCCTCCCCATGCTATCCTTCCCATGAACTGACCCCTTCCCTTCCCCCACCACCTCCGCCTAACCCGCGGACCTAACTCGGACCCCGCCCATCCGACCATAAGTATCACCAGGTGCTCCTCCCTCTCCAGGACCCGAAACCCCGACTTCTCTTTTCCATCACGAATTTCTAGAGGGGTTGCCTTCTCTCTGCCTCTCCACCCCTCCTCCCCCGACCACTCCCCCGTTCATATCCCTTTGAAGAGGGGCCCCTCCCATCTAATTTAGGGCCCTTGGAATACTCTATATAACCTCGCGGGCGCTCTTGAACACGGGCCGTCCTCCATAACCGTGGGATGGGAAAGGAACGGCGGTGGCGATGGTTGGACGGTTGGCGGTCATAGCCGGGGTTGTCTCGGCGGCCGCTGTCCATCTATTCCGGTCCAGTTCCACCCCGGGCGTTACTTGCGGTCTCTCGCGAAGAGCGTTCGGGGAACTGAACGGACGATGGGAAGGAGGGAGAAAGATAAAGCGGCCGTTTTTATAATTGAGTCTCCACAGTGTTAGGTCCCTCTCCGAGAGCTCTTATTTCTTTCCGGTGCCCCTCTTATTTCACTCCCGCATTGACTTACGTGATTTACGACTGATAAAGCGTCCACTTATAAAAATGATAAGCACCTTCTCCACGGCCGGGACCACGTATTTTCTTCAAGTCAGTGCTTTACGGTTGGCGATGAAAATAAATCCTTGAGGAATTCCTATATATTCAATTTGATATACTCCTAGCGATCGTTCATTCTATCATAGCTCTGTCAACCCCATGTATCAGCTTTTACGGCACGGCGCATTCCCTCTTGTGTTTCCCTGGCCTTGGGTGAAACGAAATTCAGAATTCCGCTGGCGAGAACTTTTTCAGCGTAAATAAGAATCAGCACCACTGATGATGATCAAACTTGGAATGGTAATATTGTGTAATATTAAAAGGTACTGTATATATGAACAATGCATCATTTCCGGGCTTTATGCTGACGTTTTCTGGTACTAGAAATAATCCAATGTGGCATACTCGCTGCTATGAAAGATATAGGAGCGAGAGAGATAAATAAGTTTATTTTTACCCTTGCCCACAGTGGCTTCGTAATTGATTCAAAGTTTTATATAAATAATTTTATGGATATTGGTTCTTATTTCATATGGAATTCTCTAAGAATAATCTTATTTATGCCAGCATACGTTGGACAGCTGACTTCGAATAATTACAGCTGATTTCATTCTTTTTTTTCTAATGAACATAGTGGCAAAAATTTTATATTCCCGCCTCTGACGACGAAGTAAAAACAGTTGCGGCTTAAAAATTAGAGAAAAATATACTAGAAAAAAATTATTGGTGTGAATAAAAAAGGGAAATAGTTACCAATTTTCTATATCAAAAAACATATTATTATATCATATGACCTCTGCTCCTCTACCGAAGAGACAATGAATTTGTTGAGGAATCGAACAATGCAGTACAAAGTACTTCGACATTCAAGAAATAATATTTGTAACTAATATAATATCACTACGCTACAGACCATCCGTGACAGTTACTGAAAAAGATTATTTCTTAGTCGGGTTTCACATTCCGGGTTGCTTTTAGGATTTACGTCCCTCCTTTCTCTTTTGTGGGTCAAAACTGACCGGGCAAATGAATCCCGACTGCAAGTCAACATTTCATAGCGACTCATTTTCCCATTCCATTCGCACACTTATTTTATAAACCCTTTTATTTTAGCTATTGCCGTATCCAACACAGACTTCTCCTAGATACTCGGTGTGGCCAGAACTGTAGAAGGGAAGGTGGAAGCTTGACAGGAGCGCATCGGTTTATTTTATTGGGAGCGCTCCGGCGTAGAAATCACCTGTCGAACGCACTGAAACGACTTTGCGCGCGCACATACACACGCACGCACAACTCGGATTACGCTCCCTGGAAAAATGAGTGGAGAACTCGTTCCGTCAGCGAATACTCCCAAACCACCTCCCCACCTCCTTTGCTCACCCAACCCTTCCCTTTCCTCCTTTTGCCACCGGACAATCATTCAATGCGTGGAAACAAGGACGCCCCCTAGTCTTATCCGCTATGGTCAAAAGTGGTTAATCATCGAGAAACGTTCGAAAAGGCGTGGGACGGGATGAATTTGCAGGACTCGGAAGGAGCGAGGGGAGAAATACGGAGGGAGGTTATGGCGAGGAGGGAGGGGGGCAAGTCTGGCGAAGGGGAATAATGGGACGAAAAAATTGCCTTTTCAACTCTTAAAGGTCGGACGGAAGCGCTCTGCTCGGATGTTGCGGCTAAAGGAGTGGCGATGAGAGGAGATGAATCGTCGTGGACAGAGGAGGAATAGCTTGAGGGCTAGAGGAACAAGGAGAAGACAGAAAGCATGGGCGTTTAGAGCAGAGAATGAGAGAGATAAAGAAAAGTGGAAAAGTGGTGCCGGAGGAGAAAATTCGAAGGGCTCATTGCCTCCAGGACTCAAAGGAGGAGAGGGTGACTTTAATAAAACCAAGGAAGCTCCAATTAAGGAACGAATTAAATCGCTTAAATGGAAAAACTTTTGAATATTTGCGTGAAATTCAAACGATCAGCATTAACTAATCTATCAGAACACATAGATTATGGCAATAATTAAGAAAATTATCCAATAATATCCTTTATTTAGACGTCTATATGTATGTTTACTGTATTATAGGCCAATAATAAAAATTTTTAATTATTCATATATCAACGATATGAGTGACGACAATTTTCTTAAACCACCATTTTTTCTATTAATTTGAATGTACGAAGGTATACTCGCAAGATATCGCAATAAAGAGATCATAGAGGGTAATCAGTAAAAGTATCATGGGATTTCACTAACTTAAAAAGCATTATGCAATATTTTTGAGATCGCTCGAGAAGAGGAAAAAACTGAACGAAGGGACTGCTGAAATGATTTTTTGGAGAGATTAAAATAATACCTGAATCTTAGAATCACTTTAAACGAAGTGTAATAGATTAACTTAAAGATATGCTAATAGTAAGGTGTGGAGCATATTGTGATATGCTTAATGGATATAGATTACAATTCAGCATATGTATCCATTATGGAACTAACATTTTGGCAAACTATGATTTTCTACAATTTGTAATCCTGTGGGACATCCACTTTTGCACCTACTTTTGCTGTCATATTGCTTTTACTTTGTTTCAATTAAAACGAATCAATACTAAAATAAGCATATATCTTCTCTTAAAAGTCTTATTCCATAACTTCGAAGCACATTTCGTGGTACAATTAATTTAACGACTCTCAAAAAGATGTTGACTGTTAAAAAGTATTGACTCCCTTGGGAAAAGGAATCTATCAATGGTGTTACAAAAAAAATTATTGACACTCAAAATTTATAACAACTAAATGGTAGTATGAGGAATAAAGTGTATACCATCAGTATTAAGGACAATACAAACGCTGACCTGCTTAGGATTAATTTTGAAATGAATTCTATGATGCCACTAACGATATAAAACTCTCATTGTCTAAGCTAAATATCTGGAGAATGCCCAAATATGTGTATAACTTCTATTTCATCTCAAAAATGTATAACTACTCAATAAATGATCGCGGATCGACGTAGGTATCTTTAAAACTAATGCATAATAGTATCAATAAATATTAACCCAACCAAAACTTTTATAATGAACGAAGGAAGTTCCGGAACTGTATATTCTACATGAATTTAGTAAGATAATTTAAATTAAGCCACTCAAACACGTCCGCGATCTTAATATTTTTCTCACTAAAAATGCACGAATGAAACTTAAATATTACGGGACGAAGCTCAAAATATAACCTATAGAATATGATGCAAGGTTCAATTGAAGTGGGTTTTGGAATAAAAATAAAATGTATCCAATGTTGGCCTGCAGAATATGATGTAAGGTTCAATTGAAGAGGGTTTTGGAATAAAAAATAAAGTTTATTAAATTATGCCCTTGAATCTCGAATAATGGTCAATGGTTTATTGATTACAGCACATATGGACCCCTGCTACCACCGAAGTCGATGCTTGCACGTGTAAGTCCTACTTTCAAGCGATTTTCATAGTAATGCACGTCCTTCTGTGAAGGAGCCTTTATTTGGACAAAAATGTTGATAAGTAACGCTAGGGGGAAAAGATGATTCTCGCATTCTGCACAGTACATGATTGGAACATTTTCAAGGGAAGAAGAGGGCTAAAACTGACGGACTGGAGACAAATGGGGAAGATTGAAGAAGAGGACAGCCCTCCTCAACGGCTAGCATGATTTTTATCGGTCAGAGTGCGGCGGAGACGGGCGTAAAATATAAGGAGGGGAGAGAAGGAAGTCGGAGGTTAGACATGTAGAGGAGACATACACGAAGTGGAGTGAGCAGCGACAAAAGGGAGGAGATACGTCGGTTGACGGGGAGAGTGGAGCAGGGATGGTGGAGGGATGAGGAGGGAGGTCCGGCGGTGGAGACTCGAGTCTGGAGGCGGTGGGGTGGCATTTTAGCTCGGCAATGGAGAGAGATTGAGGGCGTCCATCCCGGTAGGAATCGAACGTTGCCCCCAGGGGAGGTCATTCGGTTCCGGCGGTGACCTTCGCGACGCCCATCTCTTTGGCCGGCGCTGCGGGTCGCCCACGCGGCGACATCTCGGCTTGCCTACCCTCTCCCACTCCTCGACTCTCTCTCTCCCCCTCCCTCTCCCCTCCACCCCCCCCCCCACCGCCCCGTCAGATCGACGACTATACATCTTGATCGCTCTCTTGCTCGCTCACTCTCCTTTCCTTTGACTCTCTCGGGGAAGGAGTCTCAGTCATCTCTGCGCCCGTTACGCTCCACTCATACGCACGTGCGGTCCTTCTCAAATGCTGATTTTCACCCCGAGGCAATCGCTACAAAATCCTTCCTCTGGTACTCAACTACAATATTTTACTCATTTCCCCCTGTTTTTCCCGATAGAGCCATTCCTACTATGCCAACGAGATTTATTTTTATGATCCGCAAAACCCAAAAGTGCGACGGTCATATTATTTTTCACACTTCGAATGTGTGGATTCCTCGGTAGATGAAATATATTCCACCAATGACAGCCACTTTTTTTAGGGAAAATTTACTTAAAATCCAGCATGTCATCCCATGGGTCTCTGAAAATTGCTTCACGCCGAGATATTGCGCGGGAAATGATATTTGCACTACTTTGAATTAATCATAAACATCGGTCACAAAAATTTGGGAGGTCTGAATCTACCCTCAGTATATTGCATATTTTACAATCATGTATATAGAATATTTCTTCAGCCTAATCAATAGCTTTGTGCCACTTTGTCAAAAATGTAGATCATAAGCAATGAAAATACCTTCAGTAGTATGAAGACTTATTTATTGGGATAAAATTACAAGAGAATGATTTTCTAAGGAAAAAAAAATTGATATTGGGGATATCGAAAGAGTTCTGATAACGTGAATCTGATCAGATTCACAAATAGGAAACTACCTTTTGGGATGTCAGCTGTTTCAATCAAATTATGGAATGCATCACCTTACGCTAAAACATTTTTCTTTTGAGGCATCTATCCCCTATCATCGTATCCTTAGCAGTCCGTGCAGTAATAGAATATGAACATACATCTTTTATCATAAAGTGGAGGTAAATAATAGTCGTTTACTTATTATTTTTTAATTCCTGATTATCAACTGGATGATAAGGTAAAACTTGAAGATTATATTTTATCTAATATTACTAGGCAAATCTAGAGTTAACAACTATTTTTAAATGAATTGTAAACTTCCTCAATAGTATCATACTCCTAGAAATTCGGTTATTAAATAACCGTGTCTTATACTCGTTTCTCACTTGCTTGGCATTCAAAAAGGATTCAAGATGGACATAGCCTCACAACACTCTCAGATAGCCACCACCTGACAGCCTTACAAAATGGTGTAAGACTGTCAAGTGAAATGTCACCACTCCAAAGAGACTTCGAATAAAAAGTAAGATTTGTAAAGTGGTCCTAACCGCCTACCAAAATTTAGCACTCGACGCCAAACCAAGACATCAAATCCAAATGTTACTTGACAACATAATGACCACAATTCAATAGCTCTTGACTGGGTATGTACGAAAGCTTTGGGAGGTGAACACTTCGCGAGATGAAAGCGATATGGAAGGGCTTCAGTCGTCCGCAAATCAATAATAATTGGACAAGCAGCGAGGGAGCGAAAGAGAAGTATTGATTTGGCACGGTATGGGACGAATGCGAATGTCCAGCAACCTCGAGGCGATCGTACATATTTCTCCGCGGAAAGAAACGGAGGCACACTACAACAACGAGCTTCCTGTCCTCTTAGACGTTTGAGGGCGTAGCGTGAGGCCACTTAAAGGCCAACTTCTTTAGCATTTCATAGAGATCACCGGGTGAGGACTCTTGCTGGGCCGCCTACGCAATTGGCTCACAGGATGAAGTATATAGACGTGGCTGGCTATAGCTTGTTTACAGCCTATGCGATCGAGATCGCATTCCGTCTCTTATTATAGACCTTTCTTCTCGTACGGGTGTATGTATTTTCTTGTCCGCATAAAGTCAGGCGAGGCCCCCTCTTCTAGAATCGTAAAACAACTGACACACTGATCCTTCCATATGGTAAACATAGGTATAAATCTTCCATTGTAAGGAATTGTATCTCGCCGAATACCTAGTATTCAACAAAACATGGCAAATATGACATGCATTACCGAAAAAAATCGTGCTTCTACAGGTTTTATGTTTTGACATTTGACAATAACCTGTTCAAAACTAGAATTTAAATACTGCCAGCATATATTAACATACAATGGAGCATTGAAAGAAGAACATCGCATGAAGAGCAAGGAAGAAGTACATTACGTGTAACAGTTTCAACCAGATTTCATTTCTTTCCTGTTAACTATCTAGTTTGATCAATTTCGAAGACTCAAGCATTAATTTTGATTCAATAATATGAAGGCAATACCGACCTATTGTATTAAATACCCAGTTTAATTCTCTGTGAAAGGATGTTAGCAGAATACAGACTAGATATCCATTGTTACAGTCACGTTTTTCGTCGTTTGAATGAAATAAACCGCAAATCGTAACAGCTGTGTTAAAGGGATGTTGAAATAAATTTCCAAGGGCCACCGTTTCAAAAATTGATATGTTTTAATGATTCATTAATTACCTTATACGAAAAACAAACGATTTGAGCAGTTTGCGAGAATATATGTGGCTTTGGAAAAGGAAGAAGAAATAAGACTTTTCCGAAATGGAATGATTCAGAAAGAGGGGAGCTTGTGGAATGGTGGACCTAAAGATGGTACCTACGTAAAGGAAAAAATATATGTAACCCAATAACAATAAACTTTTAGATGGAAGAGAGAAAGCAATTTACTTCGTGTCAGTTTCACTTTTCAGCCAGAGGAGCAAGAAATAATTCAGAAAGGATAATTCGAAGAAAGTAAAGGCATAAATGCAGTACCGCCAAACACCATTATATTTCTATTAACTGGAACATAATTTCAGAGAGAAATTTTTTGCTACTTTACCTTCCAAACAGCAAATCTAAATCTTAACAAAAAAAAGAAACTGACTCAGAAAAGGCAGAAGATAACTTTTCAGATAATTCCCCATAGGTTAAAAAAAAGAATTTCAAATTCTTAAAACAGTAAAATACTTAGTGACAAAACAGATTTCTTAAGTTTTGAAAACGTAATTAAGTAATAGAAATCCTATTTGACAGAAAAGTGTTGGCAATTTCTCTATGGACATATCTAAAAAAATTCAATATGCCAACATACGTACATACCAGACATTATTAGGCTTCACCATAACCCTGTAAAACTAATGACCGCGTAAACGGAGCGAAAGGCAAACAGTATGATTGGAGTAAGGAAGCTCTCCTCAATAACTCAGGAAACAGGAATTTTATATTTACGACTCTTTTCAAAGAAATCCACAGAACCGATTTAGAAATATTTTATTGCCATGTAATTTGTGCTATTGGCTGTCTTAGTCGGTGATTTACCGTTGGCTCTCTGCCCGCAAGAAAAAATTCAGCAGGCAATCGCACAGACGATATGTCAACAATCCGAGTAAATAGGGGAAATAAATTAGATTCATTAGAAGTAAGGGCATTAACCATTTTAGCTCAAGAAGATATGTCTCGGCACATTCTTGAAACTTTCATTTCATATATATATATCGATTCCGTAAGAAGTCTCATGCTAAGCACCATGCCTCCTGTTCCTGCCATGCCACCATGCCGCCTGTATTCGGGTCCATACACATTCAGAATATGACACATATATTAATATGCAATTGGTAATACATATAAAAATGCTATATCGTTTCGCCACATTAAGGGGCTGTATTGTTTGTGCACTAAAGTATTTGTGTATAATTCCGTTTCATCGGTTGAATACGAAATCAGGATAGTAAATGAAATAGAAGTTCTGGACTCAAATAACCACAGACTATAGTGAAGTTGGGTTTTATCTAGTAACGTTGCCACTGCCCATCACATGACTTATTTTAACGGCTTTCATTATAAATTTCTCTGTGATATATTACAGTATTGCCGATGTAAATGATAACTCTGAATATACGAAATGTTAATAATGTACAATATCTAAATTAATAAGTACCGCATGTCATAAGCATATGCTTGCTTTGCTATTTCTTCAATCGGAATGAAAAACAAGAGTAATTTACATATTTAGACGGTTATACTACGCAAACGTTTCACCCTGCAGCGATAAATTGAATAGCTATCTTAGCTTATGGTTGAGTTATTAGTTCAAGAGTAAGTATTTTCCTTGCATAAGTCATATACATTATATTTTAAATTACTTTCCATAGAAGTATACGCATCTAGAATTTTTATAACGATTTTCCATTCTGCATTCTGATTCTCCTATTCAGGCCTTATCGATGATCTAGCGGATCTCATTTCCATTATTATGAGCTAAATACGAATTTTAAGCTCAAAAGATCCACAAATTAAAATTTTAACTTTACGTATTCTGTAAATTAGCCCAGTAGGTCGCTTGCCGGCCTGGCAACTCAAGTGTTGCAATTTTGAACCTTGCCCTGGACATGGAGGTTGTGTTTGTTCTAGGATTATCTGAAGTTATCCGGTGCGATATAATCTTAGCCGTTGAGGCACTTAAAATAATAGACTTTTTCCATAATGAATCGAGCATATAATACCGGTCGCAATGATGAGCAATGGTGAAAGTCTATCATGTCATTAATTTCGATTTTCGTAACATCTAATGAATATACAGCTGAAAAATAGTTATGAGTAAACGAGTTCACCAAAAGTGATTGAATTAAGCAAAACACCTGATTCCATCCGTGTTTATAATTCCGCACCCTCTCGATAGGCACTTCAGACCGGAAGGAGACGCACAAGGATGAGAACGGAAGGGTGAAGACGAATTTTCGAGAGATAATAGAGTTTGGAGTAAAAATTAAATAAAAATAGATTTAGAATGTCATTATTAATAGATAGTAAGGATTCAGGACTACGAAGATCTTACTTACAATTAGCTGCAATAACTCATACTACTATCCATGGCCCGGAAATTGAAAATCCTCTCCTAGCGGGACTCGATCTCGCGATCTCGAGTTTGGCAGGCAAAAGATTAAACCCACCACCACCGAAGTCGTTTTGAACCTCATGCAGTCAGGCATTTGCCTGGTTAACGAAAGGCCGCAAGAGAACCACAGCTCTAGTTCCATCCAACGGACTAATAACAACTTGAATAGTCTCCACAAAGAACTCAATGAGGAGCCGGCTTAGCAATGAAAAATATCTTCCACTGTCGGAATTCGAAATCGGAATCGGCTTGGAGTGTTAGTTTATGATCACTTCATCATCCCGAAAGACTGTAGAGGAAGCTTGTATTTCATACCAGTATTGATTGAAGATATAATTGTATCAGAAAAATATTAATCTATACTTTTATTACAACAAAGTTTTCCCTTCGACAAGACTTCCGTACAAATCGAAATTGAGAAAAGAATAAGTATATATAGATCAAGGTTCTAAGAGTATAGAAGATATATAAGAATAGGGAAGAGGTAAATACCTTTTGCAAATATTTCCTGGCAATATTCAGTCAAGTGTAAATATTGACTCGGGAGCAAGGGATCTGGCAACAGTAAGAGAGAGAAGTCAGCACCGCTATCAAAATCGGAGAGCCCGAAAAACCGCTAGCAGCACCCTCTCTGTGGGAGACAAAGAATTATGTGGTGGGAAGCGGTGGGCGTAGGGATGGGTAAATGAGACCGCGTGAGAGACGGTAGACCTAAAGGGCGTTCTGCCAATGCGAATAATTCACACAATTGCATTTGATATTCCTCTAAAAAGAATTCCACTGGAATTATAGTGAATAACAATAGCAGAACACAAAACAATCTCACTCAGAGAGTTAATATTACAATTTTATGCTCTTTAACCAACATATAGACTTCGAAAAGTCTAGTATAGGACATAATGTGGAATATGATTTATCATTGCTCTAAAAAGAAATATCTCATATCAGTAAACCCACATGCAAAGGAGAAACTTTTAAAATTCAGATTTTAAACACAATTGCAATGTAAAAAGAAACTTAGGTCTTCCGGAAGGAAGAAACGGCAGACTGAAGAGGTTATTATTTTATAGAGGGAAAAGTGTGATTGATACACACACTTCTGAAAAAAATAAGGTTTTCACAAATACAAGATAGAGATGTAAAAATGAATGCTGGCATACCTAAGTTATGGTTTTCAATGGATGGATCAACACCGCGCGTATATTCCTACATATGACTTCATCTCCTGATGCCTGAATACATGGAAAGCGTCAAATGGTTTCGTTGATAAGCACAGTTCTTAATGTAGGTTAATATGCAATAAAATCATATATTAGTGAAGTGAATGAAACAAATAGTTTAGGAATTCTCAACCAAAACTTTTCATAAATATGCTATCTGTTCATAAGGACACAGTCACATAAGATGACTGTTTTTTCAATTATATTTGACTTAAGAGAGTCTCTGAAGTCGTCGTAATAGCCTACAACATAGGAAAATTCAATAATTTTTCATATTTTATTTGGTTACTATCCAAAATTATAGAGAAAGTCATAAAAGGAGAAGAATTGGATATGTCGCCAAGTTGTTACATGCCGGTACAATGACATGGTGACGCGAAATATTCCATATTCAACGAGATACGCATCGCATCGGCAATTATTTGCCTTTCATTTGAATTATATTTAGCATTAAGCTTACAGGAATTGGAGAATCAGCAGATGAGGATCAAGACTAGCAAAAGAACTGAGAGGCAAAATAAGAGAAGGAATTTCATCCAGAGTGGGCGTCAGCACTCCGGGCGAGGTACGAACACAGATATTGCGCTGGTATACAGGAGGGCGAGAAATTAAACTCCGGACGTAGAGGGGAGGTATAATGGAAAATGTGGGCCGAGATCGCGATACGTTCAAAAGAAACGAAGGTGAGGATATGGAATAGGAGGGGGTCGTAGGAGCAGTGAGTGTAATCATGTTGGCGTGGGTTGGCTCGAAGAGGGATGAGATCGGGAGGAGCAGAATGAGACAAGTCAAAGAAAGATGAATGGTAATTCATACAGGCTAATAATAACGAAGGAGATCAGAGGTATTTTAGGAGTGGAGAATGTAAGGATTGAGATTTATATTCGCGAAGAAATGATGGTTGTTAAATTCTAGAAAAAAAATATTAACCTAATGTACAAAAATCTTGAAGGAGACAAATAAGCAATTAGTAGTTACAACATTAAAGTAGAGCTTATAATTTAAGTTAAAAAATCATTCAGACATTACAATTCACGTAAATTAAATTTCATTACTGTAGCAAGTCACCTTAAATATATTTTGAAATGGGTACGAATAAAAGTAGCCACTCTCTTACTTTCAGCAATTAGTAATATATAATTATAAAACATGGTTAAAAGAGAGGAAAAAATAAGGTGATTCTAATTAGAATTTTTATGCCACCATTTAGTTAGCAGATTCATTGCCAATTAAGTTATCAGTTGAACCCTTTCTGTAACACAAACGATATACTTAACGACAGGTATATATACTGTATTGGAAGAAATAAAATTAAGCATAAACCTAGTTCAAACCTTTAAAATACGTCGTTAAAATAAATAGTGTTGTTGAAAAAAATAATTTGGAACCACTCTATGGTATTAAAGATGGATGATAAAATAAAAAAAATGACTGTCATGCATGTGTCAATAGATACTCAGGTGAGCGAATGCATATCTTCATAACCTCGGAATGGAAACTGAATGCAAATCATTATTATGCCTAATCGAAAAACGAGTGATGATGACAGGGTTGAGACTAGAACTGTAACTAACGGCTTTCAGCAAGAATGGTAAAATGAGTCAGTTAAAATGATACACAAAGAGGTGAGAGAAATATAAATTTAATTGAATCTGTCGAATGACCTATGAATCCGACCAAGGATGGAATAACGCAACGGAAAACCACAATAAAACGGAATAACCCAAAAAAAACAAGTTTGAAGAGATTCGTGGCTTCAACTTTTACCTGCAGGAAGATGAATATCATCACTTTTTTAGCGAGAATTAAGTGCCAATGATGGTAAGACGATAGTATTTGAAGGAGTAAAGATTTCCAAATACGGAACGCTTTTGACGCTAAAGAAAGTCTGAAAGGATATCAATGTATAAGTGAAAGCGATTGATAAAACCAAAATTTTGCTAAAATTTGTCAGAAAAGACAAACCATCATATTTAGGATAAGTTTACCTAGGCACGAGAGAATTGTTCTCACTTCCTGCTGATATACATATAAGAATCGATGTGGCGAGATTGCTTTACTAGTATTGTAGGCACACATTTCTTAACCTGCAAATCTCACAATTACTGTTTTTACAAATGTCACCGATAAATGGCAGATCAGACGTCACATATTCCTGTACTATAGCATTTAATTGAAAATTATCGCCCCTGAGTAATTACTAACTTGATAATCATCAAAATCCTGTCAAACATCCACCCTTTAGCACTCCATCATGAAGAAAATCCAAACTTTTCGCCATTTCCTCTGATAGCTTCACGTCGTTTATTAGCAATTTGTGGGAAGATTAGAGATCGACAGGGGCTGGCGTAAATGATGACAAAAGCTTCAGAATCCCGACTCGAAAAATGGAAAGCAAAAAGGAGGGTATAAATATATATACATTCACGGACACACACTCACGCGAGGGACGGACGGAAACGCGGCAGGGAGAGAGAAAGGGGCACTGGAGGGAGTGGAGTATCTTGAGAGCACCCGCGAGTGGTTTCGCCGGCGCGTGGTACGTGGGATCACACGTCCTTCCCCCGCTTCGACTCCTTTTTAAGGAAGGCTGGTTGGGAAATATAGGGTCCCGCCCATCTCTCTCCCCCCTCCGGCCTCACCCCATGCATGCCCTTATAGCATCCCGCCTCACCTGTTCCGGATCCTCTCTCTCTCTCTTTCTCACTCGAGCCCCCCTTCCACGTCCCTCAACCCCCCACGCGTCCATACCCGCTTAACTCCCCCCCCCCCCCTTCCCACGGCCAACCCCTCTTCGCGTTTTGCCCCCGACAACAGTACGCGCTGCGACGAGCGTGGGATGCCGTGACATTGCACCGGTCGCCCGTTGCTCGTGGGTGTCTTTCCTTGCCCCACCACCACCGCTTCACCCGCTCACTTATATATATCCATCCACCACCTCTTTTCATTCCACCATCTCCCTCCTTCGGTCCTTCCAACCCACCGGCGGTACCCTGTGGGTGAACGGGTGGTGTACAGCGGAGATGGGCCGGGATACGTCTTTCGCTCGGGGGGAAGTGAGTGGGGAAAAAATATTTAATCGCGGTAAGACGAGCGGGATTGGGGGTTGAGCGAGTCCATTTCGTCCGGCGGGGCGGCAAATGATTATTGCGTGGGCTGCGGAGAGGGGAGGGAGGATGGGATTCACTTGATGGGATGGCGGGGATGTGATTTCGCCGGCGAAATGGGAAAGAGCAGAGAGGTGACGCCGTCGATGGAGAGAGGGGCGGAGCCCTCCGGACGGATTGATAAAAATCTCCTGCTTCTCTCGCGGGCGGACGAGTACTTTATCGCGGGGCAGTTAAAAGATTGACAAGAGGGTTGGGCCTTTGGAGGGGAGGGGGGCGAAGGGAAAAAGGGTTTTGTGCCACTTCGGTAGGAGCCGAGGGAAGTCAAGGAGTGTGGAGGGGAGGTGAGTGAGGAGATATCCTCAGCTGGGGGGAAAGCAATTGCCCGCAATCGCGTGCGCTGTGGATGGTATGTACCGGTGGGGTAGGTAGATGCAATATGTGAGCAAGAGACGCAATGGGGGAAAATTAGGAAATATGGATTCTCCCTCACTAGCCTGGAGGAGTAGGATTGGTGGATAAGTAGAAGGGCGACATGTCACGCCAGTGACATTTTTGCGTAGCCACAAAGTTAAGGAGGAAAATTACGCGTTACGTTCGAGAGACGCAATGGGGAAAAATTAGGAAATATGGATTCTCCCTTACTAGCCTGGAGGAGTAGCATTGGTCAATAAGTAGAAGGGGGACATGTCTCGCCATTGACATTTTTGCGTAGTCAAAACTTTTAAGGAGGAAAATTACGCCGTAATTACCTAGTACTCAGAAACAATTTTTCCTGCAACATTCTTGGAGGGTTGAATTGGTAAGATTAAAAATATTCTCGTAAGGACTACCTCATGAGTAATACCTATGATATTGCGAAGATTCACTGAACAAAAAATCGTACTAACCGCACTCGAACATTTCGTCTGATGAAAGGTCACAGCCAATCAACGTTCAAATTAATATCAATTGATCATAACCGCTATAGTACTCATGAAAAAAAATTGCTTTATGCAATAGCAATGTACTCAGGAGCATGCACATTATTTAGCAGGTTATCCATTTAGTATAGATTGCACTTAGTAAATTTCATATGAAGAGTTTTGTTCATGGAAGGGAACACTTGATGATGTTTGGTGACGTTCCAAATGAAACAAATAGATTTTCTTGAATAACTGCTATCGCAGAGAAAAAGCTGGTTTCACATTCAAAATACAAGAAGCAAGCAATGAGTTAGCCTTATGACTAGCGTAATTTCCTCTACATTAAGATCTCAAAATATATGTAGGCTAGTCAAGACTGACGCCATTTGTCAGGTCTGCGGAAATAAATATCAAAACAGGTATAATTACTGTCCTCGCCGTAAGCTCTCGCTACTTTAATATCCTTGGTTAATATTTTTCTCTCGTTACATCGTAAGCAGAGGTATTAGTCATTGGAAAATAGCAATTAAAACTTTATTGCATAAGGCACATGATGCCAAAGTGAATCAAAATCCTAACACGACTATTTACGTTGCCAATGCTCCATGCACTATGTGAGACTACATTCCTACTAAAGAACTTTAATTAATTTGATATACGGGTGCATATGGGTAAATTATTGAATTTCCTGCTCAGAAAAAACACGTGTAGACCGTAGGAAAAAATACAAGGATGGACGCAATGATAAAATGCTCTTAACTCTCTTTTGGACCACAGCCATTGCAATGGAGCAGTATGTAAACATGGAGCTATCTAAAAAAAATATTTTAGTCGAAGCTTTTTATCCCTACTCGGCTGATAAAAATCCTTACAAATTTTAGATAACAGAAATAAGCTTCCTCATGGTTTTTGTGAACACCGGTCGACTGAAGTTACTATGGTATTTCCTCTTCTTCCGCAGTTTAACGTTTGAGGTTTTACTTTGTAGAACTTAGAGATTATAATTGAAACGTCACGTTGTACATTCCACGCACACACTTCACTTTGATAATGACATTTACATGCCGACACCATGGTTTAAGTTAATAAAATATGTGTGTGGAATGTGCAACGCGACGTTTCATTTCCAATTCCTCTTCCTCGGCCAGCAATACTAATATAAAAGGATTTCCAATACTCCCGGATGAGGGATGAGAGCCTTAGGTATATGGTATTTTCTCCTCACGGTAGAATGGAGGAGAGGTATTTGAAGATAAGCAACGATTTTCCTCAGTTGATACACCAGAGAAGTGGCAAGGAGAAGTGTGGGCAGAACGCAAGGCAGCCCTCTTGGCTCCGAGCTATACGCTCACCCTTCCTCCAGTGTCTCCCAGACATAACGGACAATTCGTCGCCGTTGCCTCTGCCAAGTTTTGCGTCATACTCTTTTCGCGAGAGCCAATCTTTGGCTCGGATCTAAATGGAGGAAAATCGGAAGCTTTAAGCCCATATATGGCGTCGCGTTGGTGTGGTGATGGTGTCGACCACGCGACGAGAGGGACTCCGTGTTGATTCGACAAAAAAAGAGGCGGTAATCAGCGGCGGGCATCGCGGACGGAGGGAATGCAGATGCAGATTAGGAGAGCGCCTTGTTGGACGTATATGGAGACCTGAACGCCCGAGGGGCTCGCCGATCCACATTCGCAACGGAGTGAGGATAAAGATGTTCCCCTCCCCGTTTCGTTTTTAAACTCGGCCCCGAACGGGCTCGCTCCCTCCCCGAAAGGTGGGCCGAACACAATGACGATCGTCCTCGCCACCTTGGGAGCGAAGGGGATGGGGCGGCATCCAAGACTTTGGCTAGGCCCCCCTTTGTATGCATATGACGCATTAAGCGGCTAGAGGTAAAGGGTCCGAGACGAATGGATTCAGCGCTCTTGTGGATCGATTCGTTCGCTTTGGATAAACAGCTTAGTGAGCTTAGCGACTAAAATAGTGATCGGCTTACACTTTATGGAAGCTTATGGGTTAGAAATCATATCAAAAGACTAAGCCAAAAACAGCTCTTCCTGAGATACAATTTTTGAAAATGTTTAGTTAGCTCATGAAAAACTTTATTGATCTATTTTATTTTATCTTTGGGGAATCAGAAATTTTTTTCCTGCAACAATCCAAAAGAAATGAATATCACATTTCAAATCTCAGTCTTTTTCCAATCATTATTTTAGTTGTCATGTGATGGAAAAACTTACATATAAGACACGTAATATACAGATATGCCGCATTAAGCCTATTTCATGCAACTGATTTGTAAACCGGAACTCTCTGACTTCATTCATGCAATGATACAGCAACTATTCATGTGGGGTTATAGCATAAAAATAAATACGATATCAAGAAAATTAAAGTGAAATGATTGTATCATGGCTAAGGCTGTTTTTTATAAATTTAATTCATTGATTGAGGTTCATGAATGGATTTAAGCTTTCTAGGAAAGCAATTATATGAGATTATGTTCATGGTTTTTCAAACTCGGTGATCACCAAGTGTCTAAAATTGATTATGATATTTGCAAGGGCACACCTTGGTTAATTTGAAGATAGTAATAAAATTTTAATTATCCTCTGGATTGTTTTTACTGCACGGCTAGTAAAAATACTCGATCATTATGCTTGAGAACACGACCATTGGAAATAGTGATTCAGAACACAAATGCATTAATTTTAGGGTCGTTTAAATTAATTTAACTTTGATTTTAAAATCTTACAAATGCCCAGTTCCCCTGGTCTACTTTCGTTCCAGAGCTGGATAACACTGGGTAAACAACTTCCCTGTATAAAAACCAGCAAAACTCACCAGTCGTGAAACAATCCCCGTCCGATTCGATAGGCCCTATCATAACCACCTCGATCATCTTCGGGACGCCATTTTCAATCATGTGCCCGGCGAACGTCGGAGTGAGAGGGGGGGGGGGGGAGGAGAAGATCGGATTACCCTTCCCGAAGCAATCAACGCAAGTCCCCGGAGCCAGCCCGTCCTCAGCCTTCACACTCTCGCCCACGCTATTCCTCCTCCCCACCCCTTCCCCTCACCAAAAATAACCTTCCACTTCAAGCCTCATACCTAATCTCTCCCTTTTTCTGGCCGACACCTCTCATTCTGACACCCACGACAGGACTCGGAAGGAACACGCTCGGCACCCACGCGCGCCGGATGATGAGTGAGGGGAAAAAAGATCGCTCCCCCCCCCCCCCCCCCCATCTCGATCGATTTTCTACTTTTCGATATCCAAAAAGCATTCCGATTCCACCCCTTCCCTCAGCCGCTACTTATACACACACGCCACTAGTTTGGCTACCGCCTTCATCTCTCCCTATTCCCTCTCTCCCACCCCCAGACGCCCTAGACTAACCCATTTCCGATCAACTTCCGAAGAAAGAAAAACCGAAGAAGGTTTTTACTTTCTTTTTATTGCTCATCTTTTACTTTCTCCGCTCTTCGAGTCATCCTTCTTCAGGACCTTATCTCAACAGCTTCCAAGGTGAAGATAGAGAGAGTGATGAGAGGGGGAGAGGGAAGGCTCCAAGCGGGCAAGCAGCAACACGCCTCCCTCTCTTAAAGGGTATATTTTCTTCCTTTTGCACAAACACTCACTCACTTACACACACGCAAATCCCTTCGTCACCGTCGACCGTTTCCAATCACCTTGACCGATTTGAGTGCCCACGCCAAATTACCAGCGCGAGCACTCCCTAGCGGAGCGAGCCCACACTACAGGGAGACCGATCGGGCTTGGATGGTTGCGGCGTGTCCAGGGGGTTTAAATCGTCGCGATTATGTCAAATAGGTAACAAAGGGGTAACGAGGTAAAAACACTAATGGTTTGCAAATTTAATGCGTCTGTTTCACTCTTTATAACATTATTAATGGTTTTCACCTGAGTTTATCTCATCTGTCTCGGCTAGAGAGTCCCAAGATGAGATAAAACGTGAGTGTAAAAAATTAATGAGGTCGTAATTAGCGGTTGCATCGCACCAAATTTGCGAACCATTTGTGCTTACACCTCGTTACTCCTTGGTTACCTATTTGAGATAATCCCGATGGATTCAAGCACACCCCCCCCTGGAGAGGAGAGAAGAATAAGAAAGCAGTCAATCCACTCTGTATCTGCGGAGCCACTCACTCCTCTCAATTTTCCTCCCCAGGAATGATTTCATCCCGTTACCTATTTATTTTGATAGGCCTATTCCGTATATTTGTAGACACTTATATGCTGTATCCTTCAGAGCCCAAAACAGAACTGGAAATTTCAGTGAATTTTTTTCCTAACTATTTGACGCACTTCTCCCGAAACTCAGCTATTCAACAGCTAATTTTATGCAGAAAAACTATATAATTATAAATGCTCTCGGTATGAAGTGTCAATAATTATGTTCAGCGGTAAAATAATCCTTGAAACGAATTTTTAAAAATTCCCCTTTCCCTGGCTTGAGGATTATAGGTTTCTTTCGGGAAGTTAAATGTGCCTGTATATTATTTCTGAAGAATTATTCCTCATCCAAACTTTACCTATACACGGCCATCAATCACGACGGATGGCGATGGCAGTAAATTCACAAGTACAGATATGGAAGAGTTATTTCTCTACTGTGAAAAAATCAGATTTTACTATCAAATTACCATTCAAAAGAATTCATCGAAATAACTTTTATCATATCAGAAAAATGATATGAAAAAATATTTATGACGGTCTTTTTCGGAAAAGTGAGCGATTTCAAGTCTGTGATCCAAGTGGAAAACTTATTTTGCTCTGAACGATAGTCCTTGATTTAATGTGCTTCAACCAACCGTAACTACAGCCGTAGCTCCAACTAGTAATAGTTATATCACACCGCATAATCGAAGACCTTAATTCTAAGACAAAACTTCATCCATGCGCTAATTGAGATTCAAACCCGCAACATTAAGTTTTCCATGTATACGTTTCCAATATGGCTATCAAGACCTGCTGCTTAAAATGAATCTCTTCCAAAGCAATATGTTATCCATACTCTTCCCGCAATAATATATCAAATATTCGTGTGATTCAATAGTGAATACCCCTTTTTAGTACAATAAGTTTTGATTTCAGGTCACCTATATATCATAAATTCAAAGAAAGTTTTAGGATGAGTCCAAGGCAGCTAATTGCCCTGTTATATAATCGAATAGAAAATCAAAATTTTTTATCACCCTCAAGGAAAAGAAGTACTGGAACTCGTTGAAAAAAGATATAAACATATACATGCTGCAATTGGGTATGAAGCAGAATTTTTCACCTCGCAATATTTTAATACCAGGAGTGAGAGGAATATAACTGCAGCAGTGGTGCAAAAAAGGGCGATTCATCATTCGTCAAGGACATTTTTTGCAAATGACAAGCCTATGCATCATTTATTTCCACTTAAGCCAGTAATTATTCACTCTTCCAAGACATGCCAATATACCGTGGAGATTACAATTTTTGGCAAGGAATTACCATTGATATAGTATTCCACCAGTTATGGCAGTTAAAGGTGGACACTAAATATTATAATCTTTGCTAAAAATACTTCTTAATGCTTCCATGGAGCAAGACGCACACATTTTTTAATGATCTTATTAAGATCTCCATAATTTCTGCATCTTATCATTTGCTATCTCTATTATACGAATATTCATGGCAGATATTATGGTAAAGAAATATTATTGAAAAGAAATATAGTTCTGTTCCTTCATTCCCTTCAATATTATTTATAATTTATGCCACTTTTTAGTTAGTATTCCCTACTTTTTTTTAACTAGAATGTATTCAGAAAGTGAATAAAATTACAAAACACCTTATAAATATGCTATAAGTTTTTTTATGAAAATATTGGTATTGTAATTGTGTTCTAAATTATCATACACTTACAAAACTCTGCAGATCTTCTCCCAGAAAGTCTTACACAAAACTTCAAATTTTATTTGCAATCCATCGGTGGAGTTAAATATCTGCCGAGTGCAAGCCAAAGATGATCTTTTGTTTTACAAAGTCTTTTGCATTCTATATTCTAGATATCTACTTTTTATAGTTTGCAAAAATATTTTCGTAATTCCACTGCCTAATCTTCTTTCTGATTCATCTATCTAAGTGACAATCAATTTTGTTATTCCCTACAATCTTCAGTGGCAGCAATGGAATACTATCAGCTCCTTCTGCGTTCCCCACCTTCATTTACCGTAATGCTTTCTCTATTTTGCTATCCACTATGCATGCAGCATTTATATTCACTACGTTTTCTACTAACCTTTGATTTAATACAACATTTACCCCACGATGATCCCCTCAACCACATCATCCTTCAAATTCGCTTCAGAATGCCTCTCTGACCTCAATTTCAGTAATCCCGATCTCCATTTCCTACCTAATGTTTTCCAGCTCAAAGCTAATTAAGATCACGTTCCTTTCCTCACACCAACTATTCTGTTTGGGGCTTTTTGAAGAGCCTATGATCTCGTCTGAAACAGATCAAGAACTTCAAGTGACGTATGCCTCAGCGCGGCACCCTCCTCAGGGAGTTGAGTACCCTAGTTGCCACGATCATTTCTGTATAATTCGAGTTCAGCATATAATCCTCGAACAATGTGAGTAGCCTTTCCATTACACACTGGAATAGTGAATGTACACTACTCTATGGGCTTTCCTATTATGGTCAAAAGCCGTTTTAGTGAGGAACAGTCTCTGCATGAAATGCATTTCCTCTAGCTCATGAATATCAAACTGTGTGGCATGGGTGGATCTAAAAGAAGTTTTTATTACTTCCCATGCCATTAAGCCGACAGTTAAAATCAGTTCAGTACTGCGCTTATAAGACTAACAGTAGAATGTTCAAATACCGTTTAAGGCATGGATGGAGAGGTATTAACTGCCTTAGGTATCATAGAGGCTAATTCTTCCACTCTAATCTGAGCGCAGAAAATTAGGTCATAGAAACATGTAAGTTAATATATCTTGATATCACCGTAGCCAACAAGGTTGATAGACTATCCTTAAGTTCGCGAAAAAATATATCCTATCATTAAATCTACGTCAGTCAAGGTAAAAATATAATCGATAAATTATAGACTGAAACAAATATTTTAATGTAATTCCTTCAAAATTTAAAGCAGATGTTTCAATCCTCTTGCATTTACACGTTTTCTAAACCATCTGTTAGTAAATAGCAAACATAATTATAATGTGGAGTAATATTTAAATATATTCCAACAACTATCCTTGCAAAAGGAATTGAAATCAGATACAATAAATATTGTTATTTATTCACGTCGGAGGCCACAATATCCCACACGTACTAAATTACTGAAATAATTATTGGCTCTGAGGGTTAACTTATGTAAATGTACACGGTTTAAGGCCGACATCGTTATACTAGCAGGGAGGAATTTATCCATATAAAGCAATCAGAGGCGGATTTTATTATCAAATTCAAACGACTTCCTGGTGTTTGCTCAAGATCTTGGCCAGACAAGTTCAGGGTTTGCGTGGGACGACGCCAAGGTTGCAAGACTTCTTTTGAGAGACCAGAAGCGTGCCATTAGTTGTCACCTGAGAACTTTCCCTGCGTACCTATCAGTCTTAATGATTAATGAATCATAAAACTATTAACGGCCACCACCAAAGAGTCAATAATAATCCATACATGGAAAACTTGAAGTAGAGTGTAGTAGAATAAATACCTTGAAGTTTAAACAATATTTTGAAGACCTTAATGAACACGTTACCTGTGAATGATATAGAAGCATAACAGGAAAACTTTAATTAGGGCAAATAGTTCACCTTTGACACCCATAGATCCTAAAATTGATTTACAAGCTAATCAAGCCACATAAAATTATCAGAGGTACGGAATTCTAAAGGTATCATTGAACAGTCACGATTATAAATGGTAAAATAAGCAACTCTTAGTGAAAGAGAGGTGTAAAAGCTACTACTTGAATGTATGACATACTGTGACTGTATCGTAAACACATTTCAATCACCTAAATATCTACCCCCAGATTTTTACAGAGTTTAAAAAGCTAATCTGAGGAAAATATTGAAGTATTACTTGTAATTTTCTCTAAAATGTACAAACCTATTAGAATTAAAGTGATCCCTTCGAGAATATTTTCCTCGTCACAATATTACTTTTCTACACGCCATCTACATCTACATGATACCCTGCAAGCCACCGCGAGGGTGGCTTTTTAATCATGGATTCGTGTACTATAGAAATATGTTTATAAATGAATTTCACGGCACATAATATCATTAAAATAGGTTCTTGACAAATAAGGATAAAAATTCTCGATACTCTTCGAATAGAACTTGAAACGAATCCAAATGGGGTTTGGTGACGGTGAAGTATACCTCCATAAAAATACATGAAATATAATTATTTTAACTAAGCGGCCGAATTGAACACAGTTAATTCCGCGAAACTAGCATTTATAGTGAGAAAATTGAACGGAAGAATAAGCTCTGGACGCGAAAGTGTGACGTAAACTGGCTTTGCATCAGTGGATTTTGAATTTGATACTTATTCATTGATCTCACCCCAACGTGAGGGTAAACTCCTATCTATAACCCTAATACTACGGCAAGTCACTCACTGTACCCTCAATGAACATACTCTTTGTATCGGTTGCCAGGACAAGAAAGAAAGAAGAACATGAAACAGGAAAGTGATATCAGCCACACCTTAAAACAATCCTTCATTACCCCACAGCACTGAGCCACAACATCCCCCATTAAGACCAGAAGTGTTGTATGAATTTTCATAAAACTATCCATCTTATCGGACACAAGAGACGACTACTCTCGCGTTTCAGCAGATCACCACCGAAATCCGGGAAACGTGGTCTATAGGGAGATGAGCCAAGAGAACTGTGAAATGGATATTCAACGTGCGCTAAAGCGTGCGTAAGGAGTGAGCGTGCCTTGATTACTCTGTGAGGGAGGGGAGGAGGTGATTCGAAACCTCTCAAGAAGGAGGTATGGTGGAGATAGGTAAGGAGTAGGGATGGGGGTGCATGAAATATACGCCGAGTGATTTAGTCCAGAAGGCCCAATATTTATTCAAAGGAGAATCCCGTTTAAAGTGTTCAGGGCGATGGGGCGAGGGAGTTTATTTTGCCCATGAATACATTATCGCGTAGAATATCCGGGGAAAACTCGTAAGAAAGAAAACAAATAATGAATTATGGGCTTTTGCTGCTGTTCACTACGACTTGAACGGTTTCGACAGTCATCAATAAACATGGCGCCAATTAAAAATCTACTCTGACCAGAGAATATTTTTTACGTCGAAAAATGTGAGCTCAATAATTGCTTCACTCACGTAACATTGTAATTAAATACGCGCATTGCCGACCTGTGGCGCCCCACCTTCGGGGTGCTAAAGAGAAGTTCCAGTTTCTCTTGAAGAGTGTAGACCCTAAATCATATCTTTAGTCTATACACCGGTGCCCTCTGAAGGTGATTAGTACGCCGAATATGGAATAAGGATACTAGATCTCAAAGAATGGGACGTGTTTATTTTCAGACCTAATAATGGGAGCAATCTTGTCTCGCTACGTTTGACATCAGTATGCTAGGTGATTGATGGTGCTAATTCCACAGTGATTAATATTTAGAATGCATATGCACATTTGCAAATATTCCAGATATTTTATGCAAATTATAGGACGATTTGGGAGGAAAATAGCTCAATACTTCCACTATTCAACTATATAACATCTCAGTCTTACGTAAATAGTTCTTTCTTGAAACAGCTCTTTCTATTAAAGGCTATAGCATGAAGTCAAAAAAAAATTAAATTAAAAAATGAAGATATGTAGTAACAAAATAGATTTTGAATTGGAGAACACGATGAATATCACTGAGAAAAATCAAGGAATGATCATAAAAAAACGTCAACTCACGTTTCAATCGCAAGTGTATTAAAATCCAGAACAACAACGCTGCAAATCATTTATATTTGAGCCGCGATGTCATTTCGTCCTAAACCAGATATTAATAGTCCAGATCGTTTCCACAAGAATGAATTTCTTGCAAAAAAAGCTCTTGCTCTTCTCACACCTGCTCTAAGATAAAGGTTAAAAAGTGATAAGTCAATCAAATATCTCGGTGAACCTCGGATGGTATATTTTCAGACGTATTCAATGTCGTCACAACTTTCCAGCCACACAACAAAAAACTTACATTTGAGTATTTAGTTCACACTAGTCCCATATTCAATTCTCTCAGAATTGTTAATTCAAGGACCATGGACATGAACACGAAAAGAAACGTCGTAGATTATTTTCCGAAACATTTTACGAATTAGGCTTAGAATCGGAAGTTTGAAAAAGGCTTCGACTTTTAAAAAGGGTTGAAAAATTGAAAAGATAAATTAAGATCTATATTTATCAGTGGACAAGGAAAATCCTTCCAACTCAAATGAAACTTATAAAGTTATTCTCACCTGTAACACTAATCCCTAAACAGACATCTGGTTTTTTTCTCATCTATTCTTGGCCATCATGTTTTCAGATATCATTGATCAAAGACAGGAAACACTTATTATTTTTCCCAGTACCTCTCTCTCTCTGCAACTCATTCGAAATTAACCAAAGATTATTTTTTTGCATAAATTAATATACGCAAAGGACTTGATTCATCCACGACCGCGATCAACGGAGATAGCATTGTTTGAGTAATTTTTTTCCATTTGCCATCCGTATGCCTATCTAAGGAAGGCATCAATAAAATCCTCGTAGGCAAATTGAGCAAAAAAAAAGAGACTACCCTAAGCTCAGTTTTCACAGCTTAATACGTACGCGCGCATAATTGGGAGAATATACAAACAATGATTAAAATCTCTTCTTCTACCACAACCCTGCCCTGTTTTTCAATTTATTATACGAGAGGCAACTCGTTCTCCTTCACACCCCCTTCTATCTCCCTCTCGCAGCAGAGAGCCATCCATCTACTCCCGCTCATTCATTGGCTTCCTCTGCCCCCTTGCATCATTTCCAATCTCCATCTTTCTCACTCTTCCCGTACGAGTCCCATTCGGTCACCCTTAGGGGACGATCCCATCCTCTGGGAGAGAGGAGTTTAGCGAACTCCACCTCGGAGTCGTCCGCTGCCTTCCACTTACACATCTCCGCCTTTTTCTTCTTCCTATCTATCTCTCCTCCATTCTCGTTCCTTCATCTCCTTGCCTTCTCCTCACATCGTTCTCTCACTTTACAAACTCCCACCTCGCATTTCTGCCTCCCTCCCCATATCCTATTATTCCATCCGACTACCTACCTTACACCCTCGCGGCACTTAGCGCCCGGAGACGCGAGACTGCTCGGGGTGAGGCTCGAAATGTATCTCCTGCCCTGCCACGCACCTGGGTCCTGCTAAGCCATACCCCTCGGATAATAAGCACGTATTTGTCCGATGCACGTTGGGCGTGGTTTAATGGGAGCCCATTGGATTATGGGACACGACCATTGGCCAAGTGGTTAGGAGGGACTTCTCTGAGTGTCTCTGCCCTTTCTTCTGGTGATTCCTGCTCCGGTTGTCAAGAAAAAACGATTCAAAGCTTGTTTGATTTGGTGCTCCCAGTACGGGTGTGGTCTACGGTTTTCGGGTACGATCTCAGGAAGTGAACGACAGTTTCTGCAACTTTTTTATATGAGGAAAACATTTTTTTTGTGAGGTAATGGCACAAGCGTGACTTTTACCTCAATCACAATCGCCATTCTTAGTTACCCACAAACTCGAACAGAAGTTATTCCTCAAGGAGCCAGTAATTTTTCAAGAAAAAGGAACTTATGGTATGAGCTTGAGAGAGAAAACATCCATTTGTCAATAGCTAAGCCTTTGATCTTAGAAAAATAGGAAATCATGGATTAAAAAATTTTATCTACCTTTCTTTTCCTTTGATCTTATTATAATGTGTGATCTAATCCTGTCTATAACCCTGTATTGTTCCTTTTAGACGTTAATTCTAATATAATGAACTTTTATTTTATTGGGTATGTACAGCTCATTGAAAAAAGAAAATTTATAGTAAAAATTTGCAATTTTAATTAAACACCAATCCATTTTTACCCAACGCAATGCCATTTTCAATTTTTCTTAAATCATGGATATTCGTAATTTACTGTGTTACCCCTAAAACCATTTCTTATGCAAGTAATTTAAAATATACCTGATGGCTGCGTAAAAAACTTGTCAATTTTACTATCAACCGCTCATTGAATGTTTGACCAGAAACACCTTACCATTCTTACTAAATCGTAAGCTACCAGCTCAGTGTGCCAGTGACGCTAAGATCATAATAGTAATTCTTATAAAACCTATGATCCAAGATTAATGATTATATATTATTATTATTATAATTAGTATTCCACCGGTGAAGGTAGGTTTAAATGGACATTTATTTCTTCCCACCCCCTACATTTTACACAATGTCCCTCTTCAGGCCCTCATACCTCCTGCCACCCATCATTCCATACCAGCTACCCGTTCTTCTCCTCCCTCTTCCCCGCTTACCCAACGCTCTTCCCTGAATCACCTCCTTCAAAACACGATCTCCTTTATTACCTTTTCCATCCACACCTTCTGCTTTCTCCTAATTTCATCTATCAAATTTCTATCCTCTCCTACCAATTCTAGCACTTCATCGTTCTACTTCCTTTCGACCCACTTTACTTTCTCCATCCTTCTAGACACCCACATTTCAAAAGCCCTAAGTCTATTTTCATATTCTTTTCGCATAGCCCACGTTTCCGCCCCACATAGTGTAACGCTCCATATTGAACTTTTCACTAGTCTTTTTTTCACCTCTCTACTTAAAGCCCCTGTCATTAGTTCACGTCCACGAGTAAAAGCTTCTTTTGCCATTGCAATTCTCTTTCTCACTTCAATGCTGCAATACCCTTTTTCTTCCAACACACTATATTAAATTGCTCTACCTGCTCTAGCTTCTGACCTCATACTTTCATCGTAATACTGGTCCTTTTTGTTCTTGAAAATCGCATTACTTTCGTTTTTTTCTGTTTTATCTTCATCCCGTATCTTTGACACTGTCCCTGCAACGCATCCAGCATTTTTTGCAAGCCGCGGGTTGACTGGCTGACAAGCGCTTGGTCATCCGCAAACCTCACTGATTTGATCAATTTCCCCCCGACCTTTACTCTAGCCTCCAGCGCATCCCAAGTCTATCTCACCATTTCCTCCGAGTATATGTTGAAAAGTACCGGCGATAACGGACAGCCCTGCCTAACTACCCTCCCTATTGTGGCCCAATCCGATTCTCCATCGGCTACTCTCACTTGCGCCTTCTGCGCCATGTATAAAGTCCGAATCAGTCTCCTGTCCCTGCAGTCTACTCCTATCTTCCGCAATATTTCCATTAACTTGCCCCTCCTCACTCTGCCGAACGCCTTTTCGAAATCAACAAATCACGCGAATGCATTCTGATTGTATTCTAGATTCCTTTCCACTAGTATTCTTATCACTGCAATCGCATCTCGAGTGGCACTCCCCTTCCGAAATCCAAATTGATCCTCGCCTAGGAATTCATTTGCTATATTTTCCATTCTCCTATTGATGATTCTAAGCACTACCTTTGCCGCATGAGAATTCAAACTTATCCTTCTATAGTTTTTACATTCTTTTGTCACCCACTTTTTCGGTATAGGTTTCAGTACGGTTTTTACAAAATTCTACGGCCAAGCCCCCTCTTCGTATATTCTACAAACAAATTTATAAAATCTGTCCCTTCCCCCTCTTCCTAGATTTTTCAGAAGCTCCACTGGGATGTTATCTAACCCCACCGCTTTTCTTGCCTTCATTTCTCGCAGTGCCTTCTCTATCTCACTATCCAGTATTCCGGGGCCCAGGTCATCCTGATCTACGTTCTTTTCCTCTTCTATGTCCAAGTTCCTATGTCTATTTTCGCTATCATACAGTTCCTCATCATATTCCCTCAAACGACGCCGGATCTCCTCTGGTTCCATTGCTAAAGTTTCCCTTCTGTTGTTGCACGGGACCGTTTTCCATTTCTTGACTCCCGATAACATTCTAACCTTTGAGTACAGACTGCGTATTTCTCCCTCTCTCTGAAGTCTCTCCATCACCTCGTATTGCCGACTCCACCATTTTTTTCTTGCTCTCCTGTTGTTAATCTCCTTATAACGCCTTTTGCCTAGCTCTGTATTTATATTTTTCCATTGTCTTCTTTCCTCGATCCTTTCCATCATTTCCGCTGTTACCCATGGTTCTTGATCCTTCTAGCATCTACTGTTGCTATTTTTTTTCTCAGCTGCTTCTTTTATGCCTGTCTTTATCTCTTCCCACCCTCCATATATTGTTCCTTTTCCCTCCTCTTCCCTCATGTATCTATCCATAATCTCCTGATATTCCCTCCTCTTCCCTCAAATCAGATGCTTTACATCCCACCTTTCTATTTTCCTTCCTACTTTCAGCCTTTTTAGTCTCATCTCACATTTCATCACCAACAAGTTATGGTCGGAGTCGGCATCTGCACCTGGGAAACTATGCGAGTTCTATACGCTGCTGTTCCTGAATCTTTGCCTAATCATGGTGCAGTTCAGTTGGTACCTTCCAGTATCCCGCGGCATTTTCCATGTGTACCTACGCCTAGGGTGGTGTTTAAATCACGTGTTAGTAATCACTAAATTATTCCTCCTACAGAACTCCACTGCCTTCTCGCCCTGGTCATTCCTTACACCCAGACCATACTCCCCTACTTCACTTCTGTCCCTCCCTTCCCCTACTACAGCGTTCCAATCTCCCATAACTATTAGGTTCTTCCTGCCCTTTACTTTTTCGTTTAATTCTTCCTACTGGTCATGTACTTCGTCTACTCCTTCTTCTCTATGTCCCCCTGTCGGCATGTATACCTGTACTACACCCAGAGGCGTAGCGAGGGGGGGCGGTCCGCCCCAGGCCCCGATTTCAGCATAGGCCCCCAAATTTTAGTTTTCCCCGTTTTTATCAGACCCATAAAAACCTTGGTTATAATGAATAATTGGTTGTATGAGCTGTCCTTTGAACTACATCGTAAACTTCGTAATAAATGAATTGATGAGCAAAGAAACTGTAGGCACGCGTGGTCCGTTGGACCGTGACGTGCGACAAACGCAACAGAAAGAGGTTCAATAAAATAAAAGGGGATAGAGAAAGAAAGTCATGAATGGGAGATGGGAAGGGGAAATGAGGATAGGCGCTTACCGGAGGATGAAATACGGCAGCTCCGAATGGTGTAGGAGACGAAAAACTCTCAAAAGCCTCTCTTGATCGTGGCACTGTCAGCGGCCAGCGTAGGAAGACGACTCCCGATGCGCCGGGTTTTTCTCCCTCTCCTCCTTCTCACGAACTCACCTCACCAGCGCCAAAGGGAAGGCAAGGGAAGTTGGGAAAGGGAACCCTAACAAAGAAGACACGCAATGCGCTTACGTGCGAACATACCGCCCCCCGTGAATTTCCCAGAAATTAACTATTACTTAACCAAACAGTAGGTGAAGAGGCGAAACGCACAAGAGAAATGGCGAGATATGGTGAAAGTATACAAATATTCTACGGGAAAAAAAACTAAAATAGACATTCTTGCCGATTGGGACGCTCTCGCAAGAAAATAGACCCTTAACAAATGAGGTGAAGGGACTAAAGCTACTTTTCACTCTCAGAGGCCCATCAGAGAGACTTAAAGGGGAATATGGGTCGGGCCATGGAAGGGTGATTAATGCGAAGAAAGGAAAAAGGTTCTAACTCTAAACCAAACAACGAGAGCGGCTCGACCGGCTAAATATAAATTTGAAGAAGAAAAAATAACTTATTGTGATGTCGGTAATGGCTCCAACTTCACAATCGGTCTCGTTAGAGTACCTGATGAAGTTTTTAATTCCGCAACCCTAACAACACCTGCTGAGTCGGGATAGACTTTGATAATTCTTCCCATTTTCCAAAGGGAAGGGGAAGATTGGAATCTCGCAGCAGAACTAAATCACCAATTTTGATGTTTCCGATTTCTCGCGTCCATTTAGCCCGCTGCTGCAAAGTGTGCAAATATTCTTGAGACCACCGTCTCCAAAAATGTTGAAACACTTGCTCAATGAGTTTCCATCGAGTGGGCAGACGCAACGCATCTCCCGCAATGCTCTCTGGCAAACCTATCAGAGGACGACCGACAAGAAAATGACCGGGAGTTAAACAATCTATCTCTTCAGGATCGGATGACTTTGGTGTCAGAGGTCGTGAATTTAACACGGCTTCAATTTTACAAAAGAGTGTAGAAAACTCTTCGAAATTTAAAACTTGGCCGTGGAGAAATCTGCGTAAATGATATTTTACGGACTTGATTCCTGCCTCCCATAGTCCGCCAAAATGCGGAGCGGATGGTGGGTTGAATTTCCATTTGATTCCAGACTCCGGATAGACTGATGTCAGTGCTTCTTTATGGGAGGAGGATCTTATCAACCGATATAGTTCTGTTAAACATCGATCCGCCCCGACGAAATTAGTCCCACAATCGGAATAGATGATACTAGGAATTCCTCGCCGCGCTATGAAGCGTTGGAACGCCGCAATGAATGCAGGCGTAGATAACGAGGTTACTAACTCTAAATGTACCGCTTTGGTCACAAAACAAATAAATAAACATAAATACGCCTTTCCAATGGCTGAATTCCGTCTAGTACTCAACTTGTACGAAAATCCTCCTCCATAATCCACACCTACGGAGGAAAAGGTTCTCTGCGGCACAACCCTATGCGTAGGCAGATCTGACATAATCGGTTGTAGCGTCATGCCCCGATATCGCGAGCATACAACACATTTCAGAATTTCCGACCGAATGACTGATCTTGCAGACAATATCCAAAATTGTCTGGAAAGCAATGCTTCCACAGCGCGAGGACCGCCGTGGAGCGATACCAAATGATAATGTCGCACGATCAAACGTGACAGGTGACTATCTTTGGACAGCAAAATAGGGTGTTTGATATATGATGACAGAGAAGAATGTGAGAGTCTGCCACCCACCCTAAGAATTCCAGGGGGTTCTAAGTATGGACGAAGTCGTGCCAAACTGGGATGAATGTGCTGCCCCCCTTTTTGGGTTAATTCAATTGCCTTCTGAAAATGGTGATCCTGATCAACTTTTACTAATTGAATCAGAGCCTGCGAAAATTCTGATCCCGATAAAGTAAGATCATTAGGAGATGATTTCCCCTTAACTGAAGCGATGAATCTCAGAACATACGCGAACGATCGAACTAATTTAATGTAAGACGAGAATCTATTCATCCAGGTCAGTAAATTCTCCTGCCTGACAAGACTCACTATAGAGTTGATTGTTTTTAATTCTGGTAATGAAGATAATTTTAGGTCCAAGCCACTTTCTACAGGCCATTTATCTTCCGACCACTGTAGAAAAGAGGGCCCTTCCCAGAATAATGTGGAGTCTTGGAATTGGCGAGGTGACATTCCCTGCGAAGCACAATCTGCTGGATTTTGTGCGGAGTTAATATGATGCCACATAGAGCATGGAAAATAATCATTGATAATTGAAACTCTGTTGGCAACAAAAATTTTTAACTTATATAAAGGTGTCTTCAGCCAAGCTAATACAATGCTGGAATCTGTCCAGGCAACAGTACGCGAAATGTGAATTCGATCTTTTAGAGTATTGAGGATACGATTAAGTAATTTAGTGAGTAACAGCGCAGCTAAAAGCTCTAACTTTGGGATGGTGATATTGGTTTAATGGGAGCCACTCTTGTCTTAGCTGCTAAGAAACTGACCTTTAGTTCACCACTAGTAGTTAAGACGCGTACATACACTACCGCAGCATAACCCTTTTCAGACGCATCGCAAAAACCAAAGAGCTGATTTTCTTGCGCGATCGGGGAAAATGCATACCTGGGAATGCGGATTTTGGTAAGCACTGGCATCTGAGACACGAATTCTGTCCATCTCAGTCTAGCGGATTCAGGAAGTGGATCATCCCAACCAATTTTCAAAGTCCAAAGAGACTGCAAAAAGCATATTGCCCAAAAAACGACTGGAGCAGCACCACCAATTGGGTCGAATATTCTCGCAATACTTGACAAAATCATCCTCTTAGTATTGGCAGAAGGATCAAACTCAACATGATAAGAAAATAAATCAGATTTAGGGGCCCAAGACATTCCTAACACCTTCAGTGATGCAGATTCTGATGCTTCAAATTGTATAGTGGCTTCACACTCCTCTTTCGGAAAATTAATTAATAATTCATCAGAGTTGCTTGCCCATTTGCCCAATGGGAATCCTCCTAAAGAAAGTAATTCGATGAGCTGTTGTTGCAAGACCAAAGCATCCGAAATAGAATTTGCTCCCGTAACAATATCGTCAACATACATGTCCCGAAGAAGAGATTGAGCGGCCACAGGAAATTTTTCTCCTTCGTCACTCGCTAATTGATGAAGAGTGCGGATGGCAAGATAAGGAGCAGAGACAACTCCATACGTAACGGTATTTAATTCGAACTCCTGAAGGGCTTGAGAGGAATCTTCTCGCCACAAAATGTGCTGAAAGCCACGGTGTTCAGGAGATACTAATATTTGGCGATACATTTTGCAAATGTCTGCAATGAATGCAATTAAGTGAGTTCGGAATCCCACTAACACAATCAAAAATATCATTTTGGAGCTTGGGACCGGTGAGCAATGCATCGTTAAGTGAACTGCCACTCGAAGAGCGAGAGGAAGCATCAAAAACAACCCTCAATTTCTGACCTTGAGGGGTGGATTTATGAACTCCATGATGAGGAAGATAATAAAACCCTGCTGATGAAGCAATTGACATGTGGCCAAGACTCTCATACTCTTTCAAAAATTTGCAATAACTGGCCTTTAACCTTGGTCGCTGTGACAATTTACGTTCCATGCCCATACACCTCTTTGCAGCCTGGGAATAAGAGTCTCCCAGAGACGGTGGCTCGCTTTTGAATGGCAAGGAAACGATATATCTTCCCGAGGCATTCCTTCGATGAGTTTTCGTAAACAGCTCCTCACATCGAACCTCATCAGGATTTTGAGCGACTTGAACGGTGGATTCCTCCAATTCCCAAAACCTCTTCAGTTGACTAACCAGAGGAATTTCCTCTAAAACACATAAAGAGGTTTCACAAGGAGGAGCCTTATGAGAACTATTCAAAATATTTCCCATCAAGATCCATCCAAAAATGGAATCGATTAGAATCAATTCACAATCTTCTAAAGTTTTCCGCCCCCCAAGGAAAACCTTAGGGAATAAATCCATTCCCAAAATAACATCTACTAAATTCGGTTTGTCGAATTCCGGATCCGCTAAATGAAGATGAGAAATGGTGCTTCGAATAAAGGGCGGAAGTGGAATTGGTGGAAGCTCCGAAGTTAGCTGGGGTAGGATTATAGCCTTGGTATTCAATACCGGCATAGAAGTGTGAGTCGGCGAAAGCGATAAAACAGTGCAACCTTCCGGCCGCCTCAGAGGGGTTTGAGACAACCCAAAAAGAGATCCATGATAAGGCAACACGGGTAGACTCAACCGTCTAACCGCTGCCGAGGAAATAGCAGACACTTGACTCCCAGGGTCAACCATTATTCGAAGAGGAACGGTTAGCCCGTGATTATTACGGACATGAACAACTGCCGTTCCGAGAACGGTCAAGTGCGTCGGTTGGCAGCTAACACAAGACGCAAGAGCAGAGGAGGAGATCTGCGTCTGTAAAGGCGGGAGAGACTCGGCCGTTTGACTCGGCGAGGATGACGACGGAATGGGAGGACGATTAATTTGCTCCGAATTTTGTTCCGAGTGCAACGTTGTATTGTGATATCTGTTGCAAATAGTACAGCACATATCCCTCTGCTGACACCTCGGAGCCCAATGACCGGGCTTCAAACAATTAAGACAAAGTTTTCTCGATCGTACAAAGGACGCATGATTAGCGATGGTCATCTCGAGATATTTAGGGCATCTAACAAGAGAATGATTGGATGAGCATAGAAAACAGCGTTGGATAACTCGTTGCCCTTTCTCCTTCACGGAGTGCATATCGCCGACGGAGATCGGCATAAGAACTCTTGCCGTTGGCGGAGACTTGCGCGAAACGGAGGCTTTCGGATTAGGGCCATACGACGTTTGTAAAACCTTGATCCTTTTCTTGACGAAACTCAAAAGTTGAGTAACAGAGGGAAAAGGCTCATCACCCAATGTCTCTTCAAAGAGGGCAAGAGTTTCTGCGTCAACCACACGAGCAGCTAATCTAAATAATATAAATTCCCCTAAATCAGGAATATTTAAAGTTTTCAGAGCAGCATGAATTTCAGAAAAGGTATTAACAAATTGTTGCATTACTGACAATGACCCCGAAGAAGAAACGGGAAATTCCAGCACCTTGTCTAAATAATCGAATCCCAGAATTCGAGGATTGTCATAATGCTCGCATAACTCCTTCCATGCTGAACTATAATGGGCTTCGCCAAATGGGACTGAAGCGATAAGCGCTGAGGCCTTTCCTTGAAGAGCTGCCTTCAAATAGGAGAATTTCTCCACCGAAGCAATGTCGGTTCTATCGTGCACCACAGACTTGAATAAATCACGGAATCCAACCCAATCGGAGAAAGCCCCTGAAAATCGAGGCAATTCGATAGTGGGAAGGCGCGACCTTTTATTGTGCGTGGATGCATTATCCGCAGGCGTACGCTCATTTGTGGCGGAAGGATTCACTGATCGACGGGAAATGGAAAGACTAAAATAAAACTTCTCTTCCACCTCTTCGCCCACACGCATATCCTCCGCACAGACATTGCCTTGATTACTGCTGTGGCAATATTCAAAGATCTTATCCTGAGCCTCGAGGAATCCTGAATAAACGGTTTCCAATTGGGAGCAGCGAATTAGAAAAATCTCCAGCTTTGGATGACTTAACATGTCCGAACCGGAGCTGTCGAGCTCCTTAGCAAGAGAAAAAGCTGCACCCACAGTGCAACGAAACTGATCGCGTTTGAAACGCAATAACTTCAGCTGCGAATCGAATTGCTCCCGAGTACACGCTCCCTTCTTTTTCGCCCCTTCACCTTCAGCCATGGCTGAATGAAATAATCAAAAAACTCCCGAAAAGAACATAAACTTTCTCGAAATAGTTGCCCCGGGCTTCGGTACCAGAAACTGTAGGCACACGTGGTCCGTTGGACCGTGACGTGCGACAAACGCAACAGAAAGAGGTTCAATAAAATAAAATAAAAGGGGATAGAGAAAGAAAGTCATGAATGGGAGATGGGAAGGGGAAATGAGGATAGGCGCTTACCGGAGGATGAAATACGGCAGCTCCGAATGGTGTAGGAGACGAAAAACTCTCAAAAGCCTCTCTTGATCGAGGCACTGTCAGCGGCCAGCGTAGGAAGACGACTCCCGATGCGCCGGGTTTTTCTCCCCCTCCTCCTTCTCACGAACTCACCTCACCAGCGCCAAAGGGAAGGCAAGGGAAGTTGGGAAAGGGAACCCAAACAAAGAAGACACGCAATGCGCTTACGTGCGAACAGAAACAAAGTATGACCACCGACTTTGGAAGTTTCTAGGCCCACCGTACAGCAATGGCATAAGCCCCGACGAGCACAACAAGAGAAGAGGGCAAGGCGAAGCAGGTCGCGCAGAATTGCAGACGAGGAATCAGCTGTTCGTCACTCGTCACCCACCCTACCCTCCAGCAATTGTAAGTCAACCCTCTATGCAATGAAGGTGATGCCCCAATGCCTCAATTCTTCATGCCGTACCTATTAAATACCACTGCCGATGTAAAAGCATGCTTACGTAAATTTCCTCCGGCCATAAGCTCGTACTTGTACTTACATCAAAATTCTTATGTGTTAGGATGCATTGAACCTAATATTCTGTGAATTCTGAGATACATGACGTAATCTATTGATAAATAGTTGATTCTGAGTCTGCAGGAATACAAGAAAAAGGCATCTTCCTATTATACTTGCGTAGACTATGTCAATGTTATAAATTCCAAATATTCCCCATACCGAATAGCGCCCCAGGCCCCCAACCATGTTGATACGCCTCTGAATACGACTACATTTGCCGGCTTCGCTTTGATATCGATTGCTAGTATTCTATCGCCTACCTGTCCCTCGTTCATTACCCTTTTTCCTAATGTTGCATTCAATACAACTGCTTCTACCCATTGGCTCTCTTTCCCTCGACTGTATATAACCCTGTACTTTTCACTCCAGAAGTCCCCCTGGTCTCTTCATCTTACTTCGCTTAATCCCAACAAATCGATCTCCCCCCTCTCCATTTCACGCTTAATTTTTTCTAGTTTTCCTGCCCTTAACATCGTCCTAATGTTCCATATCCCGATTCTTAGCGTTGTTGCTCTTTTTGTTTTCTTCTTCACTGCTGCTGCTGCCGTTGCTGCCGTCTTTCTTTTCGCTCAAGGATGTCGTGAGATGACGACCGCAGAGTCCTTGCTTACCCTGCTGCCGGGCACGACATACGTCCCACTAATTTTGTCCCGGGCCCCAAATTTGTCAGGATTCAATTCTCTATTGTTCAAGTTCATTTTGTTCTTGGAAGAGTTTAATTGAGGTGTATTCCCATTTGCCTGCCTCAATAGTGTTTTTAACGTGACACATTGATAGGCCGCCCCACTGGGGACAGACGCCTTCTCACAGCCACCTCACTGAGAAACAGACACTGCGAGTACGGTACGTGGACTACGTTTCGTCAGGCTCTTACCCTTTGTCCTATCTGGCATGGGTGACTCTACTAGGAGCAATATTAGTTGCTCCCGCCAGTGCAACTCTAGGGGTCACGTGAACACGCAAGCCCCAATCCCACGAACACAAGGCGTAGTCCATGGGGAAGGGAAAATATATTTCTCTTTAAAAATCATCTAAAGTTTGAGCTGCATTTTGATTCTTAAGAAATAAAAAAGGCAGAAAACGGCTAACAGGAACTTTTCACAACCATCAATATCAGTATAAAATTCATGGCGATGATTACCTGTAACTATCAATTCTCTCATAGCTTAATATTTAGAAAAATGGCTAATGATCGTGCTGACAAAGAGTTTATATTAAAAATCTTTTTCTCAGCTTTAAATATGCTTACTGTCGAGAATGAAGACAGAGAAATAAGCTGCATTATAGCACTTCATGAAACATAGCCAGGCGAGACCATTTAATCCATTGATTTAACGTTAGTAAATTAATTGACTCCATGTGAGACAAATATTGTCATTTTTATCTCTAACAAATCTCTCTTTTATGAGCACCATCCACAAGGATTTTGAGCAGCAAGAAGTATCTTCTGATCTTTCAAACTGTCTCACCTCTTGTCAAATCCGAGCTAGTTTAACTTATATTTTTCGGAAGGAGTCGTACATTTAATTCATTCGGGGCATTAAAAACTTCTCCTCGTTGTGACAGTTCTTTCCCGTCACCATAAACAAGGGCTGAGCCCGATCCAATTCCTTCTTGTTGAATTCTAATCGAACACTCCACCCTCTTGTAAGGATTGCTACAATCCAGTCATCGCCCCTCCCCTCCCTCTCTCTGTCTGTCTTCTATTCGATCCGTCATCTCCATACCTGCCACACAGTCCTCCAACTGTTTTCATTCACCCTCAGCAGCGATCAAGCGTAAGCCTCCTACCTAGCTGGGTAACCCGACTTTTAGATAAAAATGATAGCTGGAAAAGTCTACTGAATGAAAAGAAAATGCTACTGGTCGGTTGAAAGGATTAAGTCGGGAATCAGAAAGAGAGAATGTGAGAATCACATGCCTTATAATGAGGAACGCAAAATTTGCGAAATTGATAATAAGAGATAAACGTATGGATCACATAAAAAGTGCATTTCAGGTCTACAATTTAATTTAATTGAGAAAAATCAGCGAGGAGTGTTAGAGAAAAAGTACGGATGAACGCAAAACCAAAACTTTTCCTGGTAATTAACGGGCAATATATAGCGAAACGAGTAAAAAAGCAAAACCTTATCATAAACAGTCAATAATAAGAAGAGAATACACCTACTAGTAGAGCACGCTGTTTTACTACAGTGAGGTAAGGACTATAATAGCAACAGAGAGGTTAAAACTGAAAATATTTGAAATATGGTTCTACCGAAGAATGACTAGGATTAAACCGACTAACCCAGTGACAAAGGAAAAACTACTAAGACGTTGGCCTAATGAAGACAATCACCTTGGGATATGTGAACGAAAAGAATGAAAATGAAAGGCCTTGTATTAGATATATTTTTGCAAGTAGTAAGGGATGTGAAAGAGAAGAATTATGCGGATATAAAGAGGTTAGCCGATAATTACATGCAGCCGAGAGCTGCATCAAATCAAACCTATGCTTGTTGACTGATGACGACGTATAAGAAACTTAACATAACTATTCTTCCTCGCAATATTTTGATTTAGGGAGTTACATAAATCACAGAAAAAGCTATAAATGTTAAATTTCCCCCATTTATCGTTCCTCTAATGGTTCAATCAGAATCAGTCTGGTTCAGAGATAGGTGCACTCCAAGGACCTTACCTATGAAAGCCACGAAGACCTCCAATTCCGGTCTCCGCACCTGTCCTCGTGCCACCCCCGCGCCTCCTCCCGGCGTCGAAGCACCCTTCACCAACTCGCCCCCGTCAACCCGGCCGAGTGGGCGTCGCATTCTCTGGCTGGGAGCGCTTTCCCAGGAAGGCACCCGCGTTGACGTGGCACGCCGTGGCGGATTGATTCAAAGCGCACCTCCGCGGAGTGCCTGAAAAAAAATAAGCTTAGGTGAGGTGATGTGACTCAGAGAAGCCGACGCAGGCCTACCTTTCTTTGGTCGTTCTCACGGTCGCTCTAGATGACATGAGTTGTCCTCAAAAAGAGAAGACTGGGTTTGCCAGTCTCAGCCAGGGTGATTGAAAGTTATATCAAGAAGGCCCTCATCCCATCAATCTCCAAGGTGTGAACTACTTTCACACCAAAAAAAGATATGGTCAGTTCATACTTCACTGTTGTGATATTTTTAGCTCGAAATATTACTCTTCTTCCGATTTCGGAGAAAGGATGTGGCTATAAATGTTTGGAAAACATTATGGCATTGTAAATTTCATGGATTCAAAGTCCCCCACAGGTATTGTGGCTGCCTCAATCATACCCATATTATTAACTACTAGGTATGGGCTTAATTTAGATTAGAAGGAGTGAAGTATCCTACGAAGTTAGAGTATCTTGAAAAACATACCCACTGGTTGTAAAATTCTGAAAAGATACGTCGGGAAAAATATGAATCAGATTTAAGTAAGAAAAATTAGTGAGATATCGACTGTTTCCTGATAAATATACCCGAGTGAAATAATTTAAATTGGCAATACCTTTGGGGGATCAATAACCGATAACTCGAGAATAAATGGAGAAACTCTGCAGGTGCCAACACTCGAAGCACTTATCACGGCTTAAGACCCACATAAAAAATTTCCTATGCAATTACCATCTCATACGTGTACACAATATATCAAACATTAAAGAGACAGAAATTATACTTCGGAGTTCTGTCTAGTGATACTATACTATACAAGGTATAGGTACAAGGTATAGGTAGGGATATAGGCATAGGTAAAGTTAATGTAACCAACTAACCAAATGTACTAAAAATGATTAAATTATGTCCCGCGCCATACAAATTAAACTTTTAATGATTAAAACAAACACTCAATGAACTCCATAAATATAACTCAGCGATAAGGTATTGGAAGACGTGTGTAGGTATGCATACAGGGTATCGCAGAGTACCGGCAAGTATTCATCTTATTCTACTTTTTTCAACCAAATTTACCACCAATTTCCAATGCTATGATGTAATAATCACAAAGATGAACTTTTAGGACAATCAGGATAAAAGATTTATTAAATGACTTTAAAATTTAAAGTTTTCGAAAAAATTAAATTAGATTAAATATCTCCACCTAAACTGCAACTATGGATATTGAGGATTCATTAGCAGGTACGCTATATTCACGGTACCTCGGGTGTTATTTCATTCGTTTCATATCTTAAAATATAATTGATACGAAGATAAACAGGTATATTACAAACATGCTTATAAGGTCATCGTTTTTGTTGATTCATCAGCCAAGGTCGGAACAAAATTGCATCAAATTTTTTCAACTAGATAGTCCATATCTGACTAACCCAATGGAAAATCCATTCTTCAATCTAATTTTTTGGTTACTCAAAATAATTCTCTTTTGCTATTCCTCTCAAAAGTGCTAAGATTTGGGAACATAATTTGGAAATGCTCATTTCATTTCTCTAATTCATTCAATCGTAAAGCGATTCCTTTTTTAATTATTTATTTCAAAACTAACAATTTCCTTTCCGAGTAAATTATCTATGCAATTGCTATGGAAAGAAGCAATATAAGGAAACAAATGTGGTTGCGGGATCCAATGTTTTCTCTAAAATGAAACAAGTGTCGGCAACTCTCCGACCTGGTTTCCATTACAGCCACAGGCCATTGAATTCTCAAAGTAAAGAAGCCCATCAAGTTACATGTTGATTAGACTAAGCACTAGAAGAACAGAAAAAAAATCAATCTACTATAAAAGAATTACTATCAGATGGAAGTCTGAGAAAACAATGGATGATGAATTATCGTATGAATGGATAATCGTATGGATTAAGGATTATCGTATGAATTTGGTGAGTAATAAGAAATAACCTATATCATTACTTAATAATGTTGACTGTTTACCCTAGAATATCTTTAATAAAGCCTTTAAAATACATAAAAAAACCTAAGCTTTTACAGGTAAGTTAAACTATCGATAATTTTTTTGAGAGACAGATCGTGGAACAGAAAATTTTAAAATGTGTCTCTTTGAGCGTACGAAAATGGGCAATAATATTTTCAACTGAAGTTGCCCAGAAGGTAATTATAGTATGTACTGTTTATTTCATAGACATTTCTGATACCTGCAACAACCATTGATTGCATTCGATGTAATAGCCAAATTCTGTATGATGGTAAGAGTAATATTAAATAGTGTATGCATGATGGTTGATTAGAATGTTGTAATAGAATTGTAACTTTTAAAGTATGCTCGTAGGACATACTGGGTGATTATTAACACTCTAATGCACAGCTAGGAGGTCGCACAGTGGATGTAAATGAATGAGGGCAAGAAATGGATAGTGAGGGAGCTGGAGAGTGAGGGAGAAGAGGGGGCGTCAACGCGCGTCCACTCCCTCGCCTCCATTCCCACGACACATTTCCCGCTCTCCTACTCCTCCCAAAACATCAATCCATCACCCCAACCCGCCGTACACCAAATGTCTTTTGAATCGGCTGAGTGGGCCCACGCGCCCTTGCTAATCTCTTCTTTCTCCCCCCCCCCCCCCCGCCCCTCCCCATCACCCTCGGCATACCTATTTCATTCCCCCGCACGATGGGGTGGGGGCTAGGGCATATATAAAGGCTGAAGGAGGGCGTTACATTATGCGGCTCATCTCCTTATGCGGAGATCTTTAGCGACGGTTAATCCCAACAGCGTATCGGACTTCATGAAAGGCAATGAGCGAAAGAGGCTGAATGCGGAAATTATCTGGATCCGTTCTCCGGCCGCGCCGAGGGATTTTTCTCTCGTGGCATTCTTTCCCGGTCGAAAGGAGTCCATTGTGAAAGATTACAAGGTTTTTGGAAGTTTCGTCCATCGTCCGTCACCGAATTATACTAGATTTATGCGTGGGATGAATTGGGACAGGCGTGAAAACGAAGTACGAATGTCAGTGAGCTGATATTTTATTTTTTATAAGTATGAAGGAGAATGGTTTCCATTTCAAGGATATCCAGAGTTGCAAAGTGAGTTAGTTGCTGAGCCACTCTTAGGTGATCGTATTTGATCTGAGATTATAACCTCTCATGACATAAAAACTTTCATGATAAATAATGAGCAATAAGATGTAGTGAAACTGATGTAATTGCTGTATTATTGATTACATTTGGGAATGTTCAGATTCGAATCCCGGTGTTATCATATTTTCAGTTGTATATTTGACAACGTTAGAGAGTCCTATAAACATCACTTTGAGTTGAGTACTACGCCCATTGGACCCATGGAACCACTTAGCAACCCATGGACCACTTGACAACTTAATTCAACATCAAGCAAACGACGACGACGACGACTCTCCAATCTTCTCCCTTCAATAGCAAAACACCTACCTCTTCCCACATACCCATCTACCCCTAATGGTCACTCTTCCAAAGGGGACAACAACTGTAGATATTTTTGAACAAACTTAACTCCCCAAATGAGCAAGAAAATCTTCGCTGATTCCTTCTTCCTTTATTCATAAAATCCTGGATTTGAAACAACATTAATTTTGATAATCAAGTAAAGAAAAGGCACTTTTCAAGACAACTCCTACTCCTTCTATCCTCCAATAATTTCTCATTGAATTTCAATGGATCACCTAGCGTTTCGGGCAGTGATATTAGAAAACAGGAGATCATTTAAAATTATGACATCCATACCACCTAAGAGAAGACCTGAAAATAAGGTAAAATTGATGATTCAAGTTTAATAAATTGAGTTCCACTGATACAGCTCTATTCTCTATGTTCCTCTTGCCTCCTTAACCAAGATCTTCATCTAAAATCTCTAGACGCCACAAACCAGCAGTTCCCGCATAATATGCTGTAATAATGAGGGAATATATTTTTTGGTATTCCATCATCTTTGAAATATCGTGTTTTGGTGCCACCATAAACATACTGTCGGGAAAATTTGAAGAAGAAGCTGAAAAATGAAAAATAGTTTGTTTTACATTTAAATATGATGATGATGTAGCTCTTCCTTCAGCCAATAACGCTGATCAGAAATTCATATTACTCCCCCAGTAATTTAATAAATATCAGTCTTACTCGTCAGACGCGCATTTCTATTCAAATTAAAACCATTCTCGTGAAAAAGTAAAATAGTAGACTAAGAGTGGATGAAAAGCCTGCTCAACTCAGTCGAGGCGAAGTAAGACGAGGGAGAAGAACCGGGATTTATTATTTTTTTCACCCATTAAACTGGATTCGTAAATCAGATCCGTAAATCACTGCTGAATGATGGAGACAGATAGAGAGAGGGAGGGAGAGAATAAAAGGGAGAAGAGGCGACGGTAAAATAAAAGGACGAAATTACCCGGAAGCGTTATATACCTAACTACTAAACGCGTTGGCGGCTCGGGCGACGGAGATTATTAAAGTCGGGTGCTTGAGTTAAAGGCGGCCTTGGTGGAACTTTTTCGAATGAAGGGAGAGAGATCGAGAGATGGAGAGGGAGAGAGAGGAGGAGAGATTCGTGAAGGGAAGGAACCCTTATACGCTCTCCCTGAGGAAGTCCGCGAGGCTCTGGAGAACAGGTGGTGGGAGGGAGGGGGAGAAACGCCGAGGCCCGCCTCGCATCGGCCGAAGCGACAACGGCGGCGGCGGCCCACTAAGCTGCACACTAAGAGCCGACCGACCAGCTCGCCGCTCGCAGGTGGCTCGGCCGGCTCCGTCAGCGGCGGCAGCGTGGGCGTGAGAGATCGCTCGCGCGCGCGCGCGGGCCAGACCTCTCCCCCAATTTTTTTTATCCCTTTCATTCGATGGGCAGAAGTGCGGTGGGCAGTTTGGAAAAAAGGGGGAGGGGATGACCGTGGAGGCGTGGAACGGATGTTAAAGGATTTATAGAGAGCAGACCAAACCGATAACCTCTTCCATTTGTCACGGCTAATTATTTTGCGCGAGTTATTACTCGTATAAGGTGCTCACTCGTTATTTTTTTCATCATCCCTCGCGTCCTTATTTTAATTTCCACGCAATTCCCCCTCTCACCGCCGATTCCCTTCCCGTACGTGAAAGATTTTAGGCGCTGCTATTTCGGGCTTCGAGGTCTCTCGCCGGTTAAGGAAGTCGCATTGAAGCCATTGCCGTAAAGTTATTTATTGACGTCACTTGCTTCCGAAATTAATTTGGCAAAACAACCTGGAGATTTTTTTGGGCATTTTCTTCAGAGTGCTCATCTATTTATCTAACAAATAGAAATACAAATCACTATTACTCATTAATCAATTTATCATCGTACATTCAGGGACAGACGGCAAAAAATTGTTACTTTAATTTAATTACAAGGCACTAACTCGATCATCAATTACGCAAACTTAATGAATTTATTAAAAGTAATAATAAATATGAGGATAAGCAGAAATTAATTGCATCTAGACAATGAAAGGACAGTGATGAAACCATAAACGTTTCGGATCCAATTGAAAGATAAGACAGAATAGCCAATACTGATGATTGATTGCAATTGCTCCTTTTTTCCCTGCATCGTACAAGGCACCAAACAAACCTCATTGCTCATTTTCCTTCAAAGGTCATCTTGAATTTCCGCCGGAGGCAACAAAAAGTGCTCATCATTAGTTTTTCAAGCATACTTTCTTCATTATTTCCTACCCCACATGTCTTACGAGTGACAAAAGAGTCGTTAAAATTCTAAAATTATAAATAGCTTCTCGGAATATTTAGAGAGTGACGCAATACTGGGGCTCGTATTATCACTACACATTTGAAAACAACATTTATTTTACAGGTGATTATCCGCTGGAACAAGGTATTAGGCCCAAGGAGTGGGTGTAATTCACGGCCGTTATTGCGTCTTGCACAGCTTCCTTCACTCCTTACGTCGAATCCTGAGCGAGAAAGAGCGGAGAAGTTCGGAGAGGGATAAATTGACTTACCGCTCAGGGAGACTGGGATGCGAGTTTTACTATTTGGCGATTATCGGGGCACCATCGGCGGCAGAAGGACCCGAAAGATATATCTTCTTAACGCCGACACCGCTTCACATCCAAGGGCCCACATGATATCGAGTGCAACGCCTCCGCCGAGGACGATTATCAGCCCGCGGGAGCGAATCCTCCACACGTTTAATTTGAAATCACGCGCCGGGTCGTACTTCATCCTCCCGGTGCTATAACTCCTGGCCGTGCCGGGCTTTCTCGCCCTTTCTCCGTTTCCGCCGAGAGGGAGCCCGAGCGCTCTCTTTAAGTTTATGATACGAACGTATTAATCAATCGACCGATGAAGTGGGCGACACAATCCCATTGGAATCCCCGTCCCCTAGGGCGGGAATTGGTTATGGGTAATGAAGGTAGCGGTTTGGAACGCAGCAACCGAACGCAGCCGTGCCACGGACAGGAGGGGAACACGCCCGGACCTCGGGGCGTCCCGAACTAATAAAAAAATAATATATATTTTGGGTGTATAAGAGGACGCCTGGCCCGACCTTTTCCTTTACGCTCCCTCTCCCGGACTCAACAGCAGACTTCAAAAAGACCAAAAGTATAAGACGCTTGGGCATCCTTATATCCCCCATCATTCAACCCCGGGGGCCCTTTGGTTGCATGGAATTCATTTCTGATCAACCCCACCATTTCGATTCCCTCGTTTCCGACCCCTCCTTCGTAACCATTCTAACCTCTCTTGCCCGGTGAGGAGGTTGGAGGGAGAGGAGAGAGGTTGGAGGACTCTTTCTTTTCATGAAGCCGACAAGAACTTCTTGCGGCGTGACTCGAGTGATGTAGGTACGAGGAAGGCATAGGATAGAGAGTTCTGGACTCGGGAATCTCACAATGTCGCGTTTGCGGAGGGCGGTCGTTATTCCTAGTGAATTTTTTTCTTGGGTGGAGATGCCGCGAGATAGCGCGGGATTCCCCCAAAAATGTTTACCGGTCCCCGTGAAAACGATACCCGGGCAGGAGGAGGAAACGAGTCGTTTTTCGGTTCCTCCGAATTTCGGGATATTTGAAGGGGGGTATTTATAGTGGGACAAATCTGTTCCCACTCCCGTGTGTGCCGATGTTTACCAATTCATTCTGATGCTGTAGGTAACACAAAACCACTTCATAGGCCTGGACCGGTCCCGCTTCTAAATTCCGATCAATCGGAATTTCCCGATTCCCTGGAATCTCTACGTGTTTTTTGAATGTTCGTAGCGGTATTGTGACCATCAAGGTAGCAAACAGACTATCTAAGAATGATTTGATGAACAATTATTATGAAACATAAATTATCCTAACCTTTAAGGTGCTTTGAAGATTTCCACAATTGATTCTATACTCAGAAATGTTTATTTATATATATTTATTTGACTCTCCAACTACTACTTTTTGGCTTATGTTGAATTGAAATGGAATAATAGCATAAAAAATTGTTTTCTACTAAGAAATAGATTCAGTTTATTCGAAACAGTCACATGGCAAGCGATAAATGATACGAATCCAAGTATTAAATGGGGATAACTGTGCAACAGTGTTGCCGAAAATTTAACTCAAAAGTTATTCTGAAGAGGGTCAGAAGGGGGACTCTGGATGTAAAAAATCACGAGTAAGTTCTGTTTGGAAGCTTGTGAGACTTTCATTCGCTCTCAGATGAACGGCAAGATGACTTCACGCTGATAGCGATGTTCTGAGGAATAACGAGAGAAGACGATTGGCTGGATGTTGTAAGCCCCGAAATTCACATATTAAATAAAAAAATAAGACAGCGCTGCTAGTGACGTACACAAAACGAAAGGTCCAAGTGATGTCAGACATGATTCTCTTTCTCGCCCAATATTTGATACTCAAATGTCTGAGCACGTTGAAAAGGAAAGGGATGTTGATGACGGTGAAATAGATGTAAGGAAATAAGTCCGTGAACAAAATTACAGGAATACCGCAAAGCACCAATGTTTTGCGGAGATGACACCGAGATTTCGTCACTTGGTGAGGAGCCACGCCGGGCCAAACGGTGAGGAAACAGTTATACAAAAGTGTTGAAACGCATATGAGGGGGTAGAAGGCGATGAGAGAAAAGAGATGTTATTATAAACTCTGAAAAAGGAACAGAAGGTCAAGGCGAGAATTAGCACTAACCACACTTCCCATCCCAAAAGAAAAGATTCCTTCAGCAAGATGAAGGTGATTCGCTTTTTATAACTATATACTCGTAGACATAAGCGTATGACGATTAAAAAATATTCCGTATTTGACTTCATCAATATTTTAACCAAAATCTATTTTAACTTAATAATTCCCAAAGAAGAAAGACTGGTGCAAAATATACGAAATATCAGATATACACAAGAAAGTATTTACTGCATTCCATGCAAAACTATTGGCTTTTATCTTCAGTATATTTGGCTATATTTCATTAGCAATTACCTTTTTATCGTCTCCAGCCAAATTTAATATCAAAGTAGATACGGTGAAATGATATCCAGTAAAGACAAATTTCTTCTGTAAAAAGTGCCTCTTACTTATGGTCTGTAATACTTCATTTCCTATTAAATTTCTGCATCTATCTGAAAAATTTTGACCGATAATTCAACTACTACAACCATACTACAACCTCAAAATTAGATGTATTTTTTCTCATTTGTTATCCTAAATACATCAATTATCACATAAGAGTCCTCAGTTGCGATCATTACCATTTCTACCAAATGAAGCAAAAAACAGCAATATAATAAAGTAAGCAATAAATAACTATATGAAATGTTTACTTTGAATGAATTGTCAAAAATAAATTTCCAGTTACGTGCATTGGTAATTCAGCATAAAATGATGATTTTATGTTTGAACTCATCTAAATCATCCTCATGTTTTCCACTTTAACAAATGAACAATTTACAACTCAATCCAAACCCGACTGGTACTTCAGCGTTGACGTCTGTGTTAGCTGTTGTCATGGAAATTAAAATGCATACAAATCGTAAATTACCAAAGAGACAAGTCAATCACTCACTTGAACATCCTACTTATTAAGATCGTAATGCAATGCGTCTTCTCTCTTCAAATATTTTAGTCCCCCTGGGATACTCATTACATCTGTCCGCCATCCTAGAGAAATTATTTCTATTCTACTTCTTGATGATACATATAAGTATTTAAATAAGTATGACAGCCTAAAGCAGAGGAAAATTTATGCCAGAAATAACTTATGAAGTAGTAATTTAAAAATGCAACAGTCAATTTTTGGAATTGAAAAATGTATTCCAGCTGAAATTTTAATTGTACGAGTATGAGTGACAAAAGATCGTTAATGTGCATAAAACAGAATCAAGAAAAAAAGTTTCTCATGAAGAGTAGATTTAAATATCCACAAATAGTTTATGTTAAACATATTAAGAGTACCGGTTATGAATATTTTACTCATGCAAACGACTACAAGCTGAGTTGGCCCTTTACATGCTACCATTTAGGGTAATAGAGAAACTGTTAGAGCTCGGATTACATTTGTTATGGAGTTAAGAATAAGCAATAAACACAAGTGTCCTTTTACCTACTCCAATATGTGGCAACAGTGCTTACTCTTTAGCTTGGCGTTACCCTGACAACCGGAGAGTCATAGGTTCATATCACGAGAATGACTCTGCGAAATCAAAACCTCTCTTACTGTATGTATATGACACATGTGATTATCTATAATGACTCGAAAAATGCAAATTGCCCTCTTGGTGTCCAGTTCGCACCAACTGGTATGGTTTTACCTAACCATAAATACGAAATTGAAATTGTAATTATAACAGGAAGGCAATGTATATACCTAAGAATGGAGGTTCTCACATGTGGCCTGCCAAACCAGCGATCGATCTGACTACCGCGCCAGGAGAAAACTTTATTTCACGTGAACTCATGTGGCATTGGGTCAATATAATACTTCGTTATTGCCATTCTCCACAAAAGAAATGTATTTTTGACTTTATCATATTTTGCATTTCTTAATAATTTTCTAAATTATCAACATGCTACAAAGAAATGGAATTGTTACTACCTACCTCAACAACTAACAGCTAACACAACTAGCGCCCTCCACGATTGGTGTAAAACTAAATATAACCCTGATGTGCCTTTACGTTATAGTCTGGTAAACTGAAGATATCTGATTTGTGGAATGACTAATTATAAATTCTTCTTTATTGAGCATAGATATGCGTCATCGCTTTGCTTTACTTGGAAAATCGATACCCCTTACATTGAGCCTAAATGGTTGTGCTTAGGGTCTAACTGCTGTCACCATTACATTCGTGTAGGTTCACGATTATCTCTCAATGGGAAGGATGCCCTCCATGAGATGGGATCACCATCCTAAATGGGATTGGCGAAGCGTTCCGATTGGAAAGCAACGCAAGGCCGTTCAAGAATTCTTCGGCCGGGGAGTGCGAGTTAGTGCTTTTGATCGACGGTCGGTCCCAGCAGGGATAGGAGTACGTACCTATTACTCTCAACGCCAACGGGCGCGTACGTCCCGAGGTGGCAAGGTGCCTAACCCATGCACAATAAAGGCCGTCGAAATCGGTGGCGCACCGGGTGGACAGGCGAGGAGCTATTTGCGAAGAGAATGATACGTGACTGTCGAAGCAAATGAGAATTCTTATGATTCTGTAACACAGCAATGCTGTGTTTTCTTAGCGCGCTGAACAAAACAAAAGAGAAAATGGGACAATATCAAGAAAGACTCCTGGAGGGAAAATTCCCCGAGAGTCAATTCACACAGCTCGAGGATAGCACTGCAATACTACTTGTTCTTCGTGCTTCGTACAATTTTTTTTATATTTCAAGCTAATCAATTCATTTTCACCTTAAAATTTATTAGCCATAAATGTTGTTTAAACTAACACAGAAGATTCGGTATTGCAAAAAACTAACTATTTCAAACATTACGCTAGTACTCATCGAGGCAACAATGTACTTTCAGTAACAATTAGCGATGAAAGTAATGCAGAAAATTATGATCCTCATTGAAAAAATAAATTTAGGAGTGTTTAATCAACGAGAGCTAATGACATTAAAAGGACCACAAATCTCATTCTTACATGGATTCCACCTTCTTGAGTCCTTCGCCATTACGACCCGTGGTCCTCGAACGAAACAAACTGAGGGACGCAATCTCTCTGGAGAGAGGAAGAGAGGGAGAGAAGGAGGGGGGTAGCCAGGGTTGGTCGTCGAGGCAGGGATGAAGGGCCGTGATTCCCGATTCCCTATCTCGATCTCTATTGGTTCCGAGGCACACTTCTCTCAGCCCACGTTCCCGCCGAATGCCACGCCCTCTCCCGGTACTCTCTCTTCAAGACACCGCCTTTTCTCCAAATCATTAATAAAGCGATGGAACAGAAACGCCTTCTTTTTTCAGCTTTTCCTCCCTCCCGCCTCGCAATCCACCCATTCCACCCAAGTGCCCCGCCGCAACGAACGTCGGGAATGTGGAAGGAGTGACGCAAGGACGCGAGGAGTGAGGGCCGCACTGATTGGAGAATGGGAAGGGGGGGCGTGGGACGGAAGATTTTTTTTCCATAAAATATCCTCAGCGGGTGTGACTACTTTGGCCGATTCGGAAACCTTTATTAGATATTCATATGACTGAGATGAGTTATTTATTTGAAGATTTGGACAATTCAATGGCCCTCCCATCCGCGCTTGTGGGTCCCATGTGCCAATCGGAATGATAACTTTAAGCTCTCGGCGAATCTTCGGTTGCGAACTTCTCCAAGCCATGAAATACTGCACTGCCACATATGAAAACTGAAAAATATTTCCCGATTCAAGACCAGAGTGTTGTCTTCTTCCCGCGTCATGAATACGCCTTCAAAATCATTGTATTAGCTATGTTTGAAGGTCACTCTTCAAGCCAATTATGAAAACTTTAGTAATATTTCAACAAACTTGCACTAAAATCCCGGGTTAATAATGTAATTTATTCTTCATTTGTTTAGGAAGACGTTTCTGAACAAGCTCGAGTGATTTTTTTTAATAATTATCTAATTCGAAAATGCCTCATAAAACAGATATTTGAAAACTGAACATCGACATTTATCCTTACATTGTCATCTACTGTGTTATATTTCCTATTTATATGGGTAAGGGTCAAATCTGCATATTTGAAAAATATCTTCTTTGTGAATACGTATTTGTGCACAAATGTACTCGTTTCACCCAACAAGATAGTGTTGGTTGAGGGAACTGAAATATATAATCATATAGTTTGTGTATCTAAACACAAAAGTGCAAACTTAAAGTATTTTCTAGCACTAATTAATCACTATCGCAAATGTATTTTGATATGCAAAACAGCCCTTTCCAGCCAATCATAAGTTCTGTGGAGAAAGCTTTCAGATCAGTTAAATAATAAAAATTCACTCATACTTCTAAAAATTGAATAGCATTTTAAGTTTAAATAAACTGATAAATGAGAAAGAGGGACATAAATAATTTGAAATGAAACATTATGAGTCGTCCATCGATTGCATGAATAGCAATACAAAGGATGATTTCTTACTATTAGGTAAAAGGCTTGCTACTAAGTCCTCCGGGTTCTATGCATTTACGGCCACAAGAAGTATTACGTAAATTTAATTTTGTCCTCGTACAGAGCAATAAATGAAAGGCAAAGTATCTGCTAAGATCATAAATCAAGAGAGAGTTAATATTTCATTCACACTGGTTACACATGGTGTTGCCCTTCGTACTCTCCCGCTAAGATTTGTCTCCAGTCGGATTCACAATGAATAAAAGGATCGTATATAAGACTCGTTATAAATAAAAAGTAATCTGGTATGCAAATCAGAATGGTGTGACTGAAATCGAAATGCTTCGCTGAGGAAGTTCTATTCCTCTTGTTCCCCAATTAAGGATGCGATGGCTTAATTGACTATTGTAAAATTATGGGATGAAATTAGAAAGGCAAGAAGGAATCTTAGCAAAGCATAAAACTTGTGGCAACGACTTCAGAAGATATTGCTATGTATTTCATAAGATACGTTAGTTAAGGGTTTCAGGTGGGTGTAGTGGATCGAGTAGTGGCCTCTAATTCCAAGGACTCGGGTTTTCATCCTGGCCGAGGTGATTTCCATTGGTATACCAATGATTATTGGTATGCCCTACTTTACTACCTTGTGGAGAGCACTTTTAGTCCAGTGCTCCGTCCGTCGGATAGGACGTTAAGCCATGATCCTCTTCATACTTTTCGGAAAGAGCACTCTAATAACGGCTCCTGGTTTCTATCTGCCCTTTCTCCGTTCCCTGGTAAATCCCTAAATTTAGCCTGTTACCCTCTCTGGTGCAAATGGCCTTTAGTTGTCAGCTGCTTCCCTTAAGTAACTACCTCTACATCATTAGCAAAATATCTACCTATATAAAGCGTGGGTCACTGGGATATATATTTATACACGGGTAGAAACTACAAAGGAAGGCATCTGAAAATGAACTCTGACATAATAGATATATTGTAGGAGTTTAATTCAAAAGTTTGTAATATTTTATAATCCCTGTTATTTGAGTGGCCACTAAAAATATTCATTTTATAGGAGAAATATCGATGAAATGGTGTCCTACAGTTAATTTCGAGATATGAACTCAGGTATCAATTGTGTAACATATTTCCTGCGTATTAAATGGTAGTTTAATTCAGGGGCTTTATCAATTACGCTTTAGTCAGATTACGAAGGGGAAAATGTTGGAGTAATCTGCATTAAAATAGGTACAAAGTGAGGTTATTTTCTTAGAACCAAATATTTCTAAGAAATTGCAGGTGGCACACAGAAAGGAGCCGGCCCTCTTGCCCTGATGTATGAATTTCACACGCCATTGGGAATGGTTAGTAGCTGGTGATCTCTACCCTGCACGAACCGACCAAACTCAGGATCGAATACAACTATAGTTTATTACATATACTGTTGTAGTAACTAATGCAATGTCTTCATTTTGCATTTAGCCACGTCACAGAAAGGAAATGATTTCATTTGAAGGAAATATTCTTCCAAAGTAGGCAACTTGATATTTCGCAGCAAAAACTAAGAATGCAGAGCTGTTAAGAACAGGAATTGTCGTATTTATGTATTTGAAATTTACATCTCAGGAGATTACGCCATGCCCATATTGTAATTTACCGGAACAAGCCAAATTCTCCCTCCAAAATTTGGCTCCAAGTACATCATGTACTGTGTGTTCCTGGTAATGCTAGGCTCAGTGAAAAACTCACGAGTCTAACTACATTGACATTCTAAGCTTCATTAACTGTATTATATGAATAAAATTACAAAATCACGTTACTCTGCCAAAAGTTTGGTTTTATATATTCTTCAACACTGAGGTAACGAAGGCCCAAATGGGAAACTAACAAACTTTTACTTGTCTGTAAAAACAATTAAAATAAATTCTGTCGATGTTTTTCAGCAGCTATTTGATCCACAATAAAGTTAAGACACCTTTAAGAAGAATATGCAAGGCTGAATTGGAACAATAAAGTTAAGACACCTTTAAGAAGAATATGCAAGGCTGAATTGGATTCAGGAATTCCTGAACCCTCCCATTTCATTCAATACATACGCATACATGCCTAATGCACCAATCTATGTTACCTTCTCAAGCTTACGCTGTTTTTCCAGGATGTAGAAAAATTCGTGTCAGAGAGGAATTTAGAGATTGCTTCAATTGGAGCGAGAGGCATATTGTTTCAGAAGACTGAGGACTGAGGAAGAAGGACTGAGGACGAAGGACTGAGTTCCAGAGGACTGAGGAGGAAGGGAAGAGGAATCAAAGGGATGAGAGAGAGAGGAATACGAACGTGCATGCCTGAGTGTCGTTAGCCTCATCTATTTTCTGGAGAGGTAGAGTGGATGACTTCAGGAAATATATATACTTATGGGAGATACGGTGTGGAAGTCGAAAACGCCCCTTCAGAAGGGCCTACGGAAACCGCTCTTGGCCTGCGCTACTCCATTCAATGGCCCTATCCCTTCCTCACCGCTCGCCACACATTTGTCTCTCTCCCGATATCCGTTCCTCCCGATTATTCCATGCAGACATTTTTCACCTCCTCCTTCCATCTCTCTCCCATTCCAATCAAATTCTTCCAAACCGCGCTCTCTCACCCTCGCCATTGTCACACTCAGTATATTTAGACAATAACGATCACTCGAAATCACGCAAACGCTTGTGACCTTCTCTCGTTCCCGCCCGATCCCTTGCAACTAAGAATTGAAAGGCACGGAATAGAATCTCACTTCACTTCCAGTAGGATAGCGTTAATCATGAGTCTGAATTATTGGCTATTTCCTCACGATATCTTCTTTTGGTTTAAACACAGCTTTCTCGAAAATGGAATCAGTAACTCAAGTGATTTGGAATGCTAAACGCTGCACATTTTTTCATGCACGAAAAAAAGAAATTTCAGAAAAAACAATCGCGTAAAACAATAAAAAGTGTAAACTTGTAATTGTAAGTAATAAAGTTGATCGCAAAAACCCGAATCAATACCTTGATATCCTAACAACAAATTCCAGAGATTTTTAATGGGTATCAGCTTCCAAGATTTTGCTGAAAATGAAAATTTGAACTTGACTTTATTTTTCCGGCATAAACATACAAATAATTTTTGCATCAAATTTAAGAAACCAAAATGTGGAGAAAAAATACAACAACCATGAATCTGCACAGCAGAAAGACTAATTTTCATGACTGTTAGAACCAGGGATTTTAATGTGGAAAGTGGAAGCAATTGACTCAAGCATAGGAATTTCAATCCATGTGCTATGATATTAATGGGCATTGGAAGGAACTAGAATTCATTATGCTTTCGGTGAAATGATAAATAATAGAAGTTTCGCAGATTCTGAAGGTGGATTTATATTCAGATATGTTTTGGTAGAGGATTCAGATAACGAACGTATTCTCTTAATTTTTGGACCAGAAATGTTTCCTCGTGGTTGATGCTCTTATTTAAAAGCCATAACTGGGAACCAAGTATAGGGGCATTACTTGCTCAATGACTTTGGCGTATGAGTATTTAGGCTAAAATATTATGCGCAACAACGTTTTTATTTCGACATTTTTCTCCTTATTACAACTAAAAATCAGAGAAAATACTGTACAGAGAGGGAGGTAAGGAACAACAGTGTATTTTGACTTGAGCGCACTTATGATGTTTCAAATTATAGTAATTTCGCCAACTGTTTCATCAGTGATTTGGGTGCATTCCACAAAGAAAATTTTAAGATCCGCGTTCACTTTCCTGACAATATAATACAGAAAATGCGACCTAGATTCCGCGATATTCGAACAATTTAGCGATTGAATCATCAGGCTATAAAAACAGCAATTGTTGCACGATTTGCGGGAGCGATGTAATCGGACTCTGTTCCGGGAAACATATGGTCGAGGAGGAGAAGTTTTACAGCCGGGAGAAAATCGAGACTAGAGATCTCTTTTATTTCTCGCAGAAAAATAACCACTCCTCGAACAACGCCTCACCTCATACCTCTCACCGAGATGTGCGAACAATTCACCTTCGTAAATGATGGCCACGCACCAAGGGCTCGCACCACATTCATGAAAAAACAGACGGGGGCCAAGTGTTTCCGGTAACATCGACTGCCGTCAGGTAGTGGGGATCATGGGTGCAAGTGAGGAGACTTCGACGCCTGAATCTCAGAGACTGGAACAACCGAGAGGAATAAAGAAGTCCCCCTTCGAATTACAGTGGGCCAGTAAAAACATGGGACTCACCTGCCAAACCCCTGCGAAACATCAAACACACCACGAGAGGGTTGTCGCACCGTTTTTCCCGACAAGGGTTTCCACTGTCCCGCCACAAATTTCCCGGATGGAGTGGAGACGAACTTGATACTTTCTGAGGCAAAAAAGACCAACCGACATGTGCAAGTTCCATACTTATTGACTCGCAAGCGGAAAGGATACCCTCGGCACTCAACGTCCAACGGACTACCGCCTCATCTCATTCCTTTTTTATGCACTGCTGGCGCGCAGGACGGAAGGGTGCTAACCACCGAATCCTTGCTGGGGGAAGTCGTGGATTTAACAAGCGAGCCAGGAGGAGACAGAGATGGGTGAGGACAGACTGTCGCAAACTTCTTGTTTTCCTTCCTCAGAGGGATGCTCCCTGGTTGCAGCTGTCACTCTCGACCTATGCTACCATTTCTTTACGTGCGTCCTCCGACCTGTGGACGAGTCTGCATTTTCTATTTATATCTCTCCTTCCGATGTGCGCGCGCGCGTGCTCTTACGAGAGAATTCCACGACCCACGCGAATTCCCCCGTCTCCGACACGCCAGAATTTCGCTCCAGATTAGGAGATTGCTCCCAGGGAGCCGCTCCGCAATAGACGTTCTCTTTGTTCCCAAAAGAGTGGGCGACTCAAGAACAGGACGACGAAAGGTGTCATATAAATGCACTTTCAATTAAGAATTGAAGGTTACGCTCAATGTTAGGGTGTAAAAAAAATGCTCGTCAAACCTAAAATAGGGGTATAATGAAATCTCAAATTATTATTAACGTTCAGAAATGTCCGTTTATAAATGTATTTGACCCAAGCTTCTAAACAATGCTTAGTTTAAGATGATTCTTGTTTTTTTAATATATATGCAGTGCCATTATCTTTTTCATCACCTAACAAGGTCTGTCTGTTCAAACCATCGGCCTAAGTCTTGAATCTTTCGTTACGCTATAACGAATGAAATTTTTTGTTATGGTAACGTCATTCGTTTCTAGTTATTCGTTTATCCACGTTGATAACAAAATACGACGTTTTCGTTGGTAACGAAAATGTCAATATAGATTCGGTGAGTAACGAAAGATTCAAGACTCGGGCCACATCCCCTCGTCATCAGTAGTTGGGATCATTCAAATTAACTGCAGCAAAAATTGGCAAAAAAGTACTTTATATTTGTGAACATATTCTGCGTTTATTGTAAGGTTACTGAGATATCACAAAGGATGTAAGTGAAAAAAGATAGATGCATTGAACTGGCATCAGAAAACCTCCTGTAAACAAGAATTTTTTTCAGTAGCACATATTGATCAATCTAGTTAAGTAATGTGTTTGATGTTATTTATAAATGATTAATAGTAAGAAATATATGACACATGCAGATGGTATGCAGATATATCAAATGAACATTGTGGTAAAGTGGAGGCTAATTATATGACATAAATGTGAGATCACATTACCTATTCGAAGTTTTTGTCGTTAGAGTATCCAGCAAGTAACTAATGAGACTTGAATACAGAAAATACTTTCATAGAAATATTTATAAACAAACCTTCATCCAGATCGGAGTTTTATCACTAAATTAAACACCGGCACAATGAGTGCATGCAAATAAATAGTGTCATAAAACAGGTACGTGACAAGTAAAATTTTAAAAACATTAAAACCGAATAATAGCCTAGATCAAAAAAATATCTCATCGACTCACCAGAATACACGACCCGATTAGTGTCTCAATTGGTTCTAAGATGATCTTGAGACTCCCTATTCCTGCTTTTAGATGTCACACGCCCAAAGACAACTCACGTTAGGAATGCAATACCACAGGGCGGGTATCAGTCGGAAAGAGATTGGAATTTATAGTGACAGATTTAGGCGGGACATGGGCGTCGTCGAAAAATATTTCCACGGCGGATGGCCTGAATCGAATACCGGGAATTATATGTATATTCATACAGCTTCTGGTAGATTGACGCCCGTTGTGGTGAGAAAGAAGACAACAACAAAGGAGACAGATAAAGACAGAATCAACAGGAACAATTTCGCTGCCAAGGAAAAAAAAAGTATTTGGAGAGGAATCCACTCAATTCTCCCATATTGGGAAACTGAGGTTCATCAATTAGAAGATCAAGAAGAGAGATAATGGAATGAATAGGGGTGAAAAAAATGCACAAAATATATTTCGAAGAAAATTCTGTCTTAAACAATAATTATGTCATGCTAATAATTATATTCCAATAATTATGGAGGTACAACAATGCCACTGAAAGCAAAAAATGTGGACCGGAGGACAAATATGCTGGATAGACTATAAAACAGAGACTCAGAAAAACTATTCATTTTTATTTTAGGACCAACAATAAGAGAAGATATATTCCAGTCCCCATTAAAATTTCATAATGTATCAAAATGCGCTTGTAAAACGTAGGTATAGAGCTTAAAAAATATTTGTCGTTTCTGCTCTATTAATGAGGAAGCAATCTGATATTGAAAAAAGAAAACATCTTGCTGAATATGGATGGCAAACAGAAACATTTTATAAAATCATATTACCTAGTGCATATCTGCAACAAAGTAGATAGTGATGTGCAATAATTGTACTGAGATAATAAAACATACTATTTGGAGTTTCCATTCGTTTTTTGGAAACTAAAAAAAAAACAATTTTAGAGCCTAAAAAATTCATGAATAAATCCTTATGTTCCTTATATTAAATCAAATGTTCCTTATAGCTTCTTCATTGCTCATTATTTGAAATCCAATGGCAGCGAAAATTATTTGTTTCATTCCAATTCCATTTCTTATCCAAATATATGCAGTTTCTTGCCTTGTCTTGAAATAAGTGCATTTGAGACAGAGTGCCTTGCCTACCAATCATAAAAATGTAATAATAAATATCCCGTTTTATCATAGCACTTTAGTAGCATGATCAACACTATGCATTGGAGGTAAGCACAATACTTATCTGGTGTGAAGTTTTCCGCGGCGTCGTTCAGATGTTCTCTGCATATCGAGTTCTGCGTCCGCGTATGTTGACTAAGGGTGACAACATACGCGGACGCAGAACCCGATATGAAGAGATTAACAATACTTATTTGCTTGCCTCAGAAGTTAAATATAATTACCACTCCTTGCGAACGGTTCAAGACTAACTTTTTACAGCAGAAAATTTGTTTCATGACGACGATTTTTCCTCAAGATTACACAGCATTTGGGAGGTGCCCATAATGTCATCTCTTTAACTGGTGACAAATGTATTACCGCAGAAACCAAACCGAGTGCTTTCACGCACGACTTCATCAGCAACCATCAGGAGAAAAAATTGGACATCGTGTCCGGGAGTAAACGATTACTTAAACGTAATGAAACCAGACCGAAAACGAAAATATCATCTCCGCCGAGAGGGATAGATTTGATGGCCACGTCACTTTCAGGCCACAGAGAGGCCCGTGCGTCTAAAGGATTCCGATTGAGAAGGAGACACACGCAGGGAAGGGGAGGGGAGGGAGAGAATGGATGGATGAGAAAACCGCTCATGTTTCCTCCTCACTTCCCAGATCGACATCGGAGTTCGCTGCGTGTGTGTTGTGGTTACAATGGGACGCTGACTGATGCCTATTGAGTTGTAGGAGTGATTGAACAAAGAAAACTCGGGCGGTGTGTGGAGGGAGAAGAGGGATATGAGCAAGTTCGGCAGAAGGGGATGAGGAGTGGGGAAAGAGGAAGGCGGAATGGGTGGCACTGTGTGAGGGTGTGGGGGATGGGCAGCATAAAAAGGATCAAAAAATGGCGGAAAGCTGAGGGTTGGGGGTTGGTGCTGGACTCCCGTCCGGCCGTGTTGGTGCCAGGCGCCAGAGTGGGGTTGGCCAATGGGAAAGGGAGGGTTGAAGGCCCAGTGAGATGAAGAGGGGGGAAGGGGGTTTGTGTGTGAGAGAGTGGAAGTGAACCACACCCAATCGTTCTCTTTAGATATGTGTCTGAAAGGCTTCCCTATCACGGGCAACGCCATATTTCAGACCTGGCGGCGTTGAGACGGCGGATAAAAGAAGAGCAAAAGTCTTATAAACTTGCCCCAACCGTCCCGGTTTTGAGCGTGTATCCGTGGTTTGATTGAACGGATCGGATGACAGCATGAAATTTAACCCCCTTTTTTCCGAGACAGTGAAGGCTAAGTAACTGCGATCCGACGGCGATCGGAACCAAATTATCAATTTTCGGGCTTCGCAGCATGGCGAATATGTGCCGTTGGAACTGCTCGCGGTCATGAAAACGCGTTCGACAAGTGTTTTCCCTGCGATTTACCTCTCATATCCAGGGGATTTATCATGCGAAGATTGCAGCTAATTAAAATTTCTTACTCAGCACTCAGAAAGTGATGACGAAGAGTTACCGTAATGATAAATAACCGTACTTTCCCCATATATTTGCGTAGGCTTTGAGATGTTTGTTTTTTCTATGAAGATTTATTTGATTCGTACTAAACTATGCGCATAAAAAAAAATCAACAACAATATCGTGCGCAAACTTCAGTATGCTTCCATTATCACAATTGTTTGATTCATATGAGAAAAATCTAGCAAGAATTTCCAATTTATATAGATTAAGACCAAAACAATATATATTAGGAACGTTCTTCCTTGGTTTTTAAGGATTATAATTTATTTGAATGAATATTAGATCAGCTTGAGTAGGGAGAAAAAACTTAGAGTCTCAAAGGAGTGAAACTAAAGTCTAACCAAAAATAAAGAGGAAGTCCTTAGGCTTCACTTGGTGGAACCGCATGATAGTAGTAAATAGAACAATCACTTTGTAAGATTCCACAACATTTTTTATTTTAACACCAACCTAGGTTTCGATTAGTTTAACAATCATCTTCAAGGCCTTGAAGATGGTTGGTTGCATTGAAAATTGCACATACATCGAGATAACTGAATAAGCGAGCAATAGCGAGTAACTGAAAGGCTGCAGATAGGCAATTTTAAGTTTTAAAACAGTAAATTAAATATGAATGGCAAAAAGTAAGCAGAACCTTCAAACATGGGTTCGTACGCGTTCAAGTATCTTCAGATAAGGCTGATCAGATGTTTTTACACGTAATTATTAAAGAAAAACAAGTCTTTCTTCATAATAATTTCTTAGGAACTGATAATAATTCCCTTCTTTTAAAAAATTCGTAAGAAAACCTAAAATTGGGTCTAAATTATCAACTACCATGTGCCTCCTAATTTTTATTACAGGCTACTAAATTATTCATAAAATATGAAAGCATGCTAAAATTTAAAATACCCAGGCAAGTTCTTTTTGTGCAATATTTGCTATAGTGCAATTTCAGCGGGTAACGCCGCTAAAGTTTTCACGGCTAGTACGTGATCTTTGAAACCAGGCAAGTGCTGATATTCAACAGGAAATGCTGTATTCCGTAGTTAGTACGTCTCGCCACTCAGACTGGCATAAATTTATTGGCAATAAACCTGACCTTTGGCTGAAGTTCGTGTTCGCACATGAATAAGACAGTAACCAAAAGTAGCAGGTAGTTCCCTTAAAGTGAAATAAATGGTTGATCCCAGTAAAAATTTAACGATCTGAAAGATGCACCGATGGCGGATTTAAACCCCGTTCGATCCGCGAGCGGAAGCAGAATGCAGGATTCACGATGAGGCTTTGCAATATTTTCTGCGATGCTTGAAGAAAAAAGCAAAACTATTTGAATACGTTCGGACTGTTTCTAATGCCAAGCAATAATCGCCTCTGCTCGAAGCGAAACGATTTCTCAATAACCGTAAAATCATTCCCTTCCTTTTTTTTACAGTGCCCTGTAGACGATCGGACTTTACATGTCGATGCCAAGGGAATGAAAATTACCAGCATGTCTCCCCAAGAGCGAAACCAAAAATCGCTAACCCATCCCACATCGAGGAACATCCCCACTTTATTATTACCGAAAGCAAGTCGTAAACATTTCTTTTATTCCTGCGATCGGCGCCGAGTTTTGGAATTCGCGGGACGGGCAGGAGACACGGACGAGGGAGAAGAAAGAGAAAATCGAATCTTTGGCGAGAGAACAAGAGAGAGACTGAGGGGGAGAAGGCGGAGGAAGAGGGGGGGGGGGGGGGAGAGGGAGGTGAAGGAACCCGCTCCGCTCGTCTAAAGGGAGGCAAAGGGCCTTCCGATATGATAAGGACGCGTGCATGTTACGCAGTGGGCTCACGGTTGCCATTCGTCAGTTTGGGATTGACCGAGATTTCGATCAGGTGGAAGTCGCTGTGAGGGCGGCAAGGGGGGTGGGACCGGAGACGATGAGGCCTTGGGAGGGAGGTGGGCATTGTAAGAGGTGGAAGGGTGAAGAGATGGATCCGGGGGCGGGGTTCTTTGGGGTTGTGATAGGGGAGGGAGGGAAGGGGAGTTGGACGTGGATGACTGGAACAGCGCCCGATCGTGAAGCACGACTCAACGGACCCCTTCAATTCTTGTCGTGCATCGCTCAAGGGGAATAGATTCCGGGGTAAGGTGATCCGTTATATGTTAAGTCTTGTGTCCGAACTCGCAAACCATTTCGGTACATACAAGATGATCACAAAACGCTTCGCCGCTGTCATTTGTTAGGGAGGAAACGCTCGGATATGGAGCGGTATCGGGTGGGGAAGAGGCATGATGGCCGAAATAGATATCGACGTGACAGGTTTGACTTGGATTAGGTTATTATCCATAAACCCAGTGCTCTAAGGTAGCGTTATAGGATCAGGTTTTCGAGTGATCACTGTATCTTTGCCGTTGAGTAGGAGAAACTATACAATGTACATTGAATTTTATTCAACATTAGCTTATATAGCCTTTTTTCAATAGTATCTTACTCGATCCATAAACATAACAGAACATTATGATACGTCTTGCACAGTAATTTACTTAGCAAAAGAGAAAATTAGTGTAATTTTAAGGCTAATAATATTTAGGGTAAGAAAGTTAAAGAATTTTATTTTCACAAATTCATACAAGGTCTCTTGCACATTTCCTAGACTCAACTTTGATTCTTTTAGATGCGTGTTTCCACTCTGTTAATTTGGACCCTCAATTGTAAATGGGAATTATTTTCAGCCGATTTAAATCATCAATTAAGTATGATTGTAAAAAACAGTTACATTTCATAAAAGTGATTATCTGACAACAACATTAAAATTAACACCATATGTTCCAATCTCCCGTATAGACTAAAGGCAAAAAACTGCATATTCTTTGGATAAATTTTTATCTTTCTTTTATCTCGAAAGGACAAAAACGGACTCTGGGAAATGGATAAAAATTGGAAAAAGTAAACAAAAAATAATGTTTTTATCAATCAGGGTGTTTCGTAACTAAAATTTGGACGGGAATTCTACCCAGAATATTTTATTTAATCAAGAAAGAGAATACGCTGGGAACTTAGCTTTTATTTCACTGCTGACTTATGTTACCTTTCCATCTATGAAATATAAAGCAAGTAACTTATCCAGTCTATTTATGACATTTAAGTATTTTTGAAAAGCATGAATGGAAAAAGTCAACAATAAAATGTGAAAAAAACACTTCAAACTATTCGGATGACGAGCTCCGAAGGAGTAAAATGCTGCTATGAAGAAGTATAAGAATGGTAACGTTGAAGTAATTGAAGTTCTATCAACATTTAAAAATTTTGCCCTGTTGAAACGTTAACCTATAATGCATAATCACATGCCTGCCGTTAAAAAAATAACCCACCCACAAGATATATAAATGACTATTTTAAGAAGACCTCCATGACAGGTGGCGCCGGACACAAGTAAAAAAAAGCTCCAGAGATGGTAGTAAAAATAAAACGAAACAGTTGAGAGGGAAAACTAATTCATCATTGTGGACATGTCGGAAAATAAGAGGGTGACAAAATGGTGAATAATAAACAAGATGGATTGGAAATATGAACGGCGAATGAGAATAATACCACGAAGAGGGTAGTGCTTGGACAGAAAATACACTCGTCTATCACTTCGGACGGACAGAAATGTATACTGGCCTTAGGAAAATTTCATAGAATAACGTTATAGTTCCCAAATTTTCTCTTTTATCAATACAATCCTTCGATTAAAAATTTGATAACTCTAATGTGATACACTAAAATTGAAAGCTTGAACTACTCTCTCACTTTATAGCATAAAATAAAAAATGTGTTTCACAATATGCAATATAACAACATCCTTTCAAGAAGTCTGTTAGGGAAGTCAAAAATGTTCAGAGAATTCTTTTATTAAAAAAAAGGGATTAACTGGGTATGTATATTTAACCGAACAATGTAATGTCGGGGTGGAAGAAAAGGAAAGGAAAAAAAGAATAGGGGTAATAATATGATGGAATGCGGGAGGTGATTGCTGAAAAGTGGAAGGAGACGTGATTCGGATGCCATGGCACGGCGGGCAGTTGCGACTCCAAGGAGGCAATTCGTCATTGGACGGAGCGGAGAAGGGGGCTCTACCCGGGAGGGAGACGGAATAGACGCGGCAAGAAGGTCCATGGCCTCCCAGCGGGGTGCATGTCCTCTCCCTCAGACCAACCTCCTCGTAACTTTAAGCTGTCCACTTCACTCCTATCCATATATCCCCAATCCTTGGTAATTCTGCCCTACTACGTGCTCAATTTCAGGGGTATCAAAGCCATAAGAGGTGTTAGCTTGTTTCAATTAAAATTGGCGTTAAAGCATGATAGGTAAGCTGTTAGCGGTAGGTACGTAAGATATTACATATAATATGCGACAGCAAACAGCATTCCTGATGCTTAATAATGCAAACTCTATCAGCATGCTTTCAAATACTAAAACATAAATTATTCTATAACATAAATATTTTATGGATGAAGTTTTCACGGGTCTTCCACCAGGTCAAGTAGTACTTGACCTGAACTACTCGGCGCCGAGTTTTGGAATTCGCGGGACGGGCAGGAGACACGGACGAGGGAGAAGAAAACTTCATCCACATCATACGCCAGGAAAACACCAAATCCTTCATAAATATTTTATGTTTAAATCAATTATTCTGCGAGAAAAATAGGATATAATTGATCTTTATTCAATATTTATTAATGGCACTATTTTCCTGCCTCGTGCTCTCAATATATTAAATGTTTCAAAAAAGGGCATGCAGCCTCCGTAGTCCTCTTAAGTGTTGTAAGAAGTCGACCCTATTTAATACTTCCACCTTCGTATCACGAACCTTCTGGTTTCAACTATCGCTATATATTTGTGTCAAGTTATCCTTTTCCTATTGGCAAGTCTAACTTTCTGAAACATACCACTACTTCTGCTATGACAGGCTATAGAATTAATTATTCGCTATTCAGAGTTCAGTTCAGTAGTTAGTCAATAGCATTATCTAAATAAAAGAGCTTTCTTTTCTTATCTTTCTTATCTTTCTTTCATTATCTAAATAAAAGGGCATCTTCTAGACAGAGCTTCTCAACCTTTTTAGCCCTTGTACCCCATAAGCTTTTAACAAACTATCTGCTGCTCTGTACATTTTATAATATTAAAGAACTTGAGTTTACCACGAAAATTAAAACTGAAAGAGAAGACATCTGTGAGCAAAACTCTTCTTTATGCGTACCTACTAATACCATGCAACACTTGGCTACCTGTCATTTATTGTACCCCATGAGCTTACATCCGGACCCTCTCAGGGTACGGATACATCAGTTTGGGAATCCCTATTTTAGACGTTACAGGGTTAGCACAATCACCGCATAATAAATAGTGCTTAGTGAACATAAGGCCAATTTATGATAAGAATTTGAAAGAAACCAAGACAGTTAAGAAATAGAGTTTCAAGAGTGTACAGACACGTTTATCGTAAAATTCACCATTTTTATCTTGAATTCAGCAGAAATATTCTTGATTTTCAATCACTGAACACCACAGTAACTGCTATTTCAAATTTTAGCATGGTACTCCTTTCAGTTATCTCACAAAAGGAGTAAAAGCATATTGTATTGTGCCATACTTAGTAGAATCATACCTAATTCAAATTGATGAATATTCTATCATGCAGCGGATGTTTCTATGAATCATGTAGCTGTAAAGGTATTTTGAATAAAGAAGTTAATGTATTTTGTAAAGAAGTTAATACACAGATCAAACATGAATTTTGAACATTTAGCGCAATCATGAAGTAGTTATTTCCGTTTCTCAGGAGGTAAATGATGCATTTGATTAAATATATAACATAAATACTCGTGTTTATTGTGAACGATGGCGGACAACGCTCTGTTAGTTCTGGATCCGTCACCTTAAATATATAATGTTAAAAGGTAGCATTGTATAATAAATGGATAAGCTTTAAATGAAGTTTTTTTTACCAAATACACCACCAACTATTAAATACAGAATTCTAGCACAGAGTATCAATACATGAATACAGTCAGCCAACAGCATACTAAAGAAGTATGCAAAATCTTCAATACGATAAACCTAATGCTTTCTTTGTTGCGACATAAATTTAGTCATTTGGCCTTTCGGTCTTGAATGAACAGTTAATTTAAGACATTCAAACGATTCCTACGCTTGAGGTGAATAATCTTAGTGAAAACACCTGCAAACATTCTGTGGTTGTACCTGGACTGGGAAGTGTGACTGCTGAACGGTGGAAAAGAGGATCCGAATCGTGCTATGTGTGTCCGGTATTTCGCAGTCGGACGATGGCGAGACGGAGAAACCACTATCAGCAAGATGTATCACTTCATTACTTAGTGTGTTTCCCTTACTTAAAAGGACCTGCAGACAGGTGCATTCCAAACTGGAGGAGCCTGCGTGTGAAAGACTGTCTTGGTAATAGCCCCATTGCGTTCATTAGCACAGAATTGTTAGGTGCGTGAAAGGATCTGAGTACCTCACGACCGTTTCCTTTCCATAGGAAAGGAGCGTGTTCTACTGTGTGGTATTATTTTGAACAAGAAGCGATGCCTTTTTTCTGCATTCACATAGCGTGGTAATGTAGCATTAGGTGATCACGCTTCACACAGAGGAATGAGAAATTTGCTTGCACTCATGAATACAAGTGTAGATGCCATAAATTCCAACCAAAATACAATACGTTTCTTGAAGTACGTATATAGACGTGATGCGACGTGATAAGTGTCCTCCCTTTATAAATAGAATAATACATTCAATAAATACTCACAATGTAACATGGTGATATTTAAGTGAATCCACAATATTGGATTATGTTGAAATGAGAGCTGAAAAAGGGTGTTATCCAACTTACTACATTAAAACCATTTCCCTGCCCGCAGCTACCATCAAAATTCATGGGCTCAAATCCCTTTCAGGAGGGCTTTTAAATACTCGTGCCATGGATGCATTATTTCATTGTAATTCATTTTGTCGTAAGCTCTGGGATGAAAGGCCACAGTGGTTGATCCTAGGGTATAATATACAAATAAATCGTATGTTACAAATATACGTAGGTGCAATAGAGTTCATTGGCTCAAAATTTAGCGCAAAAAATACAATCCTGTATTCCATAGAATTGTATTTATGAAGAGTCAGAAGAAATCACTTCAAATTATCATTTATTTTAGTCTTATTGTAGGACAAATAAAGGAAAGTGGGAATAGTATTTAACTTCAGTATTTGACATTGAAGTATTCGTGAGTGAAGAACTTAATGCCACTCGATATCCCCCCTGAGAAGTATGAGAATAAAAGACGCTGAATATGGTAAGAAAGAATTGGAACGAGCGAAAACGCGATTTCGGCCAAGTCAACCTGACTACTCTTCAGCCTGATGTATAAACCTTGCTATCAGTCATTGCGAAAACTCGTTAGTTGGGTAGTCGAAAGATCATCGGTGCCTACATGATTCGTGCTGCTGGGACCGTGCTTCCCTCTTCCTCCAGGGGTAAATACCCTTCCAAGATGCTGAACAGGAATGAGAATAGGCGGACGCATCCCCTCCTGGAAGCCCGTACATATTTCCGGCCACCCGCCATCCTTCTTGCTTTCGATGAGTTAGACAGAACAAAGGCAGGACCCGGGAGAATCGGGAGTGAGGAAGCAGCCAAAATCATTGCTGTGTAGTCCAGCGTGAACCATCGATTTTCCCTTCACAAAGAACTCTCCTCTTCAGTTCGTCCTCATTGTGTAGGCTCTCAGAAATCCGAGGGACTTCAAATGTGAAAATTGACAAGAATTCAAGACAACAAATACGCAATAAGAATAAACTATCATGTTCGTAGGAATTAAAATATTTAAGCCATCCATCACCGACGTACTAAACCGAGGATCTAACCATCAAAACATAGTTTAGGAGGTTTTGGAGCTAATAATACTATACCATGCTATAATAAAGCTTATAAATACCACATTAAGTCATGGAAAACGTGCAGCACAACCCCAAATGGTTTGCAACAGGTTCAAGTTATTTATAATATTAGAATTTACATATTTCAAGATTAATACAAATTTGAAAAAAATTACTATCTATTCAAGGGTGAAATTAGTGACGAATTTTACTGTAAACACTATTTTAAGCTCAAAGTTATGAAGTCATTTGTCGTAAGGGGCCAACTAAAAATAAGGGTTTTAAAGAATTTTGTGATTGAATATAGACCAATATAACCTATAACCTTGAATATAGACAAAACGGATTGAAACAGTACAAATAATGTGTCTTATTGCCGGTTGATAACGTTTTACTCAAAATGGAATTGAAAATACTTAATATGGGTGCGTGATATACAAATACGATAGAAGAGTAAAAGAGAAAATAGCATGGTGTAATATATAAAACTTCGTGCAAGAAACATACTACATACATATTACGTACAATTATTGCAATGATGACAGGTTGATGTAAATAATTCTCTACATGCTTTCTTTCGAGGCCGAAAATGTACGATGAGTAGAAAGGGCTACATCAACATACATTTTTGGGAGAGTAATGATTGAGCGAATGCCTCAAACATCGTTTCTAATTCGACTTCCGCCAAATTTAAATTTGTGTAGTGATACAGCGGAGGCTCAAGCCGTCATATGCTTGAATCAAGGTTGTCAGCGCTGCTCAATATCACGTCATAAATGACCAATTCACGGTGATCCATTTCTTCAGTTCTTGTGCAGTTCCGTACTTAATGCCCACCGTTTGAAAAAGCGTGATTTGCGATTTCTCAATTGAATAGAAATAATGCGTCTATGTATATATAATAATTTTGTAACGTGTCAGTCATTCCGTCATTCTGTATCCGTTTTGTTTTGTTCTCTCCCAAATTTTGAGCTAAAAAAGTGAAGCTTGCTGCGTTGAGTGTGGATTCTCTGTCTGTATGATTTAGTAGCAGTTCTGGGTTTTTAGCATTTTGTGGTGCAGAGAAAAATGCAAGACGAAAATGGTGCTTTCTCTATCTTTTAACATTGGAAACCAATTGCTATGCATATTTCTTTACGTTGCCAAGTAAATGTGTTTACGTTTCTGGTAAAGGGACAAAAATTGAATTCAAGAATCTGAAGAAAGTGGAATAAGTTTCATCAATCAATTTTGTAAATAGTATGAAAATATTAATTGACGTTTTCGATGTGCAGATAGTGAAATAAAACAATTTTTGCCTACCGGCCCCGATCTTGTGCATGAAATGTGAATATCAAAGCTAGGCGTTTTGAAGAACTTTTCTTATAGTCGAAAGAAGGTTATAAAACGTATATTATGTATTAAAATGTATACCTATTATGTTCATTGCTAAAGTTCAAAAACACACTCACCATTTTAAAATTATCAATGGATGTCCTACACCCAAACCATTCCGTTTTTTTATCAATTTAAAATAAAACATTCACTTATATCTCCACCTAATAGATAGATATAATTTTCTTAAGGTCCTGTGACTACCAAGGTCATTTCGCACATTTTATATACCAGATTAAAAACATGTGTTATAAAAACAATGCTTGGTAAGTATGTAGAATAGTATATAAGTATTACTTAGAAATAGTGTAACTACGAGTGGACACGGTAGGCTAAACTCTGGATCGGTCACATGGAAAAAGAGTTGCATTTAGAGCTGTTGGGCAGATTACAATGCGTCTTAAATTTTGGGTAGTAAATTCACTTGATAAAGAAATTTTAAAACGCAATCGATAAAATTTGAAATTGCAACACAATAACTTGATCAGGTCCCCAAATATTTCGTGGTGCTTGAGTTTCATCTTATTGACAGTCGACAAGCAGGTGCTTCAACTAAATTATTTCTAAAAGCCCAAAAAACCAATTCTAAAATAAATCTACCGAGACGATTCCAGAAATATATTACACCAACTATTCGTCAAAAACCATCCGATCGACTATTTTAAAACCTCCTAGAACATTCCATTTTTCATCAATTTTAATAAAGACATCCACCTGCATACCCACCTAAAATATTTGAAAAGTCTAAAAGAATCAATTCTATTTTTAAACCACCCAGACGATCCCAGAAAAATATCACAGCCAACTTTGTATCGGTTTCGGTGTAATTTGGGTGTAATTTTGTAGCGTGTCAGTCATTCATTCTGTATCCGTTTTGTCTTGTTATCTCCCAAGTTTTGAGCTAAAAGCGGGTTTGGTGCGTTGAGTAAGGATTCTCTGTCTATATGATTTGGCAGTAGTTTTGGATTATTAGTACCTAGGTAGTTTGTAGTGCAGAGAAAAATGCAAAAAATGTGGTTTTTGAGAGTCGTAAACAACATATAATGAAAATATGGCGCAGAAAAAGTACAAAAACATAGAGGATAATTAGAGTGGGACACATTTCTCTATTTATAAAATAGCCATTTCCTTCTCTCTTCATGCGAAATGCTTATGAAAAGTTGGTGCAAAAAGGTGTAAAAGATTGCAAAGACTACTTAGAGCAGTGAAGCAGTAACTGCCTGCCAAGAGCACGAGCACTACTGCCACCTATTGGTAATGTGTCATCAGTATTTTCCAAACATTTATAACATCTCATTTGACACTAGAACACAAATTTCACCTTAAGATCACACCAGCCGGAGGCTGCCTGCAAATCCGCAGGTCTGCTAGTCTTGTTTAATGATTGCATATGCAATGGCAAAACTTCTTTGATTTGTTTACTTCATTGATTCAACCCATGGAAATTCTCCCTTGAGGAATTTACGACGTTGGTTTGCAAAAGTAAACACTCAAAGAATTCCTGCTGTTGCAGATGAGCCTTCACTCAAATAGTTCATTTAATCGGTGGCGTCATCATTCCTCGCAAGATTGACGATCACTAAAGCCAAGCCGCGGAAAAGCGAGACAAAGTGTCGCTGACCTCATGCATGACAAAATTGTAGGTGGATATTTTAAGTTATGCAATAAGAACAGTCACACTGATAACATAGAATTTTTCATACAGATTTAATAACATGATATCAAGGCTCAAAAGCGCCTAAAACCTTTAGCTATTCCGTCAATATGGAACAGAATTCACAGAAAAGGTATGAATATCGTGTTAGACAAATGTATGAAGCGCAAGTTTCCCAAGGTTCCCATGCTCAACTCTCTCCTCGGTAAAATTGAAGATTGCGTAAGTAAAATGTGCTACAGTCATGGTAGATCAATTTCCAGCAATCCACACCATCATATTGTATTTTATGCATGCTCAAAATGTCATAATCAGGTATTTTCAATATGTGGCGACTCTCAAAACCACATCATTTTCAGCTCAGATATATGCAATTAAGACTAATCCAAATACATTTTTCTCATTTTTATTTCATATAAGTTGGGAGCCATTTAAAAAAATCTTCGGGGAAATGTGCCGTGCTTCAATTTTCCAATCACTCACCCTTTTATTTCTATTGGAGAACAATTATCCGCAAAATGGTAAGAAAACATTCACCCAAGAAAATCCTCAAGAGTGGATTATGACAATCAACTATATTTTTGTATTGACAAAAAAACTTGTTACTTCGGTAAACGCCAATATGAGGCAATCAATAGGAATTCTCTCTCTTATCACCGAATAATTTAGGAAAAACTACTGGCAAAAAGACGGATGGCCAAGTAAGGATTAATGATGGTGCCTCTCCTCCTATCTAAACCTCTATTTTTAGCGGCTTCCTACCTCTGTTTACCACGGGAAGGAAACTCTACTGAGGGCATAAATACATATACACAGGACAGATTGACGAAGTGTTATTGGCCCAGCCTTTCGACAGCTCGGATAGAAAGGACAAGGACTGACCTTACTCCACCTCTCGCCACCACGGCTGGTCCCTCATTCAACCCACCAGGACACTTCCTCCATCTCATCCTATTGCCTTGGCCCAAACCTGACGGACCAACTACCGTGTCACCCTCAGAAGTCCACAACCCACCTGACTCTTTCCGCTCTACAGCCTTCCCACCCTTGAGAACGTACCATAAAATATTCACAGTGAATTGAAGCCGGGACTATCATATGTTCGCTCTAAGCAGTAAGCTATTACATCTAATCGTGCATAGCTGATTTTTCTCCTTAGCATCATTAGTAGTAGTTATTAAAGAACATTTGTAGTATTTAATCTTAATTTCAGAAATGGAGGTCAACTAACCAACTAACTATCACGCACAGCTTACTATCAGCACTTGCCCAGGCAGAAAACCAAAGGTGCGTATAACATTGCAGGTAAAAATAGCAAATATATTAAATTAAGTGCCAAATGTAATAAAAATAGTTCTAATAGCTTAGTAAATAAGTTTGAAATTGTTAAATAAGTTATTTATTTCGAGGAAGGAATATATTTAGAACTATGATGCATGATGGATTCAATAGATAACCATTCTAGTGAAGGCAACAAAAATGTGACAGTTAGAGCGCAGAAAAATTATAAAATATAGCGATGTATTTAAAGTACCTTTGGCACTCATCGATGCATTGATGTGAAAGAAAGTTGCTATAAAATTTACATGGATGAATTAAATTGCAAAAATAGGTCATATAATCTCGAAGATGGAATTCAACCAGTGTTTTCCACAGTTATGTAAGGTCATATAGTACAAAAAAATAAGTTCCGAGATAATTTCGGAGAGTATGAGAAAGAGAGTATCAAGTCCAAAGAATGTACTTAGACCAATTAAGATTCGTAAAAAATGCTATCGATTTTTAACTCATTCCTTTCAAATCACTTGGCTGAAATTTAGTGACCCAATTATGCATCGTACCCGAGATTTAAATCAAGCCCAAGGGGAGAAATTACAAGACTTGGAGCGACAAGGAGGTGCGATAGATGAGTAGAAAAATGTAAGTGAAGAAGCCCAAGCTAAAGACGGAAGAGCAATCGGCTTGGTTCTCCCAAGGGAAGTCTATTAAAAGGTGCGAATATGTTCTCCGTCAGACAACAAGCAGTGTAGGGGAAGGCGGAGCAGTATTTCGTCGGACAGCGAGAAGGTGAGGCCGAATGAAAGAAGCAGGGGGCCTTGTAGCTCAAGTCTCCGGAAATGTCCATTTCAAAGGGGATGTAATGGCGAGGAAGACTGGCTTATTTATTTTCGGAGCAGGGATAGGAAAACCGATTTTTGGCCGGGAATATGCAGCCTTTAGAGGGTGGAGCGTTTATCCGCAGGAGACGACGTGCTACAAGGCTCCCCGAATAAGGTCAAAGAGGTATTGGTCAATTAGAACCGGGCATTTTCTCCACCGACCTCCTTGTGGTACGAGTGTGTAAACTGTAAGGAACGGTTTCAAGAAGAGGAATGAGCCTTTCGAGGGAAGAAATATTTGATTTTAATTTATATCGCCATTTGCCCGATCGTAAAATGAAATAAAGGTTACTTTATAAAATGTCTTCACTGCCGTAGCCTCCAATCCATGCCATAGAGATCCGCATGCTTATTCTGTAGATGAGCATCTTTTTTAATGGACATTGATGAGGGAAAACTACGGTAGGTAGACTTTGCAGGAAAATTTCCTGGCTCCGAGATACGAGTTCACCCCTGCCTAACAAGGTCAAGATAGAAGTAGAATTTGTTTTTTTTCAGGTACTCCTTTGGCTGAAATAATACCACAAATCAACCATTAGTGCCATCATTGGTCAAAAACGACAGTTATCTTCTCGACGAGAATCACATCCACAATCCTACGTTTGGCAAACCGCTGAAATACTCTCTAGGTTCCCATGGCAGAACGTTACTGTCATCAGAAGTATCTACATTTTTCTTATAATCGCTTCACTTTTTTGCGATGTCAGTCATAAAATTACTGGGATATTCATTTTACTGAAAACATAAAATAATATTGAAATGTGTCCAGCATCACATCCGAGAAATTTCAGGCACATGATTTTTCATGGGACTAAATTGAATGTCTTCTGCTCGGGTTGAAAAGTATATCGATGGCAAAGGATGCATGACATCCTTTACCTCTTGCTCCTTGAATCCCATTGAAGTCCGGAAGCTAATGAGCCTATTAAAACATGACGTCTCATAAAGAACTCCTCACTGGATAAATATAAGTAGGACTACTTACTTGATGATTTAAAGTCTGTGAGTCACATCGCAGAGAATATTCATAACAAGGGGAACGGCTTCAGTGCCAACAAGAGGTAAGGAATTTAAATCATCTTCCACGACGGGATATGGGTTTTGATGGGCCACTTCGTCATACAGCACAGCGATAATGTAAGTAGTGACACAGAAAGCTAAAACTATACTTTTTACTATTTTATTCCTTAAATGAGTCAAGACCGGTTGATGTTAAGTGCGTGTAAGCGACTTAATCACTTAAAGTTAAGTACTCAAGGGTTTGCCATAAATACATTGATAGTATAAAAATAAATAGAATTTACATTGTAAGAAGGAAGCGCTAAATATTTCAGAAAAGAACGGAAAAATTACTGATGAATTTCATGCAATGGAGGGAAATTCGTATCCCAATGAAATATAACTGCGAGTGCGCCTCGCACGGGAGTCTTTGATTTTACTGTAGAGAGTATAAGACTCTTCAAAAGTGCACCTTATGCTACATTAGGTACTTGGCAGATGAGAATTATGTGGGAATAGTTACTTTGAATAAAATCAAAATTCTGTGTGTACGCATAAGATGTTAGGTGTAAGGATCAAGACGAATTTAAATTATTCCGATGATAAGCATATGTTTACTGCGGTAGGGTAGAATAGTGAAGTAGTAAGAGTGGAAGGTGGATACCAAATGAGAAGCCGAAGAACCCACCGAGAAACTATGGGAGGATAGAAAACCGAGAAATAGCATGGAAACATTAAGATAGCATTTAATGCAGGGTGTAAGTCACACGAATAACAAGACTTAGAGGATATTTTTGGAGCTAGAGGAATAAGAGGTGGTGGTATCAACCATGAAAAATCAGAATATAAAAATGTCTCAGTTGTACATCTCTTAAATGATGTTTGTGAATTGAATTGTGGCCAACACATGAATTGTGGCCAACATATTATTCTATACCTACTATAAGTTCTGAAGTTTGTGCTAAGATTGATTGGGATCAAACTATTCGGGGATAACTAAAACTTTCTCCTTTACTAAAAGAAAAGAAAATAACTGCTGATTAATTATCGTAGTCATAGGATAACGACTGCTCTCATTTTCTGCACATCAATTGAAAGCTTGTGACGAAGGATAAGACCAAGTAAAACATTAAAATAGGTAAATTTCTGATTGGCGATTTGTATACTATATTGAATAATGAAGAAAATAAAAACAATTAAACAACGATCGAAGAGTGTTTTTGCACACTACATAATTCCATTCCGTATTGACTAGGTCCCTCATAAGTTTGTAGAAGAACATTAACATTAGGTAACTCCTTGAATTTTATTTTTCATCTATTCTCGCAATTGCACATATCTAACTGATATGAAGTTTTTCAATCACGGCACGGGCCTTAGACGACGATACATAAACAGCTTTATGGAAGTACCTAGTGCTGTACCTAGTGGCCCCAAGCAGAAATGCATGACAATATCTTTGCTAGAAATTCTGAATTCAATGCTTTTTTCACAGGCTTAAATTTCATGACAAGAAAGTCACATTGAAGTATCTAAATTATGATGTCGACTGAGGAACTTTTGGTCACCGCTTATTCCCAAAATTACTATCACTACTCTTCCCTCTGGATACAAACTCTCCATATGTCTACCTGTTCCAGCCTGTGGTACCAGATGATTGTTAGATCTGAAAACACCTTCTTTCAACCCGGGAACTCAAAATTATTACAACCCTTAGGGATAACATTTCAACGACACAGAGGGAGTGCATTATCTAAAGCGAATGTGACGTAACTGCCCGCATTCATATCTCATGGAAACTAACAAAATAAAATACCTGCCGTATAAGTATTTTACTGCATCCCCAATCGAAGAATTCATTCTATTCTTAAGAACCGCCGTTTCCTATCTCGTTCAATGTGTTTGCTTTTAGCTTGTATCTCAAGAGAAGGCTGAAAAGGACAATAAAAGTATGATCCAATAAACATAACTTGTGGTGGGCACCTAGACGGTGACCAACGGATACTTATTCAAATATTTATCTAAACGCTCCCGAGACAGAAGTCACATCGTAGTGGACGTGGAGGTTAGCCGCTGGGAACAAACGGAACAGTTGACGGAAACGAAAAGGATGGAGGCGATATCTTTAGAAAAGGAATATAGTACGTTTCCACCCCGGTATGGGAGTGCCATGACTCGATCCGAGAGTCTGATAAAAAAAGGCCAAGCAAATAAAGCCAAGGACCATATAATAACCCACATGCCTTGGGACGCATTTCGTGGAGAAACGAAATGCGATTGAGTCCCACCTCACCGTGTGCCTTACTGTCGCCCGGAAGGCGAACGGGGCAATTTAAATAGCGGCCCTAAAGACAACACGACGCCCGGGAAGAGTTAGGAGTGTGAGAACTTACGATTCGAAGTGTCAGGGAGAGAGATACGGGGGAGAACAGGGTGAGGAGAAGGTGAGAAAACTGGAGTCAGGAGGAGACCATGGAAATAAAAAAATAAAAGAGGACCAAAGCGTTGTGATAACAGCGAGGTGGAGAGGTGAGGGAAGAATGGAGAGAGAATGAAAATTAGACCAGCCCTGCAGAAACGTGGAACGTCTGAAGAGCTAGTGGGATATCTGCAGCGTAAATCTTGATAGCGTGTTCTTTCAGATATAATTTAAAGTATTTCAACCGCAAACTGAGCCGGATGACATATTACATTGAGTACAGCATTTAATATTATCTACCAAAGTCGCTCCACACCTTTTTCCATCAGTTTAATTGCTTTTCCTACTAGTGCACATTCAGGTCACCTCTACTTTATATTTATCCATTAAAATTTGAGTAACAACGTTCGATTTCAGATTGAAAATGAATAAAACCTAGTCCACAGAAGAAAAATTAAAGCACAGTTAACTATATAACAGTTACAAAATCGCAAATACTCTTGTGCTTGGTATGTAGAGTAGAAGAAGGATGAAGAGAGTAGGATCGACAGATTTAGGTACCACGCCAACCTGGCAATCTAAGGTTTGTCGGTTCAAATCCCGTTTCGGACATGGATGTTGTATTCGCCTTAGGTTTAAAAATGTAAAGGGTTGATTTAACGTCAGCCAATGGAGCAACTTCAGCCCAAGACCTCTAGTACTCACACAACTAGAAGACTCAATAAAATCAAAGTACGACAACAAAATGTCAAAGTGCTATGGATATCATATAAAAAAGGAACAACCAAAGGAAAACATAAAGGGAAAAACTGCATGTAGGGGGAAGTTGAAGGAAGAACTAGAAACAATGAAATGATAGCAACTGTTATTAAAAATTACTTATGTCTAGTCTAGTAGGGGTAAAAGTTTAGGACTTTTGCAGAAGATGAAATATTCCGAAACTCAAGAATGGCAGTGTTATCGTGGTTTTAGCGAAATATATACATTGGGGGAATATCGAAGTAAAAAATGATCATCAAGTTCTACTTGTTAAGTAAAATTATTAAAATGTTTAAGAATTTTTTATGATATTTCCCGAATAAAAAATTAAATTCAATAACAGTGGCCAATGAGTCACAAAAACATAATGACCTAATTCAAATTTTGAATTCTGTCACAAGGAGGCTAACCGGATCACAGGACCAAAGGCATAGTATTTTTAACAGCTACTATTTATTTGTATGTTGTAGACAATTTATTCCATGGCACCAAGAAGTTTAAAATTACCTGAATATAAATACGGAATCCAACAGTCAATCTTGAGCGAGGAACGGCTCGAAATGTAAAGCCGAAAAGAGTGTGAGTACAAGTGAAAAAAGGAGACAGTGAAACAAAAGGACTTAGGTGGGAATGTGTGTACGAAGAGCCGCTATTGGGTAATTGGGTGGAGAGGAGCAAGCAGTTTTCGACAGGATGAATAAAGGGACACCAGTGGACTTGCGGAGGCGTCGAAACGGGGTCCTATCTCTCTTTCCCTCCCCGTCCCCCCTTTCGCGAGCTATTTTTCGGGCCTTCAGGCCCCTCAGGGAGGGAGTTGGAGGGCGGTGAACGAAGGGATGAGGCGAAGGGGTGGTCGGATTGGCGGGCGATTAGCTCATGGTTCCTGAGGAGCGGTAAACGAATATACCCGGGCTCCAGTTAGACTGGCATCATGACAGTTTATTCTCTCTCCCTCTCTTCTTCCCATTCGCCCTCCTCCGTATCTCTCGCTATTTCCAACAGACACGCACTCACACACAACCGAAGGGGATGCTATAAAGACTTTTTTTTCGGAGCAGGTGGCGGCGAGAGGCCTGTCGATGGTGATATATGGCCCTTGATGGAATCCCCCCTTCTCCACCACACTTTCCTCGCTCTCTCTTTTATGGTCCAAGTGGATATTTTTTTCCCCCAAAGCTTGAGGTGATGGTGGTGAAGAGTTCTGTACATTCCTTACATTTGATTTCTTAAAACTCGCGGGAATTGTGCATAGGGAGGATATTCTTAATTTTATGCATTGCAGCATCACTCGTATACTAACATAACACTAACTCAGTCGGTCTCCGTAGTGTTCGTTTGAATAAGGAAGCCCTTATTTTGCATCTGAATTTTAATAGACCACATGTTTTAACATAACGAGCTCGAACAGGTAAATATCTCATTGGTTTAACAGCCAAGAGGATGTAGATTTGAATCTTGTCTCGAATGCGATTACAGTTGAGAAAATTATGTTGAATATGCGGCACGATATCAGCAACTAAAGAATCTGAATACATCATTCTTATCCAAATTTCAGCAGTTTTCTCCATATTCATCAATTAAATCTGTAGTTTTCTCAGAAGTAGATATCGATCAACTTAGGAATGTGAAGTTGTTCCGCTCAGGCATGAACTTATCAACGCAAATAACTACTTTGGATATTTTGGAATTTTTCGTCCACATTTTACGGCATACACAAATCAAAATATTTCCTTCCTCTCTAAAGTTCATGCAAAATTTCTAAAATCTGAACCTATCGTCAAGAATTACTTAGTTCTGATTCTTACTTGAATGTGCTGAATAGGGATAACTTCTGCTGCAATATTTTAGCTACATTTTCCCGTTTATCACAAATTCTCAAATGTAAGAATACAGTCTAAGTAAACATCAGTCTTCCCACTATCTTTTAATGACGTCCTTAATTAAGTTTTTTTGACAAAACGGGAAAGGTATAAGAACATTTTCGCTCCGATTGAGTTATTGGTAAAATTTAACACCATCATCGAAGAAAAGATCGAAGCATTCTATTGTGGGGGATAGTGAGAGATTAAAGTTTAACTAAATCAATAAATGAATGTTTCAAATGGGCGCCATCATCTGTGCAACACCGGTTATAACATTTTTCCAATCTAAGTGCATGATGCACGGTACAAGCTAGAGTCATAAAAGAGGCAACGGAGACGGAGGAAAATGTTGCCTCTTTGTGGTTACTGATTCAGCACAGGTAGCTAGTTCCGCACGGCTAAATAAATCAAAGGCAAACTTTTAAACGGCCATAACACCACGATGGCACGGAATGCAAGAGATATTTATGCAAAAAGCATCTGTTTAAGAGCACAGACCATGAATCATACATTTCTACTCTATCCACTGTTTCAACTGTAATTCAGAAAAGACATTTACTAGAGATGTATTCTCATGTAATCACAGTAGCAGTCATTAAGAGGAATTATTTGCGCCACACATTCCACCTTAAATCTTTTCTTGGTCCCTTTCCAGGACCACGCTCTAACTACAAATCTCAGGCAGCCAAATACAAATAGAGCTCCTTTCTTTCGGTTTTTCTTCTAGTTTAGAGGAGACACTTGAAAGGCAAGCAATCATATGATTTTAGGGCTGTAGTTAAAACACTTATCTCCCTACCAGCACAGTCTTGAAAAAATAAATCAGGTGGAAGGGCTATGTTTTATCACTTGCTCAGAAGAGCAGGTTTTTACAGCAGAGGACCAACATAATGTCAAGCTTCAAACGCCATGAAAAGAATATGTAAAAATGTGAACAAATTAAATTATTGTTTCTCGGGAGAAAAGAGTAAAATAAGATTTTGATACAAGAGCACTAAGCAAATAAGTAGGCTGCTATAAGGAGAGTTTTGAGATAATAAAATGATACGTAAACCAAACCGATGGTTTTGAATAACAATAGCTACGAGATGCAACATACTGTAATATAACATTCATCTCATTGAATTAATGACACCTTTATATGAGTTTTCCCATGGTTGGTGGCGAAAAATTAAGGTATATGAAATAGAATGGGAGGGCAGTAGGAGGAATAGACATAGGAGGGTAAACACGCTCAATATGCTGAAAACCTGAACAAGCGAACTTGAGACACCTACTGTTGATACGACCAATTTTGAATCATTGAGATAGTTAAGCTTCTTAACGTAATGCCGTTGACAATAATGTGAAATGTACCACTGGTTGGCCAAAATCAACTCCAGCAATGATGATTGGAGTGTTAAGACAGCAATGTACAGCACTGAAAAGCAATCCAAAATGACACTGGGAAATCACTTTCGCATCAACTCCTTCCCCGTGTATAAAGGTAGATTACGAAACAGATCACGTTCCGTTGAAACTATGGTAGCATTTGACATATTTGCTTCATGTTGACACTTTGTATGCCTCATAAGTTGACTTTGATAGATATTACCAGGGATCGGTTCACGATCATTCGAACGTGACAGTGCAATATTTGAGAGAATATATACGGCTACGTACTCTATCATCCTTCCTTTGCCACGCTATTCACTCAAAATAAGTGTTACAGAAGCAAAAAGGAACAACAACAGCATAACTGCCTACTTTCCAAAAATGGGAATGAGGGTGACAAAAGTGTGACACAAAGCTGATGGAAGAAAAATATATGAGTAACAATATTTTCAATAAACGCACATGGAGGACAGGCCCAGATTTCTAGTTGAGATACGAAGGAATTTACGCATCTACGTAAGCATTTCATACACCTGCACAATAAAAAAACTGGAGAGAAAAGATGATATCAGAAAATTGGAAAAGAATTTCACCAACATGAGTAAGACTTTAACTTGAAATTTTGCACACAATAATAAAAATCATAAAATAAAATGGAAGTAATTCGTATTAAAATTGAACTTGGGCAGAACTCCGAGCTAAAATATTTGGAGGCATTACGGTTATCTATGATTAACTATATTTGCCCTTTTACCTTTTTATTCTTTCTTTTCTTCTCACGCATCCCCTGGGATTGATTGAAATCTTTTGAGTAAGTAACAAGTCAAAGTCAGGGAACCGCTCGAGGATGTAAAGAAGCCACCTAGAGAAGAAATAAAAAAGGATCAATAAAATGCCATAGTGTGAGAGCGAAAGGACAAGTTTACTCTCCTGCTCATTATATATTTAACGATTTACTCTCCAAGTAATTCTTTTTTAGTCAATCACTAAGAGAATCCCACATTTCATTTTACTCTCTTACTTGCCCATTTAGTGTTTTGAATTACACGGCAAACACTGTTAATTTTGTCCGTTAACAAATACCACTCCCCTCCCAGGTGTCAAACTTAAAACACGGCCGAGGAATGCGAATTCGATACCCGAAACCCGATACTTGAGCCATTTGCCGAATGTACCATTCACAGTCTTGAGTGCTACATCCAGTCTTAAGGGCGTCATAATTTAAGAAAAAAGATAGGCGTTTTCCGCTCGGTGTCGAGACCGAAATGATGTGCCTTGCGATAGAGGTGAAATGCTGGAGAAATCGAAGATTTCAAGACTTTAATATTCGTCGTTATGTGATCTCAATGATCCCTCGTGTGGGTTGATGTGTCCTTTCACGATAAAAATTCACGGAGAGACGTTGAAAAATGGAATCCGACGTGGAATGAGGTGAAATTATGCCTCGATAGGTGTCTCATGAATCGGAGCCATCGACGTAACCCCATCATCTGAGTATCTAAGGGCTGCAATCAAGCCGCAGGGGGAAGAAGGGGGGGTGGTGAGAATGTCGAACGGAGCCTCGAAGGGCCTCCCTTGAGGCGCTTGCAAAAGGAATCCGTTCCGTCGTCCCACTCCCTCTACCACTCACCCTCTTGTTGGTTTACGCTATCTTCTTCGGCATCTTGAGGCGTGGCACCTTTTGGGAAATGTCCTTATCGAAAAGATGGCTGGACCAGAGAGACTTGGGAGGTGGCAAGGACGGAGGGGAATGCGGAATGGGAGAGAAGTAGGGAGTATGTAGTCTAATTCCATTTCCAGCATGCGTACGTCGGCATTCATGGGCAAATTTTTATGACTTTCGTCATCGTTTTCCCATAGGAAGCATTGCCGGTCATAAAAAATAGGGGGCTGAAGAAATGCCGAGGGGTTCTTCTCGCAGTTGTTTGAATGAGTTACTCCAAGCAAAGGTGCTTCGATCGAAGAGATTAGAAAAAAATAAGAATGATTTCCCTCCCGAAACAACGAGAAGTGTCCCCCAACGCCTAGAGGTTGTATTAAAATTTTATTAACTTCACCCGCATCGCGGGCGCACGATGGCCAGGAGGTGTCTGGAAGTTAAAAAAAAAAATGATGAGTGATCGCTCATGTTTTTATCAAAGCTTTTGCGCCCACAACTCGAGACGGGCAATGGGTTTTCCTTTCAATTAATTTCGTTCCAATATCTCCGTATCCTTATCTACAGGCCTGATTCAAAGCGCGCAGCCGTTGGCAAGGTTGGTCAAATACTGCTCACTTTAAAGAGGCAACTTCTTCAAGGAAGATATAAATCATGCTCTTACACACAAGAGCACATGATGAAAACATTCAGGCAAGTTCTTCAAAATAAATAAATAAGAATATTGTAGAAAATAAACCTCTCAACGTATGCAAAATTGTTTTATTTCCATGGAATCACTGGCCAAGTTGATCACAAATCGATTGAATAGAAAATTAAACAACGCCAATTAAGGTCATCGCCCTATATTGACAGCGGAATCTGTTTCCAGCTAAGAGGCGTTGCAAGGAACTTAAAACATGTAGGAGGATGCCATTATGATCTCAGAAGAAATTGTACAGAAAGGGCTCATTGAAATGGGGCATGCATTTAACTATTTCATACTTCACCCTATGAAACCACTGGCATCATTTCACTAGCGATCCTTGAAAAACAAACCAAGCAGACTATTCAATTACTCCACGGAGAATTAGATCTCAAATTATGATTAGGAAATTCCTTTGCGGCCAGGATGAAAAAAAGAAAGAAATAGACCCTCCAGAATCCACCCCACACGAATTTTTTTGGGGAGTAGTGATCGGACTGGCGATAGATGAAAAGTTTCGAAAATCAATACCAATAACGCCTCCGGAGAAAATAAAAGCTCAAGACGAGGAGATAGCCGATACACGCCCGCTGATGCGAGAGATAATAACGATTTATCATCCAAAGGCACACACGCAAGTGGGAGATGGTGGACAATATAATCTAGCGATTTCTGAGATACGGCAGGGGGGGAAGAACGATTAAAAATTTCTCATGGAAATCGGTGGTAGGGAGGTCAGCGGGATGGGCCGATGCGGATGTGGATTTGGTGGGGAAAGCCAAAGGTAAAGTGTGGAGCAACGGAGATGAGAGAGAGGGAGAAACCAGGGGAAAAGTACAATCAGGGAAGAGGACAGAAAAAAGTTAATTACGGTAAAAAAACATGTAGGGACGATAGTTGAGCAGCTAGGGGTGAAGTCACTCTGAATACATAAACCGTGAGGAAGCGTGGAGGACGTGAGGTCCATGGAATGTTTTACGCTTTTTCTCTTCTTTTTCCTTCGCTCTCATTCTAGTGAATCTCGAATAAAAAAGAGAAGAACTGGGACGGTGGTGAGATTTAGGATCCGTCGGAAGCGGGGAGAGGGGTGGAAATTGGGAGGAACTGTGAATGAAAGGCGCGTCGGGAAATTGGGTAGGTGAGGATGGCATAATTCGTCAGGCATTTTTCCTCACTTCTGACAGTCCTCCGCCTCACCTCGACGTTGCCAAGGTGATGCTAAAAATCGCTTTTTTAAATTACCATAAAAAGCATGTAAAGGGAACGGTTGTGCGAATGCCTAAAAAAATACATGCCACAAAGAGCAGATGGTGAGAGAGGATGGGAGATTGGCTCCCATTTCACCACCCTAGCTTGCATACATTACTCTGGATGAGGATTTTTCTATTTTTTAAACTGAAGAGTTTTGTGTGTGTGTGTGAAAACTCGCGTGAGAAAGGCTTGGCTATTTTAATTTCGCATCTTGAATGGAATATTTTAATAAAATCGAGGAGGTGGAAGAGTTCTATTATCTGGGAAGCCGAGTAACCAGTGATGGAAGGAGTAAAAGAGAAATTGCTAGTAGAATTGCCCAAGTGAAAAGGGCATTTTATCAGAAGAATATTCTGCTTACAGCTGCAAATACAAGCATGGAGGTGAGGAAACATTTCATTAGAACATATATTTGGAGCTTTCTTTCATATGGCGGCGAATCATGGACAATAACTATAACAGAGAAGTCCAGGCTGGAAGTATTTGAAATGTGGTGATACCGATGAATGATGAAGATAAAATGAATCTATCGAGTGACAAACGAAGAAGTCTTAAGAAGAGTGGGAGAAAAGAAATGTCTATTGAAAACGTTAAAAAGGACACGGGACAACTTCATAGGCCACATGTTAAGACATGATGTCCTGATGAAGACAATTGTCGCGGGAAAAGTGAACGGGAAGAATGGAAAAGGCAGACCTATTATGAGATATATGGAGCAAGTTGTGAAGGATGTAAAAGAGAGGAGTTGCGTCAATATGAGGAGGTTTGCTAATAGAAGAATCGAGAGGAGGGCTGCGTCAATCCAATCCTAGGATTGTTGACCGATGATAATGATGCATATAGTTTGGGCACAACTAGTATTTTTTTATTCAATGATATATATGATATTACACCATATGAGCAGAGTAAAACTCGAAGAGTATGAAATCTCTGAAATTCCTTCAAACTTTTATCCGGGGATTCATTTTAACTATAGTCCCCCATCCATTGGTAGGTATCTTGTGTGGTGAGGAGTCAACTCACTAACTAACTTGAAAGTAATTAATGCGTAATGCACAGGGTTCCCAGGTCTACGATGAATTTTTATCCCCAAAATATTCCATTGAGAAAGTTAGTGGATCGGATCGGGTTGAATTAGAAGAATCATTAATTATTTACAATATAAATATACACTTTCTTCGAAAGACACTCAGGAAAAGTTACACATTCTTACCCTTGCTTTCCACATTACTATATTTCTGTAGAAAAACCGATTTTCAACTTTAGCTTGGCTATTTCGAGTGAGGCAAGTGAGTTTAATGGGAATGAAAAAATCTCATTGGACTAATTTGCCCAATGTTTTCAACGGTAAATTGTCAGGGGTGGCGAACAATTAGCGGTTCACATGATCCCAATGCCTCACTTCGACCTTGCGTATCAGATTGCTGGGCAAACAATAACTAATTCAACACAGTTTATTGATCTACATATGTTTCTGTTCAGTAATGTTTATGAAAAGTTTCAAACAACCATTGAATAAGCCCAGTCGAAGCGCTCTATAAATTAGAACTTACTGTATTTTCACCGAATACGATGCAGCTCTGAGTGTAATAGAAATTACCAACACTGCGTAGCAAGATTAGAATCGACAAGGTATGAAAATGGGGTTTCTTGCATTAAAATTCTCTCAATCCCCGTTTCTCTTGTTTTAAAAAATCTGTCAACACACTAATAGAAAATACTCAATCAAACATCTTAGCCCAATTCATAGTTTTCTATACAATTTACTGTCATCTGGAAGTAAAGAACCTTGGGCAGATGTTACTACACTACAAATTTATTAAGAATGGAATGTTGTGATTTTGGGAAGGATGGATTTTATAGGATAATATTGAATGCTGATTGTTGAAATGTAATAAATGTTTAAGAATGAGTATTTCAAATTATTACTACCTCTGATTAAAATTAAATTTCATCGACCGTGAGCAAAGGGAATCACTCTTTAACTTGGAGCACAATTGAAAAAAAGTTATGTCTACTTAAAAATGCTGAATATGTAGGTCGGGTATTATTTGAGAAGTCAAACCTCAGTTTCAAAGGACCAGAATTACAACATTTTCTCGTTTATATAAAAAAAACCACCTAAAGAGGCGTTAATAGAGTAAGAAACTAAGGAAATATAGTAGCATGATGTTCTTTGGTATATTGTATATACATAAAGAGGGAACGCACCTATTTATATAAAATACCGCTGGAAACAAGAAAGGTTCCGCCATAATGTGAACAGGAAGTGGTTAAATCATTTTCTTTACGCATCCGAAAGACAGCACCGTTTATGGTAAAACAGTTTGCTGGAAAACAAAAAAAATCCCCATAGAAATATAACTCATTCCCTCCACTTTTGAGAAAGAAATGAGAAATTCATTTACCAGCCCAACGGTTGCCGGAGGGGACTTCGTTTGAACCGCAAAGTTAGGTGAGTAATGAAATAAAAGAACCCACGAATCCGAAAGCTTCCCTTCCCACCTGCTGGCTGCCTTCCCTTCACTAACCAATATTTAATAACGGATTCTACAGCATTCTGCCTTAAGGCAGCCATTAAGGGCTATCGTGTATTCAGAGCGAGCCACCCACATAAGTTCCCACACCTCTAAAAGGGGATATCCATTCCAGGGGCTATAAATTTTAAGAAAGGAAAATGCCAAAGCGCCTTGGAAGCAGTTTTATTGAGAGCCACCTAGATTTTATTTTACAAAAAGTTTACGCTAACGTCATGAAAAACTCTAAATACACTGACTAACCCTCAAACGTGCTCTCAAAATTGCTACCTGGCAGGTGACGAGTTACGGAGTGAAATAAAGAGAGAATATTAAAATGAAGGACCTACTTTGAGAAGTCAAACCTGAATTTAATTCCCTCTCGTCATGACACATGACGAGAGGGAATTAAGTATAAATAATATTGAAATAATTATTATCATGTTTCATTATTCAATTTATGGAAATATTTGGATTTATTCAAATCAATACTTAAACTTTAAAACTATTGGTAAATTTTTAACAAGCATTGCAATCTTGGAAACGGACACAAGCTCTAGAGAATTTTCTATTTGATGAAGAAACTGATAAAAATCAATACATGTATGAATGAGAAAAGTAGTAAAAATACTTCAGTTTATTTTATGATAAACTATTTGAGTATGTAAAAGATAGTTAGCTTTTCTTAAAATTATTATTTAAATTAGAATTCACTGTCAAGCATACTCTAATGTTACAATGCGTAAAAAGGACCATCTAATATTATTTAAAAATCATTTCATAATGGAACACGAACTGTTGCAGAAAGAACTTTCAGTCACTTTTCATCGTTAAAATGCATGCTGTGGTATTCATCAGTCCATTATAAGGCTTAAGAGTCCATATAACACTACCAATTACATTATAGGACCAATCATATGATGTTTCTTTGGCCAAAATGGCCTTAATCAAAATGTATTAGCGTAGGATTTTTATTTCAACCCTGAAAACATCAATGCCTGACTGACTTCTTCCCTTGAATATTCAATAACGCCACTTTCCTTAGCAAGAACCGCACGGTTAGTCATTTTCCCATCAGCCACTTGTGACGTGACAGAATATTTTGTCGAGGATGGCGCCACAGAATAGGAACTGATTCAACAAGGAACTGTTGTGAATATACATTCTCTTTGAAAACTCGCCACACGTTTTCAACCTCCAACTCCAATTTTCACTCAGTTTCCAGAGCTTGTTCTTTGGACTATTTATACTCCCAAAGCACCCCTTATCCAAAAACAACACTCCTATCACCAGTAATTATGACACATCTTAAGTGTTATGGTCTGAAGCCATTATTTTTCGTCCTTATACTTATTTTTTTCAACTTGCTCCAAAATAAAATACAAAAAGGGACGTCTTGAATTCTTGCTTCCGATCATTTCTCCATCACGATCGGACTAAATCACTCGCATCGATTATCCATTGAAAAATAGGTGAGAGGGAATTCCGAATATACTTTTCCTTAAGCTAAGTTTCTTGGAAAATACCCTCGGGAAGGTGTTTAAAAAAGAAGGCAATAGGCAATTGGTAGAGATAATAATTTTCAGGTGGCACGAGGAAAGGGAATGGCATTTCCTCACCAGTACTATGGTATGATGAAGTCACTGATTAGCAGTCAAAATGGAATGATCTGGGAACGATCAACCCATCGTAGTTTACACTTTATGTAAAGCAGCTGGTCACTGTTAAGCAGTCGTTTAGACCCTCTTTTACACCGCTGCTATGAACTTAAACTCAATAACTAAAGCGCTTTTTCCGCCTATAATTTACTGAGGAAACTACTTCACGGGGTTTGGGAACGTTGTTTCAGTCCTAAATATAAGTCGATTCTAAAGGCGAGAAACATTTTATATGGAATTCGTCAAACGTTTAGTATAAGATACACCTGATTACAAAACGTCATCCTATTCATTTGAAATGAGAAGCATAGTTAAATTTTTGCGAAGACAATAGAATAAATATACATGTTTTGTAAAAATGAACTGATTTCACTAAAACTTTGCCTGCACTAGGGAGGTTTCCAATTGTCTGTTAATCTATCGAAGATAAATGTAATTAACTTCGAATAAGATTACAACTAGCCATGAGTAATTTTTACAATTTCATATGAGTATTTCAGGACAAGAAATCAGAGCATATTTATTGTTTTGAGGAAGCTATAGAAAAATACCGAGTGTTCGTATTCCGAATGGACATGTTCACATGCATAAAATTGCTGCATGAAACACGGAAGACTCAAATAAAGATGTCTTCTATCAAGCAATGGTTACATCGATAAGATAAATCAGAAATGATTAAGCCATATCGTGTACCAGCTGATGCTTTTAATGAATATCCCGTGGACCACAAAGCTTTCCTAAAAGCACTCAATTTTCACAAGAGTGTGCGGGAGTATAATCATACCAGCTTTTTGGTCTAAGAGCAAACCAATTAACCTAAAATTGACATGCATTAATGTGCGGACTGTTTCAAGCTCTATGATTTTTAAGTAGCTCCGAAGAAACCAGCAATGAAAATTAAACCCAGAAAACAGTAGCACTAGAGTCAATTAAAAAATAATTTCAAAATTGCACTTCCATGCAAAATTAAGTCGTTATTTTCACGACGCCTTCCACGTGCTTATCTCTCAATTTTCTCGAAAGGGTTATTTAATTCCTTGCATGCACTATATTTTCCTACGTTATTCCCATTCCTGCAATCAAAAATCTACTTCGTCCCATCTAATCAAAATTTTACCTGCCATCATCATCTTATGAGCCACTCATTTCTTCTCGGGTTCATCATCATTCAGGACATATAGTGACCTCCCCCTCTTTAGCCTCGATGGCTATTTTAGTCCTTATTAATTATCAGTCTTAATTCCGTTGCATCAAAGGCATTTCCCTCGATAGAGGACAGAGCATTTAAAAATCTTAATTTACATGGCAGTCTCCAATATTTATTAGTAATTATGAGTCATTGCGATGCTGAAAAAGGAACAACCACGTGTATCAAAGGGTATATAAAATTATATAAGCATCTGAGGTACATTTCTTCAAACTCTTCTTGCACGAAACATGAAAGTCGAAAGAATTATTATATTTTCCATAGTAATTCTATAGTAATTACATTTTATTAATTAATCAGTAAAATCATTTAATCTTATTGATTTCTTACTAATGCTAGTTAGCATTGAAAAGAGGTATGAACAAAAGGACTGCATTTGAGGGTCAATGATCATGCTAATGACGTGTTAGTAACTGAATAAGAGAGAGAGGATCATTCACAAAATTGAATATTATTGTAAGCGTAGCTATAATTTTTACTGGTAATTCATAAATATACGCCATTTTAAACGTGTTTAGCACATATTTTGGAATAATCTAGCAGGAATAGCTATAAATAAAATGGTCTCAATAGCAATATTAGGAAACATTTTAAACTGGTGGTGTAGTTAATGCCACAATAAAAAAATGATGACCAACCCTTACCCAGTAGTTAATTCTGCAAAGAGTTATGGTCTATATAATATAACAATGTTTGATACTTTTCATGTAATTAACAGTAAGAAAAAACTACATAGGCACATAAGAATAATATTATGAAACAAACAAATTATAAATGAAGAACAGTCTTGCGTTAATGCCATCCTTATTCCACAATGAAGCCTAAGAAGCATATTATGAAACAAACAAATTATAAATGAAGAACAATCTTACGTTAATGTCATCCTTATTCCACAATGAAGCCTTCCTCATCGTTCTATATCATATGCCGATAAATTACGCAACAGTGTTTCAAACTTATTAAATCTGTATTTAGATAGAAAAATCGAATCATTGCTAACACGTAATGAATGCTCTCCCAAAATAATTGGCCATTTGGATCCAGACTTTTACATCTGGTACATCTATGTGATATTATTTCAGGAGAACTAGGGAAAATGACAGTAACATTTTATCAATGACAAGTTACGTTTACATTTCTATTTAATCCAAATAATCATACCAAGTATATTTTGCACTGACACTCATCAAATAATGAGAGCTTGAAAATTCGAATTCAAAAAAACATGATTTCAACGAATGGTAGTGAAAGAGAAACTTTTTCCACGGGAGGTCAAGCTTCGACCTTAGAAACAAGGTTAAGGTATATATTATATATTTAAGGCATTTTTGATCTAAAATAGAATGCCTCTTTAACTGTTTTGGTAAGTGTCAAGTTTTAGTAGGAACACACTTCAATCGCAATAAATATCTAAAGGGCAGTGAGGCTTTTACAGAATTTCTCTAATCGATTACATTCATTTTTACGTATTTTGAGCAACTACTCTTAAAAACTTAAAGGATAAAATTGTTTCATCCAAAATTGGGCAAAATAAAAAGGTTTTCCTGATTTTTTTACCATTTTTGTTTTCTTCCTTATAGTACTATCCGTCATGCCTCCAACAAAACCTGCAATAACGTCAAATCATTGGTCTCTTTGACTCACAACTTTACCGCATTTCATTCCACGTCGAGGCTATTTCTTGACGCTCTCATTGTCACCCCATGAGACCGGCCAAATAATCAAATCCCTGTCCTGATCCCCTCTCATCATTTGTTTCGGCCACCTCTAAAAATACCCACTCCCAAAAATCCCCTCGTGCTCCATCCTAGCCTCCCTCGTTTCCCCTCACCCTCCACGCACCGCTCACTTAGCCGGATCCCATTTCTTTTCCTTCTTCCTCCGCTTCTCTCACACTCCTCGCCCACCTCTCTCTCTCTCCACCTCCTCGGTCCTACCTCGAGGCCAGAGTGCCAACGATATCGACTTACTGGCCCATCGCGAACAGGACCAGAGTAATTAGGAGGCGTGGGCACAGGTCGACGGATTTGGGATACGCCTAACGTTTAACGTTCCTTTTCAACCCATCCCCTATTTTCCTCTCCTACCACCTCTACACTCCAAACGCACCTCCCCTATCCCAATACTCCCTCGTCCTTCCCCCCGTACCCCAACTTTCCCTCTTCTCATGGCTATTCTTTTTACTTTTTCTTCCTTCCAGCTCGACCTCCTCCTTCGACACCCCATTCCATGTCGGGTCCGGCATCACGTCCCTCACCGTCAACTACCCCCCTATCCTCCCCCTTCTTCCCCTCCCCTCAGTCCTGATGGCCGACGCCTCCTCCTCGATGCCACCCCAACCCCTTGTATTCTCTCACCTACAGGCGAGAGTCGACAGGGCCGGAGAAATCGAGTTCCCCCACTCCCCCTCACCCTTAATATTTGTCTTTTTTTAACCCGTTGCCTTATTTTATCCATAAATTGTTTTAGAGCACTTTAAGCAAGCGTGAAAATTCATTGACCTTTTTTAAGCAATGTTTTCATTATATCTTCCGTGCATTCCGTAACTGATATTCAAGAGAATATGTTACCAGAATTCAATAAACGTTATTGAATAAAAACTACAATGTTCTAAAAAGCAGAATTGTTTAAAACCATTGAAGGAATGGATTCACTGCATAATGAGCATATAACGATTATAATTTAACACAAAAATATTTTACGGTTAAATAACTTCAAATATATTTTCAATCCATTACCATTTGACTAACTGTAGTAATTTTATGGTTTCCATTTTGACTTTTTGCTTGCGATACTTATATATTTTCTACATTATTTTACGTTATTTCATACAATTGTATTATATAATGTACAGACCTACAGTAGCATATTTACACTGTCCCACTGTCCGTTGTTCCCCGTTTCAACATTGCATAATGATAAGAGGATCTGATTGCTTTTCATCTTTAATTGTCAATTCACGTTAACTACTACTGAATGCATCTCCTATCCTATATTCCTCCACTTTACCGGAGTCATTTCTTGAATTTCCTCAAAGCCCTCTTTCTTCCTTTCATTGTTTTTCACGATAGTTTTACAACCATAAGAATTTTTAAATAATCAAACAACATAATGTACAATATTATTTCATTCACATCTCTCAAGTTCAGAAAAATTGTATATCAAATTGAGATCGTAATTAAATAATCAAATGCATATTAACATAGGCTATCATATTTCTTGACGAAAATCTCTAAGGACTGAAAAAAGAACTAATGTAAGCATTTTACAAGTGTACACTTAATTCATTAAGTGTGTACTTGTATTGAGCTATATTAACCCCTATATTATTCACCTAGGCGTTTATAATGCTCTAACAGAGCTACATAACGTGGTAAGTGCTAACAATTTGGTCGAATGAACGTGGTATAGTGACCCATTCAAATATTTTCAGTGCATCACGAAAAGCTAACTCACTTTCACGTTGGAGATATCGTTGGATTCAATGTTTCCGAACCCGTAGCCATCTCTGGAGTAAATGTTTCCATGCATCGTTAAAAGAATAAGAAAATCTATCAGCATTTGTCCCCTTTGCGCTCACTGCTGTTGTCCGCACCAAATGTGCCACGGCCATCTTTGGTTATTTTTGGACTCTTGTCCGACCTGAACTCGGGAAAGATTCATGATGTGCGCTGGAGCCGTTAAAGAGGGTGGGGCAAGCGGAAGGGGTTGTCTGGAGGAATGAGCAGGGTGGCTAACGCTCCACGAAGGGAGTGGGGAGGGAAAGAAGGGGGTGTGGAAGCAGGGGAGGCGATGTGGCGAGGACGGACTCCAATGTGCTCCTGAGAGTCGAGTTAGAGGATGAGGGCACATGGCGTGAACACTCGCTAACACTTGTGCGTTTCGCCTTCCATAACCACACAGTGAGCCGTTCGTAAAATGTGCACGCTAGCATTGGAATATTTGCTAGCGGGAACACGAGTGGTAACACAGAATGCTACCAGAGAACAAAGCATTTCTCAAGTCTTTCCATTTACCCAGTACATTGATAAACGTTCAGTAAATAAGTATATTTCCGTTATATTTTTCTTAACATGATAATGTCTATGCCTTTAGGAAACGAACTACATATAAAAACATGCATGGTATTCCGCAGTTATGCATTTGGTGCTCAAATTTGCCACAGCATCCTATACTGAGAGAGAGAGTGATAGAGAAATATTTTTCACAGAAACGTACAATATATTGTCGGGATTGGTGCTGGGTTAGAGTACCGGCCTTCTATGCTATGGAACTGGGATCAAATGTGAGGATAATGAAACTTTTCATTGGAATACCTAATTCAGTACTCGGTGGAGAGCATTTCAGTTCAGTACTCCGTCCGTCGGATGGAACGCAAAATCATGGTCCCCTTGGCGCCTTTCAATGGATGAGGCTAAATGAGGCTGAGGATCGGAGGATGCTAATGCCGACTCAATGTTCTGATCCACCTTTCCTCCGTTTCCTTTCAAATTCTTAATAATACCGAATTAACATCGTAACCTAGAGGGCGAAAATGACCTCAGTTATCGGTCACTTTCTCCGAATATTAAATGCTATTACTGCAGCCATTATCGCCATGTAATTTCACCAATTTCATGAAATTAAAATGTAGGGCTGGATCTTATCAATCGAAATATTTTTTCTGTGCCGACTACCTGGTTGAAATGCCTATATTCTCACAAGAACCAGATACTGGGTCGATCAACTACTTTCGAATGCTTAACGGTGTCCACTACCATCTTTCTATCACCAATGTCCTAGGCGTCCAACAGTCTGAGCTACATTTTTCCCTTCCACGTACTAATTATCTCCTTGTGTTTAGTATTCCGGGCGCGTTGCAATTCTGCCGTACACCCACGTGCGTGTCACCGTTTCCTGATGCAGATTGTGCCGATAATTTTTTCCTCCCTAATAACCCTTTTCCACATCTTATCCTTCCACCCACGACACGCACGCCAAACCTCCACCTACACTTTCCCCCGCGCTCCTTATAGACCGCTCAACCTCCATTTCTGTGCATATTCCGCCGAGGCGACCGGTCAACGCAATCCGCTCCAGCGGTTGACGAATGGAAGGCCGTTGCTGCATCGGCAGGCTCTCAATACACGTATAAGCTGCAGCGCCCGCGTTACGGCGTGTCTTGGTGGTATGTGGGGGAGTGTGTGGGGGGGAAGGGTTACTGCCGCCTGCCCGCTTGCTGCTTCATGCGTGCTCTGCCGTTATAATGGCGCCACTGGTGCAAGACAAAGGCCTGACGGCGTGGGAAGAGCTGAAGGGACAGGCGAAGATCGGGTTAGCCGTGCGATTCCCCCCCCCCCCCCCCTCTCGCCCACCGTCTCAGCGTTTGTGCAATTGCGGGGAGCTGTAGAATGGGAGACCCGGCCTCCGGGGAAACATAATGAAAAAAATAAACGGTCTCCCGGGCTGACAAGTGGCTTTAGGGGAGACGGGTGGATGTAAACAAGCGTCACTCGCCATTTTTTTCGAGTCAGCGATCATAAAAAAGAGCTATCCTTTCCAGAATTATGGGATCTGGAAACTGACATCGGAGCAAAGATGAAAATCTCATTTAAGAAGTTACATCCGATGGTAACGGAGATAAGGGGCGAGTCGGAATGAGGAGGAGAAATAAATGAGAACTGGAGGCAAAACGGCGCCACGGACATTCATTTCGCATCCTTGCGCAGGTGTAGTGAGTGTGTGTGCGACTCCTCTGTCGCCGGGGCTTCGGGAGAAAATCAAGCCATGTATCTAGAATCCTTGCGTCCATACTTCACGCGGTAACGAGCGTCTTACGCGGAAATCCAAAGCGCTATTCCCGAAGATTCCTTTTTTCGGACCCGCAAAGTTTTTGTGCCAGGTTGCAACAAAATCGCGTCCGATTGTTCGGTGTCTTTCAATTATTTTTATAGTGAGAGTATAGAGCAAATAAGGAGAAGCAAAGAATTGCAGTTTATTAGCGCTCGAGTCGACAGAAAGGGGTCTTTTGAAACACAATCGGAATCATGAATTGACAACAAGAGGAGAGAGATCCTTCACGGATAAGAATATAGGCCCCGTTTCGCTACACATGCCCTTTCAGCTATCAAGCTGACTCTTACATCACTGACGCACTTATGTTTTTTGTGTTCGCATGGAGATTAAAGCACAAATCTTAGTACAACTGTATTTATTCCGCTTATCCTCCTTAGTGCAGGAAAGGCTCACTGAAAATCGTAATGAATGGATTCCCGGACAATTAATAATTATCCATGGAAAATTTCCTCTGTGAATGAAACAAGCAATGTTTTAAGGGAGAATATCAGCATGAAGATCATTTTAGTGAATATTTTAGTATTCACAAGTGCTATTGGTTGAAAATAAAATTCCATTATATATTTGATAGTGAATGCTTTTTTGGATTCTTCACTAGGTCAAATCCCCCATGGCAGCCAACGTTTCGGTGTACAAGTCGTCCATCACCCTCAGGGCTGAGATCTTAAGGTCTCCGTCCGGAAGGTGACACGTTCATCAAAACGTCGCGGTCGTCAGCCATAGAGAATTTGAACCGGTGAAGAATAGTTAGCCACAGAGAAAAATTTCACCAATTCAACAGGAAAGCTTCAGAACTTTATCCATTCCATTTTAAAGTGCTGATTTTAATAGCTGATAAAACTTCAGAGATATCCTGAGAATTTCTTGATAATTAGTAATTTTACAGTGACCGGGATAGGTAATTTGTCCATACGTTTGTTTCCTTCACAAATTAGGCTTGAAGTAATTTGAATCCAGAAATTTCATAGCGGAAAATATATTTAGCTTAAATGCTTCTTTTACTGGGTCATAACAATTCGCGGTTCAAATTGTTAATAAATATAGACTAGCCTGACTAAATGTAGTTCATTCACCAAAACCATCAGTTTTCAAAATTGGCAATATTATAATGCAGGGTAAATCAAATTATATTTTTCCTACTGCTGAGTTAATTAGTGTCCTAGAAAAGGCAAGGCGCAAAAATATTTGTTGGTGGTTTGGTCTCAAATGTGTTCAATAATGATGAGGGCATGTTGAATCGCTAACGTACAGTAAAAATAGTGAAAATATATGGTGCTTATTTCTTTAAATGCTTTCTTGTGTAAACTAAACCAATATCATTTTTTTCTAAATCTGTTTTTACGACCGGCTTGGCACTTTTTCGTATGAGAATATTACAGTAGCTGATTAATGTTAAAAAATACAGAAGGGCACTAGAAATGATGTGAAATAACCAAAATATAGATGAAACCTTGGACTCTGCACAAAATACCGTCGGCAATCAGCTCAAACGAGAATCTATGTGATCATATCTCTATTTCTCTCCCTTAAGAGTGTAAAATTAACTGACTAGATATTGAGATTTTGCCTATTCCATGCCAGATGTCTTAGAAACTAAAAACTACCGGAATTAATAAGGATTAAATTTTGATGTTGTTTATTGGATAAAGACTTCCTTTACTATACGAAAAGCTACATCAGTTTGTTGTAAGGTTCATGTTATCAAGGTTTTAAAATAGGTACGTCTTTAGAGGTAAATATCGGTGGGATGACCAACCGTCAAGAAACGGAGGTGAAAGAATCTGAAAGAACGCCATTTCACCGGTTGACTAAACTCACATGGACGTTACTTTTCGAATAAGGTAACTACCGCAATTTTCCTTTCCTAGTTAGCCCACTTTTCCACTATCGAGAGTTCTCGGAGCTTACAGATTATAAGCGCAACCTTGGCTGTTAAAAAAAAATTACGGCTGGACGGAAAAAGGCTAAAACAATGGTGTTATTTTCCTCACGAAAACTTAAAGGTATTATTAGAGAACGAGAGGTACCCGTGATTCCTGAGGAAAAAGTGAAATAGTGTTCTGCTTGATTCTAGGTTTCGGACCTCATTTGCCTTGTTATGGCTGGTAGTCAGGGAGTAAATACAACACCTCATGGTGATAACCATGCACAGAATTATTGTATCAGGACATATATTTTCCATTAGTTTTCATTCATACTGTTAAAACATGTACACATTAATTATGTAAACTCGTTGACGATCAGTAATCGACCCACAATCCAAAAAAATATCAAATCCGGCATAAAATGTGCATATAAATATAAAAAATATGTTGTTTTCATTGCTGCAGTTTTTTCAAGAGGAATAGATAAGCATTTGACCTCAATGCGGTGACTTTATCAACAAATTCTGAGAAAAAGTCAATAAATTCTATCAAATTAAATTCAATCAAATATGTTTACGCATAGATGAGTATTTCATGCATGAAAATGTAAATATTGCTAAATATTATCGCGAAAAATTTTACACATCATAATAACCATGAGTTGTCTAATTAATAAATACACTTAGATTTTTATTTCTTTCTAGAAAATAGGTTGCTCACCAAAAAATATTAATTTCTTTGCTGATCAGGAATCCACTTATAACCAGCCGTGATCTCACATGGGGGTGATACTTAAGATGCCACATGAATTTGGAATCATTACCCATTTCAAAACTCAGGAAAATCCATCAATCTGTGTATTGCTTTTCTTTTTGTTCCAAACCTCCAACATATTCTTCAAACACACGCCTAGGCAGCGGCTGAAAAAAGAAATTTTATAAATGTTGTAATGCGTCTCATTGTCTCCAATATATGCCTAAGAAATATAATTGATGATTATAAAAATACCTTATTAATCATTATTTATAAGTTACAAATATTTATATAGATAGCATTCATATAGAAATAAATAACAATAATTTCAGTGGGTTGTATAATTCAAAGTAATCAATCTAAGTTATTCATTGCATTTAAAATATATTTAAGCATATCTACCTTTTCATTGATATGAACGCACACAAACAGATTGATACGTAATGTGACTAAAATCCTTAACAGTGAAAGGATTAAACCTTCGAGAGAGGCATAAAATCTAAAGAATTTCCTAGAAAAGGTATTGTCTACTTAACATAAGAGCCCCATGCAACGTATGATATTAATTTAGACTTAATTTTAACTGTGAGAAATTAATCGCGAGAGCTACGATGCCAATCTAAAAATAAATATTTGAGGCGCTCGGGGCTAGATAATGGTTAGCCAGGAATAGGAAATATTACAGGAGTGACATCTGAAGGTTCAAAAAATTCCCTAAATTAGGTGTTGTGTCTTGGTGCAATACATAACAACAAGGTGTGTGCCGCCATCTCTTGGTTTCTTCAAATGTTACTCCGCCAGTGGCTTCCCATCGTCTAGCAGAGAAGAAAGTCGTACAGATCTCAATATTTCTCAGTGTGTGGCTTACCATTATCTAGCCCCGAGCGCCTCATTTATTCCTTCCACTCCTTTCAGCGATGATTCATCCTAGTTGCGTTGAAGTCAAGGTCGTCCCCTGAATCTCTTCCGTCTCTCCCAGTTCTCCCGCTCGAATCTACTTTTGGATCTCTTGCGGAGTTAATTGCCGAGTGGGCGTAGCACGCAAAAGGATTTGAAGTTCGTCCTCATGCGAAACGGAAGATGGATAACTAAGAAACGCCGTAACTTGACGACAAGGGATAGAGTCGCACCTCCCATACACTTCTCACTTGCCCAGCTGACTCGCCCATGACGACTTCTCCTTATCAGGATAAGGTCAGGAGAAGATGCCGCGTAAATTTTACTAAGACGTCGATTGTTTCCAAGGATGAGCGGGAAAGTTGATACTCAACTACGTTCGAATTTTTACGCTATGCCACAGTGTATTTCAAACACAAGTGACTGTCTAGAGACGAAAGCCTCGACAATTTCGTCCTCGCTGGCTTTAAATCTTCTCACCATCGGACAAAACGGAAAATTTTATATCAGCCAATTGGGGCTGGCGATAAACAAGGTGTACAATGAGAAACTTTGAATTCACGGTGACTTTGAAGAAGGAAAGTGAAATACGACTGGGAGGAAAAAGCGTACCGTTTCTTATTTTCGGGCCATGTGGTTTTAGGATCAGGATTCAGAAATGGTTATGCACTCCTAATTTAGAGCCCTATCAATTTAAGAAAAACATTATCTCCCGTTTATTGCAAGAAAATGTGATAAATCAGTCAGTGTATCGAAAATACTATATATTTGAAGTGTCTCTGTGAATCATGTTGAAATACAATATTTTTGTTTTTAAGATACCTATTTTTAGTTTCAATTAATTATGCTATCATTTAAGTAAAGTACTAAACTCGTTAAATTTCATAAATAATGCCAATCAAATATGGTTAAACTTTCTTGGACATAGTCCAAATAACATGAATCCATTAAAATACAAAGATATTCGACCTTAATTACTGTATGGGAGTACGAGAAAGGTGTTATAAATTATAAAACATTATATAGATTCTAATTCTAATTCTTCAAATAATCATTCTACACTATTTAATCAATCAAGGTAACTTTTTGCATATCTATTGACAGCCAATGTACGCAGTCAGGACTGAACTATATCCTACTTCAAATGGCTCCCATGTAATGGACTTGGTATTTTTACGAGGTACTAAAGGTTTCCTCGCCTTTCTGTCTTGCCATTTCATTTTATAAGTTGGCATTACTTCTAATATTTCCATAAATCCAAGCTTTTTGGGCACCTGACCCCGGATGTGTTTTCATACGATAGGCCTTTGGTAATTGCAGCAGCTAAGTACGGTGACGATGCTAGTTGTTACTGATGCTACTGTTGCATATATTGCTACATAATTTTACATCAGAGTCCAGAACATTGCGTATGTTAGGTATATATTTGAAAAAGCATTCAACCACTTTTCATAATTACACAAGATCAGATCACATCTCGTGCATACGATTTAAACTTTTCCACTCATGGTACTCCTGGCAATTTCAACGATTTTTTATCCCGAGATAGAAATCACGTAGAGCATTTGTTGAATGCGCAGAATGAAAAATCTACAATATATGTAGAGGGAATGTGTATCTGAGTCCAATAATACATCAGCAAATTCCTTTTTATCCGTCCATCAGATAAATATATCTAAGCCATTTATTAAAGAAAAAAGAAACGGATGATTTCATCCCTCTGCATCTCATTTATTGTGTCATCAACTCCCAGTAAAATGATCTCATTTAAGAGATAAATATTCTCCCATTTCCTAGTTCTTTCTGACACCTGAATAATTTTTTTATGATTATACTGTGTGTGGTATAGTGCCTGATCAATTTTTTGATAAAATTCTCAAGATGCTGATAGAGTATACTTGGCATAAAAAAGATTAATTTGTCTTTCAAAAGAGAGGGGAGTCGAAAAGTACTGAAAACAACTACGAGTGTAGCTCAACTACGGGATAAGATTAGTTCAGCATCGCCATGATTTTCATCGTGGTCATCATCATGGGTCAACAATCCTAGGATTGGTTTGGTGCAACTCTCCACTCTGTGATCCTAGCGTCTAACATCTATGCAATTACGTAATTTTTCTTATTCGCATCCTTTACTGCTTGCTCCATATATCTCATGCAAGGCCTTTCCTTTTCATTCTTCCCATTTACTTGTCTCTCGAAGATTGTCTTCATAAAGCCATCATGTCACAAGTTAAGGCCAATTAGTTTTTCCTGCCATCTTTTCAAAGTTTTCAGCAGACTTCTCTTTCTCCCACACTTCATCGTTTGTCACTCGGTTAATGAATTTAATTCACATAATTCTCCCATAGTATTACATTTCTAATGAATCCAGCCTTAACTTCTCTGCTGCTTTTATTGTCCATGTCTCACTTTCATAAATAAAACACTCCAGATGTAAGATCTAATTAACTGTTTCCTTACTTCCAAGCTATTATTTCCAGCCATTGGTATATGCTTGATTTGGTTGAGTGCCGTTTTCATCTGTGCTATTCTACTTACAATTCACTCTTAATTGTCCATCGTTGGTAACTTGACTTCCTAAATAATAACATTCACTCAGGCCCTCAAGCTTTTGCTTCTACTAGTTTAACGTTGGTCTTGACCTCCTATTTTCTACTGAAAACAAATGATTTTTTATTGATCTTAAGGCGACGCCTGGCCTATGTCTTTCCAATGTTACTAAAGTCTTCTTTATCTATCTTTTTGTCTATAACATGATCATTATGTCTCTGACGAATCGTAGTATGCTGCTGTTCTTCCCGTGAATATTAATTCCTGCAGCCTCCTCTTTGATTTCATTGACGGTATTATCGAGGTAGACATTGAAGAATAGTTAACCAAAAACAAAATGTGTAATAAAATGTTCATATTATTACGCATATAAACAACGTTCTATATTATTGCGTATATAAAATGTGTAACAATATGAAACTCAGAGGTCTGGTAATATAGAGGGACGGAAATCCAGAATTGGTGACTAAGTGGTAATATTCATAAACGTCTACTATTAGGTACTTTGCTTTTTCTAAGAGCATACGTATTTTAAATAACTTGTATTCGTAAGTCAATAATATCCTTATGCATCTTGTATTGTGCATCAGTTTTGCTCCCGACGTCAATTTATTCATTCCTTTTATTTCGCACTTGTATTCATCCCTGAGCCCGTCAGGAATAACAGAATGATCAAAGAGAATTCTACGAAGAAATTTACTTTCGGGAAACATTTTTAATTAAGCCATGAGCCTAAAAATGTTTTTTCGTCGTACCATTATCGTCGCCATTATTTTTTTTCGTGAACAGGTTATTACCATGCAGGAAAATATAAGCGACCGTCATTCCTTTAAATGACTCTCAGAGCTGCCACTTAACTCCACCCAGCTGTCATTACAAAACGGAGCACTGTTAATGGGACGGTTTTGAAAAGGCAGGAAATTATTGAATTGTATTTCCATTCGGGGCGAGGACGTTTTCTATGTTTTCTTTGAGTGCTGCATTCCGCCTCATCGGTTCCACTGAGTAATGATCCCCGCGAGGGAGGCAGGAAACTATTTTTCGAAAACCGCTTATTGGGGAAAACCGTTCAGGATAAACAACGGCGATACCGGACCGTAAATCGACCGAAGTCATCTCCGAAATATAAGTACCAATAGGTTCCTCTCTCCACTCACGCGTTAAAAAAGGTTGAAATTACCGATTTAACCCGGCGAAACTCGCTCCGGACCAACGCTCCATCAAAGGAAGCCACGAAGGACTGGACGCGGCAGGACCTCCCTCCCCCCCTTTGCAGGACGAATTTAGGGCTGGTCTTGATAGGGATGGGAACGATAGAGACTTCCCTGGGGAAGGGACTGGAGGGAGAGGAGGGTGTATCCTGTGTGGTCAGGGGATGGGAAAGGTGCCAGAAACCACCTCAGTCGAAGGGAGCAGAGAGGAGAAAAAGTCGTAATGGGAGTGGAACGGAAAACAAACACGTCTCACCCGCACGGCGCGGGTCGATTTAGACGGTGAATTTATGGAAAATTAAATGAAGGTGGGCGACTGTGCAGCGAAGGCCCGCAAGTAGGAGGGAGACCCCGGGGTGGACATCCCGAACCCGCGGTCAAGTGCGCGCTGTCGGCTGGGTGGGACAGGCACACGAATTCATGGGCCGAAGGTGAGGGGGTGCATATAATGTAAGGAGAAGTTCTTCCTCATATCCACACCGTGGGCAGTGAGAGGGGAGAGGACACGTAAGGTGCCGGAGAGAGGGCTCCAGGTGTGAGGAAACTAATAAGCATACAGATGGAAACGTGTGAGAGTGGATGCCTCGCCAGAGGAAGATGGTTTTTTTTATTGTCTGTGGACCGAGTGTCTTGCGTGTGTGAGGTGGAGGGGACGCAACGCATTATTTAGGGTGGGAAAGGTAAAAAGCAATATATGGATTCCCGTGACATGCTGGCCGTCTGCATGGGAGTGCGGTGTATGCTATGGCAAGTGGAGAGTCGGTTTGGAGGAGTAGGTGGTTTGGGGTGTCGTAAAAAAGGGAAGTCTTTATCATTCTGACATTCAGCGCAAGGACACAAATAGAAACTAAATGGCCGTAAGTCTATAGAGCAACGCGCGTAGGACTCTGCAAGTTGGGAAACTATTTTTACAATCTCCTCTCCAAAAACTAAGATTTTATCCTTAACCAATAGAAGTTTATCCTTTTATGCGAACATTGCACGTCAGTAATTACACAATTTCTAAATATAATGATTTGGTAACCGATTGGTTAACCCAATAAAAGACACCGATATTTTGTCAGAAGTAGCATAAGGCGCCATGAGATATAGGGTTTTGTATACAATTTTTATTAACTTCACGTGTTGTTTTATCATTAATTTTCCACACCATTTCATAATTACCATGCATTTGTGCTATTTATCAATTTAGGATTCATTATAAAAATTAGATAGACAATTATTTTGTATTGCCGACATGAAATTTCTATGCGCCAATGCCTTTGTTTTTATTATTCAATTAATATTTTTAATATTTACTAACAAGAAAGCATAGGAAGACAAATATGTTTCGCAAATATAGAATCTTAAAAAGCATTCAATGGAAAGGCACACTCCTGGGTTACACTTCTTTGAAGTTAATACTTTTTTGTGAAAACAAACTTGCATGAAAGAATTTAATAATAAATTATACCATGGGGAACCCAATATTTAATGTTTTCCTTTCGCAGAAATATTTAATGTTAGAAATTATAGACAGTGTTTTCGTGTGCAAATATGTGGATTGAACATAACGCATGGTAGCAGAATTTTCATAGATAAATAATCCACCTTGACCGAGACACGCACCCGGAACGGCTGAATTTTTCTTTGTGCTGCTGTGCATTTCAGCGGGTGGCTTCACTAAGGTATTCGCGGATAGCTCGTAATCCATAATTCGTTTAAATAACGCTTAAGAAATAGTTGAATATCTATGGCTAAGAAGCATTTCTCAAAGATAAATTTCGCTGAGATCCTCACGATACTTGTCACATATTAGTAAAAATACATACATACAACTTTTCAAAAAATGCTTTCTCATCATTTAATCAATCTTATTATACAATGAATGAATAATTGTGAGCTATTAAAGCCTGTTTACGAGAGGTGACCAAGTTCGTAATCTGATTTTATCGCCATGTTTTTCCGGAAAAGGGCGTTCCTAAACTTGCTTGAAATATATACTTATTAAAGATAGCATCTTTGCGGGTGACAGTCTAAAGAAGTTTTGAAATATAGCTGTCACTTTTAACTAATTTTCAGATGCTTATTTAAATAGGCATTACCTTTGAATTATAAAAAACTTTGAATTTTTGGAATCAAGCAAGGAACAGAAATGATTTGAGCCTCCAAAACAATGGTATGACACACCCAAAAACTAGCGATATAAACACCCATAGGCGTGACCCCCCTCCTTCACTTGTCTGCCCACTTTAATATGGCACTCAACTTATCACTTGGTCTCAATGAAATTTTCCTTTCAAAATAAAACAGTGGGATAAATAATTAAGTTTTATATACTCTTGAAGAATTTTCTTTAAAAATACTTACAGAAACAATGTATTGCATGCTTTTTTTATGATTCAAATCCTTGCACTTTATTTTTAAGTTCAAGAATGAGTCGCAAAATTTTCACTAACAGATAACTAGAATTTCCGCAACATACCCACAAATAAAACTAAGTGTTCAAATAAATTTTAGCCGTAGTTCATATTAAACGCCTTATATTTGGTGAGAATTGGCTCATTTTTGTGATAAAGGAATTAATAACAGATTTTTGTCAGAGAGGAGTTATAAAAATAGGACTTGATTAGTCGATATAGTTGCCAAGTTCAGGGTTGCATCATGCCAATATTTGGATTGTAGATGAATAGAAAGCTGACTGATTATGATGAACAATGTTTTCGTCATACATCACACCAAGCATTAGCTAATAAATAAAACGAATTCAAATCCTGTTAAAGCTTCATCAGTAAAGCCACATCAATTTAGTTGTTCTTGTACTGCTTAGTTCAGAAAATTAAACGAAAGCGTCGCTTTTCATGAAGAATACAATCATTGAAAACATGTAGGTATATTAGGGTCTTAAAAACAATCTCAGTCAATTAAGTATTTTGGAATAATTCAAATTTTGCATTTATTATACACATGTGTAATCGATAAAATTTTCCGATGTAGAAGAGATTGTATTGACTTTTTTCAGTGTGCTATTTTACTTGTGGCTTATAGGTACCTACTTTAGTCTTCATCTGTCAACAAAAATAACTAAGCTTTTGCTTTATAAGCAACATTTTTTTGTTTAGACAGTATTAATTCTGATATATTTACGATATGGCGAAGGATCATAACTATACTATGTCTCTGTTTCTCTCCCTAGTTTAATAAATAAGCATTGTGTTTGGTTCGGTTAGCAAATGCAATTAAGCTATAGCAGAAGAAGAACTTTAAATCTAATTCTAATAATTTTTGCGTAAGCAACTATTGACTGTATATAAGTAAGGATGGGGAAAAATTAGGAGAGCACTCAACACCTTCTAATGACGCTCCCAGTAGGAAAAATTATTTGAAATGGAGTTCTTGTCTTGAAATGAGTGTGAGCCAAAAGATAGAATGAGATCACTAAAGTGGAGTCTTAAGGTTCTTCTAAGTTGAAATCTGATATTTTCTAGTAAATTCAATTCAGAATGTTTAGGCATAAATCATGCCCTTAATATAATTGCGAAGGTAAAAATTTTAAAAGGCCCTACACTTTAAACGCACCGAAAAAGAGCGTCAAAATCAAGTGTTTATGAGGAAGAAGAAGGGAAGGAGAGAGAAAATTGTATAGTCATCGAGTCAGAGAAACGAGCAGTTCTTTACGATTATTGAATGTCGAAGGCAAGCTGCCAGGGCGAAAAAAAAGTTAAATTTCAAAAACCACTATACATATTGGGAATGGAAGAAGTTTTAGAATAACCGTTTAGATTCTGAGTTTCATAATGGCTTCGTGAAAACCTTCATGTATATTCATTTCTGCAAAGGAAAGATCGAAAATCACATGCTTCAATGGTGGTACCTTCATGCAACATTATGGAATATTCAAACCTTTAAGGTAGTCTGCAAGCAATAAATGCATATATTTTCTTCCCGAATCCCATATTTCAAATCTTTTCTTCTGTCATTGGAGAGTACAGAGCAAAAATAAATTATTTCATCAGTGGCAGTCAACTAGAATTGGTGCCTAGCTGATCCAAAGTTTGGGTTCTTTCCTTAACCTAAGTACTTAAGCATTAAGAACGCAACCTAAGATCTTAAAACTAAGACAAACGAAACATCCATTCTGGAGCTGAGACGAGAGCCCACAACGTAAATAATCCAGGCCGGTTCCTTACCGATCTGGCTTCTGCGGCTGACGAAGATAGGCAAGGCCAATCCGAGTTATCAGTAGTAATAGATTTTAAATTTTTGGGTGTGTTTACATACTCTTCGTTTCACACCATGGCAATTATTGGTTCTAAGTATTTGAGAATATTGATAATTATAGCATATAAGCGGAACTTTTTCTTAGGTATAAGCCATAGGTATTAGCAAGTTCTACATCATTAGTAAGTTCTATAAAAAGACTTATCAGCTCAATAAATATATTACATTGTTTAAACCACGATCTTAGAATACTAGATATTCTAAGATCGTGGTTTAGGCTATCAGGGCAGTTACTCAGAACGTGTTTTATACCTCCCCTGATGTGAGTTGCGCATTTCCCTTTATTGGACACGCTCCGTCAGGAGGTCTTGAACACTGTCGGTACAGCTATTCTCTCGTTGGGTTTTTAAATGATCCATGGCTTGCACATAAGTTTACGTTTCAAGTTTTAAATCAAACGACTTTTGAGTTGGTAAATGGCGTGATCGAATACCCTTCCATATCAAGGGAAATCCAAACATGACGTACCCTAATGCAAACAGTTGTTATAACTTAACCAGAGCCCCACTAAGTTGGGTACATAGTCACTGTCAGATAGGCAAACTTTAGAAGATTTCCGACTTCTCTCGAGAGTAAAATGAGAGAAAGGCCGTCGCATATTTTTTCCAATGCACGATAAGGTGAGGGACAAAGGTGGACACCACTTGCATGAAAGGCTACCCTGGTACAGCATTTTAATGCATTCACCGCTCAACCTCGTTGTCGACAGTTTAAAACCGAGCTCTGGGGGTACTTAATTGCCTCAAACGACCTCTACAGGTGGTCCGAAAGTTCAAAACACATAACGACCTCCCCGCTCTGGAGTGAGGAAAACGTTTTGAATGCGCAAATCCAATGAAGCGGGCAGAGGAACTCAAGACGATGGTTCAAGTGCCGCCCCCCTCCTCTGATCTCTGTCTGTCGCCCCGCAACCCCCTCCACTTTCCGCCGACTCCGAATCCCAATGCAACCTTTCCCCACCGAGCCTACGAAGTTAACTCCCAGCTCCCCATTCATTCCCTAATCCCATCAACCTATCTGTCTCTGAGGGTCCCTCGTCGCGCCACGCGTGTGCAGCTATCCCAACCCACCCACCGATACACAAATCCTATTGTTTGCTAATGGAAAATGCTTGTATTATTATTTCCCTCATTCCAACCCCCTTCCACTTCCCAACCCGCCCTCTCGCAATTTTTCCGAGCGAGAAAAAATGTCATGGGGCACTCAAAGCGTCGTCTCACTACTCCACTCCCCAGTCTTCCTCCATTCTTCTTGCTGCGTCGTCTTCCCCCTCCCCCCCTCCCCCCCACCGCACTCGCGCCCCGATGCCCATTATATCCACATTTTGAATCACTCCCATTCCCCCTTCCCTCCCTCCTCAGCCTTCAGCTCTATTTATCTTCAGATGCTCGAGAGGTATTTAATCGAAGGCGTGCCTCGAGATGTGGTGCTTTACATCTCGCCTTGATTGCTTCGTATCGAACTCTGAGTGTCACAATCATATCCGAAATGATCATCTAGAGAGAACATGATTCCTCATCTGGAAACTTATCGCCGTCTTGTAACATGCTCGTATTATTATTTTGCGACAAAGTTTTTGCGTGTTTACTCAATTAAAAGCACGATTTTTTACTGCTCTAATTAAATTTGTTTACAAGTATTGCATTAACACCTTTTTTGAATTTAAACATCAATATTTTTTAATGATGCAAATTATTTTTTTAACTAATTCTCTGGATTGAATGAGAAAAACTGTAGTTATAATTTACTATTGTACAATTCAAATACCTAAAGCAAATAGCAATACTTATTCTTGAGAAATATTAGACCAGATCTATAAATTAACGCTTTCAATGTCCATTAGTTTGAGCTATAAGCAAATTTTCATTTTCTCCCTGCTCCCTCTTACCTTGATTACAATCCATTTCCATTTCTTTTTGAATTATATAAACCTTTGGGCAGGATCAATCGAAGAAATATAAAAATAGGTCTTAAAAGGAAAACTTTTTCAGGTGATTGCCGAAAATTTATATCAACAGAAGCTTTTATGACTAGGCTAAATCCATCAGAATTCCCTTCTGACGACACATTCATGATAAAAATAATCACCTCAATAAAAAAGAGGAGAAAGCGAAAATTTTAGACACATTAACATAGACGCAAATAGGTTTCATCGAAGAATACTTTATACAGAATTAAGTATGCTTATTTTTGAACAATTGACAGATTTTTCAAACTTTGACAGCATCTTTTCTCAGCCTACTCGTTTGTCCCTGCTATGTCCTTGGGTTTCATGTCATTCATATCCTCACCAGTGATATTTCCTAAGTGGAAAAGCACCGATGCTCTCGAGGGAGGTGCAGAGATCTGCCGCACTATCCCATCTGCCTAACCCATTATGGCAACCCCTAATAAGTTATAGGCTGTCTATCGCCTTATGCAAGGTATACGGCGGGGGCGGACATGCGGCTAAGTGTAGGTATACCTCCTCTTCCACGAGACTTGACCTTATTATGACAAGACAATGCACCAGCCTTGAACCTTATTCTCTCCTCCTACACGATAATAGAGTGACGAGAGTTAGACACGGGGAATATCAATTGGGGTTTAGCGATATCGCAGGACTTATTTCCATTGATTCACTGGGTGCGTAAAGCATTAAATGGTATAAGTGAGATGTCTCCATCATGAATGAGGAAACGATTTGTGACGATTTTTGAGGTGATTATGCAAATGAAAGGACACAAACAAGCTGTAAATGTGTATTCAGAAGACGAATGCCCTATGTGTTCAATGATCATCTGGAAAATTATCTAATGTATTCGAGGCAATGTATTAGAAACCAAAGTTAAAGATACCAAAACAATACTTCAGACGTACTGCATACAAAAGCAGTACTTGTATATTATCAAAAAACCAAATATGGACGAGTGTTATATGTTGCATTAAATTTTCTGCAGAGAGCTAATTTACGCTATTTATCGTTATATTTAGTTCATAAGTCTTTAAAAAGAAAGAAAAATCAATTGAACATTATTGATTGGAAAGTACAAATTATCTCTATAGATTCATCGTGGGTGTTCTATGAGTACGAAATTATCCCAGAAGATAACAACAGAGATAACTATGAATTTTTAATTTAAAATTTTGAAAAAAACTTTATAAATACTTTAATAAGAAAAAATAAGTCTACACGTTATCGTATGATGCAATAAAATATAGTATTGCATATCAAGGCCGATGGCAGAAAGACGATGGCGAAAGAAGAAATACTAGCAAAAGGGAAATGATAGTCATTAGCCTACTTCGAGAGTCTTCAAAAGTCAACAAAAAAGGTCCACCAAAAACATCAATATCTCACCATACGCTTCTAATCATTGCTAAATGCTGTCAGTGTAACGCCGCGCGACAAAATTGGATTCCAAAATTTGACGCGACTAACGGAGGGTTAAAAGACATTGTGGCCTATCGTGACATGTGATGGTTTTAATAGATGCTATATGGAATGTCACATATTATCACTAAAAAGCATTTTTTCTGATAAACTATTAGGCATAAATAAAGTTTAGAAAATACCTAAAATGTAATAAAGGAAAACAAACAGAATTTTGAAATATGTTCTACACTCTCTGCCAATAATCTACTTGAATGAGTATGAAGCTCGTATTGGCCGTGCATAAATTACGCAAAGGATTCCTATATGGACTGAAAAATAAAAGCTCGTGAAACATGAAGAAGTGCAGCACTCGAAGGTAAAGTTATATTCGCTCCACAATTTAATTCTTGGACGAAAAAAGCAATTCACAATCAGGTAAATAAAACTATCACCCGCGAGAAAATTGAATCCTGGATACTTGTTTTGTCCCCAAGATCTCTCCAATCGTCCTAATTTATAATGTACATAAATTCACTTTGTAAAATTCTACAGATTTATTGAAACCGACCCAGGTTTCAACTTACACAGTCATTATTATTACAAAGTCATTATCAAGACCTTGATCGAAACCTAAGCCGGTTTAAATTTGTGAATTTTACAAAGTGAATTTATTTACATTATCAATATGTGGTTCCACGAAGTCAAGACTAGCAATTTGTTATACGTCCTAATTTAGTTTGACCATATGCTAACTTCCATAAATAAAAGTTTTTAAATTCGACTTTCAACACGAGAATTTACGCAAACGCAAGCCTCCCATCAGCATTCAAGTTAACACTTTCAGGAGTGAAAAGGTTCCAATAGACACACTGAAATAGCATCCGATGATACATTTCCAGGGTTTAACCAGAATGGTAAATTCTAGGAATGAGGGAAAGTAAGGACGAAAAGGCTCCTAGATGTGAACGTCTGCTTGGAAACATAATCGTGGTTTGACATCATAATACTAATACATAAAAATGTAGTGGTGTGTCTGTCTGTCTGCGGGTTCTATTTTCGTTACGTATCTCCTGGGCTACTGAAAACTACTGAACCGATTGAGTTGAAATTTTGTAGACTTCTAGCGCATACACTATAAGGTGCTATAGGCTGTATAAAAAAGTCTCCGGGCCCGGGTTCGATTCCTGACGCATATTATATATTTACATTGATTTAAATAGTCTTTTTTCAATTTATGGTAGCGCATGTATTTTTTTCTTTTGCTCACTAAAATAACCAAATATTAATTTATTTATTTCGTTCTTCCTGTATTTATTGAGAAAATTCTAAAACCTTGTCATTCTCGTAACCAATTTTCACTTTGTACTCGATGTTTATGAGCAATGTTTAATTTACGCTGAAATTTACTTTTTTTTCGGCTCTTTTCCGAGTGTTCCTAAGGCCTTTGTCATTTTCGCCTCCGAAATGATAGCATCATTGATGCTTAAACTGTTCGTTATAGAGTGATGCCGTAAACGGCACTGTGTTTTTCGTGAGGATACAGGAAGGTCCTGAAGACTATTTGTGAGGCAAGGTCAGCCATATTCTTCCGCACAAAGATACGAGCTGACTGCTAGCGCTATTTACGGATTTAGAAGGTTTGCATTCGGTTAATATTAGGAGTAGTTAAATGAATGCTTCAGCGGTGTTCAAAATGGGAATGTTTTTTAATTTTCTTAGGGGTTTGTGCATTTGAAACAACCTGGAACATGAAGAGAAGAGATGGGATGCTTTCGAAATCGTCGTCGATGGAGCTTGAGATTTGAGTGTTTAACAAAAACCATGGAAAAAAATTCAAATTCCAATGGAGCATAATTTCTCATTACATATCCGTGGGGTCTTCATTAATTCTATAAATTTTCGTCCAAAAGCAATGCCGTAAACAGCATTGTTCTTTTCGTGAAGATATTGAAAGGCACGAAAAAAGGTATCACAGCTAATTATTGATTCTAGATTGGCCGTTACATTCGGAAAAATCATACGGGAATACTTTTCGCGCTACTCCCAGATCATATAGGTTTGCATTCGGTGAAACTGAAAGTATTTAAATGACAGTTTCTGCGGGGTTCAAAAGGATAATATTTCATGGATTTATACCGTAATCCGAAGTTTACCGCTTTCAAAATTGTTGTACTTTGAGACACAAGAACGTGATAGGAAACTTAAATGAAGTCTAATTAAAAATAAGAGTAGCAATATACATGATTTCGTCGGGCAATGACAATGAAGAAGTGTAAAATATATTGAGATATCACGGAAGTTATGAAACAGGTAAGAGGAGAAGAAAACCTAATTCTTTTAGGAGACTGGAACGCCGTTTGAACGAACGTGGAAAATTCCAGGAGATAGAGGAAGATTTCAAATAGACAAAATTTTAGTGAAGCAGAGATTAAGGAATCAAGTGAAGGACTGCAAAAGCTACCCCGGGGCAGATGTTGACAATGAAAAAAAAATAGTGATGATGAAATGCCATCTAAAATTCAAGAAATTAAAGAAACCAAAGAAGAATGTATGGTAAGTATAAAACTGAGGGAGGTTCAACATCAGCTGGCATATCTACAAGAAGTGGAAACAAACATAGGAGAGGACCTGACTGAGAAATCAGTGGAAGAACTTTGATAAAATATTAAATGTTGACTACAGGAAACCGGAAAAGAAGTTCTTGGAAGAATAAAAGTCATCAAGAAGAAGCCATGGATCACGGAAGATGTCTTAGTAGAGATTGAAGAAAAAATAAAGTAAAATGATGTGAAAACTGAAGAAGGGCAGCGTCGGCAAGCCAGGAAAGTTAAAGAAATGTGGATGAAGAAGTTTTGCAAAGGTGTACAAAACAACATTGCACCTGGAAAGGTGAAAGCTGCCTATTTGATAGCGGGGAACCACTTTAAGGAACGAAACGCATGTTGCAAAGCCGTAAGGAACAAAAATGGAGAACTTTTGTTTGAAAATGAAAACAAAGGGAAGATATGGAAAGAATATCTGGAAGAGTTATGCAACGGAAACAATTTCAGCTTGTAAATGATCAAAAAGGAAAGCGAGGTCAAATAGGATGACATGGGAACTTCAATATTCGACGCATCCAAATTCCAACGGATCAAAATTCAAATCAAACGGATCCAAATTCGACGCATCAGTAAAAGGCCTTAGGGTAATAAGACCAGAGGTCTTATTTATCCGATTTATCATTTAGTGATGATATTCTCGCAGAACTTATTAAAATTCAGGGGAGAAGACATAAAAACATTTTTACAAAACCATTTGCGACATGTACTTAACAGGAGATATGCCCAGGGACTTCAAAAAAACATCAACATTCATATTCCTAAAAAGCGGAGAGCGAAGAAATACGAAAATTTTAGGACCATAAGACAATATGTCCACACATGCGTCAGAGATATTTACAAGGATCATCTACAGAATAATAGAACGAAAAGCAGAGGACTTCCTGAATGAAGGATTCAGGAAATTCAGGAAAATTCGGATTCAGGAAAAATAAGGGTATTATTGGCCTTTAGGCTGCTCGTAGAGAAGAGAATAGGGAAGGAAAAATCAACGTCCATTTTATTTGTGGATTAAGAGAAGGTTTTTGACCAAGCGGACTGAAATTCAATACTAATTCTGAAAGGAAATAAGATTGTCCTACAACGACCATAGAATTTTCAACAATTTGTACAAAAACGAAGTAGCTGTGATCTGCATCCAACATTAAATCTCCACCCAACTGTGAATAAGCAAGAATAAGGAAAGGAGTGAGACAAAGTTGTGCACTATCTCCTGTAATTTTTTATGCTTAAATAGAGAGAGCCATCAATGAAATCAAAGAGAAATTTTCTGGAGTGAATATCCATGGAGAAAAATTAGAGAATTGCGATTCACTGATGAGATAATACTCGTAGAAGAGACAGAGAAGGATCTGAGTAAGACTCTTATAACCATGATAAGGACAATGGCTAGATATCCTCTTAAGATCAACAAGAAGAAAACTGAGATATTGGTGTGCAGCAAGAGAGAAGAGGCAAAAACAAACGTTAAACAAGGAAAACAAAAACTGGAGGAGATGAAAGAGTTCTATTACCTGGGAAGCCGAGTAACCAACGATGGACGAAGCAAGAAAGAAATTTTTAGTAGAATAGCTCAGGCAAAGAGGGCATTCTATCAAGAGAAAAATCTACAGACATCTGGAAATACAAGCGTAGAAGTAAGGAAACAGTTCATCAGGGCGTACACCTGGAGCATGTTCCTTTACAACATTGAGGCATGGACGATGACAGCAGCGGAGAAGAAAAGTACGGAAGCATTTGAGATGTGGTGCTTCAGAAGAATGATGGAGATAAAATGGATCCACCGAGTGACAAATGAAGAAATCTTACGAAGAGCGAGAGAAAAGAGGAGTCTGATGAAAAATCTAAGAAGAAGACAGAACAACCTAATCAGCCATATCTTAAGACACGATGGTCTGATGAAGACAGTCGTTGAGAGAAAAGTAGCCGGAAAAACGGTAAAGGAAGGCGTCATATGAGATACATAGGTCAAGTAGGATATGAAACAGACAAATTACGTAAATATGAAGAGGTTGCCCGGTAAAAGAATCGAGTGGAGGACTGCGTAAAACCAATCCTAGGATTGTTGACCGATTACGATGAGCAATTGACTGTAAAAACTATAATATATTTATACTTCAAATATACAGTAGAAAGTTTGAATACACACGTAACTGCCCCCTGCCACACACCCTTATGGTGGCTCGCAGGATAATATGTTGATGTAACTGAGCGACAAGTACTACCTGGTTTAAATAGGCTAAATCTGTACCAGGTTAAAAGAATAGAGTTTATTGTAATTGGAATAAAATGCATTAATAGTTATCCATAGGAAGTTCATTGACGGCACTGTCATGAAGTTAGAGAATTGAGACTAACATAACATGCATTAAAGGCTAGAGAGAATTTTTTTGGCCAAAGAGGTGGCTTGTTTCATTCCCAAAAACCCGAAAGAGACCTCATTGTCAACAATAGACAGGCATTCGTATGTACCTCCCCCTCTTACCTCCTTTGATTCTTGTGGCCTGAAAGTATCTAAATAATATTCTTATATTTTTGTAAAGGCCCAGGTATGAGTCCATGCAGTACATGTATGTTTACATTGGTTAAAATTATATTTATGATTCCGATTAGGACTTGGAGACACAGCTAACCCCATAACACAAGTTCGATTTTCCCTATTCATGAAAAATGGTTGAATTTCTTAATACAATTTGGAATTTCTTCCTCCCGTTGAATTTCAACGGGCATCTTCAAGTTATTGGAATATAAATTTTGAAAATTATTATATTTGGGTGACCAATATCTGACTATTAAATTGTATTGGTTAAGTTCTTCTCACTAACTTTTCAAACAATAAATTTTCCAAATTGACTGTGTAATATGCCATATATCTGCAATATATTATAGCTAAAACATTTTTCATTATTCATTTTTATCAAGAAACGGGTTGAAAATGGTATAATAAGCTTTTTTGGAGAGACTTTGGCTAAGATTGAGTGAAATTCTTTTATATAATAATTTGTAAATGTCTCATTACAAAACTAGCTAAATTAAACGGTAAATGACAGTAACACGTATTTTTAATCTTTATGACACTCAGAAAAGATCACAGAGTATGACATTTATTTTAATATACCTAAAATGTGCAGTTAAAAAGTCAAAATATTAAAATAAATGAATTTGTCATAATCACAATATGAGAGATTATGTACAATTATCGTTACATCCGGCTTGTATTGCTACTTTTTTTCTAGGGTTCCCATTTAAGGATATTCAAGTTCCATTTCATTTTGAATTCATTGTTTAAATTATATTTCTTAAACATGGAAATATAAGTGTCTCTTGAGGCATGGTCACAGCAAAGGAAATGCACCACGGCGTCCCCATTTAAAAAGTTCAAGTTATGTAACCACACCAACGTATACAGGAAAAGGTTGAGATATTCAGAATACCGCAGGTGATATTTAACTCTTTTATCACCGAGAATCTTGGCAAACAGGCAACCTTTACTGACAACAATAAAAGAACGATAATGAATGACCTCCTCACGCATAAGCATGGGAACTGTTCCATACTAGACGCGTCGAAGGAAATATACCTTCGATGAGACAGCAGGTAAGTGGCGCTCTGAAATGGATATTGCCAACATGTGGGCTGCCCTGGTCAATCTGTCATTGCTAAGTGAGTTCGAAGGTCAAAAGAATAAATGTTCCCATCTAGCGTGTGATATCTATCTGAACACGATGACTCACACCCTCGTCCTGTTTGAGAGATTTTACCATAAAACGCTCTTTTCACAGAATACAGCGAATGAATTGAATAGGATTATGTTAACTGAGATTCGAGAGATAAAGATTGAGTTCTTCTGAGCAGCCGTTATTACGCAACGCCAAATATAGGAAGGTGTTAGACCAACTATCGCGATGCATTTTATGCAGAGATATGAGAGAATTTACTTCCGCTGCGGTAGATCGGATGAAAGATAAGTAATATTGTCAACCTTAGAGTAATTACGTCAAGATAGAAGTAAGAATTTGGGAATTGATAGAATTGAAAAATATGTAGAGTATACACGTTACATGTTTTCTTAATCATTTGCAAATAACGAAGAGTCTTATTTTGAGGGCTACTTATTTAGGAGGGAGGCTAAGAGGATATTATGGAGTATTGCACGAGGGATAAGGGGTAAAAAATTCGAGTGATTTAACATATGATTGGCCAATGAAGTATTTTTGAGCATTCTGGATAAAATTCACACTTGAAAAATGCAATGAAAAGAGCTTAAATCAAATTATAAATAAATGTGATTTGTAATTCCATCCACCCAATTAGCCAAAGAATCAGGTTTCATCTGAATGTCTTCTATTTGTCTGGTGCGAGCATATTCAATCAAACCAATAATGCATTTCGTATATACATATTCACTTATATTTTCTATCGTGCCATAGAAGTTAAATTAAACATCGAATTGTAATAGATTAGAACTTTGAGACTAGTGAAGATCATCCTAACACAAGTGATAGATTTCCGGTAACTGAAATTAGCTCTTAGGAGAGGAATCATAATTATCGTTCTTTAATTTTTTTGCAAAACTGCAAGGCACAAGTTTATAAAGCGCGTGGACCAAATGGTTGCATCAAGCCTGCCTTATCTAAAGTCCAATTCATGGATAGCTATTTAGCCAAATAAATACAGGTAGCTTATATTCGGAAATCTGTTTGGGAGGCTATAAAAACTATCCGCTTCAAACATCAATCCGAATAAAAATCCTTCACCCCAGCTTGATAAATAAAAACTACATATCACAAAGAAAAATAATAATTGTCATTTACTGCAGTGATTTCAGTAATCCAAAAATTATTACATAGCAAATAAAATACTTATAGCTCTCAATTTTCCTCTGCAGTTCTTAATTAACTCGGTACAAGTGGCCTTTGACAATTTTAAGTATCAACCTATTTATCAACTACACATTCAGGTTCGCAAGTAAATAAACAAAGAAATAGACGGAAGAGCATTAATAGATATGTAAAAATATATCCAATTAAAATAATAAGTTCATTTGTGCAATGAATTCATATCTAGATTTTACCTTACCAACTAGTTTTTAATTCGCACAAAATGTTATCCCAAATATCATCCGATATCATATCATCCATAACATTAAATTTAATAAAAATAAAATAAAGAAAACCACAAAAGATAACAAGACTGAACATTTAAATAAAAAATTCTTGGAAGAAAATGGTAATAAAGAAAGATATGGAATGCTGAAAACTTCCATTAGATGACCTAGAATTCTTAGTGAAAAAGAGAGTCTACGGAAATGAAGAAGAAATCCACATAATCTAGAGGCACGATGGACTGGTGGAGAGATTCCTCAATAAAAAAGTGAATTGAAAGAATGACAGAGGAAATGCATTATATTACATACTTGGAAGTTGTTAAGGATCTTAACCATAAGACCACGTTGACATGCAGATCTTAGTCGGTAGAATAATCGAGCAAAAAACTGCGAATTTTAAATTTTGGTTTTTATGATAGGTGACGACGATGGCGCTATTCGTTTTCTCTCTTGCACTTAAATCTACATCTTTACATGAGTGCATTCAGGAGAGAGTTGTATGCAAATGCCCACTTATTCAGTTTTAAAATTAACTGTATTGCATCATGGTGATACTTTAAGTTTCATGTCTTCATTAACTTTTGGTATATCAAAATCAGGGCATTTAACGCAAATCTAGACTCCATTAAGGGCCCCAAACTATTGCGTCTCACTTTCTGAGGAGAAAAAAGCCAATTATGAAGCCTTCCCTATTTTACGGGTGGGGTTCAGGGTAGTATTATCTTCTGGCTGCTAATGGTATTCAAGGGAGCGCATAAAGTTCTAGGATTAAAAGGAGTGGGTTCAAATACGTACAAGGCATGGTGATTAACGCATTTTCATTCTAAGGAATGAGACGAGTTTTATCTCAAATTTCTCTCAGCGTAGGATGTTTTTTGCGGCCCTCACGTCCAAGATTTACAGTTCCCACGCTTATAACGACTGGCAAAAGGTAAATTTCTTGTTCATACGCCACTACGAAGGTTTAAGACCTCTACTGTGCCCCTTTCTAGCATTGCGGATTCCGATGATTGCATCTTTCACGATATTTCCCTTCGGGTCTTGAGGGGTTCCAGAGAACCTGGTGCAATTTTCATCTCCAGGAAGTATCGAAGACAGTCATCCTGTTTAAGCCGCGTTGCTATGCATAAATTTGATTAAAATTAAAAGTCTGTGAACTGGCCGCAAAAACTTAAGTGGCGTTGGCCGCTGAAATTGCACAATGGCAAGATATTCCACAGAGAAAAAAAATCATTCGCCTTGACCTGGACTCGAACCCGGACACCCTGCTTTCCGGTCACGTGCTCTACCAGTTGAATTACCAAGCTTAGTCCCGTTGATTCTTTTCTCTGTGGAATATCTTGCTTTCAGTAAATCTGATTGCTTCCAGTAACTTAAATGTTGCGTACAAAAGGTACATACATCTAATGATTGTCGTGAAAAATAATCTCTTCGGCTACGTAATTAGGTAGAATGTTCAGTTAGCTACTTTGAGTTGCTTCGCATTATTATGAAATCCTTCAAAAATAGAGTAGGTAGGTGTTAATAATAAATAGGTAAATAATTTTATTTCCTTAAAAACTATTTTGAATTTTGAATTAATTTTCCTGCCACATCAATATGCCTATTCATGGTAAGCTTGGAAAAGTTATAAGTCCTGTCAGGCCTAAACTAATAATGATAAAGCATATTATGAAATCTTTCATTTTATATGTATAGGAATAGAATACATTTTCACAAATAGAAAAACACCATTAGTCTATAATTAGCAGGAAATGTCGTCCAACTACTTCTCACTAACATTAAATACTTGCAGTTGAGTTCAGATCAAAGGTACTACATATTCTTAGGTTACATTTATCGCACTGCCTAACCAAAGTTCTATCTAAAGATGACCTCAACATTCACGCTCTAGTCCGGAATAGAACCTGTCACTTATCGGTCATTTCTGAATGACATTGACATTTACTATTGAACAAAATACCGTTCTTCAAAATATCAAATGAACAGAAATTTTGGCCACAAAAACTTGAATATTATATCCAATAAAAAGATGAATACGGCTCCTAAACAGACATGTACAAGGACCCAAAACCGGTAAAATATATCTTAATATTATTTTTTGCGTCTTAGAGCTTACAAAATACCAGCATAGAAAGACATGCAATTTTCGAGATACAGCACACGTACATTTTGTGCTTTAGACATTTCAAACATCAAACCCTACTTGTATTCTCAAAAGATTATTAAAATTGATTGTAAAATAATGTCTTAAACACATTTTATAAGACCTTCATAAATATTTCAAATGCCAATCGACGTAAACTGTGGCATGCCCCACATAGCATCATTATTAACATCAATTTCCACGAGAAATGAACATGAGCAACTCTTCTCCCGCAAACCTGTAACATAGGTCTATTAAAAAATATTGAGAGAGTCTGTTTTTTAATTCAAATTAACATTTTCCACATTCTCCCAAACTCAATTATCGGCATAAACGCACACATGCGCGGCAAACCATTGGTATTAAGCCTTCATCGGTGCGTAACGAAACAAGGTAGGCTCCTCCATTAGAGAGAAAGATGGAGAGCAAAAAAAAAGAACAGACGATATTACCGCTCGTGACTCGAAGGCGGAAACACTTTCAGCAAAACCCTCAAAAATGGAAACAACTCCGGAGCTCGTATTCAATTTTTCAGGGCCCTCAACCACCCAAGTAGAAATCCAATCAAAACATTCTCACACAGGAAAAAGTACCAAAAAAATTTAACCGACTTGCCTCGAAAAATTTTTAAATACCAGGCCGGTCACGGAAAAATTCGCTCAAAGGCAAAATTTCCATACGGGACGGCACGGTTGGGCGGGAATGAGGGCAAAAGGGGCGTGCGAACGAAGCGTATCCATAAAAACAAAGAGAGCCAAGTCCGCAAGACGGTGGATGGAGGGGGCGGCCGAAGAAAGAAGAATGGGCTGGGATATAGATTAAACGGATGGAGATGGAAGCTGGGAGATCCATATTTTTTTCAGGGAGGTGAAGAGAAAAGAAGCGGTTGCTTTGATGGCTTATAGGAAAATTTTTAAAGTTCTTCGGCGAGGAAATTTTGACTAGACTAATAGGCGCTTCAGACCGGGATGAAAGGTATAAGGATTGGAATGAAAGGGATAAGGGTTCAATTCCCGGTTTTGATTCAGGGAATGGTCATTATAGCATTCATCCTCAACTTTTATATGCTATTATATTGGCTTTTACGTGTAATAGATAGTGTTCTCATATATGTGCAAAACTACGCTATACTGTGACAAATCTACACACTTGAGTAGGTGTAGGGCATATGGAACCATACGAGGAAGAAAACAATGCAGGCCAAGATGCTCCAAAGATGCAACAACTACAGAAAGTAAACCAATTGAAAAAAGAATACAGTTACGTGTTCACACCTTCCGCGGATTTTGTTCCACCAGCTAGAAGTACGCTATTGGCATAGTACTAGATGTAATACTAACGCTTCATTATGGGTTTAAAAACTATTCAGTAAAAAAGGATGTTGCTAGGATGTGTTTTTACATGAAGTACGAAGGTATAAACGTTTTTAACTGGGAAAGAGCAGGTTTTACAAGCACGCACAGCCATAGAGTGAAAGCGATCGGAATTTTAAAATTAAAATTTATAGTTTTTTCATTGAAATGACCCTAGGAATAGAAAATTTAAGCACTCATATAAGCGTGGTTTGATTTTTGCCCTAATTTCTTGTTTTTGAATACGAATTCATGAAAACACTCCAGTTGATAAGCACAGGCCATCTTCGTCCTTAGGCTCAGGTTCAAATAATGGAAGGAATTGAAATATTTGAGTGAATCACGCTCTCTCTGTTGATATCGTGAGGTGGACTCTTTATATTCAGTACATAGTCCGTCGGATTGGACGTAAATAAATGGACCCATGACTCATTATTTTTATAGGAGGCTAGTAATGAAACTGTATCACTCCCAACCTCAGATCCTTCCTCTTTTCTTCCGAACTGAATCATCTGTAAGCAATGAATTAATTTCAAGGCAAACATTTACTGACGTCTTGCTCCACACTCCGTTCAAAAGTGCCCTTATTTTTTGTCAGCCTTGCGTAAATATATAAGAGGTGACCACTCGGGCCGGCACCGTCTGCCGCCCAACCTGCATCAACCCTAACTTTCTTCCATTTTTCCTGAGTGCACCCATTTCTTGCCCCACCTCTCCCTAGTAACGGTCTCCGCCTCCACAGCAACCAAGGTCCGGCTTAAGCGTTTAAGTCCTTAATTTCCGGGGTATTTAGAGCGGCGAACTCTTAAGCGCAAAAGGTTTATATGCGCCTGCACACTGTGATTACGGGGGCAGGCCGAAGGGGGGTTTGGACGCGGTAAGGGGATGGTGAGATCCATCGCGAATGTTTGCGGGCAACGGCATACACTCAGTTCTGGAGGAAAAGGGCACTGCCGGGAAATGATATTGAAAGTGCGTCCCGCGAGCCCCTCTGACAAATAGACGGTGCAAAAATAAAGGAAGGGCATATCACTGAAAAGGCTACGGTACGTGAAACTTTGCAAGAAGAGCGAGAATAAGAAAGAGAGCTTTGAGGTTGAGACGGGTGAGCCCATCGCATCGGGGTGGTCACGGTGTCTCCACCACCCTGGGGCCACGAAATTTATGACCCGTTCAGCAAAGAGGGCGGAGAAGAGAATTCATAGGGGGCCCACGAATGCCAGGGGGGCCACGGCCTCATGAGGAGGCAGCGTGAGAGGGCGAAAAGTGCATTGAGCGTCGTACACCGTCAGCGTTTTCTCGTCGAGCGATTTTCAAGAGAGCCTGCGGGCACCGAGGAAGAAGCACCGAGCCTTTTAGAACGCATCCGCGACTGAGGTGAGTTCGAGGGCAGATATGTAGGCGAGTATTATACATGATCGTTTAAAGATTGCTGCTAAGATGCATAGGCGTTTAAGACAATTTATAGCGGCGGAAACTCGAACGAAGATCCGGCGATAATGTGCGGGGGATAAATGCTGAGTATCAAGTTAAGCGTGTGTGCGCATTAAAGGTCCTCAATCATATGCCGGCGCAGATCAAATCTTTCGTTTTCAACATAAGTTTCTCTTAATAAAAGCAGAGAGTGATCTAAAAAGGGTGAATTAAATCGGAATCTCTGCCAAATAACCTCGTTCGTTTTCTTCAGACTTCCGGCAGCTTATACGGATCATGCGATAGAAGTAAAAGATTCACTCTATGCAATATCTGGATAGTTGTCAATTATAATTTAGCAATATCCTGTTCTAATAATGGTTTCAATAATTACAACTACTTTTAATTCTAAGACGGTGGATTGTAAAATTTGCTGTTGTTCAAATTTTTTTAAAATTCGCTGCACTTGTGATATGAAAGCTAATGAAATATATTAATACTGATCTAATGAAAAATTTGGTATTTGTCAATGATAAATATGCGTGTATTAATAATTTCAATGATTATTTGATATTAATTTTTAAAAAAATATTTGCATATGAAACATCATTTGCACTAAGACATTTGACAGGAATCAACACGGAAACCGAAAGGACAATGTAAAATATGGTGTTAAACACACATTAAAAGCTCAAAATGTTATTTCAAATGGAAAAAATCTAAGATACTTTTCCTTTCTTATTGGAAAAATTAAAATGCTGGTAAAAATTCTCATTTGAAATAATTGTCATATATTAATCAATAGTAATGTAAATAAGGGGTGTTTACTGCTCTAAATTTGATAAATATCTACTCTTTTGCTTTTTCTTCCCGGAATAACGTAAAAACATTTTCCCCCATACCTAATCTTCTTGGCAAAAGAGATTATTTTTATCATTCTTTTTTGTTAATCTGCTCTAGCTGGTTTCACAGGCGTGCAATTAGCATGGCACAGCAAGGAGCATGCGCCATCGAGTCACAGACAGGAAAAGCGTAAAGCGTCGTAGGAATAGGGAGACCAGCCAGGAAGTTGAGACAAAAGGCGGAGAAGAGTGGGTGGTCGTAGCGGGGAATGGGGGGGGGGGTTGGGTGGGGGTGGAGTGACGTTGGAGGGAAGATAGAGAGCCATGGGAAAGCAAAGGAGGAATGGGTGTTTGAGGAGGGTCCCCGGCGTGCTAAGGAAGGGAACGACCGCGAGAGAAAACGCCGGCGCAGAAGTATAGTCTCAAAGCCGCATAATCATTTGCCTCGGGGATTTAACGCATGTTACATGGCTGGGAAGATGTACCCAAAGGGCCAGGTGGAAGGTAGCCGGCGCATTTAAGCACATAAGCGAGGAGTCGTCCTCGTTAGAGTGGCGCAAAAATGTTGAGCGGCTCTGCAGAGGAGGAGATGGTTGCGAAGGGAGTGGACGGAGGCCTAGAGCGTGGTGGCCTTCCTGGATTGCGCTGGCACGTTCGCTGCGAACCTCAGAATTTTTGTGTGAGAGAGGAGAGAAAAAAGAAAGGGAATAGTCCTCCCGTCCAAGTGCAGGGGAAATATTTCTCCCCGTTTGATTTTTCTCCACGGAATGAGTGCCAGATATGCTTCGTATTTTAATAACGCCTTTATCATAGAGTTAAGTACTATTAATTCCAAATCTTCTGATTTATACAAAAGGTTGTGCAAAAAGTTTTGAAAATCATTAACACATTCAATGCCTTTCATTCTAGGACATTGAAATCAACTATGTTGCCTAGAGCTGTGCATAAAATCCGCATTCGTTATTTTGAATAGGACACAAAGATGTAGGATAAATACGAGAGAGGTTTTATTAAGAAATGTGAAATTGTTGAAAAAAGACACAACTAGAAGATCTGTATGATAATCGTGTTTGTGTAATAGGCTTGCCAGCAGAACTCGGATATGTGTCGCTATCAGGGCGTATGATTGGTAGGTACATAGTTTGAAAATATTCGACGGATTTGAATCTGATGTCTTCAGTCTTGTAGCATCATAGAAATGTTTCGGAAACTACATATTACGCTCAATTTCATCAAGCATGAGATCAGTGAATTGATTACAGTTCAGAATTAAAGTTTCTATCCCATTAAGAATAAAATGCCAAATTAGGCAATAAATTAACCAAATACGAAGGTGTATTGATCAGACAGAAACAACTGTATCACATCTGAAAAACTATTCAAATATATAACACTAAGCTAACTCTATGCTTGCATGGCCTTTTGGGAAATCAAATTTGGTATTATTCAAACGGCAGGCTCATAAAAATATCTATAATATCATAATTCTTTGATATCAATCATCTATTTTCGCATGTTCAGTGCTTAGATGGTCGTTTTCTTTAATCTGCATTATTTTACTGTTAGTCCATTTGTAATAATGCATAACAACTGATTATTCAAACTCTGCCACAACTCCCTTCAGGTATCTCACTGGGAATTAAGCATAAATAGAAGTGGATGCAAATGTAATATTCCAGAAATAACATCTAATTTACTAAAATATATCACTATGTATTAGTTATAACACACGTAGAATTAATGTCAGCTTTAACGGCTACATTTTGTAGCCAAATTACTCGAAAAAACGGAAGAAATGAATGGTAAAGGGTGATGATTATGGGAATGGGACACTTCGGCGCGGCCACTTCGGCGCGGCCACCTCGGCGCGGCCGTCTCGGCGCAAGCCACCTCGGCGCAAGCCCATCTCGGCGCAGGACACCTCGGCGCGGACTATCTCGGCGCAGGCCCACCTCGGCGCGGAGAACAGAGATGTTAAGTACCGGGACAGATACTCATGTAAAAATACTAATGGCACCGAGTATCTGCTTCTTCAACAGACAAATTTTCAAAGGCTATTGTTGAAAATGATCATGCCTTGCCAGGCAACATACGTTAATGCTAAAAATTATAAATTATATTGACGACTATTTTTATGGGACATATAGAAGGGTGAGTTTAATTATATGAAACTATTCATAAGGACGTGCCGATACCAATGTATCATTTCACTAATAATATTCAGTAAAAATATTAAAAGTAATAGAAGTTGTGAATCATTATAAAATCGTAAGTTGAAATACAAAATAAATCACATGCAAAAATATAAGGTTAACGGGCTATCAGAAGAATCTGCAGTTATTTTATCAACACCAGCGTAACATAGCAGGTTACGCAGTGAAGATAAAATTAGAGGGATACGTCTAGATAAAGAACCCCGTATTCTGGTCAGTCAATAGTGAATGTTTGGTGTTCCTCACCCCCTGCCACACACCCTCGCGGGGGCTTGCAGGGTAACACGTAGATGTAAAAGTATATACATCTATGCTCAAATTTCTCGTCAAAAGCTCTCTCATATTAGTAAACACCTCTTTCGTCAAAGAGGTGTTCCCCCCCTCCTACTGCGTCCATTTCCATGATATAAACCCAAGTAAACAAACTACCTCCTACACTTCATTTTAAATGTGGTCCATATATATGTCCACACTTAGAAACATCCAGTATTAAATACATTGGCCTCGCCGTGATGGCCCGCGCCGAGGTGGCCTGCGCCGAGGTGGCCCGCGCCAAGATGGGCCTGCGCCGAGTTGGGCCTGCGCCGAGGTGGCTTGCGCCGAGGCGGCCGCGCCGAAGTGGCCGCGCCGAGGTGGCCGCGCCGAATTGTACTAGACCCGATGATTATAAGCGTATGAAACACCAAACCAGATAGTAGGGAGATGTAAATGAAATTCGGGAATTGCATATCCCATGTTAATGGTTATAAAAGGTTGGTTGGTTATTTAGGAGAGGCGACCGACAGCTGAGGTCATTTGCGCCATTTAGGTATACCTAGGTTATTTAGGATAGGTGGGAAAGTGGTTAATGGTAGGAGTTTTGAGGAAACGGAGGAAGGGTGGAGAGAAACCCGGCGTCGGCATTAGCCTACTCTTAACGAAAGGCGCCAAGGGGACCACGGCTTAACGTCCCATCCGACGGACGGAGTACTGAACTTGAAATACCCTCCACTAGGCACTCAAGTGGGGACCGGTTTTCCACTGAAAAATCCGCCACTGCCTGGAATCGAACCTGGGACCCTGGAATGGGAGGCCAGTACTCTAGCCAACACACCAACCCGATCCCCGGTTATAAAAGGTCGGATACAAACTATAGCGTTTACGAACTAGCTACGTAATACCTAGACGAAGTTACCCGGTCATCTCTGCTCAACCAGTTCTTCCCAATCAATGTGCCGCCAATACCCTCGAAAAATACCAATATAGTGCTGCGGAAAATGCAACAACTCATTACTTGTTGACGTCATGGTACCGGAGGGAAAGGCCGCCACATGATTTCCTTTGAAATTTGTTACTAATTCCTTTAAATATTTTTTTTACAAATTTAATCTCAGTATATCGTTTCTATTTGGCAATGTAATTCATAGGCGAGATATAGCAACTGCCTATTTACTTTCAATCTTTCATTTTTTAAATTTGTACATCCAAAATTATAAGAAAACTTACCTATCACGAGTGTTTGGCTGCAGTGTTAGGTGTGAAATAGAAAACATGAATTTCAATAGAAAAGTGTGCCTCCAGAGCATGCCGTGACAAAGTGTTTGCTAGTAAAATGTGCAGTAACGATATTTGTGCTTGTAAGTGGTGCCTTGAAGTCAATAATGCCGATAAGCATTGCACTTAGCTCTTTATCCCTTGCTAATTTATCGCATACCTTCCAGTTTTGTAGGAAATGCTCGTTTCATTCGATTGGAATCTTAAAAATATTTTCAACTACGTAAGAGGAATTTACCTCTTTTTCTCTCTTTCATACTAAATTCAAATATTCAGACTTTCCTTATCATTGCTGCATAGAAACACAGATATTCCTGCAAGCCACCAATCATTTAAATCTATGTGGTAAGCTAGCCTCTGCGAATTCAATCCATAGCCTCGTCGCTCTGATTTTTTCCACTCGCCTCCACTTTTTCTATACCTCCGTTACTCTTCCCTCACGGCTATTTTCAAACGAAGCTTCCATATCGCGATGCTTCATCTCCACGTCAAGAGTTGCCACTCTTCCGCTTTCCAGCCCCTTCGCCAGACTTTGAGCACTCTTCTGTTCACAATCAGCGCTGCTCGCGTCTTCCCCCGTCCCCCTCTCTGTCACACCCCCCACTTTCCCCTCGAGTACATTCGCATTCCTAGACTTCAGGGACTTCCTCCGTGCGTCAGTCCGGCGCAAACACTCATCTCCGTTTTCTTTCATTCCCCACCAACTCCCTGGGCTTATCTATCTCCTGGCCTTTTTCCTCCTATTCCTCAAGACTTCTTTCGCGCTGTCTCGCACCTACGTGATCTGGAACGCCTCATGAGTAACTCAATTCATTCATTGTTGCTGACAAAGACGCTCCTTGAGCGGGGCGCCCGCCGCTTGTCAGTGTTGCCTTCCCCATTCAGCATTTCCTTTCCCCTAGACGTTTTCATAATTGATCGGAGGCGCACATTATCGGACTTTCAATGCAGACGAGCATCAACGACTTGGCAATATGGACGTCATCTCTGAAATGGTTCAGCGTGACCGCAGGGGTGAAAAAGAAACTGCAGATTTATTTACAGCATTTTTTCTCCGTTGCGACTCCGTTAATTAAGCAGACTGACGAGTGAAAACGGAGAATGAGCATAGAGCGAGGAATGCACGGGAAAGTAATTCCCTTTCCGTGAAATCTCTCATCATACAAGAAAAAAGTCGGAAATGCGCTGATGAAGCAACCGGTATTTCAATAACGTAACGCCCAAATTGCTTTACTCAGATGACTATAGAACTCAAAAAATAAAAGTTCCTTCTCGGTGGAATTTCCCTCTCAGAAATTTGAGAAAAATACGCTGGGTAAGCCATCTTTTTCGGTTAAGTAATAATTCCAGCTTACTGGAATTTTAGAGTTCACCAGGTTGATGAAAATAATGCAAATATGTTTGCTTCCTTTTGAAATGCATGATTTACACAGGATAATATTTTAACGGGCCGCTGACGAATCTAGTAGAGTTATAACTTCACGTATAATGAGGTGCGGAGAGTTTGCCCGCTCATCAATCTTCTGGAATGGTCAAGCTGTTAAAAGTGCATCAGCGTCCTTGATCAATAAGCATGACATTATAATAAAGAGAAAAAAATCATAAACTGGTTTCATGGCGATGTTACAAAATATATGTTCCCTAGTCATAATTCATCAGCCAATGTGCAAAAGAGCCAGTGACTATAAACCATGGGTTGGGAGCGAACAGGATTTGATTCCAAACATTTTATATGCAAATTAAAAATTAATTATGGTAGTGGGTATTTAAATTATTTTATCTGTCACATCTAACGAGAAACAGGCGCTCACGCAGAAAAAAATAACTCTCCGACACTGCGAAATGTCTTTCTCCTCTAAGAAAGAGATACCCTTAGTTTCAAAAGCTCAAGGGCTTTAAAAACACACACCGGACTGCATGTCAAAGTTGGCATTAACTACTCAGCAGACTTTTAATCTGTCCGTCGTAGTTTTCAACGTCTCAATCGCTCCACTCAATCTCCATCGAAGGTACTGTTCCTTCACCCCTCCCAAGTTGCTTCCGATCGATCGGCTGCCGGCCATAGCTCCACAACTACGTGCAGGAATAACCATTACGAGATCCCGATATGTCTTCACTAATAGCATATCTTCTGGGACATGTGATCCCGAAAATACAGATTGGAGAGAGGGGGGAGGAAAATTTACTGAACAAGGACACATGGAGAGAGAGAGAGAACAAGGATCAAGATATTATGAAAAGGATATTTTCAACGGGACTTGTAAATTAAATTGCTTAGAGAGACTTCAGATGGAATTTTATGCTCCGAACTATGAAAAAAATATATTTATTTTAACTATCATATTGATTATTAAAATATTATTGATGAACTATTGAAAATAATCGTATCAGGTTGATGATAAATATATATTTTACGAATACTATTAAGTTATGATACTATCACCATTGATAATAATTCATTTAGACCAGGACTAATATTATTTTTTCCTTGCTAAATAGATGAAATATTAAGCTATTTAACTTGATTTCAAAATCAATATTACACCACTTAAATTGTTTTAAATGCCACGTTCGTAACGTGTAAAACCACCGTTACCAGGAAGTGAGTCCAGTGCTGAGGTAAAAACGCCATTAACATTTAACTAAGAAAAGGAAATACTTCATTGAAAGTTCAAGTTGAGCCAAAAAATAATTAAATAAACGTGTATGCTTTCACTTTCCAGCGTCATCAATTGATAATCTACTGACCAACTTCTTAATAAAAAATACACACTAGGAAAAAGGAATCTCAAATTTCATTTATAATTCATATGTATATATTCGAGGCACTCATTTGCTTAAAGCTGTCATTCGCGTAAGCACTTCACCGTTAAATAAACAAGTGGAGTGACATTCCCAAATCATGGCCACCGTAAGAAGTTACCTGGGGGGGCGTGGCCCTTACAAATCAACAAGTTGTCCCCTTACGGCATTCAGTGATATTTGAGGCCGATGACGGTTATCGATCGTGCCAAAGAGAGATTTGTATGAAGGCCAAAGCATTGGTGGAAATAAATTCTACTATCTCAGAAGCGGATATATGTCAACAAGTACAAACATACTCCATGAGTTAATTATAAAGTGCCACGTGAGATAGGATTCATAACTGAAATGAGTAGGATATCCCAAATACGTATATCTGTTTAAAGTTCTAATTCGGCCTGGAGATAAGACAGTGTCAATCGAGGAAAGATTTTACTAAAATGATAAATGCAAATAGCTAAAGAAATAATTTCAAGCAAAAATTTAACACATTTTACGATACAATATATCAATTACAAAAAGTCTATGGATACCGCTATAGTAAAATGCAAATTACTTCCCTTGAGGCAGAAAAATACGTGAATTCCACGTGAAGTAATTAAAAGTGGATAAAATGAGCTAACGTGAACTGTTAACTACACGTACCGGCACTCAAGGAAATTGTATTTTGGAATCGAAAACGTGGCTAACATAGAATGAAGGCGCAGCACTAGGCTAAATAGTAAAAAGTTTTTTTCGATCATAAGAGTTAAAAAAGCGAATATTATACTCCCAAAAATACTTATGTCCGTCATCCTCGATTAAGAAATAAAAAAATGAGATACTACAAAGATGACCCACCGAAGTGCCATAGAGTACGCTACAAGCACGGCTTCAACCACTCATCCTTCGTGAGTGATGGCGGCACGAAGCGTTTTCCGATCAAATCAGGTGTCTGAATCGGGTTTAAAATTTGTAATTTGCCGCTCCAGAAGATCGATCCGCGAGGGTGTTAACATCAAGCCGGACGCCCATTTTCAGCCGTTCTCACTCCTGTTATCTCCCCGCGGAAGAGCCATTTTCCGCTCCGTCGAGCACCTTTATGGCTGACGGCACTTTATTTCAATTGAAATTGGGTAATCCATTAATCGCCGCCGCGCTTGCTCTTCACGGGGGACTGACAAAACCCGAGGAGAGAGAGAGGAGTAGCGGACGGACGGGTAGCAAGTGTCGGAATTTGCCCGGGGTAGCGGACATCTCTCCCAGCGTGAAAGCCGCCGATTTGCAAGGAGAATCTTATTTTTTTATTCCGCCGGCCGGCATTCATCACCCTGATGTCTTTTGAAGAGGCTTCCTCTTTAGAAACTGCCGACGAACGCTATTGAACGTGAGATAACTGGCGTCAGACTAAATCCTCTCCTCCCTAGATATCTTCTTCGCCGTCACGGAATTCATATCGCGGCGTTCATACAATTTCGACGTTAAATCCGTGGGATTTTAATACGCTCCTCTCTTCACATGTAGTTAAAGTACGTCTCGCCTCACTGCTAACTCCAAAGAAAGACCGTCATAGGTGAAGGTTAAAAGTGACTAGTTTTGAAGCACTCTCTAAACATGAAATCCATAATTTTACTCTTGAAAACAAGTAAGGATAAAATCTGTTGCATATGAAGTATTTCCAACTTTTCTTAGGATATGAATAAAACCATTCATGAGTAAGAATAGGTTCACGTTATCCCCATTAAGTTGGATTAAATAGAGGAAAATTTAATGCAAAATATTTTTCAGGCATATCGCAAATAGTAAACGTTTACTGTGTTCGGCTAACATCGCCTGTCAGACTTTAGGTACAAAAAAGGATGAATAAACTCGAGCTAGGTTATGTAGAATGGAATAGTATGGTCGTTTATTATGCATGCAAGAAGTGGGGTTACCTCCTGCTACACGTCCTCGCAATGGCTTGCAGGGTAATTTGTTGGTAAAGATAAAATAAAAATTGAATATCACAAAAACTCTTTTCATTTTTACAAAACACACATTTACATTCCTCGAGCGAAATAATTCTCAAGTGAACTGTAAATATTAACGTTTGAGAAATATATTACGATATATCAATCAATTATGCCGAGTCTCCGACCAGCGATAATACTTTCAGAATTTCTTGAGTCCATTATAATTTGAAAATTTCCAAATACAGTTGACCTGAAGAATATTTTTTAACTTTAGTATATTTATGGTAATCCAGAATAGATTAATAGACAGTATGCTCAACGCTGACGAGTGTTTATGGGCGATTATTCTCTTTGCGGTTGAATACTATCTTATGTTCAGGATTTATCCATACCAGAGAATTTATCAATCTATTAATATACAAATCAAAAAATGATCAATTTTCTTCCATAATTAACCTTGATTTGGAGTTTAACATGTGCTGATATTGAAAGGAATAGAAAGGTATTCTGTAAGACGCAGAAGCTGAGTCACTAGTGTTTCCTGTAATTATCACAGATAATCGTGAATCGAAGGCGTACCTTTTACCATACATTTTTCCACTATCTGTATATAGAGTCCGGTTTCTTTTAGGTAAATACTGCCCATTTGTGTCGTGCCCTCCCTGAGTGCTCAGCACGAAAGTTTAACAGTTAGTGTGTCCCCCAAGTATTTCAAATACGCATATTCTGAGTTACCTTGTTTAATGCCCTTTATTTTTTATTTATTGCCATAATTTCAAATATTTTGTTCCGATACTAAATTGATACATCAGGTTCAGTTCCTATCTCACTTTATTGCAAATAGTGCAAAGTAGCATGGCAGAATCCCGAAAACTTTGCGCTTCTTCATTTCGCTCTGCATGTCTTGTCTTCATCAAGTATTCTAATTTTACTTTTTATATCAGGATGAAAATTTATCAACGCATATTAAAAATAGAAGGTGTTGCAATACACTTCTTTGAAGCACACTGGATTCCACGTCCACCTCAAGCTAGCTCAAGCATAATAGTAAATACAATAATTTAATCAGCATACCTACTGCTGGGACCAAGAATCACCAGCAATTTAGCACGTGGCTTCTATACGTGCCAGTAAGTATTCTAATTGTGAGTGAAGTAAAACGTAGTTGCCGATCGCCTATGTGTGCCTAGGAGTGTGCAACGCCTTATTGCCGATAGTCACGAAGGTTGGTAGGACGAAGATTACTGGAGCATGTAAATGGAGACACTTTTAACTCCTGAAACCACCGGCGGGCTCGAGCTCAACGCCTTGGGTACGTGATGCAAGCCCAGTAGACAGCACGGAAGGAGTCTGAGAGGCTATCTGGGGAATTTGGCTGACGGTGACGGACAAATCGACCGCGAGGGAACACGCGAAGGTGCCGGCTGCGAAGTTGAAGACAGGAAGGAGCGTGGGAAGGGAGGAGAGTGAAAGGGGACGTTGGGGAGACACAAGTCTCCCTCGCCCGCACGTTTCCAAGGGCTTACTGGTCTAGTTGGCATAGCCGTCAACGGGGAACAGCTCCTGAAGAAGGGAACCTTCCGCTGACGATCAGCAGTCTTAAGTAAACGACACTATAAGACTAGTAATGAAGGCCGAGAGCAATTACGTCAGGATTCAGAAGCGCAAGAGAAATCGTAGGAGTGAATGGGAATACAGATTGCACTCGACCACCCGTTATTGTAACATTAGCTCTTGCTTGAGGTATAAAGCAACATGTATCACGCTAAATAGCTACAAAAACACATGAGAAATGCTGCATTTCTTGCCTTTCATACTTCACAAACTTCAATATCGCAGCGCATGCGTACTGAGTTTTTACGAGTTGAAGATTATAATTAAGAAGGTAATTATTTCTATATATATCCCGATTGATTGAAAAAAGCCCTCTTGCACTTTCCGATTTATAACAACACACGATGGTTTGAAACCCGGCTCTTTTGGCTATAACACGTCTTCTGCTGTGTGACCTACGAAATGAAAAAACATCATCCTTGATCACCTCAAGCAGAAAATCATTAGATGGACAAAAGGCCTTTCTAATGCGTATTTCATACTAAAATAAATCAATTAAAATTTCATTTTCCGTTATACTTTTTCAATTCCAGGTCACATCCTTCATAGTTAGCTCCTCATTGAGAAAGTATTGACGACGCCCAACGCAGTTACTTGGTTGCCTACCGTTTTAGCACGGAGTACATCAAAACCGTAAAACCACTACATATATACACCGGTAATGGATTAGAAATATTATATTAAAATGCGTTGTTAATTTTCTACCAGCTAATTCATTACACTATTAGGCATTGAAAAATGATGTAATCATCGAGAAACACCAGTCAATGAATGTACAATAAAGGCATGACAATTATTGTGCAGGCCAATCCAAATAATTAATAGACACGTCAAGTCTTTATATGTAACAAGAAAACCACGCATGAAATTAATGGAAATTTAATTTATTGTAGCGAAAGTTTCAATTGATGATGCCTTACAAGCTCAAGGTTCATTGATGAGGATACTTCTTTGTTATTTTGTCCTCCAAAACATGACCTCTGAACAAGAAATATAATGACACACACCTTAGATAGACAAATATTGAGGAGCTGATTTCAGCTGCTGTTCGTTTCATGAGTAAGTAATTCCAGGAGATTCTGGGAGAAATAATTTCAGAAAGACTAACACATTATGCTTATTCTTGATTAATAATTGAACAAATGTTCAATGTGATCTCGATCTACCAATACACGCACCTAATTTTAAACTGAACAAATGTCCTCAGCAGAATCATAGAAATTAATTGAGTGAACGATATCATCAACTAATTGTAGATAGCACCATGATAAAACCTGAAACCTTGCTCCCGGGATATTGTGCTTCCTATTCAAGATCAACTCATTCATGGGCTAGCGATAAGCAAATAACTTGTTATATGATTTTATTGGGGAGTGAAATCGGAGTAAAACGTCTCTGTCCAAGATACGAGAGATTTTAAAAATTATTGTTCGGTTACGAGTCTCCTGGCGAAACCAGCAGAGCTGGAAACAAATCTACTTACCTTTTTCATAATCCTACCTCAATGCAAGCCAAATTCCTGTTCCTAAAACATTCATTTCAATTACCTTGATTGGTTTTAAATTAAACAACAATCCCCCTGAGGCAGCTCACAGTACACGGCATAGGTGTACAGAAAGTAAAATTAAAAAAAAATTAAAATGTCCATAAATCCAATGGTGCGAAACGTATCGGCGGGGATACATCACTCGTTTTGAATTTCGATTTCATCACGATGGAAAGGGCTCGAAAAAACCCGAGTTCCCACACGAGTTACTGAAGCGGAATAACGAATTCTCATCATATCTCGCCGCATTGTTTGCGGGAACGATCTGCCCCGTTTCGCTGGTTCCAAATGAAAACTAGGGAACGCGAGTCACGATCCGGCTATACTACCCCTTCCTCCGGAGCCCCCTTTATAATTCCTCCTTGCTTGTCCCCTTTACCTCCCTCCCTTTTTAACGACTGGCCACCGAGAGAGAGATGGATGGACGGCCGGTGGGTAATGAAGTGACAGAAAAGCGGGATATTCCGTGCGGGGAAGAAAAATAAGCACCTTGTCCCTCGCTCGAATCTCTCCCACCCATTTCAGACCGGAGTTGTGAAGGGAAAAGAAAACGAATCCCACCACTTATACCTCTCTCATTTTGTCTCCGTAATAAACGGAACGATATGAAGAAGGAACGATGCGTAGTGCGGCTGCGGATACACAGGGCGCAAGTAACACGGAATACAGGCATTCTGTCGACGAGGTGAAGGACAACCACTCTCAGTGCGATGGAAGGAATTGAGCGTTCTCCGTTTTTTCTACCGCGGTTGTAAGCCAGTCCTGCGCGGTAAAATGTGCGCAAAAAGCAGTTCGCTATTTTCCCCATGTAATTGTTTGAATGATATTTATTTAAGCGGCAAGTTGAGAGGGATAGTTTTTCTACAAGAAAATATTTAGTGAGAATGTGGTTCTTTTAGGCATTTTAAAACACCAAGTCAACAACCTCATCTGAGATGAGCAGCAGAATTGGATTGCTCCATATAGCATCAGCCTAATTACTCTCGTTTATGCCTTGAGAACATTCTATATTTTACTGAGCAGATAAAAATTTTACTCCTGCTTTTTAACGCAAAATGTTATCTTCTAATTGGAAAATGACATAAACTTACTGTACCTACCTGATTAATGTCATTAATGGCTATTGACCCAACAAAGATCAAACGAAATATGTTTTTCAAACGGTGCATATACCTACAATAATAGAGCAAACATTGTCAGTAGGACATTACACCCTTAAGCGAGAACGTTGCTATTCAATTGCCTTAAGCTAATCAAACTCGTATAAGTACCTACTTCACTGCGTGGAAAAAATTACACTTCCTAAAATGAAAGGTAATGATACTCTTTGATGAAACTTTAAAGTGAAATCAGTACCTACCACTTAAGGATGTCATGGTAAGAAAATTTCAACTAGTTTATCAGTATTTTCATGAGATGAGTCAAGTCTATTTTAATGCAACATGGATGGAGCTTGAAGATAGTTCAAAATGACTAAAATTATTGATTTTTATGATAATCCAGTTAGAATTTAAGATATTAATCGGTCAGATCATGGCAGCTGACAATGCAAACTACATTTACGTAACAGTCACAAAACCTACAATATCAAATTTTATTTTTATATAAAGTCACAGAGTCGATATTTTGAGACTAGTACGTTAAGCACTTAGGTGAATCGTGCATTTAGGGAAACAATTTCCTTGCAAGCAATCGAAACATAGTACCGTGCTCCATTTTTCCAGCGCATACCTATATGATTCAGTATAAAATCAACATTAGCTAAGAGTCATGCGGAAAGCCTAAAATAAATCATAAATGTGATGCAGCAATCAATTGTCTAAATAGGATTTCGATATCTCACTTAAGACTTATTCTTAACATCTGTAATTCACCGGAGGCATGTTTCATTCATTCTCTTTTGTTTACCTTAATATCTAATGATTATACATTAGCTATTGGGAACTCTATAAATGGTCTAACGCAGTGATATTCAGAGATAGAGAAGAGTATGCATAGCCATACAATTTGTGAATTGTTGAACATGGAAAGAAATTAACTCATCGAAGAAGTTTTTTAAAGGGCTAATTTTAAATTTTATTTCATTCATTATAAGAAAGACCTTGGAAAACTACCACACTGTAACCGATTGTACATCTGATTGAACACTCCCCACTAAAAATGATAATATGCATAATATGGTGATAATATGTATTTTAATAACTCTCTAATTCTCGGAGATAAACTCCGGTGATAACGAATTTACGACAACCATGGTTTCAATTTCCAACAGAAAAGCATCAATTCTTTTTATAGATAACATATAATGAAGCATATATAAAACAAATTCCCTAGACGATCAACAATAATTTTTGGTATGTAGGTGGGTATACTTCAACTTAATGAATGGTATGAGAATGACTCTTTCGGCAACTTCGTCAGAAAGAACTCGGGAGTCAGTAGTATTAATGCGATGATATTAATATTAATTCCTCATTATTTTGCACCTTTTGAGCCAATTTTGTACACAATGTATAAAAAACAGAGCATTTAATGATAATATCGGATTAATCCTTAGATTAGTAGTAACTATTGTCTGGTAGGATTCAATTTTCGATTTAAGGCGCAACCTGGTTCAGTAGCACTATCAAAATTTTCAAATCAATGAAAGCTCATAGTTGTTGACTCAGTGAGCCTTATATTTTGCTGACCATCATTTTCTGCTGAAATTTTAGGAATAGGTATTAACAAATGACGTTTCTAGCTTCGAAAGCGATAAGTTGAAATTAGAATTAGGGTGAAACAATTCACACCTGCGCTTTTAGTTGAAAAATATTAAATTTAAAATTACAAACACTATCTACTGCCTGATTATAAATAATTATTTACAAAGTAGCGTAAGATTTCTCACAGAGAGTTGATAAAATTTTACCATATTCTTCAACTTTTTAGATTGCAACTGCAAGTTTACATTGGTTCATTAAAGGAATATTATTTTGTATTTCTTGTACCATTCATATGGAATAAATTAATCAAAGGGAGCGATACTCCAAGTCATAAATTAGGTGGGAAAACAATGAGGGTAATGAGAAGGACCACACACATTGTGTAGAGCATGTCAAACAGATCAATTTTAAGTGCAATAAAAGTGTCATGGTGAGTTCAAGAGAGTCCAGACTTGCATGGCGCCATGAGTTGTAATCTCCATCGCTTTCGTGTTTGGTAAGAAAACACAGCTGCAATGAATATAACAGTACCCGAAGCCTACCCCATCCACAACTAGCAATCTTGATTAGGTTTGTGGAAAGAAATGGTCTCTAAAGCACAGCAAAATTGCAAGGGAAAATTTAGTGGAAGAATATACCAACTCATTATTATCCTCAGCGTGGGAGGTAGAAGGAAAAAGTTTCAGGGAACACAGCAGTCATTTCACGGATAAAATGTGGAAATAAGTGATTAAAAATCTCTTTCCCGACCGGACCAGCGTCTTTTCTCGGCAATCCAATCCACTCTGTTTCTCAAAAGAATTGGGAGCAGATTGGGGATCTCTCAGTCGCTAAATTGCTTTTCTTAATTGGAGGCGAGGAAAAGGATATACTTCCAAGAAGTTCGAGAAAGGATATATGTAGCATCATTTAAAATTCCTTCTGAGCTAATTATTTAGGTAGGATCTAACTGGTTATGAAGTAGCTTATACGATTGCATTTTCAGAACCTCCATTTTTCTTCCCTACTTCATTAAAGTTACGTTCATTGTCATGAAAGATAATATTCAATGCAGGGGACAAAATCCATCCAGTCGTGATTAACGATTCGTTTCTACTTATATGTTCATCTGCTTCCTTTAATTCATCCACTTGCGGGAACCTATTAAATAATATCACCATGATGATGACCCCTGAGTTCTTTCACTGGATGGCAATAATATAATTTACAATGGCCAAAGTTCCCCTTCATGAATGAAAAGCATGTTTCACTTTGCTAGCTATGAGATGTAGCATTAGCTGTGTGATGTAAAGGTGAAGAAATATCTTATCGATTTCTGAATGAAAGATAAGGCACATAAGTACTATTGGTGTATTAGTAATATTGGTGTGGTTTCACTGACAACTACCCAGGGCAATGAAAATTCGGTATATGACGTAAACGACGAAAATACTTATGCAAAATTCCATTTGAGTACCACCTTGCATCCATGAATTAAAAAATTGACTAAAAAATTCCTCCCTGCTAAGTATCGGTTTTAATCAACCAGAAATATTCAGAACCCAATTTTAATTAATACAAAGCCCTGGGAACGACATTAATCAGTCTTCGATCAGGCAAAAACCAAGAAATATTTGGAGGATGGTGATTCATCAAGCCCCCCACAAAGACCTCCCCAAAGGGAAAATGATGATCGTTTTTTTTTGTTCCCCAAAACCAAATATATTTGCCGCCTGTCAAAAATCGCTACATTTTTCCTCCTTGGGGTTCCTCTTTCTGGAAATTGGGAGACGTGCCCAATGGGGTCTGCGATCCGTGGGATATGAGAAGGCGAGATTCTTCTGTCGTGACGAGGGAAGGGATATCCAGTTCCCGCCGACCCCCTCCCTGTGACAACGTCCTTCATCTTGATGAGGTAGATCCGAGAGAAATGTAATAAAGAAAAAAACACTGGGACAGGAACCTACACACGGCCTACTCACCGTCTCTCAAACCACTCCTCTTTGAACATTACCTCCCACACCCCCTCCCTCCTCCACCCGGCATCAAACCAATCTCATCCTGTTCCTCCCCATGCCATCCGAACTCCCCGCCGCGAGGACTGCTCTTCCTCCACCTCCTCCACCACCTACACCCGCTCCCTTTTTAACGCTTCCTGGACCACACACAGGAGTGCGCTGGCATCGCGGCGATGGACGACGGCGGGGAGGGGGAGGACGTGGATTTATTGCCACGGAGACCCCCTTTTTTCTGTTTTTTGCCCCCATTTTTCTTCACCTCTCGCCCGCTTCGGGACGCGGCGGCATTGTCGTCCGTCTGCGCATTCCCGATTCTCTTTCCGCCGCCCGAATCATCCCCACTCTTCGAAGCAACCTAAAAAAGCACCGTGGCTCAAGTGGAATTGGGAACGAGTTGGCAATGGCGAAGAGTATGCACTTCAACATGACTAAATGTCGTAACAATTAGAGGAAACTGAAAATTCATCTTGACGGAATTATATGCTCATTTGTACCCAAGTGCAAGAATTACACTACTTACTATTGCGAGCGCAACCTGATCACCGTTGTGTAAATAAATAATAATAATAATTCATGCCCACGACAGCGAAAATTTCCCCGGGCGGGATTCAAACCCGCGACTCTGGGCTCTACAGGTGAAGAAATAACCTCGCCGCCACCAAGGCCAGCAAAACATTCTCCCTGGCAAGAAATCGAACCCCGTTCTCCCGCGTGATGGGTGAGGAAACTGATACATATACTAACAAGGACATTGAAAGTGAAGAGTGTAAGAGTGAAAAGGGATAGAAGAATTGGGTTTCAAGTCGATCCAACACCTAATTTTATGTCACACAGTCTAAACAAACGTCTAAGCATATTTATGTGACAAAATCACAATTCACTCCCGAAGTAGGATTCGAACCCGCGAGCCTTAGGTTACTGGCCGCCAACAGTGGCCAGCCAAATATTAAATGTGAAACAGAAATGCATAATTTAGGAGTATTAAGGCCATATTCTTGATATTAAGGAAATATTTGGGGGACCTATGAGTAACAGCAGACCAATGAATGATATAATAACCAAAGAAAACGAGTCATTTTTTCCATTATTTTCTTAGGCCATGATAGATATAAGTTTTCCATACTGTTGAATTAAGAATACTTAAATTCACTCACATTTTGTACGCTACATTATTGATATTACGTACAGGTACAAATATTTTTGTAATTACATGTACAAGAAAAGAGCCCACTAATTTGAGATTTATATTGTACTTATTTGTATTTATAAATCGAGGGGGATATTTATTTCATCGGAACTGTACCCTTAGCCTAAAGACGATGTCCGCAACTATGGAGAAACAATGAAAATAAATAATAATTTTTTCCACTCCACTTAAATACCCGTTTATGGTCAATCACATGCCTTATCTATTTATCTATCCAATGCATAATTCATTGATTATATAACATTCTTTTCTGATTGCCTTACTGCAGTTCTTCTAAAAATGAAAAATACCATGTTAATAAAATTGATGATCTGCAATTGCATGATCATGAAAACTGCGCACTTATTACACGTCAATTAAAAATTGCCCTCTAAATGTTTTTTTTTGCCAAGCTATAATTCTTTAAAAAATTAACAATTCCATGACAAAATACATCTTATCTGCTCTAGTTTCATTATCTGTATTGGGCTAACAACTGTTCCGTAAAAAAATGGCAAAGCATTTTTGGTGTTCTTCTGCATGTGAAGGCTTCTTACTGCTACTTATTTAGATTTTTCCCCAGGTTATGTCCAATCTGAATATTGTTATGCCCCTGAAACGTGCCTACCGGTTCTTCCGTTTCTCCTGCACCCCATGCTTTTTCCAAAGTAATGTCACCATTCGAGTTATTATATTATCCATGCCCGGATTATCGTCCAATACACTCGACCAATCTTTTCCTTCTTTTATCTTCCTTCTCAGAATCCCATGCATCGTCTCCTTCAGATATTATTCACCCTTTTTCTGAGGTAAATTATCACCATTCTTGCATACTTAATATTTCGTCAAGCTTATGTAGTGCGTTGAATTACTTAATGAAAATTCTACTATCCATCACTCTATAGATTGTATTTCTCCTCTTTTCGTGATTTCTACTAATCTAAATCCTCAAATCATCGCTTCTTTTCCTCAAGTGCCGGTAAAAAAAACTCCACGCCCAAGGAAAAGGCCTATTACTTATTATTCCTTATCTTTTTAAAGTCTTCTGGTCATCACTTCAACTTTCTTTGCTTATATATGTGCAACAACTCTCGTATTTAAAAACAAATTATACATTCTGTTCTCAAAGTAACTCAAATTTGACTTGTGTTATGTCTTGTTATTTTAATGCATTCAGCTATATCTCCATTCAAAACTTTATTCACGTACACTCACATCCTATAATAAACGCATAGTTGATAGCATTGTACAACCCATCAATTTATGCAACATTCTAACCAATATTCTGAAAACCCAAAGTAAAATGGAAAACATTTAAATTAGTTTAATATCTGGTTAACCAAATGCTTCTATGTTTGCACTTATCTACTTTACGATGCATTTTTTTGAATGAAACTTCTGGTTGCGAAGGAATATATGATATAACTTCCCTTCATTCCGAAAATTCCCTAGGAATTATAGGAAATTATAGGAAAAATAAAAAAACCTCAAGGTTCCTTTTTGGTAGTTTTCCTTGCATAAAGTTTAACACATGTTGTAGAAAGCACAATTTGCCTAACTTTTTCATTTGAGCGAATGTAATTTTTACGGCTGCAGTCCTTCTATTTCTAAAACGTTCAATGCTAGTTCACCTTTATTTTAACTTCTCATTTTATGGTAATATTTTTGTGATGATTTGTTAAAACTGTATTAAACTGCTGCTCAGCAAAGCACGGAATAGAAACCTAAGGTTTATGGTATTGAGTCCGCCACTGCCAAGGATATCCCACTAGTTTGAGAATATATTCTGGATTAGACTATGACATATCATTTGAGGATTTAGGCACCATGAACCCATCCTATGCTCACGACTTAAGTTCACTCTTACGTATACAATCATTCCACTGCATTTTTACCTGTTAGGTGCAAATTAACTCCTACACCTCCAACACACTCCGCACAACGCTTCTCCTTTCGAATATCATTACTATCACCTCCCCTCACAGGGCTCCTAAATATCCGAATGGTGTCTTTCACGTTAAATGCCACTCATAGCAATCATTTCCATCACTGACACCATCAATATGTGAATGATCAAATTCTAACATATCATGTTCACTTTACTACCACATTTTAAATTAAATAAGTTAATGTGATTACGATAGAACCATACATGATTGAAGTTTTCATGGACACGACATAGAAAATTAAAGAATACGTACCATCCATTTAATTGCAACGAAGCTGCAAAAAGTCATCTCCCTACAATCAAAATGGATTAATCGCAGAAAAAATAAAAGAGAAAATTCGAATGAATTACGCATGAATCGAATGAATTACGAGATGAAGCACACATAAATCGTGGGAACCTAAATGTCATCGGTTAAAATTGAACGTTTAAACGCTTCACTCATGAGAAAAAAACAATCACGTAGTGGCTTATAAGATACCATGTTGTCAACTATCAAGAAAAGCAACGAAAAAATTGTCCACCAAGCAAAGTTACTCCACACGAATTTTTGAGGAGAGATTTGATTGATAATCATGCACTGAGGGCACAAGAATCCAAATTGCTCTAGTCTCACTGAAAACTATTTTTTTATCACACATTAAAATTTTGAAATGCATTGCGCTGGAAAAAGGAGCATTAACTAAACTTTCATGATGCAGTAAAAAGGTAGAGTGGTTACATGCCGTGTGTTCCTTTCCCTTGATTCGACTTGCTTCGAGAGTAGGTAAAAGATCATAAAATTGAAAATAAATACATATTCACGATAATGGACCACTAATGGAAATGCTTCCCTAGTTTAAACCACTTACACCGCAAACCTGGTATTTCAGGAAACTATTTCGATGCAATAAAAAATAGCTATGTAAGATTCAAAGTTTTCAATCAGAAGGTCAAATATAAATTGTATGCAAAGAACTGAGTAACTCAGTGCTTTTAATAGTTATACTTAATATTAACTTCATTTTTAGACTAAACATATTCATTTTTCAAAGCGGCAAGACAGATGATGCTAAATATATAGGAATAAACACGTTTATATATACTTGAGCCCAGTTGAATTTGAAGTCATTATACATTTTTACGTGCGTTGACACTGGCAGACTAGCCATCCGTCAATGTCTAGAAGCAAGCGTACGAGATGGTTATATATTCTACACAATTATAATAACTAGTAACGGAAAGAAAGAAATTAAATTGAGGGGGGGATAAAAAAAAAAAGTTATCCAAACATTTGGCCAATATCGATAAGTTAATTTTTAAACGGTTCCCATTGGTTCTTGGATATGCACGTCCAGGGTATATAGGCTTACACTTGCAAATATAATATTTACCCACAATCTGTTAAAATTTGGCAACGTATTCTTTAAGGGACCACCGCCCAAAATAATATGAACTGTTCATAATATTTTGTTATCCTCTCGTCTTTAATGTCGATTATGGAAGGATCAAATCAAGGAAGAAAACTAAAAGCTGCGGAATATTCCCATACATAAATAGCGCTATTTTTTCATTTTCAATGAATTGTTTAAAACCGAAGTCTTAGCAGAAATAGTTGCATTTGTTTACCCATCATTAAATCAGGTACTATGCCTAAGATATGTGCCGGTACGATGGTATCAGATTATGGCTTAAAAGCTTTACTGGGTCTATTGTTTACAGTTAATTCCTGGAAAACAGTAGGTTGCACACATTTCAGCATGCGAGACATGAGTGTCTGTATCGACACAATGGAATACTGCTTGAAGAAGATGGAATACTGCTTGAAGATTCCACAAAAAAAAAGATTCCACGTCGAAATCCGGGTAGTCAATAAAGTATTTTTAATTTTTGTGGAATCACGAAGTCACAGTCTTTTCATCATGAGGTTCCACCAAGTAACGCCTGAAACCACTAATTAAACGAATGGTATACTGCTTACATGCATGCATACATAGCAAACAGATATCGCAAAAAAAACTCTCTCGGCGTGAACGCAAAACGTAATATACCTAACATAATCGCACAATGCATTACTTAAGAAAGCACAAGAAAGGTATGAAAAAGTGACTAAAGACGTTTCGTCGGTCAAATAAGTGCGGTCATTTAATTTGCTAACTCTGTTTCCTTCTAAATCGGGCGTTAGTAATAAATATACATGCATTTGAGTAATTGAATATTGTCAACGGCACCATAAATACATGTTCGTACAGCACTTGATAGCTACTATAAAACCCTTCCTATTTTGTTTGCCTTCCAAGATTAGGATTCAAATTAATGCATCCTTGAACATGATTTTAATCACACTGCGTCAGGTTTTTTCCCCGTAATAGACTGAAATAATGTAATTTATATCAAGGTGAAGTTTCATCCTTAACGCTTTGGTAGTCTGGGTAGAAGAGTCGAAAAAAAAGGGCTGGCCGGTGCATTAATTACTCATGTGGGTGAAGCTATCGTGCGACGGAAGCGTTTAGCTGGGACAACCTATTTGTGCGTGAGCACCGAAAAAACTGAAGGAATATGATCGAAGCAGTGGTTGAGGAAAGGGTACGAGAGTGGGATAAGAGATCCTGAGGGGGAGGGGAGGGGTGAGGGAAGAGAATTCCACGCATCCAACCGAGGCAGTCACCCCAAAAATCAAAAATATAAGATAGGAGTTTTTGCGCCGACCTACCGTTCGTTCCACGTGTTTAGAAACCGTAAAATAACTTATCGGACGGGGAGGACGGGGGACGGAGGGTTGAGCAGGAACAAAAAATATTAACGAGGTGAATATAAGCAAGAAGCCCGTTGCGGGAAGGATGGTAGATTGGTGAAAAAAAGGGTTAAGGGAAGGCATCGGAATGAGGAAGGTTGAAAGGAAGGGGGAGAGTGATACGGAGAATATGGGGAGGAAAGAGAGAGAGAGAGGTGGTGATTATAAAGCGATTGTAAAGAAGATTGTAGGCATTTGAGGGGTATGATTGATGAACAAACGGAGCAGCGACCCCCGCTTTTGAGCGCCTTATAAAAAGGTCGCCACTAATGCGATAAATGAGAATGGTAGGGTGTTACAAATGAAAAGCCATTACACAAAAAATGCGAGCTAATGTTTCGCTGTAATGATAGGCCACAAACACTTATTTGTCGCCAGCACAAACCTGCCTTTTTCACGAGTTGCTTGTCCGCGTATGTGGTGATGAGGCACCAAGAGAATATTTGGATACTAAAATTAAATATTGCCCGCCTTTTAATCAAAGAGTGAGGGCAGGAGTTGTAACATGTCCAATTAGCATGATGTACACCAGAAATATTCATGTACATGACAATGCATAAATCTGTCTCCAATTTATGATATGATCCCGGTGGTCTTCACATCGGTAACTATGAATGGGCAATTGCATTAATGCAATATATTTTAATTTTTCAAGAAATGCATATGGATACGAGAGTCACCGTCGTGAACCTTTAATTTAGTATCGCTGATTGCAACGCAAGAAAATAACACCTTTGTGATCAGGTTTTTTCTCAAATATGCCGGTGAGAGATATCTGCATACTAGTATATTCATTTCAAAGAGGCCTAAAAGTTATAAGTATTTATTAGAAGGATAAATTCATAATCATGCCTACTGAATCATTGGTTCTACAGTCACCATGAATAAAATCAAAGGAGTTTTCAACTGAAAAACATGCCAACGACAATAGTTGATCCGAGATAAAATTCTTGGTCCATAAGTACTAGAAAATATGGTAGAAGATAAAATGTACATGCAATTTCTAGCAATAAGCTCATTACTATTCTAAAGAGTCAATTCCATTTAAATGAATATCAGACTATATCATTGTATTTATGACTTTGGATAAAGATAAAGGCGTAAAGTTACATATATTGTGGTCAAAAATCTTCACTATAAACATTTTAAGTACACACTAAGCAGCAAACACTAACAGCAAAATAAACTTATGAAACCATATATAATAACCGTGAAAAGTTTAAGAATATGACTGGAATTTAAATACGAGGGAAATACAATAAGATTGTGATTTAAATACATAGCAAAATAAAAACATTCATCCATCAAATTGTGATGACTGTAGTAGTAAACGCCGATTTTCAGGAATTTAATTCCTCATGAAAATACTATTGTCACTTATTATTTGAAAATATGCTGATTAATGAGATCATTTGTTAAATATCAGAAAGATCATAGTAAAGGAAATCATTAAAATATATGTATTGAAAATATGATTCCTTGGATTCCATAGAAATGTCAAGCCATTATATGTGATAAGAATTATTCTTAGTTTGCGCATAACCCAAACCAAGTATCTAGAGAACCATGTGGAATTTGGCTAACATAATTTAATATTTCATCCACACATGAGCTACAGCTTCTCTTTACCATCGCAGATTTTCCGTAAACTCACTGTCTATTTAATCACTTGATTACAGTTCCCGAGATAAATTATTGTTGAAACGGAAGGCGGGTATATTTTCCAAACAGTGAGGCAGGAATACAATTTTACACCAACCAGGCCAGTAATTTTCGTTTATTTTCAAAATTACTGTTTTTTGCTCGGAGGCCAACGAACTTCGCTACTTATTACATACCTCATTAAAATTGGTGAGGGGAAAGAGGAAAAAAAACAACCTCGGGGGTGAACTCCGTCCTTCCTTAACTGCCGCTATCTATCTTTTCTCCTTCCCGTGCCTCCCTCCATCTTAGCCTCAAACAACCCTTGCCTCTCTCCTCACCCTCAAGAGACCGTCCACCTCTAGCGGTTCCTCTAACCCTCTCTCTTTCTATCCAACACTATCCGTCCCTCAATCACCTCCTGTACCCTTCCGCATTTAACGCACGCCACCTCTTGTGTACTAAGAGGCATATTCTTCTCTTTATGTCAACTCTTTTTTCATAACCTTTCTTCCAGGATTTAAAGAGAAACTTCTTTCACTCCTCTGATATATAAATTGCATTTTCATAGGTATAAAATAGATTTTATTCCAGAAGGTGCCATAAACTTGATTAGATAAACGAAAAAGTGTTGACTTAATACGGCTCCTTAGGATAATCTTGTGTTGGTTTCATCTCGCCATGCACACGGCAGTACTCCAGCCGGCCAAGTAAGTCTTAACCCATGGTACGGTGATAGGGTGATATGAATGTGCCAGATAATCATTCTCTCATATGAATAAGAACTCCTACCCTCTCCGCCAATTGATGGGATGCGTAATTGACAAAGATTACTCTTCATCAAGGTACAGTATTATTTGCAAAGGTTTTAGAATGACTCAATAACCCTACCTAAGCAAAGGTTACACCAATGCCATCTCCAAATATCACCGACAACTAACCGTGACTGCATGATTGGCAAAAATCATTGTCACTAACCTCTATATGTGAAAGCATTCGGCGGCTATAAGCTAAGCCACGAGTATGCATGAAGAGATTACTCGACAGAGGTACCTGGTGTACAACTGCGCAAAAGCAATTTTACGACTGGTGACCAGAAGATGAAGAAACCGCGGAAAAATTCGGTGGAATTTTCCATCCCAAGGTTTTACCGACAGCCAAGACACCCAGTCATGTTCACTTTGCATCGGCACCTAAGCATTGATAAAATATCATTCTCTGCCATGTGTTTTCAAACAAGCTTTGGCGTTGGCAAAACAAAGGTTTTTGTAAATACCACATATGCATAATGCTATCAAAAGGAGCACTCATTGTCAGTACATTGGTGGAAATCGTTACCATGGTATCTTATAATCACCAAATACTGAAAGGGAAGTAGAAAATGGAAAATATATATTCTGTTTTTTCCCTCAACGATAGGTTCTGCAGGTGTTTCCATCAAATTTAGTATGTGACAGAAAGATTGAAGGTGTTTTAAGAAAATTTAACAATGTAGCCTGTTTACATACGTTAGATAAACGTAAGAACCCATGCATGGAAAAAAGTAGAATGGAGGTCAAAAGAAGAAATAAATAATAATTCATAATTATTACATTTCATAATGCTCACCACTGCTCATTATTCCCATAATTGACTTTCCTCAGCTCAACTCCCATTCCTCACATCGGCTACCCTCATCAATTAACCATACTTCTTCTCTTCTTTAAATCCTTTTTCACCTTATCCATGTATTTTATATCAGACGAGGTCTCCTACAGTAGTTCTCATTCTCTTTTCTCTCAATGACTGTATTTTTAACATCAGCATGCATCAATGCCTACTATGGCATGGGAAATCGTAACAAAAGCCTCGTATGAGACGTTCCAGAGGCATGCTTCCTAATGTTTTTCTACTCCTGTGCACATAAGACAATCTTGTCTGGAGAAGCTTCCGATAAGGTTCTTTTCTCTACTTTTTGGAGATTTTATCAAAATATTTTCTAATTCTATATTTCTCTGTACCGGATATTTTTTTTCTATAGTCTATCCACTGGACCTACATTCCTCTTCGGATTACCACGTTTAAGGGAAATTTTTCCCCATATCCATTTTTAAGGATCAAGCTACAGTTGTGCATTTGAAGTAGAAGTTATCATACAGGCTTGTCTTTTCCGTACTATGTAGAGTCATCTTGTAATAGAGCTACCATTGCCTGAGCCATTTCACTCATTATCATCTTCATACTTTCCCCATTTCATTGCTCTCCTTCCTAAAAAAGTAACATTTTCTATCTATTTCGAATTTTATTTCAAATTTTTCATATAGGTAGCAATCACTATTGGAGTGTAGCTCTTCACTCCAACTATTGGAGTGTAGAGCTCTACTTAATCAGATAAGATTGAGTCACCAGCAGATTTATCTGCGATGGAAAACACAAGACAAAAATTTATCCGTGAAAAGTCGTGGGGCACGCTACCAAAATAAAATGTATGTTACACTCTGCTGGAAAGCTTGGAGCCACAAGCATTCAGATCAAGAATACTTTAATTAGATTCCATATGCGCCGCATACTCGAAGAGTGATCGTAAGGCAGAGAGAGATCAAGAACAACAAGAGAAAACAAGGCATGAATCTTTTAAATGTGGTGTTACATAAGAGTAATGAAGTTGAAATAGATTGTAGGAAAAACAAATAAAGAATTACTAAGAAGAGAGAAAGAACAATTTAATGAACACTAAAAAAAACGGGTTAACCTAATCGGACACGTGTTGAGACATGATAGTCTAATGAACGCAGTTGTGGAAGGGAATGTTAGCGTTTAATATGGATAGCCTCTTAAGGTATATAAGGAGCAATCATTAATGAAAAAGAGGATAATTATGCGTACATGAAAAGGTAAGTCAAAATAAAATCGGTCGGAGAGATGGTTCAAACATTTCAAGAGGTTAATAACTCGTGGATCAAATTGAATCACACTACAAAAAGGTCTTCTTGTAATAGAGCTATCATTGCCTGAGCCTTTTCACTCATTATCTTCTTCATACTTCGCCCATTTCATTGCTCTCCTTCCTAAAAAAGTAACATTTTCTATCATCGAGGTTTCTTCTCTCATCCCTGGTGAAAATTGTGGGCTCCAGCTTCCAATGCTACTGAGGGGGCAGCGATGGAGAAAACGAGCTGCCTCAAAGCTACTCATTTTGAGTCGCTCTCGCAACTCCATCGCTGAAATGATTATGTATCGCTGATTATGAAAACGGTGACATACCTTTAGGTGGCCAACATCCCCCATGCTCTTTATAATGCTACTCCTATATCATTTTAGATTACACTTGTACAACGCAAGGTACATTTAAAAAATCAAAGCAATTCACTAAAGCACATGTAGAATGACTACACTATACCCATTCTACCACATGCTCTTCACAGTTCATCTTTATCAGACCGAACTCTCGCCTGCTTAACATGTTTTCTCCATACGCGATTAGTGTACGGATTCATAAGGTTAGTGGGAATAGGAACTGACGAACAGAAGTGCAGTGGAATCACTGCCATTACTTTTTTTAAATAATCGCAGTGCAAGTGGTCTTCAAGAGGTGCGAAGTCGGCGAACCACCACTTCGGACCTCCATGGGTTATAACAAAGGCACCGACGGAGACGAAGACCCGATTCCTCGGAATTATTGCAAGGAGAGAGAGTTAAAGACGTGTTGTGAGAGATGTGCCGAGACGGCAGTGGCGCTGGGGAAGGGGGTGCCCGAGGTACGGGTTGGGGCGGCTCTGGTGATCACGGGTGCTCCGAGGCGGGGCGACTGCCATTCCATGGCCGCCGTCATAAATAAGGTGACGAGGGGCGGTAATAACCCTAGGACACCTAAAATACTGCCCAAAATCGAGGTTTCTTTTATTTCTCATCCCTGGCGAAAATTGTGGGCTCCAGCTTCCAATGCTACTGAGGGAGCAGCGACGGAGAAAACGAGCTGCCTCAAAGCTACTCATTTTGAGTCGCTCTCGCAAGTCCATTGCTGAAATGATGTATCTCAAAATATCACATCTGGATTTAGAATTAAAGGGCTAATTTATATGCATTTCCACCCATTAAATTTTATTTTCCCATGTTCATGGGTGTTTCTTAGATTAGAGGAATATTTTGGAGGAATATATGGAGAATAGACCGCACATTCAAGATGACTTCAGCAATTTACAAGGCAAAGTGAATGACAAGCCTGAGAAGGGATGACTATTCCTAATTCTCACCTATTTACTATGGAAATCGTCGTTTGTTCCAATAGTAGAATATAATTGTAGAAGAATAACATCTAAGCCAGTGCAGTGCTGAAGAAACACAACCTACTCTTCTCAATATTCATTCATCTTTTCGTAGATGTAAAGAATTTTATCCCTAGCCCCGTCACAGTGAGCCTATCTCAAAGTCGGTGAAATCTAATATTATAATAGCCGTTGTTTAAAACTACTATGGTGCATGCGCTGTACTGAGCAAAATGCCCAGTAGTGCTGAAATAACAAGGGAAAGTGAAACATGATATCGTGTGACGGCCGTTCACTCGCGATCTCACGGCTAGGGAACATATTATGAAAATGTAAAACTCTCTTTTGACGTAATCCATGCTCAGATTCAGACGATAGTTGTACCTACCTTTTTTTGAAATAAAAATGCACCATGATATCCAAGTAAAATTGGACCACGAAAACTTAATATAATCGGCTATTTTTTATATGGCTGCTATTATATCTGCATGCACGTGTTGAAGTCGCAGGGGGTGAAAGTGATGGGAAAAGTCGCCAGGCACAAGAGGCTACTAACGAGAATATTTTATAGGTTAATAGATTTAGGAACGGTGAGTGCAAGTAGTAGAGGTCCTTGGGAGTGAATACTGATTCCGATAATGATTTATGGTATACATGATGCACTGTAATATTCTAACACACTAGCATTAAGGTGTAGGAATAGATAAATGCTGGAGTAGTTGTTGGAATGAAAAAAAAGCCCTACCAGAGATACTCAATTCGATTCCGACGCCAAGAGTAAGAACATCAAACAGTAGTACTTGAAATATTTTGCTAACAAAATGATAGGAAAGAAAGAAGATAACGGAATATCCTGGAAGAAAAATCTCGCACATAGAAAACTATTTTGCCTACTGGCCTTTGTTTTACAAATAAACTTAGAAATGGATAAAATATTAGGATAGGAGAGAAGAGTTAAGGTGCTAAGATGCTGAGGAATTGTCTTTGGCATAAAGTGTAGCATCTTCGTAGCTTAGCAGAGAAGTGCACTACTTATGCTTTCATGTCTCTCTACGTAATATGGGCACCGAAACGTGTTGGATGAATGTATTATTTACTGTAGACTCATAGTAAAGTAGAAATAAGTATAATAATAGTATATTTCAAGAGATAGGGATAAAGATTGCTACGTGAAATAGTTGGGAAGGCTTTGATGTCTCAAGCATAAGAAACGAACTAAATTTTCTAGTGCTCTTGTCCAAAATAAAAATATTTACAGGCTCCATTAACATATCCCAAATCAAATTATTTATCTAATATTTCAAGAATCTTTAAAAAGTACAAACGTTAAGCTGGAAACATAGTTTCGTATACAGAGTGGAGACTGCTCCGAAAACTTGTTTCATAGCTCTCAAACACCTTGCTAATTAAAACATTAGTAGCAAAATCAAGAGATATTGAAGAGAAATTACACAGGTGGGAGTTGCAGGATAGGAAAACAAGTTTTTGAATCAAGATAATACTAGATTCTTTTGAAGGTCACAAAAAATGTCTATTTTAATTAAAAGGGGAAAAAGTTTTAGAAGGGGAAATAATCCCATGGCATTTGAACAAACTCTGCATGCGTTGCCATAAACATGCCAACTATTAAAAGTGATTAATGTGTAATTGCTGTAAGCCACTTTCTTAGTGGGGGTGGATCGCACCAAGTATCTTCGCGAAAATCCCTCGGGGCCCTCGAAACCTCGCCGCAATGGCTCAAAGCTTTAATAGCTATGTTCCAATAAAAATCGCAGCTATAAATAAGTAGCTGTGGACAGCGCTTTATTTTTTCCCTTGGCCTGACGAAGATGGCATTTTACACATAAAACTCTAAGAGGTACGGAGGAAAACCTAAACCAACTTCTCCGATAGATCAATCAGTAGAACTGTATTACCGCTGATTCTTTTTGTAAAAACAGTTTGCAAAAAGTACTTTTACCGGCTAAAATGCCATCAAAATAAATTTTAGTGCCTTAATTTCTCAGAAAGCACAAGATTATAAAAATTTGATAACCACAACTATAATTACGGCAATAAGGAAATAACTAAATCTGAAAATATTCTGAAAAATATTAAATCCACTTTAGTATGTGACAATTAACTGGGATGAAATGATCTGCCCAATCCAGAAGGAAAGGTATCCTAGAAGGAGTATATCCCTCCCTTCAATTGTAAAAGATATTCACGTAGTCTAACTGCGGCAGTGTGCAGTCAATATAAAGTTATTTGCTGTGTTTTTATCTTAAGAATACAAGAGAATGGCATGTGAATATAATCTGCTGGCGGCACGTTTTCCTGGGCAAAATTTCTCTTTAATTGAAGAAAATGCAACTTTCTCCGAACGCATTTGAACCCTACAGGACTATTTGGGTAGGACTAAACGAAAATGAGGTAGAACAGGGTGAATTATATATACGCTACAACATATATGCATGTAGCATGTATCAAGTTGGGAAGTTGCCGACGCTATAATTTACCAAGTTCATTATACCTGAAAAGACCTTATAGGTATGTACTCATTTTCTCTGCTTCTCTCTACTCCTAATATCTTTCATGAGTCTTCTTGTTCACTCATCAGTTGGCCCGGGTAATTTACTTAACCTTATGGTGGATTATAGGACATAGCTCATAGGATTAAGAGAAATTGTCACCCTTATCTTGGCTGATGGTATCATGAGGTAGCACAGGAAAGGTGAAAAATCAAAGAGAAACGAAACAAACAACGTGGAACCAACCGAAATCATCCCAGTTAAGCAAGCCAAACTCTGACATAATTTGTTTTTATCATTCTCCAACACAACCACCTAACAAATAACCACTAACAACCACCAATAAACTAGTCCTTAACAAAAACTGATCGTCTCATGAAATTCTTCATGAGAATTCTTCTTTTCCTAATTCTTAGGTCAGTTAATTTGCTACGCCATATATTTCAGGAAGATTCTCGATGGAACTAGCATTGAAGTTAGTATAAATACACATCTTGGTAAACATTTATTTGGATTAAGCATGATTTAGTACTTTTTACTTCTATCAATTTGTATAAAACTATTATATATCAGTATCCCAGGAAATTAATAAAACTATGCTATCCAATAACATCTGTGCAAGTTAATCATACTTCAAGTAGACTGAATACTGCGAAAAATCAAGAAATCTTATTATCCTAAATACTGAACCATACTTACTGTGATTATTAATTTATTAAGACTAGCAAAGGCGGAGAAAGAGAATCGCCGTTCTGATTGCCGTAAAAATCATTTCGAGGAGCTCAGCATCAAAAGAATTGGAGATCGACCGAGGCCAAGAAGCCATTCAAAGAACGAGTCGAGAAAGAATTAGAAAGAAATACCCACCAAAGGAGACGAAACGAGAAGAATCTCAGGGGAGATTGGAGCCACCTTTATGTTCCCCAGGAACGAAGCCGGAGGGGATTGCGGCCGAGACAATAAGAGAGAAGTGGAAGTGAAAGGAAAGGTAGGCGAGTGCACGGCCGCGAGTGGAGGGAGATAAGAAGGAGGGTTAAGGGAGAAGTGAGGAGGCAAGTTATACATGGGGAGCATGGGGGGATGAATGCCGTTGATACGACCGTAGTGGGGGTGTTATAAAAACGGGATGTAAAAAAATGGTTTAACAGCAAAGAGGGCGCAATAGAGGGCAGAGAGGAAATAAAAGAGTGGCGAATGTGGGAGTTAAGAGGGCCGTAATTATTGGTACTTAACGAGGGTAGGAATGGTTAGCTGGAATAATGCGACGGCGGACAGACTTGTTAAGAACGGACGCCTATCTTGTGCAAAGAGAGATGGAGAGCGGAGAGCGGGTGATGGGAAGAGCAGATGAGACTACAGCGGACAAAGAAAATAGAATAGAGAGGAAGGAAAAGGCAGAAAGATTTACGGTGAGAATGTGACCGAAATATTTTGAAAGGTTTTTGAAAAATATTTGCTCACGGGCATGGATGAAAAAAATTTGATGCTGTAGCACAGCTTTACTTAATGCATGACAAGGGAATAGAAAGGGTGGAGGAAGAGAGAGAACAAATTATAGAGAGAAAGCTAAGTAAAACGATGAAAAACTTGAAGCTGAATACAAGCACTTAATGTAATAAGTACAACATAGAAAGTTTCTGATAAGCGAAAATATTTTTTCCTAAAATCTTAGCGATAATGTCAAAAAAATATCTAATACTCAAGAGAGTGGTTCTTTTCGGAAATAATTAATGGAGATTTAAGTAATAGTACCGGTTGTTGTTGAAGAGATAAGTTTTGGCATGAAAAGTATTGTATCTTAACTTTAAATTGAGCGAGGAAAAAGGACTACGATTTGATCTGCTGATGTAATTCTCAGAAGGGATTAATAAACAAAAACAGTTGCATATGCAATGTTATATTTTAAAATATTTTATTATGATTAAAACTGAGAAAAAAGAATTAAAACTTTCACATGAATATCATATCATTTTTTAACCCTGTTGAGTGTCTAAAATGATTTTAAAAAAGCAAAATGGAAGTTTCAAAATGAATTCAAATTACCTGAGTTCATGGCTGAGGACATTAGATGAGTGCGAGTGACAAATTGACCAATGAAGAATTTAATGGAAAAGAATGCAATTAGGACACGATATTTTGGTTTGCTTTCTCTGTATCCCTTAAAAATTAATTTGATATCGTAAATTTTGTAAATAAATAGGTGTGCGGCAGGAAATAAATGGAGTGCAAGGAAGGAGAGATACAATATGAAACAGAAACTACACGTAAGAGTAGATTGTGGCTAATGGCGTTGGTCTAAATAGACCAGGGAGTGACCAACTGCTCCACTAGCAGCTTTGCATAGTATTTAAGAGTTAATTCAAAGTAAATGGTTTTAGAGGTTGATATCGGTTGGCAAAATATGTTAAGAAAATATAAATCAGTAAATATCTGACTGAGCAGGCATAGATAACATTCCTACCAAAATACTGCTAGCAGCATTGAATATTGGAAGCAAAATGCTTATTGACTCACAACATAGATGCTAGAATACTAAAAACTCATGGAAAATCTCAGAAATAAATTATGCTATATTAATTACGGATCGGACAAAATTGATTTATACGTTGTGAAAAAATATGTTTGCAACAAGAGTTTTATGCGTTTTTTGATGTTTAACCTATTGTTTTGTGTGAATTAGTAAGCTTAAAAACTACGAATAATATATGTCATTAAAATCAAGAATAAAATGGATAGAAGACATCGTTACGTAGACAATCACATTTTAAGTAAATGTATAATTTCTGCAGCGTGATGATAAACAAATGCAGCAGGGAAAGAAAAACGGCATCATCTGCAACATACCTTCTAATTCCAAACTATCATTTTTCAAGTGGGAAGCCATTTCACAAATGCTTTAGTGGTTAGAATTAAAGATTACATACGAAATATGAGATGAAATATCCGAAACGATTAATCATGTTACATTTACACAAGGTGTCATGCAGGAATGTAGTTTAAACCATAGAAAGACACCATAGTTATCCATTGAATTATTTCATCGTCCTACAAAGGGAATCTTATAGCTTGAAAAATGACGCGACAGAAAATCATATGAAAATTTCAGAAGGACTATATAAAAATTGAGATGATTGACAAAACTATGTTTTGATCACATCTGCATTTTATTTGAAGATATATACTTTAAAATGGTGTAGATTTTATTGATGCTTGCAGTTTTAAATGTATCTATTCTTCACAATATTTTGAATATTTTCGTTAAATTCTCCAAGTAATTGATAGTCAATTGAGCAGAGATCATAATTAAAAGATTTAAGGACGCACCTTAATCACTTTTACTCCAAGTGCATAACTTTCATTCCTTGCATGGCAGTTTTCTGTATAATGTGTCAGTAAATTTCTTAAAAAATACATAAATTTATCGAGGTTAGAAGAGGAAAGCAAGGTCACGCGAGGTGAGTTTTTATATTACAAATCACGAGGCAAGTGTTCGCCATAAAGATAAATGTATTTTAAAGAGTACTTAACAGGTTTTATTTCTCAAAATGTATAAAGCTTGTCTAATGTTTTCCTAATCCATTAGGATCATTTTTATTTTAACAACTCCACTTACCTTCAGTTCCATGTAATCGATTTCCTACGTTTGATGATAAGACGTGTTAAACTAAAAAAACAGATAATCTTTAGCCCTTTTTACCAAGAATGAAGGACTGAATATGAAGGCAACGTTTTAGCTTGCACTATTACATTGCCCAGCAATCTAAAGTCTCATTATCAAGGCATAAACTTATCTCTACGAAGCGCAACACTTAAAGTTTTGAGTGTAACTCCAGGTATCAATGATTGCATTTGTCATAAAGCATTAGTTCATGCGTAAAAACATAGTTTCATTGCATAGATGATAAAAAATAACGACCAATCTATATGTTCTGAAAGTCGTGAGAGGTACATTTTATACCTGCAAGAAAATTGTTTTCAGCAACAATAGTCCAAGCACTTCCAAGCATCAAGTTAAGTTTTACTACCGTTGTTTACTTTCAAAATGTGTGACTCATTCGCGATAATTCACGTTTTAATTAGCACCTGTGCAACGTTAAGGTACACTATGACCGTGATTCTTCCAGCATTAATGGGGAAATAAAGCCACCCATCACGGAAAACGGCCATAAAGGATGAAGTAAAGTCTTTCACGCAAGTCTGATATCAAGTCGAAAACAAAGTTTATTTTCATCAGGCATTTAACACAACATCGTTGCAGTATAAAAAAGCATTTAATCAACAGCTTTCAAAATATAGACTGGCACAAGTCTGGGGAAAACTGCCATTTCATTCTTACTTCAAAGATAGCGCAAACGTTGCTGATGCACTCAAGTACGTTGCTATGGCCTCCATAACATTACTCCGTTCACTCACAGAGGTCCATCAGAAGGTATCAGTACATTTTGCCTCATAATAAAAAAAACTGTGGTTTCATTCAAGTGAAACCACATACTTTATTTATTGGTCAAATGATATTCTGGGGTAAAATTTGTATGATTAATTCTAAAAATTTCATAGCAAGGAAGCGGATGTGGTGAAGATAGCTGTTAAACCCCTTTTCACCGGGAAAAATAATTTGCTAACCACTAGCAATCCGTTGGTACACTGGCTTAAACGACGCTCCTCGAGCTTAAAATGCTCTTTGTCAAGATATTAAATGAATAATCAACGCTGTTTTTCCTTAATTTTATTACAATAACTCGTACGGGGAAAATTGAAAAGTCAAAAAAGTCAATAGGATTATGGATGAAACAAATAATTCCAGGTATTATTTTAAAGTGTAGCCCAAAAATTCCGGGCAAGGAATTGTTTTTTGAGGAAACTGAAAGTATTATTTCTAAAATTGAAGAATGTATCGCTTTACTATCATTCATATAAATCATTCTTATTTTATGTTTTAGTTTATACAGGCACAGTTCATCATTACCCTATTGGTCACTCCAATCACCAAAGCCACCACCTAATTTGCAAGTCCACCAATAACACTCGTATTATTCATAATTTAGCTTTTATTTTTCGATCGCAATGGAAAAGCATATCAAATACCTAAATTTTGATTACAAATACCTGATTAGGAAACCATACATGAAAAAGGAAGTCATTAATAAAGCTAAATCATATTTGAAAACAGGTCCTTCACTGATTGTTTTTGGCCTCAAATTTAGAAAGAATTTTAAATTAATGTGGATATCAGAATATAAAAACTGAAGTAATGTATATTCTAGAGTTGCATTCCTATGATCACCAAAAAATTATCAGCGAGGGCTAACCGTTTAAAACTTCACTGTAAAGCTAAGCACTCCGTTTCTAAATCCTGTGTCACATAATTACAGCTCCTATATTATAATATGTAAATATTTCATTTTTTACTCAGAGGAATTAGTTTATCAGGAATGCACACTGCTTAAGTCAATATGAGTCACCTAATTAAGTCCTAGGCCTTCTTCTGCGGCTAGTACAGCATACATTGTCTAGGATGAATTCGAAACCCCGGCCTTAAGATTGGCAGGCCATGTAGTAACTCACCTAAATATCGGAGTGGAACACCATTTTTCAAGGAATTTTCTTTTAAACGCTCCCTGAAATCAAAGCTGATACTTTAATAAAGTAAAGATTAACGAGTTGAAAAAGGGTTTAAGTTACTAAAGTTCCCCTCATCTCATACCGCGCGTAAATAAACATAAGTAGGTAACTAGGTACCCTTAAGGGATGATCAGAATCAATTTTCTCGGTGGAATAATGGTAAAGATAAATTTTTTATTAATAATGCTAGTAAAGTAATATTCTGACGTTTTTTTAATGATACAGAACAATTAAGCTCAACGCTAAAATATATATTACGAATTGAAACGTTCGAATTCAAGTTTACAGGCTCGCTGAAGTCTATCTCAGCACAAAGTACCCACCCTTCGATAACACTCAGAGAAAAGTCGTAAAATTATTTTTTCCTTTTGGGATTATAGGGGGCAAGGCGAGATGAATGACTAACGATGCTGACTCAGATACAGACTTTTTATGGCTCAATTGTAAATGAACGCCCAGTTATAGAAAGAGAAGCTCAAAGTGGATTTTCGATAAGGTCTAATTTTAAAGTTGAACTTTGTGACAGAGGTGTATAAAATAGAAAGCAAAGGAACAGTGCGCATTGATCAGCGAAAACGTCCTAGAGGTGGTAATTCACTGGCGACTTAGGGTGAAGTACACAGACATCGAGTTAATATGAGGCAAGGTAATCAGCTTAGTTCATAAAGAAATAGTGATCATATCACCTCAGCAAATGTATTGATATATATTGGCTGAAAGAGACCCTTGAGTTCGTCAGGATAGAGGTTTTGCTGTAAGAGCGTAAGCCGTAAAATCAGTGAAATTAATTGTTAATTAGTTTTGCCTACTGCATGTAACGTTGAATGCGGTTCGACAGGGGGACCTACTATACATTTGTGAACACTATATATATTAATACAGATAGTGATAGGAAAATATATATTTTTCAAGATATAATGGGGTCGTTTACCATATTTTTTTAATTGCCGAATCTGATAGAGTTTGTAAAATAAAAGGACCCGTATTTTTCCGTTTTCTGATCCGACAATTATTTCCCGAGTTATAAGCGGCGAAAAACTGATGTTTTTAACCCTTTCGGAAAAGTGGGTGTGGTGCAACCTCTGACGTATATCCACTTCGTCCAATCACAACTGAGCCCGCGAAGCTACTTGGCCTTATCGCAAAGGGGGGGATACAGCTGACTCGGCCAATGGGAGCGATTTCGACAGCATCTGTGCGAGCAGACCTTCCAAGAACCCCCCTCCACTCCCTTCCCCCTTCCCTGAAAGCAGTCAAGGACGGGAGGAAAATGACGTCAATGTTATCACAGCAGCATTTTCTGTGGGCGTCACCTTTTGCTTATTTAAATTTTTGATTTATGAGTGAATGGTTGTGGTTAGAAGATTAATTTTTTCACTAAAATTCGTTTTTCGTTTCCATCTAACGATTTCGTGTACAAAATTGCGATTTCGGTTCCGAGTAAACGCCCCCATTAAAGTACTTACTGTATGATATCAATTCAGTAAAAATATACGTTTATAACGCTGCTAATGGCTAAAATATTATATTGAATCGATTGAGAGTAACGATGAATTTTTCTTTTAATTGGGAATAGGTATTCACGAGTGTCCCCAATAACGTATTTTAGCCATATGCTTACCCTACTGCGAACACCCTTTCCATCTGTCACACTCCGTCAGGATGTGTCGAACAGGGAGAGGACAGCCGCATTCGTTACGACAAAGTTGAATCTCATCCATGAAGAGAACCAATTGTGTCAAGCAATAGTGCCCTATCCTCAATCATGCTACGATGCGACGACATCTTCTCTCCTTCATTTTCAGAATATTCTGTTTTCTAGGTTAAAATTGGTGTTCTATATCTCAGAAGCTCCAGGCACTAATAGCCGTTCAATCTAAACCCTCAAAGTGAACAGGGGGGGATAATTTCATCATCAATCCCAAAAGAGGAAAAATCTTTCCACCAGTCCATGAATCACATCTCGTCGTCGAAGCAAGTGAAAGAGAGTGGGATACATCAGGGAGGGATGAGGGAAGACTTATGCGGGGGAGGGATGGGTTGAAGTTTGAGCCGTTCCTCGAAAGAGGGAGCCAGCTACCAGAGAGAGAGGGAGGGAAGCGCGCGCCGGCCGGCCAGATTCTTGGAACGTGCTGCGGCGGGACCCAACCTTCACGACTCCCGCCCAAATCTTCCTCCGTCTCCTTCGGCGCCGCTCCCCGCCTCCCGCTAATTTACACATCCGACTCATCGCACGATCTTCCTCTCCCACGCGCCCACTCTCCACGGTATCTCCGCGGTCTCATTCGCCCGACGACGGGGAACAAACGCAGGAGAGGCACGCGCTCCTCAACGGGGCTCGCCTAAGCTAAGCGAAACGTGGTTCCCCACTCACGGACATCGAAAACGAGAGTGCCGCCCAAGCAATAATGCCGCCTGTCTCGAGACAATGTTACACGTTGATGGCCAGATGTGAAAATCGCACCGTGTGCTTAAACGCATGGTAATTTTCTTTTACCTTGCGGTGAAATTGAATAAATTCGTATAATATCCAAACGGTTCTGCTCAATCCGGAGGTAGAAAATGATTTATCAGCAATTACGTTTACGAAGTACACTGAAAGCCATCTCGAGATAAAGTAAATAATCAATTGAGATGCTCTGTGTGGATACACTAACAGGTACAACACTAATTGAAATGAGAAACATAACATAAAAAAGCCTGCCCCATAGATGTGTAGCGACATGATCTACATCTATTTCATTTATTAAAACCTATTAAATTATAACTAACACTAGGCACGCAAGGGTGAAGTTAGCCCTAGCTCATGAGTATACTTCTCGAATACATATTTTACCTAGGTATGCTATAACTATAGGTATATTCGTTTTTCATTGCCTTCCATTTTTATATGCATCCATACGACACCCTATCTAGCCAATCTTGATCTCCTACAAATGAATCTTGACTGAAATGAGTCGTATGAGAATGGTCACAGGGATACTAGCCTCCCTCCGTTAAGGGCCCCGGTGAGATTGAAAGAAGATACTTCACGTTGCAAATGGACCTAAATAATAGTGAAATAGAAAATAGTAAATCTCACCTAGTATTATGGTAACGACCTGCTCCGCTGAGACTCGCAAATATTCCTACATTGCTCCGACAGTCATACAGCTTTAGAGACGACTTTAAGTGGTGTTCCCATTGTCTTCACCCGTATTTGAACTCCATCCAACCTGTTCAACCATATCCCACTGCTGTACCGCTGCAGTTGCTTCGTCGTCCTTATTGCACAGTTTCTTTTAAATAGCATCAATCCTCGTTTATCTTGCACTACTAACTCCCATGAGCGAGGGAAACACTCATAAACTCAGGTTCTTGGGCAACCTTTTCGTGCGGAACCCCACAAACCACATTAATTGCCTGAAAAACTATTCTCATTTGGAACGCGCAGGACAATCTATGACAACCGTGAATGCCAAAGCTCAGCCTCTACAATGAACCACAGTGTTAATACCAATCATGCATTAAATAAAAACATATGGACATGTGTAACATAAGTCGTCTTGCTATAAATTGTACAATAGTAGTATAATATTGCACAACTGATTCAAAACTACAGTACTTCAATATAATATATAATATTTACTAATTTAGTTAATTTGGTAAACGGTAATTTAGTTACCTTAAATGAATATTTGTCATACCGGTTATGAACAGCGCCAACCGATATTAAACAGCAACCTGTTTCTTGCCGAGGAATCCCAGGTATCTAGTTACTGAAAAATAAATAACATAATCATAATATGCCAATTCAGTAACTATTTTTAATTTTAGTATTTACTGGTTGATAAATCTACACTTCTTATTTACAACGATATTTAAAGTATTTCACTACGCTTGGTTTATTCGTTAAAATTAATCCACTTTGGGACCAGATTTAACAAACGCAATAGGTGACCATAGCATAAACGCACCCTGGAGTTTTCAAAGGAGGGTCCTCTACGAAACAACGGTCGGGCCCTTCAAGCCCTTGCCCGAGCGTTCAGCTTCCAGGGGCCCACACAACTAAAAAGGAGAATAGATTTTCGAGAAAATACCAGCAATATTCGACCTGAAGCTCAGTTTAATCAGCGAAAGTGTATTTTTCGTAGAGCAGAGGCAAATGGTTAGTAAAACTGTAAAATAACGTATAAAAAAGTGCATTCCCGTCCCAAGACCAAAAAAAAACCTTCATTCCTTTGTAGGGGATTTTTCAACTCGGTTATCACGCCCACATTTGTGACCGAACCAACAAAAATCATGTCAGCAGTAAAAACCGTCTGCGAATCCAACAACATCACCATAACTATTCATTCCATAATCTGACGTTATGAAGGTTTTCTTGTGTGCTTTTCAATTCAGTGGAAAGTCTTGTAGTTTAGGTTAGGATGTGCCCTAACATCGGAGCATAAAAACCCTCCTCCGCTCTGAAAGCACCTAAATCTTAAGGGGGAGGCGGGACGGGGGCGACTCTCAGGCGGCAACCCTGGCTCGAGACAACCTCGGCCCGGGTCGACTTTGACACTCATGTCCCCCGCACAACAATGGGAAAGAGAAAGGACAAACCCGTGTTTTTTTTAAGAGAGGAAATCTTCACAAACCCTTGAGAGGTGAATGAGAGAAAAACGAAGGAACGCCCTCTTAATTCCCCTACCTATGGCATGCATCATCCTTCCCACTCTCAATGCTGTCCCTCACCACCCCACCCCCGCGAAACGGGGATGAAGAGACCGTGGGCTAGAGATTAGAGGCTCCGCTGGTAGACACTCGAGTACGCGTGTGGATGTAATGGCTAATAGATGACTTCGGGCATCAAAAATGAACGATATGCACGCGGGAGGGAGAGGAAGGTGATATCAGGATGGGAGGCATTCAAAAGGAGGCGGTTAGCAGTGGCTAAGCATAGGCGGCGTCCATACTTCCATTCACCAGCCTTGGTGGTGACATTTCACCAAATCCGATCCGCTTTGCTTCCCTATATTTTCTCCTTTATTCCATCATCCACTTGCAACCTGTTAGATTGATTTACGTATTACGAATTATACGCATTCGCATAGACTACCGTATTTTACAAAAGGTTGCTATATCGACAATTGAAGGAGAAATTGCAGAATTACTCCAAGGAAACACAAAACCACGAACGTAGCTTAATCGTAAAAATCTGTTATGCTAGACGATATACCGAGCTCAGTGCTATAGCTCAGTGGTTCCCAGTCGGTGTACCGCGCCAACTCAGGGTGCTGGGAAGACAGCTAGGGTCGCGTCGAGATTATTGCGGAAAAATGCAAAGCCTTTATCCGTTTATCAGGGTCTACTGCTGAAATGGTTACCCTGACGCATGACAGATGGCGAAAGGAATCGAAGCGATCCTTAAACCTAAGATATATTTACTGCGCCCGTTATCCTTTTTAGTGGAGAGAGATATTCCCAATCGGATAAATGAAGAATATAGAAGATGGTAACCTAACTCCAAAGTGTGCCGTAAACGTAAAGTTGAGAATCACTGGTCTATATATTGAGACTTACGAAACTGAATGGAAATTTGAGACTCCCTCAACGCATTCACTTATTCCAGACGCTTTTGGGACGAGGAAATCTCTGATTTTTTACCCATCTAAATGGAGTACACATACATTCCTGAGGAATAAAGTTTTGTGATATCGTTATCCTAGTTTATCCACATGGCAGTGAATTCCTGTACTCTGCTCGTAGAGTATTATGACAAAGAAGAAAAACAGGAACATTCGGTAGTTTTAACATTAAGCAACGTGTGACTACAAAAATTAAGGATCAATTTGCAAGTTGCCAACAAAGTAGCTTGGGTGGCGATAATTTGGTTCCTAGCCTGTTCATAGTTAACTAGGCTCTTATTTCAGTCACATGATGATATTATATTGAGCACGTAGTATACGTACTGCCAAATTAATAGATTTTACTTGGGCAAACACTTCAGTATTCACATTTGTTCGGAGGTAAATGTTAACAAATTTTCATATAAAAATTCATTGAGTTTTTTTTGGAGCATTTGCAATAAAAAATGATTATTCCACTTAGAATAGCTCAAATGCTGTTATTATTCCGTAAATGTGACGCACACTCTCATTTATGAAAAATGGAATCTTCCTAGTAGGTAACTTTTCAACTATACGTATGTTGTAGGATAAAAAAGTCTAATTATCGGTCTTTTCAATGCATCATAGGAAACATTATATAAAGTATACGATTGGTAACCTTAGTAAAAGTTTTCTTCTTATCGACAGGATGCTGAAAAGCTAATAGATTTCGGGAAATTTTCTGTGTTATTTCAGGGATAACCAGCATTTGTAGCACGTTTGCTGTCGTTTGAAGTAGAAGGAATATGACAATTTCGGACGAAATTTCAGGGACACAGTTTTGGATTAGTCAAGTACCTATAATTATTTTTATCCAAGAAGTGAACGACATATCTTTACGAAAAAAAGTCAAATTTGAGCTATTTAAAAAGCTTTATTGTTCAAAATTATTTTCTCTCCAACTGAAGAGATAACTCGAAAAAATATTAATGCGTATGGAAAGTAAGTTCCATCAGCAATTTTTGCAGCAGTGGCACTAGTTTTCCAACTTTATTTTTGCGCGTCTAATTTTATGACTCATAGTAAATATGTGAGTAGATTGATATCAATTTGAGACAGTTATTCCAGAGACAGTCTCCGTTTTGTTGTTAGTGCTTACTGTGCACCAGTACATTGAAAGCATTCCACCGCATGCTCAGTCACAGAATTGTCATTATGCACAACAACGCCCGTCAGCGTCCAACAAATGGGGTAAAATGTTGTGAAGGAATTTTGGTGGCCAAAGATGATTTCGACCATACTTCTCACAGCCCATATCTTGTACCTAGTGATTTTCATCTTCTCTGACTACAAAATTCGTCTCCTCCTTGCCCGCCGTTCAGAAAAGATGACGACGCAAAAGAAGCTGCGACAATTAGTTTGCCTTGCCGGTGGCAACTTTCAATGGAGATGGGGAAAGAGATAATGGTATCTTGCTCTAAAATATCACTTAACAATGGTGAAAACTACGCAGATCTACGTAAAACTACGTAGTTTAAGTAGTGCACATAAAGATGAGAGAAAACAAATACAACATAAATATAAATATTTTTATTTTTTCCTTACGGAATGTATTTTCTGGACGCACCTATTTTATGTATATGATATTACATGAAGTTATTATATTTATCCTACTATTTTAACTCATACATGGTTATCCGAAAGAAACCCCATTATGAAATGACCGTTAAAAAACATCTACCCCGAAGCGAAGAATTTTTTTAATATCACGGTTATGAAGGGTGAAAGTTGACAAATATAGTGCAAGAATTGTCAATGAAGGAGAAACCATGGAAAAATAAAATTCTAAATGACTCATAAGAATCCACCTATTACCCTGAGAGCTTAATTTTGTACGTAAAACAGCCGTAAAAAGTTTAAGGACACGTAGTCCAGTCAAAGTTTTGATTTCCACCTGAAAATCGGGCCCAACGAAATTCAGTTCTAATATAAGGTCCCAAATGACTGCCAGAGGGTACTAGCAGTGACCGCGTTCGCTCCCTGACGAGCATGGTTCGTTGAAAAAGCCATTTGAAAAGTCTCATTATATTTCATGTCTACGTATGACAATCGCAGTTGATATTTGAAAGTTATATCGATTGGCTAAGGGTGCATTTGAATATCAATATTGACCGAGGCAGTAAAAAAAACCGGTACCGAGTACGTTTTGCATTGAATGATAAAATTATAAGGGCAGGTGGATGATTATTAATATCTCACATAATAATATTCATAACCTTATGAATGCAACACCTGAGGCATACATGCATCAGATATCGCCACTGCTCAATATTAAATATTTCAACACGAATGTGCGAACCAAGTCTCATTTTCATTCTTATAAGTTTGATTTAATGAAGCTGATACATCCCATGACCCATTGAGGCTTTCTATATAGATCACTCCAGAAGATTGGGTCATAAAATTAGTACAAAAATATGCTCACAAAATAACCAGGAACTCCAATTCATATTTTCCAGGGAGGCTATTGACAGTCATCATACGAGGAAAGAACTAACGGCTCTTAAGATATATTCAAGACTAGCATTGCTAATTCACACCTCAGAAGCAGAATGAAAGCAGCAAATGATAATCCCATATCATTCCAGCCGCCTACTAACGTTTCTAGACGTGATGGATAACATTGAAAAATAAGAGCTTCATGGTAACATCAGTGTATAATGTTTTAAAATATATATAGAAAGCCTAGATAAAGTGTTCAGTTAAATAGAATTTTTCAGGTTTTTGAGATACGCACGGTTCATGTTTCATCAGAGGGTGTGTGAAGCTAGGGTTTTACTACTCCTGAGACTATTCCATCATGAACCTCTCCAATTCTTTCACTTATTACACTCAATGCTCAAGCAACTGTGTAAAAATACTTAAATCTGATTTTATTAGATAACTGTCATAATTACCGGACAAAACGTGTAGAAAGAAGACGAGACGATTACTAAATTGACTATTAGCAACTCCCTCTATCTGCAGAATTACATATCAATTGCAATGCTTGATTTATAACTTTGTTGTAATTTCTTCTATTATTAATTTAAATAATAATTTAATAATAGAAGAGGTGCATCTCGTTGCTAAAGTACACTACTACAGGGCACAACACAGGGCAGGACACACAGGGTACTACGATTTCATGCAGAAAATTGTACCGTTTGAATTTTACGTGCTTGCTGCTCCGTAGCTGCTTGTAGCCCGATGAGTAGAGTTTTAACTTACTGACCGAAAACTTCTGGCTAAAATCCGGAATATGCATCCATAATTCGCCCATACAACCCCAAGTCGTGTGGTTTCCTGGGAACCAGATCTTCATTGAAATTTGCACCCGACAAAGGAAAAATAACATTCCCGTACCTTAATATGAGCATTTCACTAGCCGTTGGGCTTGGTGAGCTCTATCCTCATCAGCCAGACTGATCTTTGAGTAAAGCATTTTGGGGTAGGATATTCGAGGCATGGACCAATTGTGCAGCAATCTTCCGTATCTGAGTAGCGTACCCGTGCATCTTCAGCGCAAACCTGAAATAAGGCAACCGATCCCTCACACCGATCGGAGAGTATGAACGAGGTAATGGATGCCTTCTGAAAACACCACCAAATAAAGTCATTCGGCGCACTGAATGAAGGCTCGAGTGAGGATTTATGGAGCGGGAAATAAAATCTTGGACGGCTCTCTCTTCCCGGATGTTGAAGCCGGCCTCAATCATTCCATCCATTCCTACGAACCTCCATAACAATTCTATTTTCATCCCACTCCGAGGAGCGGACATTCCTCACCGAGAATACTACACCCGTCCAGGGCGAGTGGGAGGGAGGCTGGTTCGCCTTCCGCAGCCCTGCCCCTGAGTCGTCGCCGGCGCCACCCGATTACGCAATTTCCCTCCGCTCGCAATTCAGTTTTGAGAGAGGAAAGATTCTCGGGCTCGCGGTGATATTTTTCCCGAACCTCGATTGATCCCCTTCTAGTTTCATCCTTGTCTATCCACTTAATCACGGTGCTCTTGGCAAGAATACTCAATCGCTTCCGTGTCGCATTCGCTTCCCGGAGGAGCACCACCTACGAATTGCACTCAAAGGGGAGGGAAGTAATCTTTTCGCGTACGTCATCGTTTCGCGAAAGATAAAGAGATTCCATCGTCGACAAACAAGAGTCATGAACGCTCTTAGTACATTATAATGCGTTGGCGAACACCTTTCCGGTGAGTAATGATATATGTACTCCTCCATTGTACGAGTTATTGATTGCTCAGTTTACAAGTGATCAGTATCCACTTGCATTATCATCCGGCAAATCTCTTAGCCTTGTTGATCCATAGGCGGGATCATAGATTGCTCACTTCAATTGTTGATACAGGCGCGTTTTCGCGCGTACTTAAAGGCGTATCTCTTAAATCGGTTTTTATATTGAAGTGCAACTGCACGTTAAACGATACAACAATGTCTATCTCAGTGCCTCCCTTGAAGGGAATGTTCTTCAATTACTTCAGTAATGCAATCGCGCGATGAAGGCTCCGAAGAACGATCCAGGAATTCATTTATTTTGAGGTAGGTACTAAGGGAGAATTTAAGTTCTCAAAAGCATGCTACTCATGAAGTACTTCTGATAAAATAGTATTTTGAAATTGTGATGGTGGAAAAATATCCTCCAATGTAAGATTGCCACTACCAATTTCAGACACTCGCATTACCCGTTTATTCATAATGGCAATCTGAAATCACCCACAGGAGAGAATCGAGGAAAGGACTGGAATTCTTTCGTAAAAGATCGAGCGTTTTCCCAACCTGCGTTATTGCTGGTGATTTGCGGCGACCCTTCATTCAGATTGCCTCCCCGAGAATATTTTACGCGTTACATCACGTCCCCTTCGCCCGGAAAAATTCTCGAAATTCGAAGAAAAGCACAATAGACTCCCACGGACATACTCCACGGATCGGCAGATCGGAACACGGCCACGCCCAGGTTTCCGCGTAACCAGCTGACCAACGCATTTTAAAACCGAAACCGGTGAGCAAACGCCTTGTCCCCCCACCATTCCCGAAACATCCCGAGGACTGCGAGATGGGTAGGTGTACTGGGGAAGAAGTGGGTATTCCTCTTCCCCTTTCCTGCCCAGCTCCCACATTACAAGGTATGATATCCGCGGAAATCTTTTTTATATACCTGGAAAGCAAGCCTATCGGCCTGGCATCACCGAATGGTATATTTCCGCCCCCGCTCTCCAATCAGACGCATCTTCCGAGCCCATCCCTGGCCACCCCCTCATCGTCGAGTGAAGGTCATATCGCTTGGGTCATCTCAGGTAGATTCGTGGAGTCCCAGGAGAGGGAGGGACTGGAGGGAGGGCATGAGCGTATGAAGGAGAGAGAGAGAGGTAAATCAAGGGAAAGGTGGAGGGAGAAAAAGATCGGAAAGGAGAAGGATAGAATCCGTGAGAGAAGTGGGAAACTGTGAGGTCCGGGGAAGTAAAGCGACTTTTAGTAGTCCTGGGAAAGTAAAACGTCCGTCTCCACCCACTTGTGGATTGATACTTCCACCATCTCCTTAATCATGCCGGGGTTGGAGAGAGAATATGGCTTAGCTCCTCAGCTTCCATTCGGACGTCGGATAATTTCCCCCCTCCCCACATCAATATGCGTACGAGGCTTGGAATTTCCTGTCGCGGGGTAAATTTCCTTTTATGGGCCGGCGAAATGGGTCTTGGACAAATTGGGAATCACAACCACGCGTGCACTCAGATTGATGGCTCAATGCAAGCGATTACTGCTCATTACTCTTCCCCTCGGTTCCACTCCTTTTGTTGGAATCAGTGGAAAGGGACATAGCGGTTGCATGGACTTCATTTCTCACAGACATACCAGAAAAGGTCAATATAAATGCGTTGATTATTTTGTATCTAAAAAAATCCGTTTACGCAAACAAAGCTTGACCTACTCCTGCGACTTGTGAGTCGTACACTTGGGTTTATAAGTGCCCCAACTTCATAGGTTATATCGCACCAGGAAGAGATCTTAATTTTAGTACAGATACAACATCCATTTTCTCAGCAGGATTCGAAACCACGTCCCTTTGTTGACAGGTCGTCTCGTTACCAACCTGGCCACTTTGGTTGAGGCAGTGGTTGCTTCCTGCAAATTTTGTTTTTTGTTTCCTTTGAACACTTGCTAGGTGGTGTTCAGTGAGGAGTACATCGGAGAAAATATTTTTTCATTTCCGCATGTAGGTAGTATTAATTATAGTCTCTACTTTAATAAATCGACGCAATAACTAAATATTTCAAGCAAGTTGAGTGTTCAGTGTAATAGTCACTCATGACATGGTTAGTATCCACTGCAGTACAATCAGTGAGTTCATGATTTATCTCATGTGAGGGACTTCACTTGTACTAATAGAATAGCTAAATGCTGCATGCCAGAGCTCAAGTAGATTGATGCGTAGGAAAAACACCACTTCCTCCAACAACCCAACACGCTGTCCAATAGAGCAATCCAGTGACAAGTTCAGGACAGTTTATGAAAACATATAATAATGGAGAGTGAATTCAGCATGAATGAGTGTCAGATTAAGCATAACAATGGGACTAGCGTAGGGTATTAAAATCACTGTTCGAAGCACTTGCCTCGATTACCCGAGACTAAACACGATGGGTGATTTATGTTCGTCACCAGTAAACCACATTTTTCCCAAATTTGCAACTTAAATTCATAAATCTATCTCCCCAGCAGGAGGAGAATGGCAACAGCAGGAAACTACCATTCCCCCCCATGCAAAACGATAAAGAAGTATGCAAATGGAAGTTCAGAAGAAAAGGAAATATTTTAGTCATTTGTCATTACCCAAATCCTACACCTGGAGCCTCTGGAGCGTGAACCAAGAGAATTTGAATTTTCTATCGGCATCCCGATAATATATTCTCAGGACCAGGATTTCCCAGCCGAGACGCGCGAAGAGGAGAGAGACGATAAAGAAAGACGAGGGAAGTGTGCTCCAGGGGTTGGACTGACATCTGAAGGAAATGATACTTCCTGGGAAGAAATGGAAATTGTAAAAAAAATCGAGTGTTATATTAAACGGCACTAAGTTTATTATTTGTGGCTGGGAAAAGGGTGTTGTTCGGTTTGTTTTGGAGGAGACGCCTGAAAGGGCGTTCACGAGACATTTCCCTTCTCCACGAACAGCGACCGCCATTAATTCCTTTTCCCTATTCTTTCCTCGCCTCGCTCCGTTTCCTCTCACTGCGTCATTGGCTCGAAGGAAATAAATTGTGTCTCATTATCAAATGCTCCAATTTACATATTCCACAAAAAAAAATCACTTTGCTCTCCAGTGGAACTCAATTCCCCACGCACGCCAAGAGGATGATTGATCAATTATGGCAATTTCCGCATAATAACGAAATTAAGTCTCGTTTGATACTCGAGCGTAGGTGTTCATAGCTGATGGTTGCGTTACCTGTATGTGCGCGAATTCTAGCCATAGAAATTTCCATCACAGAATTTAATGATATGTGTTAAAAGGTTTCAACCACAGTGTTCGGTTCCATGGTTCTTCTCATTGGTAGAACTCATTAAGTACTAAACACGACGACGAGTGAAACTCACACATCAGTGTAAAGGGAGCCGTTTTTTTCCCTGTACATGCAATTGTGTTCTAGCAAGACCTGGAACAATCGCTAATATCACTTACATTGGGTTCAACTGGACATGCCGTTTGAGATCTATCCCAGATTTAACTCAGGGACCATCGGTCAGTAGCCCTATTCTTGATATTATTTCAAAATACACCATTTTTATGGCTTAACCTAACAGAAAAAAACTAACACATTAAGATGAATTTTCTAAGGAAATATTTCACTGCAAAGAAATATCCTTAACGTACACCAAGAAGAAAATTTATCAACGCCTGGAAATCTTAGACAGCGAGGGAGGCCTGTATCTAGAAAGAAAAGGGCCAATATATGATACTTTTCTAGAGCTATTCAATTCATCCTCCAAGATGTGTAGTTAGAAGTTGGATTCTTGCTGAAGAAATAACTTTTGTGGGGTAAAGATTTCCCAGTTAAGAACCGCTTAGTGCCAGGAGATAAACAAGCTTTCTAAATATAAAATTATTTTTTTGTTTTGAAAATAACTAGTAAAGCAGTTAGAGATGTAAAAATATTTCTGATTGCAATAAATTAGCGTTCCTCCTTAGGGATTCAATGTAATCCGATAGTTTCACTATAATGCTAAAAAACCATCTCTCTAAATGATTATTTTAGTCTGAGTAAAATTTATCATAAAATTATGTACTTATATATTTTTAATATTTTAAAGAGCAAATCTTTGGCTCCTGCGTTTCTTAAGATGTAAATCATCAGGAGGGATTTGGCGATCAGACTAAATTACCTTTATTCATGGGAATATATGAAAACACTAAAAGCTCAGAAGCCGTGCAATCCACAAATACAGTCATAAAATGTGTATTTTCAAAAGATTTGTACACGCTGCAAACAACTGTCCTAACAAACCCATCCATCGACTTAGTTATGCGAAATTTGAGTAAAATCTGTAATTAAAATAAATACCACACTCTACTATGGCTGAAATAAGAAATATGTGATTAATCCATCTTTGATTGACATTACTGAATTGAATTTTTAACGTGGGATGCACGATCATATCGATGCAGTAAGGAATCTGCTGAACCTCTCCGTAAAAAAGAAAACGCGCGCATTAGGTGAATTGCATATTAACTTTTATTCTTCACTCATTTTCTAACATTCTTCTACTTGGATAAAAATGATTGATTCAACTCTGTACAAGTATATTTCTTTCAGGTTATGGTATGAAGCTGAGGGCTCGTCATTAACTAAATTCATTCATGTTAATTCATTCAAGGACGAAATTGTCTTGCAAATAGATAGAAATAATTCCGTTAAAGAGTGATTTGGCCTCAATTCTGTTTTATATATCCTATAGCGTGAGAAAGGAAAAAATATCCACTGCTTAGCAATAAATAACATTTTGCTACGAAAGCAGAAATGAACGATTTCCGAAGAAGGAATTTTGCTTTCAATTTATATAAAAGGCCATTTACATTCAACAGCTGGGTGCCACCTAGACAGCTTAGAATATTCTCGACTAATAATAGTGATTGATTTACACTGCTGCTAAGGGAACCTGTCTTATGATTTCGTTATATATATAGTATTTTGATATAAAGGCTGAAATAAAAAAAATTCCATTTCAAATTGCCAGCGTGAGAAAGTGAAGAAAATAAATACGAATTTCGTATGGACCCGGAGATTTCATGGCTTTTGCAATTGGTATCACCCTTGAAGGCCATTGTGAATGGAAAATAATTTAAAATAATTTTATTTTTCATCTTTCAAGGTACTGAGTTCAAAGGGGAGACACATGCTAAACTCAACCTTTGTTTTATTGCTCCTGTGCCACACGTCCCACCACGTTTCTCCCAAACTTGACTCTCAGTCGCTCTTAAGTCGTAAAAATCTTCTACATCTCCCTCCTTCACATACATTCAGGGTTTCCATAAGCTCTCTCATCCTCCTTTCTTAATCTCGGGCGTCTCATCCCATTCTCCTCAAACTTTCCCGCTCTATCTACATGGACTTCCTCACCCTTTTTCGCTGGCCTAACCTATCCCTGGCACATTCCTTCCCTATTCCTTCCCTCTTTTTCTCCTTACCTCTTCTCATACTCTTCATCCTTCCCCTCCCCATCGTCCTCTCTCCCATCCATTACTCCTTCTCGCACGTTATCAACTCCCGGTACTCCGTCCCATCTCCCTCACCTACTGCCACTCACCCTATCTCCCCCCCTGACCTTCTTCCACCTCACCCCCTCCCCATCAGACCCGTCAAATGATTCACTCTCAAGCGCTTGGGCGGATCCTCGACAAACCTCCTCACCACCTCCTTCCCTCCACAGTCTTCCCCTCCTCGTCTTCTCTTTCCCCGCATCGCCGCCACGGCCCTTTATGTTCCCTCTGCCCTCCTCCCCCCCCCCCCATTCCACTCGCTTCATAACCCTTCCTCGAACCCCTTCCCACCTCTCCCACCACTATCCCATGGCTCACTCCTCCAGCGCTTTTACCATTTCCTCCTCCTCCTCCCACGATATCTCCCCCCGTTTCCACCCACACCCAACTCGCATCCGTTGTTTTTCTGACCTTTGACCTACTGCGTATTGCCCTCGGACTCGAAATAGGAACGTAACCGTACAATAACGATTGCCTAACCCCTAAACTAATGTTTAGCTTGGTGATAAAATCCAGGTTTAGAGCGAGGCTCATTTCGCTTCTTCCCTCCCCTCCTCCCCCTCGACCCATCGCCACCATCGGATCCCCCAATGAGGAGTTCGCCTTCGCTCGAGCTTCACCGCGTGCAGCATACCTGAGCTCGCAAACTCCGTTAATTACGAAGCGAGAAGGGATGGCTCAATGATGTGAGGCATTGGCAAACCTGCTTGAATCCTTCTGCTGAAGAGGTATACAGTTCAGGTAGATCGCTGCAGGTTTATTTTCACGAATATTCAGACTGACTCAAGTTCTGAGAATACTAGGCGTTATTCAACGACTACGATAAATTACACGCATAAGAAGATTAAAAAGCTTGTATACGTGGTGTATGAATATTTAGAACATCCAATACGCAATGCGGAAAATAATTGTTTATTTTTATAGCGCTCGTCACCCGAATATTTGCACATAGCAGCGAACTATGAAAGAAATATTTTCATTAATATAGCAAGTTTTACCGAAGCTTAAGGGAACACTCGAACGTAATTCTAATGACTAACTTTTCACCATAACTATTAAATTATATTTACAATTGCAATTGCTTACGCACTACAGATCTGACGTGTTATGACACCATCTCTCATGTGCAAGTAATTCTTTAATAGTACAGTCTCTTTGGAAAAAAGGGAAATACTCTGCTATTACAATAAACGGTAACAGGCCAATCTAGTAAATATTTTCCTCTTTTCTTCCAGAAGATGGTAATAAAAAGGGAGGGGGCTGAAATTCTCAATGATGAATGAACTGTTACAACTGGACGCAACAATTAGGCTGAAGGCGGGACACACCTAGTTTATTATATTCCGAGGAAGTAGTTTTCTTTGTTTTCGTACAACTAATAAATAACATGGTAGAAATTTATGTTAGAAAAGTTTATCAGATATGAGGTAACATATACGACACCATTAAATCATTCAATAATGATGATAGAAGCAGTTTAGCAGATAGAAGGAGTTTGGATGGGTGCTTTTTCCATAATTACTATTCCCAAACTTAATGGTATATTTGGAAATGCTTTTAAATTGCTTGCCAAGAAAAGATATTTTGGATTATTACCAGACTATGAGGAGAATGTTAATCATAACCAAAAAAGAAGTCATTTTGCATTCAGATCAGCAGTCACCGACAAGCAGAGAATTATCATTTACTCATACCATTTTTATTTTCATAACGCCCTTAATGTGATAAAATATAAACACATCAATGTGAAGTGCAAGTTCTCAGATTCCAATCTTAGCCTTAGAATACCCAAATACTAGATAAGCACAGTAAACAACTTAGCATATTTGGCAATATTTTCCGGTTTTCAGGCCATCCTTCTGTCATTTGGACCAAAATATAGCACATGCCTACATATAATATTCAGGGATATAGAAATATTAACTTTCTACAGGAATGGGGCTTTTAGCTCTTAAACGGGCATTAATTGTGCCTTTCAATATTTTCAATTAAAAGTATGTTCTACAAAAACTCCGCAAGAATAGGTTAAATGGGCTACATAAAAATATAGAAAAAAGACATTTACAATGAATATTAAATCTTTAGTGATAATAAACCTATCTATTTCAGAACGATAAGGGATTTTTTCACTATGATTCAATATCTTCTGCATGCATAAATTGTAATCAAGAACTTCTTGCTGCATGAAGAATATTATAAACAAAAAAAAATCTAAAAACCTCGTGAGAGGGCTCTAAAGATTGGCTCTCAAAAAGCGTTTCTCACATATAGGTTGATAAGGTAGTGAATGCCATGAGATATATAGAGAGAAAAATGATACCTCTCTTTCCCCAGCCCTAATGAAGATTATGCCGCTAGCAAATGAGATACACGCATAGCAAGTTTTACTATGGAGTTAGAACTTGTGCAGTGAATAATACAGAGATGTATGGAAGGTTTCTCTATTCATCCTGAAAGTGCCATAAGATTATGAGAAGAAATTGGGTGAAAATTATATTTATACTGGAGGCTCCATTTTGTTGTGAATCTTGAAATTAAGTTGGAAACGTATTTTTTCAAAAGAGTTAAAAGGATAATTGCCCCCAAATTGCAATAAATTCGATTGTGAAGATAACACCATCAGATAGGCTGCCACAATATAGATTCTTAAATTATTTTTTTCCGCGAAAATAAGTGAACACACATGCTATCGTTTCAGAATTAGAGGGTGCGACGTAATTTTCTAAAAAATATACTCATCATAACCGCACAACAACCTTAATATTGCTTCGACGTAGGTCTCCTCTTCTCGAGTCTCCTCTAATTTTCTCCACATATTTCTTAAATCTTCATATTTACCTACTTATTTTCTTTCACAGCTATGCATGGCGCATATACCTCATATGAGGCCCTCCTATTCCATTCCCAAAAATATTATACAACATGCATCCGAGAATGTTAATCCCTAAACTGACTTATTCTAATAGAATCGAAGAACTGAAATTGAAAATAATCCTTAGAAATTTTAGGGAATGGTCATGTTATTGCCAAGTATTACATTCCTTTGTAGTTTCTCATAATTTTATTGCATGTACCTGTTGCGTAGCATCTTTACCTTATAACATTTTTCTTTTGCAATTACTATCTTGCATACCGTCAATGCATTTAGTGACGGTATATAACACGCCAAGCACCCTTCAGGTAACTAACTTACTGGGTACTCTGTAGCTGCGTCCACCTAAGCAATGCTACCTGAGGAGGTTTATGGGTAAATCTACAATAAATGAAATGGATTGAGTGCGTTTAGTATAAGTCTTAATTTCAGTTTAAAACGAGAAGAGCAGGGGTTGATAAACGTTTGTGACTGTCACGAAATTAAAAGTAATATTTTATTGTGCAAAAGAATTCATCGATTAAAGGGCTGGTGTCAAAAGATAAAAGGAAATATGAAAATCATAACAAAATACTTTACTGTCCGAAATTGCATCATTTTTGGCATTTTTATCTTATATCATACTAATAGGAATCCATATGAAATCAGGGTAATTTGCAGCAATGGCATGGCTGGAGATACGCCGGTCAAATGAAGACCTGGATACTTCTTATTTATGATTGCACTATTCACACGGCTATCTGGATGGTAATTTTAAATAGAATCTAAGTTCATGGCGTACACATGAAAATTGTCATATAATGAAAATGAATTAAAATAACGATTAATTTCAAATGAAAAATAAAAACACATGTCCTATTGAGAGAAATATTTCTAGAGTTCCTTGCAGGTAAATAAAACCTCACCGAAGTTTCATTATTCTTCCATAAAAATATCTTTGCAATTATGCACTACGAGGAATGAAGACGAAGGTTTTCAGCCCTTCCTGACTTATACCAATGGCGCCATAAAACGAATGTTGTTTCTGACAGTACATATACTCTTCCGCATGAGCAGTTTCATATCCCTACTCGCATCTTCCGGTTGGCGATACCAAGTCTCGTCGTCTTATCTTCCGATCAAAACCACACGTCTCGTAACTTTAGCAGCCACAACAAAGTTGTGCGCCGGAGGCAACCAAGATTCTGAAGGCAGAACACTCCCGGAAGGCTAGGAAAATTCTTTGCCAGGTAAGGTGATTGGATAGTTCGAAGGCGTCTTCCATAAATTTCCCAATTTATGACCCTGTTATTGCGAGACATTGATCACCAAAACTGTCTTTCTTACAATAGGGAGACAGTTTTAAATACCAAAGATATAAACTGGTAAGAGTAGCTTACAAAGTGTGCGGTAAAAATACATCTATCGTCTCAATAGTTCCGCAGAGATGAGTTCGTTTCTACCCCGGTCTGTAATTTCCCCCACAGGTAAAAACTCATCAACTAACGCAAACATAAAGTAAGTCATAAGGTACAGAGGCCTAAAAGTTTGGTTTAAAGAAATTATGTTGCGAATAACTTCTTTTTGTTTCTTAATACTATTTATGGTGAAGGTTTTCGCGGCGTTCAGTTGAATCAGGCAGGCTTTCGGGAGTCTTTCTCGTCATCATTGTTGATGGCGACATTTTACCCATTCCACCGCAGGCTTCCTTAGACCGGGTTAAATATTCAGCCTGGCCTGAGGACGCATGCAGTCGAGTGAGTAAAACGTTGCCATCAGCAATGAAAACGCGGAAGACTCCCAAGATACAGCCTGATTCAGTGAAATACAATCATTAATAGCACGTGTGGAGTAAACACATTGACGCAAAATCATCAGTTTAAAACAAAAATTATTTTCACTGCAATAATCAGGTGATAGACACTCAATAATTGCAAATTCTGATATTATGTCGTTAAAGCAGTGGCCATATACAACTTATGCTATTGGCCTTCATAATAGAATTGAAATTTAGGTTATAAGATGGTTTAAAAAGTCAACTATCTGACTCCTAAATCACGTCATCGAATGAAAGCACGGCACCGTGTAATTGTGCATGAACTGAGGAACAGTGTTACAACGATTAATACGAACTTATATCTGTAAATAGCTGGGAAAAGAAGGTGTATTTAATGCTTTAATATTCCTTAAAATTAGTAAAACATTTGTCGTGGCTTATCAGCGATTGTCAGTCATCGCAACTGCAACTGAAATCGTCACTTACATAGACTTTGACTTCGACTTTTTCTTTATTTTAGACAAGGCAGGGCTGGGCACTGATCCTCAACGAGCACACTCAATGTTAGAATGGACTGCAATAATAAGGTTAAATTATTAGAAAGGGAAGAACTTCATATACTTTAGGCAGGAAACGGATAGTCACGAATAAAATTCGGGCATTTTTTTACCGCTTTTCAATCAAAATTACACGGTAAATCATCGAATGCTAAAATATGCCCACGCTTTCAAATACACGATAGCACAATTTAAAAAATAATACCCTGAGGTTGCTTGCGCGAATTTCTATAAACCTTATGGTTCTATCCGGGCTTAACTAACTCCAATGAAAATAAAAACGCAATATCGCTATCCACTCGTTCAGGCACCATCATCCACGTTTCGGTCCATAAATCACGAACTGGGGAGGTGAGTATAGAAGGTCGAAGAGAAGTAGAGAGAGATAGAATAGGAGGGCTAAAGGTGTGGAGTAAAATAGGAAAAAATTTCAAGGAATACCTATTGGGATTGAACAAAGTTCTTTCCCTCTGGTCTTCCCCTAACTCCCCCCTTCTTCGAGAGCTTACGTCTTCCACGGCGTGTTTTATGTTCGTACACTTTCCCATGAAGTGGGGACTCAGTTCGAAAATCACCTTCCTCGGGAAGGGAGTGAAATGGGGTGGAAAAAGGGTGAGTCCCCTCCTCCCTCCCTCCCGTCGTCCTTCATCACCGTCATCGCGTTCTCCCCCGGGCGGCAATGTTTACTCAATCGCATCCCTGGGACCGACGGGGTTAAAGTGGAATACGCCCCAGCTTAGAGGTGAAAGAGAAGGGGGGACACTGTTCCCCTCGTCACTGCAACTACCCCCCCCCCCCCATTCGGTTCAATTCCAAGCTTCACACATCCCCTACCACAACCACCGATTCTGAAGACGCCATCTCCGAGCCCGCTAGGAACACGCTACATCAGGTATTTTCTGGCATCCCCACGTGGAGCTATTGGAGAGACTTCAACGCTCGGCATCAGTATCTGGGTGTATCACTGGGAATAAAAAGCTATATAGCAATTGATTCTTGACGGTACACCCAGCTGGGTAATGGAAACGTTGAAATCTCTCCATTTATTTTCATGATTAGCATTTACGTACAGATTGGATATAAATCACTACTTCAGGCTTCATATTGAGGAAGTACGTGAATTCTTATGTGTATAAAAGCAATTGTACGATTCCATTGAATTTTATTGATAAAATAGCAAATAAATGTTATAAGAAAAAAACCCAGAAAGGCATACTTCCGGAAGTATGTCTATATTAATCCTAACACTGAAAATATATGCTTTGTAATGTAAGACTTCGCAAGTATTTTGCACCTGATGATATTACTGACACTTGGAACAATTTATAAATCTGTGTCATTGAATGATTGGTTCTTCTTTACATAATGAAAATACACAGGTAGGATGTCACAAACATAGTGAATGAAGAAACCAAAAATAGTAATGGAAGACAGAATAAGTAGAATAATAACTACTCTTGGTGAATTACACATATCAAGGTGCTAAAGAAAATCTGATAGATTCTTTGCAAAAATGGAAGATCTTGTTTCAAATACAGGAAAAAACTTACATCACCCACCACATGTGTAGGCTGAAGATACGCCTACGCATATGGTATTCTGCAAAGACGTCAAAAGTTACTAGATAGTCAACCTTGAAATTTAGTGATGTCAATAAAGATGCTTAACATAAGATGTCAGATTAGATGGCTCCTAACCCTGCCCGTTAGAGATACAAGTATGGATAAGATATAAGTCGGGGTGAAATTTGTGCCTTCAGCTCAATTGAAGAACATTCTAATTCAAATACCATAAACGGCAGATTTTAATCAATGCAAAACTGGAGGTATAAATTGAGTATTGAATGGTGAATGTAACAATCAATAATCAATTCAAGTGCTCTATATGCCGATTTCAATGCTGTATGGACAATTGCACTTAAGAACAGTGTAATTCTGTCGCAATTTATCTGTTCACTAATTTTCCACTTTTATGAAATTCAGGATACAATTCATTTGCTACGTGTCATTCACAGAATGCCATTAGCTGTTGGACAAATTTCCCTCATAACAAATTAAAAAATAGGAGATGGTATACTGCAAATGAATGTTTATGGGAAAAGCAAAAAAATCGGTGTTTTGATCAGCTTCGCTCAGATGAACCTGGATACATAATAAGGGCACCTTGTTTGAATGAGTTAGTAAAGTGAAAACGGTAAATTAATGGCAACATTTTCATCATCTTCAAATTATCAACACCATAATAGAGGGAAATCTAAAAGGAAAAACAAATAAAAGATGATAGACCGAGACTTACAGGTGTGCAGTTATAGTAAACAATGCCGCTGAAATTATTGCAAAAAAACGCAACAAAGAGCCGCGGTGTATCAGCAAAACTACTGACTAGGAATTGAGTGAATTGTAATAAAAAGAAACAGAAGAATGTTGCAAAAAAGAAAAATATTTGTGCAATACGAAAACAAGTGGTGCCTTAAAAATAGCTTATTGACCATAAAAGAAGTTTACGACGCCTCGTGAGGTAAGACCTGGCCCATGCCGTTGGTGTGAATGGACTAATACTGGCCCACCCTCGCTTCCATACAATAACATCGGCTTGCACTGCCTGAAAAATGACAAAACGAGGGCGTGTGTGAGTATTCATGCATCGTCGCCACTCACGCACACTCGAGATGGTCGACAAGAGAGAATTCGTAGAGCGGAAATGTTCCTTAAATGCTTTATGTAAGCAATAGGCGTCAATACACGGTAAAGTTTAAGCGATTGGTAATGGGTTGGAAATTGAAGGTACAAAATGGGATTCTTCCATTTCATGTGTGCTGACAAGTGGTAAATGCAATTAAGTTTCCGATGCCATGGTTTTTCACAGCGTTTTTCATTAAATATCCCTGAAAAGGTCTTGTGTTTGAAGAATGTTATTTGTCACTCGCAACTTGCAGTTAAAAATATGCTTTTTAAGACTCAACCACGTTCGGCATTGAGATTAAAATCTTGCCATCGTGAAAGCTGCCAGCTGTAAGCGAGTATATTATGCAAGTTATACGCATGTGCGCATGTACGCATTGTCTTCCAATACGGAACGTTTGTAGGTACATGGCAGTGAATAATGATTGTGCTTAAATGTAAGGCTAACAATTCCAAGAAGCATCACATTTCTTCTGATCCTATGCGTTATTTTCCAGAGTTAATGCATAGGTTAAGATCAATTTAGCAGAAATAGGTTGGACAGGGGCTCATATCATGCCAAATATAATTTCTGAGCATAATGATTAGAATTTGTCCATTCTTTAATCGATGTTGCGTCATCAATTGCGAGGTTTTTACTTACTGAAAAAACAAACTTTTACGCACAGCAAAGAGTGAACAAAAAATTATTTCAGCTTTCTTGTGTGGTATGTTAAGGTTCGCTTTTAGTAGATGAATAAATGTTTTTTCCCGAACTTAAACCTTCATTCTACTGCATTGAATTGCCACGTTAATTTGCATGATTAATTTGCATGATGTGGGAATTGAAATTCACTCCTGGGAAGGGTTTCCATCCTAAATTTGTGCCTAAAAGAAAAAAGAATGCAATATTCCTACTTTAATCAGGAGAGACAAACAAAAGCGAAAAGAAGAAAGCATTAACGAACCAATTGGAAAAAGGCGTGCTCTCGTCGGGGGAGCACGACATCCGCGAACGCTCGAAAAACAAAGCCATGCAAAACAAAGAGGACGAAAAGGGAGGCGAAAGGGACGGGTAGTCAGAGTGTGGAGGACGGAATAAGGAGTCTTCCGGTAATTGGATTTAATGAGACCATATATTAGACGTCACTTTTCTTAATCTCTCCCGAGATGCATTGGGGTGAATAAATCGCATTGACGTGCACGATAGGGTTAATTTGGACGGGAAGGAAGACAATGAGAGAATGGGAAGGGTTGACGAAGAAGGTGAGGGGGGCGAGGTGGGGAGAGGAAGACCGGGCCAGAGAAAAGAGAGGCAGAGGGAGAAATAACCGAGAAACTCAGCGAGTTGAAAATCGTACTCTCCTTCCCATTTATTCTCTCTCTCTGGAGTTCCTTGGTAGCGGAAAGAGTTTCTCTTGCCTAAGAATGAGAGAGAGAGAGAGAGAGGGAACAGGGTGGGACCGATCCCACGACGGGTCAGTGGGGTGGGGGGAGGACAGGGGTCATGGTTGGTGGAAGGGTGGATATGCGACGATGGCGAAGGGGTGAGTGGAGGAGGGTGGCGACTGTTGAAGGGCGGGTCGGCGTAGGTGGATTAGGCGAGGTGGCGTAGGGTCACGAAGGACTGCCCATGACCGCTCTCCTCTATCCTGGCTACGTCGAGAGATTGATTGCCGGGACTATGGGGCGTCACGGAAGAGCGAGGCGGGCGGTGGGAAGGCGGAGAGGCCGTGCGTAAGTGGAGAAGAGAGGAAGGAGGTCACAACAGAGACAGGGTGAGATGAAGGAAGGGAAGCCGGAGGATAGAAGAATCAGATACAAGTACTCTTGAATAACTATTCTTATGCTTCTGGACGACATGTAGGAATAAACACTACCACTACTAATATTCACATTTGTAATACTGTAATACTAGCAATGCATTATCAGATAAATTTTTCATGCAAACGCTTGTAAGATAATTAAGATTGTGGTAGAGGTTAGCATTGTTTAAGGCAAATTGACCTGGAATCACTTCAGTTCCATTGAATTTTTCGCATGTGGACTTCGAAGAAATTATCATTCTTCATAAACACTGTTTTGGACGAGGTCTAAAGCACTATATGAATCCCGATTTTTAGCTGCCACTTTGACTTCTCATTTACCCCAAAGGCATGTACTATTTTTTTTCTAATTCCTGTTTTTGCTTTCAAAAGCAAAAACAGGAATTAGAAAAAAATTCTAAGTCACGTTTATATTTATTTTTTCATTGTTATCATACCTGCTTCCTCGGTTGCTTGAAGTTAAAGCCTTTGAGGTGAAAAAAATCCGATTTTCGGAGCATATTTATTCCAAAGTATCTATAAAGTAATATTCTGATTTATGGAAATAGGATGTGAATTTGCGTATCGTAAATATCTCCCTAACACCTTACCCTACGTAGAGGGTTGTCACCTTAATATATTTAACTATTTTCAAAAATTATCAACATATGTTTTGTCAATTCCTTAAATTCTGGGACATATATCATAAATAGATGACTTCAATAGGAGGTGATGAGATATTGGATGCCGTTTTTGCTTAGAAAATCGTTTATTGCCTCCTACATCCTAAATTTAAGTCATTCAAACAAGCAATATTTATGGTGTGACATAAATACTTTTGTGACTAATTTTGCCTTGTTTGGTGATTTTTATTTCCTTCAAATACATTATTTATAACTCGTTACAATATAACACAGATTCCACTTGAACATTAAAAAGATCGATAGGAAATAGGAATACGACCATTTTGATGATGTTATTTTTCTGACACTCACTTTTTTGCTGAACCGAATGATGATCTGAAGGCAAACTCTACCCGTCTGTGTAATCTACCTCCTATTTTGGTAGGCTGACATATTGTTTATACGCTGACCATTATTGTTCAACAATCATGATTGAAAAATTATATTTTTCCAAAGACTAAATACATTACAGCACTTTTGAGTAAACAGATCCAATAATATGTTCAAGACCCAGCAGTAACACTACAAATTATTACTAAATTACATTAATAACATTTTGTACACCCCTGCACAAATACGAAAACGCATTGATTCAGTTCAATCCTAGATTCTTATTGACTGGTTTTGGGACACTAGTTACTGACCTCTTTATAGCTCTACAAGGTCTTCACGAGTCAATTAAAAATGCACATTTGCTAAAAATATTTCCTACAGTGGAAGTTTTTCTCCATTGATTCAGCACCATTTAAAATATAATTCATGCAAAACATACAAAATTCCATCACGTTCCCTTTGGACACTTCCCTAATCTCCCTTGGCTTCATGAATTTCGTGTCCAAGCATCTATTTCGAGCCGTCACAAAAGGAAGACATTCGCATAATACCAATGTGGGATATGGTTTCAATCTCTTCTACGCGCCATTTTCATCTACGTGAATTAGGGATTCTCAGGAGGTGTCAGTGCCTTACTACTCGATAGTGTCCAGTAAGGAGCTCCACTATCTAACATTCGTAGTTCTCCTATTTAGTAAAAGGAGTTTTTTTTTTGGGAGCCCAGGCTTCAAATGGGATAATTAACAGACTGGTAAGTCAGTGCTCACCCATGTACAACCATTTAAAAGATCCCGATCCCCGAGCCGTCCCAAAGACGTCCTCGAACAGTTCAGCTCTGTCAACTGCACATTAATTAGTACCAAGATCAGTCTACGCATTATACCCATACTGTTTATCGACGAGTTTTGGACATGAGGAATAAGGGTAAGGGATAGAGCGGACCGCAGGAGAACGACGCTTCCGCGGCCACATCCGCGCGGATAGCTAGAGGCAAGAGCGATTTGGCAGAGGGGCGCTGAGAGCGAGAAAAATGCGAGATGACGAAGTGAACAAAGGGAGGAGGACGCCTAGAGAAAGAGGAAGAAAGGAAAGGAGACGATTGAGAACAGGGAAGGGGTAAGAAGGAGCGGCATGAAAGCCGAAGGAGCCACACCCTATCTCTCCCTCCCACTCTAAAAAAAATGAACCTCCTCCTCCTGTCACCCTCCTTCCATCTCTCCTCATAACCCTCTTCCCCCTTCTCCCCACAGTGTCCCCCACCCCTTCCGCACCTCAAGACCCCGCCCCCTCCCAACGCCGCAGTTTCCCAACCCACCCTCGACAATGCGTAGGCGCCTTTTTATGCCCACCACCTCTCGGAAATGTGTAAATGCATTATCTTGCGTCTCCACCCGACGTCTCCCCGCTGCCTTAACTCCCCTTCCTTCTTTACCCACTCCCCATTTTTTCCCTCGCGGACACAATCACACTCGTTCCCTACCTTCCAACTCCCCGCCACCCACCCCCCACTCTTTTAACCCTTTCGACCTCCTCCCTTTTGTCTACTTTTATTCCTTCCCCTATTTCATTTTTCGCCCGGAGATTATTTTTATCCCGCTTCTCCCAGCGTTACGCTGGCTTTTTTGGGCTTGCCCCCTTGTCACCTCGAGTGCTTTTTTCGGCGGGGCTTGATTTGTTTATTACAGCGAGATAAGGGAGAATCGAATTCCTGAGAGAACGCGCGAAGCCTTGAAGGGTTGGTTTTAGAATATTTGAGGGAATCGTGTCACAGGGCGTGTCGTCCACGGAAAGAATAAAGTATCCTTTTGCCTTGACGCACATGTAATGGAGCCACCCATTAATGATATATATATATATATATTTTGTTGTTTAATAGTATGATTAAAATTCCGATTGATATAAGAGGAAACCTCAGTCTGCTATCGAATAATTGTTCGCATTTGCACCTGTTACTGTGGTTAAATATCAATATTCTATTCGACCTTTGAAAGAAATGAGCAAGTAGAAAGATAACACGCATAACTAACTTCGTCAGCATTAATGTTTAAGTTAAGTTTTATAATATGAAATATGTCAGAAATTCATAATCATTTAATATCTGGAAAGAAAACTTCTTTTAAAGATATATCCCTAGTTGGCGATTATCATTCAATTAAAAAATGTCCATGCATAGTTTTAATGAGTTACATTTTTACAACGCAATTAATTAAAAAAACTACGTGGTACGATATTATGTGAAGACCAAGCACGTTCTCAAATATTTAAATCACACAGTCCCTTTTATAATTCATTTATGTTAGACATATTCCCAATGGCGTATAATCAAGTTTTATTCCCTAAGGAAATCGCTGCGAAATCACTTTCTTTATCTCATTTTTCAGTCAATAATAAAAATTATGCTTTTATCGAAAATACGAGTTTTTACGAAAGTACATATATACTTTTTATCTTCTACCTTCAGGGTTTTTTCACAGGGAAATCGCTGTTTCGGACCCCTTCTACTACGATCTAGGTTCATCTCGGGTGTAAAAAGAAACACACTGTATACATGACACTGATAAAAATTTAAGTGTAGTGATGGAATATTCTGCAAATTATATTCTGAAATTTTACTAACCTCAATGGTTAGCAGAATTTGAAATTAATGCGCAGTCATCACTTGGGTTTTGTAAGGGAAAATCTCCATCTTTCATGTACCTAAATCCCTTTAAGAGCACGTTAATTCAACTACTCCATTACCTTGTAACTCCTTAGCTGTAGGATATACCGTTAAAAATTAATTTTTCGCAATGAACTTTTAATCAAAAATCAATATAATTTATTAAAGTGCTAACCCACTTGAACATCAATTAGTGAATTAGGTACACGTCGGGTTTGTCAATTATAGTAGTCCTATTAGTTTAACCCTCACAGTCACAACTGATACAATCTGCTTTTTTATTATTTGTAGCACATCCCTAAAAAATTTAAACCCTTATTAAACTTGAGATTCTTTTTTTTAATAATCCCATTTCACTATAATTTTCGCAGCATGATGATTTAATATCCGTGATACAAAAGGCGGCACAGTAAATAATGGCGCTGAAACTTTCAATGCTCATTCTGACGGAGAAATATGCCCATTTGGCTTAAATCTAAAAACAAATAACAAAGGAGTAGAATTTCGTGACATTTTAACTTTGAGCCTAATTTGGAGGGGTAATTTACGAGCCGAAAAGGGATAGAAACACTGAGGCCCACGGAATAGAGGCGTTCGCTAAAGGAGCATGGCAGCCGGAAAAAGAGGCAGACGAATGATTAAGCAATAAATGTAGTTAAGAGGGCGTGCTCTCTCCGCGGGGTCCCTCAACGGGGAAATGGGTGGTGGATCGGGAGGAAAAGAAAATCAGGATGAGGGGAGGGGGGCAAAGGAGCGAGAATGGTGCTCCCAGGGAGCCGCACACTAAAACACCCAGCCTCCTCCACCGCTGCTTCAACATCGGGCACGAATAAAACTGAATAGCCGGAAGGGTGGCGTAACGGGGTAGGTAGGAGGGAGACCGGGGAAGGGAGGAGTCGATAAGGAGGCGGTTTTGGTGTGGGAGTACTGCTGCAGGGGAGAGCGAGGGGAGGAAGGTTGAGAAACAGAAAATAAGACGGAGTAAAGACGAAAAACAACAGTGGAGGGCGTGTGTGCGTATCTCCAAACCGGAGAGGTTGAGGATTGTCTCCGAAAGCGACTCATTACTAGCCGGCGCGCAGAGCGGGGGCGGAGGCTGCAGATGGAAATGCTGAGGAGGAGACTCCGTGAAAGTTAAGGACTGAGCGGATCGGAGAAGGGGGAGGGATTATACGACCCCTGGGCCTGCGCTGATCTCCTCCCACTCTCCCACAGGGGTCCCCGCGTACCCCTATAGTCCTCCCACACATCCGGTCACAGGGGGGACATCCTACCTCCTCGCCCCCCTCCCCCCCTCCGGCATTTGCGACCCTGAAAACGGATGGCACTGAGAGCGATGCGGAGGAAGACGGGACGCCAGAAAGAGATTAGGATCCGTAATCGAACCCCGGACTCTTCGACTATGGGAGCCAGATATATCTCCTCCCCTCCGCCGCTCCCTCGCCTACTTCCCGAAACGGTTCGTCTCGCCTCTTCTCCTCCTCCTCGTCGGTTAATCTGGGAGTAACGAGGGTGGAGGTCCTCTTCCTTCATTCTGGAATGAGCGACTAAAGAGAGAGAGAGGTAGTGAGACGAGGTGGCCATAATGAAAAGGCCGTAGTGCTGGGGACATTAAGACGTCCCTGCCCTTCCCAAAACGGCTTGTAATTCGAAGACGTAATGGAGAAAGTCGGCTGCTTGCACCTCGGAGGCGAGGAAAAATTTGCGCGTTTAATATCAATATCAGGTAGGGAGAATGGGAGGGTTAAGAGTGATGGGAGGAGACGCATACAACGGCGAAGAGATGAGAAGTGGTGTTGTGAAGGGACAAAGCCGTGAGTGGTGATATGGCGAAAAGAAAATATGATATTGTGTGGAGGAAAGTCTCGCGCCGAGGATGGCAGCATGAGAAAAGTGATAGAGATGAGTCGTTTGGTCCTCCAAGAGTAGCGATATGAGTGAACTTAAATCAGTTATGATGACCATGAAAGAATAGACGACATATTGAGAAAAAATACAACAAAGTTAATTGCGTGTTTGATTTCATTTGCAGCAATGGTTGAGGAAGTAGTTGTTGATACTTTTCTGCGGAAGTTCTGTGGAAAATTGAATATAAATACGATCAAGTATATTTAGCAAAAACAAACATTGGGAAAAAACTATAAATCTGACGGAGGCATAGCTAATGATTTGGAAGGTCCATTTGTACAACAACCACATACATCAAACAGGATGCCGTATCTCCTCGTTCTGCATAACAACCGATCGGTTGATTAAGGAAATACTTTCACATATTATAAGATGACTGTGTCTCGAAATAGAAAAAACATCCAAAAAATTATATGACGGCTGAATTACAATAAAAAATCTCAATAAAAAAGCAAATCATAAGCGAGACCATTGTTAGTTTGGTTTTAAGGTAACATTCTGTTCTTTGACACCAGTAATGTAGTGTATTTGTAGTGCTAAAATGTTTCGTTTATTTAATAAAGTAGGTACCAATTAAAAACTATCACAAGCTTCTGCTCGACAAAAAATCTCATTATTCGTGTACTACTCTTCAATTTTGACAATTATTTGCATAGAAATAAACCGTGGACTTCATAATTTGAAGATAAAAAAACAGACGAGAAGCGCACATTTTTATTACCTATTCAGCGTTTCATAGTTTCTGAGCAAATGAAATGGAACTAGCGGCTCATATATAAATGAAGAATACAAAAACCAAGTTTTAACTAATGAATATCAAAATGTAAACGTATTTTAAAGAATTACTGGATGGAATACGAAAAAGCCTTAGTAACCGTTCGTAGCCTAAGAAAGACAAAAAATAAAATTTAAACTTGAACGAACGTGGGAAGAAACATATGTTGCACTACATATGCGTGATTGAAGGTCAACACGATGATTCTTCATCCCATACATGCTATTGTATACTGGCATTCTCTTACTTTTTACACACTCATGCCGGCACCTTATTTATAGCCACTGCAATGGTAACTCAATGTCTCAAGCAGAACTGCTAAATCTCGCGCAACGATACGCAAATTATATAGGGAGTCCTCCAGTCAAACTTTAGCCTCAGGCAGATACGTGACTGGAATGCAAAATGCTTAATCAGTTCTGGTAAATAAACTGCCCAAACAGGGATAGGAGGAGTATAGTTTGCGGCAAACAAACAAACTTTTTGAAAGGAACAAGTGATAATGCAATACGGGGGCAAGTAGGCAAATGTATTAGTTGACGAAATTAGAATATTATTTTGTAGTAATATTTGGATTTTTCTATCTTCAAGTAGCTTTTTAGGCAGGAAGTAGCGATATGAATGAATGCTCCATGCGTTAACTGAATCGGCGCGAGTGCAAATTTTTAATGATCTTGCTCCTGGATACCGACAATCCGAAATTTAACACGCACACTTTGTTCCGATGCTACCGCTAAATTTGTACCGATCGCAAACAATGAACGGCATCATTTCCCAGGAATGATGCTCATATTTCAGGACATCATAGCTAACCCCTCCCCCGGTGTTTTCCAATGCAAGTAAGCCCTCTGCAACACGCTCTCGAAAATGTTTCCCCATCATCCGGATCCACTCAGTGCCGAGAGTATATTTTTCTCACCACGACAGCTCGATACGCTCCGGAGCAAGAAATTCGAAGGCACCTATCCGATATTAATGACTGCCGATCCAAACGGAGCGGGTTAGTAGTAGAAAGCGATACAGTACCGCGTCAGAATAATGATGCGGCTCTGCCGGCACGAAGGGAATGGGACGGAGGGCGAAGGGAGGGTGGAGTATTTGGGGAGACCGGTCGCGTTATAAGGAGAGATGGAGAAAGAGAGAGAAAGAAAGAGGCGTGTTCTTGTATGTATTTTATAGATGCTCCCTGGCAAAGCGCCACGCGGGGTACCATTCCATTCCCTTCCGACTCATACCCCCTGCTCGTCCAACACACACACCCTTCGCACTACTTGCTTACTCCCCTCCCCCTAAACCCCTCCGCCTTTCCCCCATTCCCAACCTACCCACCCCACCCTTCCTTTTGTTTATGGCCACCATTATATCAAATACCACTGACGAGCTCCCGTGTGCAGACACGCAGAATAAAAAAGGCGGAGTACGGCGGAAGGTGAAAGTATCGTATTCCTCGCCGGAAAGAGAAATAGGGAGGGAGTCGCGGGAGAACGACGGGGGGTTGAAGAGGGAGGGGGTAGGAATCGGTCGTTATTGGGCGTGGGGGGTGACACCACTGGGAGGGGTTGAAAAGCGACGGCCGAGATCCAGGCGACCGATGGTCACTGCAACTCGGGCAATGGTCCAAGCGGAGGAGGGGGGGGGAGAGAGATATATCCGCGACGGATACCGCGGCTCCGGTCTCCTAGGGTTCGGTGGCGATACCCGCCGGTGACTTGAGCGACAAGCGCGGGACATTACTTACGTTATCGCTCTTGTAAAACACACACATTGCGATGTTCGGGGCATGCACCTTTTTTTTACCTCCAGACGCGGACACATTCCATATTTAATCTTGGTTTAGTTATGGATTCCAGTTTTCGAGACCATGAATTTTCGCCATGACGCACCAGTAAGGTCCGATTCTTATTTATGGCTCCATGCAGACACTATGTGGGGGGCCGGTTGCTCGGTGAACTCTCTCAGATGATTAAGAAATTTCGCCATATTTTGTATTTCAAATAAGGACATATATTGTTCGGATGATTCTAGATATACTGTTGTATGTTCCATTAAAAAAGCAGTCTTGCTCCGAATGCAACATAACATAAAGGTAAGTTCGTTGATTTTTAACTCGTTAAAGATTTTCATTTGAAAAATAGGCCAACAAATAATGCAGTAAAAGATTGTTGCAAATACAAGATTTTTACTGCCCAGGATTACACTAACTCGTTTTCTATTATATTGTAAAAAATTGCCGTTTAAATTTACTAAAAATAAATCACCCGAACATTTAAGTAGCTGAATTTCCGCCAACGTTCCAGTGACTTCTTCATTCGTTTTAATAGCTATGCTCGCAATTTAGTACTCTATTGGCAAAATTTCACCAAACTTTAGTTAACTATTTCATATACTCTCCTAACAAAAGTGTAATACGGGCATTCCTAGATCGTGTTATGAATGCTGAACTTAGAAAAACAGCAACACCTCTACGTTTTTAATCCATATACCTATCCGTGATACATCAAATTCACAAGACGTCCAATACACCATTCGTTAAATTTGGATTTATCTTTGAAGGTTAGGCATTACCTTGAAAACGTATACCTATCTTTTTTCAAGGCCAAATATGTTTCGAAAACATAATTTAGCCTAATTAGATATGAGTACCTAAACATAACTTATGCATCTCAAAATATGTTATGCACGCAGACAAATGCCAACCTTCTCCAAAGGTCTCAACTCAACTCAACTCTAAAGTTTCTCTGAAAAGTTATTTAGGGAAAAGTGCGTAAAATTAAAAAAATATATTCAGATTAAGGAAATTACCATTTACAGAAATAATAATTAAACTCTTGCTTTACCCCACAACGATAATTTTCAATAAATAAGGCATGATACTATAAAAAACATAAGCAGAAAGGTATGTATCGTCGGTATATCTAGCCAATTTTACAGAAAAATGTTTCAAGGTTAAGATGACAGAACGAAACATAATCTTCATTATTAGTTTTGATTCTAAATGTATCGGTAGTAGTAGCTATCGGAGGCAATCATATACTGAGGTCATTTGCACCATGACGATAGTTGGGTGATTGGATAGAGGTAGGAAAAGTTTTGGCAGCGGAGGAAGGGTAGGGAGAAATCTAGATTTTGTATTAACCTTGCTCTTACTGAACTATGCCCTAGAAATATTAAACACTCAACTACATTTCAGAAAAAGGCAACTTAACTTCGTATTATCTTGGTTCTTTAAACATTTACTCTTTTGAGGTAAATATTTTGGAGCTATAAGTGACTGCATATGCAATAAAAAAAGGAGTTCCATAAGGATAAAATAAAATGGCATGTATTTTAGGACGATATTGGAGATAGAAAATGCATGTTTCTATCCTTGCAGGATACCAGCTGAAAAAGCAAATATTACAATTAAAGAGAGGTCAATTACAGAAGTTTAGGTTTGGTACAGAAAGATTCAGGAATCCCTTTGCATTCACATGGAATCCAATACCACAGCACAAATACTCATTGATCCTTTGCAAAGTGACGTGACCATTCTATGTGCTACTTCCCCAATTACTCATTCACTGATACTTAATTTCAACGGAATGTGGCCTAGCATGCATTCATACATGTATTCGTTGTGAATCGAATGGTAATACACTATTTATTTCTAAGGCATCGATATCAATCTTAATTTCCGTCCTATCTAACACTTCCTGTAAAATAGGATGATGTCACTGAAAAAGATTTTATAATGAAGTAGTTATAAAATTCTAGACCTATTGGTATTGAACGCCAGGTTATGCAATACCTGATTCATTAATGAAGTCAAGAGTGCAGAGACGTGGCCAATAATAATCTTAGTCATTGACAAAAGACTTCAATATATGATGTGGCGTTAAAATCCCCCCCATCTCGTTTATTCTTTGTAATTCCAATTTTGAAGCATAACTTATTACGTACATAGTCGATGCCTCCATAACTCCCAGCCACGTCGAAGGTCTCCATCGGCTCAAGCGATTGTTCTTCATGCCATTCTCGAGGAGGTTAATCCGTTTATGGAATGCAGACCTTCCCTCTTTTTCACCCCAATCATAAATATTAAAAAATCGGAGTCGGGAATATTCTTCCCGCTGCTTTACCAAACTCGATGCCGCAGCGGGGACTTACGGGCGTCGGCTTGAAAAACGAATGTATATAAGCGACGAAAACGAAGTATCGACACACGGCCCTACGAAGCATCGGCCCGTTCCAATCGCCGTACGCCGCAAAAGAACAAAAAAATTTAGCCTAGCCCATTCATTACATATCTCTTTCTGTCTTTGCCCCTCCCCGTTTCCCCATCTTGAAATACCCATAACACTTTTTCCGCCTCACAAAAAACATCAAGGAACATATAACGCCCAATATACCCTCCCTACCCCACCCTCAAGAAGTACCACAAGGCGCCGACGTCGATTTCTCTATTTCTTCCTTCTTTTTTCCGTTCATTTTTTCACCTTTTTCCGTATATCAGTCGTCTTTCTCCGCTCCCGCAATGGAAGACGCTGAGAGCGGCGGGGGCGAGGTGTCTCAATGTGACGTACCACGTAACCCTACCCCTCTAACATTTTCACCCTCTATTCTTTCACCGCTCTTTTTGCCACGGTCGCACTCCGAACCGCAAGGCCGATTGACTAATAGTTTAACAGTATTCAAAGATAGAAGACCAAAGCAGCCCATCCATTGCTAAAACAGAGTGTTGCTGAAAAGTTATCTACTTTTTACCAACGTTCAACAAAAGATTTACGCTCCAATGCAAGAAATAATAAGTTCAGAAGAGTTAATGAGGTAATTATTCACAGGTCATGAGGGCAAGGAAGGGATCACTCAATTTTAAACAAAAGTTTTAATTTTGTTTAAAACTCTGAACAGAACTAAAACAGAAATCACGAAGGTGACTGTATTTTGTATGCAAACCTGAGTGAGTGAGTGATTGTGTGAGTCACTGTTCGTTTTTATTTTTACCTTGATTCCCTTATTTTTGAGTGTGACGGTTGTTTGTAACATGTGAGTGAGTGTGCGAATGCATCATTTACTACCACTTAAGTTTCTCCGTATGCTTGATTTTGTACGCGTGATTGAGAGCTCCCTTACTTTGTATATACTCCTTCCTTCCCCCTCTCCCCTCCTTTTTTATTCCTTCTGCCCCCTAATGGTTACGGCTTTGTGGATTTTAATCTTTGTTTGTTAACATTTTTAATGTTGGAACGCATGGTGATAGTTTTCCAGGGTAAATTTTATTCATGTTCTCCAAATTCATGTATTGTAATTAATTCCGACGATACAGCTATAGAATCCATTATGAATGATTAAAATAATACCTTATAAAAAGAATTAAATATGGACGGCTCTATGTAACTATCCATTATTAACTACATGTTCAAAATATCCAGTAAATGTTTTTATAAGAGCAGTCGTCTTCCAGTCTTCTGCAACAGTCTGCTCTCCGAGTTGCTAATTTAAAACAATACTTGTATATTTTTTCATTCAACAACAATTTGTCTGAATGAAACTTTGAGCGAAAGAAAATAAGAGATCTCATTCTGAATCAACTGATTTTCGAAATTTTAAGCTACACGCAGTCTCTACAATTCACCTTTGGAAACACGGGTAAATATAATTCCTAATTTTTTCATCAATGTAAAGCATGTGTGTAATAATTCAAACGAGTGTCAAGTACTTTAATGTCAAGCATATAGCGTTAAATTCACTTTACGTTTTAATTCATGTGTTGGTGGTAAGACATGACATATTCACGTAAATAATACTGTAATTTTTATTGGCGAATTTCATCTGAGAAGTACTCACAGGCGTAATCTAAAACCGAAGACTGGTCGGAATGATAATGAGTCAGCTTCAGAGAGAGAGAGAAAGCATGTCATAACGGTCATAACTAAAGAACAAGGTCAGCACAAAGTAAAATTTCAAATATATAAAGCGTTACATACTGCTAAGAAACTTGGAAGATAAGCTTTCTCGTAATAATTTCAAGACAAACTAAGACCTCTTTAGCATCTGCCGTCTCCCCCAGGCCAACCCCCTCTTCCAACTGGGGCTCTGCCCAAAGCCGATTCCAACCTCCCTCGGCCTCTAAGTGGTTAAGCCTATTCCACCCTTTTCCCACGCTTGGGATTCCGGCGGACAACAATAACAGCAAAGGCGGAAACGTAACCACAAGACAGCCTGGGAGGCCTTTACAAATATTTTTTTTCTTTCCACAGGCGAGCGCTTTTCCACCCGAATCATTTCCATTGTCTCGAAGGAAACAATTAAGCTGCACCTCGAGGGTTATTTATAGATTGGTATTAACACAACTAAAATTGTTTTCAGGCTCGTGGTTTCAAGCCTATTGTTCCTATCCATGTATATAGTACTAGAATCCAAGAGCTGATAAAGAGGGAAAATCAATGCGGTAATTATCGACAACTGACTGAAGTAAATGTTATACAACTGCGGTAGTTACACGAAAGCAAGTGATATGAATTAATAGAATTTCCTCTATTTTCATTGAAGGCCATTGGAAATAACTAAGGAGTTGTTCTCGAGTGATATTTGAAATGAAGCTTCACTCAAAGAAAGATACTTAGCACTGCTAACTGGCTAATTAAGCATTCTGCCCTAAACTGGTTAAGTATCGGGAAATACTAACAAAGTTCAGTGCCATACTCGTTGCACTTTGAATGGGATGACGGCTAACACAGATTTAAGGGGGTATTAGAAGCTCCGATGGCCAAGGCTATGTCACACCGCTAACTTAGTTCTTAATAACAAGAGAATTGTATCATTCGTAGCCTTTGCGAAACTCAAATCTGAGGTTTTCGGCTACCAGGGCGTCACCTGTTGACTGTTGACCGACCGTAACTACCGTACGACTGGCTGCTGGCTAAAGTTGAAAGGACATGTGTTTACCATGAAATAAAATGATGTAGGCTTTAAGAATAAAAGTGAATAATTAAATTATTCAGTGCGATTGTGTTAACACTTATTTTTCTAAAGCAATGCAAGAAGTAGGATGCGTTTGGTAAAAGTTTTTCCCATTCAAAAGGAATACATAATAGAAGAACATCAGGTTACCTTTACAGTATTATAAAAATGCAAGCAATAAAATAAACCGTATTGTAGTAGTGAAGATGTTGCTCTATTATCTAGCGTATAAATAAATGAAACAGCAAAGACCATGGGCTTGTTACTGACGCATTGAAGTGTGTAGGTTCTATTCCAGCTAAAAGAATGACTACTGTATTCTGCGATAGTCTTCCAATGATTTACACTATGTGCTGACTTATATGTATCGTACGGGAACATATGAAGTACATAATATGAGTTCCTATTACCTTCACATTAAAATTGTTAAGAATAGGAATGTTGTAAACTAAAAAATAATATGAACCTGAGAGTTCTTGGCTGCAAAAACCAAAAACCAAAAACCATCTTTCATTTTTATAATTTTGAAAACAGTTCTTATCACGATGACCTGATGAAGACTATCGTTGAGGGAAAAGTGCTCGGGAAGATTGGAAAAGGAAGGCTTCGTATGAGATACATGGAACAGGTTTTGAAGGATTTAAAAGAGAAGAATTAAGTCACAATGAAAAGGTTGGCCGATAGAAGAATCGAGTGGAAAGCTGCGTCAAACCAATCCTAGGATTGTTGACCAATGATGATGATGATGACAGTTCTTATATTTTTCTTTAAAGTTTTATCATCTCTTTAGCTATATTAGATAGGCAAAACTTTTTAAATAAATGACAACAGGAGAATAATTAGCGTGGAGGCATGGAGCTAGGGGATTTTAACACTTGACTTTATTCAACCATCACCCCCATCTCGTTCGGACACACCAAGAACTCAAACCCAAAAATAACCATCCATACGTGGAGTACAAAAGTTCAAAATAGGAAATAATGTACGCAAATGACCCTCAACTACCCAGTTTGATTGGCATAAACGGGCATAAATCATCCATGATTCGGCCCCCCTCAAAAGAGAGCCGTTCGGAGGGAATGAAGGGAGTAAGGGGGTCACGACCTACGACAGAAAAAAACCTTAAGGCTACGCCCTCATTCTCGAATCCTTCACGCCTCCAGGCTTCGATGCCGATAGAAAAGACGCTTCTAGGCTGAATACACTAATCGAGACGGAGTAAGAGGGAAAGGGGAAGGAAGGGCAGAAAGTTGGATGAAAGATGGGCGTGCGCCGACCTTCGTCCTAACACATTCGAGGCGGGTGCATTGTCTTTCTCACTTGATAAAAAAATAAAACGCGGCTGCCGGGTCCTTTTGTTTCCGAGGGTGTAAAGGAAAGAGCGGCTATTAGCACAGTTTGAAGGGGGCGTTAAAGGCATTGACAGGTAGAAAATAGAGTGGACTATCCGCTGCTTCAAATGTAGTTGATGAAAAGGACTAGGAGATAAGAATCAAGATCCGGATTTCCAGGAGAACAAGATCCGACTTCCAGCCAAAATCGTTCGGTGAAGTATCGAAAGGATTACTCATACCCCATATGAAATTAACAGCCTTTAATTACCTACATGATCTATATCAAGCCGTCTCTTATTGTAGTATATACCTTGAAAAAAAACGTTAACAAATGAAAAACATTCTTTTCCTCTTTGTATAGTAGTCACTGAAGTAGGCAAATGATTATCTCATCCTCAAGATATCCAATCACAACCTAAAATCACGCAAAATATTACTAAAAACAGCTATTAGGTAAGGCACTTGAAGGTTATCTATCTACGATAAGCAGGAGAGATGCTAATATAACAATTACAGCACTGAAATTTTCCAGTAATTTTCATGAATCAGTAGATTTGGAACATGTTTATCGTTTATACAGCATATTACCCTCATAAATATTGTTGGAAAAGTTTGATTATGGGCAATGAAGACCTATCATGGTCATAAGTGAAATAATTCTTCAAATTTAAGGTCCTGAAGTTCTGATTACTAAACACAGTATTTTCGTCATTACTATTGCACGTGGAGTAAATTTTATTATAAAAAACCCAAAATGGAGAAAAATTACCTCAGTCTGCTTATGGAAATCCAACAATTTTGCTCTCCCGCTAAAATAACCATGGGATCTTGAAACGTTGACTGATAAAATCAACCGCAGTAAAATGTTAAGGCAAAAGTATGGGGAAGGCATGGAAATCGGGGAGGATTGAATGGGGAACGAAATCGGAGATGAGAATAAGTCCAAATTCCTGAGATGTATTTTCAGTAAAAGAGACACGGTGTGTAAATCAAAATATATTCTTTACAGCAATCAATAAAGGCCCGTATGCCTCTGAAATTAATCCAAAACTGAAAGCAAGTAGATCGGGATGTCAGTTTTGATCATAACGAGCAGTTCGATACCGTAGATTAGAAAAAAGTTTCCTTTTCTGGCTAAATTTATATTTGGAGTCTTCGGCAAATTAAAACTACATAACAACAACAGCCACATTGGCTATAGTCCCTTTTTAATGATCTAAGCCATTTATCGAAAACATTCCCTTTCTACATCTCGCTTAAAAAGCGATCCCAATCCTTGATGCCAAATTAACTCCGAAAATTTCTTCTCCATCCATCGTCCACATAACAGTTATTAGGCTATGCTACGAAAAACTAAAGAAACTAACTAAATTATGTGTATTTGGGAAAATGGAAATAATTACGAATTCATGGAGAGAGGGAGGAGAGGAGAGAAATATTCCGTCCATCATTAGCATGATATTAATGAGAAGCGCCAAGGAGTCCACTATTTTACGTCCAATTCAACAAATGGACTACGTACGTACTGTAACTGAAGTGCTCTCAAGCAGGAACCTATATAGCATTAAATACGTACCTCTCCCGAGATTCAAACCCGGTACCTCGGGAGAGAAGGACAGTAGTGTAACCTAGAGTAGCTCGAGACGTGATAACGGCATTATCTCGATTACTTTTTCCTGCAAGGATAATGCGCCGAGTAGGTGAAATACATTACGCACAGGGATGCAGAAAGAGACGCACAAGGAGGGCTGCGAAAGGGAATAAAGTGGGAGGAGTGGGAGACCGGCCGTGATGAAGGAGATAAGAGCCTGGCGGGTGAAAAGACACTTAATATTCCGGGGCGGGGACTCAATCGGTTGTGGCCGATGGCGGGAGAGGGGGGAGGCGAGGAGGAGGCGGAGTGGGGTGAGAAAAGAGAGGAGGTGAGGGGCGAAGGGAAGAGCTCTCTTGCCGCAAACACATCCAGCCACTCGCCCAAGAGGTTCCCACTCCTTCATTCCGATTTCTGGGTCCACCGAGTCCACGCCCCGCTCTCACGCCGTCTCCTCGGGAACCCTCGCACCCTCCCTCCAGACTCGTCCCTCACTAAAAACTTTCAAGGGTTTCCACCGCCCGCCGAACCATTGCCTCGGCACCGCCTCCGCAACGGCGGCGGGGGAAACTGCTCATTCCCGGACGAATATTCCCTTCCCTCATCCCCCTGTACACAAAAAATCTGGAGGCAAAACTTGCGCACACCCATCTACAAGTTTTGGGCATGCCCTTTACCCTCATGCTATCGTAGAGGTAAAATTTACTAATCTTCCTTTCGGAGGATTTATTGTATAAAATATATATTCTCTAGCTTACTGTTGTTCTAACTGTGCATTATATTGCTTGTGATTAAATCGATTTGATATGCTTTGCATTTAGCCCCTTGCTGGTGGCGTTAAGGCCCAGGTGGAAGAGAGATGTAATACAGACTGGAGGCGCCGGATAAGAGTGAAGCAGCCCAAAATGCGAAGGTATTTTTGCTGATCCTTTCCACTTCTTCAACAGTTCTGGAAATGTTTTGATAGCAATTATTTTAACACACGACAAATCATTTGGTAATAATCGCAAAAGTTTTTAGCAATAATTTCTAACCTTTACATTGTGTAAAGTGGATCTGGAACTGTTAGTTCCTGGTATATGAAATTTACCACGGACCTCATAAATCATTTTCCCTTTGTTAGGTACAAAATTACCAAGGTCATTCCTACCAAAAGTAAATTAGCAGGATAAAAAACGCGAATAAAATTTATGAATATGAGATACAGTCGTAATAAGAATCAGACACCTTGTTCTTTCATCCTAAGCATAACTTCATTCCTAATTTTATACAGTTCCCTTATACCTTGGCCATTTTATATGGTCATTTTCAAAATACTAAAATTGATTCTCGGGCTCAATTTGTGATATTCAGGCATGAAAATTAAGATAAAGTGTATAAAATGAGTTCAACTCGGCTTTTGTCGTCAATAAGTAATCTAAACGCCCCCAAGATGTCGTGAATGAAAGAGGTGGAAGCATATCTCGTTGCATATTTTCAAATTAGCGAGATGAAAAATGATGGTGACCTTTCCGCAAATCCGCAAATCTATTCAATGAATCGCATGCACTTTTTTTGCCAAGTTTCTGAAGCAAATTTGAAATTTCAAAAGACAATATCTACGCTACGGCAGGTAACTAATTTTTCACGCCCTAGTAATGATTTTTATAAAGTTTAATTGGAATATTATGACTCTATGAACAGAGACCACGAAAAACATTCAGGGACAAACTTTCCAATGGATACTAAATGACAGTTAGTTGTTCATGCCATTCGCATTCAGGGCCCTGGATCATCCAGATAAAAAATACCAAACGAATAATACGATAATGATTCTTTGGCTGAAATACATAGATAATATAACAGTTACCAGCATTGGCAGTCACAAACAACCCTTTAGAGGTTAAAATGCTCATTTACGTCCATTCCGTGGACCTATTCGTATTCTTGGCAGTGACTGCAGCATCTGAAAGCCCTGAAACGGAACACGTTTCCTTGGTTTGGGAGGAAAATTCTTCGGTCTCCACAATTCAACCGTCACTACACAAGGCTGAACCCCAGTAATTTAACTACCATGTTTGTGTTATGATTACAGGATATTTGGAGATGGGTGAAAATTGATAAAGCCGCGAATTCCTTCATTCAGTTGGGTCTCAGGCTGCATCCACTGTCTTCCCATCAGCCCTCCCCCGACTGAATCAACCTTTCCTCCCTCTCCCACTCAGCAGCGCCCACTATCGCCCGTGATGGGATCCGCCCCTCGCCGATATGACTAAAAATAAAGCTTCTCCGCCCATTTCAGTACTCTCCCATCTCCAGGGGCCTTTCGAATAGTATTTGTTCCCGGCCTTATCACCGGTAACCTTCCCAGCCATCGGGGAGTTAGTCGGGAGCTCCTGCTTCCTCCCTCTCTTCTCCACCACCTCGGAGCACACCTTCATTTCTCACTTCCCACCCTTACTATGCTCCTCCCCTTCTGCCAGACGCGGAAGATAATACGCCCAAAGACGCGGTCTCAACGCCTGAATCTTCACAAGAGGCAAAGGAAGAGGTACCCAACGGTTGCCTGTCCCCCGGAGTAGCCACCGCAACGGATTCTTATCTGCTGTCTTTTTGTTTCGGGAACTTTTCCGTCGAGCTCCTCCCACCTCAACTCATCCCCTTACATCTCCTCCTAAACCCACTTAAATACCCTCCTCTTCTGCGCATGGGAGAAAGAGGGAGGATGATGTGTCTTCCATGAGTTTCACATTATATAGCTGATCACAGTTCCGTAAAATCGGATTCGATCAATGTTCGTTTACGTAGGTTTTTTACATTTTGCATAATACAAGGGCAACTATCAGGATCAGGAATTCAAAAATAAATTAATGTTACTTTTTTGAGAAATATTACACATGAAGTGAGATTAGATTCTCTCCAAAGCTCGCTCAATGCCGCCTGTCCTGATTTTTAAACTGAATGATATGGTCTCAAGGGCATGAGAAAATACTTATATGCCACCCAAGTCTTAAACACGAAATACACGGGAACCTAAAGGTACCTTGAATTGTATGCATAATCCGTAGCAATGAATTTCGCCGACGTTTTCGGAGGTCATATTCATATTGCGCTCATTTTCATACGGCGAAGGTCGAGTCGCATAAATACCCGTCATGAGAAGCTATCGCTCTTTGGCTCTCCCCCGCCCCTGCATCGGCCTGGGTGCCATATTTCACGAGCGCGTATACACCCCCTCTGCGTCGTTTCCGATTGAGGAGCGATTTCCACGCCTCGCGCACGCACGGCGCCCGCATTATCATTATTTCTTTTTTCGTTCGGGAATGAAATCGCGCCTTCCGCCATCTCCGTCCACTGCACACCATCGACGTCGCTGGCCACCACTTACACCTTGCTCGCCGCTCACGTCTTTATCGCTCATCTGCCCCGACTCCTGCGCCATGCTGATTCGGACTAGGCGTCGTCCCCTGGCTCACTGGGGTATTCTTGTCTGCGAGTGGAGACGGACGTGCTAAACCGTTGCGCCGCTACAATGCCTTTGTGGACCGTCTCGGCAGGGGACCTCGACGGGACCGTTTTTTCCAAGCGCGATCTCGAGAGACGGGACGCAAAAAAAGCGTACTGTGAGACTGTCGCGAAGGCACGAGGAGGTGGCTGGATGCCTGGGAGCCGAGAGTCCTCCTCTTGGCTTCCTCAATCGGAGTGGGCGATCTGCAAATGAGACGCCCCAGCAATACGCAACCGCACCTCTTTGCCTCCGCAGCGTCCATATTCCATCAAGACATTACTATTCTTTAGATACTATTCCTTGAAAGTAAATCACAGAGTAATCAAACAAAAGATAGGAAAATTTCAAACGTCATTCGATTGGATACTTAAGCTCGTATTATACAGTGTGCGGCAACATAACTTCCTTTTTATATATCCATATAAAAAAGGAAGTTATGTTGCCGCACCCTCTATGTTGTACTTTACCCTGTACAAGACCTATGATGCTGGTAAACGAACACAGATTCTTGAATAGTAGCTGCCTTCGAAGCAGTCACACTATCGTTAACTTTTGCACGTTCTGAGTAGCCTTTTGCTCAGGTGGGAATGGTTGAGGCTCACGTTCACAGTGAGAATAAGATCACTTGATGGCTACTAGTTCGTGCAATATGAAAGTGTAACACAGGAACGTACCATTTATTAATACAGAATCATAGATATCATGCTTGTTACTTAGTATCTATGTTTTTGTATCAAATGAAAATTCTAGGTTAATATGCTTATAATTGTTATTTAACTCGAGTGACATAAAATCTCGCATGGTTCAGGAGTTATATGGCCTTAATTTGGTTGTTTGTCTCTCAGGCTGTCTAACAGGGTCCTTAACTTCGTACAAATTACTCTATACCTTTACAGCTACTCACATACTTCTGGAATTTCAACTATGGCCATAAATATATGTCACGAAAGCTATTTAGCTATTTCACTTGCATGCGATTAGCTTCATGACGCCGCGATCACAAGTTCTTTTTAGGGACGTAATTAAAAAAAAACCCCTCTCCTCACCTCACGATTTCCATATACTACAAAAAATTTTAGATCATTATGGGTATGTACAGTTATAATTAATTAAAGCGAATGTAATTTCCTACAGGAACATCCCCTTTAGACTTTCAGGTAGAGTCCCTAAATAATGTTGAGCTAACTTTTACCGCTATGAAATACCTGCTGGAATAAAGTGTTTGCAAAAAGTTCGGGCAATGTATGGCATATTAGTGTCGAGTGGTTACTTTAAGAGGAAATAGTTAGCGAAGATTATTATGGACAAAATTTAACCGGACTACATAAACCTAGGGTGTCGTTTTACATTTGAAGTGCTCGTAGCTTGCAAAATCCAGTCAGCCAATTAGCTAAGAAAATCACAACTTATCGTACGTGATTGGAGTTAATGCTGGGGTTAATATCGATCTGGATGACAAGCAAAAAAAACGCAGCAGAAAGCAAATTTTAAAAGCGCTTACAAATCATTATAACACAAAGTGTCTCTTATTTTTTCCGTCATGAAACGTTATAGCAATAATCATATTACCTCAAAATTTGGCTCGGACCTAAGCATTTATAAACAAATATCATTGTTAAAGAACTATGTATGGCAGGACTTAGCGGGAATTCAAGTGATATCGATTGATGACGATCACAGGTTAAATGATTGAGTCTAGTTTTCGATCGGGAATAAATTACAAACTGACTAATATTGCACTTTTTGGAAAATACATTTCCCCAAGCATCCAAATGACCATTCAAAAGTATTCAAAATTATTGCTCCAGCCGGCGGAGATAGAAACCGAAAGATTCCGGTACCGGTAGAAAAGATCACATTCTTCATCAATGCATGAAATCATACATATTCTGGAATGGGCAATTTTCAAGATGAGATAAAATAGTAGAAGCAAGAGGAGGAGGTGTCACATTTACCAAACATTCCATTTCCAAAGCTGAAATGAAACACCATTCTCCTTTTTATTCAAAATAAGTGAATATTTTTTTAACATTGTGTTCTCTCCATGTAGGAAGCTATCTGCTAATAGAGTCCAGTTGGATTTTTTATTGTTCCAGGCCAAAGAATTGCCCAAAAAGTCCCTACTGAGAAAAGGAATCAAGATGAATGGAAATAATATAAGTTATAATTCGCAAGCCTTTGACGTTAATGACGATTATTAATTTCATAAAAATATTAATTAACGCATTCTAAACCATAAATATTCCAAGCAACCTACCTACCACTATAACACAGTGGTAGCTATTGCACATTGCTAGCTATAACACAGAAAAATATCTTAAACTTTAAAGAGAGCAGGAACAAATCATTGATATTCTCTTGCAAGTTAAGTGATAAATATTTATATTTTTAATGTAACATAACTTATTGTAGGGTTCAAGAGCCAGTATTAACTCTCTCGATGAGTGAGTGAGTGTGTCGGCCTAACTCAGTGAGTAGTAAGTTTCTACATTATGTAGAGAATTTGTAGAAGTGTGGAACAATGAAAACGTCCTTTATCTTGTAGTATTCCTTTTCAAGTTCTACGACGTCAATACCCGTCAAGCCGTGTAATTTACTTAACATTTCCTTCTCTTATTACAGCCATTCAGGAACACAGCTTACTTCCCTTTAGCTCAGTCATCAAGGTTACGACACGTTTACCAGTTATTTTAAGCTTTCAAAATTGATCTTTCAAAAAGCTATCCTTAGGGTTATTAAAAAAATCCTTAAACACACTAATTATACTCAGTCACCTTGCTATTACTGATATAATTCTTTTTAGCATTAAATTATTACGCCTCAATTTCGAGACTGCAATCAATGAGTTTGTAATTTTACCGCGGACTCTCAACTCGCAAAGATCGTCACGTACCATCCATTTCACTATGCATGAAATGTCCCGGGCAGGACACTAAAACAAATGCCTCCGCTGAATTGGCATTAAGTCATCGCAGACGCCACATGAATAAAATTCCAAGGAAACCAAACCCATTTTTAGTAGACGCACCACGAGAGCGGTCTTCGCCCACAGCCCAGCCGCCGACGTCGCCGCCGCCACTTCGGCCTTGCCCGGCGCTAACTCACTCTTCGGCCGCTTCCGCGAAATTTAAGGTCACACGTATGTCCAGGGGGAATGCGATTACGACACGGAGACTATTATTATTACGATTTCCAGCGTCCACCGCCTTCGGAGGCCAGCCCACCCCTTTCGTCGAGTAGAGGAGGAAAAATAAAGCAATTGAGCGAGTCGAGAGTGCCCACACACACACGGACAATTCCGTCCATCGATTCATTACACTTATCCGCGGGCCAGCACTCACTCGGAAATGCGAATGTGGGCTCAACGCGACGGCGGCGGCGCCACGTGCGACCGCGAGCGAAGGATCGTACCAAGGGCGGACGGGAGGGAGGTAGGGTGGAAACAATTAAGAGCCCACGCTCGACGCTGGGAGGCCCTCGATATCTCTCGATTGTAAAGATGGATAGCTTTCTTGCGCAAAGAGCATCGTGATGGATTAACACTATCTCCCTCTCTCCCTCTCTCTCTCTACCTTCCTCTCTTCCCTATGCTAAGTGAAAATTTCCAGCTAGTTGCCGACCAGATTTTAACGAAATCACTTGCGCTTCGTTTAGCGCAAATGAGACCTCTTAGACTTAATAAACCTGCATTACGTTATATTTCTAAATTTTGATATTGTTCACGAGCATATCATTAGTCATTTCTCTGTGATTTCTCGATGAATATACGGTGAGAAATGAATTATTCAATGAAGTACAAAGCAACAGTATAAGGATGACATAGAGTATTTATAAAAATGAATTTTCTTGTTTCTTAAATGAAGAAATTACAATATTGATACTTTTCATAAGAAAATGTACCATATAGTAAAATAAGATTGTAGATTAAGGATTTTGAACGGGGTCTACCTAGAAAATGGATAGTCCTGTTCCTTCAAATCCAAATCTTAGTAAAACACCTTATAAGACACCGCAAGTAACTCAAGTGTATACAAATTACTGAACATATATTCAAGAAAAATTCGAATTTGCTGACGGGTCCTTTTAAGCCAAGCTAGGTGTCATAAACGTCCTTAAAAGCGACTCGCATTAATCAATGAATTTTCAAGTCGCGAAAACGAGGAATTTTCAAAGAAATTCTAAAAATAAACTATGTTTTAGGCCTTTCCAAAAATCAACCTCAAAGGCATATGTTGACGGCAGGAATTACATCATACCTTCGTGTAGTATTAATCAGCATATTCAAAGGATATTTTAGGGGAATGGGTTCTCGGAAATATTGGCGCCCCTCGTTTCCTCACATTCAACGCTATGCGTCGATTCCACATGAGTTCCTGGAAGTTGAAGTGGAGGCGGGGAAATGACTTTCGGAGAAGAAGAAGATCACCGGAGCGGTCGGGCATATAATTCTCCTTTTCCTCCTTTGAATGCTATTGAATATTCTTTAACTCTCCAATAAATCACCGAGAAAACAATATGCCCAAGTATCTCCAAAAAATGTCAACAAAAAACCCGAAAGCACACGTTTACACCGTGTACAACGTCTTCTCGTTACCATTTTCAGCAGTTGAATAAGAACTGTTAGTTATCGCGGTGGCTATCTACGACTTGTGTTATGAAAATACGTAGCACTGCAGGTGGGTTTATTAAGGCTTCTCGAAAGGAAGAACTTATCTGTGGCAGTAATCGTGCAGCATGCCTTTAAGCAGGCATTATAAAACTTGTCTTGGAGTACTGAAACAGAGAAAAGTAGGTCACGCAGTGAATCACTCTAAACAACAGGGAGTTGGACACATGACAGTAAGAGAGAGTGGTATTTGTGTAGCAGCAGCTCAGAACACAGCATTTTGTTATAGCAGCCCTCCGGAATAAATCCTCGTGAGTATTCGCGGTGTCTATTGGAATGAAAACACTCATTACTTTCCCTAGAAACAATGGAACTACAACTGATACGGTGAAAAAAAATCAAACTTGAAACATTAATATCAATTCATTCTTTCTCATACCTTTTAGGAGATGCTTCTTAATAAAATTCATATGCATGCGCCTAATGGTTCAGGAAGGACAAAGACGTAAATATTTTAAAAAAACTTTATTCCGTAGCCTAATGTTAAAATTGTCATTTCCTTCTTAAGAGTTGTATCTTGAAAGAAAAATAACCTCATTTATTCGAGTTTTAATAATGACAGATGGATGACGAACACATTTTTTGTGGTTGTTTTAAGTATTTCTTAAGTTTTTTAATAGTATTTTTGTAAGTATTTTCAAATAATTTTATTACTATTAACTGATTCAACCGATCATTATTTAATCTCTAATTATGCATGGAAGAATGAATACTCAGAATTAATATGTGTCCACGGTGAGCAAGAAAAAAAATACTGATATAACGGTAGTAAGATGTTATAGAACTTGCGAAAGGAAGTAGGAAATATTCTCTTTCTGGGGAACACAAGAAAATAATGAATTCAGCGAGTAAAGAGGAGGATTATTCAGAAAGCCAAGGATAATTTGCTCCTGGGGTGAAAATTATTTAATAGCAAAAGTAGAAAAGAAAGTACTATTCTTGATATTCTCCAGAGAATTCCGAAAATATCACTGGTTAACCACCCAAAAATGTTACAATAACTCTCCTTGACACCAAGCCTTCCAAAGGAGGGAGAAAAACGACGGCAATGCGACACTAACTTCTCGCAGGTGTTTTCAACAGCATTAGTATGTTAGGCAATGCATGCTATATTCAAAAGCTACATATCATTTCAATGGCGTAGTAGATAAGCGCATAAAATATCGGCGTTCGATCCCGAAACGCTCCAGGAAAAAAGCTACCTTTAGGCGACTTCCATTGGTATCCTATACCGTGGTGTATATGGCGACACCCTAGATGTATATGGCAACACCCTAGTTGTACCGTCATCAAAACATCAATGGGGAGTCTTTCCAATCTGAAGACCTTGAAAATATCCATAGCATTGTTTTTAAAATTATAGCATATCAGCATAATATCCTCCTCTGTGGTTTCCTAGTTGCCGGCAGGCAGAGCCGGACTGCCTAGCGCGACCGAAAATTCGATTTTACTATCGGTGTCGCTAACAGCAGTAATTTTTCTCAACGGATTCTGAGGATACTTTGCGTAACCTCGTGATATAAATAACATTTTTTAGCTCGATGTAACTCTGGGGTATTTTCCTGCTCGTAGGCAACAGACTGACTGAAAATCGAGTTTGCCATTGTTTCCATATCTATGGTAAATATAATTACAGAATCATGTAATTCAGAAAAAATAAAGGAAATAGAACTGTTTTGTACTATGCCAACGTCTTTAATGCCAGAGTTTTATCTCTCAAGGGGTAGTATGAGCTTGATTTTCAAGGTATTCAGGGAAAATTGATGGAAGCAGTTTATTATGCAAAAATTGGTTATCTTTGACTTCATGTAAATTGTTAATGCGTAATAAACAGTACAAATAACATGCAAAGTCAACTTTTCCCACCAGTGGAGACCTGTGATGCGAAATTTCTAACTCCGGGCTGAAAATAACCACTTTTTTACCTTTGGTCAGCTTAAATATTTTAGGTAAGTTTCATTACTCATGTTGCCAAAATGTACGAATATACTTGTGATATTCTGCTATTAGTTACACTAGCAGTTTTGGGCTCATATGTTGTGCCCGAAATTAAGTTACCTAGATCGTAAACTCTGTTGAATCAACTAGAGAGGGAGCCTGCTACATTGGCTATGCTCTAGCATGGCATGGCAAATGTATCCAAGAGCATTGGCGTGCTCTTGGCTACATTTAATGCATTAAATACTTGATTTTCATATGAATTGCTAAAGCTAGCATTCATCCTTTGTTTCTCAGTACAAACAAATTCGAAAATTTTGTCAAGTAAATGGTATTAGCCATAACTATAAGGATATCCATAGGCAAAACTGACAAAAGATGTATGTAATCGTAGGAAAGTCTTCGCTCTGTCACCAATGACAATGATGAAGAAAATGCTAAGTTGCAATGTAACTACACCTATAATAGCAGTTACTGTAAGATTTTTTTTAGGTGATACAAAGTAATTACAATTAAAGTTCAACTAGTATTTTATTGCTGTATCTCCTAAATATAACGGTGAAGACATTAGATGACATCAATGAAATATCTAATTGATGGTGTTTAGCAGAAATAGGAAAAGCGGAAATTCAAAGGTTAATTGCTCGTAGTTGTTTTATAGATATACATTGAATATTACAATGTATATGTTTTTTGGACGTAAAGTTAATATATTGTGAAATTGGGTCCAATACAAATGCGTTTAGTTACAAAAATTACGAAGGCAAATCAGCTGAATTACAGACCGGTAAGGTGCTTCCATTTGTTCGTTTTGTCATGAAGAGGGGAGAGAATTTTGGTTTTAGAAAACCAAGATAATAATGACAGTGGTGGAACGCAATCAATAGATTATCGAAGTAATAATTTTAACGGAGATTGCGCAAACTGCGAGAGTGGCAGATTTTACCGTCGTTGGCAAAACTGACCCTTAGTGGACAAATGAATACGTAACTGTTGACAGAAAGTCCTCATTTGCAACATAACCAAAATTGAACCAGTGCTCATGACAAAGGTTTGAGTGATCCGTAAGAGTTCGCTTACAACTTCGCTTACTTGTTAGTTAAATACTATGACACCAAACGTGTGAATGGCAACCAGCAATGTTGAGTTATCTTTTGCGTTCCTTTGCTTCCTTAGGTTTCCAGGATATACAGTTGTCCGGGAAATACCATAGGATTAAACTAGGTAGTTAGGATTAAACTAATCACAAGTTATATTCCAGGAGTGGATACTGCCAAAAGGAAGCTGAATACTCTGGCAGCGGAACTATCTCGCCATCACATAGTAGATAATCAGATGCCATTCTCTGATATATAACAGTAAGTGGTCATCGCAGAACGCTCTTTTCCCTAATAAAAACTTGTGGGGCAATATATTTATTGGGTCTTAAATCTCCATGAATCCGAAGTCGGGTAATTTGTATCATTGGAAACGTTCTATAAATCATTTATACGGTGCTAATTCCACAGATAGTGCCTCAAGTTGGAGTAACTTTTCCCAAGAAATACCTCTGTTGCCAATGTTTACAATTACTACCATTTGATATTTAAATGTCCCAAACTGATTTGTATGAAAAGCATGTTATTCTCTACGGTCAATCGCAAAAAAAACTAAAATATCGTTCCACCCGCCTTTAAACATACACGTTGAGTTCATGAACAATCTTTCATTTACAACATTTAGGTTAGACATCCAAGAGGTCACCTGCAAATGAATCCGGATGCATTAAAAAAATCGGATATTAGAACCTACTTAAAAAATGAGCTTGATTGCACTTCATAAACTTGTGCTGCATCTGACGAGAAAAGTAATAAAAGCAAACAGAAATTGTTTTCCGAGATGTCGCATTGTGAGGCTCGTGCACGAGTGTTCACTCGTAAGGGCTCATAAAAATTCGTAAGAGGTGAAAATATCTATCAAGTCCGACATTGCCATAACACTCATTCGGCGTAGTAATTGACTAGTCAGACGATCTGACCCGAAAACAAAAAAAGCGAAAATATTGACGACTAGGACACGCGCCTAATCACTGGAATTGATGTAGCATGCTCTAAGTACGATGCTGCAGTTGAACAGCCAAATACACGAGAGAATAAGTGGCAATAAACCCTTCTTTAGCTAAGACATTACCGCGGAACAATTAAGTCGTTAAGCTAAGGGTCGGAAAGTGGAACCGTAAGATTCTGCTTGAAAAAAAAATCAAGTTGCATGCCCTTTATCGGGTACCGTCCATGGACGAGGGCGGCCTGTGTATGGCAGGTAGGAATTCGTTTCGACCAGGGAGGCTGAATAGGTGGATAGGTGGGAAGGCAATGGAAGTGGCAGTGGGAAGGGGGGGGGGGGGGGGGGGGAGAGGAGGCTACGGCGAAATGCATGGAGAGCACTGAGGAGGGAGAGAGGATAAAAGGATCCCAGGGACGGGAGAATGGAGCGGTGATAGTCGGCGGCCGACCCGCGCGGAGAAGAACGAGTGCTCAGGGCGAGAGAGGGAGGAAGACGGATCGGCCCCGGAAGAAAGGAATGCGCGTTGAACCGGGAGATTAGCGAGTTTTTTAGAATCCATTCTCCGACTCGCATCGACCGCTTCGGTGCGAATGGAGACCTTAACGAGACAGGGAAAATATCACTCGCACTTTAGAACGCCCCCTCCTCCCCCCTTCCTCCTCTTCCCCCCGCAAGGCTCTCCTGTGCCCGGCGGGGTCCGTGGCCGCGGAAGGAGGAGGTCATGGGTCGTGTCGGAATGGATGTTCCCGAGTCCATTTATCCAAGGTTCTGATGACTCCCCCGAAGTGGTGGACTCTCCATCGCCATGCCAACGTGACAGACGGCACGGACAGTGATTATTGAAGGTCTTAAGCCGTGGCTGGGGAGGTTACGTCACCCGGGGATGATTACGATGATTACGCCGATGCTCAATTCTTTGTTAGGAGGGCGTTTTCCGAACGCGGTAGGGATTATGTACACTTTCCGATCCACAAGCGCTCGACTCATTCTTATCATCGGAGGCAAGTCTTAAAAGTTTTACGTAAGCCGTCCTCTCCTTCCATTCCTCTTGGCATGGCCTTACCCCTTACCTCCTCCCATCCCTCACGGCCCCAATCTTATCCCCCGGCTCTCTCCCTCGGTCGTTCCGCCTCGCTTACATGTTTTCCCCACCAGTGAATGCCATTACTGCTGGATTATTAGCTGTTATGAGAGGTTTCCTCTCTCTCGAAAATCGTTTGTTTCGATTGTTAGGCTCTGAGGGCTGTCCACGTGCGGGGATACGGTGCCACACGATTGTTACTCAATCAACCTGCTATTATATCTATCCCACGGTGGTGGATTCCTGCCTTTACGGCGGTGGGTAATAGACGATTTCCCATCCCTTCGAAGGCAATGATTAGTGAGGAGCGAAATTTTCCACGATTGTCACATCTGAGAATGATAAATAAAGCACTCCCAGAAGGTGCACCTCGGAGGCAACTCAGCAGTAAACTCTTAATCAAAGTTTACCCAAGGGAATGTCAGCTTAACGGACGCGGAGTTTTCTCGTCATTGCATCATCTAGATCTTAAATGTACTCTTTGAAGTCTACCAACTAGGGTAAAGATTTTACCATGAATGGTAATATACATTTCAATATGAACTCTTACGGAAATTAGAAGCTATGAGGATTTAAACTTCACTATGTTATCACAATGGTTTAACATTTGAATAGATTCTCTCTCGTCGGAGATTCGACCTTATTTTCCAAATTTATGAACAAATCAATGACGTTATTGGATAATCGTTACATCATGGAAGCTAAGTAGGAAAATATGCCCAACTTTTTTTTTAGCAACAACAGCACCTCAAGAAAACGAAATTATTTATTTTCTGATGTGTTGCGTTTGGGTTGGTGTGGTGCCAAGAGAGCTAATTTCCTATCCCTGGTCTCTTGGTCAGAAACCTCGCTAGGAGAGATATTTTATTGGATTATCCGCCCTTAGATAAGTGAAAAGGATTCTTCAAGTGAAGTACTCCAACTGACAACTTTATATTTAATGCTTTCTTTGCTATTTTTATCTTTAAAAAACTAAAGTTTAGACTAGTATATTATTGCTAATTTTTATTCATGATATGTAGTGCATGTTTGGTGAGAATTCAACCCCTGCCACACACCTTTATGGGGGCATTATGTGGTTATGTATGCAGGGTATTATGTAAATGTAGATGTACTCCGTCTATTGGGTGGGACGGCCTTGGACCCTTGATGTGTTTCGTTAATAGCTGGTTGTTTCCAATACTAAGTTAATTCCATACTTCTTTCGTTCACAAAAAATCCAATATTCCCTCCCTGACCGGTATTATTCTGTACAATTTATTTTCTACGGAGAAAATAAGATGGCTCATTATTTTTGATCGGCATAAATGCATATTTTAATACTCATCGAAGCAGAGTTCAGCAAGGAAAACAACTATCATCCACGAACTGTAGAACTAACAATCGATCACAATAATCCCTCACGAATAAACAAATAGGTCTTCCTGATGGAAGTCTGATTGGTGTAGTGCTAAGATTACTGGCCTCTAATGGGGAAACGAGTTCGAATCTAGGTAGTGGAATATAATTTTCACTACTTAGCCTGTCTTTGGTGCTTTGTGGAGAGAATACAAGTCCAGTACTCCACCTGTCGGATGGGCTGCTAAGCCGTGGTCCCTTTGGCGCCTTGCGTTGAGATTAGGCCAATTTTGAATGTGAGTTTCTCTCCACTTTTACCCCAAACCTTCCGTTTCACTTCATGATCCTTTCCTCCCAGTCTGTGAAGCCTTGAAATGCGAGCAAATCTCGACTGCATATATAATTCCTCTTGAGGAGAGTACAGGCATTAAACCACAAGTATTCCAAAATATCTACTTTTGTAAATATATCAGCACGTAATAAGGGCCATCGTGCGTCAAGGAAAAGTAACAAAACAAGACATTATGGATAGAAGAAAATGATTATTCCAACTCAATATTTCTTGGGCAGAATTGATTTTATTCCTCAAATTGCTCTTTTTTTACATTAATTATATTGGTCATGTTTTGTGGCAATTAATGGACATGATCTCTTTCATGAACTCAGAAAAAAAATGATTGATATTAATACTCAATGCTGTTCAAAAATCGTCCCCGTGGGCGTTCCCTGAATCCTCCCATAGCCAAGCAGCCCGTGGCATCCAAATGAGATTCTGACTAACCTAGTTTCTTCTGTTATCACGTTCAGTGCTCTAAGTCCAAATGATGATTATATAAATAAAAATTACCAGGATGAAGCATGGCCAGAGCCACACGAAACGTAGTTCAGGTAAGAAAAAGTAGTACTATAGAATTAGGTTTTAAGCTGACTCATCATTTGAGGTTTTATCGCGCCATCTCAACTTACTTAACCGTATGATTAAACTTATCAAGAATTCATCATATTTACCAAAGACGTGATGCTACACCGAAACCTTTGATTTACTAAACTGGTGATTCACCGACCTGGCTATCGTAATCGGCTTATTGAGGGTATTTATGACAACCTAATCCTTAAAAGTACAAATACTCAAACTGCATTTGAGTGCAAGAAGGATTAAGAACACTGCGCTGTTATCCACAAAAGTTGAAGACTGCAAAGTTTGAAAATAGCTTACTTCTAAATTAAATAATCATTCGTTAGTAAACATTGAACATATAATTAAGGGATAATGGTTTAAACTATTATTTTAGCGTTTACTTTTGCTGAAGTTAAATATGATGTAAAAGTAAAATTTTTAGGGGAACTATTAAACCAAAGAGCAATTCTCAAAAAGACCAAAATATAGCAACATTGATATTTTAGGCACAGCTTAGCTCTTAATAATTATAAGTTCCACTGATCAGCTGCTGAATATCACACTAAACGTCTGTCCTATTCAGCTGGCATGAATTAATCCCTGTAAACGCACGGAGGTTGATGCATCTAATGAAAGGTTTAACTCGATGGAACCATTACATTAAGGTGGCGCATGACATGTCCTGGGAAGCTCTAGAGACCTCAGGCTCCTAATTAATACCTCTAATGCCGCAGCACTTTAACGGTCTCACGAGAAACAACAACAACGAGGAAAAAACCGTGACTCCGTCTAGAACGTGAACGAGTTAAAAGGGAGATGACCGTAAAACCTTTCGGATTTAGGAGGGGGGACGTAAGCAAATGCGGGTGCATGGCAAAAACACTCCTCTCCGCGGGATGAAAGCGCCTCGGGTAGCGGCAAGGTAGTTACCTACCTACCGCGGGAAACAGCCGACGCGCGTCGTCTTGCGATGGGAGGGAGAGGAGCTAGCTAACGGAAAACACGAGAGAGCAGGGCAACAAAAATGAGGGAACCTAAAACGACCGAGGAGGGCAGTCCGGTGGCCAGCGAACGAGCTTTTAAAACGGCGACTCAAGACGACCGAAGCTGTGTAAGCGTACAGCGGAGTACAGCGACGAGCGACCTCTGAAATTATCGACTACGAGGGGAGCTTTGGGTGGAGGATCGTGAGGAAGGCGATAAGAGGGGAATGTCTGGGAACGGGATGCGAAAGAGGAAACTCCCGAGAGCCGCAGGCGTTTGTGCCTCCGGAAATTTCTTCTGGAATGTAGACACCCGGCATCTTGACCTTTGGGACAGGGACGGGAGACCCGGCAGGAAACGCGAAAACTTAAAGCACGTGAGTGAAACAAAAAGAAAAGGTTCACTCATTAAACTAGGCATTGCGTTCCTCCCCCTACTCTGTACTCATGCATTCACATTGGGAAGTAAAAAAAACTGATTTCACGGGGAAATAGATGAAGCCATTTTCAGCCATCATTGGTTTAGGGGTATTTAAATGGCATGGATAGTTAGAGATATGTCGTTATGTTGGAAAATTTTGATGCAAATTTGGATTATTTTGAATTTTAATTGAAAGACTAAAAAGCAGAGCATATGATAATAGTATCAAATCTCTATACCTCCAATCCTGGATCAAGTTGAAGGAGGAAACTTAAAGGGTGGTAAAATATAAAATATTAATTCTGTAGGAAAATGAATGGTATGATAGATATTTGTATAGGACTATAATCAAAGTTTTTGCACAAGACTGATGGAATACTGCGCAAGGATCTCGGATTTATATTATACTTTCGTTCCAATTTGTAGTGGAAAATATAGATGATTTTAGTACACTGTCCTTTTAACGAGACATAAGCACATGTTTTTTTTTGAGACTAAATGAGACTAAAAAATCAGTTACTACATTTTGAGAACTCATATTTCTGTGACATCAAATTTTTGCCAGTGATTGAATCAAAAAATAAGTTCCTTCGTCATTAATGGGCCTCAATCAAAGGTTTTGAATGGAGTAGGTACTTTTTTCGGAATTTCTTTTCAATTTTAAACGCCCTCGTTTTGGAGGTGGAAGAGCACTCAACTGCTCATATTCATTTTCCTGATTTTCTACCACTTTGAAACTTAAATTCACCAAGCAAACTTCAGTCGCCACTTCACGTCTAACTGTCATTAATCTATCTGTGAGTCGTCCACGCCAAAACTTTCCTGCCGAAATTCATTCCTCACCGCTATATTTCTTCCATTGTTCTTGATCCTAACTTATCTGCGTGCAGCTTTTCCAAGACTGTTTCCGCACACTGCTCTGTTTTGTTGGAGGCAAAGGTTTACTCTTTGCCCTTGCCTATCCCTTTTGGTACAGATATTATGAGCTACATCCGCGAATCGCCACTGAAATACGTCTACCAATCAAGGAGGGCACGGAAATTCCAATAATTACCATTTTATACGAGATCTTTTGTTTCTGCTCCTTAAAATAACTTATATCACTTTTCAATACTGGCTTCTCAAAGATTATTTCCGATATTTTATATCAATAAGGACGAAACAAATTTCCTTAGTTTTCTACACTCGGTCTACCAGCATATTATGAGCTTCAATTTCTTACGAATGTGTTAAGTAAAGATTTTTAATTAATAATTAATTCTTTTTAAGTCTTTACATGACATGTATTTTTTTACACTTCGTTTCCCTTCTATATCAATCTTTTTGCCTTTCCTATTGCCCGAATATTTTCGTCTGCCTTGTAAAAGTTTGTGTCATCATTACAACACAACAACTTCAGGTCTTAAATGCGACTTTAATGAAGTTTCAGTATTTTCGTCTGCCTTGTAAAAGTTTGTGTCATCATTACAACACAACAACTTCAGGTCTTAAATGCGACTTTAATGAAGTTTCAGTTCAAATGTGCTAAGTCTTTGGCCATGAAAATCACGTCTGGTCAATAATAATTTATCCCTGAAACTCTCTGCTCCCAGTTTTCTTCGGTACTTCAGTTAGCTCATATAGTATTACCAAAACTTTTATCTTTATTTGGCTTATCTTAAACACTTGGTATAAACTTAAGTTTAGTTGTGAAGCAACCAAAATAATATATTCATGGCTTTCCCCATCCCCATGTTTCAAAAATAAATCCTCGGTGTGTCTAAGCCCTTTGCCCATTATTTTATTAGCCTGACTACCACGTTGACATTGGAACCTTGATCACATTTTAGTGACATTTTTATTCCTGATTTCGTTCTTTTGGTCAGTAAAATTGCATTTACGCCTTTGATATTGGCCCTTTTTTCTCTTTCAATAAATACATCTTAACAAGTTGCACTATTTTTTCAGCACTAATCCATTATCTTCTCGCTAACAACCGCTGGAGCCCATCATTCCAGGAGATTGGCAATTCTATGATCAATTGACTATGACATTTATATAAGACGTTTTCTGCAGCTTCGTTCGCTTCATTCAATGATTTTATTATTTAAACTAATTTTCTCTTCTTCGTCGTAACCTCCAGCGTCATGGATTCAGCTCGTCTATCCCCTGGGGGCAGGTGAGACCTCTGTGGTTGCTATGTTAGGTTTGCCTATATTTCTATAGTGTCAGGATCAATTCGTCTGACCTGATTTTGATGGCAATTCCATCTAAACCTCCTATAATAAATTTTTCCATTACGGTTTCAGCACTCATTCATTCTTTTATATCCATTACGGCGCTGTTATTCATAAAATAGGTAGTAATATATACGCGAAAATGTGATGCTGCTGTGTCCCTAATGCTCGTTTATCAGTATAATTTTCATCCAAGCATATGAATTTATTCACAACTAAAACCAGCTGAAAATAGTTGCTTTTCAAAATACTGCGTGCCACAGATTACTAAAAGTCACAGTCACGTATTTGGGTGTTTTTCATGCAATATATTTCAAACATTGTTTAATTACACTCGATATTTCTAGGATGTGATAACATTTTCTCAAAGTGTCGGGAACCGACACAGTTCCTTACGCAACCATAATTTTTTTAATAAAATAATTATAAGGTAAGCTTGATTATACGTACAACCCCGGCCTTTGACGGTTGAGATATGGTATGAGAGAAAAAACACCAATGCCAAAGAGAGAGTAGTTGATACCCTAAAGTAAGAACTCAATAAATTGTTTAGCCTTAATTCAAGCTCGTACAGCTCAAATTTCAACATTCGCGATATCTTCTATAGGCAAAATGGCAGGCTCGCACGGAGGAAATTCAAGAATTGGGACGTGACCGATCAAACACTTCACAGGCTCACGCCTCCATCCTGAAGCTCCTCGGAGTCGCGGTCACGGCAACGTGCGTCACGATCCGAGACACCCGAGGTTTCCAACGCCCTATCGGGCACGTGATCCTCGTTCCGCTACTAAAAGGCCTCTTACATGCCCCCTCTGCAGTCAAGGATCGACCCATGCCCGGCGTTGGAACGCTTTTTGCGTGATACGGTCTAGCGCTGACCCCTTCACCCTCCCGTGCACTAAGTAATAGCCATGATTTAAAAGGCTCACGGAATCAAAGACTGGGAACTGAGAATACGTCTTTTTTTCCTCATTGTAAAAATAATAAGGTTATATTTTGAGCTCACCGTGGGTTCCATCCACAGAGAGGGAGAGAGAAGACGTTTGAGGATGATGACTCATTTCCCGCAAAGATTTAGACGCGTTCAAGCTGTCGAGATGCCGCCGGTTATTCACGCCATTTATTTATGCCCGTTCCCGTCTCAATTTTATTCGTATTTGGATAGCAGAAGCGGGGATGGGGTCGCGTGCGTTAATCTCTCCACCGTGGGCGTAGCGGAGGTTGGTCTCTTCATCCTCCCCGAAGGGAATGATTGGGAAACATTTTAAAACCTGATTTATGAGAATAAATACGATGGTCTCAAAATTCACTTACGCATATGTAGCTTGGGGATAATAGGAACATTACGGGAATTTTGACATGGTGATTGAGGAACCACATGAATTCAGGCCAGGGTTAAATATTTTCAACGGCCATGAACGCGAGAGCAAATCTTGATAATAATAACGGCGATATTTTCCATTAAATGCTTGTAAGAAAGGAATTATATTTCACTGTGTACCAATATTTTCGCACACTTAAGCTAGCTAACTAGATACTGTGGAAATCTTGGGTATTTTAGCCAAATAGTAGACAAAAATGTTTTGTGAAAAAGCATGTTCAAATTACTTTTTATATTTTCTAGACAAGCAGGGGCCAAAGTAAGCCTACTATCACTGCAGGGAAAACTTGGTGATTAATGAACATATTCTGTAATATCTATTAAGTTCTCAATGTGCCGTGCAAGAAAATTGAGCAAACGAATATCTTCTTCTCTAGGTAATATGACTAACGGGCCAAATTCACCATCAACAATTAAATTACAGCATCCAAAACTAATTTTTTAGCAATTAATTCGGACCAAAGTTGGCTTATAATTTGTGAATAAAGAGTTTTTAAATGAAAAATGTTCGAATAAATTTCGATATTACAGTAAAATCGGTCAGAGTAAGCTTTGAAATGTCAAATCATGAGATCGTGGAGAAATAAAGTGACTTATTTTGCGTGTAGTAAATTAAGTGTTTTCTCTCAGTTTATCCTGAGCTTCAAGCCGATAACAGTGTTTGAAAATAGGGATCGTTTGACGGGAATATTATCAAAGTATTTACTTTACTACCGCAGCCAAAATCAATAAGGCTGATGATATAAAGTATTTTTCGTGCAGGACTACAATTAGAAGGTTCGAAAATCGAGAAGAGTGAAAGGTCATTCTAGGCCTATTTTAGTTGTGTTATTGAGTTGCACAAAAGGATATAAATAAAGAGGAGAGAATACTATTATATGATAATATCTGTAAAAGATTCTTTTTTACAGATATTGCCATATGGTGCAACTCAAATCACTTCACATTCCTAGGCTTGGAATCGTTGCATGTTTGGTGATCTTCTTCCCCTGCAAGCCATCGCGAGGGGCTTGCGGGGTCATGTGAGGTCAACCCTAGCGGTGGCTTGCAGGGTGCCGCGTACATGTAGATGTCTTATTTTTCTCTATTACCCCCTTATAATTAAACCCATGATTTGCAATAATAATGGACACAATTCGTGAAATTTTGATCTATGTTTCAGGCTTACCTTTGTACACACTGAGATATCGTGATGCAAATAAAGCTAAGGAAGTTTTGCTGATCAATGGGCAATGTATAGAAAAAAACCAGGTAGAATAGTGTAAGAAGGTCATGTGAGGTCAACTCTTGAACTAGGAATGAGGAGCCATGAAGCGAATGGCTGTTGAGAATCACGGAAGGAATTTTACAAAAAGCCTAAGTGGCAGATAGAGGTGGATGGGAAAGGTAAATAAATTAGGAAAGCTACTAAAGGAAGAAGACGTGAGAAGCTGTCTGTTCCGTAGCTATAAATATAATAGCAGAAATGGCAGTTCGGTATGAGTGTGGCTGCAAAAAACTTTTGAGAGATAATTAACCAAACGGTCCGCAGAGCATGCCTAAAGTGAAAAATAAGACATCATAAAGAGATGGACGAGGTCTCGTTAACCCTTTATACCGATTATAAGACTCATCTCATAGTACAGTTCCAAGAATAGCAGAATTTTGATGGAGGTATTTCCTTACACACTGAAGGGAAACTACGACAAATAACAGTAAACAAAACAGATTCCATAGATAGGAATATAGCCACATACTACGTCAGATAGTGGCTCATGAAAGCAATTATTTTACGCTTGCCTTGTACACCAGAATTATTCTTAGAAAGATGAACTTTACGATACAAGGAATTATGTTTCCAATATTTGGCCTGTCAACTCACTACTTCATTATATTGGCCCTGCTACAAATGACAGGAAGAATTTTCAAAGTTCACGAACTGCCCGTTAAAATTTTGACCTGTGAAATGTGAAAATGGGAAAAATGTGCAGATGAATATCTTGTTCCTTTATAGTGTTCATAATTTCCACAGAGCAATAGGACGTCTTGGTAGCTCATCTGGTAGAGCACCTGGCCGGAAATCAGGGGGTTCTGGTTCGGGTTCCGGTCAGGGCGAATGATTTTTTCCCTGTGTAATATCTTGATATTAGGAAGAATTTACATTCCTCCGTTTTCAATCGTAAAGTATGCATTTAAAGTGCCATTTTTCACGATACATCGTTACAGATAAACATAAAAAAGCTGGGAAAAAAGGGGAAAAAATATATGGAATAACAGATGTGACTGGCAGCGTCAAAGAATTTGACTGTGCGACAGGATTTGACTAAGGATGGTGGACAGACAATCTGGTAGCGCAATAGGTGTAGAAATGGGATAACTATGTATGTGAAAAAATCATTTGGGCAGATGACAGATATAAAACTACACAGTAAAGAAGATGCTTAGAGAAACTGGGTCTTTGATGAGGAGAGTAATGAATTGTAAGGAGGTAAGAAAGAAACAGTTTCGGTAAAAGGTTGTCAACAGGCTAAAACTTCTACATATTGAGAGAGAGATTCTGAGGGTAGTTTAAAAAAATGAAAATCGTCATGATAAAGCGCTGAGAATGATCAGATGAAGTGCAGGAATCAAGATTCGCATTACGAGGAAAAATATGTAACAACCATAAAGTACCAATTAAATTTTATGCAGACTGTACTTCAAGCCCAGTACTTCCTCCGTCGGATGAGGTGTTAAACCGTGGACAGTTTGGCGTCTTTCGCTAAGAGTAGATTATTCAACGCCGGGTTTTACGCCATCATTGCGTTCCCTGAATAATTCGTACCATATTCAATTATTCATATCCTAAATGAAGTGTATTATCTTGTGACCTAGCTGATCAACGACCCCGAGTAACTCCAACATCTTCATGAATTTCCAATTTTAATTAAATGACGTAGCCGTAAATTAGCCTAGTGTAAAATATTTGGATTTATCAATTATGTGGTATGCTTGTCCAAGAGCTATAGAGCATAAAATTAGTAACATTACGACGGACTTTAGAAGAATAGCTACATAGATGGTGAACTTTAGTGGTCTGTGAAAGACAGGGTGCACAAGTATTACCACCAAAAAGCTTTTACATGCATTCCAAGGAACCACTCCAAAAAGAGGGGGGGGGGGACATGAAGATAATAGTCATATTTTGATATTCCTTATTTTGACTTTATCACAATTCTTAACGTAATAGGCAGACTTTTTGGCATAGTCAATTTAGAACAAGTCCAAGGAACATCTTTGAAGCTGAGGACTAACACAAACCTCTTATAAATGAAATAGGAAAATTGCCAAAATGGATTAGGCAAATATGTTAAAGCATTAATGTAAACGGACGGGGAGCTGGCGAATAGCTACTGCTCTTCCCTAGCTCTCCCTAGTTGCTCCATGTGCTACTGTCTATTAGAAATATATCTAATAATTGGCGATAACGTTGATAAGGAGCGTAGTGTTTCGTGATTTAAGCGTGAATTTAGGAAAGGGCTACTAAGGGTTTGTTGGGCGGTTTAGATGAGAGTGGATCCGCAGTTCCAATATGATCTCGCTGAAATTTAGCATAGTAACTGTTCTAAGCAAGAGAAATTTACTAGCGGACTTAAGGCCTTATAGGGCCCTATAAGGCCTAAATATAAGGCCCTACAGGGCCCAAAAACGAACCCAAAGTTGGCCTTTTGTTGATGGTGGAAAAAAATATTTATGCTAGATTTTTTTCACGTTTTTAGAGGGATATGTAAAATGAAACTGCAAGACATTTTTCTTTCCCTCAGTAAAATATGAAATTTTCAATCGATTTATTTCATTCTTCCTGTATTTAGCATCTATAACTTGAAACTTTCTCATACTTTCTAACGATTTTTTATTTTAATGTTTTTGTAAATTGTGTAATTTATATTGAAGTTTGTCTAATTATTTTTTCGGTACTTTTCCGAGCGTTAATAAGGGCTTTTCCATTGTCATCTCCGAAATGAAACCATAGTTGATGCTTAAACAGTTTGTCGTAGGACGCTGTGAACTACATTGTGATTTTCGCGGCTCCCATTTTCTACCAGTGCGCTTTCAAGTGGGGAGGTAAGCATTTGATAATACTAAAAGTATTTTTAATGAATGCTTCAGCGGAGTTTGAATTTTGTATTTTTTTCAGATTTATTTCCGAGCTTGTCTATTTGAACCAAACAGCGACTAGAGAAAGAGTATTGGAACACTTGCAAAAATGTTATCAACAGAGGTAAAAATAACTAGCGAAAACCCTGATTGAAGTTTAAAAAAAGCATGCGCAGTAAGGTAAAAATAAATAGTAATGTAATTGTTCGTAAAACAGAAGAATTCCAGCATATGGAAAGTAATGATAATCATGCAGTTTAAACAGACTAAATTTGCACTAGATTTTACGAATATATTTCCAATCCCAGTGGAAAAAAAAATTCATCTTTGCATTATCACTTGTTCTTTTGGTATTTCACGATAAAAACTTTAAACTTGAACATCCTTTAACCACTTTAGTATTCAATCTCCATTTTACTCTAAATTGTCTGAATAACCATAAAGCATTTATTGGGTTTTTATTCTTAAGGTTTTGAAATAGACCATGAATCTTAGAAAGCGCCGATACGCAAGTTAGGTATCGCGCATTCGTCAAACATGTTAAAAGTTTATAATAAATAGTGTACATTTGAATTTTCTTCCTCCCGTTGAATTTCAACGGGCATCAGCAAGTTACTGATAAAAAAAAGGCCCAGTGAGAGAAAAACCTCAAAATGGTACAGCAGAGAAAGAAAAGAAATATGAAAAATTGTGCGAGGCGGTAGAGAATAGGACACAGGAGATGAAAATCAAGTATAGGGAAAATGTTAAAAATGTAAAGAAGAAGTAAAGAAACAATTTTAATGTGAAAAGAGATTTCAAAAAGGCATTTAAACGGGAACAACTTCAGCCGTCCGAAATAACGCATCACATGAAATGCGAAGGGTTCCTCGGATGATGGTCTAAAGTTGCTCTCGCACGGAACATCAAAGTATTAAATGATGTATACAGAAAACCTCTGATGATATCATTGGTAGAGTTAGGAAAATATATCAATACAAGTATCAAATATTACCTTATTTATATATGTGCTAACAACCACGTATTCACAGACATTTTGACAAGGGGATCAATTTGGTGTGGCTAGGGAATTCGCTTTCCACTCAAAGGGCATTGCTCAAAATCCAGCTATGGCCAGTGCAAGAATACCATCGGTTGGTGGGTATGTTGGACAATGGACCAACAGGCACCTGGCGTTTAGAGTAGGCTAATGTCGTCGCTATATTTCGTGCTACTCTCCTACCGTACCTCAAAACTATCCCTTGATAAATCATCAATATATTCTTGTAGTAATTGAACAGGTTTCCATTATTTCTATCCCTTCTTGATTGCCAAAATATTCTAACAGCAGTAGACCTGGTTTTTAGGCATTTAAGTGGCAAAGATTTTTTCCAGTGTGTAACTTATGTTCTTAAACTCAATCACAACTTTCATGCCTTCGGCGGGATTTGACCTTGGACCCTTGGGAAAGCAGAAATATGTGATTATTGTGTGAAAGAAAAATCAAGTTACCCACCTGACTACCATGGCCGTAATCTACTAACGTAATAACGTGAATGACCCTATATATTTACCACCTCACGGGAATAACTACTTCTATATTTGTATATACAAAAAGATGTTATATAAACACACCAACTTCCATGTAGGCATACAGGTAGAGTCCAATTACAAATCAAACAGAAGAAGGAAATCGCGGGTATTCCAGGGCGAAACGTGGAGAGAATTTCGAAAAATGGTATGTTGGTTCCCCGGACGGAAAGCCACGAGATTGCGTGATGCGGGCCTCCGCTCGTCTTCTTGGAGGGCAACTCAACACATGCTGGGGCGCACGAGCCGGCCTTTCAACACGCACGGTGAACGCGAAACAAGTCCATCCATCGTGGTGCTCAACTCTCGCATCCTCCCCCACTCTCCGAATCCTTAAAACTCGAGAAGTGTGTTGTTTTTAGCCCCTCCTCGTTTTCCTCCAGGAGGCCGTGGCGTGAGTTCGGACACCAAAACCTCACCCGAGAGCAGAGCATTCGTCTATTTCTCCCTCCATTTCTCCCACCCTCCGTTCTCACATCTCGTATATAGCCCAAGTTTGTTTCCAGGGAGCAACACTCCCCTCGGAATGAAGCTCGTAACTCCTTGTGATGAGGGCGGGGGAGGGAGGTCGGAAGAGAGAAATGATTGCTGGTTCTTGAGGGAAGAGAAGGGAAAAATACAAGGAGAGGAAAGTTATTTTTTTATAAGCCACACAGTTTTGAATTAAGTTGGTGAAAGCCTCGTTGATGAGTGGTTCGCGTGTGATGTAAGATGACATTTAAATTCTTGAGTGAAGTATCTTTAGAGTATATTCGCCCCAATTTGTTAGCCGAAAAGTATGGTGATAACCTCGAGATGAGTTGCATGACGAGCTGATCTCTGTTTCAATAGCACAAAGTTATAATTACGGCTCGCGCTCGCGAAAGTAAACAGATTTTTTAATAAAGGCGTGGTGACACGACAAACTTAAACATTGGCGATTCGTATGTTCATAGAAGTTAAATGATTCAGCTATTAACGAAATTGTGAGGTCATCAGCACTACAACCAAAAAATGTTGTTTATTTAGTCCCATTTACTCTGATGCAAGGTTGTCAATGACAGAATTAGCATGTTAATCATGGGGCTAATTAACTCTTTTATATCTCCCGATCTCTCCAGATCCTGAATGAGGAATGAAGAACATTGACTGATAGTATTTAATCAATTTCAGAGGTGGCCTTATTTGAACAAGCCAATTCCGTTGTATGTCCATTATGCCTCATTTTAATACAATTTGGGACACAAGCATTGAACATTCTAACTACCTAAAGGAACAGTCTATATCTACGGGAAAGGAGATGCCTTCTCTGGGACATAATTTTATATTATTATTTAGCTCAGATCAATCAATCTCCAATTCAATAGTGAGTCAACGACATTGGTAGTTTGTCTATTTTATTACCTTTGTCAAGTTTTTTCTTCAATTAGGAAAATGATTTCGTTTAATCTATGAATAATATCATACATTTATAATCACAAACCAACTTCACCCTTGAGGATCAAGTAGAGGCTAAATTATACTATTAGCAAGGGTAGCATCAAGTGAATTGTGTTCACACGTAACCAATGAGTTCACGAATTCTGACTGCTTCCTCTTCCTTCTTTCCACTAATTTATATAGATGGCCACATAAATATTTGCTTCAAAGCAGATTGCCAGAATATCAATAATGATATGCAAAACCTGTTTGAAATGTCATATTGCTTTTCATATTAATTATGTCTGGTGATAACAGAGAGGTATACCATTTGATATTTTATAATCATTCAACTTTGCGGAAGGGGGTGAATTCTCAGTATTGAAGTAATAGCTGTAAATTTTTACACAGATTTGTGGCCTACAAAAATTACTACAGAAACCTAGAGACATCAAAAGTAGAACTGAACTTATTTCTTTGATCATTAAACTTTTAGCATTTTCTTTCGGAAGATATCTTTAGCAGTACAATAATTGTGAATTTTGGTGAATTTAATCTTTTTTGTTATATGAGTGGAAGATAATATGAGGTAAAAGAGAATTTTCAAAGTGAAAAGCTCGGAAATTTCTCTCCTGCCTAATGTTACATTTAGTACATTATTTAATGATCATCTGAATGAGGAGAAATAAACTATCAATAGAAAATGGCATGGAAAAGGCTGAAAGAGGCCTCCTAAATGATGAAGAGCATCTTTGGACATGGTGATGATGGATGGGGAATCAATTAGGTAAATTTATAGTGATTTACATTATAAACAATACGAAACTAAGAAAAAATATGAAGAATAAGTCGTTTCACTCCTTATCTTAGTTGGATAGCTAGCTACGTCATCAAATAATTAAACTGACCACGGCCTAAGCAAGAGGAGAAGCACAATTCTCCACAACAGACAGCAGAAATGTTAATTCAAGAGAATTAGTCAAGATAAAGATGATCGTGGAAAATGATCAATGAAGGCCTTCATTTCCATCTGCCTCTTCACTCACTAACCATTTACGGGTAGAGTACACTTATCCTGAAATAAATTGTAAAAAACGCAGCTACACCACGAAGTAGGTTTCAGGGGAAATTGCTGTTGGGCAACATGATATACGTAAACTAAATCTTCAACAAATGCCTCAAAACCGGAGGTCAGCATGTTGCAATAAAATTCACAAGACAGAGGTAATAATCATATTAATGGTGGTTGGATGAAATTTTATAAGAAGCTATTTTTCCAAGTTTTGTCACTGGTCTCATTACTGCAGTATCTGAATTATCAAGGGCATTGATAAGTTAAGGAGAGCTACCAACCTACCCAGTGCGACTTCACCGCTAATATTTGCCATCGATGGTTTTTTTTTAAATAAGGAAAGTAAGAAACTTTAATAAAAGTCTACATACTACTCACTGAGTTGTTCAACGTGAATAAAACTGTATATTGCCATCTAGATCTTGCCCTTAAAACTTCTATATAATGGCTTTCGTCTTAATGAGTGAATAGGAAAAAATCTCATTTCAGGGTTTTGCACTTGATTACTAAATTCTGTTTACGCCAATGGAATGCAGATCTAGATATTAGCTTCACAATCGTCGGAAAACTATTCAGAGATCACGGTTTTCAGTTGTCTAGAAGAATATATTTTAGCACCCAACATAGGGGTATTCTGTAGAATTCTTGAATGTCAGGAATGCATCTAATTTAATAATAATTTGTGTAAAAGAAGAATTTGCTTTCAGAGGTGAATAAATTACATTATAGTTTTGAAAAAAACAGTAAATGTTACTCACATAATGGATAATGCGGCGGTGTGAGAAATACTTATAATTTCTCGCAATGATGACCCGTTGTACACTTGTAACACCTTTCTGGGTATATTCTAGCCGATTCTTAAAAATGTGGATTCCTAAGCAATTTAAAATTTTTAGTTCTAGATTTTTTTAGCCCTATTCTGATTCCAACTAGAAAGATTTTTTTTTGCGTGTGGTTGAAACTCAGGAAAAAAAACGGTGACGCTCTAATTTGAATTTAAATGTGTAAGATGCATTTAAATTAGAACGATAAATTGCAAAAGAATGACATCCCGCAGTAGACGGAGGTCTTTAGAAAAAATCGTTAATATTTAAGGGTTCCAAAAGCTGAAATACTCATCACTTTTGGCAGCCATCATGTCAGGTAAGGGAGCACATCATTCCACCATAAATTATTTTACTGCAAAATCCGTAATAATATTTCACAAAAATGAGCTTTCTACCTGCTACATGATTTCTTTTCAGCAGACATGAAGCACAACGTAATAAATCAAGTGAAAAATAGTTATGAAGCTGAATTTAATATTGAGTAACCCCCATCGAAAAATATGACAGTTTCCTAAAATCAGGTGTATAAAGGAATCGTAATTACTTTTGATTTATAGTGAAAAGTAATTGAAAACATCAAATTCTAAAACAGGATTTTTTTAATCGAACCTGTTTGGCGAGAAAGTTCGTAGTTAACACCTCAAAATAATTTCACCGCCCGAGCGGCGAGGTGTGTAACTATAGGGGTCATTTATTAATCGACTCTAAAAATCTGTTAATGGGAATTTGTAGCCATCATCTGGAAAACATTTTGTGCGCGGGGTGAATATTAATGGGAAATAAATTAAATACCAATGCCCCTCAGGAATAAGGAGTCTAGGGGTAAGTAATCCCAGATTAATTACGAGTTTACCACTTGGACTGCGAATTTTAACGATCCTTTCTTAGGTACCAAACCAGGTGGAACCAAAAATCATCCTTTTCTAACATGGTGACTGGAGCTTATTTCCGTCCAAATAAATAGTCTAGTTCCAAGAAGAAGACGAACGTTTACCTGGAAGTAAATTAGGCAATGAACCAGTGATGACTTGAGTTTTTATGCGAAAACATGTTGCAGAGGTAAAAAGTAAAAACAAGTGTATCCCGCTTTATGTTTTAGTATCCAACGGTCTCATAAAGGTCAACAACCGAAAGTGAGTCTGACCGGAGTAGGAGCTACTTTTTTTAAAATGCTAAGAGGTTCTATCACGATAAAGAATTACTTCCATGATTTTATACAAGTTTTCCAGCATAAAATATAACTGACCTCTCGAGTTAACGGAGATAGGTATCTTCTTCATGAAATTTGGAATTGAAATTTTAATTTATCACTGCATCAAAACTCACGACAGACACCAAAGTAAAATTATTTTCAAATCCCTCTATTCCCTAAAAATCCTCCGATTTTGCTTTCTGTCACTGAATTACCTAAGGCTATCAATCAAATACTTTAAAACTCATGTTTGACACATGACTGGCATTCAGTGTAGACAACAATGAAATTCAATGCAGCATGAAAAGCTTTTTTAGTCTTAAATTACTGGCACAAGTACCTCTGCTTCCGTTTTTATGGTCAGCATAAAGTTGAAAGAAAAGGAGTGAATGGGTACAATGCTACAACTTGCTAGAGTTGGCAAAGGCGTGGCCTGGCACTACCGTCCAAGGGTCATCGGCGTATGTCACTCCATTCAAAGCAACCCACATTGAGTAAACTCAACCTTATCCTTTACCATTGCCCGGGAATGATCTTTAACTATAATCATTCCAACCAGTAGTGAAAATGACAAGAAGCTAACACATGCGTTACAGGAAGCTGTATCCTCTCCAGTGGAAAAAACTGTGCATATATAAACTTTTAATGCAATAATTCAGCCATGCTAACTCAAAACTAACCCAAAAATACAGGAATGGTACAGGAAGTAGTGTAGCCAATACAATTTTATAAATTGTATCTAAAATGCTAGTCACCCTCGGATCCATCTCAATTTCTACAGCTACTCATGTTACAAAAAAATTGATACTTGCAATTATCAGTCACGTTATATTTAACTACCATGTTAGTATATGTTTCGTACTTCAGGATCTTGAGCAGGTGGTAAATATACCATATTCTTTGGTTGATTTGAATCTTTTTTTCTGTTTTGAGCACTCAAAATTCAGGGAGGAGTGAAAACAAATTTTCAATGTGAAAATATCGGTAATTCCTCTACTGCCTTATGCTGCATTTAGTAATTATCTACAATAATTTTAAAATAACAAAACATTTGATTGTATATTACATAATAATTCTGGTTCATTTAAATTCATTTCATTTATATTTTTATTCCATTATTCGAATGCCTTTTTCGACACTTTTATTCGTAGGTCCGTGAAACCCATCTTAGCTAATGCTAGTAAAAGCATTATAAATTTAAAAAATTTAATCTTCAGTTTCTTGATTGTTGAAATTATATTTTAATTTAGTTACACATATCTTTTTTACGAATTATATGGTGCTTTCAGTTCTTATATCAACCGATGTATATTATCATTCAATTTTATGATTCAAAGACAATTTGAGGTTTTCAGATCTTTACGCCAGTGAATCCATTCCACAAATTACATTAATCGATTAGTTAGAGCAATCCCCAATTTTTAGATGCTTACTAATTAACTTCTACTTATGTATTTACTGATTAATAAACAGCAGAGGACGATAAACACGAAGGTTTCAGGCTTCACTTTGTGAAAATCCATTCTAAAAATTAAATGAGTTGGTACTTTTTTCACAGTTTATTTCAACAAGTCAACCGGTTTCGTTGCATAGGCGATATCATCAAGCCTGATGATGTTGCCTTTGCGACGAAACCGGTCGACTTGTTGAAATAAACTGTGAAATAAGTACCATCTCATTTAATTCTTTAGCAGAGGTCTAATTTACGTTCAATAGAATGTTATACAGAATATCGAATAGTAATATCTTAAATAAATACTAACCCGGTCAGAATGTGAATCGGAGCAAAAAGCACTTGTGGTCAGAATAATGCTTGCGAGAGAATAAGTCATTCAGACAGTACTTCGCTGATTGTGACAATGGCCTTCACCCGTTAGTTTTAGCCAGCGGTTCCCGAGAAAAACCATCTCCTTCTTCTCCATATAATTTATTTCTTATACAACTCGTTTTTCTTTCAACAATGAGAAAAAAAGCGCCCTTTCCAAGCTCCCTCCATCAGGGACGGCTCTTGTCGCGGGTGAGAGAAGAGGCAGAGGGGACTCCACCCCCGCTTTTCATATAGGGGGGGCCGCGCCCTTCTGAACGGCCATTCACGCGGATGCCTCGTACATTACCTGTACTCCCCCACCCTCCCCCAACTCTCCGCTTTGCAGCATCCAGACATTATGCTCATTCCCTCCTGGTCTCAGCAGTGATCCGAAGCCTCCGATTCCTCCCACGAAACCCTCCTCACACCCATTACTCCCTTCATGGACCTGCCTGCCACCGTCGTCGCAGAACCTGGCCTCTTAGTCTCTCTCTCTCTCTCTCTTTCATCCTCCTCCTCCTCCCAACCTCCCCCCCCCCCCCCCCCGGCATATCCGCCGCTTTTCAAAAGACTCTCCGCTTCTATTCATCGCTGGGGCCTCCTGCCGAAGGAACAGGCAGCCTGCCTCTGCCCGGGTCAGTGTCGTCAATTTACGCAGCCCCTGCCGCCGCCACCACTTCCCTCATCAAGCCAACGGATATCCCCTCCCTCTCCCCCCACCGCCGACTCTACGCGATACCACCGAGTGTACACGCGTAATTGTCTCGTTTCGTCCGATTTACTGTGTTTGCGCGCGTGCCCATCAGGATCGCATCTCAAACGCCATTCAAGGCACTCGTGGACCTTTGAATGCCCATAGAGGCAGAAACACGTAATTTCTCGCCAGTGGAGAGAGAGAAAGAAAGTCGAAGAGTTGCCTCCTAGATGCTCAGAAAGTGAAATTTTCTACCTTTAAAAAGTAAAATATTTTTAATATTTTTAAAGAGCACTTCATGCATCAATATACATTTTATTTTGAGCTCAAACATAGGATTAATCTTATTATAAATTAATCTTTATTATATCATAAGCCCAAAATTATCAGCCTAATTAGAAAATCCGCAAAATCAGAAATATTAATGTGTGAGAAATATATATCATTTGATTATTACTTTTCTGAGACATGTATGCGATTGGAATATACGTACATTCATGTGTTCATATTAATGTGAATTCACAGATTATTCCTTTCTTCAAATCGAATGTTGCTATATTTGATGAACATAAGAAGATGCAGAGAGACAACTAAATTTACTCAACGTTTTCTTGGCTCATGCTGGAGTTGAATCGTTTGCAGAAAATAATGCAGTAAACGTAAATAAACATATCTGAGGAGAAGTCAGCTCTGGTATTTCGTAGCATACTAACAATTTTAACTGCGTACTCCAGGCATGATTGTTGTGACTCTCAATGGGAACAAACTCTTAGAGGTGGAAAAAATGCCATTAGATATACCATAGCTCCTCCAAATGGCGCAGGCACATGAAAATAATGAAGTTTGAATTAAAATGAAAATTTTTGTTCCCGTGAGTGTAACGCGCCAGAGTGGCAGACCTAACCAATGAGTCACTTATTGGTCAACAATATGAACGAACAGAAACTCAAAGAGCAAAGAGGTCATAAAGCGGAGCACGCCATCGATCGACAGACTAATAAATGTGCGAGGGAAAAGTGCGAAACTTTTTGATCGGGCCCAAAGTTAGAATAACAAAAATAAAGCCGGTGGGAGAGGATGAGGGAGAGAGAACCCATAATTTCAGCAAGGGAGGCACATTTCTCACCGTTCCATTATCTCCCCGCTCGCTCCACCCCACTCTCCCACCGACAAACCCCTCGCTGCCTCCACCCTTCCCTCCCTCCCACCCTCAGCACCACTCTTCATTTGGCCCACTCACATATGTGCCGGTCCAACACGGTACCTCGCACCTTTCAATAAACTACTCCCGCTCACATGCACCTCACGTTCTTGAAAGAGTTCGCGCCGCACCAAAAGCCGGGACGCGAAAGAAAGGATTCTGGTGAGGGTTGGAAGGCGGGCAAAAAATTGCCTTCGGGCGCGAACGAGGGGGGTTGGAGAGGGGAGAAGGTAGAGGCGGTTTAGTTGGGAAGTAGAGAAAGAGGGCGGATGGGCTCAACCCTAGCTTAACCACCTCACCCGACTTCACCTATACCGAGCGGACCATCCTTCAACGGTATTCTTCCTTCCCTTCCATCCCGAGAGTCTTCAGCACGATAAAAACAGTAACGCCTCTTTGCGTTTCGAAAGAGTGAAGGATGGGAAAATTAAAATGGGGAATGGAGTAACTGAAGATTGTGAGAAAGAGGAAAATCTTCTCGCTGCGTCCGCGGCGAATGGATAGGCGTAGGGGAAACGCGCTACCTGGGGAGTGACTGGAGGGGGTGGGCGAAGGAATAGGCGTCTGCGTGCTCCCTCAGGTATAAGTAAGTCTATTTACTGCTTAGGGAACATGCACTACAACGGCGATCCAAAAGGAGGTAAAAGCATGAACAGACGGAGCCCTCACGAGCGAACACGATGGGGAAAGCGGATTAACGCGATTTTTTTTAGGTAAGTGGATCGATGCAGAATTTCTCAGGCCAATAAAATGCATCGCTGACGCATTAATCCAAAAAAAAGACTAGGACTTTTGTTGAAAGATTTTTATTGCACGCAAAGGGGCTTGAATAGTAACCTAATTTGTAACACTGAAGCACGAAAAATGTTACTTGGATGGTGAATGGTCCATCAAACAAGAGATAAGAATCGAGAGACTGAAAGTACCGAAAGTGAAACCACTAGGTTTCGTCTAAGTTTAAGGGCACAGCTAGTAAAGAGAAACAAAAATTATGTATTTCTTATTCTTCCAATGTTTTACTTAAAAAGCTTTGTATTCAATACAAATTTTAGTGGAAATTAATAGCTAAGACTCAACAGTCCGTATCAACATCAGCAAGTGTGGATGATTAATCCCAGTAAAATTAAGGCAGTTAGTTATTAACGTATCTTGTCAATTTCCCTTTTCAATAAATGCTTCAGGATTTAGAAAAATATTTAAATGGCGCTACTATAAAAATTACCTTATTCTATCCCTTAGGAATACCGTTGGATACCCTACATTTCTGTTTTTTTACCAATGCCACCTGCAGTTGAACCGACAATATTCTACCACCACCTCAATAGTTTTCAATGCGACGGAAGATCTGATTGGAGAAAGTGGAGTTTGCAAATTACTGAGACCAAGACGCGTAAAATTAACGCACCAAGCTTGAGGGGTAGTTGTTTCTTTCCCTGTGTTGATTATGATTTCCCAGAAATATTTTATGCGAGTAAAATTACTATTTCGCTAAACTCGATATGACCGAAGGCCTTTCTAGGAATCAAATTCAACGGAATTTGGTTATTATGCCATCACCGTTTCCCCAAATATCGCAGTTCATAATCATCATAAAAGGCTATTTTTCATTCATTCGAAACTTTAAAAGTCCACTGTTGATAACGTGCAATAATATGTGATAGCATTTGGCTCACTTCACTCGGGAAGGGATCGGGTTGGTGTGGTAGTAGAATACTGGCCTCCCATTTCGAGGACCCAGGTTTGATTCCCGCGACTGGCGGATTATTGTGTGACAAACCGGTCCCTACTTTAGTGCCTAGTGGAGGGCATTTCAGGTTCAGTACTCCGTCCGTCGGATGGGACACTAAGCCGTGGTCCCCTTGGTTAACAGTAATGTCTAATGGCGGCTAATGCCGACGCCGGGTTTCTCTCCAACCTGAACACTCCTACCATTACCCAATTACCCACCTGCCTCAAATGGCGCAAATGACCTCAGCTGTCGGTCACCTCTTCTAAGTAACATAACATTTGCTCGGGATGACGTATTATGTCAAAATAGCGCCTAAGGTTTCACACGAAAATTGAAGCAGCTCTTGTGGAACTTGCATTCGATTGTGTATTATTAAGCAAGGAACGCAGTGCCGCTGAAATACATCGCACCTTGTTTCTATTGAAGGTGGCGTCGAATTTTTTTTAAGGTCTCACAATACTATCTGCATTTACGGTATTTCTCCGATCGAGAAATGCGATAAGCGAGACACCTTTCCCATCTGAGGTAGGGCTGCAATACATTTTCTGGCTCGACGTTCCACTACTATCTTCAAACAGGTCTTTCAGGGAGACCGCTGGTGGGGATGTTGCAGAAATCCTCCTTTACTCCTATTTTGGAAACTCAGTCACCTTTGGCCATTGTGCCAGGAAGCTCCAAACCTTCTTCTATCAATATTTCTGGCGTACTGACAAATTAATCACTAATCTATCCATGGTTTTCCATTCCAATCCGGCTCTTATCGGCGCTTCAGACTGGGAGAAAAGGTTAAAGATCAGAAATGGAAGGGTAGGGAGGTAGGGTAGAGAGAAACCCGTATTATCCTGCTCTCAACGAAAGCCGCCAAGCTTAACGTTCCATCCGATAGACGGAGTACTAAACTCGAATGTTATCCACAAAGTGCTTAATAATGGTCCGGCCCACCGAAAAATATCTTCTTATGCCAGGATTTGAACACCCCGGCTCTCTAGGTGAGAGGCTAGTACTCTCCTTCCCGGTCACTTTACCTAGACAACATCCTTTATCCAATCATATTAGAACTCTAGGAGATTAATTTCAATTCAGCCATCCATTTTCTCTAACTTAGGTATTTCATCAATTGCGCAAAGCACTAATGGAAAACGTCAGGTGAAACCTTTTCCTTTAATCAAGTGTCAACGACTCATTGTTATATCTTCTATTCACAGCTGTGTGCGGCCACTGAGAAGGAGCTTCATTGCCGTCCTTCAACGCATACTTGAACATGAAATAAGGCTCGAACGTAGGTAATTACCAAACTCAGCGCTGGAAGTAAGAGTTGATTTTGTGGCCGAATTTCGGACGTCAGGAGGAACCATTGAAAGGGAAATTTGCGCCAGAGTTATGAACCGAAACCAGCGGGAATAAAAATAAACGAAGAGCGAATAGAAGGGCCTTAAAGAAACTCCTTAACCAAAATGTAGTGGACACTCCCTAGGACCCGAAAATAATTCCAGCCCTCACCCCCCATCTCACCCTTTCTCACACGCACGGAAACGCGAATAAATATAAGCTTTTCTCTGTATCCCAATAGGAGGGAGGGAATCGGATGAGGACGCACCGGGACGAATTTCCCCGCCATCTTCAACCATCGGCTTCACATTCACACCCACGCCCCATTACCTTCCCATTGTCTCTCTCTCTCTCTTCCTCTCCTTCTCTTCACCCTGCCACCCTCACGACGGAAGAGAGGGCGGGGGAGGAGAGGGCGTGCTTTGGTGACTCGAGGGGTGAGGCTTCACCCGGAAGGGATGCAAATGTGCGGGGTGTGTGAGCTGCGAGCGTGGAGACGCGAGAATGGGAGGCAAACGAAGGACAGGACACGAGCGAGGAATATGGGCGAGGGTGAGGGAAGATATGGAGAGTGAGGGAGGAGGACCGTCAAAGTGTTCTTTTTTTATAAGGGAGTGTAGGGTGGACTTGGGAGGAAGAAGGGCTTTTGCTGGTGAGGAGGGGCACTCCCTTTGACGCCGCGGACCTAAAAACGAATAAATGTGCCCATTGTGGGGGAGACGGCATCGTGCGCTTGTGAGAGCGAGGATGTAGCTGAGTTCTAACGAACATCGGCAATAAAAATAGGCGAGGGTGCCAGTGGTTCCTATAAAAGCTTGAAGGGGCAGGAACACTAGATGGTGAATAAGCGTAAAGGAAAATGAAATAGAGTACAAGAAAAATGGGAATACATTTTTCGCAATGCAGCACGAGCTCTTTCACCCCTATTTTACCCGTTTATTTATGCTACTGCTACAACTTATTTGTAAAATTTTTGGTTCTAGTAATCAATGAAAGTTACTACAAATTTTCTTTCCGTTTCAGTCATAGATATTGCCCTAAAGGTAATAACAATTTAAGTATAATATGGCGTAATAATTGGTTAGCAGACTAATAGGAAAAATCATCTGTTTAAAGTTTAATCGTCTATAAATTCTATGTTTAGGTCAATTCAAACTTGCCATGATAGGCATAATATTATTAAGAGAATATAGAGTCATACATAACACAAAATTCTCTTGCTTATTTGCTACGTAGTGCAAATCACGTACCTATAATTACGAGAATTGGAATTTTGGAGGCATAAAAACAATTTCCATTTTTTTTTGCTTTTGTGAGCTACCAAAGCTAAAAAATTTCACAACCGGTATCTTAGAAAAATATATTCCCGTATTTATTGAGAGAGCGAAAGGATGAATGAGGCTCATTTACCTATATTTCTTAATATAACAATTAAATTAACATCATGGTTCACACAAAGCGACAGAGAAGGAGTAGAAAAGCAAACAACATTGACGGAAGAACGTGTACGGCCCGAAAGCAGCACGTGAGCTACGCGTGAGATGGAAGAGCGGTCAAAAATGATCCGCTTTACTCTGGGAGGGGAAAGCCAAAACAAAAGAGGTAACTCAGGAACCAATTAGGATTCACGTGTCTCCTTTCATCCACCCACCTTTCTTTTCTCTCCTTCTGGGAAAGTCAAATGAAGAGTTGGCGCCCTCACCATCTTCCTTTTCCGGCAACTATTCATTCATGAGGCCCTTCCCTTACACATTGATGCAGCCAGAGTCGCAGCTTATCATTTCTTTTTCTGCTTGTGACTTAGGGAGTAAAAACAATCCCTCTCCTTCACAAACCTCTTCCACGCCTGAGAAAATTATGCTACAACCCCCTACTCGCGTCTCTGTAGCGGATGGTGCCCTGGACAAGATGAATTCGAGTGGTGTGGTGGGGGGATCGGGTTGGAGTGGTGGCTAGAGTACTGGCCTCCCATTCCGAGGGCCCGGGTTCGATTTCCAACAGTGGCGAATTTAGAATTGGCAACCGGTCTCTACTTGAGTGCCTAGTGGAAGACATTTCAGGTTCAGCACTCCGTCCGTCAGATGAGACGTTAAGCCGTTGCCCCCTTGACACCTGTCGTTAAGAGCAGACTAATGCAGACACCGGGTTTCTCTCCACCTTTCCTCCATTACCTAAAATGTTCCTACCATTACCCAAGTACCCACTTATCTTAAATGGTCCAAATGACGCCTTTTATCGGTCGCTTCCCCTGAATAACTAACAAACGAATGATGATGGTCTAGAAGAGGCTTCAAAGAGAGAGGGCATATAAGACTCAATAAAAGTAAACACTAAATGGATGATAATCTATTTGGAGAATGACTCAGAAAGCTGAAATGGTATTTTTAAGATGACCGGTTTGAGTGACACAATTGTCGATTATCATTGGTCAATTTATATGGGAGCTTCTACAGCAATTTCCAGCGGGCCACTATGTAACCGCATGAAAACACACAAAAATAGAATATGAAAAAAGAGGAATAAAAGATATACTGCCGCAAACGAACAAAAGATATTAATGGTCATGTTAAGACCATTTGCAAATACGACAAACGACATCCTCATGGCAATTTAAAAAAATATATTCATGTAATAAATAAAATAACCCACAAAGCCTATAACAAGCTACATTTTTTGTTAGTCCGTAAATACAAAAATCCCACTTTAAGTTAGTAAACGAATATGAAGCTATATTTAAAAGTATTCGATTTGGATATCCTGGGCCACACCAGCATATGCATAGCGTGATTTTTTTAGAGGGTATTGGGGATTTTATTTTAAGAGTAAGTTTTGGATTTTCTCTTTCGTTTCATCCAGTTGACAATACTGGTGAGTCTGAATCATATCACAGGATGTCGGTTTGGGTGTTCCCTCTTAAGCTCTCGGCTTCAAACGAATTTCCTTGGGAGGTGGAGTTCGTTACACTCTGGTAGTGAAGAGGAAACCACTCACAAAGTTCCTATTACTGCCCGATCCAAACAAGGAGAAAAAATAGGATTGAATGAGTACCAATACCATTCAGAAATTTTACGGCGCCTTCAATGGATAAGAATGTCCGATATAAAATGCATAAAAGCATCGTGATTCTGTACATTTCACTACTGAATCAAATATCGGCATGAATGTAAAGCTGCATTTTATATCCAAGAACCCAGAGGCAATATATGCATAAGGCGCGGTGAGCACCACCACACATTTTTTGCCGAACGGAAGAAAAATTCAGCTCATGGAACACTTTGGCAGCTTTATTTGCGCTCGGGCCCAGGTGGAATGAATGGCTCTTAACTTAGAAAGCAGGAAAATATTTCGATTCGGTCATAAATGCACGCTGGGAGCACTGGGTATCAGAGAAAATTTCAAAGGTATGAGGAATAAATGTATGTGTATTGCTTATCCTACCAATATCAAGAGAACTTACGTGCATGATATCGGACATATAAAGCAGGCTGCTGTGGCCTGGTACATAACGACCTGGTCTATGGTTAGAGTAATAAATTTGGTCAAAATATGCAACAGCAGAGGCAGTAGCAGTATGCCATTGAGGTATCATTACCGAAGTCTAATACCACACTCTCTAAGGAGGACGACACCTTTTTAAATTTGCGATGAAACTTTAAATCAAATTACATATTTAATTTTTACTTGAACCAAATTACATTTCCAATTTATTAACGAACACACATTAGGGAAATTGATTTTAGTGAATACGCATCACTATAAAAAAAAGTCCGTTTGATAATGAAAAAATAGGAATAAATGATTTCAGATGCATATGGATTAAGGCAGAACACACTCGTAATCAAATTAATTTTCTTCGGTTTTTCAATGATTCAGGTCGACCATTGCTATTTATAATTGTCAAATAAACTTTCCGATAATTGCTGGCGATATAATAGCTTTATCGCGTATCAGAGTATCTGATGCGATTATTGCATGGTAATCTATCAAATCAGTAGGGAGTATCAAAGACTCACGATACGTACAACACAGAATTATTAGCGGTAAAAATCAAAGACTTGAAAGAAAAAAGCCTGTGAGTGCCAAGATCATGAATTTAGGGAAAATGAGTTTTAAGTAAACGAGGTAATTGTGAACAGTAGCGGCTGTTTAACCTTGTTATATTTTGATTGTAATTGGTAGTATATTTTCATTAGTGGCAGTTAGAGCCTTTAATACGTTATTGGGCTTGGTATGTAGTTCCCATTTTACACAAAACCCCCAAATTCCTTATTATGACACTTAGAGCCTTTTTATTTCGATTCTTCAATTATCCTCCACGACTTGGGATCATATCAGGCCAACACAACTCCGATTTAAGCCACTGGCAGCATCTTTAAACCAAATGGTATTTTAATTCCAATAAACAACAGAGAAAGAGCTGAGAATATTTGCGTAAGAGTCGTAAAAAATAACTCCTTTATCATTCTTACCTTTCTGGAGAAAATAAGCACACTAAAAGCACTACAATTCCCGGATTTTTTTGATATATTAACCTTCTTTTAACAGCATAAGCACAAAATTTTGAAAAAAAACTATCCAACTTTTGAGAAGTATTTGAAGCTAAGTTTTTTAAATGAAAAGGAAGTCCTCAGGCTTTACTTGTTAGAACCGCGTGATGTTAGCATGGAGAAATAACCATTTTGTAAGATTCCAAAATTTTATTGAGACACCGACTTAGGTTTCGATTGTAATAAAATCATCTTCAAGGTCTTCAAGGTGAGACCTTGATGATGATTGTACTACAATTGAAACCTAGGTCGAGTCTCAATAAACTTGTGGAATCTTATAAAGTGGTTTTTTCTCCTTGCTACAAGTTTCTTAAATGTGTGTATTTTTATCGTTGCCTTAAAATTCGAAGGGTTAAGTTAATATATATAGTTTTTTATTTGATATAATGAGCTTACATTATTTTGGTCTAATGTAATAAGTATTACTAATATTAGCGACATAAAGAGCAAGAATGTCACTTTGGCTTTATGGCTCAGAAGTTAGAGAAACTATTAGGTAAAAAACCCAAAGAGTATATTTAATATCAATGTGTTTTTGTCCATGACTTAGATGAGAATTGTGTGAATTTATGATTAAAGTGTGCGCATACTTTGATTCTTTGCAGAACTGCTAGTATGCATGTCTGAAATCGGCAGAACATGTTGATCATTTAAAAATATTTAGGCATAGTACTGCTACGGCTCTAAGAATAAGGTAATATTTGTCATCAATAAAGAGCTTTTTAATCCATGAAAAGTGGCTGTGCCAACGTGAACTGATAAATAATAAACCAATCAGCGTGTTTTTCACACCTGCAACCATATTTTTAAGCCTCATAATTCTCGCGATTATTTTAAAGTTGAAGTCCACTTATGCATGTTTACCGACGCATTACCGCATCCAAATCCCCACTTTTACAAGAACTTCCATATAACGCTCATTCCAATGGGCAATTTGCTCACAAAATTGATTCAAAATCTCTTAGCCGTAATATTACTCCCGTTTTGACGAGCGTAAAAAATGAACACATTTATCACGCAAGGTGTGATTATACCCTGAGGGCAGAGTGAACTGAATTCCGACGCCTCTCTTCAGAACATTCGGTAGCCGGCTATTAGGGAAAAATGCTCCACAATGAACAACGAACAGGGTTCATTATTATTCAGTGGTGGATTCGAAAAGTTCGTGCTTCTTTTTTTCCGGGAAGATCTTTAATTCGACTCCATAATTATATCTTAACTCCCTCTTTAAAAATCCAGGCGCGGCAGGCGCATACAGGGCCCCGCGGATGAAAATCACCCCTCGAATTCTCTTGAAAAAAAACCACGATCCCGAAGGGGTGTGAGAGAGTCTTTATTTTTCTAAAATTTCCTATTTAACGTCCTCTCCCTTTAGCCCCAGTAGCGGCAATACAAGGGCTGACGTCGACGTCTCATCCACTGCTACTTTCCGAATCCTTTGTCGTCTTCATCTCCGCTCCTCCGGTCCCTATTACTTATCGTTAACTCCGCTAATTTCCCCACCGTGGCAACGATTTCTTACCTCACCTGCCGCTTAACCCTAATACTGGCTTCCTTAGACGCCTCGATGGAAACCCGCCACATTAAAGTGAAGGGAGCGGTCGGAAGGGTGGGTCGTAACAATTTACATTCGTTTGAAACTGATTCGAACGTCGCCTTCGAAAAGAGGAGTCAAAGGAGTTGAAAAGTAATATAAAAAAACGAGTGACGAAAGCTAACGAACGGCTTTCACACCTCACATCCCTTAAGTCTCTCTCACTCCATCCACCAATCGACCGAGAATTCCTACTAAAAACTCTTTAGCATGTAAAAGAGTTGAGCCCGGGATATTGGTATGGGGTTCTCCCATCAAAGTCCATTTAAAATGGTCCCAAATAAACAGATGAACAGCTTTACGGAAGGCACCTTCCGAGAATACGACCTTCGAAGTGACTCCATTCGAAGGCTAATATGAAGTCGATTGGATGATTATATTTCGGCCATCGATAGAGCCTTCAAAGAAGGATGCCGTGTCTCAGAAATTAAGATCAAGACTCCCACATTATACTTTTGTGCTTCGGAACAGGATAGAAACTGGTGCCCGGTAATTCAAGGAAGTCAATTTACTGTTACCCCTGGCTCAATTTCTTTAGAGGGACAAGAGCAACAACCATAGCAACAAGATCGCAAAAACAGTACTTGACACGTCACGTAAAATAATTATTTTATTAACAAAGTCAATAAACAGAACCTTAAATTTCTTTACAAATTATTAGGTTCTGTACTTTTTCGAATATTGTTAGTGCAACGATGAGCGCGTAATGAGAGTTCTAAAATATCAGCTGTCGATTGCAGATGACAGCATGAGGGAAGATTTGTCAAAGGAAATTTTTCCAAATAATTTAAGATGCGTAACAATGTACTATGTGCAGTTTCTGTATCAAAATGACCATTTGAAGGAAAGTTGAAGCCCATAATTTTTATGCTTACTTAACGCCCTTTTCCAACAAATATATTGTTCTCCAACTCAGTATCCTTCATCTGTATTATCAATCCTATTCCTCTCACTTCACAAATTCCGATTATCCTAAACCCTTGAAAAACTCAGTGCCTATAATTATCTCAAACCACATATTTTCGTGGCATCAAACTCACCCTAACATCTCTCCATTATAAAATTGATAGTCTCACGTATCATTTGGTTTGATAGCACTTTCATTACTTACAATTTGTGCTTCTGCCAGACTTAGCACTTGTTAATTCAAAGTTTTTCATCTCGCCTCCCCCACTTTTCTCATCAACCAAGGCCTCAAGTCGTTTATTACATCTATTCATTATTATCCAAGGTCAATATGGCACAGAAAAATCAAAACCTCTTTACCTTGAAAGTCGGTACTCTTTCAAATAGAAATAAATTAATAATAGGCTTTTAAGAAATTCAGTTTTCATTATTTGCTAACATTCGGTGCGATACGCGTCCGTTTATAGATAGCAAATGGCAATAGATAATCAATGAGGTTTTTTCTTTTTTTCTTGGTGAGTAAAATAAACTGAGAACTGACAATAATTTCCATTTAAACTAAAATTATTTTTTATACTTTTTTCACAGGTGCATGCATAATTTTGCTAAATTACATACTTAACATAAGCGTTTAAGCCATCAATGATAGCCAAGTCTGCGACACAGTGACCTGGAAAACCGCAGGTCACAGTTACGAACCCTGAATACATGTTTGTCTTAGAATCAATCTTTTATTTTAATGGAGCAATATAACTTAAACGATTGGTACCCCTTGTCAATTTTACGAGTACTCTTATATGGCGCATTAAGTTATAACACCACTAAGTAAATTAAAGAAGTTCTTGAAAACATAACCCCTAGGTATGATAAAGAATCGCGAAAAAATGCAGAATTACGAAGGATTTTGAGGTCAATCGAGGAATCTGAAGTACCTCTCTTTTCACAAGGCAGATGAAGATTGAATCGGAATGGTGACTGGATGACCCGCTTCCCGTCCCTGCGTCTTAGGTTCGAATTCCGACGTATTTTTGAGTTTTCCACCAATCCCAATATTAATATGCGTTGAGGGATCTTCAGGTTCAGCACTCTTTCCATCGCATGGCATGCTAAATTGAAGATTTAGATTTTTTATATTTACATTTTCGTTACGTCTGTGCTAATGAAAGTGTCGGGTTTCTTTCTATCCTTCTTCCACTTACGAATTTCTTATCAGTTTCCGAATAACATCTAACCTTAATGGTGAAAATGGAAAATGAGCTTATTCACCGGTCAATCACACTGATAACAGCAACAATACTGGTGAAATACCATGATATTCAACTGTAGAGCTTTTGCTACTGGTTGTAGAGGCCCAGCAGCCAATTTTTCCAACAGTGTTTGTCCAGAAGTCTGACACAGATTAAGAGGTTTACTGAGGATCAGATGATTCAGGTCAAACACAGGTAAAGGCAAAGGAACTTCTTCCTCCTGATACTCATATTTGCACTTCAAACGCCACTGCGCTTAGTATGTACCTACTTCATGAGCTGTACCTTCACCAAAAGACCCTATATATTGAACACTATTTTAACTTTATTCAGCAGAACAGGGAAAATACGAAGTGAATTACGTTGTTAGTTATTTGGCATAAATATATCCCAAAATCCGTAAATAAATATCCGTACCCAAAAATTTTTATGGGGTGGGCGGGGCGCTATCTGTCCGATATTTTGCAATGTGTAACAGAAATGTTATTTTAATGAGTATATTTTGAATGTTTTAGTAGGCCATATTAGTTATCTCTCTGCGCATCCTATAAGTGGCCATATCAGATTTACAACCAATAATAGTCAGAAAAGGTTAGGCCTATGCTAAGTTAGTTGTGTCACAGATAAAAGAGCCTTTCTTTTATCTTCGGTCTTTTCATACTAGAATAAGACGATGTAATGAGTTTTTTTTTCTATTTTTGCAATGGCTGCTACCATGTGACTGTGACTTGTCAATTAAAGATTAAATTGGGTTTAAATGGGCGGGCCCCTTTGCCCTCCCCTATTCCCCTCCCCCCACCCCCTCCCCTTGGGTGCGCCACTGAATATATCTTTGATATTATCAAAGAATCGATCTCTCGTTTTGAATTTCCACTGAACATTTTTGCACACCATCATCGCAAGTCAACAATCCTAAGACAGGATTGACGCAGCTCTCCACTAGATTCCCCTACCAGCTCTTCATATTTGCACAACTATTCTCGTTCACACCATTCACTACTTGTTCCATATATCTCATGCGAGACCTTCCTTCAGCATTTCTCTCAAATACTTTTCTCTTGACGATTAAATCGTGTATAATGTCTCAATGCATGGCTGATTAATTTATTCCGTTTTCTTTGCGAAGTTTTCGGCGGACCACATTTCCTCCACTCTTTTTAGGACTTCATTGTTTGTCCATCATTCGATCGATTTTAACTGCATCATTCTTATATCTCGCCAGAACTCTGCAGGTGTGCATATCATTATGCATATAAGCTAGTTCATTTCTATAGTTCTCAAACATTACTTTCACTTTTTTGCATAAAGTTTCCTATTTTACTCAGAGCGTTATCATGAATACATTCATACTCAGCACTATTTTATTTAAATGAGCAATTTCTAATGGTGTAGTAGATACGCTGGAAACCTTAAATTGCGTCATTTATATCTAAAAAGTGCGGAACAATTTCGCGAAGGTTTCGCAGCAGCAGCGGCGATGCTTAGGGAAGCATTTAGACTCACTGGCACCCACGAGAGAACACATCCCATCGTTCCAAGCCATTAAGCCCTAACAATAAGGAGCTATTTACGCCGCACTTGGAACAGTGGCTATCCAAAACTGTTCCGTACATATACTGGGAGCGTTAATACAACGTTCAGGTGGGAGGTGGGCCTACCTTCTCCCGCGAGGAGGCCGCAGTAAAAAATCTCTCGAGGGATGAGATGACGGGCTTTTGCTACTGGGAGGTCTCGAGGAGCCCCGACTTTTCCATTCCGTAGTTCACTTGTTCCCACCGCCTCCTATGAAATCGAGCAGCATGACTCCACCTCGCCCTCCCAGTTCGGCTTCCGCCCTCCCCGCAATCCACGGACCCAATCCCCTTACGTCCACGCCCACCCACGGAGACGGCGGCGGCGGAATTATTCCCTCGGCTTTAATTAGTGGTCATTCTAATCTCTTTTTCTTCTCGCTCAGGAGTCTCACTCGAGCTCATCCACGCCCCGGGCTATTAGCTGCTGTTTGCGCATACAGAAATGGGGGAAAAGCGGAAGCCTTCCTCCTCTGAAGTCCATCTCTTCACCGCACCCAAACCGAGGGCCTCAATCTTAAAGCCTATAGCTCCAAATTGGCTCCTCTTCCCCCCTCCCTTTCCAATGTCCTTTAATTCGTAATGTTCTATTTTTTCCCCTCCCCCAACGCCTTTCCTCCCTGCGTCCTCTCTCTGCCTTCGGATCACCATGTCGCGAGGGGAACTCGACTTCCCACTGCCACTCTCTTTATTTCTCTCCGCCTTTGCACCCAGCTTAATTATTTTTTTGTGTGTGGTCTTCCCCCTTGAACGATGATTTTTTTCCTCCTCCATGATACTCGCTTGTCGGCGCCCGAAAAGGTCATTTGTCGTCGGGTTAATTTAGAAGGCGACGATGAAACCTTTTAACGCAAAGGGAATAAAAAGCGCAGACGCGGTTCATTAATGTATTTTTCAATTCTACGTCGTCAAGATACGTATTTATTGCAAGAACTAACGCTTCGGACGTTGGTTGGGACCCGTTTGGCAAGAATCCTTCAATTATAATGAGTCACACACTACGCAACACCACAAGCGGACGAAGTAATTTTCCGCGACCTCCGCAGTATAATAATCCGTTTTATGCGCGACAATATTAAAAATATTCACGAAAAAAATCCAAGAAAATAATCGAATACATTTTCAAAGTCACTTAAAACTTTAAAATGCCTATGTATGTTATGAGTGAGTGCACCAAATTTAAATTTGCGATATTTCAAACTTTCCTCTTTATCTACCATCAATGCCCAAATTGACTCATTTTAGCCACCACTTCTTGAGGTCTACTCTACCCTTACTTCATAAAATATTTATTTTCCCTAGTTTTCACGAAAATTGTTTTTTCGTAAAGGTATCAATAATAAATAATGCCATTTAGGCCGATTTTAAATGCATTTACTTTCTATTAACAAGAAGTGAATAATTTGTAACTTACTACAATCTTTATTATACCTCTAGGTACCGGTTTCAACGTCTTCATGTCATTGTCAGAAGGTTCACTTAAAAAGGTAGAGGTAATTTAAAAGGTTTGAAAATTACCAAGTAGCTGTTCACTTCCTGTTAATATGGATAAATTCCACAAAGTTTACTCATCCAGGATTAATTTTATTTTATATTTACTCTCGTTTGCGTTTACTCTTAATTCGATATACTACTGTCGGAGCAGAAATTCTGTGCACTCGAGTTTGAATACAAATAACAAATTTACAGCTAGGCTTACAGAAAAACTAATCACACCGTAGCTTTTCTTACTTCATTGTGCGTTATTGAGTGGCAACTCTAAATTTTTAAAACATTTTCATATTTTTTACAACGGTTGTGACGTAAAAAGTGCCTGTTTTTGACGGTGTTCGAGCAAAGCACCGACTTTGATGACCCGTAAATCAATACCAAGTCGTTCAATTGCAACCAAAGCTTAAATAGTTTTAGGTATACGTGTTTTCTATGCATACTGTAAGTTTCTAGCATGAAACCTTAAAATAAAAAGAGTTGTTATCAATTTTATAAAAAGTTAGCAATTCGATACTGGGGTGTCGTAGAATTTCGTTCTTGGTGGCGTTATAATCCGCATGTCCTGAAAGTATCCAGTATATAATTGTCTAATATTTCAACACATGTCCATCATAATTTACAGATCAGTTTCATAAATCCATTGAAGCAGCAGTTAGGTTTCATCTAATTTGGCTGATTCAAATCGTTTAAAAATAATAAAAAGAATGAAAAATTAATACTTTATCAGGGTTAAATCCACTTTTCAATGGTAGATTTCGGCTTGGAATTACTTCGAAAATTTTTGAGTGCTGAATGTTTTTTAACTTAAGTCTTCAGGTAAATAAATTTCGATTCGGTGAATGAATTTATACAAACACATGATCTGTGCAAAAGTAAGCGTGATCTGATTTCCGATATTTGACGTTATTCAAACTTTATGACAATAAGATACTGTATAAAGAGGGAAGTTAACACAAATAAGTTGAGAAATACATGATAACAATTTTCAATTAATCACACTAATACATTAAATAAAGTGGTGTCTGTCTGTCTGTCCGCCGGTTTTGTGTTCGCTACGCATCTCCTCAAAAACTACTGTTCAGTAGTTTTTGTCAGAGAATGGCTCAATCGGTTCAAACCGATTGAGCCAATATTTTGTGGGATTTAAGCCTATGCACTATAAAGTGTTATAGGCTATATAAAAAAGAATCAGGGCCCGGTACGATTCCTGGCGCCAATTAGGCCTGTATTCACATTGGTTTAAAGCACAAGAGTTTTTTTCTTTCGCTCATTAAAATAACTAAATATAAATCGATGTCTTCCATTTCTTCAGTATTTAATGGAAAAATATTTCAACTTTCTTTCTCTCTTAACCGATTTACACTATGTTGTCGAGGATTCTGGAAAATGTGTAATTTACGTTGAAATTTACTGTTTATTTGGTTCTTTTCCGAGCGTTGCTAAGGCCTTTGCCGCTGTCGTCTGCGAAATGAAAACATCGCTGATGCTTAAACAGTTTGCCGAAGAGGGATGCCTTAACGAAATTGTGCTTTTCGCGAGGATATGAGAAGGTACTGAAGGCATTTTGAGCTATTCGTGAAGCAAGGTCAGTCATATTTTTCCGCACAAAGGTACGTGATGACTGCTAGTACTACTCACGGATTTAGAAGGATTGCATTCGGTTAAAATTAGGAGTATATAAATAAATACTTCAGCGGTGTTCAAATTGTCAATGTTTTTTATTTGTATACGGGTTTGTGAATTTGAACCGATCAGGGACATGAATAGAAGAGATGGAACGCTTTGGAAATCGTCGTCGATGGAGAAAGCTTGAGATTTGAGATAGCTTGACAAAAACTAGGGAATAAAATCCAAACCCCAATGGAGCATAATTTCTCATTTCGTATCCGTGGGATGTTCATTGCAATGATGCTAAACATTTTCGTTCAAAAGCGATGCCGTTAACAGCATTTTTCTTTTCGTGAAGATGTTGAAAGGCACTAAGAAAGGTATAGTATCTAATTTTTGAATCTAGATTGGCCATTTAGTTCGGAAAAATCATACGGGCTTACTTTTCGCGCTACTCCCAGATCAAATAGGTTGCCATTCGGTAAAACTAAAAGTATTTAATTGAAAGTTTCTGCGGGGTTCAAAAGGTGAATATTTTATGAATTTATACCGTATTTTGAAGTGGACCGCTTTCAAAATTGTTGTATTTTGAGAAACAAGAACGTGATAAGAAACGTTAATGAAGTCTTATGAAGTCTTAACGTCTTATCAAAAATGAGAATAGCAAGATTGAAAACAAATTGTGGGGTAGTTATACGTCAAATATAAAGTAGAAGGTGTAAATATGAGAAACCGAGCGATAAGAACCTGGTAAAACTGGGCTATGTATGTACTAGGTAATAAGAATAGAATTTTCTCTTATTGCAATGAAATACATTAATACGTATCTGTAGGAAGTTCATTTACGCCACTGTCATGAAGTTGGAGAATTGAGACAAGCATAACATACATTACAGGCTAGAGAAAAAAATTGGTTGCCGAAGGGGCGTATACTATCATTCCCAAAAAACCGAATGTGGCCTCATTGTCAACAATAGACATTCGTATGCACCCCCAAAACCTCCTTTGTTTCTTCTGACCTCTAAGTTTTTTAAATAAAATTCTTATTCTTGAAAAGGCCCAGGTATGAGTTCAGGCAGTAATTAGATGTATAGATTGCTTTATATAATATATTTGGTTCCGATAGTGACTTGGAGTAATAGCTAGATGCAAAACACAAGTTTATCATAGCCCCTTCATGAAAAATGTTAAATTTCTTAATAAAATTTGTAATTATTATATTTCTCCTTCCTGTCGAATTTCAACGGGCACCTTCAGCTAGTATACTATAAATCTGATAACACGATATACCACAGTAGTCTCACATTCTGCGGCTGGAAGGGCTTTTAAGATACACTAAGTAGTTGCCAGGAAAGATAGGAAATCATGGATCCAGTCTCGAGCAATGATGAAGAATTTGTCTCTGGACCAAGAGTATAAGTAAGACTGTGTGATACAGTATTTCCATTTATGATTTAATTCTTAGCACATGTTTAAGGCTAATTCGATATTCATACCTACTCTCAATGACTTAAATATAGATTTTAGCCCTTTTTTTCAAGAACAGCTAGATTTAATCCAACTGGATAAGGTAAAACATAGCTCAAACCGTAACAAGAAATCAATAGACTGAATTATCCAATTATTTCGGAGTACCACTCTTTAGTTGTACATAGAATGAGCACCCACGAATAAACCAGACTTCTAATCAATATTTTTCTGTAATAATTATCATACTTTATTGAACCTTGGATTTAGCCATGCTGGTAAATAAATATAAGGGTCAAATGATAAGAGAGTGATTTAGAAATCATTACATTCCCCAAATATATAATATACTATAACAATGATAACTGTTGTCAGATGATTATCGATTTTCTTATGATGACCCTAAAAAAATAACTACTATTTGAATTAGATAAATATCTAATACAAAATTAAATATAAAAGAGTCTATGAAATTCCTACACATTGGCAATATTTAAAAGCGAACATTTTTTGTCAACCCGTATTTCTGCCGCCAAGCGGAAAACAGCCGCCCGTTAACCTAAATTCTGCACGAGCAGAAAATTACCACACAGCAGTAGCGCAGGTCAGCCCTTAAACATGGCACTTTCACGCACTTCACACAGGTTTTAACGCATGTCGGGGTCAGCCATTACTCAGTAGTCACATCTCTCACCTAACCTCTCATCTCTCTCTCTCTCACCATCTCTCTACTTTTCGACATTTCATGTAAATACCGAGTTTTCTGGCAAGGAAGCCGTAATAGTCTAAGGAAAACGCCAAGGTATGTTTGAAAGGACGGAAATACTATTAACGGCGAAGCCAATACGTTCTTCACGCCGACAATCTCAAACTTGCCGTAGAGGCAAAACAAATGTCCTCATCTCCCACATAAAACCAGGTCACCAGAGCATTGCCGGTTTTAAGTTCAACTGATCATTACATAGAAATACAGATATTTCAGGAATTAACACATTAATTGATAAAACCCGAATATACTACACGCACTTCGGTACCAACATGTATGGTACCATTCATGAATATAACTGGTACCAGTACTGGACAACAGGAGGGAGTCTCATATTAACTTGGGTATTATTTGAAAAAAACAATAAAATCTCAGTAACAAACACAAGTTTACACAAAAACAATCTACTCGTATTCATCATATTTATTAACTTCCTAGAGTTAAGAAAAGAAAAATATGGTGATAAATGCATTCAATGGGTAAGGTTACTGCAAGCTCCCCAGAAAATCTCTAACTTTTAACTAAAAATAGCATAATTTACCTTATATTTGTAGCATTTGCCACAAATACTTTCAGTGCCATCCAAGCCACAGTCTGCTCCACTTCAATTCACCATGGGGTACTATGGAATAAGGAATTAATTAATTAGTATGCAATTAAAACTCGAGCATAAAGAATGATACTCATTAAAAGAAGGCGCAAATCGTATCGGCCAAATGAATAATAATATTGGAAAATAAGAACTGATTAAAACTGGCTAGTAATAATTATGTAACAACTCATTAACTTGTCTTTATTTGTGACTAGATTGCAGAATACATTATTCCAAGAAACTTGTGTTTGCTAAATTCCCTGAGATGGTGCCTCAACCCAAATTCATAAACATTAAGACCAACTAATGCGTCATGATTATGCTTTTCCCTACAGAAATGCTTACTCTTTCAACAAAAACAATCGCTCGTTTTAAACAAACTATTATTAATCTACCTACCAGTAGGTGAATTAGATTAATAATACTTGACTCTAAAAAATGGATTTGATAATATGGTAACGACCTTTTCAATAAATACCCTAATTCAGTGTTTCTTATTGTTTAACCTAGCTCTATGATATGGTGCTTCAAAGCCTTTAATATCCGAATTGATAGATATCACCAGAATATAATAGTTTGTCATAGATAATATATCACCAAGGCATTATCTAGAATATGTAGAAGCAATTGTAGACGACGTCACTTCCAGAATTTCTTTGACTTCGACTAAACTTGGGTAAAATTGATAAAATGAATATTATTGCAGTATTTCTTTATGCAGCCTTTCGCAGTGAAATACTGGACTGAAACTTCTTCCAAGGATCTCCCGCGTTGGTCCATATTGCTGGACAACACTTTCGCCAGAGTTGCAGCTCCAATCGGTGTCTTCAGGTCAAGTGATTCACGAACCTACGCGGGAGATATCCCGGTACATATTCCAATCCAATACTTAATATTTTCCGAGAATCAATCTTTAAAATTACCTTAAGCGAATTTATGAGTGAGCGAGGTAGAAAGTAGTGCTCTGAGACTTAAACGTAGGCCATGATGAATAGGTATGTTTCTACCCGAAAAATATAAAGGAAGACCTAATAATAGCTTAAATGTGATAATGAGTTGAATGATCAATTAGTTCAACTATACAAATGGTATCTGTATTCGTCGCCGTAATAATACCTGAAACCTCGCGCGGCATTTCAAAGTGTACAACACAACGGCTTCATGAATAAAACAAATTAGAAAATATTTTTTACCACGGAAGGAGGTATTGGCGACCTTGGTGACTTTCATCCTTTTTGAATTCAATTATAGAACTAGAATTAAAATGGAAGTGTAGTCGAAATAAGCCATCTCTCCTCGAGAGCGAAACTGAAAAAAGACACAAATAGCCTTTAAGTATAGCTTGTAGTCCTTTCAGTGTGGTATTATCACCTTGGCCGGGCATGTGAAAAACACCATTTATTAAATCAATCTTTTTTTGAATCTACACCTCGACCGCTACCGTAACGGGTGATTTGACAATCGACTTCTATAACTCATTCTCTCTTAGGTATTATTCTACTTTCAGGTATTACAGCAACATATCCAAAGTAAATGGACAAGAACCACATCAATAAATTTAAAATCGCCTCGCCTGATATTAATTGCAATGATTACACGAAATTAAATGCATGCCCAAAAATATACGTATGTTTTGGCAGGCCCGGGGTACGGTCTGCCTCTGCGTGTGTTGAACTTTTGAGGCAGCAACCATTAATTGAATTGGTTCGAAATAAATTATATGAATGGGTGGAATATATTTAAGGGGTTGATTAATGCACCGATTACTGTGGAAAGATTACCAACTTAAGCTGTGCCCATAAAATCTATAGTTCTTCTTTAAGCAATTAGCCATTCAAGATAAATCTTCCGATGACTACAAATCATGCAAGGGTATGAATTGGTTGAGATCCATATTGCTTCATCAATTTGAGGTGAGAATTCTTTCTTACAGCGCAAATAAGAATGGGAATAACTAATCCTCGCGCTATCACAGAATGCTCATAATTGTAAATAAAGTATGTATTATTCACATCCCCTATATGTCACCTGTTCAATTAATATGCTTCATTCTGGATTAAAACGTCATGAATCATGGTTATGAAAAGCCAGTTGCTATGCAAAACGTACCTACACTTCCTTTTCATACATTTCATCACATTCTGTCACCAATTCAGCTCAAATGCTACATTGACCACAGAAATAATGCCATTTTTGGCAGCAATTTCTAATACTCCACATAGCAAATACATTAGAGAAAGTGGACTTAAAGACCTTAATTGCGTCATTTATTAGGTGATATGTAATAGACCGATACTAATTGATAAATAATAAACCTGTTGGAATTGTTCATTTAAAAAATATATTTTAGCATAAAAAATGTTTATTAAGAATGTTTAGGCCTATGATACTTGTAATTCGATTAACGAATTACCACGTTATCCAGTTTGTTTAACGGCTTCAAATAAGAATACGTCAAAAGTATATTGCAATATCAGAAATTGGTGTCAAGTGAGTTAATTGTTTTTAAAAATTGGCTCGGTGGAAATTAATTTTCACTTTCAACGTAAAGTATTCTTTAATGTGAGTAACAATTGCGGCACCATAATCGAGAAAAATGTGACCATAATGTCAAGTGTTCACCATTCTTGCTTCCACAACGTTTGGTCCAAATAAGTCAGGCAAAAAACATTACTTTCAAATTTAAGAGAGTAAATTTAATTTATAAAAAGCTCAGTAGTATAGTAAAATAGATATACCATCAAATTATTTCCACGAGCAATACGTGGTAGTAGGTAATCAAATGGAAGTTGCCAAGAAGATCCTTAATAGTGAAGGTAGGAATAATTTTAGGCTTCATATATGGCAAGTAGACAAAGTCATAAAAGTAGGCTTAAAATAAGATGGATGATGGCATTTAAATGGTCATACATCTATCCGCATCAAGCCATTAAATGTGCATTGCACATGCGTAGTTTTTCAGTAACTCTTGTATAGTGTGTAAAATTTAACTTTATATCGTCTGTCCCGTATGATTTTGCGACTAATTTATAATGGACTGCTACAGTATATATTAGTTGAATGTACATTTTGGTTGTTCCATCATAATACGATCTCTTGCCATATATCCTCCAGGTAGCTTGCAGGCCCATAATACGCGTAGATGTAGTAGATTCAAATACCCAAATACGTGTCGTTGAGGTCAATAATTAGCACAGAGGTGCGTTGCATTACCCTCGCAAAACCACATAGGTGAAACATAGTCCACCTGATACGCTAACGGCATACGACCTGGACGAGCCCTCATCACGACCTACGTGACGATGACCGGTAACGCCAGACGCCATCACTCCCTCCCCGTGTATCTGGAGGTGCCTGCGCCCGGTTGTTGAGCGGCTACACCCGTCGAAGAGAGGTCACTGAGTCAGTGGGCCCGTAGCGGGACGTTATGTTGAGGAGGGGCGGGATGGGTAGCCTGAGGGAACGGCTTCGGGGATACGACCGCGGGAGCCGGTGGACGGCGAGAGGCCACGGCGCCAATGATACTGCTCTTTTTTTTTCTCTCCGAAGATATTCACGGATTCGTTCGAGGGAGTCTGTCCGAGCAGGGCGGGCGTCGGCTTTGACCGCCGAGATGAGGAGGGGAGAGGACGCATAGGGAGGGAGGGGGGGAATCGTAGAGAATCGGCAGCAAGCTGGAGACTCCCGTCATAGTGATGACGACACATGTTGCCCGGTAGGTTGCATAACAGGCAGGCTGAAAACTCGTGCGATAGATGGAGACACTATGCAGACAGAGCTCGGGAAATCCATTTCCAGGGGACCGATTATCAAGCTCATTTGCACCATTTATGGGACGTTAAACCGTGGTCACCTTGGTGTCTTTCGTAAAAGTAAAATAAAATACTATGTATATTCCACACTATTTGTGGAATAGTGTGGCATATACATAGTATTTTATTTTACTTTTACGTAAACGTGCAGTTCCACCAAGTTACGCCTGAAACTGTGCAGTTTATTGGCGTCTTTCGTTTAGAGCAGGCTAATGCCGATAGTGGGTTTCTCTCCACCTCTGAAACGGCTATATGTGCGGGTACAAAATTAAAAACTTTGATTATTACTAAGAAACTGTAATTAAAGTAATAAATCCCCCGTACGGCTAGCTAGATACAAGTTAGCACACCAACCCGATTACTCTGTCAAAATGAATTGTCGGCAAATTTTGCTACATCATCAAGGGTCAACCATCCTAGGATTGGCTTGACGCAGCCCTCCACTCGATTCTTCTATTCTAACCTCTTCATACCAACGTAGTTCCTCGCTTTCACGTCCTTTACGACCTGCTCCATGTAACTCATACGAGGCCTGCCTCTTCCATTTTTCCCGTTCACTTTTCCCTCGACGATTCTCTTCATCAGGCCATCGTGTCTTAAGATATGGCCGATTAGGTTGTCCCGTCTTCTTTTCATAGTTTTCAGCAGACTTCTCTTTTCTCCCACTCTTATTAGGACTTCTTCATTTGTCACTCGGTCGATCCATTTTATCTTCATCATTCTTCGATAGCACCATATTTCGAATGCTTCAACCCTTTTCTTCTCCGCTGCTGTCATCGTCCATGCCTCACTGCCGTAAAGGAACATGCTCCAGATATACGTTTTGATGAATTGCTTCCTTACTACCAAGCTTGTATTTCCAGCTGTTAGTAGATTCTTCTTTTGAAAGAATGCCCTCTCTGCCTGGGCTATTCTACTCACTATTTCTTTCTTGCTACTTCCATCGTTGGTTACTCTGCTTCCCAGGTAACAGAACTCTTTCACCTCTCCAGTTTCTGTTTTCCTAGTTTAACGTTGGTTTTGGCCTCTTCTTTCTTGCTGCTCATCAATATCTTAGTATTTTTCTTATTGATCTTCAGCTGATGTCTGGCCATTGTCCTTTCCATGGTTGTTAGCATCTTATTCAGCTCCTCCTCTGTCTCTGCTATGAGAGCTTTGTCATCAGCGAATCGTAGCATGCTGATTGTTTCTCCGTGTATGTTCACTCCAGAACACTTCTCCTTGACTTCATTGATGGCTCTCTCAATGTAAACATTAAAAATTACGGGTGACAGTGCACAGCCTTGTCTCACTGTCTCACACCTTTCCTTATTCTTGCTTCTTCACAGCTGGGTCCAGATTTAATCACAGCTACTAGGTTTTTATACAAACTGTGGCCAATTTTTCCATCATTGTAGGAAACACCAATTCCTTTCAGAATCTCAAGCATTCAGAATATCAATTTTGCTACAGTCCTGAATATTCAACCAGCGAAAAAGAGATGATTCTGGTACACAGAAGTTTCATTCACCATGGAGCATAGAAAAAAAGATCATACCACCAAGTTTTACGCCAAGTTTCACATCGAGTACAGAGAGCTTACATAGCAGGGAGAAAAATTAATTGTGGTGATTCACGCCCTGTAATATGTCTTGATATTAAACGAAGCCAAATGATAATGTATTTTCAAGTGAACACCAGTGATGACAACTTCAGACAGGAACAACTTTACTTAGGAATAACTTTTTGGAAAGGAATTCTCACTATACAAGTCGAGTTTAGAATCAGAAGAGGGCAAATAATGAAACCCCTTAGACTTATCTCTCATCGCAATTTGCTCATTGTAATCACATAGCAGGCACAAGCATAAAGAAGCATTCTCCAGATTTAAGTTCAAATAAAGTGTCCCCAGTTTTAGACTTGCATTTCCATCGGTAACAGATTCGGTTGAATGCTCTCTTCGCCTAGGTTTTGTATTGAATATTTCATTATTGTCTCAGTTTCTTAGATACCAGCATTCCCTCACCTCTTGTTGCTTTTGTTTCCTAAACTTTATATTGGTGTTGTCCTCTTCCTTTGTAATGCATACAGTACCATTGTTTTCTCTCTATTGAACTTCAGGTGATATCATGCCCAGGTCTTTTACGCGTTCACTAGATTCTCCCTTAAAAATCTTTTCATGTATATGCCTTGGTAACTACATCGTCAGATAATTGAAGCATTCCATTTTCACACGTAGAAATTTAGTCTAGAACTCTTCTCTATGATTTCTCAAATGGCTAATGGAATATACGTACACATCAAAACTGTGACAGAGAATTTAACATCTTGTTATTCCTTCCTTCTTCACCGCTCGGTCTAGACTTGATCTCCTAATCATAGCAATATCTACATTTTTATTTATTTTTTTATCCAGCAACATCATCAAGTTAATATGGTTATTTTCAGAGTAATTCTATATGCAATTACCGAGAGCGGATGTTGGAAGCCAAACCAAAGGATATCAGTCATAAAACTTTTCAGTAATCTTGGCATAAAATAAACATAGTCATAAAATTTAGAAAAATTATCCCTATTTTCATGTGATTTCACGCTGTATTACTATTGTCGAATAACTCAAAGAAAAAGAATGACTGCTTATTTCATTCCACCTGTTCTTGTTTTTATAACTTCAGTGATATTCAGGATGATTTTCGCTTTATTATGTACACATTACTTCTGCCAAATACATGATTTTATATATTGCTCCTCTATTTACAGAAAGAAAGTACATTTTTGGAAAAGGCATGTTATTGAGAGTAATGAAGGTATTTATTATTCTTAGACGACCTTCTTCAAAGATAAAACTTCCTAAAATAATGAAAGAAGACGATGAACCGGAAATTAAATAATTAGAAATTAAAAAACAGAAAAAGCGGCAGGTACACAATCACTTTGAGGATGCATTGTTTTAAAATAATATGATTCTACAAGGGAAAGTTAAAGAATAATTCAGGAAAGAGCCCTTAAATTAGCTACTTATCAATGTCCATGACCTTTAATTCCTCAACGTCTTAGAGCTTTTATTTATGAAGTAGTCATATCACACCTTACCAAACCTACTCTTAGTACTATTGTCTTTCATTTACATAACTTGGCAATTCATTTGCATTCGAGTGTCGCATTGATGAAGACCACGCCTTCAGAGCGGGAACTATCGCTAAGCAACACAAAGGCCCTCAATTATAGCGCCCCTTCTTCAATCGAATTAACGATATTCAGAAAATATCGATTAATCACATTGATTCCCTTGCAGCCTATTATTTCTCGATTCGGAACCAATGACACACAATAAATCAGGTAAGGCTGGGCTCGAAAAGACTGTGCTTCAGTTATCACAGGCATAATATTTTTAAGAGCTTTTTCTCCCCACTTTGAATTAGTTATAAAAGTGTCGCTCTACGTTGTAATAACAATTTATTCCTAATGAAATCAAGCATAATTTATGGCATAAATTCTTATGCTCCATACTTCCTCGCAAGCGATTCCTATCAATTTTGAGTTACTACTTTTTGAATCTAATAAAATACGTAATATTAATTATTCCGTATGAAAATTATGCGTACTTAAAGTTATTCGTTCTTGTCATTGGTTTGTCATTTTTGGGGCATCCTTTCGTTGATGTAATCATTTTTTCTTTGCAATGATTAATTTCAAAAATTAAATATACAAAACGCCAACACTCTTTGATGATAGCATAAATTTTGATGATAGTTAGCATACATTTCAACCACTTATTTTTACCTTGAGACACTTTACATTTGTCTTTAGTGCGTGTGATAGGAAAAACTAATTCTATGAAGCAATTGAAAGGTACGACTGACGGTCTTCAGTCAATTAGAATGATGGGTGAAGGCTTAAGTAGATCGGTAAAGGGCAGCAAATAGTCAAAATAAATGAATTTTAAAATCAAAACAATATTTTAAATCAAATTTAAAACAGAGACACGTCTTCTTCTTACCAGTGCAAATGAAGCAATATTATCTTCTTAAAGATTTGAAGCACATGAGGCTGTGATGGTAGCAGAAAGATGTAACACATCGTAACACATAGAGTTGGCTTTCCCGCTACAGCTAAATATCATTACATTCCCTGAACCAGGAATGAGCATAGAATCCGCCTTCATTATAATTCGAAAATAAAAAAAATATGTGGGGAATAAACAGGGAACACAGAAAAAGACTAACGGAGAATTGGTGGGGAAGATAAGTTGAAGCCGTTTTGCGACGCAAAAATGTTCGACTGGGCAAAGATCCGAACCACGGACCTTCGAATTGAAGAACAGACGTGTTACCAGTTACACCACCCAAAAAACACATTGTCGGCATGTGCAGGGTGACGGATTAAATATTACCATACCCCCAAGAATGGCGACCAAGCATTGGCGCGCAAAGGCTTTCATTCGCCCACCTTGAAAAGATAAACGATTTCAGGGAGGCAATCATAGAGGGACGAAAACAATAAAATAACATAAAAATCTATAACACACTTGCTAAAAGCACTCACAAAGTTGGCTTCCAGAAACGAAAAGAAATTGCTTGTCATTGAGACCTTTACAGGACTTGGAGGGCTTTTGAGCCTCATGGTTTCTAATCTGATAAAAATAGTTTAGTTAGCAGAAAAATATGAAAAACTTGTGCTTGAATCAGGGTATTAAAAACAATGAAGATAATATCAACTATACATTTCTCACTACACTGAGCAATTCCCCGCATGGCATCCAAATGCATTTTTCACTCGACCAAGGATCATCTGTTTCAGCCAATGGCCTCGTAAAAAACGAATCCAACTTACACTTAATGACCCTGACATTCAGATTTTAATAATCTCTAAGACGACATATTTTCCTTTAATTATCACCGTTCCGATGGGTCAAAACTTCGATATCGCCTCCTGACCTTAGAAATCGCAAAGCTCAAAGATAACAGCCCCAGAGTAGATACACCAGTTTCAAAGTTAAAAGGCCAAAGAGTGGGACAGACAACGTCAAGTCAAGATGGGATGAGTCGGAGTTGACCACGAAATAGAAGATTTAAGTTTCGGTTACCAAGCAACGTAGAATAGTCGAAAAATCACAAATGTCGAGGAAAATTACCAATGAAGACATTTCCTATTCCTCAATACACAAGAGTGCGAATGGATAACGTATCAAAGATAGGAATTTACCACCTTCTTCGCTTATATATGAAATAACATTTATTTTATTGTTGTGAGATATACTGTTTTAGTGATATATTAGTGTTACCCACACTATAAAGATATAACAGTAGATATATAATAATGTAGATGAATGCTATTATAATGTGAGATAAACTACACAATGGTGAGTAATACTCTATGAGTTTATTCATTTAAAGAATGAAATGGGATGAAATAGGATGAAATGAAATCATTACTTTCATGCCATGAATATTATTTTTTGTTAATCCTCATCGATACGATGGGAGATACAATGCTTTAAATTTCTCGTAATTTTAGTGATAAATATGTAAATTAGTACCTTATATGCTAGAATGATTTTTAAAATCTTCGCTCTTCTAGTTTAATTTCGTTTAACCTAATTAAAACCCTTAAGTTCCTTTCATTTAGGTTAGTTAATATTTAAAAGCCTAAGATTCAAGGCTAACCCTGTGATAGGGGCTTAATTCCGGTGTTCTATTCATTGAGTGGTCAAACGTATTAAATAAAATCAAAGTGACAATATTCAAGGCATCCAGAGTTATTCCCTGCAAAAATTTGTAACTTATCAAAACTGATCATCAAATGCCATCTTTCCAAATTCAGGTATAAAACCAACAGTAAAAATATGTCATATTCTTGAACCATTGATGCGTATCAATTAATATCCATCAAATAAACCAAAACAAAATTAAATCATTCGTGTTTTTTTTATGCCAAACCACGCTGGCCACTGTCTCAAGAAAATGTTTTCCATGAGTGATGGGAAGGAAGTAATAAAAACCTTGACTACCTGGCGCCATTTCCATCAGCAGACGGAATAGGGATGACCACTCTCCTCCGGGGAGTGACTTTTAAGGGGGGGAAGAAATTAATTACTCGAGGAAAAAGAGAGCCATTACATCGTAAAAGCTTTCGCTTAATTCACGCTCGGAGGCGTCGAATTATTTTGATCACTACTCCCCTTTAGAGAGCCATGAACACTTCGCACCCCATGAGAGTTTGAGACACGGACAACCCATTTCCATACAATGCGTCAATTGACACCTTCAAATTTGACGGGTACTTCTCGAGAGGCACTTGAGAACTATTTGATAGCAATAGCTGAATTCCTAAGTTTTCGGTGCATGCCTTTTCCTCTACCACTTTACGAAACAATAATCCAGTCCGTAGCCGGAATTTGAATTTTCATAATGCAACAATTCCAGAGATAAAAATTCATCCGGATAAAATTTTGAAGGAGTACATAAATGGCTGCCGGAAAAATGGGGCGTCTGCTTTTTGAAAAATGGAAGAGAGGAGTAAGTGGAGCAACTTTTAAGCAAGGGCAATTGATGGACATTGGATACAATAGGTTTTCCATTCTACTGTCATTAACAAGTCTGCATTAAAAAGTTTGAAGTGTTTTTGCAGCCAATTAAACAGCCACACTTCACAGTCAGAAATGGAAGGCAGGTGGAATAAATCATTTAACAGGAATAGCAAAAAATGACAAACAAGATAAAAAATTTGAGCCAAACAGTAAAACAATTTTGAGCGCACAAATACGCCAAATTATCACCTACAAAAATAGTGATAGCATTGAGATAAATTGCTTAAATGAGTGAAAAATAAGATCGTTTCCTAAACAACATTTCAATTTTCATGCTCAACTTACGTCAAACACTTGCTATATTTTAACATACCAAATTTCGAAGCATACATAATGACTGCCAAAATCACTAATGAATTAAAATATTGACTATAATCCTCCACCTCAAACACCGTAGAAGCTGAATACAGAAAGAAATGGATGATACCCATTAGCACCAAAACAAGTAAGAAGAAAAATAAACCCTGCCAAGACTTAAAAACTGAATGCAAAAATCAACAATATAGATAAATCAACAATAAAGATAAATAGATAGATAAATAAGATCTGGCAAATTATCACGTTTACTTACATCTAGAAAATTAACCCGGACATTGGATTATCCTAAAAAAACAGTCAAGCAGTTGGGGATTGATTACCTAGAGCACCGCAATCAAGCACAATGCACAATGCAAATGCACAAAAACAATGACTAAATATTTTCAATGACGTTATTTCATTCTTTGACGACGGCAATGGCACTGGAAAGAATTGTAGTGGCCAAATAAAACAGCTTCCATAGGTAGGTTTTAACAATTCCATCACCATATGAGTTGAAAAAAATGAAGAACCAGAACAGCCAGATGCTTTTACAGCTTAAACTTTAGGAATAATACCGTCTGACACATAAAACACATAGAGAGCATATTGACTTCTACGTGGATTGCAATTAAAAAAACACTCAGCTTCAGACAAATGGACAACTTCGCCACATAGTAACAAGCATATCGGGATCTAGACGTCCGAAGCCTAATGAGAGGGAGGAATCATCGAGACGCGAAAAGAATGAGTGAGAGGGAGATATGGCCAAATGAAAAGGACGAATGAATAGCACTCGCGTTTAGAAGCACGATAGTCGGGTGGTGACGCAGCCAATAAAAAGTTGATTGATACAACTTATCTGCCTCTTTCATTAGGAACCTGCATACATTTACACGTACCAACACCCTATTCCCTAAAAGAAAGTCATAATCCCTTATCGAACACCTCGATACAACCCATCGAGAGCGAGCCAGACCACGCCCCTCAATTTGACCACCTTCCAGGGGTACCCCCGCTCCACCCTCTTATCTCTTCGCCTTCATCTCTCCCCGCCCCTTCCAGAAGCCAGCCATTCTGCTCCCGCTTTCTTATTTTTTCGCTCTTTTGACGGCTCCTCACATCCCTTCTGCTTGCAGTGAACATCCACTGTCACTTCCCAATGGGTTCGCCGGCGTGGGTACAAATATAATAACCCACTTTGGAAGTCTTTCATAAAGCTTTCCCACATCCCAAACCGACTCACCGATAAACTCGAACGGTGCGCCCTTCAAAGTTGCTTCACACTTCATCACGCGTGATAACGCTCGTTTTTTTTCTAAATGAAGTGTTAACTTCCACCATGCCGATCGACATTTATACATTTTCTGTGCATGGAATAGTTTAAATTAACCTACCATTGACTTCTTAGCTGTTTAGATGAATTGGCGTTGGTCCCTTCTCAACAATCCTGGAATCCACTAATGGAACTGTTTTTTGATTGATTCCACCGTAAAAACATGAAACATTTTTCCGTTAACAAAACGTGCAAGTTAACTTATATAGGTAATAATGGGGCAAGTGATTTTATTGAACTCTTTCCCGAAAATAGGATCATATAGAAATTTTATGCTCTTTTTATGTGCGAAAGTTGCTTTCCCAGCAGACCTTTCAGCTATTAATTCAATCCATAAGATTGATTAATGTTTTATTATATTTTTACTTTTCTTTCGGCAGTATTAATGTGTAATATAAGAAAGAAAAAATATTTAATAAAAGTAATCATAGTGTGAGCATATTTTTTTGAATATTTTGGAAGACTTGGAAGTAAAGATGCAAAAATTTAGGAATTAAAATATTTTCAAGGATTAATCTATGAATGAGAGTCATTTAGTGCTAAGAAACCTGCTAATTTATATCGAGAGCTCAAACTCTGGAAGGTCTGCAATCTAAAATTTAAGAGTATTCGGCATATGAATTCCCTTCTTACACCCACTTTTTCAGGAAACCTAACATCTATCCCATTTCGTTCCCATATTCGGTATCTATTAAGGAGGATATCTCATAAAAAACTTCGAAAATCTCGGTTAAATTGAATTACGGTGACTTAAAAATCATTGCGATCACATAAATGGCGTGAGTCGGTGATTCGCACATTTTGAATGCTGATTATATTCGTGGGATACAAGGTAAAAACTACAATGTATTAGGTACATGTACCTGATGATGCATTAGTGAATTGAAAAATGTTGTAAATAAATCTCTTTAACCTGTGGAACCTTTACCTTGCATCCTACATTATGGAATTCCACAAAGTCTTAGCCTCTACCATCCACTAATGATTATATTTCTTGAATGTGTAAGAATAGTATTGTCTTATTTCAAGGAAAATGTTGCGCCACTCCGTGAAAAGCCCTAATAAGACTCGTAAGATAATTTACTAGCCTCGAAGTAGTCATATGCACTTCTGTTTTAATGTTTCTCTCATGTTCTTAGCTTTTCAACACCCTATTATCCTCACTCTCTCGCTCTTCTCAACATTTCAAATGTTTTTCTCAAACTCTGCTTGGAAAGGTTGTTGATTTTTCCATCCGTGTGCATGCGTAGTAAGGATATGAAACACAAGCATACACACGGGAAAGTCCAGGCTCTGAAAGAAACATCGAAACCCAATCAAACCAGAGGTACACAGTAAGGTTGCAGGAATACAAAAAAATGTCGGAGGCCACATTAAGAAGATAAGAGATTCTGATTGGGAGAGGTGGACAACCGAGAGAAAAATACAGCTGGACAAGAAGATAGGGATGCTGGTAGTAGGAGTCGGACAAGTTAAAAGGAGTGAGATAGGGCTCGCGACGAAGTTTGTAGGTGGACGTGTGGGGAGCGAGCCAAAGACCGAACCGGTGATGAAGACATTTGCCGAATTAAAAAAAAACCTTCCGTTGGAAACCTTTAAAAGCCATACATGCGATCAACATTATTTCATAGAGATATTCTGTCAACCTCCACATTGAGCATAGGAAAAGTGGTTAGACACTTTGGGAATCTAATTTTATTTCTTCCCATGATTTTTTTTTGTACAGAAAATAGATAACTAAATTTTGGATATGTACGATAACGACGATGACGACAATCAGATCCATATAAACTGTGTGATTAGGTATGGATTATAGGTACTTAGACTATGGGAAACGATGTCACTCTAAAGACATGAATAACCCCTTGCAGCATAAATTAATTACGGAACATTTCGCCCGAATTGAATGACTAACGATAACTTTTTTGTGAGGAAATTTATTCCTAAATAAAAAACAAGACGCTAATGCAAAGACAGCCCATAACAACACATAAATAAGAAAAAGATCCGTGAAGTTTTACAGTAATTTAAGTTTCATAACAATAGTAAATCTGGAAAATAATTCTATCGACCACGGACTCAGTAGGTACTCAGCAAGTGCACATATTCTCTTCATGGCAGCATTTAAAATAAATTCTCCTTGCATCCTCACAGGAAATATTCCAAGTTATATATAACAAGTCAAATAGATTTGCATTTTCTAAATCTCAGCACTCATCAAAGGTCGCCTGATGCCTTACTTTGGGAGTGAAGATTATTTGGCCAAATGACATCGCGTGATGCAAACGTAAATCAACTTTCAAGGTAAATATTCAAATGGACGGATCAAAGTTATGTAGAAAATATATCGATCGAAAAAAGGAAATTAAGACCAATAAAGCGTAGGAATTTAACAATGGGATGAAAGTTGGAAGCAAGGCGGCTGGTTAAATACGGTGGTTCAAGGAAAACTGAAGTAAGTTTTGCACAGAAAAATTGCCAAGGAAATAGGAGGACGAATAGCAGGCAATAATGGGGAAAATTGCGACATTAAAAGAAGAAAATAAAACGGTCAATGAACTGAATATGGATTTTCATTCACTATTGCCAAGAACTTATAAACAACAGAAATTAAGTGTCCTCACTGGGTAAGTTAAAAAACAGTCTAAATCATAATTAGAAAATAATAGACTGGATTAGACAATTATCTAAAAAAAAGTCCCTAAATTTTGTAATTCTAAATACAGCGTTACAACACTTACCCAGAGTTTGGCCTAATGTATCTATTAGATGATCAATGAGTACACTATTTCACAAATCAACTCGCTGGTGACTGTAACTACATCTGATTTGCTACTTCATTATTCACGTTAAGGTATGAATAAATATATTTACTTTCAGAGCTATCAGTATATTCCCTATTCGGTTTCAAAATTGAAATTCTTATTTAAGACACTTGGAAAGAGTTAGTTCTAAATTACTTACACTAATCATTCGTAGTCTCCACGAACGTACGCACCTGACCAACGATAATTCACAAATTATTCCCTGGCCGAAGAAAAATTGGCAACTGATTGGCATAAAATCAATAAATGTTGGCGAAAATTATGTCGTTATATTGATTTCGTTGTAATGGTGACAGGTTAGCGTTCTGTGTATTGTAAAGTAATAATATTCATGTATTTTTGAATTCAAAAATAAAATTACTACGGAAGTAGCTAAAATATAATTTTTACGTAATAGAGAATTGAAGGGCAAGCGTTCTCTCAATTACAAGAGATATCTAAGAAAAAATCATCTAAACCGCGAATCTAAGTGGTTTGTAGGGACTAAGAAAACATTTTGGGGAGTGTAGTGATGAGAATAGGTAACAAGAAAAGTTATTGATTACAATAACGCGTGCCAACGAGCCAGCGTTACGAGTACTACGTATTCTGTCACCAACATAAACGAGAGTTTTACAATAAGGCCACTTTGAAACTACACTGAAAGCCCATAAGAGTATTCTAATGGCGTATTGCGTTTTTTAATTGTAATAGTGTTTCGAAAGATTTGTTTAAAATACCATCTGGGGAGACATATTTGCTGCCGGGTTAAAGGTAGGAACCATGTTTACTAAATTAAGCCACCTATATTCTTGACAGCCTTTCAATATTCCACGACTATTTGCCGAAAGGTTTATCGATGTCAGAATACGTAATACTCATTTTAAACTAATATTAGGTCATCTCTTTATAAAACTTCTCGCACGTCTCTTACATTACATTCTTACATTCGTACTCTTACATTCTTACATCTCGTTAATCTAGGTTGAGAACACGATTAAAATTCATTAAATGTGAACCACTGTGAATTAAATTTAGCTGTGAAGCATGAATATGTCCAAAACGTATGTTCGCCATCGAAATTAAAATTTATGATTGAAATATAATATTTCATTAATTACCGTTTTATCTGTTTCAAATGGAGGTTTTGTGAAAAAAAGCGCTTCTTTTCTTGGGAGCAGATTTCTAATTTTAATGCATTACTTTCAGAAAAACGTTCCTTAAGGTGAGATCCGAACAAGAAAATTGTTTATGTTTCACACCTGCGTCCAGGTGGTATGTTATCAGCACCGTAAACAACATTGATGAAATGTCTTACCACTTAGAAAGATAAGAGAATATATGAGACATCCACTTCCCTAAAGTATGTACAACCTTGTATGGCAATATCGGGACAGAACTCTTTTTTCCGCCACCAAAATACGCAATGGATAGCAATAAACTCGTGCTTCAAGTAAAGTGGTCTTCCACGCATTAGGACGCAGCCCCGCGCGTTTATCGATCACTGAGAGAGCCAACGTTATTAAAATCGACCAAAATTCCTCTCGTAAAAGCCCACGCACGACGATAAACGGAGGACAGTAGTCGAAGAGGCAAAACGATCACCCGTAAGAATTTTAATTGTTCCGGGGAGTTCCTCCGTGGCCTTTCTGCTCCGGAGACGATACAACCGATTCCATTCCAACACGGGGCTCCTCACAGGTTTTGTGGAAGTATGAAGGTGGACGGGAAGGTACGAAGGGGAAGGACAAGGGGTCTGCCAGGGACTGGGGGAAGTAAGTGTTAGTGAAAGGGGGAAGGGGTGTTGGAAGAGAGTAGAGTCTGGAAAGAGCATCCCGGTTCCCCACCCCCTCAGCACCTCCCGGTCGTCCTGAGCGTTTCCCCATTAAGACCGTGTTGTCTCGGACCAAGCGAGACAGTTAATTTGACCACTAGTGTGGGGGGGGGGGGGGGGGGGGGGGAGCACTCCACGACGAGCCACGGAAGGATTGGGGGAACCCTATCAGGAAAGGGAAGAGTTACGAGAAGGTCGAAGCGAAATGAACGGGAGCCTTGATGATGGTGGGAGGGGATGGGGGAGAAATGGCAGGGGAATGGGCAAGAGGGAGGGAGAAAAAAGAGACAGACCGTGGTGAAGGGAGGGAGCGATTGGAGGAAGGAATGAAAAGAGAGGGGATGGGGAGGAGGATAAAGGGAGAGTGGAGAACAAGATCCGAATGACAACGAACGCTGGACCACGTCCATTTCCTTGAATACCAAAGGTGTCCGGAAAAAGGGGGCATGGGGAGGAGTGATGCGCGGAGGTTAAAAGTTTTAAATTATTCTGATCTTTTTTCGGGAAACGTTGCGTACAGGGGAGATGGGAGCACTTACCGAGATTTATATACCCGGCCTACTGATGAGATTTGTTTGCTGTCGTTGGGATAGTGGATAGCTGGCCTACCATGTGCGAAGAAAAAAAAATAAATTTCTGCCTTTTATAAATTGTGTGAGAGCAGTATTGAAATGTCATGAAGGATTTCATAGGCTCATGTTCCATTAAATAAGACTCCAACTAAATGGTATGGAACGAAGTATCTGAATCACATGGCCGAAAGTAAATAGATATGAATGTAACATGAATGTGCATGTTCGAAACTTACTGATTATAAACTGCTTTTACATACACAGCCAAATTGTGTGTACGCATTTGAACTGTAAACAGTGAAGTCTCACTTGTGGCCGATTGTGTCCATATTATTAGGAATATGAGTATAAAAAAGAAAATATACCATAATATCCAATGTAGCTAGATTTGAACTTTTTCACCTAAGCCAAACTTAGCCTCTTAAACAAAATCCTTAATATCCTATAAGGTATCTAAATCTATCAGAAATAGCAAAACACAGCGACATTGAATATACAAAACTACAAATTCTAAGCTTTATCTGCCCACCTGTAATGACAATTGCATTAAATACACTGCGATAGCAACCACACCAAGTATATACCTCTCTATAACACTGAACGTCGAGGCAGAATCAGACAAATTCCTTAGCAATTTATTATCAAAAATATTGTTTTCCCACTAATCAATTGGGGAAATATCACTGTAATCAGGAACACTTGGGAATATAAATAATGCTTATGGGAGAAATTATGGTTATTTGTTAAGGGTTTATATGGGTTTAATGTTTATGGGTTTTTAACCGTAAATATATAGGAATAATGGTCGAGTCTTAGGTATTACTATTTTTTTTCATCTCGATTAGCTAATAATTATATGTATATGGCGAATAATGTTTCCAAGAGGTATTAAGGAGATATATGCAGACAGAAATATCACAGGAAGATGGACCTAATGAAAAATGAAAAAGAGTTTAGCGAGAGAGGAAATGCTATAGGTGCTATAGGAAGCTTTTTCGATGATTTTCAAGGGGGTGTTATGTCTAAACTAACAAAGACAAGTCAAATAATAAGAACTGTAAGTTAAGTACCCCACATACTAACATTTTATAACCAGTAAACTTCTCAAAATAATACCTTACTTGGTTTATTCAACGTTGATGAGAGTAAAATATTGCAGCCACATTTTTTTCAATGAAATAACTCCGACATATTGGACAGTGCTATTTGTCTGTCTGTTGTATCTGTAGAAGATAGTTTCGTAACACGTTATAATGAGCTAGCATTCAAAGTTCGGAGATAAGTAATAATAGTGTTCCATCCACGATTAAATATCTATCACAATGGCAAGGGCGTCCATATATCGTGGGATTAATGTATTCTAGTAGTTTCTGTGCATTGAGGTTCCATGCTGGATATGCTTTGCGTAGAGCCATTAAACAAAAGAATGAGGATGGGTCTTTGCAAGAAGCTCCCAACGTGGACCATTTTCAACCACCAGCACACTTCGAACCTAAAATATAGTCTCATTTCACTCGGCATTCTTGCTTTTCAATTGGATTCACGTGGCCACATCCTACCTCGCACGAACTGGGCAGAGATTGATGTATCACGTGGAGTGAAAGAGAGATGAAATGGAATATCCAGATGTAAGGATGCACTCAAAAACCTGAAAGTAATTCTTCGCCTATTTTAATCCAACCCTCAGCTTGAATTTGCCAATTTTGATGCCCTTGTACTCGAAACATTCCTCTCGTCAGATACGTAAAAAAATACGTTGACGAAATGAGAAGTACGATAAAAAGCGCAACGGAGAGGAAACAACAAGCGGGAATACATTCATGAAATATAATCAGAAACTAGGGCTAGCATCACCGGATAAAGTTCATAGTTTGCTAAATGTCTATGTTCAATCAATTATGTACCCAATATCTCTTAATCATTAATTTGCAACGCTGACCACTTCAATTATGTTTGAAAAATTGACATGACCGAGATTATCATTTCAATGGCAATGGTAATGACCTAATAGGTGTTCATAAAAAGAAATTTTTCCAAAAAATGGTGATACATTTACTTCCATACCGTGATGTTATCAAATTTTCTCATTCTCAGCAATAATAATTAATCAAATTATCGTAGATTCCTTCAGAGATCTAAATAGTGACGGGAATCGATGAAGCTTCAAAATTATAGAATCAGTAAGACCAATCTTTTGTGATTTCTACAAAAATTACAAAATTTGTAATTTGTAAGCATGGGTCTTCTCTAGAGATCCTATTGACTTAAGATTCCATCATTGAAATTTGGAATTATCTTGGGAATTTCCTAATTTTTAACGTAGTTCTCCAATTATACAAAATTTTAATTGAGAGAAAAGTGAATAGTTAATGACTCTGATAAAGAGGTCCAGAAGAAGTCTCCCTTCCAATACCTCAGAGAGGGATCCACTGAATTTTCTTAAGCTTAATTTAATTCAAAACATAAGATACAGCTTTTCAACCCTCTACATTGGACTCGGTTTAGAGGGAGCAAATGACTCCGTAAACATAAGCGTTTGACTTTAGCCAAGAGGATCGGCCGCCAGCCTATTAGCCAAAGTCAATCCTTAACGACAAAGTGGACAGGAAAAAACACTAACAAGCCTCTCGCCACTTATAATGAGAGAAGAGTGGATCAGAGGAGCCTTCGACCGTTTATGAACATGGACCACAAATCTTAGCATTCAGCTCCTCACTAAAACGCTCAACTTCTTTATGAGCTAGCTTGCCTCAGAAGGCAAGGAAAATCTGAGGGGAGAGACAACACCGAAAAGAGGGAAGGTGTAACGGAAAGAGAAAAACAGGGGGTGATTGAGGCAAAGGGGCTGAAGTGGGAGGAAACGGCTAATCAGAGGGGAAGACCCTTACCTCTACAAATGCCCAAAGGTATATCACTGACTACTTCATATCGATTGCTCGTAATACCTCTCTCATTTCACACAGACTCACTCGTTTGGTTTAAGGACACATCTACAGCCCACCACTGTTAAACTGAGTTGCTTCCCGGCTTTCCACTCTCTGCTACCGTTCCACCAAATTGGAGACGGGGGTGAGGGGCTGGATGTTGAAGAGAGAGGTGGTCTCCTATAATTGGCCATTAGTAGCCACGTCAGTGTGTTTTGAATTCTCCCACCCAAGCCAACCACTCCGATTTTTTTGCTCGAAGGTAGCAAGGCTCCTCCAACGACCCATCCCTAGCATCCTTACTTTCCCTCCCCATTGAGAGAAACACTTAACGAAATCCCAAGCACCAATATTAATAGGAATCAAACGGTCCAATCGTCAGAAGGTCCCGATTCCATTATCCACTAATCCCTCCTCTATCTGCTCGCCGGACCACACTTCATTACAGAGATTTTTTTCAGGCTGCTAGCGTTACACGAGGGGCAACCACATTTCTCACCATTTTCCCCACTACGTGTCCCAACATTTCAGTAACCTTCTCGGATCGTAAATCAGGAACGACGATAGGGAAGCCACAAATAAAGAATGTCATCAATTTAGAGAGCACCGCAAGCAGAATATTGGAGGCGGATATTTGATGAATTAAGAGCTTTTTGAATAAGTTTTATTACTGACTGGAATAAACTTAAGTTGCGAATTTTGTTTCTTAAGGTCAGAAAAGAAAATTAGAATTTAAGTATGGCTCTATAGTTAATCATCGAAATTTACTCAGTTGCTCGCTTTTCTTTTTCAGGATTTCAATAGTATTGCAATACGGACTAAAACACCTGAGACAAATTAAGATGATGTTATTTCAGAATGAGCTGTGTCAGTAAGATGACTAGGATATTATTTTCCCTTCCGGAGAAAACATACTCGGTTTTTGGCAGGAAAAAATTTTCCAGTGGAAAACAAATCGTAATTTTCTTGCAAGCAGCACCAATCTCGGGTAACTAGATCCCTCGAATAGCTAGTAACTACCGCTTTACGGTTGATACCTGGGCATTTTTCGTGAGAAATATGATAATTCCATATATCCCCTTCACAATTCAATACCTATGCGCTGTACTTATATCAATTAATATATCAAGCAGGGATTTTCAGCGTATTATTTTCAATACTTTTAATATTAGGTAGTATTTGAAGGTGTTTTTAATTCTTAAATAAGTATTTAAATTCAAATAACGATTGCGTTAAACACAACTGAAGGTGAACAAAATTTATAATATGAGTTAGAATTAGAATTGCGAAAGTGATAAGCATGCCCAATAGATTAACCCACAAATTTAACTGAGCTGAGTGTATTTTAGTTCCAAGTCATGCGTGAAAATTTACGACGCAAGTCCATAAACTAAAATTAGATTGCTTGATAAGGCAATGACGAGCGTGAAACATTGACGCTTGTTCTCGGTGATGTAACAAAAACTTAAAAAGAAAAAAACGCGGCAAAAGTAAGAGCAAAATCTTTCGGAATTTCCGTTTGTTCCAGCTATAAAAATGGATAAGGTATGTAATATCTCCTTTAAGTCCTTTCTAACCAATCAGCTGCCTTTTTAGACCCAAATCGAAACGTGATAGCCTTTGCGCGATCATCTTATGGGAAGACAAACGATTCCCACGGGCTCCAAATACCTTTTTCATTAACTAAATCGATACGATCTCTGAGGAAGATGGTGATGATCGGACCGCATTGCGAGCCGGTGGACTCGCGTGGGATGGAATGGCTGGCCACAATCCGGTCACTAAGCGAGCTCGGCTATCGACCGTTATTAATACTCGTCTTGAGCTGCTACTGTTTCAGGGAAGCATCTTTGCATGTCCAATCGTTTCAGGCATAAGTTGCACAGTTATTCATTGGCAAATTCCATGTGGATTACGCTACTTCAACTGAAGGCCATTTTTACCGATTCTCCATTTGTTACAGTTGATGGATGCAGCATGAAACCTACCTCACAAAATTACATCACGAGATCATCTAGATTGGGGTTTTTTTTCAAAACAATACTATATTAAAAAATAATGAAATAACCGATTGAAATTTTTAACCTCCAGGTATACCTACATTATTTAGACACGTAACTCATCTATGAAATCACCTAAGAAGTTTTTTGGGGATATATTAGCATGACGTATTGACTTCAAAATCTTAACTGAAGTGCAATGATAATTTGATTTCGAGAAAGTTCACAAATCTATTAGTGCCTCCTTTATTTTTATCTTACACACATGATGCAAAGACGATAATGAGAAACAAGGACACATTAGACAGTTAAATTTTCAATATGCTTGCAACAAATAAAATATTTCATGGGAAATGCTTAGCTTAAGTGGCTTCTTCCGACTAATAACCTATTAACACCCAAAATGTGTAATTTCAGACCAAGACGTTCATTTTCGAAAATATCCTCCATTAATTATTCCATTACCCGTTAATTAAACCCTTTTACCATACCATTACACAAAAGTGATTTCCTTTAAAAAATTAATTTCAATTTTTCTTGGAAAAACAACACCACGTGCATTATTACGTCCCGTAATGAAAAATTTAGCATTGAGGACGCACTAAAGTGTTTTAGGGCTCGCACTCTGACCACGGGTTCTCGACCGTTTGTGGGTCTGGTTAATTGAAAATTACCTCCTATCATCCAGCTCCTAAAAACGACCACCCACCAGGCCATTTTCAGGTTGCCTCAGATAACTTACGTCGGGTTCCAAGAGGCGACGTGACCGCAAAAATCCACGGAAAGACGTGGAAACCCGTTTCCAGCCTCGCCAAGGAAGAGACAGGATGACCCGCGACCACAAGTAGGAAAACAAAAATTAGTAGAGAGTCTAACGGCGGGTTTTTCGTTTTTGTTACTCAATCGATTATCACGCGGATGGTGGTCACATTTATCGCTTGATCCTCTCAATTTCTCCCCTCGAACTTGGGTCGGTCCTTTCTCCAATCTCCTTCCCTCTTCCTCACGACCATGCTTCAAAAAGCCCCTGGGAATCCGACATGTGTCCTGGTAAGTGTACTCGTCTGTCTCACACTTCGAGTTTGCGTATCGGTAGTGGAAGAGATATTTCATCGGTTGCATATGCCGGTTTCCTGCCCGGATGCAGTTTGGAGAGCAGAAGTCAGTCTTTAATCCGTCGGGTCATATCTTATGCCAAGGATCCATTTGCTAAAGGCAGGATTATTCAAAAACAAAATTCTCTTCCATCTTTCCGCCGTTCCCTGAAATATTCTTACTTCTACCCATTTGCTCAAATTTCTTTAATGAAGCAAATGATCTTAGTTCACTCATCGCCAACCCGAATGACTCACACTTTCAAAAAAGCCCCTCAGAGTCCATTAGAGTGCTCTCTTCCTCCAGTGCGATCAAAGAGGTCTCTTGAGAGATCCCTTAGATCAGACAAAGTTACCCTTTCACCCATTTGCCACGTGTTTCCCACCTTTTCACACACCTCACAGGCGCCTCTACTTTCGACTCTGCGACAGAGTGGGTCGAAATAAAAAAATATGCATCGCGTGACTCAGTGCGCGCTTATAGCTTCCACACGCGCCTATCAACCAGCCAGAAATGTTTTTTTTTTGCTCCCACGAGAGGTAAATATCTGGCGTGTTATCCATGGTTTATTATTACCCTCGAATTTTTCATTCGCACTTTTACACCCTCGTCCTGTTTGCTGAGGTCAATTCACTAAGAGCTCCAGCTCTCTTCTCCTTTCTCTCTCTGTCTCGTGCCCGTCTCCGGTTTAAGGACGGGAGCGGAGGTCACAGGTAAGGATCACGGCTTCGTCGCAGCCCTCCGCCACAACCAGTATCATGAGGTGTAAAAGTAAAATCCACCAGCTACTTTTCCACTCCTCACTGGATCGGAGGAAAGCTTTCCCCCGCCGTTGGAGCAGTTATGTTTATTGGTTTGGTGGAAGCGGGAATTTTTTTCATCGCCAGAGGTTACTTTTTTGTTTCAAATTCTCTCAGAGACTAGTTCTTTCGATAGGCCATTTTCCCTTTTTCCTAGGCCACCGCCTACGTTTTCTCCTCGATCTATCTACGCCTTGTCGGATTCAACTGTATATGCTCGCGGACATGGCACCCACGCGAGGCCACTTTATTACGCGTGTGCGCGTCTATCTCAATCTTTAAAAGCTTCTCTCTCCTCTCACAGCTCCGTCTAACTTAATAATTCCTGGGAATATCCCTCAGGATGTGCCTAGGTTTTTTTTGTCTTTTGCGGCAAGAGGCATGAAAAGTACTTCTTCAGATGCCTCTTTCACCACCTTTTCACTCCTATCATTTATGGGCATTTTGAGGGCGCAACTTTTATGTTCGCTCGACAAATGGTTCTTTAAATGTGTCGAATACCAGTTAAAAGCTTCGGCGCGTAAAGAGTCAACGAAGTCTCGTCTAAGTTTTCCTTCTCCTGTAGCGTTACGTCATGAACTTCTTTTTTCATCGCCCACGAAGTTTTTCCGAGACTTCTGGAAATTTATTTGACGCCTCGTGAATTTTAAAGTGTATTTGAAAAAACTAAAGGCAAAATAAAAACGGACAGGTCGGATGCATCTTGATATCTCATCGTATCATGCATGGAGGCAACGTATTAAAATGTAAACTGTTCAGTGGTCTAGTCCACATTGAAGTTAACGAAAACAGTACGCAGTAAGTGACTTTCCAACCTAGACACAGCATCTCTTAATCTGTATTTTTTTTCTAATATTTACAGACGAGCAACATTTTAGCCTAGACAGACAAAAAATGTCTCCACTTAATTTCTAGCTGGCATTTTATTTAATTGAGAGTTACGGCATCTCCACGTTTAGAGAACCATTTGGAGGAAGGGAATCTCAACGAGTAATTATAGCACATAATACTGATCTCCTGATAACCAAAAAAACTGCAAAACGTAACGGAAACTATCGCAGGAGATGAAGTAATGCCTAATAAAGAAACTCGCCGTAATATGACTGTGATAAAACCATAGAAAGTAACCTTAAATGGAGTCTTTGGATGTTAATAAAAAAATAGCTTTAAAATCGGATACAACTGAAAAAAAAAGAGGAATGCTGAAACTTGGGAGTCATAAATATAATTCTCTCACGGTGAAGAACAGACTTGACTGCAATAAAAATGGTGATTAAGCAATGGTTCACGAATGAAAATTTATAAAATATATTTTGGTGAATCAATATAGAATTAGGTACTTTTTTGAGTCATTATGCTACATGTACTAGAGGCAGCTGCTTTACTCAAAGAACATAAATCGGACACAAGAAAACAGTACGTCAAGGCATTAATGTAGACTCTAGGACTCTACGGATCATATGTAAGGGCAATTGGAAAAGCTGCGAGTCTTTGCATCATATTAAAATATTTAAAAACTGATGTGTGCGATATTAACTAGGCAGTCATTCAATAATTAATGTCTGTTGAGTTCTGCACTTATGCGTTGATTCAGTTTCAGCCGTAAATAGAGCCCACATTATTTATAAAATTCAATTACAGCTTTGCATATCCATCATCTTGTTTCACGCTGCTAAAATTGAAACAATAGTTCCTTATGTTCATGAAATAAGTTAAAATACAAAATGCACTTTATTTATGTTTTCAGAAACATTTTCCTCAGATAAAGACACGGGATACATTTGAGTATTGTCCACTAAGGGATTAAGTATATCACTGGCACTTAAACGAAAATGGATGCATCTTGATATGAACATGAACTAAATAAATGATTACTGGAATGCAGATGGATAATGTAGAAAAGGATCTGAATAAATATGTCATTGGAATACACATAGGCTAACTGTATTGCAAAATATTGGCATTTTTTTACGTGACTCACAGCAAAATCTTAGCACTAAATTTCACCAAAACGGCCTTTCAACTCACCTGCAAATATGACAGAAATATTTACAGACAGATAAAATAGACGATACAATACCTCATATGAGTGCAAGAATGCAAAGTAAAGCATGAAAGCTCTAAAAACTTAAAAGGTTAAAAAGTAATACTAAGATAAGACATTGGATGAAAGTAAAATTACATAGAATCGTGAGTCATAAGCTATTCGTGCTAGATAAGTAATTGGCAAATGAAGTGCTCAAGAACTATTAACACATTACCTCCGAGATATGTGTAATGAGAAGTGTGCACGTGGAATGAAGACCACTTTCTACTTCGTACAAGATTAAACGGTGAAGTGCTTCATTAATATTCATATTCGGCTAAAGTGCTAATTGGATGCCACCGTGAATATGACTGTGCAATAGAAATGCCTACGAAAGAATCTGATATGGAGGCAAGGAGGAAAACTACTTCGAATCGTTACACGCTGAGCAGATGAAAGGTCTAAGGAGCATTTGACACAGACACGCTCACAACGCGTCGCGCATAAGAATGAAAAATATAACTGCATAGCGGAGAAGCTACAGCTCTCTGCGTTTTGACAAGATTGAAACGATTATTTTGGCACTTGAAGCAGGAGTATCAATAGAGTGAGAGGGATTTCAAAGCACTTAATCTAGATTTCTCCTACTCGTAAATGATGTGAGTAAGCCTCACTGAACGCATCTTTAAAATGCTAAGGACTGTATCCCGTGTATTTTTTACCACCAACGATGATTTGCTTACAATGATGGCCAATTATATTAAAATTAATAGGTAGCTCTTTTAAGAGATGAAGAATATACATGCCATGGATTCAGAATCAAATAAAAATTGTGAAAGAGAAAAATAAACCGATTTGCATTATAAATGCACGTTTTTGAATGATTTTAATGTTTGTCTTAAATTTATAACATTTTACGGGTGCACACCAAATGCTAAATGCAATGATAGGACTCAAAGAGGTGCATGCTGATTTTGGCTGAAATGCCATTCTTATTGTGAGAATTGAATGTGTCGTCAGTTAGTTATTGAGGGGAGCTGGCCCTGACAGCTGAGGTCATTTGCACCATTTAGGATACGTGGGTGATTGGGTAATGGTAGGAATATATCAGGTAATGGAGGAGGGATGGAGAGAAACCCGGCGTCGGCATTAGCCTTCTCTTAATGACAGGCGCCAAAAGGACCACGGCTTAACGTCCCATCCGACGGACGGAGTACTAAACCCGAAATGCCCTCCACAAGGCACTCAAGTAGGAACCGGTTTGCCACTGAAAACTCCGCCACTGCCGAGAATCAAGCCCGGGCCCTCTGGATACTGGGCCAGTACTATAGCCACCAGACCAACCCGATCCCCATGAATGAGCCTAGATGAAATAATTGATTCCAGAAGAAAACCTTGTGTTTAACTTAAGTCTGGCAAAAGCTAAAAGAAAAAATTTAGATAAAATAATAAACAAAATAATTTACAGTACGCCGTAATAGCGTAAAATTAGATGAAAGTGAAGTATGCGAACATTACCCGGTTATACTAAACGAAGTAGAGTCTCTAATTAACCTCATCTAACTAACCTAAATCTAGTATACGAAATAACGGGGTCGTGGTGACCTAGTGAGTAGAGCACAGAGCTACGACCAGAGGGTCTCAAATCCCGGGCAAGAGCCTTTCTGGACGGACCCATCTAAAAATCCTCGCGATTCGATTTTCTTAGAATCAGATTTTCGTAACAAGCGTAATAATCGTAGGTAATCGCAGGTGGCCCAGGGAAAGGAACTGGCCCCCCTACCCTAAATGTGTGAATTTCACACGCCATTGGCATAGTATGAGATGAGCTCTACTCTCACCTATCAAAGACTAACCTTCGGGTCAAATCACTGAGTGAGTGAGAGAGGGGTGCAAAGAAGAATTTTTTCCAAACCTAAAATAAATTATTATCTACAGACCGGGGCAGCCACATGGGTGAAGTAGCTCGCTTGAAAACCAATGAGACTGAGTTTCGAATCCCGACCCGACTCGGAATTGATGTTTTTTTATGGTCTAACAAATTGCTATTGTAGTTTTGCAGAGCTGTTCTGTACTTGTAGTAGTGTGATATCAGAAGTTGGCGGTTCCGAAAATACTTTCCGGCATTGATGTGGAATCATTATCAAGAACTACTGAATGGTGTCCATCACTAGTACTCAGCCCATTTCAGGTAAAATACCAATTTTGTGTGTAAAATGGAGCTCTACTTGGTTCAGCTCCTCATTTGGGTAAAACTTGGGTCAAATTCATTTAACACTCTTTTAAAGGTTGGCATACGGCATAGGTAGCTAAAGTGGCCACGGACATTCGGTGTCAATATCTCACTGAGCTCTATTTCACCGAAGTTGAACAAGGTTAGCCAATCAATTACGTCTTTACAGAAAATCCTGAATATGTGCCTTCGGCGCGTTATTAAAATTTACATGGAATAATCCGAGTAAAGGAGACGCCTAAAAATGTCAGAGGGGAAATTGTCAATTGAAAAAAATTAACTAATTCCTGTCTATCTTGCTTACTGGATGGTAAATTACTCCTAAAAAATAATTTAATGAATTTATTCTTGCACAAAATTAACCAAACTGGCGTAGAAGCTTAAAACTAGCATTTGGCATACGCAGAAGAACATAATCTAGGTAAGTCAACTAAACGTCCCAAGAGAACTTATCTTTTTTTTGAGGGACTGGAAAAAAAGGAAAGGGAAAGTGCTTTTAAGGAAAAAATCTCACCACTTGACGCATGAATGCATTAACGGAGGCAAGGGCATGGGAGTAGCCTTCCGTTTGGGCGTCACCGTAGCGACGAGGTCGCGCGGGACGCAAAAGTTGAATGAAATCTGAATTACTAGAGAGAAAGAGAAAAAAACACACGCTTGTGAACTGGAAATGAGGAAATAGGACAACGTCCAGGGCAGGGCGCGTGGATTGGACGGGGGAACGCAGGTGAGCGGAGAAGGAGGCATCGGAAGTGGAGGCGGGAGACGTGGGTGTAAGTGGAACGGAGTGGCATTGGGTGACGTCCCACGTGGTGTCCGCAGGAAATGTATGTTATTCGTCAACGCCTTGGGGAGAGAAGGAGGTTGATAGACCTGAATGGGATACATCGCGTGGGATGAAGTCGGGAGGTAGAAGGATGAGAGATAGTGCAGCCTGAAAGGGCTGCTTGTGAGATAGGAGATTGGGCTGGAAGTGACTTTAAATGTAGGTTAGAGACCACCTGAGGAAGGAGGAGGTCCCGCTCTGCGCCGCCTACGCGACATCTGCATAATTTCACTGATCACATTTAGACTTCTCTTTCCTCTGAAACCGGGGATGTCGACAGGAGCAATACTGCTCCGAGCGGAAGTGGGCATTTAAACACTCGCTAAGAACCATACAACCGTAAAATGGCATGACGCGCAGTTCTGAATTGCGATTCGGAAAGTTCATAAGAAATTTACTATGTAAACTATATATACGAAATAAATATGATTTAAATATGAAAATATTACATAGTATAATAATTGTATGTAAATATATACAAAATCAACTCGTTTATATATTGAATCAGGCTTCTCACCTGGGAGAGGGAGAGATATAACAATCAATAAGAGAATGCATCCCTCAGGAATATTTTCCTTTGATGGAAATCCATTGATCGATAGTATTCTACCAATTACAGAATCTTTTGATCTAGTGTATACACTCAGCTTAACAATTTATACATCTCTTCGTTCACTTCTTAAGCTATTTCTCTCCCTCTAAGTGCATATTCCTACCTCTCTTCATAAGATTTTTTTTTTATTTTTCTTCCGCGCCCTCACCTATCAGACATCCTTCCTTCGATGACGACCTCCTCTTAACGGAAATATCACCTATTCAACGGATGTAGCTAAACTTTGAGCTGAGCTTTCAATGAATATATATGAGCTAGCTTTACGACGACCTTTTGCGTTGCACAGTCAGTTAAAAATGTATACAAATTGATTGAAGGCCAAGAAATATGAATCGCTTTAGATGAATTCTTAAATGCTCACAGATCCTTGTGAAAATGTTGGCACAGTGACTTTCATAAATTCAGCAAATCAGATCCCTTTTTTCCTAAAAGTTTAACTATATTATGTCATTAGATTAAAACCATGTACGCTCACGGTCAATACCCCCTCTCACACCGCTCTTACTTTCAATGTAAATCAACACGTCCCCCCTACCACATTATGTTATGTAGATGCAGGCAAACTCTTAAATACTACAATTCAACTCTCATCAATCCTCATAATATGGTCTTACATGCAATAAATACTTCCTTTTGTCTAGTCATTTCAATGCATTGAGCATCCACCACATGTCCTTCCATAGCTCTTCACACACAATTAAATAGTGACCGCATTCAGTCTGAAGTTCATCCTTGGGTAGAGTAGTCTATACAGGGAGACCCCGGAATATTCTACAGATAACTTCTATATTTTATACTACATAAGCATGCCTTTTAATCTTTCAATATACCTTTATCTACATGTACTATATTATAAAACACTCCGGGATTTACTATAAGACACTCACTACTTCATTACGCTATTCATTCAATATGGCTTAAAGGCAGATAATAAGGCACGGGTGAAAGAAGCTGTTAAAGTAAAAAAATTTGGGGAATCACGTTGGTGTAAACCGGTAGTAGTCGATATTTGTCATTGGAAAACCGCTCGCTGCTTGAATGCTATATGGAGATCGCTCTAGTGTATGCACTTTGTCCGTGACTTGGAACGTCAACCATGGGGTCTGCCATGTTAGGCAGGGTTGTAATGCGATAGCTTAGCAAATCAAAGGTCACGGATTTGAATCCTGCCCAAAGTGTTTGCCCTAGGTTTAAGATCTTAGATTGGACTAAGCGATGTAACCTCAACCGCAGAGTCACCCAAAATCAAGGAATACTATCCTAAACTATGGACTTCAAGACACTCTACGGCAAGAGTAGGTAAGGTAGTGTTGTGAAGGTTATACTTCATCCCATCACTCATTCCTTGCCTACGTTACAGCAACTGCCCTTTTTGTGCAAATGAAGTTAGCTCTTGGTCCACTACCCACATTGCTAAATAATTAAGGATAATAGAACAATTCCTATCAGAAATTCACTAAATGCTAAATTACATATTCGCGTTTTTACCCGATTTCACGCTGAAAGAAATACATTTTTTTTATTTCCGTTTGGTAGTAACTCCACAATCCTCTCCAAAATTAATTTATGACCACAGTTTACCGAAAATTACCAACTAAAACCTCTATTCTTCTTTTTAACATATTTGGATAAAATGTACCACATAAAAACCTTTACTCTATAATGTCTAATTTGCTTCAGCGTAACATATTTTGTTACAATCACCTATTCCCGAAAAAAAAATATTTATTCAGAGTGGCTCTACGAATAGAAGAGGGCAGGTAGGATGGCAGGTCCTTAGACTACCAATCGGAAATCCTAGGTTCGACTCAAGGAGAGGCCTTACAACATATCCAATCAAACTGAAGCTCAGTATTTCCTGAAGTTAATATCGTTCTGTGATTCTACGAGTGCCACGAAGAATGGAACTACACCTTGAATGAAATTAACACCATCTACCATGATACAAGAAATTTTATCACGGTTTATTTTAGTAATTCACGAGTTGTTTCCTCACGATACACGCAAGTTTATGTTTAAGTAAAAGAAGAAAAATTAATATTCAGAGTCTATTATTAACTTTGATAATTTCTACATGAGCAAATGTCACTATCATTACCAAACATCGTACCTAATAATGGTGAGTAACTACATGGAGAATAATGGAGGAACTACACCTTGCATGAAATTGACACCCTCTACCATGATACAAGAAATTTTCTCACAGTTTATTTTAGTAATTCACGAGTTGTTTCCTCACGATACACGCAAGTTTATGTTTAAGTAAAAGAAGAAAAATTAAAATTCAGTCTATTATTAACTTTGATAATTTCTACATGAGCAAATGTCACTATCATTACCAAACATCGTACCTAATAATGGTGAGTAACTACATGGAGAATAATGGAGGAACTACACCTTGCATGAAATTGACACCCTCTACCATGATACAAGAAATTTTCTCACAGTTTATTTTAGTAATTCACGAGTTGTTTCCTCACGATACACGCAAGTTTATGTTTAAGTAAAAGAAGAAAAATTAATATTCAGAGTCTATTATTAACTTTGATAATTTCTACATGAGCAAATGTCACTCTCATTACCAAACATCGTACCTAATAATGGTGAGTAACTACATGGAGAATAATGGAGGAACTACACCTTGCATGAAATTGACACCCTCTACCATGATACAAGAAATTTTCTCACAGTTTATTTTAGTAATTCACGAGTTGTTTCCTCACGATACACGCAAGTTTATGTTTAAGTAAAAGAAGAAAAATTAATATTCAGAGTCTATTATTAACTTTGATAATTTCTACATGAGCAAATGCCACTATCATTACCAAACATCGTACCTAATAATGGTGAGTAACTACATGGAGAATAATGGAGGAACTACACCTTGCATGAAATTGACACCCTCTACCATGATACAAGAAATTTTCTCACAGTTTATTTTAGTAATTCACGAGTTGTTTCCTCACGATACACGCAAGTTTATGTTTAAGTAAAAGAAGAAAAATTAATATTCAGAGTCTATTATTAACTTTGATAATTTCTACATGAGCAAATGTCACTATCATTACCAAACATCGTACCTAATAATGGTGAGTAACTACATGGAGAATAATGGAGGAACTACACCTTGCATGAAATTGACACCCTCTACCATGATACAAGAAATTTTCTCACAGTTTATTTTAGTAATTCACGAGTTGTTTCCTCACGATACACGCAAGTTTATGTTTAAGTAAAAGAAGAAAAATTAATATTCAGAGTCTATTATTAACTTTGATAATTTCTACATGAGCAAATGTCACTATCATTACCAAACATCGTACCTAATAATGGTGAGTAACTACATGGAGAATAATGGAGGAACTACACCTTGCATGAAATTGACACCCTCTACCATGATACAAGAAATTTTCTCACAGTTTATTTTAGTAATTCACGAGTTGTTTCCTCACGATACACGCAAGTTTATGTTTAAGTAAAAGAAGAAAAATTAATATTCAGAGTCTATTATTAACTTTGATAATTTCTACATGAGCAAATGTCACTATCATTACCAAACATCGTACCTAATAATGGTGAGTAACTACATGGAGAATAATGGAGGAACTACACCTTGCATGAAATTGACACCCTCTACCATGATACAAGAAATTTTCTCACAGTTTATTTTAGTAATTCACGAGTTGTTTCCTCACGATACACGCAAGTTTATGTTTAAGTAAAAGAAGAAAAATTAATATTCAGAGTCTATTATTAACTTTGATAATTTCTACATGAGCAAATGTCACTCTCATTACCAAACATCGTACCTAATAATGGTGAGTAACTACATGGAGAATAATGGAGGAACTACACCTTGCATGAAATTGACACCCTCTACCATGATACAAGAAATTTTCTCACAGTTTATTTTAGTAATTCACGAGTTGTTTCCTCACGATACACGCAAGTTTATGTTTAAGTAAAAGAAGAAAAATTAATATTCAGAGTCTATTATTAACTTTGATAATTTCTACATGAGCAAATGCCACTATCATTACCAAACATCGTACCTAATAATGGTGAGTAACTACATGGAGAATAATGGAGGAACTACACCTTGCATGAAATTGACACCCTCTACCATGATACAAGAAATTTTCTCACAGTTTATTTTAGTAATTCACGAGTTGTTTCCTCACGATACACGCAAGTTTATGTTTAAGTAAAAGAAGAAAAATTAATATTCAGAGTCTATTATTAACTTTGATAATTTCTACATGAGCAAATGTCACTATCATTACCAAACATCGTACCTAATAATGGTGAGTAACTACATGGAGAATAATGGAGGAACTACACCTTGCATGAAATTGACACCCTCTACCATGATACAAGAAATTTTCTCACAGTTTATTTTAGTAATTCACGAGTTGTTTCCTCACGATACACGCAAGTTTATGTTTAAGTAAAAGAAGAAAAATTAATATTCAGAGTCTATTATTAACTTTGATAATTTCTACATGAGCAAATGTCACTATCATTACCAAACATCGTACCTAATAATGGTGAGTAACTACATGGAGAATAATGGAGGAACTACACCTTGCATGAAATTGACACCCTCTACCATGATACAAGAAATTTTCTCACAGTTTATTTTAGTAATTCACGAGTTGTTTCCTCACGATACACGCAAGTTTATGTTTAAGTAAAAGAAGAAAAATTAATATTCAGAGTCTATTATTAACTTTGATAATTTCTACATGAGCAAATGTCACTATCATTACCAAACATCGTACCTAATAATGGTGAGTAACTACATGGAGAATAATGGAGGAACTACACCTTGCATGAAATTGACACCCTCTACCATGATACAAGAAATTTTCTCACAGTTTATTTTAGTAATTCACGAGTTGTTTCCTCACGATACACGCAAGTTTATGTTTAAGTAAAAGAAGAAAAATTAATATTCAGAGTCTATTATTAACTTTGATAATTTCTACATGAGCAAATGTCACTATCATTACCAAACATCGTACCTAATAATGGTGAGTAACTACATGGAGAATAATGGAGGAACTACACCTTGCATGAAATTGACACCCTCTACCATGATACAAGAAATTTTCTCACAGTTTATTTTAGTAATTCACGAGTTGTTTCCTCACGATACACGCAAGTTTATGTTTAAGTAAAAGAAGAAAAATTAAAATTCAGTCTATTATTAACTTTGATAATTTCTACATGAGCAAATGTCACTATCATTACCAAACATCGTACCTAATAATGGTGAGTAACTACATGGAGAATAATGGAGGAACTACACCTTGCATGAAATTGACACCCTCTACCATGATACAAGAAATTTTCTCACAGTTTATTTTAGTAATTCACGAGTTGTTTCCTCACGATACACGCAAGTTTATGTTTAAGTAAAAGAAGAAAAATTAAAATTCAGTCTATTATTAACTTTGATAATTTCTACATGAGCAAATGTCACTATCATTACCAAACATCGTACCTAATAATGGTGAGTAACTACATGGAGAATAATGGAGGAACTACACCTTGCATGAAATTGACACCCTCTACCATGATACAAGAAATTTTCTCACAGTTTATTTTAGTAATTCACGAGTTGTTTCCTCACGATACACGCAAGTTTATGTTTAAGTAAAAGAAGAAAAATTAAAATTCAGTCTATTATTAACTTTGATAATTTCTACATGAGCAAATGTCACTATCATTACCAAACATCGTACCTAATAATGGTGAGTAACTACATGGAGAATAATGTAGGAACTACACCTTGCATGAAATTGACACCCTCTACCATGATACAAGAAATTTTCTCACAGTTTATTTTAGTAATTCACGAGTTGTTTCCTCACGATACACGCAAGTTTATGTTTAAGTAAAAGAAGAAAAATTAAAATTCAGTCTATTATTAACTTTGATAATTTCTACATGAGCAAATGTCACTATCATTACCAAACATCGTACCTAATAATGGTGAGTAGTAATAAAATTCAAAAAAATTATTGCTCAAATCCATAAAACTCCTATGACACTAGACAGTATTGGGAGCAACATAGAAATCCATAAAATGCAATGCTACGCTGTATTTTTGGTTGGTTTCCGTTCATAGTTTTAAGAAACGCATGTAAAATAGCATATGGTGCCTATGGGATACATATTTAAAACTATAGAGGCACGTAAGGATACATTGTCTCCAATAAATAACTACAACTGGGTTTCTGAAGAGCCTTCAGTCATCGATTTTCCTATCCTCATGCAGAATGCAAGTAACAGAATTTTATCATGCAAATTGCTTACGTTAAGACAAAACAGTGTATCAGTCTCTTAGGAAGAGTTGAAGAAGAGTATGGTGCATGAATTATAATATCAAAAAAGGAATTGGTTTGTTAAAAATTAATATAGATATACTATGGCCGTTAGCGATTTTTGATCTGAAGGATGGACATTTTGGGATGAAAAAGAGCTATAACGAAGGGATGTGACTGAATGAAAATTTATAATAAGAGATTAAACTACAGTGTGCGGAGTATGTTTAAGGTACAAAAAAAATATTTAATATCTTTTGGTGGTTATCAATTTCTTAATTATGCGCCGTGTGTAGCCTAAAATTGCAATTCACAAAAATTTTCGTTTCTCTCATTAGGAGGCAAGTGGATAGAAATCATCTTGTTCACGCGTATTTTATAAATCATCAAAATGATCCAAAACTTCATTAATAGTCACTTTCATCCAAAGTTAAGCATAAATTTTTTCTTAGAATTCCAACTATCAAAATTATCCTTCCAGTTGGTTGCGTAGCTTCTTGAGATTCGCCATAGTAAACTATAGACAATAAAATAAAATAAGCGATCCTGAATTAGGACTGCATGAATAAAACTAGTGATTCCACATATCAATAGGATTTTCTTCATTCAACCAATTGAATGAAGTTGTCCTTGAAGAGTCTTTATCACCATCCATTTCAAGGTAATTCAGAGGTTTTATTTTCTCAAGTGCAGTTTTGAATCTTGACCAGACGTTACACACCTCCACCAAGAGGAAGCGCTAAAAAATGGTTAGGGCTTGGGAGATATTCATCCCTCCCTCACTCGAATAGGTATCTTATCGCACGGCGTGGAGGCGTGAAACGGCCTCACCACTCTGCACCCGGACAAAACCCATTCCCCATTCCCGCGCCACTCAACCTCTCTCTTGCTTTGGGTGGGAGGGCGGCTGGAAACCACCTGAAACCCTCTCTTTCCTTCACTTCCCCTCGGGAAACTACTTAGGGACTCTTTAGCGGTGACGTTGGCTCGCACCAATAACTCATACAGATCAGAAAAGCAGAGGAGGACGAGGAGATGAGGTAAAGAATGGAAGGAGGCATGAGAGAGAGAGAGGAAGAAAGAGAAGAGAGATATTTCACTTAGTAGACCCACGTGCACTTTACAGAGCTTGTCCGACGCCAAGATGGTAAAAACTATTTTTCTCTTCAAATGAGGGATTGGATTCCAGGAGTGTGTACGTGTGTGTGTGTGTTCGTCTCCGGGAGTGTTCGCGCTGCCTTGCTCCAGCGCGGAAAACCCCACCCACTCACCATCACCTCCCCGCGGAAGCAGAAAAATCTTCTAAATATTCCATTATTATGTCAAGAAAGCGAAAGTTTGCGCCAGGGTGCGGAAAATTACTTTGAGATCTTATCGAACATAATAAATCATGCTAAATACCCCCGTGAAATTATTGCGCCGACGATAAATCATCTAACCAGATGCATTTACGCAGAACACGAGAATGAACCTCATGAGCATAAAGCTTCCCCCTGACAGACGGAGGTTCGCTCCAGCACATTTTTTTAAAGACATTCTATTTAATTTGCCCATATCAGTATTACGCCAGGTACATAACCTTTCTGCTTTCCGAAGTCACCAAAAATACTTCGCAATAACTTTGTTCAAGGCAAGTTTTTGGAAAAGTGAAGATTGATATAGGGAAAAATTAGACATCAGTTACATAGAAAGAATCGTATTTATTATTTCTGTTGTCAGAATACCCTTTTCTTGAATTACACGAATCTTATAGAGATCAATTGCGCAACAGTTCCTAGGATTTTTACTGACTTCTGTCGTAGGAACTCGGAATACGCTGAACTCTATTTCTGTATAATTTAAGTTAGAAGAAATCTCTTTTACATGTAAACGTAGAGAAAGAGTAATGACCTACTGATGCGTTGTAAATTGCAAAGAAGAAAGAAAGAATGCTGGCAAAAACGTAGGCTGTTATTAATCGCCCAAATAAATAACAAATAGGAAGCATTGTGATTACGTTAAATGTAATATGTTGCCTTTACCATTTAGTATGTTAACTTCTCTATTCCACTTAAATAGCCTAAAAAAATGACTAATTATTTTATTCCGCCGGGATGTTGAATCTGCAAAGGTTTGGCACAGGTTTTCTCGTGTTATAAGAGTATTTAGTAACTATCAGTAGAGATTTATACACAAATTTTACATTTACATTTCAGCAAAATATGGCTATCAAGTAGAACCAAGATAAGGATTTTTTCAAATTAAAACACTTTCCTGAAAATAATTTAAAATTATTTCCTTAAAATTATCAAAAGAATAGTTTCAATGGAATGTTCGTATCTATAGCAAATTATTTTTAATGATACTAACCCATTGAGTAAAGTTGCCTTTGAAGAGTCTAAATCACTATCTATTTCAAAGTAATGCGGAGGTTTTATATCCTCACGTTTCGTAGCTATTCTAAAAGAGATCTTGTTGTAACGTTAATCATGGATGATACCACCCTTGGTGTCTTGTAAGGGGATTTTGGTTACGTAGATCCTCCTCACATGAATCGCCAGAAGAGCATCACTCTACCTATTTATCACGGTATATCAGAAAAATTTATGAACAAAATGTCGAAGAAAATAGAGGACCTTACAATTTAAAGAAAACGCCTTAAAAAATTTATCGTAAATAACCCGTAGCAAATTTGAAACTTCAATGATGTATGAGTGGAGATTGACAAACGTTCCACTCTCTCCGGCGCTCAGGGGCAAATACTTAAGGTGTATAATCTATTAAAAATGTGACTTAAAGACTCCTCATTTAACGTCAAATGATTTACCCCGAAGTGCGTGGTAAATGAGAAATTAATTTTAAACGCTTTTCACCCCGGGCCTCAAATCCTGTCCGCGCTGGCTCGAAACAAAATACTTTACGAAGGATACTCATGGGATGGATATGAAACGATGGAACTCATTTGAATAGTCTCAAGCGGCTAACTGTTACCAGCCGCATTCTTTCGTGGACCTCCACCCTTCCGAGGAGTTTCTACATTCTCCGCTAAACCACCCTTTATTTCCTTCCCTCCATCCGTTCCCGCAAACCCATCTACAGCAGAGTGGTAAAACATTCCGTGACTTCCATTTCGTGAGACCGTGAATAACACCCTCAGTTCTTTTAAAGCCGTCAATGGCAGCTAGGCTAAAAAACAATGCATCAGGATTTTCCACGGTGCCGCATTCATTCACTTCTCCCGACCTCCCAAAGTCTTAAATACACCGGTTTGTCGGCAGCCAAGAAGGGATATGGGAATGGGAGAGAGAAGTGGAAATTTTATTACTGCGCTTTCAGCTAATCTCACCATTAATCTACACGCCCCTTTTCCCAGTTCGGCAGCAATTGGACCATCCTTCATCTTAAAGTAATTGTGTCTTCGGCACACTCTCCATAAGGCCCTAGTGTTTTAGTTTTTAACTCGTACCATCTGACCAGCCAGCGTGACATGAACTCTTTAACTTCCTCCTTATGACCACGCCTGGCTATATCTCGTTCTACTCCTCACCTTACTGCTGTACATATCCTCCATTTCTCTCCACTACCTCCGCGTCGAATAAATTCTTTTAATTTTAGGGTTTCTTTTAATTGCCCAACTTTAGAGTTTAGATGCCTAAATTGTTATGGATTTTTTTCTGTTCTTGTGGTTGTGATTCAATTAATTTTCGTAATACATAACGTAAAATATAATTGGAAGATTTCTTACGACAAATGGTCAGTTAAGAAGGCCACATGGCGCAAAAATAAAAGGGGAATGGGTTGGTGCAGTGGCAAGAGTACCGGTCTCCCATCCTTAGGGTCTGGTTTCAAATGCTGGTATTGGGAAAGATTTTCACGAGTATACCGGTCCTAATTGAGTGTTTAACAGAGAGTACTTCGAGTTCAGTGCTCTATCCGTTGGATGGGACGTCGTTAGACGTATCTGGCCAAACCCCTTGGCGCTACTCTTCCGTTAAGAAAAACCTAATGCAGAACGTGACATCTCTCGTTTCCTAAAATAACCCTCTTTTCAAATGACCACCTATCCTACTTGGCGCAAAAGACCAAACCTCTTGGTTTCTATCCCAGATAATAAACAATATTGCAAAAATGAAATACATAAGAAAGAGGAATGTTAATATAAGGCGGTCCTTTTGACATTAGTCATCATCATCATCATCATCATCATTGGTCAACAATCCTAGGATTGGGTTGACGCAGCTTTCCACTCGATTCTTCTATCGGCCAACCTTTTCAATGTGACGTAATTCTTCTTATTTACATTCTTCACAACCTGTTCCATGTATCTCATACGAGGCCTGCCTTTTCCAATCTTCCCGTTCACTTTTCTTTCGACGATAGTCTTCATCAGGCCATCGTGTCTCAAGATATGACCGATTAAGTTTTCCCTTCTTCTTTTTAGAGTTGTCAGCAGACCTCTCTTTTCACCTACTCTTCTTAGCACTTCCTCGTTACTTACTCGGTCGATCCATTTAATCTTCAGCATTCTTCTGTAGCACCACATTTCAAATGCTTCTACCCTTTTTTTCTACGCTGCTGTCATCGTCCATGATTCACTGCCGTAAAGAAAAATGCTCCAGATGTATGTTCTGATAAACTGTTTCCTTATTTCTATGCTTGTATTTCCTGCTGTAAGTAGATTCTTCTTTTGAAAGAATGCCCTCTTTGCCTGGGCTATTCTACTCACTATTTCTTTCTTGCTTCGTCCATCGTTGGTTACTCTGCTTCCCAGGTAACAGAACTCTTTCACCTCTTCCGGTTTCTGTTTTCCTAGTTTAACGTTGGTTTTGGCCTTTTCTCTTTTGCTGCACACCAATATCTTAGTCTTCTTCTTATTTATCTTCAGCTGATATCTGGCCATAGTCCTTTCCATGGTTGTTAGCATCTTATTCAGCTCCTTCTCTGTCTCTGATATGAGAGCTATGTCATCAGCGAATCGTAGCATACTGATTGTTTCTCCGTGGATGTTCACTCCAGAACACTTCTCCTTGACTTCATTTATGGCTCTCTCGATGTAAACATTAAAAATTACGGGAGACAGTGCGCAGCCTTGTCTCACTCCTTTCCTTATTCTTGCTTCTTCACAGCTGGGTCCAGATTTAATCACAGCAACTTGGTTTTTGTACAGACTGTGCATAATTCTTCGGTCATTATAGGACACTCCAATTCCCTTCAGAATTCCAAGCATTGAATCCCAATCCACGTTGTCAAAGGCCTTCTCTAAATCCACAAATGCAATGAACGTCGGTTTGTTCTTCTCCGTTCTCTTCTCTATAAGTAGCCTGAGGGCCAATATTGCTTCCCTTGTACCCTTACTTTTCCTGAATCCGAATTGATCTTCATCCAGGAACTCCTCTGCTTTTCGTTCTATTCTTCTGTAGATGATCCTGGTCTGTATCTTCGATGCATGTGTCAGTATCTTCGATGCATGTGTCGTCAGGCTTATAGTCCTAAAATTTTCGCATTTCTCCGCTCTCTTCTTCTTGGGAATAGGAATGATGATGTTTTTCTCGAAGTCCCTTGGAATTTCCCCTGTTGAATACATGTCGCAGATGGTTTTGTAGAGATGAATTAATGTCTTCTCTCCTGCATTTTTAATTATTTCTGCAGGGACATCATCAATACCTGAGGCCTTATTCATCCGAAGATCCCTTACTGCAGCGGTGAATTCCGATCTTAAGATTGATGCCCCTTTTTCCACTTCGCTTTCCTCTTCAATAGCTTTTGTGCTGAGGTTTTTTCCATGGTATAGCTCTCACAGATATTCTTTCCATCTCTTCACTTTGTCCTCGTTTTCAATCGAAATTTCTCCATTCTTGTCCCTTATGGCATTTCATCTTAAGGTCCGTTCTTTGAAGTGGTTCCTCACTATCCTATAGGCAGGTTCCACCTTTCCAAGTGCAAGGTTGCTTTATACATCTTCGCATAAATTTTTCAACCACAGCTCTCTAGCTTTCCTTGCTTTGCGACTTATTTCGTTCCTTATTCTTTTGTAGCAGAGCTGCCCTTCTTCAGTTTTCGCATTCTTGTACTTTCTTCTTTCTTCAATCAATTCTAAGACTTCCTCCGTGATCCATGGCTTATTTTTGGCAACTTTTCTTCTTCCAAGAACTTCTTTTGCGGCTTCCTGTAGTCCACATTCAATGTTTTCCCAACGCTCTTCCACTGATTTCTTATTCAGGTTCTCTCCTATGTTGTTTCCCACTGCTTTTTTAAATGCTAGCTGATGTTGAGCCTCCTTTAGTTTTTCTACTTGCCATATATTCTTCTTTGTTTTCTTCAATTTCTTGAATTTTAGATGGCATTTCACTAAATTATGGTCACTGTCGATGTCTGCCCCAGGGTAGATTTTGCAGTCCTTCACTTGGTTTCTAAATCACTGCTTCACTGAAATGTAGTCTATTTGGCATCTTTTTCTGTCTCCTGGCATTTTCCATGTGTATCTTCTGCGGTTGTGATTTTTAAACAATGTGTTGGCAACCACTAACTTATGTTGAGTGCAGAACTCCAGCAGCCTTTCTCCTCTTTCGTTTCGGTTTCCCAATCCGTATTTTCCAGTTATTCTTCCAAAAAAAAACATTAGTCATAAGCATATCTATTTTATCCTAACATACCATGTTCCTCATTCTTAAGGGCCATTAAGGTTTTACCCTCTTAATCATCCGCTCCCAGTGGTAACTGGTACCAGAAAAAAAATAGTCTTTGAAACCCATATATTTCTCATCTTCATAATCCCTATCACTCTTCATGATATTCTGTTAGATTTGACGAATTTTTCCGCTCGATTCTTCTTTAGCTAGTCTCTTCATATTTCTATAGATATTCTCTTTCACTTACTAAGCTACACGCTCCTACTTTAAAGCAAATTAGAGTCGCGTAAGCAATTGCATTACATATGAACAGAACTGTCACTAGTCCTACCACCATGATCTTTGATGGAATGCATGTATGGCAGTGGCTTTGGCCGCCAATAATCGGCTGTGTTATAAGTTTCTATACTGCATGATAGATGTCCGTCACCCTAGGATAGACCCAAACCAGCTCCAAATGCCAACAGTTACTAAAGTTGACTATTTTTCCGACAAGAGGCCTCGGTCATAACGCATCTAATGACTACAAATCAGGACAACCAGCAATAATGAAACTGGTGGACGATTTCGGTGGATTTAAGCTGAGTTCCGATTGAATATATTCGTATTTATAAGCAGATAATATGCATAATAAAGACGCCGCTGTAATATATAGCCTGAAAAACATGACTACAACTGTTCATAGGTGTTCATAATTTGCTGCCACTCTTCAAGCAGCAGAACACCAATGAAGAATTCATGGAGAGGCTCGAGGAACGCCTTATGCTCTTCACTGTAGACCGCTCCACAATTAGTTCCGCGAGAATAAAGTAAGGGTAACGCCGAATCAATATAAAGCTTTACGCAGCAGTCACTTAGTATACAAGTGGTCACAAGTAGTGATATCAAGTTCACCTCTGAAGGTGACGAACGACTGAAGGGATATTAGTTTTGTTCGGGAAAAAGAATCACCGTGAAATGAGAACTCTTTGGCTTCAATATGTAGTTCAAATATCAAGTTATAAGTAGAATATTTTATTTCACCATGATACGTTTTTCACTTCTCTCACCCCTTCCTCGTCTAAGGTTCTTAATAAAAATATTTGTCTCAGGAACGAGAATTAATAAATGAAATACGATAACTGATAATTAATATGAGTATTAAAAATCGAAACATGTGAAATAGATAAGTAAAACACGGTTTTTTCGGCCAAGGGCCATAATTTAAGCATTTTGACTTCCTCTGTAACGGCAGGGAACCAAATCAACTGATATACGCGTGCTTGTACGCGTTCGCTTCTCCCGAACGCCGAACCGTGACCATCTCGGCCGACACTTCTTAATTTGAGAGATAATCTCAAATTATGGACACAAAACATGGTGACTGCTAATTACAGTCGACAACCACGATCGGATTCTGCTCTCCGCACAAGTGAGACCCGACAGAGGAGGGAAATGTCATGATGGATGCGAAGCCGACTCATCAGCCGAGGCGCGTGGGTGCGACACGTCTACGGGACGTGCGCGGAAAGGGAACTAAGAACGGTGACACGGGCACCAAAGGAAAAAAAAGACACACTCGACGAGGAGCAGGAATGTTGCAAGATGGGGGAGAGGAATCGCGAGACTGAAGCTTTTTCAATGGGGTGCGAGGAGAGTAAAATAGAGAGATAAAAGGAGAGGAGAGTAAAAGAGGAAGGTGGAGAGGGACGGGGGGGGGAGGAGGAAAGTAGACATGGGTGCGGCGGAAGTGAGACATTAGCACGTGGTGGTGGTTTTCAACCCCCGTCTCCTTTTGAATCCAACCTTTCCCTCCTACATCTCCTCTCCGCAGAGATCTTTTTGGGGAAAGTGGACACCAGAGACGCTGTGCTCTCTTTGGGTACAAAACCAACGCTTTTGGCGATTTTGGCCTTTGAGCATCATTTCTAAAGCCTAGGATTTCTATTCAGCGCTAAATATAATATAAATAACTGCGTTATAATCTATAACGATTCAATTGCTTATTATTTAGAGCAAATGTTATATGGAATGTCTATGAACGTTTTGAAGTGTTGGTTGACCTATGTGTCCAAAGACAATTATTGAAAACAAGGTGAGAAAAGTGAAGTAAAAATGAGGCATGAGTTTAATTTCAAACACGCATCAAAATTACTGAATGGCTGCTAATATTTACAATAACAATTACGGGGCTCTGAAAGTTTATAAGAGACTTGAGGAAAAAGGAGGCACAATGGTTTTTGAAAAAACAAACTTGAAAAGAGCAGCAGCGGAAATAACAGAAATGCTCGACAGAAAATGAGCACACGTTTTCCCACACAAATATTATTCAAAATACGTTAGTAAAAAACTTGGAAATCGATCTTGAATATGAAAGACATAAAACTCAAAAATCACATTTCCTTAAGAAGAACCTTGATTAATTTTGATGCTGAAAAATTTTACAACACACAACCTAAAGAGAAAACTTTTTTCTAAGTTAAGAACTCTTGATTCAGCTCAAGAACTGTCGAAATGGCTGACGAGGCACTTCTAGGGCAGGTACATTATCCCGTTCCCCATTTACTGCCAACCCCTCTCCAACTGTGAATGGCGACGCAGAGCCAACTCAGAGGTTTCAGTATGAGGAGAGGAAGGGCGGGAGGGCATTCGAAGGAACTCTGATGATGCGAAGGAAGCATTAGTGCGTCTTGAGCGAGCGGCGTGGGTGTCAAGGGTGGGGAGTTTTAAAGGGAGCATACGTGTACAGGTACTTAAGTACATATATATACATATATCTACGTACAGATACCTCGGTCGAGTGGGTGAGATGGTGAGAGGGTCGTTATGGCAGAGGAGGACGTGAAGCGGAGCGCTATGATCCAGACGGCGATGGCGGGAGGAGATCCGTTGCCGTTTTTTTATTTTCCTTCAGACTTCTCACCTAGCGAAGCTAATTCACCAGAGCCGCACGAAGGACGGTCGAGGGATGATGAAACGGAAAAAAGGGGACATAAGGCCACTTTGAGAACGCGATATCCGAGGCTGTCATTCACTCATCCAAGTTGCGGAAAGGAAAACAACTTTAATGCACATACGAAATACCTAAATCAAGAGTATCTCAGCGTTGAAATAGCAATCATCATCTCGAGTTAATTGGCTTTCAACTTTATTTATCTCCAATGAGTGAGAAGCCACCGAGCGTGAAGTAACACCGTGCGTGTCGCAGTTTAGTTGGCAGTGGCATTAATATAGGATTTTTCCTCTAGAATTCACCCACTCAAATACTGCTCATAACACTCGCAGCACCTAGGTTAACTCTCGCAGGCATGTGTAAAGAGCTACTTTTATTAACCACGGCAATGAATAATAAAATCTGGCAGGAAAATAAAGTTCAACGATAGATTTCTTGCGCTTAAAACGATAAATATGCTCGAAACCAAAAATCAACTCATGCGGACTAAATATATTTGACCCTTAACGGACCTTTATCTGCACCCACGCCAAAATAAAGCGAATATTTCGCTTGTGCTCTTAGATATCCTACGATTTATGCGACACACACAACTTGATTCCTCAGGCAAATAAGGGAGTAAAGTACTAGTTCAGCTGTCATTATGACGACTACAGAGATTTATCACAGAAAATGCCCGAGAAAAAAAACAAACACTGCTCTAGTGCAAGCTTCTGAGTCGTTAAAACAATGACAATAGGCGAGATATCTCGCCTCAAAATAGAGGAAATCGAGAAAGGTGAGAATTTATATGAACATCGGGAATTCACATCCTTTTAAGCTATCGCACGGAGGATGAGGTTAAGCACGAGGTACATACACGAGGATTGTCTCGCCAAACTATCATTAAAACGACGTGACAGGACGCATATCAGCCGTCAAGAAATAATAACGATGATTTGGTCGTTTGAGAAAACGCAGCGAGAATGATAAGAAAACAATGAATGCTTGGCTTTGTTACTTCCCTCCCTGCACCACTAACTGGTCAAAGATTTACCAAGATTAAAAGGAAGATTATGTCGGATGACTTGAAGAGTACTACAGAAATAGCGTATGTAGGCCTCGAATTCCCTTGTAGTTCATTCATAGGAGACCATTTCTGTTGAACATACTTGCAATAACGCGTACAAGTTCCACTCAAACTTTTAAAATAAATCTCCTTAAATGTGTTTTTGAATCAATGTTGAGTAAAAACAAAGGAAGTATTGCGGCTGCTAATTTTTTTAAGGCATAAAGTGCTTCTAAAGATGAAAATATAAAGTGAGATAGGATATTAAAAATTTAAATAAAAGCAAACTTCGGTTTTAGGCGCTCCAACGGCAATAATATAACGTGCTATTATGCTTTTGTTCTCAAACCTAAGGCAAATACAACACCCAAAAATAACAAAGTTATAGGCACTGAATAAGGAATAATTATCCTTAATCAAATAATATATTTTCAAACGTTTTAAAAACCATTGTTACATTATTTTAATGTTAAATACTTAGAATTTGGCATGAAAATTCGTCATGCTAACATGTTTTCCATTCAAGAGAACGTCGCGTGAGAGAATTTCAAGCATTAAAACCAGACAAACACACCAAACACCAAACTCCTTTCCATTTATATACCCCATGGCTCCGTCACCTGCATATATATATGTTCAACGTGCACGTCGTTGTACGGGCGTGGGGGAATATGAAGTACAGGTATACAATGAGAATATAAACTGATAGAGATGAGGAAAATTACACTTGCTTATACTATTGAAGTGTGATACTTACTATTGCTGATCCTGAAGACATCTCTTTTCCTGCAATATGCTAATCTTTACTAAGATGAGCCACATTTTGGAACCAATTTTTCCCCCTAGACCTCTTGCCGAAGAACCTGTATCGAAAAATAGCACATGAATTAGGATCTTTTCAAATTTTAATCCTTTTTTGACGCGTTAAATATCACAGAAATATGTTGCGTTAGTGAACTTACATGGGCTAAATCATATACATCATACAGAAAGTTCAATTAATTAATAGAAATTTGGACATGATAAATCAACCGTGCATGAAAAAAAATATGAACGCATCAAATTTTCTCTTAAGTATAATTAATAAAATTTTGTAGTTCTCTGTTGCCTGTGGTGTGATAAAAATAAAAACCTAACGATAAGAGATTTACTCGCTAAATTTTGCACATAAATATTATTTAATTCAACAAATAAAACTAAGCTGCACAGCTGTGTACATCTTTTAGGCTACCAATAAACGCGAGGTCAATTATTGAGCAACCCTCAATCAATTCTACCCGTTTCATCAAGGTGGTTCTAAAAGTCAGCACTCGTAATTGAGGCCCCGAAAAAACAATGCATGGATACACCTTTCAAATATTTGCCCAGACTATCCTTGGGCTCCTCCTCCACGGTGTTATACGATGGGGGCATTAATGGCCCGTTCGTGGGGGCGCACTCCATTGGGAAAGAGGATGTGTGTGTCTGTTTGCAGGGGAGGGGAGGAGACGGAAGCACTTTCGCCTACGCGAAACCTCCCTCGCTCTTCCTTCGGGAAGGGAAAGGAAAAAGTATCCACCCCCGCGCACTATCTCTTCCGCTCCATCCATCCCCTCGCCAACCACCCCTCCCAGATTCTCCACGGCCACCCCATCCTTCCAACCCCCTCAACCCCCCCCTGTCTCATCCTTCACTCCTTTCGACCACCTCCCCCGCAACCCACTCGACCATTCCCGCGTAACGACACTGATTTACGAATCAGATCGCATGAACCTTCTCCGAACCCGCACGCTGGAAGCACACACGCCCCAGGTGAAGGGAGGAGGGAAAGTGAGGGGTGAGAGGGGGTGTGACTGTGTCGGGGGCGAGCGGGGGTGAGTCCGACGTGGGCGGGTGCAGCGGCAGAGGAGGGATGACACGGGCCGACCGACTTCCCGGACACTATTCCTCCTCCCACAACGCCCGGCGCGGGCTTAACCTTGTTTACGGGAGTTGTACTTGGCAACGGCGACGATAAGGTCTTTCTGCTTGAGTGTATCTTTTCAAGGCTTTGTTATAGCCCTTTGCGTTGAAGGAAATAATGTACAAGTGCACCAGTGTTGCACCACGACCATAGATGCAACTCCTCCATTTCCTTATCCACTACTGTGTGTACGTACCCAAGTTGTGCCAAATTAATCTTGCGTGAGCAGCTCATGGGAAGGATTCAAGAAATTTGAGGGATTCAAGGAAACCGTAAAGATCTAATGGATCATTTATAAACAATCGTTGCGTTAGTTACACTCTAAAACACCCAATCAAGGTCCTAAAATGGAATTTAAAGCGCAAAAGGGCAAGAAAATTCATCATTGTCCCTGTGATAGGAAGGTGATAGTGATGCAAAATGTTTCGTTTAACAATAAACAGGCGTGCAGCATGTATACCGCAATTCTTCGGCGTTAGAATTGATAGAGAAATGATTGCTAACTTTCAACTGAGAGCAATAAATGATTACTAGCATGTCACCATAGCTTATTGCATTCGTTTCTATTATAATTAACTATCCACCACTCTGCAATAAATATTATGGAACGAATTCAATGCCGTACACTTAAGCGTTACGAAGAATGCATTAGCCGATAGCTAGACTACTTTCCCAACTGTGTGCTCAACGCCAATGCAAAATTATAAGTACTATTAATGGGAAAAGCTCCTATTATTTAAATAAAAGTTTCTTGTTACATATTTCAGTCTTTTTAAGGTTCAAGATATAATTAAATCGGGAATTAATCCCTCGATGAGCTTCACAATTTCAAGTTACTTTCCAGTAATATTACCCATCATTTATGAAAATAATCTTAGAAAGGCCAGTGGTTTGAAAAACACAAAACCTAATAAATTGCACTTTAATGATAACTCGCTCAACTGAATATGATAAGCAAAACAAGATAATTTTTGATATTCTTTCATAAAGCCGATTTTTTAGATGAGTCTACACCATTCAGCATCCAAAAGTACACCTTATTTTTCAAGGAAAAACTATGTGACAAGAAGACTATGCCTTCTCCTTGAATCTACTACACTGAATTTTAGAGAACTTTACTCATGGTAAGAAAATATCTCTGTGTGAAAAATATCAATTATAAAATTCCATTTCCGAGCACTGAAAATAGACTTTAAGGCGACGCAATTGCTTGAATCATATGGCATCATCTAAGCTAGCCAAAATGCTACAGCAAATCAAACGAGATGGATTCAAACCTCCAACCTTTATTTTACCGGCACGTCACCTACCTGGTTTCCACAGCCATATTCTAAGGCACCAAGAGTTGGAAAATAATAAAATAGAAAGAATACCAATGAACATTCGATTGAGCAGATGGGTGGGGTTACAGAAGGATCTCAAATGGACAAACCCGGACAAAAAAGGGAAGATTGAGAATTGAAGGGGAAAAAGGAGAGGAATTTCAAGACGTTTCATTTAAATTTGGGCGTATAGATTGTAAGGAGAAAGAGATTGAGGCGAAGAGGGAGAGAAAGAGCACTTGAGATGGAGAGGAGAAGAAGGGGAGTAAATTGAAAGGACAAAAGGGTTCCAATGAAGATAAAAGCATTCTCGACCAGCTTGATCACCGACAGTCAAAAAAGGAAAATTAGATTATCCCACCAGAAGTTACGAACATCGCGTCGGAAGACTAAAATCGAGTGCCAGCGTTACGTTCGATGCAGCAGAATGCAAATGAACGTGTCTGGTACCCCTATTTCTTCCCCCAGGAAAGTTTTCAACTTTTTCTTCAGGTTGCACAAGTAAGCGATCAAACAAAGATGCAATCTTGTTCGTTTAATCATGTTACAGTTTTTCTTCAATCTTCAAAATTGAAATGTGCTTTCTTGTGGGCATGCGAAATACGCCTTATCTTTACTTGATTTAAAATCTTGCGTTCTGGATTCTGCTACTTCCTTTTTTTGCGCATCCGGACTGATGTGGACTGCTCTTTTTAACCCAAAAGAGCTAGTTTGAAAACATTACTGCTTACTAATTGTTATATCTTGCTATCTGTTCTTAGGGAAGGATTTTATAAAATGGAGTACTAGCATTACTAACTCAAAAACAATAATTTTTCCAAAATAAATGACTACACCTAGAAGTTTTATGATCATGTCCAAAGCATTTATTATTAACAAAGTACTTATTTTATTTTGTTAACTTTCGTACCTACTGATGGGTAGCAACTTATGTATAACATTTAAATTAATTATGAGGAAAGAATTTTTTAATGGCAACAAGGTATTTTAGTTGAATTTCTCAGAGACATGTATATCTTTATCGATTAAAAAAATATAATTAATTGTGAAGATACGCAAAAATAATATTGCATATCATAGGTTGATTCTACGATAGTAATGTAAACTATGTAGGTTAACTATGGGAGAAAGTTGGCAACAATTAGAACTGGAAGCTATAAAATATCGTTGACCATAGTGAATTATTTTATCTCAAATTTTATAGTAGCCTAATAGTTTAACTGTCCCATGCTCTGGGACTTATGACTTATGACTATGATACTAATAGGGAATCATACCTAACACCAGCATACCAGTATACCACTTTCATTCATGATTTTGACTAATGAAAAAATGCATTCTTCCAACCATTTATTGTTGGATATTTTACGCAAAACTAAATTAAATATATGAACTACCATAAATCTGAGGGCGTATAGGCTCCACATTGAAAACGATGACAATTTAGATTACGGGGTTTACCTACATATGGAGCGTTTTCTTGCAGATCGACTGGTTCTTGATCTAGACGATGTGTAAAGCACTCCACCTCTAAAGCAAACTGCCACATACTTTGTACACAACAGCATTGTGGGAAATGAGTGACGCTCAAAGATCCATCCCGACGTAATATTCTGGAATTTCCGATAATTCAGCAATCCTGTGAAGATTCCTTTTTAGAATAAGTGTTCCTTCTTTGTTCAGATAAAAAAATTCGATGCAGCTATTTTTTAGCAATATCTTTTATATATTTCCCTAATCGGGGAAATTCTTTTAAATGCGTGCAGTTACTTTCGTAAACATATTGATTTACTCTCCCAAATCCATTTTTTGAATGAAAAAGACCGTTTTGGACGAAATTAGCCTATTCTCCCGAATGAGAAACCAAAAACCTTCACCATTAAGCAATAGGCGGGGATTTTGACGGCCCAAGACCACGGGATGGGTCCTCAACAGGCCTGATCCAACATACATGGAGCGGACTTCTTAGAACCAAGAGGGCTCTCCCAAAGGTTCGGTCTTTTCATTAGGGTACGAAAGAAAGCTGACGCTCCATGTCAATAATTTACAAGCTAATTCGCTATTCCGTCCACTCGGAGGAGCACCTGTCCACCCTTCATTAAGTCGTCTGCATTAATACTAAGTTCAGGAAGCCCCCCTTCTACGTTATCGCCTTCCGCCCCGTACTCTTAGGAAAACAGACTTGCTCCGTCCGTTGAATTGAAAAGTCAACCGGCGAGAAAAGAAGAAGTTGGGGTAAGGGTGGAGAGCGCGTCTGGCGCAAATACGGAGGTCATTCCTGGCTAGAGACGAGATCCATCTTGCCACCCACACGTAATTGACTCGGAATGAAGTTGTCCAGGAAGAGGCCCATTTTTCCCTCCTTGAAGAGGTTCCACACCACAATCATCCGATTCCCAGGACCTAATGGGAAGGACCGCAAAAGAAGCAAGACAAATCGAGACGATTGGTCGTCTTGAGTTTGATAGGCCATCGACGCATTTGCATGGCAAGCGTATCAAATCGGCATTACGTGAATAGGGAACTTAACAAGCTTTAAATATGCACTCAAAATTTTGTAACCTTAAAAACTAAAATCTCTTCTCTTGACAAGTATTATTCTATACACAAAATAGCTTCGGTCAATACAAACTCAATTTTTGTAAAAGCAATTTTTTTTGGCAACCAAAATGCATTTTTATTATTTAATTCTCCATTTAGCTTAGAAAAAATAATTTAAGAACTGTAAAATATGTTAGGTTGAACATGAATGCAAGGTCTGAGTCGTTTTTTCTGGGAAAAATTGAAGATACGGCTAATTACACTGCAATTAATGTTTCGGCCACGAACATCAGATAAAAGAAAAACATTTAATACAATTATAATATTATATAAAATTGGATAGTTTTTTCAATCTTAAGGGCGTGTAACCATGATTGTTAAAATATTCCTTCCCAATTGAAATTAAATACTCAGCATGTGTATAAAATGGAGAAAGTTTTCACATTGCTATCATCTTTACGAATTATCTAACTAATTTTAGACAAGCTTTTACCGACTTCTTACTGAAACTGTTGGGGGCAAGACTAAAAATGGCACCGTGAAATTGTTTTGTCTTGGATCTACCCTAATCCTATTACAATCCAAACCTAGATTATAACTCCATATAAGGATAGCAATGCTGCAAATTGTATGAAAATGTGGGTCGTGCTCATTATCTATTAGTTCGAAGGCTACTTTATTGACAGCAATGAACTGTAAAATATAGGGAAAAAAGACTCTCCAATGACCAGCCAAAAAGATTTTATTTCAGGACATTTCTTTTAAGTATTGCATTTTTAATCATGGTGAATAAGGAAACCCATTTTTAATATCTATGAGAAACGCAGATAAACAAAATGTTCAGTTTTTTTCTCACTATTAGGACAAATAGCAGAATACCTCACAAGATCACAAGTCAAGTGTAAAAAACAAATTATGTGTCAATTCGTCTTTTGAAACATAAACCAGCCTTTATTTGTGGCATTATAAATTTGTTTGGGGATGCAGTAATGAGATATTGAATTAACAAATGAGTTTGCATTAATTAGTTTAAAAAGAAGTAAAACTTTTCCAATGAAATCCATTACGGTACCTTTTCATTAAACCTGAAGGATGCAACTGCACATTATCTTCCGGGAAAAAGGATACCTTTAATCCAAAATTTGACGCATCCCAACTTGATGCGATGTTTTGTATAATTCATTCAATGGCAACATTTTAGGCTGTAATCTCCCTTTGAAAAATACTTTCAATGTCGTCATGGAGGAGCCTGGGTGATCAACTCTTCCATGACATCAGCCTGCACTTAAAATACCTGCTTTGACCGGTCAATGAGTGCTTCCCTGTGCAGCAAGAAATATACTTAAAGTATAAAGAGTGGGCGAAGAACCCATTCATGGTAGTTAAGAAATTAAATTGCCTCACAAGGTAGCTATCCAGGTCGATCACTGACCTCGGATTCCACATTATAAATGGCTTTCACAAAATAGAAGATATTTTATTACGTTTTACCAACTGTAAAGGGCACAAGAAACGTTAAAATGTAATATAATAATGTTAATATTTCGCGCAATACTCATCTCAGTTGTCTTTGCACGCTGACTAGCAAAGAAAGAAATGGATACAGGACGCAAGGTTTGCCATTAGTCCAAAACCCCTCAATTGGAGGAAACAAAATGCAGTCCAGACATTCCACCACCATAGCAGAGACATACTCAATATATCGTTACGATTTGTTCACTAATAATAAATTAGAGTTGATATGAATGGGCAACAAATTAATTACCATATACTTAGATCTCAGGGGACGTGGTGGCTTAGGGGTTAAAGCGCTAAGCTACGGATATCCTCAACTAAAACCCTCGCGATGCTATTGGACGAGCGTTTACGATATCTTACTTTGTAAGAAAATGCAAGGGCTCAGAATGTGGAACAGTACCCCTCCACCCCCCAAATACTGAGTGCGCAAATGTCACAAGCTAATGGTTTATACGGGTTGAGCTTTAAACTAATCAAACCAACATTCAGGTTCAATACTGAAAAATATACGATGCAAAGATATGAAATTGTTCCCAAGATTTAGCGAGAACAATAGTTGTGACTCCATTAGCGAGCTTTATTCTATCGCCAAAGCTGCTAAAGAAGTTAGAATGTATTGAAGGATGCATTGGCATGGTACCCAATGGGAGTAATCAGGGCTGAGTGGAGGTTATTGGGAATAATTAGGCTTCGCCTACTGAGCATAAAATATTACGCTTTGTACGGCCTCTCGTGGAGACTGCATGTCTATTAAAACACAAATAACAATTATATTGTGCAAAATATTCATTGCAGAGGCATCAGATAGTCTTCCAAATGCCACTAAAGGCCGTAATAATGCATTTGTTCCCCCTGGGAATAAATTTAATCGTTAAAACTTGTTCGAATTCAGCCTATTTCAAATACATAATTGTGAAGGTTTGCGTATTTGTAAAACTTCTACTCTTCCTTTAACAAATTTTAAAATTGCATTCCATTACACGTCTATCCACTCTATGTTTTCCCCTGTGCAAAACCAACTTCATCCGTACGAGCATAATGAGTAGCAAGGCCATATACCGTGCCTCTGCCTTCTTAAATCAGCTGCGATGCCTCCTTCAGTTCATTGTAACCTCCTTTAAACCTGCAGAGCTATAATGCAGCAATCAAATATATGACTTTAAAGCTTATATTTCACGACTAAGTTCGATTATCCGCATTGATTTGCAAAGTGTCCCTTTGCACAAAATTGCACAACCCCACCTGAAAAGCACAAGATCTTATTTAATTTAATTTAATTACTTTGGGAAGAAAAATATAACATTTACCGAACAAGAACATTGCAACGTCAGTGAAACCGTTGTCCAAGAAACATGGATCTACGCGGCAGGAGTCCCGAAAGCCTAGCGTCTTCAACAAGAACATTATTATCTCAACGAGAAAGTATACAAACATAATCAAATCGAATTTAATAAAATGATTAAAAATCATCATGAATTGTTCACGATAGCCTAGAAGAACTTTGGGTATGGACTGAATGTGAGTGTGGAGTTGTAGGGCAGCATTGACAATTGGTTCATGGGAAAAGTTACACAAGCAAAAAAGAGGCGTGAACGAACTCAAAACTGCAGTATTACCTAAAACTGAAGCTTCCTTGGACAATTTTAGTAGTGGAACACCAAAACGGATTATTCAATGCCATAAAACACCAAACATATTCAATTTTATACCAGCTCCACCACTCTCTGAATGACACTTCCCAACACACACCCGGCACTCAAATATAACCTTCATTGTTGTATCGTAATATATGGGATAAATATTTGAGAAAGTCGGTTGAAATAAGGGAAAAGTTATGTTTTCTTTCATCCTACAGGGGTGGAGCTAGAGCCACCAATTTTCTTGGGTGCTCCAGTGACGTGTGACGCGGACCCTCCCTAGAGAGGATGGTTCGGGTGTGGACCGCACTGATAATTGATGGCGCGAGGTAGGGAGTGTGATTCCGAAATACGGAGAGGGCGAAGAATGTGTCGGAGGTAATAGGAGGTTAGGAGAACGCCAAAGAATGGGAATGAAAACCTCTCAGGTGGGCGTCATGATTCAGTCGCGGCTTTTCATCAACTGGTGATATAATAATGAGTGTTTTTTTCCGTTTTATGCGTCGCTATAAAATTGATTATCTCGCCCTTGCTTATGCATGAGCTGATGAAGACCCGATTAGACACCATCTTCCAAGAATTGTAGAAAAATCTTAAAATCTAATTAGCATCTTCCTTCACCTTTAACTATCTGTGCTACATCCTACATTCCGCTAGAGCGAGCTTAGTAGTATTTTTAAGTCAATAGATATAATTAAAAATGAAAGTAGATAGATATTCTAAATTATAGACACTTTTTCCTTGGGTGATGCAAGTTTTTTCACTTACTATGCACAAAATAATCAAGGACATATTTTAATTTTTGAAAGATATGAATTAGGTATACAAGAGAAATAGTTAAAACCCTACAATTTTTCTTCCAAGATTCGACCTTTCATTTACCTTGTATTTTTTCAAATTTGTCTTTATTCAATATATTAACATCTCAATACACTTCAGAAAACTATTAAAAGCAGGAATGATTTTTTTTAAGCCCTTAAAAATAAAAACCCTTTCCGATTTTGAAATGCTTTTCCATTAAAACTACAAAGATGGTTGCATCAATTACGTATGAATTAGAAGTGTTTCTTAAATATAGGAAGATACTAAAGCAAATCCCTGAAAGTGCTGTCATCGAAAACCTTGGACAAGATTTGCTGGAGGCGACTGAGAGAGCAAAACATTTTTTAGCAATTACGGAACCTTGAAACAGAAAATGTCATGGAGCATAATATTGAACAAGAAAAAAATGGATTTCGCGCTGTATAAACAGGAGGCTAACGTAAAGAACTATTGAATAATGCGAAGTAAATCTTTTCACAAGTGTCATTAAAAACATTACTTTCTCTATCAATGACCTATATGAGAAAATACACTACGTAATACCTATCGAAATTTTAGAATGTTACCTTTAAAAATCGTTTCATGGATCTGAGAAAGCCAAAAATTCTTTCAAATCACCGAGAATATTGATAGCTGTACCAGTCATCATCAAATAAAAAAATATTATTTATGATAAGGAACCCTTAAAATTCCTCAAATCTGCATGATGAAATGCCATTTTCTACTTTTTTGCATGTAATGATGAAAAAGTAATGGCAGAAGCAGAAAGTAATAAGAAGAAAGCTTAACTCTTAAATTATCCGAAACTATGCTTTCTCTCATAACCTAAGATCGTTAGAGTGACTTAGATTTATCCCATTTTTAATCCACAGCGCATAAAAGGACTGGATGGACTTTATAGAAAAAAATTCCTGATGATCAGCAATATATATTTAGAGCATTTACTTCTATTATGGTACTCGTAAAAGAATTAAAAGAACTGCTTTTAATCTAACGTCATTGCTATTTGTGAGTGAAATAGGACGTAATTACTTATTTGTAGATGTATACTTTCCTCAATGCATCTTCTAACTCTGGATATCAGTCTATATGTTACTTCTGGGTTCCGAAAAATGAAAAAAAAATCCATGAAAAAACTCTAAGATATGCAAGTAGGTATTGAGAGTGAGTATGAGGAGTTTTAGTAGCTCATATTTAAAGAAAGAGAGATTAATACAACTATGGAGAACCCCTTCAATTCGAGGCATATTGCATGCCCAATCGTGTCCAACATTCTGTCGAGAGTGAAGTAAAACAGAAAAGAACCAGGCATTCTGTGATTTCCAGTGCCAACAAGCCTAGAGTGCATTATTTTTACTGATGAACGTATATTTTGATTATGATAATGGAAAGGTGTATCAATTACGGCACAGCCAGGGCATGTTGTATAGTCTATTGATACATCTACATCTACACGATACCCTGCAAGCCACCGCGAGGGTGTGTGGCAGGGGGTAACCAGCTGATATCCAGCTCCAATTTAATTTAAAGATTCGCAGAAATAATTTGATTGTAGAACGAAGTGCATCTATTAATTTAACGCCTAAATTATCCTGAAAAAATATAATATTTCATCCTAACCAATAGGTGTCCTCAAGACGTATTTTCATGGACATGAGAGCTGCGTGTGTGCTAAGTTCTAATATAGGAATAATTGTGTTTTATTTAAGCGCAATGCAAACTACTGGGATGATACGTAAGAACATTTTAGCACAAAAGAAGCCTTAGCTTTTTAGCGGGGAATAAATGCTGAAAACATTCTCTGGCAAGGGTACTCCACGTTATTAGAGAACGAAAATAAAACGGTGCTAAAACTCGCGGGGAGGCATGCGCGAACATAGCTAGGCGGCAGGATGAGCCGCATCGCCCCGTGATGCCTAAAGAATGGCACGGTGGAAAAATGTTTCCCACACCCACGCTGGCAAAACGAAATCGGGCGACTGGCGAGAACGAGAGGGGAAGGGGGGCGTTGGCGAAGGGCGGAGGATGGGGAGCGAAGGAGGGGGCGAGGTCGGGTGGATAATTCGTGAGGAGGAAACGCGGTTGTGCGCCAGAAGTGATGGAGGCGTATACCGACTGAGGGAGTGTCCTCTGGGGCGAGGGCGGGAGAAGGCTGGGAGGGAGAGAGAGAGCGGGCGAGTTTTAAAAAGTCAAAAGGGAGGAGGAAGACGGAGGGAGGGAATAAAGATGGGCTGGGAGGGAAGAGCGCTAAATAATAGCCCATGAAGATGGAGGAGGGGAAAGAGTGTGTGTGTGTGTATGCTCGCGTAGGGGGAGTGGCCGTGGAGGTGAATGGAAAGGGAGAAGGGGGTAGGAAACCGAACGAGCGTTCAAAAACGTATCGGGAGGGGCGCAGGACGCGGAGGCGGTGAAGATTCGCGCCGTTTGGGAGAGCGCCGGAGCTTAGCGGCAATTACGCGGATAATATGGTTAAGAATGAACAATGTTGGACCTTTAGAATAGCCGAGCCTGAGAAAGATTGGGAAAAAGAAGAACGTTCGTGATGATTAAACATGGCAATGTGCCCCATTTCCTAGAGATATGATTCCGCGACATTTAAGCAGACACAAAGGAGCTTTACCGGCCAAAGTACCACGGCCGGTTAACGCTACAGAAACCGCAGAAAAAAAATCTCAAGGATTTTCTAGAATTCAAATCAAATTAGTCCTAGATCTCACTTGTGTCTGGAGAGTAGGTACATTTTTTTGGTATCTGTAACGCATGAGTAAATTACTTTCTTTAATGAATTAAAGGAAGAAAATGTGTGGTATCAGAGAAATAAATGCTTGCTACGCTTAAATTTCAAAAAAATCAATTGGTCCTTTGCCTGCAATTGAAAGATTTTAGTGGACCACATATAATACTGCGATTTGCAAAGACGCAGAGATGCATTGATCAACTTAGAGTATTTCCACGGATAAGATACATGGCATAAAACCTTATGAGCTGAAAAACATGTACAGTTACTTTAACTTCAAATTAGTTTCTTGATTTTTTTAAACTTAAGGCTACAGCATTACGAGATATTATTTTTAAATTTCGTGCGTGATTTTAAATGAAAGGATAGCGTAAAGATAATAAATATTGTGCATCTAATAATCATTTCAAGATAAGATTAATACAACTGGAAATCAACTTTTTCTTATCTCCACCTAAATGGAATGTATTTTACCTCCACCTCCCAGATTGTGGGACTATTTTCCCACTAAATAATTACCCTAATTAAGTACCATTTTCATGTTTTGTTTATTGGTATTTGCATATATAAAAGATATTTAGGATAGTGTTCTTTCCTCAATCTTATACGAATTATTCTGGGGCATTACATGAATAACGGACCGATTAATTTTGATACGCGCCACTAGTGCCTTTAAGTGACTACAAGTTCTCATCAGAGAAACACTGACCCAATTTTTCCTCACAATAACCCTACGGAGCTCGGACACACTAAACCTATAAAATCCCGGTCCTTCCCGGGACCCACGCAAATCATCCTTGAAATTCGTTTTTGTAAACAATAAGCATGCAATACACATACTGACGTTTTAATTTTCTACAAGTATATAAAAGTAATCCTTAAACGATATGCATACATGCGCAACGCATATTACTAAGAAACTGAACCAGGCAGTGTAAATAATTTCCTTACGGTAAAATCTGTGCTCCCTTAGGAATGTCACCTCATTTCCGTTTCATAAACGAGCATTTTTCAGACAGTTTTTGAAGCTATCCTCACCAAAAAATCGAACATGGATGTAGGTAGATAGTGAAGGTTTAGGCAAAGATATCGTTTTTCTGGATAACACCGATGTTCCAATCAAGAGTTGGACGTGCTGGAAAGAAGAGTGGGAATGTGGGCGAGGAGTAGGGGCACTGAGATGAAGGCGATGGTCCGTACAAGAAGTGGAGGGAAGGGATCTCGCGCGATTGGTGTGGGAGCGGAGAAAAAAGGGGGACAAGGTTGGAGGAAGAAGAAGAAGAAGGCGAGGTGGGCGGCATTTGGTGTGAGTGTAGGGAGGATTTTGATGTGGACAAGGAGTTCCTTTCTATTTCCACGACCCACCCCCTCCCCTAAACTCCATCCCTAAGGAGCGTAGTGCCCCGCACGAGTGGGTGTGAGGCCGGCAGAGGGTGGGAGAGGAATGGGAAGAGTGTGGGGTCATTCTTATTTATACGCATTTTTTAGCGAGAGGTCGCGTGGGAGTGGAGGGAGGAAGAACACCCAAGGAGGAGGATCGGTGAGACTTGGATGTGACACCTATTGCCTTTATGCTTGGGAGAGGACGCGGGGGAAGTTCGAAAGTGGGAGGGATGGAATGGACGCCTAGTGGATTGGAGTCTGAGAGGGTGGGGGAAAGCAAGGCGGGCAAGTGTTCGGAGACGTCTCAAGGAGGGAAGGGGGGAGTGAGTGAGTGAAAGCCACGAGAGAGAAGGAGAAGGGGTGAGAGGGTTAATAGAGGAGCTCTAGAGGACGTACGGATTCGGATCTATTATCGCACATGACTCATGGACACATCTAAATAAATAGTTGCCTTGATTATATTCTCACTTCCCTCCTGTTGTTCGCTTGGTAAAGCCCGCACAAATTATTTCATCCAGTATGCAGAAATTCAAGTTTTAGGCAACACTAAATGCCAAATGTTAAATAAATTATCACCCGGACAGCAATTCAAAAATGATAAATAAATAATTCCTTCTAGACAGCAATCTATTGCAACCACATTTACTCCACGACATGCGTGGTACATGCAGGATAAAGATAACATAGAGAGAAACAAAATAAAATAAGCACTTAGCCATCTCTTCTCCAAGGTGTCATTTAAAATAATCTTTAGATATTGGGAGACTTTTTTTAGGCGTACCAACGGGCACATCACCCTATAAAACCTCTCAGGTTTTAGATCAAATGCACTATCATGATCATATTTACGATGCGAACCCCACAAATTTTGAATGACCAGGCAGGCACAATATCTTAATTCCGCTACCACGTTAAGATAATAAAGAAAAACCTTTACCCGACATATAATATCGAGTTATTTTATTACGATGATTATGCCAAAAATTAATCCCTTATTTCTAAAATTGTGTGCATGAATAATTAGAAAACATAAAATGTATTTCTTTTTATTCCAGTTATTTCTCACGGGTTACAATGTTATTTCAAATGGGTCAAATTTATTTCAGGGAACCAGAAATTGGAGATCTAATCTAAATTAAGACAAAATTTTCAATTTACCTCAGATTAAAATAAAAACTTTATTTAGACCCGGGTTTCGTTCACACTGCAACATCATTAGGTAACAAACAACATCAAGGGTACGCTTGCACATGTACAATATATAAGCGTACCCGTGACGTAAGTTGCACGTGTACATTATATAAGCGTACCCGTGAGGTTAGTTGCAAATTTTGTATTCACTTCGATATACTCTAATACCACTCAATATCGCCGGAAACTGAAAGATGGTAAGCATACGAAAATAATATGTTTATTAAAGTAAGGAGTTAATTCATTTTTCGGATAGATGAATTTAACGCCTAAACGCCTTCACAGTTCATGAGGAAGCGAAGTAAAAAGAAAATAGGAGGGGAGGACGATTAACATGTCTTATAATCAACATTTTTTTTCAACTATCTCAAAATATAAAAATGAAAATAAATGATAAAGAACGTGAGAATCGAAATAATCCATGTCATTTCGATTCTTAAACTTCCTTCTTGCTTGGGTAACGATCACATACGAGAATATCCTCTATTTTTTCGCCAGAAAAATACTTTCCATCATAGCATATGCCATCAAAAAAAGTCATAATTATTACTAATATCAACTTTTCACGGCAATATGAAACGTCCAAGCAGCAAGCTGAGCATATTCAAAAGCAATGCATCGGTTGGCCTTAGAACGCAGAACTAAGAGAATAAAAACACTAAGTTCGTTTTGTAGACAGTTAAAATGCAGAATAAAACTCAATTTATGAGATATCAGTATAAGGAGTGCAAGTATGCACCATTATTATTTTTCAGTGGACACCTAATCCAAGACACTCTTTCTCTTAAGTGACATCAAGTTCGCTTTCCATTAATTATTTGAGGTCCAATGCATTAACTGTGAACACAACCAAAACTTCCAAGGGAATCATCCAATTATTAGCAGCTCAAGATCATAGATAAACCCTTTAAATATTCTTCAAATAATAATAATAATGAAGATTATTAAAATATCATCGTGAGTTTTACAAGTTTTTAGGCCGTTGGAGGTATCATGATTTAACCATGCCAACATATATGCTTTCATGACTTCACCTCGGACGTTAAGGCAAGTAATAAGTGCTTAAATTTGAGCATATGATGTTTTTCAAGGCAGTTTTAAGTCATGAATATATTGGCATTACTATAAAGACAGATTTCATATGAAAGGCTGTCAGCATACTTTATCATGATTTGCTGTTTCATTGACGGAGTAAGCTGCTCGCATATGCATTCCCGACGTGTGCGAATAATAAATCATCGGCATTTACGGCTATTCGCCTACCCATAAACGCATTTCCCGGGCATAAAGTATCGCTACATACTGTTTGCTCACTAATGCGCATAATGCCACTAATCAATTGCTGCCAAGGAAAACGAAAACCCATAAAGAGCAGAAAAATATTGCCACCAAAACGTCAGAAGGCAAATATCTCTCATCTTATACGCGTCGATAAAAAACGAGAGCAAATAAAAAAAATGCTCGTAACGACATTGAAGGAAAGGATTGAATCAAGTGTTAATAGAGGCGCTAACGTGTAAAAAATTCATGAGCGATTGAGCTCTGAGTGTGAATGAAAATAAGAATTTGACGGGCATGGGGAATTTTCCACTATCCTTATCTCACCGAAGTTTGGTGGGAGGTGGAAGAGTTCGTGACTGAAGGCGGAGGGCTTTTTTACCCCGCATCCGATGTGAAAAGAAACTAGTAGGCTTGAGATTGGAAGTGCTCTGAGAACACATTCCGTGTCGTGAAGAAAAGTTTACAATGGAAGATAAGCTGAACTGGCAAAAAACTGAATGAAACACACGCCTTGAGCAAACGCAGAACGGTCAGGTTTTCCCGCAGGGGATTAATTTTCACGCTCTCGACGGTTTGTGCAATGCCGGTGAGGACTCAGCTTCAAGGTTTGCATGTTTCCTGGAGACGAAGCCTCGTTATGTGTCTTTTTGCTGGAAAGCGAATCAATGAGCTCATCACTTCTTCTGAAAACGAATGAAATAAATAAACTACTAAGTCGAAAGCTTCTGGACCGGACCCCTTTGAAAAGTGAGAATGCATGAAAATGATTCAAAGAAGCCATTAGGAGAATCTTTGCTGCATATGCGACGACATGAACTAGCTTGGTCATGGGAGCTGCATCTATATTCCAGTAGATGTGCTAAGCTTAGAGAGTCTACTTTTTTGGTATCGTTCCATAATTATGGTAAGTATGAATTACCTAGGACGTTATAGCGCTCACTTTGTTTTAACTCGTCCACTCCACTTAAAAGACTAAATTTACAATGGAAACAATAAGAAACTCAGTTTATTTATATAAAAAATTTCTTTTCGTTTTTGTGAGGGCGAATGGTGACAAATAATTAGGATTAAAATAAGTTTGGGCTGTGTTTATTTTATTTACTGGATCATAACCGCAGCAATGCTCACACTCAGCATCATTATTCATAAAAATTACCGTATTGCGAAGTCGAAAACACTCACAGGAAAAAATTATACAGAAGTTGGAAATGAAATAAGCTTTATTAAATGGTAAAATACCTGCACAGCTACGTGTACTTAAGCTTTTCAAATGTTATATACAGAGGAAGCATGAAGGAAATGTCCTACAATATGTATATCTAAATTCCAACATATTAGCAATTTCTGTAACAAATTTTGATTTGATTCTTCCTAAGGAACAAAAATGTTATTATTTTAATCGTTAAAATTCCTGTGGTCCTATTCCGCCAATATATAAAATACAATTCCTATTCATTGCTCATTTCACAGATATTTTGAAGTCAGATGTTCTTGATAATTTCTGACAAGCGTCACAAATCGTAGTGATCCATAGAGAATTATACCTTCAAACAAATTTAAAGGTATTACCTTCATACGGACACATTAATTTTATTTACTGTTGTTTTTATTACCATAAGGTAATACAAGAGTTTGCTCGGTTATCATAAGGAGGAGTTTAGTTTTTAGTATGGTCCAACTTTAGTTATTTTGCTCGAATACACCCCATATTTTTAAAATTGGAACCATGGCCCATTCAACCATTCGTAGGCGTTAATCATTTCCCGTAACAAAGGCACGTTGTGCAATTTGTACGTGCTCTAGCCAAAAGTCCGGGTCCACAATAAAATTCTCCCAAAACGTGCTAGCCGTGTCACTGAGCACTTGCGAAGCGTTTATATTTACAATGCAAATGAAGAGTCGTAAACCCTGTCTCTTTTTTAGAATTCGAGGCCAAGCAGCTTTTAGAGATAAAACGAACAAAGGTTCGTCTCGCAGATTTCTCATCCTTTACCACTTTTATATCCAAAATTTATCTCACACCCCACCCACGACAACTTTTTCCATTGCTCGCCGCGTCCTTCCCTCGATCTCTGTGGCCCCTTGTCTCCTCCGTCGATTAACGAACCGAGTGAAAAATCGCAAAGTACAACAAGTTCGGCAGGTTAACGGTCCCGGGTGACCCCGCATCCCCAAAAATGTCCCCTGACAACCCAGCCCACTCGCATTTCTTCGACGCCCTGAGAACGCGCTTTCCCGACAATGCAACACGTCGCGGCGTTAATCATTCCCTGACCAAGCGGTAAATGAAGAAAAAAAATACCTGCGCATACACACGCATATATATAAAGAATACACAGGGCCCTCTTAAACACGATCCACAGGGCCCCATTGTGCCACGTAATTACGGCTACATCCTCTTACAGGCTCGGACATAAGGGTGTCGGAGAGGGCTTGCGGAGGACAGCGCCTCGGGAACACGGAATTGAACACGCGTCCCCCCCTCGCACATGATGAACTCGAGTAAACGACCGTGTTGGAAGGCGAAAAAATTCTATGCGCCCAACCCTCTCTCCTTCCCACCCCCTCCCAACCCGCCCGCTCAATCGAACTCCTTGATATTCCACCCAAAGACCCTCCTCCCTCCCCACCGAACGTCCCCATCCGCGCGATAGATCCTCAAAAGACTCCTAATAAATGCCCCGGGAAGCCAACAACTCCGCGAGGCACCTTTAAGTTGAATGAGAAGTAGTACTATGATTAATGCGGTTTGCCATCCGCCTCGCACAAACACGAGGTGTGCACACGGTGGTGCTCACGGACGGCCCCGGCGCGCGCGCGCGTTGGTGTGTGGGTGGGTGGGTGGCTGACTACGACGGAGGAGGCGGCGGCACGGCGGTTCGAGGGACACGGGATCGTTTGGTACGTGCGTGTGTTGGGTGCGAGGAACAAGAGGTGGGGAGAGGGAGAGGTGTGAATAAATGCGAATAATTAATGCGGGAACGGCTCCGGCCGCCGCATTCTCAGCCGCCGAGAGGAGAACTGATGGTGACAAAAAATGCGGAAGGCAAATCGCCGTCTCCGATTGGAAGAGATATGAAGTCGAACTACGGGGATGATTAAGCTTCTCAGAGGCGCCTGAGGTGGTGTGAATTTTCTCCAATTCTCAAAAATCCTCGCTTCTTCTTGGATTCACCTTGAGCCGCTGCTCGTAGTTAGTACTTAACCATCCGCCCCCTCCCTCTTGGTACTACAGCGTGAACGAACTGAAAAGATGCGTGTAATATTGGAATGGTAGGCTGCAGTGCATTAAACTAAAGTATTTAACCCTACTTACCCATGTTCACTGCGCGCCTGCGTGCCCATTTAGAAATTAACCTCCATTAAAACCAATGACTACGCCACAAATAAAACCTATATTCTTTCGTGTATACTGCTCACTATGTTGCAGGTGCTTAAAACATGGTTATGAAAACGCTTTTGTGATTACGTAAGAGTAATCAAATAGTGTATGAACGCTCATGAAGCCCTGCCAGTCATTCTCGAAGTTGCTTGCCGACTACTCCGTTGATAAAGAATGAAATGCAGCAATTTTTATTTGAAATAATGTCAAGAATGAATTCAACCAACCTCCTGCACCGACCTAATAGCATGAAAAAACCAATCGTATGCGAAAAAAATATATGATAACATTCATTTATATTGATTCATGTGCAAAAATAAATTTTCTATTAATTTTATGAAATATCCAGGACACGATAACTATCTTGTGTGGAACTTTTAGGATATCTTTATATTTGAATGGGATTTTATGCCATGGAAGCTTGCCAATAATTGGATAAGTTTCATGGCGTAAAATTTTGCTGTATGAATACGTTTTTATGCTACGAATTTGAATCGCCAGCAAACAATCTACAAGAATTACTCACAAAAAGATACAAACTACACATCTTAAGCTTTGCATAATAACAACAAAAACCTGCTTACTAAGCTTTGTATTTCTTCTTAAATCAAAAAACCGAAGCTCTTGCACTGATTTAACTTACACAACGACAAAATACATATTTATATCCCAGGGAAAGGCATTAGTCTACTGAAATATTCGAGAGAAGAGGAGCAGGAGGAGGAGATGAGAGACCGAAGCATAAGTGGCAGTGGAACGGGAGATACGTTGGAGGAGCTAGTATCTGATGGGAAGTTGGGATACATCTTGTAAGAAGCGACTAGTCACCAGGTAGGACAAGGAAGTAAGCAGCTGCCGCCAATCCATTGAATCCGCCCACGAAAGGAAATGAGTTGTAATTTACGATCCTCCTCCCATTCTCAAGAGAGGCTACCCTCGCTCCCTCAACCCCCACTTCCACCCCTTTAGCGCCGAGGCTAGATTAACCATATAGGTCCACGTCCGATGGGGCTAAAAGTTATCCCTACGCCTAGATGCAACAAGGCTCAAGCAGCGGTAGGGAGGCATGCCAGGCTCTTGCGCGTGAAGAGCTGAATAGACATTATACGCCTCAAGGGAGGTGGAGCCAGGACTGTTTTAGCACCTCTTCTGGTGAGAGGAGTCCTTAAGTGAAGGCTGAAGAAGGTGAGAGGAGGAAAATGTTAAGTACCCATGGCTTCATAATGGCAGCAAAACTCGCAATCCCACACGAATGAATAAGGAGGGTATGAACATTTCCGCTGAAAGAAAAATGCAGCGTGAATAACGCAAAATGAGTATGAAAAACGAAGATATATTAACACACATCATCACTTTTTAATGGCATTGAGTCTCAGTGATTCAAGAGAAGCAACATGAATATGCCTATCTTCGGAACTCTACTCGACTTATAACTAACACCTTAAGAACCAGTGCAGGTTTGTCAATTGCCATCAGAAATCAATTATAATGAATGCTATAATCTGCTCACTGAGAGAAACTAGATTTATTCAAAATTTTCAGATGGAATACTCATGGTATTATAGTTATAAGCCCAGGGTTATATGCTGAGGGCCCACGAAACTATTTTCATGGCACGAAATTATTCACCTGACCTGACTGACAAAGAACTCATTAAAAATTGTAATCTTTTTCATAGTAAGAAAAAAATATCAGTGTAGTCTCGTCACTTACCAAATCCAAATCTTGAAAACAGTTTTACCTTTGGACAATGAGTACCATACCCTTCAGAAACATATCAAAAGTCGAACAGTACAAATTTCGCATAATCATACTGGTTTATCACTTGTGGTATCGCGTTTAATTTATTAAAGTATACAGCAGGAATTTGAGAACATTGAACAACATTTTTTGAGTAATTGGTTACCAGACTATGGTTCAAATTTCTATTATGAAACTGAGGGAAAAGATTGCTTATAAATGGTTTGCAGTCTAAAATAATAAACAGCTTTCTTATTTTGCAACTGCTATCTACAGATTAATTTACGCTTGTTTTACTTACGTCTATTCCTATGCTTCAGATATACACATTAGTCTATCACATTTGAAATGTTTTGAGCATGCGTCACTAAACCACCCAAATTTCATTTATTTGAGGAAAACTTTTCCAAAATTGAATGAAATAAAATTTAATGTGTTTAGACGTTAAGAATTTAGAACGAATTGCTCTTCAATTACTCATTGAAGGTAAAAAATGTCCAAAAAATAGGAAATCATGTTTGACTGCTGTCATTGGAGACTATCTGGTATTGCTAGCTTTCTGTGTATCAGTCTGTACACAGCAAAATTATGTAAGCTTTTGAAACTATGCCAGAGAGCTGTAGTCTTTATGCAAAATTTTAAGCTAACGGAATGTCTCACCCACTGGGTGACTAAGGCCGAAAATTCGTTATAAACGAAAACCATCCTTTAAAGAGTTCCATGCATATTAATGTCACAGTCCCTCAACGTTTTTGGCAACCACAGTTCGTACGGCATAATTTTCATCTTTTTAACATACTCAGTGATGAACTCATTCGGAATGATGGAGGTGGGGGACACGCGAAGAGAAACACAGAGAAGCAAGGATAAGACCCTGTATGTATCAAATGTTACTAGAGAAATAAAATGTATATTGAAGAATATACCGGGCAGCATAAATTCTTTAAAATACCATGGCCTCCGAAAATTAAGGGCAGTTGAAAAGATGAAGATAATAAGGAGAGTGAGAATTTAAATCTCCCTATAAAATAATTGAGAAAAGTGAATGGTTTCTGATTAAATATACTGGCTAGTAGTACATACAGATTTTTGTAATATCGTTTTTATTTTATTAAGTAAATGAATATTTAATATCCGTATATAAAATCATATAAAGAATGGTGTGTTTTCATTCCGTTTCAAATTAAAACCGAATAATAATTACTCTCAAAAAGGTTAAATTCCAAGGGAAGCATAAAAATTGTACAATATAAATGGACTAGCTATGGTCTATGAATCACCCTCACCACGTGTACATAATAGACAGTGATGATGAGGATGCAAGAATATAGCACGACCTCTTCGAAACTTAATGATCAAATTCAAAGCGCAATGTGTTGTTGTTATTGAAAATTTTAAATATTATAATATATTGCAGCTTACATTAGCCTTAAATATAATTGACCTGCCACTCATGAGAAGACTGAAGTAAAATTTGCATTAGTTTTCATCTTTAATGTCAATCCCAATTTCTTCTAAACGTTCCAATTCAAGACATTCAAACGTGCCCAAAATCACCAAAGAAAATATTACAGAAAACCTTTGCAAAAGAGATGAGACTAGATAAAAGTGACGTATCAAAACCAAATTTTTCCAAAAAAAGAGAAACATGAAATTTGCCTAATGTCAATGAAAATATAAAAAAACGGTAAGACGATTTAGGAAGTAATTGAGTCAATCATTAAGTTGTCGTGCTAGCATTGATATAGTGCACAAACTCTTGAATTAAGTAAAACTAAGTTGGAACGAAAGAAATGGCCGTCGGGTTTCTAAAAAAAGTTCTGATATATAATGCAAATTGCCATAGAATTACACATTCGGCATTTAGCAGTAACTAAGCAGAAATAGAGTAAGGTAAAGCTGCATCTAATGATAAAAATTATCATTCCAGGCTACGCGAATCCTTCCCATAACAGACTAAGAAAAGGCACTTGGTGTGGTCCACGAAGCAGATTCAATGCCTAAATCCGTAAATCCGAAAAAAATGCATTAATGAGTTCCGATACGATATAATGTATCCAAATCAGGGTTTCACGCATCAAATCTGTTCCGTGGACCGTAAAAAAAGTATTATTTATGTCCGATATATCAAATGAATCGAAATGTTAAAAAAAAAGTTTCGCCTATCTGCAAGTGGAAAATTTACATAAAGTGAAAGATGAGATAGGTGATGAAATATTGCTTGAGCATGAGCAGTAAGATGGAGTGTAGTGGAAAAGTGGAAAAGATTTAACTGCAAAAAGGGATGAAGAAGGGTGGGATATTGAGAGTGGAGACTTGAGCATAGGAGATTGGATGAATCCAACTTTTCCACGTGAAGTTGCCCATCCCGTGTGGGAGTTCAGGGTCTTACGAGAGGAGGAGAAAACGAGAGAGTAAAGGGATGTTATGAAACGCTAAGTCTAGCCCAAGAGGAAAGACAATGTTCCCCTTCTGCTGGCATGCTCACATCCATACACCGCAATCCTCATCTCGCACAGGCCTCAGTTTCGCTCCGGGCGGTATTTTTATCGTCTCCGTGGCACCACAGCTTGATGATTTCAAGCAAGCGGTTGCTAAACATCCCCCCTTGACGCAGCGAGTGATCTCATTCGTACCCTGAAGCTAGTTGGGCTTGAATAAATCAGGGCCACAGGAAGTTTACGCAAGCTCAAGGGCACCGGACGATACGCATCCACTCGAAACAACACAATGCCGCTCATGAAACACTACGAAGGAAGGAAGATAATGTTTCATAAAGAAAAATATAACTTTTTTTCAACAATTTATGCATGTACATGCATTCGTAGAATTTATATTGAAAATGTTGAAGAGGTTTAAAAACCTAAGCACAAACGCCTTAACACTTGTTGGAATTTTAAAAAGCATTGACTAGTAAGGGCTATATAATTATTATAGAGAAGAAAATCACGGTGATTGACAAATATTTTTGACGATTATCATTAATCATGTTTTTTTCGGATTCTGGCTTCAAGCAAAAACCCCCTGCCCTTACACCATGGAATAGGTACTATTTCATTTCGAAAAACTATATCATTGCCAGCCTCACACATGTAACAACATGTGTGAGGTTGGCAACCGGCCGCCGGTTCTATGTTCGTTACGCATCTTCTCAAAAACTAATGAACCGATTGAGCTGAAAATCTGTAGGATTTCAGCCTATACACTAAAAGGTGCTTGACTACATAAAAAAGGCTAAGGGCAGGGGTTTAATTCCAGGTGCTAATTATGTATTTACATTGGTTTAAATTGACTATTTTCAATTCATAGTAACGTAAGAGTTTTTTCTTTTACTTAGTAAAATAACTAAATATTAATCGATTTCTTTAATTTATTCTGTATTTGATGGAAAAATGTTTAAACTTTCTTATTTTTATAATTTATTAACACTTTGTTGTCGATATTTCTGGAAAATGTGTAATTTACGTTGATATTTACTGTTTATGTTGGTCCTTTTTCGAGCGTTGCTAAGGCCGTTGCCATTGTCGTCTCCGAAATGAAAACATCGCTGACGATTTGAGCAGTTCACCGTAAACGAAATTGTGCTTTTCGTGAGGGTATAAGGTACTGAAGGCATTTTAGGCTATTCGTGAAGCAAGGCCAACCATATTTTTCCGCACAAAGATACGTATTGACCACAAGGACTACTCACGGATTTAGAAGGATTGCATTGGGTTAAAATTAGGAGTATTTAAATAAATGCTTCAGCGGTGTTCAATATGTGAATGTTATTTTTTTTATTTCTTTACGGGTTTGTGAATTTGAACCGACCAGGGACATGAAGAGAAGAGATGGAACGTTTTCGAAATCGTCGTCGATGGAGATTTGAGATTTGACAAACAACAGGGAATAAAATTCCCATCCCAATGGAGCATAATGTCTCATGACGTATCCGTGGGATGTTTATAGCAGTGATGTTAAAAAGTTCGCCCAAAAGCGATTCCGTAAAAAGCATTGTTATTTTCGTGAAGATATTGAAAGGTACTAAAAATAGTTATCGCAGTAAATTCTTGAATCTAAATCGGACATTTCATTCGGAACAATCATACGGGCTTACTTTTCGCGCTACTGTCAGATCAAATTTGTTTCCATTCGGTAAAACTAAAAGTATTTAAATGATGCAGAGGTTTCTGCGGGGTTCAAGAGGTGAATATTTTATGGATTTATGAAGTCTAATCAAAAATAAGAGCATGAAAAAAAATTGTGACATAGTTACACGTCAAATATACAGCAGGTGGTGTAAATATGCGCAACCGAGTGATGAGCAACTGGTTTAAGTTGTCTCAACCTGTAGTATGTGATAAGAATAGAATTTACCCTAATTGGAATAAAATGCATTTAATCGTATCCGTAGGAAAGTCATTGACGCCACTGTTATGAAGTTGGAGAATTGACAACAACATAACATGCGTAAAAGGCCAAAGAAATTTTTTTTTCCGAAACGGTTGGAGCTATCATTCCGAAAAAATCGAATCTGGCCCAATTGTCAAAATATACAGAAATTCGTATGCACCTCCTCCCTCTAACCTCCTTTGTTTCTTCTGGACTGAAGGTTTCTAAATAAAATTCTTATTTTTGTAATGGCCCAGGTATGAGTCCAGGCAGTAATTAGATGTTTACATTGGTTAAAATTATATTTAAGGTTCGGATAGTGACTTGGAGCCATAGACAACTGCCATAACACGAGTTTTTTTCCCCTTCATGAAAAATATTAAAATTTCTTAATACAATTTTTAATTATCATATTTCTCTCTCAGGTTGAATTTCAAAGGGTACCCGTTGAAACTCAACGGGTACCTTGAGCTAGTATCTATTAAAAAAAATTTAGTCCACAAACAGGGAAATAAAATTAACTTTTTATTAACTTCTAAACTCGCGGCTAAGCTTAAAGCCACCGAGTGCGTCCACCGGGTTGCGGATGGTGGGTCGACCCCTAGATATAGAGGTTAGCTGCGAGATAAGCGAGTTTACTCGACAAATAAGCAGTCGTGGACAAAAGCGACGGCATTCCGAGATGGTATTGGTCTATCCCTGGGTAAGATAGGCCATTAAATAATACAGGACCTATGACGATGCCGTGACCTGGCGACGGGAGGCCGCAAAGAACTATGAATTCCATCACCAGGAGGAGAGGGCAGCAGCTCTTCTTTATACGAGTAAAGGTGGAGACCACAGAGGTCGGTACAGCAACACTCGTTTCACTACAGGCGTGGTAACATCTACTTTAACGGCTGTAGTACTGCAATGTGGTAGGCAATGGGAAACCACCACATTATTATCCCGAGGAGTCGCAGCCGCTTCACTTTTTCTTTCAATCAAGACGTGATGGAACCCTCTCGAGAAAAATATTCTGGAGATAAGATAGTCCCCTATTCGGATCTTTGGGTGGGGACCACCTAAGAGAGTACATCAGTCAAGTGTGATAAGCATTTTAGGGTCGGAGCATGGAACGTGAGATCACTTAGGACCTGCGGAAAACTGGAAAACCTAAAGCTGGAAATGCAAATAATGGACCTCGACGTATTAGGAATCAGCGAAATGAAGTGGCTCGAAGAAGGAGACATATGGAGCAGAGGCTACAGGATCATACACAGAAGATCTCTAAATGGTAATGCTGGAGTAGGCATAATGCTCAGAAAGAGCGCCGGAATGGGTGTGAAGAGCTTCCTGCAGTACAGTGAAAGTATAATAATGGTGAAGATCGTGATCAAAATTGTAGATACCTTGGTGGTTCAGGTTTACATGCCTACGAAGGACTACGAAAATGAAGATGTGGAAGATGTCTACGAAGATATCACGGAAGTTATAAAACATGTAAGAGGAGAAGAAAACCTAATTATTTTAGGAGACTGGAACGCGGTCATCGGCGAAGGTCAAGATTGAAGGATAACAGGGAAATATGGATTGGATAATCGAAATGAAAGAGGGGAAAGACTACTGGAGTCCTGCACACTGCATAAGTTAGTGGTTGCCAACAAGTTGTTTAAAAATCATATCCGAAGAAGATACACTTGGAAAATGCCAGAAGACAGAAGAATATTTCAAATAGACTATATTTTAGTGAAGCAGAGATTTGGGAACCAGGAGAAGACTGCAATAGCTACCCTTGGGGTAGACATCGACAGTGACTATAATTTAGTGATGATGAGATTCCATCTAAAATTCAAGAAATTGAAGAAGACTGTGAGGAACACATGGCAAGTAGAAAAACTGAAGGTGGCTCAACATCAGCAGGCATTTCAAAAAGCAGTGAAATCACCATAGAAGAAGAACTGAAGAAGAGAAATCATTGGAGAGCGTTGGGAAAACGTTAAATGTAGACTACGGGAAGCCACAAAGGAAACTTTTGGAAGATGAAAAGTTGCCAAGAAGAAGCCATGGATCACGGGAGAAGTCTTAGACCTGATTGAAGAAAGAAGGAAGTACAGGAATGCGAAACCTGAAGAAGGGCAGCTTTGGTACAAAAGACTAAAAAATGAAATGAATCGCAAAGCCAGGAAAGCTAGAGAAATGTTTATGAGAATCTTTGCAAAGATGTACAAAACAACCTTGCACTTGGAAAGGTGGAAGCTGCCTATAGGATAGTGAGGAACCACTTCAAAGAACGGAGCTTCAGATGCAATGCCATAAGGGACAAGAATGGAGAACTTTTGATATAAAATGAAGACAAAGTGAAGAGATGTAAAGAATATCTGGAAGAGTTTTACAACGGAAAAAATCTCAGCATGATGGTGATCGAAGAGGAAAGCAAAGTCGAAGAGGATGATATGGGAGCATCAATATTAAGAGCGGAATTTGACGCAGAAGTAAGGGACATTTGCATGAATAAGGCTTCTGGAATTGATATTCCTGCAGAACTAATTAAAAATGTTGGAGATAAGACATCAACCCATCTGTATAAAACCATCTGTGACATGTACTCAACAGGAAAAATACCCAAAGACTTTGAGGTAAACATCATCATTCCTATTTCAAAAAAGGAGAGAGCGGAGAAATGCGAAAGTTTTAGGACTAGAAACCTGACGATACATGCATCGAAGATACTGACCAGGATCATCTACAGAAGAATAGAATGAAAAGCAGAGGAGTCCCTGGATGAAGATCAATTCGGATTCAGGAAAAGTAAGGAAACCAGAAAAGCAATATTGGCCCTTAGGCTGCTCATAGAGAAGAGAATGGAAAAGGAAAAACCGATGTTCATTGCGTTCGTAGGTGTAGAGAAGGCATTTGACAGCGTGGATTGGAATTCAATGCTCGGAATTTTGAAAGCAATTGGAAAGTCCTACAATGACCGATGAATTATCCATAGTCTGTATAAAAACCAAGCAGCTGTGATTAATTCTGGACCCAGCTCAAAAGAAGCAAGGATAAGGAAAGGAGTGAGACAAAGCTGTGCAGGGTCTCCCGTAATTTTTAATGATTACATCGAGAGAGCCATCAATGAAATCAAGGAAGAGTGTTCTGGAGGGAATATACACGGAGAAACAATCAGCATGCTACGATTCGCTGATGACATAGCTCTCATAGCTGAGGCAGAGAAGGATCTGAAAAAGATGATAACAGCCATGGAAAGGACGATAGTCAGATATCATCTGAAGATCAATAAGAAGAATACTAACTAATTGGTGAGCAGCAAGAAAGAAGAGGCCAAAACCAACGTCAAACTAGGAAAACAAAAACTGGAAGAGGTGAGAGAGTTCTGTTACCTTGGAAGCCGAGTAACAAACGATGGGCGAAGCAAGAAAGAAATAGTCAGCAGAATAGCGTGTTTCTCTATGGCATGGAATGCATGGACAATGACAGCAGCGGAAAAGAAAAGGGTGGAAGCATTCAAAATGTGGTGCTACAGAAGAATGATGAAGATAGAATGGACGACCGAGTAAGTAACGAGGAAGATCTAAGAAAAGTGGGAGAAAAGAAAAATCTTCTGAATACCCTGAGAAGAAGACAACAAACTCTGAGAAGGAACAACTTGATCGGCCACATCATGAGACATGATGGCCTGATGAAAACAATCGTCAAGGGGTCAAGTGGAAGGGAAGAATGGCAAAGGAAGGCCTCGTGAGAGTTATATGGAATAAGAGATAGAGGATGCGAAGGAGAAGAAATACGTAAATATGAAGAGATTAGCCGATAGAAGGACAGAGTGGAGAACTGTGTCAAGCCAATCTGGGGATTGATGACCAATGATGAACTTCAAAAAAGTTTTACTAAAAATCCACTTTTGATGCCATTTTCCAATAAGATTTTTCTTTATAACGTAGTTTTCACTGAGCATATTAAAAGATATCTTGAGGAAACTAACATGAATAACAACCGGATTTCACATCTATAATGAGCATGTAAAGTTTATAAACTTCTCTAGTGTTCAACACGGCTTAAACTTTCAGAGTTCATAAAAACATATTACTGAGTAATTTTAGAATTCTTCTGAATCACTTACAAATAAAAATGTGTACCATTCTACAAAAAGTTGAATAACTATTACAGAATTTGGAAACGGACAATACCACAGGTGTGAGCCATAAAAAGTTACATAAAAACAATATTCCTGAATCAATTCAAACGTGAATGAAATCAATTCCGGCACTATAAATGCACAAATAAATAAGTTAATATTTTATTAGGAAGAAAATTCCAATGGCTCAGTAAGTCAGAGATAGAAATCATGAAATATAATACGTAAAATTATTTTAAATATGAAAAAAATGTTAAAAAGCTTAATATTTTTAATGGAATGCTTAATTATTCCATTCGTGACTAAGATCAATTGACCTCCAGTGTAATAAGAATCATGAAAAACACATTCACCATCCCTCTCCGCGAAGTGCTGTGTCTTAATCAAGAAAAATAGACGGAAGGTTTCTCAATACTTCTTACCATATAGCTAAGAAACCACGCTATGTTTAACTGCTCTTCGTGGCGTGGCGCATGCCAAAAGAGATTCAGAAGCAATTATGGAAATGTGACAAGTTTATTCAAGGACCCTGCAAATTAAGTTTTAGCAAAGGCAAAGGGAAAATACAGCAGACAGAGCTCATAAAGAGAAATCCATAGGAAGGCTAAAAGAAACTTTTATTTGATCGTTTCATTGGTTTTTTAATAAAAAGTAGCGCTCTTCAAAGTAGCGCTTATTTCAATACATATTATATTTTCGTGATTTCGGCCTATTAACTGCAACCGCAGGTTCTAAACGAACCGGAAGCCTTTTATTTTGTTAAAAAAACTGATAATTAATTAATGAAATTGGTTAATTTTCTTAGACGAAAAGAGTTTTGAACTACCATCCGCGGCAGCGGTGAAATCAAAAACTGACTCGCACAGCAGAGTATACCGACGGCTAATTGTTAATAGCACGTATAATACTATCGATATTTCGCCAGCCCCCTTACAATTATGCATTTAAATGGAATCGATAGCCATCGAGAGTGTTTGCTTTTAAAAGTCTCCTCTCATTACAATGCAACGATAAATCCCCTGAATGAATTAGCATTTTCTCATTGCGCATGCAAATGAAAGGGATATCACTCTCATCTCTCTCCGGAATATCCGCTCTCATCAATTCGAAAAACAACTCCGAAGCAACGACATCTTTATCGCGTTTCTATAAAGCCTAATGTGATCGCCAGCGGCCCATTGAAGATCGATCAAGGCCGTCTTCACTCTCCCAAACGCTACATCGGCCTCCATACCGTCCTCGGCAAGGTCTCCGATGAATTTCCCCGACCAACGCCTTTCCGCTTTCCCTTCTTCCTCCTCTCGCTGGGTTAACCGCATTTTCAACCCCGTCTTCGTAATTGTGCACCCACCGAGAGTCGGAATCCGAGACATCGCCAGGAGCGACCGATACGAAAATGACGACGTTCGTTCCGACGCCCCTTGCGCGGCGATAAGAGCTTTCCGCTGACCCCCGCAGCGCTGGTGAGAAAAAGGGGCCGGACCCGCACGCCAAAACATCGCCCTCGCTGGGGCAAGGCTTCTAATTTCCCGCCTTCCGTCGCGCTCAAATTGGGGTCTCACGTCCGTCGTGATGGAAGGCGCGCGCACTGTAGTGAACTCGGGCTCGCATTGTGCGTTTGGTGAGGGCTTTTCCAGAGGTTATATCCTTTTAACCCCCGGGCGTAAGTCTCCAGAGTGCGAATGAAACGGAAATGGTAACAAAAGACTGGGCATCCGCGCTCGCGTGAGCGCCCTTGTCCGCTGTAAATTAGGGGCCCGAATGGTACGAGTCGAATCGATCCGTACGCTCCCCCAGCCACCATAAATACCCTCGGCTGGACCCTTTTCAGATCTTGGGAGTAAAGGCCCTGACCGAGTAATGGAAACGGATCGAAGATCGCTTGTTATGGGACCTTGGATGGTATTTCATTCGCGGAGTCACGGCTGAACGGTCGTTACGATTTGGTTGCCGTGGTCATGGATGGCCGGTTCTCGAGCTTGATCATCTACTCTTTCCACAGGTGATGCGCGGAAAATTTAGTGGAACCTAGAGGGCTAAGCGAGTATTTCTCCCATCCCCAAATGGTTATTTACTTCAACCCGATGGCTCCTTAGATAGCAAACTCATTAAATACTCTAATATTTACGTAAGGGTTAACTATAAGAGGAAAGGAAATAACGTCACCTAAAATAAGTATTGATAGTATACGCCACATCTGACCAAAATAAAGATACGATGCACTTTTGAGTAAGAGGCAGAATGCACTCGAAAGAAGAAATGTATAATTATTCCAAAGCATACACCGATCAAAAAAGAAAGCGATTAACACGAGAACGTTCGTGTGCAAATATCGGTTTCATAGCATCTAGCATTAAGGATAAAATTTGTACTTTTATCAAAGTTATAGCTGAAAATCCCAAAACACATTCCACATCATTACTTTCGTGGTGGTAATACTTTGAGATAACGTACGATTACGAATTAAAGTCAGCGAGCCTAAGTTGTACTATAATGTATTTGTCGGACACTTCATCTCCAGGATGAAAATACTATTTTGTGGATTATACTAAAAGAAATATTTTATAGTTAAAAATTAATCACATTATGTAAATAGTGCTTGCTCTTGAGTATAGAAGCGTGGAAATGTACTGGCTTCTTTCTTTTCTTTTGTGCTGAATAAAACACTGCTCGAACTGTCGTCACTAAATATTTTAAAGTTCATTGCACTTACGCATCCTATAAAGGATATCAACAGCTGAAGTCAATAGCGCCATTAATAGGTGGCTATTTGGGCGAGAGGAATTTTTCAGGGAACGAAAGAAGGGTGGAGAGAAACTCGGCGTAGCTAATTGCAAACGAAAGGCAGAAGGGCCTCGGTCTAAAATCCCATGCCAAGGGAAAAATACTGCACTTTTCTCCAAACCACTCAGATGGGAAGAGCTATGCTGGCGAGAAATCTCCTTCCCTGGCGGGGTTAGAATTCGGGCCCTCAGAATGAGGGACTCTTGCCGCCACACCAATTTGACCTACTCCTTATAATGGTAGCATATAACGTCAACCTTCTGTCATTTCTCCAGCATAAATACCAATGATATCGAGTGCTGATTTAAGCTCTGAGTAAGGGTGGTATTACTTCGCCATGACTCAAAAAAGTACACATTCATAATAGAAATGACAATTTCATTTCCATGAACCACGACCAGTTACTTGGAAACTGCTAGATATTGCACCGATTGAACTTAAATCCACTTAGCTTTCAAGTACCATGTGGTTTTACTTAATTTTGAAATCAGATTTGGAAAAGGAAAGGACCCATTATCGGATGGATGAAAGTAAGTAATCTCTATGTGTATTCCAGTTTCATGTGTAACTCTGTCATTTGCAGTATATTGCTTCATTTTAATTAATACCACCGACATAAAACCTAACTTTTGTAGTTTACAGACGTGAAAAAATTGTCAAATTAACATTTAAATGACGATTAAAACCTACGATCAAGGAAAGAGACTGAAAATGTTTATCAACAGGTCAATTTTCAAAGAGCCAATCATTTGAAAATTTTGAAGATAATTTTTTATTAATCTCTGTGTCAACATGAGGCCAAAAAAATTCCATTGACTCTCATACCCCACAGTGATACAAATATATAGTTTCCTTCTTGGTGCACGATAAGGGAAAACGATAGTGCAAATAATTTAAAACGAGAGCAAAATAAAGTTCATTTAAACATATCATGTTTTGGCATTCCATTACCATCGTTGGAAACAAAAATCAACAATTATGGAAAAGTAAATGACAACAGGATGCTAAAAAGATGTAGTATTGCTAAAAAATGAGCAAATAAGATTGATATGGCGCTAATAATAGATTAATACGATAATTCAAGCAGTCGTGATCACCTAACTGAAACAATAATAAATGGATGAAATGATAATGATCATATTATTCGGGAAATAAGTCATACTTCTATCACTTTCTTACCTTTGGACCAAACAAAATGTATACACGCAGCGGATTGGAAGACAGATTTATCACTGCTTAAAAGAAACACAAATGAGTGTACTGTTATGCACGATGGATTAGATATTTGTTTCTCTAAATATCGGAGAAAATGGTCTGGAAGAAGTTGCCGGACCACATCGTATTGTCAGTTGATTGCAACAGATTGAAGATATTATCAGTTGAGAAAGAATTCTTGATGGAGGACTGGTGAACGGAAGACTGGAGTGGCCCATGAAAATTCGATTGCTTATGTGCTCATGAGGTAACAGAGGAAGAAGAAGAAACCTCGGCAAAAAGTGAAGTGGGAGTGGCCCGGTGCTATCGAGGAGAGTAGCTCTAAAATTCAACAGGGTAGCCCAAGTTACACCCATGGACCTTAGCCATCTTCAACGGTAGAAACAGGAATAAACGAGGTTCCACGAGGATTTCAAGCAAGCAACCGATTGAGGAAGAAGATTGCTCAAGTAGATAGGGTGTGGTGTGAGCGGGATTAATTCCCCCGCGGGAGAAAATGACGATCGAGAAATCACAAAAACAATGAGGCAACAAGACACCGTAGTAAGAAAGGTGCGGGAAACTCGGGAGATAGGACCGATTTGTGCGTGTCTGGTTGCGTAGCCGGCGGAGAGAGATATTTTCGCTTAAACCAACAACGGCGGAAGTGAGATAGCATCGAATGAGATAATCAAACTGGATGCCTGTCGATTTTCTCGGGTCTGGTTTCTACTCTCCATCGCCGGATTCGAAGGTATTTTTCACGAGGAGATCTCTAGTCGAGAGGAAACATTTAGCCACATAAGCGGAACTTGTAAGGAACTCCAGAAAACGTTCACAATGATTGCATCACCAGCCGCAGGTGCTAATATTTTAAAACTTTTCTATGCATGGAAACTCTTGGACCAAATTCCCAGATTTACCTTTCTTGTTTCAGAATAAAACCTAAGCTTAAATATTTTGGAGCTTGCGTGGGCATACTCAATTATTGGGAGGAAACTTGAGAGAAGAAAAAGAAAGTATTTGATTTTCAGGAAGTAGCACAATATTTTGGAGGAGTATTCTTCTCATAAAAACGTTTAAATTGACAATTGGCACTCGTAACCTATGATTTTTTTCCCCAGGATTGATGGACACAGCCTTGCAAGAAAATAATTTTATGCACTGAGCAGAGACAGCCACTTGGTAGCAATAAAAGTTTATGAAATTGATACCGAAATCTTGATAAAGAACTTGGTATTGGGGATATCAAAGCGTATATGCCTTGGTCTGCCAAAGACCAAGATACATTTACCTAATTTAGTAGTACAGATTTAGGGAGCCTTTCACAAAGATATATATTTAAACTAAAACTCTAATTTATAGTGACTATATGAACGTTTATTTAAATTTTCTCAGGCCTCGCAAGCATTACAAGTACCCTTATGGAATGATTTACATGGATCATAAGGAAGAATTTGATCTCGGATATATTACGCATTTTCTTAGGGGTGATGCATGTATGCATTGATGCTGAATAGCTTAAGAACGTCGGGCGTGACTGAGCTTACTCTCAAGGGCTGGGTCCTCCCTTGCAGGTGTGCCCCTATTGATATGGGTGAGACTAAGTTAAAGACCTTACTGCCTTAAGGCGCTGGGTGTGTACTTTCCCTTCATTACTCTCCCATACCCCTTTGCTCAACATTTCGCACGGAGATAATAAACTACGCCATTGATATTTTCACGCCTACTTTGCGAAATGATTTGCATATCCAAATAGCTAAAGCCTCCATGAATGAACATAAATATTATGCAACGCAATAAGCTGGTTGCTTGTGTGGCTATCGTAATGTCCGCGGATGACTATTCCGTTGTACGTGCCAATTACAAAAACCCTTCGAGAAAAGGTCTCGGTGTCCACAACTCATGAAATACTCGGCTTCAATTTATTAAACCATGGGCAGCTTAAGTGTATCGCCGCACGATGCGATGGAATTTTATGCAAGACAACGTCCAGCGAAGAGTGGCCCAGAAATGAAAATTCACTAGTCCATTTGCAGCTGAACTGCCTTAGTGCAAAAGTCACTTTTCACTCCCGGCAGTCGAGGAAATGAACATGCTTCTCCACCGAAGACGAAATTTGCCACTCGTGCATCTTAAATGAGAGTCATAATTAGGCAAGGGAAAGTCTAATGCGTGAATCATGTCTACGGGAGACTACGCGTGAAAAAAATCCCTCCGCATAATCGAGGGGATGGGTCGGGAATAAACAAAAGGTCATACGTACTACGCGCCACAATAGAGAACCTCACTCATACTTAACGATCCGGTTTAAGAAAAAGAAAAAATATAGAAGAAAGAGAGGGGGATCAAGCATAGAAGGAGGGGATGAGGAACAAAAGAAGAGGGATGAGCATAAGAGATGAAACAATGAAAGAGTCGAAAGAATAGGGTAGGCGTGATGAGCTCTTTTTCGCAGCGGATTATTTTTATACATTAATGCGTATGCATGGGGGTAGGGATGGGCTGGAAGAGAACGGAAGTAAATAAGACTACGAGTGTACAAGAAAAACTCTACCTCGGGAAAAGGCTGTCACGGGATTTTGAATCGCACTATAAATAGAGGAAAGAGAAGGATAAACAAACCGATTTTATGAGTGACTCAGGGCATTCGAATTACAAACCTTGAATTTCGTAAGGCGTTAGTGATTGGATTATTGAGATTTCAGCGTTTTTAATAGCATATTATATCTCCTCTCTAAGATGCAACGCTATTATCTTATTTAGGTCATACTGAAGATAGTTAAAAAGAGATCAACAGTATGCAAATATTGTGTGTAATACTTTAATATGATGCAGTATTACTTTTTTAAGCGTGAGTATACATTAGGAAACGGCCTGAGAGCCCAGAAAGTGGAGTGCTTGAACAAGGTCCGGAATTTCTCCGTTTCAATCCAACAGAAGCTTTTGGACACCTATTGTTCAACACAGCGGAAGATGTTCCTTGCAACAGATCATTCTGGGAAGCATGAGGCCGCTGGAGTTGGCACCTCAACCCTGGTTTGCGAATTTTCACACGATAAATGGCCTGGTAGTTGATGGCCTCAGCTCTACCAACACCACCTAGTTTAGATATTTCGGGCAGATGCAAAGGACATTTTAAAGATTACAGCAATACAAGCCGTAATCAGTCTTTCCACGGAGTGCTACCGCATTTGGTCTCCGCGATAGCTTTTTTTAATTTGGTGAGGGAAAGCCAATTAGCGATAGCTACAGTTAACTAAAATTGAAAATCAGGGGAAACATTAGTGAATATAGGCCAGATAAGCATGTAATTTGTGGATGAAAGGAAAAAGTCAACAAAAATATATTCAAATTTATTATAACATCATTAACCATCATGATCTTCGCTAATAGAGAGGAGGAAGTAACCGAGGAATTATTTTAAATTCTTGAAGTAATTGTGAATGATTCAAAAAGTAAGCACTCCTTTTTAACGGAGCATTCTAATTCGGTCGTTGTAGACAGTGAACAAGGAATTGATTCCTGATCCCCATCCCTTTCATTCTTATCCTTATACCTTTCCTCCCGGTCTGAAGCGCTTATCAGTGCGGAAACACACTTTAAAACACCCATGATTAGTTATTACTCTCATTAAGTTGGATAGGCAAAATTCGCAAGGGTACAGGGAAGGAAGGTGAGAAAAGACCAAGTGAGCTGGGTAATTTAATCTGTACCCCACAGCACCCAGTCTATGTGTCGTTTACCCAGTTCGTACCCTCCAAGATGCCGTAGAATAAAGACATGCGTTAAATACACAGTATTTTTTTCAGATATAAAGTACCAATGCTTATAGTGAGAGAAAAAGAGTAGAATACTAGGAAGGAGCAGATAAGTTTTAAAAATGGTAAAGTAACTGAAGACCGAGAAAGAAATCTGGGAAAATTATATGCATAAAATACGAAAAACTACCAAAAGGACAACAATGGAAAGACAAAGGTGAGATTGGCAGGAAAGGTTTTAAAAGTAAAATTGTAGGAGTTTTTATTAGCGTACCTAGGTTCAGCATAAAAATACGTTTTTATCAAGTTTACAAGGCACGTGCCGTGTTGTATTGCCTTCCTGCCTTGTTAAGTTTTTCGGTGGTCCCATGAAGGTTTTGCGAGTTTCCCTTCGTGCGCGGGTGAATGCCGGGCCAGTACCGCACCCACTGAAAACATCCCAATCATTACTGCAAAGGTGCACATAAAAGACAGACTCCGGCTAATTGTGATCTACAGAGCCCTGAAGAGGAGAAATCCTAAACGGGGCCGTGACCAGCGTTGTGGTTTTGTTGTTATTATTTATTTATTGTTGTTATTTTTATTAAAGTATTGTTATTTATATTATAAATTATAAATATAAATTATAAAAATATATTGTTTATTGCGTTTTCTGTTAAATTTTGTAATGTTCCTGTTGGTCACAAATAAACACCTTTTGAACTTGAACTTGAACTGAGAGGGCAGTCGGTCGAAAGTGTCTTGAGGAGGTGGGCCTCCAGATCTTAAAACAATAAGCAATTGACCTCCCGCTAAAAATTTAAACTTCATTGGTTGTTTTAATCGTTGCCATATACTAAATACATTCCTTTTCAATGCCAACTTCCTTTATAACTGCTGCGTCAGTCATATCTAAAATTCCTCCAAGTCAAAATCTTCCTGGTAGCTGAGTGCTGTTCCCATTACAGGTAACAACATGTCCCTTACTCTCAGAACTACCTAATTCCATATATTTTCCTTCTTCTAATTCCCCCCCAGTTACTCTCTCCGAGCATGCTCTCTTCTTTCTATTTGTCAATGAGCATACTCTAGTCCTTTACAATGCATCGAGCAATGTTCTACACAAAAGCAACACAAAAAAGAAACTCTGTCAATAATTGTTGGTTCCATCACCAATTTCTTAGTTTCTTTCCAAAGTCAACATGAGCGTGAAATTAATGTGTACTTTTAAATCACCACTAGCTTCTAACCTAAATATGTAACCTATTTTGGATTCTGTCAATTTAATAAATCATATTATTCTCTCAGCTTTAGAACAAAAAAATATTTTACATGGTAAAACTGTTATTTACGGGCTTTTTTTCAAACCTCTTTGCATAGCTATACTACCAAACTCACATTAATTGCATTAAAGTACACAATTATCAAGAGTCATAACCACAGTATGTGCATGTGGTATTTCTACCGGCCAAAATATCTTGGAATTCCTTAATCCCATATTTTTTAGACACCCGAATTAGAAAACTCGCGAAATTAAGCACCGGGAGGTTATTAGTTTTTAAATGTACTTGGAATCACATTTAAAGAGAAACGTTATATTACGTTAGTAAATAATTGAAGGTGAATAAAGATTTAAGGGGTATTTTATTCGGGAATATAAAAAGTAAGACTCATTAATTCCGAATTCCGAAGAAAGATGTTAAAGTGGCTCTCAAGTTACGGATAATTTATGTGCCATTTACTTGTGCTCAACTTAGTATTTCTTTCCTTTATATCCTTTTATTTTACATTAAATTAAGTTCGTCTCACAGCGCTCATAATTTGCCTCATGATACATGCACAGTGAATTCCCAATTATCCGTGCGCGCGACATCCGGGTTGCGGATTATCCGTGCATCGCTAATCTATTTTGTGTATCGGCAGTGGTCTCAAAAGTAAGTGAAATTTTGTTATTTTCCACCAAACGTGACTTTCTCTACGGCCCTACCGACTGGTCCGATGTCTTACGCCAGGCTTTGTGCCGCCACCGAGGCTTGCAAACATTTAATTGCGGCCGGGACAGCTACATTCGATTTTTATTTTGTCAGAAAATGAATCTCACATTGGGTAAAACAAAGCCTTACCCATTGTGAGCAGATCCATATAATTAACAAAATTCAAAATTTTCATCATACGATACGTATTACAGGAGTACGATACCGATACCTGACATGTCAATGTGGTAGATTCTAAAGGGTCAGATGTTGAATTTGGTCCGTGATGAATAGGTAATCGTTTCATCTATTGGACTAAGTTCGCTTAAAAAGTAATAAGAATAGTGTGAGGAATGCCGGATGAGGCAAGAATGAAGAAGTTCAGATTGCCATATCTTCCGTTTGTTCCGTCTTCTCACCAGTGACTCATTCGCCCTTCGTCTTAACGGCGCGGCGGCGGCGTGAAGAAACAAAAGCTCGAGTAAAAGCAGCGCACTCCCCAGTGACTTGCGGTATCCCTCACTCTTTTGTTTTCCCACAATCTCTTCTCTTTGTCACTCTTCCTCTCTTATTTTCCCCTTAATCTTTCACCCTTCTCACCATCCCACGTTCTCTTCACCGCCTCTGTAGTGAGTTTCATCTCAAAGAACCATGGATTCCTATTGCAATAGTGACAACAGCTAAGACAATTATCATTTGATAGATATTGTGGTGAAACACCTTGATGCATGTAACGAGGCGCTATATTTCCCGAGATACAAGAAGAACTGGACGGAAGATTCAATTGAGAAGCTATTTTTTAGCCAAAGGGTTTGAGGCCGATTAGGTTGTTGAGTATTCGTGACGAACAATTAAAAGCCGCATAATCTTGGTTGAATTAGGTCCCAACAAATTATTACTGATGCGCGGCAATCAGAATCAAGTGCACTGCAAATTAAAGGTGTGAATTATTTAGAATAAATTAGATGAAATGCATTAAAAGAAACCCTTACACAAAGTTTGCCTAGTCATTACGACTACCACACAACAACATTTCAAGTCCGATCCGCTTTAAGACGCCTAGCTATTACGCTACAAAAACACTCAGGTAACTTCCAATCCATACAGAAAAACGTCAATGGAAAAAAATCAATTGTAGCAAGACGATGCTTGCATATATTTACATGTTTACTACTACGAACAAGGATGGCATTACTCAGCAGAAATCATAAAAAATGGTGCAAATAGGATAATAATCTCCTTCGTTTGTAAATGAGCATCAGCACTCCTTTTCAGTTGTTAACTGCGGACTTAAATCGCTGCTCTCGTCAACCACGTTCATGACGATTATAAAAACCACAAATAAATCACACAAATGAATTATCAACAAGCAAGGCTCGACAATTGGCTCAAATGTTTCGGGAAAACATGCCTAGCGTCTCAAAACCTTGGTTAATTTGCTCTGGCGGACGGGAAACAATCCCATTGCCATTTGTGCACAGAAACGCCATCACTTCTGGCTGCCGGAAGGTTCCCATAGATGCGTCATGCCTATCTCCGGGCGCATTCCCTATGCCACCACAGATCCTGGGTTCGAAAACCCTTAGACGATGGAGACGGGATGCGCAGGCTGCGGCTCATGCCCTCAGCTTCCCTCTCCCCCTCACCCCCCCCTCGTTCCATAAATCCTCGCGTCATGGAGGGAAGAGAGTAACGCTATTAATGTGGGAATCCCTTCCCGATGGCTCGGCCATTATCCCCGCGGTTTATTTCGCAATGGATTGTCAAAACGAAAGTTAAAAAAAAAACTTCAAGCTAAACCGCTGAAACAAAGTGAAGTCAGCAAAAATTCCAAACACGCTCGCTTCGTCAAATGCCTTTTCGTCTGTTTCCTTTTCTAAGAAGCAAATTTCAAAACATTCCGTTCCGCGAGGAGACTTTCACCTTTGCTCTCGCTTCACGAGGCTGTAAAAAGACATATAAGCTTGATCCGGTCAAAAAACTGTAAATTTTTATCTGAAATAAAAAACAAATATCTAATTACTTAGTACTACATCCTTCTGGAGATTGGAAAAAAATAGTAAGTTATGAGAATATTCAAGACCGTTTCTTTAGTTAAGTATTTTTTTTACTTTAAACAGCATCATACGAGTTTTCGCCAATGACACGTATGGATTCCAAAGCTTGTGATATTCAAGATGGTTTCCAAGAAAATTGTCTTTGATTGATTTAGCGAGATTAACTTTCGCCATAAAATAGTGACATTAATATTTGCACCTAGCGTTTTAATTATAGGTATTACAGGTATTTTTCCATCTCCAAAATTCCCAATGCTTTTCTTCTAACATCTACAGCTTCTATTTCATGACTTACACTAACTAAGAGAATGAATTCAAATATTATACTGGTAGTTCTTAAAATTAAATAAAATACTGTCGAGATAAAGGTATATTTCCTTCTAACGTATTACATGCCGTGCTAATTTATTAATTAACAAAGTTTTTCTTCTGCAAAACCCAACGTCAATGCTGATAGCCTACCCCCCATGCCACACGTCCTTGGGGTGGTATTTGTAAGAGAAAATATAGATGTAGATGAACTATGGGTGGCATCCAAGTTATACTAAACCATCCAACCTTTCTGCAAACGAATAGCGATTCTTTTCTGATTCCAGGAGAGTTAGCAACATTGTATTATTTTTCCCTTACATTAAAAAATCCAATCACCAAATATTGCATTCATATAGTACCGTTGGCATTTCGTTCAAGAAATGTATGTCAATGCAGTTAATAAAATAACAATACAATTATTAACATGGCTAATAATTCCCCATTTGCATTGGTGATGATTCTAACATTGCAAAATGTTAATATATTGTGCAGGAGCTAGTTGCAGTTCAAATTTTCCGCGCAACTGCGAGGATCATAATGGAAGATAAAAGAAGCCAAAGAGTTACAACTAAGTTACATGGCGTAGGAAATTATCATAAGAAGAACTTCATAAATAGAAGTGAGAGCAGAGATAAAAAAATGACGCATTACTAATAGTAAACAACGCAGTTAAAGCAAAGAAGGAAAAGAATAATTTTACTAGAAAAGGAGTAGGAATGAGAGATGGAAATTTGTAGAAATAGAATCGTAGTATGGTTTTGAAATATTATTCATGAGTAGAATCGGCGACAGCATATAAACTTTTTTAAGAACTCTGGAGATAGAAGGGGAGGGGGTGTGCTTGAAAAAGAGTCAGTCTTAGAAGCTTGGAAAATTCAAAGGTGATAGATAAATGGACAGTCAATTGGGGATGGTGGCATGGCCCTTGTGGTAAAAATAAAATTTGTGAGACAAAATAAAAAAGCACTCCAGATCAAAACTGTTGAATCACCATTTGTAAGGTTTTTTTTATTCTCTCTCACCGTAAATGATCACAATGTACTTCTAGGTATTTTACAATATTAAACATTTAATTTAATTCGATATTTTCCCAAACTTTTTCTCACGTTAAGCTTCATCCCACGGACTTTGGCTTATACCCCCTGCCACATACCTCCTGGGTGAAACAAAGGGTAAATTAAACTCGTAGACACATATCACTTTGTGTGTCTTTTAAAAAAATATTGCCACATTTTTTAATACATCAACGTATAGACGTGAGTGAAAAATAGTCATGCACGAAACGGCCTATCTCAAGTACCTAATACTAAATGCCAAAGTGAATTGAAACCTAGATATTTTTCAGGACAGTATATCTCTCACCAAAAATAGTACTTCTAAATATATTTGTTGCCATTAAACTTAATTGCTGGAGATTGGATAGAATTTAATATAGGCACCGCCCAGGTTTCCTTTGCAGACACTGCGGTCATCATGCTAGTAATAATAAATATCTGGGAAGTAATGAAAATCATAATAACTATGTACCTACCTTTCTAACACAATAAATATTGGCTAGCAATTATTAAATGAATTTGCTTCATTCGTGAAGAGGATAGAATATCGAAGAGAATACCCTAAATAATTTACACAAATGACGCTGGAAGCCAAATAAGATAAACTAAAGTTTAGAAAGGCCATTATAACAGTTTTACTCGTTAGAATGAATCGGCAGAGGAAGCATATGTTCTGCTGCAAGTCTACCTCTCACATGCATAAAGAGTAAGCCAGCCAGTGTAATGCATTCAAATATTATTCTTGCAGACAACACACCAGACCGTGAATAACAGGCGACTGGGTCGGTCTGTGAATACGCAATCTTCTACTCACTTTTATTTTCCGATGATGGAAGTTTTAGGTTTAGATTAGCCTCGAGGCTTATGCTTTACCCGAAAAACCACGAATGGATCATTCCTCATCCTCTAATTTCTTTCCCTGCCTCCCTCCTTCACTCCCGCTCTTCTGCTGCAAAATAAAACAAAACAACCGCCAACCATAGGAAACGAAAGGACGTGAGGTATGGGCTCGTAAATAAACTCGAGGAATGCAGCGAGACCGTGAGGCATTCGAAAGGAAGGTATATGTGTGAATTGTAAATTAAAAACATAAAAAGCATACTAGTTTTCCTGTTAAGTTGTTAAGATGAAGAAAGCGGAGAACGAAACTTGATTTCAGCGCACCTAAAATATATTTTACCTTCTTTCATATTCGACGTGTCTTAATGGTGTTTCACCACGTATTTTACCGGAATAAGTTTCTCTTGAGATTCTTCTAAAACTATTTTCGTAACTTTATGAACTTAGCTACCTCGTGTATTTTTTCTTGTACATATTTCAAAAGAGCAAGCCCTTGATTTTCCTTGGAATGTAAATATCTTTTCAAAGGTAATCCAGTTTTTGTAGTGAGTGTTACTGAAATGAAAGGGCGCCATGTTCGGCTCAAACAATGCCAACTCATTAATTTCTAACATGATATTAAATCGAAAATGCTGACACAACATTTTCGATTTTTTTCTAAAGGAGCTATATTAGAGCATAAAATATCTGGCCATTTGAAGCTCTATATCTCATATCGAGGAAGAAGTTAGCCAATGCAAATTGAATGAAAATAGCTCAAGGATTGAGACCTAGCCGCAAATTCCTATATAAATATCTTCTGGTAGCATCAATTTTCCTCATGTAACTCAGTCTTTCCTATATAACAGTGAGTTTTACTGATTTTGAGCAAAGAAAAGAGAAACGTGGCCGTTTGCAGTTGTTAGGTTGTTATAGAACCGCGGTCCATGGTTTAAATCCCATCGCGTTATAGGTGTTTGAGACACGATTTGGCTTGGGATTATGTATACTTAAAAGATGCGGTATAATCTTATCAGTTGGAGAAATTTAAATTGTGATTATACAACCACTAAAAGAAATGGAGTGCAATAGTGCGGGTTTCGGAGACACGTTGCACTATAAGTGTCATCCGAAATTTTAAATAATCTTCCACTAAATCTCGGACTGGTTTTGAAGAAGGCTTGTATACGAGTACTGTAACCACAGCTAATGTTTCATCATGGCTCATGACAGCAAATGATAATGGAATCTTGGGCATGTTACTGAACTCAAACGCTCATAAATTCATTCAGCCTGGGTAGCCAAGCCGATAACGCTCCAGCTTGGCAACTCAAAGGTCGCGTGATCATATCCCGCCTCGTGTACTGACGTTGTTGGTTTTAGGTTAGAGACAGGCTGCTATAACCCAAGCTGCTGGAGGACCTATAGCCTCAGAATTCTACCACTATTCACGCAACTACGTTATTCTTAGTCATTGGTTTCTCTTTAACAAAATTCCACTCCACCTTAAACTCCTGGTTCCTCTCCCTCCAACCCATACACTAGGTATTCCTCCCGACCCTCTCCCATTCCATCCGATTTCTCGGATTCCTTGCCGCAGGGCCTTCCATGCACGGTAAAGCACAGATCCCTTTCCTTCCCACGTGACCACCTCGGCCCATGATTCCCTGCGAGCGCCCTTGTCCTTCCGCTTCGTCGCCTCCTCTACCCTCCGGTCATTTCCACAATTCACTTAAAGAACGAATACCATACATCTCTCACTCTTTTCCTTTTTCTCCGCCCTTGTCCCAACGTCAAACCAGGCTACGAATATATTCATATATAGTGTACAAGGCCGGAAACCTGCCCGCTAACATCGTTGACTCCCTTCCCCTACAACCCGTCTTTCTAATTAAAAGAGAGAGATATTATTATAAGGCGTTTCTTTAACGCCTCCCTGGGAGAAATAATTGATAGCCGATGGCTGCATGGACGAGGATATAATTTATCTCTATTTCTTTTCCGTTTAGATCGAAGACGGCTGGCAAGGCTCGAATTGGCCGTTTGGTTCACTTCTCGTTCTAAGCGTAAGTACACGCCATGACGAGGGCGATAAATAAGGAAAAACCTAAATTCTTCTCGTCACCTGGAATATTTCAGTCTGCCTTTACGTACTTCCTGGAAATTTCAGGGAGGATAAACTCTTGACATTTTGAAATTTCCAATTATTCGAGTATGTTGAAAACAGCTCGTTAACAGAGACGGTTCAATTATCTATGACAGCGAGAGCATATTTAAAAATCAGCATATTAAAGTACAAACTCCAATTTAGCAACCTACAGTAGAAGAAGAATAATATTCGTTTACAAATGAATACTTAAAAACCTTCAAAATCAGATTGGCGTCGGTGCAAAAAGGCGTCAGATCACAACCATATATAAAAAATAGAAAAATTAACAGGACTGATAGTGGAAGCATTTTTAATTATACGCTTCGCTCCATACTTGTCATCTGAAGTATCCTGATAAAATAATGATGTTTTCAACACTGAGACCGGGGATTAAATTACAGGGAAAGCTACCTAAAGAATTGGCCCAATGTCAATCTGAGCCACTCTGAGGAAATTATGATCAGGACCCACTCTGTTTGTTTTAATCATCTGTAAGAATTGACATCAATTTGACATACGAAAAATCATAGTAGGTTTGTGCTTTTTAGGAATAAGTTTTTAAACGCATTTTGTTGCCTATTTAGAGATCAATGGCTACAATTATTACGGATTGTAGAATTTATCTTCGCAAAAAAATGCAAAGGAGTGAGCTAATATTTCACTTTGGCTGGAGAAATTGCGATACTACATCAGCAGAAGATAAATAAATGTTTACCTTTGGTTACGTATAACGATATTTGCAAGCAATCCCTTTTTCATCAACCCAACGGAAATTTCCATTGGTATTGTATCATCTTTAACAACTTTTCTATCATTCTGTGCTAAATTTCAAGTACCAGCTCACGATAGTGCTCCTAATCAAATTTTCGACGGAATCACCCTCGAAAAAACGTATAACTCCTCATGCAAGCACAAGCGTTCTCACGAGGAGAATATTCTTCTTCATAATTCTTCTAATAAAAAGTATATTCATTCCTGAGCTTGTTATTTACATTCCCGCGACATTACGTGATCATAAGCATAAGGAACTCTTTGCAGAGTAAATATACATATTTTATGTGCTCCAATCGAAATAAGCTACATGCGGAAAAAGATGGATACTACTAACCTAAATTAGAAACTTCGGTATGTTTTTTTCACTTAATTAGCATTGAGGAGAGAATACAAATAGCTGCTTATTTGTGGGCATGGTCAAGAAGTAAAAAAATCCCTTGAAACACATTCACGCATTTTTCCCAAACCACCATACGAACGGCAAAGGGAACTCTGGTTATCAAGCATTAGTAATTGCACATTCGTGAATACGGCAGGGAATTGAGTTTCCTAGATTCCAGAGCGAGATTGCACGAGGAGGGAGAATAAGGTGGAAAGAAGAAAAGCAAACGCTAAGGACTGAACTGAGGAAGATGAGCCCGGCCGCGGAGCGGGAAGAGGTCTCAGGGAAAGTGGGAGGGAATAAGGGGACGTCAGAGTGGGAAGAGGTGCACCTCCTCCTACCTCCACAAGCGTGCGCACACCTTGTCAGACGCCCTCCGTGGAACACACAGACGTCCGACAAACGGTCTGTAGAGGTGGATGGGTCGTAATTATTTATCCTCCCCCATTGTTATTTCGCTCGTCCCAGTGGTGACGGGTGGAAGGGGGTGGACGGGGGGCAAGGGAAGGGATGAGTGCGTGTGTGTGTGCGTGCTGGTAGGGATGGGGATGGCATGTGGGAGGGAGTTGGGAGGGTTTGGGAAGGGGCCGTGTGTGAAAAAGGGAGGGGAGCACCGGGACCAGTAGAATCGTACAACGCCCCACGTACCCACGCTAATTCCCCGGACACCCACGCGACTCATTTCCCTCAACCACCTTTCTTCCCCGTCTCCTCCCCCGCTTAACTTGCGCGTAACATTTCCGGCCTTGGATGCGAGTGAACAGAAAGGAACACCCTCGATCTGTTTCTTGCGGCTACGACGCGGGTAAGACACGCTCACTCACAGCAATAAGGTTGTATTTTTTTTCAAGACGGCAAACAAAGATGAACGAATGCACCCACGGGCGTGGATGGGGAATATTTTGCGAAGACGGCACACAGGAAAAAATTCATTAGCAATTCCCATAGATTCTCTCTTCTCTCTGCGATTCGTCAATTGGGAAATTCCTTAACAACAGTGAGGGCAGTGGTTGAATATAACTGCAACAGCTTTAAATGTATAGCTGGATTCTAAAATTTAAACTCTGGTCTACTTCTCATAAAAGTACTCCAATTAATTAACAAAATGTTATTATTTTTTCCTGAATACTGGAAAGCTTAATTGATAAGCATGAATATCGGCTGAGATATAAAAGATATCCTGAACCTAAAAAATGAAGCTGAAATTAAATTATCATAAGAATGCACACTATAGAAACATGTAAAGTAAATCAGATTGTATAAGTTGTTAAATTATATAAAAAAAGTAGGCCATATTAATGTTGCTGGGTCTTTTACAGCAGGATACAAAACTAGCTGTTATAGCCAAAGGTCCGTGGTTCTATTCCCGGTCCAGGTGAATTTTTTCGCATGGCAATTAATATGAAGCTTTTACTATATTTAGTAAAAGGTGTAAGCATATAAAATATGAGCCTTCGGAATTTTTTTCCTTCGATAAGCAATTGAGCCTTTTGACTAAATGACTTAAAAATGAAATTAAAATAAATGCAGAAAGAGGAGGCTATTAGCGATTATGTTCTCATGACAAAAACTCCAATTAGTTGTTTTTACCCAAAAGGCATTTCTACCACTCGTATTTATGTCTAACACATTTTAAAAACAGGAAAGCACATTGAGAACAGTAGCAAAAAGCTACCATTCCTTCGATTCATTGCTAATTACTCGGCGATTCAAAAATGGTCTGCTAACAAAGATGGAGTCTCACGTTCAAACTTGACAATGCCTCTTTTTGAGTCTTAGCAAACAAGTAACGGGAAACATTTTCACAGCTTTCTCGAGTTTTTTCCCCTCGCCATTGTTGTATACATTGGGTCAAGAAAAAACGCTTTCCAATTACCTCTGTTGGTGATTGGCAAATATTTAAAATCAGATCTTACAAACATATTCAAGGCTAGAGAGAGAGAATAAACATTCAGAATGAAGCACTTACGACGCAGTATTTCATCGCGTTATTTAATGTTGGCTGCAATAAGGACGTGTGCGTTTGAGCATATTGCGGGAGGAAAAATGTATAATAGAAATGGTTAGGAAAAGGAAAGACTGCCAAGATAATATTGTAGATAAATATAATTGGTTTACCCGTCATAGAAAAAATGATGGTTTAACGGTTTACAAAAAGAATAAAATAATCGCCTCTAAGTATGTTACGTGGGTAATTATTTGAGGGAACACCATATAAAAGTTGTCTCTCCTTCATATAACAAAATATTTCCTAGATCATCCTTCGAAATGCTTTTCATTGAACCGTAAGGATTCTCGGAAAATTGTCTTTTAAATATAGATGAAATATATATTTAGATACAATATTCAACAAAGGCAATAAAAAGTTAGTGGAACAAAAAAAAACTATTATCAAACCTCCATATGCATAAACTCTTAAAAGGTAAAGGACACCACCAAACGCTATTGCTGTGGCGAATTTCAAAGTTGAAGGTAGCCATTGGGAGAAACGCGGTTATGGCATAGGCGTTTGTTCGTTTCTTCTATCACTATTACTAAATTAATAAAAAGAGTTCAAAAAATCGGTCATCATCATTCAACGGGTGTTTTATGGATCTTACCACCATCAAGACTCAAGAATACAGTCGCACACCAATATGCTAACTTAACTACATAATTGCAAGAGAGACACGAAGCCAAATAGAACAATATTAGTTCATAGACAAGACGGGAATCGGACAGCTGAGGTGGCAAGAGTATATGCTCCAATTCCGAGAGTTCGGGTTCGGATTCCGGAAAATGCAGAGAATTTAATTGGCAAACCGGCCATCACTTAAAAACTGCATGGCCATTATTTCAAGAACAATAGTCCGTCCATCGGATCGGACGTTAAACCATGGTGAATTTGTGTCTTACGTTAATTTACGTTACGTTACGTTATCTTACGTTACGTTAATAGGTTAATGCCGAGATCAGGTTTCTTTCCACCCTTTCTCCCCTCCCAGGAGAATCCCTACCTACCACAACTACATGCTACTGACAGTATAAAACAAGTAAATATGGCGCATAGCATTACTTTTGATCAAAAAGTAAAGACCGAAAAATATTTTACAGTGAAACGGTAGTACACAGTAAAAATGCAAAGAGCGGTTGTGATGCATTATTGATGGGTTAATATGATTTTACCTACCACAAAATAATATACAAGCCCTTTTATAAAAATATTTCTATAGAAAACATCTTGAAATACTCTTGCTCTAATAAGTATAAATTTGCATTATATCATTATCTTTATCAATAAAATTAGTTTGTCTAATGTTTACTCAGCAACTTATGATAGTGAAATCATCACTATCATATTTGCTATAAGCGCGAAAAATTTACCAGTCTTAGGTACTAAAAGTTATAAGAAATACTCTGGAATGGGTTTTGGATAAAGAACCATAGTCTACATTGTTTTTGTTCTGCACTTCACGGTTGTATAAAAATATGATTGAACTTATTAATAAGCGTATAGAAAAACCAATTTTTTTAATAATCCGTAGAATATAAAAATAGCAGCGAATCCATAAGTCATACATTCGCGTGGTTACTCTACTATTTATGCCTTCCATATGCCATTATATTCCAATAAAAGAAACCTAAGTTTTCGTTAAAAAGTAATTGGCCTATTTTTTAAATTAATAGCAATAAGTTTAAAGGTCACAGTTTTAGGCGTAACTTCGTGTAATTTATTCGGACATATCCTGACCTAACTAAAGACCTGACGATGCTGCACGGTGACGAAGCCCGGGTCGTGCAAAAAAATTAGATTTTACGAGGAATTGCAGTATTTTCTTCTCTTATCTTCAAGATGAACATTAAGTTTGAAGGCGCCATTGAATTCGATCACATTTCTTTTATTTTCATCAAAAAGATCCAAATCCGAACCTTTATTTAAAAGAAAAACATTATCCCGCAAAAACAGATCGGATACTATTGGGAATCCAACAGAAAAGGAATTAGTGCTGCATTTCATAAACCCTCCCTGCCACGAGTCAAGACATCTAAATTACCTTTCCGCCCGCAGAAATTGTGTAAATCAACAATGCTTTCTTGAAAATGTACAGCATCGAACCCAATACATTCCGGTTTACCCAGGTTCGTGGGCAAGGGTTGGGAAAGTAAGCACGAGCAAGCGAGATTATTTCCTTTAGCTATGACCTGAAGCGCACTAGAGATTTTCCGAGATGACCCCGGCTTCATTCTCACGGTATCTTCAAGGCTCATTGGAACATAGGACTCGCTTGAATCCAGGAAGTCACGGTGAGGACAATAGCATTAATCAATGTCTATTGCACAGCGCAATTAGCGTACTCGTGTTTAACATATATGCTTATCAACCACCAATTTTTAAATTACATCACAGCATATTTCATAATTATTTCCGACGCAGGATTGTATACGTTTATAATCACTACCCAATTGTGCGCAGTAAGGAAATGACTGTCAATGTGCAACTTTAAAATTCAGCTCCGAAACGCGAATATTCAAAGTATTTTACATAATAATTGTGGGTAGATACACAGATACATTTGCGAAAATTTATCATTTCTAGTTGATCCCCACCTCTGATTTAAAATATTAGAAATTTTCACCTTCCGCCAATTCCTAGCTCCTTCGACAGATGTACAAGACTCGTTCCTAGAATGTACAAGTAGAGAGGCTCCCTGGAGGGTTTTGTGAAAACTCTACTAATATCTATACCGAAAAAGAGATTAATAAAGGAATTTGAAGACTACAAAACGATTATTTAGATTTTTCAGGTGGCTGAGGTCGTAATTACAATTATCAACAGAAGAGAAATTGAATTTATATGCGAGGAAGAATTTGGATTTCGCCAAAAGAGGGCCGCTCGGGATGTGATTGCAGGAAAGAGAATACTACGTGAAATGAATCGAGAATATTATTACAATATATTTTCGTGTTTCATTGATTTAGAAAAGGCGTTCGAGAGACTAATACGGAAAAACTTAGTGAAAATATTGTGGAAAATATGATTGGATTGTAGATACAGAGATTGATTCAGAATTTATGCATGGCACCGACAGCTCAAGTCAGAGTGGCTGATGGAGAATCAGATTTGGTGGCAATAGATATGGAAAAGACATGGCTGTCTGTTATGGCCGGTACTTGCAACGTATACTTTGAGAGAGTAGAGAGAAATGCGTGAGATGAGCTTCAGTCAGGTGTACAGGCTGTGGGAAAACTTATGAGTACTATGGCGTTTGCCGATGACCAAGCGCTATTAAGCCAGCCAAGGACTTATAAAAATACTACAGGCTTCACAAAGACATTTAAAAATGTACGGAATGAAGATAAACCACAATAAAACGAAAGTGCTGAGCAAAAAGACGAGAATAAAATTAAATGTGGGGGGTCCTAAGGTAGAGAATGTTGGCTATCTAGGTAGTACCTTGACGGAATAAAAAGGGATAGCGTTATTTAGGATAGGTATAGCTTGGGAAGTTTTTTAAGAAATTATGAGGAGACAGAAAGTCAGGATGGAGAAGGTAATAGTGTTTTGAAGGACCTTATTGATGAAAGAATGTTGAGTAAGCAAGGATGATGTAGAAGAAGAGTGGATAATTTGGAAAGAATAATAGGATGGAAGTATGAGGGGACGAAGAGGGACATGCGTATAAAGCTTATGTGTTGGGGAAGAACTAAATGTCCATTTAGACCTACATTCACCGGGAAATAAATAAAAATAACAATGGTAGGTTTTGAAGAAAAGAGAAACTCTCGATGTAATTCCACAAAACTTTTTTTATTTTGACACGACCATGGTTTCTCTGCGGCACAGCATCATCAGGTGATGCTGCGCTGCAGCGAAACCATGGTCGTGTCAAAATAAAAAAGCTTTGTGGAATTGCATCGTTAGTTTTTCTCTTCTCCATTATGGAAAAATTCCACCAATTTATCCCGGAAACAGTTTCTTTTAATGGTAGGTTTTCTGCAGATTTCTGCAGGTTAAGTTGGGCAAAAAGTTTCTCTATATGCACCAAAATAAAACATCCAAAGTAAACAGAATTATCGTACCAAGCACAATTTTATCAGGGAGTATTAAACTATCTCTGATTTCCACTAGTTCCACCAAAACAAAATTTAAATACACATTATAATGAGCCATTATCAGGATGTTTAAACCAATAATAAGCAAGGGACGAAGGTCTCCGTAGCAGTTCCTAGTTTTAAAATGCTAACTAAAAAAATTAGTAACACCGTGATAATATTTATGCGTATTTTGCATTTGATGGGTATCCAGACTTTCATTGTCTTATATTTCACTTTTACCTATGAATATGTACAGAATCTAGCTGTTTCTACAGCTAGTTCAATCTAATCATTTCATTCGGCTATGTGATTTCTTTTTCCATTTTTATTCTAATTAACAATCGATTACCCTCCGCAATGAACTCAATAACCGATGAAGCAGTATATTTTTCCACGATGGATTTCAAGGCATTTACGTAAAGTGATGGGTTTACTCAGCAAGGTTTTGCACGGCAGAAAAACCAAGGAGACTCACTTGCAACACCTAAATTATTTTACGCTGACATCAGCAGAAAAGCAGCATAGAACGTTTGATATGAAATAAATAGAAGGTAAGGATGTTTGAAATAGAGTAATAAATACCTACCAATGGCTAGTTTAAGAAGCGCGAGGTATGAATGATTTTTTCTCAAACGATGCTTACTATTAAAGAGTGACGAGCTGTCGTTTGGATGCACATAATCTAATGAAAATGTGTGTCTTTTGAAAACTTTATAAACTCAAAAATTCTGTATTGACTTTGCGGATAACCATTGATCAATTGTCTCTACACATGAATTACATTTTAAAATCGATTTTCTCGATGTATTCACGATCCCTTGTAAGCCCATTAGTTCCACGCGTCGGAAATCAGGACATCAAACCAAGATACGCTCATCCGAATCCGAGGAAACAACCCCTAATCATCCTCTTTCCAAAACTACCTCACGTCAGAATGCCGGCCTATCTTTACCATTAGCACGAACACCAACATTCCCACCTCTCACACAAGAGCTCAAACACAACCCTAATCATGCATTCACACACAGCTTAGGATGACTTTTATCTCGGGTACGTATCTCCTCCCCTTCAGTGATACGACCATCCTCTCTTCCTTTTGCCTCATTATCTTTCATTGAATGTCGAGTACTCGGCATGAAGTGTCGTGGAGAGAAAAAGAATGATATGGAGATATGGTAGACTATTTTTAACGTCGATAGGAATTCTACCACCCGAGATAAGTTTTCGGATTTCCTGTTTCTACTGCAATAACCTGTTGCCGTAAAATTCAATATTTAGTTCTGTACACTCCCCATTTTCTTTCATGGCATCGTAGATACCATTGCTATTCCGACCTTTCCTTGCAGCCGCTGGAGTCTCAAGATCTTCATCAATGTAATGCCTCACATTAGCTCATTCACATGCCTTTCTTTCACCTCTATATTTCATCCATTAACTTACATTCGTCCTCAACATGTTCTAACTTCTTTTTCCCCACTTTCCACTTTACTCTTAAATTAACAGGGTTTAATTTCTTAAAAACTTATTCGTTCCTCTTACGCACACATCAGAGGTTTTATTATCCTTCTTCTGAGTCATTTATCTTACATATTACATTTGGCAACAAAACCATTATACATACGTTTAAGCATGGTGGACACCTTAACTTCTCATTGCACACTTTTATACCGGCTGGTCATTGGGATCAGCCAGAAATGGTTGTCAAAATTTCCATCATTCCATCCATATGAGCAAAGACCTAAAGCTGTTGAGGCTTAATATCATCCACCTTTATTGACTCTTCGATGCATTCTATGCCTAAAGAAAGTCATTGCATTCATCATGTTTTGATGAATCTTTATTCCATTCATGAGGAGGGATATCGTGGGCTAAGTGAACCGAGAAGACACAAGCAGTCGAAGCATTTGAACTTGATGCATGGGGAATGGGTTTCGCGTTTCCCGTGGGGTAGAGGGCACGAGCGTGCCGAGAAGAGAGAAAAGGTGACGGCAGAAAGGGTTTTGCTGCGTGTCAGTTACGATTAGATCCTCAATCCGGACCGTGAAGTCTAAAGGCGGCGTCTTCAAAGAGATGGCGGAAGACGCGCGCGGGATCAAGACCGTCCTCATGGAGGCGGCTGAGAACCCATGTGCCCACGCCACATTTCTCGGCCGAAGTGTGCCTCTGAGAGGATGTCATCATCAACTCCATTGAGCGAATGGAAAAGGAACACGCCATTCGCTTCCTTTCCGTGAATAATATTTGGGGGGAAAAAACTCCTTTCTGGAATGAATGACGGATGGAGGGCGGGACATTCTCCTCCTGATATTAATTATGGCAGAGTAATGGTTTCCTAAAAAGGTCCGGAGTGGGTGTGCATAAGCAATTAGCGCTGAGTCCAGCACAACCGAACCGCCTCGCTTCCTCCGCCCGGAAATTTTCCCGTCTTGTCAAAAATTTTGAGGAGCGGTGAATCCCCGACGCGGATAGCCTTCGGCCGAACTTCAGGGGGACGCTTCATTGTGGCACTCTAGTCCCTCAATCCCTTTTTCCACTCGTAATGAGTCCCCGAAAGGCATCGTCCCCACCCATCTGCCTCCTCCCTCGATTGAGACGGCCATCTCCTCCCTCAGCCCCTTCCCGCCTGCCTTCCTCCTGTCGACGTTTTCACTCGCCCTCTTTCTCTCTATCTCTCCCCTCATGCCTCCCTCTCCCGGGAGGACAGACTAAGCTCAAACACGGAGAGGTCTTTTCCTTCTGTCCGCCTTCCCTTCACGCCCATTAATGTTCGGGTTTTCACCCAGCTGTTGACTTTCAATTTCAAGCCACAGGTATTCCCATTGTCAAGTATACTGGCAGAGTCAAATCCACTGCGAGGTATGTAAGTACTAGTTCAAAGGGAATCTAATTGTGTGTAGCACTCGTAAAATCTTAAGTTCAGCGGTAAAATTACTTGGAGGCCCAATTCAACGATAGTTGAACCTGATGGTTAGTTTTTCTTCACGCTATTCTGGATAAAAAGAGGTACAATGATAAATTACTGCTATCCAACGGACTTATGGTTCTCAAACAACCTAATGTCTTACAATCTATATAGAATTACCATTTAAGTTTTCCTGGTGTGACTCATACTACTTTATACGAAATATAGCTCTTTAGCAATTAATATGACGTCAGCAAATTTATAGACATCGTTCAAAGTCTTCTGAAACTGATGATACTTTAAATAATGCTCGTTTTCTAACGAAGAATTTGGGAATCATTTTCCTTTCATAAGTCCAGATTTGAATTGATTGAATAAAACATTTTTTTCAGATTTTGAAAAAATGTTGCATTTCATGTAAGCCCGTAGAGGATTTTGAAGATTTTTACTACATTTACTACAAACGATCATCCACCTTCGTATACTTATCCAAATGGTTTTCTTGTATATTCTACGTTAAGCTCATTTTCCATTATTTTAGCGTTCACTTTGCAAGTAAATGGAATCAAATAAATCTTGCACATTGATTACCGATTCAAAAATTCCGTTTTTTCCATACTGACATTTGGCTCAACAAGAGAAATAGAGTCAGCCAATGTTATTAAAACTATGTGAAATCAAGTTTATTTCATGGAATTCCGAGAATACGGAGATTGCTCTTAAAACAAGCTTGGCGATAGGAATCAAACTGGAAGAAAATGACATTGAAGTAGCATATAGAGTTAGACAGAAACGAAGTGCTCAGTCAAATAACCAACCACTTGTGGTTAAATTTGCGCGGGTGAGTTTGGCTGAATATTTCATACGGGCGAAAAGGAGTGAAAAGAAGCCTTACATTGTCTGACCTTCGTTTGGGTTATTCTGTTAGTAGTGATAAAACAGTTTATGCCAATGAAATATTAACACAAATGAATCGGAGACTATTCAAGCAAGCTAGAGTACTTAAACAAGACGGGAAGTTAAAATGCGTGTGGGTAAGAGGGGGCCGGCTCTATGCTCGGAGAAGTGAAGGACGTGAAAAGTTCTTACTGCGAAACGAATATGATATTGAAAAATTAAAATGAGATATAGGTTCCTGTTCAACCCATGAGAGCGAAATTAAGTCTTTACCGTCTAAAACAGATAATGGATTAATATTTTACTACCAAAATGTAAGAGAATGAGAAGTAAGTTAAATAAATTCAACGTATCTTTGTTCGAGAATGATCTCGATATTATATGTTTAATTGAAACTTGCTTATCTAACTGTGTTTTTAGAAGTGTGCGTAAATGGTCGGTACAAAATATTTATGAAAGATAGAAACAATGCATTGACTGGGAAAAAGTGTGGTGGTGGTGTGATTGTGTTAGTAAAAGATGTGTACTCATCGGTAAGGCTGCCTGAATTAGAAACTACGGACGAAAACATCTGGATTAAGATACTTGTTAATGGAAACAAGTGGTTACATTTGTGTGTCGTTTATTTTCCTCCTGATTCCTGTGTTGTCAATTATTCCAATTTCTATGACCTAGTGATCCATAGTGGTTTAATGAATAAGGAAATAATTATTTTGGGTGATTTCAACTGTCCCAAGTTTATGTCTTTGACTCCAGTAAATGAAGTGATTTGCACAGAACTCGGAATGTTTGCAAATATTCCGAGTCTAAAACAGAAATATACCACCATGAATCAATATAGTGAAATACTAGATTTAGTTCTAACAAATGTTTATTTTACTGTTCAACGCTGTAAGAGCAATATGTCATTGTTAAAAGAGGACCCTCACCACCCTGCAATTGAATTTCAATATTCATGTACAACTGAAAGAAAATCGTCTTGCATTTCAAACAATTCATATAATTTTAAAAGAGGTGATTACTTAAAATTATATCTCGAACTAAGCTGTAAAAATTGGAGTGCAATAATGTCAATGAATGATATTGACAAAGGTTTAGACATAATCTAAAAATATATATATGAAGCAATGGATGTAGCAATTCCTAAGTGTATATCATCTAGATACAAGTACCGGTTCTGGTATAGCTATGACTTAATAAAGAAAATCAAGAAAAAAGATAGACACCGGATATTGTTTAAGAAAAAAAGGACAGTTTATCATCAGATGAAATACCATGAACTTAGGTTGGAAGCTAAGAAGTGTGTTAATGATTGTTTTAATTTATACTTATGTTAGACTACTAATTAGAGTCTAATACTAATACTAGAGTCTAGTCCTAATACCATTAGAGAATATTAAACAAGATATATGCCAAGGTAATTACCAAAGATTCTGGAAATTTGCTAAAGATATTAATTCTGTTAAGGGCACACCAGAAATTATGAAATGCAATGGACATGAGGAAAATTCACCGTGTGAAATTGCAAATGCTTTTCGAGATCAGTTCAAGTGAGTTTATGGAAATGACAGTATCACTACTACAGTTGATCAATATCCAGTGGAAGATTTTGGAAGTGATTGTAGTAGTAATATATTTCTTAATAATATTGAATTGAAGGAAGTGGTAGATGCAATTAAAAGTATCAAAATAAAAAAAACTGTTGGCCCAGATGATATACCGTCGTTTATAGTAAAAGGGTGCAAAGATATCTTAGCTCCTACCTTATGTCATCTATTCAATATATCGTTGAAATGTGGTATTATTCCAACAAAATGGAAAATGGTCAAGATTTGTCCTGTGTTTAAAAAAGGAGCACGTGATTACATTCAAAATTACCGCCCAGTGACCATATTGTCTATTTTTTCTAAGTTATTTGAGTCAATAATATGTAACCATATCAAGTTTCAGTTAAAAAGTCATATAAACGATGTACAAAATGGATTTATGGCAAGTAGATCAGTGGTTACAAATTGATCTGTATTCACAGATTATGTTATTACTGGAATGGATATGGGATATCAGATTGACACTATTTACTTCGATTTTAGGAAGGCATTTGATACTGTAAAATACTCAATTTTAATTAAGAAGCTTCAAGCTGTGAGGAATTCTGGGTATCTTCATAGATTATTGTGTTCATTTCTAAATGAAAGAAAACAGTACGTGATATACAAGCATTCAAAATCTGATGTGTATACTGCCTTATCTGGAGTACTTCAAGGATCAAATCTTGGTCCACTTCTTTTTCTTATATTTATCAATGATTTACCTCAGTGCTTGTGCAATGTGAAGTGTTTAAAGCTCGCTGATGATATCAAGATATACCTTAATGTAAAAAGTTTGAGAGATTGTCATTTAGTACAAATGGATGTTGAAACTTTAATTTTGTGGCCAGAGAGAAATATTCTTTATTTTAATATTGATAAATGTTCTGTAATATCCTAAACAAGGAGTAAAAATGTAATTAAATACAATTATAAATGAAGGAGCAAACTATATTAAGAAAGATTGAAGTGAAAGATCTTGGAGTTAATTTCGATTCCAAAATGACTTTTAATAACTATATTTTATCCTTCATCATGTCTGCTTGTAAATTAATAGGATTTTTGTATCGTATTTCAAAATATTTTCAGGATGAAAAAGTGTAGCAAATTCTGTACTTTTCATATGTGAGAAACAAAATTGCTCAGTGATTTGGAAACCGCATTCGATAAAATATGATGTGATGATAGAGAGAGTTCAAAAAATATTCTTAAGATTAACGTATTATGTACACCACAATATTTATCCTGTATTCGAGAATCATGTAGAGTACAAAGTTATGTTGAATGTGTTTAATTTGGAAACACTGAGTAAAAGAAGAGTCATAAATGATTTACTTTTTTTGCATGATGTAATTAATAAAGGTAATTGTTTTTGAATTGGTTGGGAAATTGAACTTTTTAGTCCCAACCAAAAAAGTAAGGCAAAAAAGGACATTCTATATAAGAAGTGTGAACACAAATTATTGTATGGATGCACCTATTAATAGAAATTTATCTCATTCAATACATTTTCAAGTGAAATAAATATAAACTTACCCAAGGAAATGTTTCGCGGACAGATATTGTCGATGTTAGAAACATTATAAATTTGTGCAGAACTATGTATGTGACATTTAGCCAGCCTTGACTGTTTTGGTAATTAATTGTATTATTAGTGCATTAAGTTCATCTTGTATTATGATTGTTCTTATGATTAATTGTGAAAAACGTTTACCCTATTATTGTGTTTTTCATTTTGGGTGAACTTAAAAAATTATTAAATAAATAAATTTCTAATACTGGCTTGCCATTCTGTGAGCCCGAATTCAATTCCCAGCTGCTGTAGTGAATTGTTTTGTTTCATACCTTCCTCTATTCCACTGTTGTTAGGAATGTACTTATTCAGAACGCTGCCATAGGACGTGACGTAAAACGAAGGCTCCTTGGCACATTCTGTGAAGAGTAATTTAATGTCAACGACAACAGGTCTGTACCCTTACCCAGCGCCTGAATTTGGTCACCAACACAGAATCACTTCTTTAGAATATCCAAAGAGCAATCGATAAACAATACCCATACCAAAATAGTGCTTATTCCGAAAAGCCCCTATGATTAATAATAGTAGAGGTCTTAACGGAGGAATCACAGCGAAAATCACGCATCATTGTAAGTGACAAGTTATTTTTCCCTCCAAGCCCTTGATTCCATGTGACATCTGGAGCCTAAAACATTACAATACTGGGGTTTTACTTGAGGTTTAGAAATATCTTCCGCGTTCAAAGCAAGGATCTCTGATCCACACTGCCTACTAAATCCTTTTAAAACTGAATGCGTTCCTTTTATTGAATTATGCTTCTTTCGACTAGTGTTTTACACAGGATAGGGTAACTTTATACATTTTTGGATAGCATGTAACACGATGAATAGTTCATATATTTTTTGGCTTTAATAGACTGCCCAAGGCTGTAAAATAAAACCCTACTTATAAATGAAGCAAAATTTTTTTTCCGAAAGTTGGTAAATGAGTGGAGAAACAGATTCAGAATTGAGAAGAGAATAGAGCATTATGTATTTCAGAATATAACACTTTAAGTATTGCACAATTAATTAACCAACGATAACACCGATAACATGCCAATACTATAGATATTGTATGGGGTTATAAAAAGGATTACATTATACGCACATTTTCATATTTCATTTCCTTTTTCAATATTACAAATCATTTTCACCATCCATAAGATATATCTGGTCTCATTTCATTTCTGATCATTGCCCCTTAATGGCATATGTTAAAAAACTGCTATGAATTTAATTTGGTAGATAATCTTAAGGAGCGTATAGAAGCATTTTAAAATTTTATAATACGGTAAATTATTTCCCAGGCATTTAACCAATCATTAAAAATAGAGTTATATTGGTACTGACATTCCAATGAGTAAAAATGGCATATTTCAAAAAGGTAAATAACAGTATATACTTATATTTTCATGGAATTAAAGTGTTTTCTTCATAAAAGACGAAGGTGGCCATATGGGGGGCGTTTTATTAAGAAATATATCTCGATTAATTAGAATATCCCAGCGAAGCGAGGATTACAGAATGCAATAAGACGAAAAATATTTTACGTTTACGTGCACGGATTTCCTCTTCGATGGGTTGTTGATCAGTGTTCTGGGTGCTGTAAAACTCCTTTTCTTGCTCCTGATTTAAGCTCTATGGTATGCCCATTCTATGGTATGCTCATGGTATGCCCATTTTATTATGGGAATTCCTGAGAAAATAAGACTTCGTCATTTGATACCACCAATATTCAGAATTGGTTCCTTTCCTTTTCCGGCATTCTCTTCCCTAAGTTGACATCACGCCTCCCATTCCCTTTCCCGGCACGCAAACACTCATTTCTGTTAAGGGTTTGAGAAGAGGTGCCTTCCTACCGAGTCTACCACTACAGTAAGGACATAGATACACGTCTAAACGTTGTCGCCATCAATGACATAGACTCCAATACAGTTGGAGAGTTCTGTCAACAAATTTCGTTGAATACCTTCTTATGTCAATTCCTCAACCGTGGGAAAAAATTTAATGCCTAGGTATATGTCGCTCCTAAATTCCTTCATAATACTATTGACGCAAAAGGTAGTCAAGTATGAGTAGGTATATGCTAAAGTAAATTGATATTGTTTTAGAATTTCCTAGTTTAAAAAAAATAAAAATATCAAATGCAAAAATTTAGAACACTAAGCATAGGAAATATTTCTTTGCGAACAATGTGTCGAATGTTATCAATCAAATACTGAGTGTGTAAATATTCTCACGATTGTTATTAACTTAGGAATTTATTTACCTGTGGGGTGCCGTAGGTTCTTGTGGTACTGATGAGGACTGAAGCTCTTATCTGTCCGAGTTAAGAAAAACGAGGTTTGCCCTAAGTTATGCTAGCAAGACTGATAAATGACTTGAAAATTGTGAAACAAATCAAATAGAAGATTCATCTACCTGATTAAAATTTACTACTAGTTCTCATTAAAAATGAAGCTACATCTCAGCAAGCAGAAATACATAAGACGAATTCAACACGAAATGTCGATTATGGAGGTAGAAAAAAACTGTGAAGTTCATCTTCCAAAAGATCATCAAGACCTTACCAAGAGCGATCATTGTCAGGACCTTGACTATGATAGTTTGCCATCTAAACTTAGATCAGTGTTATTAATTTATTTGTGGAACGTTGAAAAATTTTATTTTCCTCTCCATATTAATGAGCATCGCCAAATATTTATAGGAGAATATTAGTCCTAACTTCGTCATGGTTAATAGACGAAAATATATCTCGCTCCATTTTTGTCTTTTTCATGTGAACTGTGAAATATGTCACCACCGATGAATTCCAAATACATATCCCAATAATAATAACTATGATGAATCTCTGAATTTTCCAAAGAAGCCACAATATTATTTTCATCTCTGAAACCGGTGGACTCGATGCTTGATATGTCGTAAATATGCCACATAGTGAGTAGAAGGAAGCGGAACCTAAGGCACGACTTAAAATTCCCTGTCTGGCTGCCCTTACAAGACATTTCCAGAGTGGAATACGCCAACCATATACCATCAACTGTCCAAAAATATATGTCGAGTTTCCACGGAAAACATATCCGCCTTTACACATGAGATCCCACCGGGGAGGCGCCTATTCACACCGTCTCTTTCGTCCTACGCTGCCCCACTCAGTGGCGCCAGCTAGAATGGACATACAGCGGCAATTTATAGACGGAGCCACATAACTCCCCTGTCCACACGATCGTCGTAGAGAAATGTAGGTGGGGCGTCGAGCCACAGGAACGCCTCGGACGCCGAGGGGAAGAGTCACCTTTTCGAGGACCAAGGCTGTGCAAATAAGCGTTCTAGAGAGAGTCCGTGGCCGGCGAGCGTCATGAGATGTGTGCGTGGAAAGGGTGAGGGAAAGTTTGGGTAGAAAGACGCGAGTTTATTGGAAGGAGGAGAGTTCATGAAGAATTTGTCCGTCAGGAGATAGCACGAGGAAGACGTGCGACCCCTCCACGGACCCTCGAAGACTCACTTCGATTCCTCTTGCCACCTTTACCAAACAGGTAGTCCGGTTCGGGCTCGTTTCCTAGTGGCTGGAGAGGCAAATGTTCACAATACCATGCGCAGGACACTCACCATCGCTACCAACCATGACACTCACGAGAGCAGGTACCCTGAAAGTTTTCGTAGTAAGCAGAAAAACGGAGAGGATGACGAACACTTGAGTGAAGTTGACCGCGCAGCCACCGCAGCGTGTTACTCCCATTTTCCATTAAGAAAGCACTCATGTTGGTGTGATTTCGACCCTTATGAGGGTAATAACGCATGAGAACTCCATACGTATGTATGTACCATGTTTTGAACACAAAATTAAGATCTGTAAACTCAAATTCGTTGCATTAAAAATTAAATGATAGCATACGTGTTGGACGTGCATTGTAGAATAACCAAGGAGTAGACAATAAACACCAAGAAGATGAGAAAAATTTAAGGCAATATGAACATAAAATGACATTCCTATGGGAAAGGATAACCCTTATAATGGAACAAAGATTGAACACAAAAGCTGCACAAATATCAATCACCTGTGAGATAAACAGGAACTGAGTCAAGGAGAAGAACTAAATAATCTGTCATAGAAACAGGTATTTACTATAAATGATAAACAACAAGGTATAGCACTTATTCCACAGGTTTTTATTAGTGGTACAATGCTTGTTGTTTATCATGGTATCATTCCACTACGTCTCACCGGACACAGTTACGTTCATTTACTAGAAACTTATATTATACTAGTAACCACACCGTCGGCATTACTGGTTAGCCAAATATAGCACCTAAGATAATTCTATATAGCTAATCATGATTCGTGGGTAATATTTTACACGAAAGATTTCTTTTCACTGCGAAAAATAAAAAACTCCATGACATAAACCTTTAAACAAAATAAATTAATCGGTTTCTTTGAAAACTATTACAAAATCACTACGCTAAAGCAAGGCAAACTAATTCATCAAGATAATGTCACTAAATTCTCCTTAAAAAGGCTCCCACGATGTTTGCACGGACACACCAAACAGTAGTTAGTACTTATGGAATAAGGCAACCAAAGATCTCTAAAAGTATAATTCCACTAAAGTGTGCAATATTAGCTCATGAAATGGACCGAAAATAATTTTTAGAGAGGTGGTTATGTCTGCTAGTATTTATTGAACTTCTTTACAAGCACAACGATTCCCCTCGCATGATAACTATTCATAAGGAAATTATGGCGGAGGATGGTTTGAAAAAGGGAGAAAAACCCTATTTAATCCCAAAACTGGAGAAAGCAACAATTAAAATGGCGTATTACAGGATCAAAAGTTGTAAGAATCCGAATAAAAAACGATTTCACGAGAGAATGATACCTACCAATGTGAACAACGTTCGTTCGAGCAAATTGCTACAACGGAAAGGGATTTTCAAATGAAAGAGAAACATTGAAGAGCCGAGAATTTTTTCACGTTTTGTTCCAAGCAACTGTCGTCAATTGAGAAGAAAAAACAGAGCCGCCCGGAAATCCAAGAGTGGCGGGCGGCAGGAAAGATATCACCCCCTTAACGAGGTGAATGGATTCGCGGCGGGAACTTCCCTTTTCAGCAATAAAGAAGTGTGAAAACTAGTGGCAAGGGAATTTGCCGTGTCGATCCCTTTTTGTTCGTGAGGTCGCTTTTTTTCCCTCCCTCCCAACGAGCGAACAAACGCCGCGGTTAATCAATTACGGCAAAAAAATTCCACTTCCTAACCTTAGTCAATTCCATCCGAGTCTTTTTCTTCCCCCTTCTATCCCCATACCTTCCCTCCTCCTTCCACTTCCCGTCCGCTGCGAATCCAGCTTTCTCAACGACGCTAAAGGTTCCACTCGGTCGGCCAAGCGTGACATTCGAGGCGACTGAATGAAGACCTAAAGAAAAGTATTCCCAGATATTTACACGATCCCTAGCCTATTTACTTCCTCCTGATATATCACTTAAGTCCATACCCTCAAGAGAAGATGAGCAAAAAAAAGCGTCTCGTTGCTCGCATAACTGAGAGGTTTCAAGACTGATTGCTGAATACATAGTCTCACTGGAAATTGCGTTCCAATATCGATCAATTAGTTATTACTCGTCCAACTTACCTTGATTGGAATTTCTATTTGAATGAAATTAAAATAGAAAGAATTTTTATACCATTTCAATTAAGCATAAAAATTTACAATCAGTAACACAAGAATCGGATTTTTTGGTGAAAAAAATGTGATAACATCAGAAGCGGTAGCGATATTATAATCTCAAATCTGAAGGCCTCATACTTTCTGATAGGAAGTTATTTGCACACTGAAAAATGACAGCAATGCAAAAAGTTGAAACTTTTTGATGGCCAGTAACATCGATGATATTTTTTTAACAGGCATACGGCAAAGACGGCATATTCATCATGGAACGGAGGCTGATATAGGCTCGTATTCATAGTAACATAAAGCGATTCTTGAAATTAGGGTGTATGTGTAGCGTTGATATGAATATTCCTCTCTCTAAATATATGTCAAGACTGTGATCCTTTTGGGTATGAATATTTCCCTAAAATTATATTCACAACCAATATATTCCGGAAATATAAATCGAATTCAAAATTCTACTGAAGCGTTACAATCATAGCAGAGGCAATAGAGAAACAGCCATTTAATGCCTGCTCCATTGTAAATACTACGTAGGTCCATGGTTTTTGAAAAAATCCTTTCAATCAAGAGAAGTAACACTACATTTAAAGACCAATGGGAAAGACAATGATTGCATATAAGTGTGCGGATACAAACTAGAGCAGATGGTGGAATTAAGGTAATTGATGGGTGGTGGAGGGATATGCAATTCAAGAGTAAATGGATAAAAGAGGCGTTCAGAATCAATGACATGATCGTTGAGTAGGGATGCCTAGCATGATTGGTAAGGAGTCCGGCTCTACCGTTTCCTAGCATGACGACAAAACATGGACTTTAGGGAATATTATCAAAATAATTTTGTAGCATTGATGTATGGGAAAGGAAAAGGCTGTAGACGACAAGGTGCATAAAAAGGCAAAAGAGGACCTTTTGAGAATACAAGATTAGAAGAAGAACTTGATTTGGCAAATAAAGAGGGAGAGCGAGTGGAAGGAACTAGAATTCCGAGAACTGATGTCTATAAGGAATGAGGGGTATATGAGAGAGTGTAAGCTAAGCAAAGAATGGTCAGTTTGAATGGAATGCAAAATAGGGAGGATGGATAGGGAGGCATGCAGAGTTAAAGTAAGTTAATATGTAAGTCAGAATAATCGTGGTACATGAGTATGTTTAGAAATATTTAGAAGGCTTTTGTCAATTTATTTATCAATTTAATTTATCTATCTAAACCTGCCTTAACCCGTTGTCAGAAATAGTCAAGCATCAAATGTATGCTCAAATTTCAATAACGAGAGGTAATAAATGCAATGAATTTAGAGTGATTTACGACGAAGAATTCATTGACCCGATCCACCAAAAGACAAACCGTCCTTAGATCAGCATGAAACTAGATCTAATTAGCATCACTTCACGATTATAATTCGCCGTAGTTCGTATCGAACCTCGGCCAGCAAGGATCCATTCCCCTGAGAGATATTTAAGAACCTGAGAGAATTTGTTAAATTCCTCGAATTTGGGACAGACATTTTAGGGAAACTAAATGAAGAAGGGTATAGAGTAGAGTATAGGGTATATAATAGGGTATAGCAGATAGCAGCAATTATGTTCCCATTTCAATTAATTCATTCATTCAATAAATAATTCGAAAGATAGTGACGATGGTTTTGCTAGAAGTCAAGAGACGCTAATCTCAAGAGCACGTACATTTTACACGGAGGTAGTGACTCGGGTATATCACTGCGATATCACACCACCATCGATAGCAATGAGAAAGTGACTTAAATGATACTAGGTGAGTGTTATAGAATTATAGAGGATATGGTCCTATGGAAAGAACGAGTATCATTATTTAAGGAAACTGGAACTGAGGAAGCTGATGAAAATTATTATTATTAAATCCAAATTATTATCATTCTAATTGAATTTATAATTGCAACAAATATTAAATTCAGTGCTACTAATCATTCAGTTCTTAAATGTGGCCAAAAGGCCGGCGGTCCCTTATTTTCTTTCTCATGTTAAATGTTACATTTTTCAGAGCAAAATTAACGCTTGAAATTCGGAAAATCTAAATACTTTCCAAATGCTTTCATGTGTCACTTCCACAATTTTGAGCGTAATCTTCAGACTTGAGATTGGCAACATATCGAAGTGAGTAAAACGAGGATAGTACAATTTTATATGACTTCCTCCAGCAAGCACAATGGCAAATGGACCAGAGGAAATTAGATAATTATCTGAAACAAAAATACTTTACTTTCCTTGAATGTTTACCAATATTTAATGTCAAGAATAAGTACTGAAGACAACATACGTAAGGTTTTCAATACCAAATAACTTGGGATTCCTGTTTTAAGAATGATTAAGGTGACAACGATAGTCCACAAAGAACGCCTTATAATTATCACAAGTCCTTTGAGATGAGACTGCATTTGGGTAGCACATTCAGTAAAAAAAATATCTTTTCTCATTAATGTAAGCACAAAATTAAATCAGTTCAAAAATTTACTAATTTAATATACGAATAGCTTTAATTAAGCTTTCAAATCATTATAGAATGGACATGCTACATTTTATCGTTACCATTAATGATTTCAATCGTGACAATTCATTTTTGGATGTCTACCTTTAATTTTTATACGACAAAGATGTCCAAAAATCTTTATTCATTTTCACTTCAATTCACCCTAGATAATGTGGTGTCACATTTTTGAATAAATCATCTCTTTCCTCTTCTCAGCTCTGATTTATTGCTCCAAAGGGATTTAAGAAGAAATTTTAACGCGGTTATCTCCACAAACAACATATTTTTCTTCTTGGCCGTGGCTTCGTTACGATTTAACACCACCTGATTATGTTAAACCATCGGATGATTCTACATCGTAATGAAATCATGGTCGAAAAAAAAATGAAGGTTTGCCTGGAAATAGCAGTGAAAGTTTCCTCTGACTTCCGTCGGATGAATGAGTCCACAAAATCACTCCCGCTACCGTGTCGAATGACGAAGTAAAACTTTGCGATAACACCATCAATTTCTGATACATATATTTTTGGAAAAAGTATAGACATTAGCTCTCCGGATGAACTAAATTCAATACCTCTGCGATCCGATGCCTATCTAGGCCAATGGTTCATTCTAGTGCATAATAAAAGCGGGAAACCTGCACTTTATCCAGATCAATATTTTATTATTTTTTGGTTGTATCAGGATGTTTATATCATCGTCAGAGTTGCATGCAAATTAAAGAGGAAAGATTTAGCGGGGAAGAGAAAAAGATGCTCACAGAGAGATTAGGGTAGGGTGCCTCTGAGAAGGAGCGAGGGACCACCGGCGTGCTAGCGCAAGCATTAACTTACGCCCCAAGCACGAAAGGGCGATCCCAGGGCTACAACAAAGCCTCCACCTCAACTCGCACTTCCCCGTGAGATACCTACACCTGAGTTTTATATTTTTTGCGTGAAAGGGAAGACATTAAAACATTTTTAACGACTCGATTCTTTTTATCTGAGCACATAGCGCGCGCCGCGAAGCATTCTTTGAGGGCTGTTGCGCGTAAAACAGCCGCGGAACTAATTGAAACGCGAAACTTTTAAGAAACGAACAATTGAACTAGGGGGAACAATGAAGTCATTTCAGAAGCTCACGGAGCCTGGTATTGGATATGCTTATTGCCCAAGTGCTCCGAGCACCATATGATCTGGGCGTGATGGAATGGAATGCTTACAGCAATATCGGATTTATAGCAACTTCCAACGCGATGTGTCATCTAAATAGAGTGAGTTCATCTCAGGCCAAGTGGGAACGAACAGAAAAAAGAAGGTAGATCTAAATCGAACAGGGGGCGTGAAACTTAAGTCATATTTTCGAGCAAAATTTCTCGTGATTGAATGCACAGAGTATGTTAAAATTGGAGTACTTTTAGTAGCCGATGACAATGAATGTCCATTAGTCCCACCATTAATGAATCAAACAGACAAATTAAAAGCGTCAAATAATAAAATCTTCCTGTAGCGGAAAGAAAAACAATTACATTGTTTCTTAATTCCACTTCAAATTTACACTAAGCACGACCTATCTTGTACCACAATCTCGTCATTTTACCTAATGATATTGCCATTACCTAATGGTGATAAAAGGTGTTGAAATCTAGGCGGAGATTAGAATAAATCTGATTTGGAATACACAAATGTTTTTGATTTTATCTTTCCGTAAAATTTACTGCAATGTTATAAGGAAAGAAAGAAGGAAAGATAAAGTATAAAGTAATGGCCAAAAAATAGTCATGATATCATGACAACAATTATTTCAGTTTATTAGAGGTACTAATTCCAGTAACGACCGGGTAGTGAAGTCAGTAATGAGTCAGCCTACCTGCTCAAATTTAGCTGATCAAATCCCTCTTAGGGATGGTTACTTTGTTCTATTAGGTTAGTATACATTGGATCTAACAGTGTGATATAGCCGTAGAAGTTACGGTACTTTTAAATCTAATGCCATGTCTAATACCAAAAATCTAATACCACATAACTAATTTTTTACCATAAACCCCGATAGTAACTTAGGTGTTTTCGCCTACAGTTACTTCGTGTCATTGTGTATAAAAGGATTGACTCTATTCAGTACATTTCATTTTTATTTCAGGGTAACTGTAGATATTTCCGTATTTATGTTTCTATTATTTATTGTCTATATGACGCTTCCACCAATGTGTACCTATAAACTCCATGCATTGATGATGACGGAAACAACAAAAAATTTTATTACGCCTGTACATTAAAATTTCTGTAGGTGGTTTCAGTGGTAGCAGAAAGATGAGCTGACATTAGGGATAAGAAATCACAAAATTCCTACTGCGAAAAGACAGCTTCCACAGATTATTGGTTATTTGCAAATAACCATGACATTGTATAGGATACAGAGCTAAAATATGTTACACTCTGGATACAACGAATTGTTTGTTGAACCGTATAAATTTTAAGCCTCAGATGTTCAGTGTCAAAAGAATAATAATGCTTGCCGGTAGCCACGATTGACGATACACAAGGTCATTTTTTAATAAAATATCAAATTTATATATATTTACCCCGGACCTATATATTTGCAGAGAGGCGATCCCCCACTTCCTGTGCCCACAACTGCGGCTCTTTTGTCTCATTTTATTTCATTTTTCCTCGACGGCTACCGCTTGTGATTAACATCGAACTTCCCTTTTTCATCCACCGTCCTTCTCCCCTTTCTCTCTCGTTCAGGTGTCTCGAGAACACTCGCGTAGGAGGCTAGACGGGGAAAAAAATTGATCAAACTCGGCAATTTTCGATTCATTAGAATTTTAGATTTCATAAATAACCAATGATGTCTCGGACGGAACCCCCTTTTATTCCCCTCCATCCATTCCTTTTTTCACCGTCGTCGTGGCAATAGACGATGGCAGAAATAAAACAGGCTCGAGAGCGAGGGAGGAGGGGAGAGGGGGAGGTTATGGAGGGAAAAAAAGAGGACTGGGACGAAAGTCAAATAGGTGCGAGGGGCCGTAATTTGTTCATGAAATTCTCGGCGTCGAGAAACGCGGAGGTAATTCGGCAGGTTGCTTTTCCCTCCCACCCTATTTCTTCCCGGATTTTTTTTGCCCTTGTGTTTGCCATCGCCTCGGAACACGTTCTGGCTTATTCAAAAACTCACGTTTCCTGAGAATGTGAGCGTGGAGGTGTGGGGGGCAGTTTGGATTTAGAACGTAGGGTCGTCGAGGTTTGTGGGGAGAGCAAAGAGATATTTGCGCACCGCGGCAAAGGGGAAGGTGGAGGAACCTGGGTGGTGGGTGGAAAAACGCTGGGGTTGAGCGGGAGGGAGGCAACAGGTTCCATCACACCCCCAAGGGAATACCGTGGGTGTGGTCTCAAACGGCGGAAGGTGGGCAATACTGCCACTTAAAAGGCGACCGTTGTACCGACCGACCATCTTCAGCTGCCGGCCGAGGCGTTGCTCGGCGCTGCCCATCATCATTATTTAAGCCATTTCCGGCGTCGTCGTTGGAAAGGAAAATACGGCAAAGCCATCAAGTGGGGAATACACATGCTCACATTTTCCCTCAATCTCGTTTTTTCCGCATCTCACCCTCCCCACTCTTCCATCTCCACGATTCCTTCCTCCCTTCGGCTGCCGCGCGCCGGCCTCCGGGATGGAAAGCCTTCACTTAAACACCCATCGTTTAGGAGCTCCGAAGTCCATTGATCAGCAGTCAGCAGCGGATATTTTCTCGTTCGATTGCACTCGAGTTTGTTATTATGTAAATTTATGAAAAACTAATCTTTGGGATGGCTTCCAATTGACGGATCTCGATGGTCGATTCCACTAACGAATCTCACACCTCCGGGTTGAGCATCTAGCTCCTGTGTTCGCGAGCGACCGAAGACGAGGGCGACTATGAGGTTATTACCAGCAAGAGAATTCACCACCACAGGCCAGAAAGCACATCTTCCGATAAAGAGAAAAGAACGAAACGACCGAAGTTTTCTCATTAATGTGTCTGGCTCTGAACAACCGTTCGGATAAGCGTTGATAAAAAACGATTCTGAAGATAAAATCCAAGAAGTACATGCACTTCACACATTCCTATTCCTACATCTCTATAAGTGTTTAAGCATTTGGGTTCCCAATAAAAATATGACTACATTCTTCTAGATAAATATAGAGAGAATGACATACCTCTGTCTGCTTGCCTATAAGCTGAAAATTCATCCTTCAAGCCTAGAAAGAAAGAAAAAACAATTATGAAAAATCTATTATTTTTCTTGGAATATATTGAATGAAATTCAAATGCTAACATAATGAATTTCGAATGTTTCACGTTGCAAGCTTTTATAGTGCACTGATTGCTAAATACTACTGATCTTAAACTGGTTATTAATGAAATGGAAGTGAATGGCTGGTATATTAGAATGCAAGTATTCGATAATATTTCTTTTATAACGTATTTTATAGGATATAACGTTCGGAACATTACATACATTGATTACAATGTTTTGTAAACATTGTAGTCAATGTATGAGTGATTAGAATCAATGTAATTTAAAAGAGGTTGCTAGTCCTAAACAGACTGGCAGACGAAAGCGTAATGAAATAAGATTTTCAAGCTATATGTATAATAGTTACTATCAGATTTTAACAAGTCCCAGTTAACAAAATAATCTCCTTCATAGCACAAACGCTTTTATGATAAGCTATGATACTATTTAATTGACAAATTTTCTCAGCATGGTAGGGTAACTTCTTGGACAGTGAATGAGCCAAATTTTCAGAAAAAAACTTAGCAACCTTTGCTAATGTTTTCATCACGGGAATTTATTTCTCTCAGGACACGTAAATAATTACGATTCTTGTGCATACTATGCCAGATTCCATGAGTCTATGTATTAGATTAGTGCGCCAGTGAATGTAATTTTAGCGACGATTGAAGACCTTTGGTATTAAAATAAATAAATGGTTATGTATTCCTGCATTCATTCCTAGTTCATCGTTTAGTGCTGATTTTATAACCTTACAGCCGTTTATTTTCTTGCAGTACGAATTATACTGGGGCAAGTCTACCCTTGACGAACAAAGTGCGCCACGCATCGCTAGTGTGAGATTTTTTATCGTAGAAGGGCTGAGAATCACATTTTTTGAAGCACATTTTTACCTCCTTATGGTTCCTATTCTCGTTTTTCTTTTGCAATATATATCAAATGATTTTTATTAATTTAACTCTGCTGAAACATAATACTATTTTGTGTTTATTTCCATTTCTTGCATGGGAGACTCAAGCGTATTGGGTTTCTGCTAGCACCTTTAAGGTTTTCTGTCATTCTTTGATACAAATAAATCTAAATGGCAAATGATCAAAAAGTTACGGTTTGTTATATAGATGATAATGGACCGAAAAGCAAGAACCTCTTCGTTCCAGGCGCCGATATACTATCTCTTCGAATCCTGTCTCAAGTGAGTTGGACATCAATTTTCAAAAAATATCTCTTTCCGAGACGAATAGGACATACAGGTAAATTTACGTCTAAATCGGATGTAATTACTTTGTTCCAATGCTTGAAGATGAACTACCTTCATTCTTAGAGAATAAAATGCTCAGTGGAATGTATTGTCCTCGTCTTAGCTGAGAATAAGAAATAATGTCAAAGATCCTAAGCCCGACCTGCAGCTTTCTAATCCAGAGAGATGTAAATGATATATGATTACAAATGCTTATTGAAAATATATTTTTTAACTTAGGTGCACATTTGGATTTTATTTTGATTTAGCCTCCAGCAGTTTGATGTAAGAAGGTATTTTACTTTTCCCAGGGCAAAATTCACCTTAGATGTTGACATCCTAAAAGTTTTGCACAAGGTTGAGAGTGAGGATAGTTCCATCAATCAGATTAGTAAATCTGCATCTTAGGATTAAGATATTGTTCATTCGGAATATGATTCTGTTTCTGAGCAATAGATTGACCAAGGGGATGAAGATGGATGGAATTTCAATAGCATAAACGACATCTTTATCGAAAAAGACAATTTTTGTATAAAACATCACAGCAGAAAAAATTTAAACATAAAGAGCAAAAACATTTTTAAAATCCTTCCTGAGCCTAAGCTTCATGCACGAGGTATCAGAGATGAGATTTTATGCTTTTCATTGCGTGATTGACGTATCGATGGTTGACATTATTCTGAGGCATACAAACGAATATATTTGACGAAAACGAGGCAATATTCAACACAACAGGGATAGACATTTATTTTGCTGATTTCTAATACGTCGAGGTCCATTTTTCGCATTTCCACCTTTAGGTTTTCCAGTTTTCCGCAGGTCCGAAGAGATCTCACGTTCCGCGTTCCCGCGAGAGAGTATTGTTATGTAGTAGAAAAGAAGCGGGCACAACCAACGTTAAACCAGGAAAAAAGCTTGATGAAGTGAAAGGGTATTATTATATAAAGCCGAGTAACTAGCGATAGGCGACATAGAAAAGAAATGGGGAATAGAATTGACCACGTGAATACGGCAGGCTACCGAAGTACGTAATTACTTACGGCTGGAATGGCAAGCTCGGAAGATAGGAAACAGTTCATTATGGCTTGCATCTGGAGCAAGTTTTAGTATGGAAGTGAGGCATGGGCAATAACAGCAGCAGGGAAGTCAAGGCTGGAAAAGTTAGAAATGAGATACTACGGAAGAATGATGTGGATAAAAGGAGTCGACTGAGTGACAAACGAAACAGAGCTAAGAAGAGTGAGAGAAAAGTCTGATTAAAACTTTGAAAATGAACGGGACAACTTAATCGGCCATATCTTGAGGCATTATGACCTGATGAAGACAATTGGTCATGGAAAATTAACCAGAAAGGATGGAAAATCTCTCTTGAGACATTTGGAGCAAGTATTGAAGGATGAGAAAGAAAATATTAACACTAATATGAAGAGTTTAGCCAAAGGAGAATCGATTGTAGGGCTGTGTCATACTAATCCTAGGCTTTTTACCACACCCTCGCCGGAAATGAATACCAAGCTGTAACAAGCTGGCCCAAATCGCAAAAGTTGCTGTTCGAAACCCTCCTCGAGAAACGGTGTTATGTTTGCGTCTGGGTTAGTCATAGGATTGAGTAGCGTCAAGCGATGCCACATAAACTTGGCAGTTGAAGCACCTTCAAACATTATTTTGCCGGTACAAACAACATAATCGTAATTGAGGTAAATGTTCACCCTTTGGTATCTCTGATAATTCCGTTACCTACTCTACTGCATTTCTCGTCCTTTCAAATCTTTAACGAGTCATGATTCTACATCTGAAGAATTTTTTCACCGGATTTCAGAGAATACTAATGAGCTGATGATTTCTAAGAGAAAATACTCCTTTACAGAGAGGTGGTAGTGGAAATAAACATTAGGAACCTCCATCCTCTCACGATATATTGCAATATAAATATAAACTTACCCACAAGACAAATAGAGCGTCAAACACACGACCTTCGCTTTACCGGACCTACAGAATAACGGCGAGCCTATCATGGTTAGCCACTTATTATTGCTTCAATTATTAAATTAAAATCAGCTTCATAAATTGCATATGAATGACTTATTTCATTTGATATTGAATGCAACAAGTATATTCAAGCCAACATTAAAATCGAAAAAAAACTAATTTTTCGTAAAAATCAAGGCTAAAAATGCCTATCCAATGAACAAAACTCACAATATTTAAACCACACGTTTAAACTAATCATCTTCACGTGCAAGGTCACGATCTTAGAATACTATCTTAGTATTATAAGATTGTGCGTAAGTTCTTGTGCCTAAAGGTGACTCTATGAACCTCAAGATGACACTGTGAGTTGAAACACATGGAGATTTAAAGTTTACATGGCAATGTAGGAGTATTGTTTGACTGAAAATGTTTTCCTTCCCATATATGATTCCTGAACCTCTTCATTACCTGTTATCTCCCTGTGGTAAATGCTCTGAAGGGAAATCATCAATCTTCAATGTGAAAGCAGGCACTATATTTCTAGCAATATTGGCGAAAAAAATGATGATGAAGATTCAACGTTAAACTAGCATGCAAAGGTCTTAATATTTCGTCACCCACGTTTTTCAAACTAAGTTGATGGCATTCAAAACGGCATTGCAATTAAATATTATTTACCTACCATCCAATATATTTCTAAATTGCCTTCAATGACTAAAACAGTAAACACGTGCGTAGTTTCAACGTGAAAATAGGAGTTCTATATTTAAAATGTTCAATCTTTCACATAATACCTTAATCATAATTGAAAATTTAACGGCTAGAATAATGAAAAGTGAATCTTAGTAACTAGCAATGTTTAAATTTAGGATACTATTAATTTAGGAAAATTTATATAAAAAAGTAAACATTTTGCCTGAGAAAGAAGACGACCTACGTGGTTGAGGGCTATCAATACATTGGTGGATTACTTATGATAATGACAAAATGATACAAAGCACTGCAACACCAGTAAACAATACAGGTAGTTTTATTCGTCAATATAGCAATTTAGAGCAAGCCTCTTTTCATAAAGCTGATCCAAATTAAGTATTTAACAAAAGCCCTGTCCACTTTTCTCCGAAAATGAACCTACTCCTTGTGGCATTCGGAGAAATGGAAACCCATACGATAAGAATATTAAACGTACCTACTTTTGTAGGAACATGAAATGAACATGAAATCCTACTTTTGTAGATATATGAAAAAAATCTCAAATGAACAATGCAAATTTTTTTAATTCTCAAACATAGGTACATATTTTTGGCGCATTCCATCAATAAATCGCAATCTGATGCTTGTAATGTATCGCAGAGAGGAAGGTGATAGAAGAGTTGAAGATCGTATTTTAACAGAGAAAGAATGAACATGAAGTAAACAACTTCCTGATGTACCTTTTATAACCACTACTAATATTTTAGCAACCTAATTTGCGAACACAGTACAGGAATAGTTATTTACCACTGGGAATAGCGTGCCTATCAACTTACCATATAAAGAAGTTTTGTGAAATAGCCCATGGGTACACGCTGCAAAATACGTCTCAAAATGCCGTAAGTTTTTCTTGCTATTTTTATAGAGGCAGGGGCAGATTATTTATGTGAACGCCGGCATTTGATGCTCGATTGAATCTCCTCCCACAATTCCCTGAATATGCAACTCCCACCCACTATAATGTGACGACTATGACCAACCAGGACATTCACTCCTACGTTTATCGCGTCGGAGCACTCGTTTCCTCGCGGGGTCTCATTCGCATGAAATTCAGATAAAAGCGATGGGGAAACGGCAAAAAACGTAATATGCTGGAGAAAATGACGAGAAGATCATCACGGGAAGGAAAACACTGTGGAATCTAGAATCAAATAGGGAGTTGAGGGATGAAGGATTACTATTAGGCCGGAAAAGGAGGCCGTAATGAGAGCCGAAGAACTTGAGCTAGTGTACAAAAAATATGAAGAAAATACATCTGAAATGATGGGTAAAGTAGGACCAACTGGAGCCGCTAGACATGCCATGAGACGAATAAAAATGGCGTTATAATGTTAAGAAGATGGACACACAGGTGGATAGAGAGAGGGGAAGTACTCTACGTAGAGGGAAAACGGAGTGGGGTGGGCGGAGGTGAGGAAGAAAGGTGGCACGGGAGACGGCTAAAAAATAAACTCGGACACACAAGAGTGAGAACGTGATTGTGAGAGAAGAGGTGGGGAGGGAAGGTTTGTCGGAACGGGGTCTGGAAATGGGCCCGCGAAGGCGTGATCGAAGCGAGAGGTTACGTCAAAGGTATCTTAGGGAGCTATTATGCAAATGTTGCAATTGAGCGGGAGCGAAGAGAGAGAGAGGTAGAGGAGAAGAAAGGCGAGTGGCTGGGGGAAAGAGGAAGAAGGAAGAAGGCTGGGGGAAGGCTTCGGATGAGAGAAGCCAAAAGCGAGAAAAAAATGAGTGCCAACAAAGAAAAACAAAAGAAGGGCGTAATATCGGGCGCGAGTGGGAGGTTCGGCGGGGGAGAGGGACGAATTATTTGTGGGTGAGGAGAAGAAGATGACCTGGAGGGGGGAATATTTGATTTGGGAGGATTAAGTCGGACAGTCTAAGGGTGAGAGAAAGGGGAGAGAAGACCGATAGGGAAAAAGAGGCGGACAAGGAGGAAAGAGATGAAAAAATACCGTGTGGAAGATGGAAATGCAACTTTAGGAGGTGCGGAAGGAGGCAAGGATGTGGATGAGATAAGAGAGGTGGGGAAGAAGGGGAAGAGAGAGAGAGGCAGTGCGTGGCTGAGGAAAGGTTTTTAATGGCGGTTTAAGTGTTATGCGCGGCAGCAACGGGAGGAAAATGGCAGCTGAGAGGAGAACGATAAAAAAATATCGAGTTTTTTATTTCAATACGCCGCTGCCGGGAGTCGCGATGTGTTGAAATAAGGCATTTGGATTTAATGGCGCGGGTATAACGGTCGGAGGACCTCGGAGTTGTTTGAATTGATTTCGGGCTGCTGAAAATGGAAGTAATTCTTATGTTCCGATTCACGATAAATAAAATATCTCCTGCGTGCCCGAATCAGCGAATCCGTCCGGAAATTGAAGTTCGAAATTGTTTGCTAAGAACTCGGAATTCAGGGCTAATATTTATTCCCTCTTTCATACTCATTCTGTTGAATAGCAAGGTGCACTTGGAAACAACCATTCAGGATTCTCAATAGCACGTTTACACGAAAGCGTTTAAGTAGCAGATGCCTCTGTAAGTCAAGTAAATACCATATTATGCCATTCATTGCCACCGCTCTGTTATTATCATTAGAGGAATGCACTGAAGTTAATTAAAAATTTCGACCAAACCACTCCAATGGGAATAGTTTATTTCAATGAGCTTCACCTGTGAACAAACATATGCTATAAGTGATATATAAAAGCATATTTTAAGTAAATTGCTATCTATCTATTCTACAATAGAAAGTGATTACGATAAAAAGATACCATAGACAAAATAAAATTCTGGTGATCTATTTAGCTATTTCTTGAGTTAACTACATATTAAGTTATATCGTGAGTTTCAAAGATAAAGCCGAAGGCACCGCGATACACCTTTACTATACCTATACTCAGCAATGGAAGAAATAAATTGGCGAAGTTGATACTGATAAGGCGTCAAAATAACCAAGTCTATATGTTTTTATTCATTGCACTGGATGAAAAGTATGTATTTTACGCATGATAATTAATAAATGGCTTAAATGCACTCTCTCGTGAAAGGCGATGTACCATAATACTTCATTTTCGATTTTTATGACAAAACAATTCTGTACTTGTAAAGGCTGTAAGGATTCGAGTCAAAAGGAAATAATTAACAGAAGGGGAATATTTTAACATGGTTACGCAAACTGGTCTCGAAATGAATTTCCTCTAATAATAACATACATTTAATGATATTCAGTTTTCGTTAAACAGAACTTAAAATTACGGGGTTCTAGCCTTAGGCGAGCTCCCCCCGAGACTAATGGCTCCATCACTCGGCGAGCTAATTGCAGATCTCCTCTCGCATCGCTGGAGCCACCCAGAGCCCATGCCCCGCCAATATTTTCTCACCTAACTTCCATCATTCCATCGAGAGTGCACCGTCGCAATAATGAACACATCGTTCGGATGAAACGTGCGCGGCACATTCCACCGACATCATCCATGCGAATCCACCCCTCCAACCACCCCTTTCCCAGCTTCAATCCCTCCCTTCCCCGGCGTGCTCTGTGAAAATAAAAACTTTCCATCGACGAGCAACGAAGCACCATGCCTCACCACCGCACCACTTCGACGTAAAAATGCATTTATTGAGCCTCGCAAAAAAATATAACTATCTAGAATGGAGGCAAACACGAGATCTTGGAGTGGAGGACGAGAGCTGGCCGGTTCACTTACGGCGGGGCAATCTTCTCCACGCCCAACTTCAATCGTTTTTTACCGCGCAGGCATCCTCACCCCATCCAGTCCACACGCGAGCCTCACCTTCCCCCTCCTCCTTGTCCCTGCACAGCGTTCATACCCACCAGCTCTCCTTCTCCCACCACCTCTTAGATGACTACTCCCCCATCTACCCTCATAGAGAAAGCAAACCACCACCCCTTCATCCCTCTTTACATCTTCCTTCCTTCTACTCTCCCCCACACTCCCTATGATTCACCGACGTTTATTTAATGACTGACCGATCGCCCACATACAGCCCATGGCTGCAATGTCGTCAGTAAAAGCGGATCCCCTAGCCAAACGCCAAGGCGGCACTGACGGCATATAGCGTGAGGGATGGGGCGGTAGATGGATCACGGATTAGATACTAGCTCTCAGAGTGGGAAGTGAGTGCATCATGTCGAAGTTGAGGCTGCTTTGGGACAGCATCGGGCTCATGATGGAGGTGAAGATGCTCGGTACAGCGACGGAATTGACGCTTGAATTCTGAAACGAGCCTAAGAGCGTTCGGTTTTCATCGTACGCGCTTTGGCTCGTTACACTTTTTTTTCTTGGCCGATTCTCACGCGTGCTCTTTGAAGCAACGGAAATATCCCGCACCATGCTAGCAAGCATTTGGAGTACGCTAAAACGAACGCGAATACTTTAGGTAGGCAATATAAAAAAGGTATCCAAATATTCAAGTCTAAACACTCCGAGAAAATGATGTGTTGAAATCGAAGATACAGGGAATATTTTGGCGATATAAACGGCTGCGTTTAGAATAAATTTAAGCCGAAACGCCATTATAAGCTTCCTATTCCACTTTTTTCAGCATATTATAATTAGTTAGATTTCTAACAGCTGCCAAGAAAGCGATTTCTTTTGGAGAATGAAGTGACAATCTTGAAGCACATAGCATTAGGGTATTTAAATTTCAAGGAAATCCAGGATTTCCGCTGATTAAATCAGTTAAATCTATTAACTGCATGTCAAATTACTCCCAATGATAGTTTTACATTTATGCTGAATTATAAGAAGAGATATTCTCTAACGCGTAAGCATCAAATGTTTAGAGTCCGACCGGCATTCAGTAAGACCATAAAGTTATTGTATTTGTTACTGATGTTCGACTCTGTTAAACACATCATGCAGGTTAGTATATGCAAGCTAATATAAAAAAGCTTATCCACAATGGTTATCATTGAATTAACGTCATTATACAATTGGTACCAAGGGTGCCAAATATATGCAGCCGATACGAATAGCGTGATTGGTAAAGCACTCGCCTGGCTAAACAACGGTCGTGGGCTTGACACCCGCTTGGCATTTGGAAACTAAGCTTATCCAATATTGATTTTAGGGTACATTAAGAAGCTCAAACCTGAGAAACGGTACTGACGCTAACGGTTTTTCTGCTCACCTATGCTTCAAAGAGAAATTATTCAATGAAGAAAGCCCTATAGCCCTAAAATTGCTACGAGATATCCCGCGTTAAATTTTCTTGTTATCATTTGAAGTTTCTTTGGGCACTAACAACTCTAAGCCGAAAACACTGCACAAAGGTCACTTTGCATGAGCATGTTCTTCTTAAAAATAGAAGAAATTAAATCAAGCTTAGGTCGCAAACAATATGAAATACGCGGGAGATAAGACCAAAGGACAGGAACGAAGACAAATAAAGATAAAAATAGGAGGAGAAGGGCATGCAAATCCGGGTGGAATGCAGCTGAGATCCACTTGAAATTGACCTTTTAGGCGATGACAGTTGCGGATGAAATTCGCTTTCGGGCAGGAAATATTTTGCATAGTGGAAAGCAGGCACGGGCATATAATGAGCCAAAGTGTTTTAGTATAAACAATTAGTTTTGGTGCCATCTTATGCAGATTGAGAGGGGCATGTCTCATACCTCCAGATATAATTCTGATTAGAAGGCAGCAAAATGCTTTAGGAGTTCTAAAAATGCATTCACGAAGTAAACAGGGCTGACAATGAAAGTGCATTTAGAAAGCTAGCGTATGAAACCTAACGTAGGTAAAAATTTCCAAGAAAAAATAAAAAAATATATTACCTATATCGCCATGGGGGATAGGTATTTTTATTTATTTAAGAGTTAAGTTTGAGAGCAAAAGTTAGTGTTCGTAAATACAATCAAATACATAATCACATTTTAATTATAGTACTTCTGTAATCAGGTTATTCATAGGAAAATGCTGCTAAGCGTCAATCACTTGTAAAGAGAAATAGGAACTTCTAGGATGCACACTAATAAATCATTGAAGGCTAACATTATGATGACACACTTCACTTATCAATAGAATTTTGTAATCTAGATATCCCCACAAACTATGGAGAGTATAGAATGCACTCTATTCAGCCATCAAAAAAAGACATGCACCCCTAAATGCAACATTCACATTGTATGAATGAGACCAAACGTTATGATGCGTATTTTATTTTAAAATATTTATACTTGAAATGATTTTGCAAACTTTGATTTGCTAGAGTGAATGAAGCTCAAGCGTATACCATTATTAATCTCTCCTGTCCTAAATGTAAAATATGTCATTCGGTTCCTTTTTCTTGTGGCAATCCCATACTAAGAGACACTTTTCATCGCATACAGTGTTACAACTGTAACCCGTATATTTTATGCGAATCATTACAGCTTTCAGTGAGAAATATCGGGAAATCAGTATTGAACTAAGTAATATTAGTGTGCCAATAACCGACATATATTGTTTCCTCCTCCCAGTACCTCAGGCATACAATACCTGACGACGAAATGACCATGATGAGCACAACATCCTGCGACTAATACGCATTATTCTTCCATCGCCTATCAGGTTTCTTGCGAAAGATTAATCGCAGCGAAGTCTTTTAATTTGTGCCTAATTAAGTGATTTATTTCCCGATGAATAATTTACGTCCACTACCACAAGAACGGAGTATTCTGGCCAAATTCTCATTCAAAGGTCTGCATTGTATTTATCGCCCGTATGCCATAAGCCTCGATATTAATTGCCTCTCCCATTCATTCGACCGACGCCTTGAAACTAAGATTCCATTCATCACTTGAAACCTCCTTTCTCACCACACGAGGAATGGGCATGCTCTAGGCTACACCATCTATCACAGAAGAATTCCAAACGCCTCCTATCGAACACGCCTTTTGTCTCCCACCATCCGGAGCTCACAAGCCGGTTAGTTTCTTTTTCCTCCTTCTTAAACAATAATAAAAATGAACGGCTGCACCGGATGTGAGGAAATTTGATATCGAAGGAATGGATGGCGGGGCACTTCACGCCGCGAGATTTATCGAAATTACGGGATTCGTTCTCATCGGGAGAGCGTGATTGATCCTCCCCCTTTATAGGGATCCCACCCGATGAGCGGTGCTGGCGGGTTCACTCCTAATGTGCCCCGAGGGATGAAAGGTGAGCGGCGGTGGTGTACTCGGATCTCTCGGTCGGGGATGGTGAGTAGGTCAGCGACTTGGAGGTCGTGAGATGGGAACGTATTTTTCGCGGGGGTCGTCGCCAATGACCGACCTGCGCGAGGATATGAGATTTTGATCGCAGGATATCTCAGGGAAGTGGGGGTGTTCCCTTGGAACGTCTCATGACTAAGTCCATCCATTTATACGTTTGCGAACAAAGGGAGACTCCTTTGAAGTACGTTTGCTTGACCCGTAGCCCAATACGCAACCCGACCTCTGACGCGGATGCTTCATCCTCGCTGTCGTCACACTTCCACTCGGTGCCTTGCAACGCGAGAGATCCGATGAACTATGCTCCCCTCTAAGCGGAGGCAGAGGAGGACGAAGGGCAATCGATAGTCGAGGATTTCTCTCGACGCGTTTCCGAACTACTCTTTCAAACAACATGCTCATAAGTCTCAAGATAGATGCATTAATTCCCTTTAAACAATGACCTCTATGCTGAGAGTATGATCTTGGCAGCGTAAGAAAACGATTATCTGGAGGGACTCAAAAGACGATTACACTCTCCACGGCAATAAACTAATCTTTTACTTTACGCATCGACATGTTTTAACTAAAATGAGTTTTCTTCTGCCTTTAAGTTTGAAGGCAAATGTTTTCCAAGGAAAAAAAACTGCACGGTAATAAGGTGATTGAAATAAGCTTTAGAAAATTATTTAAATGCAAAAAATAATACACTGTACTTTGAAGGGAAATTGATCAAAAACAAAGTCACTTAAACCATTAAATATATGTGGGGATTTTGAAAGAGGCAGTAATTCAGGCGAAGAGGTCGTATGAAACTCGGCGTCGACATCTACCTTCTCTTAACGAATGGTGCTAAGAGATCCGTGGTTTAACATCCCATTCCTCATATGGAGTACCGTACTTGAAAGATTTTTCACACAAGACTCAAGTGGCGACTGGTATTTCTATGAAAAATCTCCCACTGCCGAGACCCAAGCCTTTGAAACTGAAGCAGTACTCTAGCTACCACATCAACCCTGTCCCCGAGGAACAAGTTAAGAAGAAAACCATTACTTAGTATGGCTACTGGTGTGAAAATAGCGATTTCCAGCAAGTGTAAGAATAACAACAAGAACCGAAATAAACGTGAGGACAATAGCGATAAAAATAGATGAGAACACTATAACATATTAATGCTCATGACTTTCACTCATGCTTCCTGCTAAGATTATGGAGATTCAAAAATGGATCACTTGTCTTTCATAGTTCTGAGTTTGAATGGTGTCAAAGTTCCTTTTTTCAGCCCACTGTCTCTAAGCAGCAGTAATTAGACTTTTCGTCTTCACTGTGACCAATTTAGTGAGAAAGTGTGAGAATTTGTTTCAATTCCCTCCATATTCTCCCCCATTTCCAATAGATGACCTCTAATAGTGTAAGCGTTAACCATACTATAATGAATACAGTTGCTCATTATTGAGTCCATTATCCTTTCAAAATCAGTTCAGAGCAAGTCACGGTTCAATTATGGCGCGAAATCCACTCCCACTCAACTCCTGGATAAATAGCGTCCTTCAAAATCATCAATCGATTAATGAACATGAGGAGAATATTGGATATTATATTCCACGGAGGACTTTATAGTAGGTACAAATTAAGAAGTGTAATTCTATTTTTTTCAAATAGAAAATTAATAACAATAAAAAGTCTGAATGGAACGAATTTCCATTCCTTGATAGCTGGGCGTTTCTCAGGAATTCAAAGGAAAATACAAAATATTTATAACTTAGAAATTTGTCATCTCACGGCTATGTCGGCTATTTCAGCTGATAATTCATAAAATACAATTCACTTACATCCACATAATACCCTGCAAGCCACCATAAAGGTGTGTGGTAGGGGGCGAATCCACACCTAAAATTCATTGCATATATATCACGCTTAAAAAGGATTAGCAACTATATGCTAGTCTAAACTTAGCAACTTGATCGCTATATTACTTGATTATATTCATTATTTTCACGCAAATTACTAATTAACATGAAGTAGAAATAAAGGTAAAATAATTTTACGATAAAATAGAAAAATTAACCAATTCAGTAGCCATTCTTTAATAAAGTAATACGTAGTTGTAAGAAAATGTATTGCATTTAATTTCTGAAATCACGTTTATGCTTAAGGTGGTACCTGATACATTCACGCTGCTGTAAGTAAATAGTTAGTGACAAGTTAAAAATTGGAAACCTCACTCTTTTATGTATCACCGGACACATGTCTAAGACGACTGATTCATATACTGCGCATCCATTATGCAAGCCTTCTTAACGGCCTGCGCCTTCACAATGTTCCGCTCCGTTGACCAACCACACTGAACTGGCTTCGCCTTTCCCGCACTTCCAACACACGCACGATTCCTGTCAAACGTCACAAGTCAGAAGAAGATTCATTGGACTGCCCCCACGGGAGAGCGCGCACATTACACCACTACGATCATTTTTGGCTTTGTTTCTCGCTTTGGCTTAATTTATCCATTTAACGAGCTCCGACGTAGGCGAACATTGCAGAAACTCGAGAAGAGAACTACTTCCTCATATGAAAAATAATAAAATTCGCTTAGGAAAAAATAGTTCGATGCAGAAACGATTGAAATGGCGTGCTTCCTAAAGTCCATATTTTCTGCTCTTACTCTCATATCGGCACAACAGGTATATTAATTGAACTCTAAGCAATTCCATTGCATTGACGATTTTTAATTTGATGTTCTTCCTTATTTCCTCAATCCTAGCTTAAAATTCAACTGAACAATTCTAATTTTGAATAAAATAGAGCCCACATTAAATGCAGAGTCAGTGCCTAGTACTGATGACAATACCTTCCTTTCTTCAAGCATGCAGGAATTATTGCATTTTTAAGGAGAGGAACGATTGGATACATTAAACGCGATTGAAAAACAAGTAGTAGACTTGCATTTTTTAATACTCCAATGACTTGGATTATATCACACCATCAAAAGAGCATCTAAGTCCGGAACGAGATCCGAACCCGTAAAATTCGACATGCCAGGTTGGCACGTCGCCAACCAGGCTACCTTGGCCAGCTAGAAAGAAAATAGGAGAATAAGTGGAATATCTGATTATTCACATCAATATCATCCAAAAAAAACGAAATGTATCGCATCCCTGTATACTGTATCCACACCATAGTGCAAGTTTGAGACGTGCGTTTCAGTTCCGCTTTTCAATAAAACTTCAGAGCACATTTTGCTGGCAAATACTCTGTATCAAAATTTATCACGAGAAATATTAATGGATAAGGACACATCATTTACACTAGCCCGAGTGAGAAAAAGCAAACAATGATGACTGTTTTGTTCGGATTGATTTTTGCAAAATATCGTGCCTCGCATCATGGTTGAGTACAAGCCTAGACCATAACGACCTTTATATCGAAATGATTCAGACACCCTTGAATTCTGCCAGCTCTTGAAAACTTAAAGAGTTCAATACTTCCTCATTCTTATGTCGGATATGGAATCTTCTGAAGTTGATGAAAAAGATTTATGCAACCGTAAATAGAGATTCGTATTTAAATTCAATGAGAACAGAGTAGACGGGAAAAAATGAACGACCATTTTCAAATTCATTTGAAGCAGGTGGCAACGGATAACCACATACCTGTTCTAGAGGGCGGTAGTCATGTGTAAACAGAAGCGCCTCGGTTATGTCTCCGAGTGATTCAATAGATTAAACTGCTAACCGGAGGAATAAGTCAGAGATTTACGGTGGTTCTCAAGGCGTTGAATCTGATTTAACTGCACCGCTAACACTGAGGGGGGCACCTCACGAAAGAAAAATATTCTTGTGATACAAGGATCACACTGGGTGCCATTGAGATACTCATGATGAAGAAGTATCTTCTCCAATACCAATTAAAATCATAAGTGATGGAATCATTGGAACTGGAGTCATTTACTATGAATAGAAATTTAACCCATTTTTATCACGGGAAATAATCAAAACAAAAGGATAGATTGGCACTACATTTATTGACACACTAAAACGGATATTTTTTCATTTATTTTCCCTATTGATCATATAGCTAATAGACCACGAAAACAGAATATATATGAATAATAAGGTCTATGAAATTAACTTAGTATTTAACTCTAACAAAAAAGGGAGTCTTAAGAGTACCTTCTGCGCTAAGTTTTTGTTTTGACAATAATCAAAGAGAATCAGGCATAAAACAACAATCCATTCCACTAACAGAAGAATTAAAACTACGAGAGGGTTGTCGACGAAGGAAAAACAGTTTTCTACGTGCCTTGACCCTCGTGATCTCTTTTCCTGATGCTCTTTTATGCACTAATACCAGACATATGCCCCTCTGGGCTTCCCCAAGACAATAAACTTTAATGAATCTTAAAATAAGGAAAACATGGCTAATGATACAAGTACTACGCAATTTCAGATATCTTCCGTCTTATAGCGCTACATTCTTTACGTACTAAAAAATATTTCCAAATGCTTCAGCCATATTTGAATGCGAAATTATAAGTGAATCACATATTTTAACTGTCAATAGAATATGCTTGGAAGAAAGTGGACATAGACGAATCAAACAACAATTTCATCAAACATAAATTCACCTGCACAATCTGTAATCTTTCACTATTACTCTCTCAACGGTTGTAGTCAACTAAGAATGAGTTTTTACTCTCGTACGTGGTAAACACGTCGAGATACATCTGCTTTTACGTGGGCACTGATTCAAAATTTAGTTGAGCTTATTTTGAATAAATATGAAGATTACCGTAATGACTTCGCAGAGGGCCCTAATGGATAAAACTCAAAAATTGATTACCTATAGAGATCCTTGCTGAGCAGTATCTCTTTAGGTTGGTGATGGAATAAGGTAGGGAAAACCGTATACTCCGCTTATGATATATGCATGATTTGAGGTAAACTGATATGCGCACACGGAAAAATTGCAATCCATTTATAAATAGAATATTATGCCAACGTAGAGGGATTTCGGACCAGACGCGATTCAAAATATTGACACCTTAAAGGAACACGCCAACTTTCTTCACAGGGAGCCAGGTCCTTAAGAAAAGCCAGCTCCCATCCTGGCGCTCCCGAGACGCACTTAACATCGACTGGAGTCGAGTCGGCCGTAAGGGAGTCAAGAGGGGCTCATCTTGGCCAGTTCACTTTCTCCTTCCTTTATTTTCCGCCAGAGTGCGGCCATTGCATTCTACCACTCTCTCCCCAACTGCTGGTCATCGCCTCCCCGAGCCCCTTCATCCCTCTCTGACTACTGGACCAAGAGGAGGGATTTCCTTATGGTCAAGGCAGACTCCTTCCCCCTACATTTATCTCCCCTCCTACTTCGAATTGGGAGAGGGAGAGCCTACAGCATGGGAAGGTGAGCAACCGCCATCTGTTGAGGATAAGTTGGAAGTTCCTCGAGCAGCAGTATGAACTGATGTGAGTTGCGAGACACCTAGCCGGGAAAAAATTGCGTTTCGGGAAATTGCTTTCGATCAGTTTATATTCGCTTAGGGACTACTTTACCCCTTCCAGACTCCCTTATGGTGAATTTCAGGGTATAACATAGGTGTCGATAACCAAAGCAACTGAAATTTTGAGATGGAGACGACCAAATAACCTATTTAAAAAAATAGGTTATTTAAAAAAAATAGGCTATTTGGTCGTCTCCATATCAAAATTTCCGTTGCTTTGGTTATCGACACCTATGTTATACCCTGAAATTCACCGTAAGGGAGTCCGGAAGGGGTAAAGTAGTAATCCCTAAGCGAATATAAACTGATCGAAAGCAATTTCCCGAAACGCGATTTATAGGTATATGATGATGCTCAGTCTAATTCAACATCTATTACCACTGTGTTTTGCCGTTTCGAGTTGCTTTTAGATAACCATTAAAGATTTCACTGAAGTTCTCTTTGACTAACAGCCACAGTCTTCAAATTAGCGAACTCTTAATTGGCTTTATGCTATTGCTACTCATTTCTACACCCTATGTTTTCGTAAAATTCTTCCATTAACAATTCCTTCGCTATTTCGTTGCCCATTAACATTTCGTATTTTCTTTCCTCTCCCATTTTTATTTCCTACAGTAGCTTATTTAGGAACCTTCATTCCTACAGTGTTTAACACATCTTGTTCTACATAGATTGTTTCCTGTAGTTTCAATGCTTGAAGTACAGCAGGCCTTATATTTGGTTCTTTTCCCCTGCTTGTTATCATGAAATATCAACATGAACTTCACAAGTGAAATTATACTCAAACCTCCGACGACATTAGGAACAGTTGAGCGTACTGCGTGGAGAAGAAAGTTTGATTGTCTGCTGCAACTTACGCAAATACATAGATGTCTGAATGACAGCAAGATATATTAAATATAATGTAATAAAAAAATATTTATACATTAGAATAGGAGACAAAGTTTTAAACTGCTGAGGAGAAAGTTTTCTGCTGCTCTGGAGATATTTCTATCGCTCGGGCTTACTAGCAACGTTGACTTCACCACAGCACGCATCCACCCATGAAACTATATTCTCGTATATTATCAAAGAATACTCGGTGTATTCTGCGCTAAAATTATATATCTGGACAGCAACAGATCACATAACATAGAATATTCCTTTTTTTACGAGATGAGTATATCTTGTAACTGTATTATTCCATCACCCTAGACTGAATAACGAAGGAAACCCGTCAAAAACGTGGTTCTTTCTCATTGCTGATAGAAATTCAAATGTACGTGTCTCTGATAGACCTTGAGCCCAACTAGCCACTACCGATCTCCTATGGGTATAAATAAGCTTTGAATTCCAGCAAAAGAGAAAATTCTATGGTTTTAATATGATTTCGAGTTTCATGCGATCACATAGATAAGGAACTCAGTACCAGCATAAATATTTCTTGCATATGACCATTAATGAACATTTAATGATGGATTTATTAATATACCGAGGATAATAAAGATGTTAAAAGTAGAAATTAGTATATATTTATTCACATTTGCACATCCCAACATTTATCCGTTAAAATAATGTTGCGATCAAAAACTCAAATGTAACTCCAGCGATTTAGTTGTCTCAGTTTAAGAAATGATACTTAAATTTATTCATGCTTAAAGCTGGATAAAGTAAGTAAGACAAAAACATAGCTACTAATCCTCTTTATACATAATAGGTAAAGCATGTTTAGTGTATATTCACACACTGCCACACACCATAAAGGTGGTATTATGTTGATAAGAGCAATGACCAGAGTTTAAGTTCACCATATGATCAATATGATGATAGCTGAACCAGAAAAAATTCGGATGGAGGTGGGAATCATGTTGATACTTAAGTTATTTTAGTGGTTACTTATTATCTCGTGGGACCAGGTTGGAGTCCCTACCGTGATATGGATTTTGCGGTAGGATAATTTTCCTTGCATAAGTGTTGTGTACGAGAGCATTTCAAGAGCACTACTCTGTACGCCGGATAGGGATTTAAACCGTGGACCAATTGAAGATCTTTTGTTAATATTAAGCAAACTTTTTATGCCTTTATGAGTTTCTTACCATCCTTTCTCCGCTCCCCAAAAGCCTACGTACATATCTAACGAACACCTATCACCATGGCTGTAAATGACTTCAGCTGTATATCGCCTCCCAGAGTTTCTACCCGGAGATAGGCAGTAAAGCTTTGATACGTGGGAACGACCTACCGCCTCCGATTAAGCGAAAACAACGAAGACGGCGCAGGAGAAGGAGCGGATTCCGGAAGGAGATGAGTCAAAAGACGTTGAGAGGTCAGTGGAACTGACCGAAAGAGGATACGAAGAAGAACTACCGGTCGGTCAGAAGACTGTCTCACGCTCTTGATTGGGGAACGTGAGACTCACCGTGGGATATAAGGAAGGGCGTGTTCGCGCGCGTGTGTAGGCTATTGGGTGAGGGACGGTCCCACTCCAACAGTTAAGGATACTGGGTCGAAGGGAGGCTCCCGAAATGGAAGCGAGGAAGAGAGCGGGAGGCCTGAAAATGGAGATATTGAAAAGGGACGAGGAGGTGGATATATAAATTGCCCCTTTATTTATTTATTGTTGACGTTTACAAGCGGAGCGATCCCTCCCGTCCTAGTCCGAGGTTGTTCCCAGCGAAGGGATGAATCATGGCTGGCTACGGCTGTATCCGTCGATACCCGAATTCTAACGGGTAATTACGCTAATCTCTACTCCACACGAATTTCCTACGCCGCTACGATTTAACGGTACCTACCTATCGCTGGCTAGGCTCCGCAGCAATAGTTCCACGCAGAACTTGCAAGCATCTCCAATAGGAACAAATACATATCTATAACCTCTCCAATATATTTCCAAATTTGATAAACAAGTAGTTAAACCGAAGAAAAAAAACAATGCTGCGCCATTTGATTTGTAGTCCGTTTCAATGAAAATCTTTGGATGGCTTAATTATTGACCTTCCCGCTGATCCACTGAAATGTGATTCCGTACCAGCATATGAGAATGGGTGGTCGATCTGGCTGAAAATTAAATGCCGTAACTCCGCCCTGAAAGGCCAGATATATTATTAGAGCATGACATTGGTTTCCACTGCTTTTTACAACCTTGAGTATGAGCTTTCAACTAATGGAAATTGCCTAGGCTTTCTAGATATACGACTTTGACATAGGGCTCGAAAGCACAAGATCGAATTCTCGCAAAGATTTACGGGAGATACATTGCCTCAACTTTGGGAACAAGTCAATTCTACATAGCGAAAACATTTATCCCTTTAGAAGAAGCGGAACCTAAAATTACGATTCTCCATGGAAAACTATAGTTTTAACGGCTTGTATGGCATGATTGATATTTGAATTCCGGGGAGTTATTGAAATATGTTTTGAAATCCAACCACTATGGCGCTCTTTAAGAGCTCCATTGAACACTAACATAATAAGCCACTATGGCTAACAATAACGCATCAACATGGTATTCCTTTGATACGATTTAGCACTTATACAAGCAAGGCTACCTGTTCCACTCGAAACCACTCAAGCCATTGTGCTAGCCAAGCCACTCAAATGCAGGGATAAGTAACTGGTACTCGGGCAAAAATTATATTCGACACGAAACTCTATAAAATGTCTCGGCACAAATGTCTAAGCATTAATGGCTGTGCCATTACTGCCTAGTGTGCTTTATATCGGACTTTCGCCATTAGTTTTTATTTTACTCTTAGTTACAAAAATTTATCATAGGTACCTATCCTAAAATATCACCTCGATAATTCACAAGCAGTCTGGACAATTTTCATACGGGATCGAATTAAATCAAAATATTGGCACATGTAAGGGCAGCAAAGCCTTTCCGACTAGGATGACTATTCTATAAGAATTACTACATTACATTAAACTCTAAAAGACGTCTACTATTTAAAAAGGCATTATGTAGCGTATTATATAAAATATAAAAATGAACATGGCAGGAAACTGTTTAGCCAAATAAAGGCAATTATCCTTGGATGTGGATTTTTTGCAATTATTTGATTGCCTTAGAGAAACAGAACAATAGAAAGGGTTTGGCATGCAACAAAACGTTTTCTAATGGTATCGTCTCCAATATTGTACAATATTAATGCCCTTGATTTAAAAAACTGAGGTTTATAAGAAACTGTTTCCGGGATAACTCGGTGGAATTTTTCCATAATGAAGAAGAGAAAAACGAACACTGCAATTCCACAAAACTTTTATTTCGGCACAACAATGGTTTTGCTGGACGCAGCATCATAAGATGCAGCGCCCAGAGTTCAGAGGATTATGTATACTAAGTTTTTATATTCAATTTGAACTAATTATTTTAGAACCATGAAATCCATGAATGATGACTTTAGGGTGTAACAGATAACTAGTAGTATAGTAGTAGTAAATAAGCATTATGTTATCTATCGCCGAATATGTTCTGTAAATGCCTGTACTTTTCGTTGCAGAATCATGTGTTACTAGGAATTTGGAATACCTTCACTCCATCAAAGGATCTACGTACTTAATTTCATTTCCAATCTATCGCAGGTGTCTCATGAAAGCAGAATTTCACTAGATATTAGTCACTCCTTTACCTTGCATTTTATTTGTCGGAGCTTAATAATCGTATCATGAACAAAGGACTACAATTTAATCATTAGGTGAATCATAATTACACATCTGATGGTTAGCTAATATGAACAAATATGTATGATCTAAGTAGGAAATAGCACTATATTCGCAAGCTGCTGAAAAGTCCATCGAGTTTGATTTGAAAGTGTAGATTTTTTTATCTACTCTATGGAGTTCTTTGGCATATGCATGCTAAAACAAAGGAAGATGCAATGGAATGCACTATTATAAGAAGAGATTATTCAACTAGTCCACTTGTTCCTTACTGAACCGTCTCACATCACAATTCCTCAGAAAATCGGGCAAAAATCTGAATTATTCAGTAACGGGAAATCGGAAACCAATTTATCTACCCTGTCTTGTTGCCCAGAGGCAAATTGGCCTTTTAAAAATGTTCTCACTCGTCACTATTATGATCCGAAATTTTTTACCCTTCAAGCTAAATTATATTGGTCCGAGTGCTCACTTTTTTGGTATCGCCCTAACCTCACAGACGACCCCACAGGAAGAAAAGGCAAGAGCTGTGGAAAATAAGGTTTTGGGGGAGCTAGAGCCATAGAGGGTCCGAAAAAAACAGCACCGCATGTGGCCGAAACTGGAATTACGCCAACCGACCTCCCTCCCGATGCCAAACTTGAATATTCTTCCAATAGGGCCAAACACGTTATTAAGTTGGTAAAATCAGCCTTAATTGGAAGACAAGTGATTTTAAATCACTCCCATGCCACCTACTGGGAAGGGATGACGGCGGCGAATGGGCCCGTGACTCTTAAGGGTCGCTGCTCTCCGCCGCGTAGCACACACCGCTATTCGTTCCGGAGAAATATTTACCTACGGGAGGGATATATTTTTCGGGTGTTAAGACAACGAACCATCGTTTTTCTTTCAGTTTATTTTAGCCTTATCAAAATTCAGATCAAGACCACCCAGAACGTTTCAAAAGCGTCCACATGAGGAAGTGCTTCACTGGATGCGGTTTAATCTGTTAATAACATCAATGCAGTTATGGTCTACACCACTGTGAACAACCGGCCTACTTGCTTGAGTAACTGTATTTGAAATTTATTTTTTATTCAAATGACAGTATCCCTAAGAACCAATTTTAAGGATTTATATTTATAGAACTTCCTTTCACTATACGGAAATACATACGGTTATGCTAGCCCATGTATCAGGAATGAGAAACAAAACGTAATATTTAAATCGCAAAGTCACTATCCCTAAATATGTTTTGAGTAAAGCTTGAATTTTTACGTTTGGTGAGTTTTTATATTATCCAGAAAAAAATTCCTACATGACAGGCATATAAGTAGACCTGAGACAAACTATGTCCGCATTCTTTGGTCAGATTTATGATAGGAGCGAGTAGTAGCATCATTCAACTCGTATTTGAACACTGATTTCTTCACATAGCCATGTCGCTAGAGATTCAGAGCGCTATAAGGATAACGTTCATCTCAAACAAGCTACGTAGTTACGCAAGAGTATATCATTGTAGTAATTTTAACATAATATATTTATTCTTGTTTCTCGATAAGATCGCAAGCTATTTTAATGGCATAAGGCTCTCATTTTTCCAACAAATAGGTATGTAATTAGGTCTCAAACGACGATTTTCTAAAAAGAAATCACAATCGATGGAATAATAGAAGGCTGAAGAAGAAATGCAATGTCCACGGGCTCGGAACGCGTGAAAAATCGCGCCTCCTCGCTCGTCCTTCACTCCCCAGGGCATTCTCGGCGTCTTTCAAATGAAATATCGATTTTTCTCCTACGCGTCGATCTCATTTGTCACTCATCACCTTAAGGCTATCAACTATTACTCACCGGTTTCGATATTTTTCATTCGATCAACGTCAAATCACTACACGTACATCTATCAAAGAATTGGCAATTTCACAGGCGTGATTTTTTGTTACTGCTTCAATCCACGACTGGTAAATTTAAATTACACGCTCGCAATAGAGCAAATTATCATTTGAAAATCATTATTGATGAATTGTTTGTACAATCTGAGTCCCGCGCAGCAATGATTATTTTTCAATTAGACGCGCCGTGGAAAAATGCACGCGTTCATTCGTGGCCCAACTTATTTGAACATTTGAATTCAGCAGTGAGATACTGTTCATTTGTGATTTTTCTCAGTAAAATGATTTAGTTTTAAATTGTAAATGGTTTATTGCTTGACATGAGACAACTCTAATACTTAGTCATCCATGTATAATTAGAACCTAAGGCTTAGAGGCAATACATTGTTTATACATTTGAAGGTCAAATTCCCCCAGAAATATTGAGTAAAAAAATTTATTTGAACAAAATTTTACTGTTTAGAAATTTCGTAGCAAACAAGTTGAGAACATTATCTTCAGTATAATTTAAGAAAACATGGTGTTCACTAATGGTCGACAATCTTGCGTGGCGCGATCTCTTTTGCGGTCTCTATATCATTGTCAAGCATCGAGCCAATCACTGGCATGGTGAAAATAAAAGGATAGAACTTCTAGCCTCGTGTCTTAGACAACATATCGTATCAAAGAAGAAAAAATAGAAGTTTAACCATAACAAACTTTTAATTCTCAAAGAATGCTGTGGTAACCCTCCAGCAATAACTTTTTGCTCTTCGAAATTGAACAATGAAGGCAATTGGAACCGTTTGAGGCGGTGAACGTTTAAGCGAATGGGGAAGGAAACTTCAATGCGACGTAATTTCAGGCAAAAAAACTTCTTTCTCCTCAATTCCTCCGACATGCCGGAGACAACATAAATTTTTCTGCTTCATTGGCGCTGAGGAATGGTGGGGAGGTGAAGTCCTGGGCTGTGTCGCAAAGAACAAAAACCTGGCCGAGTAACTTATTCTATTACGACCATCGACCTTTTGAAAGAAAAAAGCTCCCACAGAATTCATTCCTATTCCATTCCTCGGTGCACGCAATTGGGCAAACAGAAAATAATATTTATCAACCGCGGATAATTAGAATTAATTTCCCAATCCCTTTTTCACGTTCAAGCGCACATTAATCTTCAGGGCCCAAATTTTTTTAATAAAGAGCTGTTTTTATAAAAGCCCACACGATTTATTTATAATGTCTTCTAACTAAAAAGTGAGCAAGAGGAATTAATTGGGATTTATAAGCCCATGTCACCTCGCCAGGTTTTAGTGCGAAGAGAATAAGACAGGTCCAGGGGGATGAGGTGGAATGGTTTGGAAAGAGGGCAATAAATATATCAAGCGATGCAAAAAACTGAGCTCCGCAGATGTCCGATCCGTGTTTTCAGGGTGGCCGACGTCAAAAGTTATATTCCCCCGAGTCCTCAAAGCCCCGGAGCCAAAACTCAAAAACCTTTTCTCTTAACAGCTGGCAGAGGGAGGGCGTTAATAGGTGGCGAGAGAGATGGGCACATACCCCTTGGCATCTCGGCGCGAATGCGGTTGAGATGCACAATGGAACCCGGGACTCATTGAATCCAAATGGTCGCCGTGAGAGAGGCAGGTTAATTCAATTAGCTTCGAGCGGTTTCTTCATGTGCCTCTTTTTCCTCGTCTCAACTTCCCTCCCTCTCCCTCGCACGCAGAGTCACAACGGCGCAACTCTTCCCTCACTCTCCGCAACTTCAGCGCTGTTACGAAAACGTTTAATGAACTCCGAATCCCCGCGGGGGACGCCGCTTCCAGGCAGGCTGCGGCGAAAGAAATAAACTTTGCATATCTGCCCGGCAATAGGTTCGCCGAGAATTCTGATTGAGAAATACTACTAGTTTTTTCGAGGCGTTGGAGACTCCTTGTATCTCGTGGAGATAACCGCCGTTGAGGAATGGAAAATAATCCAGATTACGGTGATATCCAGCAGCAAGAAACGTGAGTCACGTCGTAAAAATATATGTTTATTTGTGTGGCGGGTATATTTGCGTCAGCTTAACATTCACAAAGACCATCAACCTCTCAAAACGGGTTAAAATCCTACGGAATAAGAAACAAATTTACTGCGTATATTTTAACATTTAATAAGATTTTAACTGCCAAATAAGTGTCTCAATACCCTTTGCTTGGTGCGAAAACATAAATGCTTGAGACATTTAAACATCACTGCAGACGTACGTATCAATAAAAAATTTCAATCGGGAATATGTTTTTAAATTATAACTGGATTAGTCTTTAAGGCACATGAAACCAATTTGACGATTTAAGACTCCATTTCAGTAGAGAGGATGTAAAAATGATCCCGTTATCCTGATTTTCAAGCCACCAATGGGAATTTTATCTTGAAAAACTAGTTCCCATTTCAAATTATCCAATAAAAGATGACTCATTTGGTACATTTCTTTCTGCAAAAAGGCACCTATATCCAAGTTACAGTGTTCAGCAGTTATAGTTAGAGAGCATTGACATGCTGCTAGGTTAGTCATATAGTATGTAAATAAAATACACACAACTGAAGAGCAATTCTCCAACTTTCCCAAAGAGATTAGTGATACGCGATGACTAAACCAAGACTTAGATTCCAGATAAGAGATAAAATGCATTAATTCATGGAATGGCTACTTAAGAACTTCTGAAATATATGACCAGAATATGAAATTTTGCGGCAGACCCTCCGTAGCTCTTTCCATATAAGTCGCGCGTATCAAACTGAGTGGTCCAAACGGTTATCACCACCGCGTACTTATTTTCAGGAGAGAGAATATTGCGAATATCACCCCACCCAACGCAGTGAAAGGAAATTACGAGGGAACGAGGCGATTTAAATCTTGGAGGGAACCACTGGGACGAGAGAATGGGACGTCCACGGCGAGATTCCCCCCGTGAGAAAGAGAAAAGAGACAGTGGGGACCACTTTTGAAGTCCGAAATGTCAAATTCCTCGTGACCAACCCCACCTACCTCTCCCCACCCAATGACCCTCCTACTCTCTTTGTCTCGGCACTTTCACGCATGGTCCCCTCTATCCTCTTCCCAAAGATCCTTGGCCTCGTGCACACACGTCCCTCGCCACCTTCCAGGCCCTTCCTTCTTGATCCGCACCTTTCCCGTTACGTGGGCGGGCACCTCGAAAGAAATGGCCGGGCATAAAGAAAGAGGAGAAGGGGGTGGAGAGCGAGATGAGAGGTGAAATGGGAAGGGTAAAAAGGAGATAGAGAGAGGAGGAAAAATCAAAGGAATGAGTAAGTGAAATGTTCCTTACGGACCGCCCATGACACGAGACCTGCGCGGTTGACCTCCTCTTTTTCCGCCACCAATCTTCTAGGCTGCCCCCATCCAGCCACCAACTCCCCCAACTTGATCCTAACTCTCTCGCAAGATCATCAGCTTCACATCTCCCGTTTTACCGGCCTTACTCCACCCTGCCAAAAATACAGCCCTTTCCCTGCTGTCTCTTACACGCACATCCAGAGCCTTTACGGAGCCTCGTGCCTCTAAATTTCACCAATTCCGGCAATGGGATGCATCTCAACGAAATCTTTTCTCTTCTTTCTTGGTCCCGACTCCTCCCTCCACCAGTGTACTGGCTCCGCGACTTCCTTGAGTCTCCTCGAAGAGATTTTAATTCTCTGATTTATTTCCCTGCCGCCGAAACTTATTTTTGTTTTTTTCGTATTCGATTTCCAGGACTTTCGAATCAAACGGCTTTTTATTCCCTTTGTGAGCGCACCGTCTATCCCCGTATGAACGTTTTATCCCGTTCATTTGGCCAGAACTAAGATTAATTCTTTTAATTATTAAATAATTAATTTTTTAAAGATGGCGTAGACGGTAGATGTAGATGTAGATACCTATGCTTTAATTTTAAAATAGGGCTTAAATAAATATTTTTTTCAGGATTATTGTAATTATTCATGACTAAGTCACTTGGGTTTCATCTAGTTTTTTTACGACAAAGATATCTTTCAACAGCATTTATTTTGCGTAGCAATAAGAAATTGGACTTGTTACTAACAAACCGAAACCATTTCATGGAGATAAAAAGTATTAATGATATGCAATCAAGAGACACAAATAACGGCGAATCCTTACGATCTCTTCTCGTACTTTGGATTTGGACTTTTTACGATATATTGAAAAACATCAAGGGATATTTCGTAGCAACAAAAGTGAATATTAAACAAAATTATAGTATCCAACTAGTTAAAAAACCATTGAAAATATCATCCAGAAATAAAAATGATTATTTTTCCCTGCTAGAATATACTGGGGATTATATGATCATTTCACTTGTAGAGATTTTATTGATTTCTTTCAATTTGGACCTAGTATAATACCCACTCCCTCTTAGTGATAATCCAAGAATAAAATCATTATTTATTCCCGTAGTACTTCATATCTGATGGTCTTATTTCCGTGACTTCAATGAGTGCAGTTAATCATCTGACGAAATTTCCTTATCAATCACAATAAAGGTATCCTTTATATTACATTTAAGCCAAACAAAGCATTGAAACCTGCTACCTCTGGATTGCAGACATCTTGGACCATGGCTTACAGTTCTTGGTAAAATTCCACCCTCAAGGAGCTTTTAATTCTAAGATCTTTGAAGCAGGGCATGGGCTTGGTATTATCCTAGTGCTGACCAATTGAATCAACGAAGTCAATTCCGAATTAAAATTCCAAGTGCAGAACATGCTTTACCATAATATATTTTCAAGTGGCAGCGTCAGTCACAACCTATGCCTCATAGCTGTGATACTTTCACGGCACACCTGGGAATTCGTTAGTAGTGAAATATTTGGGGGAATGGTACTGATGACTCGTCATGAAGTTATTCTATGCGTCAAGGAACATGAAAAGTAATCATGAGCTACGAGTAAGTCATCGTGTGACATTTAGAGCAAAAACCTGTTTTAGATTGGGACAAGTGATTTTATTGCAATGAATTGATGGTAATAGGTTAATGGAATGCGGGAGGATGGGAATAAACTGGCCACGAAGAAACAAAGACTTCGGAGAGACAGAAGTTCTAAGGAGAAGATGCAGAGGGATCACGAAAAAGAACTAGGCAGTAGGAAAAACCTCTTTTGCCTCAGAAACCCTCAACCTCCTTCCTACCTTATCTTCTTTCCTCATCACCCAGCCTCTTGATCTTCCTACTTCAAGAAACTCTCGACCTCGGTCACTACTTTTCTCCCGCTATCTCCCACGCCAGACTTCATCATAATTTCTGGTTTATTTTTTTCATGTTTCACGCTTTGCTCATGTACCGTCCTCACCTCCTTATTTCTGCGGCTCTAACATGAGTGATCTCCATAATCTTCCAAGTTCTTCTCCCAACCTGCCTTCGACGATTCTGAAACGTCTTCATCCACAGCGTTATGCCAAATTCTACGACCGTTCTAGTCCAGAAAACGTATCGTGCAATCTACTAATTATCATGACAAATGCATAAATTACCATAAATAGCGTAAGAGGTAAGAATAATTTCTTTTATTTGCATTGGTTTTTATGACTTAATGCAAGGTAAAAATGGTCCGAAAGATACGGCGTCGTTTTGGCTAGCGATTTCAAATTCGTAGGCAGAGGGAGTATATACTAGACAGAATACTATATGGCATGCCTATTATATGGAATACTATACTATTCATAATAGCAGGCATCATATTGTTCAAGTGATACGCAAAAATAACTGCAAGTTAGGAAGCAATATAATCTACCTTATTTGGACACTAACTTCATGTCCCAAACTATTCGAGAAAATAAGTGATTTTCAACCAATTAGTTCAACAGTCTAGCACTCTCATTTTATCTCCGTAGTCAAATCAATTGTAATTACAATAACAATTATTCCATCCTCAGAAAAAATTGGTTTCTAATACACTTAAACTGTTGAGTTCAAATATTCTTGCTAACGACAAACTTCTTGCTTGATTTTAATTACCGTGTCTTTTACCTAGCTACCAAAGGAATAGTAGACACAAAAACAAAATCGTCAATGCTACGACACAACAACAGTTTAAATAACACTGAATCGCATAAAATCATTCATTCATATTACATGCTTCTGGCAAGCAAACTACGACACACACTTACATTCATTTTATTTCTTCCGAGTAGTTAATTTTTATTCAAGACACATTTGCGTTTCCTAATTAATAAGTTTTAATCACTGAAAACTTATCCCACGCATCCAAAAACATAATGGGCACATATTTGGCATAAAGCATATACGTATTTCAAAGCAGGGTATTCCCTAGTAAATTGTCGACTATTTTTTTCTTCGGAAAATCTAGTGCTTCCATCCTCAGAAAGTTCTCCACATATCCCTGTACAAACCCGGGTATTATTCCTCCAACGAAGTGATCATCGGTTTAGCCTCATTTGCTGCCGTAAAGCAAGAGTCGAAGGCGATAATCGTAACGCGAAATTATGGTCTCCAAGACAATGACTGAGAGCTCTCTAAAAAAAAACAAAAGAATAAGTATTCACGGCTCGCAATCGAGGAGTGAGAGAAATAAAGAGAGAAGGGGCATCTTCAGCCTTCACGGCGCCTCCTTCGACTGCAACACTGGGCCCCACTGTTATCCACCTCTCCCTCTCACTTTTGCCGGCTTCGCCCCTCCGACACAACCCTTCACGTTAACGTGTGACCTAAATCCACCACCGCCGCTTGGCCTTCGGTTGACGCGATAAACAATAGCAACAGCGGCTATATTTCGAATGACGATACTTAGGTTACAAATGCTTCGTCGTGCGCCTACCCTCCATCCGCGGTGTACAGCAATGCCCGTTGGGTAATCAGTCACTATCGGCCATCGGCACCTTTTCCCATGCCTGGCAGAGAATGATGGCGGAAGTGGTGTGTCCCTCAGAAATCATATTGCGGCAGCTTACTCATTATTCAGTTACACGAGAACTCCATCAAAATACTACTTTATAAAAATTACTGAGGGCCATTTATGCTATCAAGCTCAATGAGATTAGGTACTCGAAATTATATCTTAATAATCGGATAGACAGTCAATATCTGATTTTAAATTGCTTAAATATTACCACACGCATTCTTCACCTGTTGGTAACTCTTCTCTAAAATATGTTGAACATCCCAGTAATGAGCAGCTTTCCTGTGTGCAAACGAAAGTGTAGTTACTTTCACTCCTTCTATAACTTCCCGCAGTGTATTTATATGAATGAAATTGCATTTAATAATGGTTGCATAGATTTACATAAAAATATCCATCTCTACTCTTAACAAAGCATAATTACAAGGCGTTAACCAAAAGCTGGATGTACCTTCTCTACATCCAGAGGACACCCAACCAGTAACGATAGCATAACACTTGCATGTAAATAGTCGTATTTATTATTTCATCCAGAAAATTTTGTAATTTTGTAAAAACCTAATTAGTATAAAATCATCTCTATATTTAAAGCCAAAGATATAAATCACAAACTACTGCTTGCACATGACCTACTGGCATATAGCGTGATTCAGGACGTACTCCACGCATGAAAAAACTATATTCATTTTCCTTTCTCCTTGCACACTGCTATTTGCTCAATAATCACTCTCTTTAATAGGCAGCTCTAAATCGGGGGAAAAAGCCACATTCGTCTTTTATATTCTTTTTTTCATGCATGATCTGCGACAAAATTATACATTAAATCCTTGGAAAATATTTTTTTAAGTTAAAGCCGCGTTGATGATATTCATCCTAATTTCTTTCCTATATTTATTAAAATAGTAAAGTAATCTATCAAAAATATAAAAAAAGCAATTTATCAATTCATTGAATCAGTACCTTAATTTATCATTATTTCATACATAATACTCATGAGAAGTGAAGCAAATGCATAGAAAATGAAAATGGCACGCGGTATCTTAGAAAGAAAAGGAAAATTGTGAAATGGAAAGTTGTATTTTTATATTTTGTGAGAATACCAGCACTCCTGATAAAAGTAACTTTTATCAGCACTATGAACTACGAAAGCCTCAACGAAAAACAAGCACTCCTCATAAACGTGAACGTAATATAATTTTATAACCAAAATTATAGAACAAATTTGGTTTTCCCGGCTATGAAACAAAAAGCAGGCGATAGAGAAATTAAGGAAAAATATTGAAAAACCATAGACAATTCAGATTCAAAAAAACACTGCTAATAAAAAACAACCACTCGTTAACAGTGTTCAATATTCACACTCGTACCTTCATTTATATTGGTCTGAAAATGAAAGCTGGAAAGGAGAGCTGAAATTTTTCCAACGCTCAAAGTGCATTCACTTTTCCTCGATATCTTTTTATTATTCGCCGCTCGTCTGCATAGCAGACGTTTGGCCTGTTAATGGCAACGAAATAAACAAAAACGCCGAAAACACTTTTTTCAGCTTTAAAGCTCGCGAAGTCATCGCTGCGAAAAAAAAACCTCGTATTTGAACAATTCCGAGTACAAATACCTCGGAACCAGTTCCAAAGAAATAGGCAGAGGGCAGCATGAGTCCAGAGCACAGATTCCACATCGTCGAGAAAGAAATTTCACTTTATTAATAACTCTCGCGTGGTTCTCACCCCTCGCGAAGAATTCCCCGGGCTCTTTTTTTCCAATGCATTTCAAACGAAGGCATACCCGGAACTTATACGGGGCGGGAGCGGACTCAAAGCCTTCTTCCTCCTTCTAGCAGAGCGGCTAACTTCAGATGTCCCTCGTAATCTCCTCATCCCGCAGGCTCCCGCACTTTCTCCAAGCAATCCGCGAACGGTCGCCCCAGGCGATGATTGACCGCGCGGACGCCGCGAGCATTGTCCGGCCGCGACGGGCGAAGGCCGTGGGAAGCCGAGCAAGAAGACGACGAGCAGGGACGGTCGAGGGTTATTAGCGATTCGGAAGGTGGAAGAGATAAGATGACTGGGGGCAGGGGGCTGAGGAGAGAAAGCAAGTCCGGTGAGGCGAGCTATTACGCCAAGACTCCCAAGATTGCCCTCCGCGACACGATTTCAATCGCTAATTGGAAGAGATTTGAAGGAAAAGACCATCAGGCTGGGCAGCGGTGTTTCCCCCGGCCTATGAGTTGATGCGCGGATAGTGTCATCGGCTGAGTACGCTCAAATTAATCACTCACAAACTTTGAGAGTAACCGTTCGCCAATCGGAGTATAAGTTCCCCTGAGAATTAAAAGAGCAATGCGAATAACACACGAAACGAATATCCATTCTTTGTTTTCCTCACGATATTTGATTCGGACACAAATTAAAGTATTTTGTTACTGACTGCCTCTGATAGAGGAAGGCTTTCTCTAACCCGGTTCAATGCAATTTGCAGTGCAACGTTCCAATAGCATTTCCTCATTTAGGATGGCGCATAAGCGTGAATAACCCTCATCAACCGAGATGCTTACATAAACATGACATACAAAATCTACAATATGGTTCCTTTAAATGAAATTCAGTGAGAAAAAGTGAAATAAACTTGTCTGAAACTGCATTCCAGGTGTCATTTAATCAACCCAAATGAGGAAAAACTCCATTAGTTTAGAGCGGTACCTATTGTCTTTAGCCGGAGGGTTCTGCACTATAGCTCGTCGAGTGCTAATGGGAATCAGAAATCAAATGGTGCTGCTAACTAGCGAGTAAACCTTCGTAATATGTAACAGGCGACATCAAAAACAAGTTGCCCGACTCTGAATGTATTTAAATCATATCATAGGACTTCAAACAAATTCAGCGTATACATCTCATTGACATTAGGAAGAGGAATTGGATGCGGAGAATTTGTGTCACATCCATTGGGGTCAAATATTGAGCTTTGAGAAAAAATAAAAACCGAGGAATTGACTAAAGCCAAAATTGGCTAACTAACGGTAGTTAAACATGCATGTAAATCTAACGAACAAATAATTAATTTATTACACTGAAGAGCATGGAAAGTAGTCTGCCAAAGAAAAATTCATTATACCGAAACTGGAATATATTTGCTGGCGATCATGTTCTGTTCTCGTAAATCCCGCAAGGCGCAGCGGTAAAAAATATCGGTATTATACAAGGATATAGCGACTGGAGAGCAAAAACGCTGAGCTTGAAATTGAGCTGCAATGGGGATCGCTGAAACTTTTCACATCATCAAATAATTTTCCCTCTGCCAAGAAATAAAGTCACTTGGAGCGTAAACATAGGAGAATGGGAAGGTAGGGAAAACAACGGCGATTGCCGCGTGTTTTGACGGAAAACGACGATGCGATTTCATCTTGTTTCCCCGCGACCGACCGCTCCTTCTCTTCCGCCAATAACCCCGAGAAGCACTCGAAGCATTTCCTTCGATAAAGAACGCTCTTCAATCGCCTTCTCTCCGGAGCTGTTGCGGCATAATATGAAAGCGCCGGCAAAGCCACTCATTACGCGGCAGTCAAAGAGATAGGTTTCGAGCGTTTAAACGGAGGGTGCAAGAGTGAGGGGGGAGGAGCGGCAGCCAGCTTGGATGGGGAGGGGAGATAGGGAAAAAAACACAGCCATTCAATCCGAACGGGAAGGGGGATAAACGGGTGAGTGACGGGGGATTCCATGGAGAGGAGGGGGGGAAGGAGAGAGAGAGTGAGGGTGAGGGTGGATTTTTTTACGCGTTTCGAGGGTTGAGCGAGTGAGATGGAGGTGGTGAGAGGGGGAGGTGAGAGGAGGTTTTGTAGGGTTGGAAGGGGGTGGGGACCGCACGGGGGTGAAAGAACAGAATGGTGTGAGGGGACTGGGATGGGATGAGGAATGAGAATGGGGAGGGGGGTCGGGGAGGGCGTAAGAGACTTCGGTTCTAACTGGGCTGCCCCAGATTCACCAAGCACTTTCGCTCGGGCACACGCTGCAAGCCTGTTGCCTTGAGAAGGACGCGCGAGTCAGAGGGGTTGGGTATATGAGTTACGGGTGGGGGACAGTGAGGGGGAGAAGGGTCTCCAGAGAGGAGAGAAAGGAGTCACCTACGGGAAGGGGATGGGGAAGGACTCTCCATATATGGGAGTGGAATGACAGGGAGGGGGAGGAGGGAAGATTGGGACGGGAGAGATGGCAAGATAGTGGGTAGAAGGGAGGCGATATGGGAGGGGGAAGGAGTGGTGTAAGGTGGCGGAGTTTTCTGCGGAGGTCCCGCGGGAGAGGTAATGAATTGGATAGAAAGAGAGGCGAGGAGATGGAGGGGGCTCCCGGAGAGATTGCTGACGGCGGGAAGGGCATGAGGAGGACGATCGCGCGAGAACACGGACCATGGTGAGGGGTCACAGGGGCGAACCAGAAGGAATGGAAGAAGAACAGTTTCTTCTCCCAAACGGCCGCCGAAAGAGGAGAGGAAGAGGGCAAAAAAAGTCAATAACGGGATTTCCGCGCGGATGGAGTGATATCGTTTGGTGCTGAAAAAATAAGATAACGAAAGATAAATACACATGTTGAAACAAGAGAAAATACTGCCGTAGACCCTCAGAAAAAGTAAAGAGGCGCCCAAGGGGATTGGAATTTATTACCACGATCCTGGTGGTCGAGACACATGAGAAATAAAGGAAAAGAAGAGAGTTGTGTGTACTTCTTTGAATTACCAGGTCACACATGGAAAGTGAATTAGGAATGAAACAGATTATTTCTAGTAATACCGCTAAAGCCATAATCTATGATGAGAGCCAGAGAGATATCATCTCCTTCAATACTTAATAACCTCACATCACGTTTTATCGTAGTTGCATACTAAAAAGGCAAATAACTCAATGCACAAGCCAAGAATAATAAGACAACCTAGTAATAAAACAAGTTATGATGAACACAAAATCGAACGTGAATATTAACATTCAACAAATTGCGAAAAAAATATCATGATTCTACGCATGATTTCAAAAAAAAGCAACCTGCTATCCCGGCTGATTTTTTACTCCAGTTGCACGATCTTAATTAGTCTAAGACAAGATTAACTACGACACTTCGGCAATCACGTGCCTATATGAGCATTAGTCTGGTTAAAAATTGCAATTATATAGAAGTGCTAACCACTGCAACAAAAGAATTTGAAAAAAAACGGAATAACGGAAAAAGTTCTACTCTTTCGATTGCCAGTTATAACACCAAGAAAACCAAGCAGGTATTTTTATACCACTTCTACAATGAGTACTCTCCTAGATTTGAACCCACGGCAGTTTCCCAACTATACATCTACTGGGCAACTTTTACGTCATGTTTTCTCTGGATTCATCAAGTTAAAAATTGAACGGATTTTAATATACAATTAATATAATGAAATAAATGCCTAACTAATAAATATTTATTACATGACTATTTAGATAGTGAATATCCAGGAGCACTTTTTTCGAGGATACATATCTAATATATTTCCATAAATTAGTTGTATTTTACCTCTTAGAAATACGTATGTAACATATCAACAGTGAATTGACAACTCCTGCCATACTCCGTCGCGGTGACTCTCAGGGTATTATGTAGATTTAAATGTGAAATATATTTTTAAACTGAGTAATTGCAGAAACAACCTGGAACTAGCTAATGGAAAAACAAACTACTATATTATGGGAATTCAATATAAGTTTCATTGCTACGCCATTCTAAAAGTTATATTCCCATTCAATTCTAAGAGCTTAATTTCCATTCAAATGCCTTAAACCCAAACTATTTCGTGCGCATTTTTCCCACCTTGGTATATATAAAGAAAAGTGAATAAAATTCGCATGATATGGCAAGTGGGTTACCTTTATAAACTTATTTTTATATAAATTTTAAAATGCACCTACCCTATTTTTAAATTACACCTACGATAAATTGGAATGACATTTAATTCTCTGAATCTGCCGATCATAGATCGTTCTAAGTGTAATACTTCTTATTGCCGAGAAAAGGTAAGGTCTGCTTTTATAACCTATTGGTTAATTCTGACATTGAGGCATAAAAATGAGTGAGGAAGAAAATTAAAAAATCATAAGTTTTCCTACCACCTGAATGAATAAAAAGAATTTCAATAAGAAAATCATCTCTTGATATTAAAGATAGGTTGAAAAAAATTCATCATAAGATTTTACGAAATTTTGACCAGAAAAAAGAACAAGCATTGAGAAAATTTTAAACAAATATTCATTGATATATAGACTTTATGGTAGACATAATACCTAATGACGTATGCAAGTGACCAAGTAAGTACCCAATATGGAAAGAAAAATAGAAGTCAAAGTAAAATAGATGTTCTCGTATCCTTACTTCCCTTGAGCGTCGTTATAAACGAGTCTGAAGGGAAAATTTCAACGTTGGTGAAAATACATGATTCAGGAGTAGCTAACTGTCGTAATTTCTAGAAGCCATGAGATTGAACAAACTGATAATTTAAATTCCGCTATCAGCAACAAATCGAAAAAACTATTAGCCATCGTAAAGTTTTTCCGTGCATAATTATCGCCTTCCATCTTTGGATGCATGCATGTATATGTTTATACATAGGTATATTCCTCACGGGAATATATGCATACGTTTAGCTCTTTCCACTCAAATTTTCCATCTGAAAAGTCGAGGCTTCTCACCCATCCAAACCTTTGAGTTCATCCGTGATAAGGTGCTCCGTACCAAATCAAAAAAACACTCGTCCGAGTCCGAAGGCACATGACCGAAGGATTATCCCAGCGAAGAGATATTAGTTCCATCATCCTTTCTGAAACGGGACATCACTCCAAAGAGCACTCTGCGCCAATTTCGTTTCCGAGCGAGGAAGGGAAGGAGAGCGGACACCGCATTGAGGCTGCCGAGAGGAACCGAAAAAATGTTGACTCCGCAAGGCGGATTATTTGATTGAAGATATGGAGCGGTCATGGACCGAATAAGTTGCCTCGAGGGGGCGAAAGCGGAGATATTGCCATAGCAGCGGTGACTCTCCTCCCCGCACTCCAGTGCTGATTGCTTTATTTATTTGGACGTCCACGGACACACGCGCGTCTGTAGAGAGGGGGAGGGGTGTAGAACGGGGAATGGGGGGGGGGAGAAGCCAAGAAGAGATTGAGAGAAGGGTGGGAAGGGGGTGAGGTGCCTTGGTCAATGATTTCTTGGATGTTGGAGGAGGAGAATATGGGAGAGTTTGGAGTTCATGAGCCGACGAAGACATTGAAGAAAATGGTTCGAGAAGTGACCCATTACACAGACGGTGATGAATGATAGGGTGAAGGGGCCAACTTATATTCCAGGATAGAGAATTTTGAGAACAGGAGAGAATAATCTTAGGATTTCCGAGGACTGACGTTGTCAGACTGGTGGTTCATGGGCATAATTTCTAACACATTTGACCCCCTTGGACATTGAAAGAGAGGAAAAAAACAAGTACTGGTTTCCTGAAACCATAAGTAAAACCCAACATGAATGCATGAAAGTACTATGAATTCTGACGATGTAAAAATGGCTTAAATATGGATTAAAGTAAAATATGTAGGGCCGTAGAAGAGAAAATCGTTGCATGTTTCCATTTTCTATGGGCGTGCCATAATGTCATCCATATTTTGCAAGTACGATGTACGGAGCCAGAACGACTCATAATTAGCAGCTTAGCAGCCGTCGACCTAGTAGCAGGTGAAGAGGAATATGACCTGTGCCCACAGACCAGTGCCTAGACCATAAAATTCAAACAGCCGTATAAGCCTTGTCAGCCATGTTAGCTATGTAATTTAAAACGAATTCTTAGATGCTTTGCCTAAGTAGGAACAACGAAACCTTGACCATAATTACGTCTATATAAATACACGTACCTAACGATGCTCCATAGCATGTACACCTCAAATCCTGCGATAAATCTTGCGCCCATCCAGTTATTTATGACAAAATGTAACCTTAGATCAAAATGCCTACACACAGGTAAGACAGATTTCGACCATTTAGTGAAAGCTACTTTTGTCCTTGATGTGTTTTAGATGGTACACATCAAATGATTTACCGGTTGTTGATAAAGCAAAAGTCTAGAAAAAAGACTATAATGAAAAACAATCATTAGGAACATGGACATAAAGTGAAACCAAAAATAGAAAGCCATCTCCTCTACGTACTGACCAAAGATTTTAAAGTTCGGTTGTTAACTAATGGGTTCCATTTCCTCCAGAAGTTAGGCCGTTGATCTCACTATCTAATGAGCAAATGAAAGCATAAAATTAAAGCTCCTAATGCTTTGATGAGGGGAGCGGACGAAATGACCGAACGGGGAATCTTGCAAAAATCCGAGGTGAGAGGAGAGCGGCGTCCGAGAAAAATGATAAAGCGAAGACATTAGCGGGCTGATTGGCTCCCACCTCCTTCTTCATCTCGTCCCTCCAGAATCTACTCTCCTCCTCCCCAGAGTACAACCATATAATGATGAAACCCCGCATCCTTTCGGGGTGGGAAGACTAGTGTGCGCTCACAGAACCGGAGAAAAACGCGGCGAAGTAGAACACAGAGCGAGATTAAGACTGGCCGTTAGGAATTCGAGGTGCCAAGAGCACCGGGGAGTTGGGGATTAATAAGAAAAAAAACTTCAAGTGCTCTGACGGTCGGAGGAGGAATGAGGGAGAATGAGAGAAACCGAGGCATAGGAGCATAGCAGCACATGCGTACGCAACACGTATAACAGAGGAAGACGGGGGGGCGAAGTCGAGGAGGAAAAAAAAAGATACACGAGAAGAACGTTCTCCGAAGTTGTAAGGTCTGAATGGATAAGCGATTTTAGATCTGATAAAGGTGATAAAGCGAAAGGTGGGGAAAGGAGAATGCAGCGGAAGGACGGAAGATGGGAGGGCGGTCTGCAGCAGGAAGAGGAGAGGAGCGGGAATAGAGGGAGAAGCGGAGGCCGAGAGAGGAGCTAGCAGGCGGGAAGATCACTCCGATAGCGTTAATGAGCATGTCGTAAAGTGGACCAGATAATGAAGCGAAGATGCAGGGAGTGAGAGAGAGAAATGGAGAGAGGGAGACGAAAAGGGATGCCGCTGTGACGTCCCCCCAAGGAGGAGGAACACACGAAGAAAGATAAGGACGGACGGAGCCAATGAGAATAGTTCCGAGAATCGTTTGCAATGCGCTGGTTGGTCCGCGGACGCAAGAATCGTCTCGGAGCTGGAAACTTAATGTGGTATTCCGAGTATCTTGACCGGGGAGAATTTTTCTTCTGGAATCCAGGTAGGAATGAGCATTTATTAAAATGAAAACCAATAGTATCGCGCCGAGATCAGGGAGCTCTCTAAGTCGCGTACGTTGTTTGCGGAGTGAAAACTACATGGTAAGCCATTTTTCAGCTCCTCTGAGCAGTAAATAACGGGTGAAATACGCTGCGTGCTAAAATTAGATTAGAAGGAAAAAGAGAAGATGCCTACACGGGAGTGGACGCTTCAGAATTGATAGATGTGGCGTAGCACCATAAGATAATAGGCAATTAAGTAATCACTTCCATCCCTTTCACTGGACGAAAAATTTTAACAAAGCTGAATATACAACATGCCTGCCCGTCAAAAAATACCCAGCATGTGAGGGAAGAAAAAAGTAAAATTTGCAGTTTCAAAGCGCCATTCCCCTGATAGAGCACACATTTCGAACATACCTACTTCCCCGAACAGACCAACGTCTTCAAACAGCAACAAACGCCATTTGTACAACGTTCATTGAGTAAATGATGAAAACAATGTTTAAAATCCACGGTTTAATCAGATTTCCACGACATGGCAACAAGACAGCATTAAACATGAGGGCAGGAGAGACAATTCATCCACAGTGAAATAACTCACTTAAAATGCTATTAAGAATTCACTGCAAATACGATCTACTCACTTCAATCAAGTAATAAATATTCCTTGTAAGCTAGCGATGAAAAGTCTTAGTCAAAAAATATAGGTTTAAACTTTATCATAATCATTAGTTTTACCTAACATTTATTTTCTATAAAGCTGGTCATTGCGAAAAAATGATGTCCGTACACGCTACAACAGAGAATAGGCATGAATGAAGAAAGAGTGCTTGTAGACAAATTCAGCAGATAATTTGTGACCATGTGTTGAGAGAAGAGGTTGATTAAAATGCTAGAAGTGATTAAATAATGATTGAAAGAGGGGCAAATAAGATAGAAGCTTAAGCTCGTACTTAGCGGAACTGCTATCCATGCGAGGAAAGTGGAAAGGAAACTGTCAACGTATATTCAATGCAACAAAGAGAGGCTTATGTACGAAGCACTAAAGGATGGAAATATTGCTGTTCCAACGCAATATAACACAAAGAAAACAAATTTGGGACGGTACGTTGATAAATTACAGGGCCTAAATCCCACGAGGATAATTTAAGTAAACATTTGATAATGCACATTTTCACACTTAAATTAATATTAATTCCATTGGCTTGGTTGTCTTCAATTGGGAAGGCTATTTTGAAAGAAAATTTAAGACGATTCTCTCGAGACAAAGACCTCCGAAGAGAAAAAGAATCGAAACCGAGACGCGCCATTTGGAAGACAAAGAAAAAAAGCAAACACTTCAGTCTGAGCCTCAAACAAAGAACTGCAGGGGAATGGTATTCTTTTTTTCGAAGGAACAGCCGGCAAGAGCGACGGCGGTCCGGGCGTTGCTTTCCAGATCCAGGAGTAGATGAACGAGAGCCCGCAGGCAGGGATGGCAGGAGAAGGTGGCAAAAGTCGACTCACAAGAGCAACACAGGGCACACGATGTTAACAACGTGGCACCTTCCCTCTCTCTGCCCATATCCCCCCCTCGCTTTGCAGTCCCCTTGATTCCCCATCCCTCCGAGTCACGCACTGATGGACACACCGGAGGAGGAGGGGCTCACTGCAAGGGAAGGGCCGGAGGATTTTTTTCCATTGGCGATTGATGGCGGGAGGTGGACTTCGGTGGAGACGAAAAGGGATTGGTGAAAAGGTGGGACGTGCAAGATGGCCAGTTCATTTCGTTCAGGCGAAAAAAGAGTGCTCTTGCACGAAATAGTTGGTGCTCCACCAGTTCAAAAATTAAAAGAAATGCGACGGCAATAACATTCAAGAATTCGTAGGAAACGGAATATGATTTCTCGGTTGCGTAAATGACCCCTATTGTGTGCTCTAAAAACCATTATTGGCAGAAGTTACGCAAAAGAAATATTAAAATACTCTTCACGAAACCATAATCCTGAAGGTATCTAATACCTGTACGTCCCACACGGTGCGCATCAAAACAGGTCAAATTGCAATGATATCTGGTTTTACCTTAAAATGTTATTTCCACCCTAAAAGATGCACATGAAGGGTTACCAATGCAAAATATTCCTCGTCTTGTAATGAAACCGCAAAGACTAGGGTTTCGGAAGAAATGCAAAGACCGCGAGATTATCAAGGAATATGCATCATGAAGTAGAATACATCAAAATATTAGGAAAATACTGATACATTTAGAAGGATCTTCAAAATCTAAACTTATATTGGATGCCCCATAATGCTAAAATAGAAGAAGGGACCCAAGAGAATGCACCCTTGTGGAAAGATCCTTCGTAGAAGAGCTATTCCATTCTGGATTACAATCAATGATACACAGTAATAGTAAATTAAACAATGTTCCTGATTCCCCCAAAACTTTTATCCGTAAACACAAAAAATGCATGGCGTAGTCATCAATGAATCAGCCCGGAATGCCCATAGATAATCACCATATTCCATGCCCATCACCGTATTCCATGGAATATTTTTGTCAGATGGCAATGTTTGGTTATACCTCTTAACACAATTAAAATCATATGTATCACAATTACCACCAATAAGACTCTATCACTCTTACGCCAATAGAATATGGGAAAAAGATCACGCAGACTGTATTTTAAATACATAAATAAATATGACGCAGCAAAAAATACGAAAATTATTAGTGAAATGCATAAATGTATACCTACACTGACTCATTTACTTTTTATTCGGTATGTTTAACGTCAGATACAAAATAGAATTATGTATTTATAAGGATATTTAATGAGGAAAAGTGCGTAATCAAAAGTAAGAGGAATACTTTGGATATGTTCCTTTGAGAATGCTAAGCTTCACTATAGGGAAAAATTCACTTACGCATAACTTTAATTTTACACTTACAAAGATGGATTTCGGAAATCGTTACTTCAGAACAAGCTCGGGAGAAATGAAGCAAAGTCAAACTCTATCAGCGAAGCAGTGATTTCACCGCAGAAATTTGAAAGTAGCGCGAACGAAATTTTCGTTTAAAGCAAGCAACGGCAAAAAAAATTAGGAGATGAGTAAAAATGTGCTGGCCGGCTGAAATTCCTTCGCCTGGAGGAATCGGGTTGAACAAACTGGCGTCAAATACTAATCGGAAAAGAGAGAGGAGAGGATGTTTCGGTCAATCCTCGCGAGCAATAAATACGGCGGGGAAAATAAATTAAATCAGGATACGGGAGGAGGCGCTCTCAAGACGGGCGGTGCGCGCAATGAGAGGGGCGGGGTAGCGGGGAAGAACCCGAATGGAACGGCGAGAAAATAAAAAATAAGCGAAGGCGGTCGAGCTCGACTCGGGGTCATGCGAGCGACCAAATGAGTAGAAGGAGGAGAAAGAACGGAACGGAGTGATGGGCTCTTGTGTTTGTTCTCCCGCCGGTTTGTTTGGAGTCCACCTCTTTAGGAGAAATGGCGCACGAAAGATTCGTCTCCGTGACAAAGCAAAGCGAATACTAATGTATGATCGATGTACCCAAAGAGAGACCTAGGAACTTTCACAGTTATGAGCGTCCAAGACACATAATGCAGAGCGTACCGGTGCCGATTACGTCAAAAGGGTTCCTAATTCTTATTCCTAATTTCTATGCATACAAACTTGAAAGGGCAGAGCATCAACCAAAATAATATTTATCTGAAGAATTTTAAATATGGCAATGTGATTAAATCAAATAATTTCGATTCCATATTTTAAAGGAACAGAACGAAGGCGGGGGCCATTGTTCTTCGCAATTAATCGACCCAAAAAAGCTGGCGTTAATTTAATACGAAATACTGAGAAAAAAATTTCCGTTATGTCCAATTTAATGCGGATGAGGCCAAATTAATTCCAAAGAACCTGTTAGAATATTTCTCCTCTCACACTAGTAAAAGTGATCAGCAGAAATATACTCAAGCCATAACCTTTAAGGTGGTGATCTAATATTTATATATCATTGAAGTTGGCAGAGAAGGTGCCTGATCTCATTTCCGGCTTTCACCGATGCCTCGACAAAATTGTGGTGGCAGACCCGATCGACAAATGAATGCATAGAACGCGCGCTCGTGTTCAACACGCCAACCGACATCATCTTCCTCCTCTTCCCCTTTACCATCACCCCGTTTCCCCATCCCGAACCCTCCGCACGCAGATCTAACTTCAAGCTCAACATGGTTACCATCCCGCTAATCCATCATTCTCATTACCGTCGTACTCTTGGATCTAGAGGGAGGAGAGGAAATTCAGCCTGATCGCAGACTTTTTCTCCACAGAGCTTCTTTATTATTTTTTCATGCCTGGTTAGTTATAAAATAATCTTGAGAACTCGTTTTACTAAAAAAAAAAAAGCTGCAATGCGACCTCGGTGAGGCAAATCAAGTCTTCACATGACTGAAGATATAAAAAAATTCATTCAATTGCACTAAATTCTTGCAGACGGTTTATCTGCAGCATTTTAAGAGTATGAGGAAAATTATTTATTTAGATATTGAGGCAATTTTTAAAATTACATAATCACCCAGGCATTTTGAAATTGCTATATAAAAAACGCTTGATCGGTATTTATCAAAAGATTGCTCTGGAAAATCATCTAAATATAATTAATACGTATTTTCCAGATTCTCAGTCACAAGATTTCTGCATCGGTTAATCATAGAGAAAAAAACATTCAATTTCTTTCCCAAAGGGACAAATAAAATATAAATGAGAGATAATGAGGGATCTCATTTAATTCATTAAATGTAGCAATATATAGTTTCTACCACACGTGTGAAGATAAAAGGGTACATACATAGCCAATTAATCCCTAGTTTACTGGTATTAATAAAAATAATCCAATTACCTTATATATAAGCAATTATCTATGTTAAATCTTAAAAAAATATTAACTGCAAATAAATCAGAGTATTTGTAAATACATGATTATAAGAGAGAATTCACTTTTATTCTTTTTGCACTCCCAAAATAATATTTAGCAGAAATGAATCAATTTATCGAAACTGATAATCATGGCTCAATTCTCAGCTTTGGATTACTATGAAACGCCCATAAATAAGTTTCATAAGTTCATACGCCCTAATCGCATACAATAGGTTAACCTAATTCTACATGAGCAGCTTTTGAAAACCAGTTACAAGCATTTATCTCACCATTTTTTTACCTTAGAACTGAATAATTAATATCTAACATAAGAAAATTCCGTAGTTCTCCACCAACGGTAAATCTTCCACGAATACAAATGTATGGAACCGTGTTTGTTAATTAGGAGGGAAAATGCATGATAATTAATTTTCCCAGACATCATTATGAAAAGTGGAAACCTAATGTGGATGGTTACGAAATCAATTAGCCACCCGGAAGAATTCATAATAATTTCTTATGTAGGACATTGAATAAAAAGAATAAATTAATTTTTCGGGTTTTTATTACAACCGCTGAAATTGATTACAGTCACTGAAATTTATTTTTATCTGTGACATAATAATGCCTTGAATTAAGAAAAAACCAACAAAGGAAACAGCAATGGCGACACATTATTTCTTTTAATTTTTCCCTAGTACTTGTGTTTAACCTATTAAAATTCTTCAAAAACATTTCAGCGAGTGAATTATTAAGCCCTTTTAAATTAAAGATAAGAATTCATAGCAACTTACAAATTGGTCTGCATGACACTCGGGTCATACATGCCCATACTTTTCCATCTTGCTAAGCTAGGTAATATAACGGCTGAGACCGATCCTCACAAAATATTTTGAAAAATAAGTTATAAATATTATCAAGTCAATAAGGTAACACACATCAGATTACAGCTCATAAAAACTTCAATAACGCTTTCAATTTTAGCGACTTTACCCTGCAGGAAGGTTTTAAATGAACGCGATTTATTACACGCCATCAATTTGGCTTACACAACGATAGAACGTAGGAATGTGAAGTACTTAAACAACTATAACACTCATTCCTACGAGGAGTTTTTGGAAACATTCCCTAGGAATTTTTTTCTCATAAAGTGAGAAACGATACAGTTACAGAAATAACAACACAATTCTAAGACAACTAAATTAATCGATATAAGCATGCGATACCAACATTTTCTTACAAATCATATATTTCCTCCGATGAGGAGAGAAGTAATAATTCCACTCAAAAGACGCATCCCATATGGCGCAACTCTCATTCAGGTCAATTGGTACATCTTGGTACACGCCCTACACGAGGGAAAAAAAGGCGGAAACGGCCAAGTGGACGGACTGAAATTCTTCCGTAGGACTCGTAAACTAGCTCCAGCTTAACCTCGCCCGTGGCGCGTCACGAATTCATCTGGAAAAAAGGTAACACAAACGGGCAACACTCCACTTGATTCCCACCTAGAAGAGAGCAACCTCCCATCCAACGCGTCTCCATGTTCCAACTCATTTTTTTCCATCAGCGGAGTTTTTCTTGTTACAAAATCCATTCCGATCTCAACCTTTTGACCCATATTCATAATTCAAAGGTTTCAAAAAAATAAAAAGAACGTGAAAAAGGGAGGGAATACCGCATCTCGGAGCGAAACCGTCCGAAAATCTCTTCCGAGTGCTCCCAAACGCGCTGAGAAACGTCTCGGCAGACAACTCGGCACTTACTGCCCGTGATCATCTTTCTCGCGAAAACTTGCTCACTCACGGCACCGTGAGACCGAAAAACATGCGTGCTCTCTTTCCACGACGAGACTCGACGCGCGAGTACGCTCGTACGACTTTTTCATTTTTACCTCCATCTCGCTTGATATCATGTCTTTTTCCCGCAAATTCATTACCACCATCCTCTACCAATCCCCCCTCTCCACAAAGACCGACCGCCCCACAGGACGTGCGGATACTGCGAAAGCCGAATTTAAGTTCAAGATGGATAACCGTGATTGGAGCGGGGATGATTAATTGACGGGACGCATGGTTATTCCTTCTTGTTATTCAGTGATGCCTCTCGAGAGAGGAGAGCGGTCCGCTTTACTTCCTTCGCCTCTTTTTCATGAGGCGCTTTACGAATCACGTTCAACTTTTTGAAATATTAGCCCCACTATTTTTCTCCTTTTTCACTGCCCGCTTCGCAAGCTAACGGTCAGTTTCGTGCGTTGGTGAGCGTTTTGGCCATTGTTCAGCCGTAATTTTCTGTTTTCGACGGCTGACGTAACCAAATCACGACCCTGCACCAGGGATTTCTGAAAATCAAAACATATTTCCAAACATAATCTCCCGTTAATCATTCTCTTAAATATGCCACATCTTTTTGCTCCTCGCATTTCGATTTAAATAGAATTCAGAAATTCAAGGATTGCAAACTAGCCACGAAAAACAAAATTCATATTTCTATGTTGAAACTGTCTGGTCATTCTTTCACATGAATTCACACAAGCCTACTGTTATAATCAAGTACTGCGTTATTACTAGAAAATATGAATACCTTCGCTTTGTTTGACTTCGTAGACTGCCAATTGTAATATTTGATTGGTTGTTGGTAGCATTGAAAATATAACACCATGTATACGTAGGTATATTTAAACTCGTCTAGATTCAGGTTGACCTGTAATTGTAATGAGAGTGTAAAGATAGCAAGCATTTATGCTTGATTCCGTCCTTCCGACTGACTCGTACGTGAAAGATCTTGCTTATAAATGCCTTGTATACAACACAGATTCACAAATATTAGCCAAATTTTGATGATGAAGCCCCTAATTCCCTCATTAGATATTCGCCCTCATTTTTGCTTCAGCAAAATGAAATAAACACAATGGGAAAATTGCAGAAAAATAAATTGCAGATTAAAAAACAAATTTATCCAATCTAAGAAATGTTTAGAAATATTTAATTATTTATCAGATATTTAGGTCACCATCACTGCTCCTATAAACCAGATTTACTTTTTTCTTTTTTTAGATAATGAGCACTTCTCTTAGAACAATATAAACTTTATGAAGAGCTAATTCAAAATTGATACGAAACAATTAAAATGACATGCCAAATTGTAAAAATAATTAACTTCATGTAAATTTTACTTATTTACACGAAGTAAATACTTCATTACTTTAATTATTTGCTTCATGTAAATTAAAAATTCATTCATACGTAATGCAGTAATGGAATCCTTTCACAGCTTTCTAGAGAACAAATTAATAGAGTCCCACTTCACGTTTTAACTGCTCTTAGCGTAAAAAATTGGGCATTATTTGACGTTAAAGATCTAACGAAAATAAGAGTTTTGATCGGCAACTGGATTACTTGTATAGTATGCACAGAATTTTCGTCCAAAACATTAGTCTCAAATACTTGTTGAGTAGGTTAATCATGCAATAAATGCAGTCAATGAAAACCTAAGCCTGAGAAAAATATGCCACAAAAAATGAAAACTAAATCCCTTCTATTAATATTCTTATTGCTTTGAATTTTTCTTCTATGAAAATTCATCCGCTTCCTTCAACAAATGAACTTTGCTTCCGAATTGAAGGACCGCGAACTGGACCGCCAAAGACCGCGAACACCGTCAAATTTTCATACGACATTTAAAACTAGATACAAAGTTTTATTATTTTAATTTTAGTAGCATATTCGAACGACGTTATCCCTTTGGAAAATATAGAAACATTCGTTATTATTGCAAGTATGAATGACATTCATGCTATATTAAGTATCATCCTGTTTGGTATAAATGTACTGCTGTGTTGTGTATTTAATTGTTTGTTGTTTTTTGCTATATATATGATGTGTAAGATTATTTTTGGAAACGTCGATAACCTCCTAAAATTTTCTTTTAACCTATTTTAGTATAATATTTGTTGGAAGCAATAAGATTACTGTGTCGTTCTCAATTCCGATGCTAATCCCTAAAGCTCATCTTTCACACCACACTGCTCAGGAGTAAGAGAAATACACGAAGGGAACATAGGAAGGAGAGATGTGGAAAGAGAGAGAGAGAAAGATATGAAAACCGACGCTGGCGTGTGAACTCGACCGCAATGTATACATCCGCGACAGCTTTCGCTGACCGCCTGTCGGAGACTTAATACGCCTACGCGTCGGATAAGCGCCGATGCAACTCAAAAGGGCCGCCGAGTTCAAAGGGCACTTTGTGTTGCAACAATTAACATACGAGCCTCTTTACTCCCCCAGCCCTCCTTCTCCTCCTTCAAGCTCTTAGAATGAATGGTGGGAGTGTACCTCTCTCATTGTTCAGCCTCCCGCGGTTTCCTAATCAGGGACGTCTCCCTCGGACGGAGCCACATTGAAATCAACGGTGACAACTTAATTAGCAAATAATGGACGGGGATGAGTGACGCCATAATATGTCCGTCCGTTTTGATAATTGGGAAATTAATCCGTTAATCCCTAGGAAGTGTGCATTGTTCGATAAAACTCGTGAAGGGTGTGAGGCCTACGGTGGTTTTTTGCTATTTTAATTTGCCCACACAGATACTGCAAAATGACTCACCCAAATCGCTCAAAAAACATACCAGACAATTATATTAAACACGTGTAGGTAAGTCTGAGTGATAATCCTTGAGGAAGACATTTCAGAACATAAACGACACAGGTGTTTTAACGTTAACATTCGGACAGGAAATAAATATAAACCTTGATTTAAGTATATAAGTGTGAGTATATTGCGATAGTATATAAATTCACATTATCTTTCGTATGGTGATATCACACCCTAATTTAGGTGAGAATTGTCAACCACGGGAGGACTTAAGCCAAAACCAAATCAGAATCGTCGAGAACGATGTGAATTATATCATAACTGAATTCTGGATTAGTGGAGGAAGGGATTAAATTTCCAAAAATGAGAGTTGATAAGCAAAGAATATGTCCTGAATAATTTTAATTTTTTACCCGAGCATATTATGTTTATGCCCATCAAAGGATATGACTGCCTCCATTAACCTGGTATCACTGCCAGTTGATTTGAGAGTCGTAAATTAAATGTTAGGAAATTATAATACTGAAGATATCGAAAGATTATAGCATATGTTATCCATTGGTTTAACTGCAAAATAAATGGATAAGATTAGGTAGAAGCTAATTAGGGCTGTAAAGATATTCATACAGGCGAACCGATAAAAATTATTGCAATAAATTGCAATGATAAAAGATTCATAGAGAAAAATTTTCAGCTGAAAACATATTCAATACGATCTAAAAAGTTGGCTTGGAAGTTGAATAGAATAGAATAAAAAAAGCGTCTTCATCTATCGTAGAAAAAAGTTATAAAAAAGGTACACAACTCACAGGTAACAGAGACGGCCATAATACCTGATGAAATATTTTTTCAAGAAAAATTCAGCATCCTTGAGTGTTATTTTGGGCCATTAAATTAAAACATTGAGTTGAAATAAGGATTTGGACAGTAATGGTCCAATGAAGAGTAATGCAAGACCGGTTTTCTCACAATCTTCGTCACGCCTACACAGCCACCGATATTATTTACATATAGAGGGAAGAAAGCGTGAGAAAACTAGAGTTCCAGAAGCAAAACGGAGACAAGTCGATGAATCACGCGCGCACGAGTGGACCGCGAAGGAGAGAGGCAAGCGGTGTGGAATGACAAAGGCCGCACCAGCTTGCCCATACGCAGGTAAGAGCTCTCTAGCGTCGAGACGGGAGTTCGGGTGGATTTAGAATTATTTGAAGGAGGAAGGGGACGAGGACTTTAAGGGGGTAAGGAAACGTTTGCGAAGGGCGTCGACTGGCTCGCCGAGACGTGGAAGACATGCGTCGGGTCGGAGGTGAAAAAGGAAAGAAGGTACACCCCGTCCTTTTGCCTAGCCCAAGACATTTGTTCACTACTTTCACAGGAGCTTTAAACTCCAACTCACCATCCTTGGCTACTGTAAATTTCCTAGCACTTATGACAAATTGGCTGCATGAAAATCGTCTAAAATTTCTTTATCCGCTTCCAAAGACTGGCGCCAAAGGCAGATATCCCACGAGAGACATCGGTAACGTGTTCTCCACTAAGCTTGAAGCCGATTCAATTAGATGCTAATAAGTTAATGACGGTTGAATGCAAGCTGTCATAGGTATGTTAAGAGCGATGTAAATGCGGTCATATATTACGGGTTCTACAACCACTTGATAACGTAAATAGATACACTGGTCAAGAAATGGAATACTGCCCTCGCTCTATGCCTTTCAGTCGACATATGCAAGTGTGCAGTGCAGTGTAAATACTTGCCTCCACCTCGTAAAATAAACGTTCCCTCAAAAGTATAAATGGCGGAAGAGGCGCGATAACAGCTGATACTCGTGAGAAAGTGGTTCAGGAAGAGAATTAAAAGCAGCGCCAACTCAGAATGACCGTCGAGGATGTGCGTTTTTTTTGCTTCGTTCGTGTGGATGGGAGAGGTAAAAGTGATTTCCAGCCCACGTCTTTGCTTCGTAATTTATGAAAGCAAAGAGGGGTTGGATGGAGGTCATGCGCGCTATAACGGTGTGGAGGAATTAAAGAGAGTTCTTTTATGTGGGTGTAGTAGTGGTGCGCGTGTTTATTATTCGAGTTTCAAGAGGAGGGTGGACGGTTTTCAGTCTCCGTTGCGCGGGAAATGCGTGAGATTCACGGCCTTCTCATTTTTCATCCACTGGGAGGGGGTGGGATCGGCACGACAGGGGATGGGAGGAATTTGCAACCGTCGAAATATGCGAAACCCGCGCAAGTAGAACGCAGTTTATAACACTCTCCCTCTACAAAGTTCACTAGCACCCCTTAACGTGAGACGCCCGTCTCCATCACCCTTTGTGCTCAAGAAAAAATGTTTTTTTTTATCTGAGACTTCCACGAGGGTAGAACTGTGGAGATAACGGTGATAGTTTCTCAGCGATATGCGAGGTTCCTTTGAAGAAGCAACACGAGTAAGGGAAAGCAAGATATACTTCGTAATGGAATGTAAATATGATACGATGTCACGGTCCGCGATAGAAGAGGACTAATGTTAAGCGAGTGATAAAGCGGCAAGTAAATAACAAAGCATTTTAGATGGGATGAATCACGAAGTCGGTTCATCCACAAAACGAAGCATACGAATGCTATGTTGATGTGAAAAAGCAGCGCATAAACAGTCTATCTAAATTAGTATCGATATTTGAGTAACATCTTAAATCATGTAGCATCCAATGTGAGTTTACTTCTTGAGAGTCTTCTAATAACTAGTGTATACAGAAGATAATTTATAATCATCCTATTTTCTTCCTTCAAAGCCTATTTGCCAATTTGATCCCATTTTACTCCCCATAAATTCATCGTTAAAAATCAATTTTTCTCCATCTCTATCTCTGTTAACTTAATTTGTTGAATTTTTATCTTCAACATCGATGGAATAACATTATTTTCTTTAGTTTCCTTTCACTCTACTTATACCTTCATCATTTTTCGCTTCATTGTTCAGCATTTAGTTTGACGCCCTTTTCATTTAGCTTATTTCTTTTTTATAATAAAAATCAATGCACAAATACCCTACTATAATATAACATTAAGTATATAATATTAAATAAAATTTCGGCAATATTCAAAACCGCTCTCCGAATGAAAATATCTTTAAATTTATTTCCTAAGCTTAGATACTTAACAATTCGTTTCATTATAGGTATCACTCTTGCTAAAATGGCAATGGTTTTCGTGCTTTTCTCCTCGTTGTGCCATTGGTATTCTTCTATCGGTAGTTATAATCGTTTCAAGTATTCTATCATAATTTTTCCTACTTTTGCTTGTCCTGTAGTTTTACTATTTAATAAAATACGTAAATTTTAGTGCTGAATTGATATATTCCATTCTTTCTTTACATGCCATCCATATTTCTAATTGATTTTGCAATGCGTCCGTTAACAGCGTTATTTTCATGGTTATTTAAGGATACTAAATACTAAAGCAGCTATTAATATAAAAATGTATTGATGCCAGATGATATGAACTAGGAGTCTGACACTAATGCTAAATGTACATACAAGCAGATGAGTTTTGCGATGTGAGCGCAATGTGTGACACATATTTGCACAATAGGTACGATATTCTCTTTCCTTGAAATATCGATAATTGTACGCGATGTCGTGGCGCGATATGGGAATACGATTATCGCACAAACTACACTAGGGCAGAGACAGCGAGGAGAAGGGAGGAGGAGGGAGTAAAAGATTTCTGTGGCCAGTACCGTCTTCCTTTCCACCAACCTACCACCCTGTCGCTCTTCAACTTCTCCCCACCCTTCTTCACCTCTCCTCTTTGCTCCGACCTTTTCTACCACCGCACCTCACTCCTTTCGGAGAAGGGCGTCAAAGGCCGAGTGGGCGTATTAAATCGCGTTCCCGAAGAAAAGGGTCTCCTCCGACGATAATAAGAGGGAGGGGTCAAAAAATCTCTCTCTCTCTCCCTCTTTCTCACTCAAAAGCAATTCGGGGTCGTCGCCACTCGGATTAAACGCGAAGCATTTCGAAATGTGTCACAGAGAGAAAGAGATGGAGAGGAGTGTCCGCCACGGAGGCTCCGAAGAGACCCGCCGCGGTCGGTGTGGGAAAATCTCGGAATGGTTCCCATCGGGAAAACAGGCGTGAATTTAAACGTGGACGGATGAATTATTCCTTCCCAAGACGATAATGGACGCGAAAATGTTGTAAAAGGGATGTAATTTTGCAACGACGAGCGGAGTAAATCGTATCCATCTCAGCGCCGCGGCATAACACTAAGCGATGGTAATTGACACGAATTAAAGAGATCGTAAATTATGGAGAGGTCATCGCTCATGCGATGTGACTCAGACGTTTTGTCCGACAAATTGATAAAGCACCCACCACCTCCGAGTTCAGTGGGCTCATAGGTAAGTGAGATTTATTTCTTAATAGTGCACACGCAATGACTCTTATGGGGAAAATCTATTGCGGCATAGACTTCTGATAGCTTTTATAACCATATATTTCGAATAGAATATAATTCATGGCCTAAATAGCTGAAGACAAGGAGGTGTGACTTCCATAAAGTCCGTTATTCCTTCGTGAAATATACTCTGAGACTCAATTTTTTAGTCGAGATTTCGACATTCCTAATTTAGTTTGGCTTTTATCAGTCTAACAGATTTTGTATTTTAGTAGGGCCTGGAAAATATATAAAGACATAAAAAAACCTTAACAGTCAAAAAATATGTAGATATAATCCACCACACACAAATATCATCCTAAGTCCTTGTCCTTGAGTGGGTATTTAAACCCACGACCTTAGGGTTGCGAAGCCGGCGCTCTTTCAACCTTGCCACTAGGACCTACGAAATTACAAAAAAAACCTACTTTGAACAATGATTATAAATTCCCCCCAGTCTCTTCTAAGTATAAAAGTTAAAATCCAATATCCGAGATTCACTGCTGTTTCCATCATTAGTCCCACCTTTTTCCCCTCTTGATACATTAGCTGCCATATGTTATTCTCTCTGAAATTATACTATATAGCCGTCACTTACATATTACCGGAAGCATATACACTGGTTAAAATAAAAATAGATGTACTTTGTAAGATTCTACATGTATTTATAAGCCTATTGGAATCTCACAAAGTGCATTGTTTTTATTTCAACGATGTCGCAATTCCAAAAAGTCAACTCGTCTACCATTAGCTTAATATGCTCAGGTAATTTAAATGACGTTTTTACTGATATTAAACGTTTATATGTATCATCTTCAACGCATTCCAAATTAAGTAACTAGTTTGTTTCTTAGCGTGTTGTATTTGTCGCCACAATACCGTGTATCCGTTGCCAACTAATGCTTATGAGTATAGTTTTGCTACTTCCCAAATTTGAGAATTAGCTTTGGAAATCCCGAAACCAATTAATAGCATTACTAAGTCCGCCTTGACAACAAGAGTCTGCACGTTTCGGTGATTCAGTTCCTGGGACACAAGGTATAAAGCAAAGCGAATTTTAACGGTATTTCATGAGCACTTGAACCAACAGGGTAATCAAAAAAAAAAATTAAAGAGTCGATTCATTATAGGCAGTTGTCTTTTACTTTCGAGCACCACAAATACGTCATCATATCCAACAATTTGTTAGTGCTCTGACAGTTTTTCAGCTTATAATTTACTTGTTGTGGAAATGATTTAATTTAATTAGCATAAATTGATATATCTGGTGCTTTCCCGGCGTATCTGCTGCGTGAAGGTTTCTCGGGTACTCCACCGGGCTATTGCGTCCATGTCCGCCGACGTTTCATCGTCTTCAGGGCTTCTGAACCCGAAACCCGAAAACCTTTACGCAATAAATTGGTATGTTTATAAAAATAGAAAAGTGAGTAAATATTACACCTACATGAATTGTAACTGCTAGGACGTATAATTCGATGTAAGCTGTAGATTTTCTAATGCACAAAAATGTAAGGTTGCGCAAGTGAACATGCAAGACAGAAAACCACGAAAATAATAATGTCCATTCCCACGAGCTCTTTAGTTCTGCTTCATGGCTATCTCTAAGCTTTACAAATTCTGACGCTAAAATAATTCATAGCAGTGATTTATTTCTTAATGATGGAAAAGCGAGGAAATACTGATGAAAATTGGCATATTGGCATGATTACAATTACTGTATGCTCAAAGAGTCATGCCACGTACATTTTTTTCAACTTATAGTATTTAAACGCATTCAAATAACATCACGAAAATTTCTCTCCATGCGGAGAATATAGAATGAAATATTTTCATACTGTAATCTAGGATGAAAATTAACCGGGATCTCAGATCTACAACCACCGAAAAACATCATTTTAAGTGTGTCAAGGAACACATATCTAGAGTTAAAGTGAATGATTCCTTTAAGGAATAGTATTCAACTTAAACAAATTGTCAATGAGAAATTTGCATTAGCCACTTTTTCTGTAGTGACCGAAGCATATTTAATGCCTGAGAAAGACCAAATTTTGAGTCAGTGAAGAAAAAATAGCCATAACTTGACGATCAGCATCTGAGGTATAGCGAAAAAGTCTTACTCTCAAAAATGCATCCGTGCCCGTAAGAGATGGCATTTACCTTCCGTACAATTTTCAACATTTATCACCTTCAAAAGTTTATTTCACATTATTTAATTTCCAATAACTGTCATGTTGGATAATATTTTCGTCTTTAAATTCCCAGTAATCATACTAGTTTTGTACTGGACAGAAAATAGTCAGAGATCTTTGTTAGATGAATATTTGTCTCCGAATGGTAATAATATTTCCGTAATGCCTATAACTATTCTATAACTGTAACTGTATGGTCTATATACTGTTCTTTAACTCGTTATGTAATTTCTTGTGACGTTGTTTTTCTGTGTTCAACTGGAGACATTTTTTTATAAGAATGTATGCCAGTATTGCTGTGTATGTATTTTAAAGGTGATCCCAACAACGGGCAATTGCCTTAGGGTTCACCTAAAGCTCCAAAAGTTAAAATATTATTTTCTTTTTTTTTTTGTTTATTCCTTTCTGGAGAAATAAAAATTATTCTTGTTATTAATATTGCAGTTTTGGGCATGAACACCAGCTAAACCAGCTACTCTTTTTCTACGATCTACGAAAATGAGTTCATACCACATGAGAACTGAAATGCATGAACTTGGATGAGAATACCCGGCGTTCCCATCTTGACTTTGTCTAAGAGGATCACACAGAAGAATAAAGCAAAGAAACTTGTTGGCTATCGAAATGTTATACCTCTACCTTGTCATGGGCGATATATCCTGTCACAAAATTCGCATGCATAAGTTACTTATGGATTCCAAAAACACTGGAAAATTCACAATAGACACCCAGTTATCTCCAATAAAAGAGTATGAAATGCGTCATCGGAAATAGGAACAAAATATATTTCAAATCACGTTGCAGTGAAAGCATTCCCATGCCAAGTAATACTTTTTTATTTTATTTATATGGACCGTCCTCCGTAACTCTATGTAGGAAAGGCATTGGACCGATGCATACACCCAAAAGAGGCTTCATCATAAGGTAAGTGGGCCATAAATGTGAAAGAAACCAGAAATGAAATTGAGACATAAAATTTCGGGTCCTCATTTAACCCGCGTGCGACTTGGAAAACGATTTTATTCAAATGGGGGACGAAAGGGCACCATCCTCGAGATAGGGCGAGATGGGGGAAAGAATTTCTCGCAAAGGGACAGTTTTGATGCGAAGGTGAGGTGACATGCATGCGTGTCACACTGTTGCAGAGTCGAAGAAGGAAGAGAGAGAGAGAAAGCGTGAAGGAGAATAATGAACGGAATTGGCTCAAGAAAGGTCAGCTGGATATCTCCGCTGGAAATGAAATCCCTTTGGAAGGGAGAAAGGTGTGAATGTTTTTTTCACACGGCATCCATTGCATTGAGATTTGATATCAAGGCAATATGACCGGACGAATAGAGATGGGTGCAGCGTTCCTCCGAACAAAAAGATAGGTGAAAGGTGAAGGGTATTTCTTTTATTAAATTTGTAATCCTAGGCACAAAAAGGTCAAGTAAGTGCACGACTGGTGTCTTGGGCAATAGATCATTATTTGACATGGCACCTAGAATCTTGATTCGCCTGGGCGCATAAACGTTCACACACAACTGCATGTAAATTGATCGAAACCTGCAATGAAGAGCAATACAATCAAAATATTAATAAATGAAGAGAAGATATGAGAAACGTAGAGTGGAATTGTAGAATAAATGCATTTGACTACATCGAGTGTTTCGAGCAGTTGACTTACTTTTACGGTTAACTTGGCAGCAAATTAATGTATTGTATTATAGTGTTTCCTTAAGTACCAGGGTACTCCTTGCGGTCTACGCCACAAGTCTCAACTAATGCCTCCAAAAATTTAGAAAGGAATAACTGGACATTTTTTGGGACAAAAACTGCGGAGATTTAATGGCTCGGTCATACCTCAGAAAATTACAGCTTTCCTAATGTGATAAATGCCGAAGACATTTAGTCCTAACGAGTACATTATTACGCTATCACGTAGGAAGAAGTAGGCAATGGAACGAAAATTGAAAGTCGCCCACACTTTTGACCCAAACTCAGATTGAGTTCAGGACGAATATCATAAAAACTTACTGAAGCTGCATCACCACCAAAGAAGCTTCACACCTATATACGCAGCTGAATAGGACTATCTTTACTGAAGGGATAGTAGGTGGCCTGAAGCAAAGATAGGGAAAAGTCAGAGTGAAAATATAGCGAGTAGTGAGGGGAAACGAGTGAAGAATCACGAGGTGGAGTTCTTGTGTTCTGCGGCGAGGCGATGCAGGGTGGGTGGTTGCGACCGCGAGAGAGACCTTCGCCGCGCGGCGTCAAACGAATTGTGCGCCGTGACCGCATAATGTCTTCATTTTAACGGATCAAATGTGGGTGTGTGACAAGATGCGTGGTTTGATTCACTGAAGTTTGAATCCCGCAAAAGAAATCTCCTCGCTTCCTGGGAGGATAGGTACCATACTTGCTCACTTCAATTCTTGATCGCTTCCAAAGGCGAATTTAACGTATAGTGAACTAAAAAATCACAGTCTTATTTTACATGGAATGGGTTATTATTTTGAAATACCGGTAATCCAATGGCTGATCACCTACAAATAGCTCTCTAAGAAAATTATAAAACTAAAAGAAACCGTACCAGGGCACCAGGGCTAAGTACCTACCAGGTCACTTAACCCTGGTGCCCTGGTATATATAATAGAGAGGTGTGAGACAACAATTTCGGAGAAAGTTCAATGGCTTTTGAATTAGTAACCACCTAAATAAAATTTTCCCTAGGCAATTTGGATAAACCTCTACGAACCTATGTCATCTCAACTTACCAAAATTGATAGGTTATGACCCGTAGAACGCAAATAGCAGTATAAAAAAACTTGTAATTTAATACGCACTGGTCTTTGTTTGTGGAAACTGAAGGCAGAGCAAGACATTCACTGTTCGCCTAAAGGACGGAACTCAGCTAAGTAATTGTGCCCGATTTATATTCACCAGTGAAGGAGCCTACGCATCAAGTAATTATGAATGTTATCTGACTCTAGTTTCATAATTAAAGAATCTCAGCTACCAGCCAAGCATGCAATCAAGTAGTGGAAAACATAAATTAAGCAACCAACTTACTAATACCCTTGCGCGACACACAATTTTAACATTGTTGGTGAATGCTTATGATGCGTGCGGTCTCATCTATATCAATTAACTTCTTTATTCTAGAAATCAGAAGAAATGATGAGGCATTTAGCTTAATCGTTATACAACTTCCAATTAATTATACGCTGGTGCTTAGTCTGAAGAAGTTGCACTAAGTGGAAGCTAGTCTGGCTCAATGAAGGACTTCGCATATCCTCTAAATTTTCACCCATATAATTTGCGTCCCGTACTTCCCCGAAAATATGGCTACGCCTTAATCATCTCCTTCCACTGAATGTTCCGCCGTCACTTCCATCTCCACCCCGTCAGTCAACTGTTTTTCACGTTGTCCCCCGGGGCCACCAAGAGTTGCCAGGAAAAGGCAACGCGTGAGAAACGTTTTGTTTGTGGCCTCTTTTTTTCCCTCTCTCTCCTCATCTTTCACGCATCAAGGAACAATGGCTTTGGGCGATGAGAGAGGAAATGGAAGAAAACGGAACGGCAATTAATTAGCGAGACAACAATTTCGGAGAAATGTGACACAAGAGCAAATCTGAATGAATGCCGTTGAGAGGTATGGCACTTTAATGACGCAAGATGAATCATTGGCTCCCTCCTCACGTTTGAATCGCTAATACAAACCTTCGTTCGTGGGCTTGGGGGCAACTCTCAAATGCCGAATCTTTTCCGCCAAATGTCAATCCTTGTGAGAGCTGATAATTTTAACACATTGGATTTCAAACCGTTAGCTTGTTTAGCAATGCTCCCTAACGACTTTTATTGACAGAGACTAATTAACACTCTCACTTCTATCGCATTGAATAGAGCGTTTGATACAAACTTCATTCATATTTATGAAACAGCTTCTGACTCGTTTCCTAGACCTTTGGTGCATAAATGATGGCTTACGATCCAACTCAGAATTATATTTTTTAGTGGAACTAATTCACTTCCCATATTATTTATTCCGAGCCATCTCATAATGATGCATGGGCTAAAATGCGTCAAAAGTATGATTATATTCCAATCTGCATCAAACCATCGATTGAATGCAAAATGCCCAAACTCCAGATGTTTCTTCAAAATAATTGTTTCTCCATCCCGAAATATTCTAACTTATTGCATAATTCATCACCTTTGCACTCATACAATTTTTGCCTCAGGGCAGTGGTGATTTATTATATCAGACATTTCTGTTGAGTATAACTGTTTTCTGTTTCGTTCTAGCCACCTTTGCATTGCAAAAGTGGCATTAATTTGCTCCATAGTTATCCATGACCTACATCAGATAGTACGTGAGTCATCAATCTGCTACAAAAAACTGTAGCATTTTACCAGAATATTTTATCAGAAAATAAGGATACATTACACGTCATGGAATAATACCTTCAACGAGCCTTGACATCCAACAGAAAAAAAATCAAAATGACTGAAATAAAAAGAAAATTATTAAAATGTGCCAGAATATGAGTCTATGATATTTAAGGATATATTTAAGAGTGAGTTTTTGAATGTGAAAGTGTGTGACAAGTGAGTGGATACAATTATGACCCTGGTCATGCTCTCATTGGCGATTTTGCTATTGCTAACGAATATTCAATACGAAGTGTCTCGTTTACCCTTACTTCATTCAACACTGATGAGGAACTCGGGATTATAGGATTTACTCATTAACGGAAGTCAAGCCTTCTCTCCTTCACTAGGAGAGTAGGCCCAACTGAGTCCTGATTCCCAGCATCAACACGGAAAAGGAAGGAAGAGGAGTCTCACCAACTTTCAGAGGGATTGAAAATTGGTAAATGGGGAGAATTAAATCAGCAAATATCCATTGAAAATAACAGACAAGTATTTCACTGCCAAACAGACTTAATAGACCAGGGCGTTCTTATTTTCGTAAAGTAAAACTAAAAATAAGTCAGAAATAAAAACTCCTTCATTCTCCCGTTACCCTGAAATCTACCCCAACAACGTGTGGCAACCTTACAGAAAATGCACATAATCGCAGCGCCATCTGATGTCGAGCTCAACTTGACGTTAGACCTTCTGCTAGAGCTAGGCCTGTCGAGCCAGCCTCGACGTTGGACCACAAAGGGTTAAGTACGACAATTGACAATTTCCTAATTTGGCGCATCTCTGTCCAGCTGATGTAGTAAGCGGGTAAAAATATATCTGCACAGTCAGATTTACCTACGTCGAACAGAAGCGATACATTTTATTTTGTCAAGTAAATATATTCTTACGAACAACCCTCTAAAGCCTCAGTATCTCCCATTCATGCTCTTCCAATAATAGAGTGACAGTTTCTGAACCGTCATAAAAAACTGTAACAAAACGTAGTTTCCTTTTGGATCTCACTTAGTTCCTAAGGTATATTATTTTATGTTAAATTCCATATTCTCCATAATGAATACTACAGGTGAGGCGAAATTAAAATTTTCCCAATCAGTTGATTCGTTCGTTAAATCTGTCTCTTCAACGCCGAGACATTAATATTTCAAATATGACTTCCCCAAGACAGATACGATGTTAAAGCAATTTCTTAAGGGAGATAATATGTTTTTTAAGTAACAGAGCATTAAACTCAGAAATGAATCAGGTAGTAGGTATCGATTAATAATTATAAAATGATTGCGATGGATATTGCCATAATCGATACATGTTACCGACTAATGCCTTCGGTAGTTTATTATTCGTATGCAAGACGTTTACAAGTCGTTTAGGCCTTTGCTACCAGTGAACTATTATTGCAAACTTTCATTCGGTTTATAAAAACATTGACACGGCTAAAGTAGGCTCGCCTAATGAAGCAAATATTTTCTAGATTATGCCACGACCCAAGGGTCCATGTACCCTCTTTCAGTCTTTGTAGTTAAATTTAATTCTAGAAGCAAATCCGAGATTGTTACTTTACAAAAATAAAATAAAAACATAATAATGTTCCCGTTCACTAAGGGGAAGACAATTTAACGTGTGAGATGTTGATTCATAATGTCAAACAAATAAATGGATTGAATATTGACAATATTTAGACCCAAGCATCACAATAGATGGATTCTCACCCTATTCCCTCACCCATTGAGACGAAGAGCCTCCAAGCGTTGCACTTAAGCTACCTTGTTCAAGAAGAACACTCTTTATGAATGGGTTATAAATGCGTCGGTAAGAGGTATAGAGACGAGTAAGACAAGGAAAACAAGGATCACTAAGGTTAGACGGGCGCGGTTTCTCGACCGCCACAAATACAATTTAACCGCCGCACCCCACCTCGATATGCGCCTCCTCCCACATCAGCAAAATAAAAATGAATGAGAAAAAAACTCTGGGTCCAAAGACAATCCTACCCGCTGCCATAAACGTTCCACGGCTCACGCAAGCGTGGGCGGGTACGCGACCCGAGGATACCTCGCCGTAGTGGCGGCGGCGGCGGCGCGCGCCTGGACCTCATGTCGGTGACGGCGAGGTGGGACGAGAACATATCTTTACCCCCCTCCCAACACACACACACACGGCCCCCTTCCTCGACCCGTCCGTGTGCATATATTGGGCGCGACGACTCATAAGTGCCCCGGTGCGCCCGTTGGGTTGTGGGGAGGGAGGAGGAGAGGGCTTTCACCGCCGCGGGTCAAGATGCGCACCACCTCAATGCATACACACAAACACACAGTCCACCTCCCCTCACAAGGGGCCGTGGGAAGGCCCCCGGGGCAAGAGGGGCTCCAAGGTGTGGGTGGCACAGTCAAGTGGCACCCGATAAGTGGTGGGCGGTGGGGCGGGGGTGGTCTCCCCCGCGATGGATGGAAAGGACGGAGGGAGGGAACACCGGGAAGGTATTCATCCTCCTCCCAAGCTTTTTCCTCCTCCTTTTCCGGGAATGACGAGTGGTTCAATCCTTGCCCATACATAAATATATTATATTTTCGGAAAACCATCCATCCACCGAGCGAGTGGGAACCGCTCCGTTGAAAAAACAACATTTTTCTTCACCCAGCTCAACCCTTCCGATTCCGAGTATCCACCTTCCTCACAGCTGAGGCCTCTAGTCAACTCTAATAATTCTTTGGTACTCAATAAACATTTAAGATGCTATAAAAGTTATTCAAGGGTTAATTAAATCTTTCTTGCAAATGTAGATAATTTCTTAGCATTCAATTCCATCTTTCACGTTCGTATATTTCCAAATTATATGATGACTTGTTCTTTCCGATATCAAGGCAATGGTTTTGAATGGACAAAGATTAAGAATTTAATTCCATTCACTGCATTTCAAATCACTTATAGGCAAGGATAAACATTTTTAGCACAAGATATAAATAATATAACACGATGTAGCTTATTTCCACTCATTTGAACTAATGCAGAGTAATGATATATAATGTCTTTAAAAACCAAATATTGAACCCTTTTAGATAAGTTTTGTTCTTTTGCAAAAAACAAGCAAGGTTATTTATATTTAAATACATTGGATGAACTTACCCCAAAGGTGAGCGAGTGAGTGCTCCAGATATCACAGATTGTGTAGGTAGAACATTTTTATCTGGCCCCCTGCAAAAGACAATGTTTTTATTAGCCCCATCGTAGGATTATTTCCTTTCATTCCAGCTCGTGTACGTACGTCAATAATACATCATCTATAACTTTATAGTCTAAAATTGGTTGATCAGACGTTACATCTATAATATGAATTCCTCAAATTCTGAATTGTAGCTGACTGTAAATATTTGTAAAGAGTGAGTTTTAGAAATATTTGATTGCTTGTACACATATTTAGTAGAAGGGGAGTATGACTGACCTACCATAGCTACTTTTTAATGCACATGCTGATAAAATCGCATATGAGTCGTGGGAAGAGCTTTAATCCGGAATAGAATTGTAGAAGGGAGTATTCAGTCGGTGAGATTAGCGGATGGGTACCCTTTTGCAAGCCATTCTGCCAAAAGGTTGTAATTACTACCAGATGTTCCAAAGATGTTACAGGTAGCCTGGGATAACAATTGATCATGATATAACTAAAGAGATAAGCTTCTTCTAGGGAATATATTGAAAAATTAAACAAAATTAGGAGCGCTCAACTTGGAACGGAAACACCATTTCTGTAAATTTGGTTAGCACTTTGGAAGAAGGCGGGCGAAGTACTAAAGATATCAGTAGCACATTTCAAAAGAGTGGATATTTCAAAAGCAAATAAAAGGTACTTTTATGTATTGGCTCTCAGCTCTTTTACGATCAAAATATTCTTTACTCAGGAGGTAAATAATGAATTAACTAGGTTATAGGAACTGGAAATGAAAAGATGTGCTTGTATAATATTCGATCATTGTAGAAAATGATGATAATAACAAAAAAAGCAAAATCGAAGGACACGATAAGAAAATTTTTCAGGGTATTGATACCTTCTTTAAAGATGATGATGAACATAAGCTGAAGAATTAAGTAGATTTGATTCACAGGCGCAATTATTGGACCTATTTAAGCTTAACATCCAAATACTCTTCACGAGGGACATTGCAACGATGAGCAATCCTTTTCCGCACCTTATTTCTCTACCCATAGAATTGCATGAATTCTCACTTTGAAATATAAAGCATCGTTTAATCTTTTTTTCCGCATCACGATGCGTAGATGTTGACCTAATATCCCAAAGGTTTTCTTTTCTCGTTTTCCATTCGAGGTCCACACAATTCAGAACCAATTTGGTGAAAAATGACGTAACAAGGTATAAACCAAAAGTTCTTATCGAGAAACCTTAAGATAATTTATTTTGGGCAAACACCGTAAGAAAGAATTCATCGTATTGAGTTCCACCTTGGAAATAAACTTCTTTGGGTGAAACTCGATCCCTATTGGCCATTGAGCAATGGGCTTCCATTTATAAAAGTGCGGCAAATGAGGGGAGAGGTATATAAAGATCAAAGTCTCGTTTAAATTCGGCTGTTAACACTTCTGGACGGTTTTCCAATCGCTATTAGCACCTATCGTTCCCTCTATGCACCCTCAAAATAAATCGTAAAACGTGACGGCCTCGTGAAAGCTAATCCTTTTCCGTCAACTCTTATGATGCCTATTGCACAGTTCGGTTTGAAATTCATTTTTTACTTATTGTGAAAAGGTTACTAATTGACTAACCGCGTTATCTAAATGATCAGTAATTATCAATTCATTTAAATAAGACAGAAAGGCTGTGATAAAGGAATGAAGTACCATGCTGAAGAGAATGTAAATTCAGTAAATCATGGAGTAAAATATAAATGGTTCATAATTAGTTTAGGTTGGACTTTTACATAATGAAAGGCAACTACTCTCTGATTGCCTTTTAGATTCTTAACAACTCCCTTTCGCGCAAATATTTATTTCGTAGCTTTAGAATTTTTCACAGTTCAATAGCTTTAGAGATTTGAACGTGGAGGTGTCATGAAGAGTCATCAAAACGCCAAAGTGGGTAAAAGATGGTCAGCAGCTCCCAAAAGCTCTGCTAACAGAGATTTAGTACTGCGAAACGATTAAGTGCCAGGAATAATCCATTCCTAAGTGTCGCCTCATAATTGCAATATGGATAGGTCCCACCTCTTTCACTTTTGAAACTAATTTTTAAGCATAATTGATACTATGAGAATTGATGAACAAATTATACCTATATCTAAACCATGGTAACTACTTGAAGTCTTACATTTACAATACTGATTTTATTGAGTTCAACCACTATTTGCATAGGAAATTAATTGGCGATCGGCAATAAAAGGAAAATAACTTCTTAGCTACTAAAAAAAGTCAATTTATAAATACAAGGTCTATAAGTTCTATGGATATAAGGTCTATAAGTTGACATCATTGAGACTATACCCGATAGAAGAATAAAATATCTCAGACATTTCCATTGTAAGAGTTAAATATGTACCTACTAAGCAGGGGTTGTCAGCAATACGAACTCAGTATTACATATGCACGAATTTAGAAATGCTGAGGTATGCAGTTAAGTGGAATATAAAATTTAATGAGTTGAAATGTGGTTGAAATAGTGGATAAACTGAGGAGGTATTATCAATGGTATTAAAAAAGTAAATCAAATTTTAATTAAAAGCAGAGGTTAGTAACTACTGCGTCTCTTGAGGAATAACAACTATGAATACAACCTACTTTGATCACCTTTATTGCGGAGCAATGAGCTAAAGCAGACCAGTACCAAAAAGAAAACATACGTTGAAGGAAAAAACTAATTCAGAATTGATACATCCTCTACAACGGAATGAGAAATGGTTCCACGAAAGAATCCCTCAGTGTGGACCTAGGCGCCGCAATTGAAAGTTACATCTAAATCGATGAAGCCAAATGCGTCATCACGCCATCACCTCGAAACCAAACGTTAAGTAACAGCTGGATAACATTTTTTTCTCTCTTCATTGGTATGAGTGACGTGGAACGAGGATTCTCGCAAAAAACTGGATCATTTTAAAACCGATCCACGTGATGGAAGGGAGGCGGAAACGAGGAGGATCATTTAGCGGGCTTTTGCCGGAGAGATCGTAATGATAGCGATCGATGGATCCACTCTGTCAATGAGTACGTGATGCTGCAATGCGCTCAGGATCATGTGCAGTTCAAGGCTATACTTCCCGAGGAAATTATAGGAGTCACAGCTTTGAGGCCTACACCTTGGAAGTTAGGTAGGATACAGGAATCTGGGAATTCTCAAAGACCAATACGGAGGAACCAGTTCGATGAGGTAACGGTTTTGGCAGTAGCTGTGCAAAATTGTGGACTCAAGACTAATTACCAACCTTTTGTCTCGCTTAACACGCGGTAGGCAACAACTGCTTCCTGATTGAAACATTTTGAAATGGTGCAAGGAAGCTAACAGTAAAGCGGTAATGAAAGTAATGCAGAGCATAACTGTGGAACATATAAAAGAAGGGTTGAAATTTAATAACTTTGGGTAGGCAATAAGGTACTACATGCAGAAATAATTGTAGACATAATAGGTTACCCACAATTATACATTACTAGCATTCTCGAATATAGGGTTTCAACGCGGTATCATTAACATTCATTTGAAACACTATTCACTATAACACTATTGAAACACACTTCATTTGAACTACTGCTGTCGTTAGGGTTGGTTAGGTAATTTCGGTAAAGGTTGATAGGATTCCAGGGAACGCTGAAGCGATAGAGGGGAAACATCCGTTTACATCGTTCTGATATAAATGGAAAACGAAATGGCGCCAGACTATCGACCCATCCGGGAAATCTGATAGTAGTAATGAAGTCCTTGACGTTCAAATAATTCGCAGATTATTTCTGTAATATCCTATTCATTTCTAGCATTCAAACCTCAAATCTCAGTTCGAAATGCAAGTACATTAGCCACAAAACATGCTAATGAGCGTTTCCATCTCACCATTATTTTTCTAAGCTTCGATTATAAAGTACCATCACTGAAACTGGTCCGGCAATATTTTTATGGCAATAAATGTGAGAAATGTAATGTACTTGTATGCCGTAATTTCAATGTGTAATAATTGCCTAATTCAGCTGATAAAAGTAATGAATGCATCACCCCATGTGCAACAATGGAAGAAGACATGTTATGAATTAGGGATAAGACACACGTGGCGGTTATTGTCGAGACGACCGCTGCGGAGCGTCGCCTTATCCGGGCCACGCGAACACGAGCGGCCAAGCTCGGTAAATGACGAGTCAGTTAACTTGACTTCAGTATCCTTATTGCAGTGAAGGAGTGAAGATGGACGTAGAGGAAGTTGCGTTGCTCTACCTACTTTACCATAGGCAAGAGAATCGGAGAAAGCAGCGGCCGTTTCGAGACGTAGTTGATGACACTGCTTCAAGACCCAATAGGAAAGGACTATCAGAAAGGGACAGATTTGCTGAAAAATTTTTCTGCCTTGGCAAGATAAATCGATTAGCGTACAAAAAAGTTTCTGAGAATATTTTTACTGCAGAAACTGCTCTAAAAATTGTTTCAGCTGTACAGTGCGTACACAAAGACCAAACTAACATATAATTTTTACAAATTAAAATTTAAAATTTTACGTTTGTTTTTTCATTTCTTCGGATGAAGTCTCACCAACAAATATTATTACTACTTCTTCCCACGCATGTTTCTTCTTGTCCCTATTTCCGTAATCATCACTCACCATGTTCCAGATAGAAGGCCTTTCTTGTATAGCTTGAATGAGCTTTTATATCTATATCTACGACATACCCTGCAAGCCACCTCGAGGTTTTCTGCGTCAATCAGAAATTCGCCTTTCATTTTAGCTATAGGAGGCAAAATAAGTATAAAATTTGATAGTTGCACAGCGTTTAACCTTTGCATTAATCTACTGGAATGGATTGCATGGATCTAATTTGTTTACAACCAATTACCAAGCAAAGGATATTAAAAAGAAAACAAAGTGTAGGGGTCCATTGGAGTGCATGCCCATATTGCACTAGAGTGCATATCTGTAATAATTTTCTCACTCGATATCTACGAGGACAAAATTATTCCTTATAAAATATGTTAATAACACGGTGATAAACGAGTAAACAAAGCAGTGATTCAAATACTGACTCATGCAATATAAGAACTGGCATTGCCAATTCAGTGGCGTCGGAGTTGGGTGTCAGGAGGGGCCGGAGGCCACACCCTCAGAATTTGCCCCGGGCCCTTGAGAAATGAGTAGCCATCATCAATAAATATTAAATTTCACTTGTTTCCAGCTTGCTTTTTCTCTTCTGACACATTTTCTCACCCCTTCATATGCTCTTTTAGCGAAATTCTTTTCTCTACTACCTCGTATTCGCTAGAAAAATCAGGCCCTTTCCTTAGGATTTCATGGTTGCCCCCCCCCCCCCCTCCCCTCAGCGAAAATAGTTCCGACACCCCAGTGTCAATCCTAATATTACATAAAGGCCACAATTAATTAATTACCCAACATGGTTACAAGATTTTTTCTTCATTAATATTTGGTATTTTAGTACCCTTATCATGGTAACCGGCTGTACACATAGGTGCGGATCAGTTCAATGTAAGGATTAAAAGTAACTTATCCATCACCTTTGATGCTTTTATTGCCAGACGTTGTGCGTGTTAGGGAATCTGGTTAGTCTGGCGGTGGTCGACTAAACCGCCGCCGCGGCGAAAACCGCCACGTGTGTCATAGGCCTTATTGGCGTAATCATCTGCGAGACTAATTTCATCACAACTAAAAACCACGAAATAGGAATCAGCTATTTGTGGTTTTTGGCAATAAATAAAATAATCAAATCACACTTCTAGATGCATGTTTGCATGAGGTGAAAAGAAAACCAAGAGGGTACTCGAACTTAAAGGAGTAACTAATTGATTGCATATTTTTCTCGTTTCACAGTAGCATAACTACCAGTTCGCTTACATAGACGTTAATTTCATCATGAGTGATGTGTCATTTTCCATTTGTTATAGGCAGTAAAACTCAAGGGGAATATTTGCATGAGTAGTACATTAAATCCCAGCACCATAAAATTTTTCCATGCAAAAGATTTATAAAATCTGCACTGAAAGTATGCAATACGCATGATCAAAAGTTCGACTCAATCAAGGAAATTTAATACTATTTGGAAATGAATTATCATGAAAGGATTGGCTATGCTTTGTACGGTCAAAAGAAAAGAACAACGCTTAGAACTAATCATACGCAAACAACAAGGAAAAAACACTTGGTATAACTCCACAGAGAATTCATGGACACCGACTTAGGTTTCAATGGACATTACATTAATCATCATCAGTAATTTCAGTTGAAACCTACATCAATGTCAATAAAATTTCTGTGGATTCATTACAAGTGTTTTTTCTTGTTCTTAATATGCGGTTCCACGAAGTGAAGCCAAGAGATTTAGTTTTTACTCAGTTATATGCATTTAAAAATATTCTTGATGCCATGCCATTTATTAAAGCTATCGCTAAATAATATACCATAATATTTAGTGATTGCTTATTTTTTATTTTTGAACATATTATTTAAAATGAGAATTTATAATAACAAATAGATATTTATTATTATCAATTAACAATCGGACTTCACTGTAATAGCAACTTCGGCAAATAAAATGTTTAGCATGATATTTTGGCTACATTAAAAGTACTATCACTTATATTTTTAGTGGATTAAGAAGAAAATCGGAAAAATGATCATTATTTCTTAACACTCATCGACCGTTTTATATCACGTACATTGTATCAGGAGTCTTAATAGCAGATTGAACACACGCAATAGTTTCCAAAAGAGTCAATGATGTATTTGGTAATCATTAGAAAAAAAAAGTGTGACTTATTTTCTCTTGTTACCGACTCATTTTAAAGGGATTCCTTTAAGAACATACGTTTTACGTTGCATAAATATTCTTGCAAACGTAAAAATTAGGAAAAGTCAAGACCTATTTCAACTAAGAATTTACAATCAACAAACGAATTTATCTTCTGAGCTTCCCAATGGAAGTTATTATGTTCTATTATTAAATTATGATATATTTTGAAGAATGGTATTCTAAGATTCTCTTACGGAACGCAATCTTTTCATACTGAATTATTCAGACTGCCACTTTTATCAAAAGTAAAAACAATATGCCTTTGGAAATATAAATTTAGATATGTTTTTTTTCATTTATTTTGTTCTAAATCTCCTATCACTAGATTTTGATGCTCGATTACGCGTCTCAAGACATTTTAATTCTCAAAACTCAAATAAATTATCTCTAAATAACACAAATCAAACGCAAAACTCTAAAAAATCTCACTCTGTTTTTGGAGGATAAAAAGCTATGAACCATAAGTTACCTAAACAATCTGAGGATTTACAACTTAACCCTGGTTATAGAAGGTTTAACCATAACGCTACCTGCTTCCGGGTGTACTTTTTGGAATGAAACCACCGTGAGGTTACGAAAACATTGCAATATTCCACGGTTTTTTTGCTACCCGACCGGGTTCAACGCTACCGCTTCATTATCAAGGGTAGTACGGCACCAGACTTTCCCTCATTTTGACTCTCAAGTAGAATATTTATGATAATAGTATAGATGTTCTTTAATTAATATTTCCCACTAATGAGCTATCATTAATCAAAGGTAAATTCCCACACAGTTTAGATGCATACGTCACCAACGGCATGGACTTTTGCGCAATCATAGCCCAGCCATAGCGCATTGAGAGCGATCAGCATGAAAGAACGAAATGCTGCACATAGTAAGGCTCTGTTTATTTAAAAATATAAATAATATCTACAAAACACCGCTAGATTATCAGGAAAATTCATCTTTTCAAATAGAAATTCATCAAGTTAAATTTTAAGACAGTAACCGAAGGCAAGTGCTACTGTCGAGGAATGTATATTCAAAATTGAGTTTCAACAACTATCATAGTATACCTGCCACAAATATTGACACACTTTTCACCTGAGCTAGGGTATACCGAAGGAAGATTCTGCTTACTAGTCAATAACTCTACTCCGTAAAATAGCTTTTTGCGTTTTAGCTGTGCCTACCCCCCTAATAACCTTGTATATTTTGCCAAACGAAAAAGGCTGACCCCAAAAAGGACATGAAAAGGGAGGAGTCGGAGCATTTTGGAAAACAAAACGTTCACCGGACGGGCGGTGGAATATAAGGGTAGAAATAAGTGGCAATCAGGAAACACATTTGTGTAAGATGGTTGAAAGAGTGTAAATGACCCTAGTATACATGGAACACACTGAAAGGTGGGAGGGAAGGAAATAATCAAAGAGTAGGTTATTGTGTAAGGTAATCAGAGCATGATGAAATGGACTTCGTTAATAGTATGTCCTGTCTTTATTCATTTAGCTCCCTTAAAAACCCTTTCGTGAAACACGTTTCAAAAGGGTGTGACTCTTACGTTTCTCTCCATTTTCAGAAATGATCAATGGGTCCATTTATTTCATGGCCAAACATTTTTAAAATTAATTAGTTCACTAACAGGCAGTTAGAAAATGCTTTCGAATTTTGAGGCCACTCAGTGCTTTCCTCATGTTCATCTTCAGTGAACCCATTCCGTTATATTCTTATACGCCATATCTCATTTCGAGGTATAAAAAGCTAACATTTTTTGGTCACGTCAGAGGACTTAAAAACTTTCCTGTAATGAACCTTGATACTTCAAAATGAATGCTGGTAAAAGAAGACATCTACGGCGAGTTTGCTTGTGATAGAGTATGGTGAAGCCATGGTGAAAATGGCTACCGTAAAACCATAAATATAGTATAATGGCTTCAGCTTCAGGAAGAGGCAATTTATGCAGCCAAATAATTCGTCAAATTTGCGCCTAAGTTAATTACTCAAACCATATCTCTTAACATCTTTGATCCTTATACAAAACTATTTTGAAAAAAATACAGAATGGAGTAGTTGAAAAGACGTGTACCATGGTAGAAGATTTGAACAGAATGGCCATGTGATATAAAATCAGGAAAAAACTAAGTAAAAAGAATTCACATTAGTTAATTAGAAAAAACTGTCTATGAAATTTGACTGTTTATTCACCTGAATTGTATATAAGGATTCAAACACAGATGGATGCATTTCACTATTCGAAATAAGCAGATTGTACTGAATTTATTAGCGTGATTAACACTAACATCAGCAAAATTATCATCATTCAATTAAATCTAAATTGACATACATCAAAAAAATCCACCTTCCAACAAACATGTAAGCTATAACAAAAAACCCGTATATAATGCATTGTGGTCCAATAGAATATTTATAAGCACTCTCAAGCAGAGAGCAGTGATGAAACGTAACTTTACGATGAAAGCAAATGAAAAGTGGTCCCTCATTCTGGTGGAATAAATCCCTTATTCCCCTACCCAGAGGTTAGGGATTTCAATAAAATGTACTTTTTCAATTACTTACTTTATCTAAGGCGCATCACATACTAAGCAAAACTTATTAAGTTCTCCTTGAGCCACATGTATTGACTTTTCTAAGACAATTGAAGTAGAACGATAAACATTTCCCAGTATCGAATGGCCGAGCAAATGTCGCTGCGGATGAGAATACGAAGCCCACAAATAAAACTTGGACTCCCGTTCAACTCGAGAAGACCCAATTTTCCAACATACTCCTGCCGAATGAATTTCACCACACGTCTCGAGGAAGTGGGGCTTCGAACCTTATCCTATCCCCATCCCTTCCATTCCTATCCTTATACCTTTCCTCCCGGTCTGAAGCGCCTATTAGTGCGGAAACAGACTTGAAAACACCCATGATGATTTAACACGTCTCGAGAAAATCGTTTCTCGGTATCGCTTCATGCAAAAAAAATGGGCGCCCTCTTCCTCACACAGACATGGAGACCGTGTCCTTCCACCTTCTTGAAGGGTTGTGCACGAACCTCCAGTGACCACACCGGCGGACCGAGAGAGTGTGTCGCGGGAGGGAAAGTGGCTACCGGCACGCGAAAGGAGGAGGACGAGCCGGAGAAGAGGGACGGTGGGGGTGGGCGGCGAGGGCGTTGGACATTAAGGGCGGAGCTGGTACGCTCTCCCGCGAGGTGGGAGAGCGGAGATAATGCGAAATGCGAGGACGGGCGTGGAGGGCAAGGGGGTGGGGCGTACAAGTCTGGGGCGCTTGGGGGGATGGGTGCGCTGGACTGGTTCCGCGACGACCGAGTGACCGGTGGCCGCCGCCACTGCCCCCGCCCCTGCCCTCCCCCGCGGCAGGACACCGCCCTGCCGCCACTCGATCAAGTGGACTAGATTCGCCGGTCGCGGAAGCTTTAAGTGAGAGAGAGAGAAAAGATTTTCAAGCGATCTCGAGAGAGAACCACCTTCCTCCAGACCTCCCGAACACAACTTATAAGCCATAATACCCCCACTCGCCCGCAACATCAACAACATTTCCCCAACCCAGCTGTTATAACCCCGCCCTTTCCAATCCATCCCACCTCCTTTACCACCACAAACACACGCACACACACCTTGCGCCTATCTCCATCCCTCCATCTCCGCTGCCTTTTCTTTATTTCTTCTTCCCCGGGATCCAGGTCTCTCAGCAGTGAACTGTGTCAGGAGACTCCGACGCACGCGTGCCTTGTCGCGAAATGAAAGACTTCTCGGAATGAGGGAGAAAATCAGGACCTGGGAAAGCTCGAAGTATCCGCGAGTGCCGCCAAAAGCACGAATATATCAACTTCCTAACAATTTTTTTGTGGCAACATTACGAACGGATGTTATGACAAACGGAGCAGGTGGCACATCATAAAATATAGATCTCTGAGGCAGGGAGGGAATGTGATCAATTTCGACAAAATACCGGTTTCAAATGAATTTATTGTGGTGGGTAATATGATGTGCCAGCAATGCGAAAACCGTTACACAATGATTTCTACATTACGTTAAATCAATTCATAAAACATAATAGTCGTAGGTAATATCTTCTTCACAAGCCAGGAAGATGCAACTCTAGAGGAGGAATTTTGATGTTTAAATCAAATTAAATGATTTCAACTCATATATCAATTTGAATTCCAGAAATTAACGAGCACGGTTGAATAAAATCAAAATTCTCAGAAACAGTAGGTTTAAAAACTAGCGAATGGCAAGCATTCAAAGCCGAAAATCACCTGGACATATTCTACATTACACTCAATCTAATATCAAACATGAGGAATTCTCTTCTCAAATGAGAGTGCATAAAGAAACTATCAAATGAACATCATAAATAAGACATGATTTGAAGTAATAAGCAATATTCAAGGTGGCCGAACACATATGTTTGTGCAGTAATGGAGAAGGGGTTTCGTCTGTAAAAAGGAAAAATACGTCGTTTTTACCAACAGAATGTTTCTTAGCTGCAAAAGAGAATTTCTTATTCCGGTCTCGTTCTGTCTGAGAAAGAAACAGCGTTATATATTTTACCTTTCCTTCCTGCGGGCTGTCTCCAACTTAACTTTCCTTTGCCATCTAAGCGCTTAGTAAAGTTTGGGCTCTGAATAATTCCCGAAGCGTTTACAGTGAATGATCTTGTTTTCTAAAACTCGCTAATCTTGCAAGCAATCGGCGCTCCTTAGTGGAATTCCTGCTAAGATCTCACTGATATTGCGTTGAAAGTTCCAAGGCTTCGTTACAATTATCAGTAGGTATTCCTCCAGTCGTTGATAAATTTTACCTAAATGTTAAATTAACCCACCTGGAAAGGTACATTTTTTCTTGTTCGTAAATCAAGAGAAAGCGAAAAATTTCAACGATAAGGGTACAGCAAGTGTTTGGCTACCAAACAGTAGAGGCATTTATGATTATATCCAGATTAACTTAGAGAAAATTATTTTTTAATGGTAATAATGACTTCTGAAGCACAAAAAATACTCAGAAAATGAAAATTGTCTACGTTAAAACACGTGTGCGTGTTTTTGAATGTATCAAGTATTTTCTTATCTCAAACGTAGTTTAACCGTTCCAAAGAAGTGTGTACCATTTATCTGTAAATTATATTAGTTCATAACATGGGCAAAGGTACATCAGAACATATGAAATGACTGTATATCAATGAAATTCTTTATTGCTAACAAATTAAATCAAATAGTTTTATCTTGTACTATAGAAGTTTGATACGTGAACTGTGATCACGTTAGAATGTATCGATGCCTTTGTAGGCGCATACTGAACTGGCGAACGTAGGCGCGAATGTACTGCAATATCTTAGCCATCACGGTTCAAGGGAAATAAATACGATGCCACTGACCAAAAGATTTTATGATTATTTGCGTGGGTTAAGAAGTGACTGAAATAAATTCATAACGTAGTGAATAAAAAAATTAAAGTTTCGTATGTTTTAAAATCATAATATTTCCAACGGGTTATTCACAGTAATATTGTCAAAAAAGTATTCCTATAAGACCACTAATATTTCGAAATCAATAAACGAGTTCTTATATCCCAGTGACTCGAATAATAAGACATTTAGTACAGTATTAAAAAATTCATTCTTGTGTCGCTTTTTGAAAGAGGTAGCGTAGAAGAGACAGCTTATAACAGGTGCTACCAACTTGGCTCAAATCCAATTCTATATAATATTCCTTCTTCTCACTCCATAGCGTTTGTCTGCCTATGCTTGCCATTGCAATTTTATATTTCTATCCGACGCGTGTGCTATCGTCACCAATCATACGTCCATATAATTGATTGAGAGTTACGTAAATGAAAAGGTTCAACACATTCCACACTATGCATTATTATTTTTATAAGAAATGACTGATAATAGTTTTTGGCACTTGCTTTCCATGAGCAGGAAATATACAAAATCAAGTTTTATTTTACCCGCTGCTTCAGTTACTGCCGATCAATTTCTACTACAATTTAAACATCTTCGTTCTTTCCATGTAAATAATGCCCACATACCAATAACAAGATTAAATGCGATGACCCTAAATCAGACGGAAAAACAATTACTGAATATACGACTGAAAATATCGCAACCTCTCTTATCTCATTGGTTTTCAAAAATCCAATGCGCCGGCCAAAGCATACCGTCATTTCACGAAAAAAATTCCCCCTGCAAAATTCTTTCCCCATGTCCCGTCAACTCCAATAACTTTCATCTCGCAACATATAAATGACGGCCATCAATTCTTGACTATAAAACGTCCAGAAATTTGACATGGACATTTTCATTGTTTGTCCCCCACTGATTTAATGCCACCGCGGGAGAATTTTTATGCCCCTCTAAACCACCCATTTTAATCAAATCCGCTCAGACCGCGGCCCGACGGTGAAAACCAAAGTTTACGCACAAAAAATATATTAATAATCCACAAATTCCTCCCGGGAGAACTATAAGGACCGGGTACATGCCGGGATATAAGAAACCAGGGACTAAATAATGCGCGCCCACATTTTTATCTTTCCGTATTCTTCCGAAACTGAATTAAATTCAAGCATTAATTCGCGGGGCTCTGTGGGGTTTCCTTCGGTTCCCTTCACCTGGACTTCCCCGCGGGGAGAAAGACAAGGCGCCCACTAAATCACGCACGGCTATGTCTCTATCAACGCGGCGCGACGGGGGGTGGGCCCGGAAATGCTTGAAAGGGATGCACGCCGGACGATGCTTCTCGAAGGAGAACCTATCCCCAAATCCACCCACCGGAGTTTTATATCCTTTTGAATCTAATCCGTTAGGCCACCGTGAAAGCGTAACCTACGGCAATACCACCTGACCACCAATTTCATTGAAAAATCTTTACATTCATCATGAATCCCATCATTTAATTCCCTTTAAATCCTTAGAATGAGTTGATATTTAGAGAAATATTTGAATAAAGTCGTTTTATTTGATGAAATGAATACAAGTGGAAGCCATAAAGATGACATTGATGTAGTGCACGTATGTATCTTGTGAACCAGAACGAAAAAAGAGGGGGAGTTTTACCCATTCATCAATCCCTGGGCAGCCATCCTCCAACACACTTAATAATCTTATGAATACCATCGTCTGTATGCTGGAGAGACAGTGCCAGTTAAGGCTACACGCCTTGCAGCATTAATAGTTCAAGAACTTGATATTTTATTTCACGTTTATATTCCAGCCACCTGAGATTTTCACATGAAAATCGGGAATGGTACTCTTGCCTCGCTAAAGAGTCAAAATTATTTAAACGGATCTTGGAGAAGGAGAAGAGTAGACTGATTGAGGGCAAAGGCACACGCTATGGTGGAAAGAAAAGAAAGTTTTATCACCAAACTTTTCCTACATTTTGATTGCTTAAAAAATAGTGACACAGAAACACGACAGTATTTATAACGGATATTACTTCATGTACAACCAAAGCTAAAGCGTAGTGAAAAAACATGTCACAAGGAACACACATTTCACCGCCATAATTTATTAACCTTGTTCGAATAAAAAAAAGACGCTTTGGTAGTTTTATTTTCCGTGAGCATTCGGATTCCAAGAGTTTTAAATGATTTTAAAATTCCCATTTTATTATCAAATTTGAATGGACCGGGGGTGGATGGAAGATTAGGAAAGGGTAGGCACGGCAAGAAGTAGAGAAAAAGAAAATATCAGGAGGGGACCTTAGCGAAGAAGGAACGGCTTCCCCGCTGTCTGCGAAACCCAGTTGAGAACGAATAGGAATGATAGCTTGAAACAGCAATAAAATAAGAAGTGGACGAGGAGACTTTTCGAGGTGAGGTTGAGGGAGGGCAAGCCGGCTCCCGCCACCCACCACCTAGAGGCAATCAAACTGCGTGGACCAGGGAGATGACAGAAGGGGGAGGAGGATCTCATCTTGACCGTCCTTTGAGTTTAGGGAAACGTCAGTCAGTCTGAGGCCGGGAGAAAGGGGAAGGCGGAGGAAAATGTGGAAGAATGGGAGCAAACAACGAGTGGATATTGGAATGGACTGAAAGAAACGGCATGGGAAGAAGATTTAGAGCTGGAACGCATTTTCCAAGAGTCAGCTTGAGCTTTGAAGGGAGTGTCCGTCGAAGAATAGCAAGCTTCTCACAAAATACAAAGTAGATAAAGGTTATAGGATGAATTCACTACCGACATGAAAACAATTCATGAGTTGATTGCTCATCACAAATCCCGGAGTGCAAGTTTTCCATGTGTTCCACGTCACCGCATTTTTCAGTAATTTCAGGTTTGCATTTATATGGGCAACAATAATATAATTATTAGGAGTCCAGCTGTGGAAAAAATACTACGAGTTTGAAAAAAATTCTATATATTTTAAGTGAGCGCAAATAACTGATGCGATTGGAAAGGATTAGCCTTATTATTTAGATGAATGCAACAGGACATACTTCGACTACTCATTACTAAATGTTTGCAAGGATTGTCACGCCAAAAGCCCCCTGAAATTGTTCTTAACTCTAACATAATATGTCCTCAGCCTTGTGATGCACAAAATGTACAAAGTTTTTAAATGTATAAAGAAAGTTATATTTCCATTTTCAGTAACAGTTTGCTCATCTTCATAAAGAAGAAATTTATGGATAAATATGCATTTCTCTGAAATGGATAGATTCGGCTTTCACTTGGTGAAAATTCATGTTGAATAAGAAGATGTAAATTTTCAAAGACTTTTATTTGTTGGTACAACGCGTTTCGACGCTAAGGTAGGTACTTGAAGATGACGCCTAAACGTCGAAACGTGTTCTACCAACTAATAAAAGTCTGTGAAAATTTACATAGGTTGCATCTTCATATTCATGCATTTCTCTCAAAAATTGGCCCCAGATGAGGAAAAATGTGACGCAGGTATTTATTAAAATGTCTGAAACAATACCTTTCGCATTTATGTGTTAAGAAAAATAACTACAAGGCCTTCTGTCCTTTAGAGCACAAAAAACTCGTGTTGAGTAGGTTCAGCAACAAATGTTAGTTATGACGGAAGAGATTATAAGAGGAATGTGCTCTATAGAACGGTATTATACAGTCGATGGGTTAGTTAGTTATTCAGGGGAGGCGATCGACAGCTGAGGTCATTTGCGCCAATAAGGATAGGTGGGTAATTGGGTATGGTAGGAGTTTTCAGGGACGGAGGAAGGGTGAAGAGAAACCAAGCGTCGGCATTACCCTACTCTTAGCGAAAGGCGCCAAGGGAACCACGGCTTAACGTCCCATCCGACGGACGGAGTACTGAACTTGAAATGCCCTCCACTAGGCACTCAAGTGGGGACTGAATAATGACATTTCCACTAAAAAATACGGGAATCGCCCTGCACCGGGAGTCGAACCCGGTCCCTCGGGATGAAAGGCCAGGACACCAACCAACACAACAACCCGATCCCCATGATACGGTCGAGAATCGACTTCGATTTAATACGCATGCCATTTTATGATGATATGCCAGCCTGTGCTAATGCTAGCCATAGAACTGTCTTCCGTATGCATTACAATCTCACCGCATGGATTGCTTCAATGCTCATTTAATCGTGAAATTATAATAAAATTTATTATAATTCAGCCCTCAATATACTTTCTATATTTCCTCACATCCGATTAAGAATCTTCGTCTTCAACACCCCGTTGAAAAAACTTCTAAAAATGGATTAAGTGTATTTTAAACAGTCTCACCAATACGTCTCGAAATCTGATATGATTTTTATTTCCTGGGATTCTTGTGACTGTTAAGTTCCGAGGCCCCTGGTTTTCTCCACCCTAGTTTTCTTAGAGTACTAAATAGAGTTTATTCAGCATTTCGTTTCCGAGTGTAGTACAAATTCCACAATTGCTTCCTCTTAAGTTTCTTCTTCTTCCGACTTGGAGTTTTTTAATTTAATATGACTGTGCATCGAGTGCTCCTGATCATCCGTGCTGACCATCTTTTGAGAGGCTCATGTTGCCAAAACTGGTATGAAATGTATGAGACAAAGTATGAATGAGTAAAGGCAAAAATTCGAGCGTTACTTATCCACCAATTTTTCCCTATCACCAGAGGTCAGAGATCACGTACCTCCACAAAAAGATCAGCCATCAAGGTAAAATTTTTTAAAGCTGAGAAGGGTGATTAAGATGTGCCAAGTGTAATTTAGGTTTTCCAAAAATTACAAAATTGTGCCACAACATTTTATAAACGGAGGTAGAACTAAATCGCCCCCCTGAGCTCTTGCACTAGGGATTTATTAGTTTTTTGGATGGGATTAGTGGGGGGGAGCGTTGGTTAAGGTCATTAGCTCTCATTTAGGAGAGAAGAATAATTTACTATAGGAAGGAGCGGAGAAATATTAGAGGGAAAACCGGTGTCGAGATTAGCCTGCACTTAACAAAAGGCGCTCGCTACTAATTAACATTCCTTCCATATGGAAGAGCTGAACTCAAGTGATTTCTACACGGCACGGCTAAATTGGGGGCAAGTAAACCTATGAAAAATCTAAGCCACATCCGGGTTTGAACACAAGTTCTCGAGAAGGAAAGCCAGAATTATAGACAACCAGAATCCCCTTTCTCTGCCCATCTTCATTCATAATTTTACTCACATTAGTGACACTAAAACGTAGTATTGCTCTCCTGGCCGTACTATACTAATATGCAACTAATAAATGGCACCAATCAGTTTCATGACAATCTCAGGATAAATCCCGGTACATAAATCAACGCTGTTAGTAATTATATTCAGGGAGTTCAATTGAGATGAATGCAAGTAATCGGAAGAAAAGCTTCATTACTACTACATTAACGAATTCACATAAAACGTCTTAATGATGTTTTAACGAATTCGGGACCTAAGAGCAAAACAAAATCGTGTAATTCACCTTAGAATTTCTTCATAGAGGCACTAACCTCGTGGTTACGTGTATCCCACCTGCATTGGAGAGGCATTTTTATACGAGCGGTTCCTTTGTTCTTTGGTGGAAGCATGTTTGCACAGTGAAGGAAGCCCGGGCGAGGCAAAGAGCCACGGATGAAGTCAAAGGGTTACTCCACACCGTGGGAACGGAAGCCTAATAAACATGGAGACCACGCCAAGGAAAGATTGTCTCCTCAACGGATGGTGAGACAGGTCCCCAGGAATATGCAAACGACAAAGGTAAAGCCTGCCTTATTTCTGATTTAAACATGGCTTAAAGGACGGAGAAACATGCGTAAACACGGTCATTGGTGTATTCACGTGATTCCTGAGTCTGCAGGGAAAACCTTTTGTCTTAATGGAAGGGCGTTCATGTTTAACATCTCCTTCGTCAGCTTTGGTATTAAGGGACAATTAATTAATGCCATCCTACCTCCTACTCCATCAGCATGCGGGAAAAATTCAAGAGACGACTTTTAGTTTTTTAAATTTAATATGACTGTTCATCAAGTGCATTACATTCTATGTGTATGTGAACCAAGGCTATGAGCTATTATATGATAATGGTGTCAAGGAATTAGACTCAACCGAAGCTTAATATCCCTCGATTATCATTCGTTGGAAGGGTTTTGTTTGAATCATTATGAAATTATTGTATTAACTACTTATTGCGCGCCACAGAAAAAAGAGGAAAACGAAATCAAGCTTGATTCCGAAGCTCTAGTATGAAAAAAATCTGAGAATAAATTGGATGGCAGTACATGTTTTAATTTAAGTATCAAGAATGATATTACAATACTTTATAAGTTTACATTTACTTTGAAGACTATACCTTTCAGCCGTAATGCGATACAATCCAGAACCGTGCATTTATTGAAATTGTGTTTCATTAAACCGGCATTTAATCTTTTCGACTCTAAGGAAAGTGAGAAATATTATTGTATTTATGTACCTACTTGAAAAGGCCACTTAATTTAAATTATGAACACTATATTTTATTTTCACTTCAATAAAATAAAATAATACAGGTATTTTCAGTCAAAGCCATTTATGTGTAAATATGTTCGAACGTGGGGGAATATCGTTAACATTTATTATCTTTGACCGAACAAAAATAATTAAATGTTCCATTGCTCTCAATAAATTTGGAACTATAGCCGCAATATCAAACTTTCATCTACATCTACATAATACCTTGCAAGCCACCATAAATGTTTGTGTCAGGGGGCGAATTCTCACAAAACATACACTACATATCATACATAAAATAGGATTAATATTAATATATTAGTCTAAACTTCACTACATACGTAAAAAGATAAAAATAGAAAAGTACGTATACAAAAACACGCTGTTAGTTGGGTTACCTTCAGGTCCTTATACCAACATGCAACTACCTAGGCAATGGATTGATTCACTCGTATTGGACATATTTACCACTATTCATGACCTTAATTGTACGATGAAAAAAAGGACATTTTGAATCTGTCAGTTCGGCAATCAATTTCACTAATTTTGTAGTCATGGTCCAGTCTACCATAGTAAGTTGGGGCTCACAAAATATTTTTAACGTTATCACTTAAAATATTATCTTGGAATTTATTTAAGAGATTGTCTAAATTCCAACCTGCGATCTGACAATGATTCCCATTTTAACTCATTTAATAGACTGTTTACGCTATTATGGTTATCGTATCGTCCCTTTACAAATCTTGCCAATCTTCGCTGCACACGTTCAAGTTCATTATTTAGACTTTTCCGTGCGCTCCATATTATGGTACGTCAAATTCTTCAGATTTAGATTAAGGTAACACCTTCCAAGAGTTCAGATCACCTCATAAGGCAACGAAGAGATATTGAGCACCGGCCACCAATAAGTTCTCTACGAGACAGCCGCGATGGCGATCTGGGAGTCGGGATTTCGATCAAATCATTTGTCCATGTCAGCTGCGTGAACTGGACCCTAAATACTGGTCTTACTAGGCCGACAGGAGAAAAAATATTTTTTTCCAAAGAGGGCGTTAAAATGTTCTTCCATCGTATCACTGCATGGGCAGTTCCAAAGATCTATTTTTTTCATTTGCGTATTTCCACATAAATAAGTTTATCGCAGTAATTACTAAGTTCTATGCGTATTAACCAATCGCCGCAAGAAGATACTCTATCCCTCCTATGTATTCATAATTTTCAAATACTGATAATATATCTGAGAACTAAGATTACATTATGAATGATAAACCTGGTGGCTAAAATCCGATATCGATGAATTAGCAATGAACAAGGAATCAGTCTTTACACTGTTCTTCATGCATTCGCATAAATTATACGCCCCACGAGGTACCCACTCCATCCCCCGCTCGCATCCTACTTTGCGAATTCTCACTATCAGGTCACATTTTAGTAATAAAATGATTTACTGTGAATAAGTACATTTTTGCTTACTCTTTTGAAATTCCACGGGTCCCTTCCTCCACTGCTTTGACACTTCTTCCTTTAACTATTTTCTCGAGCATCTTAATATTTCCATCAAGCCGCATATAAAGCCGTCATATTCCCAAAAAATCCAAATATCTGAGCCACACAGAGTCCTGCGCTATATACTTGTAGGTTAGAGTTATAATTTTCTCACATTTCCACTAAAAACTGGTAATCATTTCCATTGCGTCTCATTTCCAGCCAGTTGTTTCATTCCGTGTAGTTTCCGCTAAAATACAACGAATTTCTAGCCATTAGCCATTCTCATCGTTGACAGTTTTTTTCTATTCCTGATCTTGGGAAACATAAGAAGAAATATAAGACATTCGTTACACAGGTGTCTTCCTTCTCCCACAATCTCCTACTAGATAAATTTTTCAGCTATTAAAACTCATGCATATTTCTCGATTGTGTACGCAGAAACGCACTTCATCATCATCACTAGAATCCAACAGTAAATAGATATCTGTTAGAGGTGGAAAAACATTCTCTCCTCCCGTACTTCTGTTGCTTTTTTAAAAAATAACGAAATATATTTTACCAAGCGTTGTCTTTTACTAGCATTTCAATGTTTCTTTTCCTATAAAATAATATAATGGCTACAAAGTGGTTTGTTATAATTCTATCCATATAAACTCTCTCTTCAGACAGGATTTCTAAACGATTTCCTCTACTAAATAAGAGAAACCTTGAAAATATCAGGGATCGACCAAACTTCCATAGATGGAGTCTAATAACAAAGAATTCACAGAGACCCTTTTATGAAATAGTACATCCATTTTCAGTCTATGTACAGTTTTAGAATAATGAGTAAACATAAGCATATTTCGTATCGACAGAAGTATCAAGAAATCATATTTCCAAAAGGGAACAAATGAGTGACGTTATATCTGCCTATCTGCTCATGTTTCTATTTTATGTCAATGAAGGTGAATACATTCTTTCTCGCCTTTGAAAAAAGGCATTATTTTATTAGTTGTAATAAAAGAACTAGTGGTTCTAAATAACATAAAGTTATAATTATACTACAAAAACTTTAAACCATGTATTTCTCTCTGCGAATATAGGCCACTGTTGGCATTACATTAACATCGAGATAGCAGTTCCGAATGAACAAGTCTTCTGCAAATGCTACATATATCTTAATACTATTCATCATAGATGTTTACGTATAAATCAAGCGCAAAATTTGCCATTTATTACATAAAACTGTCACTAATAGCTTCAAATTGAAATTGTCACCTATGGATCGTTAACATTTTAAGCATTCTTGCAGTTAAGTACTGAATGAAATTAAACTTACAAAACAAACCTTTTTCTCTGGCCTATCTGGTTGTACTGCACTTTATCCCTATCACCATATAGTTTTTTTTTAGATTAATTTCAGTTTCCTCATTAGGCGATGCCTCTCATAAGAATGAAATATTAAAGCTTCAATAGTTGGGGTTGAAAAAGACGACTAATAACACAGTCAAGTAATTAATCGCGTACCACTCCCAAAGAGTAAGTAACGCGTTCATCTTCAAAAATCCTAATACTTATCTCCATCCAAAAAAGAAGTTAAATTAATAACTATTTGTGATTATTATTTAACTCTGCTCAGAGGAGTGATAGGGTTCCATTTAGGCCGACCTCCATTATAACCCTTTAATGATTACTGCAGATGACCCCTACATCGCTAAACTAGTTTACAACGTAGGTTTAACCAGCATAACTAGAAGAGTAGATATCGGCAAAGAGTTTGATCCTAAATCAATTGTGATCTTTGCCATTTTTCAAGGAATAATTAAATATTAGACTCCATTTTTCATTGTTGCCAGTAAATTTCATGACCAAAAACGATGGTGAAAGAAACATTTTCTTGCACCATGTTCCAATTTCCCTCTCTTTTTGTTTCTCTCCGTTCCTCCTCTCCTTCATGGAATATCCTAACATATATTCAGAACACGGTCGTGGAAGAAATGAGAGTAGGACCAACACAGCCATTGCTCCACCTCTCAGCTTCCTTTTGGGTCTCCCAATAAATCTTCCAGTCCAATTACGAGGTCCCAAAACAACATTCTCTTATGTCCAACGGTAGAGAAAGATTTGGAAAGGAATGAGAAAGAAAAAGTCAGGAGGATAAGAGAATAGCAGTATGGATAGATAGATTGACGACTTTGAATGAAAGCCTGGAGTTTAACGTCAGGGTGATATCCAAATAAATACGAATTAATTCAATTTAAACATATAGAGCAAGTAAGGTGACTGTGGTTTGAGGCATAGGCATCACAAAAATGCAAGCACAAATGACATATGTCTTGGAAATCACTGACGTAAGTTACGGTGAGAAATATTGTGATTCCTCTAAATTTGATACAAGGAGTTTTATCTATTACTACCGAACAACACGAAAAATAATGCGATATAACTGTAGCTGGATGTACCTATAATAGCATTGGAAAATTAGCTATGTCAATAGATAGTAAACACTATAAAACCAACATTCGCTCAGTTAATTACAACTTTAATTTCAAAATAAGAAAAATATGAATTTATCAAGATGGACATATGCAACATTTATGACTGAAATGTACGTTGTAAGGTAAGTATATGGAACAAGTGTCCAAAACGCACAGTGTATACTGTCATTATTTTTAAAGTGTAAAGATAGGGAAAACAGAACCTCATTAAGGATCGGAGAATTCCGCAGAGTGTGCTGTCGTTAATAATGTTTTTCGGGTTCGGCTTCGTGAGACATTTCGTCTGTGGTCCACTGATAAAGAGTCACACACAGCCGAATCCGAAAAAAAATATGAATGACAGTCTCATTCAAACAAAATTTACAATCCCAACATTGCAGAGTTAGCCACAAGAATCTTTTTCGAACCTCATGGATATATCGGGCACCAGGTCCCAGGATTCACCAATGTGAACCACATCTATAAACTGACTCCATAAACTAATTACTATTGCTGTAAAAATGTTTTCCTACTACTGCGGATAATTATTTCAATGCATTCTTACATATTTATGCAAAACTTATGTACCTACCTGAAGAGAAATATGAAATGTCCCAAAAATCTACAGCACGAAACAAAGTGCCTTGGGGAAACGGAGGAGGAAAACTCTAGCAATCAGTATCTGTCTCGGTATAAAATGATGCAAAAGGAAAAGAAAATTCCTATTACAATCAGTATCAGGAGAATTTCAGCGGCGCTTTGATGGCTAGAACGCTGCGCTAATTTCCTTCATTCGTCCACCGAAGTTTTTTCTACTTTCCTTCCGATGCACATCAGCCAACGGAGCAAGCAATAACAGATCCAGCACGAAGAGTCCGTGGGGCGGGCCAATGAGAAGGCGAAGGCGTGAGGGCGAAGATTTGCCAACTTCCCTCGTTTCTCTTCTTTTCAATCAGCGCCGTCGGAAAAGGGGCAGAAGGAATCGGGCCTTAATGGATAGGGAGAGACAAAAGGGGGGAGGGTGGAGATCTCTCCTTCTAACCATGCTTTAAGCAGCTCTAATTCCCCCTTCTCCTCTCCTCCACTACCATTTCCTCCATCCTCTATAAAAAAAGAGAATGGGGAGAAGGATCTGAGGCGTTTTAACGACGGCAATTAGGAGTGATAAAGGAATTTTATCCGAAATAATCTGAAGGTAATGAGGCTCAAGCGGAAAGAGGGATACGTGACGTGATTTTTGGGAATCCGAGTGATTTATTTGAATTCCAGCACGCCAGCAAACCCCCGAAAGCTTTTTTTTCCACAAAAACTCATATTATTGGGCAAGAAAATGGGTTAAGAAAAATATCGAAAAATCTTCCATACACCTAGGCATTACAGGTGGCAAAAAAGTGCGAATACTTTATATCAGATAGCATATTCTGCTACGCGGAAAAGAATACTCCATTGAAAGCGCAATGCATTGAAAAATTTTCTACCAATTACTTGGAAATGGTACCTAATTACTATCTAAGCATCATTTCTAAACAATGGGAAGTGATATTTAATTAATATAACCTCCTTTTTAAATGAGGAGTAACAAAATTATTCTGTCATTTCTGGCGAAGGTTTTTGCTGCGTTCCTCCGGAAGACTCCCAGAAGCCTGTGTTATTCTGTATTTTTTTCTATTTACCACGCAAAAAAGTAATGTGTCTTCAAAAGCATTATGGTTTGCCGTTTTAAAACTTCATTGTAAATAAACTGAAAGTTATCGGCTCCAAAATACTGCACAACAAATATGACAGCGGATACATAAGCCTACTGTCGTGGAAAAAAGTCATGACACTCGAGTTTACAAGTCAATGACAGTTGTACGCGTAGTCCCACATGAAAACAAGTTATATCAAAAATTAGCAAATTTAATTCTGCGTTTAACTGTGGAAAGTGAAAATTTTTATTTTAACTTGTTAAAATTTTATTGTCTGTGAAACAAAAAAAGTGCCGGTTTCCTCTCGTTAGCTTCACACCTCTTGCTGTTGGAAACATCGAATTAAATGTAAGCGCGCATAAAATAAACAACTGAATAAATTCTAAATATCGAGAACCGATTAGCCTTGTATTATCATAAGCTCCATGACAGGACAAGATTCGTATCGATATGACCACGCAGTACTGAGAAAATGTTGTTTCACAAAATTTACAAGAACAATTTATTTAAACTTTGATTATCTTAAAACTTTGCACATACGTTAACAACAAGTTCCGTTATGTTGTGTTAAAGTTTGGTTACGATTCAATGAATACTTTAAAAGTTATGAATTTTTAAAGTGAGCATTCCGTTTAAAACGGTGAAAAAACCGGCACTTTTTTTGTTTCACAGAGAAAAAAATTTTAACAAGTTAAAATAAAAATTTTCACTTTCCACTGTTAAACGCAGAATTAAATTTGCTAATTTTTGATATAACTTGTTTTCATGTGGGACTACGGGTACAACTGTCATTGACTTGTAAACTCGAGTGTCATGACTTTTTTCCACGACAGTAGGACAATGACTATTCGGAAAAAAGAGCGCCCCAATAAAAACGTGCTGAAACTTTCACGTATTCAATTCACACACGTGGAGCAAGAATTAATGGTTCCCTATGTACTAAAATATTAATATCCCGCTTCCATACATCTCAACCATGAATGTAGTAAAAGTGGATACTGTGACGAAATGCTAAATTACTTAACAACTTTATAGATAAAAGTGAATATAAGATAATTATGTAATATCATGTGGCAAAACGTGATTCTTTGGTGGATACATATAGAAAAAACAACTTTAACGAAAATGGTTTTAACAAACTCACCCTAATTTAATTCCTTTTTTCGGTAGCGATATTTGAAAAATAACATAATGCTATTCCTAGATAATTTTGAAAAGGCCCGTTTCACATAAAATGAGGTTTCAGATGGAAAATAGTAATATAAAAACTCTGAACTAACGACTTAAACGTGAAAAAAATTAAATAGCATCCCTAAATTCCTGCCAAAGATCAGGAAAATAATGATTACATCAGAAAGTATACTGAGGGAGACTAAAAGTTTTCAATGTCGACTGATAGCCATATCCAATACCTCGCATGTTTATAAGATAAATAAAGTTGAATTATTAAAATTTTCTGATGAATCAGAGTGAACAAATGATAGTAGCTAATTTGGAGTAAACAAAGGACAATAACCTTGGCCACACGTAAGCACATCGAAAAGCTTTTAAAAATCATTTAGATGAATGATCTACTGATGGAAAAGAAACACTTGTTATTGGAAACCTTATTTTTTATAAGCGTGTCAGAGGGAAAAATGCACACGACAATTCCTTCAATCAATTGTCCACAGGACCTTTTCAATGTAATATATATTAAAATTAAAAAGAATCTTATTAGCATTCGTAAAATATGCAACAACTACTCACGCGACTTCAATGTACCTACTTCAATTTTTAGCTGATTTTTATACTAATGGGATATTTGCGCCAAAGCTGATTTATATTTTACAAAGTTACACGGCATGAACCTCTGATTTTTCTTATCCCCCCTTAATTATACCGATTCTGAAAACAATTCATACGAATTATAAGTAAGTGAAAGTAGTGTAAGTGAAAGTAGTGCCAAAAGTAAGGAGAGTTGATCATAAATTATACACAAATTGTAATCACCTTTAAATGAATCGGTGGGAACAAAGTATGACTGAAATTATAGCAACATCGTTTTTCTTTCTTTTGATGAAGACATGATGCAAACCTTTGACTGATACTAGCAAGAAGAAACGATCCCATACCGTAAGCGATATCACAATTTTCTCGCAAAATATTCGATGGACGCCTAAATTGTTACCACCAATGAATATCGAGGCGCAAGTAGGTCATTTACTTTACAAAGTGCTCACATTCCATTCAAGTTCTTTCCTCTTGTATCAATCGACCGGAACTAAGCCCAGCGCTCCAGGCACGACGAAAATCTGAGGGTGCAGAGGTAAAAAGTTTGAGAGTGCTATAATTCGAAAGCGATTGGGATCTGCCAGGATAAAATTAAGTCGGGGGAAGGAAGGCATCCACGATATTTCCTGCCGGGTATGCCGGTCGGGAGAAAGAACATCATGAGACGGCACAAAAAAGGCGGAATACGCTCACGAAGCGAAGGGGGCGCTTGGAAAAAAATTAATCCAGGTCGACCGAAAATATCTGAAAAATATCAGAGGACGGGCAAGCTGTAAAAAAAGAAACAGGCTTTTCCTATCTGAAGCTGACTAAGTGGCCTCTGACTTTGTGTATTTAGAAAAAACCGCTCCACGAAAATCGTCGGTCGTCCGAAGACGAAAGAGATATGGTGACGAGACACCTTGGGCATTCCAAAAGGACCCATGTCTAAAGAGTCGTCCCCTACCTAGTCGAAAATACTCTATTGACGGTTCCCAGCTCCTGTTCAACATCTCGCCTCTGGATTGATGGTGATTGGATGATTTCTACGAGTCGCACTCGGATTTTTTTTGGTGCCTTGGACTTGAGACACTAGGAATGGTGGGAGGGAAGGTTTGAGGATGAATGAGGGCCTGAAGGATGAGCTTGGGGTGACTGAGAGGCGGAGCGGAACGGTAGAGCGTTCCAGAGCTAAGGGAAGCAGTGACAAAGCGTTTGGGGTGGGTCAACATGGGAGAGAGCATGAAGGTTGAGTGGGCAGTAGTGTAAGATAGTCGGCCAGGAGTGGAAAAGTGGAGTAAAATCCAATTGAGGATAAAATATTTGAAATGTAGATTATGAGGAAAAAAAACGTACCTCGATGTTTCAGAAATGCAATAAGGTCTAATTTAAACTATGTGCACAAAGAATAACGAGGTAAAGATAGATGGCATGTGTTGTGCCATGCTAAAATGATAAACTAGATCAAATTTACTCAAGTACAGTCACAATAAGAGTTTTGCACGACAATCATTTCAGTTCTGCGCCATATTCCACCTAGACGGTAAATAATTCAACGGAGAGTCCGGTTTTAAGAGGAGTATGGTGACTAAATCCATGGAATAAGTCCTTTCTTTTATCTGTTGTAGATACAATCCAGATGACCCATACAGTACAAAAAGGAACAGTTAATCAAATAGAAGGGTAACGTCACATTTCGGAATTCTTGTCTCATGTTGACCGTCTGGTAATTCCCCGTCGTTAACAAAGTAGCAAAATAAAATTAATTTAATGAATTTTTTGCCTTAATCGTGATGAAGAACTGCAGCTGAATTCAGTTGGGTAAATAAGGAAATGGAGATTTTTTTAATGAAGAAACAAACTGTTTACTTTCATTACATTCATGCTAAGTCATGAAAATCAGTCATGAATAAGCCAATGCAGAAGAAGCACGCTCGTGTCTTACGAACTGTTCACCTTTTGCCACTTCTTCCTTTTCAGGGTTCATGCAGTGAAATAATAGCATGTAATGTCTCCCTATCTTTTTTTATCTATCAGATTGTGGTGTCTTCTCATTTTCTTGATAATGACAAAAATTATTCTTCGGAAACGCTTTTGAGTTTCTCAAGACACTCAAGACACTGTCATTTTTCGGCTATATGAATTGATAATTTTATTTAATAACCTGTGTAGCCTCCTTAGCGATGGATTAGGCTAAGTACGGAGGGAAACGGATGAAGTTTGAAGATTAAGTAGGAACAGTTGCAGCAGTGAATTTTTCACGTTTCATAGCTTTTTCGCTAAGTAGGTCTCTTTATTTTGTTGCTGGAAAACAAGGAAAGATATTGATGGTACGCTAAATAAAATAATAAATACACGTCGTATCTTATCGTCTTCGTACCTTTCTGTCACTTTGTGAAACAACAAATGAGAAAAATGATGTGCTAGTTAACTAGAATGCATTCCGTTTATTGAGTTTTGAATCAAGTCTACATCTACGAGAACTTTATGAAAACGTAATAACTATCTGTTGAGATGGAACTGGATAAGAAAATTCAGCATAGAATTGTGCGGTTGTGTATTTAAGTAGTAACGTCAGTTTCTCAATTTCCCAACATTCACTTTAATTAATCGCTATTTATAGCAACAAAAGTTAACAATGGTACTGTTTATATAATTGAGAAACTCCAAAATACGTCAGCAGGCATTGCAAAAGAACTAAATTATTTATCCATATTTCCATCACTACCTAGTTTTCTACGCTCCCAGTCGCAAGATGTCAAAGGCAGAATGTATGAAATAATTACGAGGTATTGAGAATTTCATTCTAAATTTTGCGTAAAATGACCATTTACGAAAGAAAAACTTTACAGTAAATTCTCTTTTCCCTCAAATCCCTTTCCAGAACTTAATGCTGAAAATTTTATAGGCATTCAAGTTCGCTAATCCTTATTTCCTTCGCTATCTTAATCTAACTTGTACAATGCCTTTGAAGAAACTCCGTTACGCTCATGACACATAAATTTCACGAAATAAATACAACAGTGGAAATGTTTAGAAGTGATATCTTAAGAAACTCCGGCATCAAAAAGATCTGGCATATTCTGTCATAACTAACCATTTTCCAGCGTAACAGTAATGCTTGAAGGACATTCCCCTTCCAACATTTTCTAAAATCAAAACACCGAAACAAAAAAGGGTGAATAACTTGAAGCTACAGCGGTTGAAGGAGGTTGGAGGGAGGCGTGAGTAATATTTCAGAAAAAAAACTTATTGGACAGCAAGAGGTAAGTACATATCTGCTTTTATGATAGTTTCCATTTACTCAACATTAATATTGAAACCTCAAGACACGAAGTGTGAAGGCGAGTCATTATCGGCATCCGCATGTGTGGCCACTGGAGAGATTTTTCTGAGAACCCCTAGATTAGGTTCACTGATGCATCCTATTATAATATAGATCGTATTTCTAATTGCTCATATTGTATAAATATAATACAATCAATAAGAAAAACAGAAAAATCACAATGAGATTGCAATTAGTAATTCGATAAAGATAGCATCCCGAGTGGAAGAATCTTCTGTAATTATTGGTCATTGACTTTTGGAACAATATCTCTGTAAAAATTGGAGACCACCGATGTTAGGGCCTAAGCAGACGGGAGAAGGATTCAATCGATTTGCGACTGAATAACCTTGACATTAGTTTCAACATTTTCGTAGGGAGAGGTTTAAACTTATTCTCAAAAATCAATATGTTTCATTTCCTTGATGATATTTATGAGTTAACAAAATAATAAGTATGATTCGCGTTACGTCTGAAATATTGATATTGTAATAAGCCGACCGGGTCAGCCACGTAGTTAACATCCAACTTGGCAACCTAATGGTCGCGGGTTCGACAGCCGTTTCGAGCTAGTGGCTGTTGAGTTTGTCGGATTATATTTAGTATTAATTTATGCTAGGTGCCTTGTGATATTAGTAGTAGAAGCAACTTTAGTACAACTTACTAGAAACCGTCTCATTTAATTCCCAGGGGGAAATAATATAGCTTGCTATTTTTATAGCAAAGTTGATCATAAAAATGGCCTTCCACGTTTGACCCGTATTATTGAAAGGAATGAGACCTCAAAACCAATGAATGGTGGAAAATATTATGAAATTAATCAACAGATCCGGATTCTCAGATCTTAACACGGATAGAATTTGCACTAAAAGGTACAATTTAATATTTTTAGTTCCAACTAAAATACATATTATCCATATAATTTCGCTGCAAGGCATCAACCTCATTAATACGGGGGCCAAGTACACGAGGTGACGAAAAAGGTAGGAACAGGTTTTGCTTATATTCAATCGGTTGAGAGGTCGCTACAAGTGGCGGCTACTGATAGCTGATATTCCCGAGTCGATATACATGAAATATATGGCGTTGCCCCACGGTGTCAATGACTCGAAAGTCAGCGTTCAAGTTCGGAGAACTCCCGTAGAGCCATGGAGGTTAAGAAAGGAACAACAGTATCCCATCTTAAATAGCTTGTGCCAAGCATCAAGGCACCCCCTATTAGTCGTTGCAGGCGGTCGAATTGGTGACAGACAGAAAAGCCCGCTCGAGAGAAAGAGAGAGCCCATGCAACCAGCTCTTGACTGATCACGTCGCTCCGTCCGGGCCAGAGAAAGGGGCAAGGCTGGAAAAGGCTCCGCGCACATTTGTCTACCACACCCTCTCTCCGAGCCGGTGTAGTCGTCATTGCAGAAGAAGGTGTGTATATAAATGTGAGTTTTGAGAGTCGAGGGAAGAGGGAGTTTGCGGAGGAAAAGAGAGGGTGGGAGGAGAGAGCTGTAGAGGAAGACCACACCAGCGTGGGCAATTAGCCTCCCGACGGGCGGATCGCCGGGCGACCGCCCCCGCGGAGGCACTCTTGATTGAAGTCGGCATAACTTGCCTTCGGGACCCTCTCCACACCCCTTGCACTCTTTCCCCCACTTCTCTCTCACTCCCCCTACCCCTGAGCGAGAGGTTTCAACGCCCCCACAAACGCACACGCACACACGCAGGCAGGAGACGCGGGTACAAGTACGCGTGCAAGTTATCGTTATTGTGCGTAGAGCGGGGAGCAAGGCTGGATGTAGTGGTGGGGGGGGAGGGGGTGGAGAGGGGAAGAGGGATAGGGGTACGGACGGATGTGGGCGTTTCGGCGTAAGGGAGTGACGAAGGAGGGGTTAAGGGGGGAAGGGAGCTCGCGAGCGTGTTCCCAGAGAGCGGAAGTCACGAATAGAGCAAGGACACACTTTTGTAAGCTCGGTGAGCTATTATCACAGCCCTCGGGGGTGACCCGAAGAAGACAGTCATTTGTTTTAGTCTCCCTCACCCTACCTCCTTCCCGAGCCCCCTTTCGGAAGAGCATAGACTCGAGGGGACGACTCAAATCGACAAGAGTTCATAAATCCAAAACCAAACGCAACCCAGCTCTTCTTCTCCGTCCCACCCTTGACTGGTGCCGCGGACGGAGAAGTATAGAGTGTATGTGGGCGGGTGGGGAGAAGATGGAGGAAAACGAGGTGCCACGGAGGTGGTAAAGAAAAAGAAAAGGGATGCAAAGCGGCGCATAAAGCAATTTTTCCTCTCTTTAACAATCTGCGGCCGTCATAGATACAGGGGTAGAGATTTTTTTTTCAGCCAGCCGTAAAGAGAGAGGCGAAATATTTAGCGATAACTTCTTCCGGTGTCACCTTATTAAAAGCAATTTACTATTTATTTCCGCAGAGATTGCCCTCCATCTTCCACCGTGTCTGCCGACTAAACCACGGGGCCCTTATTAATTGTCGAACCGAGGAAGGTGCATACCCGATTGGCGAGCGATATAATTGGCGCAAATGAACCCGTATATCTCGACGAGGAGACAGTGCGAAGGCACGTTCCGATATAAGTTATGGGGCCTCGAAGTCGGCGTTTAATTTTAACTGGTCTATACTGGCGTTGGAAAAGGCAGCGGTGGTGTGATTCTTAAATCGCGCTCATTCAGCGCACGACAGGTATAAGGTCAATGAGATGAAGTTTGATAGGGAGCGAACTGCAATAAGTGGTGAAGATTTGATCATTTAATGGGTAATGTATTTTCACTTTAATTAGAGAATAAAACAGATAAAAACCTTGACAGCTTATCGCACCACTGAAACGATTTCCTCCTTTAACATACGGTGCTTTAATTTACTAATTATGGCTCTCATACATTCAACATATTGACCATAAATTTTGAAACTAAAATATTAAGTACGGAATACGTAAAATTAAAAAACAACTATGGTATTTTAACTGATATTTATACACTTCTATCCAATTTTCTCCAACCCTATTAAAGGCCATTTTTCAGCGCGGGAGATATAGCATTCCTTTGAATTTGGCATTGGCTAAATAATGTTACAATTAACTTCAAGATTTATATTATAAAAACAGATACTACCCGCACACTGCTTGAGATTCCCATTTGAAATACGTAGGCATCAATAAAATTTTATTTCGTCTTATTTGTTTTAATTTGCCTTGTCTTCGTTTTTTTTAGAATAGGCTTCTTTATACCCTATCAGAAAATTAAAAAAGTGCGAATCTCATAATTTTATTGGAATTCATCACATTAATGGGGATAAAACATGAAGGTGAAACAAGAATGGGAACAAAAAATGAGGTGAAACACTGATGGGATGATTTCCTCTAAATGAAGCTGATCGCCTACTCTGGCGAAAAACGAGAAATTCACCCAACAAACGCTACTAATAGGTAGCTGAGTGGGTATCATCAGGGCTGGCCAAACAGGTTTCCCATAATTGACAGCACCGTTTTTATTCTAACTTATGAGTCTAATTATGTCGATCAAACTGATGCGGGGTCTTTGACTCGTTAGGAAATACTTTCCAAAAGAAATGGGGCACGAAATGTTGACTGCAATTTGCAGCGCAATTTTAGCGGTGAGACATGTATACCAAAGGATGCCCAATCCTCTCTTAATATTTACTGGAACAACCTTTGCAACGGTAATGATGCAACATCTCAAGCTTCTACGGGGAGGGACAATTAAATGAATCTTCGCAATGATATTTGCACGGAAAGTGGCATTTCCTTATTAAAACTAGCAAAAAATTTTAATTTTTTGCCAACAATATTTTAGAATAAACATGCGGAATTATATAAATTGTAAGTCTTATGCAATGTCAAGCACTAGTTTAGTTGAAATTAGAGGCAAACAAGTTAAACATTTGCCAGTTTTTATAAGAAAATGAAATGCATTACTTAAATGAATATGAGATATATTTACATTCTTCTGCTCTTCAAATACTAAAGGTATCCACATACTAGGCTATGGTTACGTTAGCAGTTGCATGCGATTCGAAGTATCATGAAAAAAATTCAAGACATATCAAGGCTAATAATAACCTACCTATTAATAAAGCGTTAAAATGGAATAGACAAACGCAAATATACAGGAATCAAAATATGGTGTTTAATACATAATTAATTAATATAATAATTTGACATAAATTAATTAACATCGAATAAATATTGACGTTTTCGTTGCCAACGAAAACGCCAAATTTTGTTATCAACGTGGATAAACGAACAACTTGAAACGAATGACGTTATCATAACGACAAATTACATTCGTTATATTCAAGACTTGGGGCCCTGGAGTTCTTATTTGAAGCCGTTCGATTTCAAAGGATGTTAAGAATTTTACTCATTAGATGAAAAGTGAAATTTTTCAGCCATGCAAAATCGTTATGTCACACTTATGCATGCCTGCCAAGCCTACGTATCATATATCATCAAAGATATCGTGCATACACTTTCCTCTCCCAGCCGCTTGATGGGTGCGCAGACTACGTTAAGCAAATGATGCACTCCGTGAAAAATTAAAAAATGTCTGAATACCAGTTAATATATTATTACTTAATTTTATTTATTTAATGTATAATTATTTATTCAGTCAGTTTTTTTTAATTTACTACGTTTGGTTTGAACTTGCGCCACGAGGAATAGGCTTGCTTCGTGGTAGTAAAAGAATCTATGAGTAGGAAAAGAAGATATAGAATACTGGCCTCTCACTAGGAGGGTCCGGATTCCAATACCGGCGGGTATATTTCTATGGTTAATCGGCCGGCAGAATGGGACGTTAATCTGTGGTTGCCTTCAGATGTTAAGCATTGGTGAATTTTCGTTAAGAGCAGGCTAATGCCGACCGCATGTTTGTCCACTCTTTTTCATACCCCTTCCATTCTCATCCTTGCACCTTTCCTCCGGTTCTGAAGCCCTGTTAGTACAGAAACAGACTTGAAAACACAGATGGTCAGCAGGTGAAACTTTCCGAGTTTTGAATATAAGATTTTCAATACGTGTTTATCAGAGCTTAGGGACTCGGGAATGATATTTTTATTTCAGGCGATGAATGTTTCCTATTCCTCGAAATATTAACTACGAACCTTCTATGTCACAAACAAAATTAAAATTTCACTTCCATTTTAAATGGTATATCTCATTCTAAATTATTTACGTACGACTAATACACAAATGGTTGGACGTGAATTGCAAATAATTGATTCTGTTTTCTGTGATGACGAAAACTATCCTATAATTGGAGAGTATAAATAAAAATACCAATACACAAAACTCACTTTCATAATTTCATACAAACACGTAAGGCTAAGGCATAAACTACATACTTGATTATATTTCTTTACAATACTGAAAATAGATATTAGAATCATATTCTATCAATCTTTATCGGGCTATTAATAAATATATAACGAAAAAAAACATGTAATATCAAATCACCTAAAGAAGTGACCAATCATTTATTAAAAACTTACGCATTTGAGAGGGCCTTCAGCCGTTATAAATGCTGTTCGGAGATTTCGTCACTGCTTACTCCGGGTGGGAGAAATGGAGCGACGACCCCAAACGCTGTGGGGCACCCGCGGAAAAAAGATAAGGATAAATCGCGTTAATAATTCGTATGGTAACGAGAACACTCGACCGCCTCCCATAATCTAATAATTCAATGCTCCGGATACCACGCCGCGCGAGACAAAGGCCCTTCACATGTGACGGGGGAGGGACAGTTGAAGGGAGGAAGGGTTTTTTGAGGAGAAGGGAAGACCTCATGGGGGCCAGGACGCCTCCTACCATACTGATCCCATTCCATCATTTGTCAGGCAAATGTAATTGATGACAAATTTTCTTCCCCTGAGCAGATACAACAGCCGAGGAGGTGCTATTTTTTCCGAATGAGCGAACCACGGACACAAAGGAAAAGGGATTCGGAATACACACGCGGGTAATGGAGATCAGGACGTTGGATACTGCGCACGGGCGGGAGTTAGGAAAAAATTTGTAAGGGGAACGGGGAGGTAAGGGGAACTCTGATAATTTTCCATCCCCTTTCCACCCGCCTTTCTCCCGAGTCTTAGGCACCCTCGTCGGCCTCGCCCGAGCCGCTTCCTCTCCGCGGGGCGGAATGGCTGCCCCTTCTGCCCCCCCACGGGGGCAGATTAATCACGAGGGCGAGGTCGCAAGGCCTCCGCCGATGAGGGGTTGCTCCCTCATCCCCTTATGGCGAGATATGTGGGGGTGGACGGCGAAAGGAGAGAGGGAAGTAAAGACAGAGTTGGGGGAGAAGGGATCTCGGGTTACACTGACCGGGGGAGAAAGGGTTAAGGGGAGTGAACGACGGGAATGGAGGAATAATGGGAGGAGGACCACACTGCCCCACCCTCTGGAGCACGGACAACCTCAGACAGACAGTCCCTCTCGCTCGCTCTCTCTTTCTCTCTCTCCACACAAAAACAAACGCGCCATCTCTTCCACCCGTTGCCAGCAGGTAAAGCGTCTATCAATCCCGAAAAGCTTTGTGGGGTCCAGGACCCGAGGGTGACGCATCGTCGGTACCCTTGCTCCTGCGACGCGGTCACAAAGAGAACGGTATGATGCGTTGGGAGTATAAGTATCTAGAGGTTTGATAACAAATAAATACAATTTATGAAATGGGAATATGATTTATGACATTTATGAGGGAATTAAAACGTTAATAATTAGAATAAGTTTAACATTGATGAAAATGACAATTGCTTAGTATTAATGAATGTTTCTCGGGTTTCCCATCTGTTAATAGGCTCTATTTCTGTCTTTCTGCAGGCTGTAATGGAGACTATTAACCGATGGAAAGCCCGAGAATCATTCATTAGTAGTTTTTTGCCAGGAAAAAAGAAGAGCATGTATTAATTAATTCGTAAATTCCGGACTTTTATTGAACCAGCCGACCGTGGTTCCGACGTCTAAAGCGTCATTCTCAAGGTATAGCAGTAAGTGGACTGCGTAAGGGTCGACTTTCTGGTGTAACTTGAGAATGAATTTTAGACGTCTAAACCGCGGTCGGCTGGTTCAATAAAAGTGTGGAATATACTAAGTTATTGTTACCTATATCATGGAAATCTTCCACCAAGTCACGCCTGAAGGTATTTCTTCCGTTACGTTTATCAGTGCCATTACCTCTATTGGTATTCAATCAACTCCTTACATTTAATGCCCAGAAAGTCTAGGAATCCAATTGATTCTAATCCTTGAAATATTTGCTGCCATAGATTAAGTATTCCTAGGGAGCACTGCCTGCCATCACCATTCCCTTCTTAGTAACCTATGTTCAACCCACCATCGAACGAAATGCTGCACGTGAAAGTGACTGTCATCATTCCTCTCTTTGCTGAATACATAATATCGCCACTAACGAATTATTTACTTCTGATATCATTCAATATCTCTCCACAAACTATATTTTTTTCTGTATCTTGCTAGCTTATATTCTGCACAATGCTCACTACAGCCACACTTTTCCAATGAGTGTCTATCATTCTCACACCTAATTCATTCCCACATGCCCGTACCATGCACTGTAATTCCCCTTATTAGATTCTTCACGGAAGGGATCGTAAAATTCTCCTCATCAATTCTCTCCAAAAAGGGAACAACTCTTCTAAAGAACAATTCTCTACCAATCATCTCTTTTGATCATACTGTGTAACAGTCCCTTTTTTCTTCATTCTCCAATAAAGGCTATTCTCTACTCCTTGCCTTCATAGCCTCCAGAGGGTAAATACCCCCTTTGCTTTAACGATTTTCCCCAGAGAATGACAAATGCTGCTGTAAGTAAATTGCTCAAACAGCTCTTTTTTATCATAAAACAAACATTGTTGCAAAACATATCAAATAAACAACTAATTCTTGAACCTTGGTAGCGGTGGAGTACGGATGAAGAAAGCGAGAAAACGGAAAAAATTGGATAAATGACGTCATGAACAGCGAAAGAGGGCATAAAAAACTGCTAATACTAAAATCAGATTTGATTATCTTTCAGTAGACCTAAAAATTATTCATATGCAGCTATCGTAATAGGAATTTTTTTCAGGACACTATAAATGTTAGCTTTCCTTGGGGGTATACTTTCATTTGTTTAGTTTTTTCTGTTATACTTAATTGATATTTTCAGGCCTTTGCGCTTTGCACTATTACATTTCCACTTCTTCCCACATATAACAATGAAGTTAAGAAACAAATATATTTCATTTCTATCGCTCCTTTTCCTTCCATACATTTCTAGTACAGTTCTTGTCCATAGCTATGATGCATGGCTTAAAAGTTTGATGTACAGCAATCCAATGTAGTAGTTGAGTGAACAGGCTCGCGTGTCTCCCAATATACCTGGAATTCCTTCTTAATCTAAGGCCTCTCCTCTGCATAAAGATACAATTCCAATTAAGATGTATTACAATACATATTTGAGTGTAAAATTTAGAAAAGTTTTCAGCATATATCCATAGCATGAAAGAAAAAACTAAGCTTTTAGCCGAATGGCAAAAGGCTCGAGGCCGACCCAACCGGCGCCAATAACAGCATCATCTTATATGAGCCATGTAAGCTAAGTACTAATTTCCCGACTACTCTTTGTTAGGAAGCAAAATATCTGCAGTCTGACGACAAAAACGCATTATTTTATGAATTAGTTGCAAATGCTTATACTAGCAGTTAGAGGTTCTTGCACGTGATAAAAATTGATAGTTAAACAATTTCTTCGTTCACTGCGTAGCCTTTTTAATGCAAACAAAACAGAAGTTATTATTACAAAAAAGGAGAAAATCAAACGAGGAGAGGAAAATGGGAAATCAAACTGAAAATAAGGCATTCCTGCACCCATTCCCAATATTCTCGTTAATCCCTTTGAATTGTTTTATCAGCTATGCAGTATTATAAATTTTTCATTTCCTCCGTTTATAAAAACCTCCGTATCTCTAATTTGAGTATTACCATCTGGATAGAATTATTTCCATTGGAAATGAGTTAGTAGTACTTAGATCAAATAATGCGTCACAAACATGTAGCCTTAGTGGGGCCACTCTAGCATCGCCGGGAAGGAAAACGGCTTCATGAGGTTAAGAATTAGTACTCAGTCATTAGCACCGCTGCACTCCAAATGGCTGAATAAAAAAAAACACTATTGAGAGGCATGAAATGATGCATTGGAAACGAGTAGAAGCATACCAGTCTTAACTGGGAGCAATAAATCAAGAGTAACGAGCCAGGAGAGCGTTAAAATATTCCCGGCGAAGGATTCCGAATGCTTTTAGAGATTAATACCATGGTGGGAGGAAAGAGGTGATATTCATTTGTCTCCTGGGGTTGCCATATCACATACAAGATGGAAATAGGAGACGATGAGCGGGAATTAGGAGTGACCGCCTTGAATGGCGATGCGGCCGGTGGAACACAGCGACCGCCGAGAGTGGCACAAAGGCGGTGGTCCGCTCGCACTAAACATAGTCACGGAAAAGGAACATCGCGCACTCTCTCACCTTCCCTTCTTCTCTGGCCACGTCTCGCCTCCTTCATCCCCCTCCTCCCTCGGCCACGCCCACAGCAACCGAGATGAACCAAAAATCTCTCTCGGGCTCACCACTGCACCCTCCCGGCCATCCATCAGCTCCTTTAGGGGGGCGTCCACTGTCCGTGGCCTACGCAGCCTCCTCGCGCTCCTCGCGATATATCCTCGCGCTTGTAACGCCTCGCATCATTCAAGCACGCTTCGACCCCCTCCTCCACCCTCTCCATTCTGCTTCCGAATCCCTCTCCTCGTCTCCCTCCCCCACGGAGGATAATGAGCAATTTATTCCCGGAGCGAAACCTGAAAAAATGCGTCCTACAATAATTATCACGTAAAAAATGTCACGCGACGGAAAATTGAAGAAGTATGATAAGGAAAGGAGACAGCATAGCTATTTCAGTTCACTTAACACTGATAACGTGGCCGTTATACTCCTAGAATGCATCACTGGCAAAACAAGCAATATTATTTCATTACTATGCTAGTTTCCGGTATGGATGAATAGCTATGCACGAAGCACTGGAAATAATATTTGAGTTATAAATAAAAAAGAGTATTAAAATTTCAAATTATGGCTTCTCAAAAATGCAAATATGCATCTTAAAAAGGCATTGGTGCACTCAAATGGTCGATAATGATACGAAACATAAGCTATAAGTTCCCTAAGCTTCTTCAGTAATATGCAATACATAAAAATTGCACATTAAACGGAAATACGTATGAGTCATACTCGCTGCTGATATTTCAATGTTAATGATGGAGATTTCCACAAGCGACGTATTCAAGTAGGACTGAAAAAAAGCCTAGATGCCAATTTCTTAAATGAGCTAGATTTAAGACAATCGATAGTGAAAGTGAAAATCGTTTGTTAGCTTAAACTACCATTTTCTGGAAACATTTTAAAATTCATCCCATTCATACCTCCGCCACTTATAAAAACACATTTGCCTCTTAAATTCACTGCCACAAACATCAGCTTCTTGAAAAGACGATTTGATATTTTTTTTCATAACTACATTTTTAAGTTACTTCTCTCCCGTTCACATTCGTTTTGAAGGAAAGAATTAAGACAAAGATGCATATTTACCCATTTTAAGACAACAATCGGTAAGCCAACAAGATTATAAAATTTCAATTTTATAAGCTTCATTACCAAATCAAATTAATAATAAAAGGGATGATGGGTAATAAGTAAATCCATTTAAATCCTAAATGAATAAAATATCATAAAATTTTAATGATATTAACTTCATCAATATACCAAAGAAATAATGCAGGGGCTGAATTTCACGATGATGATTAGTTTCAGCCGAAATAAAGGGAATAATACAGAATAAGATCAAACTTTTCAAGAAAAGTTAGGATTAAACAATGTATAAATATATAAATTTATGCCCAAACAGAATTACGGGGTATAGTGTAAACTATTTATACTGTAACACTGTTCCTGTCACCTGAAAATATACCGCAGCGAACATGGACGCCACTATGATAATACGATAAATTACCTCGAATTTGTGGGTTAATAACAGTGATTTTATGCCAAGGATACAAAGAGGTTGAGTAAAACTCATATCAATGCACATTTAAAGGGATTTTAGATACCTGCATTACTTATAAGATAATCATGCAAGTCACGAAGTCAAAAGGAGCAAGTCATAAGATGGGTGTCTGCAAAAAAGGTAATTTGATCCATCTTTTCACTCATTTTTCTCTCCCGTTCTCCCTGGGCTAAAGTGCACCCATCCCTAACCCGAAAGAGGTTAGGACCTCACGCAGAGCCTCTGACCTTTTTCTGTGTGGTCTACGCAGACAAAGTGCTTCGCTTTGTTCACCCCAGAGGGAAAGAAATACCTTTTCTGGAGATTGAACACTGTGGAAGCGATGGAGTTCCCCCCTCGCCTCGAACTGTGACATTATCTCCCGAGCGACACCTCGGGGCACGGGCCGAGCCGACTCCCTCACGTCGTCACGAATTTCACAGTGAGGCGAAGCGACCATCAACGTCAACCGAATGGCCTCCCGGGTACGAAAGCCAAGCAGGGAGCGCAACGCCGCTTGCCGATCAAGGAGCGCGCCAGTAAGGCACCAAAACAGTTGAAGGATGGAACACAGGAAGCTATAAATTCAACGAGAGACGCCATCGATCCTTCGGATGGATGTTTTGGTGAGACTCACGGCCCTGATTGCAGGATATCCATTTTTTCCCATCCCTGTGCAAGCAATTGTATTCACGTGATTTCATCAGCTTTTAAAATTAAACTACAATGATTAAATGTCAACTCCTTATTAGCTCTGACTACAATTTTAAATGGCTTTACTTCAATTGCGCAAGAACATTTCATTCCTGTTCCTAACATTCCTACAAATAGCAGTGCACTATTTGTCATTAATAGAAATAAAAAGAATGAAAGACCTAGATGCTTCTGACTAATTTAGGGTTAACAGAAATATGTGCAGTAGAAGAAGGTTCTAGTAAATTTCAAGTTGTAATTCATGGAAATCATTACTATCAAGAAATTTTAATGAAACATAACTTCAAAATTTGCCTGAAGAATGTAAATAATCCCAAAAATATATTTTAGGCGATCGTTATTTCTTACTAGTTTTTTTTTGTAATTTTGACTAATGCTTGTTGGATAATAGTTATACTTAGGCTTATTACTCGTAAAGATTAAAATACAACTCGAATAACCGTTTGTATGTCACAGAAAACTGTCGGAACTGTTTGTGGTGTAAATATAAACAACTTGTCTCGTCTTCCTCCAACCTAACGGTCTTCAATAGGTCAATACAGAAATATATTTTTTGTTGATACGTTCCACAAGTTTCCAATGTTTCCAATTCTACAGTTCATTAATTTAATGGCACAGATGTTTTCAAGTATATCCTTAGATTATTCGATAAGGGAAGAAAACGTTCGGTTTCAAAGAGTAGAAAAAATATACCATAGACCAACTTCAACAATATTGACACAATAACCAAAATAATCAATTACGTAGAGGGGATATGGCGATGAACATATGATAGAAATGATAGAAACATAGTCATATGTGTCCCGGCATGGATATAATTTCCAGGCAAAAGTGAACAAGGAATATATGATAACGATAGGGAGAAAGTTGTACTAAATGTAGAGGTGAGAAAAGAAACACTAATAATCAAAAAACCTAAGGACTATTGACAAGTTTAGGAAGAATGGAAACCAGAATTGTAGATATTTTTTCGTAGGAGTCTCGGGTAAGGAATCGAACCAGAGGAATTTGAGAAACGGCATGTAAATTCATTTATAAGTTATTCCACTACTTTACAAGAAGATTGTGTAGTCTTTGTGTACTGACTTGGCTATCTAATTTCAAATTTAAAATCTAAAAAGATGCAAAAATACTGCTTTGAAACTTGCTGATATTTAAGTGAAAATAAACACAAAGGCATTTTTTGCTGTAATTAAACTTCAACAGTTCTTTATCTTTAAGAAACTCGAAATGGTCACCTTGATATGAAAGATATGAAAAACAAAAGGCGATCAAATAACATAAGGTTGTCAATGAAGTAGATTCGTCGGGAATAAGGGACATAAATTAAAAATCACGCAAGCATAGAAGCAAAGTGATCAGACGTATCCGACTGGTTACATGAGTAAAACTAAATCCAGATAAGAATATTGCATATCCAATATGTTTATCGCAGATACATCTGCTCTCCCGTTATGCTCGGACGTGTTTGTGTACCATGAGTGTGCTATCTCGGCGAACAATACCAGAACCCTGGTTGAGAATGACAAGAGTAGGTACTCGTAAGATATCATCTCGAAAAAAATATGAGCGGTCTAAGTTGACAAAAATGGCACGGACGCAGATAATGGATACGGCTGAGAAAGTATCTAAGTACACAAGAGCGTTAGGGACTGGAGGATCACAATGGAGCTTGTCCACGAATGGGGCGGGGTGGAGTAGGCGTGGACGGAGGGGGGTGCAAATCGGATGGGAAGAGGGCATTGCTTACGGCTAGCGGGACACAAAAGCAGGTAAGGAACCGGACGGTTGACAGGGCTCCGCTGTATAGCTCCCCCCTAGGGAGACAAAGCTACACCCCTATCACTTGAGAGGCGAGGCACCACTGAGAGAGGATAAGAAAGAGAAATCCGTTGTTCCCCTAAAGTACGCGGATGCATGAGAACGCGATGATTCAATGGCCGAGGAACAGAAGAATGATTTCATTCGATCGGTTGAAATCCCAAGTCATCTTGGGCAACGCACCTACCGATTGAGAGATGACGCGTGATAATGGTGGGGTATCAAAAATGGAAGGAATACCAAAGAAATCTAAATGGTCTAAAAGAAACTTTTGTACTTCTCAGTCAAAACATTGTCATATTTTCAGCTCCTGATGCCATCCATTTCACTTTTTCTGCTTTCATTATAAGGCGTATGTTTCTACACTTTCAACGGATATGAAAGACTTCCAAGGCTTTGCGATGTCCCTTCAGGCATGAGACGGAACGGCTATTCATCAGATAAATAAAAGCCGCTTGATCCAGCGCAAAATATATGAGATAATATATTTCACTTACATTTTCACCATATTCTCACGGTTAGTTTTTTCTGCATTTAAAAATGTCCGAATTATTTTAAATTAATCGTCACTTTGCATATTTCACGCTATATTGTTACCAACACTGGTTGTCATATAAAATTTTATAAACAAGGAGAGATTTTATGCCGGAACCAAATTATTTTCTTAGGTGGAAGTTCTACAAAGAAAAGCCTGAAAATTAAAACTGTCTCAAATTATGCTTATACTTTTATGCCATTAATATTAAATCAAACAATTGAATTTGCGATACATCATTTATTAATAATATCTCTTCAAATATATTCTTCGTAAAAAGCATTTAAATGTCTGTATAACTTTTTTGTGTCCTATTTATTATTGATTTTATCTTCATTAGTAATGTAAATATTTGAACAAGCTACTAAGCTTGATGCGAATATTTAAATAATTTCAAATATTTTATGGCCTAAAATTTTTGAGTGCGATATGAAATGAATTCTAACGTAGAAAAGTTACCTGTAACGCTTTAAAACACCAATCTCACTCTTCCTCCTACTAAAAATATTAAAAGGACACTGCATTCGATTTTGCATAGCTATTTCGGGTGCAAGAAAAAAGGTGATAATATGGATTGCGCCATGCCTGGAAGAAATGTCAAGTTTACATACACGATTCAACGACATGAACCTCTATGATTTTCCCTCACGCTTGATCCTTCCCTAGTTTCCGAGGATATTTACTTGTCCGTTATTCTTTCCCCTATTTCATGCCTGCAACAAATTTAATTCCCTCTCTTGCCCCCCTCTCCCACTGGTTCCTTGTTTTCTCATGTCCATGGGCCTTGTCTCCAGCCTTACATCGAAGGAAATATCCGCGCTCCTCACGCATTCTCCTCTTTAAGCTGTACCCTCGCCAATGCCATTACCCCCATAGGTAACTCTTCCGATACACAGCCGTTGATTCCTCGTCTCGGACGCCGAGGTTATGCCGAACAACCCCACTCCTGCCCACGCTTATCAGACTCGCCCACGGCCCGAGCCCGAAAAACCCTCAGCGGACAATGATAGTCATTTGTCATTGTGGGCGCCGTGAGCGCCGGAGTTCCTCACACCCAGCACCGACTTCTCTCCCTTTCCTCTCCCGCCCACTCACTCATTGAGCACACGCTGCCCTCTCTGTTGAGCTCTGTCGGCACGATGGGAACCCTCCTTCTCCCAACCCCCCCTCCAAAAACCCCTCCCGATCGCCCAACAGGGCTGAGGACTGACTTCTTCTCCCTTCTCCACAATCCCCCCACGCACCACCTCCCCATACCCTCCCTATCCCGCCTATTTCCCATCCCCCTTCCACATGTCCTACCCATCCCACTATTTATTTTCTTCTCCTTCCCTTTCCTGCCATATTCCTCTCCCCACCCCTTCCTCCTCGCCTCTCTAACTCTTCCTCCCAGCTTTACTCCAATATATCTCATTCCTCCCACGCAATCTTATTCGTACAGGTTAGAGATGGGGGAAGACTCGCAACCCCCTTTGTGAGTGAGATTTTTTTTCGTATACGTGTTCCGCTGTCCTGTTCTCTTTTGTTCACGGTTTGCAGGGCATTCGTTTTCGGCCCACACCACCTCTTTCAGACGCACACGCGCACTTGTACACACACTTTTCCCTTTCGTCCTCCAGGGTTTTTTCTCTGGAAACATCCACATTGCACGAGACTAAGGAAATAGGAAAGGAAATCACGACAGGTTGGTGTAATCGCACCATTGGCTTTTTTCCTATTGCTGGGCATGCAGGAAAAATTAAAAAAATATTTCCCAAGTCATCCCAAAATGTATTCAACTACAGTTTGAAAGCATTCTAGCTTTACACCCCTCTGCCCAAACTACAGTTACACATGCAAAAAAGGGCAAAGATGGGATGAAAAGCAAATCAGACAGAACCAGCTGTTTTTCCCAATGGATGTCATAAAAATGTAGATACCATGTCATAGGGAGATGAGAATCTAAAAGGACTGTAATAATAGGGCATTTTCCCATATGATGGACCCTGCTCTTTAAACTATGACTTAATATAAAATTCTATCATGATGACTATAGGCACAATTTTTCTTTTAGGGGGACTGAAAGAAATGAATTCATATTTAATTGCAATTTTCCTCATTCTAGCATGTGGCAAAGTCCTGGAAATCATTTGGTAGAAACGTATCGCATGCAGAAATTTCCTTGGTGAGAGATTACTGAAAATTGCTATTCTCAATTTTTGGTTTGCATTTCGAACATAAACATAATGGTGGAAATTGCTGTGTTCTCACATGTTAAAACCTCAGCACTTTGCGGCCAGTTACCTAAATAGCCATTTTATTACCTGGAGGTGAATAAATAACACCATAAGTTGCTAAAGCACTTATAAATTTGAAAGAGGATAAGAAAGAGTAATGTTCTATCTTATTTTACATAACGGTAAATTATCGAATATATCTGTGAGTATTTGAATGTGATTGTAATTTCATGGGTACTTGCTTATTATTGTACACTGAGTGTATTATGAATTTGTGAACGCCTTTTTTTTACTCGTTCATAATTCACTCCTATGGTAGTCAATAATGTCAACTATGACAACGACAGATAAGCTAAAAAAATTACCAACCTCTCCCGAGACGTTAAAATAAGCACTTTTCTAGCATAAAATAAGCCAACGATATGTAAAATATTGTAATAGGGAATTCACAGGCTCCACAAAACATATATTTTATCCTATGAGATTTGAATACAACATAAATGAAGTCGATGGATAGTTTCCGGTCAATTATTAACATTAGGATGTAGAAGAGCTATTAGTTAATAGGAAAATGGCCCAAGATAATACATTTCTATCATCACGATTATCGCCGTGTCCCTCCTAGGTCATTATGTACTGAAGAAAATTATTTCAATCAGGCAAAATTCATAAAAACGTCAATCGTTGAAAACAGCAAAAATCAAAACTGAGATGAAGGTGAGAGAATATCTGTACTTTATAGATGTGGTGAATGGCTATAAAGAGCGTCAATGTATGTACTTCCCTAGAAAACATAAGCTACTAAAATATTGAGAAAAATGTCATCCAAGAGTAGTAACAATATGGTTCCAGGTGATATACAACTCATTATGACTCTTGAGGATTTCAATAGCTTAAAATCACACCCGTATATCTATTTTCCCGATTTGCTGCTTCGTTTATTCCGCGGAATTTTCCATTATAATTTGCTCCACTCTGTTTCTGCCCGCCGTTTCATCATCTAACCAAGTCAAATTTTACTTTAATCGCCCTCAAATTAAAGCACTTATCTCACCTCAAGGAAGTGAATTGACTCTGCACAGCGTATCTCTCTCTCTCTCTCTCTCTCTTTTGTCTTTTTACCCTCCGTACGAAATCGTTGGAGCGTGGAGTGAAATGATTTACTCCTGGGCCCTTTCCTCTCCCGGTAGCCCTCTTCCATCCGAGTAATGAGTGCGAAGAAGTCTTCACGTTTTGATCTTTGCCCCCCAGCTTCCTGCCAGCGCGTTTCAGCGCCGATAGTAATCAAGCACGCCCAATCCATCGAAACCTGCGGCTCTTAGGGTGGGGAACTACTCTCGCCGGAGCTGCCCTTAATTTCCACATCTAGAAATGAAGCAATTTGTTTTCGGACAAAGTGCTATTTTTCTTCGATCGATCTAATTGCGAAAACTCTTTAGACACCTGATGAGGATAAGTGAGGAAATATATGCTGAATTTTTATCCGGGGACAAAGAAGAAAAACTGAGCGGTTAACAATCAGCACACCTTACGATCAATCAAGCAAGGGTGAGAAAGCAGATCCAGAATTGAAAGTCCAATGAAGGCTTGAATTAAGGAATGGAAACTAATAATAGTTACAATTAAACATTAAAGGACGTATTGCAAAGTAGATGAAGTGCACTTTCACTCAGATCACATATAACCTAGCCGTGAAATTACATTCCTGTTTTGGAAAGACAATGACTATGCATCCGCGGTTATAGCATTCACGTACGCATGCTGATGGGAAGAGAGAAGAGCACGTACGCATGCTGTCTATGGTAACACTCTACTAGGGCTAAAAAATGGAGTACCAAAAATATAAATGACGATATAAACGTAATGAAAATTAGATAATATAAGATATGGCATTTTAGGAAAAATGCATGAATTCACTTTCTAGTAAATTTCAGTCTAAACAGTGATATTGATGCTTCATCGCATCGTTAGCCTTCAAAGCACTAAAGCAGTAAAATAAAACGATCGTTTTCAAAATACGTGAACACAATATTACACACTCTTATCAAGTGGTTTTTCCCCCACTATCTCGTTTCGTCATGCAGATGGACAGAATAATAAATGCACCATATAAAAATACGAAGGCTCATTAATTTGCCGTTTCAAGGCATACTAGGTGTACGTAGTAATAATGCGAGTTTTGCGTTTTATTTTAAAGATAAATTGAGGGTTCTGTCAATAAAGTACCATCTTATTATCGCAAAGTCCCAAGGGCCGTCATCAGTATTCACCAGCAAAAACATTATGTAAATGGCAACTGAATTTTCCAACATTTCCTAGAGTAACTACAAATTTTCTGAAATTCGTTTTTTACAATTATTTAACAACGCACCACAGCTTTTTACTGGCACTATTTCAATATTTTCATTATTTAACCAACAATGATTTAAATTAAAATAAAACCCAGTCATTTCAAGAGAATTATCAATAATGCTTTCAAATTTCAATTGCTAGCTACATATTTCCGCATACTTTAAGGTGATTTTTGGATTCCGTCCCAATACAATTTTCTTATTTTAGACCAACCATTCAAATACCGAACTTTCCACTTCTTCGTAAGTTCAGAATTACTGTCCAGAAGGTGAAAGTGCAAACGGTCGAAACTAGTGGTAATCTGAAGGAGAATGTTTTAAAGAATACGGTGGGTGGGTTCATAATCTCAGGTAAGATATTTAACTATTTTCTAGGAGTTAGATAGTGAGTCATCGTGAACCATAATTACTTTTCCGTTTTTTCTGACCCATTGTTGTCATATTGCAATTAATATGCGATTGGGATTAATCCTTTGCTGTGGGTTGCAATCAGTACACAGTTTTACTAGGCTTCAAAAACTCATGACAATTGCAGAACATTGTCTTCTTTTAGAAGGGATTTGGCTTTGCAGCCAATGTTGATGGCTGATCTGGATCAACTGCATATTCTGCGTTCGAGATTCTTGACATAAAACAACTTTTCATCGCCAGTCACAATTCGATTCTTTTCAATATTTCTTATTTCTCAATATTTTTTTCGTGCCAATGGAGCAACATTTGACTGCTGAATTTGCAGTAATTTGTCTTTCATTAAATTCATGTAGCACAACATTCCTTCCCAAAAATCTTGACCATTGCTTTTATAAGATTGAAAATTATTTGCTGAGTAAAGTTTAATATTACTGCAAGTTGTATTTTCGCTTGATACGCATGTTCTAATGCTTGAAAACGTTGACCTTTAATTTTTTTCGGTTGACATGGGCGTTCTCAGTCTTTCACATTGAAATATCATTTGTTAAGCGTTAAAGTCAGCATGAACAAGTTTATTGATTTGGAACATGTTTGCCATAAGCTTCCGAAAGTATGGTTATATTTAAGCACCTTCAGAAAATTTGACTACTTATGAAGGCCTGAAGCATGTTATCAAGACAACAAGCTAACACGTACATCATATATACATATATATCAATGTATGTGTGATTTCATGCACTGAAAAAACTGCATTATTAATCGGGTACCTAGCAATAATGGGTCTTACATGTAAAGCATGCTTTGAGAAAGACTCAAACTATCAATTGCTGAATGCATCACGAATAAATGGTATGTAGCTTTAAAACCCAAGAAGTATAAAAAATGTTTGAGAAAAATATTTCGTCAGACAAAAATTGTATTTTATGCTCTATTTAAAAATATGAGCACACGGAAAGAAAATACTCTGATGTAAAGATGGCTAGGACAAGAGTTGAGGACCATCGGCCGGAATGAAATTGATCTGAAGGTTTTAGACTGGCTCTCAGAGGTCAATTATTTGGACCTGTCGAGGGAAATAAGAGAGATGGTGCGAGACAAAAGGCTGCATGTTGTTTGAAGAGGAGAAAGACGATAGATGTATCTTACTGCTTCTATCCTTCGGTGAAATAAACCTGATCGTGGAAGGTTTTGTATTGTCTGTTGTTTGTTGGACTTGTTTCTGTTCTCCGGGTGGAATGGAGAGGAAGAGGAGCCTTACCTCCAACGGAAGACGGGAAGAAATAAATCAAGATTGATCAACAACCCCCAGGAGACCTTCGCTTTTTCTAACGCAGCGTGATTAATTACGCAGCTTACTACTTATTGCTCGTTCGATGCTACCACCAACATGGGGAGGCCCCTGGGTATAAAAGGATATAAGAACTTGCCACCGAGGTGGTGTTGCCGCCGAAATAAAAAAGTGAAAAAAGCACAGCAAAAGGTGTGGAGAGAGTCAGTTCGGGGAGTCAACAAATTTTCGGACTGAGGACATGGGCGCCGATAGCTGGGTGTCGATATCAGCAACATCGGCGGCGGCCTCTTGTTCGATATTCGTCCTCTCGGATTTTTTACCCCACGTTTAGCTCCTCCTTTCGCCACCTGCGGTCAGGCGGGCCAAACACTGAGGTTAGGGGAGGGAAGCAGAGATGCCATGATCAATGTTCTCCTGGATATCAGGGGAATGCGTTGGGAGGAAGAATGCCTTTCTGTTCGCGTCAAAAATGGGTGTGCTGGCGGTGTAATAATCTCGTTCATCGAATTCCTCTCGGGCGGTCCTTCCTCGAGCATGAAATATCGCTTATGATAGCCCATAGGAACCCAGTCACTGATTATATCCAATATCATCAGCATCACCTAGAAAGGGTACAAAGAAGACTATGTTTCACCAATATAAATACATAGCTTCCTTCAAGGAACGGGATCAGTTTCACAAGATATTCACTCGAAGAATTAAGTTACCTCTACAAAGTTAATTCAGCCACGAAAGGTTATTTAACGTAATTGTATAGGCCTATTAATCCCAAAATTTATTAATTTAAATCTAATTATAAGCTTATAATCCATGTAATTTCGAAGATAGTTTTCATTCTCGATAAATGAGAGTAAAAACTTCATATTCTTGTGGAGTTAAATAATGATCTTGCATTTAAAACAATGCTATGAGGAATACAATATATTTTATAAGGATTACTATTAATGCCTAGAGAAAAAAGTTTTGGCGGATTATCTAAAATTTACTGCCAAATCACTTGTGAACAAACATCTGCGTTTTAAGTGATCATTGGTAGTCAATATTCTTTTAACGACAGTCGATAGAAACTGTCGCACCGAAGAATAAACCGCGTAGCTAAAAAACTGTGGACGTTATTAAAGAGCCTGCTGAAGAGGAATTATCACCACACAAAAAAATTTCAAAACGCAACTTAAGAGATTCCTGGGACTGAAAGATTGGTGATGAAAGCTACACGAACGTGATTGACTGAATACCTCTTCATAATTACAAAGAGACCACGGAACGGGAAACTGAAGTATAATTATCACGAAACCCATAAAAAGCCGAAGTTATATGAAGACGAAACGGGGCGTGGGCAACGAACAGGAAATTTCGACACATTTTTGCCCAGTGAACTCAATCTCCGTTAAGTAACGCTTATTATTTTCTCAGTAAATGCCCACCCATTTTACAGGTTGTTCCTAGTTTAACCCATTCCGTGAAGGAGTCAAGTCCATACGTCTAATCACCAGGGTTTCCATTCCTCAGCAACCGATCGGCCTCATTATGGTAGTCGAATTTCCGACCCGAATCTTTTCTCACTCTAGAACTCTTTCCCTAATTCTTCTCCCCTCTCCCCTTCTTCCTTTATTCCCTTTCGTTTCCATTCCACTCCACCATCACCTCCTCTTTATCACCTAACGAAACTGCACATCATAAAATGTTGACGTCCGCGGTGAGATGATGAGATGTGGTGGTCGGGTCCGTTACTCAAAAAGCGGGCGCCGACACCCTGGGACTATTTTCTTCGGCATTATGTGAAGAGGGCAGTAAAAGAAATAAAAGGAAACAATAAGAGCGAGGTGCCTCTCCAGTGATTCTTTTTTATGGGAGTGGCCAAAGAAACTATATAAGAGCGGGTGGAGTTATAAGAGATTATGGGTTTCACTAAAAATTGAAAAAGAATAAAACCAAAGCTGAAAAGAGCAAAAAACTGCTAAGTTAAAGGAAGATACATACTTAAAAGTAGCAAGAGAATCAGAATAGTGAACTGAGATTCTTCAGTAACAGAAACGTGAAGGAATAAATTGCACAGTGTTGAGAATAGATGTAAATTTAAAAACGCTGGTGATGGTGGCCAGAACAGAAGAGACAGTGAGAGAAGATGGACGCTCTCACTTGGGAGAGCAAGTGAGGACAAGAAAAAGTTCACTCTCTTTAGAATAGGATGAGAGGTAAGACGAAAAAAATAAGGAAAGAGAGTGAGACGGTTGTGGGGAGAGAAGAGGAGCGGTTAAAGGAGAGGTTGAGAAGACTTGAAAGAGGCGTGTTCAAAGCCCTTTGATATATAACCCGAGCAATACAATAACACGACACGCGAAAGATTTAGAAGCGGGACAAGGGAGGGATAGGGTAGGGAAACGGGGATAGACGGTTTGTTTGGTGGTGTAAACGCACACATGGGGCATAAGACACTGACACGTGGGCAACGATGGACAAAATGGGAGAAATTGAGGCCGTACTTCTACTGAGCAAATACTGCCACACATTGGTGCATAAAACATAATTTACAATTGGTTTGGCCATCTTTGGTTATTGGTAGCCTAAATTCATGGTGTATAGGTAAATTGGTAAGAACAATAAGTTGATATAGTTTTGAGTTTGAATTGCAGATTGAATATAAAAATTCCTCGCCGCTGATTACCACGGAGCATCCAAAGTTACTAGGTACTACAGGAGAGCTAAAGATCTGTTTCTATTGGCACTTCTTCTTGCCAAAAAAAAAAAACAAATGAGTCAGATATTAAGTGCAACTTGCCAATTAAATTCAATATTTTGTAAATCATAAAGGAGTCAAGTTACTAAAAAATGTTATAATAATGGAGAATAAATGAATCTCTCATTGAATATGATGCATGTGAAATCGAAATGTTAAATAAAAAGAAAATTCTGAATTTTAATTGGTGGGTGACTTCGCACCTGGTAAGAACCTGTAGAAGGGCATAACAAGGTCGTCGGGAAAGGGATTATAAACCTTATAAGAGTTTTTCGGTTTTCTTTCCCAAGATAACAGATTTCTTCCATTTATTAGCATTGAGATATCACTCAGTGCTTCAGCATACATTATGATTGCATAATTCACTCTTTGCCGTTCAGTTTTAATTTCAGAAGTGAAATTACGTCAGCTTATAATAAAAATAGGCCAAAATAAATCCTGATTACACAATCAGCAGTAAAAAACAAGGAATGAAAATTATAATTCAACATACCTGCTGGAAATTATCGGCTCAAAATGCATGCAGACTTACACCTCATAATAAAATCACCTCACCTCAAAAAAAATACTCTTAACAGATTACTCGCAGCGTTGGAGTGATATATATTATTTTATAACTAGTTCTCTGTGATTAGGGATACTATTTCAAGAATATCATTGAAATGCCACCGCTGATAGGTCATACAAAATGGAATGCAGCTAGATAAAAGCTAAATATAAACCCAATAAAGAGCTAAATAAAAATATTTGTTGAACTCTTATCAGTTTATCACATTTTATATTGGACTTACAAATTAGGGTTTGAGGGGTTCCAACTACCAACTTTTCAACAATTTGTCATTTTTTTAATAGCGGTCCACTTTGTGCATGTTTAACTCAATTACTCAAAAATCATATTAAGCCTGGATTGATTAAGGTTAAACAAATTAAACCTGGAATAATGAAAAATAGTAAGGGTCCTCAACTCCTTAAGAAAAAGTGTCTTGAAGACGGTAACTTGGGCCTCAATTTTATTATACTAGCATTTGAGGACCGCGAAAAACAATTTTCCATGCAATCAGTAGCGTGTGATTCAATGGACTCTATATTGAGAGAGATCACTCTTAGATAGCACCGAAATTTCATTACCTTCTTTTTTTACCCAATTTATAGTCTCGTAAAAATACTACCGAGTCATATGCATCAAACGCGGGTGCACAATTTTTTCCTGCTAATATCCGAGTCGTAATAGTACAGACCAAAGCCAGGGGACTTCTCAAAGAAAATTTATTCTTTCTTTAGATTTCCAGATGAAAAATTCGATATAATTGGCCATCAGAATTAAAGTCATCAAATTCTCAGCACAAGTGCTACAACACAAACTGTCTCAAAGAGAATTAATCAATTATTTCCAATTTGATCAATTCCATTCCTTAAAAAATCATGTATATGTTATCGTCTGAATAATTATTTTCCACCCAAAATCAAAGTTATGGGTACTAAAAATTTATCTCAATCAAGTTTACTGCAATACTCATCTCAATCTTTAAGGGATTTTTTTTAATCCTGAAAAAATACTGGAAAACCTTCTCAAACTGCAAAAAAATATTCCTTAATAAAAAGTATTCCATCCTCATTTACTTTTCAATTAAATTTGAAACTGGGATTGAGGATTATTTTTTCTTAGTATAGCAAAATATATTAGTAAACGTAACAGGTATACCGATTTATCACTCTTAAAACAATCGTGAATGCTTCAATCACTCATAACTAAATACATAACAATCCTACGATCAACTTTTCATATCAATTCCTTTGCCATTTATCAACTTCAAATTCGTCAATAGAATGAAGCACCTACTTCCAAGAATAAAAGATATTTTGATTATCCCATGCACCACACGATCACTCAACTCCACTGATTTTCCCCTTGAGTATAGGAAAAGACTCTGACAATTCAAGATGTTATATGTTTACAAAATAACTCGGCGAAGAAAATAATACAGTGGTAAAAGTGTACAGAAATGTTTGTTATCAAATGTATATGATATAAAAATAATATTTCGGAGAAGCTAAGGTACCTCATATTGCACCATGATCAATTTTTGTCTTGCTAGTTCACATTTTTTTCAGAGCATTGAAATACGTTGAGGGATTTGCACTGGAAGCAATATTTTCTGTGTTTGTATTTATAAGTCCAAATTCCTTAACAATGAAACATTTATGCATTGCGTCATAATATAATGACACTGTTGTGATGCATTGAACTCTTGATTTATTCTATTAAGCATTAATCAATATTTAAGAAGATAATTTAGTAAAATACTCATTTTAAAAACTACAGAAAGAGAGACTAAGCAGTGAACAAAAAATAAAATGAGTGAATAATGTGTTAGCCATCACCTATTTTCATTATTTCAATTTAAATTAATCAACACATAAATATAGAAAACATGCTGAAACTCAACATAAATTATGCAATCGTGCTATAATGAGATATAAACAGAGAATTTAAAACTTTGTATCCGTTTTTTTACAATGCCAGGAAATAAAAGGTATTCTGAAACGTTTCCGCTCTATAATAACCTATTGTACATTACCACTTAACGAAGCGGAGTAAGAGAGAGATTCCTATTAATGCTGGAGCTCGTCAAAGCTTTATAATTTAAAGGTGGTACATGATGGAAACAGATTTCATTCAATGGCTCGAAATATTGCGCGCGAATGTAGGACAGTAGTAATCAAGTCCCTTGTTGAACTTCCTCTCCTCAAACCGATCCCACGCTTTCGAAATTCGCTCCAAATGACTGGTCACTCTCATTAACGGCCGGTCCAGCATTAAATACAAAAAATTTCCGGGTCAATCTTATGGCCGGAATCCGCTTATTTATCTATTCCACCTGTTGAGCGAGAATACCATCAACAAATAATACTCCACTTACATCACCCAACCATATTTTTTTCATTCATGCCCTCCAGCTCATTCCATCGATTCATCTTACGACTGAGCAATGAAAAGACCCTCTGTTTGACTTATTAACTGCGAAAAATCTACTGACAGCTTAATAAGAGAAATGTCCCAATCTTCAGCAAGATATACAGCTGGAAAGTTATATCAGAAAACCATCTCTACCGACTAGCTCCGAAAAAGTTCACGCCTCTTTTTAATTCAGAAAAAAATACACGTCAACTTTTATCAATTTTATGCATCTCGATACACTTACGGGGAAAGAGTTGGGGCCAACCTTTACATGCATCGAAAGCTATTAATGAAAGATATCAGCTCAAAGCAATCCGTATCGCGTTTTTTTCGCTACGTATCACGAAAATTCTCCATTCTCCTCGTTTCAACTCTTTGTTTGCACCGACCCGAACAGAAGACACAAGCCAAGAGATAAATCATGAGATACAAGAAGTAATATTTTTAGGGTTATGAAAAAGCAATCTCCTTTACTCACTAAATATTTTTAGATCAATTCAAATATACAAGTTTACATTTCTACAGCTCATTGTTTATTAGTCATAATTCACCTCTTGGAACAAATATGATACTCATCTATCAAAGGTAAAAAGGTCGTTTATGGTAACAAACAGTGAGAGCTGTATAAAGAAAATTTGCAGGAATGCAAAGAGTACTACGGTAGCAAATAATGGAAATACATATTTTAAGAGGATAAAGCAGCACAACCAAGTAGAACCATTGGAGCACGATGGAAATCATATAACTGAGAGAAAGATTCAAAAGTATGGGTGTTTGAGAACTGAAGAGGGCGATTCCTTTACAAAAGATTAAAGAGAGTAATTGGCTATAAAAAATGAGAAAAATTAATATTAATATGAAGTATTGCATCCCAAGCAGAAAATTGACAAAATAGGAGTCTGCTATGCTTATCAACCACTACAACAACACACTAGAGAAGATAATGGAATAAACAGGGAGATAAAGGAATCTTAACAGGGTATGAAGATAAAATATTGAGATAGAAGATTATTCCGAAGATCTTAATGATACATGGTATGCGAAATGACGATGAATAAAGTATGGGTAACTTTCTGCTGAGGATGGAATCTGACGCATCAATCAATTATCTGCATGCAAAAACAAGCTAGAATGTCACCACAAGGTAAATTAAAAATTCTCTATAGAAGGTATAGTTGCAACTTAGCAAAAACATTGGTTGCATAAACTTAACTAAATGGATAGTGAAGCATTAATACAAACACCTTTCTTCCAGGCGCTATAAAGAAGATGTCAAGTAATTTGCAAGATGTACGACCATAAGCCAGGCAACATATTTGTCGAAGATATTGTGTGGATCCTTTGATACGGGAATAGTAGGGAAGCCTTGGGTGAAGAGAAGTGTGGGTGGCAATAAGAATAAGAATTAAGAGAAGTTGCTCTGACTTTGGACTGCTTCAAACCATGCATATTAGAGTATTTGATATCCATAACATTTAGGAGTCATTAAAGGAAATAAGTAAAAGTGCATGAAGGAATAGCAGAATGCTGTAATTACCCAACGGCATAGTTTTCAGGGCAGGGCAGTTGGCAGGGAAGGAGGACATTTTGAAAATAATTTTAGCTACGTAGCAGAAAATATAATGGCAAGATATTTAATTAATTTTAATTAATAGGAAACTGAGGTAATGTAAATAGAGCATATCCTACGTCCATGGAGGTAACTAGAATGAATTATTAGGTCAAAAAGAAGTAAAAAAGGGCATGCTATCAACAAATCTGCTTTTAGCTCGAAATACATTTTAGTAGCAAGAAATCTTTACAAAAGTAGAAGTGTATTTGGAGCATGCTCACGATGAATAATTACTTCTCCTATGCTACTATGACTTTCTTATTGCTGTAACAACGTAGGTGGAAAGGAGGTGATTTACTCATTGACAGACAACAGGTAAGGCACAAAATGCTTTTATCACAGCACTGACAAGGTAACTAAGTATTCACTTTTGAAGTACTTTTTATTTAATCCTCCTAAATATCCATCATCATGGAATATATAAAAGATGCTTTATTTTAAGTATTCAGCAAGGAATAACCAGTATCAAGATCATCTAAATAGTATACAAATAATCCAATTGTAAGGAGTATCCATTCTAGGTGTATCCATTTGAAAACTTATTCGATTTCAAAATAAGTTTAAATGGAATACAGCAACTGACCAACTATTCTTAGGTAGGTATGTGGTTAGAAAGATAGAGAATTATCTCCATCGGGGCCAGATTGAGGCTCTATAATTCCCTTCTTTAATAAAAATATCACAGCCACCGCAGTTTGTGGTGCAGTGAAAAATGCAAAAAAACTTGGTTTTTGAGAGTGAGAGACAACATATAATGAAAATATGGTGTAGAAAAAAGTACAAAAATATATAGGATAATTAGAGTGGGACACATTTCTCTATTTATAAAATAGCCATTTCCTTCTCTCTGCATACGAAATGCTTATGAAAAGTTAGTGCACAAAGGTGTGAAAAAATCCAAAGACTGCTTTGAGTAGTAAAGCAGTAGCTACCTGCCTGAAGAACAAGCACTACTGCCACGTATTGGTAATGTGTCATCAGTAGTTTCCAAACACTTTGTAAAACCTCATTTGACACTAGAATCATGGGATAAAATACATTATATGCAGAATCATTGCCTCTATGAAACGGTTAGCATTTAAGTTTGGTACTCTCCTCAGTCTACTGCAGGGAGGATTGCTGAGAGGAATTAAAAATATGATTTTTTTACGCCAAAATGTTTACTTATTTTCCACAACCTAATCCAAAATTGCTTTCACTTTTGGGAAACATATACACACCCACATTTTCCACTTCTCCCACTTGAGTAGTGCAAAAATAAAGTAAAAACACAAATTTCACCTTAAAAACACACCAGACAGGGACTGCCTGCAAAGCAGGCAGCAGGTCCGCTAGTACCTACTATTAATTATTTGAATATTTTCTGAATCTGATTTTCTCCAATTATCTACCTGGTCACGTTCATATTTCAAGCGTATCACCGTTTAATTCAACCTCAGAAACTTCACTGGAAGTAGCTTACGCCTCGAAAAACATGTGATAAACTCAAACAGAGATTACAATAGGATATAACCACGGAATATTGCTAAAAAACTGAGTAAGATCAAGCGAGACAGAAATGGCATTAGAGCACCAAACTATTCTTTTCCGTCCCATTTATGGACAGCTATCCCATACTGAATCAAAGGCTAACGAACGACGAGACCCGTTTGTTACCCAAGGATTAGCAATATGCATACGAGCCATGGTCTTCACCAACCCCACCTTCCTTTCAAACCACCTCAAGGACGCCCGGAGGCGTTATAGCGACGCTCTCCTTAGGACTCCCACGCCTAAATGTTCAGATTTCTCCACCTCGATCTCTCCTTGCAAAGGGTCCCCTCCTCACCCCCGCTTCTCTCACTTCAATGAGCCACGGGACCACGCCTACAGGCTCATACACGCCCCTTCTTCGCACGCCCCCACTTGCGAGAGGCCCGCATACTACTGTCACTCCGTTTGAATAGCGGGAGGGTGGAAGGAGAGGGGGTTACCTCCATGTAAGGATCCCAGAGGAGAAAAGGAGACACCGTGGAGACTGAGGGCAAATCCGAGGATACCGGTGAACGACGCACTACCGCGATATGGATATCATGAATAAGCAATCTCATTGGCTTTTCGGCGGAACAATGAAAGGGTGTGGGAGGTCGTGATTGATTTTTATTTCTCCCGCAGGACTGTTCCGCCTATGCCTTTCTTTCGCAGCATGTATAAACTGCTAAAAGGGTTGGTATCGGTCGGTTTTTCTGCTCAGCCTGCGTGTGGTGAGGAGAGTGATGAATTGTGCTCTGGAGCAAGACCTAGACGGACGCATGTGTTCGGATTCAAACCGATGGGTTCAAGGACAAGGGGAAGCGGGAGAGCTCGTTAGCGGGGGTTCCGAGGTTCTAAATGCCCCACCGGTACTTCAAATCGGTGATTTTGATCTCAAAACCTCGTTATTAATTTTGGAGGAACTCGATTTTAAATTAATTTTACACGATTCCACTTTAGATAAGGGTCTCAGAAAGAATCGAATTGGGAACTCATTTCCAACAAGTGCCAAGGCACGTAGTTGCTATAAGTAGACCTCAAAAATGATTTCTTCGTTACGCTCAAACAATTTTCTGGTCAAATTTTACCATGAAACAACGGAAATATTAGCTCGTAGGATATTTTATGCACTTCGAAATGAGCGTGACGGGAGAAGTGGCGATTGCAAAATTTACTAAGGCGCCATCGCTCAAGAGTAAAAGCTATGCCAATCTCATTAAGATAAGAAACATCCATTTATTATTACGCTACTAATATTTAATTTGATGCTGTGTTACTTTTAATGAGCGGAGTCCAAAAAAGCCAAACTCTTTCAACAATAAAAACTTGATCATGGACACTTATATTTTCAAAAATCATTGAGAAATGCTGGTGATAGTGCCATTACACTTTCTCAGTGCATGGATTATCACGAAAATGGACTTACGTTAGATATTTTACGTTTCATTAATTAATATTTATTGCTTCGTACATAATTAATATTATTGATGAATGTATGTTAAAAGCAAAACTCGAGAGATAGCTAATTACTCTATCAGGTAGCATTTTTTTTAAAGAAGCAATGTAGACTTAAGACCAAAGGTAATGAATTCCTCATCGGGGTGTATACTTGGAACATGTTCATTGTTAGTAGGGCAGCATGGTCAACAACGGCAGAAGAATTTGCAAGGGCTTGGAAGGTTAGGAATTCGATGGTACAGTAATGCCATAGAGATAAGATGGAGAGGCCCAATGATTTAAACGGAAAGGCCTCGAGAAAATTAGGACAAAAAATATAGCTTATGAAAATTCTGCGAAATACATTAGACAACCATATCCGGCATATCTAGAAACATGGACTCATGAAGAGAATTGTCAAGGGAAATATAAATGGGAGGGTAGCAGAAATAACCTTTCATCGGCCATATGGAGCAATCAGTGATGGATATATGTCTCTACATATTAAGAGGGTAGAATCCGGTGGAAAATTACTCCAAACCAATCGATGAGTTGATGAACGGATGATACGATAAAAATTTTACGAAACTATGCTAAATAGTTATAATATATTTATTTTTCTATTTATTAATATACGCAGAGTATTAATTAATATACGCAGTGGAGTGGCATAATTTCTAAAATAATGCATCTTAGTTTTAGAAAAATTTTTGAAAGAAAAACTTTAACATGGAATACAAACTTAGCTAAAATTCAGTTAAAAAATATTACAGATTTATGCTATCCATTTGGTGGATAAAACAATGAAGCGAAGCTTAAACATCTTTTCATAAACTGGTATTGGGTTACAGATTATTTAATACAGTTCACAAAGAATCTTCAGTGTCATGTATGATTTTGAGGGCCCACAAAACTACCACCAGGCACAATATAATGCGTCTTTTAACGTACTCAATGAATTCATTCCGGATTTCAGTTTTATGAGCTCTACGAGTAATGTTTTATCATGACGCCAAAATTGTACTCTAAAACCTGGATAAAACCATATCTTCAACTGAACATTCACTTAAATACCTTAAATTACACTAAAACTTAAATGCCTAAAACTAAAGTAAAACTTAAATAACTTAAACTAAATCCACACCATAAATGGAAATCAAACTTGTGACAAATGAGTTATCATTTTTTGACATGAGTTGAGTTGAGCTGTCATTTGTTGCCTACTGAATACCACGGATGACATATTCACAGCATGATATTTGTAGCCGATGCAGAGGCATATATAATTTTATACTAAACAGTAAATATATTGAAGTGATTTGAAATAATGTTTCAAATACGCTAGTGGATGAGGACATTCTGCAGCCCGTATCATTTCCGGAGGTCTTTAAAAGAAACAAATGGAAAATACAATATTTTATTTGTAACACTTCTCAGTTTGCTATGGGAGAACTTTATTTCCCAACCAATCCACGTAATGACGCACTTCAAAATACAGATACACTTACTTACACAGATACTTAAGAACGCATACTTTACAAGTATGGGCAGTAATGATGAAAATAGTTTTAGATAAATTACTTGAGAAAAAAAACAGCCAAAACTAAAGCAAATAAACAATACGCAGAGAAAATAGAAGCACATTTTCAGGAATATTGCATTAAGTGTTACTATTCGGATCGATAATGACAACTAAATGACATTCAGAGTCACATTTTATTGGTCCTAAATATGCAGTGAAGAATATTCACGGTCATCTCATCAAGCCGTCCTACTCCATCCTTTATTACACTTATGAAAGCTCTATCTTTACAAAACTGTACTCGCAATGCAAAAATTCACAGATTTTAATGTGTGAAAATTAATTTTTGACTGTCTTTGCGCAGTAGGTAAGGGCTATACACTCCCCTTTCACAAACATGCGCTTCAACCCTCCACCCACTCACGTAGCTGTCTTTCTGTCACCCTTCTCACGGCTCTCTCCACTAGTTTGGCGCTCCCTGGAACATATTCATATCGTATTTCACTCCTAATGAATCCGCATCACGTAAAAGGATTCACGCCCCACGACAACCCAACAACTGCATTAGCAGATCCTTGCCATCTCCCACTCCCATAAGTCCGACGCCTATTCTTTATGTCCACCTCTCCCTTGAACAAGGGCGTGAATGATATGGAATTTTACGAGATAGGGGAGTAAATAATAAATGGAGCCTTTGAAAGGAATCCACCTGCAAGGCTCAGTGAATACGTTAGTGCCTAAAAGCTAAACTCAACACTCGCGACGAAACTTGCATGAGAACTAGAGGTTATTCACAATAAAGCGGTAATTCGGTGAGGCTCGAGAAGAGCAAAACCTGCGGGATCTGCATTGCCTTAGAATAACAAGAAGCATAAAATGTACCAACGAAAAAAATCAACTTCACTTTGAAGTAAAATCGATTTCGCAATTGTACTGACGTGTCATAAAACGCCTTTTTCGGAGTAAATTCACTCACAAGAGAAGTTATCAGGCTGTGGAATTGATTAAGACATGATGATGATACCATTTATCTAATCATTAGATTGCTTTGCCATCCAGATTAAATTTTGCTGATTACCTGAGGTTTTTATTCTCCATACTTTTATTTTTGAAGGTAATTTGAAAAAAAAGTCTAACATATTGTCGAAACTGAATTTTTTTTTCAGTAATTCGTGAACACAGTTCAGAGTTGCAGCTCCTTCAACTCAATATATGGATATGTAGATTAAAGTTGATAACATTAGTGGAAACTAAATGTCCTCGCCGAGTGGATACATCAATAATGCAACAACGTCATGTGGATGTCTCTAATCCTCCGAGCCGATCAATTATGGAGATATCATTCGACTCGTACAACTCGGTTATAAATTCAGCCAGTGAAAAAATTATGCCTCGAAAGAGCTCAACGAGAGGGAGGGACGGGCGATTGAGCGGAATGAATAAGGGATGACGGAAATGCATCCTTAGCGACTGCGAAAAGACGAGAGGGGAGAATGCACTAGCATCCTCACAATGCACTCGTGACACCCACGTGCCTAACGTCAACTCCTCAGGCGGGGAACAAAGTGAACTTCTTACAAATGCGGCATCTGCCAGATGGCACACCAACGCAGGAGCTCAAGACCAGCCCTTCCGTTTGCATAAAGACATCCATTCCACCTTGCCCCGTATGCTTGACGCGAAATATCCTACTCAAATTTATAATTTTGCAGCGTCAACGGAAAGAAATTGAATGGACTGTTGTGATATTTTTGGTGCATTAACGATCAAAATAAAACATTAGGAACAGTAATCTATTTGTGCTCTTAACCCAGTATTTGAGAAAAAAGTCAAGCAAAAAGACCTACAAGCAAATGGAATGTTAGCAGCATTACACGACAGTAAACTGCAAGCAATCGAAAACTTTTCTTGCACAGTCGAGAGCGACAGACCCTAATAAAAATGGATGACGTACACTAATGAGCTCTTTCTATCGCCTACTTGCAATTCTGCCAGACGCCTAAGTGGCTATTCCAACAAATGGTATTAAACCTCGAGTCCCCAAGTCCTCATAGAAATTGAATATGACGTTGCAGTCCTCGGACATGATGGCAACGTTCATGACTGGCTTTTACGGAGGTGAGGGATACTTGTACAAAACATCCTTAGATTTCTATCGCCCTAATTTAGAAATGGCATGACGGAACAGTTTGGGTTTAAGTAACATAGATTTTCACTTTTGTTACGCCAGCCAAATAGTGTTAGATTGAAATAAGGTAGTGATATTCCACTATTAACGACAGTTTAATATGTATGGGGAGTCATTTAGACATGCAATGATAAATGATTATTATGGAAAAAAGACAAATAAGCTAGAACAGTTTCTGAAAGTGTATCAATTTATTTCACAGCTAAAATAGAATGTAGAATTTAAATCCCCAAAAATGATGTTGCCATCCTTTTTATCTCTTAAACACGTTGGGAATAATAAGCAAGCACCGACGAAAAGGAAATGAAGACAATTTCTATGCAACTACAGAAAATCGCTAACAATATTTGCCCAGCATCACATACATCCATCTGATTTGCACTTGCTTTGTTGTTTACACCCTTGAGTTCCAGGGCCACCATTACTTCAAAAGGATTCAAAGGCCTTGAATTTAAAGTGATAATAAACATTGCTGCGAAACCTTAAGTCTATTATGATTGAGGATTGGTTGTTCTATGCGAACAACTCTCAACGATGGGTGGAGCATTTCCATAAGTACAATTCGCACATTCGTCTTTAGATTGACTGAAACGGTAAATTTTGATAGTAAATCTGTATTCCAGATACACAAATGCTGGAAAACAACACATTGGTACAAAATACTGGCATTCAAACAAAGCGACAGTGAAAGACTACTAGGGAAATTTATAATCAAAGCTATGCCTTCAATGATAGGGTAGGTGCGAGCTTACTCAGTAATTTTGCTTTGTAAAAACTGGCGAAGAAAGTCTAATACATCAAACCGTATTAAAATTGTAATTATCATGTCTGAGGATTGCCAAAGATGCAACCAGAATTTTTAATATACGAAAATGTTAGTGTTTTAATAAAATTGCATCTTCTTATAATTTTTAATCCTGTAATAATTTTTTTTGGAATTTATTGAATTTATCACTCTCAGAGGTTCATAACTATTTTATAAACCAACACTTACCTACTCAATATCTTATTATATTAAACGAGCATTTGTCCTATGTCCTTTTTATTTCTGATGCGGCTCGAGCGATTTTTGCGAATATACATATATTGATAGCGCAAGATATTGATAGTTCTAGGTCTCATACCCGTATAAATTTGACTTTGGGCTAAAAAAGTCACGGGTTCACCTCCAGATAGCGCCATAAGAAATTCATGAAGAATTCGTTTTTATCTCTAGCAGGAATTATTTTTTTTACATAATTTAACTAGAAAAAATGTTCTTATGATACCAAGACAAGTACCATTATAAGGAAAAATATGTTTAAAATCTTATTCTGGTCAATGATTATTGATTTAGATTGAAAATAACCAGAACGTTTGTAATACATTTGGTGCTATAGAATAAAGATGATGGTACAATGTAATAATCAAGTGACTAATGAAGAAGAGCTATTACAGTCCCATAAGAAGAAACGGAGGAAAGAGAACTATCATGAAAACTTTGAAGAGGAGAACTTGGTTGGATCTAACTTAAAACATGATGGCTTAATGAAGATAATCGTTGAAGAAAATGTGAACGGGAAAAATCACTAAAGAAGAGATCTCATGAAATATATAGCGCAAGTTTTTTTTTAGAATTTAAATGAGAAGGATCTCGACTAATGTGATTGTTTTGTATTGTGATTGTAGAACAAGTGATTGTACTATTTACTACTATCTTGCGGTTCCACCAAGTGAAGCCTGAGGACTTCCTTTTTAAATCAATTGATGACTAACGATGATTATATACATGCGTATCTTACATAGATATAGCTGAAGGCTCTTCAATAAGACTGGACTACGGGTTGCTCAGTTATGTAAGAAAATTATCAAAGCAATAATAATTACCGGCGAACAATAGAACCGAGAAGTACATGCAAAGCAATAGAACCGAGAAGTACATACTTGCTCCATGATTAACTTTTTTGATCTTGTCTTGCCTGTACTCTGCAACGACATGAACTTCCACTGATTGTGAGACCAGCTCTTTTCATGACGGTACATGAGACTAAAGGACAAAAGTGAAAATATCGGCATAGACTAAAAACCTTAGTTCTTGTGCATGGAATATTACAGCACAAATGTGCTTTTAACGCCAGAGAATCTTAGGAATACACTCAATGTACTATGAAAAGAGATTTTAAATTAAATTGGACGTTTATCATAATACGTTACGAATGAATGCGGACGTAGACATCATTTTAATTGCAAAGGAAAAAATTTTCATTTCACATTGTACAAATATAATGATTTTTATTTTTGGAAGACAAGGTAATTTGGTTTTCTTTAAAATTTATATTTTATATTAATTTTTATTTTTTCAATTTCCTAGCATAATTAGAATAAATTATATTTTTGAGGAAATTTCGGTGAACGTAGGTAGTTATCCTTATTTCAGCACGGAGTTTGGGATAGAAAAGGGTAGCATGAACCTTATAGCGGCCCTAGAACAAATGGAGTAGCTGAGACTATCCAGTAAATACTAATAACATAACGCTCTACCTCAGTTATAAAGGGAGATACTTTCTCTGCTCAGTAATTTATGAATCATTTTATGACAGATTTTTGCCACGAAAGTTTACAATCTAGGTTTCATTAAGGTTACTAAGCTACAGTTGCTGAGAGCATTATGTTTAAGTAAGACAATCACTTAAAGCAGCCGCGATATGGCCATGTATTGATAGTTTGCTGAACTGCTTTCACCGGAGTAACATTGATTCCAATTGCGAAAAATTTTAATATCCTATTTTCAAAGGCCTAAATTAGCAATTCCGTTTTCGCTCAGCGCTGCTTTAAAACAGCAAATGCTACGCCAACATCCCCACCGCATCGGGCGAATGCTCATTTCCCACATTCGTTCACACCTCACCCGTCCCAGAGCACCGACTTGACTCCCTCTCCACGAACAGACAGACCGCTTTAGAAAGAGAGCACCAGCGCTCCCACCACCCGCGATCCAAGTTTCTTCTATTATTATTCCTTGAATATTCGTTTAAGAGCCGCCCGCACCCCCCCCCCCCACATCACCGCGTCCCCGTTCGAGACCCACCCTTTTCCCTCCTATCCCGCGCTCCAAAAAATTAAAAAAAGGAAAACGGGAGAAAAAAATGAACGCATGAGGATAAAAAATGGTTCTCTTCCTCTCCACTCCTTGAAATCCCCTCTCCCTGAACCTCATCTTGCGGCTCCCTCAACTCCAACCGACGACACCCACGACCGGCAACAAAGGAAAGTTGGGGAGAGCATGCACGACGAAGTGGGGGGGGGGGGAGGAAAGAGAGAACGAAGATGGGGTTCTGTAAGGATGGGGTAAGAGTCGGCTGCGGTTCTTGACAATGAGACGATCTCCCCCAGCCAGTCTTCCCTCCCATCCGAAGCAAAACTTCCTCCCCACGGGCGCGAACCAGCCACCTCAGACCGCATTGCTCTACACGCCGCCTCCTTAACCTACGCGAAAGCCTCCTGGATTCTCCACGCCTGTCACCAAATTGCGATATACTGCAACCGAGACCGTGGCCGGAGACAGAACGGTTCAATACAGAGAGAGAGAGAGGAAAGGGACGAGGGAGGAGCGACGACCGACGCACGGAGCGGTAATTGAATGGGCGGTGCGCCCTCGTCCTCGTTTTTGTGGAGAATGCTGGAAAAAACTGACAGTCGGTAGGCCATATAATTTCTGTGGCCGACGTCCTAAGATATGCTGATGAGGCTCATTAGGTGAGTGGCGGTTATTTACGAAAGGGAGAGTGAGGCGGCAGGGGGTGTGAGCTGAAGGAAATGAATTGGACGATGGTCCCCGGGTACTAATGGATGTGAGATGCGGTATAGGAAATTTTTCTCCCAGAACCATACCTGTTTATTCCATAACTGTGGAGTTTTCCTTAACGCAGATATAAGATAGGGCTTCGATTTCAACTGAGGCTTAAAGTAATCCAAATAAGATTATGTGAAGAATGCCTATAGATATTAATTTCGCTCTATGCATCTAACGGCTGATATTAAAAATGGTTTACACAGGGTGGAAGCAAAAACATAGCAAGTAAAGTGGAAAATAGTTCTCACTACCTACCTTAAATAGGTAAATTGCCTAACGTGCTATTAAGATCGTACTAAATCGAACATACCATCGTATGAATACATAAAATGATGTGTTTTAATGTGATATGCCGAAGGAAATATTTCTCTTTAGTGGAATAAATTATTTTTTCGCATTTTTTTCTTTTAAACTAAATTATTTTTTAAATCTCATCACTCTTAATAGCATCCTGAGTTTGGCAGAAGTATTGCTGCCTGGTTTATCTAGGTCTTATATAGGTTTATCTGCATTGAAGTCCTAATTTTCAAATTATAAAAACGGTTCCAAATTCTGTGAAGCGCATAACCGTTTTTTTCGGTCATACGAAAAATATTTCTTCTTCTTCACGAAGTATCTCCAAGAAAGCTTTCGTTGCATATTTTACAATATCAAATTTAGCATTTTCATACTATATTTTGGCAAAATACGTTTTCTGGGTGACAGCAAAATCACCGAAAAAGTAGATGGTAGATACCTTGCCTGGCTTTTATAGTCCTTTAATGAAATCATCGTGTTATCTCATTCATTTACCTCCTAATGCATCATAATTGTTTCGTACTTAGCCGATTTATTTCATAATACATGTTCATTTGCCACATTGGCATTGGTAAAAGATCGATGACAAAATGATTAGCTCTGTGAATAGGATTTATATTCCTAACTGCGAGAATGAGTGAAATTTAAGTTTAAGTAACTAAGTTTTTTGTGAATGCATAGTAATAGGGCATATAATCAAAAATCAATACAATAAAACACATTAATAATTGCTATGTAATACAAAACTGGAGAATATACGAACAAACATTTGATTTACGACCCTGGGCTTTTAAGTTAAATTTCTGAATGGTAAATTTTGGATTGGATATGGGTATTACAAAACAGGGCACTTCATATTTATAATAAAACCAGAAGTTTTATCACCAAAGTGAGGCATTATCATACGTTAATTAGGCCTAACACTAATCCATCACAAAATTGTTTTGATTGACCTTGTTCCCTTTTTATAATAATATTATTCTTAATTTAGCAGAAATATAATGGAGTTTGTAGTAGTTTAGACTATCTTTGTATACCAAATTATACAGTAATAATACTTACTGAGACTAAATACTCCCACCTTAAGAGAACTCTAATGGGAGCCATCAACGACATAAACCGATTAGGTTAATTCGAGTAATGAAAATTTTGAATTTTCTTTTTGAAGTCAATTGGGAGTGATGGATTTAGGATGTGGTGTTAACTTCTGACACGAACTTCTTTCCTAAGAATCACATACAATATAAGGAAATTTTTTCCATAAGATACATCAAAGAAAAGTCCAAATGTTAGCGTTTTATCCTCTAAAGCATCACTGACATGAATATTGACATAGGTTGTCCTCACTAGAATAAATATTCATTAAAGAATATTAGGAATAATCTATGGACAATAGGGAGGTAATAGAAAACTCTATACGCCTTTTTAATTGTTTGTAGGCTATGAGATTGGTTTATGTTCACCACTACATGGCGCCAGGAAATCGCGTTGATTTGACCTTCTTAACCTCTTTAAATATGACTGAGGATCCCCACCCGACCCACGAACTCCACGCTTTGCCGGTGGCAACCCCATGGAAGGCAAACATTGGAAGGCTCAGAGAGTACACATGACATCGACATCTTTAAGCATGACAGGAAAAATGATAATGATGTCTAGTCGAACCGCCATTCTCAACACCCATAGGGGCCAAATGAATGAATTGCCTGGGTGCCCTTAAGGGCGGCTAATTATGCAAGAGCATGAATGGAGTGAGTGTAAATTTTCCATTCATTCCATCGGGAGAGATATAAACAGTGTGACCTACGATACAAGCAAACGGAGTTTAGGGTGCGTAGGAAGAAAATGGTGACTAATCTTTATAGGTTTATAAATGGAAAACACGGAAAACACTGCGTCAACTTGGCATCAATAAGAGCTTTGAGCTTCTTCGGATCATGCTTATATGCACACCTATATAAAATTACAGGCACAATATTACTAAGATAAAATCTTGAGTTAAATCAAGAAAACTCTAAGCAGTCTGCATCCATTTAGTTATATTCTTAAGCCAAAGCTTCCCATACTCATACTTACTAACTCCAAAACTTCCAGGAAAACGTTGGAGCGAACATAAAAATAATACTAATACACTAAATACGACTGATCGTGATGTAGCTGATTGTTGAAATACTCTTAAATGTGTCATTAATTACTTAGTTTACAAATTAAATAATAATATTTAAAAATTAGCCAACAAGCCGGCATATCGATGGTTCGTGAAAAAACAATTACTAAATGTACAAATGAAAAGCAGCCACTTCACAACTAATATTTAAAATAGGTTTTAAAATACATAATCCTAGACAGCATAAAATCCAGAAGGTTTTGAATAATTTACAGACACAATCAAACAGATAAAAGATAAAGAATTCCATAAAAATAAAATTTTATGTTAATAAAGCAACTGACGCTGATAACCCATAGTACCAACAGGTATCAAGTGATTAGCTTAATTCATTTTAAAAATAAGCACAGAAATAATTACTGCATCGGAAAATAGGTATCACAGTGTTCGTAAAGGATAGAGTAATATTCCGTCATGAGATGATAACAATCATGAAAGACATCATGAACATTATTTTGGTAGAAGGGGAGATCCACTTTCAGTGACATTCCGCTACAATAGAGATCCCTGGAAATCTGTGAAATTTAGGCGATAAAAGGAAATAAACTACTGATTCATCCTAACTCGTTATTGCCTCAATTTGGTGCAGTGTAGAAGGTTCTAGGTCATTAGTCCATAACCTCTAAAAAATTAAGCTCATTAACAGCAGAAATTTGGCTAGCAAGAATACATAAGGAGGAGTCGTACCATCGTGACTAAGCGGAAGTATGGGTGACAAGGATGTTAAAACTCTTGTTGTTTTGTACTTAGGGGGTAAATGAAAAGTACGATAGTGACGGTTGCTTAATTTTGCCAGCCAGAAAACTAAAGCCTTAAGCCATCACCTTTGTGTTTAAAAATTGAGTGCATCAGCGTAGGGTGATAAATATATAGCCATTTTAGCTACAGGAACTCTGAGCCACAAAAGTCCTTCTCTAAAAAGTAAATCAAAGAGTAAAACAACAGTTTTAAAGTCCGTAGATTATAGCTAACGCGAAATGAATCATTTCTTAATGTTAAAGTCAACTGTGTAAGATCATGGGTACGAAATGCAATACAGATTGCGTATAACATTTTTCATCCCTTGAACAGTTGAGTTTAGAGTCAACTGTGTAAGATTATGGATACGAAATGCAACAAAGATAGCGGATAACATTTTTCTTCCCTTGAAAAGTTGAGTTTAGATGAAAGTGAGCATAACCAATGACATCCAGATAGGGCAGTAGCTGATATTCTATCTGGTATTTAAGGATCCCAACCATCAATGCTTATCCAGTAACAACATTCATAAGATACATGAAAATATGTTAACCATTACTAAATTTCCTGTTCATATGTAACTGCAAAATATTATCACACACAGAAACGCCTTTCTTTTTCTACATGCGATGCTTTTTTCCTGAAATCATTCTTTCTAATATGTTAGAAAATTAAAATTCGAGCAAAAAGAAAATTCTATAAGGAATTAAATCAAGGCAAAATGCTTTAATTCGATAATTCCAGACCCCACTGAAATCAACAACAATGGGTAAATAAATACGCATTCTTCATGGAAAAACGCCTTTTGTGCAGAGGTGTGATAGAAGAAAGAAATAATAAATCAACCGACGAAAGACTCGTATGCGCCACTTCACTAGAGAGAGTACGTGGAGGTCGCTCTGGCTCACCCTTACGGGAACAATATCGTGGATCCAAAAAATAAATTAGCCGAAACACGCAGGCTCCTTTCCCTCTCTGAAAGGACACCCTATTTTCAAGACAGCCGCGAGTATAAAGGAACGGTATGCAGCAACAACAATGCCTGGGTTCTTGGCCCCCAACCTTTGCCCCAAAAATCCCACGCCTACCTCGGCTCGACAGAACGCAAAACAGCCAAAACCGCGGTAAATCTTCCGTGTTACAATTTATGCGGCACACTCCGGAGATTCCCCATTTCTTCGTCCTTAAACCTCATCTTCGGGCAGATAAACATATCCACCCTCCTCTTTTCTCCTTACTCCCTCACCTCATCTCTATCTTAACAATTCTGCGTTCCCATTCTCGTATTTTGTTGAAGGCACTGCACAGAAATGTTTCAGAAACCTTTCTGAGTTTGTAGACCTAACTTTTCCTTTGGCTGCGTGCCACACAATTGGGAGGCCAAGACGCATGCTTAAGTAATGGAAGTAAAGTATGGATGCAGTAAACTAGCCATTAAGAAAGTAGGCTGTTTATCAGTTTTCATTCCAATCTATTGCACATAATTACGCTATTTGCGATTAATGAAAACAAATCATGGTGTAACAATATCATAAGTAAATTACTGTGAGAAATTAGCATAGTTTAAGAGATTATATCACCTTATATTTCACACAAATTTGACTTTTCAATCTTAGTTCCGTTGTAACAAATTCAAAAATACTTTTCGAACGCAGGTATATCAAATAACGGAAAAATAAAAAGTGGAACGGTGACAAATTACATAGCGTAAAAGTTAAGGGCAAAGCATTTGCATATTATGTCTAATCAATTTTATATAAAAGCTCAAGTCAAGTTTTCAGAGAAATTATTTAATTATACAGCGGTGTAGATACCCAATATCAATTTCCGATACTGAGCTACACGCTTTTATAGCAAAACATCGAGGAAATATACCAAAAATGTAAGTTAATTAGAAATCCACGTTTTCAATGCTATGACGAGTGTGGCACAAGAAAGAAATCATCGGATACAATTGAATGCTGCCGCTGCCCAGTGAATGGGGGCGTTCACTCGGAACCGAAATCGCAATTTTTTGCACGAAATTGTTAGATGGAAACGAAAAAAGAATTTTAGTGAAAAAATTAATCTTCTAACAACAACCATTCACTAATAAATCAAAAATCAAAATAAGCAAAAGGTGACGCCCACCTAAAGAGCTGCTGTGATACCATTGACGTCATTTTCCTCTTGTCCTTGACTGCTTTCAGGGGAGGGGGAAGGAAGAGGAGGGGAATTCTCGGAAGGTCTGCTCGCACAGATGCTGTCGAAATCGCTCCCATTGGGAGAGCCAGCTGTGTCCCCCCCTTTGCGATAAGGCGAAGTAGCTTCGCGGGCTCAGTTGTGATTGGACGAAGTCGATATACGTCAGAGGTTGCACCACACCCACTTTCCCGAAAGGGTTAAGAACATCAGTTTTTCGCCGCTTATAACTCGGGAAATAATTGTCGGATCAGAAAACGGAAAAATACGGGTCCTTTTATTTTACAAACTCTATCAGATTCGGCAATAAAAAAATATGGTAAACGACCCCATTATTCACATTACTGCTAATTAGCAGTATATTCCTAAAACTTCGCTTTAACTACACCAGGTACTAGTGTGACTCGCATAATTATTCAATAAGATAAATAATATTATTGTACTTAATTTTCGAAGCTAAGGACGATATATACAATTATATTTGTCCTTATAAAAATTACTCTACTTTATTCATTCTTGAAACCTTGATTCAGATCAATAAAACTCCATTAAATAAATACAAAGAAATAAAAGACCATTAACAAAAACACGTTGCTTTCACTAAAATCAGCAAAGTAACACAGAGATGACCGAGTATTTATGGCGGTATAAAAGAATGAGAAAAATGGCAATCGTACAAGGTCATTTAATTAAAATGACGCAGAAATAAAATACATGTTATTTTCGAGGAACAACTTTCCAATTTCAACTTGAAACGCTGCCAAGTAAACGCTCTTAAAAGCATGGTGATCTGTAATTCTCTTCGATAGAGTGAAAAAATCGATCCATAAAAGCGCTTTATATTTTTTTCTTATTGCAGCAATCTACGAGACCGTAAATTAACAAAACCATGATGGTCAAACATCATGCTTCTCTTTCTTTGTTTTGCAGGATTTTTTAAATAAATATCAATATCATCGAATGACTTTGAAAGTATGGGAAAGCACAATATTTATCGATTGCATTAATACAGCAACTCAACAGTAGTGTCACATTAAAATAGCTACAAATTCGTATAATGCAATTTAATTGTCATATAAGGAAACTAGCGCAGAACTGACCTCTTCATCTACATACAATTAATACACCTTATTCTAATGCACTGCATTAGAATAGGGTGATCATTGATTAGGTGGTCATTTGTACCCTTCAAGATGGCTAGATAATAGGGTAGAGATTTTACTGGGAACAGAGACTGGGTGGAGAGAAACTAGGGGTCTTCATTAACCCATTCTTAACGAAACGAAGGGGGGTCTAGGTTTAACGTCTCAAACGACGGACGGCGTACTGAACTAGACGAGTTCTCAACGCAGCGCTAAAATAGGGATTCGTAGACATATAAAAAATCCGGAATACCTTTCCGGGTTCATAACCCAGGCTATCTGGATGAGCAGCCAGTTTTAGTGCAGAAACGTTGGGTAGCGCGCACGATTCAAATTTTATAATTGCGTACTGTGTGATTCCGTGAGATTTCCAAAGCAAAAACAAATAGCCTGCTGGTTGTCATAACTATTTAATTTTCCGTACTTGACACAAGTTATAACAGTCCTGTAGTGATGTCTTTTATTAAAAAAACTGAGACAGCTTAAGATAAAAATGATAAGGAAATAGATTTTAAGTTTAAATTGCTTTAAATGTATGCCATATGCGCAACGTTTATTAGCAGTAATTCATAACTCTATTAAATAAAGTTCTCATTTTGTTTCCATAATTCCAAATGTCGTGTGACCTTATCATTCATATGAAACATGCGTAAGAATGAATTTTAAAGATTACCTTCAAATTATCTAATGGCATGAGACATCCGTGACAAAATAAATAATCAGGTACTGAGTTTCGTCACACAGTTTAGTCGTTGTTTCAAGAAAACCTTTAAAATATACATAATTCGAAAGTGAACTTTAATGTTCAATATTGAGTTAATTTCGTGATTTTTAATCCAGGCCTTCTTCCCTACTCCCCTTATATGTGTCCAATCAAACACTTCTTCGCAGGCATCTTCGCAAACACAAGAACCTTATTGCACTACTTTAGAAATCTTCGTTTCGCCTATTTCTGGCATACAGGCCAATATTCCAATAATATTCACAGATTCGGAGTTGATTTTTTTATGTCATGCGTTATAAGAAAATATAAACCGTAAGTTTCAGATTTTGTGAATTTTATTTCTTAGAGTACAGTAGTTATATAAGAAAAACTATAGAGAAAGTGAGCCACCAAATTACTCGTTGAACATAAATCAATGTACATGAATGACGTACAAGAAGTTCAGAGGCGTAATGGAAACCCTTAGAGAACAATATTACGTGATTGCAAAATAAATGTCATTACAAGATACTAATCTCGCAACCTAAGCATTGGTGGGTACTCTTAATTCGTTCAATGGTAAATAATCAAATATAATTTTAATGATAAATTGAAACTTCAAGAATACATCCCAATCGGATGGACTTTTGTAAGAAATATTCCGCGATGAATCACGGAGATTATTAGAAAAAAATAGGCTTACGTAGTTCGATGGCAGTTCTGCGGAAATTTCTGGGAGGATGATTGGATAAGAGCGAATAGAAGTAATGAAAATGTCCATTACGGCTCGAGATGAGTGTGAGGAGCGTGTAAAATGAAACGGAACGGGGATGACCTCAGCGGAAACTGAAATTTTCAATGGATTGGAGGAGAAAATCAATTGGCTAGCCGGACGCAATCCTTTCGTTTCCCAAGAGTCCGCCCCCCTAATCCCACCGCCACCGTCCCTACTCGCTCGAGAGAGAGAGAGAGGGGTTCGGCCCAATAGTTTCCCTCGCCCCCACTTCTTGCATTCGACCCGCCCTTCCATTCCCACCCCTCCATCCCTCCCTCCCACTTCCGGCGGGAGATTGGTCGCGTGGGTGAAGGAGTTTGCCGTGGCAGGCTTCCACAGATGACGAGGACGGGGGAAAGAGGGCAAAAGGGGCGCGACGCCGCCGCCCCAAGTCTTCTCTTTCGCAGGTGCACAGAACGCCGTCAGCTCGAAAAGCGTATCCATCTCGTCCTCTACCCTCGGACCAATCCTTCAACGCCTCCCTGGTCGCCACCGCAACCCTCCGCAAGATGATGTGAAAAGGAGGTTGGATCATTAAATGGAATTTATACCTACTCTTTCCTCACCTTGGTAGGACTTGTGCGGCAACAATAAAAATGCAAGGAGCATTTATTTAATCGAAAAGGATATGTTCATCATTCTTTCACTTCTTTTTTCACAAACGCAGACGAAATAAAAAAGGGTAAGATAAACCATTATTGCATTCGAAATCCTATTATAAATCACGTATTTTTCACCACATGGCTACTACACTGTCTCAGTCATCTACTGAGCTACACTTTTAAGAAAAAAGCAATTTATTCACATATTTTCAATTTAAAAATATTTCCATGTGAGGCTAGCACGGGTATTGCCTTGTTCCTCACAAGGAGTAGATCATCAGCAAAGATATACCAAGGCAATTTCCATGATTCCGAGTCACAATAAAAACTTTTGGATGAACAAGAAATAGCTTATCAAATGCGCTATCATGGCTTGGAGTGATAGCAATATCATGAGGATAAATGCATCACGTATCTATATCCAAAGGAATTATTAACACATTCAATGGCTTATACTCCTGGCTATGATAACACGTGTGTGGTATATATACATGTACTTTTTGAAGCTAAAAAAATTGACACGATAAAGGCACGACTATATGAACGGGATCACTATAAAATTGAAATTATTCAAACGATATGATTCGATTAAATTTAGATTGTGCGGTAGTGGGTTTTGATTCGAGCCCTAGGCTCGAACCTAGGCTAGGCGAGATGAGCAACCACAAAGAGCATATCGGTTCAATAAACTGCAAACGTAATTCCTTGCTTAGGATTTTAACTACCCTTTGAAGGTTGTTATTGAAATCATTCACGGCTTTAGTGTTTGGCACGTTTAACGGCACGTGCTGGAAGGAGGGATTCTCTATGGGTTTTTATGCACGCAATCGCGATTCAACGTCCATGTCAAGGGAGGCATGTATGCCGCACGTCCCGGAAAGAATATCACCCGACGTAATACATCGGGATGCATAAAAGGAGGAAGAAATGAATCTGAGCGGTGTGTCAGCATGCATCATCTCAGTCTAACTGCCTCGCCGGTAGATGACCGTTGATGGCTCTGCAGCGGATTGAATGGACGGAGACGTTTCGTCGACCCGAGCACGCCCAGGAATAAAAAGAAAACTCGAGCAGGTGGTCAGCGCGAACGCTGAGGAGAACGCTGGGGAGCCCACTCAAAAAAGAGATTTTATTCTTGTTCCGGAAATGCTCCAAAGCCAATCAGGGGAATCATATGATCCAGATTATGTCAAATTACCTCATCAAAAACATTAGGGTACAAATTTTATGGAAATTGAGTAATTTTGTCGATTTTGGTCCGAGGAAGCCAAATGAGGCAAATTTAAGGCCATTGTTCAAGGCACTCGCTAATGAGAAAATGATGTAGTTACCTCATAAAAAAGAGCAGCAAACAAAAAAATCTAATCGTATTAAACCAGAAAAGTGGGGATTCAGTCAAATAAAACAAACTAGACATTCGTTTCGTAAATGAAACTAGGCATTCCAATGAACCAACTTTCTCATAATAGAAACCATGTGAAATGGCAATAATACCTTTTATAAGACTGTATACCACCGGGATAAATTTTCTTATTTTGGAATCCTCGGTGAACTTTAAATCCGTGAATTCAATCAATGAATTAGATTAGACGTGAAAACTCAGTGAACATTCATGGGGTAAAAAATGTTTGCATAAGTTAATATTATACGAGATTAAGTATTGAGTTCGTTTGTGACACTGAGTATTAGCGATTGGAGGGGTGAATTTTGGTAGGGAAACGTTAAGATGATCCCAAAGACAGTTCAAGCCTACCTATAACGATAATCGTGGAGAAGTTACCTGTTTAACGCCATTACCGACAAAGAGAATGTTATAAATTTAAAGAGATTTCCACAGCACATTTAGATAGGGACTTTAAAAAAAAAAATTCTGAACTGCCAGGCTTATAAACCAGGTGTTTGGAATGGAGAACCAGTACTGTAACCACCAAATCAAACATATCCCCGGAGATCTCATTTTTTTTGACAAAGCTTCATCAAATTATAGCACTCTAACGAGGACTGAATTCCGATGAAAAAGACCAGCCACTTCGGAGATACGAACCAGGGGTTTTAGAATGCCCGTAAACAAGCCCAATTTACCAAAGCGACTCTTTTGAGGTGAAAAATAAATCACTTAGGCACGTAGCAATTCAGCAATTGAAATTTATATAAATCTTCAAGAAATGAGATGACAAGATTTGCCATCTAAGATTAGGCAAAAAATTTTAATAAACCAAACTATTTTTATAAAGCATTAAATATCTCCTTACGCAATAAATCATGGCAATTCTTCACTGATCTACAACGTCCATATTTTCCTTCCTCTGTACGGCTGCTCGCCAACGTCTCCTCTCGGTACAGAGCAGAGAGGAAATATCAATTGAAAATAAAACTTGCAGTCTCACCACAGCTCACGAAAGATGTAGAGGTGGAGTGTTATGTCGAGAGATCACCATTAAAAGACGGATGACGTCAACGATATCCTATACTATTCAACTAAAGCCTGCTAATCGAGATGAACGCGAAACAATGGAAAAGCGTGAATGATGAATGAATGGTATCCTTGAAGTTTCGAGCCATCATATTCAATGTAGCTAAATGCTGATGTGTTGAACGAATTACGCCAGACCGTATCCCTACGCATTTCCATCTGAAATTAGAGTTACGCTTCCTAATAAACACATGTTTGTACTTCAGCCTCGAGGTAACTGAAATTATTCCCGGCAACCTGATGTGTATGACGCAGAGCGTACGAATTTCCCCCTCTCATCATAAAATACACAGCAAGAACTGATTTATCTTAATGAAAAGGAAACCAAGGATAAAATACTCTAAAAATGTTTGCATTCGTTACAAGCAGTTCCTAGTATGTTTATCAACCAGTCTAATAGGAATGTATGTAAACTAAAGGAATAGATACCGATACAAAGAAAAAATACGTATTTTTAAAGAAATTAACAAAAATAAAAATGTAGCATAACCGTTCAACGCCGTTGGCTTGCAAATACATGAACGGAATTGAAGTTAAAGCAAATTATAAAAACAAAAAACGCAATAAAGGGGATATGTTATTATCAGCACGATAGGCGTGGATAATATTTACCTTACACTGGCAGTAGTTAAAAGTAAGTATACGATATTTTGCTTTCTTATTAGTTCTTCAGACAATACGTACCATTGAAATGCAACAGAATAACGAATATTTCCTTTTCTGCGGAAAATAATAATCCATCTTCCACTTCACCTTCACAGGAATACCTAAACTTTTCCTTTCCCTTAATTCTGTATTTTATATTTTGTCAATTGGTAATACTCGAAGCTGAGTAATTAAATATTCAACCCAAGAACTTTCAGTAATCTGAAGCATTTGCAAAAAAACTGGTAAAATTTTCAATAGCATAGAGTATCTCCAAAGCTACTGCAAATTTATAACATTAGGTAATTAAAACAAAATTTTGGAAGATAACTTGACTTAACACGAACGTTTATGGTCATTAGCAAGGATATTCATTTGCTCAACGTCCCCTCCAGTCGGTTTGTTTTACATAATGTAGTACCTCCAATTTTCTTATTGCCAATCAACATTCAGTTTTCCTTCTTTCAGTCCGATTAACACTTTTTTCTTTGCCTTATAAGAGCATTGAAACCTTCCTCCACAACTTGAATCTTTCCAGGCTTACTTCACCCGAGTGTTCTCAGCGCCCACGCAAAAGCCACGCCTATTAAGAGCCAGCTAAATCCCCAAGGCCTGCCCCGGAAGTGGAATAAAAAAAAAGATTGCCGGAATAAAGGACGTAATAATTGAATTAAGGATCCAAGCACATTATTTTCTGACTAAAGCCTTAGCGCGTTGTGAGTGCTGGCCATTTGGACGCCCACACGAACGAATTAAACCGTCCAGCTATAGGAGGAGAACACGAATACGTCGGCTGAGCAAATAAAGAAGGAGATTGACAGGGAGCAAATAACGGGGGAGAAGATTGTCTACTCTTTATTGGTCCCTTGTTGAAAGGCTTTAACTGGGCAAGATTTGGGCCCCACAAAACGATGTTACAACTCTGAAATACTTAATCCACAGTTTTTTTTAACTAAGCTCCTGTTTTCTTGTCCCCACTCAAGGTCAATCATTTATGGCTAAGGTCCAACAAGAATACCATGTTTGGCAAACAACAACACCTAGCGTCATGGAGGTTCCAGCTTGCGTGCAGTAGATTTCTTCCCTGATACGGCAAATATTTTAAACTGCTTACAATAAGAGTCCCCGAATACACTGTTTCATTATCTGATAAATTATATCAATATTTCTATTTAACAAGCAATCTCTTGAGTTCGAGCCATTAATTTATCCAATGAAAGATTTTGTGAAATGAAATAGGGAAATCCAGTCGATAATTTACACCATATCATCGCACGCTCAACCTAAAAACATAAGTGTCAATTTACATTTTTTATGAACGCCGATATTATCGCATGATAATTTACATAAATAGAAATTAGACCTAAAAAATTTACCTATCTGCAATATGACATCAAAATCCAATCGCTACTGAATTGCATTTATAAAAAATAATATATTAACGGACTCACTATTAATATAACACAAATAGTTTATTTACTTCTTGCATATACGATACTAATAATACTATTATTAGTACTGTAAATGCAAAAGGTAGTTAAACACAATGATTTGCATTCCATTTTATAACGAAAGTGTATTCAAAACCAGAGCAGCCAGGAAAAAATACTTAAAATACTACTTCAAAATTGCATTCAATTTCAATTCACTCTTGTAGTTAGGCATTGAAGATCAAAAGTCAACCCGCTGCATGCCTCAAATTCACGTAGCTCCAAAACGTGAATTTCATACGCGAGAGGGGGCCTTAAGGCCACGGCAAATTCGGAGAGTACGATTAAACTGGAACAGGGAATGAAGAACAAATTTTCCCACTTCATAAATCACGCCGAGGATATCGACGTTTTAAGAGCAAAGAGATTTTTTCATTCACTCCCTCCGCAGCCGATATGGGCCGTGGTTGTCAAACTACCGAAAAGTTACCACCTCAACCTCATATAAATCGTCCGTCCCGAAATACTGGGGATTCGACAATAAAAAGAATCTCCACCGAGTCGCGCTCCCGTTCGATAAATCACCCCGATGTCTATCCGCCATGTTTATATACTCCGATCCACACTTAACGAATCAGCGGGTGCATGAGATAGGGCAGACATAAATATCACAGGAACGGAATGGGGGGAAAATATGTACAGTGCTCGGGAACACCCTGGGGACTCCAAGCGTTGCTTGATTCAGGTTTTTCTGACTCGGCCCGTTAAAGAGGAGCAAGATTCTCTATCTCTCACATTAACTCCCTCAGGAGTAACGGTCCTTGAGGAGAGACACCTTAGGTACATGACTGCATTTAATCAGTTGTGAACTTGCCCCAAATTCATTAATGAAAGCATAAAGGCTGTTTTAAACGAGGCATGTCTTTACGGAGTGAAATGGTCCAAGGAATACAATAAATATTGCGTCTGGTAAAGCATTGATAATTTCCCAAATGCATGAACGACGACGCAAATAAAACCCGTCTATTTTCATTCTTTTATCTATGCAATTTTCTACTTGCTGCTTACTTTCCTGCTTCTAAATTTTAAAGTTTATGATTTGTTTAATACGTCCTTAAGACTTTCCCATCACAGTAGTAACGTTCTACTCCTTTCTTCACGAAGTTGTATAATTTCGTTAGCAACTTCTTTAGTCTTAGAGTGGCATCAATATCTCCATACTAGGCAGGCACTGCAAGAATATCATTAAAACTGAGTCAAAGCAATAATGATTCTGTACTATAAGTAAATTGGTATCTCAGTCTTTAATATAAAAAGCCAGCTTTATCCAAACAGTTACGCTATTTTAAGCCATTTAGTTCTTCCCATGTATTCAGCACCGGAGAATGTTTCATTATTTGTGCATGACTATCGATCGCAATGTACTACCAGTCAGTATCCGAAATGATAAACTCAACCAACAATGTAATGGAATTTTCATCATTTACTTGAATACTATCATAATGGGCAAAAAAGTTAAAAAGAAAAAGTTTTACACAGAATTGCAAGATGGCCTAGTGTGAAATATTCTCAAATAGGCAAGATTTAATACACCATATTACTTATCACTCATTTAATATTACACTCTTCAATTATTTTAAACTTTGCATGCTATCCTAAATATTTAAACGAATGAACGGTTTGAATTTTATGAAGAGAATATTTGGTGAGAATAGCAGAAATGAAATGCATGCATAAAACCGCATGTGATAGTGTGGGCTTCAATAACCCTCCTGACACACACCCTCACGATCGCTCACAGGGTATTACGTAGGTGTAGATGCATTAATAAAGGTCGTAGATTTTCTAAGTTTATTAGTATGAAACTAAAAATATACTGAATAGACTTTTACTCCCAGGTGTAAACGATTAATTATTAACACACTCAATGCTGGCCTATTTCATGAAAAAGTATTCATGTCCGAAATATTTTTTTTTCTTTTATATGAATAAATACATTATTTTATGCAATATAATAATAATTTTTTACTTAGCTACGAACATAATGGGACCCCATGCCTTGACATCAAGGCATCAACCTCCCAGGGTAACAAAGCAACCAACCTGCACCTGAGGCTTTCCTAACCAAACTAAATATTGAGCATTCGGCAGTTGAGCGATACACCGAATGCCAACATCGATGCTCTCCACATCGCCCAACCCTGAGGTGACCGTGGGGATAGCCGGCTTGCTCCAGCTCTTCAAGGATTACGTCACTTTACGCCGTCACTCCTCAACCTCTCATCCCCCGCTCTTCACCTTTCCACTCCAAAGCCTTCGCGCGCTCCCCTCATCCCTCTCCACACCCACCCTTTCTTCCCCCTCCCCACTTCCCTAGCATCCTCCCCGCCCCCCTCATCCACACAGGGCACACGCTCCCCCTCCCCACTCCCATCTCTTCGCCCGGACGCCAGCCTTGTGTCTTACGCCCACTCTCCTCGGCCCCCATCCCCTTCCTCTCCCGGCTTCCTGCTCATTCAAGCGTCTCCAAGCAACCGCGCCTACTCCCGCCCCCCTCCTCTCTGCCCCAATCCACCCCATCCTCTTCCATCCCCGCACCATCGCCTTCCCTCAATACGCCCACGACGACTAAAGTGCCGGCCTCCAGGCTAAAACGACGCCGCTCCCTCACCTGAGAAATGCTACCAACTTTGCGGATACGTATAAATAAATATATCGGTGGCTGTTACGCGGTGGGAAAAACAGGAGCACCCAGCTCTCTCCCGCATGAATTCTTCCTCGGGGATTGAAATAACGTATCATTTCCAATTTCGTGTTCATGAATATTTCAGCCTGCTGCACCGGAGGTATTCAAAGAGGACTTAATGGGGAATGGTTTTTTTTATGTGGTATACATAAAATCGCATCGGAGTCAGGTAAATAGGTTTAAATAGCAGACTGCGGTGACTGAAAAATAGCAATTAGCTGAGGTGAATTTTTTTAAAATGTTTTAAGCCCTCATCAATGATATTGAACCATTTCACTCAATTATAATTTTAGAGAGCAACTACGATTTTCCACATCTACGTTCACTTCTTTTCCGATGCTCTTCATTGCCCATCACAGCCTACGGAATTCGGTGACGATGAGAGAAATATAGGAGGAATGTGAGAAAACGAAACAAACAAATTCTTGAACGCATTGTTTACTGCAGGAGCTAATGATAGGAATCAGGAGTGGGGACTACCTACAACTGAAGGCCTTGAACGCATAATGGTGACTGAGAGATCGAAGATGGCTGCATTATTAACACAAGAATCCATTTAAAAAAATAGAGGCTACAAGGGAAGAGTAGCGTTTTAAAATATAGGCACCGTGATAGGGTGTTACCGAAGATATAATCGAAGTAAGCTAGCAGATAGTACGGGTGAAATATATTTTAAGCTTTTCTGAGCGTCCTGAAGGGAGGCAATGCAGAACGCATTGGATTTTATGTCCATCAAAACTTTTGTAAATAATGGGCATGCTATTACATATTTTGTATAGGTTTGTTTTAGTATCTATGCCATATGATAAAGTTTTGAAAATAAAATAGGTCGCGTATGTGAAGCCAACATTACAATACAATAAGTCTACACTTCGGTGATTCAATCAACTATATGTGATGACCTTACTAGCAATACTACCGTTTATTTAACGCTGAAACCTGGCAGGGATGGTGTTGCCTCACACTTCCTTTTGCGGTGCCTAGGAGGATACGACATGTATGTAGGAGTATTTCAGGCAATATACTCCTTTTCAACTGTTAACCAATGCTAGCACGCATTAGCAACACTTACTCAGCTGAAACCCCGTCAAGAGCAGTTGCACCGATAAAGCTGGCATCTATTATTTTATTGAGGCTTTAATAGTAACCAGGAATTCACTCGAGGAGATTATATGCAAAAGAATGATTCAATTTGACACGCATATTCTGAGGATACAACGAAAAAATCTCACTAGGGAAACATCATTAAATGCCCACATCTACCGCAGATCTCATAGATAAGGTGCAGGCTGCTCATTTCCTCGGACAATTTCGTTTTCGGCATTATATTCATCCCTTCTGCCACCCTTAAGACCCTCCTCCAACCAAAGACAAACCCTAACATCCTTTGTGCCGCACAGCACTCTCCTATGGCATCACACTGGCCCTTCCTGTGTCTCCCCGATATGTCACTTGAATCTCTCAACCATTCACGCCTTACGAGCGCACACGCGACACGTTCGCCGCAGTCGTCTCGCAGAGGGAGTGACACGCCTACTATTCTGAGGTGGGATGCTCGAGCGTCACGGGTGACGTAGCAGGCTGGAATGGGGAGGGGGAGACACAAGAGAGAAAGGAAAAGCTGCCCACTCACACAATGATCTGTTTTCCCTCATTTGGTTGCCCAATGCGATGTATGAAGGTGTGAGGACGACCCGTAACACCTTTTAAAGATAGCCATAAAACGAAAAGGCGAGGCAAACCTTTTTACACGTCCTCTTCCCGGGGGGAGGGTAAGAGACGGATGGAAATTGGCCGAAGTGTGAGAGTGGAAACAGTTGGCACGGAGCACGGAGGCAGTACCGTTCGATTGCCTGAATGGAGAGAACAACTTCATTCTGTCGGTGATTTGCTTTTAAATGGTAGATGTGGCTGCGACATCACGGAAATCGTGATATGCTCCTATCTTAACTGCCTTTCAAAGGTTGGGAACGATGCCGCGCCATTCGCGATTTACCGTAGCGCTATATTTTACCTTGTACAATTGAAAAGCAATCACTCGTACAGCAGAAACGCATTATGGGGAGAGATAGTCCTCGCGTCAGAATGTCGTGTTTAGTCAGCGGATATTCCGCGAGTCTCACTATATCACTCTCGGGCACACAAAGGGATGAAGTTTGGTAAGGATGAAATTTGTCAGTAGAATCAACATTTTATGTCTGCCACGTGAAGACCGTTAAAGTTTGAACCTGACTTAGGGCTCACTAAGTTAGTCACCGAAAAACTGAAAGATGACAAAATTTTCCACGACATACTTTGCTTTTCTAGCCTTATTCTGTGAAGCTATTCTTTACTTACACAAGTTTAAATGCCAAAGTCAATTTTGCACACCGAAGCAAAGCAAGAGTAAATAAACAAATATCTATATCAAGGTATGATTTCACTCACTAATGGCATTTGTAATGCCCCTTAAATCAACAATATATTCTTTTATCGAACTAACTTTGACAAATAATAGATATTAACTCGTCAAATTATAGTGAAGGGAATTTGGCTTTGTGATATTGTCGATATTACATCATATAATTAAAAAAAAGGTTTACTCTAACCGAAACATATGCAAATTACCTATCGGTATCACAACACTAAATCCCGTAACGCTCTATTATCACTAAATATTTCACGACTTATTTGAGAAAGAAAGTACGTCGACGCCAAGGAAAATGTGGGAAAGCTGTTAAATGCGCATGGATTTGAAGTGTAAATTTATGTACAATAAACAGTATATCATTGAAATTTTATTACTGAGAAATAAAATGTTAATGTTGATGTTAAATTAAAGATTAATAATGTAATTTTAAAATCTTAGCAAAAGTATAAGCAGCAATAAGAATAACAGCGATTTCCATTGGTGGAATACTTCTTAAATTTCAAAATAAGGAAGTTGAAATCACCCAAATACACTGAGCATAAAATCATGTTACAGGTAATTTGAATCACATCCTAAGATAGATAATTTATCGTAGAGGGATGAGGTAGTATCTAACCGAGAGATTGTGTGGAGAGGTATTTCGGCATGAAGGTATAACGAAAGGGCAAGGTGAAAAACATGTCGGGGGAACAGAAAGATTTACCCCTTGCTAAACATAGCTCACACAATTACACCCACATAATACCCTGCAAGCCACCAGCCAAGGTGAGTGGCAGGGGTGAATTCCCATCAAACATGCAAAGTCCTTATACCAACATGACACTACTTATGCTATCTATTTATACACTCGTACATATGGTATTTGATACATTTAGAGCTATTCATATCCCTAATTCCTCCTAACAACCCATCGCTGGACTGAATTATTGGAGACCAACTGAACAAGGTTAATATCAGACATGATCACAGCGGTTAGGTACATAGTTGTTAAAATAACTCTTTTCCCGACTAGAGTAATGGTTTTTGTAGACATTAATTATAATAAATAATTAAGAAAGCTAAAGTTGGACGAGTTTGTGAATAAAAATAATGAAATTTGTAAATTTAAAACAAAAAAGAATAATTTCCATTCAGCAACTAACGGGATTATGAAAGAGTAAATGTACGATAAATCAGCATAATCATGGGGACTAAGGTAATCTTAGACTAAACACATTAAGGGGAAGACAGCTACCGAAATCGGAAATACAAGCAATAAATGCGCTAAAGAATTGTCCATTTTCAGAGACAAGAAAAATTAGGCACAAAAAAACAAGGAAACTTATTTTTTCTGTATAAAATAAAAAAACAGCTGTTCTAGCCCTAAAATGAAAGCCAAAAAATACCAGTTAATGTTAATGCTACTGAAATGTAAATGTTTCGGTCACAAAATTCTGCCAACGTAGGTTAAGAAGAATTGGCTGAGTATAAATCTCTGCATTTTTTGTGAGGACAATATTTCCATTTTTAACTGACTGCCTTTCTCATTTGTATCAATAGAGAGGACAATTTTCAGCATTAACTTCTTCGCTTCAGAAAAGATATCATAATAATACGCATCATTCTAAATTTACATACAACAATGACAAAATCCGCATATTCAACGGCATACAAGAATCATGGATAATAAGGTTTGAGACATAATCAATTAACAACCTCAACAGAAAAATAGATAACAGTGGAAAGTCTATAATATCATGCCGACTAGCGAGAGCGCATGCTCCTTTCAACAAGGAATGGAAAAGATGCGCCGGTCATCCGACGGTGGGGCCACGAAAAAAAAATCCGCCCTTGCAAAGTAAAAGATGGGGCAGAAGTGGGCTGGAGTGGGCAATTTCTCGCCACGGCCCCTCCCCCTCCATCTCCTGCATTCCCTTCCCACCACATTAGCATGCATTGCGGTGCACGCCAGGAACGCGCGTCTGGTCCCAATATGCATATCGAGGACCGAATCTTATTTGACTTGGGACGCCACACGCTACCGCCACTCCGCCCCCTCCCGCCCACCCACCGAAGACAAACTGAGGCCGGTGCAACGGAATACGTGGAGGAATTATGTATTCACGCAACTCGTTATTTATTTATCCACTCGGTTGATTTTTCCAACCGGCTCGCCCGCCCGCCCTCGCCAAAAAAAATACAAGCGCCAAGCCCAATCTTACCGCCGAAAGAAGGGTGACGGCGCAGAAAATCGCCAGCGACGAAAACTATACGCTTCCTTCATTTAAGAGCCTTGACGGCGTGAATGGCTCCGAAGAAGTGAGTGGGTTGGTCGAAAGAAGGGTCAGGGAGGCCCGGAGGAGGGATGCAAAGAAGAGCTAGCCGAAGGAAGAAAAGGCTCAGAGTTCAAAAATATCGCTAAAGACAGAGGCGCAAAAGATTGCGATCTCAATGATTTCGCACCATGCTCCAAGAATTCATCGATGAATACAGGGTACAGAGAGATATATTAACGAATACGTTCTGAAGACAATAATTAAATTCTAAGGAATATGTTTCAAAGTTTAAGAGATTTTTAATATACAGGGAAATTTTCTTTGAATAGGTTTGCGTGACAACATTTAAGTACAAATATCTCGGTATTGTATGTTATCATTATTTTTGAGCTAGACACATCCGACCACCATTCTTATCTTTAGATGACCTATCTGAAACGAAGAGGACAAATGTTTGAACTTTTTTTATTTTTTAGCACAGGAGCAGACCAACCTACTCGGTTGACCTTCTACTAACCGACCTACACCATGATACGTGTGGAAAATTATATTTTCCACACGTGGCCTGCTCCTGTGCTAAAAAATAAAAAAGTTCAAACATTTGTCCTCTTCGTTGTAAAGTATTGTAATGGCAATGAGGTATGGTGACCTGTTAATTATTTAATAAGGGTTAAACTCAAGTAGCTTATTTCCCCGATTCCTGAATTATGAAAACGTTTGTGGCTGATAATATTCTGGAATACGTCACTACTCATTTTAGCATTTAGTTGTACATCAATGTTCTATCATATGTAGAAGCGGTCCACAATATTATAGAATCTGTAGGTTCTAATTCCTTGGATGTGCCGTATTTGTTGTTGAGCTCAGGATAAATGATTATATTAACCTCAGATCTATATATATAAAAATGAATGTAAAGTATTGTAATGGCAATGAGGTATGGTGACCTGTTAATTATTTAATAATTATTTAATAATAATTCAAGTAGCTTATTTCCCCGATTCCTGAATTATGAAAACGTTTGTGGCTGATAATATTCTGGAATACGTCACTACTCATTTTAGCATTTAGTTGTACATCAATGTTCTATCATATGTAGAAGCGGTCCACAATATTATAGAATCTGTAGGTTCTAATTCCTTGGATGTGCCGTATTTTTTGTTGAGCTCAGGATAAATGATTATATTTAACCTCAGATCTATATATAAAAAAATGAATGTATGTGTTTGTGTCCTTTATGCATTACTACACCATTCATCGGATCGCCACGAAACTTTGAAAAGTTGTTGAGTACGCTCCCGCGAAGGTTTCTACAAAATCTATAATTCAATAACAATATTTATCGACATATTATCGATGAAATGTGAATAAATCGATTCATTATTGATACAAAATTGAGGTGAAATTATTTAGGTTTTTTTTAATTTTTTATAAAGTATCGTTCCAATATCAATACTGTATCGATACAAGATTAATAACTTCATGCATTACCACAACATTCATCTAATTTCCATGAAGCTTTCGTTAGTTTTTTAGTTCACTCCCATGAAGGTTTGAACAATATCGAGAATACATTATCGATACTGGATACGGGATGTGCATATATATGTCAGGACACGGGTTCGATTCCTGGCGCCAATTATGTATTGACATTGGTTGAAATGGACTTTTTCAATTTATGGTAGCGCAAGAGTTTTTTCTTTCGCTCAGTAAAATAACTAAATATGAATTAATTTATTTCATTCCTTCTGTATTTAATGGGAGAATGTTTAAAATTTCTTATACTCTTAACCGATTTATAGTTTGCCCTCGAGATTTCTGAGCCATTTGTAATTTACGTTGAAATTCACTGTTTTTTCTTCGGTTCTTTTCCGATAGTTGCTAAGGCCTTTGTCATTGTCGTCCCCGGAATGAAAACATCGTTGATGCCTTAACAGATCATCATAGAGAGATGCTCTTTACGGAATCGTGATTTTCGTGAGGATATAGGAAGGTACTGAAGGCGTTGTAGGCTATTCGTGAAGCAAGATCAGCCATATTTTTCCGCACAAAGATACGTGCTGACTGCTAGCGCTACTCACGGATATAGGTGTTCATTCGGTTAAAACTAGGATATTGAAAGAAATGCTTCAGCGGTGTTAAAACTTTTGAATGTTTTATTTTTATTTCTTTACGGCTTTGTGCATTTGAACCAGCTCGGGGCAAGAAGAGAAGAGATGGAACGCTTCGGAATCGTCGTCAATTACGATAGATGTAGATTCCAGAAAGTTTAACAAAAACCAAAAACAAAATAAGTACATTGGTGGGCTGCGACAAACCAATACTATAAGCGTTATGGATGATGATGCTTCCGATACTGACTTGGAGCCATAGCTAACTCCATAACACAAGTTTGTTTTCGCCGCTTCATGAAAAATGTTTGAATTTCTTAATACAATTCGTATTTATTATATTTCTCCCCCCCTTCCCCCGTTGAATTTCAACGGGAACCTTCAGCTAGTATGAGATAGAAAATTCTTTTTTGAAACAACATCGGTAATAAATTGTAATGACGTGTTACGGTGTTTCTAAATTTTTGAAAATGTTATTCCACTGAATAAAAGAAGCAATTGTAACATGATTTACTATAGTGTAGAAGATCCTGATGTAGGAATGCTGAATTTCCACATTTTACTGAAAAAAAGAATTTATTAAAACATGATTAACTGCAATGAAGCGTGTGCTGATGTATGTATGGTGAACTGCCACATTTTGTTGAGAAATGTTTTAAGGTACCAGCTCTTCTTCGAGGAATGCAATAGGTCCTTCTTTAGTTTTAGCTTTGCCATTAACATGGCATCCAATTAACCTTCTTAAATTACATGCCTCCGATTTGTAACCTTTTCCTTCGATGCTGTACGTGAAACTGACGATTAATTGAAATAAAGTATGCACAATAGCACCTTCATTTCTATTCTAATGACGAGGCAATAAAGCCACAGAACTTTCGCTGACAATAACGAAGAGAAAATTACTGGCATACGGTGTAAAACGCAGCAGACAGTGTAATAGGTAAATGGTTCCGTAAATATAGGTCAAAGGAAATGCATCATTTAAAGAAGTGACTGTGCGAATGAGTTTGTAGGCGTGCAGCTAATGAGGCAATGCTCTACAATAACAATAAAGGGTCAAATGAAAATTAGAGAAAACACTTTTTGAGATGTTGATACCACTAAGACAAGTAAAAGCAAAACATCAATGATAAAACAAAGAAAATTATTTGCCGCAGGGCTTTTTCACTTACAGAATATGATATTTCAACGAAATTCATTCCATTACTGATATTTTCCCGTACCCAACCGGATCATTCTCCCTGAGAATCTCTGGAAGTGGCATTTCCAGAATGAACAGAAGTCTCCACGTTCGATTTGTTTAGTTTTTACCAGAAATCATATAAAATCATAGATCAAGATCGAGATCTTAATCTATGTTGCTCCAGTTAGGAAAATATATTACTATCTCCGTCTAATTTTATTGGTGCTACTCGAGAATTACTCAGACTACATACACCATGCCAGTGTAATTTAACTGAGCAAGAAAAAAAAATCCCTAATAACTGCAAAACGTAAACTCCTTGTATAGGATTCCGAATTTCGTTCGTCAGTGAAAGTACTGCAATCGAGTGTCAAAAACGTTCATATCAAAATCTGATATTTTAAATAATATATAAATAAATATATTTAGCATAATATCTCATTACAGATAAATGTTGTTGCGATGCATTAGACTTTAATATGGTTTGAAAAGGATAGTTGCATACTTCCTTTAATTGGGTTCCATAGAATATTGCTTTTATTGAGATAACACACGTACGTTAAAATAAATTTCGGCCAAGGGTCTATTAGGCAAATATAAATATCAATCATAGCTCCTCTGAGACTCATATAATAGAAATGTTTTACTAGGTGGGTAAAACTAAAATATTTATGCAGCAACAAAATGTTTACTCCAATTAAATATGGACTTAAATTAGTATATACATAAGTAGGAATAGTATTATAAGTTAAATATAAGATTTGGAATTCACATAATGTAAAAAAAATGTTCTCAATAAATCACACATAGAGCTTTTGATGTGTATATTTTCAAATACCTACTATTAATATCAAGACTGAATTATGATCATTTTTTTGCTTTAAACACCTTGAAAACATTTTGAGAAAGAAGAAATGATCGCAAAGCCGGCTTGGATATTAATAGTTTTAAATATAAGTTAAATATAAGCTTTGGAATTCACATAATGTAAAAAAATTGTTCTCGATAAATCACACATAGAGCTTTTGATGTGTATATTTTCAAATACCTACTATTAATATCAAGACTGAAGCATGATAAGTTTTGCTTTGAACACCTTTGAAAACATTTTGAGAAAGAAGAAATGATCGCAAAGCCGGCTTGGATATTAATAATTTTATAGAATTACGTATTCTTTTAATATAAAGAATGTGAAGCAATCCTTACAATCTGCAGTTTGCCCAGCAACTGATACCCACACGTAACTAACATAAAATCGCCGTTTCATATAAATATTTCCTGCTAACAATGGATGCTAACCATGGATCATATTTATACAATGAATGGTTTACAGCTTCAAGATGCGCTCAAGAATTTCGCACCCACCTAGTCCTTCGGCTTCAAAAAGTAACCACCACGAATTTTACCGAGCTCGATCCTCAAATGAGATATCCAAAGTATTTCGAGACCTTGAAATTCCGCGCACCAGTTGAAGAATGAGATAAGCAATCATTGGATAAATAAAGTCCCCTTCCGAATAGGCTTATCTCGGGCACGCGGCTGGAATTAAGTCGGCTTGGTTTGATGTATTTGCCGAAGGAGGAAGAGAGAGAAAGGAGGTGCATTGGTAATCAGGGTAGTAAAGTTTTACTCCAAAAGCAAGAGGCAGAGCTCACTTTCTTTTCTTTACAAATAACTAGAATTCTACCTTATTGGTGACAAATCAGAATGAGCAGATTTCTATGTATAATATTCTCAACACTGATACAAAAGTGTCATTTAATAACATAGAAAGAAAACACGAGCGAAATCCACAGAAAAAATAAACTTTACTACGACCCGCGTTTCACTGCATTACAGCAGAGAAACTCGGGTCGTAGTAAAGTTTATTATTTTTTGTGGATTTGACTATTGTTTTCTTTTATGTTATCATGTTCCGCTTCCACTCCATATCACCAGAATAATCATAACTAATTGTCATTTAATAAATTATAGTTTTTATAATTACCTAAATTTTATATTTTTATAAATCCTATCAGATATAAATGTAATTTATGTATTCAGCCACCTTTTCTAACGATTCGCATTTGTTTTGTCTTCAATTACAATACTTATTTTGCCTTCTAGCATGTGGAAAACACATACGGATAGCATAATTTTAAGATAAAATATGCCTGCAATCCGTGCGAATGAAATAGCGTAATTTTTAACATTACTCGTGGTCATTTTTATTTTTCATCTCAAATATTGATTCACTACTTAGTGATGGCTCATGGTGAATTTATTCACTGCATATATTAGTGAGATAATAGGCTCATATCAAAATTTATAGGATATATAACATAACATAGCATGTATAACATAATATAGCATAGGCTTTGATAATAGGATAGGATAATAGTGAGATAATAGTGAGATAATAGTGAGATAATAGAAGATAATAGAGAGAATAGGCTCATGGTGAATTTATTTACTGCAGATATTAGCTAAATATTTTCCGGAAGATGAAAGGAGTCTCACGATTTTTATTTTCGTTTAAATTTTAGACATAATTGTAGCAATTAGCATGATCACCATCGATTCACCAGAGAAATTTGAAAATTATTAAGCAATACAATGACGAAATTTGTCAATATGACATTACTAATTCAAAGAACTTATTCGGTAAGGCTTAGAATGAAAACCATCTAAGTAACGCTTTGAAAATTATATCAATACCAGAGTATCGGAATATTTACCATAGTCTTTCGAATATGTGTGTGCTTATTGGATCTATCAGACATGAATGTTCACAGTTTAATGAAGGACCTAGAATCCAATTCGTTTACGGCATGACATAATCAGAACAAGACCATAATTGGGTAGAATGAAATGTATAAAATCTGAGGAGAAAATACTGAATGATATAGAATGATGAAGCACAAAAGCAATACATAGGTTGCATAAAGTTTGATTCTATTCCTGAATCTATTGAACCCTGAATATTTTGTAGGCTGGTGTTATCTCCAAAAGCGAGGCCAGGTTGAAATCTTCCTTTAAAACAAACGATTATGTATGCCAATCTGAACATTCTTCGCTCTTCACAAGTCTATGTTATTGGCTTAAAGAAAATACAGTGTGAAACTAAAAAGATCTTTCCTGGTAAAAATAATGGTCTCTCCCATGCCACATTATCTTACATTGCATCAGCTGCTTTGAATAGGCCTTAATCATGATAACACAGGTATCTTGAATATCGTCAACAGAAGGCGAGTGTTAGACGTGTCATCGAATGAGGATTAAATCACTGAGCTCCATGAATTGCAAGTTCCCTGCGATCCAAGGAGTGACCGATTTTTTCTAAATGATAAATGCACCTAAACCTCCCATAAGTATACAGTTTGAATTAACTAAAGAGACCATTAGGTGAGGAGAGGGACTCACAACAGGTACATGCATACTTTGGGTTTGGGGTATATAGCAAACAAAAAAAAACTGACACAACACCGATCTGTACTGTAATACCTACCCAAGGGTTTAAATGGTATCTTTTGGTATAAATATACAGCAATCACTGATGCAATTCTTAAGTTTCCAAAAGGTCTACTGAATGATATTGACAGTATTTCACTGTAGAACTCTAGTAGGTAACTCTAGAACTCTAGTAACTCTAGAATTCTAGTAACCTAACCACAACTCCTTATACACTGCATTATATTCGAACTTCTTAAGGCTATAGATAAGGAGCATTTTGGCAATTATTTTGGGATCTCAATGCGTGTCCCTCAATTAATCTCAATAAACTTTTTTATCATCCTAAATAAAATTAATTCGTACTTGAACCGGTAGATCTCACCTACATAACCAACTATTCGGCACAAGGAACAATGACAGGCAGTACGAAGGAGAGAACTGAAACGAGAGGACTAGACAAAAAATAATACTTGAAAAAAGAACAAAAGAGTGTCACATTGAAATTTCCTCAGAAAGACTTTCTTTATTTTATTACGTAAATTAAATTGTATTAACTTTTACAGCGCAATAAAGAGAACTTGAGATTAAAGAATATAAATAACGGTTGAAAATATCCTATCAGCAAGAAATGTACCAAGTAATCACAAATCTGGTTACAATGCTTGAGCAGATTCTATCGCAATTGCTTCCAAAACAAATAAACGAGTTCCGCATTTAACTAGAATTCTATTTTCCAACCAGGTATTGATTCCTACGTAATGTATTCCTTTAGAAATAATATAATCCGATGGGCAGTGCAGTATACTGATGAGGTACGTTATTCTGCATATCACTCTAAAGATTTATATTCATCTAAATTTCTGTTTTCCACCCTACCTTAAAGTCGCCTACCAAACCCTTGGATAAGGAAGATATGCCTATAGTTTTGTGATCAATATATAACTATATTCAATTGGATAATATTGGATAATAGTCGGATGCATTGGTGTAAATGGGCAAAAGTAGTCGAAAATAGCTTATATAAAATTTAATATTTTTAAAGGTATTATTGCAATACTTACTTGGCCATAACATAGCGTAGAAAATTGTAGTTCTCGATTTAGAGGTGAAATTACCAGTCCAATAAACGCCCCACAGTGTCTGAAAACAATAACACAAAATGAGAACATATTCAAATTTGAGAAAGTAGAATATGTGGATGAATATTACACAATCTGATGTCATATCAGTTATTACGCATTTGAACTTGGTACACTATTTTTCTTTTATGCCTACAAAAATATAATCCAATTCAAAATTATATTGTGTTATAACAAACCAATTCAAAATTATATTGTGTTATAACAATAAAAAATTTATATATTTTGATAGTTTTAAGACATCTTTTTTTATAATTTTTCAGAGATACAAGGATTTGTCATTAAAATTCACTCTTTAAGTTTACAATTTGTTACCTAGGTTTAATTTCTTTCAAGTCAAGGTATGACATCAAACGGCCTATTTGCAATTTAGCGAAGATAAATTACAAATAAAAAAACGTTAGTTACAGGTAAAATGCCTCATTTTCTTTGCGACGATTAACTCAAAAAGCCAAAATTAGCACACCCTTTTTTACGACCAATTATTAATTAACATGAGAATTTCGTCCTCTTAAAATTGGATTAGTTTTTTTACGTAGTTTTTGTGATACACACGGTTCTCATCAACATACGCCTTGAGCGATTTCCCATTCCAATCCATCAGACACTTCCCTGTTCAAACTTCCAGCATCATTAAATGCACGTTAAGACGCACCTTGGAGAAGGATGATGGTTGAAGAAATGGGTAGAAATGGATGAGGTGGCAGAAGGAGTGGGGTAAAAGCATCCGGGCGGGGAGGGGGAGTGTGAGGTGGGTGTTGGGCGAGGGGAAGGCATCGGACGGGAAGGCGGTTGTCCCTCCCGTTTGAGACATTTTAAGAGCGACAGACAGGCGGGGCTGAGTCCCACTCCGCCGGCGCTTTTTGCAGATAGGTTTCCGCCGCCAGTGGGACAACAAGAGTGATGGCCCTCAAACCGAGGGACGACCGAGGTGCCACTCGACGATATAGAAGTCGAGGGACGACGCGAACCTGCGGAAGGGGTCTAAAAGAATGAAAAATGAGGGCACATTTCCGATGTTTTTTTGGTGGAAACGCACTTAAAACGCTCTGAACCGCACCCGAGCAGTGAGTACCAGGCGAACGGCAATGCTAAGGATGATTGGAAGGGTGAACCGGAGAGGGTCGTAACAACTAAATGACACCGCACAACCTAACAAGGGGTGTTTGTATGACGCTTAGGTAAAAGAGCGCGAGTCTGTTGCTGAGGGAATGGAGGGGGGGGGGGGAATAGGGGACAAGCACAAATACTCTGAAGTCTTCAACGAGGCACTTTGCGCCCGACACGTAGGCAGGAGATGCGACCACAGCGCCTTAAGCTACGAGAGCCGCGAATAGACATGGCATTAACGGTTTCAATATAGAATTACAGGGCAGAAAAAAAGGGTGTGGAGAAATAAAAGAGTAGAATGTCGCGGTGCCAAATGCCAAGACGAGGAGATCCATCAAGTTCAGCAGAGAGACGTGAGACTAATTGTTGAGTGCACTGCAATCAGCTTCCTACGTTTCACGCTCCAGTTGCTTAGAGCAGGCATTAAAGTCCCCAGCGCCTTCTCAATAGAATCCTCGTTATCAGTCATTATTTTGACACACATTGAAATAGCATTAAGGTCTGCCAAGACTGCATAGATGTTAGGGAACATAAAAAAGGCTGAAATTGATGCCTTTTCCCGGGGTTCTATGAAAAAAACGACAGGGGAACAGGTTGAAATATTAAGTCACATCCACTAAAGACCACTGTCCAGCATTCTTTATTAAAGAATTTCCTTTCGCTATTATAAATAGATATAGGTATTTTTGGAAATTTTAGCATCCCGAAAATATATACACCTTCAACGGACTTACAACAATCGACCAAAAACAATGTGCATGCGTTATTAGAGTCAAATTATACTTATATACGTGAAATTGAAGGAGATAAAAAATGACGCTTACGAGGAAAACTGACTTTTTATTTGCATATGATGACGCAGTACAGATACTTTTACTTAGTTACAATGTTAATTAAAGTTGAAATACAGCTACTTCTCGTAATTAATAAAACTAATATATTTCTGCGCAGATATATGGGTAACATTATTCCAAGTGCTGGAGAATTTTCTTCAAATGTTTTAGAGGAGTAGAGTGTGGAAATAAGACCGAATATTAAAAGATTTCCAGATTTTCCCTGAAACTCTTCACAGTATCTATAAGGAATGAAATTTTGCTCCTCAAAATACTTCTCCAGCTGTATTTCAAGACTAGTTTAATTTTGGTAATAATTGTAGGATATTTCAGATCGATAAATATCTGTTGCTGAGAAGCAGAAAAAAGTCAAAATTACGCAGCTGATGTGCCTTGAGAACCAAAACCTACTGCAATATTTACAAGGCGATGGAGTTAAGACCACAATTACAAAAATTGCGCATCAAGACCACTTTCACCGAAACATTTCAATAGATGTAAAGTTTTTTTGAGCTTCATTTGCCAACAAACTGAAAATAGAAAATGCATAGCTATTTACTTATCAATATTATTGCACTGAACAACAGTTCAACTAGATTGAGCTACAGTAGTGCGTAGATCTTTGTTTGGGCTTATTTGGTTAAATAATTGTACATCACACAAGTTCACTTCACTGTATAGCACCAAAAACCTATTACATGGAAATTTGCGTTGAAGCTGAATCGAAACTAGCATGATTGATTAAATTGATTGATTTCAGATCTTTTGCTTGCTTTGTTCCAATATAGGGTAAAAACTACTACTTAATGGTATAATTTAAACTGCATTAATGAACGTGAAAATTTGAAAAGAAAATTGGGGACAAGTTGTCATACATATTGAAATTTTTCATTAATTAATAATGCTCTTATTTGGCACTAAACTATCTACATTTAAATAGCAGTAAGGTTATAAAAATTACCATAAGCCATCACACTGTAAAAAATTCCTTTAAAGTTATGTAAGGAGTGAATTTTTAAAACCCCGTTGTCCACACGGTGGATACTTGCCCATGGGTTGCTATATAATTGAAATGCTTCTGTACCTAGCATTCGCAGTTTTATTCGGAAACAGAATTATAAACCCCAGCTGCCAATTATCCAGTTACCCACATTATGGGGTGGTGTCTTGTGGTTCACAGACTCATGCATGCTTTGTAATTAGCTGTTAAAAATTTCAGCTATTTTTTTCAAAATAATGAAAGTGATTCCTCACAGAGCAACCTTAATTAACATAAACGCTTTATCCCTAGGAAAAAGCTGGAGAGAATACAGAGATTTATATCGTGCCACTTGGACAAGGGGAGAAAACAAGGTAAAAACGCAGATCGAACAACAGCGTTTGCGCTGGTTTTTTATCCTCTAAAATGCGGCGGCAATCAACGAGCTTTAATTGCGGCGACCATGAGTGGGAATCCAGTACATCAATGAATTACTGACGGAGTCAGCAAAAGAAAGAGTGGGACCTGGAAAACCCTAGCCGCTAGTATTAAGTGCTTCTATGTCTCGAGCAGCCTACATCCGAGAATCGTTCTCCAATCGGAGAACGCATTTCACCTGCAGGTCATTTTATCCTTGTACCTGCGCTGCTGGATCGTTACAATACATAGATAATAAGATTCTTTAATTATTCCTAGTCTCTAAAAGGATCTAAACTTATTGAGAAAATATTCAGAACAAGATAGCAACAAGCTTGTATATTTGGCAATTGGAGAGAATTTCAGAAAGCTCCTTCTGAGAAAGTGACGTCTTCATTTAAACTTTAATTTCCGGGACGACCATGCTGCGAAATTTGCTGCGATGCCTCTTCAGTGCGTTCTATACTCTTTGCCTCAAACAAGCATTTAGATAACTATGATGAGCATAGATATATTATAATATTTTCAAGATTTCTTGGTACGCTAATGTCAGCGCTAATACCAGTGTATTTTAGTCGACAGATTTAATGAAATCCGTTGGGAGAAGCTGACTAGAAAAACCTAAACAATCTGAACTGGAAAGGATATTAAATGAAAGGTAGTGTTGCATTATTGTTTATCCGTTTTATTTTATTTACAAAATCAAGTTATTTGGAATATTTTAGAAAAAACGGGGCACAAAAAAGATAAAAATCAAAAAACTGAATTATGTGTATGAAAATACATACCTAACATTCCGTAGATACTACTTTAGGATATAAAGTTAGATGCTTCTTTTCGTAAGATCTCATTCGCCTTCGTTCTTTGAAAGAACTTTCGTGATACCTACCACTATTACACGCTAATGCTACAGAGCAATAGAAAATAATACCTAATTGAATTTCAAAATGTCACAATTTTCTGCTTTACCTATTCTGTCAGAATTCAAAATGTCATAAGTCATATGTTAGAATATCACAATTTATGCTATCTCTCTACACGAGGTTACTACACCTCTGAATTATCCCTATCTGCAATTACCAATTATTTTTAATTCAAACAAATGATGCATCTAAATTTACTTAATACCTTGCAAGCTACCCAAGTTTCGTTGTTAATCTTATCACATTAAAACTAGAAATTATATTGCTAAATGGTATCCATTATTTTTGCATCAAACACATGATTAATCTACATTTACTTAATACCTTGAAAGCTCCTAAGTTTAGCTGCATCTTTTATCACATTTGAGCAATCAATTTTATTACTAAAAATGAACGTTAACGAAGAGCGGAGCGAGGGAGAAAAAAAAGCAGCATTATGTCATTTTGCATAAATTCGACAATTTTCCACAGAAAAATTAAAAAAAAAAATGTAATAAATTTTTCCCATGAATTAACAGGTATTCTAATCACTAACATACCTATATACTCATATATCAACAACTAATATAACTAAGTATACAACAACTAATCAAACTATATATGCTCACTACCTACTTCACTAAAATTATGTTGAAAAAAACGTGTACTTATTTTAATGGTATTCATGGGTGTTTTCAAGTATGTTTTTACACTAATAGGCACTTCAGATCGGGAGAAAGGGTATAAGGATAGGAATGGAAGGGATGGGGACCTCTCTCTGCTAATAATGGATTATAATTACCAATTCTGATGCCTTGTATTTTTTTATGACTAGAATTGTTTTACCTGCTCCAAATCTTCTACTATCATGCTTCACTTAATAAGTGTCCAGCTCTACAATACGCCGCAAGGTCTCCCATTCCTATGATATGTGTTCCTTGAAATACGGAATATTTTTTTGCTGTAATTAAAAAGTCAACACGGGGTTAACTCTTTCATATTATTTACTTTCAGGTGCTGACACCTTTCGAATTAGTAATCGCTACGTCCACACTTCTTATCTCGAGACAGCTACACGTAAAACGTTTTATTAGGTATAACCATGGCGAATACATTCAAACCAGTTGTAATCCAAGGTTTCGTTACATCCGAGTTTTCTCACCTCCCTCGGAGTTCTTAGCGTTATCCTATGTCCTTCATCTTCACGTGCGTATGACATAAGAAATGGGTGAGACAAAAACGTTGGTTCCGCATGTGTATACTTTATTCCTCTCATCAGTGACAATGAAAGAGGAGGCTGGAGGGAAGCAGTGGGTCTTCAGTAAGGATAAATAGTGGCGTAGGAGAGGATGAACTGGAGGGAAAAATCGAATTCATTCGAGCCAAGGAGACTGGATCTTTAGTTTTAGAAATTTAAATTTCATCTCATATTTCTTAAACCGATGGTATTCAAGCAGGTACTACTTCTCTTTTATCTCCTCTTCTTCATTGTTCCTGATCACACGCGCCATCATTCTACCCCCTCGGCTTTGTCTGTTTGTTTCCGTTCGCATATTTACGTTTGTATTATTCAGATCTCCCGAGAGTAGATAATAAATGGCTCTCTAAGCCAGCTCTTCATCGGCTTTGGTCACGCATAGTCCTCACGCTCGTTAATGAATAATTGAGTTTTGCGACAACCGGAACTACACTGCATTAGTCACTCCAACAAGTTTTCATCGTTCCAGCGGAATAGAACTTGGGAATGCGAAGTTAGCATCCCCCAAATACGCTCCATCGGAAGAGATATCTGTATTTGTCATGTATTCGTAACGCAGAAATTCTCGACGATTTTTCCCCCCTGTCTCGCCATCAACGGAAAGGATTGTATCTCGCTTCTCTTCGTAATGTAGAACTTAGTTCTATCTGTATTTTTAAAAAATCAGATGTCTCATATGTTTAAGGCTGTCATTCGCACTTAGTGGGCAGGAATCATCGCTCAAAGGCAATGACGGATGTCTGGTGGAATCATTCCGTGGTAAATCGAAAAAATAATATACCTGGAATTCAAACATGAAGTAGCATCTTTCGCGTCAATGAAACGTTTCTATGCTCTAGGAAAATTCCCTTGCATGACTACTATAATTCCTGGAATGCACTCTTTTTTTTGGAATGCATTTTTTTGCCTATGTTTACGATCCTCGTCGTAACTTTTGTGTGGGAAATATATCGTTATTGAATGAAGTATGTGTAAAAATGTTTGAAGATGCTCAGTCTATTGGCTTGATTGATATTTTTTTATGGCTTGTTTTTTATTGTTTGAGATGGTATGGAACATGCAGTGAAGGATGTGAAAGAGAAAACTTATGTTTATATGAAGATGTAAACCAATAGAATAATCGAGTGGAAAGCTGCGTGTAACTAATCCTAGGATTCGGAAATTTTAAAAAATACACTTTGCGTGGTGCATCGTGTAGAGAGATTCCTCATAGTTAAGCGTGAAACCATTAGACACATACACTTAGGATAATTTACTTATCATGATGAGGCAAATCATTAATCCCACATTGTTGTAAGCCGTGCGCTCATCGTTAGAGGCGCGACGACTTACCTGCATAATAAAACTTTGATCGTTTACTAGTAGTGTTGAGAGTAGTGACTTGCTAGGGCTCTTCACTTTATTTCTATATATTCTCCCTTGACACCAAATGGTAGAATAGGAACCTATATCAAGGACAAATTAACGAAGACATTGTCTAATGAGGAATGATTTTGAGACCCGTGGACAAATTGCTAATTGTTTTACTCACAAGTCAATATTTTTAGGCAATTTAAGCAGGCAAGTACTAGCTGATTTTATAATTGCAGACAATGTTGAACGAAGTATTCTTTTGTAACAATGAACATGCGTTTTATTATAATGGTTATGATTTTAAAAGGCATTCTGATAATTACGACTTTTAATTCTGTCTTACACAGCGTTTTAACCTAATAGATACAGCTTTTATCTACTTCATAGAACTTCATGATTCAATTATAGTGTATAGGCCTTAGGGCACATTTCATTAAACCTAAGCTTAGAGTTTTATTTCTTTCCAGATATTTCTTTCAGAGACAAAAACAGACCATAATTGATGAGCTAATATTACAACACCTCGTTGAGCTTAATATTTGATGAGCTTAGGTTTCAACAATCAGACCGACCTGCTGATGAATTACTAAGGTTGATGTGCTTAGATTTGATTGGGTTAAAAAAAATATCAAAATATGACCTCCTCTCTAAATTTTACTAATCGCTACTATGAGCTCATTTTATTTACATGATAAGAATAATTCTGTATTTAAAATGTTCTATTTCGTAAAACGAAGAGTAAAAATTGACGCCAATTCTCTCTCTGATATCTCTGAGACGCTTGTCTGTTGAATATGGTTCTTTGTGGCCTAAGAGAGAGTCATCCCATCTCATTTTAGCTCGTAACTCACTCGTATAGGTCACCTGTTCCGTCTTTTCACTTTTGTTAATTTTTTTATTCTCCACTCTCACGGTAATCTGTGAAAGTTCATAGTTTCCTCCTGTCAGCTTAGCTTACGGTTGGATCTGAAATATGAAAGGGATTATTAGAAGCACTTTTTTGTGCTTGAGAATCTACAAACGAATCATTACTGGCGTAATCGAAATGGAATTTTTGTGTATCTGCAATGTGATATATTGAAATAAAAACTGCTATTGAAATAATCTTGAAGTAATCATCTCATTGTATTTTTTCTTTCGGTGGAAAATATGTGGGATTAAATTCATAGTAAAAGGCTGCGGCTATTACGGTCATATTCGGATTTATAACTACGAAATACATATTTTATGACATAAGTTAGTCCCAGCGCTTTTTCGTCACAATCTCCAAAGTAAGCGTAATGACTATGTAAAGTAGAAAATTTCAATATCTACTAGATAACTATTACCTACTCAGTGCAGCGTATTCAACTCGAAGGTGTTGCCAGGTGACACGATGAACGCACTGGGCCCGTATTCTCGTTTGACACGCAACCTCGGTTATCTCCCCAGCAACGAAACCGAGGTTGCGTTTCATTGATTTCCTCATTAGAATGTTTACAAAAAGTTAACGCGAGTCCCGAAAACCTATGGTATCCCTTGGATACCACGAGAGTTTCAGAAAGAGAATAAGGACGCTGATTTTTATTCCAAAGAGCATTTTGCTGTAGTCCAAATTTAAAATGATAATATAGAATTGTAATTAGTATCTAAGCACAAAAAGATTCTTGTTTTCATGTAAAATAGTGATTGATGCAGCTAGTTGAAAAATCTTGTATGGTCAGTACGTGTTATCAATAATTAATTCCCTAGCTGGCTAGAGAGCGTCACAGAAATAAATATCCCGGCACAGGAAAATTTCAGCTTAATTTATATTCATCAGTGCATTGAAATAACAATTTAAATGTGGTAGATATAATTTCTTACTGCCGACGACAATATTACAAAAGTCACAGATTTGAAGTTTCCATTAACTTTTAACTGATACTTTTTATCATATGCCCCACAAAATCCGTGGAATGCACTTAGCGCAAGTTATTAGAGCAAAATACTTTATATTAGCTTTCGGAATTATTCACTTGGAGAGAGTGTTATTGGTAGTTATTTTTATCAGCATTTATGGAAATGATTCTATATCTAAATGAACTTCGATAGATAATAGTAAGCGGTATTATTTCATGGATGTGGTAATAATTAATGCATAATTTACGTCTCCTGAATAGATTAAAATTTTCTTTCCTTATTGAAGTACCCTTGAATGGGTGTGTAGTTGAATTCATGATGGATGTTTCTGCCACCTTCCTTCAAATTTCAGCCATCGTGAGAAAGTTGTACTGTTGACCCACATTAAAGATTAATTTTTAACCAGCGACTAATAATAGATTAATTATTAATCAATACGTAAGAGAGCTTCCATAAGAGAATATGGCCCTACTAATGCATTTATTGCAAGCTGCTAGAACATAATTTTCATTCACATATGTAATCATTAGCAAACGACACTTGCGATTAACAAGCATGTAGCGAAATAGTAAGTACACTGAATGAATCTTATTGTTAATGGAAAATCGAAAAATATTAGACAGGTGAAATGCAATGCAAAATGAAAGATTGGAAAAGGTATCATCATTAAAGGATATAACGGCTGTCCCCGGCATCATATATCAAAGGGCATGGGAGATGATGACCCCATTTTTTTTTCCTTTTCCCAAGACAAGACATGAAACTTTCTACTCATACCTATCCTATAGTCGGTAAAAACCTTCTTTGCAAACTTTTCTGGTGATATATATAAACCCCAATACGTCCTCTTTCCTTGACAAATGACATTCTTGGAAGCGATGCCATTTCTTTTCCATATCACACACATACATTTCAGCAAACCCTATTCCTTGTACATCAATACCCAGAAAACGACAAAAATTAATCTACTACAAAAATAGTGTACAAATAACTTTTTGCATGCAAACAAGCACAAAATTGAGCGTGAAGGGAAGGCATGTAGAGACAGAAAAACGAGTAAAATTCAGATAGACGAGTTCCATACAATTATTTGAATTTATAAGACACATGGCATCTGCTGTTCCCCGTAAAAATGCATTGTTATCAATAATTGAAGGGGTAAATGGTGAATAATTAAGAAAGATGGTGATGATATGCAATAAATGTAAGCCTTTCACGTTGATGTAAATCAATAAAGGCTAGCTTTCCCATGCTACCTATAATAGGCTTTTACTAAACAATTTACGATTCCAATTCTGTAAATCAGTTACAGCTCGCCTATCCGTGCTCTCTATAAGCTGTACTCAATAATATAGAAGAAAAAAAAGAATATACAGAACGTTATTTTCTGGCAAAAGTAAGGCTTCATCCATAAGTTTCATGCTAAGATAAAATGACAACAATACACTCAACTCACATTCATTCATATTCTCGCCATCTAAAATACAAAGGGGGGTGAAGACGGAAATAGAATACAGTGTAATGAAGCCTGTGGGATGGATGTTGTTCCATGGACTGAATGAAGCAAGAAAGGACGGTTTGAGTAAAGGCAAAAGGTAAGAGAGAGAAAGACAGAAATCAAGGGGAGAGGGAAGAAAGGAAGGAAAGCGTGGGCTACACGGTCAGGAGAATAGGTGAAAAGTCGCAAGACAGCGTCCCCCTTTTGAAGACGAGGACGCCCAATGGAAGAGCAATCTATCATCCGGCTAGGAGCGGAAAAGATTACGGGGAGGAACGGGGAGGAACGGGGGTCATTAAGGCATGGAGGAACGGGTGGGCTCCGGATTGAGTCAGAGGAGTCGTCCGCGGGGAACCACTTCGAGGACGAGGACGAAGGGGTGGGGAAGGTGGACGGTGACTCGGCGGGGGGACACTGGGAATTGTCGCGGAAAATAACACACGAAACGTTGCGACGGATCGTGAAAAATTCCTCTACGCGTTGGAGAAAATGAGAGGACGCGCGGCTCGGGCGTGAACGGATGAAAGAGTGAGGCGACTCGATTGAGATTGCGTGACGTGGAAGCTAAGACGAGATTGATCGATAGCACACCGTCTTCGCACGTGTATATATTTTCGGCAGGAAGCTCACTCCAAATTTTCATTCGACTCATCCTAAATCTCATCCGTTAATATCTCAAGCATGCAGAGAAATTTTTGCCAAGGGCAGTGCTCGAATAGTACGTTTTATATCCAACCTTCTCCCCTATTTCACAGTTCATTTGGGATTTAGGCTATAAAGAAGCAGTTTAATGCGATGGAAGGAGAAATTGATAAAAGATATTGACGAAGGGAGGTAGAGCTGATAAGAAACCAATAATTTAGGATTTCAGAAGAATTTTGCGTTGCTGGTTATTACATTAATATTACCAGCGGTTCCCATCGTAATCATACCCCTCACTACTGCCTACGCTCCACAAAAAAGAACCATCTGGGAGCAAGAGAAGGCAGCTAAGAGAAGATCCTAAATCGCCCAATCATGAAACGGGAATCGCAAGTGTGACCACTTGCAATTATGCTCACAGAAGGAGAGGGAAAATTGAACAACATAACTAGGATGTCCGTCGAGAGATTAAGCTTCCTTGACTATCCAAATCAATTGAACAATTCATTACTTAACACTGTTTAACTATTAGTGATATAAATATAAATAGCGACAGCAGGTAAAACGAAGCTAGTCATTCAGAACGGGTAGGTGTATTTCAGGCACAGCAAAGATAACCTCGTAAATATCAGAATCCCATGCCCCTTAGAATGCCTCACCATCGATTATATATCGCTCGAATTGTAAAAAATCCCCTTGTCACTGGGGTAATTCATTTCCATTGCATATTACATACACAATTTAGACCGAATCTTATAAATATATTCCAACATCAACTTCTTTTCCGGTTACTCTAGAAGTATTCTGAGAGGTTACACTAAACATGGTTAATCCGGAAAATTCATCAAGGCTAGAGAGACTGCGGAACAAATTGTCTCCTCGTCGCAAGCGATTTGAGATAACGTCATGAAATAAGATAACCGAATATATAAGGCTATGCCGACAGCATAGTTTGTAGCCCAGCTGAAAACGACCTCAATTTCTACTGACAGTTGTTCACTAAACCATTACCTCTCCACTGCAGAACACACCGCAGTGAATCGCAAAATATGCTTATTTCATTAATAAAAAATATACTCCTCCGCAGTTACTAGCTGTTTAGTTCTAAGTTACCGATTGTTGCCTACTGCCTTTTTTATAAGTAATTTCTGAGCTTAATAGTAAATGTATCAGTAAGATAATAATTCTTTTCCGTTCGGCACATAGAGATACACCTCTGGTAAAAGTTTTACGAGAGTGATCCATTAGTTTCATGCTAATTGTAAGATAAAATGACAACAATGCACTCAACTCACATTCATTCATATTCTCGCCATGTAAAATACAAAGGGGGCTGAAGACAATTAGAATACAGTGTAATGAAGCCTGTGGGATGGATGTTGTTCAATGGACTGAATGAAGCAAGAAAGAACGGTTTGAGTAAAGGCAAAAAGTAAGTAATACATCAGTAAAATTTTAAAAATCAATTATCAGAAGACACTCGCATAATTTAAAATTTTGGGGCAGCTGTCACTCACACAGCCGTATAATTACATTCAAAGAAAGAATTATAGTCGTAATATTCTAAGATTCATTAAGTTTAGTAAGGCAATTTGCACACTTAATGGACTTATACTAATCGCTCGGTGACTAATACCTCAGACCTGTATAAAGACGAGATGAATTTGAAATAATGCCAACCGAAAGTTTTTACATTTTTTGCCCACTTCAGGCATTTCAATTATAGCCACAGTTAGACCCACCTCAGTGAAAAAAAATTACCCTCAGGCAATGATGTGAGTGCGATTCACTTTTGACTCAGTTGCTACTATAAACTTCCAGATAGGGAAGTATGGAAAATTCCCCCAGGCTTATAAAATTTAAAATAATAATTCACGGTGAAAACAGCCATGAAAAAATGCCCAGCGGAGGTGGAGAGATTTAAGTTTTGATATACGCCTTAGAAGCAGGTTGTATTCCGCAGGAAGGATATAAGAGCGCACAATCAGTAACAGTAGGCAAAAGTATTGTCTAAAATAATGGAAAGAACTACGAAGAGAAAATTCAGATCCATGTTTTCAAGAGTCATTCTTACTGAGCATAGAGAGTACTAAACTGAGGGCTTTGATTCTAAAAAAAAGACTATAGATAAGAGAAATAAAATAAAAAACTTACTTCCAGTAATTATTTTCAATATTTGACTAATGATAGCCAGGCTATAAAATGTGTTTTAATAAGTGAATATAATAATCAGGCACCGTACTTACATAGTTGATAATTTGATCCACCAAATGTTATTAATTTGGCTGTTCAATGAAAAATCTTAGAAACCGAAATAATCAATCAATAAATTAACTTTATAATGCATTATTCCCTCAAATAATTGGCTTAATTATTTTCCCACGGTGACGATTTATACTGAATACACTTCGAGTAACCTAATGGTGCATTTCTAGGCAGTAGGCAAGTAAATATCAATAGGATATTTTTCAAATGAATGACAATAAAGCTAAGAAAATCAAAACACTAGGTTATCTAGCAGGTATATAATTGAATGAAAAACCTCCATATGCTAAAGATAGTGATGCACCAACCGCAATTCCAATTACAGTAAGCAATGAAAAATAAAAGACCTTATGTAAAATTTAATTCACACTCCAGTTCCACCTCAGGTAAAACCTGATTCGACAACCACACAAAAACAATTTCAAATAATACTTAGCATAGAGGAAGGCCACGGAAGGCGAAGACGAGGAAAGTGATTTTTACAAGAGCGGGGATGAAAGGCGGTGGAGTACCTACTGGGAGGGGGCGTGGAATTCTGCTTGTGAGACTTAGGGCCCTTCGGCGATGAAAAACGGAGGGATGGGGCTTGCGAATGCAAATCGGAGATTTTTTGACTGCTACGGGCCAATTTTGAAAGCCGCCTGCCCGCTGGGTAATGGAAATCCAACACTGCCACCCAACACTTTGCCAGCCGTCTTCCCCTAAGGCCTTTAATAGCTGCGAAGGCAAGAAAGAAAATAAGCCAGACTGCCCAGAACGGGCATTTTTTCCTGCTCTGAATCGCTTCCTCCGTAACACTCTTTCACATATTCAACTTTGGAGCGAAGCAAAATGACTAATTTTTAGCTAACAACTCTCCTCCTCGCTCCTATCAATTAACTCCTTACTCCTTTTTATCGAGCAGCATTTCATGGAAGTAAAGATTAAAATAAATTTGAAACAGTTTCTTTTACTGATAATATATCCTCTTTTCAGCCAATTTCGTAAAAGACCTAAACTACAGACTCATTCGAATACTGATACTTAAGGAAGATCATTTTGAAAACGGGGTGCCTACATTTTACTTACCCTATTACCTATATAGGCATCTGGAGGTTAGCTACAGGGCCACGGGGTGTAGATAGAAACACGGAGGATGTAAAAGTTTAGGAATCATAAATAGTCCTTAAATTTTGGGGTCTTCAACGATCTCTCATAAATATTGCATGCAAATATATTTTTTATAACTTCAAAATTTTAATAATAGCCTTTAATTCCTTACCGTTTCACCAGTAGCGTATCAATTTGTGTACAAAGAAATTCATGAAGCTAATTCTTTCCGTGTGGTCATATTTATGAAAATTAGGTTTAACTTCCACTTAAACCCATAACTGACAATGAGTAAAAAAACGAAATGCAGCTTGCAAAAGTGCAATTGTCAAAAAAGGGGCCAAAATGCGAGTAGTGGCTGTAAAATGTACTGATGTTCTAGTAATAAACTGAGCAGTAGAATAAAGTTTTAACGTCTCACCCAGGTTCTTCATACGACAGATGATCAAAATGGAATAACAAACAACAACACGAATTGTCACGCTATTGCCAACTGACTACCACGTAGGCAGAAATAATCAAGCCTCGCTAAATATAACTAGAACTCTAATGATAAAAGGTGAAAAGTAGAGAATTATGAAAGTGAAGTTCATAAATAATCGCGCTCAAATAAATACATGGCATTAATTTAGGCAGCTTAGCTTCAATTTGCATGTTAATCCGTTGTCAGTTGTAGAAATCGCAGTCTACGGGACTAAAGTGACCTTATATACGCTAATGAACGTGGCTCATCAAGACACTTTCGCATAGATACGTACTATACATACTACGGAATTCATTATAAAAGCGTCATACGCTGTTTGCAAATATTTTTCTTGAGCGCAACATAAATGAAGGGACCTCGAAAGGAAGGCATTGTGATCATGCAATGTACTCTCATGTTGTAAGGTATCATGAATGAGTTAGAATTTCTGCCATGGATTAGATTTTTCCCAGCCATGTGGGTCACTCCTTGAGAGTTTTGAGGAGAGCACTTCAAGTACAGTATTCCGTACGTGGAATGAGATGTTAAACTATAGACCTCTTGGCACGTTATGAGTACCTAATCTAATGCTGATACCGGTTCCTACCCAAACTTATTCTGATCCCTGAAATTTCCTGCCCATATTTAATTGCCCACTTATAGTAAAATTGCGCAAATGACTGCCGGTCGCCTCCAAATAATAACGGGCTAGATCCGTCGTCGAATAAAGAATATCTTAATATTGCCATGTGTAGAAATTATTTTTCTGCGTAGAAATAAGAATAAAACAGAATTGCCCAGACAAAGAGGGCTCAATACTAAGATAATTATCTCCTTAGAACTGGAAGTACAAGTGCTGAAGGGAGCACAGTTATAACTTACATCTGAAGCATGGTCTTCATAGGGTGTGAAACCTGGACAATATAAGCAGAGGGAAGTTAACATTGCAGGTATCAAAATGCAATGGTGCTGGAAAGCGGTGGGGATGAATTGAAGAAGTAGCAAACGAAGATGTCCAGTGATTATTTGTCCACCATAGAAGTCTGATGAATATTTTCATATGAAGGTGAAATCATCTAATCTTTTTTACGCATATTGAGGCATGATGGTCCAATGAATACATCTGTTGCCATTATACACTCACAATCTCTCAATTGTGAGTGTATAATGGCAAAGGATGGCCTCGCATGACACTCATGAAGCAATATATAAAGAATTACTTGAATATGAAGAGACATGCCAGTAGAGGAACGTCGGGAGACCTGCGGTAAACCAATCTTAGGATTGACAAATGGTGTTGATGGCAATAGTCATGTATGACGTACTAGCATATGCAAGGAACTGTGCCGTAGATAAGCTTTCATAATTTTTTTTCGGACCAGGTGCGCATGATGCGAGAGGCTGACTCTTCTTTCTTCAAAAGTAAGACGCACTAGCGGGTGACACCACCACTTGAGGTACTCAATTTCTAAAATCTTTTCACCCCATAAGAGTCAAGTCTATTGATCTACAGTAGTTTTATCAGGTAAACACTATCCAACCGCAACTATTTCCTCACCCGATATTAGCCAACCAGCCACCATTTCCAGCTTAGTCCAAACCTCATACTACTCTCTTAAGTCCCTTTATCTCCTTCTCTCCAATATCCTCTCTTTCCCCTCCCTATCTCCTCCACCTGCTCCTCAAGGAGAGGGAGGGACGAAGCAAATCGCTAATGGGGCCACCCGTTGGAGCGGGCAAGACTTAATCCAGCGTGACTAATTCGCGTGGCCACCCCACATTCCGGCAGCGTGGAGTGCTCGATTACTGCACGGGTCTATTTGCGAGGAGCAAGTCCCTCACTCCCCCCTAACCACCCACCAACACACCCCTCCTCTTATTTTTCAGCTTCTCGACCCTCTTATTCATACACACCTATCTTTCTATCAATGGCGATCTTAGCAACGTCTCAGAGAGATTTTCTCTTTGGTTTCTAGACAACAAAATTGAAGATTAAAGGAAAAAATCTGCGAACGCCCCAATTACTGCCACATTGCGTTTTTGTTACAAAAAAGAGCCCCTCTCGAATATTCCTCTTTTACGGCTATCAAGGAATGATAGCTCAGGAAGAAATTAATGGTGTTCGGGAATTCACTTGGCGTTATTTTTTTGTGGAGAGAATGAGAAAACGATTACGGGAATGACGGGATGAACTATTGAACGGGCATTACTAATCTGATGCAATCATTTCCCTCACCTAAGGGTGGCTGGTGGTGTTGATTAGAAGAATGAATTCAAAAACTTTAACCATTCCTTACAGGTTAATCAAGGATGACGCGTTCCAATTAAAAACCGCGATGATATATTGGTATATGTTCCGTGGTGAAACATCAGCAACTTTGGAAATATCCCATAGCGCTTCCTTGCCGTAGAGCAAAGGCTAACAGATTATGACATGATCATTGACTTGAAAGTTTATAAAAGACCTTACGCAAGAGAATAGAAGTATTATGAGAAGGATTGAAGGAATGAGAAGGATAATAAATAATTATAAAAAATATCGTCCGAGAAAAAACTTAGATTTATAGGCTTCCTTAAAGGGCCGGAAAGAAATATTTAGCAAATTTATTAGATGGCGAATGAAAGTAAAGAGAGGAGGAGGAAGAAATACTTGAAATATGATGCATAAATTGCTTCACCCCATCTCAGAAAAGGAGAGAAATGGATGAAAAAAGCTATGGGGGAAGAGAGTGAAAAGAGGGTGACTGTGGGTGAATTAAATCGCATAATGACAGGCTCAAGGAGGCGGGGTGGAATTCAATTCCCTTCTCGGGAACCTAATCGCCCAAAATAAATAAAAATAACACTGAAGGGCAAAATTATATGAGTGCACGGTGGGGCCTCGCCGCTACCATCTGCATTTCATTGCCAAAGGCTCAGCTTTATCCATCTCATCGCCCCACAACCACTTCCGCTTGATGTCCCCACCCTTTTCACCACCCGTCATACCCGTTTTCGTTCCCGAGGAAACCCTTTCATGTGTTTTTTCACAAATTTGCGAATTTGTGAGCGTTTTACTTTGATTTTTTTCCACGAGATAAATCGTTAATTTCTTGCTCATAGATCAGTGTTACGTAGGTGCAAAATATTATTTTATTGGAAGATCTAATGCATCAGTAGATAATCATTAAATATTTTGTAAACACGTCACTACAATCAATTCATCTGCGTGTTACAGGATACATTTACTTACGATTTTAATTGATATAATATTAAACGTCCTTCTTCTTGTAGGACAACAGTTTTTTGTAAAATTTTAGCGTTTCTAGCCACTCACAATTGTCGCCTCTGAAAACCAGCTGATATTCGCAACTTGCGAATTAGGATAGTATAGAAAAGAGCTAGAGGATGAGATAAGGGTTATAATTTCTAGAACCAAAATCCCTATGACTTGAGCATCCAAACATTTCGATCGCCTAGTTAGCATATTGACAACTTAACCCCTAAAAATCTTACTTCCCTTGTAGCAATCAATTGTGAGAACAGAGCAACCTGTTTCTGCATTGGCAATTCCTTTTACCAGAGCAATAATCCTTCCACACCGTTAGCTATTTTCAATGCATTTCATCAACCCTCCCCGCCGTCAGCATTGCCCACTCTCGCGGCCTTCATCCATTCTACCGAAGCAATTACAACCTGGATACAATTGTGAACAAAGAGACGAGGCCGATCGGAAGAAGGAAAATATGGCAAGGAGAGGATGAGAGAGAGTAGAAGGGGTGAGGAACTGGAGGGGAGGCACGAGCGGTCTTTCATATTCAATCATTCACTTGTCCTTTGCCGGGTCATCAACGAGCGATTTTCTCCACGACCCACCGGCGAGATGTTCACGACCATTTACCATTGTTCTTTCGAATTTCCTCACCCCATTTTTACCTTCTCTCTCCCTCCCTACACTCACCCCTTACTACCTGGATAGCAGAAATCTTTCCCCCTCCCTTATTCCTCTGGGCCACCTCTCCGCTCTAATCTCATCCTTCTTTGCCACCTTCCTCTCTTCGCCGCTCCTCTGGGACCAAATTTCCTGCCGAGTATTGTCTTCCGCCAGGCGTTCAGGTGTAAATTGTCCTCCCGGAGAGTGAAGAAGAATGAACGGAGGATTTGCCAGTCCCTTGAATCGTCGGGCGCCTCGTCTCCATTGAAAAATATTTATTTTAATTGAAATTCTTTCTCCTCAGCTGCATGGCGTTTAACGTTCGCCTGTTCGTCCCTTTCCGAGTTTAATGCTTCACGCTCTTATTCGTGGTACCGCTGCAATTCCCTAGCTAGACGGGAGATCAATACAAAAGAAATTCAGATAATAAAATTACGCTGAAAACATAATGCATTATAATTGCCGAAAAGTTTAATAAAAAAAAAAAAACATCATGCCAAAAGCAATGGGGATCGGGTTGGTGTAGTGGCTAGAGTACTGGCCTCCCATCCCGAGTTCGGGTGACCCCGACCCGGGTTCGATTCCCGGCAGTGGCGGATTTTTCAGTGGTAAACCGGTCCCCACTTGGAATGCCTGGTGGAGGGCATTTCAAGTTCAGTACTCCGTCCGTCGGATGAGACGTTAAGCTGTGGTCCCCTTGGCGCCTTTCGTTAAGAGTAGGCTAATGCCGACGCCGGGTTTCTCTCCACCCTTTCTTCGTTTCCTGAAAAGCTCCTACCATTACCCGATTACCCACCTATCCTAAATGGCGCAAATGACCTCAGCTGTCGGTCGCCTCCCCTGAATAACCAACCAACCAGCCAAAAGCAAAAATATTAGTCTAGTATATGTGGTAAAATGTTTTTGATGCCATAGGTCTATGAGCGAAAGTATGAATATCATGGTGTTAACGCTGGCATTGAAAGTTTGAGAATGGAAATTAAATTTATATTTAAATTAATGCTCTTCTAAGAAGCGGCCACACGATTTTACAAAATTGGAAAAGGAATATCTAGGTACCTCAAACTGGTAAAGAGTGAATATTTGCGTCAATTCAAAGTGAAAATGATTCCTCGTCACTTCCAGTACCTCATAGTACCTATTCGTACATCCACTATTAAAAGATCGCAACCCTCGCAAAAAGATCGCAAAGGTTGTTTAGATTATTATTGGTATTCTTAACTGCATATTAAAAAAACCCTCACATGTGCAACATTTGAAAAATATTTTCCGTAAATATTTATTTTATACGACTGCATTTCTTTTCACATCTATTGACTCGCTATTTGCGTAGGAAGCCAAATGGATATTGTTGACTATAATCAAAGCAATAGGCGCATTGAGGCAAACCGTGCATGAAGATTCACAATGAGTTTTCCTACCGCAATTATTGATTCAGGAACATGTGACAACAGGATTTGGTGAAACCATAAAAGAAATCCAATAATAGATTCTGAAACCCAAAATTACGAATTATGTTTACTAGATAATTATGCAATTTAATCACAATTAGTAGTCAAATATGAAACATTATTTTTTACAAATGCTTGGAGATAAGGCCACTCTTGACGCAAAAATATGTACCTACCTATGATTTAACAACATTCGCATTTAAATGTTTATAACCTACTGATACCAAAATAATTATGCCTTACGATCATCAATTACTCGTATAAGTTATCACTTATCATTTTGGAGCCTAAGATAGCTTGTTCCAGAGCTATGAGAAAACAATCAATAGCTTCAACCATGTTGTTACCAAAAATAGTAATATTCATGAGCAAATTTCAGTATTTTATCTTTATAATCCAAGTAATCGTAATCGTAAAAATGAAACTTAGGTACACGGCATAGGTGCAGAAAGTTTTGAGATTTTTTAGGGTTTGGAGTGTTCCCGAGCCTTTATTATTCTGAAAAACCAAAGGCAGGGTCAAATATAACCAGTTAAAATTCCAAAGTAGAGAGTGGGCGATGGAAAGACTCAGGTTTTTAGGAGAGGAACGATTCGACAGCGATGTTTCTTTAGCCTGTGAAAATAATGGGTGGGGGCCACGTGTCGACTGTCTCAGAAGATAGAGGGGGCTCAGATCGAGTTACCTATGGCCTGGTATATTAGGTTTTGAGGGTCAAAGCGATGACAAGCGAGGACACGAGGAAGAACAACTCGGGAATTAAGTCGGAATGAGAGGGAAGGGGTCGCTGGAGGAGATTGTCATGGACCGACGAAGTGGGGGAGGAGAACTTATGATATTTCCTCCATGACACGGGTTCACAGCGTGTGACAGAGTCGTCCTCATCACTCGCGATGAAGGAAACCAACACGAATCTCTTTATAGCCGTAAACTTAATGGACACTCCCTTTAAGGGATACGCAAATTTTGGCCTCCCTAAGTTATTCTAACTCCTTCATAACATAAGGATAAAAAATACGATTGAACAAGTTTCGTAAATTATTTTTCCTCTACAGTATCATGAAATACATGATTATTTACAGATATGGCCTCTAGGACGGGAAAGAGCCGTTGATCAAAATTTCACCGATTTCTAATCTGTAATGATAACTTAACTTAGAAAAGGCTCTCAAATTTAGACACACAAATAAAATTTGAGTTTATATTTTGAAAGAGTTCCAATGCATGAAAGAGGAACATGGTTAATTATGTCTTGGCCAACGTTGTCATTAAATAGTAAGAAATAATAATTATGAGCGGACATTATGAAAAACAGCACAGTACACCTAAGAAAAAAATTGTTTTCCTGAAAACTATAACAAGTAAGTATTGAAATTAATTAATTTAGAAAGCCTAACATAAGTTCAATTGAATCAGTAAAATGATTTTTACATACTACTACTTTAAATGAGTTTTACATAATAACATAATCATGAGCACGTTTATAAATTCTACTCTACCTGTACGGCGGAAGAAATACCTATATTATATCTAGACGAGCAATATTTCCGGCAAGCGGATAATTTATGGCGAACAGGTGTTCGGTTCCACTGCCGAAAATTTGATCATGCATTGCATTAACTTATAAGAAAATACTATGCCCGAGGAAGGAAAAAATAAAAAATTAATAAATTACGATATGCTACTGGCTATAGTACGTGCCCACTAAGGCAAAATTTTTAATGTCGAAATTCGATCTGAAAATATTTGCTCGTCTCCCTAGTTAATGAATTTGAAGAATGTCCAAGATTATGAGCACTTATAATGAGTCAAATCACTTGAAATACATTTTTCAACTCCAGGCACAATGAATGACCTAGAAATTCTTAGCCAAATATTTGTGTGACGCCCACATGATATTCACGAACATTGATTTTTTTGCCCCACGATAACGGCCGACAGAACCTGGAAAAATAATATATTGGATAGGAAATATCATTACTTTACTTTTAAAAAATGCAACCGCCGAAATCTCTCATAAGCGTCCTCCGAAAAATAAATGTTTCCCACTGATTCATGATGCCGCACCGCGAAACTGGCATATCCGAAGTCATACACTATGGAAATGTTATGTTAAGTTTCAACACCGACTTATACGTTGGAAAAAAAACAGAGACGGAGCGGGAAGGAGAGAGTCGAGTTCAAACAGTGACCCCCCTCTGGGAGCACTGACTAAAGGCAGCGCTCTCCTCCCCTGCACCACCACCCCAAAACCATGGGCAAGGCCAGCGTTTCGCCTCCACCACAACCGAAAAAAAAAAAAAAGACTTATCCCCATCTCCACTCCGACACCCCTCGGCCACATACTCCTTCCATCCGTTGCCGCTCAACCCCAAAAGCGTTGCTCCACCCTCTATCCACTCCTACCCTTCCCATTCCGCCTCATACCCGCAGCGACTTCCGCCTGGGTGGTCTCCATCGGCAAGCGCTATCAATCTTGAAGCAACTACGATGTGACTGGAGATCCACGCTTGCTGGTGTGATCAGGGGCAGGGGGCGTTTGGGGGCGGGGAAGTGCGTTAGTGCGGTGTTGAGATAGAGAAAGAGAGAGAGAGAGACGTTTGAGGTGGGATGAGTGGTCGAGTGAAAATGGTAGGTAGGTGGGTTGTGCCCGGAGAATAGGTTAAAAGAAGAGAGCATTGGAGGTGAAACACGCGCGCGTTAAGGGGTTGCGGTGATCCGCAAAGGAAGACTCGAGGGTGGGGGGGCGGAGAACCGGACGATTACAGGTTTTGGGTTGTGAAGGAAGGAGGAGATAACTGATTTTCATGGAAAGGTAGCAGATTTTTCCACGCTACACTTCTGAACGTGTCGCAGGGGATATTTAGGATACATACGTAAACCGCAGACGCCCATCGAATTTTACGGCTCAACAGTCAGTGGGTCTCGACCCAATTGAGCCAAGAGCCAGTTATACACTAAAGGGTCAGCGTTTATAATTTCTCGGGCGCATTCCTTTGAGAGGAGAGGACCGAGATCACGGATCTTCATAATGCGCGGTCTCACGTTGGCATGTTCCACTTCAACTTCCGTGTTAGATTTTCATCGGACAAAGAAGAAGGCTAGATTTCTCTTCCACTAACTTTACCTGCTATTTCAAATGCTAGCTTCAATTGTTAAAGCAAGTCGGCACATTAGATGTTTCGATTGGTACACTTCGGGAAACATTTAAGCAATGAATAACGTCAACGAGCAGGAAAGATACCACACCCCGACTCAGGACTTTAAAGTGCACTTGAAAAGGTTTTATTTTTAAAGGGTGTCAAAATATTTCCTCAATGTCCTCTCACAACATTGATTAAGCAGAATGATTTACAATTTATATTCCAATTATTTTGTAATATCTGGCCAGTATTTCTAGAAGAAATACATTAATGAAAATAAGTCGAAATTTTATTTTCTTCGTCCATAAAATTTAATAATTTCCAAATAGGAAAAAGCTAACCCCTTTACACGTAAGACACAGAGGGATTCAGATCTTGGCACAGAAAACAGTAATTTCGTGATTTAAATGACTAATTAATTCACCTTGATACTCGACTCAATAATACATTTGCATTTAAAGTGAAGCAAAGAAAAATGCATCTACGAACTGAATTTCCAAAAATAATTCAATATCTTACTGCAGCCCAATTACCCAATCCACCAATTACCGCCTGGTTGTTCTCCGCCATCTCATTATTAAGGGAGGAAGTGCTTAATTGCAAAAAGGGATCTAACAGCAGAGTCTCGACCGCTTCCAATTAGTCGAAGGCGCTCGAGCTACGTGACTGCATCCCAATCAGGATTTGCAGCATTCCACTCACGTCAACTAAATCTCGTAGTATATTCCTCTCCCACTCCGTTCCCACTCCCTGCCAAGTACATCCACTGCCGCAATCTTGCATTACTCTACTCCCTCCTACAAGGGGCCGTGGGGAGAGAGAGTGAGACTTCTTTTTGCTTTAACCTTGAAATGAGCACAAAACGGCTCTTTTTTGAAGTCAAAGGGAGGGGTCATATCCCGCGTGGGTGGGAAATATGAGCTCTCCATCTGAGGTCAAGGGGTAAAGAAAGGGATTCTTAAGGGTTAGGAGGGCGAAGGTCTTTCTCTCACTCTCTTGCTCAGGTACTCATTCTCAATTCATGCGCTTATTTTTGTGTGAAGGGTAAGACGTTCCCTTCTTCCCCTCAAGATTAAGAGTGGAACCTGAGAAGGCAGGCTCGGAATAAAGGAGAAGGTCGAGACACGGAGGGGAGGACGCATGTCCGAGGTGTAATCCAAAAGATATGGGCGGTGTCTTTCTTCCAATAGAGAGACCGTGACTCCAAGTCGTATCTCTTTCGTTTTTCAAATTCCTATTCTCCTCCCGCGAACTAGAAAAACAATGAAATGCAGGAATGCCCGCGATGAATAATAAGCGTCCGCTCGCAAAGCATGGTGGGCGGTGGGGCAAAATTAGTAAGAAGCAGCTAAGGATATGCCAGAAACATCAGAGAAGGGAGAAAGTTTCTCACATTAAAATAATCATTGGTACAAAATTACAAAGAGACTGTCGCTGTATGACATGGATGGAAAACGTACAGAACTTAGAACTTTGAAGGACCTACTAACGCCTATTACTTTAAAATTCATAATTTAAGAAATACCACTTCAAACATTTTAATAAAACTAAGTGGGGTTAAAAACATTACTGGTAGTAGGAAGGCTAGTTTTTAATTTAAAGATAGTAATTTTTTCAGGCAATTTGGCAAATAGTTTAAAAGCAAAACATGGTAGGAAAGAACTAGAAAAAATAAGTTAATTATTGGATAATATAGCAGAAATTTACACGGCTTGAGTAGTAAAAAGTTTTCTGAAACTAGGAATCAAAGGGCTATCTGAAACTGGCAAACCTTAGCACACAATGGATTACATTGCTTATTTGGTTGCAATGCCCAAGTAAATCACATTTCATCCTACAACCGATGGGCAGCCAAATGATGGGATTATCCCAGGGTATAAGGCCCAAATTACACAATACAAAATTAAAAAAGTTGAATTTAGGACTTTCTACACTTAGGGCCGGTTTTCTAATGCTTGGGTGGATTTCTTCGAGGCCAATGATCAATCAAGGTTACATTCCTATGCAACAAACGTTTATGCCTACTAATCGTTTGTCTTTTGTGACCAGAAGTAACGTAAGCCTATAGCCAGATGTTTTGGAAACCGTCATGGTAATTTCGAGCCGGCACTAGTTGTTTTTTAACGCTGATCAGACATTATAAAACCTAGTCTAAGCTACCTAATTTGATATTATTATCTGAAGCCTCAGGACTATGCTTAAAAGCCGACTCCATCTCACGTATAAAGAATTATTTTGTACATCCATAGAAGTACAGTGTAACAGCATTATCTCCCGAAAACCGGCTAACGCCAGTTATTTTCTCATACGTCCAGGATATAAAACTTCAAATAGATTGTAGGACACCTCATTCAGAGTAAGCAAATCCATATCAGCCAACGGCATGTCTAAGCAAGGCCAACGTACATTTTGTGGCAGACACAAATAAATAGGAATCGCATTTTTCAAATTATTGCAAAATGCTCAATCTTTCCGGATATACCTTGATGTGACCTTTTAATGATTTTATTATAAATCAGGCCGGTGTATTCTTACACGCATCAAAGAAGCCTGTGAGAAAAAAACTATTTGCAAAAAACTAAAATTATCCATTTACTGTCCAATGTTCCCATTTGGGAACAGATTTTGAAAAATTAATGAAAATTATATTTTGCATCTGTAATTGCTTTTATGCCTTTTCTTATATAGAAAATATATTCAAGTAATTTTCAAATGAAACACATGACTTCTGTATGCATAGGTCATTAATTGTATATTTTTGAAAATGAGCTAATTTCAAACAACTGTAGTGAACACGCGATTTGTTCAATATTTTTTTCCACATTAACTATTATGGGCTAAATGCTCATTATTACAATTCTCTACCGTCTCTTACATTGTTATATAGCTTATTTGGTGATGTGATTGCATTATGTTTTAGTTATAACAATATTTATTTCTGTGTTCCCATTTGGGAACATTGGACTGTAAGCACATCATAGCCTGCAATTCTTGATGGACTCCGACTACTCAGCTACTCCGACCTCCGGTGGTTTCATGTTTTACCTTTTCACCTCATTCGAGGGCATTGGGAAACTTGTTGTTACTGTTTCATATTTATATCTAAACTCTGAACTTGTGACAATTAGGAAATATTGCACCGTTGGACAAAGAACTAGGAAAAAATCATATGCAATTTGGCATCTTGGTAACGCCTTGGATGAGTCCATGGTTCCATAAAACGGTCATCATTCGAGTAAAATGCTTATCTAAGGTAACCCCATTTATTTTGGATGCTAGTCTGGATGCTATGCTCATCTTCAGGGTATCCATATGCAGTGAAAATACGTATATGTGGGGAAGGAAAATCATTCCATTGGTCCGATAGGAAGTAGGGTAGTATTTATCTGATCTTTTGGCAATCGTAGAGCATCCTGAGTAGGTTGAGGCATATTTTGCAATTTCTTATCTTCGTATTCATTGCTGTTAGAGTGGGAATAGAAGAGCATAAAAGCAACAGCTATTATTCGGAAAGGAAAGATAGGCGAATGTCTGCTAAAGCCTTCAAAGGTAATGAAAAATCTAACCAAAGTGATTTTTATTTTGAGTATGACGGAGTGGTAGTTATGTGCCGATGGAGTGATAATTCATTAGTGACATAAGCATCCAACTGCTCCACTCGTGAACCACTAGAAACTCTAAAATAATTTTTCAAGCAAGGATGATAAGAAAATTGAAGTAATGCAACTGCATTTTGTAAAAAAAATATAATATTGGAATGGGGGGGGAGGTGATCTATTGGACAGACTTCTTAGTAACTACAGGCCAAAACTTCGAAGCAAGAAATGTTGGAATCTATTTAAGTGTAGTTAAAATATCAAATTTTGATTTAAAGCTAGAGAAATTGTATCGCATGAGTTACAGTGACAGAAGATTTAAATATTGAATCTCCAAGAATTTTATCAAAGAAAGAGAATTGCTTATGAAAAGGTGCATAGGTTTTAAAGTTAAATAGATCAGCAGGTGGCACATGGCATCTCCCTTAAGATACCCTCCAGAGTAGTCTTCCATACATCTCTGAACCGGTGAATTATTAATGATGCATAACATTCACAGTGAGTACAATGTAGTCCAAAATTATAAAATTTAGTGCTGTTTAGGGTACAATATAGACAGTTTTGCCTAACATTAACAGTGTCACCTTAACACTAAAACGCATGAGAACATACACACTGATTTCTTTAGCTGCATACCGGTAAAAATATTCCATATAGAGAAAATGTTTTTCTTTCTCAAAAAAATCAACATTCCTACGTTCACGCGCATGGTTTCAAACCATTTAATCGTCCAAACAGAGATTCCAATGATTTATCTTCCGGAAACTGAACCCGGCTGATAAAGGCAAATAATCTGTATACCCGCATATTACGCTCAGTTGGTACGCCCATGAATCACTGCGAGGAAAAAGTGGGGATTAAGGAGATTTATGCAAGTCAATATTTCCATTCAATCTGATCCTTACAAAGTGATGAAACTTTGTGGGTAGGCCGCTCCAAATGTAACCATTCCGATGAAAGCCACTTCTGTTTTTGGATTTCATCGACCTTCCCAAGCTGCCTCCCATATTCCTGGCTCCGCCTAACTAGTACGCCAGAAATGAAGTGATGACATCTTCCGGAGGGTTTGGCCAAATGGAGATGTCTCATAAGTTTGCGTGGGGCGAGAGGGACTGAAGGCTGATCCGCCCACCTCGGAGATGCCTCGATTTAAACAATGGAATTCTTTGTTGTAGCCTCTCTTTTGGCCGGGTGCCTCCTCGGAACATCCCTCACTCCCCCCGAACCCTTCTCTACTTCTCAACCTTGCTTCCCGCCCCCCTTTCCCTCAACCTGTCGCCTTTGGAGTGTTTTTTTTTTTTTGAGGTGAGAGGTGTGAAGCGTAACTGAGGGACAGGTGAAAGGGGGTTGGGAGGAGTTGTGCAAGGAGAAAGGCGTAGGAATTCTGGAGAGGGACGCGCACACCCTGTATTACGAGGTTACGGCCCCTCGTGTCGCTCCCACCCTCTCACGGTGCCCTCTCTTCATGAACCCCCGCCCTACCCTCACGGCAGTCGCCCCGCCCCCTTTTATCGTTCGAAAAACGGGAGATCATTGCTACAAAGGGATGGGGGGGGGCATCCCACCTTTGAATGAAGAATGGACGCATAAAGGCTCCATCACGATTATCGGCGGAGAATGAGTCTTTTTAGTCGCTGTCACACTCACACGAGCGCGCGAGAGAGCTTTGGGAAATTGGTTTGCCGAAGACTTAAGAGGCAAAGGTCAACCAGGATAAAGGGATATAAGCGATTGGAAGCACTATGAAAAATTCATAGGAATTTGCCTAAATCGGCCGTGCACTTAGAAAGGAATTTCAATATGGCATTGAAACTACTCTTAGAGAGAATTATTTAAAATAAATTTCAGAGCAATATATGTGCGCCTAAAATTAATTTAACTAACACTAAGCTAAGTGAAAGTAACTGTAATATAAACGATTTAATAAACATATGATATCATCCCAGGAGAAGCACAAATCTGATTTCCACGGGAATTCCAAACTCCGATTAACTTATAATGTAAAATTAACATATCAACATATTTACAGTTTCTTTTTTGTTATTAGCGATTATGTGATAAGCAAAGTTTGAGGATTCCCTTTCTGACTCAATGATGATCTAGAGATGAGTAATTCTGAGCAAGCATGGAAGCAGGATAGGAGTTGACGAATTAATGAAGGAAGTGGATTATTATAAACAATATTCAAGAATATTTACGGAATCTCATTATTTTATAGTCATTATATTCTCACAATCATTTGTTTTTCGCACCAATTTTCTAATGACGCTAAAATCAGCATCGTTGCCTCTCGCTAGAGAACACTTAAGTAAATACCACAAATATTATCCCTATTTTCAGCACCTATCGTTCACTCAGCAACTTTTAACGACACCATCCCTGTCTAAAACGTAAATAATTCCACGAGGCGGGTTAAATTACGCCAACCATGTGAAAAAATGAACTGTAAACTGCTTGGGCGAAAAATAAATGGACGGTTGGGAGAAAAAGACGCTTGAGTGATGGCATTTTAATGTGTTCCAATGACTTGGGTCGTTTAGAGGCATCAACGCAGACCAAGAAATGCCAACACATAAAAACGTCCAACTTCCCAAGATATAAAAAGAAAACTTCCACTAATTATGGTAACGAGGTTATTTGACGATAGTAATTGAAGTCATTATAAAAATTTTGGGTAAGATATCACTGTAACCGAGGGGTATAATACTTTCATTTTTCCTGCAGCAAGACTCTAGAATCATAGAATAATTCATAGCAAAGGTTTTCAACATTCATGGCATCAAGGAGGGGTAAATGTTAGCAAAGAGAATAGCGTGCCGGTATAGATACGCGTACCACTGATTGGAAACCGTTGCTTTCAACAAGTGTTAGGCACGATCAACAGGAGAGAATATTGTATATGAAAGCAATCAGAAGAATTTAATGGGAAAATATCAGGTTTAAACTTTAAAAAGTTGGACAAATTACAGAAATCGTGAATTAGAAAATACCACAAGTCTTAAACGCCATTCCATGAGTTGTGGTGTCTTGGATATAAGTGGACGTAAATCTCATATCGTCTGTGGTTTCAAGTCCGCCCCGGACTGAAAGGTGATTCAGATTGGGAGGAACGGTAAGAGGATAGGAGTGCAAAACGAATTATGGTAAGAAAGTCGTCGTCGGCATTAAGATACTTTTAACGAAAGGCGTCACGGAGACCACCACCGAATGTCCCATCTGACCGAATGCAATTGATTCAACGTCTATCACCAGTATAAATCGTATTTCGGGATAAATGCTGGGCCCCTTACGAGGAAAAATAAGCTTCCAATTGATTAGACGCCAGATTTTGATCATTGCACTTAATGCCCAGGGGCAAATATTATTAAAGAAAAACTTTTCTCAGTTTTTAACCCCCTGCTACACTTTTGAAACACCGTTGGAGGTTACATTAAACGTATTCGCAATATTTTCACTGAGGAAAAATTGTAAAAAATGTGCAAATGCATGCAACGGAATAAAGAGGAGCAATTTTCGTTGAAATTGCTCATGCATTTCTGCAATTTTTTTGTGCAACTCCTTGCTTTACAAGACGAAATTTTCACTGCATATATTTTTAAATTAACCAAAGGAATATAATCGTAAAGTAAATTATCATATCAACGGTTCTCAAATTAAGTTAACATGAATGCCAAAAACCGTCAATATTTTAATCAGCCATAAAAAATAGAAATAACAAAGTTAGAAGTTTCTTAAGATTTTACATGGAGTTGGGCACACTGAATAAATAAATACACAAAATATGATTTGATTCGTTCCCGGCGAATTATTTTCGTAAAGTTTTCTCGGGCTTCCCACCGGGTTAAGTATTTATATAACACCAACGTTTCAACGGACGACTCTTCCATCATCTTCAGGGTGAGTGAGTAAATTAAAGCCGTTGACATGTATCTATAAACTGTTGCAACAATCAGCTTGTCTACAATTTACTAAATACTGGTAAAGATGTGCGCTGTTCGCAGCCAAAATTGGATGAGAAGTGGCGGGTGAAACGACCGGCAACCGTAGGTCAAATGGAGAAGTTTCTTTTTCACTCGACAGGCACGAGTTGTTTCCCAAAAAGAAATTTCTATTTTCTACTTGTTATTCGACCATGATCCCGCATTATCTTTCCTCCCACAAAACTTGTTTGGGTGTAACTTGATGAATGCCCAGGCAAGGATTTGAACTTATCTAATTGACATCTGCCCTCGAAGAGATATTTGACAACTTAACTTTGATCCCGGCATGCGTTATTTATAGAATAAATAATGGGTTATCAAAACAAGTCTCACACATAATGGAGTGCCGGAAATCAATACGAGGTGTGTAATCTCGCATTCATTCCCGGTGTGCAACTCGCAAGGTTCATAATCCTGCAAGAGGAGATATATTCGGAAACCACCTCAATCACTAACCGTAAGGATATATTCTGGAAGCTGGTAAACAATTTTTTTGAATTTCGGCATCACTAAGATCTCTCTTCAGTGCAAATGATGATAAGCGAAGCAGTACACTACATAACCAGCATAATTATATCAAAAAGTTGAGAGATATGCTAACAAATAGGTAGGTATCCACATGCAGAAATTAACCGTTTTTAAATGTGGTTAATAGTCTTAGAGTACTCAAAAGAGCATTTTTGCATCATAAAGGCCGACCAATACCTGAAAACCACTATTTAAATGTAAGTATATAATTCGTTTTTGCTGAGGTGTAAGTATTAGATGTCATGTCTTTTGAGGAATGTGTTTTAGCAATGGTGGTCACCACCAACATCTTTAATCTACAATTCTATGCCAAATAATGATATTTGAACTTTTTATTTCCATTTCGGTTCCAGTTCTTTCATATTTTGAGGTTTCTAGGGCTCACTTAGTACAGGATTTTGATGTCATGTCACATGTCTTTCACTCCTTGAGTCTGCATGCTCGTCATCCGCTACTGACCGACATGAGGTGAAATGCTTGCGTTATTAAAGAGTGAGGGAACGAGAAGGTACAATGTTATTTCGCAACTAGATTCACATTACAAAGCAAAAAAACTCAATTCCACTTCACTTATACCAATGGGATTATCCATACCAATATGTGACACATTTGAATTAGCTTGTAGTAACATAAAACGTGACTCTCTCGCCAACGGATCTTTGAACGCTTTAATATTTCTCTTTGACCAGAGATAAGCCTGCCCGTCAAAACATCATCCGAAAAATTTAATATCCGCTTCAGCACATGGCAGTGCAAGAAAATGGAGAGATCAGCATATTTATCCCTCCTGTCTGTCAAATTGCGCTATCGTATTCTTTCCAAACCAGATTAAGGCCCTTCACTCTGATTTTCAATATGGTGCCCCATCAAAGGAAGTGAATGGGAATTTCCGAAGTGGGCGAGGTTGTTGTAAAGGAGGGATCTCAATTTGTTTTCCGGGGATACAAAACCAACGCGACGTGGGACTTTAAGGTGTGTGCAGAGGACACACTGAAGGAGGCCCGTGATCGGTGGACACACATTTACCCACTTGGTGACTCTGGGATCAGCATCACAACGGGAGGGCGCAAGGGCGTAGGATTTGAAAAGTGTTCGGGGAATCCAATCCGGCGGCACCTTACTTGGCGCGGTCCTGAAATCCGAATCGGATATGGCAATCGGTGTCGAGCGGCAATATTATGCACGAAAACCAGAAATATGGGACAGAATATCATGACTCTCCTCTAAATTATATCCACACAGTTGAGAGTAGAACAACAATAAGAGTTACGAACAGACTTACTACGCTACGAGTGAGTGATTAACCAATGAACAGATTTACTGCTCTACGAACGAGCCTTATTTTATTACGTAAATGATCTTCTGAGCCTAAGGAGGCCAAATTACTACCCAAAAATTGTATTTTCACCAAGTTAAAAAAGTGCTCCAGTCAGAAATTCGTACAATGCCATTATAATATGTGTAAAAATCTCAATGAATTTACCGTTTTTAAAAGAGAAAGATATTTATAAACTTATTGGAATGCCTTTGATCCGGAACCTAAATTTCAACCAGTTTGGCATTGGGTTCTTAGGTGGTGAAAATGCAGCATTATGCTATGCTCCTCCCCTCCGCATGCGAAATTCTATGAGTACGAAGATCTACTGCGGTAGCCAGGTCGGTTTATCTTGAACCTGGTAAAATGAAGATTGCGAGTTAAAATCGCACCAAGGTCAAGTCAAATCAAGAAGGTCAAAAACAAAATTTCAAAAAAGTAACAGCAAAAAAATAATAACAAATTGGCCATCAGCCTGCTATAGGACAAATCCTTTTCAGGACTCTGCTTTAAAGTTATTAGGTTTTTCTTATTGGTTATATTAACCTGGTATCAGACCCCTTGTAATATACTCGTCGGGAGCGGAATGGGCCCGGCATTTGCATTAGCAGTAGAGGAACCCCGAAAAATCCTCATGGGACCACCAAAATAATTACATTGATATGTAGACATTCCTTTTTTCCTCGTAAGCTTTGATTAAAGGTACGAAATAGTATTGGCAATTTTATTGCTTGTATCTTTACATGAACTCACACATTTTTCTTTCACTGAATTCCAATTCTTAATGAAAATAGCACAGTATCAACTTGGAATCTTTAAATGACTGACTTGTTAATATTTTTAAGGTTTAAGCGTAGATTACAATATAAAATTTGCATATTCCATTTGAAATAATTAGGATATTAACTAAATTAATAGAAAGTTAAAAAATTACATTCAATGACATTAATTATTACCTATGTATCGAATATTTTAAATTTTATATCCTGAAAATAGAATAATACAAAAATCAACTAAAAAAATTCTGGGTTAATTACACCATATAAATACGCTTGAGCTAAAGCTACCGTTAATAAAAGCCTCGCCAGTGAGGACGTATGACTAATTTTTAAGATACGGGAGTTCATATGAAACTGGAATACCTCGAAAATTTAATGTTAGAAAGTTTTAAATTTTACTTTGAAGTAAGCAGAAAAGTGAATGGAGGAAGTTGTGACTGTACTGCCTATTATCATCTTCTACTAAACGCGTGAAGGGTAGTAATCATGGAGCAGAGTCTCAAAAGGGAGTAATCAAGATTTAGTTTTTAACGGCATGAGCAAAGGCACTACAGATAAATACGTAAAGGAGAATATCTATGATGTAGGCTATAAATAGTCAGTTGAGCAGAATGGGCAAGAGTTCCATCAGGTACTGCCGAATATGTGCTATTATTGGCAGAGCATTGATGTTGTTAATGATGAAGAAGATGAAATAATTGTTTGCGTTATTTTTATTACTACACTATCAAGAAATTCTTGCAAAACTCTATTAACGTAAAAGAAAACAGTCTGTGGTTTGCAGTATGAGGGAGAATGTTGAAAATATTTCCACTGCGATTTTGGAGGTTAATCCTTGAGTTAGCAAAGATTTCTTCATTGAAAATCTGCACTGTCCATAGCCGTAAATTCAGCCACAGTCCTAAGACGCTTCTTCTCTTTCCGGTTTTGCCACTCTTTCCCTCCCCTCGGTTCTCCAAGTGCACGTTTGAATTCGGGACGGCTTGGGTAAGTTTTTAACGCTCATTTTTCTGCGCTCAACACCCCCCGCGTTTCATCCCTCGAGGGCACCCACACTTATGCATGCAAGCGCGCGCACACCGGTCCGCAGGGTAGATTAAGAGATGACACCGTGGGTCACCCGAGAAGAGGGAGAAAAGAGGCTGGCCGGACAGCGGCGGCCCGTACGTATATGCGGACGAGTGCGGAGGTGGAGGCAGCGGCTTTCCTCCTCCCGCCCCCGCGGCACCTTTTCCCTCTTCTCCTCACCCTCCACCCTATCAACTCATCTAACCCTCTCACTCTCTCTCCCATCCTCCCCGTCCTCTCAAACTACTTGCTTCTCGCGAAACGCTTGGGAGCGCTAATCCCCGTTGACGAGTTCATAGCCAGGCGTATGCCAGCGGGCAGCGTGCCAGTTGGTCTGCCGGTCTGTTCATTTCTTTTTCCTTTTTGATCCCATTCCTCTCCTTACCGAAGCCCACTCATTTTTCACTCCCTTGGATTTCTTCTCCTTTTGTCCACCCGGGCAGGGGTTCCGAGAATGATATCCACCAACGCAGGAACCTCTCTCTCCCACCCCACATTCTCCTTATCCTCAACTCCCCGCACTAGCACACGGCGAGGCGGCAGCAGGCAGCGTCCAAAGAGAAGAGCAGCGGAAAGGGCTCGGATTCGGAAAGGGACTCAAAGAGGTCCCGGTGGATGGTGGATGCCCTTTCCCGCTTTTCTTTTTAACTCCCTCCCCGTCGTCCGTTTTATAGTTTGCGGGTCCCCGAAGGTTGCGATATCATTATATGCAAAAATGCGTATCTCATTTTTTCGAATGGAATTTTTCGCCACTCCGCAAGATTGATATCCTCGCGTGAGGACTATCGGGCACTTCGATGGAAACGGGTTTTCGGAGCGGCCAAAGCCGGTAACAGTCGAACAGAAATGTCAACCAACCGATGAAAAGATACATGTATGCGACTGAAATCTTTTAAGAAAGTACTTTAAAGTCGTCATGGTTGTATGTAACGAAAGAGCAAAAACTATTTTCATTTTTGATGCCTGCTGATTGGTTATCAGTAAATACGATGAAGATACTGCTATGAAAACGGTGGAATAAACAGAACCTAAAGAAATAAGGCAATATACAATGCAAATATAATGAAAAGTTATTCAAACAGAGAATATTAAATTTAAGGTATTACAATTGTATTCTTTTCCTCGATGATAAAAGTCTGAACTTACAGCATGAATGAGTATGAGACACACCCTTTCGCAATTATTGCCTAAAGGCATCAAAATTTTACATGAATATAAGCTGGGCAAGGATGTTTTTTATACTACATCTAATACATTATTGGTCAAGAGTGACGTTCAATATTTTTACTATGTCATCATTTTCGCTTTTCCCTTAGCCTACTAACCATTTTGGCTAATTTCCTTTCAGATTTGGCTTTTACTAATTTCCGTAAATCCATTCAGCTACTCAGTGCTATAGTGTCACATGATACATTGTGAAGAGCTAAGTAACTTAACCTATAAATACTCCCTAAGTTTTTTTTTTTTAATAAGTAAAAGGGCTTCCCACAAACATAAAGTTATATCCACAAACAAAAGTTCATTTTGTGCACTGCTGATCGACAACCTATTTTTTCGAGACAAAAAAGGTGAAGATAAAACATCACAAATATATTTGCCTATAACTTATGTTTACCTGAAAAAACAATAAAGCTATACGACAACCATTAATCCTGAATTTCGTGCTGAATTAAATATTGATTATGAATGAAAAGCCAATATCAATTAAGCGTAGCTAATTAATTTAAATCAATTTTTTCATATTTTCCCCTTTAATTATTATGGTAAAAAATTATGCGCTATATATTGAAAGAAAAAGTTGAAAATCATTAAAATACAGAATAAATGTTTTCCTTTCCCTTACTCTTTGCAGCATGTTACTTGCATCACATAGAGACAGTTAAAACCTTTGTGAATTCTAATAATTGCTGATGCGGTGAGGGAATAATGATTAGCCACTTTGAGCTAGTATAGAAAAAAGTGCCCAAAAGAAGCAAAAAGGCAAACAGGCACCTGCTCCAAAACTAATTATTTTCAACCTATGAAATACACTCCATTTCCGTGCAAAATACATTTTTCAAAAAGTTTGCATCTAAATTAAACACCCCTTTAACACACGTAGTGAACATGAGACACATCAAAAGGTAGATAAATAAGATACTACAATCCAAGGAAAATATTAAGGTTCGGCTTCTTGGCTCTGGCACCGATAAAGCTTTCACTGATAAGAATAAAGGGGCTGGGTCAGAAAAATAAGCAAGAAAACCAACGAAGCCATAAATCTACCTGGTCTATAGCGACCAAATAACCGCTCACAATGCTGAAAATGAGACTGCCGCATCTACGGCTCAGGCCGATTCTTGGCCATAGTTGGTACTCACACGTGCATGGGAATTTAAACGCAAGAACCTCGTCTAGAGCTTGAATAGTAAGGGCAAGCACAGGGGAAGTCTTGAATGCGTGATATAAACCGTGCCATACCTATTGAGCCCAGGCGGTGCTGAGCAAGACGGCTTCCTATCTTCTGTGAGATCTCATCGCTACCTATCACGCTTATAAATATATATTGAGGAGAGGGAAATTATGTACTCCGCAGTGGGATATAGTGAGGTGGGAGGAAAAAGGCAAGAGAAGAGCAAGGAGGTGATACTGCAAGGGAGAACAGGGCAACTGAACAAGAGTCCGGTCCACATCTCGCTTCAAACCAAGGGGCTGAAATATGCATGAGACTAAATCAAAATGCCCGCCGGACATGCATCTCCAGCCGGGCTGCCGTGCACATAAGGCGCAGGGAAGTGCTAAGTAAGGACGCGGAGAATGTGAACGTGAGTGTCGGTGTAGGTAGGAGGTAGCGGAGGCGGCTATTCTAGCGGTAGGAACACAGGTGCGTCGGCTGGGCAGTGATTTAACGGACCGGACGGTGAGTTCTTTGAAAGGAGGAATGACGCAGGAGAGAAGATCCCGCGCCATGATGCAAAGAATTTAACCTGGGTTATTCGGAAATGGATGCTGTAAAGGGTAAAGTAGGAGAGAGCGGGAATGATTAATAGAGATAAGGGCACTTCGAACGTATTTAATGCGCTTCACGCGTGCACGAATTTTATCGCGGTTGAACCTGAATAAATCAGTGACGGGATGGGATTAGTATGGTTCCTCGTTCAAAAAACGTTGTACTCCTTCTCAGGCGGTCTTATATTTTGCATTCGTGGTATTTTCTATCTGAGGCTAGTGAAATTATGGATATGTGAATAAAATATATCACATATTTTTATAGTTTGATAAATTCTGCTTAAGATACACGTTAAATAAAAGAAGACACTGCATAGCACATGGTATGATGTTGCACTAAGGTTAGGTTGCACTAGGGAGGAAGTTGATGCACACAGTATCTACGCTTTCACCTGAATGTTCAAAATTCTTAACCCTATAACAATCAGAATTCGTAACCCGTATATCGTTAAATAGTATGAATGATAACTACTAATTGATGCCACAATGGCATCGTAAGCCATCATTAAACCCTATAAATGCCAACATTTCCACCCACTCAGTCCCAGTGCAATGTTTATCAACCACGAACTGCGACAAACCAGTGTAGAACACAAAATGAGTAATTCCTCATTTCTTCCATTATCAAACGCAGAATAAAACACAGAAGCATAACCTCTCATTTCAAAATTATTCCACTTTATATTTTAGGCAATGATCCGTAGAATCTTTGCATTGACGTCTACAGAATCAACATATTTACATCGCTACAGATATCGTGAATTTCTTAAGCCATATCACTTTGAAATTAACTATTTCTTGGACTGCTCAAGAACGCCAGATTCTCGTGGGACATAATCGAAAAAATCGTAAGAACATTATTCAGAATGAAAGTAGCAGAATGTGGATAAAACTAGTAAATGTCAGCATCCTTGAGAGATGCTCTCTAAAATGATAATGGATATGCATTAATACAACGCAAGTATGAGGGAAACTGGAGGCACAGTTTTTCAAAACTGAGTTAAGAGACTTCCCTTAAGGTGAGAGAATGCAGCTTAAAGAAGACGAATAAACCGCAATAGCACAATAAAAATCTTCAACGGTCGGTGGCGGCATAGATAAAAGCTCTTTAAATAGAGCGCAAAATCCTCCTCTCAGAAAAGAAACGACAGGGGAGTGCACTAGGGGAATCGAGATAGGGCGACAATAAAACCACTTTTTTTACCGCTGCGCTCCCTGGTAGTGGAGAAGATCAGGGGAAAAAAAGACTAAATAAAGCAATGGCTCTTACAAAGAGGAAAAGAAAACTATGATACTTTTTATAGGCGGGAACTTGCAGACCATATCACGTGATCGTCCCATTGCACCACCTGAGAAGCTCGGGAAAACCAGTGAACACGGGAAGGAATTCCAGCGCAATGGCACCGGTAGAGCACGCATCACTGGAAAAAGGATTCGAGTAGTCATCAGTAAAATAATATATCCAGAGTCATTAAATCTTCACTCAAGTCTCACCTTTCCACACATAAATCGCAAGAGATCATGCAGGAAAGAATGCAAGGAATCCACCATTTTGCAGTTAGTTGAAATGCGGAATTAGAAGAACCGTTGGCGTGGATAAGGAATGACTTCTAGAGCTATGGGTACTAAAATTAAGAATTCAGCTAGCAGAGGAAGGTGATAGAAAATATGCAATTTTACCTCCTCTGCTTTTCCACTGCCAATAAATACCCTACTCCTGAGGGGATAGTGAAAGAATGTCGGAACAATAGTACTATGCTAAACTAAACGAAATTAATTTAGAATGCACGTGGAATGAGACAAATGGCTTCAGGCTTGACTATCAACATCAACTCATGCTCAACTTCTCCACATCGGAAATGCTTAAAAATACACTTTGTACGGTCCACAAGAGAAATTTAAATTATATCTATAACCGTATAAAGCGTATTTCTTAATATTGGCGTTGCATATATAAGTCAAAGTTCTAATAGAATGCAACAAATATATAAAGTACACATAAAGGAGCTACGGCATTAAAATAATTATGATTCACACATATAAAGATTTTTCTATTAGAATTGAGCCAGATCATTCATCTGAAAAAGAGACGGGCATGTTGCAGAGTACACAACTGGTGCGCAAGCAGAAAACATATCGGCATGATATTGAATTAAAATTCAGCCAAAGGAAAAATCAAAATAATTGCACATAATATGGCACCTTGTTTATTCTAATTTCTGAAGGTGAAATATACTTTATACTTTTTAAAATAATAACCATTGATTATTAATAATTCATTAAGATTTATTTTTATGAGCTTTTAATCATCCCATTAAATTTGGTTACACGGTAAAATTTTATACCTATATTCTTATGATAGAAAATAACAAAGCACTTATTAAAAGCCCCTTAAAAGCAAATAATTCGCCAATATTAAAAAATACGCTTTGTGCGGATATAGAGAAATTTCATTTCTCTTGTGGACCGTACAGAGTGTATTTTTAAGCATTTCCGATTTGGAAAGGTTGAGCATAGTCAAGCCTGAAGTCATTGGTCACATTCTACATGCATTTTAAATTAATTTCATTTGGTTTGCCATATTACTATTGTTCCGATATTATTTCACTGTCCCTTTTTAGCGACAAAAAACACAATAAATTACTTAAATACACGATTATTTATCACATGCACTAACTGAAACTGCCTCGTTAGCTACCAATGTCCAAATCCATGAAGATCTACGGAAATAAACAAAAACGGACGACATATGAGACCTAAGGCGAAACGTGCACTTGAAAGTTGATAGAGACTTCATGCGCTCAGCACTTTGTGATACCTAATCAAGATGGGGGATTTTTTAAAATGAATATGTGTACTGATTTGGGCAACAAAATTCCACTCCACAGGAAGAAAGACCGACTTCAAAGGGAGGGACGCCCTGTTAAACACTCCACCGCAGGCACCCACCCAGGGGGTCAAATATTTCCCAAGGGCACGACAAAAAGCGGCACCCTACGCCTCTCCTTCTTCACTCCTTCCCTCCGCCCCTTAAAGAGTCCAGCGACCGACTTTTTTTATTATAGACGCCGGGCGTCTTCGCGGCCTCTCTGACGTCTTTCTTGATTTACATCCGACCCGCGGATACAAGGACGGCACCTCAAAAGTGTCCACCCGGCGGGGATAATGGGCGGATGGAAAAATAAAAGGTCCGGTGTAGCCGAATAGGCCGCGCCGCGGTCCACTAGGATGCTGGACATTAAAAGCTGAAATCATATTCGTGCAAGGTAGACATAAAACCTTTCCCTTTCTCCCTCTCTCCGTATTATTTCCTGCTCCGGCAAAGGCGACAGAGGAGCCCATTTCTTCGCCTTCCTCCCTACCCCCACCCCATTTCATGCCAACCGAACCATAGTGGCCGTCTTCACCCGAAGGAAACTTCTTCCGACGAGCAGCAACCGACCCTTGGATCCCGGAAGGAGACGAAAGAAGGCGGTAGGAGGAATAGGTACATTTTTATGCCGCGGGATGAGAGAGGGGTGGAGCCCAGAGAGATGAGGATGCCATTTATTTCTGCCTCGGAACATCTATCCGCTCAAAAGGAAAGCAAGGTTGGGAGGGAGGGAGAGAGAGTGGAGATATATGAAGCTGACTCTTTTAAGCTTGTTTTAAAACGGGAAAAGAGCGGATCCTGCGTTGAAGGAAATGTATTACAACGAGTTCATCCGAGCATTTAAAACGAATCGTATTTATTTTATTTTCGTGGTATCGAAATAGTGGATGAGGCAAAACAGAATGACTCTTTTTGGGTAAGAAGAGTAGGTGAAGGTGGGGGAGCCGGGCCGAACAGAAGAGAGCAAATGTTCTCCCACTCATGGACTTTTAATTTCCGATTCAAGCGTTTCCCGGCCACGGGAATATGTAATGTAGGGCACGTTAATATCGGATGTGTGCACTGAAATTCCCTGGCAGTTCAAATTCCTACCTTCTCTGCATTGCTACTCGTAAAGTATCTATCGTTCAGTTTCTGAATTTGGGTACTTCGATTTAGGATCTCATGTATCAGTATGATCGGATAGCTTGTGCCAGCGCATACATTATGGTGATGTGCGCCTTAATATCAAAAACAATTATATGAGGGGAGAATTAAATTTGAAATATCAACTGACTTCTCAAATTTCAAGGTGAGCTACATAGCTACCAAGTTTCCTAACTGACAAACTAACGACAAACGATAACTACCAGGAGATGAAAGTAACTCTATGAGAGCCTGAGATATTCCAATAAACCCTCTATCGCAATTTCCAGCATTTTTTCATCAAGGAATTCGTCATGGGGGAATTCTGCTACGATTACATTAAAAACATTTAAACGCTACTTTGCATACCAAAAAAAAACGGATCACCATAAGTCTCCATCTACACGTTACCATTCGAGCTGCCGAAAAGGCGTGTGGCAGGTCCTCAACTATGAGTATATATGATAGGAATTTTTTCATACCCTATTCTTACAATCACGACAATGTCTGAAACGCCTCATTTGTATTTTTCGTGGAATAAATTGTATTTCATCGTCGTCATCAAACAAATTAAGCAATTTGTTCTTAATTAATCATAACTTGATTAGTTTAGAATTTGGGATTTATTATACTCTCAAGGAGTCTGATTTAAGCACTATTTTAGAGTGTTAAAGAAGCAAAAGAATACCTTTATTCCTCTATACCCACAGATAAAGAGTTAGTACATTTTGATAGAACGACTACGGAGTATCAGAGCAACACAATGAGTATGGATTAACTTTTTCCTGTAGCGAAAGAAAATAATGTACCAACGTATTTGATTTGGGAGAAATAAAGCCACTTTCACTATTAATATAAAAAATAATTAAATGGTAACATGATTGCTCAATATTAGATATTAATAAAATCAGGTAGACCTTTGGGAGTCATCTACATCTTAGATTTCAATGCGCAAGATTCCCGAAAGCCAGCCTAATTCATCGGAACGCCGCGGAAACCTTCGCTAGAAAATAAATGTTAATAAGTATATTTTTCACAAACAGTATATCCAAGTGAAAAGACCATGTTGTTAACATAAAAAGGGTAAAGTCCATGTTATGCTTCTCGAAATGCCGCCTGAGGCCGCGCAATTTTCTCAATGCTCTATTTTCTGAATTACAATATTTATTTGCATCATCTACACAGATCATTAAATTCGTTTACGAGACTATCACTTGCTCTCAGGCTACGAGTGAATTGACCTCTATAATCAGCTACCTAGCAGTTTTTAGAAAATAACTCAGGTAGATCGAAGCAAAGTTTTTTATCAGAAAACATTACCCAGGCTACCTTAAAAACAAACACATCAAAACAAGATCACTGTGCCCATTCACAGGTTTTCCTTAGAAAAGATAGAGAAGAAGAGACACAAGGAAAAGTGGAAATGAAGAACTACATTCCAGTATGAAAAATCTTAAGCATGAAAGACTTGATGACAAAAATGTCCGTTCCTTTCTCGATTGCTGGCTATTGACTACAAGTATGAATGGAAAATAAGAGAATCGCGTATTTTATTCGTATCTTATTGACAAAAGTATTTCGCACTACGCATATCATGAAAGAGATCCTAACAGGACGTACACCATAAACAGCAGCATCAAACTGCAGTTACAGGGTTAGAAGATGTCCCAACTTAAAAACTAACCTTAGCTCTCCAAAACTAACTCTCCAATGGCCTGTCCTCTCATTCCAATTGATCCCGTAGTTTCCTAATCAAATCATTGGTGACTTCTGATTTCCTATTATCTGAAATCTATTTTATCCTAAACTGCTCTATTTATGTATATTTTGTGAGAGAGAAGATTGCTTGAATAAATTAGAACGTATAACAGGTGGATGGAACTTGTGCTAACGCGCGATACATATTATAACAGGTAGATTATACATATTCATCATGTGTCTACTTCTCCATGCCGTGATCATTAAAAACATTCTGCTCTAAAAATGATCTAAGAACCAAGGACTGTTGTGCAGTATTTGCAGTAGTGTAAGTATCGTATGCACATAGATACCATAGCTGATACCAGCTGATAGTAAAAAAACACCGCAAAAAAATACATAGTGATCCGCACAATAAAATGAAGAGTTGATAATTCTATTAGTCAGTCAGTTAAACGTTATTCAGAATGTACCTCATTGAACTTTCAAATTTTATATTCTTAAACTTTGAAAAAGACACAGTGAGAAACTGCCGAGTAAACAGTATTGAACTATATCCCGAAAGCACGAAATTGAATGGTTTATCCTCAATTTCAGCAGGATAATTTACTTACTCCACTTAACTGAAAGACTACACGTTTAAGAATGTTTAAAATAAAATGAGAGATTATTTCAACATCGCGATGTGATACTGGGGTGGGTACTATGAGTTTACATTTTACCCACAGCGTGGAATTTTTATGCTAATCAGAAGTTTTTTTTACCATTCTGAAACATTATGCGCATTATGACGCGGATAAACGGCACGCGACCATTATATATTTCATTTCCCTAAGCAAATTTCTACTCTTAACTTCTAAGTAGTGACGGGTACTGAAGCAATTTCCCGACGACCAATGGTCAGTTATTTTTCGTAAAGCTATTCATAAAATCAAGGCAATAACTAAGGACAGCTGGTCCTTTTTATTAATGAGTAAGTGGAATTTATTACCACTGCTCTGCACACAATGGACAATAACAGCCAAGCTAATAAAAAATCCAACCACTGCCTGGGAACTTCTTCATTCATTTTATTAAAAGTAACAACATAGTGATATTTTATAAAAATTTGCATAACCATATGCAACCTACACGTCTCATACAAAAGTTTTTGGAAGTCAAGAATGGAAAAATCAAGCGCAAATATAATTAAACGACATCGCTGACAAACATGTGACGATTAATTATTAATTTTATATTCAAATTCGCTGAACTCATACTTAAAGCCTATTTATTGCGTTCAGAAACGGAATCCAAAAAGGTAGCATACCTTTACATGTACATTATATATTTCAGGTGTACGGCCGCAGAGGGGGGTTGTTGATTTTATTCTTTCATACAATGGTTCGAGTCTCTTATTTCTTCGTTTAACTTTAAAATTAAGTAACTTATTTGAAGCGCATAATATGCGGCAACATTTTAGGGGGATCTAGTGCTCACGTTCAATTGTATACATATAGAGATATTGTAATAGTTCATGAATTCACCGCTGCCGAAGAGCGAATAAGTACAAGTCCCTTAGCCTACGTGCAAATTGAGGTTAGTCACTATAAATCTTGGTAAAGAGCTCTGATTACGATATAATCGACACAAATTTCCAAATATAATTCCTGTTCTTGTATAAACTGGTTACATGTGAATATTTTACAATGCATTTTGTGGAAAATCTATCGTTGATCTCATCAATCAACGTCTATGATACACCAAATGGGCTGCAAGCATGTCACAGAAACATTTTTAATGTCTGATATAAACTAAATGTGTCTGATATAAATGTGAAAATAATGAGTTGCCAGCAGCTTACTGTAATAAACCTGAAAACGGATGGACTATCGATTCAACAACTTTTACTGTAAATTCCTAAACACAAATTTGTAAAGTAAATAGATTTATCATAAATGCATGAAATATCTGCCCTAGAATAGCAACAAGATTTGGTGATCACTTCCTGGGAGTACACTAGATAAATAGGTTCAAAGAAAGGGCTGGAGTATAGGGCATGAGTTTCTACGTTCCGTTAAATAATACATCCTGGGAATTTGATTTTCGCTTAATGCAAACCCTCTGGAATGATATTCCCTTCACGAGGCGATTTAGAGACTGAAAATGTGACGAGTCTTGGGCCTAAAGGAAGTTTTAAGATCACGCCAAGTGATAATCCATCACCTCATAACATACCGTCCCCAATCAGATAAGGCCAACCGTTCCTGGAGGAATGAAATCCGAGCGATGTTTTTCAGCAGCAGACGGGGAAGGGACAAGGCGATCGGAATGTTAAGCGGGAAGATGGTCCACGGTGGACGCAAAGGAGAGACAGTCGAAAATATTGCCGATGGCTGAAATGGGCCGATGGCGAGGGAGGGCCAAGAGGGTGGGAGGGGAGGGAAGAGAGATGTACGTGGTGGCGGAATCGAGCGAGGGAGGCTTGCGAAGTGTATTTATAGTCCCCGCGCATGGATGTCCCGAGACGCATTCTCCACTTTGTATTCCATTTTCACCCTCACTTTTCGATGTCCTCCAGAAGTTTCAGAGTGCGTATATATCTAAAGCTGTCCGCGGTGCGTCTCCCCTCTTACTACTCGATCTTTTTTTTTTCATTTTAATCTTTTCTTCCACCGTCTATCTGTCCATCTTTTCTCCTTATCTTTTTCCACCAAAACAACGTACGTGGCTGGCCACTTTGAAGAGCGATTCGATCCCTCTCCCTTCACCGCGCATTATCTCCTAATTGACTGATCGATTTTTTTCGCAGAACGAGGCTCTGCTCCTTCAACCCCTAGAACTGTTGCTGAGCTGGAATACTCTCCGACGCACAAGGGGCCCCTTAATTAAAAAAGTGATTTCCCTGCGGGAATATATTAAATACTGAACCATATCAACTCCGCAACGCGCGTGGCATCGTTAAATATACATCTACATGTTATACTCTTAGCCGCCGCAAATGCGTGTGGCATATGCCATCCGTGGAGATCATATTAAGCTGAAAAAAACTGGTGGATAATGGAGCATGGCATATAATACGTAATTTATGAGTGAATAAATATCAATAATGAATTATACTTCGTTTACAATGCAGTCGTGTATTGTGCTTGGGGGTTACCAATTATTTTATCTCTGTGTATGAAAGTTTATCCCTTCTAATTTGTCACTTCTCTATACCCTGCTGAAGAAAAGTTGGGATAAAATATCTCCTTTGGCAGATTCGAATTTGATTGATTCTTTTCTTTCAAAAAACTCAAATATTGCAAAAATATCATATATATAATGAATAGTATGAGAGAAAGAGAGTAGAATGACATAAGAAAATACTTCGAAGATAATCATTATTAAACCCCAAAATACTTTTTTCGCAAGAATTTGATATGAACAAAATTTAATAAACTGCTTCAGAGAGCATACGGAATGATCTCTGTTGTTAAAGTATATAAAGTTGTTAAAGTATAAGCCTGGAAAATAATTAATATGACAAGAACCAGGCTTTTTCTAAATTACAATAATGCTGGCAAAGAATGCCTCATGCCAGCAATGGGAAATGAAAAGCAATTATTACTGCAAAGATTCAGAAGTCAAATGCAACATTGCTCATTTCCAAGTAACTAAATACGATATCCAAATATTTTTTCGCTACTTACTACCAATAGTATAAATTTTCTTTAGGTTATCAGCACTTCATTATGAATAAGTATACCTACTGAAAGGCCTATAGTAGCAGTCAAGCATTTATTTTCTAGGAGCTCTCAATTTCTGTTCCCTCGAGTAATATTAGCCAGTGCCGGTTTCATTAATTATTTACCTAAAATTTGCAATGCAAGGTGAAAGGGATTTTTACTAGAAAACTGCCATTCATGCCAAAACTACCACTTCTTAGGACCAGATTTATTAATAACTTTTACAAAACCACAGATTTAAAAGAACACGACCCAGGTTTCAGGTGGCGAAAATGGCGATCATTCGCTGAAATCCGGGTCTTGTTCTTTTAAATCTGTGGTTTTGTAAATATTATTAATAAAACTGGAGTAATGGAGTACCACAAAGTTACTTCGGAACGTATTTTTCTTCTTAGGAGTTAGGTAAGCTATAGGAAAAACCTTCAAGGTCTCCTGCTAAGGCTAAGTTGTTTCATTCTACAATAGCAGAAAAAATAGCTAAATAATTGCTTCCCTAAACTCAAAAATCTGCTCAAAGGAGTGATTTATTTGCTAAGTACACTTAAATAAGTGCCACCATGAAAGTCTATCTTGATTCCCATGATAAGATTTTTATATGAACCAATCCGAATGATTTCTTATCACCCCCAATAAGAGGTATCTTTGCACATGAGAGTGCGTTTATGCTTTATGGCTTCAAGCCTCTCGAGAATGAATTAATCTCTTCCATCAAGGGCTGTAGAAGACAGATTAATGCAGTGTGGATGCTGCGAAAGAGTTATACATTGAAGATCTCCAAAGAGCACGATTTGATCTTATCCCATGACATATAGTTGCCAACACTTCTGATGGAGAAATCTTTATCCCCTCCCACTGTATGCACATACGTCGAACTCCTCCCTTACGCGAGTTTTTCCCACTCAGTTGTCCCTGCCGGTATCCACGCCAGACCACACTAACACTATGAGCAGTTCGTGAGATGCTACATAGTTGCAGGAATATCGTTAATCTGATGTGGCAGAGAAATTCACCTGACTGATACCTAAACATTAAGGTGCAATACGTGAATTTTCCTTCTGCCAAACACATAAATTTCTTTGTCCTGACAGCTTGGTCCCATCATTGTGCAGCTTTCGCGAATAGGGTAGCATCACTGACAGCACACGTGACCCTTAATATCTCTCTTGCGAGAAACATGATGATAAAGGAATCATATTCAGTGTAAGAGAGAATAAATTTTTGTTATTGCATATTTGAATGCTCTATCAAGTAGATTCTTTAAAGTACACATTCTGCATACAATAAAATTATGTAATAATTCTGCATCATTCTAAACAATATTAAATATATAATATAATTCATCATAATAAAATTATATAATAATTCTGTGCCTACATATAATAAGTATATAATAATCCTGTATTATAAATGCAGGAAAAAATTATTACAGGATTCCTAAGGCAGTAACCATGCAGAGGAAGTTTATTTTTAAGTATTAACCAATTTACAAAGGCTTCATTTCATCTGCAAGAATTAATCAGCTGAGAAATTAATTAGTTTATGCATATAATTATTCCACAGGGGCCATGAATTATCTCAGTGTGATTTTTTTCACAGAAATTTAAAGCTATACTTTTGGGAGTCGCACATCTCTACACATGTACCCCTGACTCGTAGTTTCAAATCTAGGTAAAAGAGTTGCAATAAAACATCACATCTAATTTGTTGTATTTATTGATAATGTTCCCCCACAATAATTAAAGGACTTGCATTAAAAGTTTATATTCGAATCATCATCATGATCAGGTGATCATCTATGATTTCCTACACAAAAAACTTTTTTAAAAAATTAAAATCAACATCATTTTAAGCATAGCCATTAAGATTCCATAACTTTTTATGGTGTTAAGAACTTGTGGACCGGTTTTCCACTTTTGGAACTCTAGGGCATTTCTAGTTCAGTGCTCCGTCCGTCGGATGGGACACCAAGCCGTGGTCCCCTTGGCGCCTTTTGTTAAGAGTAGGCTAATGCCGACGCTGGGTTTCTCTCCACCCTTCCTCCGTTCCTTGAAAACTACTATCATTACCCAATCACCCACCTACTCTAAATGGCCCAAATGACCTCAGCTGTCGGTCGCCTCCCGTGAATAACCAACCAATTCAGTGAAGAAAGGAAAATAAGTTAAATGCTACTTTTATGGTTCAGAGTCCTGTCGATGAAAGTGCTCGTTTTCAAATCTGGTGAAAACTATTTGATCCGTGCAAAACTGCAGGAGAGTTTTGGGGGAAACCAAGAGCGTTTCCTCAAATTCTATCTTTGATCACACTGGATGAAATACACTTAAAAACAAAACGCATAATCCCGTAATATATTGTTGTAGTAATTAGGGCTTCCCTTCAATATTGTTTGAAAGCGATAAGAAAAATCTGTCATAAATGTAAAAGTATTTCCATGAGGTTTTTTCCTCGATGTAGGACCATGTACATCTTTTGATCCCAACTCAAACAATTAGAAAAAAAGATAACGGAAAGAGAAACGTTTTCAAATTGAAGAGCGGCATAAAAACATCTCGGCATTAGTACACGTATCCATTAACCAGTGCGGCCAATTAAAAAAAGCCAATCATTCCGCTTCCACTTTTGCGAATGCCCTTTTTGTGCTCTTCGCCCTCGGTGCATTTTCCCTTCCCTGTCACACCCCCTTCTTCCATCTCCCACTTCTTCATGCCATTTCTCACGTTCGCGTGGGTCAAAGCCTCCTCCCTTCGTTTCGCTTGACTCGCTCAAGGAGAAGCGTTAGCCAGCCACTTCAATTCCCGATATCTTCTCTCTCGCCTTCGCAATCAAACACTCGTTAGGGTATCCATCGCCCGTTATTTACGAGCGTAGATATGAAGCCGGAGATACAAATCTACGCGACTTGCCTGAGCTCACAGATAGGATTGGATGAGAGTGAACACCAGACGGAAGATGCGTCTCATCCTACGGCAGTAGGGTTCACATTCGGGGGGGGGGGGGGGGGGGGGGAGGTGAGGGGGAAAGTGAGGGGTCGATGAGGGTAGGGGGACCAATTGTGCCGCGAGTTTTTCTACACGAGCAAGCGAATGGTACGCACTCGCTGTTTAGGGCAGAGAAAATAAGCATTGCCGTCACCACAAATCAAATAAATGAAGCATGCAAACGTCATGAAGTAAGATGAAGAATAGTTTGGCCCACAGTCAAGTAAAGATGACATGAGAAGGAAGGTTCAATGACCAGTGAAGAATATAGAGTCTGGTTCTTTAAAAATATGAAACTTGAGTAATTTTCAGTCTATTTCCTGTAGTGCACAAACTTATACCTAAAGAGTTTCAACTGAGAACAAAAATTCATGAAAATCGCAGCTCAGTCATTATAATAGTTTAAATTTTTTCGACCCTCTCTTCCAACGTCAAAGAAATAACTGAAGATTAAGCATTAGCCTTATCCTTCATTCAATGCATGTTTTTTGCTATAGGCTTCCAATATCAGAATTTATAGCAAGTTCAAAAGCTTAAAATTGCGCCAAAATCATTAACTTAGCGCCAAGAATATTTGAAATTTATTGTAAAGGCGAAAGTAAAACTGATTCATGAAGCAGTTCACTATGGATGGTTTCCAATTTTAGTCCAATTGCAAAAAATATTAATCCAAACCTAAATACCATGGAGGAGCTTGAAATGAACATGTTATACAATAGAAAGGCCAAAACATAGATTCTAAGGCGCAACAAAACCACTATGTCTCTTGGGAAACTATGATTTTCTCTCCGCAGCACTGAACGAAAGGTAAGCCCCTAGACACTGACTAAAAATGTTATATGGGAAAAGGGTGATGGTCTACGCATTGGTCCTCCAGTGAAAACATTTATAATTTGATTCCCGGTTGAGAAAACTTTTTACTTCAGCAATTTCCTCATAGGGAAGTTTAAAATCCATTCGAAACTCAAAGAAAGTAGCTTCAACAGCTCTGCTATCATCTTCATTAAAAAAAAGTCCCTTATCACAGTGAGTAGAATCAACTGGTCATTAACGTCGTAGGATATTCATAGGCAACCCACCCACAACCCCCTGTCAGGTCATTTTGTGCTCCAGCCCATCTATTTTCACCATTCTTACTTCAGGAATGGACGGAAGGGAGTGGAGGGGTCAAGACCCACGCGCATAAGAAGAGTAAAAAAGTCGGGGGAGGACTGGTGTGTGGAATGGGTCGTAAATTCAACTCACTTAAAGAGTGACAGTGGCGCACACACGCTCTCCGTGTGTGGCGGCTCGTCTTTTCCCGGACAGACGCCCTTTATTTTCGCTTCCTTCCCGACATCAGGATTCCATATTTGGCGATACGGTAATTACTTCTCAAAGGGGTTATGAATGAAGAATTGGAAATGAAGAAGTGCATGCAGACAGAGGTGAAGGGGATGAGCGAGTAGATTAGGCATCCGTTCCGGGAATTGTTAGTTCGTTTTGAGATATTGATTGAGATATTAGGCGAATTCATAAGTCTGACACTTAGAGGGAGAGCATTCATTGATTTGTTCCAGGAAGGAGGGAAATTTAAGCATAAAGTACAATAGGTAAGTTCCAACTGAAAACAGGATAAAAGCGTCAATTTAAGCATCAAACGAAACTATTTCTACAGGAATAAGTTTACGCTATATCACTATCCATAACTTAAAATGACATTAGCAAAAATGAGTTTAAAAATTACGATTCTTCCGATTTCGCACTGCAAATTCCGGAATTAGATGAATCCATCGTAATTACTCCATATATAATTCTTGATCTAAATCATTTATAGAAGTTTCCTTCATATTTGCAAATATTCCCGTTTGGACAAGCTTATATTTTCAAATGTACATGGTTACATAATAATGATTACATATTTCCCTAATTTTTCTTTCTATGAAGCGTATTTTCTGATCATTGCTGAAAAGGGATACGGCAAAAGATGATCGGTCGTGGAGGGAGTGAATAAGCGCTCTAAGTTAAGGAGGAAAAGAGATTCACCCGAGAGGCGACTCATTGAGGATGAGAAAGAATAAAGTGGATCCCGCCTGTCCGTCCGAACCGTTTACACATTTCATCGCATCGCCCTTCGCAGCGGGCATCGCGGCTGAAGAGCGTACCGTAGCGTACGTAGAAGAAGAAAACTGCCTTTCGTGGCTCCATCGGCGGTCCCGACGACCACAAAAGTCACTTGAATTATCAAAATAAAATAATACTGACTGCTTTTCAGAGGTGATTTCTTTCTATTAGGTACTTCTCTCTCCTGCATGGCAAAAGCGGATCTGTCGTCGTTCTTCGAGCGCTCTTAATGTATAATATATGTTTTTTAAGCGAGCATAAACTTTGCTTTTGGTCGAAAACGGTTTAATTTTTACCAAGGTAGATGAGTAGGCCATTGGTGACCATTCGGTCAGCGGGACCAGCGCCCATTCCCGATTGTCAGAGTACATCCGCGTGTACCCACGCAGCAGGGAACTATATTCCCGCGGTGCAAGATCATATTCACTACGGCTCATCCCAAGCTCCCATAAAGTGCAAAAATAACCACTAAACTAAGGCAAGAAAGGAAATCATCTGAGCCCTAGCATGGTTTTTACTACTGACGAAAATTAATGGAGTTGTTTTATACAGCTGATAAAATATTTTCTAGTATGCTTTTACGTACTATGCATGCGTATTGTCTTAAAAGGGACGGCTTAAATGTGGTATGTGCATTTTATCAAATGAGTGTGCTTAAAACATATGGCAACCAAGCTACAAAACTATAGACTAGACTCTGTAATATTCTGTCACTGAAAATGTTCCGAAATAAATAACGAATAATGCGAAAGGATATACATATGCAAATGCCCAAAGAGAAGAGCCAATGGAGAAAATCATGATGTATCTCCATGAATAATTACTTAAAATGAATGTTAAGGATATATTTAACTTAAAATTCCAATCAAGCAAGACTGAATTCAATTTTTGTGCGTCGTCCCCACGTTCATCTCAAAAACCCTTTCATCCTGGAATGAATAAACAACAATTGTATCCTAAGGATCTTTAACTCAAGATATTTATGTCCGACTGAACTGCTGCTCGAGTGAGATAATAATGATGAACCGGCTGAAAGACAAAACCACCACAAACGTTGAAACCATTGCGAGTAAGCTACGCAAAATTATCAGGCCAACGCTCCCTAAAACGTCACAATGCGTTTTTAATGAGCGATTCTTAAGGCAAAGAAACCAAAATTCCTAAAAAGTGTTTTTTTGTGGTAAACTTGAAAAAATCATAATATGCAAGAGGGAAAAAGTCGATTATCGAGCTAATTATTCCAATACTTGATCCAAGTGTATTCTAGAAGAGGGCGCTATTCTAGAGGGCGCAAGAAAAAATATTACTTCTGCGTTCTAATTAAATAAATAAAAGATATTTGATAGATTATCAACTCATTTCCTAACTTTCCATACAGCGTCCACATGTGTTCTTCATAAATTGCGCCACACAGTCTCTTCTGCCCCTCATATTCCTCATACACTTTTATTGCCTAATACTCGTCCTTTATGGTTCAGTACCACCTTCTTCCAAATTTTTCATTTCCTGTCATCGCTAAAAACTCTTTTCCTCCTCAAAAAACGTAGCAAAATCCGTTTATACCCATCTATAACCGGACGTTTTCCACATTTAATGACAACGTATTCATTTCTCACTCGTTTACTACGGCACAAAATTAAAAAAAAACAATTCTCATACGCCTCTTTTCTGCTACAAGTAGCTAAATTAACACTCAATTATTTCGTAATTTCACCAGCTAAGAGTATAGTAATAAGATGTGAAGTCTTATGTATTACATTTCAGGAAAAAAATATATCTCTACTGCATCTATTCATTCTGACTAATGAAATTCAAATTAGATTAAATCCGAAAATAGGTTTCGTTTGCATTTAATCTCGTCTTAGGTAGAATTAACAACAAACAGTGAAACCCTCATTCATTCCCGATGGAAGTTATTGACAGTTGATTGAAATGAATTTACAATTTAATTTTCTACGGATCAGAAGTTACAATGCATCTCTATCCTACTATGCCCTTATCCCATTATAATTTCATTTATTCATCCGGCAAAAGAGGAAAATGTAATTACAAACTACCTTAGCTATTCATAAATTCATTTATGCAATTTATGAAAAAGATGTCTTTTCCAATGTTATGCAAGATATATCATTAGGTTTATCATGCGTCTTTTCCAATGCTGTATAAGCTGTAACTTAGTGTCCTGCAAACGATGACATCTTTTTGCATTCAAACCAGTCGGAGATGATGTACATTAGCCCAATAGCTAACAATAATTATAGTTAAGACAATTTCGACACATATTAAGCTAAATTATTTTTATCCTGTGCAAACTTATGGAAAACATCTGAAAAAATTGCAAGTATATTCTCAAATGATACTGAGACCTATAATTAAAAATGATTCGTAATTGAATTTAAAACATGCCCTGTCATTTTGCTTCCTTGAGAGAAGAAATGTGAAAACAAGAAAAATTAATATAAACCGTGCATGGAGCTGGGGATTATTTCTTTCTTACTCAACAATACTACATTTACGAAATACCATGCAAGCCAAGTAGGCAGGTAGACCAAGAAAGGTAGACTACACTACAAGTCGCTAATAAATACTCGCCATTTAATAAACATGGAACAGGTAAAAAATAAAGTCAGAAATGCATGGAAATAAACTGCGGATGATATTGGGTACCATCTTAATAGTATGTTCGATGATCTCAATAATCAAATTCTTATCGGTTCCCTTTCAATATATTCAGTGTTTTAGCAAGAAAGAAGCCGAAGTCGGGTCAAATACGATAGGTACTAATCCCCTCGTTATTTGTATCATGTTTTCCCACTCCTTGGATTAATAAGAATGTAATTGATCTCAAAGTTTTATTTGGCTCACTCCTCTTTTACACCCTCTGCAAGTAGGTACAGCTTTCCCAATCAACATCATCCCAATAAAGATTCCAGAACTTGAATGAATGCGGATAACTCCTCGTGCATCGTGAACGACCGCCTGTGGGTGAAATTAAATTATGCGTACCTCACTCCAGAGGAAATATTTTCAGCAGAACCTTTCCGGATGTTTTATTTAGTCTCCTCCTCATTTCAACGCCCACCACGCGCACTGCATTCTTATTAAATTTTGGCGAGGTCGAGGGGCGAGGGAACGGAGATATGGCTCCTAAGTCTCATATAAACAAACATACTACTGTGTCGCCCGCAGGGGAATTGTTTCTTTATGTATTTGAGGATCAAGCATCCCAAACTTTCAGACAAGCATTTCATCAGGTGTTGAAGTTTCCGAAAACGACCTGTCCGGATGACACGCCGTAATGCGAGTTTCCACGTCCGGAGAGCTTTGAGATTGATATCGTCGACGGCTCCGGGTTACGATGGTCCTTGAGGAAGTAATGGATTCCTGAGCGATATGGTGAAGGAGGGCTTAGTGGAAGAAGATGAGGCCGTCCTTCCTTTCACGTGGCTCTCCTGTTTTGCTCAACTCCACCTCCCCCTCCCCGCAGTTCACTGGTGTGAGAAGGGATTTTGAATACGCGAGTTAACTGCCACGAAAGCCGAAAAGGGGGTGATTTTCTCTTGAAAAATTAGCGTGGGTAGAAGACAGTTAAGGCTTTATATTCTTCACCGTCGAAATTTCTCGCAAAATGTAGGTGGCTTTAGGACTGCGTCTAAGGCTGAACGCAAAAACGCAATTCCATCTCACGCGTTTTCCGAGCATAGTTTTGGGCCTATATATATTCGGCTTTACCATCCTGTACTCAGATCTATGCATGCGTAGTTGATTTCATGTATCTTCAAACACCACTAATAGCATACGATCCTTTAAGCACGTGACGTTATCAAAATCGTGGAAAGAAAACATTTAATTTATCAAATATCGCAGCGGATTTATGTTACACGGCGAGAGCTAATATTACAGAATCATTTTAATATTTACCAAAGCAACTAACTAAAGTGCTAATAAGGTAACTAATTGAATAGGTGAAAATAATATAAAGAACTATTTCATGTAAGTATATTGCTTAAAGCAAATGGTTCGAAATTATCTCTAAAATTGAGAAAAAATATCATTTGTCACTACAGAAACTATTCAGCCACGTAGAAATCACACCTGTTCAGATCAATGATTCCTCATGCGCAGATCGGCGTCTTAACAATGTTTTCATGAGCATACGGCCATATTTCCCATGAGGTAATTGAAACCAAAAGAAGAATTTCTTCTCGATATGTCATAACTTTGAAATCACATTAGCTTGAATTAATTGAATATAAAGAAATACGTGTTGTTTTATACACAGCGAGTTTCATTATAAATATAGTAGAAGAGCTACGTGTAAATTGCGGCAACCCGAAACATTAAATTATACTAAACTAATTGTTTTCCATTACATAAATATTTAAAGCCAAATCATTTCGTTTGGTCTTTTTTTATTTTTTTATCTAAAAGGGTTGTTTTTTGAGTGGCAGTCGACTAGACGCGGATAAAAACTCGAAGGGAGTTTAAGGAGTGGGGAAAATGAGGGGAGGGGATTATACCCGTCCCTACCCATCGTCCCCTCTCTCTCCAACGTCCAAGCCATCCCCAAATCCCTTTCCATCCATCCCATCCCATCTTATCCTATCCCTCTCTCCACCCTTTTTCTCGACGGGCATCACGGCGGGTGGAGAGAAGAAAGAGAGAGAGAGAACCGAAGACGCATCTACGAACGGCCTCTTGTTACGGCCAGAGAACTCATAACGACCATTCTCCGCTGACAAGTGCTGTCATCGGCTCTCTTTATGATACAGCGCAAACTTACAAAGACGTAAAGTTTCGAAGAGGAAGAAGGGGAATATCAAGAGAGAGATAGAGAGCCTCGAGGAACAGAGAATAGAAGTGGAGGGTGACGCATGAAAGGTGAGTGTTTCGAAGCCGGAGGAGGTAGTAGTAACGGTAATGTAGATACGCCACGAAACTTACCCAAGGCTCTGAGTGTTGACCGATGCATGATATCTTCAAAGTGTGACAACATATAATATGTCGTGCCTACCAGTTTGTTTTATATGTCATAGGATCCAAGAGGGGATAAAAGCTTAAATCTAATGAAATTATTCCCATGTTATGACAGTAAGAAACGTATCTACAATATAATAGAATTCCAAGCAGTAAATCTGGTGACATATATATTTAAAATCTGAAGTATTTGTTTTACCATATTTAAGTTTTACTCTCATAAAAATAGGTAAATGAATATTTTTAGCGAAATGTTATGAAAAACAAAACTGTTATTTCAAAGGGTGCATTAGATGGGAAATTAGGAATGAGAATTAACTAGAAGAAATAAGAATTAACTGATAAATGATCGAACCAGCTATTTTTATTATTCTTCTCAGCATTTGACTGAATCGAATGAAATGAATGTTTGAATTGGCATGGGTGATATGCAACTCGTAACTAGTTCCTATGTGTCGGAAATTAATTTTCATAAACTCAAAATGCGTGGTGTTGTCTCATGTCTTGGTAGAGCTCACTCAATTTCAGAAGTTTTATCGCCATCAGTAGTAAAATTCGTTTTGCGCATCTCTTCACTTGATTTTCCAATCAGTTATCTGTTTCACACGAGGCTATCATACACCTTTTTCCATTCACTTCACCTTGAAACAACCATGTTCATGAGGCCAAAATTTCTCAAAATCTTTTCATTACGGTCGTCCATTTTTTATTCAACAATTTTCATGTAACTTCTTTGTTCCCCCGTTCTACTGTAATTGTCTACTAAGCTAATGTATCCATTTTGTCATCAGAAGTTTTCAGTTGAACAAATTATTAATAAAGACAGCATATTACGCATTTAGAACGTGGATACAGGGAGCTTGAAGAATTTTTATTTAAACCAACTCTTACCGTATACCTATATACCAATGCCTTCGACCCATCTGTTATACATTAATTTAAATTTCTACTTCTCAAATTTTAGATCCAGTACATAATAGAAAGAGTACTATTTTTAAAGATTCTAAGATTTTGTTACTTTTCCTCTTTTTAATTTTTTTGATACATACCCCGTTTTTAAAATTTCTATCCTTTGATGCTCCATGGAAGTATTAACTTTGGCGACTAGGCACCAAAATTTGGCTACTAGCTCACAAACTTATTTCTCCTATTTGAAATTCTGTAGACTAATTTTATCATCGAAACTAATTAAACGAATAATCTTGTGAATGTGGCGTTGAATCAACAATTTTGAGCGTAGTTCGTTCAATTGTTACCACTGGCCATAAATGTCTCTTCAAAAATAAATACTTGCTTTTCAAATAAACTCTTTCTGAGAATGGCAGCCGCTGAACTGAATGATAAAACTTTCATCTATTGAAGTCGTTCACACATTATTGAAAGAATGGTAAAAATAAACTGGATTTTGACACTACATGACGAGTCGGGTTCAGCTGCGTATGAAGATGAACTTCTCCAATTCGAGGTTGATGTCACAAACGTTTTCCTGGACCGTTTCCTCTCCGATTGTCACACGTTATAGCAGCGTTTTTCTTACCACTTAGGCATTCCGCATTCATGCCTAGCTTCATCTCTGCAGCTCAGGGGACCGCTTCCGATGTTCTTCTTTTATCCAATCCCTTAAAACTCGATCGGCGCCACTAGCAGAACCGGTTTACTTTTCTCCTCTCAGGTAATGATCACGTTCTCATTGAACGAAAACAGTTCAGCTTTCGTGGCCGCTAACTTCTTCTTCTCCTTTTCTCTTTTTTCCCTCCGCCCCTTTCTCTCCCTCTCTCTCTTTCTCAGCGGGCTTTCGCGCTCTCTTCAAGACTCCGCCCTTCCCCTATCGCCTGATGAATGAGCCAAGCGGTAAATAACGAAACGGACTATTCGACAGCAAAAAAAAGTCGACCAAGGGACCCAATTTGAAGCGTGAAAGCATTGAATTCCGAAAGAGAAAATTTTGCGTAGAAATGGCGTGGCCTTCGGTGCTTTAATCACTGAAGATTCCGATAGAAGGATTTCGTTCCTAGAGAGCGCAGGTCATTTCAATGACTTATGGCAGAAGCAATTAGCTGATATTTGCCACTAACATGCCTAATGAGAAGCTAGAGACAAGAAAATACAAGAGGAAAGCACCAGAAGGGTCGTAGAAGATGATGTTTAGGTCATTGGGAAAAACGTCCGTTAAAACACATGAATGCTGTTGAAGATGATGACTATATTGCTCATGGATAGTGGGTAGCAGGAATTCATATTTTCAACCTATAGGAATTGGGTTCAATTTCTGGCATAAATTCATCTAAGCCCATAATTTGGTGCCGTAAGGAGAGAATTCCTGGTTAAATATTCCTGCCAACGGATGGGACATTAAGCTGCGATCCCCTTACCGCCTTTCGTTTGGAGCATGGTACTAATACATTAGGTAGGCCATTGCGCATGTCGGTCATATATCGATACCTCTCAGTTTCGATTGTGTGACGTAGTGTGGAGGACAAACCGAGTGAATTCCGTGTGTTGATCATTGTTTACTTTGAATGGTGAGTCGCTTTTTGGAGGTATTTTTACTCTCTGGGGACAAATACCATCGGAGAAGATGTCTTCCTCTACTGTATTTGGCTGCAACAATAGCCGCCGAAATTGTGAGGGAAAATTGAAGTTTTTTCGTTTCCCTAATGATAGTGAAATGAAAATGAAGTGGGTTCGAGCATGCCGGCGAAAGGACGACTTTAATGCTAAAACAGGTCGGTGAAATCCAGTATCAGTGAATTCTGAATTTAAAAATATTTTGGTGCCTACTATGGCTGCTGTGTTTACACACCTTTTAATTTCGGTGTTGAGTAGAAGTGCTTTAAATGAAAGGTACAATATGTAGCTGCTCGTGAATGTTAATACGTGTTTAAAGTTCCTTTATCTTAAGAAACCAATTTTCCAGGTTTTACCAAGAACTTATAAGAGAAACTCTTTATGCTGGTTATTAATCTTGAAGAATGAGTAGTGTGTCCCGAATACTTGAGTGGAATCAAAAATATTAGATATCATGTTGTGGTAGCTGAAATTATTTGTTACAAGGAACTTTTATTGTTACTGTAGGGTAAGTCATTTGTCCATTGATTGTGTGCAACTTTAAATTCATGGTGTAATATGGTTTGATTAAGCCGATAAAATAACTCAGTGGGTAGCTGCATTAAACCAATCTGAGGATTGATGACTAATAATGATGAAGACTTTTGATATTCACACTTTTAAAATTTTCCAGGTGCTTTTGCAGGTGGTGCTATGTTATTGGATTCTTAGTTGATGGCACAGGTCTTGCCAAGATCAGTATCTTACCAAGATTCATAAGGAGAGACAATGTTAATCCTGGTTATTGATGCTGAATAATGAGTAGTGTATGCAGAATGCTTGAGTGGAATAAATCTTATTTCATTTCTTCATTTTGTTGGAGCCAAATGTTGTCTGTTATAAGGAGCTCTCAATTTCTATTTTTTGTCCACTAATTGTGAGAATCTTAACATTCTATGTATAGGCTTGTTTGATATGCACACTTTTCAAAATTTCCCTGGTTTTATCAAGATTCGTACGCTGAGAAACTATTGATGCTGGTTGTGGATGTTGGATTTTGAAGTATGAGAAATGAGTATTGGTTGTGAAATTGACCTCAGTTCTTATTTTACTAAGCCATGTATGATGGAAAACATAAAATCATTGATGCTGATCTTTTGTACAGCAGTCTATGATGAAGGATTTGTGTACTGGTTACCTCTGTGGCAAAAAAATTTTATTTCCTTTGAGTTATCTGATATTTCTATGTTATGTTTGTATTTATTTTATTATGTCCCCAGACATTATTGGCATTTCTATGTGTTCACAATAAATCTAGGTAATTATTATATCATGGATTATGCCGATATTGCATATTACTTTCTTCTGTGAAAAATGGATTGTAGTAAGTTTTTTAATTAGAGAATTGAGTTCTGTGAAGTTTTTCAATTCTTATTTATCTAATTTAAGATATTTTTTCAGGTTTCTGTTGACCTTTTAATCCTGTGGTATTGGAAACAAATTTGGATTTTGTGTTGTGCTTTTTGTTATTGAGAGAGTCACAATCTGGCCATTATTCTGTTGCTTTCTCTTGATTTTCTACTTGAAGGGAAAGAAAGTGGTTTCATCGTGGTAAAAATTTGTCATTTGTTGAGGTGTTTCAATAATCTATTACAACCATTTTTGCTTGGGTAAATTTCCAAAAATAGTGCATATCGATTAGGAAATATGTTGAATTTTTATTTACTAGTACTTGAACTTGTCACCCAGCCTTTCTTTTTTCATTTATTACGGATAGACTTGCAAGTTTGCTGGACCTTTTATTAAGAATTTTCGGGAAACCATTTGTTATTTACTTTCCTGTAATCAATAATAAGTATAGTGGCAGTTTCTGACTGGAATAGTTGTGACTTGCTATTGTGTTATGCTGCTTGCAGATCGGTTTTCCATTTTTGACCTCACTCATTCATTGTGTATATTTATATTCGATGTTGATTAGCCAAAGAAGTTAAATCTTGTACTTGAAAAATCTAACTATTGTATTGTGAATTTTTGTTTTTTTTTCCTTTAAATAAATATTAGTTTGAATTTTTTTTCCTTGACAAACAAAATGTTATGGCCTTTTTGTAAATTTAGCAGCATGAATCTTTTCGGGTTCACTGGAGTACAAACGTGCATTACGAGAGGTAACACGGCTCTTTTCCAGGTGCTTTGATAGTGAAAATAGAATAATATAAGTAGAAAATATAGTCTTCAGGTAATTCGGTATTATGTCATTCACTGAAAAATTATTTTATCTGGAAATTTGGTCAGTATTTATATCGTATAGTAGCGATCATTAACAAGTTGAATGCTGACAATTTGCTATCACGCGCTGACTAAAATGTCGTTTCTGCAGTCTTTTGAAATATATATTTCGAAACCAACCATAAAACGGGCATTCACTCAGTTTATTGTGAGTACTATAAGTTCGCGATAGCCTCAACCACCGTACTAATTCTTGAACTCAACCTTCGTTTTCGTCCACTGAGATTTTTTTTCCCGGTACGAATTTCGCCAACACGCACGAAAATATCATAGCATAATTCTCAGCATTATCTAAGAGATGCACAATATCATAATGTCAAATACGTTTTTACTGTCAACAGTATTAAGGCCGCTTTGTACGACACAATTTCTTGTACAAACGCTTGTATGAGGAAATTGTACCGTGTAGAGCGGCAAATTGTGTGGATGCTTGTGCGAATGTCTGATTGACTGTACGGAAAATAGAAGCTGTTCTAATTCCATTCAGACAAACACACAATTTCTTTCAGTTAATACAAGCGTTTGTGCAAGAATGTGTAACAAATTGTATCGTGCAAAGCGGTCTTTGGGTTCCATTTTAAACGCCCGACGCCGCTTGTCCTCCACACTACGTCACAGCGAAGCTGCGCAGAACGGACGCATTTTCGTCCTCGGGAGCGACCTACCTAATGTATTAGTACCATGGTTTGGAGCAAGTAAACTCCTGCGAAAAGTTTCTCCCCACCCTTATTTTCCTATTCTCATACCTTTTCTCACGGTATGAAGGGACTCTTAAGTTCACGACACACTTGATATCTTGATGAATACTTTGAAGCAGATGAAGACGTTAAGAAACCTCGTATATGTGGCATGGATACCGCAATTATTTTATCTTACTATTCCATTTCGCAGCCTTAAGCATTTTCCAGTGTACCTACTTGACATTTTTATAATAGATTATAAAAAGTGTCGTACTCATACAGAGAAGCGTAAACTTTACGTATAGCTCTTGTACATACATGCCTTCAAAGCCCACACTGATTGATTAATAAATAAGACCTCTTATCAGCTCGTGTTTTAATTCCTTTAAACGCTATTTCCAACACTTCTTCGAACTACATTTTAAATAAATAATAACAAGCCTCTGGCGTTGAGTTGATGTTATTCTCTAGGGTTGATGTAATTCTACCGGATTTCACGTCAACTTGGATATGAATTATGAGAGAAAAGTCCATTTGCTAATTTTGGGAAAGTAGCTGATAGAATTAAGACTCCGTGTTCACTTTTTAATCCACGAAATAGTTCCGAGTCTTCAATGGGAATAGTGGATTCCCACCAAAGCCCCATCATTGGACCATAGAGAGAGCAGAGTGTACACTGAAGAGAGAAGGGATAGGGGAACAATCCCACCATACAAAGATAAAGAGTCAGATAAGAGAGACATGAGAGAAGAAAAGAAGAAAAACTGAACTGTCGGAGAGAGGAAATGAAATGTTCCCTTGAACTAAACCCACGGAATTCGCTTCCGTTCAGCATCCCTATCTCGCTTTGAACGGGCCATGCAGAACGCCTCCGATGGATCTCAAACGCGCAACATTTAAACGAGGATTTCGAGTCATTCCGTCCAAGTCGATTTCCAGCGACGGGTTCTTCCGAGGAGGAAAAGTGGGCAACGGAGCACTAATACACCTCCCCGATGCTGTCCCTGATCCTGGCAGGACTGGGTTTGAGAGAGAAAGGGAAAGAGAGAGGGAGAGAAATGGGAGACCCAAGAGCCGGACGAGCAACGAAACCATTACATATCCGATCGGATACGGCACGAGGGATGAAAAAACAATACAACAGCACCATTTAAAGAAAATAGACCCCCATTATCATCCTAGAGAGATACTGCCGGACATAGCAGGACAAGGCCTGCAGGCTCGGGAAGATTTTCCAGAGCGTATAAAACGTAGTAGGGTCATTTCCCAGACTTGCACGCACCAACACACACACACACACACTCACTCACCTATCGGTGCGCAGGCATGCTCGTACGCACATACGCGTCCACTCGCACACGGACTGCATCGAGAAGCGGAAAAGTCGGAATTTAACTTATTCAAAGTCGATAAGATCGATGAATGCAGGAGGAGAGAAAAGTTTTGCAGCGCTTACATCTTCCCTTCGGCCTACCCTTGCGCTTATATGGCATCCCTACAGTCGTAACAACTTTCAAAGAATTGGGAGAAATATAAACACCCGCGAGTTCCGTCTGAAGACAATCATCGGAAAGAAATGCATCGCCAGAATGCAAATAAGGAAGATTTCAAGAGCGGGAAAGGTCTGAAAACTTGTTTGCAAAAGAGTTTAGAACGTAATATGTCCACGGTCGCTAAAATCGATTTATTCTTGTGGGATATAAAGTAAATAAACTCCAATAAAATTCCAACCTGATGCATAGAATTCACAAGAATGATTTGCATGGTATTTTTATTTCTTTAGACAACTTATTGAAATTTTTAATTTGAATATCCCCATGATACCAAAGTTATTTGAAAAAATTCCTTTAACGAGAGCTCATATGAAAAGTGAAATGATGGACTGACTTCTATTGTGCCCTATTACACTCGATTTTGAGATTGCACTCCTCCTTACTTCTCAGTAATACCAAGTCACAATTTTTCCAATAGAGTTTTACTTGGTTTGTAAGTTGTTAGTGACTGAAATTATGAACGTTAGCAACTGTGGTGTGAAAAACAGAGGGAATGTATGTACAAATACTCCTTCGGCTAAATTTCTTGGTACTTTGCCTCAAAAAACGGAAGAATAAGATAGTTAAATTTTCGTCACGATTGTCCCGGGGCCAGATACTGCGGGACAACTAAGATGATTATGAGCTGCAGACAGACAGCTTATAATTTTTCATGTTATGGTAATTAGCTATATAATGAAGCATTTTGTCTTTCACTTATTCCTACACACACATCTATACCTATATATCATACTAAAAAGCAGTACTGTCGATTCTAGGGACAGTATACAATATAAATCCTGAATTAATAGTTCTGAATTGGGATCACAATCGCAAATTATTTTTCAACTTGAAATGGGTTGAACACGAGATAAAGCAAAGACCTTAATGTTGAATGAGTTTCATTACTTATCTGTCAATTTACAGAATTAGGTAATTGATATGAATATCTAGCTACTAACTAGTTTTAAAGCATTAAGAGCAAAGCACAGTGTTTCATTTGACGGTAACTTTACAAATTATTAGTGTAAAAAATAGATCAAATATGGACATAGGTTACATAAAAATTTCCTAGAAAAGATAATGGAAATGGATATATTTAATACTTGGAACGCTAAGGAAGCTATTTACATGCTTTTAGCACTGATATAATATGGATTATTCCTCAGCAATCACCTTAATCTTAAATATTATCAAGTTCCTCACAAAAAAGTAGCGTCATGAATTTGAGAAGAGAGTTTTATCTGTAGTCTCAGCAAAGGCACCTATGAGACTTCACTAATATAAGAATATAAATCATAATATAAGACATCATGTGTGCAGATAAAAGAAATTACCATGGTACCCGCGGTACACATGTCAGCCTAGGAACACAAACTCCTAGACTTAAAATTAAGTTTATGTGAGTTGTCTAGATGTAACTTCAAGTGTTAGTGAGCCTTTATTCAAATGCTACCCCTGGAAAGGATTTCTTCACAATGATCTAGGCGAGGATAAATTGACTAATGTATGGCTTAAGGGCAATCAAAAGTTCGAACCTTCTCATCTCAAATTAAACTTCAAATAGGACCCAACCTTATAATAATGATCTCAACCAGCACTTTCATGCGCCTATTTAATAATAAAGTGAGTTATAAAGTTCACCTGAAACCACCATCAGCACATTTCAGCAAGTAGATTTAGCCTGGGGATGTTGCAATTAAGAGATTGTATAGTAATGCAAAACCAGGAGATAAAAGTAAGATAGGTAGTATCGAAAGGTCAGTGCATGATTTCGTTCGCAGGGAAATGCAATCGGAGACCTGTCATTAATCATAGCTCTTCTATCACTTGAGAATGCCACATATACTGTACCTTGGCTATTACGTCAAATCATCTTCTTCATCGAATTTATAGAGGAGAAAATGCTTGAAGCCAACCGACCTAATCACTGCCACAAGTCTCCTTTCTCTCTGATTTAACGGCTATGGAACCACGAATGGCTAGGAAATACGAATAAATAGAGATGGAATTGGAGTACATAATAATGGCATTAAATATTTCTACTGAAAAATGATTCTCGTCGTTAAAAAAACCAATAAAATAATCATTGTGCAGACAAGCACATTGAAAGGAGTTCCTATAATTAAGTATAGTATTATAAATCATAGGTTATTCGCACTATTGAGGATAAATGGTAGAGTATAGGAGGCTTGTTGGGAGTGGAAGATGAATAAAAAGAAACTCAACATCCACATTAGTCTCCTCTTAGCAAAAGATGTTACGGAATCCGGTCTAATAATCCATTTAGAGCATGGGCACCGCAATATTAGAGCTCTTAACATAAGACTCAGGCAGTAATGACTCTACAGAAAAAACTATGTACGGTAATAGAAGCCAAGCTTGTCGGATGGATGGCTAGAATTATACCATCCAAAATATCCAAATCTTATTTTCATGTTATTTTAAAATTTTTAAATCCGATTTCCTTTCCATCTGTGAAAGTTCTATTGGTCTGGTACAAAGTAAATGGCATCTTTTACCGCGAAACATTTTTTTTATCATAATCTTTTCTTCATTTCTTACCTTTAAACACATATTCTATGGATAAGAATATGTTTTAAAGGTGCCCTCTGGCCACTCTATGACGAGAACCAAAGATTCTGTTCATAAAACTTAGAGTCGCTATCCTAATTGTCCTTTAGAATGCATCTGATACTTAGGTTCCCCATCCTTTTTTCTTTTCATATTTTAATCCCTGTTTGGCATAAAGAACCTCCTGGAAAAGTTTTTAAAATTCAATATAGGGGTCATTTCGCTGGTAATGAAAAAAACCGTACCTTAAAAATTCTGTGGTGAAATATATGAGGTTACATAAAGCCACGAGAAATTTCAGGCTATTCACAGAGTCTGCGCTTAAAAATCCAGACGCTAACAAGCCACAAGGTCCAAAACACACCCTGCTTTTATAAATCACATTAAAACTACGTAAGAAGATTAGCGAAGAAACTCGATTCCTAGCAATGACTCTAGTCTCCGTAAATCGCACCGGATGACTTGATAATGCCGACATGAGATCGACCGCAAACTCCTGAGGCGCATTCCCTGCAACAGAACCGCAAGTATCGACTCGCAACGACGCGCAGCAAACACACGAGGAATTTTTGAACCCAGTTTCTCCGAGCAACTATGTGTATTAAGTCAAAGGAGCGATACCGGGAAACGATAAAGAGGCATCGGGAGAACCCAATGCATACAGCCAAAAGAGAGGAAAGTAGAGGAGAGAATACCAGCATAATGGGAAGGGGGATACTGCAAAGTAGATGATGAGGAAAGAGAAAAAGAAGGAGAATAGGAGGGAGTGAGGAGGAAGTGTGAGCCGGAGGAAGGGAAAAGAGACTTGTAGGGGAAGGTGGCCGAGGATGTGACGAGGGAGTGGGAGGGGGTGGGTTGTGGAAGGCCGGCAGAGAATGCGGGTACCAACTCAGTGTACACAATCGTGCGTAAATCACGCGACGAAAGCTACTCGCGTTCGTTTACCTCCACTGTCCCATGGCCTGCATAAATACATCACGCTAGGGAATAAGTGGGATAGAGAGAAAGAGAAGGGGAGCGAAAATCGGATGTACAAAAGAGTCTTATAGAGGAAAGAGGAGGCGTTCCCTCTATCAAAGGATAACGCTAGTAAGCTCATAGGAGAATGGATAGAGGATAGCTTTAATAAAAGTTACCCAAGTGACATAGTGATTTCAGCCACGAAAAAATGGTCTTACGTTTTTTGCTGACTTGTGTTTGTATTTACAAGGCATCACTGAATGTCGGCACAAAAAGCAACATGGAATCTTTAGTAATATTAATATCTCACTACTATGTCTATCGGAGATGAATAATTTAGTAATGCTTTTTGAATGTACTGAAATCCATGAGAGTAAAATGTAACTAATAGTCAACATAACATAAGGCTATTAAATCACGGTAAACAAACACTATTCACTGTATACCTATAGGATATAAGGACTAATAAACCTATCTATATCACAAAAATGGGAATTATACTTGTTCAAATAAAAAATTAACCGTGGGTACTATGGGAGAATAAAAATTCTAGCCACATAGAAACATAGAACCTTCATTATAGTTTTTTTTTCGTGACTTGTATGAATGGATATGACCAACATCATACGTTCCAACCGATATAAATGGGGAAAAATCAGAACTATCTTAATCGGCATGCATAAAAATTAGTCGATTTTATAAAGCCACGAAAGAATAAAAACTGGTGATACTTTCTGAGAAAAAAGGGTATTCGTAAATTAAAACATTTATTCGGAATTATCAGTAAGCTGTTGAATAAATGAAGTGAAATCACTCAAAAAGTTAAAGCAAAATGATAGCCGTTGTTCTACCTAAAAACAATAAATTGCTTCCATATTCACTTGCCTCCAATATCAGACAAAGTCTTTGTCAAGATAGGCTTACTTTCCTTTACATCTATTAGCCATGGCCAACTGCAGCATTTAGTCCTTTAAGCGATGCGGGTATTCCATCATTAGCAATTTTATACTGGTAATCATATAAAGAGGAATTGTTCGTGCATTTGCGATGGTTCGCGTCCCATCTCAGCTAAATATCAGATGTGCCCCTGGTTGGCTGAACACTCTTATTACTAGGTGTAATATCTTATCATGGTTAAGTGAAACAATGCGGGAACTTGGTAGGCAGCTGCGAAAACAAATATCATAAGAGCCATCACACTCTCACACTACTCACAAACCCTCGAGATCATAACCAGCATTATTCATAACGCTGGACTCGAGTTATTTGAATTCGCGTACCCCTCTTCACAGCTGCCCGTATTTAAAATCAAGATATCTTAAAACTGATATTAGAACTTATCTCTCGTGTTACTACTCTGTTTTCATAGCAAATAAAATAGCAGTAACTTCAATGTTTGTCCTCTCTCGCACCCAAAATAAAACTAAACATACATTTTGCTAAAGTCTTGCATCAAAACTCAGTGAGGCTTCGAACCAACTTAAACCCTATATGAGTGGAGAACATAGGAATTATTAGATCCTAACATTCATAATACTGCAGCTTACAATACAATAAATATGGTTCATTGAAAACCACCTTAGCTATTACTAAAGAATAATTCTTTCCAGCTCAATATTAATACAACATTTGATCAATACTGCTGACCAAAATACACATGAAATCATAAAAAGTATAATTATTAATATGAATTAAAAACTTTATGGTTAGATTGGAGCTTTACTATTAACTACTGGAATTCATAGCTATCAAATACCTTTTTGCAAAATATGCAATACCGCGGCGCGGCGTACCGAATTCAAGGCGCATCACATTCGTAAGAACATTACTACTTCTAACGCTTATTGTTTTGACGATTGAAACGCAAATAAATCATCATATAAAAGTAAAACTAGAATACATCAAATCTCTGATTTAAATATTAAGCACTTGAGGGAATTCCATGAGATCTTATAGAGAATATTGAAATTCGATGGAAAAGAGAGATAACTGTAATCAATACTGCGATAAAACCTAAATAAGCAACGCCGACATAAGTAGAAATCGTTCCTCTATACTGGTAGTTGCACAATATTTGTAAATGATCGTCGAAACTGGTTAAATGAGCCCTAAACTAAGTGAATAATAATTCATCGTCATCATTAGTCAGCAATCCAGAGATTGGTTCGAAGCAGCACTCAACTGAATTCTAATATCAGCTAATCTCTTCATTTTTACGTATTTATTCTCTTTCCCATGCTTCATCTCGTTTTCTACATATGTCGTTGGAGCCCTTCGTTAGCAGTTCACTTGTCCTTCAACGATTGTTTTCATCAGGCCTTCATGTCTCATGATGAAGCCGATTAAGTTGTCCCGTTTTTTCTTAGGGTGTTCAGAAGACTTCTCTTTTTTCCGACTCTACTTAGGACTTCCTCGTTACTTATTTGGTCGATAAATTCAATCTTCATCATTCTTCTCTAGCACCAATCTCCAATGCGCCCACCCTTTTCTTCTCCGCTGCTGTCATCGCCTATCCCTAAATGCCATAAAAAACATACTCCAGATGTACGTTCTAATGAGTTCTTTCCTTATTTCCTCGCTTGTATTTCCAGCTGTAAGTAGATTCCTCTTTTGATAGAATGCCCTTTTTCCCGGGATATTCTACTGAATATTTCTTCCTTGCCTCGCCCATCGTTGTTTACTCGGCTTGCAAGGTGACAAAACCTTTTCACCTCATCAATTTTTTGTTTTCCTAATTTAACGTTGGTTTTGGCTTCTTCTCTCTTGCTTTACACCATTATGTTGGTATTTTTCTTATTGATGTAAAAGTAAATTGGAGGGGTGGGCTGGGATCTTTTGGAGCCCCCCTGGAACTTAGGCCTCTTAAGATAAATTATGCCAACCCACATTTAACCTGCCACCATTCGCAGACAGGGGACAAGAGCACCGCGGTAGAGGTATGGAGGAGGGCCACCCATCCAAACTCTGTCCGGGTCCAACGTTGCTTAACTTTGGTGATCTCACGGGAACCGGTGTTTCAACGTGGCTAGGCCCTTGCCGTCTTTTTATTGATGCTCAGTTGCATGCTGACTATTGTTCTTCCAAGGTTACAAAAATCTTATTCAGATCCCTCTCTGTCTCTGCAATGAGTGCTATGTCATCGGCAGCAAATCGCAGCATGCTAATTTTTTTCTCCGTGGATATTCACTGCAGAAGACTTCCCTTTGAATTTAATGATGCCTCTATTGATGAAAACTGTAAAAATTAAAGGAGGCAGTGCACAGCTTTGTCTCACTCCCTTCCTTATTCTTGTTTCTTCACTGCTCGGTCCATATTTTATCACAGCTACTTGGTTTTGTACATAAACTGTGGATAACTCTTCGGTAATTGTAGGTCACTCCACTTTCTTTCGTAATTCCAAGTATTTAATTCCATTCTACGTTGCCAAAAGCCTTCTCTGGATCCAAAAATGCAATGAACGTGGATTTATTCTACTCCATTCTCTTCTCTATGGGCAGCTTAAGGGCCAATATTGCTTCTCTTGTATGAGCTCTCTCCAATTCGCTGAGTCTACGCCTGTACTATCGTCCTCGCTTGCAAAGGCATTAATAGGCCAGGAAACCTTGTTATAATCTTTATTCATATTGCTATAATCTTAACTCAAAATTTTATTAAAATACCTTAACTCAAATCTCAGCTAAATATCTAGCTTGAATTTTCTCCCTTAAAGACAAGCAGCATAATCGTTTAGGAATTTTAGATAGGTTTTGATATTTTCAGTGCCGTCAGAGAAAATTTAATGCTATAAATAACGTGTAAAATATCCAGGACTATTGCATAATTACACCCAGTTTTAAAGAGATCATTTTCATCGAAAATGCGACTATGATCATTGCAGCTGGAGTAAATAATGATTTTATGATAGTATCTTTGCTAAGCAAAAATTCACATTAATATTAATGGAGCTTTAGACAATACTCACAGATGAACAAACAAAACACACAGTTCATTGAATGTCTTGATGACACAAGACTTATCAACTCTACACGCTTATATGAACCGAGACGGAAATTACGCACGCACAAACGAGCAGGTGCTACTGAGCCATATCATCGCTCGCGTCTTGCCACCACGGAGGTCACAAAAACGATCCCTAGGTGCCGCAAGAAAAAGTGAGCAAGGATCGTATGGTAATCAGGCTAATTAGGATTGATTAAGGGAGTGACAGGCGTGATTTACACCCCAATGGAGGGGACAATTCAAGAGGCGGCATGGGAAGCCAAAGTCAAACCACCAATTCATCCCTTAATCTCATGAGCGATGGATGTAACCTGAACAAGCTGTCCCTCTCAAAAAGCGTTGGTGGTACATTTTGGCGCACGAAGCCAGGCGTAAAAAAATGTAGCCACGGAGGAAGAATCAGACTCACTTTGTTAGCTTGAGCCCGCTCCCGAAGTTGGTGTGGTACTTAAAATATCGTTCGAGCACTTCGAGACACCCAAAGGAGGGCTAATTCTATAGCGTTTGTGTTTAAGTATGTGTATACAAATGCGGCACCAGAAGCCCAGACGGGGTAATGGCACAGAGGCGAAGAAATGGGGATGGAAATAAATACGGTAAAGGTCGCGAGAGAAAGAAGCAAAAGAGCAGGATATCCACACCCAAGTAGCGTGAAATATGATTCTTCGAGGAGACCTTTCAAAACTAAAGAGCTGGAGCCCTTTGACGTGTTTACCCCGCGAATGATTTGTGCTTGAGATGCCGGGAAACAAGAAGAATGAGAGGATGAGGAATGAGTGAGTTTTTTGGAACCGGAGTTGTGTCTTGAAAGGTGTACGCGTCCGTGCCCTGTTGAGAGGGCGTGGTCGTAAGCAAAGAGGGTGAAAAGGAAAGGAGCGGAGAGGAAGTTTTGAGAAACACGGCAGAAGATATATGAATGAAACGAGATGATGGAGTGAATGCGACCGATGCCAGTCTCACAGAGCTAGGTATAAATGGAATAAACAGAGGGAATTTACATTAGAGAGTGGAGGAGGACATGCGATAATACCTCCGTAACCGGAGAAAGCTATGTTTCTACGCTCTACATACAGCCGGCCGCTTTCCACGGCAGAGTCACTCCAGAAGGCATGGGAATTTAGCTGCAGTTTTTGAAGAGTATAGAGAAATAAACGATATAAGTGATCTAAATATAAATTCTCAAAATACCGATTTCATGAATTTGTCACCAAGAAAAATCCACTTTCATATTTCTTCATTGGATGGAAAACTGAGAAAAATATCTCAGGGTTCGTGAGCTGCAATAGGCTAAAAAAATTGTTTTAAGCCCTGGGTTAATCGAAATCTACAGGAATATCCGCATTTAATACAAATTCATACATAAATAATAACCAACTGAGTTCTCTAATGACGCGTCCACAAGTTACGACAGATACTGCGTTGGCCTTTCCAGGCACCTTAATATTTAGAAGAGTAATAGTATATTTTTATGAATCAAGAAAATAAGATCAGTTATGCATAATAATCCAGCTTAATACGCGGTTTGAAAGGTTAAACTAAGTTCACCTCCAAATAAACGCATAATATATAGCGAAATTTTTTGTATTCGGCGGAGAAAGGTATGCGGCGAATTCAGCTATTCAAGTAATTTTGTCATTTTGATCATAACTAGTAAGGCATAAAGAAATCAGCTGAATTGGAATCTAGGATCTCCAAATTATGAAATTTCGCAACATTAATAAACATTAGTTGCAGTTTCAAAACTAAGGTGATCCAAGCGTTGAGGTCATATTTTCCTATGAGAGCAGATTGATTTAATCATGGATAAAACGAGAAAGATCAAAATATGGAATGACACTCGGCGTCTAGATTGATATATATTTATTTACGATAGACAACGAGGAATCAACGTTTTAAATATCATTTCTAATATGTAATATTTATGATTATTATTATTATTATTATTGTGTATTCTCCACATGTAATTTACGATATAAGCTTCATTCACAAAAATCTCAAACGATATCAGCTTTGATTCACAAAAAATCTCAAGCAGTGCCAGGATTCAGTACCAGGCCTTTCGAATGGGACGTAATAGACCAGCTGGCTAAATTAAGAGATACTCGATACAATAAACTCAGCAGTGTATCTGAAAACCACCCTAAATCATGGCACTACCTTTCCATTGTTAAAGGCTTGAAATTTAGTTATTGTACGCCAAATCTCGGTTGTGATAATAGTTCGGTAAACAAAATTCATCTTTACCTCAAATATCTATGGATTTAATTCCACATTGGAAAAGGATGACGCATATTTTTGGAACTAATCGTAACTTGGGCCTGACTGTAGGATGAAGTACCTCAGTCCTTTCACCTCACCTTCACACTAATTCTTGAATGGCACAGTGATGATGACACGCTTCAAGCACATACATTAAAATAATGAAAAGTATGATGCAAAGAAAACATGTTAAGCAAGTGGGTTCACTGCCATTTTTTCGGGAATCGAAATATTTCTAACTTTTTGAATTTAATCATAGTACCTATATAAATTGTGAGACAATACAAAAAATCAAAGTGTCAGCCGACGCACAGTGGGGCAGAATCGCTAAAAGTTCACCAAAATTGAAAAAATGCACGATTTCTTTGAAAACTATTCTTGACTTTCCTGAACTTTTTTTTAATTTGAACCTTTCAATCAGTTTATACAGTATTTCAGTGAAAATATTAAAGAAAATAATATTTGAAATATTCAAATTTTGCCGAAGTTAGCTATGAAAAGTTCATTTTAGGAACAAATATTTAAATTAACCTTATATTCCTTCGGCGGTACCATTTTACAAATTTTTTGTCCCATAACTAAGTTGCAATGTTAATTTTTATTTGGCATTCTGCATCTGCAGAGTGTCTGAGGCCACTTGAGTGCTGTTCATCTTTCACTTTGACATTGCATTGTGGGAGGATGTGTATACCTACCCTTCAGTCGAGTGCATTTTCTAGCAGTGCGGACATTATTCTACTCAGCATACTTTAAAGCATAACCATTAGAATAACTTAATTTTTTTTACTCTTGGTCACCTTTTTGGGGTTTTGCCCCACTTTGCGGCGATGCAAAATTAACTTGGGGTGAAACACTTGCAAGAAAAATTACTAAATCACAATCGCATGTAATAAACGGTGTACATTACATGCATTGGGTTGATAATAGCTGTAAACTATAAATCCTATGAAGGAAAATAATACACGAATTATGATTGGTAGCAAAAATGAATGAGCTAATGGTGGAAAAAAGGGAGGAAGAAAGAGAGTGTGAATGTGGGTTTTAGACAAGTAGACAATAAGATAACCAATGGAAAAAGCAGGCAAAAGTGAAAAAAAGCCTTTGGTGCAGTCCATATATTACCCAAATCAAAAGGGGGTGAAGGGTGACTGCTATGATGCACTAACAGGAGGGTGAGGGGTTGTCGAGCCTTCCGTTACGTTGGGATAATCATGCACCATAAAATCATTCGTCAGTGAATAAATAATAGGATTGAGCAAAAAAAATTAGGCATTAATACAAAATGCCTGTTCTGTCATTAAAAACAAAGTGGTAAAAAGCTCTGAATGACGTGGAAAAAGTTCAGTCTGAGAATAGAGTCTGTGCAATTAGAGAATGGGTGCATTTCAGCATTAACCCTTTCAGTCCTGAATTTTTTTCACCCAACAAAAAAATTTTACCATGACATATTTATAGCAACGACAACCCCAGAAACATGTAAACAAGGTTTTATCAAAATCTGACCATAATCAAAGAAGTTACGAGATGTAGGTACAGAATACTGTACATTAGGTATTTAGCGTTGCAAATGCTAGGAACGTGGGTGTCTTTTTTTAAGGTATTTTTTAATGACCTAATGTAATCTTTTACAAGATTCCGTTAATCTACGTTAATTTATTTATTACAGGGTTACAGTTAAATACAGGTTTTACAAACAACTTACAATTTTAATAAATTTAGCAATAACAATATTAGCCATTGAAAATTTTGAGAAAAACAAGGGAATGAGAAAACCTATGAACTTTAAAGAATTTTTTTTCAAAGGTGATTAATTTAATATGCAAGAGGTTTGAGGAGTTTTTCAAATATTGCTACAATTCCAGGCAATGACTAGGTTCAAGGAGGGGCAACGAAGTCGAAGTACGTAATGAATGTGGTTGGATAGTATCCATAGACACGCGATGAAAGGTAGAACCATAGGAAACATATTTTAAGCAACAGAGCACATCTTTAGATCAATTACATTTCCAATCCCAAGTAATATTTTGGACGAGGGACGTTATAAGTAGATTCTTATTTGGAAGCAATAACGTTTGAAAATAATTTTTATTACTTCTTTAGGTATTATGCACTCGCTGATACATTCCGCAAAATATCCTAAGGGCATATAATGCGGGCACTAGCGAGAAGTTATGGCTTCAAGCATTCGAAATACAATAATGTAGAAGAGAGATGTAGATCAAATGGATCGAGCGGATAGCAAACGAAGGAGTCTAAAACAAAAATTAAGAAGAAAAGGGACGCCTGGTAAAAATTTTGGAGGGAAAACGGGCTAAAATAATCAGTAGTTAGTACGTTCTAAATTAATCACTAAAAAATTGGAAAAGAACAGTGTAACGTAGTATCAAAATAATTGGAGTATCAAGGTATCTTTTATTTTATCTTGAGCAATGTGGAAGATGGTGATAACACTTGATGGGCGATTCAAAACGTAAGATCAACTACGTATCTCTCAAGAGTTTTGTCGGCGAAGTTGCTAGATTGGTAACTTTCCTAACAACAACGGCCCGCCAATGCAAAGGTTTAAGGTTTGAATCTCACCTCGGGCGAATACAAGTATGATGTGTTTTCTCAATTGTTCGCTTAAACTAAACGGTGCGATCTAAACTTTGCAGTTGGAGCACCGAATTCAACTCCTACTTCTCAGTACTTGTACGTAACCTCATTCGGTCAATTACCACTGTCCGTGAAGCGAAAAAAAACCACTAAACTCGAAGAAACTGAAGCTAGGCGAGGGGGGAGGCGTCTTAGGCATAAGGCGAGGAGGCTGGGGAAGTGAACGGAGGTTTTTACAGAAGTCGCAACGCAGTGAAACGCATCTCATGAGAACATAGGTCTGAGAAGCGGAAGATTCCTCTAGGAACGTGCCATAAATTACTATTTCACTGGGCGAGTGGAAGGAAGGTGGGCCAGTGCGGGGGACGTAATCTGACAGGAAGGAAGAGCGGGAGAAGCGGTCCCCGTCGCAGGCAATGAGGCAGGCGGGTGGGCGGCGAATGAGTTGTGCAGTGCCAACAGCTGCTCCCGAGGCTTTTCCCCGCGTCTCTTCAAGCCTACAAGGGGAAGAGAATGACGATCGTCCTTTTAAGAAATACCGATCTTTCACTCTCTCTCTCCCTCTGCCTAAGCGATAGTAATCCTTTTCCTGTTTGCAGTTACCTTTCAACGGCGTGTTATTTTCTGTCACATCAACTTCCTTGTACTGCACTCCACTTGCCTGCGTCCATTCACGGGATAGGTTCTCTTGAAGCACGTTCATGCATATAGAAATGTTTTCGGGCAGGAAAAAAGAAAGTGAATTGAGACTTCCCCTCAAATTACCTCCGATTGCTGCCAGACTGGGATCGATGCTAACTAGGCACGATGAAAGGAAACGAGTGCAGTGAATGGAACCGATGAATAGCACATAAAGTATAATTGATAAAGGAAATCGCTAATATCTTCGGCTCATAATGCGATCGTAAAATATGCCACGTAATAATAACCTAAAACGTTTGAGTTCTTGGAGTTCAAAATATTTTTATAAAAAAAATAAGACTTCACATTCAAGTTCCATTAAACTTTAATATGAAGTCTTTTTTTTTTTTTAATCTTTTGAGCTTCAAGAACTTATATATGCAAGGTTATTATTACGTAGCATATTTTGAAATCGCATCATGAGCTTATTTATTCACCTGATACCTTCAGCAACACATGCAATGAAAGAGAACACACAGCTTTTTGTGAATTGGGCAATGGAAACCTAATGCAACTTAGTTCTACAATTGAAAAATTAAAACACAACAGTTATCCCACCAATCAATTGCTATCACTTCGGTTTTAGATAAACCGTCTACAGACGGGTTATCTAAAACCGAAGTGACAATTGACAGCATTCTGCGCTCATGGACGCAAAATAAATTTCAGCACAAAAAAATCCCAAAATTAACTTTAGCGTACATTAGATACTTTCACTTAAACAGCATATCCCAGAGACAATGGGCAAGATTGGCGCCTAGAGAAACCGTTTCCCTTCACCCTTGACAGCAAAGCTGCAACGGGCGAAGCTAGAACGGAGAAGAGTGACGGCAGTAAAAACCGAGAGCCCAAGAATTTATGAGAAACAAAGAAAACTCGTAACCTAAATCGGCGATGTAACAAACAGCGGATACCTCTTGTTTTTACGGTCGGAGGCAAAAAATAAATAAATCATGCAACCGGAGCGACCGAGAACCTGTTAATCATTACACATCGATGAGAGGAATTTACGGAGATTTCAGACATCCAAGTATTTTTTTTCGTTTTTCGTTGACATCTTAAGCCCCGCCGCAAACTCCATTTCCTTTCTTTTCCGTTGCATCGTTCGGTTGAGCCTTGATGCGTTCCTGGAAGGCAGGGAGAAAGAGGCTGCGCCGAGAGAGAATCGATGCAACCAACCATCCTCATCGGCGTTCCTCTGCAACCATCCTCTGGCTGGCGTCACGGGCGTTATAAGGAATGGGCAGGTGCGAGAGGACAACCTCCGGAGGTGGAAGAACCCCGGTCCGGGGTGGTCTAGTTCGGCATCGGCGAGAGAAGTGGAGCGAGAGTGCGGGCACACTAAGAAAGGGGAGGAGGATGAAAAGGGGGAGTGGCATGCGATTTTTTTTATTTGTGTCCGAAGGGGCTCCACGGAGAAGGGTTCGGATAGGCCGCCTCCACGGCGAGGGGTGGTGGAGGCGCAAATAAATCGGTGGCTGTAAAGCAAGCTACCCGAAGGAGTGAGACGCGAGCTGCACCGCCTCAGACGAGCCGAGAAGGTAGCCGGGAATGGGAAAGGGCTGAGGAAAATGCATTGCCTCGAGTGGGGACCGGGGGTAATCGGGCGTAGAGTGTTCACGAATTAGTAAAATACACAATAAGAGAGGGTGGGGAAATAGCATAAAGTAAATAATTTTGTAAGATAGCGGTGCTAAAATTGATAGAAATAAGGATTATTGACTTGCGCACAAGATAACGATGAATGGAGGAGAAAAAACTGGCATGATTATCACAGAACCATAAAATTAAATTGCGTAGCATGTTTGAAAGATTAAAAAAAAATTCGACTAATCGGAAAATCAAAAAAAGTAAAATATGGAATAAAATTTATTACGGCAGGTGAATAAAACAAATCTTGGGTCAGAATGTGTCCATTCGGTCATGTGGGGGGATCATTAATCCCGAATTTTTATCTCCAGCAGGAGATCTGCGTTAGATCTTAGATTTGGATACCCGGTGATGATAATAGAAATGCGGTACGTAGATTCGCGTCGGGAGAGTCCTTTATCACATAATAATTAAATAAGTCAATATCTATGCGCATATCTTTAAAAGGTACTCATCAAAATGTGTAATATTTTTAAATTGAAAGAGGCAGAAAAATAAAAATGGGCACCATACTATCTACATTCATTTTGGTAGCATTTTCTCACAATGAAATAAATTATTAAGCGTTAAGAACAGCTATCTAATAATAGCTTTCTCAGTGTGGACATCCGATTTTAATGTTATATTAAGAGCCCTTAAAGTTCGGCATGCTGAAATTCGCATCCTCTCGTGGTGCTAACCATTATATCTGTGTTTCTTCTAAATTTAAGAGTTTATTTCGAATATTAATCTTAGGCTTATCCAATGTTCTTATCCAATCTTTGCTTTTCCAAAATTCTCCCCATGGGCGCCGGCCTTAGGAAACGGTGACTAGAAGTTAATATCACTAGGCAAAACCTCTTTTCCATAACTGAAAGGCGCAGCTTGAGTATATAATTTTAATGGGTTTTCATGCCATACTTGAAATTGAAATCTAAGCAAAACAGGGTTCTAATTAAAATATTAAGCATGATATCGCACGGTACAGATACGAGTTGAAGTTCCTTGCGTACCATGCCCCTCACCACTGAGCTCGCACTGGTTCGATCTTAAGGGAACTTACCCGCTAGTATACTGAATTAACGGGGCAATCCATTAGAGCTTATCGCGGCTAGTACAATGTTCCTTGAATATTTCATTAGAATAATTCAACACAAAACGAATTCAAAAAAGAAAGCTATCCTTCCTACCAACAAGATACCCATTAAATCCATTCACTGAAATTTTAAGCCTCTTTATTTCAGTAATTTGATTGTTTGTCCATACTGAAACTCAACGCAATAAATGCAACCATAATACGCCGTTCTATTGGATGAAATCCAAATTCCAGCTAGTTATCTAAAATTAGTTTTTAAAGGTGGTAACATTTAGGCATAGCTTATTTACATATTTATTGACCATAGTCTATCGATTTTCTGTAGAATGCAATTATTAGATAATCCAAATGGCACCCGTGACCAGTGGTGTTATTTTTTCGCATCGGCACGCCAACCAAACAAGCGGCTGAAACATTACCTCAGTTGTGCCAGAGGTCCGACAAATTGCCCCTAAGATATTCCGCCAAAGTGAAGAAAACGAGTGACACAAAAACTTGCATAATCGCCCGCTTCCCCTTTTTTCCCATTCCCGCCTGACCGGGCAGCAAATGCTTTTATTGCTACACACACCGGAAAGTCCACTCTTTGGTCACTTTTCTAATGGTCTCATAAAACGATTGGTCTGGTAAAAGCCGACTTTTGGGCCCAGCATCGAGCCGCTAAACAAACACGAATATTTTAACAATTTAATTCTCCCGGAGCGATCCTCAGAGAAGCGAGGAGTCTTACAAAATTTCTCCTGACCACCTACCTCCCCCTCCTCACGAAGACGGCGAAATCTCTACCCTCACTCTTCCTTCCAGTTGCCTCCCCCTGCCTTGACGTCAGGCCGGACTAGCACAGGAGCCCCGAGGACCTCCAGGTTTGGCTGCCGGTGAGATTAAAGGGGGAAGTGAGGAGAGTAAGGGAGGAGGTAGGGAAGCCGCATGTGGAAGGGGGAAGGTGGGAAGTGATAGAGTCGGAGGATGGGGAAGGGGAGGAGGGAAGGAAGGGAGCCGAGTGCAAGCGAGGTTGGCATTCCAAGGGGTCCAGACGATGTCCGCAGAATCATGTCCTTCCTTGCCCTCCAACTCCCACCCTCCGACCACAAATCTGGCCGTTTCCAACAGTCCTCTCATCCCCTACCTGACCATCTCTCACACCGAAACCACAGTCCAGTCAACAACGATCTTGCCCCCTTTCTCAACAAAGAAAAAGAATCATTTCAATGCGGATGAGCATGTAAGGATATCCATCAATAGGTGTCATAGTTAAAACATCGCATTTATTGCATGGATGCAAATCCGTCATTGATCAATTAAACTTCAGTTCACACCGTACAAGGAAGACCATATCGGAAATATATTTCCGATATGGTATTCCAGTGAAATTTTCACTCTTACAAGGATCTACTATATTTTTGATATTCTAAATTTTAAGACCGAATTTTTGCCTGCACATCGCTTGGCAACTAGGGCATTTGCTTATAATTGATGCATGCACTTACTATTTGACACATGAAATCTATGAAAAAACCTAATAATACATTCAACGAACCTAAAATGACACCAAATTACAACTCTTTTATATTACTCCGCCATTACTGATAAAATAAAAAATTCGAATTCAAAATTTCGATAAAATTTCACTCTTACAGGGATCTGCTCGGAGATTGCATGGCTAATGCATGACGGTGCAGATAAGATAGAGAGTAAATCAAAACAAACATGTGCTACTCAAAACTTGTGGTAACTTGGCAGACTTTCTCTCCTATTTCCATATCCTGGACCCTTCGATATCCAGCTGAACGCTCTAGAAACTCATAATGATAATGAAAATAAATTATGCTAAATCAATTGCTGGCTAGTAATAAAAGACAAAAAATTATAGGCAAAGCCATAAAAGATATAAATGTAACAATGGGTGTCGACATAGAGCTCACGATATCAGTCTTGTCCCGAGGATTGATTGGGGACCTCTTGTTTGGAGCCGAGTGGAAGGCGTATACGAGAGACTCCGTCATATCTGTAGGGACATTTGCTGAGCCAAATTTGTTGGCCTTCGCTCGACCAACCAAGTTCGTTGAGGCACCCCCTAAATCGCTCTGGGGTTCATCACACGGCCGAGGCGTCTAGGCGTGTAGCAGATAGGACATTCGAGCATTGTATGCCTTTTTTAGGATAAAGAAGAGGGCAGAGAGTAGGTGGGGTGTTAAATGAAAATCGCGAAAATGTTATGAAAGTAAAATAATTGAAAAAAGCCATAAGCTATGCGAGTTTTTTGAGGAGCCAGTTATAGAAAATTTGAGTGATTCAGTTAGACACGTACCGAGGAGGGAATCAGTGATCACAGAATTATAAAAGCAACATTTTCTTATAGAACTGACGAAAACAACAAATCCAACAGAAAAATATACTTGTTCGATAGGGCTAACTACGAAAGAATGAAAACAGATTGGCAGAATTCGTTTAGAAAATTTCAAGAAGCAAGTTTAAGGAAAGATACTGAGACCTTGTGGCATATATTATAGAAGTTATTCACTCAGCAGTTAACATTCTCATACCGAGTAAATTAAAATGGCTGAATGCAGAGCCACGGTGGTATAACGCGGCGGTACGGATATCTTTAAAACGACAGAGAATTTGGCATACTAGACTGAAAAAAAGAGCGAAAAGAAACACCCCCTCATGAGCTTAATAAAATTATTATAAATGACAAAACATCCAAACACTTAGCGAATGAAGAATGTAGATGAGCCTTAGCTGACTTTAATAGAAAAATTCTACGGAACTATTTGAATGAAAATCCAACAGTGTTTTGGTCGTATATAAGAGACGTTCAAGGAAATAAATATACTGTAGAAATTCTTAGGGATGATAATGGAGAAAAAATAAATGATAGTCTGGAAAAAGCTAATAAGTTGAACACATATTTCCAAAGAATTTTAACTACCTGCACTTTAGATCCAATTGAACCACTAAATAAACATTTCAAACATCCGATGCCTGAAATCTCTATTTAGCCTCGCGGTAGAGAGAAATAACTAAAAAACATAAACACCAATAAATCCCCCGGCCCTGATCAACTTCCGGCACGCGTTTATAAAACACTAGCTTCAGAAATATCACCTTACTTAGAAAAAATATTTCGTGAATCGTTCTCTGAGCACATGGTTCCCAAGGACTGGAAAATAGCTAATATTACACATTTATTCAAATCCGGTGATAGTGAATATCCTAGCAACTGCAGACCAATCTCACTAACATCGATATCCTGTAAGATAATGGAACATATAATAGTTAGTTCAATTATGGGACACTTGGATAGAGAAAATTTATTATTAAATAACCAACACGGTTTCCGAAAATCTAGATCATGCGAAACGCAATTGGCACTCTTTGTTAACGACTTATTGGTTTCAGGAGAAAATAATGCTCAGGTTGATGCGATATTCCTCGATTGTAAAAAAAGCCTTTGATAGAGTATTTCATGACAGTTTGCTCTTAAAGCTAGAAAGTTACGGTATAGATAAACGCGTAGTATGCTGGATTAATCAATTCTTAGCTGGCCGCGAACAGAGAGTTACTATAGACGGTATCATTTCCAATATAGTTAGTGTCACATCAGGTGTGATAGGCCCACTTTTATTTCTTTTATATATCAATGACCTCGCCAGTGTTGTAGTAAACAGTAGAATTCGACTTTAAGCAGATGATGCAGTAGTGTATAGAGAAATTTGCAGCAGCAAATCGTTATTAAAAGACTCGCAGCAATTCAAGCGGGGAGCGATAAATGAAAACTAGAACTGAACGTAAAAAAGTGCGTAACAGTAAATTTTTAGAAAAGGAAAAACTCTATAGAAAGAAACTATATGATTCAAGGTACGGAATTAGTAAACGTGGAATCAGTTAAGTATTTAGGAGTAACACTTACTCAGGATCTATCATGGGGGAAACATATCAGGGAAATACGCAGTCAAGCAAATAGAAAATTGGCGTTAATAAAAGAATATTAGGGAAAAGTGAGGAGAGGGTAAGGGAACGTTGCTATTTTTCAATTCTTAGACCACACTTAGAATATGCTGCGAGTATATGCGACCCTTATGAAGCACGCTTCATTTACGAATGAGATCGAGTACAACGAAGAGCAGCGAGATATGTAAAAGGGTGTTACAGTAGGGAAAGCAGTGTGTCTGGTATGTTAGCCGAATTGGGATGGGAATCGCTGTCACAACGTAGGCTGAATTATAGACCTAATCTTCTGGGAAAATTTAATGAGGGACATTTCATAAATGACGTTAATCATATATTTCTGGCTCCGACCTATTATGGTAGGCTCGATAATTCTAATGAAATTAAGGAGATAGATTGCAGGACGGACAGGTTTAAAATGTCATTTTTTCCACGTACGATTCAAGATCAGAACGTTAGACATCGCGTAAATCGGTAATAATTATAGAGGTAATATTCAGAGTAGGTCGATAGTATTTTTTTATTTCCTGAATGTTCAAATCAATGTGTTACTTGCATGCGCTGCTCTTAGCATTCCCTGGATTTAATTTTTTTTGTATGCATGAGTATCTATTAAATTGATGTCGGATTTCAAGTCACGCATGGTATTCATAGGTGTTTCCCGCATGATTACGATTTGGGAGTTTTTTTCCTAATTACTTTTTGTTTTGCGTTGTTCTTTTTTTTTTGTGTCATTTTTCCTGGTGTGAATGCACCTCCTCCCTCACACACCCCTCGGGTTGGCTTACAGGGTATATCGTAGATATAGATAATTGTAAGCGCATTACATATCACTTGTCAAGTTTCTATTCAGCCTATCATCCGTCGATTAACCCCTAGACCTCCTAACATCCACATGTCCACTCCCGTGCACAATGCCCTTCAAGAAAATCCGTAATAGCCACCATACCGCAAAATACTGTATCCCAACCTCAAAACCCACCTTTACCTCTGGTCCCTCACGTTCTACCAGTGCCGTATTCTTCTCTCGTGGCCTTCTTTCATCACCCACACCTTCCAACATTTCGTTCCCAGTTCCAAAAAATTTCTTCCCTCCTCCCCAACCAAATCCCCTTCGTGCCGGCACTCCTACCCCTCGACGAAATCCTTTGCGCTTTTGCCCCTACCATCTCTCCACAGTCCTCCTCCCCTCTCATATTCTTGACCAATAATTTCTCATTTAAAGCAACCCTTTATTTCCGCTGTTCTTCTTGGCCATTTTCCCAGACGTGCTGTTGCATGATGATGGAGATTTTCTCAGGTACATTTAGAGTCGATCTTTTCAGCAGCAAAACATATTTTCAGCAGCATGCCTTTCCCGCAATACATTTTTTTACATCAAAACTAGGGTTTACATTTTTTTAACCTTTCAAGTTAGGAATCGGCATGTATGTATTCTTTTTTGAAATTTTTGAGTTACCATAATTAAATTGTGTCGTAAAATTTAAAATTCGACCGACAGGAAACTAAAAATCAATTTTGCTACAGAGTAAACTTTCAGTGATTTCACGCTCCAATAACGAATCAGTTTGAGAACAAATTGTTAAATACAGTAAATCTGCAAGTTCTGCTTAATTATTCCCGTTTTATAACTCTGCCAATGCCTACATTTTTCTGCCCAGCTCCAAATACTGGACTTTCATAATAGAGTAACTTAAGAAATAAATTTCAACGCTCGAGGAGCAGTGGTTGAATAAAATATAAAGCTCTATAGAAGCTAAAATTACAACATCTAGCTACAATATATGTTAAGCATAAAACCACTTCTACGCCAAAAAGCATAGCATGCTTGAATATTTAATGAACAAAATTGCATTTTGATTTCTAAATTATTCTAATCCCCAAAATTCTAAATGAGAGTTCATAACATAGGGTGCGTTTCTACAGGCCAAATAGCAGAAAGGAATGTCATAGATAATGCATATGTTAACAGAAAAAGCGAAACAAAATATATAATTTATTATAAATACTAGTGTAATCGCTTCGTATAAATTTTGAAATTACCTATTTTTCCCTTGTTAGACATCATTTGGAATACGCTTCCAGGGTATGGGATCCCTACGAATAAGGCCGAAATAATGAACTTGAACGTGTGCAGTGAAGATCGGCAATATTTGTAAAGGGACGGTACGATAACTATATTAGCGTAACCAGTCTATTAAATGAATTAAAGTGGGAATTATTGTCAGATCGCCGGGTGAAATTTAGACTAAATAAATTCCAAGATAATATTTTCAGTGATGACGTTAAAAATATTTTGTGAACCCCAACTTACTATGGTAGACTGGACCCTAATCACAAAATTAGAGAAATTGATTGCCGAACTGACAGATTCAGAATCTCCTTTTTTCTTCGAACAATAAGGGATATGAAGTATATCCAATACGAGTGTATCAATGGATAGCATAGGTTACAAACTGAGAATCAATATACGGTAGTATTATCACAATTTTATGGGATTTTATCAATACTTAACCTTATTTACTACTAACCCCACCCCCTCCTACTTAAACTACTTAACCATACCCCCAGCCACGTAAGGTATTACGTCAATGTATTTGGCCCTAAAAATCATATAGTACGTTACACTCCACATACAATTTAAATTTAAAAAAACTTAAATGATAGATACTTAGGTTACTTAAAGTTGCATTGAAAAATATTAAGTTTTTAATGTAATTAAAATATGCACTACTCCCATTTTAATTAAAAATTTACCTGGCAATTGATTCCATCAAATTAACTTTGGTAAAGAAAAAATTATTCCATCTTTGAAAATGGACAGTGGAATGCATGATTACATTTGAAATTACAATGATTAACTAAATGCCGCATTATAGGCACGTTATGAACGCTACATATACAGGGAACTGGTTCTCGTCAAATAGAGATGTAATACCTATACTTAATCCGGAAATTAAAACCATAGAAGCGTGGCCCAACTAATCATTTTTATGATTCGAACGATATGATGCCACTTTAGTTTGTAGCCAAGAGTAGGACAACCATTGATTCTCACAGACAATTTGGGAGTGCCTGTGCTTAAGATGCTATTTTTTCCTTACAGGAGTAGGAAAATACTCATAGCAAGAAGAGAAATCACGTAACTTCTTTCTCCTAATCCCAGCTCGGATTGATAGATCAATCGAACCAAAGTGCTCAGAATCCAGTACGTGGTCGTGTTTTGCACCTCCTCACGTTCAGAACCACATCTCCCTTGGATTCTTCCAAAATCCCCGAATTCCGAATGGGTGTGCCTCGAAGGCCCAAAGCGACATTCATCTTGGACTCTCATTGTCCCATTCCTTCATGCGGTCAGTGTCTTCACCTTGTCCGCGCAGGCAACCTCGCCCGAGGACGTCCAGACGTCCAGATCCGGAATTCATCTCCCCCCTTCACCTCCCCAAATCCCTTGACTTACTCGCCAAATATGCAATTGTTTCGGTCCCAAGCACGTTCTTCAAGAGTCCGACCTCATCCCTTGCTTCTAGAACCCGCGGGCCAAAAACTGAACTGAATTTCCCCCCCGCAGAAGCCCCCCTCGGAAAATTCCTTCATCCCTCCTTTTAACCCTTTCATGTCTCAACTTAACGCTCTCTCTTTAATGCTCAAAACCGCTTCTTTCCGTCCACCCGTCTCCCCTACATTTTCCTGCGCCCCGACACGGTCCCGCCCTCCGGAGGAATAAAAGGGAGATAAAAAAGGAACAAACGGGCAACATCTCGTTCTCAATTTTAGAAAAACTTCCAAGCCCTCCAGGGGGTCGTTGCCAAGGGATGGAACGCGGTTTTTAGCCGGTGGACAGGACTACTCCCCCACCTCTCCGTCCAGTTCCTTCCCCCTCCTCTCACGTCTGCTTCCCCCAGACATTTTTCGGACTGTGATCGTTCCCAAACGTTCGCCGTGTCCACCACCCCCGCCCACCTTCCCTTTACTCTCATTCCTGTACGTTCGGTGTCTCAAAAACGCACGAAGACGAACTCGCCAACATCCGCCCTCTCTCCTCCCATGCACTCCCATTTCCCTACCGTCACGACCGAAAATCCACCTCCGGTAATTCCTGCTCCCCTTTCCTCTCCTCTGCTCCTGACGCTGCTGGTACGACTTCTCTCCCGGCTACATTACAAAAGAGGAGTTGGACGGACACTGGGTGGTAAGCAGGCCCCTTAGCCGCAGGGTTTGACGGGGGATTAGGCGGGAATGGCCGGTGAGAAGGGGGACGAACGTGGAAAAGGGGGGAGGTCGTTCGTAGTTTTGCGACGGAGACACGGGGTTGGGGTGTTGTTTCATTTTAGCTACCCCCCCACCCCCCCTCCGGCTCCTGTTCCAATTTATTTATTCCCTGCCCGCCCACCTCCCTTTCTCCCATCAGGACAGGTTAGGCGGTCCTCCTGAGCCCTAATATCCCGAGCGGAATCAGCAAAAAGGATTCTTTTGTCTCTCAACAGGGGTCCGTCTCCCACTTTGTGGTCGTAAACATTCCCGGTTTTCGCAAAGAAGACGCTGCGGCGGAAAATCGCTTTCCTGGAGCGAGTAAGAGGGAAGGAAACGTCAAATTCCTTCGTGATTTTCCAATCACTTCCCATCCCACAAGCTTGCTCTCCCTTCCTCGCTCCACTCTTCCCTGTTTTTACTGTCAGGTGCCCCTACCTCGAGATACGAAATTTATTAGGACGATTCCGTAAGGACGGCCTATCGAGAGTTTCAAAAATTAGTCTTTATTCTGCAATGAAATAATAAAGTCAAGTCATTATGCGAATTTTAGGCAAGTAATACTGAACAGGTATTTTTTTCCACAAGCATAATTTAAAAAATTTGGCAACTAACATAGCATTGTAACCTCTTTTCAAAAATAAGAGCTCCAAAGTTCACAGCGTTACAGGGAGAAGTCAATACAATCCTCGCAATGATTTTAATATCTGATGCAGAAATGAAATAATAGTAATTGGAATGAGAAGGAGAAAAATGAGTGCCTGACAACGTTTGCGACGAGAAAATCTCCATTCCCAACGATGTTTTCTTTATATTGTAGTACAGTTAAAATTAGGAAGTAGAAATATATTCACCAAAAACTCATTCATATTCTGCACTGTTGTTAGAAAATGCTAGATTTAAAAGAAATTCCCCGAGAAAAGTAATGCCATAGAATAAAATATTAAGCAGCAGGAAAATGTTAGTTATAATATTACTAAACTGACCAAATTAAGAAAATTCCCTTAATGTCAAGTATTCAATATGATCACCCCCTTTCACAGGCCTTTACGACGGCTTGTTGGGTAAAAAGACGCCGATTACTTTACTTCTCTGGCGTGGGCTAAGATGAGTACAGGGTATATTTGTATCACCACGGAGGTTTCACACACCAAGGGTAAGTTAGATATGACATTTAGCTAAAAAGTTGTTTTCTAATGAACAGTAAATCCTTTACATCATCCAGAAGTATCACAGCTAATTACTTTTTATCTAATTTTGCTAATGTTATGCTAAATTTCATACTTGTTTAGGAAATAAAAGCTCAGGATTTAATGTTCAGCAGACGGGAGGAATAATTTTAAAATTAAAAACGGCATAGTAAAAAATAAGAAAAAAATATAAGAAAATATGGAGAGAAACCCAGCTTCGGCAGTTCTTTCGCTAAAAAAAAAGATGAAATAGCTTTAGTTTCATCCAATGGGCCCCTGAATCATAATCACATAGAAACTTAATCCAAAAAGCAGAAATTTGAAAAAAATATTTCTTCAATAGTTAGGACTCAAAGCCGGACCTAAAAATGGGAAGCAAATACTTCCATGGCACCAATCTCATTCATACATATCTACGTATCTATATCAACGGTGGCAATTATCCACAAAAATAATGATTTTACTTGTCCGGCTCCGGTGTACAACACCAACAAAGATGGTGTTGTACACCGAAACCGGTCAAGTAAAATCCTTATTTTTGTGGAAAATTGCCAGTCTTTTTCTTTCGCTATGATATTCCACCAAATCAAGCCTGAAACACTACCTTTATGTCTACGCTGTTTATAACATGCCATTTTTTCTAAATTTGGATTATGAATATAAAACGGAGGCAACTCTACCCTATATCACAACTAATGCACGTCATTCAGCATTAATAACGTTTTTCCTTGAATGAATAATCGTGAATAGAGAGTTGTGCAGATTCCATTCATGGAGATCCCCACAACAGCCAAAATCCTTCATAACTGCATAACACCTCGCGTAGTCAATCTATTCCATAACCCATTTCACAGATGTAGGTAAATGAGGAAATCATTTTAAGGTTAACCAATCCTAACTGTCCATGCAGGCCCAAGGCAGAACACTGGTTTTTGTAAGGACAAAAACACCTTTGGGCAAGCCATTTTCTTGAAAATTTTGCCCGAAAGCGATTTTCAAGGTGTGGTTACGGCCGCGTTAAATCACCTTCGACGTAACTTAGAATTATATGTGGCCGGTCATCACTTTAGCGGTGGTGGAGCGAAACCTTGAACAAACATAACCCCAGGGGTTTTTCTTCCGAGTTTGGTAATTTTTTACTTGGGGAGGGAAAGGCAGATTTTAGCGTCCGCACGACTTTTCTCCTCTCGTATGGGCTAAAATCCGTTGGAGAAATGTAAACAATCCGAGTTCCGAAGTGTGGTTAACGAGGTACCAGCAAGTGTTACCTGTTTTAACTAGCCTCTTATACCCAACGGATCCGAAGTACTAATTTACCTTGAGAAAAATATTCACACTGTTTAAAAGGATTTTATGCGCGGTCTTCTATAATTTGAAGCTCCTAGGCGTGATGTTGAGCCACCGTGTGAAAGGAAAAATATTTGGGTATCGCTGTTTGCCTCGAGTGAACTTTTCACCCAGAATTTTGGAATACGCAAAAAAGAAAAAGCTAAGTACAGTTAACTTGACTGTGTGATTTTCACCGAAAAATACGACTAGGAAGATTATTTCAGTTTCCCAATAATCATTTACATCGTTACAAAAGTAAATAACGAAATTAAGAAAATGCTGCGACACCATAGCACATGCGGAAACGTGATGATGATGAGATGGCATGAAGAGGTTGGGTTGGTGTAGTGGTTAACCCTCTCAGCTGGATGATCCGGGTTCGAATCTCGGAAGTGTTTTTCTTTCGCAAACCGGCCTTTACTTGGGCGCCCTGTGTAGCATTTCATTTTTGAATTGTTTCTGTCAGGTGAGACGTTAAGCCGTGGTCCCATTGGTGCCTTTCGTTCAGGCCAGGCTAATACCAAAAACTGCTTTCTCTCCAACCTTCCTCATTTCCCTTCCATCCTTATCCTTATACCTATCCTCCCGATCCGACGTGCCTACAGACTAGAAATCACAGATGAGATGAGATGATGCTACGCGATGAGAGAACTTTCTCCTTGCAAAAATTGCCAGCATTGCCAAATATTATATTGAAAATTTTAAACAGGTAGTTATGTATCTTTTGCTTATGAATCTAAATTAATTTCAGGCAAATATAACTTAGTCTACCTCTCTAAGTCATTACAAAAGCCTTGCATTATTAAAAAGTCACTACATCAACTTTAAATGGACACATATTTAACCAATAAAATATATATGTAAATAAATGACCGCCTGTTCACCCTTGAAAAACCATCGATGTCCCAGGATACCCTCACGAAATGAAAGCCAATGTATCTGAGGTTTTTTTGTTTTTAGGCTTCTTATTTTCTCTGGCGACCATTTATAACATTGCACCGGTCAAATAGATGCCCGAGTGACTCCGTTATAAGTTTTCATATGAAATTCGATTTAGAGAATAGGCCATGAAAACGAAAAATACAGCGATAAAAAATGGTAGATACGGGCCCGATATTTAAGCGAAGGAATACCTATCAATGCTCACACGATGTTATTTTCAAGCCAATTTCAATCTGAATAGACCACACAAGAATATGAATCTTTTTTTTGCCAGAGATGCTCAATTTCTCGTCCAGGCTGTAAAAGGATTTATGATCTATGAATACATAAAAGAAAGGGTGAATATTAAAATGGGGTAAACTGTAAGTCCTTTGTAAATTCATAGCACTGACCAACAACAAGTACAATTAAAAGAAGCTGAATAGTAATAAAAAAGGGATAAGATAAATTTCATAAGAAACAATCATAGAGTAGAAATAAGTTTAACTCTTATACAAAGGGCAAGGACTTGATAATTATAGAAAGCACCGTAATGGAATCGTTGCCTCATAACCTAGCAGCATAATCTTAAAACATTCACATTCTTCAGGTGTTCCTTCCCTCTTTTCGTTATTTTTAAGTGTCTATTTCCATTTACTGGATCCATTAATATGGCTATTTCTCCTAATTATTCCAGTATCCTCTTTTAGCAAATGTCGAGCACTTTCTTCCATTTCTTCACGTCGTCTTACTTAATCTTAAACATTCTATTCCACCATATAATGATACTTAGGTATTCAACGCGGATTCGCCCTCACCACAGATATATAAGCATTCATATACTAAAGCTCTGTAGATATTAAACGGTCCGATATATCATCTATGGTCAATTGGATAATATATATCAGATTTCCCGATACACTTTAGCTGCAATTAACATGTTAGGTAAGACAATAAGAATAAATTAAAGAGATAGATATTAGAACTGAAAGGTTTTTAATTGTTACTTTTCCACCAAAAATATGACGAAATGGATTAAGCCGAGGATACTGTGGAGAATTTTGGACAAGGAATAATGTTTTGGGTACTATTGGATGCCCTTTAATTGCCATACGCAATTTTGAAATTTTTTTGGACAACAATTCGCAAATAATGCTAAAAAGGACTTTATAGTGGCAGTTCCGGATTATGTTAATAACTAATACGTAATTATTTAGTAATCCATTTATTACTGCATCCATGTACGTAGCGCATTTTGGGAAACATTCATCTTGCCATTCAAGTACTTGCAGGGTACGTCGTGCATCATCATCATAAGTCATTATCCTCAGATTGGTTTGACGCTGCTCTGTACTGAGTTCTTTAATCGGCTAATCTCTTCATATTTACGTAATTCTTCTCTTTCACATCCTTCATCACTTGTTCCTTATATCTCTCACGAGGCCTTCTTTTGCCATGCTTCCCTTCCACTTGTCCCACGACGATTGTCTTCATCAGATCATCATGTCTCATGATGTGACCGATAAAGTTGTCCCGTCTTCTTCTTAGGGTATTCAGAAGACTTTTCTTTCCTCCCTCCCTTCTTAGAACTTCCTCGTTACTTTCGGTCGATCCATTTAATCTTCATCATTCTTCTGTATCACCACATTTCGAATGCTTCCACCCTTTTCTTTTCCGCTGCTGTCATTGTCCATGCTTCACTGCCAAAAAGCAACACGCTCCAGATGTACGTTCTGATGAATTGTTTCCTTACTTCTACGCTTGTATTTCCAGCGGTAAGTAGATTATTCTTTTGATAAAATGTCCTCCTCTCCTGGGCTATTCTGCTACTATTTCTTACTTGCATTCTTCGCCCTTGGTTACTCGGCTTCCAAGGTAATAGAACTATTTCACCTCTTCCAGCTTTTGTTTTCCTAGTTTAACGTTGGTTTTGACCTCTTCTCTCTTGCTGCACACCAGTATCTTAGTCTTCTTCTAATTTATCTTCAGCTGATATCTGGCCAGTGTCCTTTCCATGGCTTTCGGCATCTTATTCAGATCCTTCTCAGTCTCTGCTAAGAGTGCTATGTCATCAGCAAATCTCAGCATGCTAATTTTTCCCCATGGATATTCACCCCAGAAGACTACTCTTTTCATTCTTTCATTTCATTCCTTGGCTTTCTCGATGTAAACAATAAATTATTGGAGACAATGCACATGTTTGTCTCACTCCTTTCTTTATTCTTGCTTCTTAACAGCTGGCTCCAGATTTACTCACAGGTACTTAGTTCTTATACAAACTGTGGATAATTCTTCGGTCACTGTACGACACTCCAATTCCTTTCAGAATTCCAAGCATGAAATACCAATCCACGTTGTCAAAATCCTTCTCTAAGTCTACAAATGCTATGAACGTTGGTTTGTTCTTCTCCATTCTCTTCTCTATGAGCAGCCTAAGGGCCAATATTGCCTCTCTTGTACCCTTACTTTTTCTAAATCCAAATTAATCTTCATCCAGGAACTCCTCTGCTTTTTCATACTACTCTTCTGTAGATAATCCTTGTCAGTATCTTTGATGCATGTGTTGGCAGGCTCAGAGTTCTAAAATATTCGCATTTCTCCGCTCCCTTCATTTTGGGAATAGGAATGACGATTTTTTCTCGAAGTTCCTGGGTATTTCTCCTGCTGAGTACATGTCGCAGATGGTCTTGTAAAGATGGGTTAATGTCTTCTCTCCAGCATTTTTATTAGTTCTGTAGGAATATCATCAATTCCAGAAGTCTTATTCATTCGAAGGTCTTCTACTGCAGCTTCAAATTCCGATCTTAATATTGGTGCTCCCATATCATCCCCTTCGACATCGCTTTCCTCTTCAATCACTTTCGTGCTGAGTTTTTTTTTTTCGCTGTCTCTTCCAGCTATTCTTTCCATCTCTGCACTTTGTCTTCATTTTCAATCAAAAGTTCTCCCTTCTAGTCCCTTATGGAATTGCACCTTGCGTCCTTCTGGTCCCTTATGCATTCCACGTTGCATCTCCGTTTTTTGAAGTAGTTCCTCACTATCCTATAGGCAGTTTCCACCTTTCCAAGAGCAAGGTTGTTTTGTACATCCACGCATAGGCTCTTCATCCATATTTCTTTAGCTTTCCTGGCTTTGCGACTTACTTCGTTCCTTATTCTTTTGTAGCAAAGCTGCCCTTCTTCAGTTTCCGCATTCATGTACTTTCTTCTTTCTTCAATCAGGTCTAAGACTTATTCCGTGATCCATGGCTTCCTCTTGGCTTCATATCTTCTTCCAAGAGCTTCCTTTGTGGCTTCCTGTAGTCCATATTTAATATTTTCCCAGAGCTCATCCACTGATTTCTCAGTCAGGTCCTTTACTATGTTGATCCCCACTGCTTTTTGAACTGCCTGCTGGTGTTGAGCCTCCTTTAGTTTTTCTACTAGCCATACATTCTTCATTGTTTTTTTCAACTTCATGAACTTTAGATGGCAATTCATCATTGCATTAATTATTTCACTAAATTACGTTCACTGTTGATGTCCTCCCCAGGGTAGCTTTTGCAGTCCTTCACCTGGTTCCTAAATGTCTGCTTCACTAAAATATAGTCTATTTTAAATCTTATTCTGTCTCCTGGCATTTTCCAAGTGTGTCCTCTTCGGATATGGTTTTCAAACAACGTTTTGGCAACCACTAACTTATGCTGTGTGCAGAACTCCAGTAGTCTTTCTCCTCTTTCATTTCGATTACCCAATCCATATTTCCCAGTTATTCTTCCATCTTGACCTTCGCTGACGACCGCGTTCCAGTCTCCTAAAATAATTAGGTTTTCTTCTCCTCTTACATGTTTTATAACTTCTGTGATATCTTCGTAGACATCTTCCACTTCTTCATCTTCGTAGTCCGTCGTAGGCATGTAAACCTGAACCACTACGGTATCTACAGGTTTGGTCTCGATCTTCACCATTATTATCCTTTCATTGTACTGCAGGAAGCTCTTCACATGCATTCCGGCGCACTTCCTGAGCATTATGCCTACTTCAGCATTACCATTTAATGATCCGTGTGTATAATTGTATAGCTTCCGTTCCAGAAGTCTACTTCTTCGGGCCGCTTCATTTCACTGATTCCTAATACATGGAGGTACATTCTTCGCAGTTCCACCTTCAGGTTTTCCGGTTTGCCGCAGGTCCGAAGCGATCGCTCGTTCCATGTTCCGAACCTAAAATGCTTATCACACTTGACTGATGTACCCTCTCGGGTAGTCCACGCCCGGAGATCTGAATGGGGACTATTTTACCTCCGGAATATTTTACTCGAGAGGGTTCCATCACGTCTTGATTGAAAGTAAAAGTGGAGCAGCTGCGACTCCTCGGCATAATAATGTGGTGGTTTCCCATTGCCTTTCACATCGCAGTACTACAGCCGTTAAAGTAAATGTTACCACGGCTGTAGTGAAATGAGTGTCGCTGTACCGACCGCTGTGGTCTCCACCTTCACTCATATGAAGAAGAGCTGCTGCCCTCTCCTCCGGGTGATGGAATGCATAATTACTGGCGAGCTCCAGTTGCCATGTCACGGCGTCTTCACAGGTTCTGCATTATTTAATGGCCTACCTTACCCAGGTATAGACCAATACCCCCTAGGAATTCCGTCGCTTTTTGTCCACGACTGCTTATTCGACGAGTAAACTCGCTTATCTCGCAGCTAACCTCTACATCTAGAGGTCGACCCACCATCCGAAACCCGGTGGACGCACTCGGTGGCTTTAAACTTATCCGCGAGACTTTGTGCATGTAAATTGAATGCATATAATAGAGAAAATAATGAATATTACTTTCAAAACCTTGTCGAACTTTAAAGTTTCCTTTCTATTATATTTATTTGCATGTAAGTACGGCTGTAACTAAGAGTATACATGCTTGTTTTAATTGGATATGCGCAGACTATTTAGGCATTAGTATAAATATTTAGCCTAGGATATTTCATACAGCTTTTCAAACCATTTGAAGTTGCATGGTAAAGTCAGGCGCAATAATGTGAATCTGTAACTTACCGTTCTCAGGTGAGAGACTTGTCTCGCCCGAGAATGGGAGATCATTGAAAGGAAATGAACTTGTTTTAAAATACATTCTATTTTTTCTACCACGTATATTCCCTGTAAGGTGCTTGAAACGAAATTCCATATTGAAGATTCATCATCAACGTCGTTTTTTTTCGGCCTGCTCTTATATTTGACGATGATTTTCCTTTCCACTTTCTCAAATTAATGATTGTATGGACATTTTACTTGGAAAAGGTAATGGGCATTCAAATATTCTAAATGATTCAGAATATTTTTGGTTCTTTTAGTAAACATACATCATTTTATCGTAACTTTTCCCTGACGCTCTGCGTAATTTTTAACTCTCAGCAGAGAATTTAGTTAAGCGTTATAAAGGCTCAAAAACGCTGTATACTCTCGAAAAAAATTGTAAATAAGGGAAGTAAATTTCCATTTCATTTGCTACGTGGTTGAAATGTGCTTCAAGGCAAAAAATAGCTTTAAAAGTGCTATGCCAATTGAGTACCTACCCTGCAACTCAGCGCGGAGCTTCACTGAAATGTTCACCCCTAACGGACGGATAACCCAGACCAACAGACCTTCGTGGCCCATATTTTTATGAAATTGATCCTTCGATGAGCACTTAGTAAAACTATGGCGCCCAGCAGCCATTATGCTGTCAAATCTGTATCTCACTATTATTTTTATTACTAATTTAATAATAAGAAACTACAGCCCAACCCATTTGAGCATTTTTCTCGCATCTCACGATAAAAAAGTTCACTTAATTTATAGCGTATACTTGTGTGAGATATAAGTGGATTTATATGCAAATATTTTCCAAACTTTGAAAGAAACGTTAAGTGTAAATTTGAAATTTTGTCTAAGGAATGTAATGGGGGTGAATTTTTGTAACATGACATCCCTAATCCAAAATAAATTAGAATGGAAACCACTATAATACCCCTGCAACATTTAAGACTTAGAATGGGAGGTAATATCTATAATTTAATTCATTAACCTATTGTTTAATTTTCAGCACGAAATATATACATCATAACAGTATACAATAAATCCACAATCCTTATTTTGACTTTAGATACGATATAATCTTGAAGAAAAGACTAAATTGACTAATGCTGGCATGGCAAATAATAGTCTGCAATATATAAAAGCATCATGTTGACATCAAGATTTTTACACAATAGACTCCACAAAAATATTTAATATTTCCTTAAAATTATATATCAGAAAAAATAAGTTGTGGGTATTTTAAATCGAACAACAAACGCATCTATTCTATCGTGAAAATAAAAAGTGTCATTAAATAGATGATAGCCATAGAAAATATTAATTAACACAGATTTTGAGAAAATATTGTAGGAAAATCAAAGATGGACAACACTTTTCAGGAAGACATAATGCAAAAGCGAAGATGCTTGGAGGTATAGAGAATACAGAATGAGCATTAAGTGTATACACGTATGTTAGCAAAGATATTTAAGTCAATGGATCCACAATTTACGACAGAGATATATATTTTCGCTTGAAAGGGGTACAACATCTTACCTAATACAATTTAAAACAAAAACGAGAACAGGAAAACCAAAACTATAATTAGAACCATAATTTTCCAAGCATTCCGGTCGGAATTCAAACGAGTTTTGTGCATGTCAGTAGCCACGGAATGAGCCTTTAAATAATTCACAGGGGCACCAAAGGATGGGAGAGATACCAACTGAAAGGCAGAAGACAGCAAGGAGACCCTCGCTCCGTGCAGTCGGACAGCCGCACAAGCGAGCGGGCAACCGTCAGTCACCACCACCCAGTCACCACCACCCAGTCACCACCACCCAGTCCCTCCCCCAACCCTTCAGCAAACTCTGAGCGATGTCCACGATCCAACCGGGGAGGAAAAGGATGCGATCAGCGGCACTTGTAGTGCAAATAAATAAAGAGGAGAGGAGGGCGACGGTGTCTTCGGTGGGTGGTTTGGTGAGGTGGATGAGTGGGCACGTATTAAGAGACGGCTTTAACGAACTCCCGAAACATCTCGGCGGGAGGCCTTACCGACGAAAACTCGCCACCTACCACCGTGAAAAAGGAAAAAATGAACAATAAGACGGAACTGAGTCAATGCTAAAGAAAATTTTAAGGCATGAACGACGGAAGTGGACCGAAAATTTCCCCAGATACAAGAATGAATGCGAGGTGACCATGACGTTTTTTCCAACGTGATGTACTTACAAGTATTTACTGAGTTTCGGAAATTTCTATTGCCTCCCCGACGCACGGTGATGGTAGAAAACATTTTAATGGCCAAGGTAGAAGTGCATTTTTCTAGTAGAACTCTTGTTACCAAACTCCATTAAGGCTTCTCCCTACTAACTCTTACTCCTTAAACTATATCAATAATTTGACTACTTTTTACATGTACCTCAATAATTAGTACCATTTAAGGGTGAGTTTTAGCAGTATCCTACTGACACATAAATAAAATAAATAAGTAACGAAATGTAATACTTTCCACCGACAAATTAGCATAATAATCCCAAGAAACGACCTTAGTAAAAGTGTGAATGACGGCTAAATATTCTTACAGGCATGGATCATTTCCACATTTACCCTAAGTATTTAACTATAAGAAACTACATACTACAAAAACTAAAAACACATTCCAGTTTCTTGTTTTGTGAGAGTGCAAGTTAGTTAATTACTATTCATTATGATAGGCAACAGTTATATAATACTCATGGGGTTAATCTAAAATCATAAATCCCAAAATTATACCACAATGTCAGCATGAGACTCCTCTAGATGCTCTATTCTGATTCCACAGGATGCACATACAGTTTAAATGAAATTCACGGACACTATTAATCATTAAGTAAAGAATATTGGCAATTTTCCACAGAATAAACTTTAAACCGACCAGTTTCAATGTACTACATCATCAATAGTGAATCAGCTTCACCTGTTAATCAACTATGTTATTCCACCACGTCACGCCTGAAATGACTCTTTTCACTATTAATCAAAGCTCAACTGATGAGGTGGGGTTTAACAAAACTATTTACTTAAAAGTTTGTAACTAGAAAATTACATAAATTCGAGATACACCAATAATAAAGTCACATAATTCAAACTGTGGTTTCGATGATGTAAGTAATTAAATGATTATTTAATTAATTATTACAATTTATAATTATATAATCAAAGGCTGAATTCCATAAAATTATTCTTCTACTTTTAAGCACGTGAGAAAACTAAATATTTACCGATTACATTGCTAAACGATATCAATTTTGTTCATTCTCTTCGGATATTGAAGGACGATATTTTTCTTCCTTTAAAAAAAATTCAATTTCCACCAGAACTTCTCGTGATTGTGTGAAGTTCATGGTAAAATGAATATAGCTCTACAATTTATATGCATGATAGCATTGATATATTTTTAGTTTTAACCATGAATCACTTGAAATTGAAACAATTTCTATGCACGATCACATTTATAACTCAACAAATGCATCATCCCGAATTCTGTAAGGCCCCAAAGCAGAATTTCAGACAGTTTATCTATTGCATTTAGTCGACGGCCAACCATGTTAGGGTGTACGCAAAAAGCACTTTATAAAACGTTGATATTTAGTATGAGTGGGAAAGGAATAAGATATATCCAGAGAATGAGAGTAAAAATATAATTTGAGAGGGGACGGCAAGTGGAGAGAGGTGGGGAAGATCATCTATGGCGGACATTTTATTTGTGAGGCTCGCGTGTATTCCCCTTTAACTAATTTCTATTGCAATCCTTTTCCTCTCCATTCTCCTTCCTCAGTGCAATACAATGCTGCGATGATCCGAGAAAATAAAATACTACGATGTCCACGAGACAAGTGAGAAGCCGTCGGCCACTTCGCCGGTATCAACGATTTTTACGACTTCTTAAGTAGCAATAAAAATGCTTCACCGAAAAGGTTTGACCTTCGGTGAGGCATTTTTTTCGGAGTCATTTGAGATGGAAACGTATAACCTTTATTGGTATCAACTAAATCATTAACGTACATAACTTTCATTGGCTGTACGTTCTATGTGAATAAGTCAATTTTCCTTTGAATTGCGCACAATGTTAAACTTCCTCCCGCTGCTTTTTCAAACGAATGGGGGCGTTTACTCGAAACCGAAATCGCAATTTTGTACACGAAATCGTTAGATGGAAACGAAAAATGAATTTTAGTAAGAAAATTAATCTTCTAACCACAACCATTCACTCATAAATCAAAAATTAAAATAAGCAAAAGGTGACACCCACCGAAAAAACTGCTTTGATACCATTGACGTCATTTTCCTCCCGTCCTTGACTGCTTTTGGGGTAAGGGAAGGGAGTGGAGGGGGGTTCTCGGAAGGTCTGCTCACACAGATCATGTCGCAACAGCTTCCATTGGCAGAAACAGCTGTGTCTCCCCCATTGAGATAAGACGAAGTAGGTTCGCAGGCTCAGTTGTGATTGAACGAAGCCGAATACGTCACAGGTTGCACCACGTCCACTTTTCCGAAAGGGTTAAAAACATCAGTTAATCGCCGCTTATAACTCGAGAAATAATTGACGGATTAAAAAACGGAAAAATAGGGATCTTTTTATTTTAAAAACTATCAGATTCGGCAATTAAAAAAATATGGTAAACGACCCCATTTCTGTAGATATTTTTAAATTTTACGTCGAAAGTTCAAGCCACGGAGGTGAATAAACCAAGCCTAATAAATATTTAACTAATAACTTCAAGTTAAATATACACATGTTTGCGGGCTAAACTGAAAAAAAATATTTTCATTTTAATTTTAATACAAACACGGTCCACGAGGCTATAGGTTCTTCATGAAACGCATGTGTTAAAAGATGAGTTCATAATTAACGTATTAGAAGACGGAGTGTGACATGGACAATGACACTTTTTTTTGCAGGGTAGGATTAAGATATAGTGGGCATTCTACACTGCCAGCAACTATAGGTATAGGACTAAACAAAGACAATATTTATAGAAGTCACAAGATAGATAACTGTATAGAATCAAATTTGAGAGGTCCCAAATTATTCTGCACATATGCATTCGATTCCCAATTCTCTCCAATCTCAAGGAGAAATTCACTAGCATTTTTCAGGCCCCTTATACCTATCTCGTATACTACCAGCGTCCATGATTTCTTTACGACAAGTTAAGTTTTCGAGGTAGATAACAATCTGCTTACGAAAGCACAAAAAAAAGTATGGACAAGTACAAGCACTAAGATGTGGTAGAAAAACCCCGCTGGTGAAATGGTGTCTCACTAAATACAAACAGTGAACAGGAGCGAGAATCATCCGAACTTCTTTACTCACCCGTGTCGACAAGCGGAACGCATTAGATTAAAAGCAAACGAACACATCACACATGGATAAATTTACTCATCATTGAGGTCAATGAAAGGTATTACTGAAATGAGAATATGCCAAACAAACAACTGATTTTAAAGCCGAGCATTAGATGATGATCATTGCATTTAGAAAACTTAAAAAAAAAAATATTTAATCGTGACTCTGGGCATTGGTATAACTGTTAATTTAGCATATTAAAAGAAAATTTTCTATGATGCAAACGTGAAAGTAAAAAAGCTCTTTAAATTTTATAATGCTCATTTTCATGCGCATAGTATTCACGGCCGATGATGGTTAACACGCGGTAGATATATTGGCCAATGAATTTTAGTACATACCATAGTGTCAAAAAAAAAACAAATTATTAAGCGATCACCTCATCAACGATTATAAATATTAATGGGGACGGATATGATGAAGTTGTTTCATTAAAAATGCAACTACACAGTGAGTCGTTCTTTCCAAATAGTCAAATCCCGACATTTCCCAATACTGAAAAACTTCCTCAATGCATCTAAAGCATTTCAATGGAATTAAAAAAGAAAATATTACAATCAAATATGTATTAGCAAAATAAATTTAAAATGCCGCCTTTTTGATCTGAAATTCCACAATTGAAAAAGAAATGAACTATTTTACATTCTCACCATAAAACAATTTTTAAAAAAGTCAACAGTTGACCTCGTCAAAGTCGCGGTTCAGAGTCTGAGGCTTCGGTAGTCGTTGGATTTTTTTCTTACGGAATTGTTCATGAGAACCACAAAGATTCTTTTTTCACGACAACATTGATGCACTTTAATGCTAAACTATCAAGAAAATGCGCATAGATTTTCAATACACATATGAATAAATTTATTATTTTACATTCGAGCATTGCTAGAGACATAGCAGTTTTGTATTGTATAGGGGTTAAAAGTTTACATTTTTTTCAAATAATAAGTTTTAAGATAGGTTTTAAGCAGAATTAAAGTATTTTGCGGCACATATAGGTCTCAACTTTAAAAATAGGCATTCACAGGTACTTTTTTCTGTATATATAATTCGATCTTTTTCATAACTTGTAATTACTCTTGGAATGTAAGCCTCATGAATGGCAGCGGTTGACTGGATTAAAAAAACAGTATTGTCATCATATACTGAAATATGCCAGTTACCACCTCAAAATTGGTCCGCGATGTAACTTAATGAATAACTTAAACTTACCACATTGTAACGTAAAGCATCTAAGTTCATGAAAAATAGTTCGCATAGCAAAGAGGAATATATATTCAACATAGTTTGTCTTAAGCCACAGTTTCCCTAGTGATAGAGAATTATAACCGTAACACTTTTTGATAGTATCTTTAAATTTTGTGTTTTCTGTCCCCGATGACTTCATCAAAGAAATACATACATTTGGCCTGATAAATTATAAGTTACGTAGTTTTTTTGCGGATAAATCACTGGCCTTCTGTTCCAAGGACCGAAGATTGGTTGTCAGAAGTGACAGATATAGACAGAATGACAGCTGTGAACCGGTTCCAACTGGAGTACCTATGAATGAGCACTTTAAGCAATCTAACCATCAGCTGTGAAGTTAAACCGTGGACCCCTTGTACATTTCGTGAACATCAGGATAATTCCGACGCCAGATTTCTCTCTGGCTTTCCTCTTCCGCTCATAATACAAACACGTTTGGATAAGCATTAGTATTTCCAACTACCTCGAAACCTACCCTCTTTCCCTTGCTCCCTTTCCCATTCACCTAATGGCTGGTGACCGAACACCCCCTGCTACATGCACCTGAAGCGACTCGCAGTGTATTGTGTAGATGTAGATGTAAAATTCCTAACTCTTTCCAAATACCACATATTCTGCATGGAACGAATGGTGTTACGAAGTTACAGTTGGTACACAGCTGATGTTACAGGAATATAACAGTGAGAGGAATTATAACTCCTACTAACCCAAAGTCCGCAGGCTACTTAAGATTCACACAAACTGTGATCACGTTTCGACACAAGTCTCGAAATAAGATATATATCTACAATCAAAGAAAATAATGCAAATATTTACCATACGTGAACAAAGAATGACACTATTCTGGGAAAAAATTGTAGTTACACTTAAAAGTATTCATCTACTGACTTTTACTTTATAATAACTATTTATACCACATAATTTTACAGTCACGTGTATAACTTGGGTTTAGTTTAGATCCAATTGACATCAATTATCCCCAATTTAACATCAAAGTGACAATATGGATAGGAAACATTAAAAAATACCAAATTTGAAAGAAGATAAATACACGTTAACTTCGTTAGTACTGTGCATAACTAGTTTATTTCCAGTTGGTCATGACTCTCAAGAACGAGCTTTTTTGGTATGCAATCTCAGTACCTGACTTGGAATAACATCGTGAATGCTGGAAAGAAGTAAAAACACTCATTGAAACGTCCTTGAGATTACTCTGGTCCATTATTTGTTGTCACAAGGACGACACTGATTACTACTAGCGATTACATTTATTTTATCTTAATAGACACTATTTCCTGGTAAAATTCAACAACTTCTTCTAATTCTTCACCGTCTATTCGTTGCTTCACTTTCAAATGCTTATATCGTCCCACCAAACTCTCTCTCCGAACCCCACTCATTCCTTCTATTCTAGAGAAAGACACTCCGATAACAGACTCCCTTCCCTCCACCCACAAATGTCTAACCTTCGTATCCCAACTCCTCTACTTGCTACCCTTCCCCATCTTCCACCCTTAGCAGACTTTTTTGAGATACCGTGGTTGATTGTGTGGGCGGCAACAAAGGACTTTGTTTTTTTCTTCGGATACCAGCTCGAACCCTTGTGACAGCGAAGGTTCGTACGTGAAATCATGGCGAGTTCCTTGGAAATGGCTTTTTAAACCGGTGGTGAAGCATCCTGAATGCATAATGGGTAAAGGAGACATAAAATATGCCCTGGTATTCGGATTGAGAGAACGTTTTCTCACGGAAGCATACGAGGTATTTTCCGGTTCGTTACAAAGAAGTAACTTATTTGATGCCCCCGCTATTCGAATTATTTCGAAAGCGCAGATAAAACGACGAGGCGTAATTACGAGATAAATGAATGAAGAACTGAAGGAAAGAAGAAACACAGTGACGAAAACGTAAGATTGTGCTAATTAAATTCTCAAAGATAGAGGCTAAAAGGAAAGACATCAAACGACACGCCCTGTGTAAACGAAACCATCCAAGCAAACACATCAATTATAACATGAATTGCCGTGGGAGCATTGGAAGAATCCTTCAATTTCTATTTGCTCAGTTAGTTTGTTATGTGTTTCCGTGTCAATAGCATTGCAAAATGAATAGGAATGCGCCTCAAAAAAGAAATCATTGAAACTTGTTTTGTGAGGAACGTTGTAAGTATGTGAGTTTTCACATTTTCGCTGTATGTATGCATATTTACTATCTGTATACCAACCAAACGGTACATGAAATTCGATTTATCAACTAATAAATATACCACATCAAGGAAATTTAGTATCCTAGTAACTAGAGGCAAGAATTAAAAAGACATGATAGAACGCTAGAATATGGCAGTGAAGAACTTAAGTTTTTTACTGGTACCTATTTGCTAGCGTTCCATGCCATCTACATCTAAGTAATACCTTGCGAGCCACCACGAAAGTGTGCGCAGGGGTATCGTAGGAATCGTAGTTATAGTAGAAAAAGAAACGTTCCCTACGTAAGAATAATTATTTGCTCCTTTTTGGAAAAACTTATCGCCTGTAAATCAAATCTCTTCCACATATTATTTACGGTTACACGATTTCTACTACTACAGTGATAGATAGACGTAACTTTTGTAAATAGATATGCTCTTCAGGGAGTAAAGTGGGCTTTTTGAATCGATACAACCGCCAACTGGAAGGAGCAGATGATCTTTTACTCTGTGTCGAGAGATTCGGATCAACGTCATCAGCTACACTACCATTTTCTTACTTTCCCTAAGGTAGAAACAATTTTTCACACTAATAACTGCTCAAAAACATATTACAAAGACGTATAGCAATAGCACGTATGCCTTGTAGTTGTATTCCTTCGCAACCTCCATTCATACCGCTCCTTCGGTCAATCATAAATGATGAAGCTATTGAGAAGTGCAAATGGTTTGAGTCTTACCTTCTTGGCTTCGCTCGAGGAGTCAGAAGTAGTGTCTTCCCCCACCTTTCCTCGTCTCACGGTTGAGCGGGCTCGAGGTTTTTCCCGTAGGCAACGGGTAACGGAGCGAATTAAAAAAATCAGTGACAACTCCTGCGCTGGGATTGACGCCATTAATAACCACAGCTTGCTGAATTATTTATCCCTGGAATCCAAGCTACAAAAAAAAGCAAAAAATTACGAATAAAAAATCAACATATAACAAGATTGCATAATAATTTTATCGTTGCATTGTAATACAACTGTTATAAATTGCATATATTTTCATTAAAAAAATGTTACTGACCACTAAAATTTACAAACCCCTCAATGTATTAAGGATGGTCATGTGCAAAGTTAAAACGTATGTCTTCCGTCTATAAATTTTAGTCAGTAATGCAAGTATATTGAACATTGGTAGATAAGGTTGTGTTCTTAAAACTTAATTATGATAAATAAAAATAAGGAAAATTATATCCTTTATCAAATCTATGCATTGGAATTTTTAAACTGCCTGTCACTTGGAGAAGTACGAGAAAAGGTTTTTAGGTCCATTCACTACTAAGATTATAAACAATCTAACGTAACCTTTTCACGAGCTTAATCCTAAGAAAAACACAGCCCCCACACTCAGGCGAGATACAAACACGCAAACAGGTAGGTCTGCGTACCTCCGACTGGACAACCAAAACCACTTCACCTAAAAGGAGAGCGGTTCGGGGATAATCATCAATGTGTACTGAGTACATGCAGCCAATTACGATTCTAAAAGTATAAGAATGGTGTAGTATTAGCCGGAGTAGTTGTTCGAGGAGGGTGACGGTCAGCAAAGATCATTTTCATCATGGAGTCCCACGGAGTAGTGAACTTAAAATTCTCTCCACACATCCCTCAACTAGGGAAAGTTATACCAATGAAATACCTCTGCTGCTGCCAGGATTCAAACGAGGACCTTCGGGATGGGAGGCAAGTTCGCTACTCATCGCACTATCTCAATTCTTAATATCACAGTAGATTTTTACCCACTCGAATAAGACAGTAAATTCAAGTTACTTTGGGGGGAAGAAAACGATTCCCATCCCCACGACGGGAAGAATGGACGCGAATATATCTCTAGCGCATGAAAGAGGCTGGGGAAAAATCCGGAAACCTCGGAAAGTGAGCAAAGACGTCTTCGCAGCTGATGGCGGTGACGGAGAACTCGCTCCCAATCGAATTAGCCACGCAATCGAACGAGCGACGCCTTGTTTTTTATTTAGTTACCTCCTGCATATGCATGAGGAATTTGCGAGGGCCACATTTCTTTTCTTTTTCCTCGTCCAAGCGGCTGACTATGAGGTGGGAGGGAGTCAAAGGATGAAGATGAGAAATGGAAAAGAGGAAGTGAGAAGGGAGAAGAGGAGAGAGAGTAAGAAAGAAAGCGGGTAGGGGGCGGCAAAGGGAGGAGAAGGCGGAAATTGGCAATTGCGAAGACGAGTGAGATAAAGGGAGTTGGATCGCCGAGGTCTAGGGGGGCAGCACGACTGAGAGTTCATCAAGCAAGTGCCTTGAACCACAGGGCCCCAATAGCTCACGATCAGGCGCGCATCGTCCCCTAAGGGCCTGGATTTCCCAGCTCGCGGAGCGTCGAACGTCGCTGCATTCTCCTCGCCACGAGTGGAGGAGAATCTCCCGGCAATTTCCGATCTACTTGATCATCAAGAGATATGGTCTTTATGTAAATGCATGGAGAAAAATGCTGGCAGCGTGCATGCCGATGTAATGAGTGAATCATAGGTATTAATGAAACCCCTATCAGAGGATCTCGGGGTGAACGAATACGTCTGCCAGGTCAACGGGATACGGGCCGAAAATTTAAACATGACGTCACGCTGAACCATATAGATCCCTTTCTTCGCTGCGATTGAAGCCGTTGTGAAATTTGATTTCCACTGCGCACAGCACCCTTAGATTTCTGATCTTGAGTAATAAATCATTCCAGCCAGTGCACGAGTATAATAAGACACAACACTTCCGTACATTGTGAAATAATGGAAGGATATTCAAGCAGAAGGAGCATTCATTTATTAATTTCAGGTCGAGGCAAACATTAGAGCATAAATGAAAATAATCTTAAATTTCATCCCTTGCATCTTGAATTACATGAATGTTTTCATTTTGCATGGCACATTAATCATCACTCATTCAGCAGCAGCAACATATACAGTTCCACAAATTCTAATCAGAAAAAGGTCTTATATGAGCCAAAGCATCAAGCAAGCTTCTAAACTGATCTCTGAACCATCACAGAATTCTATCCTGATCGCACAAAACTTCTGGAGCTTGGGTACCACTATGACCACTATAAAGGAAAAAAGGTTACCACTACTTAACATCTTACAATAAGCGGCATATTATATTTTTATTTTCCAATGGTTGACGTATTTTCATCTTACAATACAATCGGTGAAAGGTATCCAATAAACCAATTTCAAACGTAGTCTTCTGAAAATATTCATTTCTGTATGATTTTGATCCAACGAAATAGATCAATCACGTCTAAAATGATTATACTGCTACCATCATTCTGTGTTCAAACAAGCTCGACGCCGATGTCCGTAGAGCGCAGTTTTGAAGATAGCAACAATACGTATACATCCCTTCAAAAATTTTCACCAAGAAAAAATTCTACAAGGTGGAGTATTTAATAGGCGAATACAGTGCAAATTATATTTGGACTGAGGAAACTACAGTTGTTTCCATTGCACTCTTTATTGTAAAGTGATCATAATGGGCGATAATAAAGGAGCCATTAGCCTCGAGTATTAAGAACTACCTCGTCCAATTTTATATTCAAGATCCGATAATTAAATAAAAACAGTTCATAATTAATAGTGGGCGATAATATGTGAATATATTGCAGCAATTAAATGTTGGATATACCTTCAGAGAAACCAGAAGTTATTTTTACCTTTGAATTTCAATCCCATGTGTTGTGAATAGGATGTACATAGCCCAATGCCTTTCACTTGCAATCCCCTAAAAACAGCATTTACATTACGGATAATGAGAAATTAATTTAGTTTCCGTTTAATTAATTATCTTTACAGCCCGTCATAGTTAATGGAGTTGGAATAACCTTAATGTGGGTCAGGTCTTGTCTCTTACAAGAGCATTAAAAAAACTGCTTTTCGCCGGCAGTAATAATTTACTAAGCATGATGTAAGCCTCAAAGAACACCGTCCATCGGCAAGGCGGGAAGGAGGTTACCAAACAAACAAATTCTGGAAACGCGAAACGTATGTCATTCCGGCTCCTGATAATTACCAGGAAAGGCTGATATGCCAGAAATAAATCCAACACCACAATTTACGTATAACTCGCGAGGACAACATATGCCTTTCCCGACATTTCCAGGTTCGTCAGATTTCCATGCATCATCACTCTTTCCTAGAACGCAGATCTGGACTTGTAAGTACACGTATGCATGTACTCGTGAACCCCATCGTGTGCGAGGAATGAAGTCCGCAACGAGAGTGGAGAGGCAGGTCTGCACACGGGAAATAAAAAAGAATCAAGTTGGGGGACGCACGCGCCAAGTACCTGCAGTACCCCACGGGAGCTCGGAGGCTCGCGTCCCCTCTCCCGCGCCACCACCGGGGGGCAATTGGAGCGGCGCGCGTCCCCGCGAGAGCCCTCCGCGGGCCTGCCCGGAGAGGGTCCACCGCAAAGGGGTGGCCGTGCCACGCGGGACGGGCGAGGGAAGGGGCGGCGGAACATGGGGGTGGCCGCGCCGACGAGCAGCGGAGAAGCAGGCAACAGCATGTCGAAATGCCACAAGTGCGCGCGCGGCGGCAGGCCTCGGGTGCGCTTTCCCTTCGGAAGGCCGACACGAATGCGAGGGGTAGGAGGAGGAGGCCCGCGCGTAAATTAGTCCCCATTTATATCCATCTCTCGCTATGAATTTCTCTCTTCCCCCACTCCCCTCTTCCACCCTGCGCCGGAGACCGGAAAAACAGACGCTGGTTAATTATGGCCAGTGGAGAAGGATATTTAAACGATTTTTCGAACTCTCTTACTTTGGCATGCCACGCGAAATATCTTTTAGAGTGCCGACTAACCCTTCGGTTAGCTGATTCCTAGCGCAACGAGGTATTCATTCAATTTTCATCCGAAGTGAATAAATATATATTAAAGGTTCTTGGCGAAAATGCACCATTCCACGACAGACTGAACCGTGGTATGACGCTCAATATTGTGGCACTGCGTAATGCTTCCTTTGGCAGTATACGATGAGTCGAAAAGAATAATTAACTTTTTCATCTTACGTGACACAAAGCTAAGCTATACGGAAAAATATTTTTTTATGCATTTAGTTTCCAATGTAAACGCTCATTCACTCAAAGGGAGCAAATTAAACAGAATTTTCAGTGTTCTACTTATTCATGCACATGCTACTCTTAAATTAGATTATATCAGAATAGTTGCTGAAGGCTCCTTAGAAGGGCCCAGCCATAACTACGCAGCTTTGCATTACCTCACCAAATAGTCACCAACTGATCATGAGACATACCATTTTTGAACGTGACAACTTTGACTGTCTAGTCAGCCAACTGACCACTAGTCAGTCAACTGAGAACAATGTGGACCAACAAGGGATTTCCGTATAAGTTCAAATGTATGATTATACGCTCCGATGCATATCTACAATTTGAGTTTCAACCAGCAAGAGAGTAAAAATTCCGGATTAAAATAAAAGAGTATTGGGAAGCCAACTTTAAGGAATAGGCTTGTCTATTCACATACCTCAGACCAGCATTTCGCAAATTATGCACACACAACTAGATAAAAACCTTCATTCCACTCAAGAGTGGGGAAATGAATTTTGAAAATGATACAGATTCCATAAAAAAACAATAATTAATGCTGGAAGCGAAATAATAGGTTCCTATTTTTTCAATCACCAAATAGAATCGCTTGCAAAGTTATAATGAAGCCAAACTAAATACACAAAAAGAAAAGTTAGTCCAATATAATTCCACGAAATTGTGCCACCAAAATAACAGTACGAACAAGCACCAAATCGAACTCAAAGCAGCTACAAGACGCTGCTACTTTAGTAGTCTGTTCTAAGAAAAAAAGCCATAAGAAAGACATTTTATGCAAGTAAGTAGGGTGATGAATCGGGCAAATTTTTAACAATTTTAGACAGCATCAAAAATAGCTATTTACCGGAAGTATAAATACTTGCAGTCATGAAGAGTATTTAATTGCTTACACGCACATGCCTTAGTCTTAATAACAATCATAAATTTATTATAGAAGCCGAAATTCGACAGTGACAAATCAGCAGATGAATTATTTTGACGAATTGTCAAAATTTAAATCAGGAGCAAGCGATATTTTCAAATCATTTCCACCGGAAAATTAAAACCGATTCCCCACGACATTTATTGCGGATTGAAAAAATCAGTGGAACTTTAAACTCATATCACACACATTAGTTGAAATTAATATAAACCGTTTTTAATACATCACTTGTGGATTTCTTAATTCAGAAGAAATTGTACACTCATTTTTCTTACTTGGGCTATTCCTGCAACCGTACCGCCTCTTGCAAGAATAATCGTCTCACTTGACCTGCGGCTGTTCTCTGACAATCTTGCGAGTCAGAGATAATGGGGCGGGAAAAGAAATAGCAAAGAGCCAAGTTCACCTTCGCCATGAGACGCATGAGTCACACGCAGGATTGCACCGGCGGTAGCACGGGCGGCTCCACACAGGGAGGATGGAGTCACAGAAGGTCAAGCGCCGATAGCTCGATTCATAAAGGCCAGGTTACTTACTATGCATGCCAAGAAACGCCGAGGAATGCGGCTGACCGATTATAAAATTAAGCGATGACCTGGATTAATTATCAGCCTTCACTACTCTCACAACATGCTCGTCAGTTAACATCTTGTAAATAAAACGGGCCAAGAATGCATTTTATTAGCATAATATACGGAGTGCATATGTAAAGGAGATCTCAGAAGCTCTTCTCAATTCCTGACTAAATCAGTACATATGAATCAAGACAAAAAATGTCTTAGACAATGCTGCAGACTGTGTCTGAATAATTACCATCAGAAGACTGACTTCTGACACTCTTCAGAGCAACTTGAATGTTTACACAAATACCAAGCCATTTTAAAACCTCTGGGACTGAGCAACGTAAGGTCCGAAATGTAAATAAGTAGCAAAAATATATGGGCACTGACTCTTATTTAGGAGCTATACAGCCAAACTGTAAAGTCTAAATTAAGAATATACTTTCGAAACCGCACCGGACATTTATAATTGAGAAAGGCGTAGACCACATAAAGTTCAACAGCCCCTAGCTATAATAATCGTGCCACCGGCAGGCAGATGGACAAATATGATAGGCACTAATGGACCACTGTACAACATCCCGTGCGACATGACTTAGCCGGAATATGACAATTTTAAATAAACCTGACATTCTAGACAAGGCACTGAAGTCTAGACAAGGCACTGAAGTTGAGACTAATTTCCAAAGAAAAATCTGCCAATGTTAGACCTCCAACTCGAGCTCTCCGGATAGGAAGAACCGCCGCACCAACCCGCTTCTCACTTTCCCCATTACCATTTCTTCCACGGTGTTGTAGAGGGTTAAGATTGCGCTCATGTATATGTGTCAACCTAAGTGAGGATATGGTTGACTATCAGGAGAACAGATTTCAATATGTTTTGAGGACATTTGCACTTGTCAGGCCTTATTTAGAATATGCTGCTAGTATAAATGGGATCCGTACGAGGAAGGTATGAGAAAGAAATTATAGCGTGTGCAAAGGACGAAAGTATGAGGCATTCACTAAAGGAAACGCAGCCTGATTTACAGAATCTTGCTACCGAAAAAATGCCTTTTATTAAACATGCAAACAAAAAACATGTAGTGTAAAACACTTTGAAATTGTTCCTACCCGATTTTTCGTCAATGAGTATTGAAAATCATGAGAATATGGATATTTATATTTCGCCGGGAACAAATATGAGATAAATTCTGCCAAATATCTCAAGATGTGAGAAGGAAGTTTAAGGCAAAAAACAACATGAAGAATAATTGTAAAACTACCAGTGAAGGTCTAACGAAGGCATTGGTTAGAATTAGTGTTTGACTGCTAGTAATGTATCAAAATCAAACAAACGACTCCACGCATTAGTGCGCAGAACTGAGTGCTGAATTACTTCGGCCCCACTGGTGGTTTCAAACGCAGCGGAGAAAACCAGTTTTTGAACAGAGGGAAGCAAGTGCTTCCTTGCGTGCAGGCAGATGGCAGCACCCACAAGGGACCTCAGTGGTCCGTTAGCGGACAGACTGTGCCCGTGAAGCGAAGCAGCTACCGGCACATTACGTGCTATCAAAGAGAAAGAACGTGAACGGCACTGTAGTTTTAAATCATCTTAGTGTACCCTGTATTCGATAACTATATGCTGGAGTTAAGTAAATAACATTTTAAGCGTTGAACAGCAAAATCTTATTTTCTCCTTTCATCTGTCATGGGACCATTTCAGTTTTGTTAATTGCAAAATTCATTAGGATAAATACAGGTAATTTCACTACATCATTCGAGCCAACAATACGGCGAGATCCGTGATGCATTATTAACCTTTCCGGTAGGAACTAACAAGTTAGAACTCGTATGATAAAATCGGAGAGTATTGAACTCCAGGTCTATCTGGGTGTAGATAGATCTGGAGTGTTTTGGTTTGTTTGGCCCTTTACACGTCGTGACGTGTAAGACAGCATCCACAACCGCGCCAGGATTCAAACACATGACCCATTGTAAGGCCGTCAGGTTACTAGGCTGGGCACTACGGCCGACTACAGCTTTGAGAATGCGTTTTTCGTTTTGGAAATTTGCAAGATCCCTTGTCTTCAGTTACATCATTTTACACAGTGGATTACTCGCTCTCAATACTGATTCTCGAATCATGAGTAAGTCCATTAAAAATTGAATTGCCCTAAAAAAGACACAAGATATAAAGACAAATGATAAACGCTGAATGCATCATCAGAAGAAGCAACAATATTTTTAAAAAAACATATCTTTACGGATGTTCAGTCTTACGATATAGTAGCAAGTGAAAACTCTCGATAGATTCCTAATTTGAGCATTGTGAAGTTGAGTGTGCTAATTGGATTGGATAACTGACAAATTCATGAAATATTTAAAAACGGAATTGATCTAACAACGCAAAAATTCTGAGTTCTAACTATTCCTTGCTACATTTGGTGGCACCTTTAAATACTTTTTATGCACACTGAAAACGACTACCTTAATTTCATAAAAATATCTATTGAAAATCATTGAATGGAAATACATATCTCCCCATATCGCCATGGTAACTTTCAAATGGTACTTCACGGCGCACACTTTTTGGATTGTCCCGAACATTTGGTTTCAGAAACTGATGAAGTCAACCTTGTAAATATTTCCAACTCAACATGGCACTTCTTCATGCAAATGGAAAACCTTTCGTTACTTGTTCAAAACCTTTGAATAAGAGTTAATACGGGAGAAAAAATAGAAGAGATTATTGCGAGCGGCAATTTCAGTACAATAAAACATTTAAAATTACGAAGTGATTTTTAAAATCAATTATCTTAAAACCTTATTGGATTCAGAGTTGAGTAGGCTACGAGAAAAATTAGGAAGCCATTTGGACTTTTCCACCCAGCATTTAACTAAGAGAAATCTCGGTATCGCTGAGCATATACATTGTAAGGTAGATAATCCATTTAAAAATAATCTATTTTTCACCGAATATTGTACTTTACATTGCCAAATGGACTACAAAATCTACAGAATTTGTGGTTAACCGTGCTGCTATTATAAGCAGTCCAAAGAAATTTCATCCGACTTTACCAAAAACGACGAAAATGTCAGTACCCATTATGGCTGTTAGAGGCGCGTTTATCGTCGGATCGCTAGAGAGAGAGGGAGGGGGATAATCACCGACTCACTTCCATTCATAAACATGAGCTTATCCTCCATCACCTTCTCCTGATGTTCTGATGCTAGTGTCGGCTTCGCAATACCAAAGGTGAGATGAGATTCCTCATTGATGCTTCCGAAGGACGTTCAGGATGGTTTGTTGTTTGGAATAATGCCTTCACGCGAGGGGGATAGGTTCGATACCCGGCAGCCACGGAGAGTTTGTTGCTGCAGAAACTCGATTTCTATGTCGAAGGCGTGTGGAGAAAGTTGGAGTAAAAAGAGGCTACAATGCGCCGCTTAACATCAACTACAGGAGAGTGATCTCGCGTAAGTCATCAGTGCGTATTTGGTACCTTCGATTTGTCGGAACGTTCATCAACAGAGATGAATATGTCTGCGGAACTGGTTTCACCTCTTCATGCCAGCTGTTTTTGTGCAAATCCCATTAACCCTCTTAAGTTCTTCCCCATTATTAGAATCGTCATCATATTATGTCTCTCCATAACCTCTCTCATTTTCCCGATGCTTTTCTTCTGTCTCTTCTACCGAGACTCCTTAAAATGTGGTGAATCAAATCCGCCTTCATTTTTCTCATCGCTTTCAGGAAATACCTTCCTTCATGCATTCTCAAGAGTTTGACTTTTTCTCTACCCATTCATGTTCGCAACTCTATTTCGTAGTATATACTATTCAAAACATTTTCGATGCCTTTTCATTCTCAAAGGTACGTAAACACGTCACGGAATGGTCAAAAGCACTCCGTATTAGCAGAGTACTGGATACGATAAAAAGCAATAAAATACAATAGAGGGAAGAATAAAGAATGAATAAATGAATCCCATTTGGCAGAATCGTACGATAATCTATTTTTCACTAGCTCTCTCTCTCTCTCTCTGTTCATCTCTATCTACGGAGATGCACAATATAAGATAGTAACATACGTGTGTCAGCATGCGTCGATGAATGACCTAGGTAAAAAATCTAATAGTTAGTGAGACGCAACAATAGTTTTTACATGGACCACTAATACTGAATGAAATCACTTTGTTGTTATCTACCGTAATAAAGACTGTCATGAAATGATATACCGAAACCTTGGTTGACTAGTTTCTGCCTACTTCTACTGACTACCCTGCAAGTCACCATTGGGGCGCATCCCAGGGGCTGAGTTATCAGCAAGCATGCACTAATGTTTAGAAACACTGATGCCTAATGGGGATCAAAATACAATAAGAGATACAGAACTGACTTTTATGGGCTGAATAAATCGCAAATAATAAAATTCAACATTAGCAAAACATTCCTGCAGTATAAACTGTACATCAAGCCATATCAATTTACACAAAGTGATAATAATGGTTTAATTTCTAAGCATCAGTAATAAGAATTCAAAGTAACAGCACAAGAGACAAAACTATAAAATGTAAATTTTCACATCATTCAAAAATGTTTATAAATTAGTCATACTTCGTAAATTTAGCAGTTTATGTGGACACTTAAAACAAAGTCCATTAATACATATCACCAATATCTCCACGGTAAACTCCTGCCTTATATTTCAGTATTAATAAATAAAAAAGGAATTTTCGAACCTATCGGATGCTCTCTACCTAAATTTATTTTTATGCTTTACTGTTGATGAAAGGGGCTAATTTTTAGTGTCATCTCAACCTACCCAGTTAGTATCGTGGTATCAAATTTTGCATGATATGAAGTATACACTACAACCAGAGATTTGTAAATGATTTTAAACTAAACATTTCTTAAACTTCTGACGAAACTAGGCCTAATGAAACACGAAACTTTAAACTTTGCGGCTCACCAGACCAAACTGTGGAATCTAGAAATAATTCCTCACTTTCAAGGACATCACAGGACATCTGAGTATACTTTCTTTATTGTCCAAAATATTAGAAAATGAATTCTTTGGGGAAATTCACCCTTTATATACTGGAAATTAAAAAAAATAAGATTATGAATCAGGGAAACAACTGTGACTTAATCTACCATTCATTCGACCAAACGTAAATGTTCGTACATACATCGTATGTTAGTAAAATGTATTAATAGAAATCGTCACTATCATAAGTCAACAACCCTGAAATTGCTTTGACGCGGAACTCTACTCGAGTTTCCTTTCGACTAACCTCATCATATTGACATCACTCTTCTCTTTCACATCCTTAACCACTTTAGCCTTATGTGTTATGGGATGCCCTCCTTTTCATAATTTTAAACTTTTCTACATGAATGATAAACTTTTGCATATAAATTTCAGTACCCAGCTTTCCATAGCGGTGGTCTGTAGAAATTCTCCCCATTTCTCTCGGGTCCTCAACGCATGCGTTGGCTTGCAGTGACAGAACTTTTCTGAAGCTGCTTTTGCTGTTCCAAGCGGCGAGTTCACTTCCACATCAATTCGCTGGTTGAAACATTAAAAGAATTGATGTCATGAATAGTGAACGCAAAAAGTGAAGGCCTACATAAATTGGAGAGAATTTTAAAATTTGCACAAAAACGCAGAATGCAACATTTTCACGGCAATGGACAACAACAGGACCACGTTTAAAAGACGTAAATGTGATATTCTTTGTAAATAGCTTCAATTCGGAATAGGAAAGGCATAGAACACTATAACCAGCATAATGAAGGAAAATAAGTCGTGTGTGACAGCAGTTTCAGCCTCATTACTTAATGATCTCCTGGAATATATGTGACCCGAGATGTGTGAAATCTGTCATCGGAATGCCTAGGAAATGTGTAGAATGCCTACGATCGAGCGTCAACGTAAAAAAAAGTATTGGTAATTCATATGTTGCTTAGAAATTTTGTTTTATTCAGAGATTCCTGGTGGAAAAGTATGTAACAAGCCTAACCTTGTCAATTTTCTTCCCACCGCCAACATCTGAATACATCGTTTATCTAAAGAACTTACGGAAAATTGAAGCTGTTCCTAACGACGAAATGCCTATCTGATCTGCTCGTGCTTCTCAGTCAAAGACTTGGTCCTCGAGAATCTTTAACCGGATATACCCACAAACCCCACCGAAAAGACACAAAGGACCATTTGCGAAATGATCGGTGAAATGTTTCCAAGGTTGGAAAACCGTGGTGGTTACGAAATTACACCTTTAACGCACACGTATAACAGTAGGAAGTAAGTCAAATTTTACTACCTGCTTTCAACAAATTAGAGGAAAGTAACGGGAGTCTGTAATCTATCAAGTTCATTCACCTCAGGTGCTTGAGATACAGTGGGAAATACAAGACGATGTTAAATACATGTAATGTGCAAAAAGTATGCGAAGCAACGGTCTTTCACTTCCGACACGTCCCATTCGTTCCAATTCCCTTGCTTACTCCTTCCCCTGTGATAGCTACCGAAGGAGTCAGTGGAGAGGATGCCGGTAATGGCATATATTAATCACAATTAACAGTAAATTCTATACCGTGAGCAGACTCACAAAGAGATAGGAAAGGAGATTGAAATGGGAAAAACCTTCCGCGCGTCGTTATCAACTGCGTCACGTTCGAAATTTCCCACGGTCTTTCCCCTAGCACGCTGTCAGAGAACCCAATAACTCTCGACCGTAGATCCCAATAATTCTGGAAGCAGAAATTCCGGTATCTGATTCACCGCGGCATCATGTCCAGCAGCGGTGACCACTACAGCTTGCGAGCGGAGAATCGACGAAGGGAGGTTGGCGTGGGAGGAGGCCAAGCGGGGGAGGACGAACAAAAAGAGACGGCAACCGGTACGCCGGGTAGATGATGCGGGAAAGAAAGAAATCTTATCGATCTGCAGAAACTCCAGAACGAGAGGGAAAGGGGAAGGAGATTTCATACCTGGGCGCCATACTGCCTTAAAATGTGACCGTCGAAAAACAATGAACCCGGTCGCGTTCTTTTGCCGCGTGACGACTCCGAACCGTCAGTGGAACGGAAAAAAAATACCGTGGGCTAACTCGTTTGCCCATAACCGAATCGAAAATGTGGTAAGGCGCCCCACAGTAGCGCTACCTAAATCAGAAAGTTGGACAGCGTAGGTAAACTAAAGTAAAAAACTTACTATATTAATACTATTCCTTTTTTATGCATGATATGTAGTGCATGTTTGGTGAGCAATCACCCCCTGCCACACACGCTTGTGGTGGCTTGCAGGGTATTATGTAGATGTAGATGTAAAACGCAAGGGAGCACGACGAGCACCAAACGCCACGGAGTGACGCTGCTTGATTCGTATTAATGTACAAGAGAATAAGAAATGACCTTTATTATTCAAATATGTCTGGCTCTTGCTTTACTTGCAGGTGAGGCGCTGCAATCATAGGCTTGCTTCAAAAATTATATGTTGAAACAAATGTAATATCAATATTACAGCGAGTCATTTACTGCCCCAAGTCAAGCAAAGATTGTTCAGTCCTAAAAAATTAAAAATAAATATATTTATCACGAAAAAATTAAACACTTCTTGAACAAATTTCTTCTTTAAGTATATTTAAATAATTAATATTGGATGTTTTTCTATGCCCGCAATTAATATAGGATCAAAATCAATAATCATATGGAAAACAGAGCATTTGCAATGAATTGCCAACGAGAGAACGTAAGATTATTAGACGAAATTAAGACATAATTTATAATCCTAAATATTACGAAGAAACTTTTCGTCAGTAATTTATTCCTAAAAAAGCCAAAAAAATATGTTAACGTTTCGCTTACTTGTCTATGTGGACATTAATAGAAGAGAATAATCAATTCCGACAAAAATGAACTAACTAATAAAATCTATAGTCTTTCAGAAATACATAGTACATTTAAGTTACGCGTGCCCGAACCATGGATAATAAACATTTATTCACGATCATTAACGTTTATCTAATAATTCAACTGTTGCATGTTAGGTGATAAATCATCCCTTCCAAACACCATCTAGATGGAACTCAGTGCATGTGCGTAGCTATAGATAAAGGATAACTTTTGTTAAAGGGTCATAACTTTCTCACAATACTTTGGGAAACGTATTAACCGAGCATTTTGGCTTTATAGCATATCTCTCGACAAACAACATACAAGCTAGTTTTTACGAAGGTTGTTTTAAATAGTGATTTGATCAAATGCCTCGCTGTCAATAGAAAATAAATCATGAAAACATGTCCGGCGACATTCTTCTCACTTTATTTAACACATAGTAAATTGGGCGTTAAGACCGTTAAGGAGGTGGAATTATAAATTGCTAAAAACACACATAATAGGCTTTTCATAGGCATGGGCGCCCATACAACATTTTCCAGGAGGGCCAAGACGTAGTTTTAAGAAGTGGGGGATAAGTGTAACAAATTGGGGGTCTCAGGAGTTCATTTGGGGGCATGTACTGAAGATTTGCTCTGGGGTACAATGAGAGAGGGGAGAGCTTCTGTGCTCCATATTCCCCAACCTTCCGCGGAGGATTTTACGACAAGCTCATTAAAATGTCATGGAGATGCTCATCATTAGGTTATGGCGACGATTCTTCGACGCCTCTTCTACGCATGATATAACTGCTTAGGTTAAAACAAATTTGACAAGTATAAGTCTACGCGGATTTTGTATGCATGCATGGTTTCCAGAATTATTATTTAAATATTATATTGAAATAATAATTTAATCCAGCCAAAAACAATAAATATTCATCCCGAGGAGGCGTGGGGAGGGGGGGACATGATAGTCACACTAGTTCAGTACACTTTTTTTAAATCCTTGTCTACGATTAGCTTGACCAGTGATTTCCCGTATATGTTTCCTCAGGTAAGAATATGTGTAAGTCTTATTCCATGATATTTACTGAAGTCAGCGTTTGCTAATTTGCCGTTTTTATAATAAGAGTTAGAGAGATAATCATTAAATCTCTATTTATAAAGCGGTGCAGTTTTATACATGTACAGTTTGTTGTACTAACTGGTACGTAAAGACACAGTTTAATGCGTACAACCCAGATACGACGAATTGCTGCTGAAGCCTTCATTCCAAAATAAGATGAATATTGACTACGGGACAAAACCACTTACTTATCTAAAATGTTTATCCAGCATACTTATTTCATGCTAGAGATAATCTAATAGTAAGAACCTAGTGTAGGCAATTAATTTTTTTAGGAAATCTATTATATCAATATCAGCAGAATTCGTCGATTTCATCTTGAGCACTTGAGTATGATATTGGTTATAATATTGTAGCGCCATCCTCAGACGTCTGGAGGGAATGCCAGCCTCAGTGATGGAACGCAAATCCAACGGGTAAATAAAGGGGGAACGGAGAAGATTCTCGATGGAACATAACACCGTTAATTGTTATACATTCCATGATTAACGCAGATAGCTCCACGCAGTAAGACAATGGGCGCTAACATGGAGATTGTGGCCTTCCTCCAAGCAATTCCTCTGTTACAGGAGCGGAGATCGTATGGCCACTTGTAAACGGACACGATATTGACCCGTTCAGACACAATAAAACCACGGACAAGGAAAGTGCATGAAGCTCAAGTTGTATGAATGAGGGTGCATGGGTAGAAATCTCGGCCATCACCGACCGGATACAAATTTTTTTCGAGCTGTGTCTCGCTGACCAGGATTTGCTCTGGGGTACAATGAGAGAGGGGAGAGCTTCTGTGCTCCATATTCCCCAACCTTCCACGGAGGATTTTACGACAAGCTCATTAAAAGGTCATGGAGATGCTCATCATTAGGTTATGGCAACGATTCTTCGACGCCTATTCTACGCATGATATAACAGCTTAGGTTAAAACAAATTCGACAAGTATAAGTCTACGCGGATTTTGTATGCATACATGGTTTCCAGAAGCTATAATCAATACATGAAATGTAGTTTTTAAGAAAAAACGGTAAATTCGCATCATTTAATGGAAATATACTAAAAAGGTTTTCTAATGGAAAAAATATTTTTTGTGCTTCGTAAAGCCAGCAGCAAAAAGATAGAAACATAGTATACATTTCTTTAAATTTACAATAAACCTTTAGGTGCGTGTAATATTGTAGCATTGTATCACTTTGATGCACGTTAGTAGTGCATACTTCATGACCTTGACCCCCTCCCACACACACGAGGGGTGGCTCGCAGGTTAATGCGTATATGTAGATATAGGTATTTTGAATACCATAATCATAGCACTCCTAAGTCATACTACCTACATCCTTGACAAATTATATAAATGGAATTTAAATTATTGCATGAAAGTAAATCCCTAACCGAATAATAATTAATAGATTGCATCGTAGATACTAATGGACTTGATTCACGTTGATCGGGCAATCATAAATGATACCTTTTCGTTATTTTTCACATAAATAAAATATTGTAAAATAGTTTTATTATTTAAGTTTTATGAAGTTTCTTGGAGTATATAGGTAGATAATATTGCTATAGCTACTGCATCATAGGTGTTAAACTGCATCAAAGGTGACCTCTTAACACAAGCTTTAGAATTTGCTCGCAGGGCAGTCTTTATATGTTGATATTTTGAGTAACAAACTCGATAAAAAGGTATTTTAATATTTATACCTCAGGAATTACTAATTTCTATAAGGTTGTAAAGCAACAGCATCCTATCATACACTTTTGAGCAACGTGTTTTAAAATAAAAAGTGTTTTGAAAAAAATATAAAATTCCTAACGTAAATTGATAGGGAGTTTTAGCCATAGTCTACCAAATGTTAAATACAATAAATTGCTAATATTTGATTGAATACCAGTCAGAATGATTTTTTGATTCTATACGAATCTTCAAATGCATTTTGTATGCATCAGCTGCATACTTCGAAGAGCAAATAGGCTGCAGGCAGGAGATACTACCCATCGAAAAACTGAAATAATTAATACACAGGCTTCAGTACCGATTAAAATAAATAATAGTTATTCATTATATAAACTTGATAAAATGGGTCAAAAGAGTGACCAACGAATAAGTCCTTAGCATAGTACGAGAAAAGATAAATCTACTGAAGTCTTCAAAAAGAAGACAAGACAATATGACATGCCATATCTTGGAGACAATATGAGAACCATTGAAGAAAAAGTGCATGGGAAAATGAAAAAAGAAAGTCCTCAGATGAAATCCGCAGCAAAAGTAGTGAAGTAGGAATAAGTAAGAGGATAATTATGTTAATATGAAGACGCAAGCTGATAAGAGAATCTACTGAAGAGCAGCGTCAAACCAATCTTGTGATTGTCAAACCAATTGTGTGATACATGGCAGTTAGAATTAAACTTTAAAAAATGTCTTGTAATGAATTTTTGGAAAAAGAATAGATCTCCTCCTACCACTTACAAAATAAGTAATAATGAATTAACAAACGTGGAATTCATTAAATATCTTGGAATAAGACTGACACATGATCTTTCCTGGGGTAAACACATACGTGAAATAATGGGTCAAGCGAATCGTAAACTGGGATTCGTCAAAAGAATACTGGGTAAATGTGACGATCATGTACGATAAATCAGCTACTTTTCCCTTGTAAGACCTCATTTGGAATATGCTGACAGTGTATGGGATCCCTACGAAATCGGTCTAAATAACGAACTTGAACGTGCGCAGAGAAGATCCGCAAGATTTGTAAAGGGACGGTATGATAACCTTACTCGCGTAACCAGTCTATTAAATGAATTAAATTGGGAATCATTGTCAGATAGCAGGTTAAAATTTAGACTTAATCTCTTAAACAAATTCCAAGACCATATTTTCAGTGATGATGTTAAAAATATTTTGCGGACCACAACTTACTATGGTAGACTGGACCATAATCACAAAATTAGAGAAATAGATTGCCGAACTGACAGATTCAAAATGTCCTTTTTTCCTCGTACTATTAGGGATATGAATAACGGTAAATATATCCAGTACGAGTGTAGCAATGGATAACATTGGTAGCTGCATGTTGGTATAAGGACTTATAGCTAATCAAACTAACGGCATGTTTTTGCATGTATGTTTTGCTATTTTTATCTTTTTTTAAATAGCGTAGTTTTGAACAGTATCTATACAAGTACTAATCCTTTTTCTTATGCATGATATGTAGTGCATGTTTGGTGAGAGTTCACCCCCTGCCACACATCTTTATGGTGGCTTGCAGGGTATTATGTAGATGTAGATGAATCTTTGTATTATTGACCTATAGTGATGAAACTTCGTAGCGTGGTAGCTATCTCACTAGTTACTTTTGGACGGACCACGTAACCCTCATGTTCGAATCCGGGAGATGCTTAGGACATAGTCAGGTAAACAAAAGCTGCATTATTTTTTGGGTACCAGATCTTGCTGGGAAATTTAGCGGCACAGGGAAAGCTGGGCACCTGGCCCACCAACCCTAATGAGTACATTTTTCACTCTCCGTTGGGCTCCATGTTTGAGGTAGCCTTGAGAATTTAGCTCTTCCGTAAACCGTTCCTTAAAACAAGCAAAAACTTGGGTGACAGAATTTTAACACGTTTAGATGAAATAAAATACCAGTAAAATTAAACTGAGGACCGATGCTATGGAAAAAATTACGGTATGCATTTAAAACGCATTCGCCCTGGTATTAAAAAAGAAATATATCTTCAATTTCAACTATCACCATTCTGTTATCTCATTTAAGTTCAATCAATTAAACGTCCATTAAAATCAAAGCCTTGATTAAAAGATTAAAGATTAAAACCTTGCGTCTTGGGAGGACGAAACGGGGTAAACGTGATTGAATAATTTCAACTATAACTACGGTCTAAATCTTTCAATAACATTCAAGGATAAATAAATTTTATTTACGTAACACAATATTTCCTGCTAAACTTGAGTACTGAGCACTTAGTCAAGATATGTTAGATGTACAAGACACACCGTTATAGATAAATAAGTGTTTTGTAATATACATTTAATTATTTTTTGCTGAAATTTGTCCTGATTTATAATTGTCTTCCTAGTAGTTTCTCCCAGATCGCCACGCCTTAACCTATTTCTCTGGTCGGTAAGGGTGAGCGAATGAAAAGTTCTTCCGAGAAATTCTTACTTGGGCAGACGACTTGCATTTTAAGACAGCTCCAGTAGATTGATCGAGGTTTGCACAAAATACACACACGTACGCCGTAAGGGAGGACGTCACCACTCCCAATGCGCTTGCGTGCCATATCCTGGCTAGACTGGGCAGTCATGTTGTATCCCACTAGAGGCTTGGTCGTGAAAGGAAATTTTAAATAGGGCTGAAGATTATCTCGGCCATAACGACAGAGGGTAGGCAATGCGAAAGGAGAGGCTTACAATAGACGGGAAAATAAGAGAGGCAAACGGCACTTCGGCAAGTGGTGAAAGCAAAAAAAACAAGCGTTTCATGCTAAGCGCGTCCATGCATGCGCATGGATTCACTAGATGTTGAAAACGCCAATAAAAATGGAAGGAGGCCGTAATGCGCCTTATCTTTGCGGCAAAGGATACGATCACACGCTTCCAAGATCTGCCTTCACGGATGGGGAAATGCAAACCCACATTTTGCTACCAACGCATTTTTCGGCAAAGATCATTTCCGTGTGTATTGTCAGTGTAAGTCAGTAAGTGCGGGATTTGAAAAGGAGAGAATCGCAAGAATAATGTAATTTCTTTAGCCCAAATGTAGGTACTCTATATTCCGTCTAGATAATATCCGGTGCTGAGAACCCTAGAAAAATAATTTCTGAACGTTTCCAGTCATAAAGGCCAGGTATGGAGCGCACCACGCTCCAATCACTTCAGTCTTCGCTTTTTGTAACTTTATGTGATGAAGTAAAAAGCATTTTCTGGATGCTAAATTTTAATCATGCATGTAAAATGTACTATTAACAGGAAAGGAAAGATAAATAACGTTTAAAGAAGGGCAATGTGGCTGAAGGTCCTAGTTTAATGAAACAAATACGTCAAACATCTAATTATTAAATATTCAATATCATGAAGGTATTCCAAATATTTAGCAATTTTTTACATACTCTGGTAAATATAGATTATAATAAACGAAATTATGGACTTTCCCTCAGAAAACGGATTTTTGTATGCATAACCACGGTAGCACTGACAGACTGATTACAAACTCGCGAAGAATATGAGAAGGGACAACGACCCAAACTTTGTTTTGCGTGGGCACATTTTGATTAGCTCGTATATTTCCATAAAACAACATAAAACGTTAATTAAAATAGATGTATGTGATATAAGACAACATTCTCCGTCGTACCACTATAATTTTTTGTAGCATCCCTTTGCACGAGATTTGTCCAGAATGTAAATGATATGCAATGAACGGGCGATTTGTAGATAAGTAGAACAAGAATGAACATCTAAGCCACGTGAACGCCTAAAGAGTCGTGCTTAAATAAGTAATTGTTTGTTATCTTTTCGTCTCAGCTGAAGCCTAAAGACTGTTTGGCTGTCACAACATGAAAAAAAAGGTTGCATCTCAAACATCTCTAAGATAGCATAATTCGACAACCTTGTGCTATAAATGAGGTCATTCGCGCTTGGAGTGGTGCCGGCGGAGATACCGTGAAAAATTGATAAAATAGTGGGGCTACGTCTATCCATCAGAACAGTCTCGAAAAGGAATTCAGAAAGGTTACCGCGACGAATGTAGAGGGACTCGTGTTGTGGGTGATCATAATTTTGAGTCATGGTCTCGGCGACTCTAATCAGCGTATCCATAAGGTCCGCTGCTGCACAAAACTACCAGTCTGACAAAGCTAACCAACCACATATAAATATTAACATACTTTTTAAAAGTAACCGAGGTCCTTTAGCACGCCACAGAACACAATTTTAATTTTATTTCTCCTTTTACACTATTGTTCCGTCAACCTTTGTCGTCAAATTCTCCTTATTTTTTATTATAATTCAGTTCCAGGCCATAAATTTCGATTTAGTTTCCTATGCTGTGTTCCACGACACTAACCCTTACGTCAAGAGCTTAAATTCTTTCGTCTTTCTTTGGGGTCTATAGTGCAAATCCATTGCTCGCTCGCAAGTTATTTTAATGTATAATCTCCAACTAAATAGGTTCTCTCTGAGGACTATCAAAAAATGTGAAAAGGAAATTTGGCGTGAGCCTCCCACATGAAAACTTATAGCAATCCTACTCTAGGTACAGGGACGTAGCCAGGGAGGGGGGGCTTCAGCTCCCCGAAATTTTTTCCCAATAATTTTGTTGTTCTGATTTAACTGGGCATGATAATCGGGATTCCACTGCATATGATTCAAGTGTTAAGTGTCTTGAAACGTGATAATTAGTTTGATGTATATGTTTGGTTAATAATTGTTCTTTTCAATCTGATATGTATGTATGCGTTGAACTTCAAGTCTGGGGCAGGTCAAATTAACTTCTTTCTCTGAGGCACTTGTGCTATTTTGAAATTCAGCAGGTAACGCCGTAAAGGTTCTCGCGGCAAGTTCGCGGTCCTTCAATTTGTGATATAGTATGTGATACTTTACCGCTGAGAAGAGATAGGAATGAGCACTGTAAAAGTAAATACCAAACACTGAAAATAAAGGGAAGAGATTTGTAACATGTCGGCACCGATCACATACTACTTGGTGTTAACTTCGGTCTTAACCTATTGAACATTGGCGCCATGCGCACGACATCGAATATTTTGTGGCATGGTCTAGCAGTTTGAGCTCATCTATTTCCTTTAAGGCCTCTAAAATTCCACAGGGAAAGATGACGCCTCGGTAGTTTAATTGGTTAAAGCACCAGGCCGGTCAGGGGATATGGGTTCGAGTCCTGGTCAACGGGAATGATTTTTTTCTCTGTGGAACTTCAGCTATTGTGCTTCATGACAAGGCAAGCAGTGAACTTTACCACTGAGAAGAGATAGGAATGAGCACTGTAAAAGTAAATACCAAACACTGAAAATAAAGGGAAGAGATTTGTAACATGTCGGCACCGAACGGTCAAGGGTGATTTGCTTTAATTTACGCTGCACTAGAGTTACCCCCCTCGAAGCAAATTTCTGGCTACGTGCCTGATTAGGTAGGTTAGGTAGGCAACGAACTAAGTTTGGTGCGCTCAAATGGCTAAGGTTGTAATGTACAATGTTGATTGCACCCTAAATGCTACGATTAGCTGGCTATTTTGAAGATTACATTCAATTTATTCGTGAATATTCAAACGCTGGACAAAGGATTAACTCTTAAATGTAGTTTTATAAATTTTAAAGCTTAATAAAGTTCTCCGCGACGAAGTTTTTATCGTAAAGTCTACACTTGTCTTAATTTTAAAACAGGCACAACATCCGGGTCCAAGGTGGGAAGCAAACTCATGTGCTTGGGTTGCCAAGCCCAGTATGAGGAGGCTACCTCGGCTGTTAATGATCATGTTTTTGATGTAAGATGAACGACAAAAATAATCAATTCCTATATCCTGCCTCGTGCATTTTTCTATATCCAAACGTGAATACAAGCTGTATCAATATCAAATAAAAGTTTAAGCAATCACTAAAATTGACAGTCATTGTGAGAGCAATATTCGCAATTCGCGAAGAAAAATTCATTCTAAAAGTTCCCTCTCAATTAATTTACCATGTAACTATGTTGTAAGGCAGAAGTAATTTTAAGTGTGTCAAAATTCGCTAATTATGTGTTTTAAATTGACTTTTCTTCTTCCACCACCTCCATTTCGTACGATCATATCATCATTAAACAATGTATCATCATTTGTAATATAATCATCGTATATCGAATATGCGTTAGGAAATATTATTAATGTAAACCGCATGCATTACAATTTTACCAATTAACCGGGAGACTCATGAAATACTAATGCACTTGTTAAATATTTCTCAAGACAGTAAATAGTGTATCACATGCTCTTCTGCTGGCCGGACATGTAAAATATATACACTGGTCCGCGAAATTAACAGATTAGACTTAAGCACAACTAATCCTGGGGAATATCACAAATATATTTCAAAACGTATAATGCCAACTGATCCGTTAGTTTGTTTCAGTCCCGACCCTTCAATGGAGGCGGGTAAGGATTTAAAATCCACCCTCCTTAAAACTGCACTCCTGCCTACTCTTAACTTCTCACCTGAAATTTCTATAAATCTCTTGACTACCCTGCAAGCCACCTCGAGGGTCTGTCCTCACATGAATGTCGTCAGTCTTCCACTGTGTTATGGCATTGGATTTTTTGGTGGACTCCTTGCTAGACATTTTCAAATATCCCTGTATGCTTTCCATGAAAATTATTTAAATATAAGATAACTTAGAAAGTTGGAACAAGCATACCACCACTCCAAGATAGTGACGTAAATATGAGTGAAGCAATTAATACTCTACAGGCCATCGTATAAGCTAGAACAGTGACACACTGGTCTGACTGACACTGACACACAGCCCATTTGTTGCAGGTTTCAGTTCCACTTAGATCATGGTTTTGATTGTCCTTGGGTTAAGGTCTTTGGCTAAACGATGGGGTTGAGCAGCCATTAGAGAACCTAAAAACCAATAATTCTACTACTGGCAACTGTACGATATGGTAATTGGTCATTCTGCTCATTAAGTCGTCCCTTTTATTTGGCAAAACATTATAGATATAATCGGCAAATATTTGGTAAGGTAGTAGAATCTTGAACTGCAACAGGAATGCGTTCGAAACAGATTTAAAAAAAGTAATCCCTTTCGGCAGTTGAATGGCATCCAATACCTCTGATAGAATGCGACCGAAAAAAAAATTAGAAAGTGGCCATTCTGCATTCACTGCCGATCGAAAAATGTCGCTCTCCGCAGCCCCCTCTTGTCGCGGAGGCCCCACAGATACTTCCTCCCCATTTTTCAGCCATCGCCGCAGTAAAACATTCAATGGAAGACAGCTTGGAGAACGGCCAGACGTGGTCATTCACAAAAATGCTTCCGATCGTTCTCTCAAAAATGGACAAATGAACGTCGATTTCCATTCGAACACGCAAACAAGTGGAAAATCCTCCGGTGGAATTTTCTCAAGAAAATTGATCAAAAGGAAAAGCCGACCGAAAGAAATTGAGCCTGTGGCTAGTTCATCGAGAGCAGGAACGAAAGGCAAAGGAGGAGCTGAATTGGAGTGTAACGGAAAATAAACGATTCAATGGAACTCCAAGATGGAACATCTAACTCGCATTAATTTTTCTATACGGAACAAATCTATTCTTCTTGAAACAGCATAAACTGTGTGTTGTTAAAGAGAACCTATCTTTGAGCAACTTTTTTGCCCTGTCAATTAGGCTACATTGTTTATTAATTTCAGTTTTAGAGATGCTACTAAATCTTTCACTATCTTTGGTATATTACATGTACATGCGTAATACCGTGCAAAACACCATTAAGGTATGTGGCTGGGGTGAATTAACACCAAACATGCATTTCATATAATGCATTAAAATGATAGATAAGTAATTATATTCTAGTCTAAGTTTCACAATTTAAAAAAAGAAAACTATGCTATCTTTTGAAACAGTTGTATTTATACCATTGGATATGTTTACATCTATTTATATCCTTAATTGTCGGCGGAATAAGTGCACCACTTATATTAGGCGGAAAAAATATACCACTGGGTTTAAAATTACACATTCTGGATATATCTCAAGGCTGAAGAGCAATTTCACTATCCATGATAATACAATTGCATTCTTTAAATTTTGTTTTCATTCCCTTTTTTCCACTCTTTTTTCCCACTCTTTTTCCACTCAGTCTACTCAACTTTTCATCAGCGTACTATATGTTACATATAGAAACCGCAATGAAGACTGAAATTTTGGAGAATAATTACGTGCCTAAAACTTTTCACATGCAATTTTTTTTCTGGATGAATTTATTAAAATGCAATAAATCATGAACTGTCACACAGGACTTCAGGTCATATAACAATGTTATATTCGCAGGAAACCTGAAATAATTATTGGAAAAAGGACAAAAGTAAAACGACGGCTTTGACGAACTTTAGGGGATGGTGAGGATGTCTGAGAGCTGAATGACAGCCATTTATTCCGTAGTGTGATGTCAATCTTGATAGATGCCTTTTATTCAGCTCATCCAGTTAAAAAAAACTATCATTTCCGGCCAATTGGTAAATTCTTGATTTCCCACTCTTTGAGTCACGAGATTCGAAACACGAACAGTGGTCAATTACGAATGTTTATGTGATCACGTAAAGAATGCAACCCGGCCCAGTTTCATCACTACCCGTTTTCATACGAGAGGAGTTTCCCGTGACAAAGGAAAGCTCGAAAATTAAGCATCATGGAGGGACCATTTTTTTATGAAAGACATATGAATGGTTAAATTGTCCTTTAACGAATCTGGCAACATTTTCCAAATAAGACTTATCCTGCTGCTATACTGATATCTTTGCGAAGGTAAATTTTAATCATGAACGTAGGATCAACCTAAACACAAAAAGGGTTAACGTAATATCAGTTTCATCCTCACTATTCCATCCTATCTTCTGGTTGAGGATTGGTGTTGCCATTCATAATAACCGATATTAAAGTTTTGGTACATTGCTTCGGAGCCAAAATTGTCATTCTATGGCAAAAACCGGGTACTCCAGGACAAAACCATCCAAAGAATGTACTTCAGCATTCACTAGTACAAAACTGAATTAATTCTGTCCATTAAAGGAGATGCTAATACAACCAAGCGGATCCTATCCATACCTACCTTTGCTTTTAGACGTAGGTAAATACGTTTCCATTTCTTTTTTAACATACACTCACATCTCGTTTATGCTAAACTGATTGTAAAATTTAACGGTACTTCAAATTAGCTTCATCAATAAACAGATGTAAATGAGGCGGTATCATAAGCCACAAAATCCCTTAGTTGTATGTATATTTAGCACTCCCATTTAAACTCGATCTTCTTGTAACAAATGAATTGCGTCATTCTCAGTTTGATACGAACTAATACTAGGTAGCTTCTAGAACCTAGGAAACAAAAAAAGGAACAAGCAGTTATATGCTGTAAAATCATCACATGATTAGTACTATTTCCGCAAAGGCTCGGAACGGAACAAAAAATGTAAATCATAATTTCGGTACGTGAAAGAATAATTTAAGAGGATGAAAAGATGGTTTGCTAAGACCATTAAACTCAGCTCCTGGATTTCATGGTGCCATGAATCTATTTTTCTTACGACGGCAATAAAATACAAGCAATTTTAATTCGAGTTCAGGCTGTAATCAAAGAAGGAGATAACTTAGAGTGTAGAAAAGCTATTTTTATATTTTTAAAGAACTGTTGAAAGTCAAAAAACTAGTTAAAGCCCTTATTGCAGTCAGATAGGAATTAAAGCTGAAGTATAATTTTTTACCTCAGGCTAATTAACTGGCATAAGAAAACCTGGATCAGAAATACTTTTATCCAAAGAGTAAATTTCGCAAGATTTACAATATAAACAACAGTATTTAAACCACTTCTTTTCCTGATTTTTAAAGATGATATTATTGTGACTTAATCTATCATGTATAACTTACTTACTATATCATTGGTTAATCAAAACCTCAAATACAATTACTGGTGATTAGGGATAAATATGTTGAAAACAGATAATTGGTATGTTTACCCAAGTGCTTCATTCGTAGTTGGAAACGTAGCCTTATCATCATGTTCTAAACTAAGAGTCAAAAATATCTTTTAAAACCTTTCTAGAACAATTCAATATGTAGACTGGTTATAAGTAACCTGTCTAAAAATTGTCTTTTGGGCCACAGTCAAGCTCATCTACATATACATCTACGTAATCACCTGCGATACACCGTAAGGGTGTGTGGCAAGGTGTGAAGATCACCAAACATGCACCATTTACATGCAACTAAGAGCTACCAAGACCTACTTGGATGCAACTGTCATACCTACAGCATTACAACTAAGCATACAGCGTAGAGCTACCATGCAAATAACCATACAGCAAAGAGCTACTATGCCTCTAAGAGCTACCACCACAGATTACTCTAGCAATTTTTCACTTACTTATCCATTTGCTATGCTGACTATTAAGTTTTCAAATGGTGCGTGGGTAAAAGGACATTTTAAATCTATCGGTACGACAATCTATCTATCTAACCTCTAATATAAATATTAAGGACTTAAGAAAATTGAATAATGCATGCAAAAACCGATAACACACCACAGGAGTCAACTCGAGGTCTCATAAACCGACAGACTCAAAAGATCCATTCATTAGACGACTTAGGTTCCGCAATTCACTAAACATGCATTTCTATTTTCCGCAATTTACTGAGCATATATATTTTAATAGAAAGAACGTCGGAGCCAAAAAAAATATCTTTCAGACCCCAAAGAGAAAGACGATTCAATGAAGCGGGAATTCAGAGCTGGCGGAATCCCGAAGGAAGAAGTAATATTTTTGACAGAGAAAATTAATTTGCGTCTTCCTTGGGATTGAATCGCGCGTCAAGATATCCTTTTAACCATAATCTTAGGAGCTACCACGCTCGTTAGCGGAATACACTTGGTTGGAAAGTCACGCATCTCTTGATTCGGCGTCAATCTAACAGATTAAGCGTCATCATCAATAGAGAAGGGACAGGAGGGAAAAGATTCGTCATCGAGATCACGTCTCAATTTCCCCGCCTGAAAGACTATCCTGAGGTACAAATCCCACTTTATCGCTAAAGGCACGCAGTATGTCACGTCGGCCAGGCGTTGAATTTCCTCCGCGCTTAATCCTCCCCCATTATGTCTCGCATCAAGGCCTAACGGCTGCCGCATCAGTTCCACGTCGGAAGAACATCGCCCGCTCATAGATTTCCAGCGTCTATCATAATCTCCGGTCATAGAACAATACGATTATCCGGACGGCCTAAAGCGGTGACGCTAAATGTGCTTTTTTTCATTCGGGTCTCGGAGGAGATAGTCGGGGCGAATGAATTATTTACGCAGATACACGTAGCGGTGCAGCTCGCAGCTCGTTGAGACACACAGAGAGAAAGCACTCATATGTCCAGTGATCACGTCCGCGCTCGGATCTATGTTTGGAAGACGTCCTTCGGAGTCGGAGGGGTACTTGAGGACACGAAGGTATCGGGATGGGCGTGGTACACAAGAGGTCTCGCAAGAGCATGAGCTGGCAGCGAAAGATTTAAAAAAAAGTAATTTCCCACCTAGTGCATTTTTTTCCACCCCTTTCCCGGTCTCCGTTAACCCCTGAATGGGCAGAGCGTCTGGGAAGCCACTCGCAGGAGATGCCCGTCGGATGAACGGGGGATGGAGATGAGACCAGCCAGCCGTTGGGAAGTTGCTTCGAGGGAGGGGGGAGGAAGGGGATGGATGCGGGAAAGGGAAATGAGGTGGACGTGACGAAAGGCTCCCTCTCAACCAGATAAGAGAGCTCGGCCGAGGGCGCAGGAGGACGGCCGAGTCAGACGCGATGGATAACCCTCCGCAGGACCCCCTCTTGCGCGAGAGGAAGCGGAGGCTCGGAGGAGGGTCACGTGACGCGCCGAAGGGTCAATGGAGGAAAGGTGGACCATGGCGAGGGAACGGGCGGCACTCCAGGGCGTGGAATTTAGCCATCAGAGCCGTGAACAGAATCTTAAGCGACACAGGCGTTTCACGGGAACCAGCCAAACTTTCAGCCGGATAGCTACAGGCGTGGTTTAAAAATATCACCGTCGATTATTAGAAGTGCACCACCACCACACGCCTTATTGAACGAAAGACGCATTTTGAAGATGCTTTCAACAATCAGGCATAGGGTCTAACCGCAGCACAAATTGTTAAAACCATCATTTCTTTGACTCTCCCTTGTATCAAGGCTTGGCAAAAAATACTATGCAAATTAAAGGGATGGGTAATTTACATGGCATAAGCCACTGCCGCCAGAAACCGTCATAGAAAATTTCAAGTAAAAATTCCATTTCACTTCGGACAATTCATTAAATATTTACTATATTAAAGGATCCCGATTCGTATAGACATTAAATTTAATATTAACAAATAAAAACTACCTACCTAAATTTTTTCATTTCAAATTGGCTCCTCTCTATTCGGAAAAAGCAATCTCTTTAAACAAGCAGTCGGAAGCAATGGTCACTTCTATAAAGGCATCTTATTTAAGGTTGACCGAAGAATAGGAGGTAGACAAAAGGTGGTTTATGCAGTCTGCTCAACGGAGTGGTTTCTGGCTGCAAAAATGTGACCCTGGAGATCGATATGGTGATGGCCTCAAGTAAAAAAATGTTATTGGGGAAGGTATCGGAAAACACCCACCCCACAATTACATTTGTCTCTTTTTTAATGACGAGTAAATAGCAATGAATGGAAAGTAATACTAACGACGAGGTTCTTAGAAGAGTTAATGTAAGAAGGAAGTTGATGGAGGGAGTAAGGGAGGCAGACAATGATGGATAGGACAATAATAGGTGCCAAAGGTATTCTCAAAGTCGTTATGCGTTGAAGAATACTATGAAAGATTGAAATGAATTTACATATTGTACGAGGTGAAGAGGCAAATAATTATAAGCATCACCAAAAAAACTGTCTAAATGGCACGAAAAAATAAAGAGGGATGAAAAGTAAATCAAAGTAGTAATAATGATAATTACAGAATATTCAGTATTTTCCACGCCATTTATTCAATTAGCCCAACCTAGCTTACTTGTAATTTTCAGAACCTTTACCGGGTAACCAATTATTCCGCGAAGCTAGTTAGCTAACTTTCAAATTCTAGATAGGTCTATCAAAAACTACTCGATTCAATAAAATTCAAAATGGTGGAATTAACGGGAATGCAACTTTACAAAAGGGCTGGGACTACGAGTTAAGAAAAATAAAACGTTTGATGAAATATAAGACTCCTGTTTTCTATGGTGCGTTTCTACAAAATGCATGACAAGCGTTCCATTTGTTCAAAAATTGCTATGCAACATCAATGAACAGTCGATTATTTGTGAACTTCTCAGTAATGCAATATTATGATCTGGCTCAGTAACGTCATTTTCTTTGAACCAAATACAGAATTGACCCCGAATAAAATGAAATAAATATTAGAAAGATAACGCAGAACGCAGTAGCATAGGCTCATGCGGAGCCTCTTGGTTTTCATCTTATTTTTAGATCATCCACCTGATATGAAAATCACGAGCCAAAATCAGCAGTCTATGCTGCATTTACTAATGGATTTTCATAGAATGAAACTTTTAGGTTATCCATTACGATGGATGCATTTACAGCAGAGTCTCGACCAAAGCAGCTCAAGACTCACAACGATTGTCTTTACGTTACGGTAAAACGTACTGCTGAGATTAAGAGAGGTGGATCATGCGAAATCCAATACCATCAAACATAAACCGGATACTTATTCCAATCATAAATAAAATATCCAATATGAAAGGATCCGAAAACGAACTTCTTTATGCTCATGTCAATAATCAAAATTAAAAGGGATCACGTACTTAATGCCACCTCAGGTAAGAGAAACAAATAACAACAAATTTTAAATTTAACCAGTACTAATTCTAATATTTAAGCAACTCACGTTTATGTATCTCAGAAACAGAGCCATCAAAACACTTAATAGGTCAGTGGCACAAAACGATCTCGGGCTGAACTCTAACGGAACGACTGTATTCTTAATAAAAGCACAATGATGAGGGTTCTTCTAAGAAATACATTCTGCTTCGACGAATCTCAGTTGTGAGAAATTTCAGTCATGATACCTGCTCTCGTCCCCAAAACGTTTTCTGGTTGAATCAACTAGGTCGAGGTTTTGAAATAACTTCTAGCGTTCAAGACGATTTGTCAATCTCCTTTATCTACATCGTCACTAAGTATTCCAATCACTTTCACCAAAAGTCGGTACGCATTTGACTGATTGTTAGGCATAGGAGACGAAAGGAAAAATTCTAGTCACCATTGCAAAAGGGGAAAAAGAGATAAAAGAACACAGGATGTAAAGCTACAGCCTCGATAATAACATGAAAGGAGTCGCAAAACAAAGAGCACAGAGTGGGAAAGGTAGAGAGAGGGAATGAAAAGGCAGCATGGTGTGCAAGCGTATGGAGAGTTTACAAAAGCGGGCACAAAAAAAGAAGCGGAAAGAATAAGAAAGTGTGGAAGAGAGGAGGAAGATGAGACAAAAGAGTGGGGTCGGATGAAGGAGAGGGGAATAAGATAGGAAGGAAACAGGCTCGTACAGACAAATGGCTTAATTTATCCCCGACAGGTTATATCGGCGAAGTGGGCGTCTAATATATCTCTAGGCGAGGGGTGGGGATGGGTGATAGCGAGGAAGAGAGACAGCGGGGGGGCCTGCGAAGGAAGTGAAGGGGTTGGGAGTGGGGGAGGGCTTGGAAAAAGAAGGGGGTGGAGAAAGTTGAGACTGCCGGGTGGGCCTCCCACCCCCGCTGTTCCCTTCCTCTCCTTCCCCCCGCTCCTCCCCTGCTCTTTTGAGGAAGACGGGGGAAGTTGGGTCTTGGTGGGTGTGATGGTGGAAAGGAAGGAAGAAGCTCTATGGTCCATGAGTTACCCTCTCCAAAGCTCAGCAGGTGAAATGTCCGCAAGAGAACTCCACTGCGCCGAGGATGTCCAGTTAGAAAATATATATGAGGGTATGGTGCTAAAAATGTACGCAGCTACGAAAACGATACATATTCCTCGTAGCACTCTTACTCCACCGTCTGGATCTGAATACGTGATCAATAAATATCAGTAAAATTTTGGGATTAAGGTTATTATGCTGGTGTAACTACCCTGAGATCCCACAACTAGGAATCTGAGGAATACCTCATATTCTCCTGATGGAACAGGCTTTTTACAAGAAAGAGGTAATATAACAGAGAATATTTAAATCAAAGGCAATCGTTAATAATTGCCAATCGATTTGGAACAATTTCCTTCATACTGTTAATAACAATCCGCAAAAACGTTTTTCGACAGTTACCATTAATAAAGTTCGTCATCAATTCATAAATAAATGGTTTTTTTACCCGAATGAAAGCATACGTAAAGTATTCAAAATACGCCAAAAAAATCATAATTCTAAGGCTTCCAATTGCCAATGGATCACACTTCATCTTTCAAACAATCACACTAGGCATGATTTCTTCTCTCTAAAAGGTAACTTAATCAAATTCGGATATAACATTCACAAGATACAAATAGCATTGATATTAGTGTGCGCATATAAAAAAATTTATGTTCCAGATTAAATGCGTTGTAGAGTTGGGGTTCGTTCATTTATTCAGCGACGGGTTTTTAAGTCAGTGTAAATTTTAACAAGCAAACAAAGATTTGTTTCACGAAATGGCATAAGCGGTTGATATCAGTGAATAATATGCAAGTTATTTTAGAATTATTATCCGACTGGCAAATTTAAAATTGCACTTACAACATCAATTAATAGAACCTAAGACGTTTAAAAATATCTCCCATTTCTTCATTCTTTCTAGAGGACACTTACTTGAGTCCTATCGTCATCAGCTACTATTCAGTATTACAAATGGCATACAACAAGGTTGATAAAATTTCCCGCTGTCAAAAAGATTTGAATATTCGCTAGAGCATATTAAAATATTGTTCTGCTGAATTCATTGTTAAGAATACATCTACATCTATATAATACCCTGCAAGCCACCATTAAGGCGTGTAGCAGAGGGTGAATTCTCACCAAACATGCACTACATATCATGCATAAAAAATGATTAGTATTTATGTACTGTTCTAAAAGTCACTATTTAAAAAAAGGTATAAATAGCAAAACAAACATGCAAAAACATGCTGTTAGTTGGGTTAGCTTCAAGTCCTTATACCTGCATGCAGCAACCAATGTTATCCATTGCTACACTCGTACTGGATATATTTACGGTTATTCATATCCCTAATTGTATGAGGAAATAAGGACATTTTGAATCTGTCAGTTCGGCAATCAATTTCTCTAATTTTGTGATTATGGTCCAGTCTACCATAGTAAGTTGTGGTCCGCAAAATATTTTTAACATCATCACTGAAAATATGGTCTTGGAATTTGTTTAAGAGAGTAAGTAAAAATTTCAACCTGCGATCTGACAATGATTCATAATTTAATTCATTTAATAGACTGGTTACGCTAATAAGGTTATCGTACCGTCCCTTTACAAATCTTGCCGATCTTCACTGCACACGTTCAATTTCATTAATGTTAAAGTTCATATAGGCGTGTATTAAAAATTCTCCAGAAAAATGAATTCATAAAAAGAGTCAAAGGTGATATCAACGATAGATCGCATTCAGGAATATATTAAACTCTTAACTTTCATAACTCATTCGTGAGAATAACCGAAATCCATGACCAAAAAGGGTGCCGTTTAATTTGGAAAACAGACTTAGGCAGGTTCTTACACATATAGTGGATTGCCTAAAACAGATTTTTTATTTAACAGCGCATACGAAAGAAACCTTGGCTTGCTTCCTTTCTCTCTCTTAAAATACCCTTGCTTTAAATACTATAGTTAATGCAAATTATGAAGGGTTCCACTAGTCAGAAGCATATAATTACTTCTTAGTTTCTAATCCTTTACAGTCGTGTAACTTCTCCAATGGCTGTTGAAGATTCATCACCTGACTTACGTCCCTGAGAAAGGTTGTAGGGTATAATATTGATGAAGATGACGTTGCTCAACAATTTGCTGGCTGGCTTAAAAACTTGCGAAAAACCATTTTTTTCCTAAAATAATCCAGGTGAGAAACAGTTGACATTATCGTTTATTACACAGAAAACCGAAAGCTGGGAATTACGTCCCTCATTAAAGAACGAGTATTTTGCGAAGTTATTTTTCTCAAATCAAATTATGATGGTTCCTTATAGCAATGAAATAAATATTTCATTTAGTATAAATAACCAAACGGTTATATGGATTTTAATTGGAGAAACAAAACAAAATTAAGGAAATTATATGAATCGATATTAATAATAACAGAATAACGAAAATGTCATTGAGTTGCTTTTCTATAACTACTTAAGGGAACCCAATGACTACTAAGGTAATTTGTGCCACTTAAGAGAGGTGGGTAATTGGGCAAAGTGGAATTTTTCAAGGAATGAAAGCAGTGTGGAGAAAAACCGTTAGCATTATCTTGAAGTCAGTGAAAGGAGCCTAGGGATCCACGACTTAGCGTCTTACGGAGAAAGTACTGATCTCCAAGTGCTATCCACAAGACACACAAGTGGGGACCGGTATACCAAGGAAAAAACTCTCACTGCCGGGGTTCGAAATCGGGCCCTCGGGATGGGAGGACAGTATTCTATCCACCTCAACAAACCGATTCCCAAATCATTAGTGTTCACGAACCCAGATCATCGATACCGGAAAGTACTTAGAAGAACTTAGTATCCAAGACTAATTTTTATCTTGCATGGATTTCTCACGGGTATTCAGAAATCAAGATTTTTCACGAGCTACCGAGCAGTGCATTGCGACGAACAAGTCGTAAAGCAGTCCCGCCGAATTGGTCACTGTCAAGGCGGAGGATAGTCCTCTGTGGAATAGTTTCCCAGGCGTACTTATTACCAGATTACGCTGCTCACTTTCAACACATCCTTCCATTAAGGGAAAATATTAAGAAGAACTGCATTGCAAAAATATATGCATAGGATTTCTGAATAAATTTAGCGGATCTAATTATTTGTCATGAGTTGAGGCATTTAGAACCTAAAATTACACGAAAATGTTCATTTCCTACATAATGGCTCACAAATATGGGTTTTATGTAAAAAAGATTGCAATTTTTAATGCAACATCCAGCCGACGGCAGGAGGAGGAAAAAATAATTAGTAAATAGAGCACAAAAAAGAAATGTTGCCCAATAATATTCACTAGGTGGCTATAAAGCTTTGGAATTCAGCAAAGAATCTTCAGAAAAGGCATTAGAAGTATGCTCCAATATCTTATTGACATTAAAAGTGACACTGGCAGAAAATGAGGACAAAAAGTGTTTGAATGGCGGCGTAAGATAAATACTGAACGGATTGACAGGGTTACTAATAAAAAGTACATCTTATGAAAAATACAAGCTGACCCGGCCACGCGTTGCTGTGGCTCATTCTGGTTAAATGGAAAGCGCACGTTTAAAGTATGTTTAATTTCACAATTCTTATGGGTATACAATATATCTCAGCTGATCGATTGTTTTGCAGCTGGACACGCATATTTGTATATAATTTTAACGTCTTTACATGTCGTCACAAAGTAGAATATTTCAGGCAAGCATTTATTTCATCCGCTAGTGTCAATCGAGGAATTACAGGTAATGTTTGCCTGAAATGTCGTGCAAGCAATATTAATGCGTTCTCAAATGGTCTCAGGATTCAACGGAAATCTTGCAATGATCGATCCAGAGCCTCGAGCGATGCTTTGTGCACCATTGTGCATTCATCCCAAGCAATAAGTTGGCATTTCTGAAATATTTGTCCCATGCCGGATGATTTGAATATGTTGCACGTGAGTGTTTCAATGAATTGCAAGTTCAATGGGATGCACATCCCGTCTCCAGTGTCGATATTGTATTCTCGATATTGTACAAACCTTCATGGAGTGAACAAAACAACTAACCAAAGCTTCATGGAAATTGGATGAATGTTGTGGTAATGCATGAAGTTATCAATATTGTATCGATACAGTATCGATATTGTAATGATACTTTATAAAACTTTGATAAAAAAACACCTAAATAATTTCACCTCATTTTTGTATCAGCAATGTATCGATGTATCCATATTGTATCGATATTATATCGATACAGTATCGACATTGAATTATCGATTTTGTAGAAACCTTCGCGGAGCGTACTCAATAACTTTCCAAAGTTTCATGGCGATCCGATGAATGGTGTAGTAATGCATAAAGGACAAACACATTATATACATTCGATACGTATCGATATTGCAACTATACATTCCTTTTAGAAAACTAAATAATTTCACCTCAATTTTGTATCAATAATGTATCAATTTATCGATACTTTAGCGATATTATATCGATAAAGTATCGATATTGAAATATCGATTCCGTAGTCCTCTTTTCGGGAATGTACTCAACAACTTCCCAAAGTTTCATGACGATCCGATGAATGGTGTAGTAATGCATAAAGGACATACACACACACACACGTATTGTTGAACCTAGTGCACGCTCTCCACAAGTGCTCCTGCCCACAAGTGCTGCCCTTATTGCTGCACTCCGAGAGGTCCTTCAAATGACCACGAGCAGAGCCTACAGAGTTAGGATCCAGCGGCTACTTGCCGCTCTAACGAGGCCGTAGGAAGGATATCTTTTTACAAAATTCCCCCCTCTCCTTTTTTTTCTATTTCTTTTTTATCCATATTTTTGTAATTTATCATTTTTTTAAATCTTTTTTTTCTATTTTCTTTCTTCTCTTTTTTTATTTATTCCTATTTATATTGCCTTAAAATTTTTAAAATCCATTTAGCCTGAAATGTCTCAACTTTCATTTATGACCTTGAATACCAGGTCAATTCGCAGTCAGTATAAATGGGCACAACTCACCTTATTCATCAAGAATCATGCACCCGACATCCTATTCCTGCAGGAAACAAACACGCAGCATCCAACAATGCCAACCTTGGACACCTATCAATTCTACTTTTCTCCACCTCAAACTACAAGCACAGGCACAGCCATAGCAATCAAAGCAAGCAATTCCCTTCACCTAATCTCATCAGAGGTCATCGTTCCTGGATACGCACTGGCAGTTGTCGTCAAATTTCCGCCTCCAAATCCATCCACATATATTCTCATTTCATTCTACGGACCACACGAACAGAATAGAGCCATCGACGTCACCAACCGCGTTCATCAGTATATTGTAACCACCTCACAAGCCCACGAGAAGCCTTCCATAGTCATCGCTGGAGACTTCAACACCACCCTCACACCGCTAACGGATAGGTCCAGTGGCTGGGAGAGACATCCGAGATTCGCCGATTCCCTCCAGAGGTTGATCGCACACCACAATCTCGAAGACTGCTGGAAAACTATCCACGGAGACGCCCCAGGCCACACCTTCCTTACTCAGAGTGGGGATGGTTCACGTCTGGACAGATTGTACCTCTCTTCCCAACGGACCTCACAACTCTCCAAAATAACATTACTGCCCTCCTTCTCCGACCACAAGGCCGTGATGATGCACCTGCGCACATCCGCAAAGAGATATAAATCTCCGTACTGGCGATTCAAAAATTCCCTCCTATCCATCCCCACCTACTGCGAACTTGTTGCTTCACTTCTCCAGGGACTGTTAGCGCATCCAGACATCGCGATAAATCCGATACTGCTGTGGGAGAGATTGAAGGAGGAGATTAGGGAACACAGCTTTATTTTTGAACGCCTTCATCGCCGCCCCCCCGACCAACATTTCATTGACGGACAGACGGAGAGGGAAGCTAGGGAAATAGTCGCCAGGGTAGGGTGGGAAGAAATACTAGCAAATGATTCCCCTGCCGCGACGCACCTGGCACAGTGGGCAATCAAGACAGGCCCCAAGCCCCTCCTCACCCTTAACATCCATGGGAGAGCCGTAGAAAACTCATCGATTCTGGCCTGTCACGTGAGGGACCATTTCCTCAGATTATACAATCCCACCCCCACAACAACGACCGATGAACCAATCGACCAGAGTGCCTTCCTTTCGACGCTCGACGCTCTGGAGGAAGGGGACCGTGCTCTCCTGGAGGCTCCAGTAACCCGCACGGAGATCCTGCAGGCCCTGAAAAGCCTCAACAAACGCAAGGCTCCTGGAATCGATGGTCTCACCGCGGAATTTTATCTCGCGTTCTGGGAATACTTAGCGGAACCTTTTCACCGCATGCTCCAGGCATGCCTACGTAGAGGCAGGCTCCCCAGGACTACGGCCACCACTGTCATCACCCTGATGCCCAAGTCCGGAGACCTGGGCAACCTTGAGAACTGGCGCCCACTCTCCATATCAAATGTGGATTATAAAATCATCGCTAAAGTCCTGTCCAACCGCCTCTCCTCCGTAATAGCCACCCTCATCTCCCCTGAACAGAGCTACTGTGTTCCAGGACGCACCATCTTCGACTCCATTTCCACAGTCCGAGACCTTATCAATTTCCATAACCAAAACAACCTTCCCTTGGCAGTCATCTCCCTGGACCAAAAGAAAGCCTTTGACTCTGTGAACCACAAATTTCTTTTCTCCGTGATGGAGAAAATGGGATTCGGACCGTCCTTCTGCTTAATGGTTCGGACATTGTACGCAAACTCATCATCACACATCCGAGTCGGCACAGAGCTAACGGGCCCAATTCCCTTTCGTCGTGGGATACGACAGGGCTGTCCCCTTTCCGGTCTCCTCTACAGTCTCTCATTCGAACCCATGCTGCGGAGACTGAAGCACACGCTCCAGGGCGTGAGTATCGGGCGAAATCCAGCCATCGTTGTGAAAACAACCGTTTACGCAGACGACATCAACATCTTTGTCAACTCCGAAGCTGACTTCTCCCGAATACTCCCGGCTTTTGATGCACATCTCACTGGTACCCGACTCAACACGGCCAAGAGTCGCGGTCTCTGGGTCGGATCGTGGAGAGGGCGCCTCGACACTCCGCTCCCACTCCAATGGACCAGCACGGGTAGCAAATACCTCGGGGTGTGGATCGACAATAATCAAACGGCAGCGAAACAAATTTTGGACAAGGCCCTTTTTGATAGACTGAACACGGCGATAGAAAGATGGAAGCCAAGGCTCTCCTCTTTGTCACTGCGAGGCCGGATTGTCGCCGTAAACCAGTTTATCGCTCCAGTGCTATGGCATTCGCTAAAAGTCTTAACCCCCTCCCCTGACGTCATAAAACGCCTTCAGGCGAAATTAATTCATTTTTCATGGAATTATCGCAAGCATTGGCTGGATGCAACCACGGTGACAACACCCCTGAGGGAAGGCGGACTCTCCTTGGTCGACATTCGGATCAAGATCATGGCCTTCCGCCTTCACGCAGCGCAAAGGATCGTGACGGACACCCACTCATCTCCCTGGAAATCCCTGGCGGCCCTGCGACTGCAAGAAAATCACCCAACAGATGACATCATCGGCCATCTCATCTCCATCACGCACACCAATAGAAGGCGCTATCACCACGATCCCTTCTATGACTCCATCATACAGGCCTGGAAGACTGCAAAAGTCATCAAGCATCCGTCCGACTTCGACTCAGTAAATCAGGCCACTCATATCCACCCCGCCACCCCCACGCAAACCCAAAACCCTCCACACTTATACATAGACAGTTCCCTCACCAAACGCCAAATTCCACTCCCACTCCCTAAGAGAAAAATATATCATGAACTTGTGTATAAATCCCACTTGAAACCCTGGCCCCTGAAAGGTAAACCAGACGAGGTGATCCAATGGCTTGCTATACGCTCCCCTCCCACCCTCGGCCACGATGCAGATGTGGCATGGCGGCTCGCGCATGGGGCGGTCGCAGATGGGATTTTCCTTCAACGCGCACGCATCAGGATCGATGACAACTGCCCATGGTGCCCCAACGTCATTGCCACGACGTGTCACCTTTTTTATCTATGCCCTAAGACTGACAATATATGGCAGAGGGTCGTTAAATCTGTTAAATCTCTCACAGGACTTGATACAATACTCCGTGCACACCTATATGGCGGCATTCCCAAACAAAATTCCATAGATCAAACTCCTATTAACATTTCCAATTTTCTCGTCACCCTAGCAAAAGCGTCTATTTACAAAGAGTTCACCCTGTACTCCCGTCAGAAGAAGCACGATGTTAACTACACTGCTGCCTTCCAAACGGACATTAGAAAAAGGCTTACACGTGAACTAGACTACAACAAGGCCAATAACTCCATAGATCTTTTCTACAAGTGTTGGGCATATAAAAACTTTATGTTCAATAAAGAAGAAGGAAATATCAATGTACGAAATCCATTATTTATGTAACTGTTTTTCTATTAACTCAAATGAAATAAAATCGCCTAATAATATGTACATTTGTAACTGGTAATGCAGATTGTCTACGGTGGGGAAAACTAAAAGGAGCCAAGATTGCGGTAGCAGCCCCTTTGGCGGCTCTTTTCCCTAACCAACCTTTTGCTAAATTGATGAAAAAAAAAATGATGATGAAATTGATGCTTTGAAAAAATAAATGAGGTGACGCTGAAAGAATAAAAAAGAATCCCTTACCGAAAAAAAAAAAAAAAAAAAAACACAAACACACACACACACACACACACACACACACACACACACACACACACACATACATTCATTTTTATATATATAGACAAGCTGACCCGGCCACGCGTTGCTGTGGCTCAATCTGGTTAAATGGAAAGCGCACGTTTATAGTATGTTTGATTTCACAATTCTTATGGGTATACAATATATCTCAGCTGATCGATTGTTTTGCAGCTGGACACGCATATTTGTATATAATTTTAACGTCTTCACATGTCGTCACAAAGTAGAATATTTCAGGCAAGCATTTATTTCATCCGCTAGTGTCAATCGAGGAATTACAGGTAATGTTTGCCTGAAATGTCGTGCAAGCAATATTAATGCGTTCTCAAATGGTCTCAGGATTCAACGGAAATCTTGCAATGATCGATCCAGAGCCTCGAGCGATGCTATGTGCACCATTGTGCATTCATCCCAAGCAATCAGTTGGCATTTCTGAAATATTTGTCCCATGCCGGATGATCTGAATATGTTGCACGTGAGTGTTTCAATGAATTGCAAGTTCAATGGGATGCACATCCCGTCTCCAGTGTCGATATTGTATTCTCGATATTGTACAAACCTTCATGGAGTGAACAAAACAACTAACCAAAGCTTCATGGAAATTGGATGAATGTTGTGGTAATGCATGAAGTTATCAATATTGTATCGATACAGTATCGATATTGTAATGACTCTTTGTAAAACTTTGAAAAAAACACCTAAATAATTTCACCTCAATTTAGTAAATCAATAATGTGTCGATGTATCCATATTTTATCGATATTATATCGATACAGTATCGAAATTGAATTATCAATTTTGTAGAAACCTTCGCGGAGCGTACTCGATAACTTTCCAAAGTTCCATGGCGATCCGATGAATGGTGTAGTAATGCATAAAAGACAAACACATTATATACATTCGATACAGTATCGATATTGCAACGATACATTCCTTTTAAAAAACTAAATAATTTCACCTCAATTTTGTATCAAAAATGTATCGATTTATTGATACTTTAGCGATATTATATCGAAAAAGTATCGATATTGAAATATCGATTCCGTAGTCCTCTTTTCGGGAGTGTACTCAACAACTTCCCAAAGTTTCATGGCGATCCGATGAATGGTGTAGCAATGCATAAAGGACATACACACACACACACACACACACACACACATACATTCATTTTTATATATATAGATAAAAAGAGAAAAACCAACTTTAACGGGTATATATTGAGATCCGATGGTCTCATCGATGGAATGGAAGTTCTGAGAAGGAAGGCCACAAATGAGAAACGTGCAGCAATTAATGAGGGAGATGAAAGAGATGACAAATGTAAGTGAGTAGAAGTCAGCTGCATGAAGAATGGAGGGGACAGCTGTGTCAAAACAGTCTCTGAGTTTTCGAACAGCGATGATGATGAAAGAAACTCATTTAAAAGATTTTATTGATCATGCAATAAAATGCTAGTTACGATGCACTTATTAAAAAACACTTACTTTTGAGAAAGCAATTCAGACACTTCCTAATTCTTAATGCATAAAATTGGTGCATTTTGAGAAACTTTGATGTGATTACTCAATTTGGTTTCTGCATAAGTTCTAACAAGATGTCGTCTCGATGGAAAAACATTTTCCGACCACATGTGAGAACATTTATGTGCAATGTGTTCTTGCCTGATTTAAATTCATATAACTTTCGTAGAATACTTCTTTCATCCCTACTGTAGGCTGATGAAAATGAAAAGAAGTTTGCATTCTTTCTCCTCTCATGCTATTTTAATTGTAGACCGATCCCTTTATTCGTACAGAAATAATATGCTAACATTTACCGATATAAAACTTTCGAGTCGATATTAATGGTGCCAGCTATTCTTCACTGGAGATCCTTTCATTTCTTACAACTCACGTCTCCCACCTCCACTTGTGCCACGAGGAAAACTGCTCGATGGTACGATGCGTTCTCAAAGCGGGGCCAAAGGTGAATTTTCGAGTGTTTGGTGGTGTGGAGAAGGTATAGATTAAGAGATATAACAAGGGTTTAGGAGGCGGGCGCGGCAGAGAAAGGCAAAAAGGTGCAATGGACTACACGTCTCTCCCTTCCATCCCTGTTCTCCCTCTTTCAAGCACGAAAAATCGTCCCGTGGTGGTGTCGAGTGACTCCCAAAGTTGCCTTTCCGTTTGGTCTAAAGGGCGTTGAGCAGAATGCGGCGGAGGCGTTGTTCTGTTCCACGGTGACAATGACGAAGTGTCCAGCCCCTTAAACCATGTAACATTTAGACCACCAAGATCTCCCCCTAGCAATGAAGAAAATTGATTGCTGTTTTGGGGACAGAAGTGTGCCTTCATGCTCTTTCTTTGAGCTCTCCCCAAAACCTTTTTTTTAGTCTTCAGCAAATGATTATGTCATTAGGTTTTTTATTATTTTCGCAACCAAATTATTTTCCCAACGATAGATGGGAGAGAGGTGTAGAAAAAAAATTCTGATCTCCAGGATTGTAAACATTAGATATTCATAATGCACGAATTAAACATAAGAATATAAAACCCCGAAGTTTCTCGACATTTAATAGCACTAACTTTTCGACAGTCTTAAAAAAATGCGAAGCGAATATTTACGAGCTTTATTCTAAAGTAGATTCTAACTTTTATTTTTATATTGAATCTGATGATCTTAAAAGACATATTAATTATGAATTTCTCATTAAAAGTCAAATCAGGATGATTTCGTGAACGAGTCCGCATATTTATAATAAATGTAATTTCATAAGTATCCTACGCCACCCTTTGTAGATCGGTTTTAATTAAACGTTAAAATGGGTTGTTACGTGCGTTAAAAAATTGTTACGTGCCATGCGTGAAATGGATTGGGTTTCTGAGTTCTTTGCTAGGAGAAATTATTAGTCCAACCAATATAGGCACCGCGAGCTTTACGAACCATATATTTTAAACCTTCGTCTAACAAACAAACTTAACCCTTTTATTTTCTAACAGACGCAGGCTAAACAGCTATCCCCATGGCATTCATGGTAATCTTTTTTGTCGCTGAAAATGTAATGATAATATAAATGGTGATTTATTTGAGAGAATAATGCGTAATTAATGTGCAGCGAGTGGAAAAGCTTAATTTTGCCACCCATTATCACACCAAGAGAATATAATTAATGTCTCTATCTGTGGGTATCTAAAAAGAATACGAAGCCCGATACCCAATTAGATCGAAAACTCTTGCTTATGCCGGGCGATGATGCATGACATTTGAGAGATGAAATCAGGCAACTGTCGGAGGTCTTACAGAGACTGCTACTTAAGACCAATGGATGTAATCAAAATACAAATAAAAACAAAATATCGATGGGCACTGTAGTGTCTGGTGGCAAAGATAAGAAAAGATATAGAGATCACGCAATACAGCATGCAGCGGGCGACACATCGTAATAGAATCGTCCGAAATGAGCAAACCGTAAATCAATTCGATCGTGGTGAGGACACCCGTAGCTGCTCCTGAGTCATTTACCTTTGTCGGTCCTTGAGGGGGCGGCATATTGAAAAGGTTGCTTATTTTTAACAAATGCCTTACATCCTGAATGCTACTTGGAGGTCCAGGAACGATCATATCGTTCTCAAGTAAATCAAAGTGGTTGGATAAATGAGCGGCGCAACAAATCTGGAGCAACCAAATCACTCACGAGGTAGGAATCAGTGGGCACTCTCGGCCCGAAAATTTAAGCAGAACACCTGCTTTCCATTGAAGCTTGAATATTTAACGAAAAGACATGGAATGTGTTCATTGTTACCAGACGCTTTTTTTATAAGTTTTATGGAGGATGTAGGTGTTGTTTTCCGCTGTGACATAGTGAAAATGATTCAGAACGAAACGATAAATTAGTGGAAAAATCAAGTTTTTTCATCTATATTTTATGGAGGATGCTTGAATGAACACGTAATTAATTTATTTAATGTATTACGAAATATTCACATTCTATCATTCCTATTCACCAAATTAACACAGCGACCATGAGAGAATATTGTTTGTTGTGAACTTGAAGGAATACGAAACACTCCTTAGCATTAATAGAGCAGAATCTGGCTAAATTAGGTATTTGTTAATACTGTGGTAAAGAAGGTGATGATTGATGCAGAAAATTGATTTATTTGTACATACTTCTGGTACTGAATTATTCCTATTTTATATCTCTCGCGATCGAAGCAATGTCCTGAGTGTACATTGTGGATGCATAAATTCCTTCATGGCTTAAATATCCTCGAGCCAATGAAAGATAACAACTCTCGAGACAAATCGTAGCTCCTGATACGAGATACACGAAACCTTTATCGGAAACAATCGCGACTGTCTCTTACTCCTCTCAATCTGCTCCGTTTCACGATTCGGCGAGGATTCTCCACGCACGGCGGGTAATATTTTCGAGGGATCGGCGCCGACGGCGGAAGGGAACTATGGACCGCTACCAATTCCTTTTAGTCGCGCCGTTATTCCGGAGGAGTTTTTACCCGATCCGCTCAAGATGATGCTTGTAACCACGCCCTACTTTCGGTGATCCCCGTGCATTAGCTGAGCACAACGTCTTACCACTTGACGCTTCGAAAATATCCCCAAAAGTAACTGCACCCAGAACCCTTGGCTATTATGTACAACGCCTTAAGTCTCCACGTCAATTAATTTCAGTCCTATCGGTACTTTCTGCATATTAAAAAATGCAAATCCGATTCTGCTTCAAAAGTCAAGCCTTTTTTAAATCTCTTTTTAATAGCATGCTTTCGTTTTTCTATCTCGCTGAACTTGTTTTCATAAAAATGTAACTGCGTGCTGTAGGTTACATTTTGGGATATCTCATATCATAACAAAGGTTAAGATTTGTTTCCGTTTCTGCTCATCTTCTGTTTCTTCAAGGCAAACGCAATTTGGAGAGATAGGCCGTAATTCACAACATTTATCGCCTGTTTAGTCTTCCCATCACCTAAAGACTGACTGATTTTACCAAAGAGAATTCCTGGAAGTTATATGCTTTTCACTCTAAAAAAAAGATGCAAAACCACACCAGAATATTCCGCAACTTTTCTCTGTTTTGTGGGAGTAAAGCTCGGAATATTTCGTGCATGGTAGGATTTCGTGCATATAACTCCCCAGAGTAAAGTAAAAAGTCGCCGCTTAGTCGATGGGCGGACATTATTTGCATTAAAAGTATCAAACCAAGAAGCATGACAAATGTACTCTCCTTGCACTCATTTTAACAGTCATAAGGAGTAGCCTGAAAATAGGGAGTGGATACTTATCCCCACCTACTAGCACTCTTATGTTGCCAGTAATTAAAGACATTCAATGATGTGCTATGCAATGCGTTGTTGGAAAAGCTACACAATGCATGTAATTTTATCTGAACAAATACATTACCGAATATTAAAAGCTACATTTTGAGGTGATTTCAAGGCATTATTCCATAAATCTCAAAAACACAAAAAGACACCATCTCAATTTCTCTATCATTAGCAGCTTATTCAGTAGTAAGCATATTTTGGTACTGAAGATTGGTTAACAAATGGGAAAAAGAAGAGTATTGTAACGTGAGTTAGATCCTTCGTTACTTCTAACTCACTATATTTTACTATGTAATGTACAATAGTAGAATACAATACAACAAGCTACTATTGTGTGATTCAGAGGAAAACTCCGGCAAAGTTTTCGTGGCAAGCTCACAATCCTTGAATTTGTCAAGGATTTTTTTTTTACATAAAAATATTTCCCCGGAGTTTTGCGCAGTACCCCCCTCTCCCCCCTTCCTTCACCAAGTGGATTGCTTCATTTCAAGGTGTCGGGGATCGGGTAGGTGTTGTGACTAGAGCACTGGTCTCCGAGGGCCGGGTGGCGGATTATTCAATGATATACCGGTCCCAACTTGAGTGCCTTGTGGAGAACATTACGAGTCTAGTACTCCGTCCGTAGGTTGGGACATTTGGCCGCGGTCTTCCGTTGAGAGCAGGTTAATGCCGACGCTGAGTTTATCTCCACCATTCCTCTTTTCCCTGTAAGCTACTGCATTTTCCTAGTTACCCACCAATCAAAGGGCCTCAATTGTTGGCCGCCTGCCCCAAATAACTAAAACTGTTTCAAAGCGTGAAATAAAACTCCTTATTTTCCTCAGATATTTTTTCAATATGCGTATTGAATTAAAGCATAGATATGTAAGAGAAAAGGATTAATAATTAAAATCTATTCAAGATTAATTTAAATTTGAAAAGTTACGAAAGGTTTTTGCGTCTTACAGATTTGATGCACAAGCATTTATACATCATATTCCGCCCCCGAAGTGTTGTCGTCGACCTAGAAGTACTCAGTCAACCTTCGAGTAGTTCATTTCCTTACTGTGCAGTCTCTCTCTCACGCAATGCTATTCATTCCCGTCATCCGTCGAATAAATCCCTTCCTCTTCCATCATCTCCCTGGCTTGTACTTCCTTTGCAGAATACCGTTCCGATAAAAGGATTTACCTCACTTACACTTCACATGAATACGCGCTTATTTTTCAATTTAAAGCACTTCCTTTCCTCTCCTTCTCCACACGCCCAAATTCCTCATCTCAGCCAAGTCCCTCGTCATTTCCTTTTCAACCCTGTGGTATCCTTCACTCTTTACCACACGTGACCCAACAAAACGCGCAAACCCTTTACTCCGAGAAGACAATCCTCTTTTCTCCTCCCCGGATTCCATTTCTCACCGGGTCGCCACGCCCTACCCCCTTTTATGCCCTCTCAGCCGCAAAAGCCTCCCTCCCACACCTCGCTCCCCACCTCCGGGAGGACGCCACGCCCTCTGCACCCATCCCACTCAACCATATTGCACTCCTTCCACCTGCCACCACAATTTATTACGTAGGCAGGCATACTGTTTCCTACACCACTGAGTATTTATCCAACAGCGAAAGGCATGACAACGTAGCCCACGTCATTATTTCTGAACAAATATTGTCATTATTTTCACTTCGATTTTAAGTGGCCAGATGAACTAACATTTTCAAACAGAACTTGCTGTTATAGAATATTTAATTGTATTAACACAATTCCTAAGAGAAAATATTTTCGTCGCATAAGGGAATTAACTAACAAAATTAATTGAAAACTAATGTGAAATTATTTCATCTAGGCGAGCATTTCCAAGTATCTACAAAGCATAAAAAAGTCATAATAAAAATCTGACGGATCGCCATCGATCATTTTCTCAATCAGATAGTAATAAAATACCGAAAAATACACCATGTTTTCATTAATTTATTTCGTTTTATTTTTTCATTTTCCCTCTCAAAAAAATATAGAATGCCAATACGCTTGAAAAGGACTAATACATGGCAAGTGAATTAAGGATATCATTGAATTACATCTCTATCAAGGCATGGTGAGTTGGTGATTAAATACACTAAAGGCAAAAAAATTCTAGTACCTTGACAAGACCACTTATCCTATCCGTCTTAACCTAGCTAGACCTAGACCTAGACAGACATCAGAATGGAATTCTTACTAAGTTTGAAATAGGCATTTCGTGCTCTCACATAGTATATCACACAAAGTATGACTGTTAACCAAAGAATTTTCGGTCTAGCAATGGAAGAGCTTAGGTGCCGAAGAACACCCGATCAAGCAATTAACTTTCCTTCTTAACCTTTCAATGTGACAAGGTGGGATACCAGAAGGCCTCTCACAGTAGTATATCGGGTCCAACTTGACTCCCGTACCCCCTTTGCCACAGAGTTGCACCACCACAACTTTCGAAAATTGTTCATGGGAGACAAAATATATGAATGCCCGCTTCACAGACGTTGACCAACATCCACGATAACTTTTAACATCGCCCATCGATTCTACATCTTTCGCTTTTCATGTTTCGTCGGTGACGCCCTGCAACCGGAGGCACGGGCATTACCGTCTCGCCGATTCCTTTCCTCCTCCGGCTTCATTCGTACTTTCAAAAGCAGTGATTCCGTTATTACCACCCTTAGCGATCCAGCCCTCCCGCCTTCGTGTGGCCCTCGCCTTGGAATTCCGCTTTCGAGAGTCCTTGCCCCGTGAGTTTGGCCCGCACGCACGTCCTTAACCGTCACCGGTGGCTGGTCGCGTCGCCCCCGCCGGCTTTTCAATCTGGCTTTCTCCTCCCCCACGAAACAACGTGGTGCCCACCATCAGCCGCTTCCTACACTCCCAACTCTTGGGTCGATGCATACTCGTCACACGAGGAAAGGTGTGACGGGGATGGATGGATCGGCTGAGGGGATTAAGTGCGGAGGAACGATAATGCGCCGCGGAATATTAAAGGGAGTCATTCCCTTCCTTCCTCCCCATTTCCCGTCTCTCCTTCTCCCACGACCTCCACGTCTACACCCGCCCACCTACTCTCATCTCCGCCATCAAATTTCTCTCAGGTCTCGGTACGAACAGAATGGTAAGGAGAAAAGGAATGTGAAAACAGTACTGTACGCAGCAGGCATTCATTCACGATCAATATTCCTCGAAGACCACTCCAGAGCCGTTTCTCAAATAGAAGAAAAAGCTCACTTGCTTGTGTAAAATATATCGCTTACGCTTAGAAACAACCAAAGAAGTAAACAAGAACTATTGGCCTCCATTTTTTTTAGAAGCTTAATTTGGTAAAATAATTAAATTTATTCCTTTTCATATGGATTTAAATACCCTTAAGTTCATACCCTGTCGCTTAATAACAAAGTTAAGTGATTGAATTAGGTTGAATGTACTCAAAAATTTTATATTCCAGGAATGTGAGGCTAATATCTTAACACCGTATAGTGAATGACATTACGTATATTATAAGACTCTGGTGGATGATTTTGACTGGAGTCACCAGAGATGACATCATACTCAACTCAATGGAGTGTGACATTCACGTACAATATTTAGTGAGTCTATTCCGTTTCCTGCTCCTCCCATGATTTCTCATGAAGTTAAAGAGTAAAGCGTTCATATCTAACTTTGTTTTTAGCTGAGAACATAAATGCATCTCCCAAGATTATCCTGCTCAAGTACAGACATTTTGCCGAATCTACACAGTGGCTACACAAGAATTAATTTAAAATGCATTTGGTTGCCCCAACAATAGAAGTGAGTCTTATAAGATTTAAAAGGAATATTTCCTGACTCATCCTTCCATCAACTAACTCGAAAGAACATCAATGATTATTTGTTATCATTACATACTTATTTTATTTAACTTCACAAACAAAAGGATTTTTTAAGAATAGGACCTACTTATTATCTTTGTAACCTTACCTAAAAGTCAGGTTACAAACAAAGAAATACGACGTCACATACAGTCTCAGAATCTTCACATAGGTACTTATTTTACATTCAAACTCAGGATCATTGATTCGATATATCACTCACTCAGTGATTTGACCCGAAGGTTGGTCTTTGATAGGTGAGAGTAGAACTCACCCCGTACTAAGCCAATGGCGTGTGAAATTCACACATTCAGGGTAGGGGGGCCAGTTCGTTTCCATGGGCCACCTGCGATTTCCTACGAAGTTCTGACACGCAGAAAAGTTTCGATATATATCATTTAAATGACTTTCTTTTGAGAAACAAGTTCCTAAGCAAACATCTTTATAATTACGACCATTTTTGTCCAGAATATGGCGTGCATCATAAATTACAGTACTTGCCCCATTTCATTTCCTTCTATTCAATGGTTAGCCGTTTTTCTAGGAAGAGTTTGGTTACCATTGTATGTATGAGATAATATTTACTCTGTGTCTCAAACAATAATTACAAAATGGCAGCAAAAATTACACTTAGCATTGTGACAATACAGTTTTTCGAGTGCCACCTATTCAGGTATAATGGAACCGCCATCAATGTTCGTGCTATATTTTTCTATGATGATGGGAAACCGGAGCAATCAAGCCACCACAATGCCTATGTCACCGGTAAGGGGCGAAGAAGGCAGGTGCTAATGGACTGTGGGGTAGGGCACTCTTAAGTGACAATATACCAACAAACATGTTGCGAAAAGAAACCTATCGCGAACGGAGGTGCGTCACGTGGAGGTTCAATAACGCCACCCACGTCGACGGAAAGAGATATAACTCCGGAGGGTGAATGGATGCCGATGTTAAAGGGCAAAAAATTACCAGAACTGACTGTTAATAATACAGCTGCGATAAATCTGAGATCTAGATTCTCGTCGCATACCAAAACACGGGCTAAAATCCGTAGCTATCGGCGTACTACAATAATAGCCTTTCCGTTCTCGGTCATGGATCAATTTTAAAGTGATCGTAGTCATCTATGCCAATCTGATAGAGACGACGAATAAAGTGATGTCTTTATACAAGAGGTTAAAGAATTTCCTTCCCAACTTCATTCATGTACTGGCGACGCGGGCCAAATTGAAGCCACTGAATTAAAGAAAATAATGTTAATAAACTACGGAACAGCATAAAACCTTTTTAAGTAGATAGGCTGCCATTGACTTCCTTTATTTTTTGCTGATCGCTAACATTTTATCGCTCCCATATATATTGCTTATTATTAACAGCTTATCATTGATACCGTTTTCACTATTCTAGTAAAGTCACCAAAACGGATAAATAACTACCTCAGCTATCCTACACATACCGTTCTTGGCGTAGTTTTTCAAGTTCCCAAAACGCTACTACTTTTTATAGGAATGCAGTAATCCACCAATGTCACAGGTGATAAGATTAACTTGGAATGCTGTTAAAATATGTCATCTATGGAATTATCTATGTATCTATATTCCAGGATAGTTATATACAGGATATTATAATAGATATATAAATATCTATTTCTCCTTAAATTTGACCATAGGACACAGAACGTAAAATCCATTCCGTTTTCCTAACCATATAAAACCATAATGTAGCGGATCGAAAATTTATCATTTATTCATCGAACCTCATAAAATATCAAACGAGATACCCAATTACTAAATACAGACTCAACAACGTGAATATCATTTATCTAAGAATGTGTGAACGACGGACAAAATTCGTGCTATTATGTCAGCATCCAATGGTAGTTCATTCAATTCAGAAGAAACAGTGCAAATCACAACACAGGTGTTAAGCGCGGATTGCTAGATTATTAACAACAAGGCAAAGAAGAAATAATAACAATGTTTCTATAAAATGTATGGTCACATTATTATCTCCAACTTTGTGGAATATCATCGTAAATAAAGTCCAGAGAAACTACATCCAATGGTGTACTTCCCTGTTGGTCAAATGTTACTTCCTATTTTAATTCCTGTCATCACCATTATGATAAAAAAATTATTTTCATCTTAATGTTTTCAAAGCAAACTACAATACCTCTATATTTCCTAACTATACTTCATCGTATCCTTCCCCTCCAACATTACGATAAGTGCATAAATGTTACCACTTCTTGCAAGGAGCGAGACGAGTTGAGAATATAAGAGTAAGAGCGCGGAGAAAGCCATTTGAACGAATGTAGTATTACAATGGGGATTGAACCTAAAACGAAGTGCAAACGTGTTAGGCAAGCAAAGTATGAGAGAATCCTTCTGGTGTTAAGAATTGCGCAAAGCACGAGGCGCAGCGCTCCACACGCACCTAAGAGAGCATGAAGGGTGGGTAATAAAATCACTCGGTCCTCCTTCAGCGGGAAAGAAACATTGAGCAAATCACGCGAGACGAGAGCGACAAATGTTTATTTTTTCTGAAAGATTTAACACAACCCTAAACCCTAATAGAGAAGGAGAAAACGCTATGGCGAAGAGCGTAGCAACCAAGTGTGGCGGGTGGCCTATTGTGCATCATTTAAGGCGAGGGAGCCTGAGGGAGATGGTCCAGATAGGTGGAGGGAAAGGGAAAGACCGTAGAATAAAAGAGGCAGTTATTCGAGCTCAGGACTCAAGATAAGCATTTCAAGGCGTGACCAAGGCTACAAGCGATATAGTAATTGTAAAATTGACTCCCACTTTCGTATTAACCGGGACCGCGTGACGCGAACACGCGAAGGTAGGGTGAAACAACAATGGTGGGGTAAAGCAGATGAGAAATAGTCACCGTGATAAAGATCGATCAGGAAATGGCTGTAGGAAAAGGCGACGAAGCAATTACATATTCATGGGACATTCAGAGGGGTTAGGGAAGACATAAAAGGATGAAATTAAAATGAAACGATAGTTTAATAAACTCGAATGACGCTACGATCAGCAACAATGAGATCTCAGGGGCATTGTCGCCAGCACTAAAGGTTTCTCATAGTAGCATATCACAATATATACCAGCCAACACGAAGTTGGTGCAGTTAAAAATTGACTGTATATGGGAGAACGTATAACAAAATGTTATAGTTATTTGGAAAATAAAAAAGCAATCTCTTAATGCAAATTTTATCCCAATCAAACAAGAAAATATTTATAAATCTATCGCAGCGTACTAAACCAAATACAAATAAACATATGGAGTTAATTAAACTTGTCCCCTGTAGTCAGTAGCTTTTCCCTTTTTTGCTTTTCATTTTATCTGCCATTAAATGGAAGAGATAAATTAAGCTTAAATAGAATTAGTGAAACAGCAAAATAATAAAACGAGTACTACAGAAAATATTCCGTAATTTAATAACTCTTTCCGGTCTTCGTTGCAATTCGTTTATTTTACCATTCAAGTATATTTTGATGCGTATCACGTTAACTGGCCAGTTTTTCTACATGCAACCAAAGAAGAATTCCTCTCACAACTCATCCCTTAAATTTAAGAAGCTCATATAAATGAAATTCATATTTCGTTTCGCCCCTTATTTACCGGATTTATCTTATTTGATAGATTAAATAAATCTCATTATAGTTACATGGTTATAAATGTTAGTTGACAGTCAATACGAAGTAATGACTTAAATTCATTTCTGCCAGTGCAATTAAAACAGAAAACTTTATTGCATTTTTTCAGCTTTCAATTCATTTTCCACGCATCTATTATGGAATGAACTATGGTCTCTTAAAAAAGCCTTCATGTAGTCAATAATCACCTAAACATTTAAACAACAAAAACATTTTAGTGGTACCAAGTAGTGATTCAAGTAATTGTCGACTCTAAATACGGGATAAAATTTATTTCGTATCATGCCCGCACTGAGGGGAAAGTCGCACAATGATCATTCGTGAAATTAGAGCGATGGTGTCCAATGGAGCGTCTTCCGAGTATTGCACTCATTGTACCGCAATTTTTATAAATTAACTGGGCGGTCATCATAAGTCATCTTTCCTCAGATAGGTCTGACGCAGCTCTCCACTGAGTTCTTCTTTAGACTAATCTCTTTATATTTACGTGTTTCATCTCTTCCACATCCTTCATCACTTGTTCCTTATATCTTTCACGAGGCCTTCCTTTGCCATTCTTCCCGTCCACTTATCCCTCGAGGATTGTCTTTATCAGGCCATCATGTCCCATGATGTGAACTAGGTGGTAGGTATTAAAAATACTTTCTCTTAATTTCATTGACAAGTTAGTCCGAAATAGCGTATGGCGGCCACTAACCTAGAGGAATGTACATACATTTACCACTTCTACCACTGCTAGTTTACACGGCCCATCCATTACACAGCAACCACCATTTACAGAAAACCTTCCTCTCCATGTTATAGGTAAGTAGGTCTTATTTATTGCGCATTGCATTCAACTCCAACTCCTATTTATTTGCTTAAGAGTTTGTGAGTAATTTATATAAATGCTAAGTGACAGTTTTCTACGGTACTTTAACGAACAAAGCAAGAAATAATCTGTAATACATAAAACACTATATTATACACACTTTTGGATACTACATTCTGAATTCAGAAATAAATGACTAGCATTAAAAATTGTCGTTCCTATTTTAGGCTATTCCTTATTTTTACTATGAATCACGCTTCAAACACAGAAAGGCTTCCGAAACGTATTAAGCAGGATGAAATGCAGGAACTCTGACATTTAGAGCCCATCCACTTTCTTCTAAACCATTAAAATATCAATAAATGTTATGCACTGCTATTAATACCTAAGCAACAAAATCGAACAATGTGTGTGAAAGAGAGAAGCCGTAAAACCATATAAAAATACGACCGGGACTTGATGGTCGCAAGCCGTTTCGTGCCAATACTCTTGCAGCAGCATTTGCTCATCTTACGTAGGTGTGTAATTCTTTCTAAATGAAAACGAAGAAGGAGGTCATGGATCCCACTATTGCATGCGGACCGGGGGTCCTTCGAAAACAATGCGTTGACCGCGAAACTTTCAGCGTGACGTCAGCGTAAACTACGACGCCGCCAAAAAGCTTCCACGGCATGGCCGGCGGGATGTAGGGTCACGGGATGAAGGAGCGAAAGAATAGGAAGTTGAGGAAGGGATAGGGAGAGGGGTCGGATAAGGGGTCAGGGCACCCAACTCCCAATGCAGATGGAGCGAGAGAGAGAGAGAAAGAGATGGGTGGAGTGGGAGGAGAATGGGGAAAAAATAAAACGACAAATCACGCGAGAGAAGAGACATCTACCGCTTCACCGGAGAGTCGGCGGGGTGACAACCCTACCCGCCGTGACTTCCCCATTCCGCTCTCCCCACCCCACCTCTACTACTCCCACGCAGGCGGGAGGATGGTCCAGCTCCAGCCCGCCTCCAGCCATGGATGGGGGGAGGGGTTCTTCTGAGTCCTCGCTGCCGTGTAGTCACACCCCCGACGTGACGCATCAACTCCCGGTACAACGGCCGGCAGCGATGGGGGGGCTTCCATTTTCGCATTCCCCCGTCGAAGTCTCCGGAGCCGACTTAAGCCTCTCTCGCCCTCTCCCACTCCCGAGTGTCGCAAACATCTCTCCGTGTGCTTTATTGCTTACGGCTCCGTGCGAAACCGATTTATGGCGGCGAGGCAATAGGTCAACGCAATGGTATCCACCAGCGGAGAGGGACGTAGTAAAGGGATTTAGGCGCTGGGTAGGACTCTTGCGGGGGAGGGGTCATAACGTTAAGTCAGGTTTCATCCTGCTTCCCGTCTAGTATGAAAACTGAACTTTTTTGCGAGCATGGTGGGATCACGAAACGTATTACGGTTCGTCACGCGGCGTGATTGTGGGCACCTGTGACCACCGAAGTGGGATATATGTAAAATGCCGTGCACTCCCCATCCACGATTATAAATACAGTTATCCCAAGGTCGGATAAACAGTTATTGTATAAGAGTCTCATTCATATTAATAAAATATGAATGTGCATTTCTACTTTAGTGTAATTTCAGCCATAGTGCGTGGTATTCTTTTTGATAACATACTGAATCTTAACCAGACATCCTTTTGCATACATTAAAGGGATGCGATTAGATTAGATTGGCGGAGAAAAATGTTTTTTTCAATGCATTGTTTTGCGTCATAACCAAAGCTGTATCATATTTTTTGATGCCGTTGAAAATTATAAATGTTAATCTTTGTCTCTCTCTCTCCTTAATCTCCTTTCTAAACATAAATCGATGACACTGGATAGTTTCTAAAATGTCAATGAAATATGAAATACCGAAGAATGATATTGAAACAAAATACTTCTCATATTTGCCATAAATACCTCGTATTCTTAAACTGAATAAAGCATTTAATCGTTGTCTTTTCCTTTCTTTTTCTCGCCAAATCTTCAAGAAAATTGTTTTCTACACGATAAAATCCCGGATACCCTGATAAACGTAATATTTGTGAGTAATGAAAACTTTTCTGATCATTTTCGTTGTTAAACAGCAAAAATATTGAGAGCAATCATGGTGACCTTTGCCCAACGATACCTTCTTATGAATACATCCAACCGGATAGTATAATTGAAGATCTTAGTTGCAAGTCGCCAACATGTTTGGTGATCTTCACCCTCGTCAACACACCCTCGCGTTGGGTCGCAGGGTATTACGTATATGCAGATACATATAAAGTCTCGTGATTCTGTGTACCATTTGCTCATTTGCAATAGTTCATATGGAGAAGTTCTATATGGCAGAGCACTAAAAAATTACCCGAAATAGATTGGTGATAGAATAATTAGATCCACTAATTAAGCGATAATGTTCACGTGTTCACGGAATTGGCCAAAATTCGTCATTTAAATAAATGGCAACCCAAATTAAACTAAATGAGGTATACCATGAATTCCTAACGTAATGATCCGGAGATAAAAATCAATGAAGTCAATTTTTTCCCGGCTAAAATTTTCTTTTTTGATATGAGATGTATTTCATTATCCTCACCACCAATTATCGTTTCAGATTTCAGATATACAGTTACTTTCTCACCCTGCACTAGCCTTGTAACAATGTTTTGCGATCAACCACATTTGCAAGTTGGAATACACATTTTGCACTAGACTCCCACATTTTATCATATTTTGATGCACGGCTAACATTAATACGGTAAAAACTAACCAATGTATATGAACGCATGATTCGTCATGAGGCACTAATGAAACTCCTGAAGGGCGGAACGATCCACAAATTCACTACTCATATCAACATAAAAACCGATTCCATATCGGAATTACATCAACAATATAATTTATAAGCATTTTTAGCCAAATATATCCGGCCATTTCCAATTGATTATTAGCTGAAATAATGAGTATCCAGAGCAACCTGTAAATTTATAACTTGTATAAACTGTTAGAACCAAGATGAAAAAAAGGTATCAACAACAGAATTAATTATTCAGTAAGTTCACAATTATTATTTTACTTAATATAGATGGAAAAGTAAGTGCCTAATTTTTCTTAATACTGATTGACATGCTTCTCAAGCAGCTCTTGCCTTGTTTTGCTATGATTTCCACAATTTTTTCCGAGGTTATATAACAACTATTACTTACGGTGGTACATCATTCATTCTCCATATTTGCTCACTTATTCATCCAACGACAATTAAGAACTGCTTTTTATTTAATTCCCGTCCCGTATGTCTAAAAATATACGGCAAGCTACCACGTTCAAAATTTCACAAGCCACTTTATAAACTTAAATAAATGGGAAGAGAGAGTTGGAATAATTATGACCTAATTTCTCTGTCAATATTTCATCTTTACCTACGAAAAAACTAAATTTTAAAATTTTATAATTAAAGAGATGAAAAAAAACACACGAAATATTTTTGGAACATGATATTTTAAAATTAATTTTTCTTGCATAGAAAACCTTCCAAGCACTTCTAAACTACAGATTAGTGGAATAAAATCATGCAATATCGGTCGTTCGTGAAGAAATGCTTTAGATCTTATATTAAGAAATCGCAAAACAATTAAAAAAATAACTTACTTCATCTAAATTAGAGGAGTGGCCTAGTATCTATTGGAGTACCAACGGAAGACGGTGGTACATAATTAATTCTCCATATTTGCTTCACTGATTCATCCAACGGCAAGTAAGAACTGCTTGTCATTTAATTCCCGTCCCGTGTATCTAAAAAAATACGGCAAGCTACCACGTTCAAAATTTCACAAGGCGCACGCAGCAGTAACACAGACGCCATCCATGAACACACGACAAATTAACAGTTCGTAGCCACTACTTCATAATTTCTCGCGTCCAACATTATACACACCCAAGAATAGCAGCTCTGGGAGTTGCTAATTATTAGATAGGTACTGCATCCTTTGCAGCGAGCACACTATACAGTCATGTCGTAACCTTCTACCCGCATGTATCCGTGCAAAAACCAAACCTTAGGCACAACACCACTATAATGCATCTCTCGTGCACTACCCTCGAACTCGCTCCCCGACGCAATCCTTCCGGTACGAGACGCCTCCGGCTCCCGGAGGAGAAATACCCGCAGAGGGAGAGGTGACGAGAGGTCGACTCGTGACCCCATCTCAGAAGACAGCCAGCGCCTCCTCCCACTCCACTTGTCTCCCCCTCCCACACTCACACACACGTTTACACACATACATCCGCTCCCCCTCGGATGGAGCGGGCGGAGAAGGGATAACGCACAAAGCAGATATGGATGAAAGACGGGGAGGGATATGGAGAAAGGATCGCAGCTCAAAGGAGGGCACGAGCCTAAGCGGAGGGCTGAAGAGATATAGATTGGAGCTGGGGCGAGGAGGAAAGGATAAAGCAATCAAGGATGAAAGGTTGGGAGTACCGAGACCAACACCCATATACGATCGCCCTTTAAATCGCCTGGAGGTGTGACTAAGCACCTCAAAAGCTAAGTCCCTCCCTCCCTCCCTCTCATTCCAACCCTCATTCTATTACCCCTTCTTCTCGAGTAGGGACGCGAAGAAGAGATGTGAGTCACGGATTTACTCCCCTCCTTTCTCCATTCCTATCTCCAAGACTAACATGAGATGTGCCCAGGAGGGGTAAAAAGGAGTCAGGAGTCAGAAGCGCAACAAAAACAACAAAGAATCCACTATAAAACGCGCCCTGTGTGCCCAACGGGCGTCACAGAGTAAACACTGAAAACACGTCTCTAAGAGCTCATTGGAGCGAGCGAATCCATTTTCCACTAGACACACACAAATGAGGCCAAAACCTACGAAATAAAGGAATCCAATCTAAAATCAATTTTGAAGCTTCCCCTTCATCGAAGCGACACATGACCACAAAATCGGATTTTTATCAATTAATTGACAAATATCAAGCACGTAATCAATTTATTTTGCACCTAACGCCTTTAGGGATGGCTACGAACGCCAATTATTTTATATTCCTAAATTTTTCTTTTTTCCCAGTTGAGCTCGATAATGTGTGTGAATTCTGTAATTTTACGGGCATGCAAAAAATGAATACATGTAAAATGTACGGTAAATAAATCGTAAAAACATTATTTCGCGAATATAGCAGAAAATAAGTTGAGCGCGAAACAAGAAATGGATTACAGATCAAAAGATATATGTAGTTCAGGTTCCAGCTGATTCCTGATCACAGACGGAACTTTTAGTAGCTAATAAGGGACATCGTTAACCCCATGCAAAAAAACAGTGGTACCTATAATATATGTAGTTCAGTTTTCAGCTGATTCCTGATCACAGACGGAACTTTCAGTGACTAATAAGGGGCATCGGTAACTTGATGCGAAAAAACAGTGGCATAATTAATGAGTAAATGCCTACAATAAACAGCTTTATTGCTGAATAAACTTCTTTTTCGTGTTTTTTTTACACTCTCAATGTGAAATAAGGTATTCGAATTGCTATCTATTGCTCATAAACTTCTTGTACAGAAAAAATGTTTCATTTTTAGCAAATATTTCAATAGGGAATAATAACCTTGTCCTGAATATATTTTAATGCATTTGATTTTATTGCAAGGGTAAGTGAATGAAAACTAAATTCATTTGAACGACTAACAATACGGACTTTTGAAATAGATTGGAATTATACGGGGGATTACAGAAGGGTGAACGACGTTGGCATTAGCCTACTGTTAACAAAAGAGGACTACGGTTTTACATACTTTTTTCCGAAGAGCAAAGTAATGAGTTTGATGATTCCTCTAACCAACACTCACGAAGGGATCGAAACTCGACCGTTACTTTTCTACCATAGCCAAGTTTAGAAGCCTTACCGTCACATTGGGAAGCATGTTCTCGAACCAACTCTTTAATGCAGACTCCGTGTTGATTCAATGCTTACGCCTCCCGCTTATTATATTCCCTGAATAATTATTAATAGATGTACAATAATAATATTTGGCCTATCACGTGCACACTGATATTTTTGTAAAAATAAGACAAAAATCAGAGACATAAAATAATTATTTCGTTTCATGCGAAGTAAAATTCTAAATTCAATGCAGAAGCTGCCATCTGGAGTCGCAGCCATTCCTACGTCTGTGAGAATTTTCCATTTTATCCAGAGAATCGTATATGCCTGAGGTGAATAAAACATTTTAGAAACAGCGTTACGACAAGCGTGCATGAAACAACCGCTCGCCTAAGAAATCTAGCCGTTCTCACATTGCGGGGGGTGAGACTTTCATGTAGGCCGCAGATATTTCCCAAACTGTTCTCTCCTTTTGCCAGAGATAAGGCCCCCACATCCCAGCATTATGCCTCAACGTTTGCTGATTTTTAAGACCTGCCTCAGAATAAAGTAGGGACGGAGAGATTGGAGATTCTGGGAAACTGCAACTGTTGCGGAAGAAACGGTAAAATCCGGAAGACTCACCTCGCACTTTTCTTTTATTTATATAGGAGGGATTCAAGTATGACTTACACTCTCTGCTTATCATGTATATGAATGGACTAAGTAAGCCGGAGAAAATCAACAGCACGATCTTTTCCGAGACCGTTTTATTCTTAAATACAACAGCAGGGAGCAAAGCATGCGGCGATATTACGAGGACAAGGCTAGCTAAACACACTGCGCCGATTTGCATTTAAAGTTCAATGCATTTTACGGAGGATGTCCGGGTGGCGTCAGTTTCATGCCATAAAGTAGCCGGATCATATGAACGAGGACCAATCAAATGAAAAAAAATAAATGGTAGCATGTTAAAACGGGTATCGTAGATTAAAAGAGAAGGAGAGAAAGTGTAATGACTTTTTTCGTCTACGACTAAAATTCCACTTAATGGCTTGGGCAGACCGTCACTTGAACCTTTTAGAAAGCATTACATAAAATTCACATTTTGCGGCTTTTTTCGGCCTCAAATCATCACTCACAGAAAATGTAAATGAGAAATCCTGACACGAATATCACTTATAGGCTAGAATATCATTTTTTACTAAATTTACGGATATTCGTTACCGCATAGAAAGCTCTCGAAAATTTCTCAGGCGCTCACTGTTCACAAATATTGGTGTTGCATATGTAACAAAAATTCCATATTATGAATAAGTGATACATAATGAAAATATGTTATTTGTTCAGGTACAGATTTGATGTTCTCCTCATAAGGTTTGAAATTGGTCATTAGAGTAATCACGAATTTAAACGACATTAAAACAGGATCTTTTACTAAAGTTGAGATAATTCAAAATATTTCGATTCTCTGCATATAGTTTTATAAGAATTTTCTGTGCCTCTATGTAAAGCAAAATCATCACGATTATACTATTACAAGTCAATACTTATAATGCAGGAAATACTAATACCTAACATGAGAATAATGGAAGAACACGATATATTTAAAATGCCTAAGCGAAGTGAAGTTCAGAAAATGACAAAATCATTTCTGCGCAAATATCATCAAAATCATATTTGCGTGTAAATAGTACTTCAAAGCGATGAACTCATTGATTTTCGGGTTTATGAGACTAGGCATACCAAAATATGCGTAGATGTTCATTTCTGCGTATTTATCCAAACATATTTTACAAATTTAATCGGTGCGTCCTGACGAAATACGAAAACAAGGAGAGAACAAATGAGTCATTCAAAATTCAACCATGGGAATAAAGATGGCCAAGATGGGCCACTACATATGACAAACACCATGCATGCAACAGTAAAGAGGTAAAGGGGACGGGACTTGTGTAACAATTCAAAGCACCAGAATGGAAAATGGGAACAAACAGGGGAGGGAAGTAAGTGTAATGCCAAATGGATAAATATCTTGCGCCTCTCTCCGTCGTCGTAAATGAAAAGAGACTGTAAGAGGAGAGGAGAAAGGTAAAGTGAGAGGAAGATATCACTACTCTTTTGTCGGTGCTCGAGACCAGTGAGAGGAGAGGATCGGGACCAATATATCCCCACGGTTGCCACAGTTGGAGAAGTTCCAAAACATCCAGAAGCACACATTCGCCCTCTCCCCCTCTGTCTTCTACTCTTGGATAAGCGAAGTGGACTAGAGGGATTTGAGACGACCGTGTCGGCAAAGATGAAAAAGGTTCTTCTCTTGTTGTCTTCCACTCCCGCTTATTCCTACGCGGTACACCCGGAGAGTCCCACTTTCACACCCCATCGCCTCCTAGCTTGCTCTCTATACTCAATCTCTTGTCACCGCCTCCTCCCACAGGCCAAATCACTTTTCGACCCTACCAACGAGTTATCCTACCTCCGCTCCTATTCCATATCCATTCTCCTTCCACTTTCCCTTATATCTCTCTCACCCTTTCACCCTAACATCCAATATCAGATTCATTATCCAAAGGGTTACTTTAATTACGTCCTTGACCTTTACCCGATAGCTATTTTCTCATAAAAAAGGGGAGAACAGTAATTCGTCTTCATTTCAGGCAAACATTGGCAATTTAAATATAATATTAGGAGATATGGTGATGATACTTTAATATATACATAGCGTTGAAACAGTAAACTCGTAAAACTGTTTTTTGATTAATCTTCATATAAAAAAAATAAATAAGTGAAGAAGTAAAAGGTATTACAATTTTCAAGTGAATACCCACAAAAATACGTCAATGCCAATTCCTTCTCCCACAAAGCCTATTTTCCCATAGGCCTTTGATTATAAGATACTGTATCGAAAATCAATATAATCAATTCATAGTAAGCAGAACGTCATCTTCTCTGCTTCTGTCAAAATGGAATGATCTAAGATAGCTCCACCCCCAAATATTTCAAATTGCCGAAAAGAATAAAACTATCAATGAGAAATATTCTCAAAATATCACTAACTATGTCAATAAAAATTCTCATGGCAAGAATACAGGTTATACCTGAACACGTAATGCTTGCGAGAGCGATTACAAAACTCAAAACATAATTTGATCGATATACATTGCGTGGTGACAGAACAAATCAAAGGATGTTTAATGAATCCTCCTGATGTCAACCAACCAGGTGACTGAATTATCGCCGAATGAATCATTCAACCGAATCGCTATCGGAACCTGTACTCCTCATTTATGAAAGATTAAATCAAGAAAAGTGAATTGACTCTCGCTTTCTGCATCCGTCTGGGTAATAGACTACACAAAGTTACCGACAAATGTCATAATACCTTTTCATGGCTAGAAGGAACGCTTGAAGAGCTGTTTCAGCACTACTGTCAGGGTAAGTAAATCCGTTACACATGACTCCATCCCATTGAATTTAAACCGCCGCGGCTTCCATGTGAAGTTTCATTTATTAGCACTGACCTCGTGATCTCGAGACAGCAATACGTTTTCAGGAATGCGAACGTCTTTGCATCACGTCCAGCACAAGCTTCATGTCACCTAACATCATGCGTATTTCAAATATTACATGAAATTATTTCCCCACTGCGAGCATGCACTCTTTCCTCGCATGATATGTACCGGTCTCTTAGCACAACACGACGGAATTATTCCATGAATACGAGGCAAACCTCGGTACACATCTCCCCCTGCGAAGCGGACACGAGGGGAAAACGAGAAAAGAAACCAACACGACAAAAATGCGAAATAGGATTACGTCACAAACATTCGTATAGGTTATGAACACCATAAAAACCCCTGTAGGACCGTACGCATCATCTTGTGCCCATTCATTCGAATGCTGCGCCATCCATCCGTCCGTTTCAGTAATCCTGCACGTGCGGTCAAGGATGGAAGCTTCAAAAAGACCGTTTCCAGAAGAGATAAGTCACAAGAGGCTTAAAGGGAAAAATGAGGCGGGAAAAAAATCGTCTTGAATTAATCGTGCCTTATGGTTGGCATGGCCAGGTAAGTTGAAAGAGAGAGAGAAAATGAGAGGAAAGGAGAGGTAAAATAAAGTGAGGGGGAGTACGAAAATTGAAACGTGTTCCACGGCCTTTCGTGGTCAGTGATATATCGTGGAATTTAAGAGGAAGAGCCCCGTTGCCGAGGGATAACAGGAAGAGAATGAGCTAAGGTGGTTGCATATGTTTTGACTATAACAGCCAGGGACACCTATATTCCAGGAAGGGAAGGCTTGTGGTTAAATCGAGGGAATTGCATAAAATGAAACAACGCAAACATTACGTAGGCAAACACATGCCTAAGCCATAGGACCAGCATATGATATTTTTCAAGAAATAAGCCAGGTAAAAAACCATGCCTCCAAGGGATTATCCCTGCACAAGCACCAACTATTAAAACAAAAGGAAAATGGTATTCTTTATAATTGACTCCAATGAACCTTTTTTGATAAATGATGAGTGTCTATATTCATATCTCTCTCTAAATTAAAAAAAATAGCTCACCTTAAAAATAAAGGTTCCCTTAAAGGGTGATAAGGAATGTGTGTGTACTAAGGTGACTAAGGAAAGGAATGATACAGGGAAAAAGCTCCAAATTAAAAATGCGCCCGCATTATTTTTTTAAAAATCATATATAATATTTTTAATATTCGTTAATCTATTGTTAGTCTGGCCATGCTCAATTATCTTAACTGGCATCCGTCCCATTGATGCGGAAATTTTGGAAACTAGTTTTCCTATAGTAAATTATATTGTTATAGAAATAAAGGGAATTACTCAATACTCCATTCGGCCTTTTCCACCTGCATTGGCTACTATATGCAATTTATTTTCACAGAGGAAACGATGACGGATGCAGTCATGGATTGAGCAAAATTAGGCTCTTTTTTTCACCTCCACCACATCCTCATCTGTTGGCACAAGATGATTCGTAGGGTCCTACAGGGGTTTTTAGATAATATTCGCGAGTTTTTTTAAGGAAGTATATCCATATAACCAGGTGAGCTAATTCTTGTCGAGGCAAAGAGAAAAGTAAAGCAGCATCACCAAAATATCACGTTACTTTCCACGAACGTGAAACCTACTCTAACTTACTATCCAGTAATCTCCCTCTTGCTACCCACTCCCCGGTTATCCCCCTCTTCGCCTCCACCCCTCCCTACTCTCCCCCCGTCCCCTTGGCTCCTCAAGGCACGACCTGAGACGGGTCAAGCGCCGTCGGGAGAAGCTGGGTCGCTCGGCGGCGGGGGGCTAGAGGGGCGGCAAGGGGCAGACGGCGTTATAGTGGCGCGGGGGAGGCGGGGTGAGGTCAGGTAGTATACGCACACTACGCATGCGAGAGAGACGGGAGTAAATCACGCGGAGGAGGTTAGAAGACGCCTCAACAGATCACATGAGCTCTCGCTCCCGAGCTAGCCCTATTCCGAGCCTCGGCTCCACTTGTCCGAGAGGTCATGCGATGGCGGAGCGGGAAAGGGTAAAACCCCAATGCTGCCAACGGCGATTCCGTTCCCCATTTGCCATCCGAGGAAAGATGCACGAATTGGTATCCGCTCCCATCACGGGCTACAAGTTGAGAGCGCAATGCAACTGAAACCTAAGGGGCACGCTCTGATAAACGTTCCCAGCATTTCGTTGGTGTTCTTTCTACAGCCAATTACTCCGAAATGCTGGACCCTTCGTTGTGGAAGTCAAGGTGTATGATAATTATGGAATGAACCTATCCTCTTGAATGAATATTCAAAATTGAGCTTAAGACAAAACCGAACAACCTAGTTACTGCAGGATGTCATTGAACACTTCCCGCTCTTCACGAAATATATATTAGACATTACTAACCAGGCAAGGGATAAACATCAATTAAGAATTCATGAGCTTGAAAATAGCCACTGAAACACCTCCATACCTAAAACTACTATTCAAAGAAAAATGCATTGAAAATAAATAAATAATCAAATTAATCATTAATAACAACAAAACAATTTTTCAATATAATTTATGGTTTCAACTTCTTAACATAATGGCGTTATATCCCCTGGATCATAATTAAAAGCAAAACCTCCCGGATATCAATCCAAAAAACCCAAATGCCTCCCAAACAAAATGAAATTGGTCCGGAGAAAACGTTTTCCTAGACGAACGCGGAGAAAGCCCAAACGTTGGCACCAGTGAGGGAATCCACCTCGGCATCTCTCGTAGATGGCCCCTCAGGATGGTAAGGTTATTTCCCGTGACACCTCCACCCCGGGTCGCATAACTCAAATCGCGAGAAAAGGGCATTCCTCGGGATCGTCTGAGGGGATGGCCGCACGGGTTTGTTCGCGTTTGAGGAGATGCTCGAAGAAGGAAAGAAGCGAGATAGTACGCCACCTCCCACGACAAGCTCCATTCTCGCTCCTCTCCCTCCGTCCATCCTCCGCGCATGAAAAGTGGGGGAATAATATGGGAAGAAGGGCAGTGGAGAGAGAGAGAGAAATAAAGAGGAAGAAACGAGAGAGGGAAATGGAGAAAGATGGATGCATTTCTGGAGGAAAATCGTCGGAAAAAGATGGGAGGGGGTGAGACGGGCAGCGAATATAGCAAGCAAGGGAGGAAGGGTAAGGTAGAGGGGTTAGGGGAAGAGGTGAAGCACGAGTGACGAGCCTATTGGGTGGGTGGGTGGAATCCTGAATAAATGAATACGACCGTGTTCTCACAGCGGTTGGGAGTCGCTTTTAAAAGGGGTTAGGTTCTCGTTTTGCACGACAAGCGGAGTGACCTCGTGAGCGTGTGTGACTTAGGATGACCCCCGCAAAACGATGCTTCGAGAGCCATTATATTCCTCCCATTCTTTAAGCGTCATTCTCTGCAGACCTTTTTAAACCTGAGTGCTAGTCATCTTTTTCGATTTTTTTATAGCCTACATTGTTATGGAAAACTGTGAATACCCTTGGCAAGCCACTGTTGGGTAAATGTTAAATTGTCAACACTTATAATTGATTTTCTAGTTCTCCTAATAAAGACGCTCAACTAATTATATATTAGTATGCCTCAGATAAAACTAAATTCGAAACTATATCCGAAATACAATTCCCCATTAGAGGAGTTAAATCATGCGAATAAACGTCATAACGAATAAATTCTGTGGATTTATCCCAATTGAAAACTACTGTCCAAAATCTTACTTTTTCCTACGGACAAATTACAGATGATGTTGCGATCGAGATTACAATTATATCAAGAGGTCAATATGCAACCACTGTATGCCGTAAGTATTAACGACTACAATAGATGCTTTCTTTAATGTTATCTGGACACATAAATTTCACAGCAACTCAATAAAATAACAGCCCACAATAACATATACTATAGTGTGAGCTTATGACACATAAAATAAACCCGCCAAAAATTTATGTTTAATAATGTGAATCCATAATATTACTCATTCCTTATGGTTTTAATGCAATAGATTCTCTGACGAAGTATTTACCTGCAGGTAAATGACTAAAATAACAAGTATCGCGGTGATCGGATTGATTTGGTGACTAGAGTATTGGCCGCTCAGTCGAGGATTCGGGTTTGATTCCCGGTAGACTTTTCATTCGTATACCGGACTCTTTCGCGCAATACCTTTTGGCTAGTAGACGAAAGTGGGCGTGGCAGTTATTATATTCAGAGAAGAAACGCCTTGCCTAAGCTGGAGTATATCAACATAGGATAACTTACGACGAGAACCTTTTGTAGGCAGGTAGAGAGAAGGCTACACCAAAGTTAGAACTTGAAATGGAAGGTGGTACTATAAGAATCTGACACCTCGATCCTATGGAAAGAAATATGACGCTTTAGCATATGCCGCTAGCAAATGCGATCCCTAGGAGGAAGGTATGAAAAGGAACTACAGTGTTTGTAAAGGAGAGCAGCAAGGTTCTTTTACGGTTGTTGCGATAATTGCATGTTACGGGTGTAATAGAAGAACTGGAATGGGAATAATTATCAGAACGCACGTTAAAATTTAAGCTAAACCTTTTAAGCAAATATGAAGTTAATATTTTTGATGATATAAATCGAAATACACTACGGACCACTGAGTATTATGCTAGATTTGATCAGAAGCACAATGCCAGAGATAGTGGCACCGATAGATTTAAAAACCAATATTTCCTGCGCACCATAAGAGAACATAATAGGCAGCATAGCAAAGGGATGTTTGGGTGAAATATTATTAGAGTAGCCTGTAGTGCATGAATAATGTTCAGGTATTACTGTATCATGCACGCTAAAGAAATAGAGATAACTACATATATTGAGAGATATATCTCTCTAAGCAGTAATCACGTCATTGCTATGTAGATACGGTACTAACCATCTAGATGCACGTGACCCATATATCTAACATGTTTCTACGAAGTAGTAGCGTCGTAGCTCACTTAGTTCCATGTAAGTAGAGCATGTTTGGTGGTCGGAATACACTGCCACACACCTTTTCGGTGGCTCGAAGGGTAATACGTAGATGTAGATGTGAAGGAGAACGAGAATGGATTGGAAACTTTAGAAATGTGGGTGAGGAGGAGAATGGTGCAAGTGCAATGGACGGAAATGCGGACAGATAATGCTTTGACGATGGAAGAAGAGAGAAAATGTTGGTCAGAAATTAAAAGAAGGCAGTCAGTAAATAGAAAAGGGACTTAAGTAAAATGGAATGCTACCGGTCTCTGCGAAGGCAGAATTTTGGGTGAGCGAGACGAAGGTAGAAAGAGAAAAGGTATTTTGGACTGTATGACGACGGATAAAAATATATATGCCAACTTGAGGGGATAAAAGCGTAGATATGGGATAATGCGATACTAAGAAGGGTAAGAACGCTACAGCTAAAACTACTCAGCCGCTTTAAAAATATTTATCTACCTATACAATGTTAAAGTAAACTAATTTAAACTCCCGATTTGTCTACATCTTTTCCCTGAACAAAATTCTACTGCATTGTATCCCATATGGTGCAAATGGCATTAGCTGTCAGCCATCTCTACTAGTTAACTATAGGTTCTTGAAAGTGACAAAAAAACAAAACAGCAATAAAAAATGTTGAATCAATATGATGCCAATTGTCTTTAAAAAAAATACTCACCTAGGACATAATATAATCCAATAAAAATATTTATCGTAAAATATTACAAACTCCATGCTCAAGGTAAAGAATTAATGAAGCATTCAATAGCTAGACCAGCGACTCATAATATTGCCTTGTAGCAGAACAGAGAACATACTCGTAGGGATTGACGTGCAATCAATGATTCAAACGGCCAATAAGTAGAAAAGTTAAGCACCATTAATAATGTCTTTGCACTCCCATCGACAGTACTAACAGTGCATTTGGTTATTTGGAATTAATATACAGGATTATTACAAAATGTTTACAAAACTTCCCAATCTACCTCGATACAGATAGGGTACTCTCAACAAATATTACAGTCAATTCCCCGTGTGTAATGAAAGAGTAAGATGCAATTAACAGACATTACGTTTCACCGTGGATGCCATACCACCAATTATCGCTGACTGGTGATCTTCTGACGGGCAAGCGTACGCCTTGTCGAAATTTTGATTCATGGATGCCCACAATGTCACTTACCAGCTTTTAAGTAATTAGGGAGTCTTAATTACTTAGCAATAGGTTCGACCTTACATTAAAAGCATGTTGCGACCGAAAATGCACCATGGAGATATTTCATTTTTTCTCTAAGAATAGCTGAAGTCAGATTAATATACTGGATTTCCACACGGGAGCTCATATACAACCCAAGTTTTAAGTTTTTTTATCAACTCAAAGCTCCAAAGTTCCTGACGAGAACATTAAACACAAAACGTACAGTTTCAGGGTTTACTATGCGAAATTGCTGCATGATGGTGAAAGCTAACTTTCTGACCACTTCCATGAGTAGATACATCTATTGCTGTAACATAATTGCAGTCACCTGAAGATGATATAAAATGTTTAAACCTGGGTCGTGAATAAAACTACTCAGCAAAATTTCACAAATTTAGTTTCTTTTTTAGAACCCTAAAGTTTGAAACAACAAAATACGACAAAGTTTCTCTCCTACATGTATTATCAGTAGCCATCGACTGGCTTAAGAAACAAGGGTTACATCATGGCTTATTTTTTTTAAAGTTACAGATTTCCAGCTACAAATTATTTGTTCCAGTAGATCGAAATCTAATATATATTTCCTTGGACCTCATATTGACACTTCCCATTTATTTCTATCCACGCGAAACTAACCCTTGAGGACACTATTAAAATACTAATTTAACCAATATTGATATCACCAGCAATAAAAATTGTGCTTCTCGAATAAAAATACTAATGACTCTACAGCATATGTCTAGAACTCAGATGCTCACAGTAAATCTATTTTCTCGTTTATATAGAGATTTTATCTCGTCGATCTATTTTCTCGTTTATATAGAGTTAGTGGCTCCTAAGAAAAACACTAATCATCATTCTTTACTGGATATTTTCTTTTCCTGCTTAAATAACGATTAGCTTAGCTACATCAGTTGTTAATTCTCTAATATTTTCTGAGGAATAGCCAAATGCCCTTCTTTCATTTGTTAAAATGTGACCCACTAATTTTTATTCTAAAAAGCCTGAAAAAGTTTGTTACGCACCCATGCCGGCATATTGTTCGAAATAAAACCTCTTCAGCCAAGGTGACTCTATTCTTCTCTGTAGAGTGCTTATGGAGACACTCATAACTTCAGAAGTTCTCTTGAAGCGTATTTTTTCCTAGAATATTTGATTGATCTTAGGGAAAAACTCAATCTGTCCGTCTTTCTTTGAATACACCCATCTGGAACTCTAGAAATAAACAGGTAAAAATTAGCATATGATGACATTCGTCACATGCTGTAAATGAATTGATTCACACATTACATGCAATAACATTACATACAATATTACAACAACCACTCACTCAGTGATTCAACCCGAAGGTTGGTCTTTCATAACCATCCAGAGACAGGACCCACCACATTATAGGCCAATGGCGTGTGAAATTCACACATTCAGGGTAGGGGGGGGCCAAATGGTTATTTATTAGCATAAAAATGAATAATCGCATTAAACCTAAGTATATCATAGGATATACAACATTAGTGGCTGACGAACACTTTCCGCTGTTTATCGAGTTTATTAGCATATTTCTCGATGCCCCTGTATCCATCAATACAAAGATCCAATTTCTCCTCAATTCATACTATCGCTAATACTAATAAATTCCACTCCAATCCAACAGCGATACACTGCCTTACAAGGGTTTTAATTTTTAAAAAATAGGAGAATTATGTGTTACATGGTGGTTTATTTTGCAACAAATCAGCAGTAACAGAAATAAAAAAAGTATATCCCCTATCAAGATAAGAGGAAATCCGTTTCAAAATAAAAATGTTCAAGCCAACGTCAACTTAGAGTGTTCAGCCGTTAAAGCGGTTGTCCATGCAGAGAACACATTCTTCCTATGTAGCCAGAAATACTAAACACAAGCCCTCAAATTAAAAAAAAATATTAGGCTCAACGTCTCAATATCAGTTAACATCTCAATAATCGATTCGGGAGATCATATATGCCCACACTGGTCTCTGTCTCTCTTTCTTGCCATGGCCGCCTTCACAAGAGGCTTCAACAGTAACACTTTTTAAATCAACCTCCCTCCCTTACCTGTCGGAGATGTAGCTACGTATTTCACAGCGCGCTCGGGAGTGGGGACCCGGAAAGGGGCTCTTATTTCCAACTCCTCCTCCAACCAAACCTCTCTCTCCCCACTTTTATCCCAAGTCTCCTACTCCCCACCTCCAAATCCATTTTGCCCCCTTGAAAACCTCTCCCGAATAAAATCGTGAACGGCATGCCGAGGATATTTCCACCTTCGCCCACGCCGGAAGGTTCCACCCATCCCTCTTATTTCACTATCCTCATGGACTCTCCGGCCCTACCTTTACCGTCCCTTCTCCCGAAGGCCTATTCCTGAACCACTCCCCCGACACATCCTCCAACCCCCGATCAACCCGTCACTCCACACCCCCCCTTCCACACCGAAAGGTATTCAACGCTGATAGAATTCGCCCCCGAATGGCGACCGACGGGAGAAGGCGGCAAGGGGAGGGAGGTCAGGGTGGCTGGTTTGGTTTCGGGGGAATCACTGGGGATGGCAGAGGTGGGGGTGAGGGTGCCGTACAGGAGTCCGTGACGAGGAGGTGGGCGAATCGGGGGAGGAAGAAGGGAGATTGAGGTGGGGAGGGGTCACCCGCAACAGGCGGAGCACACGCCCTGAGATCGCCTGGCGGGTGGTCGGCGAACACGCGGCCGCCGACCAGGGAAGATATCAGATGGGCCAATCGGCACGCCCATATTTCAGCGAGAACGCCCTCTGGTGTAAGGGAGAGGGATGATGGGCGCTAGGAGGGGCTCCCGGTAAAGCGAGGGAGAGGATAACAGGGACGAAAAAGAGAGAGAGGTTGTGAGGCGCATGGGGGAAGGTATTTTTTTAGGGGCAGTGAGAGGGCAGGGGTCGATGCGTGAAGTCTGGGGTATTGGAGGAAAGGAAAGGGCTGGAAGTAGAGGAGAATAGCGATCGGAGATTAGAAGGTGAGGGTGAAAAGGGAAGTAGAGAAGACCGACCGAGGAACTAAAAGTGATTCTGACCGAAAAAGAATAGGTTGAAAACGGAAGGTCATATTGGAGTGCAGAGCTACTCTTAGAGGATAGAGCAATGACTGGATAGAGGTGGCTGATCGATGGAAGCGGCAAGGGATGGAACTGAATATGAAGCATGGCGAAATGTGGAATATTCCTGAATAGGAGAAAAATGATGAAAAAGGCACTGTCTTCAGCGAAACTGCCCTGTTCAACCACGTATTATACTAATACAAGTAAATAAATCCAACAGTTAAATTCCAAATTTATTTAATTATCGTTTGATTTGCTATAAAATAAAATCTGCCAGAAAATAGAGTTCATAACCGCTCATAAAGCAGCAGTAGTGGCCACATTGTCTACTACTCTTCTAATGGCAGCACATTTAGTAAACAAAATAAACAGCCGCACTTGAAACACCCAAATTTTGGATTAGTGCATGAAAATGATATCATGGATATCCCTTAACGGATAAGATGCTGTTTTGAACCCACTTTCACTATAGGGAGACGTCAACCCTTTCGGTTTTACACCGGACCTAATCTCAAAGAACACATTCTACCGTTTCAAAAAAAAAAATTGTGTGTGTTTACGAATTGATTGCATTCAATAAATTCGTGAAAATGGAAAATCCATCAGACGAATTTCTAAAATTTAGGTACAATCGAGTCCTTAAAATAGTTACTTGTGCTGCATTTAAAGAGTAAAAGTATTGCTCCCTAATTTTTAGCACCATAACACAAATTGCAATCTACAATTAGATTGGCAGATTTCACATGAATCTTAAGGATCTTAGGAATCTTATTAGAAATAAACAGGCTATTTCGATCTTCAAAGGTTTCAAACCATGAGTTACATCACTAACTAAGACAATCAGCACCGACTTCATTCACTGTAATCAATGGCAAGTTCCAACATTAAAAGTACTCGAGAGTGACCACAGCTGTATTAAAAACTGAAATGATCTTCACAAGATAGATCCAGCTATCAAATATTCAAAAATTTATTTTGATTGCCAGAGAAAATGCACCTTTTCAAAATTTTAACGAGCCACCTTATCTGTTAGGATTTATATTTCTCCTGAAGTAGATGACCTCTCAGGAAATTGTCAGGGCAACGATTTTTTTCGTACTTGATTGTTAAGGCCGCTGCCTTGGATTTCAACTTCATGGGTAGGGTATGTCGTGGCCAAGATACCACCTAAGCTTCAATGGTAGCAAAGAAAACCCTATCTGACATCACCTGTCAATGAGCCACAAATGTTCACTTAGACCTTCTCTTTGAAATACCCCACCGACAAATGGATCTGAGGCTCTGACTGCATTATCAAGATACAAAAAAGAATAATACCGGCTCCATCTCCATTGGCTGCATCACAACGACACCCCAAAGAGGAGAGGAGAAAAAACTGGTGACTAAAAATAGCAATATATTTTTTACTACGAAAAATCTCGTACTTTCGAAGCCCATTCTTCAGTCAAACGGATAGCGGGTGATTAGAATCGTCCCAATGGATTGACGGCGGCAACAGTGATATGCCTAAAAGCAAAACCAATCCTTACGGTAGCACGATCTCACACTTTGATTCCGTGCGGAGAAAATTCCTATAGCTCATTAAACACAAGGCGAGATGAGGGATTTACAGAGGCTAGGCAGTCACGACACGAAGCATTTTGATTGACACTGGGTAAGCGGAAAGAAGAGCCGAAACGAGGCCATCATCCGTTTCAAATGAAAAAAGGGAGATTAAGAAAAATATAATGGCGAGCACTAAAGGGCCTTATGGGTGATGAGCGCAGTCGCTCACTCTCACCCCTACAACCACTGCAGAGAAACAAGATTGTCGGGGCGACTATGGGGAGATGGCGTGACCACTGAAGTTCTCAGAAGAAAACGATCTCGGCCTCTTTTAAAATGCCGGATTTCGTGAAGGGGGGTTCGGATCTATGCATATGTTAAGTGTAGTAGAGCGAGGTGGAAAGAAAGATCGTGCACTCGGAATCGGTGGCTGGGAGGAGTCGTCCACAAAAATTCATATCTACGATTGGTCACGAAACGCAGGGAGGAAATCGGAGGAAATATTTTCCTTCCTACTTTTGTCTTCACCCTTTTGTACCGTAAAGAAAAGCATGCAACCGTGAATAAAGGGAAAAGGATTGAAAAAAATGAGGCGTGGTACTGAGAAAAACTTTCGATGGTAAGGCAGATAATGCCGGAAGAAGAACAATATTGAGGTTTTACCTTCGGGCGTTTATGAATGCAACCTTGGGGTCACTGAAACTGATTTGAGACAAAATAATTCTATTTAGATATGTCCAAGAAAAAAAGGGAATGATGAGGAAAAGTAGTTATTCTAGCAAAAATTGCTTTCATACAGAAATAAAACAGTGTTCAGTTCATATTGAAAATTAGAAAATTTAATTAACACGCAAGATGATGAGGTATTTCTAGTGAACCGATAGTTATGAACGCCATGTACTTAGTAACCTGCTAGTCTTTACGTCAGTTTTAATTGCACAGGATAAATCCTCACATCAATTGTTACCAGCCATGGTGTACTAAAAAATAAGCTACATATTCTCGATACCATATCCACAAATTAGGAAAAGCACGGTTTATAACCTCAACAACATTTTATAAATACAACGGAATGATATTGTAAAGCTAAAAATATCACAAGTAAAGGATTAATTTTTCACGAAACATTTATTGTTTAAGTGCACACCATTGGTAATAGTTTGGCCAACCCCGGAATGGATGTCTGAATGCTTGTTTGATTGTTATTAGTTTATGTACCCGATTTAATGACCATCTTAGTGTTTTCGGGTCATGGAAAATAAATTAACAGTAAAATACTAATTAAAAGATTTAATATGGACAGTTTCTCGGTAAAGGACAAAATGTTCATAAGCTATTTAGTGACTAGTTTTACAGCTGAACACCCCGGTTTGAATTCTGAGATTGACGGATTTTGTATTATATATCAGCCCCTACTGAAGCGTTGTGTGGGGCGTATTTTAAGCGCAGAACTCCGCACGTCGGATGGGAGGTAATATCGTAAATCTTGGGATCATTTTGGGTATGTTCGTAGAAAGCAAGCTAATTCGGATTCCGAGTTTTTCTTTCGACTGTGATGTGATTCACCTTCAGTCCATCAACTCATACTTTCCAAAAATTCCTCTTATTAATAACGACGTAAAATGGCCATAATTAATGTCACCCAAACGACACAAAAACCACACTTTTCATTGCATGGGCCACTTGGTTCAACGATTCATAAAATAAAATTCCAACCTATAGGTATCTTTAGGATTTACAGGAGGACATATTTCCATGATACGTATTAAAGTAACCCAAAGAAACCCAGGGTTTTAAAGCATGCATCTGTAAAAAAAAAGCGTTTTAATGGCCATAAAAATAATTAATTCTTTTTCAGCTTTCCCTATGTATGAATAACCAGAGCCTTGTGATAACTATTTCAAGTTAAAACTCGAGCTAAGGATATAGTGTATATCAAGGCTGCTTCTTCATCATTCTGCCTTACAACGCCTTAAAAATACATTCGAAACCAAACAACATGATTCAAAAAGATGTTGATGACAATAACGAGATAAGGGTAACTGTGATGTGATCAAAACCATTTACATTATAAAATATGAATCAAGAGAGTTATATTGCTCACAACCGACAAGAATGTGAAACTAAAGGTGAAAATCTAGGAGAGACCAAAACTTGCTCACAAAAAGAGAGCGCTTTATATGGCCTCCTGCCTTTGTGTACCTAGGTTTTGTTAACAGACTATCAAGGATTTTACTTCGGAACATCGAACGAGTGACGCGAATGGCCCTTGAGACTAATCGCGATTCTAGCCTTGAAGAGATGCGGCCGAGTAAGAGAGAGCGCGAGAGAGCTCTGATGTGAGACTTCGAAATGGCGAACGAAGAAGTCAGTTCGTTACATCCACTGACAGCTGTAGGTGTGTTGGTGTTTATTTTTCGTGAGCGGCGAGACAGTCAAGGGATGAGTTGGGATGGCTTTTGATTGAGGGATTGTCATTGCGTGGTATTTTCGAGCAGCTATTCCGGATGGGAGGAGCTGATGAGCGAGAAAGGATTATCAAGGGAGAGAGAGAGAGAAAGGCGATGTTGCAATGATATTCCTTCGCTCCAAAAGGAGTTGAAGTGGGTGTGGAAAGGAACGTCCAGTATTTTGATAACCAGTTCTTACACCTTTCAATTTAGGATGTCTATATGTTGTTTATGACGCTTTCAAGAGGCTAGCTTGTTATTTCATATTATGAAACCGCATGTGCCTGATGTATTCACCGTGGGAAACAACGACTGAATATTTGTTTTGTCAATTACAATAACGATTTGAAAGGGCCATGCAAAAAATGAGTTAAACCTTATGCCTTTCCCACCAAAATAATGAAACAGTGGCTTACTAACAATAACAAACGAAAATATCCAAAAGTAGCTTTTCACTAAAAATTGCAGAAAATAGATTCTCCACATATAATAGCTATAAAAGTTCCCATCTCAAGCCTCTAAGTAACTAAATTTTGTCCAAGTATTATTTGGTAAGCTGGGTCTCGATCATGGATCTTCATAACGCGTGCGCTAGCGTTATCGTTATTTATTGATTAAACTTATCTGCGAGAGAACGTGATATCCATTGCACTCAATACTTTGCGGCGTAACTATGTGGAAATTCATGTTCAAATAAATAAAGAATCAAGTAACTATGTATATTTCCACTTGAATTTATTAGGTACAACTAGTTTCAACGCATAGGCGTCAGAAACTAGTTGTACCTAATAAATTCAAGTGGAAATGTACATAGTTACTTGATTCTTTATTTATGCGATATCCATTCTTAATTTTTCGTACAGCACTTCAAATCACTTATTACAATCAGTGGAGCGAATTTTATAGACGAATATTGTTAACCCTGCGCTACTCTAGGGGTAAGCGTTAACGATAAAGATTGCGATAACGCGAAAGATAGATCCGTGATTCCACACCTGGTTCGCTCAAAAAAATATATATAACGGTCACCGACAGGCATTTTGATGAAAAACATATAATTTAGAATCTACAACTCTTTATGAACAGTAAAGCGCAACAAATTTTGATCCCGTCACATCAATCACAAAGACCAACATAATAAGGGAGTGAATGCAATCGACATCTTTTTTGTGAATAGGAAAGACGAGGTGTGGAAAGCTTGGGTAATCTGGAGAGAGGGAGGAACCGGAGAAGGAGATTCATCCGCAAAGATAAAAACAGGCCGAAAAGTAAATACACAGCAACAAATTTCAAGTGTCAGTAAGCATTTTGGAAAAGAAAGTAGACTTCATGAAACATTCCGGCACTCATTTTTCAAAGTATAGTACTCGTTTGTGAGAAAATGCTATAAAATCTAAATATTTTAATTCATCCTATATTTTTAAACAGAAAGTGAATAATCAAATGAATAGAAACTACTAAATGTTTTCAAAACGGTTATAATAATTATTTATACCTATTTATCATTTTTCAGTCTTTAATTATTTAGAACTAGTGCGCCATCTTTTCCTTATCTTTGCACATTAAATTTGAATAAATTATGCAGTAGGAACGGTCATGATGATGAGCAATAAAAATGTTTAACTGGCAGTACATATTACGACGCCATACCATCTAGTACCACGGCTCAATTTCCAACAGCTATAGATAGATATTCTAAGTCAATCTTGCCTATATAAATATTTGAGAGACCTCCTTTTTGAGAGACAACGATCGTAACCTCTGCCTACTAAAGAGTAACTTGTGACACAATATGCACACAAATAACACACAAACAATACACACAGATTTTTCTTAGGTCTTCTCTGCCTAATACCCTCAATCTCCTTCGTTGCCTCCACAGCTTCTCTCTCCTTCGTACGTATCCCGTTTGCCTATCCTCCTCCGGTAAATCAGAGAGCTCGCTAATGAGACAACTCCAAGTCTTCATAGGGGGTACACCCTCTCGTTCTCATCCCCTTCCGTCCACCATCGACTAACTCAGCCACATTTCATCTCCTTCCATGTCTTTAGCCCATAATAACATCCTAACCATCTTTCACTGATGACTCCTTAGATAGAAGTGGCATTGACCACCCATTAAGGAATCTAAATATCTCAAGAAAATTATTTCAGCCCCAAGTGTCAAAGCTGACTACTCAATTTGGGAACAGCAATACCTATGTTTTCAACGAGAATTCCTTCGTGCACTCATAGATAAAGTCTTGTTGTGAGGCTAAACTAAAGTGTTGCTGCTCTTATGCTAGATTGTACTAAAATGATGGACGAGGTTAATAGAAGAACTAGAATAGGAATTACGATTAGAAGGCAGGTTGAAATTTAGGCGAAATCTTTTAAGTAACTTCAAAGCCGATTTGTTTACAGATGAGGTTAGAAATATATTAAGAGCCACGGCATATCATAGTAGGTCTGATCACATACACAAGATTAGAGAGATAGATTGTCGTACCGGTAGATTTAATATGTTATATTTTCCACGAGCCATAAGACAGCAGTAATTGGCAGCGTAGCAAAGGGATACGCAGGTGAAGCATTTTTAGAGTAGTTTGCAGTTCATGAATCATGGTTTAGTATTGCTAAACTATGCATGCTAGCTAATACAGATCACTACATTATATACCTATATGTTTATTATATAAAGGAGTTTAGGCCAATTAGAATAAAAATGCCAAAACTCTACCAACGTTTCCGATATTTATGTAACCATCTTCAGGGCTTCAAGTTTGTTGATAGTTTATAAAATAAAATGACTATAAATTCTATATTGAGATTTTATATAGAAATAAATTTTAAATAGTTCGAGAAAACAGGTCTTATGGATTAATAACTATATTTAGCGAAATCCTTTCTAATCAGTAATCGCTTCGTTACTACGTAGATGCTAACCATCTAGTTGCACGTGACTCTTACAAGTAACAAGTTTTCGTGACGCAGTAGTATTATGACTCTTAGTTGCATACAGCAGTGCATGTTTGGTGATATTCAACCCCTGCCACACCCTCGAAGTGGCTCATCGTGTTTTATGTAGATGTAGATGTATTTAAATGTATTATGAAGAGCGCTAAATGAAAATGAAAACAGAATGACGAAAAGGAACAGTTGGCAGACTTGTAGGATAACTTTGGTTAATATTTAGCTTCAGATAAAAAATGTCAGGGCACCGCTCTTTCCTAATTATAAAGTTAAATTAAATTAAATTCGTGTTGAATCAAATACATTCACGTTGATATAAGGACCTCTTTTCTATTTTAAGCATACAAAAGGAATCACAAAGCTGAGTGGAGTCTATGTCTTTGAAATAACGGAAAGTAAGAATTTTCGAGTGATTTTGGTTTCGTGTGAGGAAAGAAGCATAATAATTTCTTGATATAAATAATAAGTTTACATCAACAGGAAATAGCGTGGTGATTAGGTACTCGTCTCTTAACGAATTCTATACGAGCATAATAATTATCGGCCAATTATTGGCCGAGAACATAATAAATTTCATCATAATAAATAACTTACGACCTTAAATGAAGGAAACATCAAACAATCGACACAAGTAGAAAAATAGACTCCCATTCATCATGAAATCTGTCACTTTATTTTTCCATTTATCAGTTTTATTATGGTTTCATGAGCTCTTATCGAACGTTATTTGGATGATCTTCAAAGAAGGATAAGAAATGGAAATACCGATACATATATTTATTCACAGAGAACGATATGAATATATGAACCGAATATACTCAATTAATAGTTATTATCACTTCAAGCCATGTGATAGTTTGGTTAAAGAATGTTGTGCAAGATAATAGAGCTCTTCATATAAGTTTTTATCTTAAATTTCAAAATAATATTTAATGTGTGATACACGTTGAAAACACTAAATTGTTTTCTCCTGAATAAACATTGTGAGGCTTATTACTCAGTTATGTACATATATTAGTGATGCACAAATAGAAGTACTGCATAAATAGTAGTAGTTGATCATAAATAGTAGCAGTTCGCAAGTATCAGTGGTACACAAATAGCACTAGTTATGCGCAAATAGTAGCCGGGGTACACGGTAGATGAATAGCTTTTTAGGGAATATGTAAGCCATGATATCTTCTTAATGGTTACGGTATCAGAATACGACCTTCCCCCTATTGATAGCGCATTACCGTAGCCTTGACACTAGTAGTTATGTCCCAATATCATACATGTGGAGAGCTTATGTATTTTCCGACCACTTAGCGTTTTCTCTATGGGTCTAAGTGTTGAACAAAGGAAGCGTCGGTAAATAAAATCGACGACGTTTTCTCCTTCATTTGCACTCTCCTCACTCATTTACACGCATCCATCTCTTCATTCCTCATATTTGAAGCTCATTTAAGTTGCTTGGCACCAGGAAGGCAGTGAAAATAAATGGGAACGGATGCCACGAGTCCTTCAACTCCTCCAAAAAAAATCCGTAAAAATTCTGCTGGCCTTCGAGAAAGACAGTGAAAATATTTACACTTTATTAAGCCTTGTAGCGCGACGTTGCTTGATGCCTGGCCGTATACCAAGAGATCATCCTTCAATTCTAAACCTTCAAAATTGGTGATCAGCAAGAAGCAATGTCTTTCAAGCGGTATGTTTGAAAAACATTTTTCCCATCGTGTTTCTGGGAGCAACCTTCAACGAATTCGTCCTCAAGCGATTGTTTGCACAGTTTAACCTTAGGAGTCCAAAGGTATAAATATGAGATCAAACGAGGACCAACTGAGAGATATCTAGCAGACATTTAGGAGGAAGTGTCCCGCAGAGCCACCTGAACTTTGAAGATTCCAACCATGGATATTTGGAGAATTGCGCTATGCACTACTCTGCTTCAACTTGCCGCAGCAGGTTTACTGCCTCAAGGTAAATTGCCTGACAGTTTTAATTAATTTATCACTCATAAACACACTTATAAAATGTCCAGAATGCCTAGCTTTTTATTTCAAACGAAAGAAAATTTCGTTTAAAATAAAAAGCTAGGCTTCCACACTTTTCTTTCTCCATAACCACTGCTGCCTCCTTGCTCTTCTATTGCCCTATACTATATTGATAAGCACTTTATGACGTCTTACCTCGCCAATGATGTTCAAAATTCTTATTGGTTCCATCCCTCTATCCTCTTAACCATTATTCTACCCTCTGCAGTTACAAGCCTTCATTGCCTTTCTGTACTTTCTCCACCAAATGTTTGCCACCTTCGAAGTTGTCATGACAACCTTTTCCAACGACAATAAATTGATCGGCCGAACTAAATATCTTCTACAAAATTAACCAGAAATTCTTAATTTCAACAGTAGTGTTAGGTATTATATTACTATCGAAACCTTTTTTCAGTAATTTTCTTAGGCATGGCATCATACCCATTTGAGTTTTGAATCAAAAAATAAAAACTTCCCAGCAATTTTCTTACCCAATAATATTTACCCTAGTAATCTTCTTCTCAACTCACATCGAGGGTTTTTGTCATCTTAAATACATCTTGTCTCAGTAGGTACTCTCGGGCCATCAAATAGAGATTCCTCAATATTCTCCCACTACATGGATTTATATTTAAAAATTTGCAAAACATTAAAAACTCGATCACAACTTGACCGGTTTTCAAAACAGCTCTCCACACTTAAAGCCGAAATTATATAAATTCTTAGCCCTAGAAGCAGTCAAATATCTATAATCACCTCCTTTGACACTGAAATCAAAGGCAGAACGAAGCCATATAATATGTTTCCTCTTTTTGGATTGAATTCTGATATCCTAAAAACTCATGCTAGCCTTAGCTTTACATTATTTTTTAAATAAGAAAATTCCAAAACGGTCGCATACCTGGCATAAACGCGTGGCATTTGGTGATACTATAACTGTACAAGTTACATAGTCTCTCTTGTCTGCTCATATATGTTTTTATATTTTGTTTACGACATGCTATAATATAATTCATCTCACAAATAGAACCTTGTTTCTCTTAAGGGTCAACTCATGACGCCGAAACTCATGCAGATACTGGCAGATTGCTGTTACCCCCAATTCTGGATACCACCGGCGTGAGTTCACATGGTGCAGAAAATCCGCACGTCCAACTATCAACCGGGATGATCCACAATCAGCAAAATCCACCAGCAACCTTCACAGCAAAGGGAAATCGAGCTTTTGCCAGTTATAACGCCCATATCTCTAACCCTGCCAACGATATTGATATAAGAGGTGGTTCCCCAAGTGCTCAAGGAGTAGCAGGACAAAAAGTCGAGAATTTAGGGACTGCTTCAAATGTTCCAAGCGCAGAATGTTGTGGTAATAAGGAAGGCGTACCTAATGAAAACATCATGCATCAAAATCACACCCCCGGTAATACTGCGACCTATGATAACCATCAAGTATTTCAGAGTCATATTGCTAGCACTCCCAAACCAACCTCGGAAAATCATGGTATTGGTATAATGCCCATCCCTCTACAGTACCAGAGTTATCAAAATAGCCATAGTTCTTTCTCTTCAGAGAACTCCGGCGGAAAGTTACCCTCCATCTTCACAATTAACGGAGGATCCCCTCAAACTGCTACATCTGGAGACCAAATGATACAAAGTCACGTATTTTCCACTAATTTCAACAATGGTTTACCACCGTTGCCCTCGGTGAGCTCCCACAATCAGGAGAGTGCAGTCTCTGGAGGGTCAGGGAGTTATCATGGTGCGGCGTTTTCGAGCAATATTGGAAAGCCTGTCAATGTAGGTGGTGACTTTCGGGTGAGCCATGTCAACGTTGATCAACCCACACACAGCCCTGGCAATATTGCGACATACGATCATCGTCAGGTATTTCACAGTCACATTGCAAACTCGCCCTCCGCAAATCCAGAAAATCACGATATTGGTGTAAAGCCCGTCCCTTTGCAGTTCCAGAGTTACCAAAATACTCATAGTTCCTTCTCTTCAGGGAACTCTGGAGGTAAGGTTCCATCCATATTCCCAATTAATAATAGATCTCCACAGCCTATTGCTTCTGACGGTAGAATGATAGGACGTGACGTCATTTCCTCTAATTTTAACCAACGCTTAGCATCATTGCCCGTAGTGAGCTCTAACAATCAGGGGAGTTCACCCCAAGGTGGTTCACGGGATTATCATGGTGAAATGTTTTCAAGCAACTCAGAGAATCCAACTGGCGGTGACTTAAGGATGAGTCATATCTCGTATCATGCCAATGTTGATGGAGGGCATAAAAATTATTTTTCACAAGAACATCAAAATTCGCCAGATTTTACCCCATCCACACACTCATCAGGAGAAGGAGACACTAGGTTTCTAGAATTTGGAGATCAAAGGGGCGCAAATTTTGGACTAAATGCTGGAATCCATACCGGAGTACCTGTGAAAGGATGCTGTGAATATCCTGCGCAAATCTCCCCAGCTATGATCTCAGGTGCTCTGAATCATATGCAAGGACACATACAAACACAATCGGCACCCAACTTGCATACACAAAGTCAACTGAATGCCTATAATGTTTTTCCAGTACACAATAGAGAAATCACTTCAGCCATTCCTAATAGTTATATAAACACTCAAGGGGTCCCGGTGCATAGAAACAATGGTTATAATGGAGTAGTTAATAGCCAAATTAGTTTAGGTCACGTAGATGAACACTTTGAAGGTTACTGAGAACGACAATGAAAAGAGCATAACATTCTTTTCAAAAATTCCTGAACGTTTCGCAGAGACGCAGGTGGTAGAGCACGTGCGCTAAAATATCAAGGGAAATTTAGCATAAAAAATTCAGAGGCCATTAGGAAATTTTGAATATGTGTGAACATTATTGTTATTTTTATGATCATCGTATTCCAATTATCAATGAAAGAGGACCAATAAACTTATTTGTTTTTAATACTGGTACTGTTTTAATTGATATAATTCATAATCATTTTTGCATTTACATATGAATATATTCTAATAATCTCCATCACCCAATTGACAGCTTCCGTGTAGTAAAATGTACTCCACTCAAATAAAAACTTAAAAGATGAAGCATAATAATTAATTAATTACAGTCATCAATAGATTAACTTCTACTTCCTCAAATTGAATATCTAATCTAAGGATATATCTATAAGCCGTATAAGAAAGCATTCGGTCGATTTTATGCCAATAGTGAACGTTGAAACAAAAAAGTCGTTTTATTTTTATTTCTCACTTCAATAATCACCAAAATATTATAAACGATCACGTAACAACGTAATAATATTTAACTGAAGAAGACGTTTATGTGACATTGTTCCTTTTCTAATATCTTGATTTAAATCAATACATTTATAAGCTTCAATTACAGGAAATTTAAAGGCACAATGATTATAGCTTAGTAGGCAGCATAATATAGTAACAGAGAAAAATATGTACCATTGTATGATATTGTTTTAATATTACATATTACTAATACGATTAATAGGAAAAATAACAATTATGAAGCGAGAATGCACCTAGGGAATCGGTTAATTGGCATGGTGGCATTAGTCTTTACACTCCAGTTGCTCTACCGACCCGGGTTCGAGTCCTGGTACGGACAGAGACTACTTTGTGGAATCTTGATCCTTACTTTAACATGGTGAGAAAAGAACTTCAAGAGCAGTACCCTTGCCGCCGGATTGGTCGTTAAGCGATGGACGCTTTGCTGCCTTCCGTTAAAAGAACGGGCTAACACCTACACCGAGTTTGTACCTACCATTCTTCAGTTCTTTAAAAGCCAATGAATCCTATACATGCATTTACGCTTTTTTGGCATCAGTATTCATTGTTCACCATTTTTAATGGCAGAATTTTGTCCCAAAATAGGTACTGAAAGTTTCCTTTGAAAACTTTACGGGAGAGTATCGAAATTCATGCTCTACGAGACGGTCGATGTCTGCAGTTCCCCTTTTGTTCTCCTTACGAGTGAATAACGACTTAAACATTTAAAAAAAACAGATGTCATAACAACAAATCAGTGCGAATTTTCCCCGAAACACAGTATTGAGCTAGACTTAAATCTTGAAGTCCTATAATATCGGCGCACCAGATCGGTTATTATGGTATCGGCGCCAACAACTACTAAAATTTAAGCTCAAAGCATAGCGATATATGCAAGAGTTGAGACTAGTACTGGACTCCAGGAATTTTACTATCTCATGATCTCGGGAAATCAAGGATTATTTGGCACACCCTGAATATCACACAGTGAAAAAAATGCCAAAACTTTTAAACTTAGCTGAAGTAAATGTGAAAAACCTCTATGAATACCATTTTTTTAATTTGTAATAGTGTCAAAAGCTCGTCTTGCGTTCAAATATGAGAGATCTGTGGGCACCTTACTGAAATAATTCAAGGCAATTACCCGGCAGTTGCCATAACCATGAAATGAAATACTTTTCTCACGAACAGCACCCAGCGTCAGACAGTTATCGTCCCCCTCCCATGACTCCATCTGAACCAGTAATCGAAGAACAGTCATGGAGTTTCATAACTAAAATCAGACGATCATCTGTCTTGAGCCGAACTCAATTGTGCCGTCGTCGTAAGGGTAGCGCACATACGTGGAGACCACACAACGGATTCTCTCTCTTTTCATCTCTTTCAATTTGGAACTGAGTGGCATCAATCTCCGGAGTTTCGAAGGAAGAGGGAGATGTGAGTCATACCGCGGTGCCAGTCCGAATCGTTGCAAAAGGTCAGCGCATTCATTCCGAAGGCTTGCGCCCGAGCAGTGATACAGCTTTCTCCGCGTCGCGAGGAGGCTCATGGGAGAGAAGCCATGTCGGTCACCAATTCTCCTCTTCCCTCCCCCCTGCTCCTAACCCCTCCCACCCCCCCCCCCCCACCTAGTACCTACTCTCCAATATGGACCCTCAATGCACTCAATATTCCCATACTCTCCCCCCACCACTCTCTCTTTTTCCCCGTTCCTTCTATCACACGAGCAATCTATCCTTTCAAACTATTCCTCTTTCCACTTCCGCTTGCCCTCCTAAATTTGTTTACGATCGATTCCTCACCACTCCCAACCACCTGGCTTCATCGTCACTCATCAAAGGTCCCGTACCACAACACGCTCTTTTCTTAAATGTTGCCGAAATGCTGCAGTAAATTTCATTGAATAATTTGACGTAGCTCCAGAAGTAAAATTCAATAAAGATATGAGGGATACGAGGTGGCAAAGATTAGTGCAATTTTGAAACAATAACTGAAAAAGCAATGCGAAAAAATTTACTACTGAAATTTAGAAGATTGCAAAAGTGTATCAATAAATGTTGGATTATTTGTTCCAAAACAAACGATTAATCCCACCAGATACACCCGACGTGTAAATATCAATATAACCTACTTAAAAATGGCGATGCCATAGGAGAGTTCTTCACTCGTTCCATTAGAACTTGTTTCCTTTTTTAGTATCCTTTCATTTGACTATGATTTATATATAGATATTTATTTAATGAAGGAGGTAAAAAAGTTTTTTAGCTTTCAGCATTTCCATTTCTTATATAGGTTCACACCCTGTAAATAACATACTGGAGGAGATTATCGAAGTAAACTCACGCGAGAAAGCCATTAGGACATATTCCTAGGCAAAACTAAGAGGGATGTTGGCAAGAAGGACAGGTAAGTAAAAGAAAAGAGAAAGGAGATCTGCAGTTAGCAATCCTTTCACGTTTATGTCATTTTATCTAGAAGACAATGCTAATTCCGGAGAAAATTCTCCCCACGCATGAATGATGAAATATACTCAATGCTTGCGGGTAAAATGGTATAAAGAACACTAATTTCATTCACTAACCAACTCTAGAGTCCTCGTAAGCTCACAAAAAATTTAATTGGCTATTCCACTTCGGATAATAATCTCATTCATTTTATGGTGTCAGCGACGCAACTTGATTACTTACATCAGTGCAAGGTTATTTCTATCATACCCTTTGTTTTATCCCCGCAGCACCCTTAGACACCCGGATGGCTCGGCGTCCACCGAACCGTTGGGGTGCGAGACACGATCCCGATGTACTTCCTGCAAGATGATCACATCACCGGTCATCGGATAAGGCATCGCGTAGTACTATAAATCCCGGCTCGTGAAGAGGTGAGGGAACACAGGCACATGATGACAGGCCGGCGAATAGCGTTGCGGCGGATATGGCCGCCCGCGGGGGACGTATCGGACAACGCTAAAACCCTCCACCAAGCCCACTAGTCGTAACCTCATTCCCCATTCCCTCCTCGATTGTTCCTTATTCTCAATCCCCATCCCTCGGCATTTCTCGTAATTCTCGCGATCCCTTGACCCACCTAGGTCCCACCCTCCTCTTTCGTTGCAAACCTCCTTCCTCACGCCCCATCCCTTTCCATTCCCCTTCCATCGAAGGAACCTTTGAACCCCGGACGACCTCTCCCGCGGCTTTCACTCCCAACTCAGACGGCTAGCTCAGGTCCGCAGGCGCCATGGCCAGCTTGGAGTGTGGGTGGGTGGAGGAAGCGGGAGGAGGAAAGAGGCGGTTAGCACGAGAGCGGGACCGAGGAAGACGCGAGTGGATAGAGTAATGAAAAAGGCCCGAGTCTGAATCACATGGAATGACGTGTTGCAGCACCCTACTTTGACTTATCACAAGTTCCTGGAGCGACAGCTGGGACGCTGGAACCCTAGTTCACTTTAGCACTTCAATTAAAACTGTGTGCTGCGTAAGTATAAAGGCAACAGAAAAATTCAAACTATACGAATTCTAAACGGGCAATGCAGACACAATTCTAAACCCACACTGCATCAACAGCACTGACGAAGTGACACATCAAGAGAGATGAACTTTCAGACAGAAATATACGCGAATCACTGCTTCTATTCACAAAACTCAGCATTGACAACAATTTCAATTCTCTCCAAAACATTGCTAGCCACATCCCATTTTGAAATAACAAATTGCTTTTTTTCCCTAGAGTTACATCTTCAAGGCTGGTGACCTACCAAACACCCTCGAGGAAACTTGCAGGATAGGATTTTTATGCATTCATTTTTCAAATTCATAATTATTTGAAGAAAAAACTTTTAAAATACTTATATAAGAGGTGTAAATGATGATATAATTGTTCTTTCTGAGTAAAATGGGTTCTATTAGGTACTGAAAAGTCTTCGAGAAACACGTACACTTTAATATCCACGTGGGCTAGGATTACAGGACTTAAGCTCATAGGGTTATGGGATAAGGCAGAGATGTAACTAGGGTTTTTTCCACTGTTATGTCTCCCATTTCCGTTGTATAATTAGCTGAAAACCTGGCGCACATGCAGCTAACATTGCCTTGAATCATAAATTTTAATGTATGTGGTGACGAAAATAATAATTTCACCATTATTTCAAAATGTTCGTCTCATGGAGTTTAAATGATGACGCCTCCACTTGCTGAATAAAAAATAGGCGCAGCTAGGTTTCTGGGTTGTCCTCCGCGTCGATTCATCTTCGAGACGACAGTTTAGCTGGCATTACCTCAGGCATCTTCAGGTCTTCAGGCATCTTCAGGTCTTCAGGCGTCTTCAGGTCGCTTCAAACCTGAAGACACCTGCTGCAACTCCGGCGAAACTGTCGTCTCGAAGATGAATCGACGCGGAGGACAACCCGAAAATCTAGTTGTGCCGACTGTACCACTCCGCGGAAGCCTCCATCAACATACTGAATAAAAATTTTATTTTTTTGCTCCTAAATGTTGCAGTAGACCACTAAGATTTACCCAAGTGTTTGCAAATTAAAGATACAAATTTTGCAACCCTTCCCGGTCATATATTACTTTATTTTCTTAAGGAAATAGCTAAGGATTTAAAATGTTTCGCTGCTTTAGGGCGTAGAGTATATTATGTGCTAAAAATAATACTATCACGAATTGTAAGTAATAAATATTTAATGTACAATAAAAAGGCTAATATGCTTGATGCATGTCAAATGATGCTAAATATGCATTAATATACCAAAATAAAATATACTGCTAATCAATTCGTGCAGTTTGTTGAAAAAATTTCTCTGACCCCCTTATAATGGAATACACCATAGCCAAAGACTTTTAGCACACACATTCAGGCAATTTTTGTGGGAGAAACCACCACTTCCTCATTATACTGCGTCAATTTCTGCTTCTTCCACACCCACACGATGACACATAAAGGACCTCGAGCAATGACGCTGTGCCCATCTATTCAAACTCAGCCATCTATTCAAATTCATTTGTGCTTCCTTGACGGTTGATGAATGAATATATAAATGTCTCTATATCTTAGCAGTCATTCGTCATTTGGGGATTGTCCCTGACATCATCATCCGAGCACGAGAGAAAAATATTGGAATCGAACGTCTTCGAATTGTCTTCACCCAAGCATAAGAGACGATTTAACACAATGGGACAGCAATAACTCTTTTGACTTCCTTAAAAACTAATCGCTCGTTCTCCTTCTATAATTATTTCATCGTTATCAAAATCTTTACACAACTCATGCCTTCAAACTCTGCAAATGACGAGAGCAAAACTTAATGGAAATCATTCATTTTATCCCTATCTTCAATTACATTATATCATCATTATTATTAGCTTTCAGCCGTTAAAGATGGGTAGGTCCATATGCGTTACAAACATTAAAGGAGTCGTAAGATTAGGCTGGGGGTAAGTTGTCGATTGATAGCTGGAGGTTTAAGTTTAAGGCCGTGAGAAGCCTCTTCGGAAAAGTCAAGCTTATCTTAACACAAGTGATTGTCAAGGTGTCAAATTTTTCCCTCAAGTCACTTAGGTGACAGATAGGTGATTCATATCCCCTACAACAAATTTCACTCGCCAATGGTCACAGTACATTGCAGGGGGCTGCACTCAACGACCAGACAAATCAACTTGTTAATTACGGTGACGTTTTGACAGGAATGAAACTTTTTCGTCTGCGTCGCGGTAAACATAGACGAAGACAAGATTTGGGGAGAGGTGTCCATCGAAGGAGGCTTGCAGGACTGAAGGAGGGAGGCAAAAAGGAGGCATGCCATCAGAAGGTTGGGCCCACTGACGTTACACTGGAGAGAGTCAACAATGCTCCTCTAAAGCGGTGTAGTGAGTTTTCCACTGAAGTGTATGGGGGATGGGGGTCATAAACGCCGGTCGCCGGCCATAACTCTCGTCATTTCTTCCCCATCACTCCTCAGGCTTCGCAGCACTCCTCTCGCTGTTCAGGGAACCCTCCAGAGATAATCCGAAATGAGGAGGTTTCCTCGTTGAGTGATAGTGGAAGGGCAAGAGGTCCACTCGAGGACGATGATCCTTTTTAGGGCCCTGGACGTTAGATAATTTGTAGAGTCTGGGGAAAATCTATCAATAAATTAGTGGTCGTGATCTCTGGCTCAACTCCAAGGCATGGTCAATGAATAATGACTGGAACTTAAAAATGACTTAATGAATTAAAAGGGAACTTTCCCTTTTAAAAAAAGTGCTTAATTCTACGGGTAAAATTTGAACCTTGCATACGAAACAACAGCGGAAAATTAGGGAAAATATCTTTTGCATCCTCAACTCTCTTGAGGATAGCCATCAAGGGACACTCATTTCATTTAAGAAATTGACATATCTTGGAAATAAAATGATAGCTATATTACGGTGTTTCACGATATTATACAACATACTCCTGTGCAGCAAATCATGCGGTTAGAAGCCACAGCAGGAGATAGGCTTGACCTCATTATCGTGCCATTACATTGGGTACTTATATACATCATTATAAAGACCGCGTCCAGTAATAAAAAAGTAAGCAAGTATTTTCCAGCGGCATTGCTAATTAAATATATGCACTCAGCACTGTGACTCAGCAGTGCATTGTAACTCAGGTTTTGCTTAAGGTAGCTACCAATAACCTCTGAATAAAGCTAAAGCCGAATGAAGAAAAAAATCTACCACTAAATTAGCCACGAACTTCACGACTGACCGGCTCTGTTTCCGTGTCCCAGGAGGATCGAATGCAAATTTGCCCTGATTAATCACCATGGACGCGATGCTTCGTGGGAACCAATTCACCGCCGGGTGCAAGGAACCGGAGAACGAATCCTTTTAATAGTCATTAAATCGAGAAAACGTGGCCTCGCGGCAGACCGCAAGGCGAAGCGTTTCTCAGGGCGCACATATTGAAATGCCACGCGAGCTGAATGCGTTTTTTTTTTCATCCCTTTTAAATCTCATTGTCCGAACCCAGTGAGCCCGCGCATTTCTTTCCTGTCGTTGTGGTTAGTTGGAAATCTGCGACACTACTCTCTTGCTGAGGGAAGTGGCATTGGCGGGGGCCGGAGAGTTCGAAGGAAGGCCCTCTCATTCTTCCGAGCTTTCGGACGCGTGAGTCCGCGATGGGAGAAGTGGTGGGTAACCGAGGAAACCTGATGAGAGGGGGCCAGCGGTCACGGCGACGACATTGGCAGGAGCACGGAGAGGAGCGCGAGAGCGAGCGGATGGGTGGGTCGAAGCAAAGGGCGTGAGACGCCATGAGAATAGGAGAAGTAAATAGCATGGGGGTATGAGAGGGGGAATTAAAAGATCAGTGAAGAGGAATCCGGCTCTTGTTGTTTTATGACTGCCTAGATCGATACCTTTGCGAGGCATGGCCGGGAGATTTAATTTTCCCCCTGTCAGCACTTTACCCCGGCGAAAGAGGAGGTAGGTATCGGAGCCAGAGAGAGAAATCCCATGCAATATACACGATGTCAAATGGGTGTGGAGGCTAACGATCTCGACAGGGACAAGATTGTGATAATGTAGATCCTAAAGTCTCAATCTTCATCACTGATTGAAGCTGTAGGGTATATGAGAGATCGGGGAGTGAGTCAAGGAGCAACTACTAACATGTCAGAAGAAAGAGAAACCGGTCAAAGGTATTTAATGAAACACAACAAATTTCATCGAGAGATATCGCGGATCTGGTATAAATTGAGCTGCAAGGCTATCACTCATTGTTCAAATTGACTCCGTGGAGTATCCAATGGGTTATTTAGAAGAAAAGACCACGGGGATAAACTGTATTTAGCGGTACCTTGTTGCACTGTTTAAAGAGGAATTTTTTCACAGATTTAATTGGGGACTTTACAATGCAAGGCCTTGCAAAGACTTTATTTAAGGCAAATATGATGACAATTTAAGTAATATTGAGCTCCACTTGATTATTCTTGAAAATCTACCTATACATAATGCCCTTCGAGCCACCGCTAGAGCCTGTAGCATGGGGACGTGAAATATCACAACTCATATCGCTGGCGACGAAAAATTCTTCACAGTAAATCATGTGCAATTACACAAAATCCGTGAATTTCTCTCCTCTCATTTATCTTCAACGCCGAGTCTTTTTCGATTCGCTGACCTAAATAACAAATGACGCCAAGTCACACCCAAAATAACTTTTGCTCACATGTATTTCAGGCAAAATTGAACTTCGGGAAATTCCTGACCTTCCGAAGTTACCGACGGAATTTGCATACCTCAATGCTCAGCTGGGCGTCTCGAGAGTGATGGAAAGAGAAAAGGTATACGCCGGGAGAGGAATCAATCAAAAAGGAGGAATCAGTCGAGAGGGGGGAGAAAGTGGGGTGAGACAAAGCGGGGAGCCCACTTCCCATGATGTGTTTTGCCGAGGCGAGAAGCGTGATTACCGCCGGCCGAGCAAAGGCCAAAAACGAACATATTCTGCGGATGGTGTGTTTGTTATTGTGTGAGTGCGCAACGCACGCGTGTTAGTATGGGAGAGTTTGCACACTTATGTATTAAGGCTTCGACGCGTGGTTGCCCCCTTCACTTTATTAGGACCGAGTGTGACCTCCGACCGCAACGAAAGCAATCGCTTTGCGCCATCACTTGCTCCGGCAGTGAATGGCGATTCTTTTTCACTTACGAGGCCATTAATGAAATTGCCTATCAGCTAGATCTCCCGTCTCTTTTTCACAAAAGCGCCGATCGCCTCTAAAAACATTACCAGCACATCTGCCTTTTTTCCCTAACGGATGAGAAATATTCGCATCTACGATTGGTGGTATTAAAAATCCCCTAAATACGCCAGTCCAGTACAATGCCAGTCATCTAAGGATTCATAGATGGTATGAGTAAAATTGCAACGTATTTCACGTCTAAAATACGTGTTATACATTGCAATGGCAAGTCTTTTAGGGACCAACTTAATATGAAATGTCACATAATTAGGAGGAAGTTCACTTAAAAAGGATAAAATTGATGAAATATCAAAATTCTCTTCCGTGATTAGGAATGATTAAAGGTAAAAAGTAGACGTTTCTTGGTGAATATGTAATCAGAAACTCAAACGGCTTACTTCTACATTTAAGGCACCACAACAACAAAATGCTTCAATTATCAATATCTATATTAACTATCAATAGCAACTCACTGACTATTACCGTCGATGTTTTGTAAACAATCAAGAATACCGAGGGGGAGCAAAAATATGAAAAATTTGCTTCATACTCACTACTTTTGCTTTGGTTTCGGTTAAAAATCACTTATATCACATTAAAAGAAAGGAAAGATCCATTATTGATTTCATGAAGCAACAAATCGATCTGAATATCAATGAAGCAGAACACACGCCTTTTCAAACGAAAGCAGTGCGTATTCCGCTTGTGTCTCCATCACCTGGTAAAAGGTAAGAGTGAGAGAGAAAAAATGGGGAGTGGAAATTTTGCGCATTCAGGAAAAGCCATTATAATTGGATAAAAAAATATCTAACCCCTACTTCTTCCCTTCCAAGTCATAATGAGACCGAAGTGGTTTCAAGAAGTGTATATTATTCGCCTAAGAATGACAGTCCTCCACGGATAGAATTGCGAAAGTATCGTTTCACTCTACAAAAGCGTTCACTTTAGTGTGCGAGAGTTAAATTCTAATTAGAGTGCTCATTTAAAAAAATTCCTGATCTAGATTCATACAGCATATGAGGGGAATAAATGAGCACGTGAGAATGGAAGAACTCTTGCCTCGGGAAAAGTAAAAGGTAAAACGAAAAGCATACAATACTGCCGTCCAATGAATAGCTAAACATTAACTTTCTGCGGACCTTACCGCAATTAAAATTATTTCATCATCAGTGGTATTAGAAATAAGCATGGCTTGAAGAATTTCTCAAACCCATTATCCAACTTCTACACAGTTTCATGATATCACCAACAGTGGGTATAAAAGAGTAATTAACGCTGGCCTATACATTTAGATTCTTTTTAATGTCAGTTAATCGCATGATACACCGTCAGCACAACTAATGAAAGTTTGAAGTAGTTTATGATAGTACGTGATAACCTTTACAATGCATGGTTTCTGCAACTAGAAACACATAAGTCTGAATCTAGACACTGCTATAAACACTGCGCATTAAGTAACCTATTCGAGACTTTTATGCAATTAACATTATAAATTTTTAACAATACTGCTTCATTCTATGTCTACGCCTAATTATGTGGCAGAAGTTATTTATCAAGCAATTGAAGAGAAATTTACTTATTAATCTTATAAGTTAGTTGGACTACCTTCGAATTTATCGCAAGAACTAACACTTCTGACTACTCAGACTTTGGTGGATGGATTTAAGTGAATCAAGGGGATTTTTAGGAAAAGCATCTTGATTCTTTATACATATATATAAGTGAGAAATTTCTCCTTATCTCAAAAAAGTATGAATAACACAAAGCATCCCTTTCTGAATTATTTGTGAATAACGTTCATTCTTCGCCAAAGACGTTTAGCTAGCTTAGTAATAAATACATTGATAACAAATATAAATTTAAAAAGTTCCAATGAAACTTTATTTGAGTGAACATTTGTTGTAAGTGAACATTTATTCTGGGTTGTCCTCCCCTCTAATTCACGTATAATCCTGCGTTGCGTGTGCTTTCCCTTCAGCTCGGTGAAGAGGGCCGAAATACGCGTATCCGACGGACATCCTCGTCTTGTCCTTGCCCCTTGACTACGCTCTATTTGAGCTCGATTTTCACAGAAGTTAACCCCATTTGATTGTGCGAGTAGGTATTATTCTGAGTGCTTGTGAGTATGCTTGTGATAATAACCCAGGCATCTTGAGCAGGGTCCCATCAGACCTGTGAATGATCCCAATTGGGTTGAATGTGTGTGTCTGTGGTTGTGTCACTGACGAGGAAGTAGCTTCCCGTAAACCACCACAGAAGGGTTTCTGGTTTAGAGGCTGCGGTTGGTTACTGCCCTGCAATTGACCCTACCGCAAACAAACACAGCAATTTTTTGTGTACATTGACGAGTGTTGCCAATTTTCACGACCATTGGAGAATTTTTAACTCTTACTTGTTACTTTAAGAGGCTGTAGAACTCAAGATTCTTGGAATTTAAATACATTGGTATTTTAATCAGAAAATGACATTCTGATAACAACTTCATTGCTGATGCTTCCGTTCACTGGTTACTGGTTAAAATAGTGTTTAATGAAGCACTACAGCTCGTCAGTGACAATACATAATTAAGTCGTACCTAGTTTTCCCACTAATTACAGAAGTAACACTCAAGGTTAACGTAAGTTAAGGAAATTTTTTTCCAAGCACCAACAGAAGTCACAAGTCTGATACCAAAAAGTGATTGAATAATGTGAAATGTGGCTATCAGCATAAACATTGATAATTCAAGACCGCCATGAATTCTGAGCAACATATTGGAAATTACGAAGGGATAAGTAGTTCTGCTACCTGAATGAAACATCTTTTCTGACACCTTTCAGCAGGGGTTGAGGAAATAAAAAGTCATCTCAAATGGTGAAATTCGACAAGCGTTAAGTAGAGCAACGAGATCACGGTTTCAATTACTCGCGGCTTCATAAAATTGCCGCTTGAAATTCTGCAATTTGTTTTTGAATCTTTTATCAACGAGGAAATCGTCGGCATGAGAGTAAATAGTGGTAGCATGGTAACTGGTTCAATCAGAGGGAGGCTCACACACGTACACAAGTGCAAGCACGAACTCACGCTTTGCTATGAAGTACCTCAAGAACGAGAAAAAAAACCGGCGGCAATGAAGGGGATTCGACCTCGGGTAGGAGAGGGCATGGGGAGAAGGAAGTAAATAGAGGAGGGTTTAAGGCGAAACAGGAGCCTGTTCACGACTAACATCGGACGCGATTAATTAGTCTCCTGGAATGGATGAGAGAGTTAAGGTGACCGTTGTCGGAGTGAAATGGATGATAGGGGCGTGTGTGGTGGAGTGATCGGGAGTTAACTGATTCGAGGGTCGTAAAGGGTGCTCCGTGGGTGCAGTCGGCGATGCAATAAAGAGGACTAGCCGCCAGGCGCTCTCACCAACGGAATACGACAGCGGTTCAAAGGCCTCAGACTGCGGAAAGGAAAGAGGAACGGACGGAGGAAGGGAAAGAGAGAGAGCGCGCAGGGAACGTGAGAGCGGAGGTCTCTTCCAAGTGATTTTAACAATAAGTTATACGTCATAGTGTTCCTACCCACACTTTAATTATTTACCGCCTTAATAAAATACTTGATTCCTTAATTGCTCTAGCCTCCCTTTGCTCCAGCACTCATTGAAGTCGAGAATCTGACATAAATAAAAAATATCAAAGCGCGAGAGATGGGCAATTTGGATAATAAATGGGGTAGGCTTGCCATATTTTTTAAATTACATTCTTAAAATTAAATTCACTTCCAACCTAACCTGGTAGCGATAGGAAATCTTAAGCAAGCGTCTATCATTTACAAGGAACAAATTTTATCTACAGTATATTTCGCGCGCATTGTGGGATATTAAAAAAAAATATGGTATCATAGAGTTTGAAGATCAAATACTGCGAGCATTATGTTTCGACTATAGCAACTCTATCAAAATCACTCACTATGCCACTCTTAATAATTCTATCTCTAGATACCTCCAACGCTACATTAATGACAGCCGAGAAAAATCTCCACTTGTGAGCGAACTTCACCTTTACATATAAGTACATTCCTCAATGATACATTGATTTTATACGAAAAGTAAATTACAAACATACACACATGTTATGTTAAGGTATAGGTAAGCAACCCTTCGTTTACGACATTTGCAATGACCAGTAAGTTTACTTTTCACTGGCGTGGAATAATCAACTGAAATAATAGCCAGTTACCAAACAAAAATATCTACTCTGCTCAAGGCATTCGATGAAGAAAAAAATGACTGTTTAACAAAGTAAACAAATTCCTATGAGAAGGGCTCCAGTCAGGAAGCAATTTTTTCTAGAATTGGAAATAGTCACTGGGGAAACAGTTTGGGAGCATATGGGTACAGGAATGATTGGACTAAATGCAATGAAAGAGATAGATGTTATAATTTAAAAGTACCAACATTTATATCCGTACTGTATAAAAGCACCGATATGTTATTCGAATAGCAATGTTGTCAGTTACTTATTTTTTTAAATGCCAACAGCTGTATACCATAAAACACTTGATAGCTGGAAGTAATTCCTGGTAGTTGTAATGACTGTATATTGCTAAACCAAATATTTTATCCGTGAGGAATTCCATTTTTACAAGTACTATTACACGCACTAAAGTCATATTAAAGTGTTGGTTCATGCGCTCTGGGTGCGCTCTTGCTAATTTATCAGAGGCTCATCGTAAAAATTCCTAACACCCGATTACCCTTGACAATTTTACTACGTCCAGAAGCAAAGCAATAAAAGGTTTTTCCTGCTGAAATTCCAAACTCACTTTTTCTCGCCTCCTATCGTTAATTTACGAGTCATTAAACTTACGAACAAAAAAAAACTATCTTGGAGAAAAATCCGATGGTCTCGAATGAACTACCGTAATCTTACACCAGCGATAATATTTTTCGTGGACTGCGAGAATCTCTGCCGACAACCATTGCATCAAATAGTCTTCCTGTTCATATCGCTTCAGCCACATACGCCGGCAACTAATCTATTTCATCAACAACCACTACCATCATACCACACGTCATCACCCCCCCTTCCGCTCACGCTTCCTACTGGTAGGCTATCCCCTGACCCCGCCGTTAGATCGGTCCCAGATCTCGTGGTCCTTTCCGTGCACGTCTCCTCCTCGTCGCGCGGTAAGAGAGAATTTTTGCACCGAGATCTGTTAGCGCCGCTACGACAGGGAAGGTAGACAGCTACGGAGGGAATATTGCCAGCGGATGCCCGGCAGCGATGCGGTGGATATATATGTAAACACGCAGACATATATAAATATATATACATATCTACAGACACACACACATGCACAAACGTTCGTACATATAAAGGTGACCCGCGGCATCTCGATGCATCTCGGATGATATCAAGGACGACAACAAAGAGGCGCTGCTACGGATGTGGAGGTTGGAACGAGAACAAGGAAGAGCTCTGTGGAAGCAGGGTCCAAAGATAGCGACAGGGAGATTTATCCCTCTCCCTCTCAGCGAAGAAAGAGCGGCGTCCACCGCAAAAGACGAAGTTGGATGAAAGGGGTATGAGACTTGAAGGGTCGGGTTGTTTGGCGGCACTGTTGGTTTAGCGAATGCGCTGAAGTTAGTTCGCGCCACGGGAGAAAGGATGAGGAATATGAGGTGGGTGTTTCGATGATATCGCGATGTACCTATAGATCAGGAGAAAAGAACGCCGCGGGTGAAACGGCATAGAGCGGGTGAAAGAATTTTAACGACGGAGGCACACAGAAAGGCGTAAAACACCACAAATTCTTAAGGGGCGTTAAATGATAATTGCGGCTATATCAAGCGCTGAGAAACGCAGCGTGTCGATAAATGCATAAAAATAAACCATCCGAAACGTTTTAAGTCTCATGAGTACCTGTTTGGATGTGTCCATTAGAAAACATCATCCTTCCGGAATTTTTCCAGTCTTATTCTTATGCACTTAAAAAGTCGCGCATTCCCACTTTTTAAGAAATTAAATTTCCTACCATTAAGGCACCAACTCATCTATAAAGTCCTCATAGTATTTTATAACCGTAGTGGTGTAAAGGCCAAACCAAAAACATACGATACCCTACTAGATTAAAATCGGAATTTGAAGTACCAAGGCCTTAAAATGAAATCTTTCGGCAATCATATCAATCAATCACTACCAGGGACCAAAATTATATTGTTCTCCGCCAAATAACGTGGCCAGGGTAGAAGCCGAATTTGGATTCATTAAAGTGGTTTAAAAAATGGCTTATGAGAAATGAGGAAGTTCAGTTTTTGCTTATAAAGGTTACATAAAAATGTTAATAAATGATATCAACTTGTACATAAGCATACTTGTATTATGTGTATGAGTATGATCTCATACATATATAATCATATTTTGTATATGAATGCACCAAAATTATTTCTTTTTTATTAATTCTATCAATCATTGTAGGTACATTTTAGCTGATAAGCAGCATTAGCACCTTCTCTGCCTGTCTTAAATTAATTTTAATGGAATCCCCAGTACAGGTATTGGTCCTTGGTCCTCTGGGATACCTATATTCCATTAATTTGTATAAATTCACGAAGATAATATTCTACGTTTTTAATGGAATAAAATACATTATTATTTTTATACTTACATCATTAGAAAATATTAATGTATCTTTAATATGATACAATATGACATATTTTTCAAACCTGTCTGTGTAATAATAGCTACTAACTGCACTCATTCAGGCTATTGACCTGCTTTCAAGAATTTTTGTGCATCTCACCTAAATAACCCTAACTTAATAAATTTTAAATTCGTTGTACTATTAAAATATCTACATAAAAACCTGACTGTATAGACTAGTTAGTTAGCCATAAATATTCCTTAATGGCAATAGCTACATATGCATAATACAAACTTTGACGAATATGCTAACATGAAATAACTGTTTAAAATTTACTGGAATCATAATGAAAACGAACAAGGCCATTCATTACTTTCCATGCATATACACTTAGGTCAAAATGCATTATAGATGGTAGTGTAGCGAAAAGAAATTTTAGATAGACATTCCATTACGGTTATCTCCATGTTGCCTATTTTTTCCAAAAAAAATGTTTCAAACAATAATTTTTCTTTATTAATTCCAGCCTTTGGAAGTACACAACTTTAAGTCTCTCGCATTTGTCAGCTTCGGATTAATTCTGTCATTTCACCGTGGCCTCTATTCCATCTATTTTAGCTACCCTAAATAACGCTTTTAATTATGGTATATATTTTAATACCAAAGAATATATTTTGAAATAGGCATATATTGCAGAATACGCATTGGCCATTTATATTCCTTTTTCCAGGAAATATTTTTTTTTAATCAATCCAGCTAATCTCCCCTGAGCAGCATGTCTCAATCACTGGTTTTTAGGTAAGTCACTGGACGAAAATTTTATGAACATTAGTCCTCACTGCTGCATATCATTAGGCAAATTAGCTTAATAATGAACATCAGGTATAATAAATTTGATTTTCCTAAACTTACGTCGTAATAAAATGGAAATATTATAAAATGTGACACAAAAAATTCTTAACACAAAAGGTCGAAGATACTTCATTCTACCGGTTGACGCATATCATTGCATTAGCATATATTTGTCACCAGTTTATTAGAACAGCATGCAGAATTCTTCATAAATTCCTAGCTAAATTGTTTACTTAATATTAAGTAAGGCAACTGATGATAAGGGATTTGTTTTTTCACCGCATACTAAAATGAACGGCAAGAGAATTTGTTGCTTAAGTTTGCCACAATTCAAGTGAGTGATTTCCTCTACAACGGCAGTAATTGTTATAGGCAACCTAAACTAATGGCTTTTCCCCAAAGCAAATATCAACTATTATTTAAATCAAAAAGCATAACAAAACATTTGATAACATGCAGACTCAAACAATATAAAAGAATGTGAAGGACATGAGTGAGCTTCGTTCCAAAGCGAGAATATCATTAAACTAAACACTTTTGTTTGTATTCACTAATTTTTTTCACTAAAGTTTTTGTATACTATGGAGGTAAAGAAAGAGTTGCATTATGGAGGTATAGAAAGAGTTGCATGGTGCAAAAAACCAGCATCCATAACTTGGTGAAAAAATATTTAAGAAATTGATGAGATGTGTTTGAATAGTTGAAGCAAAATTTAGTATAAAGGGACGCCATCATCTCCATACAGAGTTTATAATGAAGCAAATTATGCATAATAATTGCGTATCATGTGCGCACAAAAGAATAACTAGAGGTAATAGCAAGCGGGATGAAAAGGTATTAATCATAGTTATAAAAATTATTTTGAAAGAGAAACATTGAGCTAATTAATAACCAGAATGCAACTAGTAGAAACTTAAGCCAATTAGTTAAAAATAAAACGAGTGCTCAGAACGATAATGTTAATTGATTTGGATAATGGTTGCATGCATCAAACTATTACCTAAAAATAAATATTTTTCATGTGGCAATGGAGAGACAAATTTGGTGAAATAACAAATACAAAAGTCCATCTCAAAATATGTTCATGGCAAGTGAAGAAATAAATGACATAATGGAAATGCATGAAGCGCATGGATTAGTTTAAATTGATTTCTTGTGAGATCGAGACGTAAATGATGTTGAACGTTAAGAATGAATACTCCCATTTCCATCAATAAAAAGGTGAAACATGGGCTTGAATGCGTAATGAAACGTCTTTCCATGAAAGGTACACGAGAGATACAAATAAAAATGATAAGTTCAAACATGAATTTCATAACCCATCTCAATTTCTAATTCCAAATAAAAACCTCTGACTAATGCTCGCATGTTTGTGCCATGCATTACGTATCGAATGAAAATGGGTGCAAAAGAAAAAGGCAAAATTGGGTAGATACCGTATTTTAAAAGAAATACACTGCATTTCTAATGTTTAAAAACAAATTAACTGCAACCATAAGGACATTCAGGAAAAAATTCATTTTCACGGCGAGATCACCTTTCTCAAAATCTCTCAAACAGTGGCATGATATATGATTACGTGAAAACGTTAAAGAAACTCTTAAGCCAACGCAAGCAAACACCTTTATTAAAGAAAACACGCTGGAGGGAATTTTGTAGGAAAAGAGGATGAAAGAGATTCAACCGAAGATAGGTGTGAAAATTCCTCAACTTTTTCTTATCAGTTTTCAAATCTAGCAACGGTACTGCAATATTGCGGAGGCGAATGGGAAGAATTGATCCAGCGTAGTATTATAAAGTACAAATATAAATAATAAATTGCGGAATAAAGCTCCACCGAGGAAGGGAAGCTTTACGTCAGAATTATTCCCCTCGGAGCGTTATGCTGCCATTTAGGTTTATACTCCTTAAGTCCCCGCACTATTCATAAATACCTGACTCAGTAGCGCTAAAATTCCAAGCCTCTTTTCTCATGGTAACTCTAGGTACACACCGCATCAAAAGTTGAGACATAACGCCACTGACGTTAAAAGTTGTACCCGAGGGAGGAGTATGTCAAGCATTATCCCAACCTTGAAAGAGATTCCATTAGGGAGTTGGAGGGGGATCATTCTCATGGCACGAGTTGCATCGGTAAGGGATTAACAAACTTCCACAAAGTGGAAGATGTAGAGTAGGCGAGAGCATCTAAAAGAAAGAGGGTTAAGCCTTCATCGCTACTCCTCAGAGCAAGAGAGATACCATCGCGGAAGCAATTCCCAGACTCTTCAGCTTGCAGTCTTTATACGCCATGTCCGGAGTGAGATGCAAAACACAGAAAGGCTGACCAGCTGGAAATCTGGATATGAGATGAGTCATAAACATACCAGTATGCATCTACCACCGGCAGGAAAAGCCAGAGGAGGAAAATATTATAACAGATAAAGAGGGATAAGCGATAAGAGTGATGCCAGAAAACATTCAATTACAAACAATGATTTGATCACTTTAAAAATTAAATATTGGCAGATTCACCAATTGAATTATAAAATCAGTTATGAATATCAGAAATCAAGTTAGAGGCGTTCCAAAGCGACTTATACAATGAACATTTTACTTCAATTGTTAACTTTTAATACATTCCGTTATTCCACCTGTGCTAGCATTAACCAATCTTTTCCTTTTTATTGGTAAACATATCTTTTTCCAATTGCAGATTATTTGGCTTAAATAAATCAAATCAATCTCATCGCTGCTGTTAACTTTGTACAATAACAAGAACAGGCTAATTAAGGGCACGAATGATATTGCAAATGACTGCACTTGGGAATGTTAATTATTACGCCCCGAACAAAATAACTGATTTCTCAGAATCATCAATTTCTTAGAAAATACTCTAGGATGGTCAAACGAGTAACCTAATTTTCGCCTTCCATTTTGGCATAAAAATTTTTCCTGCGTTTTAACATAGCAGGAGAAAAAATGTTAATCGACAGACTTTATATATGGGCAGACAAAATAAGTAACAAATGATGAGAAATTTTTTGTGTAAACAAGTTGGTGAGAAGGCCACATCTGGATAGTGAATACTAGGACTGTCTTTATCTTTAGGTAAAGATATACTGTAAATCGCTCTTGTGCCAATGCATCATTCCCTTCCAGTAAAATCGCTGAAATATTGTGCTGACAAATTCAATAAAGTAAAGTACAAAAGTACTACCTATATATAAAGTACAAAAATAAAATATGCTTTCACATTAATAAGAAAAATATATTGATTTTTTTGTGCTACAGAAGAATGATGAATATAAAATTGATAGACCGAGTGACAAACGAAGAAGTATTAAGAAGAGAGGGAGAAACGAGAAGCCTGCTGAAAACTAAAAAGAAGACGGGATAACTTAATCGGCCACATCTTAAGACACATTGGCTTGATGAAGACCATCGTTGAAGCCAAGCGGATAGGAAGAATGGCAAAGGAAGGCTTCGAGTGAGATACTCAGTGGAGAGCTACGTTAAACCAATCATAGGATTGATGAATAATGATGATGATGATTGATTTTTTTAAAATTCGAAATTATTCACTTCTGAAGAGTTGCGATTCCGTAATTAATATTAAAATACAAACACATATCGAAATATTTTAACACTCGGAAAGAGGAAATTATCAAAGAGACGTGCACAGTTTTCAATTTTCAGATCAATATTCCAACTACCACGCAAGATTAAAGAGATAAAGAAGAGGAGAAGAGAAGGGATCTCTTATAAACTTTTTACATAAAACTTTAGCCATCAAAGAGAGTTCAGAGCTCTAAAGTTCACATGTACAAACGGCTACTACACACTATTTCAATATATGTAGATCAGTATAATTACGAGAGATTTTGCCGGAATCACACTGGGTGGCTATATCAACCCGTTTCAACCTGTTAATCAGCAATTCACACATCTAGACTAATATTATATTGAGGTGATTTACATCATGCTAAAATTAGATGCGTAAATACTAACTCCTGTATTAATTAACAGTATTTTATGTGCCAGTTCATCACATGAACTTGCAGTACCTATGAAAAAATATTTATCTCTCTAAGACACTTCAAGCTAGGTAACGGTTCTTTTGAAAATGTGAGAAAAACTGATACTTTTGCGAAGTTTACCGAGAAAAAAAAATTTAATCCACCTGCAATATGCCCTCTCCGGTAGTAAGGAATAGAATTTCTCCCAAAGGCAAAAAGGATATGTTTAATGATTGGACAAATGAAGAGAACGAGAGATTGGATAAGAAAGATACGCGACTGGATGCTGCGGCGAAAGGGGAAGTAGGAAAAGGGTGGCTGGGTTGGAGAGGGTGGGGGTAGGCGTGGTCAATGTGCGGGGGTGCATGAACACACCGCGAGACAGCAGCAAGGAGGTGCGGAAGGCACTCCTTGGACGTCGACCGGGCTCGAAGCATATCTTCGTGACCTGAAGGAGACTTGTACACGCGGGAGTGAGGCCGGGGTGTGCATGGCGGCACGGAGAAGCGGAGGAGTGAGGAACAAGGGGGAGAGAAAATTGCCACTCTGTCCGTGTTTACCGGATCGAAAGGGGCGAGAAGCTTGGGGTATCACACGTCCTCCGACAACGCGCTCAGATTCTAGCTCAATGGAGAGGATGAGAAAGAGGCAGGGAGAAAGAGGTTGAGAGGGAGATGGGATGCCGTTCTGTGATGGAATCGAGTGCCAACAGATATGGTTAGTTACTGTCGGACATGGTTTATTGTAGCGTCCAGAGGGAGAACGAGTAGTGCTTGCTCGGTACGCGTCAATCCCTTGAAGCACGTGGAAAATCTTTCGCTAAGTTTGTTCTATTCCATAAGCTGGCATAAAATGGAAAGCTATATCACCAAACTCACGATACTTACATTTCAAATGAAATTCACTGGTTGCTATTTTACCTTTTCCTCAAGTTTGGTCTGTGAATGTTTTTTGAAATAATAGCATAGTTCAACAAAAATTGAGAGAGTAATTTTTGTTATTTATTCATTAGAAAGGGATAATATAATAGGAGATGGAAGAAGAGAAGCATAAAACAATATTAGAAGATAAACGGATAGCAACCCAAAGCTTCAATGCTCAGATTAGAGCATTGAAGCAAAATTAGTAGTATTATTCCTGGGAAAAAAGCCGATAGACATTAAACAACCTCTTCAGTATCAATCATGATCGATGTGTATCATCGATAATATTTTTACGAAGGGAGTAGATTTCGTTATCATGACTTAAGAGAATAAAGGTAATGGTTACCATCTCAAAAACCGCAAATAGGTCTAAATAATACAAAATGCATAACCCGACGGAAAAGAATTACTTCCGACTTGGCCATTGCGGTGCTTAAATAGAAATTAATTACAAGCTAATATGAAGAGACATTAATTCCTTAGAAAGCAAAAACCAATGATCTTGTTGACTACTGAGAGTAAAGGATAGAACTCTTAAACAGATTGAAATATGTACTTAATACACAACGGAAATAAAATCCTATACTATATACGCATTTAGCTACTTATAGCAATTTTTATCTTCCATAACCTGATTATACATATTGGCCCTCCAGTACTAGATTAAAATAATTTTAAAAAGGGCTCTCTACCATTATGATCGTTTAGTTGAAAATGTTATTTTCTAAAGATCTTTCATTATTCCCTGCTTTTCATATTTATCATATTTTTAATGTGTAGTTTCTTTCACCGCCAATGAAACATTGTAATTTTATATAGCCACTTTAATAGCAGTCTTGTGACCACTAGTTCAATATAAAATATATTATCAAGGCTCCAAAAACTTCCCCAAAAAAATTAAAAGGTTCGTTAAAATTAGATAGCTAATAGTGTGCATAATATTTAAAGTACGCAAAAAGATGTCCTTTATGCTTCAAAATAAATTTTCAATCCAAAATAATTTCCGGCCAACAGCAAGGTTCTGATACAATTAAATATTAATTGTATTCACGTGGAAATTATAAAAAGCCTTTAAGGTTAATACTATTGTCAGCGATGCCAGCAATGATTAACAGTTGTGATTCACTTTTTTAAAAATGCGTTTACCTTCATAATGACACTAAGCAGTTCATAAAACTGATGAAGAGTGTTCAAAAGAAAGAATCGAATATTTGTTTTAAAAAATCGACGACAGAAATCCAACCATATAAAATCTTGGTAGAGTGAAAAGGACACAACGTAAATCACAGGGACAGGACTGGAGAAAGTGAAAGCAGAAGTAAAGAGTTGCGACAGTTTCTGATAGATCTCGATCGACTAGCAGTGAAATGTCGTGAGAAGTTCGAATTGATAAACGAGGAGGTGGGTGGGGAAGAGTGGTGGAAGGACTCGAAGAGGAAACGGACCGCTGGCGAATTTGAGAGAGGAAAACAACGGTCGGGTGAGTTGGTCAAAAGGGGGATGGTGCCAAGTGGGAAGAGTTTCGCAACCACCGAGGAAAAATCAGACGATTACGAAGCCCCCTCTCGAAGTAGGTAAACTTCCTTCCATAAATGGACATAGGCTCAAATGGCGTCTTCCCCCTCCTCATACCCCGTGCCCCTATCCCACAACTTCTCTCCCCCCACCCCCCCGCCACTTGGAAGTTAACTTCTACAGGCCTCCTCACACCCATCCGGGCTTCGTCACATAGTCCATGACACGGAGACAGAAGAGAGAGAGAGAGGAATGGACAGGGAGGGAGGGGAATGGAAGGAATGGGGAAAGGAACACGGGGAGGAGCGCTAACATATCGGGAACGCTGCCTGCCCGTGGTTGGCCGGGGAGGAGGATGACGATGACTAGGGTGGCACGACGGAGAGGCTCGTGGTTTATTGTCCAGGCTTTGAAAAATGTTGCGGAGCAGAGAAAGGCAAGAAGGGCGTGTAAGTTGGGCGGGAAGGATGGGAGGGCAAGCATTACATTTAAACCGTAACTGGAACTTGGAGGAGGCAGGCTGAGATTAAGATCAACAGCTTACATGCTAATTAAATCCGCAAAAGAGATCCGCTCTATGATAAATTGATAATTGACCGTTCCGCTTTCGTCTATTCTATTACGTGAAATTATTATCACGCTTTTCAGTGCGATCGGTCATGAGAAGTACAACATTCACCTACGGCACATTTTTCCGTACAGATATGCGGTTAAGCCCTGTTTTTCATTACATTTCATCTAATTAAAAACTTAATTTTATTTCAATTTATGGATTATAATTTGAAGTAATAATGTTAGGTTTCATAAAGTGCATCGAAACAAGACAGGCATTTCGGTGAGTTAAACACACATCATACTTTAGGCACAGTATAATAATACTCTACATTGCGCCACAACGACTACTATGTTCAGTTCAGGTAGAAATAAAGGTAAGCCTAAGATAAGCTACATGAGTCCTTGGTGGGGATAATTAGTTAAGTTATCCGTACGTCGGATGGGACGTTAAGCTGTAGTCCTCTTGGAGCATTTCGTTACAGTAACAGATGCCGACCCCGTGTTTCTCTCCACCCTTCGTCCTAATTGCCGTTCCATTCCTACCCTTGCACCTATAAGTGAGGGGACAAGGTTGAAAATATAGATGAGATGAAAATAAAGGAAAATGAAAGAAAATACAAGATCAGTCCTCAAACCTAGTGTGGCTCGAGCTTTATTCAAATGAATTCAAATACCTAACTTTTTAGGTGCCGTAACATTTCTTAAGGCAAACCGTAATACAAGCACGATTCTTGACAACATTGATCGAAATATGCATAATTCCTGTTTCATAGTATTATATGTGTAAACATTTTCGATTATTTACATAAAATATAATCGATCCATTCCGAGAAATTTCCAAAATCTTCCGTCTAAGAAGAACCATCTACAAAGACATCTAAGAAGACAGCTGCAACAATCTACATGCTTCGCTGTTTCACATCCCAATCTTTATCAAATATTTTGTGACAAATATCAAGATAAAACAAATACCACCATCATCTTTTGAAACGCTAAAAAACCTTGGATTTTGGGCGAACATTATCAACTGTGCAGGCAAATATTTTACCAGATTAATATTAGTGCAATGTAAACAAATGTACGATTGCGTATCCAATTTCATAGATAGATATCCAATTAGAAGATAGAAATAATAACGAAAAACTACTCCCTAGCTTCCCTAGCTAAACATTCAATTTTTGTACTTCTCTGCAGTTCTCATAATAATAGATACTAGGAGGAAACGAGTGAATGCCGAGTCCATTGGCGCCCTTTAAATTGGTAGGTGATCAAATACTTGTGGGGGTCATAGGAGGTGCATAAGGATTGACGGTAAAACTGACTTTTGCATCATTCTACTCTAAACAGGAGGAACTTAAGGGATTCCTCCGGAAATGTAGCTTTACTCCCACAAAGCAATGACAGAGGAACTTCTCATTTAAGTCTGATGACATATAAGCTCTTAAAAATCCAATTAAAGTAAGTGAAATGATTTTGTACGAACCGTAAATTAGAGAATTAGGAAACCACAGAAAGCAGAAATTTTATATAACTGGCAACAGTTAGAGGAAAAGTGAGAAGGTTATAAGTGAAACTAACACAAATATGTATATATAAACGATGATGGTAGCTGCTTCAATTACGTTGAAGAAACTCGAAATGGCAAGATAATTAAAATTAGCCGAGAGCCTAGGATCAGTAGTGACAATCCATTTGAACAAGCATACGATTGGTTCAACCGAAGAAACATATTTGAAACGGTGGCATATTTTTTTTGCACAAATGCAAACATTAAAACCATGCTCTCCTCTTAACTCTATGAAAACGAGATTTTTCTCTCTTGAAATACAAATGAGCTAATTCATACACGGGTAATGTTTTTTTTCTTTCATGTATAAGGCAGTATACTTTATGGCCTTAGTTGCGGCCGTTGGTTGATAAAGACATGCGAGAAGTAAAAAGTGTTAACATAGGCAGAGAGGTCTTGTTCGGAAATCTAAGTAATCATTGACGATAACTGACAACACAACTGATGTCTCCAGAATAACAGTTAACTAACCATTTTTATGTCCCAGCATATCAAGTTTATATTGCAACGAAGCAGGCTTTACTGCAAACATAGTCCACCTTTGTAGGAGTTAACGACGACGGGGCGTAGCGGTAGAAAGATTTTCTACTCACAGGGTTCACTTTATGGTGAAGCTTACATATCGGGTATTTGAATGAATTTCTTCTTTCGCGGGTTAAGAGAATGGTAAACACTGTAATAACCCATTACTGCATTCTCAGAAAATGCAAATTAGGAATACATAAAATTTGCCAAGGAAAGGCAAATACCAATGTCACACACTCTAATACGCCTCATTCACACTCATTGTGATTTGCGGAGTAAGTTAGGTGTCAACGAAATACCGTAAATGGGATACATATCATACGGATTAGAAAAAGAGAGATCTTTCCATACATCCTTAAGCGTGTAAGCATATTTTTAAGCTTCTTGACATTCCAAACATATACTATCCACGTTTGAAATTAATAATAAAAATATTTCCTCATAGATGATAAAGAAATATGCATAATAGCAAATTGTAACAATTATGAAATACTACATGAATTTAATGAAGGAAACGGAATTGAATTGAATATCAACTACTAAAATGCATAAAATTTATCTGGGAATATATAACTGTAATAAGTCCAAACTTCTATAAACAATTTAACACATTACACAAGGCCTTATCACGTATCTCACTACATATAGAAATAGAGACACTTTCACAGGTTTATATAACAACTAGCTGAAGGAACCCCTTGAAATTCAACCTTCCTATATCTTCGCGAAAACAAAATGCCATTTACGGCATCTCTATACGACAAAGATGATTTCATTTCGGAGACGTCAATGGCAAAGGCCTTAGCAACGCTCGGAAAATTACAGAAAAATGATAACGACCATTGAAACACACAGAAACAACAAAATATTTACGTGAAATAATGGTTATCTACTCTTCTTTATTCCTGTCCGCCCAAATTCAGCATCTTAAATTCCTTTTAGTAGCACAAGCTATACTATTCAAGCACCCCTATTCTTCAGATCTACCACATTATCAACTGACTCTACGTTATATTCATGCCGGGTTAGATGGTGTTGATTCGTGATATTGTTGGTTTTTACTTTCAGTGCTACAATCACTTTTCCATTGACAAAATTGGGAATATCATTTTTCCCTATAAACCTAAACATCTTCCGCTTCCATTCCCTAAGCTCGGCCGACTGTATATAAATGCTTAGCAATTATTTACAAAGAAAAATGTTACATAGCTGCTATTTTTGTCATTCATTAATTGACACGAACCAATACATTTTAGGTTTGAAATTCTGCAAGTAATCATGGCTGAGTAGCGTTATAATGTATCTCGTTTAGAGCTAATATTGTTATTTCTTCATCCAAATTCATAAAAGACGCATTAAAAACTTTTAAACGTATATTTTTGACATATCTAAGTCTGGAAGGCTCGAATCTTTCTGTAGGCGCTAAATGCATTACTCATTGGGTATCTAAGATAAAAAATTTGGGGCTTTTTTTTCAAATTAGAGTTCGATTTCATTTTTATATTGCCTCTCCTTCCTCACCGCCGAGAACCATTATGAAGAGCACAGGTGATAGAAAGAAGAAGGGAGAAAATCTCCGACAGGTAAAATGGAAATACCTGAGCATAGACCAACCACATCAGCAGAAGAAAAAAATCGGCCTGATAAACATACACGCACGAGATAGCGGATATTACCATAGGCCGACTCAACCCTGGGCCTCTCTCATTACGACCGCCCACCGACTTCACAAAAAGGAAGCCAAACACCTCCCATTCCCCTCTTTGTAGGTGGCGAGGAGCTCCGGTGGACTGGAGTTAAGAGCCATAGCTGGAGGATACGAATAGAACTCTACCGATACACTTCTAAAACTATTAAATGAAGGGAGGAGGAAGCCAGAGGAGAGAAGCAACGGTGGTACGGTGCCGAGGGAGAGGTGAGTCGGATGGAAGTCGTAACATCGTTGGAACAGGTGGGTCTCGCGGGAGCAATTACGGGCGTGAATTATTCTGGCAGCAACTTAAGGAATGCGTGTCGGTTTAAGAGTAGGAGGGCGTAAGGAATTGGGGGAAACGGGAGGGAATGGTCGGGGTTCGGGAGGAAGGAATGGGTCAGGGAGGAGGATGGGAGAGTGAGATCCTGAGGGCGGGACTGTCTGTGAGGTCAAGATGTAGAAGGGAACTGCCCAGACATATATGGTAGGCGAATGGTAAATGAGGAGTCGTTGGGATGGAGAAGAAAGACGATTGTTTGCAAAGGAGTTTAAGCAGAGAGAGAGATAAGTGATGTTAATGGAAAGAGAATTCAGGACTTGTGAGGTGGAAAAACAAACAAGATAATAGCTCGGTAACAAGGCTATAACATAGCTAGCAAGACAATAGCAACAATCTATGCAATAGCTAGACAAAATTGTACGAACGCTTAAGAATTCAGCGTGAGATTAAGGGCACGGACTCAACATACGGTAGTACAGGAGTAAAGAAGTAAAGAGGAAAGGACACTGGTGAATTTATCAATTAAATAGTGTTATAAACACAAACTCAGGTATATTTTTACATTTAAGCACATGAAAACAAATGTGCACGTAAAAATAAAAACAGCAAAGGGAAAGAAATGTATCGCTTTGACGCTCCAAAGGTTAGGAGGTACTCAAGCATCAGTAGCCACGTGGGCGGCAGCTAATGTTCTACGTTCCATATCTCACACCAAATTGAAGTCACTTTTTTCCATCTTAATTTATTAGTGGTGACTCACCTAAAAGAAAAACGCTATCACATATGGTGAATTTCTCTTTCATCATTTCTGCGTTTTTATATGCATCATCATCATCAGTCTGCGATCCTGAGATTGGTTTGACGCAGCTCTCCACTGCATTCTTCTATCAGCTAATCTCTTCATATTTACGTATCTATTCTCTTTCACAACCTTCATCACTTGTCCTTCATCTTATACATGGCCATCCTTTACCCTTCTTCCCGACCACTTGTCCTTCAACGATTGCTTTCGTTTAATATGCATATTGTTAATAAAAAAGTCCTTCTATATTTCACATATCAGCAATATAAAATATATTTCCACCAATCGGCACCGGAATACATATTCTCCTCATCGCCCATGAATGAATGGACCATGGTGGAAAGGGCTGATCAGACTGCCTATCAGCTCTTAATTTTGAGTTTCGTTTTTTTCCATAGGCTTTATATAATCCAGAATTTTTCAAAACCTTTGACATGAATATCCCTTACTTTTCCAGATTTTTTTAATAACTTTGAAATGAGCATTTTTTTTATTTTTCTGTTAAAACTGGCCGAATGGCGTGAATCAGGATCATTCCAGCAATAAAATATGTCAGTACATACAAATACTATAAAAGTCATCGCACCCATCGCCCAAAGAAGCTATGTGCTAAAATATCCTGCCCTGGGGCTAATATGTGCTAAAAAGATCCTTCCTTGGAATGAAGTTCAAATTTTGAAGTTGCCTAGCCGGTTTAATTTACCCTAGAATTCAACTAGAGCAGAAGTTTTCAGAGCTTTTTCCTATCTTCAAGGACAGTTAGAAATTCAGAGGGAATGCAAATTTCCAACTGAAACCAACTAAAGAAATATTAACATACGCCATTGAAATTTTCAAGAAGTAGCATTAAAACAAAAAAATGTCTTCAATTTTGGGGTGAAAATTTCTCCTTAACATTATTTTCGAAAGGTACCTATTCTTTTTCCTTTGCGAGAAGGTCATTACTCTGGGAAAAAATATTTATCTAAAGATTCTCCATAAGCATTGTTACTAAATGCTTTACCAATTTTCTGGCTTACCAAGCACAGGCTTTACATCTACATAACACCCTGCAAGCGAACGCGAAGGTGTGTGGCAGGGGTAAAAGACACTTTCTATGTATGAACAATTAACATGAAAATTAAATTTACAATGCAAATTTATATTGTATTCAATGCATTTGTCAAAACGAGCTATGAAGAAGACATTCACTCACGATTTACAATGAAAGATCAAGAATTCCAATGGCAACAATAATTTAAGTATGAGAAGGGAGATATGCACGTTGAAATCGATTACAATATCTACTACCATAATTTTCTTTAACATAATAGGAAAAAACGTAGTACCTATGCATTATTTTGTTTGAATGGAATTAAATAAATAAAATCGTGAATTCCATTATCCTTCAATATATACAGGGCTAGATCAGAAGAGTTCATTAGAATCACAATTATTGTTGTAGTTCCTTTTAGATGGGAAGCTATTAAAGAGATAGTTCATATTTTCTTATCCAAACTTAGGAAAAATTATTCAAAGACACCTCAAAATAGGTAGCCTCAGCTAGTGGGAAACTACTTCTAGTGAATAAAAAGGCATGACATTTTACTGACCACTAATAAATAATGTGTGAGTAGCTCTTCATGGAAAAATTTGATGAAAAAGTTTTAAAAGTTTGAAAAAAATGTATGTTTTTCAAATTTATTTGATAAGAACTAGTATCCTCCACGAATAGAGTACAAACAGGAACAATTTTCTTGTTAGAACCAGGATTAATAACAATAATGTGATAAGGTGGTGAATTCTCAAATTACTGATCGGGTTGGAAAATTGACTAAACCGAAAGCGTCAAGGTAATTTCAGATCACAATTTTGAACAGGACGAAGTACTCGCCGTCTTACGCCGTCAAAATTGAAAATGAGTGACGCGTACAGTAGCGAGAAAGCACAAAATGCTTATTACTACGAGGTAGAAAAAATAAGACTAACAGTGAGGTCGACGCGGCATTATTTGTGACGTTTCAGTGTTAGGGAAGTTGGAGTGGGAAATGGGCGCGGTGAGGAGAACGGAATCTTAAACGGCGCACTTTGAAAGACAGAATGGAAAACCTGCGATCGAAACTGCTTCGGTGGTGGGAGATGAAAGGGATGTGCGCGTGGCCAAAACTATTTAGGGGACAGGAGGAAGATTGGAATTCGTTCAAAGATGCCGCCTCCTCAAACCATTCCGTGGTGCTATGTTAAATAGTGACCTCTTGTTAGCGTTGAAATATGAATGAAGGAAAGATTTAGTGAGGGGGAGACGAAAAATCGGATGATGAAGAAGTCGGCAGGGAGAAGTTTCATCGGTCAAGAATCCCAGCATATCGTGAGAGATCTCTTTAGGCCCCAAAGAGAGGGTAGATTTTTGATCAACTACCAAGAGATTAATTGTTTAGGAAAATAAATATTAAATAAATCGCGTGAGTGATAGCACTGAAAACGAAAAACATCGTAAATAAGCAAAGGGTTAAAGTGGATGTATGAATTGTTTACAAGGACAGGTTTGATGTTGCTCATAATTATGTCCCAGGGTTAATTCATCATTGAGACTATTTAGGAATGATATCTTGGTAGACATTATTTGCTAGACTCTTAATAAACTTAATTTATACACGTGTGGCTAGATTTTAATATTAATATCAATCTTTGAGGTGGTCGCAGTACATTTCTGAGCGCGGGTCTAAAATATTATTAATTCTACGAAGAAAAAATCTGTCCAAACTGCTATACATTTAATAGTTTTATTAATACCAGAAATAAGTCAATGATAGTCATGAAGTTAAATTTACATGAATAATACAAGGCTAATATAGGCTAAATAATACTAATGAATTTGTCTGGTTACCTATCTACCGTGGCTAACATAGAAGTTATAGCAATTTCAAAAGCTTATTAGAAATTTCTAACTAAGTATATTTGGGTAGACAATTTATTTCTAAGAACTGAATGTTTTTTATATTTTAGAGGAACAAAATTTTTAAAAAAACCTATTAAGGGAAACAAATACGTAATTAATTTTATCCAGAAATGGAAGTCCTTAGAAGCCATCTTATCCAGAAAAATATCGCTTGATCACTTATTTGGTAGAAATGTACAGACAGCGATAGCTTTGCAGAAAAGACAGTACGATTGGACAAACGTGACATGCATAACAAAATGCAAACTACGTACGTCTTTGAGGGCAATTATGAACTGATAAGCACAAAGAACAAGCCAAAAGCAACATTAAAAAGGCAAATATTCTATTAACTATTTGAATACAATGTGAAAGAAAAAGACAGAATAACTAGAAGGTTTAGGATAATACCGGAAACGTAATGGATTATATAATAGCGAAGAAATAATAAAATAATTGAAAATTATCATTAAAAAATCAACTTTGGATGTTGGTCTATTTTTCTTACAATATTACCATAAACATGCATCAAGAAACGTGTAAAACACATCCCCAAAATCGAAAAAATATATATGAGCATCAAAAGAATGCTTGCCCGTGATTTTAAAAATAAGTTACCTACTGCCAGATTTGCGAGTTTAGGAATTGACGCTTCTATTGAAAAGACTTCGAATAAAATAATATGTATAACGAAAATGAAGACGGCAACTTGCCCGAAAAATGAGAAGTACGGTAATTAACGATTATAGACTATATATTCTACGACATATTGGCCAATACATACTTGCACAGCTAGAAAGCAGGAGCATTCAAAAGAAGGGGATTCATTTAGTTGTGTCTTTTATATTGCTCGCATTGTTTAATCCCTGAAATTTACACTAATAGGAAGTTAAAACTTCTGAGCTTCAGTTCTTCTTTGTGAATTTTAAGTATATTCAGTATTTTTTTCAAATTTCATCTTGAAGGTCTAATTGCCCCCTTATCTCTTCTCACAATATTAAACATTAGGTTTCGTTAAATTATGTTCAACTGCTTTCAAAGAAGACTTATGAGGCCTCCAAGGATATTTTTACTTAAGTTTTTTTACTGATCAGAAGTACACTAGAAGTCAATTATTCGTAGGCAGAAATCTACGGCATGTATTTGTAAAAGTTCAATGCCTGTTTACTTGGAATCAAAAATATTTACTGAAATTCTGTATGTAACGGACGGTAAAATAATTTCACCCTTGAGCCAATCCACCACGTTATTGCACGGTACACATCTCGTAATTATAAAGATTTTCACACTGAATCGGCACCAAAGTGAGGCTACCAATTGCTGTGAAGTAATATGAGACTTGGAACGCCATGATGAAAGGAGACTGATTTCCTCATGCCACAAACGTGCTTTGAGGCGATGAAAACTTCTCATCGGGGAGAGAAACATAAACGTCTAATTTTTTTTTGGGTGTGGCAGCGGCACTGAGGAACGGTGCCATTCCTACCCATCTTATCCGCAAGTGCCTCCTTGTCTTTCCGCGCCGAGGAGAAGGGTCACCCAAGAACAATAGGGAGGGCGATCCGTAGCGAATAATAAGTTCAAGTAGAAGTTAGGGGAGAGTGGCTGGCGAGCGAGCGTGTTTCCGGATGCTTAGCTCCACCCGGCGATGGAATGGTATCATGCATGAGTCAGAAAACTAGGTGTTGGCGCCTCAGAGACTGAGCATGAGAGAGAGAGAAGGGAAGAATGTACTTCAGGCGTGGAAGTAGGAATATACAGAGTAACTTTTTACATCAAGTTAATTACAGATGCGGAGAAATTAAGGAGTCGTTAAGTGATGCTACAAAAAAAGACGGTATGTAAAATTTAATTTTGCAAGCAACATTTTAAGATTTGAATCATAGTTCTATAATTACCACATATTTTACAGAAACAAAATCCTGAAAATTATAATTTGCCGTGAGGCTTATTTCAGAAATAAAAACAGACGCATCAGTGCACATGAAGAATTATCGCTCAGGCAAGGGATCACGGATCGGTAGATTCTGGATTACACTGCAAAATAATTCTCCTTAAAAAATCTTGAGGCATTATTTACAGCCCAAAGTATCCAAAATTGTACTTCTACAATATGAAAAAATGTGCACCTTTCACTTCTCTGCTAGAAAAACTAGCAATGCGCCAGTTTCACTAGCATACAATAGAACTATCAATGTTTTATTTGCGAGTTATGATCCATTATTTAAATTAAATAATTTTGTAAAACCTAATAAATAAAATCAATCTCTCTCCGCTGCTTATAAGGTGCAGTTGCACTACAATTTCACCATATTTGTTACGGCATGAAAGCCGGCTTTACTTCAATTTGTAAGGACCTGGACAAGGCACTAATTTGCGTCGTCACTTATAATGATGTATTTATACTGAATGGTATTTCTCCAAAAGATCAAAACTATTAAACGGTGGGCAGTCGTGCTTGTTAAGTACAAAACAATCAAATGAGCAAATTACGACAAAGTTGCGAAAAAGTAACTTTCCTTTACGTCATAGTGAAACTTACGACAAAACAAAAAATATTAAGGAAGATGATATCGGTAATGATAGTGTGGATTTTATATGACAGATATTTCTATAGAAATGACATAAATGATCTAAGATGGTAGGGAAAAAACTAAGAGCCTAATCACGAATGAAAAAACCATTTACCATAATTGGATGGTAAATGGTTTACCATCTATCAAAACATCACGGGATGAGGAAGATTTGCACCAGGCTTGTCCCAAAAGTTTTGACGGTCGAGCAAAAGCACAACCTTGAGGCCGTTTCAAAAATCTCTTGAAACGCTTGGAACTGGCAAAAATTGGCTTCGTAACGATTCCTCAGCCTCACTAAAGTCCCGATATTGCCCCAGCAGACTTTTTTTTCCCCCAAAGGGAAAACCGCCCACAAGGGACGCAACCACGGTACCCTGGATGCTGCCAAAGCGGCTTGCACGCATGCTCTGAAGGATGTTTCGGTTGCTGACTTCCAGGGAGCTTACGAAGAGTGAAAAAATCGCCTGCAGAAGTGTATTGATGCTGAAGGAGCATACTTTGAAGACTACTAGAGTTTTGTAGCGGTATCTCTAATAATTTTTTTAAATGAATTTATTCTCATTGCTTAAAATACACACCATGTAGACCCCTGGAAATGTATAGCATAGCAATCGAAAACCATAAGACCAACCGTCCAGATCAGGGATAATTTTTCAGTTCAGAAGACGAAAATAAAATTTATGTTCCAAATATATTACGTGTAGGTCCTGAACCGGTTTATTCATAAGCTTCAGACATGGTGACACAGAAATTTTATAGTAAATAGCAACTTGCCAGTGTAAGGCAAGGAGTTTATTTTATCAACACCAGCAATTAAAATGATTGGTTATGCAATGCATAGCAAATAATAGGCCATAGGTTGTAATTTTTAGCCGGGTTAAATACTACAGTTACTATGAGCACAAAATATCGCACCATCCGCTAGGAATTTGTTGAGCAAATTACGAAATTCTCAATGATCAAATGGCATCAATTTGGATTACTTACAATTCCTTCAAATTTCGCCATTATTGACTTCTAACACCTTTTGAGCACAAACATTTAATGAGCGAAACAGAGAAAATACATGAAAAAAAAACCTTAATTTTGCCTACTCAAATATCTGTAAAACTGGATTAAATGCAAAAACGGCGTTGAATATGACAACTATGAAATTTATCTATAGCCTGGCAACGGTGTAAGTTATTTTACAGAAAATGTTCATCCAATCAATAAAGTAACAAACCCCTTCTCTCCTAAAATAGAACAAAAATCGACTCAAAGAACATTCATATGGTGTTTCTTCAACATACTTCTGAACTGTCAAGTTTAATGTATCAACATAAGTTAGAAGTTACAGAGAACGAAGTAGAGTATAGAAAGTGATTGGCTGGGTGATCATTCGGCACATTATTACCCGAAGCACCTTACTCGGCAACCTACTTCTCGCAGAAGATTCAATTTATCCCTCTCTCAGAAAACAAATACGCCTCGGATACCCTTAAGAACATAGAGATATAAATTATGACAGATCAGACGAGAGGTGAATAAACCGTTTGAGAAACCAATTCAACAGCCCCTTCGGCTCGGCTCGTGAACTCATAGAACGGAAACCCGCGAGTCCGAAGTGAACGAATAGGTTCCATAAGCCACCAGCTTCGGAATGTGGTGCCCATGTCGATAAATTTTCTTTCCCAATAATAGATATGTCGCGAGAATATTATTTTCACCACACAAAACCAATCACCCATTCGTGACCATTCGTAAATTTAACGATAACTCACTCACTCACATAGGGGGCGCAAGGAATTCAACTTCCACATTTTTTCCCTGCGGAGGGATATAATATGCGTCGCACCAAATCCTCGTCGAGCCCGTTACGATCCGTTGAGGTGTTACACCAGCACGAGACCCGGTGATGTAAGGTGACGGCAGGGCAAATGAGTCGCTTTTACCGCATGCTTGAGGAGGGAGATCGGCAAAGAATCATAATGGGTTTGAAGGGGGACAGAGAGATAGGAGAGAGTAGAGGAAGGGGGAAGAGATGTAGAAAGGACGTATAGAGAAAGAGAGAGAGAGGGGTTGGGAGGTGGGTGAGAGGGTTAGGGATGCAGAGAGAAAGAGAGGGGAGGTGAGCACGCGGTGGAGACAAATGACCGCCTATTAGCGTATGTATGAAAGAGATGACGTGGAGAGGTCAGATGGGAGGGAGGAGCAGGAGGAAAAGGGATGGCGGCACCGAGAGACAAGGTCCCGCTGGGATGGGAGCCACGAAGAGCGGGGACGAAATGCAAAATGGGAGAGGGATGGGTGGGGTGGCGGGAGAGTCCGAAGGGAAGGGACTCACGAAGAAGGTGAGGCCCCGAAGGAGAGAGAGAGATTAACGGAAAGGAAAGGAGGAACATGCATAAGCTCAGGGATGAGTGGCTGAGAAAAAAATTAAGGAAACATATGAAGGGGTCAGTAGGTTGCACGACATCGGCGCGCAGGATGAGGGACGCGGAGGGAATGCAGTCAGAAAGGGAAGAAAAACGGTCGGAACCGCCAGCTATTCACGAAAGAGGAACAAAACATTTTCAAACGTTACACGATACATCAGCATAATAGCGCAAGCAATCTGCTATTAGTACATAGTTTAACTACGAAAACGTCAACACCAGCCTGCTGAAAAATTAAGGAAGATACAACTAGGCATGTATCGTTCACCTAAATGGGGTACCAAGTATTGCGATGGCATGTACTGTAACCCTGAACTTAGAGATTAATACATTCTATTTCATCACAAATCCTTCCAAATTTTGTCATATGATTCGATTACATGGACATTCGACCTTAAGGTTTTCTAACAGGTTAAATTTGACAAAAAATATAAAATTGGGAACAGAATAGTATCACTAAGTGGCGTCATAAATAGCATCACTTCAGAAGGTCACACACCAACCTGGCACGGAAAAAGGAGAAAAGTATTAACTTGGCCCAATATCCTACCGTACTGGTATAAAAAGTATCATAATTTCCTCAATATAGTCCTTGGTATTATCTAGCAAATTATATCGCTAAGGAGAGAAGGTGTTGAAAATTAGACCCCATTTCAAGTCAGATGACCCAATTTCATTAACTCTACCGAAGGGATTAAGTGAATATCGATAGCTAACAAATCCAATCGAATATAATGAAGGTAGGTGTGAGATATTTTTATTTAAAAACCGAAAAATAAACTCCCAAGATTTATGATTTAGACACAATGTCTCATACACGCTTGAACACAAATCCCACCTCTCTCTGCCAGGGCAGGTAGAGATCAAAATAGTAAACTAAGGATACGTAGTAGCCTGGAAACTGTCTCTTGCTCTAATTTATACCTCATGGATACCTTGGACCCCTTACATACATTTTGCCCCCATTATATTCATGCAACGCGTCGCAGAACCTCTTGTTTCTCCTTACCTCTCACAAAAAATCTCTTCGGACATGTTCTTCGGCTATTTTTTCCTTCATGTAATAAGTCCCTCTTTATCCTACACCATTTTCTACATATGGAGTCTATATAACAAGTTTTTTTCCACCTCAATTTGCAGGAAATATGTTTTAAATCAATTTAAAACAATAGACACATTTACTAAACGCTAATATTATACATGGTTGGAGTGCTCTGCGTTCCAAGAAAAATATTACTAACTCTATCCATGTCCACACGAAAATGAAGTAAGCATTACGATAAGCTAAAGATAAGACTCAATATCTCTTTTATTTACGAAGTTCTACACAACACAACGATTTGTTGGCCCCAGTGGTGTCGGGGTAAGTCCTTCACCTATCAATTAATACATTCTATTTCATCACAAATCCTTCCAAATTTTGCCATATGATTCGATTACATGGACATTCGACCTTAAGGTTTTCTAACGGGTTAAATTTGACAAAAAATATAAAATTGGGAGCAGAATAGTATCACTAAGTGGCGTCATAAATAGCATCACTTCAGAAGGTCACACACTAACCTGGCACGGAAAAAGGAGAAAAGTATTAACTTGGCCCAATATCCTACCGTACTGGTATAAAAAGTAAACTGGTATAAAAAAAAGTAAACTGGTATTAAAAAAAAAGTAAAAGGGTTCGAATCCCAGGGTCGGAGGATTTTCACTGTCCGGGGTACGGATGTTTGCGTTTGTGAAGTTGTTATTAGTTGAGGTACCCGATATAAAGGTCTCACGTGTGTTGTTTTTGCGTCAATGATAAGTAAATAAAGAATTTCATATCAGTATTTATTACTGGTAGGCGAAAATAAACTAAAATTGTACAATCAATTATGAGTGAATGTTGCGGTGTAGGCAGGTTTAAAGAAAAGAGGGAAGATGAAGAGACACCAGGCATGCTGAAATTTTGCATCTAGGCCCCTAATAACAAATATCTTTGGCCGAAAAATAAAAAGATAGAGTAGGCTACAGCGGGAAATACTGAGCTAATTTCGCTGCTAAATACCCAATAAACACTGCATTCATATCAAAAGTAGACATTAATAAATTAAATTGAAAAGAGATATCTTATTTTCCTTTACTTTTTAAAATGTATTTAACACAGAGTATCTATTATGTCATCTTGTAGGTCTCAGTTTTCCATGTACACTTACTTAGAGAGGAGAAAGAGAATTTTTTCCAGCAACTATGGAATCAAAGTGTTTAATCTACTCCTCTCTCTCTCTCTCTCTCTAATCAATCTTTTCCTTTTACCCAAGCATCCACTTTCAAAATATCGCACAGTTAGTCTCCTTCTTCCGATCCTTCGACCTTTCTTCACCACACCGGGGTGGCTCTTGAAATTTTATCCGTCAAGTTGGGCACTGTATTGCCTCTCCTACTGATATTTACACTTTACTCGCTTCATTTGACCATATGACATACATTATTTTCCAAATCCGTGTCTCTAAATTATGACCGTTTCCACTTCAAACTAAGAAATAGAGACATCACCGATTTTGCAATGAACTATTCTCACGTAAGAGGGGCTAGGGAGGCAAAAGCTGTGTTTTTTGGAGCAGCAAAGGCTCCTCAGTACAGCGGAAATATTAAACAGGAGAGAATTCAGGTTGAAGGGGAGATAAATAGAGCAACGACATTGAGAACTGAAGAGATATCGAGTCAAATGGTACGTCGGGCGGTTGGCGAAAAAGAAAAGAGATGGCTGGAGAGAGTGGGGGTCGAGGGTATGAGAACAATGAAAAACGGATGGCTAGATGGGCGCAAGTGAAATATGATTGCGTGGAAGGGTACAAGGACGACTTTGGTGGTTAGAGACATGTGATTTGCAATGTGGAAGATGAGATATTACGTGATAAAATCTCGCACAAAAGAATTATTGTTTGAAAACATAAACCAATAATTTTTAAATATTGCAAGAGAAAGAGAGATTTTTCTATATTACAATATAGTAAGATGACGTCAGAGTTAATAAAATAAATGCTACGAAGAAAATATGTCCAAAGTGAGGATTTCACCCTGAGGCCTCGCCTTTTGGGATTGGTTTATCATCGATTGGCATGTTTAGCCTTTAAAATAACGATATTACACTCCCTTTTGCCATTTAAAAGAAAAATTGAAAATACTTTGTCCTAATTGTCGTATCGAGCACCTGCAATAGGTAATCGAGGACCAGGGACACAAGAATTTCAATAATATTGACCCAGAGAATTGAATTGTAATAAAGCACTTTCTTATTCATTTGAATTTTATGCATAGCTTTCATCCTTATTCTTCCCTCAACCTTGTAACTTTGTTGATCTGGACGCAGTTAACCGTCAAGCCGAACTAAGGATGCCACGTCGACATCGACGTATCATGATACTTGATGTTTTTGTTTGACACCGAAAACATTGAGTGATGAAAGAGTAGATATAATATCGGCTCGATAATTTCAAAACACTCAACACTGCACCGATTCTATAGTCAGAAAAGAGGTGTAAGCTATGTCCGAATTCATTATCCATAATGGATTAGTCCTACCATTAGGAATTATGTAGTCATATTCCATTAGCCATCGAAGGTTCCTGAATTCCTTGATGACTAAAGGAAGCATGAATACGGGCGGTAACAAGTTGTGTCACAGCCTGTCGTATAATAATGATGCTGTGAAACGAGTCAATACCAATAATCTGAATCGTGATTTTCTTCTAGCGATTGTTTCTTAAGCTCTTTCGTTGTATTAATAATGTTTGGAGTATTGAGGTATCTCAATGGTTTGGAGTAAAACAGATGTTCACCAGAGAAATTATGTTTCGCATTAAAAAATATTTTCCCAGTCCACACCACGCTTAGTTTAAGCTCGAGCATAGACATGGATATAAAAGTATTATTTTATCAACTACTCGCTGTTTAGGTTAGATGGTTCGCCATAGCAAAGCCTAGATTTCCGATTACTCCCCACAGCAATAAACTGTCGCTTAGTTGATTAATTAACTTTAATGCTTTTTTCATTTGCAATTCACATATTTGGCTTTAAAGTGCTCAAATTTGCATGCTAAGATATGATTCCGTTCAAATACAGTGCACCCCTACTTAGTTCGGACAGTAAAATAGATACGAACAGAGCATTTGCTGCAGTACCTTTTTAAGTGATGCAAATTGGGAATGACCATATTTATTTTTTAAACATCTCCTAAGCTTTATCACAGATAATACACATAATTCGGGCAAAGAAGGAGGCTATTGTACGGATTTCAACAACTCACATGTCAGCACCTTCACCTTTAGGCCTCATATTTATTGATTTTTGGAAAATAGTCAGCAAAGTAACTAATCTCTAACTTATAAAAAGTGTTTGTTCTTTGAACATGGAACATTCCTAAATGAATATCCTTAGCAAGATAATAAATAAATTATTTCCGTTATTCATTATTACTGCCTCTTTAATATAGATACCTTTGTTATTTTTAAAATATCAATTTCAATGTTTCTGGAGTTAAGTAATGATAGCAAACTCACACTTGAAGTATTTAACCGGCTCAATTAAGAACAAAAATATCGCGTAAATAATTGTTTGAATTTTGATGCCTAAAATCATTCTCCTCTCTAAAACCACTATGGGATGGTCTGTTAAAGATGTTATCGTAAAAGGATGCAATATGCGCTCACTTTGCCGACGACAACATAAGATGAATAAATTCGGTGGCTAAAATGACGCCTGCGAATTCGGACAAAATATAAGATGGCTTCTTCCTTACGAAGGGAGCATTTAGGCAGCTAATTGGCGGATTCGGATTCACCTATTTAACCTGAGACTGAGAAGGCATGAAAATATTCGATGATCGAAAAATCGATGTCTCTGGTCCATGAATTTTGAGCGAGTGGTGAATAGTTTTACTATCATCGAAACATCAGCTATTCAATATTTTCAATCCGATATGACATCCCTAAGCAGAACTCTTTCTTACCGAAAAGTAGGTACTTATCCCAGAGGTAGAAAATGTAGGCAAAGAAAATAAAAATTGAATGAAATTTAAAGATATAACGAGAAAAATCTCTTGCTACTTTTACTGAAGGAAATATTTTACAGTACTTTCATTTAACCTGAATAACTCTTGAGTTTTCAATCTCATTAGGAAAATAGTAGCCGCAGCCCGGAGCTGACGGAATTTCTTTTTCTCCCAGACATAAGGAGGCCTGTGGTAAGAGTCTTGACGTTTGCGTTTTCAAAAAGTGGATGATGAGCATGATTAATAGGGAGAGGCCCAGTGAGGCAAGGGAGAAATATCTTTTCTGTCATTAGTTATTCCCACTGCCATCACTCGCTTTCTCATTTCTCGCAAACTGAATGCGGAAGTCAAGATTACATAGTTTTGAAATCGTTTTTTTTTTCACTTTCACTCTTTTATTCTTATCCCCAATAGTATAAATTATTAGTTGCATTTTTGTACAAATAAGAACCAAAATATTAAGACCAGAAGTTTCTTAATATTATTATAGCTGGGAGATCGGATAAAAATAAATGCGCACGACTTTCCAAGAGTGTGTTCAGCCTTTAGAATTTAACTTAATCAGCAAGTTAAAATGAGTTTCTCTGTGTGGACACAAAAATTAAATACAAACTTTGAAGCTACATCTACCGGGCCTAATAAAAATCATTCTTCGTTCTAAAGTTGCTCTACTGTTGCAGTCATCTATTTGACTCTAATTCATATGACTCGCTCAGGATACATCTCTATAAAGAAAATGGTGATATCCACTATCAAAGAGAAAGAAGTACGAGAAAAATGCATTACCTATTGGTTTTCGCAAACTCCCTGAGCACAAAGCAAAAGCTGATAGAGAAGAGAGCAGACGACCATAGCGGTCGCCTGAGAATCTGAACCCTTGACTCCCAACCCCCTCGCGCTCGAGAGTACGGAGTCACGCTCGCACCCTTCCAATTGGACGAAAGCGGCGATTTATCCACCTCCGTGCGTGCCGAGTGCTTAATGGAAAGAGGCGTGTGTCGGCAAAGGCATACCTCCCGCCAGAATAGGCGATAAAAAACCAGTGAAGGACGGTCGGACTCTGCGCGAAAAAATAACGACCGCGGGAGCTTACAAAAACCATCAGCCTTAGCTCCTTCACGATGCCTTCCTTCCGAGTGCGAGACATTACCCACACTTCTTGCGAGCACGCCTCCTCGAAGGAACTTAAACCGGAGTCGAAGCAGGCAGCGGTTATGCGTCTGCCTTTGCTTACTTGCCTCCTGTTGGACAGAAAAACGTGAATTAAAGAGGCCGTCGAGTGAAAGAAGGAGAAAAAACTCTGACGGAACGAGCTTTACATTTTCACGCCTGTAATAAGGTAAAATTTTTGCCGCAGTAAAATCATGCCAACATGGAGAAAAACATCCACATATACAAGCACAACTTCAATGGTATGGTATGCGCCGAACGCTGTAACTAATATTTTCTGAAAGAATCACAATATTACATATTTATAGACCGCATCATAGAGCTCCGAAATCTTTGCAGGAGAAGGAAATCTAAGTAAAGCAATGTCGTTTATAATTTTTCAGCGCAGTTGGAAACGTTTCCATTGGCTGTTTTGTATTTTCGTTCATATTTATAAACTGGAAGAGGTAAAACAAAGAGTTTTTTATTCAAATCCACAAATATGCACCTGTGTTTGACTGAATAAATACAACCATTGCTTATTGTAACCACATTTTGCTTTAATAATTATCACCTCAATGATATGTTTTAGGCAAAGTTTATGCATTGCAGCACACGATACGGTTTTGTGTCTCTCCTAGGAGTGTTGAAGGATATTTTGGTCATTTATAAAGAAAAAAGAGAACGTGGCAAATGAGAGCAAGATATTCAAGGATAAAAGAATCGTACATATTTTTTTGTCCTTAAACCAGCCTTAATAGACGAAGCATCACCCATGACTGGAGTGGGGAATATATAAATGTAGGACTTCAAAGATTGTTGCACTAAAGAGCTCATGCTTGGCAGGAAACTTAGCTTTTTTATCTCCTTCACTGCGCTCTCCCCTGAAAAAAGTTTGGTAAAAAACAAGTTTTTACCGCGGTATTACCGTTTCTAAAAAAAGAGACCAAAAGAAGAGATATGTCCGGAAAGTCTTAAAAAATTGTAAACGCCCGCCTTTTTTTCTCACTTCTTATGCCCATCCGTGGGACGAACGCAAGAGATTAGAGGGTTTTCGCTTCGAAAAACTTTGTGGGAGGGCTCCCGAACGCGACCGTTTTGAAGGAGAACGTATCTGAAATGGCGGAAAATAAACAGAAAAACGACCCGGTCTCACATTTTTTCCAGGCGATGGAAAGGCGAAGAGCGAATATTATAGGGCAAGGCGTTTTTCATGGCTTCAAAACTCAACTTGGGGAGGACGCATTCATACCCCACAGGTGCCGATGCTCACTCCACCTCTTGTATTCCGTGCTGCTGAAGTTGACCAATGTGCCAATTACCCGTCGTAAAACTAACACTTGCTTAATGAAGCCCTATTCATGGGATCCCGGCTCTTCACCCATCTCTCGCTGCACACCTCCCGATCCCTTTAAGCCGAGCTCACAGGGGTGCAGCTGGTGGGCGTGGCACGAGGGGCTGGGGGGGGAGGAGAGAGAGAGGGGGTGCATCTCCCGCACATAACCCAAGGCATAGGGTATGCGGCCGAGAAAACAAACGAATCCTCGGGAGGTAAATAAAGACTCGCGGCCTGGGTGCCGCTCAAGGATGTTCTTTAAAGCATTGGGAAAATAATCGCTCCTGGCAGTCCCCACTCATCATTTTGGACGATTTCAATCGCAAAAAAAGAGGGCGAAGGAATGAGTGAAGTAAGGGATGCCGATTCTTTTGAGCCATGAAATGCCTACTGCAGATGAGAGAAGAAGTAAATAACAGGTCACACACTGTTATTTTCTACCAGGTTCTCGCCACGGCGTGTATGAGAAGTCACAACTATCTGGAAGTGAAATTTTTTATCGGTATTCTTCCTCAACTTCGGGAACCGACTTCATACATAAGAGAGATCATGACGAGGTATGAGCAACGGCTTGTTCAAGTTAAAGCAGGCGATTAAATTTCTGCGTCAATTCATTTAAAGGAGGGGTAAACAAATTCACTCAGATACACACATATATCTGGTAATCAAACGGCTATTATTTATTTATATTTCTTGACCTTAATTAAATTTTCTTTATGAAAATTTGAAAAAAGAACTTTTCATTTCTTATCCTCTCCAAATGACATTTCTTGCGGCATCTCTGAGAAAGCCATATTATTAGTGAAATGCAATAAAATAACCTAAGGAATAACGATATAATCTGGTGCAAACGAAAAATTATTCAAGGTTTAAATTAACTGTTATGGGAATACAGAATGAAGCCACGACAAAATGCCACACGAAGCTGTAATAAAGCTTTCAGCCATGCAATAAGAACCCAAATTTAACAAGCTAAATATAAGCATACACTTTACTGGAAGAGAGTCATAATAAAGTTTTAAAGGAATTGAGCTTAATATAATAACGCATGTCTGGAAATCTAGATCATTAAAAGCATTAAGAAAGAATTAAAGGGAACTTTCTCCATGCAGTTAAATATAAAAATGACAGAAAAAGAGATGCATGGAGGAATCATCTTGACAGCAAGACTCCAGAACCTAACGGCATGAGTGAGTTTAAAATGAAGCGACGGACGAATTAGAGTCATAGATGCCACGTTTTAGCCCCCAGAATGGCCCCTAGCATCACGCATAAAGCAGCGTTATAACATTTTTAGTAGCTGGGGCAGTAACACCAGCGGAATGTGGCATGCATGAGAGCCGCACCCTAGCCTCTTCAAAGTCTTCGGCCTCACCCCGTTCACTCACCGCCGCACCCTCGACTCCTCATCTACTCCTCATTCCCTGCATCTCTCAACTCCTTCCCCTTATCTCATGTCACCGCACTTCGTGCCACTACCTTAGCAATTCAAAGCTCGAACACTGAGGTTATATCGGCACGATCAACTATGAGCACTTAAGAAACTAGTTCAACTAAGGTTGAGTGGGATTCATTTTTAAATCCCCTTAAATCACAGCCAAAAGATATGAACTTCAATTATCCTCTGGCGCTTTTCACGATCAAATAAATGAGATGAAATTCCTATGCGCCCATTGTGCAAGTATATTGCTTGCCATTATGTAACTATCAATGGGCGGCAGCGACAGTGAACACCATAGAACTACTTTGCAGTATTATCTCACTCTTGGTCAAAATGAGAGCGTCGGCGACAGGGAAGTTAATTTTAAAGGAAGTGTATTTTTAAAGAGATTGCGTGAATGGCTATTTCTCTAAAAAAAATGGAATGCATTACAATTTAGAATGCAATATAATAGGCAGTAGATGAGTTAATATCTTCGAAATTTCTCCCCGCCAACAATCTCACTTCATTGTCACAATATATGCAATTAAACATAACAATTATAGTCATACGTTCTTAGTGACACCTGAATAACTATTTTATCAAATTTTGAAGTGAAAAAAACCCAATCAGAGTTTTCACCCAATAATTTGCTCAAAAATAGCGACGTTAAATAGGTTATATACGTATCCTAGTATTAGTTTACATTGCCCTTTATGTGCATCAAGAAAATGAGCAGAACCATGTTACAAATACTACTAACTAAATTACAAGCACGTCACGCCAAAGCCTGTTAGAACTCTAATTTTTATCTTTACTGCATGTCAGTTTATTCAGTCATAGTGGAAACTGACTCAATTTTTTTTTTTATATGAGGGTTTCAGTTACTCTGCTCTTTGTAATGTTTATCATTTAAATAATATTTATGAGATATTGATAGCAGTTATTTATCCGTAAAACGCCTAATCAGAACATCCCTAAAGAGAAAATTTCAAAAAATATAACTGCAAATGCCACGATGATGTGCATTACTTACAGCAGTAATATAGAGTTAACAGTCGTAATGTGTTTTTTAATCAATATCTTTAAAAATTAGATTAATTTATGCCCATACCTTTTAGTTTTCAATGTTACTGCAATTATCGAAGCCAAAGAAGCTGGGGTGTGAAATTAACGGTAATCCAATTGCACTTTGGTGGATATACATGCTTCGGTGCTCCAGAACACATTTTATAGGGCTACAAGGACAGGATGGGAGCACAAGGAATATTGTAAACCACATTTTTGCGTCCTGTACCTTGAAAAATACTCTCATTCTAGCCTCGACTTGCTTGAAGCCCAAGCATTACATTTTTCAAACCCATTCATTGGAATGCAGTAAAAAATTGGTAAAAATACAACATTTATGAGTCATACCCATTTATGATCGAAAATCAATACAATACTACTCTACAATCAACTATTTCACCACTATTAACAGCAAAAAAGAAGTAGGAGGTGCTTTGAGTCAAACGGCCTAAAAACAATTTTGGTTATAGCCGGAACAGCTAAGTATTGGAAGCAGAAAGGTTATACATTATTTATTAGCAGTTGAAAAAATTCTCCACCGAAGTGCTAAAGCTGGGTAAAATGGTAAGCTGGGTCATTCTTTTACACGGTGGACGAAAAACAATTACAGGAAGAACGCTTGGAGGGAGATTATCAGAGAAATCTCGACAAAAAATCTTTCACCAAAAACCAACAAGAGAAGGTCCCGAGGGCTTCTGCCAATGCCCTGGCGTGAAAACGAGAAGATCAATGCTTGCGAGAGAGCGAAGAAGTACAGAAGCACCGTAAGGGTGAAGGAACGAAAGAGGGTGAGAGACTATGGTCAAAGAGCTGGCCGCTCACTCGCCCGTAATTTATTCCATTTTCGGAATAGATGAGATCAATCTCTTAAAGCAAACACTGCGGTGGAGGCGCTTGGGTGGGAAGATTTTTTGGGAAGAAAAAGGCCGATAATAGCACAAGTTATCGCTCCCGAACACACGCATGCAGGCACACAACTACATATGCATATATTTAATACCAAGTGTTTGAATTAACTATAGCCCCATATTTGCGCTCCAGTCCACACAGATAGGATAAAAACTCGCAACAATTTACAAGTTTTTTTCCGCCCCCCCACTCGGAAGCACACTTCACAAGTTATATTTATGCAAAATGCTCATTTTTTTTCATTCTCGTCTTCGTTGAGCATTCAGGCTACCGAATTTCAGTCGATAAGATTAAAATCAAGGTATCGGAGATACAAGGCCTCCCACGTAAGCCGGCGGAGAGGTGGAGATACCGGGTATAAGGTTCGAGATGTGTGGGGGGTAGGGGGGGGGAGGGGGAGGGCGAGAAAAACTGTTTTATGCATATAGAAATTTATTTACACCTGAAGCCAGCTCAAGCACTTACACACCACCCTCGCTCTCTCGAATTTAACAGCGCTGTTTCCAGCCATTCACCTGTACCCCACCAAAACGAAAGGGACTGGAAGGCGATTTTCGGGCGGTCGGAGGAGGAAAAAAAACGATAAATATTCCAAAGTCGGGGTTCGCCTCGGGGCATACCGGCTGAAATTCTCGTCCCGAGGTGAGCGGAGAAGCGGCTGAGGGCAGGAGTGCGAACGGGGAAGGCGTGAAGAAAGAGAGCAGTGGATGAAAGAAGTGGGAGCTGGAATAGAAACTTGCGACGCGAGAGCTGGGTGTTGGCGGCACACGAATAAAAAGAGGAAATATGTGGCCGAGTCAACTTCTGAGGAGCGAAAAAATAAACACTTCCAGGATTCCTTCTCCACTTGCTCACTTTTCATTTCAATTTTTCCGTTGTTCGCCCACCAAGCAAGAACCTCGGGCGAAACCAGTCGGGCTGACAGTCGAAAATAAAAAGTGGAGTTCACGGCAGAAAACCATACACCTGCGCATGCGTAAAAGTGTCATCGCAAGACAATAATGAAAGACAGTGGAGTTCTTCTATTACTCTATTATAGTTTAGGAAATTCTCTTTCAGTACGAAAATAAGTTTCCAGAATATCCTAAACTAACCCTGGGCTCAAATATGTACTAGAAATAGAACATTTGGCCCCGTCATTTTCTCCAACGAGTATTAACTAATTGTTCCACACCTGTAGGATAAAACCGGTTCAGGAACTGAAGCATGTTTTAAAGTAAAATTTCTAAAATGAATGCAAGACTTGAATGCAGATAGCAATTTCATTCCTGGACAACTTAGAAAATGCTATAGAAGTTGGGTTCTGACAGTTAATATGTAGCTCTAAGAAAAGTGTAGACGAAGTGATGAGATGAATTAGATTCGGGATGGAAAACTAAATCTTAACTTAAATTCTCCTAAGATACGATATAAATCGATAGATGGCACATACTATTCCAATACGTTACACTTTTTCACGGTAGAAGGAACTTGCTCTTAAAACTGAGGCGATTATGACCAGCAGGGAAATAGGCATGTGTGGGTAATTAATAAAATTACGTTATAATGCTGTTAGAATTGGGTTTTTCTGCATGAATACAACGAGTTATAGTATCTTGTCGCAAAATCCAAACAAATTTTAAAGTGCAACCATGCATTGCTAAGAATGGGAACCCAGTGTTGGAACACTCACGCCTCTTTTGAGACAGGGAGAAAAACTGAAAGGCTGATAGTATGCATTTCAATTTTACATTAGCATATCTTGCTTACAAAATATGCTCAGACCTTCATAATTTTATTTACACTTAGGCGTCTTGCACTGTATGAAGTTCCGTAAAACATTCTGACTACGTTGATCATCGTAAAATGATATGCATTTGCGTTAGTGTATTTCAAAGCCAGGAAGACTGGGGTAAACGTTCGGCCATTTATTCAAATTTTGTCTTACTTTTTATTTTGCTGTGATTGCTATCACACGCCTTGAACGGCAATTTCATATTTAACATTTAATTTTACACATAGTGAAATTATTCTTATTCCTAGTTGATAAAATTCAAAATCAAAGAAATTAGTTTTATTATTTCGTATTACCTATTCCCACCATTCCTTACTAAGTATCTTAAAATATCCAAAGGAAATGCGGTTATTTCAAAATCCTCTATGAAAATTTATGTCGCCCTTCTCACGGTCGTAGTAACCTCAGTCATAAATCTCAAAATCGCTTCTTATATTGTCTGATGTTTTCCGTCGATAACACAAATCAGAGCCTCATTACCAGTCGAGCCGACACGTGAGATAGGGCCGAGAGAGACCATCAACTACTCAAGCGCACTGAGATCCAATAAAATAGTCTGTCCCACTCAAAACGTCAAGAGTCATGTATTGGTAGGAAATCTGGTAGACCCAGTGGTTTGGGTAGATGGGGGAGAGGCGTTCAGAAAGGTTCCTGGGCGTGGTCATTCCAAACGAAACCGAGATTGCCCGGTGCTACGCGATCAAGAAGTCTTGCGCTCTCATTAGCGGAGTTGAAAAATATTGCCCCTTAGAGGGAGGTGGAAGGTGCGAAAAGAGTGCAGAAAAAACCACAGCCTTAGAATTATCGAAAATAAGTGCCTCTCCTTTTCCTCATGCTCGATGTCGAATCCCCCCCAGGCTTTTCCCGGAAGGTGGCAAAAATATTATTTTCTATCACTGAAGCATCCTTTCGGGCAGGATGGAAAAATGAAATTAACGAGAGAGACAAAACTTAAAATTGGATAGATTTTTTAGAAACAATTTTGTGATAACCATGTCACCGTTCTTACACCTCCGTATACAATAACCAGTTTGATTGGACGTCTAGCACCTCCACCCTAATAGCGTTTAAGCCTTTCAACAAAAAAATTGCAGGGACGAAAAAAACCGTTGAATGATTTTAGCATGGCATTGGAGAGTGCCTATCTACTACCAATCAACCAGTCTTCACCGAGAAACTGGCATTAACATTGAATAAAAATTATAATAGTTTATCAAAGCAACGAAAAGGTTTTTTATGATTTATTGCCTGCCAATTTTGGATTGCAACTCGATGAAAGATAAAACTATTCAATTTTTCTTGGCATCAAGCATCACACAGAAGCACATGCCAGACAGCTTTCGCAACAAAATTTACGCACGCCTAAAAAGATAATTGAAAAATATTTTTTTCATTTATGTTATAAATATATATGTTATGTTCTACAAATATGATTCTGGTGTTTGGAGGGACCGTTTTGGTCGTTTTTACACTTTTAAATGCAATTTTCCACCGGCAGCAACGCTAACTTGCTAATATCTACTGAATAAAGGTATCAGCTTGTAAAGAAAAGGAGCTACTTGCTAGAAACTAGTGTATTCTTACGAATGCCGTAGTTCAATAAAGCGGATTTGCTATTGCAAATTATGAATCCGGCACTTGCAACTGTAGAACTTAAAATATGAAGGAGTGAAATAGAATGAAAAAAAATAGGAAGGAATAGCAAAATTTTCTCGGTACTTCTGAAACCGCATACGAAAAGAAGTGTGCCTTTCGCATTCACCCCTTTGATATCAGCCACGACCGCATTTAAAAATCGAAGCAGGAGTTACAAAGGAGAGATGAAATTTAAGATTGTGGGATATATAAATCAACTATAGTTGCCTCGGGAAGGAATAATAACCCTGACTGAAGAGGAAGAGCCGTTTTGTTGAGAGACGTGGTTAAAGAGCGGTGGAGGATGGCAATGGGGAATAGCGGGAGAGGTGGGAGAAGAAGTTGGGCCCAGGTAGAGGGGTGGGATGGAGGAAAGGACGAGGGCGTCCAGCCGAAGGCGCAGAAGAGAGCCATCATTCCACCTCCACCGACCTCTCCCATCACATTCCCAACCCACCCGGCCTACCTAACGCCACCCACCCATTCCTCCCCACACCACTCCTCCCCACCCCCACTCACACCCTCAGGATCTCACCCAAGTCATCATCCTCATCACTATGAGGGTGAGAGAGAGAGAGAGGAGCCAACGAGGCGCCCAACCCGCGGGCAACAGCGGCACATGAGGAACAAGGGGAAAGGGGGACATGGGGGAATAAGTCGATCGCTACGACAACTCACGTAAAAACAGCACTTCCATGGCTAGCTGGGAGATGCTAGTGCGTACACCGTAGGTGCCATTGCTGAGACCCCTGCGCACACTTTCATCTTTACCGTGTTTGCTTCACGCTTGAAAACACCGACATTGAGACGCTAAAAATCTCCTACGTATATGACGCTGTTCCGCATGCCTAGCTCGTGGGATTGCTCTGATGAAAAGAAACGTGTTTTACCATCCGAGTTAAATGTAAAATAAGAAATGGATGTTAGGAGGCTCCAGAAGTGACACTCCTGAGAATGTGGAAGAATTCCTAGGAATAAATTGTGTCCACGATCCAAGCAAGAGCCTGTGCGAGAATTACAATATGAACAAAATAAAAGCAATCGGTCATTTCACACACGAAGGAATATTAATGACCTAGCCTAGCGAACAATAACTACAAGATTTTGGTATCCTCTGATCATATTTTAGAAAGAAAATTTTCACCACTAACTTAAAATTAAAATACACGAATAAAGGCACATGTAGGGCTGAAAAAATTATGGAATGCTAATGGTATATTTTTGATCGAAACAGGCTGAAAACCTATCCATAACTGAATAAGGATTCAACAGACACTAGGTATAAGCACACCAAGGTTTTAGCACGATTGCGAGCGTGCACTAAATTCACGGAGAGGATATTATTGGAACTGTTTCCATAAAAGTCATTTGGCGAAAGACGAATAAATATAGAGATTGGCACCTCGTTTAGCATGAATAATTTCATTTACACGGAGTGGATACGGAAAAGCTGATTGAATATGCTGAAAGATGCAATTACACCCGCAGATATTAAAATCGTGGGTGGTGGTGGAAAGAAACAGCACGTCCAGATGAAAGGAAAGGGATTTGAGCTGGAAAAAAATGTGTGGGAGGGATTATTATAAACTATCGAAGGGGAAAATAGGGAGAAACTCTGTGTGGGAGTGTGGAAAAGAAACAGGGAGGGATATAAACAGGAGGAAAAGAGTGGGATGTAGGAGGAGAGAACAACAATTTGATGGAAGCAGGGCCTTGGGGTCTGTGGGGAGGGAGGAAGGGAGAGGTGAGGAGCAAATGGTATGAGGTGAGGGGGAGGAGAAAGGCTCTCGATTTAGTGGGGCCGTGAAGGTGTTGCAAGGATCGATTCCGGAATTTCTGGTCCTTTTATATTGCTGCCTGCGGGTGGAAGGAGAGCACTTGGCTCGAGCATTACGCCGTATCTCATGAGCCATTATTCTCTCCACCCCCTTCTTCTCCTCCCACCATTTTCTTTCCAGGGGGAAGAAAAGGGGTGTGGATACAAAATGTTGGGAGAGAGAGAGAGAGATGGGGTATGAGTGTTTTGTGGGAACCGACGTTTCCACATCGAGAGCTCAGGTTGTCGCCACAGTTTGCATCTCAATTTCGATTGGGTTTCGGGGAGGAGGGGGAGAGGCGGTGAATAACGAAACCTGGAAGGGAGAAGGGCAGAAGGGTGACGAGGAAGAGGGTGGGTGAGTTAGATCGCGAGAGGGGGGGAAAGGAAGTGTGAGGAAAGGGAGAAAAAGAAAGGTGATTAAAGGGTGACGAGGGATGAGGTGGAAGGTGGTTTCTGGGGGCTCTAAAAGATTGGAAAGAGGTTTCGGAATTGGTGCCGTCCGCCGAAAAATTACTTGTTAAGTTTCACGAAAAAAGTGCCCCCCGTAGCAAACAATCAACAAGCAGCAATCTCAAGACGTGAGGCAATTGATCTCGTGGGCATAAGCGGACGTGCCGCAAAAATCACTCGCTTTCAGAGAAAAAAATGCGATGGGGAAAATTTTAATTTCAACCTCTACGTTAACGACAGCAGAAACAGTTCTGAGGGCTGGAAAATAATTGATCAAATCCAGAACTTTAAAGTTAATTGGGCTTAACTATATTCCAAATTTGAGCAATTATTTCCAGAACCGCGATGATCAATTCCTAGAAGGCATTTTTAAATGGGGTATTTCTAAAACAGGCATTTGCTTGACAACCTGACGCATGCGTGTACGCATAACCCCTATATCACCAGCAGGTTAATTAATGCATACATATTAAAACTTAATCAAAGGCCTTCCTCTGTAGGAGACATGCAAAACCATGCCACCGTTTACACATGCCACGCAATTTACGTAGGTAGTAAAATTAGTTAGTAGGTAATAAGTTTACGATCTTTATGAGCTAAGAATGTCATATTAAATTTCAGCTACATGTGATTCTTAAAAGTAAAAATAGAAAAAATTTAGATTAACACTGTGACAATGTACAGATTTCCATTGAAGTAACTTCTTTTCATTACTGTTTCTATACTCTACCTATTAACAGCGTATTTGCACAGAGTCGTCGCGGAGACTAACGCCTATTGGCCCTTTGTTTCAATTAACAATCCTTAACCTTTAAGAGAAACAGTTGGTAACGTATATCGGGGAGTACCAGCAGGCATTAAAATCGTAAATTGGAGGCCAAATAGGTTTTTGTGAAACAATATTCTTAAATTATGTCATCACATGGTTCCATTCATATTCAAAGGATGTAAGCATTAAGCGGATCAACTCTTCTATATCAAAGTTCAAACAAAAAGGAATAAAAAATTTTAAATATTTAGATAGGAACAAATATATCGAACAAATGATCATTAGCAGTGAAACATCAAAATACTGAACATCTCTCTATCTGTCTTCCTATGACGATTGCATCAGTCGGTGAATGAAGTAGATCAGAAAACAGGCTAACATAGAAAGTCACTAACTTAATACGAGAAAAAATAACGACTGGCAGCGATGCCTGTTACATTTTTAGTAACTTCAGCAAAGACAAAATAATGCAATCCATTAAGAAGACTAAAATGCGTATATTTAATCGCATCGCGTTCGTACGATCGAGAAGAAGGTTTAATTTACGAAATTGCTACTGCATCATGTTTTTTTCATAGCAATTTTATCAAGTAATTTTATTTTTCATGGTCATTGAGTTAATGATGGAAGGTTAGACAATGAAGAGAGTTAATTGAGCACATGATTTCAGTCCACTTGAAAGAGTGTTAGAGGTTCTGAGAATAATAATTCTCTCCGATGTTAGGAAAGAATACAGAGAATATGGGAGGGACAATGAATTTAAAACAATTGTAAAAATACACCAAGACTAATATCTTATAAAATAATCGTCCATTTCTAAACGCAACAAGATGAAATTGAAGATGCAAAGTCACTTAAGAATTACCCTGCGATAATGCATACAATGTGTGCTTTTGGCAGGGAATCAGGAGTATGAGGTAGATCAGTGGAACAACTTAATTATCATCAAAGGCAAAGGTCATTGCTTTGGTGATTATTGCCTTTCCAGTAATCTATTTAATGCAAAAGTGGTATGTGAAAACTCAGAGAACTTTCTTGCTTAGAAAGAAATGAACCATCGCCAATATTGCATGAAATATATCTAGGTAACTATGTTTCAATTCGTGCGTGTAGTTAATTTTCTCTTCTTTATTTAGAGCATGATTCCACACAGCACCGTTTTAAGCTAACCAAAATGAAAAATGCAAATCTGAAAAGGCCTCAATGAAGTATTTGAGAGTTGAGAATTTACCGTACATATTAGACGTCGTTTGTGCGGAGTAGCGAAACCACGGTGACAAGAGCGAAACATTAAAATAGCTCAGTGTTTGTATGGGCAATTCCAAGACTTAATACTTTTTAATTGAACTCATACATTTGATAAGACGTGTAAGATGCCAAATTCTCCTTATGTGAATATCTTTGATAAAGAATCTTCACTCTCACAACCACAAATCTTAACTTCCATAATTGGGCTTAATTGGACTTCAACTTAGATTACTACCGCTGTTTCCCATCCGCTCGAAAAAAAGGATCCGTCTGAAACCTAAGAGATTACATGAGCAACGAAATGAAATAACAAAACGTAATTAAGGACATAAAATATAGTTTCTAAATTTGGGAATAAATTTTGTGTTTGATATGCAATTTCATGAGTATGGACTCAGAAGTTCAAGTACATCCATGCGAACTAAATTTCTATATTCATAATAGTCTTGGTAGTGTGCTATGAAATACACATGGCCAACAGAAGAATTTATGCTGAAGGATTAGAACCGCAGTCTTAAGTTCAATTATTCTCATCACACTGAGGTCTTGGAAAATATGAATTAACAAATAAAATCAGGAAAGAGTGGAAGAAATTATTTTTAGGCAAATGTGTTAACAAGGGTAACTTAATGGCATATAAACACTGCTTAGCAGCACGCCGAGGGATATTATATCCCTCCATAGAAAACCCGAAGGTTGAAATGGAGCTGTATGGCGTCCTAAATTCGTCGTCCCCAGTCATAATTATGTATAACAGTAATTTATATTTCAAATTCAGGTTTAATATGTCTCAGCATAGGACCTTAGAAGGTGCCAGCAATATAGCGCCAGAGGGAGGGTAAATACATCAACGGGCAGCACCTAGGTCTCCTAAGAAAGACAAAGTCCCGGATTGGTCAAACACCAATTGGTTAGTAAAAAAAATTTATAATTCAAAATGTGCAACAAATATATTCTCGAATCTACGGTCGATCTTGCGAAGAAGACAGAATTCAATTCAAAGAAGAAATGTGACACCTTGTAGAAATTTGCAAGCAATTTTAGGTTCGGCGCCGGACTGGAGTAATGTTTGCCATTACTCAATAATCCAAAAAAATAGTTATTTTTAGTATCAACAACAAACTGGATTGATAACGTTACTTCCAAAAAATAAATTATCTTAATAGTGACCAATTCAACATGGAATGCCAAGGCAGGCTTCAAAATTAACTAAGATGAGGTGGTATGTGAAAAACGAGCGTATAGTAGGTACTCTCGGGAAATCATGGGGTTGAATGTTATGCAAGGCTCTAAGAGTATTACCTCTGAAACTATGCAGGTACATGATGATTGCAACATCACCTCTTGCTGAAGCAATTACTTCACGCTCTGACAATTTTAACAGTAGGTAAGATCTCACCAATTCATCAAAGGAGGCTGACAGCAATACAGATACTCAGTATTGTACTCTGTTACACATCCACAGGCAATGTTGATTGCCTAAAAGCTCTATCATAACTAATGTTAATTCAATATTTTACTTATGCCTACGCATAAAATAGGTCACATTTGGTTAATAAAAACTTTCCAATGGGACATTAGCATTCATTAACGTAATTAAATTGGCTTTGCCAACATTTTTCCATGTTTTGATATGTTTCCAAGTAGGTACTAACTTAATATAATGGATCGTATTCAGTTCCAATCTGATAGGAGAAAAGCAACTGAAGTGTAGACTACATTAAGAGGGTCAAAAAGTTGTCTAAATATTCAGCTGCTATTTGCATCCAACGATTGGTATAATTGGTAAAACGGAGAAAGAATAGGTAATGAAGACAAAATGAGAATCTCCAACACAAAGCTCAAGCATGAATAAAATGCAGTGAACCCTTTATCCATGTGCTAATTGAGATCACTCGTTATGCACAGAAGACTGTTATCATGAGATCATTGAGCTTTTTACGGCATAGATTAAAGAATTATCGAAAAATGCTCAGAATCATTTTTAATACAAATAGCGCGAGATGAGGCAACAGGTTTAACTGGTCTCTCGGGTGTCGTTAATTCAAGGGATGTGGTCGATAACGTGGAAGTATAATATACGGCGTTCAGTAATCAGAAGCAGAAGCCAAAAGATCTCGAGCATTACTTTCACGGCGAAGATAATATGTTGAACGATGCCAGAATGAATAATGTATATTTAGCATATCTAAAGAATGATTTTGATACCATTCGTGTAAAAGCAATTTAAGGCTGCCATCATTTTCCGAGGTACGAAAATTTCGCTAATCAATATTCAGAGCATAAAATCTTATCCCCGACCCGTGGTTTAATCGTGAACACTGCCAATCTCATCAAACTGGACAACGGATTACTTCATGCATGATAGATCTCCGGCCATTTGGCTCAGGGCACATCAACTGTTTTTGTGCATGAATGGAGCTGTTTTTACTCTAAGGAAGATATTCACAGAGCGTGTTCACATCGGAATCCAGAGTATACCTATTTCAATCGGATCGGTAAGGGACCAAACTATCATATTGCACCATAAATATTTTAGTAAAATTATTTAGCAGCCTGTAATTGAAAATTAGTTTCTTAAGCATCTTACATAACAATTATAAAATAAAAAGAAGATTTTGTTTAGTAATACCGTTTTTCATTAGCCATGTTGCTGTAATAAAGTTTCAAATTTCAAGTGAAGATAAATTTCTCTAAATGTAACCGAAGAATAATTTCTGTAGCTTCCGTGCTACTGAAGAATAAATGCAGTTACGTCAGAGAGAGACGTGCATTTATCTGAATGCTTAACGAGAAAATATCTAACATATAATTTCATTGCGTTTTTTACGTAATAAATACGCAATAAGATAAATACCCATAAGCAATGAGAAAAATAAACGCCCATAAAAGTTTTTAAATCCAGAATCTAATTTACAAGTTCCTCTGAAGTCCCTCTATGAGTACCTCTGAAGTAACTCAGAACCTTTCACTTATCAATTTTAGCCTCATCAAATAGATATGTATCTGCATGGTCGTATGTGGACCAAAGAGCTACTGATGAGAGGTAGTTTTACGAATGAGACTAGTATATAATGTTTGGCTGGGAGGAGTTGGAAGGGAAAGTTAAAGGGAAAAGAGAAATTTATTTCCAAGAAGTTGAGGGCACTATCTTTCCCGTCAAATGCTTCGTTCCCTAATACGGGAGCGAATGGCTTTTGGAAAAACGAAAGTCGGATCATCAACCCATGACAATGGATGTCAACATTTTCAATTTGACTGCCTTTCATGAGCGTGATACCAAAAGGATACAAAAAAATCAGCAAAGGCCAGTCAAACATAGAGTGACATATATACTCATATATAAGAGCAGCACTAATTTCTTCACAAGGTTAGCCGACTTATGCCTCAAAATATTAGTAAATACGGACACCTATTTTCAAGGTAGAATGAGGCCACAATGCAAGAGAACTGGACACCATATTTTCTTGGGGATAGTAACCGAGGATTGCTAAAGTCCGAGAAAAACTTAATTTTTAACTTAGCTTATTCTACAGATATATGTGACGAAAAACAAGCTACAGGAAAGAGCTAGTTGTGGTAACCGTAGAATGAGGTGTTTCAGCTGTATAAAACATAAGGCAACATAAGTCTTATCCTAAATCAAACACTAGGGTATCATGCCACAGTGCTAGAATACTGGCCTCCAATCCCGAGGGCACGAATTTGAAAATCGAAAGTTGCAGCTTTTAATAATGTACTGGTTCTTACTTGAATGCTGATTCTACGGCACTTCAAGTGCAATTATACGACATTTGGATGGAACATAGCGCGGTGAACTCTTTGGCTCATTTCGCTAAGAGAAGACTTGGCGACCGACCGTGGTTGCTCTCCACCATTCCTCTATCTCCTGAGAGATTTCTGTTCCCTCCTAGTAACCATTTATATTTAAAGATACAAATAGTCTCTTTTGACGGTTGCTACCCCTAACAACGGCAATGAACCGCGACATATTTGCTCATACCAGAGCGTTTCCGACGTGGCCGGAGAAACGTGCGAAAGGAAAGGTAAATAGTACAGAATAAGTGAAGAGGTAAGTGATAAGTTCATGGACTCAATGCATTTTTAATATGGAGTCAGACTTTCCGTAGACTAAGCATAACTTAGCATTCGCCCTCCACCGAAGAGCCGACATTGTGCATTCCAAGCCAAGAAATAACACTGCTTCACAGACCGTTTTCCCAGCCAAATCAATGTCTCCGGAACGCGTTCATCAGAAAACTCAAAACGCGGACTCACGGAAAATATGAATGCTCCCTGTCATCCAATCTCACATCCCATTGGTTCAAAAGGACAAATGAACCCACTGACACCTAACGCAGTCAGGCTAAGCAATGAGGCAATGGATATTTTCTTTTATCCTCCGAAGGTATCGAGAAATGATTCACGTGGGAATAATGTGGTGCGGGACCCACTTTTCCAAGAGTGGCGCCACTCTCCGAGGGATCGTGTTGCGCGCACGCCGGGGAATGAATGAGTGCGTAACCCCTGGATGGCGAGGCGCCACTTGGATGAGAGGAGATCCAAAAGGAGATAATCACGTCACAACTGACAAAGTAGCCTCCAATTCGGCGGTGGGATAGGGATGGGGAGGAAGACGTGTCCCATTGAGGACGGGAAGGATGGGGTGTAAGGGATACTTGGCGCATGAGGGGAGTGGAATGGAAAACGTGGACGAGTAGGTAGGCTTTTGCCCATTGCACTGTGAGGAGGCGGGGGAGGATGATAAGTCCTAGCCGACCACGAAGATGGCTGGCGCTGTCGGATTGGGAAGCTGGAAAGGGGCGGGGGGGCGGCGTGAGAGGTCACGGGTGTAATAGTCCCGATGTGAGCCGACGGGAGCCGCGGGGTTATCCGAGTGGGATGGGCAGGAGGGCAATTACGGAGCCGACGCGGCAGTGCGGGAAATCTGAGGCCCTTGGCCACCTTCTCCCTTTGCTCTCATCCACCCACCCCCTCCCCTTGCCCAGACAATAAAACCGCCTACCGCGAACACACCGCCGCCCTCCCCCGCCTTCCCGCACTTTCCCATCTAACTGCATTATCCCCTTTCGCGAGAGAAGAAGGATGGATGGACCCATGAGAATCGGTCGTGTGACTTACTCCTCCGAGGAAGATGATGGCAAAGCTTTGGTAAATGGATGGCTTGCCACAATGCAAGCGATGGGATGAAATAAGGCCGCGGCTCTTGATATTACAGGCGCGCGGCGAGATGGTCAGGATAGAAGGGGGAGGGCTTGATGTAAAAGGTTGCTCCTTCCCGCGGCTGCTGATTTAATAATGTTAAAAAAACATATATTTTAAATTTGAGCAGTTAAAGTATAAAACGAAAAGTACCGAATAGCACATAGGATGTCAAGAAGAAGCTGAGGAATCATTATTTTGTGAAATATGATGTTTTCCCGGTGGAAAATAAATTACATTGCGCAACTCAGGGAGTCATTCGCGTGCGATGGAAGATGAAAAACAACCTATTTATAGAACAAACCCATAACATAAGGCTTTGACATTTAATCACTTCACTCTTTGCCAAATCGCTATAAAATCTCAGAGTGGTTTGTGTAGGGGAAACTACGCTATTTATCGTTTATAACAAGCTACATCTTTTCTCACCCACGCCCAGTCACGAGTCTTGTGGTTTGTAAAGGTCTTTAATAATAAAGTGGTAATATACTCACAACCTAGAAGATCTTAGAAAAAAAAATTCTCAGCAATGACAGTCCAGTGGCTCTCGGGATCTTCAATATTATAACTAGCAATTAGGTATATCTGCATTATAACATAAGCAAGCTCAACTCCAATCGTTTTGGTACTGCATATGCTAATTTATCAGTTCTATAAACTAATTCGCTTATTTGTGCCTTACTACGTCAATAAATCCTATGCCATCAAGTCTCCTTAGACTTAAAAAATAACCACCTAAACTAGAGGATAGAAGTTTCTTCAAAGTTTCAAGTATTGGAGGTTTTGGTTGAAAATGTCAATTCGAATACGTGCCTAGAAGTAGGATAATATGATGTTCCGTCATGAGCAGAGTTATAGTCATAGGAGTTTAGTTTAGAAGCTGAGCTTCGCTACTTAAACAAAACAGTTAAAGATCAAAATAGAGAAGTTAATTAATAATCCGATAGAAATAAAATCACATAATTACAGTCGATTACAGCAATAAGCTCCCTTAATTGACCGATTATTTCTCTCTGTATCACGATCAAAATATTTTTGAATGCCAAGTAACCCCACAGAGGGCTTATAGAAGCAAAATTCTGAGCTTACGTCTTATATTCTCCAGAGGAAAATTACGGCTGTCATTTCAGCAATTCGGAAATATGCGAGCAATTGAGTGGCGAGAGGTCGAGCAGGAGAGGGAAATCGACCGGTATCTAGTGGTCAGCCTCTTGGGCCTTATCTCGATCGCAATATGGTTTCTCCCTCACCCTTCTAAGGAGAGCATTGAAACGGGTGAGAAAGCACGGTGCTCAAGTGGTACTTACAAGTGCACCGTGCGCGTGCTCTGGAGGCACCTCTTGACTCTCGGAAGGGAGTGGCAAAGAGGAGGGGGATAAGAATTATGGGGAGCGAGAATGAACGGCATAAAAGAGGGATGAAGAGAACGGACGGCAGCCTCGATTTCACATAAATCATAGCCTCAATAAAGGAGTTTGAAATATGGAGCGGAGCCAGTTTATCACGCCCTTGCGGGGATGAGGGGACGGGGAAAGGGCTATCATCAAAAGGGGTGACGCAGGAGTGGGAGAAAAGGAGAAAAACTTGGGTGCAGGTAAGATGAGGACGCACCGGTCAGCGAGCAGCATAGGAGACCATCGCCCCCTTACCTCTTCACATACTCAGCGGCGTCGTCGTCTCCACCACCACATCTCGCCCACAGCACAAAACCACCCTTAATGACGAGCGCGGCCGTCGATCCCAGGATATCAATCCCCTAACAAAGTCTTCTGCTAACAGGACGAAGCCGCGGCTTCAGCCGTGCGGTGCGAATGACCAAAGAGAATTTATCTTTGGCTACAATTTTAGCCTTCGAGGTTCAGCATAAATGAATTATGGATCTATTTCCGAATTCCCTCCAGACCCTTCATTTTTATTAACGGTTAAGCGAACAAGTCAGCAACGCTTCAAGCGTACCAGGGATATTTTCATGCGTTTTTCTACCCTGGATTGGGATAAATGCAACTCTATTGTCTATTTCCCACATAATATCGCAGTCAAACATTTTTTTATGCCCACTAGTCCTCTTTTTCTTATCCAGTTACTTTTCTTTGGGTTTCATAATGGGAACTTCACTTCTATTTTTATATGCATTATAATTTTATCTCAAGTAGTTGATTCCTATAGAATGCTTAATCCATTTACTAAGGCATGTCTGAGACGGGATACTAAGGTTTTTACTCGTTTTATTTAAGTATCTTCCATTGTTTTACGGCAAAATTAAAAGGACCTTCAAATTACCGCACTCCATTGTCATCCGACGAATTAATGCTTGATAAAATGCAGGATAATATATTTTCGAAGGATGTAGGAAAGACATATGACCAATAATGAGAGGGATATGGGGAGATATTTTTTTTATTTTTCACGCCACCAAGAACCTGAAATGAACATATTATTGTGTGCTTGGCAACAGAGCAGAAGTTGCGGAGAAAATACTGGAGAAGAATCGGAATCCAAAAGAAATAAATAAATACATAAATGAAAAAGCCTATCCACTACAACTCGCTTGGCAGAAATTTACCAGTATCAAAAACAGATTTTTGCTTGCCTTTCATGAGGATATTGACTCTAATTTCTGGATAGGGTTGGGTTGGGTCTCAGTTGGATCTCAACATCCATTATCATCCTAAATAAATCAAGTATCAATTTCCGGCGTAAATGTAAGACCTGTTCATTGGGCTACGCCCAAAACTCCATAATTTTTACCTTTTTTTATCTATTGGAGCCTTTTTATCTAATTTTATCACGTGCAAGTTTATCAGCATACTTGTATTTATAGAACGCGTAAGGTAATTCATGAGATGCATTTCAATATAAAATAATCTTACAGCAAGAACCTTTTTCCCATGTTCTTCGTCATTCTCCCAGGTACCTTTTCCGCATATCATCTTCCTTAGGGTAGTAGACTTAGTTAAGGGGCTTCAAGGCGAAGATTACATCACTAAGTCTAACGGTTAAAGTTATATTTCTATTCTTCATCCCATTTGTGCAACCATTTCCCTTATTATCCCTTCTTCCCTTCCTATTCATGATAATTCATCCTCTTTTTCACCTAAACTGAAATCCCTAGTGAATACATATTGTCTCATCATCCACCCCATGTATCTTGTCTCCTTTAGAAAAGGATTCCAAACATGCGGAATATAAATTGGCTTTTCCTAAATGGCTCTTCTCATTCCACTTTTCCGCTTTCAATTTCATTTATTTGATTTCACCTTCAGTTCAAGTATCGACGATGCATATTATTCCTACCTTTTTTCTTCATTACAACGGTGAAATAATTAGCAAGTAATTTTTTTCTCATATAAGCTCCATTATTAGAGTCTTACATTCGGCCAGGTGTAGTTTTTACTCTTTGATTTGATAAATTAAATGTACGCAAGACCATTTGCTATATCACCATAAGCGTTCTAAATTTACCAAAAATACCAATATGTCCTAGGAAAATTAACTAGCGATTCAATCTTGCAAGCAATAAAGAAATTGTTGTTCTCCCTGTATTTAAAAAAATCTCTTACGGCGATAAATGACATTACCGTAATTCGGTAAGAAAAATAATGAGGATAATTTTGCATCCGGTTAATGGCGAAATCATTGTAAAAGCGTATTAAATTTCATTGGATTGAATTTTTTTCGGAAGCGGTAACATAGTTGAAATTAGAGGGGAATATTTTGGTGGCTTAAGTATTGGCTTCAATTCGAAGGCCCGAATTCGAAGCCCGGCAGTAGCAGAGATGTTGCTGTGGTTAACCGGTCCCTATTTTAGTTCTGTTAAGAACTTCAAGTCCAGTATTCCTTTCGTCAGAGAGATCATTTTAAGCGGCAGAATCATTGGCATCATTTGCTAATAACGGATTAATGTCGGCGCTCCAACCTTCCCGTTCTCTTTAAAAATTCAACCTTTGCCTGATTCACCCCTATAGGAGAGAATGGCGTTATATATCGGTTACTCCTCCAAACAGCTAGATACATACGTAAGCAAGGTAACGAAATCTGAACAAATCTAAAATGATGTACGTTGCGTAAAGAAGAATAAAATCCTATCTAAGAAAGATAACCAAAATCACTGTCTTAGATAGGTATGTATCCTTACAAAAATATAATAAGGAAGCACGAAAGCTATGAATATGCGAAATCAAACATGGTAAACCTGCAATTGCACCAGTAAAGACTTGAGTATTTATTCCAAAGGTCTCAGTCACATAAATTCCATTTCCAATTCTTTTTTGGCATTCCTGAGACATATTGTATCGCAATCATATTAACCGCACCTTACTTAAGATTTCTCAAAATCTACATTTGAACGATTTCTTTAGAAATGCAGCAGAGAACCTTATACAATTCACATATTAAACGAAGACTTAAATCACGAGACAATTAAGTTATCTGAGTGGATGCGATAAAGCGGACCAGATAAGGAAGGCCATACAAATCAGTGACAGTTCTTTATATATTATTCAAAGAAAATATTTATGGGGCTGCGATTCCAAAGAAAATTATTTAGGTTCTGGAATTCATAGCGTTTTTCGTTTTAATATGTAATAAAAATTCACCTTCTTTCACTCGGATTACTTTCAGCAATAAATTTAAGGAATGAGTTATGTTATATGTAACAGACACAATGTTTCTACGTCTAATGTAACAAAATCTCACACTAAGATTCAATATATTTGGTGTTGCACTTTAAGAATACACCTTAGACTGTAAAAAAATCGTCTGTAATGGGCGGAACCACAACGTATAGTAAAGGAAAAAAAACGGAACATAAAAACAAAAATACGTACTGACAAATAATGCTATTATCTTTTGGAATCATTGCACACCTTAGAGAAAGCTGTTAGAAAGTATTCTTCGCTATCTCAAAAACAGAATCCATTCAGATATGTTTGGAAAAATAGATACCATTGAAATGATAATTTACCAAAGCGGATGATCAAACGTGCGCGTTCTAGATGAGTTATTTTGAAATGTGTTATTATGGCCAATTTTACCTACCTATAATGAAACTTAATGATTGCAGAAATAAAACCAAAGGCTAGTCTGACTGGCAGGGTATTTTTCACCAAGTACTAAGCCGGATGGACATGAAATTCTATTACATATTAGCATAGATGGCCGAGTACATTTTTCTGAGCCACCAAAAGGTTTCCCAGAATTTCAAACAGCATCTGAGTTATTGGGCGTGTGCAAAGATCTCTTTCAGAATCAAACCTGAGGCCTCAAATCAGTACCCAAACACTCTACCCTCCCTTGCCATAGCCATAAATTATACCTATGGACTAAATAATTGAGAGGAGAGTAAAAATGAAGATAACTCGACGCTCCTGTCGTGTCAAGTTATGAATTGATAAAATGGAATAAGTCACTTACTTCTGCTGACAGAGCAACATATTCAAGGTAAAATTAATGTTCAAAGATAACATACTTTAATAAAGTCTCTTTTGGAATGGTTTTTGTCTAACCGCTGAATCCCTTATTTTCGCCATCCTACTGCCAAAGAAGCGCGAGACAGGGAACGGGTTGAAATGGCACCAGGTATTGCAGAGCCCCCAGTTTCACATCCTCGTAGACCATTTCCAAAAAGTAGCGTGAGTGAGAAGCGGCAATCAATTGAAAGAGGGAAGAACGTCGCCGTATCGACGAAACACGCGAGTTAAATAGAGATTACGAGGAATACATTATGAAAAACCGACTCTATTTAATGTCCACGGGATTACCCAGTTCTCTCCCGCACCTAATTCTCCTCCTACCTCAGTGATTGCTCTCGGAATACCTTTAGCACCCACTATAATTTCGCGAACGCCTACAGTGACTGGGCATGTACGCACGACTCTCAGAAAGTTTGCCTTTGGAATGAGAAAATAGATAGTCGTACGACTGAGCAAAATAAAATGAGGACAAGTGTCTTCATTATTGTTAAGAGTGGGAAAGAAGTGAATTGAAGGAGAGGAGATGAGGAAATGATGGAAAGAAGAAAGAGCCCTAACAACATATCCCTCTTCTTGTCCAGAAGAGCTGCATCGTGCTGATTCATCCATTAGCCGCAGGATCATTGAGGGGATCGTCCCTCCTCATATTCGTAAGAAACAGGCGATGGTGAATGCACCCTTTGGAAATTTAAAATGTAAATTTCAATGTAATTTGCTTTCATTTTGGAAAATGGTTAAAACTTTTTCTGAATAATTAACGGCAATTCTCAACAGTGAATTCCTGTTTAAGTACATCGAAGGCTTTGTGGGCTAACATCATATGGCTTCATAATAATTCTGAGAAATTCATAAATTAAGGAGAAAAAAGTTTTAATGTTCTGAAAACATTTGAATCAACTCTCTATCCAGTTTCGGAGATAGTTTTTATGAAATATTTCTATAACGTGCCTGCTAAATGTTAAAATATAACATTTTTTAAATAAATGTGAGTTCTTTCTCACTCTAATTCAACACGACTTACTGGTAAGACCATGGCCATGTAAAAAATTGAAGGACTTGTTAAATATTATGATCTATGTAAACGAACAATTCTCGGCTCCATGCCTACATGCATTGTGTAATAGTAAAGGCGAAACATATGGTTCCAGAGCTGGAAAGTTATAGAGGCATAATAAAAAAATAACTTTCACAAAACGAAATGTATTGCCCTTAATCCACTCCCAAGTATCACAACACCTTACCATATATTTTTTCGTTCCAAAAATGTGCATAATTGGTTAACTTTATGACTTTTCCCTCTCCTGATGGTGTAGAAAGATAATTTGCCACGCCTTTCAACTGCATTCACAGAAACAAAGGCAAAACATTGGATGTAAAATGAAAACATTGGTATTCAATTCAATCACGCTCATTATATTAAAAACTTGCCGCGCGATTGAAGCAGCACTTGTTCCCAAATTAGATAGATTAAGAATGATTTCCAATACCAATCACCTTACCCGTCTTAGCTCGGAAATGCGCATGGCACTCTAGACTGATGCAGAACGAAAGTTGCTTTGGAGAATTAGCATCATTTAGAATAGGTAACAGTGGCACCCTCCGATCACGTATGTAATAGTACATTGTACCTCAATTCATTATTGTATTTCCTCATGCACGTAGACAGAAAATTCAATTTCCGATTTTACCGCTTCCTAGCGACTCGATGGCGTCACGTATTCCTCGGACTTGATAAATTATTCATTGCACGAAGGTATGAAGATGTCGCAAGTCATTCAACAAGTCTTTCACCTGGAATAAACTCCACGGTACGATGCACAATTTACTGTCAACCAAGCAATCGATCAATCGGAACACGAAAGAAAACATCATCACCTGGGAATCTATTATAAAAACTTCAATACCTACCTTCATTTCTCGCCTACAAAGCCTTCGCCGACAGCTGAGTCCTAAAGAGTTGGGTCCTAAAATTCCCCGGAAGATTCCAAAGTACCAACATGTAAGAATGGATGATACTGCACCCAGGAAGAACCTGAAAAGTTCATTAACCTCGTTAAGTTCCATCACTAGTGGAACTATTTATACAGTATCACAATAAAGAAAGATTACCAACGATACTTAGTCTTAAACAAAATAATAGTCTTTCAGAATTTGAAAATCGTTTCCCAGAAAATATTTTATCCATTTTTAGTTCTGCAGAAATAGATAAGACATTGCCAAAGTTAAGTGATTTATTACGACGTAATAAACAGGGGATAAATTCTTTTTTTTAATTTTGAACTATTTTTGATGTCACTCTGAATGGCAAATGAAAGAGTCGATAATTGACTGGGAAGAAATGGTCCTCTGAACTGGAAATTGAAGTTGGAAGCATTGACTTACCCGGTTCCTACGGTAGCCGGGATTTCTGATTCCCATTGAAGAAATGACTTTGTAATGGAATATCCTGGGAGCAAGATTTATTCATGTTGCACCCGTCCCATGAAAAGAGAATGGATGCCTCCGGTATTCCAAGCCTAACGGCGAGAATCACCTTCACCCCGTCTTTCTCACCCTAACACGCACAAACACGTAAAACCGCTACGACGCGAAAAACCGAATCCGTTGCATAATCTCCTCCTTCCCTCTCGTGATTTCCGCGAAGACACGCATTCCTAGCGAGGCAGTCCTGAAAGCAGGCCAACGCCTACCGGTCTCGGGTTCCCATCCTTTAAAGGGATAAGAGCGACTAATGGAGCCAACAAAATAAGGTTGATGAATTGCTGAGACGGTTCCGGGGGGAGGGGGTAGAAAATCGGGCGGCAACCGAGAGGAAACAAGGGGAGAGGGATGGGGTTCACGTGAGGGAGGGGTTGGAGATTGAAGAGCAGAATACGGGAGCCGCTCACATGACGGAAACAGCAACGATGAATGAGTGAGGACGATGATTTCCCAGATCCATGATACATCATTCCCTCATTAATTTAATTGTAAAGCATGCAGTAAAGTAGGGCAGTTCACTACAAGGAGCATACCAAATAGTACATGGAGCCTACTGCTATCACCTAATTCTAAATGGGGTTGGAAGAGGCCGGGACAACTCTTGTGAGGCACTAACGAGTACGAGGAGGTGAACCATCCTTCCTTATGTTGCGAGGAAGATACGTTAGTAAGAAATTTTCTGTTTTCAAAATTATGATGATTAAAATTACAACCATTGAATACTAAACGGTAATAATAAATGAAATAGTGCTTATAAAGCACTTCTGTTTTATAATTTACAAAAATGCAGATTTAGTTAGCAGCGTTACAAATTTATGGGTGTTTTCTTAGACCCCTTTCACACGAGCTCTCGTGAGCGCGCTCACGAGAGCTAAAGCGACCGGCAGGGAATGAGCCGCCGTGAAAATTAACGGAACTGATCTAGACCCTTTCAGACGAGTCCATATGATCCTCGGTTGTAGGCTCTCGAGCCTTTCTCTGCATTCTCGAGCATGCGGCTCAACCCGCTGGTAGCCGGCGACTGGCGGGGAGCTTTGGGACGTTACATTGCATACAGGCCTTTCACACGAGGCTCGGGAGAGCTGCAGCTCTGTAGCATTCCTCGTCACTCTGACTCCGACTGGCGAACCGTCCGTTGTGTCTTGCGCTTTCGTGGCATCATTGTGAAAAATTATCGCTAGATTGGAGAAGAGCATCTCCGTATTCGACGCAGAAAGTTTCATTTTTGAAATTAAAGCATGTTTTAGTCTCTGGAATAATGAATGCACTGCTATCGGATGAAGAAGATACCGATGCAAGACATAACAGACCGAGAAGCAACACGCTTCAAACTTAGGCATATGTCATCAAAAAAGGTAAATCTGCGTCGAAAGTTGCTAAAAAAAAATATTCTTCCATCTTCTCGTAGTTGATAAAACAAGGCATTAAACTCCCCAACGTGAGTCTATCTCCAACAATGGGATGAACGGGATGAACCCACCGCCGCGAATAGGAGTTTTTGCACTCAAAAAAAGGTCAAAAGTCAAAATCGCCAAGTTAAGTTAAAATCATTTCAAACGTATTAATCTTCAAGCTTGATAGCCGTACCGTCTATTGACAGTCAATACCTTCCCCTCCTCACACGCCTATTGTTGCATGGTCGGATGGAACCAAGACAGTCGGCAACGCAAGTACTTGTTCATGCGCTATCGTGTGTGAAAGTTATCTCTCTGGCTTATGTGGTTACGTTTAGATGAAAAACACATTAATTATGGATATGGAATGTATGTACTTTGTTTTACAACATAATTTTATTGTTTTCTTGCTTAAAAGGTACGTTTATAGCTACATGGTATATGGTAGTTTTTACCTCAGCATTATTAGATATCAATGTTTTTATTTATATTTCGGGTCTTGCCGAGCTATATTTCTTCTATAGGCATGAAATTTAGACTAGAGACAATTATTTAACACAAAAAAATTGTCCACCCTCATCCGTCATTTTGTTTTTTATTCATTCAAATCTAAATGTTAATTAGTTGAAGTATTGCAAAATAGCTGTTCTATTCATTCCTCACAAAATCCTCATAAACAATCAACAATACATGGGTATTCTTTACTCCTTTAATACTACACACACACCATCTTTAGGGGGCGTACATTAATTACGTGAGGCAATTTTGGCCATTTTTTGACCCCCTCTCCCCCTTTGGTGAGATGTCGTGAGATTTAGCTCAACCCGCTCTCCCCCCACCCCCCTAATTTCACGTGAAAATTTTCAAATTGCGTATTTTTACCGTAAATACGTTAATCGGTGCTTGATTACGTTGGATTTAGAAAAAAAAACAATTATAATTTGCTTATTCGTTTTTATTTAAGACTAGTTAAGACTAGTATTTAAGACTGCTAAGAACGCAGTCTAGAATCACAGTGAGAAAATAGCACGTTTGGCTGGCCGGTGGCGGCTAAACAATCGAGGGGCTACTGTGCTACATTATGGCGTTCGCATAACCGCGATAAATATTATTGTGTAGGATTTAGCCATATGTCAGTGGTGAATCATGTTTTACGTAATGTAACCCAGTTTTAATTCAATTTTACTCTCAATGCCTCTCAATTTTACACTGTTTCTTGCGGAAAAAATTACGTGATATTTGCCGAGACTCCCCTCTCCCCCACGCGAGATTGGGTGAAATTCGGCTCGACCCCCTCCCCCTAAACGCCTCACGTAATTATTGGACGCCCCCTTACCTTTAATTAGATGAAAATGATAGCGACGAAACCATAGAGAAAGGCGAGCGTGACGACGAAGAGGCTGATGACCAACAGTTCGACGCTGAATAAAGATATATTGTAATATTTTTCTTTTCAAGTTTGTACATTTTGTACAACATCTAATTAAGGTCAAAACTTGTTTTTTATTTGATCACTTTGCGATAAAAATCACAAAGTAATTTCGACCAGTTTTTGAGTGCAAATACTCCTACGTGCGCTGCGACAACGAACGGTCTTGAGGAGCATCACCGGAGTAAGTGACGTAGTAGTGAACTGGAGCCTGTTCACCCGGCTCACGTGAGCTTGTGCTCACCTGGCTCTCACAAGCCGCTCTGGTGAGCGCGCTCACAAGAGCTCGTGTGAAAGGGGTCGAGAATGTTAAGGAGCTTCATAAGGTAAGGGGATGAAAAAAGTGGCGAATTGGCGATATTTAATGCAAGGAAGACACCTATATTCTTTTACATTAGCTAAAGCTGTTCTGCTAGATATTCATCGCCCAATCTATCAAATCTTAAGAAGCTAAAATGTTTCCGTTTTCTTTATAAATCGCAAGACACAACAAAATATATTCGTAAGAAAAAGAGGGAATTATTATGAGTGCAAGATATTTTCGGATCATTCCATTAAAAGTTACATCAATTAATTTAAACACAAATAAAAATTACTTACATATCATCAGAACAGATAAGTTGAGTTCGATCTAACCATGTCTTTTGGAGGAAAGAAATAAAAAACTCCACTTCACTTTTTTTCCCTACTTGGCAAAATATAAGATTAAGGATGGCGGTTTATTGTAATATTTAAATCAGTATTCTGTAGTTTTGCGAAATCAGTGATTTTGAGCCTGCTGTTCCCAGATCCGATGTACTGATGTAAACACCTATTAAGCGGTAAAATAATAACAATCAACAGATTGCATGGGAAAACAACTCATGCTTGTCATTTTAGCATACGATAACTATTTTAATTAATTACTTAGGATTAAATTTGAAGTTGTAATTATGTATTACAAGTTATTGGCCTCTTGATCATTTGCTTGACATAATTGAAGACTGAACGCCAAGAAGAACGTTAAGAGAAATTATGTCTCCTCTAACCCTATGTGGATATAATGTTCGTATCAAGTATCCAACATTATCATCTATGAGTACCTACCACATCTTAGACGAATAAAACAAGAGCAAGAGTAGGGACAGATCTTAGAGCAATTTTCAAAATCAAATATACGAAACATTGTACTGTCGTTGAGGGAAAACATAACATGAATTTTAAAGGTAAATATTACATCCGATACGCGCATAATAGAAATTATCAAAACTTTAAAATTATCTGCTAAATAAAAGAAAAATCTGGTAGGCAATATAGAGCTCCGCCACCTGACGGCCATTTAACCTCCCTAAAATCGTAAATGACAGGAATCACGAGAGAGAATAAAATACCAATGTCAGATAAATATTGGCATGCCTTAGATACGGCATTCACGTTTCTCGGCTTTCTCACTAGCTTCTCCCATATTTAAAAGCGCGGACATTACACGAATGCACACCCTGACAAGTTTCACATTGGAAGCACGAAAAAAGGGGGACAACATGCTCCAATCTCGGAAACCTCCCTTGATTTAAATAAATGAATCTAATGCTCGTATTTCACTGCGCGGGAAGCCTTCCACTACAAATGTCCTCTAAGAAAGAGGGATAAAAAAGGTACGCGGGTGTAATATAAATTTCCTTCATGCATTCTTTATCAAAGACGAAATATATAGAGTCTTAAAAAGGTAGGGAAACAAGGATTAACCGTTGGCGCCCCGCGAAGCGTTCGTCGGAATGTTAATGCACTCCTTAAGGATCACGGCAATGAGGCAGAGAGCAAAAGGGGAGAAGAAGTAAAAAGAGGACATAAACTGTGCGACGACGCAATAAAACTCCCGCGGTGCTTAGGGGAATGTGCGACGGAAAACAGAAAGAGCATTTCTTTAAATACGAACCCCTAGGCGACGAAAACGTTCGAATAGGTACGTAAATAGAGTTAGTCTACCTATGATGAAAGGTGAATATTTCAAGAAAGGAACACAGTATTCAAAGGTCATTTCTACCTTCAAAGCTGAGAGTATATAATGATGAAATTTTAAGGGTCTGATTTAATATTGGATGAAAATTTAATCACGTCATTCCCTGTTTGTAGATTTTGCCAATGAGTTGGTAAGAAAAAAGTATTCTTAGGCAACTAAATAACGAAATGTGGTTATTATTTTAAGTAAGTCTAGCGTATAAAAAATACAAATTCGCGAATACATAAACTTGTCTGCAGGCTTCGGAATAGCTCTTGTATATTTTAAATGTATCTCTCCATCTAACGAAAGTGCTGTTTTTTGTGCCATTCAAATGAAAAAGTAGCTAATATCAGGGATTATGTATTTTAACCCACTTTTTGAAATTGACAACGTTATTACGGAATGGAGTACACTTCCTCCTCTTCAAATCAAATTGTTAGGTTTCATTTTCACCGACCGTCACACTTCAAAATCACTGAAATAAACCGATGGATATATAACATCCTTTATGATGCAGTATCACAATCAATTGCATTTGAGCAGAGAAAAATACAATAAGAGATGATGCTTCACTCGCAAAGAGCTGGAGCCGCAGATAATTCAATAGATATTTCAATACACGTCATCCATAATAAATTTAATTCAAGGTGTAAGGGATTACTCTCTATTTCATGAGTTAATAATCTCTAGCATTAACAATGAGCATTAGCTAATCCAACTATTTACGAGAGGAAATCAAAGGCTAAGGTCTTCTGCTAGAACATTTCTTGGCACTAAATAACGCTATTAGTAGAAAAAAAATTAATTTTTCCTGATGAACTACGGCGTGCATAGTTATTCTATTCGTGAACATCAATGTGATTTTCTTCCTTCGAAAATTGTCTGTCTCTCTTAACAAGTCTTAAATTAATAGCATATTTAATACATGAAACACTTTTTCGGCTGGTTGGAAAAACTTCGTTGTATGTCTTCTGTCACTATTCACTATGAACATTCTTTTCTTGCATGAATTTCATCTTAAATAAATTGAATCTTGGATCCTATTGAAAATTAACAGCAAAGGAAGATTGAACATACAGCCAAAGGCGTAGGAAGCCACATAAAATTCTTGGCGTCAAAAATAGCCTCGCCATGGGAGACTACCACTCCAAGACCAATTTTATAGCTAATTTCTTTTCCAGAAGTCTCTTGCGTATTGAATGTCCATTAGCCTTCAGATGAAGCTACATTTTACATGTTGGTTTTTTACCGAAAGTATGATTTACGATGGCTCCCGAAAAATATCAAGTTCTGATAATAAATAGCCTGCTGCTATCTCTTAATTAAAATGTAAACAGCTTTTAAATTGTTGTCACATTTACTCCAGAGAGAACCTAACCTTACAGTGCTTGAATTTCGTCTCATTTGTAGAAGTCAAAAATGTCATCATAAAATACCAACTTTATAACCATATCTAAATTTTAGGCAATATATTTTGAAAAGACTTTAATTCCAGTACCGAGAATCCAAACCTCTTAAATGCCATCGAGAAAAATCGTTAATCTCGCCAGTCCCTAAATATTTTGGAAATTAGAAATGAAGGACAAGGAATCGAATGATGTGAATTCCAATATCTACGAATGCTACCGGCCCCATCCAATGACTCATAAACCAACACTTCAAGTTACTCTTTGGGTACAAGAGTTATGTTAAGCATTTAAGTAGCTATGAAAACTCATTGCCAGTCACGAATACCTCAATATTTATGAAGAATAAGCCATGTTTCGCTTGGGGAATCATAGGTGTATGTGAAAAAAAGCTTTAATTAAAATTCCTACGGTACGTTGTAGCATCTATTACATTTAAAATATGGCTCAAAATAAGTTATATTTAGACTGAAAACTAAACATCGAGGCACGAATAAAGGGGGACACTCACATAGTTACATTGGAGACGTTTTGGCGCTCATGGCACCATTCTCGATCCGAAAATTGACTCTTTTAGGATCTAGAATTTGGCCCTGAGTGCCGAAGCGTCTCCAAAATAAATATGTGAGTGTCCCCCTTTTTTATTGTCTCTATGTTTAGTGTTCAATCTTTATTTCTTGAGTTAATTTTACTACTTATTCATGGAGTTAATTATTATTTAAAATTATATTGATATATTAATAGTCCCTAATTAATATTATATTGATTTCAAATAATAATGAAGAAGAATAAGGATTCGCAAGTTAACCTAGTTTATCTTCATCATTAGCATAGCTGGAGATATTAGATTTCCCTTCCATCATTTGATACGGAAAATGGTTTGAAAAGACCATCAAATATATAATTAGCCACACTGTAAATTAATTAAACTAGTTTTGGACTTCAGATAAACATTTTTTAAATTGACGCTAAACAAAACCGTACCCTTTCTGCGCTCCCAGGCATTGAAATATTTGCGTGCCCGCTAACTGAGGTAATCAAGATATTACTCCGTTATTTATCCCAAAAGAATTATATTGGGCACTATAGTTTAAAGTTAAGGTTTGTGTATAATTGTAAATTACTAACATCGGTCATGTATGAATGTAAGCAAAAATATTTTCGTAGCTGCAGCCACCATCGGCTCTACTCTATTCCGCGCCCTTTGTGGCTGTCATCTCTTGTATTTATCCGCGTGCCATCGCAGTTTCTAAATGCTTTAGCACCGCATGTCACACACTTTCACTTGACCCAGCGAATACATTCGCGGCTTTTGATGGACACGATCGTCTTTTACCGCGACGCTGAGCGCTGCAGAAGGGCTGCCTTTTCATTCTCATCACTTGTGTGACGATGGGAAAGTTCCCCAGGTGATTTCGACATTCACAACACTCTACCGAGTTAAAGAGAAGAAACGAAAGACTGGAAGAAGCGCTGATTATCCTTACATCAACATCAACGCATGTCAAATGAGAATAAGAGGGAGGCGAGAGCATTTGAACCACGCGTAACACGGCAGCTGAATTAATTTCATTTGAAGTGGACATCGTTTCCGTGATGAATCATTTCCTATGCAAACAAACATTAGCATTGACAAAACGTGAGAATATTACAGCTCCATTCCATGATGCACGAAAGAGAGTCACGGTTAGGGACTGTGCCCACGCCCTGCGATTTACAAATGCAAATAAAAAGTCAGGGATTAATGAGGAGTACTATAAAACGTAAACCAATTGTCCCACGATTTCCGATCAGAGTATTTAAGGAATGAAGACCTAATACGGAAAATTTCACCTCTTTTAAATCTTGGAAAAGGTTGTTCAGTTTGAACCGTGGCACAATAAACAATGAAATTTTCCGGATGTAGATCTAACGTCTACTTTTTAGTTTTACTTTTTTTAATAATAATAAATTTAATTGCTTCCAAAGTAAACCATTACAAAGTGTAACATTAGAAAAAATGAAGCGTTGATAGCGCCTAAGGTGTACCTGTGGTGGGGCTACCATCTGTTAGACCATGTAACATTTGTACAGAGTAGGTATATACAATTATAAACAATATTAATAAATAAATATTCATATGAAAACATTATCTATAAACAGAGAAAAAAATAAAACAATATATACTGTGCAAAAGACAACAAAAGGCATAATTGCATTGTTCATCACACAAAAAAACAGCAAAGACATATATATATATATAAATAATACGCCTTTTTTTACATATACATACTTACACATACATATTGCGTCTCATATACATAATACAATGCAATACATCCCTGAATATATCTATTCATTTACCATCATATTAGTAATCATTTTTTCAATCAAAATACGTACACAAATTATATCTTAGAAATCACTTTCTATTTAGCAGAAGACTTACTACATGGAGATTACTGAATAAAAGTTCAATTTCACTTATGCTTAGGACTTACTTAGTTTCAGGACTAGTGAGAAGAAAAATCTGACTGTGAATTTAATTGCACATCAATTACTCTTTGAAAGAAACTTCAACGGTTAGACGGCTTCACGAAAAGTTTGTATTGGTATATATTCATCCATGAACGCAGCAGAAATGGAAACCTACCACCATATGCTTACCGCAACTTCAATTTCAAGTTTTTTTAGATTTAAAAACTCGCAAAGGATGGGTAACATAAAATGTGGAGCCTGCGGCTTAATATCGTACTGATTATCATCACAAGACATCAATGTTAATGATGACATATGATAATATATGATAATGAAGCACCCTATAAAGTATGCCTGATGATGGTTTACCCCCTGCCACACCTCCTTAAGGTGGCCTGCTTGGCATTATGCAGATTTAGACCTTTAGATTTTTGACACAGATCCATAATATATTCTCTTTCAGCTAATATCTTCATTTTTACACTTTTTTCACACACACTTTACGTCTTTCCTTCACTATTTACTCATTGCATTTCATACCAGGCTTTCCTCAGCTACTCTCTATATCATAATATATATTATTTCTACTCACACCTCTCTTAATAATTGTCTTCATGAGATAATCATGTCTCAATATGTGGCCGGATAGGTTGTATACTTTTTAGATGGGAAAACCGATATGAAAAGAACCGTTAGGATTGGCATAAAAAGAGTACCTACTCTCCTTTTTCAGTAAATGGCGATTCACGGCCCTAATTAATGGCGAAAGTATGTATTATCTGGTTTATTCAGAGAACAAACAAGGGTCTGACCAGCTAATCATGAGTAGTTGTCTATCAACCTTCCAACGCGGAACTCGTAGGCCCGATTTTAAAACGGCTGGTTAATATTAATAATCCGTTCTTAGGTGTCAGTTGCCAAAAATCAAGGCATCAAAAGTCCATCGTATGAATGGTTAATCGACGTGAATGTTGGCGGGCAAAGAGTGAGCCAAGTTTTCCTTCCCCAACAATATTTCATGCGAGATTAAAACACCGAGGCTTATTGTTAGCCAAACAGAGAGCTCCAAGCCACACGGTACTGAATCGAGCAACAATCCAACAAGGTCGGTATATGGTCTCATATCGTATAATAAGGGCCGGACTAGGTCTCTATTATTTCAATCCATTCCAACCGATGGGAGTCGGATTTATGCTGTGGCTAGAGTACTTGCTTACCACCCTGATGGCCCGGTTTCGAGCCCCGTCAGTTGAAGTAATTATTCATTAGTATCCCGGCCCTCACTTGAATGAAGCGTGGAAAGCACTTCGAGATCAGTACAACGTCCGTCGTATGGGTTGTTAATTCCTGGACGACTCGTTCCTTACTTTTGACGTCTGGTTTCGCCAGACGTCCAGTGGCCGTATCCGTAAACTGCTGATGGCTTATTCAGCGGCCTTTTTGCCGAAACTAGGGTTTTCTCTCTACACTTCCTTTATTTATAGAACTATTCCTACTTCTACCCAATTAACAACCAATCCTAAATAACACAATTGACCTTAGTTGCTCGTGGATTCCCCCAAATAACTACTGCTACCATCCATTTCGGCCGATAGGCAAGGGTAATCAGCTGATCCCCCGTTCGATGGACTAGAGTGATTTCTCCGTACAATATCTTTCCATGATCGAGGAATCTTTATTATGCACGAATAAGAAGCACGAGAAGGAAGCCAAGCAAATTTCAAACTCTATAATTATTTGTAGGGCAATGCACGCACCTAAAACAATTTTATGAATAATGCAGGAATGAAAAGAAATATTTCTCCCAGTATATGCTGTATTTGCACGAATATTAGACATTTTTCCCGAGCCCACTCCGGAAAAGGGGGGTTTGTCATACAAACTTAGGCAAAGTCCTTGACTTCCATCGGACTGCATTTTCTAAATATTTACATTTGGCAGCGTAAAATGAACTGATGTTGGAGAAATGGTTTGATCAGCATGTTAACATTTTCACATTTATTATTTTGGTTGTTTGTAAACATATACCTGCTCAAAATATTAATAAACAGGCCTTCCGGATTTACAAAAAAGAAATTATTACCTATTAGATACAGGTTCGTTTTAAATTCTTGCAAATATGGTTCCATATTACTGAATTTGGAAAACAGTGGACTGGTTTTTGCTGTAGAAAACGTCAATATTCAGTACCAATCACTCATTAGTAAGCATAAAAGAGAAAGTTTACCGCTAAATTCTGAGTCCTTAACACAATATTGTGCAATATTGCATTTATAATTTCAAATAAAATTTCGATCAATTCAAAGCTGTTGGTTAAATCCAGTTAAATCTAAGCTGCGCGTTCTTGGTACCGGTTCTTTCTAGGAAACCAAAGGCAGCATAAGGAAAGGAACTGCCCCCTATATTGAATGATGTATTCCACACGCCGATGGGCTTAGTACTTGGTGAGATCTATCCTCTCAAACTAGATCTTCAGTATGTATCAAAATAAATAGAAGAATTACGTTAGGAATTATCATCAGATCGTAGGTTAAAATGCCGATTAAATATCCTGCAGAAATTCAAAACAAATAAGTTTTCTGAAGTTGTTAACTGTTAAATATACTTCTATTAAAAACCCCTGCGCATTTTGCCAAATTTAACCAAATACGTAAGTTTAGAGAGAGATTTTGTCATACCGGAAAATTTAAAATGACTTTTTCTCCCGCGTGTCATTAGAGAGCATAATAGATAGCATAGCAAATGGATAGGCAGTTGAAATATTTTTACAGTAACCTGTTGCGGTAGCTCTTAGTTCATGTAAATGGTGATCTTCACCGTCTACCACACACCCTCGCAGTGGCTCGCAGGGATCATCTTTTGGATTTAATACGGAGGATTAATCGCTAAAAATGGGTTACAGGGTACTTTGAAAAACAGAGTTCTCTTTTAAATTCTAAATTTAGGTGTTAACACGGAGCTATCGCTTCTATAATCAAAGAGAGAAAATCGAGTTTAAGCTGAACGAACCGATTGTCAATGTTGGAAGTCAAAACGGTGAAAATGATAACAAGATGAACGATGTTAGGATGACCAGTGGTGGGTCCATCGGAAGAATACTTAAATCGGCCAGAATATCCTTTTCGTATGGAAATGACGCATGTATCCTTCGATTGGAATGGAATTCCGTGATTTTTTTCAGGGCCTCCTCCTACCATTATGTCGGTCGATGGGCGAGTGGGTGAGGAGACGACACCTTTTGGGGGTTGGGTGGAGAAAACTTAATGGGAGGATGTTTTCCTTCTCCTAAGGTGAGGCCAAAGAGTCTTCAGAAAAAAACGTTAACCCGGATGGGATGTGAAAGGAAAGTTACGGCAGGAGGCAATGTGGGGGGGCGGGCAGGGAGAAGGTTAGGGTCAGGCGTGCCCAGACTCGAGCTAGTTTGGCAAAAAAAAGGAGTAAAGTTCAGGGCGTGGGCGAAAAAGTCAAAAACTAAAACGAATTTCAGTGCCCACACAGCATATTAACCTGATGTCTTCATTAGTACTCCCTTCAATGAATGGGTGGGAGAGAAAAGGGCAACTAGATTGGCCCGAGTAAATAACCACTTAATTTTCCAGCCTTTTCCCTTCACTAATTTCGTCTCTCCGTTTAAAGAGAACCATATTGCCAGATATAGTAACTAGAGCCGACCCTAACTACCTGCATGTCTCACATTATCGGTCCTCCACATTTCAGAAATCATTTACGGTTGCCGCCTGTAAAACTTGGAACTACCTCTAAATCTATTACTACCTAAATCTATTAAAGATTCCTCATTGCTGCCCGAATTCAAAAAGAAATTATATACTTATCTAATTTCCCCCCATAAGCCGAATTTGACTCATTTCAATGCTTTATCTTCATGTATGGCTGTACAATTGTGGCATATTTTCCATTGTTAATTATTTACTTCAAAATTATTGCATCAAAATATTTAATCCTGCTGATACTTATGTCATTGTGTGAACTTGCTTCGTATCCCATATTTCATATTGTGTTTTCTTTCTGATGTTTAATTCATACACATGGCAAGTTGGTTTTTTTCGCAGTTTATTTAATTGTAATACTTTTCTTAAATTGGTGCTTTGCGCACAAAATTTAAATGTATTTTAAGCTCAAATGTGACAAAACATTTGTTCATATTGGATACAAATCTGTGAAAAATAAATCATATTATTATTATTATAATTATTTAAATGGCCGCAGAATTTCCAGCCAGTAGTATTCCCCCTTTAAAGACTCCACTTTTATTCAGATTCAGGGACCTAGAACGTCAAATTCTGGATGAAAATAAATAGTTTAGGCATAATGTAATTAGAACATACTCTGATATAATCAACCATCATAACGATGCTTACGTAGTCAAAACAGTCTGATTTTAATGGCCAATTATATCCACCGTTGAATCATTATTCTAATTCAGATGTGTCGATAAATATATTGTCCCTCATGGACTCCATAACATTCTAAAATTTTGTAGCTATCGCTGTGGTAGAAGATTTATTCAACCAATACAATATTTTGGTGTCCCCTCCAAGCGATTTTTTCATGCTCTGACTTTTCTAAATTACGGAGAATTACTGCCGATGCCATTTACCTTCGATATTTCTTATGAAATACTGTTTTTTCGTTATTTTGAATCATTAGGATCGGAAGTACTGAAAGGAAGTAATGTAATTTGGCATGATTATGGCCCACACGATTTTGATAATTTAAGATAGGTACCCTAGTTAAATGCGCATGGGTATTAAGTTTGCGCTGTACTAACGAAGACAGTAATTACGATGCTATGACCTGAAAATCGTACTTCTTCCTTAAAAAATCCCTAACTTATGCTCTCTGCTGCCAAAACTTGCCAAAGAAATAATAACTAATACTCCATCAATATAATTTCTGAAGCATCTAAGGTGAGCGCGAGTGAGCGGATTTGCCACAAGATGACTTTAGCCGCCTTATAAAAGAATATGCATCAAATAGGTACCTACATTCCTCAATTATGCACCTATTAAATCAAAACATGGGGCTTTTAGGAGATAAACTACTATGCAGGAAAATCAAATCAGATATAACAGGCCAAAAAGAATTCTTTGCCCAGATTTTCACGCAAATAAAACTTGAAACTCTTGCTTTGAATGAGATACTTAGGGAGGAAAGGGCTGGAGTGGTGACTTCACTACTGGTTGCCCATCATGAGGGTTCAGGTGTGAATTCAGGCTGCTCTAAATATTTTTCATAGGAACACCGGTCCGTAAATGAGGTGGAGGAATTTGCAAGTGACGTTGTCCGTCCGTCGGAAAGGACGTTAAGCCGCGGCTTGCCCTATCCTAACTAGACCCAGCCATCCACCTACCCAGCACAACGCCATTTATGTGATACTGGACACCAAGAGTAAGAATTCAGCCATTTATCGACAAATAGGCAAGAATGAGGTCTGAAGAAATACGGACTGATGCAAAGACAATATTATCAGTTTAGGATAGGTAAGTGATTAAAGGAAGTCAACGAAGGAAACTATCTCGTAAAACCAGTAGGATAAATAGATCAATTCTGTCAGTTAGATCTTAATAGCCTTTATTGAAGTAAAAGCATAGACTAAAATGAAAAGATGGGCTAAAAGGACAATAATGTTAAACGAAATGAAGGGAATTGAGTAAATGAACGATAGTTCAAAACTAATAAATGAGGGAATGATGATTTAAAATCAGGAGGTACCATGAGTGGATGTGGATAACACCCAACCATACAATCTTGGGGTGCTTTTAAAGGTACTGTAGGGAAGAATTGGGATTAATAATCAAATTATTAGAGGTACCTGAGAGTAAAACGGCATGTTTAGAGAAGAAAAATTCCGTTTATATTCCAAAAAAGCGGAATGGTAATGGTTAACAATCCTACTTCACGGCACACCCGTTCGGCACGGCACGGCACGCACGGTACGGCATATAGTATTTCCGTTAAACTCATCGATGAAATGCTATGTGACATGCATTGACCAGCATACCCTATAAATACACCTCACCGAAGATCTTGACGACCATCTATCTTCCATTCCACATTCGGTTCGTGAGGTCTACGAAGTGGACTCGGAAGAGAACTTATGTTAACTTGCACCTATCTTAGAATGAAGGAATGGCGAGGAGTATGAAGGAGTATCATCATGAGCAGACCAAGAACGGTGACGTGACAAGGCGCGGCTAGGCGTACCAGCACGCGCGTGCTCATGCCACGACCAGCGCACGAGGGGGTAGTGGGCGTGCTCACGCAATGTGAGGGGCAGGGATGTAAGGAACAAGGCGTGTTCCAGAGAAGGAAGAGACTAGGGAAGAGGGAGAAGAGACAGACAACGGAAACACGTCAGCGATGAAAATCCAAACGCGACAAGCGATTCAACCAGACATGCTTTAGGAGAGAGATATCTACGACCGTGGTGAGAGCGACTTGGGAGGGCGGCCGCGATGTTGGGCGGGAAAACAGTCTGACAAAAGACGAACGCCTGGCGATGAAAGGTGGGTGGGAATGTCGCAAGATGTTCGATACGGACGGACGGAGGGGGATGGTGGGAAAAGTCAAGCGAGATATCCAGCGTGAGGAGAGGAGTTGGGTAAAATGAAGGCACAAAGATTTCTCGAAAAAAGAGCGGGAATGAGGGAAGACATGAATATCTCTAAATACAGATAGATAACAAAAGGATAGATGTGTCGGCAAAGTTACAGTATTGAACTAATATGTGACGGGAAGATTGCCGTATTTTATTCTTTTGTGGTGAACCTTACTAATGATATGATTTGAGAAGTGTAAACGCCTGTTTTTAAGTTGCTCATAAAAATAAGCATGTTCGCAATCGGCACGAACCATCGCTTTCTCGCAAACGACAGCCAAAGAAATTTCTGGCAAAAGCGCGGAGGATGTCCAGAAATAAAATTCCTGCGGATTTAATGGCAACATATAGAATATGGGTGGAGTCAATTTCGTAAGCCTGTGGGCGGATGAGGTCCTTTTGTCGTTACGTGCCCTATGCCATTCCACCTTTGTTTTCAAGCAAAACACCTGCAAATGGTTTAAGGCGAGTGGGACGAATACTGGAAAGTTTGGGAGAGAGAGAATTTGAATGTGAGGTAATATTTTAGGCCATGGTAACGATACTGATGCGAGAGAGCCAATGTGTCTTAAATAAATTTATGAACGTTTCAAATACTGCCCAAGGAAACATATTAAGTAAGGATTCACAGATCAAAGAGTTGACGATGCTTCACCCCAGTGTTCGTTCGCCTGTACTATCCCGTTTTTTCAGTGCCCACCGTTGACCATTTGGAAACCTGCGCTATTTCAGGGTACCGCAAAAAAGAGCTACAAGACATGTGAGTTCAGAAATGCCGAAGTGAGAAAATTCCCAAGACGGCAGCGAATATGTCATGCTAAAATGAAAAGAATTAGTAAATATATGCCCACTGATGAGCGCAACGTAATAATTGAAAATTATAAAATTTCAAAATCCACTGCAAAGACAGCCCTTAGTAATGCATTTGCAGAATTCACTCTTGACAAAGTTAACTTGCTAAATTCCTTCTTCCAAATTATTTTCAACCCACCTTCCGCGGATTCAACAGTCGTCTTACCTGACCTCTTTCAGCGGCTGCTGCAACCAATTGAAATTTCCTGTAATGGTATTGAAAAGTTACTTAAAGATATAAGCTCAAACAAAACTCCTGGCCCTGATCAAATTCCCTCCCGCGTATATAGAGAGTAAGCTTCCGAAATTTCCTCCTGCCTTGAAATAGTATTTAATAAATCCCTGGCCAAACACGTAACACCAATAAACTGTTAAACAGCCGATGTAACACCCATTTTTAAAAATGGTGATAGGGAGCAGCCATCTAACTACAGACCGATATCCCTCACATCCATTTCATGCAACGTCCTGGAACATATAATTGTCAGTTCAGTCATGGGACAATGGAAAGCCAGAATATATTTTCCAATGTTCAGCATGGCTTCCAGAAGAGTCTTGCACTCTTGCAATTGCACTCTTTTCCCACGATATTTTAGTTTCTGGCGAAAATAATATTCCAGTGGATGCTATATTTCTCGATTTCAAAAAAGCTTTTGACAAGGCGTCTCATAGCAAACTAATCTTTAAATTAAAATCTTATGGGTTAGACAGTAACATTATATCATGGATAAATGATTTCCTGCATGATCGGATGCAAAGTTTTGGACGGTATTACCTCACCGGCAATTAAAGTCACTACGGGTGTCCCACAGTAGTGTGATACGTCCACTCCTATTCCTTTTGCACATAAATGATATCAATAAGTTGGTAAAAAGTAAGCTTCGTCTATTTTCCGATGACGCAGTAGTATACAGGGAAATTCTATGCCCAAACGATAAAGAATATTTAAAAATGGCCTACAAGCAATTGAAAATTGGTGTAATACATGGCAGTTAGAATTAAATGTAAAAATATGTCTAGTGTTGAATTTTTGGAAAAATAATAGCTCTCCTCCTAGCACCTACAAACTAAGTAATAATGAATTAAAAAACTTGGAATCTATTAAATATCTTTCAATAAGACTGACACATGATCTTTCCTGAGGTAAACACATATGTGAAATAAGTGGTCAAGCGAATCGTAAACTAGGATTTATCGAAAGAATACTGGGTAAATGTGACGATAATGTACGAGAAATCAGCTACTTTTCCCTTGTTATACCTCATTTGGAAATGCTGCCAGTGTATGGGATCCCTACGAAATCGGTCTAAATAATGAACTTGAACGTGTGCAGCGAATATCGGCAGGACTTGTAAAGGGACGGTACAATAACCTTATTAGTGTAACCAGTCTATTAAACGAATGAAATTGGGAATCATTGTCAGATCGCAGGTTGAAATTTAGACTTAATCTCTTAAACAAATTCCAAGACCATGTGTTCAGTGATGATGTTAAAAATATTTTGCGAACCCCAACTTAATATGGTAGACTGGACCATAATCTGAACACCCGAACAACATGATATGAACAACGGTAAACATATCCAATACGAGTGTAGCAATCGATAACCTTGGTAGCTGCATGTTGGTATAACGACTTGAAGCTAACCCAACTAACAGCATGTTTTTGCATGTTTGATTTGCTATTTTTATCTTTTTTTAAATATTGAAGTTCAGAACAGTGCATAAATACTAATCATTTTTTATGCATGATATGTAGTGCATGTTTGGTGAGAATTCACCCCCTGCCACACACCTTTATGGTGGCTTGCCGGGTATTATGTAGATGTAGATGAGGGTTAGCCGTGGACTTTCCCTTCTTATTTATCCCTTTCCTACTCCTCAGAAAACCTGACAGGAAAAATCGAGAAGAAAGCCGTGAGAACGGACATGATGATAATAATATAAAGCTAATTAGTTTAAAATCACTGATTGTGAGTACTAAGCTTTTTTGGCACATTGGCTCTGTTTTCATATCACTGCAGTAGCAATCAGAAGGTCCTTCTATAAAAATACATGCATCATTTTCAGATATGCATTTAAGTATACACACATGCAATATAGACCTGTGATTCTAATCCCTACTGAGTCAAACTTTTTCTGTTGTGATATGGCTTGATTGCATTCTCGCCACCAACTTTGTGTTCGTCAATTTATGTGATACCTGTCCATTTTCCTTACCCTATCCTCATTGCATCTTCATTCACCTTTCAGCATGGTATATATTCAAAGATCACCAATATACATATGTAGAGATGCATATATGTATTCCTGGAGTTATTCTGACACCTATTGCTCAACAATGCTTAATATCGAGAATGAATACTACTGAACCTAGTGGAACCTTTCCATTCAGGAGTAACCCGTTGAGAGAAATACACCTTCAATATTCAGTCACTCAAATGGGGTGTAATCGTTAACTTCTTGGCACCCTACGTTATTAGCAGGTAAATTTTGATGCCAGGTTTCTCTTCACTTGTCCTACTCTCTCGAAAACCCTACCAATGTATCCAACTATCCAACTCTGTGGTATAAGTGAAATTAGCTGTCAGCCGCCTCTTAAGCTAGTACATCAAACAAAATGATCCTTCAAATTTCTATTATTTACTTTAAATTTTCAGATTTTTACTCGCATATTAGAATTTGAAGATTATTTTCCTTTGCCCTCATTGATTATTAATTACTGTATTGCCATCGTCACAACTGGATTTTGGCCCAATATGAGATCAACCTGATGGATCTTATGCTCTCGCGGTTACTTTAAATTCACTTCCATAAATTATAAAAATATTTATCAAAAATTAAATTTTATGCAGCAAGATAAAGATTCAAAGGTAAAATATTGAGTTACGAAACAATTAAATTCATATAATTAGCCATATACGAACTGACATAAAACGTACAACTTCAAATAAACCTTTTTACTGTATTCAGCATTGTATCACCACCATACGAAGAATCCGGCAATTTAATCACCCTAAAATATGTGCACACAAATGCTGTTAAGCATGTGTACCCACAGGAAATGATTTCTTGATCCCATAAAATTTAAACCAAAGTAAAACTTATACAGGCAGTAAGCTCAGGTAACATTCAATTGATTCATTGAATTGAACTTAATCTTTTGAATCAATGGATGAGATCAGGAGGATGTAGAAATACAGTTACTTTTCTTTTTGAAGCGTAAACTTGTTGCATTTTCTTTTTGGAAACTCCTTCTTTAGAAGATCGAAAGCGCACTAGCAACGTAATTTAGGTAGTATCTCGAAGAGTTCCCCGAGAAAGGCATGCCTTTAAATTGCTGCATCAGCGCTGCCTGCTCCAGGTGTCACGATAAACGTCAACATTACGACTTGACCGTCGGATTACATATTCATTAAAGGCATTACATAAAAGGGTATGTGATTCAGGGACACACTCATATATATTCGTTTCTAATGAACGGATGCGGCTGAAGCGGGAGAAAAATGCATAAAAAGAATGGGGTTTATGATCCTGAGCCATTTGAAAAATAAATTACTAAAAAAGCAGTACGAGGGATGAGTATGCACTTGAGAATATTTCAAAGTTAAAAATCTTTTCAATGAACTCTCTTCAAGGTTGGGGACAATTTTTTCCCAAACATCTTTTTACTACGAGAAACACAACTTACTAATGGCACGACGGGTAGTATGCAGCACTCTGTGAAGATCTACTCTATGAAGGCTTTACGGTCACATGAAAGATACTACGTTCTCGTAATCTGTTGAATAGTTAATGGGACTAAATCATTTTCACTAAGAGGCTCATTTTACGTTATTGCTCGAAGTATATTCTTCCAGTTTTCGCACTTGAAAATAAATGTTAACAATATGTATTCATGAAGACTCCTTTTCTTCAGAATTCAAAGAAAACATACCCAACAAATACTAAATGAATGAGATACTTTCGGTCGTAACTTTGTGGAAATTCATGACAATAGATATATTACAAACTTTTACAAACCACAATAATAATGCAAACTCACGACCCGGGTTTCGGCGCTAAGCACCATCATCGGGTGATGATGGTGCTTAACGCCGAAACCCGGGTCCATCATCGGGTGATGATGGTGCTTAGCGCCGAAACCCGGGTCGTGAGTTTGCAATATTATTGTGGTTTGTAAAAGTTTGTAATAAATCTATTAAATACTAAATGGCCTTTGAACGAGATGCGGGTTCTTCTTCTATATAATCGCACCCGAAAGTAAAAGTAAATATACCTGAAAGAGTTCTGAATACAGTTTTGGAAACTCCTAAACCATACACGAACTGACGCGAAACCTGCAACTTCAAAATAAGTGAATATAAAAGAGCAACACAAGAATTAGTGATCATAAAATAGTGCATGCGAAATATATCGTAGGCGTTGAAAGACATTATAAACCAAGGAGGAGGGTATACTTATTTTGCAAAGCTAATTACGACGGTATGAAAGAGGAATTAAGAAGAATCGTTTAATGTATTTATCAAACAAAGCAAAGGATTAGATACAGAGGATTCGTGGAGAGAATTTCTAGAGGTCACCCGTAAAGCAGTTAATAAATACATACAAAGTAAATTCATAAGTGATAATACAGAGCCAAGGTGGTATAACGCGGAGGTTAGGAAATCACTAAAGCGGCAAAGGGTATGCCACGCTAGGATGAAAATGTAGGACGGGGTCTATTGGTAGAGGAAAAAATGAGTTAGTTCAAAAATATAAAAAATTGAGAACATTAGCAAGGAAATCATGTCGAAAAGCGTGATAACATTTTAAGAGCAAGATGTTAGGAAAATATTTTGATAGCAATCCTAAAGCGTTTTGGTCATATGTGAGAGAGATTCAGGGAAATATGTCCACAGTGCACAGACTTAAAAACGATAAAGGAATTAGAGTCAACAGCAGTGTAGAAAAAGCCAATTCTTTAAACACGTTCTTCCAAAGCGTATTCAACCCATCTTCACACAACGCAGTGGAACCACCGCCAAACACAATCAGTGAGAAAATGCCCAAAATAAAAATTTCATGTCGCAGAATAGAGCGGCAGTTAAAAAACATTAGTAAAAACAAATCACCAGGTCCGGAACAAATTCCTTCCAGAGTATATAAAACATAAGCTTCTGAAATAGCTCCCTATCTAGAAATAATATTCGATAAAACACTAAAGAACCACACAATACCCAAGGATTGGAAAGTAACTAACATTACACCTATTTTTAAAATCGGTAATAGGGAAGAACCAAGTAACTACAGACCCATTTCACTCACGTCAATCTCTTGTAAGATATTTGAGCACATTGTAGTCAGTTCGATCATGGGGCATTTGGGATTGCTCATAAACAGCCAAATGGATTCCGGAAAGGTGGAGATCTTGCGAGACACAATTAGCTTTATTCGTACACGATATTTTAGTCTACGGCCAAAACAGTACTGACGTAGATGCGATATTTTTAGATTTTAAAAAGGCATTCGATAAAGTTCCTCACGATAAATTAATCTTGAAGTTAGAGAGTTTTGGTATAAATAATGACGTTGTATGCTGGGTAACAAAATTCTTAAGTCGGCGAGAGCTGAGGGTTGTCATAAATGGCATCATGTCGGACACAATCAAATTCACATCGGGAGTTCCCCACGGTAACCTAGTAGGTCCGCTTCTATTTCTTCTATGCCTAAACGATTTTTGTACCGTAGTCAGTAGTAGGCTTAGACGTTTTGCAGACGATACGATAGTGTAAAGGGGTATACCAAAAGAAGACAGGAAATCGCTTAGCAAGGATTTAGATGCAATTCAAGAGTGGTGCGAAAAATGGCAGTTAGAACTTAACCTTAAAAAGAGTGTAGCTATCAATTTTTGGAGGAGGAATAATTCGATAGAGCGATCCTATAAAATTAGTATCACGAAGATCAAAAGCGTTGAAACCATAAGGTATGTAGGTGTAACAATCACTAAAGATTTATCGTGGGGAAGACACATCCGGGAAATATGCGACCGAGCGAAGAGAAAGCTAGGATTTATAAAAAGAGTACTTGGGAAATGTGATGAGAAGACAAAAGAACAATGTTACTTATACTGGTTAGGCTCCACCTTGAGTATGCAGCCAGTGTATGGGATCCGAATGAATTAGGTTCGATCAGAGAACTAGGCAGTGTGCAGCGTAGAGCAGCTAGGTTCGTTAAAAGGTGTTACGATATTTGAGTAGTGTTTCAGAAAAAATACCATAATTAGGGTGAGAATCATTATCAGAGCGTAGGTTAATGTACAGATTAAATCTATTAGAGAAATTTCATTTTTTTACTGAAGATGTTAGGCACACATTAAAAACACCAGCGTATGATGCTGGATTCGACCAGATAAATAAGATTAGAGAGGTAGATTGTCTAACTGATAGATTCAAAATACATTAAAAATTCAAGTGGACAGTACAATTACCGCATTTTTATTTTAAAATTCTGTTCCACCATATCACGCCTAAGACTGTTGAACCTATGATAGATTCAAAATGTCATTTTCCCCCTGTACTATAAGAGTATAGAATAGGCAGCATAGCAAAGGGATAGATAGGGGAAATATTTTAGAGTAGGCTGTAGTGCATGATGCATGTATTAATCCCTTAAATACTATAGATACTAACAAACTAGTTGCATGAGACCCTACAGTTGCTTGTTTGCATGTCAATAGTCCATGCTTGGTGATCTTCACCCTCTGCCACACACCCTCGCGGTGGCTTGCAGCGTATCGTGTAGATGTAGATGTAAATAACTTCTATTAATAATTAAAACGATCAATTAATGTTAATTTATCCGCTAACTTAAACTAAGGTAAAAATTGGAGGAAAACATATTTCGGTCTGCTGGCCCTGGTGGCGATGAGGTTAAGTCCTCGCCAACTATTTCTGGGTTCCAGTCCCGCCTAGGTGGGTATTTCTCCTTCCAGGGCATGGTTGTACGTCAAGCTCTGTTGGTTCGGCCCCTAGGAAACCTAATGACGGGATAATGTCTATTGGGATCCCAGGGGTATACGGACCAACAGAATCGTCTGGGAGCAAAAATAATAATAAAATGGGTTTCGATATATTGACTACATACTCGTAATTTAAACTCCATTAATGCATAATCTACCTCACATTTCGGAAATTTATCATGAATGCAATCCGTGGAGGAACTACGGAAGTACACAGGGCACAACCAAGTTGCACATTATTACTTTTCTCAGAAAAGAATGAGAAAAGAAATATACATACTGTCTTACAACTCAAAATGTTTCTAGAACTATGCAGGAAGTAAAATAATAAGGAAGGCGCAGCAAGCGCTAAGCGTGAGCGAATGGGATAACAAGAGAAATCAATCACAGAGAAAGGCATTGCTCAAATTTCATACATCATGTGTGTAATTACCTTCAAAAAGTGACGAAAAAACACGTAATCTCAAATCTACATTTTTAGTAAAAAATATCAATGTTTTTTATACTAGTGTGGGATTAAGCATGAAAAATGTTCTTTTAAATAATATAGAAAGATATTATATATCTATTAAATATTTTTAAGCTATACTTCTTAGAAAATCCAACTATTCGAGTGACCATAGTGTAAAAATCAACTTTTTTCGCTTAATGTTTAACTAAAGAAGAGATAAAGTTATTTATCCCCGCTGAGATATTAACATCAACAGTTACACTGATTGATCTATTATAAGATGGTAAAATAAATTCCTGGACATACTTGCCACCTCTCCATATTCGTAAAATACTGTAAAATGAATCACGGCGTCTTAGGACTTGGCGCACCACCGCGCTCAGAAGCGAGGGAATTCAATTTTTCCACTCTTTGGAAACCCGGGACGGCAATAACACTCATTGTACAATTTGCATTTAGCACATATCCAATACAATACTATTACGGGCTGCTCCCAGCTACTGTATTTCAATCCTTTGCTCGTAAGTCCGCAGTGATTAGGCCTTGGCAGGGGATACCCACATGGTGGTAATAACTCGCCGGGATTATTTTCCACTTGTGCCTTCTGTCTATAGTGACCTCTACTTCCTAGCGAACAAATGCCGTAAGTTCTTTTATGACGTGGACACGAGCACTGTAAATGTGCCATAAACTGGGTTTTACCAACAATGCTTCTTTGCTATTGGTACAAAATAATTCACTATTTCTTGGGTAAGAGCAAAACACTATGTTTGGCATTCGTTGTGGAATGACAGCGTAGTTTGAGAAAAGTAAACCACATGAATTCTGAACAATAGCGATTCAATCTTCGCATCGTCAACGTCATTGTTTTCCAAGGGTCGTATCTTTCCAGGGTAATTAATTTTACTGAAATAGTTATAAGACGATATAAATTGCATAATAAGCATAGGTATGTATTTTCAAAGTGAGTCAAGAAAATGGCATGCCTTAGTCGACACCATCAATGCCTTTGATAGAAAAATGTTGCAATTTCCGTGGAATGCGGATGGTATTTATGAAAACTAAGAATTACAATTAGCCCGACGAGTATTCGCCACGTGTCGAAGGGGTTCGAATCCTGACAGAGGGAGTGATTTTTTCACCGGTAAATCGGCCCCTACTTGGTCGTTGCGTGGAGAGTACTCCAAGACAAGCACTGCGTCCGTCGGATAGGACGTTAAACCGTAATCCCCTTGGTTCCCCTCATTATGAGCTGGCTGATGGTGACGTTGAGCTTCACTCTACTCTTCATCCGTTCCCTGAAATATTGCTTCCCACATCCAATTTTTCACCTAACCTAAATGGCGCAAATGGCTTCAGCTGTCGGTCACCTACCCCGAAGAAGAGCTAATACAACTTACTAAAGAATTCTTACTGAATAAATCTTAGAATGGTAACTTATCTCCCTTTATGATTGTTTATAGTTTTATCCTAGTGGACAGCGGCTTTGTTGAAGCCCAATGGGGTCGTTTACCATATTTTTTTTATTGCCGAATATGATAGAGTTTGTAAAATAAAAAGACGCGAATTTTTCCGTTTTTTGATCCGTCAATTATTTCTTGAGTTATAGGCGTCGAAAAACTAATGTTTTAACAATTTCGGAAAAGTGGGTGTGGTGCAACCTCTGACGTATAACGACTTCGTCCAATCACAACTGAGCCCGCGAAGCTACTTCGCCTTATCGCAAAGGGGGGGACACAGCTGACTCTCCCAATCGGAGCAGTTACGACAGCATCTGTGCGAGCAGACCTTCCGAGAATCCCCCTCCACTCCCTCCCCTTCCCATAAGAGCAGTCAAGGACGGGAGGAAAGTGACGTCAATGTTATCACAGCAGCATTTTCGGTGGGCGTCACCTTTTGCTCATTTTAATTTTTGATTTATGAGTGGATGGTTATGGTAAGAAGATTAATTTTTTCACTAAATTTCTTTTTTTGTTTCCATCTAACAATTTCGAGTACAAAATTGCCATTTCGGTTCCGAGTAAACGCCCCCATTCCGCCTGTGATGCATGTGATCTTTGAGAGACCGTAAAGGTGAATGAGACCTATCCCCTAAAGATTCTCCTAAACAATTTCCTTTAGGATCAGAAACCCTGGTAGCGTGGTGGTCTGCAATTTTCCCCGGAAAGCCAAAGCTTCATGGTTCGATCTTCAGTCCAGGAAATCTTTTTGCTCTGGCAATTTTCAACTACTATTACTACTACTACGGCAAGGGGCGATTTCGCGTCAGGGGGAAATGAAAACCTCAAGAAGTAGTTGCAATAGACTTGGGATTTAGGTCTAAACCACGGGCTGTCCTACCTACCTACCACCTAGTATCAAATTCTAAAATATAGGTACACAACATCTATGCTCTGGGCGGGATTCAATCCCGAGACCTTTGAGTTGCCAGGCATTGCGCTACCGACCTGTTTATCGCGGTCTGAATGAAAAACTCGAGTCCGTGATATGATGAATAATATTATTCAGACGATAATATCTTGGGCGCTCTCTAAATGATTGCACTCTTGCTCGTATCCCTGACGTTCATACATGTACAAAAAGGCAACCAGATCACCCTTTAATAAGATTTAAATCCGCACATGAAGCGCGCGGTGCATTTGGGTGGGTTCGTTAGCCGAGGCCTATTACTCCTCTAGAACACTGAGATATTTTCTGATTGCTGGCCGTGGTAGTCAGGTCTGTAACAGACTGGTGAATCTAATAGCTTAAAGGTCGCGGGTTAGGATACCGCCTCGGTAATGATAGGTGTGCTGTGCATACATTAAGCTTTGAATTAAGTTGGGTTAGACGTTGCATCCATAACGATAGCAGTTAGAGAACTATAAAACCTAATTCTAATACTCCTCTGCGCTGACTGTATATAATGCTATGGAAAATCAGCCGAGTGAGTTAGTCAATGACCCCGATGAGTAATGAATATCTTACACAGCATTTGCGAGAGAAGGATTAAATTCAATTAAATGAGGGATTCAACGCATTTACATTTCTTTTAGTAAGGTAAATTACATTTGCAGAATAAGTAATAGACTAGACCTAGTATGTACACATGGATCACGATATTTACCGCCGAATCTAAGCACTTTACTCTATTAGCAGAGAACATCTATCATTGGGATTCGAAGATCGTGTCGTAATATACAGCGGATGCAAAATACGACTGGGCATAGGACTTCGTGATGTTCATTAACGTACTGATGTTACACACTCCAAGCATTGAATAAATGCTAACACTGTCATACGTCAAATTTATACCTAACTCAGGTAGAGACAGAAATACATAACTATAGAGGCCATTCAAATAATGATCGGCCGCTACAGAAACCGGTGAATATCCATTTGATGACTCTTTCTCGTCACTTTGACCGGAGCTATTCCTGAGTTCGTGATATGCGTTAAATTACCTTCAGCACATATAATGCTGTACGCCAAAATACAATTGGCTCAATGATCATATTCATCTCCGTTATAGCCATGTAATCAAGCGAAAATCACCGTGCGATTGACTGCATATGGGATAAAAGCCGGCTACATAACAGCCCATTGTCCCATGCGGTCTGTGAAACAGACGAAACTCACACGATAAGATGTCTAACCCTGCCAAAAGTAGTGAAGAATCGTTAAATTAAATGGAGATGGCTCTATATTTTTTAATATGGTTACTGATGGAACACACTGGCATTATTCACTAGCGCCAGAATACTGAGATTAATAAATCACAATTTTTTTCCGAATAGGATTGAACCCCAGATATTTTTCAAACTTCTTTTTTTTCCAGTTATACCAACCAGGTTAACCATTCAAATAGTACTCTTTCATTAATAATTCCAGTTTTCAATAGTTCGCCATAATTTTTAAAAACATTTTTCCCCTTTCATTTAAAGCGTCATAATACACGTGGTAGCGTCATAACTAATACCTCAATTCGTCAAATTCGATAGCCGACTAAAATCCGTTTCCATTCAAAATAATGAAATTGAAGTTAGGAGTTCCTAACAACGCCAAATGAAAAAGCAGTAGTTAAGGTGAGAGATATTAGGTACCTAAGTCTATTCTATTTCCATATTCATAAATGTAGTTACACTCATTTTTTCTATGCATATTTCTAGGCCAAAAAATGTACTTTCACGTCCTTACACTTATCATCCACATTATTTTCACTTGGAGTATATTGAGAATTTTAACTAGAACACCAGTTAAAAATATACATCAGCATTAAAAAAATCACATCATTCCCGAGATTTCATGGTAGGCTATAAATGGTATTAGGAAATATAACTCCCTCCAGTGGCAAAGATTCCAAAAAGATGTGCCAGAATTGCTATTTTGTAATACTCAAAAGCTATATACATTATATGCTACGGCTCTCATTAGAATTTTAATGAGATTCTCAATATAGATGGGGACAGAGTATGTTCCCACAACGTGACTGAAAAAATGGATGACATATGACCGGAAACAACTCCTAAATGTCCACGGACATCCTTAAGGCCAGCATTTAACGATTCCATTACAAACCGTCGAAGAAGAAAATATCCCCGTTCCCTTTCAGTATGCAAATAAACATTTTTGATAGATTGGCAGTCTGAATAGCATTTTTTTCAATAACGTCGTTAACACACCTCCCATTGCCGTGGTAACAACTACGCCTCCAATGCGCCAACTAAGAGGTGAACAATTATTTCAGAACTTCGACTGATTATACCATCTCCTCGACGACGCATAGAAATAGCCATCAGGGGTCTGTGGGGATCCGTATACTGTGACCGGAAATTTTTCCTCCGAAAACATATCGATTCCCATGTCCATCTCCCCGCGAATGGCATCCCCACGACTGTTCATCCCACTCGGAAGACCGACCGAGTGGTCCCCATCCTCTCCCGATGCCCGCGATGACCGGCCCTTAAACTGCCAAACCCAAGCCCAGCAATACTTCACCCGTTCAATTATTCTCTCACCCTCTCTCCCACGCATTCCGTCAAACCTGACTCTGACGTCCGGAGGGGTCCACCATTTCAATCTCCCATCCGAGGAACCCAGAAAACCAGTCAGCTCCTTTTCTTAGAAGCTCGGAAGGATGATGACGAGGAATACGACATAGGAATTGAGTAAATATGTACACAAAGCCCACACCCATGGTAATTTATGATGATTACCTTTCGTAAAGATGGTGTTTCTTTGTGTGTGCATAAAGATAAATAGGGGGGCTCTCCAAGTCGGCTCCGTGAATTGAGCACATTTAACACTATGGCACACTGAGGCGTCTGTCCGCCGCTTGCGTAATACGGTTTGGGGCGGGGACCTCGAAATATTGTTCTCGGTTAAACAAAAGGCTCCTTGATGCATAGAAGAAAAAGGTTCCATTATACGGAAGTAAATCTCCCATCCTCCTACGCGCTCCGAGTAAAATTAATTGGCTCAACCGAACGAAGAGAGGATGGAAAATCGCGCTACCCACGTCACACTACTGGAAAACGACAAAACTCGTCAAATAAGGATAACAGGTGATAATAATCTTCTGGATAATATTCAATGAGGGGTTTCCAACACCCCATTTTGTGTATCTCATTACAATATGCTAAATCTGAGCTGCTCAACGAAATTAGGAAGAAAAAAACATGTTTAAAGAAGGAAAAATATTCTTTAGTCGCATCTCTTCCAATCTTTGCCCGGATCAGGACGTGACGTTAGTAAGTTCGTAATAACCACAAAGAGAGGCTAGAATTGCAAAGAGAGGATGAGACAAGTGGATCGCGTTTTGGAGGTAGTGTAAAAACAAGAACGAAGGTAAATTGAAGAAATGAACCAGTAGACTATTCAAGAAGGGGGCAGTGTCATTGAATATCGAGATGCAAAAAAAAGAACGTCTGACAAATCTCAAGATTGACAAATACCGAAGATAGCACAGTAGTTCTAAATTTACGCATTACTTATTTCTTCCCTGAAATAAAATAAGTTCATTCAGTTACCTTCCCATTTCGTTGATCAGGTGAAATACCTACTATCCACGTTGGACTAAAGTACCTCACACTTAGAAAAATAATTTTCGATAAGGAATGGATTAGAATCATGTACTCCATCATTCAGTCAAACTAAACGTTAAAATGCCATTCAGCTAGTCCACTGCCCATAGTCCACTATATGATAACTTCTATAAAATAGTATATATGAAATATTTCGATGATGCCTGTTAATATGTTAGCTACTGCTTTCAGTTTCAGTCCAGGCTTTTGACTAGAAAATAGCCAATTACAGATATATATTAAAAGGAACCTTTTTGCCCATACCCTCTTTCTAGCTCCTCTTTCATGGTTTGCCGCATGTGTAGCAAGGATAATGGAGGGAATTTATTATTCCTCAACACTTTCAATTTATTTTGATAACTTCCTCAATCGTAACCACAATATTCCGCGCTTTTTCTATGAAAGATAATTTGAAATATAAGCCCTTATAGATCTTAATGATCTTGGTTGGATAACCTATACCGTTTCCGATTATTGCCAATAATCTTATTGCTTCACACGTGCATATCGGCAGGCATCCAATGCAATAGAACTTTTATAGAAGGCCGTGCAATACTCCCGATATACCAGTTTGTCAACTAATCCGACTACTCCAAGGCTACAAAACAAAAGCCCTATGGTGTAATACACGCCTCTTTCTCCTGTTCACATTTTACGAGTCATAACACATTACCGAAGAAATCAGAAGATGCAAGTCGTAAAAAAAACTGCTTTAACAAACCTTTAACATCTCAATGCTACTAAGTTCTAGATGTAACTAAACATATCAATTTCTAACAGAAATACAGTACATTCAAACACAAAATTCTCCAAGACGCGTGAGTAAACTAACATCATCACTCACAGTGAAGAGAATGGAGTGGTTTAAAGTCATTAGAAGTAAGAAAAGTACTACCATTTGCCCATATCTCAGTAACTCTACATTTTTATTTTTATTTTCACAGTTCAACGCTGTGCTTTTACCCTACCTATAAAAATTACATATGAATAATCTAATGGCATAATTGCCGTCCGCAAAATAGATTTTGTAAGGACTATTTAGGCACCAAACAGCAGAAAATAATTGGGATGTCTACCTGCTATACTTCTCAACGGATGTAGGAGATTTAAAACAAACAATAAAACATTTGTCTTTAGTGCCAATTGAAATTAATTTGCTAATACACGCGTAGGCATTTAAAAATTATTTCATTCTTATTTCACTTCCTTAGATGACCATGGAATAAATTATCAAATGACAGGCAATAACTGGCACAGGAGATAGTCGGTAGTGCATCGAATATGGGGTCACTATGACTAACGCAAAAATTGATACAAGGTCATGTAACTGGGGACAGGGTGTAGCGTGAGACATATAAGAGATAGAAATGCTCATAAATGAATGCGAGCAAGACGGATCTCATTGAATTACGGCAATAAGAGAAAATAAATTATATGTTAAAAAGTATAAAATGATGGTGACTAATAAAGAAAAGGTATAAGGGAATTACATTTTAATCGTAGAGGATTTGAAGTAATGAAGAACACAGGGAATATTATAAGAAGAAGCTATGAAAAGATAACATAATTTCATCAAGTTAGCATCAATAAGCCGACATAAAAGGATATATCCCGAAGAAATAACCATTGATTGTATTGCAGCAAGAGATTTCAATCCAGCTCACGACAGAGTGACTTTTTTTTACCAGCATTTTCCAGTGCCGTCACCGTCAGTCTATGATGCAATCATGTATATGTGCTTTCCTTCCTCTATCGCCTTATTGGGGATTTAGTGACGACCGATTTGTCCCCTTGGTCTCTACCGTAAGAATAACTGCAGCAAATTCTTTTGATTAAATCTTACGCGGATGTGTTAGCACCCCTCCCTTACTTAAGTGCGAAAATTGTCTAAAGAGCTAAATTTGTGGAAGAAGATAGAGTATTCAGTGTTTTTTATGTATTTAAAAATATATAATGCTGCAGAGTGAAGGAAGTCATGAATATCCCCTCATAGATGGGCATTACCCAAGACGCCCCTATCCCCCCTCTCCAAATCCACTTCCACTATCTGTTCTAATCCATTCATGACGATAACTGGACTCATACTTGTATGCTCTCTACTACCAAAAAAGCCACAATGTTCAACCTAAAGGACGGTCTAGTTGAGTTTAGAGCTCGCCAACTGCTGAACTCAACGCCGACCGCGATAGCCGGGTGTAGATTTCTAAGTATCTAAGTAGGGGGGTAGCGTGCCTGCTTGGCAACCTAAAGGTTGTGTTTCGAATCCCACTCAAGCATGAATATAATGCTCGTTTTATGAACATAGGTGATGGGGTGCAAAATTACCAAAGGCGTTTTTAGAACCTATAAACCAATTTTACTATTACTACTACACAATGACCTTGACATTTACGCATCAATTTAGGGGGCCGAATCCTTAATATGTGCCGATAAAAAAATGTTTCCATGACATTATCTGTATTTAAGAGGAATGTCTCCGATTCAAACCCGGTAGCTCCAAGATAAGTCCTACGTTCCACCAACTGTTCCAACATGCCGTCGTCTACTACTGTATCTGCTAACAACTTGCGTCAATTTTCAATCGCCACATAGGTGTGGAATAATATGCAATACAAAAAGGCTAATCATAATAAAGGACAACGATTCTCTTGAACATGACGATAAAAATCTTTCACGACAAAGATTTTTAAAAACTGGCATGTTTCGGTGAAAGGAAAATTTAAATAAACATTTCATCATAAAACGAATCATTGCATTATATCAACAGACTTATAAGAAAAATGGAGCAAGATACTTAGAAATCTACACGTCTGTGATGTTGCCAATTGTCTTTTTCGAAGAACGGTTTTGGAAAAATATTTCCTGAGAAAGTGAGAATATTAAAGAGAATATCCCTCAATTCCATCTCATCTTATAGATAAATTTTGCCGCAAGCGGAGCAAAAAGAACATATTAAATAGACACCAGTAATATAAACGATATTTCAATCGCCTGAAAAGGAAAAGCAAATTTTTGCCTCATTAAGTGTAAGAATCCACTAAACCTCATTAGAAGATTAAAATCGCCAATAAAGTCTAAACATGGACAATAAACGTTATTTCTGGGATGCTCATGATCAGATTTCAATGATGAGAGGATCAAGCTGGTACAAGAGTTCCTATGGCTCTAAAAGAAATTATAGCTCTAAAAAAAATGGAATACGACACTATTAATAGATCTGCGATGATAGGTGGCGTTAAGGCTTTACTCTCTTCGTCAAATCTCATTATCTTATGTGGAAACTGAATTGTCCATTGCTAAAGTGCATTTGCATACATTTAAAGTGAGTTTTATAGAGATAAACCCAACGCGTGTCAGATTTAATGAGGTGTTTCAGAAGTCACAACGTTGAATCCGAGTGATATTTTTTCAGCGTCTTCACTGCATATGGTTGACCAATTTGGATGACCATCACTTCCACGTTTACCTTGAGCATTGCATCCACTTCCATGCAAATGACGCTGGCCTCAGTCCTTTTGCCCGTTATTCAACTTGTGACTCGCATTGTGAGTACCATCAGTTCAATTACTATTATCCAGACGCAGAAATAATACCATTCTCTGAAAGGTCGTTCTGTCGCATATTTATAGCAGCTTTTACCTTTGGCGAGCAGCATCTCAACACGTTGGTCATTGATTTGCATTCATTTGTGCTCAACGAGAACTATTTCAGCATTGGTAGGAGCTACATTCACTGGACGATATTCGCGCCCAAGTTCTCCAGGTAACCAGAGAAAATAACTACCCACATTTACTTTGACACGCGAGAGAAAATGGGTCCCCGTTTTAAGATATGCTCCATTTTTCAGGAAGTTAACATATATTTGGCCAAGTTTAAGCTTTCAACCCTTTAACATGAAATACTTTATTATTAAACCACACCACCTCAGACGCTCAGACTATACCTAGCGGGAAAGTAGGTACATCAAGATTTCTTGGTGATTACGGATACAAGGGATCAGGATTACCTTGAATTTTCCGGTAGAAATGAAATGATCAATTACCGCTGCCTTCGAATGCAGAAAAAGTAAATTAGATGCCTTAAGACGGCCACGACTTTGACTTTTCGGTCTAAAAGTGAATCTACGAGCAGTAGCACTCCGTTCGGGGGGCGTGACTCGTTGAATATCACGCCTAATCACCGTTGGAATGGAATTCGTTAGGACGACGCCACGGATCGAAACGAGTAGCGAAAATGAAAACGGGAGTAAAAGGAAATAAGAGGCGGTCGGGAAGGCCGGTGGGGAGAGAAATAGTCTCGACATGAAGGATGGCAACCGGAGGTCAGTACGGGCGTAATATGCAAAGAGGAGCGAATGAGCGTGCGCGGATCGGAGGAGTGAAAGGACCGGCGAAAGCGGTCGGTGGAGTGCGGGGAGGTTAGAGAGAAGGGAACGAACGATCGGTGGGTGGGAAAAGGTTTGGTTCGGGACACGCGGAGTGCTGAGGGCGTGAGAGGAGGAGAACGGGAGAGGTCGATTGCGATAGGGGATGGAGAGGGGGGAAAACGGGCTGACAAATGACGCTAATTTCAACCAGGCGCCACGAGGGCCGGCGAGCTCATGCAAAACGAGGCAGATCTAGTGAGCCAGATAAAAACGGTCTCAGTTGAAATGTTGGTGTAGGAGGGAAGGGTTTCGGCGTGATAGAGAAAGAGAGCGCCGAATGAGTGGATTGAACCAAAGGGAGAGAGATGCAGGAGTGGAGAGCGAAAGGGAAAATGGAATAGGGAAGACTGAAAGGAAAAAGGCGAGATATTGAGATTGCTACTCTGTTCGGGTCTGATAGGAGTTCAAAGAATTCTCGCACAAGATGTGGGATGTTAAAGTTTTCAACAGCACTTCTAAGGGGTGAAATGCATGTGCATTTCTATGTGTGAAAAAAATGCTAATTGGCGGATCACAGGTTAAAGCAAAGGATAATGACCAGGATTATATTTTGAGCACTTAACAATTTCAATTAGGATACACTTATCAGCAGTTCCTTCACAAAATATTTGAAGATTAATTCGAAATCTCATGCATTTTTTCTACTGAGTGTATTCCTTTTTCTACAGGAGAGTGTGAATTTTTTTATTAAAATATAGCGGAGAAGTTCTTCCAAATCCAAAATTGGAACACATGATATTCAAGCACTGACAAAGGTGAAGGAAAACAAGGGGATTGTTAACATAGAGGATGGATTTTGGTTACACCATGATTGTTTTAATGTTTCAGAAGCAATTTAAATGAGATTATCAACGTGTTTGATTCCAAACACCACAGAAATACTCCATTAATTATATGGTGTACATTAAAAAGTAATTTTATCAAAAAATTCTTTTAATACCTAAATTTTCATCCTCCAAAACCGCTCGAACAGAGATGGTTAAGCAATAAACGGAGAACAGACCAAGGAGAAAAGTAAAGAAGAAGAAAAGAAATTACCCTTGGGCATTATTCAAATAAAATTAAATGAGAAAATCCGACAGTTTGCTTAAGATTGATTGTGATTGTAGCTATGGCGCTGAAATGTTAATAAAGGGACCAACATTACGGTCTGGCATCGGTGATCGAACGATAGGGAAGCAGCTCGGATGGCGATGCGATTGAGAACGCTGAGAAAAATTGATGGGACTGAAATGTGCCACAGAATGGACCACATAACGGGATGCTGAGAAATTGCCGTAGAATGGGTCGATGGATAAGATGAATGACCGTCGGGTAGACATTGAATGATAGCGGCTTGAAATTCGTTGGATGATTAGAGGCCACATACTATTCGTAATCTTAAGACTATGAAAAGGTTTGCTTTGAATCAATTTTATCTTTCGATAAATCAATTTTAGCAAGCAATAAGTATCTAGCCTAGCAATCTAAAATAGGACGTAGGATATTGAGCAATAAAATTACATCAATAAGTCATTAGCCCAGCGAAGTTGGAGAGAAGGGCATCGCAGTTGATTACAATGCAAAAGAGTGTTAAATCCTGATTTAATATCAGAGCTGAAGTATTTGAGAAGCATTAAAAACACATTTCTTTCTCATCGTCTCCCAATAAATGAAACCTAAATGATTGCGTACCTAGCTACGAAGCACGATTAGTCCTTTAGTTCTGGTATTAATGGGAAGAAAGCATGGAATGGTATGTATATTAAACTAAGTATTCAGTCCATTAAAATAATTGTACAAGTATTCATGCGTTATAGTGAGCATTATCTATTTCTAAGTAATGGTAGTACTAGTAGCACAAGACCCATAAGCATAACAATTATTTTAGTATAACTGTTCCCTGGCCCCTTTACTATTTTTCTATACTTCACCTTTACTAGTACTACAATTAGAGCTTTCAATTTAAGTCAAGTACCATGCAGCACAATATGTAACGCAAATAAAAATTTAGGAAATTTTTCTTCGTACCATTTTGAAGTCGCTTCTAACGCTTCCAGCAAAATGTGCTATTGATAGTATCGGTAGTGTTTCTTGCTAGCAGAGTAACCGAGATACAGTTTCTTCAACAAGTACATTTTATAACTCAAGCATATAAACTGCAGTCGTCCAAACTGAGAAGTGTGCCAAAATACCGTAGGTGGAAAAAAGCTTCGGATTTTATAATCATTTGTTTGAATGGTGATTGCAATTAGTTCCTATTTGAGGAGCCTTAATTTCGAATAAAAATGTCACCGGTTGTTTCATAGTAAACCTATCGAATGAAGTCACCTTTTTTTAAGTGATGACATTTGAGGTAGCCGGGTTAGTAACCAGTCAGTCTGTAGACACAAAATGTCGCCTGTTCCAATTTCTTCTCGATCGTCCATGTTGTGTTTGCCTTTAGGTAATGATATTTCAGGCAACGGAGGAAGGAAGGAGAGAAACTCGTCGTCGGCATTATCATAGGTGGGTGCTCTAAATGAATGATTCCAATGTGTCCACGAACGTCTCATCAGACGGAAGGAGAACAGTACTTGAAGTGTATATCGCATACCAATCAAGTGGGGACTAAGATACTTATCAAAAATCTTTGTCATTGTCCGTGGCCAAGGGATACAAACCCGGCGGTCCGGGTTTGTATTCCGGCCACACACAAACTACTATCAGTTACCATCCCAGCTGCCACAACGACCCAATACCCGTTTGTATTGAGGTTAAAAGTACAATTTTAACGATATACTCTAGCTTTATTCATTACAACACCTAAACACCAACATTTAATACAACTCCTAACCATAATTACTTACAAGCCATTCACTTAGAATAAATACTTTCCAAAAACATGCGTGGGGAGAGCACTTGCTCGCTGTTTTAGGGGTCCAATTACAAAATTATACGCGATTAATTTTCCTGTCAATACGAATGCAAGGATAGTATAAAATGATAGTCATACAGTCAATAAACAACGATGAGAAATCTATTTTCATTTGGAACCTGACTCGTACTAGAACTTTCTTGCAATATACCCAAATAATCGGTCATGACGATTTATTTTAGATTTACAGGTAAAACTTAAGCAGGAACCATCCAGGTCTATCCACCGAAAGTCTTGGACGTCAGTTAATTTATTAGCACAACCAAAATGCGTTCAAAATAAATCAAACAATAAGACATAATTTTAAACGAATTTCTACAGCTACAAAAAAGGGAAATGATCGATAGAATTCCAAATCATTCGGACAATGATTTACGCCACTTTGTAAAACGTTTAAAGTGCATTCTATGGTAAAGTTGTTCCAGCAAGAGTAACTGGAATTAAATTCACCCACAATTCAGGAGAATTTCCATGCATTTAGAAGGGCAGACGAAAGAGCATACTTAAATGCTAAAATTAACACGTGACGTAGCAATGGTTTCTGGCGCAAACTCTGCACCAGTGCCTTGGTAAAATGCACAGAAAGATTATGTAAACCTACAGTGAAAATTGTATTGCTCTACATCTCCAAGTATTTCAACTAGACTTTAATAGAGGCCATTCATGAAAGAGGATCAGGCATGATGCGGAGGAATTTTTACATGGTCCACTACCAGCTATAATCAAGTAAAATATATCTAGACAGAATGTTGAAACAAAGTTACTGTATACTTAGTTGAATACCTTATAAATAGCTAAAAAAATATATTATTAAAATATAATTCAGCACGTACTTCACGGTTTAACAGGCTGTCCAAAGTATCTGGTAATTCTTAATCATGAAATAATTCGTAAGCCTAACAAATTCACGATTTTTCATTGGCGAGCTGAAACACATAGGCAATAATAATTATTTGCTAGAATAGTTTCGCCGTATTTATCGAGAACGTCATTATCAACAATATTTTTATGAATAAATTCTCATCAATAAGACGTCATATAAGAGGATAAGTACGGAACACAGGCCTTCGAAGCTCCTTTTAGCGCTTTCCACAAAATACAGCTTGATAACCAAGTAGAAAAGTGAGTGGCGGTGATTAACGATGCAAATTGGCGATGAAAGTACGGCTATATAGCAGCGATAAAATCACTTAAGATTTCCATCACAAATTACTCCCCACCCTCTCTGATTTCACAAGCATTGAGAAGACTGGTCATGTTTTATAACATCACTCTTGTTTAAGGAAAAACCATCTCTTACAAACTCTTAGAAAAACAAGCCTACGTATCTGTTGGAATTTTTATTAAGATTATAGGCTTGAATGCCGATATATTTTATTCTCAGCAGCTCACAAAGTTTGGCAATGTATAAATTACCAAAAGTACTTAACGCGACAAGCAACTACGGCTATTTATTTGTCGAGAATAGAGAATTCTGCAAAACATCTGTCCATAGAAGGAAGATGCAATCACGACTTATGCCTTACAAATTGAAAAAGTTGATTTGCCAGCCAAAGATACTATAAATGTGATATTGAATATGAAACAGACAAATGCTTTCAGGTAGGTAATTAAAAATTATTGATAAATTTTGTCTCAGTAAAGATAAATTTTCCAGCCAAGGATTTGATTTTTAAATAAAATATTTGGTTAACCGAGAAAAATTAATGCCACCAAACTTTTAATAATTATACTACAGTATTATATGCTAGTGTGACTTTTAAATATTAATAAACATTGATTCGGTTGGCTAACCATTATTTTGCTTTCCCCAGAAAAAAATTTCGACTTAGTCACATGAAATATTCGGGGTTTATGAAAAATAACTTCAGATAAATTCTTCATGTATATCGTACATTCCACAAGAAGACTTGTTCATATCCACATGATTAGGTATTCACTACTTAAGTACGCAAATCACATGGGCAGCTGGAGGATTCGTGATCGCAAGGATTCTGATAAATCGAAAATCCTTCCGTCAAAGAGGGTCCACTTTTCATAGCCCACAGCTCATAAGCATTGGATGGCAAAGCTGACTTTAAGGGAAAGTATTAGCAAGTATCAATTAAGTTATATGGTAATTACTGTACCACACGACAGAGAAAAGCTGGAATCAGTGGCGAAGCAAGCTAATGGCTCCAGTTACAGACAAAATTGAATATTTGAGGAGGACATAATATCATAGCTTCTTAAAATGGACATTGAAGACTGTAAATTCTGATAGTATTAAATGAATATGAAAGGGGATACGTAAGCATAAATGACACATATATGTTACATGATAACAGAAGATGTGTAAACTGCTATAAAAATATTCAGCATTATAATTATTTTGCCAACATTTCTAGGTTAGTAGATTGCCAGCCTGCCCCCGATCATTCCTCCCTTCCAATCTAAGGAGCATTTTCTACGTTCCATCCCCCTAGCACCCTTATAACCTCTATATTGGGTTTTATCAGAATCACCACTGCAGAAGTTGCCGATATTATTTTCGGAAATAAAAAATTTAGTTTTTTTCACAGAGTGTATAATAACCAACCTGTGGAGAGTAATGAGGAACCCACTCGTTCTTCCTTGTCAGCATTTCGCTGGGTTAAGCTCAAGCTACATCTATTTAAGCCATCTTTTTTAAATACTCCGATAAATTTCTTTTCCCCTCCTACAATAGTATACTTTCTCACTCATATAACCCTCTACGTAGCTAATCTTCCCCGTTATTTTCAAAAACTAAGTCTCAAGAGGCATCTACTAGTAGTTTCAGTTCATCTTTATTCGGACCTTATTCTTGAAAGCATTAATGTATTTTTCCTCGCCAGAACTTACATTAATTTTCTCTATAAATCTCTACTGAGACACCCCTTCTATTCGTGAACCCTTGTTGGTCAATTCTCCGACTAAGGACCCAACCACCCCTTTCCATCCAGAAATTTCTATGAGGGTAGAGTATAAAATGCAGGCAAAGGATCGTGAAACTTAAAGCAGTATATCACATGAGTATGAGGTGGCTGGTGAGCGGGAACGAAGGAGGAATAAAAACCAACCATTACTGGACAAGAAAGTGAGAGGAGAAAACGAAAGGGAAGAGGGAAGTCGGAAACGTCCTTAAGGGCTGGGGAAAGGACGCCAGCACACTTAGACGAGCAGGAATCCCGTTCGTGTGTGGGCGATGGCTGTCCATAAACAGAGAGGAGTCGGGCCGAATTGAGCCAAGGGAATGAGACGACTGGATGTGAGTCGAGAAGAGTGAGCGAGCGTGTATGGGGCAGGTGGAAGGATTGGGAGGGATCGGAGAAAAAAATCGGTATGAGCGGACTTTATGAGCGGGTGAGTTCAGAAACAAGAGATGGAGGGAGTTCTTTCCTCCACGGGCAGCAGAGAGAAATTAACGCCTCACGTGTGAAGGGCAGCCAGATGCCGTTGACACGGGGTGGGAAAGAAATCGAATTAAGATATCGATGGGAGGAAGGAAGGAGGAGGGTGAGAAAGACTGAGAGCCCTCAGAGAGAGAGAGAGAGAGAAAAAGAGAGTGGGGCGTAGAGTGGAGTTTGTAAAGGGGAAGGAGCAAAGGATGAGGACCGAGAGCACTCAAAGAGGCGAAAGTAGGGTGGACGCGACTAGGACACGTGAAAAACTGATGAGTGCTTTTGACTAAGCATTGTTAGAACTCAAGAATGAACCTCTTGGATACACAAAGAACTATTTTATTCTTAAAAATTAGCTATAAATTCATGTGTGTACTTCACACTTTTACCCTCAAAATTGCGCAATATATACCAATTCATTTCATTCGAATGTTTCTGGGGACATTGCGAGGTATTTCATTGTACTAGTTAATATAAAGAGAATTATGTGAAATTTTCCATATAATAGGATAAAATTTAATGCAACCTACAGCTACAGCATAGCTACAGTATCTTACTCGTTTCCTCGAACCATTGAATTCTTTATCATACCCTACCAAAGTTCTGTATATCATCCAGCGCGCACATTTGTGATTTTGGTCTCATACTTGTCAGCATATTTTGCCCGATTATGATGATATAAACACATCATTACCTAGGTCACTTTAAGGTTTACTTTGCTTATGGAAAAGCTGTTCTTATAAATATAAAATTGATTCTTCTCATAAACGGAGCAGTAGTTTTTGAATGCCCGTATGGTTGTGTTCTCTCTGATTTATAATGCACGCCTGGTGAAGGTTCACCCTCTCCCACACACCCTTGCGGTGTATTGCAGGGTATTATGTAGATGTTGATTTATATTTAGTAAAATACCATTATGTTAATGTGTACTTTGGCATCAATGGCAGGGCATGCGCCTTACCGTATGTAATCTATTTATTCCCATCACCACTTCTCCGTACACTATGAGCTTCTTTGATCCCGTTCACTTCCTACCTCCCTTCGTCACATATACTAAACCAATTTTTTTTTAAATTGGTTTTCAAGTCAGTCCAGTAATTAAAGGAGATCAAGATCGGGAGGGAAGGTATAACGATGGGAATGGAAGGATAAGGAGGAAGGTTCAACAGGAACCCGGCGTCGGCATTAGCCTGCGCTTAACGAAATGCGCCGAGAGGACCACAACTCAACTTCACATGCGACGGAAGGAGTACTGAACATGAATCGCTCCCCAAAAAGCACTCCACAAAGTAGTGGATGGTTTACGAATGAAAATAATCTTTCAGTCTAGGGATTCGAACCCGAAACCTCGTAGAGAGAGAGAGACCATTTCTCTAACCACTTCACCAACCGATCCCCCAATTTACTTGCCCAAATTTGTAGTAATTTAACGCTTGATTTGTGTGCTAGAAGAACATTAATTACCACGTTATTAAAAATCAAGCAAGGCAAATACATATTGATCACGCTAGACATTAAATATCAAACTAGGCAATTTAATCCCTAAAATTCTCTCCCACCATATCTCGTGGATACGGTCAAATTTATAGGGTAAAAGATGTTTGCCGAGTTAAAATTTATTTAAAAAATCAACAAATTGATTCTACTGTTCAATAGGGAAGGAAAATCAAAGAATGCCCAACGGCACGTTATTATTATTATTGATGAAAGGAGGCATCTGCATTGGATTAAAATTTAAGCAAACGAATATCACCTTGAACGCTCAGTTTTGCCTTTTTCTCTGGCAGTAATTCACACTTCATACATCCCAGCACAGCAACGTTTAGTAATGAATTTACTATGCATAGAATTTATGATAATCATTGACCACGCTTTCCATTTACATACTTCCACGGGCCATTAGTTGCAAACCGTGGGTGCAAAAATAAATATGCCACATAAATTCCTGTTTTTTCAGTGAGTTGATAAAACCATTCACGAGCGCTCTAACAGTGTATTTAATAAGAATTTATTTCAACTTGAGTTCCAATTACTCGTTTTTCTCTCTCTCTTTCTCTCATCCTCCACACCTTACGCGACGAAAGTCAACGAGCCACCCCAATCTTGAGCCCAAATAGGTGCCAAGTCGTGAATTCCTTTGCATACGAATGGTCGAGCAAAACAGGATCGCCTTCGTTCATTTGTTATCTTAATCAGCGGCGACGCATTTATGGGAAATTGTGCGATTTGGATGAGTGCACTTCGGTGTTAAGTCGTTGGGACTGCGCCGAAGTTCTTTGGGTACGGGCACTGAGAACTCCTTTCAGTCGAAATTTTAAGCGATAATTTAGATTTTAGGATGAGTTTTATCCCACGGAAACTTCTCAATTTTGAGCTCATTCCAAACGGACGCGACTGGCCCGGTGCGTACCTTGGAAAAAAACTTTTATACCTTATCGTTTGAATTTAGTGCCCCTGGTATGGGTGTAACACCCAAATTCAGGAGAACATAATGAAAAGCTCGTGTCTCACTTGAATTACATTGGTTACGCAACTTATCGTAAGCTCATTTTAATCGGCAGAAACTAAAAAATGAAGTAACACTACAAAAAATGGGAAAATAGAAAAACAAATTAAGTAGGAATTAGGAATGAATAAATACATACAAGTTCATAGAATTGAATGCAGGGCAAGCAAATTCACAAAGATAAAATTAAAATAGTGTAATGAATGAAGTATTGCATAATTCAAATTGATTTATAAAATATTATGATATTGATTTTACTACATATTGGCCTTTTCTATAAATCCTTGTTACAGGTTCAAAATAATAATATTTTTCCGGCAGTTAATAATCGTGAAGGCGCGTATTCCTAAAGAGTACTAATAAAACACGTTAATGGCTTTAAATTAAACAGGGTTATTACATGCGTTAAATTTGATAAAAATCTAAATTCATTTTCTTTTCCATCAATTCCTGTCCTATTATCCAATTAAACCATCAAAATAGAAATGAATATAATTTTCACGCTAGCAAATTTACCGTTTATTCCACACTAATTTTCGTACTAGAATGTAAACGAGTCCACTAAAAACAGAAGTGATGACGAATTTACGGCTCAAACTACAAGAATGATAGTATAATAAAATCGAAATGAAAGCATATAATTAAAATTGGAAAAATAATAACGGAACACCTCGCACAGACAAACTTCGCACAACTTCTAAGAAATCAATTCGTCAAAACAGACATTTGAGACAAAATCCGTTCATTTTTGATAAATGGTAAATTTATGGAAGCTGCTAATTTTCATATTTCCATAACAGTAGATTAATGAATAACGTTAAAATAGCATAATATAAAATCTGACAGCAAGATTGACGTAATTTAAAAGTAAAGATGCAGGTAAGTAAGCACTGCATGGTTTTGATTATCAAAAGTATATCTAAATAGCATTTCATCTGCATACACAAAGGTAATAATGGTTTTGATCAACAGAAATATATCTAATTAGCATTTCAACTGCATATACAAAGGTATATATATACCGGATAATAACTCATGTAATTTCCTCCTGAACTCGCATACCAAACTCCTAGGCACGTCTAAAAGAGAAAGAAAGACATCCGACTTCCCAACGTAATTAATTACATTTTACAGCAAATAGTTGAAAACGGCACGGTGCACCTGCGGGTCGTTGATAAATGACCCAATGGTATAGGGACGCACATCATGCAGCGCCCGGTCACTTAGCTTCTTTAATCTTTGGGAGCGCGCGGACAACCTTCGTCACCGGTCTAATCCACGCGCGGAAAAATACGACGAGTGCCCTCACGGGCGATTCGTGCGGTGGACATTCTTTGCCGCCCCCTTCCGCGGTAAATAAGCTAACCTTTCCTCGCTGGCACGGCGCGTGACGTAAATCATATGCGCGCGCGCGCGAACCACTCGCGCCAGCCGCCTATTGGATTACCCGATATCAAAGGGCGACCATCCACAGGCGCACGACCAAACGGACGACGGCAGGTCGACGAGCGCTTTCACCTTTTCCTCCTCCGAAGACCCGAAGTCGTAAGGTCTCCGTCTTGACTCTCCATCAATTTGATATATAAATGCTAATTTCCTCTCCATAATACCTTTCTGTTCGGGAGGAGAAAAGAAGAGATGGAACGAATGGGGGTGGAGAGGTAGGGGGTTCGTGGTGGATACTGTTGGGGGTGGGGGACGACGGTGAAGGGGTTCTGACCCCTGGCACACCCCCAACGATCCATTCTGCTCGGTGAGCCCACGGTGGGTCGCAACCTTTCTCCCCCCACCCCCAGTCACCTGGAGTCTGGTGGAGGTGGGGGGAGCACTACGGAGGGGGAACGCACTCGCTCCGACTGACGTCATCGCGGTCACAGACACTGTCACGACTCGGATATGAATCGAAAGCGTTGAGAATTGTTCCCTGCAGTCCGTTTTTATTGCTTATCGCGCGGATGAAAGCAAAAATACGAGAGAGGGCACAAAAGACGCGCAGCATTCAAAATGTCCAAAAAAAATCAGTTACGAATGCTAACTTTACTGTAATGCGTTTTCCCCCTAGTGCAATTCCCGATTCGATGCTTTTATGTTTTCCCAAGAATTTCGAGACTGCACATACGTGCCTGAAATACGACATCTACACAAAGCCGCTCTTTCCATGGAAAGTTAAATTTCCAGCCGTGTATCTTAAATCCAGCACCCGTAAAACTTGGGGGTAAAGAGCTACTGTCGATCGAAATGTAAGCAATATCAAGGAAGAACTCGGACAGTAATGCATCTACCATATTTTGTAAATTGTGATGGAACACACAATGAATATGGAGCCGCAAAATCATATCAAGAAACATCTTGAGCATATAGCATGTTTCTCTAAATTTCAAAACACGAAAAAATGAGAGTGATGAGACAGTCATTCCCAGAAATTCAAGAAGTCTGTATTGGCGCATTGCACCCGCCGGCAAGTTATAAACAAAGTACAGGAATTCACACCAAAAGTACATCCACCATATCATATGTCATTTTCCCTGACTCGAAACTTTTAAGGAAAAAAGCTCCAGTTGATTACTCCTTCTCATGGGGGACCACCTATCCACCTATTCATTGGAGTCCCATGGGGAACCCTGTGCACCATTCATTATGACGGTATATAGGTTATATATATAAACGTTGAAGTATGATATTTGCCCAGCGCCCTTCATTGATAAGTTAAGAAAAAAAATTGTGAAAACATATCTTCGTTCTCGGGTTTAAAATGTCTATATTAAAATGTAAATGAAGCAGGAAGTGTTGTCAATTATAAGGAAAATTCAAAATGTTATTAACATTAGCATAACTACGGAAAGATAATGCATTCCATTTTTCTGGGAATGAGTTTTTTCGAATAAAGATAAGTAATTGACGAGGTATCATTTAACGTTGATCCTTCATATCCGCCAATGACCACGAATCCACTGAATCATAGGAAACATATGTTAGAATTGAACAACAGCACGGAAATAAAATTATAGACGATCAAGTTACTGACATCAAATGCTTTACAAATGTGTATAAATTTCAGACTTCCTCCACCATGTGCGCTTTCCTGAATTCCTTCGGCACACTATCCCATTTCAATTTCATCAAAATTCAGAGCAAATGCTTCTTCAGGGGTTGTATAAAAGATAAACTTTCAAAGAAATAGCTCATTGTCATTGCTGCGAAGTTAAAATATTCCTTTCATACCAGCAACTTTATCCCATGATATTCCATTCTCTTAAAAGTATTGCACCAACTCAGATATAATTTCAGTCCGATAAATAATTCTCAGATAAGTAATTTCCAAGTCAAATGAAGTTAATCAAACTGAATTAAAAAATTAAAAATTGCAGCATTTACGATTTCCATGATGAAAGAGGAATTTCAATTTGTATTGAAGTATGCATTTAATACAAATATTTATGCTGCATTTCTACTTTCGAAATAGGATGATTATAGTTCGTAAAATTCAGACTTCAGGGAGGATATTGTTTCTCCATTTCCTACATCAATGCCATTATGGATAATATCTTGGATATGGCATGCACCTTAAGAGATAGCAAAAGATCCATTTACAACAACAATTCTCCATTTAATACTATTTATTACCATTTTATTTTTACCCATTAGCTACTACTGACTAATAGCTATTCTAGCCAATGAATAATTATTACATTACATATTATGCAGATAATAGCCAGTATTTCAATTTAAAGTTGGCATTTCTTTTCCTAGATAACTATAGTCTGAGTAGTATTATCGAAAATCAGCACACACAATGAAGTGTTCTAGTATTCAAATTCCAATTAACGAGGTTATTTTACCTTTGCTAATAATTAATTAGATTTACTGCGTTTCAGTGTGACTGTAATATTACAATCCATGATAGGCAGCCAGAATTTTCTGACGCATGAAGCTCATTCAACCTCCTCTCAACGTCAATGTAGCTGTTCATTTGTCTTATTCAAACGCGTCAGGGAATGATACCAGATAAGAAAAATCTATTAAAGATCAAACGATAACAATCAGGCTTCGGAGAACGTCAAATTGAAGGCTGAAAATGGCCAGAACCTCCCCTCTCGACATATGAGAACACTTTAATAGCTCCCACCAATAGTTCGATACCACTATCTCATTCCATCTTGATAACTCAAGTTGATTGATTTCTCTTTTCACTCCATCAGATTGCTTCTTGTGAAATAAAAATATCCTTTAGCACTAGGGAAAGGAGTAAAACCTTCTATGCTTGCGGTAGCCATCCTTTTCATTCAAGAACTCCGGGCTATCCATTCCTTAAGTCAAGCTGATTTCGTTTTCGTGATAGTGACGTAATTACTTTTCCCTGCAAAATGTTTACATCTCCACTACTTGAAGCGTTCAATCAAAATGATTCCTCATTTCCATCGTGAAATTAATGAGCTGATCTCTACACACTAAAATAAGCCTACATTATCGAATCGAATATACATCATCACAATGCCGTATCACAAGCTCCCCTTCCATTGCTCCATTGAGCCTTCTGTAACCTATTTATTCTTAAATCCGACTTTGCTTTCGTAAACATCCCACCTTTCCAATGTAAAGAGAAAGAAAAGTTCAACATCCAGCGATGAACTAACCGATGGGGAAATAGTGTTAACCCTACAAATAGGGACATAACATCAATTCTAGACGTGATGCTATAAAACCAAATAACTTGTCAGCGAAACTGTTCTGGTACAGGTAATGGAAGAACGAGATGAAAAAGGAAAAAGTTGGAAAAAAGGAAAAAGACACAAAATACTCGATGTGAGATACCCTGAAGAAAGATTGGATGCTTTCCCGGTGCATGGTGTTTGTGAAGGCTGCTCGAGCACTCGAATGGGTCAAACTCAGCATTGCTGCAAACGCTTTGACACGTTTTGATGTTCGAGTCGTCCATAATCTTCAAGGCTTGGTTTCCTGGGTTAAATCATTAAAGACGATGGACTACTCGATCACCGAAACGTCGGCAGCAATGCAGAGTTTGAACCGGTCGAGTACCCGAACAGCCTTCACAAACTATGAGATAATATCTTTGTCTCATATAGATCTACAAGTAAATATTGATTGCAGTATAAATATTTTAGGGGCATGAATAGAATGTTACAGACATATTAAGATGGTGGTAAATTAAAAGAATTAAACTTGTTTGACACACGTTGATCGTATTACATGGACATTACACTTTCAATAGTTTTTATGCAGATCTGCAACAGAATCTCTCACATAAGTTTACCTCTGTATGCTTCATTCTTTTCTCCTTTCACGGCTACCATTTTTTTGGTACACGCATCCAATTGCATGTTGTCCTCAGCAATCTTTTTAATCCGCTTCACATTTGGACTTGAGGTCAAATACAAGCTAATAAATGCATTTCTGATGTGCATCCACTTCTGCCCCAATAGGAACCTTTATCTTGATTTGGCTCTCTTTGAAATATCATCTTCTAAAAGGTACTTGCTAAAATCATACTATGTTTTTCAGAGTTCTTGTATTTTAGCCTACACCCTACCAACTAACTTGCCATTGTCCATTCAGCACGCCCTTTTGAATCTCACGTTTCTACCGTATCAATAGAGAACGTGTCCAAACATGGTACGGCCATTTATCCTGTCTCTCAGTCGTAATAAAATATGCAACGTACGAACATGTTTGTACCGTTTGTATTTATTTTAGAAGCCCATGTTACAGTAACTGCATCGCAGAATTTTCTTATGAGCAACTACTCTGCTCCTAACAGCATTCAGTGGTAAGGAAAATTCTTGAATGAAAATCTAGGTTTCCTTGCTGTATTAAATCGAACAACTACAACATGCGTTGTCTTCTGCTCGTATCCACAAAGAATTTATCTGCTCGCATTCATCTGTTCGTGAATGGTTTCATTCATCATTCATCAAATCATTATGATGGTACAGTGGTGGTTTCCTGCCGAGAGGTCACGGGCGCGAATCCAGGAAAGGTTTAAAGGGTTCGCGTTAGGGGGGAAGAGGGGAGCCAGTTAGCAGCATAATAGCAAAATGCTGTACACTAGTAAATGTCTACGTACTAGAAAGAGTTAACATTATACACTAATTTGAATTCACCACGGTATTGTATAGCACGATAAGGATATAGCATGATAAGGATTAGTGTACGATTCAGCAAGATTTATACTCAGATATGCATCTAACTAAAGCCACCTATATTTACCCAACCACCATAATCTTCACTCCTATTCTTATTCCTTGCAGAACGTCAATAAAAGCTATAAAAGCCATACGTCAGGCATTTTATTTGATTAGCGAGCTTCAAGAATTACGATCTAGCTTATTCATGCTCCTTTAGAGCTACAAGATATCCACTCCTTCGCAACCGAAATGGTTAAGGCACCAGTTCGGAAATCAGGGAGTTCCGGATTTGAGTCTCGGTCAAGATGAATGATTTTTTCTCTTGGGAAGTTCTGATTTCGCATCAACCATACTTTTGTAAATAACTCGACCGTAATATAATATTCACAAAATCGCCCAAGTTTTTCAATTTGTTCGTAACAATGGCATAATGATCATGACAACCGTTAAATAATTCGACGCAGACTCAGCAAATTTTTCAACTACGAGTCCAAACCTGCCTCATACTGATCCTATGAACCGGCGGCAGCGTAATTTGGTTAAGTCCCAATAATGGAGAAGTAAAACCGTTTACTTACATTATTAGAATTGGAGATATGGAAGCCCCGAATCGTCTAAATGACTCCATTTCGACCGCTTTGAGCCAATTATGTATTATATTTACTCTCCTAAAAGCTTAAAGCTATAGTAATATGATGGTAGTTAACCGATCCCATGTTAGCAATCTTATGAGCTCGTATATTGTCTGATAAAGCAGGAATAAGAACTGACCTTTTTTATGCCATTCATTACGGCATATTTATTAAACCTTAATTCGGACTGTCAACTAACGCCTTTCCTAGATTTTTTTCAAGGTGTTCTATAAAAGCAAGTTTGTAACTGCCACTATCAATATCTTTATTCACCACTACGTCTCGGTCAAGGTGAATGATTTTTTTTCTCTTGGGAAGTTCTGATTTCGAATCAACCATACGTTTGTGAATAACTCGACCGTAATATAATATTCTCAAAATCGCCCAAGTTTTTCAATTTGTTCGTAACAATGGAATAATGATCATGACAACCGTTCAATAATTCGACGCAGACACAGCAAATTTTCCAACTACGAGTCCAAACCTAGATTCGACCAGCCAAATAAGATTAGAGAGACAGATTGTCGTACCGATAGATTCAAAATGGCATTTTTTCCCCCGTACGATAAGAGAACAGAATAGGCAGCATAGGAAAGGGATAGGTAGGGGAAATATTTTAGAGTATTCTGTAGTGCATGATGCATGTATTAACCCCTCAAATACTATAGATACTAACAATCTAATTGCTTGAGACACTTTAGTTGCTTGTTTGCATGTTAGTAGTGCATGCTTGGTGATCTTCACCCCCTGCCACACACCCTCGCGGTGGCTTTCAGGGTATCGTGTAGATGTAGATGTACGTCATCGGCAAAAAGTATACGTTTAACGTCAAATAAGTGATCCTTGTTATTCACGTAGAGAATGAATAAAAACGCACACATAAACATCTATATGAATGTATACACGCATTTAAGTGCGGATATTATTACAAGCGAACACTCATGCCACATCTAAAAGGTCTTAATGCCGTTACCACAGAATGCATTAAGAAAGAACATAACGAAATCGACTTCGAAATCGACCAAAATTTTCAGTGGTACAACCGACACGACACGTGTGTTAGGTGATGAGGGAGGGGAAGAATTGGAGAGAGGGAGGAGTGATCAGTGAAAGACATCAGGTCCCGGTATTTTGAAGACTTGAAAGAGCCGAGAGTTTGTTAGCGTAAGCATTCTAATTTTATGCCTGGTATCCATAGTACGGGGAAAAATTTAGAATACATGATTCCTTGCGATTATTGTGGATTTTATAGAACAAAAGCGAGTTTAAAAACGGCTTTGCATTGATGACGAGAGATGACAGTTTCTGGAGTAATGAGTGATTCTTGCGAGCTTCACACGGAGATGACATCGGAATAAAGTGAATTTGGAAAAAGACGTGCTGGTTTTGAGCATGTCTGCTAGGTTACCGGAACGTTTGCAGATGATAGAAGCAATTGTGTGAAAACAATGGTGTATTTTACAATGCACGTGGATCCACAATTTTTATAAGCCATATCTCTATCAGCCCAATACATAAACCTTTAAACTACAATCACATCATTCATGACCCTATCTCTACCACAATTCATGAGATTCCTATCCGTGACCTTTAGGTTTGGCGAAGCGTTTCCGTCAAGGCTAATTTAGAATGAAAGGAGGATATTTTTTACTAGCTAACTAGTTTTTAAAACCCAAGAGGAATAACAGAAAGAGCTATAAGAAGATCAAATTGTTAGTTCGATGAAAACAATTTATTGGATGACATTAAATGATGGAATATAGAGATTAAAAGTGATTTCCAATCGTATAATATCTCACCCAAATAAAGCTCATCTGGCTATAATAGCAAAGCATTTTGACATAACGAAACTTGTCCAATCCCATGCTAATGCCATTTAATTCAGAAGTTATGAATTTACGTTTCGTTCTAAATAGAATTATGCAGTAAATAGAATTCTCCATTTGATGAATTCATATTGCACCGTCTGACCTAACTTCTTCGTAAGCCTAATCTTTTTAGACAAACACCACACCCATTCCCGATGCGGGATTAGTATCCATAACCCTATGGTTGAAATTCCGACGTATTAATAACCTGGTTAAGCTCATTTCTCTTTCAATGTGCGTAATCAATACGATGCATCACATCGTCGTCATCAAGTGCTTCGGTGGGATGATAAAATTTATCTATGAAAGTAAGCGGTAATCCTTTTATTTTTTCCTCTGATAAACATTCAGAATTTTGTTGGGTATAATATAGCATCAAACGTACTGTTCACAGTAGTAACAATTCTCATTCCCCACCATAGTCGCCAACTAGCCCCTCCCCTCCCCTCCCACAGACCACCCCCACTTTCAGACCACCTCTTATGCTTTCAAACCTCGTTCCAATTTAACCGTTCCACTGAGACCACGTACTGGAGCGAATACCCCATCGAAAGCACTTCTTTTAATCCACCTCCTCCGCTCTCTCTTTCTCCCTGTCTCTCCTCACTCCCGTCTTCCAATTGGCGCTATTTTTTTTTCGCTTTCACCGCTCGGTTCCTATTGGAATTCCTACAGCGGCACTCTGCCAATCACCGTGAAGCTTGATTTCTTTATACCCCGGCCCTCTCGTGGACGTTGATTAATGAAGTAATCCCCGAACGGGAGTGGAACCCCTGTCGGCCGGCTTGCATTGCGGGAGGGTATGGGGGGGAAGGCAAAGGCAAGCAAGAACGAAAGCAGAGGGCATATAAGGGTGAACAACGACGGGGGAAAGAGAATGAGAGGAGCTCCCCTCCCAGCGGTGGTGGCTGTATTGAGCGGAGAGAACCGCGGTTGAGTTCGCGAGGTCACGGCCCGAACGGGGCATTAATGAGAAGGCGCGGTCACAATAAAAAAAGTTACGAGCCTTCGAGCTGCAATAGTGACTCCATCTTCCAAGGCCTCCCGAACTCTGAGACCACGTAAAAACCTGACAAAATAATTTATAATAATTGAATCCGTGCTTAGTTGTTGCTTGCCCAAATCAATTAATATTACGATAAAAGTATTTTCATATATTATTGATATTTCTGTTTCTGGCTTACCGTCAAAAAGTGAATCGTGTAAAAATTAACTAAGAATCCTCTCAAATTAAACACCTATATATTTACATATACTTTAAGAAAGGTCTGTAGGGAAGTTTAAGGAAAAAAGGTAATTAATAATTTCTCCGCAGCTAAATGGTACGAATTAGCTAATTCATCACTTCCATTGAAGATTTCTATCTCGGTTTCTTCAAACCCTGGAAGAATGGCTCTTTTTAAACTGTAACAGGCCAGTTTTTGATACAAATCGAATTCCTCAGAACACATATAACGAGAACCCCTCATTTCAACCGGAGATGTGTAATTTAATCCACATTTTGTTCGGTATGTAGTGAGCTAAAAATTGTTCACAAAAGCATTTTTCTAAAACCTGACGCACGACCCACTGATTACCCTTCACCATACCAGCACAATTCATGCGATATACACGTAATTGACCCTTATTATTACATTAATTTCTTTTTAGAGAAATCGAGACCCCACTGAATCAGACCTTTGGACGTCCTCACTGGCTCAAAAATGACTTTCAGGCTCAAAGGTGACCTCACTTATTGAAACGAAAAAATAAAATGCGGTCAAAAATGAACGATGTCACTGAGAATTGTACGAGACTTGAGTTTTTAGCAGTTTCAATATAGATATGTATCATAGTCACCCGTAAATACCATCATAAAATACTGTCAATCAATCAAAGACTGAAAATGGCCCATGAGCGGGGAAGGTAGAAAACGAACACGTTTGCACAACACTTTGCTTCGATTTCGACGCACGTTGCCTCCTTGAAAACAGTGCACTGACTGACAACTGCATGCCCTCAATATGTGCACTGTAGAGTCAACGAAGGCCTTGAGTATGGAACTTAAAATACGGGTTAGTCCAAATGTGAAAATAAAGGGTAATATAGGACGACCGGTATTTGGAGAAATTTTAAGTAACTCAACTTGAAAGAAAACTTGTGATAAAATGTTGGAAACTTACAAATCTTCCTCACCTAGATTAAAGTTGTGAAGGTGCAAAACACTTGCTCAGGCGAAGAAGAGTTTTTTTAAGAGATTGCTCATGTCACAGTATATGAAAATCAGATAAATTCTTTTGTTTCAGGCTTATCTTTATGGAATCCAGTATCAGAGAATCTTTATTATTTTGGAAATTTTCCAACTAATTTATCAGATTAAGATGACGTCACCTTAACAATGAATCTAGTGTTAAAAATTATTTAGTTTTGAAAACTAACGTTGTATATCTTATACCATGACCGTAATTTTTACATAAAAATAATATTTGGCATATTTTCTAAATTTGGCGAGACAATATCAATGTCAAGCGATTCCACCTAGGAAAATGGTCATAAAGTTATACGCAAATGACTGGTCATATCACCTTAAAGACCAATGAAGGTAAAATATTGAAAAATGTAGATATAATCAAACTATTTTTGGTTAAAAAAATATCCCTGAATTAAATCAAAATTCCCGTTTATTTATAATGCTTTCTTGGAGCATCTAAAGCGTCCAGAAAACTATCAAAGAATAATGACTCTAAGGTGAAAGGTTTATCCCCCACTACCCACACACTTTAAAGCACTGAAAGGGATAACAAAGAAAATTAATAATCATAAAATGTCTTCATGTTTTCCAGATTACTTAATGAAACTCTCAACCCTATGTATCCATCAAAGAATAGCAATAAAAGTAGAGAATATGCCTGATCCTTGAATAACAAAATGGACAGCCATGGCCTCAATTTTAGCAATATACGGTTAAAAATATTTCCGGAGATAAATTATCCACCAAACTCAAAACAAATCATCTAATTAAGGGGACCTACTTTAATGGATGGATGGAATATTTCACTAATTATTTAAATACACGCCATAACACAGTGATGTAGCTTTGGGTATCAGGTTTTGCGATATTAGTCTAATAACCGAAATTGATGGATTGCACAGGTAGGCTCATTATTACTCATGAACCTAAGGGGCCATTTTATAGCACCGGAGAAACTAATCTGGAGGATGAGTCAGTGACTTTCTTAAGAAATTTGATAAATGATCTCGAACATTACAGGTGTCCATGCCTCAGGCGTACTTCGAACCCACGACCTCACAACCTACTTGAACATTAGAAATGTAGATTTCACTTCCACCCTTAACAAAAATATGATGAAGCTAATCTCAAAGATTGTATGAAAATGGAACCCAAACTGTATTCAGCATTAAACGCTCATGTATCAGTAACATCAATCTCGAGTCGTGAACAATGGTAATTATTAAGCTTACATCAATAGAAACTTTGATGCAGGCAAGTGATAGCAGATTCTTTATCTATCTCGTTTTAAGCAACGGGATAAATTTCAATAGCCGTAATTATACACAAATATTTTAAGAAGGGAGCTTGACGGTAGATGATTTTTGAGGGCCGTAATGGAGGCAATAAATTGGCAAAGAAGAAAGCTTACCATTCCGGTACAATTATTATTATATGCATGAGCGTCTTGCGTAATACTAATAATAATAGTGCAAATTGCGCTTTATTAAGCCAAGAAAATCGTGCTCCACCCTCATCGTGATGTTAATACTTAGTTAATGGATAAGCAAATTTGAAGGCGACGTTGGAAGCATTTAATGCTACCAATGAACCATCATCACAATCATTGATCAACAATCCTAAGAGGAACCACAGAAAAAATACACCGTAAACTTAGTATTCAGGAGTAATTTTCTAGTAAATGGATTCCGCTATTCAGTTAAATTTTTCTTATATTTTTTAACTGCACACCTGTCAAATTCTAACACGACATTCAAGTTTCACCAATAATATTTACCATTATTTCTTTCTTAGCAACCGGCCGCAAACTGTGTTAAATTAAGACAAAGTAATGAAGGATAATCACTCATCCCATATTTTTGTATTGTTTTTCAAAATTCCAGTTATAAATTATACCAAGATTAGCAGAACCACCACAGGGTCGCATTTTTAGATTAAGATTATTCGATTCGTACGTGCAATCGGCGTCTAACATTCGCTTTAGAAACCGCGGACATACGCACAAGCGTCAATTAAAAATTTTCGTTAATAATTGAAGCGTTAATGTTTCCAAGTGTCCACTCCACTCTTCACTCAATGAAATAACATCATTTTGATTTACTCCACAGTGTAACGACATGCATTTCCCAACAGGAACACAGCATTTGGTTTGGTCTTGGAATATGTAGTACCATTTTCCTAAGGAAAAAAATCGAAATAATATCACTGCTTATATAATACTTTAGGTTATCCCCAAAACGTGGAGCCTAATGGAAAGACAATGTGTCATTTGAATCATGTGAAATTATCAAAGAATGTACAAGTGACAAAAAAGGTCAAACTAGTAGTCATGATAAAAGAGTATTGACAAAGGATTCACATTTATGTATAGATAACATTAGATTATTAAAAAACTCACTGAGAGTATCTAATGCACCAATTAGTATCTGTGATGAACAAAACTATTCTTGAATATACGGCCCTGGTCATTATAACTTCAGTCTAAACCAACCTCCTTTGATAGATGAGCAATAAATTTCATAAACTTCAATAAAATCTATTCATTTTTATATCAATTAATTATTAATTTGGACATTACGAAATATTACCAACACAATACGGGTTGGACTACTATAGGATTAGGATTATCAAGTTAGCTTGTGAGTACATGAAATAAATGGTTAGTTGCGAAAATTAAAAATGTCCACCATGAACAAAAATCATGATTTGTAAGATTTTGATCAAGGTGGATGTTATTTTTACACACGGTGTGTGAATATTGTATCGGTCGAATCGTGAACGATGGGAAGAGTAAATGTTTTCTATTAGTGAAAGAGAGTTACCTAGAATACAGATGGTAGGTTCAAATAAGAATGTATTCGAATACAAATTCTCCATTATTGTGAGATCCATTAGTAATCTTTATGATAGTTTTTTTACGCTCCAGGAAGCTCTTAATGAAATTGCTGTCACTAAAAACAGACCGGTCATACGACGCAAGGAGCATCAATTAAGGAGATTCGGCCAAGCAATAAAATATACCACTATCCTGATATTACAAAGGTAACTTATGTCATAGCCTCATTCGACGAAAACTGGCCAATGTCCTCTAAACCTAGTGAATTAATCAAATACCTACACTGAATCAAATGAGAATATTTTGTTACTTTTAGCCAAAACCAAAGCATACCATAATAGCACGAAAGATTTGCTAAAAAACAAAAGTTATTTTATTAGCATCAGTCTTTAGCTGAGATACGGATCAATAAATTAAGAGGCTCTAAATTACTAATCTGTATTGCTAACGGTCATCATGATGCTCTCTGATCGATTCGCCCAACACCCGCACCCTCGGCTAATAACGCACCCCCTCCCATGAACAACTATACTCGAAGAAAAATAAGGCTCGAGGCACCATGGGACGGCATTTAAAGATCGCATGGGCAATTCTAGTAAATCACTTTCAAAAAGTCCCCTCAGGGTCAATATCCACTAAACGACCCCCTTGTGAGGGGAAATATCCTTCTCCCCCACGAGTCTCGAGACCCTCGCATCAATTAAGAGGAGTTCAGGGAAAGGCGCAGGGGGAGGCGAGATGAAAATTGAGAGAGAGAGAGAGGAAAAGATATAAAGAGGAAGAAAAAGGATAAATGAGAGAGAAGCCGTCCGCACCGCTGAATGGAAGAAGAGGAAGGAAGCGGAGAGAAGAATGGAGGTTGGGGAAGAGAGTGATTGGTCGGCATGGCAACCTCAGCATCCCCTCCTCGACCCTTTCATTCCACATTTGCCTCATCAAAATCCCAGCACGAGCCGCGGGAGAGTAGGAGAAGGTAGAGGCGGGGGATTTTCGGGAAGAGGAGAGGAGAGAAACCCGGGAGTGGGAAGGAGTGACGGGCGAGAAGGGATGGGGGGATATGAGGACGGAGTTGGAGGGGGGGAGTGAGGCAGCTTTCATACTGGCGAGGAAGATAGGCCCAAAGGGCAATATAAGGGGGGTTTATGATTTGTGTGTGGCCCATAAGGCACTCCTCAGCCCGAAGCGACGCATACAGAGCCCACCCCTTTTCAACCACCGCATTATACTCGCCGCCTCGTAAGTGGCGTGAGAATGACCCGCCTTAATCTTCCGAGGGAAAAGACTTTTTCAGGGGACAGGCGAAGTGAGTGGGGGTGGGATTCCCTATGGGAGGTTTTGTCCAAAAAGGTTGGGCGAGGGAGGAGGGGAGGAAGACGAAGCATAAGAAACGGCAAAAAGGATCTAAGGAGTGCAGGTGTGGAAGGCAGACATGGCGAGGAAATATTCCGTGGTTTACCGGAGGAGAGGAGAATGAGGTGGGTATTTGAACGCCAGAGGCGGAGACGCAGGATGTGCCTCTCGAAGGAAAAGTGAGTCGAGCGATGGAATAGGAGAAAAAAATTTCGGGGAAAATTTTGCATAGCGTACTGTATGTACCCAGAGAGGAGCAATTAGTTTCCAGAGCCCAATTCGTGGTTTGACAGAAACATATTGAACGTAATATAACGTAATATGATGAGTAAATGGTGGAAATACCTTAAATCTTAAAGAGGAAATGAGAGGATAATGATAATGGATAAACAATGATCTCAATCCGCCATATATTGAAAACTATGCATAGGTACACAGCAACGGTATACGTATGCTATGTACAATGCAAAGGTCTCTCTGGGATACGATACCAATCATCGATTCGACGTTTGAAACAACATGGTAAATATTATGGTAAATTTCCTAGTTATGTAGTTACTCTTATTCATCTCCGACATATGATTACCCGCAGTCACGAAATAAAGTGTTTAGCCGTAAAAAAAAACTTCCTCTCCAACTTTCAGTTGCTTCACTCTTGATATTCTTCAGTCAATGACTAAATCACGCTACATAAACTTGCCATTTTCATTCATCTAAATCATTTACGCCATTCAGTCTTCTCTCTCCGTTTCTTTATATGTTTGGCTAATGAAATGAATAGATTTGTAGAATACAACGAATTTGCTGCTGGTATCGGTGTCCGATCAAATATATCGAGACTTGAGAAAGGTCTCAAAAAAGGTGAGACACTACCGAGGACATCAGTGCATTAACCCAAGCGGAAACACCACTAGTAGTAGAAATATTTATCTCTTTCATATCATTGTTATTTTTCCTCGTTCAATGTAACTAATATGTCAACTTTCATTTCCTCCACCATCCACAAACCCAAAACTTTTCTTCAGTACGCAGGATTCAAGTATTCCGTTCTTCATGGATGTTACAACTGTAAAATTATATAATAATTTATATCGCAAGATCACCTTGTCCAACAGTCGTTGCAATGGAAAAAGACCTTAGCCGATGATATAAAGTATTAAAACAGTAACATATAACCATCAACTCCATATAAGATGCAATTGTTACGAAATTCTATAACATAACATCTACATCTACTTAATACCCTCCGAGTCACCCTCGAGAGAGTGTGTGGCAGGTGGTGAATATCACAAACATGCACCACTTTAATGTATCTGTGAGCTGCAATGTCACTAATTCATGGCAACATGTAAGATATAAGAGTCACGTGAAACTAGGTTGTTAGTATCTACATAGCAATTAAGGGATTACTGGTTGTACAAACATTTCTCTAAATAAATTGACCTCTATTTCCCTAGCATACATGGGTCAGTAATGTTAATCTTGCATTAAGCACTACAGGCTACTCTATCAATCTTTAAACTACCTATCCCTTTGCTATGCTACCTATTACGTTCTCATATGGTACGTGGGAAAAATAACATTTTAAATCCATCGGTACGAGAATCCATCTCAATAATCTCTCATTTAGCAGTGTGTGCCTGGTTGATGCATAGACGTTTCCTTGAATTAGTAGCATTGAACCTCTTGGCTGCATGCGCGTAGTGCATATTTAGTGATCATTCACCACTCTGCCACACGCCTTCGGAGTGGCTTGCAAGAAACTCCGATGAAAGAAGAAACAAAGAAACATATATGAAACAAGTCATCATCATCATCATGGATCAACAATCCTAGGATTGGTTTGACGCAGCTCTCCACTCGATTCCTCTTTCGCCCAACCTCTTCATACTGACGCAACTCCTCTCTTTTACATCCCTCACAACCTGTTCTATATATTGCATAAGTATTACATAGCATATATGACATATTAGATAAGAAATATGTATTTTTAGTAAATACATTTTCGTAGCTGTCTTGGGGAGGCAACCGACAGTTAAGGTCATTAGCTCTTTAGGATATATAGATAGGATATGGTTAAAAGAGGTGGAATTATTCAGGGAACAACTGAGAAGAGATATGGAAAGACAATAGAGAGTAATTTGGTGTCGACATTAGCTTTCTTTGAGTAAAAGTCGCCAAATACTACAACGGAACATAATTTATTAAAAATCATTCTTCAACGGCGCTTAAAAAAAAGGTATGTGCTAGCAAAAGGCGATAGGCGATAAGGAAAATATTTAAATGAGAGAGTTGGTCAGCATTAGAATATCAACAAAAAATCGCCCAAATCTCCAAAAACTAAACGCTATGCATTCATCATAACATAAACATATTTTATAAAAAACCGAATGGCAATTTTTCAGCATTGTACAAATTCTATCCATAAACAAGTCAAAAATTTTTCTCTGGGTTTGTTTCTCACAGCTTCCTCCACTTAGATGTTCTTCTGAACTTGGGAAATACCCACGACGATCTAAGCTTTATCTACACAAACCAAATGCCTATTTTGATTCGCATTTATATTTCAAAGAAACATTTCTCAAGGAACGGCATGTACCATTTCCTGTTTCAAACCGATGTAAGACCGGATCTGCTTTTAACACAAAACTTAAGAGCTAACCGTTTTTACTTGCCAGAGTGAGGGAAATGAGCAAATGCCAAGCAGGAAGATGTGTAAGTTGTTCGCCACTGGATAGAAGCGGACCACGCTTTGATTACGATCCGCACTCCTCCTCTAGCCGCATTAAAGGGGGTATTCGAAAGCTATTGGGGAGGGTTGAAAATACTACCTAAGGGCGGCATGCACTTATTCAAGGTTGATATACTCCTCGAATGCTGTAGCTACTAAGGGGCATTAATAGATCCCTGAGATACGCAGCTAGGAATGGTGTATTAGCGAACCACATGCCCATGAGGGATTGAACTGGATAACAGGAATGAGCGACACCGATCAAGGAAAAGAACAGGGTGGAGGAATCAAGAGCATGAAATTATTGCTTCATCGGTATCGCCAAAAGCCCAAAGGGAAACGTAAACCGCTATTAGATCACGTTTTTCGACGACGGAACGAAAAATCCAAAACATAACGCATTATGCCTTTCAGAGGAGGTATTTCTAAGGCTTGGGGGAAATTGAAGAGGATTTGCTCTTTGTTTTTGGATAAAATCAATCCCACGATTCAAAATTGCCCAAAAAACTAGGAGGCCATAAAAATGAAAGAAAAAAATACAAAAAAGGAAATGATATGTGTAAGTAATATGGTTCAAACTGACCAAGGCCTGGGAGACTAATGGAATATTTACTCTTAACTTTTTTTAAATTTTTATCTTCATACATGTTTGATCCCACATTGATATTCACACTACGAACTTTCTGCACTCAGCCAGGCGATTTAACCGATTTAAAAAATACAACTGGAATTGTTGTGAAGTTTTAGAAGATAGTGAAAGTATAAGGAGACAGGAGAAATTTTTTTCCGACGTATTCAACACTGTTTGGAATAACTACAATTAGTCAGACGAAGACGAGGAATTGATCTTACTTAATAGCCGTCTTAACTAAGATTCAAATTCATATTTTTCTATCTGTAATAGAATCTTTCTAAGTTCTATCGAATTATAACTTTTTTTCACTATTCTCATTTTTGTAATCAAAGGGTAGAAAATGTTGACACGGCCATCCAGCGCGAGAAACATAGCCTTCTTATGACTCCATTTCCATTCATGTCAGGACTCCATGAATTCGTATGACTCCATTTCATGACCAAAATGTGACTACTCTCCACTTTTCGGCACAAATTAAATTTGAGCATTTAGTGAGGAATTATCTCATTTGAAACGGTTTGATGAGAAACGAGCATGTAATCCATATCATTTATGTAAATGCTTAAAGAAAACCACCCAGAATTCACTGGCCTTCTCAAACTCTGTAGGATGCAATAACGAACTAGCTGGTCATCTCAGAACAAAAAAGAAAAAACCTTTCAAAAATTAAAGACCGAAGATTAAAGCTCGTTCATCCATGTAAATCTATTTTAATTGTGGAAGTATTATGTAGTTTTGAAAACAAATTTTAATCTACAGCCATGGAACCGGAAAAGGGGGTATAGTATTAAGTTATAGAGACAAAATAGTGAAAAATTGAAAAGCGGCGTAGGTTCGCTTGACTCCGTGCAGAATCACGGGCGTGGCAGGAATGTATGGGAGATAGCATTCATTGGTGGAAAGAGAGGTCGGAATAGAAAATGGTACTCGCATAGGATCGGAGAGCCAGTCTGGGAGGTAGGACTAGTCTACAGCCAGCGTGGAGAGGAAGAGGAGATAACTTAGGCGGACGGAATGGAGGGAATCGGGAGGAAAGGGGATTCTGAATGAAAGGAGAATTGAATGAGGATACTTGGAAGTCTCCCTCGACGTCGTGACCACACGAGAGATAAAGAAGAGAGGGGGTAAGCGGGAAAGAAGGTTGGGAAGCACAATAACAAGCGGGAGCTCAAGAGGAGCAGCCTGGTAGATTGAAAGGTGTGGTAGCAATGAAGTTGGGAAGATAACTGCCGAGAGGATGCGGACGGAGCTGTGAGGAGAGGATGATCTGAGATGAGTGCGGCGCACAGGGAAATTGCCCTGAGTGAGAGAGTATGTAACGACCCGAAGGACAGGTGCGTTAAAATGGCGGAGAGAGAGTGGAAAGTGAAGGAAGAGGAGTGAGAGAGAATCTCAAGAGGCGCAGAGAGACAGCAGCAGGCCAGCAGCTACTGTTTTAAGAAGATCCCTATCGGAAAAGGCGTTCGACTCGAGGTCCGCCTCGTCCTTCGCCGTTGTCGGAGCAATAAGGAATAGCGATGTGGCATAGGGGGGGAGGTAAGGGATTGGATCGAAGCAGTCGGGGATGAAGAGTTTGTGGGGGGAGAAGGGGGGAGAAGAGGGAATGGATGCGTGAGGGGGTTTTCGAAGGGTGCTCACAAGATAACGAGGACTGAGAATATAACAGGAGGGGGGTCGAAAGGAGCGAGCGAGAGGATGAGAGAGCATGGCGAGGTGGGCGGAGAGTGAATATGCGGGAAAGGGATATGACGGCGTGCGTGTGGGAGTGAATAGGGAAAACGCCGGACGGGAAGGGGGAGAAAAAGGTAGGGAAATGGTGGTGGGGTTAGAGAGTAAATAGGAGAGGGGGAAGAGAAAATGGAGAAACCGATGTGAATAATATAAAGGAATGGAGGGGGGAAGGGTGGTATTGGTCTCTCGGGGGGGGAGACGCTCTAAGTGGGAGGGGGAGGGAGGAAAACAGGGGGGACGGATGTTTTCGGGTTGTCGTGTGTAGGAGGAAGGACTGGGGAAGCTGAGTTCGGCTCGGAAGCTCGGAGTGGGAGGACTAGTATGGGGAATGGTCGGGGGAATTGGTAGTGGACGAGGTGACACCGGTGGCAGCAGCTACCGTCCCATGTTATAGCACTTGTCGAAAGACGGAGGAGGCTGATGAGGGAACCTGCTGCTGAGTGGGGAAAAGCCAGAAATATCGTTTGTTACACTTCCCGGGCTGCTTCCATCTTTGTAATATTGTTTTAAATCTCGTTTTCATTCTCCAGTGAATTGGAGCCAATTCATATTAAAAAAGTATCCATGATATGGAAAGTTTCAACATTTTTTCCTTCACGATATATATTCCTGGTTTCCCTTAATTTGTTCAATAAAAATAATTAAGTTAGTTGTTTCCCTGCACTATATATATAAAGCATTTTACACGGGGATAAATATTATTTCGATCGGAGTTGGTCTCCCAAATACAATAATAAGCATGCATTAAGATAAAAGTGGAAAATCTAATTGCAATAATTTTAAGTGTTTCCAGAATTTCCCCTTTTGAGGGTCCTGAACAAAAGCCATCCCAAATCTTGATTTATCCATTTGACCGTATTCTGCGCAACGTGGTGGAACAGCATTTCAGGGATTAAATTTAACTGTACAAGTTATACTGTCAACACATTTTTAATGTACCATCTAACACACAACACGTGTTGAAAGTAAGATGGTACATTAAATACAGGTAAGTTATATTTAATGCATGTACCATCTGTGTAAATCTGTGACAGTGTATAACTGCTCAGTTCACATTCATAATTTCAACACGTGTTGTGTATTAGATGTACGTTAAAAATGGGTGGACAGTACAACTTGTGCAGTTTAATTTAATCCCCTGATTATTCCACTACAGAAAACTAATTTCAAACGCTTGAATTAAACGACTATGGAGTTTCGAGTCGGAGGATGTTGCATGAAGAATATAAATGGGAATAAACATCATGGAATAAACATTTAAAACATAAACTTCTCAATCCAGAACAACACAAGGTAAATTACGTACTTCGGGATACCTCCTCAAATCCAAGCAAGCATTCCACTCTTCCCCCGAAAAATTACATAAATTCACCATATCCGTAGTCCTTCGTGGATAAAAGTTAAATTGCAATAATTGTGCTTATTGAGTAAGGACATTAATTATTTTTCTGAAGAGCAAACTTTAGAAGACAGTGATTAAGGTTAAGATAGAAATTAAGAGTGAAAAAATAATAATAACCCTCCATTGACAGTAAATATCTGTGGAAACTACATCAGAAATGTTTACTAACTAAATCATATTGTATCGTTACATGGCACTTGTGTCTAACCTTTTCCATTTAGTAAATTAGCTGCCTCATAGAAATATATATTTTCTTGTATATATTACACCCAGGATAGAGGAAAAGATTGTAAGATAATATATTCACAATCACTAATTTCCTTTCCGAAAACGTTTCTGCTAATACTAATCGAAAATATCCACGAAAGTGCTTAATTTTCCATTCATGAAGGCAGAATAATTCATTATTTCAAATAACCAGTAATATCGATGGTTATTACTTTAACTAAACAGCATTTACCATACATATTTCTCACGGCAACATGGCATAGGTTTTTACGAGAAATATTCATACAATAACCTACAAGGTTTAGGTTCATTAAAGGCCAATCCCTTTTTTTTAATGAGGTTGAATATGCAAAGTAATGTCACACTCATGGACATATAAATTGCCTAATAGAAAAACCAATAACCTTTTTCCTAAGACATACCTCTGCATGTTTTACCCACGATGACTCGAGACACCACGTCAGTCGCCTTCCTCGTCAGAATGGTTCTTTCCGTTACATGCCGTCCTCACCTGAATAAAGTGGTTCTCTCATTTGCCTGAAAGAGCGAGCAGATTAAGCCATCCGTTATAATTAAACTCGTCTCCGATTTCAGCGACAGATAAACAAAAGGCGACCGGTGGGCAGTAACGCCCATACTCGTGGCTCAATTACCACGTTTTCCTCGGGCTAATTAAAATTCAGCAACCCAACCCGTCCTCTTTCGCATCACAAACTCTCTCCACATCCCAATCCCCTCTTTCTCAGCAGCACCCTCGGCTACCATCTCCGTTCCTCTCCCTTTACACCGAGGATCCCGCATCGAAAATTAAATAAATAATTGTAAAATATAGTGTTGATCGACTCTCATCCTTCAGACAGCAACGTACCCGAGAACAGGGATACGGGATGGGATTTCAGAACATACCGCGGCTGGGATAAGAAATTTGATACTCTGCTAGAGATGAAAAATCATCTTCAAAAATTATGTCTCACCCGTGTTAGGAAAAATATCCATTCATTATTTTTTTTCAAATTCAAATGAGTCTCGATTTTCTCACTCCTTTAACCTTGGCCTTAACATAATTGGGTTTATAGCCAATACTGGAATATGCTTATAGATTTATTCACATATTTTTTCATGAGCACTTCAACTCTTTTAATGACATTCCGTTACTTCGATTCATTACTGTGATTCTGCGCAATGCTTACGCCTCTTGATCCCAATTTATTCGCGCCAAAATACAATTTGTAATGCGACGAAATTTAGCCTCCAATCAAAAATATTACGTACCAGACCTTAATTTCAAATATGAAATTGAGGAACAACACATTTGCCTTTCAAACGCATAAAGGTTTCTACGAAATAATTTACGTCCTAAATATTTATTTAATTTTTTAAAAGTTTTATTTAGAATGTGGTCGAATATTTAAGGCAAGTTGAACTTTAAAACGAATAAAAATAAATCTCAGATATGTTTGATAGCGATATCACTTACTCATTACATAATTTTCAAAAATGGTCCATTTATTCTTCACATATTTTTGTCAAAAAATTAAACATGAAACGGCAAAACGTATGATGAAGTTAGTATTCATCCTGCTCATACTGCTTACCCATTTTTCGCACTGGAAAGTGGAGCAAGTAACGAATAAAGGTAAAAAATATCCCAGCCTAAGTGCTCATTATCTAGTACCTTGAGAACTACGGAAAACGAGTCCTTTCGTGACACAAGCACCCTCAGGTAAGATTAAAACTATAACAGGTTTAGAATGCAATGCAGTCCAAACGAACGTGTAGTAACTCCTGAGAAATTTTCTGCTTTAAATCTTAAGAAAAATTACTTGTCATTCAGGATGCAAGGATAAGTAAACTAATAAAATTATAACTCCAAACATCAAATGCTTATGAAATCCCAATCCACATGGTTATTTTTCCAATTCCGCTATACAATTCAGGAACGCGGTATAGGAGAGATTCTCAACGAAAGGGTTCATCAAAATGTCACGGTCGAACGCCACGTCTTGGATCACCAAGCCGATAAAATATCAGAAGATAGGACAATCAATTACAGTGCTAGAGAATCACTAGAGGTTGACATTCTAGACAAAGAAGACAACATTGGATGAAGGGTCCATTTCTCTGGGTCTGAATCACTTCATCTGTCTTATCTGTGTAGCGCTCTCATTCCTCGAAAGCATGCCAAATGACGCTTTAGATCAATTTTTAATTTATTATCAGCTGCTCCTTAATAGTCAGAAACGTTTACTGCTAATTGATAGTAGCAAATAGAGATTTAATGCATTAAAAAATAGGTAAAAGCGATAGATTACTGATGAATGCGTTCAAAACATAAATATCAAGTAGACCGTTATTGCATGACATTAGGAGATAAAAACGAGTTGTGTTAAGCAGTTTCTCAGAGAATTGTACGATAAAATAGTGGTAAAGTGAAATATTTTGTTTTAAATAGAACAGTGGATGAGCATAGGAAGATGGGAACTTCATGAGAATTAAAGGTCGAAAGCTATATTCCACTTCAGGATAAAATTCCTATAATTTTAGCAAATATGAGCGAGTTAGAAGAATTTTATTTAAAGACATTATTTCATTGACAAAATTTTTAGATTATTTAGAGAAAAAAATGTTTCAAAATAACAATACATGTACTTTTCATTCGTTTTAATAGTGGAAATGCGTGGTTCATCACCTAGGTGTCATCATCAGACTGAAATAGTCATCTCTGAGTAAAGTATGTTCTTGAGAAAAGATAAGACAAAATATTGCAGCCCATATTAATTTCTAAAGGCCTAATCAATCAGTTTAGCATGATAAATGGAAGGAAATGAGGAGTCTTTATAAAAAAATGCTTTCATTAATTTATAGATACATGATGGAACATAAATGAAGAAGCTTACGTAAATGTAGCGGAATGAAAATTCTTCACCTTTCCTAGCTTCATTTTTAAGTGCATTTTTCTTCTGACACATTTTAGCTATTTTACAAAAATTACACAGAATACCGCCACAGCACCATTTTATTTCGTTAAATCGATTTCTTCAGGGCTCGCAACGCAGCAAATCAAAGCAGCCGGCTGTAGACAGACGCTATTGGCTTAGCAAACACACATGCGCAACAGAATATCTACAATGAGCACGCGCGTTAGCAACACGTCGCCATTTTATAGGATTGGATCAATGGTGGAAAATCAGGTCTTTAGCGTACATTTTGAAACTACAGGAAAAATTCCGATTTCCGGTTCAAATAATAAATATTTGACAAATGCAAAAACGTAAAACTTCAATATTCCTAACTTTTTAACCTCAGTATTCAATATTTTTCAGAAAATATCTAATGTTAGCTTCTTGTCTCAACGGTATTCATTAAATATTACATTCTGGATACATATTTACAGACGAAGAGCGATAGCACGACTGAAAATGATGTCATTAATCAAAAATGTGATTCCACACATGAACATTCCATTGATGGTTTTCGCTACAACTACCTAAGATAAAACCACCATTAATAATGTTAGTAAGAGTAACCGGATTTACACAATATATGTAAAAATTTCTTTTGTATCGTTGTACTATTTCGCTCACCCTCTCCATGAAGATATTCCACCATGTTCAGCGCGAAACAATCTACTCCATTTAGTATGCTTGTAATAACTAAAATATTTGTCATCCTACACAGTTCCACTGACGTTATATTTAAATGAAACCGATAAGAATCTTAATTGCAATCCTATTTCCTGCGAACATAGGTACCGTTCCATGTACTAAATATTCAACAAACGAGAGGTATTTAAGCTCGAATCCCATTCAAAAAAAGTATAGCTACTTATAGAACTGATATAGGATACTTGGAGAACCGAAGAATATTCAGTAGAGATCATAGATTCGGCAAAAATTTTAAAAAATCAGCCGAGCATTTCTTCTAACTTACTAAAAACGTAGAGCACTGTGGTACTTCATGCCACATCGTTACACATATATAGCTTCTTGCCTCTTTTAAAAAGGCTATTTTTAAAGGAATCTTGGTCAAAACAACGATAACATCAAGACCTGATGTACACCGTTACATGATAGGTTATCTTGAATTCAGATTAACCTCGAAGCATATAAGGGCTTCTGAGGTGTGTCAGCGGCGTACTACTTGTCACTGTCTCTCAGGAAACTGCGCCCCAAATACTTCCTTAGTGCACCTTCATTTTCTCTAAATGCTTTTATTATTCACTTGTACGCTGCGGCAGACACCGGAAGATGCATGCTTAATTCAAAGAGTTATCTCATCTCTTGCCCACGTGTCTCTCCATGGAATGCAGCCATGTTTGACCATTTGACTGCTCCTGCATCTCACAACGTTGTGACTACTCAACGAAAATAACATATCGTTCCGTCTAATTGCGTTAGCTGACTCTATGGGTGACTTACTCGAGAGAAATATCATTTTTTAGGTTTTTTTTCATTATTTTAACAATACTGAGGCAATTGTTCCATTCTTGTGGTAAAAAGTACACACGTATTCATCTACAGCCAACCCATAAAGCCTCGAACAAATTACATGGCGTGTGGTAGTGTGTTGAAGGATTGTAATGGGGTACTGATATGGAGAGGTGAGTAAAATTTAATACAAAATATGGGGATAAAGATTTTACTGGGCGGTTTCATTTCCCTCAACAGAGTTCAAATCCATTGTGGAGTACCTATATTTGCATTAGAGTTTCAGTGGGGATACATTTGTACCCTGTACTTAATAGCCAATTAGGTACTTGGAGAACAATTTTAAATAAAAATGCTTGAGTTGAAGAATAAGGAAATATGAGAGAACTTCGTGTGGTGTCCAAAAGTATGGATACTTCTTTCCCGATATTTCTTTCATTATCACTAACGCATTGACTTCTTGAGGCCAATTTTCACAGTAATGATCACAACGGTCCTCCTTGTCAGTTGGGATTGGTGATTTAAAGCAAAAGAGGGGTCTCGAAGAGTGGCAATCACTTTTTCGCCTTGCAACTAAAAAAAAACGATGATGGGAATTCCCGCTCTTGAGTTCGGAGAATTCCGGAGAATTCGGAGAATTGAGGTCATTCAGCTCTACACACATTAAAGAAATTAAAAAAAAACAAGATAATGAAGTGTTCTCTAAGCTATAGTTTGCTTTTGCTAGTTAGCTATATTACTTTGATGCATTGATTTGGGTAGTATTCTCGGTTTTAAGTAATACATTAATTTGTAACCCATGTTTAAAGAGAGTTGACCGGTGTAACTAAAGTATATGTAGGAATAGGTACACAAGAATAAAAAAGTCAATTTGGAATGTTATTTCACCGTGTACCTATTTGTTACTCTTTACATCCGGAATTTATAACATCATTCCTTTACCCTCATTTTTCACACAAAATAAATGTAGAATTAAAAGCGTTCATCTTTTCACCGATCAACAGAAGACCTGGAGAAGCAATAATTACTTTAAATAGTAAATATTTTGCGTCGTATATTTTCTTAGCACAGTTTTTTCACTGATACTCTCTAAATGAGACGAATAGTACAAATAACAAATTACCCAAGAAGGAAACAAACGATATTGGTAACCATGAATATTAACAGCTACAATTATGCGATTTCGACATTCTTTCAAAATAGCTAAGCTTTCCTGCATTTATCACATAATAGGACAGGGTAAAACTGGATTCTTCTCATTTCCTAATCCTAAAAAAGTCAAGATTCCATCTCGCTGTTCCTGATAGACCGACCAAGCAAAAGTATTCAATGACACATAAGTTCAGAATTGGCATTTATTTCAGCTAAAGAAAGCGAGTAAGATACATGAAAACAAATCTCACACTGGAGATCTCAAAATCTTGTTCCAGAGCGCTAAGGGTCCATATTTTCTGGTAAGCGAGTCATTCTAGGTTTTGAAAAGGATTCAATTTAGTAAAAACTCGGATTTCATTACAAGAAAATAAGAGACGACTTAGATTATAGGGCATCGTAGGTCATAGTAATGATAGCAGCAATAAGATCTATATTTAATTGGGGCCAATAGACACATAATACCAATATTTATATTCGTCCAACCCCTGGATAGAGAATATCCAAAAATCCTACCAAAGTTGACTAAGCAGATAAATATGTTTATTCTGTAGCTAATTTGATTTGAGAATGGGAGCGGTTCATTTTCATGCGATATTTCTCAACGCATGAAAGTGAAAATAACTAATCACCCCGTCACATATTAACTTTCGAGTATTTCGGTATCATTCCGCAGTATCAAGGTAAACCGTACTTGGCTGTGATACTACTTTTGTTAACGCATCCAATTCTCCTGAAACGAAAGAGAGTGAAAAGGAAAACAGTTGGAGAGGGTTCTCGTGAAATCCACCTCGGTTTGAAACTCTTTTTAGAGCATTTCGAGGGAAAGATGAGTGAATGGCAGAGATATTCTTCGAAACAAAATTACGTAATTATGGCTACAGTGGATTTGGTGAAACTTCCTCCGTTCAAGCTGCGGTGAAAATGGATATCTCTTATAAAACTGCAGACCAATAAGTAGTTCATGGCAATAACAGGATGTTTTTTTAGTTTTCAAAGTTATCTTAACAGCAAGATTTCGTATATTCAACAGAACCTTTTTCATCACTAACGTAACAAGCAACCTACGTCTTACTAGCAGTTGTAATTACCCACACTATGCCCTTCTTTACTTCCTAAAACAGGCTTGATACTTACTCGAACTGTTTGATCGCTAATCAATAGCCAAGCTACACGGGCGGCTTCATATTTAACCTTAATTAGGCGATTTCCAACAAAGGTTCAACGGAGCGAATAATTCAGTGATTCAATTTAGATTCTCCGAGCCGTTTCCTTGCTCACATCAGCCTCTTCAAAGCAGCCAAAGGATCACATATCCAATCCCCGCTTTATTAATAGCGAGGGGAAAGGGAAGAGGTGCTTACCGATATCGCCATGCTTAAGAATCCCTTGGGGTTCTTTAGGCCCAAGCCTCAACCTCGGTGGTCACCACCGAGAGGCATTTAAAAAAAAGCTTAAAAACAGCTAAAATAAAATCACGCCGGATGCCTGGGGTTAACTCGGAGAGAATAGGACGATAGCGATGCGCCCGAGCGGGAGGAAAGGTATTCCCTTTTGAGAGTAATGGGGGAGGAAAGAGAAGGAAAGTTAGCCGGACGGTTCAGCACCTCCTCTCTACCCAAAACCCACCCTCCCACCCGTCCCCTTCACGATCATTCGCCTCATATCTCCTCCTCCTCCAATTCGAAATAAAAAGCCACCCATGGTTTGACATTCCCGATACACGAAGCACCAATTTAAAGCCGGAAGAGGCACGTTGTCATTAGGGAAAGAGGAGATGGGGAGATAGTTGAGGAGTTGAAGGCGACGTTGGATGTGAGGTTGGCGGGCACTAAGGAATGGGAAGAATGATGGGAGGGCTGAAAGGAGCGGGCCGGGGGTGAGGAGGGTGAGGTAGCGAAGGGTGGCGATGGTTTTAGAAGGACCTGGGGAAATGAGTTGGGCAAGGAATGGAGGGGTGGCCGGAGATTAACACTGGGATGGCCGATAGGAAAATGTGATACTCGAAAAAAAGCACAGGTTGGCATAAAGTGCGTTGTCGCCTATTTTAGAATCTCATATGGACAGAATTTTCTGAGAGGTCCTGCAAATTAATACAGCAAGGGATTTAATCCTGATCTTCAAAGATTAAAATGCTACTCCTCATTTACGCATAACCAGGTACGAACAAATCATCAGGCCACGATCCAATCTCTTCAAGATTATATAACATTAGCTTCTGAAATATCCCCCTAGCTACAGATAATATTCAATAAAACACTTAAGAACCACACAGTATCCAAGCATTGGAAAGTATCTAACAGTACACCTATTTTAAAAGATGTGATATGGAAGAACCTAGTAACTACAGACGCATTTCACTCACGTCAATATCCTGTAAGGTACTTGAGCATGCAGTAGTCAGTTCGACCATGGGGACATTTGGATGGTCAAGGATTACTCATAAACAGCCAATATGAATTCAGGAAAGGTAGATCTGACGACTCAATTCGCTTTATTCGTACACGACATTTTAGTCTAAGGCGAAAACAGTACTGCAGTTAATGCGATATTATTAGATTTTTAAAGGCATTCGATAAAGTCACTAATAATGAATTATTCTTAAAGTTAGAGAGCTCTGGAATAAATAAAGACATTTTATAATGGATTAAAGAATTCTTAAGTGGGCGAGAACAGAGGATTGTTATAGATGGTATCATGTCGAGCACAATCAAAGTCACATCGGGAGTTCCCCATAATAACGTAATAGGCTTGCTTCTATTTATTTTATACGTTAATGATTTGCTCACTTTAGTTAATAGCAAGCCTAGACTTATTGTAGACCACATGGGAGTGTACAGGGGCATATCAAAATAAGAAGATAGGGAATCGCTTAGCAATACTTTAGATGTAATTCAAGAGTGGTACGACAAATGGAAGTTAGAACTTAACCTTAAAAAGTGTGTAGGTATTAATTTTTGGAAGAGGAATAATTCGATATAGTGACCCCATAGCATTAGTAACACGACAATCTAAAGCGTTGAAACCATAAGGTACTTAGGTATAACAATCACCAAAGATTTATCGTGGAGAAAGCACATCTTCAATATATACGGCCGAGCCAAGAGAAAGCAACGATTTATTAAAAAGGTACTTGGGAAATGTGACGAGAAAACAGAAGAGCGACTTTACTTTTCACTAGTAAGTCAACATGAATATGCAGCCAGTTTAGGAGATCCGAATGAATTAGGTTTGATCAAAGAGCAAGACAGTGTGCAATGTAGAGCAGCATGGTTTGTTAAAAGGTGTTCATCATCATCGGTCAACAATCCTAGGATTGGTTTGACGCAGCCCTCCGCTCGATTTTTCTATCGACTAACCTTTTCAAATTGACGTAACTTCTCTCTTTTACATCCTTCTCAACTTGCCCCATATACCTTATACGAGGCCTGCCTTTTCCATTCTTCCCGTTCACTTTTCCCTCGACGATTGACTTCATCACGCCATCGTGTCTTAAGTCGTTGTCCCGTCTTCTTTTTAAGGCTTTCAGTAGACATCTCTTCTCTCCCACTCCTCTTAAGACTTCTTCGTTTGTTACTCGATCGATCCATTTTATCTTCATCATTCATCGGTAGCACCACATTTCAAATGCTTCCAGCCCGGACTTATCTGTTGCTGTTCTTGTCCATGCTTCGCTGCCATATAGTAGAATGCTCCAGAAATATGTTCTAAATATAGGTTTCTTCCCTTCCACGCTCGTATTTTCATCTGTAAGCAGAATCTTCTTCTGGTAAACTGCCCTTTTCGCTTGGGCAATTCTACTGGCAATTTCTCTTTTACTTCGTCCATTGCTGGTTACTCGGCTTCCCAGGTAACAGAACTCTTCCACCACCTCCTCCAATTTTTGTCTTCCTAGTTTAACATTGGTCCTGGCTTCCTTTCTTATAGTGCATACTAATACATTAGTTTTCTTTTTATTGATCTTCAGATGATATCTTGTCATTGTTCTTTTCATATTTCCTAGCGTCTTCTTTAAATCTCCTTCTTTTTCTGTCATGACTGCTATATCATCGGCGAATCGTAGCGTGATGATTTTCTCCCCATAGATATTCACTCCCGGAGACTTTACTTCGACTGCTTGGATGGCTTTCTTGATGTAGAATTTGAAAAATACGGTGGACAGTGCACAGCCTTGCCTCACTCATTTCTTTATGCTTGCTTCTGCACTGCTGGGTCCTGACTTTGATTTGATCTGATTTGACTTTGGCCACCAGGTTTTTATACAAGCTGTGAATAACTCTTCGGTCATTGTATGATACTCCAATTTCTTTCATAATTTTTAGCATCATCTTCCAATCCACGTTGTCAAATTCCTTCTCCAAATCTACAAATGCAATAAACTTCGGTAGAATCTTCTCTATTCTCCCCTCTATGAGTAGCCTGAGGGCCAAAATCGCTTCTCTTGTGCCCTTGTTTCTTCTGAACTCGAATTGGTCCTCATCTAGGAACTCCTCAGCTTTTCTTTCTATTCTTCTATAGATGATTCTCGTCAATATCTTCGAGGCATGTGTCGTCAGGTTTATGGTCCTAAAATGTTCAGTTCTCAGCCATCTTCTTTTCCGCAATAGGAATGATTATGTTCCTCTCAAAGTCCATGGGTATCTTTCCTGTAGAGTAGGTACATGTCGCATATGGTGTTGTACCGCTGAGTAAATGTCTTCTCTCCGGAATTTTTAATTAGTTCGCAGGAATATCATCTACTCCCGAATCCTTATTTATCCTTAGATCCCTTACAGCTGCTTCAAATTCTGATCTTAAGATTGGGGCTCCCAATGTTCAATTAAGAGTTTTCAATTCTGATCCCTGATGCTGCTACATATTGCAGCCCGTTCCTTTAAGTGATTTCTCACCATCCTGCAGGCAACTTCCACATTTCCTTTCGCGAGGTTCCTTTTTACATCTTCGCATAGATCCTTCATCCACATTTCCCTTGCTTTTCTCGCTTTACGGTTTATTTCATTCCTGATTCTTTTGTAAGGAAGTTGCCTTTCTTCAGTTTCCGAATTATTATATTTTCTTCTCCCTTCAATCATTTCTAAGACTACTTCTGAAATCCATGGCTTCTTCTTGACAACTTTTCTTCTCCCCAGAACTTCTTTTACTGCTTCCCGTAGCCCGTTTTTGATATTCTCCCATCTCTTTTCTACCGATTTCACAGTCAAATTTGTTCTATTTTTGTTTTTCACTGCCTTCTAAAAGGCCAGCCGTTGTACAAGTTGCTTTATTTTCTCTACTTGCCATATGTTCTTCATTCATTTCTTCAATTTCTTGAGTTTTAAGTGGCATATATTATTGTATCACTAAGTTGTGGTCACTTTCGACATCTGCACCCCGTAGCTTTTGCAGTTCTTCACCTAGTTTCTGAACCTCTGCTTCACTAAAATGTAGTCAATTTGAAATCTTCTTCTGTCTCCGGGCATTTTCCATGCATATCTTCTCCGCTGTTGATTTTCAAACAATGTGTTTGCCACCATCAACTTGTGTTGGGTGCAGAATTCTATAAGTCTTTCTCCTCTCTCATTTTTCCCCCGGACTGTAAGAGAAGACAATAGGCAGCATAGCAAAGGGATAGGTACGTGAAATATTGTTAGAGTAGTCTGTAGTGCATCATGCATATATTAACAACCAATCCCGTTATTATTACGGGGATGCTAACCATTTAGCTGCATGTGACCCTAATATATAACATTTTTCCATGTTGCAGCCTAGTTGCATGTTAATAGTTCATGTTTGGTGATCTTCACCCCCTGCCACAACCCTCACGGTGGCTTGCGGGGTATTGCGTAGATGTAGATGATCCTAAGACACGTCAAAGTTAGAATTCATATTGTGGTTATTGTGCGTAAGATACCTATACTCGGCAGCTAATAGCGATCCCCAGGAAAGTGATGGATAGAATGATACCTTAGGATCCAATTCGTGGATTATATATTCCATGGCTCATTTCAGTGGGTTCATTAGAGCTCTGACAAAATAAGGAAAGAGGAAGAAGAGAAAAAATTCCATAGAATCATGCCAAAGGAAGTGGCTCTTCTCTAAACACTGGTTGGATTTATCCGAATGTTCCTTATGCATTACGATTGCAACCTCTGGTAACCTTTTAGGGCGCCGTCGAAATGTTTGATAAATTAAGAAGATCCCACATCAGTTTTAATATTTCATAAACCAGGTAGGTATGCATGCATACAAAAATATCCCATAAAATACTGTCAATGAACCACTTTCTTAACTCTAAGCCAATTTTAACCGAATTCTTGGAACGCATTTGGTCGGATTCGGTAGATGCCCAAGAGGAAAGATCATGAAAACAGCATATAAAATAGCGCGTGGGTAGTGGCAGCTCTGTGGGCAGAAAAGCCCTTTATTTGAATGTCGAATGTATTTTGAGACCGTTGAGACAGAGATGAGGAAAATAAACTCTCAGGCCCGAGATGGCGTGGGCACGTACGAGAACCTAGTTCCATCTCTTCTCCCTTGAGTCGTACATTTTTTCGGGAAATTAAATTTGTGGAATCAGGACCTTCCTTGCATAATCTGTTTATTTTTATTTTACTGAAATCAACAAGTGGACTTTCCGAAGTTTTTGAACTGACATGGGTACGGGAAGAGTGACAAACGTAAGACGAGTATTCTAAATTGGAAACGTAATGGGATGATCCGGGTGTGTAGACGAAACGATAAAGGTTTTTCTGAATACATTTAGTCACTGGTTTTCCAATGTTGTACCTAATGAATGTGCATCCTTGCCTCATAAAGACCATAATCTTAATAATACCAGTACAAATTAGTTGACTACAAAATGTGACGCATGCGAAGTAAAGGTATGCACTGGGCAAAGGATGGCGTCGGAATCTCCTTGAGGAAAAACGGAAAACATATAATAGCTGGCCGAAGTACAACAGCACACATCTTACAAATAATGCAGGTATTAATCTGACTCTTTATCGTACATGGATCAATGATCCTCCATGTAAGCAGGAAACGTGGCATAAGGATGTACATTCTCGGATATAATAAATTTCATGCAAAACATCCCTCTTGTACATATAGTGAATATGCGGCTACGACAGAAAGCGAGATCAATCGTAATCCCAAAATAAAAAGAAGAGATAAACTTGGAGTAAAATTAGAAAAAAAGCTCGTAGTTAACAGTTGATATTTAAATACAACCTTAGCCATTTTTTCCATGAGATAGCAACCAATAAGTTCTTTACCGAAATTTTTTGCACAATTACTGCATAAAAGTTCGCGCGAAAAGAAACGTCTCTGGAGATGATATAAAAGCATCAATTTGAGATACTAACACTAATTAGATATTAACTATCCCCAACATTGAGCACCCTAACAAGGCAATATGTGAGCTCTATGAATGTTAATCTTAAGGGATTTTTCAGCTAGAATCGTGGTACCCTGTAAACCACCTTGAGGATGAATCACTGGGTGAGAGCACAAATGGATACATTGCAGGAAAAACAGAAAATTTTCAAAATGAACAAAAGAAGAAATGGATTATGGAGCACTAAAACAAAAAATAATTAAAAATCAAATGTATTGGTAACATGTGGTTAGACAAAAATCTTCAATGCAACGATTGACAACACATTCCACCTATTTTAGACTTCATCTAATATCGAATCAATGAGCATTTTCTCTTTTAGAAATGCAAATAAGAAGAGGAAGACCAAATACAGCTTTCTACAAATGAAAACCTCGTTCTCGCTCATTTAATGTGTGAATCCTCATCCATCGTAACGGTTTTTTAATACAGCTACTCACAAATTTGGAATACCTCATAAGCATTAATTTCCAAGCTCAATTCTTCCTATTCACTAGAATTTGAATCTTACCTTCATTTCCTTTTCATATTTCTCATATGCTAATGTTCTCAAATCATACCCTTTTTCCTCGATTAACCGAGACCAGTTGCTCTCATGTGTACGTATGGATAAAGTCACCAGGTCTAAGTCATAATTACCCAGTAACAAGAGTATCAACGTAGCCTCCATGGACCAGCTAGATCCCCGCTCTCGTCGCTCCACCTTCCCTCACCCTCACGGGAAGACTGATATACTCGTGCCCCCTGTCCCACAACACGGAACGCCTCACCTACCTCAAAGATTGTATACTCTGAAGTGCAAACTGGTGGGAATAACATCTAATGAAGTTCACGTACCACATAGGCACATAGAGTAAGTAATGAAGGGTGTAAAAGGGAATACCTTGTTAATGTGAGGTGGTTAGCTCGGATAATTACTAGGATCACTGAATTGAGATGATAGCAGCGTCAAACCAATCTCAATATTGATGATAATGAACCAGCGCATACTCTCGTGCCTCAGAAAATTACTGACTCTACTTGTACTTTAGCTTCTCATTGAATATTTCTTTAAAAAATGCATGCTTATTGATTAACGTAAGTGCCATGCCTAAGTTACTTTTGACGAAAAATCATGAACAATGGAATTTTAATAGGGTCATTGTTGAAATGATTTCGCAAATATGTAGGTAAGTTCGACAAAAAAATTCTGATTCTCTACAAGCCAGTAGAACCTCCGCTCTGCAGTAAATACATCCTCATTACGTCATTGACAAAAGAGCTTAGAATATATTTAACTGGAAGTCAATAAGGTCACATTTCTATGTTATAAATCTTCAATACGCAAAAAAATACTCATTAATAAACCATAAATGTATCCCAAATGGAGTATTTACTTAATATGTTTCCATCGAAAGATTTTTCATAACAAAAATGACATTCATCGATTGGGTACACAAAAACCTGATATTAGGGCATGAGAAACATAGTTACGCAAGTTATGACACCAGACAAAAACCTAACTAATGAAATAAGTACATTCGGAAATACATAAACGCTAACATAACGATCCTAGCTCAAATTTTTGACAATGGAGGAATACTGTGCCGATAGAATTTAGCTGAGTCATCCAAATATATATTCCATGCATCGTATGATAACGTCTCGTGATACAATTTGAATTCATTACACAATTTAAGCATTTTCTTTTGATCACAAACTCAGGATCTTACTTGTTCCTATTTTACTAATTGTTCCTGCTTTTAAAAAATCCTTTCCCGCCAAAGCACTGGAAGGAAATTGCAGTAAGCATCTGATGTCATACAAATGAACGGTTAGGCCCCGAATCACCGAGTTCAACGGACGGGCAGTAGATACGCATTTTCTAAATATTTTTTCAGGAATTACGACAGCTTTTGAAGAAAATAAGGTGCCGTCGGCTGCAATTCTGTGGGAAGTAGGCGAAAACACGGAGGAAATTTTACGATAGACTTCTGGGCAGAGGTACGCCCAACTTTGTGGGTGGTGCAACAGAGCGCATGAGGAAAAGCCATAAAATTACTCGCTTTGAGAACCCGAGGCGCTTCGAGAGAATTAGTGCTTCAGCTAAGGTAAATTTAGCATCATATTCCCTGATGCTATAAAATTAGCGAAAAAGGAACATAAAGAGACCTTCCGCCTACATCCATATCGAAACCATGTTATTGGTGGATGACATTGATAGCGGCCGTAATGAAAGCCTTACCCAGTCATCTCTAAGCTACCATTTCATTCCAAGCCTATATTGTTTCCAAAGACTTGAAGGCCAAACAGAGACCAGTGTTTCCGATATCGCAACGAGCAGGTGACAAAAAAAATTTCAGAGGCTCAATTCCAGTCTCATATATAACTATTCAGAATCACAGGAGGTTGTATTTCTATGGCAAGTAAACTATTTTAATAGCTCAATTTTTCTACTGTGAGTTAAGGAATATATTCTCATCAAATTCCAAAATAAATGTTACTAACTGTCACACACATTACAATCTTTCGTGAGAGCTGTTTTCCTTTTTCAATCATTATCAATCTATCCACAGAGAACAACTCTTTACGTGCTTTACAATGTCTCCGGAGTCAATGTCTCCGGAATATCTGCTGACCAGTTAATCACTGCACAGATAACATTCTCTTATTTAACCCTCGCTACCTGTTACTAAAAAAGTCACGTCCTCCCTACTTGGGGTCTTTTTTGACCCCATCGTGAATTTTAATTTTTTTAAGTGATAATATTATTCCAATGACTCATATTCATTCGTATTTTAATTAAATACATTTCAGATAAATTAACAAAAAAATACCACAGTATAATATGCATTGCATAATTTAGAAAAAATATTATAATTTTTTAGATGGCACTCATAGTATAGTCTTGAATAATGAGGATTAAATTTACCTAAATACGTACTTAAGTACATAGTTTAAATATCTGAATACAATATAATATTTAAAATATTTAAACATTTGCAGCATAGTGCCAACACGTGATGACCAATTACAAAATTTCATGACTCAAAAGAATTGTGCCAAATTTTTAATCTGAAATCTCCATCTACACACTCACTAATGTCACATTGCAGACGCTTCTTTGTTGAACATGATCACCTTACACGTATCTGTTGCAAGCTAGTAGAAAGATCATTGGTAGTTTGTCTCTCTTACGAGGGAAAATGGAACATCTGCCACCCATTTTCTGGACACAATTTCTCTGTCATTTACTAGCAGAATACCGCCAATCCCATCAATTTCGATCGCAGTCCGAAATCTATTTTTTTGGCATCCGGTTTTTCCTACTCAGTAATGAATTTCAGGTGCTAACATTTCTTTTGCTGATTCTAAAAGGAATCACAGCCTAGAATTTTTTTTCCGCGGAAAGAGGGTATTTTCTCGAATACATGTGGTATGCATTTATAAATGCAAGATCTACGATAACAAAAAAAAAATAGCCAATGGCCATTTTCTAGTCCCTCTTTTTACAGAATAATTTGATCTACAGTATGCACACCGAATTTTGCAGAGTTGTAATACAAAATCACTTCCCGTTTATTCTTTTCAGGGCAACAAATTTCAAATGCCTTATGTTTAGCAGACCATAAAAACCGGCGTCCTACCTGATGATATTCCTGGATAATATTTTTTCCAGTCGACTTTGGTTCTATAGCATCCCATTTTATTTTTCCATCCTCACTCCCCGTGGATCGTCTTCTTTGATACATACACCTAGGATTTCCTTATGAAGCTCGTCCTCCTCCTGGTCCCTTATTTCCACCTCCCTGTTGCCTGCCTCTGCTTTACTTCCATCACTCTCATTTTGAATGTTTTCTTCATCGTTAATCTTTCGATTCTAATAAATCGTTAACGGCTTCGTTATCGCTGTATCCAGGAGCAAATTTGACTCTAAAGGCTGCCATAATCAGTTATTGTTCTTGTATGACCGCCAATAATTCCCCATCGGGATCCCCAGTGCGGGATGTACGCTTGAGCGAGGAAAGATGTGACTTCTACAGTCGTCGGAGGAGTGACCACGAGTGAGGATTCTCAGCGTAAACGCCTAGCTCGTATCAGAGGTCAAATACTACGAAGTCAAAATACAAGTGGAGAAAACAGTGACTGTTATTTCTGACTTATTGCTGATTACAAAGAAAGCACAGCATTGATGACTCTGTTGATGAGCTCTGCGAAGATAACAGTTAGATTAGAAGTTGGAGAGCAATGATGGCTTCAAAAATCGTCGGAGGAGCAACCACAAGTTACTAATTCTCTCTATATCAGCTAAGCTCGTTACAGAGGACAAAAATTACGAAGTCAAAAAACGTTGACTGTTGCTGATTACAAAGAAAACACACTGTTGACGACGAATCCGCTGTCTGCAGATAATAGTTGGATTAGAAGCTGCAGAGCAAGTTGAAATCATAGTACGCTAGCAATCACTTAGCAGTATTCAGCTTCTGTTATGTGATGGGGTGAGGTGAATGTGATCGACTTATTATGCGTTAGTCTCCAAGTTCACCCTTTTGGAAACTGCTGACATTTAATAGATTTTGCAATTGAATAGCTAAGCTTCTATTTGATTCACTAAGTTGTAACGTTGATACGACTGTGTATATTACCGGAATATCTATCTTCGTGTCACATGCGAGGGAAATACATCCATAGCTCAACAATTTCTTCTCTTCTAATAATTTTAACACTCAGTGCATTACTCATTTTATCACATAAAATGCTAATATTCTTTCCTTTCATGACAAAGTCATGACAAAAGCTATTATTACTTCAATTATTTCTAAAGGAAAATGTAAATTCATCTCCTTGTACTAAAGTACGATCGGGTATATTTTAGTTCCACATACCCTACCTGGGGTCAAACTTGACCCAAGCAAGAAATTATTTTTTTTAAGGCTTATTGTCAGAAATATTTTAAAAATGAAAAATGGAGTCGATACAAAAGTGTTTTATCGGAGAATTCCTAAAATATGATGCATAAAGCTGTAAAAATTAATGAGTTATTCAACTTTTTCTGTGAGCTGGGGTCAAAAAAGACCCCAGGTAGGTAGGGAGGGTTAAGGGGGGTAGAGAATAAGGGCAAACATGGTTGGCCATAGATTTTCACGTCTTATAGTTAACAGGAAATCCTCTAGCTGCCACTCACAATAACACCCAAACGATTAGCACCACCAACTTATATTAGTGACCTGAAACGCTCGGCCAAATTTAAATTAACGCGGTCAGGGTTTCGCTCTCCTATACCCAGTTAAAATATAACGATAACGATAGCGCTCGTGTTATGAAGATCCGTGATCAAACTCCACTCGATCTCTATGATTTACCTTTGCACATTTTCTCTTTGTCGCCCTTCCTAAGTTCCCTTCCCATTTCCAAAACGAATAATTAAAACTTCCACGACCTGATGGATGATTCTGTCAATTATTTTCATAATTTTAGGCGTTCTGCGAGTGGGTTTAACACGGACTTCTGGCCCTACAAATGCATATTTCCAGTTCCATACAGGGTAGAGAACGAAAGAGAAACGCTTTGCGGCCACACTGCAGACACGGAAATAAAATGCAACCCAGGCACGCTTTCCAATCTTACAGATCGCTCCTGGGGCGCACTGCGGCCACCCGCGCACCCGTTTGCATCTCCAGCAAATCCTGAGAAGCATGCAAGGAAGGCTGGTTAATACCGCACTCGCACGCGGGGGAACGATGGGCATTGCGTTTCATAATAATTTATCATTGAAGAAATGGAGACAAGAAGTTGAGAAAAGTCAAAGCTTGGTGGGGTGGGGAACAGCGCGGATAGGCGAATGCACATGAGGAGTTGGATAAATGAAAACATATGAAAGCGTAAGAGGGTAGATGTTTGGAGTATGACGGTGTGACTTCCTCGCTGCGTGAGGTACCTTTTAATGAACGGATTTAAACGTGTTGGCATTCGGTTTCACGCTCGCATTCAAGCTGGTGAATTTTCTTCGCATGAGAACTTTATCATGCACGACTGAACACATTCATGAAGCACACCTTCTCATTCTTTGGAAAACATGCATACATTAATTCTAGGGGTAAAATGAACTTTCTACTACTTCTTGGCGCAAACTTTGCATGCAAAAAAGACAGTAAAACGTATATTACTTCCTCCTATTGGTGAAAATTTGTTTCAAAATGGCACAATGGACAGTTATAACGTGTCATACTAATATAATCTTAGTTATAATACTTGGATATGCCCATGTCCAAGCATTGTTACATAAAAAGTAGAAGTCATCAGTAGGATACAACTGAGAGCTGCTTCTGGTGCCATTTAGGGCAGTTATATGGTGTGGTGTACATAGATTTATCGAAAATGAAGGGAGGGCCAGGGAAACCCAGTGTCTGCGTCTAATATCATATTCTTAAAACAGCCAAGAGATAGCCGAAGAGCACACGAGAAACATTCTAAGTTTCATGCATTTGCTAATTTTAAATAGGTCAATTTACCTAGAAGATACTTTTCTCCAGCCGCAAAAATTTGTGCTGTATTAAATTTAAAATTTGCACTATGGATAAATGAAAGAGCTTAGTGAACTCCACAGTAAGTCTAGTTACTGTGGATTTCACTAAGTTCTTTCATTAATACGTAATGGAAAATTTCCACCATATCTCGCCGGAATTTGTCTTCTCTATTAAAATTTTCGCGATGTTTACGGAAAAAGTTTATATGGCCCGGAATAAAAACTATTCATAAACACAAATATTTTACGTAGATGTTTATTGCAATACGTAAATTTAATCTCTCGGGAACTTTTTCACCTAAATAAAAGTATATCATTATCATCGCTAGCAATGACTATGATCCCTGGCCATCTTTTCTGTTAAAGAACAGATAGCTCTGGTTATTATGCTCCCTTTTACAATTTTATATTTTAATGATACCTATCAATCATTAGATTCGTCAGTACTTCTTTTCCATACATTCCCACCGTCTATCTAAAATCGTTCTCTGCTCATACCCCGTTTAAATCTGCGTTATTCCATTCACCCTCCTCATGCATTCAAGAAACATTCCTCAGTTGACATATTTTCCCCAGAATATTTTGACATCCGCATAATCTCCAATTCCTCTCTAACTGCATTTTAAAGTTGTATAGATTGAGATGCAAAGAGCTCTCTATCTCTGCACGTTGCCTGCTTCCATGTGACTGAAGCATAAATCACCCTTAGTCAAGTTTCAAATCTACATGTGTTTTCTGGATTTAAGCAATTGTTTCAAAACACCAAAAAGTATTATACTTTTGCGAAGTCTCATCCATTATCCACTCATCTCCTCCATTAAATGTATTTCTACGTGAACACATTTCCCATGCTCTTTCATTTCTGCACGCTTTATCATCTTAATCAATCTTGCTTTTATTTCTAATGTTATTCTTTTATTACAATCAAAAAGGTCCGTTCTAGAACGGAAACTAACAACAACACTAAGAAATGGCAACTCACAAAACACTTCTATGTGGAAATCGTTCTAGAAGGTGGGGCGTTGAAAAGGATGTAATGAAATGCTCGCGAAAAAATGCCATCGCTGCTCACAATCCCGCTTTTTCATTTTCTTGCCCCGCTAGGGGGAAGAGGTAAGTAGAAAACAATAAAAATGAAGGTGCAAGCCCGCGAGACCTTCCCGAAAGGTTGCGCGTCCCACACATCATCGCAGTTTCCGAACTCGGTTCCGTTCGGCAATTACAACCTTACGGTCTACCACCAACAGCAACACAATCTTCTCCTCCTCCCGACCAAACCACTGCCCTCTACCTCCCTTCCTCCCTCGCATCTCTTACGGACTCGCCTCCCTCACTTCCCTCGGGGGCTTCCTTTAACATCCCTCTCTTACCTGCCAACCAACTACCACCGCCCCTTCCTCTCCAACATCCTCCTCCCGCCTCACTCTCCGTCCAACTCCACGTCTTCTTCCTCATAATTAATAATACTTTGCCCGAGGACAGGCTCGAGCGTGCACCTCATCCCTCGAAATCATCCGTCCTATTCCGTCCTCTCTCTCCTCTCTCTTCTTCTCCCTCTTTTTCTCTCTCTCCTTTTCTCTCTCACCTTTTCTCTCTCTCCTTTTCTCTCTCTCCTTTTCTCTCTCTCCTTTTCTCTTTCTCCATCTCTCCCTCCGCTTCAAGATAATTTCCTCTTCTCCTCTTTCACTTCCCAATTTCCTCTTTCTCCCACTCTCTCTCACTTTCGGTTCCTCCTCTAATATGCTCCCCTCAATCCCGTACGACTATATTTTCTCGCTCCCTCTTCTCACACCATTCATCCCGATTAAATCGCCCAACTCTCCCTCTCACCAGGGATTGCTTTCTCTCCCGCTCGAGGCTCGTCTCTCTAATGTGCAATCCTATATTCTGGCTCGTGTCATCACTCTATTCTATCTGCTTGACTTTAAAGGCCATTTTGCGACCTCACCCTGATTTTAAGGCAGATTCTTCTGTTGTTGGATTCTCGTAATAAGACAGAATAATTGCTGATTCCCCTATGAGACACAACATTTCATATTCTTGGAGCAAGCTTTAACAATTATGCCATTACAATTATATTTAACGACTTCGATATAATCACCTACATTGCTATTCTGATTGGTTCTTCAAAATTTTGCAGAAATCTGAGAAGACTAAATCGTACATAGTATTTTTGTGGTATTATTATATTCTTTTACTACTTTACGTTCTGCATCAGGAAACCAACGCTAAGCCAACAAATTAATTGTGCACAGACACACAACCATCTGCAAAAAAACCAAATTCGTTGTGACCGGAGGAAATGAGGAGCATAGTTGGGATTAACGATTTTTAAAAAAATATATAAAAATTAATCGTTAAAAATCTGGTTAACTATTTATTTTAATCGTTACTTTTTAGAAGAGGTAACTTAAAACTTTTAATCGTTAAAATTATGCATTAACTGATACAAAACTAACGTCAGTTAACTTTTTCGTTAATTTTTGGTGAATGTCGACCTGTCCGAATTTGGACACAAAGGTTGCCCAACAGACAAATGGGAAAATAAAAAGTTATCTAAGAATGCAAGGGTAGTTGTGCAAGAATGCAATGAATAGGCCAAGATGAATGCATATAAACAAAAGCGGGGCTGAGGGGAGTGACGGCCAAGGTTTAGGAACGCACTCTCAGACGAGAAAACACGAAACCACGCGAAGACAATGTCCTAGAGGGCTCGCATGCCTTGCTCGGTGGCATCTTTTCGTCAATACTATATAGTTGAAGCCGCGAAAGAAGGGTCATCTAAAAACCTATTATGGATAACTTCCCGAGGGGGAGGGGTAAATTCAAACTAACGTATCGGTCACAATGTGCTCGCCTACGTCAAGGTCCGTCTATACCGGAGTTTTATATTATGCCGGATTTATATTACCGAACCTTGACGGACCTTGGTCTACGTATGCCTTACTCGGCGACATAGCTCCTCAATACATCAGCCCCCAGTGAATCGTGAGAAAAGGTGCGCAGGCACACCCTCAGCATCTACTGTAAATCTATAAGTATAACTAAGCCGTTTCCGCAGAAATTTTACATGGGTGAAGGGATACTTCACATCGAAATGTGGGGATCGATGTCAAAAACTAGCCTCAAAGCACTTTCTACCACTCAGAACAATCTTTGGCGGCAAATTACAGACGCACCATGGCCTGTTAGAAAGGCTTACATTCACGACAACTTGAAAATCCCGGAATTGGAGCTCCACCTCAGTAAAATCAAGCAGACACTAAGAAGCCTGACCAACAACACTCTGGACACTAAATGGAATCACAACGAAAATACCCAATTCAAATATTTTTGAACAAATGGATATGGATGGAAAAAACCACAATCACAGTTTTCAGAGTTCGTCTTCTTTATCAAAATAAAAAATCATCGAAGCCTCTATTACCACAGCTACAATTTTCCAAAGTAACTGAAAGAGTAAATTTTAACGTAAAAGTTACTTTTTTAACATTAACTTTAATCAGTTACTTTTTCAGAAAAGTAAATTTTAACTTTAACTAGTTACTTTTTACAGAGATTAACTTTAACTTTAATCGGTTAATTTTTTTTGGTATCTTTCCCAACTATGATGAGGAGGAACAGACTAAAAATATCCATCACAATATTCTGGTATAAAAAACATCGTTCTCCCTGTTTTGTGCAACTGCGGCTAAGTTAATGATTCATTTGCAGTGGTTTTGATCATTTTTGCAGTTAAAAATGTCCAGGGTCTCTCTAAATCTCTATGTAATAGGAAATTACCATTAAATGTGTCTCGAAAACAGAGTACAAACTAGACTATTATGGGTATTATGTATTATATGTATTTACATTTTCTTCTTTTCTTGTGAGTATTATATGTATTCACATATTCTTCAAACTACTTCAGACACTACTTCTTCTTCAAGAATGTCGTAGGCGTGTGTAAAAAAACTCTTATTCTATTACGTTAATACCTTATATTAGCTCTCAACTTGAGTAACCACGAGAGGATCGTATATTGTATAAATCAATTAAATTCAAATTCAATGCAATGGTTACTCCGGATTGGCGGACGTTCACCTTCATGCTTACCATGAATTCTGAACTCATCGTCACCCCTCTCAACAAACAACGCTAATTTTTGCCCTCAAATGGAAGACTTTCGGTTCCATACGCGAGACTGTGGTAGAACCAGAACGCTGAACAACTTCCATCCACTATATTTTCTCTCCTATACCGACGGAACCCTTCTATTGGGATTGCAATTGCTTCACTCTTCGGAGTGGGAGGGGCCGAGGGAGTGGCCGGATCCTTCGTCCGGGACCACATACCCCTTTCGGGAGCAATAATTCATTTAAACGAGACTGAGTGACGGATAGAAAATAATGCACGGTGTACGAAACCCATGGGAGGAGCGAGGAGGATCCGAATTGTTCGCGCGGCTGACCCCGAAATGTCCATGACGTACACCAGCGTACAAATGACAGGGCATAAATATTGAATATAGATCTTGGTTACGTGGATAAATATTAATTTCACCTCTTAATGGAAGAGGAGGAGTCTTTACGGGAACAGTTAACTTAATAGCCCTCCCGCTTACCAGAGGACCGTGGCATAATTTAACGGTACCGAAAAAAATTGATTACAATCTAAGAATTTGACCTAACAGCCAATGAGTTTGTGCAAAAAATTGGTATTTTCAAACCTATAAATGTATGCCTTACATGATTTAGCACTGGCAAGATTCCGCTTTAATCTCATTCACTTCTTATCACCATAAAGCAGAAAAGACCATATAAAATCAACTTATGCACATTTTACGTGATTTGAAACGTTTCGGCCAGTTTTTCCAAAGGCATAGCAATATATTCATACCTTTCAGAATGCATCATGGTATTAATATTGAAAATAACCGCAGAAAATTGAAAATAGTCTTAATCGTCTACCCAGCGTAGAGCGCAAATGGTAAGGCGCCAGTTATTCGATAATCATTTTATCAACTCTCGATATAGAATTTCACAAATACATTTTTTTAAAAGGAAAATTTCCTGGAATTCATTGGTTGTGATAAGTGACCTACCTCATCCTGTGAATTTTTAAAATGTATTCAACATTAAATATTCCAAATTAGTCTACTGATAAGCTTTAGCATGTTACTTATGCTTCAGTGGATACATGGGGTTGAATATCTCTGAAACGACAAATCGTGAAGTAAAAGTAAAATTCTGTCAAAAATCTAACTATTACACTATTCACCTTGAAGATATAAATAAAGATGCGGAATTCAATCTAGAATTGCTCAAGGCAAAACGGTACCGCTCGGAAAAACAAATAAAAACTCAACCGGATCACTTCTTCGAACCCTGTAAAAGCGATCAGCGAGTATTCTCATCACTCACTGTGTCAATAATGAGCAGTCCTTACCCTTACAACTGTATAGCAGATGAAGCAAACTTTGCTAAATTAATATACCAATCATTTATCATGGTGCACCTAAGGCATTCCTCTCACCGCGAGATTGGAGATACTTTGACGGACATCGGGCCGGACGTGGAATACAAACCTCATGGGAAGGGACCTCAAGCGATTGAAAAATCACGACCCCTCGTGACAAGGGACGGACAACGACGGAGTGGTTATGGGAGGGGCGGACGGGAGATCGGTTGATGGAGTAAGCCAGGGGAAGTAAACAAAACGCGCCACCCGAAATCAGCTACCGAGTACAACTCTATCCGGAGGAGCCGTTCTCAGGCCGACCGGTAAGGAAAGAGCGGGTCGGCAGTCCCCGGGGTGCGTGGGGAAGGGCATCCGAATCGCGGATGATTGAGTGGGACATGGAAGACGGACTCATTGGTCACATGATCCCCCGGAGAGCGGAGCGAAGTCTCTCCTGATCCCCCTCCCTGCAAGCGCGGAATCTCTCCCAGTCAAAGGGTCTCAAAACCGTCCCGCCGCTACGACACTCGCGCATCGCCAGCCTTATCCTCTTAGCTTAGCTTCCATCGATTGATATACTCAACTCGCAAGCCTGTCCCCTACGCCGCCTGAGATCGCTTCGTTGCCTCCAGAGAACGAACGATCTCTCCCATTCCTCTCCCAACACGCACACAAACGCACATATATTATATATATTTTACGACTCTCCTCCGCTAGGAAGATGGTGTCTATGCGAGTTTGGGGAGTTGTCAGGGAAGAGGCGACACTGGCCGTGAATAATGGTCTAAAAGGACGGAGATCGAGATAAGGGAGAGAGGGCAGGATGAGAGGGAGAGGGGTATGGGGTGAGAGAGAGAGTGTGTGGAAGAGGAGAGATCGAGGAGGAGAAACGGAACGAGACGAGTGGGACAAGTAAGGAAGCAGGCGGAGAAGAAGATGTCAGTGCACCAGGTCCGAGCTTGTGAAGGGAATAAGCTCTGCGAGTGAAAGAATTTTCGCTTCGCAACGGAGAGGGAATGATCAAGCGAGGGCGCGAACTCAAAACTCGAGACGCATGTAGGGCCGATCACACTGAGAGCGACCGAGAGCGGTCAGCAGTAGTGACTAATGTTCCTCAATGATGTCTGGACGCATTTTGGCCTACTTTAAGCCCGAATCTCCGGGTACACGAAAAGAAAGGGTTTCGTGTCGACAAATACGCTGCAGACTCAAACCCCAGCCAACTCTCCTTGAACCTTCACCTCCATCCAAAGGACAACTGAGAAAAAAACACGGCCAATATCACCGTTAGGCTCGTCCTCATGAGTAGCAGCATGCGTTCATGCCCAAGAGTTGCGAGGAGAGAGGTCTTCCCATCCCTTCCATTCGTATCCTTATACCTTCCCTCCCAGTCTGAAGTGCCTATTAGTGCGGAAACACTTGAAAACACCCATGATGGCCATTTTAGTATTTTATTAACTTCACCGCCTGAAGAAATTTTTATTCCAGGGACAAGATTTTACAACAGTTATAAATGATGACTGCATAATGGAATCTAGATTGAGTTGACTAACTAAATAACATTTCCAGAAAAAACGCATTTTCTGAAAAAATAAGTCTTTGTCTTTAGTTACATGAGTAGGAAGCTGGGTTAAGCCGTATTGGGGTAGGACTTCCCCCATTTTTCCTTGGTCGAGTCTCCTGATCCGCGACAGTTTTAAACTGCAATCTGGCCAACATTGGACTGCCATAGGTCCCGGGGAGGGAGAAAAATAAATGTACACTAACATGTCATACGAAATCAGCATCTCATGGGAAATCCTGTCAATTATAATGAACAAATAAAGAATGAATAAATGTTTTTCAATTCTTGGATTTTCCTAAATCCTTTCAAATTTTCGTCAAGTAAAAAGAGGTTTCATCTGACAAACAGCTGGAAAATACACTACCAGATTATAAAAATATATGAGATAAAAATTCAACTCACTGAGCAACGCGATAGCAATAAAAGTCATAATATTCCATACTGTATGACAAAGGCGAGTACCCATAAATTGAGACCATCATGGTGAAAAGAAGGCCTGAGTGGATGAAGTCAAAAATTAAAATGATTTACTCAGAGTAAAAGCCAAAAAATCAATGCATATTTATTCTCTAAGTAAACATTTTCACTTATCGAATGATTTCATATGAAAAAGGCGCAAACTAATGATCTTTTTCACATAAAACCATAATTTACCTTCTAACATTAGTGGGGCGCCTTTCGTAAGTTCCTTAAGAGTAATCGCGTCAATATTAGTGAATCGCTATTAGTTTGATCCCATTACTTTTGCACAAATGTCATGCATTTATCAAAAGAGTACAGCAGTAAATAGAGACTTTACTCTAAACTAATGGTAAATTCATAAAAATGCTCGGTTTAGATGCTGACCCTAATTTTAAAGAGTAAATTTTTCTCACTCAAGAGACATTTCTTGCAAGTTACAAGCATGGGATCATGTTGAACGTAAGATTTTTATGAAAGCTTACGTATTAATTTTACGGATAAATTGATCTAACAATCCTGAGAATAGCGTGATCACAGGCAGTTACTCTCACTTTCGACTTCAAATTCTACTTCATTATATTGATGTTATATAACGTGTTCCAAAGCAACCATTGGGTCACGAAACACACGAATTAAATAACTGTGGTAGTCAACCATATCAAAACACCAACAGCTGCGCCAACTTCGCGAAAATAATTGGTGTGCCGGTCATTTCATCTCCCACACTTAGTAACGAAAGGCAAAAAAACGAGGCGCCTCAACGGCTTTATATATCGAGATAGGACGGAAGATCAATGAAAATGGGGGAAACGAGGAAGGAATAAGTTTTAAAAAGGGCCGATGAGGGCGAAGAAGGTGTGGCGCGTTTTCGAAGGCCAGAGGGCCGTAGTAAAGGGATACGGTTCCGTTCGGGGATGTTGGATGGTTATTTATGCCACAGGAAATAAACGGGTGGAGGGACACAGGCAAACCAATGGCCCTATTCCCAGGGCTCCGAATGATGAGGCCCCTTAGAGGTGAGTGAAAAACACTTCCCGCCCGTTTCCTCCTCTGCCTCACGCGAGCCTCAAAGCCACCCACAACTGGCGCCAATCCAACGGTCTCGCTTTCTCCCAGCTTCCAGCTACCTGTCACTCTTCATCTTCCGCCCCGCCGGTCCATGCATTTATATTTTTTTTTCTTTACATCCCCGCTTTATAAATCCTCGCTTTCGTATATCTATGAGTCTTGTGTCTTATGCCGAACATTTTCTAACTCATCCTATCAAAATTCCCTTCATTTCCCCATCTATTATGTTTCGCCATCCCCCTTCGCCTGCCCCCGTTCCTCGTCCTCAATCTCGTTCCGCTCACACTCCCGGCGCCTGGACGCCGCCGGTCTCCACGAAATAGCGCCGCAAAACATCGGCTGCTAAGTCTCCATTTTGTCGCACGAGATACTAATAATGCCACCAAGCTGCCAGGAATTCTCACGCTCTCGATCAACAATTGGCAACAACAGCTATGCAAAAGAGTTCTGATTCCATCAAAATAAAACTGGAAAAAAAAACAATTTTAATAGAGGACATAGAGGAAAAAATCTAGAACTCATTAGCCCCACGCTAACAGGACTTTCCATTTTATTTACCTCATCTCATCATTAGTGATGGAGAGAATGTGTATTTTTGCTATAGTAAAAAGGTAATTATGTTATCAACTGACCAATTACTTACGGAAAAAACATTAAATTGGTTTAACTCTATTATTGAGAATAATAATAAAATATGTTCATGCTTATGACATGAGAATAAAATCCCTGTTTCTAAATTTTTGCCTAGTTTCGACAGTCGACATTCAACACGATTTATGTCTCGTAAAATCCAGACTTTTGCGTGAGCTAAAGCCGTTTCTCCTCCTCAGCCATATACATCTTCTCCACTCCCTTCCTAGCTCTCCGTTCTCGTATTACAAGATACAGGATTCTATAATAATCATTTATCCGATGCTATTGGGTTCTAAACTATCTTAAAAACATGCTCCTGCATCATATCTTTGACATCTCTATTTTTAATATTTTCTGGGAAGAATATTTGGCGTTCCAATGAATTTACGTAAGGATAGGCTAAATAAAATTGAAATAGCAAGATATCTACAGAGAAAAACTCATTAGCCTTGACCGGGACTCTTTTTTCTCTGTGGAATATCTTGTTATTGTGCGATTTCAGCGGGTAACACCGCTTAAGTATTGACGGCCAGTTCGCGGTCTTTGAAATTTGTAATAGTTTTCAATTTAGCCCTTAGCCAAATATTTCCTAATTATTTAATGCATCATTTAGAGATCCACATTTCTCTATTTGAACGACATTTCCGCGTTTAGCGTGATTACTGGCTGAAACACCGGTTTCCAAACACAGCCAATAAAACATTCTCTTCTACACCAGGAACACTAATGAGCCACTTAAATCAAAAAAATTGCTGTTACCATTTGATGTGAGCAGACGAACGTTTTAGTAACTAACAGGCAATTTCCTATTTTCCGCTCCATTGAATCATTGCGCTGATCGTTTCCGGGTGATAATGATTGCCTAAACCGCAAGTACATGAGTACCTCTTCAGCTGAAGCCAATATGATGTTGTGATCCGAGGAAAGCCACAAAAACTTTAACGACTCTATTAACAGCACCGACGGCCTCTTGTAATTCCATTATATATTGGGCTAAATTCAAAGTTCGTCGTGCTTACCGTTTAGTACGCCATAAGCAAGCCGAACTGGATATTTTGAGGTCCGTGGTTCATTTGCCGGATGAGTCAACCTTTTTCTGTAGTGATCTGCCTCGATTCCATCTTCACCGCCTTCTTTGTGTTCATCCTCTTATGTGCTACCTATCTGTTTTCTATCCTTTGTATAGCACTATATATTTGCATATATAAGGTTAATATAAAACAGATTTTTAAGTTTCTTAGCAGTTTCAGTCTACTCAGTAGCCTGCGGTCTGATGGCGATTACTAAGTTATTCAAGAAAGAGCAAATGCATGATTAAATACGTTAGCGTATTTAATCATGCATTTAATCAAGTTGTACCTCTTAACTTTCCTCCACTTCACAAGCTGGCTCCGCCTAACCATCCACGGACCTTCAAGAGTTCGGTCGGGCCATGGGCAGACTGACTGCCAGTAGCCGTCTCAGGTTCTACTCTCAGATCGAGCGGTCGGCTCCCTCATCCCATTGGAGGTCCTCAATCTGACCACTACGCTACGGACGTGTTGCTTCACAAGAACCACTCCAGGTGGCAGCACCTCACGAGGGCCTTCTCCAAGGTCCGTTCTCTTCTGACCACGCCTCGTACGAAATCTCTCAGAATCGTGGACGCAAGCAAGCTAACGGGACGAACGAAATACGAAAAGAGTGAAGAGCGGAGGATCTCGAGTCTTCGACAAAATTTTGTCTACTTTGCTATAGCGGTGATAATAAGTCCTGATAGCGTGAAATCTTCTAACGGTACTTAGGGCGTTATTTATTTGTAATGAGCATTATTTGAGCTAAAATATGTGTGCTCAAATTAGTTATTTTTGACGAAACAATTATTGTAGAAAATTTTGGCCAATAAAATTAGTAACATTAAATCTTAGCCTTGAATAAAATAAAACTTTAGTTTACGAGTATATCACAAGAGTACCTATCCAATGAGTGATAAAAATGGAACTTAAGGAGGTTTTCTCAGCAATTTCCGCCTGCGCGCACAAAACAAATAGCTACAAGGTATTTTCTTAATTACAACTATTTGAATATAGTAGAAAAATGCTAATAAATCTGAACAACAAGATATCACTCACCTTTAATAATAGGTGCTGTTAAATAATGAGTTATAAATTATTTACAAGGTTGTTTAAGAATCATTATATTCAATGGCTTTCCAATTTGAAGAAGGACGAACAAGAAGCATTTAGCATTTAGCCCTTCGCATTTCTTTCTTTAGCTCTCTATACTTTCTCTCTCTCTCATCAATACAATTAGAAAGATATTTCTTCCCCAGCCTTTTGCTCGCTTACTTCACATCCTATTCTCTATTACGATCTTCAGTATCCCATTACTACTAAGTTCCTACTCCGTCCCCGTACTATTCTTCTTAATATCTTTCAGCAATCTCCTACCCTATCAGACTATGCTGATCACTTAATTCTACTTCTTTTCAGGACCAATTACTTTTCCACCATTCCTCAGGCCAACACGCATAACGCCTAATTCTAACGTGAAGTACCCATAAAATCACGTACTGTAATTCTAAATAAAATAAATACAATATTCACAGGGAAATAGATGGAATGCGTGAGTTAAATGTAACTTTCTCTCAGTAAAAGAAATAAAATGGACACACAATGTTGCCTTACCAAGTTAATGCCACGAATATCTCGGTCCTACCTTAGCTGGTATCTTTTCCCTCTGAAGAGTCATGATGAAAACGGCGAAAAACAAGTCCCGATACCAAGAGCGAAATGCTGGCGGCAAAACCGACGTGGGCAATGGTAGAAGAGACTAGACGGAAAGTGAGAACCGAAAAAGAGCACTATCTAACCGCCGGTGAAGTAGGTATGACAGATTTTACCGTGACTTAGAATTTATGCTTGGCCCTTTATGATCCAACGATCTTAGCCGTGATACCAATTACGGAGGTATTAGCTTGCGGCTACGGGAAAAACACTCCAGAGAGCGAAAGGGGTAGTAAAAACCCCATCCTTCCCGAGAGCGAAGAAATGTTGTTCTGGTGGTGTTTATGAACCAAGCACGGGAGTATTGCTTTTGGAATGCCTAGAACGACTTGAATTTTCTAAGCAGTAACTTTTCTATAAGCCATTCATTGATTGGCGGTGTGTCCTCCCAGAAAACATTTCCACCCTCATTTAAACCGCTGTCGTATCTGATTTGCTGGTTTTAGTGTGTGGTGCATCTCCTTGGAGCAGTATTATCTCCGCTCGGATCCCTTGTCGAGGATTTCGTTCCAGGCGGTCACGAAGTCGGTTTCAGAAACCATTCCGGTCTTAGAGCAGTAAAACGTACTTTACGCTCACCATATTCAATTACGAAGGCCTATCCCGAGTCCGATTCAAAGGAAATCGCGATGCTAAGTGATTTGCATGCCTTTGAGAAGCGTGCAATACAGAGCGCGCGCTGTGCCGGGGCACTCGCACTCGAGATACGGTAACGGGCACAGTAATTCGACCATCGTTGCGGTTTAGATGTTTCACGGGTGAGGAAAACGGAAACAAATCATGTCAGGAGTGGTAATAGTAAGGACTTCATGATGCGTGAGCCGGTACTCTCATCCATCCCTAGCAAGACAGCGCACCACATCGCGAAATAGTAGCGCCCTTGTTTCCTTTATATTTCATATTTGTCACTCAAATACATCGACGGGTGCATGGAAAGAAATGACAGAGTGCACAATGGAAAATGATGTGCATTTTTCATAAGCGAGGGATGCTTGCAAGAACGAAAACTTCAACCAAAAATCAAACATTTTTCAGTTCATAACATAGCAATCATTGATTATAATCATCAATAACTTTAGTTTGAAGAGAAATATTCCAGTGAAAATTTCTAATAGCCTTTCAAAACATGTGAAAAAACTTTTTCCTACTTAAATGTTGTGGAAAGCTTCGCATCGGCACTTTGGTCATTGACATTAATTTAAGCTACAATTATATAAAGAAACGAACTAAATAATTATATCTCTTAGAATTTATTAGATACTTGTTTCAACGCATATGCGTCATCTTCAGATAGGATTCAGATGGCGGGTACCTGAAGATGTAGCCTATGTATTGAAACTAGTCGTATCCAATAAATTCTAAGAGAAATATACTTATTTGGTCGGTTTCTTTCTTTGACCATGAATTTCCACATTGTTACGCCGCAAAGCATTGATTGCATTAAGCTACCATGGCCCAAAATACTCGTACCATCCGAGTTTCCGGATAGCCTATTTCTCATGTTACAAAGGTAGGTCCGAATGTCAATGGAGAAAAAAGGATAATCGAAAATCCTTCGAATCCTATCGTAGAAACTTGGATATGAAGAAGACATGAAATATTAAATAAACGATGAAATAATTTGGTGAAAAAATTTAACTGCAGTACTAAATAAGATAAGCTCTATCTGAAAACTAAAAGGGTTTTCTCATTCAGTGATCATGGATTTTCCTGAAGTTAAGACTGAAACAATAGAATCCATCATTAACTACAGCTCCTTAATATTATAATTCTTGGCTCGACGTTTTCAGTTTTACATCCAAGGGAAATTTATACCATCATAAGTACGTAAATTAATCGAGAGGGAATGCGCTGATTTAAATAAAATGGAGGTCACATAATGCGTAATAAAGATGCAGAATTTAGGAAGTTTTTGAATTTCAACCTTCATAGCTTGCTCAGTGACGACGGCCATTTCATACTGTTGACACATTGCATCGTTTGTACTATTTTTTCCGATGTCAACTGGTTTCCGAGAACCCTACGATTACGATGATAACATGTTTTTCATCGCACCAATATTTCTACTTTCCTTGACCTGCTTCCCACTTTCCAATCTGCCAAAACAATTCCTTCACGAGTCAATCTTCCAATCTTGAGCTGCCAAAGCAAGGCATTTAGAACCTGAATCAAATCTCACAAAAAAAACCCAATTCACTTTACCCGTCAAATTCTGATTAATGAGTAAAATTAAGGTATACTTTTTGCACCCTCACCAAAAAACCAAAATTGAGTCCATTTTTCGTACAAAGATACGTTTCAAATTTAAAAACCCAAAGCTATCCAGATTTTTTAGTTCAACGATTAGCAATAGTGGCCCCAAAAAAAATCATATTATGCCGAAGCGGTTAATGCTCCAGATGAGATTTGAGTGGAGTTATTTTATAAGAAAGCGGGCGAAAATGGGCTCACTAACAACTTTCTTGCGAACAATTTAGTGGGGATTTAAAAGCATAAAGATACCCGCACATTCTCGCGTCATTACCTTTTATGCGATGAAGGATCTTCATAACGTGCGTTTGGGTTATCGTTATTTCCTCATCGGGCGTAATAAAGCGGAAATGTGTTCCCTGTTCATCAAATTTTATCCGCTACTTCAACCAGTGATTCTAATTCATGGAAGGAGCTACAAGAGCTGAACGTTGTTCCAACACCTATAACTTCGATTACGAAAGTCTGATGAGACATTTTAGGTCTTGTTATCTTCACTGTAAAATATTTACTATGGGCAAGTCGTTATCACATCTCTAATGGATTTTAAGTACGCTTGTTTTTAATCATACTAAACCCGGCATGACTTAGCCACGCCAAAAAATTCCCCACCTAGAAAATAATACGCACGTTTCTTTCCAACCAATTGACACGGTTCATTTGATATTCACGCGTAGCGACTTCTTATAAATAAACATAAATACGGAAAACAGTAAAGCAACCGGCATTAGAATCGTTTATATCGGTTTTGAATCGGTTTTAGTGCATAAAAAATTTCAATAACTCCTCGTTTTTTCCTCAATATTTATTCATTTTCAGAGCTTTATGCATTTATTGTCAACATGAAACTTGAATCGCTCAAGATACTTACAATGCTAAATCGGTCAAAGATATAGCTGCTTCAGTGTTCACAAATTTGGGGACATATATTATCGATATTCTCGGAATGAAGTTGACGAGAATTGCTATAGACGATTGGGAATCTAGCGACGGGCATTTGGTTTATTTCGCTGAATATTTCCAACACATTTTTTGTCATGTGCATTGGCAACAAAAACCTTACAGTGGTGGCTTAACACAATTTTCTACGGGATTAATACGATATACCCTTTACGAAATGGCTTCCTTCAAGCACAATCCCACCTTACGAGTGACATCCTTGATGGGCCGTAATGGCGAATGAAACCTAGCTCCTATAGATTCTCCTAAAACTGTCTTTTACATCAAGAATACTACGTAGCACGGTGGTCTGCACATTGGCATGCAAAGTCAAAGATCCGTGGTTAGATTCCCAGTCCAGGAAATCTTTTTCTCTCCGGCAGTTTCCACCACACTTGCAACGGAAACAAAATACAATCAAATAAAAGTGACTAACAAAGAGGATAAGGAAAATACTATAAGGAGAATACTACGCAGCGCGGTGGTCTGCACATTGGCATGTAAAGTCAAAGATCCGTGGTAGGATTCCCACTCCAGGAAATCTTTTTCTCTCTGACAGTTTCCACCACGCTTGCAACGGAAACAAAACATAATGAAATCAAAGTCACTAGCAAAGAGGATAAGGAAAATACTATAAGGAGAATACTACGCAGCGCGGTGGTCTGCACATTGGCATGTAAAGTCAAAGATCCGTGGTTAGATTCCCAGTCTAGGAAACTTTTTTTTCTCTGACAGTTTCCACCGCGCTTGCAACGGAAACAAAATATAATGAAATCAAAGTGACTAGCAAAGAGGATAAGGAAAATATATCCAACATATGTTACCTGTTCTTTTCAGGAAAAAAACATACGATAATTAATTATAAATCGGAAGGAATCTAATCCATACGGGGAAGATGCTTCGAGCATGCGTTTTTATACCCTTAACCGGAGGCTTACATCTTTGTTAAGTAAATTTTAGAAATCAACAAGGTAAAAATATGAAATAATCAAGTTGTTTTTTCCTCCTAAGCACGCTCACTTCCTTTCTTTCTTCCTCAAAACCTTCCTCACGCTTCTATGGATTTGTAGGGTGAGTCGAAGAATTCTCCTCCAATTATCTTCTCTCATTTTTTAAAGAAACAGGGACGAAAGTAATGTGTGGGATTTTTTTTCATTTTGGGATTTTAATATGTCGTCATGAAATACTAATATGAAGTGTGAGATACTTCTTAAATATTTCTTTGCATGTTGGATAAAAAGTAGACGGGTTGATGTGCGTCCCGCATGATATTCATAGAAATCTCTCCTTAGTTACGTAGTACCTATAAGTAAAATTAGTGCATGCTTAGTGATAACTCACCCCCTGCCACACACCCTCGAGGCGGTTTGCAGGTTAAACAGCGGATATAGATATCTCTGTAAGCGCTATACGCCGGTGCTGGAACATTCACCAGTTATGCCAGCCACATGTCCTCTCCAATGAATATTTTCGTTTCATGCTGGTGACTCTTTTGTTTAGTTTCCACATGGTTTCCCTCAATTCCCTACTTTCCCATTCAATTTAATTTATTAGTAGCCATCGAATTAATGAGGAATATTTTATCACTTCTGAAAAGTAGTACATGAACTACTTTACAGAAAACATTTCCTCGTACACCGATTTTCATTCTATAAACAAGAGTTGATTTTCATAACCCCCGATCTAAAGTTGAAGTTCGCTACTTATTGCAAAATAAGAGAAGTTCTTCGTGGACTACTGAAATCTTCTGTAAGGTATAAATAAAGACAACGCTAAAACATACAACAAATTAACTAATTTTAAACCCCCCACTGCCTTGCAGCAGTTAATTACGCCAACATTGATATGAAATACATACAAAAATACAAAATTATGATAAAATCTGGAAATCTCTTAGGCCAATAGTAAAACTGCCATAATAATAATGGTTTCACTATGAAACTCCTTTCATTCCGCCTAAAATACATTTAGCAATTAAGTTAAACGCTTAGAAAGTTGGAAAATTATATTTTACCACATCACCAATGATACGATATCGTGATAGCATATTGGGAGGAGCACTGTGCGTTGCAAGGAAAAATCTTTCTTGCCTAACGGTGTTTCAAAGTCTGATAAAGTCTCAGGTGATTCCCGCGTCAAAATCCATGAGGAGCAACTTTCTATGAATCATAATTTCGTAAAAGATTGCTGGAACCCCGGGAAAGTACCCACTCTACTACCCGTAACATGCTATTTTAAAAGTCTTAGCTTTCTACAAAGTGAGCTTTGTTAATCACGGTGCGAGCACAGCTTGAAATGCAAGAATCTCACAAAACACTATCATATTGCTATCGTGTCACCAGTAAAACGAGCATTGGTTATTCATTCTCAAAAGGCGTGTGAATGACTCAGAATATGTATGAAACGTTGCAGGTACGAAAATAAAACAATTCAAATAAAATTACTATGATATTTAACTGCCAACCAACAAGCACGTGTAACGTTTTCCAAGTAAGCTTACTTAAGTTGAAATGTTTTTAACTCTATCATACATAGAGAGATCTAGATGGAAAATATTTCTACAAGGTACAGATTAATGCATCTTTCCCTGTTTGGAGATTAAAGCTGAAAGTTGGTAGCTGCAGATAAGTTTCGCCAAAGGGTTACTCGATTACCATGAGTATTTAAGAACAACTGCATCATTACTGCGACCATTTTATGACGGTTGACAAGAAACAAAGGCTTGTCTTTTAAGAGCAGTTAGAGAGACAGACAGTTGAACGATTTTGCTGAATCCTTAAGCCATAACACAAAATGTAACAAATATGTGCATGAAACATGGGCAAACCACGATAAATTTGCCAGGATATTTAGTGATTTACCCTCTGGGGACCATTTAAGAATGAATTTTGTGAGTTCTGCAAATAGCAGAGAGAAGTCGTAAGGACATAGGCGCCCAAGACATTCTGGAGGAAAATGAGGAGCCAAGAGCTGACAAGTAGCCCGTCTGGAGCCTAAAACAAGAAAGATATAGAGGGAGGAAGGAGGAGAATTAGCGGGTGTATCCAAGGAAGAAGAAACCTGAGAAAGACGAGAAGGGATATGGGAAAGCCAACGGCGTAATTGAATATGGAGGTATCGAACGCTGGAAAGATATCTACGTTGTTTGGGGATACACCCTCGAGAGGGCAAAGAGTATACCCTCCTCTCCCTCTCCCAAAGTTCTCTCCCTGCTAAAGCATTTTGCTCAGCCGTCCCTATCTCCTTCTTCCCCAACATCCCCGGAGTTATAGATGGCGGTAGATAAGGCGAGTTAATACGGAGAAAGAGGTCGGCGCTGGCCGTTGATGGGAGGAGAATGAGGGGGGAGGGGTTGACGAGGAGGTCCGGGGACGAAGACGGCTGGAGGGGAGAGGTGGATAAATGGACGAAAGAGGCACGAGGATACGTGGGTGAGTCAGAGAGGAAGGGGCGGATGGCGACGCCGAGCCCACATCTGCAGGAGTGGGGAGATGAGAGAATTGAAGGGGGTGGGGATGAAAGGGGTAGGGAAGAATTACAAGGCAATATACCGGTAAAGCACCATTCGGGAAAAGGTCGCGAGCACATGGTGAGGCTAGAGAACGGGGGAGGCGGGAGGAAGAGGGGGCATAAAACTCAGCTGGCAGGGTGGGAGAGGAGGCGCGGGTGGAGTGGGAGAGGGTGAAGTGGTCAAAGGGTGGAAAGGATGCAGCAGAGGAATCCATGCGAATAAAATACCGAAGGTGAAAAAAAGATGAGTCCGACCATCCTTCGCCAGTCGTAAACTATTGGAGATGATTCGGGGAGGGAATAAGTATGGAAATACAAACTTTAAAGGGAGTGTAAAATGAACGAATGGGGAGGAGAAGAGAAAAAGGGTGGGAGGGAAAGGAGACAACTGCGCTACGGCGTGGCGTTGTGCAGGAAAGATGATGATGAGGAGGAGAAGAAGAAAAAGATGGATAAGGTGGAGCCAAGAGTGGAATCCATGAGAGTAACCGACGTAACCATTTCGAAACCGCCCGAACATTTTACGGACAGAGGTGGTCTCACCTTTTTAATCCCCTCTACGCCATTCGTCGCCTCCTTCTCTCCCCTTCCTAACCTTCTCCTCAAGCCGTTGCGTGCCACCCAGGGAAACCCAACTTCGGCCAACCACAGACTGCATGCATTACGTGCTGGAAAGCATTATTTCTCCGCATTCATGGCAGATGTTTTTTAAAGGGTGGAATAAGGAACAGAGGTTGAAGAACGCTACCGAGTTACCAGTAAGAAAAACTAAGGAGCCGAGTTGACAAATAGTTGTGTTCATTTTGAATCACGCAGATCGACATGTTCTCTCATTCCTTTTTTTTACCTTGTCTTTCCGTCAAAAATTTTAAGTTCATGTTTAGGAGAGGATTACGGAAAAGACAGAGATGAAGTATTGCAGAAAATGACAGAGTGAACCCCAACTCAGTGAAACCCGGTGCAAACCTTGTAAAACTTCGGAAAAAATGCTAATGTTAACAAGATGGGAGTCATAAACTTTTGAAATCCAAGCAGAGAAAACATCCATAAAAGTAAAACCATAACTAAAACTATTTCATAAATTGACAGAGATTTAAAATTCAAATATTTCGTCGGGTCGAGACATAAAACTTACGAGTCTAAGATAGTAAATAAGATGCTGGGCAGCAGGAGAAAAAGCATAGTAGAGAGGCGTCAATAACGAGCGAAAGCCCTACCGTAAGGGAGGATATAAAGAGGTAAAACACAAAATGAAAAGATTCATAGGAACGTAGGATATAAATAAAAAATAAGTGCTTCTAAATGTATAACTTTAGAGTCAAAATCGGTTTCCAAAGACGTGCTAGGGTAGTAAAGACAGGGAGGGGAGATTGAGAAGAAAACAGAGAGAAAGAGGTCGGGGTGAAGGGTGGTGCCGAGCCTTCGTCCGTAGCCAGACGGAGACGAGTCTCACGACGACGGAGGAAGGTGTGTGTGGGGGGGAGGGGGAGAAAGAAGAGCTGGCGCGGGTGGGGAAGGAAAAGGACACGTCAGTTTCACCTCGCTCGCAAAAATACCGCGTCCACCTCCGGAGAGTCGACCCCTTCCTCGACCCGTCCGTCGCCTCTTCCCCCGCCGTGCTTGTTATCCCATCTCTCACACGAATACCACTCACTCAGATCGTCGCAACTTCATCATCTCTCCACGCAACTCCTTCGCAGGCAAAAGGGAAAGATGTCCGCGTCGCAAGCGTAGGCGGGTGTGCGAATGTATGCGCAAGCACATGTATGCGCTTACCTACATGTGTTGTTTGAATTGGACCCTTTCCTTCATTACCTATGCAACGAAAATTGTTCAAAACACGTCTAACGCCAAAAGAATAATTTAAGCGGCGTTGTCACAAATTATTGATGGATTGCATGAAATAGGTGGTTTGATGATGAGGAATTGGAAATGGTATTACAAACTCACCAAAAGGGTTTTAAAACTTCATATGAGAGTAAGAGAATATAACATATATCAGTGTTGAGGAGAAAATGGGTAGGCTATCATTAGTACTCTCTCTCTAAGTACAGGAGTCGAACACCACAAAAAATCTTTGATTTCTATTTTCATAAAATAGTTCTCTCAGTTTTTAAATCCTGGATATCCACTCCTCAACTTCTTTTCTACAAGGTCTTATCAGAAATGTTCCCCATTATCAATGTAAAATGTAATTTCCTCAAAAGACGTCAGCTTTCCAAATATAGTTCCAGGGCACTTGCAAACCGTGACCTGGACCATGTGGTGTTCCGGCGTGATGAGGTCCTCTTTCTAACAGCTATCGTAATTCTTACATATTTCTCTGCCTCTACTAGGTTTACTCGAACTATGTTTGGAAAAATTTTGCACAACTTTTATTATAATATCAAAGTTTGGTACTCATAGTTATTGAAGACTTGAAAGGATTATATTCAACACTTAGCCACATGTGTGTAGTCTTCGAGTCCCCATTGAAACACAGGAAAATTCATTTCAAAGGAAAAATGTTTCAAAAAATGTCTAGGATGTGTTTTCAAAAAAACAAGGAAATAACACATGCTGAAATAACAAAAACTACACTAAGCTTCAGCAAATGTTTTGATAGGTCTACCTCCACAATTATCAATTACTCTCATCTTTGAAGTCAGTTATTTCCTCTCTATGCATCACCCCTCATTTATAATTATTTTTTCCAAACGCTATATATTTTCTCCTCTATTTTCTATTCTTATTCACCGATTCCCCCTTCATCCCTCCCGTGGTATGGCGGTGCAACACACAGAGGGTGAGGAAGGAATGATATGGGCAAGGAAGGGAGAAAGAGAATAATAATGTCCGTCTCGACTCCAACACTCCATCCTCCAGCACTTCCAAGCAGTTCCAACCTTTGCATATATTCTCCTTCCCCCCCGGCTCCACCCCCTCAAACTCCCGTCCTCCCTCTCTCTCTTGGCGAACAGAGAGAGATACTACTACTACACCACCCCCGCCAAAGAGCGCTTCTCGTGTTCTTAGCACCGCCGCACGCGTCGCCCAGCAAATCAACGACACCGGGGGAAAATTCTTTTTTTCATACTTTCCACTTTTTTCAGCATCCCCCCACTGCTATCCAACACCCTCCCGTCCCCAAGGGATGAGGGCAGAAGACGAACGGCTGTGGGACCCCCCTCCGCGCCGATGCTCGGTAAATGGAATCAACTCGCTCCTTGACGCCTTATTAAAACGCCTCAGGTTAGATTTATTAGCACGCAACGCGGTGGTGGAAACTATTACTTGGGGGAGCACGATGGGGGAAAAGTCTCGCCCAATGCCGCGAACAACTCGCACTAATTGCTATCTGGGTTAGGGAAGGAGCGAGAGGGAGAAGTCTTTTCGTGTTCCCATTATGAGCTTGCATATTTGTCGACTTGGCACAAGTGCAAGGAGCTTGTGAGTCATAAGATTCACATTTTGAGTCATGTGGTAATCCAAGAGTTGACACACCACGCTTTACTCACGCACTTTACGTAACGTTGTCTGTCGCTCATAAAGTTGTACACGCCGGATCGCCGTAGACGGGATTATTCTAAATTTAGCCTAAAAAAATCGCCACACAGAAAACTGACTGTCCATCGGAAACTACTTCCTAGATTAAACTTGATCATTCCCTTCCTTCGGTACCAAAAATGAAAATAATATAACTACCCTAAACTCTTATTTTCGCTCTTCTGCCAATACGAATAAACGTTATAATCATGCTATACGATGAACGTTTTTCAGCATCACTATCACTATTTCCTAACTGATACGGACTGAACTTTGTTATGAACTTAACATACGTTAAGTGCATAACAAAGAAAACTCGCAAAAAAGTTACTTACTACGAGATAACTAAGCCCATCAATCGGTCTGAGCCAAAGGTCACCTGGGAAAGTGTCAATTGAGTGAAGACCAATTTCAGCAGCATATTACGAGTATATTTGAAATAAAAGGGAAAGTAAAATTGCAGACTCTAACAGCTCCTTTTTTCATTATATTTAAGCAATGTATTTATCAGAGCGGATACAGGGGATGATTTTACGTTTAACGTAGCAAAATTTCTCACAGGCAATACCAAGGAGGGAATCGGGTGGCTTGAGTCGGTATTGGCTTCGACTGGGCTTAACTCAATTCACGGCAAAGGTAAGAAAATTCTTAGATGTAGATGAACATAGTGTAGTCTGTAGTGCATGATATATGTAATAACAACCTATAATCCCTACCTTATTACATAGATACTAACCATCTTGACCCTATTATCTAGCATGTCTCCATTAAATATCCTATTTGCATGTCAAAAGTGAATATTTGGAGATCTTAACCCCCTGCCACACACCCTCGTGGTGGCTTGCAGAATATTACGAAGACTTACATATAAATATCCTGACCCTTTCGTGAGTCGTACTTCTCTCTCAGTCAAATAACTTACCAAGTCTTAACGTCATTAATGGCATCAGCTATCATTCGTCACTCCGTAATAGCTACCAAAATTGCCATTAGAAGAGATATTTACAGCATATTTACAACACATTACACATAAATTAATTCGATGTATATATAAACAAGCGATGAGCATGGCATCACTTCTGGTACTGGGAGAGATGCATCACGCATAGCAATTTTTCATAAATCATGAATTTGATCACAATGGCCTCAACTTAGGAGAAAGTAAGGCCAGCAACGTAATTTCACATCCGCTATGTAAACCGTAAACTTGCTGATGTATTTTGACAAGTTTTCTAACGTTATGTCCATAAACGTTCGCCTCAAATGACAACTTCCTTACTTTTCTCCACTACCTCTGGCCATCTTCTCAGCACCTCTCCATCCGCTTCCTTAACGCACATTCTCGTACACGACCTCCCATCTTCTCTTCCACACCCGCTTAATCAGGCGTTTCTCTTTATTTTTTCGAATTATATTCTGTCAAAGTGTCATCATCGATCATGCGGAGTTTGACTCCCAATAATTACGGAGGAGAATGAATCTTTTCTAGCTCTTCTTTTTTGCGTAAAGATATTTTTTTGGTCGTTGCCAATAGCTATCGCAAAGAGGGGAGCGCGCGGAAGAGGGAAGGTGGAGAAGCTAGGAGCCTCGGGTGACAGAAAAACCGGAAGGCTTATCGAAAAATGAGAAGAATATGGAAAGAAAAGAACTTGGCCTAAGAGAAAAGAGAGGTCTAATCGTGGTTAGGACGTGTTAAAACTGTACAACTCGTGGAAATGGTCATTTCGAGGCTTTTACGTAGTCCTAGACATGAAATTATTTACCTGGAGTTGTCACATGATTTTACATAAATTTTAAATATGCGTAAATTTATATGTTACCCACTGCAGAATAAAATTTCAACGAGTTCAGCAATAAAAATTTTAAATGGCTTCCGAATCTAAATTTGTCTAGTCCGGTATTTTTCTGGTTTTTCAGAAGACCCACAGTATGAGAAATTTCTATCAAGAATTTAACTTCGTAAAGCTGCAAACAATACACATTGCTTTGAATTTACCGAAAGTTATGGTTTAATAATAAGGATTAAAGAAATAAACAGACCACTTTCAATGAATGAGAAACAAACGGATACAACTAGAGAGAACATCCTAAAAATAATGAAAGTGCATTCAGAAAAATAATGTTACAATAAGATTTAGAGAAAATAAAAATGAAACGGTCATCGTTTTATCGGTCAATTATGCAGAATTTTCCGGCGGACCTTTTAGCGCATTATACATACTTATTCAAGGTGAAATTTAAAATAAAAATAAGTCCCCATAAAGAAAACTCATGTTGTTAACACCGCGCACTTGAATATTCAGCTGTGAAATACCCAAGCGATGAGTGCGCACACATGATTTTATAGCGGATGATTTGCGACGGATTCGACCCTGCATGAGGGTGTAAACGTATGGAAAAAGAGAGGGGGAGATCTGTCGGATGAGAGGAAACTTCTTCGCCCTGGAGTCTTTTGAAATGGGTCCCGATTTCGCGTGATGAAGTGGACGGGTCCAACGCCTTAAGGTGCCGCTCTCGAAAAAAATTCCCCTGGGGTGAGGAGTGAATAGAATAAGGCGAGCGGAGCCCGAGAATTTCAGTGAGCCAAGAGTGAAAAGACACCTCCTCAAGCGATGAAACACGTAGAACAGCCACCGGAGAACCAATTACCCAGTGGAATCGAATAATGAGAGATAGTCCGCGCCCGAGGGCAAATTAATATGCGCGGGCCCCTATAACGATCCTCTCTCACTCGAGGAAGAATCTTCGGTTCCGCCCTAAACCCATTTGCCAGGGCGACAAACACATCGCCCTCAGCTCGCCGCGAGAAATGGGGAGGTACGAATAAATAGATGGGAGGAAAGAGGAGCAGAGGAGGATGAGGAAGGAAAAGGAAGGATTCTTTGAAGAAAAACGAGGCACGCGCTAACAAGACAGTGCCATGCCGAGTGTGCAGGTGACAAGGAAGGCCCCGCCCATAGCGCAACAAGGTGCTTTGGGAAGGACGGAGAATTCCCCGCTGAGGATTCGGTGGCCATTTCGCGGGCATTCTTTACGATCCGACACGCGCATCAGCGCTCTCTGGATTACCCATTGTTCCCGTTTCCGAACGAGCTAATTTTCACACTCGATCACCGCTCCTCTCGAGTAAGTGCGACTATTTCGGAAAACATTGAGGGGTTCTTTAGCTGAGGACTTAATTTTAAGACTGGATCAAAACACGACAGGCATCTCGTCCGAAAAATGAATAAATTCCGAGATGGAAGCGGCCACTTAATCTACCCAAAAATAATAGAAAAGTGTTAACAACTTGGTTTAAAGTCATGATAAGTATGAGAAACCATAAATTCAAATATTGTGGAGATTTGACAGGGAATTAGAGCATGGCCATGTTTCTCATTCTCTACAATTTACGTCCTAAAAATATAAATTGTAATTTGATGAACAGAGAGTAAACCTTGTATAGCTGGCAATTCTTCATCATTATTATTTAATACGGGAGACTAACATCTACTGCAATCTTCAATTAAAAATAATTAATTTATTATACACCTGAATAATACTTAATTAATGCGTACAATCGAGGGTAATTACCAGCCACCACAACCAAAATATAGACACAATGATATAAAAGAAATACCCTTATATTGCAGAGTACGCTAGACTATTGAATAAAAGCAAATAGAAACCCAATGTCGCGTGAGGGACACTAAAATTAAAATTATATGAATTCTTGCAACATATTAAGGTAAGATTGTTGCAGATTATGTGTATGTTGCCATGAGTGGAACCCTGTTACGCTTTAATATATACGTTACACTTCCCTCTCCCTCTGAAAAATTTTCGATGACATATAAATTGCTAATAATGTCTTGCTTCACAGTTTTTCCGTCAATATCAACAAAAATTCGTTCCACGCACAATTATCTTTGCTTTCCGGTAAGTTTTTCTCACCGCTATGTAGAAAGCCTCGTTAACCGGCCACTTCATTTTATATCTTCTGCGCAAAAAAAATATTGCCCGATATTAAATATCATCTGACAGCATTAATGCATTGATTTGCATACTTTAAACGGCTTGCCGTCGTTAAGATGATTTAATTGACGTACCAGCCGAGCAGCAATAATTTGGCCATCGTTAGCGGCAAGATGAAAAGTTGCGAAAAGAGTAGCCTCGAGTGAAAAGTAGTGAATCTCTTTTAAAAACAAAAAGAACTATTTCAAGCCACATTTATACAGTGATACCCCTATTTAATTATTATAATATATTTCCCGCTTAAAATATTACCGTCGTGGAGTAAAAACATAAAAAAACGCTCAACATTCTCCAGAATTTAACAACAGTAAAGTCAAATTACTACCGGCAGAAAAAAATGCACGATCATCAACATGTATGTTTTAAAAAATCTAATTTTGCAGGATTCAAAATTGCCTCGTATTCACCGGTGATGCAATTTATGCGAACGAGCTACTCATATGACACTATCAAGTAAAATCATTTTATCTCTATCATAAACCAATGTTCTATCGAACACAGACAAGGTGATTGCGCTGCTATGGTAGATAGAAAGTGTGTTATTTTAAATTTGCAAAATTACATCTTCCTTAAACATGCAGTAATAATAACAAAGTATGTAAATCTGAGTCAATTACAGATTATATAGGTTTCGATTTTAAGAAATGGTGCGATACCACACAAAACTGAAAAAAATAAGTAACAGGCAACCTTAGGTAACAGATAGAGTGAAACGATAAATAAAACTATTAATTTGACATATTCTAAACTACTCAAGTACGCTTCAGTATCTGGAACTCACACGTCTGTTAAAAGTGATGTAGCACTGAAAAATTATTCTCATCATTAAAGAAAACTTTTTAACAGTATTTAAATTTTGCCTGTCTGATTCTACCTGTGACTTTTTCTCAGAGGTTAGTATAATAGCCAATATAGAAAACTTAATGCCTTCTCTCGATGGTACGCTAGAGCCTGCTTCTCAGGGGTTGCGTTCAAGGTGCATAGGCACTTCTACCTATTTATTGTGAAAAAGTCAATTCCCTATTAATCTCATTTAAATCTTAACAACCGCATTCGCAGTCTAAGAAAAACACAGGTAATTTAATTATTTCCATACTATAACTTTAAACCTACATATTCTACCTACATGTAAGTATATACCATCTTAGAATGATGGTAGGTGCATATGTTCCAAAAACAGCAACAAAAATCACGTTGAGGAGCTCAACACAGAAAGTGAGTGGAATTAAAGTAGCTGCCGACAAGTTTTGCTGTAAGTTTTGCTTGAGGAAAGTTGATTAGTTGTAAATATAATATAAAAAATATTGCATAAAGCAGGTTGTGACAACGAGTTCAGTAACGTGCAAGACTGACAACCCAAGTGAAGCCGGTTCCAATCCCTAGTCGAGCATGAGCGTTGTGCTAGTCGGATTAGGTTTAGGAGTAAGTTTGATTAGACTATGCAAGGACAACAAAAACACCCTTAGAATTGGGCTTAGAATGAAGTTAGGTTACACGACGATGTTAGAGCATATTAAAGCCTATTTTACTAAATTATCGAAAATATTCATTAGAGCTGGTAATACTTTAGGGAAAAGTAGGTATCTATTGCATTAATTACTTCAACTTTCCTTCAATAAATTGCTTGGAAATTTGTCATTCCATCCATGCAGATGTCAAGAAAATTTTCACAACATTGGGTACACACATTTCAAAGACACCAATCGCATAATTAATACCATACCCACGTTATAAAATGTTCAAAAACTACACAGGCTCTGCCAAAAATTGTATATTACATCCATTACGACTATATTTCTGTGAAAGTCAATGAAAACTAGAAATAGTCTTCGTAACGTATGAGGTGAAATATTCTTTGCCTTCCTCCTTTGAATGAAAACGTTTGTAGGCTAGATTAATAATTATTTGAAAAGGAAACATGTTTTCCTTTAAGAAGATATTTATCATGTTAAGTACCATCATTTCACATAAAGCTCAGCAATACAGAACGTTGCACATTTAATGACTGAGGGTTCATTTTAAAATGCAATAAATCAACAAGTAGAGCGGTTGAGACCATGAAAAAAAGGCCCCAAACCGAATTTCCGAACGCCGCATATTAATGTATAAAGAATAAATCTTACGGTACAAGAGACAGCGCGTGAATAAACTCCGGGAAAAAATTACACACTGAAGCAACACTCCTAAAGAAGCCATGCAAAAATTTTAGAAGATCCGGGACGCTGGAACGCCGGGCAGAGACGAAACATATTTCTCGCCAAGTTCATATCATGGACCTGGACGACGCTAGCGGGCAGGCCAGAGGACTACGCCTAATAGGACGTTGTGCAGACAGGGTGGGGGAGATGGAGAGGAGAACACGAAGGACCCCGCCGAAAAGGAGCTCACAACTGCTGCCCCGAGAAATCCCGAAGCTTATAATTAGGGGCGGTATCGAGGAGAAGGGTTGAAAGATACGAGAAGCGAGGAAGGAGAGACAGAGGAGGAGGGAAGAAAAACGGAATAGAACGTTAAAATGAAAACCGGTCGAGGTGAGCACGGTTCCTACCAACTACCGCGGACAAGAAGCGCTGGATTTATTCGCGGGAGGCATTACGAGAGGACTACGAGTTTCTTTTTGGGTAAATGAAAGATTATATTTATCCAGCGTGATCTGCGAGAGGGTGCTAAGAAATGGTGTACGAGCGGTCGGGTGAGCCCCAATCGGACTCACGTTCGATCTTATACTTTCAGGAAGAAGGCGGGCAAAATGACCAGTTGAAATAACCAAGGGCCAAAATGAATGGGAGACCGAGAGAGAAAGAAAAACTACGAAGGAAGGAGGACATTTTTAAGAAGAGGCCATAGCAGGTGGCGAGGGAAGGAACAAGCTGGGGAAACGCCAGAACAGGCATTGAGAGCTGAAAAGAATGGTAACATGTGAACTTGAAGTACCGAAAGTATATTAGACTCAATAAAATATCACTTTCACGCTCCCGCCACCGTAGAGCAAATCTCCACCATGTTTGCAGTAGTAAGAAGCAAAAGAGGGAGAAATGGATTTTATGAAAATGAACCGAGGCCGTAAATATGCTGTTAAAAAGAAATAAACTGTTCTAATGTAGTCAAAATATGGTATTCTGCTATTTAAACTAAACGAAGAATCGAAAATAAAAAAATTGATGTACTTTCAATAGCTGGATTATGAGTACCTACCTGTATCTGTCGAAAAATTGGTCGCACCAGGGGAAAGATGATATTTTCACATTCTATTCCTATTTACAATTAAAACAAGGTATGCCGCATCTACCGCCGGTTAGCTATTGCCCGATATTTTGTTACACACCATGAGTATTTCCTAGATAACAGATATTGGGCAATTTTCAGTTTTAATATCTCATTCCTATTAAACGTTTCTTCGCAAAAAAAAGTTCATTAAAGTTACGTCAACACAATGACATCCGCTAATTTTCTACGTGCTCTACCAACACCTTGCAAATATCCTTCCCAACCTTGTCTGGTACCAACCATTCCTTGCCAATTAGCAGGATTAAAATTACATATTCCTGAGAGACGCAAAAGAGCGAAACAGTGACGAGAAACATTTATTTAAGACAGGTTTCACCACCAGATATCAACGAAATCTTTGGCAATAACTTATCCGGGTCTATATACTAAGTATATTGCAAGGTGCGCTGTCCATAATATGCACTTACTCCGGAATGAAGTCATAAGTATACAATCATATGCTAATACGATTTTATAACATATGCTAATACAATTTTTCTTGCCTACTCAATTTACAACCAGAAAGATGCAATTAAAGTAATACTTAGTCAATAGCAATATTTGTTAAAAATATAGAAAGGACATTTATATCATGCAAAGAAATAAAACTAAATAGCATGATCATCTACGAAGTTGCAAAATTTATTTTGCAAATTCGTGGATGCTATTGGATCTATTGCAAACCGTGGACCTATCGACCTATTTGCAAAAGAAAATATTTCACGGCATTTGGCCTTTCACGCAGAAGCAGCTTTGAACTACTAAGCATCTGCAAATAATACCTATTATAATCCGTAACGAGTAAAAATGTTTCCGATTTGATGCACCTTGAATAGAGGCCGGACGTTTTTCTACCTTTAAAAAAATTAACCGCTAGGAAAGAAAAATTTACAGCCAAGGAAAGCCGATAATATATCCAGCGGTCATCAAAAAAGAAGCTGTTCGGAAACAAAGAGTGCTGTACCAAAACAATATGAAAAAGTAGTTTTAATATCAATTTACACAAATCTTGGAACCATAGTAAAAGTGTGCTAATGACACGGTCCTTATCTTTCTGCTTAAATTCACCCCAAAAAGTCAGGGACGAAAGAGACTTTATCTTACCATTCAATTCCAAGATGCGTTTCGCCAAGAAACACCTAGCACGAAAACAATAAAGATTCAAAATCCCAATACGATATGAAAGTCTCAGATCATTTTTCCCGTAGGAAATCACCTTTCAAGCGAAAAACGACGAGGCGATGGCACCAGCGATTACTTGCAAACCACTTTTGCGGTTTGGGATTTTCTCTAAGGCTTGCGAAAGAACTCAGGATGTTATCGCCATATTTAACAAGCATATCGTATAAGCGAAATATCCTTCGTTCGCGTATTTCTTCTAGCTCAAAGATACAGAACACCATTTAAAAACCTGAAACGAATACACATTTTGTGATAAGAATGCTCAAGGCTACTTTAAAGCACAGTGGATATTTTAGTATATTAACGAATGTTTGACAGAATTCTATTTCACAAATAGTGACATTTAAAAAACGATGATGAACACGAAGTTTGCAAAAACGTGGAACATATAGTGCTAGGCTATATCTCGCTATCTAAAAAATTATATTAGTCAATGGATTCGACGCACTCGGTATTCAGTGCGAACTAGTGAGAACTCTCATTATTTCATTGTTAGTTCTCCACCGGTTAAGGTAGGTTTTGGTAGAGATTCCCTTCTTTGAATTTCATATTTCTATCCTTTCATAAATATATTTGCACTTGCATTTCATTCCTCTGTTCTTTCATAACTACCTTTTTGTCTATTTACAGAAAATTATGCATAATGACACCACTGGAGTTATTTGATAATGATAAAGATATGTTTTTGACTCAAATTTAACTGGAGATATATAATGTTTCTCCGACATGGCATACATACATATGTAAATAATATCTCTCCTCATCATTAATAAAAATGTAATTTATTCATTCATGCCATGTATGACAAATAATCTATAGACAACTCTGTGTCAAACACATATTTTTTTAATCGAAATAAATTCTTCAAACACCAACTCCTCAATTGGTATCAGAGAAAAACACTACACTCCCTCAAGAATTGTGTTAGCCTAGGTAAGTAATGGCGCTCTTTGTAATACATATTTAGATGTTTCTAAAACAAGCACTAATTTCCACATGTCCACGCACATAGAGGAGTTACCCTGGTTGATGACCGTATGACCACATAATCGACGGAGTCTATTTTATCTTCGTCTCCACCCACGCGCCCCAGTGCCCATTTTTCTGCGGCTAATAAAGCTTGTCACAATTTTATTAATTTAATTAAATTAATGAAATTTTAACGTAATATGATATCAAGTAACAATTTAAAATATATCTATTAGAATTAAAAATCACTCCATAATAATCTTGTTAGTTTAGTACAAGCAGAGAGCTCGCATTTTGTAAGAAAATGCATTAATGTCCGGTCTGTAAAGTGTTTTTTACTTAACACACGATTTCCAGTGGGAATCATTATTTGAAACCTGGTTAATTTCATTTACAAATTCTAAAATATGCTATTTAAATGAACCTGCGATAGTGTTATTTCCATTTTCAATTTCACTTCCGAGCCATATATACGAACCCAAAGAGTCACAAGTGGCTCGAAAACCATACTTTGCCGACCCATGATCTAACCAAGTCACTAGCTGAACATGAGTAAACATAATTCGGACATAGCATTGTAATATTCATTTGTAACTATCGGGCACGATTCCTATCATCGGTGATGGAAAAATACCTGCGGACGAAGTACTATTGTTTTAAGGGGGCATTACGTCACGTTTATTTTCCACTTTAACCCCCGACAACGCTCCGTAGAATTCTCCAGATTTCTACTTACATTCTAACTTCATTCTAACATACAGAATTCTAACTTACGTAGCAATGGCAATTAACGTCTCTTTATTTTTTAATTATATAACAGGCATAAATACCCAATTTATTTCTTAGCATTTTCTTCATTTACTAATGAATGTTTGATAACAACATCGTCGTCATTATGTGATCAAAGAATGAATTAATACTGACTCTTTCTTTCAATGCAACGTAAGGCTGAACCCTAGCTTCCTTGAACCCTTTTGATAGAGTATCGTAACAGCTGTCCCGTTTCTTGGAGTTAATTAATGTAAGACAGCCCCTTATAGACATCTGCATCATCTGCCTAAAAGATCTCCATTAGAAAATAAATACTCTAGGAAACTGTAAATTAGGATTCGTAAAAAGGGTTCTAGGTTAATGCAATGAGAGAGTGCGAGAAAGAAGCTATTCTACACTTTCCCGGCCTCATTTACAATATGCCGCTAGTATATGGGATCCGTATGGAATGTATAATAAAGGAATTAGAGCGTGTGCTAAGGATATCACCTAGATTTGTTAACGGGCATTATATAATTCTATTAGAGTTACGATTAGAAGAACAAGGATGGGAATTGTTATCATAACGGAAGTTAAAATTTAGGCTAAACATTCTCAGTAAGTTTGAAGCTGATTTGTTTAAAGATGACTTTAGACATATATTAAGAACCCCCGCGTATTATGTTAAGCTTGATCAGATAAACAACATTAGAGAGATATATTGTTGTACCGATAGATGTCATTTTCCCCGCGTACCATACGAGATCACAATAGGCAGAATGGCAAAGAATTAGGTAGGTAAAAAATTGTTAGTAGTGATTAGTCTGTGCATGATGCATGTTTAAGCATTACTAACACATACACGATAGGGAAATACCGGTAAATACATTTGCGAAAATATAAATTCATTAATTTGTAATTACTAATATCATAGCTGAACTTGACGCTTATATCTAACACATATCTATGAAGTAGTAGCATCTACATCTAGATACATCTACATCATCTGCCTAAAAGATCTCCAATAGAAAATAAATACTGTAGCAAACCGTAAATAAGGATTCGTGCGTAGCAACTACATCACATAAATGCATGTTTGGTGATCTTCACCCCCTGCCACACACCCTCGCGGTGGCTCGCAGAGTATTACGCAGACATAGAAAAGCACCACCCGTGTGCACAATACTCAACGCCGTTTCCCTCGAATACGAAAAAGCTCTTTGGACCATTCACTTTGCATTTAGCAATTCCCAATTTGGTAAGAGGAATCCCAACAAAGCGAGTTCGTTTTAGTAAAAGAGCCAAGAGGGAAAGTTGCCTAAATATCTCCCGTCAACCGTCATTTGTGTCACAATTTAAACCGTGACAATACTTTCAAAGCAGAAGTGAAAAGAACTGCGAAAAAACATAATATAATGACGCAGATTGGGGGATGGGCCTAAGAATTTCGCCAATGGCCATTTTCGTCCTCTGCCAAAATTCCTCCCATCTACCTAACTCTCGGGGTCACTCTGATTCGTAATCAAATAAACAACTGCCGTTTTTATAGTGAGTTCACTTAGTATGAGTTCAGCTCAACTGGTGATCGAAAGATTTGATCTTGGATTTGATAGGTACATTGAAATTCCTCCCAAAACTGAGCTGCATTAACTAATGTCACCAAGAGGTATGTGCTTAAAATAAGAGTATTAGAAATAGAGCAGTTTTAAAATACCTTGATTTTTATGTCCAACATTAATCCAACGAAGAACGTCGATCATAAATTATTATAAGTAATTCGCGAGAGGAAACCCAAAGCTGAAGTTATTAGTACTATTAAGAACGGGAGGTGATTGGGTAAAAATAGGAATTTTCCTAGGTAAGGAGGAGGGTCTGAGTAAAACCTGGCGTCATATTGGCATAATTTTGACGAAAAACGCCTAGGTCTTCGGTTTAATATCTCTTAAGGCGGAGGGAGTAGCGAATAAGAAGCGCTTCTCTCAAAGTACTCTAGTACGGACTTGGATTCTAAGACAAAATATCCGTCACAGTCAGGAACTTTTGGAAAGAGAGAGTACTCTATAAAGTTATTGATTGATTAAACAATCCTACAATTGATTAAACCATTGTCATACGTACGTACCTACATTTTCTAAAAATACACCTTTGCTTGTGGACAAAATTCTATTCCTGGCTACCCACTCTAAATGGAATGAGAGATATAGGAGAAATTCACCTAGGACACATTATGAAAACTATTTTAAGCAATCATATAAGAGTGAAATAACAATACTAAATTTAGTTGTTGTGAAGCTTACATTAGGAGCGTGATAGCCTAGTGGGTACAGCGCTTGGCTACTGATCGAAGGTTCCAGGTTTCAAATCCGGGTGAAGCCTTTGGACGCCCCCGAACGAAAAATCCTCAGAGTGCGAGGTGGCCCAGGGAAAGGAACTGGCCCCCCTACACTGAATGTGTAAAATTGACACACCTGCGGCTTAGTCCGGGGTGAGTTCTGCCCTCACCTATTAAAACCAACCTTCGGGTTGAATCACTGAGTGAGTGAGTAGCTTAGATTATATTACAGGAGCTATTTTTTATCACGCAAAAATTCCGAAATAAAGCATTTTTATCACGAGTAAGACGACTTCTAATAAGTACTTACACATTCCATGCAATTCTCCTTCCACATAATATTTTCAATAAGAGAATATTTAATAATAGCATGTATATTACATGACGCCTAGAACGAAAAGACAATTTCCGTTCCAATAAAATGGAACTCGGTGAGTCACAAGAGCAAAAAGATGCATCCTGAATTTTAACCATTGAAATAAAACTGCTCCAAACGCAAGTCATTCCAGTCAGAGCGCTTAGCAGGAAATCTGAAAGGGCAATAATTGACCAGCGCAGAGCACAAATTAATCGCTCTTGAGAAATTTATTGATACTATGTTGGCAGCGGAAACCTCGAAGCACGATTTAGAATTGGCTTATCCACCTCGATGAAAATGTTTTAAACGGAAAAATGAAGGAGGCGAGAATGACTATTCTCATTCTTTTTACTCCTCTTTCAGAGCAATTTAGAGTCACGCACACCAGCAATCTCCTCGGAAATAATAGGATATGAATGCTTCTAGGTGTAATTACCAGTCATTAAACGCCAGTCTGGATGGAGGGAATGAGTGATACTAATGAACGAGTTTCGTGAGGTGCCCAATGGCAATTTAGATTGCGCAGGGCTTTCAGAAGTGTGCAAAAGACGGAACCAGCTTTTCTTCTTTTTATAAGTAGGTAGTATTATAATCTTTCCACAGAGAGCTTCACTTATGACACTTCAAATGTTTTAGCTACTATTGCTTTATAAAGTCTTGGCGAAGTAAAAATTTAACGCGGCGAGGACCAATGGGCCAGAGATTAATGGTATTAATCTCTGACTAAAGTAATTCATCAAGTGGCATAGAAAAATAACAAAATTAATCCGGAGAATCGATTCACTTCGATACTAAGTTGATAACGTCAACTAATTTACCCTTCAAGTCATCGTCATATATTCGACACATTAAAGCCATGGCACAATGCCGCCAAAAAATACTTTAAACTGAAAACAATATGATATAAAAAAAATAATATGATGGATAAATTAGAACTAAATTAGCTCAAAAGGTGATTTATTCACGAGGTGCCGTCATGGTCCTCAAACAGTGACTGTCCCGACAGTTATGTATTGTGTATGTAATCTTCTTTTAGAAAATGGCCTGTGCAGGTGTTCCATTACTTTTTCACCAAATTTACTCATTTTAGATTTTTGATTCAGGAGAGTCCGAATTAGTCCTTATTCATTCTGTATGGCTTATGAAAAATCCATTGGCATTTCAAAGCTGTTCCGTTCATCACTGAGATACTATTAAATGAGTACATTATAACGCTCTATGTCCCTCACGATTCCCATGTCTATAATGAGCTAATTAAGATCAAAAGGACGTTTCATTGGGGAGTGATTTATCCATCTCACCCAAGCCAAGTGACCACATCCGTCACTGGGATATAATGAAACCATTTCAAAGCAGTTATCCAGGCACAATAAATTACCAGCAGATAAATTGGCGGCGGTGAGATGGGCAAGACCGAATTGGCGACCAAAAATTCGTTGCAAAAAGCAGAGCTCCCTTTGCATCTCATGCATTGTTTCGATCCGCGATGAGAACGCGAACAAGAAGAGCGAAAGAGGAATGGCACACGCATGGCAGTGATTGGCCACCAATTTGGTGAGAGGAGGGACCCTGGAGAGAGCGTGGAAGTGTACTACTTAAGGAGTTGACGGGTTGAAGAAGTCGAGGGGGAGAGAAAGAGAGAGCGGAGACTGGAACGGCTTGAGAAGAAGAGGCAAGGGACGATGGAATAACACACGGCTCCGGTCTCCCGCAGGTACGCGCATCTGCTTTTCTTATATTGGACTCGATGGGAGATAAAATCGCAGCAGAATTCCGACGCTCTTATTGGTCTCAGGGTTTAGTGGATCTGCATGAAGGCTCCAAACCTGACTTTTTGAGCCGGGGTGGGAGAAAGAGTGGGCAATGGTGGTACGGAATCTCACTCTCCTCCCTTTGGGCCCATGTCCCGCCTCGTTCCCCCATTCCCTCGCATTGCAAAGATGCAGATCAGATTCCTGGCAAGAAGAATGCATTGTTGGGAGGTGGCACTTGATTTTTTTTATCGCCGAAGAGTGACCAAGGGAAGGGAAATAGCAAGAGGGCATTGGTCACATGCTAATCAGTTCCTCTATAGGGAAGGATTTCAACAGCATATCTAGCGCGTGACGATATAAAAACGGGAATTATTCAGTATGAAATAAAATTCATGAATTTTCAAAACAACGCAAAATTATAGGTAATCTGTTTTTCCATGATTAAATCTATTTAAACTACTGCTAGTGCTTCTAAAAATCGGAAATAGACTTACAACGCGCCAAGATGGAAACCTATTGCGAGAATCCGGCTCAAATTCCATTCGGATAAGTATTTTTTGGTAATGAAGATACACATAATTTTGCTGTTGGTTGGCCTACATTCTAGACCAGTAGGAAATGCGTGTGTAAAACTATCAAAATTATTTTACCTCACAAAAAATATGAACGTGCATTTCTACCGCAGAGCAACGAGTAACAAATTTTATATACAAATCCTTTATTTTCAAGTATGCATTTACGTGAATTCAAATAAAACGCAAGCAGGTCAAAATTTATATTATTAATAATTTCCAAACACATAATATTATTTACTGATTCTAATACATTTAACAAACACACATATACCCTAAGCTTTACGGCACTACCAGAAGGCATGCTTCAAAATAATCATCGTATATGGGTGGTGCGCAATAGTGTAACGACCATAAGCTTCATATTTAATCAATTAAATATAATCTCCCCAGTAGATTCCTTAGGAAATACAAAGCTGCCTAGAGTCTTGTTTGATCCTCGCATTCACTTTCAACGGATAGTTAATTTCTCTTTAACTTTCATGATCAATTAGATGGACAACATCCTCCTCCATTTAATACTTTTCATGATACATAATGACTCCCCAAAGCTTAATAAATGATGAAACTGCTAACAGGAAGAGGAATCGTGAGGTCAGAATGGCGTGAGTGGCGTGCGGGAAGTGAGGTTTGAGAGCATTACTGTTTCCAAGGCACACGGTGAAAAGAGAGAAGCAGGAGAAATGAATTTTTCCTCCTCCGCTCGGCGTGTGCCCATTGCGAAGGCAGTCAATTGATCAACTGTCATGTCACTCCATTTCCCCCGCCCCCCTCCAACTCTTCCTCCCTCGAAGAGTAAACCTCGTGCTTCCGAAGTGATAACCTCACGACAAATCCCATCACGAATTGAACCCGAGGAAAGATTTTCGACCACATCCGCGCGGTGGACTGCACATAAATAAAAGAGCGATGGAGCAAAGCCAACATGGGCCGAACATGATTCGATTTTCACTTACGCTTCCGCTCCAGTTTGATAGAACGTCCGAATTCTCTCTTCATCCGACCTCTATCTTCTTTTTAATCGAACAGCATAAACGAAGTCAGTTTTGATGAGAGTTTTCACCGACAAGGGAAAATGTGACGGGTTTCGTGGGGGAAGGGATGCCGTGAAGACGAAAATCGAATCGAAACTTCACGACGTACAGTTTCTGCAGCATTTTTTTCCTCGGAGCCATAGGTGGCATTCCATTGCTGAAAAATAAAGATGACTTATTTGATAATGTGCCGGGGAAATTTATGCACCACGATAGGTGCGTGCCAAAAATGTCTACCTTCAAGGCCCAAGAAGTGATTTATGGCCCGCAGATACGAATGAATTAAATTTTCTTTGGGGTGAAGGAAGAATGATATAGCGTAATAAGTTAAATACAGCAGTCTTATAATGTACTCCACGTCAAACAATTAAATGACAACTTAGTTCTCTCCGCCGAATGTAAGTCCTTTACAGTGTAACAACCATAGGGTCTGATAGAAGAGAAAGCTTATGACTCAATAAGCTTAATTATTTCATTTAAAATATATTTAATTTATGTACCGATAGAACTGGACTTTATTTTTTTAGTAACAGAATTTATAATAATCGCATTCCAATTATTACTCAGATCAGAAATATTCATTATTAATTATCTAATAATATTTATTCTTTTTTAGGCATTTATGCGTAAATAATCTAACCCATACAAGACCTATAAAACCCTAGAGGTACATAGCAGATAGACTGCCGAACTAGAACACCAGGATGCGTACGATGAGATCGAGAATGTCAAAAAAATGCAAATACTGAAAAATGATGCATTCGTATTAGCAAATAAAAGTGATGATAGCATTACAAATGATTATCAACAGAGCACTTTTCCCCATAAATGACAGTGAATACGCCAATAAAAATGTCCGTCTTCATCAAGAGTTTTTATACGATTCCGAGGAGTGACTCTTTACTTCGATATAAAACTAAGTCGAAAAGTCGAAATAAATTAAACATACGTTGCAACTAATTTAATATAAAAATCATCAAAGCCATATTCCTTCGATAGCATGTGTAAAATCTTTCTTACGTTTCCAAAATCTACGAATTACATAATAACCACAAATATGAAGGAGTGTGATAATTATTGTAATCAAAAATGTAATGCCGCTCTAAAGTGAAGTGAAACGATGAATGAACATTGTAAAGAATAATATTAGAATAATTAAAATAATTCAATTCCTATTAGGATAATAACATTACGCAGAGCTTAAAAAACACTATTTCAGCGTCTACATAGAGAGGACAATATTTATGGCACTTTTCAGAAAAAAAGACATTTAACAAAAATTGATATCCCAACTCAATTGGCTCATGCTAAACTCTTCACGTTAAACCTTTTGTCATTTTTCTATGACAAAAGGTTTAGCATGAAGGTTAATAGTCTCTCCGGATCTAAAGGCCCTTTCCACGAGGTAATTTTTTCCACCCATCCCGCGGGAGACTGAAAAACCACAAGCTCGCATGATATGAAATTAGTAAATTTATTCGTCAGGAGGGCAAGAGCTGAATCCGAAAGGGGGACGGAGAGGGATAGAGAGAGAAATGAAGACTAGAGACGGAAAGGTCATAGGCTGGGCAGTGGGGGGAGTACATGTGACGGGGAGCGTGCAATGGGAAGGGTAGGGCGCCGGGAAGGAGGCCATCCCCTCCCGGCACGCGGGATTCCAACACGCCACACCCCGCGGAGAGACCGGGGGCAATCGTTGAGGCGTGGCCCCCCGCCGGGGATATATACTCCCGCTTTCGTCCCACCCCCTCCCAACCACCCACCCACCCAGCCCATCTTTTCCCTCTTCTCACCAAGCTGTCCCTCCGAAGGAGCTTTCTTCTTCTTCCACTCACTCCTCTCAAACCTCCCACCCACCCCCTCTTTGCCCGGGAGCAACGAGCGAAAAGACGAAAGAGTCAACGGCCTCCTTCGCATCCCGATCAACTTCCGCCACCTTTTTCAATGTGTTCATGTAGGTATATTATGAAACCACATAATCTATAAATTATTTACATAGATATCCTCCTGCTCCCGCGTCTGAAAAAGGAGACTTTATGCCCCCGATATATCACATTATCGTGTGCATTTCGTTCCTTTTTAATGCCATGAGTCAAGTGCTTGAATAATTTATTTCATAAAATATTATTACTTATTTATTTACATTCCAAAGAAACCTTAGATATGATTACGCTACCCCCATCTCATCCGAAAAGGTATAAAAACAGATAAATATCATAAAAAACGAGTCATGGTTTATGAAAGAAGGGTAAGGCATCTGAGGTGGCCACGTGAATTAGATTCAAAATCAGACTGAAATTTCATTGGAGACACCATTTATATGCCACATGGAGAGTATATCACGTTCAATTCTTCGTCCATCGCATGGGACGTAATCCTTGGAAATCTTGGGAGCATTTCTTTGGGCTAATGTCGATGCCGGGTTCCTCTCCACTCTCCCTTCGTCACGCCTTTCATTATTTGTGGATTTAACTCCGCCCCACACTTGACCACTTTAGATCGGGAGGAAAGGTACAAGAATGGAAACAAAAATGGGAGAAGGAAGGGTAGAGAGAAATCCGGCGTCGGTATTAGCCTGCTCTTAACGACAGGCGCCCAGAGGAACACCACAGCTTAATGTCCCATACGATAGACGGAGTACTAAACTAGAAATATTCTCCACACAGCACTCAAATAGTCGCCAGTAATTTACTGTTACTTTAGTAAAAAGTACTAGTACATTACCAAAAAACTATCTTCCACTTTGATTATACGAATCTCTCTCTCTCTCTCGGGATGGGAGACCAGTACTTTAGCCTTCATTCCAACCCGACTCTCTTAAGCCTTTCCTCTTGGTCTGAGGGGCCTTATATAACAGAAAAGACGACCCGCTGATGATTAAAATTGGGAAAATAGCACTAATTCGGCAAAGGAAGGCCTCGTGTGAGATATATGGAGCAAGTGATGAAGGATGTGAAACAAGAAATACGTTAATATGAAGAAATTAGCCGAAAAAAGAACTCAGTGGAGAGCTGCGTCAAACCAATTTGAGGATTGATGACTAGTGATGATAAGCACTGATTCAACTTCTTCAGGATGCTACTAGTACAATTCACGGAAAAGCTTGTGTGCGAGATTCAACTATAGGTTTCAGTTTTGATACTCATTAAAAATTGTGTTCACCTACTGCATAACTGTTATTATTTTCTCCGAACCTATTTTTTGGAGCCCACTATCACGAGTAGAATAGGTGCCAACAAGATTATGATAATCTTAGCAGAATTAGTTAGGATGGCTATTCAGGGGAGGCACCCGACATCTGAGGTCATTTGCGCCATTTATGATAGGTGGATAATTGGGTAATGGTAGGAATTTTCAGGGAACGGAGGAAGGGTGGAGATAAACCCGGCGTCGGCATTAGCCTACTCTTAACGAAAGGCGCCAAGGGGACCACGGCTTAACGTTCCATCCGACGGACGGAGTACTGAACTTCAAATGCCCTCCACTAGGCACTCAAGTGGCGACCGGTTTTCCGCAGAAAAATCCTTCATTGCCGGGAATTGAACCCGGGCTCTTGGGATGTAAGGCCAGTACTCTAGCCACCACACCAACCCGATCCCCCTCGTAACAGAATTGGTCCACGTCGAGACTTCTCATTTATCTTCTGACTTTAAAAAATATAGCAATCGTGTAACTTTTTTGCTTCAGTTGAATTTTTTGCATGCAAGTTCATAGAAATACGCAGACAAAAATCGTCAATTTTATTGCCGTTTATCAAGCTTTTGCAGCAGAAGCTCACCATAATCGGAAAAAGAGAGAAGCGGTCGTGTATACAATTTCTCTGGACACTTTTTTTCAATATACATTAAACATTTCCATGCTTATTACAATGTAGCTAAGGGAACGTTTTCCTCTAAATCTACATTCCCCTTAGATGGTCCTCCACCTCCTTGTTTCACAATTCCTCCCTCTTCAAAAATCATCTTCCCCCTCTCTATCTCCCACAGACACCTTCTTGAGTGTAGCCCATGGAGAAGGGGAAACGGATCGAAAGGGTGGAGAGGGATTGGAGAGATTGAGATTGATAGCCGAGTTGGGGCGGGCGGAGAGGGATCAGAATGGGCAGGCAGAGAAGACGATTAATACCGAACTGTCTAGTTGCCCTGAGGACGGGGCGGGAATGGCGAGGGGTGTGGGGTCAAAAAGGGGGCGAGGAAGTGCTGGGAGATAGCCGGGTGGATGGCTGAAAGAAGGAAGAGTAGTTGGGTATTGTGTGAGACTAGGGCGAAGAAGTATCGCGTATAAGCGCTCCATCAGAGCGATGAATAAAAGACCTCCGATGGATTCCCACTCAAAGACTGAATAAGAGAAAATATGGGAGGATAAGAGGAGACTTTTCAGCGGCGCATTTACTCGATGACAAGAATAAATATGCGAGCGGAGGCGTTTGGGATTGTTTATGCATTCGTAATCCGCACATAATTGAACATATATGGGAGTTTCCCGAAGAACTGATATTTTTGCCGACGTGATAACTTCAATCAAAAATGTATTGTGAGCTGGGTTATGGTCATTAATCAAAGCCTCAATAGTTCTATAATATCTACGCTTTCTTATTCATCCTTTCCCAAGACCGCTCTTCATAACAAGCATATTCACCCATGTAATCTTATGAAGGCACGACTTGGTAAGTTAAGGCACGACTAAGTAAGTAAGAGGATGATGAGTGATACAACGATAACAAATAAAAGTCAATAAATTTTCCTTCACTTTCAATGAATTATTGCAACAAGCTTCTATCAAAATATTCAGTGACTAATATGTAACTATGTCTAAGTAAACACGTAAGTTATTTGCGCCTAAGAAACCTTTGAATCTTAAATAAAAATACAAGTCGAAGTTTTCAATTTCTACATATCTCATTGGTAACATGAACCGGTTTAAATGCATTCCTGTCACTTTCATAGGAAGTTCATTAGGAAAAAAGGCAAAAGAGTTTAGTAAACCGAAGGAAACGGAGTGAATATCAAAAATCTTGTATATTCTAATCTATTAGGTAGAGATAATTCCCTAAAACCCTTAGAGCAATAATTCCCGCAGAAAGTAGCATCTGAAACCCCTTCATCATTCTTCACCTAATTCTTTCAAATTAAAATTAAACCCTTTGCTCAATACCTGCATGAAAGTAAAACTAATCATGGAAGGTGCAGGGAAAAAGTAAACACGCGATTATCATATGAATCCAAAATTGTGAATATCTTCCCAGATTCTCCTATGTCACATACCCCTGCGGTCGCCAGCTAGAGTAGAACACGCACTTGGGAACTGCGGTTCACAAAGAAAACAAAATTGAAGACTAGTAGTAATTTATATCAGATCTAGGCGACAAATAATACAATTTTCATTTTCTTGCTGTTTGCAGTCCAATTTCACTCCCCCAAGTAAGGTCGTTTAATCCTTCCTAAATCATAAAAAAGTGAAAACACGTGAGTCCATTCAATAATATACTAAACTGGTATAGTAATGGGCACATTCAAAAATAATATGTATTGCGATAACTCTAAAAAGGGCAGAATAAGTAGGAGTTTTGTAAGGAAAGTACGATACAGTTTTCTAAACAATGAAAGTCTTTTTGCGGTCTATTGACTGCAGGGAAATACAGATTACATTCTAAACCACCGTTGAAAACTAGCTCATGCGGAACAGCTTGGCTAACATCTCTTCGAGCAGAACAAACATTAAGATTATTACGAACGATAAGGGTATGATTACTGAGTGCTGGAAGCAATATGATATAATCATAATTATCATTTTAAATTGCAGTTAGCAGTAATTTTCTGAAAGCCGAGAGTCTTAATGATACGTAGAGGGGTTAGATATTGGTGAAAACTCCCTTCTTCCATTCACACGAGGGTGTGCGAGCTATAATTAAAATGCGAATTCCGAATGGATTCCTCTCACATTCCTTCAGGCGACGCTCGGACCGGTATCTTGGCGATTGCGGCATCTTCTGGTATCGATTACAGCTTCCGAAAACTACAGACTCCTTTGACCGTGATGGGACTTGAAAGAGGCACGACAGAATTATGCAAATAAACACCATGGCGCCACGGCCAGAAAATGACCGCATGAAAACTGGTATTTCAAACGGAATACCTTAAATGAAAACGAGATTATGTGGTATGCTTCGTACTAATAAATGTGACGCATTAAAAGACATTATTTTCCATTCGAGTGGCTTCATTAAGGGACTAAATCATGCCGATTTAATTTATTTGCGGTCAGAGTCAGCTTGTGACAGCTTGATAAATGCGAACGTGTTGAAATTGTATTTCCATCCTGATGTTCGATCAATTTTTCCATGAAAAACCTACCAACGAGGCCACCTTTTTGAGTGAACGAGAAATTGAACTCACGCTTAGGCATTGGTGCATTCCTTTTAAGCAAATCCTCCGTCATTGAACCACATTTTTCCCAACAATATTCATACTCAAAGTTTAAACAACTTCTACACGTGAGGAATAAAAACAGCATGAAGTCAATATTCATGACATCACAATACCAACTGATCAATCCTTGGATATTAATAGTTAGAAAAGATCATTTGCTACACTTTGTGTGATTGGTACGTAAAGTGAGCATCATCTTCTGCCAACTACACTAGAATTGAGATTAGCGCACATTAAAGGAAATAATGTAAAGAGTATAATCACTATTTAAGGAAGAGTATATCCTTAAAAAAATAAACTACTTCAAAACATACTATAATAATTGTTCCACTGCGAAAATATAAAGCGAAAAGCATGGTTTTCTATTACTGCACTCAACTTTTTTGTCATGTTGCTTGCTTTCTCTCTTCGAACTATAATAAAGTAATCGACAATTGTCACGAGAATTTCCTTAAACCTCCATCTATGTGTACGATACTATAACCTTTAATTATTCAACATACAAGCTACATAATGAGCATATTCAATAAATAACAAGCAATACCTAAAATTACTTATTGATGAAAGTAAATACATTTGAAGAATAAAAATATATATCCCTCTGATAAACCAAACTAAGTCGATAAACCGAAAAAAAATACAACTTAGATATTGAGCTGGGCATAGGCTAATGAGATAAGGTGATGATAAAAAAACTATTTATTATCACAAGTATCGAAATATCTAAAACGCCTCTCACTGCCATGATTAAGGAATATTTCCATATTAAAAAATATTTGAACCAAATTAATAAAATCGCTTCGAATACGAAACTCAGGAAACGTCTAAAATCTGTCTAAAAAACAAGACCCCATTATTGGCAACATTCATTTCTATTTACTGCCTAAATGTTTTTCGAAATAATACATTTCTCTTTTCTTTGGCGAGTTTTTTTAGCATTATCAATGGCAGTCATTCCCAAAACTTAGCACCTGAAATTAAGTCGGTAGTTTTACTTTTAGCACACTGACTCACAACATCATCATCATCAGTATTTCAATCCTAGGATAGGTGTACTGCAGCTCTCCATCATTCTGACCTATTAAGTGTTAATTTCCTCACGCTTTGGTATGTTTTCTCTTTCACGTCCTCATTTATTTGTCCTATATATTTGTCCCTTGGTCTTCCTCGCGGGACCTTCCCTTCAATCTTTCCTTCTATTATATTTCTAACTCACAGCATAAGAAACGGTTTCATAGCGGCTTAGATCCACTTAACTCAAAATTTAATTTCTAAATATCTCACAAACAACTGAGGCACTGTATAGTGATGGTAGGCAGAGATGGATCGAATTATTTCCATCCATTAGCAGAGATTGTTTGTAAAACCTAACTACATGATGCAGTACAACAACATTAGTCGACTTCACGTGTATTCAAGTATTTACTAATCTACATCTATTCTTACAATAGTACTTTTATCCCGTACATATGTACCCAAGAATAGCCACCTCAACAAAGGATTTTTCCGTCGAATAAAATATCATATGCTGGCGTACTACAATGATTTGAGTCTTAATATACTTGTTTTAACTTAAATAAGTTCTATTTAAGGAAAGAATTAAACAATATTTATGTCGGTAATTCATTGTTAGTTTTGAACACACATCAATGCCAACACTACAAAAATTTGGATAATATGCCATATTCTTAGGTGTCATATCTGAGCCAAAATTGTTTTTATGACAGAGAAATATCTGATAGTTATGTGATGCAACCTTACTAATTATTGGTAGCAAACTTTTAATAGCACAATACAGCCAGACATATACACCGAAGAGTAGTTGAACCAAAGCCGGAGCTACATATCAGGCGCCACATCAACCTAAAGGAATATGTTCAGTTGGTCACAGTGTTGGTTTTACTGCCACCTCAATCAATAATATAATTATTATTAACGTTTGTAACGATTGTAACGTACGTATACTTAAACGCTTTCAAATCTATAATATAAAATTAAATATTATTATAGTATTAGGCACTATGAAAAGGTATAAATGCATTTAACGGCATTATCCTGATAGCTGCAGTTCCCAATCACCAGTATTTTGAAACTACTACGGCACGCACTACATTTAGTGCTAAAAAAGTAGTACAAAAGAACATAAAAATATCTTAGCGTAGCAAGGATAAATATCATATAAAATTTGCATTACACCGTTTTCACCTTTCCAGGCACATAATGCACAGGTATGATCAATATCCAAACGTTAACTCCAAAAAAGTAACCTGAAGCAATCATCAGCTAGCGACCGGGATCGAGGTGGATTTTTTTCCTTGTGGAAAATCATCTATTGTACATTTTAGCGGGTGACTCCGCTAAGGTATTTGCGGTTAATTCGCAGCCCTTGAATTGAATGGTGAAATTCGTATCATGAATTGCTACACTGAAATTGTATGAAAATGGTATAATTAGAATAATATGTTCCAAACACGAAAAAGAACTGAATTTTTGCACTTCTGACTCGACGACTTCTCTTGCCGTATTCCTCTCGCGTTCCATTAACAACGCCTGTCTAAACATTTTCCGACCGCAGACCTAGCCACTTATGAATGAAAGCCTCTGCATGCGCTAGCACCGAAACACGTAACAGACGGGAAAAAACTGAGAAAATATTCGCTAGAGAATGATGAAGAAGAAATCAAACACAAGGGAGCGAGCATCTCGAATTGTCAGTCAATGAGAGGATGAGGAGAGAGAACGGGGAACTAGCGAGAGGAGTTTAATTGTAAGTGGGTGGGACGGACGAGATATAGAGAAAGAGAGACTGAGCGAGGTAGAGGGAAACTTCGGAGAGAGGTGGAAGACTCGCCCCGTGGGAGGAAGCCCAACGGACCGTGGAGGGGAGGCGGAGGAGGGTGAAGGAGGAGGCGTCGGAAAAAGATGAAAAGTGGAGCACATAAATCGTCGTCTAACATGAGACGGGAGGCAGGAGGAATTTCATACCCATTTAAGTGGTGAGGTAAAAAGATACAGTTAATGGAGGGCGTCGAGTTATTCCGGTGGAGCGGACGGGAGGAGGAAGAAAGAAAGAGAGCGAAGGAGGAGGTGGGTGCGCCCCTCCCTGCTCGGGGAGGAGGAGTCTCTGGGATGAGAAGAAGCCGTCTCCCGGGGAAGGGAAGACGAGACGAGTTAAGCGGCAGTGTCGTTGGGGAGGTGCGAGGGAAGAGAAATGGCCGGCGAGAGAGGTTTGAGGAGGCTAGTTAGCGAACGAGAGGACACATTCAAGGAGGCGATGAAGAATGGCGTACCCTAAAGGGGTTGGGAGGAAGGGAGGACGATTAAAAGAATGGATGCGAGCGGAGGAGGGAAAGAAGAAGATACCGGACTGGACTGATTCCTCCAAGAAACTGTAGGGGACTTTTTTCCATCCCCGCCACCGCACTTTCTTCCGCACTTCTTTGCCACCCACCCCCCCCTCCAGAATTCCCGCAATCAACCTCCCAACCCCATTAACAACCCATCCCACCTAGAATCCTTCTCCTCACCCTCAACTCCACAAAACCTCCCCATTCTCCGGCTCTTTCTCCTGAACCCCTCCATTACGCACCAAATCTATTCAACGCGGCGAAATTTAATTAAAGTTTTCGGAGAGAGAGATAGAGAGGGCTGGAGAGCTCCCTCACACCCTCCGCAGAGCATCCCCCCGAGGGAGTGAATGCATAACAATCGCGTCGAGGGGAATAGATGGCGAGAGGGAGTAGTAGGTGGAAGGAAGGCGATGGGGGACAGTCAATCCCTGGCAGAATAGGAAAGAGGGTGCACACCCTGCCCAGGACGACACCATCTTCTTCGGCCGCCGCGGAAGCAGTGGCCGAAGAAGACGGTTTCCGACGATTTGCCGGAGGAGGTAAAAGTCGGCAAAATGGAACGATAGGGGGAACAGTGGAGCAAATTACCGGTAGGAGGAGTGGGAGGGTACTGGGGATGGGTATAAATTACCAAATCGGAGTGGGAGTTTTGTAGCAGAAAAGTGAGCAGCGATGGGAAGAAGAACGGGCAACTCGCGGTGTAACAATAAGTCAATCGCTTCGAAGCAAGCGTGTGACGGTAGGAAGAGAATAAAGAGGAAAAGGAAGGTGTAGGGCGGTGGGGAAGCCGCGGGGGGTTCGAGTGGAACTTGAATCCCCCCCGCCTTCCCAACCATTTCGAAGGCGTCATATCCCCCTCCCACGAATTCACCCGCTCACGCTTGCACACATTCCTTGTCCAAACGCCACACATTCCCCTGGGGGCCTTCGCGACGGGAAAAGATTTTCGTCTTTCAGTTGTTTATCGTGTTTTTGTTCTCCGTTCCGAAGGGGGGAAAGGGAGGGAGCGAAGACGCATCGCGATTGGACGGAGGCGGTGGAGGTTTGAGTAAAAGGTGAACTCCCCCATCATCCATCAATGGCACCTTTCGGATTTTTTGCGCCTTTCTAACCTCACCCCTCCCCTAAGCCCCCCCTGCGTTCAATCCATCTCGAGAAAGAGAGTGAGGTGCAGCGGAAAGAAGCCCGAGCTGGCGTAGGCGATTGTCCTTTGCTACCATAGGGTCATGGCCCAGAGAGGGCAGTTATTGAAGGGCTAGCGTCCACTCCGCCACCGCGGCTACCGATGGGCTCCCGTTCATTCGCGGCCCACTACCGTTCGCTCCTCTCTCCCACGCTGACGCTTCTCCATCCACCCGTCCTTGTCCCTCCCCGCCAGCAACACCTCGATGGAAAATTTCCTTCTTCCCCTTCTCCAACCCGCTAAGCTAAGTGGCTGGTACTACGCACGGTATTTCTACAGTGAATTATTTATATCGACTTCCATCCTCTGAATCCTAGTAAGTACTCAATCCACCTAAACCCTTGCATCTACATGCATATCAAACTCGGACGCGTGGTCCTTAGGTAGAGTTGCTACCAAATGTCCCAGGGTCAAATCCTGGGAGGCCTATGGTTATACTCAGCCAAATCTAAGCTGTTTTATTTTTTCTATGGCCCATATATTTCCAGGAAATCCCAGGCGGTACAGGGAAAGAAACTAACCGTATTTAGTGAGCTCGGCCATCATCAACCAGACCAACACCCGGGTTGAACATAGCTTAACCTACTTATATATGCATACGATAGGTATAGGCTATGCCCTAGGTAGCCTCTTTAGATTAATTAAATTATCATACAAAAATCTCCACTAAAATTTAAGTTTATATTTTGCTGTTATGTTAATTACATTTCTGTTGCTTTCAGCGTAAACAAACGAGGAGGCTACACATTGTAAGCGTATCACCCAAAACATTTATTAAATATTATTGACGACCTTTTTGGGATTTAAGGAGGATGATCATATATATATAAAATTACTATCAAATGGTTATAAATCTCTCAATGCACCCTTTTTCGGGAATAAAGATCAGGTAAAGCATTATAACTGGCGAGGTAATCATCATCAATCGCCGTTTCACGCCGACTGAATTGCAAATAATGAGACGCACTTTCCCGATCTTCAATCAGCGCCGGCGGCCTGAATGTTGAAATATTTGGTGTTTTTTTCCTAAACACGGGAGAGAAGCCTTTAGACAATCCTTAGGTACTCAAAAAAATATTTGCACTCGCCGTCGCTAGAAAGTTTCAGAACCAAGTATGATTCGTATGATTCTCGCTTTCAAAAATAGTATTTTCAACGATTTTGATTAATAGAGTTTATCGGCTTAATATATAAAATGATCAATGCTTTTAGTATGAATCGTAATAACTTTTCTTGTTAGTTCACTTTATCACTTTATGACCTATAATTATAGGTAAATGAAACTATTCTACCATGAATGTAACTGAAAAAAGCTCGTTAACTCTGCTAATGAATACCTACTTCAGGCTTGGATGCCTTCTGTCATAAATAGAGCAATCAATCCAATAATATGCATAGCTAATCTATAAATATTATTCCTTCGCCGTTTTTATCATCAAGCACGCCCCTGGTTAATGTTTAACGACCTACACTTTTACAACTACGCAGTAAGATTATCATTTTAGTCGCGTATCTTGTGCATTTCTGGTGATGTTTCATGCCCTACCACACATGCTAGCTTTTAATTGGGGTACATTTTGGATTTAATTAAGGTGGATAGGTTTCCGGTTTACGTTTTTACCTGTTTATATTCAACTGAAGAAGCCTTCGATAAGTTTATAAATCTCCCGCCACGTCTCGCCTTCTCTTAAGCTGTCACCCGTCCTCGCGGTGGCTTTCAAGGTATTATGTAGATGTAGATAAAGTTTACTCATCTCACTGATCCTCTGCACAACTAAGTTCAACGGAGAATCAGGTATTAATTTTATTTCCGATATGCCTAGTAGTAGAACATATGCATCCAGAGTTTTTAAATTGATTCTGACATTCACATTAAAGAAGACTATAAAAAATACCTATAAAAATACCATCAAGTCAGTTGGTGCTCAATATGAACTTTTAATCGAAAATGAGATACTGTGACTAAGTGAGTGGCCTACTTTCGTTTCATCATTAACTTAAATCTTGACTCGGGTTCTTAAATAAGAACAAATCAATGTTCGCCCCTAATTTTAGAATTGCGTCAATGAATCACCGATGGATTCGGTTCTCAGTTCTGCCACAAATGTAATGAATTAGACGATCGGATTTTAATAAATCGGCCCATGCATTACCATATACGACTTATTCCAGAAATCATAATCGCTAATAATACTAACTCCGGGGAAAATCTAATTCTGGGTATCACACACTTTAATTCTTTTGCGGCGTACTTAAATGCCAGTAGTATGCAATCAATTGCTAAAATTTGGGCCAACAGAAGAATCAAAGTGCTGGTCTCTCCACTTTAAGAATTTAGTAAGTCTTTGAGGTAGAGTCTGGCTACTATAATAACGTCCTTGTGAGGAAAAGTTACATGAAAAAAATTTAATAAATGCTTTCAATACAAAATATCTTCCATGGGCATTCAAGTCGAATTACATCTTATACCTTGCTGCTATCTGGTAATGAATTATAGGAAGTGTAGCTATCACGCCCAATTCAAGTGTGTGTGTTACGCATCAATACCTGAAAAGATACGTTCGTTATCACATTGTTTTGTCATATTATAGTCAGCAATATGTAAAAAAAATCTAATAGCCGTTTTACTTTCAGGAACTGGAGTAACTTATAGAAAAAACCTGCTCCTAGCAACTATATTCAACACCATCCTTAGAGGTTGATTTGAGTGTAAACTGCCGTGGTCATGCATCTGATGGAAACCGACGGGAATAGAACGCCTTCCTTTTTGCATCCTCAGCGAGCACCTAATATCTCGGCTCGATTCTTCACAAGAACAAGATGGGAGGAAAGCCATCACTTGGGATAAGAAGCATAAAGGAGGAGGAAATAATAAATGATGGGTGATTTATAGTCAATTGGATAAATATTGCCGAAATTGCTTATTCCTATATACGAACGCTGTAATCTCAGGAGATATTTGCCTCTGGGAGAAAATTTATGCGCTATTCCGCTAACACGTATGAGCTTTCTTTCGGAAGGTCGATAACTTGAGCAAATTCTACCCCAGCCGAGGATGCAGATTTCTCGGGAGTAAATACCACTGAATGGCATTCTATCCCGCTAAGATTAGTGTCCGCTGCACACCTGAAATGTTCAAAATGTAACACCAACAGGCGGTAACTACACAGACAAACATCAGGTAATAACGCATGCGCAGACAACATTTTCCACGCATGGATCAATTTCTCGGACAAGCTACAAACTGATATGATCACGACTTCACCTCTTTCAAGGCGTACGGCTTGTTTCTCAGAATCCTTCTGCCTTCAGTGAAAACCGTTAAGACTGAACTATAACGAACAATCCGCCACTAAAAGAGGAAAGAGTGTCGGACTGACACTCGAAAACAACAAAACATTTATTGATAAATTGTTTTGGACGAATACATTTCGTATACATTTGATGTGAACGTGAAGTTTGTTTGAATTGAAAGCCGTATTAGCCGAAGTATGTAAAATTAAATTTCGGAATAATTCAACTCAAAAGTATTCCTTATCCACAGAATCAATTATGCACCAAATTAAAATAGTTAGCACATATTGAATTTCATTAAGCATATTCTCATTAAGTCTACTCAATTAGAGATGAAAACATGTTCTAATACAGCCAATAAATTCATTTCTTTGTTTGTTGAGACAAATAAACGCAATTTTTTTTATTCACTTCAGCTTCTTATTCACAGAATTCTATTGCAGATTAATGCACGGAATCAACTGTTCTTCCTTGACAAAGTAGCTATGAAAATGATTGCCCGGACATTCGAAAATATTGAGTAAACCAAGAAATATTTTCTAAACTCTTGTTCTCTGAGTTATGCTTAGGGGATAGGAAAATTGTGAGCGACAACACGTTTGTTTTTTTTTTCTATGAAAGCCGACCGCAGAAACATGCTTTGGGGATTTTATTCATCCTCCTTCCAATATATTTACCTTTTCTTAGGGACCCAATCCGACCAGCCATACTGTGTCATAAAATACATGGATTGGTAAGGAAAGGACAGGCAAAAATATGAAAGGCCATCCTGAGATGTCAAAATCAACACGGATTCTCAGAGATGGCATTCTTTCCATGGACTGCCGCATCAAAACTCCCTCTCCACCTAAGTTATGCTAGACCCCATTAAATAGCCAATTACGGTGACAAACCGTCAAATGGAAAGCATATATATCTGAATGGAAACAGTGTTTCAATAAAGCCAGATAACTGATGTATTTGATTTCAACATCAAACCGATCTCGATAAAGGTCTTTATAAAACAGTTTAATGTAAAAGTGCCACATTCTAGGGAAAAGGAAACATTTTATCGTTCAAGTACATTTTTTGTCACACTGAAAAATATACTTCACTATATTTTGTTCTAGATAACCCAGAGGAGAAATTTCCCTATCAAACGCTTTGTCTAATTACCTACACATTAATACTAGCACTGAAAAGGGTCCTATTTAGCAATACTTCAATAGTCATTATCGACGAAATAAAATTATAAAATCCGACACTAGTGTAATTTTAGTCACCTATAATAGAAACGTAACTTCATTTAGCACAATCATGCAATACTACAATATATAAGAGCAAAAAGAAGGAAAAAACGAGCATCGAAACCTTTACATTTCATCCTCCAAAGTAAACGGTAAATTAGCGTAGAGACCAAGAAAGACTGATGATCGTAAATAAGCCCCTTCCGAGGGTTAAGAGTGTATCAACGAGTAAGTAGCTTATCCCTTTGGTAAGTGTCACAACTGCACAACCCATTACAAAAGCGTTAAGGATGGATGAATCACGTGAGATTAGTCTTATGATGAAGTGACGGGGAAAATGGAATTAATGGAACACAGGGATGCGAAAAAGAACTGCTGTCAAAAAAAATACCTCGCGACCGATGGGAAAAATACGATCGAAAATTTACGTGAGATATGGCCTCGAGGTTCGGAACAAGAATCGGAAAATATTCGGAGCTTTGTGAATGCGAAGAGATAGGGGTCACATTCGAGGTTGCTATTTCTGGTCCAGGGCCATGAGGTCAACGCATCTGAGGGCTTGAGGAGCGGAGAGGGTGAGGAGGAGAATGGGTAGGATGAGAGGACATGGAAAGCGAGAGGGAGAGGGATAGAAAAGAGGCGAGGGTGGGTGAATAAGGCGGGGGAGGGTGGCTGTGGGGATTACGGACAGATTTTTCCACTCGAGGCGCCACGAGCGGGCAGGTGAGAGAGTCTGTCTCGTCCTCCGAGGGGAAAGGGTCGTCTCGGCGGGGAACGAGGCTTAAGGGAGAACGGCCGAGTCGGGAGTGGACGGCGGCGGCGCGGACTCGGCCGGTGGGGCCGTGGGAAACGGCGGGGTGCCCCCCGGAGGCACTGGGAGCGGGTAATGGCGCCGTGGACCGGGCTTGAGGAGGTCAGCGGCGAAGTGTGGACGTCACACGGGGCGGGAGGGAGGGTATGGCGAAGTTCCGATAGCGTCGGAGGCTGGGGGAGGGTGGCGGGAAAGTGTGAGGAATTATAAGGCAAAGAAGGACGTGTGCTGGGCTCGGAGCGGAAACGCAAACAGAAACAAAAAAAATTAAGAGATCACTGAATCAATACCCCTGATGAGAAACACGCAATAAAAACGTGCTGTTTTTCCTCGTATATTTACATAAACAAGAGTGCGTATTACGTCTCATGTTTTCGGGGACGGTCCCTGTGTTCAATATGCTTGCCGACTGGGTCCGAAAATAAAAATCAAGAAAGTGTCTTCGAACGGCGGTTAAGAAATAAAGTCTCAAGATATTTCTTGCTTGTTCTTACCATAGATCCCATGACATATGGGGATAATAAAAAATTATACAAGGGAGAGTTTCAGAGGAAATTCCATGCTCGCCTCTGAGGACCTTAAAACGCTGGTCTCCGGAAAAAATAATCGAAAAATTGGATAAAGGATGAACGCCGCGAGAATGAAACCGGAGAATTGGATTTATAGTCAACGTGGAACTGTTTTTCTTCTGTATGATTTTCTTTTCAACGGCGGTAAAGGAAGTTTCTTTTAATGACATTTATAATCATTTGATACATCCTAGATAGGCGACGCATGGAGTTTCTTTCAAGCAACAGCATGATTTACAATAAATTAAAAGAAAGACACCAGCAATCTCTATTATAAAATCCTTCGGTTTGGGGTACCTCTTTTTCAACATGTTTGACAACACTCATGACTGTAGGAAACATGTATAGTTAATGTTAATCCTAGTCTCAAAAATCTCAAGTAACAAAATACACTTTTTGAAATTATCAAATTTCGGGTAGATTTTAAGTACAAACAGTTGTAAAAATACAATCTATAGCATCGCTCCAAAGATTTTCCATCGGACTTTGGCTTAACAATGTAAACATATGACACTACTATAAATAATGACCACAAAGAAGTTGAAAGAATACGAGATGATGCTCCATTGATATATCCTCGTAATTTTTTAAACAGTCATTATATTCCAAAACTATATGCAACTATTCACTGCTTTGCTTGAAACAGTGATTCCATAAAGTAAACTTGCATACATACTAAATGGTTAACTAAATCATTTAGGTAGAAAATAGCCGCCTTTGAAAGTATATCCTGTGATGTAAATTTCTTTATAAACTTTTGAAAACGTCTTACGCATACCTCAGGAGTCTGCATTAACAAAAAAAAAGGTTCATACCACCAGATAACCTGATTATATCAGGAAAATGGAAATCGTCCTAAATTGTCTCATGCCCAAGCCCCAACAGAATCTTGTCCATTAAAGAGTTTGGTTTAAGTTAGTTACTTTTGCTTGATTAGTACAACAGTAATTAGGTAATTTTTCGACCACCGATGGCTTTGGTCATTTACGCCATTTCGGATTATGGATATTTTTAGAAGAGTAGGAAATTCAGGCAGCGAGGAAAGAGCAGATAGACACCTGGCGTTGGCAAAAGCCTACTGTTTACGAAAGGTGGCAAAGCATCCACTGTTTTACGACCAATCTCACGGACAAACTACTGAATTTATAGTGCACGCAGGGGCCTGTGTACTAGTGAAATCTCTAAAATTGCCAGGATTCGTACCGGAGACCTCTGGATGTGAATACAAACGTACATCTAGTGACCACACCACGCCTATTTCTGAAGTCCATGAAAAAATTATTTTCTTTATCGCTTCACATAATCCGCAGGACGAGAGTATCCCATATTTAAATTTTAGCTGTATATTTATCTTACCTTAATATTAATAATATTTATCAATCTTAACCTTATTACTAGGAATAATAAATGACTCGTTTCAGCATGACTCTGAAACGTTCAATGTATACAATTGACTACAATAAACACGAATAGAGAGAAAATACCGCTCGGAGGGCTATGGTTTTCGAAGCTTTGGGTGAACATCTCTTGGATATCTATAGTTAAATGCAGACTGATAGATTTTCTTTATTGCAGGTTCTAAAAGGTAAGTGTAGATTTAGGAAATGCCCCTCCCTCAAGCTAACTGAATCTAAAACGCTGCTTGGCTGCGTACTACATAGAACTCTAATTGATCTTATCCTGAAAATACGCTGAAAATTTTAAGTTCGGAAGGAGCGCACGAAAATTGAGAATATATAGAATGGAACATTTAGTTCCTTTCCTGCACGGGCGTACCAGCGTAAGTTTTATTCAACTGAAGACTAATCATTCTACGAAGGATTCTGGCTTGACACAGTAGAAACAATGGAGAAGCTGGGCCATGAAAGCTGTGGTGAAATGGTCCCAGTTATTCTGAAATACTATCAAATATGCCGACTAATCCAAACACTGTACGTAAAGTTCAAACAAAATAATCGGAATCGCTTTATTTACCTCAGCCCTTCAGTAATAGACAATTGGTATCAGGAAGAGGGCTGGTATCACCGCTGTAGTAATTGAACAGTCATCCCTCTGTTAATGAGATATGAGGAAATTTCCCCCTTAGGTCAATAAACTGGAGAAGATATCGTTTCCTGCACGGGTGTACCACTGCTAGTTTTAGCAACCACAGGAACTATATAAGAGTGAATATTAAAGTAACGTGATTACTGCAGCGGAAAGCAGCGCACCACAAAAGTTACTCAACTGTTGGAAAGATAAGAGTCTTTATTACTCGATACCTATAAACGTGAAGAGATTTAGAGAAAGTTTCGGAACCTTGGGAAAGATCAATAGGGTTTAAACCACGGAGTGCTTCAACTCCAAGGTGTTTCTCTCCCCGCGGTCTAATCCCGAACCGGCTAGAAAGGCGTCGTGATGAGGAGATCCCGGCAAGGCGAGAGAGAGAATGAGGGAGGGTGGCGGGGGAAATATGTGACGGGCAAAAGAAAGAAGAGGGAGGGTGATTGCAGGGGAAGGTTCGACGCATTCTCCTCCCACCCCCCCGTCAACTAAGTATTCCCTCATCACGCAGCATCGGTGAGGCAGGAAGAAATCTCACATCGAGTTCAAATAGGAGGGCGTGGGAGTAGAAATGCAAGCAAGTAGCCAGAGGCGCTAATAGGCATCATTTGGGTCCGCGCTGAAAGAAGCCCATCGCGGGGGGATTTATTCCCGGTCGAAGACAAACCTTCCGAGGGGGGAAAACATCGGCTATTATTTGTCAGCGCTGATTGAGGAGGGGATCTTTGTGATGGAGAAGGAAAAGAGGAAGAGAACTCGCAACATGTCTTGCTCAAACCTTGGCAAGGCACGGACGTGATTCTCATGCACCTCTCACGCCGAGGAAAAAGTCGCTTTTTTGGGGTCATCACACCCTGCGAACTCCTATATTGGCGGATGCTAATGAGGCGGTGTGCTAATGTGCCCCTTTAAGCGAATGCTTAAGCCATTCAGGGGGATAGCGCAGCTTACAGAGGTTTTTTTCCAATCATGAATAAGATTCCTAGAGCGTGGTTTCGCTTTAGAGTTGCGCGGTGTTCCGTTTTCTCCCTCCCGGGATCACGTATTTTTTTTCTGATGAGTAAGCCCACGAAAGGGAGACTCTAATGTTTCTGAGAAAGAAGCCATTTACATGCGCGGCAAAAAGTGGTTAATACCCTGATGTATTCTCTCCGAGCCTTGATCACTTGATTGCTTGATAGCATAATTCACACATATCGATACAAATAGTCGCCCGAGGCGAAGACTTAATGATCATTGCTACGAAAGCCTTGAGAACGGCCGGAGCCCCATACTTTGGGTAGGATTAACGAGAGAACTCAAATGGTCGTCAAATTTAGGCAATATTTTATCGTGAGATTTCTAAGCTATTCGATAGATGTGTTTTCAAGCCGTAAATTCAAGTTTGAAATACTGATTGAACTTGGGGCATGTCATTTGCATGGAAATCTCTCCCCATTTTTCCCACTTATAAAAAAAGAAAATCACTTACGCGGAGATATATTACCGACGTGAACATGATCGACACTGTTTAACATCACAGAAAAGGATAACAAGAAACATTTAAAAACTGTTACAGCATTTACTACTCCTGGATGAAAATCACACTAGAATATTTACCTATTATCGATAAATTTTTTGATTTCCAAAGTGGTGAAACTAATTTTACACTTTTCACGTCCATGCTCGAATAAAACGGTCAAAGTTATCATAGTAACATGATTTTAAACTACACTTTAAGAGGATAATATATGTAGACTCATCTGAACTTAAAGCATCAATGAAACTAAATATAGGATTAATTTTGACAAATATTTGTGGGATGAAAAAGGAGCACCTAAAAGTACGTTAATATATATACTATGTTCTTGAGGTGTGAAATTGATGCACAACCTTAGGACAAAGTAAATGTAACAGAAACGAATGATTAACTTTGCAGGCATAGTGATATTTTCAAAGTAAAATTTATGGATAACAGTATAGTTATGATTCTTAAAAGATGTTTTGTTCTGATAACTAGATAGCAATTTTTTTAATCTATGCCTCAAAAGTATCATTTATCAAAAATCCATTAGTATCATCTATGAGAAAAACTGTTTCATTCCATAAGGATCGAAGCTCCTTGAAAAGAAAGAACCGAATATACGCTTGGAAAATTAAATTTTGAATTAAATTCCATTCCAAAATTATGTGCACAAGCGAAGCAAGAAGGGCAATTGTAACTTACAAAATAGTGATATAGTCGAAAAATGAAAAAAAACTTATTTTTCATTCAGTTTCCTATTAAAAGTATTAAAATGTTAATGAAAATGAAAGGTGCCATTGGCATCATAAGATTATATTCGCATATTCGCATATAAGACGCATATTCGAGATTTTTTACGCTGTTTGCTCGTTAAGAGTTCTCATGAGTAATTTCAGGAATGTATGTATGCACATCAAAATTTAATAAAAAGGAAAATGGGTAATTTTCTCACATGGCTCATTCATTTGACACGCCTGAGTGGCAGAAACGTTCCACCTAACAATTTACGGAATAAATCACCTTTCTCAACGGTTATTGCCCATAGCAACCACTCCCTCCTTAGCAACGCCAGAGACGTGCACGCCTACCCCGTTGACACTTTTCTCTATTTTCCTGGAATATAGGCGAAAACGACCAAGTGATAAACTGTTTTACGCTTGAATTAGGGTGTAGAATGAAACTCTAAAATGTACTTTAAAGGGAGTAGTGAAAGAATATCCTCTCATGTCGCAAACGATGGTTAACTTAATGTAGTTTGGAGTAAACTTTAAAGTTTTTCTTCTCTGCACATGGTTTCATTTACCCTGATAATCTCTCATTTGGCAAATATCATCCAACATTTTTTACTTTGAGGTTTAAGTTTTCTCCGACTTCTAAAAGCCTTACCCTTGAAGTGATAAAGTAAGGTGAAGGAAAATTAATAAGACTGTAGTTGGCGCCAATGGTTTATAGAACGGGCGTTAAGGTGAAAGGTATGAATGTAAGTAACTGGCTATTATTGTCTCATTAATTTAATGTAAATCCTTCGAAGAGAATGTTTTTCTGCAGTTATTCCGATTCATAAATTCTGCTCATCAATTTCTCAAGCGATTATCACTCGTCAACGACTCCAGCAAACGCTGCAATTATAACTCCATTTAAATAAAATATCATGCTAATATCAAGGTACAATAATAAAAAAACCGGAGTACAGGTTGTGCAACAAAATTGTAATAAAAATCGGCTGAAAAAACACCATGCACGCTAGAAGACAAGCATTAGTCTACCATAACTGCATACATTAACGAGATGCATGGTTAAAAAAGAGTTTAAAAAGGTACTTCGTGTTTTAAGTAGGATGACTTTCGATAAATATTCCAATAACCTACTAATAAGAGGAATACAAATACAAGGGAGTCTCGGCCAAGATTGACTCAATATGATTTAGTGGAGGAGTGTCCTCCTCTCCTTTTCACATATTTTAGCTATCGGCTATTTTTAGACTAGACTATTTTTACACATATCAATGTGTCTTCTCTCTAACTTCTTCGTCCTTGCTTATCCAGAATGTTTCCTTCTACTGGAACCTTCAGCATTCGATTCTCCTAAAGTACCTATTCCATTCAACTACTCTGTCTTTTCCAAATTTCTGCAAACTGTTTTCTCTTCCCCCAAAACGTGTTCAACACCTTCACCTTCGTCCGCCTGTCGGTCCATCTCTATTTCTCCATTCTCATTCACACCCACATTTCCAAAACTTCCAATCTTCTCTCGTAAACCTCCCGTGTCCAGGTCTCATCCTATATCTCAGCCTCGGGCAGTTTATAGAGATCTAAAAAAAAGCCACGCTACACATCAAGCTCTTCAATATTTTTTTACATCTCTGCTCAAGATTTTTATCATCAGTTTTCTTCTAACTGTTGAACGCCGGGATAGTCAGAGCAATTCTTCCCCTTATATCCTTACCACCACACCAACTTTTATACAATGCGTCTAAGTGTAATTACACAAATACAGCACAGGTACTTAGTTACAGGTAAACATCAATAATAAAATACGCTTCACACGGCAAGTTCATATTACTTAAATTGTTGAGTCATACATTTTAGAGAATAAGATGAGATGTGCAGTGTAAGCAATCAGTGACAGGTTATCAATATCATGACAAGACGACGCTAACGGGCCGGAAAATTAAGCAGCGTAAAAACAGACATATTCCCAAGTGATCAGCGTCTAAAAAAATATTCAAGTAAGTCTTAAAAAGCTGCACCAAAAATTATACTTCAGATACTACTTATTTTCACTGTGCATAAATCATAATTTAATTGAGTGTCGAAAAAGACTTTCTTGATTGGATTTTTCGAACTTTTAATTCCGAAACTACCAAAAACATCATTAATTATATTCAAGAGTCAAGATTAAGCGAAGTACGTTTACCAGTGAGTAATGAAATTTGGAATTCACCGGTAATTCGGTAGGCGAGTAATAAATTTTAATTTCAGCCATGATTTGAAGTTGCTTCAAGATTAGAATCCAGGCGCCTTTTGACTATTTATGGCGTTAAATTAGTGGTCCGCAATTCTAAATTTACGAAGAGGAACTCATGGGAAGAGAACGAGGAACACTCAAGATGCCCAAGAACTCCAAAGCCAGCAACGAGTTCCGTCTCAATTTACCCTATGGTTTTCAATCACACCTAATAACATGATTGCCGACGCATTTCGTACATGCGCTCTGAGAGAGAAAAAATGCATAAAATACGAAAAGCGGCGTGCCGTCCCACGCGCTCGCTCTTTGGCCCTCTCTCTAATAACCATTTCCGCCCCACTTCCCTTTCCCTCCCACCCACTCCGCCTTTTCCAACCCCGCTCCACGGGGATTATCTGCACACGCCCCCCGCACCAACCAAACGACCTCCCATGCCGCCACAAGGGTCCGTCAGTCGTCCCTCGTCCACTAACGCCCACGTAACCCACGCACAGCCAACACCGCCGCTTTCCACCCCACCTCCGTTGCCCTCTAACCTCCCTTCCTCGCTCTTCCCTTCTCTTCCTCACCGCCCTTGTTCCTCCCCGTTTAACCTTTTGCCTTATTAATCATTCCCTCCGAGAACCCGTCCCCCTTTACATTCAATTACCACCGGCTTAAGTGGGGATTTACCACGGTTACGCCCACTGGTTTCCATGGTCCTCACCCTCCCCCATTCCACCCCCTGATGATTTTGTTCCGGCTCCATTTCCGCCCCCGTTGTTCGTGTCTACACCTTCTTCTCGCGTTACTCATCAAGTACTAACCTCCGCGAAGGCAAATGGAGATAATTTCAGCATACAGCATGATTAAAACTTAACATTTTAAATTTATAATTGGTTTTTACAGCAATTATTGCTCCAAAAAAAGGGGAAAATGAAGCGATAAAATTTTAGGCAGGCAAGGTTTGCAACTCGTTGATATATTAATATATATATAATTCATGGTAATTGGAAATAAATATTTATTATTCATATCCTTTATTATTTTCAACATTTGAATTTCATATGAACCAATAGTTACTTTGTCAAATTTGTTGGTCTATTGTTATCACGATACTTTTAGCCCTGATTTCCATAATAATGTATCCTCATAATAAAGGGATTTCCACAGTAAAAACATGAATTTGATTCATATGCTCTCCTATCTACAGTGACCTATGCTTATGCAGCTGCTATGGTTTCCGAACAATAGTCACCATCTGCTACAAATGGAGTAATTAAATTAGCAAGCATTTTTTACTGAGAAAGGTTTTGTCCCACAAATTGAATGTTTCTAATAATTTGGAACTCATGCTGATTATGCTGACAGACGGGGTAAGAAATATTTACAACTCAATGTCGGATCGAAAAGAAACAATCAGAGGAATAAAAATTGCATCTTATACCAGTGCATTATGTAGAAGATATTTTTATCATTGTGATCAATAAGAAGATTGATTCAGTCACGAGTCTGGCTGAAAATTTATCGAGAAAAGAAATGGATATTTTTTCAAAAATATTGAAATACTTGCAATCGACATATCAGTAGTCATTTATAGAGAAAATTATTGAAACTAAATATGGATTACGTTAAACTATACCATTCGCTAATCACTTTAACAGAAGCGACCCAGTTTCAGCATTGCAATATCACACATTACTGCACCTAAAACAGTTCTTTCTCCAAATTTTGTCAGTCTAATTATAAGAGTAGTATTGAACGCCACTTAAAAATCCTAACCACGCAGAAGGGTTTTAGACAATTATAAGATTGGTATGTGTTTCTGAGATTAATTTCCTAAATGAGTGAATGATCAGGCGTTGCTGTCGCTAAGGCTGGACGTCAATACGAGACTGATTAAATACCAAATTAAATACAATAAATCTAATTCACAAGCCAAGTGTTGTGCTACCGAATTTAATCTATAAGACGTATTCATCAAACATATAAGACTTTCACTTCCAGTTCATTGGAGCATTAAATTCGACATCAATGAGCATCATATTTAACTAATTTGCCATCGAGAAAAATTTTCAGTGACTTTGGAATGACTAAAATCTTCTGAGAATAGTTCTGAATGTATTCATAAATTCGTAGTTCAATAGCGGATATTTTCTGGGCTGATAGAAAGCCAGATCATATTTAGCTCAATTCCTAACACCCTATCACACAATTCAAATCTCTTTTTAAAACTTAGACCAGTCCCACTTAGCCTAGGCTTGATGATTACGTGAAATTGTAATATGCTGATTAGAGTTTACTTGTTTCTGTATTTTAGCCGACTCCATCTTTTCAACGATAAGTGACGGAGTATATTTTCCACTGCACGAAAAGAAACAAAAAAGGAGTGGGTGTCAAGACTCCCTTGTGACCCTAACGTGCCCTTAGCTACTCCCATCCAAGTTTCTAGACCTGTTTGGTGTTTTGTGGAGGAGGTAGCTCCCAAAATATTTTTATGGCTGGAGGTCAGAGGAGTCACGCTCTCAGTGGGCGGCATGCCCCTTTGTTGTCCTTTTTTTTTAAGCGCGCGTGCTCGTGCCTTCGCCCAGATATGCTCATTTAATTTTGAGCTGTAATTACCGGCGATAAGAAGCTTTCTACAGTGATCACACGGGTGGTGAATGCTTCGCGTACATGTTCCAACAAATATTCAAATCCATCATTAATAATGGTCTAAAAGTCAATGGGACTTGGGAGAGAAAATACTAGGCTTTCTCCAGATTTGATAACTTAAAAATTCTTTTAACACCAGACGGTACTAAGCTTCATTATTTGTTTCACCATAATTTCTGAATAAATCCATTGCCTTATCCATTTACTCTCGCTAAGTCAAAAGAAATAAATCATTATTCTTTGACATGGTGACTCAAAAATCTTTAAGTTTTACACTCAAAACGCATGGAAATTTCCAAAATGAAAGGAATTATAAGCCTTTAATAACAATGAAAAATAGCTGTTGTTATTTTCAACCAGTATTTTTTGCCTGTATCCTAACGAATTCAAGGTTAACTATGAATATACGTTCAAGTAATTTAGTAAATCATGTTGTTGATTATAGATGATATTATACAGAAACAGTAGTTACTGAATATGAGTTACCGTCAACATCTAGCCAAGAAATTTCTTGCATCATGCTCAGTTTAAATTAATAAACAAATGCTCAATCAATAAGAGGAATATAATCATTAATTACTCTGATCTCACTGAAAGGTAATCAGAAAACTCCATTGATGAATTTCAAGAATAACAGCTCGTAGGATCTAAAAAAAATAATCCACGGATATTTTCCAGCAATAACAGAATCATCATCATCATTGGTCATCAGTTTTTAGATTGGTTTGACGCAGCTGTCCACTGAGTTCTTCCATCGGCTAATCTCTTCATATTTGCGTATTCCTTCTCTTTAAAACAGAGTATAAATATGAAAATTTGTTTAGGAACGTAATGACAAACTGTTCATTGAAGCTTTTGCGGCTCATGATACGCGATGATACGTATGTTATTCGGGTGTGCCACGTGATGTTCAGGTATTGCCCCGACGTTTCATGACCTCTGCTGGTCACTTCTTCGGAGGGATATGAGGTCCTCTTTGCCGGTGAAGGTATTATATATCCTCCCTATAGAATACCCTGAACATCACGCAGCACACCCGAATAACATCCGTAACGTAATGACAAGTGCTCAAATCTATTCCAAGATGTCTCAGTTAAAATGTACACCCCTTAATATGAACAACAGAAACAATGATGAATGACAACTGTGAAACTAGAATATTTACTGTACCAAAACTTATAATACTATGCAATGAAATCATAGCGTTTTCCATAATGCGTTTTCCCAAGAGATAATTATTCATAAAATATGACAATCGAAATAATACGTGCATGAATAACTAGGCGTATGTAACTCTATTAGAGCAATACTATGCAAATGAGACAGCGATAAATTATATCCACAAATATTCATCATATAAAATCTGAATCAGGCCAGAACGTAACTTTCTCCATACATTTTATGGCCCTACTTATTTTTGCATTCGGCCCAGAAGTGTAACAGCCGGTCCTGAATGTTGTTAACCGGCTCTAAGTTGTGACATACAGGCAGGAACCTTCAAAAGTGGCCATGTTTTGTGACTGCCATCGCAGAAATTTAGGGGCAGATGAAATTATGGCGCGGCTGCTTATCAACCAACTCATATTTCTGGAATAAAAACCTTTCACTATGCCAACCAGATTGAGTTCCGGCACCTGGCTTTTAACTATATCTACAGATATAGTTGTTTTCTATGGAGTTTTCTGTTGTTTAGAAAGAGAATTCCGGCAACTCGCCCAGAACTAACTGTTGATTAGTGAAAGTTGAGCATTAAAATTGTAGGGCATAAGCAATAAGACAGAAGAAATATAGTCATTTGAGCAAATAGATCAGAGAAAAATTGACATAAAACTATATATATTCCAGAAGGAGAACTGTGTTGGGAAAAGGGGTAGACAGAGATGATGTAAGGGGCCCTCATTAAAATCTTTGAGTAATATAAAGGTAAAGGTTAATCAAGAGATAGAAAGTGCTGTTCTATGGATCTATAACCAGGATATTACGAGCGGTCGATTGCAGACAGAGGGAGCAGGATATTAGAGTAAATGAGATGTTGGAATGCGGTAATGGAGCGGGGTAAAGGAAGAAAAATATAAACATTTTGATGTAACAAGAAATGGAAGTAAGGGGAGGTATAAAGAGGAATATGCATGATTGCTGGTATAAGTATTTTCTAAAAGTACAATTTTTTTAGGAAAGATTGAACTCCTGAGAATTAAATGTCATGATTATAAGCACGACAATTAACCACTATGAAACAACTGCTTTGAACAACAAAAAATTGAATTATGATTAGATGCCATCTTTTCAAACAAAAATGCAATTGGAATAAAAAGAAACCAGTACATACATGCATCAGATTTTCATTATTTATTAAAGAACTTATGGCTTCCCAATAATCATTCACGTCATTGAAGTGTGCGCATTCTGGAAAAGAGCCGAATATGAGATCTCTGCATTCTAAACTCCTCTCTTTCAAGGTTTTTTCTCCTCCCCCTCCATAATGCTCCATATTTAGGCATGCAAAGCATTGATAAATAAATAACCTGGCATAAATCTGTGAAGTTAGCAGCAGGAACATGCAATAACTTTGGTATAGTAAAAGATCTGCAGATCATTTCACTGGGATTATACATCGGATTCCCCTAATGAGTAACGAAAGGAAATGATTGCGGGAACATTAATTGCAATTCTCATTAATTTAAAAATCTTTAAAGTCTGTTTCCTTCATAACGGCAAACGTTCACTACAAATCATTCCATAATTATTCGTAATTTTCATGTAAATATTTAGCGTAGAAACTTTTTGAAACCACTGAACTAAATATTCTGCAGGCGAAATATAGATAAAATGTTCGGCGGAGGGGTTCTGCTCAGCAATGCCGAATATTCAGAACGGCAAAGAAGTTATCAGACTGGGAAACAAAGACAATGATAATCTGTCCCACAACGTCCTACTCTCTCAAACCTCAGTACTTGCACTACTATTACCATCCATCGGGCGTAAGAATGAGCAATCAGAAGTTGTGACAATGAAAGCTTGCGTAAGTTTACAAATACATTTAAACAAGGAAAGAATCATGAACTACGAACGAAGTATCATCAACAGTACATTATTTAATTTCAAAATTAGATTAACCGACCATGACAGGCTCCCTCTCCTCTCACCCCACAACATCCAATCAGATGCCCCCCTCCCTCCATCTCCTTCCCCACACACCAAACAATCGAGCACTTGCTCTTGGACAGTGGCCCACCACTGAGCTCTTCCAGAGACAAGTTCCTACCAAAACTATCTCCCTATTATAAACATTATTATTATTATTATTAATTGTTACTTTTGTAACATCCACCTCCGAGTCTCCGGCTAGCATCAGGTTTTATTATTATTATTATTTATTTGTTACTTTTGTAACATCCACCTCCGAGTCTCCGGCTAGCATCAGGTTTCGTTGCCGTCATAATTGCCGGGGACTCGAGAGGGGTCGTGCCTAGGGGTAGCCACGTCCGCCACCGGTGGATAGGTGGCTACCCGGCATTAGGGTCATGCGCACGAAGCAGGCGGAGAGACCCGAGAAGGACAGCCTTCTGCATTGCACTTGCAAGTGCATCCGCTCGCGCCCTGCACGCTGGGATGCACTTGAGATTTTCGACCAGTGAGCTCTTGACACCACCAAGCACGCCCACGATGAGGACTACCAGTTTTACAGAGTAGCCCGCGTACATTTGCCGGAGTTCGCACAGCAGATCTTGATATTTAGTCCTTTTTTCAATCTCCTTCGCTGCCATGTTCATTTCGGCCGGTGCCGAAAACTCGATCACGAACATGGCATGAGAGAGATTGTCGAGGAGAACGATATCAGGCTTCGTCGCCTCCAATTGCCTGGAGGTGGAGAAGGAATAATTCCACCAGATCTTACACTTATCGTTCTCCACGACGGACTCGATGTCTCCAGGGACGTAAGGCAGCATCGGATTCGCGTCTATGCCGTAATGGTGTCTTAGATGGTAATACAACACCCGCAGAGCTGAGTTGTGCCGGTTTATATATGCGTTCTTCGCATAGAAGCTGCAGCCGGAGAGTAGATGACCTAATGTCTCCGGCTGCCTTCGGCACGCTCTGCATCTCGTGTCCGTCACGTTTGCCCCAAAGATGAGGCGACGGTACACGAGGGTGTTGATGACACCATCCTGGCACGCAAGCACGAATCCCTCGGTCTCGGACTTCAGACCTGCGGAGCGCAGGAAGGCGAACGTGAGCTCCTTCGATAGCCCATGCGTTTCCAAGTTTCGATAGAAACTTCCATGCATGGGCTTCTCGGTATGCTTGCGGAGCAGGATCTTTTGCTCCGCATTCTTTATTTCGAGCTTTAGCACGTCCGCCTCCAGCGACAAGATTGATTTTTCGCACGCTTCTCCGCTGGAAGTAAGGTCCAAGTCCAAACCGAGGCCATCTGCTGCCCTTTTCGCCGCCTGGAATAGGAACGCCCCTTTGCCGACACTCTCGTGTTTCTTCACGAGCAGCATAAGGGGGTCCGTGCTGTGGAACACGCGGCAAGCCGTATTCAGGACTACTCTGTCATGAAGGCACTCCAGGCTTATCAGCCCTCTACCACCTAGCCTTCTCGGGAGATACAATCTGGCGACGGAAGACTTCGGATGAAGACTGCGGTATATGGTCATCATTTTCCTCGTTCCCCTGTCGAGGTTTTGCAGCTCGTTGACATTCCATTTGATGCAACCGAAGGTGTAGAGCAGTGTTGGAACCGCGAAGGTGTTGGTCGCAAGAACTTTGTTCTTGCCTGACAGGTCAGAGCTCCAGATTCGCCTGAGAGTCTGCCTGTATTTCGCTGCAAGCCTTTCCTTCACTGCTCTCACCTCCTGCAACCGGCGCTGGGGGACGCCAAGATATTCATACGCTTCGTCTTCATCAAGAAGACGAATAGCGTTTCCGTCAACGAGCTGCACGTCTTCCTGGTCTTCCGAAATCTTTCCTTTCGCCAGATGGATGGTCGCGCACTTGTCCAATCCGAATTCCATCCCTATATCCTCACTGTATCTGCGTACGGTGTCCAACGCCAGGCGCAGGTCTTTCGCGCTTGAAGCATAAAGCTTCAGGTCATCCATATAGAAAAGATGGGTGACCTTATGCTCCCTTTTTGACGGGACACCGCACATATATCCCCTACCTCGTCTCAACTGAACGGACAGTGGGAGGAGAGATAAACAGAACAGGAGGGGACTGAGGCTATCGCCTTGAAAAACGCCACGGTGGTATGTTACCAAATCCGTGTAGACGGTCTTCTTGCCAGATGGTATGGCGAACCGCGTCTTCCATAGTGGTAACAGGCGTTCGATGCAGGACACAACCTCTGGGTGGACTTTCATGTACCTCAGCATGGCTATAATCAGCTCATGAGAGGTGGTATCAAAAGCCTTCTTGTAGTCCACCCAGCCCATTGACAGGTTACGCTTGTATTGACAAGCGTCCTGGCTCACGCACCTATCAATGAGCAGGTTGTCCTTGCATCCCGCGATGCCTTTCTTGGAGCCCCTCTGCTCGTACACTTCCTCCCATACCGGTTGGACGTGGCGGAGGATAAGGTCGTTCAAGATGGAAGTGAACGCCTTGTATACAGTGTTGAGACAGGTTATAGGGCGGTAATTCTTCGGATCGGACAAGTCTCCCTTTTTCGGTATTAGGACCGTTCGCCCCTCAGTCAGCCAGGACGGAATTGGCTCCGTTCCTGACAGGAAGGATGTGAAGATTCTGGCCAGGTGTTTGTGCGTGGAAGAGAGCTTTTTCCACCAGAAGTTATTCACTGCGTCCATTCCTGGAGCAGTGAAGTTCTTCTTGCCAGAGAAGGCCTTCTTCACATCACTTTCCGTGACTGAGATGGGACGATCCATATCGTCTAGGTGGCGGTCACAAAACTCTTTAAAGTGGGCAATAGCTGGAGTACCTTCGTTGAATGGCTTCCTAGTCTCGTAGATGTCCTTCCAGAAACGTTCCACCTCCGGGACAGATGGTGGTGTTTGGACAACAGGTGGAGGGGGTCGGAAGAGGCGGGACGGCTGAAAGGAGAAGGTGGAGTTCTCCTTCCTGGCCTTGGTCCTTTTGACCAACTTCTTCCTCGCCGTTGTAAGTGCCCGCACTCTATCCACCTCGTGCTGCTTAAGGATAAGCAGTACTCTTTTGTTCAGTGTGTGGTGGTCTCTCCGGATTGCACGCGCAATGCGCTTGACCTTCGGCGTAAAGGCCCGACCGGAGGAAAGGTAATCCATCACACACTGAAATCTCGACGCCTGTTGTCTTGCCAGCGTGATTTTGGCATTAAGCTGTTTAAGCCTGTTTGCTGCTTTAGTCTCCCAAGTGGCAGGCACTCGGGGAGATGCCAACAGTGTGGCGGCAGCATATACCACGCAGTCTATTTCCCAGAGGCTACTCGTTTCGGTCAGGATCATATCTACGATGCCATTCAACTGGGACAGCTGTTTGTCCCGCAGAGAAATTTTATGATGAATATTTCTCTGCCTGGTAGTCGTCTCATCGTAGCTTATCGTGTTTTCCAACCGCTGAAGCAGATCAGAATCGGCCTTCGGTTCGTCTCCCTTCGCCGAAAGTTCGGCGGGAGCACCGGCAGTAGGAGGTACATCTGCCTTGGTAGGAGATGGAGCCTTGGCCGGTGGTGTGCTACTCTGATCTTGCGGTTGGGGTGTCGTTTTCTTGCGCAGGTGATTGGCGTAGTCGCGCAGATTCTGCTGCGACAGATGGTTATGTTCAGGATGCATCTCACACCACAAAGAGTGCATCCTCGCCATGTATCCCCTGCGACTTGGCTCACTGGCAGCATGGCAAGCGAGAAGGTCTCCCCTCAGGGTCTCCGTCCACTCCATGCGAGCTCCCTTTTTTGATGGCATAGGTTTGCCACACCCAACTTTGCTAGGGCCCTCATCCGAGAAGGGCCGGTTGTGGGTGGCGTCACTGGATTTCTTAGGAACCCAATATTTCCGCGAGTGGGGAGGTTAACCCCACAAGCAGACGGCCACCATTAGCCGGCCGAAGCCGTTACCGGGGACGCCACGAGGAGGCTGGTGGTCCGTTTTTGACCCCTTATTATTATTATTATTATTATTATTATTATTGATGGTCACGCAGTTGACCGAAATATCGATTTAGGAGTCTTAAAATATTTAACCGTTGGCATTGGTATTAATGTCTTCGAAATTCAGAAGATGCTCCTGTTAAATACATTTTTCATTTTCCCGCAATAATAATAGGGTAACTCTAGCTGTTTTACCAGCACTCTAAAGTGCCACAGCACATTGGTACCACTGCGTTAATCTCATAAAGGACTTTTACCAACACAGCAGAGGAGAATTACTATCTATCAATAGTAGAGATCTCAGATTTCATTATGCTATGCTAATTATACGACACTGGTTTGCAAAACAAAACTTTTATTCCGTCAAACGAAGAAAAAGCCCAGACTCTTATAGAACTTTTCATACTGATAAAAAAATATCATTGGTTTTTGCCCACCAGCCTAAGTTTTTTGTGACACCAGGGAAAAAACAAAAAAATCGTGGATTATCCCATTTAGATCAATTACTTGTTTAAAAAAACTGAACCATTTCCTACCTAATTGTCGTAGAATAACTTGTCACAAATTAGGATACAGCTCTTGATCTTAGCTCAGAAATGCAATATATATTTGCCCCTCCATGTATGTTTAGGGCCGGAAGCCAAGGGTCCAAAAATTTAAAATACTAATTTTTTCATAAAATTCAAGTCTGTGTCACATCCCCACACTATGCAAGTGCTAGTTTTAAAATACTATGCATATACACTCATAATATATATATATTACAAAATCTGCAGAGAAACGTTTTCCCACATGGAAAGTTAGGCCATATGTTTGCCTAAAACGTTCCTCCAAACACTCGTAACAGACATGTTTTCAGCATCACTTAACTACCTATATCTTCAACATCATTTAACTTCAATGAAACTTTCATTTACTATCAATTCTTTAACTTGGGGTACTACGAATATTCCTTCCTTAATATTAGAATAAAATATCTTGGAGAATATTTGTTGTAATTACATGATCTACGCGACGATTTGTCCATGGCTTTCACAAAGTTTTTGATGATTTCCAATTTAATGCGTGGTGGAGGTAGATCCAATCTATTTGGGTCAACAGAGGAGTGCTCATTACATTCTTCTGTCCCTTACAAGTAGGCCACATTTGCCAGAATATAAGTTTTTCTGCAAGCATCCATCGTAAGGTTAATCGCATTGGAATGTAAATTTTTGTCGAGTATATACTTCATTTAAATGGTGAATAAGCATGTAAGCATGTATATGTTTTTTAAATATTATATCTGATACTTTTCAATATGTAATCATGCTACACCTTTATAATTCAAGGCCAGAATCAAGTCAATATACCCTACAAAGTTTAAGGAAGCGATACAAATATCAATTAATATGTACCTCTTGTTTTAACAATGAAATTGGGCCTGGCACCTATCCGCTTGAAATGTATTGCTATCTTTCCGAGTTGCAAAGATGTAGCTGAATTTAGTGACTACGGGGCATATTGTTGTCAATGATGGGTAGATTGTAAAACTACCTCAATTGCCAATCAAACAAAATCATTCAGCTGAACAGCTACTTCCGACTAAATAACCCTCCTTAGAGTAAGTGATAGTTATTTTGTCATGAGCCGCAAGACTGCAAACGGAATTACTCATCTCCCGTGTATTTTGCGTCCAATGAAATAAGGAACACTCCGATTGCTCCTCGAAGAGTTTTCCAACGGAAAATTTCCACGTCATTCACGGCATGAATTTGGAAGTCCCAAGCTCTTAGTCAGAGGCCACAGGTCTGATGTGGTCCACCGTTGTTGGACGTCGAGGGAAACAATGCATTACAGACGAGGAAGGGAAAGAAGGCGGGAGAATAATGGCGGCGAGAAAGTAATCGACGATCACCCACAAGGAATCTGGGAGTGGATGCCGATGTATCGCGGGTCGAGAGATGAAAGGAAGCGAAGGCGGTGGTGTAAAGCGAGTAAACGGGGTTAATGTGGAGCTAGAATGAGGAGTAAGGGGTGGCGCTCAGCGGGGTGGTCGGGTTGGAGGATAGAGCGGCATGGAGACGCATGGAGTTGACGTCGGAAGGTCCATTGCGGTGGCGGCGGCGGTGGCCGCCGAAGGCTGTCGAAAGAGACGCGCTTTCCCGGTAGATTAAATGGAAAGTTAATGGGTATGGCAAGTTCGGGAGACCGAGTACACAACGAAGTGCTGACTCGGTCATAAAACAACGGCAGAGGTCCGAGCCAAAATAATGTCCTCGTTCCGCGCCCTTTCGGGGCCACGTGGAGGGAAAAAAATATAAACCCAAAGAGGGAGACCCGCGCCAGGCGCCGATGAAAAAAAATTACTGGGGTCCTGCTGGTTTTCTTCGATTTTTTTTCATTTATCCTCCACCTCCCTCTCTCCCCACCGGTCCCACGAAGCATTCCAGAGTGCGCACACGTGGTGATGCTGGAAAATGGCATGGAGAGGTCGAGGAGGGCGGAGGGGGGAAGGTGAGAAATGCTAAGGAAGCTCCCCGTTAAACCACCCTCCCTCACACACACCCCGGTTTCAACTGAGATGCCGAGGAAAACCCCGATAAAACTTGCCTCGAGAGCCTTTTTCGGAAGCAGTCTTGCGCGCGATTTCGCGCGTGGATTTTTTGAGGGCACCGTGGGGAAATTTTATGCTTCCCACTTTTATCGGAGAGTGAACGGGTACGTGTAGAGCGTGTGGAATCAGTAGCACGGGCCGAATTTCTCACTGTCTGGCCACACTCTTGAGTGCCAGAGATGACTCACATCTGCCTTTTTTTCAAGTGATGTGAGTGATTGAGTTGTGACAACTGTTTTGATTCACAGAATTGCCATTTTTGAATTGTCATTAAGTTGAAGAGGCATGCATTCTTGTTAATGTTCGTGATTGGAATCGCTTGACGGTACAATTTAAAGATATTTTGTGCAACATAGAGTATCCATTCCATCTTTTTACTCAGCTTATTCCCGTAATAACCACAAGATTTACAGTTTCAAGACTGCAATGTTTTTGCAAAGTGGATTGAGATTCTAAATACCTATCTATTTCATAAAGACAAACAAAGATGAGCAACGGCATATAATATTCGCTGAACACTAAAATTAATACTACGATGACTTTTGTAAAAGTTACCAAAAGTAAGTGCAGAAATTTTGGAAACTATGCTCCTAAGAAGTTCAACGAACAATCAAGAATGAAAATTACAAGATAAGTTAATGACTTTACATGAAAAAGAATACTTTTTATGCATTATACATGAATTGTTGACAAACTGAGAGTGAAAATTTAATCTATTTAACTACTCCTATTCCTACTGCACAGTTCGTGGTGGTCCAGTGAGTAAAGCACCGAGCTACCTAAAATACTCGCGATTCGATTTTCTGTGCGTCAAAATTTCGTATGAAATCGCAGGTAGCCCAGGGTAGGAAACTGGCCCCACTACCCTGAATGTGTGAATTTCAATCGCTTAGTACGAGGTTTACCTTACCTAACACAAACTAACCTTCGCGTTGAACACAAGTTTATTTTATGCATACTGCATAGGAATGTGAATAATACAAGGACGGAGTAAAATTGAATATTTCCTACGAATAAACAATAGGGTAGTTTCCTATTATTTTTTTATTGTCTTGATTGAAAGTTTATGACCTCTGGAGTACGTATTTTAAGCCGTTCGATTTTTAAATGACGTTAAGTATTTTTCCTCGTTAATTAAAAAGTGAAAAAAATCAATGGCGCGAAAACGCGACGGCAAACTATTGCATGCCGGTTAATCCTACGTGTGACGTCAAACTATTTCCTCTAACTTCCACCAGGTGGTGCTGCGGACGCTTCTAAGTAGACGCTGCACTCCGTTAAAGCTTATTGACTAGTATCGGAGGTGTATTTATTCCGTTAATTTATTATGATTAACTTTTATTTATTTATTTGATCTTATTTATGGAGTTGATTCATTTAAAAACAGTTAGTATACCTTCTACAAGAATACCCCGTAGTTCACCCATCGCCGCGCGATCTTCACGCCATACTTCGCCGTAGCAGAAGACTCCACGAGCAGGACGTCCTTGAGCCTATAAAACGACTATTAATACAATGTTTAGCAGAGAAGACTTTTCTAGCGTTGATAGTTTTCACAGGCTATTACTAATACATATTCACTAGAGCTGAGGGGCCCTGAAAGACAATGGTAAGTTCAGGAGACGAATTTTCCTATGCCTCGATACGTAAACTACCTACCTGTTACGTCAGCAAGAAGGCAGCGCACCCCGCCATTTCAGAGCCTTTTCAAATGGCCTTAAAATTAACATTTAATTGTCTAGTAAACTGGGATTTCTCAAGACAAACTTTTTGCGTAAATTAAATACATTTATGGCAGGGCACAAATCGCAATTATTGAAGTCTGTTTTCTTTGCTGAAGGAAACTACCCTATTAGGATAATGAATTATATAGTAAACGAAAATTTGTCGAGTTTTCATCTAGTTGCAGTAACTGCTGACTTACGCTGAAGTAGACAGTATATCTCTGATAACTAAGGCCTATTCAACGATATGGGCAGTAAAATCAAGCAAGAAATTCTGAGACGAACACAAGCACACCTTATTGTGCACTTATTAATACACGATGATCGCAAAAGATAGCCTCTATCTATTGCACGGCGAATGTTTGGAAAAGTAGAAATTAAATCAAATTAAGCTTTTACTTATTTCCACAGTTAATTAAGTAGTATAAATTGTTCTCTTATCCCTAAATTAACGGTAGTGATCTAAGCAAACAGCCATGCCTTGAAAAGGGAAAGACTTCCTTGGGTGGAACTCGAACACGCAACCTCGAATTTGACAGGCAAGAAATTCACCCTGATATATGGCGGAAAGATATTAAGGGAAAACATGTTTGTATGAATAGTTTTGCTTGAATACTGAGCAAATGACGAGATTAGTCAAATAAACCAAAATAAAAAATACGAAAATAATGTAGATTTTACGAGGGAGATTCATTAGTTCGTTATTTCCGCGTATTATTCACAACATCAAGTAACAGAGATATATTCAAACTAATCCAAAATACAACAAGAGATTAGAGCTTCCATTCTCCTATGGAAAGCTTATCAAGCGAATCGCGAGGTTAAATGCTAATGTGAGACGTACTTTGTGAGACGTAGCTTCACAACTCGATAAATGGGATAAAATAGTTTATCTCCTTGCGGAAGCAAAGGAATAAATGTTGTACTTACTTCATTTTTGCTCGATCTCTAGTTGCACTCTATTGCACCTTTTGAAGTCCCGTGTTCTCATACGCGAACAGATAACTGAAGCGGTCAATGGGCTGTACCTTTCTTCGAAGGCGAGAATGACTGCCAAAAAATACGACAAGACAAAATGAAATTTTAACACTTGAAACCAATCTTATTAGATTAAATTAGATTTTACTTATTAAATATACATCGTTTGCCCTGTAAAAATCAAATCAAATAAATGTCACGCATAAGAAATCATCTGAATTACAAATTAAAATGAAAAATGACTTCACATCAGCCACCAAAAAATTAAAGACAAGAAAAAATATACCTACTCAAAGAGATGAAAGAAAAATATCATACAAAATTCTTAATATTAATTTTCATTTTTTTTAAATTTGCTTTAAATATGATTAACTGAAAACGATTACTGAGAGTTATTAGAATTCAACCAGAACAAAATGAGTTGAAAGCCTAAAGGAACGAACGAAAATAAGTGAGGAAAATTGACTTCAAAGTCGATGTCCTACGGTAAAATGTTTTTCAAAAACTTTGGCCCAAACACATTCCATCCCAAATTTGGATGAAACAGAAATCGCGTGCGCGGTGTTTAGGCTTAAAATGGACGAACCAATGAATTATCTATGAGGAGATAGTAAAAGAAGAAAATGGCTTCCACATCAAAATGGGAAGAAGCTGCGGAAATTATAATTTTAGCTGCTGAAATGGAGCATAAATTGAATTAATTTTATGGAAACAAATCGTAAATATTGTTACGTACATAAATTCCTCTTTTTTATGCACTCAATAAGTACGAAAAAGTATCATGGCTTCAAAATCATGTCAGTTCCAATGGTGGATTGGTCAATATGGGTGGCTTAATTATAAAACAAACTAGATGTCAAGTGTCCCTAGCGTTCATGTGGTATAAACAAAATTTGTTTAAAGTCAACACTAATAGGTACCTTAACAAATATCACAGATTCAAGTTACGCTTTGCTAAGTATGGTAACAATAGACAAACTGCGAGACAATGCGTTTAGTTACAACAATTTCGTAGTTAAGTCAGCTGAATTATTAATCGGTTAGGTGCTTTTATTTGTTTGTTGAAGTCGGGAGTACGAGAAATTTACTAACCTAAATGTTCTGAGAGAAATCATGATTTAGAAAACCGAAAAAATAATGATAGTGGTGGGACTTTTGCGAGATATTATTGAGCCAATTATTTTAACGGAGATAACGTAAACGCAAATTTTACCGTCGTTGGTGAAACTGGCCATATGAAATAAAATTACCGCGATAAAACACGAGCGTGCTATTTCATTAATGAATAAGTAAGCTACCATTCATATAATCAATTATTTGCAATGAACCTGGCAATGAGGTTGCTGCACTTAGTAAAAAACCATTTTAGTGTCTCAGTCAAAGATACACTTCACAGGAAAATAGAAATATCAAATTGAGTCCATTTAAAAGCCAATAAAAACAATACTTTGAGATCCAATTCTTTTTTTCACTTAATTGAACTAGCAAATTATTATACGCTGCAGCATCATTAGGACGAATTCTGATATTGATACAGGATAACTAAAATAACGATAATCATATACTATAAAAATATTAAAGAAGATAATAGTTTTTACCGCTAAATATACTCGCAACAGACGTTAAAAATTACTCGATATAACTCCAATTTCAGAATATTTTATAGTATCTTCGATATCTTTTTACCGCTAGTGGAGTAGATTTCAGAAGCTTTCACGCAGGAAAAATAACGTTAGAGCACCATAGGATTAAATAAGGAGAATGAGCAAAGCGACATTAAAAATCTGAAAATTCAGGTTATGGCCGCGAACATTTAAACAATACACCGTATTCAGAGGGTCTCATTAAACAGATATGGATGAATAAGGGCAGAAACCTTTAATTGCTTCCCTACAACTATAATTATTTGCATTAGGGCTCTTAGGAGAGTGCCAATGCAGAATGAAACAAGCTACATTCGGCGCCAATAACAAAAATAAACTCCTAAGTGACCTCATCCAGCCGTCAAACAAAGGAAATGATAAAACCCGTCCCGAGGTAAGGAGTGCTCGAAATGGCTTAAGACATCCCACGCACCGGCCGATCAAAGATGAAAGCCAGACTGAATAAAAAGAGCATATGGTCTTACATCTCCTGGCGTGAAGTGTCCGAAACTAATGGGGAACTTAGGATGCATCTTTCACGGCTCATGCAGAAGTTGATGGCTTCAACGGGAGTGGGCGCCGCAAACGATGAAAAATGGTTGCAGGCGAGTGGAAAAATAACATATGACATTAGTCCTTGAAAATAGAGCCCTGAGGATAAATTAATCAATAGTACTCGGCATGAAAAAGGTTCTTTGCAAATACTGAGATAAAATGCTAGGATGAAAATAGGTTTCCGCGCAACCAATAATTTCGCGTATCGATTCTCCCGTATCAATAAAACTAAAATATTTACGAAATATTTTAATTATATATTTCATTACACTATCCATACCAGCTCTCTATATCAGTTCCAAAAGGTTTAAATGCAGACGAAGTTGGAAGAAATCTATCAAATAACCTTGAAAACATTTGTTGTGTCACAGGAGTAAGGAGTGGGAAACCTTTAATACCCTCATAAACATTGACAACGTAAGCAATGAAATCAGTTTCCTCACTAGCGCCCTCCAAATTTCTTTAGAATTTAATCATATCCTTACCAAGATTAGGTGGAAATTTTAAAGATAATATTAAGTACCTAGCATTTTAGAAGCATTGTCCCCTATGCCCCCCTACATGAGCCCCTAAGCCTGTAACTGATAACGCTATAGTGACGAAGAACCATGAACGAGGTTTGACTTTATCATACGACTAATAGGCTAGGTTATGGGATTCAAATATTCAGCTCTTTCACGATCATATAAATGTCTTTTTTCGATGTAGAATTATAAATAATAATGTAATATTCAATAAATTTGTCAAAACCAAATGAAAGCAAGTAACTGCTTCAGATTACATGTCCATATTTCCAAATACGGGGGAAAATACATTTCTGATTTCCTAAGATGCCAGTGTCTATGAAATTTCAATCTTAAGGGAAACCAGTTGATGCTATGCTACAAGCGTCTTGAAAGATCCTAACGAAAAATAATGACTGTCTGTGTTAGGCATAAGGAATCGGGATTCTTTATTCAGTAGTAAAAGAAATGAAAGAAATAAAAAATTGCTCCACAAAGCACGCATGAATTAATGCGAACATCCAAGATGAGAAGCTAAGGGCTTCATTCCAAAGGTTTTCAAATTAAAATAACCCTTGGTACATTCCTTGTCAACGGGTGGGCTCTCGCATAAGACGAGTTGGGATGGAAATGAGGCGAAAATAACATGAGAAAAGATGAAGATCCCCAAGGAAAATGAGACCGTGGACGGGAGAAGGGAAATGAAGAAGAAGCCTTACGCGCACCCAAATACCCGGGGAGCGGTCAGCGTGTGGTCATCCGGCGGCGGGGGCGTATTTGGAGACAGGTGCCAAGTGGTGCACACTCCACCTCAAAAAAAATGTCCTTTGGAGACAGTGGGTAAAGGAGGTAGGGGAAGAAATGAGACTGGTGGCCCTCAAACATCTGCTCTCGAGAGAGAGAGAGTCGATTGGTCACTTCCCACCAGTCGGAAAAACATCTCTTCGCCTCCCTCTAATGAGGACCTCCGCGGTCGTGCGGTCCGAAAAACCCGCGGGACGTCTGAGGTAGTATGGCACCGGACGGAAGGAGTGTGTCTTCCCTCATGCTGCTCCTCCCACGCTCATTAATATAAACGGCGAGGGTGTGGAAAGGTACCCGGAATAGATGCCGTCCTCGGAAGGGCGAGGCGTCTGCGGAACCGCACCCAGACGCTCCTCCTACAAAAGGTTCCGCGCCTTCCCAGGCGCTCATATCTCTCTCTCCGACTCGAGGCCCTTTCCGTGAGACCATTAATCCCCGGTTTCGAGGGAAGACGCTCCTAGGCATCAACACAAGAAGTGATGTAGGGAGAAGGGACTATTCATTACGGGGTCTACGGTCGTGTGTGCGTTTTTAAGGAGGATGTAGGCGTATAAGGGCGTGTAGAGTGAGGGTGAAAAAAAGGATGGGCTGGTTTTGAGGGGTGTCGAGAGATAGTGGGCGGTCGCGGGACATCCCTGGCAGGGAGAGGGGACAAAATGGAAGGAGAGATCCATCGCAGCATGGCTATGAGGAAGAGAATGAATAAAATACACGAGAAGAGAGTTTCGGAAAGGGGAAATGTCATCGCGGCATAAGTTGGAGGGCGCGATGGAGGCGGAGGGAGGCCTTGAGCGAAGTTTGTAGGGCGGAAAGGGAAGGATATCTCGGAGCTCTTAGTTTAAGGGCGTGGAAGAAAGAAAATTTAAAAGTGGAGGTTAAAGAGTGAGCCGAGCAGCTTTGAGTGCAAATGAAGGCGGGGGACTTTTCATGGAGAAAAAAAATGATGACGGCTTGATTTAAGATGACGATGAAAACTAAGCTTATCTAATGCAATTACACCCACCTTCTCTTTTAATCTTCGCTCCATGCCCAAGTTGGAATCATACAGATGTTTCTCGTCTTTTTAGCTGTTCCTCATTTATTATGATGCAGCGATTCACGGCGATTGAGATGAACATTTATGACCCCGAATTAGTGACATTTTTCGACGGTAAAGACTTGCCCCGCATTAACGTGCCGAGAAACCACGTCAGGTGGACCTTGTTAGGCAAAACAAATGAAAACGTATGATGACGTCTAACAGCACTCAGCATTTATTGAGCTAAATTAGCCCCATATTTTAGAACCACCATTTCAACATGCATCTAAGAAAAATCTCCGACCAAAAGAATACAATCAACAGTTTTAAGCGGTAACGTTGTTCAGTTAAATTTACTTTACATGTGGCATAATTATTTTCCTTGGGAGCCAACAGGCTAAATAATAACAATAAAATTAAAATATATCAAGTATGTTTAGTAGTTCCAAGCAAAAATAGAAAAATGTGTACATAAAATCCATTCCTATATCATTCAAAAAACTGCGTAACAATAATTTTTTTAAGATAAAACTAGATACATAATAAATCACAGCTCTGCAATGACCAGTTAATTGTATCGATGGCGTTATGTAAGTTAAGAAGATCTCATTTTAAGGCAAATCCAAACGTCCTTTTCCATAAAAGTTATTTTTATGAACATATTTCTATGCAAAAGGATTACCTATATTTCTTAAAATAGATTTTTTTATTCAAAGTGCTCCCTCACTTTTGGAAAACGTTCAAATCATCACGGCTTACTTACACAGTAGGCCACAGAGGAAGAAAGGTTGTTCCATGATCAAAGAAGCTCACTATATGCTTTATCAATGATTTATATTGTTTATACAGAATGCGCATAAAGACTTGCGAATGCGCTATTTAAAAATAAAACTAAAAAAGGCACTTTATGGCCTATATGTATGAATAGCATTATCACAATATCCTTGGGTTTCTATCTTTTAAATACATCATAAAGTAGCTTAGTATTGTATGATCAGAGGGGCCCTGATATAAATATGTACCTACTCCTTCTGTGACTGGATCTGCAGACTAAAGTCTACCAATGTTCAAGCCAAAAATTACTGGAATAGCCGGAGTTGGGTCGGAAACAGGGAAAAATAATACCAATTAAATTATAAAATCATCAATAGTTACAGCTCCTAAATATGACACATACGTCTTCGCGTACTTTGCGTCTTTGCTCACGACGTAAGATGAATTAAACCATGCGGATAAACGAGACTGTGTAATCTTTTTGAGTGCGGCGACTCTTCTTCATGGTCCACATCCTAAAATGCCCACGCATGAGTTCTCAATGAAAAGGGCATGACTCTTAAACGCCAATTAAACACAGACCCGATTTCACAATACCAATCATCACCATTAATTTGTCTCGTTCCGGAAACCAGTACCACAGGCTTGGTCACAAGGCGCCTTTCCCGACTTAGCATTCCTCGCCGTTAGTGTTTTTTGCTCCTTCCTCTCATCTCCTTCGTCTCCTTCCAGTATGCAAACCATACAACTTGAACGAAGCCCATAAATGTTATAAAGCATCCCTCCAGAATAAGGTGGGTGAAAATCCAAACGATACGCTCATGTATACACGGGATGAGGGCGCTGGAAAGAGAATGGCCAGAGGTGAGGGAATCAGGAGGGGTATAGGAGTGAGGGAGCCAGAAGGCAGGGGGTGAGGCGGGACGAGTGGGTTAGGGCAAGACGGACGGCGGCTCAGGGCTACAACAATAGCCGCTCGACACGCAGCATCCGTCAAAGCGTCGCTAATATCCCATTCAACTCAGTCGCGACGAAGCAAAAGGAATCGGGCGTCATCTTGCCGAATAGGCACATCCTTCAACGAGGTTGTTCACAATAAAGGGAAAGTGATGATGAAAGGCCACACACAAGCGAAATAAGGAGGAAAGAAAAGGAAATGGGGCTAGTGGGGAAAGAGCGAGTAAAAATAGAGAAAATATGGATGAAGGACGAAAAAAACGAAAAAGAACATCCGATGCAATTTTGATAATTTCTGGGTATACAAATTATTCAAGGTATCACAAACAACGCACACAGAGAAAAAGCGATAATATGAAATGGTTAAAGGGAAAGAAATCTCTTCAAATAAACAGAAGGCTGAGTATAAAAAAGAAGACTAAAAAATAACAAATCCACCCACCAAATACAATTATACGTGGTGTATCTTCAGTGCGCGCCATACCCCGGCCAATTAAGATAATCTTGTCAGTATGTTCTCTTAAAAATTAAGTCTTTTGGATTTTTGTTCATCTCCGCTGTGAAAACTGTGTCGTCGGAAAAATGCAGCATGTCATTTTTTTATCCGATGATGCTCTCCCCTTAGGTTCTCCACGTACTACTTAAATGGTTTTCTCGCTGACCATCAAAAGAGACAAGGAAATCTTTTTATATATATTCCACCTAACTCCATTTACTATTTCGTAAAACTATAACGCTAAAATTGTGCTAATTGTCTGAAGATGTAAGATTCGGAAAAAAAAGCACAGAGTGACCCACACCGTTAGCTTAGCACTTCGCTTACTCTCACCTCTCTTCCCGATTCTCCCTGTGGATGGTTGCCTCGTCATACCGAAATACAAAAATACAAAAAAGACAAAATGCAACATCTTTAATGCAATTCAATAGCTCAGTAAAACTAAGTAAATTAAATTGAACCACCAACAGGGGCATTACATTGCAATGATAATATAATTAGAGAGCTCTTTTCCTTTGATGCATTTTGTTATCAGCAAGAATGGAAGTTATCTTCAAAATTGAGTACATTTTCCTCAATGCATCATATTTGGAGACGCTTTGGTTTGTAAATCCGTAACAAGAAGTATTTAACCAAAGAATGATGCCTTGCAATATTTTTCAAGAATCCATAAGTTCCATGTGTAACAGCCTGTTATTTACCTAAACATTCCTAATTTAAGCGACGTGTATGGGAATAATATCAGGCAGCCCTTGCACCAGATAGTAATATCATAATTTCCCTACACTGTGGTTATTTCATGCAATTCTCTGATTAATATACAATTATCCTCTTTCTTTCAAACGATGCCAATAGTGGAGAAGTACGTATATTTAACCCTTATTTTATTTTATTCCTTAAAAATTAGCAATATCACTGAGGTACACTTTGTAAATTTCATACAAATATAATAATTAATATTCTCTGCTTCGATATCTCTTGCCAATAAATTGATGGATTGAAAACATATTCAGTCAACACGGCCTTTAAAATATCATTAGGATTTATAAAACAGTTTCTTAAGGCCGTTTTACACGGTGAATGATCATGCGAATGAATTCATTCGCGAATGAATTTAAGTGATGACCTGAAATTGCTTCCACTTAGGATGTATTACACGGTGAATGATCATTCAAATTAATTCCTGGAATGATATGTGCAGAAAGGATGCGCAGTAGTAGGCCTATCGATAGTACATATCGATTTACGGGAATTTCCAACCAACGCAGCTGTATAGATGTTCGAAATTGGTCGGAATGGTTTGTTTACGTCGTCTGCGTCGTCGGATATACGTGATGATTAAATAAAGTATGGTGTATATTTAGTAATTATAATATTCATTAAACGAAGATTTCTAGATACTGAGGTTTAAGTTGATCTGGAGTAAAGTAGAGCTCTAAATGATGGATCGGTATGGTTTAATTTTCGCATCTACTGCTACAAGTGCCCATTACAATGGCGGCGGCCACAATTTTGCCGGAGAAAGCTAGAAGGAGAGAAAAGAAATAGAGGTTAAGGTATGCTAGGCCTGATTTAAAATGAACTGTTATTATAGGACTGTGAGGCCTATCCTAATTTATTAAGAAAGACGCTGGAACAATTTCATACTATATTAAATCTCACCAGACATGGTTATGACAGATCGGACACGACGACGAGAGAAGCAATAACTGTGACAAGAGATATTAATTCAACCTTTGATTTACATGTTTACAATTATATTGACATTTTGCAATTCGTTTCCGGTTGGCTGTCACGCTAAGATTTTTAGCGACGGGCGAATCGTATCATGACCGTATACGGTTATAAAGTTCCCTGATGACTCGGCAGGAATGCATGAGGGTAAAATAAGTTTAATTATGCATGAAGTGTGTAGGAGCATCTATCGGAATAGAAAGTGTACTATTTAAAGGTTAGATACGTGCTATTTGTTATAATTTATCCCAGTTCGTGGTAGCTGTGATAAAGAACAGGTGACATCCTCATGAATGGAATGAGAGACAACGGAAAAGTGCGGATGGAGATATTTCAATGTATTGTTTTCAGTTATAATGTTCATGTTCTGTCTTAATACTTAATCGCTCTATACCTGCTAGTCACAAGAATGATCAAAATCTTAGAATACCTGAATAATATATTATATACCTGAATAATATATTTAACTCAACCTTCACCCAAAACGTGATTAATTGAAGAACTTCACCAGATTATATATACTCCATGGGCACACCAATTTATTGTATAAGCTCGAAAATCTCCGAAAACCAATTATAATTGCATTTCGTCTTGCGCTTGTTTAATTTGAATCCTCTACTACCCGCTCATAAAACAAAGACGGACGTCATGCGCTCGTATCACTTGATCATTCAAGGAATCATGTGATCAAAATTAGAACATGTTCTAATTTTGATCGCATGATCATTCGAATGAATTTCATGCGAGGAGATTTCCGTATTACAAGACGCATGAACTTCATGCGCATGATTTCTTTCGCATGATCATTCACCGTGTGAAACGGCCTTTACAGATGATGATAATACAATTGTTACTTCCTCCTTTTGAGTTTCTGATGAATGAATCTATGCATACTTATATGAGGTTTAGTCGTACAATTTTTCAAAATGCCTTTTTAGTGAGTCGACAGTACGTCAAGATTATTTTTCCTGGCTTTGGAGCGAAGATATCACATCCGAAGAAGCGTACCGCACCGACCGACTGCACAAGCTCTTAAAAGCAAGAGAACGTGATTCGATTCGTGGGGAATATTCGTCATCCGCTGGCGGAGCACACTCGCCATTCTCCGCGCTTTCTTCATCCGTCGTTCAAGGGTTAAAGGAAAATCCCTTTCGGCCGGGGGGTGGGGGAGGGGATCTCCTTCCCAAAGCCTCGCGTGAGCTTCGCCATGAGCACTCCTCAGCCGTGGCGGCGGCATTTGTCGGTCTGTCATTTCCACTCGGGCAAAAGGCGGGAGTCGGTGTCCGCCGCCCCTTGGTGTCGGCGGCCAAACTTATTCACTTCCATGGAATCGCCCATCATCCGGGGGAAGGACGGACGGACGCCTCCCATCATAATGGCCGCCTGATTGGACACGGAAAGAGAGCCCCTCGCGACGGTTGGGAAGCGGCGTGTCGGGCGGAGAGGTCTGAAAATACGCGAGTGGGGCGGAGAGAAATGTTCCGGACCAAGTGACGCTAACGAACGCCATTTGTAAGCACCTCTTCCACCGCGGCCTCGCATGATCTTCTCCACCCGCTACTTCTCCCTCCTTCCCACCGTGTAAAATTCCACCAGTGTATCATTCCCCCGTATATTCCCTCTTTCACTCTCCCTATCCTTGGGGGGAGAGAAACCCGCTTCTTAAAACCACCATTGCCGTCGACTCCGATAGGACCTCCCACGCTTCCTACCATGCGGTTTATTATAAGCCTCTCATGCTACTACTGCAGGTACCTCCTCACCAAATGAACCTCATCTTCTTATTTTTTTCTTTTTAACTGTTCCCGATCTCCTCACTTCGACTTCCATCTCTCTTTGCCGTCAGGAGTCCTTTTCTTAGCCCTCCGTAGTATTGACATTCATCTTTAAGGAGCGGGAGGAGATGTGTGAAATGGCGTATAGGGACCACCATCGGAACTCATCGATTGCTCGATAAGAGGAAATAGTCAAATTACAAGTTTTTATTATTTATTTAATTCCTCGCAATAATAAAAAAAATCTCTTTCTACTTTCCATCCTTACACAACTTCAATCTCTCAATCTCCGCTCTGGCATCTTCATCGTAATTATCTTGAAGTGCATTAGGTATCTCTCATTAATGATAATTTTTATTTTGGGATTAAGAGAACAGTAGGTATTAAATAGAGGTGATAGTTTTATGCCTGTTAAGGTAGGATTCGATGGAGTACCCAAACTCAATTTCGCATTTCATTTATCCATCGGCTTCATCTCTATGTTATTTCTCTCATCAAGTCATCATAATCCTACTCTATGCTATCCTTACTACCCCTACTTCATACTATCCATAATGCGTTTTCTTTTTCTTCCTTGATCTTGCTCACTTGACATCCTAACTATGATGAAAACTTCTATAATTCCATTGTCCCTAAGTTCTTTTTCCAACCAACAACTCCGACTTCTAATTTCTGCAACCAATCTTCTCTCCTCACCAATATTGTACAGCACCTTTACATTCGCCCGTCCATTTCACTTTCTCCATTCTCCTTCACACCCACATTCCTGATGCTTCCAATATTCTCTCGTCATATGTCCCTAGTTTCCAGGTTCCAGATCTATAAACAGCCACGCTCCATGTCAATCTCTTCAATAACCTTCACTTTACATCCTTACTCAGCATTCTCGTCATCAGTTCTCATCTTAGGGAAAACACCGCACATCCAAAGCTGCTTTCCCCTAACATCCTTGCCAATAAGCCCACTTTCGTCCAGCGTCATCAAAAACAATCATTCTATTAAAAAACTCAGTTGACGTGAAGAATGAATTTACTCAGATCACTTTCATGATTTGATGAACAGATGATTTTTACAATGATCCCTATTTATCAACCAGTTGCGACCAAGTGCAACATTAATTGAATGTGGAGCTCCTCACCTATGTCATTTATAAAGTTACTGTCTGTTTTGAGGAAGTAAAGGGGAATTATTTAACTTAAATAAAAATTTCGCTTGATAAGGGCAGATATTGCAAGGTTGAATTTTCAATTAACCTAACTTTGTCTAATACATGTTTATCACTCTCTGAAAACTTAATAGGCAACGCAACAAGTGAGAAAGTAGAGAGCAATTGCATCAAGTTAGTGTAAAGGGTGGAGTATTGCCCTTCTATCCATAGGACTCGGGTTCGATTCCTAAATATGGTATATATTTCACTGGTATACCGGCTCCTACTAGGTTGATGTGTGGTGAGCAAATCGCGTGCATTATTACGTCTATCGAATGGGACGATAAACCATTGAGTCCTTGGTGCCTGTCGTTAACAGTATGCTGATGTCAACGGCGGGTTTCTCTTGACCCCTCCTCAGATCGCTGAAAAATCGTACCTCTGCCTAATTACCCGCCTATCCACTAAGACGTAAATTCCCTTGTTTGTCGTTCACCGTCCCTCCCCCAAATAACAAGAAGACAGTAAATTTGATTGTATCCGAGTAAGCCATTTTGGTCTTACTCATACTCATAAACAATAGGGAAGAACCAACCTATGCTTTCGGCGTTTGTACAATTTTGTACAAAAAGCAAGGGGATATGGCTAACTCTGAGCCCAACAGTGACGAAGAAAAAATTAAGAAAGTTGAGGCCGGAATCCTTTCGGGTTGCGTCCGCGTGCGTTGGTTTATCGCAATAGTTTCGCCAGCTCTCCTGCTGGCGTCCTCAGGTGAAGGGCGCGAAGGAAGCAGCCCGAAAGGAGGCTGGTCTCAACTGTTCAACGCCGAGAAAACCTGAGATTGAAAATTAAGAAACTTGTGACACAAGACTGGACACTGTCTCCACTACTCTTCAATATATCACATCGAAAAAAGTATCACTGAAATCAAAGAGACTGCTTCAGGACCCAATATTACTATTAAACTAAACTGTCCTGTTATACTAAATAACAGGAAAAGGTTAGCACGCTGTGATTGCTAAGTACACAACAGTTATGTCAGAGCTTGAAAGGGGTTAAAGAAGACTTTAGATAACATAGAAAAAACAATGGTCACATATCACCTAAAGATCAATAAAAAAACTAAGGTAATGTAATGCTATTCATTAGATGAGAAGAGGCCAAAACCAACATTTAACTAGGAAAACAGAAGCTTGAAGAGTTGAAGAGTATTGCTTGTAAGAGTATTGAGCCACTGAGAACTGAAGAAAAGATCTGGAACGAATTAGAGCCCACCATTGAAATCTATCCTTGATTCCTCACGATGTACCGAGAAAATATTTTAGAAAAAAATTCTAAATAAAATTCGTGGCTTTCGTGAATGTACTTCAACTATTGACAGACTCTCAAATAGTTACCTGATACATAATATAATCTATTGCCACATGCAATAACGAATTTACTATAGAAAAAAGGAGAAATAAAAATTCTTCATTTTATTTCCTCAATTAAAATTAAAATAAAGAAATGTTAAGATAGAGCTCATACAGATGTAAAGATAGAGCAAGTATGATAATTGAATATTATCAGTTGAAGCCACAGTGTTTATTATCTTCGCCACCATAATAAGAGAAAAAAACTTGCACGAGGAAAGTAAAGCTGACTAAAGGCACATTTCATTTTTCGTTCTCTAAGAATTTCCTTGGTTCACTTCCATGTTACCTAATACTTCCTAACTAATTTTTATATCCCCATCCACTCCACTTTCCCATGTATTTGCCGTCATTGGTCCAGTTTGTAACGGCATTCATCTTTCCTTCCTATTCATTTCAATATCTTTTCCCTGTTGCATGCATAACTCATTACCCCTTCCTTCAATCGTTATGGGAATCCCATCCCATCGCAGGTTTACTGAATATTCATCCGCGGTTTTTTTTTACCTCCCGTACCTTCTCTTTCTCCCTCCAGTAATTAATCTCTTTCTTGCCCAACCCTTCGCGCATGACCCTATCTTTCATCTATGACACTCGTCCTTTCACCTGACCATATTTTATCAAAACTTTTGAATTATCTCCATCACTTTCCTCCTTCGACGTATTATCCATCATATCGTGCTGTTTTAATTCCCCCACTGCCGTCGCTATCTCATTGCCCCATCAAGCCTCTCATTGTCACATTCTAATTCATCTGTCTTCGTTTTCTCTCATTCAACCTCCCGCTAAACTGTTTCCCATCTATAATCCTCCTCTCTTTTTTTTAGAGCTCCTCCATACCAATCACTCATTTCATGCAAATAATTTTGGCGCTACTCCAACGTATGTCTCGTAGTATATTTCCCTTTTCATTCCGCTCTCTGATAGCTTGCTTCGCCTACAATCGTCTCATGTTTGTCCGCTGCGATTGCCTCCGTGATCTTTCAAACAAAAGTGGCAATGATCCGATTCAGTTCCAATCATATCATTTCAATTCTCAGTTCATTATCATACTTTACCGCGAAAATCAGTGAAACTTTAAAATCATGTGCGGAGCATGGATTGATTTCGGCAAAATGGGATCGTGTGACGCTACCTGACTCATATCAATAAAGAACTGCACTTGCTCCACGCTCAGGTTGAGATCAAATAATGAACTTCGATCATCAAGAGCACTTGCCTTAGGCATCCAAACGTATTACCCTTAATCCGAAGCGTGTACACCGGCTCCGATCGCCACATGCACACACGCACACACATACACACTCATTTATATTTTCTCCTATGCTTTCATGTTTACCGAGCACTGCCTCTCCATCTTCCGGCTCCAGCCCTCGCACCGAAAACGACTCTAACCCCACACACTCCACGCCGAAGGCCTGCCCGTCTCATTATTTAATTCCCCTTCGAGGCCTAATGTGACTCCGAGGAGTGGTCCGCACGCACGCGAGAGGGTTATAAGTAGGCTGCCAAGGCGGGCGGTCATTTCATTAAAGAGCGGGTTGTCGCTTCTCGCGATGGCTGCCGCTGAGTCGGGCCCTACCGCGACCCCAGGCCCACAGAATCTGGGGCCTTCCGACTATCCAACCGTTGATCTGCGGTCGGAGGGCGGGAGCATTTCGGCGTTTAAAGAAGGGTGGATGAGACTGCGGCAGGAGTCATGGACGAGTGGGTCGGGAGTGGTCGGAGGTAAAGGTTCATTTTTTTTTAAACGGGCAGAAGGAATCATCCGCCGAAAAAGGAGTGGGTGGACTCTGCTCTCTCTCTCTCTCTTTGACTTTCAAAGGTGGGGCGCCTGCCCGCTGGTGGTTGGCACCGGTGAGGTCTGTTAGAATGATATAATGACCAGGTGGGGTCATTAGAAGCTAATGGGTTATGTTCGTTTTTGAAATTATAATTTACATCAATGGGAGGGGACGAAAAGGATCATGTCTGCCTGTTTGTATTGTCGACTTTTTGTACGTTTTTTCGTCTCGCGTAGCCCTGTTTGGAAGGACTCAAGTGTCTCGTGGATGAAAGTACCGTGATGTCGGATGAAAGGAAAAGTGGGTTGTTATTTGCCGGAAGCACTAGATAGACAAAAACACCGCTTTTTGAGAAAATATATCCTTGAATTTTTCTCTGTGATCACATATACTCAAATATATACGTGTTTATCAAAGCCTTTTTTGAAGCTGCTAAAACCAATGTTTGCTGAAAACTACAAGAAACTAATAGTATGGTGTAAGATTTTACCTTGCTGTTTTCCACGGCAAGTGGGTTGAAAATTGCCATAGGACAAATTGCCTTTAACATCAGGAATTCTGGGTAGAGTGGTGATCAGCACATTGGCCCGGAAAGTCAATCCGTAATCCGTGACAGTACGGTGCCGGTAATTATCACGACCAGTTCAAATAATCATTCAAATGTAACGGCTAATATCTCAACGCTCAGAATCGATTTCTAATTAAAAATACCCCCACTGTTTTCATTTACTAATCACTGTTCGTAGAAATTACAGATTACACTTTTGGTGCACATTTAATACTCACCAGAAATTGATGGCAAATGATATAAGTGAAAAGGCAAACTTAAAAACTTGAACGAAAGAAGCCGAGAAAATAAATGGAAATCCAAAAATTTTAATATTATGGCAAGAGCATCTACTATTGCAGTTATATTTCCTTTATATACATATTCATTTATATCAGCTAAAAAAACTCACTCATAATTACATATACGTTTACGGAATTTATTACTGCAGATATACGCCGCATCTTATCCTTAATTTTCAATTTTTTCCCTGATATTTATTCACGGTATACAATCAAAAATTTCTCCAAATAATATGGACAAAAATTGAAATGTGATATGCAGTCTATTTGGATTAGTAATGACAAGTAAAAAATGATTTTGCTTTTTCACCGTCCCCAATGCTTCAATTAAAGGAAAGTAGTAAAATTATTTTTTTTTTTAATATCACTGTAGAAACTACGTAGAAGAATGTAATATAAGGAAACAAGATTGATATACTGAGTGACAAACAAAGACTTTCCATGATGAGTGGGAATAAAAGGAAATGTTCTGAAATCTCTACAAAGAATACGGTGCAAACTAATAAGCCATTTCATAATACATGATGTCTGATGAAGACAATAGTTAAGGGTAACCTGAGTGTAAAAACAAACCTTCATATGAGGTACTGAATATGAGATACTGAATGATATAAATGAGAATAATTACGCCAATATTAAGAGGTTAGCCGATAGAAAAATCGAGTAGGGAGCTGTGTCAAATCAAGGATCAATGATTGACGATGATGTTACTATTTATATACTTATTTATTTTACTCTAGCTAAATATCTACCTTGTTTTTTCCAAAATTTTGCTAAATTATAATTGATATTTGACTGGGTTCCATTGCCTATTAAAACCAAAACTCTCTTGAAATAATCCTCTTACTTATACCACCTGCACCCATGTAGATGACCGTTTAAAATTGGCCGTATTACAATTGCAGGATAATACGTATAGAAACTTTAAAAACTACATGCAATAAATGCTCTGAAAGCAGCCACAAAATATATAAGAACTGATAGTAGTAAGCAATGCCATTAGATAATCAAACATCTACCTGCAAAAAACGCATAATTGCAAACAATTGGTAACTTGCAACTTCAACACTCAACTTCTTTTTGCATGTATCTATTACAGGTGCAGTATCGAAGAAAACTGCTAACTCAAACTTATAATTGGATAATTTTTTCATTATAAATAAGCTTTGATATCACATTTTAAAACAGACTTGAGAAACAGTCAATAAAAACCAAGAATACAATTGAATTTGTCTCTGCTACACGCCCTTGTGACACTCAGGGTAAAATGTAAATGTAGATGAATATGTTTCATTAACTGACCTGAAATTCATTTTTTAACCTGGCAAAGTTAAGAGTAGTCATTAGGGTTTTCGCGAGTTTGTTTATTAAATTTCAATGCATTTGATGTGGACTTATATGAATTTCGAGAAATCTGATAACGGCACTGAACGTTTTACTTCACCAACTGGCTACCTGTGGAGTCTGTTGGAATAATGGGAAAAATTCTACCGCTAATTTCATTAAATCCATTTTCAAGTAAATTTATTACTTTACATGGGAGTACATTTTGATGCATTATATTTTTCCATATTTTGCACTCATATTTGTCTATTAATGCTCCTGATATAGTGCGCTAAGCTTTTAGGCATATAATTGCTTAGAAAAAGAAACAAATTTAACCCAAAACAGATCGATCATAAAGGGGTAATTTTCAAATATATTTTAAAATTTAGGGCAATGGTGAAAATTCTAGGCGACTGTTGACAAATGCTCTTTCGTTGAACCTCTCCTTGTTCATCTCTATGGGCAATCCTTTTGAGTAGTAAATACAAATAGAATGGACTTAATGCCAAAGAGTATTTTGGTATTCACCTGCTCAAATATAGATGAAACGCTGTCGGTAATTTCGCTCCACGATTATTGATCGTTAGTAGTAATGGCTACACGCATTCAGCACCCATTAAAGACGATTTATCAAAATTCATTTCTCGCATCCCATCTCAAAAAATCCACTGTCACGAACGGCACCCCGATTTATGCTTCTTTTCATTTGTCGGCACATAAAATAGCGGCAGAAACTGATTTGTCAGCGCACAAGGCGATCCAAATGAAACCACTCTCCGCTCCCCTAAGTGTTGAGGGGATGAAAAGGAACATAAATTAAGCCGGGAGCACACGGACGCGCACACATTACACATTCGCGTCGAAATAGATTGAGAGTAGAGGGAGAAGACAAAGGGGAGGTGGGCGGGCGAATGGAAGTTAAGTGGTTTAAAAGCAAGCCATTCGTGACGCACGCACGGTACACACGTCCGCGGAAGAGGGGACCCGTGACCCTCTCTCACCCGATCACTCCCAACCCTCCAATCCCGTCCACTCGTAACGCCATGAATTATTCAACCCACACTGCCGTTAAGGAACTCAGTCGTCCGCTACCGTCCATAGCGGCGGTCGCGGCGTTCCTCCAAGGCGGCTTGCCTTTGATACCCTATCCAAACCTGCCCACGCCATCCCATCAGAACATGCAGGCCCTTCGCTACTGCCATTAAATCCCAAAACATTCCCGGCCCCTTCATTTGGGGATCATATAAAAAGGATGTTCTCAACAGCGATCCTTCTTTCTCCATCCCTCTCAACCCTTTCCCTGCCTCAATCCCACCAACCCCCTCCTTCATACCTATCCTTACAGCAAGAACAATGCGTGAATATACTCTCCATCCTTTCTTCTCCCCCCCGCACCTCTTCCGCCTCTCCCTCATCCCACGACCACCACGATTTCCGCTCCGATCCGAGTGCCTCAGCCGCCCACGCATTATTATTGCCCTACCCTTTGAGATAGACCGGACTTGACGTTGCACACGGTCATGCTCTTAGGGCGGGCACGCGAGATAAGCCACCCGATTACGAAGCGAATCCCTTTACCGCCCAACCCCTCGCTTCCTTCCTCTCCTGTTCTGTAGTGGGGTGTGACTTGCATCAGCGAGGTTAAAGGTTTCAGACCGATAGTGGGGCTCGCACGAGCGGAGGGACAGAAGGAGTCGACCGACAACGCCCTCGCCGCTACCGTCCGCCACTCCGATAGCTCGCTCTGCCGCCACGCTCGCTTTATCTTCACCCTTCCTTCCGTCGGTTTCTTACTCTCCACCGCTTAGAATAACCCTCGCCGCCACTTAGGGATAGCGATGCAGCTTTAAAGGTTTCCGATCCCAAAGGCTTAGTTAATGGATTCGTTAGATCGACGTTAACGCCCTATGTCACGACTAGTGGATGGAGGGTACAATTTTTTCAATGGACGGCAATGCGCTATTGTTAAAAAAAATTGAATAAGCCCCCAAATTGTATCGTTGACGGAGAAGTTGTAAGCTCGATAGAACTGCACTACGTGGTCATCAATTAGGGTTAAACCTACAGTGAATGAATCGATTTGAAGTGTTTTTTCACAGCGTTTCATCTGTATTCTACCCGCCGTAAAGACGTGTGGCAAGGAGAGGTAGATCACCAGCCACGAAGATTACATTTTCTTGAAAAAACATTGCAAATGATAAATGAAGCGTGGTGAGTTCATTCCTTCAAAAGCTAAAGTTCTAGTAGTTCTAGCCGTGTATCGTGCGAGGTATAAACGAATCCTTATGTATTTCTGTATAGCAGATAATATCTCTTGGTATGCCACATATGTGTATCTTCCTAACGTGGTGTGAAGGTAAAATAATATTTGCATTTTTAGATTTGAGCGCGAGTGATTGAATTTTTTTAAGTAACTTCAATATTGCAAATAATATTCTGGTCTCTTGGGATTTCCAACCAGAACGTTCGAATAGCCTAGGAACACTCTTTCTAGGTTCACGTACTGGCCTCTCATCCCGAGGGCCTGGGTTCCATTCCCGGCAGTGGCGGATTTTTCAGTGGAAAACCCGTCCCCACTTGATTGCCTATTGGAGGGCATTTCAAGTCCAGTACTCCGTTCGTCGGATGATACGTAAAGCCGTGGTCCACTTGGCGCCTTCCGTTAAGAGTAGGCTAATGCCGACGCCGGGTTTCTCTCCACCCTTCCTCCGTTTCCTGGAAACTCCTACCATTACCCAATTATCCACCTATCCTAAATGGCGCAAATGACCTCAGCTGTGGGTCGCCTCCCCTGAATAACCAATCTAGGTTCACTCGAATTTGTCACAAAGCACATTGTTTTACTTTGGATCTTATTCAGTTCCCGAGTTAAATCTTTTTCCTTGGACCCCAGATGATGGATGCAAACTCCAGTGGAGGTCTCACCAAGACACAAGGGTACACATAAGGAATATTCTTAGAGCAGTACAGTGCTCTGGTACAAAAGTGAAAGTGATGCCATGTTTTTCACTGACAGAACCTCATCTCGAGTCCATACTTATCATAAGAGAGGTGTAATGGTCATGTATAAGTAGAATTATGATAATTCTTGATCTAAATGGGCAGGACATCTACATGAGAGCAGCAATCATTAAGTGTTTGAAGGACTTTCGTATTTTCGACGATTTTAGATCTAGCTGGCAAGAAAAATGAAAATTGCTACGGAGGGATGACCAACTTAAGCCTGATAGTTCATATAATAACAACCAGATGAAAGAAAATCTACAAAATACTTCCAACTGGGAGAGACTGCCGCAAAGAAGGCAATGCAACCAATTAGAATGTCATCAATATAATGAGGTTCTTGGGTTAAACAATAACATTACTATGTCTCACATTCAATTGAACTAATTCTATTTAAAAGGCTTTAATAAGTAAAAGAACCCAAATCGGACACTAGAAGTTTAGCAGCTCATAAATCGAATAGTTTAGGCCATTCAAAACTTCAATGCAAAACGAAGGATAGCTTAACGTCACATTTGGGACTATTTGAGGACGGTAAAGGCAATAGTGTGTTACAAAGCTGAAGAAATTAGTACTAAAGGTGGATATCAACGATAAAAATGACGTTGAAAACTTCCGGGAGTCTTCCACGATGTCATTCTGATAAAATAGCGATATTTCACCCACTCTACTGCGGGCGTCCTCAGGCCAGGCTGAAGTGAAAAATGCTTCGAAGTTGACGCTTATTTACACTTTACATTCACGGGCCTACAAGAACGGACAAGGGGATAAATCGGCCATTGCAGAGCAGATTTCGATGGAACCTAACCACTCCGTGAATTTAATGGAACCGAAAATCCTCGCGAGGGAAAAGCACAATTACCCTAGGGAATTATAGGGGAAGTAATTGAAACTTCCAAGAGGCCCAACAATATGAATAGAGAGGATAGCTACCCACACTCCAACACGTGGAAACGAGTATTCACACGAACATCAACAGCCGTTCAGCGAGCACCGGCCACCTCAGAAGACGAGTATAATTAAGCCTCAACTTCGAAGCATTTGTCACTTCAGCCTGGCCTGAGGACACCCGGAGTAGAGTGGGTGAAACGTCACCATTTCATCAGAATGACAAAGTGAAAGACTCCCGATAGCTTTCTATGATCATCGGAACGCTGCGAAAACCTTCGCCAGAAAAAAATAAAAATGACGGTTTAAGCGACTTAGAAGGTTGCGCGAAGAAAGAGAATAAGGAAAGTCGCTTATGGAAAAGACAACTGGAATATTCGAACTCAGAAACCATATTGAGACAGCAAAGCACAAAGTTGTAAAATAATAAAAAGAAAACTGATAAAGACGCATTGCTCTACTCAGGCAAAATAAGGGGGAAAGCATTGAAATGGTTAAAAATTATATTGTACAAAAATTGACTCTAGGGCGGCAGTAGGCAAAACAGGAATGCATTAATCGTTTATTTACAAGAGATTGCATTGATTTTACTAAAATTAAACGTCATAATACGATAAACTAACGTCCGAAACGACAATGAATTGCTCATATTATAGCTAACAAAGATCAAAAATTAAGAAGATGTATGAAGAACCCAGTCATTTCCAATTTTGGAGTTTCAGGACTAAAAGTAAGGCCACAATCCTAATATGCAGTCATTGTAGGATAAGAAGGTTACGAAAATATGATGGGCAAATGAAAAGCGTTTATCAGGTATTTCCGTATTCCCAATGGTGTACGAATAATTTCCTACTTATTTCCTGATTTGCGTAACTTTCTCTTGTGCCCTAAATAGCGCACCTGATATAAATGTATCCAGCAAGAAAAATGGCACCTATTTCAAGAAAAGCACTATCTATTTTATAGCCTTCATATATACTCTAATAATAATATTTTCGCGTTCTTCCAATGTTTGGCATCTTCTTAAATTCAGTAAACTAAGTCATAACACGTTGAAGAGTGACCTTTCCTTGAATTGATTACTGTATTAATTAGGTACATCGATCACGACTCAATTTGTTAAGATAATTCTACACGACACGAGGAAAAAATCAAAAGAAAACTATGCCACAAAGTTCAAGGTAATTAAAAGTAGTACTTCAAGGTAGTCCTTCCGTGTATCCTAGTAAAATTAATTAATTGGCTAAAATATTTCAGAAGTCCTTCACAAGTATTTAGCAATTTGTTTACCCCCAACCGTCAATATAGCTTCGCTCAGCATATTCTTCGAATTTGCAGGTTCACGAAATTCACTTTCATAATGACTTCATCTTTCAAGCCTGAGGCATAATAGATTAAACTATAAGACAATTTCAACCGTGTAACTCATTATGTATAACATTTTTCCATGATTAGTACTTACAGAGGATACTTAAGTTCACTTTACGCCGTTTTTAACTAACTCAAGTTCGTATCCTACCATGGACGCAACCGTGCATCGCCCATGAGAACCGGGTTGCAGCTATGAAATAAAGCTGCAAATAGGATGAGGTTAATCCCAAGCTCCTTAGAAAAAAAAATCTTTGATATAGGTCATTGACAACCACTACCTAAAATAAATCTATATATCAAAACTTAGAACGCAAAAGTTTGTACATATTTTTCGCATTAGTGTTGATGATGTCCAAATTCTTGAGGAATTTAGTTTGAGAATAGCTATGTCGCTGAACAATATTTAATAACCAACTTGTGGATGAAAAAATAATAAATCCATAGCTATGTACTAATTCTCAACCAGTAAGCAGACTTAAAACCTAAGAGTTAATTGACTGCAAAATTAATTCAACCTCTGCTTCACCTAAATATCCCAACAGCGCGTAAAATTTTGAAATAAGTTTATGACGGCAACTCCTAACCCAGTTCCACCTGAGGAAATATTCGTGGCACAGAACGTGTTGTACTCAGCGCACAACATTTGTACGTAAAAAAATAGTATGCATTGAATTTAATTCCATTCTTAGCTCAAATAAACTTAATAATAACGGACCACTAAAGACGGTATGGCTCGTATTAGTTTGTTTTTATTCGGGAGAGGTGGCCGATGACCAAGTTCACTTTTGCCATTTACAACAGGTGGGTGATTGACTTGAGGATTGAATTTTCCAGGAACAATGTAAGACAAGTTCAAAGAAACCTTGCGTCGGAATTATCCTATTCATAACGACAGGGGCCTAGGGGTTCAAGGATTGGCATCACATGCGACGGATAGAATACTGAACAACAATGTGCTCCCCACACAGCACTCAACTAGGGGTAGTCATACCAACGAAAAATCTCCAACACCACCGGAACTTGAACTCTAGCACTAAGAATGAGCGACAAGTACTATGAGCAACACACCAACTCAATACCTGGTATAACTCGTTGGGTGGTCATTATCCGCGATAGTTATATTCTCTTGTATAAATCGCCTTCAGTTTTAGCGTCCAGATGAAAGATTTATACTAATTTACTCAAAAATAACTAATAAATATGATTTTCCACGCATATTGACTTCTAAGCATGTAAAAACAAAAATAATTTCCAGTAAAAATGATAAAAATAAAATGATTAATGCGTGGCCACAAAAGTTTGTTTCCATTATAAAAACCAGCTGAGCAAGGCTGTTCTAATTTCTGCATCTAGTATTTCATGATAAATATCATTTTTAGAAAACTGTACCACCCGAATTCAGCAGAAAGTGCGTAGAGGCATCTTGATACCTCGTCCTCTGTAACAGCTAAACGTTGCACCTATTTATCAACCGTGACACCACCCATGTCTTCACATATTTTTTACTTCTTTCCAAATTATATGCAACATTTTAGAAGAAAACGCTTCTATGCACACATAGCTTTAAAATTTTAAATAATAAAGCTTCCCTTTTTGAATTTGTAGCTTTCAAATCCTAAATTTATCACAGTAGACTGAATAAGAAACTTCTCAGGATATTTGAAATCATTGGCATATAAAACAACACACATTAAAACATGAATGTTGGTCACGTTGGTGAGGGCACAGCTCACCAGAACTACGCCCGACAGCGCGTGAAATTGACCCAGAATAGAAAGGCATTCTTTGGTCCTCTGTGGTATCCGAAATGATTTGAACAAAGAAAATCACGCAGCTTGCACGTAATTCCACGTGTTTAAAGAAGATTCTCTTGACTTTGACCTTGAAAACTCCGATTAATTGCCCAACGCCCTACCCACATGGCTACTACGCCGTATCATCAACGTATAGCATCATAAAATCTAACAACCTTAGATCTTTTCCCACGAACTGCTACTTCTAAGTTCTCTCCTTCTCCTTAAGAATTTCATCTTAACTAATAATGGATTATCAAAGGAAGATTCAAGCGTACAAATCATTTTGACATGAAAAATAGCATGGTGGGGACTTGACTAATCACCCATACCAAAAATAGCACTGCCGCTAAAGACAAAACTACCTCATTTCTTAATGTATAGGTTCTTAATGAAGATGAAAATATAAAGGACAACGATACATTGGTTACTCCGGCAACACAAGGTTGGAGAAAATACACTGTCTGGAGTAAAAACAATCAGTTGGGCGGTTCGACTGCGAGACTATCGTCGATCGTTATCTCGTACCCTTCAAACTTCGATCTCCTCCCGGCTGTATTATCATGTTCGATCGCTCCGCTCCTAATCTTCCTCACGCCTCCTCAGTTCCCTTCCCCTCCCCCCCACCTCCACCTCAATCCCCATTTCCTTCACTCTCCTCTCTGGCTCCCGATTCCCTCAGCACCCTCTCTCAGCCTCCTCTACTCCGCTCCGCTCGCATTCGTCGTCCGTTCGCGCCCCGTCGCGCCTCCAGCGCCACACGAGCGAACATGCTCGAGAATAAATAACCACAGTGGGGGAGATGGCGGGGATGGCGGGGACACGAGGAGAAGGGACAGGGGATGTGAGGCCGAGAAACACAGCCCAGCATGTCGTGGACAAATTGGAGGGACATCAAATGTGGTGCACGGATAGGTACGCGTTGGTAAAGGGGCTGAGATGCCTCGGCGTGGGCGGGGATTGAAAATACTCTCAACGGAAGCGAGAAGTGGTTGAAAATCGTCGGCAGTGTGGTGGAGTTTCTCTTCTCGTAGGGGGATGGAGGTTGAAATATCCACCGTAAAAACTGCCAATGATAAGTAATAAGAATTACCAAGGAAAGGCAGGACTTGTCCATCCATTATCGTGCAATCTCTGACATTATAAGGAACATGAAAATATATCTTATACAACCTCTGCTTTTCACGCGTCATTTTTCTTCGATCGCTCTGATGTTAGAGAGCTGTAAATAAGCATTATTTATTACGCGTGTACTTATTTAATGAAAAATAACCACTCCCACTTGCTTGATTCCTTCGTGGTTCTATTTATTAAGCTGACTGACTGCGTGATATTTTTATCTTTCTATGAAAAAAAAACAAATGCGATGCTTTTTATTGTATATTGTAATTTTAACCACACTCTTTCAAGTATAACTTGGACTGAGGAATATATTTTCATCACCGGGGAGACATATGCAAGAATATTGCAAAATTAAGGAAAAGATATTCAAGCACGTACTAAGCAACGTTCGACCACTTGTGCTGCACAGCATATTACTCGTTGACGATGTTTAATTGCGGTAGACACTTAACACAAGAAACTGCAACAAAAATAAACCACGTTTATTATAAAATACTTTTCTTCACTGAACAGAACTCGTTAAAAGTTTTGCAGCTAATTATAAATTATACTTAAGAACTTTATATGGAAACACGTAGTATAACGCACGCATATAAATGTATTGCCATTCCTGATTTTGGCTGCTCTACAATCATTCTATTTTTATATTATAGAAATCATTCTCAAATTTAAATATAAAAAAACATCCTCATCTAATAAATATAACGAATGGGTGAGTCACATGATAGAGCCACCAATGAAAGACATTTTAAAAGTATACATTAAGCAGTTAATAACTGGGGCGTAGCTACTAAGGTAGAGTGTTGGGCTACCGGGTTCCGTATTTGATTCCGTGAGACACCTTTGGAACCATCCACTTACATTCAGGCAGGCCCGTAGCCAGGGGGGCTTCAGCCCCCCGACATTTTTTCCCAATGATTTTGTTGTTCTGATTTTAAACGGGTATAATAATCCAGATTGCATTGCGCATAATATAAGTGTTAAGTGCCTTGAAACGTGATCATTAGTTTGATGCATGAGTATGGTTAATAATTTTTCTTTTCAATCAGATATATATGCATGCATTGGACTTCTTTTATGGGGTCGTTAAATTAACTGCTTCATAACAAACTAAGTAGTGAACATAACCAGTGAGAAAAGATGGGAATGGGCGCTGTGAAAATAAATACCAAGCGCTGAAAATAAAGGAGGAGATTTGTATCATGACGGCTAGATCTTTCTGGCAAAATACAGGCAGCCTAGGGAAAGGACCACCCCTACACCTTCTTCGATGTGTGAAATTCCCTCACTGTGAGGCTTGGTTCCCTGACGACCCTTAACTGCACAACCGACAACGACCCTTCAGATTGGACACTGTGGTGGAAAATACAGGAATAAATGTAAAGATAAGTATACTAACAGGGAATTGAACAGAATGGAGAACTAATGGTATAGATCAGTTAACGGATTTTTCGCTAATAGGTAATATGGTAATGAACCTCCAATGAAATTTTACAGAAAAGTATTAGATGCATAAAATTAGAGAAACATAGAAAAAATTAACTGTCACAGCGTCTTGCAGGGTCAAATAATTCATCAAAATGACAGTTTCTGTATTGATATTTATGAATTTGGCTCAAATAAAAACGGCTGAAACATGAAAAAGATCCTACATACTCATAAGTTAATTTTAGAAGTGCGACATTTAATGCAACACATTTTCATCAAAATATCGTGTTTATCTTTTCCAACAAAAATACAAAACTTTGGAAAATCATAGACAATATAGATGAAGGGAAAGAGGTAGAAAATTCCACTTTTTGGATAGTAATAATGCATTCAATCGGAAAATAACTTCGAAAGGGCATAGTTAAAATGTAATAGTTTTCTATTCCGAATTCCAGCGAAATAAGAAATTAACAATTGGGTTCAGCAGGTCTGCCAACTATATTGACGGAGACTTTATGTTAACTCCTCCATTTGGTACCCCACACGTATAATGAGCGGAAAAGAAAATGATATAATATATGATGTCGGACCTTTCTTCCCTGCCATATCTCTTAATCTCCCACCTCTTTACCTGATCGCACCGCATGGTTCTGTCACCCCTTATCATTGACAAATAAAATAATGAACGCGTGACAGGAAAATTATTAAAATAAACAACGTCTCTCAACCTGGCAGGTCTGAATACTTACGAAAGACAGGAACGTCCTAATTGCGATAGAAATTGATGTGGATATTTGGGAAAACCGGAGTCAATAAGAGTTGGGTGGATGGGTATGATTCGAACGCTTAAGAAACATGTGAACAAAACACGAGAGTGAATGAGCGAGATGGAGGCACAAAACACAGCCAAGGACGGATTCAGAATGTTTACAGACTCAGAAAAGATTTGGGGAGGAAAAAAGGGAAAATAATTCATGCAATTTTTTATCTTGGGCTCCCGAGAAACCTACATAATTTTTAAGAGATGAAGATAATCGGAAAGGGGCCCGGAGACGATGGTGATGGATCCCGGGTACGACGGAGAAGTTTTTTCTGTTCCCTAAGGCTAACACACCTATAAGTGTGGGAAGTATCGACTATCTATGGCTTGCGAGTTATTAAGGCGACCGTGAAGTGACGTGGGAGTGGGACGAAGGAACAGAGTCCGCACACGTTCGTAGGCGGCGCGTGTGGAGACGGACAATCCTATCACGCCGATGGCATTCGAAGAACGGAAAGAGAAGGAGGAAATGGACGGAAAAGACGTCGTAGGAGGGGAGGGTGGCCGCTGGAGCTAGACGCATTTAAGTACTCGCAACTTGCGAGCGCGTTGCATCCCCATCTCGGACGACGTGGCGCCTCCTTGGACGTGTAACTATGACGCCCGCGCAGCTGTCCCTCCTGGGGGCCGTTGGAACAGGGGAAGTGGCTGGGGAGGATTCCCCTCCCCCCATGCATCCTGCCTCCACAACACACAGATCTTTCTTTTTCTTCTCCTCTTCTTCCTTATTTTCACTCCCTCTCTCACTTCCTCTCATTCAGTTCTCTCAGAGAGACGCTATCGTATCGTCACATCATTGCGAAACGGTTAGTGAGGTTTGTATGCTTGTGAAATGTGGATCTTGGGGAGAGAGATTTAGAAAAGATCACATGATTTTGAAACTGACCACCAGTGGAGATGGAAAGGGATCAACGGGCAGGCAGGAAAGAAAATGTATAAATGAAGGGTATGTCTGATTCGAGAGAAAGAAACGTACCTCGTGGAAGGATGAGTGGAAGAAGTTGAAGGCGGAACGGAAGAATGGAGTATGCTATAAAAGGAGAGGAAGTAAAGAAGAGAGTTATTAAAGGATGAAATCTTGGGTAAATAGAAATAGGAAAATAATTGATAGGCATCCTTGATGATATGAAGTTCGGATGTATACTGTAGCAGAGAAGAAAATAGATAAGGAAATAAACATGCATAATCATCAAAATAGAATAGAAGTGGTCAAAGTTTCTAAATATAATCTACCCTTAGAACATAGGTTATCTCATTATTGCCAATAGACAAAGTACATCAAAACGGAGCTAATTCTCGCATTTGTATTTATTGCGTACTCGGAACTGAAGAAATAGTAATAATTTGAAATTACCTTTCATAAAATGAGTTCACATTTTAAGTAACAAGTGGAGGTGGTAAAATTTGCGATCTTCTATCTAGGCGTTCAAAAAACACAGTGGGAATATCTGTGACAATAGCTTATACAGTCCTCAGTAGTCCAAGGGAAAAATAAATACCACCCTCCTGTAAACATCCCGAAGAAAAGAATTTTTCTTAAGAGTAGGAGTGTAATGTGAGGAGAGGAAAGGGAATGTCAGAGGGGAGTATCCTACGAGGAAGAAAAGTAAGAAAAAGCGAAGACAATAAAAAGGTCTGGAGAGGCTGGAAGAGCCGCGCAACGGAGAGGTCACAAGGGGCCAAGGGTTTCGGACAGCGGGAGCCGTCGTAAAAACCAGATCTCGCATTTGTCCGCCTCGAGGCGGTATGTTATTCCAAGGGGTTAAGTCGTGAAGAAATTATGGAAACCGGAAAGCGGGTATATGGAAGAAGAGAAAGAATATCCCTCTTCCGTCAGGCAATCGTGCAGGGATGGAGCGTCAGTAAATGGGCGGGGATGGGATACAATATGCAGCGATGCGTCCGTAACCTTTGACCTCTCTTCTCGTCTCCCGAGGGCACGAACTCGCTCACCAGAGTGGTGCTACATTTGGCATCCGCGCACGTGCTAATCAAAAGTTCCGACAACGATGAATAATGAAAAAAAAGCCACCGAGAGAGATTTCTCCCGCGACATTTCAGGACTCGGCTGTGGAATGAAAAGAACGCCCATTGAGATGTGACTGGAGGGGATAATTTCGCCCGCCCGACGGAATATATCACTATTTTTTATCTTGGTCTCCCGTGACTGGCCGGCGTTCGAGCGAATTCCCGCCAAACCGGAGCGAGAAGGTTGTTTTTATTCCTTTCGGCCTCTCGTCCGAGCGAGAGAACTGCCACGTCGTCAATCTAACGTCCCTCTCCCTTCGCCGTATCGAATTCAATTTTTGCTCTGCCAGCCGAGCCTATTCTCCCTCAACCGAGTCAGCCTCCATACCGCTCGCCCCAGCGGCTATCCTTCGCAGATGGCAATCCGAGAAATTGGGGCGTTCCGAGTGATTTTTCGGGGCGGGGAAGGAGCTCGGACGCCGGGAGATCGGTCGTCGGGTTTCGGCCGCGAGCCTCCTCCTCTTAAAAAAATAATCAAAATAATCTCCCCTCCCTCCTACCACTCCCTGAGACGGTCCGATAACTGTCAAAGCACCCTTCCGGTCCGCCGACTCCACTCCATGTGAAACGCGTGGGTAAGAAAGCGAGATGGAACGCAGGGAGGACCGGGGATAAGAGTATTTCGGCTCCGTCCATGTGATTCGACAAGCTCATTCTCTCGAACCCCTTGCTGTCGAAGCGAATCAGTTTATTTCGGGAGTGGAGATTTTGCGGGCGGATAAGAAATAAAACCCTCGAACAAGAGAGCGAAAAAATGTGGTCTGTGAAAATTCAGCTCACGCAAAAATGCTCCCAGCCACGGTGTGTTAAAATTTCTGAGGGAAGCCTTACTCAAACCTGATCCTTTACCCAATTAAAGCGGAATTGCATGAGAAGCGGAAGAAAAAGGGTCTTGGTTAATGACGGAGGTGGGAATCGCCCAAGTTGGCGATTTCGGGAGGTTTTGACATAATGAAGCGCCTTTATTACCTAGTTAGCCGTTTGTAGATTGAGACCAACAAGAGAGTATACCGTGATTCTTGAAACGTTCGACCACCCAGTTGGGGCATGTTTAATTAAGACTCGAACTGGAAAGGCACAAGTCACACGTCGGCTTTTCAATTTTTTTGACTGCTCTATGGTGAAAAAAATGTAGCAAATCAGGTTGCAGATATCAATATGTCGCAATTCATCTAACGGGAGCGTACGCTAAGCATGTGAAATATTTCCCCACACCAACCAATTTGGCAAGAACCGCAACCAATCACCTTCGATATTCTAGTACTCGCCGGTTGCAGACAAGTGATTCTCTTAAAATAATTATTTGGCTGCTTTGCTCATCGCTGTGTACAAAAATGTGAGGAGAGCCATAAAGTTTAATTTAAGTAGATCAATAGCCACCGGTGTTCTCGAAAGTAAGAAAGAAATTCTTTCCGGGCCTTAGCCACGCAACGAAGTTCTCCTAATAATGTATAGGTACACTAAAGAAGGAAAAGGATTTATTCTTCTTTTTCCTTCTATATTTATTCTTCTTTATTTATTCTTATTTATTCCTTCTTAAGTTTACATAAGGATAAATGATGATAACATTAAACTACAACATAACGGAGATAGGTATAAATATATCATGAAGTGCACACTAAGTCACGTAATTTATCCTAAAAATTGTAGAAGCTCTTAACTTTAATTATGATGTCCCAATTATTCGACAATAAAGGACAATTTCCCAAACAGAGTTGAAAAATTGTAATGGCAAAATTTTGGATGCATTTGAAAAAGTCATATTTAAAAAAAATTGCAAATATATAAGAGAGGGTGAGAAGTTATGTCATGTAGGTATTACATGTAAAAACCATTTATGTCAAATTTCTTTCCCATTTTCGCTTCTACATAACGCTATGTCTCTGTTTTGGTTGAACGAGCTAGGTTAGAGGCACAAAATGGATCGCATTTTTTTTACAGCCGATGCGATATTCTATACGATGGCAAACTCCGTGCATCGCCATCCTACTGGCGCCTGTCTATGCATAATGAAAGACATTTTATAATCAAAAGAGTAGTTACCAGAGTTAGCAAGTGTAAGTCCGATTTAAAGTTACCTCTTTCCTCGTCGTTTCTTCACTGTTCTTGGAAGTATTTTATGCAATGCGCCAGTGACAATTGAATGCCAATTGACATTACATCGACGGTGACCATAATTTAGTGATGATAAATTGCCTTCTAAAATTGAATAAATTGAGAAAACAGTGAAGAACATATGGCAAGTAGAAAAACTGAAGGAAGCCAAGCATTAGCTGGCATTTCAAAAAGCAGTGGTACACAACACAGGAGAGGACCTGAATGAGAAAACTTCTTGAGGCAGATACGCCGGGAAAGCACCAATTCCTAGAGTGGAAGAGCGTTGGTAAAACATTAAATAAAGACCACAGATATATACTCAAAATAAGTCGAAGAAGAATTGCCAAGAAGAAGCCATGGATCACGTAAGAAATCATAGACCTGATTGAAAAAAAATGAAGTACAAGAATGCGAGAACTGAAGAATGGTAGCTTTTCTACAAAACAATTAGGAACGAAATAAGTCTCCAAGCCAGGAAAGCTATAGAAATGTGGATGAAGAACCTATGCAAAGACGTACAAAACAACTTTGCACTTGGAAAGGTGGAAGCTGCCTATAGGATAGAGAGGAACCACTTAAAGGAACGGAACGCAAGATGCAATGCCATAAGGGACAAGAATGGAGAACTTTTGATTGAAAACGAAGACAAACAGAAGATATGGAAAGAATACATGGAAAAGTTATGCAACGGAAACAATCTCAGCATTAAAGTGATCGAAGAGGAAAGCCAAGTCGAAAAGGATGTAATGGATGCATCAATATTAAGATCGGAATTTCAAGCAGCAGTAAGGAACATTCGGATGAATAACGCTTCTGGAATTGGTGATATTTCCGCAGAGCTGATTAAAAATGCAGGAGAGAAGACATCAGCCCATCTTTACAAAACTATCTGCGACAAGCACTCAACAGGAGAAATACCCAGGGACCTAGAGAAAAACATCATCATTCCTACTCCCAAAAAGAAGAGAACGAAGAAATATGAAAATTTTAGGACTATAAGCTTGACGACACATGCATCGAAGATATTGACAAGGATCATCTACAGAAGATTAGAACGAAAATCTGAGGAGTTCCTGGATGAAGATCAATTAGGATTCAGGAAAAGTAAGGGAACCAGAGAGGCAATATTGCCCCTAAGGCTGCTGATACAGGAGATAATGGAGAAGAAAAAACCGACATCCATTGCATTTGGGATTCATAGAAGGCTTTTGACAACGTGGATTGGAATTCAATGCTTGGAATTCTTAAAGGAGTTGGATTGTCCTTCAATGACCAAAGAATTATCCACAGTTTGAATATAAACCTAGTAGCTATGATTAAATCTGGACCCAGCTGTGAAGAAGCAAGAATAAGGACAGGAATAAGACATGGCTGTTCATTACCTCCCGAAACTTCTACTTTTTACATCGAGAGAGCCATCAATGAAATCAAAGAGAAGTCTTGTGGTGTGAATATACACGAAGAACAAGTTAGCATACCGCAACTCCCAAATGAATAGCACTGACAGCATAGATAGAAATGGATCTAATTAATGAAAAAGATTCTAAGAACCACGAAAAGGATAATGGCCAGGTATCAGCTGGAGATCAATAAGAGGAATAATAAGATATTGGTATGCAGCAAGAAAGAAGAGACCAAAACCATTGATAAACTAGGAAAACAAAACAATTGATGAGGTGAATGAGTTCTGTTACCTGGGAAGCCGAGTAACCAACTATGAACGAAGCAAGAAATAAATAGTCAGTAGAATAGCTCAGGCTCAGAGGACATTCTACCAACAGACTAATCTACTTACAGGTGGAAATACAAGAGTCGAAGGAAATAATTCATCAGCATGTATATCTGGAGCATGTTTCTTTACGGCAGTGAGGCATGCACGATGACAGCAGCGGAGAAGAAAAGAGTGGAAGCATTCGAAATGTGGTGCTACCGAAGAATGATGAAGATAAAATGGATTAACCGAGTGACAAACGATGAAGTCTTAAAAAGAGTGGGAGAAGAGAATAGTCTGCTGAAACCTTTAAAAATAATACGGGACAACTTAATCGGCCACATCTTAAAACACGGTGGCCTATGAAGATAATCGTCGATGAAAACATAAACAGGAAGAACAGAAAAGGAAGGCCTCGCATGAGATACATGGAACAGGTCGTGAAGGATGTGAAAGAGGGGAATTACGTTAATATGAAGAGGTTGACCGATAGATGAATCGAGTGGGGGCTGCATGAAACCAATCCGAGGTTGATTGAGAGATGACAATGATGTGCCCGTGGGTCCTCGAAAATGAATCCATATTTTAAGCCGAGATATTCTTTCTGCTTTGATCAAATGAAATACCATTCTCAGGATAAATTACTGAAATGAACACCTTAAGGGCAATTTTTGGGTAAAAAAATTGAGACTTAGAGACATCCCATCGGATATACCATGAGTAACATTGACGTTTTTATCAAAGGTCTTTATTGTTTCCTTTTTTAGATTTTTTCCTACTTTTTAAATATTTTCTTGTCTTTCGTAAAATTCCATATTTTTTGCACCAATTTTTGATCAAAAAGTATGTAAAATTAGAGAGAGGATTTAGAAAATTTTAAAAATTAGAAATGTATTTGCTGTAAAAATTAGCTTTTTTATGGAATAGAAAAGTATAGAAAAAAATCACGAACTAAATATTTAGGCATGTAATATTTTCTTTAAGACATAAAAACCTCGCGCTAGTTAATTGTTACTTGGCCACAAAGCTGTATCTCTAGTATTAACACACCCAAATGGATTGTACCATAACCGATGAAAATCAGCAGCAACTAAATGTAAACAATGAAATAGAAGTAAATGTGATGAATGATCCGCGGGGATTTTTTTGCAGACATTGTAACTAGTATGCTTCACTAACTGACGATGAAAACAACCAAGATACAATCTTTAATTAACATTCTTCCGCCCCTGATCTCCCATCCCGGGAAGAAAAAACTTCAAAGCTTACGCTCATTCAAATGTGGGTTTCAAATACGGCCATTATTAATGTTTATTCATTGAGGATGTGAATAGAATTGTGGATAAGTATCCAAAACTGAGCCTGGTGAATAGAATAAGAGGCAAAACATATGGGAGCGGCCAACGTAAATGAGGATTCAATGTTAGTAGCATGAGGCTTTCTAGCTTAAGTCTCCTAAAACCCTCATTTGGAGGAAGAACAACTTTTGACGATAACGAAATAAATAAATATATAATGGATTTCGAGGAGGTACCTCACCTTCCTTCTTCTTCTTCGATGTCTTAATAATCACTTTTCCCAGGAAATCTCTACAAAGCCACGAAAGTTATAGTATATAACGAAACCTCATTGGCTGGAAGTATCACATAGCACTTAGAAAACATAAACCAAACTAAAAAAAAAGCATTGCGTATGTCAGTAAGTATCGCAGAAAGAGCAAATCAAGATACAATAAAAACCAATCATGCAGTAAAAGAATTACCTGCTGCATAAAATTAAAGAAAATGTAGGAATTATCTGACGATGGAGATGGTTTAGGATTATCTATTTGTTCACTAACGCGTACGAGTCAAACGTTGTGCCCGTAACTGTGTTTTTCTTCCAATAGATAATGGACCAGACCTCCAAAAGGTATTCTTAGGTAAGGTAGGTGTACATTAAAAAATAATAATAATACCATAAATATATAAGCATCTGCCCGATAGGTTATCTACGAGAAGGAAAAACGCAGTACATATATATATTTTTTTTTGATGATGTTCCGTTCCTGTTCAGGAGGTATTATAATAAATGACAATAGAAAACTGAAATAATCGCTTCGGAAAAAATTCCAATTTCCTTATTCCTGGTGTGCTGGAAGTTTATAATTGATTGTGCATTCATGTGCCAGCTTGAGATTTAACAAAAAGTGACTCAGCATAATCCATGCGTAAGAGTAAAAGAGAAAAATCTAAAGCCTTTTGTTCTGTGGGCAATAAATTTTCACACTCGCTCACAGCATCCTATTTATTTATTGGTCTACACATTAAAGGAATCATTGAAAATGCGAGTATCCAGCATTTACTACACGGACACCAGCACTTCCTAGTAGTTGAGTAAAATTCACCCATGTTCCGCCAAACATTTTAACATCTCCCACCTTCTAAGACCCCAATACAAACCAATGCGCACAAAAGACCACAACAGCAGACGAGCAAGCGAGGGTATTCAATATTTTCTTTCAGGGAGACACGCATTATTTAAAACGGGCTAGAGAAGCAAGGTATCCTCATCCGGAGGAAGAAAACCATCAACGTAAAGTTTTCCACCCGACCACTATGGCGCTGTGCTCGCGAAGCCCTCTCATAGCACGAACATCTGAAGGATTCCCATGCCAACTCTCTCCCTGACTTTCTCTCTCTCTCTCTGTTTCTCTCTCTCTCTGTTTCTCTCTCTCTCTGTTTCTCTCTCTCTCTCCTCGGGAAACAATTAATTGCACTCTTGACGCCTAACACGAACATGGGTGCGCCGTCCGGTTGACACGTTAAATATTAGCGTAAGATCCATTAAAGCAGAAGGGAGGGATGTCGGTGCCCAGGAGGGGATATTGTGGCGAAGGTCAGGGAGAGAGAGGAGCCAAAGGGATGAGTGAGGAGGTAAAGCGGAAAGAAGAAAAAACTGAAGGAGTGAAAGAGCAGCAGAAAATGACATAGACGTCGACCGAAAATATCGTGGAAAATATACATATATAACCCTTTTCAAGCATTCGTTTTAATCCCGTAAGTTACGCAAGGACCTAAATATTTTTTCATCATTTGCACTCGTATATCTAGGATTACAGAAGTTCTAATCACTGGAATTGATTAGAAGAACATATGCTGATTTTTACGAAGCAGCACATTGAAAGCTAATAATGGCAATTACCGAATAATTCACAAGTGATTATCTGTATCTTACGAAGCCGAATAGTATCCGTTTCAGCGTAGTACTTTCAGCTTACCACTAAAACGAAAACATACCAGTCAACGCCTTTTTGATGCGTGTATATATCACTAAGATAGTTTCGTCTATTCAGTTCCGTCAATTCCATTTGTAATGACGACATCCTTCTCTCGAATCGAAAAATCGAATCTCCTTTGATCACGGTTAAATTAAAAAAAGCATCATAGCATTCGTACCAACTATCCATAAGGAAACTTTTAAATGATGACCAACAAGAATCGATACACCGACTTATTGCTATGCGTACCTATACATACGAATATCTATGCATATGCACGGTTACTGTTGCTTTTCATCACATCCTTTATGATTATGATGGCGAAAATTTCTATGAGAACATAAAGGACAAATATAAATTGATTTCATTGGAATAAATAATATAAATGACGTAATTGTAATTGGTTTATAATCTTTTTGGTAATATTATTTTATGCTAAGATTGGTTATTCGAGAAAAAACTGAGGAAAAAAATGCCTAAATATGTAACAGAAGGGATATTTTAAAATAAACGGAAATTTAATAAGAAGTTCTTAATTACTAAGTTAGCTAGATCTTCTTTGCATCTCATGCAATTAAAATAATTCAGCCTCCTTATGATGACAGTTTTTAGTGGAAAATTTTAGAATTAAACAAACTCTTTTGCCACTCGTTCTATAGTAAAACGTACTAGGCGACGAATCTTTCACCCACACACAGTTACATGAGGGATGTCTAAAATCAGCTGGCCTTTTACATATTATTTCATCTCACGCTACAGTTTTCCCGCATTTATTTGTGTCGATTATTTCCATAACTTTAACACGACAAACTGAAAATGACTCTTTTATGAAATACACAAATAATTGGTAACGATGACTATCCCATCAAAAAACAAAACGTAATAAAATAAATCTCCAAAATAAAGGGCAAAATTGATTTGCTTAAATGTATGCATGCAAAGGGCTAAATCATAGGCTAAAATACTATACTTTCTAATAAAGGACGCATTGTCCCTGTAGATATGACCTAGAATTAAGAATATTTCAGGTCATAAAACTGCCAATACGAAACCTGAAAGTCACATACATCAGTATTTCAGTGTCTTTTAGCGGTGTAGTTACACATCCAGAATTGGACGGAGGAATATGATTATAAAACCCTTTCAATACCGAATTATTTTTTCCAGTAGTTTAAAATAAAAAGAAAGGTCAAATAAAACTAACTATATCATACAATATGCAGACAATACTTTTTTTCCGTTCAAAGATTGAGCATCAACATCTTCGTCTCGATTATGAATTGTATTGCCCATGCAACATGTTTAAAATTAAGTAATTATTTAAATTTAAGACAACCATGATATCTGAGCTCGAGATAAGATTCAAACCCACAATCCTTGGCTTTTATTCCAGGGCTTTACAATTCGGACTACCTTGGGCTACCACAGACCAATATCACTGACAGAACGTTACTTTGTTGCAAGACAAACTGCAATATAACCGTCAGGCCTAGTTTTTCAATTCCATTTGTTCATTCCACCATCTTCCAAGGTCTCCAGGCATATTACAATCTACAACTACACAATATCCTACAATCCACCACAAGGGTGTGTGGCAGGTGGTTAGTTACCATGCGAACCATTTATTAATTGCAGTAACCAAAACGCCGAAATATATGCTTCAAGCTTTGCAATTCCACTGATTCATTATTCATGAGAGTTTTTGGGCATCAAACTAAAATACAGTAACAGATAATTCCACGTTTTCCTCTCCTGAGATCAACCTCTATTTCATAACCCCAAATATAACGGGTCATTTTCTATCGTTCCCAGTCGATTATCCAGGCAAATCATGTACAAAGAACATTTTAGGAAACAAATAAGCTCAATAAATCCTCTGCCTGCATAACAACAACAAAATTCCCAGGTTTCGATTCACAGCTATCGAGAAGGCAGCTAACAGTTCAGAACTGACTTAGTGGAAATTATCCATGACGGAAAGAAAGGATAAACTTAGTTAATTCCACTGTTGATATTTATTCCACGACCCGGGTTTCAATGCAACTAACATCTTCAAGTACAAATGCAGAATTTTTCTTACAATATAAACATATTTTGCCTTCACCTCTCTCACGCCTCCACCACTATCCACACAAGCCCCATGCCCAAAAATATAAATTTTGGAAGACAAATTCTGCAATTGTACCAGAAGATTATACTACGCACAGAAACTTGAGTGGTGCGAATAAACATCACCAACCGAATTAAGTTTATTCTTTCGTCCCACAATAAGAATAAATAGTAAACGAAGAATTGGAGCAGGTCGAGCGCGGAGGATAGGTGGGCAAGAGAAAATGTAGATGGAGACTGGAAAAGGGGAGAAAAGGAGGACTATGTACCCGGCGTGCCGCATATTTTGTATCATTCTACCGAGGGGCATGCATACTCCGTGGGACCTTTCGCGTCGTTGTAATGAGATTCTGGATATCCAGGGGTAGGATCTCCTCATCATAGGGGCTCATTAGCACCACGGCGTCTCTTAGCATACGGTGGTGGGTGGACGGGCGAGGAAGAGCAGCACAAAGGGGAAGAGGATCCCGCTCCGCCCGACTGCAAGTCCACCTCCGCGACCCACGCGCCACTCACTCTCCCACGCTGAGCCTAACCTCGTCGTCTCCCCTTCCAGGGAGCCTGAGGAAACCGCTCCCCGCCGAGGATCAGCGGCTTCAGAGAGAGGGAGAACTTGTCCCGACGACGAGCAGGAACAATTATCACGAGACAATCGGAGTCGTCAGCGGAGAAAAGCCGGATATAAGCGCAAGGTGACGCTCAAGCTCTGTTAATGACAGAGCTTCCGCCTTGAACTTATGAACAAATATCATCTCACACTTTTTGTCAAATCCAGATTCTGATTGATTCATGCTGCGAACATGAAAAATAAGTGAGAGCTTTCACTATAGAGGGGATTCGGTAAGCCCTTTAGGCGAGGTTGAACGGTTAAATTAACCTAATTAACCGGCGGAACTTTGTCATACCTTTGGCAAAACATTGTCGTAAACTATATGATTTTACAAATATTGTTTATGATTAACTTCAAAATATTTATATTTATGCAACAAATAATTGTATTACTAGTGGCATAGCATATCTACAGATAAAACCTACATCCTGACACTTCAATTGCAAGATGCCATGTTCGTATAGATTCAGTGACAGCGACCGGTTCTGGGAATTCGGTTGATGGAACTGGATTCCCCGCTCCAGTCTAACTCCAAGCGGTATCTCATCCTTACAAGCAGCGAGATTTCCCGGCCACCCAAATAGTGAATGAATCACTTGAGACACAGGGTGAGGAAACAGCTCCACGCTCAGCGCGAGCGGATTTCACGCACCATACGGGTAATTGTCGGCACCAAGTAAACTCTACTCCCAATTATTAAGCTAGCCTTAAAGTCGTATGGTGTACATCTGTGGTGCTATAAATTAAACGTCCGGAACATGACGTGCTGCGGGTATTATGGTCCACCAATCGTTTTTGAAGAACCACAAAGAAAACTATTCTTAAATAGAATGTATTTCAAATATGACTGGCTATAAATAAAAATTAATGGAAGAAAAATTAGCAAAATAATTCATTTGAATGACACTATCAACACAGCGCTGATATCTTTTGCCGAAAAAATTTATGTTATCAACCCATAATAAATATAATGATAATAATAATAAATTCATTGTGTTAGTAGTAGCTTAGCAAATCAAGGCAAAATAACGTCAAGTAGATAAATGATTTTACGAGAAAATAAACTTGGATCACTTGAATGTGAAAAAATTAAAAGATGTTCTAAGTAACCCGAAGCAACAGTGACCTTTATTCCTTTAAAGCCATGCACGTATCTTTTGCCTTTTTAGAAAAATCGTCGCGGAGATCGATGCTAACCTTGAATGTTTTACAATACTTGAAAAACCAATACGTGTTTGAATTTTGATTTGTAAGAGCATGTTTACAGATTATTTACTGTGTTATATTACGCTTCTGGGCGCTCCAATTTGTACGATGAATACATTAAATTAAGAACTAAAATATTTATAAATTTAAGCAGCGGATTCTGTTTTTGCCGACCGGAAAAACAGACCGACTGTAATGAAACTATACTGGTATGACAGTATATAATTTCATAAATAGCTCAATTGAAGGTGTTTAAATTAATTTCTGGTAAAATTTACCAGTGGATATACGCAGACCTATAAAATGAATACTACTATTTAAAGCAGAGATAATTTTATAAGTGCTGTTTAACGTACAACTTGTAAGACATGCGTCAAAAAACCAACTTAAAATAGCCAGAACTTTTATTATACCACCGTATCTTACGCACATACCGCCATCAAATTATTTTAATACAAATATAAAGCACAATGTAGCACGGAAAGGGATTTAGCGTGGAATCCTGCTGACATTATTAGGATGAAAACTGTCAATTCAATTTATTAAAATTCTAACAAGAATGATCATCGACTACTGTGCAACTTTCTCATCAACTGCCGTTGAGAAATCAGTAAATGTAACATAAAAATTCTGTTTTTATCTCTTTGTACGGTACTTTACGGATTTCGAAAGAACAGTATGGTCCCTTTGATTTCTATAGCCGTCGAAAGCGTTTTTCATTGCAAATGCACATCGATAGAATCCTGTATATCCATGAACAGTGGCTCAACTTAATCAAAATACTCTTTAAGTGCATAGATGGGAAATTTTCAGGTAAAAAAGAAGCATGAGGGTACGTTCAAGTAGTTTTTATTCGGGTACTCGGGTACGTCATCGTAAATTACTTTCAAGTATATAATAAGCAGTATGATTCTACACTGGATCACTGAACAACCTTAACTAGTCAAACTGAAAGAGTTTCTCAGAAATGAAAAAAACTAGGGATGGAAGAAAATGCCCCTTGTGGATTTTAATATCGTATTTAAGTTACACCAAGTGCGTATTAAAAGCAATACATCTCCCTCTTGAGATTCTATAGCTGCGATGCTGCTGAAAGATATTGCAGCATTAGGAGCAACGACGACCTTACTGGCTAAAGATAATCATAGCAATAGCGTCGGATTCCAACAAGATATAACACTTTTTCTCGGATAACAACCTCAATTATTTACATGCCAGAACCTAGGAGGAGATCTTCGGGAGGAAACCTAGCTTCGCGGGAATCTTCGCGATTTGCGCTCGCAAGAGCAAATGCATATTCAGCGGGGGTCCGTGCATCAGAGTCCACGAACCAATTTTTCCTACTCTCTCATTCGCGTGCAAAGTAATGCAATCTTTCCCGCGTAGAGTCTTGAAAACAAAAACGAAAAATAAATCGAGCAATCCGTGTCTTTCGCCTACCCTGTGCCGCGGCCAATTAAGTTGGGGCGAGAGAGGAGTCATTAAAAATCTGGGCAGGAGGCATTAAGCATCTCCAGCAAAGAGTCCATCCTGCGACCGAAAGGAGATACTCGTCCGGTCTCCATGAAAAAGAACGTCGCAAAGCGGCATGATGGGAAGTAAAAAGATAAATAAATAAGAGAGGAAGACGTGGGAGATGGAGTTGATCATAGATTTTTTTCTTCGACGGGGTAGATAGCAAAAGACAGTAGATAGCCCGATAATGGAAATACTCGATACTTTTAGAAAAATATTACGTCCACAGGAGGGCAAATAGGTTTTCTCCGTATAAATAAGCGAAAAAATAAAAAGAAACAGCATTCTGGGCTAAGATGGCCCTGATGAATGAACAGGAAGGAGAATTTAAATTGGATGGTAAAGAACTGCTGCAGCGTTTGATCAGTTGGGAATGGTTACGCGCTGAAATGAAGGATTAAATTAATCGATCAATGTTTTTAATAAATGTTTTTTGATGGCGAATTAATATGCGTAATTTTAATAACCCGAAATTTTTATTACAGTCTTACGCGAGATGAATATCTGTATGTCATTAATTTCTTCTCCGAATCCACACTGTGAAATGGTTTCATTTTCATGCACACCAATTTTCTTTGAATAATGATTTGTGGCGCTCAACCGAATGATTTACGGCATTGCAGAATAAAAGTGAACGATAAACGGTTGAAATATTACTCGTGATTTTAATGTGAAGGCTACATGTCTAGGTTTATAAAAAAATTTACACGATCGAGAGAATTATATATTTTACAATCCAATCACTCAGTTCTATACAAATAAGTCACATAAAGCGCCCAGAATATATTTTGCATCTGATAAAAGAAGAATTAATATTAAGTTCATAATTTATTCTTAGCGTAGTAGGCACCAAAATAAATGATTTAAGCGTGAAACTATGATGAATATGATAGGAGTGAATTTCCACCAAGTTTTACCTTTAAGTAGCATGGAAACTGACGGAAATGCCCACAGAACAAGATTTGGCACCTAATTGAATAATATTCTGCCCAAAATATTGAAATATTTTGCTCTCTTTAAAGAAGTTTAACAATAAATAGAAATAGATACTTATGAAATTGATCTGTGGCACATCTGATCTTAAAAATGAACATAAATGTGAGGAGTTCAAGTAGCTGTTTATGATCAACTGTCGCAAGTGTAATTGTAAAAGTGTACTCTCGGGTAAAGTTTTCTCTGTGCGCACATTCCGGTAGTGGACGGAAGAAATTTCAAAGACCAATATGCATACGCCTGCATGGCAGCACTTATCCGTGTGGATCGTTACTGGAAAGAAATAACGGATCCACCCACTATTTTCTCTCCGAAAAAGAGTAGGTAGTTGCGTTTGCAGCTTGACAGCAGAAATCCGGTTCTCCACTCTCCTTTTAGCCAATTCTCACGAAAAGACCAACCGCCACCTCCGCACGCACTCGAAAATCAGCCTTCCTTCACCAGGTCAATCCATGCCCTTGGGAGATCGTAGCAGGAAAAGGTGCCGCCGAAACAATAAAAAGGACTGCGAAATTTGCCTCGCACCATTACAAGTCAATGGAAAACCGTACTCCATTCCCCTTCCACTCCTGTCACAGCCGACCCAAAACCCCTCTAATCCTGCCCATAGCCCAAATGGGGCTTATATTGCTTGTATCGGGCCCAGGTATGCCGATAGACGGTGCTCGCTGTAGACATCACAGGCGTGCACAAAAGGATTACACGAAAACGATCTTACCACTTTTTCCGCCGAGGCATGATGAATGTTCCATTTCTTTCAACAGTTTTATTTCCCGAGATACGACAATACCTAGAATTCTTGCATTCCCTCAAGCCGGTGAAACAACCGTAGCGCAATGATTTTTATGGAATATACCGTCGTCCTCCGCAGAATAAATCCATACTTCCCGAGCATATAAAACAAGGATTGATACATTGGAAGGCAAAAATGGGAAAGAATAGAGAGAGACTAATATATTTCTTAGGAGGTTTAGGTTATCCACCATTTAACCTAACATCATTAAGCAACATGATAATTTAAGCCATGCAAGTAATATTCATCATAAACTTATTAGACGCCATTCAAATTGCGCCACCGTCCGTTTATATCAGAATAAACGTACTGTAATTTACACATTTTTATTACTGCGAATTTCAAAACGCCAGTATACGAAGTTATTCTGTTTTTTTATTGTGCAATAGCGTTGAAATCGTAAGGCGTTATCCAAAAAAACAGTGGAAGCAAAAGGGTTCCTTTGTTCTAGCATAACAAAAATTCTTACTACTCTAAGTAATGCTATAATTGCTTCAATTAGTTGAGGAAAAAATTTAATCTGTATGATAAAACTTGGGAATCAGTAGTATGGAAAATATTGGGCGCATAATCTTAGCTTGTTCAAAGTACTTTTTCTGCCATGCCTAGTACCCGCGGCCGCTCTACTAAGGAAGAATCATGCTAAAAATCTTATTTTGATGCGGTGCTGCTGGATAATGTGCTACGCGTACCAGAAAATATTATATAAAAATACCATAATTAAAATTTAGAAAATCGAACGTAGTGCTACACTTGCATTTTAATTAATATGTAATTGTATTCCTGGTGAGATTGAGCGATATTGATATTGTTAACATTTTTACAGTGAAATATTTTCTGTATCATTCTTTCAACATTCGTACAAAATTATTCGTATACTTAAACGTCCGAAGATCAATTGTTAAATATATCGATAGTACATAATGATTAAAGAGCGCTTAAAATTGCCAGAGTAAAAAAGTTTGCTAGACCAGGAGTGAAAACCACGGACCATAAACCTGACGGTTCAATATGCACACCACCCCCCTGCATAGGATTTTTTATTCCAAATGGAGTTTTTTGGGAGGATCTATCGGAACTAGGACTCACCCTCCATCAGGACTCTATGATACCACCAATAGTGTCATGGTTCAGATGACTTTCGTGAATAGTTTCAAAGAATTGGGTTTCAAATGATCTACTGCGTTTTGTGGGTGATGGTTAAAAGATTTATACTCGTGGTGCCAACAAATCTCCTATCGATCCTTATCGATATGCGTAGGTAAGTGTGGATATGGATCTATAGCACAAATATTTTTTTGATTTCTACCTATTTTAAGCTTGGTGAGATACATATATAAATAGATTCTATGAGCAACAAGTAAAAATTAGAAGTGATAGAAGAGTAACTAATGCCTGACTTCAGATGCGATACTCTCTAATATATAATACATAATTGCCATCGCAATGTAACACTTATTGTGAGATATTGAAACGAAACCAGGATATTGATCTTGGGTTAAAGACACGAAACTTCTATATCAGCCTCACGAGATGATGCGCAAAATCAGCAAAGATTATAAATTAAAGAAGAAGTCGAGGATATTAAACGTAGGATAGTTTAGATATCTAGAGGCCAAAAACTCCACTCTTGACGATGCAAATAAATAGGGGAAGGAGGGAGTGGGAGAGTATTCACCAGTGAAAGAGAAGCGACAAGGTGGAGCGCAGAGAAAGGTGGCGACGGAGATTGGAAAAAAGTCGAAATTGTAATCCATACCGGAAAGAAAGTTCCTCGTTGGATATCGAGAAGTGGAAGAAGACGACTGATGAAAGGAGGACGGGAAGGAGGGTGGCTATAATGATTGGCATGGCGACAGCATCTGATACGGAACACTTCCCTCTTCACTCACCGATAATTTTGCAAGGTGCTCCCAGTTCAAGGCTCCTATCAGACAGATTTCAGTCTTATGAAATGTCAAATTTAAAGAAAATTTCACAACCAAAATACGAAGAAGAATTCTACATATAATTTCATTCGAAGAAGGAATGGGAAGGAACTGGCTTCCCAAACCAACATTTCTTTTGACAGCGTCGTGTTAGCCCTCTGTGTTAGTTTTGAGGACGATGCCTGTAATTTTATTTTTTAGAGTAAACAGGTTTGCTAGACCAGGAATGAAAACCACGAACCATAAACCTGCTGGGACAATACACAGACCACCCCGCCACACAGGATTTCTTATTCCATGTGGAGTTTGGAATGAGAAATTTTAGTTTTTAGACTACGATCAATAAAATTTAAGACATCTCAAATCCATCAGCAAACCATTCTTGTATTTCTCTTTTTTGGCAACTGAAAGAGTTGGAATAACTAGTACAGGATGCGAATAACGATGCAAGAGAAAATAATGCACATCAGAGTTTCTTTGCAAATTACGCAAACCACAGTGCGACTAAATGAAAAGGTAATTGCAGAAAGAAACATAACATTACAGTATGCGCTAACAATATTAGAGCATAATAAACATGACATTCCCCTCATCAAAAATTTTAAGTATTACGCCGTTAATGTATAAGGTGATCTCACCACTCACGCCACCTTGATAATTGATTCATGTAAGTCTCCATTAATAGGGGTATATACTTAAAATACAGGTCATTACCCACATTTCAAGACGAAAATTTATCTATCTAAGTCCCATAATTATTCCCAATTATGATACAAGCTACTCTGCCTCGACTAAATTCCAAAATCTCTAAATGCAAGCACCGCCTACTCCGGTTCTGTTAGGCTAGCATGCAGTTGATTCCAAAGAGAATCATAAGGAGTTGAAACGGATCTTTTGATGCATTAGAGCTCACATGAATTTTTATTTTAAAGAAAACTGAGTTAATTTGCATATAATTGTTCCACTGAAAGATTAAAAATAGTTCTGATACTGGGATTAAAAAAATAATGCACAGCCCTAGGAACTGTAACCACATGCATTCGGCATTAAAACAAAGGATGAAAGGTTGATGTGGATAAAAACCTAATGGTAATTAAAGGAACAAGAAAAGAAAGTGAATGACAAAGTCAATTGAGGTATGGGGGGAATAACCCTTCTACGTCCTCGTTAAAGGTCGCACCGATATAGAGGAAAATAGCGGGCGCCGCGGCGGGACCGAGCGCTTCCCTCTAAATGTGTGCCCACTCTTATCGTGGGAATTAAAATTCCTATCACGAGTCTCCTCGGACACGGTCTCACGTCTCGTTCCTATCCCTCCACGACTCGATTTGGAAACCAGGAAATGGGGAGGAGACGGTTGAAAGGGACTCGGAATCACTCCCGTTGGGTGAGCGACGCGGTTAATTCGGAAACAATTGAATAAAATTGGTGATTGGGCGTGGGAGAAAGAGAGGAAGGAGGAGTGTGGAGCGCATGGTGCGTGTGAGCGAGGAGCCGCAGGGGGAATGAGAAAAATAAATTCGAGAGAATAAGAGGGTGTACCAAGAGGAAGATAGTAGAGGACCCGAAATGAGATAAAAGGGGAGAGGGAAGAAAATGGAGGGGAAAGGGAAGAGAAGAATCAGAAACGAGAAGAGAGATGAAGACTGGCCGCGGGAGTTCGGTGGGCATCGGCAATGATCGTATACCCTCCGCTATAAACCCCGCAGCGTGTATTGCGATTAAATCACCTTCTCCCAACAGAAGAACCTCCTTCAACTGCCGCGGAGGGCGCGAGTCCCGTTTTGCGCATTCGGCACCGAGCGCGGAGATAACGATTCCATTCTAACCGAGTCCAGCCGGAAGGTAAAATTTCAAGCGCAGGTTTGGGAGCGTATTTTAAAATGATTGGGGGCGAATCACTCATATGCCGAGCGTTACTGGAGAGCAAGGACGTCTCGAGAACCATCCAGACCATTTTTTTTATATGCTTCCCTTTTATTATCCAAAGCTGGCTAGGAAATTTCAAATTATAACATCAAAAACAACTTTTTCGCAAATTCATACCTCAAGACTAGTGATTAATACTTTATCCTCAGCTAGTATCACTTAAATATGCATAAAATAACTTTCAGGGAGAAATATTTTCAAGAAAAAATCGATACCTTTAGATATATGTTTCCCACGGGTGTTTTCATTATGAGGAAAGGCTTTTAAAAGAAATCCAATCATTCTTCATTTATGGAATCTTAAGTTGTAAAGACGGTTTATGAAATATTGGAGATTTTCTTGGGTGTTCGTAAAATTGTTTTGGCTGGAAATAGTAGGTAAATAAGAAAAACAAGTAATTTCAACTAGCAGACCTGCGGCCTGCTTTGCAGTCTCTGTCTGGTGTGCTCTTGAGGTGAACTTTGTGTTCTAGTGTAAATGACGTTTTACAAAGTGCTTGGAAACTACTGATTACACATTACCAATAGGTAGCAGTAGTTATTGTGCTTCAGGCAGGCAGTTACTGCTTCACTAATCAAAGTAGTCTTTGCATTCTTTTACACTTTTGTTCACCCACTTTTCATAAGCATTTCGTATGCAGAGAGAAGGAAATGGCTATTTTATAAATAGAGAAATGTGTCCCACTTTAATTATTCTATGTTTTTGTACTTTTTCTACATAATATTTTCATCATATGTTGTCTCCCGATCTCAAAAACAACTTTTTTTGCATTTTTCTAAGCACTACAAACTGCTAATAATCCAAAACTACTACCAAATTATTCAGAAAGAAAATCCACACTCAACGCACCAAACCTCGCCCTTACAGCTCAAAACTTGGGAGCGAACAAAACAAAACGGATACAGAATGACAGACTGACTGACTGACACGCTACAAAATTACACCAAAATTATACCCAAATTGACGCAAAGGTGGCTGTGATATTTTTCTGGGATCGTCTAGGTGGTTTAAAAATAGAATTGGTCCTTTTAGCCTATTCAAATATTTTAGGTGGGTATGTAAAAAAATGTCTTTTTTTAAATTGATGAAAAATGGAATGTTCTAGGAGGTTTTAATACAGTCGATAGAATGGTTTTCACGAATATTTGGTAAATATTATACCCAAAGCGATGTAAAGGTTGATATAATATATTTCTGGAATCGTCTTGGTAGATTTGTTTTAGAATCGGTTGTTTGAGCTTTTGTGAATAATTAAGGTGAAACACCTGCTTGTCGACTGTGTAAAATATGGATGGGACGCAAACACCACAAAATATTTGGTGATCGTAGCAAGGTATTGGGTGATAATTTCAAACGTGTCGATTGCGTTCTATAATTTCTTCATGAAGTGAATTTACCATCCAAAATTTAAGACGCATTTTAATCTGCCCAACAGCTTTAAATGCAACTCATTTTCCATATGACCAATACAGAGTTGAGCCTATCGTGTCCACTCATAGTTTACACTATTTCTAAGTAATACTTATATACTATTCTACATACTTACCAAGTACTATTTTTCTAACTCATGTTTTTAATCTGGTTTATAAAATGTGCGAAATAACCTTAGTAGTCACATGACCTTAAGAATACTATAACTATCTTTTAGGCGGAGATATAAGTGAATGTTTTATTTTAAATTGATAAAAAACGGAATGGTTTGGTTGTAGGAAAGCCATTGATAATTTTAAAGTGATGGGTATATTTTCGAACTTTAGAAACGAACATCAATACATAATGAATGTTTTATAACCTTATAGAATAATATACCAATGAAAACGATGAATAAATTTATCAATGTAAAGACGTCAGATAATCATGCAGTTTACCGAGGAAAATGATAATTGAAATGAATCTATATGATTGTTTTATTTTTCAATTTTTCCACCAATAGGTATGCACACGGTCGGAAGATACCCTATTTAAGTTCAAAATGTTCATTTATAATAAAAATGCTCAATACCTACCATTCTGATTTTAAATGCTACACAATGTGCACTAGGGTGGGCCGAAAAAAGGTTTTTTTTCCGGATCAAATTTGCCCTATGCGGAAAAGTTGTGTACTGATATGAGGATCTTGCATGCAAATTTTTTTCGAAATCGGATAATATTAACCACTGCCGCCCGAGCTCTAAAGTTTAAAATTTTGCGAAAATTCAGGCGAAAATGGGAAACAAACGGTTATGGAGAATAATTTGTTGCAAATACTGGAATGTTGGTAAATATCAACGATAGATACATGTTTTTAGATTACAATACCGAAATGTGAAGTTTATTTGACGAAATCTATGGCTTAAACAATGCCTAAGAATAAACAGCTAATTTAGAGTGCAGGCAACCCGCACAACAACAAAAATTTTTACACGCTCCAAGCATCACTTCAAATAGATCACTTTTGGGAGCCGAATTTGGGATAAATTAATATTTTTTCGAATGCAGTTCCTTTATAAATGTCTCATACTTCATTTGGGTATAGATAATACATTAAAACAGACGGTAAAGTTAATTTTTTTAAACTAACCTCAATTATGATGAAGAATTTTATGCATGTTGAGCTATTACCACAAAAAAATCAGTTAATCTAGGTAGGATTAAGGCACAGCCTGATCACCAAATATATATTAGTAGCCCTCTGCTATTTTCGTGGAGAAACTACCCAGGACTCACCACGAGGAGGTGGCTACTATCGAGTTCCACCCGTGCCCTCCCAAACCACCCTTCCATGGGGCACGTTTGTAGGTATCTGGCTATCACCGGTTCTTATTATACCTTATGCTGTGCTTTATTTTCAAATTTTGGTTGAAGTTTTCGGCCTTTTATGCGTGATAATGCCAATCCATGCCTGCTTTCTGGACTGCACACGGATTTTGACGCCACCGTGATCATTTGTACCATCCTTTCAACTGCTTTTGTATAGCATGCAAATGGGGGTACTTTCAACAAAGCCCCTTCCTTCAGAATATCTCCAAAATCCTTTCTTATGATATCAGCTATTAAGTTAGGTTGAGTTACCGCTACTGTTTTCCAGTCAACTAAGTGGACGTAATCTTGTGCATCAAAATTCATAGTTGGAAGTACGAATTTCCTAAATTCCTTCTTCTGATTTTAATATTTTTTCGACGGCCATTTCACGGATCGGTCCTCTCTTTTCGGCTAGCATTGCAAGCAGAATATTCTCTGGGTGAGCAAAAAGAGCGTTTCCCTGAATGATTGAGTAAAGGTGTAATTTGATGTCTCAATTCATATATTTCATGAAATGTATCATGTTCATGATATTCTTCGGACCTTCCGTGCATTGTGGTGTTAATTTTATCGCGAACCACATAGGAGTTTATACTTTCATCACAAAAGTTGCCAATGTCTTCTGTTCTTTTGAAGGAGTTTCGGTTGAAACATAAATCGAAGAATACGAATTTCTGTAGAGGTCCACCTGGAATGAACCATTTTCCCCGGACTTCTCGCTGAAAGACTCTCCAGGCATTCTCCACTTGAAAAAGCACGTGGTCTCCTTGAGAAACCATCCCGATATCAACTAGAAGCGCGGAAGCGAGTGCTGCAGCAGCTCGTTTCGATATACAGAATCTTTCACAGGCAGACGCAAATCTAGACAAATTTAAATTATTTACACCCACCTTTTTCGGTATTTCCACTTTCTTCTTGAATGTACCGAGAGTACAAATACATTTTCATCATCTCCTCATATGTAGGCAAAACATTATCCGCGAACTTTTCGGGTGCACCAAACATTAGGCACTCCTATCTACACCTTTTAAGCTTTTTCTGTATTTTCGCCATTGCTTTAATTTTCTTGCAACCGAAACCACAGTACGCTGCACAATGTAGTTATTCACTCACGGCATTGAATACCAACTGACTGACTACCCCAAGCTTATGAAGTGAAATACGCATCTTGCCCGACAACGGATGGGAATCCCCAAGGAAAATAAAATATTGCAACGAATGTGGTGAGTTAATGAGTAACGATAGTAACAGCATGAGATGAGGGAGTTTAAGCATCAGTTCCGAGGGTTTACAATGGAATATGTCTTGTATGAGCATTATATGCCATTTTATCACCGAAGTATTCACGATCAACTCATCGCTGGGGCCAGATAAGGATAACCTCCGTCCTCCGTCTCATTTATACTTTCCTTAGCTCTACCACTGGCCATCTTTATCATACCTGACTCCCGTCGAACTAGCTGTACCTATTATCGCTTAGGGACTAGTTAACTCCCGGTTTTCCAAGAAAATGCCGGTTGGAGGAGCACGTATATACCGTACACAGAGATAATGCGTTGATTATGGAACTTTTCGGTTTATCATTTCCGACAATGAACCACTACAATTTATCAAAGTTCTTAGAAAAAACTACTATCTTCTGATGAGTAGATCGTAGCTATATCAGCCTATTTTAACAAAAGAATTCATTTGGACTCCACTAGTGTATTAAAATGTCTGATTCGTAGTATCTTTCCCAACGCGCAGTCCGCTTTGTCTCCGAGTGAACACCCACTCCTTTTGCAATCTAATTCACGAGCATTTATGACACACGAATTCGTTGGATTTGCAAAGAATATCTGCAGCTCAGGGGAGCAAGAGCCAATTTTTGGATATTGCAGTATATACCGATGAAATCAAATGTTTGAATCACCTTTGTGATAAATATCAGGCCGTGATTCTTCGCCATAATTTAAGTTAGTTTCAAAACGTACCACTTTTTCGTCTGTTTTAAAGTATTATTTATACCCAAATGAAGTATGAGACATTTATAAAGGAACTACATTCGAAAAAATATTAATTTATCCCAAATTCGGCTCCCAAAAGTGACCTATTTGAAGTGATGCTTGGAGCGTGTAAAAATTTTTGTTGTTGTGCGGGTTGCCTGCACTCTAAATTAGCTGTTTATTCTTAGGCATTGTTTAAGCCATAGATTTCGTCAAATAAACTTCATATTTCGGTATTGTAATCTAAAAATATGTATCTATCGTTGATATTTACCAACATTCCAGTATTTGCAACAAATTATTCTCCATAACCGTTTGTTTCCCATTTTCGCCTGAATTTTCGCAAAATTTTAAACTTTAGAGCTCGGGCGGCAGTGGTTAATATTACCCGATTTCGAAAAAAATTTGCATGCAAGGTCCTCATATCAGTACACAACTTTTCCGCATAAGGCAAATTTGATCCGGAAAAAAAACCTTTTTTCGGCCCACCCTAATGTGCACAACCAATAATTCTTGATACGGTGCATCGCTATATAATGTCAATATAAAAATATAATATACATAATAATTTAATGTCAAAATGAAAGAATGGTCCCATCGTTTAGCCAAAAACAAGAGGGAAATGAAGGTAGTCATGTTTACTGCAACCAAGATTGATGACCCTATTGCTCTCCTTATTCTTTACCGGCGTTAGCAACCGTACAGGTAAAGGATTTATGATTATGATTGACGACGCACCGCCAGCATCCGAACAACAGCTCGGGGTTCGAACGCATGCGCAAGAGCAGGGGAGGGAGAGAGAATAACAATTGAGCAGTTATAGGTAAGAGATTGATGAGGAAAGTCTAAATAAGGAGTGCCATTTATACGGCTTGAGAGCCGTAAGTAATCATCAATCGCTACAACTGTCACGGCAACAACGCGTCAAACTATCTATTTATTCGATGGGTGCGTTGGAGAGAACATATCATCCTAATTAAGCTCCCATCACAAGTCTTTTTTTTTCAAAGGCAAAGTCATCGCAGAATCACCGCCAAGGAAGACACTCCACAGATGTCATTGCCACAATAGATCTTGAATTCGTAATTACTTCAATTACTGAAAATCGTATTGATTAATTTACAATCGTAAATATAAGATTCATATAGAGCAACCCATTAGTGTTGAATGCAAAGTACGAAGAAAAAAGTAACCACTAGTCTCAATATATCCTTAGATATTTTCAGATTGAACAGACCACTAAGCGACTGATACAGTATTGGCAACCATTCCTTCGCCTTTCTTTTCATTGAATAGGGACACACGTCACCTAATTAATCCTATGCGGGACCCAATTTACCTGAATGACTTCATCACGCACTAAATTACACTCCGCGGGTGGTGGCCGCAGGAAAAACAAGCCATTTTTCCCTCTTTCCTATTCACCGCTTAATTTGCTGTTTACATAGTCGGCTTAGGATGTAAATGAGCATAATTAGTGCTTAGCAATTCATTAAACGTCACATTAGCCATCAATGTATAAATTAAGCTAAAAGCATAATTAACCTACGGACCATAACTAGAATAAAGATATGTGAAAAGTAGATTAGTATTTAGCCGACAGTGCCCGAAGTCAATGATAGTGCTAGTTGTGTAAAGACATTAAATGCCCAGAATTATACCATTTTCAATTCCCAATTCCACGAATTTTAGTTGTGTAGATAAAATTTGCAAAGAATCACACTCAACAGGGATACTGTTCAGTGCCTTTAAAAAAAACTCCAGGGACTCGAGCAACCCACGAGGGAATCCTGTGAGCTTTCAACATATAAAGTCTTACACCTGCTGCTCTAAAGATTTATGTGCTAAAATTCATATGGTGCGTATGAAAAGGGAAATAAAGGGGACTTAATTTATTGGCACAGCTGACAGGAATTTCCAACAATAAAACTAGGCGTTTAGCGACGTTTCGGTGCTGCAAATTAAAAGAATAAAATATAACGTTTATCATCGTAGCACAATTTCATAAATAGCAAAAAAGTCAAACGAAGGTACATGAGATACTCTTAGCTTCATCTAATGACAACTCTTCAAATAACCAGTAGTATTATCCAGGAATATATATCAAATACAATGAGCGTATTAAGGCATGTCGGCACGAAATGTAACTACGCCAACATACCCATTAACGGTAGCGATTCAAGAATCAAATAAGCAGGAAGCACTACGGATTTTTACGTACAACAGCCCATAAAATTGTGATCATACTTTTCCATAGTGCACGATGTCGCTTCTTCACAAACATCTATTAGCGTAATTGCAAGCTTCGCATAAAGAGGCATGCCCCGTCCTCAATCAAATAACAGGAGAAATCAAGTGATTTTTGTAATATATCGAGTGCTTAGCAAAGTGCTATGACATGCATTCACACATGGAATTAAAAGCAAAATACGTAATGAATGACCTTTTGAATGGAAATACCAAGCAATAATTTCAATCTGTGTTCTCATTCACGTGTGTCTCAAGAACTATTACTACGAAACGAGAATCATTAACCGGCCAGCGATTGCATTTCGTGTCTATCCTACGATATACTGTACGTTTTCTACCAGTAAAGCTGGGATGGCAACCAAAAGCTTTTTCTGCGAAATTCTATGTCATAAAAAGAAACCTCCCTCACTGGGAAAAAAAACATTGATGTTGGAGGAATTCGAGCATAATTTTCACGGATTGAGACGTCGAGGTAAACTATGAAGCTTAAGCACGGCCAAGAATGCTAGCCGTGAAGTAGGGGGAAAATTGAAGGCAGGCGGAAGAGAATTCGGCGAAGGAATAGGAGGCTTCCGTGGCACGGGGAAGTAATTAAGAAAGAATGAGCGCAAGACTCCTCGGACGACGGCCGGCCAGGATTAAGTGGAAAGGAGCAAAAACGACGGATCAAAAGTATGCAAAAAGGGAAAGGATGCGGCGGGGTCTGGAAAGGGGAGAGAAACTCGCGATTTTATTTAACGAGGGGGTTGAGAGAACGGGAGAAGATGAGCTTTAAAAAAATAGATGGAGAAAGGATGAGAGCTAGAAGGGAGAAAGATCAATGATCTCGACTCACACGAATAGTTGTGGAGGAAGAAGGAGCGCAGAGAAATAATGGATTCCTCAAATACCTCCGCACCCTAGAAGTGTTTTCTCTTGGGTTCGTGTTCCTCCGCTTTCCTATCACACGTAGGAACCATAGCTGTCCACCTTGGTCTCCTGTAGAGTAGATACGGATGGGGCGGATGAATGAAGCGGCTTCATCAGCTTTCTCCTTCGATTTAAAAATGATGTTAATTTTTTCCTTCACTGTACAGCATTCTTCCATCATAAACCTGTGAAATCAATGAAAGAATAAAAATAAAACTTGCAGAGTAGGGTAATATTCCTACAGTAAGAAGAAAATGTCATAAACAAGTATCACAAATTCATGTGATTGTCAACTTTAATCCATACGAGTCATTTTAGTTTTTGAATTATGCATTTCCAGGACGCATAAGAGAACTAGATTCATCGTATTCTCGGCTATAAATATCGATAAGGGAAAAATGAAGGCCATGAATGTTTTTCCTCCATCAAATCTTCGTTGCACAGGTAAACTTATTGATAGAGAGGCCGAAAATAATAATTCATCTTAAGCAAAAGTGCTTGAGTATTTCAAGTAAAAGCTGGAGTCTCTAGGAGAGGCAGACTTGGCAACCTAGTGCAAGAGCTAATACGGTTCCAACAATTTTTTTCAGAGGTCACAGCCGCCACAGTCCTACATTAAGTAGGCGAATATTAGGTTAAGTTCCGATATCTCAACACGCCTCTGACCCGAGACTTGCATCCTCCCATTAGTTACGGGAGCTTTTTTTGGAGACGGCATAAAAGACACGTTCCACCAGGACCCTTTATCATCTCCATTAATTGCATACGAACCCATTTCTCTCCCGATCCAGTCACATATATCTCCCAAACCGCAACCCTCCAACTCTTCACAAATTAACTGGATCCCATCCATCCAATCCGCATGTATTTCTCCACCATAGCTCTCCTTCCTCCTCCACCTCTTTCCCCGTCCGCCTATCTTTTGGTTTCGTCCGTCCTCCAGCCCACTCCATTTCCTTCTGCCCCCAACCTCACCACTTTTGTTAACCTTGTTTTCCTCCGCCTCCGCCCCCTTCCAAGCCAAACGCTCCTTCCCCTTTTATTTTACCACGCCGGCATTTCACTAATTGCACGCATTCCACGAGAACACGGTCCTTCCTCATCCTCCAGGCTCCATCGCTTTCCCCACCACCGCCGACGCCTCAGACTTCCACCTTCGCAAGAGTAAGGGGCGGGAAGAGAGGAGCCAAAAAGACAAGGTGTACGTAGGATCTTCAGACAGTAGTGTAGGAATAAAAACTTAATCTATTAAAGACACAATGGCACTGCCCTCCGTAAAGGAAAATATTCTTTCTATTGATAAAGAAAACTAGATTTCCGGAGAAACATTTAATTTTCCTCCTCCCTTATCAAGAGAATGTGGTAGTGGTCTTAGTTTTCTGTCATCCACGCGGCATTCCGAAAAAAATTTAGGCACTTATCCCAAGTCACAAGAACATGAGGGACGGGTTGAGACCAAGAAATGCTCCGACTTTCCAGGCTAATAAAAATGGGAACAACTCGCCCGGTAGTCAAAGTGTGGCACGAGGTAGTGGGAAGGCATAAGTAGAGCTTGATTGGAGAGTCCCCTCCTTCCTTTTAAATCCCATCTGCCCCTAACCAGTCACCGCCCTGTCTTCGACTCCGCTTCACCACGTCGTAAAAAAGGTAAAAAAATAAAAGTCCCGATTCTGGAGTCCATCTGTCTTTTTTTTACCGTTTCGGGAGAATGAGAAAGCTGTGCTCGACTCCTTTATCCCTCCGTCCATCCGGCGACAACCGCAATTAGCCAAATTTGCAACAGGGCCTCAGAGGAACGTGGCGGCTGCTGCAATGAATTTTTTCCAAAAGGAAAAAATCGGCAACGGGTAGTGAAACACAGAGCACGAGGAAGAGATCTTGGCGCACTGTTGACGCCAAGAGTGCTTTTGTCGCTGGTCGCCGTCCTTAGAGAAAACCACAGGTCAATCATTCCAAGAAGAATGACTCCAATCGCGGCAGTTATGTACAGAGTTAACAATTTCTCACCGCATCTTGAAGATAAATTAGCCATTAGTATGAATTGAACTCAAAGGTGATAAACATCACTACTCTGACTCTGAGTTATAAACTAATCTCGATTAATTGTCTATCGTTGGGTACTTCCCTCAAAAAATGCCAATCTTTTCGATGAACTCAAGAGGGAAAGATGGGTGACCGTGAAGACTATATATGCCGTTCTTGGCAACTCACATAATCTTGAATCCTTGACAAAATATAATATAATGAAATAAAGCTCTAAAAATTAACAATGCAAGTGGAAAAGACGCATTGATTCTCTGTTTTTATTTTTCCAAGGATTACTTGTAGGAAAATTTACCATGTTTTGTTTCATGTTGGTGTTCACTCCGATTTTGGTCACGCTGGTGAGGGTAGGGCTCACCACCAAGTCGAACAGCGTGTGAAATTCACAAATCAGGGTATGCGAGGTAGGGCTCACCAAATAGAAAGCCCAACGTATTGTGAAATGTACCATGAAATGTACAGTGTACCGCCTGTGGTTTCCCAGAAGGATTTGGTATCCAGAATATTGCTTAAGTTTTGGAGAGTATGTCCGAAGAACCATCCCGGGATTCGAATCCGGGTTGGGTTAATCGACCCAAAATTACCCACTAGGATCGGCAAAGTACGGCTTGTGAGTCACATGCGGCTCTTTGTGTTCATAAATGTCGCTCGGAAGTAAAATTGAAAATGGAAATAAAACTACCGTAGGGTTTACTTAAATGTCATATTTCAGAATTTGTAAATGAAAGTAACACAGCTGCAATGACTGATTTAGTCTAGGAATCGTGTGTTAAGAAAAAAAACACTTTATAAACAGGGTATCGATAAATTTTATTAGGAAATGCAAGTTCACCGCTCATACAAAACTAACGAGAGTAATTTTTAATGATTTTTTAACTTATATATATTCAATACTACCTATTACTTGTTATTATATTGCCTTAAATTCTCATTAATATAAAAATATTTATTGTGACTCATCCAAGTCACTGTAAGGAGCCGGTTTGGCTCTTCCGAGTTTGCTGACTCCTGAACTAGGCTACCAGGCTCATACATTAACACTAAGTTACTATACTTAGATAAGATAGATTAGATACTTGCATTTTACAGCACTAACTCATTAAAACGTATCTCCTTATAAATCATACTACATTAAATTATTTAAAGTGCCAGAGTGTACTATTTGTCCGGGAGGCACATACGAGAGATTGTTCAATGAACATATATATCGATAGCAATCAATATGCATCACTAGGCCGTTAAATTTTTTATTAGCGTGCTTTCGTATGACGTATGAGATATTCCTGTACAGCTTTCCTAACAGAAAATGGCCTCTTGCGCCGGAGAAATTAAAATAACTGGCCAAAAACGTACTGAAAATTATGTAGCAGCTACCTCAAAATCCTGTTTCATCCTGCACTGTAATGACATATTTCTCGTCCAATATTAATTTGTGGGAAAATAACCTACTCAACGTCTTCAAAGTGAATTTTAAACGTCTAGACCTCCCTTCTGTGTAGGAATAGCTTTCGAGAGAATGCCGTTCAGGGAAGAATTAAGTTTCACATTTTCATCTTAAACACATGAGCATAGCATTTCGTAATGCATGATAACCTCCGTAATATGGTGACTTCCCATAAAATGTTTCACAGAATGTCCATGTTCGTCCAAAAGATTTAAAGTGTTGTGCAGCGATACTTTAGTCGCGCAATATCCCTAATTAGCATGAGTGCGAAACATGCACGTCGTGAGCGAAACGCATTTAATGTTTTACCTCTAGTTTGTATGTGATGGCTTCTTTGAAAACGAACAGCGACGCGGAAATTTATAAGCCTCTCCTTAGCTTTGAATGAAATAAACAATACGTTTCATGTTACAGGAGTGTAAGGGCAGTTAAAGTCTCAGAAAGAAAGCAGGAATGCACTTCTACTAATGCCCTAAAGGGAACAAGGGGAGTATAACAGTCAAAGGTGACATAGAAATCGTTGCGACTCAGTTATAAATTGTTAAATGAAATACAGCAGCGAACACCATTAATAGGCAATTGCGCGACGGTAGTTCATTCAAAATGAGGTATTCATTCAAAGTGAGGCGTTCAGACTTAATAGAGGATATCGGTCTCACAGATCTATATCCATAGTCTATCCTATAGATGATATCGAATCCAGATAAGAAGAGAAGTGAAATGTAAAGTAAATAATGAAATGTAAATCCTTAAAAGCCGAAAATGTTCCACTAGATATATTGCAATCTGAACCTCAACAGAAATAGTGTTTGAAATAGTCTCGATAGTTTAGTAAAAAGTGGACGGTTTAAGTAGGAAGTTGTTTTTAGTAATATTTCACTTTTTCAACCTAGTTTTATTCGTGGACCTTATACATCTGAAATATACAAGGTAACTATTATTTTGCTCGTCTGTAAACCTTTTAAAATTCATAATGAAAACTAAACCGCAAACTATTTAACTGAAACGGCTGATAGAAAAAAATCGCCAAGGGTGAAATTCTGAAACATTGAGCAAAATAGTGCACTCAATGATCCATCGCACAGTGGAAAACATTTATCCTGCTGCCATTTGAAGAATATTATTCATGTTTGCATTCTTAAAAATACCCGGTTCATTACAATCGTCAGCAATTGACGCAATAAGCAGAAAAGAAAACACTCCAAAACGCCATTACCGCACTCTAGAGCCGTAAAAATAACGGTTTTTACTATACTGGTGCAAAAGTATGAAATTCATGGACTAAAATAATATATTAACATTGAATATGCTCTGATGGATGCTGTATGAATATTGATCACATGCAAAGGCCGGAATATCAATATTTTGCAAAAATGGTAATCAATATAATGAGGTGTTGAGTGATTTTGCGCCTCCGCAAGATAGAAAACTAACCGCTACGCCATTCACCGCTGAGCAATGGAGGACATGCGTTGCACAAACCGTAATTTGTTGGGCGGAGCTTAGCGAGGAAAAAATACATCGCCGTCTGGCATTAAAGCGCAAGTTATCTTTCCCACCACCGCTACATCCCATTACCCCATCTCTGAGAAAGCACACCGCAGGATGGCCTGGAAAAAGAGAAAACGGTAGTAGGGTTCTTTGAAATTTTGGTGCCTTTTAAGGCAATGCCTGGGTATGAAGTAGTTTTTCTCTGATGTTGACGCGGATCTCTCACCTCCGCACAGGAGAAATTGGCTCAAGACCAATGATAATGTTAAGCCAGTTCACCAAAAGAATTTAAAATAATCGTACAATTTCAACATGTATCTGCAGATGTTCACCCACGCTGCACTTCAGTAACAAAAATATTGCCTATGGAATATAATCTGAATGGCGATTTCCGAATTTATATTCCATTGTCTTCATGATAAATTATCACGAGAGCATAGATTAGAAGTAAACAACTAAGCATCAGAGCAACATAAATCCACCACTATTAAGATATAACACCATAAAGATTGCATATAAGAGATATGCAATTATAAGTTCGCAACACATCAATATAAACGAATATATTAACAAATAATCCACAATACGACATAATAAAATGTTTAGAAAAAATTCTACAATTCTTAAATTCCAAATACTTGTTTAGCGTATGTTTGGGTGAAATTTGAATGCGCTCAATTGATATGAGACTCAATAAAAACTTGTTATGTGGCATATTTACAAGGGAAGGAATACTATGCCTTTAGAGCAATACATGAATGAGAATGAACATTTTGTACGGATTCTCCCACTCATTACTCCCTTCCCCATCATCTTCTCCATCACCTTTCGCCATCCCAGCAATATCACATAGAACATCAAAGGAGAGATACACACAAGTTAATATGACAGTAAAAAATTTAGACCACTCTAATGCGAGGTTTGTACAAATAAGTATTATATTGCGACCTTTCAACTGGAATGGAACAAGATCAGGCATTTTTTTCCTGTTGAGTCTGAGTATATTTGTGAGTAGCAAAATTTAGACGTCGATTTCAATCATATTTTTCCTGGCAAATAATTATTACAAATGCAAATGGGATTCAATTTTTATGTTAGTGAAAATACTGTTTGCGGTGGATGTTGACAAAGCAGAGAGGATGCCTAAAAATCTTCGTATTAGATGTAGAATACCAGTATTTGGTTTTTAGGTGATCCAATTACTTAGGTTATATCGCACCTAATTTAAATCCTAAGATATACACAGCATCCATGCCCCAGGCAGAATTCGAGCTCGCAACCTTTGGGTTACCAGGCAAGCTCATTACCAACTTGGCTACCCCTGTCGGCTGTCAAAATCTTCGAACACCTTCGCGTGTCCCATTTAAGGTAGCGCACTTCGTTAGTATCAACACAAAACACCAGAATCGGTTGCCTTCACTGTCGCAGTAGTTAAAAACGCAAATGACAGTTTTAAACTATATTTTATACATGCTTAAGATATACATAAAAATATATAACCGTAAAAATACTGCTATACTTTATCTGTGATCGATGATAAAAGAATGTGTAGTAATACGTAACTGACTTTTTACTGAGAAAAGGAAACAAGCAGTACATAGGCGAAGGATTACCATCGATGCCACTTGGTGAAATTGGTTTTTGGAGCGTTATTGTTTAGTTTTCAGGCAGTTCCTAATTGGGATGTACTCCATAATCGGATTCAACCATCGCCAGCTCCCTAGAAATGTATGGTCAAAGTCTTCTCGGACCTACTTCCTGAACAGCAAACTATGCCCCCGTTTGCCTCTGGAAGGAATGATTACGCGGGCAAGGCCAAAAATGACCCAAAGGCAAAGCAGAATTTCTTCCAAAAACACATATCCTGAAGGGCTTTGGGATTTTCAGCTCTATTTCTTTCCAAAAACGTATAATTCAAGCTCCAAAAAATTACACATTTTCTCTCCTACGAAATGACCACAGAGCAAGATCACTTGCCACACAAGATCCCCCACCTATAAAGATAGCATGACCTGGCTATTACCATAACACATCACCTCAAGCAACGCATACATTTGATCGGATGAAAGTCTGAAGACGATGATATAAAACTCTTGAGCTTGTTTTATGGAATGGACGAGATTACGAATTGCCTGTTGCGAAAAGAACGAATTTGTTGTCCCTAAACATGAGATAAGCCAAGATACCGAAGGAAAAATCGGTGCATACGTGAGACTGTAAGTGGGGTAAATGGTCAAACACCAACATTATAACGGGCGGAATGAAATTTTGATGCCAGTTCGGTAAGAAGCCCATGGGCTTCTTAAGCAGCAGATAAGGCACGCAAGGCAACAGTAGGTTCTCAAAGACAAGATCTAGAACGAAGGTATCCTTTGTTTCAAAGGCCCAGGGTGTATGAATCGTGCACAAGAAAGAGAATGGAACAGGTAAGGTGATCGAGGAAGAGGAAGTGAAATCAATACCACGTATAGCTTTCCATCGCGTTAAGCTGATAGCGGCGACTAGTGGGAGAAAATTAGAGCTTACATGTATTACGAAACTGTGCCCCAATATCATGATATATTCTGTGGAGCTCGGCATTCTGTCATGCGCGACAAGAATTATTACCGATACCAGCACCACGAGGCTCAAGGGGACTCATAAAAAAAAGTATTTTACTGTTTTTTCAACTGCGTTCCCTAGGTTCCTAGTACTAAACCCATAACTATAAATACCATACATGCACTCTAAAGGCTCTAAATAAACTATTGCCTGACAAGTACGACGTATTATGATGAAACGCGAATTAAAATAAAGACAGGAAAGACAAAGTTAAATCACATAAGTTCAAAATCCGCAAGAGATTAAATGACGCGCGGTTATTACTGTAAGATGAAGAAAAAGACTTGGCAAGATATTATCACAAAATGCGATTGAATCTGATGGAATGTGAGCTATTCCCATTCCTTTATAACTTTGAGTGGTAACAATTGTATATAATTGTCACACCTTTAGTGAGCAAAAGGAGTAGTGAGACGGTTGATACTGCTGTCAGGAATGCTCTAGAGAATAGGACACCATGGACTTGAAAAATATAGAGAAATCCATTGTCCAATTAAAAAGGGAATTATCAAACAAACGTTAAACCAGCCAATCTGACAGTCTGCTAACGATGATTCACCTGGGTTGATTTTTTCCTGACGCTACAAGTAATTTATACCTTCCCGGATTTTTTATTCCATTCACAAGACATACAAAACTCTACCCGCATCCTATTATTGGCGATCTCACTCATTCAAAATGTTTTTTTTCATCAATTGAGTTCAATTTCTACTGCATAAATCAGAAATTGAAGTTTTAATTAATCTTTGGGTCTTTTGCGGACAGTTAAATACACTGGAATACACTGGAAGAGCAATGATTATCAGCTAATATATCATCGTTAAATTTCGCTGCTTCAGATACTCGTATCTAATTGTCCATCAATGTAATCTACCACGTGTACTTACAACAGCATTTTATTCAAACACTGCGTAAAAAAACTCACTTGAAACTAGTTTTAGCCATAAAGAAATGATTTATTCCAAATACGTCATGCCTTAAAAAACAATTAGCACACTTTAAATGGTTAGTATATTCAATATCTCTTTGAAAATTCAATATTTGTTTATAATGGTCCAACCAGTGCAGTAAAAAATTAATTTGCTTAATCTGTTAAATTATCTCGAATATAATCACTAGCTAAAATATCAGCATTCAAAAATATGCGAGATTAAGTATCTCGCAAACGGATTTTCCGCAATCTGCCATCAACAAGCAGCTATATTAATGCAACAGTACACTTTTGAGTAAACTTTAACGCTCAAATATTATTCAAATATTCATAAAATAGCAATATTTACCCAATTAAATGCCTATGCACTTCAAAGCCTGAACAAACGACGTGGACAGTGCTGGGTTACAACACTACGTAATGAAATAGATATTATGTACTCCAATTCTGTTTTAGCTGGCTCAACTACATGTTATTCAAAACATAAGAGAGGAATAGCACGAAATTTAACAGCTTATTTTGTCCCGCACATTGAAGTAAATCAATGCACGCAGATCAACTATTTTTACTGCTTTATCTGAAACAGTTATATTTGACAAAAAGAAAACATAAAAGAAACCTGATGTCAGAATGATTATCCTTATTACCACACTTTAATACGAGAATCTTCTACATCCACAGCAATACCTATATTTAAACTAAATTAATATAAGCTGAGGAAAAATATTAAATCTTCTGTTTCAAAAAAAAACTTTCAATCGTTCTATGTAGAATCAAATGATAGAGAACTAAAGAATGAGGAAGAAAGGAGAAACACTCCTAATTCGAAGCGAATAGCTGGAGATCTCAAATGGTGGATATCGAAAATTTCTCGAGCACGTAAAACTTTCTTTACACAAAATTTTGGCATACAATGTTTTGAGAGAATGTAATGAAATACTTCAGCACTCGTGGAACCTCTAGAAAATAAAGTATGACACAAGGCGTCAAATAGTACTTCCGAAAAAGGACTCCTGATGGATATGATAAAAATGTCACTATGGAAGTCGACTGAAAACTTATCTCATTTGCACGATTATTTGTCGTCGAGTAGTAGGGTACAAATAGAATTATTAGGAACAGAGGTGGAAAGAAATATAGTAGAAACATTATTCTTGTATTAACAAAAATGGATCACAGGTTTTACGGTTTCATGCATCATCAGACGGAAGTGCTCCTCCCAAAAAAAATCAAGTAGAGGTTAAGACTTTAATAAAAGCCTATCACTGTCAGGATTAAGACCCGGGTCCAGCGGATAAGAAATAATTTTTTAGAGCAATCAACTCGATGATATATTATTTTCAATGAAGAATGCAACTTTTACAACGAAGGATCCAAGGGAAGAAAATCAACTCCAAGAATTTCCCATTTTCAACACTAATACGAACATCTTCTACACCCACAGCAATGTATTTAAACTAAATTAATATAAGCTGAGAAAAAATATTAGATCTTCGGTTTCAAAAAAAATCCTTTCAATCTTTCTATGTAGAATCAAATAATAGATAACTAGAGAATGAGGAAGAAAGGATAAACACACCTAATTAGAAGCGAATAGCTGGTGATCTCAGATGCACGACTTACTGGCACTGAAGATATTGGATGCACAACTGCAATCCTCCAATCCAACCCTTCCCGCATCATCACCAAAAGTACCCCGGGCTAAGGAAGACTATTCAAACGCCTGACCAGCATGATTTACAGTTTATTCAGGAAAGGAAAAAAAGAGGATAAAGGGGATTGGTGATCTAAGGAGAATGCGAGCACGTCGCCCGGAATCACAGCAAACGATCCTGGAGAGATTCCTCTGAGCAGAATACATGACTGCGTTAGCATGCCGGCGTGATATTGCGGTCCCGCGAGAGAGGAGCATAAGACGCAGGAAAGCTTAAACGTACCGAGGTAAGGACAGGAAGGAGCATGGGAATCAGCATGGAAGGCGGGGGGAGGGGGGGGGGAGAGGGAGGCTGGTATAAGACGATGGAAGCGATCTCTCTCGGGCGCGCGAGGAGCATGGCGGGCAAATTACGGGGTTTCCCCTCCCGAAGCAAAGGGAGGGAGGAGATGGAGCGAGAGAGAGAGGGAGGGAGAACAGTCTTTTGCGTGGATTCACATCTGCCGGCGCCCCAAGGAAACAAATGGAAGAGGCGGGCATTGGGTGTGAGGAGATCATGGAGTGGTGGGGATGGAGGGGGAGAACGTCGAGGGGGAGTGAAAAGGAGGCAAATTAGGGAGAAGAGGACGAAAGGAGGGGCACGATCAGTGGGTAAAAGCGAGATCTCTTTAAGTGGGCAGAGCCGAGAGGGAAGAGGGCAGCGGACGCAGGAGTATGTGCATTGAAGGGTCTCCGACGCAAACTCCATTCGAATCCCTGAAAGACCTGCTTCAAGTTTCTGCACTGGCACACACTTCTAATACGACACTCTGTATTTTGCCGTAAAATGATCACTGCAAAAGATATATTTGCAGTTTTATTTACGCTTGTATTATTTAATTCAGAACCAACATTCAGCGTTCAATAAACAATTTGCGATAATTGGATTGATGCACCACTAGGTTACTCTCCATTTATCGATTCATGGTGTCGCCAATCAATATTTTACGTGTCTTCTATTATAATACACACTTGTTAAAAAAATTTGGGAGCTCTCCAGACCCATTTTCCCTATGTAGAGATTATGTAAACAGCTAGGTGCCGAGTGATAATGAAAAATAAATCATAAAAATTCCGGATAGTCATAATTTATTTATTTTTTTTTTTTAAGTCATCAACCTCTGGCATGAAGTAACTGGAATTGAAAACTAACCAACATTTACTGCGGGAGGAATAGAGTGCCTAACAAATGATATGAAATAACTAAAAAAAGATAATTACGAAAGAGAATCTCAATCATCACAATAAGCTTAGTGGCACAAGTTTCATTGTAAAAAAAATAGAAAAACCAACGGAATGCAATAAGTAGGAGTTGCTATTTATAGTTTCTGAGGATATATGTGTAAGCCTCACTATAAACCTAAGGCTGGCTGGTTAATTACAACTGACTGTTCCAAGTACTTTTAAAAACGTTCATATAGCCGTACATGCCGGCCCCGGTGGCAGTGGGGTAAATCCTCAGCTCGTAGGGTCGTGGGTTCGAGTCCCACCCGGGAAGGATTTTCACTGTCCGGGGCATGGATTTTAGTGGTTGTACAATCTGTTAATTGTATGAGAGGACTAGAAGTCCTAAATTTGCAGATCAATAAAGATAAGTTTAATTTGAATCTAATTTTAATATAGGCATAGTGCACTACAGACCAGAAGAGAGAAATTTCTTTGCAAGGTGTGTACATAATTTCATAATTTAAAACCTCTAATATAGCCCAAGAAAACGAATTCAATTCACAATAGCTTTCCGACTGATGAATATAACGATGCATAAAATATATTTATTAGTCTTTTTGCATGTATAATATACCTACATTGTATATATCCAAATATCCAAAATTTCATTTAGATGAATTTTTTAATTTTTAATGATTACGTCCAGAGAGTCATCAATGAAATCAAAAAGAATCCTTATGTAGTCAATATTCACGGAGAAAAAGTCAGCATAATGCGATCCGCCGATGACACAGCGCTCATGGCAGAGGCAGAGAGGGATCTGAATAAGATTCTAATAGCCATGGAAAGGACAATGGCCAGTAATCAGCTGAAGATCACTAAGAAGATTACTAAAATATTGGTATGTAGCAAGATAAAAGAGACCAAAATCAACATTAAACTAGGAAAACAAAAAATTGATGAGGTCAAAGAGTTCTGTTACCTGGGAATCCGAGTAACCAACCATGGACGAAATAAGAAAGAAATAGTCAGTACAATAGCCCAGGAAAAGAGGGCATTCTACCAAAAGAATAATCTACTTACCGCTGGAAATACAAGCGTAGAAGTAAGGAAACAATTCATCAGAACGTACATGTGGAGCGTGTTTCTAAATGGCAGTGAGGCATGGACAATCACAGCAGCGGAAAAGAAAATGGTTGAAGCATTCGAAATGTGGTGCTACAGAGGAATGATGAAGATTAAATGGATCGACCGAGTAACAAGTGTGTCCTAGGAAGAGTGGGAGAAAAGAGGTCTTATGAAAACCCTAAGAAGAAGACGGGACAATTTAACCGGCTATATTATGAGACATGATGGCCTGATGAAGACAATCGTCGAGGGACAAAAGAACGGGAAGAATGGAAAAGAAGAAGTCCTCGTGTGAGATATGTAGAACAATTGCCCTGAAACCTTTTCCAATGGAAATACTATGAATTACGTTTGCTCTATATTGAAAATTAATTTAATCAGTAAAACAGTTTTACGGAGTAAACTTATGAAAATATGTATGTAATTATGTAATGTAAAGATATGAAAAGTTAGGGTTTTGGTTCATGTTCATGTGTTGTGTTTAAATATGTAGTAATTATAATTAGATAGCCCCTCAAAGTAGACTTTACTTTCAATAGAAATCCGCGATGTTACGTAGGGCCTATCTTAAAATAAGTCCCACCTGGTCTAATTTTCAGTCCTACACCTGCCTTAAAATTAGACATCCCCTCAAAGTAGGCTTGAATTTCAGTAGAAACCCGCATTATACCCAGATCAGGGCTGTCTTAAAGTGAGCATTCAGCAATTCATCTTAAAAATAAGTCCCACCTGGTCTGATTTTCACTCCTGCGCCTGCCACATTTTTATACAAGATAATAGTACTGAAATTCAACATACACTGCCTTAAAAATATTGCATCTGAAATTCGGATCGCTTTTGTACCTTAAAATCAGATAAACTTTTTACAGTGAAGTAATGAAGGATATGAAAGAGAAGAAATACGAACATATGAATAAATCAGCTGATAGGAGAATTGAGTGGAGAGCTGCGTCAAATCAATCTCAGGATTGCTGACTGATGATGATGAGTGCAGATGTAAAGCGGTAGAAACATGACCATTGACAATAATAGGCCTATCAATTTCTAAGACAACAAAAATACCTGCAACGTAAAACAGCATAATTTTTCGCACGATAATATCTTACCTGGAATAATGTTTCAATTTTTCATAATACGAATAAAAAATGAGCAAGCCATAAAAATGACACCAACCTGCTTAAATAATAATGGATATTACAAGAAAGTTCCATTTATTATTAAGCCATAAAAAAATATAAGGTGCAAAAGAATCTTTTTCCGGGGAATAAGCAATCTTTTAGAGAAATGCTTAAAGGGCAAGATCAACATACCTAATCTGAGGGACAGGTACGAGAAACGTTCTTAAAATGACTGAAGGTCAAGAGTTGTTGTACGGTGAAAATTCATCAACAAGAAGCTTATCTAAACAAAAATAATCCTCAACTCAAAACATAAAAACACCAACGCGAATTCATGGCCACTTTTTTACAACAAAAAATCGCAGAGAAATTTTTTCTCACGGAGAATGTTCCAAGAAATGTTATTTCAAAATTTTTCAACCTCATGAGATGGAAGCATAGAATTTTTATTGGTGATTGCACTACATTGGTGACCGCACTGGTGTTTTTCAATTATTAGGCAATTATGCGCACGACAAATGATTGGTCATTCCCGTTTTCTTAGATCGTTGTTAGGATTCAGCCTTCACTATGATTTCCGGAAAACAAAAATAAAACATATACGAAGTGTAGGTCAACCTGAGAGGAAAAGAAAATAAGGTGCGTTTATATATTCTGATATACCTATTTTATGAAATTTACAAATATTTTGAGATATTGTGACACCTAAGTCTTTTTATAGTGCATTAGGCAAATTGTAATTTATTGGCTATGAATGTCACTCCATTTCATTTCACACGTTAAAACCACTCATCACAAAGAGTAATGGAAACAACAATGAAAGGCATTCTGCACTCATGTTGTGTAATACAGCTGCCAAAGTTGAAATTATTAATTAATTTGTAATATGACATTCTAGGCTTTACATCAATACTTATGTAGCAACCTAAGAGCATTCAGCATGCTGCAGTAATAATTTTAGAAATATGGTTTCGTTCATGAGAAATTCAATGTAGTATATACCCAAATTTTCCCAATAACTATGGTATATCATCAACGAGAAGCATATGTAAACAAAAATAATCCTCAACACACAACATAAAAACACCAACGTGAGTTCATGGCCACTTTTTTGCAGCAAAAAATCGCACAGAAATTTTTCTCATGAAGACTGTGCTAAGAAAACTTATTTAAAAATGTTTCAACCTCATGAGAGGGGAAGCATAGAATTTTTATTTTGTTCTAGTTTGGTGATTGCACTGGTGTTCTTGAGATTAAAAAATTAAAAACTTTGTAAAATGTGGAAGAAAAATTATTCGTAGTAATTTGCATTACGGAGGATGGTCAAAGTTAAAACATTAGCTTTGCCACTTATAAACTAAGAATTATATCTTACCCAAACTTGGGTAAATAACTTTCAAGAACTATCAGCTCAATTTCAAATAAGCAGTGGTCACACAGGGTCCTGAGTACTTTAAAATAATGTGTCTAAATGATTTTTCGGTTTCCAAAGCCAAAAGCATCCGCAAGTACCGTAAATTCAACATTAAGCAGCAGAGAAAAATTACCTTATGGGACTTCTCAATATTTAATGGAAACTAAAGACGGAGAAAAATGATGTGTCTTAGGTGGCGTGGCCGTAGGCATAACGTTCGGTCTGAAATACGAGGGCATCACTAAGGACCTTTTAGACGTCAAACAGCTCACGCCGCAACATAATTTACAGGCAAAATACCCTTTGTGGCGCGGCGCTCGACCCGATACCGTGCGAGAGTGCCCACGTCCTCGGTTCGCGAGCATCACTAGTGAGCGGCGCTCGCGCGGCGGTCGGTAAACGAGGCGTGATAAAGGGAGCCGGGGTCAGCCGGGGTGACATCGAGTGGGTGGGGCGCATGGGAGCGAGATCGAGGGACCGCGTGACCCCAGAGGGGCACAAGGGGGGGGATGGTAGCTTGAAATGAAGGGCTTGGCAGTGAAGGGACAGGGAAGTAGTTTCTCGGGAAATGACCCGGTAAGGCAGGCGGGGTTGATACACCACACTGACGTGCGTATGAACGGAGATGAGAAAGATTTGGTCCAGGAGTTCCATCCGAAAGCATTAATGCAAAATAGGCGTTCAGTATCAGAATTTCAACAGAGAAAAAAATCACCTGATTTCCGGGCAGGATCTTTCCCTACTTTCCCCAGGAAAAATCACCTGACCAACATCAGAGGGCTGAGGGTTCGAGTCCGGGACAAGGTTAATTATTTTTTTCTCCGTGGAAATTCGGCTATTGTTCATTTTCAGCTGGTAACTTCATTTAAGTTTTCGCGGCAAGTTCACTACACCTAAATTTGTTACACGATGTGTGGGAGCCATGAGGAAAAAGAGGAGCTATTACACAGAAGGTGAAACGCCTAAAGCAAGGAATTATACTGTAGGCAGCCGAATATGCTCTAGAATGGAACTTGAGGATGAGAGAGGAGATGCGTCAAATTACCCGTTATTTTTTTAACAGAGTTTTAGTTAAGCGGTAAGAGCGACGACTTCAGCAACTGATCGCTAAGTGTTGGGTTTTGATAAGAGAGTGAATTCACTCTAAGCAAAACCCTAGCCATTTACAAATCGGGTTTAATGATAATGAAATGGCCCTAAGCATTCATATTGGTACGCAGTTGGAATCAGTAACAACCTGTTAGGTGATGAATTCAGCTCACAAAAGGTTGCTTATCGAACTGAAGACTATTCTATCAATTCAATCTTCGGAGTTTTTTCTGATTGAACAAATACTTTCCGAAGCAATGGCAAAATTTTTCTGTCACACTAACAATGGGACAGTTTAACTTTCATAATATGTTATGCAAGGAGTAATGTATAATAAATTAGAAGTAATCCGCAATAAATGAACAAGTGGGGATAATTAGATAATTTAAACACCCCTAATGTTTCCATTAATGGCTGCAGCTAATAGTAATGTGATTAGGACCGACCCAAGTAATAGCTTTATATATCAGCAAGAAAAAAATCTTATTGTTTGATGTCTGAGAGAATGAGGTCGTTTATCATATTTTTTACTGCCGAATCTGATGCTGTGTGCAAAATAAAAAGACCCTTACTTTTCCGTTTTTCGATCAGTCACGTAGTTTTCGAATTGTAAACGGCGAAAAACGGATGTTTTTAAGCATTTCGGTAAAGTGGGCGAAACTCAGTTGATTCTACCAATGAAAGTGGTCGTTAGACTCCATGCGGGGTGTTTCAAAAGGTATTGCATATTCAACTGCGTCGTAATTTGTGAAAAAGTTAATATATGTACTTCAGTACACTTTTATTCACGCCATAACATATATGAAAAGTAGCTAATGAATTTCGTTGCTCAGTTATTTTGGGTTATTTACAGGATGCGCAGAAGCTTTGTACGCTGACCTCCCTTCATCACCTCCACTCCCCTTTTGTGTTCCTGCCGAAACAGACACGGAGGGGAGGTGAATGACGCAGACGTCTTTAGTGCAACTCGTTTGGTGGGCGTCACCTTTTGCGTATTTTAGTTTTTGTAATTTGTGAGTGAACGACTCTGGATAGAAATTTAAAGTTCAAGTTAAGTTAATTTTTCGTTTCCATCAAACGATTTCGTGAATAAAATGGCGATATCGGTTTCGAGTAAAAGTCCTCATTGCAAATTTGTCCCGAATATAAAAAACAGCACGTGCATTAAATTTAGTAAATGCCCATGTAGAGCCAATTCGAAGAAACCATTTTTCCTAAATCATTGAGACTAATGGAATGCAAAATTCTTTTGAAATCTGAACTCACGCAGGATAAAATTCACATTAGCTTAGCAAAATTCCAATTCATATTAGCCTTGGACTTTGCATAATTACCGCACATCAATTGCAGATTCAAAGATTGATCAATATAGAAGGTAGGTTTTGCCTTGAACACAAATGCATAAAATAAATTTAGCAATATACCTACTCTCAATTTTAAGACATGGATATTTTGGGAATTTGGATTTCGTACGGTAGGCAAAAATATTGACGCAATAAGAGTTACTGAAATAGCAACCTGAAAAAATCATTCGTATTTACGTCATACTTTTCAGGGTTGTCATACAAAAGAAAAAAAAACCCCAATCAAATCCAAACCACAACCTAATTTTAAACACCTTTCTTCCTCCAATGGAGATGAAACATTTATAGTTACATCACGTAGTAAAAACTTGCACGTACCATGGAAAAGGATTCATACCGGGAAAGTACACTGTAAGCCAAGATTTTCTGAATGTACCATCATCAACAAATTCATTGCAAGCATTCCGCATATATTTCGTACATTTGAAACTTTGATGACCACCGGGAGGTACTTCAAATTTGAATATTTTTTACATAATAGTCGCAGATATATTTTCACACGCAACTTCTGAAAATAGGGAAAATTCTGTACGGAAATCCAATTGAGCGGTAACATATGAGTGGTGCTCAAAAAGAAAGAAAAACAGCACCTTGGATATTTAAACGGGGAAATAAATTCACAATTTTACACTAGGAAAACCAGAGCTTGTGAAAGAAGTTAGGGTTAGGAAGGTTAATCTGCTTACTGCGACGAAGAAAAGGACAAAATACAGTCTACGGCAAAGAACCTACTCATGGCGGTTTACGAGCAATGCATGCATAGTATTTAGGCACACACATTGTGTAGCTATTGACTAAAGACCTTAACACTTCAATGAAACGCAAATGGCCAATAAACCCCATTTCAACCGCATTCCAACCGACGAGGAAAAAAATCAAAAACCATTTGATACCATTAGCCCGAGTAATAAGGAGCGCTTATGTCGAAAAAGCAAGCGACTCTCGCAGGATCCCTAATAGAAATATGACGCGTGCACGTAATCACCCTGTTTAAAGACTGCACGACGTGCAGTGCACGTCTTAATATGAAACCTGTGGAGAAGAAAGAGAGTATGAGCGGCAAGAAAAGTGGAGGAGAGGCTTCATAGGGGAACTGAAGCTAGAGCTTGCAGTGAAGCGGCGCAGAACAAGGCGGATCTCGGACGGTTTGGGGTAGAGGTGAGAATATTTGTCTCTCACACCAAGGTCACGAGTTCGAACCCCGGCGATGGAAGGTATTTTTATTAATAAGCCGGCCCCTTCTTGAGTGCCTTGCGTAGAAAATTCGCATTCTGTATTCCGTCCGTCGGATGGGAAGTTATACAGTTGTCCCCTATGCACCCCCTATGTTCGCTTAGAGAAGGATACTGCCTTTGCTGGGTTTTTCTCCATCCTTTCCAATCCGCTCCATTCCCATCCTTGTACCTTTCCTCCCAATCTTAAGCGCCTTTAAGTGCGGGTACAGACTTGAGAACAAGGTGGAGAGTGTGCTGAAGGAGGCAGAGAGATATAGGAAGAAGGGGTACGTGCGAGATAAGATGGACGGGAGTACGGAGGAGGGATAGAGGGAGAAGAGATAAAAGAAGGGCCTAAACGTTTGAACGGTTTGTCGGGGACGGAAAGGCGGCGTGGTAAAAAGGGGGTCACAGCTCTTTTGATCTCCTCCCACACCTCCCTCGAGGCGAATCAGCTCACATTCAAGAGTCGTTAAAGAGGCGTGATTTTTCAAAGGTCCTTGTATACGCCCCGTGATAAACCACCGAAATACGACGTTGAAAGTGTTCCAACATCCATATGGTATGATTCTTGAGAGTGGGGAGAGGTAAGGAATATAGAAGGAAGATAAGGGTGGGGATACTACCCAGTTGGTTGTACACATATATTTCTCGGAACAGCTTGATGTTTTCCAAATGGCTATGTGTAGCAAAAGTCAAATCATAAGAATTAGTGATTGGCGCTCCAATTTACAGAGTTGTGCTTGAGCGGCATGGGGTGCTAAATACATATTTTCACGCACCAAATCACAGTGGTGATATGCTGTAGCCAAAATATAACAGCATTATGATTGAGGACTTCCCTCTCGTACATATTACATGTAAAGGATAAATTTTCCGCTATAAATGCAATGTATTGCCCGCCATGTGTAATTTGTCACATTTAGAAGAGTACATATTTTCATAAATCATATAACAAGTGAACCTAGGCTTCTACACTACGCGACCAAGTTCCACCTGTCTGATAAACTGTATCAGCCTAATATTTCATTCTTTATACAGACAATGCAAAGAAAACGGATAGTAATATTTCATTAACTATGTAATTCAAAACTTTAATTTTCGAAAAGCATCTAATAAAAAAATCATTAAGGCAAAGACTAAATTTTATAAAATATGAAATAAAAAATTTAACATCATTTCATATAATATACCGCGGTAAATGAAATACACAAGTACAGAATAATTTATTCTTTAGAATGATATCTAATGCTTTCAGATTTTATTTTAATGATCATAAAATAATAACTCCCATATGAACGCTGGGGTCGATATAATATTTTCAGCGGCCTTCATATGTTATACTTCCTCGAAATTGAAGGGCATTTGAGAATAATTATGATTTTATTACGCCGAAGGGTATTCTACTAATTCCAACCAATTGGCCCGCAACTGTATACAAATCAATACAAGCAAAGTCCTGATCAAGCAAAACTAATGTACTGTAAGGAAGAATACTTGTACAGCTCCTCTCAGCATACGAACACCAATCATTTGTTTGCAGATGATCTTGCGAGCAACACTGATAACTTTTATCTCGCAATGTTTCCATAACATTCATGCATAGCACGCGTCGTATGGTGGTAAAAAGTGACTGTTCTGCTCCCAGCATATTCCAACATAGGCGTCCATTGGTCACCGCAAGCCAGACAATCATCCGTATGAAATCGCTGAGCGAGAAAACGTGTTCGGACCACTGAGACGTCGTCGCATTAAAAAAAATCCCGGAACAAAAAGAGGCCGCATAAAATTACACCGAAGATTTACGAGCGAGTATTATTTTTTGAGGGTGGGAGGCTTTGTGGAAGAGGCAAATAACTCTGGGCTTAAGATAAGCGCACTTGATGCGGGTGGAGGATGAATTGCGACCGACCTTTTTTTAAGGACTACTTCAACGAGGAAACTTCAACGACTGGGTCAAATTCTAGCGGGAACTTCGACGAGCGGTCCTGAACTGTGATATTCCCCTGAGAATCATCGCAATCGTGCATTTTTTAATCTGTTGAGCGAGAGCATCGGCGTTGACACGCAGTTGAAAGGCTGTCCAGATAAGAGGGGAGAGAAGAAGGAAAGATGAGTAGTTCTTGCCAGAAAATTATACATAATATCACTCCTCAGAGCTACGAGCAATCTATCAAAAGATACTCAGGTTGACAAATGATCTTATCGGCAAACAATATCTCAGTCATAACAAACGTGATGTAGAACCTGAAGTGCATAAACGTCCATTTGTATTCTGGATGAGTGATAGAGCGAAACCTCGCAACGCGAAAAGGTGTCTTGTAAGTGATAAACAGCTGGTGATGATAACGGAACGGGTGGGTGAACTCAGATGAAAAATGTTAAAATAAATAAACTTAAGTACGTCTCTTGTTTCATAAGCATTCACAGGGAAATTCAGTTTTGAATTTTTTCTTCTTCCAAATACAAACAATCACAAAAAAAAATGTAATGCAATTAAATGGAAATCCATGATTTTAAAAAAATTCGAGTATTGTTTCTTTACATATTTACTTTTTTATCTAAATATAAGAGCATCTACAAAGAGCTCTCGATTATAGGTGAGCCAAGATTGCGTTTGTAATAATTTTCCGGTCTTAGATAAAATTATTGATTCAAAACTAGGCATGTGTTTTGAATTTCAAATATATAGAATAAGTAAACTGGTTAAAAACTACACTCATATTTGAAAGAAATAATGCAATTATGTTAACATCTAAGGGAATAACCTGTCAAATAACAGCAATGTCAAAACTTTATGAGGAAAGTAACCATATCTACTAGATAAACCATTTAACAATCAACAGGTTAGTAATTAGGAATAACGAATAAAAATCAAATGACTGAAAATCAGGGATACCTGTGGGTCATAAATTCCGGCTAGGGTTATGGAATATCATGGTATATTATGCACGGCTGGAAATTAATCGTAAAATATAAATTTACAATGCGAAAATACCACCGGAATCTTATTATTACAAACGAAGGGGGAATGTACACAAAATTTAGAAGTCCTTCTTTATCAACATAATTGTATCTCTTAATAACTGGAAAAGGCAATTCAAAGAATTTAAATTCTTTAATTTTTCCCGTCAGCAAATTTACCGGACTTAGAAATAAGATTCCGAAAAACCACACTTTTCATTATTTCCAGCTTTTACCCTAGAGATATAGTGACGGTCGGATTTCGAGTTATTTTGTACACAAACAGGTCTCAACTTCTGCGTACCTTTCTCAAACCTGTGATCTCTGCCTACTGCAAGCGATAAGAGTGAATAGGCGGTAAGACGATTATTTTCTGAGCTTGTAAAGTTGCGGAAGATAGAATATATTACGGCCAATGTAACCGAGGGAGAATGTGAAGCATGAGAACCACTTCCATGAGGAAGGTGTGGACGCACGAGTGGAGACTAAGAGAGGCGTTTAACTTGGTGATGACATGGAGGAAACCCAAGACCCCTTAGGAAAGAAGCTTTAAGAAGACGTTTATGCTAATGAACATAAACGGCGAACCTCTTCCTTCCATTTCATTCGTGGGATATCCCCAGCGACAAAATCCGAGAAGCACGTGGTAGTTTCTCCGGAGCACTAAGGCGATTCAAAGGGAAACGCCAAGCTGAGCGGCGGCTTACACAAGGCAAAGAATTCAGCATAACCGCGAAACCTCGTGGGCTATAATAATCCATACATGCCTACGTGAGGATCGAAATTATGGAAGGACTGCTGGACCTGTCTCTCCATGGGATGAGAGAATGTAATTTTTCCCTGTTACCAATACATCCACTGCGTCAATCGAGAAATAAAATGTATCTCTCCACTCTTCATACCAACCATTCTCACACTCATGGGAGGGAATTAACCTGTGAAATAATGATGATGACCCCGTGCAAAAAGAAGTGCGTATATAATAATGGGCTCAGAAATAGGCCTATTTAAGAGTATATTAGGAGATCTTTCTACTCCAGCAGCAAACTAAGATATAAAAATGCATTTTCAAAAGGTACTTTGTTTCATTTGATATCAATCCACAACTTTTCACAGCACAAATCCACATGTACTGAAAAGTTAAATTTAGGAAATGGAAATGTAACAAAATATTTCAAACAAAGGGCATTCCCAGAAGTTTCAGTTCTAGATTTCCCTGCTTTATTAATTTATCGTCAGTGTGAGATGGGAATCTATGTAGAAAGATATATTGACATAAAGCTAGAATAAAATAAAGTCAAAAGCTAAAATTATTCGGCTGAAACATTACAATTACAGACATAGAGCGTAAGTACTCTAAAACAGTTTATTTTCCGATATATCGTCATTAACAGTTAAAAAATCAATCAACGTACAACCAGGAAGAGTTAATATTAGCAAAATTATTTTCCTTTAATTGTGCAAATAATAAAAATTATGACATATTCATTGTCTCATGGTAAGGTTTAGGGAAATCTGAAACCTATGGTGAATTTAAAATCACGTATAGATTAGGAATTTAATTACCACAATATTAATTAAATACTCCTATCCAAATGACAAGAATAGTTTTTCGGTATCCATGAATTTGATCACAACAAACTAAGATACAAAATTTATAAGCTAGTTAAAAGGTTTTACACAAATTAGATTAATTTATTTCAGAATAGGACATAATTTAGAAAGTGATTATAGCATAATGTTATTAGTATAAGTAGTCTTATTCATGGAATCAATGTTTATTTGCCCTATTCATAATAACATTAGGAATAAATTGTCGAAATCATAATTCCTGCATATTTGACGAAAGAAATGTGTTAATAGGCAACTATTGAATGAAAAAGTATCTCATTTTAAAATTGCTGTACGCCAAGCACAAAACAGCATCGGTATAGATTACAAGGATCCATAAAATTATTCCCATGAAAGAAAGAATTAAAATTCACCTTTTCCCACAATGCAATGACATACTTATTCAAATGTCAAATGATGTCTTCAGTGAGTCCATTTATTCCCGAATCCTACATTTTCTGAGAAATACCGTAAAAACCTCGTTTGAGGCGAAAATCGGAGACCCGAGCTGCCTGGAGTAGCAAATTAGTGACCGCGATCAAAATGAGGAAACCCGACAAAAGTGCTCATTTGTCTTCATTTTTTCCCACCCAAGAAATCCATTACTAGTACCCGCCGGCCATTTAAAACTCTGAATTGATCGTGACACCACTTAGCACCCGATCGTGACTTCCAGTTGAACGATACGCAGTCACAATATAACGAGGAATCACGTAATGCCTTACTCCCTTCTCGAAAGATTTGGAGGTTTGATTCCAACGGAAGATGAGACTGCAAAAGAGTGAAACAAAGAGGGAGATGGAGTTTGAGGGGTCCACGGGTAAATTTTCTGCTGCCAAAAAACAAAAGAAAACCATTGCCAACGGGAGGCGTGACGTTCCCACGCGCTTTGCGTCGCTTGAAGATTAAGGTCCCGCAATCTTCAATGGCGATAAAGATCGCATCGAATTATAGCGACACGAAGAGGCCATCTTATGGTGCCAAGAATAACGGCCGAGAAAAAAATCAAAGAGTTCGAAAATGAGGCTAAAGGGGACATTGTTATGATAGCCAAAAGGCAGTTTCCAAGAATTTAAATCAACGAGCTACCTCGCCGTGCAATTTGTCGAAAATAAAATGATAAATAAGAGGGAATTATTCAAAAATTTTAAATTACAGGGGCTTGATGGTGGGGCACAGATTGGCATGCCAACAAATTAGTCTTTTACGAAATCCAACACATAAAAGACATTAATTTTCACGATAGCTATACCTACTGCTCAGCTATGGAAAAATAAAAGATATGAAAGTACGAACGAGGGGCGTTTTAGAAGATCAGTCTTCAAATCAGCGTAAAATGGGAAATTAGTCCATGACAAAAATTTATCGCGTGTAACTTATCATTGCAACATTGTTAAGATAACTTTAGGAATGTTCTGACTACCGCAACTTATATAGATTAAAAATCCATCCCTGGAGCAACCCTGGCTGTCTTGAGTCAAATAAACTGACCCGCACATAACCATGACCCATAATACGAGATTTCATACTGTTTCCACCATTAGTTTTCAAAAATAACTCTATAAAATTAGCAAACGTCCTGTTCATAGTTGTTTTACATATTTATGTAGATCATGCATTAAATTATTCCCATGAAAGAAAGAATTAAAATTCACCTTATAATCTTCAAAGAGGACGATATATTTAAATATTATGACGCTCTTTCTTACAAACAATTATTCTCTTGTAGTTAGCAACATTTTTACAGATCCCATGCTCCCACTGCATAAAAGTGAGCAAAGTAAAGAACACTTTCATCGTTCACGTCGATTAGCTGTCTCATTTCTTCTGCAACTCACTAAAAGTCCACCGTTCTTTTCCAGAGAAATCATTATCCAGTAGCAGAAGTTACTGAAACTGAACTGTTTTACTAATTGCTTAAAGTCAGCTTGGATTTTGTCAAAGAAAACCATTCATATTATTCCTGCGGCTACCTTAGTGTCACATTACACTGCACTTAAGCGTCTTAAGTGGCGGATAATTTATCGTTAACTGGTACTTCTCCAATAAATATCTCTCAGCAAGATATAAGCTATGAATGTCAAAATACGAAAACCCACCATCCCAAGTAAATGGAAATGAAGGTTTCAAGAATTATAAAAATAATTACCACCTGTACTCGAATCCTGAGTTTCAAAGACATACAAATCCCCTTTTTAACCTTGTATAGGATATAATTCGCCTAATTTCCACTCAGTATATTTCAAACATAACACCAGCGTTACTGACCTAGTTTTGACGATAAGTTGGAAATTAGGCAAAATGCAAATTACAATACCATGATGAGACACGTGCTAATATGTATTTTATAACTTAACGAATGGTTCCATTTATTTGTAGATAAATCACTGTTAATGACAATATAATTAAATATATTTTAAGAGCATAAAGTAATACTTTCGTGGGAAATATAACCTTAAACATTAATCGTAAATGAAGCCGTTGGTACCAATGGGTTTCTTTTGCTCGTGTAATCATTGCAGTTTTTCTTTATCGTAAAAATAATACCGCCAGAAATTCCTCTGAACTGAAATGGCTAGACTGTACAGTCATATTCAATTTCAAGAATGAATAATTTGCCCAAATTAACACTTTACCAATTCAACAAAAATAAACTGAATCGCCGTCTTTTAGCATTATGAATTGCCTTCGACGGCGATTTCTCGATGCATCTCGCATGGAATGGTTACTTGTATGAGAAACTATAAGTAAACACAGGCTAAGATCTATGGAACCACTTAACGGCTTAGTCATCTTGGAAGCCACAACCACGTACCTACTGGTATGATGGTTGGCTAACACCTTATAGATTTATATACAGATATATATTTTTCCAATTCACACGAGACATAGATTGAGATATCCTAATGTAACATTCTACCTACCTCCACCGTAACCCTCTACCGTTTACCTTATCCACGCTCCCTAGGTGAGTGAAAGAGCACTACCTATGTATGAGGAAGAAATGACGGCTCTGACTATGATCGTAATGCTCTCCCACAACGGAAATTTAAACCTCGTTCTCCAGCTGAACTCCTCCTTTGAAGAGTATGTGGAGATTACTTCAACCTCGCCTCCTACATTAGTAACCCCTGTCCACCAGAACCCACAGTGCAGTTAATCCTAAGAGTGGGGTGCGAGCGACATCCCATGAATTTCGAATATGGGAGTCGAATCCCTTAAACAAAACACTCCGACTCGCATGCAAACGTGTTATGGGAACTTGAGAGATTGCTGACGCGTGCGAAGAGAAGAAAAAGAGAGACGGTGAGACGAGAGGAATGAGGAAGGACGGATGAGAATTAGCGGGATGGAAAGGAAAATCTCACGGTATAATCCTCCGTCGTCGATGGCACATAAATGCATTCGAGGATCGGGCTCAGGAAACCGGCTGTAAACGACTCTATTTAAGTCCCGCGACTTAATATGCCTCTCGAGGGTTTGTAAATATAGGGATAGGAGAAAACTGGGACCGAGTAAATGTCGGCTCTCCACTGATAGCGAGAACGCGAGCGTAATTATGCGTTGCGATAAAATGGAAGGCTGACCAGAGGGGAAAACGAACCACGTTGCTGAAGGATGACGTACGACTAAGTGGTTGCACAGCCATTCTTCTGCAAAAGACAGCATTTCATGTCTTCCAAATTCATACAAATTGCTGACGGAAATTTCAGGAAGTAGACGCCAACCAAAGATGAAAAAAAATAGTAGAGACGCTAATCAAGCCCATCAGGACCTCGGCTTAAATAACCGAAAAACTTCATAACTTCAATTACCAAGTTAAATCAACGATTTATCATGTTCCCATTATTTTATATGTTATACTGGTCGGTACTCACTAAAGAACGCCAACTTATCAATTCCTCGGCAAACGAAACCGATACATGTAGGTTATAGTCATGTATATTCACACATGAGTAGCACAGAGTCGTTTCCTTTCAGGGTGATGTCCTTCGTTGGCAAATTAATTGAGTGATTTATTATTTAGACAAAAATAGATAATGTAAACCGGTGGGGAGCCCGGGAAGGTTTTGCGAGCAATATAATATTAAGGAATGCATAATAGTGTTTAGTAGGTAATATATAAAATCGATTGGGAATTTCATAACATGGACGTTGGTTATAAGTAGGAAAAATACTACAAATTATAACAAACCATCGAAAATAGAATTGTTTCAAAGACATAATTAACGCAACCAATTATCAATATTTATACGATTTTTTGTAGCTCTCCACTTGGTTCTTCTATTAGTTATTAAATCGGGACTATCTTCGTTCAAATGCTCGTTTCTCAGATGGGAAGCTCAGTCATCTCTTCAAGCTCTATTTTCTCAATTTTATAACTGGTCTTAGCCTCCGACCTTCCGCCACATATCATTGGTATGTTTTCTTCTTGTTTGCCCCCAAAACATATCTATGTACTTTCTAAGTTAGCTAGATTATTTCTTGAATCTCTTTCTTTCCCTAGGTTGAATTCAAGCCCCAGTGTTTAATATTTCTCCGTGGAAATTTGCTCCTGAAATCTCTTTTATTAATTAATTGGAATTACCGACGAGACACACAAAACCCACCGGTAAAAATGTACTATTTACTTTATTCGTCACTTTTTTATTCTTGCTCCTTTATTGATAGGTTCACCGTGAGATTACGCTGGATTTACCGTGGATATTTACTCCTTAAGTCTTCCTTTTGATTTTTAATTGCATTATTTACGTTGGTATAACAAAAGCTACGGATGAAATTGCACTACTTGCCATACTCCTTACTTAATTCTTGCTCATTTGCGGAAATTTCAGATTTTGATCTTCCAGATTTTGATACCCTCCTATCATTGCACAACACGCTTTAAGTTAAGAATAATTGCATTTCGGAAAAGATTATCAAGACCTTTCCCCACATCTGTAATTAATTAAAAGATAAAAAGATCCACTTTTCCAAAACTTTTTCCATATCTACTAACGCAACCAATGCAAATTTTTTTCTTCTCCAATCTTTTATCTATGAGCTACCTGGGGGGTAAAATTACTGATTTGTACTTATTTATTTTCTGAATATAAGTTAATCTTCACCTGAGAACTCCTCTACTTTTTGTTATAATCTCTTATAGATGATCCACATGAAAATCTTTTCAGCTTATGCCACCATGCTTATTGTCCTAATATTTTTGCATTTCGTTCTTCTCTTTCCACGCCAATACATCGAAGCATTTTGTTATCAGGATTGCCTGCTTAAATTTTTGAAATCTTCTGGCCGTAATTTTACCTGGTTAATAGAATTGTAAAATTTTATACTTTTCTGATTTCTTCAGAAATTTTCATTTTGAGTATTTGCCACAGAGTATGGTGAGATTACGTTAATGCCTTATCACCAGCATTTTGATATGCTAAGCGGCATTGATATTGTTTTCGCGATCCATATATTGCGCATTTCTGATGTAAAGAGTTCTGATCTTGATATTTCGTTTCTCAATTCAAATTTATCAATCTCATTTTCTCTTTCCGCAAAGTTCACGCCGAGATTACTTATTCTATACCTATAACTGCTCCAAGTATTCTATCTAATTGTTTCCACATCAAAGGAGAGATAATAGCCGTATCCGAAAACCAAGTATGTTTCGGCAAAGCATTCTTGGTGATGACGTATTGCTGACGTACAATGAAGCATGCTTGGGAAAGAATACTTCGTATTCGGACAGTCTACAGTAAGGAGCGACGTAAAGCAGTAGTGGCAACATAAAAAACCACTAGGTATAGTGAAACACGATAGAGGGCAATATCTTTCAAATGTTTAGATCAGAAGAAAAAGAGCGATTATATGTGTATTAGCCTTTTCATTGATATGTATATTAATAATTATACAAATGTAACATGCGAAGTATAAAAATAGATGCCACACACATTTATAAGTAGCCAACGGCTCCGCCATCTTTTGTTATCCTCGTCAACAATGCTTCGAAGCCTACATGGAAGCGTGATTCTATGCTTTGGCTTCGAACCCCCAGAGTGCTTCGCGTTCGGACATACTTCGGGTGTTTCCGACGGTACCCCCCTCCACTTGCAAGCAAGCATTGCAGTATGCTTAGCGCTGGAAGCACACGTTCCGGACAGGGCTAATGAGTTGAAGGAGCAAATGAAAAGGAAAAATTTTAAAAATAATTTCGTATCAGCACTGCAGGGCGTAATAGTTCTTAGGCCAAATTTATGCTGATGCTTCGATCCGAACCAAAAGTTGGGGATTCAAATTACTGTAGTCTTTGAATTTACAGTAAAGGCCCATTCATCTATCATCTCCTTGAATAAGAATGCAAGCCCTGGTTTCCAAGGTACGAGCAAAGAGTTTTTTCTTACTTTAATTTGGTATTTAATTGGTGATCTGGCTTTACAATGATCAACTAAGCAAATGAACTGCTGAGGATTCCTACGGCTTACGTACCTGCCGCAGTGACTAGGTTAGTAACGTACCAGACTAGCCATTAACGACCCGGATCTGGGCTTGAATTCAGACTCATTGTCAGACATTGAGGTTGGGTTTATCTTGGGAATATGACCATACTTTTAAAAGTAAAATATAAACTCAACGGTTCAAGTACCTAAAATCAAAATCTACTCCTACAGTAGTAGGAATAGATTATAACCTCCAGATGAAAACGACAATATTTAGTACTCGATCATTTCAATGTGCTTTTAAAACACATGATACAATTAACGTTATGTCAATTTTAACTGACGGTTAACAACAACACGAATTCTAAAGCCTGCCCTGAATGACAAGGATTAATCTCTATTCATGATAAAAATGTTACTATAGCACTTTTACACACTAAACCGCATATATATCAAACCCAGAACCCTTCTCAAAAACACAATATAACACATCATGACCGAAACTTTGAAGAACCAATATCCATTGCCCTTCCAATTATACTCGCTTACCTGGAGGGCTTTATAATTCAATCTATTATGGTCTTTAGCAGTTGTCTACAGCACTGTACTAAGAAATATCTTATTCACTGATGTCATATCCTAGAAACAAGTTCCAAACCCTCTATATACAGGTAGGTAACCCTGTAGGTACAAGGCTATTAACTTAGAGCATCCGTGACCGCAATTTCAAGTTTTCACGAGAGTAGAAGGTCATCGCGAACACGACTTTCTTTTCCGTGGTTCATTTAAAACATGGCAAAAATCTAATTTTCATCATATTAAATGAGTGTACAGAATGCACAAACACTATTCAAATCGTAATGCAAGATTCAGGGATATGGATGACAAAAATATAAACAAAACGTGTTTAGAACAGTTCCTACAGGGATCTAAGGAATCCTTTACCCCTTGGGGAATGAATAACTTCTTCCATCAACGTCGTATTTATTACAGAGTGCAAAAAGGACAAATAATAAAACGATAGTCAAGTAATGAATATAAGAATACACGAATTGCATTAAAAAGATACGGAAAGCCCTGAAACTAAGGTATTTACCCAAGACTAAAACTGCACAATAAGAATTTAGACCAGAAGAAAATAGTTATAACTCAATAACTTGGCAAGTTTCATCATTTTAGTTTTGACTGAGATTTCTCTCATAAAATATTAACGATAAAAAAGTAATGATATTTTTTGGAAAATAAATCACTTTCCACTGGATTTCCTGCCACTCGTTACTAAGTACAAAAGCTTTAATACCGAGGTCGTCCTCATTAGCTATATCTTATTTGATAGGCAATTTATAGCTTATTACCTGGTCAAAATAACCTAGCAATAAAATAAGCCTGATCATTTATAAGACCCGTTGGAATATTTACATTTTTTATGCCTTGCGTAGAAGAAACGTGCACGCAAGAACAAAGCCCTCCATGCCCGTTGTCCTCATTCTCCATTTTGGCATTCCTCAAGGCAGGGAAAGAGGCGGAATGCGAGGAAGAAATGTGATGAATATCAATGGCGTTAGTGAAAAAATAAAGGCAAAAAAGATCGAGAAAGAGAGATATGAAGGCTGGAAAAAAGGCATACTACGTCCATGTTGTGGGTGGATGGTACCTCAGTACTCCGAACCACAATCCCTTCAACCCCACCCTCTGCTTTCATTCTATTTTATTTTTTGGTGGGGGAGGGCATTGGGGAGCTTGTGGTATCCGGGGCAGTTTACAAGACAAAAGGGTAACGGTCTAAAAATGGCAAATAAATCAAGCGGCAAGTTGGATGAGATAGGGAATGGAGTGAGGAGGAATTCAAAAAAGAACGTTGGGAGATGGGAGAAAGAAAGAGAGAGAAAAAAGGAAGGGAATAAGATAGGAATAGAATGAGGTAGGTGTTGCGGATAAGAAGAAAAGAGGAGGGGAGGTAAGGAGGAAGGATGAGTTGGAAGGAGAGAGCGGGCAGCGGTAAAGGCTTCGCGCCGAGTCCGGAGATGTTATACCGTCTCCGGGTTGACTCCGCAGTTGTAAGGCCGCAAGAGGAGAGGGATGACGGTTGGTGGGCGGTGGGGGAGAATGGATGGGCCCAGGGTGATGAATCAGTTGGAAGAAACTCGAAAGTGTCGGGAGAGCTTAAAATAGACTGATATGTATCTTATCTCGTCCGTTAAATTCGAGGGTGAAGCATATGAGAGGTCAGACATGCAGGGTAATTAATTAAGTGAGGATATTTTCACTGGAGTCGCGAGGGAATACGTATTGAACTTTGGCTTAGCGGTGTATTAAGGTAGTTAATTATCCAGCTTCCATACTTAATAATATCACCTCCATTAAGGTTCGAATTGAGTATCGAGATTCTAATTAGGGATCAGTAATTGGATCGTCTGGCAATCGTCCCATAAAGAGATAATCGCTTCTAAGTTATATTAGCGAAAGCGAAATAATTTTCGTGTTCATCTGAGGTTATGATTATAATTACTCGGATTTCGCTACATTCTCTCCAGTGACGGAAGAGAAAATTCTCCGCTAGTGAAACCAAGAGGCTATTATGTATTTGTCCTTCTAATTACAGTGCCAGCTTTTTCGAATATACGATGCAAATAAAATTAACGGTTTTTAGTATACACACTGGAATTTACGCAGTTTATAGAAAATAATATACAAGATAAAATACTAGCCGAACAAAATCGTAAAGAAAAATATATGAGAAATGTATACATCACTGCCCACTAGCTGAGCGCTTACTCCATTAAACCACAAGCGCCGTTTCAAAATAATCACCACTGATCTGGCTCGAATACGATTCACAGACAGCTTTAACAATGAAAACATTTGAACAACCGACAGTTACGTTTGAATTATGGATTTAAACATAACTATACCAGCGTTACGCAAACAGTATTACTGATTTATAATGCACGTAAAGAATGATTTAACGGCGAAGGAAAAGTCGATGAAGTATTGGAATTCACTCAAGGGGATAATCAGGGTGGTTGGTCTACGGTAGTTACATCTCAATAAAACTCAGTGTAAAATTTTGGAATAATATACTCACAATCAGACCTCGGTTTTGACCGCTTGGTCATTTTCAAGTTCATCTTATTTTATTTATATACTTTAAATTACAGTCTAAAATATGTTTCTAGAAGATCAGAAACTTAAGGTCACAACCGTACAATGAGCCAAAATAGTATTATCAAAATATCTTACAGTAGGCGGAAATCAAATTCATGAACAATTCAACAGAAATATTTAAGTATTGATATATCACTGAATCGTTGATGGGAGCTATTTCAAAAAAATATATCCTGAAAATTTAATGCCAGAAGGAGGTCAGCGAAATAAAATCAAGTTGAGCTCTTAAAAAAAATATTTATGTGATAGAAAAATGATAAGATGATGGCGATAATTTACGTGGACACTAATTACTAATACCAAGAGCATCAACCAATTAAAAACTTTTATGTTACGTTTTTATAAGGCCACGAGATTGTTATCTCATCAAAACGAATAACGGTTGATCTTTTTTGGTTTCCCAGATATGTAACCTGTTAACGTCCAACTATAGATCAATTGGCTCGATGAACTGGCTTTTACGATTGATGGATACCAGCCGGTACAATACAGGGCACGGAATTCAGCACGGGATGTGCCGGTGTCAAAGATATAGTCACGATTTTTACTTCGCAACTGTACACGACAGCAAGAAAGAGGGAGAAGCAAAAATGAACGATGGGAATAAGTTTTATCTGAACTTCTATTGGGAATGATGACAAAGACAAAAACATGGAATCGGAAAGAAGAAATGGTAAAGGAGGTACAAAAATTAAGATACTATGAAAAACTATTTTTTAGATAAGCCTCACGAATGAAGATGTTAAAAAAATATATTCTAAACACCATGATAAAATAAGAACAGCTAATACGAGAAGACAGTTAGTCCTTCGATCTTTAAAAGGGAGCGTTTTCATCATTTTTACGTCCTTCAGGTAAGAGTAGATAGACGCACAACACAGCCTCAAAAATAAAATAATTTTAATGCATTTCGATAAAAACTGAGTGTGGAGAATCGAGGTGGATATTCCGTAAGTATTTGCTACAGTAAAACAGGACCGAGTTAAACAAAGGAAGCACCGAAGAATGCTAACTCTCAAGATCGAAGACAAGCGTCGTGACTCCCGAAAAAGAAATCGGAACGAAGAAAAAGAGCAAACTAGGAAGACGGACGCATGTCGAGCGGTTAGAAGAAATATGGTCCGCGGCAATAGATCGTGAAACAGCACGAGATACGACGACGACGATCTACCTGTCCGCCTGTCTCCTCTCTCCCCGCTGGGCGTATCGAACCTCGGAAGATGCAAAGGAGGCAGCGGCGAAAAACGTGGGAGAGCGAGCGTAAGGAGCAATGCCGAGACAGAATGGAGGAGAGCGGAATGAGAAATGGAAGTAAAAATCGAGGAAGGCTTCGAGGTGAGTTTTCAGAACGGTGTTTCGCACGAGCGGAACGATGAGGAGGGAAGGAGAAGGTTTTAATCCCCTCGGAAAAAGGGGACTCGGGGCTAGGCAACCAACGGAGGATGGGAGGGCTCAGTGGGAAACCCGCTGATGTCGGCGGCGGAATCCTCTTTCGATACAAACGGGCCAACGAGAGAAATGAGGCAGGAGGCAAGGACCTCAAAGGACGGCCGGCCAGCGAGTGACCGCCTTGTGTGCACCAGCGCGATCGGGGCCCATTCCTCCACCCACCCCCTCCCACCCATCCACCCCCTCCCACCCATCCACCCTCTTCCCGCCGCCACTCCCTCAGCATCGCCGCGAGAGTCGCATCCGAGCCAAAGGATTTAGTGCCCGGCCCTCACATGCGGCTCAATCCCCCCATCCCTCCTTAATCCTTTCCACTCTCCATTGCCCACCGGAGACATCTCACACCCCCGCTTCCTACATCTCTCTCCCGCACTTTGCATCTCCTTCCACGACGGACCCGCTAGCCCACCTCGGCAGCTGACCCAAGGAACAAGTCGGATGGTCGCCTGGGAGCGCTATATTTTCGGGAATCAAGGAGCATTTACTTGATGCGGGCGGGGCTTGCAGACCCTCTCCGATCTCGGCTTGGATAGATGATTTAGCTCCACTACCGCGGCGCTCCTTCCTTCCGATACCACTATATTAATCGGTTTTTCAGGAAACAATACTCCAAATAATCAGTGCGTGGAAATATTTTAAGCCGCAAGAAACAAGTCCCAAGTCATTCAATCTTACAAGTCGTGAAGTACAGTCATGTATTTCAAGCTCTAAAAATAGTGTGTTCTCATACTTTCTACCGCTTCAAGCATCATTAGCTAATATTGATACCTCAGATACATATATTATATTCACGATATGACCATGGAATAATATCTGCAGAGATATGGTAAATATATTCAAGTACGTATGCGCCTTATTTCATAAGTTATGACCATGTCAGCCTCTTCATATTTTCATTAAAAAATATTAAATTTAAAATATCAAAATGCAACCAATAAATCAGCTACTGAATTCTGAAGTTATCTCAATGTTATGTAGCAGCCCTAGAAGTAAATTTGATTTACTGTAGTAACTGTACCTATGTTAATTACCACACATGCAAATTAATAAGTGCTTCCACTTTCATTTTAAATTAAGTATTTCTCTAGAAAGACTAATTAAAGTCGAAACCTTGCATCGACAAAGGTCAAGTTCTAATACTTTCGTGTGTTTCGTAGAGCATTTCTTTTAGCAGTCCAACATAATCCACTAACTCTTAATTACCTAAACCGACTACGATTGGAATGATGAACGCCGTTAAAACACAAATTAGATGCAAAGCATAATTTCACCCTTTATCGTGGGCCCCTAAGAAAACATTCTGGCGCAAGTAATCTCATGAGTGACTTTGAGAAGAGAATACCACAAAACTCCAATTTGGATTTTGTCAGAGCTTCATGGCTTTGATCATTTCGGCCGAGCGATGGGCCTCCAGTCCTTCTGAAGTTAAGGAAATGTGAAAAGAATATTTGAGAATATTGCCCCAATCATTCAACAATAAAGAAGAAGGAGAGACGTACAATGACTCGGAAGCATAGCCATCCTTTCATTCTCCTACATCCTTTCTACATCCTTCCCTTCTCCGGCTCCTCTTTCCATTCTCTTTCACCCCATCATCCCCAATCCTTTTGTCTTGGCCCACTTCATCTCTCCCAGCTCTTTCTCTCTCTAATAGATGACTTTTTACTCACGGAGCGGAGAAAAAAACGCCCCTTTCCATTCATCAACGCGTCTGACATCTTACTTTGTCGGTTCATTACACCGACACCGTCACCGAAGGCGATTTATTCCGAGGGTAAAGAAAGAGATCAAGAGAGAGAGAGAGAGGAAGGGAGAAAGAGGGATCGCGGAAACCTGAACGCGTTGAAGGGAATCGGTATGCAGCGGAAAGTGAGCTGGGGGAGGAGAAAGGTCAGGTGAACGCCAGGGGTGTGAGGTGAGGGCTTTCATTGTGAGGGCTTAAGGTGGACAAACAACTCGCAAGAGAATGGTGGGGCAGCTGAAAGAAAAGTTCTGGACCTGGGTTCTACGAGAATTCCACTCTTAGCTAGCGACTTAAAGAAGGAAGTAATCAAATAAAATGTACAAAAAGAACATATTCTTCTCCGACAACATAAAGTAACCAGGGGTTTAGACTAGTATTTTAGACCAGCGTCAGCCTCCAAAATGTACTAAATCCTAAAAATATGAGACAAGAAAGAAATAAATCGGCCTTTTTTACACAATGTCTGCAACCATTAATTAAAGGGAGTATAATAAAAGGTGCCGGATAATAAAAGGCATTTTTTTCAACTCTAATAAGAATCTAAAATTCATTAGTAAAAAAAGTCAACATCTAGCGCTGATATCGTAAGCAGTTAATGTTAGGAGCATCTTAAAATGTTTAGAATAAAAATCAAGGTAATACATTGATTAATTCCATCTCCATTAATATATATGTACTAAGTTACTAGGGACACAATAACAGATGAAAAAATTTCCATCCATAGCGTCTCCGTTAATAAAAGCTTTCAAAAACCTTTTCCGGATGTTAAAAATAATTTACCCTATACCGCGGATATTTTGCAAATAAAACTTGCGCTGATGAGACCTGTGCTAGCAGAGAAATACCACGTAATGGCTAAAAGAGGCCAACAGACGTTCTGTACGCATTCGTTTGAGCCACCAAATGATGATACCAGCTTAAACTTATTTAAGGCCCGAGATTTTATCGATAAACTATGCACCATTACAGCTATATCCCGAGTTATTTCTAAATAAAATCATTAATATTTACTGTCAACGAAAACAAATAGAATCAACAGAAAGTTTGACCAAATACGTTACTAATTAAAATTTTCAAAAGGTTTTATTTATAACAAAAGTTAAACTTACCAAAAAATTATCCTCCAAATGAATAAAGCGTATTGAAAAATGGATTTTAGAAACCAATGCAACCAAATACGAAGAATGATAAAAAACAATTCTTTGCTGGTAAAATCATTTATTAAGATGTTCCCCTCACGAATCGGGGGACAATTTGATTATCCCACTCTTTAAACGAAATCAAGAGCGGATGGCAACTCTTAGTTGAATTTCACGGAGGAAGTTGCTTAATTCAGTGAGTGATTAGCGCTGACAACCTTAGCGCAGAATTTCCTATTTCTTTCCCTGCATTTCTTCACACCATGGTGAATCTGCTCATAAAATTTCACAGTTCATTAACACATTACCTGGCCTTATATATAACCTTAAATATGGCCACAGTAGACACGTTGGCCTGGCAACCTAAAGGTCGCGAGTTTGAATCCCGCCCAGAGCATAGTCGTTTGGTTTGTCTTTTACTTTTTAAATTACATACTTCAAGCAACATTCATAGAAACCGTTAAAATATTTCCAGGCCTTTTCTACAAAATGACCTGTTCTATTAAAAATCTCTCTGACGGGCTATCATATATATCTCGGCCACCAACCTCAAAGACTGATGAAGTACGAGATGAAATGCGAGTAGTTTCTGCTAATTTACGAAAAAATTCCATTTCATATTCAAAACCTAATAATAAGAAGAACATATACTTACATATTCCTTATTTAAAACGCAGTGGCTATTGCAAAGTCACAGAAAATCCATTGATAAATAAATCAGGGTTGTGGGTACTAGTAAATTACTCACCTAAATCATCGACTTCAATTCCATGTTTATCCCTATAATGTACATTATTCCATTTCAGTAAAAATACAACACCTCCTCCCAGCGGCGGATCCAGGGGGGGCGGTGGGAGCGGTCGACCCTCCCCCCACCCCACAAAGCCTTGGAGAACTGAATTTCATTGGAGGGGTGGGGGTAGGGAGGACAAGTCTGGTGATCGCCCCTCGCCCCTAAACCTGACGTCTGGGTCCGCCCCTGCCTACTTCCTACTAAAAAGGGAAATGCGGAATAAGCTGCGAAGAATGTACGAATGAAGCACGAGATGTGTATTTGGACGTCTTCATTTTGGAAGCAAAAATTGAAATTATGCCTTTTTAGCTCCTTAAATAGCTTTCCAGAATAAACGTTTAAGTGAATAGGCAACAGTACGAAGGGTTGCGATAATAACTGTTATATTCCTGATGACGTTAAGGAAACAATGCACTTCCACAAAATATATTTATTTACTCAAGGTGAGATAAACTTCCACCTGAAGATGATGCTATGCATCGAAACCATGGTCGTGAGTAAATAAATATATTTTGTGGAAGTGCATTGTTTCCTTAACCTCAACATGAAGGAATTCCTCATAGTCAAGCCAGACACCGTCAACTTTTGTTATATTCCTATAGGTGTGATGGGAAAAGTGGCCATGTGAAAGAGGCTAGTAGATAATGTGACCCTTCAAGCTTCAGCAATTGCATGAATAATGGAAACCGGGCTTTGGTATAGCAAATGGACAAGCAACTAAAGTGACTTAAAGAGCGGAGAAGAAAAATATGATGTTTAAATAGGTCTTGTTTCACTCTAGGCCAACTCATCAAAAAGAAGCGATGACAGAATCGGAATTTCTATTCCCTAAAAATAATTCCAACTCCATAAGTAATGTAGCTCACAAACTTCTATCAACTGAAATCATAAATAATCGACTTAAATCCTTGCATTAGTGCATCCGTTAGTAACATCAACTTAGTAACATCCGTTAGTTTCAATATATTTCATTCGCTTGTAAAAAATGATCATTCCATTCGTATCAATGTCTCAAAATATCTAAAATAAGCCCGGCGTAGGCAGCTTTAATTTTATCAATATGCATCGTACTATGCGTGATGACGGGGACGAAAATCGCAAATATGCTAAATATCAAGCTCTACACACCTACTGCTGGGCACACATCGGGAGCATATCACTTTACTAACTATTGGTATTTTAAACAAGTAATGATAATTATTTTCGGAAGCTTATATATTTCTATGGTTACATTTTAATGGACGTCAAAGTAGGCACCAGGACTTTACACAGATGATGCGATGTTCACGAAAATTCTGGGATCAGTACAAACGATAGAAATATTTTACCAGCTCTTATTCCCTATGCATATTCTAAGCAGAAAATACTTTACTCATACACTAATCATAAATCGGAATATAACTCTTACTCGGAACATGAGAGAAAATAAGCGAGGAAATGCATTCCATGAAAAGATTGAGAAACTGAAAACAATAGCAAACGTACCTAAAGAAAAAAGAAATATTTTCTTTATTCCAATAGTTATGTTCGAAGGATGCTTTGACAGTTAAAAATAAAATTCAATCAAATTTAAAGGCCAGCTGATGTTACCTATTGTCACAAAAAGAGTACACAATTGTGTCCTGTTTAAGAATTGAAAATGAAAAGGTTCCTTTTCCTCCCCCTAGCCTCACGAAGAATTGCAAATGGTGGGCGAGTCCCAGAGGAAAGAGCGCAATAAAAAAATGAATGAATAACGAACGATTAAGGTGGAATAAAAGTTGGACCGGCGATAGGGAGAGGGTGGGGAAGAGACGGCGAAGTGCAGGAAGGCAGGGCGATTCTTTGAGGTACGGCGACTTCAGGAGGGAGGGACCCCGCAGAGCCAAGGGAACCGACAAGGCACGATGGCTGTCGTCCTCGTAAAATATGCATTATACGAGGAGCCGAAGGGAAGAAAGGGAGAGAGAGAGGGGGGGAGGAGGTTCGAAAGGGAGAGGGAGCACGCGATTGTCACGAGATGGGCTTTTAGCGCTCTCATTACTCCCAACGCGCCTGTCGGCCGATTCTTCCTATATTTCTGCAACCCTTGCGCACGGCCCTGCGCCGCAGTCCAGTTCATACTGAATACGAGGCTCTATATTTCATATACGCCTGACAAGCAGGTAAATCATAGGATTGCGAATCAAAATCTTTTAACTGATTTGGCGATGCGTAAACGAATAAGGAGACGAAATCAAATATTCGAATCATAAATCTTACATTAATATATTAATAAAGGTCATTTAAACAAAATTTTCCTCTTCCTCACGAAGGCAATACGCGATAAAATTACAAAGATACTTCTGCCATGAATGCTTCTTCATAAATTAAGCACATCGTTTTAAAAAAATTAGTTCATCAGCACAATCCACATCCATAACAATAATATCCTTCGTTGTTTGAATAGAATATTTCATCCCCAGCACATATTTGGCCATTTGCTTTTCGTATATTACCAATCAAGAGAAAGGGAAATATTCGCATTGCCTATAGGAAAATAAAATGGTATCCCACATGTATGCCTCAATCAGCTCAGTGTAATGGAACTGAGATAATGTTTTTTCCTAATAAAAAATGGAACTTTTTTTGGCGAAATCATCTACATAATCGATGGTTCCAGATACACGAACCCCTCCTTATCGGCATGCCGAGTGGAATCAAAACAGCATATCGGGGGTCATTATTTATCTTCGCTCTTGTAGATGCCGTGAAAAATTCAAGCTGGCGCGGAGGGTGGCGACGTTTTATTTTTATGCGAGTAATGGCGGCGGATGTGGAAGTGGTAAAGGGAGAGAAGATAAGGATGAAGAGGGTATAAGAGAAAGAAACACAGATAAGGGAGGGAGGGGAAAGTAGGCGAGTGACATCCAGAGTTATGTTTTTGGAGATAGTTAAGGACAAAAATAAATACAAAGGGAGCGAGAAAGGAGACGACAACTTCGGCGACGATTTCGAAAGTAGAGGCGTTGTCTTCCCTGGAAGGCCGTCTGGCATAAAAAGAGGAACACGAAATCCGAGAGATAAATAATCCGATACTACATGTTTTCCCCATACTTTCAATGCTGAAGAAAGAATGTGATAGTCTCATTCTCGTCTATTTGCTCACATAAAATAGCGCACAGATGTGCCAGCCGAGGAAGAATGGCGGGTAGACTTGACATAAAAGATCGAGGGTTCGCATATCACCTTGGGTATGGATGAATTATGCTTGAATTATGCTTAGACTACGATTGCGTGAGGCAAGTTGGGATGATATATCGCAGTAGTTAGCAGGTAAAACCAATACAAAAAAAACTCCACTCCGAGAGCATCTGAGTTTTCTATTTCAATGAAATAGAACTATTATACTGCCTCCATGCATCAAGTATACATCAAGAAATTCCATCAAACACTTCATTAACACTTTAAAAATGTCATTTAAGTTGAAGTAATTTTTACATAATAAATATCAAAATGAAAGGTCCATAAGCGATCAAAAATAACACTAACGGAATTACCCGCTAAAATGCACACTGGTCGAGGTATTTCACAAAAATTAGGAACCATCCCCCAACACAGGGTCTCTACCAGAGTTCCTAGATACGGCTGGGTGTTTGAAAAAATTATGCTACCAAGGCGTTTCTCTTCCACGTCATTTTTTAGCATATGACAATGATGCTATTGAGTAAGCATCACTCAGTCTCTAGGCCACCGCGCTCACATTTATCCTACTTCTATCTGTAATAACTATCCGCATTATAGCTACCGAATATTTTTTTTTAGATTTTTCTACTAATTTTCACACTTATTATTTTATGGCACAAATCAAATTTATATATTATCTACTTTTGTTACTGCGAACTCACTCCTTCCTCTCCACATATCTAACACCCTTGTTGCTCAAAAATCTCATTGTCCGAAATTACATAATCTATCCATCCGCTCAGATTCTCTGCACATAACCTGTAACAACTCGCTTTCTCCTTCCACCATGGAGAAAACTTCAACGATTTTCATCCTTTCTCCCAATCTTATTTTCTACCTCCGTCTTAAATCCACGTTTCAAAGACCCAAAACTATAGTCTAACACATTTAAGAATTGCGAACCAGCCGAGAAAAATCTTTAAGGCTGAACGCGATGAAAGACAATGGAAAGATTTCCATCGAGAAAATTCACCTTGACTAGAATTCTAACCCAGATCTCTCATTTCCGCGACGAATCATATTCACTTGAGCGACCAAGACCTAATGCTGATAAATGTTTACTATCTCGTACTCGCGCGAAAGTGGAAGATGCGGGTGCGATCCCTGGTCAAGTCGGATTTTTATTCTCAGTGTAAAACTTGCTAAGTCTACTTTACTTCTTTCCCCCTAGAAGAATACTGGAAGATTTGAAGATTTATCTCATTTAAATAAATTGTCCCATGAAGAATAGAAATTTAAACAAGAGTTTGAATCATGGCAGAGAATCATGATGGATGAAATTGAGAAATGGTCGTTGCAGTATTCTAACTATTCTAATTCTAAACAACTTTCTTCGTGGAATTTGATTCCATGAAAAGTATATAACATGCAAATTTTATGCAATAAAAGATTATAGATATGGTTAAACTAATTATCACCAATGTCATGCAGAGTAAGTGAACAATAAAAGCGTTTACAATTAAATGTAACTGGTCAATTGCGCATTTCATAGCCAATGCCAACTAACATGAAAATGCATACCTTTAAGACAATTCTCTTAACATCTCATTGAAAAGTACCAACTTCCAGGGTCAATGAAGGTTTTTTTGCTAGGATTTGTCCATCATTTGCCTTCAACGTTCACGCAGCTTAATGAGATGTTATTTAAAAACCCCAACCAATATTCTAGAGGCTGGCATATATTCTGAAAAAGAATATGTGATTATAAGGCTTTAAAACCGAAGTAACGAACAGTATCAAATACGAATGCATACGCTTATGATTGGAGATGCCCTGTGATAACTTTATTCGAAATGAGAGCTAATAAACGGGGACGAATTTTCAGTTACCTACATCACCTGTTGCTTATAGTAACCACTTTCCTTGTTAACATTTAACTTTCCGAGAGAATAATCGTAAGTTGTCACTTGCAACGGGATCTTTGGGTTTTATTTTGCCTTCGTCCTTGATAAACTTAAACTTTTAACAATTCCCTATAAAGGCCGTTGTACACGGTACAATTTCTTGTAGAAGAACTTGTACAATGCGCAAATTGTATCGTGTACGAGGTGTTCGTACAATTTCTTGTACCTACAAGAAATTAGATCATGCTCTATATTATTGAATGAATCGTCCAAGATCCACTTTGTAGCTTCTGTGCATGACATGTGACGGTAGTGATGCGTTCGTTTAGTATTCGTAAAGTTGGTGTTCTGTTTGCGATCACTTTTATGCCTATAAGCGTGGCAAAACTTCCATTTTTGTTGTACATATCGTGATATTCTTTGTTGCTTCCATATTATGATATTCTTTGTTGCTCCCATATTGTGATATTCGTCGGTCGCGTCGGAAGTGCTCTATTTCTCAAAAGATGAGTTGGACACACTGGCAAACATTAAACCACAATGAAATTAAGATGACGTATTGAACCAAAAATAAATATATGCAACAAGCAAAAACATGATGTTTGGACGGTAAATGATGGGTTTCATGAGCCGATGAAAGAGTGCAAGTAACAAATCGTATAATTTCATTTTATTAATGCTAGGATTAATGGTAGCAAAGCATTGTAACTTAGTAAACATGGCAGTATTTTATAAATACTATCGTCATCGGATATCGCGATTCAGCTGTTCGACAGAAAACGATATCGGCGCATGTTATTGGCGCATACATTTCATGAAAATCTTTGATCGTGTACGACCGTGAACCAACTTCTTGTACAATATCTTGGTCGAATCTCGCCGTTCAATTTATGGTACAAGATCCTGTACAAGAAATTGTACCGTGTACAACGGCCTTAAGGCAATTTGGAATTAATTTTACTGTTTTTTATCAAAAAACACAAAAGACTAGCGGAATTTCCCATAAATATTTGTGCACATATGCACATTGCATCAAAGAGGAAGAAAAAAGTTGGCAACTTTCCATTAATGGCAAATACGTGTACACTTGTTTATCTCGCTTCATTATGCAATAATCTTTTTTAAAAGAAGCATTTTAAGCACTCCGGTAATGCACGAGAGTAAAATGACGCTATCCATTACGATAAATTCTTTAAACTTTACACATTCAGTACCGAATACACTGATTTTCTTCATCAACGAAGGTTATAAGCCGGTTGTGAAGTTTTCAGTGGTCAAAAGAGAATATTTCACCACCATCATACGAACTCAGACGCTGAAAAAAACTAGACGGCTAAACCCATATCCGATAGTTAGAGAGGGTTACACATTTTTTGCCAAGTACTACTAATTCCATATATAATGAGAATAATCAAAACAAATCCTACTACAGGTATTAGTGCCTCCCTCAATCATACTCTTAAGTTCACATCCTCAATGGTAAACATAAACAAAACTAAACATTTAAACCACCTACATAAATTAGAAAAACCAGCTACATAATTTTCTTGCCATCTGGCGACCCATTCTAACAATTAAGATGGCAACCTATTTCATTATTCTCAGTTTGGCTCATCCGAATTTCCGATACTCAATACCGATAAGGCACCTCAAACATAGGTATGTATTAATGGCGTTCCATAACTCCTTTCATTTGCCATTTATCCACAATTTTGTCACCTTGTGTAGTTTTTGGGTGTATGGTACACGTGGAACACCTTTCTCAAATTTACACTGTGATACAATCGCTTCTCCACCGAAAACCGATTAAAACTGCGATAACCTCTACGCCACAGACACAATATCCTCTGGAGTGAACACTTTTAATACCTAAATAAAATGTTAAGATGCGTTTCCGACGCACGTACTTTTCCAATATTTTGTTCAGATATCTTGTCTTGATTTATGTATGTGAAGCACACGCATGCCTAAACGTCAAAAAATAGACCTCTGCGGCAAATCACTGGAAAAATCTAATATCGAACGCTATGGAAACAACACCCTCAACTGCTCGTGTAACTGTAGAAAGTATTTTCATTGATTAGATTTCTTTTAGTTTCAGCAATCATAAGCATTGAGTTTCAGACTGCTTCTCGGTGACCCTTCGTATTCATTTGGTATTTGGCCTTTAATTTTTCGGTATCCAAAAATGTCTGGATTATCTTCACTTTTAATTTGAAAGCAATCAAAATTAACTGAGTTTTTTGGGCTGTATAAATTGAAAATTGAAAAATACTCTAAACGACCATATGAAAGCTTGTATAATATAATTTTCCTCTAAATTGAGATGTAAATGAGTTTTAACAAAGACAAAACATGAGTTATTACTATCATTCATCTATATGTACATACGTACCTATATAAAGTCATCTCACAATGCTGTTTATTCGCCTAATAACTCTGTTTCCTGGGAAGCTAAGTACCATTTCCAACAAAGGTTGTGGTGGGATTTCAAGCAATGACAGAATCAGCTCTTTCTCGAAGATTACTGTAAAGTAATTGCCAGATATTTGATAAAATCGTTCATATTTGAGAGTATGCTGGGACAACACAAATATAAGCACTTTTTTGTGTAAATGAGACTCAATGGTACCTTCATCACGCCATCTTTTTCATGAAAATCCTCTTGAAGGGCCCAGGACATAATAGAGGATTTCTCGTTGTTTCCAGGAGTTTTAATTCGGTAGCAAAGGCCATGGGCAGCTCTGAAACATTCTCATCTTAAACAGCTCACAGATATGGCTCTGAATTAGTAACTTAAGCATACGTTAAGTGTGGGATAAGGGGTTATGGGTGGCTCTAATGTCTCCCTCCATCTTCAATGCAAATTGTCAATTAAATGTCTAAGCTCCTTTTTCCTACTCCCTGAATAGTCTTAACAATGTAATACGCACGAAGGTAGCGAGTAACGATTGCTAACGAGAGCGAAGGACTACAACATTTTCTACATTCATGATACCTGAAAAAAATAAACTAAATAAGTACCTGGAAAGAGAAAGGGAGGGCGGGAAAAAATCCAACAGTGTACCCAAAGTATGTTATTTAATTCTTCCAAGGAGCTTCGAAATACGAAGACTACGTTGACTAACTTTAAGGAAAAGTTAAAAGGTTAAAATTTAAAAAACAAGTTCATGATAATGTGAACATTCATAAAGGAATTTTTTATGATGAGAAAAAACTTTTATTCCTCAGTAATATTATATGTATTATTTGATCATTCAGAGAATCATCATTTACCACAAAATGAAGCAATTGCATTACTTTTGGGTACACCCTTGGGACGATCCCTACCTTTGATGATTCATAACTTCATCCCCGTGATTCCTCCTTTCAATTCATTTGATCATCAATTCAGAGTCAATCATCCAGAACTTCATCCCCGTGATTTCTCCTTTCAATTCATTCAGATCATCAATTCAGATGCAATCATCCAGAACTCCTCCTAGACCTGAAATACGTAAGATATTACTTAACGTGATTTTGAAATATGTAACTTTGAAAAACAAAAAATGGAACCTGAGTTCATCATGAGTTGTGAATAAATAGCACTAAAATTACAGTAAAAAAACAACGCATCTGAGGATTTAACACTTGGTCAGGAATGCCTTGGCCCTGAGTATCCTCGAGGCCTCCAAGGCACTAGACCTTTGTGGGCACCAGAAAACCACTTATTCCTAAAGTGCGGTATGCGTAAAATCACAGCAGAGCGCAAAACTCTACCTAGAAATACTACAAAGGGCTCCACGCTTGACACTTCGCACTTCACGTAAATAAGGGTTTCACCAACGCTTACATTGCACTGTTATAAATACGCTCTGCGCTCACTTCACCTTTCACATGATACAAAGCGATGAATTGAGACTGGACCCCCATCCGAAGGCAAATATAACTTTAAAAAGTTTCTGATATAGCAACTTTTCCACAGTTTCTTTGCCAATTAATGAGAATAACACCTCACATCTCAGCAGTAGGTAGTTACGCCCCAGCTCCCACGGGAAACTATTACGCCTGAATGATGAACTACCAATGTCTAAAATCCAACAATAATATGACAATCGTCATAATATTGTTGGACATAACAATCGTCTTTCATTGTATTGTAACTTAAGCCATGTAATTGCAAAAACTAAAGGAAAACTACGATGATGATATAACAGCTGCACAGATTGTTCCTTAAGGCAACATAACAATTTCCCGATGGCACTGGCAACGTCAAAAGTAGGACATAATCACTCTCTTTGGTCGATCAAAGCCTCGTCTCCGCCTTTTCCATCCATCTACAAGTGGCTGATCTCATAAGATTTTTGTTACGCGATTCAACTCTGCCATTCTTATCCTCGCTTCTGCGCCCTCTCACACTCTCTGCCCGTTATTCCAGCTCCTGTTTTTAATCTCGATGTCAGACAAGGAAGTCCCATCGTGGTAGTTCCGTGCCAAATGTGTTGATCGAATCAAGATCATATAGATATGAAAATTTGTTTCTCTGTTTTTGAATGGATTTTTCTTCCTCTCCTGGGTAAATTTTCCACCGCAAATAAGCTTTGTAGCGATAATAGGACTGAGGGTTCGAAAACGAAAGAATATTTAGCTGTTCTAGTCCTGTTGAGAACGATCATCATGCATGCATGCTTTTATGAATTCTATAAAGGTTTACAATCCAGTAATAAGCGAGCAGATACCTGTAACAAAAGTTTTTGAAGGTATGCAATAATACATTTTTACACAATTGCATCAGATGCAATGGAGGTAAAGGAAAATTATAAGGATAATCTTCAATGTTATGGAGGCAAAAAACTGATAACACAATCATGAAAATGGAACTCTGCATAATTTTTAACTAAACTTTGGTGTTTTCCGAAGCATTGCGTTAAAAGATTACGACAGAAAAACATTTGGGTAATTTGATAGGTTTCATGTTCAATAAAATATAGATCTTATGAAAGGGTAATAATCCATTCACTGACCATTTCGCGTTAATATACATGCAAACCTGAGAGTATGAATCGCAAGAGCTTATAAATTTATACTTAATAATATATCTCTTATATTCATAAATAATGATGCGATTAAGGAGAGTATACTACTTACTTTGAAAAGCAAAACTCATATAGACTAAATGAATGCTAGGCATGAGATATAATTCAAATACAATAACTTTATTCTTTAAACTACAATGATATTTAAACCGGAAGCTTATATGTCTAAAAATTACTATTTTAATAAATATATGAAAAATAGTCTCTCAGAGAAATTAGCATTTACGATTAAATATTAACCGATGTAATTTCTAAAAGTTATAGCCATCAATCTATTCGATGCGGTACTTAAAAACGTTTGAACAATAGGGTAACAAGTATGATCGTAAAACAGCGTGAAAGACTATAGTACATACAATTAGCTGGCAGTGAAGCAGTCAAGTTACTTCCTCTCAGTATGAAAGAATTCCACCACATATGATACTGGGTTACTCATTAAAGTACATACAAATGAAAAGCATAGTGAATTACGATTTAAGCCAAAAGAATTGAGTAGAGAGCTGCGTCAAATCAATCTCAGGGTTGCTAACTGATGGTGATGAAAAAATGAAAACAAGATCGATGAGGTCCTTCTCATAAAATTATTCAGGAGAGTCTGTTACTCGCATTCTGTGATTCCAGCAGATTTAGCAATTCCGCCACTCACTTTTTATTCTCAAATACCTTCCTCAATGAAATTAGGTGCTAAATTACTGGGATAAAGATTCGACACCTGATTATTGGTTAAATTGCTTGAAGAAACTCCCAAATGCTTTCCTCAAGACGATGGAAAGATTTAAAAAACATACTTATCGCGTATCGCAATATAAAAATTACCTTCACACTTTTGAATCCATTGACGAAATTGTTCATTGACCAAAAGTGAATTGGTGGAGTTAAAATATTATCAAATATTGAGGTGAGGCAAAATATTTTACGCTTTCTACTATCAGAATTTCTACTCATTAATACTGAGATGTAGAGTTTCAATAGTTTGTAATCGAGTGTTTTAATATTGAACATGGGTAACATTATTTCAGTTACTCAAAAGTAATATGAATTAATAATTAGACTGGTCAGACCGCTCTGGAAAATAAATGCCAACAGTTCATTCACCCAGCAACGAAGAGAGGGCCATCCCAAATACGACCTGATGGAAAACAATCGCGGTTGGAAACTGTAATTGCAACTGTGGAATACAAAGGATCTCGTGGCGACCTGGGCCAGCGCATCGTCCTCCCACTCAATTACTAATCCACGTAACAAGAACACCCCAGCCCTTACCCCTCCGACTGTCCGCATTCTCTCCGCATGCAGCATCAACCCTCCTCCTTGTCTTCAATTGCCCCAGCCCCATTACATTGCCAGCGCATCACTCCCCACGCCCTTTTAAAATCCCGATCACCATGCGGCAGGAAAGTAGAGTGGACAAGGGCGCCAAAAGATAGCGCTGAAATAAAGAACATCGACGGCGCGTAGACAAGCCCCCTAAAGTTAATTCTCATGTCGAATTGGCAACGGAAGAAACGCGTCAGAGATAGAAGAAGAGAGGGTAAGAGATTGGAATAGAATGAATGAGAGAACGAAAGGGGAGAGAGAGAGATGAGAAAGAGAAGGTAGTGGAGCTCGAGGGAGGGGGGGATCCTTTCGGGGAATGAACGAGCGAAAAGAAAAAGAAACAGACGGAGATACTCCTTATCTAAGGTGGATGTGAGCTTCCGTTTGGTTTCTTACCCGTCTGCGAAATAAGAAAAAGAAACGGACGTGTGCGATCCGGAGGTATGGGTGCTGCAGGATGAGCTTTCCACCTCCGACACCCCCAACCCCTCCCTACGTCGATACGGGTTGTTCCATCAAGGCGGTCGCCCACGGTGGAGAACTTACCGCATCGGACCGTCTCTAATTGGGCGAAGATGCCCTTCTCGGCAGAAAGCGCACTCCGCGGGAAAAAAGTGGCGGGGGAGGGAGGAAGAATCGCAAAGGGCATGTCTCCGGAGGGGAGGTCCCGAAGGGAGTTACACAGAGGCACGGCCCACTCTTCACCCGCCTCCCTCTTCGAGAAGTAGTGTGAGATAGCGATTCTGGGGAGGGCAGGGAGGGGATGAGCGCATATTTGCGGGTGCGAGAAAAGGAGAAGGAAAGAAAGAAAGGGAGGCGGCAATTTAAGTCAGGACGACGGGAGAGAGAGAGAGAGAGCAGCAGCAGAGAGGGAGCCAAAGAGTGCGTGTGACAGGGACTCTTAAACTGCCGTCTCTCTCGACCCTAGAGGCTGGTTAAGGTAAATAAGGTCCTGTGTCACGGGCAAGGTGAGGGGGAGGGGACGCGAAGTGGATATGTGGGAAGGAAGAGGGGATAAGCGGAGGTCAGGCGTAAGAGACGGTCGGACGGCTCTGTCACGATTCCACGCGAACAGAAACGCACGACCTGCCCACACCACGTTAAGCGCCCGAGACGAAGTGAGGAATTTGAATGTGAAATATCGTATGGATTGCTCGCGCGCCAGTCGGCGGAACGCCAGAGTTGGCTCAGACGCGTGAGGAATCTAAAAAAATCTGAATAGGTATAGGGAATTCCTTTGCCCACACTTGATTTGTAGGTGAATTGGAAAGCACTATCATACACGGATATGATCCCTTGATTTCCAACTGCTATATTTTTTATTATTTCCCGATGAATTGCACTTGAGCAGGATTATGGCCTTGAGCATTCAAGGGTGCTCTAATGCACTCGTTAAACGGAATTGTAGTAAAGTGGATCCAATGGTATTCGCAACCACGTTCGGAGTCCTTTTTTCGCCTTGTAACAGTGGGTATGCGTGATACTTGTAATCTAATTTGACGATGCTTGTATAAGCTTTCACCATCGAGATTTAAGAACATTATTTTTGGAGACATTAAACCTCGTAGTCATAAAATTCCAGCTTGATGTTTCACATTAAAATACCTACGTCTTTCTATTTTTTTGCAGTCTTCTTGAGGTCAAAGCACTAACATTTGCACTAATTTTCTACATTATAGGACCAAGTAACTTGGACAAGCAACCTAACTAGTACTGATTTCATACAGCGGAGCGTAAAAATTCGACCAAGTATAAATAATTTTTACTACTAAATCGTGCTATCTCGTAAAGATATTTATTCATTAAAAGCCTCTTGTGGCGCGTTACAACACGCTGTAAAACAGCATCCATTTAATTTCTACGCCCTGCAGTTTTACAGAGAGTTTTTAGTTCTGTGACTGTCAAGCCACATGTATGTACCAGACCACGGTGAAAACTATAGAACTGTAAGTGAGCTAAGACGAAAAACACCGTTGGTGGTGAAAGTGTACCCTTAAAACGTTATCCGGATTTAAAAAAATCTTCTTGACCCTAGCGTCAAGATTACTGCCATAAATTTAAAATACCTTTTGATGGTTATACAATTAAGTACCCTTAGTAATAGAGATGACGGCAAAAAAGCCATTCTTATTGTCATGAACAACAGATAATTTATTACAGGTAAGATATTTTCGTAACTTATGCCAGTATTACAAATCAAGTTCTCCAATATAAAATTTTCTTTCAAAAACTTGGCACTGGAAACTGATTATTTTTACCACACAATTCCGTTCAAAAAAACTTAATTGATGCTCTTCGCCCACTATACGATGAGCATAATAAATATGGGTACGATGAGCATAATAAATATAGGGTATATTTATATCAAACATTCATCTTCTGCTGCAAGCAAATACTGGAGGTGCAAATTCCATAGAGAATGCTCTGCTCGCCTAACCTCCACTGTCGATGATGAAGGAAACATTGTTGTGAAAAAAGGCGATGATGTGGAATCCCACAATCATGCTCCAAATCCAGAGGAAGTTCAAGCTCTTAAATTACTAACGAGCATGACGAGGCAAGCGTCCGAACACCCGGATGAGCCTCCCAGTAGAATCATGAGACGTTTGCAAGATGCTCCGAAAGCAGTTCTAGCTCAACTTCCCGAAAGAGAAAATATTCGGAAACAAATTCAGCGTGAGCGCTTAAAACAGTTACCTACAAATCCAACCTCAATGGAAGACTTAGAAGAAATTCCAGACAGGTATCGAATAACTAAAAATGGAGAAAATTTTTTGCTGTATGATTCTTACGAAGATAACAGTTATACTACTCTTGATGCTCGAATTATAATTTTTTCAAAACTCATAATTTAAGACAACTTTTCAAATCACAGACATGGTATGTCGACGGCACCTTCAGTGTAGTGCCAACTCTTTTTTTCCAACTCTTTGCCGTAATGGGTTCAGTGTCTGTACAAGGTGAAACTACCATTACATTACCCCTGGTATATGCGTTAATGCAAAATAAAACTCGGTCATCTTATTCAAAAGTAATCGAAGTGATAATTTCAAAAGCGGAGAAAGCTGGCATCCGAATTCAACGTCCCTCGTCCGTTATGACGGATTTTGAGGTGGCGATAATCAACGGAGTACAGAATCATCTAGGTAATAATATAAAATTGTGTCTGTTTCATCTGTGCCAGAGCGTATACCGGCGCGTCCAAGCGGAAGGGTTACAAGTTGATTATCAAAACCCAGATGATAGCTCCATACGAGATGCCTCTAAAATGATGTGTGCTCCAAGCTTTGTACCAGTTGACGATGTACTAGAAGTTTTTGATTTATTTGCGGATCAAGCTCCCGAAAGTTTCATAAATGTAGTAGATTACTTTGAGGTGACGTATATAAGAGGTCGCGCAGCCAGAGGAAGAAGGCGAGCTGTCCCGGTTCGCTATGCACCTGCTTTATGGAACCATTATACCTCAGTTCTGGAAGGGACATCAAGAACTAACAATGCCTCTGAAGGGTGGCACAACAGGCTTCAGTTGCTAATGGGAAAGAAACATCCAAGTCTCTATGCTTTCCTAGTTGAAATACAACGAGAACAAGGAGATACTGAAACAATTTTAAGCCAAATCTCCTTGGGGCAGCGTGTACGAAGAATGCCAACTAGCCATTACCAAGAAGTTGATCGTAGAATTTTCAATATGGTAGCAAATTACGAAGTTTGTTAAGAAGATGGCACTGTCCTTGAATATTTAAAAAATTTAAGTTACCATCTCCACGTTTATACGTAAAAATTGATATAAAATAAAAATAATTTTGGCATATTTTATAATTGGCATTTTAATTAAGTGGCATTTAAGGCTTTTGGCACTTGTGGTCTTTGGCACTTTCAGTTTGGCACTTTTGTTCTGGCACTTTTGAATTGGCACTTTCGTCCCAAAAGGGACTCATAGAAATAGGCGTTGGAAAATGGCTAAACAAGTTCTATTCGTAGATACTACGACAAATAAAACCACGATAAATTTTATTCAAAGGAGACAAAAATACGACATTCGAACTTAGTGATTCAACGTCAAAGTCTTTCAGAGTCAAAATTCTACCCTGAAATTGTTCGTTCCTGCATGTGACTTACAGTATTTCATTTGACCTTGTTCTCTCGTAAAAGAGAAGTATAATTTCTGTCATGTGATCTTATAAGAGTATCCTATAATGTTAAAGCTGCCAATGCATAAAATTACTGCTGAGTAAAACACTCATAATCGGCCAGAAATGTTTCATCCTACGACTCTTTTTTTATTTGAATTTCATACATTTCACTTATTTGAAGGCATCTAAGTAAAAAAATTGTATTTCTGTGAGATCGTGCTCTCCATAAATTTAATAGGTACTTCAAAGAAAGAAAATAAACGAGAAGAAAAATAACTGGATGGATATATTTACATTTTTAAACGCCAGAAAGGTGAGCCAAATGAGCCATCGGCGTGGTTCTTTTATAATTTCAAATCCAGCTCCTCGGTTATTGAGTAGTTGCGCCAAGCAAAAATAAGATAATTTACTAAAATGATAGCACTTTAATTTCACATAGAAAAAACGAATCACTCGTGAAAGGGTATAATGAAATCATCATCGTAATAAATACATATTCTTGATTCTCTCAGATATAGTTCAGGAGTAAAATAGCGTCAAACGCCAATGGCTCTGAATCCCTTTTCGACTCTCGTCCATAAATTAAAGCGTCCCTCGGAGACATCTTCCGCAAGATGGGGCGGAAGGAGAGCACTATTTTTTTTATCCTCGACCGAGATGACTGTATTCATTTCGCGATCGATCAGATAAAACGCACTAATATTCTGGGCCCATTATAAGAGGGTTGCGCACTTAATAGACCGTCCCCCGGAGCGACGGGCGCGTGTTAGGCAGCGCGACGAGACCACCGAGAGAGCGAAACGGGAGTTGATCTTCGGGGGTTGAGGTATGGGAAAGAGAGGGAGGGAGGGAGACCACCGGCTCTCCACTCCCACACAGTCGGCATCCAATCTCCGCGGATAGACTCCTCCACGCGCGTCCTCCACGCAAGCGGTCCCTTCCCTATCCGCAAACACTCCACGCGACCGAATTAATTCCAGGGCGCCCCTCCCCTCACAGACAAGCGCGACCTGGCACCGGCGAAACCAAACACGCCACCCAGCCCGAATCCCAATAATCAGTCCACGCCCAATTCCTTCCCTTCCACCCCCCTCTGTGTTGCTGTCGACTTATCATCTTAATTATCTCGCAGGGGAGCTACCAAGAACGAAATATTTGAGACCGTGACGATCTGCCATTAATAAAAGTCGAGATTGAACTCATCAAAGCAGATTGGCTTATGCAACAAACAGCAAAACCAATCGGCAGTATGTATTTGCTTTCTCCACCAGACGAATATCACGGCTATCGGTATGGGGAGGCCTAATTCTTTACACTGAAAGCACTTCTTAAAACTCAATGAGAGTAACTCATATACATTTCATTGCGTACAAACCGCTGAGATATTAATAATCACCTAACAGCATAAATTTATGATTTACTAAATATGCCTCAAAAAATGTTTTGATCGATGAAGGTACAATATAATTACAAGATGATGTTAATAATTTTTATGGTGAAATAAATGGAAAAAAGAATCTCTTCATAAACTTCATCAAATCAACGATCACTACCATCTTTTCGGCTTCTTATAAGCTTTTAAGTAGCTTCTATATTCTCTTTCCTCTAGCCCTGAACATTATTAAAAATCCCGGAGTCAATGAAAAAAACAATCTTGGAGTGAGTACCCCAAAATTTAATTTATTTTTCATCCAATTACGTGGCTAGATAATTAAAACAAAAACTAAGAAACCACTTCACTTTTAAGACAATCAAAAGGTTGTCACGACATATTATTCTCCAACTACAGGAGCTAACATGTTAACAACAGCAGGTATTGGTTTTCAGGCAACCGCCAACCTATTACATACACTGCACAGCAAAATACATGAGGATCTATAGATCTGTGCAAACAAGAGAAAAGCTGAAGAATGGGAGGCAAAATTGTGACCAATTACCAGTAATGCATTAAAAATTAATACAATCATCATCATAGCAAATAACTCGGATGTCAAGGGTGCAAGAATCTTTTCTGATCCTATAAGAGATAAAAGCTTCTAGGAAACGATTTTTCTAAATATTAAAATCAATTGGCTAAGATACAATGTTAATAATATAACTTAAGTACCTTTTACACGCCAAACAACTCCTACCAGTACCTTAGGTACCTAGGCCTTCTTAAGTGACCAAAGCGGTAGGTCGCTAACCCTACGATCTGGTAAGTCAAAGGTCATGGGTTCGGATCACGCTTTGGCATGTATTTTGTGTTAGGTTTCAGGTTTGGCTGAAGAATAGGTTAGATGATGCGATATAATCTAAGAAGTTGGAGCACCTATAACTTTAATTAACTACTAATGCCTCCTTGGGTCATAGGAAGCATGTATTTGGTCTCCGAAACAGAGACGTAGTAAAAACAAGTGACACAAAAGTTGGTTCTCCGCTTCCATTGGGCTGAGGCTTACTTCGCTCGTTTTTTTCGGAGCCAGGAGTAAGTGGAGGCGGAGGAGGAAGGGCATGGGGAAATTGATACGTGACAACGCGTGGCCTGTCCTCATCCGGGACTCATTAATCAAGCGTCCTTTCGCCTCGAGGACCCACTCCATCGGCGGTAGAGTGGGTCGGTCGCCGTAGGCTGGGATTCCAGTGCCTATGGATAGGAGGCCGTCCCTCCCCGAAGAGGGCCTTCCTCGCTGGACACGAGAGCTAAGGAGGGAGAGATAGCGTCTCTTCATCCCAACAGGTAGGAATTAAAGTTATACGGATGGCTTAATGTATGTTTTATGTACAGTTGTGACCGGTAAATTTATTCGAATTTGTTTCCTCTTTCTCTCCTAACCCCTCATCTTCTCTGAGTCCCCTCGGTTTTCTTCTCCATACTTTTTATTCCACTTATTTATTCTTCATCCATTCAAGCGGTGACATTTCTGCTTTTCAAAATGAGATGCCGCGGAGGGATGATTTCCATCCACGCTCGAAAACATGATCCTCCACTTTTTTTATTATTTTTTAACTTTACCAAATTTCAGGAAAATGAGATTTTACGAATTTCATATGTAAATTTCGACCAAGTTATAAGTCATCATTACGTCACGAATAAATCTATAGAACACGTGTTGCCGTCTTATGAGCCAGCCACGTTGATCATCTGTCACGAGGGACACGAAACAAGTTAGGTTTTCCGCTTATTGTAGGCGTAGACATCGGAGATATCCACCATTCGACTGATGGATCACTGCAACAGCAAGAGAAAATATTTCGGAATTAAGTGGGTGACATCAAGGGTAAAAATATACCTGGTCAAGTGAGTATCAGATAGTAAATTGGATACTTTTGACGATGTAATTCAGTCCTCTTACTTTTTAACAGATCATCCTAAAATTGGCCTAAAACATAGGACTTTCCACCAAATGCGATAAAAAGTAATACGTGTTATGTATCTCTGGATATATTCCACCGACTTTCAATTTCTATCATAATAAGTGTATAATAGGATAAGTTCTAGGTTCAAAATTACTAGAAGTGTACAATAAGAATATGAAAAATCAAAATCAAAATCAATGTAAAAAAAATTCTCAGAACATAAATTCTAGTCAAACTCAGCGGACGCATTTAACCCAGCGAACAAATATACGGAACCTTTGAAATTTCCTTGATAAGGAAATTACAGATTACATTGTAAATATTACTTTTAATGCTATCACTTCTGACCTTGCGATGGTTACATAAATAAAAATCAAATAATGCCTTTGACATAAGTGTCTTTTACGTGCCAAAGCTGTAATGCTCTCAGTTCTTGGAGACAAAAAATGCTAAAATCTTCAATTTGCATATTCTTTTACAATATGAAGCTATTTCGAAGCTTTATTCTTACTTTCCTATTATAATTGAACTAATTATTCCTTGGAACAATAATGGAACCCCATTCATTACCTATTGAAAGTAGGGAAATCCTTGTGGTATTCCACTGCGGTACAATAAATCTCTGCTAAATTCCAATCTGATCTTTTTCTCTCCAGGTACATCACATTACAGAAAAATAAAAAGAGGACCGTGATCACAGCAATAGCTTCCATAGCATACTGACGAATGTTTTCCCAAGAGGAAGAGGAAGGATGCACTGGAAGAGAGAAAAAGATACAAAATCATCAACAGATACAAGTAACAGAGGTCGTGTGCTCATGAGTTTGCAACTAGTATGGAATAGAGCAACTACCTCTGAAAGGAGCTGAGCCAGTGGTTATCAAAGGAAAAAGAGAGTTGATTCAAGAATAAAATATAAGTAATTCATTATCTCAAAAATCATTTTTTTCTGAAAACAGAAAATTCACCAGAAATAACCCATATACTATCTTATCAAATTTTATGACAGTCACTTCGCAAGCAGCTGAGAAGAACAGACCATGCATTAGTAGTAAGGGAACTATTGGGTTGACCCACCAAGCTGCGTAACCATATCACAGTATTTCATCATAGACTGCAATCAAACCCCAAATTACCTTTCAGAAAATGTTAATTTTGGTGAATGAAACTAACAGACCATTCATTAGTACTATATTGCTAGCCACGGATATAATCATTACAATTGTCCATTCAAATTTGCCAGTTAAAACGAAGGCAGATGCAAGTAACCGTCAGAATTCTCTTTCAGTGGACACGGCACTTTTTATGTACTTGGTTTAAAAAGATGAAAAAATACTTCGACGGTAGCGTAGTAAATTCAACCAACACAGCAGGAGAGAAAATATTTCGAGGGTAATATTTTTCTGCGCTCAGAAATTTGACGGGGCTTGTATCGCTCATTTCACTTCCTTCCACGCAGATGCCCGGCAAACGCCTTGAAAATATGGACTGCAAAATTCCGCCCGTTCAACTTCCCTTCGTCGTTCCAGTCCCTCGTACTACCATCTACTTACTTCCCGCACCCGTACCCCACTCCCATTCATGCCTCCCACTCCTTCATGAGGCACCCACTCACACCGGAGGCTCAGGTGTTCTCTGCAGTCGCAGTTTTGCCGTGTGGGCTGCGCATCTTTTAGGAAGGCTTCCCGCCGGTGGTGATGGGTACTAGGGGCGTGACCGGCGGGAAACGGAAAGGGTGAAAGAATGAGAGGGTGAGGTGACTCGGAGGTGAGTGATTTCTCTTCAGAGCAGAACGGGTCGAAGGTAGGAGGGGTACTTCTAGAACCGGCAGATAGGAAGGGTACAGAGAGAGAGAGAGAGAGAGAGAATATGGAGGTAAAGTTGGGTGAGCACGCAACGTCGAACACCTGAGACTCCGCATGAGATCTGATCGTTGACGCGAGGGAAAGATGCTGGAATGACGTGACGGAGGCTACGGCGTAAAGCGAGGAATGAGTTAGTTGAGGAAAGGAGATGAGGGCATGGGACATGGAAGGGGTAATGGATTGATCATTGAGACTTTTTCCTCTCTATTTTATTATGCTTCTTTTGCGAGCGAAAAGCAGTGTTTTTTTCCTCTGCACATCGTCTTTGTTTTTTATGGGTACCCCCTCCCCCTTACACTAGGGCGTGAAGGAAATCAGGTTAAGTAAATGAGTGATTCCGAGTGATTCGAATTCCAATGATGGAACGACTGAGTGACGAAAGGTAGGGAGAGGCGTGAGCAATCGCACTGGGAAACAGCAATGAGCTTAGCTCGACCGCCTAAGGTCGCCTCGTTCGTTATGCGAGTTGAATCTAACCAGGCAATCTCTAAGAGACACGTTCTCATCATTTGTTTAGCCTGGTGCTCACTAGCAGCGCAGTGGTCGATTCATTGAGCTGCAAATGAGTAGCAGGAAAAATAAAGGAGGCGAGCCGTTGGTAAGCCATCACAACGATGAGTCTTTTCCCACCTATTTCAGACCTTCGTGCAAGTCGAGCATTGAGATCTCCGGAGTATGGATGCATGCTAGTCTGCTAATGAAGACAAAGTACCTTTAAGGTCATTACTCTTGTTCCGATAAGCGGGCCACATGCGATACTTCCAACGTAGAGAGTGGAGACTTGCGGGCATTATTTTTCTTGAGGAAGGAAAATAATTGCCTTTGCTATTAGATGTACGGGGCATTTTATATTTCTGCATGAGAACAACCTAATTTTCAGTATGGGTATTTCCAACGATCATGTATGTACGAGTATGCAGCATAAATAAGGTAATCTTATTTTCAGAGTGGAGACAATTTAGCTAATGAGAAAGGGTGCTATGAATTACGAATTTCCAATTTACGAATTTCCAAGGTCGAAAAAGTAAGAGGAGCTGTAGAAGAAATAAAAATAAATGGAAATGTATTGCGTTGAATTAAATAAGTTAAACGTCCTAATGCAGAATGAGAACAATTTAAAAGCAATTCAGCTGTAAAAAAATTAATTCAAATCATTGAGAGTAGAGTAACGCAACAGAGTAAAATAAGTATAAAAAATTCTGAACGCGTCATAAAATAACACACAAAAATAATTTTTCGAGCAAAGTCAGTGCATTTTTACTATTATTTTGCAGTTTAATAATAATACTTGGAAGGTATTTAAAATTCGCCATAGAAAAATGGATAGGTAGCACATAAAACTCGATAAAGTATAGTACATCTCAGTTGCATGCAGGGTACATGTACGCATTGCTGCCTTACACCCTCGATTTGGCTTGCAGGGTTATCCGGAGATGTAGATGAATTGTTCAATTGAAATTAGGTCAAGCACAGGACCGCCCCTAGAGCTTGCGGGGCCTCGGGCAACTATGAATTGCGGGACAGGAAAAATACAGCAATTAGAACCTTGAATTATATAAGCAATTCCTTTTATATTTTATTACTATTTTATAATTTATTACTTTTTCTTTTAATAAAAAAAATAATTCCTGGGACTGATGGGGTCCTCCGAAGTACGGGACCAATGGAGGCGCGGTGTCGCGGGACCAATGGAGACGCCCCTCCGCTTGCTAGGCTCAAAGGGCGCTATTAACCAAGCATATGATAAGACTAGGGCATAGCAGAACAGAAATGACTCGCTCTAATAGGTGGCAGATGTACCGGATAAACATCTTTTGGGCTATAAGACGCTAGCTAAACCAACTTTTGAGTTTCATAAATCTTAAAGAATAATCACACGATTAATTTCATTAATCTATTGTAACCCTCTACAGACATTTGTCTCAATTTTCCAGTTTTCTTGCAATCGCCCTTACCATCACATTCGTCCTATCATAGATATAGAGAGTTTTTGTGGTGGTTTCGCTTTTCCCCTCTGATCTCCAGCTACCTACCTTCGAAATGCAACTGGAGCGGGTATAACCACTTAAAAGCGTCTTTTCTGCTGTCGAGTTGTTTACTTTCAACTATTTTGTAGTACTACAGTACACCACCATTTAAGTTACACAGCGACATATAGATATAAAGTCTAGGAAAAATTGAAGTAATTTCCGCATCGAGGGATTTAACCAAAACATATTAATGAGAGTAACATATGATATGTGATCTTCTTTCCCTTAATACTAAATTTTACGATTCTATAAAATTATTAGCGAAATTTCAAGGGGTACGGGACATATCACCTCTTTAGCTAATATTTTTCTCTGCCGTAAAATCATTAGGGGACTATTATTACAACACATGGCATTAATTGCGGAATCGTGTATACAAACATTTTATGCTGGGTACTTATCCCGAACGAGACGGCTTTTGGGAGCTTTCCAAAAGGCAAACACGGGGATATAAAAAGATTGATGAGATGAATTTTTACAAGATGGTTTAGCAAAGGAGACATTTAGGACGTTACGATTCCCTTCCAATCCATCAGTATCTTGTATTGCAGGGAGCGAAAAAAGTAAAGTGATTTCTGTACATGAGCAAGATAATTAGAAACTGGGAAACTTGGAATAATAAAGTTTCGAGTTCACCTAAATCAAGAGCGGATCCAGACTGATCTCCTGGAGGGGGGGGGGGAGTTTCCCCCTTCCTCCCCTCTCCCCCCTCCCACCGTGGATCCGCCACTGACTGATATAAGAATTCAACTTGACCTCAAGAGTTTAAAATTATCACAAAATACATAGCGCTATCTAAATTTGAAAAGATATATAAATGGTAAAATCGTATTTGGCTACTCAAAATACATTGGGCAGTGGGCCCAATTCACCAACCTATAGAGCATATTAAGAACTTACGAGTATGCTCAACAGATTTTTCCGACCGGTCCATTTCTCAGCTATACATATACACCTACTACAGCGATCGCTAAAGTGTTTGTTTGGCTACGTTCACAGCCTTTAGCATTTAGCTAGAAAATTAGCACGTAACATATCGTGTAAAAAGCAATTTCCATAAATGTAACCAGCATACAAGAGTTCATGCAAAAGATACTGAGAATCCAAAGGGAGAGCTCAGGATCTGGAGCCGTGGAATGACTCCTATTCCTAAACGCCAAAGGTGGAAACGCTTGACGCTACATCCAATTGATGGTCAAAAGAATAGCGGCAGAGCATGTGCAACTGCCCGTGTCGACGCCCCCGCAGGCCGTCCTACGCAACGAAGGCACACGACGAGATGCATTCTTAAACCGCTGCCGTCGTCACAAAGAACTCCGCGCGTCCAGAGTAGGTGAAATAGGTGCCGAGAAAGCGAGTGGGAAGACACACGTAAGAAAGGAAGGAGGCGCGAGAGGCTGAACGAAGAGAAGAGAGGAATTATCGCGCCATGATTTCGCATGGAATGGGAAGATCCGAGACTCTCCAACGATCCCGATACCGCCCAAAAGCATCGATAATTTCGCATTTCACATTCCCCTCAACGTCGTAGCAGTTGTTCTGGGGAGGCTACCGGCAGCTAAAGTCATCGGTGTCATTTAGGAATGGTGCGTGATTTGCTCTTTTCAGGTAACGGAAGAAGCGTGCAGAGAAACCCGGCATCGACAGTAACTACTCTTAACGACATGCGTCAAGAAGCCCTCCACTCAAGGTCCAATTAGACGGACAGAATATTGAGATTGAAGTGCTAGCAGCACTGAAGTGAGGGGAGTATATAAATGAAAAATATATCATAGTAAAAATCATATCAAGTATGTATCATAAAAATTTTATATCATAGTGTATACTATTGGCATCGATGAAAACTCGAATTCCAACTTCTCTAATAGGTATTTCCGATTTGCAAGGTTTAGAAACTTAAGTCCTTACAACAGTCCCTTAATCCTCGTAAAAATACATTTATGCACAGAAGTGCGCATAACTATTTTTAAGCCCATCGTAACAAGAACATAACCATAGACTCATAACCCGCAAACTTTCAAAAATAAAGAAGGCCAGGGGCATATCATAATTCTCACAATCTCGCCGTAACTCCACACGATATTTCAACGGTAATTGTATCCCTCATACCACCCTGTGAACTTTTTCTATACTCACCAAATTCTGTTAAAATTGATACTCCGGATTTTCTAGCACCCCCTTCCAAACTGTAACCGAATGCGTCGTGAATCTTTTTTTGCCTGATATCTATTCATTAATTGTGCTTTGCCTCAATTTCTCAATTTCAATCTTCAACCTCAATTTCATCTACTCCCCAAATGATCGAATAGCAATAGCTTTTCGGCACATTCTCAGTCCAAAGTAGATGATAATTCATCCCTTAACCGCATAACCTCGAGGTAGCTTTCAGGGCACTAGACGTAGTTGTAGATCCTTTTTTATTCTTTATGCCACCACCAAACCTCTTGAGGAGTTGCGTCAATTTTATTTTTGCCAATAATTCCAGCATATAATTCTGAAATATATAGAAATAAAATGGTAATGAGCAAAATAATAGGAATTCAGGAGTTCAGCCAATAGGCTACTAATATCAACCATCTAATCTTGTTGAAAAATGAAGTTCTACTAAACCACGCTATCATATTTATGAAGAAATAATAATAATACTTCATATCAACAAACTTAATCGGTCAACAAAAGAATTAAAGGAATACCGCTATTACTTTCTTCACAGTATTTAAAGGTGACATACACTAATGGAGCCACATTGAATCCCCTCCGTTTCGAAAGCTTATATCATGCAATTAAAATGAATAATTAATATGTATCCTTAAGACACATAGCATAGTTCCGAGATTTAATAAAGTCCATTTTTAATATAATTTCACAACGTGCTTATTGGCTAATGAGTCGGAATGGTTTCGAAACTTCATCGGTCGAAAACCAAACTAAACTCCGGATAGAGTGACCTCAGGCCCTCATAATTTTTACCCTCGGAATTATGTAATGAAATCCAGAGCAGTGTAAAAATTAAAGCGAAATTAGGCACCATTCCTTATAGGCACTAGGAGCACATCCATCCCTAATAAGGCGCGGCCGAGGTGGGAGGATAAATACGGAAGATAAGTGGCTCCAAGTATAGACTCGTACTGGTGACGGATATCAGGTTTTTTAAGAGTTGAGAACAACTTAATTAATGCCGCCTCTCGAGACACGCTCTTGATCTGAATTCGAAAGTTTCAGAGAATTCGCACATAAATGAATGGCAAGAGGCTAAAAGAGAGGATCCAAATAAAAACCTGAATGTTAAATTGTGATGTAAAAAGTGTACGTCGCAGCGACGAAAGTGAGACTGAGATAGCAACGCCGGTATCTACCTCCTTTCTGTTTTCCCCCTCTCTTTTGATCTGCACAAATATAGACTATGCAATTCATCATTAATACTCGCTATCAATCCTAAGATTGGTCTGACGCAGTTCTCAAAAAGATTCTTCTATCGGCTAACCTCTTCATATTTAGATAAATATTACCCCTCCATTCACATAATTCCTTCTAAATCTTGCACCCCATTAATTTATACGATCCCTTCCTTTGCCGTGCATGCACATTGCATGGCAAATATATCAAGGTGATACTTCAACGGCGGGAGAAGTAAGCTCTCTTGGAACTCAAAATGTTTCAATATTAAATGGTGGTAAAAGGAAATTAATAGCATAGTTATTATTTTCTACGCTTTGAATCGTGCTACAATGTGGATGTAGCTCTTACAAGTAGAATTCTTACAATAAAATCAGCCAGGAGAAAAATGCATCCATTGTTTCGTTGTGGCTCAAGAAAACTCCCAGTAAGAGATTTGTTCACTCACGGAGTGGCTCGGAGTTCCAGGTGTTTTATGTGAGGGGATAACTAATTAAAAGATATGAGAGATGCTAGAAGTTGAGTGGAGAAAAAGCAAGGAAAGAAGGTGAGTAGAAAATGGCCTTGAAAAAAAACAAATGCGAACAAAGAAATGAAAACAGAGGGAAGCAAATACGGTGGGGGCGCAAGAGCAAGATACCAAAGAAAGGAAATGAGTCGAGTAAGAAGATTAGGGAGATAAAAACAACCAACAGGAATCATGCAGTAAGGTCAGAGGGTCGAGCGATTCATAGTTAGGTAGCGAATTAAGAGTCAGGCATTTGTTTTTAAAAGCCCCGCTAAGTGATGGGGGAGTGAGTGAGAGTCAAAGGAGCCAAGAGAGGAATGCAAGTTTTCGCGAGGGCTGTCAGAAAAAGAAAAAGAGAGGACTCGGAAAGACTCAGAAGAATCTCGGATGGTATTTGGCGTAAGAAGCTCAGAAGGAATTCGGCTCCCACTTGAAGCAAAGGACGCTTGCACGGAAAAGTGGAGCGCAAAAATATGTCTACCATGGATGCCAGACGGAAAGCCTTGATACAGTCGTAAGAATAACTGTCAAATGGAAGATACTAAATATAAAGTCATAAAACTGAAGCATCTCAAATAAAGATATCTTATGCACCGAGCATAAAATGTATTCTTATTTTCATAAAAACGAGGTTTCCACATTCAAGGCAGCTAACAATAATAATAATAAGCAAAGGATAACAAAGCTAAAGATTGTCCGTTATAATTCCATGCACCACATATCTCCTTAATCCGTCAATTTTTAATATGCATCAAGGCATTGAAATCGGGGAGCAATAATTGTTTCAAATTAGTAAAATTGAAAATGTCTGACAAATCAGATATACAATATAGCAACATTATCCACACATTAATGCATCAATATATAACAGATCCATACCTACCATAAAAAATGACTCTCGATTAATAATCAGGCAACTCTGACGGAGTAGAATCATAACTAACCTTTCCACGACAAGTGGAACTGCAAGAAGTTGAAGCGCAGTTTACATGGCGATACACATCATGCAACTAAAAATACTGATGCAAAAGAAGTATAATAACAAAATAGTAACAGTCATATAGTATCTAACGCTGAATGTTGACTCGATTTTAGCAAGATACTCCGAGCTCAACTGGAAGCAACTGAATGGCGTCAAGCCACAAACAGGTTTTAAAAACATTGTGAAGATCAATCACTGAATAAAAATCATTAAGACATATTCTACGCACGATATTCTAATAATGATGTTTGTTGAGGGCTCAAGAATAATCTGTTATCCCTGAACTGAAAATTTCCCGAAAAACAATATGAATGAAACGTGAAATTACAGCATTACACTTTATTTATCATTCCATGGGAATATTTGAGTAGGCGATTGGATCAGGTGTCAGCTCAGTAACACCGTCATGGCTACCTAAAGGACCACGGGTTTGAATCCTGCCTCGAGCTCGGATGCTGTGTGTTCAAAGGAACTGATTCTAGGGTATAAATTGTGATATAATATCAACATGTAAGGCAATTATTAAAAAGTCAACTAACTTCGGCCTTTTCCTCTTAATTGCGGAAGAACGCACCTACCCTCGTCAATTTAAATGAAATGGATGTCAATGCCGAGGTCAAAGACATTTTACCCAATCGTTTATCCTTGAAAGACAAACGTAAAAACGAGTGATGGCGAGATGACCAGATACCGAAGATAATTCTGAGGCAAAGTATTTTTGAGTTGTGCAAATGGACTTGATAACTCATTTGTGAGCCCGGTAGCACAAAAGGACACCTCAATTTCAAATTAAAAGTGCCCCGCTGATTAGAAGCACGACACTGTTCCGCTAGACTAATTTAAAAAAACCGAGGGGACTTAAATCAGCGTTTCATTGTTTTACACTCTGAACCCATCGAGTCGTAACTTAAAATGAAGAGAAAGTGAGAACAATAATAAAACGAGCCGACCAAATTACCGCCCTTAGGACAAGAAAGACAAAACAAGCGCAAGAAGGGAAGCCGGTAGTGATGCGGACGATTGGATGCTGTGGTGGCGAGAAGAGAGGAATGAATATGAAAAGGGTTAGAACGGGGAAGTGAAAGGGAACAAAAGACGAAGACGGCTCAGTTGAGAGGCCGAGGAAGTATGCACAGCGACGTGAATGGGACAGCGAACGCGTCTTATACGCCGCGGAAGAAATGAAGGGAAAGGGGTGAGCGTCGGGCGGTGGTCGGACTTAAAGACTGCGAGAGGAAGCCGGAATGCAAGAGTGCGAGCGGCAGCGAAAGGAAGACGGAACGCCGCCGCCCGGCTTAGAGTGGGAGCGATCCCGGAGAGATGAGTCAAGAACATTCTCGAGGATAGCCAGGAGAAACTGTGGATGAGAGAAGGGCGACCGATGTGGTGACTAAGAAGTTTTCATTTTATGTTTAATATAATTTTCCACATTTTCGGCACCTGAAATCCCAAAAATTCTCCCTATTTCAGTGCATCAACAGAATTTGACATAGCATCTTTCCACCGTTCGTTCAGAAATATTTACTGTCATCAGGTTGAAAATGATTAAGGCAAAGGAGGATATGACGTGAAGGGTTCCGAAGTGAGCGCGGAAATTGACCTTAAGATTCCTAATAGCAGAAAACCCATAGTAAGCTTACAGCAACGCAGCGAGAACCTCAAGAACATGCAACTTTCTAAGATGAATAATTGTTTTTCATATCGCATCAATATATCACTTTTTGCGAAAGATGAATAGCTTATGAGGATTTTGCCAGGAAATTAGCAATTAACAAACATAAATGAAGAAAAGCCTGTTGGTATTCCAATTTTAATTGCACCAATTCAATTAGTATACCTAAGGCATGAAATTAGTAATGGACATTAGACTGGTGACTTTTCTTTTCCTCTACCCGCGTACAGAGAACTTTCGCCCGCAACACACTTCAATAATTATAAAGCTAGACATGTTAGGTATCCAGTTTATGTCGTATTTTTTCTGATGTGAGGGAAAATAGAGATGAGTTTCTCAAGGTTTTATACACATGTTACATACATACATACTTGCGAGTCAACGTTCTATAAGAGTGTTCTAATATAATGGGGCTCGGGAGCGAGACCTAGAGGAACGGTTAGGCAGGGATAATGAAGGCGGACACAGCAACAGGCGGACGCCACTGCCTGGGGACAAGACTTGAGGCGCGCGAGCTAGGAGCTCACGGCGGCACGGGACAGAAAGGGAGAGGAGGTACTCATTCACGGTACATGCCTTCGTGCACAGAAGGCTGAGGGAACAAAAGAGGGGTGGCAGATGATAAAAAGAATGAAAAAGAGTGGTGGGAGAGATAGAGGAGGAGCGTACTGCGGCGAAGGGAGCGTGTTCCTAAACAACGCTTAGTAGCAACGCCACTTACCTCCAGGGATTCATTCCGGAAAATGTTTATTATACCGCGGCAGTTGAAATACGATTGAACTCCACCGGGTGACCTCTCAGGGAACGGATAAAGAACCTTTTACCACCGCTACTTCCTTCCATGCCACCCCCACGTATATCGGAGGCAACAACCATTAAAATAATAAAGGTTCATTAATTGTGCCCTTACTAGCCCAACACAGAATACAAATGGTTTCCGCGATAATATTCCGAAGAAGAGCATCCTTGGAAAGATGAGTCACGAGAAGAGTAAAACTCTACCTTCTCCATGGATAAACGTCAATGGTTGAATACATTTTCTGATACAGTCAACACAAAATAAATGAAATAGGTAATCGTTTTTAATGAAGTATCGTTTTTTATAGAAAAACAATCAACTGCAGCATCTACTAAAATAAGAATTCATATTTGTCATACTGCGGAAAATTTGACCATAAATTTTGAACTGACTTCTTACATAGAGCTAGGGAAAAATGATGAATCTGTAATGAACTTAATTAGACAGAGGAAACTCCTCAAAAAATACTATTTTCAGCAGCATTTAAGAGTATTTCCGAAGAAAAAGCTAGGAGAATATTTACGGCATTCGTTTAATAAGAAGTTGAGTCTGTGTTCATTTTTTCTGAACGAAAGTCGTGGATCGTAATCCAAGCAGACGTGACATCGCGCAAATATAGAGATAGGGATTGGTAGAGAAATACAGCTTAACTTCCTTAGTGTCCGGGTGATCACGGAAAAAAGGAGTGGTGCCAATTAGCCATCCCACAATCGACGAATTAATTCATCATCTTTCCATAATGATGCAGAGGACGGTATCTACATAGAATATATAGCAAACGCCACTTCTCTCGACTATTAAGAAGAGCCAACCAGACTCCAAAGTTATTAGAAAAGGAGAATCCATAACCTAACACACAACCATGAAACGAGAAGAAGAAACGCTATTTCCTACAGCTTTTTATCTCGATAGCAGTGACGAAATCGTCGTTTTAAAATAAAAAGCGTAAGATTACAAAACAATTTACTCAATCGAGTGGATTAAAGAATAATTTCATAATATGTAGGCAAGAAGTCAAACATAAAGTGCACAGTGTACTTGAAAGCAAGGCGTACACCATCTGCAGGCAAAAAAATTGGTGGATATACGAGGGAGGGAGGAAGTTTTTGGTCCAAAAAATTATAAATCCCATAGGATGAAGCCAAGAAGAAGAGAAGAGGGGAAGAAAAGGAAAATAATGCACACTAAGAAAAACAAAGCATTAGTTTGTGTAAGAGGTTCGTTAGAGCAAATTGAAAGACCTCTCCCTCCGATCAGATGAGTAGTTCATTACGGGAATGCAAATCAGTCCGGGTAATAAAATTTAAGGAGTCCGGAGTGTACCTACCTCTCGTTCGTCGAGTTTAAAGAGTGGACTTCCACTCAACTCGCCACACTAACTTCCCGCTATGGAGCCCTAGCACGCTCCTCATTTATCCTTCAACTCTTGCAATGAGTCCCAGTCCATTCAAAGTCATCCATTATAGAAGCGCCAGGACGACGCACCTTCTTCGGTTTCTTTGCCAACGACAATCAGATATTTCCGCACCATAGTACCCCGAGGCTAAGAGACTAACGTCTTCACTGAATTTTACTCCAGGCTGCTTTCCAAGGGAGGAGATTCATCGCCTCTTTCCATTGCCACTGAAATCGATCTCACGCAATCAAGAGCTCAATCGATAAGTTTCGGTGACGCATCGATAATTGGATGTTGAACATAGCGATGGTTTCTTTACCATAGTATAATTAGCACACATAAGAAAACAAGGATTAAAATATGGATGGCTCCAAGTACAAGTTACAGGAATTCATAAAATAAAATTACATCAGCGAAAACATGAGGAACTCTCATTTCATCTCCAAAGAATAATAACTCCGGCGCAGACTTCTTAGTCTCCTAAAAAGATTAGGATTGGATAAACATTTTAAAAGATGCATGAAAAAGAAAACGCCCATCTAACGCATGCACGAAAGCGCACGCCACCAGACCTCACGTGAATTAACGCTCAAGCAAGTAGGCTATGTAATTAATGGGCATGGAGGAAGTGGTCTCGGGGAGACTCGAAGGGTAGACGATGAAGTTCTTATGAGATAAAAGCAAAATTAACTGGATACTGGAAGAAAATGTGAGAGGAACTTCTCAGGGAAAATTAATGTCCACCGTTTGCCATTTAAGTTAGTAGAGGTTGCCGCTTGGTATAAATCAGTCACGTCCATCAAGCGTCAAAAATAAGCAAACTATTTTTTTTCTGCGCAATGTTACTTTCATTTCTCAACTATTTGAAAAGAAGACTATATAATTCTATCGGTCATATCCCGAGACATGATGGCCTGATGAAGATGATCGTCGGGGGAAAGGTGAATGGGAAGATGATAAAGAGGCCTAATCTAAGGATTGTTAGCTTACGATGATGGCAATGATGCCTTCAAATAGCGACAAAGCGGTCACATTTAACGCAAAACAGCAACGAATTTCTAAAACATTTTCCAGAAAAACCTCCCGTTTTTTGTACATGTATGTCTATTATGACTATGACGGTGTAAAAAAGTTAATTTCGATTTAAAAAATGAAGATTAGATCTTCCATGCGGAGGGTTCTGAAGAAGTAAAAATCATCTCAATTGAAATGATGATCAGTTTCAAGATGATCAGAAAATTTAGACTCATTACATAAAAATGTAACGTGCACCAAAGGCATGTATGTGCGAATGCAACTCGAAGACGTTCGAAGGGAAGTTGCATTTCATGTTCTGGCTGACTTCAAAGCCGTATATTTCTATCACATCGCATTAGGGATAGAGTTTTAAAAAATCCCCAGAAGACAAACTACTCTCCTGGAAGCGCGCGAGAGAAGGAGATTTCTAGAAGCTAGAACGAGAATTAAGCGCGACTTTCCTCTCCCTCGGGAACGTTCCCTACCCACCACACCCATCTCATCTCCCCCCTGCATCCGTTCGGACGACCGAGCTTGTAATTGTTGCCCAGTGGCCGCCCGTATCTACGCGGAGCATCCCCCTGCGCGGAGGGAAAGAGAAATGTAAGGCGGGGATGAACAAGGGCAAGGATGGGAGCAAGGAGGAGGGTTCAGTAGGCAGTTAAGAGAGAGAAGAGGGCGGGATGAGATTGTGGGAGAGGAAAAAGAGGGAGACTCCTGAATCTTTCGCAACCGGGATTATCTTGGCGCGTGTTCGGTGCCTTATTAAAAAGCTGCGACGCCACCCTTGGATGTAGGTGGGTGGGTGGGTGGTTTTATATCGGGAAAAACGCAGGTGGGCGGACGAGAGGGCGGGAGTAGCACTGAACTCTCTCTCTCTCTGGCCGGCGGACCATTAATACAGTTCGCCCCGCCAGACCACCGCGCGCACAATGAGATCGATTTCAAGCGTGGTCCGGTAGCGTCTCGTGTCTCCTCCTCTCGGAGGGAGTTGACGAGGTGGGCCGTCCTTTGCTGCGGGCAGGGTGGAGGAAGGGAGGGAACGCACAGGTGTACAGGCAGGGCGCGACCGACGTGGTGGCGGCGGCCTCCGAAAGGTTGAGCAAACTCGCCGAGGAAAGATTGAACACGAGAAACGGCATGGTCGACGGAAACACATAATAAGAGACGGGAGTCCCCGGGCCCGCAAACTGAATCTAACAAGATGAAGGCCACGCCCTAATCGCTTTCCCAACCCTTATTTCCATTCCCCCTCATCCACATCGCAGCCGAGCCTTCGACTCCTCGCCTGCATAAAGCACCGCAAGAGGGTGACGTAAATCTGATGGGAAGACTGTATTAATTACCATCGGACACAAGAAACGAAAGCTCTTCCATTATGACTTCTCGAGAAGGAAACGCAACAGTTGACACCTCCGATGCGTAAAAATTTATATGCACAACGATTTCCTCTCTCATATCGAGCGGTAGATCAGCGGCCAGGCATTCGTTACCGTCCTTCATTGCATCCATTTCGCAGCTGAAAGCCTATCGCGTTCAAGAAAAACGCCTTAAATGGCGTGAGGGGCGGGGCACTGATGGCTTCAGATGATCAAGCATGAACCGTGCGATAACCTGTAGGCAATAAACTATTGGGTTGTCACAAAGCCCGGGTAAAGCACTGTTTTCGTTGGGTGTGGCACCTGGAAGTCACTTCCATCAGGATATACGTATAGGGAAAACCCAGCCAAACATTCGAAATAAGTGAACAAACCAGAATGTAGGTGCAGACCAATTTAGTTGCCGGTAAATAATGCTTTTACAGGCTTACGATTATTATGGGAGATATAAAACCCAATGACGTTTTGTATTCGTATTTTGCTCCACTGCTCTTTGGGCCAGCAAAAGAGAGGGGAAGAGGACTTATGGAGATTCGTGAACCTGCTTCATATGCAGACAGCTGAGGTTACATTTCCGGGAAAGGTGCTATTTTGCAGCAATTCCATTAGAAATGTGAGGCAGGTTTATGGCTGAAAAAAATGTGCAGCTCAGGGATACCCGTGGAAATTTCAATTGGCTTTTGGTGCAGGCACGTGGTGACACTGTTCCAATACTTATATATACAGCCGTAGAGTATACAGTCTACACTTACCCTATGTAAGTTACTTAGCACATCCACCACACACTCACCAGCAACGTGACTTAATAAAGAACTTCCGAAAAGGAAACGTTTGTCGTAGGAGATTATCATTAGACTCACGAGAGTGACTTCCTTCCAGCAGTAGATAACCAGAACCTAAGCCTACTTTTAACCTTTTTAATTAATTTTTTTCATCGCAAATATAAAACCATAATAGCTTCACCATAATCAGAATTTCCCTAGGTGGGGATTTCTCAACGGCAGGAAATACTACATTCCATTGTTGAATGCCATTAATCATGTGAAAAAGTATCACAGAATTTTCAAATGGCGCCAAAGCATGACGGGTATATACATCGCCACACTGAAATTAACCCGACTCAAGCTTTGGTCGATTTCCGTCAGAACGCTTTTTGATTTCTGAACAAGCCATTCTTCTTGTATGGTAAATATTAGAGAGAAACTAATGCTGACTCACACGCCAACCTCTCCCCCCGACATGCAAGGCTGTCGGACCTCGGAGGGAATATATTCTTTTCCCATGGCAGCATCCAATCCTCCACCTCTCACTCCCTTTCCCACAACAAAATTCCACTTACTCAAAATGGCCTTCCCTTAGTCCCTTTAATACAACACACCCCTCGACGGACCATACATTTATGTCTGAAATGCCGAGACGTCCATTTTGAAAAGCGCCAGAACTATCTAGTCACGAAAATTTATGTACGGGTGATCGTGGCCAATTAGTGCAGCGTTTCAGCTCATCAACCCACCCTCAACTTTCATATGGAAAGTCCAAACTGGTTCTTTCGAATGTCATGCAAAATGTTTGTCTTGTTTTGGTAATAGGAAAAGTAAGTGCACAGAGGGAAGAACGAAAAAGATTACTGGCAGGGCTCGAAGTATTTTACTATCTGAAAGATCACGATAGGTTTAAAATGAAAAGTCATTCGATGGAACATTCCAAGTCATTTTCTTGGCCTCCTTTTCATTCAAGTATGAGTTCGTTAAATGAAAGCTTCAACTCTTCGTGCATTAGTGTACCTCATTCTGTCAGGAGTTTTTTGATCCAGGCGCCGTTCTAGATCTCAATGAAATTAAATTAAAATTTTGTGTCTTCATAATTCTATATCCTCCTTGACGAGGCTACATTTCAATTTATAATGTGAGGAACAGTGAGTCTTTCAATTGACTGAAGCGAAATATTTGACGCTCACGAATAGTAGTAGGAAATCACTTGCCAGACTCAAAATACATTTATGTCAACTTAAATTTCCCACGCTAATGTTGGTGAAGGTTCATTGAAAACGATTCGAGTGAGTTATATATTCAGCGTTCAATGGTGATGTATAGGTGATGGATGAAGTTAATGGGCAACCGAGCATTTACAATGTGTAATCGAAAATTAGAAAAATGTTGAAAATAAGCATATTTGTGGAATTCCCTTTGAATAATAAAACCAAGTGGCTTGATCTTTGAAATATTTGAGCTCCCACAGCGAAAAGAAATGATATTTTATTCGCCCTGTTTCTAATGACGAATGTAAGTCAACCACTACTGAACCACAGACATAATTGTGGATTTGGTTAAGTAAGAAGATCTCCACATTTGTCGAATTAATTTGTTACAGACTTAATACAATCCAAGTTAAAATCTCAGTCTTCACTCCTTAATTACGTCAACAACCTATTTATCTTTTCTTCAACAAGCCTCCTTGGCAAAAACATAAAACGATGGCACCATATGTGGTCGCTACATAATTATCAATTAAGCTATGCCGTTATTTAGAATGTGAGAGAGAAGAATTATATCAATATGAAGAGGTTAGCGTATTAGAGAATTGAGTGGAGAGCTGTGTCAAACCAATCTTAGGACTGTTGACCGTTGCTGATGAAGGAGAAAATATGTCAAGAAATAGAGCCAATTCTCAGCATGATGGCTCAATTTCTGTTTATAATTTTCTGCACAATTATATCACCAGAAACAATAAACCGGCATGTTTCTGGCTTGTCACTCCTTTCGGACAAGTTTGCCAGTGGTCCATTAACTGGACGAAAAGTGACGTGGAAGATTAAAGAGGGGAAAGAGATCCCATACCCCCATCAACAAAATTTCCACCACGGATAACTTTAATTCCACGGCACTTTAATTCCTTAAATGGGGTGATTTATTTACATGCTTCCGTTTTGGACGTATACGCGAAAACTCGACAAAAAAGTAAACGCTACACGCCGGTTGCCACGTTTTCCAGAGCACATTAGACGCTGGATAGTGGAAAGACCGCGTCTCTTCGGCCAAGAGATCTCCCAACACGAGAGCAAGACGGGTGGAGAGAGTGCGTGTTTTCACTCGCGTGGTTCCAGTCGTTCACTTCTGTACCCCCACCATTTTCAACTATCCCGCCCCAATCTTCTACCTCTCCTCCTCCGCCCGCTCCCTCCAAACCCTGTTTGCCCCTTCGTCATAGTGATTGAGGTAGCCACCGGTCAGCGGCAGGGATTTTTGGGGTGAGAGATGGGATGAAGGAATGAGGTGGGGTTCAGAGGGCGTCTCTGACAGTTTATCCGGGTCCGATCCCGTCTCTCGCACCCAATCCTCCCGCTCTCCTACACTCCCTTGTCACGAGGCGGTCATTCATCAAAAAAGCGCGGTTTTTCCGAGGGCGTGGTCCATGGAGTCGCTCGCCTGTGGCGTAATACCATTTTCGTATTGATCTCGTTCTTTTTTCCCTCCTCCCGCCCCCCCTTCTGCGTTTCCTTTTGCCACCTCCCGTTCCCCCGAAAGAGTTACTTTCTCCGAATCACCCTTCTCGTCCTCGATGGCATCTCCTCCTTTTCTTTTTGGCCAGGCGGGAGGGAAGGGGGGGAGGGTGAAGTACGAATAGGAGCGACCGACCTTCCCTCATTCCACCCCCCAAACCCTTTGGAGAAATCACTCGAATAGCATCATCCCTCGGGTCAACACGTAGCTCATTGAGGTCCGTCCTGCCGCGACACGCACTGAAACACAACACCCTTCACGCACACCTTCCAAGCCACGATGATATATATCCCTACACGTGCGCCAAATAAATCCTCCCACCTACCTTAATAATGTGTGCGGAAATCATTTTCTTTTTTTTTTCTCCATCTTCGAGGCCATTGTCTACGGTCGTCACTTCGGCGCGGTTCCTCCATTTTGGGAGAAGGTAAATGGACGTTTATTTAAAGCAGCAGGTATTTTTCGAAGGGCGCATATATATCTTTGTCACTTCTTTTCCCAATATATTTCAACTCTTTTACCACTTGAAAAGCTCTGGTTATTTCTCCATGCGTGAGATTTTTGGAGGGAAAGTGTGGCATCTAGATTTTGAACGCTTCAATTTTGCGATTTATAGTCGAAACTAGTCCCTACCATGGATGGTTCTAGTATCAATGGTAGGCCATCAATTCACCGGCTGATATGGCTACTGTCTACACCACTTCTCCTTTGAATGGAGACCGATTTCTCACGCACGAGCGCGTTCGTTACGTTTCGTTATGGAGCTATGATAAACGAATCAGGGCACGGTCGATTCAAATGTCTGCACAGTCAAAACTACTTTCTAAAGTCGTATTTTAATCACAGTAGTTGGAAAAATAATCTATAGAGTCAGGTCAAAGGATTCTTATTTTCAAAAGCAACAGGTTCTCCAAATGAAAATCAAATTTTTTAACGTAAGTCTTATGATAACTACATCCATAATCTCCGGTAATCTTCTGCTTTCCCTATCAATTGGAAGACACGGCTTTCTTTGATTTACTTCCTCCCTTATTATTCGATACTTGTTCGTTTTTCAAAGAGTAACTGCTAAATGAAGACATTTTGTAAAATATTTTTCATCCGCCAAATCAGAGATGCGGACATAATGGACCGAAGACTAGAATCGAATGAAAGGTAAGAGCTAACTTTTCAGTAACCAGTGATTTAACGTGTATTTTTGCTTAGTGCTTAATAAATTTAAAATTCCAGTTCCATGTACCGCAAATGCAATCTACATGTGTAGAAAAATTAATTTTCGGACAACTTCAGAAGTTACATGCAGGGAAAAATAGAAAACCAGACACTAGCGCATTATAATTGGAGAAATTAATTTTCCAGGTTCATGTCGCTTTATTAATTGAAAACAATTAATATTTTCCAACTAGGTTTAATTAATTTAAATGTGCCAGCAGCATCCCTAGATCATTAAACCATTAATTGATTCACTTTGTCTCTATCTCCGATACTGATCTGATATCGAGTAACTAATAACATACAAATGCCAATTCCACGTGTGCTCGAGTGTCTGAGGAATAATGGTAAATTCGCCATAAGGAAGGTGAAATATACATGAATCCATTGAGTGACTACAATCCTTTAGTTTTAATCGGAAAAAAGCATCACACGTCGTAACACCGGGAAGCCCATTGCACCAACCAACATCATTGAGATCAGCCTATATAAGTTAGTGAGCATTGCCAGAATAATAATCTCTAGATTCAACAGACGGTCTAATAAGTTTTTTCATGAACATTTCAACTCGAAAAAACGTTCACATGGACTTCCTTGTCGACAATACTTCACTTCCAAGTAGGGTATTAAGAGCACCATTTAAAAATATATTACAGTAGGAGGTATGACGTTACCAAAAAAAAGGGGAAAATAACACCTCGACGGGAGACTATGCTGATACCCATGTCCCTTCCGTTTTCTATGATTTAATTTGGAAGTAGGAGAATTAACTTTGGAAAAGCGTGATAGCTCAGTGGACAGAACGTTGAGCTTCTAGCTGGAGGTCCCGGATTCAAAGACCGTGAAAGGTCTTTGGACGTGTTCCAGAGTAACACAAGTGGGGTCATTTTCTGGGAGCCCTATATTTCTGGGAAACCGAAGGCGGCACAGGGAAAGGAGCTGACCCCTTTACTGTTACGGAGATATTCACTAGTCCGGCTTAGTATTTGGTATGCTCTACCGCCAGCAACCAGATCAGCCTAGGGGTTTAACACGACTTATTTACTGTGACATGATTAAAACCGTGAAATAATCTATCATCTACGGCTCATAGACCCAGTATTTCATGAACATACGGCACATACTACCTTTTCTAAAATAGATATCTCTAGGCAATCTTGAAAAATAACGCGGTATTTCATTAATATACTTAATTATTTCTTGGGTTAAAATTCTATGAACAATCATAACTTCAAAATCCGAAAATACCATATTTTACGTAGAAAATAGAGCAACCATGTATGATGTATCGCCGGTTTTCCGCTTTTTTTCCCCTCATTGACATTCTCTAGGACCGCTCACCCGGAATTACGTAACGAAGTTAAGAAACCCAATCTTTAGAGTTAATGATAGTATGTACATTATTAATATATAGTTTATTTCTCAGTACTAATATTTAATAAGTAATTATTTATCTATTCACTTATCATCGTTATGTTTTAACAAAGAACGCATTCATAATGTATCATTCCCCATCGGAAATGCCCCCCCCAACCCCCTAGTGATCGTAATAGTTCGCCCGACCTCTCTCCACACCCCCATTCAGTGTTACACGTAATTAATGGATGGTCTCAAAGAATTTTATTGCATTAAAATGCTCAATTTATGCAATTTAAGAAAATGGTAATGAGAAATACTGGTTATTCAATACTCTAGCTTATTATCCGGGAAATTTAGCCCACTCAAATTCTGAGGTGAAACGGCTAGACTTGGATGCTAAAATATGCACACCTTCGAAAAACACATCGTAGTTTTCCAGGAGGCGAGGTGCTTACATGATGAAGCTCCGCAGTCCTACCGCTGAATTTGTTAACATAGAGCCCACAGAAGTACTATATCTATGTATATTTTTCAAATTCACTGCCATCACTTTTGGTAAAATAGCACACGTACGTTTTAACTTTAATTTTAATGAATTTAACCATTACAGAAAGCATGATACAAGTGTATTGAACTGAATTTCGTGCCTCGTGGAATTCCTAAAACACCTAAAATATTCCTAAAAATTGTACCACGTTCTTATCTCATAGCTGTTTTGGAAGATATAGTTTGGAACTAAAATCGAAACAGATGATTAGATCTCAATCTGCTCAGGAAAAAAACACAGAATTAACAGTCGCACTTTCAAATCATTGCGGAATGAGATTTATACCACACACATTGACACAAAAGAGGAAACGATTACACTAATGTTAACTCAAAAATTGGGTTTTCTCGGATTTCAAGATTATTTTTGACCTCCAGATAGTGAGAGGAGACTATGAAGTACGACTAATCTCGTCGTTTTTTCTCGCTAATGATATGTCTCAAAGTACGCCAAAAAGGAGAAAGTATAGGAGAAAAAATGCCAAGTAGATATAAAATAAGATAAAATGAAAAGTCAAGAAGAATTAGCTTCCTGAAGTGAAGAAGGCTCACGTGAGTCACGCAGTGGAGGCCGACTTCCTCTATTCTTGATCACGTAGTTTTCTTTTTACGGTAGGATGGAAGGCGCGTGTGGGTCACGATGGGGTCAGCAGGCATCCGACTCGGTAGGTGGTACATATGAAGGCAATCTCGTGCTTTAAAAAATCCGTCTATAGAGGCGAGCTTTCAGAATGGAACATCTCAGGAATAGGTGCTAGAAATAATACGTCAGAGATGGCAAACATTTAAAAAGTGTAAAAAAGAAAAGAGAAGCGTCTCGAGAATACGTTCCTTGGTTCAGTGAACTTTCCTTAAAATGATTATTTTATAAGCTTCCGGTATCTACCACAGTAGAAAACAACATAGGTATAAATACAATTAGCTACGGCCATGTGGAGTGTGAGAAAAAATACCATTGGCACTTAGATATAGTCATGGATTGTGCTCATAGAAATCCAATAAAACCTTCAGGGATAATCAAAGAAAATTGGTTACAATAATTAATAGTGAAAATTAAAGTTTTTATGGACAAATACTGACGTCTAAACTGAGAATTTGATCCCGAAAATCAAAAACCTCATCAATATTTTGCGAAGCCGTAGGTCTTTGAATATAACTTGTTCAACCAAAATTGTAAAACGAAAAATTCATATGTGATATAATGGTGTGTTTGGAACCATCGTTCCTAACAAACTTGTGTACAAACAAGTCATTACGTATCAGAGCAGGAAATAACTGATTTCACCTAATTCCACGTCCGTTACTGATGAGACCATGTGTCTTGTTTTCCTGAATAGATGATGTAAACCTTTTTGAAAGAGAAATCAAACCCTAACAAGCGTCTTTAGTAAGGTCATCACCTAAAATTTTCTTCTGCAAACCAGTTAAAACTATCTTAAGCATGAACTCTCCAAGGCGAGAAGGCTTTGAGTCAGTCCTATGCCTCATCATTCTTTAAGAATCCAACATTATACAAGAACTCATCGCCTGTCTTCACAAATGGCTATTTTTGTTCTTCTTTACCCGTCTTACCAGGAACTGAGTCTTCTAAGCGATTATTTATTTAAAATTTCCTAATAATTATTGTGTGAAAAAATTTCCTCATTAACATCAAGCTTTTGTTATTTTATAGTTTTGTTTAAGATAAACAAAAACCAGAATTAATTAATTTCACTTCTATATTTTCCTAACGTTAATGTTAATGATACGCTAACCTTAGGACATATCATTAGCGAGAAAAATCATTTAGATTTAGTATTTGCCTCTTTAACAGTGAGAAAGCTTAAATAAGTCGCAAATTTCCTCGTAGGTGACATTTTCCTGCATTCGAACTTTCTGACTACTTCTAAAGATGGTACGCACTCAAATCACCATTTTATCAATGCCTGCTTAAGGTACCTTAAATGTACTCCAAAGTCTCACTTATATTTGAAAAGAGGTGAGACTGTCTTTCTCTGAAATATATACTACGATGAATTGTTTACGAGTCGTTTTATGAATTGTTTTGTTTATGAGTCGTATCCGTGAGGGAAAGTTTATTTTAGATCAATATATAAGTTCAATTCGTTCACTTGATCTAACAAAATGTTAGATAATTGAAATTGCTGTACATCAGTTCCACAACTCGCATAAAATAAAAATGACAAATTTCAAGGCAGTAAAATGATGCCACGCATCCATTGAATAATCCCCCTGATGACCCCAGATTTTTCCTATCTAACGTTGGAGAACAAGCACTTTCGCCCCGAAAAGTCCCTTCTGAAATGTCTTAAACATTACAGAAACACTTGTTTTACCCGTCTCCTCTTGTAACCAAATCTATGGAAGGGATAGAATCCATTCGATGAGCAGCGGCAAGTCTTTTACTCTTCGGCATAAAATTTTCTGCTTGCCGGCAGCCCGGAGAGCTTCTGAGAAACAAAAAAAGTGTTTTTGCCAAAAAACCATCGAGCGACGATTTCCGTAAAAAGAAGAAAACGGACGCGGGTCCATTTAGTAGATATATTTTGTGTTAAGGTTCCAAGCGTGCATTAACACAGCCCACGCGAGATGGCTTTAAAACGAGCGACGACGAGGTCTTCGGGGGATGAGACGAGGACGGGAAATGGCACTGGGAAAGGGGAAACGGCGAGAGACAGGGAGGATATGATGTCCCAGAGCTACAGATGGGAAACCCGTCGATGGGAAAAGGGATGGGCTCCTTATACGATGGAATAAGGAGGATGGGGGGACATGAAAAACCGCTAACAAGCATTCCGAATTCAAAGTGATGTCCTCATCGAAGATGAAATCGTGGTCGATAGCGCAGCAGTCACAAAAAAATGTAAGGGACGCCATTTGAAAAAGTTTTAGGGAAAAAAAACTAATAGGATGTCATTCTGTTTGACTCGAAGTAGTGTTGGATACAGTCAGGGGAGGGGAAGAAACTTTTCACGTGATCGTAGAGGACGGTCTCCGTATGTCCTATCCCATTGGAACCCTTTAACGGTTACACGCCGTAACCACCGACTAGCGCCCACCCCCGAAAGCTCCGAAAATTAGACGACCTCGTCCGCAACGTATCGACTCTCCTTTTTTTAATGACCACAGCGAGGATGCTTTAGGCCGTATTCCATTCTCCACGGATACGGATCTCTTCGATTCCTCGATTGAATGCCTCCATAAAAAAGCATAAAAATGTCAAGATAGTTGGTTTTTAAAATCTTGAACTTGGGGAGTTCTTAAAGGTTAAGAAAGATTATAAGATAGGACGGTGAGGAAAAAGGGGACTTATAGGACGTGCTATGAAACTTAAATTATTCAGGAGAATGCCTTTTCTCGCAAGCTCCGGAAGATAATTTATGAAACTGGAAGGCATTCTTGGACCTTACTATTCCCAATCAAACCGGACAGATTCGCGCTTTACTAATTGTAGCAGCAACAAATTCCTCGATTTAACAGTTGTGCCAACTAATTAACAGTCAGACTTTTTCCTGTTGCGATAAATTGAGAGGGCTTAGTGGTACATTGTTTTATAAATGTATAGAATATATTATAATACTGAATTATTTTAATGTGAAAGTCGTAAAATGTTATATTCAGTCTTTGCTTTTGTCGATAATTTGCAAAATTTTATGTTTTAGAATGTATGCATGGGCGAAATTTTATGTCATAAAGAGAGAGAATAGATGATATATTGGTATTAAAAAATATGAGCAACGTGGTAGTAAGTTCCCCATCTGCTATTTATAAAGAATCAGTGGAACGAATTCTCCAACGTGATTCGTCGGAGAATTTAGTTTAGTGTCTTCACCATTTAAAGAAACTAAAGCCTCCGTATCACAAGCAGTGGGAGAGGGAGCCTTAATCAAATAAAGCCAAATTTTCAAAGATCCGTGCTTTCCAGTGAAAAAACAAAAAAAAATAATTAATCATCTTGCTTCAACATTAATAGATAAAAACTCAATGTTTTCACCCCCTCCTCAAAGAAAGATTATTATTCCCGAATAGCATAAGTAATTTCACCCACTGCATTTCATTCGCTTGCAATTCTGCTGTCGCTAAAAATGAGTGGTGTTCGCTAGTTTCTCATAGTAATATTGACAACAATATTAAAGTAACTATAATTTTAAAACCAATTATGACGATGAAGTAGTATTAGAGAAAAATTAGATAAAATCAAGGCTGGTCAAATTACATGCTGGCCGCCCTAGTATTAACATAATGAAGATTCGTACTGAAATATCCAAATTCAAAAGACATTAGAAAGTTTGTTAAATCTTGTCCAACATGCCTTAAATTCCAGGACAAAAAAATAAAAAGTATTTTTAAGTTCCAAAGAGTACCTAAATTGTCCTGGTAAGAAGTAGGATGCTATGTATTTGAATTGTACCAAGAATATTATATTGTCGTAGTAGATGCTCTGTCTAATTTTGTTGAAGTAACTAGTTTGAATAATTTAAGGACAGTAATAGTGGCGGAGAAAGTAAAAGCCATATTTGCCAGACATGGAATAGCAGTGGTAGTGTATACAGATGGAGCATTATGTTTTGACCCTAAAATGCTCAGTGACTTCGCTTAAGAGTGGGGATTTCTTCATGTGTTGTCATGCTCCCACAGTCCAAAGTCAAATGGTTTCGTTGAAAGTGAGGTAAAATCCTATTTTTTTTATTTTAAGCAGGCATTGGTTTTCGATGAAGATTGTCTCTACTAAATTTCAGAAACAGTCCTAGAGGTAAAGTCCGCTAGGGAAGAGCCATTTACATATGAAAAGAGTATTTATTCACCGAGTAATAAGAAAAATGCTTATGCTACAAAAGTCAGGCGAGCCAAAGCCCTAAAAGGTTTCAAGACTTTAGTGTCTTCATTATTGTATTCAAAGTACACATAATGTTCTAATAGTAGCTGTCTATATAAAAAAGGGAAGATGTTATGTAATTTGAGTTTATTTTGTGTACGTTTCTTTTGTAACCAGTAGACGTAAATGGTTTTGATGTGTTTATGATTCCATGAAGTTAAACAAGAAATTCATGCATTGTTGAATGCTTATGCAGGACAAGTGAGTGTGAATAAAACATGGTACCGCATGGTACAATTATATTTCGACATCAAATAACTCGCTTCAAACAGTCTCTATCTCGTGCTACCACATTACTCAAAACTAATTTAATTAGGTCATGAATGAGCTACACACATCATTCTTCATTAAGGCTTCGAACTTCTTCATTAATATCGTATGACTTCATTTACTAGAGCAGAAAAATTAACGTTAATCAAAACTCGTCACCGCATTCATGCCTTTTCATCGCCAGTTCATTCCGTCCCCCCTCAGGCAGTGCCCACGACAGCTGCCACGATCACAAAAATAAGGATTCCGCGATGGACAGAGAAAGGCGACACTCTTCAGAGGAACACTCAAACAAAAAATAAATTTCAATGGGATTTCACAGGCAATGGTCAGTGGGTACCTCCCCATAACTCCCATTTCCCAGCCTCGCACCCGCTAAAATATTCCCCCTCCCACCAGCATTATCTGATCCGAAACATCTGGTACGGGAGCGCTATATATTTATCCCACCAGAATGTTTATTCTATGTTAACTCTCCCGGATCCCATCGATACAAGTTTTATAGGTTGATCAAATATCCTTGTGTTTCATTCAAATTCAATCGGCGCCCGTTCGAAATTTTTTCTTGTCCCTTTGGACCTCCAACTTTCCTCTGCTTCAGAACACTGTCACCAAATCATAAATCTTTTGTGGTTTTATGAGCTTGTATATCAGCCGTAAAAGTTTTGAGGACACGATAAACACTTGATTTAACTTAGCCCTTGACGTTAACGAACTTGGGAATTGTAAAACAAGTTAATACCAATCCAGTGTGTAATCTCAAGTAAGTACATCATTTAATTTCGAGTGGTTATAATTAGAATTTGAATTTTGGTGTGGGCATATACCGCAGAGTCTTTAGAAAGAAAAACAAGTGCTTCACTCTAAACCAAAATAATGGATTTATTCCGACCTTCAGCCAAAAATTAAGATTATGCTAAGTAATATCCTATCGGTACAGTCGATACACAGTGCTATTTGGAGTGTACATACAACGGTTTCCTTGGATTGAGATATCAAACGTGCAATTCTTGAATTGTTACAGCAAAATACCTAAATATTCACTTCCGTCAGAGTTCAAGCCGAGGGGCCATACCCGAGAAGAGCCATAAATTGCTTTGCTCCCTGAATGTTTTGCACGTAATCAGAAACATTTATGTAAGATTTGAGCAATAACTGTCCACCGTGATGTTGATTCGAGGTAGGAGGATGTTTATATGCGAAGTCGCCATGTTACCTTGATGAATAATAACTCGTCGATAATGCATTCCTCGTGTGAATTCACCACCTTGTGGTGGCAAGCAGGGAACAATATAGATGTATGTACATTGTTGGGCCTCGTTATTCATCAACTAGTGACGTAACAGTCACGACAACTCACAAATACGGCATTTACAGTGGAAACTGTGACTTCAAAAAATAGACTATTCCGACAACAATTTGGACTCCTATCTGGATAAGAGCAAGGGTTCCCTAATGTATTTCGCCTTCGCCTTCTCAAATTACCTCCGGGAATTAATTCCAAGGTAATGCGTACATTAGCCTACGAATAAACTTAGTGTGAGAGTGAGTAGGGCTCTAGAGCTAGTATGATGGTTTAGGAGGAACTTAAATGCTCAAATTGAAATTCATACACAAATCTCCAATAGCACGTAAAACAGTACCCAAACCTTTTCAAATTACCAGCGGTTTAAAATAATGAGAAATGTGCTAAGCAAGATACGTTAAAAACTACTTATAAGGAACTAGCCAACATGCTTTTGCCACCTCTCTGACAGGGTTCAAAGAACATTTGTAATAACCTAGTTCTAAATAATTCTCCTTCGTCACTAAGTTTAAATAACAACTCACCAAATTAAAACCAAAAACATCCAAATCAGCGTTAATGCGAAAGAAAGTAAAACTGTTTGGAACATCAGAAATCATTCTGATTCTCACACCAGGTAACGAAACCTCGCTGGATAATTACAACTTGTTACTACTGTCAAGGCTTCTCGGGAAAGGGTCTTGTTACGACAGTAGCCGCAAATAAGTTTTGTGAGTAATTTCTCCACAAATCGGCATACACTCAAGTACCTTTCCTTAACTAGAGATAGAAAGGATGAACATTCTTCGTGCTAAAATCATCCTTTACATAAATAGTATTTGGATACCTGACCCAAGTTATCACGCCATTGTTTTAAGTTTATTTCTACGAATTCCCACCACATGAGACGCCCGTGGAATACCACCTTCCACAAAATAAAACGCTATCTTATCAATAGACACCTCGTCAAGTCAAAGATTCTGATAATATCACCGTTCATAACTCTTCTTTGACCCTTCCAACACGTCCATGTCCTTCACCATGGGAATCGGTTAACAAACTCCCAAGGTAGAATCATTTTCAGCGTATCTGACTCAATAAATAGCTCTAAAGCACATGGAACAAACTAGTTTGGTTTTATTTTTGTCTCTCAAACGCTTCCAACGCCTCGATATGCTATCACTGCCTCAAATTCACTCTATCCGACTCAACATATTCTCAAACAGAGGAATCTTAATTGTTACTTTCGAATGCAAACGAAACCTCATCCTTCTCATTCTCTTTCTTCGCCACCCTTTCCATTCTTAACCTCCCATGATTTCTTTAGCTCACATTAAACACTCTCACAGAAACTTACGACCCACCGTGGTGGAGTATTAAACTTTTGGGGGTCAATAAATACTCTTAAAAATTCCACGGACAGAAAGCGGTTCCCTCTCCGGGGAAGTTCTTTTCTCGCTCCACAATAGCTCTCTCGGAAAGAGCGGTCCGAAATACCGCTTAGCCATCGATGGGAAAACGGAACGAGAGCGCAGCGAGAAGGCTGGAGGAATCTGGCCCGTTCGGGCGCTTCTACGGCAGAAAGTGAGCATCATGCAGTGAAAACCTTTAAGAATGACCTTTCCTTTTTAACACAGCATAAAATTGGAAATATCTTTCAATCAAATATTTTTTGTTTGCAATTACTTTCTATTAATCTCTCCAAATTCACCTAAACCATATGTACATTGCCGAACGTTATTGGGCACTAATTAAGGCATTTACAATCAAGTCACTCATACCAGGATGAATTCTCAACATCTAATTCTATCTCAACTAAAGATTCAAGCAAAGAGACTGTTCCCGAGCTGAAAGAGCCATCGGTCCTAACCATGAAAAAGCAAAGAGAACGAAACTCACTATATACAACAATGTGATAAAATTTCAATATATGTATTTAGGTAGATATACTATACAACGATCGATTAACATCAACCACGCCTCCACAGATGTGCTCTGCCATCCTGAAAATTCTCCTTACATCAGTAACATTGGATCTCAAAATGCCCAATTCATCAGCTGGCCTATTCAATAATGCATATCGTTACGAGAGTTAATCTTTCAACGACAATACGACTTTAAAATCGATCCGGAATCTAAGGCGCGTGCACGAATATTACATTAGTAGTAGTACAATTGAGTCCCCTTAGGCGCGTAAATGGGGGCGCGTACATCGGCAGAAACTTGCGCGTTTTGAAAAGTGTTGATGTGTCAAAGCCCCATAATTCTCAGAGAAATTGGTCTAAGGGGATAAATGACCCACCATCGCAGTGGATGGTTGGCCGCTAATCCCAGCCCCCCGCCCCCACTTTCCATTCTTACCGTACGGTGGGGGAAATGAGGCACATTTCTAGCATACGCTGTTTAAAAGCTATAACTTCAGTTAAAATCCACAACTCATGTGAAAAGAGTGTCTAAATTGAAGAAAATTAGTCCTATAATTTCATTTGACTAGTTGACAGTCTTAAACTATTTGTGGAAAATTGTGTGGAGTGGAAAGTGATAAATTGCCGAAAACTTCACTATGAAGCCAAAATATCACTATAATATTCAACTGCGGTAGGAAGATCAGTTCAAGACGAACAAAATGATACCAAGAAGTCAAAATGTATTACGAAGACGCACGAAGGAGTAGCCCGAGCAGGCGAGCGTACGCAAAAGTCTCGTACTTACGCTATCGACCCATCATCCATAATACCGCCATAGAATACAAACCATAAGCCATGCCCAAACTCGAACACTACAACTATGTCTCCCCAAAATTGGCTAAATAAATGGTCGGCACACAAATACCCGACCTCTTCAATTCACCAGCAACCCACTTACCGGGTATCCCTCAGTCAGGACTGAGCCTGCCAGTCTTTTTTTTACCCCTTTCGTCATTGAAGCAATTATCTTGAACCTACATGAAAACAGTTAACCTTGGTGGCTAACGAATAAAATTTTCATTTACTTTTAATGCATGGTAAATTAATATCTCCAACCACGACAATCGGTATAACTTGGATTTGTGAGAGAGCTCTAGACCCGAAAATACCCAATATAAAATAGCGGGGATAATAAATATTTCAATCGAACTCATCTCTCGTTTAAAATCGAGGAAAAAACAAAGCACCCTAACGCTGGACGTCTCCATTTTGATAGTTGGATTAAGAAAAACATTATCCCTATCCAACTTCATTCTACGCCATTCACGTATTTGGCATTAAATAACGGAGTGGAGAATGCATGGAATAGTGAATGCCAATCCACATAATTTCGAACAAAACTGATATGAGCAGACTTAGGCGTACATGTCCGAGCACATTAGCTAATGAAACATTTATAAAGGCATTTATTACTGACGAAATGAAAGAGCCAGCAAAAAATTATACATTTAAATACAAATGCACTTATTTCCCGCAAGTCTAGGTGAAGAATAACACTAGCAGTATTACCCCACAGCAGAAATCGCCAAAGTGATAATTCTGTGGCGAAAGTAAGGATGAAATAGTATTTGAAGGCGTTTTTGATAACGAAACCCGGAAAATACCGCCATTTCTCATGTTCCACGACTTTCCTGGCATGATCCTTCCGGTTCATTTTGCTCGCCAGTTAACTAAACATTAGAATTAGATTTTAAGGTGATCCAACTGCTAAAGTTATATCGAACCGTCCAACTCAACTTATTACTAAGCTTAGCCCTGAGGCAAACACAACATTTATGTCTGAGGCGGGTTTAGCACTGCGCCTGCTTGGGCTCCCAATCCGGCGCGTTACCGACCTTGCTACCGTGGCCTACCTTGAACACAAAAAAAGAAAATATAGAGGCATAAAAAAGTCAATTTAAACATTCTGTTGATTCCAAAGTACTTACATGAAATGGAAAAAATTTTTTAAGGGCAAAAAAGCCGCACATATAAACTTCCATATCTCGCGTCCATTATAATATTCCTATTTGAACTACAAAATCGTTAATACAGCGTTGAGTTCAACTGAAATTTGGTTTCCACGACGTTTTAATCTACAGAAAAGGTAGCGTAAGCTTATATGTTTTTCCACCCAAGAGCACCTACGATAAACAACCTTACAAAATGTATGGGCAGTATGTAGTCTCATATACAGTTATTGTAGCTAAACAAGTTCATCGAATGCTACACAGAGACGTAGTCACCAAGTAGATAAAGTTTGTGTAGCGGCTAGAGTATTGGCTTTCCACCTCGGGAGCCTGGGTTCGAATCCCAGCAGTGACGGAAAATTTTCATTGGTACACTGGTCCCCAATTAAATACGGTGCAGAGATCAATTCGAGCATATGTCATAATAACGGAATACCACTAAAAGGTTGCACTTAATACGCAACGTTGATTTTAAAATAGCCAATTATTAAATAATATACGTATTTCACACCAAATACGGCACAAACAAATTTCAAGCTGAATATTTACGCATATCAACCCACGGTAAATGCCATAATATACGTCCGATTTTGGGAAACCTGCGATTTGGTCTACGAGCGGGCTGGTGATAAAAAGTTACCGGGCATTGTTATTTCGTAAATACTAAGATAGTCAAATTAAACACCGTCACTAAATATTGCTAGTAATACCATATTTGTGTTACCTCGGGTATTTTAAACCACATTTTGCAAAGTTTACACTCAGTACGGTTGCGCCGTGGAAACTTCATTTTCGTGAGTTTAAAAATAATAATTTTTACCTTAATTTAGCAAATACCTACATTGCTTAAGTTCGTCGAATTACAAACCTGGATAAAAAGCACAATCAATCACTGACAAACACACATAGAATTATAACAACGAAACACAAGATGAAAATATTAATTAAAGGAGTAAATGTTTGAAAAAGTAACAAAGATCAATGACATGATTCTGAAATAGACACAAACCCAATGGCCATCGGCTTTAAATGTACTAAACAAAGAGTAACAGCTACAAGGTTTTCTAGTTATTTGGTCAACTAAGAAGTTACAACTTGATCATAACCAATAAATTATCAAGAACTCAAATTACTCTCACCGTATAAGTTTCAGTTTTGGACTTCTAAATCACGTATGACGTATTCTACCAATACATTCATCTTCAATAGCACCGTGGAGCGACCTTATGATTAGCGACAAGAAGATGAGCCATAGTGACGACGTAGCTGTTGCTAATTCGAACGGCAATACGATTTCGTTGTTTACCCGTTGCTATGGGGCCTCAGCGACCACTACCCTAGCGTGAGGGTAGCGAAAAGTAACCAAATGGGATTTTTAGCGGAACACGCTGATAGCGTCGCCATGGTTACTCATAACAGTCACTAAAAAGAACTAGAATTGCCACGCCGGTCTTAAGCACGAAATATCACTATAATGTTGCACTTGATGAATACATCCTTGGATTTTGAAAATACACAACTATTGCACCAAATATGTCACAAACCAATAAAAAAACTAAATATTTATGCATATCAACCCACGGTAAAAACCATCTGCAGGTATACGTACATTTTGGGAAGTCTGCTGGTGATAAATAGTTACCGAGTATTATTATTTCGTAAATACCATGATAATCAAAATAAATTCCGTCATAAAATATTGCTAATAATACCATACTTGTGTTACCTCGGGGATTTTTAACCACATTTTTCAATGCCTGCACTGAATACGGTTACGCCGTGGAAACTTCATTTTCGTGAGAATAAAAATTATAATTTTTATCTTAATTTCGCAAATGCATTGCTTAAGTTCGTCAAAGTACAGACCTGGAAAACAAGCACAAATAATCAATGACAAATACAAATAGAATTATGCCCAATAAAAAACAAGATGAATATATTAATTAAAGGAAGACAAGGAATGCCTACTCGTTTTTACAAGTAACAAAGATGAGTAACAACTCAGGATTCTAAAAGGGACACAAACTCAATGGCCATCCACTCTGAATATAAACAAAGAGTGACAGCTACAAGATCTTCTAGTCATTCGGTTGATTAAGTATTGCAACTTGATCATGAACAATAAATTATCAAGAACTCAAATTACTCTCACCGTATACTTTTCAGTTTTGGGCTTCTAAATCATGTATGGCGTATTCTCCCAATAAGTAGAATTTGAATAGCACTGTAGAGTGACCTTATGATTAGGGACACGAAGATGAGCCATAGCGACGACGTAGCTGTTGCTAATTCAAACGGGAATACGATTCGTTTTTACCCGTTGCTATGGGGCCTTAGCGACCGCTACCCTAGCGTGAGGGTAGCGAAAAGTAACCAAATAGGATATTTAGCCGAACACGCTAATACCGTCGCTATGGTTACTTGACAGTCACCAAAAAGAACTAGAACCGGCAAGCTGTTCTAAATGGCGCCATTGACCTAAGTCGTTGGTCGCCTCTCCCGAATAACTACTACGTTTCCACCGATGTGAAGGTTTCGAGACCAGCGCGAAGACAACATTTAAAGGACTGAAGCAAACCAGATGTAAATGATCAATAGCAGAAATTCTACGGAGAAAAACCCATTCTCTTTGACCGGGATTCGAACCCGGATCCCCTGATTTCCGTCAGGCGCTTTAACCAGTTAATCTACCGTTCTCTACTACCGTTTATACTACCTAAATCTCACCTGGCCGGAAATCAGGGGATCCGGGTGCGAATCTCGGTCAAGACGAATGATTTTTCCTCTGTGGTATTTCTCCTATTGTGCAATTTTGTATGTAAATTACATGAATCAGAATTACCTTCTAATAACAATTGTCATATGTATTTATAAAACAAAAAGATATGATAACATGCATGTACTTATCATCTGGTCTGGCTATGCCTTCAAAAGGGACAAAAAAGTTCAAATGACAATAAAAGGTCCTCACTCCATATGTATGAAATTGTGTAACCATCTAACACTATGCATAAAAATAAGTAAAAAGGTTGACTGTATTTTAGAATTTAGTTCATAACAAGCTGACCCGGCCACGCGTTGCTGTGGCTCAATCTGGTTAAATGGAAAGCGCACGTTTATAGTAGGTATGTTTAATTTCACAATTCCTATGGGTATACAATATATCTCAGCTGATGTATATAATTTTAACGTCTTTACATGTCGTCACAAAGTAGAATATTTCAGGCAAGCATTTATTTCATCCGCTAGTGTCAATCGAGGAATTACAGGTAATGTTTGCCTGAAATATCGTGCAAGCAATATTAATGCGTTCTCAAATGGTCTCAGGATTCAACGGAAATCTTGCAATGATCGATCTAGAGCCTCGTGCGATGCTTTGTGCACCATTGTGCACTCATCCCAAGCAATAAGTTGGCATTTCTGAAATATTTGTCCCATGCCGGATGATTTGAATATGTTGCACGTGAGAGTTTCAATGAATTGCAAGTTCAATGGGATGCACATCCCGTCTCCAGTGTTGATATTGTATTCTCGATATTGTACAAACCTTCATGGAGTGAACAAAACAACTAACCAAAGCTTCATGGAAATTGGATGAATGTTGTGGTAATGCATGAAGTTATCAATATTGTATCGATACAGTATCGATATTGTAATGATACTTTATAAAACTTTGAAAAAAACACCTAAATAATTTCAACTCAATTTTGCAGATCAATAATGTATCGATGTATCCATTTTTATCAATATTATATCGATACAGTATCGATATTGAATTATCGATTTTGTAGAAACCTTCGCGGAGCGTACTCAATAACTTTCTAAAGTTTCATGGCGATCCGATGAATGGTGTAGTAATGCATAAAGGACAAACACATTATATACATTCGATACAATATCGATATTGCAACGATACATTCCTTTAAAAAAACTAAATAATTTCACCTCAATTTTGTATCAATAATGTATCAATTTATCGATACTTTAGCGATATTATATCGATAAAGTATCGATATTGAAATATCGATTCCGTAGTCCTCTTTTCGGGAATGTACTCAACAACTTCCCAAAAAGTTTCATGGAGATCCGATGAATGGTGTAGTAATGCATAAAGGACATACACACACACACACACATACATTCATTTTTATATATATATAGATTATCACTTGAAGCATTATTTTTATGCAGTTAAGGAATACTTAAATCTTCATCATGTATTTTATAATTTATAAAATATTTTATATACTTGTCCAAGTACTTTTGTTAATCCTTGTAAAAAATAAAAGGTAGGCCAAGGGTGAGAAAAAAACACGACAGATTGTAGACGGATGATAGTGCCAACTATGCCTTACAGGTGAGCGGCGGTAGTGGGATGGTAATTTAGAACATCCAAGGGTATCCTATCCACACCTCCCTGTACTGTAAAGTGTGGGTAATGGAGTGTAGCACTCTGCAAAGAAAAAGATATATTTTCCATAGTGAATGTGGTGTGATGATATTTCTGAATAAAATTCATTTCATAAAAATTAAATGCATTTTAATTAAACGCTTTTAATAAAATTAAATGCATTTAATGTTGCATGCAATTTAAAATTAAATGCATTACATTCTGAAACGTCATCGATTGATTGTGATATGCATCACAATAATAATCTAAGCCTGTCAGCAACCTCCAAGGAATGGCTTTGAACTGATGGTAATATTCAGTACTTATCCCAAGCTCAAAAATATATGAAGGGATGATTTTTAAGATGAAATTATACAATATCCCAGTCGACACAGAAAATGTGGCCAAACTGTGGCCAAGCTATGGCTAAGCATTGTGGCCATAGTGTATGGCCATTATGGGTCCATAATGGTTTTGACCCCCTGGCCAAAGTGTGGCCACAATCAATGTGGCCACACTTGGAAATTTATTTGCTGGTCATAATTGTGCCGAAATAAAATGCGTTATTAATATTAGAAGAAATTATAGAATTTCCATATGTTAGGAAGTTATTCTATCCCTAAAGGAGGGATTTCTAACTGTCAAATAAGGGATATTAATTCTACATAGCCAGCAAACTTTCTCATTTTATTTCTTTAGTACAATTGCCACTGAAAGAGAGGTATATGACTTTGCAAGATTATTTTGAACTTTTTTTCGTCAAATAGTGAATTTCACACTACAGGCAGTTTATGCAATTCCTTTAGGCTGATTTCTTGAAAACAGGTATGAGAAGTAGATCACTATTGGGTCTCCTCGTCGCCGGGAAAACGTTCCATGGCTCTTCCTGATATCCACTTCACCACAGTCTACAACACTGAAATCACCAGCTTTACCGCAGCAAATATAAACGTATATATTTCTAATACTCGCGTTTTCGGGATCTATACAATTGTATGGTTGAACCTCAAGTTTGCGCTAATTCCACAAACCCACATGTGCATCACAAACGAACGTAAACGGAAGCCAAACCAATACGCAACTCAATGATACAACATCGATGAATATTTTTGCCGATTTTAAATATATTTTTTTTCCAAAATAATCAATGAATAGAAAATATTTTATTTCTGGTATTTATACATATGTATAGCAAATTATAATTATCATCCATATCATATTGTGGTATGCATTTGATGTACATAGTATACCCATTATGGCCAACCTTGTTATGTGGAAGTGTGGCCATAGCTCGCAGGTGCTTAGGCCAGCTGCATTGTGGCAAACCGGACATGGGCCACAACAAGGCCACAATGCGGCGAGCCATAGCCATAACTGCCACAAGCGAACCAAACCTCAGCCATTTATTGGCCGTATTTTTTGTGCCGACTGGGAGATTGGACAAATTACAATGTAGCCAGGATGCATCTGTACTGTGGAATGATATTAACATGTTATTTTCTTCTTTTTCTGTTCAAAAGTTTTAGTGAGATACAACTTCAATGAATTTTTCAATTCACTCACCAATCAACATATAGGTACCTAAGCTTCTTGGTTGTGAACTATGAGCTGCTCAACCTCTTTTGAAGATCTGGACGAATGACATCCTTCAAGCCACATGAGAACCTAAAGTAAACAAAGGATGAGAACAGCATACATATTTCAAATGTTTTAAAACTAAGAAGTACACTAAGTTTTTAAATGAAGAATAAGTAAGTCAAATCACAATAATATATTCATATTCTTACAACATGTAAGTAGTTAAATCCATTGGTTTTTCACAGGTGACAAAAAGGCCCAGAGAAGTATTGCTGGAAAATAGGTAAAAATGTCTTAGATCCCCTTCCTGCTATGCTTTAGGTGATAACCATGAATGCAATTAATGAGTCCATGAGTAGCATCTTCTATTTTCTGATCTTTAGGACATCCATTTGAAAAATATAATGTCTACACGAAGGCAAAGAATCAAAACAAAATAATTAATAGAGTGTGATGAATTAATTCTAAATCTTGGACAGCATCAAATGCCTCTCTCTCAAGTTGTTATTACCCTTTCTAGCTTACTACAGAAAAGTTAAATCAAGCACTTAAATATTCTGAAGACATTAAGTACATGATATCACCCTAGATTTTATTTCAAATTTTACAAATAGCATTTAATTAGTAATTTAACGCTGATCTCAAGAACCTATGCAGAGGAGGCTGATATTCCTTAAATATTTACCAAGTCTGCTGGGATTTTCTTGTGAATGGGTCCCATTAACATGTGAAAAGTTTTGAAGCCTCACAAAACAAACTGAACTAAATAGTGGACAAATTGGCAAAAAAAGATTACACTTCATAGCATTACACATGGATTTACTTTTTAAATTTTTTATCTTGTACATGTTACTGATCTACTTCCTCAAGTGAACTTTGTTAGAAGATTACTCACCATTTGAATATTTTACATCAGCTTTTTTTAACTACAATTGAATGCAGAAAAGATGAAAAATGAAAATTAAGAAAGATGAATATGATTTAAGAATTACCAAGGACTAATGGTACAATGGAAAATCTGTCATGATTAAATAAGAGCATAATTAAATAAGCTATGCTTTCCCGGCAAATTGATTGAAGAAATTCCTCTCGGGTTCTCCACCAGGTTAGTTGATCCATGGCTGACGTTTCGGTGCTCGACTCGAGTATTATCTCATCTGCCCTGATGACGGTGCTCGAGTTGAGCACCGAAATGTTGGCCATAGATCAACTAACCCGGTGGAGAACCCGAGAGGAATTTCTTCTGTCATGATTAGCATAAAGTGGACTTAGACATATTGCAAATCAGTGAAATTAAAATACTCTCCAAGAGATATCAGGAGAAAGTTATCTCAATACAAAAGTCTTATGAGAAGAAAATATTATCAAAAAGATTGAAAATGGGAAAGAATACTAATATCATCACTACTGGTGTAATTCTGACCTTGAGAGTAAAAAACCACAGTAATGAAGTGTTCAAAATTAATTACATTCATTCCAAAGTAATTTAAAATGCTGAGAAGAAGACAATAAGATAATGCCACAAATTATTTATATCTGTGATTGATAGGAAAAATATAAATGGGTTGCCATTAAGAAACGATTTGATCATCAAAAAATATAGGGCTATTAAATGAGAAAAATTTAGGAATAGGCCTGATAGTTTTAAATTCCAAAGCTTTGATAAGGATCATTAAGCGTTTGTGAATTCATCATTATCATTTGAGAATTTATTTGTAGGTTATGATTGATGCATGCATGATTACAACTAATTCTTTGGTCAGAGAAGTTTTGGAATGGAGAAATCTTAGAAGACTAGTGAAAACCTACATGGATAAGTATGGTAAGACCCATGGGGGTAAGGAGTGACTCCAGGATGGGACACAGGGCAGAACATGCCCATGGACCTTCAAGACCGTCATGCGTGGTGAAGAGCCACATCCACCGCGAGGTCCCCCTGGTTTTGCTGAACATGACGGATCTAGACCTGGCTGGTCGATGAAAAGCTCCCATCACCATGGTGCATCTCTGGGCCAAGGGTGACCGCATCTGTGGGTTAGAGGGTAAGAAGTCATTAAGTGAGATACCTCGGATACTGTGTGACCTTCGGTTTTAGTTAGCCTTACCCATGCATGCGGGGCTCTGCATGGGTGGACACTGTATTTCCCTAGCTACTCGTGGGACCAAACTTGGAATCCTTAAACAAAACATTGGAGGGTGCTGAGAAGCGCACTCTCAACATGGACTTCTGAAGTCCATCTTCTTCCTTGGGGGATGAGATACTTTTGGAGAGCCCGGATGGGAATCTCAATCGGGACGCACCCTCTACTACCTTAACCTTGTCTGTGGGGGTTCCTTCTGGGAGACCCACACATCCCAGTCGCCCCTCATAACCTTCGTGGGGAGAGGAGGACAACATCCTTTTCAACCTCTCTGGTCCCACCTTCAAGGAGACACCGAATCTTGTCTCCCCCATGGGGGTAAAGTCTGACTCGGGAGCCCCTGCGGGTGGGGGCCTAAGGGAAGGCTCCATATCCCCTCAAAGAGAAGGCTCCATATCCCCTCAAAGAGAAGGAGACAACGGAGGAAGAATATGTGGGCGGGGCCGAACCATGGATGGTATAGCCGTGCTTCAGGCCAACCTACAACACAGTAAGGCTGCCTCGAGGGTCCTGCAAAGGGTACTCTCTGAAGGTATGGTCTAAGTAGCTCTGATTCAGGAACCCTGGACTTTCCAGGGAAGTCAGGAGACTGAGCATGACGATGGCAAAAATATTTTACAGAACCACTGTTGATAGACCTAGATCTTGTATCTATGTGAATGGGATAAGTGCTTTGCATCTATCGGAATTCACCACCAGGGATCAGAAAGCAGTTCTGCAGACTCTGGGGGAAGGTGAGAACAGGAGGAGGGTGGTCATCTCCTCCTACATGCCGTACAATGCACCGACTCCTCCACCATCAAATGAGCTGGAGAGGCTGGTAAGTCACTGTAAGACCTACAGTGGGATCTTCTTATCAGTTGCGATGTTAACTTGCACCATATTGTGTGGGGGAGCGGAAGCACAGATGGTAGGGGAGAAACCCTGTTGGAATATCTTATTTCTACACAGTTACATATACTCAACAAAGGATCACTACCTACCTTTGCTAATAGTATTAGGCAGGAGGTGATAGATATCACACTGTGCACCAGTATTCTGCTGCACAGGATTGACGAGTGGAGGGTGTCAGGGGTGATAACTTTGTCAGACCACAGACACATTCTCTTCACTCTCTTAGAATACAATTGTAGGGAAGTAATATACAGGAACCACAGGACTACCAACTGGGGACTATATCGTGAAAGGCTGGGAGCTGCATTAGAGGGGGCACCTCAGCGCAAGTTTAGAAATGTGGGTGAGATAGATGCTGCTGTTGACTATCTACAGGGAAGTATCATCACATCCTACAAAAACAGCTGCCCCTTAAAGACCAAGAAGGAAGGGTGTAAATTACCCTGGTAGGGAGCAGAATTAAACGGTCTCCACAAAGAGACTAGGAAACTCTTTAACAAGGCAAAGAGGACAAGAGTGCCTTAGGATTGGGGAAAACTTTAAGGTTGCCCAACAGAGGTACAAAGCAGCAATTACGTGCTGTAAGAGGGACTCATGGAGGGGCTTCTGTGGGAGCATAGAGACTTCCACAGAAGGCGAGACTCCATAAGATCCTATCGAAAGACTCAGAAGACTAGTGGAGTCTCTGTTGCTTCCCTCGGGAGACTTCACATCTTCCGACAACAAAGCGCTAAAGCTAATGCTGGAGACCCACTTTCCAGGCTCCAGGGAGTTGAAGGATCATGGGAGGAATCCCATCTGTCCGACTCGGATGGAATGGACTTTCCTCCAGCATCGTGATGTACAAAGTTACTAAATGGGCAATTAAGACTTTTTGCCCCTTCAAGGATGCTGGTGATGATGGGGTACTTCCTGCACTCCTCCCAACAGTAAGAATATTTTGTTCCTGCCAGGCCTATGGATATGTTCCAAAAGCCTGAGAATCACCAAGGTGGTTTTTATTCCTAAACCGGGTAAGACGGACTACACAAGAGCAGACTCCTTTCGAGGAATGTCTTTTTTATTGAAAACACTAGAGAAGATAGTTGACAATTACATAAGGGATGGGACTTTAAAGGACCACCCCCTGCACCTGTATCAACATGAGTACCAGAAGGGAAAGTTTGTGGAGACAGATGCAGGTGGTGCGAAGATGGGGATGAAACCACAACCCACATATTATGAGAGTGCCCCACTGTGATGAGAACTTGGAATATGTACTGGGTGCACCATTTTTGGAACCCCAGGAGGTAAGGGAGATCCCTTTAGGGGACCTGTTGGCCTTCAGCAAGGCAATCTGCCTTTACGGGTGATTTCTCCAGAAGGGTGGTTGGCACAATGAACCAATAGGTCTAAGTGCCTCAGGGCCTCTGTTGTGAGGAACTCCACCATTATTACAATCTATCCATCTAGTGAATGTGGGGATCCAGTATACGATATACAAAGAGATTAAACAGGTGCTTGCATCATCATAAGAATACAATAAAACAACTTTCATCTGCTGAAATCACATTGGAAATGCTTCCAATGGAAAATTGAACTACCAATTCATATGTATTGTAACAATTATCGATTTAGAATGTAATTAAAAAACTTGGGCTAAGTTATGCCATATGAAGGGAGTAATTGTGATTCCTTGAAGGCTAGATTGGAAACACATTTACATTCTCTTTTCTCCTCGAAAAGCTATAGACTTCAGGCAGCTGTATTTTTAAAAGAATTTATTAATGGAGGAAGTTATAAATTACTTAAGAACAATATAAACATATCCCTATGCATATTGAAATCTAACAACATTTGGTTTATAAAACTATAAAGAATATAAATAAACATTTTATTCATGATGCAAAACTTAAAACATTAATCCATGTGAAATAGATTATGATATTAGCAATCCCAATATATTTACTATTATAAAATACAAATGGAATTAAGTCACAGATTTAAATGTTTCAAACTAATTAGTGCTAGTAGGACTGGTAGACTACTGCCTGGTCATCATGTTCCCTTAGAATCAAACAACCTATATAATCAAAACTTGGATCAAGAATCCTGAGTAGCATGGTGGTCTGTCCATTGGCCCAGCACCCAAAAGCTCTATGCTTCGATTCCCTGTCCAGTAAGCATTTTTCTTCAGCAATCTTCAACCCTAGGTTAGAAGATACTAATAATAATAATCATTTATTTGCCCGAAGATCATGTTACATTTGATATGTAAGAGATATAAGGCACGTCACAGAATTGTAAATAGACAGTACATTATACGAACACTCAGTATTACACAATATGCACTCAGATATTTAAAAATTTGAGTTCAAGAATTCTTTTACAGAATAAAACATTTTGGAGCGAAAAAACTAATACATTTTTTCTGAATACTTCAACCTTAGTTTCAGATTTAAGCTCGGATGGTAGATGGTTATAAATCATTAAGCCCAAGGACATTGGATCATGCATAGCAGTGGTGGTCCTTACAAAATTTTGGAGGTCCATGTGCCTTCTGGTATTGTGACCATGACTTCTGTCATTAGTTACATAATTTGATAAGTTGTTCTAGGTAGACACAAAAACAGCATACATGTAAATACAAGAAATCAGCAGTAAACCGAGCTTCTTAAACAAAGGAAGACAGAGTGCATCAGCCGTAGCATTACGTATTAGCCTTACCACTCGTTTCTGAATCTTAAAGATTATGCTAGCATGGGGGGAGGAATCCCAAAACAGAATGCTAAAAACCACATTTAAGTAAAATTCATCATAATAAATAGCTAACAACATATCAACACTTACTGATCGCCTTATGCTTCTAATAAGAAAGCATATAGAGCTTAGCTTACTTCAGAGTTTGCAGATGTGTTCATCACATGAAATGGTGTGGGTCAGCAATATTCCGAGGACTTGTGTGCTGGAGATTTGCGGGATACAGGTACCATCTATGTTCACGGAAATTGGGTCAGGGGCTTTATTTTTGGTGGCTAAGTACATGAGACCAGACTTTTATTTATTTATTTTAGTTTCTCCAACAATATAAATCAATAAGAGCAAAAATCTTAAGACTATCGCATATGAAAAATATAGAATTTGCCCAGACTGTCATTTACAACATACCCTCACACACTTTAAATACTCTGACCTTGGACCAAATACGTCCAATTCTCTGAAATATCTGTTGTATACGTTGCAGATCCCCTTGAGAGGTGAGTTTTCACCATATTTAGTGTTGCACCCTTTCCTCAAAAACAATCTGTTGTTTCTGCAGCACACTTTGGGAACATGTAAGTCAATCATCTCAATCAATTGTGAGTCACTCACACTATTTACAATATCACACAGATACATTAAATCATTGGCTTATCAGGTTATAAATCATGATTTATAACCTTCTCTCTTCCAGTCTCGATGCATGCCATACATTTGTAGTAACCTGTATGAACTGGCACATACTTATTCATTATTGGATAAGTCCCATACTCTCTCATGAACAACACTCTTAGAAATCGTTTCTGCACCTTCTCAATCACTTCAACGTATCTTTTACAGTAAGGGGACCAAATTGCAGTGCAATACTCCAACCTGCTCCTCACAAGAGCTAAGTATAGCACAATCAGGGGTTTTATTGTATTGAAGAAAATAAAATAAAAAAATTGCAGCAAGAGAATGTGGACACACATTTTCAAATCAAGGATATCATTTTAATCACAAAATTATTATCTTTCAAATAAAACAAAAAGGAGCAAAATATCTTGAACCGTTCCTGAGATATGAGCATTTTAGTATTTTGTCAAAAATCGCATTTGAAAAATAGTGCTCGCGGGCCCATGTTCGGTGGACTGTATCTCGGGCCAAAAATTTTTTTGGACAAAACTAAAATATAGTACGTATTACTTACTTCGTCCTGAAGTTTGACATATGTTAAATTCAATAACATCTGAGACTATGAAGGTAAGATTTTTTCTTTGGCTGCCTGAATCGATATGGACTGGGCCAATACATTTAACTTTTCTTGAGAATGATAGCACATGACATTTTTCTATACTATTAAATTGAAGCCTATTCATCACAGATCAATCACTTAATTTATTAAGATCATCTTGTAACGCAATACAGTCCTCCAATGCGTTGATCTTACGATAAATTTTTACATCATCTGCAACTATCATTATTTTAGAATCTTTCACCTTATCAGGTAAGTCATTAATAAACATCAAAAACAACAAGGGGCCCAAGTTAGATCCTTGGGGTACTCCAGATACAGCAGTGTACTTAGCTGATTTATAGTTTTTAAAAACCACATATTGCTGTCTGTTGTTCAAGTAGGACCGAATAAGTTCTATCACCTTAGGAGATACATCAACCACTTTCAATTTCGAGATTAGCAATTCATGATCTACGGTATCAAACGCTTTCCCAAAATCTGTATAAATTATATCAACTTGACTCCCCTCATTGACTCTAGCACAAACAAATTCAGTAAAAATACCAAGGTTAGATACCGCAGATCTGCCTTTGTAAACCCATGTTGAAAATTGGATATTCTTGTTTTAAAAGTTGAATACAAATGCCAATACAAAATACACTCAAACACCTTAGAGAAAATAGATTGAATTGACACTGGTCAATAATTATTGACCTCTCTCTTATTCCCTTTCTTAAATATGGGACATACTTTGGCATTCTTCCAAGTATTACGGAATACTCATTTAGAAAGACACAAGGAAAAGATACAACAAAGAGGACCAGCAAAGATATCCTAGGAAGCTTACATGCATTCACTATGTAGGCTGGAATCATATATATGATCACCTACTGACTTTTTTGGCCTCAACTTTCCAATTGCCTCCAACACTTCTGACTTTCCTATGTATAGTGGACCACCAAGGCCAGTTACCCTTTGTTCATAATCAGCTATTACCGCTTTTTCATCCCCCAGGGTGTACACAGAAGAAAAGTGCTTATCAAATAATTCAGCAATCTCTGAAGCTGTTTCCACTTTCTTACTCCCATAAACCAGTTCGTCAGGAATAGTCCCACCACTTTTCTCACTATTAATGTATTCCCAAAATGTTATACTATCCCCAGTACTATCCTGAACACTTGTAATATACAATTCATGAGCATTTTGAATGTCCTGCCTCAATTCGTCCCTCATCTTTGTAAACATGTGGTAATGATATAGGGAACCCTTATGCCTGTATTTTTGCCTTTGTCTATCTTTAGATCTTACTTTCTTAATGATATCCTTAGTGCACCACTTGGGATATTTATACTGGCACCTTCTACATTCAGGGATTGCAGTGTCCATAGCCTCATATGTTAATTTATAAAAACAATCTACAGCAGAATCTACAATATCAATAGCGGTCAACATTTCCCAGTTTTCACCTTTTAATTCCTTGTACAGCTTCATGTAATCTCCCTTCTTAAAATTATAAGACTCACTATCTCTAGCAGCCTGCTTGACTTTCACAAATATTTCAAAGTTGCAGTTTAAGGCAAGATGATAGCTATCTAATGGGACTACTGCGTCCTCTCTTCTCATACTCTCTAATGCTATGGAATCAATATGTTATAACTAAATCAAGTAGTTTCCCCTTACCATTCACAAATTCATTCACTTGTACAGCATTCATTAGATTCGGAAATAAATACAGTTCCTCTGTGAGTTCACAATCACTGTTGTGTTGTGTTGACTTGTTGGTGTTCAGTTTTAAAAGATTAAGTGGAGGCACCAATGGGACAGTATGTTTGTGGCACTTTGAGCCCTTTGAGATAAAATATTAACTGCTATGTCCTTCTTCATGGTATGTCTGTTGAAGTTCAATTTGACTTACCAACAGTTTTATGTTCTTCACACTTCATTTAAGAACTCCTTCTAGTCTGGCCAAAATAAAAATGTTAAAAATTGACATAGTTGAGTCTGTAGATGCTGTATTTCCTAGGAGAACCAATGACATATTAATGACAATGACAATATATATCTGCTGAACTACCAGAGTATCAAATTTTAATAGCAGTCTCCTTTCCTCATACATATATGTACTTAATCAGTATGAATGCCAATAGGCTAGAATTTTAGCTATTTAATCACCAGGAGAGTGAATACAAAGATACTTAAGTATGATAGGTGTTCTTTCAATCAAAGAATGCTCAGTTTACTATGCTAATTTTATGAAAGAGCCATTTTGAAAGTGTGAAATGCCAGAAACTGTAGCTGTCAGGCACCAAAAGGAATACAATCATAGAGCCAATTAATGATATTTTAAGACAAAAACTCACATATGAAAACATATTTCATAAACATAGTTGGCCATCAATAAGGAGATGAATACATATTTGGAGAGCTTGGTACGAAGTCATACATGCACTTATCATAATCCTTCAAAGTGAATGGGAGGCATCAATAAACAGTGCAGTATTTGTTAACTCCTCCCCTCTCCCAGGCCTTTATTTTGTCTCTATTACCCAGCAAGAAACTTCTTGAGGCCCCCATGAAAAAGTTTGTAGCTATTGTATTGAAGATTTAGCACCACGTAGAGGTTTCTTCCAGGTGTTTTATTTTTTTAGGTCTCCAATGGCCATCTAATTATTATTATCCTCTATAAGCTCTCTTCTTTCCATATCTTTTTGTGTTTACTTCAACCAATCTGCTCATGTTCTTCTTCTTTTGTGGATGCCACTCCATCTTCTTGGTCATCTTGCATGTGCCATATGTCTAATATGTCCATATTACTTCAATCTGATGGTTTCATTTCATCACTGTTTTTCTCTCTTTGTTTGTTTCCGTATTTATACATTTGCTTTAGTCTAGAGACTCTGCAACTTCATCTTAAGAGTTTATCTGCACATCCATCAGCTTTTCTTAGTCTCTCTCTTAATTACCAGGTTTCTGAGACAGATAATAATATACTTTGTACTATGGAGTCACATACTTATTCATTTCTTGGTACTTTTGTTACCCATAAGATGTAGTTTAGCTTTTACATAGTTTGTTTTCCTTGAGCTGTTCAAGCTAATATACTTTTTTTGTTTCCTTCTGGGTCTATGATAGTTCCCAGATGTACTCATGCTCTAAGCTAATTGTTTTTCCATCCATCCTGATTCCATCCATCATGATTGCCTTGATGAATTGTTTCATCAAGTACCTAGTTTTATCAAAGTTTATGCTTAATCCAGCCTTTTTATAAGATTCCTCTAATTTTCTCACCCTACATTCAATATCGACTTCATCCATTGCAATTAAAACTTGATTGTCTGCAAATATTATAATATATACATTATAATGTAGGTAGATATTCACCACTAAGTATCTCTATAATGTCCATATTTCCAAATTGTCCCTGCTATTCTTTTAAGGTTTTATTCAAGTATATTTTAAAGAAAGAGGGTGACAGACATGAGCACTGTTTGACACTTTTTTTTAAAGCTGAATGGCTTCGACACAGAATCTCCTATTGACATTTCATAAGGATCTGTTGATGTTGGTATAATTTTTGTATTGAAAAGTTATATTTTATACTAATTTTTATTTCATCCAGTAATAATCACATCTTCTTTGATGGAGCAGTGATTAATTGCCCATACCTGTTTTTTCCAAATCTATGAAAAAGAGAATGCTTTCTCTATTTCATGTCATTCATTTCACTACAATGTATTTTAAGGTAAATAGGTTATCTACATATCCCCTTCCAGAGAAAACTATTTTGTTCCTCACTAATATCCATAAGTCTCCTCTAACCTATATTTTAATAAACATCTGCACAGCTTTGCTACACTCAACATTACAATTACACCTCAATAATTTTTGCATTTAGAGCCCATTTTATCCATAGAGGATATATACCTAAGATCCATAGAGGATGGATACCTAAGATTCTTTTCTTTCAGTTTTTGGAAGATCATTGTTGACTGATGATGATGACATTCCACTATTAGACATAATTGAAAATCTCTTCCAGAGCTTCTTTACCATATCTGGAACTTTTTTTTATGAGCTCAATAAGAATATTTCTGTCTTGGGGCTTTTCCATTTTTCATTGTCCTGTTCTTATTTCCATTTTAATTATTTTTTCCACCATATTTTCTTCTCCGATCAAGTTTTTGCTCCTCCAAAAATGTTTTATTCATATTCTGATCTTTCTCCCTATTAACATTTCCTTGTAATACTTTTCCCAGTGATAAACTGGATAATGGATATATTTCTTCTCTCTATACCGGTATCTTTCCACAAGTTTTTTTTCGCTATTTTCCATGACTCACTTCCTCTATAGCTACAAATAGTCCTCAAATTCTTCACAATTTAATCCCAATCATATATTCTTTCTATGTTTAACATTTATTTTGACATACCAACACTGACATTCAGCTTTTGTTCTTCAGCATCCCGAGTTGTCAGCTATTTATGATAGAGCCTCTTCTTTAATGTCTTCATCCATCTCATGATTCCACCAATATGATCTCTCCACCTTTTACTCCCTATTGACCCCAGAGCTTCTCCTGTAGCTTCATGACTCACTCTTCAGAGTAATGTACCTTTCATTTGCTACATGGTTTTTTAAAACTCATTTGTTAGCCTTAGTGCAAAAATCTGAATGAATCCTCCTGCAGTAGCTCTAGTTTATATTGTGGCTTTTGTATTTTTTCTATCTGCTTTTCCTGTTTTTTGCTCCCTAGAATTTTCTAGAATGGAATTTCCATTTTTGTTGTAGGCAATAAGTGGTTGGTACCACACACTGCACCTCTGTATATTCTTAAATCTGTTGTTTTCTTCTTGAATGCTGTTTTTGGATTATTCAATTATCAATCTTAATTTTAGCATGGGTTGTATCCAGGTGAATTTATGGATGTTTTCACGCATAAAATATCCATTCATTACTTTAAGAGAATATGCTTTGCTATATTCAATCAGCTTTTGACCCCATTCACTGGGTTCCCTCCAAAACGGCCCATTACTATGCAAGTTTCTTTCCTAAGAACTCTTGCATTCATATCACCTATCATTATAATTTTCCCGTTACTGACGTTATCAAGTACAGCTGTCAAAACATTTTCTAAAACTGCTTTAAGGCTGATATTTACTTCATCATTTGGTGCATATATTATCACAGCTTGGCTAAAAATATCTAATTTAATTTTCATTATTGGTTCATCTATTTCTTCGCAGTTTTTTACACTTATTTTACTTTTTCTATGTGCAAGGCCTGTTCCTGCTCTAGCTTTTTGATCCTTGACTACCCCTCTGTAAAATTAATACGCTCCGCTCGGCATTTTTTTTGTCCTGCCCGAAAGCGCGCCCCGCCCTGTCCCTCGCCTTGCCTCGAAGGGCAGTCCCTATTGTTCCTCGTCCTTTAAGGGTCAGTGTCCACCCTCGCTGTCCCTTTTCCCGCCGGATGTCCGCATCCACCCACTTCTTCCCCCCTATACCACCCACTCACCCCTTTTTACCACCCCCGCACCCTTTTTTTTTATTTTTTTTCCCGCCGACACCACTTGACCCTTAGGGCCTCATTGGACAACTCCGGTCACGTGGTCCACCCTGAAGGAGTATAAAAGGGGCACTCCAGACCCCGAAAAATCAGAAGAGGAGAGGCGGCCAAGTGGTGAAGAACCCTTGCTCCCTCCTGCCCGGCCAAGCGGTGAATAACCATTGGTCTCCTGCCCGGCCAAGTGGTGAAAAACCCTTGGTTCTTTTTGCCCTGGCACCAAGCGGTGAAGAACCATTGGTTGCTTCCCCCTCCTGCCAAGCGGTGGATAACCCTTGGTTTCCCTGGCACCAAGTGGTGAAGAACCATTGGTTGCTTCCCCCTCCGGCCAAGCGGTGGATAACCCTTGGTTTCCCTGGCACCAAGCGGTGAAGAACCATTGGTCGCTTCCCCTCCGGCCAAGCAGTGGATAACCCTTGGTCTCCCCGGCACCAAGTGGTGAGAAACCCTTGGCTGCTTCCCTGCCCGGCCAAGCGGTGAAAAACCATTGGTCTTCCCCTGGCGACCAAGAGGTGAAGAACCCTTGGTTGTTGTCCCTCCTTGGCTCCCCTACCTCTCCGCTTGCCCGTGGCCGGCCGATGCCGAAACGGAGTGGGAAGTGGAGGCCGGAACGGCGGCAGCGCCGGGCTTTGGCATGGGCGGCAGCACAGGCTGAGCCACCCAAACCCATGCTAAGCCCGCTGAAGACCCCGGAGAAGCCGGCTCCAAGTGCCGACCCTGGACTCGTCTCACCGCCGACGCAAGCCGCGGACCCCGGAGAAGTTCGGATCACCCTGCCGTGGCGCCTGCAGCTCCAGGACTCCCCCCTCACCCCTTACCAGGACCCCTGCTCCAATCCCCTGCGCCGACGCGACCCCCGCGTCGTACGGGCACTATTCGGTAGGGACCCGTAACTCCCTCGGGTCTCTCACCTAGCCCTCTTCCCTTTCCCCCTCTCTCCTTCCCTACCTCTCCCCTCTCCCATTTTCTTACCCCCACCTTCTCCCCCACCTATCCAATCTCCACCCATTCCCCCCCGCTTTATGATATAAATAAAGACAATCTGAAACCTACTGGATCGACTCCTTATTTCGTCGCCCACTCCCCGAGTCACCCCATGAAGACACGGCAAGCCGAAAGGGGTGACACAACCGACAAAATAAAATATAGCTTCTATTCATTTCCTTTCTTTGTTGTTTCTGGTAGATCTGCTAGATCTATTTGTATTTAATAAGTTGTTCAAATACTTCCGTTGTTTTTGTATTGGGTCCTTCTATGTTCCACGTTGTGATATTCAAAGTCTGTTTCCATTTCCCATGTCATCTACTTTTTTGAAAGTCCAAGTTCCGAGGCTTTGTTTGGGACTTTAATGCATGCTTGTTTTTTCCAAGAGCTGGAGAGCAAACCCATTGCCTCAAAACTCAACTTGGAGGACAGAGTTTACCTTCTTCGGCCGGCCCCGGTGGCAGCGGGGTAAATCCCTTGCCTGTCGTTCGCAGGGTCGCGGGTTCGAGTCCCGCCCGGGGAGGATTTTTCCTTGTCTCCGGGGCACGGATGTTAGTGATTGTATAATCTGTTAAATGTAAGAGAGGACTAGACAGACCTAAATTCGTAGATCAATAAAGACAAGTTTCTCTTAGATGAATTGCTTTCACCATAGCTTAAGAGTCCCATCTACCGCACCTGTTGGTCCGTGGATAGTATTTTATTTCCAACCCACTTTTTTAATTTGACATATACTGGTGAAGGCTTCACCCTATCCACCACCAAGGGACAGGGGTTACAGTTCCCTGAGGGCACTTCTACACTTCATAAATTGGCAAATCCAGTGAATTCACCACAGGATTCCATCAGCCACAAGAACAGCTGCATCTGATCAGCAAACACTGCACAACCTGAAACAGTAAACATTCCAGTGGAATACCTCCCCACTTGAAACAGCATAAGAATATAGCTTACATCATTCTGACCTGAAAAGTCCATGTTGTAGCTAATCACAGGTACATCACTGTCCATCATAAAAAACACCAAAAACCAGTCAAGGCAGATGTAATTCACTACCTGTGCAGGTTAAGTATATTATTATTTGTTTGAACTAATGCTTATTACCATGTATTTTGAATATAAGTTTATGAATGAACTTCTTGGCAGAAGCACAGCCAACCACATGTTACCTGAGAAATTTCAGTCCTTCCAGATCATTTGAATTTTGAGCTCCACTGGAAAAATGGCTGGAAATATGGTTTTGATGGAAAATAATCTAGAGCATAATAAAATGTTTGGCTGCCAAGTAAGGGCATCAATATCCTAGTAGTGAAGAAAGAGCAAGTTGACACCAAGAGCCCAATAAAGTGTACTACTTGAATATGAAGAAGACTCGAAGGGACAACTCTTCGGAGCCTGAAAGAGAGTTATCTAGAGAAAAGATGGGATTTTCATTATGATGCTTCCCCTTTACATCAAGGTACCAGCAGAAGACAAGTTGTGAGAATAGGAGCTGATGTATTTTCTGCTGGTTGCAGAATAAGAATGTTCCAAAGGAGCCAGTTCCAGGATAGGTGCCCATTTTAAGAGAGGTGCTCATCCCATGAGAGGAGCCTGTTCCAGGAGAGTTAGAAGTGCCAGGCGAGGTGACCGTTCCTGGAGAGGTACCAACCCATAATAATAATAATGTTTATTTCAGTCGATTTGATACATATAATATGGAGAGTGCCACCCCCAGATGCCTCCCTGCCATGAGGCTCCCAAACCCCCAGGTGGAGCACTGGACCCAAACCATCATGACCAGATGCAAGCACTGGAGGGTCCAAGTCAGTATGCTTGACAGCAACACTGAAAGGTCATGTGTGACTTTTCGTAAGTATTGCAATGAGTGAGAGTACAGTATGCTATGTAATCCTCAGAGTGCTGCAGGGATTCTCTGCCTCAAGGACAAGTGGTTTGAGGCAATAAAGGCTGAGATGGACAAACATGCCAGAAACCAAACTTGGACATAAGTCAAGAAAACAAAAATGCAAGATACTGTTGGCTGTAGATGGGTTCTCTCATCAAAACATGGTCCAGAAGGTGACAAAGTATAAAGCCAGGCGTATGGAATATGTTTTCAGTCAGATATATAAACTGGACTACTGGGAGATAATGAAATGGGAGGGCATGTAATGCCAACAGAAAGTTTGAGATTGCTGTTAGCCACGGATACATTCATAGTTTTCATTAACTACACATCGGGGTCATAATAATGTTGTAAACAAAGGCTTGCACATTGAACAGGTCAACACTGCTACTGCTTATTTGAATGGAACTCTGAAGGAGGTTGTTTACATGCAACAACCAAAGCATTGGGAGCAAATGGTGATGCCTGTTTAGTCTTTTGCAGAAGACGTAGTATGGGCTGCATCAATTTGGCAAGGCAATAATGATATGATGATTATGTCATTGTGTGATTTAGGTTCAAAACACCTGTCGGACCCTTAAGTTTTCACCCATAAACTGGCTATGTTGGGGTTATAAATGATATATTGGTAGCTTTCATAAACTTTATACATCAGGGTCTTTATAATGTTGTTCAAATCAAGGAGCTGGGTCCCATTAAACCTTCATTAATACTTATGTAAATGAACCTACTTTGGACAAGTTGAAACTTGATCAACATAAATATACTTTGAAACCTTTATGGAAGTTTGATACACAGGACTGTAAAGACCTGTTCATGTGAGGCAAACAATTTCGTATGCAATTTGAGTATTGGAGATCCTTTTGATGATGGTTTTCATCAGAAAGCCATAAGTAAGCAATTGCATACATCAACTTGTACTGGACCAGATCTCGTTTTTGCTTATATCTACCGTGGTAAAAATTGTTAGAATCCTGTTCAGCAGAACTGGACAGAAGTCAAGAGAGTGTTTAGATATTTGAAGAAGACTATAAACTGACGTTGGGTGCCTCCCATCCCAAGGGTCCAGGTTCGATTCCCGGAAGTGGTGGATTTTTCAGTAGTAAACTGGTCCCTACTTGAGTGCCTAGTGGAAGGCATATCAGGTTCAGTACTCCATCCGTCGGATGGGACGTTAAGCCGTGGTCCCCTTAGACTCTGTCATTAAGAGTAAACTAATGCCGATGCCGGGTTTCTCTCCACCCTTCCTCCGTTTCCTGAAAACTCCTACAATTACCCAATTACCCACCTATCCTAATTGGTGCAAATGACCTCAGCTGTCAGTCGCCTCCCCTGAATAACATAACTGAAGTTGGCTTTCTCAAAAGATGCATACTTAAATGTCTGTCTATTGGGAATCTGATTGGGTAAATTATGTAGCTATGTCTTATGATGGATCTTGCTGTGTAATGCATCCCTCATATGGAGTACTAGAAAGGAAGATGTTATAGCTACCAGTTCCATGTTTGCAGAGCATTACTCCAGTTTTGAGGCTCGCAAGGATGTGGTAAGTTTGAGGGATCTACTCAGTGACTTAAGCCACCCTGTAGACAAACCAATTGTGATCCATGCTGGGATCCAAGGTGTAAATGGGATGGCTGAATCTTTTCAGGTGAACAGACAAAATAAGCATTCACAGATATACAGTAGATATTATCAACCAAGTTTTATCAGGCCCGAAACCTGTAAAATCTGTCAAAGGCATGGGTTTATCCCAGTAAGTGACTTTCACATTATTTTGTATTCAGATGTTAGGTACTTCTATGGATGAAGTCTGATTATTAGTTACTCAAGTTTTTTCTGTTGTTAGGACATTGATCTATAGATGTACTTTCGATGTTAAGGGGTTTTGCAGAATGTCAATTTATGTTCCAAATGTAAATTTTTGATGAGAGGTATTGTACGTTTTGGTGTATGTGATAAAAATAATAAATGTACTTTCAATGTTAAAGCGTTTTGCAGAATGTCAATTTATGTTCCAAACGTTAATTTTTGATGAGGTACTGTACGTGTTTGTTGTTGCTGTCTGTTCTTAGCAGAACACATATTGAAGCGAATTAGTAATATTGGATTTCTTATCTCGTGAAAAGTCCCAGAGGGCAACTCATCTCCCCTTCCTCTAGCGGGACATTTGGTTAGTTTTTGTTACCATATCAACAGTTTTGGTGTATGTGATAAAAATAACACATTTATAAGATGGCCATGCTCCCCTGTATTTATTTGTCATGGTGGTACCTCCCTCTATTGCCTTAGAAACCCTGAATACCTACATGGAGTGGCTTTATTTCCCAGCCCATGGTTCATCGTACCCTATCCACTGTGACAGCACGAAATTAGATGCTGGAAATAATTTCCCATACTTCAAAATGTCTCATGTTCAACTTCTTCCTCTCAGGCTTAAAAGCAGAAGTAACAGACATCTGTGTCCACAGAATATGCTAATTCCATACAATACTGGGTTTATGTCCATTGAAACTACAACTTTGGAATGATTGCTCAGCATTTCTTCATTGTGGACTCTTGCAAACCCATATTTTCCATGAAATTTCTTCCTATAAACATTACAATTAGATCCATTACTAACAATTAGCAGCCTTCTGAAAAATCATTAAGAAAAAACTCCATCCAAAGGCAATGCAACAACAAACACATGTACACCCTAATAGCCACATTTCTAGTATCTCTCCTAGCTTTTGGTAACCATGAGTTTCAACACATCCGTCCACTACACTTGGAATAACTAGTACCTGACAGACCAGACATAATCAGCACCTAGGTCCATATATGTACCTCTAAATCACCATAGTGAGAATCAAGGTGATTGTTTGTCACCCCATGAAACAATGGTATCAGTCCAACACCTGGTCTTCAATAAGACATAGGTAGGTTTACACATGAATGCAGTCATGCCCTCATTACACATAGTTAATTTCTTCATACACCAAAACCTACTTTGACCACCACAAATTACAATTCAGCATCTCTACTATGGACTTCATGAAATCCTTCATTCATTTCCCAGTATATTCAGAGTTACCACAAAACTTTCATCTCTATTGTAACTTAAGTACCAAACAGTACAGCCTTATCTATTAGTGACACAATGAGAAGGTTATTAAAATTCTTTTTGCTAGAATATAAACCTCAGTGCTTTCAGATCAGAGAACAGATTTTAAAACTCTTATCCCAGTATCTAAATGTTCATTTGAACCAATTCTGACTCCTGCTCAGTTCACAGCTTTCAGATGTACAGAATGTAGAATCATGAGGCTATGAGGCTCCGTGCCGTGTATGGCCGCTTCATGCAGAACAAGGCCAGCACGTTTGAGCCTCTTTACTGCTTGCTGGACAAGGGTTCCATGACAGTGGCTCCAGGTGCACGAAGATGCTGTTCAAAACGTCCGCGACCGCCTCGCGAGCGACGTCGTCCTCACCTACTATGATGGCATCTGCCCCATAATCCTCACATGTGATACGTCCACGTACACAGTATATGCGACACTTGCCCACGTCTCGCTGATGGCTCAGAAAGCTCGGTGTCCTATGCGTCTCCCAGCCTCAGCAAGGCGGAGCGCAACTATACCCATATTGACAAGGAAGCTGGCGCTCTCATCTTTGGCAGGACCAAGTTCCTCCAGTACTTGTCGGGCCGTCCCTCCACCTTAGTCACTGATCACAAACCAATCCTTGGTATCTTCAAACCAGGCCGTCTGATGCCAGCACATGTATCTCCCAGGATGCAGCAGTACTCCTTGACGCTGGGCTCCTATGACTGTGGCCTCGTCTACCATCCCAGAGGGTGCAATAACGAAGACATCATCTCTCGGTTGCCACTGCCAGATGACTCCGCGGACTCCTCCTCAGATCCTGTGGGCATTCATCTCCTGGAACTCAAGGACGGCCCGGTGACTTAACGCCGAGCTCACCGTAGCTACAGCGACCGATCAAGACCTTGCTAATGTCGGTCACTTCTTTAAGGACGATTGGCCACTGCGTCCACCTCCTGGTCTAGCGGAGTTCCACTCCCGCCGCACTGAGCTGTCCCTGCTTCGCTGGTGCCTCCTGCATGGTAACCGGGTTGTGGTTCAAACATCGCTGCGCTCCAGTCTTACACGCTGTCCACAGCACTCACAATGGCATTGGGCGGACCAAGTATGTGGCTCGGGGTTTAATTTGAAGGCCGGGCCTTAGCAACGCCATCGAAGCCGTCGTCAAGATCTGCTCCCCCTATCAACAATACCGGCACCACACACCCATTGCCCCTCCTCGCTCTTGGCCCTCAGCCTCTGGGCCTTGGGTCAGGGTCCACCTGAGCTATGCGGGCCCTGTCCGGGGCTCACCTTTATCCTCATGGTGGACACATACTCCCACTGGCCAGTTGTCCGCGATGTCTCCTCCACGCCAGAGTCGGAGTTGAACCGCCACGTCAGAGGCGTCATGGCCGAGTACGGAGTTCCCGAGACCATTGTCTCCGACAACGTATCGTAGTTCGTGTCGGCAGAGTTCCATGCCTTCTTGGACGCTAAGGGGGTAGGTTACCTCACGTCACCGCCATTCCCCCCTCATCAAACGGCTTGGTGGACCATTTGGTGGGCTCCTTCAAGGATCAGTGGGCCAAGCACCCCTTTGGAGACATTCACTCAAGACTCGCGCAAGTCTTGCTCGCGCTGCGGACTTCGGTGTGCTCGTCCACAGGCGTCACGCCAGCGGAACTTTTCTTCGGGCGCCGCCTCCGTTCCCTTTTGGACGTCATCCGCCCGTCACCTCTGCCTGACCGTCCGGAAGACTCCGCCGCTTCTCCATCGTGGACCTTGTTTGGTTCCGCTACTTCCGCCCACAACAGCCACGGTGGTGTCCCGGAGCGGTCGTCGAGTGCACCGGTACTCGCCTCTACGTTTGCCAAGACACGGAGGATAGCCGCTGCTGCCGCAATGTTGACCGGCTCTTCGTCCGCACGTAGGGCGTCGCGCATCCTCACGTAGCACCCCCAGTGGAGACGTGGGGAGGGGATTTTATCGACGACCGGGACGAGCGTCAGGCCGCCGTTACTGCCACCCAGGTGCTACAGCGCCCCGTGACGGCGCCCACCCCGCTTGCTGAGCGTCCCTTGGAGGCACCCGCACCACATCCGGCACGCCCCTTGGTGGTGCCCTCGCCTCCAGCGGGCCCCGAGGACGAGCCCGATCCTGCACCCGCCGCGCCTCTCCCGGACCAAAGGTCGCAGCAGTTCACCAACAGCCGAGCACCCAGCGGTATCGCCGCCTCCGACTATGTATTGTAGTGCAAGTCCGTGTTGTAATGATTTCCGTATCCTAGCGGCGAGCCTGGCAGCCCGGCTTATCGCCCCTTGCCATGCGGAGGACACAGTGTACGTAGCCGGCACTCAAGCACCACGTCTCGCCAAGGTGCCCGCGGAACTGGACTCTGCTCGCATTAGTATCCCATGCGATGTTTGTGTGGAATGAGCGACTACGAACATGCGTTGTGCCGTGAGTCATTACGGACACAACACTTCAAAATGATAGAGTAAAGAAAGGGGAAATGAAAATATAGTGTGAAACACCAAAGGACAGACGAAGTAGCCATCACAGCATGGCCCAAGTTGTTAAGCCAGCTGCAAAACTGAGGATCTTCCGGCACAGGTATAAGGAACTTGACCAGGATTATCACAAGACTTTGGGGGTGGTCTCCACACAATCTTCATTGGTACCTATCTTCAGGGTCACAATAGAAACCAATGGAATGATTCAATATATTTGGTCACCATCAGCAATCTTCCTTTGTGAGTAAAATCATTGAAGATAAGTTCAAACCAAAATCACCATCAGCAGTCTTGTTTTAGTTAAATTAGCAAAGGGAGCATAAAACCTAAATTAACTTGAACTCTCATTATTTTAAGGGCTTCAAACAGCATGATGGAAGAAGTCATTTGGTAATAATTGTCATAAGTACCCAACTAAAGTAAAAACATCCGTAGGTAATTCTAATCATTGAACTATATTAAAAACTATACTACGACATTCTATTTCCTAGCTCACACAACAATTTGGAATATGACTCATGAGGAAATGACCTCACCAAAAGACTGAATCATTCTCAACTTCCCAATACTAGGGCATGGTTCGCTTAAGCCTTTTGCATTAAAACTGAATTCTCAACTGAAAAGGAGCATATTCCAGGAGCTAAGGTTTCTGTGTACTAAGCCACGTCTTTACATCATCACCTTATTCTAAGGATAGACGTAAATTGTCCAGTGATTAAGAGATTTTTGAGGAACAGTGCAGCAGAGTGATTTCTCTTCAAATGTTTTTACTTAACAGATGCCACAATGACTCCAAGCCTTGAATTAAATTGCCTGCTTGACACTATGCATCACTATCACTCACTTCACACACCATCAAAAACTTTTTTTCACTGGCATCACATCAGATTTCTCTTATGAATATTGTTTTCTAGACACATTGCTAAATTAGTAACTCACAAAGAATAAATAAGAAAGGTGGTCACCAATAAAGGGGCACCATCACTTGTAGATTCAGCCAAGTCCACCAGCATTAAGTCTTGAAACAGCTATAGAATCTTATGAAACAGCAGTTGAGCACCACTCAGATTAACCTAGCACAGAAGTCCTCTCAGTTCTCCATTTTCTCAACAAGTAAGACAATCCATAGGTGGTGGGCCGAATTAGCACCTCTCCATCTTCAAGAAAAACCCTTGGTACCATCACTTTCTACACCAGTATCTACACTATAAACACAAACTGTACATTATGCTTCTAATCTTAGGTTCCCATTCATTATTAGACATTTCCAGCAATCAATTTTCATTTACATGCACCAAAAAGTTCCAGCAAAATGTAACACTGGCAGGCACTGCAATGGCCTGAAAGGCCCACTTATATACTTCTGATATTCTGATCCCACTTATGTAAGGTCTGATTGTACAAAAAATTCAAAACAATGATTCACTGTAAGAAAGTCTAAACCTCAGTCAACTGAGTCAAATCCAGATATTCAATTCCATGAAATCCTACAGAATTTCAAATACTCAAGTTATTGAATACTCTGGCTGCCCAATCAGCAAATTCAGCACCTAGATTTTAGTCCTCATTCAGCTCTTAAACATGAACTCAGCAAAATGTGTTTATTCCAAAGTCTTGACAACCCTAACTCATGATAGCCTGTAAGGGAAGTGGAGTATTAGCTACTCTGTTTGTAGCAGAGACACAAACGACCAAGGAAAAATACATTAATGCTGACACTAGAGCCCAAGACCAAGTGGAGTACAGAAGTTTCAGGAAGTACAAGGGTCGTTCGATAAGCCCTCAGAAAATCCAAGATTGCAATCGTAGTACCATCGAAAATGAATTTTTCCCAGTAAGCAGCACTCCTAACTAGTCAGCTATTGGTTTCAGCTGTATCCATCAAATTCTTCTTGGAAAAGAAACCCAAGGGTTTCCAACCGGCGTCGGTCAGCTGTTGAAGAACCGCACCCACGGTAAAATCGGAGGCGTTGGTGAAGAGGCCTAGGGGGAGGGCGGGGACGGGGTGGGCGAGTAGGGTGAAGTTGGAGAGGGCGTCCTTGCACTCTTGGAATGAGAGGCGCAACTCGGGCGTCCAAGAAATCTTGTCACCACCACGTCCTCCGGCACGTAATAAGTTATTTAATGGTGCCTGCCAAGATGCAGCTTTTGGGCAAAAAAAGTCTATAAAAGTTTAACATTCCCAAAAACTGGCGCAACTGTTTAATCGTCACTGGCTCAGGAAATTTTAGAATGGCATGCACTTTGTCTTGCAATGGCGTTGTGCCTTCAACATTTACACAATTTCCTAAAAATTTCACTTCCCGTGAACCAAAAACGCACTTCGCTGGGTTGATAAGAACACCATAGTTACTAAGCATTGTAAAAAGTACAGATGTTATCGATTGAAGTCAACAACTTTTGTCTATTTCTAAAAATGGAAAAAGTGAGTTTTGCGCGGTGATAAAACATTTTTATTTTAAAGGGTTAACGCCGAAAGAAATCAAAGCTGAGTTGGACGAAGTTCATGGTACATCTGCTCCTGCGTTTGCAACTGTTTACAATTGCGTGAATCAGTTTAAACGTGGCCGTACATCCACAAAATATGAAGACCGTTCCGAACGCCCTGCGGAATTGTCTACCCCCAAAATGATTGACAAAATCCACGATATCGTTTTAATTTTTCGACGAATCATAGTGCGCGAAATAGTTGAGGCCACAGGCATGTCGCAAGGCACAGTCGCTTCAATTTTGCACGAAAAATTAGATGCGAAAAAAATCTCGGCAACATGGGTGCCGCGTTTGTTCACAGCGGAGAATAAATGCAATCGTGTGGTCGACTTTGACGCTGTTTTGGCGCTTTTCCGACGCAATCCTGAGGAGTATCTGTGTCGATACAAACTGTTAATGAAACATGGTATATTAATACACTCCAGAGACAAAAGAACAGTCAAAACATTGGATTTTCAATAGCGAACGGGCTCCGAAGAAGGCAAAGACGGTGAAATCGGCCGGCAAGGTTATGGACACTGTCTTTTGGGATGCACGCGGAATCATCTACATCGATTACTTTGAAAGAGGAAAACGATAACAGGAGAGTATTATGCGTTGCTATTGGACCGGCTGAGTGAAGAAATCAAGGGAAAACGTTATTTGAAACGGAAAAAGAACATCTTTCATCAAGAAAATGCACGGGTGCACACCTGCGCAGTTGCGATGACCAAAATTACGGAATTAAAGTTCCAACTATTACAACGTCCACCGTGTTCACCAGATTTGTCCCCCAGTGACTTTTTCTTATTTCCTTACTTGAAGAAATGGCTTGGTGGACAACGGTTTACGTCTAACGAGGAGGTCATCGCCCAAACCATTGCCAATTTTGAGGAGCTTCCAAAATCCTACTTTTACGACGGCTAAAAAAATTTGGAAAAACGCTTAGAAAATTGTATAAAGCTGAAGGGAGATTATGTAGAAAAAAAATTACCCAAAAAAATGTTTTTTCCACTATTTTCTAAGAACGTATTGAACGACCCTCGTAGCTTTTACAAATGTTCTTTCATTGCAATGGTTAGACAACAAAATTAAAGCACATTGCCAACTGGATGAGAGGTAACCAAAAGCAAATGCCATGGACAGGGAGAGGTGTGAACTCCAAAGAAATACAATAAAATAACTCACTTTCTTACAAAGCTAAATTAAATTGTATTTAAAGAGGACTATCCCTTGGCAAAAAAAGCTGTTGGATTTCAACAGTTACAGTTGATTTTCAACGGTCGGCCCAACGGTTTCCAACAGCTTTTTCACATAGGGATGGCTAATTATTTCAGTGACTGCTTCTATTTCATTAAAACTGTTTTCACTTCCCTGGTAAAAATTTAGCAGGAATAGCTGGATTCAGCAAAATATATCTTTGAACTAAAATAAGTATATTGTACATAAGTTCACTGCAGTGTACTGTGTATATTTATTTTAGTTCAAAGATATATTCTGCTGAATCCTGCTATTCCTGCTAAATGTGGGCAATTTCCTGCTAAATTTTTACCAGGGTTAAGACTGATAAGCCCCTACCCCATGAAATTCAACCAATTCCTATTAACATTTTTTAAGAAGGAAATATATGTAAATAAATATCATCAATTTGAAATGACTGTATTTAAGTAAGTATTTTAGAATTCTTGGATAAATTATTTCTAGGATTTGCATAATGTTAATCAACGAATAAGGTGAGACGGTTAAGAACTTTGCTGTTATCATCAACCTATTCAGTACTCATTCTTTAGTATCCAAAAATACTGAAGAACAAGTGTACACTTAAGATGTTACAGGAATCTGGATTACAAGGAAAGTTCTATACCTAATGTTACTCAGTTCCAGCCACTTCCCTGTGGTGGATAAAGGTGAAAACTTGCCTTGACCCTGAATAGACCGAAGATTAAGATTTTAGTCATGACGAGAATACCTAGGGAAGTGAGCCTCCTAAATATGCACAAGGATATATTGACATCCATATCATTGATTCTACCAGCAAAAGAAATCAAAGAAATTAGCATCGCTTTGTAGTAAAAATATAGGGTGTTACTAAGCTTAAACTTGGATTTAGTTGCCTTACTGCAAACTTCAAAATAAAAGTTTTTGAACATACAATGGGATAGAAATGTACCAAGTACAAATACTTCTTTCCAGAAAGATATACTAAATACATACCAATAAACAAACACTTCTTGTGATCGGACACACCTTTTCTTCTGTTACTGCCAATTCACTCTCAAGTGGAACAGCAGATTCCAGAATGATATTTTGACTACCATCATCCTTAGAAACTGGTTTTTCCTAGTGTTCTAAATCATTTTCTATAAATACAGCCTTGCATTTCTACAAGCATCTCCTTCCATTCCGAAGGGCAAAAGAACACACTCAAACTTCCTCATAATGTGCACATCACCACTCAAACGATTTTTCCCTTTTCCACCACAAAAAGATTGTTGTGCAAACTCACTGGTAAAAGCAGGACCGCATAAACTAAGAAATACAAGAGTCTATCATACAACTTTAAAATGAAAACTTACAAGAGCAAATTGGTATTCATTATTTACGTACACAAAATATAACCTGAAACTAAGCACATACTATTCCAATTTTTATTCACACAAAATATTCACAAAAGAAAAAACATCATAGTTTTGGATGAAAGATAAAGATTTCACATTCAAGCTTCATAGTCAGATTGTTTTGAACGAGGCCAACAGTGCTACAATCCAGCACATGTGCCTCATAATTTTTAAGATCACAAAAATGTCACATTCAAACAGGATTTTATTGGTTCTGCTAATCAAAATATGATCCACTCACTATTTAAAAAGGTGCCAGCAGCAGAACATTTTGCATGGACAATCCTGTTGACATCCTTCCATGAACACATTCACTTTTCACACTTTAGTTGCACTACCAGGAGAAATCCACTGCACACGTTAAAATAATGACCTTCATTGGGTGGACGATTGTGATTATACTTCTTTTAAACCATTTTAAACGACCTACACAACTGTTTCACGTCTAACTTTCATCAATAAAAAATTAATTCTTTCCAATCAATTGATGAATATTTTTTTTCCATTTAATGACTTACGTAAGAATAAACCATGTAAAGATGTGCTTGACAGATACTGGATAAGGTTTGTTTCCTTCGCATAAATCTTCAATGTATTTTATCTATCCCTTCAGTGACTCAAATGAATAGATGTGTGAATTGTTCTATGATGTTTCCAGTTAGTTCAAGACTAATAATGTTCTTAAAAATGCCATAGTCAAAAACATCCTTAAGTTTATACATAAATGTCACCACTAGTACAAAACTAATTCAAAACACAACCATACCAGGTTGCCATATCTATCCGCATTCTTAGTGCAATCAAAATTAACGTTGACTCCAAAATGTTATTTGAATTATAACAGTGGATCTAACTAAATTTGTAAGCATATGAACTTGCATTTAGGCCTCATTCTGAAGTATCAATATCAGTAATATAATATATAACATTTTTGTACCTTTGCAGATATAACTTCAACAAAAAAATTAGTGCATTACTTTCCTGAATGCAGACAAATTATTTTCAAATGCCTGTCTAATGCCTTGTTTATACGTTTACATATATATAGATATAGCAGGCCACAAATATAAAGACCTCATATTATTCCTCTTCAAATCACCCACATGTTAATTACAGCTTCTAATCGATATTGGCATAAATGGACATATCCAAATGCCCCATGTCAACACTTATCTTTATATGCTGATAATAAATAGTATCATTTGCAAATTCAGGTAAAAACTGTAAATTAAGTACAGTCAAAATGCGATACTACTATTAGATTTGCTGTGTGAGGTTTCATAACCCACAAAAATGCATGACTAAAAAAAAAGAAATTTGACTAATATTTGAACTGATATTGCATCAAAAATATATAACTTGTATGTTTTCCTAGCAGAGAATAAAAAAATTACATAATATAACAATTTCTAGAAAGAAATAAGCACATCATAAACCCCACACATAAACCCCAAAAGAATTGAAGGAGTTAACTTCTGTTTTCTTCTAATTGAGTTTTTCGATATCTTATTTTTGAAAAATCTCCAATTTACTTCCTAGATTACTGCCATGAAAAAAACAGTGTTACAGCAGGTAGTACTCCCATAACAAAAGAAAATAGAACATCTAACAAAGGCTTCCACTGAAATCCATGAAGCTAAAGATTTTAAATCCCTTCAATTAATAAATATTATGGATATTTCTTCAATTGATAAAATGAACTGCAAAAGATAACAACTATCACCTCAAAGACTAATATGATTCAAACAAAGAAAGATCATCCATTTGGTGAATTTCTCTTCAAAATACCGGGCCTGCTCTGGAGAGCATAATGAATATGATAAGATGTTAATGTCAAATATAATGCACCTGAATCTGCATTTATGCACACAGACAAAAGGTCTCTTCAATCAGCAAAATTGATTACTTCTAGTTGAGGACATAAATGCAATTATTGCACTATAGTTCTCCCTTTTACACACTAAAAAAAGCATTTGCCGGCCCTACATGAAAAAATTATGGAAAGTAACCAGCATGTATATATTTAATTTTTCAAACAAACAATTTATTGAAGAATTATATCATCAACCCATTTACTTCTTTAAACATCCAACAAAAACAAAAAAAAATATCTTCATCATTTATACCATGCTGAATATGAGCTGTTCCTATTTTTATACGTACTATCAGGGTAATAATGATTCCAGTCATCTTCCACTTGCACTCCCATTTCAACAGTCGCCGCTTTTTCCGTCTGAGTTGATATAGACACCATACCATCCCGCTTAGTAATGCATCTGGCACACACTTCTTCCTTTACTGGATTAGAACTATCGAAAGAAGATCCTTGAACACTAGCTTGATCAGGATTTTCAAAAGAATTATGCTCGGCAACATCACTGATATCTTCATCACCAGGCAACCATGGCACATATTTCAGGTGAGGATTCGTCTCCTTCCTCAATAACGGAGACTGCAGTTTCTTCTTTGCAGCCAATTGTACTGCAGCAAATTTACTTTTTGCCTTGGATCCTGATGCTGGATTTGGTACTTCTTTCACAGAAAAATGGTGCATGTTTTCGCACTGAGTAATTTTAAATCGCTCCATCAGAGGATCGTTTGACAACATTTTCTGCAACATCTCTTCACATCTCGCTATAACATCACGTTTCTTATTGGCCTCTGAAAATAATTAATCAGGAAACTTTAATAAAAAGCATGGTGCTCATTCATCAAAACATCCCAATAAAATGTAACAATGAATAATGAAGGAATGCAAACAATCAAATCGGTGGGCTGGATTTCAATGGTCACCAAAATTAAATTTAAGTCCTAAGCATTCATATTTACTTCTCACAAAAAATTCACCATGGTAACTTTCACAATCATGGTAAGACTTTCACAGGGAAAAACTGATTCCCCTTGACTGAGATTCGAATATGGATTCCCCTGATTTCGGCCAGGTACTTTAGCCAATCAGGCTAACAAAGTATTCAAGAGACTTTAAAGGAGAGAGATGTTGTTCCTTAAAAGCCTCTAAAAACCCAGAGGGAAGACTGATGCCTTGGTAGCTAAACTAACTAAAGCAACTGGCCTGAAATCAGGTGAATATAGATTCAAATCCCAAAGTCATCGTGGATGATTTTTTCTCTGTGGAAATCTTGCAGTTTTGCACATCAGCAGGTAATTCCATCAAGATTATTTTGATGATAGTTCAGACTCCTTGAGCTCACAATCATACTGCAGAACCAGGTAGAAAATGGATGGAGATACTTAAGTTTCTTGCCATTCCAGATAATCCCAATTTAACTTTTTGCCAAGTAAGGCACCACAAAGACATGATCGAGTCAAAGCTTTCTTGAAAAAGAATTGCACCATTTTCCATTAGAACATCTATTAAATAACATTAAATGAAATCTCATTAACCTGGATTACATAATTTACTTCTTAACAAACAGTTAGCCAATTGAGAGGGGCTGAGAGCTTTGGCAGGCTACACTAATCAAGTAACAGGGAAAATAGACACAGCCATGGCACACAAATGTAATAACCTGACACACCACCAACATAACAAGACAATATCATAGTATATCATGATGAATCCTTCCTAAATCATAACAGGTAGAAACATGAAGCACAGTCTCTCTTACTATTAACAATAAATTATTTGTGATGTTCAGAGTGCCTCCTCTACACCTAGAATAAGATAACAGACTTTCCCATCATAAATAAACCAATTTAAATTAGGTCACAGAAGCATAGGTTTGGTCTGATTCTCTGTCAGGAGATACCAATCACAACTATAAACAGTGCAAGGGATATCAGGGATGAAAATTCAAAACTGAGATTTCAATCTCTCCTACGGTGGTTCTCTTCCACAAGAGTAGTTTCCTGAGACACAGTGACCATATCTGTGAGCCTGAGGACAAGAAGTAAGGATGAAAGTTACATCTAATCTAGAATATAAAAAGATAAAAGCCCAAACCCATCACATTAGGTGCAATGTTTTTATGCAACACTCAATTTTTTAGAGAACCATAAATTGCACATACTTGAAACTTGTTAAATCATTAAATGTCATCATCCTGCAGAGTACTTGGCTACATTTTATTCACTTGACAGTTCCATGTTCGACTTCAAGCACTTTTACATTTCCCCATAAGAATCATCACCATAGCCATTGGTCAACAATCCTTAGATTGGTTTCATGCAGCTCTCCACTCTTTTCCCTTATCAGCTAACCTCTTACTCTTTACATATTTCTTCTCTTTCACATCCTTCGCTACTTGTTTCATAGGTTTCATACGAGGCCTTCCGTTTCCATTCACTTGTCCCTTGAAAACAGTCTTCATCAGACCACGTCAGAAGATATGGCCAATTAACCATTCCCATCTTCTAAGGTTTTCAGCAGACTCCTCCATTCTCTCTCTTCTTTGGACTTCTTCATTGGTCACTCAGTTGATCCATTTTATTTTCATCTCTCTTCTGTAGCCCCACATTACAAATATTTCCAGGCTTGACTTCTTTGCTGCTGTTACTCCCCATGCATCACTCCCATATAGAAGAGTGCTCCAGATGTACGATCTGATAAATTGTTTCATTACTTCCACACTTGTATTTCCAGTTATAAGCAAATTCTTCTTTTGGCAGAATGACCTCTTCAACTGAGTCAGTCCACTGACTATTTTGTATGACACTCCAATTTCCTTTAGAATCCTAAGCATGGAGTTCCTATCTATATTTTCAATAACCTTCCCCAAATCCACAAATGCAAAACATCAGTTTCTTCTTCTACATACTCTTCTCTGTCAGTAGCTTAAGGGCAAAAACTACTCCTTTCTTAACACGTTCACTGCGGAGCTGTTTAAAGCCCTACTCCTCACAGCGCGGCGTGACCCACCGGTGGGTCACACTCAGCCTTTTGCATGGGCGGTGTGACCCACCGGTGGGTCACAGTCCTTCCGAGCTTCTGGCCACTGCCGAGGGATGGTGGTTGAAGCAGCAATATTCAGCTGTTTCCTGAGATTAGAGGAAGGCTGGGGGAGGCTACTCCCAGCTTCGCCCCCAGCCCACCCCTCCCCCGGCCACGTGGGGCACGCTATCAGCTAGACCCTGGGTTGGGATGGGGGAAGAGAGGGCCAAGAATACAATGCATGTGGTAAAGAATTGCTGACGTTCGGAAAACCCAGGAGACTCCCACCCGTCTCTGTTTATTGCGCCTGCCCTTGTTCGCGCCCGTCTGTGAGACGTAGACGCCCGTCCGTGCGTACCGATTCCCCAGTCTTGCTCACACTCTGAGAAAAGGGAAGGGGGAACCTTTGAAAAGAGTACATAGTGGTTTGTCTCACTCAGAAAAAAGTAGTGTCTCTGCATTTCGGAAGACGTTCACCCGGCAAGGGCACGGTCACTCATCCACCACTGAGGGATTGGCTCAAGAACGCTACGCGACCCTTTCCCAATTGCCCAATCGTAGAGGGGGGGGGGGGGGGGGAAGGAAGGGAAGAGAGAGTCTCAATCTCTCACACAGCGTGGCGAGTGCAGTTCGGGCTGTTTAGTTTCGAGCAACTGACGGACAGCCAAGAGGTTGAGGAGAAAAAATTGTCCTAAACATTTTCATTATTTTTAATAAGTTGATATGTTTTACTATATCGAGTATTGTTCATCCTTATGTATAAACATCGCATAAACATGAAAAACAAAAAGAAAGCAAAAAATAAACGTATTTTGGATATATTACGCTAATATGTAAATTTGTTCGTGACCCACCGGTGGGTCACACCGCTCACGCTGAAAAAAGTTTCAGGAGGGGCGGCGTGACCCACCGGTGGGTCACACTAAGTGACAAATAGCAGTATGTTATTTGAACTGTGACTAACCTCTGGGTGAAGTCACTCGAGAAGATCTCGATTCCTACTCTCACAATACTCCTCGCAAGTTGAGACAATTCAAAGAATTAAAAGGCCGCGGCGCTAGAAGGATTAGCGTGACCCACCGGTGGGTCACGCCGCAGCGAACGTGTTAACCTAGCTTTTTCTAAATCCAAATTGGTCTTCATCTATAAACTTCCCTGCTCACGGATTCTATTCTTACATAAAATAATCTTTGCCAATATCTTTGATGCATATGTTGTCAGGCTTATGGTCCTAAAATTCTCAGTTCTCAGCTCTTCTTTTTGGGTAAGGGGATGATGTTCTTCTCGAAGTCTGTTGTGATCTCTCTGGCCAAGTACAAGTTGCAGATGGTATTGGACAGCTGGGTTAATGTTTTCTCTCCCCACGAATGCACAGACAGGAATAAATGGTAAAATCAGGTTCTCGGCATGAAGTATTGTTTTCATTTCAAAATTAAAATTATTATTTATTAACCTGCATTCACAAAACAAGAACCAAAAGAAAAGGAATACCATAAATAATCCAATTCTTATCATGAAACATATTTTCTGTTCCAAATCACGAAATGTTTAGTAAAATACACTGATATGATACATGGTAAAATTTTCACATTTTATTAACCTTCACTATGATGACCAAAGGAATTGTTAAATCTGACTCTTATAAAATGTCACGGGAAGACAGGCCCACAAGAAATAAAGTAGAAAAAGTGCCAACACAACACCAAAAGAAAAATATTGCGAACAAAAGGGAAATTAATGGCAGAGCAAGCGAAGCCAGGGGGGTTGTGCAACCATAGGTGGACAGGGGGAAAAGCTCCACTAGTATCATTATAACAGTGCACATGCTATTTTATTCCAATGCAATGACACAACTTTGGATCGAATAATTTCTTTCAGCCATTTTTTTGGTAACTGACACATTGTATATGGTGTCCATGTCATTTTTCCTACTTATACAATATGGGTGTTAAATAATACTGGGACATAAAGAATTTTTGTTGTGCATGCACAGGATACATGATCAAAATTCGGAAAAATTGAGCAATTATTACAAGCAAATTTTACAGAATAAAATTAAGTAACACATAAAATCCTTTTTCATGGCATAAGGGGATTTCTACAGAGCACAATTATACAAAGTATCCCCCATTAGCATGATTACAGGCTCGAGTCATTCCGATGATTTTGGGGGTCCTTGCCTTCCTTTTGAGTGACTCCTCTTTACTAGCATACTGAAACCTTCATGGACTAGATACCAGGGTAGCCCAGTTGGCAGTGTTGGCCTATTGATCAGCACCTGGGTTTAAATCTGGACGTGTTCAATCCAACCCAAGCAGGTGTTATTTTCTAAGTAACTGATCGCTTCAGGAAACCCCAGACGGTACAGAGAGAGGAAATAGTCCACCTTAACTAGATGCATGAATTTCACTCATAGTTGGGCTTGGTATTTGGTGACCAGGTACCCTCACCAACCAGACCAACCTTTGGGTTGAACACAAACTAAAATTCATGCCAAATTTATTCAAAGTAGAATGCAAAATATCAAAAATATGCCAATGGCTGAGATAAGTAGAGAAGGACTAGATAAGGCAATTAAGTGAATGTCCCTAAGAGGTATGTTACAATCTTTCAATAAAAAATAAAAGTAGCTTTTTTAAATACGAAAAAGGAGCACTACAAGTTATCTTCATAGTAGAGCTTATTGGGAAAAATCAACTCAATAGAGCTGCTAGCCACTGTCCTTTAGTTAGAGTGCCATGCCCATAAAAACTTTCATTGCAGCACAGTACCTTGGCAATGAATATACTAATTATGTACGCCAAATTTTATTATTTTTTTGACCTATAAATTGACATGAAATTTCCGATAATCTACTTTTTTTTAACTGCCTCCTTGAATTACCCTTGGAATACAGCATGGCCTGCATTCCTAGGCAGTGTTAAGGATTGAACTAGCGACCGGGAGTACACTAGCCCTCATTTTGAACAACTACGCTATCATAGATTCACGGGAATCTGGCCAATGTAGGCAACCTGCATGACATTTGACTTTATTTTTTTATTTTGGTTTAGTGGCATGGAAAAATTCTTCTTCTCATTAGTGACACGAGTTACACAACCTCTCCTTGTCAGTATCTACCCTAGCTACATTCCATTCACAGGGCGCATCGATCACTAATCACGAAATTTTAAAATCTCCGATCAGGATCTGAATTTATGCTGCCTTCCGATATGATTTCAGTAGTGAATGAAATGAAAGACCCGTGTATCTTTGGATCCAACACGACCATCCTTAATTTATGAGTGGAACATTTGTAAATCTAATTTAAGCAACATAAGTGAAATACGAGGGTAAGGAGAAAAGTTCTCGGCCTGACACAGAGATGGTGTTACAATCAGTGAAAACTTATGATTCCTGCATGGGTGCATGTGTCATTTGTTCGTAACACAACTTTCAACTTGTTCTCTCAACTAGAGTGTTTATACGTATTGTTATGTTGTTGTCTTTATTGTTTATCATTAAAATTGAAAATCATGCGGTCATAAAATTCCTCATTTTGGATGGATTAACCCCTAAGGAAAATCATCCGAAGTTCACAAAAGTTTACTGGGACTTTGCTACTTCAATGTCGACCGTTAAAAAGTGGGCAGCTGAATTTGAACGTGGTCACACATCCCTCAAAGATGACCCACGTGAAGGACGGCCAAAAACCGTAATCACACCGGAAATTATTGAAAAAGTGCACGATATCGTGTTGGACGATAGGCGAGTGAAGGTGAGTGAGATAGCTGAGGCCGTGGGAAGATCGGAAGAAAGGGTACGAAACATCTTGCACGAAGAATTAGGGTTGCAAAAGCTCTGCGCAAGGTGGGTGCCGCAGTTGCTGAATGCCGATCAAAGACAAATGCGCTAACGACTTTCAGAGCAATGTTTGGACCGATTCAAGAGGTATCCGACCGATTTTGTTTGGCGATTTGTCACCATTGATGTGACATTGGTCCACCACTACACACCAGAAACCAAACAGCAGAAAATCAATGGGTGGAAGCTGGTGGTTCAGCACCAAAGAAAGCGAAGTCGATCGCATCTGCCGGAAAGGTCATGACCAGTGTGTTTTGGGATGCGAAAGGGATTCTGTTAATTGATTACCTTGAAAAAGGAAGAACAATTACAGGCGAATATTACTCCAACCTTCTTGACCAGCTGGATATCAAAATTCGCGAAAATAGGCACGGGTTGAAGAAGAAAAAAATCATCTTTCACCAGGACAACGCACCTGCTCACAAGTGCGTTGGCGATAGGAAAACTACGGAATTTGGGATACGATTTGCTCGGCCATCCCTCCAATTCTCCTGATTTAGCATCCTCAGACTTCCATCCGTTCCCAAACTTGAAAATATTTGCATCAGGGAAGCGTCTCGTGTCCAATGAAGAAGTTGAGAGGGCCGTAGATGGATATTTTCACGGCCTTCCAGACTCTCACTTCCGGGAAGGAATACTGATGTTGGAGAAACGATGGACAAAGTGTGTTGAGGTTAAAGGAGATTACATAGAAAAATAAAATCATTTTTTAAATGAAAATCGCAGTCTTTCATTGTCAGGCCGAGAACTTTTCACTGTACCCTCGTAAAATGAGTATTCAGATGTAATGGTTTGAAATTGAAGATGATAACATTTTCGACGCGATGACAAAGAAAAAATTAAACTGAGGTAGGGACCGAACTTCGAGCAGTACACTAGTTCTCATTATGCGCCAGATCCCAGCGAATGTAGGCTACCCACGTGACATCCTACGTATTTTTTTTCTCAGGATACCGGGATAATGCGGAAAAAAGTCATATTTCTTTATTTTGCTTCTAGTTGCAGGGGAACATTTTCATCTAATTTCGTGACCTGAGTTACACATCCTCTTCTTGTCAATATCTACCATACTTACATTCCATTCACTGGGCGCTTTGATCTACAAGCCGCGAAAATTTAAAATCTACGATTCGGATCTGATTTTACTCCATGTCTTTGGATCCGAATCCGAAACCGAGTAAAATTAATGATCCGCGGATCTTTGGATCCGACGGATCTGATCCGGTTATCACTACTGTTGATGAAGTGGGGTATAGATTTAAATGATATCATTTCGATTGGTAAAATCTCCTTTCTTATGTATAAAGTATGAAGAATTTTGTATGGAAGAAAATTATATTTTGACTGACTTATAAAAGTAAATGTCCTACAGCTGAGAATTTGGAGTGATTTTGGTGGTATTACTTGAGTGTATTTTGGTGGTAATGTGTATTTTGGTTGGCTGAAATCATCCATGAATCCTTCATACAAAAGAGAAATACATATTGGTTTTTTCCAGCCCAAGAATTAATGACCAAAAGGAAATTATTGCTGTTAATGCACAGGATAAGCTCTTGGTCAAAATACAGCTCATATGTATTGCTTAATAGCTTCCCCGACTATGAGCGAGTCACAAAAATTTTGAAAAGTCTCTTTAACTTCTATTTTCACCTTTGAGCCAAATCTCACGGACACCCTTTGGAAACAAATACCCTGAGCAGAAGTGTTCTAGAGCAACATATTCGGTATTGGGCTGTACTGGAATTGGTGATTTTACTTATTTGGTCAATACACACTTCCTTAGTTTTTCTCCGCAGTAAGAAATCGTTCACTAAATTTCTGCTTTATAGATACTCAAACCCCTTATAGATCACAAATTCAGGGTAATTTGGTAGAACTATTTCTGGCTTTGGTATTGGAAGAATGTTCTTAGTTGTTTATTCTTGTGGTCACATTTGCCCTTAACTCACAAAATTTATGATTAGTCCACAAGAATGGAATGAAATCGAAGCGAATGGAATTGAGGCGATACTTTGTGAAAAAGTGACATGGTGTAAGAAAGACTTTACGATGTATTTTTCACACTTTTTATTGAGTAAAACCCTACTGGTTTCCACATTTTCGTGTCATTGTATCTGAGTACCCTTGACAATGACACGAGAGTGTTACACTGGTAGGGTTTTACTCAATAAAAAGTGTGAAAAATACATCATCAACATCAACACTAGTCCACTACAATATAATATAGCTTTGGGATCTAGTGGGATTTTGTCACATTTGGAGAGAATTGCACCGAAGAAGACTTTGCTTCGACTGTGTGATCATCATTATGATGAAAAAGTCACCTCCATAAGAAACTCCATAAATTCTGGACATCTGAGAGTCTGTTTCGGTGACGAATTGTGACCAGAGAATAATTTACTGTAGAAGATGACCCAGCGAGATATTCCATCATGAGTAATTAATTAAACACACACGATGAAAAGCACTGAAAAATTATTACCTTGAAAATGTTTGAGCTGATTAGTTGCATTAAGAAAACAATGAATATAATAATTCAAGAGGGGTTAAAATTTTCTTGAGCAATGTATTTTCAAATTATCAAAAATGCGCAATGCTGGAAAACGAAAAGAAAGTTTGAAACCCATTATCATAACGTTGTAGGCCTCAAAGAGTCATCATGCAGCCTGAATATTGCAAATTTCATGGCCACTGTGGATGAATGAATGAATGATGATCTTCCTACGCAATATTTTACAACCCCAACACTTAGATACCTCAATAGCTGGCAGTATTCGGTAAGCAAAATAGAAAGACATGGCAATAATCCCAGGCAAGTTAATTGAAATAATATTCTTGCTCAAATCCAGTTCAGGGAGGGCAGAAATTTTTCGGGAAGCATTTAGACGAGCAGACAAAGAGCAGGACATAAAAACAGTTTCTTTACCTACTCTCCCGGAGAATTTCCCTTAAAGCAGCGAAATACAACTTCCGAAGCAGTGAAATACGGAAAGTGATTGCAGCAGTAGAAGATATAACCATCCACCTATCATGAGATCAGTTCCAAATTCGCTTGAACGGCAAAACATAGGTTTCCATGGCAAAAGAGAAGGGGGTCGAGGGTAAAAAATAGCATAACATTCCTTTGACGTGACTTGGATAAAAACATGAATTTGGTGCTTACGTAAAATAACATAGTGGTGAACGAAAAACATTCTCCATCTTCAGGTCTCGAATTGAAAATTCGTATTACCAGTCAGTTATATAATAGCTCATGGATGCAGAAAATATTCAAGCTCGTCTTTTGTTGACCTTTTCATATGCGAGAAAGAGAGTGAAGAGGCAGACACCGAGTGAATCCCAGGACCTTGCCTGAGTGCGAGACAAGGAGCGAAGCCTAAAAGAAAAAGGTACGAAAGACGGAGAATGCAGAGTGAAATTTGGCAAGAATGAGATAGTTAAAAAGTGTTTAAAATGCATTTGAGGAATAATAGGCCTCCGTTCTGGATGCCAGCACGTTTACAGCTCAGGGCAAGAAAGATGCTGTCGGTATTCCGTCACATGCTCAAGCGATGAGTCCATCACCTTACCATGTTTGAACTTCTTTCATGGTAGCCAAGACCAAAGAATATTGTACCATCAGAAAGGAAACCGATTTTCTATCAGAGCGATAGTGGCGGCACTCCATTTGTTGGGAAACTTTTTTCTCCCATAGTACACACCAACTGATTTATTTTAAGATATACACAGATTTATAATATGCATAGCTCCTATTTTCTCTCAAGCTTATGGGTAAGTGTCACCTGCACCTTCACACTAAACAATCTCTCCATGTAAGGGCCTAAACCCTTATACTGCTGGCCCCTTACAAGTAGACTGCGCAAAACTGCCAAGCACCATTTCCATTAAATTTCGAAGACTTTATATTATTTGAAGTTCTTATTTTTGATTTATGAAGTACGCATGTGTCTCAAAGTTGATCATATATTTGAGGTTTAGGAAGATGATGAAATTATTCATGACTTCCCTGACTTCAAGGAAATAAAGAATTACTAATATGTAGTGATGGAATGCATATCAGCCAATAGATCAGCCTATTGTCAGTAAAATGGGGCAGTGCTGGGTTCAAATACTTTACCCACTGGTTATCTACCTTAGTGACTGTTTTATGAATAGGGGGCAATAAAACCAATTCACTGAAAAGCAGTACACAGGTAACTGCCATTTAACATGAGAGAGATATGTTCCGAAGTATCTTGTGAAGTGAACATTGAAAAGCCATAAGGAATCATGTAAATGGGTTATGAGTATATTAAATTTGGAATAATAAATTTGTACCCAGTAAACACCAATAACAAGTTAAACAGCATTTTAATGGGCAACATTACACAACAAGTGTTATTATCACATATATATTTATGTCGTTATAATCAATTCAATTTTCAGAAATCCTCAAGAACCTGACATAAAAATGTACAGAAAACTACCACAGTCCTCACTAATTATGAAGTGAGAAACCTAAACCATTTAATCCTTAGCACAGCACAGATTTCACTACAGTAGGACCACATGGGTGGGATTAGCTTGAGGTTACCTGAGGGTGGGATTAACCTGAGGCACAGATTGGATATTAAAGATTTTATACACTATATCAGCTCAGATTCCAAATGGCTTGATGTGCTGTGTCACGCCATCAACACATAACTTGAAATTGGATCTAAGGTTTCCATGGGATAGAGACCCCCTCATAGTGAGAACGAGGAATCTTGTCCTTAGGTGTGGGCAGTAGGTCACCCGTTTCCCGGCAGCAAGTGAATCTTGTCATCACATTTCTACTTGGGTTTCTCCTTGGCTGGTATTTCCTCTGCACTCTCTCTCCCACTGTCTCTACAAAAGGCCTTTTTCAGGACAATATTCTTCGTACAGCCATTCTTATGAAGAGCTTGAACCAGGTGCTTTTTCTCCTTCTGTAGGAAAACCTGATCCAAGCTCTCAATAAGCTGGCCAGGGATGAACAAAGCAGAGGAATGCCCGGAAACCCTTTTCATCAATGGTAATCCCTGAGGAAACCTTGTACCCAATTTCAAGAGATGTCTTGATGCCAAAATGCAGCACAGCAAGTCACCTGACTCGAATATCTTTCTTCAGCCCAAGTTTACCACTCAACTCTGTGTACTTTATACCTAGCTCATTACTTACATTCTGCCACTTTCATCTTTCCTCTAGTCGTATAAGTTTTTTCAGTTACCCATGGTTTACTGATAATTCTTCTACCACCTGTTCTTGTTGTTCCCCTACTGCCTCATCTCTCCTGTTCTTCTTATCTGTCCTCTACACTTTTTCTTTATCCTCTCCCACGGGCAAACTCATAATTCTATCTTTCTAATCCCATATGAGGCTTCTGTATTCCATTTCCTTACCCTCCTCACTTCTTCATCCTTTGTGATCAAATAATGAATTTCAAATACTAAGTTGTGGACATAGTCTGAGTCAGCACCTACGAAACTGTACGAAAAATAATATGCTTGTTTCTAATATCTGCTTAGACCGTACGTAATCAAATTGATTTCCAGTTCTAGTATGAATGTGATCTATTTGAAGCCAGGGTTTCCCAGCATTTTATATAAACTAATTCATACCAAATACAAATTATCAAGATCAAGCACTAGTGATCACTGAAAGCAATCATATTGCATCCGACAAGATCTACAAGCTAGATGAAAGGTAGGCTTTGCTCACATGCATGAGTTCAATGAAAAGAAAGCACAACCAATTCCATTTCAATTCAGGCAAGGGGTGTCAGGTTACCCTCTTCAATTTTGTTGAAAAAATTATATTAGTTACTCCTACATGACAGAATAATCATCACACAAAAAGTTTCAGGAAAAAATTTTTTTGACTGATTTTAAAGCATTTTGAAAATCGGCAAAAAAAACACTGCTAATTGTGAAAGGGGTGCAGAATGCAATTTTTCTATTCTCTATTCCTCTGAAACTATTTGGACTAGAACCTTCTACTTTTCTTTCTTTTGAAGCTCTTGAAGTGCACCTTGCTCCAAACACCTGAACAACAGTCAATTAGTGTTTAAACACTGATTAAATAATTTGCTGTTAGATGGAAAATTTACATTTTTATCGAAGTTTGGAATTTTTTTTTTTTAAACTAAAGAGGGATTTAATTAGCCAAACAATTGCACCATTCTGTAGCCTGACTTTACTGATCATAAAAATTAAGACCAACCAAGGGAAAGCATAAAGGCTAGTAGTAAAGGCGATCCAATTTTGATTTATCTAAGATGTAATAAATACCTCAAGCATTTACCGCACGATACTGTCAGAAATCCCAAGAGGTGGAGATCTGCAAGGCAATTCAGATACGCATTTTCTTCCCAGCGAAAAAAAGTTATTTTTTCTTCTTTCACGGCCCTCTGTCGTCCACTGGAGTCGATCACTCTAATGATGTCCCTCCCATTCCATGCCCTCTGCATGAGGGAGGGGAGAGTAGGTACTATTTTCTGTACAGTCATTCAGACATTCGCAAGAGCACACAATTTGACACTTCACACGGTACAATTTCCTCATACAAGCGTTTGAACCATAAATTGTACAAAAAAGTGTATCGTGTAAAGCGGCCTTTAAACATCTGAAATAAATACTGCTCCATGTGCATCTATTTAGAGAAATTAGGGAAATCGACCAAGCATGAAAACAGCTACAAAAACTGGGATTCCTCCTCAGGTGCTATGGAAGCTGATATGGTGGTCCAAGCATTTCAATCCAGCAAGCAAATTCATGATTTAGAGTACCATTACCTTGCTGGAGACGGCGACTCCAGCATAATGAAGAATGTAAGGGAACTAGTGCCATATAGTAGGCATATTAAAAAAATTGGATGTGCTAATCATGCAGTGAAGTGCTACACCAAAGCATTGTTTAAAATTGTGGAGGTGAGGCCCAATTTAAAAGGTGTTCTAATGAAAGTAAAAATACTGAGATTAAAAAAAGCAGCTCGCGGAGCTACTACACACAATGCAACAGAAGGAAATAGCGTCAAGTCCTTAGTGTATGATTTGAAAAATGGACTGAAACATGTGTTTGGTTGCCACACATCATGCCGAGATTACTTTGTTCAAGCTGCTAACAGACAGGCGAAGACTTTCAACGAGGTAGAAAATGCATGCCTTGAAAACATTGAAGTGGCTCTGAGGCCACTTATCCGTAAATCTGGACAGTTGATTACCAATGACACCAGTAATCATGTGGAAAAAGCAGTAATCATGCACAGTATCGGAATTGCCTTGCAGATCTCCACCTCTTGGGATTTCTGACAGTATCGTGCGGTAAATGCTTGAGGTATTTATTACATCTTAGATAAATCAAAATTGGATCGCCTTTACTACTAGCCTTTATGCTTTCCCTGGGTTGGTCTTAATTTTTATGATCAGTAAAGTCAGGCTACAGAATGGTGCAATTGTTTGGCTAATTAAATCCCTCTTTAGTTTAAAAAAAAAAAATTCCAAACTTCGATAAAAATGTAAATTTTCCATCTAACAGCAAATTATTTAATCAGTGTTTAAACACTAATTGACTGTTGTTCAGGTGTTTGGAGCAAGGTGCACTTCAAGAGCTTCAAAAGAAAGAAAAGTAGAAGGTTCTAGTCCAAATAGTTTCAGAGAAATAGAGATTTGAAAAATTGCATTCTGCACCCCTTTCACAATTAGCAGCGTTTTTTTGCCGATTTTCAAAATGCTTTAAAATCAGTCAAAAAAATTTTTTCCTGAAACTTTTTGTGTGATGATTATTCTGTCATGTAGGAGTAACTAAAATAATTTTTTCAAAAAATTTGAAGAGGGTCACTGACAAATATTGGTTCTACCCGCCTGAGTTCAAATGGAATTGGTCACATGCGAAACAGGACAAAGATAAAATATAATGATAAGATATAAGATAATTAATTCACCCTTACATGCCACTAAATCCCACAGTGTGAATTTGAATCCTGAACTTCAAAGGGTGGTATTTACTGATGTGACTTACATGCTCCCACATTTTCAGTGAAAACTAGTAAAAAGTAACTTTTCCAGATATACTACATATTTAAATAGAAAATGATGACAAAAAGAACTAGTTATCACTATAGATTCATACCCATTGCTAAAAGAAAACATTCTTCATTGTACATACATACCAACCAGCTCCTCATTCACTGGGTCTTTCATAAACTGGTTACAAACTTTATTGGCAACAGTTGAATCAACACAGTATGCTCAAAAGAATGTATTTTTTTAAATATTGTTTTCACAAAAAGATAAAAATTAATTATCACTAATGTACCTTCTAATAGAGACGATAGTTTCTTTCCTCCAGACTCAATTTCCCTCCAAGTCTAGGCCATGAAATGAGACAAAACATTTTTATTAACGATTTTGCATCAGACAAACTAATTATTAAAATCCAGTAAATTTCTCATGCATATAGGTAAATGACATAGGTAAACTGCTACTGGAGCATATAACCACTGGATGGGGAGGTCTTTTAAAATTATTTTTTAAATGCCTATTACTTGGTAATATTGCACCATATTTTCCTTAATTAATCAATGATTTCTACGTTTGAAATATTTTTTTAAACGGCATGAGAGGATTTTTGAATCAACTACTGCATCTCAAATAACTATGTCAATTTTCTGTTACATATATGCATTACCTGGTAGATGGAACTGTAATTCAAAAGGAATAACAACTTACATTCCAGGACAATATAATTTAGTAGCAAATGCCTGTGCAATTTGTAGCCAGCATGTTCTAACATGACTTCTAAGTTGATGGACAAGTTAATCATAAAATAATAATAAATAATTAGGTTACGCATAGCATTTGAATGGAGAGCAATCCAGTTTACGAATTAACAAACAGCAAATTGAGTTAAGAGTAAAAAATTTCACAGCAGGGCAAATGATCACCCGAAGTGTACCATATCTTGTAGACATACAAAAGGTTTAATACATGCACGGTAGACATACAAAAGGTTTAATACATACATGGTTGACATGATTCCAATTTTAACTCCATTTTTATCATTCTCTCACTCACTCACTCAGTGATTCAACCCGAAGGTTGGTCTTTGATAGGTGAGAGTAGAGTTCACCCGTACCAAGCCAATGGCATGTGAAATTAAAACATTCAGGGTAGGGGGGCCAGTTTCTTTCCCTGGGCCACCTGCCATTTCCTAAGAATTCTGACGTGCAGAAAATCGAATCGTGAGGACTTTTTTTTACAGGGGGTGTCCAGAAAGGCTCTTGCCTGGGATTCGAACCTGGGACCCTCTGGTCAGTAGCTCAGTACTTTACCCACTATGCCACCATGACCCCCTTATCATTCTCTGTTATATTTATTGCATAAATGATAATAACTACCACACATTTGTCTTCCTTTGCAGATAAGTGAAAAATATCAATTACGTAGTTCACGATTGATATAGAGGAAGTTGAGCAAAATTTAATGAAAAATTAATCACATTCACAATGGTTAATTCCACATATTACGATAGTATAGTGTGACGTTATTGTTGATATTCAGTAAAATTGAGGTAATCTATGGTTCATACTACCATAATATTAATCCCACATTTAATAATGATCTAACTGGATTATTCAAATATTATATTAAATATTATCAAACATGTCATCACTAGAGAAACCATCATTACAAGCATTAAATTTTCATGCCTATTACGTGCCAGCCTTGAGATCATGGAATGCACCTGATTCTCTTTGTAGGCTTTTCTCAGCCATTCACACAGCATTTACTCTACCGTGCACTTTTTCATAGCACTCATAATCACTGGGCAAAGAAACTTCACCACCCCATTACAGAATCAGAAATGATAAGTGCGGATGAAGTTTTTTGGTGATTTTCATCACTGGTGATGAATATCACCCAAGTTACAGAATTCAGCCCCAGAAGATACGTAATTTCATCATTACCTCTTCCAGTGGATGAAAGGATCACTCCAAGATACAATGAATGTGTCATGTTGGTTGAGTCCAAGTATGATTATGGACGCCCTTGTGACAAAACCATCCATACATAACTCTAAGGTCCAAGGTCATCATCAATGTTATTGTCTTACAATCATTATAAACCACCAAGATTGGTTGATAACTTAATCAGGGTGTCCACTAAAGTCAAATTATAAAATTCAAGCATAATTCAAGGTTTTCAAGGCTAAATTTATAAAAATTTCCAGGCTAATATATCGTGGTTCTTGTACGAGTCAAAAGTGATGATTTTCAAGTTTTATGTAGAATATGGATTTTTTGTAGTTCAACCCATAGCATAATATAGATAAAGTAATTAAATAAGAAATAAGTGATAAATTAAAGTAATTAAATACTTATGTAGTTTTATTGGTAGTAAGAGACTCTCTTTGTTGGTTGGGAAAGATAAACTACTTTTTGATTGAACACCCTCTTTCTAAATTAGCATTTCCATGAGAAATTACAAATTCTTCTACAAGAGGAACTTAAAGAACCAATTGGCTAAAGTCTTCAGCATTCAACCACTGTTCTTGGAATGATGATTTTCTACGTTAATATTTTTTGCCATGCTTTTCTATTACAAGTCTCAAAGCCTCAATTTTCTGTTCACTCAGAATCAGTATGTAACATTTTTGCACCGGTAGACTATATAGAAAAAAGTGAAATCATAACAGTCTTTAGTAGTGATGGCCGGATCCAGGTTTTTTGTCGGATCCGGATCCGGAACCGGATCCTTGCCTGGGTTTCGGATCTTTATCTCGGTTTCGGATCCTTAGTTTCACATACTCGATTCAGATTTTCAAAACCTAGATTTTTTAAAAATATATAAATACAGCAACAATAGAATTGCAAAAAAAAGTGAATTTATTGTCGAAAAAATCAACTTCCAATCATCCTTGTGGATAATATTTACCTAGATCAAGATTTACGGATGCAATAACTATATCTTATTACTTCTAATATAAAGATCAACTTCCTTATCACATACTCATCATGCAATACATTTTTGAAACCTGTACAACTATTCTTTAGATTGCAGTTGAAAGAAACATTGTAAGTTTATTTTCATTAATAAAGGAATTATTTTCCAATTATTAATCAAATCCTTGAATGCTTTCAAATTCTTTTTTAGAAACACAAAATATTTTAATGCGGCCAAGAGATTCCATTTATGGAATATCCGGGGATTCCATTTTCAAGATGAAAATATTATTATAGAATATTTCAAGCTGCTAAACTAGTAATTTTGCAATTCTCATTAATAATAACCTTTAAAATGAAATTTGAGAATTTTATACTCCTAAGGAGAGGTTGTGTAACTCTGATCTTGAAATGAGATTAGCCGTTTTTCATGCTACTAGAAGCAAAAATTTAAAAAGTCTCGGATTTTTTCTCCATTGGCTCCGGTTTGCAAGAAAAAAGTAGAATGACATGTGGGGAGCATGTATTCTCCAAAATCAGGTAAGCCAACAATAGCAGTTCGATTCTTATCGCTGTTTAAAATTTTTCTTTCAGCCATTGAATCAAAAAATTTATCATCCTTCATTTCCAACATTTCTGTGTGGATACCGACTTTTTTGTACTTCTATCGTTTAAACTAGATTTATAAATGCGTTGCTAAAAATACATGGGAAAGTTAACGTAATGATTCCACGATTTAATTCTGCAGTAAAAAATTTTTCCAATCATTTCACTAACTCCATTTTTTTTTGTTTTACTTATAAATTGACATGAAATTTCTGTTAATCCACTCTTTTTAACTGCCTACTTGCATCACCCTAGGAATACAGCATAGCCTATATTCCTAGGCAGTGTTAAGGATCGAACTCGCGACCGGCAGTACACTAGCCTTCATTTTTAACAACTACGCTATCATAGGGTCACGGGAATCTGGCGAATGTAGGCAACCCGCGTGACATTCGGCTTAATTTTTTTCTCGCGCATCCGGTCGTATGGGGAAAAAATTCACGACGCGTATTTTTTTATTTTGTTTTTTTGGTACGAAAAAAATCTTCTTCTCATTTCGCGACCGAGTTACACACCCTCTCCTTGTCAGTTTCTACCATACTTACATTCCATTCGCGGGCCTCATCGATCACCAAGCCGTGAAATTTTAAAATCTCCGATCCGAATCTGAATTTTTACTGTCTTCAGATATGATTTCAGTTGCGAATGAAATGAAAGACCCGTGGATCCGACCCGACCATCCTTAATTTATCAATGGTACATTTGTAAATCTAATTTAAACAACAAAATTATAATAAAGTGAGTATTCAAATTTAATGGTTTGAAAGTGAATATGATAACATTTTCGATGCAATGACTGAAAGAAAAAATTTAACTGCGAAAGGGATCGAACTTCGCACAGTACACTGGCTCTCGTTGTCCGCCTGATCCCGGCGAATGTAGGCTACCGGCGTGACATCCTACGTATTTTTTTCTCGCGATACCGGGCCAATGGGGAAAAAAGTCATATTTCTTTATTTTGCTTCTAGTTGCACGGGAACATTTTCATCTAATTTCGTGACCTGAGTTACTCATCCTCTTCTTGTCAATATCTACCGCACCTACCTTCCATTCACGGGGCGCTTCGATCGCTAAGCCGCGAAAATTTAAAATCTAGGATCCGGATCCGATTTTGCTCCGTGTCTTTGGATCCGGATCCGGAACCGAAAAAATGAAAGATCCGCGGATCTTTGGATCCGACGGATCCGATCCGGCCATCACTAGTCTTTAGTATCCTACACCATCTTTTTCTAACAAAAAGTAATGTAATAAAAATCCTAATTCAAGTAAGCGCATCCTGAATATATCTAACAAACATCAACAATTGGATTTCTCAAAAAATTATAGAAACGTTTGTAAAAAATATATTGCAAAGCCTACCAGAAAGCCAACTTATATTGTACTTACAGTAAAGTATCCGATCACATAAAATTTGCAGTTAAAAGTAACAAGTTCATTTTCATTAATAAAGGAATTATTTTCCAATTATTAATCAAATCCTTGAATGCTTTCAAATTCTTTTTTAGAAACAGAAAAAATTTAATCCGGCCAAGAGATCCCATTTATGGAATATCCGGGGATTCCATTTTTAAGACGAAAAAATTATTATAGAATATTTCAAGCTGCTAAACTGGTAATTTTGCAATGTCTTATTTACAATAACCTTTGAAATGAAATTTGAGAATTTTCTACTCCTAAGAAGAGGTTGTGTAACTCTGATCTTGAAATGAAATTAGCCTTTCTTCATGCTACTATAAACAAATGAAAAAAAAAGACTGATTTTCTCTCCAAATTGGCCTGGGTTTGCAAGAAAAAGTAGAATGACATGTGGGGAGAATGTATTCTCCTAAATCAGGTAAGCCGACACTAGCAGAAGTGGTAGTGGACTTTAGGTAATGAAGTTCGATTCTTATCCCTGTTTAAAATTTTTCTTTCAGCCACTGAATCAAAAAGTTTATCATCCTTCATTTCCAACCTTTTTGTGTAGATACTGACTATTTTGTACTTCTATCGTTTAAACTACCTACATTTACGAATGCGTCACTCAAAAATACATTGTAGAGTTAACATAATGATTACACGATTTTATTCTGCAATTAAAAATTTTTCCAATTCTTTCACTAACGCCAAATTTTATTTTTTAAATTATAAATTCACATGAAATTTCTGATAATCTACTTATTTTAACTGCCTACTTGCATTACCCTACGAATACAGCATAGCCTGTATTCCTAGGCAGTGTTAAGGATCGAACTCGCGACCTGCAGTACACTAGTCCTCATTTTTAACAACTCCGCTGTCATAGGTTCACGGGAATCTGGCGAATGTAGGCGACCTGCGTGACATTCGGCTTTTTTTTTTCTCGCGCATCCGGGCCTATGGAGAAAAAAGTCACGACGAGTATTTTTTTATTTTGTTTTTGTGGCACGGAAAAATCTTCTCATTTCGTGACCAAGTTACACAACCTCTCCTTGTCAGTATCTAACATACGTACGTACATTCCATTCGCGGGGCGCATCGATCACTAAGCCGAGAAATTTAAAATCTCCGATCCGGATCTGAATTTTTACTGTCTTCGGATATGATTTCAGTAGCGAATGAAATGAAAGACCCGTGGATCCAACCCGACCATCCTTAATTTATTAATGGTACATTTGTAAATCTAATTTAAACAACAAAAGTATGATAAAGTGAGTATTTAGATGTAATGGTTTGATATTGAAGATGATAACATTTTTAATGCAATGACTGAAAGAAAAATTAAACTGCGATACTGATCGAACTTCACACAGTAAACTAGCTATCATTGTCCGCCCGATCCCGGCGAATGCAGGCTACCCGCATGACATCCCACGTATTATTTTTTTCCCGCGATACCGGGGTAATGGGGAAAAGTCATATTTCTTTATTTTGCTTCTAGTTGCACGGGAACGTTTTCATCTAATTTCGTGACCTGAGTTACACATCCTCTTCTTGTCAATATCTACCGCACCTACATTCCATTCACGGGGCACTTCGATCGCTAAGCCGCGAAAATTTAAAATCTACGATCCGGATCCGATTTTATACAGTGTCTTTGGATCCGAATCCGGAACCGAGAAAAATGAAAGATCCGTGGATCTTTGGATCCGACGGATCCGATCCGGCCATCACTACACGTTAGGCATATGTTTGCATATCATAGGCTTAGTCCGATGTGCAATGAATGAGAACAAAGGGCACTTGACGTGACGCTGAAGTCATCCGTTCGACAGTCGAACATCTCCGATCCACACAGCGCTGACGATACATTGAGCCTAACTACTTTTCCGTCGTTTATTTATTCATTCATACCAACGGCAAATCCATATCTTAAAGTCGTCTTTATTTATCCTATTTATAAAATAAGGATTTTTTGTCTTGAATTAAGAATTTTTAAAATTCCCGGCTCAGACCAGAAAATCACGAATAATCCACGAACAATTCCCTGCATTGAAAATTCACGAATAATTCCCGATTTTCCAGGTTTTCCCGGTCAGTGGACACCCTGTTAATACATAATCTCTTTTCTGATAGATGTATATAAATAGGATTATGAGAAGGTATGATAATAGAATTGAAAAATGAAAATCTTAAAAGAGAGGAAATAAAGGCAAATCAGAAGTGAGAGTTGGATGACATGAGCAAGAGAGACAAAAAGATGTCATGATATTGTCCATCATCCACAAAGCTCATGAAAATGTTTTTCACAAACAATATGCTTCGGCAAAAGAACAAAATCTTTAAGAGAAATGACTCTCTTCCATTTCAACCGTAATGCTTTATTTTTAGCAGACTTGGGCTGATACCGATAGCAAGTATAGGGTATTGGCCATTTTCCTGATACTGTGATACTTTCAAGTACTCCTTTTTTTATACTATTACTCGAAAGTATTCATTCGTTCAGTGAAAATCTAAAAAAATATAATTTTGAAATCCTGCTTTCTTCAACTGACTTACCAATGTGTCATGTATTTGTTTACTTAGCTGCGATCTTCGTGACAATAAAAGTGAGATAAGTGCTTAGAATTGGCTAAGGGAAAGCCTGAGGCAAAAAGCTGAACCTCCTCCGAAAAGTAGACGAAAATCCACATAAGAAGAAAGTTTGCTGAAATAGCGGCAAAAATTAAACTTCTGGTGTCAACTCAGGTTCGTTGTGCTCAATGCATACGTTGTTCCATTTTTCCGCCTACGTTCCACACTAGATTTCAAAAAATATGAAATGCAAATAAAGTATTATGGCACAGTCAACTGTGTTGACATCAATGAATTCGCATTAGAAAATTTAAAATGAAGACGAAGGTCCTCGCGTGCCTCCAGTGTTCCATACTTACAGAGAAAACCCAGTTTCATAAATTGACTAGATAAACTTAAACGAATATAAGTAAATATTTTAAACTTACCGGACATCATGGCAAAAGTACGATTCATATTCTATCAAAATTTCCTTTCATTTGTGCATTTCATATTGTTATGACAATCTCTAAAGTGACACTGGCCTCTGCGACTCTAATAAATGTGACATTTTTCATCCTCACTGCAAAAACATGCCTCAAAAGTAATTATTAAAAAAAGTCTGGTACCTGCATTAAATGAAAGGCTAAATTATCTACACTCATATGTTTTCTATGAATTTCGCTTCTTCCTTTTTTGGGATATCAAGCCTCAAAGTCAAGTCTATATATACTTTTTTGCATGAACAGTATACACAAAACATGCTATTTGGTCATAGAGTTATAATTAATTATTGAGTGCACATCAACGCAAGGTATTGTATATATCTTTTGGGAGACATAATAATTGAAAATGAAACTTTTTTACAATAAATTAACTCCAGAAATGAAAAATAGAACGAGTATTGTCCCCTGGAAGTTATGCAACCCACACACGTCTTCAACATGACCTGAGAAGGCCTAACATGTTCAGCAAGTTTTCCTCGTTACCATGTTCAGGATTTTGGGTCCCTACAAAAACGTGCTAACGAGAGTCCACTGTATTAGGGTGTACCTGCAGGTTTAGAGTTTCCTGAGCAAATGTTTTCAGAAATTAGTCCAATGGTCCAGATAGATTAACCCTCTTAAATGCTGAGCATGTTCAGCAGCTGTGTCAATAATATGTCAATGAGCAATACATTTAGATATGAGCTGCTGAGCATGTTCAGGAGCTCTTATTTCTTAAAAAGAATTTTCAGTACAGTTGAGCATCTTTAATCTGGCACAGTCGGGACCGATGTGATGCCGGATTAGGGATTTTGCCAGACTATGGGTCATGCTTGGCAACCGGTCTATTTTTGACGCACGGATGTTTTCATTGAAAAGAGTCAATTGTTAATAACAAAATATATTCGTTTGCCATTTACTGAGCATTATTTTAAAAAAAGGTCACTGAGAATAATCAGAAGGAAATGGTTTCTTAATTCGCAAAGTTATTACTAAAAAGTATCGAAGTTGCAAAGTGAGTGAAAATAAAAGAATCTAAGCACCGTGTGCATCATATTGCTGCACATTCAAAAGTATAATACATATTATTTTTGGAAAAGGGTATATAGAATTTGATATTTCTTATGCAATGTTTCACGCAACATATTTCCTACCGCTCTTGGTTTGTTGTCAGTACGATGTCGCGTGGTGCACGGCCGCCCATCACTATGTCACGGGCGATCGGACTGGATGATTGCTCAAAGACAACCATCAATGGTAGTCTTCCTTCAACAATTTCAGGCTCATCATCTTCATCCCCACTCGGATTTATTGTTTTTAATTACCATTTCAGTGATTTCATCATCTGTGAAATGTTGTGTGGTAAGGATATCGTGGCCACTAACTATCCTTTCCTCTAAATTTACCAATTCCATTTCCTTTAATTCAGGGTTATGGATGCTGTTTGCAAACTCCAACATCATATGTTATCCTCAGAAGCATGAAAGCCTTTGAAATCCCCACTTATTTCGTCTAAATCAAACCTTAAAGCAGGCCAAAATTTACACCATGCGTGTTTTAGAACTGACTGTGAAATACTATTGCATGCACGTGAAATTTCCTGCATCACGTCTTTTAGATAGATCACGTCTGTTTCTGAAATAGTTTTTCCTGCTCCATTAGCATCCATGGTCAGGCTTTCACTTCTACGTACTAAGGCCTACTAACCTACTAAGGTCTTCACTTCGATGCAATCGAAACCACGCGATCTAAATCAGCACTTAAATCTTTTTTCATAGTTTTTCTCTCTGTCATCCATTTCTTCGGGTCACTTTAACAGTAACATTTTGAGGATTTTTGCTTTCAGCATCTTAATGTGCTATATTGTTGAAGATCCCACGCAGTATGTTTCATACAAAAGCTTCATTGATGCAACTGCGTCTTGCTTTTTCACAACTTGTACTTTTTCTGCGATCATTAACATTTAGTACTCCTCACACCTCTGCTGTTGCCACAAGTGTATAGATGAGACATGATTTGGGAGAAACATAAGCAGACAACAAATAATTTTATCAAATTACGTCTAGTGGTCAATCAAAAATGCATGCACCATTGAAAGTGTCCGATCTGTAAAATAGTCGTAGTCCATCTTGGCGATGTCTTCAAATTCATATTTTTACTTCAAGTTGCAGAATAATTCCAGTGTACACGAAGTACCAGAAATTAATAGATTTAAATTATTACAATTATCAGAATGGGAAAAATTGTTGCTATTAATGGGATAATATCTTGACTAGTTATGTAGCAATGTTTTGGTAAAAAATGTGTCGGCATTTCACACAAATTACCGGGTAGTTGGTTATTGATCTTCGGCAAAATTGCCGGATTACGGGTGTTCCCGGATTAGGGATTCCTGGATTAAGGGTGCTCAACTGCATTTGCAAATGCAAGAGGGCTTAGTACATAAAATCCAATCCCAGTGATAATTGTAAGAGTGGCAAAATAAGGGCAAGGCAATGGGAAACCACCACATTATTACCCCGAGGAGTCGCAGCTGCTCCACTTTTTCTATCTTATCAAGACGTGATGGAACCCTCTCGAGTAAAATATTCTGGAGGTAAAATAGTCCCCCATTCAGATCTCCGGGCATGGACTACCCAAGAGATTACATCAGTCAAGTGTGATAATCATTTTAGGGTAGGGACGTGGAATGTGCGATCAATTCGGACCTGCGGAAGAGTGGAGAACCTGAAGGTGGAAATACGGAGAATGGACCTCAATGTATTAGGAATCAGCCAAATGAAGTGACCCGAAGAAGGAGACTTCTGGAGCGGAAGCTATAGAGTTATACACACGGGATCATTAAATGGTAATGCTGGAGTAGGCATAGTGCTCAGGAAGAGCACCGGAATGGATGTGAAGAGCATCCTGCAGTACAATGAAAGGATAATAATGGTGAAGATCAAGACCAAACCTGTAGATACCATAATGTTTCAGGTTTACATGCCTACGACAGACTACGAAGATGAAAGAGTGGAAGATTTCTACGAATATATCACGGAAGTCATAAAACATGTAAGTGGAGAAGAAAACCTAATTATTTTAGGAGATTGGAGCACGGTCGTCGGCGAAGGTCAAGATGGGAGAATAACTGGGAAATATGGATTGGGTACCCGAAATGAAAGAGGAGAAAGACTCCTGGAGTTCTGCACACAGCATAGGTTGGTGGTTGCTAACACATTGTTTAAAAACCACAACCGAAGAAGATACACGTGAAAAATGCCAGGAGACGGAAGAAGATTTCAAACAGACTACATTTTAGTGAAGCATAGATTTAGGAACCAGGTGAAGGACTACAAAAGCTACACTGGGGTAGACATCGACAGTGACCATAATTTAGTGATGATGAAATGCCATCTAAAATCCAAGAAATTGAAGAAGACAATCAAGAAAACATGGCAAGTGGAAAAACTGAAGAAGGCTGAACATCAGCAGGCATTACAAAAAGCAGTGGAAAAACACATAGGAGAAGACCCAAATGAAAAATCAGTGAAAGAGAGTTGGGAAAACATTAAATGTGGACCACAGGAAGCCGAAAAAGAAGTTCTGGGTAGAAGAAAAGTTGTTAAGAAGAAGACATGGATCACGGAAGAAGTCTTAGACCTGATTGAAGAAAGAAGAAAGTACAAGAATGCGAAAACTGAAGAAGGGCAGCTTTGGTACAAAAGAATGAAATAAATTACAAAGCCAGGAAAGCTAAAGAAATGTGGAGAAAACCCTATGCGAAGATGTACAAAAAACCTTGCACTTGGAAAGGTAAAAGCTGCCTATAGGATAATGAAGAACCACTTTAAAGAACGGAGCGCAAGAAGCAATGCCATAGGGGATAAATATGGAGAACTTCTAATGGAAAATGAAGACAAAGTGAAGAGATGGAAAGATTATCTGGAAGAGTTATACAATGGAAACAATCTCAGCACAAAAGTGATCGAAGAGGAAAGAGAAGTCAAAGCGGATGATATGGGAGCATCAATATTAAGATCGGAGTTTGACACTGCAGCAAGGGACCTTCGCATGAATAAGGCTTCTCAAATTGATGATATTCCTGCAGAACTAATTAATTATGTAGGAGAGAAGACATTAACCCATCTGTATAAAACATCTGTGACATGTACTCAATAGGAGAAATAACCAGGGACTTCGAGAAAAACATCATGTTTTTCATCATCGAGAAAATTTTAGGACTATAAGCCTGACGACACATGCATCGAAGATATTGATAAAGATCAAATACAGAAGAATAGAATGAAAAGCTGAGGACTTCCTGGATGAAGATCAATTCGGATTCAGGAAAAATAAGGAAACCAGAGAAGCAATATTGGCCCTTAGGATGCTCATATAGAAGAGAATGGAGAAGGAAAAACCAACGTTCAATGCATTCGTGGATTTAGAGAAGTCTTTTGACAATGGTGGAAGGGAAGATTGGCAAAGGAAGGCCTCGTGCGAGACATATGGAACAAGTGATGAAGGTTGTGAAAGAGAAGAAATACGTAAACATGAAGAGATAAGGTGATAAAAGGACTCAGTGGAGAGCTGCGTCAAACCAATCTGAGGATTGATGACCAATGATGATGATGAGCAAAATAAAAGAGTTGTCACAATGTCATTTCTCTAAATAATTAAGTGCTCTTTTAAAACACTTTTTATTACTGAGTTGACTTCACGACAAGGAAAGCACTTATCAAATTTTTTTAGAAAAATAAGTAAGGTATCGGCAAACAATACTATCGGCCACTGGTATCGAGGTATTGGTTTGGTATCAGAAAAAGTGGTATCAATACAAGTCTAATTTTCAGACATGTCAAATATCTATAAATTTTCGACTTTTGTGTCATATCCACTCTTGTATCCAAGATAAATGCACTTATTCTGCATTTTCATGGATTCTTTACATCATGTAATTGTGACTTACAATGTTTTATCCAACCCAACAATAGGAAGAAATGAAGTTCATCAAATAACTTGCTCAATCATAACAAGAACTGATGTTACCGGAACTGGCACAATGGAAATTTCAGCCTAAAGATGTAAGCACACCTAAAAGAAAAGCGATAAACTATATCCTCTCTAAAAGGACGTGCGCTCCATAGGGGTTAGTACCAATTGGCCAAACCTGTATTCTAAGATCCTAAAGACATCAAAGAAAAAAAGGTAAAAGCGTAAAGTAAAAAGGTAAGGTTGTAAAAGCGTTTTGTAGAAAAGATACAGAGTTAAAATTGGAAAGACAGGAGAAATGTTTCACTGGTCAGGACATTTCATGGCACAGAAATGGTTTGTATGAAATGAAGAGGTGATTTTAAAATTGAACAGACTAAAGATCAAGACTACAATTTGAATGTGGAGGGTGAAGATAGAATTGATGGCATGATCAATATTTATAAAACGACTTGCAACCAGTAATCAAAGTTTTACAAAATATTTTTAGACAAGTTCCACACATGTTGTTTCTGTGCATTCTGTACAATTCTTTCTTTCTGTCTGATTTCATTTGTGATTTATAAAAAGGTGAATGGAAATCTACCAAGAAAAAACTTTTTACCTACTTACGTAACAGGAAATTTTAATTTCTAAGCACAGTAAGGATTGGATTGTGAGAAAAAAAAATTCCATCAAAGTAACCATGTCCAGCTAGACTGACCGAAAGATATTTCCCTGAAATTATTGCACCCATGCCTATAAAATAAAATCTGTACTAAACAACATTTCTTGTCCTTCAAAAGTATGAAACCTCAAGGAAACAAATTTACTGGTACTGGGGTTTGGACTGTAAAGTTGCCTTATTCACAGCAACATTTTTCAAATTTTTTCAAATGAAACATAATTTGAAAATTCTGCTTTACAGTAATAACTTATAAACAGGGTATATTATATTAGAGAATTGACAACATATAAAAATGCATATCTATGTTTTTCATTTCTAATGCCATGCATGTTTCGCCCGTGAAAACATTAGAATGCATTCAGAAATAATAATTACTATATTGTTTCAGATTTACATTTTTTACATAATTTTATAACAGTTGCCCATTAAAATATCCATGATTAAGTCATCTTCTCAAACAGTATTAGTGAAAGATATGCAAAAAATTTAGGGGTAAATAATATTACATTATTTATAACAAACTTAACTGTTTATAACAATATCTGCAATATAACTGTAATTTTTTTAATGTTTCTCGGTGTATTTGAGGTTTTAGTTGAAGTGATAACAGCACAATTTGATAACTACATTGGACTATGCTATAAGTAGACGTAAACATGCCTGTTTCATGCATATATTATTTGTATAAATGCATAACAATTATACCTTTTACTCAATATTACATCTCTCCTGCAATGTTTTGCAAAAAATATCCAAAACAATAAAATAAAATTGCATTGTTTATAACAAATCCATTTTAATAACAAATAATAAATACTACACAATATTTTCCTTTCAGGAGAGTAGAGTAAATACTAGCACTGTGTTTTAAAAAATGTTAAACATTCAAAATGCATGCATTCAAGGCTTTTACATAAATAAGAGTAATTAGTTGGCTACTCCCAACTGGAATCCACTTCTTGCCAATCGAACTACCCAGTCTAGTGGTTAAAGATAATAAACGTAATGAGGGCAAGCTCAGTAAAGAAAGAGTTACACAGCTGGCTTAGCCAATATGAATGGGTCTGAAAACCTGCCCTTGTTGATGTTTGGAAAATTGGCATTTCTTGGTCGAGAACATTCTTTCAAAATTAAACCAGACTACTTCAAGCTTCTCCAATAGGCAAAAAAGCATGGGGTCCAATGAAAGAAGAAACCGTTAGGAACTATTTTTAAAAAAGCTAGTTCTGTAAAAAAATATGAAGGGAGAAAGTGCCAACTAAACTGTGACTCTCGCAGTGCCTACAACTAACAGCTGGGAGGACCTTGTTTCTAATCCCACCATCTCATAAGAAGACTTTGTCGATGAAGATGAAGACTTGGCAGTGTGTGGTAAGCTTACTGTCACCGTCATCATCACCAAATTCTCAATAATGCACCTGGTGAAGATGACTATTCTTTAGTTCCCCAGTGCATCAGAAGCATCCAATCACATCCAAGAACTAAGGCAAATTTTTGACAGGTGTAATGATGTAAGTGATTCCACTTTCCATACATCAAATCAAGTATAATTACATAGCGAATGATAAACTTAAATTGAGGAAGCAAGTAAACATTTCCAACTTCTTTGAGACTTTGCAACTGTAATTTTTACTGATTAATTTCAGAATTGTACTATTCATTTTAAATATAAATGTACGTTTGTCATATGATGAAAAGTGAGTTTTTTTTAACTCTTACTAAGAAACTTTTTAAATTTGAGTTTCTGGATTTTTCAAATATTTTAACTTCAGCTTTGAATTATCCAAGTTCCACCACAATACATTTTAAGAAGTTAAAGCTTTTAAAATAAACAATATATTTAATTTTAAAAATCTGGATCCAACAGATCTGATCCCATCATCCCTAATCATGTATCAACAAAGCAATCAGGGAATGTCCTCAAATTCTGGAACAAATTTGTAGGAACAGATGAAAGATCAGACAAGCACTCTTGTAATGCACTGAGGATGCTTTTTTTCACTTGCGAATGGGAGTGCACATCTGCCTATGAACTAACAAATAAAACATGGTGGCAGGGCTGCAAAATGCCTAATATGTACAGTCAAACATGACATGCTAAATTTAGCTTTATAGTTAACATGCCATCATCAGGTGAGCTATCTACATAGATCCTATTTCAGCATGATAAAGTACACTAATGGATAAATTACATTAGCAGAGTAACCATGGATGATAGTAGTATGACAACCCTACTATGAAAATAAAAAGTGATACTTACACATGAAATTAAAGGTGGTGAAGGAGTACGCATGGAGTCCTCCTTTGTAATATTTTCCTCAGAGGTGAGAGGAATGTTAGTTCGAGTTGGAATCCTTTTTCTGTTGTACTTATTCCAGTCCGGAACATCATTGTTGCGCTGATCCTGGGTTGATTTAGGCTGCATACTTTCCTGTACAGGCATCTGTGGAGGTGGGATTCCTGAATAGTTCATATGACCATCACCTATTGTATATGACTGATGACTTGTATTCACCATGGGAGGTGCTATGATCTCAGCAGGAACTGTGTGGGATTGTAGAGGTTCTATTGGCTGAAATTGCACCATTTCTGGAGGATTGGCATAGGAGGTTTGGGCAGAGACAGGAGCAGCTGCCATTGGAGGAAAGAACTGATTTGGAATTTGGTTTGGATACTGATTTCCATAACTATAAGGTGGCTGCACAGGGTTGGTTGTATCTCCTCCATAGCCAGTTACGTAATTTGGTGTCTGACTATTGCTGTAATAATTTGCCTGTAAGAGGAAAAATGAGGTTGAATATAACGAGTCATAATACTATATCTAGAACATATATTAACAAGAAATACACAATATACATTTTTAAGGAACATGAGAACCTAAATTCTTTGTTCACGGATTGTTTCCTTAAATAATACAATTAGAAGATGTATCACATTCACACACACAATCAGGGTTTACGAGGAATCTACTTCACCAGTCACCCATCACATAACCCCTTCAAGTCAGGTGTATACCAAATCTCTTGCCCGGAATGCAATTTGTCTGACATTGGCCAGGAACATCAATATTAGATTCAAAGATCATGCAGCCTGCTTTAGGTTAGGCCACTTCCAACACTAATCAGTTGCCCAACATATGCATTCTGAGGCATACTGCATAATTGTTGTCAATATGTAACTGTTCAAACATGTCCCAGACCATTTATTAGACGTGTAACATAGTATTCACATACAGAAGAGTTGCAACAACACCATGTATACCGACCAAGGACCAATACCCTCAGCTTTATTTCTCTTAGCACACAAAGTAACCAATTTTCCACCCCTCCTTGGTCATCCCTTCCCTCAACTAATCCCCCCACACCTCCATGAAACACTTTCTGATCACCCAACTACTCATAAGATAAAAACCCCTCCTTCTTTCTTCCCCTCCTGACTACATGTATTTCCAATTCCTTTACCGAATTGACATTCTCCTCTGACGAGGCCTGCTTGGCAGGTGAAACACCTGGTATGTATCAGTTTTTGACGCTGGGCACCCTTCCCACATTCTTGCTCCTTTCCCTGTGTGTGTGATGGGTCACTGGCAATGGAGATTTCTCGTAAGCCCTAATTGTATGGGTGTGTGAATTACGAGGGTGACCGTATATCATGTGCAAACCCAAGTGAAGGAGTGCTTGAAAGTTATTATCATTTCTTATTTTTATCATTATATTATCCCCCATTTTTATTTTGTGTATGATGGATCACTGGCATTGGAGAAATCTTTGTAAACTCTGCTTGTGTGCGTGATTGAACTCAAGAAAGTGAATGTGTTTAGTATACAAACCTGAGTGGGTGGGCAATTGTGTTAGAGACTGCTCATTTATTTTTACCTTGTTTTCCTTAATTTAGTGTGTCACGATTGTTTGTCAGTTGCTATAATAACACTATGAGTGAGTGAGCGAGTGTGTCAATTGTTTTCATTTATTTTTCTTTGTATGCTTGATTTTGTACAAGTGATTGAGAGATCCCTTACTTTGTATATACTCCTTCTTTCTCCCTCCCCCCCATATTTTTTCTCCGCCCCTTACGATCATGGCTTTGGGGAAATTTTCTTCTTCAATTTTGCATTGCTTACAGCCGTAGAGATGTTCTCTTCATTGTTTTAAGCTCAAGTTATATTAACGCTCAGAAGGCTGAACTGAGATTTTCAGGAAGAGTTCCAGAGATGTATAAACTGAAACACATTATTTCAATGTGGTATTAGATTAGAGCAGTAGTTAGAGTAGGTACTACTAGGTAGGCATGTCATCATAAGCTGACTCTAACTGATGTATAGTTTCTCTCCACTTATTCCACACTCCCTAAATTCCTTCCTCATCCAAAATACCTACCAATCTTTAATGGTACATATCACCTTAGTTTTCAATCACCCCCCTAATAACAGTAACAAAGTGGATATAACAAAAACAACCAACAAATACAGCTGAAAAAATGAAGAGGTCACTTAGGTCCTGAGTGAGGCCACCATGCACAAGCTTAGTACCACTAGGGAAGAAAGGCTATCTCTTGGTAGGGGCCTGAAAAGCACTTTTTACCATGAAATAAAACCTAATCATCCCAAATCTTCTGGTAAATAAGGGTAATGCCGAAGTTCTCTCAAAGAGAAATACAGTGGAAGCTCGGTATAAATGAGTGCTCACAATGGCTGGGAAATCACTCGCTATAGCGAGCACTCATTATATCCGAAGGTGATGTATTAAGCCTCTCAATTCCCACAGTTGATCTTTCTTTCGTTACCATGCAATTAGAAACAGGTAGAATGGCCATTTTCATGCACAATTGCATATTTATCGTTTATTTTGCAAATTAAATCTTCCAAATCAATAATTCATGCTTTGCTGAAATATTCGAGGGTTAACCAGTACATCCATTGGTTATTGGTCCAAATTTGCTGTAATGATTTGCAGAAATACAGCATTTTTATGTGGTTTAAAATATTTCTAGCATAATTACCTCTTCCAAGCCATTCCTAAAATTCACATTCGGTTATCTCTCGAAAATTTATTGCAGCAAGTATTTATTTACACAAGCAAATGCCTCCGTCGGTTGCGATGCACATTGTGTATCGTACTAGTGCTGCCAGTAGGATGATCTAGAGCAAACAGAGGTAACTACTGTGAAATACTATTTCTGAGAATTATCGATGCATTCACTCAAAATTGCACGCATCCATTAAGTCAGGAATCATAAAATAAAAACTTGCTGAATGGGATAAACTTTAATTATTCCCATAACATCGGCCCTGGCAATATTTACGAAAACATTAAATATATGCACAAATTAACAAATGTACCAGAAAACATAAGCATTCCCACTACTTCTGCTAACAGGAAAAATAATCTAAACCAGGATTATAAGGATATAAATAATTCTTTGGCAATGGAAAACTGACGACTTTGTTGTGATGATAAAAAGCATAATAAAACAAGCATTGGACCTTTAGTATCATACTTACGCACAATTCACATTAACAGCACAGTACTTTCAATTTCTATTCCCGGCTGAAAAATCATTCAAGCATCATCTGCTTCAGTCTACTGGCAGTTGTCGAAAGCGCAGACACTTCCACTTCACTACATTTGCTTAAGTCGTCAGGGTAGCATCACTGGCCCTGTAAACCGTGCTAATTTTTCTAAGAGCCTTCTGTGCTTTAGCTCAAGTCGGCATAGGCACTGTTTCTTCTTCCGAAAGACAAGTAATTTTGTCGTCACCATCGTTTCTCACCCAGTTAATCAACTCCTCATCCGCCAACTACTCCCGCACTGGCAGACAAAGACAGGCGGGATGAACTCTGCCTCTTACCCACACCACCGCTTTCCGCTGTCGTGTGACTGACTAGATGCTTTTCCACTTGTCCATCTTCCACCCATTCCGCTCCTATGTCTCTGTTTGAACTTGGCTTAACAAAAGTACAACTAAAAAGTGCAAGCACTCATGCAAGGTACGCCAGGACCGGCCGTAAATAGTCAGTGCGTGGACTTGATTGGACTTTAAATAATGTAGAGATGGAACAAATATTGTATTCTAAGTTGTACTTGACAAATAATGCTACTAAAGATAAATACCATGCGTTAATTCGTACTTTGCAGTGCATCACCCTCAAGAATTATCACTCGTAATACCGAGCGTATACCGTGGCAGGAGCTTCTTGGCCTCGCTGTATACGTTTTCTTTTACATGTTAATCATGGGCCTTTCGATGGTACATCCCCATTCACTCGTTATTGTGAGATTCTCACTATATGCCGTACTCACTATAATGGGCTTCTACTGTATCCAGGGCTTCCACTCACTTTTTGACATAGAAAAGTGAGAAAGTGAGTGATTTATGCCACAAAAGTAAGGGGAAAAAGTGAGGAAATGAGGAAATTGGCAATTTTTACCCCATGTTAGGCTTCTGGCAAAAATTATAACAGAAAGAATTGGACTATTTCTGAAGATAATGGGGATATGGAATTTTTGTGGATTTGGCTCAAGTTATCTTTCCATGTTATAAGGAATTGGACAGTGAAAACATGCATTTCAGACACTAGAAAGCTTAAAGAAAAAACCAAAAACAACGAAATCTCGACTAGAGATGAACAGCACAAAATAGATAAGAATGAGGTACTTAATGTACCATAAATTAGGAGATCAAATAAGCAATAATAATTTAAATAAAAATAATAATTTTAGTCTAGACAGGTTACGCCTGTGCCTTGGGATCATCAGAATCATCATCCTACTGCTTTTTAATATTCTTAAAAACCTGCTCTAGTAGAGATGATATCCTTCTTTTTCGTCAGCAAGTCATCTGCCTATGACCACAGTGTTTGAGTGTAAGGGGGTACCCCTCCAGCATACCTTGGGCAATCTTGACTTTTGTCATTTTTTGACAATAGCCTACTCCAGTTTCTTTTTTGCCTCATTGTCATAGCTGATCAGAAGCCTTGCACTCCTCAATTTCCTTCTTACTTCGTCATCCTGCAGCTTGCCCTGTCGTTCCTTTAACTGGGTGGCCTCTTGCCTCTCCCTCTCCAGGCGAGCATTCTCCTCTTCTTGTAATCAGCTTGTCTTCTTTTATTTTCCGCTGAGCCTCCAGGCACTCTTCATTCTTGCTGCGTGCCACTTCTTCATGCTTCAGCAGCTACGACGTCATGGGCACATGCTCAGAGATGCCATTGTAGTCTCCAAGGCCATCCTTGATGTTGAGCTTGGCATTAAGAGTATGCTCCAGCATAGCGGACCTGTCAGCAGGGAGCTGATTCCTGGAAAGAGAAAATCCTCGCTCAACATCAGAACTGCCATGGACCAAACAAGAGGGCAGCTTTCATCACTTTGCTAACAAGCGGATATTTGGGATCACTGGCAACACCTGTCTTGGTAAATATAAGGGTCCCGTAATTGTCAATCCTAGTTCTAGGTTCATATGGCGGAAGGGTTTCCAGCTGCAACAATCTCCACTCATCCTGAAGGCCATCTTCGTCCACTTCCATCGGCGTCTGCAGCATCTTGTAAACGGATACAATGCTCTGCGAGGATCTTTCTTGATGATCTAAGGCTTCAAACATTTCAGGTTACGAGCCTCTCTTCCCTTCGCCAGGACTGATGTCTGGAGAAGATAGCTCACAGGCGCCTGATAATATTTTAAAGCTTCTTGATGAATCTTCTAACTCTAGAGAGGCCAGCATTCATGTTCGACGAGAAGCCGATCGGAATCCTTACCAATGTCAATTTTGCTCATTTCCATAATATTGTTGGTATTGAGAAAGGTGGCTTGCAATTCTTGCTTCCTTGTGAGCACATCTAGCTTACAAAACCTACTCAGCAATAGAAAATATAGATTCTCAACCTCTTCATACAAACCAAGGATCATAGGCTGATCTTGTTAGAAGAGTTTTGAAAATATTTCAAATACTTTAGCACTATACAGGACAAATCTATCTCTGCAGAGAAGGTTTTATCCTTATGTGCATTGCCAATAGCCTGATAGCACTTGGATGCAAGGAGCTTTTCTACATCTTTACCTTTCTTACTTTAAGAAAATAGTGTTTGAGAGCCGGAAATTGCTCTTGAAGTCTCTCAGCTGCTGGAGACAGGGTGAGCCACCAGGAAACAACATGCTTAAGAAAGTCATGCATAGGCACTTTTTTTGGCCTTTCAGATTATTCAAAAACCTCTAAACTACTTGGATAGTCTAGAAATTCATATAAAAGAATAATGACGTCAGATACATCCAGCCAAAATATTTCAGGCCTTTCTGAAATGACATACGGAGGATGTGCCGGTTGCAGAAACCAATGTCAAGAAGTCCTCTGTCAAAATCAGATTTGAGTCTCTGAGAAAAAATCCTTACAATGGCTTTGTTTGCACTGGGGCCATGGCAAGAGACCATGAGCATTTTCCCATAGTATAGTGAACCATTTTCAGCAGCAGAACAAATTAACTGAAACAATATATCAGCAGTGGCCCTGCCAATGAATGAAGTCTCTAAGTGACAAAAAACTGCCCTTTTTTTCTTTTCAAGTAGAACCTGATGCCAACCTGCAGTTCGTTAAAGCGTTTCTCATTCGTTGTCTCATCATAACTAATAGTAAATCCAACAGCATTTTGAGCATCTTCTAGTATTAGATCCTGGAAAAATGGGCAGGGGGTGCAAAGGCGACTGATTTCTGCAGAAAGGATAGATTTTGTTAAAGGATAGGCTTGTATTTGCCAGAAAAGTGAGCATTTTTCAAAATAGTAACAAAAGTGACCTGGTTTTTGAATAATTGAGTGAAAGTGAGACAATGGAAGCCCTGACTGTATCATCAAAATGAAATATCATCAAAATCCTTCAAGAGTTAACATAGTAGCCCCTACCTCACAAACCACTAGCCAAACTCTTCAGTCATTTTATTACACTCCAATTTATCTTTGAATTTGAAGCATTGAATTCGAATCAGTATTTGAATAAAGATTTCTTCAAATTCACAAACACAACAAACCTAGCTTTGTCATTCTTCATTATTTTCTCTTTTAGTAGCGTAAGGGCCAAATTGTTTCACTAGTATCCTTGCTTTTCCTAATCCTAATTCTTATAATCTTCAACCAGGAACTCCTCTGCTTTTCGAAGAAAGTTATTGTGCTTCTGCGACACATCCTCAGAACAAATGCTTCTCAGGTCCCATCTCATCCCTGCCTATGGGTGTATGGAGAACCGAACTTGGATGATGATCCACATTGAATTCATATTTTATTCCATTCTTTTATAGACCTTCATCATACATCAATATCATTGAAGTACCACATTTTCCGGCTTATAAGAAAAATCTAAGTTTATAGGTAATATATGACATATGGTCATTCTCCTATTTAAAAGCATCAAATTTTAATATCATCCTCCTTTTCCTATGCATATACTGATGTCATGAAATTAAGGTTTAATGGTTATTAATACCAATTGTGCATTAAAACAAGGGTCATGTTTTTATGTTTTAATAAAGAAGTTTTCACATGCCGATGAGCTTATATTTGGATGTGCTCTACACTCACCAAACAGACAAACCACCAGGTTCAATAAGATTTAAAAAAAATTTTTTACAGTGGAAAAACTTATTGGAGTCTAAAAAATATCATGCCCTTTGGCTGATAATTCTTAAGTAAATTAGCCACCAAATTGATGTACTTTAATTAACCAGCTGTTTTGCTAACCATGAAACTAAATTACTATCTTCATACACATAAGCCAAGCAACAAACTGTCAATTGGACTCTTTGGATTGGTTACATACATGTGTTAAATGTTTTTTTCAGTTGTCACTGGCAGATAGTTATCTTGGAAGTTGAAAAGACAAGTTGTTTATTTTTTTCATTTTGTGTGATGTTGACACACTGTGATTTCATGTGTTAGTTTTTAATATGAAAAAAATAAAAATCTGTTATGATTAGCAAGTCATTCGAACAAAATGGGATTTGTAATTCTCAAAAATAGCAGCTTTATCTAAGTTATCCGTTGTAGAATCCCAGACACAAATAAATGATAGAGTACATATTTAGCTTGCTGTGACAATGCAGCTGGATGGGCACCTTTTAAGGCAATGTGAACTCAGATGCATGAAATTATAGCTTTAACCTTAGCATAAGATGGCAGGCCACCTATAGAATGAATTTTCCACTATAAGGGTGTCTTATGCGCCAGGGAATACATTATTTAATCACACAATTATTATGCTGTATTTGAAGTACATACCTGAATAATAATACTATAAAATGTTTAATTGATCCCAAATTAATTTCACATTTATATAATTCAATTAGTAAGATATTTTAGTTTCTTATGTCACAATTAAAATTGTTTTTACATTTTCTATAAAAGTAGGAATAATGAATTAGGTTTTCCTTTAAAATCTGAAACATTTAAAAATTATCCAATCTAGAAGATGGACAATACATAATCAGTTGTTTCTTTGTGGAATGCTGTGAAAATAATAAATCTACAGTACATAAGATCAAGGATTTTAAAAATCTTAAAAATGCAAAACTTACCTGATTATATTGGTCCTGATTATACCCAGGATACACATTGTGATGCACATTGGTATTATAGTCAGGTTTCACACTGGTATCACATGAATAATTATTATTTGATACCTGCGGTGTGTTTGGATTTGTCCATTCAGCTTGTCTCCAAGTACTAACAGGATACTCTGATGGTGTGCAGGCAGAAGAGTCACCAGTAAAACACTGCTTTTGCTTCCCTTCCTTCAATAGGAGTGCAAGCTTGTGATCAAAATCTTCTGTGCTAGACATAAAATTTTCACTATTCATAATATGACTATGGGTCTTTACTTTGGGTCTCATGGCATACTTTGGCCGCAATGGTGATCGCTTCCTCTCATGATCTCGTGGACTCATTTCATCACTTGAAATAAAGGATAATGGTGACTTACTCGAAACTCTAGATAAAACACTTCTCTCCCGAGACCTACCATGCCACCTCCCACCTTCACGATTTCTGCGATCAGATGCTCTATGACCTTCATCCCTTTCTGGAGAAAGAGAGGTAAATCTCCTATTACTTTTTTTGTCATAAAAACTTGGACTAGTTCTATGTTTAGACCTCGGTCTATAAGGAGATAAGCTTCTATCACTGTCCCTAGAGCCAACTACTCGTGAATCTCTTCTATACTTCTCTGCTTTACGTCTGGGTGACTGGGCAGAGTCTATGACTCGACTTCTTGCAGGGGATTGGGATTGTTTTCTGCGCAGCCTGGCTAATGCAAAAGGATTTTTCAATAAAAGGGGATGCTTTTTATTTGAATCATCATCTTGTAAGGCTTCTTTTTCTTCATGGGCAACAAGAGCATTTTTATCTTCAGATAAAAGTACAACATTCACTTCACCAGTCTCTATGGAAGTAGTGCACTTTAAATCTGGTAATTTGTCTACCTTCTTAGAAGACCCAGGGGTAGACTCTTTTACCCGCTCAACAGAAGGTTTTCTACTAGTTTTCTCATCACTTAATCTTTTAGAAGAACGATGATGGTCATTTGGTTTTGAATTGCTCCTACTACGGGGTCGTTTGTAGGAACTTTTGTGACTTCTGTAGCGATCATAGGAAAAATCCCTTCTTGAAGGTCGGTCATTCCTTCGTCGAGAATAGGAACTGCCTCTAGACCTTCTATCAGATTTTTTTGATGCATCAGCCCCATGTAAATCATCAGCTCCACCTACTTCCCAGGAATCCACTACATCAAATTCTTCAAGTAACTCATCTTCATTCAATTTTTCATCATCCTCATTGTTCTCCAGATCTTGGAAATTCTGTAAATAAAAATAACAACCTTAGATACTTAGGACAAACAGATTCCTGCCAAGTATTAAAAAAATGCTCTCAAGTAGATAACATTCAAGGGAAGACAATTTGGGGTATAAAAATGAACATCAAATCTCCAGGTATTGGCTGAGAGGAAACATTGTTTAGGTAATCAAGACAATATTTCCATAAGGGATCATAGCTTCTTTAAAACTGAGGAAGTAGACATTATTGGATTCTAAGGTGGTATTCTAGCAAAAATGTAACTGAACAGACGAACAGATAGCATACCTGCCACTGCACGTACAAGAGTATACAGCATGAAAGTTGCTTCTAAAAAGAGATCCTGAGATGGGGATAGTCATGAAGGAAATCAAAATACTGTGGAAGCTATTTTACATATGCAATAATATTCAAAGGATACAATGGTGGCAATACTGCCTTCCTAAAGCTATGCCATTCCCCGGAAATCTCCTTTAACATATCTAATTAGAAAAAGATGTATATTTGAAATAATAGACTACTATATAAATTTTATTTGCCAATGATAACAATGAATGAAAAATGTTAAACTTATTATACATGAGGATGGTTGAGGTACATATTGCAGGTTTAAGACAAGTGTGGACTTGATCCTACGTGTTGATAACACAGGCTTTCTTACAAGATGTCCAAAACATACACCTATGATGTTACATTTAGAAAATATAGAGTACTAAGTCACCTATGGTATTAGTTTTTGGGACAACACCTATGCAAGCATTGCCTTCTCATGTCAAAAGCAAGCTTTGAAGACTGTGCCATGTCACATATCATACTTCAGGCGTTATATGGTGGAATAACATAAATAAGATTGGCAATTTTCCACAGAGAAAAAAAATTCTCCGTGGAAAATTGCCAATCTTATTTAAGTACCTATGGCCTTTACATCAGGGTATTTAACAATTGACAACAGATGAGCACACACATCCATGTCCCGAGTGGTGAAAAATCCACTCAGGCGGGACTCGAACCCCCAACCCTTAGGGGTCAATCCATATGCAGTGGTCCAGTGGTGGTTGCTGCAACATTTCAAATATTTTTTTTTATTTTTACAATAGAAACTATGTACCATTTATTACGAATACAAAAATGTCAATATTTCATTTTTTTTAATTTTATTTTCATGATAGTGCTGGGCTGCTACCATTCTGTGACCTAAATAATGGTGACCTTTTCTTGGTGAAATAGTAACCAAATAGTGACCAACTTGCACCAAATAGTGACCAAAAAAAGTCCAACAATTGACCTACAAGTGACCAAAAATTGACAATTTCGGCCACCAAGCATGAATGAACATTTTCTCCTTTCGGACTTAGGAGATAAGAGTAATAGGAGGAACAAAAACAGGACAAATTGGGTAAAATACATATTTTTTTAGTACATTAACATATACAATAGAGAAAAAATACAAATTTTCATTTTCGAAAATAAAATTAAATGAAATAAAAATAGCATAAAAAAATTCTTTTTAAAAAATAAAGATTATCAGTCTTAGCATGAGGAAGGAACTACTCAACACCACGGATTGTTCTTCCATCTTTTCTTTAGCTCGAATTTCAAATCTTATACGAGGTCAGATTTTATTTTTCGTACTGCTTTTTCGACAGCAGTGAGGTGCTTATGAGAAGTTGCAGTATCTCTACGAATGGCAGCCACGCCTTCCAACATCACTTGGGCTAGGGCGATATTTTCAATTTTCTTATTAGCATGGCATTCTTAAGGTACATATTGGCTTCATCAAATTGAGTGTTCACCCTAGCAGACTCACGCTCCTCTTCCTCCCTTAATCTTCTTTTTACACAATATTGTTTTCTCCATCTGTTCTGCTCTTTTCTTCTCTTCCTCCAGTCTTTCTACATAGATGTACTTCATTCTTCTTTCGGGCTTCCTCTTCTTTTTTCTTCCTCTCCTCTTCCGAGTAAGCTTTGTAATGTTGATTAGTGCAGCATGCACCTGCAAGATCATCTTTGGTAATAGGTATTAGAAACGGATTTTTGCCATACTTGTGTGGCACACTCTTGACTACCATGTTTACAGTAAGAGTGCATTCAGACATAACAGTTCTGTCATATGTTATAATCCTCCCTGAATTTGAGAAGTCCCTCTTGACATCAGCCTCTTCGTAAGAGAGAGAGACAGCTTTCACCAACTTTGAGACAGTAAGGTTCTCCAAGTCACCGGAAGCGGTGCATATGGATAAAAACTGAACCCAATACTGATTAATATGGTCATTTCTAGAGCCATCTTCATCCTTCTGCAGCTGCAAGAGCTTCCACTCATCAACTAGTAGGTCTGATGTGATCAGGCATGGCATCACTTTAGCCGCCTGCACTATGTCCCCTACGCTGTTCTCTTAAGTTCTCTCCTCTAGACACAGACATCCACAGCTCTTCAAGAAAGAATCCGTAGATTTGAAGGAACTCTTTTCCAGGATACGCTTGCACACCTCTACATAGTGCTTGCCAGCATGGTCAAGGAATAATAATTTCTCCTTTTCGCTGATCTTTGATTGGTTCAGGGCCACGCGACTGTCTTCCCCCACAATGACATCAGCAGCTGGAAGAAGATTCCCAGGCTTGAAGATCTCTCCTAAGTCCAAAGATTTCTTGCAAGCTCTAACAATCACAATTTGGATTAGAGTAGAAAGCCTGGAGTTCAGCAGGCGAACTAGCGGTTCCTCTCACTGGAAGAACCCAATGAAGCATGCAAACATTTGTGCACTGGACACAATGAACATCAATTCAGCATTCATGGTGGGCTTCTAAGGGAGAGTAGGAGTAGGTGGGCTTCTGTAGGTCTATGTATTAACCTATACTGTAGGCCATTAAATGTACAATATGAATGCACCGTTCCAAATGTCCTCATAGAAAGCTGAAAAAATGACGATGTCTTTTTTCGATTGGGGACCACTGTGCATCACTCGCTCTTGCGTTCAAAACACCCATCCGTGCGGGATAAGCATCTGTGTACGTGAATAAATTAAGTTTATTGTTCCGAAGCTGGTGCACATATGGCACTGAGCAGTAGTGACACCAGTGACAACACACAACACTGAAATATCCTACCAATATAGCACTGAAAATTTCAACAAACACTTTGAAAGTCTCTTCAATACCGTTGCAAGACAATGCACTAAAATCAGATGCCACCCTCTTGAGAACCCAGATAAGTTCTGCTTTGAACATCACATACTACGCGAATTTACCGACGCTGCATTTTGGCCAAATTGTGCTTACACACTTGAGCTGAAAAATCACCATGCCACCTGTCAAGTCGGCATAGCCAGTGCAATTTGAGTAAGAAGAGTCTCCTTTACTCACATTGCATCATCATGGACGCTGTGCAGCCCGATGACCAATGGAAAAGCATTGCAAGGAATGATGCTGTCTGCATTGTTGCTGGACGAAGATTTCAGCTGTAGCTGACCTACGCTAAGTTGGGCTGCTACCTGCTGAATGTGCTCTCGTTTAGACGTGCTGCTGCACAGCTTGGAACCCTTCTTACTGACATTGATGCGACTTATGCACACCTGCAAAAGTGCACATCATAGGCCTTCTTTTTGCCCCATTCTTGAACTTTATGCCCCTGCCCATTGTCCCTGGATAGGAGCTTGTCTTTAACCTTGCAACATAGCATGAACTCTATGCTGACAAGGCTGGGAAGCAATGATAACCAAACCGAAAATCTTATACTTGTAAAACAGGAGCAGAGAAAAATAACTGTCATACCGAAACACTCGCACTACAACACTGACAGTAACAAAATATAATTCACAACTTTAATAAGATGCATACCTTCTATCGGAGACAGCAGAAAAATACAGAGAAACAATAGTCTTCGCAGACCAAAACAATAATATGGCAGTGCCTGTGGAGAAGGCAGTAGAGGGTGAGGGGAAGCGAAAAAGCAGTAGTGCAGAAGGATGGTGCCACAACGTCCCCTAGGATGATATGGCAGTGCATGTTGCTAGCTCACCTCATATGTTTACTCGCCGTATGGCCCATCACATACTACGCGAATTTACCGACGCTGCATTTTGGCCAAATTGTGCTTACACACTTGAGCTGAAAAATCACCATGCCACCTGTCAAGTCGGCATAGCCAGTGCAATTTGAGTAAGAAGAGTCTCCTTTACTCACATTGTAGCCTGGGTACTGAGTGTAATGGATACCAGATTTGCCTCTTTTTAGCCAGAGAGTAAACTCGAGTTGGAAGGTTCTAGAGAATACCTATTAATAGTACTGTATGCATTGACTGAAATTTAACTTTGTCAAGCGTGTGATAAAGTTGACCATAATTGCTTTTTTTAATTATTTTGTGTTACTGCGTTAATCTTCCTAGTTTTCTAAAATAATTTTATTTTTCAAGCATAAATTACCAACAAAAACTTCTTGCTCTACTGCAGTAGTAGTATAGTATGCATGCTATATCGTCGCCTGTGGAACAGGAAAAGAAACAATCGCCTTATTTGGATACATCCAATAAACCATAGAAGAGAAGAGGTTGGAGCCTTTTGCACTCTATGTGAAGATTTGGGAATAAAGACACAAAGTTTTTCAATTATTTTCGAATGTCTATTTCATCATTGTCCCATAGGTCAGGTCTTGCTTTCATCAAAGAAATAAGTAAATCACTATCAATGATTTCACTTATCTTCCAAAATTAGGCACTCCACAAAAAACTCTCAAGGATGTCTAGGATGCTTCTACACGTTAGAAAATCTGCCCTAATGTGTAAGTCTCTGTTTGGTGACGTGACCACTGACTTGTTGCAGTAAAACTACCGCTCAAAGTAGTGGCAGTGCAATCCACCTTGGCAGCAAACCTACCGATCGATTTTTCTACAGCCTAGTGTGTAGGCTCGCATTGGTTTCTTCGCACCATTACTGGATCGACAGCGATGGTAAAAAAGCCACGTCGGTAAATTTACCTAGTGTGTAACAGGCCTATCCCTCTTCCGCTACCCCTGCACCGGTGGCACTAAGAGTGCTCAAAACGAATACCATACAGGGTCGCGATGCTGTTTCATGCAGTCACAGTGGAATTAAAATATGACTAACTAATATTTAAAACGAAAAAGTGATTAAAGGTGACAAAAAGTGACCTGGTAGCAGCCCTGTGATAGTGGCCATTTTTATGTTGACAAATCACCGATTTTGGGTAATTTCTGTGTTCTGCAGAAAAGCAAACATGTCCAATTCCGTGTATCCTAGAACAATCAAACAAAAATCAATCTATTTAGATAAATAAACTTAAATAATGGTAAGTAGAAGTATTGACCTAAAATTACATCCAAAGGCCCAAATATTGCCTCAAAGTTTTCATCAAATAACTAAAGAAAATCATTTTTTACGACTTTTTTTCTATAGGAAGGAAAGAGATATAATGCTTGTATTTTTTTTATTTGAAAGGTATACATACATGCTTTAAGTATGAAGAATGTTAAGCTGTGGACTTAAGTGGTTTTTTAATAAAAAAATTTTAAATTCTGGGCGTCTTGTAAAACTTGCAAGAGATCTAGAGAAAAAGAAGGAATTATTCCTGACTTAAGAAAAGAAATACAGGCAAAGACTGACTTTGGATACAGTAAGGGAAGTTACTGAATTCTATTTGAATGAAGAAAACAGTCAAATTTGTCCAGGAAAAAAGGATTATCTGTGTGAAATTGATGGAAAGTCAGAGCACAAGCAAAAACAACCTCTCTTATTTACTCAAATTAGTTACATGCCCAATTCAAAGAAACTTTGTCACATATTAAAATTGGTTGTTCAAAAATTTGTGAACTTCGACCCAAATGATGTATTATAGCAGGGGCTTCGGGAACCCATAGTGTTTGTTTGTTCATATCAACAGGATGTAAAACTTATGATAGATGGGGCTAAACTAAATGTTGACACTCAAAGACTTAGTGTGTGATTTGCAAAGGTATGAGGGCATGCTGAGTGAATGTGAGGCATTGTAACAGTTATTGGACTCCTGAATATGCTTTTCGAACTGGATGATGTAGATAAAATGCCAGATAATATTCTGTATGAACAGTGGGTGACTGTTGACCATGCAGAAATGATAACAGTGAAAAAGCCAAGAGATGAGTTTCTTGAATCACTAGTAGAAAAATTAAATGAATTAAAAGCTCATCATTATGTGTCCAAAGTGAAGTCTGCTTCATTTAAAGACATGAAGACTAGGTATGCTGACAATAGAGGAATGTGTTGTTGTTGCTGATTTTTCTGAAAATTTTATGTTTGTAGTGCAAGATAAGATGCAGAGTTACCACTGGGTTAATAAGCAGGCAATCATCTACCCTTTTGTGTATTACTACATTGACGAGGACGCAGGGTTGGCTAAAAACCAGTCTTTGTGACCATAATTGACCATCAGCAGCACAATACTGCAGTGGTCCATTAATTTCAATACTGCCCATGGCAAGAATGCCTGTGATGGTGTTGGGGGGACCATGAAGAGAGAGGTCACTAAAAGAAGTTTAGGCATAAAACATTACTTAAAAGGGTACCAAATTGCACCCGTTGATCTCAAGTTAGGGACTATAAGTGGGCCGGATTTCAAATTTTTATTTTCATGCCCAACAACGATAATGGAAATTAAACTTTGAAATTTTTGAAAAATCAAGAACTTTAAAAATATTTTATTAAAAAACCACTTAAGTCCACAGCTTAACATTCTGAATTCTTAAAGCATGTACCAAAGTTTAAAACCATATTTCTTTCCTAAAACTCTAACCCAGCCCGGAAGTAGTTGCCAAGAAACAATACCTTTCAAATAAAAAAATTACAAGCATTATATCTCTATTCTTCCTATAGAAAAAAAGTCGTAAAAATTGATTTTTTACTATATTTGACGAAAACTTTGAAGCAATATTTGGACCTTTGGACGTAATTTTAGGTCAATATTTCTACTTACCATTATTTAAGTTTATTATTTACTGAATAGATTGATTTTTGTTTGATTGTTCTAGAATACACGGAATTGGGCATATTTGCTTTTCTGCAGAACACCGAAATCACCTAAAATCGGTGTTTATCAACATAAAAATGGCCACTATCAGGAAAATAATTTTTTTAAAACAAAATATTGACATTTTTGTATTCTTAATAAATGTTAGTTTCTATGGTAAAAATATTAAAAATCATGAAGCAATCATTTAAATTTTTTTTGGACCACTTCATATGGATTGACCCTTAGGTTAGCAGGCAAGGACTTAACCACACCGCCACCGGGGCCGAAAATATTATTCAGATCCATCCATGGTCCAGATCAAGTTTAGAACAATGGGGATAATGTGTCCATGCCTGTAAACACAAAATAGATGAAGAAGTTTTCCCCAAAGCCATTATTTTAGCCGCAAAAGAATTTCGTATTAAAATCTTTTCCTCAATTAAGAAATTAAAGCAGACCCTGAAGACTTCTCTCATAGATAAATCATTTTAAAACCATATTTCTTTCTTAAAACTCTAACCCAGCCCGGAAGTAGTTGCCAAGAAACAAAACTTGGATCGTAGGGAAAAAAAGAAATTTTGGGAAACCAAGTCACTGATTCTAACATTATGAAGCAATTATATAGAATAAGAGCCAATACCATCAATTTTATTCTCTAAGAAACCTAAAATAGTAATGCTTTATTTTATCCAATTTATTTCTTGTTTTGCTTTCGGTATGTGTTGTTTTCCTGTATTTTGTTCTCTATATAGATTATAGGTATATATATTAAATTTAGTGTAAATTCTTCTACTGACACACACCATGTTTTTTGGAGACCAACTGTGCACATGTAACATTATTATAATTATTTGATAATGGAACCTGTGTTTTTATCCATTCTTACAATTTAGGTATCTATAGTATTTTCACACACAGATCCAATTTCAACTGCCTCACCCACTGCACTTTGGAGACAAACACATCACTACGTCTCACATAAGGTAAAAGAAAAACGAAATGAAACCAAATTTTATTAACTCCGGTAAAAGATTTCCTAGACAGAAAATGACCATTTAAAGATGAAATGTCTCATCATTATATATCTATAGGAGGCAACTAATTATTACATAAGGTAAGTATGAGACTTTAGGTGTATTTACCACAATCGCTCACAAAAAAACATCGCATGTGTAGCTACATAATGACCAAGAAGGTGATTATATGCGTCGGCTGAATGCTAGCAATAAGACTTGTGAATGGATGCAATTGGTTTCATGGCACCAACTAGTGGAGATTATGGAAGAAAGTGTTCATTAAAAGAGGCTAAATGAATACTAATAAAAGTACTCTTTTCCCATGGTAAAAAACAGTAGCATTGGGTCATAACTTGGGAGAGCCCAGGACTGGAGAACAATAATAGTGGAAGGCAGGGTGATGAAATACTTGTCCCGTAACGGATAAAAAGTGAGAGAAATATGCTTTGCTGGTTTCCTAAGGCAGAACAAGGAATAGAAGATGCATAAAAAATAACAATAGTAGAAGAAAAGGTAACAGCACGGACGCAGTATGTAAGTTTCGTTTTCAATATTCCTTCCAAAACGTAAATATAATAGGGGAAATTACGCAGGTAAAGTAGGTATGCAAGAGCTGCATTGATCATAAACTAGCTCTAATAACTTCAAAACTATACAGAACTAATTCATACGAGCATTTGTAAAAGAACTTTTGATTGAAATACTATATCAATAGAAATGTGTTGTAGTGGTCTGAATGGATATGGTCAGAATGACACGGTGTTTTACCAATTTGTGCTAGGCATGAGTAGAATATTTACTATGTAAGGAAACTAAAGTATTATATGAGAAATTTACCCCCCCGGAAAACGTAGTTTATCGACAAAGTACAACTTCGCTGTGCAACAACACCAGCATCACATGATTAACTTATAACTGCGTGTTAATTCCTATTCAAGTTCACATTAAAAATGACCCTCTTACTTACAGCCAGAATGAATTAAAATATAATTCCATGCTCTTATGAAATGAAGAATTGACATTTCAACATCAAAAAGCACGAGGAGGCATATTACAAATTACCTCTTCTATTTCCGTCAGCACATTCTCCGAGTCTTTATCTTCCATCCTGAATAATATACCTACAATCACTTCTTATGAGTCACATGAATACAAGCAACAAATGTACACATATTTCGAAGGAAAAATGAAATTTGTATGGCATAAGTAAGTTTAAATTCACAGAAACAACAAACAAAATAAATTGCCACTCGAATAAAAACCACCGTTGTTATCAAACAGATATATATTGGGAGGATTCATGAAATGCAATTAATTACGGTGAATGAGTTAGCTAACAACAACATCCAATACACACTCGGCGATTAACATGTAACAAACTAATCACAACACACACTACACCATGAAACACCATGAAAGTTGCGCTGACTATATTTCAACTGTCATTTGTTTGTGTAGTTGGTGTTCGTACGACCGTGGTCGGGGCAGAACGTGCAGAATATTAGGTGAATTTTTCATTATAGTGGATAAACAATACACCACTTTGCTTCATTGGAAATGAAATACTTTCGTAAATTTCTGTAGCATCACTATGCAACCGGAGAAAAAGTTCGCTTGCAAAGGAGATATTGGTACTTATGTTCCTGGTTTCAGCACACTACACTTCTTCAGTAATATTTGTAGGAATGAATCGGTTTCTTCCTGAAGAACTCTTGACACGTTAGGAAACTGAAATAATTTTGATCACCGCTTATTTTCATTTCATACGTGTATGTCAATACAGTGTCTAGGGTATTGACCTTAGCATCATTTACCAAGGTGCAGAAGAGGGTAACGTATCGGAATGTCACCAAATAAAACAATGCAAGAAGTAGTGCGATGAACGTTTCTGTCTATTTTCCTCCTTGGATATAATTCTAAATGTGGAGGCATGTTTATCGTTTAAAACGCTGTGTAATTGTCTATTATCGCCATGTTCATGAGAACTGCAGCTTAAAGACCTGCATTGCGAGCATACACTCGTTGAAAGACCCTAATTTTAATGTGCACAATTGTGTGATTGAAAAAGCGTCAAATTTAGATCTTTCACTGAACGTACATCGGTGTGAACTTTTACGGATACAGTCCTTGAGTGGCCGAAAAAATACGAACGATTCAGCGTTTAACATTATCTTCTCTGAGTCGTGTAAAATTACTGAAATTCCACTGCTGATAGACAGCTCTTGCATCCGTAACGCAATCAAAGAAATTATCCAATCACTGTACCATTCTCAGGTATGTTGACATTGTGAAACTAAATTATAATTCATTAGGTATTGTTCATGCTACAATGAAGTGGCATTAGTGGTAAATCGTGCATCTTCGAGGCATGTGATGCCGGTCTATGGAAATGGAGGTAAATTTCATAAATTCTTTCTAATTTTGCTTTATTGCCGCATAGATACATTTCGGGGCCATGTCGCTGAGTGACCTGACGCCTGAAGTAACAATTACACCGGACACCATTGAAACTGTTGAGTTGTTAGAGGACGATGATTCTGATGAAGTGTGTATTGTATTTGAAAAGTTGGTCGACAAAAATCCTTTGCGCAATGAACCTATTGATGAAGAAAAAACCAACAAAGATGACCACCAAAGAACAGATGTTTTGGTACATGATTCCGAGACAGAGTTCAGAATCCAATCCTCTGAATGTGTAAAAAGCTCTCAGTCAGGTGGAAGCACTTCTCTCTCTCCTGATCGTAACAAAGGTCATGTTTTTTCTGTTACTTAACAAATTCCGTTGCTAGTGGCTTTATTTTCAAAGAAAAATAATGTAGATTTTTCTTTAGTTCAACGCAAAAGAAACCAGCTGCGAGAGAGTCGCCAGTGGGAGTATACTGATTATGGAAGAGAATTTATCATCGGCCAAAAAGGTGGGCTATTTCAGCTTTTTCCTGAAAGCCAGATGTGCCAGCTCACTCTTAGCTGTAAATGTAATCCAAAAGATCTTCAATTTTAGGTGCTGAAAATTCTCTACCTTTTACAATTATGTCATACAATGTCTTGTCTCAGTTATTGTTGGAAAGTCACCCACATTTGTACTACAATCATAACCGTGCTGCACTTTCTTGGGATTGGCGGAGTAGAGCTCTTCTGGAAGAGATACAAGCAGCATCTCCTGATGTAAGACATTTTTTCAAGTTTTAATTTCCACCAAGGTGACTTTTCGTTTTTTTCTTCTTAAATGACGAATTTAACTTTTTATTTTCAACTGTCTCTTCTAGATTTTATGTCTGCAGGAAGTTCAAGAAAGTCACCTTGAAAGTTTTTATTACCCACAACTTCAAAAATTAGGTAAGCTGTTAATATCTATGGGGCCTAAATTTCCCATATTTGTGCATGGTCTCCTCCCCTTCCATTGTGGTATGGTAATAAGCATTGAAGTAATGGGCCAATTTTTTTTAGGTTATAATGGTTTGTATAAGAAGCGAACTGGGGACAAGCCGGATGGTGTCGCTATTTATTACAAGGCATCTGTGTTTTCTCTGGAAGAGTACACTACTGTTGAATTTATGCAACCTGCAATGCCAGTTTTAAACAGAGATAACGTAGCTTTGATTGCTCGATTCTCCTCCAAGGTTTATCCTTCTCTACCTCACTTATGTGTGGCCACCACTCACCTATTGTACAATCCAAGACGAATGGATGTGAAACTAGCCCAAACTCAGTTGTTACTTGCTGAATTGGAGAGGTTAGCATTTGTTAGGGATGGTGGACCTTCATTATCTTACTATCCCCTCATTATCACTGGTGATTTGAATGTTACACCTAAGTCAAGTTTGTATCAATTGTTGACTACAGGACTTCTCCTGGATAATGATGTTTCTGACGAAATGCTCGATGTACTTGGTATCACCAGCAACTGCCAGCATTTCAGTATTGTAAGAGGTCGCCAAAGCTTGGAATCCTATTCTATTGATAGGATATCAGAATTGAGAGAACTAAAAGTGTATAACTCTGATCACATAGAGGCTCTTCAGAAGGTGACACCTAGCTGTGATATTCCTGAAGTTGGAGGACAGTTGAAGGTTGAGAGAAAGAAAGGACACCTAAGTCACAATTTTATTTTGAAATCTGTTTATGAGCACAGAAACTCACGTGGGAAAGAAGCTACTACAAAGCAAGATAAATGGGTTACAGTGGATTACATTTTTTACAGGTAAGTTAAGAATTTTACCAGCTACGTTTGAAAAATTCATAATATCCGGCAACTTCCTTTTTTCTTCGCCATCTCAAGAATACCCTCATTCATATTCCTGTCAGTCCATACTTATTTATTATGCATATATGGGCAGTCACCCTTTTACAATCATTTTAACAGTAAAAATAATACAGTGTATAAAAAGTAATTTTATTGACAGAGTTTGTATGCATAGTAGATACGTACTTTCCTCATTGTACTACAAGCATAGCAGGGCAGAAAAGCGTTAATCCGTTAATTGTTAATTAACAAAGTTAACATATTGCTTAACAATTTACTTTTTAAGTTAAATCCAAAAACTATTAACGGTCTTATCTTTAACTTTTAATTCTGTTAATTTAAGTTCGTTACTTTTGTTCAGAGCCATCTGGATTGCCATGTAATAACTTTTTGAAGGAGTTGTGTTGAGAATTCAATCTAAAGAACTCAGCGTTTGTACTGCAATCAGACATTTACGTAACTTTTACAGACACAATTTACACAGTCAAGGCTCACGTTTCCACCCAAAACAATAAACAAGACATGAAGAGACGTATGCATCTAAATACGTTCAATTTGAAGAAAAAGTAAAGGCAGGATCAACTCGTGGGAAAACGAAAACCTAAGGCTTCTTCAAGAGCCGTGGAATCTTCTTATGTCAATAGGACTGGCAATAGTTTTTTCACCATCTAATGGCACAAAACTACGCCAGCAAAATATTGGTGAATCTTTTGGTATAGCAGCTACCGGTAGCGGTGCATCACAAGGTTTCTATTTCCACAATCAAATACAAACAGCGTCAAGTCCAACTTTACTGACGGAAACGGTATATTACTATGAAACTCCATACCTCATGTGTATAAGTCTATATTACCTAAGCTATACTGTTTATTAAGTATTTTTGACCACGAAATTCTTATTAAATTCATTGACATTAAAAATACCTAAATGTTAAGTGGCATATAATTCAAAATTGCCTACAACTTCATTTAGATTTTTAACTTTAACGGATAACTTTAACTCGCGTTAAATTTTCATCAAGATAACGATTAACGAAGTTAACTTTTTGAGTAGCTTTTAATGCATTAACGAAGTTAATTTTTGGATTAACTTTGCCCAGCTATGACTACAAACACACGTCCAAAGCCACCAATATTTCATTGTCCTCTTTCTTTGCCCTTAATTCAACTCTGAATCACCATGCTCCGTGTCAAGCTGTTCATAGATTTATTTTTCTCCTCTTTGCTTAAGGTTCCAGGCATAAGTTCCCTGTTGTGTTACCCTACTTTGCCCTTTTGATAACATAATTCTATTATCTACCAATATACTTTCATTTTTGCTAAAGATTCATTTTCCATAGGAAACACATTATTTTTACTTTCTTGTGATTGATTTTCATATCATACTGAATACCATGAATCTGCTATGCTGCCATAAATGATTGTTGTCCCAAAAAGACTGGCTAACTACCCGCATCACCCTTGGTAATCTACAAACCTCACATTTAATTTCTTTTGATGGAACACTTTCTGCCTGGGCTATTCTACTCACTATATCTTTCTTGCTTCATCCATTGTTTGTTACTCTACTTCCCAGGTGAAAGAACTCTTTCATCTCGTGGCGAAGAGAAAAACGAACGATGCAATTCCACAAAACTTATTTTGGCAGGACCATTGACGTTGGCCAGTCTGGGAGGGCTTTTGACACGAGGATAAAAGAACACAAAGCTTGCTTCTGTAACCAACAAGACACTTCCCTATTCGCCAATCATCTATTACAACACCAACACAGCAGTGATTTTACACCATACGTATTGCATGTGGAAAATGAGGGTCCCAAGTTGGATGGACTCGAGGAAATAGAAATTTCAATCTGTGTAAATTCCAAATCCTGTGAGGTTTTGAATGAATTATTGTATCTATCCTGCTCCCCTCTCTTAAACCGCCCCTTCCCCCAAGCTCCAACACTTACCCCTTGGTCACTCCTTCCCCAGGTGGAACCCTAACCACCCCCAGGCAAAAACACTAACGTGCATCACCACCCTCACCCGACCTGTCAATCCTTGGTACTTCCCCTCTCCAACCCTCTCTGCGACTCCACTTCTCCTCCACCCTGACTTCCACCAGACCTGACCTCCGCCACCCCTGAAAACACCCAAATACATCCCCACGCTTACCCGACCAGCCAATCCTTGGTCACTTCCTCTCTCCCCCGCCCTCTGACCCCGATCCTTCCCCCCCCCCCCCCCCCCTTGGCTTTCACCATACATAAGGGTGATGCTGTATTTTTTATACCCACCTGAAGATGCTGCAGTGCTGCTAAACCATGGTCGTGCCGAAATAAAATTTTTGTGTAATTGCATTGTTCATTTTTCTCTTCTCCATTATGGAAAAATTCCACCAATACCCCAGAAACAAGTTTCTCTTTCACCTCCTCAAGTTTTTCTTTTCCTAGTTTAATGTTGGTTTTGGCTTCTTATCTCTTGCTGCATACCAATATTCCTAATTGTAATCTAATATGATTTGAAGTTTCCTCTATCTCTACATGTACCTATGTCTCTTATGGCATTGGACCATGGTTTTCTCAATTACTTGACTTGATGCAAACATCAACAGCTTCCTTGTGGCAGTTTTCCTTTCTTTTCCAATCTCGTTCTCATCTTCTCCTAAACCTTCTCAACAGTATGTGTTATCTCGCTTGACAATAAGTGTTTGCATTCAAATATTTCACTTATTATTTATACAAGATGATAATGCATGTGATTGACCTCTTCCTCCATATGGCTTGATTGGTTGGCATATCTATCTGAATTATAGATCAATTGTTTGGTTCTGCCATAACTTCCTCTGACAATATTTTGTGATTTATTCGTTCTCTTTTGATGAACATCTTACTTAATGTTCTATGTATAACTGAAGCTATAGTCCGTTGTCCCCCTCCTCTCTAACTCGCTCTATAATCAGTGGGGCAGTAGTTGACACTATCTTAACCGAAAAGAAAAATGCCTAACCTCATAAGAAATGCTTAACATGTCTAGCCCTTCCTCAGTTCCTTCTAGTTTCATATTTTATAGCTCTCTTACCCTTAGTATTGTTCTGAAATTCCCCAAGCGCCTCTCCCAACTGCTGCAGTCTACTTCCCTGTTAACACCAAAAGCTGCAGTACCGCTACTGAAGGATATCAAGGTTGCAAGTACAACATGTTGTAAATGAAGTACATATATGCCATGCTGTTTCATAGCTTGATGCCAATACGTGCTACTGTAGCACATGCACAATGTATGACTGTAACCCACCACTAAGGTGCAACTAACGCAATGTCTTAAAGAGTTCCAGCATGGTGAGTCAACGCTGAGCAAGGTGGGACTGACTGGGTGGGTGGAGGAGATTGAAATTCCCAGGAAATTCATCTGATCCAATAATGTATTATTTATTTACCAAGTTGACTTCATATATGGCTGCACCGTTTCAGTCACTTAATCCAGTAACACTGTCCATAGGTTCTCAGCTATAGCTATCAAGGAAACTCAAATCTATCTCACCTAGCATTGAAAGGAAATTAATTATGTGTATTCAGATCAGTCATGCTTATTTTTATATATGAATTAAATGTAGGGGACCTAGTAGGGCAGAAATCACTGCAGTTTTTATTTTATTAGTCTTTTAAAATTAATTCTCACAATCACATTCGTGCTAGCAAACGGGTGTATATAAAGAGCCTCCTTTCAAGAAGCATGTTATTATGAGGGGAGAATCGGCCCTTCTGTTTAATTAGGTATGTCGAAATAATATAAAGTTAATAAGGTAGGTAGGACAGAAAAATGAGTAATATTGTTAGACAAACTTATAGCTGCCTACTAAATACTAAGGAATCACATTCAACTTTTAATATTGTGGATAAAACATTTCATTTTTTTAATGGATACAAATGTATACTTGAGGTGTTCAAGGTGAATGAAAGACTAGTCATATATGGATTTAACCCCTCAATGCCATACTACATACCCAGTATGCTCGATTGAACCGCCATTATGTCACCATCATGTGTTCCCAGAACACTTCCTGAACTACCTACATACTGAATTTATTACTTTTTCTAGGGAAGAAATTTGCATTTAAAGCAATAAGTCAACTTTACTTTGTGATGGTAAGCTTTTTATCCATAATGTAAAATGCATTTTGATTCCTTTGTTTTAAGTAATTTTTATATTCAATATTGTGATTAAATTTTCTTCAATCTCTGTGAATAATGGAATTTTGTCCTCAAATTAGCATTGTGAAAACAGCTGCCTATTCAACCAATAAGTCATCAAGATAGAACAACTTCTTTCACAAGGGATATCTTTTTTTTCCTTAGCTCTTTCTCTTCTCTCTGTCTCAAGTAGATATTAGTTCCTTGGGCTTCAGAATACTTTTGAACCTTTGAATGATCACTTTATCCCTAAAGCTGCTAGGTAAGGGCCATATGCTTTGCTCTCAAAGAGTTTAAGGTTAGAATGTATTGAATAGGGACGTGTACAATCAACATGAGGGATTCATTTCACACTGGAAGTGCTAAGGTTTTGGCATATATGGTTAGAGAGCTTTTATCACTATAGGGTGCTCTCTGGAGCTATCTCATTGAGTGATTAGGGATTTAACTACCCTGTTCACTCTGCATCTCCTACAGGCAATAATGATTGGCAACAATAGTCTCAAAATGGTAAACATGAACTGAGACCCTTCCAAATATTTGCCAAGGAGCTTCAAGAGTACACATTTCAATCAGCAAGAATCTCATTGTGTGTGGTGCCATTCATTTTACTCATGTACTTTTATCTAGCAGTCATATTTATAAGTGTATCTCTATCTTGGTTTCAACAATTAGAAGAAGGCAATCATTTCCAAGTGATGGGAAAATTAGTGAAATATTACTTACAAGTGATTCTGAAGATATTGAGTGTTACGAAAGTGATACAGAAAATTATGTTAATGTTTTTATGAAGTTTGATACCACAGTCCTGAATTAATATGCTCTTCATGAGGAAAGTACAGCAAATTTGAACCAAATCATTTCGAGTGAACCTGGTGAGAGGATGATTTTTAAAATGCAACTGCACACAAGCAATGTGTACCAGGCTGTCAGACTTGGAAACAATGAGACAACTTAATACAACAACTCACTGAGGGGCATTTTCTGAGGAGGATTTCTGAAACGAGGGAGATAGGTGAACAGTTAGTGTTGAGTAATGAAAATAAGGGATAGCATATACCAGCTTGCACCATTGGCTCTGGGTTTGTGCATAAATAGCTTTGAGCCTTATCACACACAACAGAATTACTAATGTAAAGTCATTTAAATATTTCAGTACTTACATTTTCCACTTTAAAACATTGGTTTCAGTATGAAATGTTTAGGAGATAATCGCATTAAGTTGATGATGAAGACAGTCATGTTCTGGCAAAGCAGGCCTCCACCCAATTTTGAATTCCTTTTAAAAATATGTGAAGATTTAATAAAAATGTTGATTAAATGTATAGTAATATTCAAGATCATTAATAAGTCTTAAGGTATTTTGTTCAATTTGGAAATTAATTTATTGCACTCAGTGATCACAGCAAAAGTAAGACAAATGTAATAACTATCAAATCAAAATTGTTTTTAAAATTTATGCATTATAATGCTGTTTTTCGTAGATTTACAAATTTTACAGTACTCATTGTACTTAAAATTAATATATTAAGATATTAATCTTGATAGTCAAATTATTGGAAGACAACATACTGAAAAGGCGAATTCATTTATCTCCTCCGGCTGCTGGAATGCACTTAAGTTGAATGTTTTGCTTGCTTGAAGGTTTAAGAGAACTTTGGTTGTTGGATACAAAACTTTGTTATAGGTTGTATATTTTATGACATGATTTTAACATATGCTGATAAGAGTAGACTTACTGTGCCATGGATTTATCAGTATAGAGAATGCAGACTGATGCAGTTCTTCAGTATTTTCTGGTGCCATTATCGGTGTCCATTTAAGTTAGTCATTAACAGAATTTCGTGTAGGGCCAAGAGGCACAGTGCCCGGCATGTGTTCCAAAAAGCTGTGGATATGTGGCTAAAACACTATTGCAGCAAATCTTACATGGAAAACATGTAAATTTGAGGGCCACAGTCATGCGTTAGCAGCACATCTGCAGCTTTATGCTGCTGGAGTGTATCAGCAGTATTTAGTGTTTTCAGGATTCTTTTTCTCTTCTTCTGTTGCTCATTAGAACATTACTGCTGCTGTAACTGGGTTAGTATCATGCATGCCTGGCATCCCTAAAGTCATGGATATTGGGTTTATCATAGGTTAAAGGCTAGTTTAAATAGTGTGACGTAGCCACGGCAGTTGGAGTATGTAGAATCTAATTATACTACTTAAGGAATACTAGCCCTTCCCTATAGCTAAGAGTTAAATTGAGGTTGTAGTCTAAGGGGGTTATAATTGATATCAAATATTGTGTATTTAGTGCTTAAACTTGACTTTTAATTACTCCTTGTGATCAATCTCAGTAATTTGCCAAATATCCTTGTAGTATCTACTCCCAATAGTTGTTTGGTGCTGCTAGACAAACACATTAGGCTGGGAGCTACTGTTCACCAGAAAATTTCAACTCACAGTGAATGTGTTTCCTGGGGTATTAAGCCTTGCCAATTAGCCAATTCTTTGTCATTTCAAATTTGGTCGATGAAAAAGTTCTGTTCAAAATATTTCTTCATTGAAGAAGGCAAAATTATAATAGTTCTATCAATACTTGAATGGAATGAATTTAGAATTCCAAAATTTTTATTCAACCATCTTTGCATTGTTACTATTCAGAATAGTAATTTTGTATAGATCTGAATAAGTGGTAATCAAGCATCTACACATTCTGGAGTTAATTCATTTAATATCGATTTAAATTTCAGTTGCCTTGCCAGAGGCCTCAACCTGGAGCCCATTGAAGGCAAACTAAAACTCATTTCCCGCTGGGGCCTTTTATGTAAAGAAGAATGCTTTGCATATGGACCAATACCAAACTTAGGCTCTGCCTCAGACCATTTTCCTCTGGTATGCAAATTCATGTTGACCTAATTTTGTGACACATGACATCAGAATTAATTTTCATTTCTGTTTATAATGTAGAAAGAAAAATCTTTGCAAATAAAATCATTGCAGTCTTTACTCATGAATTGTCATACCTTTTGTGAAAATATATGAAATTTTATTGGAAAGGTACACAAGTACCATCCCTTACTACCGAGGTTTTATTTCCTGCCTTCTTCTTGGATTGTTTCATGTCATAGTGTGTCATTCTTAGTGCATGTAATGGGATATTTTCCAAAAGTTCTGTCCTGCTAGCCTAATGAGTTATTTCTTTATTGATTTGCTGTTACATTAAAATTTTATATTTTTCATGGAAATTATTAATGGACTTCAGCTTAGTTCTGATTACAAGTTACCTGCCCTCCATTGAGCTACTACCATATAAGGCTATTTATTTTGACATGAGTTATTGAAGTAAATCATTCGGTTTTCCAAATTTGAGCTGTACTGGCGAGAAGTGCCAAAGGGATTTTAGCAAAAATGTAACTCTTAGGGAAAGAATATAGTCTGGAAAACTTAATTTCATATGCATAAATTTATATTCCCTGTATTTAACTAACCAGTTAGTATTCATTGGCAATAAAATTGTTAAAAACAAAGATGAAATGGTATATGTTATTGTGTTTTAAATATATATTTTCTTTTTGAGGTCCAGGTGAGAGCCAGAATATTGATGCAGAACAATAAGAAGGTTAAAAGTTTATTTATCTTCTCTTTTTATTGAAATCTGAGACAATAACTGATAACTTGGTATGCCTTTCAAATCCAATCACACGTATAATTTTTCTCAAATTAAATTTGTGTTAAAAATTAAAGAAATTGTCATTTTTCTCTTATGAAAATCTAGTTACACCTCTCCTTTCATGCTAGCCTTCATAATATATCTACAAGACTTGTTAGCATTTGTCGTGTAATTCATTACTAGTGACTGCCGAATAATACCTAATTTCCTTTCACTTTTTGTTTTCATATCATTTTGTGGTACTTCATCGTACAAGGGAATTTAAGATAAGTCTAGTATTATAGAAGCAGCATTAAGGGTGAGACGGATGATAGATTGGCAGCACTAGGCAAAGGTAATAACTGACGCAGGCTCATCAAATTGTTGGGAATGGAAAAATAAGGGAGGGTGTGGAGCTGTATTTGGAGAAAGGGGAACACTTAGAAGTAGTTTAAAATCATATCAGCTTTTAATAATGTGAATCATAACTTGAAGTAGGCAATGTTTTTCTGTTAAAACAAAACATTGCATGGCTTTCTTTATTCTTTTTGGTTTTGCCACATCCTTAGACATTCACAACAAATGCAGTTTCACCTCTTATCCTGGAACTATCTTTTACGTGGACATTGCCTCCAGTATTGTCGACCCTGTCAGTATTCTTGCCATTCCATTAACACACTCAACATGAATGCCTTGAATTCAAGGCATGCCACACTACCCTGCAATGCAGATTGAAGGCATCTGTGTTGAGTGTGTTATCCCATCCTTCCTACCTCCACCTTAGATAATTTCAGTTCATCCTAGTTTGAGAGCGGTGTTCTCCATAGTTTTGAACTTGTTTCCATCCACTCTTGCCCCAAACCCTACCCTTCTTCAACTCCCATAAGATTTTTTCCTACATGTGTCAGGTATTACACCAAGACCAATTTTGTCATTTTCTCCATTTATTCCCTTCTACTGCTTTTAACCCTTTTCCGTTAACGTGTCAAAGTGATTAATTAAATGAAATTCCAATATAACTTGGCACTTTATTTCTCCATATGTATCAACCTACATATCAATACGGCCTCTCTCCTAACAATCTGTTATTTATCTTTTCTTTGGTCACCATAAGTTCGGCAAAACAAAACAAAAAAGGATATTAACTAACAAATGAGTTTATAAAAAAGGAAGTACATAAAAAGTGATGCTGGTTATCTATTGTACATGCATCAATTATCCCCCCGATAACCTAAATCACTTTAATTCTGGAGGCCTTGCATAACATTGTGGGTCTTCACGTTTTATCCTTTGGACCTCATCCATCATCCCCTCCTCGCCCTGGTTTATCGTTCCCTCAGCATGATCGGATTGCTCCCTATCAAGTTTCCTTGGCTCCACATCATCATCTACCGCATCTAGTCCACCATGTACACAAAGGGGATGTTTCACCAACCTCAGCTCTGCTACATGGACTTTAACTGGGGGAGTAGTTTTCAGCATGTACACCCATGTCCCTGTCTCTTATCCACTTCAAATGGTACGACCCACTTTGGTGCTAGTCCTGCATGGAATCCTTGAATCTTACTGCTGACAGGATAATTGTGCCGCAGTACTTTATGTCCTGGTTGGAAGGCCTGGTCTTCCCCAATGTCTTGTGCTTCAGCGGTCAGAAATTCTTTTCTCTGCCAGCGCACACATTTTCTGTAACTCTGCCTGCTGGTTATTCTGCCAAGTGGTGAGGGAGACTGCATTGTTATCCTGCCCTGGTGTTACATATAATCCAACGGCCAGAACAATATATGTAGTTGTCTTCCTAAAAAGAGCTATGCAGGGGAGTAGCCAGTGACACGGTTAATCCATTGTTGCAAAGATAATAGTGACTGTGGTATTTGCCAGTCCCACATTTTGTGTTCTTTATTTAACAAATGGATCCGCAGCATCCATTTCAACTCCTGGTTCCGTCGCTCTGTAGGGTTGGCCGTTGGGTTGTAGACTGGGGTTGTCCAGTGCTCCACCCCCCAGTCTGTTGTCACTACTGCCACCTTTTTGATGTGAACTGACTTCCATTGTCTGACAGAATACATCAGGGATACCAATAGCGGCTGAAGACTTCATCCTGCAGGAGACTAACAATTTGCTCTGTTGTCGCCTTTGGGACAGCAAAGGCTTCCACCCATCTGGTGAAGAGATAGGTGACTACAATAAGCCCTGTTTTACCCTTCAATGTCCTAGGGCAGGGGTGGTGAACCTTTTGGCGATTGAGTGCCAAAGTTTATCAAATAAGAGTATACTCACTCAACTCACATACCAACCCATCGAGTGAGAAAGAGTTATCAATCTAGCACTCTCCCAGCTCCGTGTGCCGAAATAATTGCTCCGTATGCTACTTCGGGTACGCGTGCCATAGGTTTGCCACCCCTGTCCTAGGGTAGGGACCCATTAGATCAAGAGCTATGACTTCCCAAGGCCAATGTGGTCTTCGTCCTCGCCTGCTTGTGTCTGCCTTCTGGTTGCTCACCTTGGTGCAAGCGCAGATGTAGCATCCCTGTACATAGGTGGTAATGTCCTAGCGCATATTAACCCAGAAAAATCTTCTACAGATGGACTGGAATGTCTCCTCACCCCCTGGATGACTGCTTCAGAGCCGTCATGAAACTTCTCCAGGATAACCATGGAATGTGACCTGGGGACAACTACTACAGAAGGCATGTTAGAAATATGTGACAAATGCATCAAGAGACCCTTCTCCAACCGGAAGTTTTTGTAACACATCTTAAATTATTTCGGAACTAGGTAGTTATGAGAGCCCCGACTACCAATCCATTGAATCATGGCCTTATATGCTTTATCTTCTTCTTGCCATTTTTTTAAGATTTCCAAATTGAATTCTTCTTGGAAAACCATAAGGACAGGCTCACTGATTATGGACTCCTGTCTCTGAGGTACTTCTCTCTTCTGAATGACATTGCTTGTTTCCGGCTCTGCTACTTAATGCTGTGACAAGCTATCAGCTCCTTGGTTACTGACCCCAGGAACGTGGTGCACCATTACAGGACTTAAGAATAAGAAGATGACTGAAGTTAAGAAGATGAAAGTATTCTTCAAGGATTTAACGATTGTTCAGCTGAAGGAACAACTTGATGGTGTTGGCCTCTTTACAAAGGGAACAAAGGCAGATTTGTCTATGAGACTGCAAGAGCATCTGAGAAAAGAAAATAGAAATACAAACAGCTTCTAAATTGAGGTGGAGCATCGGCTACCAGCAGGAAATGAGGAGGTAGGTGTCAGGGAGATGTTTGCCAGTGTGGTGAGCATGATACAAAATTTAGGTATCAAGATATCCTGTCACGATCACCAATTTAATGTGTCAAAGCGATTAATTAAAATAAATTCCAATATCACTAGGCACTTTATTTCTGCATATGTATCAACCTACATATCAATATGGCCTCTCCCCTAACAATCCTTTATTCATCTTTTCTTTGGTCATTATGAAGTTACGCAAAACAAAACAATTGAAAAACAAAAAAGGAGATTAACTAACAAATGAGTACATAAAATGAAAGGAATACATAAAAAGTGATGCTGGTTATCTCCCAGACAGCACACATGCTACTGTATACGCTAAATATATGTATAATTAGTGTATAACATGTGTATACGGTAGATGATACACATATACTGTATACGTATAAAACCCTGCTACGCCTCATCTACCAGGTGTAGCAAATGCAGCAAATGTCCTCCTACAATGCATATACAGTATACATATACAGTATACAAGATGTATACCTACATATACAGTATACAACATGAATACACACAGTATACTATTTTTGATTTGACAAAACCCTAAATGCAGTAGTTAACTTTATTTGCGGTATTAAAACTGAAATTATTAAATCACCAAAGTTAAAACTAACAACTTTATCCTGGTTCCAGTATGTATTAGTGCAAGCTTGGAGATACTGCCGATACTGCCTGATGCCAACCGGGCTTTAGTTACCATTAGGCATAGCATTGGTTGAGATATGCCAATGCGGAAATTCCCTGTACTAATTACCTTCACCTTTCTCTAAGCCACCATTACTATAAATATTTTAACACAACCTCAGATAGTATAGAACAGATGACGGAATGGACTTCCAGAAAGTGACGGCTACAGCCAATAATCGTCATAATATAACTTCCAGGAACAACACTAAAACACCATGCACAACTTTAAACAAAAACAGCTGTATACTTAAACATTTATTGACACTACTTCTTTCAATTACAGCATTCACTTGCCTATGTAGCACACATTTTAAATACGATTCAAATTTCAGGCATTATCCAACAGTTTAGCCAAAGTTTATCTGGGTATTCAGTAACCAGGGGTCTTTTAAAAGAACAATAGTCCACTCAAAATTAAAAGTAGGTTTTTGAAGAGGGAGTTCTTTGAAATCTCATCGAAAGTCACCACTGCACTGAGGAGGACACAACTACACAAAACATTTTCACACTAATCGCAAAGTTGAATGGTGATCGAATCTTCAATTAGCTCATCACTAATGTCCCAATGCGTTAATGATATAACACGCCTGTAAAAATAAATAAATTCTGTAACTTCTTATGCTAAGAATTAAATCAAGACTGTAAGGAAGGCAGATCAAAACAAAAACATTGGCAACAAATTCGTGAATTATCTTCAGCAGTATCGCTTTGTAAAGACAATACTTGACTCAGCGTACCTTAATCGTCAACCCAGTTTTAAAGTAAGCTTCTATGGTGACGAACTTCATAAAAACACTATGCTCCGAGATCAGTTTCATTCCGGTTGCTTGCCTCCGGGCTGACTTTACAAGATCATATTATTCACCAAAGATTATTATACACAGGATTATTCACAACCAGGGATACAATATTAATATTTACACACTCCCTGTTCACAACCATGGACAACATCACAAATTACAACCGCCATTTTGAATGTAGAATTCGATTAGCAGTTCTGGCAGTTCGATTATATCGATATAGTCGATACGGTCGATACTTTTCAGAGCCGCGTACCCCGCGAACTATTTAAAATGAATATTCTGGTTAAAGTTGTTTTTGTGCACCAAAGTTGTTATTTATCGTTAATGATAGTGCTCTAACTAAAAAAATTAGTTTTCTAAACTGCAGCTGAGTTTGAATGCATGTACTTTGAATTTCATCATTGAAAATTAAAGTGCAATTGTTTACGACATGAACGTTTTGATCCTAGAATCTTATTTTATGTTAAAATAATGGAAATCAGTTTCAATAGATAATGAAATCACGTTTACTTAAAAGCATTTAAATAATTTGAAATCAGCTTGTCTTTCCTGAGTTCCTATAGGTATACTCAAAGGAATTAAATATACTTTTCCTGCAAATAGAATTTCCCTGCAAGGAATTCTATTTCCCCACGGGGAATTTCAGATCCCTGCAGGAAATATCATTTCCTTGCAGGGAAATTCCTTTTGCTGCGGGGAATTTTAAATCCCTGTGGGGAATTTCGTTTCCCTACACGGAATTGCATTCCCTGTGCATCCCCGCAGGGAATTTAATGGGGAACTGCATATTGTATCAACATAGGATTTTCAACAGGGAGAGAGTAAAATATTGGAGTTCGTATGGCATGAGGTGCCAAAGGAGATAAATCAAATTTAAATGATAGATAATGCCGTACATTGTCGTGCATAAAGGGTATCATTCAGGCAGAGCCTGTCCACCTATATATGTTAACCTAATTTTTACCGTAAAATAGTAATAGACCTATAGGTTTAAGTTAACCAATATATTGGTTAACTTAAATAATTATTAATATTCAGTGTCGTAAATATTGGATTGATTCTGCAAAGATAACGTACGTAAAGCACGTTGATTTTCCTGTATACACTTGTATACTAAAGCCTTATGTATACCTTTTAGATACTGTTTATGTATACGTTTCTGTCTACTGTTTATGTATATGTTTTTGTCTACTGTTTATGTATACTAAGCATCTAAAACATGTATACAGATTCTCAAGGAAACGGTATACACCTGGTATACATCTAAAACATGTATACAGATTCTAAAGGAAACAGTATACACTTGGTATACATGCAGTATATGTATACAGTCACCAGTGTGCTGTCTGGGCTATTGCACATCCATCACCATGTACATTCATACTATTTCCTAATTATGACCATGTAAAAAATTCTTTGAAAATTCCACAAACTGTTTTGGTTTGCCAAAATCTTACAGAGCTATACTGTGCTTTTCTCAAGATTCAAGTTATTGATATATACCAATTTCAAAGTCAAAATTCAAAGGTCCACGAACTAGCCATGAAAACTTTAACGGCGTTACGCTGATATTGCACAACAGCAAATTTTCCACAGAGAAAAAATCATTTGCCTTGACCGGGACATGAACCTGGACCCCCTGATTTCCAGCCAGGTGCTCTACCAGCTGAGCTACCAAGGCATCCTCTTTCTCTGTGGAAATTATAGAGCCTTAAAGGAACAAGATAGAAACGGACTGCTAGACATATCAATGTCACAAAGCAGCCGAAGTTGTGCACAAGGCACCACCGTCCACGAGGTCCTGGTCAAGGCAAATGATTTTTTCTCTGTGGAAAATTTGCTAATTTCAAAGTCATCAACATATTATATTAATGGCTGCTAACTGGCATGGGGACTTAGTGAACTCTGTTTTAATCTCTATTCTGGAAAAGTGGAAAGACATCTTTGATTACCATACTACTTGATGACATTTGTTTTTGTTGGCATCAATGAAGCATTGGTCTTGAGTAGGAAGATTATTCTATGGTTAAGAGTAGATAAGTGTGGCCTCATTGAAAACTTACACGAACATAATGGTTTCCCATAAGTAGGGACCGGAAAAGATAGCATCTATATTTTGCAAAATTAGCATCTACATTTTACGAAATTAGCATTTATGTATTTTCCTCAAATTAGCATGTATTTTTTATCATCGAATAACCGAGAATTATGTATCAATTCTTAAGCTTGTATAGGTACACAATATGCAAATATATCATTACTTCAATCAATAAGTTTGTTTAAACTTATGCAACCCCTTTTATATAAATTAATCTAACACTGTAACAATTTTTTCTAGCGTAAGAAAATGAGTTAAAATATAGTCATGAAGTTTTAAGTTAATTTACTTCCAAAAAACTATTATTTTAAAAAATTGTCACCTAGTTTCGGGCTGATTTATTTTAGACTTGAATACGAATTCATGTTAATACCTAGATAGATAGATAGATTGTAATAGACCCACACAGCACACAGAAAATTTATGCCGTATAAAATATGCATAAATGGATTGGTATAAATAGTAAACAATATTCCGTCAATTATTAGCATTAATTTGAATAATATGCGCGCACTGCAAATCGATGTCTTGCAAACAAGATCGACTTGAACCATCTCGAAAATCAAAATGGCAGTCCTGTTGATAAGCCGGTAGCGTGAGAAAAAACTAGCTCCTCCAATATTTACGTGTTCTGGCAATTTGTGATCGTAGAAGCTTAATTTTAATTCTAATGGACAGTTAAGTTACGGTGAGTACCTAAATGATTGTTATGACCAGTGATTGCGTTGATTATTTACGAATTCGTCATTGTTTACATCAGCCTTCCATGTTGATTTTTTTAATTGCTGCCAATTGACTCTATTTATCATGTTTCAGGCACATACAGTCTTTAACAAATTGGGACATTAGGAATGATCCAGCGATAATTCAAATCATCATTCAACTATTTGATAAACGTGAAAAGTTTTGCGTGTGTTATGATAGTGCAGTGACTTTCGGTGATATTTGAACGAACCAACTGTTGAAAAAATATAGTTTCAATTTTTAGAAGAGCGTTGTTTTTTTAAAAGACAGCAGGTTTTTGTGTACCCAGATAAAACATTTGGTAGATGTGAGCTTAAGTGTATCGAACTTCAAACACTTGTCCCGCCAAAACGGTGTTCACATGCAATGTAGTTTGATATTGGTGATCTTGGTGATTGTCGCACTGGCTGTTCTTGAGGTCATGCCTTATGTATTGGAATATTATGTGTTACAATGTCTAGTGAATGCAATGATTGAAAATGGAAATAGTGTCAATAAATGTAATTAATTTTATTAAGAAACAGACGTTTTCGTTTGTAATCGTCTTAACTCGTATAAATGTGTTATTGAAATTGTGAATTCTCTATGTGATATCAAGAAACGGCAGACGTGCACAAATTTTGCACGGTATAAGTCTGTGTATAGTTAACGTGTGCCAAATCATGCCGTATCAAATTACGTGATCTGCCTTATCCAATCCGAGATCGTGCCAGTTCAACTTTTTCAGTGCCTATTCTGCAAAGAAGTATGTCCTTAGTTTTCTGTAAATTGTTTGACATGGATCCATGGTCTAACTAGATATATAATGGACCTAATAAAATGTGCAATAGATTAAATAATATGCGATTACAGTACTATGCACGCGATATATAATATGGACAAAATATTGAAGTATTATGAAACGTACTATTTCAGTCACCGTCTAGATTCAGCATATTATGCACATAAAAGTGGTCGCTATGCGGACATTAGCCCATCTATATAGACAGTTCATGTAAATTTTATGCACACATTATACCACTGCCATGGTATATTTGGTGCATGATATTTGAACATAATGTGCGTATTATTCCCTTTGTGCTGTGTGGGGAGGTGGAGTTCCTCACAACGGAGGCCCTGAGGCACTTAGACCCATTGGTCCATTGTGCTAACCACCCTTTTGAAGAAGTCACCCATAAAGGCCGATCGCCCTGCTAAAGGACAACAAGTCCCCGATGGGGATTTCCCTTACCTCCCTGGGTTCCAAAAATGGGGAACCCAGGTACCTGTTTCGAGTCCTCATCACCGCAGGGCACTCGCATAACATGTGGGATGTGGTTTCATCCTCTTCTTCGCACCACCTACATCTAGGGGAATCTACGATTCCCAGGAGGTGCAGGTGCCTCATCACCTGGTAGTGCCCCGTGAGGAGTCCCACTACCGTTCGTAGTTGACCCCTGTTTAGTGACAGGAGTCTTTTGGCAAGCCCAGGCCTAGGCTCTTCAATGTGTAGTTTGGCCTGTCTAAGGCCTGGTGCAGCTCGCCAGATCTCAGAATGTCGGGTTAGCCCCCACATTCTAATTTCTGCCATCCCTACCGACGAGGCAATAGGTATGATTGGCTCTGGACCAATCGGATCTCGGCTGGAACCGGCCCTTGCCAGCTCATCAGCCATCTCATTTCCAGATATGCCTGCATGACCAGGCACCCAGAAAAGTTCCACCTTGCCGCATCTGCCTATATCATTGAGTGCCTCACGACACTCCTGCAGCAGCTGTGATTTGCACCATGGTGATGTCAGCGCCTTTAAAGCTGCCTGACTATCCGTGCATATGTGTATCGGTCTGTTAAACATCCCGATTTCCTTAATAGCATACGCGCAGGTCAGGAGTGCATATACCTCTGCCTGGAACACCGTAGCATATTTTCCCAAAGGGATTGAGAGCTTCCTTGGTGTGCTACAATTGTAGACCCCTGCTCCCGCTCTTCCTTCTTTCCTAGAGCCGTCCGTATACCATACCTCGGCCCCAGAATGAAGTTCTTTCCCCTTTCCTCTAGCCCACTGTTCCCTATCCGGGAAGTGGGTTTTGAAGTAGGGGGGTGTTTGGTTGAACCTGGCTATCATTCCATCACTGCCCATCCCGAGAATGGGACTCGACTTCATGAGCTCTGTCCAAACTTGTCTGTGACCATAGGAACTTCCTTTGTCATACCACTGTCCCATACATTTGAGACGATAAGCCGCTGTCTTTGCCTGCACCTCAGCTTCCACATGGAGTGGAGCGAGGTTCAGCAGCGTTTCCAGCGCCAGAGTTGGGGTTGTTCTCATAGCCCCTGAAATGCCCATACAGGCCAATCTTTGAAGGTGGTTCAGTTTGTTCCCAGCAGTTTTGAGCCGGACTCTCTTCCACCAAACTATAGAGCAGTACAAGAAACTAGGTTTAATGACTGCCGTATAAATCCATCTAATGGCTTTTGGCTGAAGTCCCCATGTTTTACCAAGGGTCCTCCTGCACATCCATAAGGAGGCACAAGCTTTCTTTGCCTTGGTCTCCAAATGCTCTCCCCAGTTAAGCTTGGAGTCCAGAATAACCCCAAGATACTTGACCGATGGTGAGGGATATAAAACCTTTCCCTGCAAAGAGGGAGGTCTAAAGCCCTCCATTTTCCTTCTATTGGTAAACAATACAAGCTTAGTTTTCTCCGGATTTACAGTCAGCCCTGTTTCTGCACACCACCCCATTGCCTTATCCAGGGCTTTCTGCATGAGTCCAGAGACAGTATCAAGGTACTTTCCAGTGATGATTATAGCCACATCATCTGCGTACCCTTGAGTGTATGCGCCAGTCCTATTCAATTCTAAAATAAGACTGTCGACTACCATATTCCAGAGGAGTGGAGATAACACTCCTCCCTGAGGGCAGCCTCGAGTCACAGCTACCTTCATTGAACTGTCTCTCAATACTACTTTTACAGTTCTTTGTTCCAACATGTATCTAATCCAGCTCACAATGTGAGCATGGATACCATGTCTTCCTGCAGCAATGCATATTTGATCGAAGGACGTGTTATTAAATGCTCCCTCGACATCAAGAAATGCCCCCAGTCCGTACATTCCGTGTTCCAGCACTCCCTCAATCCTGCTAACAAGATTGTGGAGTGCTGTCTCCACGGATTTTCCCTTCTGGTAGGCATGTTGATACAGGTGCAGGGGGTGATCCCTTAATGGCCCATCCCTTATGTATCTATCCACTATCTTTTCTAGTGTCTTCAGTAGAAAAGACATCAGACTGATTCCTCGAAAGGAGTCTGCTCTTGTGTGGTCCGTCTTACCTGGTTTAGGTATGAAAACCACCTTGGTGACCCTCCAGGCTTTCGGAACATATCCATAAGCCAGGCAGGAGCGAAATATTCTTACCATTGGAAGGAGGAGCAGATCCTGCCCTTCCTGAAGGAGTGCAGGAAATACCCCATCCTCCCCAGCAGCCTTAAAGGGGCTAAAACTCATGATTGCCCATTTTGTAACTGTGTACGTCACGATGCTGGAGGAAAGTCTCCATTCCGTCCGAGCCGGACGGATGGGATTCCTCCCATGATGCATCTCCCTCAGCTCCCTGGAGCCTGGAAAGTGGGTCTCCAGCATTAGCTTTAGTGCTTCCTTGTCGGAAGACGTGAAGTCTCCCGAGGGAAGCAGCAGAGAACCCACCCCCGCTTCTGAGTCTTTCGATAGAATCTTATGAAGTCTTGCCATCTGTGGAACAGTCTCTACGCTCTCACAGAAGCTCCTCCATGAGTCCCTTTTACAGCGCTTGATTGCTGCTTTGTACCTCCGTTGGGCAACCTTAAAGTTTTCCCAATCCCGAGGCATTTTTGTCCTCTTTGCTTTATTAAAGAGTTTCCTAGTCTCTCTGCGGAGACCATCTAATTCTGCTCCCCACCAGGGTAATTTACACCCTTCCTTCCTGGTCCTTAGGGGGCAGCTGTCTTCGTAGGATGTGATGATGCTTCTCTGTAGATAATCAACAGCAGCATCTACCTCATCCACATTTCTAAACTTGCACTGAGGTGCCCCCTCTAGGGCAGCTCCCAGCCTTTCTCGATATAGTCCCCAATTGGTAGTCCTCGGGTTTCTATATGTTATTTCCCTGTAATTGGATTCTAAAAGAGTGAAGAGTATGTGTCTGTGGTCGGACAAAGTTATCTCCCCTGACACTCTCCACCCATCAATCCTGTGCAGCAGAGAACTGGTGCACAGTGTAATATCTATCACCTCCTGCCTAATGCTATTTGCAAAGGTAGGTTGTGATCCTTTATTGAGTATTTGTAACTCCGTAGACATAAGATATTCCAACAGTGCCTCTCCCCTTCCGTTGGTGCTCCCACTCCCCCACACAATGTGGTGCGAGTTAGCATCACAACCGATCAGAAGATCCCACTTGTTGGTCTTACAGTGACTCACCAGCCTCTCCATCTCATTTGATGGTGGAGGAGCCAGTGCATCGTATGGCAGGTAGGAGGAGCAGATGACCACCCTCTTCCTGTTCTCACCTTCCCCCAGGGTCAGCAGAACTGCTGTCTGATCCCTAGTGGTAAATTCCGATAGATGCAAAGCACTTATCCCATTCACATAGATACAAGATCTAGGCCTATCAGCAGTGGTACAGTAATATATTTTTCCGCCTGTCATGCTCAGGCCCCTGACTCTTCCCTGGAAAGCCCAGGGTTCCTGAATCAGAGCTATTTTGACCATACCTTCAGAGAGTATCCTTTGCAGAACCCCTGAGGCAGCCTTACTGTGTTGTAGGTTGGCCTGAAGCACGGCTATGCCAGCCATGGTTCGGCCCCGCCCACATCTTCTTCCTCCCTTGTCTCCTTCTCTTCGAGGGGGTATGGAGCCTTCCCTTAGGCCACTACCCACAGGGGCTCCCGAGTCAGACTCTACCCCCATGGGGGAGACCAGGCTTGGTGCCTCCTTGAAGGTGGGCCCAGAGAGGTTGAAAAGGATGTCGTCCTCCTCTCCCCACGAAGGGTATGAGGGGCAACTGGGATGTGTGGGTCTCCCAGAAGGAACCCCCACAGGCAAGGTTAAGGTAGTAGAGGGTGCGTCCCGACTAGGATCCCCATCGGGGCTCTCCACCGGTATTGCATCCCCCAAGGAAGAAGCATCCCGACTGGGATCCCCATCGGGGCTCTCCACCGGTATCGCATCCACCAAGAAAGAAGACAGACTACAAGAGTCCATGTGAAGAGTGCGCCTGTCAGCGCCCTCCATAGTTTTGTTTGAGGGTTCCATGTTTGGTCCCACGAGTAGCTAGGGAAATATGGTGTCCGCCCATGCAGAGCCCCGCATGCATGGGTAAGGCTAAATAAAACCGGAGGTCGCCCAGTATCCGGAGTCTCTCTGTTAGTGACTTCTTACCCTCCGCCCCGCAGATGCGGTCACCCTTAGCACAGAGACGCACCATGGTGATGGGAGCTGTTTATTGACCGCCAGGTCTAGATCCGTCATGTTCAGCGATACCAGGGGCACCTCGAGGAGGATGTGGCTCTTCACCACGCATGACGGTCTTGGTGGTCCATAGGCATGTTCTGCCCTTGTCCCTCCCTGGAGTCACTGACCCCTTACCCCCATGTTAATACCTACTGATCATATCAAAGATTGTTTCCAGGTTCAAGTACCTATATAAAAAGCAAGCCAGTCATGTGGAAGGGGAACTAGTGCAAGTACAAAGAAGGGAAACTTTTTAATGCATATTTATTTACAGTTTACGTGGGCTTCAAATCGAATGACATGCTACCAAAAAAAAGCATTATCATCTTTTAACTTAGCTCTTCTGTCATTCACAAGTGACATATACTTAGTGTGAAAAAGAGATCACATTGTCCACATTATTAGTAGGCATATAAGGTGCTCGGGGGTAACTGGGGCATGGGTAGTTCATATCCTTATTTGTGGGAATTTGAAGTTTATCAGGTTGCCACACCTACTACTTCTACTCTTCTTCCTTGAACAAGAGGCCTAACCTCAATTGGAGCCATTTTGTTGGTTTGGGCTGTTTTGGAATTTCAGTGAAGAAATTTTCAATTGCAACATCCAACCTAAGTGAGATTCCCCATGCCCCAGTTACCCCATGCCCCAGTTCTACATATCTGTAAGTTTTACCCAATTTTATGATTTTTTCAAGCAATGTTATTCAAGTTAAGTTATTCAAATACTGTAATTTAACACGAAAAAATATATTCACTTTTTTGTAATTGTATGTTTTTATTGCCTAGTTTCTTTGCAAGTCTCAGAAATGGTCCCAATACAATGGCCTTAACATGCAATTTTATCACACAATTGGGTAAACCAATATTTTGTCCTAGTCAATTGAATGTACAAAAATAGATCCAGTTACCCCAGATAGTTGCTGCAGGGCTCTTATAAAATTTGCCCTGGGGTGATCCAGTTACCCCCAAGTTGTGGGGCAACTGGGGCGAACGAGGCCCACAAATAATATTAATTAAAAAATATACAAACTAGTAAAAATTGCATTGAATGCAACATGATGTATTAGTCTGTTTTTTAATAAATCATTACATGATTTTTGCAGCTATCCACTGGTGTTACTTTTCCAAAAAAAATTTTAAATGATATTGCAAGGTCATGTTGTAAAATCATGCCCCAGTTACCCCCGAGCACCTTACACTAGGGTGACCCTTAAATTTTTCAGAATTTGGAAAATTTGTTTTCTTACTCTCAAAATGATCAAAATTAAGTTTATATTCACATGCTAAAATGTTGTCACCTTTAATTAACGGGAACCCGTGCCCCAAGGGTCCTAAGTAAATCAGGTTTAAAGATGCATTTTTTGGGCTGTAAAAGCGCTATTTTAATGACAAACGCAAAATTAAAGTCCACAGGGGCCAAAATTTCCTTTTTTGACTTATCTGTAATAGTTTCTGAGATATGGTCCCTTGCAATGCGATCCATTCCACCGCTATCCCGCAGCGCTGCCGAAATAAGGCCAGCACCATTCCCTTCCACAGCTAGAGACTTCCCCTCCATCACCTGCCCACCCCGGACTTTGAGTCAATGGTCTAGATGGAAAGATCTGTATTTAAACTGCAGAATTTTACCATGTGTTTCTTTGGTATTATGGTTAACAACATTAAATTCCACAATCAACTTTGAGACTATCAATTTAATGATTCTTTGATGGTTCCATATTTAATTGATGCTTTCATTTATATTGTTATCCTTTCTATAGCGGTTCATCTTTTATTGGAACTCCACGTTAGTTCAGTTCCTCTCCCATCCCTTTTGCTTAGTGTGCAAAGGAAAGGAAGTGCCGAGGTTTTGTGGATTCATCATCATCATTGGACATCAATCCTCAGATTGGTTTGACGCAGCTCTCCACTGAGTCCTTCTATCAGCTAATCTCTTCATATTTACATATTTCTTCTCTTTCACAACCTTCATCACTTTAACCATATATCTCGCATGAGACATTCCTTTGCCATTCTTCCCTTCCACTTGTCCCTCGACAATTGTCTTCATCAGGCCATCATGTCTCATGATTTGGTCGATTAAGTTGTTCCGTCTTCTGCTCAGGGTATTCAGAAGACTTATCTTTTCTCCCACTCTTCTTAGGACTTCCTCGTTACTTACTTGGTTGATCCATTTAATCTTCATCATTCTTCTGTAGCACCACATTTCGAATGCTTCCACCCTTTTCTTTTCTGCTGCTGTCATTGTCCATACCACACTACCATAGAGAAACACGCTCCAGAAGTACGTTCTTATGAATTGTTACCTTACTTCTATGCTTGTATTTCCAGCTGTAAGTAGATTCTTCTTTTGATAGAATGCCCTCTTCGCCTGGGCTATTCTGCTGACTATTTCTTTCTTGCTTCGTCCGTCGTTGTTTACTCTGCTTCCAAGGTAACAGAACTCTTTCACCTCTTCCAGCTTTTGTTTTCCTAGTTTAACGTTGGTTTTGGCCACCTCTCTTGAGGCACCCCAGTATCTTTGTCTTCTCCTTATTGATCTTTGCTGATATCTGGCCATTTTCCTTTTCATGGTTATCAGCATCTTATTCAGCTCCTTCTCTGTCTCTGCTACGAGTGCTGTGTCATCAGCGAACCACAGCATGCTAATTTTTTCTCCGTGGATATTCACTCCAGAAGACTTCTCCTTGATCATTGATGGTTTACTCGATGTAAAAATTAAAAATTACAGGAGACAGTGCATAGCCTTGTCTCACTCCTTTCTTTATTCTTGCTTCTTCATAGCTGGGTCCAGATTTAATCACAGCTACTTAGTTTTGATACAGACTGTGGATAATTCTTCGGTCATTGTAGGACACTCCAATTCCTTTCAAAATTCCAGACATTGAACTCCAATCCATGCTGTCAAAAGCCTTCTCTAAAACCACAAATGCAATGAATCAGTTTGTTCTTCTCCATGAGCAGCTTAAGGGCCAATATTGCTTCTCTTTTACCCTTACTTTTCCTGAGTCTTAATTGATCTCCATCCAGGAACTCCTATGCTCTTTGTGGATAATTCTTCAGTCATTGTAGGACACTCAAATTTCTTTCAAAATTCCAAGCATTGAATTCCAATTCACATTGTCAAAAGCCTTCTCTAAATCCACGAATGCAATGAATGTTGGTTTTTCCTTCTCCATTCTCTTCTTTATGAGCATCCTAAGGGCCAATATTGCTTCTCTGGTTTCCTTACTTTTCCTGAATCCGAATTGATCTTCATCCAGGAAGTCCTCAGCTTTTCATTCTGTTCTTCTGTATTTGATCTTTATCAATATCTTCGATGCATGTGTCATCAGGCTTATAGTCCTTAAATTTTCTCGATGATGAAAAACATGATGTTTTTCTCGAAGTCCCTGGTTATTTCTCCTATTGAGTACATGTCACAAATGGTTTTATACAGATGGGTTAATGTCTTCTCTCCTACATAATTAATTAGTTCTGCAGGAATATCATCAATTCGAGAAGCCTTATTCATGCGAAGGTCCCTTGCTGCAGTGTCAAACTCAGATCTTAATATTGATGCTCCCATATCATCCGCTTTGACTTCTCTTTCCTCTTCGATCACTTTTGTGCTGAGATTGTTTCCATTGTATAACTCTTCCAGATAATCTTTCCATCTCTTCACTTTGTCTTCATTTTCCATTAGAAGTTCTCCATATTTGTCCCCTATGGCATTGCATCTTGCGCTCCGTTCTTTAAAGTGGTTCTTCATTATCCTATAGGCAGCTTTTACCTTTCCAAGTGCAAGGTTTTTTGTACATCTTCGCATAGGGTTTTCATCCATATTTCTCTAGCTTTCCTGGCTTTGTAATTTATTTCATTCTTTTGTACCAAAGCTGCCCTTCTTCAGTTTTCGCATTCTTGTACTTTCTTCTTTCTTCAATCAGGTCTAAGACTTCTTCCGTGATCCATGTCTTCTTCTTAACAACTTTTCTTCTTCCAAGAACTTCTTTTGCGGCTTCCTGTAGTCCAAATTTAATGTTTTCCCAACTCTCTTCCACTGATTTCTCATTTGGGTCTTCTCCTATGTGTTTTTCCACTGCTTTTTGAAATGCCTGCTGATGTTCAGCCTCCTTCAGTTTTTCCACTTGCCATGTTTTCTTGACTGTCTTCTTCAACTTCTTGGATTTTAGATGGTATTTCATCATCACTAAATTATGGTCACTGTTGATGTCTGCCCCAGTGTAGCTTTTGTAGTCCTTCACCTGGTTCCTAAATCTATGCTTCACTAAAATGTAGTCTGTTTGAAATCTTCTTCCGTCTCCTGGCATTTTCCACACGTATCTTCTTCGGTTGTGGTTTTTAAACAATGTGTTAGCAACCACCAACCTATGCTGTGTGCAGAACTCCAGGAGTCTTTCTCCTCTTTCATTTCGGGTACCCAATCCATATTTCCCAGTTATTCTCCCATCTTGACCTTTGCCGACGACCGTGCTCCAATCTCCTAAAATAATTAGGTTTTCTTCTCCACTTACATGTTTTATGACTTCCGTGATATCTTCATAGAAATCTTCTGCTGTTTCATCTTCGTAGTCCGTCTTAGGCATGTAAACCTGAAACACTATGGTATCTACAGGTTTGGTCTCGATCTTCACCATTATAATCCTTTCATTGTACTGCAGGAAGCTCTTCACACGCATTCCGGTGCTCTTCCTGAGCACTATGCCTACTCCAGCATTACCATTTAATGATCCCGTGTGTATAACTCTATAGCTTCCGCTCCAGAAGTCTCCTTCTTCGGGCCACTTCATTTCGCTGATTCTTAATACATTGAGGTCCATTCTCCGCATTTCCACCTTCAGGTTCTCCAATCTTCTGCAGGTCCGAAGTGATCGCACATTCCACGTCCCTACCCTAAAATGATTATCACACTTGACTGATGTACTCTCTCGGGTAGTCCCCACCTGGAGATCCAAATGGGGGACTATTTTATTTTACCTCCAGAATATTTTACTCGAGTGGGTTTCATCACGTAAAGTGGAGCAGCTGCGACTCCTTGGGATAATAATGTGGTGGTTTCCCATTACCTTCCACATTGCAGTACTACAGCCATTAAAGTAAATGTTACCACACCTGTAGTGAAATGAGTGTCGCTGTACTGACCTCTGTGGTCTCCTCCTTCACTCATATAAAGAAGAGCTGCTGCCCTCTCCTCCGGGTGATGGAATGCATAGTTGTTTGCAGCCTCCTGTTGCCAAGTCATGGCATTTCATAGGTTCTGTATAATTTAATGGCCTATCTTACCCAGGGATAGACCAATGGAATGGTGTCACTTTTTGTCCACGACTGCTTATTCGACGAGTTAACTCATTTAATTTGCAGCTAACCTCTATATCTAGAGGTCAACCCACCATCTGCAACCTGGTTGATGCACTCTGTGGCTTTAAGCTTAGCCACGAGTTTTGTGGATTAAAGAACGAAATTAGTGAAATAACTAATTTATCATGGTTAAACACGTCATTCAGGTTCAAAATAGGCCGATGGAGCAAGGCATGAAATTTAGAGTAAATTCAGGTATTGAACTGGTGGTAAATGAAAGTGAAGAAATACTTGGCTCAAATTACCAACATGTTAGGAGTAGTTCTATGTTTTTTTCCATTACTTAAGGAGAACAAAGGATGTTAGATTTGGTGCGAGGATTTCCGTAAGAACTGTGTATCATTTTTTAAACAAAACCAGGATCCCAAATATTACAAAAATAAAGGCGACTGAAAAACTGGAGACACTATGCAAAAATGGAGGAATGTAAGATGGCATAAAGATAGAGAAGGAAGTGCCAAGGAGATCAAGAAAAAGAAGCATTTGTGTCAAAAGTCAATGATTTGCTCAACATTGCAAAGAGTGATGCTACATATTTTTTAACGCATGGAGGAGAGTGGTAAATCTTCTGGATAAATGTGGTTAGGCTGAAGAAATCAAATTCTTACTTGATCAAAGAGGACCTTGAAATGCACGTGTTGGTGGGAATGATAAAAAAATGATCAGTAAAGAAAAAAGAATAGCTCAGAGACTATCAAACAAGCTGCAGCAAGAAGAAAAAACTGCGTGAAAGAAAAATGAAGGACTTGGAATCTCGTCGAAGCACTAGTAACTTATTCAATTGTTATTTAGTTTTAAAATACAACTCCTTCAAAGTCAGAGGTATTGCACTTGAATGAGTAAAGAAAAATCTAGCAGCCCCCTTAAATTAGGAGTCTCATTGTTTGATAAATCCCTTTCTGGGCATGAAAAAGAAAACTTTATACACCGTATAAGGACATGTGAGGGAAGACCTGATCCACCTAAGATCTCCCAAATTGCAAGACATTCCTATGTCATCTTCATTAGATTTTGCCATATTTAATTCGAGAAAGCTGTTGGAAATACGAACGGCATTCTTTGATGTACCCACACAAGGATGGGAAGAACAATGTTACGGCTTTCAAATTATTCACAGTCTTCAGGCGATGAATGACTGAGCAGAGAGAGAAGTGAAACTATTACTAGATTTTAATTCAGTCACAAAGAAGGAAGAGAGCTGTCAAAATTTATTACTAAGAGTTAATTTTCATCGGAGGACAACCCCTAACGTGTTCAAAGACACTTAAAGTGCCAATTATGGATTGTCAGTGGGAGATAAAAAATTGATTGTAAATGTTATTTTATAGTGGTCACTACTTATGCTCATGGACCTGTAAGAAATAAATTGACCATTTTTCATAGGAAAATCCATGTCTATGTACACCTTTAGAAAGTAAGCTTAATCCTATAGAAGCTCAGCATAATATGTGACATGTGTAAATGTGACAAAATTGAATACATTTTAGAATTTAACATTGTGAACCATGATACCAAAGAAACACATGGTAAAATTCTGCAGTTTAAATACAGATTTTTCCACTGAGACCATTGACAAGTCCGGGGCTGGGAGATGATGGAGGGGAAGTCTCTAGCTGCGGTAGCGCCCTGTGCAGAGGATCATATCATCGAGGGATCATATCTCAAACGCTTAGAGATAACAAATGAAAATTTTACCCATTTGATCTTTACTTTAGTTTTTCATTACAATAGTGCTTTTACAGCCCAAAAAAATGCATATTTAGACCCGAAGTACGTGGGGCACGGGTTCCCATTAATTAAAGGTGATAAAATTCTAGCACGTGAATACAAACTTCATTTTGAGAGTAGGAAGACATAACTTTTCCAAATTCTGAAAAATAAGGGTCACCCTAGTATACACTGTTTGGATAACTTATGGAAAGAACTTTGGGTGTTCATCCTCATGCAATGTGCTCTTCAGTACCCTTTAGCCACGGCAAAATTCTCTTGTGTAAGATCTTTACACCTGCTTAGGTACAAAGCCTTCTCCACAACATCATAAGGATCATTTACTATTATACTTTTGACTGAAAAGACCTCCCCAATATTCGTGAAAACCTTTCCATTGGGCTAATTTTTCATTAATGCAGCAATTTATCTTACATTTCAAAGCTACACAGCTGAATTTATCTTTCATCAGTGAGCTCTCATCCTCAGAAAAATCTTTCAGAGCAGCTGAAGTCTTCCCTCCAAAATGCCATTCAAGAATGGCCTGAAGCTCAATTTCAATTGATTTCAGCTTTGGGTACAGGACATGTTCCGTGGGGTAGGATGAACCCTCCAGCAATTTTGACAAATCAACAGTTGTCTTGGCATTTTCTATGACAAACTGAATTTGTGCCCTGAGAGCCATTGTGCTCTTTACTGACTATATGCTTCACAATGATGTTTTTTCCCATGCAAATCTTACATTGCAATGCTTACAAATAAGGATTTTACTATTGAAAGAATAAAGTCCATTACCACTGTATGTTTGAGCTCGTTCAAACACAGTACCAGTATTGCATCCCATCTTCCCCAAGAAACTTCTAAATACATATACAGTAAACCCTCTTATTTACACTTTTATAGGGACTAAATGCAAATATGTAGTGGGAAAAGGACAATCATCAGTTTTACATGCATAATTTAACAATAGAGATAAAATATATAAGAAACAGTGATTAACTGAATTAGAGCAATATTATTATTTCTTAAAGTATAGATCTGCCGATTTATTTTTTACAATATATTTCTACCAATGTTTTAACCAACCACATGGTTGTTTGGGTTCAACTTGACAACGTTCCATATTTGACATATATGATGTTGCCCTACATCAGTACGAGTTGCATCATGAGAATCCACAAATTTTATTTACGTCTAAATTGAACATGTTCAAGTTACTGCGAAGGCTTCCACTGTGATTAGATGACTTGAGGATTTCTGATTTTTTTCTGCGTCGGTTCATCCTAATGGACGAGTTTCGCAGGCATTCCAGATGCCATCTTCAGGTCCAACGTATAGGTCATTAGATAAAGGAAATATATAGAAAGAAGATGAAGGAAATACGATGGGACACAATCTTTGGACCTGAATCTTTGACATCTGGAGTGCCGACGAAACTTTCGTCCAGAGGGACGAATGAACGGGGAAGAAACTCGAAAACCCTCTTGTCTTTTGAAAATATGTTAATTCGCATCCATTTCCCAGTAATAATAAATTTACATTCCAGAGTAATTAAGGATAAAATAAATAACTGTTTCATGCATATATGCACGGAACAGCTGTTTATGGCTAAATGTCATAGAAGGGAATTTTTTTTTTTTTTAATCTTATCACATTCTAACCCACATCTAACACAAACAATGGAAAATGTCATGGTGTAAATTAGGGGTTGTATGCTGGAGATATGGGAAATGGGATGGGACCCGATAAAAACGGAAATCGCGGGAAAACGTAAATTCTGAAAACACAAATTTTAACTGTGCATGGTATTTGTCGATAATTGGGATAACCCACTAGCACTTAAGTTTAAAAGCCTAATTCCTTGTACGGTCTCACATTTACACTGCTCCACAAGACTGATGCACCAATTGAATGCATGTGTGTACCCAAACACTTTTGTTTACTGATAAAGGTGAAACAACCCTGAGAGCACACTAAACATTGTAGATGTCTAAATTTGGTCTATTTAACACCTACAGATAACTTCACTGATTGAAGTTTGCTGTATACCAGAAAGGACCTAATGTAGACACGAAAATCTAATGACGACATGGTCGACCAAATTTGAAACAAAAAATTACCAACCAAAATAAATGTATCATAATATGTTTTCAATAGTTCACAATGAGACTCATTTAAATATTTATAAAAAATGGAATTGCTGGTACATTGGCAAACATTATTTCTTCATTATCAGTCCATTACTGAGCTTAAACAATATCATCCGGTAGAAATTCCTCATATGTGGCCAAGTTGGCTGCACATGCATTGGAAGTTATCTTTTGTTAGACATTGTGCCTGCACATAGAAATGCAGTAAACAAACGTAAACATGTGCCGAATCTTATTGGAGTGTAGTTGAAATTTATCATGTGTTTTTTTACACACTCTAGTTACATAATATACAGTTGTCTTATGCATTCTTGTATTCTAAAGAATAATTTGGTTCCGGTTCATTCACTAGGTACTAGTGTACTGAGGCTGTATCGTACTGGTAAGTACACTCTTTGAAATTGAAGGTTGTGGAAATATGTCTGCTAGGAAATCCATTTTTCTTTCTGTAGCATCTGCGTTTTATTGTCTTCACAGATTTCCTCAACCGTAGAAGACTTGTTTTCCGAAGTTACCTGCAACTCTATACAAAGTTGTTAAAACATATGTTGTTGAACGAAGGCACCGTGTTTGAAGTTTCAACCTGTGTTACTTTACTGCTAGCAGATATGGTACTTTAGTGAGGTATTTGGACCTTTTTCAATTAATTTTTGCCAAGTGGGGTTCTGTTTTGTTTGGTTCGCAATATATTACCGAATGAATAATCACATTTGGGAACAAAATAATGTGATATCAGTGAACTCTTTCTTTTTGTTTAAAATTTTGGTCATGCATAGATAGTGTCTTCGAAAATGCTGAGGAGGTGCCATTGATTGTGTGTTGAGGTGCTGTTGTGTAAGTTTTGTATAATTCATTTGCACTGGGCTTCTGGTAAATAAAGGTATTAATTATTATATTTTTGTTAAATGTTGATGATTTCTGGCATAATTATTGTAGAAGCGGTTGGATTTGGTGTTTTTCAGGCATTTTTGTCTAAGCCGTTTTTCGAAATAATCAAATAAATTGTTTTTGTGCAAAGAATAGTACTGTACTACTAAGTTTTGACTACGCTGCATAATTACCATTTTATTAGTATATAAAATGTCATAGAAATGTACGTAATGTAGTTAGTATATTAAATATTAAACTACATAGTTAGTAGGTATATTATTATTCTGTATGGAAAACTAAAGTTTACTGCATTGCTACATTTTTGTGTTGATTATCGCACTACAATGAAAACTATTTATGTTTAAACCTAGTATGCTGAAAACCTACATTAATAGTTACCAGTAGACCATGAATGGTGGACATTTGCACCTTTTTTCGACCACATGTATACATAATGTAAACCAAAATAAGATTTCTACATCTGGAATTCAGCTAACCGTAGGGTTAGCTGAATACCAGATGTAGACATTTAAATTAGGTTTACATTTGGTCTACAGCAAACTGTGCTCTCAAGGAAAATACACAACAACCCTCCTCTGCTCATTGCACGGTTTAATCATTTCACATGAGTGTTTTATTACATTTAACCCCTTCGCTGCTGTGAACGTACCTGGTACGATCGCATGGAAGGCTGCTGTGAACGTACTTTTTCGTTCTCACTGTAGCGCTTTCACTTTTCCGTTGCATGTGAGGAGTAGGTTTCCGGAGTGTGTGTCACAGTGAAAGGGTTAAGTTGAAAAAATGCTAATTTAATGTATTCATATGATAATAATCATAATTTTAATGGATAAAAATGGGATATTTGATAAAGACAAAAATGTAAAGATATTTTCATTGCCATTTCCTGATATTTTTTTATATTTATAACCTCATTTAGCATATTTTGCTCATATTTAATATATTTGCAGATATTTCGCTTTTATACCGAATTTTCAGAGAAAATTCGTGTTTATCACAATATGCGATTTTTTTCTGGTCCCTGAATGTGTATATACTGAAAGAATTATAAACAGGAAGATAAATTAGCACCATTAGGATAAGGATACTTGAAGAGTAGATTGGCAGATGAAGAATCTTTTGTTAGGAAGCAAACGATTTGCAATTGCTGCTAGGCAGAACAAAGGTTCACTACAGGATTAAGAAAAATAAAGTAATGTGATTTACAGGATAACAGATCTAACAGCAATCCAGGAAGAAGTAAATGTACAGATAGTAGGGCGGTAACTGGGAAAACTTGAGCAATTAAGTCACTTGGGTAGCATTTTGAATAAATGTGGAGTAGAAACAAAGATATATATTGGAGAAAGAACCTTTTACTATTGATTTTCCATGACATTCTTACAACAGCATTGGTCTACGCAGCACCATGACCCATCGGTGGATCATGCCATCTATAGATTTGCACAGAAAAATGAAGTATCCAAACTGAATTGGCCTACCTAATAAATACTTAACCTCCAAAGTTCACACATTTTTAATTTCCACCCTAAGTAATTGGGTTTAAGTTCTTTTAAAACTTATATTTGCAGGCAAATATTTTATGGGTGAAAAAAATTTCATGTAATATTACATGCAAATACCAGAATGGGTTTATTTTCAATACTACACTGCTGCCCAAAAAAGGACATTTTTCATGTTCTTTCCATCTTTATGGCATGTTATGGAAATTCATTTGCCGAGTTAAATGTACTATTAGTTTGTCTGGTGACGGGCTGCAGTTAAAAACAAATTTGTATATATTGTAAAGGAAATATTTAAAGCTCTCTTAATTTAACATGTCATAAAAATAATCCTTTGAACACATTATTCTAATGAGGATGAAGCCCAGTTTTAAGTTTTCATTCAAATCATTACCTTGATTGCAGACTAAACAGCACTTAATAATAATCAATTGACTTTATTCAAATGAATGAGAAAAAATACAACAAACATGATGAACAACTGAATAATGATAAACAATTTCCAAAACATCATCCACTTAAGATGCCAACTCAACAAGGTTATAATTTAAGCAAAAGTTTATACAGATAGATTAAAAAAAATAACAGCCCGTGTAGGCAAAATAATACAAAGAATTATTCCATAAAAGGCACATCATGCAGATATAACTTAAAATATTAGGTAAAATGTTCATTATTATAAAGCAATAACATGGAAATAACAGACAAAAATCAACTATGTTATGCTAATAGAGTTGTAGAAAGTTAGCTGATTATTCAAATTCTAAATTCATCACAATGGCTTCTAGAGAGGAAAAGATGAACATTTTACCTACTAATACTACTTGGTTTCAGATTTATACACACTTCTATTTCTGTTGTTTGATTGTGCAAGTATTCAAATTTAAATTCAAGAGATTCTATCACTAATTGCAATAATTTACATAAAACAATTACATAACACACAAGGTGTATAAATACAAATAACTCATGTAAGTCCAAATGTATTGCACACTCCCATGAGTTGTCAGTGTATGTAAGGTGTATAACTGTACAATTCAACAAATTACACAGTGAAACCTTCATCAAGTATATGCAAAACAAGCATTAAGCTATGCAACATTTATATATTTATCTAAGATAGAGCTTCACCATATAAGCTACACACAATAAATATTATTTTTGACTCAAGCTTTCTGCTAGTTAGAAAGAATTGTAGAAAATTTACACAAAGAGGTTTCCATTAATTTACAAAGTAACATGGAAGAGATAATAAATTCATCGTGGTACAAATAGTCAACAGTTCTCACTCCCAATATTATTTTCTTATAATTAGTACACATTAAAAGTGGACAATTTTGAAAGGTACAAATCTGAAACAATTTATACATTCTATGAATTAAACATCAACCACCATCTTTTTGTGGATGTCTGTGTTGCCAACAACCTGTGGAAGAAACAAAGAAGTGATGAAATATTTGTAATCAACAAACTATTTCTACCTTTAAATGAAAGAAACACTGAAAATGTCCCGTATTATTGTCTCATTGACCAAGAATTTAGCATTTAATGTCACATAATGGATATAGAATAACAAGCCTCATCTTTGCATATAACAACAGTCGGATGGGGTGAAAAGTTAAGGGAAGGAGGATATGATAAGGTGAAGGCTGTGTTGGCTGACTTCATGCTGGAGAATGGAGAGTAAGGTAGAGAGGTAAAGAAAGATTAAGGAGAAAAGGGTATGGAAGGGTGAGACAATTTTGGGATAGATTCGTGTCACAATACTCATCTCACAGCACAAGGAATGAAAAAATTTCATTCTTTATGTTTTGGCCACAGGTTAAGGTAATAAATTGAGCACTACAAGTTAGTTGAAACACAACATTATTATCGAACAAACTCTATTAATCTTTAGAATTGAAATGAATTTTACTGATTGTTACATGATCATAAAATGATACTTGAACCACATCAGTTAAAATAATCTTCTTTAATTTGCAGGAAAAAATTTCCATCGACATAATTGAACCAGTCTTTAGATTTCACAGAATCAATGGAAAGTAATGAGAAGTAGTGGAAAGTAAGCTTTCTTTACCGGAAGCATTGGATTAGTTAACTAATATATGTAGTTGGTATCAAAACCATTATCTCTTTCCCAAGATTCTTATTATCATGAAATATGGCCAATTGTAGGGGTCAGTCGCCTAAATGATTCATGCCGTACTCATGGAGCACCACTGGTTTCAAGATGGCAAAATCTAATCTCCATTTTAAAAGATTAACTAACAATGATATTGCATTAAATTCTCCTATGCCTACATCCAAGCCATCTAAAATTCAAGAAAACAGTGAAGAACACGTGGCAAGTAGAAAAACTGAAGGAGGCTTAATATCAGCTGGCATATCAAAAATCAGTGAGAAACAACATAGGAGAGGCCCTGATTGAGAAATCAGTGGAAGAGAACTGGGAAAACAGTAAATGTGGACGACAGGAAGCTGCAAAGGAAGCCCTTTCAAGAAGAAAAATTGCCAAGAAGCCATGGATCACAGAATAAGTCTAAGACCTGATAGAAGAAAGTACCAGAACGCCAAAACTGAAGAAGGGCAGGGAAGAAGAAGGTTACAAAAGAATAAAGAACAAAAGAAGTCGCAAAACCAAGAAAGCTACAGAAATGTGGAAGAAGAACCTATGGGAAGATGTACAAAACAACCTTGCACTTACAAGATGGAAGCTGCCTATAGGATAGTGTGGGACCATTTCAAGGAACGAAGCGCAATTGCGATGCCATAACAGACAAGAATGGAGAACTTTTTTTGAAAATGAAGTCAAAGTGAAGAGATGGAAAGAATATCTGTAAGAGTTATGCAACGGAAACAATCTCAGCACAAAAGTGATCAAAGAGGAAAGCAGAGTCGAAGAGGATGATATGGGAGCGTCAATATTAAGATTGGAATTTGATTCAGCAGTAAGGGACCTTCACATGAATAAGGCTTCTGGAATCGATGATATTCCTACAGAACTAATTAAAAATGCAGGATAGAAGACATCAACCCATCTGTATACATCCATCTGTGACATGTACTCAACAGGAGAAATACCCAGGGACTTTGAGAAAAACATCATCATATCTATTCCCAAAAAGAGAGCGGAGAAATAGAAAAATTTTATGACTATAAGCCTGACGACACATTCATCGAAGATATTGACAAGGATCACCTACAGAGGTATAGAACAAGGAGCATAGGAGTTCCTGGATGGAGATCAATTAAGATTCAGGAAAAGTAAGGGTAAAGGAGAAGCAATATTGGCCCTTAAGCTGCTCATGAAGAAAAACAGACCGATTCATTGCATTTGTGGATTTAGAAAAGTCTTTTGACAGCATGAATTGGAGTTCAATGTATGGAATTCTGAAAGGATTTGGAATGTCATACAATGATCGAAGTATTATCCAGATTGCATAAAAACCAAGTAGCTGTGATTCAATCTGGACCCAGCTGAGAAGAAGCTAAAATAAGGAAAGGAGTGGACAAGGCTGTGAACTTGACTCCTGTTTTTTTTAACGTTTACATCAAGATAGCCATCAATGAAATCGAAGAGGAGTCTTCTGGGGTGAATAACAATGGAGAAAAAAGTAGCACGCAGCGAATTAACGGAGATATAGCACTCATAGCGAAGATAGAGAGGGATCTGAATAAGATGCTGATAACCATGGAAAGGACAATGGCCAGATATCAGCTGAAAATCAATAAGAAGACTAATATATTGGTGTGCTGCAAGAGAGAAGTGGCTAAAACCAATGTTAAACAAGGAAAACAAAAACTTATAGAAGTGAAAGAGTTCAGTTACCTTGGAAGCCAAGTAACTAACAATGGACGAAGAAAGAAAGAAATAGTCAGCAGAGTAGCCCATGCAAAAGGGCATTCTATCAAAAGAGAAACCTATTAGGGGTGTTCAAATGCAAAGGTACAAAACGTTGTAACAACCAAACCAGTTGAAATTTGAATGTCGCTTTGGGATAAGGTAGTGAGACATCTACTGTCGGCGCAGAAATTATGTGCACTCGAGTTTGAATACGAATAACAAATTAACAGCTTGGCCTACAGAAAAACTAATCACACCGTAATTTTTCCTGTTATAATCTGCATTATTGGATGGCAAACTTAAATTTTTAAAACTCATTTTCGTGTTTTTACAACGGTTTTAACGTAAAAAGTGCCAGTTTTTGACGGTGTTCAAGCGAAGCACCAAATTTGATGACTAGTAAATCAATAACGAGGCGTTCAATTGAAACTTAAGTGTAAAGAATGCTAGGTATACATGTTTTCCAAGCAAACTGTAACTTTCCAGTGTATAACTTTAATAGTATTTAAAGCTGTTATCAATTTTATAAAAAGTTAGCATTTTCAAAACTGGGGGGTCATAGAATTTTGTTCTTGGTGGTGTTGTAATCCGCATGTCCTAAACGTATCCACTATGTAATTATCTAATATTTTAACTCATGCATTTAATTTATATCGATTGGTATTTATATTGGCGGAAGCGAGCTCCCTCAGCAAGCGACCGGCATTGTTTAAGCTGTGCAGAGTTGCCAGCGCCCAGCGCCGACTGTCAGCGGATATCAACGATAATGTAATCGCATCCTACCTACTTTTACATTTACTTTTCCACGATACCCTTATCCTGAGTCAAATGAGTATTATTCACCACTCTTGAAATCACTGGTTTATCACTGCCATCAGCCTACATACTGTGTACAATAGCTTATATTTTCTCTCTGGTTATTGTGGAGTACAGTTGAGCATCTTTAACCCGGCACAGTCGGGACCGAAGTGATGCCGGATTAGGGATTTTTGCCGGACTATGGGTTATGCATGGCAACTGGTCTATTTCTGACATTCGGCATGTTTTCATTGAAATTAGTAATTATTTATAGTCTATTTCTGACGTGCGGGATGTTTTCATTGAAAGGAGTCAATTATTTATAACAAAACATATTCGTTTGCCATCCACTGAACATTATTGTAAAAAGAGTTACTGAGAATAATCAGAAAGAAATGGTTTCTTCATAAGTACACAAAGTTATTATTTAAAGTTATCGAAGTTGCGGAGTGAGTGAAAATAACGGAATCTAAGCATTGTGTATATTGCTTCACATATAAAAGTTTCATATTGTTATTGGAAAAGGGTATAAAAATTGATATTTCTTACGCTGTACTTTGCATAACATAATTTCCTACCGCGCTCGAACGCGTGAGTGTCGTGTGTACGCTCATCACTACATCGCCGTGGGTGACCGGACTGGATTATTCTTTAAAAACCATCATCAAGTAGTCTTCCTTCAACAATTTCAGGCTGATCATCGTCATCCCCACTCGGATTTATTGTTATTAATTACCACTTCAATGATTTCATCATCTATGATATGTTGTGTGGTGAGAATATCGTGGCCGCTAACTATCCTTTCGTCTAAATTTACCAATTCCATTTCCTTTAATTCAGGGTTATGGATAGGGATGTTCAAAAAATATCGATATATCGAATATTCAATATTTTTTCGGCAATACTTTGAAATTATCGAATAATATTTTTTGGCAAATATATCGTAATGAATATTGAAAAAATATTCATATCGAATACTTTCGGGAAAAAGCAAATGAATATCTTCATGGCTACATATTTAGCTGTTATATTTTGGAGAGAAATGGGAATGCTGCTTCTATACTTGGTTGAGTTATCAGCGTTGCTTTTTGATGAAGGAAGTGGTAAAGAAAAGGTTAACTGAAGCAGAATCAGTGTCCTTGACATGTGATATTTGCACTATCCAAAGTAGAACAAGGAGCTTTCTCGTCATCACAGCACATTACATTGATCAAGACAAACTTATGACCATCACCTTATTGGCAGTCCATCTTACAGAACGCCATACAGGTGATACAATTGCTGCAGTTTTTAGGGAAGAATTTGAGTCTTTCGGAATTAGGGATTTACAGGTTGTTGCTGTTACCACTGACTCTGCTGCAAACATGGCCAAAGGAGTAACAACCTATGCTAGCAAGGATAAACACATCCCATGCTTTGCTCATAAATTAAATTTAGTTGTCCAATACTGTTTGAATGCAACTCAGGGACTTGAAAATATTGTTAGAGGAGTAAAAAGTATTGTAACTTATTTTAAACAAAGTACCATAGCACAGACAAACTGAGAGAAGAGCAGCTGAAAGAGGGAAAAAAAGAAGGCTCTGTTCTTTATCTCACTCAGGATATCAATACTAGATGGAACTCAACTCATGCTATGCTGGGAAAGTTTGAAAAGTTATCAAGTGTTGTGGCAGGAATATTAGCCAATCCGGATCATAGGGATGGACCGCAGATGCTTACAGGTTCCCACGTAGAATTGGTATCTGAAATTGTTGCCTTACTAACCCTTTTTAAGGAAGCAACTGTAGAAACTTCAGGCGATAACTATGTCACAGGCAGTATCATATTGCCCATTGTGCATGGCCTTGTTGGAGCTCTTCCAGACATTAAGCCCAGAACTCGTATTGCCCTGGACTTGAAGTCAAAACTTGAGGAACAAATTGAAAAGAGGCTGATGCCCCTTGAACAAAACAAGTTACTATGTATAGCGACATTGCTTGATCCACGGTTTAAGAGAGTTTATAGCTTTGTTCCCACATGTCAAGCATCAGCAATGACAACCTTATGCTCTCTGATCAATCAAGACCGACGTAATTTGGGTTCCCTCTCTCCTCCAATTCTACTTCTAAGCACGGGTAATGATATTCCAAATAGTTCGTTATGGCAGCAGCATGAGGTCAGAGTCAACCAGGTGGGGAATGAAGAGCCTCAAGGTAATCTTCCTTCAGATTTAAAACTCTACTTGGATACCCCATGCATTCCCCGGACACATGATCCAATCACATACTGGACCAATACAAGCATCAAGACACCAGTATTTTCCAGCATTGCAAAAAAATATTTAACGATACTTGGGACATCAGTTCCATCAGAAAGAGTTGTATCTGCCATCAATAATGCAGTTCCAGAGAAGAGAAGCCGTACAACATCCAAGCATATAAAAGAAAGGGTATTCCTCTCTGCACTGCCAAGGGACTTATGGAACATGTCATAGAAGATAGCATCAAAGCTTTGTATTTCATCTCGTAAAATAAATGTTTTTCCTTAAATATGAAATTATAATGTGCAATTAGTTGTATTTACATGTTTGTTGTTGTGAATTGGTTCGCAGAATTCATGATTAAAAATTTTCATATTATGTTAAGAGTAAATTTTATTAATTCTTAATTTTTTACCGACTCGGCCATTCCTACTACAAGTTATATTCGATATATCTAATATTTGATATTTTTACTCCGATATATTGAGTGTGAATATAAATACTTTTAAAAATATCGATATATTCATTATTCGATATTTTTTTTCGTTATGAGCAACACTAGTTATGGATGATGTTTGCAAACTCCATCATCATATTTTTATCCTCAGAAACATGAAATTTTTTAAATCCCTAATTATTTTGTCTATATCAAACCTTAAAGCAGTCCACAATTTAAACCACGTGTTTTTAGAACGGACGGTGAAATGCTATTGCCTGCACGTGAAATTTCCCGAATGACATCTATTTCTAAAAGAGTTTATCCTGCTCCATTAGCATTTGGCCAGAAATACTAACTAAGCCCTTCACTCCGACGCAATCGAAACCAGGCTAAATCTAAATCAGCACTTAAATCTTCTTTCATAGTTTTTCTCTCTGTTATCTACTTCTTCGTGTCACTTTAACTGTAAAATTTTGATGATTTTTCTCTTTCAGCTTCTTAATGTGCTATATTGTTCAAGATCCCACGTAGTATGTTTCAGTCAAACGCTTTACTGATGCAACGGCATCAAGCTTTTTCACAACTTGCACTTTTTCTGCGATGGTTAACGTTTTGTGCTGTTGCCACACCTGTATGGATGAGACATGTTTTGCGTGAAATATTAGAATATAACGGATAATTTTATCAAATTACGTCTAGTGGTCAATCAAAAATGCACGCGCCATTGAAAAGGCCGATGTCATAGTCCATCTCGGCGATGTCGTCAAATTTATATGTTTACTTCAAGTTCCAGAATAATTCCAGTGTAGGCAAAGTACCAGAAATTAATATGTTTAAATTATTCTGATTCTCGAAATGGGAAAATTAACGTTAAGAATGGTATCTCAGTATTAATATAAGAATAATATCTTGGCAGGTTATGAAGCATTGTTCCCTTTAAAAACGTTTCGGCATTTTCCACTAAGTACCAGATAGTCATTAAAAAATTGCCGGATTATAGGTCCTCCCGGATTAGGGGTGCTCAACTGTAATTCAGAATCAAGGTGAATGCAACCAGCAACACAAAAAGCAAGTTTCAGAAGAGACGTAGAGCTTCATAATGTAAGATCCCATCCCACGGTGGAAGATTAATAGGATGCCTTGAGGGAAAGCAGTAGCTCAATGACAGAATACCATAGCAAATGGACCGAAAATTGGCCTGACACATGTAGACAACATAACCACCTCCAAAGCAACTGTCCATACCCAACAGGCCATATATGTAGAGATGGGCAACTTGGTAAATTACCATGGTATTTTTCGTAAATTACCAACACCCCTGAAAATTACCGTGACAAACGGTAATTTTCAGAAAAGTTATTTTTCAGAAAATTTCTTCCTCATGAAGAAACCATTGGAATTGGTAATATTATAAATTAAGAAGCTAAACCGATTTTGTTTACTTGTGTCCATGACTAATTCCAATTAATTCAGAGTAAAATAACAAATGCACATTGCGCAGAGGTATGCTTTGGAACATAAACTTCTCATAGTGTGACAGAAGAGAGGCAAATTGCATGTTGCTGCCAACTTTGTTTTAATTTTTTAATGAGTTATTATTGATAAACGTCGTGATATGTTTGATATAAACGTCGGCATTTATATCACTATGCTATTTGATTTCATTTCGAGTCCTCTGATAAATTTGCAGCTCAAAACTTAAAATTACCGGAAAATTACGGTAATTTTCGAAAATTACCGTAATTTACCACGGTAATTTACCTCAATTGAAAATTACGGCAATTTACCCATCTCTACATATATGTATGGCATAACCATCTGAGTGGTTAAAGAGATGAATGCATTATGAGGCACACAGAACTATCTCATTACCCCTAGGGTTGGTGGAGCATGAATAACAGTAAATGAATCACAATTTGGCTTTTTACAATAGTGCCTGTTTAGTGAAAAATCATTAAAATCACAGAGGTAAGACCTCTCACTATGCTGATTTCTAAATGACACAAGTTTTACTTACAGAACAAAATTCTTCAAATGAAATCTTTCCATCTTCATCCTTGTCAGCAAATAGTATTGTCTTGTCAACAATTTGCTGTAATTGAGTATCCTTCAAGTTATTGCCCACCATCATTTTTAAAACCTGAAAATAGATTTCCATAATAATATGATAAATGCCTCTCATATTGTAAAAAATGATGGCTGTAGATATTGAGTAAATTGTGGCATAAAAGTAAAATTCTTCATTACCACCAAGTTTTTAGAAAAATCCCAATAGGTATATACTTATTCTGAATAGGATTTTCATTAACAACATCATACTTTATTCTACAATGGGTCGCAGTGATAGTAAAGAGTGGTGAATAATGGAACCAGAATTATTAATTCCACAAAAATTACCAGATACCCTCAGATGAATTTCACCCCATATTACTGAACAAAAAAAATAATAAAAAAAAATTATTTTACATACAGGAGATGAGCTTATTAGAAACTTATTCTGTCTTAAATCCTTAGAACAATACAGAATGAATAATGAACTAACATGGCAATATGAAATTACAGAATTACTTCAATCAGTTTATGATGGAATAGAACACTAGCTAAAAGAGCAACCCAATCCCATTCCTAACAGTGTCAAGGCTTTCTCTTTTACATTTCAAGGCTTCAATCTTTCACATTTAATATGATGAGTGTTGAAATACACCTAATGCCCCAATTTTTTCCCTCAGAAACTTGGTAAAGTGATAATGGTGAGTATATAACATCATAAGATAATTATGTATGCCATTGAAAAGTAATGAAAAGTCAAAAACGTTTGTATTGTAAATTTTAAATCATGAACAATATGAGAACATTTCCAACATATAATTGCAGATACATACTATCTATGATCATATGCTATGCACAGAAAAATATATTTAAAATACATAATCAGCCATAAACACTCATTGCCACATCTCATCACCATTTAATGCAATTTTGTTCTAAAACTATTGGGAGATGCCTAATACCTTTAGTTTGATGCACACCTTAACCCTTATCTGGTCACCTTATAGGAATAACGTATCCGGGCAAGCCAGGTCCATTGGAACAATATTGTTAATTTTTGTTTATTCTATACAATCCGGTACTTTCATCACTTGAAAATATTAGGTGATTATCATTACTACTTATTAAGGTGGCTGGTCGGTTAATTGTTAGTCATTGAGAAATTTAGTTACTTAAATTTTAATGCTCGTTTAAAATTTCAATTAAAGGTCGCAGTTACACTATATTCATTACAAATGACTAATGTCTTAAGTGCAGTGGCGTGCGGTGCGATGAAGCAAATGAAGCACTGCTTCAGTTGCTTCATCGCACTACAATTGCACATTGTAAAACGCAGTTGTACAATGAATAAATTGTACAACTGCATTTGCACAACTTATTCATTATTTGTTTAAAAGCTACTAAATTAACAGTATAAAGACATTATAAGCTCCCTTAAATAGTACGGATATTCATTATATCCCTTAAAACAACGGCAGCCGGCAGACGGTTATGACTGCGATCCCGGTGAAGCTGTGCGCTCATAGCTTGGGTAGACAGCATGCGCACGCAGACAATTCCCGAGCAGCGGAAAGTGGGGAGCGGGAGGGGTTGCTAGCGTAACAAAGGGCAGAGGAAGCTAGCTTCGGTTGACGGCGGAAACACACGAATGTAGCCGAGTGCAGCCGATATCTAAGTTGTGTTCACCGCACTCAGCGAAGTTGGCAGGCTGTACGAACGCGAATTTTCGATAACTCATCCTAGTGGTGTGCTAACGAATTTCCGACATCTACATAACGTGCTATCGAGTTCCAGAAAGCCCCTGCTGGTCCTGCCACGGTTCTTTCTGACGCCATGGTCACAGTGTACATACGTAAGTAAACAGAGGACTTTCAAATTGTTTTTCTCCTTAGTGTCTTTGATAACATTTTGCTTTTACAGACGTGCATTTCGATGGCCTGTAGCACCAGTAAAGTGATATTGTCTACTGTAGAAAGAAAATTGAAAGCACTTGTCTGAGTATTGTTAAACTTCGTGACGATTTTGAAAAATATTATGAGGAAATAGTTGTGGAGGTAGGACCACCCAATAAGAGAAGACAAACGAACTACAGAAGAGTCTACTGCGAGATCTTTGACAATATAGATGGACATTTCAAGTCACGCTTTGAAGATTACTCAAAGTTGGACTTCTTGCAACTGAAAATTTCTCCAAGCACGAAAATGATTTCCCGGAAATTGCTTTGAAAACCTTGTTGAACACACATGGAAAAATTTTTGACCCTATACGCTTAAAAAATGAACTCATAGTATTTTACTCTGGTGAAGAGTTCAAAGGGAAGATGCCAATAGAACTTTGTCAACTTTTTGGCTCAAACGTCATACTAAAGTAAACTTTCCCCAAATAAATTTATTGGTTGCGTTGATGTAAACAATTCCAGTGACTACGGCTTCAGTAGAAAGGCCCTTTTCAGCACTAAAATGAATAAAAACGTATTCAAGGAATACCACTGGACAAAAGAGACTTTCTCACCTGGGTATGATATCTATTAAATGTGAACTGTTGGCATAAGAGAAATCGAAGGAAAGTTTTTTTGACGAAGTTATTAACAAATTTACCACTAAGGATAGACGAATGGATTTCCAGTTTCGTTAGGACTACTCTCATATAGTGGCATCTATCTGTCAGTTTTGTATTTAATTTTTTGTGTGATTATGGTTTTGCCTAGGGGTAGGTCTACTGTTTAAAGCTACTCTTGTCCGATATAGTCCTGAGATATTTAATTGTTCAATACAGATTTTTATGCACAAATGTCTCACATTAATTTTCCAGTTTTTATCTTAGTGTAACAAAGAAAAAATTTCTATACATATAGGCTATTCAACTTACATGTGAGTACGTAAGTAAGCCTACTGCCTGTTTTACAGAATACACAGTAGCAACTGTTGTTTTTATCAATATAAAAATTATATCAAGGATTAGGTGGAATTAAAGTAACCTTGTTTCCTCAATATTTCATATAGCAACACGGTTGTTATATTCTTGTATTTTGATACGTATATGTGTGTGAGATGGCGTTTAACAGTGGTTTTAACTTTATTAGTTGCTTTGTCCAATTTAACAAAATTTTAATAAATTGGAGTGAATTTCTTTTACTATTGCTACAAATGGTTAAAACTTGATTGTATTTGCAGTTAGTTTTGTGTCATAACACAAATTCAGACTTTAAAAATCAACACCTCTCTCATTGGCTCGTAAATTCTTTATATGCACAACTCAGATGCTAAAATTTCAAATAATTTTCCAGTGACATGACGATTTGGCGTAAAAATGCATTGAACTAAAATTACAAACAGTTTTCGGGAAGGGGGTTGGCCCCCCTCCCAGTTTAAATCTACTGCTTCACTGAATATTTAATCCACCGCACGCCACTGCTTAAGTGCAATCTGAAATATTGTGCTTTAACTTTACACATTGCCATAAAAATTTGCTTAAATGCAGACTTGATTCATTTCTAAAGTCATTTTTGCGAAATTAATTTTCCGAAAACAGTTCTTACCCATGGTCATAGTATTCAAAATAAGTATTTTAATGAAGATACATTGTCACTCGAATGCGAACTAGTATTAAAATGTTTCTATAAATTATTTAATCTTTCGTTTTTAATCCGGCAACAGCGTCCATTCTGCAACACGCTGTAGGCAGTTGTTTGTTAGAGTAGTCATGACGACAGGTGTCACTTACGTCGTTGTTTACATTAGAGACCATGTGCTTCTTTGGTGGTTTCTTGTGGTTTGCAACGCTGAATTACTCGTAAGATTTAGGTGGTTTCACGTGGGTCTGCCCAAGTTAGATCTGTTCGTCATGTCTACGTCTTTTCGAAGAAAGGGAAAGCTCATTTCCCAAAAAAAATATAATAGGAGCGTAAATCAGTCGCTCTCCATGAAGGCAAAGTGGGAAGAAAAAGCTTCATCTGGAGCACACAATTCGTCTACGCAGCTTTTTAACGTCGAAGGTAGCCGTTTGATTGATATTGCATTTGTTGGCGAGCAAATGGAGTGCGCTATTTGCAATGCAGCTTCCCTACTCTGCTAAACTCTAAACTGCTCTAGACCTACAGGTACCAATATGAAATTAGCGGGGGTACTTCCATATTTCAGCAAAGCTTTTGATAATATCACTAAAAGAATTTACGTTGTACACTGTATGAATCTGGAAACCAAAAATAAATGAAAGTGATGTGGTTTTCAAAGGATTAAATTTAAGAGTAGGAGGCCATAAGTTAGAGCAGGAGGAGAAATTTCATTACTTTGGTAGCATGTTGTAGGAAATAGGGTATAGTACGTGTGAGGTTCATTGGAGAAAAGCATTGGCGAAAGAGGTATTTACTCCTAGTAGAGAGCTTATTACAGGAGCCTTGAGTAGGGATGTTAAGAAAAGACTGGTGAAGAGTCTAATATGGAGCGTGGCACTCTATGGTTTGGAAACATGTGCTAGGATGGAAAAGGTTAGGTGGCGGCATAGGAAGACAAACGAGGAGGTATGGGAGATGAAATTCATGACCTTTGTCACAAGTGGGCATCAGGAATAGGCACCATTATTCATTATGCATCATAATTCACTTGAAAAATAAATACAATTGTAAGCTAACAAATTTTCAGCATTGCTCTCGTACAGGTTCTACTGTGAGGAGGAGGTATCCACATGTGTATATTGAGTGGCAAGGTTTTCTTAGTTATCAACTGTAAGAATATTTAAGGCATTAAATATGTTCTTTGGAGTCAGTATAATGACAATGACCTCAGGCATTAGTGAGAGAGACATAGAATGATTCCCACAAATAGTGCAAAGGAAAGATGGAGTTCAGAGAAGAAAGTACATTTTTTGAGATCATAGGTACAAGTTCATTTCATACTGGTAATGCCTCATTTTATTATAAATTTTCCATAAAAGTGGATCGCCTTCTTCCACCTAACACGATCAACTGTCATGTCACCTCAAACCAGGGAAGTTAAATTCTTAGTACTCATGGATTGGTATACTTGTCAAAATCTTATTATCTCGGAGTAATAAATGAAATCGAAATAATTTCATTAGGGAAGTATTTTTCTAGTTAGATCGCAATGTCATTAGTTCTCTACAATAATTGGCAACACAATTCACACGTTTGAAATATTCTACCTAAATCAGAAGAAGCACCTAAGCCCATCGACACCACTGGAAATTGTATCTAGAGTATGTTTGAATAATATCAGGGAAAGGATCAAGAAATAAGCGATCTTCTATGCTACTCATCACAGATCCTCAATTGCTCTTCTCATCGCCATATCGACATCTGCATTTGAATCTTAAAATCATTACGTTTTACTCCCCATAAATACTAAATTAGTCCACTGTTTCTATAACTTTAGATAGGACTTTCAGTTTATGCGAACTTTGTATTTTTTTTTAACTTCCTGATAATATGCTAACATATTACGAGCAAATATTTACCATTGACCCATTGGGGAGTAATGTTCACAACCGCGATAACAGCATTTGACTTTATGTTATTAAAAGTGCTTTGGTTTATATTGCATATAAAGTAATTTTACAAGAGATTTTCTCTTCACAATTCGTCTGATTAGCATGTCCCGTACCTTCGTGTGCCACGTTGCCAACTTTACACCACATAGCCATGCACGACATTTGAAATTCTCGCATACATATTTTTTAATCGTATTTACAAAAAATTTCAGTCCATAGTATTAAATGATATTTTCAGAGTAGATTTTAATTTATTAGAGCTACATTATATCAGTTTTTGGTAAAAATCCGTTCAGTAGGAATGGAGAAAGTGCGTAATTTATCCTATTGGAATAGAGAGCGTCATAAGGCTTCATGTTAAAAGAATCCAAAATATCGCAAAAATTATGTCGATGATCCCCCGTTTTTTCTTCGATATTCCATAGAATATCCTAAAAGGAACATATTTGGAAATTTTTAAGAAAATCTGTTCACTTTGGTTTTTTAGACCAGCCACCTTAATAGTCTAATTATCCCTTTAAAAATTTTATAACAATTATTGATGAAAAAATACTCATTCAACTGTCATAATATGGCATAAGGATTCTCAATATAATTACTTAAATAAAGACCTGTTTTGTGTTAAATTTATTTTAAGAAAATACTCATTATATAGAAAATATAACTAAAAACATATAATTGTAACACAAAATCCTTGTAATTGTAATCAAGACAGATATTGAACATAAACAATGGAATTAAAACCGTAAAACTTATGAGAAGTTCAGCAAACAGCTATACATTCTGTGGCTCACTAGTACTTTTTACACTTCTTACAGACACGGTTCACTTCACTATGTTCACTGCACACCGATTTTTCAAATGTGGAGCACCTTTGCCCCTGCTTATGATTTTTTGAAGGCGGGCAAATGTAGCATCACTTTTTTGTTATTTCTCTCAAATCAGATGCTAGCGATGTTCCACTTTTTCCTGCCAAAAGAGCCATAAAGCTCTTCACTGATTTTATATTCCTTGATAAAAATAAAGGAAGGCCTTCATGCAATGTGGGGCTGAACAAGACTTTCACCCACAGATACCAGAAATAATCTTCTGGCATTATGTTTACCAGTATTTCAATTGGGATTAGTTTCCTTCCAAACAACAAATTCTGAAACCTCACATCTAGACCATTCATAAAAATGCAAACGGCCATCAATTTGTGTGCCTTTTACACATGTAAGCATGTACTAACTGATCTAGTGAATCCACTCCACCTATGGCACTGTTGTAGTGAACAATTATTTCCAGTTTATTACCCGCCTCGTCAATGATTCTGTTAATATTATGCATGGTAGATAGAAGTACAACTGATCTCCTTACCTTTGGTACGTATGAAACTAATGTGCTATTCCTGGTAAAGCCAAAATAGTGAGTAACCAACTGCATGATATTTACTTGCTTGGAAATTATTTCGAATAAATTGTTTATTTTTTCTAACAGTTCCAACCGGGGCAAGTCCATTGCATATATGATTCTGGGCAGGCTCCATATCCATGAAATAATGGTCACATGTTACATTCCTATTGGTCAGTTGGTATGGATCAGTAAGCTGCAGCACAACTCTACAAACCAACCCTGACAGTGCTCTTTCTCCTCCCTCTTTTCCCAAGTAAGGCATAGAGTTAAGAGGTTAAAAAGTTTTTGCATCACAAGCCCACCACACTTTCATTCCATATTTGCCTGACTTTGATGGCATGTACTGTTTGAAAGGGCATTCACCCCAGAATGAGCTGCTTATCTAAAGTGATATTAGGTCCCGTTAGGTAATATTTTCTAATATTGGAATTGACCTTTTCCCAGACTTCCCGAATTGGTGCAAATTTGTCTTTCTGGCAACTCACTGATTGTGTAGTTTTATCTTCAAACCGAATGAATAAAAGTAAACATTTGAATCACTTTAGTCCCATGGTGGCTCCAAATATTGGAGGACCATACAATGTACTCCAGAGAACATCATAATTTGAATGGTTTGATTGGAGATGACCTGCAGTGAGTAGTAAACCAAAAAATGCCATAATTTCAATAGAATTGCAGGGTTTCCAACTATTCGTTACTTTTTTGCCTGCATTCACCCCCTCAGCTTCATGATTTGTGAACTGCACAATGTCAGCCACTTGTGAACTTTCAACAAAGAGTGTCAATCGTGAGGACTCAGCACTGGTGAATGTCTTCATGTACTTTCTGGTAATCTCATCAAGCAGAAGAGCTGAGACATTCTGTGTCATCAATCAAGGAGAAGAGCAAAATTATACTCCCTATATTTTTTCAACTAAATTGTTACAGAAGTCATATTCATTACAACAGTGGCTTCAGAGACGAAGCAGATCCAAAACCCAATATTGCAAAATTCATAAAACCCATCGTCATGAAAATTTCTCACTATTATTTTGTAAATGTTACTTGAATTCTGTGGATAGATTATAGGAACTCATCAGATGAGTCAATTATTCTCTTGATTTGGGCTTCCCCTCACTTTACAAACTGAAGATGAACAGGGTGACCTTATGGTCCATTGTATTTACATGGAATTTCACTATCTATATAGTGTCGATACTAGAATTCAAAGGACGCATACCACGTCTATAGTGGCTACAATTGAAAGTTCTGTTGAAGAAAAACTTCATAAATGATGAAGGAACACATAATAAAATAAGTTGGGCACAAACGGGGTCCAACAGACCCGCTTGCCTGGTTAAGTTTGGAAAAGTTTCAATTTATTATAAGATCCCAACTAAGATTTATTTTTCAAAATCTTCAAGTTTTTCTGGTAAACAAATGTAGTGTTAACAAAGTCATGGAAATTCAAAGATTTGAATGAACGGTTCTCATTTTATGACTTTTAATATATGGCAATTGGTCCATTGGACCCACCTTGCCCAGATAAGGGTTAATTTAAGTATTTTATTCTCTCACTAATTAGGAGGAGAGGAGTTCAAACAGGTAAAAAGACAAGAGCTAAGTCTTAAAGCATACAGCTTTGACAACGCTACAAAAAGCCAAAAGATAATGACAGAATTTTAATATTTTTTAATTATACTTTTAATTTTTTTTATTTTCATGCCAAATTAAATCATAACAAGATTCTCTTTCCCATAGGCCTACATAGCATGTGAAAAAGAAGCAGCTACTCTTTACTCTTTTCTAAAACCATTTAGTTAAAATTTACCTCTCACATTCCAAATCTAAAAAACCAGGAAGCCTGAAATAGGAGTCCTGCACGATGATAGTTTGACATTAGAATCAGTATTGTACGTGGAGCTGCTATGTTTCCATGTGGATTTAGCAGACTTTACAGTAAAACCAAGGATGTAGAAACTAACAACAAAACTGTTCAGTCAACCATATGTACTGCATGTCTGTTGAAAAGCCAATCTCTACCACACACTCATGAGGGGGATCACAGAGTTTCATGGAGCTATAAAAAAATGTAAGGTTGCACTTAAAATGAAAAATGCTATATCTACTTAAGTATTAAGATAGTTATATCAAGCAGTATTAAACAAAGAAAATAAAAGTGCTACGCCAATCTTTCTAGGCAATAAGGCACTTAACACGTTCACTGCGGAGCTGTTTAAAGCCCTACCCCTCACAGCGCGGCGTGACCCACCGGTGGGTCACACTCAGCCTTTTGCATGGGCGGTGTGACCCACCGGTGGGTCACAGTCCTTCCGAGCTTCTGGCCACTGCCGAGGGATGGTGGTTGAAGCGGCAACACTCAGCTGTTTCCTGAGATTAGAGGAAGGCTGGGGGAGGCTACTCCCAGCTTCGCCCCCAGCCCACCCCTCCACTGGCCACGAGGGGCACGCTATCTTCTAGACCCTGGCGTGGGATGGGGGAAGAGAGGGGCAACAATACAATGCATGTGGTAAAGATTTGCTGACATTCGGAGAACCCAGGAGACTCCCACCCGTCTGTTTATTGCGCCTGCCCTTGTTAGCGCCCGTCTGTGAGACTTAGACGCCCGTCCGGGCGTACCGATTCCCTAGCCCGGCTCACACTATGAGAAAAGGGAAGGGGGATCCTTTGGAAAGAGTACATAGTGGTTTGTCTCCCTCAGAAAAAAGTAGTGTCTGCATTTCGGAAGACGTTCACCCGGAAAAGGCACGGTCACTCATCCACCACTGAGGGATTGGCTCAAGAACGCTACGCGACTTTTTCCCAATTGCCCTTCCATAGAGGGGGGGGGGGGGGGGGGGGGGGGGGAAGGGAAGAGAGAGAGTCAATCTCTTAAGGCCGCTTTACACAAAACAATTTTTTGTACAATTTCTTGTACAAACTCTTGCATGAGGAAATTGTACCGTATAAAGCGGCAAATTGTACGAAAACTTGTGCGATTGTCTGAATGACTGAACGGGAAATAGAACCTGTTCTAATTGCATTCAGATAAACATACAATTTCATTCAGTCTATACAAGAGTTTGTAGAAGAAATTGTGCAAAAAATTGTATCGTGTAAAGCGGCCTTTACACAGCCGGGCGAGTGCAGTTCGGACTGTTTAGTTTACGAGCAACTGACGGACAGCCAAGAGGTTGAGGAGAAAAAATTTTCCTAAACATTTTCATTATTTTTAATAAGTTGATATGTTTTACTATATCGAGTATTGTTCATCCTTATGTATAAAAATCGCATAAACATGAAAAAAAAACAAAAAGAAAGCAAAAAATAAACGTATTTTGGATATAATACGCTAATATGTAAATTTGTTCGTGACCCACCGGTGGACCACACCGCTCACGCTGAAAAAAGTTTCAGGAGGGGCGGCGTGACCCACCGGTGGGTCACACTAAGTGTCACATAGTAGTCTATTATTTGAACAGTGACTAACCTCTGGGTGAAGTCACTTGAGAAGTTCTCGATTCCTACTCTCACAATACTCCTCGCAAGTTACGACAATTCACAGAATTTTATGGTCGCGTCGCTAGATGCATCTGTGTGACCCACCGGTGGGTCACGCCGCAGTGAACGTGTTAAGTGACAAGGTGAAAATAATTTGATCATGGTTTTTATCCCATCTCATAAGCCTCGAATGCATTAAATACATGGAAAGTTGAATGGGTTGAAGTAATCAAGTTCCGCACCAGACAAATATGTAAATGTCTTTAGGACTGTAAAAACCAAATGAATTTTTTCAACCAATTTTTAAAGCATGTTCGATAATTTGTATAGTAGAGGAGACAAATACATATGATAAGAGAGAACTATATAAAATTATAACATGGTCAACATGGAATGTTGGCAAGGGAAGGACATCAAGAGAAGGCAAAGAACTCATGAAGAAGATATCGTATCTCATGCACGAAAGTAGCTGACCCTTCTTGATGTCTCAACACTAGAAAAGGCATATGGTTTCAAGATAGTTAGGAAGGAGAAACGTAAGGACTGGAAAGATCAAATTCATTTACTCATGGGATTGGAAGGAAATGTAATTAAAAAATTAAAAAACAACGAAAGGGCTAAAAATGTTGCGTATCTTACTATGCGATGAATAAATATATCCACACAATATACAGTAAAAAAATTGGTCTAAATATACAATTTCTGACCGAGAAAAATTATTATATTCGACAGTTCACAAAGCGTACTGGGTACGAATGACGGCAACATACGGTGATTTAAAGATGCGTACTGGGTATCAGGATGGCGTTGAGGGGTTAAGAAATCCTTCCTGATATTACCATAACAAATTCGACGAGGAGTTTAGTGTTTTACCCCAGCAACATACATTTCCAATTCCAGTTACCAAACTGAATAAATTATTTGAAAATACTACGAGTAACAGCATTTCATCAAGACAAAAAATAATCATTACACTCAGATTATAAATCTGAGCTTTGCGAACAATGGCATGATTTACATCTACAATGCAAACTGCATAACTGATGAAGCAGAAGTCAACTCAAGAGACATGATTACATGCATCCAATAGTATAATGTACATTCATATTCTGAAGGTTCAGGCGATATAGAGTGGAAGCAAAACATGATAACACAGAAAGAAAAAACACGAGCCAAATCCACAAAAATAAACTTCACTACGACCTGGGTAACACTGTATTAGAGCATCGTCAGGTGACCTGACAATGCTGTAATACAGTGTAACCCGGGTCAGAGTAAAGTTTATTTTTGTGCATTTGGCTCGTGTTTTTTCTTTCTGTGTTACACTCTGGTGTGAATTTTCAGGTGTAAGGCAAGAAAATCTGCCAGAATATTGTTTGCCCACTTTTACTTGGGAAATCCTAATTTCAGCTTATGCAATAAGTGGCTAGGAATTTTTGACCACTTGCCAATACAGGTTCTATTTTAAAAACTTCACGAGGACAAATGTATTTCTCTGAGTAAATCCAATTTGAGGCTCATTCAAGAGATAAATCAACAAAAGGCCTCAGAAATGAAAACATTGTGTGAACTGGAGGCTGTCTGAACTGATTGAACAATTTCCTAACACCAAAGATATATAATTACAATAAATGAAATCGTAATGAAACTTTTAAACAAGTAAAGGTTTCATACCATGAAAAAACAATATTTATCAACTCAAGAATGCCATGTTTTCCGGAGTAAAATAATTAACTCTAATGTTGATTTATTGATATCTAAAATTCAATAAAATTGTATACAATAACAACACAAGGTTAAGTGCCGACCAACTTCAGAATCATAAAGGGAAGAAACAATATTAAATGTTCCCTAAACTATATGACCATAGGACAAAAGATTTACTTTTGATAAAAAATTAATGAAACTATAAATATCCCATGCACGGAGTCTCATAGGCATAGCTACAGTTAAAACTTGTCGGGCAATCCTTGTCACAGAACAGTAGTGGTAAAAGAGTATTGGAGAGGAGATATGGATTATGACCCTTTGACTGGTGGGAAAACTGATTATGCATCAATTTGCCCTCAAGGGAGAGTTCTATCTTCTTGAGTCACAATTCAAAGTGCAGCTATTATAACTGAGCCAGCTAAAAATGCTTTGGCAATAAATTTGCTAATTGGTAAACATCCTTCTTCAGCAATCTTGTACAAATAATCAAGGCCTCAAAGAACCAGTGTCCACAAGCTCTCATGATGGCTACAACTTGCCCACCAGATGACCACTTGTAACAGATTTGCATGCTCTAGTCAGAACTACAGAAATACTAATTCCTTAGGCTAACACATCTAGAATGACAGCCATCAGTATACCATAAATTGTCCATGCCCCAAAAAAGGCCAATTAACACATAACAGCATGTTGTAGCATTGAAGTAGCAAAAGAAGACTGAAGGTTAATTGGGAACACATTATAATTCTTCAGAGAAGTGATATAACTGGTTTAATAAACAGACTTTTAACCAAGAGAACATGATGCTAAGCAAAAAATATAGCAAAGACTGCACCATGTCTTTACACTGCTACATTAATAATAGCATACATACTTGGAACAGTTCTCCGTTGGATATGTAGCCATCATTATCCATGTCATAAATCCGGAAGGCAAACCTTAACTTGGATTCTTTATCACCTTTCACACTAAACTGTGACACTCCTTGAATAAATTCTGCAAATAAAGGTATGACAGCAAAAAATAAGTTATACCAACAAAAACCATAGCAAAAATTAAGGAAAATGCAATTCAAAACTACCTTTAAAGTCAACTTCTCCATTTCCATCTGCATCAAATATGTCTATCACGCGTTGTACCAGAGGGTTTTGCTGTAATTCCGGAAGAGACATAAATTCATCTATACTCAATGATCCAGAGTTGTCCAAATCCAATTTACGAAACCTCTTTCCAAGCCTCCTGATTTCATCTGCATCAACTAAAATGCCAATTGAAATAAAAAAGTCAACATAATCCAGATACCGATCGATAAATAAACCATTTACCACTAAGGCTAAAGGGACATTTGTCCGTTTAATAAATATTATTATTATTACATCATGTAAAAAATTACCCTACCATAACAAACTTGCAATATTAGAATAATATTTCAAGGTTCAAACAGCCTCAAAGGTTGGTTACATAGAGGCAAAACTTTCGAACTTTCCTTTAAAGTTATTATCACTAAATATACTATTTAATTTTCCAAACAACGTTCACTCAAAAAAATAACAGTAAAGAATTCTAACTTCGGGTTAGAGTCCCGCCATTGATGTGCATGCAGCTACAAGCAATAAATATTCATTTGAAAACTGAGACAGTTAAAACTTGTGCATAAATGGAAAATGAGGTCCTGTTATATCCGCAACATACGTATTCCATTTCGCGGTCTGAAACTTGTTTACATTGCATCACTGAACTGTATTTCATAGGTGAAAACACCTTGAAAACCCTCAATTGCGTGAGAAGGCAAATGTAAAGGATTATTTCACTCTGCATACGCCAATTTTTGGAATGAACTGAAGTCACGTTCATTGTATGCTACATTCAAATCCGATGGCCTCAGCCAGGCGATACTTGTCAGAGCGCTATCAATTAAATCACTAATACCACAACGCCATATATCTCGGGCAAATAAAACCTTTAATTTTATTGTAGCAAAATTAAGTAAATACGTCAAAGTAGAATGAGAGAATCTTTCTCCAAATAATTTATTGGCAATTAAAAATGTTAGATCTTTGGAAGAGTGCAAGACAAAAGGAATACTTAAAATTTAATACTTACAGTTAGAGCATAGCTCCATTGGGAGAGAACTTTCATTACCCTGAAAAAGTAAACAATAACGTTGAAAAAGAATTAACTCTTCACCTTCAGTCCTGAGTACCACTTAAGGCAGGACGTTGTTTCTCACAGAATATCTCCTAGGTATCTAATAGGAGAATTGACATATTATAATGCCATTTTACTGTTACAATGAAATAAATGACCAACTTGAGATCAATATGAGAACATAGAAACCTAATCGGGAACCTAAGGATTAAGGCATCTTGGCCTTCGAATATTTGAGCACGAAATATCCTTAAATTACGACAATAATTACGATTTACAATAGGTCCTTTCTCTTAAATGCTTTGCGTACAACAGAGCATTCAGAAATTACCATTTTTAATTTGGTGTTTCCAGTTCACCACTATAGTTGTCAAACTCAATGCAGCACAGCACAATTATCACAACCCACCGGAAATAGTAAAATTGGCGAAGGAGCGATGCAACGTTGCCAGTTATAATTTGACGCAGAAATAAACAAAGTTGTGTTATTGAAAAAATCTATTTCATAGCACGAAAATGGAGATAATTGTTAGCAACCTTCTCTTTGCGGCGTTATTCAAACTAAAATAATCAGAGAAAAACACCAATAACAAAATAATATTAGTCAACACAGTAAGGTTGACTGGTAAGAGTTCACTTAACTACCAATTTATATCAAATTTTAACTATTGAGAGTACTTCATATTCTCTATAAAACGAAATCTTGACTTGAAAGTACAAGGATGAAGGGGTCAGAACGTCAGTAAGTGGCAACACTGCATATACCAGGCTTTCTTGGGCTCCTTAGATCTCTCCGCAAAGAGGAACAATGGCGGCTGGAGTAAGTTGAGCATACTTAACAGTATCAAGAATTACCTTTAACCATCTTGTCATTTTATTTTGTGTCATGAATGGAAATGTCTTAATGATTTCATCCTCTTTCACATCCGGTTGGTTTATTTTTCAGACTCTCTACACTTACCCAGAAAATTTCAGGGCTTACAAGGCCCTGATAGCAGCCGAATATTCCGGAGCGAAAGTAAAAGTTGCTCAAGATTTCGTATTTGGGCAAACAAATAAAACAGAAGCCTTTTTAAAAAAATTTCCTCTTGGGAAGGTATGTGCTAAAACACCTTAAGTATGTCGTAGCAATATTCCACCGGTATGACGTGTCATGCCATCCATGTGGTGTTTTTCATGGGTGCTGCGAAGGGAAAAAAGCGGTTGTCCCCTTCGGTATTGTATTGCCTTGATTGCGTACGTCATTAGCGCAGTTTCAAGTAAAAGTGCAAGAGCATGCCACATATTCTTCGTTTCTTTGTTGTCGTTTGGTTAAATATGTCCGAGGTTAACTGTTGAAAGAAGGGAAAGTTCGGTGTATTCTTTTTACGTATCCTTACAACATTTTAATGCTCATAAATTGTGTATAATTTAAGATATAGTTAAAGCCATTGTTGTGTTTCAGGTGCCTGCATTTGAGACTGATGGCAAGTGTATCACAGAAAGCAACGCCATTGCCTATTATGGTGGGCTCCGTTAAAATTTTTATTTACCAGTAGGTGTTCACATTTGAATTAGTGTTTAATGGCTATTTTTTTGTTGTAGTTGCCAATGACCAGTTACGCGGTCGAAATGATCTCGAACGAGCCCAAATAATCCAGTGGATGGGATTCGCCGACAATGACATTCTCCCCGCTTCGTGTACTTGGGTATTTCCGTGTTTAGGGATCATGCAATATAATAAGCAGGTGGGTTGGTGCAACAAAATAGTGAGATTTCATCTTGTGACCTATATCATTTGAATTACTGGATTGGATCCGAAGTAATGAAAGCATTCTGACTGGTGTGTCCATTCTGTTCGCAGAACACGGAACGTGCTAAAGATGATATTAAGAAAGCACTGAACGCTTTAAATTCCCACCTCTTGTACGTAACCTATTTAGTTGGAGAGCGAATCACTCTAGCTGATATAAGCGTCTGCTGCACTTTGCTTCATCTTTACCAGTATGTGTTAGATCCAGCTTTCAGGTAACGCTGCATTTCATTTAGTCTCTCTAGATTGACCATATTTTGTCATTGCTATATTCGGTAAAAATATCCGTGAAATTGTTGGGGGAAATAAAGTGACATGTGCATGTATTTCATTTTCAGGAAGCCGTATCAAAATGTCAATCGATGGTTTAACACTATTATTAATCAACCACAAGTGAAAGCCGTCATTGGAGACTTTACTCTTTGCGAAAAAATGGCAGAATTCGATGCTAAGAAGTTTGCTGAAATGCAAGGTACAGCTAATTCTAATTGACGACCAGCTCTTTTGTAATGTAGCGTTCGTTAAAGAACAGTCATTCCAATGTAATTTTTCATACATTCCCCCTGGTTCCACCGGTCATGGTTACACTAGGTACATCATGAATCACGTATTTCTGGGAGCCGCATCTTTTGCAATAATATGGCCATTATTTAATTTAAAATTACATTGTTGGCTATTTATATGAAATTCAAACCAAAGGGCCTACTATGTATTTAAATTCACTAGTGTTAGGTTGTTTCGGAATGATAACATAAACTATGACCTCGTATTTCTTAATGTTCTGCTTTAATATTCAATAATTTTTTCCATTGCCTTAGTCGTGGGCTGATATCCCTTGTTAATGGTTGACAATGTTAACCTTGTCAGTGTAAGCACTTTTTGTAGGCATGTTATTTTTCGATGACAAAACAAAATTCCATAAAAACTCATACTAGTGCTCTTCTAGGATCGTGCTGCATTCCCTGACCATGAGAAGATGTAATAATTTTGTTTAAATTGGAGTTTTAACTGTTGTGTATGGCAATGAGTCCTGCTAAATCATTATAATTGACTATTCGTGTAGCGAGCACTACTTGCTGCTGTTGGATAACTGAAAGTGGACCTGTTTTACAGAAGCATTCCTTGCGATTCCTACACTTAAAATGGGAAGTGTGCATCGGTGGCCCTGGTTACAGATTAGACGACCTTCGTTTTACGAGGAAAGCAATTACATCTTTTATCAGATTTACAAGTGATATCTGCTGTTCATTTATTTAAAAGTGAAGTTGTTTACCCTCACTAAATTAAATAACCATAATTTACATTATACTTTGTTAAAGTTAAATTTATGTACCAACATATGTTGCATTATAAGCTAGTACTATTTTTATGCCAGGCATGAACAGTAATTGTGTATGAAAAGAATGGCTTGTTCGGTTGGAAAGTCAGGAGTTTGAATATAAGTCAGGACATGTGTTTCAGGAGGGAAAAAAGGGCTTTTTTTTTACCAAATAAGCTTATGAAATTGGTAATTATAAGATTTTGAATCCTTAGGAGTACAATTGGTTGTTCACAGACCCTGGGTTCTACTTGTTTAGGCAAAATGGCTAAAGAATCTGGGAAAGATAAGAAATCTAACAAGAAGGAGAAGGTTGAAAAACCACAAGAAAAGCAGGCAGACACGCCCAAAAAGTCAGCTGCTGAGGATATGGACGAGGCTGATAAAGCTCTTGCTGAGGAGCCCAAGAGCAAGGATCCAATGGATGCTCTGCCCAAGGGGTAAGTGGGCCTTGCTATTCTCAGTTGCATGCATCAAACAATTTTGTGATTTTGGGTAAAATATTTTTATTCTACTCATAATTGTAATTTCTTATTTGTATTGACATTCTTTCATCATGGGATCAGGATGGTGTCATAGCTAGAGTATTGGCTTCCCATCCTCAGGGTTAGCAATTTAATTTTGGTGGTTGCAGAAGTATTTTGTGGTGAACTGTGCTAGTTCAGTATGTATTCCATCTGTGGAATGGGATGCTAAATTATGGACCACTAGTGCCTTTTGTGAAGAGTAAGCTGGGTTTCTCTCTGCTCTCCTTGTTTCCTGAAATATTGCTTAGACCTAGTGCTAAGATCAATCTGCTGGCCATGTAGTCACATATGAGCGTGCTTCCTTGTATTGCATTGTTAATAGTCTTCTTAATCTCCCACGTAACTATATGTCATCACATAACGTTACCCTCTTGAGATGTGAGTGGTATTGCAGCATCTGTCTATTCCCGTCATAAATTATTTAATGGTGGTTATGCAGGAAAGTCATTTAAATCTTAAATTTGTCCCCAATGAATATGGGGACACTGGCTAGCATTTTCTTTGGCATATGGACAACAAGAAAGGTACTGCGTAAATATATCTATTCTCTCTTGCCTATTAATTGTAGCGGAATAAATTTCATATTCCTTTCTGATTTTCTCCACATTAGAGAGCCTATGTGATTTTGCTTATACTTTTTAAGGAGACCGTAGTCGTCTTGCGTAAGGTCATTGTTTATAAACTTCCCCCACTGACCTTGGTAGTTAACATCCATCCCTTTTCAACACCAGTGAGTCATCATTCATGGTAGGACGAGATTTCAGTCCTTTTCTTCCCTACCTGTGAAGTTTAATGGAATCTTTGCTACTTGACAATGGTCTCTCTTCATCTGAGGAGCCTGTGGCGTTATCAATATCTTTCAAATGCTTCCACGTTGTCACTAAGATGACCTAATCCTTAAATAGTGTATAATTAATCAATTTGATGAATATTAATGCCTAAGGCCTATGAAGAAAAAGCTTAAACAGTAAAACCTTTCATTCTGGGTGCTTACCAACGTTGGAGACTTGGAATTAGACAGGAATTCTGATTGCTTACATTGCTTTCATGTTTGATAAAGTTAACAAAAACTGAGCTTGAATATTTTCTGTGACCATATAAACCATTGAATGGTTCTGCTAATATCATCACTGTAATTTAACTGACTGGTAATATGAATTTTTCAATCTGAGAAGACTTGAAGATGGCGAATATTTTTTCATTCACCATTTCTTATTTTACATAAGCTCTAGATACATATTTTATATGTATATGCAAGATACGTTAAGGGAAAGTTGTGTGAATTTTGACCCTCGGTCCTTGTTCTTTTTCGCCGTGAAAACCTTTTGTTTTGTCAAGCAAATTAGGAAATGATCTCATGATAGGTGGATGGTTCTATCATCCACTGCTGCACATTGCTTTCGGAAAGGAGAATGTACTTTGCTGCTTAAAGAGAGATTTTCTGGGAGAGTAGATTAAGAAACCCTTTTTATGTCCAGCTCTCTGTCTGCTCATCTAACAGCTTCCCGATAATTGTCTGCCCTTCCTAAGCTGAATGTGAGCATGAATATTAGTTTACTTAACTTATCTGGTATTATTACCACCTCTCTCTATTTTGCTGAATGAATACCACCAGCTATTGTGCGAGCTATCTACATGTTGGGGTCGTAAAATGCTGAGCAGGAAGATCGTCCCTAGTTACTTGTTCATTCATCCACAGAGGCCATACAATGTGCTATATTTAGGCCATATGATGACTCTTTGAGGCCTACTACATAACAAGAGTTGATTTCCTTTCATTTTCCAACATTTTGCAATTCTGAAAATTTGAAAAGATGGCGAGGATCGCTGTGTTAACTCTTCATCGTTAGTAGTATAGATGCCCCAACATACAAGTGACGAAATATCTAGCAAGAATATTGCAGCCCACAGTGGAGGAAGCCACTTCTTACGTAAGAAACTCGGAACATTTCCTACAGATTATTCGAGATGAGGAAGTCAATAGAGAGGACATCCTTTTCAGTTTCGACGTGACCTCTCTTTGAACAAGCATACCGTGTGATGAGGCAGTCAAAGTAATCTAAAAGAAATTTGATAAAAACATCGCAATTCTGACCAAAATTTGTCTTAACAAAACCTTTTCCCAGTGGAGAGACAGTTACTATCTGCAGACTTCCGGAGCAGCAATGGGATCCCCCATTTCGCCAGTGGTGGCCAATATTTACATAGAAAACCTAGAGATGACAGCGTTCAAAACGCGAAGAATAAGCCCAAATTATGGCTCAGATACAGTGATGTTACTTTTGTCATGTGTACACATGGCTATAAGCAGCTTGACGAATTTTATCATTACTTAAATGGCATTGACAACAATATTAAATGGACCATGGAAGTAGAGAAGGAAGAAAAACTACCTATCCTCGATGTGTTAATCGAAAAAAAAGAAGATGGAACCCTTGGACACACTGTATACAGGAAACCGTCGTCAAAAAATCGTTACCTCCATGCCACATCACACCACCATCCGGCCCAGATAAATGGTGTAATGCACAGTATAATACTACGATCCATACAGATAAGCAACAAGAGAAATTTTCCAAATGAGAAACAAAATTTAGAAGCCGTTTTACTCCTCAATGGATATGACAAAGGAGCTATCTCCCGAACTTTCTGAAAAATCAAGGACAAGGCCTACCGGAACTCTGCCGAATCGTTACCAACGAGAAATGACTACACCACCACCCCGAGAGAGCCTGCCTTCCCTACATAAAGGGTCTGACAGATAGAATAGGGAATGTTCTCAAAAGATGTGACATCAAGACCACTTTCCAGCCGTACTGACAGATAAAATCTTTTTTGAGAAATGTGAAGGATCGGACTCCGCTGCAAATTGAGGGAGTCTATGAAATTCCCTGTGGAACATGTGGTAAGAAATACATCGGGGAGACAGGATGCAGTGTCAAAACCCGGCTGAAAGAACACCGTCGAGCGAATCGACTGGGACAGATATCGAAGTTGGCAGTGGTAGAACATGCAGCCCCTGGGACATGAGATTGACTTCAAAAAAACTAAAGTCATTGCTAAGGTCAACAGATTCAAACCCAGGCTCTACCGTGTAGCAATTGAAATAATAAAGAACAGAAAATTTTAATAGAGATGGTGGCCTCCAAATAAGCCACACATGGAGGCCCACACTTCACAAACATTTTTCAATGACATTTCCATCCATCCCCCATCCCTCTCCCCCTCTCAACTCACCCACCTGAGATATATAATACCCTCACCGGCAACGAGGACATCATATCCCTCTGAAGAAATGACCAGCAGAGGTCACGAAACATCGGGGCAATACCTGAACATCAACGCAGCACATCCGAATAACATACGTATCATCATAAGCCGCAAAAGCTTCTATGAAGAAATAGTTATGGTTCATGACAAGGGTTGATAATAGAATGTATTCTTTAGTGATATCTTGTGGGAGATTATTGGAGAAGAGCCAATGTTGTAGAAAATTCAAGGTTTCTGGGATGGAAACATTGGGAAAAAGTGATTCAACATCAAAGGAAACCAGTACTTCCCGAGTCTTGTAGGGTGATGTTTTTGATTTGGTTGATGAGGTCTGTGGAATTTTTGAGCCTGGAATCCTTCGGGAAGGGCAGTTTTGAGAATTCTTGGTTCAACCAAGTAGATAACTGGTACATGGGAGAGTTTAGGGCTGACACGATAGGTCGCATAAGACAATCTTTTTTTGAGTTTAAGGGATTTGTTAATAAAATTTTTGCTGTTGGAAATGGCTGACTTGGTGTCCCAGACCATGTGGCTTTGAGGGCATTTTGAAACTTGGTGTAGGGTCCACTGCTGATAAGGGCTGTCATTTTTTGGTAGTAAGGTTCTTTGTCTAGAATTATGCAGCCATTCCCATTATCAGATTTAAAGTAGAAGCTGTCTTTAGATCTGAGAGCTTGGATGATGGGAAGAAAGCAATTGTTTTTGCCATGATGTGAACTGTGGGAAATATTATCTCTTATCTTTCGTTCACAGCTTTTCCGAATGTGGTTCTTGGTTTCGATGTCCAGAGATTTTATGGAAAATTCGATGTGGGCAATGAGATCATCTACAGGGTATTTAGTGGGAGGGATACTGGAATTGAGGCCCCAGTTGTGTAAAGATAGCTCCTCGTGAGAGAAGGTGGACTTTTAATGAAAGGAAATTCGTTTGAAGAGACTGAGGTTGAAATATTATTCTTTGTGAGTAGGGAAGAGAATTTTATGGAGAGGGAAAAAGATTTGTTGTAAAACTTATGTTGACTAACTAAGTGCACTTTCCTATCAAATTCCATCCAATGGTCAAACTCAAATGGTGTCTAGGTGTTTATTCAATTTAAGGTAAAGATTATAAGTTTCCAGTTCAATTTTGGCTCTTTTGGAAAAGAAATAGTGAATTTCTGATTTTAGAAGTCTTTTTGAGCATAGAATCATAGCGTGAAAATTGATTCTTGGCAAATGTGGCAGAGGAAATGAATTTTAGAATTATTCCGTGTCTAAGGCAGTTTTTCAGAAATTGTATGTCCTAGGAGATCTTATATAGTTTGATCTTGAACAGTGATATCTGTTACATTCAGTTCACTTGGTGGCCATCATAGAACAATGAAAAAATGGCTTTGTGGATAATATCTTCATTTGTAATGTTACAGCCGTATATACATTCTTTTCGTTATGCTTCATGTGTGGATTTTCATCTAATTTTCTGAGGATGTTGAGCTCCTCCATTGATTTGTCTCTCTTCACCAGTCTTTCCCATGGCTAATTCTAAGCACTTGTCTCACTTTTAACGTCACAAAGTATTGGTGCTTGCTTAGTTTTGATGTTCAGTCTGCACTGCAACTTGTGGGTGCCCTGTTAATTCTTCATAAACATTTTTTTAACCATAATATACCTATTTAAATATTTTTGTAAGAGATAACCATGCAAGATTGTGAGATATACATTTTGAAACAACCTATATAGTGATTATTTTCCTGGGAAAAATTTGGTCTCCTTCAAACATGCTTAAGTGGTAATCAAAATGAGCCTACCAAAATTATTTACGTGCACTTTAATTCGGCCCTGAAGAAATGGGCCTGCTAACTGTACACACATCCAGCAACTGCTAATAATTCCCAGGTCACAGAGTTCTTTCCACATCCTAAATTAATCACCGTTGCAGAAGGAAATTTGAAGCGTGTTTCTTCAGTTATGCAATATAAGAAGCCTATGCTGCTTTTTTTAGCATAGGCATAGAATATTTCTAATTCACTTTCAAATTTTAATGATTTACATTAGTTGTTTGTTATTTCATCTATGACCAGTGGAGAATGCTGGGAATATTTGCTGCTGTTCTAGAATTATCAGTAAATTCTACTCTTATTTAAATTTATTCAAATGCATAATTGTATCTTTGCTTTCAGAACATTTGACTTGGATGATTTCAAAAGATTTTACTCCAATGAAGATGAAGCTAAATCCATCCCCTATTTCTGGGAGAAGTTAGACAAAGAAAATTGGTCTATTTGGCACTGTGAATATAAATACCCAGAAGAGCTAGCTAAAATATTTATGAGTTGTAATTTAATTGCAGGTGAGGCAATTTGCATATAAAAGCCAATGTGCATGTGCATTTTTATTTTATTTTTTCATTTGTGTGTGTCAATGTGTGATGTTTATAACATTTGCCATTTATCATATCTTGCTGGGTTCTATTTATTCATGGAGAAAGTCCTTGAATGGGTCTTATCCTTACGATTCCAATAATCGTAAACATCATTGCCAGTTATTAGTAAAGGTAGTGACTGTTAAGTAAACTACTCTCCTTAAAAATTCTTTTAATAGTAAAATCTGTGAAGGACATCTGAGTCATTCCATGTCAATTCATCCAGAAAAATGAAGTTTTGAAACCCACCAACTCAGATTTCAATGAAACTTGGCAAGATTTATCTTTTATGTAGATATGAGAGAATCCAAAGTTTTTCTTCTCTATCTCAACTCGTTTTATTTTTACAACCACTTTAAGTGTAGGCTAAACTGTAGTTTTTCCATACCTGAGGACTTGGTGAGCACTTGTACCTCCAGAGGAAAAAAATTGTATGCTTCTTATTTATCACTAAATTGTTATAAAAATTTGCAGATTAATCAAAGAAACCATAAGGATTCCAGAAAATATATAAGTTGTATTCTCAAAGGTATCATAAATTCTCAAAACACTTGAGTTTCCTAAGATGTAAGAAAATTTCTTACCCAAAACATGGTTGTATAAAAAGTTAAATATCTACCAAAGGCAGTGGGTTTATAATGCAAAACTATTTTTTCTCATAATCCTAAAGATATTTCCCACCACCTCTGAAAATAAAACTCATGGTGTTTTGTGTGCTTTCAGAGTTAAAAATTGTTAAGTATAAAAAAATGTGCATTTTACTTTTCTGATAATCAGTGTCAGGCTACAGTTAGTTAAAAGAAAAAAAAGCCATTTTTCATCAGATTTTCAGACCTTCACTAATAACTGGGAATGATGTTTAGGATTATTGGAATCGTAAGGATAAGACCCATTCAAGGACTTTCTCCGGTGGGTGTCATGGCCTGGATGAACTGGTATGCAATGACCCATCTGAAAGATAACTTGATCAGGCTTTAGGTGATAGCACATTTTGTAATCTTGAGTTCGTGGTTTTCACTATTCACTGTAGTAAGAATTCGTCAGAAGTTCCCGTGAGAGGAATGAAATTGTGTGCTTTCCCGGCTAATGGATTGAAGAAATTCTTCTCCGGTTTTCCATCGGTTCAGATTGTCCATGCTGACCTGTGACCCGACTGCTGAACTGGTGGAAACTAAACATTCTCTCAGCTGTCAACTGCAAGGAATGTGAAACCATTTCTTCAAGACCACAGACAGTTGGTGATTAACCGTGACGGATGAAGAAATTGATGAAACTCCACTTTAGGTCCTTTTGAAAGGTCTTTGCTTTGAGCCAGGCCAAATCTATTCTTCATGCAGATTTTGTTGGAGTAATAGATGCTGCTCTCCGGAAACTATCCTCTTAGGCAGCTGAGGAAGTTAGAAGCAAAGTGTCTTGGTCCTAAAATAGGGCCTTACACCAAAATCTATTAACATGGAGGAACTAGATGTACTACATGCCCTTCGGAGGAATACCAGCATCATGTGTCTACTGACTGACAAAGGTATTGCCACAGTGCTAATGAGTAAGAGGAATATCACCTGAAAATAGAAGTGCTCAATGACCAGGCCTACCGAGGCCTCTCATGTGACTCAACAGATGCCATCATGAGGAAGGTGATCAGCATGGACAATCTGAACCAGTAGAAAGCCCGAGAAGAATTTCTTCAATTCCCATGAGGTGCTCAAATTTGAACTTGAATAATTTGAATCACCACATAAATTCTGACAGTTCAGATCACTCTTCCAGTTACAGATTCTTTTTATAAGAGCATATACTATTTATAGCTGCTGCTATACATTTAAGTACACATTCTGGGGTGAAAATTATTAAATATGGTGGTAGAAGTGGGGATTTGCCATGGTTAGTATAAGAAACATTTGTTTTGTGCAGAAAGAACAAAAAAACCAATTGAATTAGCCAATAGTGCTAAATGTCTGTTACAATTCCTGTGCATGTAAAAAATTGCATTTGCAAAGTACTCACTCTCAACAATCATGATATAAATTACTGCTGTTAGCTGTGGTATTTTACTAATAAAAGATAATTATTAGACAGTCACTGAATTATGAAAGAGAAGGAAACCTGGCTTTAATGTGAGTCTAATGAGGTCATATTATTAGCTTTTTTCCATGACCAAATCATTTTCTTCATCATTTCTCATCAACCAGCACTATAAAGCCTGTTTTTGTATGGCTAAATGATTTCCTTGCATTTCATACTAGGGTCATTATTTGCAAAGAAATGAGAGTTTCATTGTTAATGAATGCCTAGTTTAATTAGATATAATGTGGGTATAGAGAAACGCGATGACCCCATTGAATTTGCTTTAAACAACTTTTTTTAACAGAAAATTACATTTGGCAATTGATTTGGCAGTGTTTCTGCAAAGTTACAGTGTCTTGACTTGCAGCTGTTATATTAGTAATCCCTTCCTTTTCAATTTATTTTAGGCTTTTATCAACGGCTTGGAAAACTGGCTAAGAATGCATTTGCTTCTATGTGTGTGTTTGGGCAAGATAATGATAACTCAATATCAGGAGTGTGGGTGTGGAGAGGCCATGACCTAGCATTTAAGGTAATAATGGTTCTTTTTAATTTCTGCAATATTTGCTGAAGTTATTCAAGTGTTTGGAAGGTTGTTTGTCGATTACTGGTGTTTATCTAATGGGAACTCCTTTAAAGAAAGTAGCCCTTATTTTAAGTGGAAATGTTTAGCATTGCAAGAACCTCATTAAGTCTTAAGCTGTAAAGAAGCATTTTCACCAAAGAGTATGACAATGTCGTTAGTCATTAGTTATTCTTGCAATCTTATTGATATGAGAAACAATTTGCCAAGAATGATCACTCACATTCATCTTCAGGTTGATGAATAATTTATACTTTAATTTGTTGGTCATTTTACTCATGCAAGTTTCACTGTCTCAGGATATGTTTAAAGTGTGGGGAATAGTGCGAAGGAGTATTATTCTAGAGGAAATAATTGGTGGTCGCTGGAAGTGATCAGGGAGCCAGCTCCACAAGGAAAAGTAAATTCGTAAAGTTAATCCAATTTTTGGAGCATATAATTTGGAAAAACCTTCAACTTGAGTGAGTGAGAGAGAGAGGGGGGGGGGCATTTATTAAGCCCTTTTCACACGATACTTGATCCAGCACAAGATGTAGTATGCTAGCCCCTACTTGATATTGAGGATGGAATCGAGCTTGATGGAAACTATCCTAGGAAGTTTCAATGATCATTGAACTTGTACTTGCTATGAAGCAGTATGTCATGCAGAAGAAAATCAAACAGCGGGTTACACGTGACTTGATTGTCAATGGTCAATGGGTCCTACTAAGAGTTAGTAGCAAACTAGTACCACATCAAGTATAAACCAAGTAACTCAGTGAGTATGATAGGGATCATGCTTGTTAGCCAGCATACTATTTCTATTCACACGATATTGGAAGGCTAACATACTATTGAGTATCCTTGACCTTGTGCTGGATCAAGTATTGTGTGAAACAGGCTTAAGGGAGTAATAAAATACTCATTTCAAATTCTCACAATACCTGGGTATGAGTGACACTTCGTACTCTTGGGAATATTTGTCATCCCTAGCACTGCTTGGTTATAGTGTGGAAAGTGTTAATGAAAAATAAACAAAAGAATGTCATTTTAAAGTATGTCACTTTGCTTCAATTCCAATGATTGCAAAATGAAATAATTTTCACCTGTCAGTAGAAATAACTTGCAAATTACGTGAAAATTCCTTTTCACAAAGTAAATAAACAATAAGTGGTGAATCACTCCATTACATCAGCCACCACTTAAGTCTTGCAGTGATGGGATTTTTAAATTTCTTATCGTTATTTTGTCTAGATCAAAAGAATCTCTACCACAGTGAGTTGTCGAAAATCAATGCTTAACTTGTATTACCGTTGAGGTGAATGTTGTACTGCCTGTGAAGTTTAAGGAGGGCTGTCATGTTTTATGATAGGTTATCTTATCAGATATTCATGTTTTTAGTGATTATTTGAAACTATATTTTTCCTCCTAGCTTTCACCTGACTGGATGGTTGATTATGATTCATACCATTGGAAGAAGCTGGATGCCAACTCAGAAGAGACTAAAAAATTGGTGGAGCAATACTTCAGCTGGACTGGAAATGATAAATCAGGAAAGAAGTTTAACCAAGGAAAGATATTTAAGTGAAGTTTTCAAATTAATGAATCCTCAACAGTGACCGATGTTTTGATTGATATTTTGCATAAATTCTGGTGTTGAAGTGTTGCAGAATAAATCAAGTTTACCAATTTTTTTGTTTACTTGTACAATATTCCCCTTTTCAAACTAGAATCCTTCTAATCTTTCATGTGCATAGCTTTGAAATGTACCATGGACAATGAATGAAGCAAATTTAGTGTTTATCAGTTACCAGGAGCTCAATGATTTTTTTCCAGATGTTGATGAGGCTGAGTGAAAGATGGGCTCTACTACTGATTGTAATTATGTTAAAAAAAAGCCTTTTTAATTAGAGTTCCGTTTGAAGAATGGTTTAGTCCTGTAGGTTAGGAAAGAAGATGGGCTTAAATATCAGTCAGAAACAATCTCTGGATTCTATATTTAGGAGGCTTAAAAATAACATGTTGACAGCAAGCTTCTTGTAACAGGGGCAATGGTGGTATCCTGAAGTACCATGAAATAGAGCCATTTTGGCATCAAGGATGAGCCACATAATAGAGGGAAAATGAAAACATATTACACCATTCAAAACTAAATAACCTTAAAAATTATGTTGTGAATATGTGAAGTATTGAATCATGTAAGCACATCTGGAAATTGCAGCCAGTTACTTTGCACACTCCAGGATATTTTGAATAGTGCACTGCCACTACACATGCAACATCACCTTTTTTCATAGCAATTTCTATTACTAATAAAATTTAAAACTGCCTATAGCAGAATCACACGGTGCTGTATAAAGTTTTCGTTAAGGGTAGGCTTTCATCAGGTACAGGTTTGAAGTACTGCATTGGGGCAGCATATTCTTTAGAAGTCAACTACTTCAGCTTTTTCTTACGCAGTGGTGATACACTGTTTGAGTTTTATTTAGTTTTGATAAATTTATCACACAAAATAATCACTTAAAACAAACTGCTTAGTTTTCTTTTGCACAAATATTTTCTCTACATAATTTTTTACGGTCATTTATCGTATTCATTTCAGAGACCAACATCGTTGTAAACAACGTGTTTCTGATCTCTTAGCCTTGCAGGCTCCTCATTTGCACTTTCTCCAATATAGCCTTCCTTGTCATCTCCACCACACTCCTTTACACAGATTAAGGAATCAATACTAAAATCACTGGAAATGGTCGCTAAGTTTTCATCTATCATTGCAGTCTGTAACCCTTGTTACATCACTCTCCATAATGGAAGCATGGTCAGTAACATCCAGTTCATACTACCACTATGGTTGCTGATTATGTCCTCATGGGAAACAAAACTAGCTCTGTGGAAACATTTTATGACACTTTCACACTACATATTCATTGTTCTGCTCAACCAATTTATGGCATCCACAATTGATTCAAATTTAGCTACTTCTCTCACATTGTCCCACTCAATAGCAGTTAAAAGAAAATGCAAAAACCCTCTGTAATGACCTTTCACGCTTTAAATAACCCCCTGATCCATGGGCTGAATGATGCTTATGGTATTCATGGGGAACAAAAAAACTCGCATTATTTAGGTGAAGATGACCCGTGACATTGTCCAAAAAAGAATTACCTTTTGCCCTGCTGTTTTCATTGAAAGATAGCAACCAGTCCTCCATTATTTAACAGGCAACATGTAAATGTTAAAAGCTGAAATCAATACGTTAAAAGCTATAAGAATGAAAAAATACATTAAACCTTCACAAGTTAAGCCCTCACACAAATTATACACACTTTTAATAAATTTTTCACGGCCACATGTATGCGGCCGCGTATCGTATTTCCATGGCCGTGCATGTTTCCTTCGGTAAAATTACGAATTGACAATGTCTAATTCTTCAAGGAAGAGGTAGCGTGTCATGGTAGTTCTGGGAAGTTTAAGATTACTGAAAAGGCATCGAAGGGAATGTTAATGGCGAATTAAGTGACGGACTCTGGCACAGGTTGCACGAAAAATACAAACCAAGCCCAAGTTATTAGACTGGATCAAAATCGGATGGCACGAGTGACTTTTAGAAGATAATAACAATTTGTTTAACGTGGTTATAACCCCTTGATTGTAAGAGGGAACCAAAAATGTAAAAATATTTGTATAAACAAACAAAACGTAATCGTGCCACTTCGAGTGAAAACAGGAGGCAATTAGCATCTGCAGCATCATATTCAGGAATATTTTATTTGAGGTGGTTTGTGACCAACCCAAATTGCTTTGCAACGGAGCTAAGGGGGCCATTCAATAATGACATTGAGCATGAAAGGAGGGGAGGAGGACACTTCTTGCTGTCTCACGAAGGGGGGTATGGGAATTGAAGATGATCTTACGGAAGATTTTGTTTACATGTGTGATCGTACTTGTATTACCATTTTAATAATCATCGTCTCGTATTTTTAGAACTGCAAGCATGTATTTACTAAAAGCTAGTGTGCTGCAACTACCTCTTGACCTGAGTCTCGGAAGTTAATAAAAACACGATGTAAAATCTTCCGAACAACATAGCCTAGGATTCCTTGTGATGAGTGGAATACATGGTGATCATGAATTATAACACTACTAGGCAAATATCACATAGGATATACAAAAGAGATACATCATACCACAGATTCACAGCTAAATAACTAAGATTCACAACTGTTCAATGTTCAACGAGTTGACAGGGTTTATTCTATGCACTTCGGTGATGGACATTCATTTTAGTTGGTGAAATAAAGGGTGGAAAAGACTGCCAGATAAATGCAATGGTAGAAAGATAGTGATAATTTCCTATCTCAGTTTCTCCCTGACTGTTACGAGAATTCCCTGAATTTTCCAGATTACCAATTTTCCCTGACAATTCCAGGTTTTCCCTGACAATCACCACCCTGTAATTGTTCATATGTACACTGCCCTGTACATGTAGAACCTTTAAGGAACAGCCTTAAGTCTTCAAGAGAAAGTTACCATCAAAAAACAACTTAAGAGCTCTGTTTTTTTATGGTAACTATCTCTTGACCTTGATAAAGGTGCAGTAATATACTTCCTATAATGTTTCACTTAGTGGCAATGGACATAATTTTACTTCAATTAAAATATCAGTTAATATAATCCTTAATTTAGCCTACTGCATATATAACTAAATGCAAGTACTTGCCATAGAAAATTTAAAAAATGATATGGAGTGGTTACAAATGACTCAGGCCTACACCAATCTATCTAGAAAATATTGCTTTGACTCAGGGATAATTTAGCATTTAGACAGTTCAGTCTAGGATAATTATTGATTACCTCACAGGCCTAGCAATGGTAGGCTTGTAATAGGCTATTTAAGTTGAAATTGCACTAAATATAGGTTTAATTATTAAAATATGTTGGTATAATGTTAAAATAAAATTTTCCAATAATCATTCCAATAATCACTTCTTTTCTCATAATTTTCTACACGTAGAATATGTAACTATTAGCAATATTCTACGGTAGAAAATACACGTAGATTACACATTTTCTACACAGAATATTCTACTGACCCAACCCTGCATTTTACTCGATATTTAACCGCTACACCACCTTGGGTCTTCACTGCATGCATCAAAAAACGAAAAGCAACTACCCAGCATTAGCAACAGTGGAGAATTTATTTGATTCAATGAAAAGAAAAATGTATGAATAATCAGGTGAAAGGCTTGCCTAGGTGTTTTTATGGGTGGGTGTGCATAGGAGCTGACCAATGAGAAGGAGAGTAGTGGTAGAGGAATTGTTGGGGAAGGAAAAAGAGGGCATGGGAAATAAGGTGCTTACTGAGTAGGATTAGTGATAACAGCTGAGACAACAGTAGGGAAAGACCCCTAAGGACCGCTCTTCAGGCACTTGAACCAACCTGAGTGTCCTGTGGCGCATAATAATCAAAAGAAAAATGAATAAGCATGAGTAGGAGAAGGGAGGGAGGAAACATTTTCGTTATCCTTTGAGCCCACCTAATGTGTTCCTTTACCTCCAGGCAGTTATTCCCTTACATTCAACTCCTGCGCATTTCCTTCCTTGAACTCAATCCTTGAAAAAGCCACTCTGGGTAGACTATGCACAGTAATGCACTAGTAATTGAGTGAAATTTGAAATTCCGTAATACACAGGTGACTCATTTCTTTGACCAAAAATATTCCGTTGCTGCATTGGGCAGGTTCAGTTACATGGAAATTCCTATGCTGTTGGTTGGGATCAAGAAAGCTTTCCGTTATGGACCAGTTTCTGCTGTGTACATGGCCAGCTATATGTACTCAGTTTTCACAGTACCATTAAAATGAGTACATAATTCACTGCACTATATTTGACTCTCATTACAGCCATAACAACATGCTACAGCATTCATTACCAAACAGGACATAGTCTATTCTCCATCATAAACTAAACTTAAAACCTGTCTACCTAGAGTATAACTACCAATCAGATTGCCTACACTGATCACATTTAAGCTAGCCAGTCCACATTCTCTTATCCAAGTAGAAAAATATACTTCTGATTTCTGAGTAAAAATCACTTTGACTACAATAAGTACTATGTGTATATAATACTACTATGCTATGTACAATAATACTACATTGTGCAACTCAATATTTGTCAACCTTCTCCATAAAATTTCTTGACTTGTTTATAACCTCATTAATCATCCAAAATAAATTCTCCTAATATGGCCCCTGGCTTTGACAAGGATCTTCAGGAAATTGTATGTACCTAGTACATATATACCTTAGAAAGATACATACTGAATCTCGGTAACCTAATGGGATTTCTAAAGTAAGTATTGCAGATACACTTGACTTATTAAATATACCTTTAGCAGAATGAACATTAAACCTATTAACCCATTGGGGTAAAGCACCGGCGATTCGCCGGTCTACCTTATTTTGCCTTAAGGTAAAGAGCCGGTGATTCGCCGGTCACGTGATGGAATTCAATGTTCTAATGCTATTCTTTTTTCCCGATTTTATGTACCACAATTCTTTTTTTTTATTCGGTGAAAATAAATTGTGAAATATTTAATTAGTAAACAATTTTAATTAAAAAAAAAATTTTTTTTAATTCCGTGAAATTTTTCAGAAAATTAAATAGAGTTTAAAGGGCAGAAAATCCATGGAAAATTAAGAGGCGAATGGGTAAATGCTGTTTGCAATTACAAACTGCAGATTCATTTGCATTCTTCTTCATACGGATTATATACTTCTTACCAGCACCTCAGCTCTGAAATCAATAACATTTAATTATCTTGTCTGGACAATCTGCTTTGTCTCATCATAGCTAAGTACAGTACAAGAACTTACTGCAGAAAACCAGCCATATTCCAAGGAATAAGGCACATGTATTAACAAAATAATATTTCCTTAATAATTTTCCCAGTAAATATTTCTTCAGTTTCTATGTAAGGAGGGACCTTGTTCTATGTGAAGACTAATGTATATCAAAAGCAAGTGGGCTCAGGTAGGTTAAAGGCAACTGCAATAACATTGTACTAGTGGCACCATGACAACATCCATCCCATTAACATACTCCACTTCCATGCACTATGAATTATCAAACCAAGTATTCACCTTGTAACCCTAACGAAGGTATTCATAACAGTTTAAGTAATATCCCACAATTGACACTGGGATGCAGGATAGGAAGCTGAGTATAAATAAATACTATGGCTCAGAGCAGGATAGGACAAAAATTGTCAAATGCAAGTTACAAAGACTAAATAGAGCCATAGGAGACAGGATATGTATTATTTGTTCAACCAACTATGAGGAAAAAGTTTATGGTTGTGCTTTTGCAGACTTCCAAGTAACTAACAGGAGCACAAGAAAGCAAATTGGAAAAATTCAGTGTCCTAATAAGTAGTTATCTAAAGGGAGCCGAGGAGTGAATGAATATGATCTAACCATTACTTCAAATGAAAAGACATTCAGAATTCCAGTACTTGACACTAATTGCCAACTAACAAGATGAGAGGCAGACATTCATGTACCCCATCCTACCTATTCACTGTGGAGAAAACCATGGTAAGATGCAACACTGGGAGATGAGAAGTACCAATGAATTAACCAACAGGCTAATGAGAGTTTTCGATATATTATATGTAAATAATTTATTCATAACAATCATTCATACAAACAAATTTTGTTTGATACTCCCAAATTTCAATTATAAATCAACAGAAATGTCATTTTGTTATAAAAAAGCTACTATGCTTGCATTAAGTCATACAAATTTATACAAAAATAATTCCAAAATTGTGGAAAACCACTAAATCAACTAAAAACTTCAATAAGTAATACTAACAAACATTGCACTACTTGATGACAGGTGTGAGGAATGACACACTAAGGAATGTGAGCTCCCTAAAAGGCACTTTTTAAGGCTGTGTGAATTATCTGAATTTTTAAAATTCTAAAATCCATTCTGTAGCAAGTGAAATGCTGCTCCTAGAGCCCAGCTAATTTCATGATTGTCTATTTTCTTGAAAAGCTGAAACAAAGTTTTAATTATTTAATAAAAATATTTTATGCACACCATGAACTAAAATAAGATGCCATCTACTTACATGCAGTTTTGTCCGTGGTTTTAATAAGAAACCATCCTGAAGCAAAACTGATATGAATGTTAAATCCAAGCACATGAAAGGTTGATCAGCATTAGGGTAAGCACAAGCTGAAAAAATAGTAATAATAGTCATTATATAAAATTTCAAGTCAGTATATAATGCAATAATCAATTGTTATTCCCAAAACATTTGGGGTAATTCATATTTTGTCCATCAGCAATCAAAATGAAAAAGACGGAACATTTTTTTCATCAGACTAAAACTCTCAGCTTTCATGAGAATTATCAAGTCAATCTGAGTGATCATACAACCGTGTCCAAATACATATAAAGTTTCAAGCACAAAGAAATTGTGCAAAGATAATTCCTATCTTCTGTCAACTGAGTCCACAAACAAGTACATTTTATTTGTGTAGCTGATTTGACATTCATACAGAAGTAACATATTTTGAAAGCTTATGGAAAAAAATAATTTGGTCAACATACTCTGGTTATGTGCAGGAATTATTGACATTTTGAAGTGGATGTTTAGTATTCATTCAATGATGTTTACCGAAGAGAGGTTTAGCTGCATGATTATGTACATTAACCTCCTTGCCCAAGATTTGAGAGGAGACTTTATTGAGCATTGTTGGCCAGGATATATTTTACCTACATCATTAGGGTTTGAATCACTGATGGATCATCATTGTCCAACCAGGCAGGATAATATGAACCCCAACTCTCCAGTAGGTACACCAACCACCTTTCTCAATCGCTTTACCCAAAAAATAACTAACTTAGAAGTGCAGGTACACAATGAGATCTCCACTTTGATATAGCATATCTTTGTCACTACTCGCCAACATCCCTCAGAGTACATATTTTTATTAGTGTAATGGTGAATAATTAGACTAATAATATTAAGAAAATGCTATGTCTCTCACAATACAGATTTAAATATTCCAATCCTCCCAACGGGAAGAAAAATGACATCCTTTGGACTCCATAGTGCAATAGGATATAGTTCAGCTTAAGATGAAAGAACTCTACCTGCTCAAACACAAAACCCTTAAGAAAGACATTCCCTACTACAAGGTTATTCTTGGTATTCAACATTAACTTAAATAATCTTTCAAAAATTACCCTCACCCTAACTCTCTTGTAATTTTACCCATCAATCCAGTGAAGCAAAGTTATGGCATTCAATGCAGGTCATAATTTCAGAAACTCGGAACCCTAAACTAGGATCAATTTTATTTCAAAATCCAACTGGAATAACGACCACATTGATTGAAGTCGTCTGTAGCTTAGCTTTGCAGAGACCATGTAAACTGATATGGCTCACACAATTTGTTCACCACATATGTGAATTCCCCAGAAGTATTTGTTCCATTTCCTTCCTCAAAGGTATATGCATGCTCCAAAGCTATAAAAATTGTCACTTAACCCATTCATGCCAGCTGAACATGCCGGAAAATAAGTGCACTACCCCAAATCACTATTGGCATCTCTTTCCTTCTATACGGTCCTTTTTTCTTGCCTATGGAAGGGAAAATTTCCTGGGCAATCATATCTCCCAAGTTTGCACCCATGACAGTGGGGTCCCAGAACTTTTTATCAGCCCTTATGGGAGGACACAGCAGAATTTCTACAGAGAAAAAACTTACCTTGTCTAGGACAACCTAAACCTGTTCTGAGATGGCCTATCATCACCTTGCAGCAATGTGGCATCAGAGAATTGTTTTTCCAGTATTTTTTTTTAATGCTTAGCACATTTTTCAAAATTACGAATGCCTTGCATTTGATTGCCTGCTCGCCATTTTTAAATGATATGCTATCTTTCTTACTAACCACTTTATTCCACCATGACCAAAATGATGTACAACCCAGTATCACTGCTGCTGTCTCACTCAGAAAATGTTACTCATGATTTCTGTGTACATATTATTATAACACCTTGTCAAGAAAAAATTTGATTGGAATATAACTGGATACATGTTTTCTGCAAAGAAAATTGTACACATGCATAAACTTTCAATACAAGTTGTTTTACAGTTTGTTTGCTTGTCCATGCATGCCTGGTGTCAAGTCGCCTACTATAATACGACTTTGTGATAGCCTGAAGGTGGCTTTGTAGATAAGTATGCAATTATCTGAGTCTTCTTACTTTCCCATCAGCAAGCATTAACACAGGTGTCTTTATTGACACCAGCGACAGGATGTCAATTACACACCTCAAATGTAACATCTTGATTTCCTCCTCACACATTGACTCTCAAACAGTAAGTATTGTTGAATTACACAAAATTTCAATTATGTATTTGATAACATTTTCAAAGCATAATCAGGTTGATAGGTGCTTTTCATAAGAAAATTCTAATGCATTGACTTGTTGGTGTAAAAAGAAATGCATTATTATCAACGGTAGTTTTGTATAGAAGTTATTCAACAAACAACAAAATGCAAAGAATACATTTCTGTGTTGAAATTTAGGGAGATTACATGCCTGGAAATCCATAAATGAATTCTTTTGATCATACTGAATAAACATTTCTCTTAGCCGGGACAACTGCTGCAATTGGGTCAGCAAATCTGGAAAAAGGTTGGATTGTCCTTACCCTGCAGCTGATAGAAGGGTCCAGCACACTGATTTAGGTCAGAAAGGGGGAGAATCTTATACCTGGAACTTCGCATCTGTTGCCTGGTTGCAGTCAGAAATTATGGCTTTTGTTACCATGTGGCCACTTGCATTGGAAAATTCCCGATGGGAAAATCCAATATTCGGCTGCTTGCATAGAAAAATATATGACCACAAAAACCATTTTTCATGGGGAAAGGATTGATGACATAAGTCAAAACAAATTGAGTATTAAAATATATTGTACACAGTAAAATTGGTTGTTTGTTCCTATATAAATAACGAAATCTTCCTCATTTTATAAAAGGTGATGTATAGGGAGGAGCACAAATAATATAAAAGCCTGTCTCTTACCAGATTTAGCAGCCTTGGTGAACTGGTCGACAGTTAACACTCCCCCCTTGAATGGATCTACAAGAGAAATGTTAATATCAATTATTATTCGTTTTTAATACACGCTCAATGCATTATTTTAGTGATCCAACACAAAACTTAAGCTTACCCTGGTAAAAATTTAGCAGGAAATTTTAGCAGGATTAGCAGGAATTTTAGCAGGATTAGCAGGATTGGCAGGAACTTTAGCAGGATTAGCAGGAATTTTAGCAGGATTAGCAAGATTAGCAGGAACTTTAGCAGGAATTTTAGCAGGATTAGCAGGAACTTTAGCAGGATTAGCAGGAATTTTAGCAGGATTAGCAGGAACTTTAGCAGGAATTTTAGCAGGAATTAAGCAGATTAGCAGGAAATTTAGCAGGATTTAGCAGGAATTTAGCTGAGCCTAGTAGAATTAGAAGGAATATCTGCAGGATCTAGCAGGAATTCTAGCAGGACTCATGTAAAGTGCATTCAAGTAAAAATGTAAGCATTTAATTTAAATTTCATTTAAGTCCTACATTAATGTTGTGTAATGTTCATGCCTAGAAAATATGCATCTAGAATAATTACTCTTCAATGGATTTCAAAATAGCATAGCAACAATTGTTTTCTGTTGATAAATCAACTAGAAAACAATTGTTGCTATGCATATAATAATATATTTATTGTGTGTACACTTCTGCAATGCTACATATCATCTATAAAGTAGTGTGAATTGCTAAATATTCTATCATCTCATTCATCTCGTTTAATGTAGAAAATGCAGTCCTTGACTTTGCTGATTAAAACTAGTGATTCTGAGTGTAGTTTATTTGAATTCGTAAATGAGGAGGAGGCTGTGTGTGTTGGCTTCTCAGTTTGGGTCTTTCATGATGACGATGAAAGAAATAAGGAGAACTATATAAGAGGATTAGTGGACAGACAACAAAATTGCAGGGTGAACTGGCCTGATTGTGATTATTAAAGTTCATCAGCATTAAAAAAATAGTTGGTGAAAGCAACTTGGAGTGTCGCGCTGGCAAGATTCTAAAGAATCTTGCGTTATTTCTGTGAATAATGTAATTTATTTTCATATTTGTATATAGAACTGTCCTGCTGAATCCTACTATTCCTGCTGAATCCTGCTACATGTGGGCAACTTCCTGCTTCCTGCTAAATCCTGCTATTCCCGCTAAATGTGGGCAATTTCCTGCTAAATCCTGCTATTCCTGCTAAATCCTGCCATTCCTGCTAAATGTGGGCAATTTCCTGCTATTCCTGCTAAATGTGGGCAATTTCCTTCTAAATCCTGCTATTCCTGCTAAATCCTGCTATTCCTGCTAAATGTGGGCAATTTCCTGCTATTCCTGCTAATACTGCTATTCCTGCCAATCCTGCTATTCCTGCTAAATCCTGCTATTCCTGCTAAATGTGGGCAATTTCCTGCTATTCCTGCTAATACTGCTATTCCTGCCAATCCTGCTATTCCTGCTAATCCTGCTATTCCTGCTAAATGTGGGCAATTTCCTGCTAAATTTTTACCAGGGTACAGCAAATTTTCACACTTATTTTTCTCATATATACATTATAGCCCATCTTTTGCTGTGAATATTGAGAGGTAACTACAAATAAAATCACTGTAGTAGAATATAAAATAATATAAATGATAGTTACAGGCTGAATTTACTTAACAAGAAATGCAATTTAGTCTCAAATCAGCATTTTGTAGAGGATGCCATGATAGAGTGAATTCACAGATAATTAATTTTATAGCAGTAGTGGGTCCTCAAACATAACATTTACTTCAAAATTTTGAAAAATGCAATATAATCAGGTGTTCATAATTAATAATAATAATTATTATAAAGTGTCATTATTCGGGCGAGGATGTGACTGTAAAGTCCCCTCTTCCACCTCCAATGCAAGAAGCAAAAGCAAGCAAATTTTGATAGTAATTTTTAATTACCTGCCAATGACGATATTTGAACCTTATAAACAGTTTATGCAGACATTATGGGCTGACCAAATAAATGTCTTTAAGCAACTAAAACTTTACCGTGTTACCTTTGGCAATCAAGTACCTTCCTTTTGGCCATCTCATGCACTATTGCAGTGAAGTTTAGAACAGTATAATAATACTAATCCTTTTTATGCATGATATTTAGTGCATGTTTGGTGAGAATTCACCCCCTGCCACACACCTTTATGGTGGCTTGCAGGGTATTATGTAGATGTATTGCATGAAATTGCTCCAACTAGTTCGCTATGTAGAGTGGTAATATTAACCCTTTTACTGCCAGTGGGCCGATATATCGGCCCTCTATGGTTGTGCGAAAACTGCCAAGGGGCCGATATATCGGCCCACCTACATTGCATCATCATGTATTTGTAATGGTTACAATTCATTCAAATCAGAGACAGCATGAATAATTTTTTCGTCCTCTTAAAAAGTGAAAATATATGATCAAAATTAAAAAAAAAAATTCATATATTAATATTAAGTGCTTATAATATAGCTTAATGAGCTTGCCCATTGGCTGGGCATAATGGGCTTGGCATTTTTCGCACAGTCTACTTTAAAGGGGCTGGCAGTAAAAGGGTTAAATAACAATAACCAACTTCTCCAAGAAAAGGATTGGTAAAATAAGGGAAAGATGTAGATTTTGTCCTGCAGGGAAAACCCAAAACATCTATGAGGAGGGATGTGAGCTGAGGAATTGGAGAAAGAAGTGTTTCCAAGAATTTTATAACTATTTCAACAGCTAAAAAAGATTTCTTCATGAAAAGGGGGTTCCAAAGGAAAACAGATGCTCTGTATTATTTTCAAGGAGCAAAAAACGACAGAGGGTGGTTTGTTTACTCTTTCACTCCATGATATGCAGAAATGATAGATATTAACTACTACAGCTTAACAGGGAAAATGAGTAATGGTAGGAAAAAAAGGCAATTCAAAACAGCTAGTTGTTTGAGAAAGTTTTGTAGGAGCTAGACAAAAAGTCATTTTGGTAAAAACCTGGCTAAAACCAAAAGCAAAAATTTCCATTACAAACTACTGATGGCAAGCTACTACCCAAGGTCCAAAGATTCCCCTTGGATTTAGAATCCATGTGATTCACAGCACCGCCATCTTACCTTGACCAACTTTTCAGTTTGAAGATGGATCCTTATCCAAATTTTTTAAAGTTTTTGTTACAAAACCACTACATATGAACTACATATTTCTCTTAAATCATTTCCAAAACTAACTCTGAGCGAACTTATTGTGTGAGTGCTAGGCAACAAATTATTGAATTTCAACCTTAAATAGCCTTCAGAGATTAGTAGTGCAGGGTCAAAGCAAAAGATCACAGGAAAGGATCATAGGATCTCCTCAGGGCCGGCGACAAGGGGGGGCAAAGGGGGCAAATGCCCAGGGGCCCGGGCCATCAGGGGGCCCGGGGCAAAATAATTAATTGAAAATAAAAATTTAAAGTATGAATAAATTTAAATGCCAAATAGAATATAAAATTTTGTTGTTTAAAAAGTGAAAAAAACAAATCATGGTAGAGATGTGTCAGTGTGCAATAGAGAAGTATGACATTAGCATTGTTGTTGTGGTCATCGAGGGTTTTGGGGTGATGGGGACGATAGAGCGAGAAGCACGGGCCCTGTGTCGACACTCACCTCCCCTCCCTTTGCCACGAACATTCGCCACTCAGTGACATATTGTAACCTGAACGACAAGAAACCCCATCCCCCGCCTAAATCATGTTTACTAAGATGATGGTTTACTTGTTATTGGACTGTAAATAATCGTTCATTCTGCAGTCAAAGTTACAGATTAGCAGTAGCAAGCTACAAATTCTAGTGTTGTGTAATTGGTTTTGTATACATGAGCGCCCATACACAGGGGTAGGGAGTGACTGCGGCCCCCAACCTAGCCTCCGAGTAAGGATTGCAATCCCAGAGAGATTTTTCAATCCCGGGATTACGGGATCATCATCAAAAGTTAGACAACATTTTCTGATATTTGGTCCATCTTGTTTAATGCTGGCGATCAATATGTCTTTAACACGCGCACCATAAGCTCATTTCCGTTTTTCTTATGTATTACAAATGATGACAAATTACTTATTCCAATAAAATGTATTAGTAAATGGACTCATATGTCAAACGTGTTGCATTTCATGTCCAAGAAAACTTACTTATTAGCGCTGCCTACTAGCGAAAAGGAGTACTGAACTTGAAATACCCTCCACTAGGCACTCAAGTGGGGACCGGTTTTCCACTGAAAAATCCACCACTGCCGAGAATCGAACGCGGGCCCTCGGGATGGGAGCCACTCTACTACATACTCTAGCCACCACACCAACCTGATCCCCTAGGAAATTTATTCATTGCATTGAGCAAAGATGTGCCCATTGAGATGAAAAGCTCTTCTTAGGTATGTTCGTTTATACTAAATCCTTAACTCCCGGGAAAAATAAAAAAGGGAAGCAAAAAAATATTTTATATTAAAATTTTGTGAATTTATACATATTTCAGAAAGTTATTAATTCTTAAACATGATGTATAATTTATCCTTCTGAAATTTTTCTACGTTTGTTTCCATGTTTTACTTGAATAAGTTCAAGGCCCATGCACACACTGTCATGATTTTGTGTGGTTTTTGTTAATAGAAAGGAGAGGAAGGAATTTTTGAAACGATGCACAGTAGGCTGAAATCGAAAAAAGGGACAAAATTCCAATATGACTTTTTTGGAGATAAATCATGAAACTTGGTACAAATACTCATAATTGATTGGCAACCATGGAATGGCATGTCATTGGTCATGTTCTGTCGCCGTTACCGAGATGCAGGGTTTCAAACATATCCAAAATTCCAAAATTACACCCGACTTCAGTTTTCTATGAAAATCTTCCTATTTAAGTTGAGGGTGACGCTGTGGGAGGAATTTGGTCGGATAAAAAACTAGTAGGTCTGTTAAAACCACACTTTTACTTTACTGTGCTTAACTTTGGGAGTTTTTTTCCTAAATGTAGGTGATATTACGTAACAAAATGACGGATGCTATTTTCACGCAAAAATTCATTTTAAGTAGTAAATATCTGGCATGTTAAGTGCCTGTCAAGTGACTCATATTATCAATTGTTGATGCTTTTTAAAGGTAGATCTGAAAAAAAATTGAAAATTCGTTTGAACGCCAAAAATTACATTTGATTTTTCGTATGCACGTCCGGAGCTTGAGACACACGCCGGGAGCTGGAAATGACGTGGCGCGAGCAAGTTTTTTCCATCCATAAGGAACATAACTCTTCTTATTCGCCTTTTTTAATGTGTGTGCATTGCTATCGATCTCCACCGGCTCTACACGTGTGAAATCATGGGGATATAGAAATAATAACGTCTGTAAGTGTACGTGAAATCGCATTCGAGGTTTCTCCCCTCAAAAGTAAACTTTTCATTCACACCCTGTAATTCCTATATTTTTCACATGAATATTATTTTACGTTCCAGAGGGACCTTATTAAGGACGTCTTTTCGTTTCTTTGCCCCTTCGCCCCAACAGTCCAAGCCTTTGTCCCTACCAGTAGGTTCATGCAGAAAGGTACATTTTGGACACCGCGGAGCTTTTGGTTGTTCAACGAGAAAATGTACTGAAATATTTCGTTTTCTCAGTGTTATAATATGCATATCCCTGATTTATACGTCACATTAGACTTTATTCATCTAGGAAAACTTGAGTTTCTACTTTGCTTGAATTATGCACACAGGAATGAAACAAATTATCGAAAATAGCTTAATATTGAGGCACAACAAAATATATTCTGTTCGTCAAAACCGTTAACTTACATTATTTTTACCCATTCCCTGCTGTTATGCTTGATTGAGAGAGTTGTAGTGAAAGCAAAGCTTAGTAGAAATGAATAATCTGCATTCATTTTAATTTGGTGGTGATATAATTATCTCCGTATCTTCGAAAAGATGGGAGTAATTGTGGATATGCCAATTGTGAAAAAAAAGAAAAGTATGTTTTATTATGACTTTTTATAAAATGTTCAAGTTCAAGTAAGTCCTAGTTTTGATTACTGTAAAATGAAAGCGTAAAGTGTGTTACATCGTCAAAAAAGTTATCATTTTGAAATTGTTTCCCCATCCCATTCCACTGACATGTGTTTAATTTAAAAAGAGGACAATTTATAGTAAATCAAAAGATAATGTATGACAGTGCGCAACTTTCCTCTGAAGAGAAAGCTGATAATCAGGTAAGTCCTGGTTATAAAATAACCTGAAAGTTCGCAGTTCTGGTCTAAATTAAGTGAGGGGGTTTGCCGGGATTTAGGGGGCCCGGACCACTCAGTTGCCCAGGGGCCCGAAAATCCTGTCACCGGCCCTGGATCTTCTACATGTGTCTTGTGAATCTTTTTCTGCGCTGCGTAATGATCAACAAATATCAAAAGGAAGTGAGTTTGTTACAATACCTGCAGATTCCTGAGAAAATAAGCAGTTTTGTACAATATTCAATAATACTTATATGCATCACTTTCAATTTTATTTAATAGCCTATACAATTTTTGCCACAATATTTTAATTCTTTTCCTTGCTGAGCACAAATCATTCTCTTTTAAAATCAATTCATTCCTCACTACACAAAGCTCATTACTTTTAACATCTAATTCTTTAAACAGCTTTTTTTTCCCACTTGAAACAATTTTCAATGGCAGTAGTAGCTGATTTTGTGGGGTGCACTGACGACAGGGTCATTTTGCACCTCTACACATTAGATATTTTTCCATTAAAATTTTAAAATATGGGGTAAATATATACTTAAGCAACCATTATGCCACGAATGAATTGCATTTATTGACAAGTACAGTATTTACATTTTAGTCATAGCATAAGTGTTTTTAAGAAATAAAATTACACGGCTGAGGACATCGGAGTCATCACCTAGGATTGTTCCTAGGTCACCCAAAATCCCTAGCCGGTTACGAGAACTCCGGTACCTGTACACTCTGTCAAGATGTCATATATTGAGAAGACAGTTGCAGTAATCACAACGCGGTGGTATTTTTTCCTCAGTAAAGAGAAAGGAGTGAGTCCAAGGGCAATGCCCTATCCTTAGCCTTGTGATGATGACTTATTCTCCGCAACTCTTCCTGATCGATCCTCCACGACTCCTCCCACTGCACTACCTTTCTAATTGTAGCCTTCAGGTCTGCGAAGGGTACACGTCGACGTGAGTTCGTCCATTGCAAGGGCCTCCTTAGCCAACAAAATGACTGCACTCGTGTAGGCACTCTCAGATCTAGCTAGACCCATTAGTGTATATTGGTCTAGATCACGATGACAGTCAAGGAACTCATAAAATTGACGCTGGTACTCTAGGCCAATAGCATGCGACTTCAGGTATCTATTAAGGTCAGTATTAATTGTAGGAGCAGGAATAATCCAAGGTGGAACTCAGCCGAATGCGATAGGGTACACGTGATATTTCAGTCATGAATGAAATTATTAAAACGTACACCAATAGGCCTAGTGGCTCTTGTCCAGTGGTTAAAATGTTCCAAGAACCGTGATTGACTAACTAGGTTAAAACATGGGTGCGACTTCATGGCTAAAATTTTTGTAAAATAATTGCATAAAAGCAGATACCTTTGATGAGATAGTGGTGGCTCTCCTGCATCCAAATACAGGCTCTACACTGGACTGGTCCAAAAGGCCCCAGTGGATATCTACAGGCCTGTATACCTTGTATACCACGTCCAATGGACGTAGGTACGATTGCCGACCGGAGGCATACACCATAGAACCATAATCTAACTTTGACCGCACTAGCGTGCGATACAAAACAATCAGCGTAGAGCGATCTGCTCCCCATGTCGAGTGACTCAACTTTAAAAGTGTGAAAACTTTAGAATATTTAGTGTCTTCAGACATTTAAGTTTTAAAATATTGATATGCTCCTACCAATGGAGAAGGTAGTCAAAAGTCCTAAAAAAGGCCTAAAAAACATATGGAATCCACGAACGGAAGGTTTGTTCCGCCCAAGCTTAACATGGGGAGAATGTGAAGTCCCGTACACCAGCAAATGTGAATACACTTGGTTTTCTGTATGGAAAACTTAAACCCGTTTCTTGAGTCCACTTATCCAACTTGTTTAAAGTAAGCTGGATGAGTCTGGCCGCAGTAGCATGATGGAATGACCGAAAAAATATCGCAAAATCATCCACAAACAGTGAGCTAATCACCGGTGTTTTTTACATAATTAGCAATGTCATTAATCGCTACAGCAAAGAGCATTACGCTAAGGATGGAGCCCTGCGGAACTCCATTCCCTTGAGGGTTAAATTTCGATTCATGTCAGCCAACTCGAACTTTAAAAACTCAGTCAGATATATAATTACGAATAAAAATGGGTAAATTACCCCTAAAACTCCATTCATAGAGGATGTTTAAAGTATTTAGTGTCCCCACACACTATTGTACGCCTTCTCTACATCAAAAAATACCTCGAATACATGCTGATGCAAAAGGAAGGCTTCCTGGATGTAATTTTCTATTCTAACTAAATGGTCAATGGTAGAACGTCCCCTCCAAAAGCCACATTGAATGTTGGAAAGAAGGTTTCGACACTCGAGCCACCAGACAAGCTCACGATTAACCATTCTTTCCACCACTTTACAAAGGCAGCTTGTGAGTGATATACGGCGATAGTTATTCAGGTTACCACAGTCTTTCCCCTGATTGAGGACAGGGACTACTGCAGACTCCTGTCAGGACGATGGAAAAGCACCTTCAATCCATAGTTGGTTGAAGGTGTGGTCAACAAATTAAACATAATAGTAGTCAAATTTGGCATTAGTAAAAATGATTGGAAAAATATTTTATTACAGAATTAAAATTGTGTAAACGTTATGTTAACTTTACAATACATTTTTGAGTGATGCAATTGTAAATCTAGTTTAAGCGATAAAAGTACAAAACAGTCAGTATCCACATACAAGGATTGGAAATTTAAGGATGATAAAAATTTTGATTCAATGGCTGAAAGAAAAATTTTAAACAGAGATATGAATCAAACTTCATTACCTGCATTACCTCATTCTGCTATTGTTAGCTTACCCAAGTTTGGAGAATGCGGGCTCCCCGCATGTCTCCAAAATTTGGCGGATCTTTAATCTGTGTTTTAAGTCATGCTTTTTCCTAAAGAGGATACTTCTTAATAACGCGGGTACGATTTCCTAAACTGAACAGTAAAAAGTGAGAATGTTTGTGTCAGCCAACGGTTTTTATGAGAGGCCAGGATGTACACATAAATTGCCTTTTCTAACTTTAACGGCAATGAAATTCACATTATTGTTGAAGGAAGACATTGCAAAATTTCCACAGATATTACTTAGCACAACTCGTTTCGTTGTGAAAAAAACATTATCAAGTGCCTTGATCAGCCTCGATGATAATGCTGTTGTAACAACAAAATGCATCGTGCTAAGTTATTAACTTATGCCTGGTGAATGAAAAGCTCTCTAGAGACAGTGTGACTGGTGTCTGCATACGGACGAAATCTCTTCAATGATTTATGTGCTTCCAGAGAGTTGATATGTGTGGAGAGACTGATAGCTTTCGTCTGCAGCTCATAGCTATCTGCCTTTCTTGGTCAACATTTCCCTTATCCTTCATCTTCGCAACAATTATGGGGTGAAACATTTCTTCTTATATTTTTTGAAATAAAACTTCAAGATACTAGGGGATCCGAAGTTAGGAGGAACCTTCGGAAAAAATCCTCCATTTAGGCCAAACGGGCAAATTTTCTCGTATGGTCTGCTTGGTACCTTCGAATATCTTTATGCCGAGATTCCAAAGCTTCCTTCGACAGCTGGCCAACGGGAAGTGGCCAATGGGATCTATTTCGCATCATTCGTCCACGCACGTGTCTCAGAGAAGCGATCCGCAAAAGTGCAAAAACCCCTTTTCAAGGACGAAGCAATAAAGCAATAAGCAAGATTTCCACATACAAATAGCAAAGCATCAAATGCCATCTTTACAACGCTCAGTAGTACAGGGATTAAAGCTCTCAAACGCTAGATAAAAATCAAAAGACTAAGGAAGGGTTATCGGGCACAAAGGTAATTATCGCAGTTGGCCGGTTAGACCGCGGCCACTGATATACCCTTTCCTTATTCGAAGGTTTGAGCGGCTGATAGTTAAAAGACTAGGGAATGTGAGAAAAGCAAAATATGTGGGTGCATAATGGTGAAAATTGGGTTTCCCAAAGAAGAGAAAATATTCCCTGGCAGCCTCCAACTTCATGAGACACTTTCCGACTTGATGGCGCACGCGTTAAACCTTGCAAATGTTACCTTTCTAATTAAAAATGGTTATGTCTCATTGAAAAAAGGGAACAATAAGGCTAACATAGAGTGCATAATGTATACTGGTGTGGAAAACACGAGTGTTGTCTCATTTTTATAGAGTAATCCTTAACTGTAAAAAATTCTGAACAAATTTCCGCATCTCAGCTCTGCGCTGCTCGGTTGGACCTCTGTGTACATAACTTGATCGTAGTGGTGGGGGGGGGCAGATTGGGGCAGGATTTTTCTTTAGAACATTTAAGTCGACACTTTACTTTATAACTTGGTATAAATATTTTTGTCACTAAAGACCGCTAACATAAAGTTTTTTCCTACCTTATGGTAAAAATACGTGAATGATAGCATATTTTAATTGTATAATGAAATATTAAAAAACATAACAACAAAATCTAATTTTTCACTGTAGCCGATTTACAACAGTTACATTAGTATGTTGGTATGCTTAAAAATTACGTGTCTTCCATTAAAACGCAGTACATAATAGCAAAATTCTTCCATCAGTTTTCACAAAAAATTGGAAAATAATTTTTCAATCATTTTTTTATGAACTTCACAGATGTCTGCTAGTCAAAACGAAACACTTAGAAATAAAATTATTTCATTATTTTGGACAATGATTATTATATATTCAGAAAATATCGTTTTTTTCCTAAATGAAAAGTGAAAAAAATCATTTTTGTCGAGATTTTTAGATTTCATCCCACAGTGCGACAGTCAAGCGAACAACTTATAGCACAGGAAAGTTCACAGGTACGGTCACCTACCAGCCTGGCTCTGAGCAGAGATGGCGGCGTGAAAGCCGAGCAGCGAACGATCATCGGTGTTTCAGAACCGCTTCTCTGGTGCACTGTTTCAGAACCGATGCCCATTTGCCCCGGTTTAGAACCACTTCCCCAGTGCAGCGGTTCAGAACCGCTTACCCGGTGCACCGGTTCAGAACTGTTTCCCCAGTGCACTGGTTCAGAACCACTTCCCCAGTGCACCGGTTATTTTCCTACATCTGAACCGGCCTGCCAGTTCTGAATAAACTGAACTGCTGAACTGGTGCACCATTGCTGCACCGGTGAAACATTGGTAGGAATATATCGTATAAAAATAAATCAGGGCAGCTCTATACTATAGGAAATAATTAATAATATAGCTCTAAATCAGTTTATCGATGTTTCTTATGTATACATTTACTTTATATTGTTAAAGTATTAATGTGACACTGAAAATTGTCCTTTTCCCACTATTTGCATTTTCCCATAATTTACACTTTTTTCTAGTGGTCCCTAGAAAAGTGTAAATAAAGGGTTTTACTGTAGTTAATTATTGCATCTGTAAATCTTGATTCAAGAAATATAATTTATCATAAATGATAGGAAGTTGATGTTTTTCTACAATAAATTTACTTGTTTTTTTGGAAATACTATTGCGGCTGTTTCTCAGTATATATTAAAAATCTAATATATGAAAAAGAATGAAATTCAGAATTTAGTATCTGAAACTAAGGATCTGAAACCAAGAAAGATCTGAAATCAAGGCAAGGATCTGGTTCTGAATCCGAAAAAAAACTGGATCTATCAATCACTAATGAATGGCACAACACCAGCTCATAATATCTTTATTTAATCACTGAGATCAAGATATGCAAAGTGTAGAAAACAAATGGTGAATCTTGGTTGGTTGCCAGTTCTCACATCTCAATACTTTAATACATGCTTGCCTTTGCTCTTCATTTTTAGGGAAGCTGTACAAATGCCAAAAGAAATTATGATTCTGTCCAACAATGTATAAGCTCGAGTAAAAGCATATGGCAATAGTCTCCACTCAACTTACTCTGCCGCATACATACTCATGTGTACAAACATCGAGTTGACCCTTTATTTTTCTTCTTCTATGGTTGAAAAGTAACTATACACTAAGCTGTCATTAGTCTAGAATGAAATGTGTAACCTTTTGATCATAATTACCAATAATTTTCAGTTAATCACTCTTCATACTAAGCTGTCTTTGGTAGTAGATATATGGTGTCATTCCATTTCTTGGCATGCAGGTTGCATTACAGTGACTACAAGTTCCCTCTATATACAATACAATGAACTACCAATCTATATCACTAACATCAGTGCTACCACCAAACTGGCCATTACAGATAGTCAGAGCATATAGATGAACTAAAAAGCTTTCTTTCCTACTTCTACTTACCAATTAAACCAACTTCAACAGCTCTGTCATAATAGTATGAGAATGCATTTATCTCACGTCCTTCTAATCCAATAGGCTTTTCAACTCTGTGATGAACAATATCTTTGATGACTTTAAGACAATCATCAAATTTAACGATAGGCCTCTCCTCAGACACTTCTCCCTTGCCTCCTTTAATATGCTCATAAGAAGGCTCTTCTGGTCCCCTAAAAACAAAGCATAATAGGGATGATTATGCATAAAATGAGGAAGAAATGCTTTTCATCACTTCAAGTAAAACACAGTTATTAACTCATAGGAAAATATATAAAAATAAATAACTTTTCCAACCACATACCCCAATCTCACACATCACATTTTCAGAATTCAGGTGACACCTCTCATTGTCAAAACATCAACTGTTACGGTGTCACAACCACCTTACTATTCCCTACTATGTCAATCAGATTCAAGCAGAACTTAAATCAAATAAACTGATTTACACTGCCTATTTTGAGGTGACACAAAGATCAATTGGTCCCAGTGCAAATCTTCAATCTCCCCTGAAGAGGCCTTCTTGGTTGACTGGTGTCAAATATGGCCATTAGGCAACCTTGAACTGCACAGTTTCAGGCGTCACTTGGTGGAACTGCATGTTTACGTAGAAATGAAATAAAAATACTCTGTATATTCCACACTATTTTAAATTTGCCGACCCGGGTTTCGTCTACTCCGTAGACATTATCAGGGTAACAGGACAGAGAGTAGCAAGCTCTTATATACGTAAACTGTTTGGAGGGGGGGAGGTGGTATAGGAGGGTGGTATGGGGGGGGAGGGGGGGTTAAGGGCAAACTGGTGAGGAGACATAATTTTTACGGTCAAGGACAGGATTCGTTGGAAGTAGGGAAGGCTATGGAACACAACGGTGAGTAAACCTGGGAAACAAATTCATTTATAAGGTTTACGTTGAAGTCGTTTGATGCTTTCTTAATTTCCTATTGTTCAAGGAAATCAATTTTCAATATTGCATAGGTATGCATTTTTCAATACTCAGGAAACCTACGTTTACAGATTCAGTTATTCCCCATGACTCCTGCCATCACCATACTCACAAACTATCCTCAATTAATTCTATGATTCGCCGTCTTTTATCCATACCATTGCCTAAATCTAAATTTGAGTCAGAGTTATCCACCATTAAAAATATTGCTAAAAACAATGGCTATGATATGCACTAATTGATAAAATGTTACACCGTGCCAGGAAGAAACAGGCAATGCAATTAATTACTCCTTTATGTTTTAATAACCATGACAAACCATGTAAACGGTGGTGTAAAATTCAATTTGTTGGTAACCTTTCTTACTAAGTCGCGAACGCCTTCCCTAAAGAAAAAATTTAATATTTCATTTTATAACCCTAAAACTATAGAAAAAATCCTTTTCAATTCCAAAGACACATTCAGCAAGTGTGACCAAAGCGGGGTATACAGACTGAAGTGCAACATTCCCAATTGTTCATCACAATATATTGGACAAAGTGGTTGGGCAATTAATACTCGTGTGAAAGAACATAGGAGGTGCTGGTTAACTGCAGACACAAGATCAAGCTTTGCCAAACATCTAATCGAAAACGACCACAAGAGTGACTTCACCCCTGAAGTACTCCAGACGGAAGAAAAAGGAGGGAAACTAGATTTCCTTGAACAATAGGAAAATAAGAAAGCATCAAACGACCTCAACGTAAACCTTTTAAATGAATTTGTTTCCCAGGTTTACTCACCATTGTGTTCCATAGCCTTCCCTACTTCCAACGAATCCTGTCCTTGACCGTAAAACTTATGTCTCCTCACCAGTTTTCCCTAAACACCCTCCCCCCCCATCCCACCTCCCCCCCTCCAAACAGTTTACGTATATAAGAGCTTGCTACTCTCTGTCCTCTTACCCTGATAATGTCTACGGAGTAAACGAAACCCGGGTCGGCAAATTTAATATAGTGTGGAATATACAGAGTATTTTTATTTCATTTCTACGTAAATTAGGCAACCTTGTTTTTTCCCCCTTTTCTTCCCATCCCAGCTCTCTTTACCTGTATGTGTTTTGGATAACTAGAAAAGGTGAAACACTTATAAACCCTGCTGGTGTGTTTCATCACAAGGGTGACTATTCCATTTACAAACCTGAATGATTGAGCACTTATGAGTAAACATTCTTGTGTAGGTGTGTGAAAGTGATTCAAGAGGGACTCTATTCTGTCTGCACACTAGAGTGAGTGAAGCCTGTTTTTACTATTTTCCTTTTAACAAGTTCACTGCGGAGCTGTTTAAAGCCCTACCCCTCACAGCGCGGCGTGACCCACCGGTGGGTCACACTCAGCCTTTTGCATGGGCGGTGTGACCCACCGGTGGGTCACAGTCCTTCCGAGCTTCTGGCCACTGCCGAGGGATGGTGGTTGAAGCGGCAATACTCAGCTGTTTCCTGAGATTAGAGGAAGGCTGGGGGAGGCTATTCCCAGCTTCGCCCCCAGCCCACCCCTCCACCGGCCACGTGGGGCACGCTATCTTCTAGACCCTGGTGTGGGATGGGGGAAGAGAGGGGCAACAATACAATGCATGTGGAAAAGATTTGCTGACGTTCGGAAAAACCAGGAGACTCCCACCCATCTCTGTTTATTGTGCCTGCCCTTGTTCGCGCCCGTCTGTGAGACAAGAGACGCCCGTCCATGCGTACCGATTCCCCAGCCCTGCTCACACTATGAGAAAAGGGAAGGGGGATCCTTTAAAGAGATCCAATTGGAAAGAGTACATAGTGGTTTGTCTCCCTCAGAAAAAAGTAGTGTCTGCATTTCGGAAGACGTTCACCCGGCAGGGCACGGTCACTCATCCACCACTGAGGGATTGGCTCAAGAACGCTACGCGACTCTTTCCCAATTGCCCTTCCGTAGAGGGGGGGGGAGAAGGGAAGAGAGAGAGTCAATCTCTCACACAGCCGGGCGAGTGCAGTTCGTACTGTTTGGTTTACGAGCAACTGACGGACAGCCAAGAGGTTGAGGAGAAAAAATGTTCCTAAACATTTTCATTATTTTTAATAAGTTGATATGTTTTACTATATCGAGTATTGTTCATCCTTATGTATAAAAATCGCATAAACATGAAAAAAAAAACAAAAAGAAAGCAAAAAATAAACGTATTTTGGATATAATACGCTAATATGTAAATTTGTTCGTGACCCACCGGTGGGCCACACCGCGCACGCTGAAAAAAGTTTCAGGAGGGGCGGCGTGACCCACCAGTGGGTCACACTAAGTGTCACATAGTAGTCTATTATTTGAACAGTGACTAACCTCTGGGTGAAGTCACTTGAGAAGTTCTCGATTCCTACTCTCACAATACTCCTCGCAAGTTACGACAATTCACAGAATTTTATGGCCGCAGCGCTAGACGCATCTGCGTGACCCACTGGTGGGTCACGCCGTAGTGAACGTATTAAGTGGGGAATCACTGAATATGGAGAAATCCCTGCTAACCATGCTTGTGGGTTTGATTGGGATCCATGAGACATTTTGAGGCCATGGAATATGTTCTCTTTTGGGCCCTACCCCCACAGTGTGTTTTTTATTACGAGTAGAGGTCCACGAAAATAGTTTTATAAAAATTCAAAATTAGTTTTAATAATCTCAAAATTAGTGTAATATAGTTTTATGCTTATTTTTGCCCTTTTCTGGTACAAATAAGATTGCAAAAAAATACAAAAAAAATTGCAACCTTTTTACTGTACTTTCCTTTATATTGTTTTGCTTTTCTTACTTGTCTTGATATTTCTTAACATTAACAGTGCATGATAGTTCATTAACTTTAGGTTATCATTACATGCAGATCCTAAGTTTAAAATCACAGCATTTTCTGGTTTTAATCGATGTCAATGTTCACTGACTAAAATGGAATACTGAGAGAATTGCCTCTAACTGTCCACGTTGTTTGTGGGTATCCACAAGGATTACATTGCAAATTTAGCAAACACTGAGTTGTCTCCTCTCACAGAACAGAGGATTGCAATCATGTCTATGCCTGTGTTTTTCGCATTACCAGCTCATCTCGAACAGTTTTCCTTAATATAGCATAACATTCTCGGAGTGCAAAGATAGGTAGGTACTCGATCAACAAGAGAAATTGATGACTGAATTTTCTTCAAAGCATCCTGGTTAAGATGTGTATTAACTAGAGATGAGCTGTTTAGCAGATTTCTGGAATTAAAATACAGTGCAACCTCTTTAAAACGAGACCTCACGATGCCCAAGAAAACCCTTGCTATGGTGAAGTATCATCTTACCGAGGTTGGTGTAAATAATCACCATGAAACCTATTGTCAACAATTTCTGGGAATCGGGTGGGTGTGGTTGCAGAGGTATTTCCATCCGGAGAGTCTGAGCACAAATCCTGAAGGAAGGAGGAAGTTTTTGCAGTAATTCTTCTTATCCCTACTAAATTCAGCACCTAATCATTGGATCAAAAAGCACCATACCTGCTCCAAAAAATGCAAAAAGCCTCGATTTGCCGACCATTTTTCCAAATGCACAACTGACCAAGCTACTCATTTCTGATGCTCGTTCCATTTTATAATGTTCATTCCATAATTTTGATTAGTTTCACCAAAAATTTAAACCATAACTGATAAATCAAAAATGTATCACCTTTATGCTTTCCCTTGGTTGGTTTTATTTTATGATCATTATATTCACGTTCTTTGCGACATTTCAAGGAAGGCATTTGGAATAATGTATCACATTTGTTTCAGCAGACAAAAAGGGACCATGGAAACGGTGGAATGCCTTGGAGGACATTTTCTTTCATCTGATATAATGTCCACATTGAAAAACATTCTCATTTACCATGTATAACAATTTTATTCAAATAGCGGTTGTATCACAATAAGTTTTTAAAGATTTTGTTAGGCCCACGACGTACTTAGAGTAATTTTGATGGGTGTTATGCGCAACAGTAGTATAATACAAAGGAATGAAAAAATGGATCTAATGAAGAGCCCTCATATACCAACAAGGTGTTAACTGTTAATTAGTGATGGCCAGATCGGATCCGTCGGATCTTTCATTTTACTCGGTTCCGGATTTGGATCCAAAGACACGGAGTGAAATCGGATCCAGATCGTAGATTTTAAATTTTCTCGGCGTACCAATCGAAGCACTCCGTGAATAGATTGTAGGTGCGGTAGATATTGACAAGAAGAGGATGTGTAACTTAGGTCATGAATTTAGATGAAAATGTTCCTATGCAACTGAAAGCAAAATAAAGAAATATGACTTTTTTCCTTATTATCCGAGTATCGGGGGAAAAAAATACGTAGGATGAAATGCGGGTAGCCAACATTCACCGGGATCAGGCGGGCAATGAGAGCTAGTGTACTGTGCGAAGTTCGATCCCTATCACAGTTTAATTTTTTCTTTCAGTCACTGCATCAAAAATGTTATCATCTTCAATTTCAAACCATTACACCTGAATACTCACTTTACTATACTTTTTGTTTAAATTAGATTTACAAATGTACCATTTATAAATTAAGGATGGTCGGGTCGGATCCACGGGTCTTTCATTTCATTCGCTACTGAAATCATATCCAAAGACAGTAAAAATTAAGATCCGGATCGGAGATTTTAAAATTTCACGGCTTACTGATCGATGCGCTTCGCGAATGGAATGTACGTATGGTAGACACTGACAAGGAGAGGTTGTGTAACTTAGTCATGAAATGAGAAGATTTTTTCCGTGCAACAAAAACAAAATAAAAAGATACTCGTCGTGACTTTTTTCTTGTGACTTGTCATGACTCCATAGGCCCGGATGCACGAGAAAAAAATAAAGCCGAATGTCACGCGGGTCGCCTACATTTGCCAGATTCCCGTAAACTTATGATAGCGTAGTTGTTAAAAATGAGGGCTAGTGAACTGCCAGTCGTGAGTTCGATCATTAAAACTGTCTAGGAATACAGGCTATGCTGTATTCCTAGGGTAATGCAAGTAGCCAGTTAAAAAGTTAGTAAAATGATTGGAAAATTTTTTATTGCAGAATTAAATCGTGGAATCATTATTTTAACTTTACAATGTATTTTTGAGTGACCCATTTGTTAATCTAGTTTAAATGATAGAAGTACAAAAAGTCAGTATCCACACACAAAGGTTGGAAATGAAGGATGATTAAGTTTTTGATTCAATGGCTGAAGGATAAATTTTAATCAGAGATAAGAATCGAACTTCATTACCTGCAGTCCACTACCCCACTCTGCTATTGTCAGCTTACCTGATTTTGGAGAATACATGCTCCCCACATGTCATTCTACTTTTTTCTTGCAAACCCGGGCCGATGGAGAAAAAAATCCTACACTTTTTTAAATTTTGCTTATAGTAGCATGAAAAAAGGCTAATCTCATTTCAAGATCAGAGTTACACAACCTCTCCTTAGGAGTAGAAAATTCTCAAATTTCACTTTAAAGGTTATTATTAATTAGACATTGCTAAATTACTAGTTTAGCACATTGAAATATTCTATAATAATTTTTTCGTCTTAAAAATGAAATCCCCAGATATTCCATAAATGGGATCTCCTGGCCACATTAAAAATTTTTTGTGTTTCTAAAAAAGAATTTGAAAACATTCAAGGATTTGATTAATAATTGGAAAATAATTCCTTATTAATGAAAATGAACTTATAATGTTTCTTTTCACTGCACTCCAAAGAATAGTTGTACAGGTTTCAAAAAATGTATTGCTTGATGAGTATGTGATAAGGAAGGTGATCTTTATATTATAAGTAATAGGATATAGGTATTGCATCCATAAATCTTGATCCAGGAAAATATTATCCACATATATGATTGGAAGTTAATTTTTTCTACAATAAATTTACTTGTTTTTTGGTAATTCTATTGTTTCTGTATTTATGTTTATTAAAAATCTATGATTAGCAAATGAATGAAATTCAGAATTGAGTATCTGGAACTAAGGATCCGAAACCGACTGGTTCCGGATCCAACAAAAAACCTGGATCCGTCCATCACTAGTTTTAATTCATATAATTGCTCAATAATGGCAGCAAAACATAGAAAGGAATATATGTAGATGTACTGAAAGTCAATAACCTAACAGCGCTACTCCTTTGGCACCGCGTTCATCACATATACCTATAGGTATACAACAAGCAGTTACAAGTATAGGTAACAAATAATAATTTGAATGATCTGGTGTTTTCCCGGCGTATGATGCTGGTGAAGTCTTCACCAAAATAATAATTTGCTAACTTCAATAATCTTGTAAATGATAAAATTAGCTCATGAAAATATTCTACATTGATAAATATAGAGTGAAAGAAAATAAGAAAACAAATTTAGGAGAGACAATTGAGTGGCTTGACGTTTTTCCCTTCCAACACTTAAGTGTTTTGTGTTTTTGGGCCATGGTGTCTATCTTGGAAATGCTCTCAACTCACAGATGTGCGAGTGTGCTCTCAACCACCCAGGAAACAAAAAGAAGATCAAATACGTATTCGTAACTGCTAATGCTGCAGTATTTCCACCAATATTAACAGTAAATTAATTGGATGGTGATTTATAACGTGCAGTTGATACGTAACACATCATATTAATTGCACTGTTAACAGATTGCAAGCTATGGTAGATGTTGGCACTTTTGGTGTTTGTTTGCCGGTGACGGAAACTCTCGCAATGGCGGGGGCCAACACCAAAAGGTTCTCGTAAAAACCGTATTTTTTTACATGGCAATTATAGAGTAAATTGACTGTGCCCCTACAATCTCTCGTAAATTCGGGGGGCTCGCAATAGGCCATACTCGTACTACCGCAGTTCCACTGTATTAAATCAGGACTCGAGTATTTGAATATCTGGAATTTCGAATACCTCAAATACTAGAATTGCAATTCATATATTATTTGTTACTCTGCTGTAATTAATTTATTTGATGCTTGGTGAAGGAAAATTCTAAAATTTGATTAAATCAAATCATTTAATTCTAGTTTTTAAATGTCAAATATATAAAAAAATAACTTTGCTATCAATGATGGACCATTGAATACATTAACTTTTACAAACATTAATGAGTGGGTAGAAAGTTTCAATACACTGTCAAGTTCTGTCCAGTTATAAATCAAACACAAAGTAATTTATAGTTCAAGTAAATTGTAAATTTACATAAAAGATTAAAGTTGTAAATATTAACCGCAGATCTGATAAAATGAACTATGGAATTACCATGACCAAGTAAACATTTTGCTTGTAAATCACGCACAATTCTGTCATGGACTGTGAGTACAGTATATCGGTGTCCCTGAGTTTGAGAAGCTCTCTCTTCCAAAAGAGAAAACCAACTTTAATCCAGTTAGGTACCTAATACTGGTAATTATTATTATTTGTGCAGTGGATTCAGCGTTAAATATGAATCAACAGGATTAACAGGATTACGTTTTTACATTCCGTTTTATTACCACGGCAAGGGTCGTTACCATAAAAAGGTTAACAATAGAATTACACATTCAACACAAGTTATTGGTGACATCCACATGTAGTTAAATAAAGAAAATAATCTCTCCTTCTCTGCACTTTTCAAGCTGAAAAACTTGTGACTGGAGTGGTCCCAACCAAGTTTCAGTCAAGTAATCAGTTTCATAGTAAGATTTTATGAATTTCATATTAACTTTTGAATATTTGAAATAAATAAAAATTTGTCATTTTTTTATTTAGCTGAAATTTCAACTTAACAGGAGGACAGTGAACAGAATAAAAAGCATGCAATTCTAGAAAATCCTAAAGCACCAAGCTTGGTCATCGAATTTTAATTCACAAAAACAGTTCTAATCCAAATAAAATTTTGTAAAAGTTTATCTAAGTTGACAAAAAAATTTATTTACAAAAATAAATGTAGATATGAACATTCTATAAAATACATTTTACAGCATTATAATCAATTTCCTCTTTTGGGAAGTGTAACTTCTCAAACTCAAGCAGCTCCATGTTATCTCGGATAACACCATATTATCAACTAAAGAAAAGTAATCGTTGACATTCATTTGTTTTGTAGTTATTTGTTTTTTGCTTGAGCTCGCACATGTTCTCGATTTTGTTTTTATGCTGTATCTGGCAGTACTCAATTAAACACCGAGGTGGACAGTCATGTCACGTATTCTCATTACATGCTCTATCCCTACGAATCCATCAATCAGAAACCTTATCTAACCAATAAGTTTATCACAGGTTATGGGCCCAGCACGCTTCCACTGCACCAACAGCTTCAATTACAGAAAATAATAATGATGGTGAATTTGAAAGGGGAAATATGGTAATTGAAGACAATGGGGAAAGATGATATCCATTAAGAAATAGAAAGAGAAAAGATTTTGGTGATAATTTTGTGATGCATATTGCTTCATTGTATGATAATGTTGTTTCTGATGACCATTTAGAGCCAACTACTGTGACTGAGGCTTTAGCAGGAAATGATAGTGTTCACTGGAAAAAGGCTATAAGTGAAGAATTGCAATATTTCAAAGACAATCATGTATTGTTGAGAAGCCTGAAGGGAAAAATGTGGTTAGTATAAATGGGTGTTTAAGATAAAAAGAGACTGTGAAAGAAAAATTGTCAAATACAAAGCTAGACTAGTAGCTGTTGGGTGCTCTCAGAAGTATGGTATTGATTTTGTAGATACCTATGCCACAGTTGTACGGTATAGCACACTGAGGTTGTTTTTCTCTTTGTCTATTAAACTTGATTTGCATATTTACCATGTGGAAATTTCCACAGCCATCCTGAATGGGGATTTAAAAGAGGAGATTTTCATGAGTCAACCATAGGGTCTTGAAACTGCTGAAGGAAAAGTATGTAGACTGAGAAGGCTGCATACGGGTTAAAACAAGCTAGTAAATACATACATAGTGGTATGAAAAGGTGCATGAAATCTTAACTGAAATTCATTTCAATCAATTTAAACATGAACCCTGTGTCTATATTAGGAAGAAGGGTGATAGGATTGTCACAGATGCTCTGTATGTGGATGATTTTTTTCATATTTTTTAATGATGTGCCACAGGTGGAAAAGTTAAGGAAAGTTTTGCCAAGTAATTTTTCTACTAAGTATTTGGGAAATGTGGCAGAGTGTTTAAGCATGAAAGTAACAAGAACAGATGACTATGTTAAGTTAGACCAAAGAGCATATTGTGAAAAATTACCGGTAAAATTTGGCATGATGGACTGTGTAAGTTCAAAGACTCCTATACAATGTGGTTTGGTGTTAACAAAGAGTTTGGAGTGTGCCAAAGATGTCCCATATCAACAAGGTATTGGTGGTTGTTATCTTTGTCTTTGTGTACTAGGCCTGACATTGCCTATGCAGAATTATATAAGTCAGTTCAATAACTATTAAGGGAAAGAGCATTGGAAAGCTCTGTTAAGAATTTTTAAGTATTTAACCCTTCAAGCCCGGGGGAGGTTTAAATGGATTTTAACCCAGTCGCCAGAGGAAATTTAAATGTTTTGATGCTTTATGAAGACCTAAAGAGATGCCCACTGATGTCCTTACGAAAGGGCTGAATGGGAATTTTCATGCCAAATGTATTAATGCCATTGGAATATGTTAAATGGAATGTCATGATTAAGTGGGTCTGTTGACATTAATGTCATCAACTAAAGAAAAGTAATCATTGACATTCATTTGTTTTGTAGTTATTCGTTTTTTGTTTGAGCTCGCTCATGTTCTTGCTTTTTTTTATGCTGTATCCGGCAGTACTCAATTAAACACCGAGGTGGACAGTCATGTCACGTGTTCTCATTACAAGTGCTCTATCCCTGCGAATCCATCAATCAGAAACCTCATCTAACCAATAAGTTTATCACATTCTCGACAATGTCTCAACGTAAAATATCGACAATGGCTTGCAGGGATAGTAGTGTAGAGGAATTAGTTCTCAGTAGTTCCAACATAAAATTCATTGCTATTGGCACATTTACTACATATCCTTGGGTTGTTTTGAATGACCATGTTTGCCACATTTCCACCTTCCTCCACCTCTCTAGGCACATGGTTTTTCCTACAACCCCCTCTTTCTTCTGTGCCCAATAATGTAACAACTTTGGGAATTTATTCTTCTATTAGGTATGAATACTGTTTTCATGCCATTATGCATTGTAAATTTAAATTGTCTACAAAGAGCAAGAAATACAAAGTGTGTTTACAACACTTTTAATTCATCATCATCGGTCAACAATCCTAAGATTGGTTTGAGGCAGCCCTCCACTCGATTCTTCTATCGGCCAACCTCTTCATATTAATAATGTAATTCTTCTCTTTTACATCCTTCATAGCTTGTTCTATATATCTTTAATTGCTGTACCCTGCACCATTATCTCCATATATCTTTATACACTTTTAATGAAAGATGTTAACTAATTGGTGCACTTAGCATAAGAGTCAATTTCACTTCATGTATTCTATTGCCATTTAGGTACCTAAATTAATCCTCTAAAAGAAGGTTTTTAAGTATGTCCAATTTCATTACTCATCATTTCCCATCAAGTATAATCATTGCATTTACTGTTGGTAAGGGGTACAAGAGTGTATCATTTGCAATGCCACTTTTAAAATACACATCTTTAGACACTGTCATTCATATGTTTAGAGAATTTTTCATTAGAGAATGATCGAATTCTCAAGTCACTCAACCACTTTGTTGGTAGCAAACAGATTGTCCATCACCCCTCAGCAAGAGGTAATTAACACTAGCTGAAACTCATTGTTTGACTGTTTAGCACCACCAAAAGGCAAGAAAAGTGTACAAGATAGGAGTTACATACCATCATGAATTAGGTAGGAGCTTTGAAAAGACAAACCTTTCCTTTATGATACACTCATACTACAAGAACACAACAGGTTTTTTGGGAGCTTGGGATAAACCTAAAGAAAAGGGAACTTTGTGACCGAGATTGGCTGGTTCCTCAAAAGTCAAGAAGGAAAAGCCTTTGTGTTTTGACCCTGTCTGAGACACAGAAGCCAACCCTTCGCTAACTTATGACAAAGGTCCCCTATCTCCAATAGAAGATATCTCTACCTCTCTTGGCCATGCCGGCAGCCATGTCATCTAAATGCAGTTCCCTCTACTGAGGGATGCTGGTTCAATAGAATGAGAAAGATCACACCAGAGACAGGGTCAATAATATCAGTCAGTAATATCGTGCATAAAAACCATAGAGTAAGTATATTTTACACATAATCTATGATAAAACTCCCTTGGGGAAATACTAAGGGCTTTTGACTGACATTTCAGCATTAAATCTCAGGGAATAAAACTAATCGCTACCTTTAAACACAAGGAAATATAAATAAACTGCCCAAGAACTTTCTTATATCACTTTTCACATTCTGTTCTCTAATGAACACTAACGTAAGAGTCTCTTGAAACAACTCTCTGCCTTTTTTCAACTATTGTACGAAGCAGAAACAGGTTATTTTTCATTTTGTTCTGATGTCCTAGAATAGAATCCTATTCCATAGAAAGTGAGTGTCCTATCTTTTTAATATCTTTTAATGCACAACAAGAAGTGATAATATAACAATAAGATAAAATGTAAGCCTAAAAAACTTACTCCACAACATAAGTTTCACCTCCATAGGTCCACTCAGTTGAGATAATAGGGTTTATGCAAGGACTCTTCAGAACTTTTGACGATTTTGGATTACCTTGATGGAGAATTCCTTCCCGTGCTGCCATTAGGCCCAGCCCCAATAAGCTGAAAAAAAATTCAGAATTAAAAAAAACGAGATAGGGAGAATTCGGTTCTTATGCAGGACCAACTACTTAGGCTACATCATACCACCTAACAACCTTAAATCTATGACATACATTATGTCCATGCCCAGGGCAGTATTCCAGCCCTTGACACCTTTGGGTTACCAGGTCAGCACATTACAAGCCTAGCCACCTCAGGATGCAATAATAAAAAAGCTCTGACAAATGATAATGCAGAGGCAGTTTTGCAGAGTACATATTCAAGTATATCAGGATAGATTACTCATCACACCACCCACAATTTTAATTACTTCTGAATGTTCACCAAGCAAAAAAGAATAATGATTTAATCTTAACTTCGGATAATACTTTTCATTGCAAACAAAATAAGTCCACAATATTATGCTGTAAAATAGAACATAATCTTCATTAAATTACAGTAGAATCTCGAAATTACGACATTTATGAGGCAAAATCTTCGGCCCCGACCATAAGGGTATCTAAATACATGTAACAGTACTCGATATTATGAAATAATGACATTTTGAAATTACAAACCTCGGATCTGGGTCCCAACGTGAAAAAATTACTTGTTTTTACGAATAATGACAGATCATGGCAGCATTTTTCAGACGCTCCTTTCTAGAAAAAGGCTCCTAATCACTCATCATTGGCATGCACATTATTAATTAGGACATCTTTGAATCATAGGCGAAGTAGTACATGAGATGTGTCACCAATACGACTAAAAATACATTCAGCTTTGCCAACAACGAATCAAAAAAAAACAAATTTGTCAAGTACAGATATATTTGCCTAATTGTTACAACCAGCATTTTCCTCTTATGATCCCTGTTATTTTTCACTACCCGTATTCCCCAAACATAAATCCATGAGGGGTATTCCTAGTACAGTATTCGCTCACTGCATGCATGCACTCAAAAACATTTTCACAGGCATCGGAAGAGATACTTGGTGTTCGGGCGAAAAATTAAGTCATGCATATCACACATGGAAGCATTTTTCTCCCTAAATATTTCAGACTGATTACCCAACCTTACTCCACGGACTCATTATTCCGGCCCAAAATAGTCATCATCAAAAGAATCAGGTTTCATTTACCATCCTCACTGAGCATTTTGATGAAGTCATTGAGGAAGGATATCTTCTTCGTAACTTAACACTGCCCTTCCCTTCTTCCAACGCCAACAGCCAAGAAAATCAGAGAAAATAATAGTTTACTTGGTTCATACGATCACTTAGTTTGTCACATTATTTCTAGTTTTGTTCTGGGTGCATGCATAATTAACGGTAAAAACGTTCATATGCCCATACATATTTAGGTCGAATAATAGAATAAATTTCTCGCCTTTCTCTCCTACCCAGCGATCGAAAAAATATCCTAAAAGATATCATCTCAGCTGTGATCCTCTGGAGTGACAAGGAATCTGGTAAAGCATTTGTAGCCTAGTCCTTGTTAGAGATGCAAATAAGACTAGATGATAAGTAGAGCCATCCTATGAAAAACCCTAATTCACATCATCCGAGAGGGAGCAGAAAGCCTCGTCAGAATGCTAGTCCAATTGGAGGCACTTTCATCTCTCCCTTGTGCTATCGGACAATACACCCCGGAGGACATCAGGGGTGGGAGGGAGTTGGTACCCAGCCAGTTCGGAAGCAGGACACAAATTGACCGGAATCTTTGGGTAGGGGTGTTGATTCCTAAGGCTTAGTGTGTTAACATGGTCAAGGACGTGGAACCCTCTCAGTTAAAGAGAAAAGGAATAATGTTGGAGAAGAAGGTGAAAATGATCCCCAAAATTGAATCAAAAAAGTTAAGTAGAAGTGCCATTGCAGAAAAGTTTGGTCATTCTGTCGCCAAAAGAGCTGACAACTTTTTTATAATAAACATTTCTTTATCGTATTTCTTCTTGAATTTCTTCGCTGATTTCCTTTCCTCAGATTGCCAGAAGTGATAAGAAATTAAGGGAAAGCGAAATGGAAATGCCCACCCATCCCCATGTTCTTTTCTTCCCTGGCAGTCCCCACCAAGAAAATTTCCCCAGTGTTTCATCTCCTTTGCTCCAAAACTGCCTGACTTTCTCTCCTCTACTACCTTTTTTTCACATTTGCAGGGAATCCAGCAAAGGCTTTCCTTCCCTCCCACATTGGTCATCTAGCCTCAAGTGACCCTTCGTTTCGCCACCCATGGGTGGGAAAGAGGCACCCCCTCCCTCCAAAGTCCCCAGTTCTGGCCCTTGAGGAGATAAGGCCCCTTCGTGAGCCCCTTCCCTCCCTCCTGCAGTGTCCCCCGCTGGCTCAGCAGGCCTCACATGACCACTCTTGGGGCCCTGAAGTGCCCCCTTTCGCAAGGAATCTGTGCATGGGGTGTAACACATTCATAATTTGTTTTGTGGTCATATCTTGATTTATGATAAAAGTCCCCACTCTCCAGTGTCTTGTCCTCCGAAGAGATTGAAGATAACAGTAAAGAACATTTGAGAAGTAGAAAAACTAAAGGAGACTCAACATCAGCTGGAATTTCAGAAAGCAGTAGAAAACAACATAGGAGAGGACCTGACTGAGAAACCAGTAGAAGAGCGTTGGGAAAACATTAAATTGGACTACAGGAAGCTGCAAAAGAAGTTCTTGGGGGAAGAAAAGTTGTTAAGAAGAAGCCATGGATCATGGAAGAAGTCTTAGTGCTTATTGAAGAAAGAAGAAAGTACAAGAATGCGAAAACTGAAGAAGGGCAGCTTTGCTACAAAAGAATAAGGAACGAAGTAGGTCGCAAAGCCAGGAAAGCTAGAGAAATGTAGTTGAGCAATCTATGCAAAGATGTACAAAACCACCTTTCCCTTGGAAAGGTGGAAGCTGCCTATAGGATAGTGAGGAATCACTTCAAGGAACCGAGCGCAAGATGCAATGCTATAAGAGACAATAATGCAGAAATTTTGATTGAAAATGAAGACAAAGTGAAGAGATGGAAAGAATATCTGGAGGAGTTATACAACGGGAACAATCTCGGCACGAAAGTTGTTGAAGAGGAAAGCGAAGTCGAGAAGGATGATATGGGAGCATCAATATTGAGATCGGAATTCGACACAGCAGTAAGGGACATTCAAATGAATAAGGCTCCTGGCATTGGTGATATCCCCGCTCAACTTTTAAGGAATGTGGGAGAGAGGACATTGGCCCATCTCTACAAGACCATCTGTGACATGTACTCAACAGGAGAAATACCCAGGGAATTCGAGAAAAACATCATAATTCCTATTCCCAAAAAGAAGAGAGTGGAGAAATGTGAAAATTTTAGGACTATTAGCTTGACGACACATGCATCGAAGATATTGACAAGGATCATCTACAGAAGAATAGAATGAAAAGCAATATTAGCCCTTAGGCTGCTTATAGAGAAGAGAATTGAGTAGAACAAACCGACCTTCATTGCATTTGTGGATTTAGAGAAGGCTTTTGACAACGTGGATTGGAATTTAATGCTTGGAATTCTGAAAGGAATTGGAGTGTCGTAAAATGATCGAAGAATTATCCACAGTTTGTATAAAAACCAAGTAGCTGTGATAAAATCTGGACTGTGAAGAAGCAAGAATAAGGAAAGGAGTGAGACAAGGCTGTGCACTGTCTCCCGTAATTTTTAACGTTTACATCGAGAGAGCCATCAATGAAATCAAGGAGAAGTGTTCTGGAGTGAACATCCATGGAGAAACAATCAGTATGCTACGATTCGCTGATGACATAGTTCTCATAGCAGAGACAGAGAAGGAGCTGAATAAGATGCTAACAACCATGGAAAGGACAATGGCCATACATCAGCTGAAGATTAATAAGAAGAAACCTAAGATATTGGTGTGCAGCAAGAGAGAAGAGGCCAAAACCAACGTTATACTAAGAAAACGGAAACTGGAAGAGGTGAAAGAGTTCTACTAACTGGGAAGTAGAGTAACCAATGATGGACGAAGCAAAAAAGAAATAGTGAGTAGAATAGCCCAGGCAAAGAGGGCATTCTATCAAAAGAAGAATCTACTTACAGCTGGGAATACAAGCTTGGAAATAAGGAAGCAATTCATAAAAATGTATATCCCGAGCATGTTTCTTTACGGAAGTGAGGCATGGACGATAACAGCAGCAGAGAAGAAACAGGTGGAAGCTTTCGAAATATGGTGCTATTGAAGAATGATGAAGATAAAATGGATGGACCGAGTGACAAATGAAGAAGTCCTAAGAAGAGTGGGAGAAAAGAGAAGTCTGCTGACAACTTTAAAAAGAAGACGGAACAACCTAATCGGCCACATCTTAAGACACGATGGCCTGATGAAGACAATCGTCGAAGGAAAAGTGAATGGGAAGAATGGAAAAGGCAGGCCTCATATCAGTTACAAAGAACAGTTTGTAAAGGATGTGAAAGAGAGGAACTAATGTGAAGAGTTTGGCCGAGAGAAGAATCGAGTGGAGGGCTGCATCACACCAATCCTAGGATTGTTGACCCTTGATGATGAAATGCTCTTCAATAATAAATATTTATTAATGGATTATTTTTCATAAACAATTTAAAAATAAAATAGATCAGTTATATCCTTCATGATGATTTTTAAGCTTGATTAAAATACATGTTACCTCCCTCAGTGAATACGGACGGAAAGATGAGGTAGGTAATCATACAATCAACTGCATCAACTTAATTCTTGAATTTAAACTAAGAATGCCTGAATTAAAAATATTCACAGTACCTAACTGCATCACCCCTATGCCAAACATTTCACTTCTACTTCATGCTTAACATATGTAACATAAAATATGCCAAGAGAAACTTTTGGCGGTTAAACCAATACTTTCCCTGCTTAGATATAATACAATATTTAGCAAGAGAATTTTTGGAAAAGTACTCGGAATGAAATAAGTTTTTACGTTAAATTCATCAACATACCTGTTTGTATATACAGATAAATTAGTATGAAATGCTGATACTTGATGAACAAACTTCAAAGGCACTTTCTTTAAAATTTCCTCCTTTTCGGAAAGAGCAAAAGTTATCTGAGTTGAACCTCCACCCAAATCTAAAGCTGCGACAGTTTTATCAGCATGACCCCCAAGTCGATCTAAAGAAGTAAATATCATAATGTGATTACTGATTCATTTTCAAAATTTAGGAGTTATAAATATTAGAATTGAATACACATACCTAACAGAAAATTCACGGTAAACCATGAAAATAATCCTTCATCCACACCATCCATTATTGACACAGAGGTATTAAAACAATGGAATGGAGAAGTCATGCACAGCTCTCTCACCTACAATCACATTAATCAAAAAGAAATTCATGAAAGAATAAAATACATATAACACAACAACCAATTGCAATTGATTATAATTGATGCTCACCACATGGTTCCCCACAAATTAAGACTGAACTCTTTCATTAATTCCGACCAACTCAGAATTCTAAGAAAATGCTTACCTCCCTAAGAATTCATTAATCTACTGCATTGTTTCCAATTAGGATGATATCATGTGACCTTTCTGTTTCTCAGTGCTTTTTTCACAATCTGGAACTTATACCAGTTTGAGCCCAGCTACATTAGGGTAAGGGCAAAGGAAACTATGTGATTCCACACAAGAAGTTTATTGTGAGCTCAATGATCATGGTTTCGACATGGCTATCATTATCAAGTGCCATTACACAGGAGTTGGACCATATGTACAAATGGCAGGGGAGGGGAAGTTTGAGAGAATGGATGGGATTTTGGTCATTTCCATCATACATAGTTAGAGGGTTTGGGAGGGGGGAAAGGAAGAGAGGTAGTGTGTAGCATGTGACAAAACCTAATTGGTTTCTGATTGGCATCCTCATCTCCTGCCATTACAGCAAGGCTATGAGGGGGGAGGATGGGGAAAAGATATGGAAGGATTAGCCAACTCACTTCAGAACTTTAATAGGGGGAGCATGTAGGGTACAAAATTTCATTCAGCACAGGGCAGACTCTAAAATTCAAAAGTTACTATATTTCAAGATCTTCAAACATGCCCAACTTCCAGCCTTTCTTCTCTTTGTAGGATTTGTCGTACAAAAGTGCTGTCATTACTGTGTTCTAGTAAATGCTTTGCAAACAGTGACTCTACACTTTTGTTCATAAAGTATGTTAACTGCTCATTTGTTATTGCTTCAAAGCAAATTAATTCCAAATTTATAAATAGCTTGTACCATTTTACAATGCGATTAAAAAGAATAGAAATACATGATTCCCACAGCTTAATATCAGTTGTTAATGATTTTAGAAAAATTTGGCATTTACTATAATTTGGGAATAGTAAATTAAGGTTAGTGAATGGCCAAATTCAATAAAAAACAATAAATTAGGACTGAATATGAGAAAAATTTCTGGAATGTAAATAGAGTATTACAGGAAACAGCAGAAATTTCAGAGAGAAAATCATTCATCTTTCATTCATCAATCATCATTCACCAGGCTGTAAACCTACAGCGGGTAACACCAGAGGGTTGCCATTACACCTGGCTAAACAATAGGCAGTGCGCCCGGCCGAAAGAATGGACAAGAATATGGGAGCAGAGCGTAGTTAGTTATGGGGGTTATGAAAAACAACAGAGTAAGACTGAGAATCAAAGAGTGTGGACGTATCTGGCAGATCGGGAATCAAAGGTGGAAGCGAGAGGAAAAAAGATTGGTGGTGTACAATGGAAAGGTGCAGGCGCGGCAGTAAGGGTGCAGATGAGAAGGCACAGAGGGAAATCAGATATGTGAAGGCGCGACCTCTGGCCCAGCTTTGTGAAGGAAGGTCCAGAGGCTAACCAGAACATCCACACTGATAACTATTACCAGATCACGATAAGTGCAAAAAGAACAGGGAAATTTTATATAAAATTTAAAGAACTTATGCCTACTCTTGTCAAATTATCCTGGAATATTTCAATCTGTTAATACATATATAATGTTAGAACGAAGGTTTCTGCGGTGATGGTTTGATCTCTGAATTGTTTCCGATTTTCTTCCGCGTCAGTTGGCTCATAGACAACAGTTTTGCTGGCTCTCCTGCCAGAGTCTCAGGTCGAAGGTGTCAGCATATGGTTTCGGCCTTGCTTATATACGGTAGGCTGGCTGGGCAGCATCTGGGATGTCTTGGTGTCCAAGAAAGACAATGGGAGACTTGGCCACACTGTCTACAGAAAGCGGACATACACCAACTGCTTCTTCAACGCAGCATCTCACCACCATCCCAGTCAGAAGGCCTCATTAGTGGCTACTCTAATCAATAGAGCCTACAAAATCTCTGATGAAGAATCCCTCTCGACGGAGGTAAAGCATGTCATGGCGGCATTTGAGAGAAATGGGTACCAGAGAAAATTGATCCTAAAAAGGACCGCAAGAGAAGAGAAAAAGCGATGCCAAACCCCCACCGAAAACCATAGAGATGACCATGGAGAGGCAGAATCATCACGCAAATTGTATGTCACCATCCCTTTCATTGCTGGAACATCAGAAAAGATCTCCAGAATACTCAAAAAACATGACACGGTCACTAGATACAATTGTGTGACCAAGATACGGAACTGTTAACCCGGGCTCAAAGACATCATTCTGCAAGAGCTATACGAGGGAGTACACAAGGTGCCTTGCTCCTGCGGAAAATCCTACATTGGAGAAACCTGCCACTCAATGAACGTGCGGATAAAAGAACACCAGAGGGCGACAAAAAATAAGCAATTTTGCCTTTCCACCATTGCCGAACACGCGTGGTCAGAACCCGGCCACGACATTAAATTTAAGGAGACGAAACTTTTAACAAAGGAGTGCCAATACTTCCCTCAGCAAATCATGGAAGCCATAGAAATAAAAAAAAACAATTGAATTTCAACAGAGAGGACGGATGTCCTTCACAGCGCCTGGAAAACTCATCCAAGAGACAGCCAATCAGAGGGCAGCACCCAGCCAGCCTACCATATATAAGCGAGGCAGAAACCACATGCCGACACCTTCGACCTGAAGACGCTGGCAGGAGAGCCAGCAAAACTGTTGTCCACTAGAGGACTGCAAACGGGCACGAAATCCGGGCAACCCTCGCCCGCCCGTGCCAGGCACCCCCACTCGTGTTCGCCTCTGCCCATGTGACGTAGATGCCCGACTGTGCCCGTTCGCCCAGGGTGCCCGCATCCCAGGCAGGTGCCCAGGTCCTAGGGGGGTGCCCGGGTTGCTCGCCCAAACTGAGGGGAGGGGAGGGGTGATAAAAGAGTGAGCGAAAAATATTGCGAACGGCAAAGATCCTTGAGAAAAATATGCAGCGGTGACAATCTTAGGGTGGTCGCCCGGCCTGGGGGCGGGTGCCTGCTCAGCCGCCAATGGGTGACCGCCTCTTCTCGGCAAGTTCTCCATCAGGCCACATTCGTGACACTTCAGAAAAGTCCGTCAAATGTCTTCGGGTTGTGCCTGCCTCTATCTCTCGCACATAGGCAGGCAACCCACGCCCGAGTTTTTCGACCGTGTGCAGGCCTCTATTGTCCACTAGCCAACTGATGTGGAAGAAAACCCGAAACAATGCAGAGATCAATACATATATATTTTACGCAAATGCTGTAAAATGGGCCCAATCATTTCTTTTAAATGAATTAAAATTACATCTGTGCATGAATAAGAGAAGCAGTGTTTTTTTATTAAATGGAAAGGTCTTGCCTATGATTTATGAGTATGTATCGTAATTGAAAGATTGTGTGGAAGGTAAGAATAACTAAGGTAACTGGCAACAGGGTTACAAGGTCTTGAATGCATATCCCCTAATTTCCGGCCATGTGCTTTAACTAATTAAGCCACTGAGGCACCCTCTGTCCTGGTGGAAATTTTAAAGACCCTAAAGGAACAAGATGTATTCAAACTGCTAGACATTCTGCCACAAAGCAGCCGCTGTCGTGCGCATGGTGCCACCATCCAAGAGGCTAAAACCGAATTTTAAACACTAAGTTGCTTACTTTATAAGGCCACCCAGTCAAGGCAAATGATCTTTTTCTCTGTGAAATTCCTGCTATTGTGCAATTATAGCAGGAAACGTTAAGGTTCTCGTAGCAAGTTTGTGATCCTTCAATTTGTTACAGGAAATACTTTTTCCCTTAACTTTCTAGTCAAGGAATTGGGTATGTTTGGAATCAGTATGATTAAAGCCCAGTCCATGATTGCTTCAAGCGTCAATCATAAACTTCAACGGCAGTTCAACGCATGCATTTAAATGCGACCGTCCATGATAGGAGCAGTGCCAAAGCGATACTTCAAAGGCCATCTTGGCTTAAGTTGCCAAAGCAAAGTTTGCCAAGGTCCAACTTTGGCATCTGGAGACTGAAGTTGCACATACACGTGACAGACTCAGAGAGCTTATTGTTACAGTGAAATGTGTGAGGCAGATAGTGGTCATCAACTTACTCGGCAGTAGGGCGATCACTTACGAACATGACCGAAACCATCTGAAGCGACAACCTTTGACACCCAACACATCCACATCATGGACTCTATTGAAGATTTGTGGGAAGAAACTATCGTTTGAGGCTTGAAGTTGGAAAACAATCGTGGACTAGGCATAAGCCTGTTTCACACGATACTTGATACAGCACAAGGTCGAGCATACTCTCTAGTATGATAGCTTTCCAGAATCGAGTGATATCGGACCTGTATGCTCACTAAGAGCATGATTGCTACTATACTCACAGAAATACTTGATTTTATACTTCATGTGGTACTAGTTAGCTGTTAGCTCACAGTAGGACCCAGTGGCCATCACCCAATCACATCACACTACACACGCTGTACGATCTTCTCTTTTTTATATCAGAATGGAATACCACTTCTTAGCAAGCAAAAGTTCAATGACCAAGTGAAACCTCCTAGAACAGTAGCAATCATGCTAGATTCAGTCCTCAATATCAACTAGCAGCTAACACACTAGGTCTTGTGCTGGATCAAATATTTGGTGAAACAGCTGTTTATGGCCTTTTCAAGCCTAGGCTTTATACACCAAAAGTTGATATAGTAGTACATAACAACATACATATGTATTGATGAAGAGATCTTAGATTGCCTACATGCATTTAATGATAAAATTTCCACAAGTCAATTAATATTTCTTATCAAAATTATTTAAAAAATATTTTTCTTAAATTTCTTGCTTACGTTTCCCTAAAAATACAGATAGTGTATTACAGTATTTTTATCTAATTCATTGTGTACTTTAACTTATAAAAATTACATTTTCCTATTATGTAATTATATTTTGTCTAAATGTGTATTTATCTCTCAAAAACTTATTTCCAATTTTGTCCTAAAATAAAGGGCCATGGGCTTTAATTCAAATAAAACCGAAATAGAGGCCATGCTGGGTATGTATTTCAGAGGGCCTCTAGATGGAAAAAGCTAGTAGTTTTGGAAAGAAAATACCATTATCTAAGCATGTACAGTAGAAACTCGAAAATACGAACTTCGAAATTACGAAATTTTGATTTTACGAAGCAAAATCTTCGGTCCCGACCAAAAAGGTATCTAAGTGTATGTAACAGTACGCGATATTACGAAATAACGAAGTTTTAAAATTACGAACCTCGGATCTTGGTCCCGACGTGAAAAAGTTACTCGTTTATACGAATAATGATGGATCACAGTAACGTTTTCCGGCGCCCCTTGTCAGAGTTAAACATATAATTAATCATCGTCGCCGAATACATTACGCACTGAATGTATTACCTGAACGATATCTCATTTTTCAATGCTACAATAGTAAGGACGACTTTGAATCGTAGGCATCGTAGCTCATAAAATATGAAACCAATCTGACATAAAATGCGTTCGGCTTTGTAACCACGAGTCCACAGAGTTGCCAACGAGTAAAGAAAACGCAAATTTGTAATTTGACTAAATACACATTCTCCCACATCGCCCAGCCGCGGAAACAGGATGTAGACGCCTGAATGAAACCACCCGGCCGCGTCTTCCAGCCGCGACAGTTGGACGTGGCCGCTGGACTCCCCAGTGAAACCAGACCTTAAGGACGACTTTGAATCGTAGGTATCGTAGCTCATAAAATATGGAACCAATCGGACAAAAAATGCGTTTTGCTTTGTTACCACGAGTCCACAGAGTTGCCAACGAGTAAAAAAATGTAAAGTATCCGTGTACGGATATACTCGCCGGCGAGAGACTAATTGCTACAATCAACATTTTCCTCTCATGATCCCTGGCGTTTTTTGTTACCAGTTTTCCCAAACATAAATCCATGATGAATATTCCTGGTATAGAAATCGTTTGCTGCGCGTTTGCAATAACTATGACATGTATCGGAGATGGTGCTATGTTGTTCGAGCGGTAGATTCAGTCGTGAATATAACCCAAGGAAGCTTTTTTTCTTCTCACTATTTCAGACTGATTACACTCAACCTTGCACGACGGCATAATTATTCCGGCTGGCAATAGTTATCATCGAAGGACTCATGTTTAATTTACCGTCCTCATTGAGCGTTTTGATGTAGTCATCGAGAAGGCTCTTCATACGCATTTCCCTTCCCTTCTTCCACCGCCAACAGCAAAGAAAATCAGAGAAAGTATGAGTTCGCATGGTTCGTAGGGCCATTTAGTTTAACGCACATTAATTCTAAAGGAAGACTAGTTCTGGGCGCATGCAAAATCAATGGGAAAAAACGCTCAAGCACCCATATATATATATATATATTTATATCGGAAAATGGTGTACCCTCCTCCCCTTTCACTCCAACATGGCGATCGAAGAAATATCCTAAAAGAGATCACTAGGCAGTCCCCACCAGGAAAATTCACCCAGTTCTCCTCCTTTGCTCCAAAACCTCGGCATACTCTCCATCACCTTTCTCTCTCACTTGCGGCTAACCTATCCCTCCCACACTGGCTATATTTCCCCTTCAAGTGACCCTCCGTGACCCCCTTCCCGCTCTATGAGTGGGCACGAGCCATCCCCCTCACACCCAAGCCCGCCCTCCGGGATATCAGGCCCCTTCGAGTGCCCCTCCGTCCCTCCCCCTCAACGCAAGGCTAGCATGAGATGCCCCACGCTGACTTTGCACTGCAAAGTCTGCAAAGTTTGCAGGGCCCCCATACCAGCTCTTGGGCCCTCTAAGAAGTTCCCTCCCCAATCTCAAGGAATCTGTGCACGCCGATGGGTCTAACTCAGCGTAAATATTGTTTTGCGGGCATATCTTGATTCATGGTAAAAGCTCCACTCGCCAGAGTCATGTCTTCCCTCTCCGCCGACGCAGCAAATAGAGGTAAGGGAGGAGGAGGATAAGATGCGACTAATCGGCGTAAAGCTGATGATTCATTAGAGGTTTAGTCTTCGCGCGCAGCCCTTGGCCTTGAATCCCAGGTGGATCACCCTCACAACAGACGTAAGATACTACGAGACCATGGGCCTCGCAGCTGTTTTTGTGAGCGGGCGAATGGAGTAACCCCCACCCACAGCGAGGGGGAAAGGAGGGAACGAAGGCAGCTTCCAGCTTGATGCGTGGCCTGACCTGGAGCTGCAATGCTTGGACGCAAGTCTCCTTGCTTGATCGTAAGCAAAGGAAAAACGATTAGCAAAAATATCCCACATTTCAATTCAATAGCGAATGTTTAAAAGAATTCTGAGATATAATGAATGAAGAGCAGGCAGGCAGACCTAATCTAAATAGAACCACAACTGAAGCTTTCGTGTAGTAGAGTGAAAAACGAAAATTATTGATTTCTAATGTTAGCATCGTTAGTAGCCGATGAAGTGTAAAAGGAACTATCAACCTTCACCGTTGAAGTGCGTGGCTTGTACACCCTACTTCTGAAAGGAGGTACACAGCTGGACTCTTCTATAAGCTCTTCTTTCAGCTCTATCATCTCGGAAATAACCACGCACAAATAAGCTGAATCCAAGGGAGAAAAACGATTGTTATTTCGGGAAATTAATGGGCTTAGCATTATTTATACAAAATACATAACGTGTATCCATCGCATAGCATCCGCGAAAGAATCTTATTTTCACTGTCTTAGCTTAACGTAGGTGGATACATATATCATGCCTGATGCGGAGAAAGGACCATCTTCTAACGAAATTTTATTCCTCTAATTTCAATATCGGGTGCCAATGATCGCGCAAGTCGCACACTTCCTTATTGTATACATCAATCAGTATTACTAATGATTAAACATCGCTCACGCTTCAGTTAAAGAGTTCTCCAGTTAGGAAATAATGTAGAAAAATGCGCTATGAAGCTTCATAGGCTTATTCCAAACTGCACAAAAAATTGGGCAAAAGACGCTTCATTGCCTAATCATTCATTGGAAAAAAAGAACGGCAAGTTAGTTGTCGCGATGTAAATTTCCGCGGGGCTTAGATGAGAGTTTAATTCTTCCGAGTTTCGGGATTTCCGCCGTGAAAAGATGGAACGATGTGGTCGAAATCCCGACAATGGGAAGAATCAACCTCCGACAAATTAGTTGCGTTAAACTATTTGCACCTTGTGGGCATGAACACACATTGAAGTATACTTTTATGAATTATAACTTCGTAAATCATGCAAGTACGTCGCGAGAGTTCATCTTAATTTAAGGAAACGACAAAGAGCTTCATCGCGATGTTTTTGAAAGATACTCGTTGATACGAAATTTGATATTACGAAGTGCCGATTTTTCCGGTCCCGTCGACTTCGTAATTTCGAGTTTCTACTGTATATACCATACAATGACATCAAGTTTTGAGTCCATTGAGAAAGAACAACTAAAATGAATTGTCAGCTTGAACCAAAAAGTCAAAGCATCCTCTACATCTAATAAAAAACTATTTTCACCACACGCTCTTGTTTTCAATTACATTACTGCACATGGACTTGCGTTGATTTACAACAGCTCCAGACTAATCATATAACATATTTTTTTGGAGCAGCAAATGGCCAAAATTTGTTATTGTGTAACCAATAAATTTATGCTGAAAACAGCAAAACAGCCTACCCAAATAAAAGTTAGATACATGTTAAAATGAAACAAAGAGGAAGGCTATTCCGATAAAATTCTCAATAACCAAATCAAAGCAAATTATTTCATTTACCTCATGGAGAAGAGCTTCAGCTTTAGAAGGTGGAAGTAATCGTAACCCTGCTGTTGCCTTGATGGTCAAAGGGGTACTTGCCCATGATTCCTGAGGAATCTCTTCCTTAGCTTTTTCTATTAATTCCTCCAATTTATCAGCACCCTGAAATAACACACATTTTTATACAGCCACTCAGACACCAGATGAATCAATAAAAAGAGAATAAAGCCACTTGCTCATTATTTCCCACAGTTAACTTGTTATTTACTTGAGTCATGTCCATGCCTTGCTGAGTACAAGTGATTAAAGTGGCATTCCTTCCTTTCCATATGAAATGATGAAATTTCACAGTAAAACTCACTTAAAACAAATTTCAGGGGACCAGCCTTTCATTTTGTTATAAACGGGATTTTGTTACCTCCAAACTACAGCATATTTTTCTGTGCAGGTCATTATATCACAGACTTTTTTTGTTGTTAATAGTCTGTATTTCCTGAACAGATCCTTAACAATTCACCATCATCCCACAACATAATCTTTTTTTCTAATATTGCTTATGCATATGTAATTGTTTGTACTGATATTAGTTCATCATTCACAAAATATCGCACTAATCTATTCCTGAGTTCTGGTTCTGAATGAATAACAATTTTAAAAATCATTGACTTCTGAGGTAAGAATGCCTTGCTATGATCTGTTTGGTAATAAATACTTACATACACTCCTCTGTTGACTCATACCATCTCTTTAGTGAAACGTCTTTAAAATTTTACATGCGTGGACTATGGCATTGGAAATCCAAATGTGAGGTTTACAGGTTCCACTTGCTTCAAGAAATTTAAAATGGTGTAATCTAACAATAAGTGAAGAATTATGTCGTACCACACTGTTCCATATTTTCTATGCAAAGGTTAGAAAGAAATGAAAGAACATGTTATGAAACTTGAGATGCCAGGCCATTTTAGTTTGATGAATCGCAATGAAATCAGTCGTCATTCTGCATCACAAAAAAGATGAGGCAAGGAAGAGGGCACACTCTTTCGATGACTCCAATCGATCAGCATCTTTCACACAAAGTGATCAGGATACAGCACATTACTTTCTCTTTAGCTAAACATAATATTGCCATTAATTAAAGCACTGTACCCAGATGTCCACAGCAAGGGACATGAAGTTACACTCACAGCAAAATAATCTAAACCTACGACTTGTGGGCAGTGGTCTGTAAACCAACTGTCTTGTTATTTAGTCAGACGGTCTTTAATTACAAGGAGTGCTGGGCTACACTTAAATGTAGATTGTGATGCTTTGTTCTTTGACTACTTTGTGTCAAAAATGCTGATAGGTTGCTAGTAAGAATACCACTGAGCTCACACAGTTTCCTCCTTTACTCAGTACAACATTAGGACTCAGAACCCAGGAAATCAACAATGGTGTGGTGATTGTTTACAACTGTTGAGCTAGGTTTACAAGAATGTTTTCTGTTCAGGCCACAAGTGAAGTTAAAAAAATAAAACTTAAAAATATTTATCTATGTTCAGATAAAAATTCTTAACAACATGGACAATAGTTCAACCATTTCAAAAAAGGAAATAGCGAAGACTTAAGACATGCCATCTTCTGGGCTCTCTACTATTTAACTTTAAAAGGAGCCATTGAAAAAGCTGAAGTTGAGGATAATGTAAACAGAAGGAAACTAAAAACAGTGACGAATGAGGAATTAGAGGACGTGCTTGCGGAATGGTTTTAACCAGATCTAACAGCATACATCTCAGCGCTCAGCACCTTAAAAAAGAAGCAGAGAAAATAGCTATTCGTATAATATTCAAGGGTTTACAGCTACTAATGGATGGCTGGATTGGTTTAGAAAGAGGAAAGAGTTAGGGTAGTTTCCTACTATTTTTTTATTGTCTTGATCAAAAGTTTATAACCTCTGGAGTGCAAATTTTGAGCTGTTTGATTTCAAAATGACGTTAAGTATTTTTCCTCATTAATTAAAAAGTGAAAAATTCAACAGCGCTAAGACACAATGGCAAACTATTGCTTGCCGGTAAATTAAATGTGTGAGGTGGCACTCTATTCTCTACCTGCCATTAGGTGGTGCTGCGGACACTTCCAAGCAGACATGCACTCCATTGAAGCTTATTAACTAGTATCTGAGGTATATTTATGCAGTACATTTATTGTGATTATCTTTTATTTATTTAAGTAAAATTATTTATTGAGTGATTCATTAAAAAACCATTAGTATTCATTTTACTAACAAAGAGACATCGCAAGACTAATGCTCTGGATCGAAATGACGCAATTGTTTTCTGAAACAATAGAGGGAATGCAGAAAAAGTGTCATGGTTTCTTCCACATAGCCCAGGTTCATGGTCCCAGCCCAGGTCCATGAGAAAAATGCAACTATAGAATTTTCCACCCTATAAATTCTTTGTTGGGCAAGTTGGCATTAGCAATAGCCTTGGCTGAGTGGTTTAAGGTGCCGTGAAATTCAATCACAGAATATGGTGCGGATTCAAGTCATAATCATTGCAAAATTTTTTCTTTTGAATAATTTGTGGAACCACTGTAAAATGCCCAATCTCATACCATTATGGCAGTAATAACATTTTTTTTCAAACTATTTCAAACGATTATGCTCCATTGCCCTCACAATCTCCCTCGCACGTAGACCAAATTTACCCGCAGGTTCTACATAAATAGCATCCTACATATTTATGTAGGACGCTAACTACAATATCCACAAAAAGGTAATATCAAATATTTTTCACGTAACCTGGACAACAGTTATTATCTTTTTTCTTCCAATATCATGTTCACAATTGAACAACAAAGTCAAGTCATTATTCATTATTTATATTAATTAAAGTCATTATTCGAGCGCAGCTCCTGGGAAATTTTAAGAGCAAACATCGCTGTATATTAAAAACTAATAATACATTGAGAAAGTCCCACGGCCAATGAAAGCCCATCCTATTCACAGAAATATACTTGTATTTTCAAAATCTAAACATATTAGGCCAGTCAGCATATGAACCCCCTTTTTGGGCAAACATAGAATCCAGAAAATTGCTTCGAAAGTCTCCCAAAGGGGTTAATTGAAAATATAGCGAAATGTTACAAAATAAAAAAAAATATTGTTGTTACTACCGTAATTGTACAAGATTGGGCATTTTACAGTGGTTCCACAAAATATTCTTAAGTAAAAATTCGACCCCAATTAGGACTCGAATCCCGCACCATAATGTATGAATGACTTTCACAGAGTCTTAATCCAATTGACCACGGCTACTGTTAATGCAGACTTGCCCTACAAAGAATTTATAGGGAGGAAAATTCTATAGTTGCATTTTTCTCACGAACCTGGGTCTATGACGTGGAAGAAAGCCATGACACTTTTTCTGCATTCTCTCTATAGTTTCAGAAAATAATTGGTTTTTTGGATCCTGAGCATCAGTCTCGCAATGTCTCCTTGTAAGCGTACTAGCGTAAGTTGGTCCATAGTTGCATGAACCTCACATCATCCTTTGCATTGTCAGAGGACTCCAAAAGCAGGTTACCGTGGAGTATATTAATACTAGAGATGAGTCGATACCAAAATTTATCGATTCTCGATACCAACTCCTGTACAAACGATTCTCGATACTGATACCATCAACTTATACATATATCCATTTTTTTACCTAGTTTTCCTATACATTATTATTAGTGATGGAGGGATCTAGGATTTTTGTCAGATCCGGAACCGGATCCTTGCCTTGGTTTCGGATCTTTATCTTAGTTTCAGATACTTAATTTCAGATACTTGATTCTAAATTTCATTCCTTTTCTAATCCTAGATTTTTAATAAATACATAAATACAGCAACAATAGAATTACCAAAAAACAAGAAAATTTATTGTAGAAAAAATTAACTTCCAATCATCTATGTGGATAATATTTTCCTGGATCAATATTTACGGATGCAATACCTACCTATATCTTATTACTTATAATATAAAGATCACCTTCCTTATCACATACTCATCAAGCAATACATTTGTTAAACCTGTACGACTCATTTTAAAATAATTATGTTTGCAGATGATGTTAAAATTTATCCTGAGATTAAGACATTGGAGGACTGTGTCTTATTGCAGGAAGATCTACAGAAAATATGTGAATGGTCAGATATTAATAGACTTCAATCTAATACAGCTAAATGTCATGTGCTATCAATATCAAGGAAAGCTGATTATATACAATTTGATTATAACATGAGTGGAATTGAATTAGAAAGAGTGACATCCCACAAGGACCTCGGGGTGATTTTCACCAGTACCTTAAGTTTCACTAAACATATAGAGGAGATGGTGTCTTCCTCAATGAGGAGCTTGGGTTACGTGCTGAGGTCTACAAAGTGTTTTAAAAATATAAAACCTCTAATGGTTCTATACATAGCTCTCGTCAGGAGCAAGTTGGAGTACTGCAGTGTAGTGTGGTCTCCATACAGTATGAAATATATTGAAGCTATTTAAAAGGTGCAAAAACGTTTTTTGAGAGCCGTATATAGGGAAGAATATGGGATTTACCCTGTAATGGATAATCATGTGCCATCCAATAACTTGTTAGGTACTAATGTATGACATACAGAGACTTGAAAATAGGAGACACATGAATGATCTCATGTGTTTGTATAAAATTGTAAATTGTGTGAGTGACTCTCAAATGTTAGAGATGATAGACTTTTATGTACCCAAAGTATGTTGCAGGAATAATAGACTGTTTCAGATAAAGGGATTCAACACCACATATGGTGAGAACTCACCTCTGAGCAAGAATGTGCAAGAGATATAATAGACATGCCAGAGAACTAGACATATGTGGACCGAGGCCAAAATATATCAACTATGTAAAGGCCTGCTGTAAATAATTGTTTTTGAAATTTTTATCTGTAGTAATAGAGGGTACATTTATGGTTTGTCCTGTTATTGATATTCATTGTTGGATAAACTAAAATTAAAGAAAAAAAAACTATTCTTCAGAGTGCAGTTAAAAGAAATATTATAAGTTCATTTTCATTTATAAAGGAATTACTTTCCAATTATTAATCAAATCCTTGAATGTTTTCAAATTCTTTTTTAGAAACACAAAATTTTTAATGCGGCCAGGAGATCCCATTTATGGAATATCTGGGGATTTCATTTTTAAGACGAAAAAATTATTATAGAATATTTCAAGCTGCTAAACTAGTAATTTAGCAATGTCTTATTAATAATAATAACCTAAGTGAAATTTGAGAATTTTCTACTCCTAAGGTGAGGTTGTGTAACTCTGATCTTGAAATGAGATTAGCCTTTTTTCATGCTGCTATGAGCAAAATTTAAAAAAAGTCTAGGATTTTTTTCTCCATTTGCAAGGGTTTGCAAGGAAAAAGTAGAATGACATGTGGGAACATGTATTCTCCAAAATCAGGTAAGCCGACAATAGCAGAGTCGAGTGGTGGACTGCAGGTACTGAAGTTGGATTCTTATCGCTGATTAAAATTTATCTTTCAGCCATTGAATCAAAAACTTTATCATCCTTCATTTCCAACCTTCGTGTGTGGATACTGACTTTTTTGTACTTCTATCATTTAAACTAGATTAACAAATGGGTCACTCAAAAATACATTGCAAAGTTAACATAATGATTCCACAATTTAATTCTGCAATAAAAAATTTTCCAATCATTTCACTAACGCCAAATTTTATTATTTTTTTGCATTATAAATTGACATGAAATTTCTGATAATCTACGTTTTTTAACCGGCTACTTGCATTACCCTAGGAATACAGCATGGCTGTACCGGCAGTACACTAGCCCTCATTTTTAACAACTACGCTATCACAGATTCACAGGAATCTGGCAAATGTAGGCGACCTGCATGACATTTGGCTTAATTTTTTCTCATTCATCAGGGCCTATGGAGAAAAAAGTCAAGATGAGTATTTTTTTAATTTGTTTTAGGGGCATGGAAAAAATCTTCACATTTCATGACCGTGACCCGAGTTACACAACCTATCCTTGTCAGTATCTACCATACCTACATTCCATTCTTGGGGCGCATCGATCACAAAGCCTTGAAATTTTAAATTCTCCGATCCAGATCTGAATTTATACTGTCTTCGGATATGATTTCAGTAGCAAATGAAATGAAAGACCCGTGGATCTTTGTGTCTGACCCGATCATCCTTAAGAGTGGTACATTTGTAAATCTAATTTGAACAACAAAAGTATAATAAAGTGAGTATTCAGATGTAATGGTTTGAAATTGAAGATAACATTTTCGATGCAATGACTGAAAGAAAAAAATAAATTGCAATAGGGATAAAACTTCGCGCAGTACACTAGCTCTTGTTGTGCCCCTGATCCTAGCAAATGTAGGCTACCCACGTGACATCCTACATATTTTTTTCTCGCGATACCAGGGTAATGGGGACATAAGTCATATTTCTTTATTTTGCTTCTTGTTGCATGGGAATACTTTCATCTAATTTCGTGACCTAAGTTACACATCCTCTTCTTGTCAAGATCTACCACACCACAATACCTATCATTCCATTTACAGGGCACTTCGATCGCTAAGCCGTGAAAATTTAAAATCTACGAGCTGGATCTGATTTTACTCTGTCTTTGGATTTGAATCCGGATCCGAGTAAAACGATAGATCCGCGGCTCCTTAGACCTGACTGATCCCATCTGACCATCCCTAGTATCGACGGTATCAAGAATCGACACATCCCTAATTAATACCATGTTTAACGGCGGAGATTTTTCGAACTTTGATAGTTGTCATAACCTATTATAAGCACATATTCACTTGAGCTGAGAGGCTCTGAAATATAGGATTTCTCAATCCAAATTTTTTGCATGAAATGGATAAATTTATGGTAAGGCACGATTCACAATTATTGAATTCTGTTTTTTTTTACGAAGGAAACTACTCTATTGTGTACCAGCAATTAAGAAGTGAATCCAAAGCTGTTGATCAAATATCCATTGATATGATTGATATCAAATATCCAAGATGAGGAATTCCTGCCAGTTACTCTATATGGAAGCACTGGAAACATTTCGTCAATACATGTTAACACTCACTTCTGTAATGTTGCCACGAAACTCCCCACAAAAGTAAACACACCGAACCAACTTCAAAAGCACTTCCATCAATCTATGTTCCTTTTTCCCACTAATCAGTTAGAAATAATAAAAACTATCAACTCTTTTGGAAATAAATTTTCTACAGGCCTGGATGACATCCCTATGCCAGTTTTGAAAGCTGTTGCACCCATCATTGCATTACCCCTGGCTGATATCATCAACTCATCCTTTTCCTCTGGATGCTTTCCTACTACCCTCAAATCTTCCCGTGTGATACCTGTTCATAAAAAAGGTTCTCACGAAAATGCTGATAACTACAGACCTATATCCATCCTTTCTGTTTTTTCTAAACTAATGGAAAAATTATTCTTCACACGTGTATATGAATATTTATCTTCAAAGAAACTACTCCATGAAAACCAACATGGTTTTCGGAGTGGTAAGTCCACTACAACTGCCTCCTTTGAGCTCATTAATGAAATACTTCTTGGCCTTAATGACAAACTTCTCACCCTTGGTATTTTCTTTGACCTAAGTAAGGCATTTGACCTCATTGACCACAACATTTTAAAAAATAAGCTCAATGCTCTTGGGATCACTGGTTTGCCCCTTAAATGGATTATGTCCTATCTTAGTGAAAGGATGCAAGTTGTCTGCTATTCCAGTTGCAATTCGACTGTAAAATCCAGTCCAATGAAACTCTCCTGTGGGGTACCTCAAGGGTCACTCCTGGGACCACTCCTATTCCTATTGTTCATCAATGACCTTCCGAACCACCTATCCCATAGCAAATCAATTCTCTATGCAGACGATACATCTGCCATCATCACGGCTGACAGTCCCCAAAATCTAATCCACCTCAGTAATGTGACTGTCAATGAAATGCAACAATGGTGCAGCATGAATAACTTCATGCTCAATGAAGAAAAAACTGTCTTTCTGCAATTCCTGCATAAGAGATCCAATAAGGTGGTTCTCTTTCCCAGCAATAAAAAAAATCTACACGGAAACAGCATAAATACCACTAAGTTCCTTGGGCTTATCATTTCAGATACCCTAGATTGGTCACATCATATCCAAGCCATAATCAGTAAATTATCGGTAGGCACCTTTATGATCAGGAAGTTAGCACCTATTGTGTCTCCTGATACTTTGAAAAAGGTGTATTTCGCTAAAATACATTCTCACTTATCCTATGGTATTTTGTTCTGGGGAAATTCAACTGCCTCAAGAAGAGCTTTTTCCGCTCAAAAGCAAGCCATCAAGGCAATGTTCCAAGTCTCTATACGAACCCCAGGCAAACCTCTTTTTTCAAATGCAAAAATCCTCACACTGCCTTCTTTATATATTTTGATCTGTGCTTGCTTCATACACTCCAACCGGGACAAATTTCCTGCCAACGCCTCTTACCACAATTACTCCACCCGCTCCAGAAATAACATACACACTCAGCAATACTCTAGTTCTCTCTGCCTGAATGGTCCCTACCACTCCGCCTCTGTAATCTTTAATAATATCCCAGATGAAATTAAAGCTGTCTCTTCACCTGTTTTGTTTAAATTAAGGGTAAAAAATCTCCTACTCAATAGGTGCTACTATAGTGTTACAGAATACTTTGAAGACTCTCATATAAACTTATGATGGTGTAGTCTGTAGTGTATGATTTTTCCCTTTTTCTGTATTTCTCGCTGTGTATTTATATATGGTGTATGTATCTTAATGTTTAATTTGTATTTTATATTGCATTTTATATATGCTAACCTTTTGACGTAGCCATGCATTGTATTTTGCCAACGGTGATAAATAAATATTATTATTATTATATTATTATTATTATTATGTGCCAGATGAACATGGTGAGGAATAGGAAAAGAGGGGATAGATTTTGAATGCATGGTAAAATTCTTTGCGCAGTTCTTCATAAACATATAGGTACCTATGTACTAACCTTCATCCCAGACAGCACAGATTTGGTATTACTATCGTATTACAATCATATTACAAAAGAGGGCTATTTGTATTACAATTGTATTACAGCTGTAATATAGTGTCAAAAGTCCTATAATTCCACTGTATTACTGTTGTATTACTGAGGCAAAATATAAGGGATTTACCAATTGTATTATGCTTGTAACTTAGAACCAATTTACAATAATTTTAAAAACTGTATAATGGTTGTGTATTAGTGACAAAATACAATCGTTTTACGAATTGTATTATTTTAGTAATTTAGATCTCAATTACAATTGTTTCACAAAAACAATATTTCGTATTACCCCTGTAATTTAGCAGGAAATACAGGATTCAAGTAAAAATAAAAGTATTTGCTCTGTTACATGTGAGCTGAGAACTGTGCTCTAACATAGTTATTGTTACGTACAACAAAACGGGTATCTCCTCTATGCCTCTTGTTATCATGAACTTCCACCAAATAAATAACATATATAGCAACCGTATACAAAAGTATCGATAAAATATCTATGAAATTCTTAACAATATAATCAAGTTCATTAACGAGCTCGCTGGAAAATGTACAAGTGTTACACATGACATTTATCTTTATAACTCAAGCATTTTTTAAAGATATGTGAATTCAGTTATCCAGTTATGGAGGAGTGCACTCCTTCATGAAGGCGTGAAAAGTAAACACTATGTGGAACGCTCATGCACATTTACCGGGTTCACAGTTAAAGGGTGCACAATTCGTAGGCCTGGTGGGAAATCACGGATCTATTTTTCGGGTTATCGCAATCTTTATCATTAATGCTTACCCCTAGAGTATCGCAGGTAAACAATAACCGTCTATAAAATTCGCTCCACTGATTGTAATAAGCGATTTGAAGTGCTGTGAATGAAGAATGGAGATCACATTCTCTCTGAAATAAGTTAAATGAAAAAATAATGAAAACGCTAGCGTACGCATTATAGAGATCCATGATCGAGGCCCTGGTCACACATTCCATAAACTGTGCAAAAAACTAAAGCATGCCTCATCTGTCCCATCAAAATATCATCGTGAAACCATACATAACAACTTCTATGAATGAATGAATGCGTGCTCATCAAGGAATAGAACCAGTTATAATTTTGTCCATCCACACGAACATGGAATCACATGGCATCATACATCGTGTAATCAGGCCCTATAAAAAATGAATGAAATTGTAGCTCCACAAATCAAGGCAATTAAAATTTTACGCACAGAGGCATTAAGGAAAAATACATCATACTCTTACCAAGATCTAAATCGTAACAATTATGTTCAAAAGCATTCACACTTTCCATTACCTCTCACCAGCATAACTCGTTTAGGACTTAGTACGCACTCAATTAAAAGCTTACTAATGTTGCTAACTGTGGGTCGGCAGATTCACAGTAAACAAATATAAATTGGCAATACTAGCGGTGTCCTGCGCTAAAGAAAAACACCAAGCCTTTGCATGCACGCGAACAATACTTTTGTATTATTTTCTGTATTACAAATGTATTACATTGGCTTTACGAATTGTGTATTCCTGGTATTTTTATTTTGTGTTACAATCATATTACCATTGGCCACATATGCACTTTCCCATGTGCGCACACAAAACGTTTGTACTATTATCTGTATTACGAATGTAATACAAAAACTTTACGAATTGTATATTCTTGGTATTTTAATGCTGTTTTACAAACAAATAACCATTGGCCACATAGGCACCTTCGTATGAGCATGCACAAGACATTTGTATTACTTTCCGTGTCACAATTGTAATACAATGGTTTTACAAATTTGTGGTCGTGGTGACCTAGTGGGTTGAGCACTGAGCTACTAACCAGAGGGTTCCAATCCCGTGCAAGAGCCTTTCTGGACACCCCATCTAAAATCGTGGCGATTTGATTTTCTCCATGTCAGAACTTCGTAGGAAATCACAGGTGGCCCAGGGAAAGGAACTGGCCCCCCTACCCTGAATGTGTGAATTTCACACGCCATTGGCTTAGTACGAGGTGAGCTCTACTCTCGCCTATCAAAACCAACCTTCAGGTTGAATCACTGAGTAAGTGATCCAGTGATATTCCTTGTATATTTGATGCTGTAATACAATATTATTACAAATTTTTTACCAAAACTATACAATTTGTATGCCACTGGCTGTGCTGTCTGTGATATTAACCATATCATTTACTGTATCACTACTTAGAGAAGTTGTTTCATTATTTTTCATGACATGAGAATAAATTGACTTGTCTGATATTTTTCACTTTTAGGAGTAAAATTACATACTGTATTCATAATGAAAAAATAATTTTTTTAGAATTAATAATAATAATGCATAGAATAATTTTTTAGAAATAATAAAAAATAAGGAATCGTAACCCCCAAAATCTTACGACCCACCACTGAAGAACATAGAAGATCAATATACATTGAGAAAAAATTACAAACATCATCCTGAGGACATACACTCCGGGAGTAATAAAGTCCATTAGATATAAATATATTCAGCTTTGTTTTAAAAGTGCATAACCTTCCATAATTTCTCAAGTTAGAAGGCAGCCTGTTAAAACCCTGCACTTAAGTTTTCCTCACGGGAGCTCAATACTCAAGACAGATGAGAAGAATTCAAATGAAAACAATGAGATAGATTGTCATGAGCGATTTGAACACACAAGGTTTGGGAACCACTCATTTGTATCTAGTGACTCCTTGTATGACTATCCAAGATAATCTTGAAAGTTTCCAGATTACCTCCTCCTCCCCGGATGGATCCAATTGTGGCATGCCACATAGCACATCTTTTAATGGGGACTTACACTGACAAGAAGACATAGCAAAAAAAGATGTTGGGAAACCTAACAAAACATTTTTTTTCTGAAACTGGATATAAAATGCAGAATAAGTGTCACGGCTCTCCTTCTCATAGGCCTGGGTTCACAAGAAAATTGGTTCTATAGAATTTTGTTCTTAATAAATGCTTTGTATCACATGGTTCATTGTAATAATTGCCATGGCCTTGGTGGTAAAGACATAGGTTCAAGTGATATTTCGTGAACATTCGATTAACGGCATGATTTGAGGGCCACCAAAGGAATTTTTTTCCCGGCTGAAAACCTTTCCTATAGAACACAGAATACCCTCAATGCATACATATGCATTGAAGGCAGGTGAAGATAGCAAGTGAGAGCTTTATCTTTCCAGCATTATGTTGCTTTATCCTCGAATCAACGATTACGAGTACAGATGGCATATTGCGGTGTTACTTGAAACAGCATTATTTCCGTCCACCGAAGAGTTATAAGACTTCCGAACTCCAAAAATCACATAGGTGAAAAGTTTTAAGCAGGAAGTACCTGAGCCAAAGAATATTAAATCCCTTCAATGAATCACTACGATTTGTAAAAAAAAAGTCATTCCTTTAGTTTTATTTTACCTTCCTCGGATTTTCTGCAAAGGAGGACAATCCAGGCTTTACTTCTACGAATAGCTCCTTGTCAAGCTTTAAGTTACCATCTGTGTAAAAGAATATATAAAGAACATTTTATTCTAAAATTTGAAAACAAATCAAATTGAACGCAAGAAAATAAGTCATCGTAGTCAACCTAAAAATGACACTTCTTACCGTACGACTGGTGAAATGTGAACGCTAGTACTCTAGATCCAGTGCTTCCGGCATCGATAACAACGGCATGTGTATGCTTTTGAATTCCCAGAGTAAGAGCTAAATTGTCTAAGGCACTTGTCCCATGGCTGTAAACGTTCCAAGGTAACGCTTGATAATAAGAACCTGAAATGGAAAGTTACGCTACAACCAAATATTTTCCATAAAAATTACGGCTTATAGGACAGTAGTTAATTTTATCTCACCGACACAAATGATGAAAAGTGCAACCAGACCAATCAATATAATGAAAACTTTTTGGAAGCCTAAGGTTCTCTTGCCATGGTGACTTTGTTGAGCATTCCGAGAAGACATGCTCTGAGCATCATCCCCAGCCTAGGAACAGTATAATTCACAAAACGAGAATTACAACAAATAAACTCGAAAAATTGAAAGTTAAACTTCATTTAATTAAATTACTGATGCCGAGCATGCTCCACACTTTCGACTAGTCTCTCCAGTCAAATTATTCCGCCACGGTCAATTAACACCATACAAACACAAACCTTTCTACGACGTACTGAACCATCCATCTTTACAAGGAACTTAAAATGAACAATAACCAAGCAATTTTAGTTCAGTAACTTGAATTACGTCGGTAGTGTGAATAACGTTGCCGTTCAGGTCGATCTATCTTATAAATCGCACGCCTGATCTCAAAATTGCAACACCTCTATCTATTGAGACCATAACTCCTAGAATCTCTTCTGCCAATGTTGAAAGTCATTATCAGCCGGAATGAAGGCCATATGGTTTAAGTCATGTCATTGCCGCATCATTTTCCACATCACGCAACTCACCGTTCATTCATTCACATTCCCTGTCCATCTCTCGATACCAATCTCAGCGCAATGGTGCAAAACAAGGGTAATTGGCGTAATAAGAGAACCACGGTTCTACGAATGCTGTGTCATCCGTCGTCATACAATTTCTATTCATTTATGTGTTCCGACGCCTCTCCAGGTTTTCACCGTTTGCACACAATTATCTAGCCTACTTGTATCTTGAAACTGCACGCCCCAGTATTGTCGTCGTCGTCATTTTGAGAAAAAAATGAGGGTGCCTGCTGCAAACATTTCCTTGTGGAATCTTTGCTGCTTTCCTTATATTCGTTTTTGGTGAAGATTACACTAAGGTTAAAAGTATCATTGGTATCATCGGACGAATAGGCATTAAGTGATAATGTTTACAAGGCTTAAATCAGTAATGCGCCCTTACGAATTTCAGTCATTTTCGACGTTTGCGCCCAATTTATGGGTGTTTGTTGAATTGAGATATGATAATGAGGCATCGAATCGCCCACGACACAGTCTCGGCGCTGCAAACGAATTCCCGTAGGAATTGAAGGAATAGTCAAAATGAGTAAAATGACTCTAGCATGTAGTATGAAAATTAACATTAAATTCATAATTTCCAACTCGGAGGTGGACGAGAAAGTGACTCGTGGAATCTTTCATATTTTGTACAATTTCTTGTACAAACGTTTGTATATAATTCCATTGAGACGAACATACAATTTCGTTCAGTTTAAAACTTGTTTACGTGTTTGTACAAGAAAGTGTACAAAAATTGTATCGTGTAAAGCGGCCTTGAGATTTCTAGAACATTGACTCTTGTCCAATAATATCTTAAAAGACAGCCTCAAAGAATACATTCTATTTATCAACCCTATTTATGAACCAAAACTATTTCAGTTTTCGTTACTCCTGTAAGCAAGATTTTGGCACAACAATGGGAAGTTCTCTTTCTCCCTTTATGGCCAATTTTTTATGATCTATTTCGTATTATTAATCAAGTACTTTCATCTTACATTATGTCTTTCGCAGTTTAAGACTTCATATTATAATTTATAAATAAACAACAATCAGCCATCTAAAACCTTGTCCGAAACGAAAGGTTTGAGTGGTTCGAGGGCCGATTCTCAAGGGGCCTTGTGCGCACGGGAGTAGAGGGTAGAGGCAGTAGAGGCGAATTATATGCCCGATATGCCCCAAGAACACTATATTATACAGTGTTCTTGATATGCCCTTAGTGAATCTTTGGTAGAGGGGGAGTAGAGGTGGTAGAGGCGTATTATAATCTTTGTGAATCTTTGGTAGAGGCGGTAGGGGCCGTAGAGCTGGTAGAGCACTGAGACTCCCAGAGACACCTATGGACACCTACAGCGAAAAAGAGTACCGTGAATAAACGAGCTATGATTTTCAGTAGCAGAGGTGGAATGGCGGTTTTTTTGCTTTCGATCACAAACAGACTATCGTGATTTCTATCATATGTTCGCGTTCTCTTCATATATTCGAATTTTTCAAGTTTCCAATATTATAAGCAGTTAATTTTTACTGATAGTGGACTGTAGGTGATATTTTTTGGTGAATAGATCAGTGAATACTTGAATTACATTTACTAAAATGAATGAATTTCATGTAAAATGTTTTCTCCATTTTCGGCATCGCCTTATATTTTTTTTTTTAAAGTTTTAAATTAAGTTTTTGCATTAGCGCTCAGAATAAGTACTCCTTGTCAAATATAAGCTCCTCTTGCTTGCTTACTTGGGTCCTGTCTTTATTTTCAATTCATCTTTCTTATATTTGTATTTTGCGTAGTATCTTTCCATTTGCATTAATGGTAAATATCTTTGTTGATAAATTCCAGAATGCTCGTTATTTTCACATATATTATAAAATGTATAGTTTCATTTTTGATTAATTTAAATTTTATTTCGTATCATAGACGTATACTATAGCACATGGTTTTTTTGATCGCTGTGTTTGGGAACTGATGACCCTCATAGCATCTTACAAATAAGATATGGAGTAAGTTTGCGGCATTATCTTTTAATCGTTTGAAATCGTTTCTTTAAAAAAATACATAATTGACGTCAACCTACCCGTATCATCAGAGTTAAATACTATTAAAATAATATAGGAAGCTCCTGTTTCTCTAAATGATATTTACACATAATTCAATATTGAAAAAAAATTGATGTCATGAATGGCATGCTAAGAAAAAAATTAGTTTTTGGCTGCATTTGATGCTTTCATGATATATTTCACTTACATAGCCCACTGTACAAGACAATAGCCCACCCCGCTACCCAGAATTCCTGTATCCAAATAGAATTTTAGGAGGATCAATGCCGTTTTAGGGTTAAATTAGGACCGTGTTAAATTAGGACATGGAAAAAAATTGTTTTCCGTGTCCTAATTTAACCCTTTTCAGCACTTAAGTGCTGAAAAGTGTCGGTGGAAAAATGTGGCTTATCGTCCTTCGTAATAATTTATAGGATCTATACTCATGACCAGAGGCTTTCTTGATGTGCACTACACCCTTATAAATGTTATAAATTCCATTCTTGATTTTGAATTTGTAATAAGGAAAAATAAAAACGTATTGTATAAATTGTATATAATAAAAATGTATTATAAAGAACAGACAATAATTACATGCGCATAAAATAACTGTGACATTAAAATGAATTGATAAATAATTTTATTACTTCTGTAGCAGGTAATTAAAAAAATTGTACTTGAATGATTCCACAGTTTTCCAAGTTTTTATTTCGTTAGGAATTGCATTCCATACCACGGCAGATCTGACAACGAACGATTTATGGAACATTGTAGTTCTATGTGTTGGTAAATAGAGGCTGACATCACCATGTGACATCACCATGGTGCAAATCACAGCTGCTGCAGGAGTGTCGCGAGGCACTCAATGATATAGGCAGATGCGGCAAGGTGGAACTTTTCTGGGTGCCCATGGTCATGCAGGCATATCCGGAAATGAGATGGCTGATGAGATGGCAAGGGCCGGTTCCAGCCGCATTCCGATTGGACCAGAGCCAATCGTACTTTTCAGAACTGGCAAACTACACCAAGTCTTCAACAGGCCAAACTACACATAGGAGAACCTAGTCCTGGGCTTGCCAAAAGACCCATGTCACTAAACAGGGGACAATTACGAACGGTAGTGGGACTCCTCATAGGGCACTACCAGGTGATGAGGCACCTGCACCCCCTGGGAAACCCCCCAAGGGCGATATCTTCAATGTTCTTCTTAGCAATGAAATTCTTAAGGTGCATATTGGCGTCATCGAATAGACTGTTCGCCCTAGCAGACGCACACTCCTCTTCCTTCCGCAATCCTTACTGGGCACTACCAGATATTTTCCATACCAGGTGATGAGGCGCCTGCCCCTCTAGGGTATTGTAGATTCACCTAGATGCAGGTGGTGCGATGAAGGGGATGAAACCACATCCCACATATTATGCGAGTGTCCTGCTGTGATGAGGACTCGTAATAGGTACCTAGGTTCACCATTTTTGGAACCCAGGGAGGTAAGGGAAATCCCCATAGGGGACCTTTAGCAAGGCGATCGGCCTTTATGGGCGATTTCCTTAGAAGGGTGGCACAATGGGCCAATAGGTCTAAGTGCCTCAGGGCCTCCTTGGAGGAACTAAACCGCAAAACAATCTATCTATCTTACATTGCATCTTCAAAATATTCATTTTTCGCGGAAAACGAAAGAGAAATTTAATAAATCAATCTGATCTTCTCTTTACCAACCAACGTCAATATAGTTTCAAACACAGTTTAATTTGGCGCGGAGAGTAGATCCGTCGATCTCAGCGCATCGGGTTGAGGTTCACCCAACTATAATCGAAGACGTAGTCTTCGCTAACGTCTTACTGGTTGGGGCGAACAAAGTACATTCTCCTGATGATTTTCAGGTTCGTACCCATCCCATCGTAAGAAACTTCCAATGTGTGTTTTGCTAATGGTGTATATGTAGTGTGCAGATTATTCCGTAGTTCATGGGTCACGTTACCCTGGAAATCATTCTGATTCAATTCTCCAATGCCTCATACGCATCCGAATACCGTTAAGCCATCTTAATGAAAACAGCACGCACAGTATCACGATTCAGTGGTTTTATTTTTGTCCTCTCCTACTTCGAGAGGAGTAAAACGTGCGAGGATTTCGGGGGCACCTTTCTGTTCTAAACGTTGAATTATCTTGAACTGAAAATGCCAGAAAGTACGTCTTTAGCCAAACAAGCGGCTATCCAGATAGCATCAGGTGGATCAGCTGGTACGTCAGCTTAGTGTTGAAATATTCTGGTCATTCCATTTTAGTCATTATAGGTGAATATATTTTTTTTCTTAATAACAGGGTTCGTGGAAGTTTGCATAATGCACCCATTAGATCTAGTCAAGACAAGATTTCAAATCCAAAGCAAAGTCATTTCTCCCGGTGACCCACATTATTATTCAGGGATTGCTGATTGTATGAAAAAAATGTATCTAAATGAAGGATTTCTTGCCTTTTGGAAAGGTTTGTTACCTCCTGTTATGGTTGAAACACCCAAGAGAGCAGTGAAGGTGAACTTTTTTGTTTGAAAGCGCACTATTGAGTATTTTGGATGTAGATCAAATTTCTCACACCCAGAATATTAATCTTTACAGTTTTTCACGTTTGAACAATACAAGAAGTTTTTTCTCTTTGGGTCACCCTCACCGACGCCGCTGGTATGAATGTTTGAAGCAAGTGCAGTAATCCAGCCATCCATCTGTCTAGGTTACAATTTAAATGATGATTTGCTTCGTTGCAGACATTTTCCTTGGCCGGTTTTGGAGCAGGTATCACAGAAGCTATCATAGTCAATCCATTTGAAGTTGTCAAAGTAGCTTTACAGTCAAATAAAGCTAAGTTAAGCGAGTTGCCATCGACATGGACTATAACCAAAGATATCATAAATAAGCAGGTAATTTAACATCAGAAGTTTTCCAGTGGATTTTGAGTCTCTTACCATGAGCATATCCACGATGAAACCATGCCTGATTAGTTACACATTTTAAATCCATGAGTACAGATGTCAACTCATGATAGAAGACAATAATTCCAATGGAAATGACCTTCATCCATTCCCCAGTTACTGTGGAATCTGTGATTATTCATTGAAAATGCATATACGCAAATATTTTAATTGGAAATTGGGAAGGTTAGTTCTACTTACCGTTTTTAATGGTTCCCAATCAGAACTCTTACCTGATGTATGGTATTGAGAAATCCTTCAAGTATTAAATAATTTAGCATTTGAGTAAAATTTCAATTGCTGTTCTGAAGTTTATACTATCTCAGTTAAACATTTAAAATTTTTGCACTTTAAATTTTTCCTTAAATTGGTCATTGTCCAAATATATTTAGATCTTTCTTCATTAGTTTTACACTCTTTATTAGAATTAAATTCTGTTCTCTTGGATTATCTGTGACCTTGAATCAGCAAAAATGCATGCAAAAGTAAACTTCATCCTTCAATATAAATGGATCAAAACATTTTTCTCTGAATATGAACTATAATTAAGGTTATAGTCCACAACCAAAATGTTTTATTGAGATGAAACATTGGCTTTCAGCAGAGGATGCCTTAGTGTGTAGATGTATCCCTTGGGAAGCACATAGGCAAAAGTTTTAAAGTACAGGGCTCACTTTCAGGGCTTTGGGTCAAAGGGCCTGAATAAAGGTGTAACTGCAACAATGGCTCGAAATGGGGTCTTCAACATGGTCTACTTTGGATTCTACCATTCGGTGAAAGGATTTTTGCCTCAGTTTGAGGTGAGTGACTTTCTGGTGAAATTATTTTATTTAATGATGCTTAGCACGTATTTGGTTGCCACTGTACTTTTCAAGATATTTGAAAGCTAATTTATAAAAATGTCACAGTTTTTCTATCACTCGAAGAGTTTGTCCATCATCGTGATCATAATAATAATAATAAGTTTATTTGTCCAGCAGACACAATGCACAGTATTACAAATTCATATGGCAGGTTTATAGGACATGTCAAAAGTAAATGCAATAGTAAGACAAATAAAGATACATCAAATTGTAGGTACACACTTAGATAAGTATTCATTTACACTATAATAGAACTTATTGACCAGATAATCAAATAACATTTTCTTGAACAGTGGAAATCTTTCTTCATTTTTTAAACAATTAGGTAGGTTATTGAACAATTTTGTGCACATTGATATTGGCCCTTTGGCCACCATAGACAAGTGTGTTGATATCACATACATGTATGTCATTACATCTTCTGGTATTGTAACAGTGATAACTATCATTCAGTGTAAAGTCAGTTTCAGTTTCATTACATATACAGCTGCATGGTAGATGTATATACAGGGTACAGTTAGTACTCCTAGGTATTTACAAAAAGGTCGGCAGTGTGCACGATAGTGCTCTTTACACATGATTCTTATTATTATTTTTTTGAATTAGAAATACCTGGTTTAGTGAGGATGATGATCCCCATTTTACAATTCCATATGAAATTACGGAATAGAACAGGCCATAATATACCACTTTTAAGACATCTATGCTGAAAGTGTATTTCAACACATATCTGATAGTAAGCTACATTAATTTTTTTTACATACCTGGGCGATATGTTTGTCCCACTTAAGGTGAGGATCAACATATAACCCCAAAAATTTTAATTTTTCTACCACCATGATATCACATATCCTACTCTGGCATTCAAGATATATACTCTGCCATTCCATTTACAAGTAAGTGTTAATTAACAAAATACAACAATCTTCATCATATTTTAATAAGACGTGATTTATGGTGAAATATTTGGAAAATCAGTAATCAGAAGTTAAAAATAAGTCTTGTCAGTTTTATTCTATCAGGCCTTAGTGTCATAATGTAATAGACAAAGTGGCTAAGAAAAATAAATTATCACCTCATGTCTGCTTCAACCAACATTATCAACATAACTGGGTGAGTTTCTGTTGAGACTTGACAATAGACATCCCTATCTTTTCTATATTTCCCTCTGCATTGTCCAATTGATCTAGAGTGGTGGTTCAAAACTGATCATCCATGGCATTTCAGTGCTGCATAAACACTTATGGGTGCCACAAGATTATTGCTGTAAAACCAAAATAGGTAACCGAACCAACTTCTAAATTGATTACCCTTCTGGTTATTGGTTACTTCTTCAAACCTAAGAATTAATTAGTACAAAGTGTCAATTATCCTTGGAAATGGAGAGATAAGCCCAATCGGATATGTAACAAATTCTAAGAACTGTGCCCCAAGATGGGAATCACTGATCTAGATTGTATAGGATTTTTCAGATCTTCTATTTTCCCATACCCCCTTCAATTTCATATTCTCATCTGTATTTTTAAGTCTGTATCCCCACTAATAGATGCTTCAGATCAGGAGGAAAGGTACAAGGATGGGGAAGGTGAAATGGTCGAGAGAAACCCGGCATCAGCACTAGCCTTCTCTTAATGGAAAGGCACCAAGGGGACAATGACTTAACATCCTATCTGACGGACAGAGTACTGTACAAAAATATTCTCCACAAAACACTTAGGTAGGGGCTGGTTTATCAATGAAAAATAGGTCTATCTATCTTCCACTGCTGAGATTCAAACCTGGGGTCTTCCCTGTGAGAGGCCAGTACTCTAACCACCCCACCAACCCTACATTATCAGAAATCTACTAAAACTCATTGCTAAGAAGACTTGTAGGTTCACCAGGGAAACCAAAATATTTCATTTTAATGCTAAATATGATTTTCTTTTACATCACCCATTACAGGTGTTTCCTCCCTAAATATGAGGATTTCTCAATTGAATAGTTGTCCGTTGTTAATTTATCATGGATAGGTGTGGGTTTTTTCTGTTGTCTTCTCTCCTCCACATCCTCTTGCCGTTGCAGCCAGTGTGTTGATTTCTTCTTGGAATATGTATTCAGTGTTCAGCCCAGGAATCAGATGGGCTAGCCTCTGTCACATCCCTGTTGCCAGTCTTCTTTCATGTGTTTAACCCTTATCCCACTGGACGTACCTGCATCCACTGCTGTGTGGTTTAAGCTTACATTCATCATATTTTTCCTTTTTCTAGTGCTAGCAAATTCTGTTTATACAGAAATGGGATATCCTAATTTCAATACACATTGCTTGAGTGTGTCTAATTATATAAAAACATTGATATACCAACCTTCTCTTACCTATAAAACATGCACCGTTAGTTATCGACTTGGGACCTATTTGGCATACGACAGTTTGACTTGTGACTGAATGTTTGGAAATATGTAGTGTAAAGAGCTCTGCTCAGATAGATGATACTACAACATACTCAATAGTCAATATAGTAGCCAAGACTACATTCCTTTCCATTTGTATCTTCATAGAGCAGAGCTTCAACCAGTAATAATAATAAGTTTTATTAGTCAAAAGTATTCAGAAGATACACAGACCTCGTCAGGAAAAAGTTCAATTGTACATAAATATACAAGAAAAAGTACACACAATTACAGTTTATAAGCTGCATGTTAGAATACAATATCACAAGTGTTATGCGTAAAAAACTCACCAACAGAATACGATGCATGTAAGGCTAGCCATGAGTGAATCACGCTCTTGAATTTAGTCAACCTAGTCATTCTGGCTGCAATGGGTAGATGATTAAATAGCCTGACACCTAAATTAGGCAGGGAAAATTGGGTTTTAGTTAATCTGCATTGGTTAGGGATAAGAGATTATTATTTCTTGTGCTGTAGTTGTGAGTTGGGCATCTTCTAGGGAAGAGATCCTTGTAGGGAAAGAGATCCTTGTTGCACATCTTGTAGGGAAGAGAAGTAGGATGTAAGCCATAAGTATCATAAGTATGATGGAATCTGTTGTATTTCAGTAATAACCTTTGAAATCACTTCTTCACTATTTTAGTTCATAGTAATTATTAAACATTGTACATCACATGTTACTAACACACACGAGTAATGGCCACCTTGTACTAACAACTCCGCACACTTGCTTCATTGCATTCTGGTACCATCACGTGATCATTAGGTGATACAACATCTCCCCCTCAAATACTCACTGTATTTAAGACATCACATAGTCATTATAAATGGCAGGTTTTACAGTTTTCCTGCCCTCACGTCTACTGGCTACTGGGGATACTTGCGGTGGTTGGCCTTTTACATTATCATTAGGTTTAACAATGCTATGAATGTTAAAATCATATTCAGTATCCAGTTCACCTTCGTTTCCACTTGGAGTGAAGGATTTACATAAATGTTATGTTGTTCACCTTACTATAGCCCCTTTGTCATTTTGTACAACATAAGATAGGGGTGCAAAATGTTTACTTAAGATTATACCTTTACCACATTTCTCATAAGGGAATCCTGTGTAAATTGTTACTTTATCACCTGGACTGTAATTGGTTTCCCTTCTTGTGCAATGCTTATCATACCATTGTTTTGGTTTTGATTTGCTGATTCAACAATGTTTCCTTTACCTCCTTCTGCAATCTAGGCTCGTTATTATTTTATTAACATGGAGAGTTTTGACCTTATTTTCCTACTATTAAGAAGCTCTTATGGCAAAGCTACCATGCTAGGAACTACAGTGTTCCTATACTCCTTTAATGCTAGGTTTAAATCTAGTTTTAGTAAAATGCCAGCCAATCAGGAGGCTCCCTCGACATGCCCTCCATCATCGGCCAATCACGACTCACCTGACCAGTGAGGACATGTATATAAGGTGGAAAATTTCATGATGGCACTCATCTCACCCTGAAGATGACCCTCGAGTCGAGGTTCGAAACGTCGGCCGAAATGGACGCACTTACCTGGTGGACAACCTGAGAAAATTTTTTGTAGCAGATACACAGGGAAGCACCAATTCCTGCTAGTTTCGCATCACATGACTTTTTCAAAATTCTTTTTGCTATCTATATCTACCCATTTTTCTGCTCGCCTATTGCTTTGACTGTATCTTGGATTAGATGTTATAACTTCAGAATCCCATACTTTCTCTGCATAGCTGTTATATTCATAGGAGCTGAACTGAACATGATCATCATGATAGAGGTCCGTGAAAGTGGTTTTATTTTTTGCTAAAATTCCTTTTAAAACTATGTGATTTCGGTGTTATAGAAAATCTTGGCGGTGTTATTATAATGTTACAATTTTTGCGCATTTCTAGGCGTTTTATTATTTTTGGTACACATTTTGTGAATGCTTATACTTTTAGCATTTTACATAACAAGAAAGGCAGTGAAAGAAGCACGCATAACTACACACAATCGGAAACAAAGAAACTTGAACTGGGGGTGTGTCGAAACAAGGTGGTGTCCTTGTGTCCAAGGAGGACCTCCTTGTGTCAAAATGATTTTTTTTTGCATTGAAGCTCGGTGGAGCGCCGAATATCCGACGATCCATCCCCTAATAAGTAGCACCTCCTATCCTTTCTGTTCCTTCCCCCCCTTTCCTCAACTGCTAGCGCTTCCGTTCCCAGCCAGTGGCCGTGTTTAAGTCTACAAAATTGTTACATTAGGCCCACACTTAAGGTTTTCCTGCAACAAGTTATCCAATGACGCTGTCTACTGCGTCGCGGTGAGTCACCGGAATTACTGCTCGGCATTGACGTGTGCGCGCGGGCGCATGAGCTTATATTTCCGCTCTTCCGTGGCCGTGTTAAATTTCTTTCAGCACATTATTGATTCAGAATATCTAATTCTTCAGAAGAGAAAGCGCGTCATTCTAGATATTTCCGAGATTTCAGGATTGATAAATGTGAATCGAAGAGAGAGGCAGTGATTTATTTAACGTCAAATTCCGGCGGAGACATCACTACAGTGCGCGATATTACGCGAATGCGATATGCGCGAGACAAAAGAAGCCAATTTACCTTTGAATCGTAATGAGATAGAGCGAATGAACGTCAGCAGCGTTAAACAATGAAGGCTTAGGCTTTAATCGATTATGACTCTTTACATGTGATTTTTTTCGCTAATTCACGTAAAATTCGCGAAAAAGGCGAAATTTCGTTTTATTTTCCGATTTCGCGTTATTTCGCGATAAGAGCGAATGAACGTCAGCAGCGTTAAACAATGAAGGCTTAGGCTTTAATCGATTATGACTCTTTACATGTGATTTTTTCGCTAATTCACGTAAAATTCGCGAAAAAGGCGAAATTTCATTTTATTTTCCGATTTCGCGATAAGAGCGAATGAACGTCAGCAGCGTTAAACAATGAAGGCTTAGGCTGTAATCGATTATGACTCTTTACATGTGATTTTTTCGCTAATTCACGTAAAATTCGCGAAAAAGGCGAAATTTCATTTTATTTTCCGATTTCGCGTTATTTCGCGATATCGCGTCTCGCGAATTTCACGGATCTCTACTAATTATGTATTTGGCAGGGATTACCAAAAGATGCAAACACAATATCACAAGCAATAATACAGGATTTGTCTGATTTGTTAGGGATGGACAGAATCTCTAACCATTTGCTGTATGCATCATATATACAAGATAGTTCTTTCCACCAAAATCTAAAATATCTATTGATACTTTTTCTCATTTAAGCTGAGGAAGTTCACGTGGGTGTAATTCATTTCTGGGCCTAGCACTTTTATACTTTTCGCACACTCGACACCACTTTACAAGCAGCTCTACATGTTCATTGATTGAAGGCCAATAAAATACCTCTTTAGCCCTCTACTGACATTTCTGAATGCCCATGTGACTAGCATGAACTAATTCCAACATTTTATTCCTCATTGAGTCAGGCACTACTACTCTGATAGCACCTTGTTCCTCATCAATTACCAATACTAATTCATCCTCTACAAAAATTGATCTTTGACCTTCCAATATTTATAGAGATTATCCTGGAGTTGCGTCAACTGTTTAGGCCAGTGTACTTTACAATTCCTTATCAAGCTTTGACATTCCTTGTCTTGGGCTGTTGCCTGCACTAAATCCTGATGAGCTTCCTTGCTCATTGGGAGGCACATGGACAGACTGCGAACAATTTCTTTCATTGTTTCATCGTCTTCAACTTAATCTTTCACAAAGTGTCTTGAAAACACATCTGACATATTCATAAATTTCCCAGGGATATAAGTTACTTTCAAACTATATTTCAATAATTTGATTCCTAATCTCTGCAGTTGCTGTGATCCTATTTTGTGAATTGGTTTATCTAGGATAGTAACTAAAGGCTTGTGGTCTGTCTGGACTTCTATATTGTAACCATATATGAAATTGTGAAACCTTTTGCATGCAAACCACATTGCTAATAGTTCTTTTTCACTTATATTATAATTCGTTTCAATATCGGTGAGACTTCTTGATGCAAAAGCTACAGGATGTCCATTTTGTAGCAAACAACATCCTAACCCTTTCTGTGAGGAGTCTGATTGGATAACTATTTTATTTTCCGAATTAAAATTAGCCAATACTGGGGCATTGGAAATACTCTTTCAATTTCTCTAACACATTAAAATGTATTCTGGTCCAATTCCACTCACTATCATTTTTTAGTAGTTTTCTAGTGGTGCGGTGTGGTCATGTGAGGTACAAACTTCCTCATGTAATTAAACATCCCTTCTTGTAATGATTTAATAATGCACTGTTTACCCCAAGGTTCAATCAACAAACTGACTTTTCATATCTTTTTGTCAGTTTTCAAAGCCTTAAACAAATCAACTGGTAATATATTAATTTGAGAACCTGGGTCTAATTTAATTTTAATAGCAGTCCCTTCTACATTTACTTCTCACATCCTCTCTTTGCCCCCACTTGTTGCATCTATTTTCACCACGTTATTGACTTCAATACCATTGGAATAATATATTGAATATTCATGATCAGCTACATGCTCACTCTCATCTGTAACTTCCACTGATTTTACACTTTTCTTAAGGCCGTTGTACACAGTACAATTTCTTGTACAAGATCTTGTACCATAAATTGAACGGCGAGATTGGACCAAGATATTGTAGAAGAAGTTGGTTCACGGTCGTATACGATCAAAGATTTTCATGCAATTTGTGCACCAATAACATGCGCAGATATCGTTTTCTGTCCAAAAGCTGAATCACGATATCCGATGACGATAGTATTTTGAAAATACTGCCATAGTTACTGGGTTACAATGATTTGCTACCATTAATCCTAGCATTAATAAAATGAAATTTTACAATTGCTTACTTGCACTCTTTCATCGGCTCATGAAACCCATCATTTATCGTCCAAACATCATGTTTTCCCTTGGTGCATATATTTATTTTTGGTTCAATATCGTCATCTTAATTTCATTGAGGTTTAATGTTTGCCAGTGTGTCCAACTAATCTTTTGAGAAATAGAACACTTCCGACGCGACCGACGAATATCACAATATGAAAGCAACAAAGAATATAATATCGAAGCAACAAAGAATATCAGGATATGTACCACAGAAATGGAAGTTTTGCCACGTTTACAGGAATGGAATAAAAGTGATCGCAAACAGAACACCAACCTTACGAATACTAAACGAACGCATCACTACCGTCACATGTGATGCGCAGAAGCTACTGAGTGGATCTTGGACGGGTTCATCCAATAATATATAGCATGATCTAATTTCTTGTACAAGAAATTGTACGAACCCCACGTACACAATACAATTTGCGCATTGTACAAGTTCTTGTACAAGAAATTGTACCGTGTACAATGGCCTTAAAAGGGGCAACAATATTTGAAATGATTTTTCCCTTTATATCTTAAACAAATTTTCCCATAGGCTGGACACTGCCCGTAATTGTGGTTTTTCCCACACTTACTAGATTTAAAAGTGGAAGGTTGTGTATTCTTTTGATTACTATTGGAACTCTTATAATAGGCTATTCCCTTCCTTCGTGCTCCTTGGTTGTTCAGCGCCCAGATCATCAACCTCCTCCTCCTGACGAGGTTGTCAGCCTCCACAGCTTGGAAGATGGTCCTCTCAATAGGTCCCATCTTCTTTGCTGCTTCAGCTAACCAGGCTGCAGAACGGTCGTTGTCGCAGATAACCTCCAATTTGGATTTGCAAACCTGGTCCCTCGGTAGACAGGGAGGTCCTGGTCTTCTGGGACCTCATCCCAGCGTCCTTCCAGTTTCCTCTCTATCCCATCCTGCCATTCCTTTATCATCATCACCTGAGGATACCCTGCTGGGATAATGGCCATTTTCTTTTGGTTCTTGGATGCCTCTGCATATGAGGGCCGAGAACCAGTCTTGGCCCTCTTGGCGTCCTGAACCTTGTTTGTAGGCGTATCCCCTGGGATACGCCTACACTTTTGTATCCCCTTTGTGGCGGAGGTGGGGGGAGTCTCTGTCATCCCCACTCCCCGCTCTGGGGCCCGATCAGCAATGGTTCGCCAGCAGTTCTCCTACTAGCAGGGGGGTCCGCCAGACTCTCACCACGTCCCATCGCTCCCTGCCTTTTCTTCTGCATCCTCTTGGCGGCACCAGTCCACTTTCCCCCCATAGTGAGCCTCTCCATTTTCTGAGAGACGCTCCCTATGATGTTACAAGAGGCCCCCGAGTCAGAGTCTGCCCCTTTGGAGGGGAGCCCTGACTCAGTGCCTCCTTGATAGTTGACTCTGAGGAGTCAGAAAGGTTGCCCACCTCCTCCCCCGAAGGATTGGAGGAGCAACTAATGTAAGTGGGTTTCCCCCTTGGGACCCCCACAGGTAGGGATGGAATAGTGGAGGCTGCATCCTCATTGAGAGCCCTGCAGGGGGTTGTCCAACAGTATCGATTCCTCCACCGGGGAAGTGAGGCTACAAGAGTCCATGTCTAGAGTGTGCTTTTCAGTTTTTTGGATTGGATTCCATATATGGTCCCACGAGTCGCTAGGGAATTAAAGGGTCCACCCACACAGAGCCCCACATGCATGGGTAAGGCTAAATAAACCCGGATGTCACCCGGTATCCTGAGTCTCTCTGTTAGTGACTCCTTACCCTCTGCCCTGCAGCTGTGGTCACCCTTGGCACGGAGACACACCATGGTGATGGGAGCTGTTTATTGACCGCCAGGTCTAGATCCGTCATGTTCAGCAATACCAGGGTCACCTCAAAGAGGATGTGGCTATTCACCACGCATCCACGCATGACGGTCTTGGTGGTCCCTTCATTAACCTCTTCATATTAATGAAATTCTTCTCTTTAACATCCCTCACATCTTGTTCCATGTGTCTCATACTAGGCCTGCCTTTTCCATTCTTCCCATTCATTTCTCCTTTAATGATCATCTTCATCAGGACACTGTAAGATATAACTGATTAAGTTGTCATGTCTTCTTTTTAGTTTTCAGCAGACTTCTATTTTCTCCCACTCTTCTTAGGACTTCCTCATTATCGGTTGATCCATTTTATCTTCTTTCTCCTCTTTCATTTCGGTTTCCCAATCAACGAAGGTACTCCGGCTATTGCCCACTTTAAAGAGTTTTGTGACCGCCACCTAGAAGATATGGATCGTCCCATCTCAGTCACAGAAAGTGATGTGAAGAAGGCCTTTTCTGGCAAGAAGAACTTCACTGCTCCAGGAATGGACGCAGTGAATAACTTCTGGTGGAAAAAGTTCTCTTCCACACACAAACACCTGGCCAGAATCTTCAGATCCTTCCTGTCAGGTATGGAGCCAATTCCGTCCTGGCTGACTGAGGGGCGAACGGTCCTAATACTGAAAAAGGGAGACTTGTCCGATCCGAAGAATTACCGCCCTATAACCTGTCTCAACACTGTATACAAGATGAAATGAATGGTGGAGGCTGATACTTTGTGGAAATCCATTGTAGGACATGAATTAAAATTACTTTGCAACTATTCCACATAAAAATTTATTTCGAACGAGTCAACATGTTTCACTGCACTGCAGTATCATCAGGACTAACATAGAAGTTAAACATGCCAGAATATATAGTCACGTAAGAAGGGTGGGGGTGGTGGGTGAATATTGTCCTCTGGGCTAGTCTAGCCACTCTAGACGAAGAACTCGTTCGTACGTTGACAAACTTCGGGATGAGGTTCCTTGATAGACATTCACTGTTAAAATGGATGTTTATCATAGCGATTCTGTATTTCACGGTTAACTTCTTGTATAACTTTGCCTGTACAGCTGTGCTGGCTGATTTCATGAAATGAATGGTGGAGGCTAATACTTTGGACCTCTAGAGTGGACATCACCAAGGTAAAGAGTAGTTATGGCCACAGGACTAAATATTCTGAGCAAATTAAACCTGATAGGAAATATCCATGATAATTGGATTAGATTCAAGCGTCATTTCGAAATTTATTTGGGCGCTAGTGGCATAGAAAAGACCCAAGCTACAGTAGCCACTTAGTCAGCTGCTGAGAAGAAGGTGTATAGTGAACTACCTGCAAAGACATTATTAAATATTGCTGGAGAAGAGGCCACAGACTTAGCAGTGACTTCTGACCTAGATGAAGGAGAGCAGTATGATTATGATGCATTAATCGTACAGTTTGAAATGAATCCTAAGCCTAAGAGGAATTAGACCTATGAGAGGCATAAATTTAACAAAATAAAGCAGCAAGAGGGAGAAATGTTCAGCCACTTTCTCACGGAACTTAAAAAACAAGTAAAAAACTGTGGATATGGTGATCAGAAAGATAGTATTGTTCGTAATCGAATCATAGAAGGAGTCTGGGACACTAGACGCAGTGAAGCTCTTCTGCATGTACCAAACCTCAAGCTGGACCAGGCAGTAGCAGATTGCTTGGCAGCCGAGCAATCCAAGGCTCAGGTCAAGGAGATCCAGGCAAATAAGAGTGAGGTACAGCAGACAACTGGGGGTAAGGGGTCAGTGACTCCAGGGTGGGACAAGGGCAGAACATGCCCATGACCACAAACCCTTTGATAAGGGTTGACAGCCAATAAAATTGAAAAATAGAGACTTAAACTGTAGTATAGTAATAGCTGTTTTGGCAGGTTTCACTGTATTTTATTTTTCAATTTTATTGGCTGTCAACCCTTATCAAAGGGTTTGTGGTGACTTAAAATTAGCTGGAATGTCTGTACCAGGATACCTAAGCCAACTGGTGTATTCAGTGAAAAATTAACATCAAACAACCTTTTGTTTAGGTATTTCAAATCTGTGCTTTCAACCATTTTCTTCTTTGGTCAACAATCCAAGGATTGGTTTGATGCAGCCCTCCACTTGATTCTTCTATCAGCCAACCTCTTCATACTAATGAAATTCTTCTCTTTAACATCCCTCACATCTTGTTCCATGTGTCTCATACTAGGCCTGCCTTTTCCATTCTTCCCGTTCATTTCTCCTTTGATGATCATCTTCATCAGGACACTGTAAGATATAACTGATTAAGTTGTCATGTCTTCTTTTTAGTTTTCAGCAGACTTCTATTTTCTCCCACTCTTCTTAGGACTTCCTCGTTATCGGTTGATCCATTTTATCTTCATCATTCTTCTGTAGCACCACATTTCAAATGCTTCCCCCCTTTTCTACTCCACTGCTGTCATCATCCATGCCTCACTGCCGTAAAGAAACATCCTTCCTTTGCTTTCCTCTTTGATCTCTTTTGTGCTGAGATTGTTTCCATTGTATAATTTTTAATCCAGATGTTCTTTCTATCTTTTTGTTGTCTTCATTTTCAATCAAAAGTTCTCCATTTTTGTCCCTCAAACAATTGCATCATACACTCTGTTCCTCGAATTGGTTCCTCAATATCCTGTAGGCAGCTTCCACCTTTCCAAGTGCAAGGTTGTTTTGTACATCTTCTCATAGATTCTTCATCCACATTTCTTTGGATTCTCTAGCTTTCCTTCAGTTTCTGCATTCTTGTACTTCCTTCTTTCTTCAATCATGTCTAAGACTTCTTCTGTAATCCATGGCTTCTTCTTGACAACTTACGGCTCTCTAGTCCACATATAATGTTATCCCAATGATCTTCCACTAATTTCTCAGTCAGGTCCTTTCCTATGTTGTTTCGCACTGCTTTTTGAAATACCTGCTGATGTGGAGCCTCCTTAAGTCTTTCTATTTGCCAAATGTTCTTCAATTTCTGGAATTTTAGATGCCATTTCATCATCACTAAATTATGATCTCTGTCAATGTCTACCCCAAGGTAGCTTGTGTAGCCCTTCTCCTGGTTCCGTACTCTCTGCTCCACTAAAATGTAGTGTATTTGATATCTTCTTGTCTTCTGGTGTTTTCCATGTGCATCTTCTTCAGTTGTGATTTTTAATCATTATGTTGGCAACCACTAACTTATGTTCTGTGCAGAACTCCAGTAGTCTTTCTCCTCTTTCATTTCGGTTTCCCAATCCATATTTTCCAGTTATTCTTCCATCTTGACCTTCACTGATGGCAGCGTTCAAGTCTTCTAAAATAATAAGGTTTTCTTCTCCTATTACATGTTTTGTTACTTACGTGTTATTTTCATAGATGTCTTCCACTTCTTCATCTTCATACTCCATCGTAGACATGTAAATCTGAGCCACTAAAGTATCTACTGGTTTGGTCTTTATCTTCACCATTATTATCCTTTCATTGTAATTGCTTTCAACCATGTGGAAAAAACTCTGTGCAATTTGTAGAAGGTCTATGAAGCTACAGAAGGGATTTCTTCAACAGTAATAGATGATTTTCGTGTTGGAGAGCAAGTAATTTTAGCAGTAATAAGTGAGATGAATTAGATGTCACTTGATCTGGGTCAAGATCATTTAGGATTCCTTATGCCTGGCATGACAGCATGTGAACCAAAACATAATGGACAAAGGGAAATTAATAAAATCCCATTACTAGCATGGTATCATACTTTTCAAGGGATAGAATATAGCATTCTTTCTTAGAATCATTTTCATGTGGCTAGTATGGGAGATTCATTTCAGCTATGAGCATTGATTGCATAGTATTTATGAATTAGGCTATTTGCACAAGAGCTTCTCAAAAGAAGGTTACCAACCTGTCAATTAAGCATTAATTAAATTAACCTGCTGTGTAATGTAATAAGATATCTCAGACAATGTTACTGGTTAGTGACCCATCACCTACCAGTCTTCATGAGAAGCTGTTAGTGACTCAGCTGCTGCTATTATTTTTCAGTGCTATTACATATAATGAAAGATGCTACCATTACCAGCTTAAGTTTGAATTCAGTTGCTTTGTGTGTGGATGGACTGACTTCCGTACAAAGTTAAATGAATATAATGAATTTCTAATATGGAAGGATTCAATCTTATCTTTGCTATCTGTAAGTTCCTTCCATGGATTAGGTAAATACAGTAAAAAAATTTTGTGATTCATCATTACAAGTAAGATTACCCATATAAAACGAAATGTGTTGAAAGTCCCTTGAGCCAGTGTTGAAACTGTGATGAAATGCTCTAAACTTTGTTGAAACCAACTTGAACTCTGTTGATCTCTCTTGTTCCTTGGGCACAAGCATTTAACCCTGTTGAAACTCTCTTGAAATCTGTCTTGATCTCTCTTGAAAATAGCTCTGTTGAACTGCCTTGTTTTTAAGTGTCTTGCAACTACCTTGAAGTGCATTGAAACTCACATGTACTCAATTCACCATCATTTCACTGTTGAAACTCTCTTGAAATCTGTCTTGATCTCTCTTGAAAATAGCTCTGTTGAACTTTCTTGTTTTTAAGTGTCTTTTAACTACCTTGAAGTGCGTTGAAACTCACTTGTACTTAATGCAGCATCTCTTTTGAAACACTGTTGTTCTTAATTCCGTGTCTCAGCCAGATATGTTCCAACATCTGTTGGTGTTTATCGTAACAAAAGGACATCTTCTTCGATGCTCAATTACTCTCTCGCCATTAACATAATTTGTTCTACCCATATAGCTTACCTTAGGTACCCGTAAGCTCTATGGTTCTACCCCGTACTCTCCTAATTCAGCCCAGACCCTTCCCTTGTAAAAACAGAATTCCTACTCTTCCCATTAGTTTTTCCTACCAGGGACTCCTCCAATTAATTTTTTTTCCTTCTCATGATGTATCAACCTTTTCCTAAATATGCTTGGAGTTGGAATATGATTTGTTCCACTAAGTCAGTGGTGGAAAATGAAAAAGTGGAGTAGTGTCGGAAAATTTAAAAATCTACAAACATTTTAGTGCATAAATTTATTTTTAGTGCATAAATTCCATCACCTATATCCCTTAAGGGATAAAGGTGTTGGAAAGTCTGCCAAGAGTTACGCAAGCCAGAAAAGGTTGAAAACCACCTGTTCTATAGTTATTACCCTTCTATCTACTTTTCCATTTAATTGCAGAGATACTCCATTATTACTTTAGTCCTTGCTCCCCTGCCATCACCCTTGGCAGTAATAGGTCAACCAATTTATATAAGACTTATTCAGAGTCAACTTTTTTGTAAAAATATTTTAATAAAAATAGAAAACTCATGGTATGAACACATATCATTCTGCCTTCACATGGTTTATACGTGGCGAGCAGTATTATCTTCCTGCTATCGCTGAACAAACACAAACATTTCTTCACTTCGGACCTGAAGATGCCGACTGGAATGCCAGCAAAACTGTCGTCCAGCAGGATGAATCAACGCTAGAGGAACCCGCAAACCCTTGAGACACAGACATTTGTTTTGTAGTTAACATGAATACTTGTGCTATATTTAGACTCCAAAGCTTCAAAAATAAATAGATTATCTGGAATAGACTGAATGACATTTTTGCGACATTTTTTTTGCAACAGCAATATAAATTGCCTCACAAACACAGTCGAAATTGCACCGATATAACTTAATTTAACAAAAACATTACTTCTGTTTTGGTAATCTTTGTTGCATCAGAGGAATTTCACATAAAGCCATGGCGAGCTTTGATTATGTACAACGTTTTGCGGAGAGAGTGGAAAGGCGATAGTGCCAATATCTTTCGTAAAAAACTTCAATAAAAAATAATGGAGTCCAAAAACACTGGGCCCCAAGTTTACAGAAGTAGCATGGAGGACGATTGCCCAAGGAAAAAGGGGGATCGGGTTGGTGTGGTGGCTAGAGTACTGGTCTCCCATCCCAAGAGCCCGGGTTCGAATCCCGGCAGTGGTGGATTTTTCATTGGAAATCCGGTCCTCACTTGAGTGCCTAGTGGAGGGCATTTCAAGTACAGTACTCCGTCCGTCGGCCGATGCTGGGTTTCTCTCCACCCTTCCTCCGTTCCCTAAAAACTCCTACCATTACCCAATTACCCACCTATATGGCACAAATGACCTCAGCTGTCAGTCGCCTCCCCTAAATAACCTAACCAACCCAAGGAAAAAGCTACAGCGAGAGGTGAAAACCCCAGAGTACGACAAATTTCACGCCTTAACCAGTGCCAACGCTTGTGGATATTGCTTTCTTTTATCCGCTTCAACATGTTGATCCTCTAAAATTTTAGTGGACTCCGATATCGCCACCATTTGCAGATCCACTAAAATTTTTGTGGATGCCGAAACCGCCACTAATTGTGGATCCACTAATAGTGGATTTTTACCCATGGGTATGATATACCTACATTATATATGTGTGAGATTCGTGATCTTGAAAAGCGATTGAACATTAGTCCACGGATGATTTTTTTCAGTCCTTCGTGGACGGTATCGAACTTAGGGAAAGTACTGGTGCACTCGCCAGAAAAGAGATTCTCAGCCGGACGAAACTCTTATTTATCTCTCCTGGAGTTCAAAGAATATACGTTATGTATATTCATAATGGTCGTGCTAATTTTTATCCACAAAATGGTTATTGGAGAAATGTTTTATCGGTGCCAATTACCCATGTCAATCTTTTAGTAAAGTTAGTTATCACAAACAACTTAATGCCAGCCAGCAGCTGTATATATATGGCTTTCCAGTCTCCCAGATTTAAAATGTGTCAGGTCACTTAGCAAAGGATGATAGGATAGGCAGGGCTTAAGTGTAGGTAGTTAGGTAATTGTAGTTGTATGCACGAGAAGTTAATCTTGTGTACCATATATTATGCAAGCATACTGCATCTACCTCTAACCTTATTATTTTTAAATTATGAATCCCAACACATAATTTCAAGAGAGTCCCAACACAAACTTTCAAGAGAGTCCCAACACAATTTCATGAGTGTCCCAGATCAGAATTTCAAGTGTGTCCCAACACAGAATTTCAAGGAAGATTCAATAGAGTCTGTGTTGGAATCCTGTTTCAATTTTCAAGGGAGTTACAAGAGTGGTTCAACACAGTTATTTCAAGACTGTTTCAAGGCAGATTCTTCCACTAGTGTAGTTAAATGCAGCTCTTTACCTGATTCTTTCCCTAACCTCATCCTATTGGCATACTATTTATTTTGTTATATATTTTATAACTTGATTCATGTATTTTATATGAGACCATCCTTTGCCATTCTCCCCATTCTCTTTTATTTTGACAACTGCCATCATCAGACCATAATGCCTTAAGATGCAGGTGATTAGGTCATTTTCTTTTCAAAGAGCTTCTCACAATTCTCTTTTCTCTCACTCTTCTCATGAATTCCCCATTTGTCACTCAGTCATTTAATGTTATTTTCATCTTATTTTATAGTTTTTTGGAGGTATAGACATTGATAACTATGGAAAATGGTTCACAACCATGTCCTATTCCTTTCTTTATTCTATTTTATTTACAGCATAATTCCAGATTAAATTCCAGATTCTACTAACTAGCTTTTACCTACTTGTGGATTAATATCCTGATGTTGCAGGATACTCCAATTTCCTAGAGAATTCGGAGCATTTAATTTCAATCAACATTTTCAAAATTCTCCTCCAAATCCAAAACAAATGTGGCTTTCCTCTTCATTATTTTCGTTGTAAGTAGTTAAGGGCCAAAATTGTTTTTCTTGTACCATTTCTTATCTTGAATCATAAATGGTTTTCATCCAGGAACCATTATAGAAAAGAGTTGAAGAGAAATCTCATTAAAAGTCTGAATCAAAATGCTGTGTTATTGGACACATCTTGATACATGATAATAATCTCTTGAAGAGTCAGTGATGGAAATGATTTGTAAGAACTGGAGAGGAAGGGAAAACTATTTTCTCTAAAATGTTACCTGATATCCTTTGCTTGAGCCTTGAATGTATCGATGGTTCTTCAAATTGAAATAATTCCAGAATGTTGGGATTGGACAAATTTTACGGTGTGGATGATTGATATTAGAAAATAACAAAAAACTGGAATTTACAGCTTAAAGTTGTTTTGGAAATACTGATTGAATGGAAATAATTATTCATTTGTGAGCTTTTATATTTTTAAGTTCTTGCATATTAGAGTTTTAAAGTTTTGTAGGCCATTTCACCCTTTCGCTGCACATTTCATTTTTAACACAGTTCTTAATGAAATGTCATTTAAACATTGAAAAATCACAATAGTAAAGGCTGGAACCTAATCAACATAATGCGTAACGTGAGATATGTGCGTGGGAGATGGTCATCTTCCATCTCTCACGTTTCACATGCACGGAAAACCAATGAAAACTGTCCGAGGAGTTGGCAATAAGGAGCCACCTGTGGGGAGTTATTGAAGTTACAAATGGATGCCTGCCTCTTCTGAACTAAATTTTAGTCTCAAACATTGTAAAACTTATTTCTGTCTTTTATTTTAGCATAGGGAATTCCCTGACTCTTTTCTAATGAGGTAATCAATGAATGGAGGTAACTAATGACATGAAAAAGCTTGTTTGCCATTGTTGACATTGAAGATAGTGAACATTTCGTTAGGAAGGATTACACATGGTTTTCACAAATTATTTTTTGTGAATTGTAAGAAACTTAAATGATCTGGTAACTTCATCAACGGCATGGAATACGTAAGTACCTCTACATTCTTGAAAATTATTGTGAGCTCCTGTTTACATTTGCTACAGATTTCCTTTGCATCATATTTCATCACTCAATTGTTCCGGATTCGCGAGTTGCATATGTTGATTGTGTCCGCTAGAGAAAAAGGTTCCTGTTTCACGTAAACATCTCATGTCACCCGTTAAGTTGATTGTGTCCCAGCCTTAACCCATTTTTTCCCAAGGCATGAAGGAATTATTTTTTCTCCATCTACTAGATAGTAAGTACTAATTGGGGTATACATTAACAAAGTATAGTGCGATATTGTTCATAACAGTAATAGTTAAGACAAAAAAATTGCATTTCTGCAACATTGAGCAGAAATGGGGTTACCTTGGCCAAAATTCAAACTATACTTCAGGTGTCAGAATGAAACATTTTTTTACTTTGGATTCACCAGTAATTCAAAAATAATGAAATAAAATTTAGAGACATATATGTATATGTATTTCCAATATTTTGTCCTATCACTCCTATTTCACAATTCCTCGTGGAATGTTTTGAAAGAAGTTAGAAGAAGAAGTGCAAAGGAATGTTACAATTCATACAGATAAATACACTTTGTGATTTGCAAAGCCTACATTTATGTCTGCTGTTGTTTTCAGTCCGAGTATTGATGTGACCCACTCCATTCTTTCAAATATCACCTGGAAGATAACCTTTTTGTGTTCAACCCAAGTCCACTTTACTTGTTGCATCACATTTCTCATCTTCATAACTAATGCACCTTATAGTTCTGGGAATGACTTCCTCTAGATCAATTTTCTGAAGTAATGATAGTATATCATTGCTCTTGAAATCAAGCTGTGAAAATTTCCAGCCAGTAACCATTGGAAAAGTTTCCATGCCATGACAGTCGTCATATCCAGAGCATTTATGAACCAGGCCACAACCATTTTTTCCCCTTTGTCTTTATTGTGTAATTTGAAACACTATTCTTGTGGAGATCTACTCCACGCATGCATGGTTATATTCATTTTTTTACCTGTGGCTGGGGTATGGAAATGTGTTTTTGCTGAGTGTGATCCCATCATTTGGCTAGCTTCAAGGCTTCAAGGGAAGTAAAAACCCACGGTTCGTAGCAACTGTAACAACAGATTTATCAAACCTTCAAACGACAAATATTTCATTTTTTTGTCAAAGGTGTGAAAATCTCTTCTTTTGTCCTCTTTTTTATTGATTTATTTTGGGGTGACAAATAGCATTTAGAAACTATTTCCCCTAACTGTCCCTTTTGATAAATATCCCCTCTCACATAAGAGGCACTAGAGGCTATGGCTCCTAAAAAAAATTATCAAAAAACAATCTATGCTCTCCAGGTGAAGAAACAACCGAGAGAAAATCAAGCACTGCCTTTTCTCCCAACCCTAGTTCTTTCCCACTGTTCACATTTGTTTTGTACTTGTAACCTGCTCCAGCATAAAGTTTGAAGTGAAATACATAAACACTAGCTGACGCTATGACATTATATCTTGAACCCAAATTGAATGGGTGAACATCTGAATCGAATGAGTGAACACCTTTATGAACATTTTTCTCGAATGTCATCCGAAGTAAGGCACCATCTGCACATCAATGGATAGTTCATGTGCAAATATTCCAAATTTGGAAAATTTTCAATTTGGTTTGACAAATTAAGGTCTCAGTTTTCGAAATTTTTCATTTACATCGAGATAATCACTGTCTGCAAGGTGTACCTAAAAGTTAATTTTCATTTTACTCTCTAGCTAAGGTTGCAGGTATCAGATATATTGGTGTATCAAATGCACTTTTCCCAAGATTTTGAATACTTCCAGAGATTTCTTCACCTGAGGAAATTGTTGTTATTTGGAAACGAAAATTAACAATTTGAAATTATTTATGCTTAATAACTGTATGAATTCATCCTAATATACTGTGATTGCTCATCCTGGATAAAATGCTGCATTTTTTAAAAATCCCCTGTCATCTCTGTAATATTTTTTAGGATCCAACTCAGGAATTCTTCCGGAAAGTTGGGATAGGATTTGTCTCTGGCACTCTAGCATCCTGCATCAATATTCCTTTTGATGTGGCTAAGAGCCGAATTCAGGGCCCACAGCCAGCACCTAATCAAGTGAAGTATTATGGAACTTTTCAGTCATTATCACTTGTGTATCGGGAAGAAGGGTAAGTTTGTCTTTTCTTCTGTGAATTTTTTTGGGGACATTACTGTAAGTAATTTATTCACTGCATTTTCTATCATGCATGATGTACACTAGTTTTAGAACTTAATTTTTTTAAACCAATAAACTGTAAACTTTTGTAAACTAATTAAAATAATGTTTATGTTATGCTAAGGAGAGATTTTGCCTGTTGATGTAAACAAAATATGGCAAATTAAGCTAACATAGTGAATATTTAAAAGGAAACACATTCAGAAATCAGTTTGCTATCTTCAACAGACTGAATTTGGCTTAGTGCCTACTGATTAGGATACAGTTATTTACCATTCTTATACTGGGAAAAATTACATCTATGTGCTATAAATTATGTTAAATTGGAAGGTAGTTGTGTAATTCTGGTGAAATAGAAAAAGAATAAAATAATTAAGATTGACCGGAAAAAACTGGTCCTGCAGAAATGCAGGACAGTTTAATGTATTATAACCTCTTGCTTAGGAGTGGCTAAAAACTAAGGGGCTAGCTCGGAGGTGAAATTATACTGAGATAACTGATAGTAGTTGGTCCCAAATTGAAACTGAAGTTCCTGAGCATGACACACAAACTGAGCGTAATTAGTTTTTTTGACCAAATTTTTCCAAAAAAATGTGAGTGGAAAATTCATGAGTAACACTTTTAAAGTCTTCTCATTCACTTCAGCTTTACATATTTATAGTGTTACAGTTGGCCAAAATTTTTTAGCGAAGTTATGTTAGTATGTGGCCAGTACCATATTTACGGACAGTTTTCGTATATTTTTTAAGGGTAAATTCATATTATACTTTTCTAAAGATGTTCTGTAGCTTATTGATGGGAGGTAATACAATAATTTCTTCGTATTGTATTACTTTTTTACGTATTCCAAATTTTGGAAATAATTTAAATATTTAATTAATTACTAACTCTAAATTTTTTGTGTAGCCAAACTTGATTTTTTCCTATAGGTATTTCATATTTGCCTTCATAAATATTACCTCTTTTACACAAACCTATGTACATACTTAAGTACCTTCTTGCATGCTATTGCATCATATTAAAATACCACCTCACATACTATCAAAACGTAAGATTAACATTATTCTCTTTTAAGTGATGCATGCTTCACTCAGGGAAGCAGTAGATATTAAGACTTGACTTTGGCTAAATATTACCTAACTTGTAATCATGCTACAGTTATTAATTATAGCAACAATTCCATAAATGATCTTAGTAATCAATGAATATGCCTTTTATGAGGTAATGCTTGACCCTGGTCATTGTTTTTTGTCCTGTCTAGGAATAGCAACTTTTATCAAAGACATTTTACCAGCTCTACCCATGAACATTTCTGTTCACTGTTACACACATTTATGGAAGGGTAGTCAAAACATTGGTTTAAGTATTTTCATGATAGGAAGTTAAGAAATGATGGTGTCATTGTAGAAAAAAATATTATAACTGTCCTTCAGTAGAAAATTTTGGAGCTAAGGCATCATTGAGGCAATATTCCAATATAAGATTTCAGTCCCAAAGGTAGAAGTCGAAGTTTACAAAACTACGTTGAAAAAAACAAAACAAGTGACAGTGGGTCCACAAACCAGACAAATATGTAGTGAGCTGTAACTGGGCAGAGAAAAATGTAGAACCATTGCATTCCTATCTGTCCGAATCAATCCAATCCATTTCTCCTATTCCACTATCCATTTATGCAAAGGGATTGCAATCACATTGTAGGTTATGAATTTTAGGGAGTTATGTGCCATATCTTCTACTGTAATGACTTCTAGTGCCAGCTGAGCAAATGTTTTGGTAATAATGCCCTTGTGCCCGGCTAAGTTTGTATTCATTAACAAAACAAAGTCTCACATTTAATGACTTACTTTTCCCAGTCATGAATTTGACTCTATGAGTGAACTGAATTCAGGAGTAACAGAAGCGGGAGAAAAATAAGAAAGCTATGGTAGGTGCATGAACTATGGTGAAATCCACAAGCCCACTTACTGGTATACCCGGAATGTAGAATATGCACACTTGATGCATCGGGAGGAACTTTTTTTTTTGTTGTAATGCAAATAACAGATGTCATCAGCACAAGCTTCTGAACATGCAATGTGCTGCATATGTTTCCAGTTGCCTCTTTCGGGAGCCGCTGGCTGTGGAGCTTTTGTTATTCAAGCTTTCGCATCTATCAGGGCTGCATCATCAGGGTTAAAATAATGAAGACGAAGTCTCTGCTATATAATGGGGATATATCTGCTATATATGTCCCCTTCCTTTCCGTCCTTAGCCTTATTTGATGTTGTTTCTCATAGGCAATTTCCCCATTCACGTCAGAAGGCGATGACTCAGCCTGGACCCTGGGTGTTTTGTAGGACTTTGCCTAGGGTAGTGGATGAAGAAGTCTCTTCTGTGCGGTGATGTGTTTAATGCCATTGTCATGGACGTATATCTATTTTGACCGCCTACCATATTATTCTCGGGTAGTAGCGAGGTTCTTTTGCTATTACTCCTGCCTTTTCCGGTTAAATATAATGCACTACGCCTGGACATCTGGAGGATGCAAGTTCTGTGACAGCGTATTCATTTATGCTCCCATGGATGACTGCTCTCCGGTGCTCTTTCAGCCTGCATGACACCCTGACATGCAACATGAGAATGCCCTGACATGCCACAGAGCGGCAATCAGGGCTTTCGCAGAATCTGTGCTTTCAATAGGGTAGTTTCCTTCAACAAAGAAAACAGACTTCATTAATTGCGATTTGTGCCCTGCCATAAATGTATTTAATTTACGCAAAAAGTTTGTATTGAGAAATCCCAGTTTACTAGAGAATTAAATGTTAATTTTAAGGCCATTTGAAAAGGCTCTGAAATGGCGGGGTGCGCTGCCTTCATGCTGACGTAACAGGTATGTAGTTTACGTTGCGAAGCATAGGAAAATTCGTCTCCTGAACTTACCGTTGTATTTCAGGGCCCCTTAGCTCTAGTGAAAATTTATTAGTATTAACCTGTAAAAACTATCAATGTTGGAAAAGAATTCTCAGTTAAACATGGTATTATTAGTCATTTTATAGGCTCAAGGACGTCCTGCTCGCTGTCTTCTGCTACGACGAAGCATGGCGTGAAGGTCGTGCGGCGATAGGCGAACTACATGATATGCTTGTGAAAGGAATACTAACTGATTTTAAATGAATCAACTGCATAAGTAATGTTAAATAAATAAATAAAAGTTAATTATAATTAATTAACGGAATAAATATGCCTCCAATACTTGTTCATAAGCTTTAACGGAGTGCGGCGTCTATTTGGAAGCGCCCGCAGCACCACCTGGTGGCAGGTAGAGGAAATAGTTTGACGTCACGCGTAGGATTAACCGGCATGCAATAGTTTGCCGTCGCGTTTTCGCGCCATTGATTTTTTTCACTTTTTAATTAATGAGGAAAAATACTTAACGTCATTTAAAAATCGAACGGCTTAAAACACGTACTCCAGAGGTTATAAACTTTCGATCAAAACAATAAAAAAATAATAGGAAACTACCCTATTATGATCGCGGGCAGTGGCAGTAAAGCTGAATTGAAAGGAACGCAAGGATTTTCATGTGCTGAGGATTTAAGTGACTCGGATTATCAAGGATTCGAGGAAAGAGGTATTATTCGAGGGATTCGAATGTCCCGTCCCTAGTAAAAATAATGAGTAGCATGATATATTTTAGGGAGACTTCCAGTCAATTGGAATTCCCATTCACTAAGATCTCAAGGTTACAGGTATAGTGTACACGTTCGTGATCACACATTGCTCAAAAATAGGGAAAATTGAACAAGTATGGCAGTTTGCTTGTGGTTCCATCATGATGTAATGACCAATTTCTCAAGTCAATTTCACTTTTTAATTAATTATATTTGTCATTTTACATATTCTTTATTTTTTTTAAATTATAAAGACATGTATAACAATGGAAAATAGTCTGTGTCACCCAAAATTTTTGAATCAGGTTGCTTTCTGATCAGGTTTCTGGTACACCAAACCAAAAATCAGATCAGGTAAATCCGATTTTTGGTTTGGTGTACCAGAGGTGAGATCACGGATCTGTCATTGCATTTTCACTATCGTACATGGACTCATGGAAGAACACTGCTCAGAGTGAGTGTTCTAATGATTCTCTTCACTAACTGAGAATTGTTATTTGAAGTGCAGGGAAAAATAAAAAAAAAATTGACAAATTTTCCAAACCTTAAACACTAACACAACTGTACGCATTATTTAGACTCTTAAGTTAATAGAAAGCAGCCTTCAATGACCTATGCATGCCGACAACTAAAACAAAATAGCATAAAAGATGCCTAAAGAATATGAAAACAAAATTATTCAGTTTCATATATGTTATTGATACAAGAAAAAGGGAAAATATTTGAATATGAGGTCCCAATAGTGTTAAATGTCAACATTGAACCCTCAAAGAAAACAGTAGATTCTTAAAATTCCAATTTGTTATTGTTAATACTTGGTGACGTGGGAAAACACATCACACATTCGAGTCATCTCTGTTTGTCAATGGAACAAATTTGCAATATCTTTTGATTTTCTAAAGGAAAACCTTGTCAGATTAAAAACACTAAAAATGTAGAGAATAATTATTGTTTTAGAGATGCATGTTAAAAAGGGGTGATGGTCCTGTACACCCATGCGAGCTATATGCAGGCAAATGTGGTTATTATTGATGGACACTTGGCCATGTGTTATTATTGTTGTCTGGTCTTTTAATGAAGCTATAAATATCAAAACCAATGTTGTCACTCCATGGAGTTTGTTAGTGTATTTTTCATTGAATTGAGGTAGTGTTGCTGAGGGTAATCAATCATCTTGAAATGTTGTAAGGTGAAGGTAAAACACTCATATCAATTAATCAGGTTCCTCAGAAATTAAATTATTGTTTATTGATACTATTCTCAAAATTCCTATCCCTAACTATTTGGCCACTCATTGTTCATGAAAATATATTGTAAAACACATTGTCTATCCTTACCTTGGCAATCCATTTTAATTTGATTCGAGGTGTTGGCTGTGATTTCATTCAAAGCATGTGGAAGGGTTATTGTTTTTGAAAAGTCATTCCTGCTTTATTTGTATTTGATTACAGTTCATCAATTTTTTCGGCTGATAATTTGTATCACATCTGCAAAAGCTGATAAGTTACAGTGATAATACTTTTGGCTTTGAAGGCTTTCATATATTAGGAAACAAAAGAAGGAAGGGAGGGGGGCAACCATTATTAAAGTTACTGACGGAAAGGTCTAGTGTTCCATAATCCTGGGAAACAGAGAATGAATTTACAATGATACACTATAAATTCATCCTTTATTTGATTGATAATTGGTAAAAAAAATTAAGTATTGAGAAATAAATAAGGTATTTGTAAAGTATATTTGCAGAGGAAAGTGGAGGTTTATTGACAGCCTTATGAAATTTACGGGTTCTAAGAGAATACTACTGAGCATTATAGAGAGGGAAGGGGAGATGAAAAAAGTTGATGTAGTATTACATAAAACAGTAAGTCCTCGACATACGCGGATGTTCAGTTATGCCTGTGTTAAGGTCTGCACAAACTGGCATGGGGCCCAGGAGTGAAATTGCTGGACAAAATCTCTCGGCGGAATACCAGTACGCGCAAACCGACACGAATCCCACCTGGCCGAATGCGGACCCACCGTGAATATAATTCAGTTCGCTGCATGCTGTGTTTCCCTCATGCTGCGACTAGTCTTGCACAGAATTACTGTGAGAAATGTCAACAGAGGAGTTCATTGTAGCGGTTAACAAGTATCCGTTACTCAATCCAAAAATCATTGAAAATGATTAGATCAAATACTTATAAATATATAAGCACACTTATGAACAATAATTGCAAATATTTTTTTAAAATTAGAAAGTATTGCTTGCTAATATTCCTTTCTCGGATTTTGTCTTCTGCCAATGCGATTACAAAGAGAGCTTCATCTTTTTCAGATGACATATCCATAGTCTTAATACTGAAGCAGAAGTACTGATGCCCGCACGTGCCCTGAAGTCCCACCAATGTATCGCTTTGGTCTGAGGGACATTAAGTTCACCCTGCTGGTGAATTTTGCTCCCGCGTCCTGCTTTTGCATCCCGTGCCGGTGTGTTCAGACCTTATGTTTGCGTTTTCTCCACGTTTATGTTGCCACGTAAGATACACTGGTGACAACCCGGACTCATTGTCAAGCGTGCAAGAGTTTATGCCAAATATGGGCATTCGGAATGCTCACTCTAGTTAAGGTCATTACATAGTTTGATAGGTGATGATTTGATCATGGTGATGATGAAAAAGTCTATAATGTGATCACCTTTTTCCTTTTCATCATATTCACTGAAGCCTCCCTAGGCCTCTCGCAACACTGCTGAATTTTCAACCTTGTTTTTACTTTTAAGTCTATAAGTCCGTGGACTTCACATACAATAATTCTTCCCTGCGAGACATCATATAAATAAATGCACGTCAAACATTAACACAAAGCAGCCACAATCAATACCCATTCACACCAGTAAGTGAGAGAAAACAGACTGGATTTGCAAACAGATGGCGTCAAATGCAGCGTCGCATCTGGCAGTCCTCGGTATGAGGAGCATACATTGGCTATTTGTTCTTTTGCGCCATAAATGACATGCAGCGCTTTGAAATCCATCGCTGGTCAAAAGCCTGGCCGGCTTCACAAGAATCTATGTGTTTGACCTTTACTAGCCGCGTATGTCACGACTACAGAAACCCGAAGAAAACATAAGCCTGTCACCAGCCTTACATAAATGTTTTTTTTTGGTGTAGTTTGACCATCCCGCATACGTTGACGCATAGTTAACTATCTACTCCATAGATGACATCTGTTGTCCATCACAATAAAAAAAGAACATATTTTGAGTATTACACTTACTTCATATTTAAATATCCAAAGAAATAAAGATTGGATTTGTTTTACTCTCGGAATTGTCATATTATGGTAACTTAGCGGCCTCTCAAAAGATGGCATTTTCTGTAATAGTCGCCGATTGCCACCAACCGCGGTAAAAGCAGCAATGCTAATGGTTCAAAAATGGATAGGTAAGTTGTTGCGTTTCATCTTACGCAGATTTTGACTTGCGCGGAAATATTTGGAACGAATTAACCATATAAGTCAAGGACTTACTGTATGTGGATGCTCCCTATGAAAAAAATATTTTTATTCCCAACGTTCTTAGAATTGAGGTTAAGGTTTTCAGAATTACGATCTATAGGTTAAATTATATTTGTAAATGTTATATTGATACTAATTGTTGCTGTTCTTTTCTAGATGGAGGGCCCTTTACAAAGGACTATTACCCAAGGTAATGCGACTTGGACCTGGGGGAGCAATTATGCTAGTTGTGTATGACTATATGCATGATTTTCTAATGGAAAAATTTCCAAATGGAAATTGAGGAAATTAGGGATTTTCTGTCATTGAAGTATTAACTCAGTGACATTGATGAGATGGCTCATGCCATGCTCTGAAGAATGAAAAAGCTGCATGAAGGTGTTCTTGTGAATATGAGATGCATCTAAGATGGTGGTGGGAAAATTGCATTTGTTAGATCTGTATTTAATTAAAATAACCAGTCCAGATGTAATGAATAAGAGTGTGCATTTATCATAATTGCTACTAAAAAAGTATGAAAGAAGGTATTTGATATTTCAAGTATTTATGTATATGTATGAATAATGTTTACTGTTATATATGTAATGATATATATTTACATATATAACATGGAAGACTGACACATACATATATGTAGTTGTTACTGATGAGAGTTTTTTATTTTAAGTTATTGTTATTCTAAAACTTGAACCCAACAAATATTCTAAGTAAGAGTTGTATGTTGAGTCATTGCTTGGCTGCCTTATTTACCTTGGCATTAAAAATGCTCTAATGTTGTTCATATATGTATGTGTATAAGAGAATACCTCATGGAAAATGCCAGTTTTCCACTGATATATGATATGGAAAAATATTTTTCTATGATAATTTTGCTGTATTAAAATTTGTTTTCGAATATATTTGATGCACACAAGTGCCTTTCCTTAATTCATACCTCGATTACTTAGTGTTTCTTTTTCATAAAAAGTAATATGAAATGTTCCTCCAGGCATTTAACTGTACAATTTTATTGAGATAAAAAACATTTTGACCAAATATTTTAGATAATGATAATTACATCAATTTAATGATAAGGGATTGGAGCTATAAAAATACAACCCTCAGAATAGTCCACGAGGAATATAATAATTTACTTCATTCACAAAAAACTATGACTACATATTTATATTACAAATTTTATAAAATGATTTTTACTTAAAATTTTACTCAAAATATAGTGGTTTTGTATAAATGTATATTAAAAATTTTCTTTTTGCTGTTGATGTTGCTCCTTATATGTTTTAAATATAAACTGCAAACTCAAGAAAGATGACTAGAAAAATTATGGTTACTTGCACAAATTAGCTATGTAATTCTCATTTTCCCTTACATCAGTCAAGGCCATAACTATTTGGGAATAAATTGTTCATGAAATTCTCAATTATAATTTTATTTGAATGAATGTCTTATGTATACTTATGGCACAAATGTGTTAGCCGGCATACAAATGTCTTCATGAAAAAATAGATGGAAGCAGATGAACAATACACAGATCTTATGACTTGCTAATGTTAACTTTTGATTACGTAAAATGATCTAAAACCTGAGTCAATAATGCCCAAAGAAATGAATCATTTGGGCATCATCCACAAATGTAATTTCATTCACCAGACAATATGTGAATATTTGAGCATCAAACCACTTTTTACCCATCATGCTGATAAATGTGCATTTATATGGGAAGAGTAATGTTAGGTAAATTAAAAAAATATGGCAGTGTGGATTCTACTGCATGCCTTGAGGGCCTATTTTCAAATAAAGCTATTTCATAATATATATTTTCATTTCCAAAATGAAGTTAGTCATTTAAAAAAATAACCATCAACATGATAAAATCATATACACTTTCTCCAGGTCTCAAAGAGGTACAAGTGTGTGCACAAATCTAGCAATGCAGTGTACACAAATCCAAGAAAAGCTCGGGTCAGAGCACATACACCATTAGCTTTCTAACCATCAACTTTTGAATTTTAAGATTAAAATTCCAAGATATGTCGACACAAAAGAGTACAGGTTTGAAGGATAGTCATAAGAATCACTTGAAGGACAGTCATACCAATTTATAAGGGGGAAGCTTTAATTTGCTGCTCTTTAAAATAAGTTAAGAGAGGAACTTTACAAGATAAAAATACATGCATTTGATGGCACTTCAGCCAATGTACATGATCACCACCTGTCATCCCTTGAGTTTATTTATGAAGAAATTTTCCTCTCACATCTAATGGAGAAACCATTTCATGCACTTAAGTGCAAACATCTTCACTTACATTATTCCCCATACAGGAAATCATTACCCTCCATTCAATATTTATACATTGTTATAATGTCAGGTAATCAGCTAGCATATCTTGATTACTGGGTCGTAACCACTGACTCTGCTCAAGCTTACTTTTTCATAATATACAACGATGAACATAACACTATAATGCCCCTCCACTTCAAACAAATTAGATCTTTATTACAGGTGCAAAACATGCCCAAAACTAGTGGTGAAACCATTGATTCCATGATAATGAAGCAATGGAACTTATTTTCATTTCTCATTTAACATTGTTTCATCAAGCCATGTTTGGGTTTGCAACACAAATCAAAGGAAAACAATAGCTGCACAGGCAATATGCTCCAAAGGGTTTGAAAAAAAAAAATCATAGAGAAAGCAAGTGGAGTAGTTTCGTAGATCACTCTTCCTCAACGAAAAAAAAACTACCATGAACTACAAATCTGACTCCCCATATAATGCAGCGGAAAAGGACATATAGTCAAGAGCACCCGGCAAAGCATTTGGTCCCTTGTAGGGAGGCATACGCTGGATGCAGTACTCAGCCTGGTCAGGTGGAAGTTCCCGTCGAAGTTCATCGGGAAGTATGAAGGGCTGCAATATAAGTCAAAAAATATATAATTAGATTTTATTATACGATGAAAATAAAGTACACATCCCTTTCAAAAATATACATCAGTGAATTTAAAAAAATATGCACCTACTACCATTTTTCCAGTATATTCTAGAGTTATACACGAGTAAACCTTGGAAAAACCTACTAATAACACTGTATTTTGTGTTCTCCTTCAATTCCTTTACATGGTGTCTACTAATATATGAAAAAGAAATTCAAGACTTTTCAAGACAAAAATTTTACAATTCCAGACCAAAAAGGCTAATGTGTCATTGTGACGGTCAATAGTTCAATGCCCAGTCCTGTCCAATTTTTTACTTGGAATTGGCCATCTTATTATATCCACATTATTGAAAGTACAAGCACAGCACCTTATCTACTTCATTCATGATTAAACTCCTACTAGAAATTAAAATGCCGTATACTCAAAATGGACTGTACCATGACATTAACGGCTGTTTTTGAGAAATGCACGGCAGCATGCCGAACAGCGGTGTAGGATCCCTAATAATTGGTATTTTGGATTAAAAAATGTTCAATTTATATGAAATTTGGTCTATATAGGTTTTTGAGGTCGCTGAATATGAATTTAGATTCAAAACTTTTGTAAACTAATTTTTTCTCAAAAAGTTTTGAAATTTTTTTACTTAAATTAACTCTTATTTAAAACATCACGATTAATGTGAACAAATATACATTTTCTCACTCACTGAAATCTAATTTGATCTTCATATTTTCACTAATAACTTTTTTCACAAAAGTGTTTGCAATATTTTTATTACTTGAATTTACTCAAACTCAAAATTCTCGTTTCATTCCAAATTATAGCACAAAGGTTTTCGCAATCTCTGAACACAAATTTGATGTTAATATTTTCACAAATTAATTATTTTGCAAAAATATAAAAGTGAATTTTCAAAAACATTTTCTTTATTTTTGACAAGAAATTATGTAAAAAAATAATTTTGCAAATTCTATTTGCAATATATTAATAAACAGTTAAATAACACTCACCTTCAGTTACAAAACCCATTTTTCAGAACAAAAATAGGGGCAGTACAATAGGGGTTATATTAGAGAGAATTGAAGGTGTGCCTGCTCCTTTTCATATGATGCACAATTGTTACCAGTGCAACATTTTATCTTATCTACTAGAGGAGTAGCAACAGCGATATGTCCTTACTTAAGATGGATTTGAATTCGTCAATCGGTGCATCTAACGTACATTCACAAGAACCCTGTATAGAAAGTTTTTCTAGACTCATAAATACCAAGTACATATTAGGGATCCTGCACCGTACACGGCGGTCGGGCTCGCGCCATCCCGTGTGAAAGGAGCCTTTGAATGAGAGGATGTCCGTCGCCAGTCCAACCAAAGGCACCTCTTGAGCACACACCAACTCAAAGACTGACGAACCAACATAACTCGAGCTGGCGAATGCCGAGTTCTCCAGTATTAAACGAACGATTTTGTTGCAAACTCGCACATGCCGACAGACGAACTAGACTTTCCGGTGGCTTTTGAGCTAGCTAACTCGCCATCAGACGAATAATAGACATTCCACCGCACTAGCTGGCAAATGGTGAGTTCTCCAGTAGTATATCATCCAGGAGCCAACGACATATTCGTCGGCGGCGGCACGTATGGCATCGTCGGCGACAACGTAATATAATGAGTGAAAGTTTCTCGGGTCTTCCACCGGGTCAAAGACTCCGTTTTAGAAAACGAGTCAATTTCGAAAACGTCGGCAGAGATGTCTTTGACCCGGTGGAAGACCCGAGAAACTTTCACTCACATAATCCGCCGGGAAAACACCAAAATGTAATATAATGTTTTTACTTTCCAGGGGCTGATCTCCGTTCTTTCACGAAGATGTTATACTTGCGTATAAAAGCAACACAATTCTCTGGGAAATGCTAATAACAAAATGACAAACGGTAAGCTTTACTGAATGGATGAGAGAAAGAAAGCATTCCAATTCCACAGTAGAGTTAATTAATCCCACCCGATTATGATGATGCGCAGCATAGAAACTTAAGATGTGATGGTTTAAATATAATATTTCTAGTGGAATTTAATCAAGTTACACCCTCAGAGGCATGAAAAACGCAAAATGTCACAATCGTACTAGGGTACGATCTATTGATCGCCTGAATCTTTGGGAGCGTTGTAATAACCATGGTCAAGGTCATTCTTTCGAAATAACATTCATGGTCAGGAGGGAAGTATACGATCTTCAACCTGCAACCAACCAAGCCGATTTGTCACGCGGCGGCATGCAGGAAACGGTGCCCATGTCTAGTGCAATCGAACGATGAAAGTCACGAACTCACAAATACTGACCAGAGAGGTTTAAAATAACACCTCTTTGATAATGACAAAGAAAGAAAAAGAGAAAAAATATCTCACTTCGTAATGCCATTCCAATTTTTATCCTGACGATTTGCAAGCAACTATTTTTCCCGATTTTTGATTTTTCAGCGAATTCCCGACCTTTTCCAGATTTTTTCCCAACGTTAATAAATTCCCTACTTTTTCCCGGATTCCCGACTTTTCTCGACTGGTAGACACCCTGCTTTAGTATACCCAAATTATTCTTTACTACGTTATTATTGCCATTTTCAAAACAGAAACTTTACTACATTTAAACATTTTTCATTGAAATTTTCAGTATTGAAATCTCATTATTTGGTGTTTTTCATGCAATGAATTAATGAGGACATGACATGGAATATAATTGCAACACTTACATAGTTGTGACGCAAAATATTGCCAATATTTCTTAAAAGCAATACTTTCAAACATAAGAAAGTTGATAGATTCATATGATTCACAGCAGGGGTGTCCAGATGCACTTTTCTACTCAAGACATGTCTTCATGCCAAACCTCATAAAACCTGACGTAAAACCTAAATTGCAGGTTAAAGATTGTAATATACAAGTATTTAAAATATGAATGTTAGAATGAAACAGAAAAAGAGCCATATAAATATTGTTTTCCTACCGATCATCGCAAATTACCTGGCACATTACAGAAATAGGAATATTTTTCACTTGACAATTAAGGTAGAGCATTTGAGTTAACCTCATTGTGACAATAAATTTACCAGCAGGAAAGGCATGTTTACGGAGTCCATTTAGATATGATTACAGGATAATTGGAGTTAAGGACTGCTGATGGACCTACCAACATTGATCAAGTACTTATGATGATGATGATATCAAACTCAATGGAGCTCTTCAAATACCCCATTTTTTTCAGACACCCACTCTGTTTAGCTGAGATTATATGTGCACAGGGCATTAGAGGTAAGGTATCAAATATGAAATTATTGTGCTAAATTATAGTTTCTGTAGAACCCCTGTAGTCAACTTATCAGCAGTTAACTCGGATTTGGTAAAATATAGAAAATTTTGTAAATAATGTACAACTGTATTATCTCAAATTGTCCCACCCTTGCTTTAATGATTCTTGTTTGCATCAACACACATTTTCATCCCCGAAGTTACTCCTTAAAAGCAATATTTTTTAGTACAAAGTTAACGCTATAACTTTGCTCCACAACTCAAATCTTCACACTTTTTTCAGAAGATTAAAGACACTAATGCACAAAAAATGCAATATTGCATTTTTTTGTGCATGCAAAATAAAGACAGTGCACTTGATTGCAGCCAATGAGGGTGTTAAAAATCAAAGTATTTAGAAAAAAAATGGAAATAAATTCTTTCTTCATTGTTTCTATGATACTGCCATGAAAATGCTGAGAACTTCGAACCAGAGGTTTACATGAGTGAAACAGTTGTTTTCAGTATGATCCACTTGCACACTTTAAATTCCTTAAGGGAAATTTGTTGTTGGGGAAAAGCCAGCAAGGGTACACTATTAAACATCTAACAAGACTTGATACTCATAAGGCCCAAAAATAACTCATTACAATGACTGTTCAGTTTTCCTTGAGCACCCAAAAATATGACAGTTAAGTTCAACATTCATCACACAAAAGGCAAATGACTGAACAAGGAGACACCAAGCAATCTATGATAAAACAAAATGTTCAACTTACCCTATCTCCTGCCAAAATGCGGAAGGAGTCGATGACCTGCTCAGCAGTGTCTACGTCGGTCGATTCGCGAGTCATAAAGTCGAGGAAAGCATCAAAGTGCACGTACCCTGAGTTGTTGGGGTCAACCACTGCCAGAATCCTCTGGAAATCAATCTCACCCTAAAGACAAATTTGAGATGAATGAGGGAAGCATTAGAGATGAATAAACAAATTATATAAAGCTGATTACCTTGAAAACTGTCACACCATAGTCAAATGCCTGTTAAAATTTTTAAACAGCAGAGCAGAAAGGGGATAAAAAGACAAAAACAAGGTGTCTTTTGTTATTAAACATCTACTAGTGAGTGTTTTTCATATTATTTCATTACACATTATAACTCTACACAGTATACCCAAATTAATTCATCACTGATGCCTTATTTCAAAGGATAAAAGGTAACCTTTACATTGATAACTAACAAGCTCATGTAAGCATATTGCACTGAAAATGGTGTGAATTTATGTTACAATCCAATGACTTTTTCTATTATTTTAAAGCTCTGGTGCATCATTCATACTCTAAACAATATTTAAAAAGCCACAGGTAAAGGCTACTACACAAATGATTTCAACATTTTTATTAGAGCACAAAATTTAACTCGGGATAATACCCATCAATTTTGATGATGCATATTTCCCTACCATATTCATTTTGTTGGACCACAGTGAAATGCTGTTTTTGGTTTCATATCATGTATGATAACTGTAGAAATATGAATTTTAGAACTGGAGGTAGGGGCAATTTTTTATTGTTGAAATCTAACTTAAAGGCAAAGAATTAAAAATATTTTCAAGCCAACCTGGATAACTAACTCAAGTGTTGTTAAGATACATATAACAGTTTAAGCTTGAAAATACACTGGTGATAAGCCATATGGTTCAAGCTTAATGAAATTTCTTATCTCACAGATAAGAAGTAGTCTTCACTATCATTTTTTCAATAAATTCTAGGTACTGGAATGAACAGTTTCTCATTCCCTTCCATTCATTATATGCCAGTACTTTCCATCATGCATTAAGCTCCAAAGAAAATTATCCACCCATTGTCCTGATAATGATATAAATGGCACTTCAGTGTTTTCCCTAAGTATAATTTTGATATGTATTCACAGATATGACAGATATAAAAATCACAAATCTGGGCTTTACATGAAAGTCTGAGGTCATTAGATTGCCTGTTACTGTGAAATTGCCAACTGAAACTGAAGGAACCCTAAGGTATGCAACTCATCACTAAGGCCTTAGATTAAACATGAAGCAAAATACGTCCATTCATGTGCCCATTTACCCTAATCCAATAACACCTCTGCACTTACTTGTCTATCCTTGCCTATGCTGTAACCAAGGCTGACAAGACAGGACTTGAATTCTTCAGGTGTTAGACGGCCAGTGCGATTCTTGTCAAAATGATTAAAACTGCTACGGAATTCATTCAAATGCTCCTGAAAATTTTAATTTGAAAGGCCAAGAAAAAGATTAAAACATATTTTTCAATCACTTCACTAAAGCACTTTACAGTTTACTCTGAGCCAGGTTTCATTTACTTAAAGCCAGCATAAAGATGAAACAAAGAAATCAGCAAATTATCTTAACAAATAGGTAACAGTTGACAAGTAATTTCAATAGAAAAATACACAATTTACAAGCATATCAATGCTCAATTAAAATAATTTAAACTATCTGAAAAATATTTAAATATTACCTGAGTGATGCCCTTCGAGTCTCTGGTAAGAATCTGGTTCTCAACTTCATTAATGTTAAGGTTAATAGATGTTAACAACTGCTCCCAGCCAACACGAAGTGTTTCCATAGTGTATTGCGTGTAACGATTCTCAAACACCATTCCCTCCTGTACAGCTTGATGTATCTTCTCCAATTCTTCAATGTGTGCCATGTATGCATATACAGCTTGTTCATACTCCTTTAGCCGCTGCAGCTGCTCTTCCAGGGAGCCCTTTAATGAGGAAACATAATTTCAAGACTATATATTGGGAAAGATATGTATGAGACAACATTAATGACTCTCAATGAAAATCACATACAAAAAATGAAGTCTAACTAAACCACTCTCAACTCGAGTGAAAAAATGAATAGGTAGAATACCACAGGTGGTAATAGGACTGAAGAAGGGGACAAGACGTAAGCAGGAAAAATTAGTCCAGCAACTAATGGACTGGAACTATGTAGCTTTTAAAACTGTTTCAGGTACATACATTCAGCTCAAAATGCAACTTTATTTCAATGATATGTACCCAGTCATGAATTTTGGATGGCCTCAGAGATAAATATTTACTAGCTACAATTATCTAGTCATTTTAACAATATACCATCAATTAAAAGGCATGCATACAAAGGGATATTATTATGCAAGAATTATTGCAATGAATATACAACCACACATTTGGATATAGAATTCTAGATTAAAACAGATGTACTCACTTGCAGTCCCATTCCAATGGCAGTGACAGCATCCATCTGCCGTTCCATCCAAGGACCTACTTGGTTGGCCTTTTCAGCAAATTGGCGTCTCAACATTTCATTATCTTGGTAATACATTAAAGAAAGTATACCTTTTTAACAACCTTATGTACAGAAGATTTATAATGTGTTAACTGCATATCATTTATACCAGGCATGACAGAACTTCCACTATGAATGGATGTTTCATCAAAATTTAATGAAAACTCATAACACTTCGTGTTTTTAACTAACATAAAGGCATAAAGCAAAATGGCTTCAGGAAGGATTTTGCTATTTCTATATTTTTCTACCTCCTAAGCTTTGCTGAATGCAGATAGAATGAAAACATTATTAGTTTTTTCAACATTCACCTGAAATTCAAATTTTATTTTGAGCTATCTATAATTATTTCCACCAAAGAGTCCCCAACCCAACCACAACATTACCTGGTGCAAAAAGAACACTGGTAATGCTCTGCTAGTGCATTCGAACCTCTTTTCTCCAGTAGGCTTGGGACCTAACAAATGCTGGACCACAACAAATATTGGCTCATAGAATGTCCCAGATGATAAATGCTACTAATAAGTGCTTAATGTCTAAAATTTCCAGGTTATGTTGTGTAGTTACCTCTATACCATTAAAAATACTATGCAGAGTAGCTTGAAGGCAGTAACAAATTGACTTTTAAATAAATAGTTGACTTAGCCTCGAATGTTATTAGCATGTAATTTTTAAAAACTCTCAGAAGTTATGCATTAACCATCATCTTAACATGGAATCAGTATCACAAAAATAATCTCAATTGTTCAATCAAAGAAAGAAGCAAAAATATGCCAGCATACAAAAGGTGAACTACTTCAAATTTCCACAGGTTACACGATACATCAGTCTACGCATATCACCGTGCAAAAAAATAACATTTTTACATACAAAAATTTTGTCTGTGCAGGTTGCAAGTGCCAGAAGATGGAATTCAATTTCATTGTATCCCCCTCCATTTGGTTAATTGTTGACAGCTGTCAGCACAGACCAGAGCCATTAAAAAGAGACCTGCGATTTTTGTGTTTGTTATCCACTCATTCTGGTGCAGGAATCCAACGCCAGAAATACAGACTATGTTTTTACTGTATCTACCTCCTTGGTTAATACTGTTATGTTCTTGATACCTGTCGGTGTCTGTAAGTAGGAAACCTACTTTCTTTGAGTTCTCGGCAATAAATAAATCAAAGTACTACATAGATGCATTGCAGCAAAGATTGTGTACCAGAAGTTGTAAGCACTGTCCACACACTGTGCAGTGGACTACTTGCAAACTAAAAACTACATGTGTATTCAAAATGTAATGAATAAAAGAGCTGCTGGACTAAAGAGGTCCAACTCTACACTAAAATTCGACAACAAAAACAGATGGGCTAACACTAGGTAAAGTTTCCTAAAAATCTGCTGCACTCAAGTTGATCTCAAAATAGTATTTCCCATAGAGCTTTTATTGGCATGAAATGTGAAATGGTAAATTTAAACGAAGTATTCTAAATTTACTGACCCATAGAATGCACCAGCCCATTAGAGGCACCTCCATTTTTTAGGTAAGATTTTAGGAGAAAAAAATCAAAATAAACACCTGCAGGTGTTAACTATTCACAGGAAGAATATAGAATTATCATTGCTAAAAAATCCAAAGTATTAAAGATATCCATTGTAAGATCCCAGAAACAAGTAATGTAAAGCACACCTTTTACTCAGTCATAATGCAGCTGGGGATATTAGATATATGAATGCAGTACATAGATGGTCACAGCTTCAATTGAAAAATAAAATAGGATGCATGAAATCATAGCTCAACCCTCCACCTATAAAATACAGACTGACATTAGACTGCAATTTTGAGCAAAAAAAGTGCCTCCTATGGACCGGAAAATACATTGATTATTAAAAAAGTGTTTAAGTCAATAGATTATTATACATGCATTATGCTTAAAATGAAAAAATCTCGTTAAATATGCAAAATATTCATACATGAGTCAAATCCATTTTTTCTTGAATCTGAAATTCACCCTTGAATTTCATTCCGAACATGGTTCAACGTTCTTTTCCAATTTCATTCTGAATCTTAATTTTACCTTCAATCCTAATTTTCATTTAAAATCTAAATGTTACTTTTTCCTTGAATACCAAGTATAATTTCAAACCCAAATCCTTATTTTGTCCTTAATCTTATATTTTATTTTGAACTCTAATATTAATTTTACACAAAATTGCATTAAACATTCAAACTTCTGTATAAAATATTTTATTGCTTTAAGTTTTTATTAAAAAAACAAGCATGTTTTGGATCAATCCAAATTCTCTTTTTTATCACAAATAATGCCAGCTGCGCTTGACAGTCTCTTGGAGTGCATTGTTGCTGATGGTGCAGAAAGGTACTTCTTAGTCAGATTTAGTACGGTATAACAAGAGCTCTATGAAGCCCAAAAAACCACTTGCTACATCTTAACTCTTGTTATTACCAAAGATAATTAAATAATAATTCTACAGCCAATTCCTAAGACTTTAACTCTAGTTTAACCAATATTGTACGTACCTAGGTGACTGGCCAAAAGATATCTATAGTATAGCTAATAAAAATGATATTTTCATTCAGTTCATTCACCCATGGTCACATTTCCTGTCCATGACATTAAATTTAATGTAATATAAAATTAATTGGAATATAAAACGTTGATTCTCCACTCTTATCCCAACACATTAACATACTTTCTTGAGTTCCAATAGCATTGCAGCAGTAAGTAATATAGCAATGTGATAAGACTGTAATGGAAAAACTCTGTCAAGCAGAAAAATTGTCATCCCTCTCACACTACTGCTCTAAAAGGCATAAAAAATAGAAATGGGTCAGAGAATGTTCTATTAATCACAATTTACAAGAATACTAGGTAATGTCATGTCCACCATATATCCCTGCAGGATTAGTTCCATACAAGCACCTTGCAGGTAACCTTCTCCAGAATAGCGGATTCATTTAAGCTTCTGTGGTTGATTGCTCTCTGATACTCTTTCAGCCAGCATGACACAGAGTGCCCCAAGCACTCTGTCATGCCAGAGAGCGCCATCAGGCAAACAGGGCACTTGAAAAATTGATTCTATCCATGCCCTGGATTATGAGCACAGATAGGGGTAGTAAAGATGAATTGAGAGGAATGCATGGATTTTCGTCTGCTGAGGATGCAAGTGGCTTGGATTTTTAAGGATTCAGATTCTAGGAGAAACTCAATAGATTCCAAGATTTCAATGTCCCATCCTCATCATCATCAGTCAAAAATCCTACGATTGGTTGGACGCAGCCCTCCACTCTATTCTTCTATTGGCCAATCTCTTTATATTGGCATAACTCCTCTCTTTCACATCCTTCACAACCACCCATCCCTGCTATAATATAATATTTCAAGAACTACCTTCACATACCAGTCTACAACTGAAGAAAGTCACTCAATCAGGGAACAATACCACGCAAATTAAGTAAGATTTCCATGGTAGGCAAGTTAATCTCCACACAATTTGATGGAAAAATTTTGAGCGTGACCTCATGTCATATCTTAAAAGGATACTCTGTTGTTTTCTTAACTCAGCTGCCAATGTTGCATCCCTTTGTGGAACAAGTTGTTGAACTTCAGACCACTTCTTTGTCAAGTCCTGTGCAATAAAATAGAGAAAAGTAATCAACATAGGAAGTCACATCTTATACATCTTCACATCTATTAATGTATATCATGACAACAACCAAATTGTGAAAATTAATTCAGGTTTAAAAGTGCATGAAAATGATCACCGTTAAGTAAATGGAAATAAGCCATGTATTCAATATAATATAAGTAGTCAAAGAAAATAGGAGAAATGTGCATTTAAAAGTTGAGTGAAATTAATGCCGGTTAAAAGGTCACTGGGTACCCACATTTGCTTAGTTCAATTCTTTTTTCTTTGAAGAAGAAGATGCATTTCACATACATATTTATTTTCAATGCTTGAATTATGTGTGTTATAAGTGTAGCCATCAACAACTCAAGTGAGAGATGAGCTTTATGAAATACTCTATTCTACATCATGAGAACGCATCATGCATTTAAGCAACTAATGGTGCTATCTCTTGGCCTACCTGAAATTTACTGTCCATCCCTTCCTTGTCAGCAAAAAATGTTAAAAGCACTACGTGAGCATAAGATAAGGGTTACTATCGAAAAGAAATCACTGAAGTTTTTAAACATAAAAGGCAAGATTACAGTGATCCCTGGTTATAATCACACACAAATGAAAACTTTACAGCAATATATGAATGCTGCTATTTTAAGGACAATATCTAATGACTTAGGTATACTGATGGAATTCATTTACTACCCCCTGCACGGACACAGAAATAAATTACCAATCTTACTAGCTCATAGTATTTAAAGAAAACAATCAAATTATGGGTCAAAAATTAAAAAAATGAAACTTAAGTAAAAGAATATTAACTTTTAAGTAATGTGAAATGAGGGATTACTAGGGACCGGAATAAATTGCAGGTTGCAATAAATGTGAATTTTCTGTGAAAATTCAGGATAAAAGCAAAATACCTGTGAATTTAGAAAATATGCAAAAAATATGCTAAATGAGCTTATGAGTACAAAAAACTAGTAGGAAACGGTTATAAAAATATCTTTACATGTTTTTCATCATGAAATATCCCATTTTTATCCATTAAAACTCGATTATTATCATATGAACATATCAAATTAGCATATTTTCAACTTAAACGTAATAAAACACACATATGTAAAAGGATTATAACGCGCAATGAGAAGAGGAGCATTGTTGCGCATTTTGTTTCACCTTTGTCAGAAAACAAAAGTGTTTGGGCACACACATGCATTCACACGGTGCATGTGAGGCAGTGTAAATGCTAGACAGCACGAGGATTCAGGCTTTAAAACTTAGGTGCTAGTGGGTTATCCTCATTATCAACAAATATCATAGACTGTTAAACTTCGTATTTGCATTATCAGAATATACTTTCTCCTGTAATTTACAAATATTTTATCATGCTCCATCCCATTTCCTATGTCTCCAGCAATACTATTACTGTGTTTGAACAAGCTTAAGCATACAGTGGTAATGGACTTTATGCTTTCAATAGCAAAATCCTTATTTGTAAGCATCGAAATGTACGAGACACGTGGGAGAAAAAAAAACATCATTGTGAAGCATATAGTCATTGAGGGGCACATAATGGCCCTCAGGGCACAAATTCAGTATTCCACAGAAAATGCCAAGACAACTGTTGATTTGTCAAAATTGCTGGAGGGTTCATCCTACCACATGGAACATGTCCTGTGCCCAAAGCTGAAATCAATTGAAATTGAGCTTCAGGCCATTCGCGAATGGCATTTTGGAGCGAAGACTTCAGCTGCTCTGAAAGATTTTTCCCTTCTGATGTTGTGGAGAAGGCTTTGTACCTAAGCAGTTGTATAGACCTTACACCAGAAGAATTTTGCCATGGCTACAGGGTACTGAAGAGCACGCTACGTGAGGAGATAGAGAAATCTACCAACAGAGAAGTCAATTTAATTTCAATTCTTCTCTCAGTGAAGGATGAACATCTGAAGTTCTTTCCAAAAGCCATCCAAACAGTGTATGCACCAACTTATAGTGTGTACAGTGAGAGCTTTTTTTGCCCTATAAGACAGTTATGAATGACAGAGGAGCTAATTTAAAATATGATAATACTTTTTTTTGTAGCATGTCCTTTGATTCGATTCCAGGCCCACATAAACTGTCAATAAATAGACATTTCAAAGTTTCCCTTCTTTCTACTTGCATAAGTTCCCTTACCGATGACTGGCTTGCTTTTTATGTAGGTACTTGAACCTGGAAACAATCTTTGATATGATCAGTAGGTATTAGCATGAAGTCTTTGAATTTTAAAATAAATCAGCCGTAGTCTAGGTGACAATTTTAAAAAAATAATCATTTCTTTCTAAAGTATATTAGCTAAAAACTTCATTACAATTTTTTAACTCATTTTCTCCCATTAGAAAAAAAATTTTACAGCTTCAGATTAAATTGTCATAAAAGGGATTGCATGAGTTTAAACAAACTTATTGATTGAAGTAATGATATATTTGCATATTGTGCAAACAAGCTTAAGAATTTATATTGAATTTGATGATAAAAAATAATGCTAATTTCAGGCAAATAAATGCTAATTTCGTAAAAAATATATGCTAATTTTGCAAAATATAGATGCTATTTTTTCCGGTCCCTAGGGACTACTTAAGAGCAAGGAAGGTCCCTACAGTTGTTTAGATCCTAAGTGGATCCTTGATTCATCATACATTCCTCGGAACAGTTTTACCTTCTGGATCTTCCATGGTATTAGTTAAAATAATTAATTATCAATAAAATGCAGGAAATATTCCAGATAAAAATGAATTTTTACCAAGTTTAAACATAAAAAATGGAAGAACGAACCTCAATAATAAGTAAATCACAGAATGTTTCGATATTACATATCACCCAGACTGATTTATTGTTCAAGGTTCACTTTCTATGTCTTGCTGAGTATTGCTCTCTAGCTACTAAACGAATTGCAAAATTCTGTCAACTGGCATAAAAAATTGCCTCACAATGAACAGAGAAATATGAAAATGATTAGAGTGAATTTAACAGGTGATAAGGTACTGAAGAGATAAACGATCTATTCATAGCACACTAGAAAACCAACTCAGCAAATATTGACATTACCCTCATTCTTGACCAAAAAATATTTTTAACACACAATGGCATGGGGTCTTAAGACACTGGATTTCCATCTTGTTCTACTGAAAAACTATTTTCCAAACAGCATTCCGACTTAAAACCAATCAATCCATCAGCTATTTAACTTCAATGGATAAAAAAGTTTTTGTATGTGATATTTTGAATATTCTTTTGAAGGCAGTTCATGAGATACTTAATATAAAATTATATAAATCAAGCTAATCAATATTTTCCAAGACAAATTTGTCAGCCAATATTGCATTCTTTTAGTAAACTGAAAATGTAGATATGCCAAGACATAGACTGTAGCTCCCACAACTTTAAAAAATCTAACTTACGCCCACTAAACCTTGTTAGATCACTTGATAACTGATAGATACAACACCATATATATAAATAAATAAGCAACCGAGGCAAGTACGAATCCAGTAAAATTATAACCAGGAAGTACTGTATTGCCTAAGTAATCAAATTTATTGATTAGGAATAATACATTTAGAATTCTTAGATTTATTTATGCATTACACCTACTTTATTGACATACAATAGAAAATGGGGACATTCCATTCCTAGGGCACAAAGGGGGATGGTCTATGGCAAGCTTTCCTAAAGTGGTCAATCTTTGGTTTGGTAGGTATACAACATAGTGAAGACATAAAGAAGCAAATTCAATGGCCCAATGGACACTTAAAAATTATTGTATTTTTACCTTGTAATCCACCATGAGCAAGGCAATGAAAAGAAATAATGCAAAGAATACAAGTATGACTTTATCCCAAAGTCATCCAAAGCTGAAGGTGTATTCAAAGAGGAAGAGTAAACATCTTCTGTCTGACCAAGACTCTTCCAAAAATCTATTTACGTGAACTTTGATCACAACATAAATGCATTTAGATATTCTGACATTTAGAAATTAGTCCCACTTTCTTCATAATCATTAATCTTACAAAGCAATTTGCACTTGTATCATTTACAAAGAGAATGTTTCCATTACAAGAGCATTATTGACATTGCAGAGTTAAAAATGATATTCTTCAAAAAAATTAAAATATTAAATGTAGAATCTAGACCTCATTATCAAATAATTACAAATCTAACTAACATTAGCTCTTAAATGCACTGATATCGAACATTTTTCACAAAATGAAGTTGAAGTTTAATGAGTATTCCTATCTATTGTTAATTTTTAAGCTAAAACAATTTTAAAAAGTCAGGCTATTGTCAAAATATTCGCATGCATTTTTTTTCTTAACTCGAGTCTGAAATTTCAAAGCCTACGTGCATTTTGGCATAGCATTGATGAATGACTATCTCACATTCATAACTGTAAAAAAAGGTTTAAATGTCCACTGAGATGAGTGCAACTGTCAATTAACAGGATTTACAACATGTAATGCTCTACATTCCAATGAAGTCTCAGGTTAAAATAACTGAATACAACCTGATGTGGTAAACCACAACCATACCTACTACATTATCCACAATACGCTGGTGAAGAAAGGAATACCAACGACTGTACTTTGGCAGAAATCCATATGTAGATGCACAATGGTGAGAACTGTAATGTTATTCCTCCTATCAAACTTAGCATTAAGTTTCATTAATGCGAGATAACAATCTAGTAATCAATATTCAGCTCAATGCTAATTATAAATTTACATTAGAGAAATTACCATCAACCTAAGAAAAGTAAGGCATTTCTATTAAAGAAAAATGTCAATACCTTAAAGTCAAAATAATCTACTTACAAGGAGACATCAAGAAAAAGATGTTGAGAAAGCTAACGACACATTTTTTTCCTGAAACTGGAGATAGATCATGCAGAAAAAGTGTCATTGTGTTCACGAGAAAATAGGTGCCATAGAATTTTCATATAAATCCTTTGCAATACATGGCCTATTGCAATAACTGCCATGGCCTTGCAGGTGAAGGCATGGGTTGGAGTAATAATTTTGTTAGTGACATGGGTTTGAGGATTACCTGCGGCTTTGTTTCCACCCGAGTATCTTTCAGAAACAATGTAGGATGCCCAGTCCCATGCATGTACAACGAAGGCAGGTGACAATAGCTAGAGACAGCTTTAACTAGCTCCAGGTAGACCTGAGACTTATCAGTTCTGTCTTGCCCTAAATCATCATCAGATTTTCAAAATCTGATAATATTTGGCCGATGAAACCTTCCGCTTGTGAAGTCTTTTTTCAGGCAAAAAATACAATCCCGCAACTGGCTATTATACTCTCCCAGAAGGGTTAATTTAAATGCAGGAAATAACCTGAGACTGAAAATGATGTCATTAACAAGACATTCGACTGGAAAAAAATACCACAGGTGAGCCTCGAACCCATGTCATTAACCAAAAGATTACTCCAACCCATCCCTTAACCTACAAGGCCAATTTTCAGGGTAATGTTAAGGATTTTTACAGAATGAAATTCTTTAGAACCAATTTTATTGTGAATATGGGACTACAGAAGAGAAATATGTAACACCTTTTCTACATTATATCTCCTTTCAGAAAAAAATGTTTCATTATCTTTCTCAGTATCTTTTTCTTGATGTCACCTAGTTAGTATTGAGTGAGGAGGTGAAACCCATTTTTTAGGAAAGCCATTAAACACCTACAGCTTTTCCAAATATTAAAGCACAAAACAGGAATTGTGAATACAACACAAGTGTAAAGCAAAGTATAGGGCAATAATTTTAAATGATCTTATCATATGAGAAAGTAAAAAACACTTACATTGGCAGTAAGAGTTGTATATGGGTTATCCAAACCACCAGGCACTTGGTACTTCTGAGCAAGCTCTTGAACTTCTCGGACCAAACCAACAATGGCACCATATTCCTTATCTGCTTCACCTAAGGTAGCCTTAAATTGTGCATGAGCATCCATAAGCCCCTGGATCTCTTCCATGGTGTGAACGATAAACATATCAACCAGATCTTCTCGAGTCCCATCCAGCCAGTTGTTGAAGGGCTGAAAAAAACAATGTATAAATTGAAAGTCATCCCTTGGCCATAACAATATTTTCACTCTACTAATATAAAAATATAAATGTAAGTTTAGAAGTGAAGAGCAAGTAAATCCAAATTTATTAATTGCCATATTGTCCAGCTCACAAGATGCACTTTTTTACTCAAAAATACATTGTAAAATCAGCCAGTATTTTATGGAGAGTAAAGCTACGTTTTCATGCATCTAATTTAATAATGCTGCTGAAGGTGCCTATATATACATATCTACTTACACTTAACATTATAATGCCGATTATTATTTTTTTTTTAATCCAACCTGAAAAATCACAGTACATGTTATGGACCAGGAAATATGGCAATCATGTACTATAGACAGAAACATTTAAATCATCAACAACCATCAATGAAATGACCAAAATGACAAAATGGAAGGCATCCTAGTCCAAGTCTACAATGTCCCTTAAATGCAGCACACTTTTATGATAGGTTAGTATTATGTTGTCTCATCATCATACAATTAATAAATGTTGGGCTGAAATCGTTTATTGTATTCACGTAACTTCAGTTGAATTTATTTAAATGATAAAATCATTGTACAAATTACTTTCATACAATGATAATGTAAAATCATAAAAAAAATTATAAGATTTTTTTTGCAATAAAAAATTAATCTATTCTTGAGAACTAAAATAGCCAATTGTTAACACCACTAGGTCCTTAGGTATTTTATACAGTATACTTGAATTGGTGTAATTCATCCTGACACAGATACAAAGGCTTATTTATTTTTCAAAAATGGTTCTCTCCTACTAAGAAATTTTATATGCTATGTGCAGTACAATCTATGAAAGCCATGACTTTGTAAAGAATCACAATTAAATATTAGATAAAAACATAAAATCAACACTAATAAAACATAAAAGCATAATTGATTATTACCTGCAGTAAGAGATTTAATGTTGAAAAGGCAAGCATACTATCGTAAAGGAACAGAAATTTGAGGGTGTATCCACAAAAGAAATATTAGACTTTTAAACATCCTACTTGTACAAGTACATTAAATTGGATCAATAATTCCTTCATTTACATATAAAAGTCTCATCCGTGGACAATGACCTTGTAGTGGTGGAAGGGCATGCATGATTCTATAATCCATAGCACTCAACTGACAGCAGTCAGACAAAAGATATCTCACGCCCTTCACATAATTCCAGCCAGTTTGGAGCTAAAGATCACTGGAACATGCAAGTCCTTCCATAAAATCAAGGCAAGTATGCATTTCTAAAATACAAGCTTATCTATGTAACCATGTATATTGATTGTCAAACCTCCTGGTGATATCAAGAATAAAATAATTACACTTTGTAATGGTCCACTACAAATGTTTATTAGTCACATCTTCAGGAGGTGTGCTGAAGTGGTTACTTAGTGAACAAAACCAGGGTCATAATAATAAAAATTAATAGTAGACCATTACAAAGTGTAATTATTTTATTCTCAATTTCATCATGAAGAGGTTACACATAGTGAAGCCTGAAGACATTACTCCTGGAGAAAATTTGGTATTTTCTTTCAGATACCATTTTATGAAGTTACTTCATTAAATGGAGTCTGATTGGTATCTAAAATAAAGATAATAGTTCCAAATATTACTATTCATATAAAGCATGAAAAGGGTATGATTTAAAAAAAATGAGCATCATCCCTTCATGCGTAATCTTTATTCATGACTAAGTGCAACCTCATAGACTCCAATTACATTCTACGCAAATACTACCCAATGTCAAGTAAAAATCTAAGAACTACATGAGCTGCCTCTTCTAAAACTAAAAACTCTCAGGAATTTCTGTAATTACACTTTTCAATAAAGAAACACTCCCATTAAGATAATAATAATCATTCAATAAGAGTTGCTAGAGAGAATAAGCTTACTGCAGCTCTCTTGGCAAACTCCAGGTGAAGGGTGTCGATTTTCTCAAGAATTCGCTCAGTTTCATCCAAAGTCTGTCGACGACGTTGGGTAAGACTGCCAAGTCTATCCCACTGATCACAGATTCGCTGACAGCGTGCATTAACTGAGGCACTGTCATGATATTCCAGAGCACTGAAAAGATAGTTGAATGGATAATTTAAAAAAAATCACATGTGAAAACAACTCTCTTTTCTGGATTAATGCCATGTTTCTACTTTTTCAATCATTAATACTGAAAGATAAAGATAGGGTAAAGTAAACTCCACTGTAAGCTCAACAATATTCGGCTATCTATCACACAAATGGTTTTGCTGTTTAAAGCATTTTTAGGACCAGATAATATTGGATTTATTTATTTACCATCAATCCACAGAGTTATGCCCCAGACTGTGAACTTAATTCATGCTGAAAGCTTGGTAAAACACTTATACTGTGATATTCAACAAATTAATAGAAATTAACTAAGCATTGACAATGATTATGTGACAAAATTGAGATATATTACAAAAGCACATGAATTTTCTAATAAAATCAAAATACTGACTAAACTCCCAAATGTCATGAGATGGCAAAATAAAAAAAAGGCACCTAAAAAAAATTGGTGTATTATAATGTGGGTCCACGTACTGTATTATACTTATGCAACGAGTATGCTAATTTAATCAATGCATAAACAAATTCACGATGTTTATTGCTACATTTAGGAGGAGATTATGACAATAAGCAAAGTTATTATGACTTTAAAGTAGAGATGGGTCGGTTCCACTTTTTTTCGGTTCCGGTTCGGTTCTTAACTTCGGTTTTCGGTTCCGATTCTCGGTTCCGGTTCTTAATTTACCACTTACTTTGCATTGCTCAATGGCAAGATAAGGTAATCAATAATCATTTTCAGAGACTGAATTAGAATAATTCGCGACTTTGAAGCATCTAAGTACACTATTTCACCAGGTTTTAATGTGAAGCCTCCACTTTCGGAGTGTGAGTAGGTTTCAAACTGGTTTTCGCGCCAATTATTTCAGTACCGATTATTTTCGGCCTCGGTTCCGGTTCTAAGCTCAAGAACCGGTGGAACCGAGAACCGAAGAACCGAACCGACCCATCCCTAATTTAAAGTTAAAATCTCACTTTTTATTAATTAAAAAGAAACTCCACCCCCAAAAGACTTCCAATGCTATACGTATATGTTGCATAAACTTACTTCAGCTCTTGAGCAATTGCTGCAATTTGTTCCACTCGGTCCTGATGGGCAGCCAAATCGCTTTCAAATGCCTCATGCTTCTTCTTTAGAGCTTTGAGTTCATTCAGGCGACACTGACGGAAGTCATTACTCTTAAGCATTTCTTCCTTGCCTCTAGTCCAGTCTTCATGAATGTCAGCCTTGTGCTTAAACTTTTGAGCAAGATGTTCCAAACGTTCCAGCCTAGGCAAAGGAAAAAACAGTCACAGCTGAACAAATGCTTCTCAGATGGTTAAGCAGTAGAGTTAGTTTTTATTTTATTTCACAATAAACCTGATCAGGTAAGAAACCTTAACACCTAAGCACACACCTCATCATTTCAGACAACAGCCACTCTTCAAATGCCTTTTCTCCAATCTCCAGCCCTTTCCATGCATTAGCAATATCCTAATAAATTAAAACAGACATTCAATCAAATCAAATTATTAATAATTTAACATATACTAAAAGAATTCTCAGCAAATAACCATGTTGATCATTTACATCTAAATATTTTATTTCATTTAATTATAATATGACAGAATTTAATAAATTATTTTGTTGACAACAGATTCTCATTCACAACTCAAACACTAAGTATTCATAAAACACCAAAATAATATAAGCTATTGCACATTAGTGATTTTTTAATCCTTCATCTAAATTCAAAAATAAATTTATGGACATTTTATGTAGGAATAAAATATGTAATTTTAGGATTCAGATTCAAAATGCACTTACTGAGACCATCTTCCCTTCGGTTGGCATATAAGCAGGTCGGTTTGAGAGGCGCAATTTTGTTTGCAAAGTATTGAAGTTAGTCTCAAGTTTAGCTTTCTGCTCAACACGAGGTGGCTTGTGTTTGCGGCGGTATGTGCGGTACTCCTCAAGTTTCTTCTGTACCCCAGCAAGAGAGTTGTCAGTCTGACGAGACTCTAGCCAAGGCATAGTGCGTCGGATCCATTCTAGGAGCTAAATGGAAAGACTTATCTGTCAAAACATATTACCCATGACATTTATTTCCACCAATAGCATATGTAGGCTTACTTACATCACTAGCCAGTCTCTCATACTCCTCCATTAACCTTTCATTCTCCTGATTGACTTTGAGCACTTTGCAAATTCGATTGGCAGCAGTCTCAGCCTGAAATATTGAATATCTAGTTTCATTTTTAAAACATAACTTCTCCAAACTACATAAGTCAAAAGAAAATGAGCTAAGTGCAGGTGAAATTGCAGGAAATGTTAATCAAAAGCTTCTTCTATACCTACCTTCTGTGCCCCTGAGAAGCTGTGGTAATATGATGAAACATAAGTCATAACAGCTCTTTCATCAGGCATAGCGGTATTGACCAGGTCTGAGGAAGTAGGAATATAGAGCAGCACATGCAAAAAGGTGTATCACTCATGAATAATTTTATTCACAGCAAGCACGATCTAATAAACTCTATTATTAGTAAACATCTACAGAGTTAATCTGTTCTTCTTTTCCACCGGTTTGTTACTCTTAACTGCTGGATAAAAGCTTATTATTCACACATGTTAATTGAAACTCATGCACTTTATTCTTAAAATATTTGATGATTGATTTGATGCATATGACATCATATTTGCACACACCACATGCTAACATATTCAGTACCGATAAATGTTCATAGTGTAATTCTGTAACTAGCACCACATTGCCACTGCCATAGCAAAAAGTATAATTTAGCACCAATATCTTCAGTCACTTATAAACGGTGGCTATGAAACAATGCCATAGCATTTACAATGGCTGTGTAAGATGACAATCAAGTTTGTGTCACATGTTGCAGAAATATGTTATTTATTCTGAGGTAAGTGTCATATCAAGAATTTCAAATCCATTGCAGGTTAGCAAAACATTACTTAATATTGTACAGGGCTGAGTCTTAAAATTTTACCATAACATGAAAAAATGAACCCACTTGTTAACTGAGATGTGTGGACAATTCACAAAAGAGGGTGAAATTTTGTTAATGCTTAGCCTTACAACAGATAAAATGAAGGAAAGGCATCAAAACAGAAAAATTCAGACATATATGATAACAGATTACATTGGCTTCAATTATTTAAATATGTACAATTCTTAGATCCTTCCTCTTTTTAATGGCCAGCATTCATATGTTCTACAAAGCCATTTGCATAAAAGCACCTGTGCAACCAGGCCAATGAAAACAAAAAAACGACTGCTTAAGTTATCCACAAATCCCAATGGAGTTGTGAGGTCCAGAGATGAATATAAGAAATAATTCAATGAGGGTAAGACAGCAATCACTTCATTAGTATCCCACACGAGAGCCATTTTTTTCCACAGAGCCATTCACAGTAAAAAAAAGGAAGAGGTATCAGCCCACTCTACTTTTCTAGTGGATTTATAGAGGCACTTGGTGAAATTTTGGAGAACACAGCAAAATTCAAGAACTAACTTCACTGTGAACCATAATTATGAGAATTCAAATTTTGTAATATACCCAATGTATTAATAGTACACAAGAATTAGGCATATTAGCATACCATACATGATGTAAAACGTTGAGAAAATTTCAACTCAGTACAATACATGATGCAATACACAAAACATGATAAAACCAAGCATATATGCACATCATCTGGCACAGAAAAACATGAATACTGTGTACATGGAACACAAAACCAATCTCTGGGATAAGCAAACTCGCACACATGATAAAGAGTTTGCATTTTACCTGCATGGCACCTTGGAAGGCATGGTAGTAGCAGGAGACATAGGTCATGATGGCGCGCTCATCAGGCTTTGGCGTGTTGATAAGGTCTGTGAGAGAAAGAGAAACTCACCCACAAGAAACAGACTATGCATGCAAATTTCAGAGATGCCAATTAAAAACAACCTCAGAGCCATGTTCTTTAGGCTACCCTAATCTGGTGGAAAGACGCTTTCAAACAAAGTAAAATTTATTGAAATGCATGAAACCATTGGAAAAATATACATTTTCCAGCACACGACAAAGTCAATGTAGAGATAATTACCGTATATGGTCGAGTATAAGAAAAAAGAATACAAAATAACAAAGCACATTAATAAATAATGTGGCTGAGATAAATAGGCAGCCAAACATTTAGGAAAGAAACGAAGTATGTACATATTTTCTAGTTTCACTGACCAAGAATTGAACTTTAAATTAGACTGAATACATTCAAACATTTTAATTTTGAGTTTTGGTGCTTATATTATACTTTACATGAAATCAACTTAATGTTTCTCAATAGATGTTATGTTCTTCCCATTATTCAGATTGTTGAATTAAATGACTTCAGAAGGCATATTCCCAATCCTGTTCAATTAACTCATTTTGGTAGACTTTATTTGTAAGCTTAAGCATGCAAAAAAAATGATGATCTACAACGCAGTTAGTGACTGATTTTGCTTCAGTAAAGAACATATGCTTTTTTAGTGCCTTAATAAAAATTCAAGATATTGAATGAAATAAATTAAGTAGGTTTCTGATTTTCAAGGCAATAATGATTCTAGCACCATAGGCAGGGCTGCCAGCTACTAGATTCCAAAATAAAGTGAGAAAAGTGAGTTATTCTTCAAGAAAAGTGAGCAAAAAGTGAGACTTTAATGGAAAAAGTGAGTAAATAGTGACAGGCTGTCTTTATGTGCATATCTTGTGCACATGCACGGACAGCCATGGCACCCTCTAATACACCTTGGGCAACTCTGACTCCTTAAAAATCCTCTTTCTTAAGAGGATTTTTAAGGAGCCTCATCCTTTAATTTTTGATTGGCTATGCCAGTTAATTTGTCAGCCATTTGGTTTTTGCTTTCTTCTGCTGCTTTTGTAGCCCTCAGTTCTTCCTGCAGCTTACCTAAGGTCTTCATATCCCATCTCTAATTTGTGTCTTTTTCCTCTTTCTTGCAACATTCATTTTCTTCTAAATCCTTTCTGACCAATTAATCTTTCAGCTGTTTGCATTTGGCTTCTATTTGAACATGGTAGTTGCCATGCGTGGTCTGAGCCACTGTTAAAATATCCGTGGTGATGGGCCACATTCTGGTTTGCCTCCATAGTACCTCAAGCCATCTTTTACATTCAGTTGTGCATTCATAGTCCGCTCCCCTATGGCAGAACGCTCTGCTGAAAGTTGACTTCTTGAAAATGAAGAATGCCGTTTAACATCTGCACTTCCTTGAACTTACGAGGGTGGCCTTAACAACTTTGGTTATGAGTGGATATTTGGGTAGATTACAGACGTTCTTTAAGTCAAATACTCGGCTCCAATTATTGTCAATTCTCATACTAGAATTGAAAGTCGGTAGATTTATCCATCTGTAAAACTTTACATTTATCTCAGAGCGCGACATCTTCGATACCAAGATCAAGCTGTACCATTTTGTACACCACTATAATGCTGCATTAACTTCTGCTTTCTTTTATTTTCTGTGGCTGGAGGCATTCTAGATGTTTGGCATCTGATACCTTCAACAAAATGGATTTTTCTAGCATTGCATGCCGCGGACTGATAATTTTTGCGAGCATTAGCGCAGAACACCAGAATATCTCTGTCACTGTATCTGCTCTTTTCCAAAAGACTGACAGCATCCTCTCAAATGTCAACTTTATCGGTTTCAAAAAATTTTTGGTATCGTTGATAAAACAAACGCTCAAACAGTCTTTTCCATTTTTGATTTACTCATATTTACTATATCTACTTAATAACAGAATAAAAGGATCTGACACTTCATCATACAAAACATGGATCATTGGCCGTTCCACTTAAAAAAAATTTTGAAAACCGCTCAAACAGTTCCGCACTGTACACTACTAACGCAATTTGTGTGGGGAATGTCCGGCTTCTCAGCGCACTAGCTATTGTTTGGTAATACTTAATTGTAAGATCTTCTCAGAGATTTTGTAATTTGGTAACCCTTTTAAAAAATAGTGGGCAAGTGCTGGCCACTGTTCCAATTGCCTCTCGGCTGCTGACCCCAACGTGACCAACCTTAAAGACACATGCTTCAAAAACCCACACTTAGGAACTTTCTTTTCCTCGTCAGATTGTTCATAGACCTCGAATCAGCTCGGATGGTCTAGAAAATCATGGACCAAAATAACATCTGATACCTCAGAGCCAAAATGACCAAGACCGACTTGAAAGGAGGAGTTAGGAATATGTGGATTACAAAAGCCTGAGTTTAAAAAATACTGGCTGTGCTCTTCTTTCAGTTGCTTATTGACTATTCTAAACACAGCCTCGTTCACATTAGGCCCATCACTAGAAAGGATGAGAAATTTCTTCACAGGGAAAAGAGCATGGTCTATTGCTGAAAAGATTAGTTTAGGAAATCTGTGCAGTAGATTTGCTAAAAAAAAATGTCTCCAGATGATGAAACATAACCTGCTGCTTTTCTCTGAAAAGAATCTGACTGACATTTACAACTCCTTCATATGTTTTTCATTTGTCGTTTCATTGTAACAATTCGTAAAACTAGCAGTGACTCAGAATCTGACATTGAATCGTGAAAATAGGGGCCTAAAGCATCTGTCTACAAGTAAGTCACCTATTTTCTGCCTAGAGACATGTCCTGTGGCACGTTTTATCCTCTAAACATACATCTGAACATATCTACAACACCATCACAAGAAGAGGGAGAATAACAAGCCTGAATGCACTTTATAGCCCATAGCAGTGCCACCCTATAAGCGCTGACCTGCAATCTGCAACACTGGAACAGTGAGGAAACCTGTATTCACGACTGCTAACAAGGTTGCCCACGAGTCTGTGTACATAGTTGGTAGCAAAGGGGGCCCTTTGCTGAGAACCAGTTGATATGGATTTAGCTAGACTATGATGCAACTCTTGGGCTCTGCCGTCTTGACATGCTGGTCATGAAACTTCGGCACCATCATGTGTCCTAGAGGGAGACGTAAAAGTATGTTTCACATACTATTTACTCACCTAGAATGATAATAGACCATGCAGAAAGAAAATAATCCCGGGACGCATCAGTACTTTGCAACAGTGTGGCTAGTACAAGATAGTATTGACACATCGATAGTGCGAAAGAGTATTGACAACGGCCGGCTTTCCTCGAGCTAAACCCCTTGTTTGCTTTCCGCACAGCAAGAGCAGCAGGCAAGAGCAAGTCAAGACGTGAGACATGGAGCGACCAGACGAAGAAAACTTTGTTTGGCTATACATGACTTCATAATAACTAACAGCATGCATACATGAAGCAGAGGACATGCCGGGGAACGTAGTCGACAAGTTGACGGAATAATAAAGAGAAATGCAATCGAAAGAAGAGCAGAACCAAAATCTATGCATAAACCAATGAGTTCATAAATCGAGCTAACCTATGTACAAAACTATGATAAGATGCATACATATATCTTACATTGTGTGTTTGAAATAGGCAGGCCATCACATCGCACAGTGAAAACAAACCCCACCAGCAAGGGCCTCTATCCTGCTGTCTGAAAGCACTTACGCATGCTTAAAATATCATTTAGGTGAGTCCTACACATTTTTCACATACAGTTTTAAAGTTCAGAAACAGGAAAAGTAGATGACAATAAAACATTAACCGAATACTAGCCTAGAAGGTGCAAAGACACAACCCGCCTGCCAGCAGCTACGCATACGCTCTGCACTCCAGTCATTATAAACTACAGTAAACTCCCAATAATCTGTACGCATGTTATCCAGGCTGCGGATTATCCGTGCATCGCCAATCTTAACTAAAGTAAACTTTAGTTATTTTCCTCCAATCGTGACTTTCATTACAGACCTACCAACTGGTCGGATGTCTTGCACCACGCTTCATGCCACCACCCGAGGCTTTTTTGTGGTATTTTCTCAGGGAGTTTATTTATTTTGGCAGCGGACCATAGAGAAATTAATCCGGAAAGAATCAAACAGCAGATTATCAGCGTTTCGCGATTATCCACGCACTTGTGCCGCTGCTGAGACCAAGAAAACCTCACTTGGCACTGAAAATGCGTGTATTCTGAAAGTCTTTGATTCTGCTGAGGTCACAAATTGCTAGGAAACTCGAATGGCACATTTTGATAGTTTAAGACAATTAAAAAATCTCAAAAAGTGAGAATAGTGAGCGTTTTTCAAATAAAGTGAGGAATAGTGAGTGTTTTGAAAAAAAGTGAGAAAAGTGAATAAAGTGAGTCCACTGGCAGCCCTAACCATAGGTGAAAAGCAGTAGGTTGGAAAGCAATATCGGGGCCACTGAGTGCTCCAAATAGCACTTAAAACAATGATAATGAGGAAATAGGTTGTAAATATATTGGTATAGCTCAAGCAATGAACACTCTTCAACCTACTAAGGTTAAAATGAACTACAGGAGTAGGTCATTTTAACCTTAGCTTTTGCTACTGAACCATGGTGGATATTACGTGGAAATTCAAATGATAAAAAAATCTTTGTTTAAGCTTCATTGACCATGGAAAAAAATAAACCTTAACTTATACTCGAGTATATACGGCATAGATATAGCACATTATTAATATGAAGGAAGTCATTGAGTACGCACAACTTGCTATCTTCACACTCAAAACTGAAAAATAAATGAAGTCAACATTAAAACACATATTACATAACATAATTACCATCAGGATCCAACATTCTTGGAATATCCAAATACTTCTCTGCAACATCAAAAGCAGTATTGAGGTTCTCCAGAGGATTGTCCTTAGAAAAAAACAAAACAAAAGTGATATTACTGACAATGCAAACATACTCTGCCAATTATTTTCAACTGAAATGTCCAACTACCAACAATATTTCAACAGAATAGCATCTGAATGACATTAAATTTTACAAAATTACAAAGTTGCATGAACTTGCATATACTCATTGACATTTTAAGTGATGCCTGCTGACATTGACATTTTAAGTGATGAAGAAATATAAGTCTCAAAAATAAGTTCCTGGCATTTTGAATAGTAGGAGCAAAGCAGGATTAATAGCTGATGCATACATTTATGAAATTAAAAGGTTAAGAAATATCATTTCTTTACCTTCGATAGTTTGTGGTAATCAATGAGGTCTGGACGATGTCGGTGAATGAGGGCACAGAATGCCAAGCCATCCTTGAAGCTGAGGTGAAAGTTTTGCACATTAACGTTCTTGTATGGAGCAGTCTTCCTTTGGCACCAAAGAAGCAAGCCTTCCTTAGCTGTCATTTCCTCCACTGAGATATCTTGGATAGCAAATCTCAGAATGATGGTCCAGATCATTCCAAGAGTCATCTTCAAATTTCCATCCACAATTTCTATAATTTTATACAAAATTAGAAGTGCATGAAATACATGGATTGCCATTAAATACATGGGGTAAAATTACAATTGGGTCGATTACCATATTTTTTTAATTGCTGAATATGATAGAGTTTGTAAAATAAAAAGACCCGTATTTTTCCATTTTATGATCCGTCAATTATTTCTCGAGTTATAAGCAGCGAAAAACTGATGTTTTTAACCCTTTCGGAAAAGTGGGTGTGGTGCAATCTCTGACGTATATCGACTTCGTCCAATCACAACTGAGCCCGCGAAGCTAATTCACCTTATCGCAAAGTGGGAGACACAGTTGGTTCTCCCAATGGGAGCGATTGTGACAGGATCTGTGCTAGCAGACCTTCCGAGAATCCCCCTCCACTCTCTTCCCTTCCCATACGAGCAATCAAGGAAGGGAGGAAAAAGACGTCAATGTTATCACAGCAGCTTTTTCGGTGGGTGTCACATTTTGCTTACTTTAATTTTTGATTTATGAGTGAATGGTTGTGGTTAGAAGATTAATTTTTCACTAAATTTCTTTTTTCGTTTCCATCTAACAATTTCGTGCACAAAATTGCGATTTCAGTTCCGAAACTTCAGCATTTATCAAAACCTGTGAGACAGAAAAGATTTGTAAAAAGGCAGACAAAAGAAATCATTTTAAAGAAATACTTGAGACATTTACTAGGGAAAGGCAGTGCCAAAGAATGTGATATGGAGACTTAATAATACCATAATATAAGAAGTAGGTGGAATAAACCAATATTTCTGTCAGTTTCAATCTTGAGAAAACTATCTGCCCAACCAATATTATTCCTATTTCTTTTATGAGGAAACGATTCACACAGATCAGTTGTGAGACAACATGTCTGCTGGACAACAAATGTACTTCACCCCTGCCTTGAGCATTAATTCAATACAGCATGAAATCAGTTAATACATCTGATAGAAACTGATCGCCAGCTAAAAATGTTCAATTGAAATTTCAAGGGCACAAGCCTAGGACATCAGATGATAGGAAAAAGAATAATATAAAATAGAAAACATTCCCAACTGAAAAAAAAATGCATGCCATTAAAAATATACACCTAGCATTTTGTTTTGCGCTTGCTGAGGAAAATATGAGTCTTGTTTACTAAAACTAGCTCCATTTAAAAGGCATGAGAAAGGTATACTCTTCAAAATACTAAAGTGACATTTGGAGCCCTTTCCTATTGCCTTCTGAATTATGAATTGAGCAAAAAATGAGAACCTTTACTAATGGTACTTCATACAATGTACACAAATGATTCAAATGGTTCTGACTAATGCATCAATCAAAGACAAAAAAGTATTATTCTGCTCATAGTTCAAAGCACATTTCATGAAATTTTTTGATAACGGTTTTTAAAGTTTAATTTCGGATTATTCACTCAGCATTAAGGGATTGTCACCATGGCAATTCTACTTTCACTCTTATTCCAAGCTTTGACTCCAACTCCACACAGAAGAATCAATATGTTTGTCTTTGATTTGAAAATGACTTTGAGCACTAAGATTATACATGTCAGTTTCAGAGCACATGAGTGAGACTTCACCTTTCTCACAAGATCAATACATTTGGGTTTCTTTCTACAAAAGTAATTCAAAGGCAGTGCTTCAATGAACAAAATCATATCATTATGATGACCTAATTAATTACCTATCATTATGATGGCCCAAATAAAGAATTTTTAACCAAGCAATAGGTACATTTTTTACTTGAGAAAGTGAAAAAGAAATCATAGGCATGAACATATATATTTATCAGAACAATACATCCTTTGGATACTCATACATACCAGGATTCTCATATGCCTGTGCCATACATTTAATGGTTCATGCATTTATCACCAGTATTTGGGTTATTATATATACTCAAATCCTCTGTTGAACATTAAAATTTTGGGGCGGAGTATTATGTAAAAATAAGAGTTTACTACTGTCACGAGAAATTTACTTCTAATCAAATTTCCCTTCTGGCTGGGAGACTGATACACCATAAATATATTACTTTGACACCATTTTCAATTCAGAATAAATATATTAACTTAACCCTTTTATGGCCAGAGGGCTAATATATCAGCCCTTCATGGTTGTGCGAAAGCTGCCAAGGGCCGATGTATTGGCCGACTTACATGACATCATTACATATTTGCAAACTTATATTTCCTTCAAATCAGAGACAGCATCAATGATTTTTTTTCATCCTCAAAACAACTGAAATATATAGTCAACATTGAGACAAATACATAGTTCATATATGAAAACTGAGTGCTTCAAATATATTAAAAATTCATAATATTATGATTTTCATAGAAATGGGCTTGGCAGTTTTTGCGCAGTCTACCTTAAATGGGCTGGCAGAAAAAGGGTTAATATTTACTACCACCACTTTCACCTTTCACTTTTTGGGACAGAGCATGGCTTAGAAGCACTGTTGGGGCAGAGAATAACATGGCTTTTATCACAGAAAATGCCACTCAATTAAAATTTTCTCAACCAAATATGAATAAATGAAAATACAAAAGAAACAGACCAACCTTCAGCACCAATGGACACAAGCTTAACACCCTTCCTCTCAATGAAGTCAAGAGCTTTATTTACATTAGCAATCTTGTGGAAACGCATCTTGCCACGGTCAGGCTTGGGCAGTGTCTCCCCAGAGATCACCTCAAGCAAAAGCATAAGTTTAAGTCCATTTCTAAAGTCCTCATCAATATTGTCGATGGATGTCCCAGCCTTTCGTAAGTGAGAGTTGCACCATGCTGTGAAGGTCTAAAAATAAAAAAAATAAAGGATAAAATCTAATACCAAAGTTACATGAATGGATCAATCATCAAAAAAGGTTATCTAAAGGTGTTCAGCTTCATTACTCAACAACATTTACCAAAGCAAGCACTGTATTTAATGGTAATTTTTCAAGAACAATTTAATAAGCACCAAAACCCATAAAAGCATTCATTATGATGGCAAACATGACCAACCATTTTTACTGACAGTTCTTAACCTATTAGAGAATTTAGAATAAGTTAAAATATTCTTAAAAACATAACAGTGAAGCTGAGAGTAATTACTGTCGATATCCATTAGTTAAATGCCATGTTTACAATGACTTCACTTATTCTCTCCCAAAGTCCCACCATAGTAGAAATGAACTCTATGATGATGGAAATCTCAAGAGTAGGACTGCCATATATATCGTGAATGTAATTTGGACTGAGAGGTTTGAAAATTCACAAAATGGTTATATTCTCCTCGGGAATTAACAGAGGAAAAAGAGATGAAATGAAATAGCTTTTTGAATGAAAAAAGCAATTAGAATATCAAAGTATCACCAAATTTCACGATTAAACTTGGTTTCTAACAGTTATTGACATCTGATCAACACCAGAGGTGTGTTCGGTGAGGACGTATTCCACCGAGTACTATGTCCAGCATAGTAATAAATGCCCATGCTTGGAGCAGGGAATAGTTCCTTTCCCAGGGGCATCTGGAGTTCGGGAGGGAGGGGATAGTACGGATTAAGGAGCCGTACGGATAATAAAATTGGGCGCCATAGCCTGAGCAGCTTTGCAATTCTGGGCGCCACCATCGCTCCACGTAATTTGAGGCGAGGTTTTTAATCTTGCAGCATCCCCAGTTTGATTTTGGAATGTCCTTTGGACTGTCCCTATTTGTACCTAATACACCTTCGAAAGCTGTTGGCGAGCAGTAAGGTCTCTTTTTCAACAAAGTGGTTCCGCTAATTCATACAAAATACTACAGTAAAACGGCGGATATCTCAGGGATTGAGAAGTTTTGTTAAGCTAATGGAATTCTATACAATTAAAAAATAGTTACATGACCATTTTCTGTTGAAACTTGTAATATACTGTTAAAACTGAAATACTCAGTAACCACATCAAATTCCTGAAATGCGTAATTTCTGGAAATACCTCTTTCTCGATTATACAGCGACACTGACGAGCGTGACGTAAGAGGTGTGAAGGGCAATGTGAAGGAAAAATGGGGTTGATAAAATATTTCCGTTTGAATGGGACAATTTTGGTTAATAATACACGCCACAGAAAAAAGGCACAGAGATTTCTTACGAACTAAGGAAATCTACCAATATTTCTTAAAAACATGCCGAAATAATTCTTAAGTTCTCCTACAATTTTGGCGATTCGACATTAAAAAGTTTTGGAGAAAAATCAAAATAAAATTACTATAGCCTTATAGGGCTAGCTAATGACGGAAGGATTCGAGCCGACATGCTCTGAATCGTGAGGAAAAACCCCCGCCAAGCCGCTTAATTTTATCTTAATTGCCGGCCTGTTTAATCACGACAGCTCTAACAGGCATAGCACAACTAATTATTTCCTAAAATAAAAACATGCATAGGTATTTTAATTTTCCTTAGACCATTATACCCGTTTAAACACGCGGGAACATGTGGGACTAACGATGCAAAATGCACATTTCAGTGAATTTTATTCGCCCTTCGATCTATGTACACAACTATAATTTACTAAAGAACTTGCACCATATTTTACGATAGAATACTCACTCTGCTGGTAAAATACGTAACTCAGATGAAAATCTACGTTTGTTCCCATTGAAAACAATCGTGAGATACGTCGATGCACGCCACTTGCTTTTTCGTACGTTCACAAACATTTATAATTTAAAAATAGCCGTAATACTATGATGTTAAAACTGTAACAGGCTTTACAGAAAAACTAAATAAAAACAAGCAATAGTGTTCACGGGTAGGTGTGACCGAAAATCAGTCTAAACAACGAGCTGAGTGTGCGTACTCAAGAGTCAATTACAGTCGCACGAGAAGCAACTTCCTTCATTAGAAATATAATGAATAACATCCGAACTTCCACCACCGAAACAAGTTCCTTAATTCCTTGTTATGGGCAACTAAGAAAAATATTCTAACCCTAGTGAGTAGAGGCTCTTTCATGAAGGCATACTTAAATTTATAAATTACACGTGCATGACAGGATATTAACGAAGTATCGAAACACTAACGAAAAATACTTATGATCAACTATTTCGAGCTATGTTTCGATAACATACTACACTACACTTTGATCTTAGCCATAAGGCCATACTCCCTAACAAAAGGACTAGCAAGTAAATATTTTCTTCAGATTTTGATGAAATAGTAGATTGCATTATAGTAGTTATGCAGGTCATTTGGTCAATCATAAGAGTATGAACGTATCGCAATTAATATTATCTACGCTATAGCGTTATATATTATAATAAAATTCAGCTTCAAGCGGAGCTTAGCTCTAGATACGTTTGGGTCCATACAAATTAGAAATGTTTCAAAGACAGGATGAGAACAGTTCACCGTCATATTTTTGTCAAGTATAAATAATCTTTTAACTATCCCTGTATTGCATACACTCTGAGGAGTGTTAACTTTTCTAAAACTGTACGATGTGAACACTTTTCTAAAGCTGTAGGATGTGAACTACGGCGGATGCGGAGAGAATAATGGAAGAAAAGGGAACGCAATACTGTCAAAGATTCACGACAAATATATAGGATCAAATATAACAGTCGTTTCATTAGCAGAAGGAAATAAGGCCAAAAGAAGACAGGAGACAGCAAGTTTCATACGCACAAGAACAAAAATTTGCATGATTCACATCGAGAGAGTCAACGCTCGAAAAAACTACGGCCAAGGACGCAAGAGAGCCAGAAATTATGAAGTAATCCAATCATTGCCACAAGTCGGCTTGTGTTTCCGCAAACATTCCTAGGAGTGATAACCCACGATTACTCAAGGATATAACGTTGATAAAAGAAAAATTCAGTTTTTATGTCCTTTAATTGTTTAAGTTATATCGCACCGCCAAACGCTAGCACGTTACCGATCCCGCTACCGCGGTCGGCCTGAAATGTTGTCATATGGCTAATGCCCGTCCCATGACTTCAACATAAAATATCTTAAGTCATTTATTACTTAAAAATGATCAGATTTCCTCCAATGTTATGTCCATTGTAGGTTTTTCATGAATCCAAGAATCTGGGGCGAAGAAGACTGAAAATATCTATAGGTACATATACTTGAACATGCCCCTCAATATTAATTCACACTGAATAATGGCATTTACGATTCATGAATCTTAAACAATTACATGGGTACAAATGAGTGTGACTTAACTAATGCTGCCATCGCCGTAATACATTGATTATTTCTGCCCGTGCCTCCAATCCTATATTGATACTGCAATGAGCTTTGTTAGAGGACAAACATAAGGGAAATAAATATTAGCATTGACGATCAAATGAACTGGTAATAGAACTACCATTAATGTACATAAATTTCTTTAGTAGACGGGTATAAATGAAAAAGGTTCTACCACAATCATGCTACGACGGCACGGTTTAAACACTTTTTCACGGTGAATAGCTTTACGCCTCTCGAGTAAACAAACTTCTGTTTGTGATGAACAGCCCATTAGGTTGTTAATTGACGAGTCAACTAATGGAAGAGGCGGTGCTCACATAAGAAGGAGAAGTTAACACATAATGGGAGGTCAAGCTCATCGAACTGAAAAGAAGCTAACTGAGTCATTAAAAAATGACATAGCCACAATGATAGGACAGTAGATAAAACATCCAATTTTCCGCATTTTTTCTTTTCGACGGGCAATCGAGGAGGTATAGGGCGTAAAATGAGGCCTTTTACGTATTCACTGGAGCGAGGTTTGCCGACGAGCGAAGGACGCGATGAAATTAGGAGTGCAGCCGCTCTTATTTCTCAACTAAGTTCGCATTACAGGTTCCAAGGAACAGGGTAAATTATTTCGCTAATACATAATATATACTGCCATAAGTTTTCAAAAAATAATAACTGACGTGCAATTCTACCATATAATCAGCAATATAAACATTGACCAAGTATACAAAAGTGGTGACATGAGAATACGTTTAGGAATATGTACACTTATAATCCCTAAGACTCACAGAATGGGCTCAGGTTTCAGTTAATATCAAATTCTTGGCCGCAATAATGGCTAGGTAAACGTGAACCAAAGGGTGACAATTTTCAAAACTTTTTCCTGCAAAAACTGTGTGAATTGGTGTATTCATTCCAACTGCGTAAGATAAAGAAAGGATGACTCTTTAATATGTAATGAGTTTCGTTGCTCGAAAATCTTTATTTCATGACATACAACAGTTGAAGTTGACGTTTTTCTATCTGACATTTAGCCAATTTTCTAGTACCAGTGTTTACGTGAATGGTCATCGGTTGTGAGGCGAATCAAGACCGCATGGTCATTGATTGTGAAGTGAATTATTTCTTGTTTGCCGCATTTTTGGAGGTTGCCACTGTACTACAGATATTGCACTCGACGAACCGCTTGCCATCCGGCGACCACAGCGGGAAACACTACCGTTTTCCAATATGGCGGCGCGGCGAACCTCTTGGTTTTCAATCGCTGTAACAACGCGAGTTTTAATTTTTTTTCGAAACTTTTTTTACCGTGAGTGAAGTGTAATAATGGCAGGTTGTGTTGCGAAAATTTCATCGAATTACGACGATTTTAAGTGGGTGAAAAATGTTTTTGAAAAGTGTCACCCTTTGGTTCACATTTACCTAATGGCTAGAGCCAAGACCATCAGGGAATACAATTGTACCCTTCGGTGAATCATATATAACCATCTCAATATCGTATGGTATGGCTCCAAAAATTAATGCTATTCATTCTTACGTCAGTAGCAAAACATTGGTCTTCAAGGGAGATAAGCGAGATATTCTTCAACTTGGTTGGTTAACCAAGAATATTAGCTCGTAGGCTAATATTCTTGGGTAACCAACCAACCAAGAATATTATTACACATATAAAACATTCTTGAATGCATATGCTTCATTGCTTGGTTATATATTTAGATATATACCTGTAATAAACAAACAAATAATCATACTAAATGGTCGCAGACATTAGAATACGAAACAATGAAAAGGAAGATAACTCAATTATCCTTTCATCAATAATAATAATCATAAGATCAAACACCCTTCACGTATTACCTTCTCAAAATGTTTACTAGATGAGACGCAAGAGAGCCTATGTCCCTAAATCGGTTCCTCATCAAATTTGTTAAACTGTTTCCACCGCGATGAATGTAATGTTTTCTGCTGTAAAAGCTACCTTCAAAGTCATAGCATCTCCGCTTGCTGACAAAATAAATGTCCTTTTCCTCAGGAAAATTTCCTAGCCTTCTTAAATACTCAAGGGTGTTACCGATCCCAAAAAAGGGATCACTTATTCACCCAGATAATTAAAGACCTCTTTCGGTGTTATTTGTTTTTTCGAAGATGTTCGAAAAACATTTTTAGACCCGTATCATTGAATATTTTGATCTGGATAAGTCTCTTAGCACTAATCAGCATGGCTTTAGGGCTGGGCAATCCACCGATACTGCAATCTTTGATCTTCTTAATACTATCCATCTTGCATCAAACGACAAGCAATATTCTTTGGGAATCTTTTTTGGTTTAAGTAAAGCCTTTGATCGTATTGTCCATACAATCTTGAAACAAACTGATAAAATTGGGCATTAATGGGGCTGCCTTAAACTGGGTACTGTCTTTTGCCAGCAACAAATACCAGGTTGTGAGTTATTCGCATTTTGGTCAAAATGGTATTGCTATAACCAACTCCAAACCAATGAAGGTGAATCTAGGCGTGCCTCAGGGTTCAATCTTGGGGCCTCTACTCTTCATTATATTCGTTAATGACCTCCCTCCCCATTTTTCCCAAGGCAAACCTATACTCTATGCAGATGATACATCTAGTTTAGTAACATCTAACTCCATTCCAAATCTTGAAGCAGCTACTGTAACTGTCAACCAGATGACTGAGAGGTGCAACAACAACAAGTTGATTGTAAATAATGGTAAAACTACATTTGTACACTTTCATGTAAACTTACCGTCTCACAGCTGCAAAGAGATTATTTTGCATGATCCCTTCCTTTGATATAAAATTTTTAGGATTACATATTGCGAATAATTTGAATTGGTCGCTGCACACTGATTCCCTGACCAAAAGAATCTCTGGGGGCATATATGTATATGATTAGGAGGTTGGCTCCACTTGTCTCCATCCCCATTTTGAAATCGCTTTATTATGTCAAGGTTGATTCTTTAATTACCCCTGCTGTCTTACTTTGGGGTAACCATCGGGAATCAGCAAAAGTATTCTCTATGCAGAAGCAGGCTATCAAAGCAATCTTTCGGTTATCTATACGCATACCAGGTTAACCCCTTTTCATCAAAATGAATATACTTACTCTTCCCTCTATCTATATATTTACTTGCGAAATCTTTGTAAAAATAACCCAGGAAAAATCTTCACAACTGCTAGAGTCCATACTCATAACACCCGAAATAAACTAGATATACATTCCGATCATAGTTTGTACTCCTCTAATTTTAATGCACCATACAAAATTTCCTCAAAAAGTTTTAACAAGCTGCCTGATCGAATGAAAAAAATCCCCTCTTCCTCATTGTTTAAAAAAATTAAAGGTTTTATTGTTAAACAAATGTTATTACAGTGTTAATTAATTTTTCGAGGATAAAGTGTTGTAGGATTTAAGTATATAATGGTACTTTTAGCTCATTTGTATTATATGATCATGTATGTCGTCGTTAATTCTTTGACTTGCCTTATATCATGTATATGTTCAGTGGACAGAAAATAAATATTATTATTAATGAATTAGTGAGCAAGATACTAATTAATGGTCTAACACGTGTAATGCATAAGGTTATTTAAGATATTTTATACTGATTTCATTTATTGCACAGGATAAATACTTCATCTTCAGTTCACTTCACCGCAAAATATCTTCACCTAAGGCCAGGAATCTCCACAGTGGAATTAGCTCCAAGTGAGCTTACACGCTCACTCACTAATCAGGTCAGCCAGAAACGACCGTGTGCATGCACTGAACTTCGAAAGGTACCAGAAATGAACAGTTAGTGAATAGGCAACAATGTCTGCTCCGTATGAAAATTTAGTTTGGGAGGAAGGAAGGGGCTGGTCCCCAGCCCATCACAGTTCAGCTTATCATTTCCAAATAATAAATTCAAAAGGTTTGCATTAAATGGTGATAGGTCATAAAGGCTAAAATTCATAATTGTAAATACGGTATATTCAACGCATCAGAAAATCTATTTCCACAAACTGCACAATAACGACAACGGGCAACGGACACGAGAGCAAAAACCTTTTTTAAAAGTATCTGAACGAAAGTGACAACTGTTATTGGGGAGATTTTTTATCCACTATTTTCTAGCTTTCCACCACTAATTGCGTTAACTAATAGAGTTACACTCAATTAATAGCAGATCCTTACTAGATGCCATACGATGAATGTAATGCAAAATGTAGTTTACCTTCATCAAATGTACCGGGGTAAAATGCAGTAGCCAGCTGTGTCAAAAAGAGAACAGCGACTTTTATATCCCATCAATTAGTGTCTTTTTAACTATAACAAGCAAAATTATTAGGCCAAAAACAATGACATGACCATTTGCACACAAATATTCATGTGTAAGGGCAACACCACATCAGTTTTTGCCAACAATATTTGCAGTCGTAGTATACCTACGATAAGAGTTTCAAAGAGGAAAGAGATATCTATCTTTGGATAAAAAAATCCTCTAAATCAAGTTGATAGGTCGACTTTTGCAAAATCTATGTGAGCTTAGCTCAATTGGATGAGGTGCTTAGGATGGGAGAATAACATTCATCAAGTGTAGGTCATCCATGTAAATGACACTAACGGGTATATAAGTTTGCGTTACACAACTATCAGAGGAAATACTTGTTGAAGCGATAGCGGATTTGAACTACTCACTCGACCGCATTTAATTTCCTATTACTCCATCCCTCTCACCGTACAATGCATTATTTTCTAGCTTCCGATACTGTATCATCACAATTTAGTGCTACAGAGATAAGTTATCGATTGATGAACAACGCTTCATGTTTAACCAGCATTTAAGTAATCACTATTCAGCTGAAAATGCTATCTATATCCAAATGCTACGTAAAGATCTATTCTCTTCCTCTCTTTTCCCGCTAACAGGATAAATTTACCCCTACCAAGGTATTGATAATACCATTTTTTCATATTATTTTCACCATCCAGTTTTTCCGCCTTTTAGGATTTCCGCACAAATATCACTTCTCCCCTTACAAACAGCTTCGTTTGCCCTCATCGCTTCTTTAATTACAAACAAATTTCCTGCAAAAAGGGAGATCTTTTCATTTCCGACCAATCCAACCCAATAACAAACCCCACAGCAACTGATTTCCCGTAACATATGGACCTGACTCGGAAAATAGGACAGCATGTTCAGACAACAGGCTTTTAATGACATCTTCCAACATATCGAGACAACTGCTTTAAACGCGGACTCCACTATTGTGGAGAGACGGAACTAGTGTTTGTGTGGAAGCGAGAGGAGTTAGAGAACCAAACCTTCATGCCCTTGGCCCTTATAGGGGAATCTCTATGACGGAGGCGACAGCAATGTGCACAGTGTGCAAAGGCCAATCCTCACTTTTCACAGTCACCCCGTCCAACCTTCCGCGGCGACTTCTCTCGCGCTGGGATGCCCCAGAGCGGAAGGAAAGAATTTTTCTACGAACCAAATACGGGATAAAACGCGAGCAGGCGCGCAAGGAAAGCAGCTCTAACATATGGAAGCAAAAGGGAGCCTAATATGGAAAAGAAAGCTCGGAGGGAGGGAGAGGGAATGCAAAGGGAGTAAAATCATCGGGATCGCTTTATCTAAAGGAGGGCGGCGGAGATGGAGAAGAAATGATGACGGGGCAGCGACGGAGTGTGAGGAGGAAATCCTTCCTGAGGAGTACGTCATGCTGAGGAGGAGAGAGGGGGACGCGAGCCGAGGGAGGGGTGCACGTATTGGAGAAGGAGAACACTGGGACTCGCTGTCACCACCGCCGCTGCACTCCGCGCTACTATTCACCATGCAGACTCCTCCCTCGCAATCGCAAGGCAGTCTCTCTCCTCGCGGGGACCATGAGCCGCGGAGTGGAATCCCAGCGCCCTGCCTGCGTCGAAATGCACGGGAATGAGGCGCGTACGAAGGGGAGGACGTCGACCTTTTTCATCGCGCTCATGGAGCCAGTAGGAAGCGGGGATTGGCGTACGAAGAGGGAAAGTGAATGAAAGGCAAGGAGGAGGCTCGAAAAAAAATGCTGGCCTTGGATCGAAATTCACAAGAGAGGGGCGCAATGACTGACATGCTAAGTTATGATAGGCGGGGGAGGAAAAAAACTCATTGAGAGCAACGGAAAATCAGACGACGAGTAAAAATTAATACATCTGAAAACAATAGTCAACTGCAGATTATTCTTAAATTCACCTCCCGCCAAATAATAACTGATGATGGGGAATTCGAAAACTTCCTTCGAAAATCTGTATCCTTAATATAACCCCGATTCCTTTGATAGAAGTTAAAGGTACCTACGTATTTACCGAAGGGGATACTATGAGCATTTGAGGTATTTTCTCCACTTCGTCGGTGGCAAATAATAACAGATAGCAATTTCTCTTATCTTCAATACGTAAGATGTGTTCCACGTAATAGTAATATGGGTTCAAACCTAAGTAAAATTTCCATCGGAGGAAGAGACCACAGCGTAAGCTTTACACTTCTTACGGCTAACATTTACATGATATTAAATATTTAAAGTGAGACATGTTTATTGACACCATTGTCATTCAGAGTGATTTAAAAAATCCGCTGATTCCCAAATATTTCAATGTTAGAATCACTGGAGATCTACGGAAACCACTCGGAAGTACTGGAAGTACTGAACGCTACAGCACTCCTGAAGATTTTGATGGAAGAGAGAATGTTGGGTAATAGGGGGAAAAGGAGAGGAGTTGGATTTTTTAATAGCATGTGGAAGGGTACAAGCTATGAATAGATTGGGAGAGACAGTGTAAAGCAAACGTTTTATTCGGCGACACGACTGGATACAGATTTCTGGACGGTAAGAGAGGAAAATCAAGCAAAAACAGTTTAAAGACCTACCACGCATGGTATAATTATGTGGATAATATAAACCTAGGTCAAACTTTTCACATTTTTAGAGCAAATGCAGTTAAAACACCGATTAACTCCATTAATAAAACTAGTTTTACATTCCGAATGACAAATACTAAAGACCTCTTGATGATACTTCTCATCCTTGAAATGACACGTTTTTTTGTGAGCACAATCCGAAGCGACGGAGATTTAATATACATGGCATCGTGTTGTACCGCAATAATTGTACTGGCCCATCAACACCTCCTAGACTGTGCCAACGGTTTGAGTAGTTCGAGCAATTTATTGAACATTGTAGCAAATTTTCGAGCATGGTAGCAATGGCAAGCAGTAAAAAAGAAGAGGCTAACAATAAGCTAATGTTAAACTCATCATATTCGGTCAACAATCCTAGAATTTGTTTGACGCAGCCCTCCGCTCGATTCTACAATCGGCATGCCACTTCTATTAACGTAATTCCTCTCTTTCGCATCCTCAACACACTCAACATACGTTAAATCAAGAAAACGAAACCTAGAGAATGTGAAATAGTATTGTTTTATAGGAATTAAGAAGGAAAAAGTAGAATACCCCCGGCGAGGAGGATATTCTACCACATGAAGAATTTACTAACGGCTGGAAATACAGGCTGGGAAGTCAGGAAACACTTCATTAGAACATATATATGGAATATTCTTTGTGGCAGCGAGGCATGGATGATAACATTAGCAGAGAAGTCCAGACCGGAAGCGTTCGAAATGTGGTGCTACAGAAGAATGACGAAGATAAAATATTTCATGGAAGGTCTCAATCACACTGTACGAATGACAAGTGCTGAATCCAGTATTACGGTCACTATTTCCAAAGAAACTTGGATTTATCTAACTAATCGTGCAAAGGCTCTTGAAAGAACTCGATTGGGAAACCCCGCAGACTACTTAGCGTGGGAGGGAGTAACCAGGCAAATTCCAACCGTACGAATTGGAGGCTGACACGATAGATCTACGCCTATACTGCATTAGTAGGTCATACAGCAGCAATATCATCATGAAAAGATACCGCAGAAAAAAACAGAATAAAAGACCCATCCCGGCGTACTATCCAAGACCACCATAACATAAACAAAGCTTAATGATACGCGTATAACTATACGTCACTTCGACCCGTTTATTTCTCGATTATTTTTTTCTCTCCCTCCCCCCTTCAGTGACCGGTGACTCAACATACCAAGCCACACGCTGTATGCAGCACACAGCTTACTGGATTATACAGATACACATAGTAGATGTACCTTCATATAACCCTACACACCAAGGAGTGACCAGGTGAGAACCTCCACCAAGCATTTAAGGGTTAACTGCGGGAACTGGAACTGGCGATGTGAAATTGGACCAAGGTTACTATAAGCGTTCAACGTAGATGTCAGTGCCTTGGTGAGCTACAGGCACCTAGTTGACGAGAGCAATCAGGGGAGGTTAATATGCGGTAGCAACAACGTTGGATGTTGGGCGGGCACAGGGAATGGGATGGGAGGAAAACAGGAGTGCGGGGGGAGAGGAAAGAAAGGAAATAGACTGGAGTAAGGAATAGGGGGTGGGGAGGGCTGAGAAGAAAGCGTCGGCTTTCTCAATGAACGTGAGATGGGTGGAGGCATGACCGTCTCTCACGACCCTTCCCCCGCTCTCGCCGTCCCGCTGTCGTCCTACTCCCAGTCCCGCAAAAGAGAAAGGCCATAAGTCAACGAGAAAGAGCGGGAAAGAAAATTGAGGAATGGAAGGAAGACGGAGAGGAGGAATCAGATGGAGACAGGGGAAGCAGTGGAGATGACTGCAGAGTGGAGGCTCGCGGAAAAAAGATCGCCCGATCTTACATTATTCGAGCGAACGGGACGGGAAGTGAAGGACTGTGCTCCCCTCCCCCCTCCGACTTTTTGTGATTCCCTGGCCCAGATTCTAGTCCCCTCTCCAAAATTCTAAGTAAGACGCGAAGGAAAGCGTCGTTTTTCCATCGCAGCCGACGCGCAAGCCGCAATTCAAGAGAGTAAAACTTGTCCAAATGCCATTTATCGCAGGCCAGCAATTGTAAAGGGCGAATGGCAAATACTGCGCTCCGACTTGGGTTCAAACAAGAAGATGTGCCGATGGACAATATACAACACGATGACGAAGAAGGAACCAGAAAAGCCAAATCCTCGAAATACCCAGACGATGATTAAAGAAGGATGAGGTGGCAGTTAAGTTTGAGCTTCGAAATACCAACTGGCTCATCGGTCATCAGCGACAATAACAAAATGCACCGATGGGCATAACCAGGTTGGGGTAGGTTACATACCACCGAGGCAACAAAATAAAAAAAGTAAGGTAGTCAATAAAATTCTGAGAATAAATTATATTATATTTGAGAATGGTTCAATAATCAAACACCATCTATGTTTGACGCGCTGTTAAAAAAAGGTTAAAATATGAGTCTTCGTCATTAAGCAATTAAACCGGTAACAAGAAATTGCACCAGAACAGCTCAAACTCACAAGTTAAAATTTAAATCATACTATGGGCTCGCAAAATTAAACAGCTGAGCAAATGGACATCTCTATACAATACTAAACGCAAGGGTGAAGAGTCGCATCGGAAATGGTATGTACATATATAAAGGAATTTGGAGTGACAGAATACGGAATGGAATATAAGAATCGCATAAGTTAAAAGAAGTACGGATGTAAAATTTGATGTAGTATGTACGTACTTGAAGGACAAAAGAGGACTATCGCAACCGATCTTTTGGGTTATGATGGTTCAAGGAGGGGCAGTCGAAGTTAAACAGTTAAACAGGAAGTAAAGAAGAAGAATTTGACGAATTGATAAAAACTAATAATAGAGGGCGTGAATGCGAAGAAATGTGACGTCAAGAAGAGGTTAGTCATAACGAGATTAGTCAGTGGGTGTGTTAAGGAGCTCTTACATGCGTCCAGTAACGCTATTGTTTTTATGTAGCGCTGCTATTCCCATGATGAAACGTTTGCTTTTGATGAAAGGGCTTCGAAAACCATAATGTATCTGTGTTTTTCCAAAATAAATACAAATACTTATTGTCTTACGCCACATTCATTTTATTTTTCGTTATTTTAGAACGCATCTCACATCCTTTTCAAACGTTTCCATTTTTATCACCGTTACATTACGTACATCCGTTTTATCCCATTTACACTCACCGCCCCTCTATCCAAACCTTCTTCTACCCTCGAATTTCGTACACAAATTCGTACCCTCGAATGTCATACACAATCTCACATTATTCTCCTTCTAAGCCTACCACTCTGTTCTCCGTATTTCCTACCCGCCCACTTTACTTCATTCACCCATAACTTTACATTCCTCAAAGACCCCGAATCTATTCTCATCCTATTTTCTCAAAGAGCAGGATTCGGAACCAAACCACGCCACGGTCCAAATGAAAGTCTCCACTAATATTATCATCTTCACTTTTCACTTCGTGAGCCAACCATTCGTTCTTTCTATTGGGCAACGGCTCTCAGTCCTATGTATAATGATGATCAAATAATTTACAAAATAAAGCATATTAACGTGTATTTTTACGTTTTATTCATTTTCGACTGCGATTTTTTATTTTGCTGTTGCTATAGACAAATGCCATCAAAACTTCCAGCACAAAGGCTTCAAGCCATCGCCAAATGATCGCAAAACACAATCTTTGTCGAAGAATACCGTGATAAAAACGTTTACCATGACGTTCCACCTTTCAAACGACACTAAATAACGTTTCAGATAATAATACCATCATCAAAATCCTTAGTAACCACCAACAGACATTTCACCGAAGAGCAAACTCCAACAAGCTTTCGCCGCTCAACAGTCACAATTTACTCAACGCACAAATGAATACAAGACAATTTTCCAAGATATTCACATCAACTAATTGCGTGATGCTCGACTTTGTACGCAGTAATGTGAATTAAATAAGAGATCGCGAAGAAAGATCACAATAAGAGCCAATCGCCACAGGAATAAGAGCAACCTATATATTTTTAATATAAACTGTAATTACACTAAAGGCGATTGAAGATAATAAGACTTGCTGATAACTCCTATATTCCCTAAGTACAAGTTTAGTGTTAAATATTGGCGACAATAGAATTATGAGTTTTCCATGTAAAATAATTTTTCCTATCACTTCAGATCTTTACGCAATTATAAGGGAGGATGTTTATTACACGACATCGAAATTACGAAGCCTATAATACAATTGCAAAATCCAAAATATGCACGCTATACTTTCCTATGCCACTCACCAAACATTCAACTTTGCAATTAACAATATTTTTAAACAATCAAAAATATTTTTTCCCAAACACATGAAATCGCCTGAAATTTTCACCTTATTTGACTAGGGCGTACTGAATGCAAACCAATTCCATAGCGAAAAATATGAACTAATAGAGTGCTGGAGGGGAAATGTGATCTTTAGGTTTGCCAGAAGGTATGCGGTTCACAAGCAACAATGGAACTTCCAAATTATGCCAAACATCACGGGCATCTCATGCACTTACAATCAGAAATGACCCACGAGCGAGATTTAGACCTTAAACATTTCAAGATCAAAAGGGCTACCCGAGATGAAAGGTATCGTATTATACCTGATTAAAAAATTAACTGTTTCCCTTGAAAGGCATAGCAAAAATTATAAATTATCTTTCTAGTCATTACGAAGAAAGTACACATAATCCTTTACTAGAAACATCACGGTGGCGAATTATAAAAGAATAAAAGCAAATGATACTCATGGATCAGTAAACCATCATCTAGGATTATGATGGGGAATAAAATTTTCGCCCATGAAAGCATATCGTAACTAATAGTAAAAAGCAAGAACATGAAAGCATTTGCTACAAATAACATGCTATCAAATGCTATTACACATTCGCGGCAAACGCGTATTTTATTAAAGGTTACCCAACGAATAACGATACACTATCAATTAAAAACCTTTTCTCTCATATTCCACTTTGCTACCAAATACATCACGAGATGACTGGATGGCTCTCCAAATATAACGACAGTTCACGTATTCTTTCAGCACATAACTTCTGACCTAGTTTCACAACCCATCCGAAGAAGCGGTTCTTTGAAGGATGCTCCCTCCTGCGGTTTTATCGTTTGAAGTAGGCCTCTAGGAATTGGAACATAAATTATACAATGGTCCGGAGTTTCTTTGTCTTTCAAAGAGCGGAACTCAATAACAAGGCAAGAGATCAAGCACGCTCGGAATGAATGCTTAATAGCTGCCAAATTAAGGTAGCAATGTGAAGCATCAGGAACACTAACAGTCATATTCATTACTTTACAAAATATTGGCAAACGAGAATTAAGACCTACCTAATAAATGCAGAGATGGAAGAAACAGCGTGGCCGAGTAATTTCGCGGGAAAATTCTCTGATTTCAATTCCATGTTCTTATTGTCAAGGCAAGTGAGGAAGGAGATAAAAGTAAGCTTTGAATACCTAACTGGATTAAATCGTGGGTAAATCACGCGGCAGCAAACCCGAAAGGATCGTATTTAAAAATGAACCCAGACAAGGGCATTTTCTTATTATTAGGTGAGAATACACGATGGAGCTGAACCCTCATTCAAGGACGATCTTTAAACCTCCTGGGTCTCACTACACTAACAGTACACCCGCAAAACCAATATTTTATAACGTAAAAAAGAGAAGAGTAACATGCCAGACAATAAATACCAATACATAAATCAATTGATTTTTCGATCACTAAGATAGATTGAGACGAAAAAAATATTTGCACGGCTTAAACAGCATTAGGGCAACTTTAGTGGGTATAAAAGAGGAAAAGACTGCAAACTGCATATCGAGATGTTTAATTAGGGCACGATATCTCGCAAATGACCGAAATTCACGATACTACAGTGGTTATAAAAATAAAAGATAATACAAAGCTTTGGGTCAAGAAGTAGCACATACTCACCTCGTAGACATAAAAATAACTAACTTCTTCATTCCAATTTTTACCTACACTATCTTGTGTTTACATTCCAAAATCTCGGAATACAAAGCTGCATTAGTAGCTGCCATTTGATGTAAATAGCAATTTTCACCAGAGCCATATACTTTTAGCAACAAATAAGCTATGAGGAGTCTTCAAATGCTAGGAACGATACCGGAGCAACTAACAACTACTTTAATAAGGAGTCTGAAACCTTTATGTATTTCATGGTTTTACGCAGTTTCTAAAGTTCCCTAAAATTTTATTGAAGAGTGAAAGTTGCTTAAAAAACGGTTCTATTTTGAAATGGCAAAAAAACATGCAAAAACAATGCAGTCTATAGGTACATGTAGGAAGGTGTCTTACGTAGTTCTGAATTTAAAAAAAAGCTGTTGAGTGAATTACATAACTTGCTAGTGTTTAAAAATGTTTTGGATTATTTTTTTCTAGAAGGGAATTGATACTTCTTGATCCAATGATATTGCCAAAAATATTACGGAGGTGACAAAAGAATGGCGACCTCAATATTAGCAGTCCTACTGTTGATGCAACTCGTAAGAAATAGTGGGACAAGAGCTGGTATGTCTATCTGCATTTCCAGAATAATACAAAGTTTTAAAGCCTAAACCTACAGTAACTGTAGTAACTAAATACGAAAAATAGATTTGGTTGAGTAAGACTCAACCCATTGTTGTTTAGTTTCATTCGATGTCGTAAATTTAATGTTAATTTTCATTAAAGGGGTGAGAAATATCTTCTTATATCAGCATCATTATCCACGGTATTTTATTAAAATAAGTTAAGCAAATATCCAATAGAAGCTACAACAGATCAACGAATCATAGTGTGTGAAGACGAAAATGGGCACCATGAGAGGGCATGACTTTCCCCAAGCAATGCAGCGCAATTAAATCGTCAGAGGTGGTCCCAATATTCATTCAAACACAAACACCTTCGTGTAAGCATTAAATTAAGTATTCTATCATTTTCCACGAACTCTGATGAAGGGGAGAAACTAAAATCGGAGCGACGCTGATGCAGCCTGAAATTTGCTGGCTTGGACCCAATCCTGGAAGGTTCAATTTCATTCCGACGTGCATTCGTTCCTCTTTCAGCTTCGTTCCGTGACGCGGTTCGCAGGAAAAGTATCTTTCCGGCCCTTTTTCACCAGAGTTAATACCGTCATAAAATCTCTTAAAACAGGCTTTGCATGTACAATTGCACCAATGACATCCTAACATCATGGTCATTAAGGCTACGACCATTCACACTACAGCACCGGGCGAGTAACGCCGGATGTGGTTAGAATATGATAAGCACACAGAAACCACGGGAGTCTGTTTTTGTCCGAGTAAAGGGTGCTAACACAAAACATCACAACGGCAAAAAATACTTGCCACACTCCCTAAAAATTTGGTGTAACGCGATAATATGTATGCAAGTAGTGATAACGAGGCGATGGTACCCATTACTCCACAACGGAAAGAACTTGTTTGCGTCCATCGCCCGCCGAAAATCACTCTACTTCGACATACACAACAGTAGGGGGTTACCAAAATTAAATCTGCGTAGGCGCACATATTATTTGACCTTTCAAAGGACCCGTGCATCCGTTACATGATTCCTCTGGGTGATAACTAACTTTCGGGGGCCAGATATGATAGTAGAAGAATGCAAAAAACTTGTAACACTGCGCGAGTACTCATCTCTATAAATCCAAAGCAATATTTTTTCCCTTAGAGAGACTAACGTCCTTCCGTCCTCAAACGCCGATTTACTCTCCGTCCAGCATCCAATTAAACGTGATATCATTCACTAGCGCCAACTAAAATTCGCCAAGATGAACAAGACTCAAGCCATAAGCAATCAAGTACGTGAATTTATCATTTTCAAAACGACCAACAACACCAAAAATCTGTCTTTGACAAACGAATGATTCTTAACGGTTTTATTCGGCTGGGAAGGAGAGGAGAGGCGAGAGAAAGGGAAACAGTGGGAGGGCGAAAAGGTGTGGGAGAGAGGAGACCCCGGCGGGAGAACGTTATTATCGTCCTCAAGCTCGGTTTTGCTCTGGGTTCTGCCCCACACCTCTCTCCCCAACACAAACCCACCCCTTACTCCTCCTCTCCCTTCTCCCTCTCTCCTTTCTCCACTTCTCCCACTCAGAGTCTTCGGAGCATCTCCAGCGACTATCCCCTACCCCCGTACCCCATTGACACGGTCAGCTAAATTCGGAGCAGAAGTATCCCCGAACGAGGGAATGGGAGAGGAATAAAGGAGGAGGAGACGGAAGGGAGGATGGGGTGAAGGGACTAAAGGCGAGGGAAGAAATAGATCCGGCCGTTATTTATAAGCGTACAGACCCCCACATACAGCGAGCGGGAGGGAGGGAGGGTGTTAGGTAGGCGGGGAGGAGAGGATGCCGCCACGAAATGTCTACGGAGGAGGAAATGGGAGATGAGGTTGGGCGCAGAGGGGAAGACGAGGGAGAGGGGAGAGATGGGACGGCCAGGGAGGAGACAACGAAAGGCAGGGAGGAGTCGATGCGGATAAGGAAGTGGGTGCGGTGACTGGGAGGGTCGAAAACATTTAAATAATGGATAAGGGTGTCGTTTCATGCGAATCGCGCGATAGACGACACACTTACTGGAAATATAACTGTAGAACACCACCGTGAAATCTTACCAAATAAAAAAAGGACCAGGTCGTTGACAAAACACCAAAATATCTTGAGTCGCTGAATGCTTTCTCTCGACAAAACTAATTTAAGCGCATCCGTATAATACTTGGTATTTTACAAGGATACATATATACACAATTTACTTCAGTCAGTTAGGATTATCACCGATAATTTGCTCCACGGAGACACTGAACGTGATGGAATTTTGATATATCTGAATTAGCACCTAAGGAATAGGCTCATTTACTGACTTGAAGATGACGGATAAAACAGCAACTGGTCTCATTTAATGCCTCCCATCTTTTACATAGACATTATTCGCTTGGGTCGCATGTCCATGATTTCTTTTGACTTGTCAATGAGGGGATATCGAAGGTCCACTAATTAACTTCCGTAGTCATATGATGGCCTATTCCATGTACTCCGGCATGAGGGTGAGTATAAGCTAGCTTGGAAAGATGTAATGGCCTCTGTAGCCAGGCGGGCAACGCATCAGCTTGGTAATCAAAGGTTACGGCTTCAAATCCCGCCTAGATCATAGGTGTTTGATTTGCATTAGGAAATACCTTAGTTTACAAAGTGCGGTATAGACCGCATATGAAACCCATTTCTACTATAACTATTAACGCGAGGGGGCCCTTGCGAATGTAATTATATGCTTCGTCATATGCTTCTTCCCAGTCGTAGCTGCACGCAAAACCATTCCCGCCAATTCACCTCTGTAGTATCTAAAACAGTCACTCCAACACGTTTCTTCTCCGGACGTCCTCCGTTAGTCAATCAAAATATATACACACGATAACACCAATGTTCAGCCTACAAAAATGAGGAGACTGTGTAGACGACTTATAAATAAACGCTACTTTACAATCACATCAGCTACCTTCAATCTTCAGGATACTTTGAAATGACGATAGCTTGATAGGTCGAAACCGGTTATGTCAAGATTCAGTAAAATTGTGGAAAAACCAAGTGTTTGCTGATTTACTAAAATGAATTGTTTCCACCGAGTAACGGCCAATACCATTGAGTATATAAAGTAAAATTATGTTTTAACCTATAAAATAAATGAGTGCGCAGGACACACAAGCAAGCGTAGAGATACGTGGAATACGTCTCAAATGGTGTGTATACGTGTCAGATCTTGAATTCGACTTCTCTCACATCGCTATCCGCAATGCCATTTCATAATTACTAGGGCGAGATTGAAACTTCGCCCTCTCCAGGGCTAAAAATATAGAGCGTGGAGTAGTAAAACCACGGCTTGGAGCCAAATGAATGCGGAGAGGAGATCCAAAGACTACGCTATCCATTGTGAATAATTTCAAGAATGAAAATATAAACGCGATGTACGTTACATAATAGAAAAAGTCAACAGATAGGAACAACCGAGGAATGAATAAAGACAATAACCGCTCACAATAACAACGTATATGCACAATAAATTTCCAAAATAGAATTAAAATGTGATCATGAAGTTCATAAAAATATAACTGGTAATTACACATTTAATATATTTCGAAGCAACATGCATGCATCCAACGTTCTTTATACATACATGATAATACATAACTCGCAAACACTTAAATATTCAGCAACTATGTAGTAAACAATGGTATTCCTTCAAAGTTCATAAATGCGGAATAATGATTTTACTCGGAGATGACGGAATATAAACTCAAAATCTAAATCTGAAAAGGTGTGTAACGGAAGTGATATATCAACGATAAGCACTGTAACAAAATTTTGGGAAACTTTTAACCACGAAACCCCTTTGCAATCATTTCCACGGTCGAATTTTACCGGATAAAAAGAATTATATCAATAACCCGAATTACAGCGCTCGACTGTTTCATTTGTACTACAAATTATGCTCTTAATTAGAGCCAACTCCAAAGCCAGCTCTATCAGAATATGAAAGTAATCAAATCAATACAGAGGACTTTACGACAAACACATGGAGTCTCATTTATTAAACAACATTTACAAATAACACCATAACCAAAGCCCTTTTCCTCGATGTTCAAAAGTTTACAGAAAATAATAGCTTTTTATTACCAACAATGCCAATATTGCACATTTAGCAATTTTGTTAATCCGTTCTCATTTTCATGTCAATAATAATTGGACCCCACACATAAACTATGGCAATAAGACTTTCTCAGACTGGTTTTAACGTAAAAACTTAGAACGAATTCGATAGTTATTTCGGCATTATTCCCTCACCACAACTTACAAAAGGAAAAGTACGAAAGCTTTTTTGAGGCTCTAAATCGGTTGAGCCTCAATTTTACTGAATATTAATAGTTATGAGTAGCAAAGGTACCCTCGATCTTGCTAAATCCTATTTTTGGTCAAGAAAAGAAATCTTTTTCAGGTCTAAAAATCCAGACACCCAAAAAACAAGGGGATTTAAAAAATATAATTCCCGGTGGCTGGCGAGAAACGTAAAAAAAGTGCCAAAGATCAGCTCCGAAGGATCAACGATCGGCATCGAAAGAGAATTTAATATAGACGTCTACTTCCAAACTATCTGAAACTTTTCCAAGTCAAGAGATGGGATAAGCTAAACAACACATGGGCAATTGGAAGAATCCCCTGGTGAATCACCATCTTAGATCTCCTCGGCAGAGGACAGTCCAATGACCAACAACACATCTCAAGCAAGGATAACCGCGAGGTGCAAACATACTATCACATCTCATGCTATCCTTATACTTCTCAGAAATGGAACATCTAAGAAAACTTCTCCAAATTACGTTCTCAATTTCGTAGGGGTTCTTCCACGATGGACTTAGGTCCCAAAGTTTGATCTCTTTCCGTTGGCTACTCCGAACGCAGTGGTGCCAACATTCCAAGCTCCTTTCGTCACATTCCCAGGAATAGCCACCGCTGCCTTCCACTAAACAGCCCACCCCTTACCACTCACTCATTCTCGCGTAACCACCCCCGCCGCTTCCACCTCGTACTCTACACACGCCCACAGTAATGACGGAAGACGGAAATATCGGGCCATGAACTCTCTCCCGCCCTCTCTCTCTCCAGCATCTTCTCCAGCAGTCGCGGAAAATTGGAGCCAGGACGAATAGTGGGAGGAGACGCGAGAAGGGATGACGAATGGTACAGAAAGGGCGAATCCCATAACGAGTTCGGCGGGAAGCATTCGGATAAATTGAGATTCGAAAAATAAAGATTTCGAATCCAACATCCAGAGCTCAATACTTTCAAAGCATTTTTTCCTTAAGAAGCCTCAGCAGTGGATAGTTTAGCTCAAATTGAGTCGCGAACAAATATTAGACTGGTGAAAGATTTGGCTCTTTCTCGGCGTGTGGTATGAACTAAATTTTCTCGGGCTTTCCAACTGAGAAATTATCTAACCCGGGGGAAAGCTCGAGAAAACTTCACTTAGGTTACTGAATGATAGTGGGAAAAATATGCTTCTGAGCAATGATAAAACTGTTTGAAACCTTACTGATGGCATCCTTCTCGGACGAAAACTCCGGTGACCGGCGGCAACAGGGATTTCGAAGAAATGCTTCGTGGCTCGTTCAACCCGATAAAGAGAATATAGCGACTTTCTACACTAGACCACTTGAAAACTCAACAATGTACAGCAACAAATTTATCAGAATAGGTGTCGCAAAATACTGCAGTCAGCTCATAAAATCCGGGTGCAATTAAATATCTAGGACTACATTCAACTTAATAAATGACGCACCTAGCGTTCAAATTTACTTCCGATACAGGGAAATTCCTCCACTTCAGTAAACTATAGGAAATTTTTCAAATGCTTAGTGAATGGGACCAAAGCACAATTGTCATTTTATTCAATGACGAAAAGATATTAACTTTTTGGAAGCTCCAGAAAGATATAGCAGTGGAGTCGAAAGTAATGGATTAATTCAATGAAAATTTGTAATTCCACATAAATTATTTACGTGGAATAACAAAGTTTCTTTGCATTATTTCACTAACATGAATAACACAATATTCCACTAAGTCACGCCGGAAACAACTAATTTCATACAGCAACGGCTTTGGGAGCACACTTAAAGAATAATTTTGAAGGGGCAAGTCAAATTTGCAGCATCATAACGGAAACTTCAATACAGACACTGATTTATAAAATAAATATAAATGAAAATGGGGTTAACACACATTCACGCGGATTCGATTATAATACATTTTCACCAAATTTCTCCCAAAATTAATTTAAATATCACATTTTGCTAAGAAAGGAGATGCAGTCATATTTGCCAACTGACTATGCCAATGGGCATCGAAATAATTTCATCCGTTTAATACGCCAGTAGAAGGCGCAGAAATCGAGAGAGTTCCGGTGGCTACGCAAGGACTCGAATGCTTACCGTGATTGAAATACGGCGAAAACATCTGTTTCACATGAGAGTCATTCGTTTTTCAAAGTGAGATCTACCATTCGAACATCCGAAGGATTCACCCCTGGCATGACGGCGAGGAAAGCAAGAACTGAAGCAAAACGATCCTCATTTCTTTTGCTATGCAATTTCCTAATTCGAGAAAGACGTAGTTCATCCACAGAGACCTGAAAGAAAGATGTCACATGACCCTCCGGTATCATACTAAAGTGTCTAAAGCCACCACGTCTCCCTTGCGATGCAGTGAACGTCCAAATGATGTTGGAACGTCCTTATGAATTTTGCTACAGAAAATTGACAGTCAACACATGACTTGTAGCAGGCTTGTAATGGCATTAAACAGGAATAAATCCCGAGCTCGCAACAGCAAGACTCTTTTTAGTAACCATTAAGGTTTTTCTGATAAATTATGTTATTTTTACAAAATTACGCTAGAAACTTAGATATTTAACGATTTAAATTTGGTGCCCGGAGCGACATCCTAGCAAACTTCTCACAGACTCCCGGAGTCTTTTTTTCACCGGATTGATGGCAATTTAACATTATTCGTGTACCCCTGGCAACAACTTTTTTTGTCATGAATGATGGAAACGTCCAAACCTCCCATATTCACATTCCACAGGAGACGAAATGACTACTCCACTTGTTAGCTTGTGCAAAATCACGTGAATGAAAACTAACACTAACAGGTCCATTCTCGGTGGAGTAATTTGGTGGCCCAGGATTCAGGCGAGTAATGAGCCACGTTCCAGATAAACTAGATTCGCCAAAATAAGTTTACCAGTTTCCTTCAGAATTAACTAAAACAGTTACAGCGTGATGAATACACATGTGTGCTTTCTGCGGGGGAAAGCAGGCACACACGATTGAGATATTATTTTGCTTGAAATATTAACTCTCTGCGTCTCCAATGAAACAAAAAATCTGGCGTACTAGCGCGTGAAATAACAATCATGGTCTGATACGCAACATACAGCATTTTGATGAATTCGCACAAAATTAGGGCAACAAGGTATAGGAAAGGCAAGGCATAGGAAAAACCTTAAAAACGACTTTTTTCAACATAGTGACAAATTGTGAGAACTATAGGGAACGGATATTCCGCATAATATTAAATCAAAGTATTGCATGAATATTATTTAATTCTATTGCCCTGATACTGATTTTCGAAACGCTTCCGGCGTATAAAGGAAATGGGCATTTTAAGTAGCAGAAAAGAGGTACAATCAAAAGAAATCTTGTCGCATGGTACACGCACAGTCTCCCCCTACCAAACGCCTGACTAAGGCTTCACGAAACAAATCCTCCAACTTCAAAGGATTTCCGACGCGAAGGCATCCCGGTTCTCCGATACCTATATGTAATGAGAGGGTGTGTTTGGATAGCAGCAGGGGGAGCCAGAGAGGGCAGGGAATCTGGTATAATAGAACTAGAGTTGGGGAAACTGGCACGCACAAATTTATACGGTGCAGCCTATTTATTCATTGAAATTATGCTAGCCTCAGTTAAACAAGTCATTTTTGACCAAGCAGAGGAAATATACAGTACTAGTTAAAAGTAATCAAAGCCTTTTAAATATCACTGCATACAGGTGTTAGTCGCACGGACTGCCTCACGCATACATACAACATCAGTCACCCGTCGGGGGCGAAGTCTGACAGCTCAGCACCCGATTCAACATTGGATGTGGCGTATATAAAAAGGCATTTCAACTTTGACGTTTAATAAAACAAAGTTTAAAGTATTTAGGTGATCACCAGCGGTTTCAGGTCTGCCCCGCCTTTAATGGCATATCTAATGGGAAAGAAAGGTGGGACTCGAAAGGGAAAGTAGGAAAGATGGAGAGAAACCGGACGTCGGCATTAGCCTGCTCTTAAAGAAAGGCGCCTAGCGGGCCAAGTTCAACGTCTCAACCGAAGGACGAAGTATTGCACTTGAAGTAGTTCAATCCTCTCCATGCGGCACTCAAGAAGTAGTTCGGGGGAGGCGACCTACAGCTAAGGTTACTTCCGCCATATAAGATAGGTGGGTCATTGGCACAGGTTAGGGACTTTTAGTGAAAAGGGGAAGGACGGACAGAAACCCGCCGACAGCATGAGCCTGCTTTTAATGAAAGGCGCCAAGGGTGTTCACGGTTTGCCGTCTCATCCGACGGACAGAGAATTGAACTTACTGAGCTCTCTACACAGCGCTCAAGTGGATCTATGCACAACCTCTACAACTGCCGGAATTAGAACCCGGGACCTCGGAAAAGGAGGCCAGTACTTAGCCACCACAACAACCCGATTCCAATGATACTTAAGCGGACATCAGCATGCTACTGTATAAATATCTGCAACTGCCGGGAGACGAGCCCAGGACCATGGGATGGGAGTCAATTAATAAAAAAAACCACAGCAATCCGATTCGCTCATCTGTGGATTCGAGTCTGTTCCGCCCTTGAAGACGGCACAGACCGGAAGGAAAACTTTAAGTATGGGGTTGAAATTAATAGGAGGAAGGGCGGAGAGAGAACCGCGGAGAGAGAACCGGTGTCAGCATAAGCATATAATAAACCTAAAGCGCCATGGGGCCCACAGTTTTACGCCCCATCCAACGGACTAAGTACTGTACTATGAATGATCTCCACGCGGCAAGGAGGGATGCCAATGAAACTACGTTTCGAACTTGACCCCTCAGATTGAGTAATCAGCACACATGCTTCCAAAAAATACTTTCCCTGCCAACGGGTTTACCGGTTTAGCCCATGAATTATACAAGGCTAAAATGAAACCCTAACCTTAGGAATTATGGACGATCGCAAAACCTACGAGACTAATCTGCACGCCGAAATTGTTTGTCGTATACGAAAACCAACATGTACAGGTACTTGGAATTGTTCATTTTGACGACCATAAATACCGATAACTAAAAAGTTATCACGTGTTAATTATGAACACCTTGCTACTGAATTCATTAGAAATTAATACGCCGAACCACACAGCAATTTAAGTTCGCTAGAATAAAAGAAGCTACTAGTGGAAAGAGTACAATTCGATGACACTCTGCGTCCATGCATCAACCTTACAATTAGTTCAAACACGGCAAACTTTCTCAATATTACATCCACGGTTTTCAGTTTGGAGTAAACTTACGCCCAAGCAATCCAAAAGATGCCCCCAAATTAAAATAATTGCGCAACTATTTTTAATATCAGTTTTCCAAATAAAATACATTTCCAGTCCTTGTGTCATAACTATAAACACTACTGAACGCAGCTATAAACTCAAAACGATGCTAACATTACAACCACCTATAGAATATATTATATGCGAGATATTTATATGCGTGAACACGTGATTCTGTGGCGCCGAGAGGGTTTCACAAGCAGCTGTTAACGCTTCTGAGTGCCATTGAAATGCTCCCGTTTATGGATGAAGAAAAGCCAAGGCTGAGGAATACATTAAATGAAGACGAAAACATAATCACTGCGGTGAAACAATACAACATTCTATCATCGAGTCAACTCACACCAGTTAAGCAGAAAACATAGAACCTGAAGAAGAGAAATGAGCATCAAAAAAAGAAAACTATTTTTGAAAAACACCGAGAAATCTTTTAATGTTACACAGTTAAAACTCGGTATTTGATTGAAATTAAACCCTCTGACCGCGAACCTTTCGAGATCAATTAGCACGGATTTGAATAACCAGTGGTATTCACGTATGTCATGGATATTTATTTACATGAAAATGAGGATGATTGCCCTTTGAAAATTGCCGAGAAAAAGGTAGCGAATCTGTGGGGAAAATTGTGCCAGATAACACAGATTCTAAGCTAAATCATACAGATATCGCTTCATGGTTAATCGCCGTCATAAACATATACATTTAGGAACTAGTTATACTAGGATAGACTCACTGAAATCAGCTGAAGAATGGAAGAGTTTGAGGAGTGACCTGCAATAAAACTTGTTGAGGTTGTATCGTTGTTGTACTTTTAGCATATTTGACCTTACCTAAGCCAGTAAAATACCCAAGCCAGAAATTAAAAATGAGGGAGGTTTTATACTTGTCTACAGGGAAAGTAATAATTTGGGCATTAATTGAACAAAATATGTTTTTTATAACAAATACGAGGATGTAACTAACACTCTGAGTTTAAAATACATAATAAATAAGTGGACCTATTTTTAGGTACAATCCTATTTTTTAAAACTTAGGATGACTACATATACATCAATGCATGCTTAGGGTAGGCCCATAAATGGAAAAACGAATAAGGCAGCATTTCTTAGAACAGATGTAATGTTTCTCAAGAATGTGTAAAATATTCAATCAAATAGATTCAAACAAGCTATATAAATGGTCGCCAGATATTCCGAAAAATGCGCACGATGAAAACTTGACAAGGAGAATCATTCATATTTTGCAATATGACCCTTCGGTATGAAAAACATTCCATCAATAATTACCACTAATACGACGTTACGGCCACTCTAGAGGCTTCTACCGTGTAAGAGATATTCATTGAAATGACGGCCGGAAGTTCTTCCCTTCAATTTTAACCGTAATCACTGCCACTTATCTTCAATACAATCAATAACAAAGCTTTCTCAAAAGAGAGCAAAGACTTTAGTAGTTGGTCACCTGCCGTAATCACAACAACATCCTTCATATTACGTAGACTGGAGCTACGACTATTGTAGAACACCTGAGGTCATGGGTGATCAATAGTCTTAGCGTTTGATACAGCAGTGGGCTAAGTGAAGACTAAAAGGTGACAGAACTCCTCTTAATAACACAAAACACATATATTGATTTCACGCGTAAAAACATATCGCTGAAATTTTCCTCTCATGACAGCACTTGGGGGAGACTAAGGGGAGGAATGAAAAGAGACTAAGCTAGGAAGGATAATGCCTGAAGGCCTTATACTGAGTTCACACAGTGATAACTACGGCAAATAATCGTTCCATGATAACAGGGGTTTTTCGGAGAGCGGAGAGAGAAGCTATATCACTGGGCAAAGTGGCCGTTGAGCCGATTTTCAATGTCAGTGTCCATCGATCCGACTCTCCCACGACTGGTTATGACACGATCACACGGAGGCATTCGAGTGGCAGTAGAGCCGCTTGCATGGGTGTATTGATTATATTGGCACTTAAACGGACATTGGGACGTTCTACCAGGCATTTAAAAACACTACAGACGAAAAGGGTACGACGAAGACAATCGACACAATAGGCTATAAAGGCAGTTATTTAATAAAAGAGCTCGTAAGGTCAATGCTTTGAGAGAGGCAATTATTTTCGCATAACTCGAGCACACCAAGCTCTATTCTATTACGCCTCACAAGCACTGTAAATGTTGCTTATAAATTCGGGTAAACCTTAAATATTTGGTAGGAGGAAAGATATAATTTGCAAGTAACTGCGTTTTTTCACAAAAAAAGAAAACGTCGGCCAAAATAAGATATTGATAAAAAATTACACGTGATTTGACTAATTTTACGGGGATCTGCTAACCCACTACACACGAGCTGATTTAGAGTTATCATTAATTTAAAATGGCGCGGTAAAGAATCATGCTAATCGGCATTTTTCACCAATTTAAAAGTTTAAGTTAAAAATTCTCCCTTCACATTTTTTTGCAGAAATTTTTATGCCTTCAGCAGGGTAGAAAACTTCTGAGAAGGGACAGTGCCGTGTTTCTCTGAAATTTCCATTTACGGTACCACACTTCATTGAAGTTGAGAAATTTCTAATAATCTACAAATTCTGATAGAAACCAAAGTGCGAACCAAAGGCAATTCACCTGGCCACTATTAGTAAGGATATATTATTCGTTGATTCCCCTAAGTTAAACACTAACCGCTCACCTTGTAAGGCAAATCGGTAATATGAAATCGGTTTCTTCACTCATTACCACTCCACCTTCACTTTAATCCAAATATACTTGTATGACATACAGCATGATACATTTAAGCAAAAGTTCTTAAGAAAATTGTCATAGTTCAAAAGGAACTGCATAGTTTCCTGCGAAAAACTATTATTATTTTGAACCGTCATTATTTTCTGCCAGGAGCTAAGATGGGTAAATATCTTTTGCATCAACGCTACCGAAGCAATTGAGGTCTCTTTATATACCTGAAACCTATTTTCGATGGCCGAAATCCACACATATCAGAAAGAGGAGACCCGCCCTTCATGGCAACTCATGTAAACAGCGACAACCGACTTTGCGAAGGCAGCTTATCCACGCTTGGTTGAACACACACACCTGACGCACATGGCCAGTGCACGCCGGACAATATCCTACAACTTCGGAAAAACGAAAGCAATTTCATGAAACCTTACAATCCTCCCAAACCACAACGCCCCAGAAACGTGCAGAGGCCTAAACGGGGATGCCATCCCGAGTTTCACTCTACTCTACATGCTACTCATGTCTTGCCAAGTGGAATTAATGGAAAAATTCAAGTGAGACTCTTTAGGGGCGGCCGGAGGAGGGGAGAGGTGAAGCGGCAGGCTGAAGAGAGGGGGTGAGTAGGCTCTTACAACATTTCCGACGGCGCCAGGTGTGGATTCACGCCACGGCAGTGAGAGAGGGAGAGATCAGAGTGCACTAGAGGGGGCAGGGAAGGACACACCCTTGCCTAACCACCTGAGAGAAGGGCACGAGGTATCCCTCTTCCTCCACTCCTCTGCAACCTTACCCCGGCTCGGCGGCACCCTTCCAAATTTAACCACCACGCAGCTCCCCACCTCAACAACATCCCCTCCTTCCCCGAACGAACCGACCCAGCACTGCATTTGCTCTGCTGCACAAGTCCCCCTCCTCCCCATTCCGGATTATGAATGCCCACGCGCCAACTAAACAGGATGGCAGGCTGTTGTGTGCTTTCGCGATGAATAGGCAAGCCCCCCCACGTAACCGCCGGCCACAATCGCCGTGGCGTGTCACAGCGCCAGACGCCGAAGCGGGACGTCACTTGCGCTCTAATTGCATGCGGCAGTCGGATCTGAAGGAAAGGACGTCACGGCAGCGATATTCGTTAGGCTGGCGGTGTTACTATTTCGCCTCACGCATCTCTCCCCACCTTCATGGACAGAAACGCACTTGTCTGCAACGAATGTCACTATTACTCCTCTCATCGCCATGTCGCTTTTTAGGCGAGATAATAAGGTATAAGTACCGCTTACTCTTACTATTTTTTACTGTACTTCTCGGGAAAATACCGCATTTACCTAGATCGTTGCAGTGTTGCCTCGCAAGTCCAACGGTTGCCACGAGAACCAATATTGAACAAGACTGTTGGGCCTTGGGTAGATAAAAACGACGGTCTTGTTTGAAGGGGCAAATACCACGACGCTCATTTTTGCTCACATGAGGTTAAAATTCACACTACAAAAAAATATTTGATAGTCATTATTTAAACGTACGGTTTCTTCTTCCCCTCAGAAAAATACATTATTTGGACTTTTAATATTTATAAATCAAATTGCACATGTTCATCATATTACACGAAATTCAACATCCTTTCTTATTTATTTTGGCTAACATTCTACTCATTCATTCACACGGTAGTTGAATTGTACTTGCGCATTCCTAGCGTCTTGATTTCTACCCTAATTCATTACTTTTTAAAAATAAATGTACCAACTGAATAATGAAAACTACCTCCCAAAACGCATACTACACATACAGTTCCTACCCAAATTGATTGGATTGACTGTTCATTGATGGGATAGAATTCTCCGCAACAAAAGCGACAAACGCCCGGCCTAAGGTTACTAGAATTCAAAGATGGAAGGCTGGCTCCAGACTCAACTCTTCTTTACACAAATTTAGCTTTAATTACATCCTTCTCTGAGTATGTAGAAAAAATTCTAGGCACGAAAGTAAAGCGTAATCGGCGTATATTTTTGCAACTTTATATTCTTTTCTACTTATGTAAGGAGAATTCCTTTTTAACATTCCCAAGCCCTCTGGCATCCTCCCAGTTGCATCAATGCCACATCGTGCATAATCAGTCAATGGCCTTCTTTCACGCATTATTAAGTAATGCTGGGGGAATTCAGTAAATCCCTTTGATAAGAATCAACGTAAAGCCTTCGCCTTAATTCAATCCACACACAGGAACCATCATCACCCAGTGCGTTTACTAATAGTTCTGTTTCGTACCATTCTCAGGTTCCTCGAGCTATTTCCAGCCATTTCAGATCCATTTTCTCCGTAAGTTTCATCTGCTACGGTCCATTAATGAATAAATTATGCATTAAATTCTTTCCACTTCCTACAAGTTATAAAATCAACTTCGAATCAATCCTATACCACAATAATATATATTATTTAATCAGATACAAGAAGTTAAGCATAAACTTATTAAGATAAGTTTTCCATGCAGTTTGATGGCATTTTCTTCAGATGCGGCTCCGGCTAAGATATAGCAATAAATAATGCCAATTCATGCGACTTTCATAACACGTAAGCATCCCTAAAAAGGGGCGTGAAAAGAAATACCAGGTTCATTATTAGGATGCCATCGAAATTTAAGATCGATTGGACACCGAACGTCCTCCACTAACTTAAATGTTAGTACAGGACGTTCTAACTAACGAGGACTAAAAACTAACTTAATGACGTAATGCCTCACATTTACATCCTGATAGATTTAAACGCGGGTCCAGCTTATGCTTCACAATCCCCGTGGTCGACGGAAAGTTAAGTTAATCTCATTCCTAATCCATCTCATACCTCCCGGTTATACTGTATGTCATAAAGTCCAACTGCAGATCTGACCTAAAAACCAATACTTCTACGAATGAAGGATGAATAAGAAACACAGAAATTTCCACACTTAGATTTATTGCTTATGGCCATGGTGTTAATGCTAAGCAACACCTTCAGGCCTGAAGATGTGAGTGTAAGTTGTTGCTTAGCAATCAAACCATGGTCGTGAGAAATAAACCTAATTGTGGAAATTTTAGTGTGACTTTTACATTCTTCATTTATACAGTGAAACATTTCCACAGCGTTAAGCCTGAGGTTGTCAACTAAATCAATAGTTATATGCTCTTATACGACTAGTTAGTAGCCGCCTGTCTATGCTGATCAATTAAGTATTATTAACAACCTTAGGAAGGGCTTATACACGAAAACTTCAATCGCGGGAAACAGTTCCAAATGAAGAGAGGGCTCCTCTCTTGTTCATGGGGGATTTTTCTATTCTCAACAGAATCTTAGACCGGAAGCAACAAAAATTATCACGATATGATACTCCGAGTTTTGGTATTCCTTCAGAGCACTTGAATTGAGGCTACAGCGTCTCTTGCATTTCCCAAGGCTGCTTATGCTAGGGTCACAAAAGGATTAACAAATAATGCCGGCGACGCCATTTACTGACCAGCCATTCCAAATCCACACAAATATTTGTTAACACTGTGCAGATGAAGTGAAACTTAAAAATAGCTCGGCAACCATTGCTGGACCTCCGTATCGCAGGAGGAGATACGTCCGAAGAATGTCCACGGACAAGGCGAAGAAACAATGCCGTGCAGCATACCGCTCGTGTCGAAAGAAGTCATGCAAATGAGATCGAGAAAATAGCGTAGGCGGATGAGTAACATCACCGCAGACTCGTGCGTACAGAAGGCCCGGGGAAGCGAAAAGCAAATACTAGGGAGTGCAAAAAGTAGGAGAAAAAGGGGGAAGGAAAGGGGGACAGCAGCGAGGAACGGAAGTTTAAAGGAATGGTGGACGCAATCCGCCGCACTTCACCTCCGTCCCTGCTAAAGGATTCCACAGCTCTGAGCTGGGAGAAAAGGTTTTGCCGTCGAAGCGCTTTCCCCTCGACCACGGCGACGAGTACTGACGCAGCCGTCACGATAACCGTGAAGAGGAAGACTATGAGTTGAGAGTACTGATTGTGAGAATTCCTGAGACTGGGCCGTCCTGACCCAACCTCCATCTGTCCAACTGCTCGCGATCAACTCTCGGCTGAAGCTCCCGTTCTCTCACCTCTCACGAGTGAAAGTCGTCGAACGGTCACCGCTTCTTCCCTTCCATTCCAAAACTCATGCAACCAATCGCGACGGAGAGACCGACTCAGAAAATACTAACAATTGAATCGGCAGACATTGAAATGGAAATTTTTTTGGACCCGAAAGCAGAGCGATCAGGAGGCAAGAATAATTGATTCATAACCTAACTTTCATCCCCTCTGGTTATCAAGCATCCTCTCCTCTGATCCTACATTCGGTTTTAATTATCATCAGCAATTACATTTTTCCAAGAACATTCAACTTACCCAGATCTAATGCTAGTGAAAGAATTGACAATAATCTCTAATCAGACGCAAAGTCAAATCACATTCGAGTAAAACACACAAGCCAATATGATCAAATCTACGGAGCCAATATGAAGTGGGTGAGTGAGTATTAATAGGATAACCACTTCACGAGTCAATCTGGCCTAAAATTAGAAATGACACGGCGATATGCATGGGTACGAAAATAATCGCGCCTATAATTATCTCAAAGATATACAGGAAATTCGATCAGCAGCCAATGGAATACGAGGACGATCTTTAAAAAGAAACCGGCAAACATGAATGCTTCAGGATTTAGTCATTCAACAAAAAATCATGTTTTAAGAACAGAGTCGAGCTTAGATATTACTGACAGTCCACACCGTCTCTGCAAGGGAGTGCTTACCAAGCAGTAGGCTGCCAATAACAACTTTACAAATTGGAATGCCTCGCCCTGGAATGGGACTTACCAATCGCAATAGATACATAATTTACAATGAAAGAGCCATAATGTTTCCGCTACATACCTCAATACTCCTAAAACTAAAGACGCATTAAAATGCCTCATTGATTACAAAATTACGAGTTAAATGACATGATATCGGATAGTAAGTACGAAAAATATCAACGCCGATAACATAGGGGAAGAGAAACGAATATCTCATTTTCGTCATGTTGAAATAATGATCATTTGCTTCGATGCCGTTTCTAATATCAGCATATGTAGGCAAAACTATTTATCATCTTCCCATACTTTACAGAGCTTTGAAAAAATCATTCTTCCGTGACGAGAGAGTACTGTCTTGCCTACTGAGCCGGTATGCTACGAGATACATGCTTAAGAATGAAAAGATAATGCCAGCGCTGAAGAGACAGTAATTTCGCCATCAACGCACTTTTCTAAATCTCGAAGCAAGCTGGAAGGCCTCACATATTATATTCATTCTCTTCGCACACCAGTATCCGGTTGTCCTCAAGATCGAAATTGGACTGGTCACTTCAACTTAAGGAATTAAACAACAGGATTCCATCTTATAGATAAAAATATTAATCCGATCGAACCCTTTGGCATTTCTAGCATGTGTATTTAGAGAATTCTACCATTCAATAAACATACAACCGAATTAACTGGTATTAAATAATTGCATCCACATGTATCAAATAGACCATACGCGTGACAACTTACTGGATGAGACCCGGAATGAAAACATGAAATATAAGAAAACACAAAACAGTATCGGCTATAAACCGAGAAGAATGGAAGCCGGCGACGTCATAATAATAAGGCGAAGTGCAAAAAAATGAGCAATCAATTGAGAATGTTTTCGGCACAGATAATAATAGAAGCAGAACAAAACACGAATTGCCCTCTAGTTGCAAGCAACACATGAGGTTAGAAAGTATTAAAACCAGGTGTGGAATCACGGATGCATCTTTCGCGTTATCGCAATCTGTATCGATAACGCTTACCAATAAAGTAGCGCAGGGTTAACAATATACGTCTATAAAATTCGCTATACTGATTGTGATAAGCAATTTGAAGTGCTGCGCGGAAAATGAAGAATGGAGATCACGTTCTCTCTGACATATGTTAAATAAAAAAATAACGATAACGCTAGCGTACGCCTAATGAAGATCCATGATCGAGGCCCAGGATACGTAACACGAAAAGCAACACCAGAGTGATCATATACGCACATTTTTGAAGGATCGTCTTTCCGAAGATAACAAACACATTAAAAAAATTGAAAGCTATGGTATTCATGAAGTTAAATTTAGAGACATCCTGTGGGAAGGAGAGATTAAAATGTAATTTTTACGCGTAAAAAATAGAATTACAATAAATGCAATCTAAATGTGCTCTCTCTAATGCGTACGATTGTTCAAAATTGAGGCTGTATTGTACGTGAAGCTGCTAATTTTTCTAAAGTGAATAAATTGACAGAGAAACCATAACATATATCTAATTACCACGGTGAGACTTACTACGTGAACATACCATGCTTGGCGTGGAGCCATATCCCGCCTCGCACCTTTGCAATGGTTTTCAAAATACTATGCCCACGTAGAGAGATAATAAAACTCAAGATTAAAATAAGCGGACACGAATTCCATTTTACTACTTCCCTATTACTTGAATTTTTCATGAACATACAATTACATGCCAATTCTATCACCGATAGGAAAGTGAACGGTAATCGGAGAAGCACCACGGACAGAAAATAGCCTACAGTAAAGAGATAACGGTAAGGATTATGCTATGAGAATATCACTTTAATTTTCAGAGAAAAAAAAAGCCCAAAAAAATTGAATCTCGCACTTGCTTCCCAGGTTTAAATAGCACCTTTACTTTTTCATCACTTTCAAGAAATATAATACACACCTAAGGAATAACCATTATTCAAGAAGCAGTCAGAAAAAAACCAAGAATGGTACATATGCATTAAAAAAACGAAAGAGCAAGAATACTTGTCACACGAAAATTGGAACTAAATCCGATGAATCACGTACAAATTCTGTGACAATATGTATCTCATGTAAAAAAGAGTTAATTTTATAGCAGCGACCCGAGACATCTATCAAGAATATTTTCACAGCCTAGCAAAATACACATAAGCGATATGAAATAGTTATATTTTCAGTTAATTCAAAATATATGGATGCATGGGCTAAACATGATTGGCAAAAGATGGATTTTCGGAGTATATTATGGAATCTGGCCGAGGAAAATTTTGGAAAGAAAACAATTACGAGAAAGTCTCGATCCTAATTGATAAGGGCATTACCGGTCTTTGAAATCACCAATATCATTAACGTTATACTGAAATCTATTAGCTGCATGATAATCTTTAACACAGTTGCGAGGCATTATGCTCGTTAAAACACAGCAGAAGAAGGACATTAGTATGCACACATGGAACTATCCAAAGATTGAAATGTCTTTAGTGATAAGTTAGTTTTTAGGTAAAACAGGCTAACTTATAGTAAAATATTTAATGAAATGCCTCAATAGTTCCCATTATACAGCAAAAATATTATATTACAAAAGAATGAAATTTCCGACAGACACATACTTAGCTTCAAAAGCCGTAAGGGACGCGACAGAAAAATTATCGTAACAAAATTGTCCTCTGAACGTATCCTCCTCATTCTGAAATTACCTAAATTTGAATTTCTGAGACGAAAATTAACGTTAGTCAAAAACATGCACAGCCAAACGCTACAATATTTCCTACCTAAGGCAAAAAAATACCCAAAATCTGGCAAGTCACCTATTCAAGGATAGACAAGGCGTACAAAATACATTTTTCGACACTTAATTTCGAAGAATAATCACATAATGAAACAGAATATTTTGCTTCGTGCAACAATGGTAACGACAAACTACACTATGTAAACGGTTTTTTTAGCCGTCTACGCAGTATTAAAAAATATGAAAAATTTGAGCTAAATTTCCTTAATTACGTGTACAGTTTCAACATAAAATTCAACTTTAAACAAATCCAAATATAGATATGCATTGCGCAATTATAATAATTTAGAAAATAGAAGGGTAGGTTGGTTTGTTCTCAGTATTGGACAATAAACACCACGTTAAAGTATATTTTTCATACCTAGAACGCGAGTTTTAAAATGAACATGCATAACCGCGGATCTGAGACCCCTTTTGCGGGTATCTTACAAAAACAAAACAATAGTAAAGGAAACGAGACTAACATGTTGTGAAATAGAAACGGAAGGTAAGAGGCGTTAGAGAAACTCCCTACCAAATATTTTAAGGATGACACAAAGAAAATAAAGCAATTATAATAGTAAAGAAAAAGATTTCGAATGAAATAGAGAAGAATGTAGAGATTTTAAGTCTTTACCCGGTATTACTTAGGACTTTAGTAATTATATGTGCCAATAGATGTAAATAATTGTATTTCTGTCATCGAATGGTCTCTAATGCATACAGATGTCAGCTTTCCACCGACTGCTTAATTTAAAAAAAATACGATATAATCAACGTGGAAAATTGTACTCCGATACTACGGCTTATTTCTCCAATAATTTATAAGTAGCCATGACAATGATAAGGCAGCATAGCCAGGGATCGACACATTGTAGGCTAAACATTCTCTCAACAATAAGTTTTTAAGTTACAGGTACTCTTGTATTTAATGTCTAATTAGTGATGACCACATCAAGCAAACAGACAATTTACCTCTCATGCAGGACAAGATAATCAGAGACAAACATCTGCCGATTACCATTATCTACTGTCTGCGTAAGGAACCTGATAATTTGAAGGTTGAAATTAATGTATAGGGGAGGACCGATATGCGTTAAGAAAGTATTTTCGCCTTTTGTGATGAGGAAATAAAGATACAAACATGAGGGTGTACCACCACAAACGACGGAGACCGAAAACAACGAGTGATTTACGATGCTCTATTTAATTTAATTTATTTGTTCCTCGTGTAAGCATACATACAGAAATAATATAATTTAAAATTTTCATTTAAAGAAAACAAGGAATATAGGCTGCCCTTAGGATAAAATCCTGCTCGGGACAATCGACTTCTATTGATAACAAAATCATAAAAAATGGAAACAAAAATCAGACGTTGCGCCACAAATTATGCATCATTCTAAAAGAATAATTAGTGGGTACAAAATAAAAAAAACTAAAAAATGGAAAAAATTGCAATGCCGGAATACGTACAAAATAATATGATAAGATCGCTGCAATTTACAAGACAATATATAACTTTGGTACATAGGTAAATCAACACAATCCTTTTCACAGCATATATGTATAAGAATCACAAGAGGATTACTTTTACGCAAACATAGCGTGCACAATAATAAATAATTCAAGTAGCATCACTCTAATTTAACAATAAAATCCCTATACCATATCAACCTTCCCTTATATATCTTTCTTTAACTCTCGGAGACCTCTCCAAAGGTATCCAACAGAAAAAATATGCGCGATCGATCGGTTGCCCTTCACCTACTCTATGCCCTTGATGAAATGACAATTCCATTCTCTCCCTTCCCGGAACAAAAAAGTCAATTTCCTACAAAAGTGCACCTTTTGCAACTCTTATCAAATGACGGGAGTGACCGACAAACCCCTAAAATTCCCTATTAAAAATTCCCTTATATATATATATATAACCTTCTGTCTGAATTTATATTTGTGTATTTGCGCCTATGGCGTTGCGTATGAATGGTGTTTTGTGTATATATATATATATATATATATATATATATATATATATATAATCGCCAGAAAAGCGCACTACGCAGTCATGATAAATACAAACTAAAACAGACGACGAAAACATAGAAACACGCAAAAGGGACACTCACAAAAGTTTGGACGTTTCCGCGGTCATGCCGCCTTTTTCATTCTCTAGATTATTAAAAATGAGAAAGAGACCAACTTATAGGGTACCTACGAGAAATCCTGAATTTCTCGTAAAAAGATGGATTTGTAAGAAGATTGAATTTCTCGCATTACGCGAATGGATTTCAGAACACCACACAACTTATATTAAATAATTAGTAAAAAAAATTGCAGTTATAGGCGTTGTAAATTTGGAACACAAATCTACTAGCGGAGTTCAGCCAAGCAAAAATTGTGTGACATTCGCAAATAAAACCCACGCTTCAATGGGAGTCCTGTCATGAATAATGAAAAGGAAGAAATATTCGACTTAACCTCGCCCCGAGTACCTAATTCGGAGCTACGATGATTTACGATTAAAATATATTCTCACTCCTCGGGCTTGCGCTGAGATGGCATTGGTGGCCTACTTTAAGGAGATGAAGGAGGAATTTCTCAAGGTCAAATGCCTAAACGCCTCTTTAATGCAACCGTCATCCTTTAAACACCGGCCGCCGACAGAAGCCTCATCACGCTATCCCCTTCCACCCTACCCCACTGGCAATACGGAGTTAATAAAATTTCTTGACATGGATCGCCACTGCCTAACAAATATTTTATGACGTAATCCGAACTGAGGTAATCAATTTTACGAGTAAAAACCTTTAGAAATAACTAAACTAATGCTTGAAATCTTACAAATTATTACGATGCAGTTCCGCTTTTTGAAAATGCGTAAGATATTTGGATACATTAAAGGCGAAGGACTAATGATTATCAACGCAAAAATTTATGAAATGCCATGAGAAGAAAATATATACCTATACGGAGAGGTTGATTTCAAGAATTTGAATTTTGAAGAATTCAGTATTAAATAAGAGGCACTGTCAATGCAGTTTAAATATAAAATCAATCACTTTTAAACGATAAAAATAAGTCGAAAGCAATAAATACATACTTTTGATATCATTAAAGACGTAAATTAAAAAAAAATACAACTGCATGGTTCACTCCTTTTGAGAAACCGAGTTAAAAGATAAAGAACATACAGAGAGGCACGCTCAGGAATATTCCCAAAAAGTAGCTTAAAATGCACCAGCAACACAAATTACACAACGTTAAAATGCTATCTACTGACACTGATTCCATCAGTAAGACATCACAGAATGCCTTCGAAAGAAGATTTCGACGAAAAGCTTGAGATGGTTGATCATTTTCAGGATTACACCGCCACCAGGACGGATATAAATGGCCGAGAAAAAGGTGCGGATATAATAATGCCTACCAATAATTACGACGAGCTTAATATTTAATCTGAATCGCAAAATAAAGGATTAAAGCCGTATTCGCGCGAAATGTATACTCGCAACGGATATTTGAAAATAGGTTTGAAAACATATTCCGAAGTTATTGCTAGATAAGAACAGAAATCAGTTTGGAGAAGAAAGTCGTAAACACACTTAGGCAACCGAGGACTGAAGAGTAAACACACGGGGATGGATAGCGTTCCAGATATAATGAACAAGCCTTCAAGGAAGACATTCACTCGGTGGAAGACCATTGGCTAATAAGACTCATCATCAATAGTCGTCAATCCTTAGCTTGGACTGACGCAGCCCTCTTCGATTCTTCTATCAGCTAACCTTCTCCATATTTACATTATTCTCCCCTTTAAATCCTCTCTACTTGCTTCATACTTCTCATACCCGTCTTTCTTTGCCATTCTTTCCATTCACGACTGCCTTCAACAAAACAAGATATACCAAAATATAGTCGATTGGGTTGTTCCGTCTTCATTTGTTACATCTCGTCTTGTATAGCTGTCCCGTCTGTAATGTTTTCAGCAGACCTATCATTCCTTCCCCTCTTCTTAGAACTTCTTCCTTTGTAACTTGATCTACCATTTTATTTTTACTCTGTAATACCACATTTCCAATACTTCTAGCTTTGAATTTTTCACAAGAAAAAAATCCAGCTCGATCAGGATTCTAACCCGGACCTCCTGATTTCCAGCCAGGTACTCTGCCAGTTAAGTTAACGAGGCTTTTTTCTCCCCTGTGAAACTTTAAATCCTGAAGGACACTAGAGAGAAACTTTGATTTTCAACATTTAGTAAGCCATTTCTATTATTTTTTTGATCATCTCATAGTTTGTTGATGAATGGTCCAACTACGTCGGATGACCTATTATTTACTGCGAGAAAATTTGGGAAAACCGGACTCGATGGAAACAACACTAATGAAAAAAGAAACCAGTGATAACTCCGCCAAAATTCAAACTTATTACTACCCAACCCAGCAGATATTTTCTGAAATGAATATCACCAATTCATTTCACATTTCTATAGATTCTAATACTGCTCACTATTTCCTAGAAATATTCCCCAACTCTATTAAAGCATTCCCGAGAAAAGTATCGCCTTTCCACGGTTACAAAATCACACCCAAGTGATTAATTGTTGGTACTCAATGCCCACGCTCAATTGACTCACTAACTTTCCAGAGGAATTTCTGCATGAATAATGACTCACGCGTAATCTGAACTCTCACCGCACACGCAAACACATGTTGTCTCCGGGAAATAGCCAGTTCTCAAACGATAACTTAAAGACAAAGGTTCATCATTGGCGGAAAATAAAGACAAGTGACATGAAAATCCAACAGTGCCTTGAAATCTCAAAGCTCAAACTAGGATTAAAACAGATCATCGTACAACTTTTCGGTATGCGCATTTTTCAAGACGGGTCCATGGTAACCCCAGACGATAGCCTGATACATCAATGAGCTAAGTACTACGAAGTGAATCAATTATGCAGGAGACGACGTATTCATGGCGCAAAGCCTAATATAGACTACGCGAAACGGGGTAAGGTTTCCCTTATTTCGACGCGATCGCCTATCGTGATGGTCGCCTAAACGTCGCCTATCGGTGATGGTGTTAGTAATACAACCGCCGATATGAATATTATGTCGAGTGCCAGGGTTCGATATGGAATCGGTATGATTTAATAGTGCTACACCGATTTCCTACCACAATTCAAAGTAAAAATCACTCCAAGGGCAGCACACCGGCTGGATGGAGCGAATACCATGGGTCCAATAACACTATTATTGATAGTTTAATAACTCGTCATGTAAAAGAGAGGAATTACGTCAATATGAAGAGGTTGGCCGATAGAAGAATCGAGTGGAGGGCTGCGTCAAACCAATCCTAGGATTGTTGGCCGATGATGATGAATAACTCGTCTGTCTTTCCCTGCCATTTTTCTATAGTCAAGCCAAGTCTCTAAAAACTCCACACATATCGCAACAACACGGTAATCCTTAATGGCACGATATAAATAAAGGTATCGCTTGCCACTTCTGATAAATTCTGTCGATTGGACGGCGTTAATGCGTTTTCATAAGTTACGTTGGCCGTTTGAGTCGTAACACGCACCAATGAGTTTGTAGCAAATTGATGTCACAAAATATAACGGCAAAAATCAGTACTGCTTTTAAAACGTCGATTACGACTTCGCCAATTCCGAAAAATATTTTTCTAGAGCTAAATACATTTTTACCTAATGTATTAATGGTGGGCGATATCGTAAATACCTCATTCAATGCCTTTTCGCTTACCGTAACTTAGATAAATATTTCGTTGAGAATCGCTATGCTTCGGGTCTTTAAAAGTAGAGAGGCTAAAAATAAGCATGGACGGGGTGGCAATATTCTATAAATTATATTAGATCAAATATTTTCAAGGGATAAGGTGACATTATTAGCAAATTCATGACGTCAAGTAGGGAACATCGACATACACATATCCAAAGCAACTTACCAAGCAATTGTAGCAGTACAGTCATTAAAAAGAAACTACTGGCTACACTACTACTGACTGCCAGTTTGAGAACCAGTGTTTCTCACACATCTTCGACTAACAAAATTTTATCCTGGAAGACACTGGTTTGGCCGACGTTCTTTGGGTTAATTAAACTACTGCTTTGAAAAATCCCTAGGTAATTACAGTTCCGAATAACAACATTTGTTGATTACCTGTATATATCCACCACCTAATTACGAAAAACAGAATTTTTTGCATAAAATCTTTGATGGATTTTAAGAAAATATAAAAATCAAATAATAACGCGCGCATTCATGAATTAAAAAATCATTCTAGTATTATATCACGTGGCCATAAAAAGTTATCAATTATATTCTGATGAAACTTTACTAGGTTGGGAAAAATCATGATTCAAATTTGAGCATTATATACACTCGAAACAAGTTATCCACGCTTACGGGCATTTTTCGCTTATCCCATTACCTTATCACAGGAATCTTTATTCCGTAGTTCATAGAGATCATTAGGTAATTTTTTAATTAAGTAAGGTGCCTACATATCCCACCCATAATTAATGCTTTACTTTGACTAGCCACCGTAATTAACTTGCGGTAGTTTCTCTGCTTGATTATTAACAACTTTCAAACTGTAAGTCAATAAAAAACATTTCCAAGGACAAAATTACTCGGCTAAAATCTAAGACACATTAATTTTTAAGAGATGAAATAAAATCAGATGAAAAAAATGAAAAACAGACATTTATGTATGAGCATAGCTAAATCTGCTTGATATACCTACGTTATGTGACATGAATGACATATGAGACGCATGAAAACGAGACAAATTTGAGTTCATTTACCGTCAATAGCTATCTTTCCCTCACAATACAATTTCCCCTATGGCCACCCGATCCCTGAATTCCTACTACGTGGGCTCTCTTCCATACCCAGGCTCCGGGGCCACGGCTAGGTCCTAGTAGACTCTTGCTACTCGCTCTCGAATATGAGCCTCGAAGCCATTTTTGGGCATCGGGGTGGGGGGATAGGGTAACCCAATATCTCCTCCGACGCCCCAGTCCTTACATCTCACGGCTCCCCTCTCCGTGGCTAGGCTGGCCATTCCGCGTGCGTGCTGGGCACAAAGGTGGACCCGAGTCTGCGCACGCTACCCTCTTCCGAGTGATGCTGTGCCGCAAGCACGATACATACGTTCAATTGCTTTAGCAAAGATCACAAATAAGCAAGTTAATAAAGCACCACCTATATATTATGTCAATGGAGGAACTTCTTATGAAAATTCCTAAAAAATCGTATACTTTTATTACAGCGGAAAATTTTGTAGACTAGTTGGTCCACATGAAAATAGCCCTACCTGTATTCTGAATAAACAAAATCATTCCATCCTTGACATACCTATGAATAATATTCCACACCATTGCACAATCCCCACCACCTTCCCTCACCCGGACACTGATGGGAGCGTATCAATTCCAAGGAATAAGAATAACTTACACAGAGAACTAAATACGTAACCAGTATTTAAATGACTCAATCACTTCATGACAAACGGTTCTCAGAAAAGCATCAATAACATTCTAATTACTTCTGCTCACAGCGGATGTCCTTAACACCACTGTAAATGGTAGCGAAATGCAGGTAAATATCTTACGAATATATAACTTTTGCTGGCATAATATAGAGATCGTGAATGAAAGTTATTCGTACGCAAAGGTATGACAAACAATATCACTGCCTCGAGTAGGAAACCGTGGCGCCGAGTAAAGACTCCCCCAAACACAGCCTTGTTTATATCGAAATTGATTTGTTGTCGTTCCACATCCTCCACAATGACGCTTCATAGGTAACACGAACTTGTACACTAACACGCAGGGCCTAGCAGACTACTTGTACTACGTAGATGCCGTCAGTTGGGGTACAAATAACAATTATGAACTTACTTTTTTTTGCTGTTTCTCCCACGCCGGGTCCAGTAGTCCCTCCCTCTCCCATTCCTCTTCAGGCTGCATGTAGCCGTCACCATACGGCTCCACGTTATTCATTGCGTTTTGTGTCATCGTTGAACTTTCGTATTGACTCGCTTAAGCCGTATACAACGTCCACAACAGCTATCGAGGCAGGGCGTGACACCACCTCACTCACCGTACGATCCCTCCTATGGGTCTCCGTTTGCTAGGCTCCCGTCTTCGTCTTGTCACGTGACCACAGGGGTTTGGATGCAATTCTTTAATTTTTCATTTCCTTAATTAGAAGATATTATATCCAGGTAAAACATTTTTATTCTCTAAAAATTATTTGAACGGAAAATTAATGCATAGTTTTGCTAAAATATTATTTACAACATGATTTTAGCCGTGAATACAAAAGTTATTGAATTTGACCAACATGGCGGGTACTTGTACGGGTAAGTGTTGACAACTAGTTATAGTTCACATTTTCAGCGGACTGAATGAAGCTGATAAGAACTTACTGCGATAAGTAATATAGTTTATGTAGTGGCTAATAATATAATATTTCATTGTTAATTTATTCATTTTCCATTTGAACATCAACTTACTATTTGCGGTGCAGGTACATGGATTAAATTTTTCAATGATGCGGGAATTCCTTCAGATGTGGCGGCTACGTACGCCCTGACATTCTCGAATAACAGAATTAAAATGGACATGCTCCTTGATCTCACGAAAGAGATTTTAAGGGATATGGGCATAACATTGATGGGAGATGTTATAGCTATTCTGAAGCATGCCAAGCAAGTTCACGAGCAAGTAAGCAAGTTCTTTTCTTTATTGAACCGTATTACTATAGGAATCATGAGTATTCTGAATTAGTTGATTAATCAGTGCGAAATCTCTAGTGCAAGTCACTTTATTCTTTTGTTCAGCATACGCTCTATCTTTTTCATTTTCACAGAAGGCGCGCGATACAATTCTACTTGTTCCACCGGAAATTCCATCCCCAAAGAAAGCACCAGGTGAGATTTGTTTACTGTTAAAGTGGCTCATTATTATTTTCTGCAGTTTTTGAGCTATTAATTCTTTCTCCTGTTTTAGCTAGAGTAGTCGAACAATACACAAAAAATGTACCAGAGGTTCCGAAACAGGTTACTGCCAAGTTATCCCCCAGTTTAGCAAAGAGATTAGGGCCGCAATCGTCCGGCAAGCTGCCTGTGAAAAGCAAACCTCAGCCCACGGACGTGGTTAAAAAGGATGTGAAAGTGACCGGTGTGGTATCACCACCAGTGAAGAAACCCAGGCGAGTTTTGCCAGAGCATGAAGGGAAGTACAAAGTTATAATGCCGTCAGGAAGTACTCCGAGGACCAAAAGAATTTTAGAAAAACAAGGATTGCGTAAGTGTTTTATCCGCTGTAAGTTACCTTATAATTATCATTTGAAACAGTGACTAGTGTATTACATGCTTAAACTTTTATGTGCTGATAATGGTTACAACTACAGGATGTAATTCCTGGCGTAATGAAGCATCTGGAATTACCGTTAGTGAATGATTTATATTTGTGTTTTGTATTTAAATGGACAATGTAATAGATTACCTGGTCTGTTTGATGAATTCTAGCAGTCCCATCAAAGAAGAGAACAGTATTTGAACGATTAGGTGATGGAAACGTAACCAGCACCACTGAAATTGAAGAGCCAAAATTCACTGTGACTTGTGGAGAAACGATTATAAAATCTGAGTCAGCTGACAAGGTATATGTCATGGTAAATTCTGGTAATCCTATTTTCTGCTGTCAGAAACTCATACCCTCCATATTTTTAGGTTATTTCAGTATTCAATCGATTGGGGGATAGGTCACAAGTGTCGTCATCCTCGTACCCTGAAGTAGTAGATGAGGAAATGGATGAGCAGTTGGAATATGTGGGTGTTTTGAAACAATCAACTGTAAGAAAGACGTCAAATGTGGGTGATAAGAGAGTAGTGGGTATGTACCTACATTCAGTTTTGTGTGCTTGGTGTAGTCTATGATGTTGCATGATTAGTAATTGGAATTATATTTTTATCCAGCTTATGCAGATTATGAAGAGAAGGAAACGAGCATACCACCGGTGGGAACAATGAGGGCTGATAGTATGAAAGTTGTGAAGAAAGGTGTTGTTAATCGTCTGGGACAGCAGAAAAAATTGGGAATTTCAAATGGCATTCAAAGAAATGTATCTCCCTCCAGTTCTTCGATGGTAACCAAGAAAAAGGCCATCCTCAAGAAGGGAGCGAAATCTAATTCTGCAGGAATATTAAGTAAGTATTATAGTTATCGAAGTATGTGAGCTACATTTATGTTGGTAACCGTATTGAACTGAATTGAAAAATTTTTGTTGTTCTAGGACAAATGTCCTCTAAGAACAAAAACAGTATCCAACAATATGAAATAAATTACAAATAACGAGCAAAAAAGTAAACAAAATAACATTACGTTTGTTGCGAGAACAGGTAACATATGCATGAGACATACGTTAAGTACATAGTACATATCAAATACATTACGAATAGCAAATAAATAAACAAGCTCATTGTGGGAAGTAAATCACAAATATGAGTCCTAAAATGGCAATAATGTCCATAAAGATGCCAAAAGCAAGTTATAAACGTAACATTTAGATAATATTCATGAAAACAGCTTTTATTGTTATAGAAAAAAAACCCTTGGAACATAATTACAGGATGACAAACACGAGTGAGAGAATGACAGACACAATAATAAATATCACTCGACTGGATTGTGTCAAAAATATGTTCAGGACACTGAGGGGGATAAGTAGTCAGTCATGCTTCTTTTCAACTGTGAGATGTCCTTGGATAATTTAATGTAATTTGGCAGGGAGTTCCACAATTTACAAGAGGAGATGTAGAATGAATTTGCACATTTTGTAGCACGGTGTTTGGGGATGTGAAATGTTTTAGTTATGCAGGTTGATCTCTTAGCCGTATGGTCATTAAATATTAAATTTTCATATAAGTATGATGGTGTTTTAGTGCTTACTACTTTAAATAAAAGTGAGGCCTTTTGAACCATTCTTCACTGCTCCAGTTTAAGCCAATTCAACTTTTAAGTAGTAGGGAGTTAGGTGTTCATCATAACGGATATTGAAGATGTATTGCAAACAAGAATTTTGGGGTCTTTGTAATTTAACACTTAATTCTTTGTTCACATCAGAGTAAATAACTGAGCAGTAGTCAAGATGAGGAAATACTAGGGTCTGAACCAACCTCTGGTGCAATTTAGTAGGGATTAGGTGTTTGAAATACTTCATTCTGTACAGAGTTTTATGGACTATTTTGGGTAGACTTTTCTTGTTGTAATTGTGCCTGTCATTTTGGAAGCATTTGATGGAAATGATTACCTGATACTACATGTGGGAAGTATTTATAGACTTAATCAAGAAGGCATTATGTAAATTTTTTTTCCATCTGTTCTGCTGAAGGGGCTACAAGGAAAGGGGTATTAGTCAGCCCACTTTAGCTTACAATTACGGTCAAGCTAAATGTGACCTCCCTACAAGGTTGTTGTTTTCCTCTCCTAGTTATAAGCACAGTTTATGCTGATATCATCCTCTCAGAGGTCTCTTGAGTGATGCACACCGCTTAGGAAATGACTAGGGGTATTAAGTGGGGAAATAGAGCTGAACTAACAGCATGTGAATCACATGCCACAAGGAGAGTTCCTTTTCCAGTGTCTCGCAGGTTAGTTAGTTATTCAGGGGAGGTGAGCTGAGGTCATTTTGCCATTTAGGATAGGTGGGTAATTGTAGGAACATTTCAGGTAATCGAGGAAGGGTGTAGAGAAATGGGCCTCAGCATTAGCCTAGGCAGGCACCAAGGGTACCACAGCTTAGTGTCCCATCCGACAGACCGAGTACTGAACCTGAAATGCCCTCCACAGGCACTGGTTTGTGACTGAAAAATCTTCCACTGCTGGGAATCGAACCTGGGCCCTCGGGATGGGAGGCCAATACTCTAGCCACCACACCAATGCGATCCCCATCTCAGAGGTCATGACATCAAAGTTGGAGCGGGAAGCACATCTAAGTGGACACTCACAGATGGTACCATGTAGGTACCTTGGAAGACTTATTTGGCTTTTCACATCTGAAATATTTCCTAAATTGATTGATGCAAGGAATATATGACCCTACTCATTGTACAGGGTTCGTACCGGCCAGGGAATTCATGGAAATGTCAATGAAATTAGATTATGGTCAGGGAAAAACTCTTAGAGGCACAGCAAAAAGATGAAAATCATGGTTGAACGCATGGAACGTTGCTGTGCTCGTGCAGCGAGGTGTGAATTTTGTTGCCGTCCTGGCTGGGCGGCATGGGGTAGTGCCGGTGGCTCGCTCGGGCTTAGGATCTGGCTGCTTGGTCTGCTCGTCCGTTGTTTTGTTTTTGAATTTTGACTGGAATATATTAATTTCCTGGAATAAATAAATTTCATTTCACAATATACCTTACTGTATTTTTACATAAAATTCCTATGTACAACTGCTTTGCCATTGATGTAAAGTCAGGGAAATTTCAAAATTTGGGACTGGAAATCAGGTAAATTGAAAATGGAAAGTTGGTATGAACCCTGTAGTACTTTAATAAGGCCATCATTTTGATAGTTAAATATGAAAGTGGAAGTAACATTTTTCAGTTGAAATGATGTTTTATGTTTCACAAGGAGTGAAGAAAAAAAAGGAAGATGACTTATGCACATGCCCTGTATGCATTCATTGACATTAAGACTTGTGGTGAATATTGTTGATGCAACACCTGTACGTTAATGCTTACTTTTCTTCCAATTTTTAGGTATATAGTGCAGGGGTTGACATATATATATGATAGTGTAGTTCCATTGCCACTTTTAGGGTAGAGGGAGGGTCTAGGGTGCCATTGATGGAGTGGAGGTCCCTATGGTTGTGGGCTGAAAGTAGGGGGTGTTAAGGCAAGGTCACTTTTTCAGAATGAAGCTGAGAGGGATGTGAGTATTTGTTCCCTGCACAGTTTGACGCATCATTAAGTTTGGGAAGGAACAATTTTTAATGAGGGGAGTGAGAGTTCTCTCTTTTGAAGAGTAGCTCAACCTTTTCCCTAACTTTTGAAAGTACTGAAAAGTTTTGTCAAGCAAGGTGTACAGAAACTCAATTTCATTCAGTTTTTTCAGCTTAATGAAAATTTGACTTGTCCAAGTCTGACTGAATATGCTTTTATTATTGGAATAACATACAAAAATAGGTTAATTAATTGATAAATCATTAATTTTAATGGAAGCCTGGAGAAAAGAAAAATTTCAGCCTGGTGTAAATGCAATGCAGCAAATAAAAGGTTCAAAGAGGTAAAAAAAGCTATAGGAAATGAGCCCATGATATATTATGCATTATAATTTATCTCCAGTAAATAAGTGAAACAACTAGGATACATAAATAAGAGTGTAGCTAGATTAAAAAATATAATGACTACAGTCACCTTCCCCACCTAGAAATACATTGTAGGTGTACAGTGGTGGACTTAGGCATTTTAAGTTTTTCAAAGTTCAAGGAAGTTAAGAGTTTGCTAGTCTCCCATTGAGCACCTCTCCCAATAGTTGATTGGGTAATGCTCTCCAGATACGATGGGCACCAGGGAATTAAATACCTGGAATTGACTAAAACTAGCTCTGCTGTTTTCCAGTTTGATGACTGGAGTGAACCAAGTGGATAGCCAATATAAACAACCAAACTAGCTTGTTGATCAGGGCACAATATTGCCCTTAGGATGGGAAATTTCCCTCCAAGTCAGATAAATTAACTATCAAAGTCAACAACATAAAATCATGAGGCAAGAGGAAACCACCTGATTACCTTATCAATAGAGTGTATCATAAATGGATGGTTCTAAGGAAATAGGCTTGATGATTGATCTGATCAGAAACTGGCACTACAGTGATTCTAGGTCAGGCAGTGTGAATTAGACTACTGGGCATATAGAGGCTGGCCCCAAATGTTATTTGGGCAACTGGATCAGCCACTAAGTTACAGCTGAGGAAGAACTTACCCATTGGTGCGTGGAACATCAGAGGCCTACTCCACACAGGAAAGTTGAACCTACTAGAATGTTTGCTGATTCAGGAAAAAATAGATGGGAAAATCACCTGAAAAGTAGAGTGGGGGATAGGAGTTAGCAATGAGAGTGGAGAACACCTCATTCAGTTTATGCTAGATGATGACCTTGCCATCATAAATTCTGTTCTTACATCACCCGCGAAGACTACTGTTGATCAACTCCATAAGAAACATCAAAATCAAATTGAATACATTCTGATTAAGAAGAGACAGAGAATGTTGCCAATAGGGATGTGTGAGTAGTACTTTTTGACCGCGAGTCGAGTTGTAGGTACTCGCAAGTACCGAGTCGAGTCAAGTTTGTACATTATTGTACATTAGTGAGGAGACCCATTTTTTACTTAAGTCATCGCAATTAAAGTTAGCCAACAATCTGACTATCCAATCGGCAGGTCTACCTACCTAATGCTTAATCAAAAAAACAGTAAAATTAATGTGGCACATAGCGCAGGCCAAAAGACGTAATGGAAATTTTCCGGTAACTCTCAAGATGAGAAAATTACCTTCATTCGTAGGATTACTCAAAAATGAGTAAATTCGGTGGCAGTATGGCACCTAGGGTGTACTTAGGCATAATATGAGGCCTACATGAGTTACATGCCCTATTGACTTGTAATGAAAGTAAACCAGGAAGCAAAATATTTTTCTTAAGGAATACGTAAGCCTAATTAGAAGAGCATTCCTTATATTTCGCATTCCTATCTATTTCTTTTCAGAGCTAAATGCTCTCTCAGCGATGTCGTGAATTCCGGGAGGGTTAGTCCAGCAGTACAGTGAATTTCATACAAAATGTCTATTTTGTGTGGTGAATGTTTAAGAAGGTCACGCCTCAAATTTATGATTGGCCATTAATTACATACCTAGTATTTTACTGTAACAACAATTTATGCTAATACATCTCTCACATTCATCTATTTTCTCAGGTAGTTAGTTCCCTGGCAGAGCATTCAAGAAACAGCTTCGTTCTCGAAACTGGATCAGCTGTTTTTTTATACGTCCAAGTCTACATGAAAAACTTAAGTAGGAACAGGAGAGATAATTAAAGATTTATACCGTTGTGTACATAAGGCAATGATATCCATTTAAGAGCAAGTTTTTATACTTATTTTCAATACTCCACCGACTTTCTTTCCCAAACGCACCGAGAATATCTTAATCTATGTTTTTTACGATCCATTATGTTACTGGCCATAATAGCTGAGTTTAATCATAAATTGCATTTAATATATATTCACTGGCGTTCTTATCGATCCTCTAAAAAAAGGTTTTTTTATCGCACTTTTTCTCAATAGTTAATACCTCACGTAACATACAGCTAAGATTTAAAAGAGCCTTTGATCCAATGCATTCGTTCTACTACATTAATTATCCTCAAATAAAAAAAACATGCCTCACCATGGTCACAATAATTCACATAAAATAATAATCCAGAAACATATAAAAAAAGGGACTTAGCAAGTCCATTCAAGTATCTTTCATCTAAGGAACTATCACTCAGGAAAACAAATGCTGAATTTGAGATAATTCCAGCTGAAAATTGGAAGCTGATTTTGAATCAAGTATATATAAGTATAGTCTGCTTAATAGTAGGTAGTCTTTAATTGACTATATCAACGCTTGAATGGGTTGAATGTGGTGCTTTGTAAAGATTAAAACAACAATCGCAAATACATACCCTGAAAATTGTGTGAATACATATGCGGTTTCATGCACCGTGTAACCACCGATTCATCCATTCGTTCACGCAAATGTACGTCAATCCGTTCACTCAAACGTACATGAAACCATTCATGCAAATGTAAATTAATGTACATAAATGTTCGTATGTGTTAATCTATCGTGTAACCAGAGCTTTAAACGATTTTGATGATAATGCTTACTGTCAGTAGTTTTCTGAACCTATTGGCCTTGGCGACTCCGTCGGTGAAAACTACTAGACTTGAACCAGCTTTCGTAAAAATACTCGAGGTACTCGAGTCAAGTGCCAACTACTCGACTCAACCCAAAATTTTGAGTACTCTCACATCCCTAGTTGACAAAGAACTTTAAGGTAAAGCCTGGTGCAGACTGACGACAGGTTGCTCCTAGGAACTTTCATGACAAAACTTGCTTGCTCTCCTCTCTTGCTTCCTCAGGAAAGGGAAGAAACTGGAAGTAACATGAATTGGGAACATAGCTGCCATTCAATGAAAAATCTTTGAAAATGTGGACGTGGGAAATATTAATCATGCGAATTCAGCTTTGCAAATCGTAAGGTCTGGATTGAAGAAGTGGCTGGGTCAATTAGAACAATAAAACCTAGATGCAGAAGTGCTGGATGACTGATGCCATATTACTTGTGGTAGAAGATAGGAAATGAATCAAAAGCAACCTGGGTGATGCATAGAGTGGGGATTGATTATGTGGGATCAATGAGCAGATCAAGCAAGCTTGATACCAGGGTAAAAACACTTTGAGAAGTATCTGCACTGAGGTTGATCACTATGCTGACCAACGTTAGTCATACTAACTTTATAAAACAGTCAAGTACCTATTGAAGGAATTTGAGCCTCAAATGCCTTTGGATGAATATAGAATGAAGATCATGGATGCAGAGGGAGTTATTTCCTAATCCCTGAAATAACATAAGAACAGGTATTGTGAACAAGAAATATGGGTTATCCTCGAGAAAGGTGTTGCAGAGAAGATTCTGAAGATCCATTATTAGGGTGGTTTCCTTCATAAAAAAAGAATTCATTGTGATTCTTGCCCTACCATAAGTGTATTTATTTTATGCAAATAATTTGGATTGAGAAATCCCAGTTTGCTAGAGAATTAAATGTTAATTTTAAGTTCATTTGAAAAAGCTCATAAATGGCACAGAGTGATGCCTTGTTGCTGACTTAACAGGTGTATAGTTTACGTTGCAAGGCATTGGAAATATTCATCTCCTGAACTTACCATTGTATTTCAGAGCTCCTCAGCTCTAGTGGATATGTATCAATAATAGCCTGTGAAAACTATCAAAGTTTGATAAATCTCTTCTGTTAAACATGGTTGTAATAGTCGTTTTATAGGCTCCAGGGCATCCTGCTCAGAGAGTCCTCTGCTACTGCAAAGTATGGCATGAAGTTCATGCAACTATGGTCCAACTTCATGGTACTCTCAGCAGAATGAATACTAATTGTTTTTAAAGGATTCAACTGACTAAATAATTCTAAATATAAAGAAGAGTTAATCGTAATAAATTAACTGAATAAATATACCTCAGATACTAGTTAATAAGCTTTAACAGAGTGCACGTCTGCTTGGAAGCCTCCGCAGCACCACATAGTGGCAGGTGGAGGAAAGAGTGTCTCGTCACGCGTATGATTTACTGGCATGCAATAGTTTGCCATCTCGTTTTCGTGCCGTTGAATTTTTTCATATTTTAATTAATGAGGAAAAATACTTAACATCATTTTAGAATCGAAGAGCTTAAAATATGCACTCCATAGGTAATAAACTTTTGATCAAGACAGTATCAAAATAATAGAAAACTACCTTATTTTGGAAAAAGGCAATCACAACCCTGTTCTTCATCAACTTCTCCTTGATGCTCAACACCAAGAAAAGGAAACATTGGACTATTGCCTTGGATGAGGGTGATTATAGACAGATTGACTTTGTGGAACTGCAGCATGATTAAAATAAAACACATCACTTTGTAAGATTCCACTGGTATTTATTGACTAAACTGGTTTCGACTTAAAAAACGTCATTTTCAAGAGGTCTGGTAGGGAAAAGGGTATGGCAAACTCTTAAATACAAGGGATACTGGAGGGTGCAGATGGGGGAGTTCTGGTGAGTTCAAGGTGCAACTGGGGATCCCTTTTTTTGGAGGAATCTTAAATAAAGTGCCATTACATATGGTGTTACTTGTTCAAAGCCTTCATGAGAACAACACTGGTGGTTCATAACAACCAAACAACATCCATTAGCTTTGAAGCAGAAGCTGGCATGAGACAAGGCTGTATTCTCTCACCAATCCTCTACAACATCTACACAGAATATACAGTGAGGGAAATACTTGAGCACTGGGAAGGAGGAATTTCTGTTGGGGAGAAGAAGATGAACAACCTGAGATATGCAAATACTCTGATCCTAGCTGCGAGGGTAGAGGAACTGTAGACACTCATGGGGAACCTCACTATGTCTTGCAGGGAACACGGCGTAAATATTAACAGAACAAAGGTGAACATTGATAGACTTTAGCCTTTAGAAGACAATTAGCCCTAGTGAAGGAGATTGCTGGTTTTTAGGTCATCAAGAAATCCATTTACATGGATTACATGGTATCCAACTCAGAATGATGTTCAAATGAAATAAGGGGAGGAGAACAGTGATGGCCAGGACAGCCACTATAAGCAAAATAAAATCTGATAAGACCAGAACATCATAAGGGACACTAAACAGTAACTGGTCCATTCCCTCATCTTCTCCAGAGCACCTACACAGCTGAGACATGGAATGGGGTCATTTACCATATTTTTTAATTGGTGAATCTGATAGTTTGTAAAATAAAAAGACCCGTATTTTTCCATTTTTTGATCTGTCAATTATTTCTCAAGTTATAAGCGGCCAAAAACTGCTGTTTTTAACCCTTTCAGAAAAGTGGGCGTGGTGCAAACTCTGACGTGTATTGACTTCATCCAATCACAACTGAGCCTGCGAAGCTATTTTGCCTTATCGCAATGGGGGGGACACAGCTGACTCTGCCAATGGGAGCAGTTGCGACAGCATCTTTGCGAGCAGACCTTCCGAGAATCCCCCTCCACTCCCTCCCCTTCCCAGAAAGCAGTCAAGGACATGAGGAAAATGATGTCAATGTTATCACAGCAGCATTTTCGGTTTGCGTCACCTTTTGCTTAATTTAATTTTTGATTTATGAGTGAATGATTGTGATAAGAAGATTAATTTTTTCACTAAATTCATTTTTCTTTTCCATCTAACGATATCGTGTACAAAACTGTGATTTCAGTTCCGAGTAAACGCCCCCATTATAAATAAGCAGGTAGGAAGACAATTGGAAGTTTTGATATGTGGGTATACCTATACATCCTTTGAATCTCTTGGCATGAACACCGTACAAATACATCTGTACTTGAAGAACTTTGCATGGAAAGAGGAATTTGAAGAGAGTTAGCCAGGCTACCCTACCTCCCCTACGAAGTAAATGTTGTAAGAAGAACAGGCATGATAGAGAAGTTTGTGTTTGAGGGTCAATGGAAAGAGGTCCAGGGGAAGAACACCAAATATATGGGTGGACCAGCTGCAGTCAATTATGGAGAAATCTCTCCGTGAAGTAACCCACATGGAGCTAGACCAACGGAAATGGAATGACCAAGTTAACCAAAGATTTGCTGCCATGCCCTGTATATGGCTTAGGAAGGTTAAGAGCCTGTCTTTAACTTATGGCAAACACAGCATACTTACTAGAGTAGGATAAATGATAATGAATACTGAATCATGGGGTTCCCTTCATGGTTCTCATGTCACACCCACAATTGATTTTTAAGGGATCATATTTGATTTTGAAGGGGAATTATTAGAAATTTCTTCATTGTTTCTTCCTCAGTCTCCAACTTTTTTTTATTTTTCTGCATAGATGCCATTTACTTTTGCAGTTTATTTGAATATTTGTTTTAATGCTTGTGAGGCTTCCACCATTTGAATTGCTGAATACTTTTTCCGTTATAGGAATAAAAGGTCACAAAAAGGTAGTGAGCAGTGTGGATGCTTAGACAGGGCATTTGTCATTAGGGGTAACACTCATACCTCAGATCTTCAAAAGGTGCTGTTAAAGTCCCCAGCAAAGCCTCTTTGGGTTAGGTTGAGAGCTCTTCTTTGAATGGGTGCGTTGGCACCTGGTCGTAAGCGGTTAGAATGAGGAACTCCACAAAATGCTTCCTCTGTTTCTTCCTGCCTGCAGTATTAGTCGTAAAGACCCGATAACATGGACCCTGTGTGTATCATTCCAGAACTGCATTGCATCATTAGGGATGCTGGATGTGGAAAGAATCTGGAAGTAATGAGAGTTATAATTTGATGTTGATGACTTGGAGAGATAAAAAATCTGAGTGGTGTCCTTCATGGGCTGCCCGAATGTTGACCCAATTCACTTAGTCATAATAGTAGGTAGTAGGTTATTCACTCTAAGCAATACGAAGTTGCATAGTTTTACACAAGTACTAAGCTGCTTTGCTGGGCCACTATACTTTTGATGTACTTACTTGAGTTATTTAAGAGCTTTAACATTTTTCACTAATCTTAAGGTTATATTCTGATATAGGATTACAATCTCAAGGTTTGAAGCAAAATTTTACCTAACTACACCTGGAAAACCAAACAATTACCGTATTTACTCGTGTAAGCCATGCACCTTTTTTTGCCAAAATGCCAGCGAAAAAATGGGGGTGCGCGGCTCACACGAATCCTCCAGATTTTCGTGTAAGCCACTCACCATTTTTCCTGTTGTTTTTTTCTCCCAAGTTTCGCATTTTGTGAACATATTGAGGTTAATTGGTAAGTATGGTCTAGTAGTAAATCGTACATTGTAAAGTATTCTGAAATTTTGAAGTAATTAGTAATACAAATCAGTGTTTGATAAAGTTTGAGCGTACAATGGTACTTGAAGAAACGCTATATCAGAAACACCACTTGACATAGCAATAGATTTATTGCGTATAGATCGTACGTAGGGCAGCACATTGTAGCACTGATATGTATTATAATCTACATTTTATCCTGTAAGCTGCTGCAAGGGGGGCGGCATCTTTGTCTTTTCAAAATCGTAAGCGGTGTTCGTTTAGGTATCACGCATCTGTAGCAACATTTTTACGCAATAGATAGCTCCTTTTGCATACACATTAAAGCTACATAAAAAGACACGACAGAATTTGTTTCATAGTGGCAAGAGTCGTATGCTCAGAGATTATACCTTCTTACTATTCGTGCTTTCTGCTCCGTGCGTAAGAGTAGTAAACGAGTTAAATTCGATCATTTACCATTTTAAAATAATTTGCAATTATCACCCTAAAAATGAATTCTGATGTCAAATTGCGATCGTTTCCTGTGAGTACAAAACTGCATATTATAAGTGATGCCAAAAAAATAGGAAATCAAGCTGCAGGAAGGAAATATGGTGTGTCTGAATCTAGCAGCAATGAAAACTAATTATGAGAAGACATGATATGAATATTCATTACTGATTTATGATCCTATTTCTGCAAAAGTGTTTTTCTTTAGTTTTATAAGAATTATAATTGTTATTACACTGAGCTTAGTTTTTCTGTGTGTTCCCAAGACTTTCCGGTGTTGTTAAATCATCCTAGTCCACAGCTACTGCGCAGAGAGCAGACGAGGCCACCGCTATCGGATACGGATGGCATTCTACTTTCATTTGTTGATGTGCGGACGGGTTTCTGTAATAATAGAGTAATCATGGGTTGAAATTGTATATATTTCTACAATTATCTCAGCTGGATGATATATTGAACAGATGCCATTTTTATAGTTGGATGATGTGATCGTCTGTAACGGTGACTATTGTGAGATGCTACGAGAAAAAGATGCACAGTAAAAGAGGCCGTGCGTCAATGCATGACGCTTTGATGATCGTGACGATATTAACACGTAATTCAATCAATTAATGAGAAAGACATACACGTAATTTAGGCATACATTTCTATAAAAGAACGTGAATTCATGTTATGACAAAATGATGCAGACTCAAGAACAAAAAAAAGTTGTTTTTTGATCGTCTAAATAATTTTTTTTCTCACGAGTGCGTGGCTTACACGAGTAAATACGGTAACTGTGGTACCATGGACCAAGAAAAATAGCATGCTGTGGTAGGGAATGCTGAAAATGAGAAAACTTAGGTACATAGTGGGCTATATGCTAACTATGGAACATGATTGGCTCATTGGCCTCATTTTAAGCTCTTAATTGAACACAAACAGAGGGTTTCCTATGCTTTGGACCAAACCATATAGTTTCCTATCCAATTTTTTCCTCCAATTCCACTCCTTATTTATCCAAAAGAATTGCATTTCTGAAATGGAATGGCTGACTCTTGTTATGAGGTGGGGAGAGTTAAGCCTTGCCTTGTGGCCATGAAGAAAGAGTGATGGGAGTGTTGTAATGCCATCTTCAGGCCACCTGAAGATGGTATAAATTGTTGAAACCTGGGTCGTGAGTAAATAATTTCAGTGAAATTCGCAGTTTTTTTTCTTTCCATCGTGGAAAAGTTTCACAAAATTACCCCTGAAACAGTTTGTTTTGTGTCTCCTAGTGTCTGGGACATTTTCCAAATCGCTGATTCAGATTATACTAATTTTAAAATAGTCATACATTCCCTGCATATAGTTATTAGTATCTTTTGTTTGCCATTGTAAGTTGATTTTCTGTGTATACTAAATATAGAATTTCACCTTCCTAATTCAAAGCCAAAAGTTCATTTTAAGTTATTGTATTCATTTACAATTACAAGTACATAATCATCATGTGGCTTATTCCCCCTGTGGTATGCTAACATACGGAATGAAAAAATTTCTTACTGCACAGTGGAAACTGTAAGTTTTTCTTAGAGACATATACTGTATATTTAGCACCATCACTAAATGTCAGACCATTTCCATTGAAATATGCCTTTCATCTGTTGATCAACATGGTTCAAACCCATGTGGTTTGGAATGGCCCACACGTAATGGGGCTAAATTTATTTTTCATTCTACTTTTCTGATTTTCATATATTAAATTGTTTATTGCAGGTAATCCCATTAATGCCGTTAAATTAAATGTTAAACAGAGGCTTGGAAAAACTGGAGCAGAGCCAAATTCTGCTTTGAAGACCAAAAAGGTGGGTGGTGTGCAAAAAGCACAGTAAAATTTATTTTCATGGGTAATTTATGAATCCTTGAGAACCAGTTTCTTGATCTGCTTCTTTATTTTTTGGTTAATTTGCTCACTGTGCTGCAAGTGATCAATTAACTTTATCTGTGCATGTTAAATTTATCTTTTATAAAGTTGCTGTATGTTAATCTGTCACTCCACTTAATTATTGTTAATCTTTTTATAGAGTGTTAAAACTGATAACAAAATAAATTAAGATTATTGAATTGAGATCAACTGGTCTGTTCTCTTAAGATAGGCACCACTGTGTATTAATTTTATGCATTTCACTCATAAGCAATATTAAGTTCTGATGTAATTCAACTCTTGCAGAACTTAGTATCTGTTGTGTGTTAGATTTGACTGATGAATTACTTGTGAATGACAATGTTGACTGTGTGAAAATATTTTGCTATTAAGGTTCCTGAGTAGACACTAATTTTAAGAAGTTAATAACTTAAATATCTGGTGTATGAATGTGATTTATTATTTGTAGTATTTCCCATTGCCATTGAGTTTCAAAATTTTGGGATTGTAATTATTGTACTTAGAAACAATATAAAAGGCCTACCTAATGAGGTTGAATATTTTGTTTATGTTACCCTAAATTTATTTTGTTGGAAAGGTTTAGCTTTGATATTCAATGAATTTGAGTTGTTTTCATGTCAATGTTTGAGTATTCTGTAATTTTCATTTTGTATGGCGATTGCATTGAAATGATGAAATATTTCAATATTGTCAAACAACACAATTATCTTATGTCATAATTACACTTAGAATTCATTGGTGATGTTAAAATTTTCATTCATGGTGCTAATAGTGTGTGCATCTTCAGCTGGCATGAATGATGAATTTTTGTTGGACAAAACTTATAAAAAATAAGGATGAAATAGTAGGCTGTGTGAATACCCTCTCTGTGTTATTCGGTTATCAGTTCTTTTATTAGGTCTCTTGACTGAACTGAAGATGACTTTTCTTTATGATTATTGTGGAAATATCATTTTTTATGTCTCATTGTGTGTAACATATATGCTGTTCTGAAACTACTTTCCATTAAAGTAATACCTTTTGTGAGCATGTGTTGCCTTGTTGTATTTCATTGGGCTCCTTTTGTATCCTCTGACTTCTAAATAACCACAGAGGAAAAAACACACATGCACATGATCATATATAGAATTTATTTATTTGGGAGATGGTAAACTTTTTAAGGTTAGTAAAGTAGGATATGGGAATAACCAATAATATGAAGGATAGCAGATCAGAGTGATACCTTTCTCTATGTGGTATAGAATTATGTCTTTTATTTAGTTTACACTCACCTGTGATTGGTATTTTCTCACAAAATTAGGAAGGGAATAGGTTTGTTCATACTACTGCTAATTTGTAGAGACAAGACTCAACTCGTGGCATTCAGCATATGTTGTCTCTTGTAATAAATATACCTCATTGTGTTATTCTTTTGAATAATTTTCACTTGACCATGCTACTGTCAACTGCTGTTAATTTTCCAAGATAAATAGTAATTACCTATAACATTTAAGATGATATGCACTATGTCTAGCAGTTTTTCATTAGCTATAACTGACAATGTACCTCAGGATGTGAAACATGATCTACGCGAAGTAATCAGCTAAGCTGTGAAGATAGACAGCTTCGTAGCTCACATCATTATCAATGTATTTACAACAATTAGCAAAGTTCTGTGATAGTGGAACAATCTGCTAGCAACCCAGGTACAGGAAAAATTGTATATGAAAAATAAAGCTTTTTATTTGTCCTTGCATCAAGATACTTATTCAAAAATATCAGTCAGTCAAGTTACAAAAAAAGACTTCAAATCTTTAAAAAATGCATTGTACAATACAACCTTAAATATTAATCAGTGAACAACATTAGACACTAAGGGCATTCAATTATCTAGAATGTCATGGAGATATCATCTAGCAAAATATGTTACCTTGGTGCTATCTTTTTTCTTCTAATGTGAAACTAGCAAGTGATTGAATACCTGGACTTTAACTATCCTGTATGTTAAGGCACTTATTAAAAAATCTAATTCCCATTCGCAAAAAAATTCTTAGCTCTATAATGTGTTTTTGAACTTTTTTGTCATACTGTCATGGATATTGTCCTTACCTCTTGTGAAGTGATGGTGATGATGGCACTGAAGAAGTCTCTAATGTTATCTTTTGCATAGGAATTGAGTAATATAATGTTTGAGTAGCATAGTTCCACAATATTTTTTGAACTGTAGTCCTAAGTAGTTGTCTTGATGAATTAAAAGGTAACTCTGCAGGGTTTTCATAAGAATTTCTCAAGAAACAATTGAATTCAATGTCAAACCTATAAGTGTACAATCAATTATTCCTTCAATTGATTGACCATCAAGTTTAATAATAAATTATCAGTAATGGATTTTTTCTTTTGGATGGAGTTTTGCAATTTGGAAATTACACCATTTCACTTTTATTAACATTTAAGGCTAGGTAATTCCTATTACACCACTTATTTATTGATAGATTAGCGTAATTATTTTTTAATCAGGCAGTATACTGCATTTATGCAATACCCTACAATATATGCATATATTGTAGGGTAGCCTATAAATGGGAAAAAAGTGTCCAAAATGGAAGTCATTAGAAAAAAGAGGGGTTGGGGAGAAAATAGTGGTGGAGGAGAGTCTGGGCGAGAAAATTTAGGCTGCAAAGTTTGTATCCGAGGAATGATAAAATAAAAAAAATGAGACCTAATTATTATATAAGTAAGGAACATTGGCATTCTTAGATGGTAAAGTAGTTACACTCAGACTTTTTTCATTGCTCAGAATGCCTCCTTTTTGAGATATTTAAAGCTCCATTATTGTGGGTTGGCAGTTCTGTCTTGTGTTTATGTTTATTTTTATATTCTTAAGCCTCAAATATTTAACTTGCCACAGAAGATGGTGAACTCCATTTTTATTTATAAGTTCAGGATACCATACATTATTTTGCGCATTATGTTTCAAAATGCCTGCATATATTATGAGGCTCTTATCACTGAGGCTTTGAAATTTTTTAACATGGTTCAACTTTTGAGGCTTTACTTTGTGGAACCATGAGATTGGAAAAGAAAATTCACTTTATACATTCCATGCTAAAGTTGTATTGGCTTCGACCATGGTTTCGACACTTTTATGTCATTATCAGTACTTGATACCTTGATAATGACAAAAGTGTCAAAACCATGGTGGAAGTCAATAAAACTTAAGTGTGGGATGTACAAAGTGAATTTTCTTTTCCTTTGAAAATTTAATGTGCAGTGTACAGTATCTGAGAAAAATTTCATATCCCCTAATTTATTTAGTTCTCAAGGTAGCTAATTAAGTAGTCATGTTATCTTTAATTTTTTTAATTGCACAGTGCTCTTGAATAGTATTATTTTGGTTGGAAGGGTATATGGAAAAATTTCTACCCAAATTAAATAATTTTTTAGGTGATCATAAAGGTTGCTTATTGTTTTCATTATTTTTGTCAGGAGTATTTTTGTGTAATTTATATTTTGTGTACTGCCATTTATGTTTGTGTATTCTAACTGTGCTTTTACTATCATGGATGCCTTCTGGCTCTGTTCCATGGTTTAATGGCAAACATACTTCACAAATCCTCGTAAATGTCATTCGTGAAGTGTAAGCTATGTCAGTTTTGGAATATTAATGATATTTATTTAGATAACTTTCTTACGGGACCAGCCATTTATTATGTAATAAAGATTTTTCAAATCTCTCTTCAATCCTATTATGCTGTCACATTCTCTAATACCCTCCCCCCTTAAATTAGGTAACACTGTTCATGAACCATGTATTTTTTGTGAGTGGAGAACCAGAAATTCTTTATAGTTGCCTTATTTATTTCTCAATACTCTCATTTATTCATTAATTACTTTGTAAACAAGGGAAATATATTTATTAATACAACTTTCTTTCACATAATGGAATGCAGAACCCCTCCCTCCCATCTCTATTGACAGTCCATCGTAACAGTTGATTGGACTCTCTTCCGCTTTAGTGTTATGTAATTAATGGATTGCCCTTAAGGATTGTGGTAACTCATTTCATGTTTAAAACTAACCCTAAAGGGGGAACAAAGGGTATCTTATTATATCTGATTCAATTTTTCTGGTGCATCTGCTTAGGTCAGAGTTAGATGACAACTGTTTTGGTTGTCATCTACTACAAACAGTCTGGTTTCAAGTCTGTACCTACACATAAAAGTACTTCTGAGTAGGAGGAAAGGTACTAGGATGGAAATGGAAGAGTAAAGAGAAACCCAGCATAAGCATTGTGCTCTCAATGAAAGGTGCCAAGTGGACCCTAGCTTAATGATCTATCCAATGGAGGGAATACTGAACTCTAATGCTATCCAAAAAGCACTCAAGAAGGTTCTAGTTTACCGAGAAAAAATATCCGCTGCTGCCTGACCTGACGACTTTATCTGCAATGGAGAAGAAACTGTTGTTGCCTAATACTGACCTAAGTAGCTGCATCAGGAAAATGGAATCAGACAACTCTTAAGTTTTCTTGCTTCCTATGCTCCTGCAAAGCTTTGTTGCCATAAAAATAAATTCTTTTCTGTTAAACAGAATAATTCAATTACATGGTGTTATTTTCTTTTTATTCTGTTTAGTTGTTTGCCATTCTTTTTAGTTTTAAGCCTAAAGCAAATAAGTTACTGGTAATTAGCTATCTCTCTGTGAATTTATGTTGTTGCACAAACAAGGTTGGGAAAATTTGAAATAGTTTTGGGAGGATAATAGATCTATTCCTTCTTACATGATTGTAATTGTTGTTAAAAATCCAGTACATTAATGAGGTAGCCAATCCTTTTAGTGTCTAGTGTCTGAACACTTAAGTTTATTTGCACCCAAGTTAGGAATACATGAAGGTTGAGAATGTGTGGATGAAGAAAGTAAATCAGTTTAATAGTATTCCATGCTCTGGACTTAATTCTACTATTTCCCACTCTGTAGTGAATCCCTATGGTGATTGAATAGAGATAGTTTGTGTCACTGTCATATATAAGATAATGTTTTTAATATCAGGGTGGGAATTAATTCGAGCAATTAGGTATGCCTCTTAAAAATCATAAATATCAATGGTTCCCATTTATTTTCTGTAGGTTATCATCAAGAAGCAGCCAGTTCTTCCTGGTGTGGCAGAGCATGATAGTGGAGTACCAATCAATGAACAAAGAGTAACTTTTGTTGGTTCTTCAGTGCTAAATAAACCTCGTCATTCTCCTGTGACGTTTTCCAACAAGTCATCTGGTTCTATCACTCTCAGAACAGGTGTTTTCAGTCGGCTTGGAACTTAATTTTATTCTTTTACAATTTTGATTTTTATTTCATTTTTCAATAAAATTATTTTTTATATTGACGAATTATGAAATTAATCCCATTTCATCTAATTTTTTGAGTAATATTCTCAAAATACATTGATTTTAATACAGGGGCTATTTGAGCCATGGCCCCCAACTTGCTCCTTGTGAAGAAGGAAATTACTCTTAGGAAAGGGTACACATTTGTCCCCTTGGGAGTGCAGGCATTCCCAGGTGACTATATGCAGGTCATACTATAGGAAATAACAGGTTCCACTTTTATTTTGCTGAATGCTCATAAAAACCCTGACAGGAAGCTCAAGACATGCTTGTTGTAATGCAGAGAATGTTTTTGATTTCATGCACATTCCTTTCATATTAATAATATCTCAAGAATTTCTAATTTGTCTCTAAATGAAATTTTACCAATTAGGCAAGTGTAATTTTTGAGTATGATGAATCTCTGCCTCTAAATTATTCGTTTAGGGATGCCCTGCTAGGTGATAGATATTTTGGTAACTTTATCTGCCTTACTGAGTAATGTGCATAGTAAATTCTGTTGGCTCGAAATTTCAAGCATTGGCAATTTCATTCATATACTTGGTCTGTTACTGTTGAAAATTCAGATAGGTAAATTAATGTAAATATAATTAATGAAATGGTATCACATAACAGACTCTGTATATATATATGAACAGTATACGGAGGTTTTTTTTTTTAACTACAACCGAATTTAATGATTCTAGTCGTATAAATACTGATTAATTGTGGAATTAAATCATATAAAATTAGGACAGAGTATGGACATCATAGGACAGTCTGGACAGGGAAAGCTTTCCTTCTCAATAATATCTTGTGGTGCCTGTACGAATTTATATTAATTAACTGAAATACTAATTTTCTGAAATATAAGTTGGTTGAAAAAAGATGGAACTTATTTCTTGCAGCTTTGCAGTTCATTGTCCGTAGTGAATTTGTTTTGTGTATTCTTTATAATTCTTTAAATGTGTGAGGTCCATTTTCTTGTATTAAAGTTTGAAACATCTGAAAAATTGCTTTATGTAATACTTTTAAATATCTGCTGCAGAATTCCTTTCACTTCAGTGAAACATAGAATTTTCTCTGATAAATCAGGTCCATATGAGTTTTTCACTGCCTTTTTTTGGAAATTTACCTTTTGTATAGTGCTTTAAACATCGTAAGTTAGCGAATTTTGCATATATCAATGTAGGTCTTGGGCAAAGAACTTTCTGTATGCAAGATCAGTGGAGTAGCTCCTATTTGAAAGAGAATTCTTTAAGATTTGCCAATTATTTGTTTCCAAGTATATATAATAAATGCAATTCATGGGGAGTATCTATCTATATCTAGGTGTCTTTGAAATGATGCTTATGATGTGTTCCAAGTTCTTCCTTGCCTGAATTTTAATCCTTGGTACTGGGTGACTGTTATGGTACCTTTGCTGTTATGTGCTCTCATAAGGTAACACTGCTCCCAGAGACCTTGCATTATGTACCTAAGGATGTATGCTCCACAGATGGTATCTTTCTATAATATTTGCCTATCTTCGGGAAGAAATCAGTCCTTGGGGGTATAATGCATGAATTGAGAGGAAAAAAATTGGAACCTTTGTGGTCATCATTATTTGTAATAGTGACAAATTATGGCTAATGATAAGAATAAGCTGATGAAATAAGCCACTTGGAATTATGTGTATGAAGGATTATCTCTTTGTTTGTGTAATTTAAATGCAAAATTATAATTAAAAAACTAGTGATGGACGGATCCAGGTTTTTTTCAGATCCAGAACTGGATCCTTGCCAGGATTTCAGATCTTTATCTTGGTTTCGGATCCTTAGTTTCAGGTACTGGATTCAGAATTCCATTCCTTTTCTCATCCTATATTTTTAATATAGTTATAGAAAAACAGCAACAAGAGTATTTCCTAAAAACAGTAAATTTATTGTAGAAAAAATCAACTTCCTATCATCTGTGTGGTTAATATTTTCCTGGATCAAGATTTATGGATGATTCAACTATCCTATTGTGTACTTCTAATATAAAGTTCACTTTCCTTATCTCATACTCATCAAACCATAGATTTTTTTTAAACCTGCACAACTATTCTTTAGAGTTACATAATTCGTTAAAACTTTCACGGTTCATGATATCCGACATCATTGTTTTTTGGGCAAACCCGCATCACAGTATAAAAATGGCCGACCGTTTCGTCCCCACTGCTGGAGATTTCCTCAGGGTAATGGCATTGCTTGGTTTGCGTAGATTTATATTCTCACGGTGGTGGAGTGGGGGTTTCTCGATTTTTCTTTTGGTTCTCGAAATAACTGGAAGCCAGGATGAGCTTACCATTTGTCCTTGGTCTCTATTAAACCCCCACCTCCACCCTCATCCACTCCCCCACCTCCACCACCGTGAGAATATAAATCTACGCAAACCAAGCAATGTCATTACCCTGAGGAAGTCTCCAGCAGCGGGGACGAAACGGTCGGCCATTTTTATATGTACTGTGACGCGGGTTGGCCCAAAAAACAACGACGCCGGATATTCTTTAGAGTGCAGTTAAAAGAAACAAAAGTTCATTTTCATTAAATTTGAATTATTTTCAGAAATATAAGATCCTATTGATTTCATATTGTATCACCCTCTATCCAGAAAGGTTTAAATATAATTATAGAAAAAAGATTTCCGAGTATATCACTTACCAAGAATAATATTATATAGAATATTAAATAATAAACAAAGTCAAATACATAAATAAAATTAATTCAGTGCACAATGGGTTTACATTAATTTGGGTTGCTGTTGTAAATCAAATTCTTGAATGCATTTCAATTCTTTTTTAGAAACCCAAAAAAATTTGATTGTGGTGTGGAGATTCTACTTATGGAATATCTGGGAATACCATTTTTAAGATGAAAAAATTATTGTGGAATATTTATAGATGTTAAACTAGTAATTTTGCAATGTCTTATTAGGTATTTTTAGACTTTTAAATAAAATGTGAGTTTTATACGCATAAGGAGAGGTCGTGTCTTGAAATGAAATGAGCCTCCTCCATGCTGCAAGAAGCAAAGTAAAGATATTTGTGTCTTGGCTCTTTTCTTCATTGGCTCAGGTTCGCAAGAAAAAAAATAGACTGACATGCGGGGAGCCTGCATTCTCCAAGCACGGGTAAGCCGACAATAGCAGAGTGAGGTAGTGCACTGCAGGTAATGAAGTTAGATTCTTATCCCTGTTTAAGGATTATATGGATTTACATATATATAAGGATTATATGGACTTTTGTCGCTTAAACTAGATTTACGAATGCATCACTCAAAAATGCATTGTAAAGTGAACGTAATGTTTCCGCTTCTATTCTAATTCTATTTTAAAATATTTTTCCCATCACTTTCACAAATGCCAAATTTTATTATTTTTGTTTAATTTGCTGACTTAAGGTTAACATGAAATTTCTGATAATCTACATTTTTTAACTGCCTGCTTGCATTATCCTAGGAATGGTATTACTAGGCAGTGTTAAGGATCAAACGCGGGACCTCCAGCATACTAGCTCTCATTTTTAACAACTTTGTTATCATAGGTTCATGCGAGTTTGATGAATGTAGGCGACCCGCGTGACATTCTGCTTAATTTTTTTCCTGCACATCCGGGTCTATGGAGAAAAAAGCCAAGGCATGTATTTCTTTATTTAGTTCTAGTGGCACAGAAAAAAATTTTCATCTCATTTCGTGACCCAAGTTAAAATCCTCTCCTTGTCAGTATCTACTGTAATTGCATTGCATTCATGGGTCGCATTAATCACTAAGCCGTGAAATTTGAAAATATCCTATCTGGATTTGAATTTATACTGTCTCTGGATCTGATTTCAGTAGTGAATGAAATGAAAAATCCGTGGATCTTTGGATCTGACTCGACCATCCCTAATTTTTGACTGATACATTCGTAAATCTAATTGAAACAATAAAAGTATAAAAAAGTGAGTATTCAGAATTGAGGGCTTGAAATTAAAAATTTTATAATTTTCGATGTAATTACTGAAAGAAAAATTAAACCGATAGGGATTGAACTTCGCATAGTACAGTAACTCTCGTTCTTCGCCTAAACCTAATGAATGTAAGCTACCCGTGTGGCATACTACATACAGTAGAATCCCGGTATAGTGAGTACGGCTTATTGCGAGAATCGCGTTATAGCGAGTGATTGTCTTTGTACCGCCAAAAGGCCTATGTTTTACATGTAAAATAAAGCGGATATAGCGAGGCCAAAAAGTTCCTTCCTAGATATACGCTCGGTATTACGACAGATATCTGTCGAGGGCGATGCACCGCCTAGCAAAAATAAACTATTGTGTTTTGTATTATCTGCTAATTCAACTAAAAATACAACATGTGTGCCATATCTACAACACCTAAAGCCAGTTATGTCCAAACATTTACGATTTACGGCCTTCAGTACGCTCTGCGCGCTCCCATTTTACGTTCTTCTTTTGTTAGGCCCAGTCATCGGTGGGAGTGGGCAGACGACGAGCAAGATGAGAGTAGGAGAGGGAGTTAGGTCTAGGCATGGGCGATATTGATAATTCAATATCGGGATACGATAATTTTAGCATATCATAAGGTGGCGATAACGATAACTCGGCGTGACGATAAACATCGTCTTATCGTGCCCCGATATGTTATCGGGGCACGATAAGATATCGGGGTGCGATAAATATCGCTATAAATAGGTATCGCGATAACTATCACGATAAACATCGCGACCAGGGAGTGTGTAAATATATATTAATATAGTATCCCTGATCGTGACCATGATAAATATCGCGATAAAATATCATGATATCGTGACCATGATAAATATCGCGATAAAATATCATGATATCGCGCCCCGATAAAATATCACTATATATTATCGCGATAAAAGATCGTGATATTGCGCTCGTTCAAACAGCGTGTTCGCGCCCGATGAATTATCGTGATATTGCTCCAGTTAATCGTGTCGGAAAAAGACAGCCGTAAGTTGGCCTTCGCTTAAGCTTGAAAAATATCTACGACCCCCGAAACATTCCGTATTTCAGTGAACCTTCAGGCCAATTTTCCCAACTGATGGACGTACTGGTTTACATTCGAAAACTCGACAAAGCTGATATTATCGTCTAGACATATTCGCAAAATTACCCAAAAACTTCCACAGTATACCTAATATTTTAATTCCGACTAGTTATGCTGTCTTTACAGCTTTCTTCGGCGATCGAAAAATAGAAGAACTGGAAGAAAAACATCGAAACTAGGGGAATTAATATTTTATATAATGGAAAATGTCCTGTTTCTTTCATGAAATATGTTGATATTGTACGAGATTGTGCCTGAAATGACTTTTTTGCTGTTTACCTTCTTCAAATACCACGGAAACAAAAGAAAAACTGTAAATATGAATGACTATGAGAATTAGGTGGGTTTTTTCAACACCATCGGATATAACGAGCGAGTGATTTCCGAGGGATTATGAGCACTCGTTATACCGGGATTCCACTGTATTTTTTTCTCGCAATACTTACCGGGGCAATGGGGAAAAGAGTAATTTCTTTATTTTGCTTGTAGTTGCACCAAAAAATATTTTATATAATTTCTTGACCTGAGTTACACATCTTCTTGTCAATATGTACCACACCAACATTCCATTCACGGGGTGCTTCGATCACTAAGCCACGAAAATTTAAAGTTACGATCCGAATCCAATTTTATTCTATGTCTTTGGATTTGAATCCGGATCCTAGAAAAAAAAAAAGTTCCGTGGATCTTTGGATCCGGTGGTTCCGATCTGACCATCCCTATAATAAAGTGAAGAATCTTCCGTAATGATAATACTTAGCTGCTGCCATGCAAAATACTATCCCAACATGCAGTTATTTCCATATAATAATAGTTTCAATTACCTTCATTTCAATTACAAAGTATGGGTGTAAGAGGAATTCAGGACTGAGAAAACTAACATATGCCCAGGATAATATGCTGACTTCCCCAAGGTTAGCATATTAGATGATGGTCTTGTAATTTTAATTTTGTGTATTTTAGTTGTTTTATTTAGTCTATTCTATTTAGATAACAATATTTGAGACTCCAGACAAGAAATATGCCAACTAGCTGCAAATTCTGTATGGTTGGAGATGAGGATACAGAGTTAATGGCGATTAAATAAAAACATTGACAGTTCGTTGGCTATTGTCACTTTCACTTGCATTTTTAGTGATGACATTACTTTTTACCTCATACATAGCTATTTTAATAATTTGTACTTACTTTATTTATAGTAACACTAGATGTGGGTTAAAAAAATTTAATTTCCTTGAATTCTAGTTTGGCTTTCACTTCTGACGAGTACCTAGAAGTACAGTGAGTAAAGATTTTTGATTTATGCTGAAATGACACAACGACTTTATGGTACACAGGCGTATAGTTGAAGCACATTGGGTATATGAGGGTAAAATATGATTTAATACTCCTTCCCTTTGATTAATATGTATGTATTTTATATTTGTAAGCTTTGTGAAAAGGTCTGGTACCTTGATTCTGTAGCACAGAAAGGAAAATGCATTGGAAAGTGTTTAATGCTAATATTAGGTTTGGCCAGTGGCACATGCACAAATAGGATAACCATGAGTTCAAGTCCTGGAACATGGATCCTTTTCCATAGGATTTGAATCCATAAGAATTTCTGACACTTCTGGAACTTGAACCCAGACCTTCAGGTGGGTAGCAGGTATTTTAGGTACCACTAATTTGGTGGATTACTGATGAAAATTATGGTAATAAAAGAGATTCAGCAAATAGTTGCAGTTGATTTGTATTATTATGTCATGTGCAACATGAAAATAGGCAAGAAGCAATGGACAGGTAAAGTTATAAATTCAATGGTGATTGGTTTGAGGAAAACTTGGGATCGGAATCATGCTACTATCAAACTCAACTCCTAATTTTTTCAGTTTCTCATCGCAGGATTTCAACAGGAATTAATTCAAGTGATACATTTATGTATCACTTGAAGTATAATTTTATATTTTAGGCAGTATAATTTTATAAAATTATACTGCCACCTACAGTACTCACTGGACTACCACTGGCATGGTAAGTTCCTGTGGGTAGAGTGTGTTCTGCTGACTGGAGGTCACAAGGATAACCAAAGGGCTTATTTTCTGGATATCATATGTTTGTGAGAAACTACAGGTGGCACAGGGAAAGGAATGCCCTCCCCTCTACCCTGATGTGTGAATTTCACATGCTAACAGGCTTGCTAATGGTTGTTGAGCTCCACCCTTGTCGAGCAGACCAACCATCAAGTTGCCCTCACAAACTCAGGAGTAGATATACTCAGAGCTCACTCAGCGGAATTTAGTCAAGAATAGAATAAAGGTCAACTTTGCATATAATGTAATACATTTAATGAATCCTACCACTGATTATATCGTCCTCAGGTGTATATAAGGAAGGCATAAAGGATTTAATGAGTAAATGATGAAAAACAATGTTTGCCTTTGTTTTTTTGTCAAGGTATTTGTCACAACTTTATTGTATTCTTTTTTATCATGTTTTGATGTGTCATTACTGCTTGGTTAGGCTTTACCTTTAAAAAAAGTTCTCTGATAATGGGCAGTCCTGCCTTACCCCTCTCCCTATTACTTCCTTGTATTATTCTCCATTATCTAGTCATTATTGCATTTTCCGTGCTGTTTGTGAATTCCAAGTGAATCTGTTGGGTCTGCTTTTATTTTATGGAATATTTAAAAAACTTTTCCCACCTCACTTGATGGTCGAATTTCTTTTCAACATCAGTGGAATATGCGAATAAATCATAATTTTATTCGTAAATTCATTTCCTCTTGCATTTTCATCACTGTAGTCACATCACCAGTGGCCCTCACATTGCAAAATCCAAAGTGATCATTAAGCATGATCTTTGCCACATGAGAGAGGAGACTTATCATCCTGCAGGCATTACATTCTCTTGTAACCATCTTTGTCGGTATTGGTATCAATACAGTTTTTATGTAATCCTCTGGTCAAACTCCCTTATTGTATATCCTACAAACAAGTAAACAATGATGGAAGAGCAAGCTTCTACAGTGAAACAACTGTCTTTCTCATGATGAGATTACACTTTAAAAAATCAGTGAGTGTTGCTAATCTCCCATTAATTCTTCCCTTTCATAATTTTTATACATATCTGTAAACTTTAACTTGGGAAACTGCTATTTCTTTATTTTTTAACACTGTGATTCAAGCTCAAGCAATTTCAGTAATTACTCTCCTTTTGGAATGGGGTATTGACATTGAATTGGCAAATCTATCTTAGATTGACAAGTTATAGGGGGCTATTTATCATAAACTTTTGATGAATTTATGTAGTTAAGTCTTTAGCCTCGGGGCTGAGCTTGAAACCACTGAGTGTGGGTTGTGGATAGTTGGTAAAATCTAGGTATAGAATCTAGCTGTGAGATAATCGACTTTACTCATTGAATAAGCAGTCATGGACAAAAAGTGACTGTATTCAATTGGTATTGTCCTATCCTTGGGTTACATAGTTCTAAATGATATAGAAACATGCCATGTCTTGGTGATGGAAGGCCACCAACAATGATGCCTCCCACCACCCATAGGAGAAAGTAGCTGTTCTTCATTTGACTGAGGGTGAAGACTGCAGTGTTTGGTGCAGGGACATTTTTTACTACAGGTGTTGTAGCATTTATTTTATGGTTGTATTACTGGGATTTGGAAGGAAATGGTAAGCTACCATATTAATATCCCAAGTAGTCACAGGTATTCCACTTTTTATGGAACCCTCTTGAGTATAATATTCTGAAGGTAAAATAGTCTCCCATTCAGATCTTCAGGTGGGGACAACTTGAGAAAGTATGTCAGTCATGTGTGATAGGCAAGGAAGGTAGGAACATAGAACATTTGAACAAGTGACAAAATATTATTAAATGAGGAAAATGGATTGGACAGGTGACAAACTAAGAAGTCTTGAGAAGAGTGGGAGGGAAAAGAGGTCTTCTGAAAACTTGGAAAAGAAAATGGGACAACTTAATGGGCTAATTGAGACAATAGCCTGATGAAGGCAATTGTTGCGTGACAAATAAACAGGAACAATGGCAAAGAAAGTTCTCGCATAAGATACATAAGTGAAGGATTTGAAATAGAAGAATTATTTGAACTGATGAAATTTGAATTAGCATTATGCTTTGGTCTCGCTCTAATGGTTTTTTTTTCCAAGGGCTAACTGGTAGAGGCAGGTTAGCCGTGCGCATTCAGGCAAGGGTAGAGGAAGGGTAGCACTACCCTTCCCTTACCCTCCACGGTGGGTAGGGCGGAGGTAGGCAGTGGGTAGCCGTGAGACCACCAGGGAGTGTAGACGGCGGGTACACCTACCCTCCATTTACCCTTCATCGTGGGTAAGCGGCAGGTAAGCCGTGTGCGTTCAGGCAAGGGTAGAGGAAGGGTAGCGCTACCCATCCCTTACCCTCCACGGAGGGTAGTGGGTGGGTAGGCGGAGGGTAAGCGACGGAATTCCCCCGCAAGGGTAGAGGAAGGGTAGCGCTACCCTTGCCTTACCCTCCACGGAGGGTAGAGGGTGGGTAGGCAGAGAGTAAGCGACGGAGTTCCCAGCGAGGGTAGTGGAAGGGTAGCGCTAACCTTCCCTTACCCTCCACGGAGGGTAGCGGGTGGGTAGGCAGAGGGTAAGCGACAGAGTTCCCAATGAGGGTAGTGGAAGGGTAGTGCTACCCTTTCCTTACCCTCCACGGAGTGTAGAGCATGGGTTGACGGAGGGTAGCTACCCACCATGGAGGGTACTACCCTTCCTTTACCCTCCGCCTACCCTCCTCCCATGGAGGAGATTATTTTTGCCAGGGTGGTAGCAAAGTAATGTGCAATCAGGTTATATATAAACACGAGTAGATTTACTGATAAAAATGGGCAAGAACATCAGAATCCACCAAGCAAATTAACAGTAGAAATAGCTAATCAACCTGTTGTTTACAGTAAAAACGACCACTGCAAAATATTTTTTCTCTGAGGAGTAAAATGTTCCTACTTAAAGTATCAATCCCCATGAAATTTTAGGAAATAGAGTCGCTTTTTCTACTGAGGCCATAATGAAATCATTATAAAGTTTTACCTAGGCTTAATAACTTCGAAGTTAATAAATAGTGTGGGCAAAATACTATGTTAATGATTTCATTAATAACAATTTATTTACGGCATATAGACATCCCATTTTGGTCCACAGACATAAGTATATCCCTAAGCGGTGTAAGAACGAACCGCTGCACGGGTCGTCCCGGGGCCATCTTCATGAGATGTCAAAAGCACTGAGTAAGGACGACCTTGGCACTGGGGTACCAAGGTTTAGGATGCCGAGTACATTTTTTTTTGCTACACTTCTTGAAAGATTATTGTGAAAGACCATTACAATTCATTCAAAGCACCAGTTTTCCATGACTATGCCTTTTACATAGAGGTAGAATTGGTAGAATGAGGGCTTTTTTCCTAGGATACATCTATGCCTTATATAGCAACAGGATAATTTTCCCGCTGATTGTGGCAACATCGAACCATGGTTGCGCAATGTGAACAACTTGGCAGCATTGATATAATAAATGAAGATCTCGTGCGTCAATCTACACGATTTGGTGGTTGTTTATATTAGGGAGTGTGTAAATTAACTTAGTATCCCTGATTTTTGTGTTGCAGAAGAATCATAAGAATGATAAAGAGGTAAAAGGTGCATAGAGTATTCTATTTTGTTGTTAATCTTTCCTACGTATCCGTGGCAATGGGTGATATATTCGAGGATTCTGTGCATCCCCCAACATTAGAAGAACGAAATCCAGAATTCCTGTCAAAAGCTTTGGATGCGGGTAATTTTTCGAAATTAATATCTCCTCCAAACCCAAGACAGTAGTTTTTATTATTTACCGATTCCTGGTTATAGGCTTCAGCATATTATCGGAATATGGTTGGTTCATGGTGATATTTGGATCACTGTCGTTCTTCCTTTGGCGAAAGAAAATTCAACATGTTTACCACCAATGGAAGAGGCAGGCAGACGAGAAAGCTTACGCAGCTTTATATCACAAAGGCAATTTTTTTATTTTCATTTGCTTCGATTTTTTATAGGGAAATGCATTTACATTGCTATAATGTTTTGTGTCGATTTTATCGTTTCTTTTAGATCCTGCACGTTTCCAAGCCATACAGGAGTCAATGGAGGCTACTCGTCGAAGAATGCAAGAAGAATTACAACTTAAAGCACAACAGTACCTAGAAAAGCAGAAGGAGGTAATTTGATGTGGTGTGGTATGTTGATGGACTTAACTTTTGGTGAAGACCACCGTATTCGCGATCTGCTTGAGAGGAATTGTGTTTCGTGATTTCATGAATATACGTTAACATTTACTGTTGGAAAAGTTTTAAAACAAGAAACGCGTTAGCTCACCATTACTGAGGTAAAATTTTGGTGGTCCCGAAATTATAATTCTCCCGAAATAGAATTAATGCGAAAAACAACGGTAGAAATCTCTAATTTTACTATCTTTATGCACCAGTGGTAGATGCTCCATATAATATCTAATAAACAAATTGAGTGTACTTAAACTCATCATGCGATGCTTGTGTGATATGTGTAATGTCTGTGAGAATAATAACAATTTGGAAGCACCACATTATTTTCGTCATTGCTATTGTTAGATTTCTTGAAAAGACTGACTTGTGGATGGAGGTGCTTCTGTTCAGAATAATCTTTATGCACCAGTGGGAGATGCTCCATATAATTAATATCTAATAAACAAATTGAGTTTACTTCAACTCGTCATGCGATGCTTGTGTGATATGTGTAATGTCTGTGAGAATAATAACAATTTGGAAGCACCACATTATTTTCGTCATTGCTATTGTTAGATTTCTTGAAAAGACTGACTTGTGGATGGAGGTGCTTCTGTTCAGAATAATCTTTATGCACCAGTGGGAGATGCTCCATATAATTAATATCTAATAAACAAATTGAGTTTACTTCAACTCGTCATGCGATGCTTGTGTGATATGTGTAATGTCTGTGAGAATAATAACAATTTGGAAGCACCACATCATTTTCGTCATTGCTATTGTTAGATTTCTTGAAAAGACTGACTTGTGGATGGCTGTGCTTCTGTTCAGAATATTTATCAAGTGGTGTCATATAAAATGATCAGAATATTTTGGCTGTAATATATAACAGCCTAAGAGCTCCGATTAATGGTCTATAGTTATGGCCACTAAAGACCTCTCTTGAAAAACAAATTGAGCACAGAATTATTTTGCAAATGGTACATTGCACCTCATGCGGAAGCATATTAACCCATTGTGTTGTTGACCCAAATGAAAATTTTGATGGTCAAACAGACTTCAAACTCTATTCAAACAGGTATAAGAAGGAGCATGCGAACTGACTTCAAACACATCCCAAACTGTGGGAAAATGTGAGATACTGTGATGCCACTGGGAAGCCATTTTGCAGATTCAGTTTGGATCCATTTCATGATATCCGTGTTACAGTTAGTTATTATAATTCCAAGTGTATTAAAAAATTACATTATTTTCTCACTGTTGCTGGGTTATTTACTGCCAATCTGAGCTATGTATGTACCATAGCTTAAAACACTATCTGTGATGCATGTAGGTTAAATGCTGTTTTAAGCTAGGATATATAACCTTATCTGTATGTGAATAACTCTCACAATAACCTTGCTTCATCTGAACATCCCTTGGGAGCCAGCAGTATCCAGCAGGGCTGTGAAGTTGTAAATTCTTAGAACTTGCTCTTTCAAGCAAGTTCTAAGAACTTACATATGATATGAGCATAATGCGTTTTCCTGCTATTCCTTCTTTTTCTTCCTCCTCACCTGACAACCCCCCCCCCCCCCCCCCACTACCACAAGAACAATCAACCCTGGAAAATCTTTACCCAGCCTGAACCTGCCTTCTTCCCTTCCACCCAAAACACCACACACCAACACCCAGCCCCTGTTTTTTTCCTCCCTCCCCCTCCGGCCCCCACTTGCATGGCATTTTTCATAAATATGGTCTAAAATTGGTCAGTGTTACCTGCTGATGTTATTATGGAATCATTAGACATAATAATGTATATTGGCTTCCTCATTGCAGCAGTGTCAGTGCATATTGGTTATCATTGCCAAGACTTCCTGTATTTTTTTCACTTAATTTCTCTCTTATTCATCACTTTTCCTTCATTTTGGATGAAAAATGCTGATACGTTTAACTTTAGATTTATGAAAAACTCTGGTGTAAAGGTGAATTGCTGTGGGGATGATAACCTTCGACATATTTTAGCCTTCTCCTTTATTGATTCTTATTACCTGCAAAATATTACCCAAAGATTATTGTAAAACACTAATAGCACATTTGTGTGAATTAAGATTAGATGACATCAATTTGAAAGTGCCTACATTGTTTTTATCATACCTTGATGTCAACAAAGTTTGATCACCTATTGCTCAGTGTTTAACATTTTGAGCCATCCTGAATGTTAAGGTGTAGTCCTGTTCGAGTACAGTACATTCTCTGTAATCTGACACATCCAGTAATCTGGCGTACAGGGCTAGTGACCTCCCTTGGGCTAACATAATTTTGTTAGTTTTGAATGAAAGTTTTTTAAATTCATAATTAAGTATTTATTTCATTATTGTAGTTGTGTGTCTGTTCCATTTGTAAATAATTTGTATGAAGTTTGGTTGCGTGATCCACTGTATCGGGAAAAGAAAACAAATTATCTAAGAAAATAAGTTTGGGCAGGTGCATGGCGAACGTAATTTCGCAGTAACAGTCTGCTGTAAAGTCTACATTTGCGCATCCAGCTTGCATGTTCGGCTCATGGAAATGTGCTAGCTCTGCTATCTCTCATTGCTCACCCCTGTGGCAGTCAGAAGGAGAGAGTATCTCGACATTTAATTACTAAATTAATATTATAAAAAGTTTTTAGGTGCATTGTATTTGTTTCCTGTACATTTTTAATAATCCGGCATATTTGATAATCTGATGATGTCATGGTTGCATTTGTGTTGAATTACTGTGATTGCACTCTAGATTGAATCACGAAGAAAATGAATTTGGATTCTATACTAATGCAAGTTATTTTATGCATTGAATTCAGTCTCGATGTGTGTTTGAATGCAGGCAGAAGTTAGTTGGTGTGTAGAAGCCATTTAGAATAAAGTCGTTGATGCTAGTTTGAATACAGATGGAAATTCTCCATTTGGATTGGAGTATGTACAGTTAAATGCCCTTCGACACCAGTTAGAATAAGGATTTTGGTGAAAAACACCAGTTTGGTCTCAGTTTGAAGTATTTGAGCCGAAAATCTTTATTAGGGTAGTCTTGTGAAGATGTTCCTCAGATGTTCGGGCTAAAGACCATCCAAAAGCAGATGAATTTTTTTGGATTAAATGTTGGCCTTAGCTTAATTGTTTATTAATACTATCGTTCAAACCCTTCCCATGTTAAAAGTGGGCTTTTACCATTTTGCATGCATCTTATATATTATAACTTCTAATTTGGCAGGTTGCAGAAGCTAATCGTCTTGAAAAAATTGCTGATTGGGAAAGGCATGAAAAGGGGCTTGGATATAGATCAAAAATGAAGCCTAGGGAAGGGAGCTCTGGAACATCAGATAATTCTGGTCTAAGACCAGGTAAGGCATGTGTATTCATAGCATAGATAATTTTTTACTTTAATACTGAGCCCACTTCACTTTATGGCTATTTCCAATATATGTATCTAAATATGACCCTGTAAGCATCTGCAACGTAATTAAGCTGTAGATAATTGATAACCTATTTTAAAAGATGGTGAGGTGAAAAGATGTGCTTGGAAATTTTTTTTTGAAAGAATAGAGGTATTGCCCATTTATTATATACAGTCAAGCCCGTTTATAATGAAGTTGAGGGGGCCGAATATTTACTTCGTAATAACCAAACTTCGTTATATGTGGACCAGTCTTTCCCAGCCTCTCTTTGATGGGGAATAGCCTTTACTTCGTTATAACCGGGACTTCGGTATAAACAGGTTTGATATAAGTGGGCTTGACTGTATAGTGGAAAGCTGTGTTTCTAATGTGATGGTGGATGTTGTGTAGGAAAAAAAAGTATTGCATATGAATGGTTTCCGTTAATTTTTATTAATTTGTTACTTCTACCTGTTGTTTGCCATGCTTTGAGGTGAATGTTATTTGTCATCGTCATTAGTGAACAGTCCTGAAATTAGTTTGAAGCAGCCATTCACTCTATTGGCATTTCAGATCACCTCTTCATATTTATGTAGTAATTCTTCTCTTTCAGATCTCCTTCACTATATGCCCTATATTTCTTGTGCCAGGTTTTCCTTTGCCATTCTTCCCATTCACTTGCCCCTCAACAATTGTCTTCATTAGGCAATCATGTCTCAAGCTGATTAAGTTGTGTCATCTTTCTTAAGGATTTCAGAAGACATCATTGTCTCCCATTCTACTTAGGACTTCTTTGTCAGTCACTCAGTGGAACCATTTTATCTTAATTACTTTTCTGTGGGACCTCATTTCAAATGCTTCCAGCCTTGACTACTCTGCTACTGTTATCATCCGTGCCTCACTTGTGAATTGTTTCCTAACTTCCATGCTTGTATTTCCAGCCATAAATAAATTCTTCTTTTGGTAGAACATTCAATTTGCCTAGGCTATTCTACTGAATATTTCTTTCTTGTTTTATTCACCACTGGTTACTTGGTAACCAGTGGTGAATAACTTGTTCCCAGGTATAATTACCCATTCACTTCAAGTTTTCCTAGTTTAACATTGGTATTGGCCTCTTCTCTCGTACTGCATACCAATATGTTAGTTTTCTGTGTGATGGTGTAAATCATGGTTTTCATTTCAAAATATACTGACAGATGAAAGCATTAATAAAAGTCTGCTGTACATCTTCACAAAACTGATTCTTCATCTGATTTTTTAGATAACTTTTTGTATCTCTGGTTGTTAAAATAAAATCATGTGATTGGAAAAATGTGCATATCTCAATATGTAGGTATTTACTTGTTCTGCATATTATGCCAGGTGATTTCAAAATAATTCAATGATATACGGATGATGCATCACATGATACAGAACATGCTCAGATTCGATGGAAGGATGTAACACATCTGGTTTCATAGTAATGTTCCCAGAGTTATATCATATTTTCTGCATTGGAAACATTGGTGATCTTGCCTTGCAGTGGTAAATTACAATAGTTGAATCAACTGAAAATATTTGACAATTAATCCAACTTCTGAACCCATACATTTTGATTCGTATTCAGATGAAACTGGAATTAATTGCCCTTGAGAGCTTTTAAAGTTTCAGATTGTGGACTTAGCATGAAACAATTTATTGTGTGAAGTTGCTACTCTTTGATTCATAGAATGTTGAAAATAGTGTTTGTATTTAAAGCTCGTGATTATTTGTTGCTATTGTTGTCATTATTTTGGAAGCAAATGCATTTCTTTGGGTTAAGCAGTTCATCAATGTTGCATTTTTTATGCTTTATTAGTGTAGCTTAGAGAACCAGCAACTTTGCTGACTAGCAGTTCATCCCATCTATGCATCTGGCAAAGGTTAGCACCAGTCACTTTTATTTTCATGGAAATATGTATTACATAATGCAATACTTTGTGTGCTAAACATAAAATCGGATATCCAACCAAAAACTGATGATATTTTACGCATTTTGGTTCGCATCTTTCTTGTCTGACTAACCTAGCTGTCTTCCATCAACATGCTTTCAACTCAATAGCAAAAAATACACAACTTGATGCCATATTTCTTGATATCTCCAAAGCCTTTGGCTCTCTCGGCCATACCCTCCTCTTTCACAAGCTTAGTCAACAGTACAACATACACGACAGTTTTCTAGATCTTGTCAAATCCTTTCTTAGCAATAGAACTCACTGGGTTATACTTTCAGGCACCTCTTCTCACTGGTCCCCAGTAACATCTGGTGTTCCTCAAGGTAGTGTCCTGGGGCCATATCTGTTTAACCTCTTCATTGATGACCTGGCCACCCTTGTGTCTCCCTCCCAAGCTAATACTCTACTCTATGCCGATGACTGTAAAATATTCAAACAAATTCACACTGCCTTGTACTGCAAAATGGTGCGATACCTGGAAGCTCAACTTGAATTCCAGGACATGCAACTCATTTCTATTTCTCTTTAAAAATACCCTATTACATTTGACTATTCCGTTAACTCTGAGCATCTTCAACATGTTTCGGCTGTGAAGGATTTAGGTGTCTTAACTGACAGTAAATTGAACTTCTTGGATCACATTCATTTAATCAAGAGCAAAGCCATGTCTCTATTACGTCTCCTCTACCGCTACATGGTAATAACTGATTCTCAAGCTCTTAAATCATACTTCACTGCATTTATCCTTTCAATCACAGAATATTGCTCCCCCATATGGTCCATCGCAGCTCTTACCGATCTCACATCTCTTAACAGTACAACTAGCTTCTTCGCCAGAATTGTAAAACACAGAGTTCCCCACTTCTGCAACATGCCTACTAGCTCGATCCTATCTTCTCTGTCAATCCCTGATCTCTGCCATAAAAGAATTAAACCATTAAAATTTATTTACAATATTCTAAACTCACACAATTGTCCTGAATTGCTTTCCTCTATTAATTTCAGAGTCCCTAGTTGATCCACACGTATGCATTCCTCACTCCATATGCCTATCCCAGCCCCCTGCGTCTTCCTATGCTGTCAATAGAACATATTTGGCCCCTTTATGTCCGTTTAGTTCCAGTATTGGCCGTAGAGCGCTAGTGGTACTTTCGTCCTACTCCTCGCAAGGGACCTTATGGAAAGGTCTCCTTTTTAACTGCCGAGAAACGTATTAAGTGTGATTTATGGTTTAATTCCTGCTTGCATAGAAGAAAAACCATAATTACTGAATCATGGACCTGAATATTTACAGAATTTAAAAATCTTTTGTCCTGTCAGTGCTATTTACCAACACAACTTTACACAAATCAAATTTCTTTTCATCAAACATGCACATACGACCTGGTTCTATTCTACCATTGTAAAAGTGTGGACTATAATAAAGTTCCTCTTTCAAAATGCTTAAATCTATAGTATTCCACACCGTGACGAGTATGACATTCTCAAATATTTTTTCCATGATGAGTCCGAAAGGGGATTACTAACTCCATGATACGTACGAGTATAATCAACTATCGGCAACGTAACTCTGTGATGCACACTAATTGCGATGATAAAATTTGCATAGTAATTTTCTACTTCTCTTCGAGATCGCTTTCATAAGTCCAGTGTTTTGGAATCTTGACGACCTCTTATAATGATATTGAAACATTATTTCTTGGGAGATAGGAGTTCCTTTGTGGATTTTCTCTTGAGGGACTGAATAGTGGGTTGCAGGATTGAGTAAATATTAGTAAATAAAGCACCTTGTACATTGTTTCTCACAAAAATTTACGTCATAGAAAATTTGGACATTTTTTTCTTCATTGATTACTCTATGTTAGCTTCAGAATTACGTGTTGGAAAATTGCCTCAATCACATGCTAACATAGTAATGGATTATGAAGGCCATAAATTCTACACAATGTTTTGGTCAAGAAAAAAACAAATGATTTTTGTGGAGGATATCACCTATAGCAAGTTCAAAAACATTAGCTTTCACACAATGTAAAATTAAAACGTATTCCACAGAACGTATAAAACGAAATAAATTTAAATTATGGTGCAAAAGAGCACCGTTAGTTTTTAGCTCAACTAATTTACCCATTGGTTGCACCGAATTTGCCGGTGGGTTTAGAAATTCTTAGCGGCAAACAGCACAACGTGAATAGTTAAAAATTTACTTAGAAACATAATGGCTTGCGTGATAAATTATACATTGAACGACTTCAGGGAGCGTGTAGTCATGTTCAATAGTCATGTTCTTCGACATATCTGTACCCGTTTCCAGCCACAGCACTCAGTTTTTCCTTGAGAGATTTCTTAAAGTCTTCTTTGTTTTTGCATATTTCTTTGATTTAATGCAGTGAAATCAAGGGATCCGAAGGATTATCCTGAAGTATTGTGCAATTGTCTGTTTTGTGGGGCTTAATAAGGCTGTACATATACACTAAGTAGTTTATACAGCTGCAGGAGTGTTGGGGTAGCAGAGTGGTCATTGTTTTCTCCAGCTTCTCTTGCAGTTCCAAAGAACTGCTGAAAGAACCGCAAAGGGACTAAAAATGTGAAGAAAGTGATATCCTCCACAAAAATCATTCATTTTTTTCTGCTCAAAACATTGTGAAGAAGTTATGGCCTTCATAATCCATTATTATGTTAGAATGCGAATGAGGCAATTTGCAAACACGTAATTTAATTATGGCCTTCATAATCCATTATTATGTTAGAATGCAAATGAGGCAATTTGCAAACACGTAATTTTAAGGTGAACAAAGAGTATTCAATGAAGAAAAAAATGACCAAATTTTCTATGACATAAATTTTTGTGAGAAACAATGCACAAAGTGTTTGATTTATTAATATTTATTCAATTCTGCAAATCATTATTCAGTCCCTCGAGAGGAAATCTACAAAGAAACTCTTAAGGTTATCTCCCAAGAAATAATGTTTCATTGACTACGAATGGTGGGATTTTATTTGTAATTTTCAGACAGCAAGAGGGAAATTGTTTGATGTGGTTTTGCTGAGCAATAATCGTAATAAAGAGGTTTATTATTATTATTTGGTTTTCTACCGGTGAAGGTAGGTCTAAATGGACATTTGATTCTTCCCACTCCTAAATTTTACATGATGTCCCTCTTCAGCCCCTCACACTTCCCATCATTGTATCCAAGCTGCCCGTTCATCTTCTCCCTCTTCCCCGCTTCGTTCTTCCCTCAATCACTTCTTTCAAAACACCATCCCCTTTTATTACCTTTTCCATCCACATCTTCTGCCTTCTCCTAATTTCATCTATCAAATTTCTTTCCTTTCCTACCAATTCTAGCACTTCATCGTTCGTCTTCCTTTCGACCCACCCTACTTTTTCCATCCTTTTCCATATGCACATCTCAAAAGCCCTAACTGTATTTTCATCTTCTTTTCGTAAATCCCACGTTTCTGCCCCATAGAGTGCAACGCCCCTGTATTAGTTCACGCCTACAAGTAAAAGCTTCTTTTGCCAATGCAATTCTCCTTCTAACTTCAATGATGCTATACCCTTTTTCTTCCAACACACTACCTAGATAACTAAATAGCTCCACCTTCTCTATTTTCTGACCTCTTACTTTTATAGTTATACTGGCCCTTTTTGATCTTGAAAATCACATTACTTTCGTTATCTTCATTCCGTATCTTTTGCACTGTCCCTGCAATGCATTCAGCAGTTTTTGCAAGACACGGGCTGACTGGCTGACTAGCGCTTGGTCATCCGCAAACCTCACTGATGGTACCAATTTCCCCCCGATCTTTACTCTAGCCTCAAGCTCATCCCAAGCCTCTCTCTCCATTTCCTCTGAGTATATGTTGAAAATCACCGGCGATAACGGACAGCCCTGCCTAACTCCCCTCCCTATTGTGACCCAATTCTATTCTCCGTTGGCTACTCTCACCTTCGCCTCTGCAGAGCCATGTATAAATTCTGGATCAGTCTCCTGCCTCTCCAGTCTATTCCTATCTTCCGCAGTATTTCCATTAACTTGTCCAACCTCACTCTGTCGAACGCCTTTTCAAAATCAACAAAACAAGTGAATACATCCTGATTATAATCTAGATTCTTTTCCACCAGTACTCTCATCACTGCAATTACATCCTGCGGTGGCCTATCAAGTGATGGTGTCACGTTAAAAACACTATTGTGGCAGGCAACGGGAAACCCCCTTAATAAAACTCGCCCAAGAACACAATAATTCCTTTTTTCTTGTTTCTGGCCTGAACGGTTTCAATTTCATTGTAAGGGGTCGTCAAGATTCCAAAACATTAGACTTAAGAAGGCGATCTCGAAGAGAAGTAGAAAATTACTATGCAAATTTTATCATCGCGATTAGTGTGCATCACAGAGTTACGTTGCCAATAGTTGATTATACTCGTACGTGTCATGGAGTTTGTAATCCCCTTTCGGACTCATCATGGAAAAAATATTTGAGAATATCACACGAACCACGGTGAGGAATACTATAGCTTTATGCATTTTGAATGAGGAACTTTATTATATTCCACACTTTTACAATGGTGGAATAGAACCAGGTCTCGTATGCATGTTTGATGGAAAGAAATTGTAATTAATTTGTGTAAAGTTATGTTGGTAAGTAGCACTGACAGGACAAAAGATTTTTAAATTCTGTAAATATTCAGGTCCTTGCTTCAGTAATTATGGTTTTTCTTCTATGCGAGCAGGAATTAAACCATAAATCACACTTAATGCGTTTCTCGGCAGTTAAAAAGGAGACCTTTCCATAAGGTCCCTTGCGAGGAGTAGGACGAAAGTACCACTGGTGCTCGATGGCCAATACTGGAACTAAACGAACATTAAGAGGCCCGGTTTTTTTGGGAAGTTGCAGGGGGCTGGCCTATCCTTCGACTATCCCTTGTCAAGCGGTCACTCCACCACCACCTTTCCTCCCTACTGAATTCATTGTTGGATAATATTGATCCATTTTTTCTGTCCTTAAGCTCATTTATCAATCTCACCATGTCCCATTCCCCTATGAATAAATAAACCTCTCTTCTCTACCTCCCTTTCCATTTATCTTGTATTTGTGTTCTTGACTATTTTTTCCCTGTACTCTTTGTTTTGATTGGTTGTTTACATTTATATTTCATGTTTTTTACTGCATCACTGTCAATTGGCAGAAATGCTGTATGTGAGCAATCACTTAAATAAATAAAATAGGTTATTTCCTGCAATTCTTCCCTTAAAGGCAAAATAAACGAACATGAGAGGAACATCTTGATTAGAAGAATTAGTTGGTTTGTCCATTTTTAATTTGGGAAATGGACTTTTTTCACTCTTTAAATACTTTTTATACAATATGTTTGGTGTCTTCTATCCAGCAAAATGATCTTTCTTCGAGAGTGGTTTATTGCCGTTGAATCCTTGCCATGAACTTCATGCATTGTTGCCTAGTTGCTTTTTCATAATTATTTTTTTCATCTAGTGTTACATACTCTTTACAACTGTAATAGAAAATATTTTACTATCTAGTAATTCAATTTTTTAAATTAATAATAAGGTGAATGAATAATATTTGTTTGGAATCATTTTTTTTAAAAGACTAATTAAATTTATGAATTTGATGGATAGGCGTCCTAGTTGAAACTTATAGATAAACTTACCTTATCGTACTACTAGATAATTAGTAATAGTAATATTAGTAATTATAACATTTGTAAATAATGCAGAAATTAGTACAAATATTATACTTGAAAATAAAAGGATATGGTGATTGAAGGAGTCATGTAGAAACACAATAAGGTAAAAATGTTGAACTGATTAAAAGGCACAGTACCTTACTGCATTGTAGGGGTGGGAAAAACTGCTACTTCCTAGTAGCAGTTGCTAACAACTACTGTTAACCTGACTTTGCAGTTGGAAATAATGGTTAATTTTAACAACTGCTATTCCAATCATGGAAAAACTATTATTTTTTATGAACTGATGATCTAGGCTCAGTTAGCAAGTCTGGCAAACTAAAAAATAAAAAAAATGTGTTTACTCAACAATGGCAAGTGAAAATTATTTCTTGAATAGAGGAAATGCTGATTTAACTAAATAGTCTGTAATTGACCTAATCATACTAATATATATAAATGTAGTGGTGTCTGTCTGTGTGCCAGTTCTGTGTTCGTTATGCATCTCCTCAAAAGCTACTGAGCTGAAATTTTGTTGGATTCTGGTGTATACACTAGAAGGTGCTATAGGCTATATGAAAAAAAGACTCAGGGCCTGGGTTCGATTCCTGGTGCCAATTGTACATTTACAGTGGTTTAAATTGACTTTTTCAATTTATGGTAGTGCAAGAGTTTTTCTTTCGCTCAGTAAAATAACTAAATATTAATCCATTTCTTTCATTCATCCTGTTAATAATGGGAAAATATTTAAACTTTCTTATTCTCTGAACCTATTTACACTTTATCCTCGAGGATTCTGAGCAATGTGTAATTTATGTTGAAATTTACTTTTTTTTTTTCGGTTCTTTTCCAAGTGTTGCTAAGTCATTTGCCATTGTCGGTTCTAAAATGAAAACATTGTTGATGCTTAATCAGTTCGTCATAGAGAGATGCCGTAAACGGCATTGTGCTTTTCGCGAGGATAAAGGACGGTACTGAAGGCATAGTAGGCTATTCATGAAGCGAGTTCAGCCATATTTTTCTGCCCAAAGATATGTGCTGGCTGCTAGCCCTACTCGCGGATTTAGAAGGTTTGCATTCGGTTAAAATTATGAGTATTTAAATGAGTATTCTGCGGTGTTCAAATTGTGAATGTTTTTTCTTTTCTAGAATGTTTTTTCCTCAGCTAATAGTCCTAAAATTTTTGCATATCTTCACTCTTTTCTTTTTGGGAATTGGAATAATGATGTTTTTCTCAAAGTTTCTAGTTATTTCTCCTGTTGAGTACATGTTGAAGATGGTGCACAATCATACAGGCTTACTACTATTGCTACTCACGGATCATATTGCTTTACATCCACTTCCGCAGGGTTCAAATTGTGAATGTTTTTTGGATTTATTTTCACATTTGTCCAGTGGAACCGAACAGATATATATGGAAAAGAGCTGAAATGCTTACAAAATTGTCATCAATTGAGATGGACAAGGTAGATGAGGGACCTAAACATAGTCCAACAAAAATGAGAGTAGTCAGTCGAAAAATAAAAGGTAATATAAATATGCATCAAATAAACTGTGGGGAGTACAAATATACCAGACCAGACAGTATTTGGTATAAATGTTAAATTTGTTCTAGATTATAAGAATAGAATGTACTCTAATAAGTGGAATAAAAGCATAATTACGTATCTGTAGGAAGTTTGTTGATGCCAATGCAATGAAGTTAGAGATTAATGCACTCATTATTCACACTAAAGACCAGAGAAAACAATTTTTTTTTGCCTAGGAGTTGGTGCCTATCCTTCCCAAATACCCCCTGGCCTCATTCTAGCCTGAAAGTTGTGGAATAGTATTCCCATTATTGTAAAACTTCATTGTGATTACTAACAGTATTTTTGTATTAACGTTGGTTCATAATAGATTTACAGCTGAGATTGAGACTTGGAGTGAAAGGTAGCTCCAAAATACAAGTTGGGTTTCGTGCCTTAACAATAAATGTTAAAATATCTTAAAACTATGCATGCATTTGATTTTTCTCACTTCCGTTTTATTTCAGCAGGCACCTTCAGCTAGTTATTAATAAGTATGGTTCCATTACCTATTATTCACACGTAATTTTCGATGACATGAAATTTATTTTTGCCAAAGTTTTTTCGAAAACTATCTCGGTGGTAGCTGTCAGGATTGTATTTTGACCTTTCTAAGGGCTAGGCATTGCCTGAATAGACCAAGGTGGGGAATCCATAGCAGGCATACTGATGACTGGTTTCTGGTATGCGAAACAATTACTTGCCAATTTTAATGATAATACTTTCGTAAAAATCTTTTTTTTGAAACCTGTCAGTTTCTCGCAATTTACATAGTCACTTTCTGATAAAATATCATGATATCAAATAATATTTTCTCTAAAAATTTGGTTGGTATATGGAAATATTTTGTCAGAAGTTTGGCTGATTTTGGCATTCATTCGCAAAAAGGTTGCCTGCCTCCGGCTAGACTATTCTCCCGAGCTCAATGGAGCCATGCCTTTTGAAAGTAAGGAAGTCGAGAGGTATGGAAGGAAGAAATGGATGAGCATGATGCTGTACAATCAAAGATATGCACATCCATGCCCCGGGTAGATTCCACCCAGGTGGGGTTTGAACCAGGACCTTAGGCTTGGCAGGCGAGGAATTTACCCAGCTGCCTCTGTCCTAAGAGATGGAGATATACTGTCGCCGGCCGGGACATACCTGTTGTGCCACACTGCAGTAGTTGGCAATGAATGTGTACCAATGATGCTACATATTCATATTAACTGCTACATTGTTATTTTGCTCTCCTCTCTTGATAATGTTGAATTTAACTGCTTCATGGAGCTTGCGTTCTCCTTTCATGCTAAAATTGGTTGTTAAATCGACTGCTTCTGCTAAAAGTTAACTGCTTTTTGATGCATATGCTCTCATCTCTTGCCGTGAGTTTACTGAGTGGTAGCGATGCTTCATAGAATCCATTTGTCTGGAGGGGGACGAGGAACATTAGCAGTTGCTATATGCTAATGAATAATAGCAGTTGAAAGTTTGCAGGTTGCGAATGAACAACCCATCCCTACTACATAGCAAAAAAATATATTAAGACATCATCTTGGCTCTCTGAGGATAAAAGCACTGATATGCTAAAAGTTTACTTCTAAAGTAAAAACAGCATTGACTGCAAAAATAGTGAATAAAAACAAATTATACCCACAAAAAATTTAAAATTAAGACACACAGAGATTCACGATTTTGCTAAGTGTTTCAACTATTGTCAATCATCAGACAGACCATGGATAGGAAGTCTACCTGACTTAAGAAAGGCTGAATTCATCCCATAGTTTTTCTTTTCACATACAGGAGTACACAGTTGAACATCAAACAGCTGGGAATCCCACTTAATGGGCATGATATGTAACATATGTTCTTGAGTTGGTTAGGGGTATTGCTATTTGACGTTGGTGGGCATTACATGCATTGGTGGCATTATTTACTTTGAAAATATTGATGACAAAGTTGAGAGGAAAGTAACTGTCTCTAATTCTTCTATGAAAATTATGAGTTGTACAGTCATAGTAGAATGTATCCTGACTACTGTAGTACTTGTGTAATGTCATGCTCTATAGTGGGGGAGGCAAGGATCCTTTGATCACCGTCACATCACATAATGTTTGTATATGGGAGCTGAGTTGAGAGATTTAGTAAGTAAGCTACAAAAAAGTAAAATGCAGTAAAAGAATGTATGATTCTAGAAATGTTATCACTATAATGACATACACTACTGTGAAAGCATCCATTTCAATGGGACTTAGACTTATTGTTTAGTTTTAATCACGCAATGGTGCTAGTATCACTCAAAACATTTTCATGCATAGAAATTACATCTATTTTGTTGATAACTTGCTTTCTGTGTGATGGTGGATGTTTATTTTGATCTTCGTTACTTACAGAGTACAATCCATTGACGGGTTCTGGAGGATCATCAGGCTACAGGCCTCCAAAGCGGAGTTGCTGCTCTGGGGGAGGTTGTGGTTAATTATCCTCAAAGTTCAGCAGATTTGTTGGGAAAGATTTATTCAAAGTCTGTTTGGAAATGAGCTGTTCGATATATATATTTATAAAATATATTTTATTTTTTGATTAGACATACCTATATAATGAACGTACATATGAATGAAATAAAATTTTTGTAATTTTGGTGATTAATCAAGATGTATATTTCAGGTAATAGCTGAAAAGTTGTAGATGTTCATCAATTGTCAACTTGAATACGATGCTATTTTATATATTTCCAATCTTAATGCAAATAATTTAATGATACTTATTACTGTATTTTGGCTGTGAAGGGGGTTGAGCAAATCTTTAATTTTCCATTTTTGTTTAAATAACAGTTGGTGATATGGATTTAATGGAAATTAAAAAGTAACCTGTTAAATATTGAATTTTGATATGCATTATTAACCCTTGAGCCACTAATTTGGAAAATGTAGTCCGGCGGAATTAAATAGTGCACATCATCATGAATTGTTCAGGATGACATCAATGAGATGACCAAACTGACAGAGGAAATATGTTGCTCGATAGCATTCATTTGCCTCGTAACTGTCCTTAACCAGATTTAATTCTATAAACCTAACCTCTGCTCTATGCTGATACGTGCAGTGAAGAACCTTTCTCTTCGACAATATACGTATAGCATGTTTTAACTAAAGTGACCTATTGAACTTTGTTGCCCCAGTCCTTAAAATGGCTGCTTGGGTAGCTGAGGAGTTGGGTTTCCCAATGGGAGCAGACATGATATGTAGGTATAACTTCTGTTGTGGGTTTTCTGAAGTAAAACCAGCTTCTCGGAGTGAGCTGTCACACTTTAAGGCCATTTACATTAGGTTTGTCACTATGCTGTCTGATGCATGATGAATTATGTAGGGATCACATAATGCAAATCAGTATTTTGCATATTAAACTAAAAAAAATACTCTAACAGTGGGCATTGAAGTGGCAGGGAATAAGACAGAATTTACTGTTGTTTCTAGTAATCTGTAGAGTCGGAGGCTAGCTAGCAGTTCTATGAAGAAGTTTACAAAGAAAATTTTAAGAGGTGTTAATTTATAACTGAAGGAGATATATTGAATAAAGCTTCTAACAGGAATTTGATGACTGTAACCTGTTTCACTCCATTTCAGTGCAGATTTATGACACCTGATTTCATTATTGTACTCACAAACATTTTAAATTGCCATATTTTGGCAATATGTAAATGCTAGTTCTCATACCATAAAAATGAGGCATTAGATTTGTGATATTATTCATTATACTATGCAAGAAAGGATTTAAAAGAAAGGAATTATGTCAGTATGGATAGGTTGGCCGATAGAAGAACTGAGTGGAGGGCTGCGTCAAACCAATCCTAGGTTTGTTGACCGATGATGATGACTATACAATGGCCATCCTCGCCCCTTATTTGATATGTGTGGGAATTACAGTTGTACCCCTTCAACCTCCCTCCCCTCTTTTTTTACCCAACCTTCCCTAAGTCAAGCACAACCCCTCACACAACAGCCTCGAAAACCCACAGCTAATGACTACAGTCTTAACCCCTTTCTTTCCCCCCTTCCTGCCACCAACCCATCAACCTGCACCAAGTGACCTATCCAACTCTGTCTCTTCCCTACCCCCTTCCATGAATTTGTATGTATGTATATTGACGTTCAAACTGCAATTTCACCTGAAAATGACACAAAATGTCACAAGCTAGGTTGTTGCCATAAATTTCAATGTGGAGTTCACAAGTAATTTTTGATTTTTCCTAGATGGATAGCTTCCATCATATAAGGTCTAGAACAGATACCTCTGTTCACCAATTGTTATACTCGTCCCCTAACCCTTCCTTAGGAAGGCCAGGGTTCATGAATCAGGACTTTTGACCTTACCTTAAGAGAAGATCCTTTACAGGACCTCCTGAGGCAGCATTACTCTGCTGTAGGTTGGCCTGGAGCATGGATATGCCTGTATTGGATAGGCCCCCCAGCATTTTCACTGCCTTCCCTTTGAAGGGCTGTAGAGATCCCCTGGTCCCAATCTTGTCCAAGAAGGACATTTTGACCTGGTTCAGGCCGAAGAACCCCATGAAGCTTGGCCCTCCAATAAAATATGCTGATGCCTTATCCACACCCTGGACAAATTGTAACATGGGGAGTCTCATGTCCATCAGAGGACATTTTGCTGCCCCAGGTTGACCTTCTTTAGGCTCACCATGAGGACCTTGGTGTCTGGATTACTGGGTCCGGGGACCCTGATTCTGACCCTTCTCCTCTCGAAAAGGCTTACCGAGTCCACAGCTTGGAAGATGGTACCCTCAATGGGTCCCATCTACTTAGCTGCTTCCATGTCTACTGCTTATCTTTCTCAATAGTTTTTTTCAACCAATGTGACCGCTCTTTCAGTTTACCCACAGGATTCCATTAAAAATCCAAATCAGCATGTTATTACACTGTCAGTGATAAATATATGCATGAATAATCACCGCGCTTCTTGCAATCCCTCCTCTCCGCACTTCCCTCTCCCTGTCCCCAAACATGTCTCTGAACATGATTCTTCGTTCAACTCGTGTTTCAAAGTTTCAATTCTTTCCTCTCTCCCTCCTACAGATCCACCCGTTAAATTGCACACTATTGAGCTAACATGCATCTATCTTTTAGATGCATGTAAATATCCTGGAATCAATGCGATGCACTAACCCTCCCCCACCCTTCCCTCCACCCTCTCCCCCATCCTCTCCCTTACCCTCACGAGCACCCTCTCCCCCAAGCCATCCTTTTCCCTCTCTCCTTCCAACCGTCCGTCTCCTCACTTGTATTCCTCTTCTTGTTGAGGAAGGTGTCTGTGACCACCGAAATATTCTACTATACGTGTGAGTGTTCTTTTTCTGTGTTTCTATGTTTTATTTTCACACCTGTGATATTGTTTATTTTCCACGATTGTGGCTTCTCCCAAGACTTGTACTAAAATTTTGAGATACACGTTTCAATTTTTCTGGAAAAGGTTTTATCTTTATTAAAAGTGTTATAACTTCATGTTACTTTTCCTGACATGGATAAAGACATGGGTGGATGTTTTTGTCAGTTCTTAAAGGTTATGTGATTTCGTATTATTGCATATCTAATGGAGGTTAAGAATAGAGTAATATTATATTGTTATTAAAATTAAATCATTCCATAGCAGGATTAATTAAGTGTTGTTTTGTTAAGCATGAAGTTTCAGTTGTTTAAATGGTGATATTTCAGTGAGTGTGGTTGTGAAGTCTTACTGTTATATTGTTAAAAGGTTATCTGGAAGTAAATGATGAATGTAGCTATAAGGAATAACCATTTGAGAACAAGGTTATTTTTTATAATACTCCTTTATTTCCTTTTTAGGGTACATAAGGAACAAGTTTCCTTTTATTTTTATATTGTCTTGATAAAAAGTTTATAACCTTGGGAGTACGTATTTTATGCCATTCCAATGTAAAATGATGTTAAGTATTTTTCTTCATTAATTAAAATGTGAAAACACTCAACGGCGCAAAAATGACGTTAAAAAAATCACATAAATTATGCCTGTAATGTCAAAGGTATTTCCATGAAGGCATGTGAAGAAGTTGCTAATTCATCAAGGGCTAATAATCATGAGAATTATGTGCATATATTCACAAGTGGCACTGCAGACTTCGACTTCCTCTTGCTTTGAGAAATTCAGAACTGGGCCCATAACTTATTTGTGAACAATAATCCTTTTTAAAATACTCATTTTATTCCTTTTTGAGTTACATAAAGAATTACAATTATGGACATAAAACAATTGCTGTTGTTAACTACAATAAAAACAATGGTGGCATTTGCTTTAATAGTTTAAGTTATGTTAGTAGCCATAGTCTTAGTGGTTGAAGCATATCAAAAGCTAATAATCTACTCCTGATAGTCAACAAGACATGGTTAGTACCTGTTGGAACAAGGAGACTTATAGATAGATAGTCTTTATTGGGGCGAGATTGCGAAGTCCCATCTTCCATCTAACCCTAAAATATGTACTTATGGACATACCCTCTGCCAAACCATTTATACAAGGAGAAACATTTTTAAAGATATAATCTTGACCATAAAATCAAATTAGGTAGGTGTGGAGATAAAAAAATGGGAAACGGGGTTTGGGACATTTAACCCTTTTACTGCTAGCCCCTTTTAGGTAGACTACAATAACCACCATGCACTTTCCATGAAATTTGTAAGATCATTAATTTGGCATTAATTAAAGTAGGTACTTAAATATAATTTAAGAAGTACCTATGTATTATCTCAATGTTGATGATATACTTAGGAGGATGAAGAAATCATTCATGCTGTGCATATTTTGAGGGAAATGTAATTTAACAAATATGTAAATATAGTATGTATATTTGCCTGCTGGCAGTTTTCTCACAACCAGAGAGGGCTGATAAATCAGCCCACTGGCAGTAAAAGGGTTAAATCCTGAAGTAGAAAGATAGGTGGTAAAATCATCCTTCAACCTAAAAGTAAGCATTGATGAAGGATTATCTCCCACTTCTAATCCCTACTTAATGCTTAGTTCACACCTCGGGTGTGAGGTATTTTCCTGTACCATATTTAGTCTCCTCGGGGTACTTACTCCTCAGAATCAATGTCTACTGTATCATTCTTGGACACATGTTGCGTGAAGAGTTTTCCCAAAGGAGGAGTATTGGATTACCTCATCAAGCTGTCTTTCTATTGATGACTAGTAATGATTAGGATAGTAAAATCGATGAATCAAAATATTCATTTTTCATGTTATTAATTTTTTGACCTGTATAGGTGTAGGCTAACATATGATAGCTTTCAAAATGCAGTAAGTTAAAAGTGAGCTCAGTTTGTTGCATGAAATCTCATGATAAATTGCATTTGTTACCCTAGAAAATTGAGACCATGAATGGTATGCAATGCCCGTGAGTAATTAAAAGCTTATTCATTTTAATTCAAAAATATTAAAAACTTAGTCATTTTACTAGACAGCATGCATTAGGCTGAATGGTAATTTATTTTGCATCTATCATTAATTTTGTTTGGACATATTTGTCTCTCTATGTGATACTAATTTCTTTAATTTGATCTAATTGGAAGATTTTCATGTAGAGACTACTAACTCCAGGGACTTAGGTTGATTCATTAATAGAAAACTTGCAGCAAAATTGGTTCTGGGATGAGTCTTAAGAGACATCTTCAATGACTAGCCAATTACAATTCTCAACCTAGTGGTCATTCTGATTGGTGAGGGCAATGCTTAGTAAATAGCCCAATGATATGAAGTTCACACATTAGGGTAGCGTGGCCTGCTTTTTTCGCTGTGCTGCATGGAGTATTTTTATACTTCGCCCAAGGAGAACACACAACTCATGATGAGGTGAAGATGACCTCATTTATGGATCATCTTCGAAAAATCACGATGACCTCAAAATGGTCCCACACAGTGACATCATCTTAAGCCCGTTTCACACGATACTTGGTCCAGCACAAGACCTAGTGTGCTAGCCACTACTTGATATTGAGGGCGGAAACTAGTATGATTGGAACCATACTGGGAGGTTTCACACGATCATCGACCTTGTGCTTGCTATGAATCGGTTATTCCATATGATTCCATACAAATTTAAAAAAAGAGAAGATCGCACAGCGCCAGTAATGTGACTTGATTGGTCGATGGCTACTGGGCTACTAGGTCCTACTAGAAATCTAGTACCGCATCAAGTAGGAAATGCAGTAGCTCAGCGAGTATACTAGCTAGCATGCTTGCCAGCCAGTATACTAGTTATGTTCACACGACACTGGAAAGCTAGCATACTAGCGAGTATACTAGCTAGCATGCTTGCCAGCCAGTATACTAGTTATGTTCACACGACACTGGAAAGCTAGCATACTAGCAAGTATACTAGACCTTGTGCTGGATCAAGTATCGTGTGAAATGGGCTTTAGACTCATTTGACCAAAAAATGACATCAGAATGACCACCTGAAATGGATCTTATTCAGTTATTACAGTAATTTGGCCAAAAATATGATCTTACAGTATACTCTCACAATATGGGTCTGCAGAGCAAGTTCCCATGGTTTTCATGCAGTCACGATGTTATAAAAGCCAAACAGAAATGGTGTTTTAAGTTCATGTATACATCAGCTATTTATTGAACCATAATGGCTTGCAGACAAAAATTGATAGGGTCACAACATACAAATGTCCCCGTCCCCTCCAAAAATAGTTCTGTAATGATATGCAGGAAACAAAATCAATGTATACAGTAGAGTAAATTATGTTCATTACAAGGAAAGAAAATTATTCTAGGAAAGTGAAAATAGATAATTTTATAATGAAATGAAAATAATAACAGGTAGGTACATTATATGTAAGTAAAAATAAGTAAAAATCTTATAACAGCAACACAAATCACACTCCTGATTATAGTGTGCAAACAGAAAAATCAATTACGATCCTTGCGATACACTGAAAAAAACATAATAAAAAATATTTTCTCACAGCAACACAAATCACAATTCTGAATTATCATCACTTTCTGATTCTGGCCTCCACTGGTTACTTGTAGCCAGCCAGCGCTGCACTTTTTCCTTAGTCAGATGGAGAGTGCTCTTTGGGAAAATTTTCAAAATAACACCTGTTAAAAAAATTAAGACCTTAAATGGGCAAGGGCCTAGCCATGTTGACACTCCGGTTCCTGTCAGATCACCGAAGTTAAGCAATGTTGGGCCCAGACGGAGGTTGGATGGGTAGCCCCCCTCCATACCTCTACTGTGGTACGCTCTTGTCCCCTGTCTGCAAGTGGCGGGCAGGTTAAAAGTGGGTAGGCACAATGGACCTAATGAGGTCTAAGGGCCAGGGGGGTTCCAGAAGGCCCCCATCCACCCCTCCAATTCACTTTTTTTTACGTGAGATAACCTTCATAATTTGAGGACACTTGAATTTTTCTTTTCCAGCCCTTCCTCCCCAGCTTAAAGCGCTGGCTAAATTGTTGCTAATTAATATTTTCAGCAATGCACTTGCTGCTTCCTTCTCAGATTTGATGTTCATTAAGAATACTTTTAAATGTGAAAGGAAGAAAAAATTGAGTTGAGAAAAACATGCCACGAAATACCAATATTTGTTGTCTTGTTGCAGAAGAGAATATGATGGTCACCTCAGGACAGAATAAAATAACAAAGATCAATACCTACCGATGGATCAGTGTTCCCTGGCTTACTCAAGAACTTCTCAAAATTATAGTATGTCTGCAGGTTTTTCAATGGTGTAGGTGGTTAAGTTTGATGGAATTTCAACAAATTCCTCCTCTGGTGCCAGCAAAGTTAAGATTTTGGCTTGATTTAACAATACTACATCCAATTTATTGGATAAGGTTCAGATAAAAGGTTCAGCTCCTCCCGGAGCTGAACCTTTTATCAGAATTGAACACCATTGAAAAACCTGCAGACATACTATAATTTTGAGAAGTTCTTGAGTAAGCCAGAGAACACTGATCCATTGGTAGCAACATGTTCACTTAACAATACACAATCAACAATATACGTTAACAGCACCTGAGATAATTTATCATCAACAACTAGAATAACATATTATTTATAGCTAAATGCTGGAAGGGACGACTCACATTTTTCCTCAGTTACTACAGCCGAGTTATTACAAGTAGACGGAGTTTCTGAAACCAAACAGTAAATTATATGCAATGCGTTTATTGAACAATGTTATATCTGCATTTTCTTCTATCAACAACTGCATCGGTGTCCATTTGTTTCATAGTCCCAATTTAGATCATAAGTCGGATTAAAAAGTTGTTGAAGAGGTTTGTTGTGAGATCGCAGTATCCCTTCGATTACACCAAGGCGCAACTCGAAAGGAAAGGCACTAACTGAATCTAACTCTCCATGCTCATTGCACTCATCTTCCAAATATACAATCTGACATTACTTCCTGTGGGTCCTTGAAAGTGTCATGAAATCTCATATAACTGATATAACGTCAAAGTTTCGAGGTTTGTTATTGAGATCGAACAATGGTGAAACACACTTTACGATCGATTCTCATCGATCGAGCAACAAATATACTTACAGGTCGACTTGTCATTCTTCCTTCCGTCCAATCCCTGTAAAAATCGAACAAAAACTTGCTTAGGTGGTACACCGCACAGCCAGCCTGCAAAAACCGGCTGGTAGACGAAATTGAGGACATAACAACACGGACATTAGGAAGCACATGCGGTCTTCGGTCAAGATAGTGACTGAGTTTACAGTGACAGGTAACGCAACGCTATAATTCTTCCAGAAATCGAATTCAAAACAATAATAATGCCAATTCAAAATAGAGTTCAATGTTTTCAACTGTTTTCACTTAACATATGTAGTGGTTATCCAGTAAGAATTAGTGGATTCACTTACACAGAATGTAGATGTCCACAATTTTAAGTGGATCCTGAGACTAATCTACTAACTTAAAAGTTATGGATAGCCACATTTTTTAGGCATATCCACGGAAAAAAGTAGTGTATGTTCTTATTTTAGTGGATATTAAAATTATATAACGTATGCTCACAAGGCGTCACTGATTCTTCACTAGCGTAGAATGCATGGGATGTTCGTGGATACACCCACAGACTAAAGCAATCGATGCCCAAATTTTATTGATATGATAACTCTGGAATGAATGAATGACTAATTCCATTATTGTTCTACTAAGATAACTGTTAAACCTTCTACTTCTCCTTTTCCTTCCAACGTTTTATTTCTCCATCTTTCGTTTGATTCCATATCCCCCACTTTGAAGTGAGTATCCTACCGCATCTTATGGATTGGGAAAAACTTTGGGATTACCCTATCGATTTTAGTCCCAGAAATAATAACATTATTAAAATTTTCTTGTATGTGTACAGACTTTTCCTACAAATAGAACTTTGAATTTACTTAAATTGAGACTGTATCATCTGCCGTGAAAGTTAACTTTGTACGGGTTACTCGGCTCCAAATATGCTCCATATTTAACCCTTTTTCCCCCGGTCGACGTTTAATATCCGCGGATATTACACTTAGATGTTGGAAATCGATAAAATTTTTATTAATACGATTTGCCACGACACCACAGGGTTGAGTAAATATTTTTCAAAATGAAATCGCTTTTCTTTCATGTTTAGCTGGTTGTGTGGGTGGAGTGGGTTACGGCCGCAGAAGGTTGTTGACGCGGGAAAATCAAGTAGGTATCTCACGTGACATACGGTCGTAACATTCGAGCATAGAAAGGAAGAAAATCTATGCTCGAAGGTCGTAACGGTCGTAACCACAGCAACCAATGAAGGCCACCAATAGCAGACGCCGCATACACAAACCGTTTAATCAGCGATATTGATAACGGATATTTATTTCTGGCAATCTTTGTTGCATCCAAGGAATTTCACATAATGCCATGGCGAGCTTTTATTCGACAGTGTCTATGTCACATATAAAAGACGTAATTGGAAAAGAATGGAGTCCAAAAACAGCATCTACTAGTAGTTTTCAGAAGTACATGAAGGACGATTCCCCAAGGAATGCTACCACGTGAGGTGAAAATTCCGGAGTACGGCAAAATTTGCGTACATCCAGTGCAAACGCTCCTGTGGATGTTGCTATTTTTATTTCTTTCACTTAAATATGTGGATCCTCTGACATTTTAATGGACGCCAATATCGCCACTACAAAAATTGTGGATCCACATAAATTTATAAATTACTATACCTAGTGGATGCCGAAATCGCCACTAATCGTGGATCCACTAAAATTTTAGTGGATGCCGAATCAATATTAATTGTGAATCGACTAATAGTGGATTTTTACCCTTGGGAGAGCTTGCTTCGTTTTAAATTTTTTCTGTGATTGAATAAGCATTTGATATATTTGCCATATATTAGCTATATTTTACTAATTCAATTCACTTGACGGAAAAAATGAGGGTTATTAACGTGTGAATTGTTTCTTCTTTCAATAACTTCATGACATTGCATTAAATACGGATGTATTGCAATTAAGATCTTTTCTCACATGCAAAGGACTAAAATTAGTTCTTTTCACACAAAAGCAATACGACTTCTACTTCGTAGTGGCCACATCATTTATTAAAGTTCATCACAATATTAATCATTCATTATGTTTTGCAGGATTAAGAGTGATAGTCATCATGAGGCATCATCCGTAACTTGGTTTTCTTGGCCATCATGATCACTCATACCATAAGTCGATGAGAAATGTTTGGAATTAGGTGAGTAGGTACCTACCTAGGTCAATTTGATTCATTTCAATTAGTTCTTGCAATTGAAGTATTCTAAAGTTTTGCTTGATTATTTATTATTTTAGTGTTCTTGCTTACTTGTATTTAATTACCTATTTTGGTGGACCTATTTCATGAACTTAATACCCACACAGTAAGGGATATATCCCAATATGGATATATCCAATGGACATCCATTGGATATCCATGCGATATTGGATATACATAAAATTATAATCTTTGTACATAAACGCGATTCACGATCTTGAGCGATTGAACATTGGTCCACGGATGATTTTTCTCAGTCCCTCTTAGACGGTATCGAACTTCGAGAAAGTCGAATCGAATCGTGCGCTCGCCGGAAAAATTGAAGGCCAGGAGACTCCGTGAGAGTGCAAGTACATCTGCAATGTGGTTTTAAACGCGATTCACGATCTTTAAGTTGCGATTGAACATTAATCCACGGATGATTTTTCTCAGTCCCTTGTAGACGGTATCGGACGTAGAGAAAATACGGTTCCTCTCGCCGGGAAAATCGGAAGCCAGGAGGATCGGTGAGAGTGAAAGTATGTACATAGATCTGAAATGTGGTTTTAAACGAGATTCACGATCTTTTAAAGCGATTGAACATTGGTCCCCGGAAGATTTTTTTCAGTCCCTCGTATAATATTCATTGGATATTATTCATAATAGGATATTAATTAATATGCATGACATATCCTATAATACGTCTATTCATTATTTGCGCGCGTGATTCATGATCTTGAAAAGTGATTGAAAATTAGTTCACGGATGTTTTTTCTCAGTCCTTCGTAGACGGTATCGGACTTAAGGAAAGTACTGGTACGCTCGCCGGGAAACAGGTTCTCAACATGATGGAGGGAACTCATATGTATATCTCCTGTAGTCGAAAGAATATCAGTTTTGTATATTTATAATGGTCTTGCCTATTTTTATCTACAACATGTTTATTAAGGAATCCTTTAAACGGCGCAAATTATCTATGTCAACCTTTTAGTAAAGTTAATAATCACAAAGGCCTCCCAGTCTCCAACCCGTAATTGGAATTTCAAATTTCTGGAATTGGAATTGGAAAATGTGTCAGGTCGTATATTAAAAAATGATAGGATTGATAGGAGTTAACTTTAGGTTGTTATTTAGGTGTATCTGTAGCATGCGATGTATAGCTAGTTATCATTAATAGTGAGAACTTCGATCGTTTACCTTTATTTTGTTCAATTTCGGTGATAGGTGCATCCACGCAAGGTATTTTAGAAAGATTGTTTATTTATTAGTTAATGTATTTGGGTACATTGTTACAGTTTCTCTGTAAAGTGCATGCTCTAGTAAATCTTTTTTGTGTACGGCATGTGGTTGATTACATCCTCATGTGCATTCAATAGGTATTGAATACGTATGAGTGGATATCCAGTGGATGTCCAAAAAGAGGACATTTGGATATCAATTGGATATCCATGTGCTGTGTGTGTAGTTTAATAGTATAAAGTTGGACGTTAATAAAAGTATGTGCCAGAATTTTCCCTAGAGGATTCACTAATAAATTGATCGATTCTTTTACATAAAAAGAAATTTAAAATTTGTTATTGCCACAGATCATCAATTCAAAAATCAGGCAAATATAAAAAACTAGTAGAATTTAGTCATAGAATTTTCAAACCTGCGAAAGAGAAATTTGGTGATTGCCTTATTCATTTTTAATTTTGGCCTACCCTGGGCACGAGGAAATAAGTGGTATTTGCATTAGTCATTTCCTCTTCACCCCAAATTTCTCCAATCTTTTGCTTTGGCTCCTTATCCTTTCATGTGACCAAGCTTGGTTTTCTCTCTTTGCTTTCACTGAAATTGTCAACCTTCATGTAAAATAAATTTGTATTTCTGATTTATTTTGTATTGTTTCCTACATTGGCCTGGTATATGAGAGACAGTGTGGTGTGGGAGTAACTCCTTCTATTCCTTCGTCTTGTATAGCTTTCTTCCATGTTCTCATTAATTTTTCTAGGACAATATTAAACAAAATCAGTGGGTCTGTCTCTCTGTGTAACTTCTGTCCTGATATCAAATGGATCTGAAATTTCCCTTTAGAATTCAACCTTGGAGATAGTTTCCATTAGTATTTGCTTGATAATTGCTGTTGTTTTTCCATCTATACTTAATTCTTCCAAACCTTTCGGTAGTACATGATTGATGGGGTATGGAAAAGGGTATGATCAAATGAATCATACCCTTTTATGGAAGTAAATGAAGGCAGCAGTTACTGTATTTGTACTTGTTATAGCTCTTACTTTCAGGATGCTTTTTAAACTGAAGATCTGCTCTCCTTGATATCATATATATGATGATGATCCACATGGCTTTCTTTTATGTTTAATATGCATGTATGTACTTTGTAGGAATTATGTAGTAACTGAATTCCTCGGTTTGGGTTTTAGCAGTTCCACTTTTTATGGACTAGGTATATAAGAGTGCATACTTGGATGAATACAAATTTATTGTTGGGGGATCTTAATTATTGAAAGACATGGGTATGTTGTGTCCTCATCAATATTTTTTGTACTGCCATTAATTGTGCAGTAGTTCTCATAATTGTTCTTGCTGTTCAGAGTGGGTTAATTCAATGACATTGTTGGCCACTCTTTAGAATTTCTTAACCACTACCATAGTTTTGCTAGAAAAAGATGTTAAGTGATCTCATTTTGAGGGTAATTTTTTCTATTGCAATGATTGATTAGGTGACTTCTAGAAATAGGGAATGAATTGGTTGGTTATTCAGGGGAGGTGACCAACAGCTGAGGTCATTTGCACGATTTAGGATAGGTGGGTATTTGGGTAATGGTAGGAGTTTTCAGGGAACGGATGAAGGGTGGAGAGAAACCCAGCGTAACTTGAAATGTCCTCCACTAGGCACTCAAGTGGGGACCAGTTTTCCACTGAAAAATCCATCACTGCCGTGAATCAAATCTGAGCCCCCGGGATGGGAGGCCAGTACTCTAGCCACCACACCAACCCGATCAATGGGCAATGGAGTTTGATAAGATTATCAACCACTCTCACCTCATAATCTATAATCTCTACTTTCTGCAATACCCATTGGAATATGTGTAAAGCCTGTCTTTTTATTTCATGTGGTTATTAGTTCTGTCTCAGTAATTCTAAATATTCTTTTCCAAGTTTCTTTTGCTCTCAAATGGCTTGTATTTCTCATAAAACATCTCTGAGCCGAGAAAGTTTTTACTTTATTGGCTGCAAGGGAGTATAATTCACCTATATATATGTATATATGTGTCACTCCAAGCCAAATTTTCTTAATTGATTTGATGTAATCAGTTACCTGTGCTAATTTATAAGTTTGTATAATTTATCACACAGAATTCTTAATTAGGACAGCCCAAAACTCACAACAGATAAAAACTGAAAGAAATATCATATCATTGGAAGCTACTGATTATATATCTTTAAATAAGTCTCCGTAATATAAAAATTTTTGCTCATCCAAAGGATGGTTTGATATGTGGGGTTAGATGGGCTTGTGAAATTCACACATTCAGTCTAGAGGGGCAGTTCAATTCCCTGGGCTACTTGCAATTTCCAACAAAGTTCTGACAATAAGAAAATCATACTGTGAGGATTTTAGGGGTGTTCAGAGAGGCTTCCCCTTGTTTTTAACCAGGACTACCTGGTCTGTAACACAGTGCTATACCCACTAGGCCACCACACCTCCAGATAAATATTGTAGAGAGAAAAAATTAAGCATAACTTAGGAAATTTCTTTTAAGAATGGTTTAAGTAATACCTCATTTCTCTTCTGTGTTTCTATGAACATATAAATTACTGAGTGAGGCTGTGGATTTTTACCAAACAATTTTGTTTCACTCCATCTGTGGGTATAGTATTTTCATAGCCACATTAATGATCAGGGCCACTCCAAAATTCATTTACTCTTCATTCATATTATTTTTTCAGGAAGAGCTTAGCTTTTTTTTTTTTTGACAGTAGACATATATATTGTATAAGTGTGTTAAGTGTTGACAAATATTTTTATTTATTCAGTGTATATTGAAGTGGAATAATTTAATATAAAAACTTCAATTCTTATATTTTCTTTTTTACCGTGTCTCTCTGTTTATACCAATATCTAATGTAAAATTCTAAAATGCGGAAAAATTCATTGTCCTCCCTTAATTACCTCTTGGCTCTCTACCACAGACGTAGGGCTTTTTATCATGACTTCTCTCTTTCTATCTAATGTAAAATTTTAAAGCGTGGAAAAGGTCATTTTCCCCCATCCCCACCCCTGAATGACCTCTTCGATCTCCACCACAGGTGTAGGACAAATTCAAAGCTCGCGAGCTAGCCGCGAAAACTTAAGCGGAGTTACCCGCTGTAGGACCTCTTTGGGAGCATAGGAAGATGCATATTAGAAAATAGGATTGTTCCTCAACCGGCTTAGAGATGGTTTGAAATTGGTAAATTTTTTCATAATTTGTGATTCATAGGGTATTTCAACACGGAGTGTCGGAAAAATCAATGTTAATTTAGGAAAGCTTGTTTAAACCAAACTTGAAACACGTCATACGTTGTTTGTTAAAAACATTGAGTGCTCTATTATGAGGGCTTAAAAGTCGGAGAAAATGCTGGGTGAATTTTAAAATATTGTGGAGGAATCGTGGCGGAGTCAGGCTAAAATATTCTTTTAAATTCCTGCGTTTCACGAGTTGCCGAAGACGGTTTGCTGAGAGCATTAACAGATGTCTCTGGCGTTCCCTTCTCTTTGCCGTCGATGCCAGTGGAATTCTCCCGCATATCGAAATGCTAAGATTTTTATCATCCTTCACCAATTCTGGCGAATAGGAACGCAACGTTTTTGTTTCTTCAAATATTTTGAAAAAGGAAAATCACTGGAGAAGGTTGAAAGATTTTCGGAGGTCAGGTTACCTTCAATACCGTTATTTACGAGGCAGGGAAATCTAGGTTTTCTCTGGTTAGAGAATAATTGCAGTTCAATTGTAAGCTATTCACAGGTTAATACTGAGAGGTGATTACGAACTGTAATTATCAGTCAAGTAAAAAATGAATTGAAGTGATAGCACGCTAGTAGATAAGTGTTTTTAAGGTTTTGCTCTGTATGTATCAACTTCGCTCCATTAACTATGTATATGACCAAGTAGAAAATTAAGCATTATAAGAAAATATTCGCTGGAAATTTTAATATTATAAACATTTAGAGGCTCAAAAGATGAAATTTAATCACTGCACATATAATATAATGAAAATGAAGAGAGTTCTCCTGGTAAAATTGACAGGAAATTATTTATATTCTCCGAGGAAAAATGTGGCTATGTTATTTTTTTAAGTATTTATGAATCCTCTAAAACGACCTTTGTTCATTGGCTATAATTTTCTTCGGCAATTTTCATTCAGACTCAAGGAATTTATTAAAAATGAAACTTTTGTTTTATGGGCAATACGAACACGAGGCAAAAGCCACTTTATACCAAAAATTTTCATGATATTAACAACCTCTCATTTTTCGTCACCTCAAATAATGCAACTGGTAATCGCAGCGAGTTGGTTGAGTTAAACTTATTGTAAGTTACTATACTTGCTATTTTCTTCTTATTTAGGAATTCGTCATGGACTGAGCGATATTTTATTTACCTTTTGATTAACTTTAATAATGCTGTTACCTTGGCTAATAATCGATTTTCGTGATTGTCTAGGTTAAGTCGTGAAAGTTTCTAACTAAATTGGTGCCCAAACTGGCATTTGTCTCCGATTAAATGTGACCTCAGCCAAGCAACTTGCTAATGTTAAGCAACTTTTGCTAGCGTGTCGATTTGAACCATTTCATGTAAATATTTCCCGCGATATTCGCTAAACTATTTGTAAATCCTAGTGGATGACTTCTTTGATACATTCACGAAAAGAATCACGAATTTTCGTCTGTAAATATTTTTTCAGGAAAAATAATATACCGCACAAGTAAAATGTTGCACATGACATTTAGATTACGATTTTTCACTTCGTAAGAAGCATCATTTATTACTTTTTAGAAAGTTTCACTGCAGAGGGAGGATGATATGTAGGTATATTTAAGTAGGTAAATGATTCTCATTGTTCTCTCAATTCTTGTTGTGAAAAATCATTGCCATTTTATGGTATCCGATTACTTTATTTCTCTGGTTATTTCATTTTCCTTGCCTAAAATTTGTTCCACATTCGCTTTCGATGACCTTAGACTTCCTATCTGCTGCTGTTTTGTGGATTGTTCTTGGATCGTTGCCCAGGATTTCTTCTAGCTATTCCAAATCTTGTTTCAATTATTCCTTGATATTCATTCTTAATTAAAACTTAGATTTTTGTCATCAGCTAACCTCTTAATACTTACGTAATTCTTTTCCTTCATTACTTGTTCTATATATCTTATACAAGTCCTTCCTTTGCCATTTTTCCCATTCACTTGTCCGTCGTCGATTGCCTTCATCAGACCCTCACGTCTCAAGATATGGCCGATTAAATTTTCCCGTCTTCTTTTTAACATTTTCAGAAGACTTCTCTTTTCTCCCACTCTTAGAACCTTTTCGGTTGTTACTCAGTAAGTACATCATTTTATCTCCATTATACTTCTGTACCATCACATTCAGAATGCTTCCAGCTTTGACTTATCTGCTGCTGTTATCTTCCATGTCTCGATGCCTTGAAGAAGCGTGATCCAGCTCGGATGCATTGTTTCCTTACTCCCAAGCTTGTATTTCCAGCTGTAAGTATATTCTTCTTTTGGTAGAATGCCCTCTTCCCTTACCTATTCTGCTGACTATCGCCGACTTTCTCCGGCAATCGCTAGTTACTCGGCTTACCAGATAGCAATACTTTTTCCTCTTCTAGCATTTGTTTCCCGAGTTTATCGTTGGTCATGACGGTCTTGACCTCTTCTGTTCTACGGGAATTATTGGTATCTACCTTAATTTCTCCAGTATTTATCACCTATGTCTCTTACGTGTTCTTTATCACTCATGATTTCCAGCTCCTTATCGAGTCTACCCTTCGCTCATTTTCGTCACAGTAACTTCCTTTTGTATAATCATTACTCTATTGGTCGTCGCTTTCTTCTTCCTAACCCAGTCTCGTCGGGACTTCCCATTTTCATTTCTCGTTTAACAGTTTGGGACCTCCCCACCCTCAGCATAGTGCTTATTTCTAGCACACGCATTTCGAGTGCTTTCTTCTTCCAAGTCTTTTTTTCGCTCATTTCGTTCTTTGGGTGATCCTGTCCTTCCGACGGCATAACAATTTCATACGCTTCGACCTTATCCATATGCTGCACTGAAAAACCATTTTATTATTTTTGATAATACCTATTTGCTAGGTCAATTTCTGCTCAAGAGAATTTCACTTTTCATCATTCCAGCAAACATGCTGTTAGCCTTACAAAATTCCATTGATGACTGAAGGAAGTGGCGTCGGTACGCTTTTATTTATTCATAATTTTGCCAAAAGATCAGTCATCTTTACCTCGAAGATCATGGTGAACATGACTTATGCAGGTCATCAGTATTATTAGCTAGGAAATGTCTAGGTATGGTTATTGAATTGCATTAGGACCTTCTACTCTGTGAGTTACGTTGTAAACATCTTCATTGCTTTAACATTGCTTTAACTACCATTCATTGTAGTTTGTGTTGTTTCCAAACGATCTCCCAGTAAAATGCATGTTCCTTTTTGGTGATAATAGTTGTTAACTAATCATCCATACCAGAAATCGTGCCTGGCAGTTACTATATTGTAGTAGGAGCATTTCATTTCAGTAATTATTTGCTTAAGTGTCAATGCTTACTATTCAACCCTCTTTCCATATATTATTCCACGATGACCCATAGAGAAACTGGTGTGCTGAAGTACGCCATTAATATCAAATTTTTATTTCACAGAGATACTTCAGTGTCGTATGAGGTAAACTTTCCTTGGCGTCTCCTACTTGTGGGGTTAACTTTCATGCAAGTATACTCTCTATTTTCGTGTAATTTACAGAATATCCAAACTAGGTTAAAAATTTGTGTAGGTTTCTTGTGCAGAACGTTTTACCAGAAGTAAATGAAGTTGAAAATTTGTTATGTTTACTATTTCGTCCAACAGCTTTACCCTTCCTGATTGGCAATCATTTGGTTAGTTGTCACAATCATTTGCTGGACTAGCATTCCTAGAAGTTGCCAAACATACTATCAAGGTACCATTCGTCCTGCTGAAGCAACCATTCATTAGCAAAATGAATCTTGTACAAGACACACCAAGACCCATAGTTTCATATCAAGCAGCTAATTTTTTTCTATATTGACAAATACGTGCTACCGCAGCAGCAAAATGTATCAAAAATCTTTTCCTCCGCGCGGGAACTACGTTCATCCAAGTGAGCTAAGTATCCTAGTTGACCTCATTCGTTTTTCTTTGTTGAAGTTATTTATGCTTTTAAAAATAGGTTATTCTTCTCAGGCTTCTTGTTGTTTTTTTTTTTTTTGCTTTTATATTGAATATTTACACTCAAATGACCGTTCCTTTGGGATCGGACGCCATCGTTACCGCCTTACTAAAAATTAGGGTACAAGTACCTCATATGCATCTGCGTCCTACCTTCAACCCGTGCTATGTAGATGGGCTTACGCGCACATTTCCCGACAGCTTAGCTCCATGTGTCGTGGAATCTTACAAGTCCTTCCCAAGCTTCAGAATTTTAATCTGTAAGATATTAAAAAAATTAATGAAATCATAATACCTGCATCAGATATTCAACATGCTGGGACGGAAATATACGCCGTGTCATCAAGATGATTCCAATTGAAGTAATTTATAGCGATTGAGGACTCTGGTGTTTGAGGGCATGGAAACTCGTGAAAACCCGGAAAGGAGATGTACTAAATCATTTCGCTCATTCAGCGAAGAATTTATCATAAAGCCGCAAGCCAATAAATGATCACGTCAATGAGATATGACTTACGAATTACCTACGTTTAAATAAGAGTTGGAGGGTCACACGAGGGAAATTATTTCTGTAGTTTTCTTGAAAAAAATATCTCCCGGAAACATGAATTCATCTATCCACATAGTACTCGACGAGCTGCCGAAACGAGCTGCCAGCTGTTAGTGTTGAGTCACCGTGTTTTCTTTAGCGTGTGATTCAGTTTCTGAAATAAATAAATTTACATGTAGGTAGGTATATTGAATGAATCCAAAATTCTGGTTACTCACTACGGATGAGACTTAGACAAGAACAAAACAATCCCTCTCTTAAACTTTTTCGTTAGAGCACCTTATCACGTGTTGCTGAATGAATCCTTGTGCCGCTGTGCCGCAACTACAGTGATACCTTGACTAATGAGTGCCTTAAATTAGTTAAACTTAATTACTTAAATTAGTGCCTAAAGTTTTTCGAGATGCGAGCCATCACTCGGTCCATTTTGTATTTGAGTTATGAGCCACAAAGCGAGTTACGAGTCAGCTTCGTCCAGCACTAGCACCACTAGCAACCGCAGCAAACTCAACACCATCTGCCCAGCATTCCGCGTCTCGCTCCTTCACTACACGTGTTTATCTCGCTCATATTTACTGTGTTGTGTTTGTGTTTTTGTAGTTTTTTTTGTTTTAACTATGGTTCCTAAGAAAGTAAGTGCAAAGTATGGTGCTGAGAAGGATAAGAAAGGGATGATGGCTATTGAAATAAAGCGTGAAATGACTGAAAAACACTGGCATTGTGTGCGTGTAGTTGACTTTGCGAGAGAGTTCAGTTGTAGTCCTCTTTCCACAAATCACTCAAGTAGGGACCGGTATATTAATTAAAAATCCGCCAGTGTCGGGATTTGAACGCTGCCCCAAAAGCGGAACTGTAGCTAGCTTTTCAGTTGAAAAGTACATATTAAAAAAATAAAAGTTACAACGCTTTTAAGATATGGGTTGTAAGTTTTTAAGTTAAGTTTGGTTTTAAGGTAAAAAAAATATTTTTTGATCGAGGGCTTTCACGATGTTCATAATGGTGACACTTTGGACTCTTGGTCTATGATTTGGCATTATGGATGAAATTCAGTCTTGAGGAAGACCTTCATAACGCTGCTGGTCTCTTTACATCACGTCAAATGGTCAGGCTCTAAGCTCTTTACTTATTTAGTATTAATGGTTATTGATTCATTGAAAAATAAAGTATCTACACACAGGGTAACAGTCAATAGTAGTAAAATTTCTTAAGTTATCACCGTTATCACCTTCATTTACCTCACAAATTTACTACTTATCCACGCACAATTGTCTCTAACAGAGCCCCCCAACAAAACCGTTGATACAAGCAACAATTAGAATAATGTAAGTGTGTTTCAGGTATACCGTCCTCTGAGTCGAGGCATTTTCACGCAAAAGAAATTTCAACAATTAGCAGTGATAAATGATATCAAAACGTATGCTGCAGTTGAAAGGAGCGACAGCAATGAGGTTTTCATTCCTTATTTCTTCATGTACTTTGAACGCATTGTCCACGCTCAACTGCCACTAATAGAATATCTAAAATAACCGATATCCCACGCAACAATGAAAATTGTTTATTAGCATTTAAATTTCATAACTGGCACAGCTAATGCAGATGTACACATAATAATGCGTAAAATGAATAAATAAATAAATGGTTCAATCGTTATCACACTGCGGTATTAAATTTCTTATGATAATAAAAACTATTAGAATAATTTCAAGGTACACTTGATGCTAGGTGTTTTTGAACTATGCCTTGCAAAGAGAGATTAGAGTGAAAATTATCCAGCCAAAGTTCTTAAAATAACTACCAAAATAGTCATTTAACATGAGCATTAGATACTGCAGACGTATATACCCATATCTTCATCACTCAATCACTCAGTGATTCAGCCCGAAGGTTGGTCTTCGATAGGTGAGGGTAGAACTCACACCGTACTGAGCCATTGGCGTGTGAAATTCACACATTCAGGGTAGGGGGGCCAGTTACTTTCTCTGGGCCACCTTCGATTTCCTACGAAGTTCTTACACGCAGAAAATCGAATCGCGAGGATTTTAGATGAAGGTGTCCAGAAAGGCTCTATCCAAACCAACCTTAGGGTTGAATCACTGAGTGAGAGATATATTTCATTATGGGTAGGTTTGACGCAGCCATCCATTCGGTTCTTCTATCGGCCAACCTCTTCATATTGATATAACTCATCTCTTTTACATCCTTCACAACCTGTTCTTCACAAATATCTATGTAGATTTTATAAAATTGCATTTAAATGGATATTCACGTCTGGTTGACAAGGAAAATTTGATTGTTGAAAAGGAAGAATTGATGAATTTGGACCTAAAAATGCTATTTTTAGTAAAAAAAAAACGTTTCCTATAAAAAATGAAATAATTATATACTACCTTTTTTTATTTCATCGTCATCATCGGTCAACAATCATAGGATTGGTTTGACGCAGCCCTCCACTCGATTCTTCTATCGGCCAACCTCTTCATATTGACGTAACTCCTCTCTCTACATCCTTCTCAACTTGCCCCATATGCCTTATACGAGGCCTGCCTTTTCCATTCTTCCCGTTCACTTTTCCCTCGACGATTGACTTCATCTCGCCATCGTGTCTTAAGTCGTTGTCCCGTGTTCTTTTTAAGGTTTTCAGTAGACCTCTCTTCTCTCCCACTCTTCTTAAGAGTTCTTCGTTTGTCACTCGATCGATCCATTTTATCTTCATCATTCTTCGGTAGCACCACATTTCAAATGCTTCCAGCCTGGACTTATCTGTTATTGTTCTTGTCCATGCTTTGCTGCCATGTAGTAGAATGCTCCAGATGCATGTTCTAATGAAAAATTCCTCACCTCCATGCTTGTATTTGCAACTGTAAGCAGAATCTTCTTTTGGTAAAATGTCCTTTTTGCTTGAGAGATTCTACTGGCAATTTCTCTTTTACTTCGTCCATCGCTGGTTACTCGGCTTCCCAGGTAACAGAACTCTTCCACCTCCTCGATTTTTGGTTTTCCTAGTTTGACATTGGTCCTGGCTTCCTGTCTCCTACTGCATACTAATACCTTAGTTTTCTTTTTATTGCTCTTCAGATGATATCTGGCCATTGTTCTTTCCCTATTTCCTAGTGTCTTCTTTAAATCGCCTTCAGTTTCTGCCATGACTGCTATGTCATCGCCGAATCGTAGCATGCTGATCTTCTCCCCATGAATATTCACTCCCGGAGACTTTTCTTTGACATTTGGATGGCTTTCTCAATGTAGGTAGACATAGAAAAATACGGGAGACAGTGCACAGCCTTGTATTACGCCTTTCCTTATTCTTGCTTCTTCACAGCTCGGACCAGATTTAATCATAGCTACTAGGTTTTTTTTCATACTGTGGATTATTCTTTGGTCATTGAAGGACAATGCAACTCCTTTCAGAATTCAAAGCATTAAATTCCAATCCACGTTAGCAAAAGCCTTCTCTAAATCCTAAATAAAATGAATGTCAGTTTGTTTTTCTCCATTCTCTGCTCTATGAGCAGCCTATGAGCAAATATTGCTTCCCTTTTACCCGTACGTTTCCTGAATCCAAATTAATCTTCATCCAGGAATCTCTCTACTCTTCGTTCTATAGATGATTCTTGTCAATATCTTCGATGCATGTGTCGTCAGGCTTATGGTCCTAAAATTTTCGTATTTCTTCGTTCGCTTCTTTTTGGAAATAGGAATGATGACGTATTTCTCGAAGTCCCTGGGTATTTCTCCTTTTAAGTGCATGTCGCTGACGGTTTTGTTGAGATGGGCTAATGTCTTCTCTCCTGCATTTTTAATTAGCTTTGTGGAAAAACCATCTATTCCTGAAGCCTTATTTATCCTCTGATCCCTTACAACTGCGACAAATTCTGATCTTAAGATTGGGGCTCCCATATCATCCTTATCGACTTCATTTTCCTATTCGATTACTTCCACTGTAAGATGTCTTGCATTTTACAACTCTTCCAAGTATTCATTCTATCTCTTCACTTTATTGACATGCTCAATTAAGAGTTCTCCATTCTTGTCCCTGATGCTGTTACATCTTGCAGCCCGTTCGTTGAAGTGATTTCTCACCCTCCTGTAGGCAACTTCCACTTTTCCGTTTGCGAGGTTGCTTTGTACATATCTGCATAAACCCTTCATCCATATTTACCTTGCTTTTCTCGCTTTACGGTTTATTCCATTCCTGATTATTTTGTAGTGAAGTTGCCCTTCTTCAGTTTCCTCATTTTTATATTTTATTCTCTCTTCAATCTATTCTAAGGCTTTTTCTGTAATCCTAGGCTTCTTTTTGACAACTCTTCTTTTGCATTGGAATTCAGCCAATAATGAATTTCCATTGGAATCAGTTCCACTTTTACTAAAAAAGCAGGGATCGGTGGTTCTACTTCTACCTTTATGATCTGCACATCACCTAGGACTAATGCTGAGACCTTTTTACATCCAATTTTTTGAGTTCTCTCGCATTCAGTTTGCGGTATCAAGTTTTAAAACTTGAGATTGAAATTTCTTAATATGGTGTTGGAATAAGTTTCTGATTTCTGTTTCAGTGACTTTATGTTTTGGATTATCCTGGAAATTTTTTTAATCATGTTATTTGCTCCCGGGTGCTATGCATGAATTAGAGAAGGAAACATGATTAGAATGATATGAAGAGCCTCGGTAATTGTTTCTGTGCTTGTTTTGGTTTTTCGTAAAAATACCTAATTCCTCACGCTTTCCCCACAGTTGTAAAATTTTTACAAACCATGATTTCTATGATATTTTATAGGGATATAATGGGTATATATATTTTTGTTCACTTGTTTTTCTGTATTTCCGTGAATCATATCTTTTTATGATGTTTTACCTCAGATTTTAGTTGTTCACGTCCTGGAAATCATTTCTTTTATGTAAATGTTTTGACGAGGGGATAGATGGCAGGGGATAGATGGCAGAAGAGATAGTTTTTTTTTCATTCTCCTCCCAATAAAGACCTTTCATCATTATAATTATTATTAATGAAACGTCCTTATTGTAGTTTCGTGTGTCAGTGACCAGGGGGACTGTGTTTGAAACCATCGGGATTATCTCTAATAGGTAACCAAGGAGTCACGTGGTACAAACAAGAACGGTTCGCAAATTTGGTCTATTATAATCGTACATTACAATCTCGCTATATTGTTTTACGCGAGTTTTGTCTTATCTGACTCAAATATAGAGCCTTAGAGCGAGGAAAACTGAAGAAAAACAATTATTGACTTTGTGATGAGCGATTGAAACACACCAAATATTTGAACCCTTTCTTGTTTGTACCACGTGACTCCTTGGTTACCTATTCGAGATGATCTCGATGGTTTCAAACACAGCCCCCCAGGAGAGACAATCTTTGATTTCCAATCCGGTGAGGCGAGCATAAAATTGTATAATATTGTTTAGCTTTATGACCAACAAATATGTCAAAATATGCGGAAAAGCGTCTTGTAGCTAGCAGATAGGGAGTTTTGTGAAGAGGATATAGAGGACGTAGACGCAGGGAAGGGCACAGAGTGTTGGACTCCTGGGAAGAGTGGTAGTCGCGGCAATTGAAATCGAGAAGGAAACAAAAGAATGAAAGGAAAGAGGAGAGAATAGGGAGGCTGGGAGGGAGTGAGCAGGAGATGCCGTGGGGGAAGGGTTGGGAGGCGTGAGTCAGGGGTGATTTGAGTGTCTATAAGGGAGTTGGATCTGATTTGACGCCTCGTTAAGGACAGCGAGGAGGAGGAACTAGGGGAGGGAAAAATAAGTTCGAATGGTAAAAAAGGAAAATAATGGAAATAGAGGTGGGATTGGCGGAATGGGGTGTGAGGGGGGAAGGCGGGTGGGTTGCCGTCGTAGGAGGTTTGAGCAGAGAATCGGGGTAAGGGAACAGATTCCTATCGTGGAGGAAGGAGAGGGGGCGTCAAATAATTTTTCTCGTCCGTTTTTTTATCGGTCTCAACCCTATTAATTCAGACCCTCTCTTTTTTCTTCTCTTTTTCGCTCGTTCTCTCGTCTTTCTTACTTCCTACTTCTTTCCCTTTCTATTTCATCTCTCTCTTGGAAGTCATCCTGCTCTTTTTCCTCTCATAAATGGATTTAACGGCCTTTTAAGAGGGACACGAGAGAGAAATCAACTCCAGATTTTCGTGTTCATTTTGGTACCTCAAGATTGAAGCACCGCTCAAGTAAAACCCCTTCCCAAAGTTAGGGGACTTTTTTTTGTAGGAATACTTTGTTTTTGGCTTGTTGATTTCCTGACTTGTACTCCTTATTTACGTGGTGTACCTATTCTGTTTTTTGTTTCTCGGCTGTTGACTTGGTATTATTTGGACCAAAACTCAATTTTATAGTGATTGATTGAGTCTGAGGATTTGATGTAACGGACGTATCGGCAAAATATGCATACTATAATGAGTTAATGTGTTAAACTGAATTTCGTTACGGAATTGATTTGTTACATTCAAAGCATTGTATATATCGAGAACTTTATTTATCAATAGTATTATTTATTTAAAATACTTGTGAATAGTCTGTCTGCGAGCAGTAAACAGGAAACGGGAAGTGTAAAGCTGACGTGATGAAGTGTTCAGTAACCTCTTCGTATCTACTCAGTGAATATTGCCTTCAAATATCGGCAAGAGAAGTATAAAGAAAAAATCATGCAGCTTATGGCATCTTTGCTGAGGCAAGAATTGACATTGTGCAGCTTCCTAGTTTTTCAAGGATTTTAATTCCGAAAATTTTCACAATAGTGTTAGTTGTTAATTTCTCAGTTTTTTAGCGATACGCAACTTTGCAAATTGACGTTTAACATTCCTTTAATGCTTAGAGGGGCATTGAATTGCTTCTAGGCGTATATTTCGATAATTTCATGACGATCACTTTTCTAATGGTCATTTTTTTGTTCCGATATCCATGTTGTTGAATTCCTTTAATTATAGTCAGAAAAATTGACCTAATACGTAGATTTTTCATTACAATTACTACCGGTAATGGATTAGGCTGATGATTATTCGTAGGCATCTAATTTGTTTTGCCTCATAATGACGTTAGGATTTCGAATAAGCACCATAGTTTAATGAAATATTTAGCTTCGTAGGGGCTCGCAATGGTATGCGAGAGTTTGATTTTTATTTTAGGCATTTTAACATCACAGGCGAAAATCTAAAATCCAGTGTTCCATAATCGCACCCTAACAATTGTAAATTGGATTACTGTGGAAAACTGGGCGGAAATATGTTGAATTGAAGGTTTCCGTTTGCATTAATTGATGGAAATAATTCAACTATCAGTTCCGCTAACAAAATGAATTGACATATCCGTCGTCCTATAATGAACTTAGTGACTTGGTTGGCGGTAGTGGAATCTAATGTCGTTGCTTTTTCCACTCGTTCTCTTGTTTCATCACCTAATTTGACAATTTATTTCGAAGCTTTTCTCTACTACAAAATGAATAGTTTGCCTTCCAGTTTGTCAGTTTTGTTCCACTATTAAAAATATTACGTAATGGGGCGCATGTTTTGGACTGCTTGCTATTATTCGGAAATATTATACAACTATTGTTTTTTGAATCTGTGCGCGTGATGCTTGAGAGTTGCGATGGAGGGAAATGGTAGATTTCTTAATGTTTTCTACTTAACAATTCGGGATGTTAAGCTCGTTTCACATGACACTTGATACAGCACAAGGTCGAGGATATTCGCTAGTATGCTAGCTTTCCATTATCGTGTGAATAGTACCAGTATGCTGACTAGCAACCATGATCGATAGTATACTCGCTGTGCTACTTGATTTCCTACTTGATGCGGTACTACTTTGCTACTCGCTCCCAGTAGGACCCAGTGGCCATCTACCAATCACGCCACGTTACAGTCACCGGGCGACCTTCTCTTTTTTTAATTAGTATGGAATCATATGAAATAACCGCTTCATAGCAAGCACAAGGTCTATGATCGTGTGAAACCCCCTAGGAGGGTTCCAATCATGATAGATTCCGTCCTCAATATCAAGTAGCGGCTAGCACTCTAGGTCTTGTGTTGGATCAAGTATCGTATGAAACGGGCTTTATACTCTCTATAGGGGAACTTATTTTACATGACACCAGATTTTCTCTGCATTTTTTTGCACCCTGATTTCTTCAGCTCAGAAGTTTATACGTTATTACTTATTATCTTAGATTTTAGTATTATTTCATGTGTGTCTAATCTTCAAGGAATCGTACGTTATTCTGAAAAAAATGTAGCCATGTCAGTTTTTTCTAAATAATGCACATTTCTTAAGTAACGATTTTTCAAATGTCTCACTTATTTATATTACTTACAGGAAGATTTCATGGAGGAACATTGCGCAAAAATATTAATACAGTTGAAGAATAGGCTGGATTCTTGGATTTCCGGTGGCAGTAATAGTGACGACCTTCGATGGATTCCCGCGAATTTACCTAAAACACTACAGTGACTCCGAAGGGACATTGTTGAGGCAAAAGACTCCGTTAGGATACGAGTGATCGGCAGTGGACGTAGGACCTCAGCAAAGGTAGGGTTCGTCCCAAGGGTGCACCCGTAAGATTGATATTCATGACCAAATTTGTCCATAAAGAAATTCATTTTACTGCACAAGCAATAACAGGAATGGACATAGCCCATAAAAAAATAAAACTCTACAGAGGTGTGGAATATTAAATTTTTTGCTCTATCCTAACTTTTATCAATATTCTGTAAACTGTGATTTTTTCATAGCTTGAGTTCAGCAAGTATCCGCAATGTCAAGCTCTTATAAATGTTTTTGGAAGATTAAATATGCTTCGGGTGCTCCGTTGGAATAACTCCCTGTCCTTCCCGTTCTTTTACAGGCTTTCCCATTTTAAGTCCTACAGGTGCGCGAAAGTTGTCAGTGTGTAGGCATTCCAGTGCGCCACGCTACGTTTTGGGTTTTGATTTCACACTACTAGGAATTTTCCTTTCGTTTCTTACTCCCGTTCGAACCCGTTTCCTTATCGGTTCTTTAACTTCATTTTTGTGAGCGAATACCTGCAGTGAGTAGGAGTGAAAGTTTTGCGACACACCATAAAGTTATTATAATGAGAGGTTTTATTGTATAAGAAAATTTATTCCTTAGTGTTATTTATTATTAATTTTTTCCTCGAGTGTAATATGTAGCCTTATGTGCATTTTGGTATTGTTATTTTGTAAATTAATCCGGGGCCACTATTGTGAGCTTCACAAGACAGAATATTTTCAGATTTGTTCTCAGGGAGGACTGTTGTGAATTGAATTGGAAGATTAAAAGTACCTTGAATAGGTGCGAGACGTGTCTCGGTGGATAGCTGATTAAATTGACGGGACCCGAATAATTCGGGTTTCCTCGATCTTCTCTTTAGAACGGATTTATTGGCAGGCTTCTCCAACAACATCAAGGTAAGAAAATAAGTGAATTGGTCTAAATAAATTAATTTTTCCTGTGCACTAGCAAATATTTTAAGCTCATGACAATCAACTTCGTGAAATTGATTGAAAGGAATTTTTCTTACCCTTTTTCTGAAATGTATGCCATTATTTTCAATGCCTGTAAGTCTGCGTGTACTCCTGATAAGGTAAAATGCATTTCAAAGACTCATTAGTAGTAGAGACTAATAGAGATGAAAACGGATATAAACTTAAGTGGCCAAAAAGGTTATGCTAATGGCTTAAGGTTAAGCTTATAAGGCCTTTTTTATAAAAGTCAGGCTTTTCCCTTTTTCGCTGAGAGCACCAAGTGCTTATTCATAATAAGACCTATCAACAATTTAGAGTTTTAGCATTTTTATGGCATATTGTAAGTTTTCGTCGAATATAGCCATTATATATCCATTGAAAAAATTTAATAAAATCAGTTTTTAAACAACGGATGGTAGGTCTGACTACTAATAAATGAAAAACTCCCATGGATGAGAAAGGTTTGAATGGGTACGAAAGAAATTTGAATGGGCGATATTTAAGTGCAGTCGTTGGTTGGCAGGTTGTGTTTGGTAGCTGGGATAAAGTCAGTGAATGTATGTTTTTGGAACGTAAAGAAAGGAAAAGGGATGAACACAGTGAAGCATTGTCCTCCTTACTGTAGGAAATCGGAAAACAAGATGGCGGAGTGGAGGAACACGGCAAGACTAGTGGAAGGAGGGAGGAGAATAGAGGGGTCGGCGCTTTGGACCGTCAGAGGCTGTGGTTCTCTGAGAAGGAAGAGGGAATAGTGGTGGCCCTGGAGGGAAGGGATAGCGGCGGGGGGCAGCGGTTGCCGCTGTAGCTCCTGTCCCCGGCACCCTCACCAAACAGATCGATTCTGAGCCTCGTGCGACGGTGCCGCCTTAGGAACCTGTATGTTCCTAGGGAGAGGAGGGTAGGTTGGGAATAGAAGGGACGAAGGATCAAGAAGGCAGTGTGTAGGTCCAATTTGGTGGAGGAGGTTCGTTTTGACGGACCGCTAGGTACGATCAGTATATTCCTATTTTACTAATGGTCCATGGAGGGACTGCTGGTATTAAGCATTAGTTAGGGATCGAGCACCTAGCAAAATGTTGAAGAATGTCGTAAACTCGATGGGAATACAGGATGAGAAGGAGTTGGTTAGGGGGATGGCAGGTGCAGGAAATCACCAAGGGGATATTAAAACCTTGAAAAACTCTGGTAAATCTAGTAAAAATCGATAAAATATTTACTACAATTCGTTGAATTCCATGGAAAGGATCTAAACATTCTCCAATGTTACGGCGGATTTCCGGCTTAATAACGACCGGCATACATCCGTTATCTTATTTTTTCATATTTCAGGGTATATTAGGTAATTATTTTGGTGTCTAAGCGCAAAATAATGCGTAAAAGAAAAAAAAATGCATAGGACAAGGATGTCCAATCACAGGTCATAAAAAAACTAGAAATTAAGGTTTTTTTCTTGTCCCCATCGCCTACATCGTATTGGCGCAATATAAAAATATTTCCTAGTAAATGCGTTCAATGTAATTTCCAATTTCACTCCTGACAAGTCTTATATCATTCCCCTCTAACTCTCATTATCTTTAATTATGAATCTTACTTTATGTATTGATCAGATATGCAATTAAATATTAGATTTGTGAGCGGATATTTGGTAGTCTATTTGGGATCCAAGGTGTAATCTTATCCACTGTAAAGAATTTACGTTTAGTAGAGTACGTGGGGATGAAAATAAACTTAATTAGGCCTATATATGATATTTAGAATCTGCTCTGGACGCATTATTGCTTTTACGCTCTATTGTTCGAATCTCGATGTGACAACCTTTAGGAAACTTTTTAATTTATTTCCCAAACAAGCATAGATATTCGCGTTATTCCCGGAATGAAAATAGTTGTTCATCCACTGGTAGGGACTTTTTCTAATGCTTCTTGTGCGTATTGTATTTTATAGAAATGGGTGCCTACCTTCGCGGTAGGTATGGAAGTATCATTGAGCGGATAGAAAGATGTAATGAAGAGGATCCTGTGAACGATGAAAATGTGATGGCCTTAGAATACTCGTAATAACTATAAGTTCAGTAAAACTGACATAAAAGTAGAATCCAAAATTACTTTGCGAAAAACAGAAAATTTGAACTTTAATGCGAAAGGGTATTAATTTTGATTAATATCATATTTTCTCAGAATGAGTCTAAAGAGTACATAGCACAATTCAATTGCATTCGCATGACAGTTGAATATTATATTAAGCGTGTGGAAATCTCTTTGTGAGTATTATTCGAGGGGACATTAGGTACTGCGCACGACTAGCTCAAGGCGAAGAGCAATTGAGTTATGTTTCAAAGAGAGTGCGCGTATGGGAGGTAGATTAAAGAGGTCGAATGGGAAAGAGGTTTTTCTCGGGGAGAAAGGAAACCGAAGGCGGAGTGAACCCTATTAATAATTTATGCGAGCGCCAGAATAGGGATAGTTGAAGAGGATGCCGGATAGGAGCGCCTGCCGGAGACGGTGCTGCTATCGGGGGAGTGGCGAGCGGGCGAACGCATGGAATGGCGTGTGCGATGAGGCTCTCGGGAGGAAATAAGATTACGAGAGAAGGGAAAAGATGCATAAAAGATTAAGAAGTTGCAAGCTGCGAGTTCGAAGGAGGGCGTAGTGTAGGCCTCAAGGAGCTGTGCTCAACTCTGACGCGTACACGCATCGGGTTTCAACCTTTCTTTTTCCAGCCATTTTACGTAATGTTTCTACGCAGTCGACAAAATGTTCATGATTAATGCTGATTGGAGGAATAAAATTAACACTTTTCAGGGATGAGAATAAGAAACAGCAAATCAGGAGTAATTCTTAGGATTATAGACATTTAGAATCGTACATGCAATGGAAATATCTGCTAGTAAAAGTAAGTATAAGATATTTTTTAAATTGGAAATTTTTGATTTAAAAAATACTATTAATGTCCCGTCTTAAGTACGTTTTGTCATACTATTCTTGATTATTTTATATCTGACGGAATAAATATATTTAAATTTAACCGGAAGTCGAAGTTTATACCAGCAGTGCCATGCAAACATAATACAAAGTGACGTGAAATGTGTGATTATTAACTTGAACTAGGTAATAATTACCTTTTTAATTTTTGGAATTGAATATTTATTTATCATTTTTTAAAGTTAAGAAATATAGCAATATTTCTTTCATAGCAGTGAAAAGAGGTTTTTTACAACAATGGTTTTCATACGTAATGTGATTAGGGTTAAAAAGGACGATAATGGTATTCAAGAGAAGCAAATACAGTCTTTTGATATCGGCTGCCTGATTTCTTTGTTTTGGAATGAGGAACACAAAAGGCATGTTAAAATCTATTATAAGGAATCATCTTTTTACATTTGGAACATGTTATGAAAAATGTTATTGATAAGAACAGATTTAGGATGTTAACTTATACAACTGCCCTCTGGCGCTTTCAGTTAATCATAAAATGGAAAAAAATGGATTATTAGGTCCTTAGGTTTGAAGCAATAATTATCAGTTATTGATATTTAAGCCATCTGGCAAATAGTTTCCTGGAATAGTAACAACATAAGGGAAGAAGAAAATACAAGATTATTTTCTCCCAGGCGAAGAATTATTTTCATATAGGCCCTGAACAAGTTATTCATGCTTCACAATTGAAATATTTGTCAGCGAAGTTTTATAGCGAGTGATTATGAAGTTTTAAAATCCGAAGTCAGAAAGATGCGTTGAAATAAAAAGCTAATGTCATCTTCAAATGAGTTGTCGTTATTGTTTCTTCGTCTCATATTTATTCATTTTATTCACCTGTGGAGACATTTCATATAATATGCTACACGTGTATGCCAGGTGATGATGTATCAGATATTTTTTGAGTATTATTTTTTGCAAATATTAATTTTTAAAATAATTAGTCTTTAAAATTTTGCTTAATAATTTGTCATCTCGCAGTATAAGGACTATATGATATTCTACAAAACCGATTTCACGTGGCATGGAGCTTTTTCTTAATCATATTTAGTGTACTCAGGTGTAACCAGTTGAGTGGGTGTGAACTCTATATATAGGTTATGAAAGTTTAATGAATTACTGTATCTAAAACCAGTATCATTTTTTACAAATGTTATCTCCATCGTCAGTGACATTAACCTTGTCTATCTGGTTTCTTCAACTATTCGCCAACCTGGCATGTAAACGAAGATATTTTCAACTTCCGCGCTTGCCTTACTATTCTTTTTTAAATTACTCGTAGGAGAGCAAATATGTTGTAGCCATTCGACATATTTAGTAATTTAAAATATATAGTTTCATCGTCTAGAGCGAGTCGCTGGAACTTTAATGACAAACAGTGTGAGACATGATGGATAGTGACAGTGATCGAAAAAGATCCTAAATTCTTTTTTTCTGGATCCATCGGTACAAAAATCTCTCAGGTTCCAAAATTTGCACCCTCGGATGACGTTAGCGGTACATATGTCTAATAAGTTTCGCCTAATCAACCACTGAAATCTATCTTTGCAGTGGTTAATTAGTGATACATTATTCCTTTACATTAAACTTGGGAATATGCTGTGAAAAAATTTCCCTCTACGTCCTGTTTTGCCGTGATTTACATTCGATTGGAGGCAAAAATACTGATGAATTCACTTTTGGGACAGATTAACTGTGCTATTTGTAACATTAATTCGTTTGGCATATCATCGAGGTTGTACATTACGAGTTCTATCATAAAAACAAAATAAAATTGCGTGTACTGTCTAAAAATATGTTCCGTTGTGATTTTATTCCGTTCCTATAATGACATGTCTGTTCCAGGAAATTACACCTGAATCCGTTAACTCTATACAAGTTCCTATCATTTGCTTTGACTATTAAATTTATTGCCCGATTTTGGATGGACGTTTTGATAATCTGAAATATAATGCATGCCAGGGAAGGATCGTCCATCGAACTGTGGTATGTATAATTAAAATTGAGTCCAAAGCAATCACATTAAACATCGTGTGGGAAGGTATTAAAAATAATGCTAATACATGCCGGTGACAAAATTAAGCTTTTCTTTTAATACTATGGACAAAATGGAAATCAGACTGTCCGCAATGACCATTTCCTTCATCTCATTTATTATGGCTAGATTCCATCCCTCGCTCTCCTTGTTTCTCAGGATCACCCCTTCCCTTTCTCGCCGTGCTCTCCTTTACCCTTACCCCTCATGTCTCTCTGTCCCTTCCCTGCGTGGCCAGGGATGCCGAATCGATGGAAGCCCGGGCCCTGAGTCCGTTGGTCCGCAGGACGGCTGGTTGGTCAGAGAGAGTAAGGGTGGGGGTGGGCGCGGGGAAGTGGAAGCGGAGTGGGGGAAAAGGGAGTTGAAATCCCCCTTCCTTTGCGCACGGCCTTCCCGGTTGCCTCTTATCGCATCGCATTACCCATCCCTTTTCGTTAGGCCATCCGACGAGCTACATTGCTCTGCCATGTTGCCTCCCTTCCAGGGGACCTTTTCGTACGAAACCCCCGCACACTCTCATATAATCCCTATCTTCCTGCCCCAAGCTTGCCTTCTCGTCTCCCGGGCATCTTGCCAGGATTCAGGGCAACAACCGAGGAGCGGGTAGCCGTGGAGGGAAGGACGCAGAGCAGCGAGAGAAATGGCGACTGAAGGGCAGTTGGGTGCTGATTCCTTTGGGGAGCAGTCCTCAGGAGGAGCATTCGTAATGCTTAAGAAGTGACAGGGACAGGAGAGCGTTTTAATTCAAGAGCCGTTCTGAAAGTTCTTTTAAGATTGTCTTCATGGAAAGCATTTTAGCGCTTAGACAACTTAGCGTACCTACTTAACAACTCGTCAAGATGTTAATTCATTCACTCAGTGAGACACGAAATTTTAAATTAATATGTCGCAAGTATTACATGCTTTTGGGGCAATTCCAAAGAATGTGTATATTTATTAATTTAAAGACACCTTACTGTGTGGCTTTGGCTCCTAAAGTTTTCTATCATTTCGTTCTTTCAATTTATTCCAGAAGAGGAAGTTATTGAATTCATGATATGCCTAGTAGTTTCTGGCGTGACTTGGTGAAATATTTTCGTGATGAATGACAACAAAACTTTGTTACTCCACATATTAAGAGAGACTTTAATGCGACCTAGGCTTTACTCCGGTGCAGCATCGTCAGGCGAACAAAATTACATCCAACAAGCATATATGTACAGGCATTGGCTGTGGGACAGTTAATTAATTAGATCAGATAATAAATATATCATATTTATTGAATACAAATTAGTTGAAGCTGATTAGCGTACATCTTAAGGTAAAGTTGTGATGGGTAGGTGAAAATGATAAGCTAGAAATTATATTATTCTGCTTAATGATTTATTTAGCATAATTGTAGGGTACAGAGCTACCTTTACACTCTGACATTGACATTAATAGAAGATTTTACGTGTAGTTGTTTTCCATTCAGTTAATAGTTCTGCCAAAAGATTTACACGTTTTACACTTCCTAGTTTGTCGACCAAATGCGGAAAAGAAAACATAATGAAGCGATAACGAAAATACTCTTGAATCGAGCTCGCACTTAGTATCTCACATAATTCCTTCGGAGTTAAGTTTTTCGTAAGCATCGCAAAATAACCCCGTTACAGTTTGAATGAAAAGCAAACGACTCACAACCCTCCTTCCTTCCAATATCTCCTCTACGCCCCCAATCCTTGCTTATTAAGTGCAAAATAACTGCGATATCGTCGGAATAACCTTGAGAGATAAGTAAATGGGTCTTTTGCTCAGGATATATCTTCTTATTCTGGTTTTCACCTCTCTCTTCTCTTTCCATTCCTTCACCTTGTGTTGGTAGGACAGATACTTCCCTGCGCAGAGCCTTAAGTGAGTTACTTGTCGAGCGAATCACGGTATCGGCGTGTTTGTGTGTATGTGTGCGTGAGGTAGAGAGGGCAAAGAGGCGAACGAGATTTCGCAAAAGATGTTTTGGGTCCCCTTACTTCTGTATTTACTCCGCTGCCTCTCTCATTTACCCTGTCCCGTCCTCTCGTCACCGTCTCTCCTGGCGTCTCTCTTTTGCCTCCAGTTTCTGACTTCACCGCACTTATCCATACCTTTCCTCTCTCATCGTAGAACTCAAAGAAAGGAAAACACTCCACTCTTACCCGCACAATGTGGCTGTGTTTCGGTAGAGCGATGAGGGAATGTGCAAGACTACTTCTAAATGATAGCGCGAGAGAGATGGGGAGAATTATGAGTATTAAGTCCCTTGCAGGAATAAGAATGCGGAGCATGGTAGGAGTTGTGGGAAAGGGGGATGTGTCAAGAAAATGGAATATGTGCAAGGGATAATGGGGAAAGGAGAGCCTTAAGTCTTTGGAAAATGTGGGAGTGGAAAGTGAATAGGGAAGGGGTTAAAAATGGGCGAGGGACGGAGAGGAGGTGGATGGAGGTATACTGTGAGTCCTTACTGCATGGAGATGTAAAAGGTTTACTATAGACAGAGATGCTGGAGGAGGTTTTAGGCGTAGTTAGGGAGGGTTTTTCTCGATAATATAGTGGGAGAAGAAAGGTGAGTTGCTTGAGATTGCAGAAATTGAGGGAGGTTTAGGAGAAATGGAAGGAGAGGTAAAAGACGTAGGGTGAAAGGAAATGGTTTTTGTAAGAAGTGAGGAGAAGTGAGGATCCGGTCTCAGCCTCCTCATGAAGGGGAGTGTTCCTGGAAGGAGGGCATCCGTCCTTAACTGCATGAAGGACGCAAGATACTGGAGATGGATGGGCGAAGTGGGATCTCCCAGCATTTTCCCATTCCTCCCTCGCGGCCTCTTCTCCCCTTAGTCTCCCTCTCTCCTCCCTTCCCTCCCGTCCCTCTTATTGCTTTGCTGGAGGCCGGGAATTATAAGTGAGCATCTGGGGTTGGTGTGAGGGAGGCAGGACGAAGGGTGAGAGGGGGTTGGTGGGTCGGGAATGCGATAGGGGGCACTGGGAATGGGAGGGGGGGATAAGAACAGGAGAAGCAGTAAGGGGGCTGCATGTTAGCGAGGCGGAAAAGAAAGGACGAGTAGAGTGGGGTTTAGAGGCTGGTTGTAAAAGGCGCAGTGGTCTGGGGCTGTGTGTGTGTCTTCGAACGACAGAGAGAGCGAGAGAGAGAGAGATAGTGAGTAGGGTTTTGAATACGTAGACGGAAGTTTGGGTACGAAGACCTGAGAGGCGAGAGAGGGGCGGCCTTCGAAGTTAGGGTTTTACCGACGTAAGACGGGAAGATGGCTGACATACCGTGACTACTTCTACGGCCATATAACGAAAAGGTTATGTGAAGAGAGAAGGGGGTTGTTTTCTGGGTAGGCGGAGAAGGGGTTGCGGTGAGAAGTAAAGGGACGGGTGAGTTGCCTTCAGGAGTGGAAATAGGAGTTGGGGGTGGTGAGGACGGAAGACGGGAAGGGAAAAGGAAGGAAGATGTCTTGGGGCGAGGGCGATGGGGAGAACTCTGCGAGGGGCAAAGGGTCTGTGCGAATGGGTTGGCGGGGTGAGGTCGAGAGTGGGGATAATGAATATCCATATAATTAACATTTCGGGCGGGACGCTTCGTGGAGCATGGCGTGAGAGTGTGTGGGAGGGGACGAAGTTTAAGGAGAGTGCAGGGGGGAGAGGGGTCTTGAGCGGGGTAAAAGCGGGAAGGGGGATGGATGCAAGGAGTGGGCTTTAAGACCTTACTCAGTGAGGGAGGCAGTCCTTAAGGAGGAGGGAAGTGTTGAAGAGGCATTCGGAACGAAAGGAGAGAGTTTGAGAGCGGGTCGGTCGGTAGTGTGGGGGGAGGTAGGGAGAAGAGTTTTATAGACGTCACAGCACAACTGTACTAACAAGGCGGTGCCTCCACGTAATGGCATTGTTCAACCTTGTGGTCGCTCTCTCTCTCCTCTCTCCCTCTGACGCTCCGTCTCATGGCTCCTCATTCCGACTGCGAGGTGAGGGGAAGGGTGAATGAGAAGGAGGGAGGGGATAAATGATGGGAACTGAAGGGGCAAAAGGGATTGCGGGGTGACGCACACGCGCTCAGACTTCGCAAGGCCGTGTAAGGGAAGTAATTGATGCGGGTGGGATAACGGTACTTTTAAGTGAATAACAAACTTTAAAACGTAGAGATCATCTGTCTTTCGGTTTTCGTCGAAAAACATTTGAGGATGATGAGGTGATCGCCGTGAATAGTCTTCAATCACGTAAGGTGGCTGAAAGTACAACTTTTAATTTACACGCACATAGTCTAATGTCTGTACATATCTCATGTGCTGTTTTTTATAACAAATATTCCTACGGGTAACGGTTGGCCAAACTTGAAAATGAAGGAGAAATTTATCCGTTTTCTTTCCGTCAGCAGTGGCTTTTTGAATACCTATAATTCTGTTTTTCGGCGGACGTTGCTGAACATTTTCGTTTGTCACTAAGCCGATGTCATAAAAAATACTCACAATTGCATTGCTTGTATTCAATCTTTTTACCACTGTTGCCACCACTGTCCAATTCTTTTATTTTAAAACTTGGACACTATGGAGACGGTATACTTACCTCGAATTTTACTTTCTAGGTTTGTATCTCGTTGTAATGTTGCATTTTTTGTTGGGTGCCTTCTTAGGTTATGGAATGCGATTAGTGGTGCCCTTTTTTCGTTTTATATTTTAGTAACCCTGTATCATAGGGCATGAAACATTTTCGAATTTAGCAACGTTGGATAACAATTTTTATCCATTTGATGTCTTTATTTTTCAACGGTGGACAGAATATCTTGGTGCCATATTTGTTTCTCTTGTTGCCTCTATTAGTTGATTTAGTGTTATGTTTTTATGGAGACCAATTTTTTTCCTTGTCTTACAATTATATCTCTCTATTTCTACTGTTATATCATTTGCTGGACGGATTCGTTTTATTAGAGGATGCTTAATTCGCCTTAGATGTCATATGCTGCCTTTCACATGCAGAAATTGAGAGTAAAGATTGAACGAAGGCTATATAGCAGTACTACTTTCCGTATTTTTTCTTCATATACCAGTATAGATAGTGTTGCCTTCGTATTTACCTTGGCGAGGACCACATTAGCTGATTTTGCGTTTATGGTGTTGTTTCTTGTAAGGGCTAAAAAGCTTTTAATTTTAGCGGAAATGCAATTTTTAAGGAGTATATTATATTTAACTGTTATTCGATCAGTGTTTTGGTTTGGGTTGCAGCCCAGTTGGCATAGCGTGTTTCATACTTTTACCTAGTTAGTACCTAAGCGATGTGGAACATATTCTATGAATATGGAATACCTACTTTCCACGCATCATATTAATTCCCTCAATATGATGCTTGAAGGTTTTTCTCAGAACTGAATTATAGAAAGGAATTAGCTCCATCAAAGTGAGGTTCTATTAGTTTTACCGACTTATTTCTTTGAACATTGAAGGTCTATATATAATGAACACTGCGTTGTATTGCATTATGCTTTATACGATGTTTCGACAGAAATTCCCTAGAAGTTGACCTGAATATAGGCTGGAAGCTCAATCTGATCCACTAATGAGCTACATTTGTCAGCCGATCTGCCAAGTGACCATAATTATTAGTTGAGTGCTTTGCAGTAACAATGCAGTAACAGTTGCAGAATAAAATAAAACTTAGGGGAGCATAAATAATGAAACAATAAAGTTTTAAACGCTCGTGACTAAAATATATATAGGATGTCGTAGGCTAGAATTGTGAGAGCAGTTGTTTGCGTAGCAAAAAGAATGTTGCAAACCTTAGTGAAGACACAAGGAAAAAAATTGGTCATGGGAAAAAAGAGTTTTTAGAGGCAAAAGAATTCATAACTGGTATTCTCTAGAAAAATAGAGAAGATAGATAATGAATTTAATATTGAATGTTGAATTGTATGACTGCAGAAATTGGCGTTTGAGATTTGAGGACGAGTGTAGGTATGATTGTGTTTATGGGTTGAAGGAGAAGGTAAGCTGTGTGAAGAGGAATGCACACCAAATATTTAATGTAGCTGTGGGGGGATGGGGGAAGCTGAAAAAAAACGAAATTGGAAGGAAAAGTAGTTACAGTATAGGCAATAGACTCATGAAATCCGCCTAGAGAGGATAATTTTTAGCGTTAGGGGGAAAGTGGTGGGAAATGATTAGGGATTTTAATTAGTATGAAGGAAGGTAGAAGACATAAAGAGTTTATTACAAATATTTCGTTTATGTTGACCTTGTTGTTTTTTCTTTGGCCCCTTAGAAATATATAGTACGAGATCATGGTCATTGCTTCTATTCGAGCCTCCCATGCCAGATAGGTCGAAGGGTAAGAATACTACTTAAAGTAGCCCTCGCTGAATCTGTTCTTTTCAGTTAGGTGGCGATGTAATCATCGACGACTGCATTCATGAAACCATCAAATCTTAAAATGTGTCCGATAAGATTTTCACGTTTTACAAATGAAAAAACTTTATAGATCCCACAAACAGTGTATTTATGGTGCAACCGGTTTCTTCACCAATGTTGCATCTTAAGGCAAAATAAATTGCTGAATTGCATGGCATATGTACACCTGAGGGAGGCAAGAGATTAGTTGAAGGATTAGTGGTAGGGTGGCTGGAAAGAGAGGGTAGGTATAAAGAGGTAATTGATGTGTTGCACCTCTTACCTCCCTTATTCTTTCCAACCACCCCAAAAATCTCCTAACCGAGCCCCGCTGGCTTCTTCACGTGTGTATATATGTCATGCATTTCAACTGTTTCTTCGTACGGTTCTTTCGGAGAATATCGAACTAGTTTTATGACTTTGATTTTCTATTACTAATATAAAACCTCTACGTTATTTACTTGTGAATACATAGATTTTTTCATCGTATATTGCAGGAAATAGAGGCTGAAGAGGCAGTATGAGTTATAAACCATTGCGAAAATAACGGAAGAGCCTAAGAACAAATGGAAGTGAAAGATATTCTTGGACTTGTTAATACTATCTATGAAGAATGAGCGTGTCCTGAGGGTTTTGTGAAGTCTTGATTCAAATCCTGGAAAAAAGGAAAGGCAGAAGTTTTCGGAGATATTGGGATGTTATTTATTTCGCACGTGGAGAAGGTTACTCCCTGAATTGTTAAGTGCTTGGAAGTGAAGGACAATCAACCTTGGTGAAGGTGAGTTTCGGTTTATGAAGAGCGGGGCAGCTCGATATACCATTGAAAAATCGCTGGTGACCTGCCTCATGCCCGCAGCTCGCAGGGTAAATTGCCGCAGTATATGTAGATGGTGATATGCTATTAGTTAAAACAGGGTGTTTATGCTTGCTTTGTATGATCTGAAGAAGGCATCGGAGAGAGTTGGGTGAATATTATGATTAAGGTATCATCGAACCCAGGAGTTGGTGTTATGCGTTTTGAGATAATGAAGTTGTGTTTCAATGAAAAGCAGAAGTATTATTCGATAGTTACATTGACCAGGTGGCGCATACACTTTTTTATGATGGGATAAGATAATCTGGTGTCAGTAAATGCGATTCAAATTCCTTCTGAAGCATATTTTCTTGTCGGAATTTTGCACTGGCGTCGATAATAATTTATTCAAAGGAATAATGGCTTTCTACACGTGAACTTTTTAGATTTCTCTAATGATGAGATCCTTTTTCTGAGAAATAGGTACATTCTTTTAGTAGTACTAAAATTTCGTAATATTTGTTATAAACTAATATACAAAATCGATCATTATGTACCATTTAGCATGTTCTTAGCGTCTCCCACGACTCTGCTGCTTAGCTCCTTGCGATCGGTTGATTTGCCCCTTATCTGTTACCAGTTCCCTCATAATGATGAGAACCGAACACCAACTGGTGCTGGTGATGCTGGACTGGTGCAGATGCAGCGACATTACTACCTGGGACCCTTATCTTACGCTTGAGTGGTACGTTCTTTCGCCTATCTTTCGCATTCACCCTCTTTACTTTGAATTGATTATACAAAATTCAGGCGGGGGCTATCGAGTCTGGGGTGGTGAGAGGAGATTAAGATGGCTTGCGGAGGAGTAGGGAGAGAGGCGGAGATATAGGGAAAGGAGCCTACTTTAGGTGTGTGACGCGAGAGGAAGTCGAGGGGGAAGGGTAGCTTTTAGACAAAAAGGAGCTGTGTGTAAGGAGTGATGGAAGGGTGGTGAAGGTGGAGGTTGCAACAAAGAGACGACCTCAGCAATTTCAGACCGGCCCCATCCCTCTCGGCAGCCCTTAGCCTTCCGCATACCGTTCGCTTTCGCATCCTCGCCTTTGCTCTCTGCTGCAACACGCGCTTCCCTATGTCACTCCCCATCGCCGCCTTCCTATTTCCTACCTCCCTCATATGCTTTGAGACTTTTCTGCTCACCATTCTTCCTTTTCATATCCATCTTCTATCTTGTCTCGTTGTATCTCAATCTTCCATCCGTTATCTCCCCCCTCTCTTTATGCGGCATAAACTACATTCTTCTTCTATTCCTCCTCTGTCCATATTTCTTGCAAAATACCTCTCAAGAAAAGTGGTAGCCGATTTGAGCGTTTGGTGTGTAACCGGTGTTGAAGTCGAGACCTAATGGACGTATACAATCACGTCATGATTACTTATAATTTTTTATCAGTTCATCTTGGGGAGCCGTTGATGGTACAAGGAAAATAATTGGATTCACAACCTGACATGGAATCTTTAGGCGTCTTTCATTACGAAGCGTAAAAAAAGTTACCTGAAAACTCCTTAATCTGTATCAGACGAATTTTCAGTTTTAAGAAGTTTTGGTTTTTCTTCGCTTTCAAAAAGTGATTGAATTTTTATTTCCATAGCTAAAAGCACTTCTGTTTCAGCTACTTTCGAGTTTTTCCTTTCTCAAGAAAAAGTACGTATATGCTTTGGCTGTATCCTTGGAAAATTCTTGAGTGTGGCTTGTGAAAGCCCAACATTCGTAGTAAATTCTTGTCTTGTAATTACAACCGTAGCAATCTTCTCAAAGACCTCCGGTACTCTTCCACTCTTATTTTTCTTTATGCACTCATTTTTCGCTAGCGCGTGATACCAATTGCTTATTCTAATAGGTGTTTGATGATTGCATAGCTAATTTTTACCACTCCAGGTGGATTGTTATTAGTCAACTCTCATTGTTGAGTCCAATTCACTTCTGATATGTATGGTCAACGTTCACATATAACCTCATCTTCAGTGCAAATTAAGCTGTCTTTCGGAAGTTCTGGCACTTTGTATTGATCCTAAATGTATTCTTCTTTTTGTTTGTTTTCGTACTCCCCGGAAAATTTTCCATCCACGTCTCATGTTGCTGCATTTTGATTTCTTTTGGTCCGTAATGCTTGTTCACTTATTAAGAAGCTGTTTCCGTGTTTTGTACTTCATGATTTCATTTTTTTCCTCACTGCAGTTTTTTACCCTCTCTTAATTTGCATTCTTTGATTTTAGAATGACTTGGTTTCTTAGTTTCTTACACAGGGTTAACTAGTCATAAATTCTTAGATTCTTAAATTTTGGTCTTACCTTTTTACAGCGTTTAAGTATCAATTTGATTTTTAATTCAAATCTTCATATCTTCAATATCATTATAACCAAACTAATTTATCAACTTTTATGTTGCGATAACTCATTGCTTTACCTCCGTAGAGAGAAACGTGGTGAGAGTGATGAAATAGCACTTCTAAAATCAATCTGAATCTGAATGATTGGAGCCAAACGCTATCCTCCCTTTGGTAATACCCATGCGGACGATTGACTTCCTCAGTTACGTCTATGATTGGTTTATTCTCATAGGTACTCTCTTTGAATTCTCGTATTATATGTCACTTTTACTTCTCATTTGACGGAAGGACGAAATGTGAATGCTGGTTAGGCTCGGTATTCCACTGAAAACTCTACATGCCACCTCTCGAATGCAGACTCCGATTTGTGCCATCGCCTGAGGAACGGCATATTCCTCAGTGTAGCGCCCTCGTAGGTGGACGCTTTGCCTCGCAGGTGGACGCTTTGGCGCAACGGAGATCTCACCTCATCCGACTTTTGGCGACAGAGCGAGCCACCACTTTGCAACCCTCTCTCTCTCTTCCTCTTTGCATCCTTCCATCCGTCCGCTTTTGTTCCCAATCTCATTCTCCTGCCGGCTATCACTCTTCGTTCCCAATTGTCTGTACTCGCACCGACGCCATGTTCCCTTTTATCTCTCTCAGAGGGAAGGAAGAGAAGGAAGGCTAATAAGTGCCCCCTTCTACTTCTCTCCTACGCCGCGAGCAGCCCCTATTTGCCTTTCTATCCTTCTACCAACCCACTTCCCTCGCCCCTTTCCATGTCTTTTACTCCTGTGCCTTGAGGGGCCGCGACATTGCCGCATCTTCCGTCCCACCGCTTCTGCTTCCTCCTTTTAGCGAGCGGGCGAAAGAGTGATCGCAGGGATGTAGGGAGGGGGGGGGAGGTGGGAAGTGGCGGGAGGTCTTGGTTAGAGGGGAAGGGGTGACGGGAAGGTTAAGAGGAGGATGGGGGGCAGGTAGTTGGCCCACCGATAGAGGTAGGGAGAAGATAGCAGGGAACTTCCACTCCCGCCTTACCATTAACTTCCTTCCCCTTCGCCCCTTCCCTTGTGTCCTCATGCTCACCGCACTTGCTCTCTCCGTCTTTCCAGCTCACTCACACTATGCGTGAGGGATCTCCCGACTAGTTCAAACGATGGAATGCAGTGAGGGTGAATTAGAATTGCAGGGATGCGAAAGACCGAGGCAAAAGGGAGGTGGAACGGAGAAAAAACAAGACTTCCTACCCAGATATGCAAGGTGTGATGGCGAGCACGTTAAATCTCCTAGCTGGGGGCCCTATATTTCAGGTTTATTTGGACTGCTTTATTTCGGAATTGATAAACTTTCTCATTCCAAGCCAACCGTGGTTTCATTCTTCTTGAGTTCCCTACCCTTCACTTCACTTGCCTATTTAACTCAAGCATTTTGTCGTTGCATGACGCATTAATTAGTGTTTTAGCATAGTTGTGAATGTGTCTGCGTGAAAAATATCTCTGCATGCATGAATATTTACTATTCACGGAGCTTGCAGAGCATAAAGCTATGTGGAAACCAGAGGGCGGGAGTGTCAGAGAGTGAGAGAGAGGAAGAGTAAGGAAGACTGAGGTAAGGGTAAGGGTTTTGTGGGACGGTAAAGTTGATGTGTGTGAAAAGGGGACGCTGGAGAGGAGAGAATCGAGGGAATGAGGGAGGGCGTGAGAGAGAGAGGGAGAGTAAGATGGATGTGCTGCTGTTACGGATGGAAGGTTGTCTGTCGGGCGGAGAGTAGAGAAGAGAACACACACATACTCAGTGACTGGCTCACACAAGGGAGGGGACGTTGAAGGATGAACGGAAGAGACAGGCACCGCAGAGCGGAGGAGGAACGGGAGGTGGCGTGAAAGCCTCAGGAGATGAAGAGGAGAGAGGGAGAGTGGAGGGAGATTTCGGTTGCGAGAGAGATGGGGGGGGGGGGGTGGCAAAAAGGAGACAGGAGTCGGGGAGGGAGGATGAAATGAGGGAAGGGGACATGAGGGGTGGAAAAGCCTTGAGTTAGCGAAGCAGGAGGATGTACCCTTTAGGTACAAGATAGCGTAAATGTCGGGAGTTTTCAGTCGAAATTGGGTAGAGACGGGGAAAGTCGGCAAAGCGGTGCTTGCGAGGAGGAGGGCGGTGGATATTTCTCTCCGGGTCTCCCCCACCCATCTCCCACTGCCAAGGGAAGGAGTTCCAAGGAAGTAGCAGTGTGGGAGGATGTCCCCTGCGGGTTGAAGGCAAGGGATCGGTTCCCGCCTCGGGATGAGTTTTTCTGCGTAGTCCAGAGAGCGAGTTGGGGTGAAGGGAGAGGCAAGGAAGGGTGGCAAGAGATGGAGTGATGGATCTTTCCGAGGTTGAAAGTGTTGCGGTATGGGAAGAGAAGAGGGGAGAGGGGGGAGAGAGTTGAGAATATAGTGGATGGATGCTTTGTTTTATTTTTGTCGGAAAAGTTTTCTTTCCATGCTTCCTTACTTTCTACCCTTCACTCGGTTCCTCCTGTCCCCAAACACTTGAACTCCTCCTCCTTCCCACGATCATCGGTAAATATCTTGGATGAATTTGCACTGATGTAAAAGTTTTTTTTTGGTTGAGAAGGAAACATTCACATAGCAATAAGGTGTACTTGTCAGTAATGTCAACTTCATAGTGAATCTATGGCTTTGTCAATAAAAAACATGATTATTTTTTATCTTATAGATTTGATTCTTCTCGGAGAAAAGGATAAATTTTGTTCAAGGAATCAGTTTGGTATTGGTTGATAGCACTGTTTTTTCATGAATTCAGTGGGTGAATTTTTAAAAAATTAATAGCTTGTGACGATTCTTGCTCATAAGGTTTGCGAAATGATTTGTTGACTGGCATACTACTTTTCAGGAACAGGAAAAACATACAGCATGAAAAGCTTGCCACTGTGGTGAATCAGAGGCACTAGAAAATTATTTCAGGTGTTCAATGGTGACTGAAAGTTGTGTGGCTGGATTATTTATATTTGTGTAGCACGGGTAGTATCCTAAACTTCCATGTCAGCTTCAATCTGATACCGTGCCAGGATTCTAGGTTTTAATGCGAAAAAAGGAAATGCTAACTCCCTAGTGAATACCACTCGTTTAATATTTTCATGGAGGAAATTGGGATCTCCGATTATTTTTGACCTTACATGAACCGAGTTTTAGTTTTGGGAATCATAATCACGTATTTCGCTGAGTGATAATTCTTCTAGTTTACCGTGGTAGGCAGTACTTATCCACCTTTACTGGGTGGCTAACATTTACGCGAGACTTGAAAGCGATGGTACTCATTCTAAACTGATGTTCATCAAAGTTATATTCATTCGAATTGTCCAAGATGAATTAGAATATCTTGTGGGCGTAATTGTAAAAGTACCAAACTAAGAATGTACAATTTTGGGCAAGTTTTTTTTTTAGATAAGATAAGATATTCAGTAGGTTTCATGGAATTAAAAGACATGCCGTCATTACAATTTTTGTGGTATTTGCTGGAGAGTATATCGTTATTTTTAACAATCGAATTTTACCCTTCTGTACTCCTTTTGACTGAAATTACTACTCTTTTCCGCGAGTTATGACTAGATTGACGGTCGCTTAGGGGAAACGGGGAATAGTCCAGTTAAAAGCTAACTTGTTATTGTATCTAGCACATGCGCATGTATACTTATCTATTCATGCATAAATACGCACACTCGATCATTCTTCCATTTTTTGTGAATTAAAATATTCGAAGAAAAACGTGATAAACATTAAACATCCTAATATTTCTGGGCATTCTTGATTAATACATGATATGCGTTTACTGATTAAGTGTACATAGTGCACCTAGCTACGAATTGATGATCTTGCACCGCTCGATTGGAATTCGACTGCCCCGAAAGCCGATCTTAACAATTCTACGTGCATTATATTCAATACATAGTGATTTACATCACATCCATTAGGATCACTTTCTTTTCCCCTTTTTATTCTTATGGCTTAGCTAGCTAATTATCAAATATGCCCAAACATTTTCTCAGAATTTCCCTTTTTACCCTTCTATGGTATCTTCTCCATCTCGACTGCTCATGTAGTTTCTCAAATACTCACCTAATGCCTTACTGATATGATGAGCCTTCTTTTTTATTACTTATCTGTTCTCAATTGTGACGAAATTTTGGCGTCATATTCTCAGAAAATCCAGATTATTTGATTTAACACACTCAACGCGGATGCCTTGAATTCAAGGCATGCCTCGTTACCCTGGGAGGTGGATGCCTTGACGTCAAGGCATGGGGTCCCGTTATGTTCGTTGCTAAGTAAAAAATTATTATTATATTGCAAAAATTTTGTTTAAAGCATTTATAATAATGTATTTATTCATACAAAAGAAAAAAACCTTTCGCACATGAATACTTTTTCATGAAATAGGCCAGCATTGAGTGTGGAGTTCTTGGAGTCTAAAATATCTTGGTATACACTGGTTTTTGAGGCTGATAGCTCCTGTGATAGTGCGACAGTGTTTCATTGTGGACGTGCTCCTTCAATGTTATTTCCGTAGAAAATTATTCTTATTCTCAATGATTCCGTATAAAATTCTCAATGGTATAAATCCTGCATGTTTATTGTAGGAGCCTAATGAAGAGTATGATCATCATCAATGGTTAAAAAATCGTAGGATGGGTTTGACACAGCTTTCCAATCAATTCTTGTATCGGCCAACCTTATCATTGTGACGCAATTCTTCTCTTTTACATCCTTCACAACCTGTTCCATGTATCTCATACGAGGCCTGTCTTTTCCAATCTTCCCGATCAATTTTCCCTCGACGATAGTCTTCATCAGGCCATCGTGTCTCAAGATATGGCCAGTTAAGTTGTCTCTTCTTCTTTTTAGAGTTGTCAGCAGACTTCTCTTTTCTCCCACTCTTCTTAGGACTTCCTCTTTACTTACTCGGTCGATCCAATTAATGTTCATCATTCTTCGATAGCACCATATTTCGAATGCTTCTACCCTTTTCTTCTCCGCTGCTGTCATCGTCCATGCCTCACTGCCGTAAAGAAACATGCTCCATATATATATTCTGATGAATTGTGTCCTTACTTCTACGCTTGTATTTCCAGATGTATATAGATTCCTCTTAGAATAGAATGCCCTCTTTGCCTGGGCTATTCTACTAACTATTTCTTTCTTGCTTCGTCCGTCGTTGGTTACTCGGCTTCCTAGGTAATAGAACTCTTTCACCTCTTCCAGTTTTTGTTTTTCTAGTTTGACGTTGGTTTTGGCCTCTTCTTTCCCACTGCACACCAATATCATAGCCTTCTTCTTATTTATCTTCAGTTGATATCAGGCCATTTTCCTTTCCTTTGGTTAATAGAATCTTGTTCAGATCTCTCTGTGTCTCATCTATGAGTGATATGTCGTCAGCGAATCGCAGCATGCTTATTTTTTCTCCGTGGATAGTCACTCCAGAAGACTTCTCTATGATTTCATTAATGGCTTTCTCGATGCAAACATTGGAAATTATGTAAGAGAGTGCATAGCCTTCTCTCACTCCTTTCCTTATTATCGCCTCTTCACCGCTGGACCCAGATTTAATCACAGCTACTTGGTTTTTATATAGACTATGGATAATTCTTCTGTCTTTGTATGACACTCCAATTCCCTTCAGAATTCCCAGCATTGAATCCCAATCCACGTTGTCAAAAGCGAGTGTATGAAATGAAATTCATATGGTGGACAAAGCTTACTGGTGATTTAAAAAAAATCCTGTTCTTGCACTGGCGGAAGATATTTCTCGAAGAAATATCATTTACTTACCCAGTTTAGGCCTTGAAAAGTTGATGCTCGGGAATTGTCACTCTGTCATTAACTTATCGGAAAACTTAGATTTGAAGCTGCAAGTGTTAAAGGATGAGTTCGAGTCTGTTGAAGTAATCCCTTGCATTTTTTCTCATAGTCCTCTTATGAGTGCACTCCCCAAAAGTCTATTTTATCCATTTTGCAGAAATTCTTTAGTGGTTGAATGAAGTATTATTTTTGATTGATAATAACATTTCTCACGGTAGGCTTCATCATCATCATCGGTCAACAATTCTAGGATTGGTTTGACGCAGCCCTCCACTCGATTCTTCTATCGGCCAACCTCTTCATATTGACATAGGTCCTTTCTTTTGCATCCTTCATAACTTGCTCCATATACCTCATACGAGGCCTGACTTTTCCATTATTCCCGTTCACTTTTCCCTCCACCATTGACTTCATCAGGCCATCGTGTCTTAAGATGTGGCCTATTAAGTTGTCCCGTCTTCTTTTTAAGGTTTTCAGTAGACATCTTTTCTCTCCCACTCTTCTTAAGACTTCTTCGTTTGTCACTCGATCGATCCATTTTATCTTCATCATTCTTCGGTAGCACCACATTTCAAATGCTTCCAGCCTGGACTTATCTGCTGCTGTTCTTGTCCATGCTTCGCTGCCATGTAGAAGAATGCTCCAGATGTATGTTCTAATGAAATGTTTCTTCACTTCCGCGCTTGTATTTGCAGCTGTAAGCAGAATCTTCTTTTGGTAAAATGTCCCTTTTGCTTGAGAGATTCTACTGGCAATTTCTCTTTTACTTCGTCCATCGCTGGTTACTCGGCTTCCCAGGTAACAGAAATCTTCCACCTCTTCGATTTTTGTTTTCCTAGTTTAACATTGTCTTGGCTTCCTTTCACCTACTGTATACTAATACCTTAGTTTTCTTTTTATTGATCTTCAGATGATATCTGGTCATTGTTCTTTCCCTATTTTCTAGTGTCTTCCTTAAATCTCTTTCAGTTTCTGCCATAACTTTTATGTCATCTGCGAATCGTAGCATGCTGATTTTCTCCCCGTGGATATTCACCTCCGGAGACTTTTCTTTGACTTCTTGGATGGCTTTGTCGATGTACACATTGAATAATACGGGAGACAGTGCACAGCCTTGTCTCACTCCTTTCTTTATGTTTGCTTCTGTACTGCTGGGTCCTAATTTGATTATGGTCAACTGGTTTTTATACAAGCTGTAGATAACTCTTCGGTCATTGTGTGATACTCCAATTTCTTTCAGAACCTTTAGCATCATGTTCCAATCCACGTTGTCAAATGCCTTCTCCAAATCTACGAATGCAACAAAAGTCGGTAGATTCTTCTCTATTCTTTTCTCTATATCTCTATTTGGCCTGAGGGCCAAAATTACTTATCTTGTGCCCTTGTTTTTTTCTGAAACCGAATTGTTTCTCATCCAGGAACTCCTCAGTTTTTCGTTCTATTCTTCTATGAATGATTTTCGTCAATATCCGCGAGGCATATGTCGTCAGGTTTATGGTCCTAAAATGTTGATAGTTCTCAGCCCTCTTCTTTTTGGCAATAGGGATGATGATGTTCTTCTCTAAGTCCGTGGGTGTCTCTCCTTTAGAGTACCTTCGCATATGGTTTTGTACAGCTGAGTAAATGTGTTCTCTCCGGAATTTTTCTTAGTTCGGCAGGAAAATCATCTATTCCCGAAGCCTTATTTATCCTCAGATCCCTTACAGCTGCGTCAAATTCTGATCTTAAGATTGGGGCTCCCAAATCATCCTTATCGACTTTATTTTCCTCTTCGATTACTTCCACTGTAAGATGTCTTGCATTTTATAACTCTTCCAAGCATTCATTCTATCTCTTCACTTTATTGTCATGCTCAATTAAGAGTTCTCCATTCTTGTCCCTGATGCTCTTACATCTTGCAGCCCGTTCCTTGAAGTGATTTCTCACCCTCCTGTAGGCAACTTCCACTTTTCCTTTTGCGAGGTTGCTTTGTACATCTTCCCATGGATCCTTAATCCACATTTCCCTTGCTTTTCTCGCTTTACGGTTTATTTCATTCTTCCATATTTACCTTCGCCAACGACAGCGTTCCAATGCCCTAAAATAATTAGGTTTTCTTCTCCTTTTACGTGCTTTATTACTCCCGTGATATCCTCATGGACGTCTTCCACTTCTTCATCTTCGTAGTCCCACGTAGGCATGTAAAATTGTACCACGATGGTATCTGTAGGCTTGGTCTCAATCTTCACCATTATAATCTTCTCACTGTACTGCAGGAAGGTCTTCACGCGCAGTCCTGCACTCTTCCTGAGCATTATGCCTACTCCAGCGTTGCCTTTTTTGATCCAGCGTGAATAATTATATAACTTCCACTCCAGATGTCTCCTTCTTCGGGCCATCTCATTTCACTGATTCCTAATATGTCGAGGTCCATTCTTTGCATTTCCACCTTAAGGTTCTCCAATCTCCCGCAGGTCCGAAGTGATCTCACGTTCCGCGTTCTTACCCTAAAATGACTATCAAACTTGACTGATGTACTCTCTCGGATTGTCCCCGCCCGGATATCCGAATGGGGGACTATTTTACCTCCAGAATATATTATTGGAGAGGGTTCCATCACTTCATGTTAAGAAAGAAAGGAGTGGAGTATCTGTGACTCCTCGGGATAATAATGTGGTGGTTTCCCCTTGCCTTCCATATCGCAGTACTACAGCCGTTAAAGTAAATGTTGCCACGCCTGTAGTGAAATGAGTGTCGCTGTACCGACCACTGTGGTCTCCACCTTCACTGATGTGAAGAAGAGCTGCTGCCCTCTCCTCCCGGTGCTAGGAAGCATAATTGTTGGCGGCTCCCGTCCCCAAGTCACGGCATCTTCGCTGGTTTCTGTGTCATTTAAAGGCCTGTCTTACCCAATGATAGACCAATACTCCCTCGGAATGCCGCTGCTTTTTGTCCACGACTGCTTATTCGACGAGTTAACTCGCTTATCTCGCAGCTATCCTCCATATCTAGAGGTCGACCCACCATCCGCAACCCGGTGGACGGACTCAGTGGCTTTAAGCTCAGTCCCGAGACGGTAGGCTTAGTGAAACATTTTTCTGCTTTTCTGCATAACTTAAGTAGTTGTCTCGCTACTAAAGCAGTAGTTTTCCTCCTTCCGGGAAGATTATACGTCAGTATGATCGTAGATTCTAATGGTAGACACGCTCTCAGAGAACCTACTATTAGCCTCTGAAGGATGAAATATTTCGGAGAAACGAGAATGTAGATACTTCAGAGTTTAATTCTCTCATTAATCCAATTCTCATGTGGAAATTCAAAGAATTTGCTTTGTCATTTCTAACCAGTCTTCAATTAGAACTTTGAAGCCTTTAAACTTGCTTTCTTTTATTTATACAGTATAGTTGCGTGCAATAATCTCAATTTAACGATGAAAACCTTCAAAATATTTTCCTTATTTAACATCTCGATGCAATCCGGTGAAGTGAGTAAATTCATCTTATCAGCGGACTTTTATTGAGTACCCTTTGCCTGTTTATAATTTTAATAATATGTATTGTGTTAATATTTTTTGTTTATTTTGACGAACACCAAGTTGTACAAAACTCTAAAGATAATTCGGCTGAAGAATTATTTTTTGTATAGCTATCTCATCATCCCATTGCCTTGCTTTGTAATTATATTAGTTAATGTTTTTGCAAGTATCTAAAAACATTTTTTGCTGAAGGTAACGGTGTCCGGCAAGGCTTTGGAAGAACTTCAAACCCTAACACTCGACAAGTTCAAGTGAACACTCAGGCACTGTTCCACAAAAATTTGTATTGCAACATGCAACGAGTTTCAGCTGTTAAGCTGAATTTGATGATGAATTAACAGCTGAAACGCGTTGAACGCTGCAATAACATTGTTTGTGGAACAGTGCTATCTTGTTAAGTGTTTGAGTATTTTTTGCTTGATTTTGTAGCTTTAGGTTTGTGATCTTGCATTCATTAAAAAATGGCAACTCCTGATAAAATTATTGTTGAATTTAGACTCACCTACCATGTATTTAGCTGGTATTATCATGACTTTCCGTAGATTAAAATTTAAATGATTGTTCTACCCTTATCTTTGTAATTGGGTGAGTACACTATATTGACACGGAAAATGTCCACACTTTAATAATGCCCATTGGACATGGATACAGTTCTAGCATTAACTTTATTAATGTGATACTGTACTCTTTTTATCTGAAATATTACCTTGGAATTAGCTTCATATTCGCCCATCACGCAATAAAAATGGTATTTTACACTTGGTGGCATTTTTAGATTTCCTTCAATGCATATAATTTCCCAATATCATGATGAAGACTTCGTTTTGTGACGAAATTAGTGGAGATTAGGAAAAAAAGTGAAGATCTGTTGATTCCACCCCTGAAAAATTCGGAGACGGAGGGGCGGGGGACTCATGAATACAGGTATTTTGAAGAAAGCTCGTAATTATGCAACTCATTTCAGAGGGATAGGGCATAGCCATTTACCAGCTTGAGACTCGAGTATTGATTCTGACGTAAGAGGATGGAGGAGTAACGTGAGAGGAGCGTAGATCACGAACGGGACATTGGCCTCACTGTAAGAATACCTGACTGATATTGAGGAATTCTGTCCATACTACTTTTCTGTACAGCGAGAAGCATAAGTTGGAGACACATGCAAATAATGCCTTCTTCCGCATTCCCCGGGTTTCAGAGAAACAAAAATGTTAATGAATTTTGTGTTGTATATTCATTACATTTGTTCACTATCTCAAGGGTCATGGAGTAGTTACCCGTCATTTTTACAAAATTTGTGAAGTCATTTAAGATCCGCGGTGTCATTGCGTAGAGTTCCCGGAGCATGGCAGATAACAAACTAAAATTTTACACCATGCCTTCGGCGGAAATGTTCTTGTGAAATACTCATTTTTTCGGGATCTATTCCGCGATTTTTCATTTTATGAATACATATCGCCAGCACTTCTGTTGGTTTCTTCATGCTTAGGTATAAAATTCATTCAGATTCAAGCATTGTGGTCCAAATTTGCTGATACGAAAATTATTTTCAAATTTGTGTTGGGTGAAAATCCGTTTTCTTGGTTATATACTTTTTACTTAGCCTCCCTTATTAACCTTTAGAAATAGAGGGCCTCTTTCGAAATTAATTTCCCTCCTTCCCTCTTGAATTTGTGTGTAGGACCAGTCCAATGGTGTGTTACCATTGCAGGCATATGGGCATTTATTTTTGATTGCCCTTTCATGTTCTGGGGGGCGTGCGACTGTGATTGGGGAGAATTCTCACGTAAAATCTCTAAATTTCTCTCCAAGCACTAATTCGTGTCCAGATACAGATATGCTAATAATACAGTGGAATTCCTTCTAAATTCCAAAGATCCAATTCCACAAAACCTTTATGGAGTATTGTGTGAGATGATATGCAACATTGGGTACTCTAAATCGGTGAGATCTGAAGACCTTTAAAAGCACGTCTCCAGGAACATAAAAGGGTTATTAGAAATAACAATTGAGGCATTTATATTATTAGCATGCGGCATCTACTGGCCCAAAGTACAACTCAACTCGAAAGGAGCGATATTAATTTAACAAATACCCGCTATTTCCCCTGATCGATAAGTAAGACCATAGAAATAGGAAAATGATCTAATAATCTCAACCGATGAGACAGTTATACATCGTCACTAGTCAGCAATCCTACGATTGATTTAACACAGCCTCCACTCTGTTCTCCTATCTGTTAACCTCTTCATATTTATAGAATTGTTCTCTTTCATGTCCATCCTTTTTCCATATGATCCTTTTCACCTTCATTTTCCTCTTCGATTATCTTTGCGCAGAGGTTACTTCCATGCCACTGCTGCAGATATTCGTTCCATCTCTTCATTAGATCTCCAAGATCAGTTAAAAGTTCTTCATTCTTGTCCCTAATAGCGTTACGTCTTTTGGCGTTGAAGTGGTTGAAGTCTTTGAAGTAGATTCTCACCATCCTCCATGTAATGTTTACCTTCCCATGTGTGACGTTGCTTTTTAATGTTTCTTTGTCGTTCTTTGTTTCTCTTGCTTTTCTCTTTTTAAGGCTTATTTCATTTCTTATTCTTCTGTAACTGAAGGATTTGTCCTTCAGTTTCCGCATTCTTGCATCTATCCGACTATCATTCATTTGCATTCCTTTAATTTTACAAATGTATGGCATCTATGTCGACTATATAGTTTCGGGATTCCACGGAGACCTCTAGGGCGAAGTTATTTTACGTCTAAACGGATTCAATAAAAAAGAATTTTCCCTAAAATAAAGATTTTAATAAAAGCCTAGGTTTCGATGTAATACATCATCTTCAGGCTTATTAAATCATCTGCATCCTGAAGATGGTATATGTCGAAAACGAGATGTTGGTAAACTTATTTGCGGAAAACTGCATTTTCAATTGATCTGTCAAAATGTTTAAAACACTGCACTTGGCCTGATACCTCCTTATTCATTATTTTACGTTGTTTATGAAAGAAAAGCTTTATGACATGGCTGTCTAACAAGAAACCGCGTTTTCACACTCTTAAAATTACCATATTACAATTTAAAACCATCGCCCTACATTCTAACGAATCCGCCCCTTGGAGATTTTAACGTTTGTCAATTTTTTAGAGTGTTATCTTAAGTGTTGATTGATGAGCTAAGCCTGTGAAACTAATATAACTTTATAGCTTATGTAAAGATACTCGGTGGAATATGCTGCTAGCTTTGGGCAGCTTTGAGTATAAAACATGGTATCCTGGCAGTTAAGATCACATTAATATGGGCAGGTATCCCATGTCATCGCCCAGAAGAGCTCGTTCATGCGAAGAAATGACCTTCATAATTATTTTCGCTAGAGCACTATGCTTCGGTGGTATTAGATACTATTTTTATCTTTTATTAGCCCATTGATTGAGCTGAGGCGAGGTTCTAAAGCTCAAAATATTCTTGAAGATCCTATACGTGACAACCAGCCCGGGATTATTCATGCATCGAAATTCCCGTAAAATTATACATAATGTGCTATACTTCAGTGCGTAAGTGTGATGGCCCACTAATCTAAGGTGGTTTGATCAGTTAAGTTAACATATTGGTTGGCATCAAATACGGATTTTTTATTTTTTAGATGCGTATTCTTTCCTGATACTGCTGGCCTCTAAACAAGTTAATACTTGAATCCAAACCTGGGAGATTCTAAATAATGGCATCAGATCATATTTTATCAAATATATGATACCCATAACGCTGAATCCTCTCGATTTGAATCAGCAGTTTCTGTATTGGATAATCACTGCAGAGTGATCCATTTCTTTAATTATGTTGGTATAATGGTAGAGAATAGGGTATTGAGTGGATGAGATAGGTATACTTATCGGTAGTCATCAATCTTAAGATTAGTTTGGCGCATCTCTCCACTGTGTTCTATCGCTATCTTGTTCACATTTATATAATTCTTTACTTATATTTCCTTCAATAGCTACTCCAACTATCTCATTCGAAATCACCTGTTGGCATTATTACCATTTACATTTCCTCCGACGACTGTCATTATCACACCATCTCAAGTGTTGTTTGATGAGGCTGTCCCGTCCTCTTTTTAAAGTTTTCTGCAAGCTTCTTTTTTCTTCCTAGTCTTCTCAGGATTTTTTTTCTTACTCGATCTTTTTTTTTCATCATATACTGATATTTGATATATCATCCAAAAGAGGAAGAAGGAGAAGGAGGGAATTGACCTCTGAAGTTACGGGTGTCTATCACCGAAACTAATCTCAGTAAGATATGCATAATACATTTCAGAAACAATTTTGTCTTTTATGACGTAATGATTTTAATATAAAGTACATACTATATGGTGACACCCAAAAAGGATATTTATAACACTTGGGCAAATATTGTGCTTATTTCTCGAGGCATGAGGTCCCTTTACCTTTTAATTAAGAGTTTTGAATGCGAATAAGGTAATCAATTTTCATCAGTTTTAACCCTCTACATAAAACTTTTTCATCATTATAGGAAGGTGCACTCATTACTTTTTTGACCAATGTTTGAAGGATTAGGCAACGATTGTGACATCTAAGATCTGATGAGAATGGCGGGGAGTGCTTCTATGATTTCTGAATCCTGAATTCTGGTCGTGTAGTGAATTTTTACCTACACTGTAGTTAAAAGAGTTTTTATGCAAATGATTTATATAAGTAACCGGTAGCACTGATGAATTGGCCAAATTTACTAATAACTTTCCAGTGTTGACAGAATTTGATTGGTTATTTTATTGGCTTATTTATTAATCTATTGTGATGGGCCTCTTGTGATTTAGTAATTTCAATATAATAGATTCTGAAAATTCATGAATTTAGGGACAAACATTTCCGCAATTATTTGGAATTTAGAAAGTTAGAGAGGTATTACTTCATCCTCTATGCATCAGCAAGGCTGAGAAATAAATGTTTTAAATGGGTTAGGTTTAGAGATAACCCAAGAAAGAAATGAATAAGAAAACAAAAAATGGGAAGAATTTATTAAGAATTTAATTAAGGTTACACAGAAACGAATGACATTCTTAAAGACCACGAATTTATACATAATAAGCATCCTGTGTCCATTTCAAGTGGCCCTAGGTCTAAGCTTCTTATGCATCAATATTCTGGCGTTATTGAAATTCAATAAATGTAAAGATGAACCGTATGAGGGCATCTTGATATATTTCAATAAAGCTTCATATCTGTTGAATTGAAGTTGCATATTTTATTCTGAGGTTCGTAATGTATTCTAATAACTGTGTTATAATTTGGATTACATTAATTTAATTGAGTTCCTTTCAGTTACTTACCTGTCATGTGATTCTTTGATTTTGTCTTTGAAAAAAGCTAGCATCTTTGCTAAATCATTAGTCAAGTCTCTCTGCGTCATAACTAGATAAAATAAAATGGTACAAATATTGGGAGTGGCTGTGAAAATGTTTCCCTTAATAATTTTCGGAATGAGCATTTCGAATATGTATGTACTTGTTTTACGTTTAATTTTATTCCATTCAAATTAAGGGTTCTCATGCTATTGATTAAGCAGCTTTTTTGGTGTCACTTTGAAATTTAAGATTGATCCCGTAGAAATTTAAAAATGTTTTATTTGATTTTCAGTGTGAATGAATGCGCTTTACCGTATTTTAGAATAGATTGATAATCGGCAGCGTGCCGTTGATAATGAACAATGTGGAAAAATTATAAGCGTGAAATGTTATAATTTATCATTTAAAAATGTACGTTATCTGATTAAGTAGTCGTGTCGTATCAGAAATAAACTATGTATATCCAATTAAGTGTATATGAAAGGAAAATTTACTTTCATGCACCGAATGTATGTCGTTTGTTCTGCGAAGAATCAGAGAAAGACGTAGGCTTAACATGATCTCATTATTTTCTCTACTTTGAGGAAGGAAAAAATCCTGCAGCGTTTAAATGATAGCCTTGTTTTCACGAAAAGACTTGTCTTTCTTGTCTCACGCAAACGACACCCGCGGATTACCAGCAAAAAATCTGCCTCAAGGGACGTGAATGAGAAGGAAGAAAGAAGTTTGAACTTGAATAAGTTTCCCTTAAGTCTTAAGGAGAAGAGAGAACCCTAATAAATTATTTCACTCCACTCTCGCTTTTTGCACTCACTTCAAAAGCCATTTCAATTTTCGCGCCCTTTTTCTCCTCCCGACTAGCAATTTGCCGCGCGATTTCTCGAGCAACTTAATTACAACGAAAGAACGACTTTTCCGCGGAAGAAGGCGCGGGAGAAAACTCCTCTCTTTAAATCCCAATCTGCATAAATATTTCCCCTTTTCTTCTTTTTCTTTTTTTTTTTACTCCTCAGTCGCCTCCCCACCACTCTCCGTAAATGACGACTCCACCTATCCTCCCCCACAGCTCACCCATCTTCTCTGCCTCCACTACCACAGCCGCGGCACCGCACTCAATAGCTCTTTCCATTTAAACTCACTCCCAGTGGATAGATGGCTCTCACTATTAGTTTCTTCACTTTTCGCTAACTACACATCCATTCTCCTATTTTCGTCTCTCATCCTACCAGCAGAGTCGGCCCTCGTTCTTCCTCCACATCCTCCTCCCGCCCTCCACTGCATCTGTCTTCCTCCAACTCCCTTCCCCACTCTTATCCTCCCAGCCTTTCTCCCCCAACTCCCGAGATCCTTTCACCCCTCCCCCCTCTACAACAACCACGACCACCTTCTTCTCTCCCCTTTCCCCGCCCACCCAGAGTTCTCTCCCCCACCACGGTTCTCTCCCATAATGGCCGTCACGTTTCCCTTCTGAGCATGCGCACTGCCTCCCCCGTTGCCGTGGGTCAGTGTTTTTGGCACACAGACTCACACACACGTTTACACACACACATACACCCACATATAAACCGGCTCGCACAAGAGGCAAAGGCGGCTTTTCCCCTCTCAGCTCCCAGCAGCTACACTCCCCATCCTCCGTTTCACCCCCCTTCCTCCGCCTCCCACATCTCCCCTCTTCACCACTCGCCGTCAAGGTTTGCCCGCCGCCTCAACCTCTACCTCCTCCTCTCACCCTCACCCCCCTCCGACGGGTCCCTTTCTCCCCCTCCGGCTCCCCATCCCGCGGCGCCCTCTGCCTCGAATTTTTACCCCCACAATGGACCACTAGGATTCAGAACATGTCCGCCGCTCTCCCAGTAGTCTCCGCCCCTGCGAGCCCCTCTCTGCTCCCCCACATTCCCCTTTCCTCCTACCACCCCTCTCCCCTTTCCACCCTCTGTCGTTCCCCTCAGCCACCCTCCCTCCCTCCCTCTGCGTCGCCTTCTTAGATACGTCCCTCGCTGCTTGACTGTAAAGGCGTAAGGGACCCTTCAGCGAAGAGACCTGCGAACAGTGGAAATATATAATAAGTGTTACTCCTTCGTTGTACATGGGTTTCTCGCTATATACCTCTGGTTTTGGCTATGATCATCGTGAAGTACATACCTTTCCGATATATTTTCATTCTTTTCCTCTGCAATCATCTAATTCCCTCCTCATTCTTTCTTCTACTCAGCGCCCTCATAAATCTATTGTGATGGTCGAAACGCGAGATGATCGTGTCATCAGCCGTTGGGTACAATACTATTGATATATTCTTGAGAAAAATCCGTCATGTAATGTCCGTATGAATATTTCCTTTATTTTAACATAAAGGTTTAGCGTTGACCATCAGAGCATTTAAATTCGGCTTGGATATCATTCTAATATTAAACCTTCATGCGTCTTCTTTTCATTTTCCTTATCTTGTTACTGTGTTCCCTTATTGCATACGCAGAGGAAAGGATGTATTTCTTCTTCATGGGTGCATTTCATGTCACCTAATTTTGCCAAAAAGTCTCTGTTAAGTATATGCACATATCCTTTTGTTGGTTTACTTACTTAGCTCTCTGTATTTGCAAGAATAAGACCTTTTTTGATGCATGAATATAGGTAAAGCCACAGCCGCATCTATGAACTGTACAATATATGTTCAAATCCGTTTATTAATTGGACATGAACTTGAAATTTCTACAGTGAGAAAAATATGCTAATTGACTAACAAATGTCTCCTTAAAAGGAGATCTGGGAAAAATTTTTAAAATCAAAAATCATTCTCTGTTTCTTCACTTCCTTCTGAGTTCAACAACATTGCGTTATTGTTGCGTTGAGTTATTGCTTGTACTCCACCAAATCACGCACTAATTACGCAAAAGACCTCCAGTAAAGATCTAATCTTTACTAGCTATTTTTCCACTTATCCGTAAATAACATATTAGTCGGTAGCATTCTATTTCAGCTCAGACAAATTATTACATGGAACCTTGAAAATGTTTTCCTTGTGTTCCTGTCAACAGGAAGTTAGGAGATTAATTTTATTACATTATTCATTAAGTGACTTTTTGGTAACTGAGTACCTGAATTTTTATTTTTACAGCTACATTGCATGATGATACTTTATGAGTTTGATACCAAGCATTTTATCACAATAAAAAAATCTTCCTGAAAGAATCTGTTAACTCTAATGAAGTAATGAAAGATGTGCTATTCATGGACACATTGTATACATGGACACATCGGCATGGAAGTAAAAATTCTACGAGAAGTGTAAAATTTACAAATAAGCTTGAGGAAAGAAATTGAAAAAATTCAAACTTAGCTCAGTGCTAAAAGTGATATTATTTTCTCAGGAAGAAATAGTACTGGAACTTCAACTCTCCTGCGATTTATTCTATTATGTAATCTATCAACTCCAGGTACATACGGCATCTCACCAAGCTCAGTAATTTTTGCTTTTGTCGAATTATCGCCTAAAAATGAAAGAGATTCGTGCCTGGATGTTTGTCGTTAGAAATCAGTTCAGCTTGTTTATTTTCTAAAATTTGTATATATATACGAGTAAATGAAATGAAGTTGCAAGGTTTAATTGCTGAAGGGAGCCATAATTATAAATAGAATATTATGGTTTTAAAGCTGTATCTGTGGCGAAAGCTGCATAATGCATAAGATGTATTTATATATATATTTTACTCCTTTATTATGATCCAATCAGCTTATGATGCATCTTCTGTTATAAGAAGGTATAAGCCGCTACTCACTGAAAGTTTCGAAATATTGGAATCTCTGGCTGCTCTATTACCCTAATGTTCCACTGAGTGTGGAAAAAGTGTTCCAAATGTTTTCGTAGCCATTGGTGCTTTACCTTATGGCATTGACAGTTTGCATGAATGCGCGAATTCCATTTTTGAGCGTGAAGTTAAAGGAGCAGTGATTGGAAAAGACATGTCCATGTATGAATGAGATTTCTTTATTTATGCATGACATACTTCATTTTTAGTATTCTTTGTTAGTAAACCATTTTCTGTCATTTTGTTACTGCCATCGGTCTTTTATTCATACTCCACTCAGTTTCTGTCTCTCTGCGTTGGGTGATACTTCACTACAAACGTTCCCTGGCTCTCAGGTTCCATATTCACTGACCTCCTCGGGGGTTGGCAATCCCTTTCCTCCGGCCCTGTATTCATCCGGTATACCTCGGCGCCTTTTTAGACCTATTCCTTCCACCAATGCCACCGCTCAGCTACCCATCCTTGCCCTCATTCTCCTCCCAACTCCTTCCCCCTCGCAATCTCCCTCTCCCTTCCGCACATTTAGGCAACATGCCGAACATATCTGCACAAATATTGCATTTCTCCTCACGTACGGATTCCCCCTTTACACTGAAAGCTCTTCTTCTCTCCTAAAGAACCAACCTCTCCTCTTTTAGAAAACCTCTCTATTCTAACACCCTACCCCAGCACGTCTTTATTCCCACCACCTCCAACTTCGACAGCCCCTCTTTCCTTCCCTACCACTCCCGCCATTCTGCTTTCCAGTCGGTGGTCTCCATTTCTTCAGGAAAAACCCTCGTTCCTCCTGTTCACCCCCGTTTTTCTCACTCGTCTACTTCCGAGGCTTCCAATCTTTTCCCTCTTTTTGTTTATCTCCATCTCCATTCTCAACCACTCGTATTATCCCCTTCACTTCCTCCCGGGACAAGTGTGTAGCGAACGATATGTACGTTTTGAACTTTTCCATTTCTCCTGCTCTTATTTTTGCCCTTTGGCCTCTGCTTCATCGCCCCAAAATTTTTATTCTCGATTTTGGGTTTGACAATTTTCTTGCAAAACTCATGTACTCTTTCCTCTACCTTTTTATCCTTGTTTTTCGATTTCTGTTCCCCTGTTGCTAATTCAATTGTGCCTGATACCTTAAGATTTATTTTTTAACTTCTTTACTCTACTCACATTTTCTCTTTCATGCGAAGGTGATATAATCGGAGGAAATTAAATTGCATTTGACTATATTTGTATAAGACTGGTACACGCACTATTGGTTTGGCTTATTTCAATGAAGTAGTGATGAAAACATCGTCTACTATATCCAGTAAATCACTAATTATCTGGACATTTCACATCATTTATTCCCTGGCTGTAATTAACGTTTTTCTGCGATTGTGATTTATTTCGATATTAGAATTCTTATCATAGCGTAATTAATCCGAAAGAATGAATGCGACTATTTCAGTTTTGAGAAGACTTTTCACTTATTTCTTAGTAGTTACCTTCAATAATCATCTAATGTTTTTGGATAGATCGTTAAACGGAGTCTGTATATTAGTATAATCCTTGTAAATGATGTATGCAAGAGAATTGCTTCTTGACGAAGCACCATAAAATATCTTTAACCTCCAGCTATTCATTAAAGTATGTGTTCAACTCTGATTCATGATTTATCTTTGTCAACTTTTTGAAAGTACATTCTGGAAACGAAACGCTAAATTTTAGGCTAGGATTATCATTATATTCGATACATAGCAATATTGAATGCCTATGGGTATTTTTGTTTCCAGTTAAAGGAACACAGGTGTCTTTAAGTTGAAAATTGAATGTGATATTAACAAAAGAAGTGTGATAGTGAATGATACATGCAACATAGGTGTGACTAGCTTTTTTATTAATCCATGCTACAGAATTTTGACTAACATGATGGATATTACTCACTTGTATGTTAGTTTATTGATATTCTTTAACTTGTGCTAGGATTTTCATTTTCGCTCATGGAGATTTTGCTTGATGTTAAATGTATCAGTCAATGTGTTGAACTGAGAACTAGAGTCAAGTTGTGAATGATATGCCATTCGTAATAATTTTTTAATATCCCAACCATTATAAGCATCAGTGTTTCGAACCAAGATAACGCGCAGGATTAGATAATACCTACTCGTCGAATTTTGCCAAACACTTTATGGGCCCCTGCTCAGTCTATGAGACGTTATTTTGAAGTAAGTGGTATTTACATAAATAGCTTGGAATTCCTCCATGACAGTCCACGTATGTTTATTTGTAAATTATCTAAAACTAGTGCACGTACATTGATGGTGTTTTTTCATTTAAAAAATGAATGATTTCCGTGATTTCACTTTTATTTAGTTTTCATAGAAAGTAATTTCTAATGTGTCTGAATATTCCTGGCTATTGTTCATAAATCAAAAATATTAAATGTCATGGTCATGGTAACTCAATGAAAACAAAAATCACATGCACCTCGCTGATCATTCTGTTGAGAACGCCTTTCACTCTTAATTTATTATTTTAAAATAAAAGTGAGGAGATGATTTCTTGATAAGCGTTTTAATGCCTCGTAAGCTCTTGTTTATTTTACCACTTTGCGATTTCCTGTAGTCCGTTTTTTATTCTTCCGTCGCCGTGACATTAATATGGAGGGTCCTAAATTATACTCTCCCTGATTTGTATGTTATGTATGTATCTATCAAATTGCTCGCGAATATCAGCGAGCACTTCGTAATCTCCTTTGCAAACACAATACAATGAAATTTCCATGGAAATTAAGGCAGCGACCTTGGAGACTCTTTAATTCGGAAGGAAACCCGAACTTTAAGAATAAAATGAAAAGAAGTGAAGGACGATCGTTGCACTCTTCTCCCGCCTTCTCGTAAACTTCGCTCCCCGCCCCCATTTTCTTTTTTAATCCTCCTTCGAGCCTTACCCTTCTTCTCATCATCAACCCCCCGCCCTTCTCTCGCACTTCACTCCCCCCTATCACCACTCTTAACTCCGCCCCACTCCCAACCTTCTCCCCTGCCTTCAACTCTTTCCCCGTCATTTCATTTTCCGATTCCCTCCGTCGCCTCCCCCCTTCGCCTCGGAAAAATCCCTTCCCTACTCCAACGCTCTTTTCTCGTTTCCTCATGCGCCTTTTCGAGCTCTTGCCGTTCCCATCATTTAAAACAACGCCGGATCAGAGAGAAGATGAGGGGCCGGGAGGAGTGACGGCAGAGGGAGGAGAGGGAAATGGAGGTTGAATTTGCGAAGGAGAAGAGGGAGAAAAAGGTAGGACTGTGGGTGAAAGAAAGATGTTGGAAGAGGGGTGTGAGGAACGAGAACACCGAAACGATTAGCCTTGGGGGAGGTCGGCTTGGGAGCGGGAGGAACAGGGGAAAGGGGGTACGGCTAATTAAAAATTATTCCTCCCAGATGAGAAATAATGGTGGGTGAGATTGCAGAGACTGGTGACTGGAGCGGAAAGGGGTTTCTTCCCTTCTTTCTTCCTTTCTCTTCTCGCGAATAAGGAAGGCATCGGAAAGCGAGAATGAGGAAACGTATAAGCGGATCTCATGCGGAGATAAGACTTTAAAGAGGGGAAAGGGGTCACACACCAGTATTTCTGTCTTATAATGAATGAGTTTATCTTTTTGCCTGCGATTCCTTCGCCATTAACTTGATCCGCGCCGGCGGAGATTCCCTCTAGTCCCCTCACGCCATCTTGCTCTCCGCGCCGGAGGGACGCCGGGCGCCGGGGCGCCTTTCGTGGTATCTGCGTTGAAGCTGATCTTGGGCGCTTGGAAGTAACATGCGCGTGCTATTGCTGTGTGTGCTATTGATATTTTAATTATAATTTTAATTAATTTAAGTAATTAGTATATAAGTTGTTTTTATTTCATTTTTGTTATAACTGAGTAGCATCAATATTGGTTGATAACGAAGACATACTCTTTAACGAATTGGATTGTCTGGTTTAAGAATCATGAGGCAATTTTGATTTAACTGAAGGAGTAATTGAGCATTCTATCGATTTATTTTACATTGATGATTTTTCTCTCTCCGCTCACAATTCTGTCTTTTTAGATACTTGTTTTAATAACTTTCCTTTTGTCCAGTTACTCTTCATTTATTATTTTATCTCTCCGTATGCAACGCTAACAATGTGGCAGAGAAACTATGTACTTGAATCCACTATATAACATTAACTATTCTGGATATTTAAAAATCCCATTATTTGCAGTCATTTACAGTCATTTAAAATCTGAAAATAATAATTTTTTTAGATACGTAGGTATACTTGCCTTTTTTCACCTTGTTATTTGATATTTAAAACTAAAAGATATTTTGTTTCTCAGATTGTTAATATGAATGCTTAGAAAAAAGATAAGAAAGCTCTTTATATCTAAAGCTTCAGGTCATAGATTTCCTGTTGTCCGCATTAAGAGTTCTGTTTTAATGTAAGTTATCAATGTGATTCTAATTTAAGTTTCCAAGGAGATGATTTGCTAAATTTTGCATCATGTGTGGATTTGACGCATTATTTATAGTGAAAAGACAAAAGTTTCGCCGGAATTCCGTTCGCGTTTGCAGGTCAATATAACGAAATTACAGTTTTTGCTGCTTTTCTACACCGCGCCTCCTATTGTTTTTTGTTGTGATTGACCTTTTCTTCAATAATAATTTCTTCAATATTTTTCATGAATTTGAGATTTAATTACCGTATGCGCCATTTAAATTCTGTGTTTATATGATTCAAATAGTTTTTTCCTATTTAACATGGGATAATAACATTCTTTTAGTACTACTTACACTGAAGTTAATACTGTTCCTAGGCTCCCTCTAAACATACTGGGAAATAGAAAATTTGAATTCTGGATGAAACATCAAAGGGTTACTAAAGAAAAGCAATTCAGAATTCAATATAAGTAACAAATCCTATGGTTGTGACTTTTCATTGTGATCACTCACGGTTAGGAGATTAAATTGCAAAATATTCGGAAAACATTTAATTCTCGGGTGAGTGTTTCAATCTTATTCCCTAAAACCTAATTGCCACTAAACAAATGAATTGCTCAGAGACTTGTTTTATATGGCATATTCTTTTCTCTTATTTTCCAAATAATTTGAATAGTTTTTTAAGCTAAGATGCGTGTTTAGCACACGTCATAGGTATTAAATTATAGTCTAACCATCCTTTTGAGCACATCAAGTCACGGGCATTATATTAATGAAAAGTATTACTACTCCTTTTTGTAAGTCTTCGTATATTTCTAAATCGTGTGAAAATGAATCGTTACTCAGTCTTCTAGTGAACTAGTGAACTTCACTAGATCAGTGATCTAGTGAAGTTTTCCTAGCTTTGGTTTTGGTTTTTTCCGCTATCTTTGAAATCCTGGTGCTCCATCAAGGTATGAGACTGCTGAACATTGTTTTACGCTTCTCAAATGACAGTCAATGCCTGCTCTCTTGGATGAGTGGCTGTTGGCAGCGGAAAGTGAAAAATGGGACTTATATCCGTACCATTGTCATAGAGAGGCATTTCCATACGTACTGTGGCAGTGATTCTCTTGAGATCAGTAGGTGTTTAATTGAGTCACCGAATTCCATTGCGAATTTAGGGTGGAAGTCAGTGGAGACCAATACAATATCTTGCCATATTGATTTATTCTCCAATAATTATACTGCATTCTCTGATTAAGGAAATGTTTGTGATATGTAATATACTGAAGCTAAACCCACGACCCATTGCATTTTTCATGGCTTTTAATTGGTTTCGAAGCAGTAGGGGAGCTGTTATAACCAATAAATGTTTCATAAAAGGATTTTTAATCGTAGAAATGAGGGAGATGTGAATTAAATGTGGTAAGAGGGGCTATTACAATGGCAGAGGTTAGGCAAATAGACTTGGGGGGGTCTAGATGCAATTGGGTTGCCGTGAAGGAAAGGGTTCAACATGGGGGGCCGCCGTGGGGGATATCGAGGGGGAAGAGAAAAACGAAAGGGAGGACCCCGCTTGCGTTTGGGATGAGGGAAGTGAGATTTGCGGGATAAATGGGAATATTTAGGAAGGGTTGCGGCGTAGTTAGGTAAAAGGAAAAGGGGGATGTCATTTCTGCCGGGGGAAGGGAGGAATGGCAGGAGGTCGTCGAAGAGGCTGGTGGCGTGTGGGAGAGGCGTTAGGGGAGGGGCAGGACATAGGTGAAATCATGTCGAGGAAAAGGGGAAGAAAGAGAGAGGGAGAGATAGGATGGCGAACGGTGGGAGTGTTCACAAATTACCTCGATTGCCGAAGCCTTCCACGTTGACGACGGAAGTTGTCAAAACAGTGGATTGGAAAATTGCTCTAGATGGGGTTTCTCGGATGTGACTTGGTATCAGGATTGGGGAGGTGGAGGAGAGAGGTTCGGTCGGGTTATGTGGGGGTTGAGGGGAGGGAGGTAAGTCGTAAGGGAAGGGCGATGGCTTGATTTTGTGCAGTGGATTGAATGGGGATTGGCTGAGGGAGAGTGAGGGATAGGAGCGGCGGGGTGGAGTGTGCGGCACTGTAGGGAATATAGATTGTAGTGAGATGAAGAAAAAAGAAGAACAGCGGAGAAGCTGTGCACCGTTCAAATATGCGTTTCATTTTTCAATTTCTTCCACCCTTAAGACCAAGCTTTCCCCTCACTATCCCATGTCCCCCCTTCAGCACTCCTTCATTTGAATATTTTCCGGGATATTCCTTTTTTTTCCATCCAGCCCTTTATGACTCCGTCTATTTACAAAGGCGCGTAATCTGGGAGCCCGGAGGTATGGGGAGGAAGATAATCATTTGGAAAAATCATCTGAACTGCATGGTGCGCAACCGATCCGCACCTTCGTGTTTGTTTCTAATGTATGAGCAATATGAAGGCTTTTGGAATAATTTTAGACTAACCGTAAGTAGTGAAATTCAGCAGTGAATGTAAAATTCATAATGATGAAAGGGAAAATTCAGCTTCTGGACGCATTAAATGTGTTCAAATCACTTATATTCATGTGATTACAATCTCAGTAATAGCAAAAAAAGTCTCTTATGAATTAAGATGTAATGGAGGCTTGGTTGGGTTTTGGAATCATATAATTCTCACATTTGAAGTGTGATTATGGGTGACTTGGCATTAAAGTTGGTAGGCATGGAAAGGAATTTGTGGATCAGTTCAGTGACTGACTTGGGTTGAATGTGGGGGCAGCGATACATGTATTGGAAGGAGAATTATATATAATGACTGGGTTTAAATATTAACTAAAAATTATAGGTCGAGATTTAATGAAATGCCTTGTGAAGAATTAAGATATAGTGGTATTAAGTGGCTCCGAGACCTTGAGGAGGGATTATGAGAGGTGGTTGGAGACTTTTATGATGTGGATATGGAGACGGATGGAGAAAAAGCGAAATGGAAGAGCAGTGAGGTAGTAGAAAATCTTTTCAGATTCTAGGAGCACTGTCGATAACTCAGTGGAGAACGTGAGAAGATCAAACAATTAAGGGCGATACGATTCTGAAGTTAGCATGCTCAAAACGCGAGGGAGGGAGAGATTGGGTATTTACATGGTAAGATAAGAGGTAGGAAATATGACTACCTGTAGTAGATTTAGCATGGGTGACCGGAAGTTTAAGGTATTTGCTCCATAAAAAAATTGGTAAGTGGTGGGATCTAGGTTGGATTGATAAGATTTTGGGATTTACGGTAGGCTAATCAGACCTCAGCATTAACCTACTTTAAACGAAAAGACCCAAATGCTCCCGCTGTTAAGCTTCGTATCAGGCGGACAATATTGAACTTGAAGTGCATTCCACACGAGACTCATATAGGTAGGATTACTCGAAGAATACCCATCTGCACCAGCCTGTGTTCGAAACAGAGTCATCGGAATAGGAGACACACTCCAACCGCCAGATCAACCAAATTCACATGCTTATTGGTAGGGAGGTGATAAAGGAATAGAGGTGAAAAGTAAAGCAGGGCTAAGGAGTTATATAATCTCACCCCAACTCTAGTACACCAAACTGCTGTTACCAATTCATGTGTAATGTCTTAGAAGGCTTCGACTCATGAACAACATGGAAAGTAAGTAAGTAATTAAAATTTCATGTGTAATAAATATAATAATCAAAGAAAGTAAAAGATAATTAAAATGATATGGATGCCACAGACATGTGCATAGAATTGAGCATGTCCTAATTTTTAAATCACCCAATTCTTGCTTCAGACGAAGAGTTTCAAAACAAATTCTTGAAATCGATATGACTATGCAAGTACAAGATGCCTCAAGGACTTGACCGGATCATGTAAAGGATTAAGTTGTTGGTTGAAATTGACTGGCTAGGAGAAAGGTTACATTTATCTATTGCTCAAGGTGGAAATGATTACGAGGTGGAAATATTCACTTGATCGACGTTGATATGAACGTGTTAGCAAATATTTTTTCTTTCACATGCTTGTGTTTCACCGTATTTTTATAGTATTACTTTACTTAGTATTCTTCGAAATATATTTGCACTTCCATGGGTCTCATATCAAAGAGGTATTATGTCTCTACAATTGGCAGCCTCTATTTATTTCGGTCTTCAGCATCCTCTTCTGTGACCTCATCTGTCTTAAAATCTGTTTCATCTCATTATAGCATCGATTTTTCGTCATCCTGGGAGTCCTCTTCCTTCTAGACTATGTTTCCAGACTTGTTTACTCATGAATATTAGGTCTGATGACATGGACTGCCCAAATAAGTCCCTAGTTTCCTGGTTGTGTTTTTTATCCTACATGTATTCCCCTCGCACATCTACCCAAAGAATTTTTCGAAAGTCGCCAATCTTTCCTCGGTGTTCTCGTTGAATACCCTGGTTTTGTAACCTTAGAAATCGATGGCCTAATTTACCATCTACCAGGCAATTTTTAATATTTATGAGGTAGCATAGTATTTTTGGTGTGAGGATTTTATTGATAATTATATTTTCACTGAACGTAAATTAAAAAAAAAAATATTAACGTCATTATCTGGTAATTTGATTAGTTTTCACCAACCTCGCTTCACTATATTCATAAAGTATTTCTTTATTTTTATGTCAAATATATCGTTTAATTACACTGTCATAATGTCGCTAACTATATTTAAGTCACCTTTCTTGGGAAAAGACTCATTTAGTTCTGCTGCATAAATTTTTCTGTCGACTGAATATTATGTCCTAGCAAATCTTCGATTTACGGCCATTGAATCATCAATTATCACATGTGACTTGAAATTTCACGTTAATTTAACCAATATAAAACTATAAATTAGACCAGTGAAAGCAGAAAGATGCATCCTTTTCGAATGCCAACGTAGTAATGATGTTACCATTCATGTATTTCTCGCACTGAACCTGTTGAATGTGAGAATGCTAAATTCACTCCTCCAATTCATCTGCCCTCCCAGCATACTAAACTTGACCGGTGAGTGGACAAAGGTGGCCACCGTACCTCCATCAACCCTTTCGCGTCACAATGACCTTACGGCCTTTGGTGGACATTCCGGTTTTCTCTCCAAGCGAAACGCGAAATAGAATATTATCAAGAGGGTAATTTTGTCGGGGAAAGACCTTTGATGCCCTGGGGTCAGTTTTTATGGACACCTCGAAAGTGACCTCCCCCAAACAAGTCACAGGACAATGCAGCTTATCTACATGAATGAGATGACCACTTCGGGCATTCACGTGGCTGTTTCTATGCCCACATATTTCACACTTACGCGCATCTGGGCGCAAACAACTGACCCACTCGGCATGATCCCGTGAATGTTGACCCTCAGAATTCACAAGCTCCTGACGAGCACTTTGTTGTGAGGCCAGATTTGGCCAGCGGCCTTTAAATGACCGATGGTCAATCCGACCCCATCCTACTCTTCTTTAGAGCACATATAGGGTCGTGCTGTGGGTCGAATGTGGTTACAGAGTTGGACACTACCGATGGGTTAGTTGGGCTGAATACTACCGATGTATGAAATGGACGTAAGTTTGAAGTTAAAATGAGCAAAACGGTATCTTGGTATCTTCAAGGGGCAAATGAAACCTATTTGATATGTCCTATGGTATAATTTAAGCAACATCGGCAAAATCATAATTTGTATTGCACTTTTCTTTCGTTATACCAATTTCGAACATTGCGTTCTGCACATTTACGTCCAGTAAATGCATTTGATAAAACATCGGCGCACCGTATTTTGATTGTGCTGGAAGCGTCTTTTCAAAGAAACCTTTGAGATGGCCTTGTAGTGCCTGACAGCTAAATTGCGCTGAATATGTTTTCCACCACGGTCAAAGCTTTTTGATGTTTTGTACAGTACTTTTGCCCATTGATATATCATTGCAAATTTCCGCCCAAATGTTCTCCAGCTCTGATTGAAAGTTTTTATGAAGTACTTACCATATTCGAAGAAACATATTTTCTTTACTTTTATGAATGATAATTTTAAAGCATGTTTTCAAATTTATTTTAGAATTATTGGATGGTTGAACTTGATTAGGGTATTATTCTTGACCAGTTTTCATTGAAGGCCTAACACCATTGCTTGTTTCCTTTATTTTCCAGTGCTACCAGCAATATTTACCTGCTGCTTTACAAAAGGGCTCAAGGGCTAGGATGCACGAGTGCTGATTATCCAATTAATACAAAGTTAGAAAATTCTCATGAATGTTTAGGATACATTTGGCTACCGACGCTACACACGAGGTAAGCTACTTGTTTTTAGTTTGTCGAAGGTTTTATCCGAAAAATAATTATAGAATTTTAAATCGAGCCACATAAATGGAAAGTTGCATTTAGACAATGTGAGGTGAGAGATTAATAAAGCATGTATTCATAATAAAACTCAATGGTAATACTCCACACTAATTTAATAATAGTCGACCCGGGTTTCGGCAACTCAGTGCCATTTTCACTGAGTTGCCGAAACCCGGGTCGACTATTATTAAATTAGTGTGGAATATTACCATTGAGTTTTATTATGCATATTAAAAACTTCCACAAGGTTACGCCTGAAACGACTTCTTATAAAAGCCTGTATTCACATGCGCGCTGTTGAAATGAGCAGGAGTTTTGAATTACCTTGTACAAAAAGTTCAACATTTATAGATTGGTATTTTCATTCAAAACGTCGGACACAAATATGATGTCGGACAAATATGATTAACTATCTATATTTTTCAATTGATCCTTTACTTTATTACTATGCAGCACTCTTTACTGAAATAATACAAAACCGGTGAATTAGATACATCTGTTTCTCGCGTCGTGCTGATGCAATGATTTATTTAAAACTACGGAAAAAAACAAAAAAATACTGCACTTTTATTTATTTAAATAGAATTTAAGTGGTGATTGAATTTTGTATTTGCACTTCGGGTAATTATAACTATCGCAATGTATGTTTTACTGCTTTTTTGACTCTCAACCATGGAAAAGGGGAGATAATGCGTTGCAAAGAGAAACTAAGCAAGCTATCGTTTTTAAAATTTTTTTGATGTTTTGCTGGCGTTTTTTTTTTTATTAAAAATGTTTGTTTTCAAATACACCACTTCAATGGGATAAAATCCTTTCAAATTTAGTTGATAGTTGGCCATTACGGATTACATACCAACGAAAAGTACTTAGTAGCTTTAGTTTTTGTGTCATGACTCACCGACTTACGCAATTTCGGTCATTTGTAAAGAAAATAGAAGTTATATTTCTTTGATTTGATTGAAATCCGCTTATGAGGCATATTTTTCTCTTTTATAGTTTCAGGAAATTACCGGTTTTATAGACACACAATCCCTAAGGTTTTCTGTCAGCCAAACGAAAAACGTGTCATTCCGCAATTAAGACTCCTTTCTTCTATTTACTCCTCCACTTTTTTCTTTCTATTTCCCTTACGTCCGAAATACTAACGTTTTTCTTATGCATCGTCTTATTTACCCGATTATCGCTGCATTCCCAGGAATCTCCGTTTTCTCATTTAGCTCTTGGGCTCCCTCCCAATCACCCCTTTAGCTTTTTCAATTAAAATTTATTTTGTGGGGGTCCTTTCTGTATAACTGAGCATCCTTGCTCATTGCTTCAATAATGGCCGACACTTAGTGGAGCTGGAAAAAATTCGATAATTCTTCATTCATTTTTCAATCAGCATTCGCTACGCGCGCTTACGTATTATCTAGTTTAGTCAACGGCCATTACATTTGTATAATTGTTACTATAGAAATATTTCGAGCATACGGTAATAAAGATCGATAATGTAAGACTTTGTTATTAACCTGCTGATCAAAATATATTTTTGGCTTAAATTGCATAGACCACCAACGGAAAAGTATTTCCCCGTCGATTGTATGTACTAGTTTTCCTAAGCACGGAATGCTCTAAAATTGTGCGGTCTTATTGATGTATTTAGACATTTTAAAAATATTTAACCCCTTATTATTTTTTCTGCCTTCCTCGTGCTCTCCTTGAAGTTTCTCTGGTCACGAATATATGATAAGATGCTGAAAATATTTTTTCGGGGGAAGCTGTCGACTGTGGTAATAATGCATATTTTTAGGGCGTTCTTGTTTATCATATAAAAAGTGCGCTTATAAATTAGGTGACGATAATACAATCACGTGTGGAAAATCTTGTCTTGAAAAATCACTAAGTGCAGAAAGGACAAAAGCCGTTTAAAGTTAAGCCTTTTTTCATCTCACGTTAATATTTCAAATGAGCAAGCATAATATCTTTATAACAAAGCATTATTAATACATATTTCATGATTTTAAACGTATCCAAATTTCATATAAAGATATCAACGTATTTTTTCCAAAATTGAGCTAAAATAGGATTTGAAAGTAACATGTTTCATATTTGCACCAGTTTCTTTCGCCCCTTCTCTAATAATAGGTATTTCTGAGAGAGATCACGGATCATTCTCTCGCATTATCACTATCGTTATGAATATCGGAAACCCCCTGGATGTGTACTTCACTGGGTAGCCGACAGTAGCTGTCACGTTTTCGTTCTCTTAAGCTTGATTAAAATACAACATTGCCGCGAGCACGTGCGTGATGGAGATCCGTGATCGAGCCCCTGATCTTCATTTTTGTGCTCCAATCTCATTGTCAAGAATGCGCGTCTGTTTAGAAGCTTCCACTGAACGAGTATCCTAATAGTTTGACGTGGTTACGGTATTTCGCTGCCGATACTCATTTTAAAAAAAGGCACATAATTCGTTTCAACTCTGAAAAGTTCTGCTTCTCGATTAGTTGAAAATCTACCCAGCTACATTCTTTTACCAAACCTATCATATAATTTGTTTTCACTTTGATTACACTGCAAATTATGGGTATCAACTCTTTAAGGCGTAATAATATTATCCTTAATCAAGCCACCAGTCTTATCGCATCGATGCTTTTAAGCTAATAACTCATTTATTCTTCATATAGGAGCATAAATCTTGCGTTTTTTGATTGTGCTTCCTATCGTCTTACACGGCTTTCATTCCGCATTTTCCAAGAGATGTACATGCATGAGAAAATTTGTATCAATATTTACTTTGTAATATTGTGAGTTGTTCCAAAGGACCGTAGTCGCAGGACAATGAGTATCTTTACAATAATTATTATTGTTTTCTTCCCCGTTTTCCCATTTGTTTCCTTCTTAACCTACCTCTCATCCGTTACTAACTCTCCTTTTTGTCCTTCTCATCTTATCTTTTTATCCCATCCTTATCTTTTGCTTCTCTCTGCTCTTCTCTCTCGTATATTTTATTACTCCAGCCTTCTTTTCTGTTTTCCTCACCCCGCAACCCCCTCTTGCCCTCTTCCCCGACCCCTTTACAGACACCACTCGCCCCTCTCTCTCGTCCCATATCCATTCCTTACTTTCCCGAGGGAGCGTTACTGAGGTCCCTCCCTACGCGTCGGACGTGAGTTAAGGACTTTTGTGTTTAATAACGGGCTGGAGTCGCTCGTCCGTGGCCTTATCTTACCCTGCCCGTTCTCTTCTGGGCGTTTCTTCCCTCCCTCCACTTCTTCGGGTACACCCCCCCGTCTTACCCCTTCCACCCACCTCTCCCCCGCCCTCTGCGTCTCTCCGCCGCCTTCCGTCTTATAAAACTCACGCCTTCCTACTTCCTTCGACCCCTCTCGTCTCCACTTCTCTTAGCCTCTTCCATCCTCTCTCTATATGACTCCTCAACTCTCCGCCTGGCTCACCCATGCACGCAAGCTCAAAATTTCCTTCCCACTCTTTCTCCGCCTCGCATCAGATAGAAGAATGGGTTTGAGCTCATCTCTTTTCATCCTCCTTTCACCTCTTAAGAATCCTACCCCACGTCATTCTCCCACACTCTTTTAGTCCTCTCTATGCTTCTCCCCTCGCATCACATTCCATACCAGCCCCTGTCGTACCACTGTTAAGGCTATGCGGACGCTGCATGGCGCCCTTTCGAAACGACTCCTTAAGCGAGCTACTATTGCGATCCCCTTGCGAGTCCCAACTCCATCCCTTCATAATTACCTACTCCGTGTCCGCATTCTCCCGCGGTATCCGCCGCCAGTCCTTGGTGGAAGGAGAGAGTTTTTGCACGACTTGGAGATGGGGTGGGTGAGGCATGGGGAGGCGGATGTAGAGGACGGAAATGGAGATTTTGGAGGGGTGGACTTCTGGATGGGGGTGCCGCGTTCTAATCGTCCTGCCTCTCTCTCTCGCTCCCCCAATCCAATCCTCTGCTATCACCCCCTAAGCTCAGTCCTTGGTCCTCCCCATCCCGATATACCTCCCTCCACTAGCCTCCCGCCGACCCAGTGTATTGAAGTTCCTTCCCCGCCTCCTCCTCGGGCGTTGGCGTCATCGCCGCCATTACGGACGACCAGGGTCTTAGGGACCGGCGTGTTCTCCGGATGGCGAGATAGCGGAAGGAGTCGGGGAAGGAGGCACGAACCCCCTCCCTCCCGCTCTCTGGGAGGAGTCCGTCCCTCTTACGTGTTACCCCCTGATTCCTTCCTCCCCTTTATATTTTCATCCTCCCACTTCGTTCCCTACGTCCCTTTCGATATGAGCTTACCCATCCTTCCACATTTTTTATATACGCCTCCTCTTGTTGTTAGGAGAGTGTGTGGGGAAATTCTTCCCATTTTATAGCTCGTCTGGGACGAGAAAGAGAGAGGGAGGGAAGAGGGTGGTGCGAGTGAATGATAGGAAGAGAATATAGTGTAGGGGTGTGCAGAAGATTGTTGGGTGGAGGGAATTGGCGGAGTAGAAATAAGTTAGTCTGCGCAGAATCTACTCCTAATCATGGGCTTTCCTGAATTTTACGTTTTTGAAGGGCTTTGTGAATGGAGTTAAAAAGGGCCGTAATGCTATCAATGTGAATGGAGTTAGAAAGGGCTATAATGCTCAGGTACAATTGCTGATTACCACTGGATAGTAATTTTCATTACTTTTGTAATCTTTTGTTCTCTTGGGTTTGCATATAGGAGACAAATTATCGGTCAAGTTTTATCAGCAAACGCACAATTTCCTAAATAAGTACTTAATCACACAAAGAAAATATTCATACATTTGTTTTTCTCAATGATTACAAGTTTAGCACAGACGGATAGAAAGATGATTGGTTGGTTATTTAGGGGAGGCGACCGACAGCTGAGGTTATTTGCGCCATATAGGGTAGGTGGGTAATTGGGTAATGGTAGGAATTTTTAGGGAACGGAGGAAGGGTGGAGAGAAACCTGGCGTCGGCATTAGCCTACTCTTAACGAAAGGCGCCTAGGGGACCACGGCTTAACGTCCCATCCGACGGACGGAGTACTGTACTTGAAATGCCCTCCACTAGGCACTCAAGTGGGGACCGGTTTTCCACTGAAAAATCCGCCACTGCCGGGAATCGAACCCGGGCCCTCGGGATGGGAGGCCAGTACTCTAGCCACCACACCAATTCGATCCCCCGATAGAAAGATGAAAAACTAGCTTCGGTCTAGATAATTATTCGGTTATTAAAACCAATTTTTGGTTAGTTATATTACTAGTGGGTAAAAACTACTATTTGGTTAGTTATCTTTACACAGGATATTAGTTATGCTCTAGGTGGAGATTGAACTAGTGTTAGCGGACGTATTTTGCTATCCTGATGAGACCATTATATCGTGGTTACCAATAATTTTGATCCCTAAGCTTATCTGTTATTCAGACTTTAGTGAAGGACATTCATTTAAAATGGGCGGATGAAAGTCTCTATACTATTCACGCTCTCTATCTTTTTTTCTAACTATTCCTTTCCAACCTTATATATCTTCGTCATTCAAATTCCTCGGGTTCCTGCACGCTCTCTCTCTCGTCCAACTACCCTTTCCTTTTTCCTCTTCACGGGTAGTAATTCTGTGGGAGTTCTCGAAATGCGTGCTATTGAGAGGCGGATTTTGTGGGAGCGATAAGTAGAAAATTCCCGTTAATACGGCCGACGTGTATCCATGAGGAGATATAACCAATAACCAGTCAATTACTAAACTGTTTTAACCTAATGCCAGAATCTTTCCTATTGCTAGTCGTGAAATATTTTGAATTCTCTGCTATTGTCTGTGCATAACTAATTTTAATTGGCTTCTATTCTTTAGCGCTCGGAGTATCTTCTGATAATTAATTTTAACTACAGCCATCCCTAAAGTAAGTGTTAAATGTCAGTATTAGTGTTTCAAGTTTTCCAATACATCGGGTTATTTTGTGCTTTTTTCATAACTCGCCAAATGGTTTGCACAATGAAATTTGAAACTGTAATCAGCTGTTTTCCGTAAAACTCCATGGTGTCCATTCAGTGATTCACCACAAACAAACTGTGGGCGTTCTAAATGATTCATGGCAGCCTAACTCCATTTTATCTCAATTTAAAACGCAGTTTTCGTGACTATTATTGTTTTAACGATGGAAATATATCGATCCAAGCTTGTTTATTACAGAAAAGGCCGTTTGCGTAAAAAAGAATTATCCCCAGCTGATAATCTTGGTTATTGACCAAAATTACTATGCCGAGTCTATTTATTATTACGTCTAATTGTCCTCATCTTATTGGCTACATTGTAACAAAGTAAGAATGATGATCAGGTGGTGAGATATGTTGGCGCTTCTGATGGCTATGCCACACGTCAACACATCCCTTATCTTAGAATGTAACTTTTTTCTTTGAAACAATCATATCCCAATGCTTTTCCCTTTTTCTTACTCCCTGTTCACCTTATGGAAACTGTCTTATTTCCACTCATTCCAAAATCCACCTTTCCTTAACTCTAGTTCCCAGGCGACGAAACAATCTCATGTATATGTAAAAGGAAGGGGGAATAGTGGGGAGAGAGTAGATAGTGGAAACGGGTGAGGAGGTGAAGAAGAAGAAGAAGAGGGTTTAGGATGGGATGGGGTGAGATGGGATTTGGCAAATGGAGTCGGGTTAGCGGAGGGAAAGCATAAGGGTCGTAGTGGTGAGCTGCTCGTGGAATCCCTCTCTAAGGACGAATGCATTATTGCCTTTCCTTGGCCGTCTTCGGAGGAAGATAGCGGCGTCGTTTTCCTCAGCCCTCTTTGAATCTCCATCCCTTCTCTCTCTAGTCTCCCTCTTCAACTTGCATTCGTACGACAGGAATCTTTTTATCCGTATTTTCTACTTTAGTTGTGAGCTTCGATAGTAACTAGAAAATGTTATCTCTACGGGTACCGTAATGATTGAAGAGTAAATCAAAATGTTACTGAAAATTTGGAAATATCTTGCGTCTTCAGGGAGCCGTCTATATCCCGAGTTGTGTTTTATGAGTAGGTCTCATTGAGTAATCTCTGATAACTTTTTATGCTACCCGAGGGAATCTTCAAATACGCGATGTTGCAAAATCCTTGGACAGTTTCTTATTTTGCCTACCAGATATCTTAAATGGTATGCGTCGTATGTGGCATCAGATTATGCTACGCTTATTTTTATTTCTGAGATTCTTCTTCCTTGGTCATAAACGAAGAGAATATATTCTGAAGTGATGTATTCTATGTATTGATAATAGAATATATTCTAAAGTGACGCGTTAATCGGCTGAGATTTTAGTTCTGTCGATAAACCTCCTTAAATAAAGTAACGAAATAGGTATTATTATGACGTGGGTGCCAAGTGGGTGACTAATTTTAATCGAACAACTGGGTTACTTTTTTATGCTCATCTAACCCTAAATCTTTTATGACTGCTTAAAGTGATTTACTTATGTAAACTCTAAACCCTTATCAGAAATGGTTTATGCACTCTAATACAATTTCATCAGTTTGCCTGCACTGAGGATGGGAAATCTTGAGGCTATGTGAAGAGGCTACTTTGTTAAATCAGGGTGTGTCGATTCATGAAATTATTAATTCATCATCGCTCGTCAAAATTACCTGATATTTGGATGGAAAATATATGTTTTTATGTCTTTAAGTTATGGAACACCGCGTAAACGTGTCTTCGGCTACCAGAACTCCCATTGTATTTTCTATAGGACTTTGAGCCCCGCATAATTTGTTGATGAAAACTAAGAGGAACGAAATACTCGGTGGAAAATAACATTTTCATGACCATCCTCCATACAAAAGGTTCGCACCACGAGTGTAAGACGAGTATGTAATTTGAACCAATTAACAGAATTCGTGATTAGTCTAAACTTTCCTTGACGCATCTCGAATATTAATTGAATTTGGAGGGTCGAGAATGCCGGGAGAGACCAAAACAGAAACGCCTAGGGAAGGGAGAGGAAGAGAAGAAGTAAGGGAAGTGGGGTGAGTTAGAGAGATAGAGAGCTCAGCCCGACGCACCAATTTCACTAACCTCTTCGCGGGATTTCTCCATCCGAAAGTTTCGTCGCTCGCCGAACATACCAGAGAGTGAGAGGAAGAGAGACACGTACTCCTCTCGCCGCCGCCGTCCCAGCGGCCTCGAGACCCGGCGAATCCCGGCCGCGGTCCCCCAGGGAGCAACCCATCTGCCCCGCGGCCAGCCCATTCCATCCCTCGGATTACAACTTCGCCCCGCGCTCCCTATTTCCCTCTCTACCCCCGCGGCAAAAGGAGAGTGAAGCCGGCGTGTCGGGGCGGTTAGCGTAGCGCTCTCGCGGTCGCCGCTGTAGCAAACCGTGCATGCATAAGTAAGGCCCTCAGAGAGGGAGAGAGGAGGGCCTTTACCGCTGCTGCTGAAGAGTTAAAGGCGGGATGTAGTGAGAGGAGGGAATGGGAGGATAAGGGTAGAGGAAGGAAAGGGTGTTCTCTCTCGCTCTCTCCTTCCTCCCCCCATATTTATAAATGCATGTCGTCCCGCTTACCATCGTCCCTCGCACAGCCCTCCGAAGGGGACTCCCTCTCCCCTAGGTGAGCATGACGGCGGAAGGTAAAGCAGAGAAAGGATGAGAGGAAGAGAGGAGAGAGCGATGGAAAGAGTGTTGACTGGGGTGAGTCGGCTGGAGCACTGGAAGGGGAAGGTGGGAGGCGTGCACTGCAGTGTAAATGTATTCTGCGGAGGATCTTCTTATTGGGGCCCGTGCCATCCGATCCAGTTTTCGGCGCGCCGTTCATAAAGCAACCCGCCTATCTACATGGCCCGGGTGGCAGAGAACTCGGGACGCGAACGGACAAAAAAAATACGATGGTTCGAAAGGGAACCGGGGTAGAGGCATCATTGCGTCGTCCCCCTCCCGCGAGTGTTAATTTGGGGGGAGGAGGTTTTTTTGCGCGTGTGTATGCGCTGGGACTGGGGGCCCTTTTTTGGGAGACTAAAGGGAGGTAGGAGGGTTTAGACCTCTTTCCCTTTTAGGTCGTAGGCAAATGAGAAAAAGGGTTGTCCTCAGAGTACGTCGGTGTGAAAAAAACGGTCTTGGTCTGGTCCGTCCCCATCGCGCCCTCCGCCCCCTTAATTTTCCCTTCACCACACCTTGCGTCCCCTTTTCCCAGTGTGCCAAGCTTTCTCTCTACCCCTATCTCTGCCCCCGGGTGCCTTCGTCGCGTGGGGAGGGAACGCAAAAAATCGCTACATAGTATATACACATACAGCAGTTGAGTTTCCCGCCCACTTCGTTGGAGGACACCGGCTTGTTGTGTGTGCCTGGAAGGGTTGCTTGCGGCACATAAAAAAAGAGTCCATGTCCTCAAATATCCTCAGTATGAAAAGGGAGTTAGTAAATAAAGGTTTGGGAATACCTGATGAAGTAAGGGCTACCCAAGGAAACTATGATAGAAGAGAGAGGAAAATAGAAAAAAATACGCAGGGAGGCTGTAAGTGTAGGTGAATGTTACTATTTTAAGTTGGATAGCGTAAACTGAAAGAACTTAATTTTTTCCTGCGCCATGGCCCAAACAAATGAATCGGCCAGGTGTGGAATAAGTGACATTTGCGAGAGCGGTAACCGCCAGTATATTATTTACTATAATTGGTTCCCAAATAAGGAACTTCTTTGCATTGGTGATTCTGAACAGAACTTTTCAAAATTTGATTATAACAGAATTGGCCAGAATTAAGAAGGTTACTTCTTGTAATCAAACTCCTTCGGGAGTAGATTCTAGGGGCGTGCATCTGATTCTGTATCTTAATTTCGCTTAAAATAAATTAGATTAGTTTAGTCGTATACGTTAGGATGATGCCTTTATTTTAAATCCCTGCAAATGTCCCATATATATACGAAGTGTGAACATGCTCGTATTAACCCGCCCCTATGGGTCAAAGTTGTGGAGGACTTTTTTCATGTACTTTTCCGTCTGTTAAAAACTCTTTGAAAATGGGATAGGGATGAGGGATTTCTTTGGAGAAAGGAATATTTTCAAATTTTCTGGTACGGTAGATGAGACAATCAATGATGATTCAGAGAGAAGAAGGATGTAAGATATCTGTAAATGTATGTGAAAGGAAGTTGCTATACAAGTTGTAAAAACAGAACGTGTTGGGCAAGGTCTAAGAAAGACCTAGAGTGAAGTAGTCGACAAAAGGTGTTAGTTAAAGCGGTAATTAGTGATAATGGAATTGTAATATAGAATGCTAAGATTGGCTTCATACTAGCATTCTAACGCATCCCTCGGCCGGCGCTGAAAATGTGGACTCCAGGACTTAGAACTCTCGTCAGTCCTGGAAAATTCGGGTATATTGTCCTAAATTTTGTTGTTGCCGTTGGCTTGTACGCTTTCTTGTGTTGAAATGATGAACGCTGGCGGGGTGAGGAGATGAAGGCGTTGTAGGTTGTCAAGAAGACAACGAGATCCTGTAAAAATAGAGAAAGGCTTAAGCTGGGGATTTGTATTCACTGTCAATAGGAGATTAGAAGGAACATAACACAAAATAACAAAAAGAAGGGGGCGTTAAAAATGAGTGCAAAAGTGGAAGTGAAATTGTTTCCCGGTGAAGAACATTGCCTGTGGTAAAAGTTTCTCTAGACAGAATCGACTCAAGGATCTTTGGTTTGTCAAGTTAATGCGTCGGACACCACGCTATTCAGAGCCCTTTTATCGTAGACGATTTTTAGAAGGATCTACATATCTGTGTTAGCTTTCCTATTGATGATCCTAAAAAGCTTTTTGACTTGCTTTCTTAAAGAGGTAAATCTTTTCGATCAATATTTAGGTAAAAATTATCAATAGGTACTTATAATAATTTACACTTTTAATGCCAGTCTTTATTTGTGGTTGAACGCAAACTATCCACAGTCCACTATCTATCCACGCGAATTATCCACAGTCTGTATATAAACCAAGTAGCTGTGATTAAATATGGACCCAGCTGTGAAGAGGCAAGAATAGGGAAAGGAGTGAGACAAGGTTGTGCACTGTCTCCCGTAATTTTTAATGTTTACATCGAGAGAGCCATCAATGAAATCAAAGAAAATTCTTCTGAGTGACTATCCACGGAGAAAAAATAAGCATGCTGCGATTCGCTGATGCGCATATGCACTCATTGCAGAGACAGAGAGGGATCTGAACAAGATTCTAGATAATCATGGAAAGGACAATGGCCAGATATCAGCTGAAGATCATAAGAAGAATACTAAGATATTGGTGTGCAGCAAGAAAGAAGAGGCCAAAACTAATGTCAAACCAGTAAAACAAAAACTGGAAGAGGTGAAAGAGTTCTGTGACCTAGGAAGCCGAGTAACCAACGATGGACGAAGCAAGAAAGAAATAGTTAGTAGAATAGCCCAGGCAAAGAGGGCAGTCTATCCAAAGAAGAATCTACTTACAGCTGGAAATACAAGCGTAGAAGTAAGGACACAATTCATCAGAATATACATATGGAGCATGTTTCTTTACGGCAGTGAGGCATGGACGATGACAGCAGCGGAGAAGAAAAGGGTGGAAGCATTCAAAATGTGGTGCTACAGAAGAAAGATGAACATTAATTGGATCGACCGAGTAAGTAACGAGGAAGTCCTAAGAAGAGTGAGAGAAAAGAGAAGTCTGCTGACAACTCTATAAAGAAGAAGAGACAACTTAACTGGCCATATCTTGAGACACGATGGCCTGATGAAGACTATCGTCGAGGGAAAAGTGATCGGGAAGATTGGAAAAGACAGGCCTCGTATGAGATACATGGAATAGGTAGTGAGGGGTTTAAAAGAGAAGAAATGCGTCACAATGAAAAGGTTGGCCGACAGAAGAATAGAGTGGAAAGCTGCGTGAAACAAATCCTACGATTGTTGACCAATGTTGATGATGAAACGCCAACAATTGTTTAGGTAAATTTTAGGGATTAATATTGATTGGTAGGACGTGGTACTATGTTTAAAACTTTAAGTATAGGATTCCAGCTATATTATAGAAATAAAAGATTATATTCTAAAAAATTTTAAAAGACGAATATTTCCCAGTGTTTGAATGAATAATACGTCTCCTTCTATTCTATCTGCCACTTACTGCGCCATTATCATGCGTCTAGCATAATTATTTTTTATAACCTTTTACAATTTCCTAAACCTTAGACTCTTCTTCGCAAGAGCTAAATTGTGAAGTAGAAAATGATATTATCAGTCCCCTAAAAAGCTATTTATTTAACATTCACTAAGCACATTCCATTTACCTTTTTCTTAGATGAACTCCGTAAATAGGGATTACAGATGTTCCTGAGATTTTACTTACTTGGCATATTCTTCAATATGAAAACATAGTTGTAATATTCGAGGTGGACGACGAAAAAACTAATTATTGGCCCATTATAGCCTTCGGAAAGACAAAAAAATTCAATGAAAAAGATCAATGTCGGATTTTGCTATTTTTCCTCAGTTTCACTCTCAAGCCTGTCATGTTTTGTAAATACGAATAAAAATTTATTTGGCCTCCAGAGCGTGTAAATTTAAAGGGTAATGAGGAAACACAGATCATAGGTTAGAAATAAATGAGCGAAAGAGATAGACCGAAAGTGAATGGGTAGAAGGGTAATAAAGGATGAGAGTAGGAACAAGTCGAGAATGTCATAACTGGATAAAGTTAAACGGGTAAACAGGAGGGGGTGTTGGGTTGGAGGACTCATCTGATAGATTATTGGGCTAGTGAGGAGTGAGAGGGCTAAGGGTAGGTAGGTAGAGTAATGGGAATGCTGTCGTGATCGGGGATGCGTGTGCAAGGGCAGTTTCGAGAGTTTAGCACGGGTGGTGGTGGAAAGTCTCGAGATGAGAAGGAATAGTTGGGTAGAATGGAGCGTGGAGAGGAGCGCGAGATCGGTAGTTTTCATTTGTTGCTCCGATGTTGGGACTGTAACCTTGGAGAGATTTGCTGTGGGGAAAATCGAGAGATGGGTACTCGGAGGATGGGCTCACGGGTGGTAGCACGGGGGTGAATATTTCCCCTCCCCTGTAAAAGTGCGGCTCTAGCCACGGGGTGGGTAAGAGGTAGCTAAAGGATGCTTTTTATGCGCGGGTCGCGTGGGGGGCGGGGGGCGGTGTTTTGTCGTACACCCTGGCACCTGGATGCATATGCAAAAAAGGGAGCCCACGGCTCAGTCCCGCAGGAAGATATCGCGCTTGTTAGGAGTGGGAAGGGAGCGGGAGGGGTAGGAGTGGGAGAGGGGAAGGAAGGGTTGAGAGTTGAGAGAGTGGAAGGGGTTCGCGTTGGATGGATACATGGGGTGGGGGAATGCAGCGAGGTCGAACGTGCGCATCTGCCTGTCAGCCCGTGTTCTCCTTGTCCCGCGAGAGTGTACACAGAAAGATACCAAAATGAGAAGCACACATATCCACCATGCAGTTCCATACGCTCTCATTATTTCTTTTTTTGCCATTTGTTTCTTTAACCCCGACATCATTATTACAAATATCTTCGGGGAGAGTGGCTTTTAAAAACATTTTTGAGACGCGTTCGTTTACGAAAAAATCCAGAATTAGCGGCGCCGACATTCGCTGTATTATTTTTTAATTCTAGAAAGTACCATTGATTTTTTTCCAGCGCTTATTCCCGGGAGGAAAAGGATAAAATCCGTCAACGTGTAGGATTTATGAATAGATATTTTATATCCATATTTTATGTACTTATGCGGCAGGAGTTGTCAGGTGTGCTTGGCTTTAAGAACTGCAATTCGCGGTTTGCCCAATTCAGAATTTAATGATAAATGTACGATAGAACATAATTGTTCCTGGAGAATTCTTGATTCAGGAGGTATATACTTATATTGAGAATTCTTAACCCTTCATGCAGTGATAATTCTGGTGACGCTACAGAGTGCAGATTGAAACTTGCCATGAGATAATTGCCAGTTATCAAGAAACATCTTGTCTGGAAATAAGCCGTGCCATAATACATTTGGCGGTAGGAATTAGCTCTGTTCCATTAGACACTGCAGGTATATACGGTAGACCCCCAAATAGCGCGAGGTTAAGTTCCTTGAAATCGTGGCGTCTTGTAAAATCACGCTATGTGAAACAAAGAGCAAACAGGAAACACCGAGATTCGTTCCGTAATCTCAATGCCTAACGTATGGCAATACCGAGTTTCATTACTTACCCTTAACACCTAACTTGTGATTCAGGCCGAAATTCCTATTTCTCAGTAACTATGCATTTCGGAAAATAATTTCGTATTTGTACAACGTTCAGATTTGAATTTGCAATTTTTCGTATTTTTGGGAAAGGTGTCCAATATAATAAAATTGCCTTTTTCAAATAAGAAGCATGCTATTCCATAAATCATTTGAATATTTTAGGTCATATTAACAATGCAGGGCTCACGCAAGATGAAGTGAAATGGCTGCAACAAAGTATATTTAAATAAACTTCAGCACAACATTTTTTTGCCTATTTTATGGGACCACGGAAAATAGAATAGTCAGCCATTTCTATCTTCTTAGTTAATCTTGGCTAAAAAAAATGAAATTCATGATAATTTGGCTTTTAACAAACAGTGTGTAAAGAGCAGAAATTGAAAACGTTCACCAAAATATAAGTTCAAGGCAGCATCATCGGTGGATGCGCATCATGACAATCAGATGGACTGCTACAATAATATTCTTACCATTTTCTAATGTAGAAATATAATCCAATTATTCTGACAGCCGATGCACTCAAGGCTTTAATTCCAACTGAGTTGAGCGTTATTTTTCCGCGTTTTACAAATTAGCCTTGGTAGAGGATGTAGAATCTTTAGAACCCAGGCCTAGCTGTTAGCGGAGAAATGATGCCTTTTAAAACGTAATCTCGAGGAACTATGCAGTACAGCTGTTGCTCTTCATGGTTTTCTATAGCTCACAGTAAGGTGGTAAATCTTCTTTCCATGCACAGATCTACTCGACATAACTTTCCTTGTAATTCGTCCAGTGCGTTAAAAACGTCCTCAAGAGATTTCACGTTCAATTTAAGACACTTATTTTCTTCTGAATTCACTAATCCTCTTCACACCTCTATATTTTAGTTGGCCGTAATCAATTCCAATTCCAGCAATTATCAGAAACAGTTGACTGATCGAAATAGCTGCAGATTCCGTCACCTCCTTGTGACATGGATTTTATAATTCTTGTACCTCATTCTCCTGCGTGCCATAAAATCCTTGTCCTCCGTTAGCTATTGCCAGGTACGATTTCGGTGATTTCTTCTTTGAATGAAGAAAACCCAAGGAAAGTATTCACAACTTCTAAACAAAGGCTTTTCCAGCAAGCAATCAATGTAGACTCCTTCACTTCATTCCATGAATCCAATATGATGTTAATTGTATCCATGATTTGAATGAAGGCCATAAATTCATGATCAAGCAAGGGGGTTTACTTCAAACACCTGCAGCCGTCTCTTGAAAGTGCGTCTAGTGTAGTAGGATTGAAAGGTTATTTTAATTCCTTGATCCAGTGGTTGTCAATGGGTGTCGTACTTGGAGGGAGAAACAGTACTCAATGTTTTCGTCAGCATTTTGCAGAATAACTGGATGTCCAGGGGTATTGTCAAGTGTTAGCAGGGCCTTGAAAGTTAAGTTGTTCTCTTTTAGATCTCGTACACAAAGCAAAACTTGAACCATTCTGTACACAAAGCTACGTTCACCCATGCGTTTTGATTTGATTTCCAATGTATTAGTACGATTACTTAGTTTTTCCCTTTATAACCGAAGAATTTTCAGCACTAAAAAGTATCGGCCTACAATTTAAGCCACCTGAAATATTTGAAAAAAAAAGTGTAATGCGATGATGCTATTACCGATTACTATCGGTTTCGGACACCCTTCAAGATGGCGCTCTTCCGTAGGATTGAATTGGATTTTAATATGCCGTCTTAACGCACGTAATTTATGTATGTTTAATGTACGTAAATAATATCACTATGATTCGTAAACACGGAGGTTCTCATAGTGTTGAATTGTACATTGTGAATGTGTACATATTTGTTTTTATGTTACTGCTCTTTAGCTGTAGGTTTACTGTAAGTTGTATTATTGTGTAGAATCGTGCAGTATTTTTATTTTTGGCAAAGGGAAATACAACAGGTGATGTTATATGGCGTTTTTTAGTCCTAAATTAGCGTGACAGTTGGCAAATAATATAATGATTAAACTATAGGTTTTCGAACAATTATTTGAATATTTTAGAATGATTTTCGAATTTATTTTTTCATGTTTTATCTAGAATTACCTTACGCATACCTTAAAAAAATGTGTATTTTTCTTACAATGTCTTGTCGCATGGTAACATGAAGAGAGTAAAATGGAAAATTCGACGTGAAAAATGCAGCAAGCAAGGAGCAGCTGTATTTGCAGTTCTTACCGCAGGCTAATTACGTACATGATCTGAAATAAGGATTTCCTATCTGAGGATTTGAAAAGAATTTCTGTATTTAACCTGCGCTTTAACAAGGTTGTGTATATAGCAGGCTTCAAATTCCTCTGCTAAATTCTCATTTTTTGGTGAATATAAAAAATTCTCATTAATTAGCATATCCCGCGTTTTGTGTATGCTCTCCATTTTTTTACGCCTTTACAAATCCAATTATTTGTTTTCATTTTATGCCAGTATTTATGAGTTTCTGCTGTCGTTTCCGTCTCGAAGGTAATATTTCCGCCGAATCATACTCTCAAACAAGGTGAATTCATCGTATATGGGGTGGCTGATGATGTCTTTTGAATGTCATGGCTTCACAATAGAAAATATGAAGAGGATGTGTTGCGTTTATACATGAAAAACCTGGACCACCAAATTAATTTGTTATCGGGTGGGTGTTAATAGATTGCTTAAGGCTTGAAATAAAGACTTAAACTAGTGACGAAATTTTACTCATCGATAATTTCTCCTTGTACAAAAAACGTATTTTTTTCATCTGTACCTCTCCTCTCTTTTTCAATCATTTTGAATTTTATCTTTTGCTATTTTGTCGAAAGCGTTATTAATTTCTATCTCTTTATAACATTAATGCACTCCCTTTTAAGCCATACATAACTTACAATCCCATTTTTTCTTTATGCCTTTCCAATATTTATACATTTTCTCGGTTCTTCAACCTTTTCTTTATACTTTACCGCATTTAAGCTGCTAGTGGTCGTCTTAAAAAATTACCGTAATGGTATTATGTTACCATTTTTGGTTTTTATTTCCATTAAAATTTTTCTATTCCGCTGAGTGCTTAAAAATTCACCAACCTAGCAAATATTTTCTTTGTGCTATTTTGTGCAAAGTACATTTCAATCATCCCCCAAGAAGTAATTTACATTTTACAACTTTTATCTTTCTGCCTCTACTACGAGCGATCTTGAATAAATGTTTTACTGTTCTGATGGGGAGCTTCATGGCTAAACGTGTAGGTTACTTACAATTACATAGTTTCTGACCAGGAGGTCCCTGTTTATGTTGCGGTGAAACCCCTTTGAAAACCCACTCCCAAAATTCTCGCGGTGCAATTTGTGAGAATCAAAATACATATTATAGGAATATAATAGCCTTTCAAACTTGATTGTGAATATTTTCATAGTATTCTATTTAGTCTAGGGTCAGCTCCAAGCTCACCAGTTGAACCTATCTTCCAGTTGATCACTAAGTAGAGAAGTGGTCATCTACTACTAGGAGAAGAAAGAGACAGTGAACATACATAAAACAGTGAACACAACGGTGGTGTGGAGATGAAATGATGGCCGAAAACACATGAAAAAAATTTCGCCTTGACCGGCGATCGAACCCGTTGTGTTCACTGTTTTATGTATGTTCACTGTCTTTTCCTTTCACATTCTGTTTGAATTTATATTTGGGTATTTGCGCCTATGGCGTTGTGTATGAATTGTGATTTGTGTGCATATATATATTATTTTAACTCGTAACCGTCTTCTTCTCTTTCCTAAAAATGTAATACATTCTCAGAATTGAATTAGATAAACAGGTCGGGATCCTTTAGTCGGAACCGCGGTTTGCCAGCAAATTAAATGTTATGTAGCAATGAACATAGTGTAAAAAAATATTTAAAACCGTGTTTCAGCATATGGAATGATACACACTTTAGCATCCCAATAATTCCCCTACACCTTTGCAATGACTGTAGTGATTTGCAGAAAATGATAAAAATATATAATACCTATACCGATCCTACGTTTTGCAACTTTTTTTGGTGCATACACCTGAACAAAAATCATGCGTTAGATTTTTTTAAGCAAGCGGTTTCAGACCATATATTTTTCTCATTTTGCTAGATTTTGAATGTTAGTTAATTTCCTGCTCACCATAAAACTCATACACACGTCTTCGTATTTCCCTCGCAAAAGCTTGCTCACACAAGAACCTTCAGCTGTAATTTTCAGATCCACTTTGGGGCATTGACGTTGCAGCATCGTTGGAATGCGAAACTGTGTATGGAGGGAGAGGGGTGGGCCCGAAGGAGTTGAAAGTTAAGTCGAGGAAACGGCAAAGGAAGGCTTTGCGGTTTGAAAAGCGAGGAGTTTTCGCCGAAGAGGAGACGGAGTTTGGGAGGCAAAGAGAGGAGGGAAGTTTTGGGAGGTAATGCAGGGAGTTTGGGGGTGGAAAGGGGAGTTTCGTTGGAGGGATGGGAAGGGAAGGTTTGGAAGAGGGAGTTGGCAGGATGGCGTAAGGTTTCTAGGAGAAAAACACTTGCCAGGAAACGTACTGGTCTGAATGACAAACATTTACCCAAGGAAGCAAAAGAGCAGGAGAGAGGGAGGCGAGAAGAGAGGAAGGAAAGAGGAAGTGGAGGAGAGAAGACTGGGTGCCAGTAACAGAAGTGAGGTAGAACTAGGGGTTCCGCCATTTTGGGAAAATTGTTGCTCGAGGAGGGAGGGACTGAGGCTTTTCGTAAGTGGGAGGGAAGTATATAGTCGGTGAGGGGAGACAAAAATGAGAGGAAGCGGGACCGATACATTGCGACGAAATGAGAGGATTTGAAGAGACTGCCGCAACGGAACCCTGTCGCTCAACCCAAAGCACCGAGCGGCATTCAATAATTCTCATCCGCCGCGATACAAGCCCAAGCTTTTGATATTTGCTCCCGTGCTCTTTCCCACTTTCTTGGTTCCTCTTTGTGTATCCGCTACTCCCGCTGGTAAATCCTCGCACCGCTCCCTCCCCCGTCGTTTTTGTAGGATTTTGAGTGAGGTCACAAGAGAATTAGTGCGAGTTTGTTTGGGTTGGTTAAAAAGACGGGGGAGGGAGGGAGGGAGGATGAATAAAAGAGCCGGCGCGGCGTTACCAGGCACCGTTGGCGGTGGATGGGATGTTTCGTGGGATGGGGGCGGGGTGGGAGAATAGGGAGGTAGGAGAAGGAGGGCACGAGGAGCGGGGGTAGTGAGGAAGAGACAATTGTGTGGGTGGGGCGGGTGGAGCTGGTAGGGTCGCGGGGAGGGTGATGAGGAGGAAGAGTGAGGTGAAAACGGTACCGGGGAAGGGTGGAGGTCTTGCGAGAGTCGGAGGGAGGAGAGAGAGAGGAGGCGTGGGTGGGAGGAGAGACGGAATTCGGCGGCTTGAGGAGGAATGGGGTGTCAGAGAGTTGTTCGCTCTCTCTGAATGTCTACCAGCGCGTAGGGGGGTGGAGGGAATAAAAACGAGCCGGGGTAGGTACGGCAGGGTAGGGGGGTGCGGGGATGGGAGGGAGTTGCCCTTTTGCTGATAAATGAATGAGTGCTGCGATAAGGAGAAGGGGGACAAGCTTAATATGTGGAAGAGCAGACGGAAGATGAGATGAGGCGGTTTTCTTCGTTGGAAACCGGAGAATTGGGACTGAAGGGGAAAAAAAGGAAGCACTAAGGAGAGATGGTGGAATGGCTGGGATTTTTATGGGCTCGGTAAGAGAAAGGAAGAGGGTACTAAGGGTCGTGAAATCAGTAGTAGGATGAGGTTTATGTTGTCTGCTCTTTTTTCTTTAAAAGAATCCGCGTGGGGGTTTCGTGGAGGAAGGTGGGTTTGGAGGGTACGGGAATATATTCAAGCCGAGTGTTTGTGTATACGAGATGCGGTAAAGACTAAGACCGGAAGATGCTTGGAATTACAAAAAAGAGTTGAATAACGAAAAGAATAGGCTGCCGGGATGATGTTACGGGTGTTTTTTATTCGGAAGGATGGGATTCTCTTGAGGTTGCGTATGTATTCGTTTGGCAGTGAGATGTAAATAATTCGTCCTGAAAGAGGAATTTCGCGGTAAAGGTACGGGATGGTGGATAAGTGGATGATAAAGGGAGAAGGTATTCATTCAAAACGTTTTCTCTTTGTTTACACAAATGTATGAATACCCTGATATAACTGGTAAAATGCGCGTAAATGAAAGCTAAAAGATAGCTAAATTTTATTTGTGTGTTCCAAACAAGCATGTATTGGCTAATAAACTTTGTGATGAAGTAGCTTAGGCATTTTTTGCCAGGACATTAGTAGCATATTAGCATAGTTTCAAATGTAATGAAAAGGAATAGGATATCGGGTATATTTTGCCCCCATATGCCACCATTGTGATATATCATTTAAGTACCAAATGCAGTGTATAATGAACTTTCATCTGTGATTGCGAATGATGCTCTTAAAGTCTTCCATTGGCCCATTTTTATTTTTAATGACTATGCTCCTTTAACGGAAAAAATATCTTTAATGGTCTCAGATTTTTGATTATGAGACGTGACTTGTTTAAATATCAGGTTTGGTGCCTATAATGGACATTTTATCACGGATGGTTACCATTACTGGAACTGAAACGATATTACTTTCAGTGGCCTGACCATAGGGTAAATTAGTCTGAGATGGTAACTACCTCTAGTGGGTAAATACCCTGGTAATTAGAGACTTTTTAAATTGCCCTTCTAACTTCTCTGTATTTCCTATCGCTCTCCTCTCGAATGCTAATCGTGGAAAGGCAGTTGACAAAGTAAATTGTCAACTGTGGCATTATCAGAATGTACATGCATGTATTCGCCATGCTGAAATCTTGTGGTTGCGTGAAAAAATATCGTTGTATCGACAAATTAAAATTTCTTTTAGATTAGTCGCTGATGTTTAATTTATACATGCCTACTACTAAGCATGCATTAATGCAGCAACAAATACGCTTGTAATGAAAAGATTCCTCCTGCGTTGAAATGTGTTTTTTAGAAAAAAATCCATTTTTGAACAACAATTACGCAGTCTTATATGCTACCAGATTGAAGACAGTTACATCTGCTGCTATTCTATTTGACTGCCTTTGGTGATTGATTTCTTTTTTTTTTTTCAGATTTGTGTGCTTTTATTTAAATATGACTGGAACACTCGATAGGATATTTTTGAAGTTAATATTTTTAAACAGGGCGGATGGCACTTGTAGGTACTGTACTCCTTCGATGGATGAAACGTTATTTAGTTATGTATCCCTCGTCGTCTTTTGTTAAGAGGAGGCTGATTCCGATGATGACTTACTCCAATCATTTTCTATTCGATACCAACACAACACCGAACCAATCCAAGACTATATTTAAAAATTGGCACCCTTCAACCCCTGTCGTAAACGAGTTTTCGGCAGTGCTTGATAATTTAGTTCTCCATTATCTCACTTATGGAAAAAAATTACTCAAATTACGCATAATTAGGTGAGGTCATGGCTTTATTTATTACCCTTCTATTGACCAAGAAAATATTTTGTATATTCCTTGATGTGGTTTAAATTATGGCATTTTACTCTCCTACTGTAAAGGTTAGTATCTCCTTAGAGGATTGATTACACATTTACGCATTTCAACGCGAGTATTCCATTGAAAAAAATGCCATTTGCTTCGAGCGTATGGTTCGAGGTTTGTAAAAGCTTATAATAAACATTAACATCGACTTTCAAAACTATTTATCAGAAATAATCCTTACATGATGTTGGAAGAAGGCTTCTCCGTAGTAACACAGTTCCGTTGGTGTGCTCACTCGCTCACTGGTGAGTCATCAAACATACATATTTCCTGCTACCCCTTTTAATAATGGTTGGCTTTATCCGTATTTCAGGGAGGATTTAGTGTGGTTATTTGCATCACTACCGCCTTAGCTTAGTATAAAGAACCTTTTTCCATGAATAGGTTTCTCATCACCTATTTGTTTTCTCCGGAAAGCGTAGGATTCGATGCAGCATTTATTCTGCGTATGCTTATTTGATCATTTCCTATCATAAGTATGTTTCCAGTAGCGGTAATACAAGGTTTATAGATGAGCCGAATGTGATATTACATGGTCTATTACTCTTTAAACTATGAACTTACTCGTAAAGTTTATCGTAATATGACATACATACCCAAGGAGAGATTCCACAACCTGTGAGTTTCCAGGTGCCTGTCGCTTTGCTGGTGTGACCACCACGAGCAACGGTTTTATTCTAAGCTAATACTACGTTCCACCTGTCCTCTTAACATTCAGAATTTCTTCCATTGCCTATTCGCTTAACCTATCATTTATATGCACACAGGTAGTCCTGTCATCTCGAGGTTTGTGTAGCAGAGGTGCATATTCGGCTATTGTACATTGACTGAAGTTTCGTACTCATTTTTTCTTATCTAACTTTATCGATTTTTTTATTTATCTAACTTTAGTAATTCAATAACAGCTCCTCTGTTTGATTTATTTATCTGCACTGTTTTTTCCATCCTCGAAGAAACCCTAACCCTAACGCCATGGTCCATATCAAACAGTCGTCAATTTGTTCTTACTAGTGGTCACCTCTTTTGCTGACTCAATCTACTTCCTATATTATTAATTGTTGCACTTTTCTAAACTGCTGCACTATCATCTCAATTATTCCATCAGCGCTGCTTTTTCCACCTACTTAAAAGCTTGGCATAGACTTTTATCAGAAAAGTCTTCACATTCGTTTTTTTTAAGTATTACAATGACGGATTTAGACGGTCCAGTAGCATGACGAATTTGTGGTGCTGTTTATAGGACACATAGGCCTATTCTGGTCTTTTATTTTTCCCTTTGCTAAGATTTGAATAACTCAATAAATGTTAATTTTTGTTCTTCCCAAAACTTATAGTCTTCATGAGTGCTTTTCTTTGTGTCTTAATACGGACCAATTTAATAGATATTTACTTTTTATATGTAGGACACGATGTGTTATATTTCAATATAACTTGGAGGAATGATTATAATTTTTTGCCATTGACTACATTATCAGGGTATCATTGTGTAATGCTGAGGGAAGAAAAATATTTTCCCTGTTTGGGATGAGGAAAAAACAAGTTTTTATCCAACATAATACCGCCGGGATATTTAATTCAGTATGATGTGTCATCAGCTTCAAGAATTTGATTGTAGGCAAAATATAATACACTTTCGTTGAAATCATGTGGCGGATAGAGAAATGTTGTGCTTGAGCTGTAAAAACTGCGAAAAATTAAGGCAAGTATTAATATTGGTTGTAGTTATAGTACTGGGGGATGAAAAGCTAGTTCATTTTAAATATGTAAATGGTTCGAACTGTGAAAGGTAATGTAGCCAATGGAGAACCAGGGTGTGCAATCATTGTGCTGGGAATAAGCGTGGGTGGCTGCTAATGGCCAGGACTGTATTAGTAGTCACGTGCGGCATATGATGCGGGAAACGGGGTAGGATCCTGAAGGATGTTTTGAAGTGGGAGAAGCATTCATTAATTTGGCTCTGTTAGGGAATGACTGTGCTTCAGCTAGTACTATGCAGTGACCGATTTTTCTATGTAACAAAATAATTGAACTCTTTACACAATGCAATTCTGCGATGAAAATTTTCTGCTTTATTCTATAAATTTCTATATTATTGCATTTTGTTACATTATAGTTGCGAATCTGAAATTCCTGTTTTTGCAAGGAGAGTTCGAGAAGGGAAGACCTTGGTTTTGGCAGTCTTTTGGTGTAATTTCATGGATGCTCTGCGTCTTTTGTCCACCTTTTCTAGTATGCAGTGGAAGTGCCTTCAGAGCCTATGTAGACTTCAAAGATAGATTTGCTGCAACTTACCAGAAATCGTGCGCCTCAGAACGCTCCGATTTCACAAAACGTCTTATCGGAAGTTATACCCTTATTTGCTTACATTAACAAAAAAAGTTGGTAGTTTTTAGATAATTCTTAATTTGCAGATTGTGATCAATCAGAAAATTATCGATAGCAAAAATAGAAAAATGGAATACGTTAACTCTAGAAATTAGCAGCCCTTCAGGGGGAACGTGGCGAGTTGGTAAATGAAGGAAATAAGAAGAAAGAATTCAAAAAAATTGAGTAAAGTGTTCAAGATCTACTACGCAGTGAAGAATACCAGCCCACACCGGAGTTGAGCGTCGTGCACTGTTTCTCAAAAAGAAAAATGAGATATCTTTTTCACGAATCCGGAAAACAGGTTTCATTGAGTGCATTTAAAAGATTTTACGGAGAGTGGAATTGGAAAATTAAAATATAGAACATCAAAGTGCATTCGTTGCGATTATCTTTTGGTGGCATAACATTTTAAAGGACAACGAGAGTTATTGTCGAAATATTTCGTGAATGTAGCTTATGATTACTAACCAGAAATTTAGTACTCATTTTTGGCACATTATAATATGCACTAAATAACAAGATCTAAAAAATAAAATTCATAATTATTATTTACTTTTATTTACATAAAACCAACGGAATGCAAAGAAATGGATAAATAATACTTGGCAAAGTTTTGTGGATCTTAGAAATTGTATTGTAAAAAATGTAGATCTTCAAAATTTATTATTCCTTGTATTTATCCACTTTACCCAAAGGGATGTCATCTGAAGATAAAGTAGATATCAGATTCATAATTGTGAAAAGATGTTACGTGATTTGCCATTTGCATTTTCTAAAGAGGAATGAAAATATGTTCTTCAAAAATTACATTATATCATTTTTTTCAATACATTATGAAGTAATTACAGGCAGATATCAACCTTAAATTGATATTTTTGGACGCTTCCCTAGAGAGTAATCAAACCTCAAGAGTGGGTATTCACCTGAAAATCAAATAGAGACGTCCTGATGTGGAAAACTAGAGAGGCTATGAGGAGAATTGAAGACTGTTCTTGCAGCCTGAGGTATGTTATAGAGGGACACAGAGAGTAGGAAAACGCTTGGTTACCCTTAGTCGGGAGGGGAGTAATGAAAAAATCAGCGTTTTAGCCGCGGAGTAGAAACGGAACGCAGGAGTTGGTACACGGAACACCCAAGTGAACTCCGTCCTTCCCTCTCTCGACGGAGTCTCTCCGGCTCTCTTGGGCTCGTGTTGTTCTTTGGGAAGACTGCTACCTCGCCCCACAAACATGGAGTGGGGGAGTTTGTGTGGATTCTGTAAGAGGAGAGGTCTGGAGAAAGTGGAATGAGGTAGAGATTGTAGAATGAGGAGAAGCCTGACATCATTAGGGGTCCTCGTGAGAGAAATGACGAAGAGAATCGGGCTGATGAGGATAGGAAGGAAAGCAAGGAGTATAAATAAAACGTGCAGTGCAGAAGGCGATTGAATGCAGTGAAGAAAGGGAAAGAAAGTAGTTAAGTTCTGGAGGTCAATGAAAAAGCTGGGTTGGAAAACAGCTGAGATGAAATTGGCGCGAAAATTATCCTTTGCTTTTGAAGTCGCTCCTCTCCTCCTTATTGTTGGTCAATAGTTTTTTTTTTACTTTTCGGTGGCCGAGGATGCACAATTAGGGCATTCTATAGTTTTCATTATTAGGTTAATTTTTCAGAAAAATAGGATTTTGTTTAACCCTCATGAAAATATTGCCTCATGGTGCGCTAATAAGCGATGTCGATTGCCTGCATAGAACTTGATGGATATCGAGGTAAACGCTAATATTTCAACACTTGGGACTTAAAACGTAAGTGTTTTGCCGCTAAAATGATAAGGGTATTTGTCTCGGAGGGCATAGATCTAGCTTAAAATTTTAATTCCAACGCATGCGAAAGAGTGGAGAAGACAAATTCCATAATGAGTGAGGATCCGGACTGGTGAGATGGGTGAGGGTATATTATATATAGAGGTGATAATTGATATGATATGCGCTTGCAAGTGTGGATAACTTACCAAATATAGAAATTTGAATGACGTATTTGCATTTTGAGGGCTGAGGGCCGGGAAATAAAATTTTGGATCGAATAATTATAACGATATGAATAAAGAAGAGTGGATGGGGGAGGCATAATGGAGCTTTTATGGCGAAAAGGCGCGAAGGAGCTGATAGAAAAAGAATAATTAGAAAGGGATGGATGGGAATATATTGCAGACGTTTAAGTTTACTAGGAAAGGCGATGATAACAAAAGAGTAACGAAATATTTGCGTGGGGAAGAAAGAGTAAAGCCTGTGTTCGCGGAGTTTCTTCAAACCGAGCTTGTTAAACTTGGCGTGTTACTCTACACCTCTCATGCCTTACCTGTTTTAACCTGTTTCCCTCTCCTATGCTGCCCTTATTTCCCCCTCTCCTTCCATGGAGTCGCTTGTTTTCGATGGTAAAAAAATCAGCGGCAGTTTGAAGAGGGACTAGCTCCTTCTCGCGCCCATAGCGACGGAGGAAGTAAGGGAAATATGATGATGATTACGTCTCGCTTGGATTCCCTGTGTGTGTTTTAGTCAGCTCTTGCAGCTGTTTGCCCGAATAACTTTTCTTTCCCACCCCCCTCCTCTTCCGACCCTCTTCTAAAAACCGCCCTCTTCGCCATTTCACCACCCCTCCTTCCCTTCCTCACCGTCCCTGGTAGTCGTTTCGCATCCATCCGAGAAACTTGCCTAACGTTTTCATCACCAAGGCAATTTTGTTCTCAGCAAATTATGGCGGCTCAGCGATCCGAGATTTTCCTTCCTCTTCCTCGAGCTCACTGCGAAGGAAACGGCTTTCTGATTTTTTTTGCTAATTTTATTCTATCGTATGCTGCCTTGAATTTTTCAAATCTGTAAAAGCAACGTGCCCTAGTGGTTTTTGCCTAATTTTTAGAATAGTTTTTACTTGGTTATTTCTAGGTTTGAAAGTAAAAAAAACTATTGTACGAGAAACTAGTGCCTTATTATATTTCTGAACTTTCGTAAAGTTGGAATTGCTTGAAACTCATCAATCACACTCCACTATTAAAATAAGTTCAGAAATCATTTTGCTTCAAAGTTCTCGATAATTAACTTGAGGTAAACCCTAAGTAAGACCTAATTAAATGTAGGTTGTATCGGAATCAATGATTTAAATTGAACTAGGCTGTAAAACGGAGTGATGTATACAGAAAGGCTTAGCAAAAAACAAGGAATATACGTGCTTATTAAAGAGTGTCGGAAATATATATTCAATTTCATTCGCAGGAAAGAATGACAAAGAAGTAGTTTGTCGTTATCAGCGCTATAAAGGGATTATGATGATTAAAATAAAAAGACTAAATATTTGGCAGGAAATGAGTTTTAGCGCTTTTGTGTCACATTCCCAGCATCTAGAAGAAGTAGTGTATTGAATACTTGGAAAAAGAAACCTAATGCTGGCTAAAGAAATTTAAATGGTATATTAGTCTTAGTTGTTAGATTTGGATAGTAGGGACTACGACTTCTTAGGTATTATCAATATCAGATTAGGTATCATAAGCAGAAGATAAGTAATCTTAACCTCAGATTCCCAGATTTACCCTGTGTTTGTCAAGCACGTGTCGGAATTTGGATCCGGGAACCCAGGATGCTAGACCGGCAGAAAACCAACAGCGTACCCCAATCATCGAACTTTTAGTCGCACAAGAATCAGAAGACTCGGGAAAAGTTGAAGTGTGTTCCTCTCCGGAATTATGTCTTGAAAATCAGTCGGAAAAAACACCTGAAAAAATAGTCTAGCCTCTCCGGATAATTTTTAGCCCTTATGATTTAGCCCTTTAGAACTTTAGATTCCAGGCGGTGATTTTAATCTTCAAAAAGATTCAAGAATTTTCTCAATATATTATAGATGAGACTAAGACTGAGTGAAATAAAATATGTAGGAAATATTGATAGTGAGACAGGTCCTATAATCGTGGTAGCCGCGTTCCTAACGCACTGTCCTGGCAGTTCAAGAGTCTTGGGTTAGAATCCCGCCTAATGCATGAATACTGTGTTTGTTGTAGACCTATGATCTTAGGTTAGACGGTGCGATCTTGAAGATGGAAAATTAGATGCTATTTATTGCTGAAAATGCGAGTCACAACCCACGACTGTCTGAAAAATTCTCTGAAATCTTAAGGTTGGGTTGTAATAGCATAATTTTGTAGATATTAGTCTACATATGGAAAAATGTTTATGCATCTATAATACCGATTATTTATCAGCTAAGGTGGAGAGAGTAAGATTTTTTTTGGAACGCATTAAGCTGCCATTGTATGTTTCACACGTACATGTATAAAAAAATAATGACATGAGTCATACTTTAGTGTTCAGTGCATCAAATATAATTTCATCTACATCTTTAATTGCTAGTTCATTATTTTAAGCCTTCGTATTAAATGATTTCGAAATGTTCCTGTCTTTTTGCTGAGGCTTACTGATAAATGTGATTTTAAGCCGAAATTAACGGTGTGTAGCAGTGAATGTACATGTAATTTACTCATAATTAACATTTATTTACAATTGGTTTAAAAGAGATAACTTACATTTTTTCGGTTAATTTAGCTAAGTTTGAATGTGCATGGTTACTATTGGAATATGTATAACTGATTACCCCTTTTGATAATTTACCTTATAGTGACCTTCTTTGCATCTGGGGAATAATATATGATCTACTGCTGAGCAGGAATGGAACTCCACAATGGAGTGCCATTGGTACCTCTTCACACTAAATAAAAGGTAAGTGTTGTGTGTAAGGTAAATGTAAAGGTACACTAAATAAAAGGTAAGGTAAATCTATGTTATATGGCAAATATTCTGTGCATTTCGCGTCTCTACTTCACTCTCTATTTAGGTGCCACTTTATATGATGCGTATTGAAATTTTTGTGAAATGAGAAATGCTTCGATTTCGCTCGTTTCGTCAAACCGATTTTAGTTCTGTCGTTAGTCGTCATATTAGCATCCTCATGGACTATTGGTCAGCGTTACCAGGGTATTATAAAAGCAGGTGGTAGTATTTTAATTATTTATGGCGAATGCCTTTCTGTCTCTTTCCGTGGAACATCAGGAGTAAAAATCATAATGGGGTTTGAGGGATACTAAATATGTAAAGAATCCATGTGCTCATAGCACTGGTATCCTTGGACGCTTCTTTCTTCGCCATAATGTTTTATATTTTTTCTCTCTCTCGTGGATTATCGTGCCACTTTATTCTTTTCCTTCCGTTAGATATTCAATCGTGCAAAAGAAATGGATTGTGCTATGTTTATTTATTTGATGTTTCTTTATAGACTTTTTTATCACTTGTATCTACATACATCATATGTAGATTTTTGGTTAACGTAGTCGTAGACCATGGTTTCATCGTGAGCTGTAATGAATGGGGCAAAATCTTACTTTGCCTTCCATTCAACTGTAATTATAGTATTATGCATGTTTTGCATCAATAAATTATAATACGTGACACGAATTTATATTTCCTACTTTGAGTTTTGCTTGAATTGGCATCCGAATAGAATCAGTACCCTGCGCAGAAAATTATTTTTTCTTATTTTCTGCTAAATGTGACACGTGGTGACCCTGGAGTGCATTTATACATACTAGGCGATTATGTGTATATCAATACATAGGGGAGACGAGAAGGATGGAGATGGGAAGGGTGGGGGTAAAAGATGAGGGTTGGATAACCGCGATATCTCTCTGTCTTGAATTATTCATGCGCAACTCCTCCATCACTTACCTCCGACCGTCCCGTCGACTCTCGCCGCCCTACGCCGCCGCCACCTTCCCATTAATTCATTTTTTAACCCAGAAAGCCTTCCTTTCCCCTCTATTTCCTCCCTCTGCTACCAGCATTCCTACTTATCTCACTGTCTTCTTCTCACTATTCCCAGCGTCACGTGCTCCCCTCTCCCTTTCTCCTGTCCCATCTTTTTCTCTCTCTCCCACTCCCCTGATGCCCCCCACATTTATTTTCCTTTATTTTCCTCCCATTTGAGGAGGAAGCCATTGAAAAACCATTACACCCGCGACTCACCATATTGGGGTGGGTGTGATTCCCTCTCCTCTCTCCACTCTTTTGCATAACCCTCCTCTCCAATCTTCCTTTCGTTTCTCCTCCTCCCAACTCCCAGATCGCGTGACGGAGAGGTAAGGTGAGGAGAGAGCGATGTGCCGCGATGCTCCCAATGGAGGTCCTTCTGCCTCTCCGGGTTCGTGCGTGTGTGTGTGCGTGCTCTCATGTATTTGTGCGGGGGGTAAAGGGATGCGGGAAGTATGGGATCGGTTGGATGAGCGCTATAGGGGCATGATGAGGGAAGGAGAAGCAAAAAAGGGCTTCGGAGGTTGCATGGTAAGAGGGAAGGGTGGTGGAGCAGAGAGATACGTCCAATATTTCCTCGAGTGTCTCTAGTGTTTCCTTATTTTGAGGAAAGAAAATACATTTCCCATGACTTTTTTATTTCTCCTCAATAGGAGGGAAGGGTTTTGGCGACATACATACCTTTTCCATCCTTATCCTTGAGAGTTTTGTGAATGAGAAAGCGTGTGTTTTTATTCATCCAGAGTGCGGTGGAATGAAGTTTTCTGGCACGGGAAATATGCCAGCCCACAAAATGATATATTTCTTAGAATGATCGTTAAGATTCCTGACATAATTTAAGACATTTCTTTGATGGCTGTGCACGGTTTATTCATGCTGATGTATCCGTATGCAAGAGATTGAAACCTAGTAGGACGGTTGCGCGTAGTTGAGTACTCCAAGGTACGACTGTTAAGAAGCGGAGATGATGCGAGAAAGGTTGTCAAGAGAGACGGAGCCGAGTTAGCATTCTAAAAGTTATTTATTGCAGCGAGGACATAGTAAATGTGGCGAGTAGTATACGTACCGAAGATACACCAACTACGGTTCTTACTGTGATAATGACTGGGGTTAATTACCATTTCTATAGGTTATCAACATTTTATAAGCTAACGTGGCATGCGGAAAGGAAACCAAATGGCTACAGCCCTATATCTCCGTTTTTATGAATGCTAAAGTTTCATATCCTTTTTCTGCCATTGCTTACGAATTTTTTCATATTTTTCGTAAAAATTAAAATTATGGTATTATCCTACATAGTAAGTATTACCTACAGAGTTCTTCAGTATGTACACGTGACAAATTGATTTTCATTACCCAGAAATAAGCCGAGTTACCAGCGGTGGGCGAAGCAAGAAAGAAATTTTCATTAGAATAGCCAATGCGAAAAGGGCATTTTTTACCAAAAGATGATTCTGCTTACAGCTGCAAATTCAAGAATGCAAGTCAGGAAACATATCATTAGAACATACATCTGGAGAATGATTCTTTATAGCTGTCAGGCATGAACGATAACAGCGTCAGAGAAGTAAAGGCTGGAAGCATTCGAAATGTGGTGCTACCAAAGAATGAGGAAGCTAAAATCAATGTACCAATTGACAAACGAAGAAGTGGAAGGAAAAATAACTGTTGAAAACTTTAAAAATATGACGGGACAACTTAATCAGCTATATCTTAATACATGATGGTCTGATGAAGACAATCGCCGAGGGACATGTGGACGGGAGGAATGGAAAAAGCAGGCCTCGTACGAAATATATGGAACAGGTTGTAAGGGATGTAAAAGAGAAGAATTGCATCAATATACAGAGGCTAGCCGATAGAAGAATCTAGTGGAGAGCTGCGTCCAGTCAATCATAGGAATGTTGAGAGATGATGATGAGGAATAATTGCCACTGCCTTTTTTTCTTCTTTTCATATTTTATACAGTAGGCAGGAAATTAGGTGTCCTATTTGTTAGTTACCTGAATAAAATATATTGCATTGTGATTATTTCTGTAAAATATTTCCAATATTTTCACAATTTAATGTTATTCTAGTACATCTTCATTTTTAACGTATTAATTGACTGGAACTATACGATTGGGAAAATTTTCCCTCAAATTATATTTCCGACAAACTTCTACAAACTGAATTAGTTTCTCGAATGCTCACACTAGCCATGACGCTTCTTATCGACAGTAAGGAAACGTGAGAAAAATAATTGGCCTGTTTTTATTCTTTTTGGCAGTGATTGTAGATTTTAGTAAAAATTTCTGATATTTACTTAGTTCAACTCTTGTACCGTTCGTCGCTTTTTAGAGTCCGTGTTTAGTAAGTGCAGGATTGACTCTTTTGTTCCAAATCGTTGTACTAAAGTGAATTTTATCTTCGCATGTAGAAATTGTTACAAAAAGAAACTATGAGCACAATTTCAACCCTAATAATCATTACTTACGTTTATTGTCTCTCTCGATTGAATACCATAGGGTGAGCTCCAGTTAGAGATATTTCATTAGCAAGATGACTATGATTGGTCGATGGTATATGATGTGCAAACTCATTGCTATACCTTGACCCGATAAATTTCTTCCATAATTCAATTTTGCTGTCCTCGTCGACTACGTCATGTCGTGACGGGAGGGGCTTACGTGTTTCTGTACCAGTTGAAGAAGCGGGAGCGTTGGATGTTACTCCTGGTCGGGTCCACAATGGCCGATAGGTAGAGGCGTAGGGTCCTGACGAAAGGAAGACCATGCATCGTTCTCACAGCGTCTGTTCCTCAGTGATGCGGCTATGAGGATGTATTTGATTCCAGTGGAGTGGCCTTTCAAGTGATGGTTTAACGTTAAACACGCCATAGTGACGGGTTACGAGAAACCTCTCAAGAACTCAGTGGACTTGAGCAAAAGATTTTTGAATTTTGGCAACTTCGGGGCCCAGACTAAAATTAGCGGGGCGAGTGCTGTGCCCGGCATAATGGGAAGCAAGCCCTCTGAGGTCGCCATCTCACGAAATCAATGCGCGGTAAGAGAGACAACAACAACGGCAGCGGCGAAGAAGAAAGCAAAAAGTGCAAAGAGCAACAACGCTAATAATGGGAGCATGTAACGTTAGAATGCTATGAAGGTCAGGGAAACTATAAAACATTTAGCATTGAATGGCGAAGGAAATATCGATTTTTAAAGATCAAGTGAAGTAAGATGGAAGCACCAGGGGGCTTCAGGAGTGGAACTTACTGTACAGTGGAAGGGATGGGATGCGAAATCGTCATATGTAAATTATGCTGCACATGTAATGAAACATGTACATCCGTGCCCTCAGTTGAGAAAATGTTACTTGGGTGGGGTTTAAACCCTCGACTTTAAGCTTGGCAAACAAGGCGTTTACCACCCCACCGACCGGCAAGGGGAGTAATGAGTTATTGGTCACAAACACATTGTTTAAATAACATTCTAGGTGTAGGTACACTTGGAAAATACCAGGGGACACAGGGAGATGCCAAATAGATTTCTTCATGGTTAGGCAATGATTTTGGAACAACGTGAAGAACTCACATACTTTCCTAAGTGCAGATGCAGACTTCGACCTTGGACAAATAACTTGGTAGCAGTGAAATGTGAGATGAGATGAAAAACGTTAAAACTGGGAAGAATAATAAAGAAATGGAACGTGGGGACTCTGTTTGGACCCTGATAAACTCCGAGCTTGGTAGAAGACTATATAACGAAATAAACCAATAGACTTAGGAGAGAAACAAAGAGAACGAGAGAAGAGGTATGGTCGGAAATGTGAAATAGAGAGGATTCAGAGAGAAGGTGAAGTAGGCACCCTCTGCTCAAAGATAAGAATGCTGCCCAGCATCAAGAATTGGAAAAGGATGCCGTGAATCAATGGCAGGACGGGAAACTTACCGATGCAACCAGAAGAAATTTGAAGTCGTTGGAAGGAATTTGTGGAGGAACAGTACGATAGTGAAAATAGACTTAGAAGCTAGTGCATATAAGAGGTAAAGGTAGTAATTAAGGATGAGCTGCGGCCAGGAATACGAATACTGGAATAGAGAAGACATTGCAAGAAATGAAGGTGGGTGAAGCTGTGGGGATTAATAGCATCCCATCTGAATTACTTGAAAACCTAAAAAGTGGTAGAGAGTGATTTTATGGGCTTGTTCCTAGGATATATGAGGAGGGATTTTGGCCAGAGGATTTTATAAAAGCTCTACTGATACCTATAGCGAATGAGAGTAACACAGGATGCGTAGGCTACAGGACTAAAGAAATGAATTCTCATGTAGCTAGTTTCTGTTTAGAATTATCAAGAAAATAATGAAAAGAGAGCAAATGAATCAATAGGCAATTATCAGTTCGATTTTGTAGGGAGAGGGCCACTGGAGATTGCATTGTTGAAAATGCTGTGGAAAGGAATTAAGAATAATATCAGGCTGCATTCGCGTACTTTTTTGATTTCGAAATGGCGTTTGACAGAGTAAGGTGGGAAACTTTATGATACGAGGTAACTCTTTGTTCCACTATGGATTGGTTAATGACGTGTTGTATCATAGTTTCAGTATGTTATTTATTTTTAAGGAAGATATTATGTAATGCAACTCAGAAAACGTTAAGACAATCAGCAAGTGGTAGTTGATTAGGAGACTGTTTAAAAAGTTATCAGAGCAATTGTGCATCGGAGAAATTGCGCAGTTGACCGATTGCGTAAAAGTTATTTAATAATTAGGATGGTTATCTTGGTGAATCTATAGTTTAAAAAAAAGGATTTTGTTACCGGCAATAAGTCATTCATATTATAGTCTCGTAAACATTGTGACTGTGACAGTTTGGAACAAGTTTTAATGCAGTATCATTTTGAATAATCTGCAATTACTTCATTTTGAAAATGCGCCAATCACATTAAAAATAATTAACTATTAAATTTATTTTCAACCAATTAAACTGTGAGTGTGATAGGATAAAATTAGTACACTTGGATTTTAAATACTTATCATTGCTGATTTCAACTTTACTATCAACTTATTCAACTTTCAACTATATTACTAATAATTTTTATTGCCATTCTGGACTTACTTTTGTTTCCTATTATTCAATTCTATGTCACATTTATTGTGACATTTTACGGAAAAAATGTTCTATGCCGCTTTAAGCATGTCCGTTTCCGCGTACATAAGCCCTATTCTCCGCATGTCTCTTGCATCACTTCTACATCAACCATTTCCATGAAATATTTTTTTTTTTGGCTCCGCCTCCACATTTTCCACCCCTGACTTGAGGAATGCCGACTGCGCCAGTCGGGTAGACATTTCGTTGACACTGAGGGCCATCACGTGTCCCCTCCGGCAGCAGATATCCCATCATCATCCCCATTATTCTCCTTCTCCCCTTCACCGCAACCCCTTACATTTCCCTGCCTTTTTCCTGCGTACTTTTTTCCTGGCTGTTATTTCTACTACTTGGTTCAGGCAGCCCTTATTATGAATATGCCTCTCTCCCTGAAAATCTCTCTCTTCCCCATTAGTAGAGTTATTATATTCTAGTTTTTCTCATCCTCAGCAAATATTGGAATAAGTATGGTGGACAAGCAGTCACAAAATCTTATCAGAGAGGTCAAAATGTCTTCGTTTGATTGATTTCGGTTTTTTTCATCTGCATCTTTCACTCACAAAACCCTTGAATACCACGTTAAAGTCTTTCCTGTCAGAGGAAAATAAAAATTTCATTTACTTTTATTTCAAATGTGGGTGGCCATTGAGTGTAGTTAAATGAAGTTTTTTAAATGTATGAATGGAAAGTAATCAAACGAGTTAGGATATTTCTTAATCTCTGGTGTGCAAAGCATCCAAACAAGTAACAAACGAGTGCAAATTATTAGATGATTTCAGTTGAATGTTAATATTGACTGATTTCAAATGCTTTCCATGTTAAACGGTGTAAAAATTAAAATTATTATCAGCTTACACATGGCCTGAATTACACGAAGAATGCTATTTTAATACTTCATCAAGGCTGAAATTAAGTATATTTTTTATACATTTTAGGAAATTGAGAAACATTTATAAATTTTTATTGCTTATTAGGTAATCCTTTTTCCAATAGCAGTTTATGAAATGGAACACATCATGAAGAGTAGTTAATACTGCACTATGAAACTCTGGCATCTCAAGCATCTTCTTCTTCAGTGTTATTGCGAGTTAACATTCATGCTAATTATGTGAGCTCACCCTTTTATTTGGTTTTAATAAGTTTGTTTTAAAATGTATTAGGAAAAACAAGACATCATATGACTCTACGGACAGTTGAAATTCAATAAATGCCGTACAAACTCTTAAACTCATTAAGTTTGCTGAATATGCAAGAGGAAATATTTTTGGAATATCATTGTATTGAATAATTTTAATTAGAGTATTTATTCTTGGTCACTTTGATTGCTCAATGAGCAGTACATGATGTAAAGAGAATTTATATGCGCCAATTTAACGCTTTTATTTAGGCATTAATAGAATGCTTGAAATTCTGGATTTCAAAATAAAAACCTCACACTTCTCCATCGTCTATCTGAAATAGCCTCGAGGAACTTTTTTCGACGCTATTTCCATATCTCACAGCTCTCTCTCCTCATTTCCTTTCTACCCCATTCCACCTCTCTTGCTCTCTCTTACTCCTTCCAAGCCGCTGGCTCCTTAAGAATATCCTCTTCTGCTTCGACCCTTCAGAAATATTCCCATCTCCTGCGTACCAGCCACCCTCCCCATCCCATCTTTCCGGCAACCACGTTCCTCCTTATCCGTCCTCTCCCCTCACATCCCCGCATCCTCACCCAGCGATACCCTGCACCCACTCTCCATTTCCCTCACTCCTTCCTCTCATCTCCACCCTTCCCCCACGTATCTTTCTATCCCTGCCGAACCTCCCCTTCTTTGTCCCTATCTCGCCAGCCTCTCGATCTTTCTCTCTCTCTCCTCACCCTTGATCATTCACGTCCTCACATTTCCCCTCAAGACAGGTCCACCACCTCACGTTACCCCTGAATGCAGGAGGCCCCATTACCCCCTTATCCCGCTCCGCCCCCACTTTCCAGTGTCCCCACACGCCTCCAACCCTCACATCTTTCTTTCTTCCGCCCTCGCCATCATCCCCGAATGCGCGGTCCTCTTTATCCCTCACGTACCTCACCCCTTGGGGGAATAGCATACCACCCACATCCATCCGAGGGGGCTCCTCCTCCTCTTCCTATCCAGCCAACCGTCGCCTACCAAACTCATCCCCTCCATTCCCACCGTCTCCTTTCGTCGCCTTTTTCTTACTTCCTTTTCAGATCACCATTCAAGCGCTGAGCGCCGCTCCCCCTTTCCCTCTCTGTTTCCCTGACTAGCCCCACACTTGGCCTCTCCCACCCGTTTCCACTCCACTCAGCTGTCTTTTCAGGAAAATAGAGACTCCCATGTTCCTGTTTCCTTGCCGTCAGTATTTTATTCTCTCTAGGCGCTTGTTCTGCTCTTTTTTTCCGAGTACTTATTAGGCTTTTTCCATTCTTTCCTAATTTTTTAATATGCACTTTCTTTGTGAAAAATCCTGACAGTTTTTCATATTTATATATTCCGGCTCTATCCATCATGCTTTCCTGCTCGGATCTATTTTCTCATCCTCTTTTTGTTTTTTTCTCATCCTCTGAAGAGTTAGTTGTAATTCACCCATTATCCTTCGAGGTAGGCATTTCCTCTCGTCACCCTTTTTATCTGACTTAGCGTTGACCGCCTTCGCTTTATGTATAATAATTGCAAGTGCTTCCCAGTCATGGGTCGATAACGTAACCGCTTATTTTTTTGTATTCTTCTCTTTAAAATCTTCCCATGCTTCCATCCATGGAATGAAGCAATTCCAAGAGAGAGAAGCAATGGCTTTCTTCTCTCTCTTGTTTTCCCCTCTTTTATAATTCATGTTCACACTTGTATTTTTATTAATCCTCTCGAGCTCCATTCGTCATATATTTTGAAGCTCTTACATGAAGGGCATCCATGGAGTCTCCCTTGTGAGATTCGGAGGGCTGTTAGAAATCTCGAATCGTACGCTTGATTCCAGGGGCAAAGAATGGGATGCCAAGGATAGAGGTAGATGGTGGATGAGTGGTGGTAAAGGGAGGTGATGAAGAGGGTAAGAAGCGGGGGAGAATGAATCGGATTTGAAAGTTCAGGGAAAAGAAAGAATTAAGAAGAAAGTTTCGAATGCTCCGAAGGTGATGGAAGAAAAGGATGGGTGTATGATGGATACTCAAGCGTTAAGGAGGAGGTAGGAAGAGGAGGGGTAAGTTGAATACTTTTTAAAGTACAAATGCTGACGCATGAACTTAAATGGAGGACTTAATATATAAGGACATATTGTTGTAGGAAATAAAAATCTGCAATTCGTTTTAAGCCATTCAATCAAATTATGTTATCTATGGATGGAACCCTTACTGTAAATGTAACAGGCCTCTTAGAAATTTTCCTGTGACAGTGTACTGCAATATATCTATAATTGTAAATTGCGGCTATATACGTCTTAGTGCGGTCAATGAAGGCAGAATATTTTATGGCATGTCGTCTAAAAATGATTTCGTTCCAAGTATCGTCGTAGTTATACTCCATAAAAATACTAGCCTTTTACTATCAATATATCATCGTTTTCTTCAGTTACCAGAAGATAGCTGTGCTTGCCGCCTCTATGGATTCCAACGTAATCTGTAGCAGTTTGTAGTCAAGTACAAAACTATTGGCGCAATTCATACGTTATAATATAGATTTCTTTTTGAAACTGTTTAGGCCCAATGTGTCTGGGTTCAAATGCAATAAAAAATTTCATTTTAAAAAGAACGCAAATTATAGATACTATTTGCCATATGAGCGGAAAAATACTTTCCAACAGTGTGCTCAATTCCAGGGCTTGCGACTTCCTTTTCCTCAGCATTTCTGAAATAGATGATTTTTGCACTCCGTGGTTGCTATAACCCAGCCCTTACGCTGTGGTTTTCGATAAATTCTTTTTTGGTTCCCCCAGATCTCTCTCCCTCTCTTCCCATCCGCTTCCCCGCTCCGTTTGATTAAATAACCACCGATTTTGCGAGGTTTTCTTCTGACTACTAAGCTATTCCAGACACGTCGGTGGATGGAAAGGGGGATAAAGAGGAAAGAGTGGTGAGGAGAAGGGCAAGTTTGAAAACTGAGGGAGGGAGGGGGGAGAAAAAAGATGAAAAGGATAATAGAAAAGGGAACAAAAGTCTTGCGGGCAATCATCTGCGTGTGCATGCGCCTGTGTGTGTTGTTCGAGCGAACGTCATTTCGGAAGGGGTCGAAACCTCGAAAAACACAGCCCACCCTCGTCGCTCGTTAATATCTCCTTCTTTCCTCCCAAGAACCTCCCTCTTAATACATTTCTTTCCCTCCTTAGGGTTTTTTTTCTTTAGAAAACGAGGATTTCCAAAAGGGGGGAAGGGTCTCTCCTCTCTGTATTCTCCTACTCTCCAATATATTGCAAGAGCCCTCTTCCTAAGCTACCGGGTGGTGGCGGAGGTCGGTCGGTCGCTTTTTGGGCGGTACTACGTGGCAGGAGAGCCTGATGATGGAGGGGAGGAGGGTGGGCGCGGGCAAAATGTAGGGATGTGAAGGGGCGGGTTTGTTAGGAGGCTCCTCATCTCTCTTTCCCATGTCCCCTCAAAGTGGAGAAAGGGGTGACTGGTTAGATGGAATATTCTCCTGAAAAGGCGGTCACGTCCGCGGTTTTTGTAGTTGGGTCCGCCATGATGGAATATACGGGCCGCGCTATCTTTTTTTTCTATTTATACGGGACGTAGCAGGGCGTTGAGATATAGGGGAGGAGAGGTCGCGAGGGTAAGGGAAAGACCGCTCCCTTTCTTATCCAACTCCCACACCAACTACCCTCCCCCTGTTACACCTTCCACCCTCTTTTCCCAATCTCCTTCTCTTTCCGCAGGTTGAGCGAGACGCGCTGTATCGCGTGGGAGGGAATGTAAAGAGGGGGAGCCGGATGTGGGGCGGTGTAGGAAATATGCCGCGGCACAGGGAGAGGGATCCGGAGGAGGGATTGAAGTATGTGGGTGGCAGAGGAGGAGAGTGGTGTAGGAAAGGGGCATAGGCGGTGGATATTCTGAAGGCAGAGAAAAGGGGAGGCGAAGACGGTGGACTGTGGATGTAGTATGTACGTGGGAAGGCATGAGAGTTGAGGGCAAAATGGAAGATGGAGCGACACGAGATAAGGAGGCGCCCCGAGTGGTGAGAGAAGAAACGATAAAAAGGAATATAAAAGATGAGCGGTGGAGAAGGGTGTAGGAACCTGCTCCACGTCCTCCGCGACCTTCCCTCGAGATGAGGGAATCTTGAGAGGAAAGAGGGCAAGGTGGAGGAATGGGATGGAGAAGGGACGGTTCCAGAAAAGGAAGCAAATATAGGTATGGAGGGTATGGTTTTAAACAGGGCATGGAGATCCGTGATATGGGTATGCGTGTGTGTTTTCGACTCGTCTGCGGTGCTTTCTTTTAACTTGTCCCTCGTTGTTGCTGTAGAATCTACTGTGTAGAAGGCCGAATTTTATTTCTGTGTCCGAGTCTTTCTATCTTACTCCTCACGCTGTGACCCGAGCAATAATGAATTGAAATAAGTATTTGGCCTTTTTGATCTATTTCAAGCACTGGATTGATCATAAAAACTTTAAAAACATCCTATTTTACCTACCATTAGGAAGCACCATTTCAATTACTATTTAACATGCCTTCAAGGACTACTATAGTCATTCAAATGTGTTTTCTCTTTTTAGTTTTCAAACCATTAGAAACCGTTAGAAACTGCATAGTCCACAGCATTTAACAGTATCCTCCCTTCCTTATTCTTCTCCAAATATTGTCCGTCTCTTCCGAATATATTTCGATAGGTTTCTCTTCATGACATGTCCTGCCCAAACCTGTTTCTTCAATTTTCTGTCCATATTATTTTCTCCGTCCTTCACCATATCTTCTTGGAAGATTTCAAATTTATCCTCACCCCTCATCTGATTTCGGAGTGGTACAGGACCAAGCTTTCCATCACTGTTTTATTGATGATTATTCTCAGGCCTTGTGACACATATTTAAATGCTTACATTGCAAAAATATTCCTTGTCTTTATCCCTATTTAAGTTTTACCCCAAACCTTTCACAAAGTAGTAAACCAGCGCTCACTGTAGTAATTTTTTCATTATGAATTGCATATTTTTATTAGCTCTCCTTTTCTTCATATCTATGTTTAAATTATTAATATGTCTGATATTCATTACAAATATAAGAGGGCAAGGTTTTTAAGAAGGCATAACATTAGTGCAACACCTGGAGCTATCGACCAGCACGTAAGGAGGGCATTTGCTAACCTGGTTCATCCACTATCAGCAGTTGATCCTCCACAATATCCTTCTATGATCTCAATTATCATTTTTTTGTCGTTCGGTTGATAAAAAGGCGCATTCAATGATGAAAAGGTCCCTATTACTTATGTTTCATCCAAATAATTAATGTATATTGCTATAGATAGGTGTTTGATTTTAAACTGTTTTATGGTGAATTATCCCTTGGTTTTTTAAGCATTCTAAATTCCATGTTTATTATGCTCATTTTTCCACGAAAATAATGTCCCTTTGTGTGGCCGAATAATAAATGATTTTACCTCTCCCTCTTGTACATAATCTATCTCTCTCTCCCTCTCTCACCGTTTTCAATTTTACTTCACTTTCCGGTAATCAGTAATGATAGGAGGTGTGCAATAATTCTTAAAGTCGTCACTTATTCTCAAAATAGGACATGGTACAATTTTTCCTACCTTGAGATCCCCTTTCTACGAGGAAGGCGAATAGATTCAGAAACATATGGCGATTCATTGGCTATTAGTTTGATTTAATTGTAATTTGTAAATCTGATAACGTTTTAGAAAGGTTTTTATGAATGATTAATACTAGGGATGGGTCGGTTCGGTTCTTCGGTTCTCGGTTCCACCGGTTCTTGAGCTTAGAACCGGAACCGGAACCGAGGCCAAAAATAATCGGTACCGAAATAATTGGCGCGAAAACCAGTTTGAAACCTACTCACACTCCGAAAGTGGAGGCTTCACATTAAGACCTGGTGAAATAGTGTACTTAGATGCTTCAAAGTCGCGAATTATTCTAATTCAGTCTCTGAAAATGATTATTGATTACCTTTTCTTACCATTGAGCAATGCAAAGTAAGTGGTAAATTAAGAACCGGAACCGAGAATCGGAACCGAGAACCGAAGTTAAGAACCGAACCGGAACCGGAACCGAAAAAAAGTGGAACCGACCCATCCCTAATTAATACCAATATCCTGCATAATAAGGGCCTTTTGCATAATGTTTCCGAATTATCGCACCAAAGTTACCAGTAGCATATCAAGGATGCATCTGGATCTCCTTATGTAGGCATTTTGTCTATGGATAACCTGTCGTAGAACTCTTGACTGACCACTGATCCTGAGGGAATTATCTTTCTTTGAGGACTAGGAAAAATTCCTACTTAATCTCGAGTGACTGATACACAGGCATTCTTCCCTATATAAGAATATGTAGATCCACTTCAAATAGTTATAAAATTTGATTTTGTTGTAGCAGTTCTTCGAAATGAACCGCAACCCTCACGGCATATGGTAAATTTGGATGTGAAACAACGAGGCCTAGTTTGAAGCTGACGTATGAATTTTTTCCATACAATGATCTGGAACGATGTTTACTTTTTCTTTACCATTTTTATTTATAGTGGATATGCTAGTGGAGTTGTATGTAAAGAATGGCCTTTAGGGTATCACGAGATTGTTATAGCACAGCGACGTCGCTTATTTGTTTTATGGCGTTTTTTTGGTCTATTCTATTTTCATTTCATATTTGATCGTAGCTGAGTTTACTTTTTGCTAGGAAATTTTTTAGGCTGTAAATCATTTCCTCCAAATTCTCTTGGCATTCTATTTTCCGTTTCGTTTCTGATTTCTTGCCCGTTTTTCAAGTTACCTTGATTCTTAAGAAATCAGAGATGTCCCGTAATCTATTATTTTTTGTATTCCCTTTCCGCAATTAGTCATGCTTCTCACGCAATTTTTCGGTCTCGCCTTGTCTTCCATGGAATCCTTAGCTCTAAACTCTTTTCCAAACCAAGATTTTAGGATAGCGCAGCAAATTCCCTTCTGATGTGAGGTGATTAATGGAGCAAGATGGTTTCCCCAAATCGTAATGGAGATTGTGCCGCTGATCCCAAAAGCGGAGAGAGAACTCAAATATTATTAAATTGTTAGGGAATTATGAGATCTATCGTGTGATCGTTTAAAGAGGAGAACTTTTCTGGGAACACCTGTGGCATATACAGATGAACAATCTCAATGTGGTTATATATTCAGGAGGATTCAGCCAACCATGCGTTTGAATTTAATAAATTACGATAGTGAGAAAATAATTTATTTGCTTTTTTCGTGTAAAGAGAAATGCCAAGTTCAGTAATTTTATCCGGGGAACATTGTTTATCATTCTAAGTAAATTGTTCTGCACAGAAATCAATATTTTTCAATGAGATAGGTGCCATTAAAATCAATTTCTATGGATTCAACGAAATTCTGTAAAGTAAATGGAATTTATTTTTAAATTTATAATAATGCTGAAAAAATTGCAATGTGGCATTTTCACGTGTACCATTTTTGGCATACAAAATTTGATGGTTCTTATTTAAAGTGGGTATGGCTGAAATGTTTTTACTCTTATATTACTTCTTTAGTTTGGTCACCTAATATATTTTACAACTTGTACAAGTACTTGATTCTTGTAATTTTCAGGAGATTAAATGCAGAGATATGCGTTTTATCTTAAATAAGAGTTTTGAATGCTAGGTGCTTCATTATTTTCAGGCCAAATGACATAAAATTGTGCATAGAGGGCCTGCCAGTAAGTAGGGGCAGGAAAAGATCTTCAATTACAAAATTATAATTTACCTGCATATGCAGTTTAACAAGATAAAAAAATTACTACGTGAATTTGTTTATAATGGTTCTTTTTTTAATTTGTGCAGTAGAATTTGTGGAGTTAGCCAAATCTTCCCATAGGGCAGGCAAATGTGGTGGAAAGATTGAAAAGAGAGAGTTACTCAATTCTTTTATTCTATTTAATCCAATGGGGATCAACGTAACATTTTCCTCTAGCGTTGTTCCCAGATGATTAGGTGGGTATAAAGATTTTTGAAATACATCCAAGTTGACTCTCTTTCAGGGTACTTTTTACATGCGAATAGCGTGCATATTCTTTTCACTGTTTATGTTTTCACCCTATATTTTTAGAGATTTTTCTGCCTTAAGAGAGTGAAAAATTTACTATATTTATTTTTTCGCCATTAACTGGACTGGCGTGCATAGCAGCGATAACAGATTTTTTTCTGTATTGCACCTAAAGGAAAACTCAGGCACGTGCTTATCGTTCTCTGTACCTAAAAGAACGCAAAAAAATTACCCCTGCCATTTGGGATGGACGAGTCAAGAAAAAAAAAATATTTGGCCAGAAGGGAGCGCAGAGATAGGGTAAGAAAGGGGAACTGAATGACAGGGCCAAGGGTTATGGGAGCGGAGAAAGAATGGTTTTGGGGAAAATGGCGTGAGATCTCCGGAGAAAACTCGATGGTCCTTTGTTTGCTCACATTCCGTGATCGAGAGTTTTTGGGGGTGCCCATCGCGGTTCCCTCTCCCTCGAGCACCAGACGGCCCCGAATAGGCAGTGACTGAGTGTCGCAGGCTCAGGCTGACGTCTGGGGCCGAGGATAAATGGCAAACTCAAGTGTGTAAGGCATCGCCTCTGAGAGGAGGGGGGGGGGGGGGGGGTTCGGGTGACGGGATTGAGAATCGGGCTGTTGGGGGAGAGAGGAAGGAGCAAGGGGATGGGGAGGTTGCTTGCTTCTACAAGAGCTTGATGGAGAAAAAGAAGGGTCCTAGGATGATACCTTGAAGGCGGGGGCAGGTGTTCTCGGAGGATACGGCGGCATTCCGAACAAATGGGCGGACATAACGGCGTCTCGGCGGGGAAGGGATGGTAAGCGCATCGTAGAAATTCAGGGGTAGGCGTCGGTAGACGGGTCTTATGAGTAAGCACGGTGTTAAATCTCCTTAACTCGGTTTCATATGCGTGTGCATGTAGTAGATAACAGTGAAAAGTACGCATTCGTGCTCAAGAGCGGTGGGAAGATTTAGGGTGTTGATTTTTGCGCTTGTATAGTGAGTGAAAATGGCGCCTATATGTTCCATACTGAATGATAAAAAAAGAATGAAGACCAATTGGTAGATCGTTGAAATATCATGAAGTATCAGGTTCACCTTTTCGCCTTTAAATAGAAAAACATCATTGGCGCCTGATGCTGCGTCTTCAAAGTTCGGTTGCCTCTGTAAGTCTTTGCGTAAAATGTTTGCTTTTGAATAGTGGTGCAATATTGACGCTTTTATAAGGGCATTTCTTTAGAATAAGCAATTGGGTTGGATTATATGGTTTTTTATAATGGTTGGTTGGATATAATGGTTGTTTTTGGAGATAGCAGATCGTGCCATGAAGAAGTGTAAAATTGGCTTATCGAGTGTCTTCTCAGCGTATTTGAGTAACGGAAGTGCTTAAGAAAAGGGGTGAGATTGGGTCGAAAAAATTCACACGCCCTTGCTAGTGGGTGAAAGAGAGAATGTTGTCATGATCGGGCATGGTTTTTTCTTGTATTGCTCCAATCGAGTCATGAGGTTTAAAGAGCAGTCTTCACATAGAGATATTTTGAAGTTGCAGGGCGAAGGAATGCTGCGGTCGAGGGGAGGCAAATCGGACGCGTAAGGGTAATCTTTAAGGTGGCAGTGCGTGTGAAATGGAGTCCTCTGGAGGATGAGGAAAGAGATGGGTCGATGTAAGGGAGCGGGGAGCGTCGGCGGGTGGGGCTGGGAGGGCAGAGGTGTGGGGGCGAGGTAGCAGATATGGGGCGAGACGGATGAGAACCGTGGCAGGCTCGGTGCGGAAGATGGATGCGAGCTAGTGCGAGACAAATGACGGTCGGAGGAGCAAGGAGGGATGGGGGAGTGAGAGAGGACTTTTTCGTGTCTCGCGGGAGGAGATGGTTTTGCGCGGTTAGAGAGGAGATGAGAGTGGCGGAGAAGCGAAGAGAGTGCGGGGGAAGGGAGGGTTGCGAGGGGAGAGGAAGTGGCGGGGGCGACGTCAGTTGGAGAAGGGAAAAGGGATGGGAGGAGTTTTTTCTTCTTTCCTGCGCGGTTATCTCTCTTGTAGAATACCCTACCTAACAACTAGTCATCTTTCTCTGCTTTTTTACCAGTTTGCAAAAAATATGGGCAGGTGATTGATGCGATCTTGTGGGAGAAGAAGAAGAGAGCGGGGGGAGGGCGAAATGCTCGACTCTGATCTGTCTTGTCTTCCTTTCTCGCTTACTCTCCCTTGCCATATTCTCTCTCTGTCCGTCTTCTATCTTACCATTTGTCCGTCTATCTTTGGGGGAAAGCGTGCACAAACACTCGCGTGTGTGACTCGGTCCGTCTGAGGAAAGGGGTGAAAATTTCTCATTGTCTTTCTTGGGTAGAGGAATGAGATCGAGAGAACGGAAATGACTTTCGCGAAGAAAAACATGCCTCAGTATTTGTCTCTCGCCTTCACTAAGACGTCTCTTGCCTTTAATCCCCTCATTCCACTGCTAAATTGCAATTTACAATCTTGCGATCTCGAGGCTTGTGGTCTCGTCTATCCCTGTTTGATTACGGCGTTTTAAAACCACTGATCAGATGCTTATCATGTGATTAATCTGAGAGAAAACCTCAATCAATGTTTTTTGAGGTCAATCCCTAATCATCGTATGATTCAAGATTAGTGGTACGTTCTATCTTTGCTCTGATATGAATAGATGTCACAGTATTGCTATAATAAATATAATCAAGTGAAGACAGTTCCTTTGTTATTACCGATAAAATTTGTCCATTTTAGTTAGTGGAAATATGAATATGTCAATAAAAAGACGAAAAAAATCATTTTTCGAAATACTTTTCGATAATTCCTGTATACATTAAGGCAGTATTCTGCAGCAGATTTGAATCCTCTTTTTCCCGGTTCAGTAACCGCGAAGTAACCTTAAAAGTTTGTTATTTTCCTTAGGCTTGTGCTCAGATCAAAATTACTTATTACTGAGTGCACTTTTGGGCTGTTTTATATTTAGCTTTGTTATTTGTTAGCAATGAAATATGACATTTAATTTCCTTCATTTTCCGTTTTCTTGTTTTTTTTTAAGTAATGGGTTTTATTATATGATTATTATCTCTAAAAAATCTAGTCTGCCCTCTTATAGAGAGAGCAGACTATATTTTTTGGTCATCTATATTTAAAGTAGTTATTCATGACACTTATTTTGATAGTTTTCATTATATTAATCGTTTCTGTCACTCCTTTACTCAAGACATTTATGTTTATCATGCAAATGTGAACTTCCTGCAGTCTGTAATTTTGCTGTATGGCAAGGAAGCAATCGTAAAAGGCTACGGTCATAATTAATTTTTCGTTTTAAAATACCCTCTAATGTATAGTTCAGCAAAGTATATTTTCATCCTGACTTCTGTGGGGAAGCAGTCGGCTGCCTAGTTTATCGGTACCTTGGAGTAGTGGTTGGCAGGATTGATTTGAATGCCAGAGAGCCGATGAAATATGTAGAACGGGGTATGTTGTACCCTTATCAAAGGTGTCGAAGGCCAGTGTCGAATCATATAGGTAGTGGAAGGATATTTAGGTGCTTTAGGACACCCGAAATTTTGGAGCTCCAACTGCTTAGGTTGTATCGCACTGCCTTAGTCTCAGACTCAAGAGCATCCACTCCCACGGCGGGATTCAAACCCACGAACTTGTTCTGTCATGCCGGAGATTTGCGCGGGGGTCACCAACCAGGTTACCGCGGACGGTGGATCGGATGACCTCTCATTTGGTGCTTGGCGTGCAACTCTCATAGATATGAGTTCGACACGGAAATGCTTCTGAAAAAAATAATCGCTATAAGATATTAAGCCTTAGGTCTTGTGATGGGGTGATAGTTATCCCATCAACTGATTTTCTCATAATTTCAACCGTTTCATGATAGGTCTTTTGCGTTCTTAATGAGGTGATTTCCGTAAGCTAGGATAGACATTGAAAAGTTTTCGCGAATGTCTTTGATAGGACAGCGGGAAATCTGAAAACGATTCTGGTGGTCTGTGGCTAGTAATTACCTACTATTGATTAATCATACGATCATCACTCGTACTAGGGTGATTAGCGCAATAATTCAGCGGAATTTAGTATTAAAGTATGACAGAATTTATTTGAAAAACAGTGCATAATTTCCACTTCACTATTTTTAAAGGTTTTCATCTCCCTATAAGGTTTATCAGGGGAAAAATCTGATTTAAGGAGTTTAAAAAGATATTTAGCGAGTCTTTTTAATATCTTACTTTCATTTTTTTCTTTCTATTCTTTTGTAGGTTCTTTAGTATCTACAGTATCTGACGCAATATAAGAGCTTGTTTGTGCGTTTTTAAAAAACTTTTTCTGGGCTTCAAAAGTCCTATAGTTGATTTAATTTTCTCTCTAAATTATACGTTATGGACTCATGCGTTACCATATTGTGTGTATATGTAAATATAGTAAGCTAGCAATGAATGCTAGAATAATGCATAAAATTCAATTGATAATTCTGCTACCCAAAATTCGTTTGAAATTTATCTTTTATTAATTATATTGATTTAACTATATCTGAACTATTTGCGGGATTAATTTATTTGTCAGTTATTAAATATATCTTCTCTTCTAGTCAAAGATTCAATCGATAGTTTATATCGAAAAGTGTTAACAATTTTGGTGGTGCCATAAAAATACCCAAATTTATTTCCTTGATGAATGCCGTGTTAAATATTTATTTGCTCGTATAAAAATTTCAAATTACGATGTCATGCCTTTTAATTTTACTTTCCAGAATGTGAAAATAGTCGCTGGTGTCATACATTTTTGCTTGAAAGCACAAAAATATAAAGATTTATGGATGGAATTTTGATGCAGTACGTATTTATCACAGAAGGCATTAAAATTTCAGCGGGAGCGAGAGCTGTCTTGCCTATTATTAATTAATAGGCTGAAGGTGTCCGTTGAAATTTAACGCGAGGGAGAAATATAATAATTACAAATTGTATTAAGAAATTTTAACATTTTACATGAAGCGGCGAAAACTAACTTGTGTTATGGAGTTAGCTATGTCTTCAAGTCCATATCGGAGCCATAGATATAATTTACACCAATGTAAACATCTAATTACTGCCTGGACTCATACCTGGGCGTCTACAAAAATAAAAAGTTTGTTTAAAAACATTCAGGCCAAAAGAAACAAAGGAGGTTAGAAGGGGGGTGGGGTGCATACGAATGTCTGTCTATTGTTGAAAATGAGGCCAGATTCGGTTTTTTGTGAATGGTAGCACCCACCTCATTGGCAAAAAAAATTTTTTTTGGCCTTTTATGTACGCTATGTTTTTTCTCAATTATCCAACTTCATGACAGTGACGTCAATGAACTTCAAACGGATACGTAGTAATGCATTTTATTCCAATTAGAGTAAATTCTATTCTTATTACCTAGTACAGATTTATCCAATTTAAACCAGGTACCCGTCGCTCGATTGCGCATATTCACACCTTCTATTGTATATTTTACATGTAACTCTATTACTTTTTTTATCATGCTACTCTAATTTTTGATTAGACTTCATTTACGCACTCACGTTTCTGATCATGTTCTTGTGTCTCAAAAAACAACAATTTTGAAAGAGGTCAAACGAAAGCGGTCCACTTCGGAATACGGTATAAATCCATAAAGTATACACCTTTTGAACCCCGCAGAAAATTTCATTCAATTACTTTTAGTTTTACCGAATGCATACCCATTTGATCTTGGAGTAGCGAAAAAATTAACCCCTTATGATTTCTCCGAATGAAATGGCCGAGCTAGATTCAAGAATTAACTGCGATTCTTTCTTTAATGCCTTTTAATATCTTCACGAAAAGAACAGCGCTGTTTATAGCATCTCTTTTGGACGAACCTTTTGGTATCATTGCAATGGCATCAGTGAACATCCCACGGATACGTAAAGAGACATGCTCCATATGGATTGATTTTATTCCCTGGCTTTTGTTTCACTATTTCAAATCTCAAGCTATCTCCATCGATGACGACGATATCAAAAGCCCTCTATCTCTTCTCTTTATGTCCCAGGTTGGTTCAAATGCACAAACCCGTTCAAAGTTTTCATTTCGGAGACGACAATGACAAAGGCTTTAGCTACGCTCGGAGAAGGACCGAAAAAAACAGTAAATGTCAGCGTAAATGACACATTTCCCAGAAACCTCGACAGCAAAGTGTAAATCGGTTAATAGAATAAGAAAGTTTAAAACATTTTCCCATCAAATACAGAAAGAATGAAAGAAATCGATTAATATTTAGTTATTTTACTGAGCGAAAGAAAAAACTCTTGCGCTACCATAAATTGAAAAAGTCAATTTAAACCAATGTAAATGCATTATTGGCGCCAGGAATCCAATCCGGGCCCTGAGCCTTTTTTTATATAGTCTATAGCACCTTCTAGTGAATGCGCTAGAATCCTACAAAATTTAAGCTCAATCGGTTATGTAGTTTTTGAGTAGAAGAGTAACGAACATAGAAACGGCAGGCAGTCGGACACCATTTCATTTTTATGTATTAGTATGATGATTTGCCGAACCCAGTATAAATTCTTCGAGACAAAGTGTTGTTCATTTTCCGAGAGTGTTATGACCTGTGTTTACGAGGCAAGCCGAAGCTCGAAATATAGTTTAAATTAAAAGGTCTTTAAATTTGTTTATAATCCTAAAAATTTTCAGCGTTAAAAGATGTAATACACACTGACCGCGTTTCATTTCTCCTAACTGTTCAATATCTTTTCTGATTGATTTTTCAGTTATTAAGTAATAGCATATTCAATACAAATATTTAATGAAACATTTATTTCATGATCTGTTTTGAATAAACATCAGTTCATTTTCCGTAAAGCCATCAAAACGCGTTCTACCTGTTAAGACCTGTTACGTCTTTTCATTCGCCGAAAGCCCCACTCAATCTTAATTTTTTCCCAAGGCTTTTAAGGAGTCTCGACCTTATTTGTGTCAAGAACGCCCTTTTCAATGCCTCGCGAGGGAGGGAGAATGAGAGTGGCGGAAAAAGAGAGGTGTAGGAGCAGAAGAGAGGGAGAGACTCATCTTTAAGATCTTCCTTTTAATTTTTAAAGGTGTCTCGAGTCTTGGCGCGAGAGATGAATGAAAAGCAGATGTTTTCCCGCTTAATTTAGCTCCTCCCCCACATTTCCCACCCCAAGAGCTTCCATTTCCCCCACCTTCCTCCACCCAGTTTCAAGATTCCCTCTCCACCCCATCCGTTCCCTTTCTTTAAAAACTTCCCCGTTCCTTAACCCGTACCCCCGAAGCCCACCCCAATTGTCCCAACTTTCTTCCTGCGGCAACTCTTTCATCGTCACTTTTTTTTTTTCAACCATTTGACTACTTGCTTCCCTACTGCTACCGTACTACACAACCGATGCTTTAACATCATCATATCTGCTCGTAATCTCTCTTGCATTCGTTGTTTTTTTTTGGACTTTCGTCCTTCAATGAGCTGCATGCTTTCACTCTTCTCTCATCTCTGTAATCCGTTAACCGCGACTCATCCCTAACTCCCCCTCTCCTTTCTGTCGCTTCATTTTGTTTGCTTCCAATAACATGTTCTGCCAATTAACCTCCCTCCGCCTCCTCTTCCTCCTCCTCGCCTGCTCTTAAATAATCTTGCCTCTCACTTATCACTCATCACCCCGTTAGTCCAATCCACTTCCAACCATCCTTCCCTTTCACTATCTCTCTTATCTTTCTATGTCCTCCTGCTTCGCTTGTATTTCCTTCACTCGATTATAAGATTTGTCGTAAGGATCTCACTCTAGTCTCTCACGTCAGTCACTTTTAGTAGTCACATCTCCCATTAGTCACTAGACTCAATCTTCTTTTGTCATATCCGTGGTCACTCTTTTACCATTTTTATTACAGTTTCTTTATCTCTTGCATCCCAAGGCGTTTCCGTCCCAACCTAAGGGGTGTGCGAAGTTTCCGTCCTCGAAACGAAAACTTCAACCACCCCTTATTGGAGTAATTCGATTAATATTCTAGTTTTCAGTTAGTCTAATTTTTGGAATGATTTGACCGTCTTCCAAAAATTTACGTTTGCTAACCATGTCTACATTAATTGCCTTTGTATTGTTATGTATGTTATTGGATAGTATTGGATGTATGCAATTTATCTTCTTCTGTCCTTAGAGATTTTATTTTCCATTTTCTAAAGGTTTCAAACCCTGTAGTTGTCCTTTTTTTAAAAGCCACGTTTACTATACATGTTAGGAAGTGAATTTTCATGCTTCATATTGTTTTTAATTTCATCATCTTCTTGTAGTGACTTAAATTCCTATTTTTCCAAACTTGTAGTAAATTTTCTTTCCACTCAAATTTACTTGAATCTGGCCCATTAGTTACTTTGCTACTTTATTTTGCTAGTCCTCTCTCGTTCTCATAGCTCGAAATTCCTTGTTTCTCTGGTTTATTAAAATTTTAAAAACCGACGGTTTGGACTGTATAGTGTGTCTTTTATTTTCTCGTTCCCTCGTGGTGCCTCATGTTTAGAGACAGTCAAGGGATTTATAGATTAAGAAATCACTTTATTGTCATGTTGCATTACCACTTATCATGTTCATTGTCGCATTATGCTTAATTTGAGCGAGTAATTTAAACATTTGTCTAGGAAATCGATTTATCGCATAACCTGATCGAATAATACTCGGGTCTGGATTATTGCGTTCCATTCTATTGTCGTTTCCGTTTTTTTAAATTTATCTGACGCCAGTTTCTTTGAATGTGCATTAATGATATTTAATACATGTGATGACAAAAATCATATTGTTAGCGCATACCTTTAGGACCTCTCCTTTTTATGAGGATATCTTCTAATTAAAATATATGAATACAAATATCCCAAGAGTTTCCTGATATAACCCCGTTATCAATTTAACATCTGTAAATAACAATTATTTGTCCAAATATATCATTTGAAGGTATGCAGTTATTTCAAAATGATAATGTTAACGGCTACTGTTCAAAATGATAATTCTAACCGGTAATACCTGAAATTTGTTGGTGATATCGGCCCGATATATATGTTTGATATTTAAACGATATCTCTTTGGATTAACGATAGAGGTAAAATTAATTTTTTAAGTGGTATCTTTTTGGCTGAAAACTTTTGAGTACTTCTCGACATGGTGATACGCCGTTTACATGGGTTGTTGTGAATAAGAATTTTGATTAGCATGAAGATGCAGAGATACTGTTTATTATTTATTGAATTAAAATATTTTATTATAGTACGACACTGTTTCGGTCACGGCTATGTAGTACATCAGTATGATTAACCTAATCTCTAAGTTCTACTTAACCTATTGTTCTGGATTTCAGGAATAGTAAAAGAACAAAAGTTGGTTCGGATATATTCAGGACACGATAACTCAGCTGTGGGTGTAATTGCAAGTCTGGGGAAGAGCTTGGATTGCTTAAATCGTTTAAGATTAATATTATTAGGTAAATAAGGACTCTTTCATATGAAAACGTACGTTCTAGTCCTTAGTTGCACACTATAATTAATCTCTAACGAATGTAGCATTCCCCCCTCTCCCTCCTGGTTACAAATGGGAATAAATTGTTTTTCAAGCGTGGATATAAAAATACCGGCAGTTAGATACGAGAATAAAAAACCATTACCGCATTGTAGCTAGATGAGGGGGTAAAAAATCTTCCATTATCGCAATCGCTGGTCAATGGTTGAGGAACTTGATTCGGATTAATTAACCTACATATATGTAGCATTTCGTATAAGAGACAGGCAGCAAAGTACTTTCGACGGCCAGTTGTCCGAAGCTAGTCATGTTCTCGGCTATAGGGTGTCATATGATAGCTCTTTTTGACACAAAAAATATTTTAATATCAGTGTTCAGGAGTCTGTATAAGTGTGCTTTTATCTCCTGAGAGGTCGCAATAGACCAGGCAGCACTGCGTGAAGAGACCGTATTCTTAGAGCTTTGCTCATGCTACGTCGGAAGTGGTGGAGCCTATGCATTTGGCTGTTGGTGAATTTGGCAAGGAAGAGTGAGGTACAAGGGGAGAATCGACAAGATATAATCACACATTAAATGCAAAACGAGGAAAAAATTTTCTCGTCCATTTATCTTTTAATGAAATGCATACCGGACTTTTTTGGAAGTCCAAAATCGTAAACGTAGGGCATGTAAAATTATCTTCCACATGCATATGTTCTATTGATTCAATAGTTCAGAGAACGCATTTAAAATCATATTTCCCATAATATTTTCCCACTCTCTATTGCAAAGTAATTCTTTGCATGTGCGGTGCAATATATTTACCATAACCAAAACCGGTACCTCATTCCCAGTATCACTTTTATATCGGGGAAAATTATTTATCTGACGTCACTTAAATGCAGCTGCACCAATATCACTTTTACTTCTGGAAAAGATATCTAATGTAAATCAAATTTATGTTGAAAATACTACCAGATATTAAAATGTTCGTTACGTTAAAGCAATATTTCCCTAATAGATAACTGACACATGATGCTACTCGGGATAGCAGGGGGCACGGATGCATGGAATATATTAGGGACATTGGAATATTGGAATATATTAGGGCGATATTGAATATATATATTAAATCAGAGAAGTCACCCTCTTAGTTTTAATTGCACGATGAATAAGGTATTAACTGGTTTGAGAAAGATGGGATTATGATATATATTTAGTATATATCGTCTTTAATATTTACCTAATGGTTTCTTAATGGAAAAATTCTTTATGATTTAGTTATTTCAGATGCTGAATAAGAGTTGAGGGGGTTATTTATCTATTAAATACATCGCGTTTATCATGCATTCTAGAAATAAGCAAATTTAAATAAGATTTAAAATTGTTGTAACCTGAAAAAGGAAACCAAAATCCTCAGGACTTTGATGAGAAAAACGAGAGTAATAATTTCGTTTTTGTCAAAGATAAGTTTCCGTCATCGAAATCAGTCTTTATAAGGTGAATGGTGAGAGAGAAATGAAAAGGAACTCATGCAATTACTGCCATGAATTTAAGCGATATTTCCATTCCCTCTATCTCTCTCTTTTTCTTAAAATTCCCTAAAATGTTTTTTTTTATTCTTTCCCAACTCCGTCATCGCCTTACGACTCAAAATTTCCATCTCACACTTCCTTACACCTCCCCGCCCACTTCGGATTCCTCCTTCTCCCGTTTCTTCTCATTTTCTAGGTCAAGGACTTTTCTTTCCCCTCAAATACTCCTTAAAATTTCCTTGCGAAGGGAAGTTTGTTTTACTGGGAAAATGAGGTCATCGACCCCCTTCTTCTTAACTTCTCCGTTTCGTCTTCAAAAACTCTCTACTCCCCTTCTCACCATAGTTCTCCATCGACTTCTCCCTCCATCAACTCACTCTATCTCGAACCAGGTTTTTCCTTGTTTTTATCGTATCTCAACTTATATAATTTATTATTTATTTATATTTTCCTAACCACCTTTTGTAAATTAACCGGAGTCTCGGTTTAATTTATCCCTCCTGTAGAGTTGGATGTGATGATTTAGAATTTTAATGGGCATATAATGATAACGTCATTTTTATATTTCGTCCCCAAACAATTCGTCAACAGTTTTTCCATGCGTGAGGAAATTTTCTTATCAGCGAATAGTAACTTTAGATCCTTCCTATTAACAACCAATCCAAAATTACCAAAGTTCTCGTGCGTAAACATTGTCTTGAACACCCTATTTGCTTTAATCACGACCTTAAAAGGGGACAGAGCGTTTTGAAACGTGGCATAAGGCTGAAATATTTTTGGGCCTGGTAAAATATCTAGATATGAACGGCTCTTCTTTCTAGTAGGGGAAAATGCAGGAAAAAAGTCTTCTGTAGTTGTTAGTGATTAACTGAACCCATTATGGGGGATCTAAATTTGTATAGAGAATATGCTAAGCAATACATTCACTTGAATACAATTTCTAGACTGCAATCAGTAGAATTGGTACATTATATAAATTGTGTTGTAAACAACACTTCTGCTCACGTTTAAAACTTTTACTTATCTTTCTGAACCATATAATCAATTTTTCACCCTATTAAGCTACCCCAGACAGTTTTGAAGGTGGTTAGATTCACTGAAGTATAGTTCGCTTCTCAACCACTCCTCACATCTGGTTCTTACAAGTTTGCTTCCACTGTTTTCTTTTCACCTCTGCCACCTCAAACCCGATTTAATTTATCAACAAGTGTCTCGAATGTTCCTTCCATTGCCTATTCTCACTTACTCATTCCGCGATTTTAACATAATCCACATTAAACTTTATCCTCTTTCCTTACAAGCTTTCAACTTCCGCTCTCCTTTTTCATCCCCACGGCACACATTTTAACTGCAGCGCTCGGCGTAAGGCAGGAATAACTGCCTACTCATTTTGCCGTTTTTCTTTCCGTCCCCTTGGCCCCCTACCGTTATATCCCCGTTTCGAGGGAGAATGGTGAGGGGGGCTGGAAATTGTAGGCTGCAGTGTGGGGTTGGGGATAAAAGAGGCGTGAGAGATGGAGGGAGACTGATGGAGTTGGCTCTCGTAAAGGTTTTGGGGTGAAAGCTGGTGGGGTGTAAGGGAAGCTGTGCGAAGGGAAATGAATGGAAAGAAGCAGAGAGTGCGGATGAATTTTTGGGAGTTGTAAGATGTTACTTCACACGCCTTGAAGGAAAGGTGATTTAGTCCATGCCCAAGGTATTAAACTACTCTCCGTTATAACCTCATGCTCCTAACAGTGCATGACTGACATAATGCCTCCTCTTTCTCTCTTTATGTATTATTCAGTCACTAAAATGATTTCTTCTTATCCTCGATTGTTTATCGTGATATATATGGTAAAATGGTGACATTTGGTAAAACCTAGATCTTACTGTGACATTAGTATTCTGAATCGTTTCTTATTCGTTTAATTTTATTTAGCCTACGAGATTATGTAAACGTTTGGTTAATAAAAGTTTTGTTAGATTTGCGCACGTGAAACCTTCTAGACAAAAGGTTATTATTATAAAAAGGTATTAAAAGACTCTTGGCAACTGCTCGATAGAATTTGTTTATTTGAATTTGCATGAAATTTTAGAATATTATTACTTCTTTCATGCTTTGCTGCAGTCTCGTCAATTTGTAGGCTTTTCTAATAATATCATGAAATTCGTAGTGTTCATAAAATATTTAAAGGTGACATCGTTACAGATAAGTCTGTTTTAGTGAAGAAAGCCAAAATCTTTGATAACAATTGACCTCACTTAAACTTAAAGCTAGTTGGATAAGGTAAAACTCAGAAATACCTGAAATGAGGCGTGGAAATAAGCTCCCGATTTGAGAGTTGGTCGTAGTTGTTAAGTTTGAGTCTGACTTAATGATCGAAAATATTGCTAGTAACTCATTCTATATGCAGATCAAAGAAGATTTAGCATCTGCGTGATTTTTGACGCAAATGAACACTCAATATGAATTAGGCAATTGAAGCTATCACTTCATCGGTTACTATTGAAAATCATCCGAGGAAAATATATCGGAGTGGAAATTTATATCATATTTATGATGGCTGGATTTACGTCTATTTCTGAAAACCTTGCAAGCTCTCTCAAGGTCGCAGCTAACGACATACGACAGACGGAAAATTTCACCGAATTCATTTTCATGGTCATTTCATGGAATTTCATTATTTGGTTAAAAGACACCGGAGTCATCTCGGAAAATGCTAGTTGTCGATGCTATTTTATTTCGTAAGCAAATTCTACTAGAAAACATAATTAAGTCCCCAGATTAGAATTATTTGACCTCTAATTTACTGCTCATGCGTTCATAGTCTCACAGATCAGACGCTCTTTTCCAATTTTTAAATTAGAATGTATGCGCCAGGCCTTCATACAAGGTATAGAAATGATAATATACTTAGGATGAAAATAAACACTCCTAAGGGTATTTTTTGTTTACTTATTTCCTTAGTCCTTTGAGTTTGCATCTATGCTGAAGCAACTGGTAGTTTTAAAGGAAAAAGTAATGAAGAAGGCCATGAGAAGAGGATTAAGGAATTCAAAAACCCTTTGCCTCCTTCGGCTTACATTTTAATTTTCCAGGTCCTCAATCCTACTTACCCCTTTCGTCACCCATTCAAAAGCAAGACTTTCATCCTGATCTCTTCCTCAATTGATGCTTTCTACAGATCCCTCCTTCCTTCTTTCTATCTCTTAAACGTCACCACTTGCTTCTCCCAACTCGTACACTTTCCTCCCTACCCTTTAACTACGGTTCCCCCTACCTCACCCCTCAAAACTCTGAGCTTTCTTCATCTTTTCCCGGCTCTTCCTCAACTCGTTTCTGGTTGTGAAGGAGCTCTCGGAGTTCTGTGAGGAGTGGGGATGTGCGTTTCGGAGGGAGTGTCAGGGGGAATCTGGAGGGGGTTGAAGTTTTCGTCTTTTTTTATCGTGATGGGGGGTCGAAAAGGAGTGAGGTATGTGGAGGTGAAGATGGGAAAAGTGGGCTGTGTGTTGTAGATGGAGGGCGTGGAAGGTGTTTGTGTGCGTGGATGAGAACGCGCGGGGAAATGAGTCGTAATGGCGGATGGGAAAGGGGAAGGGGGGAGAAGCCACGGAGGGGAGGTGGAGAAACGAGGGGAAAGAGAGAAGTGTTGTTTGGGGGATGTCTTAATAGAGGGCTGAGTGGAAGGGATGGGGAAATTTTTGAAGGAAATTCTGATCTTGAGAATGAGAGGGAGTAGTGGGATGGAAACGGGGTGTATGGAGGAAGAAAGAAGGATGGGGGAGGGAAGTATTTTTTTTGGGGAGAACTTTTCAAGGGGCATTTTTAGGTTGTGCATGCATTAAAACGTACGCACGCGACGTCTGGAATTTTCATTCAAGGGTTCGCTAGGAAGAATTTATTTTTTTCCAGCGTGCTCCAATTTTTCTCACTCTCACCCCCTCTTCCATTTCCTTACCCCTCTTGCGGGTTCGTATTTTTTATTCTCGCCTTATTTTCTCCCGCAGTAACTTCTCAGCCACCGTCTTAAAGAGTCGACTGGAAATGAGAGCGAGGGGGAGCGCGTCGCTAGGAGATGGGAGTGGAGGGGGGGAGGGGGGGAGGAGAGGGGTGAAGGGTTGAAGATAAAAAACGAAAAAAATTTCTTCCCCGTCTCAACTCTCTCTTCCTCCTCCCCCAGTCGAGGACAAAGTGGGTTTCTTCGCTGCTCTGCCAATTTACGGGCGTGAGGAGATTTTGAACGCTTAGTTGCTCCTCTCGCTCGTTTTGTTTTCACAGTCCTCTTCTCCCAGAGCTCTTTTGTTTTTTTGCTCAATTCTTTTCTTTGATTTTATCATCGCCTTCCCTTTTCATGCGGTTCTCACTCTCAAGGTGGTTCTAATTGAATGGATGGTTAAGGCTGGTCATGCTTTGAATGGTGACGTGAAAGGAATAACAACTTGGCATTTTTTCAAGTTCATAACCAATATTTTTATATTTGAATGCTGCATTTGCCTATATTTTTTGCAGTGCTTCGTAATTAGTTGCGATCTATAATATGAATAGCATCTTTATAATCAGTGATCCTTTTATCATTAGTTTCTGTTATAATGTTATTCTCATTTTTTTGGTTTAATTTAATTCTAATGCTAGTATGTAATTAGATTTGGTTTCATAATGCTTTAATTTTGTTTTTGCTTGGTTTGCTACGATTTTCTTTCTCTCTGTCGTCTAGTTAAATATTAATAAGAACATTTCAGGACTGCTTTTTGAGACTTTGTATTTAGCATTCGTGACTTACACCATACTTTATATATTTTATTTAAATTGTGTGAGCTTAAAATGTTCCACTCCTGTTTATGTGCTAATCCACAAAGGCCTCAGGCGCTTCTAGCTACTATTGATAATAATCTCCAACACCCTTTCATAGCCTTATATACCTTCCATGTAAGTGCATTCGACTGTAAGCATGTATCTTAACTCTTGTACTGATCGCATCGGTTGTCATCTCCTATCAGCTCCGCACTCCTGGTGAAAAATGGATAGGAGGTTTGGGTAGGAGGAGGAGGGGTAGGTAGGAGGTCAAAAGAAATAAGAAGGGGTCTTCATAGAGCTGCCAATGGAGTGCGGTTGCTGCGGTGTCAAGTATTAGAGGGGGAAAATAGTGGCTCTCAGCAGGGTCAAGAGCTGATGAGGAAATGAAGTGACGGATATCTTTCAGCCCTTTAGGGCCGTTAAGAAGATCGAGTGGGCTGACGGTAGTCCCGGCTGAGTACTTCTTTTGGACACGATCGTAGCTTATCTCATCTCATCAGAGATAATAACCCTTCTAATTCCCTTCTACCTAGGAATGATACTCAAAACCAGACCCTTTGAATGAAACTAGAAATGGCTTGGCTTCTGGTAATGAGTGTATCATTGTCAGCATCAGTCACTTATCCGCGGTTAAACACGTTAAAGACATTACATGTACCTCATGGTACCCCTTTGTCGAAAATTTTACCCGCTGAGTCAATTAGCCAACCAGCAACTCATTGACAATCTGAGCAGGAGAATCTTGCCTTGAACATAACTATTTTGTATTTTATGCATATTCTTGATTATCATTTGAACTCTTTGTAGCAAAGAAACTATTTTTATGCGTTTATTTTTAAAACTCCTTCATGATATGAGGTGAAATTAAGCATAAACATTTTGTTAATGTTCATATTTTCCTATGCGCCCAACTTAAAAACCTGTCATACAAACCTCATGTTCTCTTTACAAAATGTTGTAATATCACGGTTCTAAAGTGTGCTCATTGGTAACATATAATTAAAACTATGTTCAAAATGCCATTTTGTTCAATTTATGTTGGTCTAACGGCACGAGAACCGCTAAATGGCCTACTGATCAGTTAGAACCTTTATACGTGATTGAAGGGCTTTTGATGAAATCATCGTGATTTCAACGCTAATTGGGGGTATTGTTGGTGTTGTTCCAGTACTGGCCTCCGATTTCGGGGGTCGTATGGAATCCCGAGAGTGGTAGATTCTCAGTTATATACCAGTTCCTGCTTCAATGCCGTAGGAATTACGCCCTAAATTCAGCACTCCATCCGTCGAATGGAATATAAAACCGCTGTACCGCGGTGACTTGTGTGAAGAGCAGGATAAAACAGACCCTGGTTGTTAGTCGTCTTCTCTAATTTAGGATTTAAGGAACGACCCAACGCTTATTTTGACCTATGAAAGACATTACTGAGCAGGTTCAGGACAATGTAGCATGTAGAGGTATAATGATTTAATATCAGACAATTTGCCAGACTTATTTCCAAAATAGTACAGTAGGTGGATTATTAATTGTAACTTTATAAAGGTTCTGGTTGCATTACAGGTATTTTTCAAGTAATGGCAGTATGAATCGGAGATTAAGGTAGTGGAATAAATATCAGTAATATGTCGTTTCCTCTCCCTCGTTCAATGACCATTTATTATCGATATTTCCATATTCATTTCTGATTTGTGTATATCGTAGCTATTAATTCCTTCCACGATCTAATAAGCATGTTTTGTAGATTTCTTTTTGATACGTAAACCAATTATTCTTATTGGTTAGCGTAGATTTATCAAGCGTTCATTGAATAATAGCTTTTGGTTTATGCAATGTCTTGCTTAACATTCATTCGCACCAAAACATATCTCCGTGTTTATTAAATGTGCCCATTCCGTCCAATAAATTCACCTGCCACTCTCTCTCTTACATTAAAATATTGAGCAACAAGCGGTAGCCTCTAGTTGGCCACTTCAAGGATGTGGGTTCGTATGCCATCCTGGCATAGATGTTGTGCTTTATTTATTTTATTTATTTATATTTATTAATTTACCCTGGGCTAGATGAGGCCACATGGCCCCCTCTGCCCCTAGCCCAGGGTTCATTAAGATGCCGAGTTCAATTATTAAACAGTTGACAAAAAATAATTAAACCTTTTTGTAGAGCCGTATACATATTTTTTACAATAGTTTAAATCATCTTCAAATAATTTGTGGCTCTACAAAGAAAATGTAAGTGACACGAAATTGAAAAAGATGAATTAGAAGGACAGTTGAATTATATTGTTAAATTGTCATTAGAGGTCCATCCCAAGGGTTTAAACTCTGTGACGTCAACATGCGGCGAAATAATCTTTTGCGAAAGCCTATATAATTGTGTATCTTTTTGAATTCTGCCGGGAGGTTGTTACATAGACGCATGAAGCTGGTGGTGAATGATGTATTCATGGGTTCAGTTCGATGAGGCGGATAACGGAAGTAAGTGGAATTTTCCCTGAACTTCGACGTCTTAAGATGAAGATCTTAGGTCAAACGGCTCAATATAACTTTAGATGCTGGTGTACTAAAACGATGTATACCATTTCTAATATATTATTTATTCATCTTTACTCGATTAATTTTATGTGCTCCCCGTACCGAGTAAACCCATAATTTTAATTTCCCCCTGCCACTAACCCTCGCGGTGGCTTGCAGGGTATCGCGTAGATGTAGATGATCGCGTACATGTTTTATTTTTGGAGTGTGTTGGACATGTCCGCGAGATATATTGGTGCATAGCCGTCCAAAGCATTACAATTTATAGAAAATATTTGCTGGCCACTAAGAATTGGAATCTACTGGCTCGATGGTCCCGAATATGTTCCCCAAAACTTATTTATCGCTTTTGCGCATCCTGTCTCTCTCGTTTCCTGTCTTCCACCTTGTCCCCTGCACAGCCCTCCCTTTCCAACCTCTCTTCCCTCTCTCCATTTCTCGATGGGACAAATGGCGTCCCTCGCAGCCGTCGTTGCCTACGTCATCGGCCATGGGGGCGTGGCGGGGGTATGGGAGGTTGGTAGCGGGAGTGGCCTCTGACCACACTCCGTCTCTCTCTGTATCTCTCTCTCGCTCCCCTCCAATGTCCCTCTCTTCTCCCTTCCCGCACACCCTTCGCACACCCACCGATCCCACTCCCCCGCACGTACTTGCCCTCCCTATGTCTAAAGCTTCACTGCGGTATACGAGGCTTCCATCCCTTCCTCCCCCACCTCACCTCTCTGTCCCTACGGCATTTTCCTCGCTCCCGCAGTCGCCCTCGACCCCCTCACCACCCCCCCCCCCTTTATCCTCCCCGACAGATACACCGCACTTCGCCCCACCCCACCCAACCTAAAATCCAGCGACGCTCCGCCTGTGCTGCCTCCTAGCCGATTGGAAAATGAACGGACTCACGTCTAAAAGCCCGAGGAAGAATTATATTTTGGAAAGAAATTGTCAAAATTGTAACTGAGGAAGTTTGGTAGTTCGATGAACGCGCGAACCTTTCTCAGTTCTTTTTTCGGACCCGCGCACCGCGGGGCCGTGAGTTATTTTCTGTCCTTCCCCTCAAGCTCGGATCGGAACTTTAGGCCGCTGCGGAAGGGGATAGCGACGGGCTACCAGCCGGTTTTGCTCTACGCCCCCGAGCACCCTGTCCCCTTTTCCCTCTCACCGTGTGCGTGCGGGTGCCTGTGTGTGGGTAAGCCTTTCTGAGAGTGGGCGTATAGGGCAGAGGACGGGGTAGGGGGCGGGAGGGTCGAATAGAAGGAGGAGGGGAGGATGAGGTGGGGGGGTTGGGAACAGGGGGCCGTTTGAAGGGCGCGTGCCCGTGTTCTAAGCCCCGCCCCCTCTCAGTCGTCGGAGTGTTCTCGAGTGGACGGCCGGGGGCTTGCAGGGGGCCATAGGGAGAGGAAGTCTGGTAGTAGGGGTGGATAGGGATTGCGAGTGAGCCAAGGGTGTGGGGATTGGTGAGGGTTTATGGACTAGGGTGGGGGTTAAGTTTGGTAGAATTGGTGTGGGGAGATGTATGTGCGGTGCGGTAAGGAGATCTTGCCATGTGTTAGGCATTTATTGAGGAGAGGAACATGCTGGAGGTTGTGCATGGGTATTCTGATACGTGAGCATTCTCGAACGCTTGGGATGTATTCATTTCCTAGTTTTGCCTTTGGTTTTTTCTCTTCTTAGAATCGGAAATAGTTGAGTTCGGCCAAATGATTCAAGCATAAGTTATATTTGCTTTCCCCTTTTAGGAAATAATATATTTAGCCACAAACCGGGTTGGTTGGAGTGGGTTTTAGATGAGCGTGATTGGGATCTAAACCAGCAATAAAATATGGAGTAGGCTCCCTTACTCACTGGCGTATTATGTCGATTCTTGTCTTCGTGGTTGTTTAATTTTTTGCTCGTGCGCACTACAAAACTATTTTCCTTCTCAACTGCAGTAACGAGTTTTTTTTAGAATGTGTGACCCCTTTCACATTTTTCTGTCAAAACATACAATTAACAGTGTTCTATGTATCAGTACCATTGAGCTATAGTTTTGCATTAATCTGCATCAGATTTTGGTTATATAAAGGAGACTACGAGGAAATGAAAAAAAATAGGAAGAGAATAAGCATTAAATTTGGGATGAAAAGAATGAAATGTTAGGAAGCATGCCAATTGAAGGGGATATAATTGTATGGAATCGGGTGAAAAAAGTGGGGACAGGTATTAAAGTTAATATTTACTCCATCGAAACCTGCCATTACCGGTAGATGAGCGAGTGATGGGAATGGTGTAACTTGGTTTACATGATGTCCCAAAATATATATTTTTTTCAAATTCAGCTCTATAAAATAAATATTCTGAATATATGCTCGGTCTCTAATCGTGTAAATGCATGATTTGGACGTTTCATATGTGCCTAACGCAAATTAGTAGCAGTATTACCCGGAATCAGCGTGTTGTGTAATTATAGTATGCGGTACCAAATATTTGCAATTAACAGGCATTGCCTTCGGTAGTGGTGTGGTTGGATCTCTACCCTTTTCATGATTCCTAATTTTAATTTGCAGTTCATCGAGAGTCATTTTTTGAAAATAGACATCCTAGCCATAAATACATGAGTAACTAAGAAAGAAATTGGCATTTAGCTGTAAGGCCATGATTGCAGGAGATTGAAGTAAAACCAGTTATGGAGATTTGATGACGCATATTTTATAATTGAGAACATTTTTTCAATTAGTGCTTTTTTATCATTAAAAAAAGGAATTTTACATATTTGTTCTCAATATTTTCTTGCCTTGTTAGGTTTGTTGATGTTGAGAAGACTGCTGCGTTGTAATAATTAGGAAAGTAAGCTATTTTCAGATTTAACCTCACTTTAACTTCAATTGTACCTAAAAAATTTCTCTCTCTTGGTTCGGTCTTCGAACCTTTGAATCTTTCTTAGCGGTTCAAAATCAGTGCTAATAAAATTTTAGGAAAATGAGATGGAAAGAAATTAGCTTACACTTCCACGTATCATGTGATGAGTTATGCACGTAATGTAACAAGCTGCTGTTATACGGCTGTTGAAGAAAGGTTTACCGTTTATACAGATCTCCTGTTAAATTATGAGATAGGCATTTGTAAAATTAATTGATCTTTATTCCAGCTTCTTATATACCATGCATTTCCGCTGCTTGAAAATTCTAATATGTTGTCAGGTCGGCACGCTTTACGACGACCATCGGTCTTCTATAGACTTCGAGCATTTTTTCTGAATTTCCTGCCACGTGCATCATTCCTTTTGACATTCTATAACGCCCAGTCTTTTTAAACTTCAAGATTTTTTTCACCAATGCCCTCCTTCTGCGCCCGTTCCCGACACAATCCTGACAAACCCTCTTCTTCCTTCCTTTTCAATATATCCTTACAGTTGCAGTGATCGCACGGGTACATGCATTATCCTATTTTTTTTACTCCTTCCTTCCTCTCCCTACCCACATCCTTCCGGTCCAATATTTTCCAGACCCTCTGAGGGTACACAGGCATATGCCCTGCCGGTTCATCCCCAGCCGTCCGCCTCACGTTCATTGCTGACCCTCCTCTGAGTGCCACGTTCGTTTTTTATCTTTACCCTGACCGACAGCGGTGCTAGGGAAGGGAGAGGCGGAGGTCAGCCCGCAACCCTCACTCCCGCCCCCTTCGTGCGGCCACCCGCCCCTAAACAAAAGCGTTTTTTATTATGCATCACCTCCGATGGGTACAGCCTTCCCGCCTCCTTACGACAAAGCTGACCCTTTTTCGTTTGGGGCACGACTAATTTTTTCACCTCGCCGTTCCCCCACTCCATCACGCTGACCCCTGTGAGACTCTTTAAAAGGGTTGCTCCCGACGACCAACACCAAGGACTTCAGCGACCCTCCTATTTTTGTTCGATTTCTCACGCTTGAGTGGGTGCCGGACCGCACGAACACGCGTGCCCATCCAGTTTCCTAAACAAAGGACACTCCAATAACTCCGAATTTTTTTAATGGACGGGGTATTGGGAATGGTCATGTGGCCAGACGAGGTTGGGCAAGGGACATTCAGTTTTCGGGGGTGGGAGCGGTTTGAGTGAGCGGAAGCGGACGACTGCTGCGGTGGAAACGGTCTGCGGACTTAAGAGACATGTCCATCCTACTCTGGGCACGCTCTCACAGCGTGCCCGTCCATGTGCTTGTGGGGGTGGTTTTTTGACGTGGCAGGAATTAAAATCGGCAAAAAATGAAGGGAGGGCTGTACAGGGATTGACGCACTCATTCTCCAACCCTGACGGATTTGACCGAAACGGTCAGTTGCGGATAAAACGGATGGATTCTGCCGGGCGCTTTTTTATGCTTAATTTTTTTGCTCCTGGGTGAACCCGTGGCCGTTTCATCATTTGCGTGGTATTGGTTAAGCCGTTGTTACTGTATCCTTTGATTACTAGGCAGCATATTTCCTTTATACGCCTCTCCTCTCGCACCGTGCCTCTCATCAATGCTGAGGGATTTCATGGGTACCCATTCTACTTCGTCCATCAGCTGCTTCTTCACATTTTGCTGGGGTGATATTTTTTACACACGCTCCTCCATCCGTCGAGTAATTTTATGGACGCGACGCTGCTTTGTGGTACACATTGCCCCAATCCTCACGCCCTCACTGCTATATCACATGCTCATTATGAGTCTCGGTAACGGGAATATTGTGCCTAAAATGAAGAGAGATCGTCCCAACTCGGTGATCCCCAGCTCAAAGTCAGTTCAAAATTGCTTATTTACTGCTTTACGCAGTCAATTCTTCAATATGTTAATGTCCGTGACTGAGTTATGGGGTGGGGAAACAATACAATGGAATACGTAAAGCTGTTTTTCATTATACACTTGATTTAGTACCTGTCATTTTAAATTTATTATTTTGTTCTTTATTTGTGCAAATTTATCCGTAATTTACGAACCATTTGTACCAACATTTATCTCGATAACCAGCGTATTTGTCCGCACAGTATAATTCTTAAGATGTGGATGATGTAATTCATTTAGTATTAAATACTTTGGGAGAAGGTTCATCGATATCATACATTTCAGGGAATGTACATACTATGAGTAAAATTTTGCTGGTATGTATAAAAATAAGTGTCTTATTTTCATTCAAAATTGAAATTCACTCATTCCTTCCCGACTGCTTTCTCAATTCGTCACATCGATCTTCCTATACACTTTTTCATTCGTTCGGTGTCAAATTGGACTAGTGAAATCTAAATTCCATTCATATATTTAATGTTAATTATATTACCTAGCGAAAGATTCCGAAATACTAATAAATTAGGTATGTACTTATGAGAAATTGAGACAAATTGGAGCTATTCACTATTTTGTGACTCTTGAAATCAGGCATTCATGGAAATTTCGCGGAACCCATACTTGCGCTTAATTTTCGCATATTATATTAATTGGCTCATGTTTCGACTACTTTTTCACATTGTTAATGTTTATGAATCTTTGGATTAGAAGTCTGGAGGCTTGGTGTTGTGGTAGTAGTTAGGTAACAGGCGTCTTTAGGTAATAAATTGATATGTAGTTCTCGCAATGCTACAGGAGGGTAGATGGACAAACATTTCGCAGAGATAATCAGTCTAAACCCTCGAAAGTAGGATGTTTAGTCACTGGAGGCCTTTTTTGGAAGTCGCCATCCATAGAGAACCCTGAAGGCCGCCTGAGTGTATGGCACGGTATTAATCATCCTCAAACATGCACTAGCTTCATGGAGTAATAGCTACGCTACTACGCAATGGTAGTAGTAATATCTGGTTTACATCTAATTGTGAGTTGCTAGCAAATAAGCTTCACTAATTCTTTTGATATCAAAAGTCACCACGAATTTCATTAATTCTAACAATATGAACATGTCGGATTTTGACTAAAAATTCTACCAGTTAGTTTTTCGAAAATATCATCTTTATAGTGTACCAAACGGGTCAATTTGTTTATTTTGTCAATGCTGATTTCTTTTGTATGTTTGGAAGAACTGTTGCCTTCTATTGATGAGGTTTTAGCTTGCTATTTAAACGTAACGCAAGATGCGGGCCAAGAGTACAAAAAGTAGTCACCCTCACGCCATAAATTTTATCGAGACATTTCCGAAAGCGCAGACCCGCGAGCAATAACTCCTTCCATTTAACCCACCCTCCGTGGCCTCCTCACCGCAGCCAAATTACCGTAATCTTTTTCTCCCCTTCCCATCCTACTCCGCCCCTCCCCTCAACCTCCAATATCTTATCCGCATAAAAACGGCGCTTGCCAATTTCTGGTGCATGAGTTATTTACCGCCGCGGAAGACACGACGAAATAATTGATGTACCTGCATTGCATATCACGAATAGGGAGCGAAGGAGAGGCTTTCGAGCGGGTGCTGGCGAAGTTGTAGTTCAGAGTTTCGGGGCCCACGGCGTGGTGGGAGAGCGGGCAGGGGGTCTTTGAAGAGAAAAGTGGGCGGTTGAGGATTGCCGTTCTTTTGGTCTCATCCAGCAATATCGATGGCCTTCCTTTTCTCCACCCTCCGTCCTTCCCCCCCTTCCTATCGTCTCTACCCTCGAAAGGCACTTCCCTTCTGCGGCCCAAGAGAACCCTCCTACTGACAATATTTCTTGCACGTGTGTCTGTGCCGCGCTTTGGTTCGCTAGCCCTCCCTCATTCCCTCGCTTACCATCGAGTCCGCATTATCCCGAGTCCCTTGCACCGCCTTCCTGCACCCTTTTACATACCCACGCACCACCAGCGACGACCCCCCTTATACACCCACTCCCACCTTTTCAGATCCTCAGCCCTCCCTCCCGCGGCATCGCCCACGTCCCCTTATTCCCTTCGTTCCTTCCATCTTTCCCCTCCCTCTTCATCTCCTCTTCCACATCTTCGTTCCTTCGCTTCCCTCTCTCTTCCTCCCGCCAGCTATAGCGCCTTGATAAAGCAGGAGACTCCCGGTCCCGCTTCCAAGAACAGCCATTCGCGTGGAACGCATTGTTCAGCCAGGCTCGGCATTTCGCAAAGGAGCGTACGGAATTTTGGAGCCCCGTTTCTGAGTCTCTCTCCCACTCTCGTGTTATCTCACTTCGATCCTCTCTCTTCTCCTTTCAGTCCTTCTTGCCCAAGAACATTGCCTTCCATCCTTGCCGTGCGGGGAGGAGTCTTGAACCCCGCTGCCTTGTATTTAGGGAAGTTGGATGAGCCTCAACGGAAACTTTTAACACCGGTTCGGCATACAAAGCATTCAGGTGGCAGCGTTAGATTGAGACCGGGACGAAATTTCTCCAGGGGGTGTGCACGGTTTTTGGTGTGTGTGTGGGTGAAGGTAAGGTAGAGGAGAGTGGGTTGGGCTATCATGTTGGGTGGAGATATCACAGGGGAACGTGTGAGTGTGGATGGTATAAGCAAGGCACGGATCGCGGTTGTTGGTGTTTCGGCCGCCATTTTTACTAAGCTCCTGGTGCCGAGAATTCTTCGGCGGCCCATTCAATGGCATCCTCATTCTATTCACCTTCCTTCCTATCATGCTCCCTCACTTATACCCGGTTCTCCCTCCCACGTCTTCCTCCTTTTATTCGTCTCGGTAGTTGCTTTTCGAACCGTGTACCTCAATCAACATACCCAGCTAATTCATACGCCGAACTGCTTTCTTCCTTGATGTCTTCGTTTTTTCCTCATGGCTCCTCCGCCATGCTGTTCCATCCATGTTATTTGAATTTTGATCAAAGTTCTGTTTTCCTCGAATCCTACCGGGCGAAAAACTCCCCCCTTGGTTTACATTGTAAGAACGCGAGTTTCATAGTCATGCGCTCAAGGTTTTCGAATGATGGACTTGCTCTGAATTATGAAAGAAGAGATGAGAATGTTCTAAAGTTTATAGTCTTCATGATGAAGTCGTTCTCTTATAAATTAAAATTTGAAATGCAGTATTTTTAAATTTTTTCTCACTGGGGGCTTAATCTTTCAGTTATAACATTTTGTTGTATTTGCTCAAAACCCCAGGCTTGTGTTTTCATTTCATGTGAATTTCCAGAATGCCATAGTTCTGATTTTCAAAATATTCATTTTTTTCTCTATATTGATCCTGGAAGAAAATCTTGAAATATATCCAGTAATATTTATTGACATTATAGTTCCGCTTTTGTATTCTAGAAAATATCATGACTTAAGGGGCGGTACATTTTGGCTTATACCTCGAGAAATACACTTACAAAGGAAATTAAGTATAAAGTGTTCTTACTTTTGCTCTTCCGTTATTCTGCAATTCAATAGAAATTTGTCTTCGGCGCATTTTCCCTTATTTACTTAAAGACATGACCGAAATTTTTCCCAAGAAGACACCCCGTACACACACACACATATATATTAACACCTCATGAGATGTCTGCTACACACTGAATCTCTCCTCACCTCTCTGGCTTTATACCTTCTTGCCCATATATCTCATTTTATTTAAATATATCTCACCTCCATCACAGCGCTCGCTACGTTAACAGCTGTACGTACAGTATTACGCCGTTATTTCCTCTTCCTTATCTCCATATTAAACTCCTCATCCTGTGTTCTCCCCTTTCGCTCTTCTTTCCCCCCTCTCCCGGTTTCCACATCCTTGTACATTGTTATCCGGCAAAGCCTTTACTGCCTTAATGTGGCCTGACGTATCCGAGATTTATTACTCCACTACCTGGCCACCCGCGCGTGCTGCATGCAAGCTTCTTACGTCGTCAACTTCATCCTAGTTCCGCGGGGAGTGTATGTTAAGGGAATGTAGGACGGAGTGTATGTGGTCCTGTGATAAGCGAGGGAGTTGGAGGACTGCAAAAATTTGTCTCTCCTCACTCAGTCTCTGTTGCGGTGGCTTGCTGTTGCGATATTAGCTTAGGGCGACGCTCTGGTTGCCTGCGGCTTTAGAAGAAATCACTGCTCGTCCAATGCCAGCGATGTGAACCTCGGCAATGAAGCAAAACTTCCCTTGTGGCAGAGCCTCTCTCCCTTTGGTTTCGCGAGTTATTCAGTGTGATGAAATAGTATTGTTCCTTTACCGGTTTTGTTACTGATAATAATCTAGATCGAAGATACATCTAGATCGAAGGGAATTAACGGACGGAGGTGGTCGGATAGCGTGTGTTTTTATATAAAATGTAATAATTATATCTCTGAACAGTACATCAGTGCGTAGTCTTTAAAGAGTAATTCCTCCTCAGACTTGTAAATACCTTGAAGAACTTTGATTTGGTCATCTCTTCCGGTTAAAGGAATGGCCGTTCTACCGTCTACCATCGTTCGGTGGCCGATTTTTTAAATAAAAGCTCCTCTTCCAATACTTCACTCATTCATACTTATGAGGGAGAGATATACTAGTTTACCATCCCGAAAGGAAGCTGCTTGTAGTCCATGTTCGTAATATTTGTATTACATGCATCCTCACCATTAAATGGAAATGTGTGGCTATTTTATGAAATATCTGTGTATTATTTGCATAATAATATACCTCTTTTGACTGCTGAAATAGTATATATTGATTTTTCTTAACGTTATTTTATTCCGCTTACCTCAGCATGCGTGTACAGATTGCAAATTGGGAACCGATAAAAATAAATAGTTGGAAATATTAGATAATCATGTCTATTGGGGTGGAAAAAAGTTAATTCGTGAAATATCTCACTCTGTTGACATGCATTTCACGTAGGGATTCATTTATTTGACTCCTTCTTGTGAAATTAAGGGAGGCGATACATCCGAGTGTAATTGTCTACATCGAAGGGTGTTTTTTGCTAATGTATTGTGACTAGTTGATGAGTAAATATCGCTAGCGTTTATTTGCAGTTCATAGATTCTTTCTGGTGAAGGTGCATAATGCTCGTGCCATTTCTCCTTGATATTTCCCTGTCCGTAATGGCGTAGAATTAGTTTATGAGGGCAAAGATCATGGTGCTGAGGAAGTTATTCCTTCATTTTATAAGTAGATAACTCTGGGAAAAAAGAAAATGTCGACTTTGATTTGACGGTATATAAGATGACGAAAGGATAAATTTAATGTTTTTGTTAATACGCAATTTCGAAATATTATATCTGAATTATGAAAGTGAGATTAATATTTATTCACATCGGACGTCTAAATGTTACTTATGCATAACTACTCTTTGGAAAAAATTAGGACATAATGAGTATTTTTTGGAAGCGTTTATTGTTATTTTATATTGCTTGTCCAGTTTGTGTTTCTTATTTCTCTGGAATTCTTTGTTAAAATTGACATTAATGGCCTTTGGAATATACGTATTCATTAATGAGATTTCTCCAAATCACAAAAGTAGAAAACTCTTTATTGCCTACATTCTTATTCTTTGGAGAAGAATTGCTGTAAGACTATGTTTTGGAAGTCTTAATAATTTTCCAAAGCACATGGTTTATTTAATTTTGCATCCTCCTGTAGATTATGGGTAATTTCACTATCACAGTATGGGTTAAAATAACTAGACTAGGTTGCAATGGATAGGGTTAATTGTAGTACTGCAAATTTTTGAGACGAATAGGTTTGAAGGCCTTCACCTTACCAAGTAGCTGAAAATCATAATTTCACCAAAATCACACGGCCTTTCACTTTAGACCCTAGCGCATTTGAAAAAAGATGGAGGACCTATCATTATTAATCATTGCGTTTCTTTTAAAAACTTCTTTAACATTAGATTCTCTCATGAAAAACGAATGGTTTTTTCTGAAAAGCATGCTTTCCTCGTTTAATAATAATGCTCCTTGATTTTATTGAGTGTTGTGAGTGTATGATATTTTATCCTCTTCTGCAGCTTTTTAAGGTATTCACCCAAGGAACATATGTAGTCTATGCTCATCACCTTTTTATGAATCGTTGCTCACATGAGTTGAGATTTCCGTTGGAAGAAAAAAATCCCGAACCAAATCCTCCTTTTCTCTCTTTAGTACGTTTAATAGGAAGTGTATAGTGGCTGGCTCACCCTCACTCCTTCCGTCCTCCTCCCTCATCCTCCAGCACTCCCTTCGAATCTCCTTTTGAAAAAAAACTGCAAATGAAAAATGGCGAGTGGAGTAACTCCTCTTTGGAGTAAGTGGGTGTTGGAGGTGAGGCCGTAAAGGGACCGGGTGGAGGAGGAGGTCGTTGGGAGTGAGGTTTCGCGGGTGGAGACTAAGTCAGAGGAGGGGTACAAAAAGGAAGCATGGGAGGTTAGGCGGGAGGGTGGAGAGGGCAAGGGAAACGGAGCCGAGGGGCCCGGAGGAAAGGGAGTAGTTGAAGTAGGAGGAGGAGGCGGTAACTCACTTCCCATCGCGCCACTTTGCGCTGCTCTGGCTTAATTCATGAAGAGGTTTCTTCCGCAAAGGGAGCTAAATATTCATTGTAATAAGTCTTTTAAAAGGGAGGAGGAAGGGGGTTTGGGGAGGGAAAATGGGAATGGGGAGTTGGGACAGTACGTAGGCACATCTCATAAACACCGGTCGGATGAACGGCGTAAAGGTTTGATGGGTGTGGTGGGAAAGATAGCGGCGATTAAATAGAGGAGGAAGCGAGAGAGGAGGGAAAATTGGAGGAATGAGTAGAACTAAAAAAGGTGGGGGCTCAAATTGATAAGGATGGAAAAGATGGACGTAAGATTGACGTTGAACGGTTGTTCTCTGCAGCATTTTACTTGCGTTGAAAATGCGGCCAGCAAAACATAATTTTGAATTAAAAAAACAACAGTGAATCATTAAAATAAATGTTTAGTATTGATAATGTTTATCTTTATTTAGATCTCAATGTCGGTGGTTTGGCGAAGGCGTGATTAAAAAATTTATTATGCCTTTCGCAAGTTTTTTAAAACTATATTATCTCGCAATTTCTTCTTTAAGGATCTATTTTGCGGGGAGAAGTGATAAACCGGGAGTGAAAGACGTCTTAATTCTATCGGCCCTAAACTTTTTTAGCGTAAGAATATTATTGAAGTTAAGTGTGCGCCTGTCTTCTATACGTTTTGAGAAATGATGTAAATCCGACGAAGCGGTGCGACGAAGACGTTGCAATGATAATGGTGTCCTAATTATATTTTTGACAGTTTCCGCTGCAGTGGCGCTTTTGTGTCAAATGTGAGTTGTGACCTGGAGCGGTGCTTGGACGAACTGCTATAGGGTTGCCAAAGGAAGGCAGTAAAACGAGATACTCGATGAGGGAGCGAACGAGAGAGGGAAGCCAAGGAGAGAGAGTCAGAGGTAGCAAGATGTTGAGATTTAGATAGGGTGAGTTGATAGAAATATAGACAAGGGAGATTTACGGAGTTCTCCTGAGACACTGGATCTTCCTTACCGCAATGAATCACGGGGCAAAACTTAACACAAAAGACCTTTATGTGGCAGAGTATTCGTCGGAATTAATTAATAAGGCCGGAGATGGGTGGCGGCACTGGAGCCTTCTGGTTCTTCCTATTAAGACCTCGCTCCACTCCTTTTATCCGGAACGAATAATGTGATCCAAAGTGATGGTTCTGCTAGGTGTTCCCGCCATGGATGATGAGGTGGGAGGAGGTAAGGCAGGGAGTAGCGAGAGCCGAGGGAGGGGAACATTTCATGGGAGGAGTTGGGGGTAAGGAGGGAAGGAGGTTGGTTGCGTTTCGGTAGAAGTTTTGTCTTCGCCCGCCCATCTCATGTATCATATCCCCCACCCACACTCGCAGCCGTAGGTTAGTAAGAAAGGCCGACGAGGGCGATACATTAAAGACTCTAGAAACTGATCCCCTGCGGAGGCAGGGAGTGCTTGATAGCTGCTCGCTATATAGGTAGTTCTCCCTTGACTACCGTATCGCTCTGCATAACTCTGTAAATGTTGCCGTGAGCACTGATCTTCATCGAAAATGGAGTCTGATTAAGTTTCTCCATTTTTGGAATGCGCGTCAGGCAAGGGTGAGGAAACTGGGTGATTCAGGAGACGAAACTCTTTTACTCCTCTCTGTCGTACTTCTTTTTGGCCCCATGTTGCAGAATAGTTTTCGGGAGTTCCCATGTTCCGTAGGCATTAAAGCCGTGTTATACTTTGTGAGTTCTATCTTTCTAAAGGTAATAGTCCTAACGGATCACCACCTATATATTTTGTTTAATTTCAATGCACTACTTAAAATTGTGACTTACCTTAAAAAAGGTATTCTATTCAGGATAACATTTGTCATTAGACTTTAATCGCCCATGATGCCTCCATGCTCGGAAAATTTGAACTCTTACTTGAGATCACCAATCTTCTTCGAATTCATTTGACTATCAGCGGCAGAAAGAAATGTGCATTATTGTAGAAAAACTTACTCATATTTAGGTTGACGTATATGTCTTTTGGAAAGGTTAGATTGAATAGATTTTTGGCACAGGTTATTCTCTAAGGCGAAAAACTATTCTTATGACAATGAATTTTTGAATTCAGCGGATGCATTATTTTCGTTGGCATGAACTATCATGACTTATTGAATCGCTGAGTTGATCATCTAATCATATTTTACATTTGTTCCATCTAGTATTTTGGTGGGTTGTGTAAACCCAATACGTTGTAGTTATGCATAGAGGCTCGACGGCTATGAATCAAAAGTAACGAAAGATCTGTAGTTTATACAGTTTTTCATACATTTTTAGCTACAAGATTCATAAATTGTTAGCTACAAGATAAATTAAACTATATTTTCTCCGGCCTGTCTTTGAAATTGAAAAAAATATATAATACTCATAATATTCCAGGTGACGACTAATGACAAAGTTCCCTGAAATGGGTAGTTTTAGTTTATATACTTGGAATTTTGGAATTTTATTGATTCAAGGAATCCGGACTGACTAAACCGAGCTATATAGTAATATATGCATATTAATTTTTGAATAAGAGATTACTTTTGATTTGCCTCTATCATATAAATCTTACATGAAGTAAACCATATTAATAATATGTGATTCTACCGTGGATTTGTTTCGGTTTATGTAGTTTTATTCAATGTTCTGGATGATATAAATCAAGGATTGTTTATTTACTAATGATTAAAATGTACTATATTATTTTAAGGTAAAACATAGGTAGTAAATATATATTTGCCTCTTTCATACTATGCACTTCTGTGGGCTATTTTACCTCGCTGGTGAAATTTAAAATCTGAAGTGTGGACATTGAAAATGTATTGGCATTGTACCTCGTGTCCATAAAATTGGGTATGGTGCTGAGGAAACGCAAACAAGCTTCAGGCCAAGTCGTAACCACTGACGAATTATATTTTTACGGTTATTTTTGCGCTTCCCTTTTCACACTAGTTCGCTTTCATTGCATTGGGTGGCAAAACGAAATGCTTCGCCGCCATATACTTGGGCCCAACTCCTGAAGAAATTGCCGCGCTGTATGCTCCGCGAAAACGGCCGCCCCGATTGTTATTTTTTCATTACGATTCATCCTTTAAAAATGTCCCGGAGCACCTGAGGCCGGTCGTTGTCAGCGAGTGCTCTACATGTCATATCTCTTTCCGAATGTTCCCCCAGAGGAGACAAACGCACACTGAAACTGCGAAACACGCAAGGTTCGTATTTCTTTTCATGAGGAATGGGGAAACAGTTATTGACGGAGGGTTGTAAAGTCTCGCAATTTTATATTTCAGAGCAGATCGCCGAAGTCATTCTCATGGGAGATACGGGAAAAGGTGGAGGGGGGAAAGAGAATTGCTCGGGACTCGCCAAGAGGAAGAGCAGGGACGGAGAACTTGGGATTTTGGGGAAGGCGTTGGGTGAAAGAGTGAACGCGAAGTAAGGTGCGTGTGCAGGAACATATTGTAGTGAGAGAGTGAGGCTGGCATTAAGAATGGCAAGTTAACTTGGCGAGCAATGGATATGATGGGAAGCGTAAATTGTGATCAAGTACAATTCAAACCATAAACATAGCCTTCAACAGTAGTTCCAAAAAATTTTAGCAATGTGAAATGACAGTGAAAATAAAGTCACAGCGCTAGTAGTATTAGGTAGGTACTTGAAAGTTATTATAATGTCCAATAGGCAAAGTTCATCCAATACTGCACTTTGAACAAAGAGCAACTTCTACTGTGATCGGATTTATTGCGACCAGGGGGGGTGTGCTTGAATCGCTTGGGATTGATTCCGGTACGTAACTAAGGACTCACTCGTATGTTTTTACATTGTGTTCGGGATTATTCCGTACCGGAATCAATCGCGAACGATTCAAGCACACCCCCCCAGGTTTCGCTTTCTACAGCATCTTCAGGTAACAAATATCATGTGCTCACTAGCTTATATGTGTAGGGCAGCGGGAAGGAGGGATTGGAAGACGGGGTGACGGACAAAGGGAAAAGGGAAAAAGGAGGAAGGGTGGACAGTCATCGGTGCCTGAGGGTTTGCAAAATACCTGTGAGTCCATACTTTTCTCGTTTTCCCTTTTCCCCTTCCCCTTCATTCGTCACCCTGCTTCCTGCCTCCCTATATAAGCTTGTGTACACGTGATATTTGTTACCTAAAGATGCTGTGAAAAGCGAAACCTGGTCGTAATAAAGTCTATCACTGTGGAAGTTGCTCATTTTTAAAGTGCAGTTATGCTCCGTTTCATCTCAATAATGACAGAAATCTCAGATTGTTCATCAATATTTAACGTTGGAAATCCTGGCGAATATCGATGGCCGTTTCATCCAAATATGGGAGGAATCTCAGATTGTTCATCCATACTTAGCGTTGGAAATCCTGGCGTTAATCGATAATAAATGTGTAGTAAAGAGTATTATTTTCCGCTAATATCGAGAATTCTTAACCACGGATGGCTTCCTTTATGAAATCTCCTCCTGTTCCCGTCCGAATGGGAACAACTCTAGGAAATGAATTGAACTTGGGACTGTGATGTTTGGAATACAAAACTTATTTTCCAGAAATATAGCGTGAAGGTATATTTGAGAACTTACTTCAGGTTTCGTTCACAAATGTGCTTGATATAATTTTTCTCCTAAGTACGCTCACTAAAAAGTCTCGTATGATTTGTTTGCTCATTCATTATGAATCGAAGTCTGATTTTTCGCTGTTATTTGGATAGTTATGTTTGAACTCTGTTCACCATTAGACTAATTTTGGTGAGGAAGCCTCCTATTGGCAGCATTATGATTCCCCATGATAGCTTCCTAATTCATATTTGCTTTCATTTGTGTTGATCTTTTTTTTTCATTTCCCGGCTTATTCTACCTTCTCAGTGATGTAGAGCGGTTATACATGGTAGAAAGTATTTTCGTGATTCATAAAGGCTTTATGTGGTGTTTAAGTAGTGCAAAGGAAAATCAGAACGAAGTAAAAACTATAACGCCACATTTTGAGTCATAGGCGCATAAATACAGGCTCATTAGGTCCAATCAGGACTCATCTACATCTACGCTATACCTTGCAAGCCACCGCGAGGGTTTGTGGCAGGGGGTGAAGATCACCAAAACATACACTATTGACATGCAACTCCATTTTAATCATCTTAATCTAAAAGGTTACGTTCATGGATTTAAAAAGTAAATGAATAAGAGCTGGAATTTGGAATTGAATTCATATTTCCTAAATGGATTGTTTTATTACTGTGGGTATATTCCTTAATCACATAAGTTGTCGGTAATGCGGAACAGAACATCGTTTAGAGGTGATGAGAAGATGCTACAGTAAATATTTTATTGGTACTTTTTCGCCTCTCTCCGTAGTACTGAAATAAAGCATTAAAAATGATGCATGAGTTTCAGTAAGTTACAGTGAATTAAATAAATGCTTCAATTACAGCAACAGATTTAGCCGTAACATATTTAGAAAATCGCACTGCTGTGATTTCGCATGATGAACGTTACGCCTTCTTAGTTTTTAAGGTGAAAACTATATAAGTCGGTAAACGTTTTAGCGTTAATTATTATGAAATTCAGTGGGTGGTTTTTATTACATCACCTAAGCAGTGATTTGATTTTTCACTTAATCCCATTAGCCAACTCATAAGTCAAAATTCAAAATATAGGTAAATTATTCACTAAATTGCTAGGAGGCTTAAACTATCGGTAATTATTTATTTCTCGTTAATGTATATCTTGCTAAAATGGCATGAGCCTCGAAAACAATTAAGCAATTAATCGCATTGCCTGTCATTGTTGATTTAAATATTATTTTTCGGTTGAATTTCCAAAAATCCTAGCCCTTAGTGATGGTGAATAAACGGAATTAGATTACTGAATATTGATAGCTGAGCTTACTCATCAAAATGTTATATTCCTTGCACTCAGCTTACTGAGAGTTAGATTTTTGACGGAGTTACGGTAGTCCCAAGGAGTAGCGTCCAGAAGTTGCTAGGAGGGTGATGAAGCCTGGAGGGGAAGGAAAGGTGAGACATGAAGGAAATGGAGGAATGAATTTGTGAGAGAAGGGAGAACCGGCAGAAGGACACTGGAGTGGGTTACGGGAGATAAGAGGGTGGCAGTAGGAAAGCGAGGCATAGGAGGGAGGTTTCTGGGGGGGGGGGGGAGGGAAAGAGGGGGAGGGCACCAAACATTGGAGCTGGCGAGTACAGGGAGGACGAGGGCGGAAACGGGAGGATCTTGGGAGAAGCGAGAGGCTTGAGAGAGGGAGAAGAAGGATATGTATGGGGGGAGGTTCAGAATCCTTGGAGCGAGCAGGGGCAAGGGAGTGGTAAAAAAATGAGTTGAAGGGGGGAGGGTCTGGGGAGGATGAAGGAGAGGATGGGGACCTTCGGAGAGAGGTGGGATGGGAAATAAAAGTCTGGGATCCAGATCCCATTTTTACTCCCCTATCCCCATTCTGAATTATTGAAATCGAAAATATCTGCCGCTGTGGCCCCAACGATATTTGCATTTCCAAGAGAAAAACCCTCTCAGGCTGCTCCGACTACCTCACTCCTCAGCTGTGGGGTAGCTGGGCGGATGTGTGCCTGTATATTCCAATCCTGTGACATCCCTTTGTATCTTTATGCTTTCGTGAAAAGGCGTGCTGCGTGTCTCAGTGAAGATTTTGTCACGACTATCGCTCCAAGTCGATGTGTATCGAAGAAACGGAAAGTAGAAGGAAACGAGCTAAAGATATCCAAACATTGCGAATAATTCATACGTCTCTTGGCTGCCTTTTTTAAATTTTCATGCTTATCGAAAATGGCCTAATCATTTGCATTTCATACGCTCTCTGACACCGTTTTCAGATGTTTTAGCATATGGATTTTCCCACGTTAATTGGGTTATTATTTCTATCTATGCTAACACCAGCAATATACTAATTTCAAATGTTACCTTTTACCTCAGATAAATCACCATTTAGCTCCATGTCTCTGAGTATGGATAGCTATTATTTTCTCGTTAATGTAAATATCACTCTTCGTAATTGGTATTGATCGCCATATCAGTTTTTTTTACTGATTTTAACGCTGAGATACTTTTTGAACCGATGCTATTCGGTCAAATGTAACCGAGTTACGTACCTTGGTTATTCTATTCTGGTTTTAGTTGAGAAAAAGGATATACAAGCACGAATTTTTCTGACTACTCAGTTTTTCTTCCATGGTCAGAGACGTTCATATTTGTAATAAGGAAGTAGAATACGGTGGAATAATGGGTTCTTAAAAGAGTGGGTGGCCGCATCCCGATTGAACGGCTTACCATAAGTCCTATTGGACAAGAGATGGATAGAGAGCATAGCCACGCCTCTTTCCTTCCTCACGTGATGTCCGCTTTTATGGGATTTTCGTATTCCGCGAGAGGGAATTACTTTCTTTGCGGACGAAATAGGTGGTGAGGAACCAGTGGAAGGTCCCCGGATAGTTTAGGGTGGGGTGTTCCTTGGGGAATTCTTGAAATGAAAGGATTTTACGAGTTATCCGCAAGAGGGTGTGCGAGAATTCTCTCGGATTGATGCGTAGAAGCGGGGGTGGGCATTGTATTACGGAAGGGTGCGGGGTTGAAAGGCCAGGGAGGTCGTGAGTGGTATAGGGGCTTAGCCTGCTTTGAAGGAGAGGTAGATGCGGCGAGGGGTGTGGGGGGAGGGGGTTGCGAGAAACGTGCCGAGAGAGATGAGTCAAAGAGGAGGAATAAGAGGTTGAACGGGAATGGTTTCGGAAAGGAGCCGTAAAAGAAAAAAATATCCAATGAGACTGATGCCAGTAGGTTGGTGCTAGAGAGGTAAAGGGCATGGCAAAGTCCTTGATTCTTTTTATTGCCCAACCAAGGCTTTTGAGGATTCGTGTAGGTTTCCTTCCAATTATCCTTTCTGGACACTCGTGCTAGTAGCGAGAAGTTTTACTCTACTTTCCACTGCGTTAATACTAGTCTGGCTCCGAAAAGGTCTATGACTGCATTGCATTTTTGGGGTTAAATGCTACCTCATTGTGCGCAAATGCACTAAGGGGAAAGAAGTCCATGCGGAAACTTTCAAGGTACAGATCATGTAGTCTATTAATGTTGTCCTTGCAATTCTTTGGACGGTCAAAGAAATGGTTTCATCCTTAATATTTCCCGCTCAACCAAAATCAGAAGTCATAGGCGTCTTATTTGATGTAAATTATCTTTTTTTCCTTAATATCTCCCTGAAATGTTATGATCATGAGATATAAGTGAATTAGTGGAATATGGCGATAAGGAATAATTTTTCATTGTGCTTCAATGTTCGTATAAGTACAAACATTAAATAGCGTCAGTGGTAAAATACCAAGCAATAGGTAACATATAAACTTTTTTATGGTATATACTTGTATAAATCAAAGTGGCGATTGAAAGTAGTGTACACTGATGCTCAAATTTATTTTTAAATGAAAATTTTCTGCAGCATTTTAATTTTGGATAACTGCGGTTAAAATTAGCTTAATGTGACTTAATTAATTAATTAACCTTTAATGTAACTTAAGGATTAATTTTTTTGGGGCTTCCACTGATTAAACGGCCTAATTTTAGCTTAGCTTCCTCGAACTCTTTTTCGTTTTCAATTCACTTCATTCTCTATGAGTGCCACTTACTATCTTGGTTGAAAGTAAGTCGCCTGGGGAGAAAATTTCATTTTTACCTTCCGATCTCTCAGTTGCTAGAATCTTCCTGTTCTTTCTCCTCTTTTCCATAACTCTCCTTTCCCTCGCTGATTCCATTCGCATCCAGAAGCCTTCTTCCCCGCACTCCTTCTTCTTATCCTTCCTCGCTGCCCTCCCGTAGTAACTGTAGCATCAGGGGCGGAAAGGAAATGGAAATGCGTCGGGAGCGTAGCGTCGCCGGAAGGGGGTGGGCGGAAAAAAGTGAGTTGGTGAGTTTCGGGCGGACATGAAGCATACTTCGATTAAAGGGGGGGGGGGGGGTCGGACGGCGAGGGCTTTGGCTGGGAAGGACAGGAAAACGTTTGGGGGCCGGGTAGTAGGAAAGGGGAAGGAGATGGAAGGGACGAAAGTGAGTGTGCGGTACCCTGCGGGGTGTGTTGGAAGTCTTGGGGGATAAGGGTAGGAGGGTGGGTGGACCATTGGGTATGGTGTGCTTAGGAGGGGACTGTGGAACTCGGCTCGGGGGTTTGTACGCGTGGGGCAGATATAGGAAGGGGGCGGGTTGATGGTGAAATTCGACAGGGGACCAACCAATAGGAAACTCTATCGATCGAATTGATAACCGAAACACACTCTCCTCTTCCCCGGAGTCCTACCAATCCTACTTCTTCCGCTCCCTCTCCTTGTGCTGGAACAACCTCCTTCACCCTTGCTCGGTTGGAAATCTTGCGTGCCCCCCTCTACTAAGCATTTTCCCTTCCGTTCATCTGCCTCTCTCCTCCTTTCTACCTCTCCCCTATGTCCTCTTTCTATTGATTCCCTCCTTGTGCTGGTTAGCGACTCGACCTCGGGTGGCAAATTCCGTTTTTATGTATATTTTCTCATATGGGGAAATATGTATGTGAATCCTTATGTATTTTTTGTATTACACTCGTGTATTCACGTGTACGTAAATATATGTGCCCTCGGATCTGGCTATGTAGGTGAATGGATGTGACTTTGTTCGGCCTGTGTAAGCTTGTCGCTCCCATATATCCTCCTCTCGCTTTCTCTCTCTCTCTCCCACTCTCCACAGCTATGTCCCCTCTCAGCCTCAAACCGAACGCTTTCTCTTCTTCCTCCCTCTAGAATACGACTCCTTGTCTTTTCAGCGGATGTGCTCCGTATGAATGATGAATGCACCTGCGCTCGAAATATTCGCCCGAAGCCCGGGGTAAGGGATTGGGGCTGAGAGGGGGAGAGGACAGGAAACCTGGGGCATAGTAAGAGAATAGGCGGCGAAAAAATGGGGGCTGGAGCGAGGGCTTTATTTTTGCATGAGTATTAGCATGCCACGCTTCATGCTTCGCGTAATCTTGAATTACTCAGTACTTTTTATTTACTCAAGGTGACGACAGACTGAAGCGCATATTTGGTGAAACAATTCTTGTTTTCTTCGCAGGGATGTAAATATTCACGATTTGCGCTATCAAAATATTTTTATACCCACGACGTATACACCCGTGTCTTACGAGGTTGTTTAATTTACTGTTACATTCAACACAAAATGACGTTTTGGAAAGACATTTTTGTACTTATCATTATTGATATTAGCGCATTTCATGGTTCGCTGCGTTACTACGACGTATTTTCCAAGACAAGTCGTAATTTGTGGTTTTAAAACTTCAAATATAAAGTTGTTATAATTCTTGTATCCAATTTTTTTGAAAGAGTCTTTTAAATCACAATTTTCATCGAACCTCGTCCTCATATTGAATTGAGCATGTATATCTACTCCTCTCAGTATTAATTTGGCATGTCAATTAGTATAATCTAATTATGCTGGAATTAGTATAATCCTAACCGTTAGAATAACCGATTTTTACTCTTCAGTGGGATGACTAATACACAGGATACTTTTTGAGTGTAAAAATAATAGAAGATACTAATTCAATTTACTGTATTTACTTTCATAAGGTATTAACTTTGACATTCTCACAGAAATATGTGCCACGTTTGAGATCGTCATATGCTTTCCCTCTGTTTCCTAATAAGAACCCTGCAGTAAGGAGCAAGAATAAAAAATGAGCAGAGAGGAACGAGAAGATTTTGAGATCTTCTTTATTTACCTGACATTACCGACGCGGAATTCGAAACCTCATTTTTGGGAGTGGATATTCTTATCGTGGAAGGGAGAGGATGAACAGGCGTTTGTTCTTTCCCCAGCGTGCGTGGGAGCGTCTGTCTATGTGGGTGTGTGTGTGTGTTTGTGAGCGCGTCCCCATGTCAATGGATCCAGTTCCCCATTTGGGAGAAGATGAGAATTGTAAGCAGGAAAAACGGAGAGAGAGAGAGAGGGACGGAGAAAGGGGGCATTTGGAGAGGTTGAGGATATGGATGGGGGAGAAACTTTGTGGTGGAGGTTCATGGGGTGGAGGAAGTACAAGTAAAGATTATTCGGATGGAGGGGTAAGCTGTACGAAAGACTAGATACGTGGTGCAGGAAATGAGTGTGAAATGTTCGGATGAATCACAGAACACTCACATACAGGTATTATAATTCAAAATTTGCTCAAGAAATGAATAACTTAATAATTTCCAACATATACTAGTGTTCTCTGACTTTACCGGGCTCTTTTTAAAAGCAACGAGTTCCTGTCCACATTGTATTTAAATTTAATTTGAACCTTGGAAAACATTCCATGAAGTACAAAAAGGTTATTGATATGAAAATATCAATAAACATTTATTGTAAAAATTAAAGTAAAATAAATATAAACCGACTGAGGTGCAATCATAATAAAGTAAGCTCTTTATTTGGGTGATTTTCAATTATATCCGTTTAGTATTAAGGGGAAGTTAAATTCGTCAAAGGCGTCGCTTAAGTTAATGTCCAAGAGAAGGGAGAGAGTGATTGATAGGGAGCGGGGTGGAGTGGAAAGGAAGGCTTGGATGAGGGGGTCACAGAGCAAGGTTTTATTCCGTAAAGGTAACCCTTATGTGGATATGGAAGAGAGTTGAGGAATAAAAAATGTTCAAAATGGGACACCTGACCCCTCGAGACATCATTTCCGAAATGGTGGAAAGGCAACCCTTCCTCGTATCGAGACAGGGGTTAAGATAAGTTAGAAAGCATAACGATACGCGACACGCTAAAATTTATTCCATCAAATTTAATGCTTTACGTTTTTTCTGCTTGCTTTCCGTTTCACATATCTTTTTCGTTTCACGCTACACCCTTTTGTCTTGCGAATAAATATGGCACCTGCTTATTTTTGCATGCACTTACGATTTCTTCTTCCCGTTCCCTTGCTACCTCTCTTGTTCGGCCCTTTTAGTCTTCTTTTTGCCCTTTTCCCGGTTCCTTTATTCCAGGAATCCGAGACTAGGGACCATCTCGAGTTTCTCCATTAGGAAGGAATTGGAATATAAAAGCAGAAGCAAAGGAAGGAGTGATGGAAGGAGAATGTGTTGCGCAAAGAAAGCTTAGGGGAAGTTTTTATAGGTAATGGTTTTGAATTATTTTTTTCCTATCGAAAATGATGGTGAGCCTCCCTTTGAAAATGTACGGTTGAACGTATTTATTTATAAATTCATACCTATAGGAAACACATATGATTCTACAATGCTCAGATCACAATCCATGCGTCACATCATAATCCTATGTGTGTCTATGGCGATGTTTCAGCCTTTCCGTTGTGAGATGCATCCTAAAATTACATATTATGAATGTGATTTGTATCTCTCGTGGTAAAAGATCCAAGATTAGGCCAAAGTTGTAAGATATAATTAGATCCACGTAATTTATTTGTGGGTAATCATAAGCAGATAGGGTAATGATATAATATTGTGGATTTTTGCTGTCAGTATGTTGTCTACGCTTTTAAAAACCGTAAGAATATAGGGTATTAGTATGGGGGAGGAAGTTAATACTGCATGAAATTATGCTACAGACGGCTATTTCCGTGCTGGTGGCCATCAGGTTTGTGGGTTCGGACTCTAGGCAGGTAATTTCTTAATAAGTTTTCGATTGAAGTGAAGATTGAGAAAATCTCGAGCGGTGACCATCCTAGTAAGTGCTATATTTCTATGAAATCTACCACTAACCTCTGTTCAATAAGCAAAAGAATTAGCTGCAAGAAAGACGCTGATGGATGTGCGCGTCCCAAACTGCGTTTCGCGTGAGTAATAGTGCGAGGTCCTTGTTGCTCAATTTAGTGGCAAGCGATATTCATTCATGCGTGAAATTAGCTGCAAATTCATGTTTTTGATAAAAGGTATGCTCTGAAGTGAAGCTTGTGAAAACAATAGGCCTTATTAAAAGTTCACTCTGAATACGCGAAATCAAAGCGTGGTAGTCAAAAGACTGCCCGCGTTTCCGAGGGAATTAATTGACACTGAAACCTTTTTCCTCGCATGTTATGATGGTGTCGTAAAAAAGCTAAAATGTCGACTCAATTTCGGGGCCTACGAGAATATCACCAGATGTAGTGTGTTTTAACACCATCCTTATACACTGTTTAATTTATAGTGAAAAAATATACTAAGTATTTGTTGATCAACACCCTGAAGACGATGGCGGACTCAGCCTTCGAAGCGTCGATACTTGGAATACAAACCCGGTGGGAATCCCGGGAGCATTTCACTAAAATCATTCGCCGAGAGAACATCAAATCTTACACGGTTTAATTTTGTTCGGCCCTCATTTTATTCCATATCACTGTACGCTTCGGATCAAACCGGGTCTCGGTCACGTGAAAAATGAAAAGTATTTATTTACCTTGCTGTAGAAAGTGTTTTACATGACATTTCATGTGGCGCTTATAATTAGCCGGCTTCATATTTGGTTGCAGTTGGTGTGGATGTGGTTAAGTCATTACTCCGTATAATTATTCTTGTGTGCTTTTGGTGATTATAGTTAAAATATAATTAGACATTTCTGCCGTGATATCTAAATCCATGCAATCTTCATCTACAGATTACCTTGTGAGCCGCCTCTAAAATGTATGGCAGGCAGGGATGAATCACAGAAATCATGCACTACATCAATATCATCTACCTACGTGCAATAAAGAACAATAAAACTGATAAACACGTATTAATTATGCATGCACCGGCAACGTACAACCGATTCATTAGAGCCTATGATGCAATCTTTTTTTTATTATTCAGTTATGTATTTGCTATCATGCAATAATGTCGGTTCTAATTACACCTGTAGGGATGCAACTAGTATGGGTATCATAGGTATATAATAATATTTTTTTTAAACATTACTATTACGCCCTCTGCTTTTGCGCTAAGTTCCAGTGAATTATTTACGCTATGCATAATATCATTGCCATTGCATAAAAACCTAAAAGGGCTTAGAAAATATGTGGCATGGAAATATTTCACTAATTTCCTTATGAATCCTGCTGTCTGTGTTCTATACCAAATATTTGGAAACTTAATGAGAGCTTTTGTTTATCTTTGTATGGATTTGAAGAGAATGCAGAGTTCTTGAGGCATGCATAGTACCTACTTTAAATATTTTCTTTCTGTGAATATTTGCAGATTAGTCAATTATTTTCTTCAACAATCGATATTCTACTGTCGTGAGGCATGCAATTCCAAGTTGCAGCCGCCTCTAAGTCTATTTAGGCTAATAACAACTTTAAGTTTAATTGGGTAAAGGTTATATTGCTTTATGCATGCTTTCGCTAAACGAGTTCTCTAAGGGTTGTTTAATTTTATAACTTAAGGAATTGCTTGAGGAGATTAAGACTCAAGGCAGGTGTTTATTAATGATAGTCGGAATGAAATATATATTGCTGATCGTAGATTCTTGACGCGTGTCAGCCAAAGGAAGTTGATGCAGCTCGATTTACCAGTTGATTCAAAACTATCTAGACGGTAGCATGATACAGTTTAAGAATCGTGTCCAAATGATAACAATGGCAATAAATGTAGCCGAAATATCGAAATCATTACTTAATTGCCTTAGTCACGTCTGTGACTCCATTACTTTTATTAGTAACCGATGCTAATTTTACTGGTGTTTATATATGTAATTGTGAGTTTGTGTGTATATATATATGTGCACACACACAAGCATATTCATGAACTGACGTGGTAAAAACAAGGCAGATGCGAACTCTCGAAGCTAACTGGTGGGAGAGAGGACCAACTGCCTCCGCCTCTCAGAGGAGCAAAATCCCTCGAGTTCCCTCGGTTTTCCTAGTTAAGTCTCAGAGTCGTCCCCTTCACGACCACTCCCTCCTCTCCCATCCCGCCCACACCTATCTCTTCATTTCTCTCACCCACCCCCGAGTCGCTCCCCCCCTCTTTCTCTCTCTCGCCCATACACCCCTCATCTTTTGACGACCTCCTCCGCGACATCTCCAGCTCACTTCCCACCCTCCCCCAACATTTCACTCGCCCCAGCCTTCCCTCCCGACACCCCTCTCTCTCTTCACTCCCTCCCTCGCCTCCTCACTCTTCAAACTCTACCTCTCCATCTCCCCATTCCTCCTCCACCCCCACCACCCATTCTGCTCCATGTTCCCTCCCCGGGCACTTTCCATCCTCAGCTCTGCACGTACCTGTTTCCGCATCTCTCTCTCTCGCTCTTCGGAGAACACACTCGCTCCAAACCGACCCATCTCGTCCCTGCCCGTCTCCCTCTCTTGCTTCCCATGTCTTCTACCCTCAGCCCGCTCACATCCTTCCCTCTTCTCGTCCCCACTCCATATTCCTCCCCTCCTCCATCTTCCTCACTCTTTCACCATTTCTCCCTCGCATAAACCCACTCCCGATTCCCCAACTCCTCGTCGGATTTCATTAACCTGTCCCCGGTATAATGGTGCCTGCCAGGTCCTTCCTGCCGCTGGAGGCTCCCTCCTAGTGCTTCCAATCCCGTTCCTTGCTCGCCCTTCTCTTCGAAACTGCTCCTCTTCTCCACCTTCATCTTTGTCCTTTGCCCACTCATTGCCAAATTTACGCATCTCCTCCTCTACCTATCCAATCACTCCCGTGGTGTATTTATTTTGCATCATCTTTCAGCTACCTTATCTGAGCATCGCGACCAAACCCCTCTGCAATTTTCAGATCTCTAATTATACTTTCCTCTGACGCTTAAGTTTATGTGTAATCTTCAATCTTAGATGTAATGCATTGTTCATATTTTTTGGTCTCCCTAGTCCTATCTCCCCTCAGGTTCGTCGTTATATGCACATACAACTCAAAGTTATTTCAATATTTATTTTCATCTTATTGTAATCGTCTGGCGTTTTTGTCGGAACAATTTAAATCGATACAGCTGCTAGGATTGAAAAATTCAATCCATAAGTTTTGGAAACGCTCTTCTTACAATATCAATTGAAACTCTTTCTCCCATTTTCCTTGATAGGATAAAAGGGAATAACTTCTTCACCTCTGTAACGGAGATAATTTAGCCTCGATGCATTGTCCTAGTACATATGATTCATATTGAAGATAAGTATGATCAGAATTTGAAATATTAAGATATTTGATTGCTTAAAAATGTGGTAAAAGCTCAATTAATATGTAAAGATTGGGATTTGAGAAGAGTTCCGATGATTTAATGGTTCGTAGAGGAAATTTTGAGAAGAACTTTGGAGACACTATTGGAGGAGAAAATGGTCTGATAAGGGGGTTTAAAAAACCCCAGAGTCTTACAAAGCAGTTATTCTAGGGGGCCAAGAGCTCTCACACGGGGTGAGGGTAATAGGTAGATGTGACCGTAAGGATTTTTGGGGCATGGAATGGAGGGAGAGACTGAGGAATAAAGGGAACACTGTCGTCGTTGAGCGTAGAGGCTTGAGACGAGTGCAATGGCTCGATTTTGCTTGTGTGAAGGACGGGTGAGGCTGTGTCGGAGAGGAGCTGGGGGCCTGCACGTCTATTCAGAGGCTCGCGGGCGCGCGTGTGTATGTGCTATGCCTGGGATGTTTCTTGGTAGGTACTCCTCACTGTGTAACGACCTCTTATTCGACAGGGTAGACGGAAGGTAAGAGCCGGGGTGTATGGTAGTGGGCGTAGCCTCGGTGCTATCTTCTGCAGCTAACTTTTCCTCCCTTCAACCTTCGCATCCTCCCTTCCCCTCCGCTCGTCTGTGTCAACCTCTCGACAGTGCCTGTACGCCATCCGCCCCACTCTCCCTCCACGCTTCCCACTCTACTCTCTTCATCTTCTCGGAAAGACTTCCTTGTCAGTCAACAGAAGAGAAAAGGAACCTCCTCACTCCTTTATCCCTTCCAAAACTCCTGCCACCCACTTTACCCTTTGGCGCACCAGTATGCAAGCGTGTGTTCCAGTGCTGTACGTACCCTATTCTCTCTCTCATCTTCCCGTGTCGTTCCTCCTTCCATACCATACCTATCTTCCTGGGAACCAAGAGGATTCTCACCACCAGTCTCCTCCGCCTGTTTCATCCCATCGCGAAAATCCCGTCCGCCAAATCTTCCTCTCACCCCTCAGAATTTTGTGCCGCATCCTCCCTTATCCGTTCTGAACACGCCCTTGTCCTCCCCCGCCGTCCCTCCCCGAGACGGACTCTTCCAAGAGCACACACACACGACGCCCACAGCCAGCCATTTAAGATTCTCTTCTTACGACAACGGAGGAGAGAACCATCTCCATCCCCTCCCCATCCTCACCCTCCCACGAGCGACTCTTTTCAGTCTCCCTCCCTACCGCCTGATGCAACGTCCTCCTCCCCACTTCCTCCTTTTTCGCGTCTTCTCGCGAACGACCGTTTCAGTTTCGCCCCGGAAACGACCTCTCGCCCCTTTCAAACCTCTCCCACCAATCCAGCCTCCTCTCCCTGTTTGCATCTCTTCCCCCCTCTCTCTCCTTCGCCTACCGACACCTCCATTCTCCCTCCGTTCTCTCTTCACTCCTGTATCCCTACCCTTTTCTGCCCCCACCCATTGCAACATATTTCCATCGCCACAATGCTAGCAGACGCGCCTACATGAGCCTCTACTCCCGTCTTCCACCCTATCACGATTTCATTTCTTTTAAACGCTCCACATTTTGAACCTTACCTACGGTTTCCCCCTTTCTCCGTCGTATTTTGTCTAGCCTTTCATTGCTTCCGTGATTTTCTCTCTCTCACCACTGTCTCTCATCCCTTTTCCCTCTTAGTATCTATCCGATCTATTTTTATTTTTGTTACCATTTGATTAGTTTTTTGTCTTTCTCTTGTAGTGTTATTTGCCTTATGTCCAAGTCGGACGCCTTTATTCAATGCACGCGACAAAGTATATTTGCTGTATTTAAAGCTATCGAATACGTTGTCCATTTCTTAAAATTAATTTATGCGTGAGAAACGTTTCTCAAGTACAATTTGTCAGCTTTTGTCGCGCGATTCTTTTCCATCTTAGTTTTCAGTTTCATGCCCCGCTCTCACTCTCCCCTGCCGCTCTTTTTCATTTCCCTCTCTCCAGGAGACACCCCCCCGTCACTTGCTTTCTTTCGTGGAGCAACAACGCGTAAGGTCCTTAAAGCCCTCACTCCTGCTATCTGCCCATGGTCCCCCATATTCACCACTCCGACCCCAACGCCTTTACTCCTTTCTTCTTCCTCACAAGCGGCGTTATCCTCATCATTCCACCCTCATCTCGCAAGGTATCTTTCTCTCCTTATATTCTACACACCTGCTTCTCTATATCACATCTCATCCCCAAGGCCATTCGCACCTTTACGACCTTAAAACTCAAACCACCCAACCCTCGTTCCTCGCTCTTCTTTCATCGCCCTAAACCTTCCTCCTTGGCACCCCCTCCGTCTCCTTGCATCCTCACTTTCCCTCTCCCCTCACCGTAAAGCACCTTGTGGCCCTGCTCTCTTCTTTTTAAACTTTCGTGAGTATATGTTCTCTTCTCCACCCTCTTTCTTTCTCTCGCCTCTCCCTCTTCTCCATCTCTGTCTTTTACGCGACACTTGCGCACTCCAGACTCAATATTGTGCTTGTTTACCTTACCTATTGTATTTTTTTGCCACTGAGCATTCACCTTTTTCCCATCTCTTCCAGCTTGTCGGTTTTATGTACGCTGTAATGCCACCATAGGGATTGGTTCGGAAGGATCGCATGCAAAAATGGATGGTAGTTTTTGCAATTTTTAAGTCGCGTGTTTAGCTGCCGATAAGCCCTGCCCTTTGCACATGGTGTATAGTGTTATCTCAATATCCATCTTTTGCGTATGGCAGAGTCGAGGGGGATAAAAGGGCGTAGATGAAGATGAGGTGGAATACTGAGATGGAATGTGGTAAATAATTTAAATCTTAATATTTACCAAACAGATGATCAATGCAGAAGTGTATCAACTTTACTTCACAGAACTTGCGCTGCGAAGGTAGCTGCTCTTTTCTAGGCTATATATTTCTGCACACACCCATGGTTTTTCCTCTTTTCTATCCATTATTTTGCGTCTCTTTCTTTTGGCCTCTTTCATTGCAATGTAATTTTTTAATGCTTTTCCATCTTTGTTCAAAAACTTAAGTGCGCTCTTCACCTCCTTCTAAAATCTTCCCGTTACCTCGCACGTTTCCGGCGGCACTATCGCAACTTCCCATCCGCCGGCCGCCTCGACCTTCTTATCTTCTTTTCTTCCTGCAGAGGCTGTTGTTTTTACTAGCCGCTTTAATTCACAGAGTTATATTATATTATCTTTCCCCTCCCTACTCCAGGTTGCTCCTTCTTCCATCATTGCCGTAATTTTGTTTTACTAACTTTCGTTCCCTGCAACTTAGTAAATTTTCTTCTCACTCACTCACCCTCCTATCGTCTGCAAATTTAATTTAAATAATTTTAGAGTCAAAATTTACACCCTATCGCCTCTTAATAAGGAGACATGATCGCCATCAACCTGACCATTTTCCATTCATCAGAGTCAGATGCATTACAATGAGCTATAGAAAGCGCTTTGAAATTTAGCCCATTTTCAAATGCACAATCATTGAATTTTATCAGTAGGGGACACCTCATGGCCAATCTATTGCTTACGATAATTATCTTGTGCAGTATGCTAGGTTTTTAAAGAGGTATACATGTTTGAATTCCTATATTAATTTTTTACATAACCTTTCAGCTATAATTCATCACATATTTTAGATTTCTGCTTTTTATATTAACCTTTGAACAGATTTATTGGGTGACATTGTGGTTTAAATATGCTCAAGGAATAAAGGTTAGTATTCTGTGAGAGGGTACTGCGCTTTTATAATGTTTAACCAGAATTATCTTCAGCAAATTTAATATCATTTTAATGGATCTTAGTGCTTTCTTTCAAACATAATATGCTATTTATGCTTAAAAATGTATGCATGTGCATATTTTTTGCAACCTGTCGTTCAGTATATATTTATGTATAAGTGAAACTTTTCGATTTTCATTTTATGACTTTCTGAGCATATAGCCTTTCTCTTACCCCTTTCCACCCTCAGCTCCTTCTCCTTTTATCCCAATCCGATATCATCTTTCGGGTGAAATTCCAATTTTCGAACCGACACAAGTAGGGTGGGATGCTTCTTAAACATATGCAAGCATTTGGTTGGGATGGTAGTAATAAAAAAGGAGGCGAAGGAGGAATGGAGGGATGCTAGGAACGTATATATAAAATTCATTCTTTCTTACGTAATTCATTTTCTTTTCGCGTAAATGTAGGTATATATCGACCCTCCATCACTTCCAACTTTATAATCATCGTGTTACCTACCACGTTTATCACAGTCCTGTCAAACCCTTAGCCGCACTGCATCACTGTATTATTTATCTTCATTTATGAATTATAAATATCCATAGTGAATGCCTCTGTAGGTATTTGAGTCAAAATTGTAAAATTCCTCCTGGTCTTTTGGGCATTTTTTTATCGTGTTACTTTCCTCGAGTCGTGCTTTTCATTCCACTTGATTGAAAAGCGTAAAACGATTGCAAGAATAAGAATGTTCCAAGCCTTTTCCGTTAATCCGTATATCTTCTATGTTCATTTTTGGTGAATTTGCTTCCCTATTTATGGCATATATTGACGGTTAGATTATGCAATATCTCTCAGTAGTTTTTGCACTTCCAGATTTTCTCTTTGCGTAAGCCACCGTAGAAATCGTGATAACTCAGTTTGGTGGCATCGTGGATTTACTTTAAGTATAAGGCAATCCTTTGTTTTTATCCTTAATACGTTTTCACACAATCACCAGTGAATGCAAACTTTCAACAGAAATTTTTATCACCTTTACCTACACACAAGAACTTAATATTCTGACCGCTCTTCAATATTCTTATCCTATCCTTTTCCTACCCCTCAATGCCGGCGATTCGATCTTCACCTTAGTCTTTTCCTAGCTAACTAAACATTCTCAGGTATGTCATCCCTTGCAGTAATGCAGAATGTCATTCCTCTTTAAAACGTCCTACATTCTTTGATCAAATGAAATAAGTCATTTCAGGCGTGATGTGGTGGAATAACATCATTAAAGAATAATGACAGTTAATGCCTTAAAGTTTATTTTGTGGAAAATTGCCGTTCTTCCTTTTAATTTCTTTTAGCACTCCCAGATAATGTAATTCCGCTTGGTCATCTTCTTTACGTAATCCGTAGAGTATTAACGCTATCTAGATTTTTTATACTAGACATAGTGCATTGCCTGCTAATATGAAAGATATACTCAAATTCGTCGATGGACCGGGAATTGATAGTGAAAAAAATAGTGCTAAACCCGAAGGTTGGTTTTTCATAGGTGAGGGTATAGCTCACCCCGTACTAAGTCATTGGTGTGTGATATTCATACATTCAGATTAGGAGGACCAATTCCTTTCCATGGGCCACCTGAGATTTCCTGCGAAGTTCTAACACACATAAAGTGAAGTCGCGAAGATTTTTAGGTGGGGGTGCCCAGAAATCTTCTGCCCGAGATTTGAAGCCTGGACCCTCCGGTCTGTGGCCCAGCACTCTACCCACTAGGTCACCACAATCCCCCCTCCCAATGGATTGTGATGATAGAAGAATAATCTCTCCGTTGCTTGAAACATTTGAGAGGCAGAAGAGGATTGAAGGTGAAATGAACTTAGTCAAATGCTAAGCGGAATTGCTGTTGGAAAGCATTGGAATGTCGAACGGAGGAAAATGACTTTAGGAACCCAGCTTTGGAGTAGAATGCCAAATAACGAATATAGTGGAGGAAGTATTAAATACCCGATTTGGGGCTACGCAAAGAATAAATACAACCAGCTACATGTGAGAAACATTTTTTTCTGGGACTAGTTGGTGAGGGCTAAGATACAGACGAGGATTAATGAAATAAAATGTTTTTCAAAGAATTTTATTGGAAGTGGAGAAGGTGAAGAGGTGGAAGAAAGCAGTTCCTGGCAATCAGGTTGATGTAATCGCTAGAGAGACATGGTAGAGTACTGGCGTCCCATCCAGAAGAAGCCAGTTCAAAAGATCATTGGCTGATTTTTCAATGGCATATTGCTCCTCACTTTCTTGCTGTTTTTAGAGTGCTTAAAGTGCAGTGCTTTGTTCGTAGAATGGGACATAACACAGTAGTAACCTTGATGCCCTTCCTTATTGCTAGGCTGATGGGAATACTGGGTTTCTATCCACAGATATGTTCCCTGAAAAATTCCTACCCTACCGGATTATGCGGTACTTAACTTTCTTAAATGGTGTAATTGGCCTTAGCTATCGGTCACCTCCACCAAATTACCACATCTACTGTCGTGGAAAAAAGTCATGACACTCGAGTTTACAAGTCAATGACAGTTGTACCCGTAGTCCCACATGAAAACAAATTACATCAAAAATTAGCAAATTTAATTCTGCGTTTAACTGTGGAAAGTAAAAATTTTTATTTTAACTTGTTAAAATTTTAGTGTCTGTGAAACAAAAAAAGTGCCGGTTTTTTCACCGTTTTAAACGGAATGCTCACTTTAAAAATTCATAACTTTAAAAGTATTTATTGGATTGTAACCAAACTTTAAAACAACATAAAAGAACTTGTTGTTAAGGTATGTACAAAGTTTTAAGATAATCAAAGTGTAAATAAAATTGTTCTTGTATATTTTGTGAAACAACTTTTTCTCAGTACTGCGTGGTCATATCGATACGAATCTTGTCCTGTCATGGAGCTTATGGTAATACAAGGCTAATCGGTTCTCGATATTTAGAATTTATTTAGTTGTTTATTTTATGTGCGCTTACATTTAATTCGATGTTTCCATCAACAAGGGGAGTGAGGCGAGCGGGAGGAAGTGGACGCATGGCTTTGGGATTCCGTGCGACGTTGCCACGTTCGACACCATACCCGCGCTCCATGTGTAGAATCGTAGAATCCATACATTTTCGTTGCATTGTAACTTAAAACGATTTTCTTTCATTGCAGTGGTACATCTCTTCACCGTCGATAACGATCTTCCTACACAGTCGGACACTTTATGATAGACCGGATACCTCTTTTCATTAATCTTTTCACTCTCGCTTCTAAAAAAAAACAAATCGCACTAGCAAACATGGCAAACTCGCCCTCCGTCAATGGTTTAGCAGGCATACTGTCAGATGTTAATCCAAAGAAAATCGGCGACAGAATGAGTGTAGGGTCAGACGGGTCAGACATACAAATACAAATGATTCATCGCTGAGACAAAGCGGGTCATTCGGCCTCGCCATCAGCAGAATGTAAGCATCACAATGTAATATAATGACAACAGCTTATTAGCGGTGAAGCAGAAGACGGTGAAGAGATGTGCCACTGCAATGAAAGAAAATCGTTTTAAGTTACAATGCAACGAAAATGTATGGATTCTACGATTCTACACATGGAGCGCGGGTATGGTGTCGAACGTGGCAACGTCGCACGGAATCCCAAAGCCATGCGTCCACTTCCTCCCGCTCGCCTCACTCCCCTTGTTGATGGAAACATCGAATTAAATGTAAGCACACATAAAATAAACAACTAAATAAATTCTAAATATCGAGAACCGATTAGCCTTGTATTACCATAAGCTCCATGACAGGACAAGATTCGTATCGATATGACCACGCAGTACTGAGAAAAAGTTGTTTCACAAAATATACAAGAACAATTTTATTTACACTTTGATTATCTTAAAACTTTGTACATACCTTAACAACAAGTTCTTTTATGTTGTTTTAAAGTTTGGTTACAATCCAATAAATACTTTTAAAGTTATGAATTTTTAAAGTGAGCATTCCGTTTAAAACGGTGAAAAAACCGGCACTTTTTTTGTTTCACAGACAATAAAATTTTAACAAGTTAAAATAAAAATGTTTACTTTCCACAGTTAAACGCAGAATTAAATTTGCTAATTTTTGATGTAATTTGTTTTCATGTGGGACTACGGGTACAACTGTCATTGACTTGTAAACTCGAGTGTCATGACTTTTTTCCACGACAGTAGTGATTGTATGAAATTAGAAGTTGTATTTCTTGCGATGCTGCCTTGCTTTGTAGGTGAATAACTGTATTGCTGAGAATTAAATGACTAATTAAAAGCGGCAGTGTAGTTATTAATCATAGTGTGCTTTTATTTAGCTTTGCAAAGTTGGTTGAGAAAGTTTATTTGTGTTGGTTAAATAAGCATGTCAATCAAAAATTTTGGTAGGATTTATGAGTGTCAGATTATAGTAATATACTATACGGACAAATGCATGGCATAAACAATATATCACGCAGCAAAAACTCCATAATTACTTCACTTTTTGTCGCCGGTGCTATTGAAACTTCCGCTTATCCAGCTTCATCCAGTGGTCTTTCTTACACCACTGTGTTTCATCCTTCCTCATTTGCCTCATTCCATCTTAAAACATTTTCCCCTTGTTTCCTCCACCTATCTCCTGGCGTTCTTAGCTCCCTCATCTTCCTTGCCTATCATCTCGTCTCGAAGTTATTCCCCTCATCTGTGTCTTCCCCTACTCTCCACCATCGTTTCGAGGTCCTCATCGGCACTTCACCCGAAATATAATTGAAAAGCGGGAGAGGAGTCGAGGCTGTGGGCCCGCAGGGAGTGGGGTAGAAGGAAATATCCGGGGTGAGGCAAAGGGGACAGATTGTAGGAAGAGTGGGTCGGAAAGGGATGCGAGAGGTCCATGAGGGCATCATGGGATGGATGGGCGGTGGTTGGGGAGGTGGAAGATGGGTGAGGAATAGGAGGGTGCGTTAATGTAAGCACCTTTTCCATTTCGGGAGTTGTGGCTTCGTCGTGGTGGTGTCGTTATATCTCCCGGCGTGCGGAAGAGGAAGGAGAGAGCAGGCCCACTCCGTTCTCGCAAGCGAATATTTTACTCCTTTTGTGTTAATGAACTGTGTGTAATCATGTGTCTTCCCCATTCGATGAAAACGAAAAGACACCATATTAGATGTGCCTCCGCATTTTCATAGTGCCGGCCTAACTCCATCCTCTTTTTAGTGCAATATTTCTCCATGTACTATTGAGTTCTTAAGACTAACAGCACATAGACAAATATCTGGCTATACTGCCGGATTTGGAAGGATTTAGATATCTATTGTAACGGCAAAACGGATCAATGAGTATTTCCTGCGATTTCACAGCCAAGATTATATGCTTCCCTTCTAAGGCCCAGTCTTGCCTTCTAATTTGAGAGAAATTTCACTATGTTAATTGACCGTTTTGGATACATTTGTTTATTCTGATAATTTCAGGTTTGGTGTAACATTTTTAGCTTTAGCAATTTTTGTTTGAAGCAGCTGGAAAATTACCCAAAAACGAAGACTAAAGCCATTAGGTGTACACAATGTTGCAGTTGGTAGTAGATGTTGGAAGTATTGGGTATACATATCATTTAGCCACCGATATCTAATTATCATTATTTTTATGCTTCTTAGATGCAAATCACTTGTGCAGTCACGTGAAAGTTAAATATTAGTGCAACTCATTTCGAGCAATTTTCTTTTTTCGTCATCTTTGTAGAGAAATTTGATCCTCTATGCATTTTAGATTTTACACACGTGAGGTGCGTAATGTGATATTGGTATTTTCTCTTTTGTTTAATAGGCGTTCGTTGTGCCTATCTACGATATAAGTTGAGCCTGAGGAAAACCCTGCGCATGGAGACCCCTTCCAATACCTGCCGGTATCCCTAACGCAGACGCGACGCCCCAATTTGGGATTTAGCGGAAAGGGATACAGCGGTGGGATTTCTGAGGGAAGATCCCTCCAAACCGCAGAGGCCTCACTCGACGGAGAATAACGCCTTTCCCGCCGTTCATCTCTCTCTCGTTCCTCTCACCGCTCCCTCCTTAAACTTCCTACGCTAAGCCCACCGTCATTTACTCATCCCCCCGTTTTCCCCGCGCCCTCACGCTTATCTCCGCTCTTCCTACCACTTTTCCGCTCCGAACTCATCCCTCTATTTTTGGCCGAGTCGATATTTAGCCGTAATGCTTTAGTAATTGAGGGGGTTGGGAGATAGCGGAGCGGTTCTTTGGGAAAAGAGGAGTTTAGTGGTGAGGAGGGGATGGGAGTAGGGAGGTTGGAGGGGCATGAAGGGTAAGGTTTTTGGGTGGGCGTTTGGGGAGGAAGGGGGGAGGGTATGGGAGGAAGTGAGAGGCGCTGGGTTCGCTTTTTGGGCGGAACGAACCTCCTCCGGTAAAGGGGGCGGATACCACGTTGACGGGACTCGGTAGCGATTTGGGCCTTATTTCTTTGTACCTGGGGTGGTGCAAGGAGTTCGCTTCTACGAACAACTGTTGCCCGGGGACGAGAAGGCGGGTGTGTGGGTGGGTTTTTGGAGGGTAGAAGGAAGGGAGTAATCGTAATCGCGAGTTCGCCTCGCGGGCAAGCACCCTTCTCCTCACCATCTTCTCATCCTCGAGACACCACCCACACCTCTCCTTCCTCTCCTCCCTCACCACTCGACTCTACACTTCAGAGTTTATCTCAGTGCCGGTACAACTTTACCCTTTCCGATCTTAACTTTCTTCTATTTATGATATACAGTGGCGTTGGATTCTGGAGCCGATCCACTTTGAAGTAAAATTCTGAAATGGCGTTTGAAATAGCATCAACGCTCGATGTTTGGAAAATGTGAGCGTCATTAAGACGGCATCAGAAGTATTTTGTTGTTATATTACATCTAATCCGAATTTTACGTAGGATGTTAACGAATGTTCTGTCGCTTTGTATGCGAACACATTTGGTCATTAGGCTGACTTTGGTAGAAAATAGAATGATATTTACCTATCCACAGTTTCAAGCACTCCTCATATGCACGCACCAGTGGAAATTCATTGCCGATATATTGGCTTCATTCGGAAGATATGCACACCAATAAAAATATTGCACTCACGACTCAATGTTCTTCATAATATTTTCTTCATTTCTTCCCTTTCCAGTAGCCAGTCATAAAATTATCAGTATTCTTTAATGTTAATATACTATTAACAGTATGATTTGGGTGCATTTACGGGTTGTGTATTATCAAGTACATCAATAACGGATATTTAGTCTATTTTATCACTCCGATCGAATCAAGATTTTAATAGTTGAAACCTTTGGTTGTGCAACTATTTACGGATTTTTTTAACCATCGATAATATTCGCATTTATTTTGGATTTTCCAGTATTTTCTGCAAATCAGATTTTATCTCATAATATTTTTGGCCCTCTCTTATCCCAATTTCTTCAATCTCTCCTTTTCCCTCTCACTCTCATGAAATACTAAAAATCTTCTTGAGACGCTTGATTGGGGATTTACGTCTGTGATATCGGGAAAATATAATGAAGGATCTTATAATATCTTCGAAGTTTTATTTTATACCTCGGTATTTCCATCTTTTGGATGACTTATGATTTTTTTTATTCGTTTCAAGGAGTTAGGTTCCCAATTTGCTGCGCTTATTGTTAAAAAGTACGTATTGCCGTCGTTAAGAATTGAGATTTGCTAAGAGAATGCTTCAAGCTGCGTTCATTATCTTTTGACTCTCTTGCACGCCCTACTTCGGTATAAGCCCTCTTATTTTTGTGACACTTAATATGGTTTTTGTTTATATAAATAATAATTGAGACTGCCTAGGTTCAAGAGGTCTCTTTCAAAACCTTACAAGATACATATTACTTTTATCATTTCGCCTTAGTGGTTAATTGTAGGGAAAGAGTCATTGCTAACAATATTGTTCCTTGCGTGGAGTTGAAGGTGTAAGACCTTTAAATTTAAAACAGAATATAAATTACGTTGCGGAATTAACAAGTATTACTTGGCTAGTTAATAAGCAGTTGATAAATACGATATCTCCTATGATGAATGAATTAAGAATATCATTGACACATTTTCAGCATCATAGTGGTGATATTAATTGCAGGTAATTGTTGGAATATAAACTGGAAAAACTAAACGCTACCGGGCACCATTTAGAATTAGTAAACAAAATATTTGTAAACCATCGGCCTAGAAATTGGCAGAGAAATTTGTTGCGGAATATAATGAGTAGAATTAGAATTTTTGTACCCCAACTCGTAACATTATGGCACTCTCAACCCAGCCTTTATCAAAACATAAATATGTCACCATATCCGACGAGGGATTCAATGGTCGCCTGTCCGGTCTTGAGTACCGCAATTAATTGGAAGACGGATTACTAATTGGGAGAGAATGAAATAACAATCTATTCACATCCCTGCAAGATCCCTAAAGGGTTCGTGGCAGGGAGGAGTTAGTTGTTATCGGGCATATATTACTGCAAATAACCCAATCCATTTCTTATTAAATGCGTTGCTGGTATTTTTACTATTTTATTTTGAATTCACTGTGGAAAAGTGAAGGCTTCAGTGCAACAAAGATTCTAATTTTAACCTCCAACATGTGGGACGTGGAATAAAATGCCTAAAATAGTTACGCTTATGCGTATTAAATTTAGTTTTTCGTGCCAACCTGCAATAAAAGGCTAAATACAGATTAATGATCCCAGCTATTCTATTTCTCCATATACGACGGTTACTTCCATTACCGTTCATAATTATCACGGAAAAATGACACTTAAACCTCTCCGCCATTCGGTCTTTCTAGTTTTACCCTTGTACTCTGTCCTTATGAAGTGGGATGGTGTTTTTAAAATAGTGATTTGCACCTTAAGAAAAACAACCCACCTTAATTTACAGCATGACTTTAGTATATACTTCAGCGTTTTATCAGTTAGTTATTCTTAGCGTAATCCTTCTTACACTTTGGACATACTGCTAAATATTTTCAACCCGTATTGCTGTTCCATGCACCCCTCATTTTTCAAGGTTGGGCACAAGAAGAAGCGATTTTGGCCCTCCGGCTACTTATAGAGAAGAGAATAGAGAAGAATCTACCGACGTTTGTTTCATTTATAGATTTGGAGAAGGCATTTGACAACGTGGATTGGAACATGATGCTAAAGATTTTGAAAGAAATTAGAGTATCATACAATGACCGAAGAGTTATCCACAGCTTGTATAAAAACCAGGTGGCCATAATCATATGAGGACCCAGCAGTATAGCATAAAGAAAGGAGTGATACTAGGCTGTGCACTGTCTCCCGTATTATTCAATGTGTACATCGAGAAAGCCATCCAAGAAGTCAAAGAAAAGTCTCCGGGAGTGAATATCCAAGGGGAGAAAATCAGCATGCTAAGATTCGCCGATGACGTAGAAGTTATGGCAGAAGCTGAAAGAGATTTAAGGAAGACACTAGAAAATAGGGAAAGAACAATGACCAGATATCATCTGAAGATCAATAAAAAGAAAACTAAGGTATTAGTATACAGTAGGTGAAAGGAAGCCAAGACAATGTTAAACTAGGAAAACAAAAATCGAAGAGGTGGAAGATTTCTGTTACCTGGGAAGCCGAGTAACCAGCGATGGACGAAGTAAGAGAGAAATTGCCTGTAGAATTGCCCAAGCAAAAAGGGCATTTTACCAGAAGAATATTTTTCTTGCAGCTGCAAATACAAGCGTGGAAGTGAGGAAACATGTCATTAGAACATACATCTAGAGCATTCTACTATATGGGAGCGAAGCATGGAAAATACCAGCAGCAGAGAAATCCAGGCTGGAAGCATTTGAAATGTGGTGCTACCGAAGAATGCTGAAGATAAAATCGTTCAATCAAGTGACAAACGAAGAAGTGTTAAGAAGAGTGGGAGAGAAGAGATGTTTACTGAAAACCCTAGAAAGGAGATGGGACAACGTAATAGGCCACATCTTAAGACACGATGGCCTGATGAAGACAATCTTCGAGGGAAAGGTGAACGGAAGGAATGGAAAAGGCAGGCCTCGTATGAGTTATATGGAGCAAGTTGTGAAGGATGTAAAAGAGAGGAGCTACGTCAACATGAAGAGGTTAGCCGATAGAAGAATCGAGTGGAAGGCTGCGTTAAACCAATCCTATGATTGTTGACCGATGATGATGATGATGAAACGTAATTTCATCAAGGTACGATTCATCTTATCTTGTTTATTAAAGAAAACCCTCGCTAGTGCCAACTGCCAACGAATACCCAACTTAGTATGCAATCTGATGTATTTGTATGTGCCCAGAGTGTAAGCAAAGACCGGGTTTCTCCATTCGAATGTAGTGGCTGTAGTGAAATCATATAATTTTGAATCATGCATAGATGCTTACTTAACGCTAGCATTGTCAACATGAAGGAGCTATGAAAAGAAGCGGTAGTGGAAAGCAAATCATCCGTGAAGGTGAATCAAAATCTCTTCTTCTCTATGCATGGAGGATTGCTTCATTGGGGGATCTTTATAAATGCAGGGTTTATACTTACAAGCTACCTGAAAAAAATTATGACAAACTGTAAAAATTGACTTTAATGGTATTTTTAGTTGATATAAAGGTGAAATAAATCCTAAATTGATGCATAATGGGCGATTAGGAGCGAGAAACCTTATCCATATGTATTTTTTGGACATTCGTTCACGTCTACCGCGAGAAGTTTTTTCTTCTTCGTATTTCCGTTCAAATATAATAATAATTGCCGTTTAAATATAATTATAATATTATTAAGAGTGTAATCACTGCTGAAATCGTATTTTTGAAATTATAAAGAGCATTGCATTAAGTCGTAATAAATATAACGTATAAATGAAGTGTAGTAGGCGAGGGTAGTGCAGTTGGTTTTAGAAACACAAAACATTTGGGTATGTGTTTCTACAACATTCCTCAGGAAGAGGTCGTAAGCTACGGAGTGGTTTTATCTGGTGTGCCACGAGGGTCATTGTAGTATGCTGAAATGAAAATTGATTAAACTTAACGGGACGGTATTTTGATAGTAGCGTATATCAATGCATTAATTAAGCGATAATTCGCCCCTACCTGCGCAGGTGGGGTGCACTTGAATTAAGCTCTTTTATTTAGGCGATAAGTCTGTGCGGTGCGATGTTTAATACCATTGGCATATTTTCATAATTTCTTGTGCGAGCTAGTATTCCGGAAATTGAATTTGAGGAAGGACTCAAGATCATATTTTAAAACGCTACATTTACGCTTGACGTTTCTGTAATTTTGGTTCATCAATATTTTGTAGGAAATAAATTCATATGCACCTCAATAATTTGCAGAAATCCTTTCGAATGTGTGGATAAGTGGGGTTTAGGTCGCAAGCCAGTTGGAGTTGAAAGCATCTAAAATGGATCAGTATTATTTTATAAGTTAGCCTTCCTTTCTTTACGAGCTGTTGTTGTCGGTAGTGGCAATTGAGGCGCATGAATCCTTATCTGTGTGTGATATCTGTTTTATGTTTAAAAAATTCCGAATTTTAATCGAGTAGAATATTTCGTGATTTAGTGCGGGGCTTAGATCTTTCCACATTTACGTTGATAAGTTAGGGTATTTAATATCTTTCAGTTTCGTTTATGAGTGTCTCTTTGCGCCCCTAGCGGCTTCATTTTTACCACTTATAACAGTAGATAACTTGATAATTGAGATATTTTTGATCATGAGTTAATGAATTGCAGTTCACTACGAATTACTCGGCTTTCTCTTTTCTTGAAATTCACTGAGGTGCCTTGAAAGCGAGTAGAATATTATATTTGATACGCGCTTTTAGAAAAAATTATTAATTTCATCTTTTTAATTTATTTTTAATGTTCACATCAATGAATTTTACCATTGTGCTGCTCACGAATGATTGACCAGTAGTTTTATCCAATTTAAAGAACAGGTTCAGAGTGGAGGACTGCGTTAAACCAATCCTAGGATTGTTTACCGATAATGAGATTAAAAAACCGGTCATTTCGGCAGAGAGTTTTCGTATCTTAATGGCCAAAACTTTCCAACTATTTTCTAAAAAAAGAGTATTTGTTGGAACGTGTAAGTTAAAAAATGGTTTCTCTCAGTGTATCTCGCGTTTTGAAAGACGGTGATCGGAACGGCAAACATATCCCTCAAATTTATCCAGAAGCTGAAAAGACTCACACCCGTAAGCTTCGTCTGTAAACGGAGAATTGAGTGGGATTAAACACAAAAAGACTGGGTGGAGGGTCAAGAACACTTTAGCGGAAAATGGGCGCACTCCAGGAAATTGGCCGATAACCTTGTTGCGGGTACTATTATCCGTTAGCTAAGTCCCCATCCACGGGAGGTTTTGGGCACCCGGAGGGCTGAAAGAGGAGAGGGGCTAGAGCGCTTTCACCCCACGGCTGGTGCTAGAGACCGTGATTTTTTTCTTCCCTCCCCTTATGTTGGGTGTAAAAAGTGCTTCCGGTTCCCCACAATGGGACGGTTTTTTTTTTCGAACTGGGAAGGAAAAAAACTACCTGCCTTATGCAACTGTGGAGGACGAGCTGACGACATGGCACTGAAACTGTCGGCGTATCTAGCGTTACAAAAAAGAGCTAATGGCCTCGACCTTGCTTTGCATGTTGCACCTTGTAGTTTTAAGCGAGTAACATGAAAAAATATGTCTTCGGTAGGAATTATTTAACCTCTTGCTTTTAGTTTTTCGTTGGGAAACTATCAACATAGGTATACCCATTGTCTTTGCCGTCATATTTCCCTCTCTTTGATTTGAAAACGTGACTTTTTGTGATTTTCAGATACTAGTGGGCTCCTGAAATAGAAAACCAAGGGGAGTAGAGAACTCTCCATGTAGAGTTCTCTACTCTCCTTGTAGAAAGCATACGGATTGAATGAAACTATACTGTATTGTACTGTAGATGAATTTCCACAAAGAAAAAATCCACCTCGACCAGGATCGCGGTCGAGGTATATTTTTTCCTTATGGAAATTGAGCTAGAGTGCATTTTCAGCGGGTGACTTCGCTAAGGTATTCACGGCTAGTTCGCAATCTTTGAATGCACTGAATTGTGCCTAAAGTTGGTACGTAAGCAGTGCGGAGCGTTTGTAGCTAACTGAACTGTCCTTTGTCTTCATTGCGAGGTCGTGCAAAAATGTCTACAATATTGGCTAATCTGTACTGCATATCTCCTGCCATAACTGTATCTAAAGAGTTACCTGATAATACTTAATCTTACTGGATGAGGTTGACCCCGCTCACTTCGATGAATGAATGGGGAAAATAAATCTTCGTAGGAAAATACTCATGAAAACTGCGAGCCGAATAGATTACATTATTAATGACGAGTGAGTTTGTGATTTTCGTTTGCCAGCCAGGAATGAGATACTATTCAATAGTTGATGTGGACATACATCTCCGTTGCTTTCATCCTTATGGCTGCTTCTCACACACGTTAACGTAACTAAAGCTACCTGAATCCGCCAATCATACATAAATGTTCCCTCCGAAGGGAGAAAGCAATCTCTAGGGGAATACAAATCCCCTGCAGTCAAAATTATCCTCTTGGTCTTTGCTGCCGTCAGCATAGTGAGATACAAAGTACCGCATACAATACCATTTTCGAATCCTTGTTTGAATATAATTGTTTTTCCTCGTATTTTTTTAAGATCATAGTAGCAGTGTGTTGTATATGAACTAAAATATTACTTCCAAGAATCGAATATAGAGAATGTGAAGACCCACCAAATATGGATCTAATAACATAGAAATTGGCTTTCATCACTGCAACTCTTCTTCATCAATCGATTTCTTAGCCATCCAAGATTCTTGATTTTTTCAGTGGGAGTAACTTAACAGATGTCCATCAATTTGCTGCCGGTTCGTAAATATTTTCTGTACTATGACTACTGTTTCGAACAAAAGAGTAACGATTCTTTATTGCAAAGTTTGATCGTCAGGATTTTAATAGAAGGTAACAAGCAAAGGTCTAATAGAAACAGCCAATTGAGCGAGAACGGAAAGTTCGTGGGAATTCGGATCAAAGAACATATTTTATTGACAAATCGGCTATAATTCGTCACATTATACCTACCTAGAGAAGGATATTTTTGAGCCATCCTGTCGCATCGATAAAGCGTTGCGGTAAAGGTGGACTTTAATTTACTTAACTGACTGGAAGAAGAAAGCCTTGAACTCTGAAACGTGGCAGGTTGCATTTAATAGATGTCATTTATTATTATTGTCATCTCCTAAACATGGAGCGAAAATGCAAAATTTTTCGTCCAATGACCTCCAAGCTGATATAAACACATTTTAGTCAATGGATTACCTCCAGACTCAGTGGGGATTTCAAATGGAGTGGGGGTGGAAGAATGGACACTCCCGAAGTTATATCAGTAGGTCATTCATTATATTGTCACTAACCTCATGGTGGAATTACCTATCGGGGAAATAATAGTTAAAGCTTTGTGGATTATTTGTTATCCTAATTAGCCATTATTTAGGGACGTATGTGTACACCTTTGTGATTCCTGCCGTTGCCACACGCAATTTATTTTCATGCCTTGTGGATATAAAAATTGATTAATCGACACCTTTACCTTATGCAAATGGTATTACAACGCATTTTATGCGTCTTCCTAATGAAAAATATCTCAATGAAATGATGATGGAATAAAACCGAATTAAATGGCTTACTTAAAATATTAAAAAGTATTTTGGATTTCTTATGGCGGTTGGTTAACAATAGTTTTTGTGTCTTATGGTCTGATGAAGACTATTGCCGAAAAATGAAATGAAAGAATGATGATCATCCTTCCCGTTAACATCCATTTCTTATCATTTTACACGGTAGATTAAATGTAAATTTACTTGTCTATTTTTTAGTTTATGAAGTGATTTCTGAAACTATTGAATGTTGTACTAAGAAGAAAAAAATATATTATCAGGTCTGAAAACATCCATTAGGGCTTGCGCGTCTGTTTCAGATATTCATTAAACTAGTTGTTCGGCCGTCAAACAGAAAGAGAACAAAGAAGCTATTGACTGAGAGAGAATGCAGAATACGCGACTACCGGCCCCGAGGTGTCGTAAGCAACACTTTTCTCGACCTTTCCAGGAGCCAGAACGTGTATGGGGGTAACGTCACGGAACCGGAGTGGGGTAAAGATGGAAGTTTCGTGTCCACGGGTTGTTTCGATGCAGTGTCTGGTGTAGAGCGTCGGAGGGAGAAGATTTCGATATCACCACATGGAAAAGCGAGAGGTCGGAGAGTCATTTGTAATGAGAAGACCACTGCAAAAAAAACCACCTAAAGGAAGGGGGAAGAGGGAGTTCGCGACGTTATTGGCAGAGCAGGATGGCAACGGGGCGAAGGGGGGAGAGGGATATTAGGGGGCGCATGTGAGGGGTTGAGGGAAACAAGATTCCAAAAAAAAGTGTTTATTTTTTCGGAAGCGATGCAGTCGTGGGGACCGTACGGGAGAGGAAAGAAAGGGGCAGGAGGATACGAGAACGTGTTGCAGAATCCTCACTATTGGAATATTCGGCCCTCTTGCCTCTATACTGTTCCTCTCCTTACACACGTAAGTTTTGCCCATGCCATTGAATGAGGAGGGGAATAAAGATGATTATCGGTTTTTCTCGTTTGTCGAGTTTTTGTGTTTTTCTCGGAGGCCCCCTTTCATTTTCCCTGTTCCAAGTTAAAAAAAATGAGATGTTTGTTTTTTTAAAATCGGAGAGCATGCAATCATATCGAATTGGAAGAGAGGTTTATTCGTGTTTTTTTTTGGCGTAGTCGAGTTCGGAATGAAAAACGCCGAGTTTTTTTCCTCTCTGTGGTCCTCTTCCTTCGTTTGATTTTCCGAAGCTCTTATTTTTTCCTCATTTCTTTTTTATCATGCTGTGTTCGACGGCGTGATTAAAATCTCTTTTTTTGGCAAACGTTGAAGTTAATCAATACCTGATAATCCGCTCTCGTCGCACGAAAAGACTTGTTCAAATGATAAATTGCTCACCGTGAGTAGTCTGTCTTGTGTTTTGGAAAGGGACGCAGGATCGGTGGAGTCCGGTATCTTGATTCTTTTCTATAAACTTATATCTGGAAAGCAATAATGGCATTACTAAAATTTCTTTTCTTGTGAATGATTCCATGTGAATGATAAAATGAAATTGTTTGTTTCGTTAATGAATGACTTTTCAGGGTGAAAGTATATATGTAGTAGCGAACGACTTCATAATAATTTGAACTTTTTGCTTTTGCCGCTAGTTTCATCGATTGATTAACCATCTTTGAAAATAATATTTTGTCTCGTTTCCATTTATTATTTCATTCATCCTTTCATACTACCGTAGAATGCAGCAAAATATTGCTTTACTAATTCAGATAGAGGATTACCGTGATTACCTTCGCGTAGCTTCGCTACTAGTATTTACTGCGAATGGTAATTGATCAGCCAAAGTTAACCACGTGATCTAGTTTTAGGTCTACTTACAGTCAAATGGCGCATGATTATTCATAAACCGAAAACTGAAGTTAAGAGTATTTCCTTAGCCACTCCCGAGTAACAACTGCTGAATTTCTTGCAAGAACAAGATTAGACATTTTGAAATAATATTTCAATTGAATTTCAAGAATACAGGTTAAACTCTAAAGTTTCTCTTAACTTTTAATGTTTCTAAAATAAATACATAGTTTGCCTTTTGTTTTATACCTTGTGGTGCACAGCGAATTTTCTGGAAGATAAATTGTGCCCTTTTAGTGGCTCATTATAAAGTTTTGTCGGTTTCTTGCCTCTTCGTGGTTTTAATTGTTGAGAAACTTTGAAAGTATGAGGTAGCAATTGACTTTCCTGATGTAATACAGCATGTGAGTGGTGAAGAATAAACAAATATGCTTTTTATATTATTTATTATAGCTCTTTTGATTCGTCGAAGTTCAATAATTTGGTCGGTATATTAAATTGTTGATAATATTTTTGGACTTCTTTAAATACAAAAATATTCTAGGATGAAAGATGTGTGTCTTTCATGTGGTGATTACTTCCTTGCTTAAATTAATGGGTTATAAACCAAAATAATACCAACTATTCGAAGTAATATCACGTTTTCTTAAAATTCTGGGCGTAATTTGAAAGCCTCTGTATACTGGTACCTAGGAAGGAAAGTATACTCCATGGAACAAAATGGCGTGTCCGCGTTCGATGGATGTTTGAAGGCATTGAAGAATCTTCTACTCCCTTAATGGCCGTACCCCATTGGTGGGACTGGCGAATTTCGACGTCCTAGTCTTCTCATTAATATATTTCATATTTGGGTGGCGCTCTTTATTTATGAGACTACAATATCCCCCTTGAGCGAGGAAAAAAGACCGGTTTGGACTTAAACGACGACACAGATGTTGCCTGCGTGGCATTAAGAGAAATGGAGAGAGGTAGTGGGAGGAGGGCATAGGGCGTCGGAGGTGGAGGATTTGGAAAGGGAATAATCTAGAGGGAGGAGGATTTTGGATGACGTCGGTGCAGCACTTGGGGGGGGGGGGGGGGGGGGTGGAATAGGGAGGCATTATATAGGGGCAGGAAAGAGAAGCGTGCGAGTTGGATTTTAAAGGTGAATCACGGGGCGCCCGCGGAGCAATCGTTGGTGTCGGCGGGTGTTCCTCACCAGCCGACGCCTTCCTCTCTTCGCCCCGATGTCGCGTATATGTGTGTGTGTGCATGCGTAATGCGCCTAGGGAAAGGAGTGACGGAGAGGGTTTTTGGGAAAGGGGAGCGACGCGTTTTTCATCCACCCGACCTTCTACTCCCGAACCCCCCCGAAAAAAAATTCACTCCCTCCTCCCCCCTTCTTCCTTCCTCTGTTGTTATTCCCGAACGGACGACAGAGAGAGAGAGAGGGAGTGATGCAGGCAGGGTTTGGGCGCGGCCTGCGAGCGCATTTCGGGATCGGAGATGAGGCAAAAGGGAAAAATCAGAATGATAATGCGAAAATATATAAAGCCCCAAAGGGTAAAGAAAGGAGGGGACAGGAGAAAGAAATCAGGGGGCGGGGAGGCTGCGAACAGAATGCGAAAGGGTGGGTCTCAGGGTCTTGCTGATAGGAGTGGAGAAGGGGGGCAAGCTGAGGTGGGAAAAAGGGTTGCTAGGAAGGCCGGTGGAGTGGTGGGAGAAACGTGGTGTAAAGAGCTAGGGGTAGAGAGGCAAAAGGGTTAAAATTAAGGGCGGGAAAATGGGGTGAGAAGGATACAGAGGATGAAAAATAGGGGTGGAGCAGGGCAGGAATGCAAGCAGGGGAGAGAGGGAGTGAAAAGGTGGAACTGGGTTGCAACACCCTGCGAGCACGGGGTGAGGCTACAACGGGGGGAAGTACCATGGAAAAAGAAAGCTTGAGGGGCGCTTGGAGGCGGAGCGGGTTCTCTTCTGGGGGACTGAGTGAAATATTGGTATGAGGGCGTTGGCAGGAAAAGAGTTCTGGAAACTAAGATGCGAGGATGCCCAGGGAAGAATTCTTTTTCCGATTCGGTCAAGGCGAGTACTTTCTATCCCCGAACCCTCAAACCAACCAACCCCATCCCTCAGGTCGCCGCTGCCACTAGCCAAATCGTCTGGACATGATAAAAACGGTAATACAACGATTTAGGGTTTTCTATATGTGTAATGATGGGAGGAGAGCAGACTATTTATGCTACTTTGGGTAGGTAGCCGATTATGGTAGAAGGCCAGTACAGAAGAATTGGCCAGGTAGCTATGTGTAAATGCAAGCGTACCTTAGATTGCTTGGAGTAGCAACATCGACGTCGTGGTCGTGACTTATTCGTCACGTGTGTTACTACTTCTATTCGTTACATTCTACTTCGTGCGTAAACATGGAGGGAAAATCAAACTATGTACCCCTATGAAATTGATCAAAACTGCTCAAGTTAATGTATTCAATGCCATTTTCACCAATTTATCTGCGATTGTTGCTATATTCTATTAGCTTCCTAAATTTTAATCTCGAGGTTGTAGTATATATAGATTCAATATTGATCCCGCTGAGAAATCCGTTGTTTCATACTTTCCTCAGTCATCGCTTGTAGAAAGAAGAATTTTACTAGCAACAACTCCGAATTTACTCTATTCTCACCATTGTTACTGAATATATCATCTGTTTTCTTATTGGGCTATCTTTTTCAATCTTACCTATATCAAACGCTGTTACTCCACTGTGCTATGCTTTCTTATTGTCTATAAGGTTCTATTCGAATAAATAATCTTAGAAATAATATCCTTGGCTTATGTAAAAAGAAATATATTTATTGGACTAAAGAACATTACAATAATATTTTTTATGAATTCATACTACAAAAATAAATACCTATTGGTTTTTGATTTCCTTACCATCATCTTGATTTATTCATATTTGGCCGATGCCACTTATGAACAATCTTCATGCCCCTCATAGTCATGCGCCGTCTTTTTCCTTTCATTTCCAACTGCATCAGTATCTAAAAAATTGTCATAAAAGTTAAAATTAGAGACAAATTGATGATTAACGTTATTGATGCAGCCATCTATCTTCATATTTGAAAACCATAACTGAAACGTGTCTAATTAGACAAATACCCTAGGAATTTGTTTCATTGTAAAATCATCAAAAAATATATTTACATCATATAATTGCGTCATGTATAACCATATGCGGGCGTTTAGAAGATTAGTTTTTTGTGATTCTCTTCTACCGCCTTCATAGATTTGAATGGTGCATTATTGAATTTCAGTTTACTGCTTTAATTTATTACCTAAGAAATAATTAATGGAGAGAATTAGAATTTGAACGATATAACTATTTATTTGTGAATTTTTGTCATTTTGAATATAGTTTCCCATTTACAAATCACGAGTAATATAGAATAATCGAGCTTACTATATTTTAGAATTAATGATCAAATGCTTATCCTAACAATGTGTTTATTTATCTGTTAGTTTTCATGTATTTGTGAAATGCTAACTCTTCAATCCCTCTTGGTTGCTTTCTATTGTCTGGGAGACATTTCTATTCTTTCATTCCCGTCAGTTCCATTTCTGCCGTATCTTAGAACAGGATGATGACCCAGAGCTATTTTCTTTTCATGTCTCTTTGTTTTCCTTCAGTGTCTACTCTCTTCCCCTTGCCATTCTATTCCTCCGTTCCCCTCCGTGTATTCCCTCCTGCTATTTGATTCCTTCTCTTCAGCGCATCTAAGGAGGTTGCGGAAAACGAGGGAATTTTTTTTTTCATCATGCCACCTTTATTTTCTATTATTATTTGCTCACCTTTTTTACGGTATGAATCATCGCTCGGCATTAAAAATATTTTGATATGTTATGATTAAATTTCACTGTCTTTATCAGAGCCCCTTTTTCTGACAGTGGGGGGTGTAAAAGATGACTTAGATTTTATTTTAGCCAACCATACGCATGCTGTTATCCAGCCAACATTCACATGTTGACATTATATATGGATGTGAGTTTAAATTCTAAGGTCATCATTGTAGCCTATATTGATTCGTTAATTTTTCGCCGTGACATGGTAAATATTTGACTAATAAAAATCCCGTCTTATCCACCAATTACGTTTTCCGGAAAATAAAGTTATTGCATAGCCGAAGGATGAACTATATGTGTAAATTACTGCATTAGTGCAACATTTACACAGAAGAAACAATGCTACTGTGGACATAATGATAAATTAGTGACATTTTTATTCAATTTTTGCGTGAATGCTTTCAATTTATTTGTTCTTAAGAAAATAAAATCGTTGTTATGATGCCGTGTAACCTAATATTTAGCTTCAAAAACTCATATTTTATAAGCTAGACTTGATATAGTGTTAGAAAATTTTTACATGAGTACAGATATCTTAATGCACTGTGCTTTATCTTAAAAAAGAAGCGATAATTTTTTTCTGGCTCTCAATGCCACTGGCAAATGTTTTATTCAGCTGGCGTTACTCGTTTTGCTGTCTCTTCTCGTCTGCTCCCTTGCGCTCCCTTCTTTCCGTATTGCTCATTTCCGTTATTCTGCTTCTTCCTTCTCTAACTACATCATTTTCCGGGAACAACCTCCCATCACTCATATTTCAGTCCCGCTCCTTCTCAAATCTCTCCTTCCTTACATTATTATTTTTCGTCTCCTACTTAGATAGCTCTCGCAATCACCATACCTCCCCATCCAATTATTTTTATATTTTTTTGTTGACTTACTTTCACCGCACACCTTTACCAGTGTCCGTATAGGAATAAATGGATTTTTTTGCACCTGTCTATAACCCTTTAATTCCTTTCTTTTCCCGCATGAAATACGGATTTATACCATTTAGGGGATCGGGAACCAGTTTATAGTGTATTGTGATGAATCCATGCTCTTAATAAGTTTCGTGTATAAGTTTTAGGCATATCTTGTAAATATTTTTTACGAAATGAATACGAACTCCTAAAATATACCAATACTTATCGACAATATGCCATGGAAATACTCATTCACTCATATCTGTTCGTTCTTCAGTTTGCTGGATGAAATTGACAGACCTTGTTTTACAACTGGAAAAATAGAGATGAAAAATAGAGGTGAAAATTATTGGATGAAAAAGTGTTTGTTTAACTTGCCGCCGTTAGAAAGTTACTCGCAGTATTTATAGTAATGAATAATTACAATTGCTTATAGCTTTCTTTTTTAAATATACTTTCGAAATTTTAATAAAAATTACTTGAAATAAAAATTTTACATTGCTCTTGACTGCAAAAATATTCATTTATTTATGGTTTTCCTTTTTCCTTGTATATCAATGTTAGACTGCTATGGGATTATTTAAACATATCTTTTGTGTTCTCATACTTCCAATGAAGCATGAGTACCTTTATGAGAGTAGTTAAATGAGGAATATTGAAGTAAAAGTTGATTTAGAATGGATAAATGCAAACTTTTTGTCAGCGTCATCATAATAGTTTTTTTTTTTAACTCTTCATGTCTTGGTTCTATTCTTTTTACCTCTCCTCGTGCCGTATGAAATGTTTTTTCTCATACTTTCCTCACTTACCTTAGGTATTAAAGGCAGCTTAGCACAACTATCGGGTTGCATCGTTTTGCTAGCGTTCTTAAGTCTCCCCATGCAACTCTATTGCTACATTCCATGAGCTTTCTCTCCTTGTCCTTAGCCTTCTGTTTGAATGAAAACATTTGAAATTCAGGCATCCTTTGATTATTTTATGTTGCTCACTTATTCTCCTCGTTCTGAATGGACATTGTATGGAACAGCGTTATTCCTTTTCGTACAAATTCATTCTTTATTCCAGCTGGCATATTTATCGCAATTATTATAGCATTCATATTATCGCGCTAACCTATGCGCATTCTCCTCTGGTGTACGCTGTAATACATGCTACTTTATAATCGTATTTTAAGAGAACATTTACGTTTTGAACCCCTCCAGTTTCTTTCAGTGGTGGTTTCTTGATTTTAGGCCGCTGTTTCTATTTTCTCCTACTTCGCCCCTTGCATATGCCCAAGTTTTGTTCTCAATTTACTCGCCCTCGTCTCCCTATCTAAACTCCGATTCCAACTTGTCTCTTTCCATCATCTTCCCTCCTTCGCGTCATCTTCCCACTCCGCTTCGCGACTCGCTCTCTTTCCATTCCATCCCTGGTCCTGTAAACCTTTGCACTATGCCGAATGCCGTGAACCTCCAGCCCTTCCCACATCACCCCTCCGGATCCTCGTTCCACACCCGTACCTTCTCCCAGCGGGGTGCGACTCCGGGTGACGGCCCGAGTCATTTCGCAGTCACCAGGTTCCATCCGCTCCACTCAAAGTCTCCTACCAAACTACCTCCTCTCGCCCGTCCGCCCTCCCCATCCCACGATCTCCATATTCCATGCGCCCCTCCTTCCTCTCCCCCCCTCCCCTAGCGACTCGCCCGCCCTTCCCGTTTCCTTCTGCACGCACCGCTCGGCGAAGTGTCGCACTATGTTCGACTCGAGGACAGATTCCTTTTTTAACGTTTTTTTTTGGCACGTCCTGCTTTTTATTTATTTCTACTTTTTCAAGTCATTCTCTCCTATCTTTTCTGCCCCTTTTCATGCGTAACACCGGGGAGAATTTTATGTTCTGAATCGAGTATCATTGGCAATACGTCATGCATAGGGGTCGACTGATGGAATTAACTCTGCATTCACCAGCCCATCTCCAACCCGAAGACCTCTTCGATTTTGGGCCTCCTAGGTTTTCAGTCACATCTAGTCTCCAGATGGCGTATTATTTAATCCTTAATTCTGGCTTTTGATCTGATAAGATTTGAGGGCTAAGAGAATAAATTTAAGTTAGATTTTAATTTTCGTGCTACGGTTTATCCGCATTCAGAGTAAATAAATTATACCATTTTGTTTTAGGTATTGTATTGTTATTATTGTGAGGAATATGAGTCGAATATATATTCAAGACTAAAATCACCGAAGCTGGCGATAAATCACGTAACTGCAACGAAATATCTACAAACTTAAATTTTGAGCCCGCAAAATTCGAATTTCCAGGAAGAAAATTAGATTTTAAGTTAATCAAGTGCATTAAAATATGAAAAATCCTTTGCGAAATAAGCTGTAGTTTACTGCACAGGTAAATAATTCACCACAATCGTTTGGGAAGATGCATTACCAGCACAAACTTTCCGCTATGACAGTAAGTGACAGGCAAGTAATGACAGTCCAAGTACCTGCCGGTAAGAATCTGGAATTTAATAACAAATAAAGTAAGAGCGCCTATCGTGAACCTCAGGAAGAATCATATTAAGATTTAGGAGAGAAGGCAGAAGAACCATAAATTATCATCCGTGGAAGGAAATCATGCATTGCCCTGGCAAAGGCCTCCAGTTCGAGTATCAGCTTGGACATAAAAGTTTGGTTTCTTTTACATTCAAGGCTGGATTAGGCGTCATTATACGGAATGACCAATTGTTAAGCCTACAAGACGGATTCTAGTGCTACTACTATAGTGCCAATAATGTTCCTGAAAATTTAGGAACTCATTTATGAGAGTACCGATGACGTAATTTATGGAGGCTCTGAATTATTTGCTGCCGGATATTATTCTGAGAAACTAAAAAAAATACATGTACTTACTAAAGCTCTTATTAAAACTGAAGTTTTAAAAATATGAAAAATTGAAACTCGAGTAAGTTGATGTGGTTTAGCTTTTGGAGTCGATCTCTACAGCAGCATAGCGGATTTTCATGAAGTTCTATCACAATGTTGCATTAAAATTAATGGATTCAGTGTAATTTAACTTGAGTGAAATAATTTGGGCTACAGTGAAGTGCTGCTTCATGCGGATTGGTTCCCAGTGGCTGTAGTAGTTATAATTAGCAAATCGCACTCGCATGATTGGCGTTTAATGCATGTGCCCTTATTTAATGCTTACAATGAAACCTTCGTGCCTCTAGAGTGCGTTTTATTGCTCTCGCGGCTCCTCTTACAAGGTTGAAATTCTTCTATGTAATTTGTATTGACTACTATCAACTTCAATATTCCTGTTCTTGAGTACTGCAGAGGTGAGTTAATGCCCCTTGAGAATTTCTCGAGGTATTCAAAAGCTCGATGGCGGTATATCGTTTTACAGCGCGCAAAATAAATCTACCTCTATCGCTCAGGGTGTAACAATATATGGGTTTTGAGCTCGCATCCAAGTGGTTGTTATCCAAGTGAACGAACCAATGGAAATTCCTCCCCATTGCGTGCACGATGAGAAAGAGAAAGCTGATGACTTTGGTGACTAATCCTTCATTTGATACGCCATAATTAGTTGCGACTGCGAAAAGCCGTCTTGGCTCTTCAGCTGCCGATATATAATGACGACATCCGATTCGGAATAGGGCATGAAACTGAATCATGAGGGGTCCTGTCATTTTGCCATTTGCTGGATTACAACTGGCTGGGAAGAGGACGTTAAAACGTTTTAAAGGGAATTATGCTCCTTCTATCTGAGCGGATAAAGAGGAATATCGCAGATAGAGGGGTAAAGGGGAGAGATAAAAAAATTTAACCCACTCCGCCATTTCGGTTTCCTTCCAGATCCATCAAAAACTCCTCCAGAAGCTGCCATTCTCTTGCTTTTTATCGGTCGTAATTTTATTCCTCGGCAGTAATACGTGACCTCGCTTCGTCAAAGGGAGAAAATAAGCGATGAAGAAGTTTTATGCGCAGGAAATGCGTGACGGTTTTTCATTTGTTTTTTCCCAGTAGAAGAGAGAGATTATGTAGGCCTATTTCTCCCTGTTTTATAAGTATTTATATGCTCCAAATGGATAATGGGGTCTCGCCTCCGAGACGCCATTTTGTGGACATTCAAAAACCGGTGGGGCTTCCGTAGCCTACCAGAGAGGGAGAGATAAAGGATACGCACCGAGAGGAATAAATGGGAAGGGTCGAGCTGACGCCAATGGACGCTTATGGTGCCGACGCCATAGGGGGAGTATTGACGTCGGGGTGGTATCGTCCTATAAAGCTCTCTCCTCTAGAACATTAGAAGTGAACGACGTATCTGTGCGTAACTTGTGTGATCGTGTGCGTGTACCTAGCGAAGGGCTTTCGGAAGTGAATGCTCCCCGCATGTGCGATGCCGGGGTAGGATAAGGAGTTAGCTGTGTGAGCGAGGCACTGAGGGGTAGAGAACGTGGCAGAAGACGGAAGGGGGTGTACTCAGTGGGTAACGTTCCCATCTACTCCTCGGTTTGCTTACAGTCACCCTCCTTAGGTAAAATAGGTGCTGGAGAGTCGAATGTTAGACCCTGACTGTAGGGAATGGAGAATTGTTTTGGAAGTAGAGGCTGGGTGCAGGAGGGGGTTCTTTCTTAGGACCAGGAAAAGTTGGAAGTAAGGGAGAGGGTGCATGGTTCGAATGGTTTCTCGGGAAAGGCTAGGGGGGGATATTGGAGGGGAAGGGAAGGAAAGGAAAGGAAAAGTAGTCCCTCAGGGTGGGGTACTTGGGTTCCCCCACTTTATTTCCTTCTGGACGGCGTGGCGACGATGGGAGAAGATGGGGTCGGTGGGGATTTTCGTCCCGTAGCGGGTGAAGGAAATGTGGAGGAGGAACAGAAATAAGGGGACATCTTGGAATGGTGGTGCTCGAGCTGGGGAGAGCCGTAGAAGGGTGAAAGGATGTGGGTTGTGGGAATGGAGAAGGACAGGAATTACGATCCCGGGGAAACTCAATTTAGCGGGAAAAGGAAGAGGGGAGGAGGAAGACATCGGGAAAGGAATGCCATTCCTTTTCTCTTTTATACATTTTTTGCTGGTTCTGTGTGCATTAAGGCAGGTTACTTTGCCAGCGTTGGGAATCTCAAGGTTTTGGGAAGGAAGAACTAAGGCATAAAAATATATGTTATTATAAGCTTTAGCGTTGGTGACATATTGTTGATTGTTGATGTTGATTGAATCATGGTTCATCATTAGACCAAATTTTACAATGGAACAATAGTTTTAATGTTATCCAAGCTACTCGGTATTAGAAGCTGTTCTCATTAATCGAGTGACTACAATGCGTCAATGCATTCTTAAAATACTTATGAGAGGCACGGGAGGAGAGAAAATTATGCAAACGATTCTTGCATTCAGTTTTTTCCATCAATTACACAAGTATTTTGCATAAAAAATCAAATTCTCTTTCAGCTTAATCAAGTAAGCGTCAATATTTGCCCACTTTACGTTGGAATACATAATACCTAGGGAATTAGTTGCATAACATTCATAAGATAAAAATGGATCAGTGTAGCGTTGTTGAAATAGTTTGTGCGCAACCATGATTTCATATGTTTGAACGTTTTTTTCAGGATGGTGTGAAATAATAAGAGGGCTAGTTAACATCATCAACGATACTAAAAACTGAAAGCCAAATTTCGCTGTAAAGTAGCTTGCGTTTTATTTTAAGAACATGATATGAAGAACAGCTTAATGATTGCTGTGGGAAATATAGGAGGAAGTATGCTGAGTGGAATCTATTAGGATAGGTAGGATACGTTAATAAGAAGGCGAGTTGCGATTTTTTCTTAGATGAGTGAAAATGAAGTGGTTGATATGTGCGGGTTATGTTGCTTGTTGGAGGAAGTGTTAGAATACTTGGAATAGAAAAGCATTGGGTGGTTTAAGATTGCGACGCCATGGGAGGGTAACCCAATGCTGAGGTGAACAGTTCAGAGGAAGATTGAGAAAGAGAGAGAGTGTGTGTGAGAGAGGGAGTAATATATGCTGGTTCTTGGAAATGGGTGGACAGGATGGCGCGAGGGGTGAAAGCTGCGCGTTGGCATGGGGTTGCAGGAGCTAAGGGGAGGATGGAATTTGGATAGGGAAGGGGTATAAAGTTAGGTACCGGGTGGGGGTTGTGAGGGAGGGAGGGGCGAGGAATGCCGTCTCATCCACCTTGGCGAGATTTACAGGATGCGCTGGAGGTGTGTGGCAGGGATGAGGTTAAATTGTTGAGGCCGAGGAATGTTACAGTATGTGTGGGTGGAATCGTGCTTTGGCCGTGGATAAAAGGGAAGGGCGGCGATAATGTAGGTCCGCTCTTGAACGGGCCTCTAAGCTACGTTAAAATTGTGACCCCTTCTCTTTGTAGCCGTCTCAGCTTCTCCCTTTTCTCCTCCTATGCCAGATGGATCTAACTCTATCCTATCCAGCTCCGACGTAACTCCTCAGTAAGTCTGGAGCCAAAAGGCTGCGTAAAATAATCCAGGATTAAGGGATGGAAGGCGTGGTGGACGCAAGAAAATTTGTGTAGGTAATCACTGGTTCGGAAAGGGGATGATGATGATGGAATGGCCTTCGGGGTTGGTTTGTTTTCCCGAAGTGGAGGGAGGCTTTGGGGTCTGGGGGACGGAAGGACTAGCGAAAGAATAGAAATTGGAATTACGCTTACGGGACTAAGGCTTGGGGAGACTGGAGGGGGTAAGAGTGGGGTTAACTTTGTGTCGTGGGCTGGGGTTAGATAGGGATATGAGAGATTCTTTTGGTCGCCGAATTATACTTTTTATCAAACTGCTCCAGATAGGGGAGGGGTCATATTTGAAAAGACACTATTTCTAGTGTCCCTTATATCCGTAGTGGATCCCTATATTGGATCTGAAGTGGAAAGGAAACTGCTTGGTGGATTTGGAAAGGTTTCGAAACTGAATATGTTAAAATGCGCTTGTGTAATATTAGTGAGTCACATCCTGCGAAAAGCAATTCAATGCAGTGGAATTATGAAAATTTTATCCACTCTTTCAACAAGGTATGAATCAATAGATTGTACCATAGTTTGTGACTTCAAATGTAATTTAAATTTCATCATGCTTTTACTTTTATTATTTGGAAATTACTGAATATTTCACTCATATTCTAACTGAACGTTAGGTGCCATTTGGTTTATTAAATTTCTTAAGTTAGTAATTTTATTCTGGTATCTCTTTCATCACTTGTTTCTTGTATATGTTATCACAGCATTCTACGCGCCAAACGGTTTTAACTTTGGAAGTGCCAATTGCTCGTCCGATCTTGAATTATGTCAGCAATCACAGTGTCACGGAAGTGAATAATGGTTCGTGGTCAATTTTTGTTTGGTAATTAGTGGTACTTTTAGTGGACGAATTTCAACGTATTTATTTGCAGCAGTAAATCCTTGCTTGTGTTTTATAGCAAAATAGATTTCTCATGTAAAAATTTCACTCTCCCCTTCCTAATTCTTGCATGATAACCGACTCTTAAGACTCGCCACTTTTGCTTCAAGGAACGGACCCCACTTCTGCTTACCGCCACCTCCGTCAAGGCGTTGGCAGTAAAAAAATACTTGGCTCAAATATCTCCCTTTGGGATCGACTCAGACCATTGACTCTGTATTGGAAATGGTACTAAACCATTAGAATGCTGTATCCGTGCCCGGAGCAATCTTCAGATCCCTCCCTGCTATCCCTACCTGCCTCGCTTCACCCCATGATGCCCAACCCCTACCCTTTCTCGGAAATGGCTGCCGTCTACGCCCTCGTCCACATCCGTATCATTCTCCCACTTCGTTTTCCTCTCCCTTGGACTCTGGGGACAGGGGATTTGGGGGAGAGTTTGGCGGGGGAGTTTAGGTATTCGAGAGGAACGTATCCGTCCGTCGGACGTCTTTCACGATCGCCCCAGTGAGTCAGAGAACGCCTCCGGCTCCCTCCTAAAACTCACTTCCCCTTCCCGCCACCCTTCTTGGCGACTCCTGCTGAGGGGGCGAGCGGGGGGTCTTTTTTTCGGAACGAGAGTGAAAAGGTCCGAATGTGTGCGTTAGGAAGGGGGAGAGGAACGCAAAGCCCTTTAGAATATCCTCCCCGCTTTAGTATTCCCACCCTACCCCCCACCTCCCCACTGAATACTATTTCTTTTCCTGAACCAACCGCTGGTGACGTTCGAGGTATAGTGGTGCAGGGGCAAGAGCGAGGAGGTAGGGGGGATAATGGAAAAAAAGGATTTGAACTGGGACGCGTGCGTAATTTATATATGATCTCGCATCGTGATCCTTTTTCCAGAGCCCTCCGTCCCCACTCCTATTATTTTCATTTCCTTCCCATTCCATTCCGCCTCGGACCATCCTCTTGACATTTCGGGGGTTCCTCGAAGTTATATTTTCGAGTAATATTATTTGCATGTGACATTGTACGTCAAATTCGTTTCTATTTATCAGCAGTATTATTTACTGCATGTATTTACAGCTTTTAGCGCTATTATTTTCATTGAAAACTGTGAAATTCATTGTTCTTTGTTGAATAAACTGTACTTATTGCATTATATTTTTCTTAAATCATAATGTGAATCTGTCAATGCTTATCATACTAGGAAATCTATTGGCGCTAGCTATATGTTCTTGGTGGAAGATTTTTATATGACTTCTTTATCGTTTACGGCAAACAATAACAGTGTTTGACTGAATGCACATAATTGAATTGGTTTAAGCTCGTACATTACCTTCTTTATCATGAACTGATTAGAAGAATTCGGGTTTTTTGAAGCAGTGAAGTGTGAATGTAGATAATAATTATTTATTCTTGCTTGATTTAATCGGGGGCAATATTGATGTATTTGCCAAATGTTAATAAATGGTTATTGAGTCGCAGTCACCGAAATATACAATATTTCTCCACGGTCATATAAAGGATGGGAATGTTTCCCATTCATTACAATTGACTCGTTCTATAATGGAGCATTGATATCCATTATTCGATTAAAAAGCGAGATTAATGTTGTTTATCCATCATTAAAACGTTTATCGACAGCTTTGTGGTAGTGTATTTAGTTTTGGTATCGTGAGTGGATACTGACGAGAGGCCTTGGGGTCAATCGGGTCGAGAGTCCTCTTCGTACATGTCCAACTCTATACGGGCAAAGACATCGAGATCATGAAGTAATTTCGAGACTATTTCAGCGATGACTTGAAAATGATTCTGTTGGCATTTATTAGGAAAGTTGTTGTATGCTGTTGAAGTCTTGCCATTGGACTAAGGTTGTGTGGTACTTATGTATATATAATTTTTTCAAGCAGCTAGGTAAGAAAAAAAATACCTTCAGGTAGGATAACTTCATCCCGCCTAGTTGATCTATTCTTTTTAGTGAAGGTTATAGTTTGATTGTAAATATTTAAATGAACCGGATGGTCTTTTTTTACTTACTTATATAGTTTTTCGGCATTCGTCGTTTCCTCCAAAATTCTACATGGATTACTTTGGTTTAATCTTTGATTCACTTGAATAGTTTTCATTCATTTGGTGGAGTAGAGGTCATAAAAGGCCTCCGTTATAAACGGCTGTTCTAATTACGGCCAATTCTGATTATTTGTATTTTTTGGTGCCACCTGCAGCTAAAGCTATTGCATCGCGATTGAAAAGAGCATAAATCAAGTATTTTCCGTCTGTGTGAATAATAGTTTTCATCTCACTTATTTCTCGCAACACATTATTTCTACTAGTGTGAAAGTATTCGTATGGAGGTAATGTATGTGAGATACCAAATGTGGAATTAAAATTGCCTATCACGAAATATCGATCCGAAAGGGCTACCTGGTCGTTGACGCAGAGTGATTTGTAGATATGAGACGTAATCTTACTCCACTCAAAAGACGGTTATTGGAGAGAACAAACTTATGTGGTTGATATCCAAAGCGAACTATTTTATATCGTAAGGCTAACCTTCCGCTTCCTAAGCAAATTTTTAAAAACCTAGCTTCTTCTTGCAGCAATCATATCATAAGCGAACTCCCTTTAAACATGCTCTTGAAAGGTGAAGGGATGAGGAAGGGTTCTGACGTTGAGTTATTGCGTCTCTGAGAAAGTGATAGAAGGAGGGAGAAGGAGGCGGCTAGGGATGGGGCGAACAAGATGGAGAATGGCTGACAAGAGTAAGTACGAGGGAACTGCTCAGCGGAGAAGGAAAGCAGGAGAGATGGAGAGAGGAAGAGAAACGGAGGCAGAAAAAGACGAGGAGAGAAGAGGAGGCCGAAAAGAGAAGACTCGAGGGGCGATTAGAAGGAGAAAGTAGTATAACTTGACGTGGAAAATGGGACGGGCGGGAACCCGTGGAGAGAGAACGAGAGCCAGGGAAGTGAAGGGGAGGGACATAGGATGGAAACTAGAGGAGGAACTCCCTGAGAGGAGGAGCCCTTTACCGCAACTTTCCAACCCTCCCCCTGGGTTTCTCCCTCATCCCTTCAATCCGACCTCTTCCTCTCCTCAATTCAACCCTTTACTTAACATCCCTCCTTACCTTCCACCTCCCCTTCTTACACCCCGTCTCCCCACCGCCTTTCCCTCCACCTCATCCCGCACTCCTCCACGCACGTATCCTCCACCCTCGCCCCCTTGCCGTTTGGCCTTTCTCTTCCTCAAACTCCATCCCTCCTCACTCCCCCGCGCCTGCTCTCCTTCGCCCGATTCCCCGCTCCCAGGGTCTTGTATCCGAGGAGAAACACGCACGCTGGGGGCGGTGGGTGGGTGGATGGAGTTTTGGGAGGCCTAACTCCCCCTCCGCCCCCCCCGGTCGCCTTGCGCTGCTCTGCTCTCTCCCTTAACTTCCCTCACAGTCCCTCTTGCCACCCCCCGCCTTCACCTCCCACCCTCTCTCCTGTCCGAAGGAGGGAGAGCGGGAAGGACTCTACGGGAGAACCGGAGGGATGGAAGGGACTGATGATGGAAGGTTGGCTGTTTTTCGGAACGGGAGTTTGAGGTGCGTAGTTCCAAGGGGAAGGTAATAGTATGGGGGAGTCGAAGGCAACGTCGTGACGAAAAGGGTAGGAGTGCTAAGGAAAAGGGGGGGCCGGTAGGACAGCTCCAGGGTATGTACGGAATGGGGAGGAGGGTGAACGCGAGAGGGCAAAGGAGGGGAAATGCGATGGGATTGAGGGAGTGAAGGTAGAGTGGGATGTGCTTCTTGGATGTCTCCCGGCTACGGAAGCACGTCTCTTTCTCTCTTCGTTCCCGTACCCCTTCCTCTCTCCCTCTTCCCATTTCCTTTTTTTTCCTTGCTTACGAATGCCGACTTCTCTATTCCCCATTAGTTCCTTATGTTGCCTTATCAGAATCGCTCGAATTCTCCTATTCTCTCGTGAGCCTCTTTTCCTCCTTTCGTATTTTGTCTATGCTCTAGTTACAGATTTAATGTATGCTAAATCTACATTTTATCCCCATTCCTATATTTATCCTACTAATTTACCTACATATTTTCGCAGGGAATTGCAGTGCGAGGTACAAAGAACAATAAAACTGGTCACAGGCGTGACAAAATCTAAAAACATATAAATAAACGACACTCACATAGATAATGTTCCGATATTTCGGTGGCCACTACCACCTCTCCCGAAGGAGAACTGACTGTGAGTCAGTTCTCTCGTCTCTCTCTCCTCTTCCTATCGAAAATGTCCATCACTCCGATATACCATTTTCTACCAATTATTATTCTACCCTCCATAAGGACCTCTGTTATCTTTATTAATTGCCAGTTACATAGTCTACTTTACCCCACATTTTTTCCGATAGCAATTAACTTTTCTCCCTAGAAATACATAGTGTTTCGTCATTTGTCTTCTTCCTTGTTTCTAACAGTCCATCTTGCTTTCTCCATGATACTCCTGCACTTAGCGAACGCGCCTTTAATTAATTCTTATATTCTTTGACCAAAGCCCTCGTTTCGCATTTTGCCAGCGCCTCTAATGTGACTCCTTACTAATATTTTGTTAACACATTTGCCGTTTAGTAGTGTAATATTTACTCCACTTTGTGAAAGCATTTTTTCCGACACAATTCATCTGCGAGCACATTTTGCACTACGGCCGCGTTCGCCTCGAATGCTACTAGTATTGCGTCCGCACTTTCACTGTTCCAGAAGGTGCACTCCATCTTTTGCGCAAAGAAAAACTCGTTATTTTTATTATTTTTGATAGATATTCATCTCATATCTATTTCACTGATTCTTTCACGCTTCTAGCAGTGTACTGGAGTGCAATATTTTGATTTTTAATCCAATTCACTCCCAAGTCATGACCTCATTTACGAAATCTCGTGACTTACCTTGGCAAGAAATGAGTTTTCTTGTCTTTTAAAGTGTTCAATCCTTTAATTAATATTAATTAAATTTTATTGAACCTAAGGGTATCGATTAGAATCAATATTAATATATTTTTTAGTTACTTCATTCTGCTCAGGGACACATTCCCCCTCTTTCCTCGTAGTTGAGTCAATACCTCTCTTTATTTCCTTCAGTTCGCCCTACACGCAGCTTTTTCCATTTTCTCAATTTTTTCTTCCCCTCATCCTTCGATTCATCTTTGTCTCCCCCACCCCTTGGCTCTCCACCTTCCGGTGCTCCTTCAGGTCCTTCCCTTTGTTCACGTGCCGCCTCTCTCACATCCTCCCTTCACATCTTTTCAGGAATCTATTCATGCGGACGTTATTGCTCTTTTATTTCACTTCCCGCAGTCCACTATTTCCCCTTTCCGTTCTGTCATTCATATCTTTTGTTTAGCTTTTTGTCTTTGACTCATTTTATCATTAATTGTTGCATGAGTTATCAGTTCTCAATTTCTCCACCATTTTCGTCCAAGCAGCGCGAATATTTTTGTGTTTAATATTGATTATTTACTCTCAGATAATTTCGGCTTATTCATCTATCTGGCTATGTAATATGTTCTTCCTAATCAGTGACATTGTGAATAACTCTCGCTCTTCCGTTAACCGTGGGAAAGTTCCGGATTTTAATTGTACTGTATAAAAATATAAAATATACCCCTGTTTAAGCATAGAGTATCATCATCTATTTTACATAGAATGTAAATGGTTTCTTTGATGGTATCGAAACCTAACTGCATCATCGCATGAATCAATATTCTTAAAGAAAGTTTACATTTGCCAAACCTTTCGTTCTTATTTTGTTTTATTCAAAGGTGAGAAGTGATGCGTGCGTCTTCCGAATGATGCATCAAGGAACGATGGTGATTTGTTGAATTCTCAACATGAGTGGTACTATAAATTTTTGCATTCTGATTTTTTAAACTAACCGGAGGACGAGAAATGACTGCCGTTTCTTTCAAAAAGCCGGGCAGAAATCTCAAAAACAGAAAACATAATAACGACAAGTATTGCTTTGGCGGTCCTAAGAGTGGAATTCTTGAAGAATATGCGTAAGATTGCGTCCCAAACACTACTTTCCGTTTTCCTACAGCAAGAGAGCGGAAACAAATAACATTATCATAGGCTTCCTTCTGTACTGTATCGAGTGGCGGAGGTTTTCTCCAGAGGCCAACCGTCTCTTTCCTTTACCTCTTCGCCAACCCCTCTATCACACTCGCCCCGTACCCTTTCCCCCTTCCACACGCTCTCCTAGCGTCTCCACCCCCTTTTCTCCACCGTCTCTCTCCTTCCCTCCTGGGCAGCCCACGCTCCTACTCCGCCGTCGACACCTCGCTTCCCTCCTCCTACTCGAATTTACTCTGCTTCCCCCTCTCCCTTCACCCCCATGACGGAGGACTTTGGTTCTCTTGATGGATGAAGGCTCCGGGTTCCCTCAGGAGGGAAGGAAGTGGGAGTGGTGTGTGGGCCTGTTGGGGAACGAAAGTGGGGGGTGAGGTCTCGTTGGAGGGAGGCAATGGAAAAGTGATGTGGGAGGAGCGAGCGGGTCGGAAGGGAAGTTGTGGAGGGTGAAGGAAGTGGCGAGTGGCGGGAGGGAGGGATGTGGATTGAAGTAGACGGGTAGAGCACGAGACGTCCTGTAAGAAGCATGACGGAGGAAACAGTGAGGGTAGAGCGGTGAAGATGAAGGCGAGGTAGCAAGGGGTATTTGAGGATGAGGGCAGAGATCCACCTCAAGGAATGTTTCAAGGTGAGAGAGAGTGCACGAAAGAGATTTATAAGAAGCATGTAAGGAATGGGGTCTGATGGGGATTTATTCGTGAATAAATATACAATACACATATTCAGGAAGATATGGTAAATGAGTATCACATAAAACTGGAAAGGAGGAAATGGCGCGCACATGAGCTTTGTACCCTTAAAATGGATAAAATGTTTTCGAATGCGCCGTAAAAAGAGAAGTCGGATCCGTTTGATTTTATTCATCCATAATTTTCAAAAATTTGATTCAGCTTAATAATGTTAATATTTCATTCATTCGTTTAGATCGTAGCTCAGTCACAATATAAACTATTTATTGTGTTTTAGGAAATAGACTGTATTTATTACACTTTGCCATATCCTGATATATTCTTATTTTTCGTGGACCCTTCCTCCTGCGGCCCTTTAAGTCACTCGTCTTGCGATCTTCATGAACTCTCACTTATGCTTCCATTCGTACTTATGTCGCCCAATCAGTCAGTGGACTGCATCGCCACTAAGAATGCGCGTATATTTGCATCTCAATTAACATGACAATTGTGCTGTTATTTTGTGCTTCCAGATTTCATTATTAAGTACAATTTGAGAGATGTGAATCTCAACTATTAGTTTGCGCGCACAAAATGAGAATATTTGGCTTGAATATAAATGTCAGAGGTCTTTACTCCCCGATTTGCTTTTCCGCTTACTTTATGGCACTTAAACATGTTTGTAGATTTGGGTATGACTTTTTAATATTGCTGCTAGTGTTTAAGAATTTACTTAGGTACCTACTAAACACACACCTCGGATTTGCTACCGCGGAAACCTGCGTTCGAACAACTTGAAATTTTAATGTATATGAAGTATCGACATTGAGTAGTAATATAATTTCTATTACCACTATGGGCTTTTAATTGAATACTTTTCAAGGTAGTGAGAAAGTTAAAAAAAATCTTCTCCATTTCGTCCCATCTTCTGTTAGACCACATGATCCAAAGTATCAATAATTGAGCCCGTTAAAGTTGTCCTTAGTTAAGCATTCTTTTTTCTTACTCTGGTGTGATATGCCGTTAAGAGTAAAACATACCGGCACTAATAGGTGTCCATTTCTCACAATTTCCATTTTTTTCCATGCATACTAATGTGACGTTGGCTCCTTACTAAATATATATCAATATGGATCAATGTTTTATAAATTAGTGATCTAGATGAGATTTATTTAATGATTTTAGAATAATGTTTTTAAAATGTAAAAAAGAGTTTAGAATTTAGTTTTCAGTTTTTTTAAGCTATTTGAGTATGCTGTTCTGATAGGTGAAAAATAAAGCACTCTAAAAGATATTTTTCACGAATCAGATTCTGGTAAGGTCTTCATAAATCTGAAAAAGCTATTTTATGGAAACGCTCTACTTCCAGTGTGCCTCTTGTAGCTATTGTTAATCTGTATGTGTTATAGTTATTGCTCCCTAGCATTACGTTAACAATTATCTACAAATCGGCCTTCTAATTTTTCGTTGCTTTTTACGCTTTCTTTAAAACATTAAACTCCATTGAACCGAAAGCATATTCCTTTGAATGATTGTGAGGGTTCCTAAATACATTACATGAATGGACACCAGGTAAGCGGTAGATGTTTCCATGACCCCTGGGCATGGAGAAGGGAGAAAGTACTCGCAAGGCTATTGTAGAAATGTTTGGTGATGGGGGAGAGAGAAAAGGGGGAGAATGGTGAATGCATTGGGTTTCGGAAGATCGTGAAGGACTCGGGGAGATGGTCGCGGACGGGGGACGCGGGGGAAGGAATTGGGAGGAGATAACAGAAGCCGGTGGCTGAAAATTGGGGAAAAGGTTCAAGTGGAAGATTTGGGTGGGTGTTGGGGGAGGAGGGGTGGAGTGCGAGTGGAGGCTAAGGGAGGAAGGGGAGTAGAGTTGCGAGAAGGAGAGCACCCTTTGGATCGATATGTGGCATGGGATTGGGAAGGGGGAGAGGGCAAATGAGGAAGGAATAGTTGCTGGTGTGGAGGAGGCTTGTGTGTGTGTGTGAGAGAGAGAGAGAAAGGGAGCATGAGGAATAGGAGAGGGAGAGTAGAGTAGGGACGAAGAGTGTTGTATCAGGATTGGAGAGGTTTTAAGCTGAATCGGGATGGAGGTCTAGGGGGGCGTTGAGCTTCTGGTGAGCATGGCGATGGGCAAAGGACTGGGATAGAATGTATGTTGGTTAGGGGAGGAGGTGGGGAGTTTGGTTTTTAGGCTGGGACAAGGGTGGAAAAAGGGGAAGGGGAGGGGTGTGGGGGCACAGTCAGGTTGAGGATAACGAAGAAGTGCGCTGGAGATGAGAAGGAGGGAACGTGGGGGAAAAGGTCGAGAGGGCGGCATTGAGGTGAAAGGGGGAAGAGGGTAAGATTGGTGGGAGTGCGAGCGCCTGTTGGGGGAGGGGAGGGATTGGAAGGGGGAGAGAGGGTCTGCGGTAAGGTGGGCGTCAAGAGAGGGAAAGAGGGAGTAGAGGAACGCTTGAATAAGAGGGGGGCGGAGGATTGGTGGGGGGGGGACTGTATGGGTGGGACGAGGAGGAAAACGTTGACGGCAAGGCATGTGAGGGAGAGGGGTAAGGAAATGGGGTAGGGGCCGAGTCACACAAGGGGTAGGGGGACGAATGAGATTGTGGGTAGAGAGAGATTGGACAGGAGGGGTAAATGGCGAAGCCTTCCCCCCTTTCCCTATTTCTCCTCCTAGGACCTCGGCCCCGCCTCATATCCACCCCCACACTGCTCTCCCTCCCTCCTATACTCTCCGACGCTCGCTTCCCAAGGGCCCCAAGGGTGTTGGGGTCCTCCCTTTACTCCCCCTCCTTTCCATACCTCAATCTCCCTTTTTCCCTCTCTGGCCTGTGTTCGCCTGCTGGAGGAAATGTGTTTCTTTGCGTGAAATCGGGTGGCAAGAGGAGAAGGGAGAGGGTTTGGAGGAGGTGAGCCGGGAGAGATTTTTCCATAAGGAAGGATGGGGAAGTTTTCGGGTTTTTGGCGGGACAGGGAAGGGGGAGAGTGGCATCCTTGGGCGAGAGAGGGTGGTAAGAGAGACGAGAAAGCGAGGACCGGTAGGTGGTGCGGGCGAATATTACTGTGAGTTGGGAGCAGCATACTTTGGTTACACTTGCTGATTCATTATTTTGTGAGAGACATTGTGTCCTCGGACGGATTCCACTGATAGTGGCAACAGTCCGAGAACCATGATTCTATTGCAAGAAATCTGCTTTCGGCACTGCGTTTTAGGAGAAATGTAGGTATTTATTAGATGCCAATGTGCGAAGATTCGGAGCGAATCTCCTTAGAATCGTGGATAGGATCTCCTTTCAGGCTGTCCAGAAATAAAAGAAAACCAAAAAACTCATATTGGACTATATTACTTGCAACTTCGGTGTGTGAGGAAGCAAAAGTATTGTCCCATAAAATTTTAGGCTACTCTGTCCATAATTAAAATGAAATGAGGAAGTCTGTGATGGAAGAGGCATATGAATTTAGATTCTGATAATGACGGTGAAAACAAATTCCATTTAACCGACGTAATTATGTTGTGTACATTTTTCTTTTGTGTGTACATAAATTTTGATCGAAATTTTTCACGTAACTTGCAGCACCTAATTATTTTTTCTTTTTTCCACAGCTTAGGCACCTTCACAGCGTCCATCCACCGTTTTCTTGGTCTGCCGAGTCTTCCTAACCTCTAGATTGGTAATTATGTTCCACCTAGGATAGTCTTATTTCGTCCATTTTTTAGTAGCTGTAATCATTTCTCCTTGTCTCTATCATTACAATTATTATAGATGAAACTCAGCTGATAAGTTAAGATAAGAAAAAATTAATGTTTTCTATATAAATTGTGACTCCTCGAGTGTGCTAGTTTTATAATATGAACTACCAAACTAATTGATTAACTGGATGTTTTCCAATCATAGCACTATTAGTCTATTAGCTACCATATCAGATACTATTTAGATGCCACATCCTAGACGGAGATGATGACAGACTTATCTAAGCTGTGCTCTGATGAAATTAATAATGTACGCTAAGTTGCGTTATGGTTGACATAACACAACTTATCAACAGGAACTTACACTACTATGGAGCAAAATTACATCGTAGTTCCATGATAAGTCTATTGTGAACAAAGAAAACATGACGGTAAATTGCATTTCTTGACAGTAGATTGCATCATGAAAATATAAAAAAGAAAATATTTTAATTTTAGCTTCTACGAAGCACAAAAGTAAACAAGAATTATATTAGAGTTCTTAATGAGGTATTTAAAAGTATGCGCCATAAAACCATTTGCATGCACTTCTATTCCAGGAAATAAGGAACACCAACACACTCTTAGGGTGCAAGGTTACTGATGAAAAATTAATAACTATACCTCTGGAAAAGCAGGTAAAAGTCGCCAATGGGGCACGGATCGTAGAGAATTAGTTAGAACGCGACTACGATTCCTGACTGGCAATTCAGCGAGTCAAAGTTATTTTCCCCATTTAGTATGAGATGCTGGAGCATCATACTAAACTATTCTTACCGTGATTGTTATTGTACATATAAACATTGATTTTAAAATTAAATATCTCTAAACATTTGTTTCCCAAAGGCGCATAGAAATCAATCGAAATAAAATTAAGTACTCTTTCTTACTTTAAGTACTATTCTTGCAATGGAGGATTAAGACCACAGATTATTGCTTTCACCACCACGAGATATAAATAACTTACAATATTGAATGCTTGCAACTGCATAAAGGCTGATTTACACAAGAATTTAGCTTTTTATTTATTTTTGGGATTGTGAAAGTTACATTAGTAGTTCGTTTTGTGAAAAACCAGCTGACGTGTGACCCACCGAGAAAAAACGCCTCTATTCATAGAGTACTTAATGGCCAGTAATAAAAGTTTTACTGACCTCAATTGTAACTTAAGTCCCTTTCTTTGTAAAATCTAATTATTTTATCTGCCAGTCCAGATGTTCACATTTTAGCCCAGAGAACTGAGGTTATCTGCTAATACCTTTTTTTTAAAGTATATTATGAGTGAATTGTTGATCTAAGTAAGGGAGGATAAGAATAGGAATGACTAAAATTCAGAATATCCGATAGCTTAATTCATCGAAGGAGGCATAAGATGAAAAAATGGTGCCGAAAAACAAATTTTCTTGAATATTTCTATTGGAAGAACCAGATAAAAATTAAAGTCTATTGGCGAGGAATGGTCTGTTACAACTTAGAAGTGTCTTGTATAAGAGAATAAATAAAATGTGCCGTGGGACAATGCAGCGGCTGAAAAAATGGGAAAGATGACAAGCGTCATGGAGAGGAAAATAGTGTGCAGCAGTAAAAGGGAAAGGAAATTGGAGGGAAGGAGAAAGAAGGGCCGAAGGGTGCGAAGGGAATCATCTTTTGGCATCCGCTAAAACTCAAATGGGGGTGAAATTGTATTAAAATTGAGCCATTTGTTTCAGTTGCAGAGGCGAACAGAGGTTGGCATCGGACGTTTCTCTGAGTGGTATTAATTTCTTTGAGCCATTTGAATCTCGCGTGACACCAATCGATGTTAATTTTCCAGTATGTCCCACTACCGATAAGTTATTATTTTCTTTTTCGTAAAGAGGGAAGGGAGTACGGAAAGAGAGAAGGGGATAAGGGAAGGGGGAAATAGGAGGGGTAGTATAAGGTTTTATAAGGTAGTATAAGGCTCAACAATAGAAATTTCGCGTAATGTATTATCCTGAAGTTTTTAATATACTATTAAACCTTCATGAATTCCTAAAGACAGCTTAACAGGATAATAATACTTTTCCGCGATTACTAATCGAATGATGTGATTGCATAACAGTTTGAAGTCAAATACATATTGAGCATCAACTCTTTAAATGTGCTTATAACAGTAATCGTAACAGGCTCATGCACACATTCATTTGTGTGCATGAGACTGTTACGTTGCGAGAAAAAGATCCGTGGAAATGGAGGCCTTAGCTCCATGCCGTTTTGTACTTAATTTACTTTCGTAGGGAAAGAATCAATTTATTCTGTGAATGTCAGGCATTTTTCAATTTTTTAAGGAGGCGATTTTACGATTCTGTTGATGCTATTAAGCCTTTGGTAATGCATGAATTTTTCCAATTGTTTTCGCTTCATATTAGCAACTGCCATCTACATATACGTAGCACCCTGCGAGCACCTTTTTCGTTGATCGTCGTGACAGATTTATTTCTTCGTCGCTTATACTTATTCGTGAGCACCAATTTTCTAGCTAAAGAACGTAGGTCTCTCTTTCTCCCAATTACCTGCCCGTATATCCTCCCCTTGAAAAAGCACGGTTCTCTTCCATTCTTGCATCATTTTATTTTATTCTAGATCCTTTATTTACCATAGGTTATCCTTCTCCCTTAGAGAGAAAGCACTTTCACTACGATCCGAGCTACCCAACGTCAAACTCCGAAACTATAACCCACATGCCCTCGCCCCTTTCTTCTTTCTTCTCGCTTTTCGTCTTGCTCAAACAACCTTCACAGACAGACCCACTCGCTTCTACCCTTGAACCAACCCCCGTAACTACTCTTTTCCACCCCCAACCACCCTCTTCCTTCGCCTCCACCTCACCCACCAATTCCTCACCCCTTAGTTCTTGGCGGCCCCCACCGTATCCTTCTTCCATTCCCCTCTCCCCCACTCTGTCCATATTCATCTCATGGCAACGTCCCATCAATTGATTTGCTTCTTCCATCCCCTCCCCCTTACCTCCTCTACCTCCAACTTCCTTCCCAAACCCTCATCTCCGACCACCTTCCCTCTTCATCTTTCCCCTCTGTTGCTTCCTTATACCAAATTCTCCTCATCTCCTCTCTCCCTATCTCTCCTCCTTTATTTGATCAAGCCACTACTCCGCCCCTCCCATCTCCCTCTCTCCCTCTTCCTGTGTTCCAAGATGTCTAACAAAGTTCATCTCCTACTCCTTCCCCGTCCCTTCTGTCTTTTACTTGTCTCCCTGGTCTAGCCAATTCTCTCGCTACATCCTCCCTTAGTCAGATGCCGGGAGGTTTCTAAGGCCTTTCATATTGGATGGATCACGGTGGAAAGAAGGCCTGCGTGGAGGTGCCAATGCGCATTATTCATAGATTGTAGTGTTTGTTTGTTAGTTTCATTTTTAATTTGCTGCGGTTGTTGGTGCTCTTTTACATTGCTGTATTTAGAAGCCAGGGAGTTAATTCTTCGTGGCAGAGCAGGAAGACTGACTGAGTTAGTGCTATTGAATTTTCCAACCGCGTCTATTGATTTTATTCAAAATCCAGTTTTGAAACATGATCATATCTTTCATTTCCGTTTGACTTAAACCTCTAGACTATTGTGACATATGCGGAGCTGAAAAGTTGTTTTCTCTAATCTCCTCTGGCGTTGGATATGTTTCAAAGAGAACTGGCCAGACATCAGTCTCAGTTAATTTTCGACACGAGTATTGGCATTTTTCTACTCAATCGCAAATGAAGCATTTACAGCATGTGATTTATTTCTCAGGAGGTATAATAATTACATAAAATATCCTACATAATTTCCTATAGCATAATCCTTTGAATTGGAAATTCCCGAGTGAAGTTAATAGCGTGGTTATAAATTTTATCATTCAAGTTTAAAACTCATTTTATTATAACTTGTAATAATTGTTGACAAAAATTTATGGCTCAGACTTTAATTCGTCATATTTAAAAAATAGTAATACTTTTAAAAATTAAATGCGACATTTTTGTGGCATTTAATTTTTAAAAGTATGCCTAATGGCCATTATTACCTGGCTGTTATCCCTAGCCATTATTACTTAATGGCCAGATGTTACAGCCTTTTAAGTTTTTTTAAATGCCTACATAATTATATTTTACGTAAAATTTCTGCATTTGCTAAATATAGCGAGAGATTACATTCCTATAGTACCCTGCACTCTTAAGACTAAAGGTTGCTTGTATTACTGTCACACACTCAATCTCATTGATAGTACCTACCGAATTGATTTGACTGAAACTTAAAAGATCACCCGTAATAAAAAGTATTGTTTTTAAAGGGTGTAGTTTCAAACTTCAATGCGTTCAGAGCATAAGAGAAATATCCAAATAATTTCACTTGCCCATTGAACATAAAAGCTTTAAGTGGCCATAGAATAAAGCCTAAATTACTCGGAGATCGAGTTTCTTCGGTTTTGTATTGTAGAGGCCTTCTATCCAGAGTACTTGGGTTTCAATCCCGGTTGTAGCAGATATTTTTTCTTGGCATACTGGTCCCTATTGGGGTGCTATGTGGAGAGCTCTTCCAGTGCAGCCCATTATCCGTCGAATGGGACGCCAAACTGTTGACCCTATGGCGCCTTTCGTTGTTATATTGCTAATGCCGACGCCGGGTTAATTTCCACCCCTTTCATATAGCAACTCTATGTCTTTCCAAATACCCTTCCATCCTAAAAGACGCAAATGCCCGTAGCATTTGGTTGCCTCCCTGAATAACTATTTGTACTACTACCTGAACTATAGCTGCCTATCCTACTTTCTTCGCTCTGTTATATTTGATCATTAAAACTGAAACATATTTCTCTCTCTTTTATTTCCTAAAGTTTAATCAAACAATTTCGTCTCGATAAAGAAGTTATATTCAACTAAATTGGTTGCTTATTACTCATTGAACGGTCAGTTTTCGATTTAATAGATATGCTTCCGCAGTTCTCGTTATAGTTTTGCTTAGTCTAAATTTAAACTCTATACTTAGCCTTAGTCGAATGCCTTTCATTTTGCTTATGTGATATCTTTAGTTTTAATTTCACCAGAATCACAGTTATATTTACATGGAAAAATATTTCTCGTTTGAGTTGGGAATAGCTGTCAGAAACTTTTCTACAACCCTTGTTCCTTCGCTTATATGGTCCCATCGTTCTCTTCTTCTAGGATTACGCACTCCGGCTCCTCATTTTCCGGAGTCCCCTCCTTCCGCCCCTTCCCTTCATCCCAGACCCTTTCCCTTCGCCTGCACACATACACCCCACGTGCCGCAGGCTCGTATGCTTCCATCAAACCGACCCTGCCTCTCTCTCTCTCTCTCTCTCTTCCTTCTATCCTGTCCCTGCTTCTCTCGCCCCTCTCCTTCTTCCCCTTGGCTCCAGTCTTCCTTCTCGTCGCCGATCCTCGTCTCCCCGCATACTCAGCGGCGGAGCCCTTCGTCCTGTGTTTGCCCCCTGGGGTCTCTCCCTGTTAGATAGGTGCCACGCCCAGCCAAGATTCGATCCGTATCCAACATATATATGCATGTGTGTATACCCATAACACATCCGCTCACACTCCCGTTTGTACACATACACGATATGCCTTCTGAAAAACGCACACACATAAACATGCCTGCGAGCGGAAAAATATGGGCTTTCCCTGTTTGTCAAAAAAAAGTTTTATTTTTTGCTTCGCTGTCAGTAGTGATGCGATTGTCTCATGCCGTGATACGTGTTCCATTGTTTGTAACGTTGCTCTTTTTCAGCTCATTATTTAGCCATTTGTCATTTCAAGAACATAATTTTTTGGCTAAAACACTCATGAGTCATTAATAACCGTCTGTAATAACATTGTATTGCGTATTTAGTTAAAAAAATTTCCTTCGAAATTATAAATGAAAGCTAGAATAATAATTTCTCAGAAAGAAAAAATGGATAAAAATAGAATTCTCTCCTTGGATTTTTAGGTTTCCATCAATTTTTTTCGAAACGAAAGTAATGGCACATTAAAGCAGTGGGAAATTCATATATTGTGTTCAAACTCATGTATATGTTTAACTCGGTCGTTAATATTTTACCAACGAATCGTATTTTTTGTCTCATATATTCTGATAGAATTTCATCATTTTTAGATATTTCCTTGAATCACAATGGGTCTATATTGTTTTCGAAAATACTCGCTGACTGACTGAATGATTGATTTTATTGGCATTTGAATGTACACCATTTCCAGGTCTTATTTGTTAAGGAAAAGACATGCCATTAATGAGACGTGTGATTTCAATTTGATGCTTACTTTTCTATCGATTCGACAGCACATGCTACTTCTCTCGTGGGTACGGCTGAGCAAGTCCATGCGTTGAATCTTCAAGTCCTTTCTTCTTCAACCTCTTTCATCTGAAAGAAAAAATTGCTCAGATGGGATACATTCTGTAATATAATTAATTTAAATAACCTACGTTATGTGATAGAGGTTTTTCACTTGGCTAGTATGCTTTTTCTAACGGAAAAATATACTATGTCCACAGTTTTGTCTTGTATTCGGAATATTTTGAATGTATCACTTACTAGGACAAATAAACAATAAATACTAGGACAATAAACTAGGTTGACTACAGCCAAAACCGCGTTTTGGCTGTAGTCAACCAAAAACACCCAATTGTGTGTAAGCAATTGTGGAATTATGATATCATCCTTTTTTAGGAGCTGGTTTTAATTGTATTTTAAGCGTACGGAATCGTTCAGCTATTCGAAGTTTACTGAGAAAAATATTTTTATTAGCAAAAAAAATTTATAGCCTCGCAGTATGTGAAATGTTTTAATCGTTAACAATGTAATTCTTTTGTATTTGTTCTTTGGTCAAATATTTTTTCCTTTCTCGTGGATGGATGCAATTTGTCAACTGTAATTGGGAAATTTTAAGACTCCATTTTATTTAGTTTTGCTTTTGCGTCCCTTATCACTCCTGATTAACCGCTTTAATAATTTTACCTATACTTTTGTTCCGTGATAAACTGCGTGAAAATCAACATTTTTAATTATTTTTAAGACCATTTAGACGCTAATTTCATCTGTTAAAATTTAAACCGTATTTGTTCTCACGTATGATTTTCTTAATGGCTAACCAAATTTTTGAGCTGCATCAATGCTTCTTCCAACTGAACAAAGCATAAGCATTTTGTTTACTAGTTAACTCAATAAATACGTCGGAATTAAATAATTGGGAGGAAACAGCCTAAAATGAGGCCAATTTATCTTTTCAGTAACTTGAAATTTTGTAAACCCGTAACAGAGCCACCGGCACTGTTTTTCCCATTGAGTTCCTTGGAAGGCTTTCTACTGCAGATCAAGTCCTCTTCCTACCATCGTATGTCTCTGCCTCCATACCGTTTTCCTTGCCCCATCCCCGATGCAATGCACGACCCTGCTTCATTCTGCGGAAGCTCACAAGGCAGTGTAGCAGCAATCTCTAGGGCTTCCTGTTTACCTTCTCGTCGGGTGCACATGCTACACTTGCCCTCCCTTGGTCTTGTCACTCGGTAAGACTTTGGCTAGTGTCATTCGCGGTGCCTCAAGCTACGCACGTGAACCCAGGTCGGAAACTCAACCGCAAAGCAGTACATAATGGCGTCTGCATACGACAGCTGGATGCGCTGAGAAATCAGTCGATGTGCATGGAAATTCTCTGGGGAGTGCAATTATTCTCCATATATCAGGCACTTTAGGATGCATTTATAACAGAAAAAGGCTACTGATCCAATTGGTTCACAGGTTGCATTATATTCATTAGCACACACTTTTATTAAATTAATGATTTCGAAAAAACTTGCTTGTAACTTCTTATGATACGTATGACGTTAAATTTTATCCCAATTATAGAAGTATAATTCTCTTCAGTGTACGCAAGGTAGTGTGCGTACTTGCTGTGGAACTTTGTTTGTGCTTACCGAAAAGTAATACTAATCAAACGCATTCAGAAAAATGAGTAGAATATGAATGTAGCATAGATTACGAATTTAGTTTGGCTCTTATTATGTCACTTGAATTCTTCGAAATAGGGCGAAAAAGGATATATATATATTTATATTTATGTTCCTTACTTGTTGATATCACATCCTGGTAGTAAGTCATTGAGAATTTCTACGTTTCAGTGCCTCCATTTCCACGGATCTTAAAAAAAATTGTACCTCTGGAGGAAGTGAAACACAGCTCATGAACAAAAAAACAGGCTAGACGGAGGCAAGCTGGGTCTCGGGGCTTGCGAGCTGAGGTCTGGAAGATGAGGACAAGAGGTGAGTATGTGTATACGTCTGTGTGCGTCTGGGGGGTTTTATTGTTTTGACGAAATTAATTTAGCATGCGACGACGCGATGTGGTTGCCGGGTGCCGAGCGGATAGCTTGAACGTAACGCGCGAGGGGTAAATGGAGGCAGAAGGATTGGGCGACGCTAGGATCGGGGCATATAAGGTTAAAGGCGGATGCGAATAGGGCACAGGGGTGTGGTATAAGAGCCCTTACAGGGCCTCCTGGAGATGAGGTCGAAATTTATAAACGTGAGCCATTTAGGGAGTGGGAGGTCATAAGATTAGGATGAAGGTAAGGTGAGATCAAAAGGAGAGGGCTTGATTCCAAGTATTCCTGCAAAAGAGTTAAGTATGCAACATGGAAATAAGAGCCGTATATAGGAGGTTTTTTATGGCGATGAGCAGTTCTCGGTGTAGTTCACAAACTATGCAGCTACAGTCATCTCGCTAAAAATTAGCTCTTCAAAGCATACAATGGCCTGTAATTATATTAGTTGTCTTCGAATGGTGGTGAAATTTAGGAGAGTATTACTAGAGTACTGTAAGGAAGAAGTACTGTATTTACGTAATACAGTTAAAAATTGATTTCATACCTAGATGTTGCTCCCAAACTCCATTGCAATAAGCAGGTACTTATTGCGATAAAGTGATTACTTTGATACGGGAATGTTTTGGTGTTTACCACTTTGTACAAGCTTGTAATAAGAAACCACCACGGGTTTATGAGTAATTTTCAGAAATATAAATACCATTAATAAGTAATAATTGTAATAAAAATATTTTGTTCGATCATTTGATTAATAAATGTCAATAATCAATCATATTTTTATAATCTTGTAAAATATTTTGACGAACTACTGAATATTTGTTTTGATTGAAGACGTCAAAGACTGCCTCAGAGTATGTGAGAATTATTCACGTGTGGAGTATTAGCTTAGATACAACAGCGTTCCAGCCAGAAATGAGTATCGTTGAATGTCATCATTTCTTATTTTATTCAAATTAAATTTTTCCATTGTGCACGTAAGATTTGGAACCAAGCAAGTTTTGGATACTACTGCACCAATTTATTATGATTTATAAATATGTATGGTGTGTATGTGTTATCATTATGTATTATTAGCCTTTTTCGAATAGCAATTTAGTTGCCATATGGATAATCTCTAGTTCTTTTGGCGAAGTTTTTCTCGTTGTTTATACGAGAAACTTTCACCCTATGTTATGATAAACATAATGTAACGAAATATGTGATCCTTTGTGCCTATCGTTAAGATGCTTGAAAATATGTTTCCTAATGAATATTTAAATTTGTGGGGCCTGCAAAATCTCTGAACTAAGTTGGTATAGCAATTTACCCTCATGTTTGGATATCCATCCATAATTGCATTTTGGCTTTCACCATCCTGTTTGACTTCAAAACCTTTAAGGCACTAAGCCTTGCCGAGTCAGCAAGTCGATTCTGGAAACGGAGTCTCGACGAGGAAAAAATTAGGTAGAGCAAGTAGAGATTCGTCTTAAGAGTAGGAATCAAGGCGAGTTAAGAGTGAAACAAGAGTCGAGGGAGTGTGGGTTAGGGCGTACAGAATTCGTTCACTTAAGAAGGTAACGGTGGTTGTGGAGGGCTCTTAAATCTTGTTTCTCTCGCATCGGGCGACTGGGATACGCCACTCTTAAAACGCCAAGGAGGAAAGCCGTAAGGGAATGAGGATAGAGGTATTTCAACCAAAAGGCGAGGAATGGTAATACTGAACGACTTCGGTAGGATTAAGAAGTTAACTCCCCCTTCGCCCCTCCACTTTCTTTCTCAGTATCCTTCGTTAAAGGCATCAAGGGAAGTAAGAGATGAGGTGAGAGGGGAGGAAGAGGGTTTTCAGAGGCGGAGGAGAATGCGAAGCGGCAAGAGCAGGCAATCATCGCGACGTACCTTTTTAGACTGCCACGCTTTGTATCGCCAATTCTTGGAACATCCAGGTCCCTTGTTCTCCCCACAGCCTTTCGCATCCTGAGGTATACTAGTGCCGGCGAATAATTTGCTAGAGTTTTGAAGCAAAGGAAATTTCTTTGATTAAAAGAATTTTGTAAATGAGATTTATACTTTTTAATGCTTGTCACAATTTTTGCACACAATTAGGGACAGTTATAGATTAGAATGAAGATATATGGGGAAATTGAAGAAATATAGAATATTTATTGTAGATGTTGATAGTGTGTAGTGATTGTCTACCATATTCATTGTGTAATATCTCTGACTCATGCACGGTGTCGGTCACATTATAGAATAAATATATTTAAAGAAATGCCTGACTAATTAATGATTATTTTATTGCTTTGTAGGGGCTAACAAATTGGTTTCTCTGGTATCGTAAATGCATATCTAACTTGTTTTCTTTCATAGTAGCATTGTACCTGTCAGATGCTGATACGTAGTGCATGCACGGACTAGTATTTTCGCATGTTCTGGATGATAGTAATGGAAAATTTTACTCCAATTATATTTAAATTTCATGCCTGGTAATGGTTCACACCCTGACACATACCCTTGCGATAACTGGCACCATGTTATGTAGATGTAGATATTATCAAAAAAGTAAGCAGGTTAAAATCCTTCTAATAGGTTTATAATATAATGTGCATTGCAACCGTTACCATGGTGCAATACAATAAGATGAAGTCTCACATTCATGGCATATAGAAACCCTTTAGAAATTCCGTCTCAAATTCTGGTGGAAGAATGACATAGAGTCAAATGTAGCATCATCAATCTGGAGGTCTCAATGTGCACATCCCCTTTTCCGACCTGCCTTAAAGGATTTCCTTCTTTACCTTTTGTAGGTAGTCCAGTCGAGCTCCCTGCAAAATTATGTGGCCACGGTTTTTCCCCCTCCTGAAACTTTTCCGAACTTTTTCCGACCTTGAAACGCAAAAAAAGAAACTTCGAATGACGTCTATACTTTGAGGGAAGTAGCTTGGGCGAGATGAAGATTTAATTCGCTTCTGCTTCGTCTTCGAAAATGTTTCGCAAATTCCACCGCAAATACTTGCGCAATCCTTGTATGGGCAATATCCGGAGTATTACATCTGGAGTAGTTTTGCATTGCTTCATAGAATATCATGTGGGATTTTCTTTTCTATTCCTTTTTATTCAAACAGAAGGGAAATGATTTTAGATGTGGTGTGTTTTGAGATGGAGAATAAGGAATATACTTGCAAAGAGAAAGAAGAGAAAGCTGGAGATGAGAAATTAACTGCCTTGTTAAGGAAACCAGGATTGGTGGGGTGGAAATATGATGGACGGCAAATTGTGCGCCTAACACTTACTACTGTACAATTAATAATCTGGTATTGTAATATGTCGCCAATGAAGCATTAATGAATATCAAGCCCCTCATAGCTTTCCATCCTCGACTTAGGTTTAAGAGTGACCCTAGAAGCTTAAGGTAATTACACCAAATTACTATAGTTAAGTTCATAGAGGGTATTTCTTTTTCGATCGCTGTAATTCAGCGTAGTGAGTCCGAATCCTTCCAAGGTGACTCTTAATCATGAAATGCTGATCGAATGCTCTTTGAGGTATGATTACTCAGTCGACATCTTGAGAAAGGTGATTTTGATTGAGATGACTCTATAGAGTGAGCAAGGGACGTTTACTCTCTTTGGATGAATTTTTGCGTATTTGAGAAGTTGAATGATTGCTCAGAGTGACGCACATAGACTAAAGGAAGAATACTGATGATGCTAAGGTGGATGCATCAGTTTTGACTAAAAAGAGGGTATTCTCGGAGGATAGAAATTCGCGGGGGTAGGATACTACGTAGGAGATGGGAGCAAGTGTGGAAAGGGGATTCGAGCATCCGTGCGAAAAGTGGTGGAGAGTGAGAGGGAGTAGCTTTGGATAGAAATAGGAGAGAGGGGATAGTTGTGATTTAGATAGGACGCATGCAGAAGCTCGAAGGCGTGGAGGACTTGAAGAGAAAAGGCGGAGTAAAGGAGGGAAATTGTGTAATTTTGGCGAGAAGTGATCTACAAGATTAAATTTTTACCACTGAAAGCATTCTGCACGTGCCGTCCAGATCACAGCTTACACATGTTTTTTTATGCCGGTGCTCCGATCCCATACTGCGATTAGAGGCGAAAGTACTGAGACGTGTAAGACTTGAAGGAATCATGGACCTGAAGAACATGGAATGCAGTGATCGAGAACGGTGTAGAACCATGAAAAGTTTTCAAATCCTGATTTGCTCCGGCCTAATGTAAACTAATGGGATTAATGCATGCACAAGTCGTTGATGATATGGGCATATGCATGAAATGATGTTATTTGAATTTCTTCAGTGGAGTTAATCGAGTATCGCCTAAAAGTTCTCGTTTTCAGGGTTTTTCAATTTTTCACAATGATTTTAATTTGGGAAATATGCTTGAGTTAAAATTTTCTTTAAAAGTTTTAATATGCCTGTGTTAGTATGATAAATATAAGAAACCAAGACCATGAATGATAACGTGGTGCTCTAAAGTGCGTAGTCGCCATCATTTGTTAGGCACAGGTGGTAACCAACACGAGTTATAATACCCTAATACTAATCAACAGCTGTTGGATATTTTCTTACGTAGGAAAATGAAAAATGATGAAAACGTCAGGAAATTGCTGAAACAAGTACTAAAAATTTAATATTCATCACATGTAACTGAGAATTACCTGCAGCTAAAGAGAATTACGTGCTATTGAGAAAACGGCATAAAGATTATTTAGTCATTTGTACGTTTTGCTTTTCGTAACCAGGAATATTTTTTCTCTCTTGTGTTTTATATCGTCTGAAGGGAGCATGCACTCTAAACCTAAAATTTTTATGTATTCTTCGGTGTACATTATGGTTGTTTCAGTTTTTTTGTTACGATATATCTAATTAATGTTCAAGGAAATTGCATAATTGAGGTAATCGTTTAAGATTTTACAACGTAAGTATGGCAATGCAAAAGCCTAGAGGGGCTCAAAACTGTTACTGTGAATTCTATAAACTAAAAAAATGAGGATATTCGTGACAATTTCAATTGCCGGTAACCGCTGTCTATCTAAAACTCCTTGTTCAGAGTAATGCACTCAATATATGAGTGAAAAAGTGTCAGTTAGAGTTTAAAAATGGGCTGCTTCTGAGGATAGAATAAAAGAAGGATTGTAAGAAGGTGTAGGGCTTATTTCGAAGACTCAACTGACTATTTCACGGGATGCGTCATGGAGGGGAATAAAAGGTTTCCCTCCGTGTGAGTATCGATGGAAATAAACTCAAAGAAGGGTGTAGTGAGTAGTGTAGTGGAATGTCGAAATTCTCGCCAAAGGGGGGTTGAAATGAACTGGGAAATGCTTAAAGAGAGGTGAAGTCCGATAGAAAGTAAGGCAATAAGTAGTTGCGAAGATCGTGGGGGAGTTCGGTGGAAAAGCAGGAATGCGGATGTAGGTTTAAGGATGCAAAGACTTAGGGCGGTCGATGGAAAGTATTCGGAAGGCGAATAGAGCATGGAGGTAGTGCTTCGCTTCTTCTCTTCACCCCATCTCTCATTCGTCTATCACAGCTTCTAATGAAACATTCACGATAGGCACAGCGTCAAAGCAAAAGGTACATTAAATAATGGCGATATCTAGTGCTGGATAATAATGGAGAGGTGAGTTGTGAAGGCTTGGCCTAGTTTGCTTCAAGGAAAGAGTTTTGCCTCTAGTGTGAAACAAAAGAGATTTAAGAGTGTGAAGTGCGGGTTAGTTTGAAAATAAGTCTTAAAATGGGATTAATCTTCGCTTATAATAAATACTCTACATAGTTCGATGTATTTGGGAAATTTTTCCACCGAGGCAGGCGTAGTGAAGTACATATCGTAATAATAGATTTAATAAAAGAACTAAGACTAAAAAAAGAAAGTTAAAACCGTTTTACAATAACGCCTTTGATGTGTTATAGAATTAACCATGTGCTATTAAAGGATTAGTAGAGATTTCGAAAGTAGAAACCGGCTTATTATCGTTATTATTATTCCCGAGAGAGAAAGATTAATACCTCACTAATTTCTCAAGATTATATACCTATTGTTTCACAAAACCCTCCTTCAGTAGGACTTAAAATTGGAAATTGTCTAAATGGGATACAAATGTAAGATTTTAGGGTGGTGGAGCCGCCTGAAGACATGAAATTGGTGGGAAAACCAACAAGAACGAGATAGGGAGGCGGGACGGCGTGGACGAACTCGATGGAATCCTTGGCTCAAGGAGCGTTGGAATTAAGATATGGGGAGCGGAGTCGGTGATGCGGGAATGCTGTGAGATGGGTTGGGTGGGAGTGAGGACCGGAGGTTTGGGAGGGATGCGACGGGAACGAGAAGGGTAATTGGGGTAAAGAGACAGGGGAGTGGAATTAACGCGAGGCGAAGTCGCAGCGGAGGGAGTGAAAGAGATGATGCATGCTAAGGGAGACAGCGAATAATACGAATTATTTCTGGGAAACCGTGAAAGAAACTTGCTAATAATATTCAATCATGTCGGAGATTGGATATGCATTAGCGTACATCCTATATAGTTAGTTTAGATAGCTCTTCAGCTAAGTCTCCGGGCGGTGTATATATCAGCAGTAGTGTGACTTATTCCGCGTTCGTACGACTGTGCGAAATTGTCAGTTAACTTTTGCTACGTTAACTGGATGAATGTGTACTTGCTTTGAAGTTTAATTATAATAGAATGCTCATACTACGAATGGTTTGTGACAGAATAATGTTGGGTTTTAACACCACATCCATTTGAATTAAGTTGTGAAACATAATTGTTTCAATAAAAAAGTTTTGGTGGCAAGTTTACATATGCTGCCTTTTTAATGTAATGCAAGAAGTTTTTGCTCTCCTTATCGTTAATCTGAGCATGCATGATTTTATCTCTTATATTGGGTACAATGTGTTGAGTAAACTACTTAATTCCTCTGACTTTCAATGACTACCTGCTATATCGTATAGATAAAAATAAAGTTGAGATGTATTCTCTACGTTTGACATTCTTCTATGATCGATAACACATTAAATTACAGTACCGTTATTTTATTGAAATAATCTTTTTTGTCGATCACTAATCGGTTTTGCTCGATCACTGCTGGAGAAAAATTTATTTTCTGCTGACAGAAGGAGGCACACGCAGGTCGGTATTACGAGAGATTCCGAGACAAGGGAGGCCGCCGTTAGGATGAAAAGCGAGGGAAGGGCCTGACAAATAGCTATGAGGGGGAAATCGGAGCAAGAACTAGAGTTTGCGATGGGGAGTATAGACAATGAGAAACAGGCGAGGAGAGCAGGATCTTAGGGACCGAAGGGAGCAGAAGAGGTTTTGTTGAGCATGAGGGGAGAGGACGAGCCATTCATCCTTCTGAACCATCTAAAGCATATCTCCAGCGCTCTGCCTGCCTTTCGCCCCATCTTATGTCTAAGAACCATCTACGGTGCCGATTCACTTGGTATTGTACGTGACGTTGAAGGAGCGGAAGAAGGACACGAGGAGAGAGATTTTAAGGAGTGTAGGAGTGAGTTCAAGGGGAGGAAGGGAAATGAGAGAGAGGGAGAGAGTGCGGGGGAGAAGACTTGGATAAGGAAAGTTTAAGGAAATGAGGAAGGAGAAAGAGAGGTGGAAAGTGTGGGATGAGAGCGAGGGTGAGAATGGGATGAAATACGGTGGAGAGGGTGGAGAAAAATGTAGAGGGGGGAGACAGTGGCCTAGGAAGAGAGGGGCGATCAGGGGAAAGACAGGGACTTTGGCGTGACGTGAAGGAGATAGGACTAAGGGTAAGAGCGCACGGTGAGATTACGGGGTGAATGGGGATTGGGGGGAGGGGTGGAGGCACGTGGAGTCGGGAGGGAGTGATGGGTAACATCGGTTCGAGGGAGGGGTGGTCTTGGAACTGTGATGGTGGCCGTCTTTGCTGAGGTGGGAGAGGAGCGAGGTCGCGAGGCTGCTACGGAAGGGGACTCTGGAAGTGGATGGAGAGTTTGGTAGAATTAAGGGGGGTGGTTTAGGAGGCAAAGGGGGTGTGGAGGTTGCGGAGAGAAGAGGGTGCAGAAGAAGTGAGGGAGCACGGACGACATCTGCCAGTCGTTTCTGGAATCTGTCTCTGACAAGATACCACTCTGGAGAGAAGGGGCCTTCTTCCACTCACTCCTCCTCCCGCGACACTTCCTCTTCTCCTCCCCCTTTCACCTCCTTCCCGCTCTTCGTGTCTCTCTGCCTCCCTTTTTCTCTCCTTCCCATCGTATACCTTCTCCCGATCTTTGTGTATGTGCATATATATAATATATATGTACGTATCTTTGCGCACTTCACTCTCCTCTCTGCCATGTGCCACCTTTTCACCTTCCCGCTTCTCTTCCCCCCCAAGCCGCTCCAACAGCTATCGTCTGAGGAGAACTCTCTCTATCTCCCTCTACTTGCTCTTGTATCCCCACCAGTCCCTGCTGCAACTGCCTCCCTTCTCCTCCGCCCTCCCCTCCGAATCGCCGTCGGCGGCGTGGAACTCGCCGCAAGCCTCCACCTCCCTCGCTTTTCCATGCGTCTAGCGTACAGCTTCAACGACGAATAGTCTTGAGGGTTTTCTAAACACCCAAATGTTGTCCAAATATTCGGAGGTCTCAACCATCAGAGACTCTCCAACTTAACCTCCCCCCAATCCCTTCTTCTTCTTCCCTCTAATTCAATACTCGTCCGAGGGGCTTAGCTGCTCGGAAAATTCCTTTATTTGCGAGGTAGATTTAATAAGAGGTCTACATTTTGAAAGTATTGACTCAAGTTGACCCATTCCCCTGGAACTTATATAGTATATTTTCCTATACTTTGGCGCGTGAATAATGCATTGATGTGCTTGCCAATTAGTTATATTAGGAATTACTAGATGAATTTGAGCAATTTGCTTCGCAAACATGACTTTTACTAAATTTTTGACATTATTTTCAAGTATCATTACCATTTCTTCTATAGGGTAATATATTGAGTTACATCCAGCGCATCCCTAGGCATGAAACATATTCATGAATGGTCAAAGTTGTTCACTAAGATGAGCCTCTTATCTTCAGCAACCATGCCTATTAATTAGATCATGTATTGCTGTTATTAGAAACCAATGATCTCCCCTAACTTTTAGTCAGATTTTATATACCAGAACCATCACTCAACCTTTTCCTTTAAATTTCAATTATTTACGTTCTATTTCGTTTTTCTTTAAGATCAATAATTTCTCCTATGTAGGATATATATATTCCGCGTAATTTTTGTTCGTGTGTTTTTCAGATGCAGGTATGATCCTCTGGCCACATTTGTTGTATCACGCATGTGGAATGTAGTTTTAACTTGTCATTAATATGTTACACCAGCCTCCTCAAGCTGTGCAAGTTCATGGGCCAACATTATCCGTTGGCGTGTCTTCGTATTCTGAATCCTATCTCTCTGCTGGCTTTTTGCACTCGTCCTGTACCCTGCTACTTACTTCCCTTAGGTCATGCCGAGGAATCCCTTATGCATATCTCCTCTAAGTCTCCCTTTGCTTATTATTCGGTTGCCTTCTTGACCCGGTAGGAGGTACTATTTTCCTAACCAGCCACAGTTAAACACTTCCCTTGCTGCCCTCAGTTCGCACAGGTTCCAAACTCTTTTCCTCCACTATGCTCTCAGCAAATGTCTTTCTGTTCCTATATACGTTCTGTATTCCTCTATTTATTTTACCCTAGGAAATTCCGGCCTCCATCTAGGCCTAGGTCTTCCACATTTTCCTTTCAATAGGTACCATCTATCTATACCCTTGTACCTCTGATTTCCCTCTCTATCCTTCCTTCTCATTTTTTTCCCTATTCCCCCTTTCCGTCCTTTCCCGTCTTTCTCCTTCTATCTCCTCATCTTCTACTGTCTTCATCTCCACTTCCTTCCTCGCCTCTCGCCTACCCCTCGCCCCGCTAACTCACCGCCCGTTGCGAAATTTCCATCCCATGCCGCAAGGGTATTTGGGGATGAGGGCCGGGTGTGAGGGAGGGAATTTTAAGAGGCGGTAGGAGGAAGGGAGACAAGGAGTGGGGGATGAGGGTTGTTTTTGGTCTGGGATGGGATGGATGAAAATGTTGGGGCGAGGGAGGAGAGAGGTAGGTTGGAGAGTTTGAGAGGTGGATGGGGAGGCATGGCCCGGAGATGGAAAGACCCAAAGACAGGAGAGGATGGTTCCTTGGTGAGGAATGGGGTAGGGAGGAAAAACAAGGATGAAAGCATTGGCAAATGTGTGGGGATCGAGGGGTGTACTTGAGTTGGCAGGTTGGAGAAATAGGTCTCTTGGAAGGAATAGCGAGAGGGCGTGTATCCAGTGTGTACGATGACGCCATAGCTTTTTCAAGGATTCAGCGTGAAGTATGTGAATACTTGCTATGGTTAAAGAATCAAGGTTCAACTCAGAGTTTATCTATCCACTTTTCGATGTTTTTTCTGAGTTTCTGTGTTGATGTAAACTAGTGGTATATTATAACATTAATCGCTTTCATATCACATTAATTTCCCAGGTTGCTACATAAAATGAAGCTTATATGGAATAAGATTAACCTCTAATTGATTGAAATACCCCAAAGCAATGGTTAGTGGATCATTATTTATCACCCTTCATCACAACTGCTAGTAATTATTAGGCTTTGGTAAATTGAATTTTTCTGCCATTATTTGTTGCTTCATACCAAAAATTATGTAATGCTGTCCCTTACTTTAGGGACAGCCTAAAAAAGTTGCTTATGGAGACTTGAAGTATATAAAAAATGATACTTCAATTCTTGGTTTTTATTGTAACTTGATATTGTGAAAGTTGAAAAACATCTAGCATGCAGCTTTTAATGCCGTAATATGAGAGTCATTTTCTCTACGATTTGTGCTGAGATTTACATGGCACTTTTGTGGATTAAAGGACCCTAGGTGACGTGCACTTCAATGTTGGCGCATATCTTATGGGTTTGCAAGCATTATAATCCTCTGTAACGATGCATTAAAGACACATTGCGAAGGTTCTTGCGGTGTAAAGACGAAGAGCAATTTTCTCTGAGATGTCTTTTACGTATTTCCTGCGTAGGTTCATCCCTTAGGTCCCCCCGTAGGTCCATCCTGTAGTTTAACTCCGGGGGCTCTAACTTATTTTCCGAGTAATATGAACCTACTTGGTTTGAGATTCAACTTCGACACACGAAGGAAATTCAAATGTAGAAAATTCTTATAACCGTTATTCTGTAATTCTGAGCGATCTTTCTATAATATTAAATTTCATTGCATGATGAATTATTCCACATTGTTGCTGGTAGTGCATACTGCTGCTTTTATACATTGTACATTTCATTCCGAATTTTATATCATAGCGGCATAGTGCGCTCAAATGCAGCAATTATCCCCTTCCTCATCTACATATCCTCTCTTCTTTGATTTTCTTTCACGTTCGATATGAATTTCTTCGCAAACGTCTTGCTCTGGAGGTGCGAGGGTTATGGAGCAAGGGTTCTGGGCATGAAGAGAATATGGCGGGACGACCGGAGACGAAGGGACCGCACTGCGAGGACAAGAAGTGGGAGTGGCCACGCTGGGTGTAGCGAGTGGGTATTGCCGTTGGAAGAGCGGAAGGTGGGGGCGAATGGAACGAGGAGAGCGGAATAGAGCTTGTACATGGGACATGAAGCGAGCTTTGGGCGAGCGGGGTTTGGGTGGGAGTACGCAGAGAGGATGCAAAGAGGACGAAGGGGGTTAGGAGGCGGAAGGGTGAGTGTTTTTGCAAGTGGCAGGAGGCGAGGCAGGCTCACTAGGGATGGTTCTCGGGGAAGGGGAGAGGATTTTGGAGGGGAGAGGTTGAACGAGAAAGGGACGAAACATGGAGAGGTTTTTAGGATAGGACGGGTTGGGAGGAAATATTTAAGGAGGGTAGGGGGGGAGCGAAGGGGATTTGACGGACGAACGTCGTGGAGAGCGAGAGAGGTTGGATAGTGAACTAGCGGAGAAGGGAAAGGAGGTTCAAAGGAAACGATAAGCGAGGAAACCTGGAGGAGCGAGAGGGGGAGCAGGGCTAGGGGCGTATGCGTGGGAGGGCTGTCGGAAGGTTGCGGGTGAATGGGCCGGGATGGAAAGTGGAGGAACCCCTGAGTTTTATGTAGGAAGGACGGCGGAGGGGAGCGATGGTGTGTTTGGAAGGGGGGGAGGGTTGGGAGATGTGGCCTGAGCTGCGGAGATACCGGAGTGTAGGAGGGCAGAGCGGAGTTTTGTGGGTTCCCGGGGGAAGGGAGGAGGAGGCTTGGGGTGCGGGGAAGGGGTGGGTTGTTAGGAGGCTCTGGGTAAAAGGAAAGAGAGTTGGGATGGAAGGCTCGGCAAGGGGAGGATTTTTGGAGAGGGGGTGGCCTGAAAGATTAGGGAGGGGAAAGTGCACGCGTTTGGGAGTGGCGGTAAGGAAGAGCTGGAATGACGTGTTTATGTTAAACTTAGCAGTGAGGGTGGCGATTACGAAGAGTGGGAGTTGAGGATGGGATGGGCTCTTTGAAAGGAGGTGGAGAGAGTAGCGGCGTTTTTGAGTGATGGAAGAGGTAGGAGAAGGATGGAGGGGAACGGAGATTGTGAAGAGGGTGAGTCAAATAAGACAAAGGGACAAGTGCGACTCCGGTCTTGTATGTCGATTTCTTCCCTTGCATGAACAGTTCAAAGCGAATGGGGGACAAATATTCAAGTTTTAAATTCAACTTGTGGTTGCGACACCTGATACCATAACTTGATTATTTTCCCGCGAGGAGATACCTAAGTAATTGCTGTAATGTCTTATGCAAGAACTACATGCCGCATTTGACACCTTTTCGTGATTTTAGTGACTTAAATAAGAATTATACCATTCCAGTTAAAAAATATGGAAACTTTATCAATGCTCTTGAAATCATGCCCATAAAAGTTGTGCTTCTTTCTTTTTGAAATGCAATCATACTTAATTGAACGACATGGGTGATTTGTTTTTTCTGAGATTTTATTGCTCTACGCATTGATGAGTCATGTTTATTTGGCATGCTGCTCGTTTGGTTAGATGATGGCGGAATACTCCAACTGTTTGTTTTAGTTTTCAACGCAGCAGCACCTCTTTGTCCGAATCCCCTTTGATTCCTGCAAATATTTTCATACTTGTCCATGACGAATGGGATCTTTTACTTATTTATGATTCCTGACAACATTACCAATATCACACACAGTTTATCTATTTATTTATTTATAACGTTTTCTTTTCGTAATATCTTTCTTCCCATCACTATAACCTTACCTTATTATTTTCTCAACTTAGTCGTTCCATTCCTTGTTGGTGCTCTTTTTGGATATAAGTATGTACCCGCATTTTAGAAACTGCAAATAATGCCATATTTCTTAAATCTAAGTCTAAATATGATGTAACTCTATAGATTTTTATACTGCTCCGCTCATTATCCTTAATGCTTACTTGTTCATGGGTTTGTCCATGTTTTGCTTAATAAGTATATAATTACTGCCACGACAGAACTTGCCTTTTTCTCGCAGCGGACGTTCCATGTTCTTAACGCATACTACCTAATCTCGTATCCATCCTCTCACAGTGTTCAAATTCTTGATTGTGATCACGTAGCATAGTGCTTGCGTTTCTCCTGTTAACGTTCTCATTAGGAATTCAAATTATTCTTGCATACTACTTATTCCTTCATCACTGTAACATTCTCTTGGCATAAAGACTTCGTAAGCAACTAAATTTATTTAGTATGCATTCATCTCCACCAGTACCTACTATTTTGATCTTCGCCTGTTCTGTTTCCCCTAAGCTATGTCCAATTTCTGTTTATGAACCCTGTTTTCCTCTTGAATTTATTCCCTTCAGCATTAAATTATTGTAAATTATGATTCCAGTTGTTACTTAACCCAAATCGGGTAGTTTTCTGTTTTAATTGCATTGCTAAAAAATTTATAACCTTGGGAATACATATTTGAAGCAGTTCGATTTTAAAACGACGCTAAGTATTTTTCCTGGTTAATTAAAAAGTGAAAATTTCTGAAAAATTTCGCGTGAAAACGCGACGGCAAACTATTGTATGCCGATTAATTTTACGTGTAACGTCTATGGGTTCGCGCACTCTTTCCTCTCCCTGCAACATTGTGGAGCTGCGGACGCCGTTTAGGATACGATGCACTCCGTGAAAGCTTATTGACAAGTATCTAAGGGATATTAATTCAGTTGATTTAACTTTTATTATAGTATTATTGTGGAGTACATTTATTTATTCAATTTAAAATTATTTATTCAATTCATTCAATAGTTATCGATTTTGACAACGATGACGTGAGCTTGGCACGCAGTTGTTCTCTCTCTACGGGAGCGTCAAACCCACCCCCTGGACTGAGTCTCTGAGTTTCAAGGAATCATAGTTCTATGAATTTGTGTATCATAATTAGTAGTCATATAACCCAGGTCGTTTCCGGTCACCTTTTTTGGCATCACATTTTACCTCAATGGATACTGCTTTGGTCTAGTATTTACATTTGTATCCATCTGGCAAAGACGATTCTATTAGCATTACTGTTCCATGTAAGCAGTCAATGGGGGTTATCGGAATGCTCATATTTCTTGCCGATTATATTCCCGAGAGGTTTATGAAAATAACCTAATATGTGCCCTAAAAAAAGGATTATGCAATTCATGTCTTATTAGTATTATCTTTAAATGCTGAAAATATATATCAGTATCGATTAAGTGGAGCTATTCAATTTGCCACGTCATCGGCTGTTATTAAATGAAGATCGGCTTAATACGTTATCGGTAAGTCCGTAAAATTGTAAATTTGATGAAAAAGTGTAATCTCCCTTTAGTTAATTGTAAACTTTCCATAGTTATCAATTAATCTTTTTAGACGTGGTCAATTTCATATGATATGCTACAAAATAATGAGCAAAACGTGCCCATAACTAAAGTTCTGCGTATTTTGTATCCCATGCGTACCCCTTAGACCAGATTATTAATGCATTTCCGTTAGTTGTCTTATTTTACTTTAAAATGTCGCCACTAATCACTGTGGGGTAGTTTTTGTTAAATTATTTTGTACATTTGTGGCCTTTTCATAGCTGTGCCTTTTTTGTGCTGCCTGTCTTTAAATATTACATTATGTGCAGATTAACTTAGCTATCTTAGTACACCAAAAAAGAGAAAAATTGAATTTCTGTAAGAATTTTGGTTCAGAAAGTGAAGAATATGACAAAAACTTTTGTATATTCTTTAAAATACACAAGACAATTTTAGTGGATTTAAAACAAGCTGCCTTTAAACGTGAGAAAATATATATTTCTTAGTAATTTTGTGGTTAATCTATTGTGAGCTATTTCCAGCCGCTCTAATCAGTGGTGAGTTAGAGTAGTATTAGATTAATACCGATTTAACAGGGAGTTCATTGCCACGTGCTCCATTTTGAAATGACTTGAAATACCTCTCCGTGCATTATTTGTGAGTAATTTCTGAAACCATCTTTTTTGAGTTTACACAACACATTTTGGTACCACTATCAAACAGCCAATTAAGGTACAACGCACATATTGTTTGAGTGGTATGCGGCTATTTATGAAAAAGTCAAAGACGGTAAAGATGCTAATTCTGCCTTTATCTTTGTTTCCACTCACTTTAATCCAATTTTGCGCCCGTTTACGCTCACATTCTTATTACATTGCCTCCTCAAGTAGTTAATAATCGTTTTTGTTAGCGACTGTCCCGCTTCATTGGCCATTTCGGCGAGAGCATTTAAGAAGAAAAAGGAAAAAAAATAGCCTTCACCCGCCGAGTTCCTTCTGTGGGAGGGCTCTCTGTCCTCATCCCGCCCTCTTGTTTGCCTGCTCGGCCTCTTATCTCCTCCTCTTTCCTTCCTCAGATCCTCTACTCTGCTCCAGCGACCTTTCCTCCTCTATCAAGTCCCAGACACTCGCTCCCTAACTCCCCGACTGCCGTATTTCCCACGCTAACTCAAGAGATATATCCCTTTTTATCTCCTTGGTAACGCAACTCCGACTCTACAGAACTCACACACGAGCGCGCATACACCTTTACTTTCTTTCTAAGCCCTCTTCCAACCCCCGCGTCGTCATCGCTCTCATTATTATTATTATTGTTATTACTTTAGTGTACTTTCCGCGTTTTTTCGCGATGAGCTTATTCACGTTTTGGCCGTTACCCTTACATCCCTGCCGCAGCCCATGTAAAATGTTCTCACCATTTCTGCCTTAAATATGGAAAAAAAGGTATATCGCTGTTTGCGGGTGTGTTTTTGTATGAATTTTATGCAGGTGGGCTGGGAAGGAACGGTTACTCCAAGGTTAAGAAGGGGTGGATAGTAGGGAGTCAACTACTGTGGCTGGCTGCGGGAAGAGTTCTCTTTTTTCCTTCTCCTCCTGTATGTGATGTTCTTTTTGCGTGAAAAGGTGGCAAATTATATTGCTGAAAAGAGCTTGGAAATATTTGCCGCGTTCCCTTTCGACAACGCAGGAGAACCAACGCATGCCTGCATTGCATGCTGGCGTGCTCGGGTTGCCTGAGTCTCCGGAAAAATTGTGGTGCAACAAGGGAAGCTCCCACACTAATGCAATCACCTATTCATCGCAGTATGAATAAAAAGCTCCACGTCTTGCCACCCATGAATAAAAATGAAAAGGGAAACAGTCACCGCTCTCCTTCGCACCCCTTTCCACTCTTTTCTCAATGAATGAGGCAACGAGCTAATTTTCCGATCCAACCACCCATCCCTCTGTATCGTTCCTTCAAGTTGACACTAGTTTAAAAATTTTTTTGACGGCTTTCGGCGCGCATACACGCGTGCCTCTCTTCCGCGAGAAGTTTACGTTTTCTGAAAACCAGAACGAATCGGGGCACTTTAGGGCACCGTAGCATCCTCTTTTCATTCCCAAAGCGCTTTCGCGATTTCCTGGCCTCCTTCCCCTTAAGTAATGAGCGTACAATTACATGTTCTTTTCTTTTACATCATTCAACTTCCTCAGACTTCCGACATTTTTCAGCCCCCTCCTCTTCTTTGCTTCCACAAACGTCCCCACCACAGCTCCCTTCCCTCCTTCCCCACCTCCCGTTTTCCTATTTTTCCCTTTTACGGCCCCTCGCCCCTTCCTACCAAAACTCTCATAAACTCCCTCGTTCTCTTGAAACTCTTTCATAACGGCGTCGGTTTCGCTGTATTCGTTAATTACTGGCGTATAATGGCAGCGGCGGCTGTGACGGTCGTGACATAGCCACTTTTCTCTTTTATCCCTCCCTTCTTTCCCCTTCTCCCGTACGGCCCAATGCCGCCTCCTTTCCCGAACGCCTTACAGTCTCACTCCCCTCTCGTCATCTAAAAAAAATGTCTTCTCGTTACCGGTGGCTTAGTGTTCTCTTTGTTTTAATATTTCTGTAAAGATTGTGAAGGATATGGTTAACACGTAAGATGATGCGGAATACGTAGTTGTCTAGTTGTATCTGAAATTAAATTATGTCCATAAATTTATCCTTGAAAAAACACTTCCTGCAAACCTTTTTTTTTTCTTTTTTAGATTTACAATTGTAAGATACCTTGAATATATGTACCGAGAGAAAATATGATTATAGTGGATTTAACCAATATCTTTGTCCGTCATATCGCTGACAGCTAAGGCTATATTACATCGTCTAACTAACGTTTAATTTCTAGTCCATTTATTTTCCATTGGGGTATAAAGTATGTATTAAATCTTTGTCGGGCCCTTCAAATCTCTCTAGCGGTTAACAAACAGCTAGAAAAATTATAAACATCCAATGAAGTCATATAATACCGCACACGCGTCCATGCAGTGTTGTGCCGAAAATTTCATAGTCGAATTACGAGACTGCGAATTGAGAAGCCCCCCTGTAATTAAAGATTTCTTTCTTCCCGTTAGATAAACATAAATCGATTTCTCTTTTTAAATATCCTTGATAGAAAGAGGAGAATTTATGCATTTGGGTCACAGAACTCATTCTCAAAGAATTCGCGCATTTGTTAAGTTTAAACTTAAATGCGTATTGTTTGCGATGCATTTTGGGACCTCATGAACTAGCTTTGCAACAAAATTAAAATTTTCTGTGGAGTTTCTGACGTTACTACCCCAAAGACTGGAGAAATACTCGCTTTTTAATGAGGTTGCGGCATTTGATATGCACTCTCACGTCACCCTTTTGAGTTGATTGGCAATTTTTTAAGCACAAGGCATTCAAGGGAATTTAGCCTATCAACGTTCCTATCATGTCTTCAATTTGGGGTTTTCATGCAATTCAAAATTCGAAGTAATACATCATCTTTTGTCCCCCAATGCGGGAATATATTCTCCAGCTGCTTTCCAAGTGGCGGAGAAAAGGTCTCATTTGAGCTTACACGCGTGCACTTGTGTGCGTGAACCCTCCCCCCTTCTCGGTTATTCTTTCCCATTATTTTTCCTCCCCTCCTGTGGTATTTTTCCCTCGCATTTCAAGTGGTTTTGGCGCAACAGTTCCGAGTGGAGCTGGCTGGCGGCAGAGGACTGGCGTGCTCCTTGACACGTGCACAAATTTCTCGAAAGCACGGGAAACCGACAACAAAGCAACACTCGTCCTCTTCGTTCTTTTTGCGGAGCATAGATACGTTGGCAGTCTCATGTTTTACGCATGCTAAGAATTAATGATTTCTATGTTTTGGAGTTATTTTTTCTCTGGAGTCTTTTCGTTAGATGCTACATTGTATTTTTTAAAACTACTCTTCGGCTGCTTTCTTGTCGCTCCGATAACACCTTATCGGGGAAAGTCGGATTACACTTTTCCCTAAGCAGCTTGGTAATGAATGCCAGAGCCGTGCATGCATATTTCAAGGTTTCTTTATTTTCCCAGATTCCCTCATCTGGGGTCCCTTTCTAAAGCTTTTCTTTCACTTGGAACTTTTCGCCTTGACATCATTAACTCGAGTTCTTACACAGTTGTTTTTTTAGGGCTATTAATTTTAACAAATGTAAATGGAATTCTTCGTAAGAATACATCGATAACTCCTCTTCGATGGGATAATTTATGAGTTACATGTTTTAATCCACCAATGCTATTGTGAATGCAAGCTCATGTAAGACATTTAGCTTCGAAGGAAATGTATTCAGATTTTGAATATCCTCCTACCTTAATTAGCACTAAATTAGGGAAAAGCATTGATTTCTGAATTTGTCAAGGCTCCGTGTTTTTAAATGATAATTTAACACTTTCTGCCATAAGTTGAGTTAAAATGTGAATCTTTTTGCTCTTCTTGCTGTAGTTGCTCTGATATTCTGAATGATATCGCTGAGTCATATTATTAACTCAGGTATTGTCAGCATAATTATCCTCGCATAAGGACATACGTGATAAAAAAAACTTATCTCCTACTACCTACAAGGAATAAAATATTTTAGTTTTACAAATTTTGCATAATTATTTAGCAATCTATTGCGCGATGCTTTTAATGGGAGCAGGAGTTTAATATAAGTATGAAATATTTTATTTTTACATTTTTTACATAACTATTTAGCAATCTATTGCGCGAATTTCTGATACAGGATTTGAATCAGTTCCTTCGGTTGCAATCATTAGTTCAAAACTGTCACCTCTGTTGACTGCCTGGCTAATGAGCACTCGTTTAATTACCTAGTGCTTTTCTCAGAACCACGGTATGCCTTAATGTCTAGCTTATGAACTTTCAAGAATAGTATGGAATTCACAATAATGCGTCTAATTACTTGAAATGTATTATGTTCTTACGGTTAGCTACTATTTAATATACCATTTTAGCAGTATGTGTAACTATTTTCTCGATTTCATACCGGTGCTCGGCAACCTGCCTGCTCTGCTATTCGAACCTTTTGTCATTGTGTATGTTTATATGGATGAAAAAACTGGGCCCATTCTGGAAATCTTTTTCTGTGCCACTGGATAAGGACTAGATTATGGATTCAGGTTGGCACGTTTCCACGCGAGGGATAACGCGGCCTCCGCCTTCCATTCCCCTCTCCATCCCCGCCGCCCTCCGCCCTGCTTGCTTGTCCAAGAGCGGCCATTTTGAGGAGTGTCGTGGAAGTAAGAATGGCTTGGGGAGGGGGGTGTGGGGTTTTAGGTGGAGGGGAGCTGGGGGATGGATGCAGAATGGACGAGGGAGGAGGACGGGAGGGAGGATGGGGATGAGGGTGGGCATATATACCAGGAGGCCTCTTTTGCCATGAGGGGGATGGCGTGGGCTCTTCTTGCCCTATGCTGTCGTCTGGGGAACGGAAGCCTCGCTCGTTGGAGCAGAATGAGATGCGCGTCTGTCGTAGAATTGGGAACCCAGATGTAGAGAGAAGAGACGGAGAGTGAGTGAGCATGTGAGAGGGAGAGGGAGGACGAGGGAAAAGAGGGAGTGAGGCTCACTTTAGAAGTTTAGCACTGCTCGAAATGCCAGCAGGAGAGAGAGAGGGGAAGATAAGGAAAGACGTTCTGTGTGTTACAGCGCCCTTCAACAACGCATGAATGTCACTCATGGAGCTAGGTGTTAGATGGAGCATTATCATACACTGCGGGCTTTGACTGCGGTAAAATTTGTTGGTCTCTTGTTTAAGAGCTTGGGAGGGTTTCTTCATGCCATCTTTCGGGTACGACTTTCTTGTACCTCTTCTCAGTCAATAAATCTGAAAGCGCTGCTCTCTTGCCGAAGTTCGTAATTCGTTCCATTTAGCGGCGCTTATCTTCGTACCTTACCATTTGGGCATATTTCATATTCATTTCCATGCGAAATAATTCACCTGGACCGGGAATCGAACCACGGACCTTTGGCTTTCCGGGCCACTTCGCAGACTACTACGCTACCCAGGATCCCTAATTCGCATGGCAATTTAACGAGGTTCTTGTACTGTGGAACTACCTACATCAGGGCATATGCCCGAAATTATTCTTAAATTTTACCTTTTTGTCGGTGTAAATATTTTTCTTTTACGCAAAATACACGATTTGGGTGTGGTAGTGGTAGGCATGTGATACCTATGGCACATTATTAAAAAAGAAGGTTAGTCCAGATGCGATTTCAATCTAATCCTTTTCATATCTCGTGCGGACTGAAGGCATAATTAATTAACTTCCAACTGAGAGCTAAAAAATAGCCCTCCGTAGAGTAAAAGGCACTGATGATCATTCACGTTTTCCTACTTACATTGATATTTCCATGTTGAGTTCGTGATTTATACCGCATTAATCAGTCTCCCATTACATGAATTTATTAGTAATTACACCCTGCTATTCTTTAACGCGATTACTAAAACTAAAAATGATCTGCGAGAAACCAATATCGCTTAAAACCTGTCACATTTTTTGGGGTCGATTGTATTTTGAAGACATTATTCTGATGAGTCAATAGCCAAACTATGATGAGCATGCGGTACGGTCCTAAGTCCACGATCATCGTTTAGTGGCTTGGTATAAAGTCCCAACGATGGCTAGTTTTTAGTAGCTATCCTGTTTTCACTTGGGTGTCGTTTGCATAACTCTTCAATGGCAGTGCTTACGATAACATTCTTTCTTTTCCTAACGAATTTCATCCTACTCCCAACATTATCACTTGTCCATAGCGGTGAAGACTACCTCAGCTATCAGTTACCTTTCCTAAGAAATAAAAGTTTTGCCACAACTATGGATAGAATCGTCAAAATTCTCGATCTAGAAGTTATTACCAAGTTTTCCCTCTTCGTAAGAGTTATTTTGACACTAAACTAGTTTTGCCATTAACGCTAAATCCGAGGATCATTATTTTCATGAAACAAGTCATACTTCCGTTATGCCTTAGATTTAGTACAAAGGTCTTTCTTTGTATAGCCGTCGTGTACGTAGGTGCAGAAAGTAGTAGTATGCAGCCAAAATGCGGGCTTGGAACTCTCGTACTTAACTCAAAAGATTAGAACACGTACATGCTATGGCGGGCTTTGAGGATAATTTGGTTGGTGTGGGAAGCGAGGGAATAAGACAAGTGGCGAGCAGCGTATAAACATATGTGTGTGTATATATATATATTAGAGTCATTGCTGCAGTGGGAGACTTCGAGAAGGAGTTGCAAATGCCCATGGAAATGGGATGTAGAGGGTGTATGTTCGAGTTGCCATATAATGCACTGAAAAAGTAAGTAGAAGCTCTCGCCGGGGTCGAAGAGAGAGAGAGAGAGATTTACGGACGGGAAGCAACGAAACCTGGAAAGCTCCGTTTTCTGCTCGCGCTTCACTAGTAGTGGGAGTGGCAGTCGTAGCAGGAGGCAGGCAGGCAGGCATTGCTTTGGGAACATTTGAAGAGGAAAAGGTCCTTCCCGTACCTCTCTTGCTCGCTCGCTCGCTCCTCTCTTTTATACGGTCCTCTCGGCTGTAATATCCCTTCCATTTGGGCGGGACTTTGAAGAGGGTGGAGGGGAGACAGGGAACGAAGAGAGAGAGAGAGGTGTGGCAGCCAAAGGGAGGGAGAGTGAGTAAGAGAAAGAGATGGAGAGAGGTTGAGTCTTAAGCCCCTTTCCCGTGGATACCCTCCACTCCTTTCTCTCCCAGGGCTCATTAAGCAAGCGGCGGGCTAGGGAAGAGTTTTTGGGGGTATTAGCGGCGATCCGCCCTCCTGCACCAACCAGCCCTGCCTCATTCTGAATTTCTCCCCAATCCTCCCCGTCTCCTTCCTCCCCTAATATCCCCCAACCCCTTCAAGCCTAACGCCCTAACCGGCCTCAGTCGGTAATTTTTCGGAGTTCGGGAAGAGTCGAGCGAGGGAGAGGAAACAAGCTAGGATTCCGTGACGCGAGTTCTGTTGGTGGCGGTCGGTCCTTCGGTCTCTCTCTTTTTTCTATCACTTCCTCATCGCATTCCGGTGAGGAAGAAATTTTCTATCGCCCTGCATCGTCTGGGATTGGCTCCCGCTCTGTCCTTTCCACCCTTCCAAATTCCTACCCGTCCCGTATCTTCCCGAAAATGCTATCCCTGTGGTCCCGTGTTATATTTCTTCTTCCTTGTTCACATTTCCCTCGGATCCTCCTCCCTCCTCAAACTTGGATTTCTCGCACGCCAAGCCTGCCCATGACATCCTCTCCCGAAGCACATCTCACGTTCAGGGCCACTCTGCACCTCCCTGCTCCCTCTCTTTGTATCCTTCCTCGCCCGGTCACCTTCTCAACCTCGTCATCGGCGTATCTTCCGTTAGGAATTCGATCCGCGAACCTTTAGATGTGGGCGTGTGAGTTCTTTGAGTGAGCGACTTGGGTGATGGGACATGGCAAAGGCGATTAGGTGAAAGTTTTTCCTCCTACTCAATTCCCTCCGCGTTCTGTTAATGAATTATCTGTCACGCTTCCCGACTCCTAGAACATTTCATTAGAATCACGGTGCTTTTTAAATAAGAATAAATTATAACTTGGTAAATACTTTCTTTTTTTTCTTAGATATTAAACGTGCGCAAAAGGATTTTCTTAGATATTAAACGTGCGCACAGATTATGACGTATATCAGAAAGAGATTTTTTGGATTCCATTGTCTTTTGGCCCAACAGTTTAGTGGCAGCGTAAGGCCCATGAGGAATTTGATTGTTGGAGTCCACTTACCAGATATTAGGACGTCCATGTTTACTCTTCACCCCTGGTTTCTAGAGAAATAGTACTGTCAGTTCGTACCTAGGAATGGAAAAAGATATTGCCAAAATTTGACTTGTCGACACAAAATTATTACACCTATCACACGATTTAGAAATACAGGAGTTACTATCCTGCAACTGCTCTACGTAGCTATTAAAAAGCCGCCTACCTAATGTATTCAGCTGATAAATTCAATGGCGGGAAAATAAATTGATGCTATTAGGTCTGATTCTCTTAAGATGCTGTCCTAGCCAGAGGAAGAAGATGCTGACACTTATCTGACTTACATTGTGGGGCTTAAAATTATCAATTCCCATCTATTAGTAGCTTGTCACAATGTGCTTAATGAAGGAATTCAATGTAATCGATGAATCTCAACGAACACCTCGTATGTATTTTGCTTGACTCATTGGATCTAAATAGCGTCCAGAAAAAGTGAGATTATTAATAAATATACACATAATCGATTCTTCCTTTTTTATGGTGCCTTTTCTATGGTAAGTTTCATTTTAAGAATTGTCAGATGAAAAGTTGGAAGCTGATAATTTTATATTTCTTCTATGCTATTATTTTTGTTGGTGTATATTTCAAACCTTTCTGCTAAGTTAGCGTCAAAGGACCGGTAAAATTATTTGATGAAAGGGTTAGAAAAGTATTTTTCTTATTTTGTAAGAAAAGTCAGATCCACAGTGAACTTCTTAGTATTCTTATCCACGTAGGATTATGATTCCTTTAAGGTTATTGTTGCACGTAATTTGAAAATGATAAGAGACAGCACGTTTGCAAAATTAACGACATATTGCATAGGCATATGAAAATTATCTATATAAGTTCATTTTCACAAAGTGTAATGAATTTAGCTCAGGTGTATTGAAAGGACGGCTCGTGTTAATGATTTCCCAATAAACGTGTTTGCATACAAATTTGTACAGGGGGATCAGTGACCATGTCTATGGGTGGAAAATCGCTACTTTATTGGTGGCATAAATAAATAGTCTTCCGAATGGATTAACTCTGGGACCCTGGGCTTCGATAATAACCGACTGGGGCCGTGTTTTATGGTCATTATCGCCTGCCCATTCAGGGGCAGCCTGGACTGAGGTGCGGTCCACAGAGGGTGGACATAGATTTTCTCTTGTGTTGACCCGCGCGGTCTCCCGAACATGACTCTCTCAATGCCATTGTTCGGAAATTGATGAAGAGCCCGTTCGGAGGGTCGTCGAAGGGAGTAAACAGGGAGAACCGGCCGCAAGGGTGAGATACTCTTACCAAAGTAGCGGGGTGAGATGCGTGGCGTTCGGGGACTTCGGGGACCTCCCTGACCCGCGATCGCCGGATCCGATCCCAGACATAACTGGTGATGTCCACCTCGCAAACTCCTTTCTGGGGACCTCGCATATCCCATTCGGGCACGAGCTCAAGGGGGCACGCGAGCACTCGAAAGGCAATGTGGGGAAAATCGTCGGCGTAAGGTCTGCGGGGGCAACTCGTTGGGCGGAGTTAAAAAGTGGTCACATATATCATTTTGGAAAAGGGAAAGGGTCGGCAACGGAGAGTGTATTGGAGTGACCGTAGGGTTGAAAGGGGTAGTGGACGATGGTCGGGTCTATTGGATGTGGGAGAGGGTAAGGAAAGGTTGATGGTTCAAGGAGCCAGAAAGGTTGAGGGGAGGAAGGGTCGAAGGGTTTAAATAGCGTCCACGCGCTTGGTCAGCTCACATAAGGCACTGCCGTGTACCTTATGCATTAGCGATGAGCAAATCACAATGGGCGTCTGTATAGTTTTCGGATACTGTGAGAGTGAGAGAAGAGAGGAAAGGAGTAAGGAGAGTCCATGCAGGAGCAGGTGCATTGAGGCAAAGGGGTAGGGAAGAAGGGGAGAAATGGGGAGGAAAAACGCTCTCTCTGTTCCTGTTCACGCATGCGTAGTAGCTCGTGCTGGGCACTGTCCAGCGGGGACAATTGCCGATGGACCATAGTGCTCCCTTTTGTGAGGTAATGGGAAAGTCATGCTGAAGGCAGATTGAAAGAAAGAACAGGCCATGGTCATCGGAATCGGTTTACATTGAATGGATATGCGTTTTTGAAAAGGTTTTTGTTGCCTTTGTGTGCTATTCGTTTGATTACATTGTGCGAGCATGTTAAATAGTTGTTGCCTTTTGAATTCAATTGATTTTCATGCAGCTTCGGTATACGTACAATTCACTAGCCAGAAATTACATTGGATAATAGTACTGCTGGAAACCATTTTCCTGACCCATTATAGGGTAGCCATGGATTTTCATTCCTATGAACGTAATGGAAAACACCTGCTAATAGTTTTACTGTATTTTTAGTTTGAAATTAATTCTGATAAGCGTTAAATAATATTAATATGCCATTTCGACAAAAGTGAATTAACAGATGATATTGCTTGAGTCAATTCTAGGTAATCGGAGTCACAATTTCTGAGTGGTTGCCTGACTATATCGAACATTTTAAGCCTTCCTTTGTTCAACCTACCGTCGTAAGTAGTTAATAAATTTCCCTTCAAGTAACAAATTTTTCTCATAATTTATTAAGGAAATATTAAATGTTATTGTTAGCTGGAAAGGTTAAACAAGAATCGCTGCTGTATTACTAATTTGTTAACGGTAATAATGGGCAATAGAAAAATACTACTAACTCACTAAAAATCTTCTAATATAAGTAGTCACGAAAATGTGTACAGCAAAAATAGCCGAGAAATTAGATGCAAACATTATCTGTTTCTGGTTTACGACATAGTTGGTTATCAGTTCCGCAGCCAGTCTGCCTATATCACCAAAAAGTACGTACGCTTGTTGGCTTTTCTAATTTTTTGATATCGCTGTGCATAGGACTGATGAAGGACCTAATCTACAACTACGTAATACCCTGCGAGCCACCGCGAGGGTGTGTGGCAGGGGTTGAAGATTACATGCACTACTAACATGCTTCTAATATTTCTACATTCATCTTTTATTTTTTTCCTAGTTTCAAATCCCTATGGCACTATTATCATTTAATGCCTATTAGAGAAGTTTAAATATTGTTAAAATATTGGGAAGTTACGAATTGGTAAAAAATATTTCAGTATTCTCACTTTCATTAAATTTGATTGTTGTAAAATTAAATTGTCCCGAAGTTTATCCATAAATGAGTTTTTCCATGTTTAATTAACTATAGAAAATTGTTGGAAAGTGATTGCAGGGACCAATAAAATGAACGCGGGAGTATCATGAAAGATTATTAGCGTGAATTATTCACCACTCTGATAATCTTCAGAGGATATCACCCTGGTTTATGTACAAGATTGGATGGTGGTACTTTCGTCCTTGGATAATATTTGATAATACTCGTGTTTCTTATGGTAAACTACCGATTGTGGAATTGTGGAAAACTTTCGTCCTTGGCAAATATTTGATCTACTCGTGTTTCTGATGGTTAACTACCGATTGTGGAACTGTGAAATTTTCTTGCGATTTCTTAGTGGATTTTCTGTGCTCTCCCAAAACATTTAAACGAGTTGGTGATTTTTAGTATTATATTTCTTGATTCAAGTATTATGTCAAAACCCTCTCTACAGTACGAGTTACTCTGACCTTCCATTTGCTCTACAAAACACTTAATTTTTTTCTCGAATGCCATGCACTCAAATTCAAAACGTAGGATCACACATACTGTAGAATAACTCTACTAGGAGACCCTTGCGTCTCATTTTACCCCAACCCTAAATTTCTGATAGGGCATGCGTTATTTTGCTCGTACCTCCTAAATTGTGTTCAGTTTATCATTAATTAAACACCTATATTGACATACTGCTTATATACTTATTTTCTCTATGCTTGACCTCAGAAGTAGTATTTTTCGGTGAGGCTGACTTTGCCGACTGACTGCTGACTGAAGCCGGAGAAACATATGCCCACGTTTCAAGGAAAGGAAGCTTTTCATCGTAATTTATGCTCAGATTTTTTGTTGTGAAAGATATTTAATATCTTTTCCCGCGGTATAATTATGCCTAGTGCATGAATAAGAACATAGAGCTTATGTAATATCTTAATTTAATGATCCATCATTCGCCTTGAAAATCACTACAACAAATCTGTTATATTTTATTAAGAATAATCTGAAAATGTTTAAAGTTAATGTTTTCCAGTTACCTGTCGCAAGCAGTCCTTGAATAATTCTGGCTTAGTTGTGAATTATGTGCTAAATAAACCATACAGTTAAATACTGAAGTAGAGCCATTTTAGCCAATTTCACGATGAAGTTTAAAGGTGCGGCAGTGGTGAACTTTATACATATGTCACCAAAGCCTTCTGATTCTAGAGAAAAATGTAGGCCTTAGCTATGTTATGTCACAGTGCTCTTTCTGCACCTGCCGCTTGAATTTGTATACTTTTTATGGTTGGCTTATGAGATCAGATGTTGGTATTCGAAATTACTGAAATGTTGGAAAGTTCCTCTCTTTCTCATTTTGAAACGTACCTTGGCCTTTGAAATCATGCAAGTGAAATTATCATCGTCTAAATTGAAAAGCATCTGTCATTAATCCAAATTTATGAATAATTTTCGTTTCAATTCCCTCCCCTTAGCTTGATTGAAGCTGTACACCCTATAGAGCTTCGTCTCATCATTGCAAATAAATGCATCTTCTTTTCCCTAGTGATAGTCCTGGGGCAGGGGTGTTTTCAAATATGCCGTGAATAATTTATACTTCCCTGCGAACGACCTTGATTGAAGTGCTGTACGCTATGTAGTACTTATGCTTGGTATATGAGAGAATTGAAATCTAAACATGTTATATGTTGGAGCGCATGTGAAATTGTTTCCTTGGAATACAGATCTGCTGCCGCCCTTCCGCAGGAGCGGGACTATCGACCGCGGGTGGCAGAGGAAGCAAATGCCGATATTTATGGATGCCGTGACCCCGTGTCATAGGACGCGATGCAGAGAATGAATTCTGCTTTCTAGAATTGTTAACTAAGCTTGTGATGGAACAACCAAATATCTCTACTTAAGGATGGAATTGCACTGGATGAATTATTTTCATTTCAAATACAAGGTCTAATAAATCCTGCTTCTGCGGCCTGCTTATTATTTACGGAGCGCAATTATCGATTGTAATTTCCAAGATTTTCCTGAAGGGGTTAAAGTTTTATCTCATTAATATTTCGAAAGCTCTTACGACTTGAAATTTCATTTATTAGCTGGTGGCTTTTAAAAATCAGGGGAATTATCTTAAATCCCTAATAAAAATCATATTGACGTCATTTTCTGTGGTGAATTCTAATAATTGAATGCTTTTCTCTCTGACATTTGGGATTGAATGGCGAACGATGTCGCCACTTAGAAATCATGCTTTAGATGAACTGCTAATTTTAGAGTTCGATGATTCCTCTATAGTTCACTTTCGGTGATGGGAGCGGAGGCCAATACGGCTGGACGGAATGCTTTCCTATTTGACGAAACACATTTCTGTATGCGATCTGTGGCTTCTTGGAAAATGACTCTTGCCATGTGTTTTCATCTACATTTCCCGAGATGTTATATATTTTATACCGTCGTCTGAATTCAATAGCGCAAAACTTTTATTAATGATTGCTGAAAGAAAATCCTGTACATGAAGACATTGCATCGGAAATGAATGGCTCCCTATTGGAAGAGTGCTAATAACGGCCTTTATGAGTAATCCTATATTAGGTGTGGATATATTATTGTTCATCAAGTGTTGAATAAGGCGTTTTGTTTTAACCCTGTGCAAGTGCAAGAGAAAATTGAAATGTGTGGCAGTATTACGCAAAATAAAATTTTTTATGGGTCTTACGATCGATTTAAATAATTTAACCACCACAGCCTTTTTCTGCCAATTAATTTTCGGTTGTCCTCAATGTTTGCCTTATATTTATGTAAGGCCATTTCCAACCCTACATTTAGCCATTGCATGAAATGGCAAAAGATCTCCTGGTCATCGACATGCCCACTGGACATTCTTTCCGCATATAAATATTGCACAGAAATATTGTACTTATGCTTAGAATTTTCTGTGATATATATGATGGAGCGAAGACATACTATCATACTATCAGCCGTTAACATATAATTTGTGTTTGTTTATTAGCCTCTAAATGATTTCGCTGTATGTTCCCTAAGCAAACACGCTCTATGACGCAAATATTGTTTTATGATTAGGTTTTTCTGTGATATATATGATGATTCAATGAAGCTACTCAATCAGCCGCGTAACATATATTTTGTGTTTGTTTATTAGCCGCTAAATCATTTCGATGTAGGTATGGGTCCCCTAAGCAAACACGTTCTATCACGTACATTCATCAATAAATATTCACTTCTGCTGCATATTCATTTGAGAAATATTAGCAAATAGGCTGCAAGGAATTCATATGTTATTCTTGAAGGAAAGTAATTCATATTCAATTCGGATAAGTACTTTAAAACGTAGCTCAATATAGTCAACACTCTTTGCTCTAATTTTAATTAATTTTAGTAACAGGACTGAGGACTGCGGTCGAATAAAAGTGCTCAGGTTTTAAAGTTAAGTCAACCTTAATGCAATGGCTTAAATATGCGGAAATGTTGAAATAGGTACATTTATCAGTATTCAAAAGTTAATTACAGTCCCTTAACGTTAATGTAATATTGATATTACTGTTAGTGTTAGTGTAATGGAGGAAAAACCCAAAGGAGGATGACTGATTTGCTGGCGAAGCGTGGGATGGACAATGCATGGATAATTATCATCAGGAAGGACATTAGCTGCTTTTCACTTGGTAGTCGGCTGCCATTACCGTCCATCATTTCTTGAAAAGAGCTTTAGCCTTCTAATTTTCATTTCCGATGCGTTTACACTGGCTGTGCGAGAGAGAAAAAGCAGGTTTATAGAGTTTTGGACTTTTCTGAAGGACCGCCGCGTCGACGTGGGCATTAGCTGCAGGGAGGGGAGGCGTGGAATGTGCATGGAGGTCGTTACGTTGGGATGGCGGGCGCGCGTCGTCCGGGCGTTCCCCTCCGCCTCGGACGGGAGATCGGGCGTCGGGGCGCCCGGCTCGTGCGCGCGCCCGTATTGCGCGGCGGCGGCCGAGTCCCCTGGTCCGGCGTCCGAGAGGGAGGAGGGGGAGAGGCGTGGCCGAACTGAGAGGTCCACGAAGGGACCAGGGGCCTCAACTCCCTCCCTCCTCTCCCCCCATCCTCCCCTGCCGCCTCCTCAACCCCCTTCTCCCCCCCCCCATTCCCCCGCTGCCCCTTACGTTTCGGGGGATTGATCCGCTGCCGCCGTCTTCCGATTTTCTCTCCCTCTCTCTCTTATGCTCGGTCCGCCATTTTGAAGGGGGACCTGCGCGTCTACCCCTCTCTGCCCCCGTCTCAGAGGTGTTTCCCCCCCCTCTGCTCTGATCTCGTCCATCTCCCCTTTTTGGACCTCCCCGTCTGCCGCCGCCCCCGTAGAGATGGCCACGGAGAGTGAGCGGCCAACGCCCGAGAGGTGCGAGATGGAAGAGATCCCCTACGCCCGAACTACCCTTCCAGGCTGAAGTTGGCCTGCTGGGTATGCGTTGACTTATCTCGCTTGAGTAGTTCTCGCTGAATCGGTTATCGAACCTGATGGGAATCAATTCCTCTGCAATCTCAGTTGGCTACTCAAAAAAATTGATTCGGTCAAAGGTCGCTAAAATAATGAGTGACAGAATTTCACGTCATTAGTTATACTCACATATTCATTGGCAACAGTTTCATGAGAAATCATGTTTAACGAAACATCTTACTGTCAATATACACAATGAATATCAGTAGTTTAAGCGCTATATTTTCCATGAAAAATGTCTTCTACTTCTACACGAATAACAAGCTACCATTAATCTTGCGAAGGCTCAAAAGCAATGAAGTATTGATATCTTGTTTTACTAGATGGAATTATCCAGTCACAAGATAATTATTTATAGCGTATAAATTGACAGAATGCTATTAAAACTTTGAAATTTATGGGTGAAGTTTATTCAAGAAAATAAGTAAACCTACTGTGGGTTTCATCGCCAATCGTATAGAAATGACAACAACTCATTGTAATTCATGGCAATTAACAACAAACTCTTTCATGTCCTCATCACTGAAAATAAATATCCCAATCTCTGGTAATAAGTTTTGTTTAAGAGTATAGAAAATATACTATCAGTAATTTTTTAATTAGGTTGCCAGTATAATATCTCACAGTCTATATTCATTGTGTGAGTGATTTTGTGCCCGAAATTCGTGAATTTTGTGCTCTTATTTAAGTAATAATCCTTTATGCGTTCATAATAAGAATATTTGGTGTCATGACATTAACTTTTTCTGTGCCTGAAGCATGGGTTTTGGCCAGAGAACTGTTCAATGTTGTCAGAGAAAACGTTATTCTCAGAATCGGGGCAGATTATGAGGAAATAACTGTGTTCTTTCTCATTTTTTTATAGGTGCTGCACATGTATGATAATAATGAATCAACATTATATCTTAATTGCATACAATCCATAACGAAATGGTATGGAGGGTGACGGCAGAGTTAAATCGGTGAGTGTTAATAAAAGTCCTGTAAATCTTCGTTTGAGGGAATCAATCTTGAGTTACGGCTTTAGATGTTGGTGTCACGACACCTGAAATGATAGCAGCTCAGTTTTTTCTTGAAATGAATCAACATCATGCAAAGACAATGCGAGTGTATATCGAGAAAACTGGAAGTGTACCTTTTTGTTATATCGCTGCATGTGCATGCGATATTATCTGGTCCTGCTAAATTTTGTGCAAACATTCAGTTCCCTGATGCTTCCTCATTAAGAGGATTTTCATTTGTATTTTCTCTTATTTATTTTTAAACATGACAGTCATACTTCCATTTCTAGAAAATTTTATGCCTCAATAGACCGTGGAAAGATTTATATTCCGTTGTCAACAGAATGCTAAACTCGGCGTGAATTAAGCCCAAACCAGAAATAATCATCAAATATCTTGTATTATCTACAGCTTTAACGCTTGAAAATCCTGCATTATACAATGAACCTTCTTACTCATACTCTTTAATGATGGCATAGAAATATTTTTAATGGAAAAGAAATGAGGTATAAATCGTAAATTAATGGTTAGAAGGTGGAATTTCAGCCTGTAGAATCATGTCCACTGACTTAGAAACTGATCCTGGGTGTCATAATGCTTTATGCCTACTTTAGATTTCTGCCAGAAATAACAATAGATCATTTTATCACTCAATTCAAATAACACTATAGGGAATTTACGGTTAATGGAAAATGTAAATTAGTTAGTGAATATACGTAGAATAAGTTGCATGTGTAGTTATTGAAATGAAATTAATATAATTTGGTCACAACTTTTTTTGTTTTCTAGTGGGCTCTTGTGGTTATATTATTGAAATAATGACATATTTACGCCAAAGTATGAGAATAGGATGAGAATTAAATAGGAAAATCTCGGTTTGAATTATCCTTTTTGTGTATCGCCGCTCAAGCCTAATAAAGTTTTCTTCTTCCTTTTTAAGGGAATTCTCTTATCTCAGTCTTGAAGTAGTAATTAGTGAAAGAATTAAATCTGCCCTCGAGGAAGATATGAAAGAAGGGAGCCTCGGAGAACTTCCTTCCTCCGCAGTCTACCCAAAACGCTTCGTCTTACTTCCATCCTGAATAATTGAAAAAGAGCATCGTCATCCGCATCAGCATTTAATACGGATCGGATGTTCAATCAAGTTTTAAAGTCATACCGCGACGACACCTCCAGCTGCCTCACCCCCTACCCTCCCAATCAGAAAATAATGAATATTTACCCCTTCTGTATCCCTACTCTCTTTCCCTCAAAACAAACCTCGTCTCTCGGCTCCGTTAATAGAAAAACTGGTAAATTGAATAATCATCTCGGGGTATTTGGGACGAAGTTCAGGAGGAAGTCGAGAATAAAAAAAATACCCTCTCTCTTTTCCACGACGAGACTGAAAGTGAAGGAGGGGTGAGTTAGGTGGTGAAAATTCCTCGTTGAACAGTAGCCGCGGGGGAATCAAGCAGTGCGGCTAAATATATTCACAAGTTTCATTAGCTGGGCCTGGGTGCATAACATGCTCTCTCCGAAATCGGCAGATTTATTTCGTCTTACTCTTTGATTTTCTCCTACTCACTTGTTATGAGTCCAACCTGTCACAAAATTCTTCTCTGCGTAAAGTCACCGCCATGAATTACCTGACATCCTAATCATCTTTTCTCTATTCATCTTTCATTCCAAATATTGTTGAAAATATAACTTTATTTTAGATAGCCTATTAACTACTTGGAAGTAGCTTGGATACTACGGTTGATCTTTTTTTATCGATAGTCATTAGTGAATGTGTCAGGAATTCTTCTCAAACTTTAGAGTATACCTTTGAAAATGCAGACAAAGTGCACTGTACATGCAAGTGGTGAACACTGTTTAAAAGGGATATTTTAAAACTCTCATTATTACTTGTCATTGAGGAGGGATATTTAATATTTTTATCAATGAAAATTTTATCGATAGTCATTAGTGAATGTGTCAGGAATTCTTCTCAAACTTTAGAGTATACCTTTGCAGACTAAGTGCACTGTACATGCAAGTGGTAAACACTGTTTAAAAGGGATATATTAAAACTCTCATTATGACTTGTCATTGAGGAAGGATATTTAATATTTTTATCAATGAAAATTTTATCGATAGACATTAGTGAATGTGTCAGGAATTCTTCTCAAACTTTAGAGTATACCTTTGCAGACTAAGTGCACTGTACATGCAAGTGGTAAACACTGTTTAAAAGGGATATATTAAAACTCTCATTATGACTTGTTATTGAGAAAGGATATTTAATATTTTTATCAATGAAACTAACTAAAAAGAGGCCCCATGGGGATTTTATAATCTACTTTGCAAGACCTGGATAAACACTTTAAATATGCCGGCATTGATAGGCAAATCTAGGAAATATTATATTAATGTAAGCCAAAATTACCTGCAGCCCTCAGGTTCGGTGCTCCAGATAGCAAGTTTCAAGTTTGAAGTTAACTAATACTTTACAGACAACAAAGATTATTGTTTTATGATGAGGTTGTGCACTTGAGAATATTATTGAAGCGTAACAAAAGCATGACAGAGACTCGACTGATTCACTCATCCTTTTCAAAACAAGAGATTTAAAGTGTTGAAGATAAAAAAGCAGATTTTTTAATCGTGTTTACATTTTCTTCGCGCTTCTTAAAACAATTATTTTCATTAACACTATACTTTGCGAACCCTTTTTCTAATCACACAACGAGGCATTATCTCATTGATAATCTGTCATCCTAACTTTTTTCAAGGCACCATATGTATTAGGCCTCGTGGTGGTTGCTTTCGGTGTCAGGGGCAAGGAATTGACATGTCAATAAATATGAATGAATGAATATGAATAATAAAGTTGTAGTGCGAAGGACCTCCATTTAGTCATATTCCTCCTTTGATATTGATATTAGGGTGCCATGATTGTAGCTCATAGACATACACGAAAAAATATATTTCTGTGAAACGTTATATACTTCTAGTGATATTTTATGTGCTAGAAAACCAACTTCGCCATCGTTGTTGTTGTGTGGAACGAAAGTATGTATCATACTGAATTATTTTCGGAATTCTTTGAATATAGTTTCATTAACCGGCAGAATTTTACTTAGCCATATTTAGTGAGACTCATCTGTAAGCTTTGCGATCGTGATAATGCATCTGATAGTATTTTATGTGGGTAAATTTGACGCCCTTAAATTCTGCAATTGTTTGCTGGGTTTGGTGTAAAATTCGGTGAATTACATACTTGGAATGGCAAATTTTTGACTGGGACACTATTCAAGTGATATTTAGTGATGTCTTCAAAGTGCGTGTTTGTTTTATTTATAGTCTTCACTGTCAGGAATCCTCATTTTTCTTCTCTAAGTACGTGGCTAAAGGATATCACTCATCACCTAGGCCGGATAGTGTAGTGCATTCGTGATTTCATGCGTTGAATTTGAAATGCGGTGAATGCGATGAAAACCTGACAGTAGTAGGCTTGCTTGTCTTTTTAATATGGGTTAGAGTATCGCAGTAATTTCAGTAAATGTTCTCCACGAGCTTTTTCACCTCAGGACATCCGTATCCAGTAGAAAGAACTAGAAAGAAGTTGTTAGTGAGAGCGTCTACAAAAGATTGATAATGGCAAGCGAGTCATATAAATCATGACCACCAGCATTGGATGACAGAAATCTTTACCGAGAAGGAGTTGCGTGAGGGGTTAGCAGGGAATTGGCGGGAGGAGGGGAGAAGGCGGCGAAGGACATGAGTGAACACAAAAGGAAAGCCAACCAGATGCGAGTGAGTATAAACGGGATGGAAGGGCAAAGAGGTGGGGAAGGATAGGGAAACAAGCGGACAGAGGAGGTAAGCGACTTGCGGGAGATACAAGAATAATAAAAAGGAAGAGTTTAAGAAAAGTATTCCTCGGGCGCGCGCCAACATCCTCCCTCTCTCTCTTTTACACACACACACGAACTCTGTGGAGTTTTTTTTTCCTTTTTCCCCGCCGCTCTCCTGAGAGGACGCTTGGTTTTCCAACCACGCGCCCCGCCGAGTTCTCCAGACACATATTTCCTGAGTCAGCCAAGCCATTGCCACAGAACTCTCTCCCTTACACAGCTACATCTCCTCCTGCCTCCTTCGACCCAGACATTTCTTCCTCCCTCTCTCTTGCCAACAGGATATCGATGCTCTCCTTGTACTCATGTCTCTGTTGTTCTACCTGTAACCCATTTCACGACCTTTGTCATCCTAGATATGTTATCGCTTAACTCACATCATTCCTCCACTATTTTTCCCCGTATACCACCCTTACACCCAACCCTTAAGTCTAAATACTCCTTTCTATTTCATTCCATTTCACCAGCCTTACGAGCTTAAATACTGCTTTCCTTTATATTTTCTAGTAGGCATTAAATTTCACTTTTACCTATCGACGCCTTGTATTTTCCTTCTTAATCATAATTTATTTAGACAAAACATCGATATTATTGATTCCCATTTTCATATCCTCTGCATTGCATTTAATTGATTAATTTCCATTTCTTTATGCATATTGAACCCACTTCAATGTTGTTTTCACTCTGATAGATATCCAGACTTGTCATTCTTCATTTGAAATCTATTGGCGCATTCATCGACGCACTCATCCCTCTATGGTAATAGACTCTCTCTTCCTTGGAAAATTTTGCATTTGAGTTAATCAGTTACATGAAATCTGATTACTCCTGTTCCATCCATGATTTCTTGATTGGAATCAATTTTGCTTAAGCTTTGTGAAAATTATCCCGTTCTGAAAACGATTTGTGTTGTTTTTTTGGTTATTCAGTCAATGAAAACAATAGGACGTAGACGTAAACTGAGGTTAGAAATCAGGTCATTAGTTGGTTCGTTTTCGGATACATAACCTATACAGAGTATACATAAAAATGTCTGATTTCATCAAATTCAAATCCATTTTTATATTATTTTACATTTATTGCGTAACCCTATGACAAAAGCCTATTATGTCCCGCCGACTTAGGGATCCTATTTCATAATAGTTAAAACTGACTTAACCAAATAGACTAAATCAAAAAGGGAATGGTAACCGAATAGAGTTACCATTTCCATCTGTATGTCTGTCTCATCAGTTGTAATTTACGGACAGGTTTCGAATTACGGCCCTTGAAGACGTGAAATACCTCGCTACATTTTCCATTCGCTTTCCTTGCGGTCTAGTTGGTATTGAATTACTCTTTCAGTGTCGGTCGGTCGGCAATTTCAGTCGGTCAACATCGCAGATACTATATTAATAGTCAGCTTTAACCTAGTAGGAATAATTTTGCAGGCTCAATTCACTTACCATTTCGTCAAAATTTCATAAAGTTATTCGTTTACGAATAATTTCATTCTTAGCATTAGTAAGTCAAAGAAGATCTTTTCATTTTGTAAAGGAACAATCACGTATGGAGTGTCAAGGCTAAACATTTTTTTCGTAATATCAACGGCTTTTCGGATTTAGTTACCCTCTGCGTTATTATCCCCCACTGCCTAAACCAGTCTAAGGGAGAAAAGTTGAAAAGTGCGTAAAATTATAAATTACTTAACTTGCTGTCGTTTCTAAATTCAGAAAAATCGTTCGCCCATGATGAAGTAAAGCTTTATTCCATCATTACCCCTGCTGTGGTATGAATGTGTTCTGGTAATACAATGAAATGTTTCATTTCATTGTATAGTGGATTTAGCTCTAGTATTTTCTTCACAGGCATTCGTATTTTTTTTTCTTCATTTTCATGGGCCATGTTTTGTGAAGTGAAACATAATCGAACTAAAATGTCATCATATTGGGACAGAGCTGGACGGCGGGGATGACTGCTTTCAATACTTCATAACGTGTCAGCCTGATTTAATATGATAAATTTATTCTGCTAAAGATTTGCATGTTTGTAAGCTCGTAACTCTCACCTCAAAGAACTTCTGAACTTTTTGAGTGTCGCCCTGTCCTCTTATCGCGGATGTCTACCTCCTCTGTTTTTGTTTCGCATTTCTCCTTCTTCCGACTACACCATCCTTGAATTTTTTTTCTTTTCCTTTAATAACCCCTCTCCCTACCATCATCGTCTTCTCATTCAGCCGCAGCTACGCCTCGGAAAACTCCTTTCCCCCCCACCACTACCACTTCCATTATAGCTCCTCAGTCTTTCATTCTTAAAGAGGCGAAAGCGAAGGCGCTGGATGGGGCAAGGGGAAGGGGGTCGGCTCGTGGGGGGGGGGAAGGCGTTAAGGAGGTTCTGCAGGAAGTGAGAGGGAGTGTGGAAAAAGGGGATTGGGGGAGAGGGTAAGGGGGAAGTTGGAAGGGGTAAAGTACACACACTTCCTCCCCACTCTTCTTTTCCCCTCCACCACTTAAACACTCCCTCCCCCGACCCCACTTTTATAACTCCCGATGACTTAAACTGCTAAAGAGCTAAATAGGGGAAATGATGGAATCCGACCTTCGAATGGATAATAAGAAAAGGCAGATTTTCTTTTCTCATTGGTGAGCTTTTGTATAGAAAGAGCGAAAGAGAATGAGTGGGCTCGAGTAGTTTTCCTTCTTCGTCTCACCGGCCGCCTCCCTTTCCTTTGACCTACTCCGCTTTATCTCTCACTTTTCTCTTCCAACATTGTTTTAAGAGACCTATATTTTTGTGATTCGGGATCATTGTATGGCCAGGAGGTTTATTTTCCTACTGTTTTAACGCCTCCGACACTTGTTGGAATGCTTAAAGGTACGGCGAACTTTTTCTCCGAAACTTTTAATTGCTTCTGAACGTGTGAAGCTGATTTCCTCCGATTAAAGGTTTAAAGTATTATTGTTCTTAATCTCATTTCGAAGTTGCATTCAAGGGTGCAGTTGCATTGATGGAGACCATTAGCTGTATGCGTATGTTTTTGTTAATTTAAGGTTAACTACTCAATGCTAAGAGGAGGATTGATTTTGCCTATTTAAGTGGTGGTGGTCAGAAGATATTGATATTTCCCTATAATTTAGTCATTTTGCATTTTTTCAGACTCTTTACAAGTTAAATAATTAGTAGCTTAATTGGGAAATTCGGTTATCAACCACAAGTACACACGCCCCCGGACTCAGCGTGATGTTTAAATATTACGGGACTGACATTACACTCGCTGAATCTGAAGCAGATAATAATGACCTCAGCAACAATCCGAAGGGCAGAATTCAATTTAACGAACCAGCATACATTAAATAGGCGTTGAACCATTGGCATGCTGCGCTTAAGCTAATAAGCTTGAAATCCAGGACCACATTACGATCCACGGATTGATTTCTCAAGGGAGGATTGTCGACTGCGACCGGTATGCGGAAGATCGGTGTAAAACTTCCTTTGCATGACGAAAACATTTTTGCTTACTAGAGATTTTTGCTCACCCGCAATGCTTTCCTGGGAGCCGACACCTCAGCTTACGCCCGTTGCAGTCTCCGGCTCCGTCCTTCGACATGCCTGGCGCACTGCTTTGCATCCCCGGATCCTCCGCCAACGTAGCTGGGTAGGGCAGAGCCGCACGTAACCCTCCGGCGGATGGAAGTGCAACCGCGAGTGAGTGAGAATGAATACTGGTCCTCCCAAAAAATTCCCACCTAGGTCCTCTAAACCCTTTTCTGGTACCCCTCCAACGTCCCTCCCCCACCACCTCCCTCCCTTCTGCCAACCCCCTGCGTCTGCTGCTATACATCCATCTGCATCTTTCCAATGCCACTCAACTCGTTCACCACCTCTGGTTCCCGCTCCTCATCCTACTCTTCGCCCCCACCTCCCGTATTCCTAGGGTTCGGCCGAATGTCATGGCCTCACACCCTGCCCCTATATAACTCAAGTTCCCTCCCCAACCCACTGCCCTATCCCGACCTGGTATACCGTTACCCGATGCCTATTCATCAGCTGCATAGGCTCCGGAGACGTACAAGAGGGTGAAGTGAGGCAGGTCAGTCAGCCACTCCCCTGCCGACACCCCTTTTAGTCCTCTCCACCCCTACCTCCCTTTCCACTCCTCTGATCTTCCTCTACCACACCCTTTTTCCTCACTCTCCCCCCACCCCCATGAGAAAAAACGTGGCACAATTCATTCTTCTCGAACCCTTTTCTTACCAACCTTCGCTCTCACACACAATCCCCTCATTCCCCCTTCCATTTTCCTACCCTTTTCACCTTACCGGAGGCTCCGTCCGCGAGACCGCCCCTTATCTTTTTAGAACCCTTATATTCTGAACCCCTTCGATCACCCCTTTGAACACAGCTAACTCTTCGTATCCCTACTTTCTCAGTACCAGTCATTTTCCACCCTGAGATGCGTTCTTTTTTAGGGGTCCTCTCATTTCCTTATCTTTTATTTCTGGATTTGGATGATCTTTATCCACTAGCTATCCTTACCCTTGGCAAGTATTATTTTTTGAGATCTGACTAGGAGCATATGGTAAAAGGTAAAATTTTGATTCCATAGCTCAGATTTAAATATTTTTTTGACGCGTGGTGGCTTAGCCAGCATGTATAGTTCAGGGAACTTGCCGGCTGGAACACAAATTCAATATCCTCCTTGGGCTCTCCTTGATAGTATTTTTACTCCTCCTAGATTCGAGAAAATTTGTGGTCTGCTCCACCGACAAAGAAGAGATTATTAGCTCCAGGGGAAACTTTGTTCGAAGAAAATTGGGTATCAGTTAGGGGTTACAATAAAAATGGTTATAATATTATGAAAAAAATTTTATTGTCATTTATTTTGCTATAAATATGAAACTCTTTCTAAATAGTCTATTCCCATGGATGAAGCCATTTTTGATCATTAAGGTAAAGTTGAAGTGTTGTAGAACGTATTGCGTACTTGAAAAATTTTGCCTCGGCATAAACTAAAACGTTTGGCACATTTTACTAGATATTAGGTGTGTGCATTTAAATAGCTGCCAAGCTGAAATTTCATTCTCTTTGACTAAAGAGTAGGTGTACACCTTCCGATTTAAAAGCAAGTTTTTCAAGATTATTTTTTGCAATTGCTCGTAATTTCCGTCGTGCTTACGACTAAAGTCTTTCTCAATGCGCACTGATAGGTAATTTTTCAGAACGAATACGTAGAATAAAATTTTTGGTTTTCCTTTTTATTTTGATTTACCTGTACATTCGTTAATTGTCCTTAAAATGAATTGGTGTTCCTTGCGGGTGTTATTTTCGTTTTCAAATTTATACACTATCCTGAAGTTCATTTTAATGCTTCATTTCTTAATAAATGCTATTCTGCCATTCCTTATTTATGGCCCAATCCAGTGTATTCACGCTCCAGTTTTTACTTTCTAATATCGAAAAGAAAATTATGTAAATCAGGCTGTGGTTCTTATTTTCACCCCGGATCGCACTAAGAAATTATAAATTGATAGTTATTTTCCTCAAAATATTAATTCCCCATTTACCATGTTCTACGATAATTGTTTTCAACGTTTGAAAATTGAACCCTTTTGTAAACGAAATCATTATGCATACACGATATTTTTACTCATTGCTACCTGAAAATTATACTTTCTCTGGTCACGCAGGCTGATACTAATACTCAATGTGTCCTTTTTTTCATAACATACTGTATATATTGCCTTTGAGGTAACCTCATTAAGTTTTTCTCGGGCTAATCGGTGCTAATTTATCTGACACCTCCATCTAGCCCCCAGAAATCCCGCTATTTCGCATCCCTTCTGAACTTTCTATAAAAACGCCGCGGACCGAAGGCTGAAAGAAGGGCTGGGGCCCTTTTGAAATGTGAGGTGGTGAGTCTGAAAGGAAACCTGGAAAAATATTTTTTTATCCTAGATGTGAACTTAAGATAATAGCGTCATACTTTTTGGAACATTTTGAGACGCTTTTCTAACCTGAGACTACACCAAAGTTAGGCGTTTTTAGACAACCTATGATGCGCGAAATTACTTTTTCGCCTTTGAACGAATTTGAAACCTGGGAGATTGTGAAAGTTAAAGTCAGCACACTTAAGGTTTTCACTTACGTCTTGTTGATCAATGATTGATGTAATATGATTTTTTTAATTTTTGTGAAAGCGTCTTAAAAGTTACGTTTCTACTTTTTTCACTAGCAACTCTGTACATGGGCCATATATAAAAATTGTAGAAATAAATTTCAATACAATTCCATTATTGAATTTACTGTCAATTTAGTGTGTGTATATGAACAATTGTTTTAGTCAGATATTAAGTTATATACTAACCCCTCCGCGCTTCTAGCAGGAAATGCAGTGCCTGAATACCTCGATTTTCCTCCAGTCTCACTTGATACCGCAAAGATTCCATCCTACAAATAACCCAACACTGTAACTCATAAAATTTTTCGGTTTTTGTCACAATAATTACTCTTCTTTGAGTGACGTATGTTCAGTTCCCGCCACGAGATTGTGTTTGGAAAAATTGTGCAGATAACTTCATACGTGTTCTTTTTATTAAATCATGCCACTTTAAATCTTTTCCCATTTTGTTACTAAAATCCAAGACTTTCGTGGCATCCTAATGCTTGAAGCAATCATTGAGATATCATTAGAACACAGCAAACGCATTTAAGAAATAATACAGATATTTTCTTGCCTCTTGTTACCTGCCTGATGGAGGTTGATACTGTATTTTGGGAGATATTATGATTGCTTTGAATCTAAGGGGACATAATTGTGAAAAATGACATCCACATATTTGATAGAAAATCCACTGCAGCTCTATGTTTATTTATCAATTACCCTGCCCGGAGATTTCACCCATATAAAACCCTGTCGAAGAATATCTTTGCTACTGTTACGGTACCCGAAGTTGGCTGTTCAAACACGTACCTTGTTTAAATATCCAAAATCACGGAAACTCTTGTGGCCTGTTAAAGACTTATAGTGGTGGTTGAACTTTTCGCTCACACTTTAGCACTGAGGGAACTGTGAGACGGGAGACTCGATTCTCCAGAAGCACAACTGCATGTACAACAGCCTCGGCGGAAACTGAACCTTAAATAAGAGGAGGAAACCCCGGTGGCTACGCATTTACATGTCGACATTGTGAGTGTTTTTTGCGGGAAGGTCGGTCGCTTCCATTCGGATAGGATGGGGAGGTGTAACAAGGGTAGACAGGGAGACTTGGGCCTGGGTGTCGGGGAAGGAGGAGCTACGGGTGGGTTAAAGGGAGAACCGTGTCACGGAGCGTTGTGGGGGGTGATTTTTTTGGTCGTGCGTTGAAAAGAGAAGTTCCCTGCGCTGGGTGCACGCTCCGATCTCAGGCTCTGTCGAGAGGCTTTCGGAAGGGAGTAGTCGTATGCGTACGAAAGTGCGAAACAAAATTTCATGCGGCGGATGTTCCCTCTTTTCTGATGACACGCTGCGTGCGAAAACCAAACAGAAGAGAACCTGAGAGAAACTGCGTTAAGCTCTTGGTTAAATAGTAATGTGCAATAATAATACCGTTATATGAGATAGGCGATGCTAAACGCTCTGACGCTTCATTACTCATAGGAAAGTGATTTAGGAAAATTGAAATGCTTCTAAAAGTACTGTCTCAGTTGTGATATGGCCCTTTATATTTAAAACAATTATTGTCTCTTTTTATACCTTGTAGTAAATATGAACCAATATCCTAAGTAAAGACCTAAACCTAGAAACAATGACATCCAGCCGAGAAAAAACTTAACGTAGCTACCCGCTGCAATGCACGATAGCAAAATTTACATTTGAAAAATATCTAGAATTTACTTCCAAACCCGGTCAAGATGAATGATTATTTTTTTTGTAAAATTCAGCTAGTACAAAAAAATAGAGCGTAAATGTTGGAAGACACCTTGTGTAATCGATTTTTTCACGACTTTGACGAACTACAATTGTGTTTACAAAAAACATATTATTTACAAACCACAAACCACAATAAAAAGAGTTAAATACATCGATTTTCAACATGCAATTCCACAAAGTTACTAGCAAACTAATTTTATTTAAACTTGTGTAATGTTTTTGGTTGAAAATTCGCCCACTCTACAAAAATTCTACTTGCCATCCCATCCCAAGATTGTACTATCAATCAAACGTGTTTCAGATCCATTGAAGTTGACAACTTTTTTCTATTTATTAATTTAATATCGCTACCTCACTTATTTAGAGATATGCACGATTCATGCCAGTGTACTTGATTTAGGCATAAAACTTTTTTCCGCAATTGTTTATAATGCGTTATTCAGTGCTATTCCAAATACTTTTTATTTGGATGGTGCAATCATTAAATTTTTTCTGTCGATTGAACTTCAACTACCAAAAATATTGCTTTGGGAAAATTTTTCTGCTTTTTTATATTTTAAATTAGATTTATTCTGGACCAAATTTTATACATAACGCATATTGGAAGCGTAAATGATTAATAGACAGTCCGATGAAAACTGATCGCGAAATGAGATACGCTTTCGATCAAAAATATTATCGTGGAAATAAATCTCGTGCTCTTGTCTGGCCGAGGAGTAAGGCAGTGGTGCCATCCTGCCTGCATTGAAAAGAAAATAACCATCGAACTCTATTGAAGAAATAGGAGTGAAAGGGGGGATGGTGGAGGTAGATAACAGGGAATGGGGTGGCAACGCCTGCGTCTAGGCTATTCTACATGTCTATGGGGCCGCTTTGGGTGGCAGCGGTCTGGTTGACAAGTAGAAAAAAATTATATACATATAAAAAAGGACCTTCCGCGAGAATGGGGAGTAGCAAAACGAGGAGAGAGGCGGGAAGGAAGGGAATCCTCTGATGCGTCCCACAGAGCAGGGGCCACACCCTATATACCCACCCTTTTTCACCCCTCCTCTCTGCTCGTAACCTCTACACCACTGTCTCGGCTTTCTAAAGGAAAAACACCCCTTTTTGCGACCTTCCCGACCGACCACTCCCTCCCTACCCCTCGCGTCTTTCTTTTTTTTTCTCCTACCGACCCTCAACCCTTTTCCTCCGTCGGCGTCCCAGGGCGTGCCCCTCACTCCGTGCCAAGGAAAGCCTCTGAACCTCACCCTCCCCGTGCCCCCGTGATGCCAACCTTCAACCCTTTTTTGACGGGGGAGGAGGGGAGCGCAAAGGTGTGACGACCCATTATGTATTCAAAAGTTTTTTATGCTTGAGTCTCCATGTATTGGTAGGAGAGGGAGAGGGGTGGAGGAGAGATTGTCCCCAATGTCCCACCCGAGCTTCGCGTACCCTTCCCTCCACCCTCCTTACCATGTCAGTCCTTTGAGCATCCCCAAAAACCCCTGCCCATCCCCTTTACCCCTTCGAATGTCGCTTCTCTACCAATATATATCTCCCCATCCCTACAGACCTTGCGTCCGCTTATGCATATCCCCCTCGCTTCCACTACGAGCCCCACCCTATTCGATCTTTTCCTTCTTCTCAAACCCCTGCCCACCAAATACTCCCCCCACCTCTAGCATTGACAACCCCCTCCTACGTCCAATACGGTAGTTAGGCACCATTCTGAGGGCCGACTCCTCTTCACCCTTTTACCATGCTTTGAATGCTGGACGCGGTCTTCTTCCAACGCCTCGATCCTCGCGTCTTCCTCACCCCTTTTTTAACCCCTCCCATGTCTTCTTCTCCCTTTTCCCATTCCACTCGTTCAAATCTTTGCGTGCTTTCCCTTTCCATCCTCCCATCGCGTCCGTGGGTCAACCCCTACCTTCCTTCTCACCACCACCCCAAATCCTCCCACTTTTCCTCAATCACCGCCACTTCTATCCTAACGCCTGGCTCCTCTGATGCTTCTTTCCTCGCCGGAAATCGTGTTTCATTTGCTCATTACGTATTGTACCAACTTTTACCTTATTTAATGAATAGAATATGTTTTCTAAATTGATCTGCGGTGCTTTATGACCGAAAGTTCTTTAAAACATTCACATGTTTTTTTGTAAACAGATTGAACTCCAGTATTATATACATTTACATACTGAGGTTTCTGAATTCCTCGTTGAATAATCCACCTTGAGTATTATACCATTTTAAGCTATTCAGTCAATATTTTTTTACTCCGTTTTGGTAATTTTTTGAGCTTTAGTAATATAGATTTATGATGAAGCTTCTTTGATTACTTTGGTAAGCGGATGAACTAGGTTATGAGGAAAGGAGTGAGAGTTGAATGTGATTTATTTCATTTTCAAAAAGATGGTATTATTTAGTAATGAATTTTTTTAAGGGTATTCAGTTGTTGGAGTACTTTGGAACTTTATATCTAGGTAGTTGTATTTTCCCTCTAGGTGTAAGTATATTTTTCTTTATGTAAATCTACAAAAGTGACACTATTTATTTTGTTAATACGCAACTTTTCAGTCCACGATTTCTCATTTGGTGATTTAAATTATTGTTATTTAGTATTTCGGTCAAAAAAGGGAATTAGATCGTGTTATCCCTTATCTTGACCATTCTATCACGTTGGGATCAGGGCACTTCAAGAGTCTCATTTTTCCACAGTGTGGCTTGACATGAGTGTCAATCCGTCCTTTGTACTGTCGTGCACGAAAAAAAACGACGCCCAGCCTGTCTTGAGTTTCTTTCAAACTTTTCGATGTAGGAGCTGAGACTAAATTACGTCTACTTTGAAAGAAGAATGTACCGAAAACCTCGACGAGAAATTGCTATCCATTGTGTCATTTTCACGGCATTCCTTCCATCTTTCTCATTCCACGGATCACCATATGCATGCCCCGCAGAGCAATTCATGTCTCCAGCTGCCTGATTTCGGCCTTGTACTACATCTGTCATATTTTGCTCTCTACATCCATTAGCCTCACAGCCTCAGCATTCCCCTATAATATCTGTTATTCTGCTATCAGCTCCTGCGTTTCACACTGGCTGAGGCAATATTTTCAGTGGTTATATCCTTCTATGTTGTTTTTCTGCTTGGCTTCTTTATTTGTTGTGCACCTTATGATTTGTCGTAATACTAGCTTTCGAGTAATTATAGGCTACGCTTTGAATATTTCTGAAGACTTTATTTTCTTCTAACTTATCATTTTATCAACTGTTAGTGTTATATCTCCATTTGAGTACAGGACAACACGCCATCCCCATCCAAGGTGAGGATAGAATTCTATTCCATTCGGTCCCTGGGATGCCTTGATTTTGACCTAATTGATTATTTCCATGAAGTTCTGGGAAAATGTTTTCTAATTATGTTTTAGCTATAAAACTGAAAGAGAAGGATCATTATTTCTTTTGGCAGCAGAAATCGATAGAAATCAGAAAATATGCGTGGCGCTGTAAGAATTATTTTCACTCCGCTAATTGTTCTTTCAAATGCAGTACCAGAGAACTGCTCGTTTATTTCATATATATTTTCTTGAGCACGGTTTCAAGATCGTGGATTTACCTCTGAGATTACATAGACTCTTATGGATATTAGAAAACCTACATAACTATAGATAACCTAGATGATTATATAACCCAGGTAGGTAAACATATGTTTATCAAATTTTGTGCTTGAGCGAAATTGATTACAAAGCTTGCGCCTTTGTCACATCCATATGGCTCTAGACCATCAAGTTATATTGCGTACGGTGATGAGAGGCAGGTATTGTGAACAAAAGTATGCTTTTTTTAGAATAGCTATCAATCAAAGACCTTGACAGAAGAGTCTCAGAGTTAATATGTAGTAACCTAATTTTGACAAAAAAATCAGAAAATATCGCATGCGAAAAGATATCCCGGTGCGAAGTTAGTTGATAAATATGTTCTAATACCACCTCATCTTCTGATCATAACTGTAAGATCGGTTAATTACTGATCTTGCACAGGAAAGGATTTTCACTAATTTTTGTTGATTTTTTGGTAGACAAAATTAAGTTTTTCAAACCCTTCAGATATCAGTTCGATAAGGGAGTGGAAAAGAAATTACGTAGGTGTCGTTCTTTTACAGACAGGGAAATTCAGTCTAATTTCTCCTAATACAGTACCTAAACTATGTAATCTGTTCAAAATGCTTTTCCATGCATATCGAGATCGGCCACACTGGCTGCGTTCTTAGGACTTTTGTTGTAGACTATTTTTTGTTGGCGTTTGGATGAAAGATTTCCAACGTAGCCTAACCTGAATTTAACTTATTTTTTTTTATTGTAACTATATTAGTCAAATTAACTACTGCTCTATTAGGACCTTTTAACCTTGATACTTAAGGTGGAAATTAACTCATGAACTTGGGCTTTTTTTTATCACCAATCATTTTATAACTTTGGTATTCTCATTTGAACGAATACGGTGGTAACCATATATGAAGCGGATACTTATGTAAGCTAATTCATGTGAACTTTTCCTATACACTGGTCTTATAATTCATGCACGTAATAGCTATTAATCCGGTAACTGCACTACAATTAATATCAATGTGGTAACATGTTGATTAGGTTTCTTGAGAGTAGGAAAGAGAGATGTTCGGCCTTTTTGGTCCTACTCTTCTTCTATGGAGATGGATGAAAGAAAGTGTTTAGCAGCTCACCGACTAGATTGGAGGAGTCAGCTTGAAGGAGTATATTTTCTTGGACTATGAGTAGGAAAGAAAGTTAATCCAGATGTTCATGGTGTCGTCGAGGGGAATAAATGCGGATCAAGTAATTGCAGCCAACTCATGTGTAATTTCTGTTTAGAAAACTATTTCAGAGAGCCGAAAGTCTCTTGCGAAGCACGTTCAGTAGTGGAAAAGCTATCGGCTCTCTTTAGTGTAGACAATTGGCAATTTGGCCATACTATGCGCAGGATATAAGTACTTTTGCGTAAGAAATCATTCTCAGGACGCATTGGAGACGACTTTGAAGTGAGGTTTCTAGAACTTTGTTAAACAGTATTGCACAGTTAGCACTTTAAAAAGTACTAGATAACCCCTCGTCATTACAACGAGGGATCCGGGCTACACCAAGCTAGACCCCCTATCTTGAAGGATGACTTTTTTCCAAGTAATTGTCGCATTAGGGCATAAATCTACGGATAGCTCTCTTTATTTAATCCGCCCAATTTTGTGGCTTCTACAACTTGTTTCGAACCTCAGCATATGTAAACAAATATTTAATTTCATTTCATTACTAGTGATAGTTCTGTATTTAATTCTTCCTTGACTAATACTTTTTTTTTTGGAGATCCATTTCTTCCGGGGTTTCTTCCGCACCTCTCCGTGTTGGAGCCAATAGTTTCGCCAACGTAGTTTCGCGTAGAGATTTTCAGGTCTGACGTATTTGATGTTGATTTTTGACCACCTTATATCCACATCCTATTATTACATGCTGCGCTCTAATCGGTTCTCAAGTAAATGCAATGTCATTGGTTATTTGACTGGACTTTTGAAAATATCATTTACAAACGTTGGGGAGCGTGTAGCTTTCTTTTCTTTTGAAGTTGTCGGTGCTCTGTGCCGTTTCGATAGCCTAGCATATGGGTCTGAAGAAATTGCGTTTTTCTTTTTTGATGAGCCTGGTATCTTCTAAATTGTTGTTATTCGTCGGGCCTTCCCAGATGTGCTATGGCTTATAGGCGAGGCTGTCTATTTTTCGGCCCTCTCCTGTGTTTTTGCATATTGAATTTCAGTGCCCTCGAAGTTTGCCAAGTTTAGGCTTTTCCACAATGGCAATGAACCTCGTATGTGTCGCTTTGATTTTTCATTGGCAATTGGTCTTTAGATTGGCATAGATGATTCGCTGTCTTGGTTACCCATAGAAGCACGTAATAAGGTCAAAAGGAGCATCAAATTCTTCGGACTTGAAGACACTAGCTGCAATGTTGGTGAAACTGCTGTCCCTGGAACATGGATAGACGTGGTAGGAACCCAGAAGAAATATATCTCCAAACCCTGCAAACCATGGAAGTCTCAACAGAGACATTATTTTGTTTATATATTTGACTTCATAACTGTTGATTAGTCATCCCAGTTACCTTCCTACTTATGTATAATTGTAGAAAAATCCTTACCAATCATGATGGATCCATTGCATCTTGTTCTTCTTTTTTAGATAGACTTAACAATGTTAAAATTTTATATCATCCAATTTTCTCATTATTTAGCATTTATCTGCTAGTTTATGATATTTTTTCCCCAGCTGGATTCCATACCTGTCTTCATCTGATTTGATTGATGACATTTTTTAGTTCGCTTCTCTATTTGTCAAACTCCCTAATGCATGTTGTGTTAATCTATGAAAGAATTTTCGAAGCTCTTCTTCCTTGCTTCAAGCGTAGCTCCACCATATTATATTCACTCACGATATTAAATAACTTAATATCTTACTAATCAATGTCCGAGAAATTACTTCTTCCTTTCTACCCCAAAATCAGCGTCCCAACCGAGTTCTTTTTGGATTCCAAGTGTCGGGATTTTTTAGATTCCGAGTTGTGGCGTCTGCAGCCACCTCATCTGATATATCAAGTTCATTCCTACTCCTTTAACGCTGCTATAAAGTTGTGATGCTGTAAAATTTGTGGTTTTGATGAAGTTGGCCTTCTGTAGTGTCGTGAGTTGTTGTGTCGTCTTATGCTGGTCGTAGGTGATAGGTGCCATTATTTGCCAGGCATGAGGGCTGAGGCGCAGCTACGCGCATCGCCATTTTATGCTATTATCCTCATTTCAGACAAATTTGATTTCTTTGCTTGCAGCATTGTTCAAGTGCCCCCGTGAACAACTCAAACTAAGTACTTGAATATTTGCTTCCTTTTTTCGGCTTGCTTTTTATGCTCCCCCACCGTTCTTGTTTTCTTTTGATGAATATTTGTATGATTTTGGTGTATCAAAAATAGGTATTAACTTTTATTAACTACTCCCCTCGACATTTGCATGTAATGGCTACTTCAATTCTGTCAGCCATCTGAACACCATGCTGTGGATAACAGTTGTCGAGTTTTGTGTTGAATCATCATCGATCAACAATCCTAGGATTGGTTTGTGGAGCCCTACATTCGATTCTTATATCGGCCAACCTCTTCATGTTAACGTAATTCCTCTCTTTTTACATTCTTCACAACCTGTTCTATATGCCTCATTCGAGGCCTGTATTTTTCCATTCTTCCCGTTCACTTTTCCCTCGACGATTGTAATCATGAGGCCATCGCACCTTATGTGATGTGGCCAAATAATTTGTCTTGTCTTCTTTTTAGAGTCTTCAGTAGACATCTCTTTTCTCCCACTCTTCTTAAAACTTCTTCGTTTGCCACTCGGTCGGTCCAATTTGTCTTCATAATTCTTCGGTAGTACCACGTCTTAAATACTTCCAGCCTTGACTTCTCTGCTACTGTCGAATTGAGCAATACCCCAAAGTTATTATTATTACATGCTAATTCATGGTATCAATAACCATAATAGCCATGGAAGGAAGGCTTTTCAATATTTTTGCGTTCTTATAAAAGTTTTTCAGCTTTTTATACCAATTATTTGGCAATTAATTTTAACCAGAGTCGATTAAAAAATACTTTATCCTGACCAACTTCCAACTTCCTTCATTTTTCTGAACCCGCATGAAAGTTTACCCCTCCCAGTCCTTTTCTGTCACCCACCGCATCCCCTAAACATTTCTCCCCGACGCTTTCAATCTGTCCCTCAATTGTGCATGCCAATTTGCGACACTTGTGTGGGCAGCAGACCGCGCTTATCGGCAAAGGACCTTCCCTCTCTTCTCTACCTCTTCTCATCGAGTTTTTCAAAGGACGGGCGAAAGAGAGCTGGGAGAAGGGTTTGGAAAGAGGGACTTGAAGTGCGGGGAGATGCACCGAGGGAGATATGCGGGGAGGTTGAGGTGTCCGAAGATAAAGAACGAAGATTGGAAAGGAGCTCTTAGGGCTGGAGGGAGTTTTCGAAAGATGCGGGGCTGAGGAGTGCCAGGAGGGGGAGGAGGTGTCGAGCTTAAGAGTCGGGACGGAGTTTTTTTTTCGAGGACGGCAAAGGAGGGGTGGGTAGTTTTTTTTGTTCGCACCAATGGTGGCAATCTCGGTCTCTCATTTTTTCCCGCTTTCTTCCCTCGGACCCATGCCTCTTCTCCTCCCTCTTCCTCGATATCGCATCATCAGCACCCTCGCAGGCCCTAAGCGCGTGCATCGCGGAGTGGCGGTCATCAACGAGCTCTCGAGAGCCCTTCGAATTTTTAGCTCTTTGGGAGGGTTGTGCAGCTCTTTGGGAGGGTTGTGCAGGTTTTCCCTTGGATTCTGCCGGAGTTTCTGGGGACGCGGGCACATTTTCATCCCGTGAAAGCTTTACCCTCCCAAATGCTTTCCGACTGCGTCAAATTTTAAAGTACAGTGTGCGCAGTGTTATATTTTCTAATCAAAAAACAAAGAATTTTCTCGGTACCAATCTTTACAGGCATTTTAGTACGCACGAATGAAATCTTCCATTGTGAAAATTCGGAAAGGAATTGGAAATGATGTATTTTTGCGGAGAATGATCGTTTGTGATATATTGTTTATTAGTTTATAGATGTAAAACTGATGATTTGACTGTCTAAGGATACCGCTCCATATATTCACTAAATGAAATCTCTGCTCCTTGAGATATTCATGCCTTAATCCAAGGTGTAAATGAGCACCCATTAACTTATCGATTTCGGGGTGTTGTGTCCAAATTGGTGGAATATATAATATTCGTGCGGATGAATTATATCGTTTAAAAAATACATGGAGAGATTTTATCAGAGAGCCAACATTTCTGTTCGCAAATTTTAAATCAATCTAGAAAATACTTGCCGTTCATGAGAATAAAGTATCCCCGTACTCCGAACGCAACCTATCAGCTGTTCAGCTTGTAATAGGTGAAATATGAGTTTTACTATCAGTTTTTCATTACTTGTAATAGGTGAAATATGAGTTTTACTATCAGCTGTTCATAATTAAAGTATGCGTCTGATGGCTAATGGCTAACTTTTCTATGGCCTATTCGAGCAATTCAGTTCTTCATGCTTGTTAAATTTTTGCCAGGTTATCTGATATCTTGATGCATCTTAAGGTATTCAGTCGTCTATGTTCCAATAAAAGCGTGCGTAGATTTACCTATTTTTATTTGGTAGATTATATTATATAGAATCAGGGTGCTATGTAAAGGTTAGGCAGGTTCAACCGTTAAATATAAGAAGAGAGATAGCATAAGATCCTCTGAGTAACAAGAAATTCATGTTCACGTTCTTCTTACCTACGGATATTCAGGCCTTAACAGAAGTATGACGAACTACCGAACGTATAATGTCATTAAGCATCCGTAATTTTGCATACTAAGCCACCTTGAAGCCGACTTTATTCTTATATTGCTTACTTACAACAAATTCAAACTGCCGATATGGTCGAGTGTTGGACAAATATAAAATATAATTAAGAAGCATAATAAAAGATAATGTGCCTTGGAGTTGTTATTAGCCTCGAAGGCTTGTTATTATTGAGATTAGAATTTTCATACGCTTTAAACCAGCGTTTTTATTTCAATGAAAATATTTTATTTACCTATATCAATATATCCTGAAGGACTTTCTTTATGGCGTTGCGTAATGGCTTTTCCTTGGCGGCGCCGGGAGAGAATATTAGGTGAGTTCTTTAGGCGCGAGTAGGAAGAGAAGGGATCTTCATCTCTCTCCATCCTTACATCGTTCTTTGGGGCTTCCTTTCGCTTCCTCGTGGGGCACTTATATTATGAATGAACGCAAAACTGGCGTTTGGAGCGACCTTTGGAGTAATGGTTCGCGATGAATAATTTCGGTGACTTTGGCGGTTATGAGCAATACTCCGTTCCTTCCCCGAAAAGGATGAGCACATGCCATAAGTTCATCGCTTAATCCAGTCGTTACTGTATTCTATTGTCAGGGGTATGTCGTAGTTTTCTGGCGCCTTTTATACCTAAGTATTTGAGGAAAATGTGACGACCTGGGGGCATGTAAAAGCATATTAATAATGATTGAAATACTCCTATTGAGTGTTAGATTATTGTAGTAAGACTTCAGCTGGGGCTCTTACCTAAATACAAAGTTTAAGGGAGAGATAGTTTTGGAGCCGTGAAATCAAGAAAGCTAAATGGAATAAAATTTGATGAAACATGACGTAAAGAATGAATATGTGCTCCCGTATGCCACTGGCAGGATGTCTCGCCCACTGCTCTTAGAGTTTTCAATGCAATGCAATAGTCTACGATACTTAATTTTATCCATAATTGCTGGTTTCTCTGTGCTCTACGCAATCATCCTTAGCGTCCATTCCCGCATTTGCAACGTATGTTGCAGAAAGATATAGAATATATACAGATATAGATATATCTGTAGATATAGAAAATTATCCGCTAATATGGCCAACAAGGTCGTCTTGAAAAGTATCTTGCACAAATATAGGAGTGATGCTCACCGAAGACGGTCGATGTGTTCAGCGACGCTTGCGAGGTGTCATTTATTATTTATACTCTTTTTGTGCATCATCTTTCTCTTATTCATACTATCAAGAGATACATGTAGCATACGTTGAATTCTTACTTGCTCAGAAGCCGAGAAAATATAAATTAGAACGTGAGTTTTAGAAATGTGACGTACCCAATCTTATTGTTTGATGGAACCCTTTCATTTAAATATTGGAGATTGATTGTTGTTACATTCTAGTCTTTGCGCAAGAAAATTAGAAAATCTATTGCGTGCTCGTAATAGAATAACTTTCTCACTCTGCTTATCACTGTTTAAAATGATTAATTAGATCATAGCCATGCTGTAATTTTACATGATTTGAATCGCTTTGCATATTGCAAGCCTGCTTCAAGACTTATTTGTACCGAGAGAGTTTTGATTCTTTATCCTATATTTTTTTCTAAAGTACTATTGCTTTTCAAATTCATGAAAAATTGTCGCTACTTTGGACTTATAATTGCATATTCGACTAGGTATAGATATTTCAATAAATAACATCGCTGATTGGTATATTGCCCAGAATATTCTATCGTTATAGACCAACTATATACCAACTATTGACAAACTGCGTGATATGAATCACATTATTTATTAACAGCGTTGATATTGAGTTTCCGTCAATGAGCGTATACCCGTATATTCGTCTTGGGATCAGAAAATTTCACGTACCTAATAGTTTGTCAAATGTGTTTACTACTAGCGAATTTCACTCTTTTATCACACAGTATGAGGGTAAATATTTAAATATTATTTCCACCTGGCTTTAATATCAATACATGAGAGTAGGTAGTACTATCCTAGCAGCCCATTTTAGCAAAATATTTTATATATTTAGGAATCTATCTCATCAAATGGGGCAGAAATTTCGGAATATTATTTACCTTTATTAGCTTGAAAATAATATATGTGCGCCTATGTTCCGGTAAGTCTTTGAATTTTTTTTATGAATTCATGATTATCTGCACAGCTTGGCTAGTCAATGTGACGTTCAGAGACCGGCACGAGGGCATACGATGGAAGACCGTGTGGCCTATTTCTTTGGCTGGTGCTACCTGGTGGCGGTCAGGGACGTTATGGGGGTTAACGAGGGGAAGGGGTAAGCGTTTTTTAATGCTTTTTGCCGCTCAGCAATCATATACAGGTAGTTCTACCTTTTCCTGCGAGATGACACTCCAGCACAGGACCTGCAGGGGGGCTTAGAGGATACGTGGATATTTAGTGTATGTAACATTAGAAATAAGGCCGACGCAAACTGTTGTGCTTTTACTCGCCAAGATGAGAAATTAAAGTCATCGAGTAGATGTAAAAATGACATGCAATATTTTTTAATTGTTAATGCCTAGAATTTGAATATAAACGCATACTACAAGAAGTTCATTGCTTGCTTGTGAAAAAAATGCGAAGATTAGGGTTTCTCAATTAGGTGCTTCATTAATATTTTATATTTTTTTCTGACAATACCAAACGTATTTTTGAGCTTTGCTGACTATTATGTACATTTTTTCAATTTTTGAAGTTTCCACATAATAATTTATCTATTATTTTTTTCATAAAAAAGATCATGTTGCAGTTATTAGTCTCTGCTTCATATTTTTAACAACTTAAGATACTATTTTTACCAGAAATTTATTCTCTTGAGTTTGCCTTTTATATTTTGGCAGCTGGAGAAACAACCTGTTGCCAATATTTAATTACTGATAAGATAATCTCTGATTTGATTTAATGAAATCGGCAAATGAGAGGGATTAAAAATACAAGTAGCTAACCATTATTGAGGATGAAAATGTCTACGGAGTAGGTGAAACCCGGGTCGGTGGATTAAAATTGTGTGGAATATACAACGTATTTTATTTTATTTTTACGTAAATATGCAGTTTCACCAAGTTACGCCTGAAACTGTGCAGTTTATTGAGGATGAAGTTTTTTTCTGACCCACGTGAACCATTTAATCTGCGTCTTTTTATACGAAAATGGCTAAATGACGAAGGTAAGTTACTCATCGGGAACTTATTATATCAGTTGTGTTAGCGCACATCTTTCAATAAATTTGCGCGATGAATAAAATGATTAAGGAGACGATTCAAGGTCAGATACACAGGATAAAGGACAGGAAAGGCCTTTCGTTTTAGTTCAAGTTTACTTTCCTTTCCAATTTATACTTTTAGCGTCAATCCATCCGTCCTTGACTTATATTGCTTCCTCTTCGTGTCTCTTTTAAAGAAAATGTTTTTAGTTAGTTCTTAACTTGCCTTGATGTAAAGCATGATTATGCATGTATCCCTTTTGCAAATATCACTTATATTCATGTACATATTTACCAGCATACATTTTTTCTGCCCGCCTTTAGTTGCTACTTTCCCTCAGCCTTCCCTATCAATAGGACACTGACTAATACTGATCGAAAGGAAAAATTAATTCTATGCCAAAAGTGGATTGGAAATTAATTATAGTCTGTTCCGTGGTTACAATGTTCGCAAAAAATGTAAACTAAATTTGGTGCGTGAAAAACACATATGCTTTAACAAAACGAACGGTTTCAGGAGTAATTTTGTGAAACTTTTTCATGATCGAAAAACACAAACTTTGCGAATTTCACTGAAATAATTTAAACTTGACCCGGGTTTCGACAATTTATGCTATCTTCAGGTGGGACCATCCATGGGACATGCCATTCCACCTAAAGATGGCATAAATAGTCGAAACCCGGGTCGTGATTAAATTATTTCAGTGAAGTTCGCAAATTTTGTTTTTCCGACATATGCTTTAATTTTAGTTTGCACCAAAAACATTCGTGATTGAGGCATTAAGCATTAGTAATCACCGTTTCTCCGAGCGACTCGGTAAGGGATAATATTGGAAACCATAAGAAGGAAAATTACCCCGTAGCACTTAATTATGCGTTGTCTTATTATCAGAGGAATGTATAAGTCTTTAATTTATATGTGATTAATAAGTTTCCTGTAAATAATTGGTCAAAAATACAAGTTTAAAATTAATAGGAATTACAGAATATTCGTTCAGGAATTACAAAACGCCTGCTTGTTTATCGTAATCAAATGTATGTAGAAAGAAAGCGAATGGTACGGGAAATAAGCTGTGAGCGAAAGGAATAGATGGGAACGAGGCGGGGTCTGGAGGTTTTGTTGGGAAAGAGGTGCGAATAAGAGCGTTGAAGTTGGAGAGTAAGTCGAGGCAGTCATCTTTCGTTTTCTTTTTCTTTCTCTTTCTCCGGAACGTTTTCTGTCTTCGTCCGTCTTTTTCCATCGTCTCCCTCCTTCTCGGAAACTCGACAACCACCCCAATTGGAGTCGCAATTATGCATGCCTCCGAAGCTTCAACTCTTTTCTCCGCCGGGCCTCCCATCCCCCAGAGCTCTCCCCCTCCCAACCCCTCCCCTCATCCCCCAGCTTCCTCACACCATCGCACAATGTAGAGATGGCTTTGAAACATTGTCTCTTTCGCCCCATTTCTCACTCCCACCCCCTCCCCCCCCCGTCACTTCCTTCTCCCCTTCACCATTTACGCCCCCTTCCCAGCGCTCGCCTCATCTCCCCACTCCCACTCTCTCTTTCTCTGCGAGCTGTGTTTTTGAATGAATATTTTGCTCTCCCACGACGGGGGACAATTGCTCCACTTTAATTTGATGGGTTTGGATGACTGGCGATGTATACTTTAACGCTCGTAATAACCTTGCTCCATGCCCCGGTGTTTCTTTCCGCACTCTTTTTTTATTCTTCTGGTGGTTTGTTTTTTATTCAAGCGGCAGCGTTTTGGGTTGAGTAAAGGGGACGTGGTGTGTGTTTTTGTTTGGGGGCGATGGCTTTGACTGCTGTTACATTTTAATCCTACTGTCTCGACTCTTTACTGCTCTCTATTTACTCCCTTGAGTGTAAACTTAAGTGAGTGTGGTTGCATGCCTGAGAGTTTATTAGCATTTATCAGTTCGTTATACTTTTCTCAATTGGAATTATTTCTTACACAGCTATTCTGTCACAAATGAATGAGGGAATTTAACAAAAATAAATCAATTTAATCTTGTTGTTAGAATAATATTTGTCACTGGTTTCTGCAGTAAGAGACTTATTTTAGCGCCGTTATTTTAACGAATAATAATGCGTTCTAGAAATGTTTTCCTCGAATGTTGGTTGCGTAAGTACAGCAGTCTTAGGACATTCGCTCGGAGGTAACGTTTGGGAGTTGTTCAGCACGATTTTCTAAAGACTTGACTGGTAGCTTCAAGTATGTTACATTTCATAGCATTTTATTGGACCCTCATATTTAATATTTACCTATCCGGCATCAATAATATTTTTTTGGGTAACTTAATGGGAAATTCATGCGTTCTATTTACTTTCCTTGAATGCATGAATACAAAGATGGTTTAATATCTCCGGGAGTAATGGACATCGTAGTGAGTCTAAAAAAGTGCTTTATAAAATGAGCTTTTCGTCCGCTGCCAAAAAAGAACAAGAGACGTGCATATTTAATAGGGTATTCGGTTTTTACGTAAAACAACCGTATTTAAGCGTAGTATGCAATGGTACATTTACAAGTTATTAATTTTAGTCTATCAAAGTATCAACGTGTTAGATACCCATGCATCTGTCACAAAATAACTCTGAGGCTCCATTTCTGACATCACGCGTATCGGGTTGATAAATATTGATGATTTTGTGATTTATGAAATATAACGACTCATAGTTCGTGGAGGAATCCAATTCATATGCCGTGGCAGTATAGTGGTACATTATTTTCTGAGGAGCGGAATTATCACGTTTAAATAATTACTTTCCTTGATATTCTAAACTTAGGCAATTTTAAAATGAAAATTAGCATTTTTTAAATAAAGAAGTACAAATATCACTTCAATTATTTCCGTTCAGTAAGGTACTAATATTTAACCTGGATGAATTGTACCTTATGTGAGTATAATGACACCTGTTATCGACAATTTCCCTACTCTAACGTGTTATCCTTCTAGTTCTAAGTAGAGATCATTATTTCACAAAAATGTCAGTGAAGCCGGTATTGGAATTTGGGACCTCAGGATATGGTTCATAATCTAAAACAATTATCATATACGATCTACTGCTTAAAACGTTTCTTTTGTTAAATAGGGCGAAGAAGAAAATCCCTAATCCCAATTACGTATTACAGGTCCGTGGTATTTAATTCAGAATTGCATTTTCCTTTAGTGGGCAAAAAAACTAGCCTTACTGCTATAAAAAATTTTGATCACTGAATGTCGCTGAAATATGACGTGATTGTGGGAAGATAACCAAGATGATCCCGGATAAAGTACCGATGAAGGTGTTAAAATGTATGGTCTCTTATTACTGATAATGAAAAGGCTACTTGCCTTGTTTTACCAATTCGTAAAGTAAAGTCACATTAGAAGGGAAAATTTATGGGTAATATTCTCAGAGTAGTTTAATATTTCGAATGCATTCTTTATTCAGACTATCAATCACCCATATACTCATTTGAGGCTCTAAATCCATTTTGGTCTCTGTGTAGGCCAAGTATGATGGCAGGCACAGTTTGTCACTCATTTGTATGGTAATATTGCATTACACGTTGATAAACAAATACTGCGTCCAATTTTATTCTTTAAAATTGCCTCTCGTATTTCAAATTTTATATTCCTCTTAACCAATGACCCTTGTATCTCTTTTGGTGTTGGTATTGATGACATTATTGATGACGTTGGTATTGATGACTGATATTGATGACGTTGGGAGAATAGGGAATGGGGAAAGTAAGGTATTTTGAAAAACAATTTTTCGTGGGCACATAACATCCTATCTGAGAGCGGTTAAATTCTCTTAATCTAAAGTGCAATGAGGAAAACGGACCATTTTGCAATGAGGGTGATGGACGCCGAATTTTCCTGCTGTTTCTTAATACCACACTTTAGTTTTTTAAATCTAAAAGAACTCCTACACTTGTGAAGGGCTTGTGATTACCAATAATAATTTCTCCTCACTTAGAAAAATAGAATATTTGAAAAGTGTAAGTTGTAACGTAACAGTCTAAAATTGGTGGCGGGACCTTCAGTAGCCGACCTACTGTTTTTGATGGAGGTGTGCACAGCATAAATGTAGTTGTGGATGCAAATGTAAGATAGGAAAGCCGCTACTCACCCTGATATTAATGTGAAATATCATGTTGTAGTAGTAGTAAGTAGTATTATTGTGTGCTCTGTTTTCACCTATCATATCCTCCTTCGAACTGTAAATTGTGATACCATCGCTTTAGTTTTATTTATTCACATCTTTATCTCATTCTTTATCTCATTCTTGAAATAACGTTCTTCAATGTATACTGGGAAAAATACCTACTTCCTAGTTCAAAATTTTGTCTGCTTATTGCGGCTCCATTTCTCGCATACCATTTCTAAGAATGGGCAATAGTTTATTCCCTTTCCATCGCTACTTGTACTTATCTTACTATGGAATATTTTTAAATGGCACTATCTTATAAGTAATTGCTTTAGAACCCTCATAATGCCCATGCGAATATTCCATTTAGGTAGCGACCTGGTCAAACTATCGATTTGAATGTTTTTCTTAAAACCCCAATGCTTCGTGCAAAGGATCCATCCGTTCTACAGAACAAGACTAAGCAAACTTAAATTTACAAGTCTCTTTAAAAATTTTACCACTTGCTTTAAATCATCCTTGTATTTCAACTAGAATTTATCTCTTTGTTCTGTTCTCAAAGGGGTGCTGAATACAAATTCTTGATTATTCCCAAATGTGACTTCAACGCACTAGAGTTAAATATAATTCCATTTTAAAATAACCGTTTCAAAACTCACCAGGCAGACGCCCTGTTTAACCTAATGAAGTTAGACGTGTAGGGATTTTGGATATCCCTCTTAACCTACTCTTGGCTCTTCTTTTGCTGCCAAACTCTTCCTCCATTTGCATCCCTCCTATTTCACGGGTAGGAGTCTTTTTATCGCTTTTTTATTGCTCCCCCCGCTCTCTCGTTCTTCGTTCATCCCCCATTTCCACCTTCCCTCGTCTCCCCTCCCACCCTTCTCTTAATTCGTTTCCAGCCGACGTTTCACCCTCCCTCCGTTAACCCGCCGAATCCTCACCCACCCCCTCCTTTCTTTTCAAACTCTAACTCGAGCGAAGATGAAGACGGGGGAAGTAGCGGACGTGGGGACGGGGAAGGGGCGTAATTGGTAATAAATCTGTTTAGTGAAATTGAAATGGTCTCTTGGAAGCATTTTTAACGCCTCTGGTGGCTGAACCACGAAGCTTTACCCCTCTCACCCTCCCTCCGACTGTCAGATGAAGAGGAGTGGGTTCCCGGAGGTGGAGAGGAAATTTGGAGCACTCTGAACGGTGGTAAAAGAAGGAGAATGGATAGGATGGATGGTAGAAGTCGTGAAGGGAAATAGGGGGTGTGGCGGAGAAAGGATTGCGATGGGTGAGATGCGAAATTATGGGGAGTACGGAGGGATAGAGAGGGAGAGAGAGGGGGAGAGAGAGAGAGAGAGGGAGAAAGAGAGAGAGAGAGGAAAGAGTTAAACCAAGGATGTAACTGAGTATCAAAGGAGGGGAAGGATTTGGAATGGAGGTTTGGGGAGTTGTGTATATGGGGATGTAAGAAACAAGACCGGTGAATCGAAGGGGGATGGTGGAGTTTAGGGTGAATATCGGAACACTTCGGAGACGTCTCGTTACCGTCAGTGCTTTATTGTGATCGTAGGAGGGCGGTAGGGGCAAGGGAATGGAATGGAAACTTAGTGCGTCCGGAAGGGGACGGGAGCTGCTTTAGTCCGGAAACCTCTTCGACTTGAGCGGTCTCATTCTTTAAAGTGTTCGAAATGATGTTGGACTCTGAGGAGGGAGGAGTGGCTTTGGGAGAGTTTGCGTGTTTTCCAATCGGCATCCAAAATCCACTAGTTTTTCGAGTGTTCTTCTTGCCAACATCAATTTCCACTATTTTTCTCGCGAGAAATTCCTTAATCTCCGCAGATTTTTCTTTATGAATTGCTTTCTCCTGGATCCTCTCGAGATTTTTTCTTTTTGTTCACATTTACAATTTTTTTCACTTTCATTTCATGAGTTGTTTCTCTGCTTTAATTTGCCCAATAGTCCATTACCTACAATTTAGCTATTCCTCATCCATAAGCAGTGCTTATAAATAGTTGAAATAATTAAAATATTTTAATCGCATTGAATGGAATAGAAATTGAATATTATGCTCGGATGCTAGGCAAAGATCAAAATATTTATCAGTACTAATTAACATATAACTTATTTTATTTTGACTGCTCTACGTCATTTTTCCCCGTGAATACTTGACTCTAGTAGTTTCACTTTCAATTGGAAATGCCTTTCATGTGGAGAAATTTTGTTACTGAATAATGTTACAAACTGTAGTTGGAGCCACATCAGGCTACCGTATTTCCAAAAAGATAGATTAGGTTCAATGTAAAGCTGATCTATTGTGAAGATTAATTTTTCGTTCATTAAACTATCATTTAGGCGTAAAAATATTTTAGGGGATTTTTTATGTATTGAAGAGGAACACTTCACCTATACTTAGGCGCCGGAGAAATGTTTTGTGTGTTTCATTTTAGTCATAATCTCAACTCAAGTATGTTTTAGTATCCACAAATACAAGTGCAACACGAACGTGAAAATTGTTCAATACTTAATATTAATTCTATTATTCGTGCGAAAAACTTCGAAATTGAGCAGAAAGTGCTTTCCTGGCCTCGAAATCTCACTTCTCTTTTAAAGCACAGTATTGTAACTAAAAATCCCATCATGATATTCAAGCTGTTAAATGCGTTATTTTTTGCAATTTTTTTTCTTGGAACATACCCTAGTAAATAAAGAGTCCTTTGGTAAGTTAACTTCACCTTTAACGCATCCTTTTTTCATCTTCATAAGGATTAACAATAAATTGTATTGCTGGAGCGCATGCATTTTTTATGGACATAGCATAGCATAGCTCCCTTTAGTGCTGCAGATTTGGTTGCCGTCGCAAAGTTGTATAAAGACCCGTGAGTTTTAATACATTAAAACATTTTTTGATACTTTTATTTTAGCTGAATTTTAAATATCCAATCTTTTTGGTTGATATCTCCTTTTTTTCTTTTATTTTTTGCCCATACCATGCAATTGTTTGCTTTTGTTTTAATTCCATTCATGATATATTACTTATACAAAATGCCATCGATCCATGTCGACTTAATATGTCATCGATCCATGACTCAATGGAGTTTTTAGAATGGATGCAATGTGGTTAAGCATTTGTATTCAAAGCTTTCTTATGTAATTCGTTAATTTTTCCATTAAACTACGACCAAGAAAACACTAATCCATTGTATGAAAGCACCTTGTCCACAATCAGCGTCCAATAAACTGGCTGTGATGAGCTATTGACGAAGTTGGGTCCCTTCTTTCTTGCCTTTCTTGGATTCTTGCCTTCTTTATTATATCCCATACCTCTTTTCATCTCTTAATATCATGTCAATTTTATAGATTTTTTCGTCTTCTTTTCGAATAAATGCATTCAAAACTACCCTTAGATACGTATTATTCCGTTTTAGATTTTACATATCCTTTAAATTATTATTATTATTAAATTATTATATTATCATTTTTTTGTAGGTTGCGATTCTTTTACCAATCTTCTGGGACATAGTAGACCATATTTACTTCTTTATCAATAGATACTTGTTACTATGAAGTATTTATTTAAGTACTTATTACTTGTTCTATTGAAGTAAATTCCACATTGTTATCGATTCTTTCCTCTTTCCTACCATTCCCGCGCTAATTTGTGTGCTAAGATGAAACACCTATGCAGAAAATTCGTGATAGCCGTACAATCTCATTCTCTTTCCTTATCCCTTTTGAGTTGAAGCTAAATAATGTGTAGTAACATGTATTTTCAATAGCGTATTGGATTTTTATTTTGGTGTTCCTTAGCTCTCTGGTTCATTTCTTATGCACAATGGTCATCATAATATTCACTAAGCATTCCTTTTATCATAGAGAGGTACCGTGATATCCTGCTTATTCTGTTTTTTTCCCCTTCTGTAGTTAAGGCCATGAATAACTTTTGTCAGACACATTGAAAGAATATCGTAATTTCCTAGGAATTACATGCTGCTCCGCACGTGCAGTGCATAAATTTGCAGTCAGTTTTTTTCCCCACGTATCCCCATTGCCTAAAATGTCGGCTGGGATATTTCATAATAATTTTAATTTTATCTTCCCCTGCCACAACAGAAGTCATGTATTTAACGGTAATAGCGTATATAGGTAAAATAGTATTTTTGCTGGGAATTTTATGACGCATTACTGACAAAAACGCCAAATTTGTCGTAAAAGCGATTGAATTCCTCTAGTGTATAGGCTTTTTTCTTTGATCGTAAAAAGTATTTTATTTGCCTAATTCTAAATTTTCAAATCACAGAAAACTGGAAGAACACACTATTGAATGCTTGACTTCATTTGTTGAAATAAGTGTTTTGAAGTAGAAATTTCGCCAGCGGAATTGTCCTCTCTCGGGGTTTCTCTCTTTTTTCCTTTCCACCTCCTCTTCACTGCAGAGCCGCGGCACTCTCAAGTCAACCCAGCATACACGAGTCATTACGCTCGCAGTGGTGGCGGGACCCTGACGCTCCTTTCCGTAGTGCCAACGATTCCAACGCTGAGGGCTACAGGGAGGGCAGGATTGGATTGGAGGGGGGGTTGAGTGTATTCGAGGATGAAAAAGAGGGAGGAAACTGAGGCGGGGTTGAAAAAAAAGAAGAACGGTGAGACTAATGGAGCGTTTGGGCCTGCCTTTCGGGCTGAGACATTGCGATGAGTGAGTGATTGGAGTGGCGGTGGGGAAAGAAAGATGTGCATGGGTTGTGAGGTGATCGGCTGGAGGGATGGAAGCGCAGGAAAGGGAAAAAAGCGATGAGCAATATAAAGATGAGTGACTTGAATGCCAATTAATGGAAAACTTGCCTTTCTCATACTGCTGAATAAATGGAGCGAATGACAAAGCGTGGCAGTTGCAACGGTGGTTATAGTTAACCCCAACCCCATGGCTTTTATAAATTGTAAATCTTTTTAAAATCTCCCATAACTTGTGTTGTTTAATTTTTAACGAAAACGTTTATCAATAGAAAGAATTGGCTTTGCATTAATTTTTTATAGCAATAGTTTTACTGTATTAATGTGTGATGAATGGCTCGTTTCATCTTTCTTGCTCATCTTGCAATGGCTTCAACTTAAATGAAATGGGTGGTATTTGGTATGGTACAATGATATTATGGTATAAGTATTTAGAGTATATAGGTACTCGGTGAAAGCAGCATGTCTATGGTGCTCATTGTGAAGACCACCGGGGTGTAATGATAAAGTTAAGTATTTTTAGAGGTGTCTTCTGCGATGGACCGTTCTTATCGGTCAACAATATTTCTCTCTTTCCGCTTGACTTTAAATTTACATGAATCTTATTCTTCTCAATCTGGTATGTTACTCATTGTTATGAAGTGCCATACGTGCCAAGAAAAATTACCTTTAAGAACGAAAAGAATGTGAAAAGCAGGAGGAGATAATACTAAAAATATTGTTTTTGAGAAAATATGTAACCTTTTGTAAGTATGTACAATAAGAAGTAGATTTATCGTTCTCTATCCTTATTACACTTCGCGACAATGTAAGTAAACATATCTGAAAATGCATTAATTGTGATGCGTTGCATTTAATGATAAAGCTGCGGGTCATTTAATTGCATTATTTTTTTGCCACAATACCTGATCAGTCCTATTCAGTCCCACTCTAAAGTGTTCGGGATTTGCTCATTATAGCACTATCAAAAACAAACATTATTTTAAAATAAAAAAACGCTATCTTACTTTGAAAAATATTTTGTGAGTTAATTCAAAAAATATTTTTTGACAAAACTTACTCCAGTTGCATATTATATTAAATCATATAAAATATTAAACAATATATTAACAAATATTAAAAAACATAATAAAACAAAGATATTGTATCAAATATTTCTACATATCCTTTGAAACAGAATTTATTAAACATTTTGTGATCCGAGAACGGGAGAAAAAATGGTGTTCATTCCAAATTGCGAAAATAAATTATACAAAAACAAAAGGACCTAAAAGGTTAAAAAAAATTAGTTTTTGTTAAGATACTTAGATAATTTTTTTTAATTTTCATAAAAATAGGTGACTTAGGTAGAAAATGCCCGTTTTTTCATTGATTTTTTTTTCATTTCATGACCCGGAATTCAAAATAAAATGCCATTATTAAAATATTTTTCGACCCTTTGGCATTTAGACGTATACAACCGATTAATCTTTACTTTTCGTCAAAGATAAGTTTAACAATTATCAAGCGTAAAAAAATAACAACATTCTTATTCGTTGTCAGCCTTTTTGTGTCCATCTCTATTATGCGTTGTCAGCCTTTTTGTGTCCATCAAGAGAGATTTATAACGTATTCCATCACAGTTTACTCGTTAACCGCTTATTAAAAGCTGTTTTGTTGATGAGGCATTCTCGGGTTTCCTTCGGGGTCATGGTGCTGTTAGATACCGACGCTTCGTCAGCTTAATCTATCATGATATCCAGGGTGAATGTATGCGAGACATAAATGATAAATAAATAAGGATATGAAAAGCAAAAGCAAATAACAGCCTTCTAACCTGAAAAAATCTAGAATTGCACAGCAAAGCCTAGGCAAGGATAACAGGATTAACAATGACAACGACAAACAGCTGAGCCACGAATAATACTACTGGGATCTTATATTGCCCAGAAAGCTTTGAAAATTAACCGAGACTACGGTTTCTTACTAAGCAGCACCTAAAAACCTGCCTTGAAGCAACTAAAAAGAAAACGAGGCGACGATGACCCATCAGAGCTGACTTGAAGCCTAGAGGTAAATGCCCAACAATTCCTAATGCATTCTCCGTAAAGACGATGGCTGACTGAGCTGTAGGTTTGCCTTTGCCAATCAACGTCGTCCCTCGGTGGGAATTGTTGTTTTTTGTTTTTATTTAGGGCAGGTGACCAACATCTGAAGTTATTTGAACCGTTTAGATAAGGTGGGTAATTGGATAATAGTAGGAATTTTCAGCAAATGGAGGAAGGGTGGAGAGAAACCCACCATTAGCCTTCTCTTAACGGAAAGTTAAAAAGGGAACCATGACTTAACGTCCCATCAGACGGACGGATTACTGTGCTCGAAGTGCTCTTCACTAGGCACTGGAGTGGGGAACGGTGTACCAACGAAAAATCTCTGCCACGACTGGGATTCGAATCCAGGTCCTCGTGATGTGAGGTCAATTCTCTAGCAACTACATCAAACCGATCCACCCCGGGTGCGCTTTGGCATCTGCATTCAACGGGAGTACCGACGATATTTCCCAAGTTGTATTCGCCGTTATCCACATAGGAGTCCTTATATCTTGAAAGCCTTTTACTCTTTAGTTATATCTTTATGAATTGAATTTTTTTCAACTACTACCTACAAATACTTTTATAATGAGCCAGTCTTTCGGCATCTTTTATAGTTTGTGCATGCTCACATTTTTGTGAGTAACCCTTGGCATACCCTTGATTAAAAAAAGGACATAGAACAGTGGCTTCTCCAGAAAATACCCTTTACGCCTCTTTCACTCCACAGTTGGCATCATCACAAGGCGTTTAAAGAGATGATTCCTTTGAATCTATTCTTTCTCGGAATTTAAGAAAGAGTCGTTAGGCTTAAAGGAACTTCTTGAGAAAAATTTAAGGGTTTAACGTTGTCCTACCTAAGTGTTTTAAATAGGTTAAGCTTAAATGCATTGATCTCTTTCCTTCCGGATTTTCCATTTTCTCGTCATCGGTATTCAGCTAAAAAGTATTACCAATAAGTCATGTCATGTAAAATATTTTGATTCGACTTCCCAATTCAAATTTGTAGCACCATTGTTTTTCTTTATGTTGAAAAAGTCACTCAAGTAGGCCTGAATTGCAATGATTACCTCTGAGTGAGTGGTGATCAGGACTGAATATTGATTGTTGTGGTATTGTAGTAGTGTTCTCACTAGTTCTTTCTTACTAATTTAGGGCCATTAATTCATGTAAACATGTACCTGTGATGTCTCAGGGATTTGAAATAATTATTTGAGCTCATTAAACGCTCGTTACAAGTGAAAGAGCCTGCTAAAAGTTAGCCTTTTTTCACATAAACTGAGAGGTATGAACAGTTTCTTATGGGGATATCATTCAGTTGTTTACTCTAAACCTGATTAATGTATCCTCGATCTATGTGATATCCGAACCGCTGAACATCTTCACTTCCAAGATCAGCGTTGGTCATTAGTCGTAATCAAGACGTCTTTCGCTGGAAACGAGAAACCACTTATGGTAAATTAAAAGACGCTCGAAGGAAATTGATGGTCCTGCGCGCTGTTTATTTCCGCTGAAAAATTTCCCTGGTGCCCGGAAACGTCCCTGCCAGTTGATTCCCTTTGCTTAGAAGGGCAGTTCCCTTTAGCGACGAGGCTCCTTTAGGGAGGCTGAAGTCTTGGGGAGGACGAAGCAGAAGGGTGGTCGAGGGAATGGGGAAGAGGGGGGAGGAGGTTTTAACGGGAGGCCGGCAAAGAGACCCTCCCACCCGCTTCCAATCCCCTCCCCTTCTCTCCCTCCCGTCTCCTCAGTCCCGCGCTCCTCCATGCCCCCGGTCCCCCTGCCGCCGCAGAGCACTCAGTGCACCCAGGACCCTGGTCCCCACCCGACACACACACACCCACACGCACATACAAACCAGGACACCCTGCGCCATCTTACCGCCCGAGACTCCTCTCCCCTTCCCTACCCTCTTTCACCTACTCCCCCTTGTATGAGGACCTCCTCGCCCATCGGCTTCCTCCCTACGACTCTCCTTCACCGCCCCCTCCCCCCCTTTACCTCCACTCCCCCTACCCCTGAGTCCCTACTTGGGAGGTCCCAAGTTCGATCGATGCCGGACTCTGCTGCGGGCGTGGTCGGCTGCTACTCTCTCCTCCCCGCATTTCAGGTCCCCTTCGCCCGTCCAGGACCCCCAGTTTCCTACTCCCGATCCCTCCCTTCCCGCCGTCCCTCACTCCCCAGCGTCTCCCTAAAAGGGCTGTCCCTGCTCTCTTGTGGACCGAAAGATTGTAGTGCGCCTTGGCGGCACATCCTTAAGGACTTGCCGCTCCGTATCATTATTTTTTACCCGTGCTCGATTCCTCCCCTTTTAGGGTGCCTTAATGATTCTCCTCCACATTTCCTGTCGTAGCGGTGGTGTTGCCTTTACTGTCCACAATTTGACGATAAGCACAGTGAGGTCGCACCTGATATTATATTCATTTCTATGCGTTTGGTCATTGAAAAACATTAGGGCGAGTTCGAAGTCACGCCTTGTCTTATTTATTAGAACATAAGGGACGTGAAGCGTAACACTTACCCTAGTTAAATATACACATGTTCACAAAGGTATAAATTAATAGCTATGTTTTGACTCACAGTACAGGCTCTCCATATGAACTGCGACAAAGTAACTCCAATTTAACTTGAAAACTTCTTCTGAGAAATGAGGCCAGCATTTTTCTCTGCTTGGCGAGGAGAGAGGAATGCCACTCGAGTTCGACAACGTTTATAGGACAAGTCAAATGTTACTTCTGTGTCAAAAATTTCCAAATGCTTCCGCTCGTTAACCGTCAATATTATTGGGTAGATCATTTTCTGAATCTTCTGATTATTGCCTTTTACTATAGTGTATTTATTTTTCTATTAAAACTGTTTCTCTAACGTAGTAATTCTTCTAATTATAATGATAATACTCGACTATTGGTCTGGAATCAGTATAATTTCTAGTGTCGTGCGATGTGAAATATATTTACCGTACAGAAATCGTCATCCTTGATCATTAAATGACTGACTTGGAGAATATGGGGCGAGTGCCGTATCCTCAAAAAGTAATCCCTTGAAAATTTTCGTAATTTTTTGAGAATTCGCTTTTTATTACAATTTGCTGCATGCAATTAAACATAATTTATACTTGGGAAAGCGTGAGATTTATAAAACTATTAACCCGTTAATTTTCTCTCCGAAGAAGTTCAGTTTAAGCTAAGCTTGACATTGACGGTTTTAGACGGCTATGATGGCATTAGAAGATAATGGCTAGACATTGACGATTTGAGGAAACTTCTGCTCTCAATATGTTTGCATGGTTAGACGGGCGATTCCTGATTCTTTTTAAGGGTTCAAATCTTAAATTGCAGGTTTCCAGCGCTCTCAAGGATTAATCTTAGACTCATAGTGTTGGCTACTTCTCAAAACTGAGCATATTGGATGCAAGAAACCGACTTGTTCTTGGTAGGCACGTTGATACCGTGTAAACGGTAATATCGCGTGCAGTAATTCGTGTTGTACCTAATCCATAAAAATCCAACCTGTTCGATACACGACTCTCTCAAGGGTGACTAATTTTTATTGGGATGAAGTGAATGCGGTTCTGAATCGTGGAGACTGAATTGTGAGATTACTTTCTTTGGTGAAAGCGTCTTGTGTCTTCGTGTGTTTTTGATTTCGTGCCACTGACAGTGAATGGGCCAATAATCTGCAAAGAGACCTTGGTTAATATTTTTTCCCTGATGACCTGTGATCTAAGAGATTTTATGCATTATTTTTTCGAAAAGGGATTGATAACCACTCAGGGAGTAATGAACGGATGTCAAATAATACCTGGAACTAAAAAGCTTGGTAGAGTATGATGTTATGTCTGTCTTACTGACACTGGACTCTTATGTGATGCCGCTTACTCTAAGCACCATTTATCTAGCTGTAAGAACTAACAATGCAGCTGAAACTAATTTATATACACGTTAATTATTAATTGTGGCTTGTTAGAGGTTTTGACAAGAGGGAATATATATACCTCTAACTTGTGGAGGGTGATTCAAAAGTTTAGTTTTTTTTTCAGATTCGTGCGAAAAAAACCTGTGGTATAGATTAAAATGGCTGACAGATAAAATGTAGCTTAGGGAGACGTGCATTGAAGAATGAATGTTTTCTAATATCTCGATGTTGTTATAGGAGGATACGAAAGAGGGGGAGGAAAGAAGAATGAGCTGAAGGGGAGAGGAAAGAGATTGCTAGAAGTGGCTGGCGAGTAATGCACAGGGAGGGCTCGTGTGTATGTCGGAAGGAGAAAAAATAAGAAATCCTCGCGGGTATAATAAATCGAGAGCACTTGCCCCTCGACCAGAATGTGACCTGGGGGAAGGAGGGGCGTCTTGGAGGTTGGAAATGGGAAAGTGTGATGGTAAAAGGGGTCCCGCGGAACGGAGGAAAATTAAAAATGGAAAAAATTAAAAGGGGAAAAGAGAGAACGACAAGGGAGGGAAAAATGTTGCGGAAAGCAGGAGAAGAGAGGGGTAGGGATTCGGATGGGAAGGGGCGGTGGGCAGGCTTGGGGGTGGGTGTGCTCAAGAGGGAGGAGATCATGGTTCTTTCGCCCGAGGATGAGCGTGGAAGGGAGGGAGTCTGAAGATAAGGGGGGGTGGGTGGGAAAGGGAATGGCGAAGAATGGGGAATGACTATGGGATGACTTGCGGTGTGGAGGTGGGGGGGAAGAGATGAGCCAGCGGTAGGGGACGGCGAGCTTTTGGATTAAGGGGGTTGGGGAGAAAAGTTAAAGGTCGGTTTTTTAGGGGGAAGTAGAAGGATTCGTGGTGTGAAGGGTGTGCAGGGGATAGGCAAGGAAGATGGCAACAGTCCGAGGGGATGGAAAGCAATTTGCAGAGGAGTGAGACTTTTTTATTATTTTTTATTTCACTCTCCCTCTCTAATTCCACTACCTCTTCTCCTTTCTCTCCATTTCTTTCTCGCCTACTTCATTCTCCACCTCTCTAACTATTCTTTCGTTTCTCAGAATCTCCGTTGTGTGCTGGACTTGCGACGCTGTAGAGCTACACCACCATTTGCTTCCCCGTGCCACTGTCGTATGTTACAACTGTTTTCCGCGCTAATCCCCATTCTTCCAACGCTTCTCCTTTCTCCACCGCCTACTCCCCTTGAGTGACTACCCTCCCGTTTCCCCTTAGTCCCTACTCTAACTTTCTCGTCCAGAGTTTTTCTCTTGTTATACCCTCCGTCCTCATTATATAGTTTTATTTTTGACTTCGTTTTGTTCGAAACAGAGAGAGCGTTGGGAGGGTGAGATAGATGATGCTGCCAGGACTGGCGTAAAAGAAGTGAAAGAGACTCATCTTTCGCCTTCGAATCTTATTCATTTCGTTATGCTTGTAAATATAAATAAATTTATGGAGGTACATGGAAGTTCAACCCTGCCTTCATTTTTGTTTAAGGGTGTCTCTCTTCGGTTTCATTCCTTAATGGCTTTGCGAAATACCTTCTATTCGCTTTGTTCAACTCTTCTCATTGATTTCACTTTACCTTTGCAGTTCTCTTTCCCGTCGTATCAAATCTCCTTTCTCAATTTATTTCTTTTTTCTCCTTTCATTACCCACCCTCCTTTCCTCCATATTTTTCTTTATACAGATATTATGTGAAATACTCTAAGATAAGTCTCTGAAGTCGGTATTTGAGTTCTACTTTATTTACAGATCGTTTCATCCAATCTCGATCTTATTCTCCGTTAGATTGGTGTACGCAGTCACGTTTTTCTTTTATTTACTTTTATTTCTTTTATTTACCTCCATTTCAGTGTAATTTCTTTCATCATCGAGGTTTTAAACGAATGTAGACTATAGGTGCGATTTCATGCACATCATTTATAATTAATTTCGCTCCATATTAATGTTTATTCTTACTATTAATTGGCCATTTAATATTCTTTGCAATTTATTCTTCTGCTTTATTTCGAACGTAGTATTGATGCTGCATATTATTATATTTTAATCACATTAACATTAATTGATTATGTTACTGACTCCAGGGAAACCGTTTTCAACGAACTAAGCTCGTAGGGTTCGTTATGACGTGGACGATTGCCGGACGACGGCTTTCCTTTGGTGTGTGATAGATTTTCCTAATCATATCTTCATTTGCTGTGGTCTTGGACGGCTTAAAATCTCACACGTATACTTTTTTATTGCATGATATAGGTCCATCCCTAGTTTTTGTATCGCAATAAGACACGAAAGAATCGTAGGGAAATGTGTATTACTTACAATTTATTTAAATAAAGCTTTATTTGATACTGTACTTGATGAGTAACTGCTATTACCGCAGAGAGACAAGTTAACTTGGGCAATCCTTTAGATAATAAATATTTTCCGCCCACCATTGGGTATCATTATGAAAAAAATAAATAATTAATACGGGTTTTCTTTGAGAATCATGAAACGAAAAAATATGTAGCTACATAGGTGGTTTGACGAAAATCGTATAATACCGTATTTTTTGTCGCATTACTACCATTTACGTTACGTTCCAATGACGTCCTCATTGTACAATCTTGGTATTGGTGGTTTTGACAAATACAATTGAATACTTCAAGGTCCATGATAGCGTAGGTATTTGGCAAATTTGATCTAAGATTTATGTTATAAGTATGAGATTTCCCACTACACCGTTTTTCATGGAGTTGAATGCTGAAATGACGATGTTGTAGATTTTTAATTTTGATATTTATTTTTTATTGCTAATATGAGCGCCGACAATTTAATTACATCACAAAATGCTCTAATTCAGGCCGTGGCTCTCTTCTGAAAGCTATAGGGGGATATGGCGGAATTTGAAAATGTATTTTGAATGATATATCGACGTATTGGTAGTTCGTATAAAGACGCTGAGGGATCTACGAGAAAGTACATACTGGTGATTCCGGAGTTCGAATGGTGAATCTCAACCCAAACATCGTAATGCTGTTGTACGCTGTGAATGATATAGTTCAGAGAAGTGACTGCCATGGGATCGCTCACATTCGTGTGAAAGGAGATGTAAATTTGAATTTTCTATGCAAGGAAGTTTGAAGGGAGGGGTTTATAGGAGCAGTATATTGATAATTATGTGATCATGGCGTGGGAAAAAAAGTATAATGAGAGAATGAGAGGACCACTATCTCGATTATGAATTTGGCCCAGTTTGTGCGTAAGAAATGGGAGATTTGAAAATATATTAAAGACTACTCCAGGAGGGAACAATTTTTGTTTCCTTAGTCGAAGTTGACTCGTGGTGCTATTGCAGTGATTAGAATCTTAGTCGATAGAAACGACGAATACCTATGCATATGCATGACTATAATATTTTTTCACATTTTGTGAACGTGGAAGAGTTTGAAGTAGTGAATAGGGAATTTGTAATGGAAATATTACGAAATATAAGATTTAATTTGTGAGGGAGAAGAATAATATAAAGTTACCTGCTCTTAAGGGCGCGAGTGAATATGGTGGATGCATACTCCATGTCGATAGTAGATAGAGATGGAGCAAAAATTTTTCCCCTTAATGACCATGCAGTGTTTGACATTAAATATTGTGTGGTAGGTATACTGAGAAAGTCGCCAGATGAACTTGACTTGGGAGTAAAGGTGTGAGGAAAATTGATGATGTCGTTAATAATTCTGAGCAATCGAGTGCTAGTAAGCCAGTTATCAAAGTGATTAAGTGTCGTACGAAATCATAAATTGTTTAAATAAACGTAAAAGAGGTTTAAAAATTTGGAAAAGGGAGAAAAAAGAAGCTATCAAAATCAATGCAAAAGCTTACAGAAAATCACTTCAGAAGAAATCTAAAGAGACCAGTGAAAAGTGCCATATAGTAAATAATTATACAAAAACAATAGTACGACAGACACGCAAGAAACCATAGGATATGTTTATTCAGAGAAATGGAAATGGTTTACTTGGCAGGACTATTAAAACACCTTAATTAATCAGAAATATTTGAAGCCCGAATGTATATTATATCAAAAGAAGAATAGATAAAAAACTAAATAGGGCAAATGATCTAGGTGTAATTGGAATTTTAATGAAGAATTCTTAGTAGGAGTCACCTTCATCAATTTTACAGAATTAAGTAAGGCACGTACTAGGAAACAAGAAGAAGATAAGCAGCTGACAAGGATGGAATTAAGAACTGATAAAGTATGGGGGCAACCCATTGAACGATAGAATACTACATCTATTTATTATTTTCTGTATAGTATACGATATACCATAGGAATGGAGTGTAGCCAAGATCACCTCTTGTTTTAAAACGGAGAGCGAAGTAAGGCCGAGATTTATAGAGACATAAGTTTACTGAATGCAGGTTCCGAAATATACAGTGTAATAGTGAATTAAAGGTTTCACATAATTACTGGCCATATTTAAGCATTGAAACAAGCTAATCTCCGAAAAGGAAAATCTCGTATTGACGAACTTTTTCATTAAAACAGACAATTAACTAAAGAAACTAATTTAATTTTGTGACGCAGGTACTTAGCATTTATAGATTTCAAAAAAGCATTTGATCACGGAACTGGAAATAACGAGGGTTACTTATGGAAGTAAGAGGACGTACAAAATATTTTATAAAGATATACAATGTTATGCAGAAAAATCGATGCTATAATTGGAACTGGAGAAGAATCAATCCCGAAAATTTACATCAATCAAGGAGTTTGGCTAGAACTTGATCTGTCACTTACTTTGTTCACTCTATATATATCAATATATAGCCAATGTATATGATATTATAAGAAAATGGGAAGTAATATACGGCCGGGGATAAAATTAACACATTCAGAGTATGTGATCACGATACGTTTAGCAGAAAACCAGGATATAATTCAAGGCTGCCGAAAAAAAGAAAACAATACAAGGAAAACAGGGAAAAACATATTTCCGTGAGACTGCAAAAATGACGCCGAGAGGAGAAATGGAATGCAGCTAATAGAAAAGAGGTGTACGAAGACAGGGAATGAGAGGCTAAGCAGCCACAGGCGAGTGAGCCTACTCCTGGAACGGCAAAAGAAGGAAAAGAGAGAATGCAATGTGAATGTACATGTAGCTGAATAGTACAAACTATTCAATTAAATTTAATTGTATGGTAATCAAGGTAATGATATTCAAAGTAGTTAAGAAGGAAAGAATAACCGTAAACGGGAAAGAACGTGGACAAAATGAAAATATTCCAAATAGAACCCTTGATAGAAGTGAGCATAGAATACGCGAAGATCGTAGGTATGATAATCACTTTAGGAAAACAGGGTTTGCTCATTGGAGAGAACTTACTGTGACTAAGTTTTAAGTACATGCGTCAAAAAACACTGATGATGAGTTAAATATGATGCTTTACACAGTGAGGCTCCGAAATGTGCATATTAGTAAGGAAAAAGAGAAAGAAAGTAAGATGGATGAAAAAAGACGCTCGAAACATGATAGGGGAGAAGGAAATAGTCGTAGAGAAATTCATAGGTGGATTTAGAAGAAAGAGATGGGAGAGTTGATGAGGGACAGCTGTGATCGGAAATCAGTGACGAAGAGGATAATATGGATGAGTGGAAGAAGAAATGAGAAGTTATCTATTTAGTAGTGATGAAGAGGGAGATGGAACGGATGCTGAGCCATTGAAGTTAAGATTCGGTCATAGAGTAAGTTTAAGGATTTTGACATTCCCATTGAGACTTACATAAATCGGCGGGAAACCTATAATGTTCTTGGTTTTTAATGATAACACATTTGAATTATTCTGAATTTTTAGTTATTTATGTTCGTTTACTCTGAAACTGGTCCTTATTTCAGTTTGAAGCCATATAAACAGCTTACATGGCGTAAAATATGTATTTAAAAAAATGTGACGTATTCAATGCAACAGCTGACAAAATGATGATTATATTCATTATCCTAACCTCTCAACGTAAAAAGTTAGTTTGACATTCTTTGACGAACATCTAATTGGAATTTTAGGAAGATCTAAACAAGGAGAAGAGTCATGTTCTAATGATTACCGCAATTTAAATTAATGTTTTTAGCCATTGTTTCAAAGAAAATGATTAGCTATATCCATAAAAATATTCTTAATAATACATGAATGCTTAGATCCTTTCTACCGCAAGTTATAACATAAGAAAGAAGTGCAGTGATATAAAATGTAGAATATTATATATGCTGAGTATCTAAATTTTTAAGTGAAGTACCAACAATATACTTTCCATCGTCATTGAAAATTGACCTTCGATATAAGACCGGCAGTTCTGGCTTTGTGTGGAAGAGTGAAATGCCGTAAAAGTTGATATAATATTCAAATTTTACGTTTATTTGTTTTGGAACCGTGTTAATAAATTCATATTTTTTAACCTTGAAGTTTACCGTCAATCATTACCTTTCGTGCTGCTTTATGCCCGTGGCTATAAAATATAACCTTGATGTTTTCATTATTTATCAGCTCACTTGGACACTGAAGATAGTGAGTGGCTTCGATAGCTTAACCATAGTTTAACCTCTGTCATTGCTAAAAACTATGTTGGATTTCCTCTCGATCACAAACAGGTACTATGTGGTGGCAAACGCCAAAATTATATGCAAACAATTTTTCAAATATGCAGGAAGTGTACTCGTCGTCACTTCCCTAGTTAATTGATAAAATCCTGCGCTTAGCCAATTCCAATATTTACATGCTGAATCGGGCATGTTGGAGAGACATCCGGTATGCATAAGCATTTTACATCGTGTTGATCTTTTCTATAAAATACATTATATTCTCAGTCATTTGTGTTGTCTTTCCTAGAATTGTAAAAGGAATGAGGCTTATTCTTCCTCTAGAATATTTGTGTCATCGAAAATATTAGTAAAACCCCTCTGTATCCGCAGCTACTTAGGCGGTATTGATGGTATATCACATTGACAGTCATGTGCTTAATTTTTGAATTAAAAAATGGAAATCAAAATTGGTCACTGCATAGTACAACCATTTTGGTATCTTACAAAGCTCGTGCCGTATCGTAGAGCTTATATGTTTTGGGCTCTCTTGACGAAGGAGCGTGAGCTCGACGAGTTTCAAGGGGGAAGCGGCGAGGGCAAAGGAACGACGACAAAGGGGATGGAGAAGCGGAGGGGGTGGCGCGGGTGGAGAGGTGAGGGGATAAAAGGGGGCTGTTTCCCGGCAACGGTCCCTCGTAGCTAGGCCGAGCGGCCACACGCGGGCGGGGTTGGGGCAAGTGGGGAGTTATGCGAGGAGGGGTGCGGGGGTAAAAGGGCAGGGAGGCTGCTGGAGATGTCGGAGGGGGTGAGAAGGGGAAGGGGGGCGTTGGCGTGGCGACGGGAGGAGGGGAAGAGGAGGGAAATGCTGCCCAGGGAGAGAGGTCTGCTGCTACGGAGGGAGGGGATCGGCCTCTGTGAAATCGCGCTGTGTTGAGGGGACCATTGGGGGGTGGCGGTGGGCGGAGAGGGGCTAGCAGAGAGGAAGCAACATGGTGGAAAGGTCCAAGTTGCGCAGTCGCCAGGGTCCCATCCCCCACGGCGAATTCTCTTCTCCGCCTGCCCTCCTTCCGTTCCATGCCCGGTTCGTAAGCTTGAGAGAAGAGAAGGATGAGCAGGATGAGGGAGAGGTGGGTGGTAGGAGAGAAGCGATGTAGGGAAGGCAAGATGAAGGGGGCGGGTTGGCTGAGATAGAAGGGGATGTGAGAGGTGAAGAGGGAAGAGAATGGTTTGGAAGGGTCAATATTTTGGTAGCCCTGGGCTCTTCCGCCGATTCCAAGGTGAAGCCAGAGTGGCGTATAGCACCGGGGAAGCTCTGGACAGATATGACGGAAGTCTCGAGGCGAGAGGAATTTTCGCGCAGCCTTAATGCGTTGGCGATGGGCAATTACAAAATCATTTCTCACAGGTTTTGGAGATTTTTGAGAATGGTATCTAGTTATTGCACGAAAATAAGCGTATTAGAGCTCCAGATTTGAAGAATGAAAATTCATTAAAATTTAAAAAAGAAAAAAATTATATATATATATGAGTGTCATTTATGAATCTTCATATTAACTGTATTTGTCAATCCGGATATATTTTTGTTTTAGATAAAATGCAGCGTTCGTATGCTGCAAAAGAAGTAATCGAGAAAGGAGTTATTAGTTTGCATCCAAACACCTGTATTACTGGTGTATTACAGAGGATTACAATTCACCGTTATTTTGTTAAGCGTGTCTCTGTTTGGTCTTTTTGGGATGTATATGTATGTGTATTGGATGAGATAAAAATTGCCGGAACTCAATATAATGAAAGTAGTTTCTAAAAAGAGAGTAATTGGGAGGCTTAAGGCGGTCCCCCTAAAAACACTGCTCCCTTGTTCTATGGCATATTATTAGCATTCTGGCTGTTTGAAGGAGCAATGATGAAAGTGCATCTTTTCCAAAAGCTGAGGCATTCTTATAGATATCCATCGATCATAAATAGATGTTTACATCATAGCTAAATGTAAAGGTTGTGTAATGATAAGTGATTGATTGTAAGTTGTTAACATTATACTGAGACATGGATGTTGAATCAAATAGGATTGAAGTATTCAACTTGTAGAAATAGATTGGAGAACTCATGTTTTCGCATAATTTCACGGCAATGTTTAGATTGTGGGCATCTCTTTATTAGCACTTGCTTTGCTTTTCTATTAATATGTCAGTCCATGGCCATGTAATTCATGCTCCTATCCAGAAAATGTATTATTACTTCATGCTTTCCCAAATCGTACACCGAACAAGTTGCCTCGGAACTTCTTATGTCGGAAAAAGTAATTCGCGAGTGCAGTGTGATCTCTTATCATTAAGTGCTACAGGACATAATCAACATTAGCTCTAGCAGCGAAACTAATAATCTCTTTATATAAGTTAGCGGGACCTATTATGAAGGACTTCAGAAGTATACCTAATTAATGTAATACTCAGTCTAAGTGGTGCCAAACACTTTGCTTCACGGGACAGTGAATTCTTTTTTTGCCGTTTTCAATTGCCTTAGAATAAAATATTTTCGAATGAAATTTTTCCCTTCAAGTTTTGGGATGACATTTGCAGCAATAATACCGTCCATAGGCCATTTTTCGGATAACAGACAGGTTTATGAAGCACGAGTCAAAATTCTTTAGATTCAACAGCTTCTGACCACTAAATGGTGATGAAAAGAGGGCTTTTCATGAAAATTAATTAAGTCGAATTAAAAAAAAACTTGCCCCCAAGGCTCCAATGGGAACCCTATGGCCATCTCTTACGTTTGGAGAGGTCTCTTCCGCATGCTCCCCCACCATCTTTAAATTAAGACCTTTTGTTCTTTCAGCCTCCCTACTTCACCTTACTCATTCACATATTTCTTCCTCGGCGACAATTTATTAATTTACATTTTCCTACTTGTTTTATGATTTATGTCCGTAGTTTATCAAGCTACTGTATAGAGAAAGATACCGAGTATTGTCTGCGTGTTACAAGGATATAATACTTAGTATTTCGATGCTCAATTAATATTTATGCTTACTCTTGTGGTAATCTCCTCCACAGTTCAATAATTGACACCCTTACCTGCATCCCTTATAAGAAGATGATCTACAGGTATTTTTCAGGCAGGAAAACTAGGCTATTTACTACTCCAAATATTATATATAACATTTATTACATGTTATTGGTCACAAATATATTTGTCATATTTGTTTCAGTGAGTCGTATGTCGAGTTATAGGCATCGGAATTTCTCTCAATGGAGTACTCTCTATCCCTAAATTTGAATATCAAACTGGAAAATTAACTATAATTTTTTAATACTTCTGCGGTGTAACTTTTACTCCTGATATATTATTTTTATAACTGCTTTGTTTTTGATAATTTAGATATGTACTGTATATTCCTGAAATACCGCTATAATTTGTAGCCATATGTCGGTTAAAAATTTAAAGAATTTACATTGGTCTTTGTTGAATCATATAGCGGTGGGAAAATTAATAAGATTATTAGTATCGCTTTTCATTTATGTGTTCTCACTTCCCACTTCACGTCCTTCCTCATGCTTTATTTTTCGCCATCTCGAGCGGACAGCTTCTTGCCGTTCTCCCCTCGCATCCCGCTCCTTAATTCTCTTCCATTCTCGAAGTGTAACTCCATCTTCCCGCGTCTCTTTACCTCTCCCTCTCCCCCGATCCTCACCTTCCCTCACCCCCCTTAATCCACTCCCGCCTCCCCCATTCCCAGACTCCCTATTCTACATCCCACCCACTGCTTCGTCTCCCTTCCCTTCTGATGCCCTCTCACCCTCCTTTCGTGCCCTTTCCTCCATGTCCTCCGCCCTTCCCGCTTGTCTCTCAGACGGTGTTTGGTCAATAAATCAATACAAGAACGCCGAAGATATAAATCCCTCGACTACCCCATTCCATCCTAAGTTCCCCTCCCCTTGCACTCCTCTTCTCTACTCGGCTTATTTCACCGCCTCCTTCGGCCACCTTCGTGCTCCGTTCACGTGCACAAGTGTGATCTACTTTGCGCAGGTCGGGTGTCCCATTCCCCACTTTATTACCTTCTGTCCCAGTCAGCCAACTGGTCTTGTTTGCTCGTTTCTATTTCTTTTCCTACGCATGTATCTTTTTATTATGACTTTAACGCTTTCTAATTTGTCGTAAAATCCCGAAATTATTTTATTTCCTTTTTAGTGTTTTTTATCAGTAGACACTTTTCATTGGGCCACTCTTGATTAAATTTCTAACGTTTCTCCGTTTTAATACCAAGTAAGACCTAAATTATGTGTTTCGGGGAAGTAGTTCATTCTAATAACTACCTACTTCTTTCTTGAGTGATCGCGTGTTGTGTTGGTGAATAGAATGTCATGATTAATTAAGGCAATTTTCACTTTGTCGTTGCGTTTATCTGCATCACATTACTCGTCATTAATACTTTTTAAAATATTTATGAATCGACTAGCTTTATTTGTGTTTATACGTCATCTTCATTTACCTAGTCTATTTTTCTTTAAAACGAAGCAGAAAAATCTCTTTTGTGTATATTTTTCGTTTACTTACACAAATTACTACCTTTTTCAGCGAGTAGAGAATTAAAGCCATTAATCTCGCATACACTGAACTCGGTACTCTATCCTTTCTGGTGACAATGTCATATGCTGCTTGCAATAACCCGTAATGCGCAAGATTTTGGCTTAGGATACATGTGACCTCGATAAATAACTCTTCGGCTTGACTCATCAGGAGCTTTCATTTCCCAAGAAACAGAGGCCAACCCATAAATGCCATATTTGAAAGGTCACGACGGTGGCCAATTCACATAGGGTTGATATCAGAGTCTAGCGGGTGTGAGACATGTTTTTGAATATTCATTCACGGAAATGATCTCATCCAGTATTTTGCGTTCAAACTCTCATATTCTGGCTGATTACTGCGATGTGAAAAGGTTATGGAATTGACATGAAGTAAGTAGGCATGTGGATAAGTTAGGTACATCACAACATCATGCTTGCAAGAATTTTGTAGCATGAAGTATTTAATGAAAGGAATATGAGGGTTCAGAAAAGTATGAATTTCATCAAGAATAAAAATTAAGTTACTTGTGAGAGGACTTTTAGTGTCAAAAATACAATATTATATTTTCATTATCATTATAAGAATTTGGAGACTTTCAATGCACCGAGTAAAATGTTCTGGCAGATAGAACACATTGTATAAAAGGGAAGCTAATGGTACATGTCATTTAGTCACTTAGTCATCCAGTTACTAGTGAAGCTTCATATCCTTTTCAGAAGTCTCTTCCCATCTGCAGTTTCCTTCTTCCTCTCAAATAATCCTCTTTCCATAACTTGGACATCATAGCTTTCGTCTTTGTATATTCTTTCGTAGGACTTTTGTTGTGGCCAACTCTTATCTGATCTTCATTGCCAACTGGAATTCCATCCTTAATGGAACTTATGGAGTTTATTCGGAACCGAAATTGCCAATTTGTGCATGAAATAATTAGATGGAAAGGATAAATGAATTTTAGTGAAAAAATTAATCTTCTAACCAGAGCCATTTACTCATAAATCAAAAATTAAAATAAGCGAAAGTTGACGCCCACCAAACGAGCTGTGTTAAGGATATCTATGTCATTCACATCCTGTCTTTGACTGTGTTAAAGGAAAAAGGAGGGGAGTGGGAGAGGGGATGGAAGGTTTGCTCGCACAGATTCGTTTGCAACTCCTTCCATTGGCAGAGTCAGCTGTGTCCTCCAATGTGATTAAGCGAAGGGACTTCGCAGTCTCAGTTGTGTTGGACGAAGTGGATGACGTACTAGTCTTTTGCACGCCCACTTTTCCGAAAGGGTTAAAAACATAAGCTTTTCGCCTCTTATAAGTCGAGAACCAATTGATGGACCGAAGAACGGAAAAATACTGGTCTTTATTTTTCAAATTCTATCAGATCGGCAATAAAAAACATGGTAAACGACCCCATTCTGTTTTCTTCCGTTTCCGAAATTGATATCCAAAACTTATTGAAAGATTCTAAAAATTTTTGGAATGAAGATGGCGTTTATTTGGTATTATATCAATATATGGTAATACCTATAAGATAACGGTGTACGTCGTAGGCCAATTCTGTGACCCTTTCTATTCATAATCACTTCTTAAGATACGTGTCTTTTATCGCGTTTATTCCGTAAAAGAAAGGAGATGCGTTTTATTTAGAAAGGTTTGTTTTGATCAATATAGCCTAATAAACTTGTTCCTATACACGATATCCCCATTTCGTGGAGACTCATGTACTTTATTTTATCATAATATTTACCTGTTTAAGCTTTCATATTTTAATGTGCGACATAGTTTTATCCCGTTAATTGTGTTCACCGCCTTCACCGCCAATCTTGCCAATGGATAAGAAACCACCGACTTTAATAATACGAGGTAAAAAGATGCCAAAACAAATTCGATTTTCTTACGCTTCACTATATTTTCAAAGTAAATTATATCCGAAGATTATAATTGCGTCTCATTGATCATCAAATTTTTCCTCTGTCCTCCTTGAGTTTGTGCTAATTTCTTGAACTTACCATTACTATTTGTGCAGGAGAACTGTTGCCGTGGTAGTCTGTTTCTCACCTGTGTCGGCAATAATAATGTGCTGATATTCAATAATCTGGAACAGCGTTTGTGAACTAAGAAATTGAGTATCTAAAAAGGTAACAATTTGAAAAACTTTTATATATTTCAGAAATTTATACTTGACGTTCATTTTTTATAATAATTTTTAAGTAACTATAAATTTTCGCCCTTGTTAAATTTTTTGAACGGATATTTTACATGGATCACATGCTTGAAAGGATTATGAAATATTATTAGAGACATAACTCCGATTATGCACAAATCATTTCACCAGATCACTGAAAGAAAAACACCTTCCAAAATTCTCTTAGAAAATCCTGTCAAGGAAGAGTAGATTTACGAAACGCTTCAATATATTGGTAACTGCCCTGACCAGCTTCGTTGCAGGAATGATGAATCAATGGTTAATGATCAATAGTTCATATAGTACCGCTTGTACCTCTTATGTGTGTATCTGTGGTATATCTCACCCATCGTGCCATCAATGCAAACCTTTTCACTCTCTCACCTTCATCGAATCTCTGTTGTCTCGTCACGCTGATCGAAATGTATTTGGCTCCCGCCATTAGCGAAACTCTCAGACCGCCCATCGCGTGGGCTGCCCATTAATGGCCCCTCCTGGTTGGATGGGTAGCGGTCACTCCGTAGCCAATGGCCGGCCGAGTGACCACTTCCGGCCGACGAGCCAATCCCTCTCCCTCGTACGCCCCTACTGCCTCTCCCTACCCTGTTTCGAGCCCCTGCGCATCCCTTGGGCAATCATTCCAACCCCTTCTCGACACCCTGATTCATCACCCAGCTAGCTATCCCTCTCGTCCCCTCTGATATAGGTACCCACGTTCAAGAGCGAGATAACGGGCTCGTTCGGACCCGAACATCGATTATCGACTGTGTCGAGATGACTGCGGTGCGCTTCCTGAAACATCTACCGCTCATGGTTCGGGTGATAATGGTGCGACGGCACCGGATTCGCCCGTCACAAGCGCTTCTTGTGTTTTCCTGGTCTATGGCCTCCAGGGCGTTTTAACGAAGTTGCTTGGATAATGATCTGGAATATGTACCAAGGGAACGCGGTGTAGCCGAGTAACTCGATTCGTCTGGTTCCTCAATGGATGGATGAGAGGGGAATGTGCTGTTTTCGAATGGTGTTTTACAAATCGAACCCGAGTAATGGAAATTGATATTTTCTTTCTTTTTTCCTCCGAAGAATGCAGTATTTCGGCTCGGCTGCCTCAATTTACAGCGTGGATGTGGCGCTGGCAATAAGATTGGACATTGGTGCAGGACATGAGACGACCTTTATGCGAAGAAACTTTCTTAGCGAACTCCGCTGTTATGTTCATTTGAACAATGAATATCATTCTCTTTTGAATTTGTTCGATGCATTTCTACCACTGTAATCTCTCGCTATGGATTATTATTATAAGTCAACTGCATACAAATCGGTATGAATTTATTCTACCTAATTTTATTTAATTGATAGGCATAAAAAGAATATAAATATTATTTATAACTAGAATGCATTTTAAAGAACGCTGGCCGCGTTATCCCTTGTTAAGGGAATTTAAGAAATTCTTGCCTTTGTGAGGCTACATGCAGTGAAGCTTCATTTTCATTTGAACTAGGTACTTTTGATTGTATTTGGTGGATATGATGAGATAGCTACAGTTTATGTACCTACCAAAAAGCATATATGAGTTTTACAGAAACAATAGTTTTGAGCTATGGTTAGATACGTCTTACGCCCTTAAATACTGAACACCATTTATTGAAGTAAAAATAGTCCTCTCATCATCTAGGTATTGACAGGCTGAGCCCTGGTGTGGAATCACGGATGTGTCTTTCGCGTTATCGCAATCTTTATCGTTAACGCTTGCCCCTATAGTAGCGCAGGGTTAACAATAACCGCCTATAAAATTCGCTCCACTGATTGTGGTAAGCAATTTAAAGTGCTGCGCGAAAAATGAAGAATGGAGATCACGTTCTTTCTGACATAAGTTAAATAAAAAAATGACGATAACGCTAGCGCACGCCTTATGAATATCCTGTTTGATGAACTCTCGATTTTTATTTTTTATAAGAGATAAAATTCTGTGTCCCATTAATATTTCTCATTCGCTTATATTGGTTACTTTTGTATCCATTTCAGTGGCTAAATATATGGTTATAACTATTTCTCTCATGTAGCCTTCAGGGCCACACCAAACTCGGACATCATCGTGAATGTGCCATTTTGTCATGCTCCATCACGAAGGATCAGAGTTGCGTGGAATAATGTGTCCCCGAAATCACAGCCAAGTACTCGATTAGAAGGTATCTTTCAACTATTTGCTCAATTAGGCAACGCTAAATGCTGAATTATACCATGGAAATACTTCGGATTGTATCGGCGGACTGTAAATACCATGACCTTATCATAGTTGTTTTAATGCGCCATCGGAATGTGACATGTATTATATAGTCTGGAAATAATTGTGTAAAATATGATGAATATAAATAGGTTTAGATTACGTGGTGGAAAATAAGAAGCCACCTAGTGACCATCTGCTGTAACCTAGTTAATAAGTACGATAAGTACCTACCATAGGAATCATGATTATGCAGCTTGATGACTATTACGGAATGATGCATACAGCTAATTTTATACATATTTCATAATGAGATTATTAGCTTTAATCCGAAATAAAATGACTATGTTTTTGTCAGAAATGCCTATTCCAGGTACTGAATAAGTTTTGAGCTGTGCATTGGTTATAAACTATTAGTATGACAAATGTACTGAGACGATCGGTGAAATCTGTAGGCATTATTGAGCGAAAATGAGGATTGGCCAGCTGGAGAAAATTTGAATACGTAATTAGGTAGTTGAACTTTAAACATGCTGTGCCATCACAAATATTATATTAACTTCTCTTATCAAGCTATATTCAATGCTTACGCCGCTAATAAAACGTGTAAGAAAGTAAAGATAGCCCTCTACACCGTTAAAGTTTCATGTATAACAACATACCTATCCTCATCCAAGTGAAACTATCTCGATAACATGTCAGGGAAACGCAGGTGAGAGCGGTGGGGAAGCGACGTGAGGCTGAGGAACAGGGCGGGGGCTTTTTATTTCCTACCTCTTCCTCACCCCTTGTTAAAAAGGCGCACACCTATTCTTTTCCACAGTCAATTACTCTGGAGCGAGGCGTTAAAGGTCTTAACGCCAGGGGGAAACACGCGTCGCGGAAAAGTGCTATAAAAATCCGCCTGAGGGGAAGCCCGTCGCGCTTTCCTCTTCATCTTGTCCTCCCTCGGCGGCGGCGTCGTCGGCTTCGGATGGGGGGGAGGGGGAGGCGAGAAGCAGGAAGAAAAGTGCCAAGCATCCTGAAAGGAGGAAAACGGTGGTTCGAGGGATGGGGAAAGGGAGAGGGACAGGAGGATGGGAAGGACCTCAGTGGGACGAGAGTTTTCCGAGATTAAACGGTGGGATGAAGAGAATAATTAGTCCGCCCCAACGCCAGCTCTTTGCTTATTCCTCACCCCACGCCCACCCACCTTTCTCCCCTCTGCATTCTGGTCTCAATAGTTTGAAGAAATACTCAAGTAGTTAATCGTATAAGGCAGAACAACACGATCTTTTTGGCCTTCTCTCTCTTTTCATTCCTCCACGGACGTCGTCTTAAGGAAACACTTTTTCCTCACGCACACACACTCGAACTCTCTTCACCCTTTTACCCTTTCCAATGTACACGTTTCTTCCTCCGGTTTTCTTGGCTCTTCTTCCCTTTTTTACCAGACGTTGACGGCAAAGAGTGGGAGAAGGACATGAGGGGTTGTAGAAGAGGAGGGGATTAAAGGATGGGTGAGGTGTGGATTTCTTGCGTTTCAGGAAGGGGTTGGGAGACCAGGGAACGATTAGGGTGATGGGTGGGGAGAGGAAAAGGTGTAATGAATAAAAGTTTTGGCGCTCTGGAGTGAAAGAGGGTTTAGGCTTGTGAGGAGGGGGAGAGTGTCCGGGGCAGGAGGAAAGAGTTGCAGCTCCAAAGAAAGCGGTAGAAGGGAAGGGGGCTTGGAAGCAAGAGGGTGGTGGGGTTGGCGAAGAGAGGGAAGCGGGAGGATCGAGGGAGGGAAAGACAGAAAGACGGGAAGAGTTTTGAGTTCTTGAGTGGGGAATCCAAGGTTAAACTGCATAATTTTCCTCTCTAAGAAATACACCCCTTTTCAGTTCCGAGAGTCTTCGTTCTCATTCGGATTTTGATGATGGAATCAAGACGCCTCACTCCCCAATCCCCGTCTCTTAATTCCCTTATTGCTGTCGCGTCTTCCTCCCTCTCCCTTTCCGCCCCTCATCCACCCACCGACAACCACCCCACTACCGCGGCGCATCCCCCATCTCCCCTCTCCCTTTGCAATAATGTCTCGCTGCCTCCTCTTACCCTCACAGTGCCAGACACCCGCCCCACATTCACTTCCTTAAAACGCCTCCTTCCTCATTCACCCCTCCCCCTCCTGTTTCTTTCGCACACCACCTCCGGCCAAATTCTTCTCTTCCTCATTTCCCATTCTTTAAGGAGCGATGCTCTTCTTTTTGATTTTACTTTTTTTCCCTTCCTCTCGGCGTGCCTTAATTTTTCGGAGCCAAACTTCTCCACCCTCTTTAATTCTCAGCTTGTCTTTTCATTGAGCGAGATAAAGGGATTTCTTTCTCATTCTTCTCTTTAACCCATATCGCCTTCTGCTCCGGAATGGGATAACTCGTTGGCATCTTCATCGACTGCCTTGACGAATTATAGGTCAATTATAAAAAGGAGGGCAAAAGCTGGCGCTATTTAAAGAGACTTAAGTGATGGCCTTGAAGGAATTTCCGTGGATATTACGGTATTTGTGTTGTGATCAACGTACTGGATTCCATTTAAGATTAGCATTTGTGTAACCGTGATTATAAAATATTGTGTAATAGATATTTTCAATAACTATGAGATTTTCTCTAAGGAAACATTTTGTTTGACTTGTAAATGTGATTAACATTCTTTTACTGACATACTGTTACTGAAAGTAAAAAATAATAAGACAGGTTCCTTATCATGCACGTATAATTTTAGACAGCATCTCTTTATTTATTTATAATGTTTCCATATATTTTATTAGTGATTTTATTTATACACTTCTGAATCAATATAGTAATATTTTTAACCTTGAGAATTTTCATTGCTATAGCTAATTCTATTTCAATGAAAAATATTCAAGTTTATATTTCATCGGATTTCATGCGATGCGAATGTGATATGCCCATATGAAATCCCTTGCGTGGAGTTTAAAGAAGAGTACATTTCGTGTTTAACAATCAGGATTTACAATAGCGTAGGACCATCATCTTATATGGAAGAAATTTTATTTGAAATCGTTTTTTGTTTGACGAAAGTTTCGTTAAAAACATTATCTGAGGTTCACTTTCTGGTTATTTACTACCAAAGACTTTTCTCTATCACTATATTTTTAACGGACAGAATCGAGAGAAGTTTTTAAATTAAAGTTCAAGAATGGGCATTTGAGGCATTTTTTAATTTTCAATAATACCTGGATTTCATTGGATTCATGATGACATCCATGGCAGGGCTCAAATAATCGCGTTGGCTGCTAGTTATGCTTGTTTCGAAGCTGTCAGTTATGAGGTTGGTGTGTTATTAGGTGCTCTATTTTCCATTTTTTGGCATGTTCCTGGTTTTAATTCCCGTCAGTGATAGAGATCTTTTGGGGTTATACCGGTTCATGGTTGAGTGCTATGAGGAAATGATTAAAAATACCTACAGTAATGTTCCAAATGACACCGTCCACCATTTCACTTCTTCCCACTCTTTCTCAGTGTCTCCTAAACTTTTCCTATGGTGGAACACTTCGTAAATCCTAAAATAACTCATAATCAATAAAATTCCAGGTTTTATGGCACAACTATTGATGTGGGACAACAATGTTCCACGAAGGGTAGCTTGAAAAACCCTGCTCTGTATCATATGCATAGAACTTACTCAGTCTAATACACGCATGACCAGTTTCTTATATATATGTGTAAATATGAACCTAATAAGCACCAGTATTTTCTGATTGCCGATGGATGCCTACTAGTCATATGCATGCACGTTTTTTCCCCTGTTGTCTAGGTGCGTAAAAATGAAGCAAATATAATGATTTTTCATTATTTGGACAAAATTAAGTATTTCCTAATTGTTACACCAAATCCAGAGACTAATTCTTTAAACGTGAAATATTTTAAATCCACTTTGTTTCTCATATCCACACTTCATCGTATTGGGACACTTCTATTTCATTGCGTAATTTTAATGAGGATAAAGAGTACCACAGTAAGTAGGAATAGTTACCATTTTGAAATTAGTAATTGAATATTTCTTCAAAAATGATGGTCAGTTATATGATCATTTATATAATATAATGTATTTAAGTGCATAGAGTTAGTTTTTCTTATTGATGAAAGATATTGTATTAAATTTCGTCAGTTGTTTCTAACAAGGTACACTTTCATAAAGGAAGTGAGTATACATGGGAATATAAATGGTGAGCAGTGGGCTGTTAACTAGGGGATTAGGTTCAGGTCCATAAGAGACCCCTTAGGATATCCCGATTCAAATCAAACTGTGTGATTTTCTGCAATCCAACCTTTTCTGGGAAATCACTAGCAACGGAGGGAATGTAACTAACATCCCTACCATAATAAGTGAATTTTACACGACGCTTGGTTTAATATTTGCTGAGTTTTAATAAGTCTGAGCATCGGACTCTGTAGTGCCATGTTTGGCTGTACTTCAAATTGCTTGCGATTGAATTCAGTGAGTTTTTTTATATTTTCAAGAGGAAAACTAATGACAGAAAAATTTTATATGGACGGGTTCGTCTGTGATTAACTGATTTTTCATCTATTCAACTTATTCCATCTATTTCATTTATTTTCAAATATGTGAAAGTTTCCATGGTGTAATTATACATTATTTTGGAAGCGCTATCTCCATTCCCCAAGTTCAATTTTTTGGGCATATTAACTCAAGAAGCAATTTAAAAATAATTCACCTACGCTGATAGCATGAAATTTCACGGATCATCAACAGTTTTTCCATTGCAAACACGTGCAGCTGATTTATTCAAAAAAGGCTGAGTCATGAGAATATAAACGATGTGTACAATGCTAATGTATAATACTTCACGTAACGCAGGGTGCCATCTGGCCATCAAAAGTGTGAGCATGGCTCTTCACCGACATCTTTCCTTGGATGAGAACTGATCGAGTGAAGAATTTTCTCAAATAAAGTTAAATTTTTTGGAGTGCTTCCCCTTTCGTCTTGTCTTTTTTCCACGCGACTCATCCCGTCACCTGTTCATTCTCCTCAGACTACTCTCCGTCCGCTCCGCGACTCGCAATGAGATTTATTGATTGCCCGCCCTCGTGGCCCCGCTCCTCTTCCTGTTTGAATACTAACCCGAGCAGGGGCTTTCCTCGCCATCTTTCTTGCGTCTCGTTTCACATCCCTCCTCCGCCCACTACGTTTTCGGAATAAATGCTTCCACCCTCGTCCCATCTCTTTCTGTCTCTTGCCTGCGCAATTATCCTCATCATTCGTCCCTTCTTTTTAAATTACCGCCCACCGTCAAGTCTTTTCGTGTGCCGAGAGGCGAGCGTCCGAGGGGGTGCCGTCTGATGGTGACATCTCGCGGAGGTTGCTTGTGTTAACTCCGCGCAGCTTCCAAGCCGTCCCGCAGGTTGCCGATGCTCAAGGGGGTTTTCTGGGCGGGAGAGTAGTGAGCGGGGCTCCGATGGGGAAAGAAAGCTCTCGCGTGGATTGGAGGCAAGATAAATATCCATCAGCTTGGCAGTTTTTCCTCTGAGTGCTTGCTCTAGTACCGCAAGGCATTATGGCCACCGAATCTTCCCACAGAATCCACTCCGTCTTCAAAAACGGATTCGTAATCAAAAACCCATGCCGTTCCGTCACTTAATTAAGCCTGCTCCAGTCCATTACCTCCTCTTGAGATCGTCAGATAAACTTTTAAAGTTCTTTCGCTGAAATCTTTCGAGTTCTCAAGCCAGGAACTTTCATTTTTGAGGGCATTATCCAGGGTCGTCGGAGATTATTAGCCCCGGCGGATTTATCGACTCCCAGCCTGGCATGCTTTGTACTCCTGGATGGTGGTGACATCTAACGACATTTAAAACAACTAGGCGAACAGCAATACTAACCGCTGTCACACGTATTATTCGAGCAGTACCATTTTCCCGCAATTCTTGTATTTGACGCGCCTTCTCCAATCATTTCTTCCTCTTTCATTTGATAGTGTTTACTTCCTTAAACTTCAGAATGGTGGGAATTTCTGAATCGCTGAAAAAATTGAAAAAAAAATTATTGGGTGAATGTATAATATTTGGTATATTAATTATCATCGTTTTCAGATTAATAGTATCCAGCTTAAGGAAATGGAATATCGTCGCTATCGGATTAAAGAAAAAATGCTCGATCAATGATAGTTGCACTAAAATAATATCGTCACAATGAACTTAGCTGAGCATTAGAGAAAACGTTTCAACATAGATAGTGGTGAATCTCATTCGCTCCTTGATAGAATGTCCCATTTTTGTTCGTCCCTCACCTCTCGATATGAACTACAACTAATGAATGAATAACGTTTTATTTCAATTATTTGATAAATATGAGTCTTACTACACATGTGCGTGTGCTTGGCAAATGTGGCCAAAAATGTGAGAGCAAAGGCCAAAACGGCCGGAAGTTTTCTGTAAGTGGGATTTTGGATGAAATTGGGTGATGCCTAAATTATCATAGGTGAAACAGTTTCACTAAACATACTTTTTCTAACCAATGGGAACTTCTGACGACAAAATTGACGAAAGATGCGACGTGAATATTGGTGAATGCGTAGCATGGGGTTGTGTGAGTTCGGGAACTGATCTCTAGAGACATAAGAAAATAAAAAAATGAGATTTTGGTGATATCATTGTAGAGGAGAAGAGTAATATAGCTAAATGGATGGAAAAGGACACTATTTATGTTTTGATCATTTGGCGGGAGAGTAGAAAATAAGCTGTATGTAGTAAAAACGAGGAAACTATCAGCCAATTTAGGAAAGTAAGTGTTAAGTGTTTCATGAAGAGAAAAATTCTGGGTAAACGAGAAGAAGGATGAAATGATTAGCCATTTGAAAATAGGCAAGAAATATCTTGATCTGTGCAATATGCGTGTATAGATGTATGAAATTTGCTGGCCAGAGGCAGGAACCAGCGTAGTATGGGACAGAGACAATTGGAAATTATCAGCAGTATGGTCAGCATTAAAACATTACCAGACCAGTAGGATGTGAATGAAGGAATGCATTTAATGTGTAGAGATATCACGTTGTCCGTCATTCTGTACGCGAATATTTATTGTTATTTTTACATTGAGTGCCTTTAAATTTGTTTATTTTAAATGTTGACTTACTATTTGATTGGTTATATCTAAACTACTAAACATTTACCACCTAGTTAGGAATAGAAAAATTCAAGTGCACGATAATGAATATATTTGGTAATTTTTGATAAGTGTGAAGATCGTATTCTCTTTTCCATATTTTCACACATGGCTATCAGTACTCTATGTAATATGCTTGCGTATTTGTGATCTTTTTTTAATTACTAATTTATGATATATACGCTCTCTTTCTCCATTTCACCCCTGTTCCACCTTATAGAAAAAGCAGATTCATTCGGCACTTTCATAAAATCCCTTTCCGTTGGTATCTCATTCTTTCATATCTAAGACTTCATGGAACACTCTCGCAGTATTCTTTTTCTGTTAACTTTTAAATAATGAGGTGTAAATGGAGGCGAAGGAGTCATTGCATTCCAAAACATAATATAGCATTGGGACGTTCATAATTTTAAGAAAAATAATTTATTATTCCGAATTTTCTTTTTTCCGTGAGGTTATCATTTCTAAAAACTTGATGTGCTCTGTTTTACGCATTCATTACACGAATTGACACACTTCCTCCCTTTTCTCACTCCTTCTAAGCCACCGTCTATTGAAGTAATTATCAGATAACTCTGCTTCCCCCATCGAGCTCATTTGTGATCGACTTTTTCCTACTACTACCACTTCCGATCCCTTTCATGGATGTTGCGGAAGATTTATAACGAAAGGATTGCAAAATATTCCACCTGAAAAGGTGGATTCAGTTTTGGCAAGTTTGGCAAGTTCAGTTTTGTGTTTGAAGCCCTGACAATTAGGATTTTTTTGTGATGGTGGTGTATATTTTATAGTTAAAACTTATTAGTTTCCCTGTACCAATCATTGGTAGATAAAATTTTTATTCAACCCATTCAACTATCATTACTGAAAAAAACATTTAAATATTCATAGTAAATTTTTCATATACCTAGTATTTGAAAAAAACATGGCGCAGTCAGTTGTTCGAGAAAATCATGTTAATTTAGTCTGGCATAAGCTTTGACTCGTGTATTCCGCTTAAGTACCAGGTTAACATTTTCTGTTTTCATCATGTTTCTTAGATTAAAACGTGCCACAGTTAGAATACATGCAAGAAGGTAATCCAGAATTAAACTCTAGTCGTGCAGTAGGAATGGATTTTTACAATTATAGTGATATGAGTCATAATATACCCGAGATAAAACATTTTAAAAAATCCAGGTGCTCTACTTAAGGGCGCTAAAATAGGTCAAGTTCTGAACATTTTAGGTGATTGCAGTTAATTTAGATCGTTAGTATTTTGCGTACCACTATTATAGTAGACGTAAAACTCTCACATTGCACAATATTCCCCGAATACTTTGCATTGACCATTCCTATCGTAGAATCTACGAAATTTCCTTTGGATGCGAGGACAACTAATCTACTAAAACTTTAATCTTTTCTATGCTCCTACGAGTGTGTTCTCTGAATAATTTTTCAGAGGAGGTACTTATTTTTAAACGCTGGTGGTGTGCAGCTTGAGTGTGATGACAAGTCATAGAATAACCAAGTTCTTTTCTGTTTCCCTTGTATTCATCCTGCGTCAGCTTGGGCACATTAGATATTTAAAGGACTTATTAAAGTTTTAAGATGACATTAGGAGCTATAAGTATAAGCAGAAACAGTAAATAATTCATTAGAATCGTTATCTTGCGCATCGATATTCAGGTCGATGACTGATATTATGGAAAAGCTGTTCATTCAGCTTCCTTGATTGATCGCACTGTCCGTCGGTTGAGACAGATGATGATAAAGAAAAGGAGAAACCCTTATTAAATAAAAAAGAAAGCCGTTTCATCCCCTTCCCCAGCATTTAAGGGTCGTGTTAGGGAAGTATAAAAAAACACCCAATTATCCGCGACTCTGATCGTTCATTCGTACGACCGAGAGAAAAACGTCTTCATCATTGTTCACGGAACTCCCCCAACATGGGCTTCTTACGCTTAATGGCACGACGCCTCTTCAAAACTGGAATGGAAAAATAAAAGTGCCGAGCTTCGCCATGAATGAATGGGCACATGGAGGAAGGGGATGAGTTTGGTGGGGGAGTGAACGGCGGATCGGAGGGGAAAGGAGAGGAAAGATGGAGAAAGGGTAGAAGAAGCGCGAGGAATGGAGGAGAAAAGAAAAACTTATTCCTGGGCGGACATTTTAATATTCACCTCCGACTCTTCCCACCCCTGCCGCACCCCCTTTCCCATCGCCCATCCCCATTCTCCCCGGTTACACAACTCTAACCTCCTTCTTTCTCACCACCTTTCCTTCCCCTTCTCACTCTCCCTTCGTCCCGCTCCCATCTCTTTTTATTTTTAATCCCATAATTTCCTTTTCATTGGATGAGTGGGGCAGACAGCCTGCGGAGAGTTTTGCGAGGGGAAACTTTCAGTGTGGTGGGCGGAAGGAAAGGTAGGGGTTTTTCGAATGAGTGGAATGAGTATTGAGTGAGTAGCGGGAGGCCAGGGGGCGAGAAACAGTTATGGGGGTGAGGGGGCGAGGAGGAGGTTGGTGCCTATTTATTGAAATTTTAATGGAACCAAGCGCCTTGATTTAAGTGAATTGGGGAGATGCCTTTTGGGTTAAACGATTCGTTCCGTGACTTGAGGTATCCCTCCCTCTTTCTTTTCCCTCATTTTCTGCCCTTCCCTTTTCCCCTCCCCGTCATTTCCACCTCCAACCCTCTTGCCTCGCTCCCATCCCTTACCTTCCATTCCTATTGACTCCTTTCCTGTCCAAAACTTTATTTTTTATTATCATTTTCGTCCCCTTACCGTTTCTCTTTTATTCTCATTTCCCTGCCCCATTTTTTTCGATCTTCCATCGCTCAGTGATTGTTCCTTTGTATACGTCTTTTTCATGTTTAATTCTTTGTTTTTCCAATGGCGCTCATCTTCCTCTGAGGCCGGGCTGGAAGGACGGTATCAATGACACGTCTTTATCTCCAATTGGTTATTAATGTGTTTTCATTCAAATCAGTTTTTCAGTAGAGCCCCGGTTAAAGAAACCTGTGTGCTTTTGAAATTAACTTATGCATTGAGGGCTGAAACACTCTTTCCGTGAACCACCCCAGGCGCCTCACATCCAAAGAGAAGTACATTCCATAAGTGAGGTCCTTCGATCAATCTCATAAATATTGAGAAGCATTTAACTTGCCATCACCTTTTCCGACAAAAATCTCACATTTCTTACTTTATAAATGCTATTCTCTGCTAAATAAAAATTTCTAGAATAGTCTAGTTTTCAAAGTACTACATCATTTTGACGTTAACCGAATAACCGAGCATAAGTCTTCAACGCATTGACAGCTATATTACCAAGCTTTCTATTCATAGAGCTGAGTGAATGAACTATAATTTTTCCTCTAAATCGGGATACAGACAAATTAATTCTACTGTTAGCTGGCGGTTTCAGTCTTGGAGAAATGATTCCAATGTAAATATATCCTGGCATTAAAAAAAATTAATTCCGTGTTTCTGAAATATGTATATTTTATGCACGAAGGATCACTGCTATTTATGCTAAAGAGCTGAAATTTGTACTACATGATCATCAGCTTCTTGAATGTATTTTCTTATATTTAAATATACCTTAGGCTATTGAGTTATTATTTTGTGTTCATAGATTTCCTCGGAGAAACGCTTGGGATTAATTTGGTAATAGAATAACCAGCTGAACCTATTAAGATATCATGATGCTTTGGAACAATCAGGTACTACTTAAAATGACGTATACAGTTGTGTGGGCATGCATAAGTTAATGAGACGACTCTATGACCAACTTGTAACAGTGCTTGATTTTACCACACCTAGCTATGTGGTTATTTTACTTCATCCATAAATAGCATTTATTACATTGTGTGCCCTGCGAAAGCAAATGTATTTGGATCTTTGAAAGTCAGTGGTATTATGTGATGAAATGCCTGCTTTATTAGATCGAGGAATTCTGGGAAAATATGGGTAAAAATTCATGAAGGTGGAGAGCAAGTGCGTTTGAACACAAGCTCACCCGGCCCCCGGTTCCCTCCGTACCCTCTCACGTCCCTCTCCTTTCCCTCGCGAGCAGCCAACCATCCGAGCAGCCTCACCCCTCTTGTTTGATCCCCTTCTCCATCTATTCGCACCGATCCCAATCCAATCCCTAAACCCTTCCCTTACCAACCGCTCAAACCCACCCACCCGCCCACCCTCGTAATACAGGCTCTCCTTATCAAACTCCTTCCTTCGACCCTTCTCTTTTCCTGCTCCCCTTCCACCTACACCCTTTCCCTCTCGCACCGCATAAACCTCTCTTCCACTCCCCCATCGGTCCTCCTCAACCCTTCATCATCCCCTCGACGAATTCCCTTTTCATCCTCCGAGCGCCCAGACCTGCACGGCCCTTCTTCCTTCAACCCTTTCACCTCACCGCCCACCTCCCACTCTTGCCCTCCTCCCCTCGTGTCTCTCTCTCTCACCCTCTTCCCCTTTGCATTCTCTTATCCCTTGCGGCCAATAGCGAAGGGGAAGTAATTAGTTGGTCCGAAGGGGCGGAGAAGGAGCTTTGGGAAGGGCCAAAGGAGGGGTTGAGTAGTCAGGAGCGAAATAAGGGAGGGGGGGTCGGGTGGAGGGTTGTGATCCTGTGGGTGGTTAGGGTGCGTACAGAGGGTCTCTTCTCTAGGAAAGGGGGGTTAAGAAGGTGGGAGGCCGTTGGCGGAGGTTGAAGGGAGGGAGCTGGGGGCGGATAAGGGAAACGGGAGTGGAGTGGGGTGTGTAGCGGCGGAAGAGAGAAGGTGCGGTAAATGCGGGGAGAGAGAAGAGGGGCGAGGGGTCGAGGAGCGGAGGCCAAGGGAGGTGGGGAGCGGCGAGGGTGCAAAAGGGCCGCGCACGCAGGTGCCCCGTCCACCGCGCCCCGCCCTCTCTCTGCTCCCACCCTCTTCGCCACACCCCCGCTGACCGTACTTCGCCATCTCTTCCCGCCCCTCCCGCGATATGCCGCCCCTCCATACCGTCCCTCCCCCTCACCTTCCCCTTTCCCCGAATCTTCGTTCCCTCAGCCGCACGCCCTCTCCCCCGCACATATTGCCTCCCCCTTCTCTTTCTCTCTTCCTTTCTCTATCTATCTCCTCTCTCCCGCCGCCGCCATCTTTGTTGTTGTCCTGCCGGCGTCAGCTCTCCCGGCTGTTCTCGGCGGCGCAGGCGAGGGAAGGGAGAGCGCGGCGACGGCGACGCTGAGCTGGGTTTCGAGCCCAACGAAAGCGGCGACGTGGAGTTGGAGAGAGGACCGGGGAATGCGGGGGGTCAGGGCGAAATCCTGGTGCCCGTATTGTTAGAAAAACGTTTTTATCCCGCAAAATATCTCTACGCGCGAATGCGCGAGAGTTACCGTCGATCCCAAGCCGACCTTCACAGAAATAAAATTAGGAGCACTCCCTAACCGGACTCTACGAATCAGACATTCCTCTAATAGATTTGAGTTTCATAGCTTCGGCTGGCTAGTCATTTCTTCATTTTTCTTCTCCCCTGGATCCAAGTAGTCTTAAAAAAAGAAATAACCTCTTTCTCGAGGGGTGATCGGTTGCAGACAAAGTTATTTTCGATAAGGAGACGTTCGCATTTCTTTCCCAAAAAAGGATGTCTTCGAGGAGGAGAAAACAGGGCAATCCCCGACCTTCGCGAAAAGATTTCGTGTCGTCTCCATCGCCCCCTCTTCCGGCTCTCTACCCGTCTCCGGAGCCTCCGCCGCCCCCGGCGTCGACGGTGCAATCCCCGCGGCAGCCGAGGCAGCAGACTCCGCCACCCAGCGCCGAGATCGCGGGGACTCCACACCCGTCGCGAAACTCCTCCTTCGCCGACGCTGTCCCGGAGGGGAGTCAACACATCCGTGAGTAGTACATCTCCGTTATTTTCGCATTTTTTTCCGAGCCTCCTGCCCTCACGCAAGCTCCCCCTTTTTCTCCCACCCCTTCGCGTGTGCCAAGTCTTATTCATCGTCCTCCTCCTCTCCTCGCCACTCTTACGGGCACAAGAATCGTCGACAAGCGTTCCCTCATGTGTGTCCCCCTCCCGAAACGCAGCAGCCCGGTATCAGGCAACCAACCAAACCATCGCGCTCTCTCGCGTGGCGGCCAAACCCACTATAGCGCACATATGCTTCCTCGCGTACCTCCTTCCCGCCCCACCTCACGCGTCCCCTTCACCTCTATTTGCCGTCCTCCGCTCTCACGTATCTCACATCTCCTGCCTCCTCCATATCCCCCTCTCCTCCCCCTCCACACATCCACCTTCTCTCGCGGCAACCCCTTCCAGCACAACCCACCCTCCCGCCAGACAGTTTGGTATCCTCCCCAAATCCCTTTTCGTCTCTCCATTCGCATCCACCGCCCATCTCCTCTCCCGCCGACTAATACACTCGCTACTCGGCACCCACCTTCTTCTTCTGCTTCTTCTCAATCCTTCCCCGCCCCCTCTACACCCCACTTCTCACCCTAACGCGTACCACCCTCCTGCAACCCAACCCCACCTCATCCCTCAACTGCGCCACCCCTCCCCTCCTCTCCTCGAACCCGTGTTGAAAAAAATGAAAAATACTTCTTTTTTCCTCCCCTCTCGATACATTCCCTTTTCGAATACAAATTCAGGCTTACACATACGCACACTAATTCACACGCACGCGCGCCCCTTGGTGCTATCTTCACTTTTTTTGCGCACAACAATATATTTTTCTCCCCCTTTTCCATGAACTACCCCGGGCATCTCACACGCAAAGAGGAGTAGGAGATTCCGTCAGTGATATCCTTCTAGTATTCTCATTAATATCGATAAGCATTTAACTCGACACCAGTGTTTACGATGACAATCACACACGGATTTATAAATATAAACCCATCCAAATACGGCCCAACCTTTCGACGATCGTCAGGTCTTCCCTCTGGGTGATGTGTGACGGTGCGGTTTCTCGGACGCCGGTCCCGAGCGAATGCGTGCCCAAATGATGGCCTTTGTGGAAGTCGGGGATGAACATGGGAGGAAAAGCCAGGAGGGTTTTACGCGGCGCTCGGGAAGAAAGAGCGCCGAAGTTGGCGGTGACGGAGCGTGTTCCCGCGGCGAGTTCTTTCGTGCGACTGCGAGAGAAACAAAAGGCTCGTGGATTGATTATTTTCATGCTTCCTCTCTTTTTTCCCCCTCTCCCCTTAGTTCCCACTCCCCGCTACCCCCGGTGCTGCTTCCACGCTCCCCCTCCCAACTCCTCCCCCTCTTTTTCTCGATATCTCTCTCGCCTTACCCTGCAGGGGTAACGGCACCCCGCTCTCTTCGGCCATGGCCGCCTCGGCGCGGCGGCTTCGCTCGAAGCGCGACGCCGGCACATTCTTTCTTTGAATCGGAAGTAAACCCTTTTTCTCCACCAGTGGAGTTTACATATATGCTACCTGCGCAAATTTAGCTAATTTTAAGGCCATATGAATAGTAATTGAGCGCTGTGGATTAGTTGACCCGCAAAATCTCAAGACGGAATCTCAAAAATCTCATGCGAAATGAATTGCGTATGAAGGCATGTAGGTTTCATCTGCAAAAATCACGAAGGTGCAGGATCCCAGGGAAAAATAGCAGTTGTGTGCTATTCATTTTCTAAAGCTCTTGTATGGCGAGTTTTTAACGTTCTTCGGCGGTGAAATAACCATTCTTTTGAAGAACAGAATTTGAAAATGTTGCTCCTCAGATTGGGAATTGCCTCGGCCTCTCAGTTTATTGATTGTAAAATATTAGATGCTCGTTATAAATTTATTTTAAATTTTGGGGACCACTGTTACGTGCAAAGGCATTTTATGTGTAAAAAATTATTAACCAAATTAAATGGCTGAAGTTCATCGGGCATATTTTCTGTCAAAACCATATATACCCAGATAATTTTAATCAGCAGTACACATGAAATGGAGATTTGTGAGCACTCGCTTTGCCTTTTGAAATTTAAAGATTGTCAATGCACTCTTGTCAATGGTAAAACTGTAAAGCATTTATATAAGGGAAAGTGATTATTTTTTACACTATTTCCTAACATTTAAACCAATCAAAAGGAAAATGACTCGTAATTTTATGGAATTCACTGGTATCATAATAGAGGTCAATAATCCTTTTTTAAATAATTTTTCAATTAGCAGTACTGCTCCGGTTTTCCGTTTCTGTTTCCAGTTTCTGGCATAGGAGTAAATGGAGAGTATATAAGCTCATGAGTGAAGCTTAGACTCCAATCCATGAGACTGAAATGATTATTGAGAGGATTTCTATTAGTGGATCAGCTATCATTTTCCTCCGCGATCATTTTCAATAGCTATCGGACACCCGTGTTAATGAGGACACTTTAAGCTCTTATCAGATTTTTGCAAATATTTATTGATGTCAGGTCTCCGGATTTAGAGAGAAGCTGGGTCTAAATGTCATCCAGTACCTCCGTCATTTATTTCGACTTTTTGAACTTACAACAAGCGAAACGGCACCACACTGGGCGAAGGATCTTGGTTATGCTGTTTTGTGTGTAAAATATTTACTGAACCATTTCCTTACTTTTTATATCAAAGGGACAAATATGTACAAAAATATCGAGATAAATGACTATCCCCTGTGTAAAAGTATCGAATTTCTTAAAACCGTACATATCTTTGGTTTCTGAAAGCTGTAGGTATGCTCCATTATTCACAAAATTATGTAGATGGTTAGGAAAATCATGTTGAATATGAAGGGCTTACATTCATATTACATTTTAAATGAACCATGTAAAAATTTTATAGAATCTGTCTGCGGTCTTTGCTAATATTTAATCTAGGCTTATCAAACTCTATACACTGCTTGTCCTAGACTCTCTGCTTTCCGAATTGCGTTACATGGAAAATTGGCTTTAGTGGATCTTATTTTACGTCATTGCTTCACTGACATGTATCATATTGTGGACTTTAATTTCTCTAGGAATATTAGAGGATTTGAAACTTGCAGTGAGTAACTTTGAATATCCTCGTCATGGTGAATTAGGTCGACTTCGGCATCTACACTCGAACACCTTAATAAGAATCATTTCCCACTTTTAGCAATGACTATCATAATAATAGGACTTCTTATGTAAAAAAAATTGAAATCCGTTGCACACCAGTGCATCTGTTACTGGAACGAAAGTTTTTTCAAGGAAGCCGACCGTGATTATTGTAGACAAGCCTGTTGTAAAGAAAATCTCCGTTATTGGAATGGTTAGGGGTAATCATCTTTTGAGAGAACGGCTTACGTGAGACACTGTGATGACATAACTGGTAGTGCCCCTACTTTCCAAATGCATTTTCATACATGCGCTTATGATATAATAGAACATGATGAGGTGGGGTAGTTGTGGCTGATATTTAATTGAGTACTTTTTTTCCCTCGCTTCCCGTCAGGAAATTAGATGCTTTCGTGAATTAGTCAATAGTTAAGCAATCATAAACTTCACAAATATCAGCGGTTAGGGCATTGTCTTATGAAACATTCTGACAATATTTAAGTTACACTATTCATTTGTCTCTTCCTTGTGTCTTTTAGGGTGATGCAATTGAAGTATGACAATATTTAACTCAGATCTTGAAATAAGTTAACCCTTCATCCATTTCTGCCAAGGGGAACATTCTTGATACTTGAGACAAGAGGAAGCTTTTGTAAATGAGCATCTGTCACAATTCTGTGTAAAATAGAAATAAATGTATTCATGATCGGACAGTTCCTATTACAGCGATACGGGTGATTTCACTCGACCTTTTGATAAACCATTAATTCGCGCCGCGAAGTTTTTTGGCGAGTGAAGCCCACAGAGGCTCTGCCGTCCTATGTAATGCCCTCTAAAAGCTCACGCCACCTGTCACTCATTTATTTTGTTTTTCAAAAAGGACCAATGAAGGATTTCATAAGATTGCCCTGCCAGAGATTAGCTGCATTAGATCGAAAGGAAACTTATTTATTCCTTTAAAAAATGTACTAGAATAGAATTATTAATAAAGCGTTACTATCCCTGGTTTCATTACTAATTACCACCACTGATATAGTTTCCAGGATTCTGATTAATTATTAAATGACGTGTGATTCACATTTCAACAGTGGAGAAACGTGTAATTCATATTTCAACAGTGGAGAAAATACATTGAATACATGCCATATCGCTAGTTGAATTAAAAAATACCAACTGACGAAATATAGAATGTAGAGAACTGGTCGAAACATCCTATAGTATAATCGACACAATCCAAGAATTGAAACCTAGCTGCAAATGCATTAATGGAGTCACCCGCTGAAATGCACAATAGCCGAATTTCTATGGAGGAAAAAACGTTTTCTCTGTAGAAATTCTGCTATAGGTACCCACCCACCCAACGTATTCTCTAGTTAGCATTGTAATAAACATACAGGATCAGAGAAAATGAAACATAGGTACATTAAGACTAGTAGGGACATTTTGGCCGTAACCATCTTCTGCATTCATTAAAAATTAAGGAAAATTATTGTTTGTGGACGCCATATTATCCAGTCAATTACCTTTTTTTAAATTAACGATGAATAAATGTTTACTCTGATTCTGATAGCTTTTTGTTACTTCCCCGGTTCAGTCGTTAATTTACTGTGCCATGGTGGAAGCCATTTAGAAAAATGAATGTGTTGAACTGAAGTCAGTTTAGTGTGGAATGAATCGACTGCATTACAAGGTACGATCTCTGCTTCTCAGGTTACTATTTTATATCTCATTTTAAATACTAAGAAGAGGTTGTCTTGAATGCTGGATATATGCAGTAAAAATAGTATTGTAACATGGGTGCATGTACCTAGTACATACATCATTGGGAAGACTTGTATCCATGTATCAAACTAAATAGATAAAACTGACTTTCTACATAAATATTACTTTTGTCTTCGTTACTCAGTAGTTTTCCGAGAAAATGGATACCTTAAAAACATATAGAGTTAACTTATGTCACATTTCTAGTTTGAAAAATAAATATGTTTAAACCCAGATTTCCAAAATTAAACGCGATAACGTGTCAGTAGGTGAACACATACAAATTCATTTCTATTTTGATTGAGTCGAGAGATTATAGAAATTATGCCTTCATTCCGGTACTTGAATTGTGAATGATAACCAAAGCACCTCGCACAATGATAAATTTGAAATGATTTGGTACTCTGAACCGAAAAGTGAATGATAACTTCGTGAAAGAAGAGAAGCTCGTGAAGAAGACCTCTTTTAACTAAAGAACTCCGATTGGCGAGACAAGAAATATTGCCAGTCGTATTTATTTCCTGATTCCTTAGTAGTTATAAAACATTGTCAATTCACCTTTAAGGAAATTTGAAGTAAAAATTCTCTAAAAATGTTGTGGATGGTGGATTTTGTGCTCAAGAGAATGTAGGTAGTGATTTAAGTCGTAATGATTAAGACTAGGGGCGGTAGATATTCATCTATATCTATAACTACGGAATATCCTACTTACAATCGCAAGGGCACCGAACACGTCGTACCGGATGACTGGAAAGCAGCCGACGTAACACCCATTTTTAAAAGTGGTGATAGGGAGCAGCCATCTAACTACAGACCTATATCCGTCACATCCATTTCATGCAATGCCCTGGAACATATAATTGTCAGTTCAGTCTTGGGACACCTAGATAGCCAGAATTTATTGTCCAATGTTCAGCATGGCTTCCGGAAGAGCAGATAATGTGAAACTCAATTTGCTCTCTTTTCCTACGATATTTTAGTTTCTGCCGAAAATAATATTCCAGTGGATGCTATATTTCTCGATTTCAAAAAAGCTTTTGACAAGGTGTCTTATAGCAAGATAATCTTGAAATTAAAATCTTATAGGTTAGACAGTAACACTATATCATGGATAAATGATTTTCTGCATGATCAGGTGCAAAGGGTTGTTTTGGACGGTGTAACCTCACCGGCAATTAAAGTCACTTCGGGTGCCCACAAGGTAGTGTGATAGGTCCACTCCTGTTCCTTCTGTACATAAATGATAATAATAAGGTGGTAAAAAGTAAGCTTCGTCTATTTGCCGGTGACGCAGTAGTGTACAGGGAAATTCTATGCCCAAACGATAAAGAATATTTAAATGATGACCTACAAGCAATTGAAAATTGGTGTGATACATGGCAGTTAGAATTAAATTTAAAAAAATGTCTGGTAATGAATTTTTGGAAAAAGAATAGCTCTTCTCCTAGCACTTATAAAATAAGTAATAATGAATTATCAAACGCGGAATCCATTACATATCTTGGGATAAGACTGACTGACACATGATCTTTCCTGGGGTAAACACATACGTGAAATAATGGGTCAATCGATAAAATGTAAACTGGGATTCATCAAAAGAATACTGGGTAAATGTGGCGACCATGTACGAGAAAGCAGCTACTTTTCCCTTGTTAGACCTCATTTGGAATATGCTGATAGTGTATGGGATACCTACGGAATTGGTCTAAATAATGAACTTAAACGTGTGCAGCGAAGATCGGCAAGATTTGTGAAGGGACGGTACGATAACCTTATTAGCGTAACCAGTCTATTAAATGAATGAAATTGGGAATCATTGTCAAATCGCAGATTGAAATTTAGACGTAATCTCTTAAACAAATTCCAAGAGTATATTTTCAGTGATGATGTTAAAAATATTTTGCGGACATCAACTTACTATGGTAGACTGGACCGTAATCACAAACTTAGAGAAATTGATTGCCGAACTGACAGATTCAAAATGCCCTTTTTTCCTCGTACTATTAGGGATTTGAATAACGGTAAACATATCCAGTACGAGTGTAGCAGTGGATAACATTGGTAGCTGTATGTTGGTATAAGGACTTGAAGCTAACACAACTAACAGCATGTTTTTGCATGTTTGCTTTGCTATTTTTACCTTTTTTAAATAGTAAAGTTTAGAACAGTATATAATTACTAATCCTTTTTTATGCATGATAATGATATGCACACATGATGTGCATGTTTGGTGAGAATTCACCCTCTGCCTTACACCTTTATGGTGGCTTGCAGGGTATCATGTACATGTAGATGAAGGGTGTGTGGTAGGGGGTGAAAGATTACCGTGCAAGCGCTAATCACATGCAACTAAATAGTACAATTCTAACACTTTATGTTACGCATGCAATCACGAGACACATGAAAACAAAATGTTAGAGCATACAAACGAATGTAATATATATTGATCAGTCTGGCACTTCTTCAAATATATTGATTTATAATTCCCAAAGCATGCATTAGTTATTAATGTTAAAATAATGCTATATGAACAAAAAACTACTCTAGCAATTTTTGCTTACCTATCCATTTACTACGTTCTCTCATGCTCGCGCGAAACAATGCCATTTTAATTCTATTGGTATGACAGTCTCATCTCATCTCTCATCTCATTGACCTTGGTTTTTAAAATAATTTCTAATGAAATTCAGCGTGATACGCGGGCGTTCTTAATGTATTTAGAACATCATTAGAAAACATATAAACTTTAAACGTACTCAAAAGATTTAGTGTAAATTGTTAACCTGCGTTCTTTAGTGATTCATATCCTAAGTAGCCCTTCTATTGAGCTCAAACTATTAACATAATTATCCTAACGATCTTTTACAAATCTTGCAGATCTCTTTTTCGAACCCTCTGATTTCTTAATCATACATTCCTCGTACGGATCCCATGTTCTAGGGCATTATATTAAATGAGCCCTAACAAGGGATAAGTAGCTTTCTAATGCTTTCCAATTGCAATTTGTTGGAGACCTTCTTATGGAACCTATTTGACGGTTATTTTTTGTTTCAGAATTTTGTGGGGTGGAAACAAAAACATTTGAATGCATACTGAGTGGGTGGTAAGCACTCATTTGCGGCCAAGCGCGATGAGTGTGAGTTTTTGTAAGAGATATAGCCGAAAATTTATAAATATTTTATTTAGAAAATTTATAAATCAAATAGAAATAAAAATTGGTATAAAGTGCTCAATGAAAATAACGATTCTGTGATCGGAGGCACAAAAGTTACCGTGGGCGTCAGGTGCGGACTCAGTAGACAAATAAAATGAGTGGATACTGGTACAAAGGATAAGCTTACTAATAGATTTCATTTTTAAGCATCGAACGAATAATTTGCTTTCTTGCTTATGATTGCACCAACAAATAGTGGTTAGACGGGTTTATCGGCATCAATTCGCATCTTGCATAGGTTGTGAGTTGGAATGTGATGAATATCTTTTAAAATGGTTCCACAAGGGATATTGTTAGATCAATACATTGAATTGGCATGGTTTTCTCAGTGATTCTCTGTTGACAGGCTCGGATTAGACCGTTTCAAAGAATTTTAATGCAAGAGAGGGTCTAAAAACGGTTTGAGTTTGTAAAAATGCAGTCTTCATAACCAATGTCTGTCGTAAATATTTGCCAAAAAAAAAACTAAAACCCCAGAGGAAAGGTCCGATAGTGTCGGAATTTGCTTTCCTACTCAAAATAATAGAACCTTCGCTTTGGCTAGGGGGATGGAAATATATTCTTGAGTTTGGCCGCGCAAGCGATAGGATCATATCTCACCGCCTCTGCATTCCCCTCCGATTATTTTTCTTCCCACTGCTTCGACCGCATGCGTACGATCCCAGTCACACACGTGCCAAACGCTGCCAAAAGGACGAGGCGTACAAGGGAAACCAATTTGTACAATATAGCCAAAGGTAATGGGCCGTTCCTCCTTCCTCACACCCTAAATTTACTTGAGCAATATTGGTCCCTATTGATCCCAAAATTAACTTTACTTCCCCCCCCCCCTTTTTATGCCAATATTTTTTGCTGCTAATGGCGCGCTTTTCTTTGCATTCTGTATCCTATCCTAGGCTTGTTCCCTAATTTTCCCTCAGCCGTGGACATCCTCTTTACCATCATTTTGGGTTTCATCGAGTACTATGCTAGCCTGGTGATGCTCTAGTGGTTCTTCAGATTTTAATTAATGTTGCTTGCCTGAGCTGGGTGGTTAAAAACGTATTCCATCTCGTTTGCTTCAACTTCTTCTATACTTTTTCTGATTAACCAAGCATTGTGATTTTGTTCATTAAATCAATGGTACTATATAAAGGACTATTTATTTGAGTAGAAAACAGTGATGTTACGATATTTTCTCCGTCGGTGGTTGACTAAGCTGATATCATGAGGAACTCGCTCAATCGGTTGAAGTAACTAACGGCAATAGGTTTAGATTGCTCTTTAGATTTCTGTAAATTACTTCTTCTAGATTTGTTGTTAAGTTTGCAATTCTCTAGTGCCATACCATAGTGCAGCCAGTATCTTCTGACGGAGAGCAATGCATACAGAGTTGAACGTGAAAAATTTAATATCCTGAGAGGTTTGCCAGAAAATATAGTTTACGACCGCAATAAATTCGGCTATATTTTATCTGTGTAACAGGCCATGCAGGTAACTTTTTAGCTATGCTTTTAGAAGCGCGCTAATGATACTTTTTTACTGATAAATGTATCAGTTCGGAAAAATAAAAAATAATCGAAAATTAAAATTCAGACTGTGGTGCTACATGATCTTAGCTGTCGGCGTACCCCACAAAAAACACTATTACTAGATAGTTTTTTTATAAAAATATCTGTCACCTTAGAAGCCAATGAATACATCTGGTAACCCTCAATTTGAGACTTCTCTTGCCGTTAAACGGGCAATACCGAATTTTTGCTCTTATCTCCATGGACATCACTATTCAGTCATCAAACTTAATGTTGTTTTGATGCAGGCCTGCGGTGATCCTTCTGTACACCAATTCTTCATATTGGCATTTTTCTCAATCGTATCTTCACTTCTTTGTATCACAGTAGTCCTTCCTTTGCGGTTCTTTTAATTAATTTTTATCCTGAAGACTGTCTTCATCAGACCACGTGTCTCAAGCTATGCTCGATAAGATCTTTCAGTTTTCTTTTTTAAATTTTCATTGGACAGCTCCAATTGCCTTCTCAATCACTCTTCCTATAACTCCTAAGATATTTACTCGGTTTATCCATTTGTTCTTTATCACTCTTCTGTAACACATCATTCAAAATCTCAAATGTCTTCCATTATCTGCTTTCGTCGTTACCCATGTTTTTCTGTTGGCAAAGAAAATGCTCCAGTCCTAATTTCATTTTTTTCATTTTATGCATTAATTCATTCTTCATGTGAGTATAATTCAGGTCCTATTTAAGAGTTTCCTTGCTTGCAAGCCCGTGCTTCCGGCTGTTCTATCTACATTTTGGTAGATTGTCCTATTCCTTTGGGGTATTCTATCGTATACTTCTCTTTTCGTCTACCGTTGGCCGCTTATCCATAAATTAAGGAAAATTTTAGCGAATGACAATGATTAGGTAATAAACCTCTAAATTCTGACTACCATTATGCAGTACGAACATACCTCATATCTAGTAGCGATATTTTCGCCAAATGCTAGACTAAAGGAGATATCTGAATATAGTATGTACATACAGTTAAGCGTTAACCTATTAACTTTATTTCTGGCATGGAATTAGGATAAAATTTGTATAATCCATCCCAACTAATTATTCCCATCGTAACTTACATCGAGTCTACAATCGATATACGGCTTTACGCGGGAAAAATGTTAACACCACTCACTTTTCGCTATTTCTTTGAATTTGTCTTTTATCTAACCTACTTTCAAGCTGCATTTTATATTAAATGTATTTTTCACAATTTCAGAAAATGAATCACCAAGTGGTTCGAAACATTGTTTTCAAAATGCCGATTTAGAATTATAATTATAGCTTCATTTACACGTACGCAATACACTACGAGCCACCACCAGGTTGTGTTGAAGATTACCAAATCTGCACTAATTACGAGCAACTACGAGCTACAATGCTACTGTGTTACATTGAAGGATTTTCATAGCCAATTTGAGGCTAAATTGTGTGGAGATATGAACTTTTAGAGAAGGCTGTTCCAACATTCTGTTGAAGCTTGCGGATACCGTCTTTGGGTCTGCCAATGTCGACTTAGGGTTTAGTTTACGCTAGTTTTTTGGCAATCCGTGTCTGGTTTGAATCATAAGCTATCTTAGCGGATTAGTTGTGGCTGCTGCCATGTGATGCTTAAGATACTTGAGAATACACACTTGGTGGCATCACGTTGGTACTTCACCATCATTTATTTCTCATTCCATAGATGTGTAGTAGATTCAAAGGACCCTTCGTGAGGGTATAAAGAGACTGCAGTAAGAGCCGGGGGATATGGCAATGGGAGCGAAACGTCAGCCTTTTTTTTACTTCTTGGGATTAAAGAGGGAAACGAATGCATTTGAACTATGCAGTGCGGCAGGACAGGGCGGGGGTGGGTTGTTGGGGGAGAAAATGAAAATGGGCGGAGGGAAGATGAGCTCGGTGTGGGCTGCGGAGGGTGAGTTACATGGGTATGGATGCCAAACGCGTCTCCGGCGAGTGTGCCCTCCTGTATGATATTGCTGTGTCCGCTTCCCATTGTTCCCGCACATACCCCCCGATTCCTCATCCAACGCCGATTTCTCTCCTTTTGTGAGAATGCAAACTTTCAAAAGTGATTATGAGAATGCGTTTTCATGAATCAGAAATGTGTATAATCCAACCATTGAGATTGCGAGGGTTTTGTGGCTTTCTTTGATGCTGTTTCTACCACAAGACACCTATCCATCGAACGTTCTCCGTTCGTGAGCTATGCAAGTAAATAATCATCTCTGGCCGAGAGCAAAGAGGGCAACATTTAGAAATTCGATATTTGCTTTGGACGTACATGCGGACAGAAAATGTTTTATTCATTAGGTGTGTTAGCGGTGGGCTAAAATCTAGTTTTAACTTGTGAAAATTTTTAAAATATACTTACCGTAATTCATGGTAATATAGGGTAATATAAGCAATCAGACTAACCTCGTATTTCGCTAGAAAAATTAATAAAATTCAGCATAATGCAAATGCTTACATATTAAAACAATCTGTTAAAAGACCATTTCAACCATTAGCTTATCATTTGTGCGTCGGCGAGACGGATTTTGGAAACAAAATATTTTGCCGCATAACTTATTAGACTTAAGGTTCAATGAAGTGTAATAGTATGGCTCCTCGTATTGGCTGGAACATCATCATCATCAAGGGTCAACAATCCTAGGATTGGTTTGACGCAGCCCTCCACTCGCTTCTTCTATCGACCAACCTCTTCATATTAACGTAGTTCCTCTCTTTCACGTCCTTTACGACCTGTTATATACAACTCATACGAGGCCTGCCTTTTCCATTCTTCCCGTTCACTTTTCCCTCGACGATTGTCTTCATCAGGCCATCGTGTCTTAAGATGTGGCCGATTAAGTTGTCCCGTCTTCTTCTTATAGTTTTCAGCAGACTTCTCTTTTCTCCCACTCTTCTTAGGACTTCTTCATTTGTCACTCGGTCGATCCACTTTATCTTCATCATTCTTCGATAGCATCATATTTCGAATGCTTCCACCCTTTTCTTCTCCGCTGCTGTCATCGTCCTTGCCTCACTGCAGGAAAGAAAAATGCTCCAGATATACGCTTTGATGAATTGCTTCCTTACTTCTACGCTTGTATTTCCAGCTGTAAGTAGATTCTTCTTTTGATAGAATGCCCTCTTATCCTGGGATATTCCACTCACTATTTCTTTCTTGCTTCGTCCATCGTTGGTTTCTCTGCTTCCCAGGTAACAGAACTCTTTCACCTCTTCCAGTTTCTGTTTTCCTAGTTTAACGTTGGTTTTGGCCTCCTCTCTCTTACTGCATATCAATATCTTAGTTTTATTCTTATTGATCTTCAGCTGATGTATGGCTGTTGTCCTTTCCATGGTTGTTAGCATCTTTTTCAGCGACTTCCCTGTCTCTGCTATGAGAACTATATCATCAGCGAATCGTAGCATGCTGATATTCTCCCCGTGGATATCCACTCCCGGAGACGTTTCTTTGACTTCTTGGATGGCTCTCTCGATGTAAACATTAAAAATTACGGGATACAGCTCCTTCCCTGTCTCTACTATGAGAACTATATCATCAGCGAATCGTAGCATGCTGATATTCTCCCCGTGGATATCCACTCCCGGAGACGTTTCTTTGACTTCTTGGATGGCTCTCTCGATGTAAACATTAAAAATTACGGGATACAGTGCACAGCCTTGTCTCACTCCTTTCCTTATTCTTGCTTCTTCACAGCTGGGTCCAGATTTTATCACCGCTACTTGGTTTTTATACAAACTGTGCACAATTCTTCGGTCATTATACGACACTCCAATTCCCTTCAGAATTCCAAGCTTTGAATCCCAATTCACGTTGTCAAAAGCCTTCTCTAAACCCACTAATGCAATGAACGTCGGTCTTCACTTCTCCATTCTCTTCTCTATGAGCAACCTAAATATCAATATTACTTCCCTTATACCCTTACTTTTCCTGAATCCAAATTGATCATCATCCAGGAACTCCTCTGCTTTTCGATCTATTCTTTTATAGATGGTCCTGGTCAGTATCTTCGATGCATGTGTCGTCAGGCATATAGTCGTAAAATGTTCGCATTTCGCCTCTCTCTTCTTCTTGGGAATAGGAATGATGATGTTTTTCTCGAAGGGCTGGAACATACATGCATTTCATTAATCTTAATTTCGCCAGAGACCGTGCAGGGTCTCTAACCATTAGTTTGTTTTCCTCACACCTGCGAGTCAGTTCTCAAATACCCCTCCCTAATCTTTATCATCTATATGTATAGCCTGTAATATTTAAACTTATTTATAGCTTGCATGTATTATTGTCATTATGACATGTGCATGTGATGATACATGATGTCTTCCATTTTGCAAACAAGTAGGGTCACTGATTAGAGGCAGAGATGGTTCAAGCGAATTTCTTGGTTTTTTAAAACAGTACAATACTTTGAGCAAGTAAGGATTCAGTAGTTAGAGAGCTTTCAGCCTGCGATAATATTTACTTGATTGCTGTTCTTCACCATTTCTTTAACTGTTATATTACATTTTTGTGGTATTTTAAATATCCCTTATGAGAGCTATCCACATTGTCTTCTCTGAAAGAAGGTATTGGTTCCACGTCGGGTTCCTATCGGCAGTTATCTCTTGCCATTATTCCTTTCTTTCCTTAACTCTTAGCTGTCCTCAAAAGCATCAAATTGTTTACGATAGCCTCTATTTTTGTGGCTTACTTTTGTACGACTCTATGATTATGTATATTTAGTTTTATATTTCTTATAATAGGTAATCTAGCCTGATGGCTTTACAACTAGCAATAAAAATAGGCAGTCAAAACCCTGCCGCATCTTTGCGTTCACGTTAACTTGTGAATTATAATTAGATTAAATACTTATAAATTACAAGTGGATACGATCCACTGTTTCTTGAAAAGTGGATATGCTCATTTATTTGATTAACAGTTTTGGTGTAATTGAGGTTCGAGCGATCGCACGTTGTGAGTGGTTCAAAGATAACAATTGTGAGGGAATTGGGAAGAAAATCCACAGATTTATTTTTCAAATAAAGAAAAAAGGTGTAAATACCAAAAAATCCGTGGATATTAATATTTTCATCATTCTCCCCGGAAAAAAACCAAACTTTTCGGTGTGTAAGTTGCAGTTACCTGAAAAATTAGCAAATATCCGTCAGACATTGGGGATGAACTGATTGATATCTAACTAAATGGATTAATCTGTAGTAGAAAGAGAGAAAGAAAGTTTTAGTGAATTAAAAACTTTTACTATTGTTTACGATATCACAATAATTGGAAATCAACTGCTATTTAATTCTTTGTCATCGCAATTTCATTTATTATATCGTGGTAATTATTAGCGGGGATCAAGTAGGCATAGTGGCTAGAATTATGGTCTCCCATGTTGAGGTCCCGGGTTCGAGATTTTTTCATTGATATACCGGTCCCCAATTTTGTTTCTGTGGAGAAAACTTCGAGTACAGTACTTTGTCTGCGGATGGGAGGTTGAATAGAGGTCCCCCCCTGGCGTCTTTCGTTAGGAGTAGGCTAATGGCGGCGCTAAGTTTCACTCCACCCTTCCTCCGTTCCTTATTGAGCCGGCCCCTCATTGAGCAGGTCTCGATGGCGGTGGGGTAAATCTATTGCCTGCCAAACTTGAGGTCGTAGATTCGAGTCCCAACCGGGGAGGGTTTCTCTTTCCTGGGCGTGGATGTTCGTGTGGTTAATTACACTTATTTGCAAGAGAGGACTTCATAGTTCTAGATTCGCTGTATTAATAAAGACGTTTAATTTAATTTCAATTACCTCCTGCCCCCCTACAACTACCCAAATCTACCGATTGGCGCGAATGAACTTAGCTGTCGGTTGCTTTCCCCGAATAACTACTACACATTCTTTGCTCAATGCATTCATTGCTTAACTGATGCATAATTTCTGCTTTTTAAATTGATTTATAATGATGTAATTCTCAATGCAAAAAGGTTATTGGGCTGATACATTTTTAATTTTTGTTAGGTCTACTAGTAATATTTAGAGTGAAGTACTGTTGAACCTTGAATAATACCTTATTCGTACACAATGAATGATTAAATAATCTCTATATTGATGTATGCTTAACTTGAGTTGTTGAGTGTTGAGGAAATACTTTTCGTGCATGCATATCATTAGATGTAAAATGCAGGCTTATTTTTTCTGGATTGGTCTGGAGTATATAAAACACCTTTTTAGAATAATAATGGTGTTTTTCTTTGACTTTATACTTTTGAGCATGACGTTTTACTTCTTTAAACAAGGATATTAGATAATTACTAGGAATCTTAGCCTCTGCCATATTTAAATGACAAATGGCAATATTGTGATTGACAGCTTGTGAATTAAGCACTTTATATAGGAGATATTCAGTCAATTTATGGCACAGATACATTCCAAATCCCATATGCATGTAATATGAATTTAAGGTACTTATTTAGAATTGAACATGTTCACTAAATATTTGTTTTATTTACCATACACCACTCATATCGAAATTAATGGTCATCACCATAATCGGTCCCTAGTTTAAATGAGTTACTTTAATTTTGCACATACATTTCCTCTGCCTCTTATATTGATAGGAATTTTAAACCAACCCACCATTAAGTTTAATATCCTAGCGTACCATCAATGTTTTCAGTATGGGTTTGGTCAATGGGATGGTAAATCATAACACTTTCGCGCAGAGTCAAGTAAAAAAAAAAAACAGGGAACCTTTAGGGATATCGTTGACCTTGAACAGAACTCCCTGGAATTAATAGTCCCACTGGAGAGTGCCTATTATTTGGGTGGGAGTTGGTGAGTGAAGGTTAAAGGAAACCAGATGGACAGATTCATTTTGGATGGAATTAGGTCATGCGAACCTTGTGTGTGTATGTATAAACGCGCCTCCTCACCTGCCGTGGTCCTTCCTCTTCGTTCCTCAAGCCGCCTCCACCGCCATCGACTTCCTCTCCTGGGTGCTACCCTGTGAACTGCTCTCTTTTTTTCCAAGTTGGACCCGCCCTGGCACCCTGATCTTCTCGGAGAATATGAAGGACGATGTTTTTTCTTTCTTGCACCCCCTTGGTCTATAAAAGACGGCGACACCCCCGCGAACACCATCTCTTTGTTTGCTTCCCATGGGTGTGTGTGGCCTTCGGCTATCGCCTGCCTCCCTCCCAGACTCTCCCTTTTCTCCCTCGCTTGCTTTCTCCTAGTCCCCACCCCGCTTCCTGTCGCGGTCCCTTTCCCCCTGAGAAAGGAGGGAAAAAAAGGGCAGCGGAAGTTGATTCGTATGAGAACAATCTTTGCCGGTCGAATTTTTAAGGTGTGATAAAAAAAGCCCACCTTAGCAGAGCTTGGTGAGTTGTGTTGCAGGAATGGCCTCACACTATCTGTGACTTCTTCTTAAAGACCTCTCCGTGATTGATAAGCCTATTCTTCACCAGACGAAAACGAAAAAAATTCCGAATAATGTTTTCAAGCATACGTTTCTATAGCAAAAGTCTTCAAAACATTGTCACATTAGTCCGATTTTTTTTAATAGTATTGAAAGGGTGAAAGTTTTATTCTCTGATGTTCATTTTCGCTAGCCGATCTTACACAGCTCGCCACTCCTTGAGCTGAATGAGGGACTCGTTTTCTTTATGGTTAAGTAGAAAACATCACAACATGTGCTTGTTCGATGTAGTAAATTGTTACTTAGGAATCTTTTCCATTGCATGTGATAACGTGTGTTTTGTTTCTTTTCATAGCCTTTCAAATTATTTTACATATTTCGAGTGACGATTTTTTTATTGTTCCGAGACTATGATAAATGAATCTGTGAATTTACTCGTGAGCTTTAATGCCTTCTAGTATTAGATTCTGCGGATGGTAGCTACTGGAGGAGCCACTGACCCTAGAAATCGGAGGGCAGGATACCGTGCTACATGGACATGAGTTCTCAATGGACAAGTCTAGTAAAACCTTATCAAAGTGATTTTATGGTACCACCACCATAGGTGGGTGTCTCTGAGAAACTATAGGCAGCAGAGGTAAAAGAGTAGGCTTTCCTATCCTTATGTGTGAGCTGAAATCGCATTTGTAATCCGTGATGGGATATTTTCCTTCGAATTTTTTAAGCAGTGGCCCAAATATCCTAGGTTCCTGAAAAATTCAAAAACCAACATTTAACATCTTTAACTGACATGTGAAAGGGTGGCTATTTTTTTCATTTTCGTGTTGAATATTTACCCGGTCAAGAATTTCCACCAAGTAACTGAGGGTCTTGAAGGCTGTATTACAATGGAATACCTACTTTATTTTACGAATCTTTCCTCTCAGATTGTTGAGGTCCTATGTCATAAAAGATAAGTACCAAAAATGTCTTCCACGCTTGCGCAAGTGAGTGAATGATAAATTGAGGAAGTAGCCTAACGCATGGTAAACAAACAATGGCGATCTCAATTAAGGTAATCGCCATGGGTGATATTCCGAGCAATCTAATACGATGTGCGCAGGATACTTAGGAGATACACTGATTCAGTTACCGCCGTTAGTGCAGTATGCATATGTAGTGCATGTTTGGTGAGCAATCACCCCCGGCCACACACCCTTGTGGTGGCTTGCAGGGTATTATGTAGATGTAGATGTTAGTCGTTCACCTCCACGTAATCTCCTTCATTAGTGCCTCTTGTTCAAATGATATTGGTAATCAGGCAATATATCATTTCCATATTAATTCCAAACTCAGTTTTTAGTGCCTAACTTTCATCTGTATATGGTGTAATAACCTGCAAATCACTGCAAGGGTGTGTGGCAAGAGGTTATCACTTCCTCTTTCCACCTTCATATTTCCGTAATTTGCTACGGTGTAGCTTTCACCATTTGGTTGTCAGGTACTCAAAAGCAGTTAAGAATTTGGTTTTCACTCTTCCGGTTCATGAGAACTAAATAGATGAATAATAGATTGTTTGGTTTAATAGTACCATGTGTTCTGTATGCGCTATGGTGAATATAATTTTGTGTGAATGCATTGTAACAATCTATGCAAATAATTCGGAGCAGATAAATTTAATAATTTAATTTTATAACGTTCATTCACTTCTTGACATTATGCGCTAAATATACTTATCACTCGGATCAGTTTCATACTTCCATGTCAAATGTGCGCATACTTTTCCGTACCTTAAGTCATTAATATGAAAAGGGGTAGGGATTATGTTCTGCTATCCATGAATCTAGAAGTCCCTTCATACGCTCCCACGGCACATAAGTATCGCTTGTATGCGCTAGTCAGTTCTCGAGCCTCTGGGCTTATCTCTCTCCACAGGACGCTTTGGGGGGTGAGAAATATTATATGGCTGTTTACCCAGAAAATCTCTTCCGAAGTCCCTTAGCATTTAGTTTGACCTCCGACTTGTACTCTTTTCCCTTGAGGCCATTTCCTGGATAATTCCGACAGCGCTCAATGAATGCCCGTCCTTTCTTGCAGGCGTTATTTTTGTTGCTTGATAAGTTTCCAGGTTGAACAAGGGCACCGACTATTTTATAGGACGGAAGTAACCTGGCGCGACTTTACTGCGTCTTTTCGTAACTTAACTATCCGCCGCCCCTTGCTCAGCGGCCCCTTGATTTATTGTTGTAAGGCGTTGTTTGGATCTTTTCCTCCTGAAGAACAATTTAGATGTAGGTATAAAAATTTTGAAGAAATTATTATGATGTAGATGATCGGACCTTGGTCCGTAAAATGAATGCACTTTACTTTAAAGCTACGGTGTGCAATATTTGGGCTGCCTTCTAATTTACTCTTACACTCTTGTAATGGATATCATCGTAGTAATGTTATTACCAATGGTTGGGGTAATTTTTTATTGGTGACAAATTCTTATTGAAATGAACTTACCTGCTGTTTAAATTCACGTTCTACATGACCGTAACGGCGCCGACGCTAACGAGGCGTCTGGAGTCTTAATTTTCAGAATGTAAATTTGACAGAGATGTTCCGGTCAGTGAGTCATATTGTGTAAGGAAGGATGTCAGAATACGGGAGATGATTGAAAGGTAAGGATCATAGATCCGACATGAGATTAAGGAGGGATCACTTTTTGAGAGAAAACAGGCATTGGCGCTTTCATTTCTATCACGTAATTTTTTGTATTTGACTGCCTTGTAAAAAATATCGTGGTATCGTGGATGAAATGATTCTCAACTAAATCCGTATTCGTCTATTTACTCCCCTTAATTAGCCATCGGAAGGATTTCGAAATATTCGTTAAAAATCTTATAGGCACGAATTCAAGGATTGCAAACTAGCCGCGGAAAACCTTAACCCATTGGCTTACCATTTTTCTTGCGTGCTACTCCCTCAGAAATACCATTTATTTTGAGAAAATATTCTACTGATAAAAATGCTATAAATATTATACTTTAATATATATTTTATTGAAAATTTTTATATATCTAGGTTAGTATTTTGCCAATTATAATTTGTTGTTAGCAGTCGAAAAAATCTTTTCATTGAACAATATTATTAACAATTATACAAGGTTAGCAAAATTATAAACAATTTTTTTTCGGGCATGTTTTTTGAAATTTTGAAATTTTTTTTTGTATTCTTATTGTAAACTATATATTCTTTCATTCTTGAAAGTTGCATTGAAATGCACCGAAGGGTTCTGGAAATATATTATAATGAATCTGGCAGAATACAGAAAAAATTTTTTTTACTGTCATTGGCATTTTATCTCTAACTTGAATAGCTACTTTCGATATTTTTTTTATTTTTCTTAAATTTCACTTGACCTGAATTCTAATTACTGGAAACTATATGACAATGTGATGTAATTAAAAATTCTTTGTGAATAAATCGTAAGTTTTACATATAGGTTGATTTCGTATTATGGAGTTTGAAGCAATCTGGTAGGTGAAGGGCGACACCTCATTCTTCACACTCCCACCTGGTTTCGCTCTTCATTCCTTTTGTTTTGCACACCACACATTTACATGATGGATTTTTCGGAGTTACCCGCTGGCCACAGTACAAACATTCCAACAAAGGAGGTATTGTGTACTGCACTCTGTAATTGCTGCATTTTCACACAATACACGTCACATTGGCTAATCATTTCAACAGAGAAAGCCATATTTTTCATATATAAGTAATTTCTTTATTTCTATGCTCTGGACCTCGCGTTAAGCTTAAGCTATCAATCATAGAAATATCCTGCAAATTTACTTTGTGAAATTTCAGCATCTTACAAAATAATGTAAAACTTTGTTGTAATCCAGTTTTGACTCCTTCAGGTCATTTACAAGAGCAGAATCTGCTCTATTTATTATTTTGCTCTCGTGAATGACCTGAAGAGATGAAAACCGATGGAGCGGTCTGTAATAATAATTGTGAGAAACACGTTAATGCTATCAAATTCTTCCGCCGGCCTGCCGATCGTAGGTTGACCCCTAATAAGAATGCCCGTAAGAAATAAGCAATTTTTCTTGAAAAAAAATCTGCGGACAATGAGCGGTGGCATGAAGGGGGTGGAAGACTTTATTCTTGTAAGATACTTATAACCTAAGATATCGTGTTTTTGCGACTCAAAGCTATCAACCACAGAGAGAGAGAGAGCAGCAGCTCATCCTTATTGGAATGAAATTAGAGATTACAGCAGTCGATAAGGATTAAAAGTGTATGACAACTACTATTGTAATCGACATAATATTTCCATAAGTAAGGTAATGGAAAAAAAAGAACAAGTAGCTACGTGACACCTGACTACTCATGAGAGAACATAGGTCAAGCGTGATTGGTAGCAAGATGGAAGCGCTGAATGTGAGATAAATTCAAATTTATGCAATGGTGGAAAACCCAAAGTGAAAATGTGAAAACATTTTGTTATTTTGGGAATCAGTGTAAGGTACTGATCCGAAGTGGAGATGTCTCTACCGTAAGTTACACAAATCACTCTCGGAATATTTAAATTGTGACGTGGGATTCGTAAAATTACTTAAGAAGGGTGATGAAAGGCTGGCAAAGAGCTTTCTCTTATGTTACCAAATGGCATGTCACCTTATAGATAGCGTCCAAGACCCCGGATCTCATGGTGATGCAGGCATAGGCCTGCCTCCTACTATGAAGATGACTATAAAGGCATAGTAAATACATATAGGGGAAGATGTCTTTAAGGACTTAAGAAAATTGATGCTATGGTTAAGAGGAAAATGAAATTAGTTCTTTTAGAAGTTAACATTTAGGACGCCACGCGACGCTATCTTTGAAGTCCAAGATTATTTGAATCACGGACCACCGGAAAGTATTCTAGGTAAAATGGAACAAAGGGGATGAAAGAGTAATACGGAAAATGATAAACATAATCAGCATCGATAGTAGGTATATGATTGCAACAGGAGAGAAATAATTAGAAACGTCAGGCAATAGTGATAGGCTGAAAACCTATAAATAGCAACCGGGGTGCAGATATCTACCTCTACGACTACTAAGTGGCCTGAAAGCCACATCAAGTGTGTGAATCTGGGAGATAGTCACAGAACATAAGTACCGATGGAATTAAAAGTGTAGGGAATAGGCCATGGGCAATGGAAGAGTAAAATTGCGTTCATTAGCTTGCATTCATTGCGTTTTAGGATTTCGAGAAATCATTTGATAGCGTTCATATAAGAAAATGCTTCAAATTCTAAGGGAATAAAATCTCGAACTAGAGAATTATTCATTGCCAATATTAAGACCAGGGAAATGCGCTCAAATATGGACCAGTATTATGTGTTATGAAGTAGCATTCATGAGAAAATGCATGATGTAGAGGTTCTCGTAGTCCCCATTGATTACAAATGCTTGCATAGTGAAAGTAGATAAACATACTTATATTAGAGAAGGATTTAGGGCTGAGTATCCATTGAGAAAAAATTAGCAAATTGCGTTTTTTCGAAGGCTTAGCCGTAATGGTAGACAGCGAAGCCTAGTAGAGAAAAATTTAGCTAAATCTATTATATACGTTTAACAGATTGGCATATTGCAATCATAGGTTTCACTGCTGTTTAACCTAGGTAGATTATCAGCGAACTGCTAAATTTTTCTGGCAGTATGAGAATAAAATGTGAGGATTCCCTGGAATTCGTTTTTCTCTCTGCGAATATTTGTGAGTGTACTTTATTAAACAACTTCAACTCCAAATATGAAGCTCCAAAATCGTTCACTTTCAAATGTCTTCGGCATCTTCATTCAGCATTTCTCTATGAGCCCATACGATGAGTTAGCTGCATGGCTTGGGTGTGGTGGGAAAGTGGAGTAAGGAGATGGCGAGGTACGACTTCCATTTAAATGCGCTGTCGCAATACAAAACCCCAGAGCGCTCTTGGAGTCTTACATGTCATTCCTGCTCCTCGCACAGCTGCCCCCCAACGCACCCATTCTCGCACGCAAACAATGAGCGCCCGCCTACCACCATCCTGGCGGCACCAGGAATCCGCACCCGTCTTCCCCCCTTGAAGGGCCAAACCCGCGACCGGAAGTGACGAACTCTCTCTTTCCCTGGGCGGTTAGGAAGCAAGCTCGCCACCCAGCCTTCCTACGCCCGCTCTTCCCCACCCTCTCCCCCCACCATTCACGAGAACATCTCGCCCACTCTTCAACCTCCTTCCCTTCTCCCATCATCCACGACATCCCATCTTGGCCTCCCTCTTTTGCTGGGAGGGAGTGTGAGGATTTAGTGAACAAGGTTTGGCGACAAGGTATGGAGAGTGTTAGGAAGTTGATGTGGCAGCAAAACACATAATATTGAAAGGGATAACAATATCTAACAATATCTTTGAGCATGAAAGCAATGGCTGGCGAGTTCACCTTGTGGAATGAATTCATGATGAATAGAATAAACTCGGTTATATTCCCATCTTTTACTTGTTAAACCCATGAGGATGACCTGAGAAGGTGGAAACCGATCGGTTGATAAATTTTTGTGGAATATAACCAAGTTTATTCTATTCATCAATATGTTTGAGGTCGGTTTTTGAATTTTCATTGACTAGTCCTGGATCCAATAGCGAGTAGAATTCACTCATTCACCTTGAGAGAGATTATGGTACGGTGCTACCCATAGTTCCCGACATTAGGTTTTTTGGGGTCCAAATCGTAGAATAGATCAGTGACCGTGATGTAATGCCTTTTTCATATATTTTCAAATCATTTTGTGCTGGTAATTGCTTTGAAATCATTGTAAAAATTTTCTTAAATGAAAACGTTCTCTTTCTCTTGTTACTTGGAGGGTAAAATAACGAACTATATTACTATTCATATTCTAGGCGCAAACTAACCTATAACTTTTGTATTGAACAAGAGAGTAATAAGGTATGCTGGATGGGAAATGTTCATTATTGGTTAACCCATGATAGAGATCTCTTGTTCAGTGACTAGGCATTGCCTGTGAATCTCCTGTAGAGTAGCTGAGAGACTAAATATTAATGATTAAATATTTCTCTTCTTTAATCTACCCACTGATGATTTTTCCATGGCCTAATAGCCAGTGCCTATTTTTCGGAGTAGAGTTTGTCTCAAGCTACATCGGTTATGAATCCTTGATGTTGACACTGAGAATCGTGTGATAATCGGCTGTCATTGTGCAGTAGACTGTAGTTTGTTTCTCTCACTCTAATTTGCCTTCATGGATAAACGCTATTCCTACCCCATAATTTTTACCACGCTTGACTGATGTACTCTCTAGGGTAGTCTCCTGCCGATGATCTGGGAGTGGGTGCCAGCAGGTATTGAGAAAGGAAAAGAGTATTTGGACTTTTTGGGATAATAATATTCCCATACTTTTCACGTCGCAGTACTGCAACATTCAAAGTAAATGTTACCACGCCTGTAGTGAAATTAGTGTCATGGTACTGTAGTAATCACTGTAGTCTCCACCTTCACTCATGTGAAGAAGAGCTGGCACCCTCTCCTCCAGGTGATGGAATGCATACTTGTTGGTGGCATCCCGTTGCCAAGTCTTCTTAACAGGTTTCTGCATCATTTGAAAAGCCCCTTTAATCAAACGATAGACTAATGTTACTTCGGAGAGGCGTCGCATTTTCCCACGACCGATTGCTCCGATAACGGCTAATCATGGAACTAATTTACAAAGTTTTTAGTGTCCACTACTTTGAAATATGTAACCTAATGGCTTATTCTCCGATAGGTGGTCGAAAAAACATGGCTGCGTAAGGAATACTTGTGGTAAAGTACGAAATCGAAAAAATTCTGAATATAATTACGCAAAATTTCCACGTCAAATTGTGGTTTAAAACCCCTAACGCAAAAACACGCCCTACACGTTTAGTAAAAATATGAATTTCTTATGCAACCCCGAAGCCGGTACTTGTGTTTAAGAGTAGACTAACCACGAAACGGTGCCATTGGCAGAAAAGAACCTTGATCCCAGGTTTCTGTGGAAAATAGAATATTGGTGTTAAGGATTAAAATCCCAATATGGGAGTTTCAATTTTCTTACTGTTGTCTAAGTGTTTGCCCTTGTAATACGTAAATATATAACTTAAATTTATTTAAAACCCTGCATAGCATATGGATTCGGAAATTAGTTGATATCTTTTTCTTGCGGGGCACACCTCGAGGTGTCTATGTCATTTAACACTTAACTAAATTTTTTTTGGTGACTTGTGAGTCCAAAATTAAATAGAGTTGACGTCTCTGTTAACTGCGCCTAATATGTTTCACATTCTCACTGATGGCCAATGAGACTGTAATATAGTATCGATATAGTATTTCATCATTTGTACGATGTTTTATGTTTTTGGCCGTGATGCAATCTGAACTTCAGCATGATTGAAAATGTCGGCCAATCTGTTTTTGATACGGGATATCAATCATATGTAATTCAGCGTTTTAGTGTTTGTTGCCACCTAATGTTGGTAAGAGTGTCAATCTTTCTAAGAGAACATTAAATGTAGGCTGAATAATTTGTACAACACCATTTACTTGCCTTTTCTGGCGTTTTCTTGGTGTATATTTGCTTATGTTTATCGCCCCACTCTTAGCCCGCCTGTTCTTTCTCTCGAGATTCCGCATTCACCTGCCTCCCTCCGCCTTAGAACCTGCCACCCGTCCATTTCCCCGAGCCCCACGCCCTCATTGCCCACCGGTGCCCGCTCACTCTGATATTCATCCTCGCGACACACCTTTTCTGCGACGCGCTCCCTCCCACGCCCACTCAGCGATTTTAGCGACCTCACCTCCTCCCCCTCGGGGCAGAGCTTAAAGCCACCGAGTGCGTCCACCGGGTTGCGGATGGCGGGTCGACCTCTAGATATAGAGGTTAGCTGCGTGTTAAGCGAGTTAATTCGTCGAATAAGCAGTCGTGGACAAAAAGCGACGGCACTCCAAGGTGGTATTGGTCTATCATTAGGTAAGACAGACCTTTAAATGATACAGAAACCTGTGAAGATGCCGTGACTTGGCATTTACTTAAACGGCTGTAGTACTGCGATGTGGAAGGCAAGGGGAAACCACCACATTATTATCCCGGGTGTCGCAGCTACTCCACTCCTTTCTTTCTTATCATGACGTGGGTTAAATATTCCGGAGGTAAAATAGTCCCCCATTCGGATCTCCGGGCGGTTGGGCTTCGGACCTTATCCTATCCCGATCCCTTTCATTCATATCCTTATACCTTTCCTCCCGGTCTGAAGCGCCTATTAGTGCGGAAACAGACTTGAAAACACCCATAGACCCGGGCGGTCATCAGTCAAGTGTGATAGTCATTTTAGGGTGGGAACGTGGAACGTGCGATCTCTTCGGACCTGCGGGAGATTGGAGAACCTTATGGTGGGAATGCGAAGAATGGACCTCGGAATATTAGGGATCAGTGAAATGAGATGGCCAAAAGAAGGAGATTTCTGGGGTGGAAGTTATAGAATTATTCACACCGGATCAAAAAATGGTAACGCTGGAGCCGGCATAATGCTCAGGAAGAGTGAAGGACTGCGCGTGAATACCTTCCTGCAGTGCAGTGAGAGGATTATAATGGTGAAGATTGAGACCAAGCCTACAGATACCATTGTGGTACTCGTTTACATGCCTGCGTCGGTCTACGAAGATGAAGAAGTGGAAGATGACTATGAGGATATCATAGAAGTAATAAATCACGTAAAAGGAGAAGAAAACTTAATTATTTTAGGAGATTGGAACGCTGTCATTGGCGAAGGTAAAGATGGAAGAATAACAGGAAAATATGGCTTGGGAAATCGAAATGAGAGAGGAGAAAAACTCATAGAATTCTGAACACAACTCAAGTTGGTTGTGGCAAACACATTGTATAAAAACCACCAACAGCGAAGATATACATGGAAAATGTCCGGAGACAGAAGAGATTTCAAATTGACTACATTTTAGTGAAGCAGATGTTCAGAAACCAGGTGAAGAACTGCAAAAGCTACCCGGGTGCACATATCGACAGTGAACACAACGTACTACTGATGAAATGCCACTTAAAACTCAAGAAATTGAAGAAATCAATGAAGAACGTATGGCAAGTAGAGAAACTAAAGGAACCTCAGCAGCGGCTGGCCTTTCAGAAGGGAGTGGAAAACAAAATAGAAGAGGATTTGACCGTGAAATTAGTGGAAAAGAGGTGGGAGAACGTCAAAATCGGGCTACAGGAAGCCGCAAAAGAAGTTATGGGGAGAAGAAAAGTTCAAGAAGAAGCCATGGATTACAGAAAAAGTCTTAGAATTGATTGAAGAAAGAAGAAAATATAAAAATGTGGAAACTGAAGAAGGGCAACTTCGGTACAAAAGCATCAGGAATGAAATTAACCGTATAGCGAGAAAAGCAAGGGAAATGTTGATGAAGGATCTATGTGAAGATGTAGTACAAAACAACCTCGCAAAAGGAAATGTGGAAGTTGTCTACAGGATGGTGAGAAATCATTTCAACGAACGGACTGCAAGAAGTAACAGCATAAGGGACAAGAATGGAGAACTCCTAATTGAACACGAGAATAAAGTGAAGAGTGGAAGGAATACTTGGAAGAATTGTACAATGGAAGAAATCTTAGAGCAGAAGTAATCGAAGAGGAAAATGAAGTCTATAAGTATGATATGGGGGCCCCAATCTTAAGATCAGAATTTGACGCGGCTGTAAGGGATCTGAGGATAAATAAGGCTTCGGGAATAGATGATATTCCTGCCGAATTAATTAAAAATGCCGCAGAGAAGAAATTTACTCAGCTGTACAAAACCATATGCGATATGTACTCAACAGGAGAGATACCCACGGACTCTGAGAAGAACATCATCAACCCTATTGCCAAAAAGAAGAGAGCCGAGAACTGTGAACATTTTAGGACCGTAAGCCTGACGACACATGACTCGAAGACATTGACGAGAATCATCTATAGAAGAATAGAGCGAAAAGCTCAAGGAGTTCATGGATGAGGACCGAATCGGGTTCAGAAGAAACAAAGACACAGGAGAAGCGATTTTGGCCCTCATGTTACTTATTGGCAAGAGAATAGAGAAGAATCTACCGAAGTTTGTTGCATTCATAGATTTGGAGAAGGCATTTGACGACGTGGATTGGAACATGATGCTAAAGATTTTGAAAGAAATTGGGTATCATACAATAATCGAAGAGTTATCCACAGCTTGTATAAAAACCCGGTGATCATAATCAAATCAGGACCCAGCAGTACAGATGCAAGTATAAAGAAAGGAGTGAGACAAGGCTGTACACTGTCTCCCGCATTATTCTGCATCGAGAAAGCCATCCAAGTAGTCAATAAAAAGTCTCCGGGAGATAATATCCACGGGGAGAAAATCAGCATACTACGATTCGCCGATGTCATAGCAGTATTGGCAGAAACAGAAGGAGATTTAAGAAGACACTAGGAAATATGGAAAAAACAATGACCAGATATCATCTGAATATCAATAAAAAGAAAACTAAGGTATTGGGTAAGGTAAGAGAAAGGAATCCAGGACCAATGTTAAACTAGGAAAACAAAAAAAGTCGAGGCGGTCGAAGAGTTCTGCTGCCTGGGAAACCGAGTAACCAGCGATGGACGGAATAGAAGAGAAATTGCCAGTAGAATTACCCAAGCAAAAAGGGCATTTTACCAGAAGAAGATTCTGCTTATAGCTGCAAATGCAAGCTAGGAAGTGAGGAAGCATTTCATTAGAATGTACATGTGGAGCATTCTACTATATGGCAGCAAAGCATGGACAATAACAGCAGCAGAGAAGTCCAGGCTGGAAGCATTTTGAATATGGTACTACCGAAGAATGATGATATTAAAATGGGTCGATCGAGTGACAAATGAAGAAGTCTTAAGAAGAGTGGGAGAGAAGAGGTGTCTACTGAAAACTTTAAAAAGAAGACGGGACATCTAAAAAGGCCACATCTTAACACAATCGTCGAGGGAAAAATGAACAGGAAGAATGGAAAAGTCAGGCCCCGTATGAGGTATGTGGAGCAAGTTGTGAAGGATGTAAAAGAGAGGAGCTACGTCAATATGAAGAGCTTGGCCGATAGAAGAATGGCGTGGAGGGCTGCGTCAAACCAATCCTAGGATTGTTGACCGATGATGATGACCTCCTCCCCATAATAATGCCGACTTAATAGGTTGTCTTTTCACGATTTGTCGTGCATGACTCTGCCTCCAATCTTTCCCATAACATCGTCTGTCTGTTCAGTCAATCCATATTCGTCGTGTCATTAATGGGGAAGAGACCCTCAATTACATATATTGCTTTTTTTCTGAGCAAGAAAGTAGGAACAGAATCTTTCCGGTGACTGGACATTGGTCACAAATAAAAAATCTAAATTCCTTTCAAACCTCCTTCTGCTCCGGAATCCCTTCCCTTCGACTAACGCCCAGCGAAAAAAATTCCCTCCGTACGTCTAGTTGCATCATCCAGCTGCAGAGACACCCTTTCCAAATTAATCCCTAAAATGAAATACCCAACATAAATTTCCCTTTCCTCTCCTTACCTATGGATTACTCCAAAATACGCTGCCAACTACAGGACAGCGAGATCCATTCTAGAATCGCAAAACATGCAATTCTTGACAAACCCCTGCCATCTGAACGACGCAAAGCCTTCGTCTTAAAAGGAATCCCGCCTTGTACCACAACGGACCAAATTGCCGAGGACCTGAAAGAAGCCTGCTTTAAGACCACTGGGGTAATTCCTCTTAAATCCTCCAACCCAAACGTCTCATTTCAGTTTTTCAACACCTTGTTGGTGGATGTTGCTCTAGAACCTCATTTTCTTACGATCACATCTTATTGTGGAGTGGACATTAAGATTGAAGAATTTATGCCATCGGAGAACCCGGCGCAGTGCCTGAGTTTCGGCCACACGAGAAACCACTGCTATCTAAAACCCCGATGCCGACTATGTGCTGGTGCTCATCCCAGACATGACGGCACGCTCGCCCACGGTGAACCCTTTAAGTGCTCAAATTGCGGTCAGGCCCATTCGGCCATGTACCGAAATTGCCCTGCTTTCCTGGCGGCAAAAGCAAAAGAGAACGGCGAGCCTTTAGTCGTACCCGATCCCCCGACAACAAATACCAGCAACCCTTCCACTGCCAGATTCTGGGGCATTACCAGGAACTCCAACAAACCTCCACCTTCTAATGGCATCATATCTTTTCCTGCCCTAAGCAATGATGCCATTGAATCAGATACCTTTCCTCCACTGAACACCAATGCTTATTCCCAACTCGTTTCCCTTCCGCCAGCTGTTCCCCCTTCAGGAACTGTTCAAGCGCCAAAGCTCGTTGATGTTATTGGAACACCTCTTCTTTCATCCATCATAGTAACTACCAATGTTGCACAACTCGGAAATAATCCCAATTAATTCATTTCGTTCTTCCATACCTCAGCCGGTCATCAGTCATCCTCCCGCTGATTTACCTGCACCGATTTTCCCATCGAACCCTATTCCTGCTTCCGTTCCACAGCGTGTCAGCAATCGACGTGCACCTTCAATTTTCCCAAATAATCCAATCCCTGCTCCCCTTCCACAACGTATCACCAATGCATTCTCCCAATGCATTACCTACACCACTAATTTTCTCATCTGCTCCAATACCTTCTCCCGTGCCTCAGTCTGTCGTCAATCCAATATCAGATGTTTTACCTGCGTCATTAACTGTCCCAGTTACTCCACAGCCTCTACGGAATCACAGATGGTCACCATTCCTTCTTCTCATATACCTCCTGAACCTTTAATTATTCCATTTACGTCAGTTCCTGCTGAACCAACAGGGACTGATAACCCTTCCCCTGGTCAACAAAATATTGACTGGCAATTTATAATTATGTCATCATTCGAACTCATCAGCTAAATACTTTGTGCTCCTCTTGTTGAACGGCTAAAAATGTACTTTCCTTCTTCTCTAAACTCTGTTTGTCCCTGTTCCCGAATGGCAGTACACCGAACCAATAGTTCCAAAATTTCCCACCTCACCACTATGTACTGGAACTGCAATAGCATTGTAGACAAAATCACCGAATTCCACCTCCTCATCCAACAATATAATCCCGACATAATATGCCTCTGCGAAACTTTCCTCACCTCTGACAAAAGACTTCATGCTCCCGGTTATAAGACATCTACATGACCGGCAAAATCCTCTTCTTTCCAAAGGTGGCGGAGTAGCAATACTAATCAAACGGACATTGCGGCACTCCGAACTTCCCATCCTCAATAACCAACCTGAATCCTTCGACATCCAAATTCGTACTTCCCTTGGCTCCCTTAATTTGTACAGCACCTACCATCCTCCTAAACCTTTTGATCCCATTCTCCTGTGCAATCAACTCACGATCATTTTCGGGGACATTATCTGCAAAAACTCTTCCTGGGGTTGTCGGGCTGCCAACGAAAATGGTCACATACTCTTAAAACACGCAGACAAAAACAACATACAATTACACCATCCCTCAGAATACACAATTCTCACATCACTTGCCAGAGACAGCTCAGACACCCTTGACATTGTACTCTCTTCCAATTACCCCCATGACATTCCTTCAGAAGTCATTCATCACTATCCCTCTGACCACCTTCCCGTCCTATTCCAAATTGAAGCCACACCTCTCATCTCTCTCCCTCCATCCGATTCCCACAATTGGAAAAAAAGAATCCTCACCCAATCCATTCCTGTATTCCCCGATATCCTTCCTACCACAATATCGATTACCGTTGCAATCGATTCCATCACTTCCTTTGTCCATAGCGCTCTTGGGAAATCACGCACCCAACATCCTATCATTCCACTCATTTCCTCTGCCCTTCCTTCCCATATCCTCCAGCTCGTCAAGAATAAAAACTAAATACGCAAAAACTATCAACACACCAGAAATATAATACACAAATCCCGATACAATGCCATCAGCAAAATATTAAAGAACGAAATTATAAAATTTAGATCACACACTTGGAATAACAAAATTTCTTCTCTTTCCACTACACATAATTCCCTTTGGAAATTTACTCGTAATCTTCAGAACACAATAAAAACCACATTTCCCCTCATCATCAACAAAAAGAAACTCAACACGGACGCTGAGCGGGGAGAGGCCTTTGCGACACAATGCGCTTAGCGTTCGCCCGACAGCCCTTAGATACTATCAACGATGTATCTCGAATCTTTGCCACCTGTAAATTCCTGAACCTCTTAGGTACTTACAACTGAACCCTCACTTTGCTCCCTTTCCGAACTCAATAACATCATTAAGACATTACCAAATAATTTTTCCTCTGGACCTGATGTATCCCACCTAAAGCAGTTAAACTTTTTCCTTCAAATCTTCGTTCCTATCTTGTCGGAATTTTTAATACCTGCCTTTTCTCTTCCTTCGTCCCTGACAGTTGGAAATCATCCACCATAATCATGCTCCCATAACCCGGAAAAATCCACTCAGATATCAAAAATTACCGTCCCATATCCCTTACGAATTCCTCCTCCAAAATTCTTGAAAAAATCATCCTATCCCTCCTCCGTTAATTAAACACCAAATTGTTCCGCTCCGAACAGTTCGGTTTTGTCGCAAAAACATCTACGACTCACAAAAAAATAATATTTGTTTTTCATTCCAAAATGACAACCTACGCCGTTTTCCTTGACATTAACCAGGCCTTTGGCAGGCCTGGCATTACGGACTATTATATAAACTTTGCAAACTTCCAATCCCTCCTTACCTAATTAAAATAATACAATCCTTTCTCTGACATAGAACCTTTCAAGTAAAACACCAGGACTATCTTTCCCCGACGAACAGAGCACATACGGGAGTTCCGTAAGGAGCTGTCCTAGGCCCTACCCGGTTCAACATCTACAATGATGACTTCCCGACAACACCTAATTCAGAATTCTACCAATACGCTGACGATGCCACTCGCAATTGGTGACAAAAACGCCGACGTCCTCCAAGACCACCTGGACATGATTGAAGACTGGCTTGGCGCATGGACGCTGGAGATGAATCCGCCCAAATGCGTCAAAGTCTGCTTCACATTCAAGACACACAGACGTGACAACTTCCTGTTAACGTTATACAACAAGTTTATCCCACAAAAGACTGAGACTACCTTTTTGGTAGCGACCTAAGACGAAAAATTGACCTTTCGCAGCCACATCCAAAAGATCCTTTCCTCCGTCCATAAGGCTAAAATGGCTCTTCATCTCCTCATCAGTTACAATAGCCAAACGTCCCTCGGGAATAAATTAACCATCCTTTACAGTATCCTTCTACCAATACTTTTGTATGCTTCCCCGATATGGTGTACTTCCAGCCCAATCCTAATCAAACGAATACAAGTGTGGCTGAACAAAACGGTCAGGCAGCTGGCCGAGGCTCCATGTTTTGTGTCCAATCTTTCTATCCATAATGAACTGAGCATCCCCACATTCCTTCACCTAATTAAAAATACCTCCAAAACTATGCCTTGACTATTAAATACTCCACCAGCGAGTTAATCTCTGAACTTTGGTCTCCTTCCTTACCTTTCGGCAAATGCATCTATCGGCGCAACAAGCTCCTTCCTTCCAAACCTATTCAAATAAATCCGCATCCCTAAATTCCCAGCAAACGTCACTCACCTCTAATTTCTTCACCTACAATTTAAACCTTTCTCTTCTCCCGCCCCAGTGATCACTGAAGACATCAGCTCTGAAGATTCATCGAGCCAGGAAGAAAACCTAGCATCCTCAATCCCTGTTAACCCAGCATACAACCTATCCATCACCTATTCCCACGCCGGTATTGGTCAAGGAGCTATTCAGCTCCCCAACCTACAGCCACCGGAACCAGACTAAACCTTTTTCCCCGTTATCCTAACCCAAAATAAAATACCTTAACAAAAAAAAACTCGTCAAATTCCTACCAAAACTAAATCCGTAGCAACTAGACATCCTTAAATCACTTCCTCATCCTGAATTAACTCCCTAGTAAAATAACCCATATTTTTCTCCGGCTCCTTCCAAATAAATCATTCCCTAATGAAATAACCCTTCTTTATCTCTGGATTCTTCCGTCAAATTCAATCACCAACAAAATAACCTTTAGAGCTTCCCACCCTAACAAAAAAACCTTTCTTCTCCACTGCAATTGCCTAAATATACTACCTACCCGTCCATAAAGGTCAAAGAGCCCGGGATGGTGAAAAAGGTTTACTGCTTAAGTCCGAGTCCAAGTCCGAAGAAAGTGAAAATCTTTCAATTTTGTTGAAATGTTCACAAATATTATTTTATACTGGAGCGAATTCTAAGTATCAACATCCTTCGCTTGAATTGCCTGTAACCCTTGTGACCATGGTAATATTCGAACCATGCTAATTGAAGTGGCCCAGACACTCCTTTCTTCGAGCCTGAGGTTTCACAAATGAAAAGGCTGTCCTGGCATTCATATAATGGATCTAGCTCTGCATTATATCTCATTATCCATTCATATTTTTAATTTGCAGGTCCATACATCTTCCTCAATATTCTTTGCCTAAGTACTTTTAGGGCTTTTTCATCTGACCTCTTCATGATATATGTCTCTGCACCATAGATAACCATTGGTTGGACCAAGATCTTATATGTATTGTCTTTATTATAGTGAGTTAGTCCATAAATAGCTATTAGTTTACAAAGAATGATTATTTACCTCTTAATCTAATTATCGTAATGCATAATTGCTCGGAGAAATCTGAAGAGAGATACTCCTTCGAACTTCTGCTCCCTATTCCCTTTTTATCAAATCCGCAATCATAAAAAAATCATCATTGCATCAATTTAATTCTTCACCTACATTGATTATCTATTTCTTTGAATTCTTATGACATTGTGGAGAACATTTACACACTGCTGCCAATATTATGCCTGTATTTAACGTAAACTAGGGCAAAATATTTTCATGGATTGAATTTGTTTTTATTTATTGAATCTGTAGGAAATCGATAAATAATTTTTACTGATTCAAGTTTTCCATAACTATTTCTTTCTTTACCTTGCAATGCCCTCATTTCTTTTCTTCCATTGCCTATCCACTAAGCACACATCTCCTTATTCGGCGCTAACTTAAAGGCAGTCATCATCTCTCCATTGTTTTCGATGTTCCCCCCGTGGTGAAGAGAGGGCGTTACCTCTGTTGGAGACTGTTCAGCGGATCCAAAAGAATTCTGATCTACTCTCTCTCCTATTCAGTATCTACCAAATCACTTGCCCTTCTTTCATGATTGAATTTAGTGGGTTTAAATAAATATTTGGACCTTCTAATATTTCTAGTTTGGTGTGATTAGGTTTCCGTCGCTGAAGTAGGCCGACAGATTAAGGTCCTCTGGTGAACTTTTGTTCTCTATTCTCAGAAAGACTCTCCCATGATATCGACTGTGTTTACAGTAATTTATACTTTCGCTGTTTTCCTTATTCACCATCTTTCTACAGTTTAGTTATACATACCTGATAGTATTTTGTTGCCAGCGGTGAAGGATGGAAACAGAATACGGGGAATTCCCTCGTGTCCACTTCCTTGATTGCAAATTCTGTTTGTACCTTTAGCTCGGAGGTTATCTTTTATCCCTCCTCATCCTTTACACATATCTCCTTTTCCTTCTCTTTCGGTTCTGTCATTTTGTTCCTTACCTGATTGATAGGGCTTGCTGTTCTCCTACCTATTTTTGTCTTCCCCTGTCTGTCTGAGGAGGCTAGTATGTTCCCGCTTTGGAAGGGGAAAGAAACGAAAAGGTCAGCTGCCCGTACTCTTGCCTTCCGCATGACGGGGTGTTTTCCTTGACGTGCCATCAGCCAAGTGCAAGAGGATTGAAATTTGAGACTAGTATCATAGACTTTTGTCATAGATTCGTAGTTATGAATCAATTTTCCTGGATGGCAGTTGAGAACGCTAATCCTGCCGTACAATCAGCCGTTTAGCAAGAGGGTATGCACTTGAGTACCATTTTCGTCTATGAAACTGAAACGAATATATTTACTAATCTCAGTGGACTAATTATTATCGTGATAAACTTAACCTTAAGTGACAGAATCTTTATCGGAAGTTTCTGACACGACCTTATCTTTGGCAAAAATCTTCGACTCACTAATACTGATGTTAACTCTTAGCCATGACAGAGTAAATCATGCCAGCGTTTCAAATGCAGTCTGTCTCATGGCAAGGCCTATCAGCATTACCGGAAGAATAGAAACGGCCCTATCTCAGATATTAATAACTTACGCAGATATTAATAACGTACGTATTGTTATACATTGCCTTTACAAGGGCGAAAACGTAATCACCTTTCGTAAATTTTAGCTTACTGTTAGTTCTTCAAGTTTTAAGTTTTCGTGCTAATTATTTCGGTTTGTTATAACAAGCATTGAGCTTCTCAAGGGGATAGCATTATTGATGCCGCTATAGAGACGACGTGAAAAAACCATGATCCTGCCCCTTGTGATAATCCATCCATTTCCATCAATCCTCAACGTTGTTAGGTTACATTGTAATTGTAGATAGATATTGCTGAGGAGGGTCATATTGCGGTTATTAAGATTTCCACTAAATTCTAGGAAAATAATGGGTGAACTATTCTGCCTTATAAGTAGCAGTAAATCTTAAAACATTTTTTGTTAAGTATTAGACTTAATGTATTGTGTCACAAAAATAGTCCTTAAAACTCTTCACTCCGTATTGCTTGGTCAAAGTGACGTAACACACTTGGAGTCTCTTTAGTATTTTGGGGTAACAAATTTCCCCTCTGTATCTCCATTGTCATTTCCATTTTTTATGAACCTAAATCTTTTAAATCAACTAACGCCTTCCTTTCTTGCTTTCTTGAACTTATAAATTTGTTCTACTTAGGTTGACATCCATCGTTCCCTTTCTGCGCCGCCCAGGTCGTAACTTTATATCAATTTGTCCCGTAGGCGAGGTGTAATGGCTGTAAAATTTCTTTATACGAGTGAGAGGAATTATTAATAAATTAATATCTTTGGATACATGCTCCTGTGAATGGCGCGGTCCAGTCATTTGTGACGTCCTAGCGCGATATCATAGTACATTAAACAATAATTAACGATAGCATTCACTAGGCCACGATATATGAGTGATGTAGTAGTTTTGAATGCATTCTGATTGTATGTGGTGTATTTCGGTTCTAATTGATCACTGTATTGATATATGCTGTACCTGCCTGCCGTACAATATCTCTGGAGCGAGGAATTAATTTGACATTGAGGAATTTTGCTTAAAAACTATTTTTCAGCAATGAATAAAGAAAAGTTACGATTTATTTTAAAAGTATTAAAGGAGGAACAAATTCAGCTCTGTCATCTAGACTCTTCATTTTCCAGATGTGTTTTAAATTACAGTAATAAGAAAGAGACAATTGGTGATAAAAATGTCAAATTTTATAATTTAGCGCTTATAAAGCTCCAGAAGGAATCTGCGACCGTAAACAGTCACATCAACGATGATTCTAAATAGAATAATTAAAGGACGAATACAATAATGAAAACTTGTAATTTTTTTGTGCTCTGTAATCATTTTGCATAAGCTGCATGTTGTCCTTATGCGTATTCTCCGTGTCAATTTGCTTTATCACTAATATATTTACATATTTCGGTTATCTGGCCTTACATTAGAGGAGTATGTTTCTTAAGTAGCCATTAAGTCAAATTCTAAATGTGAAAAACTACCGATTCATTTTATTTTGAATTGAACTAGAGGGCGGATTCTTGATACAAAGGTTTTAGAAAGCATTACAGACGTTGAAAACGATTCAATAAATTCGAACAAATTTTGTACAGGGTGGTCTTGCTCGTACCTAGTTATAATGAATGCAGGGGCATCCACGGTAATGAAAATGGACGAGGTTGTTTTTCCTCTCAGACATCTAGGAGAGTAGATGCAACTCAGTAAAGCATACCATCTTGTGGTCATACATTTCAAAGAAGTACGGCATTCGGTTTCTACTTCGGTTGAGAGCGGCAATTACTGTGAATCTCCGCTGACTGGCGTTGTATCTCTTCCAGGATATATGCCTTTCACATTTCAGCGGAGCGCCGCTTGACCCCTTCCTACGTCGCCACGTGGAACAAATGGACACGCTTGAAATCTGTGATGTGCATTCTCCATTTGTGTAAAAATACCGCCATGGATTCCATCCGAGAGCGCTTTCCTTGGGAGGCGTAATCTCCTCGGCAATAAAAAAGGGAGAACTACCGAATCCCACCCTCCCTCTTTTGAGGAGGTGTCGTCCGACGCGACTCCGCAGATGTTTTCCTCGCTCCCCATTTCTCATTCCCTTCTCTCATGCTGCTCTCGCCTCTCCCTCGTGAGCTCTCTCTAGCTCCCCTCGGACTAATGGCCAGTGTTACAGTTTCCTCTCCCCGACGGCACGCCATTCCTGAGGGATGTTGTGCGTCGGCTCGGCGGCTCTGGCGTCAGGATAAGTGAAAGAATGTCGCAAGTGATGAGGGAAAGAGGGTATCCATGTCGGAGATTCGAGCGAGGAGGTGCTCGTAGGATGTAAGTGAGAGTATTGTGCGACGGTAGCTGCTGCCTCCCTCTTTAGGAATCCCATGCATTCAGGGCCCTGGGATTGTGAAGATTAAGAAAGTTGACGATTGAGTTGAAATCCATTTTCTCTGCATTGATTTTATTGAGAACATGTGGAAAATAAAAAGGAAATGAAGAATCCTATAGGTGATGTGTTTTACATGAATTCTGTACAGAAGATCATGATGGGAAGAGGGTTAGTTGAGCATTTTGTAATTTAAATAAATGAATTTCTTATTCTGGTTGACAAATGAAGGAATAGAGCGTGCATAATTAAAGAACGAATCATTTCACGGCCCTAGTTATATAATCGGACAATGTTTCTTGCTTGCATTGGTCATACAGATCAGAAAATGTTTCATTAACCAAATTTTCGCAATTTAATGACCAAAAATGTAACTATTTAATGCCAGTAATTTTATTGATTTTATTTCGTCTCGATAAAAATGTTTAATTTCTTATATTCTTGGATTATGGCTGAGTGATCCGTTAACGTTGTCAAGTATATGCCACTAGTGTTGGTAATTGTAGGACAGTAACCAATGGAAATGTGTTTGTTAATAGAAATAATGGTGTCTTGGTAAATATTTGTCTTCTAGATTGAACTTTTAATTGTAGGTGAAATGGAAATTGTAGTTTGAATTTGCATTTCAGCGAGTCATCAGCAGTCGTATTTATCGTATTCTTGTAGCGGGATCAAGCAGTTCTGGAATTGCGCCTCGATTATAGCATCGTTTGTTCAGTTTTCATACCCACAAAGAAACGTACCCGTTGTTCAATTTTAACGTCGCTAGGGAAGTTGTGCGCTCAGGTTGTGGTTATGTACCTAGTAGCAATAATAACGAGCAAAACTAGTGGAAGCATGTGGAATACAATTATGAGTTTGAAAGTATTTAGTGACAGCAAGTGTGGGAGAGGCATCCGAGGATTTCAGGGATGGCAATCCCCTTTTTGCTCGTCTCCATTGCTCCTTGGGGAGAAAGAGCCGTGTTTTCCTAATAGATCCTTGCCGGCGTCCTTATGGGAGTGCTCGCGCCTTAAAATTCCCCAGGGGCGACCATAGCCACCCCCTCCCTGGGGCGTCCTCTCACTGCTCGCTGGACGAATGGATGTTGAACAGGTGAAGCACTCGCCGGAAATAATCCTCGATTTTCCTCCTCGTGCGTCCCTCCCTCCTTAAGTCCACCCGCTCCCCCACGGTGCTCCACCCCCCACAAGCGCCTTCTCCTCCCCTCTCTTCTTGAGCGGTCCACTCTTACGGACACGTCTCTCCGAGAGCGTCTTCCTCTCCGTTGCCTTGTTGCTCCCTTTATCTTCCTTTCTATTCTCATCACCTCGTTCCGTTTGATGGAATCTGCGGGTTAGCGTCACCGCGTCCGGCTGGTTAAATTTGCAGTTGCACCCGTCTTCTCGGGCCAATTTATTCCCGTGCTGCGCGCGGTTGGGGTCCAGACGGCTAATCCGAAATGGCGAGTAATCAATCTATTGCGAAATTATTTCAAAAAAGTTACTCTGGTATGATTCATTCAAAGCTCTCCTTCGCAATGGCATTCGTCTGTATATTAGTGACGGGTGCCTGTGTCAGTATCTGTGTGTAATTTAAAAGTACCTGACTTAATTTATCAAGTGTTCCTACGCCTTCGTCGAGACTGATGTCATTGCCTTTAAAGTATGCCCTTGTAAAGATGGTTCAAATATGCCCTTATATCAGCAATGTGTGTAGAACTGAAGAGTGAACAGAATGACATGTATGGAGATCCGTAATTTGTCAAAAGAAAAAAAAACCGTCGTGTATATCAAATGACTGCAGGATACCTGAAAATTTAAGCAGATAAGTTTTATAGAGCATATGGACAAGCTAAATTATTTGCGATAGCCTGAAAGTAAATAAAACCAATTGTGTCAATATGACTATTAATTTCTTAGTACATTAGGTTAGAATATAATAGAATAGAATTTTATAATTTCGGGACGATTTCGTCCCTTAGGAACACAAATGATTGTACATAATTAATACATATCCATAGTCATGAAATTAATTCCATAACAGGATGACAGCACATTAATATAAACGAAAGGTAACAATATTAAATCTCTTATTGTAGTACAACAATATTGGAATGCAATTAGCAGAGACTGCAAAAAGAAGAAGAAAAAAAAGTGGCACATTCACGGACGCAGATGAAACATCATTTTATAATATTCATTTTTAGGTTAATAATAATAATAATAATAATAATGTTTATTGTTCTAGGACCATGTCCTATGGAACATAAATCATTTAACAAAATTTGACTCTGCAGGGAAAAACGGAATTAATTACTTGCCTAACTAAATATATAATACAAGTATACAATATAAATACAATACAAGAAATATGCAGTATACAATACAAGTATGCAATCAAAAGAGAATGATACAGAACAAGAAAAGAAATCACAATTTCCCATTTTAAAGATCAACAACAGCGGAAAGATAAAGTACCTAATAACAAAATAAATGTATAAAGTAACTCAATAAAATAAGTCAGTGATGTGATTGTACAATTTTAAGGTTAGAGAGTATAAGGTTATAAGAGAGTATAAGTATATAAGGTTAGAGAGTATAGTTTCATAATTTTCGTGGAAAATGTAGGCTGTAACGTTGTCCACAACGTATTTCTCACAGTTTCATCCAACGAAGAACTGTATGTGCATACAAATCCTATTTTCATACACTTTGTGCTTATTTAACTGATTTTCTTTATTTAGGTTCCTAATAACATTGACATAAATTGGACGTTGATGCTGCTCAGGAGAGGCACTAAGTGAATGCATAATTCTTCGTGCTACTTCTGACTAAGAATAATATAGTCTCGTCCCCCTTCCCCATCACGCTGCTATACTTTATAACTTATCTCGTCCTTCCACTTATTGAGCCTTTTTTCCATATTTATTTTCTTTTACTCTTTCAGTTTTCTTTGTCCCTCACTTCCAGTTTAACTATATCTTTTTCTCAGCTTTTTGGACGTGTCCCCCGAGTCACTATATTAGACTGGTCTTAACTCTTCCTGCTCAAGGAGGAGAAAACATTCCACGTCCTGTAGCAGAATTTTCTTTTTGCTTTCAGTTTTGCCTCCATCTCGTTCCTTCTACGACTTACTGTCTCCTTATACTCATAATCTCTTCATCTTGCTTGTCTATACTCACTCCCACTGATTATTACATGGATGAACTCGTATACCGTATCAATTATTGTTAGAAATGCAGTAGAAAAGCGTTGCACAAGAAATATGCGAGTTATACATACTTTTATGGCATTGTTTCGGCATCAGTTTCCTCCCTTCCCGAAGCTTCAGTTTTAAAGAAATATCTCGCTATTAATCTTCTTGTAATGCATAAACTCATTTTTTTGTATTCTGGTTGATTTTTCTCTTGATAAGTATTAAATCTAGGTATAGCTAGTTGGTTACATTGTTTTTATAAAAATTGACAGACTTCAATTTAATTTGAACTACTATCATATTCGAGGAACATAGGTTTTCATCTTCTAATTATCTTGTGTCACTTTATTTTTTTCATCATACTCTAAAATTCCCTATCATTATATTGATACATAATACTTGCATCAACGAGTCAAACTCTAAAGGACCTTTCTATGCGTATTGTGAGTGAAGTGGAGGTTAACGACGCTGGATGATGAGATGAGAAGTAACAGGTACATGCAAAGAAACGCTTTGGCTCCATCCTACGTCTTAATTGAGGACTTGATTAGCCTTTGGCAGGGACGAGACCCGTAGAGGTCAATTAAAATGCTGGTATTTGACATCTAATGAGTCTCTCGTCCCCCCTCGTAAGTAGCGGACGTCACGCGAAACTTATCAAACTAATTCCCCCTCGGAACGCTTTGAGAAACGCACCTGCTCTGGTCTCCTTTTCGGTCTAATCCTTTACTAAGGGTAAACTATGCAAATAGAACGTTTCTATCCTCGAACCAGACGTGTTCGCGGGCGTTGAAATGAAACTGTTGTTTTTTTCAGCAACCATCTGTAGCCAAGATTTATACCCATGAGGAGAGGGTCCAAATTGTACTAGACCTAAGATAGAAATATGCCTGTCCAAATACAATTCATAGTGTATTTATTCAATTAGCAAAAGGCAATGTAAATCATTTTTATCAGTCCGTTTTTCTATAAAACCTTTTATTCGTGGATTGTTTTTTTAATTAACTTCCTGAAGGCAAATGAATATTTATAATTCTTTCAAATTACGCCATGCCTGAGCGCTCTGATTAGCTTGAGAATTCATAATTTTTTCCTTTTGACGATAAATTTTAGTTTTTAAGGTGAAAATGATTACAATTTTGCGTTGCATATAGATTATTTTTGTTCTTTTGCGTATTATTCGGTACTGAGACCTGCAATTATGAGAATTGAATTCTGATATTCCCTCTGGAGTGACGAATAAAAAACATTTACGTTACAGAAGGAAACATCATTAGTTAGTTGTTTCTGCTTTCCATTAAGGGAGAGGAAAAAATTGTTGGCATAATGTAGAAGGAGGAAAGGTAGAAGGATGGAATCAGTGATTGGGAGCACAAAAGGAAAAGGAGGAATTGGTAGGAATACTGCATTGAAAGCTAACCTAACCGCTTGAAATTTAGTTTCTGTTTTTATAAGGGGAGGAGACTGAATGATGTAATTTGCACCATCAGGATTGGTGGTTAACAGGGAAGGGGTAGGATTTTTCAGGAAATGGAGGAAGGGTGGCGGGAAACCTGACGCTTTAGCACTTAACGAACGGTACATAGCGGTTGACCCATCCGACGGACGGAATAATGCATTCGAAGTACTCTCCACAAGGTAATACAGTAGAGTCTGGTATAGCTACCAATGAAACTTTTCTGCCACTGTCAAGATTCAGACCCTTATACTTGGATTGAGAGGCCCCCACACTTATCCGATCCCCTATAAAATTTGTAAAAATAACAACTTCAGCACTAATAGGAGGTTGTCTCAGCTGAGGGAGTGTGTGACGTCACAGGGTTCCATGCTGTTGTACGTGTGAAAACCAATGCATTAATTCGCTTGAGTAGTTGGTGTGAACGTTTTGGCTTGGTTTTGGTTGTGTAATTAGTATGTATCTTAATTGTTTTAATTAAGTTTTGAATTAACTATATACATTTAGTGAAATATTAGTTTCATTACCGTATCAACAAGAGATTCCGAACCTATTATATACCTATGCTTCTTTTTTTACTCGCATTCACCGTTATTACTAATTTCCACACGTGTACACTGCGCTGCCTTAGGTACCCTGTGACGTCACGCCCGACGGCCGCGCCAACTGAGACCACCACCTATTATACTCACCTTGAATGCACCCTACCGACTTAGATATTTGGAGCAATTTTGGAGTAATTATATAGAAATTTATTGTAGATAAGCATCTATATCTACATCATCATAATACTCTGCAAGCCACCATAAAGGTGTGTAACAAGGGCGTATATACTTGTATATTTATATCGTTATGTATTCGAAATTGAACTTCATCGGACAATTTATTGTTTAATATAATAATCCGTTATTTTTGGTTTATAGTTATATCTACTGACTATCTTGCAAGCCTTCTCGAGGGTGTTTGGTGAATAGTTGGTATTTAATAATATTATATATAATTATTATTATTAGTTGCGCATGTACCCTGTTGGATCCATGCACCCTGTTGGATCACGCAAAGCATTATGACTCAGTTCTTTCTATTTCCTTTCTTATTTTCCATACTTCTCTCATTCTTTCTCCATGGATTCTCTTTCTCTCCTCCGTCCACTTTGTTCCCGGCAATATAATATAATAGAATATGATGATAGTTAAATGTTGAGGGCAGGGGATGAATAGTTATGCCTTGTCTTGATTGGATCGTTGCATGTGAATTACTGCCAGATTGTAAGCCTTAAGGATGGTTTTGGCATGCTTTTAAGTATCAAGAATTGCAAGGAATCTTAGTTTATTGTCTCACTAGTCTGGCTCGGCTTTCTAGTGTGCTATTCTAATGTGGTTCGGTTTACACTCCTAATTCTTGGCGACAGCCGAAATGCTCATGTTCACTGTCTATATTCACGTTTCCTCCTCTTTCCTTGTTTATATCATGGTTGTGCCTAACTTATAGTGAGACCATGACACTAAATGGAGGTTGATCAAGCCAGTGTACGTGTATTGGTAGCAATTCTTTTGTGAGGGTACCATTTGCATCATAAAAACAAGGAAATTTAATTGCATTCCAGGAGAAAAATCTCGTAAATCTACTTGACTGTTTTTGCGTGATTTTTTGTGCTTCAGATACAGAAAACCTTGTAGGCTTATTGGCTCTTTTTCCAGAAGGAAAGAAAGTACCTAATTACACTTGACGTTGAAATTTTATTTGTTGACGTTGAAAGTTTATGCGATGATTTTAGACTGAGTTGATTCTGTTCAGTATTTAGGAATATTTAGAAGATGAAGTATTTCCCGAACTTTCCAGATAAATTATCCCATGTAGGTGAGAACTTTCCTGATATACCTAGACTTTCCCTTCTTGCTGTTTTGTTGACGTGACTTTTATCTATGATTGATAAAGAATGACAAATGATTTATTATTTTTTCCGCTGTTGTTTCATCACACATAGAACTTATTCTTACTGAATACACTCTAATCATGGTAAATAGTTCTCACTCATTCCCACGGTACTATCGCAGGAAAAATGAATATTAGATCCAGTAGGGTCACCCTTGGCAGATGAGTCGAATAGTTTTTTATGTAAATGATTCAGAATGTAATTTAAGCTAGTCCTCGCAGTCTCAGTCTAGTTCTCAGTAAACTGGGTGCAAAAATGCAGAGAAATAAATTTGTGATCAGAAGCGTCTGAATCAATTATCATTACAGGTGTATCTAAAATGCTGTAAAGGACTGGGAGATAGAAAATAAATTATTTCCTAGATTAATTTGAGAATCTGAACCGTGCATAAAATTCACACAACTCCCCGGATGCACATGCGGACTCTGATATATTTAGCAGCGATTGAATCAGAGGAGAGATCAAGGAGTGGGAAGGAAGCAGTGACAAAGAAGTAGAGGCAATGCAGGAGCAATACCAAAAGTCGAGTTGGCATATTTTACTAGGCATTCACAGTCGACATCACTATGGCCGAAGATAGAGGAAACATGGAAAGGAAGCAGAGAAGGAAGGAAGGAGAGAATTATAAGAATGAGAGTGATTCAGGAGGAAGGGATTAGAATGAGGAAGGAAGTTTATGACTGGAAATTAAGAATTGTAGAGCAAACAATGGTAACTGTAGACGCCAGAGGGATCTAGAAGGATCATGGATCTCATAACTAGTGGTACGGAAGACTTAGGAAAGAAGAAATTGGAAAAATGTAGGAAAGAAGAAATTGGAAAAATGTAGACACGTTACCGGGCAGAAGAAGGTCGGTATAATAAACGAAGGATAATGTCCAGAGAACGAAGGAAACGTTGTGGAGAGACCAGTGTAATTAAATAAATGGGATCCATATTGAAGGAGAAATGGGCGTGCTTAAGACAATGGTAAAAATGCTATGGGGTAGAAAGAAGTGGCAAACGGTTCCATTTATTAAAGTCTCAGGAGATGCACTTATCTAACCTCAAAAGACTAAGTCTAGGTGTAACTTATGTGCAGAAAACGTTTTGATAGTTATTTTATCAGCTCATAATTTTGTCTGATACGGCGAAACACTAATTAAAATGATAAAGTGCAATGCGACTTTCCATAAATCAGTTTATTGAACATTTTATTTCTTATTTTGAAAAGGCCGACCTGCTAGTGTGGACAGCATATTAACATTGGCCCCGATTCTCGTTTTTGTTCGTGATCCTTTCTAACTCCCTCCCATTCTTTGCTTCAAGACTCTTTCCTTTCTACGTGAGCCCCCTGTTTCAGTTCATGCTCTTTCTCTTCCCTTATTTGCCACTTTACCCTCAGGAGAGATCCTGGTAATTTTCATGGAATGTTCATTTATTCTATATTGTAGTCTTACCTGAGATTTCTGGTTTACGTATCTGAACTATCGCTCATAACTATCTCTCATACTTTTAATTCTTGTCCACCTTTTCCACTGATTATCAATATCACAGCCTGAATTAGTTAGTGAGAAAATAATATAGGCCACAGCATTGCGCGTCTATTATCTCGCACCTTAAATGAAGTAAGGATCTAGTTTGCATCGTTATCCTTACATTTCGCAATGTATTCTTTCTCAGAATATTTGTCCATCAATGTTGAAGTTGTCCTGGACTCATCCTGAACATCTCTCATCATATTCTAACCTTCAATATCTTTTTCATGGCGTCTGTCGTTGAGAGTAGGCTAATGCCGACGCCTGATTTCTCTTCACCCTTACTCCATTACCTGACATGTCCCTACCAGTACCCAATTATCCACCTATCTTGGATGGCGCTAATGACCTCAGCTGTTAGTCACCTCCAATCAATAGCCAACTGATCAAATGAGTAAAAGAAAATTTTAAGTCTATTTATAAATTTGATGAATGTCTTCAGATAATACAAAAAAAAACTTTACTACCCATTTACTCCATGTTCATGTTGACGTCCCAAACTTGATATTTAAACAGAGGTTATATTGATCTCTTTTGATTTGTTGCGCGTACATGCTAGAACCTATTAGTTGACCAGAATGTTTGAAAAGGTATCTGCTGTTACTGTAACCCATGAATACGAAGACTCGCATCAAATAGACTCGTTTTTTTTATTTCAACTTATGCAAGGAGACCCACTGAACTGCTTATGAGGTTTTTTCAACTTCTCGCTCCCTCCCGTAGACGAATCGTATCTGGCGGAAATTTCCTCAGCGTGATGCCTGAGTTAAGTCCCGAGAGAAAACCATCGGATTATTCCGTGTTTATGAGTTTTGGAAGGATGCGCTCCAGGGGTCGGAGCGGTCACCAACTAGAATTGTCGTCCCATTTTGTCCGCTAGCTTTCGCGCGTGTTTAGCGGATGGAGCACGTGTGTTCGCGTGCGAGGCCGTGAGCTGAAGGAGACGGGAGAGAAGAAGGGAGGAATAGGGATAAATGGAGGTACGGCGCAAGAAACGGGGTCTCCGGTCGGCTTCCCTTGATCTCTCAACATCATTTGTCACAACCTATGAAGGAATGACTGCCGTGCTTTTACGCGTACTCACGACTCACGGGAGACTCGCCTGGCACGCGTGTCTTCCCTTGCCAAAGCGTTCTACAGTGAGGGAGATGGATGTGTATGGCTTGGGCTCCTCCCTCGTTCTTGCCGGGGTCGTTCTGAGAAGGCTAAACCGATAGGGTTGGGCTTTTAATGGGCATACCAAAAAGCAACAGTAGAAGTCCTTTTCTCTCGCTGTACTGATAGAAAATTAAATACCGTATTGTTTGTTCTTTCTCTGGATGAATCACCCTTTTCCTACGCCGGATTGAATTTTTTTCTCTTGGCTTCATTTCAAACCGGACCTGGCAACAGAAATGGCCTGAACTTACCGCTACCTACCTCCCTTATACCTAAGTGAGACAATTTTGTATAGCCTTATTTATTACCTTCCTAAAATACATGAAGTACGGTTTCGCTCCTGATCAAGTTTTTGGAATGTGCCACTCAGCATTGCAATTTATGATTGTGTCTTTCATTTTGATACTTGTTTTTGTTTTGTTTTGACCTCTTTGTTTTCATTGTAAATTTCAAGGTGAAAAGCGTTTACACAATCTCATTTTTTCTAACCTGCCATAGAACCAGTGGCGGACGAAATTCTATTAACCTGGGGTAAGTTGACACAATTTTTCGTTTCGAGTGATATTAATTCTCTTATCTTATTGAGGAACTTTGAATTATTTTGAACGACGAAGACGTTGAATGTTACACTTATATATTATACGAATACTATTCGGACTCTTAAAATAATCTTAAAAATGGGTTGCTAACCATCTTAATGAAAATCTGTAGTCATTCACGGGCCCCATTGAGCATTATGAAAATAAAACTTCCCTTCCCCTTACGCGGTTGCGTTTTTGTCTTCCCTCAGCAGACGCCCTCACTTCTCCCCAGTGGCCTTTTCCAGCGCATTTTATGTGTTTTCCCATTCTATCAGGCTTTTTCCTTTCACTTCTCTCGCCCAAGCTTTCTTAGGTCTGATGTCATATTGTTCGTTTTTGACTCACAGACGGAAACCCTTTTTCTGGAACGCCAGATTGATTCTATTTCGGATAGTTCTTCATGACGCATAATTCAGGGTATTATAGTTGGGTTGGCTTACCTTCTAGATGGGAGATTTTCACTTTCGTCCGCCTACAAATACAACTCTTGAGATTCTTGTATTTTTCTTACTTTTGGCTAGAATTGATAGTGAATTATTTTAATGAGCGATTATTCCTATTTTTCCACAAAATTCTCATGCTTGCATATTCAAGCCGTTTCCTTTATTGCCATAGAATTAAATCTTGGTTCTCTTAACTAAGGTAGCATGTCCAAGAATTTAAAGAACATAGTTTAGTTTCATGATGAGCCATATATTGATACATAACTATGCATTAAAAACTTCCTTTTACCGAAATGTAGATGTAGATGAAATATTTCACATCAGCGTACACATGCCTTTATGGTACATATTCAATGGCATTCCATTCCTTTATGTTTCATATACAATGACTCTATTGAGATGAAAAATTTTAACAGGTGCAAATGCTAGCTGCCAGCTCTATCATGATTCAATTCCATAATCTTACTTCTGTTTTTGTGTTCAATTATCTCACTTTTCGCCATCTTATTGATATTATTTGCATTAGTATATCAGTCCAATATTCAATTTCTGATTCAATTTTTAACACACTTTTTTGTTGAAATTGTGATATATAACTTTTAGTCTACCTTGTTTATGCTGATGAGTCTTTGTTTTAAGATGCCAGATATTAAAAACGATATAAAACCACTTCCTCTCTGAGAGAGAAGTTTAATGAGGAGAATAGAATAGTTGTTTTCAGGCAGCTGCGTAACACTGCTGTATAAAGTGGCTAAATATTAGTTTTTAACTCAGCCATTATAGTGAAAAGAATAAAAATAATGAAAGGACTGACATGAGACAATTCCTGAAAACTCCCTGCAAAATTTTACCGCAAAATATACTTTGTCATCATGAGGCCGCATTGCCAGTTAGAGACCCAAATATTGTATTTGAACAAATCTTAGGAGGATAAAATTAGATTTACTGTGAAAAACGGATGTCCACCCAATGCATGTGCTTGATTCGTGTAAAATATTGAATGCATGAATCAGAAGTAGTCGCATCTGAAAAATATCTTTAGCCGAATGAAAACGACTATGATAGAATTTTCCGTGGTGTGGAAAGGAACTAGTGTGAGACTTGAAAATTTACGTTCATGATCACTTTTCTAATCACATATTTTAGCCCGATTAATCTTAACTGAAAGTTATTCCCTTTTTTAAAATTTCGCGGAGTTTTTCAGATTTCAAGGAGAAACCATCCAAAATCCATAAGGTATTTAGTAACAAAATGATTTAATTTTTTAATTACCCTGTAGGTTTATTTGTAATTATTATGGTTGTGATATTTTTAACGCTTTCTTCAAAAGTGTAATTCCATCATTAAAATAGCATTTAACTGAGTTGGTAAATGTTGTGTATCTGTAGCTGGAAAATACCATGTATTAGGCCATTAGGGTTTCCGTGTAGGGCACCGTTAGACAGGACATCGTCTCTTAATATATCTCACGGTCAAGGGAACCCTCGCCACAAAATACCCATCTCCCTCCTACCGTGACTATAGCCACCGTAACCCCCTTCATCCTAAGGAGAGGGGGTCATGAGGAAAGACAAACGGAGGGGCGAAAAACGCTAAGGTGGTTAGGAGAGGGTACGGAAAGATTAGTGAAGGAAGCGTTGGTCACGAGAATGGTGACTGCGACCAGGCACACGAGAGAGGGGGGGAGGAGAGAAGGCTACGACGGCACCGGGCAGAACGATAAGAGTTCAAGGGGTGGGTTTAGGGGCTCGCGGGTTACGGGTTACAGTGGGGAAGGAATAAACGAGGCGTGGACTGGGTAGGAGGTTGGGAGGGAGGGGAAGACGTTTTGGGAAGGGTAAGTTGCTACGTGATTCGGGTGAGAGCAGGCGACTGTCGTCTCCCAGCAAGCGGCAATTGAAAATCGTTCGTCCAGTTTCGTGCCATCCTGTGTCCACTACCCTTGATCACGAAACGCAGTCTTGGATTAAAATGGAAATATGGCCCCTCTTTAACGTTCTCTTTTTAACTTCGTTCTCCCTTTCCTGATACTCCGTCTTCCTTGACAAAAATTCTCCTTCGTCTGACACCACGCATATCTTTCTTAGTCATTTTGCATTTCCGCATTTATTTCATTCTCAACCTTTCTTTAAACCTTCCTACTTTCCATGTACTTTCAGTATCTTAGATAAATATCATTTCCTCTTCCATCGCCGTGCATTAGTCCCTAATGCATATATACTTTGTTTTACTGAGAAAGTAATTGCGCGTCTGTAAAACCTTAATTAAATAACTAATAACTAATTAAAATCCCCTACTATTAATAAATCATAAGCCTGTTTAATTTAGTGAATCATTCATAATAAAATTCTAATTAGGATATGAAGTATCGAATGCATACTATGTATGCTCTCTTCTGCTAGCCTAAAGCAATTGCCACATTTTTGCTATTATAATTCGGTAGTTTTTCTCTGATCTCCCTAAATTTGATCTGTGGAAGGACAATGATTTTTATGCATGCTTTAGAAGCAAATTTATAATTTAGTGAAATGGATAGCACGCGTCACTCATTACCAATGATACGTTTTGGTCTCATTATGATACTTTTTTACATTAACATATTTTTAAATGCTTTCATGACAATGATTGGCATTACACTATTAATCTCAGATAGTTAGCAATCGCAGTGAAAATGCCGATTTAATTAAGTTAGTTGCCAGAAATGGCTGCGTATGGAGCATAATGTTGCTTATCGTTCCTTTCACCTCAGAGTGCTTTCAGAAGAAGCAAATACTTTCTTGCGCCTCTCCATTACGCTCTCAAGTATGCGAGAGAGGCGTTGAGCCTCAATATTTTCCGTACGCAGTCACACCCGGGAGCCGACTTTGTATTTATGATTCTTGGAATGGCGAACTATGCTGTCTGTAATTTTCCATTGGTAAGCTTGGGACGATCATATTTGATTTTCATTCAATTTTCATTTGTTTAGTGAAAGAGGTATACACAATACTCTGTGGATTCATTTACTGGTGTGTTGGGAATTAGTGGGCATACGGAAAAATACTGAGTATTTCTATGCTGGTGCCATAAGGCAAGTAAAATTAATATTTTATACTTGTTTGCTTTTCGCTTTAAAGCATAACCAATTTTTGATTTTTAAGAAGTCCATCCCTGACCTTGAATTTGAGGATTTTCAAAGGTTTTTGCATGATGTTCGTATAACTGGTACCACATGACTTTTCCCCAAGTACTCATCCTTGTTTGGACGAAGAAGGAACTGATGAAATCAAATTTTCACGGAAAACAATGAGCGTGTGCATGTTCATATATGATTATGTTGCTGCGCTATGAACTTCAAATATTAGCTATTTCTTTGACAAATTTACATTTTTACTTATATTTTTCCGATGTTCGATGCCTTAATATGCCTTTACTTGATCCCGTGAGGTGAAAGTTGTAGATGACGTACTTGAATTTAAAAATATAAATAATGCATGTACATGCCATTGAAATTAATCTAAATATTGTTTGGGCACTCTTCAAAGAATCCAAGCAAAGTTTATGTATATAGTATAGTTTTTTCTTGTGTTCATCGTAAATTGCATGCCATATCCGCTGCCGTATCCTCTTTTTTTCTCGCTCCATGCTCCCCTGCTTTTCCAACTCATCCCTCCTCTCACCCTAATCTTCTGTTTGAACTGGCCGTACCAGTCATTTGCTCTCCATGCTTTCCACCCGACCCTCCCCTTCAAAAGCCCCTTGTTTCATTCCCGCCATCCATATCCCTCAACCTCCCCATCCAAAGCCATGCTCTTTCCCAGCTGGACTGTACACGCACTCGACAGCTCTTTTTTTTTTCACTCCTTATCGATCGGAGGGCTGCTCATTCCGAAAGGACACCCCCACCGCCAGCACTACCCTCTCGCAACATCTCCCAGCCTACTCCTGCTCCCCTTACCCCTGCTCATTTTCTCGTGACCCCTCTTCGTGACACTGCACTGGCCGCCTCCTATTCTCTGTCTCTCTCTCTTTCACTTCTCCCTTCCTCCCTCTCTTCTTGGGTTCTACCTCCTCTCCGCCAAGACTTACCTGCCCGCTTAGCTCATCGTCGAAAGAAATTGTCGGAGCAGAGGTCACACTCGGTTTGCATGTTTGTCCCAATGTCCCCTTACAATACTTTGTGGTCTTTGTCGTGACATCCATTTTGTGGGTCAAAACTTAGATGGATTATTTCCCTCCCAGTTGACCGCGGTAGCCAGGTCGGTAACACGTTAGCTTGGCAACTCAATGGTTGCGGGTTCGTATTCCTCCTCGGGCATGAATTTCGTGCTTGTCCCAGAATTGAGGTATAATGTTAAGTGCGACATAACCTTAGCCTTTGGAGAACGTGGAACCCTAGTCTGCAAAAACTTTTCCCCAATTAAATATATTACTCTCTTTCTACTATCTGCTGAGGTAGCTATTAATTTATTTGATAGCCCTTATGTCTATATGCTTTGCTGGTATTACCGTAAGCATTTTAAGCTATTCCAGGTCATCCATTCCCTCTCTGCTGTTTTATTTTTTTGATTTGTCCTTCAATGAAGTATGTCCGGAGTAAATAGTTAATTGAAAAATAGTGTTTAATGGCCTCAGTTAAATAATATGTGATTATCCTGATTTTCCCAAAGGCTATTCCTAAAAATTTATGTAAAATGACGTGCCATTTTTTTCCCTTTAAAATTCCGAAGCCTTTTTACTACTTAAAGACTAAACTTTTAAATTTTCTTCCATGAAATCCCATTGCTATAAGAAAAGAAAAGTTACGGGATTCTCTACAGGTAAGACGAATATGCGAAACATTAGAATAGGATGGCATAAATTAGAGCTGGAGAAACGCATTACATATTATTTTAGCGTTTCGAATGAAACTAGTTTTAGCGACAAGGATATAAGAAAAGCATTTGCATTTTCTAAATTAGCGTTTCTAAATACGGATGGGACAAAGAGTAAATGCGTTGAGAATATTCGTACTGCCTTAGTGTTGCACCATCATTATAAGAAAACGAATGATGGCGAATAATGCGCATCATATTGACGGAGACTGAAGTACAGTCTTCAAAGATTTGCAGTCGATTAAATTTGTCACTTAAAAATTAGTCTTAGGTTTCTTATTGAAGAAAATTTATAATACAGTTACAATTTAGATGAACTCTTCCTGCTTTTTTGAATTTGAAACATTTTTCACTCAGTTTTTTAACATATTCGTTCTTATTTGCATGACGATTATTACTCCGAAGACATCAGTATGAAATGTTTGCTCATCACCATCATCGGTCAATAATCCTAGGATTGGTTTGACGCAGATTTCCACTCGATTCTTCTATCGGCCAAACTTTTCATTGTGAGTAAACTGTATCTTTCACATCCTTCACAACCTGTTCCATGTATCTCACACGAGACCTGCCTTTTCCAATCTTCCTATTTACTTTTCCATAGACGATTGTCTTCATCAGGCCATCGTGTTTCAAGATATGGCCGATTAAGTTGTCCCTTCTTTTTTTTTAGAGTTGTTAGCAGACTTCTCTCCCACTCATCTTAGGCTTTCCTCGTTACTTACTCGGTCGATCCATTTAATCTTCATTAGTCTTCTGTAGCACCACATATATTGCAACAAATGTTTGCTAGTTTACTATTTGTGGTTAACTGCTTTATTTTTCAGCTAAATATTCTGAAGTATGCTCTTATGAGGCACTGACCGTAGTTGAGGTACCTTTTACCCTTGCTAAGGTGGGTTTTCGTTTGGTATTCGTTAGAATTGGCTTATTGCTTTTTAAGTATTTTCCACCACATTAGCTTATTTTTAATGTTACATACTCAAAATACAAACGAAATATGTTCCTTTCCTGGATGCATTGACCCTTGGTTAGTAGGTATACTATTATATTTCAATCGTAATAACCAGAATTCCTATCCAAAATCTATTATTAATATTTGGTATTCTACCTGTAAGAATGTGTTACCAACGAATAATTCAACTCTCCTTAACTATTACCTCCCCATTTCTTTGGACGTATGCTTATCTCTAATATCTATTCTGATAATCATTATTTTTACCTCACTTCACGCGATCCATTTGAAACTCGTATTGCTTTCCTCGACATCCCCGTATTCTCAGTAATATGGGAATTCCAGAATATCATCGCTCATAACTAAACAATGCATCTGCTCTTTCCTCCCTGATTTTTCACAAATACTTCCTGTAGACCTCCATTTTGCTTATTACCTTGCTCTTCTTACAGTATTTTTTTCCTCTTTCTGTAGATGAAGACTGTAGTTAGTGAATTGAAGACAAAAAATCATAAATCATTAAAGAACCATCTTCAATATAATGGTAAAGCGAAGCAACAGCTTTAGTGAAAATCATGACCGTATTGAGATTTCCGGTGGCACCTACATCTTCGTGATCTCGAGGATTTCGCATGATGAAAAGATGACTTAAATAAAAAGAGGGCAGATAAAATCTAGGCTGTAGCGTAAGATTCGATTCATGAACACTTGAGGGCGAAATATCTTATGAACGGGTTGCTGGGGACATCATGGCGACGGGTATTTTTTGGGCAATTTATTTATACATCCAGTTTTGGTGGATACATAGAAGTGGTGTTAGAGTGTGGTAAATACTTAGTATTCTGCGGGGACGTCATGAATAATGGGTATTTGATAGCGTTAAGTACAAGACAACCGTGTATGCACGCCTGCTCGGCCTACTCCTTCTTTCGTCTTCTTTTAGCTCTTGATATGTCCGCTTTCGTGATAGGTTTGGACTTCTTGGTATAATGTGTTTCCTCTCGAACTGCTCTTTCAACCAGTTTCCGTTCCTATACCGTGATTGAACTTTAGTATGATTTTTTGGCTTCATAGTGAAATTTGCGACGAATTGTCATATACCACTCCACACTATTTCCACGGGTATGCTAAACTGCCTACTAGTGAGATGGAATTTTAGAACCCGTAGTTATTTTCAATGTAAGCTCTTACTTGCCGCAATCTGTTGATTAGAATTGAAGTTATGGCTGTTTATCTGCCCAACGTATGCCCGAAATGTGACTCATTCCCCACATGGATTACAGAGGTGAGGGAGTTTTAGCGACCGACCTCGCCGACGTGGCTCACCTGTCTCTAAACGATGGTAGGATATCATTCCCATTGGCTTATTCCCCCTCGAAGAATCCCATAGGCTGATTTCCGCTCGAGTGTTGAGATATCACTACTTTTTGTCACGCGCAAGTTTCTCCTGATAAGCTTTTAGGAGACAATGGAAATTCCCAAATTGTCACTTACCGCGGAATATAATAACTTAGATAGCTGAAAGTTTAAAATAAATTTCTCTCCAAATGCGATATTCAAAGCACTACTAGATGCTAATTTTCGTATGACCTTTCTCCCTTGCGTTGCCATCCATTGCCATAATTGCCATCCGAATTAAGGATCGTAGTGGTCTGCGCAAAGGTCCGTGGTTCGATTCCCGGTCCAGGTGAAGTTTTTCTCATGGCAATTATGTGAATTGGGCTAAGATATGGTGTTTTTTATTTTTTCCTTGGTTGTTCTTTGCCTAAACAACCGAAGCACCTCAAACTGGATTCTACTAATACTCTCAAAAAGTTTAAAGCCTATCACACATTATGTAAAGGGAAGGAATAGATTAAATAACACTTATTAGATACATTACGTATAAACGCTGTGATAAGCGCGGTTCGTTTCCAACTTATTGTTGGATTAAATGTTACTGTAAAACATAGAAATTTGCTACATACTGACATAAATTTAGTTCATCGGATCTCTTTTTAATTTGAGGTCATATTTGCCATTTGCTTCGTTTCGTTTTTACTTTTTATAGATTACATGCTTTGTCTTTCAGAGCGAGTCGACATTAATTGAAGAGTTGGATATATGTAACCAATCATTCTCGAAATTACTTGTACGAATACTGTCCATTGAATTGATATTTATTCATGCTAACTAATTGCTTTTTATACTATATTGTATGGTACTTTTATCGCAATCATCGACTTATATCACCTTATTTTGGGAAAACAATTTTGAAGTCAACACGACTATATCACACTACCTTTAAAGATTTACCTCTCTGAGTTATCATTAATTCATCACATGAATACTAATTACATAAATTAAAAAGTTCACCTTTTCGTGTGAGCTTGCGTGACCTTTTTTTTTGGAATTTGAATACTATTCTTTCCTCAATTTATACCATGCTTTCCTGCCTTAATATCATTCATTGCCTCCGGCAATTGGGATCAATTTGATTAATTAAATTACCAAATGTTATATTAAGCAGGACGCGCTAACGTGGGAGGAAATAACACTTGTGGAACAAATGCGGAATGAGAAGAGGAAAAAGCATTTCATCAAGTTGATGATCATGACGGCCCGCGAGCTGGAATAGGTGGCGTGATTGCTGGCGCAGCGTAGCGGAGGATTTGAGAACTATTTCAAGATTGCCACTTCACCCCCACCCCTGCCTGCAATGTTCTGTCTTTTCCCCTCCTCTCCTTTCCGACGGTCGGTCCCACATTTGCCCCGCAACACCGTCCACCGGCCTCTCCCTCCCCTCCGTGGACCTCGTGCCGCGCCAATGCTTCGCTCTTTGCTCTTATGCAGTGGCTCCCCCGCCGAAAGTGCGCGATTCTTCCTCAGCAGCTGGGGCAGGACCGAAAACGAAGGGGGGGATATGTCGCTCGCTATTCAGAACCCCTTAACGATTCGTTTTTTATTGTTTTTCATTACCTTCATCGTGATAAATTGGTAAATGAGGTTGAGGTTGTAGGTATGAGTTCATATGCATTAGTGTTGATGCTAAGATCAAAATGGGTACAGCTATAATTTGTCATTTATGTTCGAGTATGTGCCCATAGCGGCAGACATCTACATCTACATCTACACGATACCCTGCAAGCCACCGCGAGGGTGTGTGGCAGGGGGTGAAGGTCACCAAGCATTCACTACTAGCATGCAAGCAAGCAACTAAAGGGTCTCATGCAACTAGATTAGCCAGAAAATTGAACATTGCCAAACTGGACTAGACATCTTTCAGCCCGAAAATTGAAAATATTCACGGTTATTATCCTTCAAAAGATGTAGGTATATGGAGTTGCATTCTGTATTTTAAGCATTTTTGATACCCATTAGCTCATTCATGGTCACATTCCGCAAAACATTCCCGCCTTCAGTTTTATGTGGGTATTTGTACTCGCATTCAAGCTGATACTGGAATTTTGGGAGTCAAGTGTTGGTTGAACGGTGTTAAAATATTACCTAACATCCAATTTTTTCTAATTACTTGCGAGTTTGTGATTTCACCATCATAATCTCCACTTATACGTGTCAAAATAGCAGAAGTTTAGTAACGTAAAATTAAATTTGAAAGGAACTACAGAATACTCGCATCTCGCTAAATGTCTTTAACTCTCCTGTAAAACTTTTAGGAACGATGAAATGTGCTAAAGTGCGCTCAAAAGTAGCTGAATCTATTTCTCTAATTCTTAATTTATTAAAGCATATGCCATGCAGATTTTGATTGAATGATTCTAAAATTCAAGATCAACGATATGGTCACTATAATATTTCTTTGCAGTTATGATTTTATTGTCGTGGTTAAGATTATGGCAACTGCATAACAGGTATACGCTAAGGGTTACTTATTCCCTAAACTTTATGTATTTCTCCATTTTGCGCACATGGTTGGCTATTTAGGGGAGGCGACCGACAGCTAAGGTCATTTGCGCCGCATAGGATAGGTGGATAATTGGGTAGTGGTAGGAGTTTTCAGGGAACGGAGGAAGGGTGGAGAGAAACCCGGCGTCGGAAATAGCCTACTCTTAACGTCCCATCCGACGGACGGAGTACTGAACTTGAAATGCCCTCCACTAGGCACTCAAGTGGCCACTGAAAAATCCGCCACTGCCGGGAATCGAACCCGGGCCCTTGGGATGGGAGGCCAGTACTCTAGCCACCACACCAACCCGATCCCTTGCATCAAACATTTGAATTTGACATGATACTATTTCAATATTATTACTTTCAGTAATTCTGCTCATATAAGTGACGAGTAAGAGAAAATAAGTTTTTACTATAGCTGTACTTGAATTAATATTAGTTATTTATGCTAGGAAAACATTTTGTATTCCCGGTGAGAGTTTAAGAAAAGTAGTAGTTAAAGATTACATTTTTTGCGCACCGCATCTCAATTCAAACGTTGATGATATAAGGAATGATATTAGCTGGACTAAAAGTCTGTTTTAAAGATGTAGCCGTTACTTCTCCGATGATGACATTTGGGTCAGGCGACCATCAGCGCTGCGTAGTTAACGGTGGTTCGTAGGATGGTTTCGATGCGAAGAGAGGGAGCGTGGAGAGAAACCCGGCGTCGGAATTAGCATACTATTAGCAAAGCGTTACGTGGCTCACAGTTTGACATTTCCTCCTAAAGAAAGAGTGGAAGTCTCCACTCAGTCATTATTAATTGGAGTGACAGAGTGGAACTCTCCACTCAGTCATTATGTCAGAGCCTTGAAGCTTCCATCGCATAGCGCACAAGCACCGGTTCCTAAGTATTTTACTTACCCTTAGGTTCTAAGGAAATATTATTTTACCTTTTCCACTGCCCATCCATGATACCCTTTTCCGGTTCCAGTCAGTTACCTCTCACGTAACCATGGATGTCATTCGTTATGAGCCTCAGGTCTCCCAAAGGCGAAACTATAGTCGACCAACCACAGAGTCCTTTCCCCAAACCTCGCAAATGAGGATCCAAGTGAACAGGCGAAAGCAATTTGCTCGAGATCTGCGATAGTTACCTGCAAACGAATCCAGTAGTTTCGCCTCACATCCCTACCCCAGACATAATTTCGTCTCCGCCTTCGTCGGTCGCATGAAATTGGGGGGACGATCTTTCCACGCGTGTATGTATGAGGACACAAATCCCTCCAACAATGAGTGACGATGCGCGCACGATAGGAATCTCACATTCGGTTGTCTTGCGGGGAACGGACGCGGAGGGGGAGGGTGTGTCAGCAAGGGTTAATGGGAAGGGAGTGGAGGGGAGGGTGGTTGGCCGAGCAGCCCCGTGAAGATGATGTCGCGGAAGGACGACATAGCTTCGCGAGCCGCGGGAGGCGATGTATGGATGAAGTCGGTAGGTACGCGAAATGCGGTGGATGAGGAGATGGGAACAGTAGGATGTGAGAAGGAAGGGAGAGTTGAAGAAGGAAGGGATGAATGGGAGATAGGAACTTGAGTGAGAAGAGGCTATGTCACGTCAGACTCGGCCACCTGTTGCTCTCACCGACAGATACTGAAGATGCGGAGGAAAAAGGGGAGAATGGGATGGATAATATTTGTCCGAGGGCAAGACAGAGGGTTTCGGGGAAAAAGTTACACGATATGCGATGACGTAGGGAAGGGTGAGTGGTAATGCCGGTTAAAATGTTGCACTACGTATACTTCCCGTCTATCCATTAGGCTATGCGCACAACTGAGAGAAGCATATGCCTTTTGATCCTCTTCAGTGGATTTGTATAAATGTTTTGCAGTCCATCTTATTAATCTGATTGCGAACTGATTGATGATTCATTTATGGTGATTAGTTCATTAAATAATACCGGATAACTTGTTGCTCTTAGTATTTCCGTACCTTCGTGAATTGTTAAATTCTTCCCCTATCCACTCTATTCATCACATAGATTTTTATAATCCCTTGTGTTTCATTGTATCATATCATTTCATCAGGAAATCTTATTAAAATCTACTAACATAATCCATTAACGATATACCGTGTATTGTATACTACTGAAATTCCAGAATTTTTTAAGTCAACTCAACATATGTTTGTGCACTTAATCGTTTTAAATTCTGCAATTTAAATAAGAATGGCATCAATTTCAATTTTAGAGCCTTCAACACAAATACTGTGCAAAGAGTTGCAATGGAGATGAAAGCACCTACGTATTTACGTAGGTGTGTCTATATTCTTGCAAATTACTCATTTGAATGGTATCATCAATACCAATGTGTGGGACAATGCAATAAAGATTATCTTAAGGCACAAATCCAGTTAGGTTAGATTTAAATGGAAAATACAAAGCAAATAAGAAGCGATGGTCTCATCATTGTTCCATTCGAAGGTTTTTCATTCCTAAATGTGTCAGGATTCTAGTAAAAGAGCGAATTTGAAAGTCTCCCAAAAGGTGTAGTTTACTTTTATTTCTTTTTTTTAAGTTTGCTTAGTTTTCAACTTCCCTTGTGTCTTTACATGATAAATGCCTAGTGTAGTTAAAAGTGACGGGTGTCAACTCAAGACCTTAAGATATATTTTGGGGATAAGAATATTAAGATTCCTTTTGGCAACATCAATCATGCTCAAAAGTATCGGACATCTGTGTACTATTACTCCATTTTGATATGCATTTAAAATTGTACTCTGGTAGTTCTTAAGGGGTCGTGTGACGGTAAGAATTTTTAGTAATCTTTTTAATCGTCTTTCTTTCGAATGGATTTTTTTATATTTGAGCAATTTAATGACCTTGAAGTAATTTTATTGGAACCAGAATCTGCTCTAGAACAACTACATATATTTGTAGGCACTAGCTCCATGATTCGTTCGATCCTTGCCTCCCTTCCCGCATATTTTTACTTTGCTTGATTATTGTGCGTTGTAATCCGAGGAAAAGTGTCTCTGTCATTTTGAAGAGGCAGTTTTGAGCTAGAATTTTATGTATTCACCTTCTCATTTCTCGTATAAAGTTATTGCTTTCTTTATATCATTACCCTTCAGACACAAATAAATACCATATACGCACTAAAGAATTGCAATATTACGAGGCTTATTGTGATATTTTAGCATCAAATACCTTGCGTAGTGGTCATCACGGCGTTTCATAAAAACGCGTTTTGCCTAGATATAGTATCATACATGCATATACGTAGAGCATGCTTAAATGTTTTAATGATTCTCTACATGCCTCATATCCACAAAGTGGCTAGCGATACTTATACTGTGTAGATGTAAATGATATTATTTGTAAAGAGCGGAAAGGGTTTATTTAATTATATTGCTTGAAAATCTTTTTGTTGATGGGGTTCCTTTAAGTTATCAGTTATTCAACAGACTATTGTTTCTTGGTAGCTTCAACTTTAGGTTTCGGAATTTATATCCTCGAAACTTTCCTTAAATTCATGTGTCAATTGATCTTAAAATCAAGCCACAACTAAGGAAAAATCTTCTTTAATCCTTAAAGTATCGAACCAGTGGATGTTTGTCGATTTAAATGTCAAATTTAATAAAATATTAGGATTACATTGAATCCTTGAAGCGCTAAGTTGGCGCTTCATTCCGCCCTTCATTGTATTAGTAAAGAAGTCGGGATCTCCTTGGTCATTAAGTTAGCACATGATCACATTCTGAGAGCACACATTAATTAGGGAGTTTCCTTCATCGCATTTGTCAATCGTGCCATTAGATCGCCGCTTTCCCGTATCGTTGCACTCTCCTGCGTTTGATCTCCCTTTCACTCTTGCGCTCGCATATGATTAAGATAGCACTTTTGACTCATGGCTTTTAAGCCACCCACTCGCTAATGACGAGAGACTCATTAAGCTTCCGGGGGAGGAGTTGAAGAAATCAGCGACCTCTCAAATGTGTCAATGGGAAGACAAAAGGGGCCGCGTGGGCGCCTCGCTAGAACACGGGAATCCCTCCGCAGACAATCGCAGTCACACGCCCGCACACAAAAACGCACACAAACACACACTCACGCCCAGGCGTGCACCGTGGCGCGCTCACGTGTTACACCGCTACCTTTAATGAATCAACAAGCTCTTGGTGGGTGGAGAGAGGGGGGCACAGGGCACAACCCACCCGATAATAGCTCTCAGCTGCGAAAAGCGGTTGGGCAACGACAATAACCAAGCTCAACCCATATTCTCTTGCCTTTTACCCCGTTCTTCATCCCGTACCGATCGAAAAGTAGTGGGAAATCTACCGCTTCATACGTGCGACGCGTGCCCCCATGAAAACGCTTCTGGCTCAATTGTTCCCTATCCTACCATCTTTTCGGATCTCCTTCTTTTTCCTCAATGAGAACGATGAGGTCGTCATTGTCAATATCGTCATGGTTAATTTTGTCCCCACGTTCGTTTTTCGATGTGTTTTTTCCTACCCGTTATCAAAGGTTATAGGGAGGGGGGGGGGGGGCTTTAAAAGGGGAAAAAATGGGGAAAAGGGTTCTGGCCTAAGGTCCTGCACCGTTAGAGATGCTCTTTTGTTTGGGGTGAGATCGCCGGGCGGGGAAGGGGTGAATGGTTTGACATGGGAGGGAGGAAGGGCGGACGGCGGCGGTGAGCAGAGGCGGCGCCCAGCGGGAGTCCCCACCGGGCTGTGACCGGGGAACGACCGTGTCTCGTGCGTGTGGGTATGGGGCGGGGGTTGGTTTTGAGTTGTATGTACTTCCAAGCCCTCCCAACGCCCTCTTCTCTTCAGTCTTTCTCGCATCTTTCTCAGACTTCCACCTCGTATCCCTTTACTGGTATACTGGTACTTAATTTGCTTTATTCTATTTCGAAGATTGAGTGTGAATCAGTCAAAACTAATTAGAAATATTTTCATTCTTTTATCGCACTGATTGAATATGCGACGACGATGCAAGTATTTTCAAAAATGTTATGTTAATTGAAAAAAATAATGTCGGGAGGAAAAGAAAAGTGAATAAGAGCTTGTAATCGTCAACTTAAATATGCACTCTTTGTTTATCATTTGCATTAGTCCTATAAGCCGATTTTAATGCAATATCTATCGATTAACCATAATTCCATACAGTTCACTGTGTCAGGTATCACGTAGTGGAAGTGAGACGTATTAGGTGAGTAAAAACACTTTAGCGCTTTTCCGCAATATAGTTAAAATTATAAAATTGCACAACACGTGTTTCGGCTAATTAACCCATCATCAGGTGTACGCCCACCAATCTCTTTACAATCAAAACTACACTCAATCAGGTGAGTGCACACCTGATGATGAGCCGAAACATGTTTTGTGTAAGTTTATAATTTTAAATATATTGTGGAAAAGTGATTGAGTTTTTTACTCACCTAATAATTCCATACCTCTAATTCCATAATGCCAAAAACCATAATAAACCAATTAAAGCTATTTTTATACAATTTTCGCCATTTAGTAAATTTAGCCAGTATGTGTGAGAACCGTTTAGGGCAAAGGTAAACTTTTTTATGCCATTTTTCCCAAGGGAGTAGTGACCTATCATTTTTCCCAAGAGTGCAAGTAAATAAGATCACATCTATCTTTTGCTCTTAGCTTCTTGATGAAATGTAGCCTTTCGTCAAGTTTTTTTGTTCTTACTTTTGCAAAAAGTTAAGTCCCTCCCAGTGGGTATTCTGCCTATACTCTTCTAACAGAGTGTTCATTTCTTATTTTACTCCTGCCCATAGCAATATTTCCTGCAAGTTTCTTTTGTTCTCGGATTCATCTTCATTTCTTTGCTTCCTCATTCGACATACTCCCACATATTTTGCGTTTCTTTCCTTCACCTCTCTCCAGACATCCTTAGTTCTACCCACCTCCCCAAAAAAATACGAAACACATGCAGATAAGCTCTTCCTTTTCGGACCTTTTATGTCTGTCTTGTTTCGCGACTCCCACACTTTATTGCTTATGAATGGAGATGGATGGGTCGGTAGGCGAATCGTTTAATTGAGCGCGCCCTTGTGGCTTTCCAAGACTCCCGTCATAAACTTGTCTCTCGCTGCAAACGATCCAGTGACGCCCAAGATTTATGCTGTTTCAATTCCAGTTAACAAGATGGAGGAAAAATGGTTGCGGTTGCTTTAAAGACTTTCTTTTATTAGCCTTCCTACAAATGCAATGTGAAAACGTTTGTTATGATAAAAACGCATAAGGTTATTCGCTAACTTATGCTAAAATTTATTTAAGGATATTCCTCAAGGTTGATGCGTGAATGATATGCGGTTCGTATACATCTCAGTTCAAAGTGAATACGTAGCATGAATATTTTTACTATCTATAAAGCATCGCTTTAGTGACTACGTTTCTTTCCTGAATTTGGAGACGTGTTACGAATGTTTTTGTGAAAAATTGTGATTTTATTTGAATTGTTTGGGAGCATTAGCAAGCAATCCTATTCTTTTCAAAAATCAATTTTGAAGGTCACAAATCTACATCTACACGGTACCCTGCAAGCCACCGTGAGGGGGTGTGGCAGGGGGTGAAGATCACCAAGCACACACTGCAGATATGCAAACAAGCAACTATAGGGTCTCATGCAACTGGATTGCTAGTATCTATATTAATTAAGGGATTAATACATGCATCATGCACTACAGACTACTCTAAAAGATTTCCCTTACCTATCCCTTTGCTATGCTGCCTATTCTGTTCTCTTATAGTACCTACGAGGGAAAAATGCCATTTTGAATCTTTCAGTACGACGATCTCTCTCTCTAATCTTATTTATCTGGTCGAATCTAGCATAACACGCTGGTGTTTTTAATATGTGCCTAACATCTTCAGTAAAGCTATCCAATTGAAATTTCTCACATGAACAATGATAGAACACAAGAACAAGACAAAAAGGGCTTTAGACTTTTTACCTGTTTATTCCGATTGGGAGTAATATGGAGCGAGAAATGGAGACAGAATAGGGAGATTTTGGAAGTCCAAGCTTGGCTGGAATAAAGGGAAGCCGTTGCCCGCTGAAACTGTTCCTAAATAAATACATCTGCACGCCTAATCATGCATCAATAAAGTCGCATATTCAATCTGCGACACTTTACGACCCTGATAGACATTTAACTTTGACAGAAGGTAGTCAAATTCTTGCGTTATATTTTTCTACCTAATTAAAACACTTGCTATTTAATTTTGAAATACCATTCATCTCAATCCAACGAGTAGGTATTTGGGTGCCAAATTAAATGTAAATCTTGTGACGTTTCTCTACTTATCCCTGGCAATTTTTCTAAATTGTTCTCTATATCTGTTATGTGATTGCCTAGTAAAGCAGTAGTGTTTATGCTTGAGATGATTTAGTATATATTTGGCCACGCTGTACCGAACAGTGTTCCACGAGATGTTACCGGCGTTAATTTGATCCTACTCAAAAGATTGATGCGCATGATGCTACGCTCGGACGATTACCACACTGACGGATTATTCCACCTTTAAACCTTTGCATACCGCCTCATCTCTCTGACACCCCCTCAAATGAACGACCTCAAATTATTAAGAAACAACACCCGTATGAGTCTTCTTCCGCAGTCTTTGTCTCACCGACGAAGCTTTACTATGATGACACCGTGGAAATCGAATGCGCCTTTGATAGCAATGATCCCGCCGGTAAAGGTTACCCGTTAAATAGTACTTCGTATTCACCGTTTGCGTCACTATAGATTCACTGCTTGACACCCCTTCGAAGGGGTCATTTTAGCTGGTAATCCTCTTCACTCTCAGGGCTTTTTGTAACGATGCTTTCAAGGTTCATAGAGGAGATGACGCTCGAGCCTTGTGTGGGGCCTTGTAAAGGTAAGGTCACATATAAGTAAGGCGAGAATGGTAGGGTTCCGGTGAAGGTGATAAATTTACAATGGGCAATTGCATTGCTGAGGATAATGATTTTCTGAATGGGGGCACACATGCTACTAGCGGTTTTCTTCACAGGGACAGGAAGTTCTTACCAACTATTCCTACTTCTCTATGTCCAAAAATAAGGCCCCTAAATTAAAAAGAAGACTCAATGAGCCTAATTTTTGGAAATAACACGCATAGCGTTAATCTTTAGCCAATAATATTTTACCTCGTTCCTAACAATGAAAATTTCAAATTACCAAGCCAGCCACAGTGGCCAGGACAATAACCCTCTGGCTTATCAATCCAAAGTTCGTGGGGCTGTGTTTTATATCTGGCATAAATGATATGTTAGTCTTATCGTTTGTAACTTAGATTAAAGTACATGATATAAACTTAGCTGTTGAAGTGCAAAAAATCCGAGTCTGCCACTACTCCTTTTTTTGTGGATATCTTGGTCATCGTATTAGTAGTTCTCGTTCTGAAATTAGTATAAAGTCTAGTGTGATAACTTGTTTTTATTAACTAAGCAGTTAGTTAAAATTAAATTTGTAAAATAATTTTTTCATTAAGTTTCATGAATGTTTTGCGTAGATATACTCTATCGCATTTCTACGTAGTAGTCGTAGTATCGAATTAGAAGGTATTCAAACGAAGGTACTCAAAGGTTCTTAGGCTACATCCCACCGTTAAATTTACCTTACAGTCAATTTTAATCCTGAGAAGTACACAGTATCCAAACTTTTTGTATTTTTTGGATTGCCACTTTCAGCATTAAAATTATTTATTGCGCAAAGCGAATAATGGAAGATTATAAATTAAATTAATAAGTGGCCTACGCCCGTTTAAAATCTGCCAGAATAGATGGTACGTGGACAGAACAGACGTAGTTGGTGTCTCGAGTGCCGTGAATAATTGAAAATAACGACCTTCCCCAATGAATATAATTGCATACTTCATATATTTATACTAAAGCCTTAAATTTGGTTATCTACATGGAATCACACCTATGCGCCAACATTTTCCGACAATTTAACCAAATTGTAGTCGCATGTTTACTACATGCGGTCAGAAAAAGGCTGCCTCCTAACATTTTGGGTGGTAGTGGATAGTTGGGGGGCAGAGTAAAGCATTTAGACCACGTTTGAATGAAGAATGGACTGGGTTGGACCTAGCCCTGCAAGGTAGGGTGTTGAATCGAAACTGGGGTGGAGCCGCAGAGGAGCGGGGAACGTTGGACCTGATGGATGACTTCAAGTTTTCAAGGAAGTAAAGGGTGAGATATTTTGGATAGGTATCGGAGGGAAATACGTACTCCGGGGAGAGACGTGAGTAAAGCGAAGGGAGGGTGGATGGTTGAAAGGTTCACGGCCCCAATAAAGTGGGTGGACCGAGTGTGAAATGGCCCACAGTTAAGGCTATGCGGCCGTTCGTTTTCTTGGAAAATTTGAATTCTTCTTCCTAAGTGATTAGTCTTCTCGAAAAGTATTGGCTTAACCCAAACATTTATTGGGTAGGCACAACATTTGCATGTTGCGTATACCTTCAGTTTCTCATTGGCGTTTACGAAAAATACGAAAGAATTAGTTTCTTTTTCGAATATTCTCCGATCACCAGCGGCTAACCTTATCTAAATTAGGCCTATACCCAATAAAAGGAATTCTGAATACCTATAAAATAAATACCATGATTATATTATTTAAATAAATTTCCAATTGACTGAAGCGAAAGCATCTCGAAGCAAACTTTTCAGCTTCAAACACCAATTTTTATTTTGGAATTACTTGTTATGTCAGTCATTTCTCTTCTCTTAATTCATGAATTGTATATTAAAACTTTTTATGACGTTATACTACACATGAATACTAAGCCGTAGATAATGTCTATTATGAGTGTTTACCTATAATGATTAAAATAAAGTCAAGTGGAGCAATCAAGTAGAAGTAGTCTTGAGTATAAGTCGCTCCATTCGCTCATAACATTTCACACCTACTAACCAAAGATCTTAAACCAAAGAAAAAGAAGGTACCAACCATGGCCGGTGTGGATCAAACAGCACTTGCATTATCAAAAAACTCTGGTATCTATAGTTAATCATTATTACCTATGATGCTTTTTAACAAGGAATTTTTATCAAATATTTTAAATTCTTTTTCTTAATCTCGGAATTTTTATAATGTGTAAGAGTAGAAAATTAGTATAATGTTAATGACATTTTCCGTCAATGTACAGTAATTTTTATATTAAAACGGCACAATAATTTGATCAATCAATGAATAGACGTATTTAAATCCAATGCTTACATTTACTAAAATTTAATCCTCGATCAGTTTCGAAATAGCCATTGTATTGGTCGTTAGAAAACTTTTATATTCCCGCCATTAATATGTTAATCTTCAGTTTCGCTCTTCACCATACTCATAAGTAAGTAAACACAATTAAAACAATTTTTTAGCATCAGCGGAGCGTTTTGATTTTTTCTTCCGTATGCCAATAATTTCCAGGCTGTAGAGCTTGAATTGACTCATTTTACTACTAAAAAAATAGTTGAACGTAAATTTGTGAAAGATATAAATTTTATTTATACAATTAGAAAAGGATTTTCCCGAATTTTCCTGTTTCATTTGCTTCTCTTATGGATGGCAAAGTTAATCACCAAAATGTTTTCTATAATATTATTTTATTTCTTATTTCCGAGCTGTTGATATTTATGAAAATGGTACCAAATATTTTTGAAAATTTGGTACCATTTTAAAAAATATTCTTTGAAATATTTTTGATGTATTGTAAAAATGCTCGAAAATCTAAGTGCTCGGGTCAAAATCTTTGATTTTGCAAGGAATGTGGGGGGAGTATCATGTTGGCTAGGTTTGAGATATGTGCAGCACCGTGGCCTGGTTTGCGTAAAATACTCCCTGTCCGGTGAAAGGGTAATTTGAACGTTCTGGATAATAAGCAGCGGCTGATATAAAGATTTCCTTGGCAATCATAATTTCGACGCCAAAGAGGACAGGCGTGAAGGAAGGACTGTGGGAGTAAATGGAGGCCGCGTCCGCTTGAGTAAGAGATTTCCCTCCTCTCTTTTATACCTCCGCTCTTAGTGCTGTTTGAGATGCGCTGGCATTAGGCGGGTTCAGTCACGAGGGGATTTCTTGAAAGAAGCATTAAGGGAATGACTATAAATATATCCCGCTCTCTCTCTTTCTTCCTCGATCTTCTTTCGTCTCTCTTTCACTTCGCATCCCCTCTCTCTCCCCTCCTCTTTACACCGAGAGCAGCAAGCACACCACCTTCTCTCTTTAGTGTTTTGCGAGAGGTTTTTCAAGGGAGGCCGAATTGCACGGATGAGTGTGCGCGTCGTTGGACAGAAAGAGATATTGGCATAAACGGAGATGGGAACAGGATGGGGAGGGGGACGCACAAGCCCGAGGGATGAATCACCCAAAGGGAAGAGCGGGTCTCCCTCTCGCTTCACCCTCAACCCTCCACTTCCCGTCTCACTCTTTGGCGCCAGGCTCATTTCCTAACTGGTGCGGACGCCCTGATGAATCTGGACGGAGGTGTCCAACATGAAGAAGCACGGGAGGAGACTCATAGGAAGTGTTCCTCATTGCACACTCTCGGCTCCTCCATTGGTTCTCACATTCCCAAGGGAATCACGACGAGTTTAGTAGTCGTTTTTATTTCATACAGCTTTTACTGTTATAAATTAACGTATAATTGGTGTCTTATTGTCATGGAGACTTGTAATATCATTTTCTTCCAAGTTAAAGTTGTTCTCAAGATGGTAATTTTCTGTACCTTCTGCCCATGGCTGATAAGTTCTCGAAGAGAGGTGAAACGAATCATAGAAAATATTGTAAATAACGCAGTTATTCAAATATTATTCCCATATCCATGGGCCTACTAGATAAGCTAGACATAGATTGAGTAATCACGTAAAACTTTACTAACGGATTATTTAGCAGGGTTTCGAATAAGTGTTGTGGTGAAAATATATCATTCACTCGCTTTTTATAACAATATCAAATGGCGACTTATTTGAATCATAACTTGTGGCTAATAATATCTTTCTGTAATTAGATGATGCAGTACCATGGAAGTTATTCGGGTGCAAATTCTTTTACCAAAACCTAATATTTTTTAGCTAGCAGTTTATCCACCTCCAAACTGACCCGATCGTATGTAAATATTCACTTGTTCTTAATTGGAATGTAATTTAATTTGTTTATAGTATGATACGCTCATAAATTCAAGAAAGACTTTTTTCTATGGTAACGGTATATCTGTGACATACTGAATTCGTATTCGCTCTATTAAATGAAGTTTGATAGGTGGATAAATGTTACCAAATGTGACCAATGTTACGTGATTAGAAAACGCATTGATAAATGTAGGAATGATGCGGGTGAAATTATTTGTAGCAGTAAATGTATCCAGTGGTTGACGTATTATCACATGATAGGAAACAAATATGCATATTTGTACTCTCATTCGATTATCTGAGGACTGATGAGAGTAGCTTTTATTCATGTTTACTGTTACCCATTGATTCTCTGCTATGTCGTCCTCAAGGCTTATTGATTGTCTCATTCATAATTATAATGCTACAAATATGAATAACATATTTTATCAGTGTTTGAGCGCCTTGAGTGTTCCCGCCTCAGGAATAATTATAGGAATAAATAACCTCAATTCATACTTATGTGGTACATACAATGTTTTCCCCACTCAAATCGCATGTGCTTCGGACTGGGAGGTAACATATGTGCAATGATGGAAAGGAAAGGATCAGAGAGAATGGTTGAATGAAACACGGTGTCGTCAATAGCATACTGTAAACGAAAGGCGACAAGGGCAGGCATCACAGTTAAAGGGAACTACAACTTATTCTCCAACCGAAAGATGGCGAACTTAATTCTTAAGTGCCTTTGCGTAGCAATCCATTATGGGCCAGTCTACCCTTGGAAACTCTCTACTACTGCCAGGATTCCAACCCAGCCACTCGGGATGCGAGATAAGTACTTTAGATATCAGACTAACCCGACCCATAAGCGTCGAACCGGCTGTGAAGACGTATATTAACTTGCCCCTGATTTGGGAACATGAACCTTTACATGGTCAAGCTTTACAACGTCCAAGTTCTGGTCACACCCAATTTCATCATATATAGGAATGGAAAAATATCCCGGATTACACCCACTCTAAAATCTTTTGACACGGGAGACCGGCTTTTCCTCTTGCGTTCTTCCTTTGTAAATGAACGCTCTGCTCGGGAAAGCGATCACTTTGGAAGTCTTCTTGAGCGATAGGGCCACCTCCGAAGTCGCCGGGCCCCGGTTTGAACAATAACAGGAATTCGGAGCGCTCTGCAAAAAAAGTGAATAAGGGTTTTTGAGTTTCTGTGAAATCGGTTCGGCTGTTTTAGGCGTGACATAGGGGGGGGGGAGGGGCGAGGGCAAGATTGTGGTCAATGTGTTCAGGGATGGCGATCGTGTGGAGCCCTAGACACTCAGTGGAAAAGGTAATGGGTGCATGGTGAATGTTGGGTCTTGTATAATGGGAATGAGGGCCGAGTGTGCAAGTATCGCAGGAAGGGGAGGAGTGGGAGGATGAGGTAAAAAAGGCAACGTACGCGAAGGAAAATCCAGACAGCTAGAATGTGGACTGAACGTGTCGCTTGCCGATGATTCTAACATGCCTCCCGAACCTGCCCTTTCTCTCTCTTTATCGTCCTTCCTCATTCATGGCTGTGTAGCGAGTGTACTTGTCTTGGCGGATTGAGTGCAGCAATGTGTTACAGAGGGACATCATTTTACGTTAGGTGACGTAAGCCTTCATTCGGACCGCCCAGGTATGAACATTTTTGCGAGAAAAACGATACGGCACGAATATCTGACGCTTCTTTCTTCCGGATTAATGAGAATTCCTGGAGGATTTTGATGAGAGCCATTCTTAGTAAAATTTGCTTTTACCTGGAATTGGACGAAGAAATATTTTTATTCCATATTTCAGTATGTGCATGTCTCCTCGTTCCGTTTCTGTGTCCACTTTAGTTGTATACAGGAAATGGAACTGGCCTTTCGCAGTAATAAAACATGGTACGTGACTCCGAACTAATGTATTATATGTTAGTACTGAAGAATAAACTATCGGTAAATTATCCTTGTTATATTAAAAAAAATATATGTCAAAGAATGTTTGACGGTGTAAAAAACTTTAAATATGGTAGACCACAGAGTACTTTTCCAATCCGGCTACACAATATGACCCCCACCGTGTAAACCACGGCTGTGTAAAATGAATGGGGAGTCAATAACAATTAATGCCAGAGTGTAAGAAATAATAAGAAATGTAAGAAACTAATTTATTCCTAGTTGAGAGCCAAACATTGAACGTTACCTGAATTAATTAACATACGAGGGCAGTTTGATAAGTCAGTGAGTTTTTGAATTTCCCGCGCAGTAAATTTAAATCCAACGCTACTACGGTCAACTACTATCTATTAGTAGACTACTGTAAAATTTTGAGCGAGATTTGCCATTTAGTTTGTGTTTTTTTCAGCCATTGAAAGCAGACAACCTCGTGAATTGTAACAAAAATGGAAAAAAGTGAATTTAGTGTGCTGATTAAGCATTAATTTTTGGGTAAAAAACCATCACCGAAACAAAAAAAAGGCTTGATAAATACTCTGGGGACTCTGCACCATCAAAATAAATGTTTAAGAAGTGGTTTACTGAGTTCCTTTGTGGTCGTACCAGCACAAGTGACGCCGAACGTTCAGGTCGCCCAAAAGAGGTCGTCACGCCATAAATCGTCGATAAAATACATGGAATGATATTGAACGATCGAAGAATGAAAGTCTGTAAGGTGGCTGAGGCTTAATGCTTCTCAACTGAGTGGGTAAATCGCATGTTACATGAATATTTGGACATGAAGAAACTATCCTCGCGATGGGTGCCGCGATTGCTCACACTCGACCATAAGCGCAACCCTATGACCACTTCAAAGGAGTGGTTGGCAATGTTCAGCCGCAATCAGTACAAATTTTTGCGCCACTTCGTTACCGTAGACGAAACATGGATCCATCACACCACACCAGAAATGAAACAATCTAAACAGTGGTTTTCTTCGGGTTAGCGTGCACCAAAGAAGGCCAAGGTGGGTCGGTCGGCCAACAAGGCCACAATTTTTTGGGATGCACGCGGTATGATTCACATTGATTAGCTTGAAAAGGATAAAACGATCACCAGGAAATATTATTCAGAGCTTTTGGACAGGTTCGATTTTGATTTGAAGCAGAAACGACCGCATTTGGTAAGGAAAAAAGTGCTGTTCCATCAAGACAATGCACGGGTGCAAGCGTGTGTAGTCACCATGGCAAAAATCCATAAATTGGGCTACGAACTGCTACGCCATCCACCATATTCTCCAGATTTAGCCCCCTGCGACTATTTCCCGTTTCCAAACCTGAACAAATGGCTAGGCAGTAAGAGATTTGGGTCGAACGAAGGGGTCATCACTGAAACAAACGCCTATTTTGAGGGCCTTGAGAAAACCTATTATTTGGAAGGAATAAAAAAATTGGAAAAACGCTGGACTAAATGTATAGAGCAGAAAGGAGACAATATTGAGAAATAAAGCACTTATTTGCCGAAAAAAATATTTTTTATTGAAAAAGTCACTGATCAAACTGCCCTCGTACAGCACTTTCATGTATGTATACGAACACAACCAGCATAAAACCTTCACGCTTAATTAAGACATTTCAGTTTATAATCCAGTAAATCATGTCGATTTCCTCAGTGATTGATTCATCTGTGTGATACCACATATAGTGGATACTCTTTAAAAAAATATAGGACAGTTGAAGAATAGGCTGAATAAATGGTTTATGCAAGGCCTAGAACTTTTTAGCCTTTTCTAGAAGTTTTAATGAATACCGTTTTATTGTATGCATCCAGTAAATGGGCTACATGTCTTTTGGTAGTACAAAAGAAGAGTATGATAGATGATTACAGTCGCAAGTTTTCATCAGTGGCTTATTTGTCCTTTCCAATTTTCCTGAAATAGTTGATAGCTCTTCCCTAAAAGTAAAAACTGGCATATTTTTTTAACATCACTAATAGTATAATGAATGAGAATTATCTTCGCCTTGGTTTTTTTCGATCTCTAAATAAAAATATCTTAACTCGGGTATTAGAAACAAATTTTGAAGAGGATTTATACTCCTCACCCAAGATGAAGGAGATTTGCAGTTTCTCACCCAATTTTGGGTTAAATAATTTAAGATAGGTTGAATGACGTTTCTGCGCATACATTGAAGTATTAAAATACACATAACCTCGATATTCAAGCCTCTATTTATTTCAGGGAAAGTATTTTTGCTTATGATGTTTTTCACCGTGCCCATTTGGATAATGTCAGTGTCACCGTTGGTCAACAAAAAAATTAACTGCAGACTGCCGCGGTATCTAGGTCGGTAACGTGCCGGTCTGACGGTCTCATAGGCCGTTTGATCGAATATCGCCTCGGGCATGGATGTTGTGTCTTAGGTTTAGGGGCTTAGGCGGACCGTACAAAATAACCAAAAATGAAATAAAAGCCGTTGATGCAATTTAAAATCTACTCTACTGTTAATTTGATTGCATACCTACTTGTGTTAAATAAAATATTTTCGTGCGGACGCAAATATATACGCGCTTCGCAAGGGTATCCACGTGTAGGCGAACTCTCTTTATAAATTCATATTTGCTTCTTCATTATCATCCAAGTTACTCATTCCTCGCCATGTTTTGAGCTACCCGATTAAGCTCACAAAACAACGCCACCCAGCGCCAGATCTATCTGCTTCTTCGATCGAGTCTGATCGTCAAGCGCGAACAATGGATGAACTCGGCAGGGGGTCGTTCTTGCTCAGCGTGGGACATGTCTTTTGAGGACAAATCTATTCAACTGATCGCTGTCACACCCGTCACGCCGTCGTCCCCTTGGCCCTTCTTGCCTCTCACATGGCCTCCCTCTCTCCACGCCTCCTACTCACCTTCTCCTCCCTCGACTCTTCCCGATTCACTCCTCACTCGCCTCCCTGCACCCCCGTGCTCATTTACCTCGCCTCCCTCCTCGAAACCACCCGCCTACCCTCTTACTGGCCTCCCTCCTCCCTTGCTAAGGTACCGATCCCGCCGTGGGCTGAGTGACTTCCTTGCAATTCGTGCTCTTTCTCAAGTCTTGTCCCCGGTCGGCCATCCCCTCGAGCGTCTAGCAGGGTGTGAGACATAGACGTTCTTTAGACTCGAGGCACCCATCGGAAAGAAGAGAGCGTCCGTCCACCCGTTTCGAGAGTTCTTCCTTGATACAGGGGGCGACTCACTTTTTTCGGGGACCATATGGTACACGTAAGACATCTCGACCCCCGGGTAAGGCTTCAATAAAGGACACGGTGTCCCGGAAAATCTTTGTCGTGCAGACGGGGACACTTTTTTGGGGCCAAAAGAAGACGGGAAAAAATTTCAAAACGCTTGAATTCCCAGCCTAGATTTCCCTCATTTTCCTCTCGAATCTTCCTTTTTCCGGAAAATATCTCGTGTCGCGGAAAACATCTATTGACAATGAGCTCGTTCGGTCCTTGTCCTCAGCGATAGTGGACATCTTAGATACTGAATGCTAGGGAGAGGTCACCAGTATACTGCCTAGGATACTTTGGGCAACGGTAGTTTTCACTTGAGATAACTTTTCCTACAGCTGATGTGGGAGTAAAACTGTAGCCTGTATTGGAGTTAAAACGCATGTTATATATGTAAGTATTTTACACAATTTGCAGCTTGAACTTTGAAGCGTTGATTTTTTCAGCACCTTTTGGAAATATTTGTTTTTTGAACTTCATTTTTTTGGAGTTCTACAGCTATTTTTACAAGTAACAAGCAAGAAATATTTGGAAAATAATTTTTTAGGTATCACAGGTTTTCTTTTCTAACTTATCTCTTGGCGATAAAAGTGCTGAGGAGTCCTGAGTGAGGACACGTTCCAAGATGATTGCGACAATATTGGATCCTATATGCATCAATCCAAGAAGAAATGAAAGAAACTACTTTGACAAAAGCTGAAACTCAGAACTAGAGACCTTATAAAAAAATCCTCGATTGTGAAGGGTATTTACAATGAACATTATTGGTACATTGACTTTAGTAACTACGTAAAGACTCGACGATTTTTGATTTACGAGACGCGGAAAATGTATCCTATTGTTTAATAGTTGAGGCTTCCTAGCTTAATGCTCTTTTTGCTGAAATTTATTTAAACTCCCATAATTATTAGATCCATACGGTACTTTCAAAGACAAGCTTCTTCCGCTCACATACTATTACGTATTATTCTCTCCGTCCTCGTACAATACAAACATTTTAAGTTTGCTTTCGGCGATGAATGGGACTGAATTGTACCTAATCACTTCCTCACTCGTTTCATGTCTATTTTTGTGGCCATTACCGTAATAGAAAAGACCGGAAGGGAAACTGTTGCTACCCCTCCCCCCACCCTACCCTGTGCATTTCCTTACCGCCGTCCTCCCCCACCGACTTCTCTTTTTTCCTCCACTCCCTTCATCTTTGTACCTCTCGCTTTCTTCCTCCTTTACTCCCTCCCTACGTCCCCGACGGCGTCAAGCTACCCCTCCCTTAATTCACCGACGTCGCCACAGCGCTGAAAAATAGACTCCTTAAAGACTTTCGAGGGCCACCACGACCTCTCCCATTTTAGACTCTGCTTCCGTCTGCTATCGGGTATTCCTAACGAAGTCCCAACCGTTAGAGATGGGACAAGGAAGGAAGCTGGATAAATATTTGCGAGAAAATATCCAGGAAGATATGCGTCACGTGCAGTTTAGTATTGAATAACAAACTGAGTACAAATGAGGGGCCTGACACTTTTTCTAGATTTAATTGAGAGCGACTGATATGAATCACCGATCTGACTGCTAAAATTATCCTGCGATGGATGCTTGTAATATTTCACAAATATTAGTGTGTTTTTACGCCTTTAAATCTCGGTTGTTGAATATTTTCGGGGTGTGAGAGACGCCGTGAGTGTGCTCTACTTTTATTCACCCTTACGTCAGCTAACTCAGATACTACGCCAAGCGCATGACTAAGCTAGAACTGTTGTTAACCATAGATTAACTTAACGCTCTCAGAAACTGATAGTAAGCGCTAATGAGGCGTTGAAAACAGGACCTAGAGAATTCTTTTTGACGGCCTAATTAGTCTTACCATCCGATTATCTCAGTAATTCCTGGTAAAGTCCAGAAATATAGAGTGAATTGGTTTTTAAGTGCTCCGAGTGTGTTGTATAGATCATGTCAGTATAATCGAGGTTTGAAACGTGTCTGGGAACTAGAGGTAGCATATGTAATAATACATATATTCTTACCGGTAATCATTTCGTCTAAAATAAGAACCTTGGTTAAAATAATTAGTGGGAGAAAGGTTTCTAAATTAAATATTTTATTTGGTGAAAGACTTGCAACTGATTTGGAAATGGAGATTGTTCATGCAGTTACATTTTTATTATTCATTTTATTATTTAAGGATATTTGTGTTATATTATTACCATCGTTCACTTTCACTTATGAAGATTTTCAAGGATAGATTTCAAACTATAGATGACAAGAGGCTTGAGTCTCTAAGCAATTTTTGATAAAGATACGAGGAACGCTAAAAGGATCTCAAAAATATTTTTTGCCTTGACCTCGCCCTGCATCTTACATACATTTCATCATTTGTTTGGGTGCCGCCACATCCTGCCTCCTGCAATGAAGACACTGCTGTAACCTTTTGTACCTCATGAGATATTTAAGCCTTATTAATGCTAATAGGATGCGGTGAAATTTGAAGGTTTCTCCTGTTGTCCTGTTCACAGATGTATTAATGAAAATTAGTTTAAAGGGAACAAACGGTTGAAGCCGAGGCCGAAATATTATTATGCTCCTAATTTTGATATATTGTAGAGGTATACTTAATTCCTTGCATTCATGGCTTACTCCTATCCTACATTTTCCATAATAGGCTAATAAATCTGAATTTCTGTAATTGTTAATATTTAACTTTTAATAATGAAATAATTCTTTGACGGGCCTACATATTTTTAATGTTGCATGTGTTTGTTGGAAACCTTTGTGAATGAATTAGCATATTGTCATTAAAATAGAAATTTAGATTAGTTTTGAACAGTTTTTTTGAGCACGGGTTCGAAAAATTGCGCACGTTATCTCGTGCTTTCTCTAACCTGAGGGAAAACGAATACTTTTTCTTTACTTGAAATTACTTATCAATTTTAATTTTATAAAAATATGCACATTCACTCTCTCTATTCTTAAATTTTTGTTAAATGTTGTCGGAAGATGGATAATCGCCCCTGTAATCGATTGACGAGTTAAATAAAAATATATCTGTACTAAAATTAAATTAAATTTCTTACTCTTATATGACACACTAAGAAACTTCAGATATTAAATTGCGTTTACTCATATTGCGAATGCGTGGAAAGACGTGTCTGAAAGGAGAATAATTTTAAGTATATTACTTTCGAGAGAATGGGAATGAGGACGTTATTTTACACTTGTCTCAACTCCGATGAAGGTGTGATTAGGAAGGAGAGCGCACAAATATGAAGATTTTTTCAGACAGACGCCTGTAACTGAATATGAACGTATTGCATTATGCATTCTCCCAAAAAGATTTTCGCACGCCGCAAAAAGAGGACGCCGATGGAGAAGTGGGAATGGAAGCGGGACAAGGGGAAGTGTCGTTGCACTCCGAGAAATGCAAGTGCACTCTCACATATACGGACGCGACTTCTTCCAGAGATGCTTGGTTGGATAACTCTTTCAGGGGAAGGTTGCAGGGTCGCGGTCACAGGAATACATCCTCTGCGCTCTTATCCCGGGTACAAGAGCACGTGCGCACCTTCCCATTGCACTCTCTCTCTCCCCCTTTCATTTAGCCTGGACCCGTTAGAGATAACGAGAGATCTCCTTCTAAAATACCAGCAGTCCCCATTGTTGCCGACTTCCACCACCCCGTATCACTTGTTTCATCTCTCAGGTCCACTATTGCTTCAAACCAGCCCCCTGGGGAATTTCACAGCGTAAGAGTGCCTCGTATGCGATGCAGTTAATGGACAACGGCGAAGATAACTGGCAAGATGATTCCAATCAATTGAAAATGTTATTTTTTTAAACTGTGTTGGAGTGCGATCTTAAATTGTCGTATTCATATCATTTGATTAGTGACTAGTAATGAATGGGATCGTTGAAGTTGGGAAATATTCAGTAGGTACTACTGCAAAAACATCATGTAGTATACAACATTACTAATCGCGTTTTGCTTCTCGAAGACTTCGGCTGACGCAAAGATTCCTTTTTGTGGATTGAGCTAGTGAAAATAAGCGTTATTTTATCAATTTTTACTAACAATGTATTTCAAAAGAAAGGAGGAAGCATTAAATCTGCCTAAAATTTTCAATCGAACACTGCAAATTTCTGGAGAAATTAACGCAAGATATAATTCATAGATAAAAATACAACTATAATAATGACAGAATTTATTGCTGTTAATAATATAGATCAGTTTGCTTAAGTATGGGACTTTTTTAGCGTAAATGTCACTAAATCAACACCGCAACGGGTAGGAAGGGACTTAGATTCTAATTTTGTTCAGTGCACATAATTTACAGAACGGGGGGCATTTACTTATATTTGCTCGCAAAGAAAAATAATGATGAAATTTGACGTGGGATTATCCGGATCTAACGTTCATATGCTCATAATATCACATGCTCTTCCGACTCTCGAAATGTTGCCAATATCAACCCATTATTATTTTGAGCAAAATATATAGCTGTATGTACCTAATGAATGTTTCGTGATTCTTCAACAATCGAATCGCAGCCTAGCAGAGTGTTCAGAATCACTATGATAGAATTTATGCATTTTAATTTGATGTAGATGAAGAAATGACCTCTGTGATTTAAGTGAATTTTTAGTATCTTCTTTGTTGTAGTGTTTGAAGTTCCTTTGGCAACTTTTTGGCAACTAATATTCACAGCAACCAAACCATACGTCATAGGTTTGCCTCTCAGCTCTATCCCCGTATAAAACCAACCCACGAGATTTCCCTTCGATAAATTTGTGACTAATGGGTCATTTGCCATCACACTCGAGATTTTATAATTCCAATCCAAATTTTATTTCAGAATCATTCAGCGTAGATCAATCAGTGAGGTGTGGTATCCTTAGTCTTGATTGAGGGTCATATCGTTACTAAAATCAAGCATATTTTCATATAGTTCTGTGCATTTTATGTGTAGTGATATAAATTTTATCTGGTTTTTACTTTCATGAATTACTTTGCATATTAGAGTATGTTATAGGTCTTAAAATCCCCTGCGGCTAATACTTAATACGGAGTGTAAGTAATGCTACTATCGAAGCCGATGGAAAAGAGATTTATTGATTCTATGTTTACATAGAACAACATGGATTCCATTCGTCTAGTAATCGGACCTTTTATTTATTGATTAATAAATTTTGAGTTTATTAACATTTAATTTTCTATCTTGGGAAGTAGAAGTGAACCGCAAAATGTTTTTATTTAAATATCCATATTTTATTCATGCATTTTTTGAGTTATTGAGATATTGGTCTTTACATTTTAAGCACTATTTGTCTGAAATTATATCCGAGTTACTTTCTTTCGTTTCTTTACTGAAATAAACGGCTAAAAATTAAAACAACTAGTATATTAGGAATTTGTTTTCATTGAGAAATTTTAGGAAACGGGAATGAATTTTTTGCTAATTTAATTATGCATGCACTTGATTCGTTATCACTCATTCAACCTTCGCCTTGTGCTGTTCTCGAAAAACTTTCTGAAAGGACCGGTTTTGAAATGCGCGTCCCCCTTTCCTATCTCACAAAAAATGCGCTAAGGCATCATTCATAACCTTGATACTCTTACGTAGCAATTCCCTTTGTCTTGACAATTCTCCATAAGATATTTTAGAAGTGCGCGGCGGAAAGTCACCAATAAAGGATGATTTTATCATGAAGGGGCCAACGTTTTTGAAGATTTGTATATTAATATGTTGCATTGAAATATCTTATTTACACTATTTACTGACACCACATACATCCGAACTGTGGGACATGTATTTCGCCAGAATTTTTTTCCATATATCAGTATTAATCGATTTCCTACTCTGCCTTGTAAAAAGGTGGAGGCACTTTATATAATTGGCGTCATATGGAGTGTTTTTTATGAGCAGAAGTGTCTGTGGGCTACTGCAGTATTCGATAGCAAGTGCCGAGTCGTCATTGATGCAGTGTTGTTTTCTTTTTTATTGCGAAGTTTAGATATAAAATTTCCATTCCACCTATTGACTCTGAATTGCTTGAGTCGGATTTATCACCATATTTAACCCGACAGGTCCAGAGGAAAACATGGTTTCATATGTGAGATACCGCCTGTTTCTAGGAGATGGTCGTTAAGATCGACCCCGTGCGAATGCAGATCCAGAATTCCATTTGAAGCTATAGAGAACTTCTCAGCTAGGCCTCTAGTGAAAACTTAGTTACAATTGCGCAGAAGACATAAGGAATATCTTGCCTCCTTTCTTTGGCGACTGAAAATTCTCTGTGACCTCTGTCTTGTCTTGGATTGCAAATGAACGAGTCTCGTGAGGACTCATATGACTTGTCGAGGTAAATCACCTCCCTTAACTGCCCGTTTATTCAGTATTTCCATCTCATGGTCCTATAACTTATTCATCTTTCTTTAATAGGTTTTATCTTTACCTAGGAGACCCGTATTTTCCCATACTAACCAACCGGCCCGAAAATATTCCACTAATGACCTCGCGACATGACCAATTAAGCAAGTCATACAACTTCGTCTTCCCCACTTCATTTTTTAGGGTCGAAATCCTTATGCGTGTGTGTGTGTGTGCTCGGATGTTTTCACGTTTATACCCTTCCTCTAACGAGCTCAAGGCTTGTGTCCGTTTCATTTGGACCCCCATTAACGAGTCCAGTCTGAGATATTATGGGATGTAAAATTTTTCCTCCCTTCTCCCCGGCAGGGCTTTTGGACGGCTTCGTTCCAGAAGACGGGAAAAGTCTGTAATTGGAATATTTTTTTTTCTGTTTCACGTTACGTGATGGCGATTCATCCATCTTTTCTTTAAGGTCGCTTGTTAAATGCGTCTGGACTTACTAAGAGCGAAGTTTTATGCTGGTACTATTCAAAGGAAGCTGCCCTGTTTTGTGAGGACTCTGTTGGTTTTCCAATTTATGATAAATGATATCTTAATCATCATTTATTCTTTTCTGAAATAGGTACTCACCATGATGAGCGTGTTAAGGCGCGTTACTTTTGTGCTGTTTCACGTTAAACGTGTAAAGCTATTTTGCATATAGAATATTTTCAAATTTTAGCCAACATTAGTTAAAATCGTTTAAATTTCATGTTCTACTTATAATTGTTAAGGATCATACCTGTATTTCTCTGAAAATAATTCGTGATGATTATTCTGATATCTCTTGATATTAAAACTATGATATTTTAGCGTCCTAGCGAAAACACTCCTGTCAAGAGTTAGTTCCTGCAATTTTTCTTCGTTTTTTAAGAAGTTTTTCTTAATTCTACAATTCTGTCATTAATTTTCAGATTATTTCCCTTACGTTTTCAGCTCATATAGTCTGGGTATTTGAAAATTTGGAATGTTTTCATATCTGCAAGGTACCTAAACGATGGCCTTAGTTTTCGAGAAAGCGTGAAGCATATGCCCACCATTTGAGGTATTGGGACTGAGCAAAGGAGTCGTATCCCATTTATGGGTACTCTTTTGGAACATTGCACTGTTGGAACACCCCAATGGAATATCCATATTTTTTTAGAGTCGTTATGATAATCTGATATAAATAGATACCCTAATTCTTAATCGCCTATTTTTTAGCTTGTCTCCTTGTCTCACAAGGACCTTACAAATGAGCACCTCGATAATGGCTAAATGTTTTTTTATACCTGTTACTATTACTTATTATAAAGCGTGAAATGGTGCTTCAGAGTTTCAATTAGATGAATAGGCACTACGTTATTTCAATCGGGCAGGCTTGAGAGTCCTACATATGCGTATTTATTTTTATTTGCATACTCTTAGAATTAAGTTTACAGTTGTTTCGATAAAATTCTAAATTAAGCGAAAATTAAGCATGGAAAAATATTCAATTGGGCGGAAATTCCCGCTCCGTTTTTCCTAAAAGCTGGATTTTTTCCAACCTACCGTAATTCGGTGGCCTTTTGTGGATACCTGGCTCAAATATAGTTGACTGCATTAAACATTGCATGTCATATCAGTATTTCGTGTGGAATGTACAAAATGAATTTTCTTTTCCATGACATATCAGTATAGATTTGATGTAACATCTTCCGGCCTCTACCGTGACTGCGCATGCTTCAATTTGTATGTTGGTTTGAGTAAATTGCTTTCTGGAGTAAAATATGCATATGAGAATAGAATTTGAAATACTTATGGAAAAAATATATATAGGTATATTTGACCCACAATTATATCTAGCGCTATCATGCCTCGCCTTTTTTAGTGTTTTTTCCACTCATTTCAGATAAGTATATTTATTATTTGGGAATTGGATCGTAGTGAATCTGATATATTTATTTTTATGGGAGATTACATTTTTTCAGTTAATTAACCCACACAAGCTTCATAAAATATTCTGTAAAACAATGAAAATTGACATTACTAATGCCCTTCTGGTTATCGTTTCGCAGAAGAATTGGCACTTTGAGCTTAGCTGGGAATCAAAATTTCAGCTTTAAAATTTTTACTGAGTCTGTTTTAATTAGATAGAATGGAATTTAAGCCAGTGGAGGCCCAATGCTTTGGAACAAAAGCAGAAGCTGATGCTATAGCCGCAAGCTGAAGTTATGCTGCTCTGGGATCTTCCGCCAATTTTTTAAGGAGCATCGTCCAACTATTGATCATATTACCGATATGCAGCCGGTTGTATAATTTTATCTCATGTAATTAATGATTGGTGAGGGACTTAATTCCCGCACACATAGAGACACGGCTAGGTAAAATATTCCCTAAGTCTATGTAGAGACAGAGACTGACGAGTTGCAGAACAACTACACCCTTCTTTCAATTGCTGCAAACCACCAAGGAAGACCGCCAGAAGCTTTTCAAAGTTGCACATGGCTTCAAACCCGGATGCCGGAAAAGCCAATTGAATCATCTCATGTGTAGGAAGTTCAAAATACCATGAATAGACTTTAAAGATTTTTAATGCATAATGTACTCTTTAACTTTATTTATTACCTTTACCACCCATTTGGATTTTTCCATATCACTGCTGAGCATACGTACCATGTTTTGGTGCGCTATGCCATCACCGATTATCTCTATATTCCCATGGCCTAGACCACTCCCGAAGGGCTTGGAGGAGGAAGAGACCCTTAACCAACAAGGTGAAGCCTATTTGACCCACATACAGAATCGTTTACCATCGCCGACCTTGGTGGATATAAGAAGAATGGCGGGATAGTGGGTGGGGAGTCTGGGCTGTGCAAAGAAAGGGACGAAAGAGAACCTGAAAGGGAAAGAGGCAAGTAGTGAGGGGGGAGGGGGAGCAGTAGGAAGGAGACGGTTGATAGAAAGGATAGTGTGGGGATCGAGGGAAAATCGTAGTTGCTTCCACCCCGACGACGGGGCTCTTGGGTTAGGTGCGTCGCTGAGTGAGGGGGAGGAGGGAAGTCAGGAAGGAAGGCCGGGAGGGCGGCGGCGGTCAGGCGGAATGTTTGGGCGGTGAGGGTCGGTACTGAGAGCCTAGAAGGCCGAGCTGAAAATTTACCTGGAGGAGGGAGGGGAGGGGGGAGGGGGTGAGTGGCTTGAGATTGGGACCGAGGCGAGGGAGTGAAAGTATTTCCTCCCATAAAGTATTGGTTGCGCTTCTCCGCCCCTTCCGATCGGTCTTTCCTGTGCTTCGTCCGTCACTCCCGCCTCCCACAATCTCTTCCTCGCCAGCCCAACTCCTTGCTACGCCCTTCTCCCACACCCCCTTCCGATCCGTCCCGATTTTACCCCGGAGCAGTTGGGTAATTTGGGGGGAGAGGGTGAGGTGGAGATGGACGTGAACATTCGGTCCGACAAATTTAAGTTTTTCCGGGAGAAAACTAGGAAATGCTGTCAAACTTTATTTTCACGATGATTGAAGGGTGCCGGCTTTTTTTTTTTTGATGAGCTGACCTTTTGAGCATATGAGGGAGAGTAATTGGAGGGAAATGGAGGAGGACCCAAGGAATTGGCGCCAGTAGGGTCTTCCGTGAGTGGGTGAGGGGCGTGGTCATTACAATGATCCCTAGGCGTGTCTGAGCGATTGGAAAGGAAGCGGTAAGAAATCTTGAAAGTAGAGTTTTAGTACTGAGAATTTTTAAGGTTAGGATACCGAGAAAAAAGTTTTCTTTGCATTTTTTTAACATTATACCTATTCCTTTTTAATTTGATAAAGGAGGGCATAGTTGGGACACAAAAACGGGCCAGGAAAAGGATCAGACTTGACCATTTACTTATTTCGGCACCATTTGCGGAAAGGAATCTTTTACGATGATTTTTTTACTACTCCGGAAACTTAGGCAGCAAATTATACATGATAGGCTGCATATGATGTATCATATTTTGCACCATTATAAGAATTCGTCGAAAAGGCAGCAATAAAATGTAGTAATTCACATTATTCGAATCAAAGAAATTATTGTAAGTATTAGAGAAATGAAAACTTAGGTCCATTTAATATTTGGCTCGAACTTTACGTGGTAACATAAATCACGACAGTGCGAGTCTTTTTCTGTATTTCCGTGTGGTAGGAAAGCATTTCCCTTTTTAATAATTTTGTAACCAGACCTTATCTCTTGATTACGTAAGTCTAAGGACTGCGTCGTTCAAACGTATGGTAAGAAAAATGACGGGTAAATTATGAATTAAGGCGGGGATATTACTGCGACACATAAAAAAAACATCAAATGGATGAATTGCTGCTCCACCTTGGTAAAAGGGCGGACGCCCATTTGAAGAAAGCGGGCAGCGACCGCTTCTGCTCGAGGAGAATGTGCCGGTCGTCCGTGGTACGAGAGCATTATGAAAGGACGGATCGCGATCTGTTAGAACTTGAAGACGACGGCGTCGATCAAGGATGCCGATGGGGAAGGGAGTCTCTCCTCAAGTTTAAGAGGTCGTGAAAAGAGAGGGAGAAATGTGATGGGAGTGCATTCGATGCTGCTCCGTCGCTCCAAATAGAAAGAGTGCGGATGTGATGCGTGGAAGGGTGGAAAAGTGAGTTGGCAGTGGGTGTGGAAGACCAGTGGTCCGACGCAGATCCGAATGGCGACGGTTTTGTAAAAAGAGCGGAGCCATCGGATCTTTTTCACTGCACCGGACGCCCTTCTACAAACCTTTGTCCCTCTCAAGAACATTCCGTTCTTTTTTTCTTTCTCTCCACCCGAGAGCCTTTTACGCGAGCGCCCGCCTTTATTACTCCTCTGTCCGAAGATGGACAAAGGTAGAAGGGTTGGGCAGGCGGAATAACGCGAGTTCGTTTGTGTGTCTATGCCTGGCTGCAGAATAAAAAAAAAACTATCAGCCTTCTGCTTGTCTGGTGGTAAAAGAAAGATGGTTGTGCAGAAGTTGGGAGTACTGAAGGGTGGTTGGAGTTGAAAGAAGATAGCATTAGTTTATTCTGTGAATAAGTGTGTATGTAACGGGAAATCGGATGGCAGAAGGTAATATAGCGAGCAAAATGTAAGAAATTGCAAGCCAAGTGAACACCTCGTTAGAGTAATTTAAGGGACCTGAAGAAGTAGGTCTGGCATCTCCTTAAGTACCATGACATAGCAAAATATATTGAGAATTTCAGCTTACGTGTATTCCTCGTCATCGTGAACGAGCTCCGGCTCGGTGCCACATGCACCTCCTTTGGCAGCGTCCAGTTGAGAAAATATTTTTCGGTCCACACTTAAGATGCAATCGCCGTCAATCTTTTCCAACTGGTTACTTCAATGAAACTATATGTAACTTATCTAAACATTCTTCTGAAGTAATTCGATTGCAACTCGAGTTGCCAGATTGTGACTGCCCTCGCCTGTTTATATGGCACATTACTACTAAAGATATTTACGTCTCTTCAAAAATGAGGCTCAATACTAGTGAATATAATAGTTTTGACGGAGACTGGTGCTGACGATTTTTTGCTTCATTTCAACTCCGGAACGATCGACCCAGATTGTCTTGTCTAGCCAGAGGATGGAATTTGAAATTTCAACTCGTCAACAACGTCTTGATTCGCTTCACACATTTAAGTTACATTATTTATGTTGTAAATGATGTTCTCAGTCTACCCTGGGATAGGAACGGTTTGCATTGATTATTCAGCTGAGGTTAAGTGACATTATCTACTAAATTACAACTATATATATTATTGCAGAGTTCTTGCGAAATAAAGCCTAAACGAGCGAATGATTTCACTAAGCCTTGTTTTATTAAGAGAACTATGTAGTTGAAATTAGGTTCACGATTAGCTAATTAGAAATGTGGTAGACAGTTACAACAAATATAAATGAAATGATCTCTCATATTTTTTATAAACATGTTGACTAATACCGACGTTCGTACATCATGTATGGCACGTATCAAGAAAGAGCCTCTCTTGATATTTTTCTTACATCTCTTGGAAGATGCTGGAGTAGAGAAATACTAATCCAAGAGCCTAGAAAGTATCCTTTCCCATCATGGCGCCGCTTCCTTCCATCCCGGCGCGTTCGGCGCAAGGGACAATATTTCAATTACTCCGCCCTGTTTCCGGCTAGAAACCATTTTCCAGCTATTTCTGACCCCATCTATTTATCCTCCCCGAGGATTGCGCCGAATCTAAGGATGTCCACACACTCGCCACCCCTTCCACCACCTCTCTCTCATCATTCATCCTCCCCCCAAACCCTCCTCACCCACAGCCACTCCTCTCTCCCCGCTTAAACTTCCAAAAACACTCCCCTTGTTTCTCCCTCCGTCAACCCATCTTACCCTCCTTCCCTGCCATCTCGTCGTCCCTCTCGCGCGTCTCTCAACATACCGTCAACCCCTTATGCTGACTGACTTCGCGCTACGTACCCGTCTGGACCAACCCTCTCAAGCTGTTTAGCAGACGGATGGACGGAGACGGGATGGGAGTGTGTATGTGTGCGATGGGGGGACGTCGGATAGGAAACGTAGGGATCCTTACGGTGAAGGGTGGGTCACGTGGTCCAAGGTGGGGTGAGTGTGCGGGGGGGATGAAGCATAGTCAGCGGCTGCGGCAGGGAAGGATTCTTTGGAGGGTTGCTCTGCTAGGGGGAGCTAGTGAGGTGGAAAGTCTGGAAACTGGAGAGGAAAGGGAGAGGGGGGCCTGAATGACGAGGGCCAGGGAAATGCAGCAACTTTGGTTGTCTTGGGATCTGATCCCATTTGCCTCGAGATATCTCAGCTCCTTATAGCCACGCTCAACTTTATCTGATTGAAAAGGAGTAGCAGCAGATAATAACGTTTTCAAAAATTCCACTTGAATTTTCAATTTATTTCACTTTAAATTGAATCTTTAAAGCTTACTGGAGCTCGATCTTCCGTGAAATTTCATGACCCTCTGGTATTTTCAATATAAATTCACCATTGGAGTAAAATGTGAACTGATGTGTGGAAAAAATTATAATATACGAATGACTGTTAGCAATTTAAATGCATTTAATTGGGCATCAGCTGATAAAAAACACCAAACAGATGTTTCATGCCTTTCAAACCTGAAAGTTTTTATAAATATTGACAGGGAGAATTTTTTAACACATTGGTTTTATATTCACGTCAAGTTTTTTTATATATTTTTTTTATTTCCTAATCTTGTATTACAATAAAAAATTAACATTTTTGTCTCCAAACTTTTTCTAAGTGTAGTAACTGACTCTTCGTCATATGAAGTTATCATACGGTAAATCATATTTTAAATCAGCAGAATCTCAATTAATTCTTAAATGTTCTTATTGAAGAGGATTGGAGTGTAAAGGACATTGAAGGGCTTCATTTTGCTTTCACTGAGCTTCAAATTTACAGTTATTTGATCTATACTAAAGACATGCTAACAAATGGATCTCTAACTTATTCAAGTCGTGAATGTTTTACTATTCCTAGCTCGGGATCATATCACACATTTTTCTGGCTTCGGTGGCGATAGGATGAAACCCTCGCGTAATAATTCTAAGAGCGCGGGTTTACGTCTTACCAGGTTGGGTTTCACTACTTGGTGTATATTCTTGTTTCCTCTTCATTACATAGATATATATCCTAACAAAAACGTACTAAATACTGTTCTTGGGTGTTTGGTAAAAAGATTTTTAAAATAAGTACCTTTAGCTTCTTTTTGATTGTTCTTGGTCAGATTATGCTTGTTTCCCATTTCATATGGCGAAGCTTCATCTAAGTGCTCTTAGCTTTCAGTCAAGCTCTTATTATTTCCTTTGCCATTACTTTTCATCAGCTTTTCTTTATAATTTGTCGATTATCGAAAGTGGAAAAGTCGAAAAAGGAGTGGGTATAAAATCATTTTCAAAATCTTGTATTAAAATATCTACCCTTGGACCTCTAAGCTCTCCGTTAATTTTGATGATCTCAACCGTACTGCTAGGCAGATAGTTTTGCCCAGGGATGAATCTTTCGAGAAATATTCTTGTTACTTGTGTTACAATAAGAAAAATATGTATGTCGTTTTTCTTCAAAACTGTTGCCATAATTAGATATACTTGTTTAACATTGCTGCCTCTTGTGAAGAACATTGATAAACATAACTAACAAGACTATAAGACGATAAATGCTCATTGATCCTTTGCAAGTGTATACTAAAGTCAATAACTTAACCAGGCTAATGGTTGTTCAATAATGAAATCATGTTATTGTAAATATTAATCTAGTGTACGCTCTAAGATAAGTAGAGCTCTGGTGATTGGGAATTCATGGATATATATGCTTTATATACGAGGTGTATGTAAATTTATCTAAATTATTATTAATTAAATCATGCCTAAATTTTCATCATCTGCCCTCTCGAAATTTTTCAAAAATGTTTCACGCCTCAAAGAAGATGATATTTTCACCTTATCGGCCATCACAAATCTCTAAAGTCCCTTGCCTTCTCCAATTTTTCACCATATATTTTTTCACTGATTTTACAGGAAAAAACTGGAAACTTCGAACTCACCTTTTCGTCTGATATCGTATCTCCGGTTCCCATAACCATCTCTGTCGTCCAAACCTTCCAGGCGTTCCCCGCCCTTTCCCCACTCCACCTCCACCCCCCTTCACCTCTCTCCACCTCCCATCTCCTCTTCGCCACTGCACTGCCTTGTGCACATACATATACTCACTCACGTAGACGCACTCACCGTATATCTTCTTATACCATCTCGTCATCTTTTGTTACCATCCCAGTCCACCCCAATGTGTTTAAATGCAAGGATCCAAAGTATGTCGAGTCAACCAGCGACTGCATTTCTCATGGTATTCATTTCGAATAGGGTGGAAATTATTCATTTTATATTTATTTTAGAATTTACTTCGAAAAAAACTGGTGAATAAATTTCTCCTGGTATCCATTCCGAATGAGGTGCTCTCTAGTTTTGCAGCTCATCATCATGATATTTTGAGTGACATTGTGGTTTACGAATGGGAGTTGGAGAGAACTCTTGATCGTATGTTGTAAAGTATTCGCATAGTTGATGGCAGTGGGCATCAGGAGTGGGCACTCGCTAAGGAGCTCGTTTGATCGGTACTTTAAGGTGACTGGGGTAACTGGATTGTGCTGAATGAAATCGGATCTCATTCAATGTTAGAACAGTGATATTGTTTCTGAAGGTTTTTTACACTAGGGACTAGGTTTAATATCACATGATACAATCAGTTTACTCGACTTTATGGCGGGCACTGCAAATATATTTCTACTCTCACAGTATATCAGCAAAATAGATGTGCAATTAAAAGGTCAAATACCGAATTCATTTTTCCCTCGCACAAACTGGGACTACAACGCAAAGGAAGGTTGTAACTGTCCAAGCAATATTCCGTCTCCTCTCTCATCCGCCTTTTTCTCGCATGTCGTATTATCGAAACCTCATTTTCTCGGTTGGTGCCCAAAGAATCCTTTCAATTGACTGTGTCATCCAGCAGATTAACACGTGGATGTATTAAGCGTCGTTATTCGCCAGCCGAAAATCGTATTAACATCTGACTATAGCAGACTCCAGTCAAAATTAACACTCTTGTCTTACCCTTAAAAAAGATTGGCAGGAATGTGCCGTAAGGTTCGTTGGCTCGTGAATAATTTTGGGCGGAGCACCTGATACTTTCTGGTGAAATGAAGACCGCGAGAAGCCGTTGGAAAATTATTAATCCAGCCAGCTATGGTGGATGTATAGTAGTGGTGTGATGTTAGAGTTGGGTAAGGCTTAGTATTCTATGTGGACGTAACCCATGATCGATATGTGATGGCTTCAAGTGAGAGACAACTGTGTACGTGTACCCGCTCGGCCTGCTCCTTGCGTCTTCGTTACGCTCTAGATATCTCCGAACTTGTGATGGTTTTTACCTTTGATGGTTTGGTATCATTTTGAGACATGATGACCTGATGAAGACAATCGTTGAAGGACAAGTGGACGTCTAGGACGGCAAAGGAAGGCCTCGTATGCGATATATATATAAATAACAAGTGATCAAAGATGTGAAAGAGAAGATATACGTAAATATGAAGAGATATGCTGATAGGAGAATTCGGTGGAGAGCTGTGTCAAACCAGTCTTAGGATTGTTGACTAATGGTGATGATGGTATCATTTTGCTCACATTGAAGAGGTCTTTCTTTGTGTTTACGGTTTCTATGCTGTGATTCAACTTTAATGTAATATTTTGGCTTCATAGTTAAATTTTGGACAAATTGTCACTTGCCACTCCACACGAATTTCACGGGAATGCTGAACTGTGTGCTAGCCAAATGGAATTTAAAACTCGTAGTTATTTTTATTTTGAGCACTCACTCGCCACCATTTGTCGATTAGATATATTAGATGGACAAATAGTGGCGAGCTACTATTAAAAAGCCCGACGAATGCCCGAAATTTGACTCATTTCCTACACCACGTGGCACAGAGGTGAGGGACGGGGGTGACGGAGGTGACTTCATGTGGTGTTATAATGATTGTTTACAGTGATTCCGGTACTTAATGAACACATAATGATGGAATCAGTGGCTTTTTAAGAAACACCTACCTTCCTGTGCGGAAGTCAGTGGCTGAAAAGTGTTTGGAGCACATTCGCATATTTGAACCAATTTTTAACTTCTTTCCTTTGGGACAAATTTTATTTGTCCAATGCAAAATAGCCTCTTGCCCTTGGGCACCATGTGGGACGATACTCCCGGACTTTAGCTATTGCTTTTACAGTATGGAACGATGAAATACTACACCATTTAGTAGCAATATTTTCGGGGATACTTTCAAATCAAATGATAGAGGACCAGGTATTTTGATTTCGGAATGCACCTCTCCTAGACAGGTTTTCTTTGACATGACTTGTCCTGTTAACGAGCCCTATCTGTCCCAACAGTTCACCTGTTGTACCACTGTCCTTCAGTACCGACAGATGGTGTCTGGCCATGGGCCCTACCGATCCATACCTTCTTCCGCCCCGAGCCAGTATGGTGGTTGCTGTTGTCCTCCATCAAATATATATTGTTGACTTCCGAGTCTATATCCGTCATGATCTGTATAGGCAGGGCCACTTCGCTCAGGACGTGTAGCACCTTGTGCTCGTCACTATGCTGGAGCGCCGCCTAGTTGCCACTGCATCACGGACGGTCTTGGGATAGCGTCTTCAAGATGCCGTTAGCCTCTACCTTTCAACTAAACCCCGTAGCAGTGTGTGGGGGCCAGTTTCAGGTCAGTACAGTACTAAAGGGCCTACACCTCCACACCATCTTGGCCCAAATTAGAATGCACTGAGAAGATTTAAGTATTACTCAGTGGAATACATTGGAATTATATTGCACGTTCTACTACAAATACTGCAGATTTTGAACTATTAAACGTAAAAAATAATTTTATTGGTACAGTTGTATTTACTCTGTCGATTATATATATAAACCAAAACGACTCCAAAATTTAAGTTCCTACAAGAATATTATCTATGCGAAAAACGACCAAAATCTGATTTAGCCTTGTGGCGTCCATTCCATCTTATTAGATGATCTGTCACGAAATAACGAATGAGGCATCGAATGGCGTGGCTGGTTGTGACATTTGTGCCCAAAAGTTTTACGTACGATGTAAGAGAGAAATGGTATGGGAATATTTCCTTGTAGTTGATTATGCATTAGCGTGTTTATTTATTTAATTCGTAATAATCAGCACTGTTTTAATTTCACATGTATCCTTATAAATAATTGGGCTGATGATTCTTAAATGTCGATCCACCTTGATTTGTTATATGAGAGTGGTGGGGAAGGAGATGCTCGTATATTGAATGCCAAGGATATCGCTTTGCAATTGTGGTACATTTCTAAACTGCCACGTGAACGGCGGTGAACTGCACATTAATTGCCATGTGAAAAAATTCACCTGGACCGGGAATTGGACCACGGTCCTTTGGCTTTCCGGGCCACTGTGCAGACCACTACGCTATCCAGGATCGGTAATTCACATGGCAATTTTACCGATCCTGGATAGCGTAGTAGTCTGCACAGTGGCCCGAAAAGCCAAAGGTCCGTGGTTCGTTCCCGGTCTAAGTGATTTTTTCTCATGGAAATTAATGTGAGCTTGGCGAGTTAAAAAAGATCCCCGGAGGATTTTGGCATCAGGAATTCCTATTTGACGTCAAGCCTGAGAAATAAAGCATGCCAAGTCGCACCAGTATTCTTTTGCCAAAAGTACGCAGTGTATAAAGTCTCTTCGGTGGGTTGAACTGAGGGACCCTTTCGCGAAGACCATCTCCGTGCGTGACTACCCTGCTCGCCTTTTCGCTCACCTGCCCCCACTCACGCCTGCGGCTCCTCTCGTACGCCTTTTCCGTAAGCTTCAGCTTACTCCAGTTGCATTCCCTTCCCTCCTCACTCACACTGTCCCGCGCTCATCCCCTCCCTCCCGCCCCGCTGCCAGTATCGCCGGCCCGCCACCTTCATCCTCTTCCCAGACCGCCCCCGCCGATTCTTCCCATCCGTCCTCCCTCCCTTTTCTTCTCCTCCACCTCGCAGGCGGCTCCTCGCCGGCCGTTCTCTGGGCCGCCGACATCCTCCCCTCAAGACCTCTGCCACGCATTCTGTTTTTTAACCCGAAAAAAATTCTCCGAAACCCCCTCACTCACCATCCCTTTCTCTCTCTTAGCCCTTCTTTGGGGTCCACATCTGTCCAAATGGCGTGAACAGAAAAGAGCCGACCCCTTTTCGACCATGGGATCACTGCTGCAACCCTTACTCCTTTCAACGTAGATCTCATCCTCCGTCTTCCAGCCATTGTCCACTTTTAGCATCCCCCTCCTATGGAATCTCGTTAATCCTTCGAAATTTTCCCTTATTCTGGACAATCCTTCCGTGCCAGAAATCTTGAGTCCTTCCTTTTAGTTGTGCTATCGAAAGTAGGTTTCCGCCACATTCCCAAAAAAATGGCACCAGCCGCCAATTTCTTATTTTCTTTCGTGCAGGGTTTTTTTATTGGTCCACTACTGATTTAATCCTATTTTTTGCGCTTCCTTACTCAGAAATTCTACTTCCTGTTAAGCTGATTCTTTTCTCAAAGTTTCTAACGAAATCTGTCGTTTTATTTCCCAAGCTATTTTCCTCCTGTTCCCAATCTAACATTTGCGCAGAATTCCAAATATTTCATTTTCACCTTGGACCAGATTCTTACCCACTTTGTATAAAGCTTTACTTAAATTTGATGAGAGTGCCCTTCGTAATTTGCTCACTTTGGGACATTTTTATATTTTATTTCTATCCAAACCGTTTTGTTGGGTTGAGTTTTTGTCTTGAAGTGTCTCGACCTATTCCTGAAATCCCATTCATTTTCATTTAGAAACAAATTAGTGGCTTAAATACATTTCAATATTTGCGTTATTTAATGTTTAGTGGGAAATAGATGGCTGGAATGTGGTGTTAGGAAGAAAATCGGAGTGACCATAAACTATATCAGTTTAAAAAATTTTAAGACGCGTATTTGATTATTTCACACACGTTTTCACGATAAATACGTCCGGTCAACAGACAGAGAATCTTTTACACCTCGAAAACGCTTAATCAATACTCTGCAAGTTCGTGGCCTTGAAATCAGATTACCGTTACATATTAAATGTCAACTTCTCACGGTAGACATGAAATAATCTTAAAGATGCTCCAGAAACCTAATTTATTATTTTTACATTTCAGTCAGTTGACATCGCAAGGTCTGCGGAGGTTTTAACCTTTATTTTTAATGACAGAATATTAATTCTGACCGGTCATTTACCGACTACCTCATTTGAAATTGGTGCCATGGAGAATATCTATCGTGTCCGGATTTCTTGTTCCTACTCATATATTGAACAAACTTTAAATAACATTACACTTTTGCAGCCCACGTCTTACAGGAGAATTATTTATTGCCAGTGTTGATTGCGTAAGTGCGATAGTTGATGATGAGATCATTTCATTCCCTTGTTTGCCTAACCTTCGTCATTTTTAAGTCCAATACGCTGCTTCCCATGCTCATGTCCTTTGCCCGTGAGTCGCCCGGCCTTACCCATCTTCCTCCTCCATCCGTCTCCCTTTTACTTTCTTAATCTCCGATTTCCCATCTCAGCTCGTCCTTGGTCCCTCACCATTTTACCTCCCGATCCCATCTTCCAAAAACTCTTGGTCCCTTTTCCTTTCTCAAACTACCCTTCATGGTTCATGTCCGACTCCAGGCTGACCCCTAGATTTTTTCATCATAGGCTACTTTTTTCTGCGCTTCCTAACCCTGTATTTTACTCGGATGTGAAATCTTTGAAAATCCCCTCTCATTTCTGGCTCTTAAAATTTCCGTAGGCACCCCTTCCTTGTACTCCTGTGTATAACTTTTTTGCTCTTCCTTTATTTCCAGCATAACTCTTCTTCGTCCTTAGATTCCAGTGTAGCTCGAAAATGTTTTTGCACTCCCTTATTTTTTCAGTTGTGCTCGGAAAGCTCAAATACAACATATTTACTGTACACCACGCTGAGAATAAAAATGCCCTGAAGTTACGCGGGAAAAAGAAGAGACTTCTATTACTCCTGGATAAACAAGAATGGATTAACAATGCAACCAGGATTAGGACGGAGATGCGCACTGCAATAGATTAATGATTGTTGTAAGTATATTTCAGTAAGCTTTTCCATAACTATAAACAGTTGACTGTGATCGATTTATATGATAGAATAATTTGAGATTTTATTTTGGTCATTAGAACATAGAATGTCGCCGAATATACTCTTTATAAGTTTTGGTCCTCAAATGTATTTTGAGGACCAAATATTTATATCCTTTTTTGCCTTAATTTTAGATTTTTCCCAAGAACGAAACTATGTGCAAATCTCTAACTATATGCAAACGTGTCGATTCTTTATTTGCACTGAACAATTATCATGAGAGCCGACAACTATATTGGCAATAAGTGTGCTTGCGTGAAGCTAATTCTCTCCACATCGATGAGAATTTCATTTAACGACGCCTTTGTAAAAATATAAATTTTAACTCTCCAATATCACCGAGACGAGTGATTTCCATTGAACTTAAACCTGTAAAATTCTTTCCGTGGGTCTAAATAGGCTAGTGTAGATGATTACTTGAAGCTTGTGATAAAAGTTATCAACAAAAAGGTCCTCTTCCGTTTACAAGTACCCTTGTGACCCTGTGTAAGTAATATTTTCACTTAATTATTTTTAGCGCATCCATGAAGAATTTTTGAGTGAGTACTCATCTATGCAAGTTACTTAGTTCAATCAGGTACCGGGAAAAATATGAATTGTCACATGCACTTATACATAAGTTGTTTTACATACTGTCATGCCACATCGCTAACTTCTCTCTTACGAGCTCAAATGGCAGTCCTGGCCCGTTTTATTCGCCAAGCAAGGTTCATTTTTTAAGCCGGTGTTGCATTTCTCTTTGGGAGCACGAAACTTTTTTTTTTTAATTCAACCTATGAACTCTGCTGGGGTTTCCGTTATGTTCCTTTCTCGCAGTTCTCTAGATACTTGTGTCCGGGTGAGTGACCGGTGTCCTATGCCAGGAGGTCTTTCGGACAGAAGAGCCCCTTTCTGGTTCTTTCCGATGGTCCGTCGGAAGAACTCTTCGGGAGATCATGTTCATACCTCTGAGACGGTTCGAAGCCGCTAAAGAGAGAAGCAAGGCGAGATAGACTTTTTTTGCCATCGGCTGTCTTACGAAGAGCGCTCCTTTCTATCTCCTTTCGGGTCCCTATTTTTTCCACGCTTCACCCAGTGCAACCTTCTTTACGACATCCCATCAAATCCCACCCATTCTGCCGCTTTTCACAAGGGCTAAAGGGGACAACCACGTCTGGGACAATTTTTGAGGAGCTGAAAAATTGGGTGCCCTTTAAATCGTTTGGCTTTTGTGTTGACCCTACTTTGAGTGTAGGTGACCGTAGATAGAGGACTGAGGACGAAAACCCAACCTCCGTCCTTTTCATTTATTTCCCATTCCTTTATTCCATCTCCTCTTAACCTCCCACCCACGTCATGAGACTCAGTTCCCAGTGTCGTGTCCAGTGTCCCCTTACTGTTCATTCGAGCACCTCTGTCCCTCGGGGAGGGACCTTGTCCCTCCACCCAATATAATCGTACTTTTTTAGCCTCTCAAGATGTTTGAATGCATGGTGCAATTCATTCTTCAATGGGAGATGGGCCTAAATACTTGGTTGCATCAAACAAAATTTTCCCTTGAAATTTTAAGACCCCAGTACGAATGGCTCATTAAGCATTTTAACAGCAATGATTACTTTTATAAGATAGGTACAGCAAGAAATTAACGTTGTATACGTGGTAAGATAAAGTTTCTTGGCTCGACGGTGTGATATAGCCTCAGCCTTTGGAGCACCTCAAATCCAAGACTACTAATGTAATTCCGCACTATCTTACCTAACTCAGTCCTTTGATGGATACACGACCCCGCGGTTTTTGGGTTACTAAGATGGCGATTTACCGACCTGACTACCACGTTTGCCATGAAGAATCGGAATTTGTGTCAGGTGCTCCAACTGTATCAATTAATTCAAAACTATGACTTTGGCTCGTTTACAGACTACTTGGATAATGCCGTCAGTGTGAAAATATTATATTTTGTTATCTCACTGGTTTTCCTTTTAGTGTGTAATTTAATTCGAAAAATTGATGATAAATCTCAATCTACGTAATACCCTGCAAGCCACCGTGAGGGTGTATAGCAGGGGGTGACGATCACCAATTGTGCGCTACTTACATGCAACTGACAGTTACAATGCTACTATTTCATAAAAATGTGGTACATATAAATGTCACGTGCTACTAAATGGTTAGTTTCTACATATTGACGCAGTGATTACTGGTTAGAATGGCTTTATTCAAATATCCCTAGCATGCATGGGATAGTAAATGCATCATGCCCAACAGACTGCACCAGCAATTTTTCACCTCTTTTGATATTCTGCCTATTGTTTTCTCTTATGATGCGCGAGAGAAATGACATTTTGAATCTATCTGGATGATAGTTTCTCTGTCTAATCTTATTTATCTGATCAAATAAAGCATACTACGCAGGGGTTCTTAATATATTTCTATTTCTCTTTTTAATATCTAGCTTTTTAATATCTTTTTAAATATCTTTTACTAGAATGCAAAATGATGAATTCTTTCCTTGATCATCATCTCAAAGAGGTTTCTTAACAAGCGTTTTACTGAAAGCTTGTCATTATGCAGCCTAATGAATAATGGCTTATGAAAAATGGATCCAATGAAACTAAAATTGCATGAAAAATTCCCAATGGAATGAACGACTGTGCGGAAAAAAGCTCCTATTATATTTTCATCCGTGTGTGTTTGTAGCCGTTACCTTGTTTCAATTGAGATTTCTGAGAAAAATTCGGTGTTTAGCTTGCCGTATGCGACGCCTCTTCCAAATTCAGACTCAGTTCATCCTATCAGTGCCCCAGTGTAACCCGTTTTGCCACTTTACCATTGTATGTTCCTTAGGAAGGAGAAAAAACATTATCAGCCTTCTATATGAAACTAGAATCACTGCAGTTGTAAATTCGCTATTACACTGGAATATGTCTATGAAAGTTATACTTGGTACTACTTGTAAGATATTCTTATTTGAAATAATTTTCGTTTTACTTCGCTTCATCAAGTGTACCGCGTGTTTTTAATAGCAATGTACTACGGCAAAAATGTGATGCTTTCTCAACAATTCTGGAGGCTTATTTAACTTTTAAACTTAAACCATTACCGTGCCCTAACGGAGGTATTTTATAAACTCTTAAGTAAACCTTCCACCGAATCTTATTATTATCACCGAATCTTAAAACTGAGGAGAAATAGTGACTGCACACAGCGTATGCTAAACTTCATGCGCATTATGAACGTTGATGAGCTCGTGAGGTAAGGAGGGGTTTTTCAGATTCAGTAACTTTTTTCTTTTGTAGAACGATTAAAAGTGAGGAATGCTGTGATAAAAATAATTAATGATGAATATGAAGTTTGACAGTAACGACAGCATGGAATGGATTTTTTTAAAGTTGGTGCATCTATTGTCATCTGCTTGCTACCGTTGACACCTCTCCGCCTGATAGCGATCTTCGTTTCCAAGGAAGGAGCGAGATATGAGTGGAGGACGTAGGACGTACGGTAAAGAACCGAATATATTCTGGGCTCTTGTGTGTGTCCCTTGGAGACTCTGTGGAGTATCCTATTTCTCTCAGAAACTTCCTCTTTTCTCCTCCCTCACTAGCTTTGCACGCCGAACTCTCTTTCATTTTGAGTCACCTTTCACAGTTTTTTCACCCTCTTGTGTTAAAAAAAAGAATCGAACGAACTCTTTTTACTTCTGTGAGTGGTTTGAGGGTGGCAGAAGTGAGTGAGGTCTGAGGGTGGGAAAATGGACGGTAGGATGACGGTAGGATGACGGGAGGGAGACTCCGCCCCTGTCTTACCTTCTTTCTTCAGCCATGCGAGAGACAAGCAAACCTCACATACTCTGTTTCTCAGTTCCCGGTTGTCTCCATAAAGTACACTTAGGTAGTTTTTGATTTAATGGATAGTTTTAGAGAGAATTCATCGATATTTATGCGCTCAGGGGCGAAGAAAGAAAAATGCCATTGTATATATGATATAAACTGTAGAACATTCGTTTGCGTGCTTTTTTTCCTTTCCGATCTTCTGGTGCTGTTAGATTGATGTATAGGCATCCGAGGACCTGATCATTTTCGGGCAGATTAACTATTTATTATTCAGTCTTTCTATGTATTTACTTTGGTAGATGACAAACTACAAAAAATTCCTTTTCGATTCAATCAGTCTACATCTACCATACACTCTGTAAGTTGTCGTTTCAGGAAATGGGCGGTATTTGGTGAATAATCTCCACTCAGGTACCGTATACATGTAACTGTGATATTAAGCATCATCTATTATTTCATCGGTCATCGTTCTCTATTCCATTTTCAAACGCTGCAATCCTAAGCCATATTTCTACGGTTCACTTTACGCCCTAATCCTTCATTCTATCTCGCATGTCATTTCTTTTTCAACTTTTTTCTGATCTCCTCCGCCTATTGCGGTCGTAATTAGTCCTTTATCCATAATTACTTGCTTACCGTAACGTAATTATTAGGTAAATGCTGTTTTGCCTAGTATTCATTCCAGCATATTTAGAGGTTCTTGCCATTGGATTAGAATTAATTTTGATAATTGTTAAAGTACTTTGTATTTATGGCAGTACTTTAAATTTTAATCATATTCATATCTAAATAATGGATGATGGGAATTGACCAAATAAAAATACCGTAATGAAATTCTGATTTGGGGGAATCACTCACTTACTTCCTTTCGTGACGATTTGAAATAATGAACGCCGTTTAAGTGCACGAATAATCCAAATCATTCACGTCATATTCGCATCTAACCGTAGAGCCCTGGAGACCGAACCTTTGATCAGTCCTTTTCTTTCATCACTTCACCTTTATTATTCCTCAGTCTCTCTGATAGTACGTTTCTTTAATTCTTACATCTCTACCTTTTGGTGCTTTAATCCTACCAATACCTTTAGCTTCTCGTCCTCTGCTCTCCTTCCTCTCATCATTTACCCGTCGAAATGTCTTCTATCTGCTTCCTTCCCATCCTTTCTTTTATGCCCCTTAGTTCATTCCCTCCTTCACGCTCTAATCATGTAATCCCTCGAGGTAGTCACTGCAATAATCTCCTTCTCCTTTCTCTTCTCCCCCTTTAATTTCTCCCCACCTCAACCATAGTGCACTTAATTCTTCTGAGAGTGGCGGCGGTAAAACAAGGAGAAAAAGTGCCACCGATCCTACCTTCATTCATCTGCCTTAAGCTCTATCGGCCGTCAGTGTCTTCTTATTCCTTTCCGCCTTAATGAACAGAGGTATATAATTGCCGTTTGCTTCCCCTCCCTTCACTCACGCTCCTCCTATCTTCTCCGGATATAGTACGCTTTCATAATCCCCCGTCATTCAGCCGACTGTCTCTCCAATCGTTCCCATCTTGCGACGGTCAAAGGGATATCTATCGTGGAAAAGTCCATTCTCATGCTGCTTCGTTGCCATGCCTATGTTAACTGAACACGTAAGTCTTTTTTGTTTGCTCCCAGCGTTACATCACTGATTTAGGAATTGAATTTTTTCGAGTCTCCCATTTACGTTTTTGTGCTGTTTACTTATCTTATTAAACACGATATTTTCTTGTGATAGGTGTGTGCCAACTTTTGCAATGATTTTATTGATGAACATATCTTGCGTTTTATGAGATCAATGCTACTCATTAGTTACAGCATTTCGAACCAGTCTCATACTCTATTAGAGATCTTCTCTGATACATAGATGATGCGTTTAGGTTAATTCAAATATTTTAGGTATTATACTTGGAAGTTAATATGAGAAGGTATTCGTTTAAAAAAAGAAAACTAGCAGTTCGGATGTAGCATAAAAATGCTGGATGGTTCTAAAATGAATTATATCAAAATCACATTTTTTATTTTTATGCAGAATTAATAACAATTAATAATAATTGTAGATAATGAGACCGTATGATTGATAAAGCCCTATACCTATCCAAATTAATTGAAGAATTATAGCAGGAAGAACTCTTATATTAGAAGATCGTATGTTGAAGTACATACTGCACATGCAAAAATGATCTCGTACAGAAACTAAAGATATTCTATAGACGCAGTTAGTGTGAATTATCCCTTGCGTTCTAATGTAGGTTGGAAAAAAACAAATATTTAAGGTGTATGTAGGGAAGTTTTAAGCGGAATTTTCTCCACCCACCAAAATTATAATTCTTACCTGAGTAGGTATATATGTATAATGCAGCTTTAAAATTTCTTGAACACCTGTTTGTAACTGAATGTACAATGTATGAGTATTGTTGCTTTTAAACATCTCCTTGTATATTCTCCGTGTTATTATAATATTTATGTAAGCCTAGTGCTTTTTTATTTCACATGATGATAGTTTGTAAATGGAAACAGAATTACATTTGGGGATGCTCTGTTTTCTTGGAGAATTTAGTTGAAACGATAATGTATAGTTATTAAAACGAGGATTGTTTACTATAGGGAAAGATATGCATGGTTCCGTCACTCATTTTCTCACACTCTAATGGTGGCCTGTAGGGTACTATATAGATACGAGCACTATATACGTACGAATGAAACGACATTGATTTGATTTCTTACCTTTGACCCATATGTATATGTGGCCCGACCAAACGTTATCATCGGAGCCCTCCTGTTATTGCTATACTTTTGCCGAGGCGAGGCCTTGCCTTCTTGCCGAGGCGAGGAATCTGAGAACAAGTATTTTTTAAATAGTTGATTATGAAAATTATGCGGGGAACCAAAGTATATGTAAAATGGTGGTTTATTATTAGGTTATGACGAAATTTAAAAGGAGTTAATTTGATGAAAAATAAGACAAGTTGCATTTCAAACTAACGGAATATTGGTGAATAATGGTTTTAGGGCGATGGTCTCTATTATCTTTCAGATACACGTTACACATTGCTCTTAAAACCAAAACTGATATTTTTTTTCCAAGCTGCTGTATGTTATGACTTAAACGCAAATCTCAGCAAATTCTGTACCATGATTCATGAAACGATTTCCATATAAAATGGACATGAGCCAAATTATAGCAACATATCCTGATGAGTACATTTATACTTCTTTGTTTCACCTAAGCTATTTATGGGCAATTTTCACGTTATTTCCCGCACTAGAAGGGGTAAGTTTCCCATTTCAGCGCTTCTCCATGTGTATAATTTAGACAACGCCTACTTGTCCATTTATTATTTTCCGAGACCTCCGCCCGTGTCGTGAGCAGACGTCGAAAGAAGTGAAACAACACGGGGCGTTTAGGACGGCAAAAGAGAGAAAGTTTTTGACCTGATGTCTATAATTGCTATCGATAAGGGTCACATGGTTGCGAAACCTTTTGTGATGGCGAGACGCGGATGAACCTGCGAATAACCTATTATGATCATCCGGCGTTGTATCCCATGTAGTGAAGCTCTCTCTGATCTTTCGAAATTCAGTCATTTGAAATACCATTATCAAGCGGGCACAAACCGTTGCAGGGGAAGAGACGAAAGTGATCAAAGTTTTCGTTTAGGCTCAGAATACTTGGTAATCTGATATGATGTCTTATCTTGTCACAACTCATATTATCGTTCCCGTAAGTTCATTTTTTAAACCAATGACGCACAATTTTTTCAAATGGGGTAGTCATCGAAGTAATGATCCGAAGTACTGATGAACAGAATATCCTAACACGGCACCGAAATATACTTTTTATTGATAAAAAGTTCCTTATTTACGCCATTACAATGAAATAATAAGACGTATATTTAGCATGATGGAAGTTCTATTATACACATTTCTTATTTTACGATGTTTTGTCGCCTTCCTTCAGCCTGAACACCAATAGAAGTTAACTATCAATCGACCATTTCTATGCCTCTACATTTATGTCCTTGCTATTATATTAGTATATATTATAGTTGCCTCTACATTAGTACCTATATTATTTTTACGAGAGTTGCGCCATTCAGAATGATGCTAGTTGGAGATAGGAAGGTGTAACACATGCAAATTCAATGTATTCCTTTTGTGGTATTAGTCTTTAAGGCTGCAATCGATGGAGTATTATCTACCCATATGATTGTATGCACTCGCAGAAAGATGCATGACTGGTATATTATTCATCTTCTGCCACACTTCCTTGAAGTGACTTGCAGGGTATAATGTAGATGTTGATATTCGCTGTATTAGTTTCTGCACTTGACGGGTGATAACTGTAGCTATAAGCAAAAGTTAACATATGATAATCAGAAGTATTCCTCTTACGTATAAATGAAAGATTGTAGTAACAGAGTATACCTTAGTGCTTAACTTAAAATATTCTTACCTGTACTTATGTATAGATAGGGCTAGATATAGTCCTCTACTAAGGTAAAATTGTATTACAGGGCTTCTAAGTTTTTCCAGTAAAAAAGTTTTTCCAGAAAGCTTCACCTTTGATTCTTGCGCTTAAGTATCATTATTCAGTGGTATTTTTTTCTCGCATTAAAAGTCCATTTGATTATGGTGAATCAAATCAAGTCGTATGCCGGTGGCGACTAATTTCTACATTATAAATATGTTTGTTCTTATTTAGTCGATCCCTACCAACTGGAGCTGACTTTTATTTTCAAATTTAATCCTAATATCCACGGGCTGAGACACCAAAGGTTGATGTAATTAATTAAGCAACCAAAAATGAAACTGTTATTACCCAAGCTTACTGATAGTGGCATTGATGGAAACGATTTAATTAGCGAAAAAGTTGGCATTTTTTCCTCTTCCCGCTTCATTCAAATCTCCTTTTAAAAAGTCCACAGCGAAACAGGAGAGTGGAACGTAATAATTTTAAAGCATAAAATTTTATCCATATCATCTCCCTCTGCTTTGAATGTCCGCATTCTCATCCATCGGCTTCATCTCATCCCTCCCCTTACGATCCCATTGGAATTTTTTTTATTAATCTCCCAGCTAACAGGTCGGGCGGGAGCTCCGGGCACATGCGTAGCCCTGCTTCACGGGGCATTTCCCTTCTCATCCCATTGTGTTACCGGCTCTTTTGCGCTCCCCTCTTCCCTGGCTCATATGACCCAACCCTTGAGCCATTGTCAGTTGGTCGCTCAGGGCGGGGATATATCTGACCCCCGAGGGGTCGTTAGGGCACCACCCAGACGGATGAGTCGGGACAGGGAGGATGTCCTTGAGGAAATCGAGTCCGCTGGGGTCACCTGACATCCACAAAAAACATCAAGGCATGAAAAAGATTGAGGCCACTGCGGGATGAAAAAATCGCTGGCATTCGGATGTCATACCTGTTTCACACATACGTCGTGTTTGTAAGCGAAAAGTAGGGAGCGTACTAGCCAATGTGGATTATGAAAAAATGTTGGTGAAAAAATATGATCCATATGCAAAAAAGGGAGTATCGGAAGTAGGATCTTAAATCTGCCTTTTTTTGCTGCGAATAGGAACAATAGTCCCAATCTGTCCTCTATTTGCCCCATCCCTCATGCGCTCATCTACTTCGTATAAAAATCTCCTACCATTGCGGTTTGAATTTTTTACATGGCATAATGCTTTTTTTAGTGTTTTTCTTCTGTTCAACGTTCTGTCAGGCGCTTCGAAAGCCTCTAAAAAATCATTGCTGGCCTTTTTTCTCCCTTTGACCGTCATCCTTGTGTCACTCGGTAAACGGTGTGCAACTTGTGTCTTTTGCGTCTTTTTATTCATGCCAACAACATGGATCCAAAATACGATATCTTAATGCTCTTCCTTCTTGCCATCCAACTGCTTATGAGTCTTTTTATTATTTGACTCAGCTTTCTGTGTCATTTTTTAAATAATTTAATGACGAAACCACTTCCGCCGTTGCTTGCTCACATTTGGGTTAATAGTACTTTCACTTCCTGTTTTGAGGTTGGTTTCCCTTTCTGCTTTGAGGTAGGGAGATTTTTTGGTGAATGACTTGGAGGTGATCTTTTTATTAATTACCTCTTCCAGCTACTTCCATTTGCCTATTTTTGACTTTATCACTCTAAAAAAAACCTACCACATTCTTTGGGAAAACTAGTGTGAAGAGTGATATTGTTTTGTACATGAGTTTAAGAAGAAAACATCCATTGCGTTATAGCCTGTTAACGCAATATTTACTTAATTTTGAAGCTCGTAGTTTCCAGTTTTTTAGTAGAGATTTTAATGTTGTACATAATCTTTTTTCTGAAAGATCTACTGTGAATATCCCCCTAAAATAATGAAGCTGTAATGGAAGCTATAATTAGGATAATTATTGACGCAAAATATTTTTGCTAGACTTTGTTTAATTATAACTTGATGCTGTGAATGAAATATTTACTATATCTGTTTATCCGTTTATGATTTTAGTTTCTAGTGTTGTTCTCGAAAAAGTAAATACCAGCTGATGTACTGTGGTGCTTCACGGGCACAAGCCGTTTATTATTTGAAGCTGGCGTAACCTTGTGGATCAATGAGCACTCCAGCAGAAGTTAAGCAGTTCTTTTCTGGATAGATGCCATCTTTTTAAACTTTTTTGGTACTTTCATCCTTTGAAGATGAGAAGCAGTTGGAGTATGGGGTGCAGTTGGACTACTTCGGACAGGGTTCATGATTGAGCCTCAATGACTATCTCTAGATACTTTTATCTGTTTATTTCTATCTCAGAAAAAACAAAGCAGAGGAAATTATGGCATTTATAAAACTTCCTGGTTACGAAATTCCTCATGTTTGATGTTTCAACGACAACGAATGTCTTTTTTTTTCACGCTTCTGAAATTCAAAACGCAAATTAGCCGAAGTCATTTAGACTGGTCGTTGGGATTTAAAATGAGTGTAAGAATTATCTAGCGACGATATTCTTCATAATTTACCTATGGTGTCAAATCTCTATTTCTTATGTCACCTACCTAAGCTTTTGAACCGAACAGTAAAGTAAAGTAAGACAAGCAAACACCAAAAAAGGATTTTCTCCCTCTCTCTTTAAATAGATCTACGTTTAGTAACAAGTAGCCCAATTTTCCAATCAGATATTTTCGCTCCATTTTGTTGCGACGTTTACTTTTATTGATCCTTACTAATTTAATTAAGGAGACCAAATTGTGAGTTTAACCCTAATTAATAACGCGGTTCTTACAATTAATCGTTGACGAGCTTTGTGGAATAATGACGCAAAGGAGTTGAAACTGGTAGAGGAAAATTAAATAAGGGTGGCAAACTACCAAGTTTTTTAGTGCATTCGTGACAAGGTCCATGTTACTCCGGCTCCAGATCTGTAGTTTTCTAATTCTCCACCATGCCAAGTTTTAAACCTCCGTACTACGCACATAGAAGAATTATACGTAAGTCTATAGAAGTGGTAAGATGCTTTCCACTTTTAGGGTCCAGTTACGATTTTTGGAAGATGTTTCTTTATAATCAGCTCTTAGATGCCGTGTGGAGGGAATTCAAATTTCAGAGCTTTGTCGGTTGGATGCCTTGTAAACTAATTGGACCACTTTGTGTCTTTTTGGAGAGGTGGTTAATTCCAACAATGAGTTTCTCTCTACATTTGTTTCTTTTCCAATCTCATATCACTCCATACAGTCTGGGGGTGCCGTTCAGAGCGGTAGGGGCTGGAATCCGCTGCTGATAAATTTGCAAACAAACGTTTTATTTGAACTTCCTATATGGCGATTATTAGGGAACGCAACACCATTCGTGCGTTAGGTATATACAACCTGTACTCTTACAGTGTACTTACTGCGTACGATGCAATTTTACGCTAAGTAGAATTGCACCTAAATAATGAACTGAATGAACAACCTGCTAGGGGTGGGAAAATCCGCCATATCGTAGTAATAGTTGCTAACAGCTACCCCTAACCCGAATTATTAGTTGGAAAATAGCAGTAAATTTTAGCAACTGCTAATCGTAGCGGAGTCGTGGAAAAACAATTCATTTGTAAGTGCTGATCGACTACGCCCAATTAGCATTCGATATCAAACCTGCCACGAAGCTACCCTGGTAAACTCTAAGAGGTATGGCGTGAATTCTAAATCGTATTTTTTTTCGCTTTCAGTTTTATACGAATTACATAATCACTTACAAATCAAATATAAATACATATATCAAATATTTTTAAAAACTTTGGGTGGAACCTGGAAACATTGTGTGCTAGAGATTTGGCCAATTTTGGCACGCGCAGTCAAAAAGATTGCCCTCCCCTGGAATAGAGTAGGTATTCCTCCGAGTGATACAGTGTGGGCTCTTTGTAAGTAAAGGGTCGACCCCTTTACTTACAAACTGCTGTTATCAACTGAATCGACACGCTGTCGCCACCCGGAGGCCGGAACAATCCTGACGCTCGACACTCTAATAGTTAGAAGTGATTGTGTAATGATGCATGCTATTTAAATTACCTGACACTGTTCTTACGCTCTCCTCTCCTACTACAACGAAAATCAACTCCTTCACGGTGCATGCGATCTCCTCTCCTGCTAGAGTAAAAATCAGCTGCCTCACAGCGAATGCAGTCACCTCCCCTGCAAAACTCAACTGCTAAATCATCTGCTTCTGCTATTATCAACTACTTCTCGATGAATACGCTCTCTTCTCTAGCTAATTATTAGCAGGAGTGTACCGAGTGGCATTGCCTCGTGGAATAATAAGTGTAGTTCAAGCTTTTGCAGGTGGGGCTAGGAGGGGTGACAAGCATAGTGTAAAAGGAGGTAGAAAACTTAGCAGCTATTTTTTTCCTGACGTTAGCAGTTGATATTTGCTAATTCATGATAGTGGATGAAAATAGCAGGTTGCGAATTAGCAACCCATCCCTAAAATCTACTAAGGTGTGAATAGTAAAACAATAATTTTCAAGTTTTAATACTCGGAAACTTCAGTTTTAAGCTGTTATCCACTAAGTGTGTGGATTCTAAATTCTCTTTCTGTCCTCCGATATTAAAACAGCATTAATCTACTAACCATAAGAAAACCTCATTGTGTTTAAGATTTTCTTATGGTTTCTGTCAATGTACTCTGCTCGGAAATATTTTAAAATTGGAATATTATCTAACCACCTCCTTAACGAATATTTTAAAACAAAAGGAACCTTTACATAAATAAGGCTATTTGATAAGAATGATTCTGAGTCTCATGACGCAACATTTCACTGGAGTATTTAATTTTATCTAGGATAACTTACTCTGGTTCACAAATTAGTTTTGAATTATGCCATTCAATATAAATTCTCCTTTTCATTCCACTTACGGAATTTATTCACTTCAAGTTAGTTCGTTAGTTATTCAAAGGAGGTGACCGACAGCCGAGGTAATTTGCGTTGGCATTAGCCTACTCATAACGACAGGCGCCAAGGGGACCACGGCTTAACGTCCCATCCGACGGACGAAGTACTGAACCTGAAATGCCCTCCACTAGACACTTAAGTAAGGACCGGTTTGCCACTGCCGGGAATCGAACCCGGGCCCTAGGGATGGGAGGCCAGTACTCTAGCCACCACAACCCGATCCCCTTAGGCAGGTATATACTTCCTTCTGTCATATTTATACAGACCAGTAGGAGATATAATATAATTTTTTGCTATAAAATTTGCCTTCCTTTTTTATTTTCATTGTGGAAATAAATGTGTTTTAAAAGATGCTTTTTCCTATTCCTATTTCTCTTCCGTACATCCGTTGTCATTCTTCAGTGTATTTTTAAGAAATATTAAAGTTTTCTCGACCTAAGGATTTGAAGACTTGCCATTTTCTTAAATCTGCAAAATGAACATTTGAAAACTTCGTCAGGAAGCTGAACGGGCCCATACCTTCCCTCGTGTAGTGTCTGGATGGTCGTTGTCAACGAATGACAACCCGTAATCTGTCCTTATACCCTTCATCACCTTATTCCCGAGCTTCTGCTCAAAAGGACGTTAGCATGGGTGAACGGTCGGGTGGGAAGAATCTTCCGCCGCTTCATTTGGTTCAGCCGAAATCTATCGGAGCGAGGAAGGATGCAGGGCGAGTTGGTGGAAAGGGTTGACGGCAGGAAAAAAGGGGGGCGAGGGGAAGGAGAGAGAGTTGAATGGTGAAGGCGTATAAACTTGAGGGAGTGAATAGGCATAGGCGGGTCTTCAATGATAGTGTGGAGAGGCAGGAAGTGTTGAGAAATCCGTAGTCGTACGTTGGTGGAGGGTGCCATCGCGATACAACATATCGCATAATGGTTCCGTTGGAAATTCGGGTTCCCCGGCGGGAGGTCTAAAAATATAAAAGGCCCTCGCTTTGAGAGGAGGTTTTAAGAAATGATGAGTCGGCAAGAAGGACAGGAGTCAATGGAGGAGGGTTTCCTTCACTGATAAAAACGCATTTTTTTCGGCATTAAAGGGTTAAGTAGGGAAGGATAGGCGGCAGGAATTAACAACCATCTCATCTTCAGAATTCACGTCTGAATCCTTAACCGTGGGGATTTTTTTAACCCCTGTTCTTTACCCCACTCTCAATCGACTATCGATTTTCTCGGGCGTGTATTGGGAAATAATGAGGCACGTAGGTCATTCTGGGGATTGGCCTCCTGTAAAGACGCGGAAAACGTGGAGGAGGATGGGCTAAAATGGGGAAAGGGATAGTTTCCCGACCTCGACAAAGGTGAGCGTTCTCCCTGGGGAGCGTTAAGATCCATGCGATCGTCGCTGCAAGGCGAAAGAAAGCGTCCATGTGGTTATTTTGGCATTAGGGCGATTTAGCGGCTCACGAGGCTTAACCGATTCGGGCGTGTCTCTTTTCTTCAGGATCTGCACGATCCTCTGCAAGAGGCGAGAAGAAAAAGACGGAGCCGAGAGACCGAAAGGTGTTCCATCCTGCGCCAAGGTTCGAGTTCTGGCGAATAGGCTCGGTTTGAGTCTTTCATCTCGTATACGCTAGGACTGGGGGGTAAAAGAAGAGGTTCGACATCATCATAATCTCTGGGAGGAAAGGTCATCAATGGGAAATTGGTTTTCGGAGATTTGGAGTTTAAATGCACGATGTAACTCATGTTTTATGGGAAGCACTTACGGGATTGTCCAGTCACACATCAATGACTTCGTTTCGTGGCGGTCACAGTTTCCTGATGCTTGTAGGAATCTGTTGGTGAGGTCAAAATTTGAAACGGAGCTCCTATTGTGGAAAATGATTAGAATAGTTTGATATATGATTAGCATTGGCCTAATACTATTATTATACTTTTAGGTATTTCACTTTGAGAAATACTTTTGGGATTTCAATTCTTGTGCACTAAGAGACATGAAGTTTTAGGAATCAGAATAATCAGTAAAGGGTAAAACTAGAAGGAAATGATCATTAGAATATATCCAGCTGTGAAAACTTGCTACGCCGCAATGCGTCTAAAAACAGCAGCTTAAAGATTGTAAAGAAACATTACATTAGAGCACGGAAAACGCAATACAACGCAATACGTCTAAAAACAGTAGCTTAAATCTTATAACGGAACATTACATTACAGCAGGGGTCTCTAAAGTCTTCAGCCCAAGGGCCGCATTAGCTATTAAACAAAAGTTTGGGGCCCAAATAAAAATGAATCAAAACTTAGATGTTGTTTTTAATTAGTTATTTAATATTATTTTATTTAGTTATTATTTAATAACTCATTGATATACTACACGTGAACACCTATATTTGTGGGAATGGTAAAATTGTTTCCTGGATGCCAATTTAGCAGACATTTCTGGCGTTAGATTTGATGTCCCTAACATCAACCGTGACCGGAGACTATCATCAGACAAGTTTGTTCTCAAATTGTTCTTCACGTATTTCATTCTTGAAAATGTTTGTTCACACAAGTATGTTGTTCCAAATATTTAAAGGTACCTTGATGCAAAAGTTTTGACATTAGGAAACTTCCTTGGGCCAAAACTGGTAAAAACCCTCCAGCCCTTCTTTGAACTTGTCCCTGAGGAGGTCATTTGCTTGCAACTCAATGACCTCCGGCTGCAGTTCATCTGGGCAAATGGCCACATCTGCTTCAAATGGGTTTTGAAACAGTTCACTTTTTCTGTCTTTGAATTCAAGCCAGAAAACCACTCCTGACACTGCAGCTGGAGGTTTTATGATGATCTCGCATGCAAATGACTTGGGAACTCAGCTGTTGCTTCAGTCATGAAGATCATGCACTGCTTAAAGTGCATCAAGTTGTTGGCCTGTGCTTGTTCCAAAAACAAGAAAAGTTTAGATCTGAAGGCCTTTAGGTGGGTGTATAGATCATAAACTAGATTTTTCTCTCCTTGTAGTTTTAGTTTAAGAAAATTTAAATGACTAGTTATGTCTGCAGCAAAGGCCAACTACCATACCCACTCTTCATCAGACAGTAATGGCTGTGGCTTGCCTTTACTTTCCAGGAAGTCACCTATTTCCTTTCTTAATTCAAATACTCTGCTCAGTAACTTTCTCACAACTTAGCCATCTTACTGCTGTGTACTATGGTAAATCATGCGATTCTGTATCTGTATCTTTCAACATGTCTCTGAACCTTCTATGGTTGTGCCCATGTGACTTTATTAAATTCGTTATCTTCACCACAGGATTCAGTACACCGCTAATGTCCACATATTTAGCACACAAAGCTTGCTTGTGAATATTACACCGTGGGAACATTGGCTGTGGAATGTTTTTCTCTTTACACATCTGCTTCACTTGTCTAACCAAGACTTTCTTTATGCCACTCATGTTCTTTCCTCCATCAACAGTCAGGCAACTGAGGTTAGTCCTGTCCAAGTTATAATCAATAAATGTTTTTTTCAATTCATTGAATATATCCTCTCTATTAACAGTGCCATACATGCTATGTAGGGAAACCAGCTCTTGGGTTATGTTCATGTCTTCATCCACACCTGTAATGAGCACAAGCAGCTGAGAGATGGAAGAGCTGTCCATCGATTCATCCATTGCTATTGAAAAATGGCGAAACTTGCTGGTATTTCTCGCTATTTTTGTCACAATGTTTTCAACAATGTCTGCAGCTCAGCGGGAAATAGTATTTGCACCCATAGCTACAATTTTAAATTGTTTCGACTTTTCTGGGCTAACATAAGTCCCTCAGGCACCTCCAGCAAACATTCCTTCACTACTTCACCAACTGTCAACGGTTTGCCACTTTTATCCAGGACGTAGGCAACTTTATAATTGGACCTAGTTAAGGATTCATTTTCCTTTGAGGATTTACTGAACAATGTCCCCTGAGTTGTGAGTTGATTTTGTAATTAAGAAAATTTTTCGGCACGGACTCTACCCTCCTAGTGTGCATATTTCTCTTGATGTCTGCTTCGATAATGATGACGCAGGTTGTATTATTTCATCACAGCCGCGGTTTCGTTGCAAATCACACACAATGCTTTATCGCCGGATTTGATGAAGAAGTATTTCAATTTACATTCTTGTTGAAATTGCCGACACTCATCATCTATTTTTCTTTTCCCCTTCTCGGCCATCGTTGGGCACTAAAATAAAGTGACTTCAACATCAGTAAATAGTGAATTTGAAAGTATCTTGCACACGATATAGCTCGAAAAACCTGATTATGCGAACTGATTTCGTCGCAATTATATATCCAAATGATCCGAAACAATTTTTAAAAATTCTTATGATTTCTTAAGTTAAACTTACCTGAATATAATCTGCAAATATTGAACGTATGGTAGAGAGATTGTTGTTTTAATGTTCCCTTTTCAGAATAATCGGAAAATTCATGTTTAAAAAATGACGATACCAATACTTTATACACACTGGTAAGTAATTACGTGAAGAAAATTATCACTAAATAAAATGGAGTGCAACATGTTTCGCATTAGACGCTAACTAGCACTAACCCCTCTTCATCGCCGCAGTCAACCTCAACTGACAAACTGAGATCAAAATAATATAGCCTTGAACAAGCAGCAAACCATTTAAAAACACTTTTCCCTCGACGATTGTCTTCATCAGGCCATCGTGTCTCAAGATATGGCCGACTAAGTTATCCCGCCTTCTTCTTAGAGTTTTCAGAAGGCTTATCTTTTCTCCCACTCTTCTTAAGACTTCTTCGTTTTTCACTCGGTCGATCCATTTAATCTTCAGCATTCTTCTGTAGCACCACATTAAGAATGCTTCTACCCTTTTCTTTTCCGCTGCTGTCATTGTCCATGCCCCAATGCCATAGAGAAACACGCTCCAGGTATATGTTCCGATAAACTGTTTCCTTACTTCTACGATCGTATTTCCAGCTGTAAGTAGATTCTTCTTTTGATAGAATGCTCTCTTTGCCTGGGCTATTCTACTAACTATTTCTTTCTTGCTTCGTCTGCCGTTGGTTACGCGGCTTCCTAGGTGACAGAACTCTTTCACCTCTTCAAGTTTTTGTTTTCCTAGTTTGACATTGGTTTTGGCCTCTTCTTTCTTGCTGCACAACATTATCTTAGTTTTCTTCTTATTGATCTTCAGCTGATGTATGGCCATTGTCCTTTCCATGGCTACTAGAATATTGTTCAGATCCCTCTCTGTCTCTGATATAATTGCTATGTCATTAGCGAATTGCAAAATGCTTATTTTTTCTCCGTGAATAGTCACTCCGGAAGACTACTCTTTGATTTCATTGATGGCTCTCTCGATGTAACATTCAAAATTACGGGAGACAGTGCACAGCCTTGTCTCAATCCTTTCCTTATTCATGCATTTCCACTGCTGGGTCCAGATTTAATCACAGCTACTAGGATTTTGTACAGACTGTGTATAATTCTTCGGTCATTGTAGGACACTCTAATTCCCTTCAGAGTTCCAAGCATTGAATCCCAATCCACGTTGTCAAAAGCCTTCTCTAAGTCCACAAATGCAATGAATGTCGGTTTGTTCTTGTCCATTCTCTACTCTGTGATCAGTCTAAGGGCCAATATTGCTTCCCTTGTACCCTTACTTTTCCTGAATCCGAATTGATCTTCATCCAGGAACTCCTCTGCTTTTCGTTCTATTCTTCTGTAGATGATCCTCGTCAGTATCTTTGATGCATGTGTCGTCAGGCTTATAGTCCTAATATATTCGCATTTCTCCGCTCTATTTTTCTTGAGAATAGTAATGATGATGTTTTTCTCGATGTTCCTTGGAATTTCTCCTATTAAGTACACTGTAAAAAGTTGATCTGATTTTCAGTGCGATCTGAATTTAAGCGCTGTCTGGTTGTAAGGCAGGAACACGGATTCAAGGTGCGGAAGAGGCAGGAACATGGATGGTTGGTGCAGGAGCAGTTAAGCAGGAAGCAGAGGGAGCAGGATTCTGGATGGTCTGATTTTCAGTCGTTCACCTGCCTTAATTTTAGACAAGATAATACTGCTGAAATTCAACATACCCTGTCTTAAAATTGTTGCATCTGAAATTCAGATCGCTTTTGTACCTTAAAATCAGATTTACTTTTTACAGTGTACATGTTGAAGATGGTTTTGTAAAGACGAGTTAATGTCTTCTCTCCTGCATTTTTAATTAGTTCTGCAGGGACATCATCAATACCAGAAGCCTTATTTATCCGAAGGTCCCTTTCTGCATTGCCGAATTCCGATCTTAATATTGATACTCCCATATCATCCTTATCCTCTTCGCTTTCCTCTTCAATAGCTTTGTCCTGAGATTTTTCCGTGGTATAATTCTTCCAGATATTCTTTCCATCTCTTCACTTTGTCCTCGTTTTCAAAAAAAATTTTTCCATTCTTGTCCCTAATGGCATTGCATCTTGCGCTTCGGTCCTTGAAGTGATTCCTCACTATCCTGGGGGCAGTGTCCACCTTTTCAAGTGTAAGGTTGCTTTGTACATCTTGGCATATACTCTTCATCCACATATCTCTAGCTTTCCTTGCTTTGCGACTTATTTCGTTCCTTATTCTTTTGTAGCAAAGTTTTTCTTCTTCAGTTTTCTCATTCATTATCTTTCTTCTTTCATCAATCAAGTCTAAGACTTCCTCCATGATCCATGTCTTCTTCTTGGCAATTTTTCTTCTTCCAAGAACTTCTTTTGCGGCTTCCTGTATTCCACATTTAATGTTTTCCCAGCGCTCTTCCACGAACTTCTCATTCAGGTTCTCTCCTATATTGTTTCCCACTGTTTTTTGAAATGCCAGCTTATGTGGAGCCTCCTTTAATTTTTCTGCTTGCCATATATTTTCTTTGTTTTCTTCAATATCTTGAACTTTAGATGGCATTTCATCATCACTAAATTATGGTCACTGTCGATGTCTGCCCTAGGGTAGCTTTTGCAGTCCTTAACTTGGTTCATAAATCTTTGCTTCACTAAAATGTAGTCTAGTTGACAATTTTTTTTGTGTCCTAGCATTTTCCACGTGTATCTTCTTCGGTTGTGATTAAAAAAAATGTTTTAGCGACCACTAACTTATGTTGTGTGCAGAACTTCATCAGTCTTTCTCCTCTTTCGTTTCCGTTTCCCAACCCGTAATTTCCAGTTATTCTTTCATTATGACCTTCGCCGACGATAACGTTCCAGTCTCCTAAGATAGTTAGGTTTTCTTCTCCTCTTACCTGTTTTATAACTTCCGTGATATTTTCGAAAACGTCTTTCACTTCTTCATCTTCATAGTCCGTCGTAGACATGTAAACCTGCACCACTACGGTATCTACAGGTTTGGTTTCGATCTTCACCATTATTATCCTTTCATTGTACTGCAGGAAGCTCTTCACACGCATTTCGGCTCGCTTTCTGAGTATGATCCCTACTCCAGCATTCCATTTAATGATCCCGTATGTATAATCCTGTAGCTTTCACTGCCAAAGTCTCCTTCTTAGGGCCACTTCATTTCGCTGATTCCTAATACGTCGAGGTCCATTCTTTGCATTTCCACCTTCAGGTTCTCCAGTCTTCCACAGGTCCGAAGCGATCTCACGTTCCATGTTCCTACCATAAAAAGTTTATCACATTTGACTGATGTACTCTCTCGGGTAGTCCCCGCCCCGAGATCCGAATGGGGGACTATTTTACCTCCCGAATGTTTTGCTCGAGAGGGCTCTATAACGTCTTGATAAGAAAGAAAAGAGTGGAGTAGCTGCGACTCCTCGGGATATTAATGTGGTGGTTTCCCCTTGACTTCCACATCGCAGTACTACAGCCGTTAAAGTAAATGTTACCAGTCTGTAGTGAAATGAGTGTCACTGTACCGACCACTGTGGTCTCCACCTTCACTCATGTGAAGAAGAGCTGCTTCCCTCTCCTCCGGGTGATGAGAAGCGTAATTATTGGCGGCCTCCTGTCGCCAAGTCACGGCATCTTCACAGGTTCTGTATTATTTAGAGACCTGCCTTACCCAGGGATAGACCAATACCCCCTCGGAATGCCGTCGCTTTTTGCCCACGACTGCTTATTCGACGAGTAAACTCGCTTATCTCGCAGCTAACCTCTATATCTAGAGGTCTACCCACCATCCGCAACCTGGTGGACGCACTCGGAGGCTTTAAGCTCAGCCGCGAGTTGAAACTCTCAGCCAGCTTTATAGAAAAACAAATTATCGGGCTCTCAGGTTGTATCTTTATTTTTTCGTGTTAAAACGTGTATAAAATCTACATAATATTTCACATGAAGCTTACAGTACAATTTCTGGATTCCATATCGTGGCACCGGTTTCTCATACCGGTCCCTGAGTGCCGTGTGGAGCACTTCAAGTGCAGACTTCAACGGAGGACTCCTTAGTGCCTTTCTTTAAGGGTAGGTTAACGTCGATGTCAGGTTTCTCTTCGCCCTTAATTGTTTTCCAGAAAAATTACTACCCCAGCCGAATAACCCACCTTTCCTTAATGCTGCAAACTATCTGGAATGTCGTTCAACTCCCAAGAATACTACAGGGAAAACTAACTCCATTAAACTTCTGTATCTTTACCGTGCATAATTTTACTAGTACTAAGGAAAATGATTAATTTCACTAGCCAGAGCACAACCTTAGGTACTCTTGATTTTCTCACGATATGATTGGTGTTAATCACTAAGGCATGCTCTAATTCAGAAATACATTGATTAACTTTTTATCCATATTGATAAAAGAATTTTGATTAGATTCATCAAGAAAATATCTTTTCTAAGTCTTTTGTACTCTGGCTATTTACCTTAGAATTGTGTTTTATTATACTTTGAAGTTACGTGGATATACATTCGTGTTTTTTTCTGCTAAAAATGTAGTGTTCTTCATTTGCAGATGGCTAGGCTAGCCGTCAAAAATTTATATATACCTACGACGAAATCAACCCATCCTAATAAATTTCAAACCAAATCATTTTCTCGTTCAAAATGGGAACATATCTGGGACATATATTTCCCCTCACGATCATAAACAATGTCAAGCCCTGGCCGGATATAAGTTTACGCGCGCAAGCCATGTAAGGGCGACGTCGTAAATGTTATACGATCGCATATATTCTCACCCGGCGGACGTTGGAAACTCGACTTTCTTGACTTTTTTGACGGCTTTGCTTTTGAATTCGCCTCCCTCAACCCGGGAGGCCTTCTCTCGCTTTCCTGTTGCGCAGGACACGACTCCCAGCGGTTTACTAGCCAAGCGGATACTTAAGGCACATGTATAGTGTGATTGGAGTCATAAGCGACGACATGGGCCGAGAATGGCGTGGCGACACTCAGTTAGTCCTAAGGATGTGGAATGAGGACTTAAAAGTAGGATGCTCCAGCGAGGATATTCTCCTATCCTAGAAGATATCTTAGACGATCCTTGTCCATCTTAACTCTTTTCTTTCAGCATAAGGGAGAAGCCAATTTGCATAAAAACTGAAGAGATTTATCTTACAAATGTTGATAGAGTGAGCATATGAATTTCTGCGGTACCTCATATTTTCAATATCTCTGGCGTGTGAGTTTCTAAAAGGGTTTTAAATTTTGATATCGTTAGTTTATCAGCCTCCTTATTTCAGACCCTATCATTACAGGAAAGAACTGTAGGTATGTAACTTTCCATTTGAGATGTAGTGTTGAAAAAAAACGAACTCCGCTTCTGGACTGATTTATTCCTTTTTTAACCTTCTGCCTTTTATAGATATTATGCACTTAAAAGATCCATTTTAAAAATTAGAATTCATTGTTCTAAAACTTCAAAATATTTTTTTGGAAGTTTCTCATATTCATCTCCCTGTTTTTTTGCTAGTGTCGTGATTCCCCTATTGTAACCTTGTTCCTAATCACGGCACATATTTTTACGACATGGATCAATAAATTGTGCAAATGACGTTACTTCTTTTTTCGATAGGTAATTATCTATATCATACTCAACATCTACATCTACGTAATACCCTGCGAGCTACCACGAGGGTTTATGGCAAGTGGTGAAGATCACCAAACATGCACCTTTAACATGCAACAAAATGACATTTGAAATCTATCTGTACGACAATCTCCCTTATCTTGTTAATCTTATCAATTCAATTACATCTTTTACATTTTTTCGTATTTCTTTACCCAGCCATTTATTCTTTTCTAGCAATTATTATTCCTTTTTTAAACATTTTCACTGTCTCTATTTCACTAACCACTACCGCTGAAAAAGTGAGCAGGCAGTGACGTTGAACAAGTGAGTAAGAACAACAAAAATCAACATTTTCATTTGAAGGCACTGATATAAATAAAATTTCAATCTTAATGTCACGTAGTTGCTGGGCAATGTATTGCTATTTTGATTGCATACTCTTCCGAGGTTTTGTTTGTAGTTAATATTTTAACAAGCTTAGCGATCGGATTTTTTAAGCTAATTTATATTCTTCCATTGTGAGGATTCGATATCGATACATGGGATACATTATTGAGGAATTTTGTATGAGAAAATGAGAGCCTGTATTGATGGTGCGCTTCACTTTACTCAAGCATTTGCCAATTATCAAATGGGGTGGATAAATTTCGGATATTGGTGGATATTTAAAAGACAAACTGTCAACTTCCAAGGTGAATGGCGAAAATGAGCCTAGTAATGGAGGTCACTGTGCTGTGGATCGAAAGGAGTCCTACAAAAGCCCAATTGCTTTTTCGTAGTATTGTGGATAATTTAATTGAATGTTTATAATTGAGTTTAAAAATTTTTGATACGCCTCACTCACATGCACTAACAGTGATCTACATATTCGAACTCCCATTCCACTCATTTCTCCACTTAATGCGTCGTGTTTCAGGTTCTCTCGTCTCTTTTCCCTTCCTCATTTCCTCACCCTAAAAGTTTATCGCCCTTTGAGTCACACAAATCCGCGTCTCCTTCCAAGTTGTTAATCATCCTCCGTACCTCATTCCCTCCTCCCCTCCGACTCAAGACCGTTGCACTCATAATTGGACACACAAGCACGCGTTCTTATTCAGCACGCGCTATTTCTCTCCAGCTCGCTGCCTCGTTGAGTTACGCTCTATTTTTTATGATTTTGCCTTCATTTCCCCTTTACTCTTCCCATTTGCCTGCTTGGAGATCCGCCATCAGTGAACACCAATGACGGGGTAAGCACTGAGCTAAATAGTGGAAGGCGTGAAGAGGGAAGTACTTGTGGAGGGATAATCAAATTATTATTCGTCCACCCTTTTATAATGGTGCAGCGAGCGTTTTCAGCACACCCATATTTAAGATATATGGGCGCAACATTTTTGTTGACTTATATGCATACCTATATCTGTTTTGTTTTTTCAACGAACTAAGCTGAGCTATTATCAGTCAAATATTCTAATTGTGGTAAAAAGATTCCTAATATTTTTGTAATTTTACCTGATGACCAGCAAATTGATATGAGCTTAAAAAAGTTTTACTCTCAAGTTTTTAAGGAAATATTTGTTGTCCCGTTTCTCAATCCATTAAGAATCTTTAACTGATATTTGAGTGCACCTGAAAGCTCTTGCAGTGCGAAAAGGAAGTTGAAATTTGAGGAAAATGCAAAACTGGCGCATGTAGCACCCGGAAGGCTAAAAAAAACCCTGGTTCATTTTGCCTTGTCCTCAGAAAAAAATATGTTTAGGGCGTCGCCACCTATAAGCGTAAAAAATTCATGATTAATCGCGTCCATTTTTCAATGTTCTTGGGACTTTAATCATTTTCTTTCGGGCAAGTCATGGTGCCTCGCGCCTTCCTCATTCTCCTCGCCCTTCCATACAATCTTAATTCTCTTCGACAAACTTCCCATCCCAATCATTCCTTTCCTCCCTTCTCTCACTTTCCTTACTACCATCTTCTCGGTCCTAAAACCATGCGTTCCATTTTTGAGCGTTGTGTTTTCTGACACGGGTTGACACTCCTCGAAATAATCTTCCCCAGTGCACTCAATCTTCCTTTCGTCTACTTTTTATAATTATGCTCCAAGATATTTCTATATGTTTCCTCCTTGAGGAGTGGTTTCTGTTTTTTGTCAACGAATTTACTTTTGACTTTTTACGATGTGCATGTTTGTTGTGAAATCTGCTACCGTTTCTATTTCATATGGAATAACAGCTCTTATTGTATACATCACGATAATACACTCTAATTCAAGTAAAATATTCACTGTAATTTAAAATTTGTTTTTTTAAATAATTTTAAACCTTATTGATGTAAACTTTTAAATAACTCTCCACAAGGGATATATGTGGAAATTTAATGCATTTATTAACTTGTACACAGAAAGTAAGTCATCAGCATTAAATAACTCTAAAAAAAAGGTTTCCTGAATATTTATTTATGAGTAGGTCATCTTTGGAGCTAACATGCTATTCTTTTTTTGAATGGATGTTTCCAAATAAAAACTTGAAGCTTTTGTGTGACCTTAAAGTCGGCATAAGTAATGATTAATCTTGCATTACAAATAGGTGTTTATTGATCAGTTAATAGCTATTTTAGCGGTAGAGTGTTTTAATGAAGCGTCCCCACTCAGTTACGCATTTCATTCATCTATCGGCTCCATGCTTACGCTATATCTCTTATATTACCTTTCTTCAAGTCGGCATCATTCCTATCCCTCTTCATTCTCTCCACAATTTCTTTTCATATTGTTCCTCGTTCTCGCTTACTCAGCATTCTATCCTCGATAACGACTTTTATCATTCTCTCTTAGAAACTTGTTCCATCCTTTTATTTGCTTTCTCTCAATTCTGTCAGTAATCTTCCCTCCAGTCGTGGTCAACAACTTCATTTATCCGCCTTTTCGTTTATCACACTTCCTTCATTCTCTTCCACACACATTTCTAAGACTTACAATTTTTTCTCGTCCTCCTTCCCTAGTGGCCAGATTTTAGATTCATAGAAAGCATCTCTCCACATTTAGCCCTTTTGCATTAGCATTCAGGTGCGTAACCTTAATACTATAACTAGGATGTAATAATGTAAGGCTGACGCTTAATAGCATAACAATAGGTTAATTCAATATATCCAATGTACCTAAGTAAAAAGTCATTTACGGCCTCAGGTAGTAATGCATTTTATGGTATTGAATGAAATTCATGTTCTAGATTGTTTATGAATGACGATGATTAATGCTCATAATGTTAATAATACACGAGAAATAAAATTTCAACCGTCTTCAACGTCTTGAATCGCTGTTTTATGACTGTAAGTATTTTGCGAACAGCCATGGCACTCAAGTAGAAGCATGTTTTTTTTTATTTTCAATTATAAAAGCTTTTCTGTGGATCTGCATTTTTTCTCCCTCGTTTTCTGGGATGAGGATTAAAATCACATTCTTTAATCACTTGCGTTTTAATTATACCTACTTTGTGTAATTAGTTTTTGACAAATCGACATTTGTTTTGTAAGAAGTGGATTCAAACGTAGTTAATTTGTAAAATTAATGTTTTTACTTAATTATACCATTATGAATCGTATTTTTTACTTTTATAAGATAAAACGAGGTTGTCTTTATCTTTGGAGGCCGCATTAATCCCGTTGTAGCTATGTGATGGTCGTTTGCGAAGATTATCGTTCACATGGCTCATAGCGCTCTATTTCCATTGGTGATAAACATGGGATTCGATATTAAAAAGGATGCCCTTATTTCTTTCTGCAGTTGACATTTACTAGCTAGCGAGGCGATTTAAACACATCTTTGTCATAGGTTATATATTGTTGCTACACCTAAGCCATGATTGAATTCTGTAATTCATTATTTGCGAGCAAAAAATCACTCATAATGTTTTTTTTGTCACTCTAATGATTTGATGAAGAAAAAAATATTGTTATTTTAACTTTTGGAAAATATTCCATACCGTTACGCGAGAGCAATGCGAGATTTCAAGAATTAAAACGCATATTTACATGAAATTTTTTTTTCTAACTCTAAGGGACTACTTTTTTTAACCGAAAATTTGGGAAGTCGATGCATTAAAATAAATTAGTTTAACTAATAGATTATTTCTATTTTGACGCTCAGAACTGAAGCAGATGAAACTCGAATTGGAAAAAAGACCAAGATTCTTGTTTCATTGCAGAACTTAAGTTGACTAACGCATTCATTTTCTCTCATTTACAGATTTTATGCTTACATATTTACACATATGTTTGTTTATCTCAATAAGGCCGGCCATGGTCGCCAGGTTGGTAAAATTCAGGCCAGGCAACATAAAGGTCGCAGATTAGAATCCCGCCTACGGTATAAAATCAGTCATTCTGTTGCTGTCATGCTTTTTTGTTAAGGCTAAATAATTTAGGTCATATGGTGCGATGTAACCTTAGCCTGGAGCACTACGTTTCCTAAGGGAGTCGTGGAAAATATTTTATTTAGGGGTTTACTTTTCTCTATTATTGTCTCATGCATTAAATCAAGCGGAAGAATCCTTTCATGTTACGTCAGATACGTGTTCGCCCAATGAATGTGGAATAAAGTTTTACTGCTATGGATCCATCTGCAACGAAAATTTGTAAACTTGGTTGGAGTGATTTAATTATAGTTGAGATAACCACGCAAAATTCCGATCTGCTATTTCGATTGACATTGATTATTCTGGTAATTTTCTTCCCAACTTATCTCTGTTTAACGATACACTATCCTTAGCGACCTGCTCATTTCTTTCATGAATGATATCTTTTCTCACTTCAACTGGCGTCTATTGATGCCGTTTTTCTTCCGGCTTCTGTCCGTCGACTCTCGGATCTTTAAGTGAGAGGCTGTGTGAGAATATTGGAGTGAAAAAGGGGGAATGAGGAATTCCATCGCAATTCTTATATCTCTTTCAAGGGCTCATCATCTTAATGGACCTCCCTTTATCACGCCGTCTTCCTACTCTCATTCTCTTTTTTCACATCTTTTTCAACGTTTTTTCGAGCAAAACAGGTGTTAAGGAGTTACCAGAATTTTCTTTTCCGTTGATGCTTCCTTTTATTTTTCTTAAAAATTTGGACCCATTTCCAGTATTTTCATTACTCTTCTCTTCTGCTGTCGATAGCTAATGTGAAGTGGCTGATTTTGGCTTTGTGGAAATAATAAAAATGAGGGATGTTATTTAAGAAGTCGCTCATTCCGAAATTTTGCAATATTTGAACATTAGCACTTTCTACAAAGTGACCGTTCGATTCTTTCAATACCGAACTCAGGTGTCTGCATCCTTTTGCATTGAAAATTAAGCGGGCAGCGGGACTCTTTACTTAATTTTTGTTGATTTGTTTGCTTAACTATGATTTTCTTCAAACACTTCCCTTCACCCTTCTCAATAAATTTATTTCACTACAGGTTTGTTTCGACTATGTTGGCATCTGTAATTTAGCTTTTTTCTTGAAGTACTTGGTAAACAATTTGACCCTTGAATTTCACATTATTAGCATAGCCCCATTACTGAGCGGAGTATGCTTATAACTTTGGCTTAAAGCTTTGTTAGGGTGCCCTTAAGCTTGCGGGTGATTGATAAGAAAGTTTCGACTTGCCTTCAAATTTTTATTAGGAAGAAACAGCCAAAGATTTGATCTATACAGTCGTGGGTACAACTTGATGGAATCGAAACTCAACAAAAGTACAATATAAGTTTTATATAATATATTATTTAAGCTCAGTGTGTAACAAATCATGAATCCACCACCGCCTCTTTGGCGTGTTCTATGCTTTGCAAATGGGCATTATTAGATAAATATCTATGTTTTCTTACAATCTCAATATTTAGGTTTAATTCTTATGTTGCACAAGAATTTCATGGCAAACATAGTTTAAAAGAGAGTGACACAGTGATGTTGATCTTTATCAATATTTTATCCGGAGAGCTCCGTTGGCCATGCAAGTACGTAGCGAAGGAGCTACTCATTTAAATGACAGGTTCCATTCTTTTCCTTTCTATCATGGTTAAATAAGTCATATCACCTTCAAGAAATTGGCTATTTCTGGAATGTATTCTTTACTTGTAGCTGTTGTGTAAAAGTAGTTTTGATAATCATTATATAGCTGCTTGACACCCTAAATCCACGTACTTATAGCTCAGATTTTTAATTTACAAAACTATGACTTAAATCGCGTCTATGTTCGTATTTTTTCTGATGAAGGCTATTCAAGTTGTATGAAGTGTATTCTATCTTTTTTATTTTGAATTATATTTACGAAGCCTTTAGAGTATGCTATAAAATAAAAATTTATAGCATTCTCATGGACGTTCGGCTTCCTTAAAATTTAGCCGTACTTTAAGAAGTACATCATAGCTATTGATGTGATTACAGTAAGAGAAATAAGTATTTCATTTTTGGTAAATCGTCGGAGCTTTAATATTTTTGAGCATTGGAAGTCTTCACTAGCATGCATTTAACATTATTTGCCATAATTCCATTTTGGATTGGACCTGGTAACTTGAGTGCTGAATACATTATCCCAGACGCTGGTTTCAAAAGGTGGTGGGTAGCGTAAGTCCATGGCCTCTGAAAAACTGCTTGATTATCCTTATTTTTTATGGTGAGGAAAAAAATGTTTGGACTTAAAGCTGACTGAAATCATCAGGGCCTAAGTGTGACTAATACCTGTCAAGCCTGTCCTGTCAACCAAACCTGTCAAAAGTATATGATTATTTTTTTCTCCTCGTATTTAAAGAAGTAATTAACTGCATGAAGCTTGCAGAATGGAGTGGTATCTCAGAGAGCTGAGGGTTCACTACTACTAGAGAACTGGTTTAAACTGTTGATGCTACCCGTAGCGGCGTAATTTACAATTAGAAATAGAATTGAGTTTTAAGATGCCTAAACTGCTAAAGAACGTCTTACCTAACTTAATCTGAAAAATAATGCTAAGACAAATGCAACGTTAATTTCAAGGGCGAGATTTGAGCCCACTTTCTTATGGCTGCCAAACCAGTGATTACCTTATCCGGGTCGCTGTGAAATTCAGTCGCTGAGTTATTCCTGAGAGACGTTAGATGACAATATAAAGGAAATACGTTTATAACCTGATAATTAAATCCTAATAGCCGTTAAAAAATATTTTAGTATGATCCTACACTGTAAAAAGTAGATCTGATTTTAAGGTACAAAAGTGATCTGAATTTCAGATGCAACAATTTTAAGACAGGGTATGTTGAATTTCAGCAGTAATATCTTGTCTAAAAATAAGGCAGTTAAACGACTGAAAATCAGACCAAGTGGACTTATTTTCAGATAGGCCTATGCTGAATTTAAGACAGCCCTGGTCTGGTAATAATGCGGGTTGCTATTGAAATTCAAGCCTACTCTGAGGGGATGTCTTATTTTAAGGCAGGTGCAAGACTGAAAATCACACCAGGTGGGACTTATTTTAAGATAGTCCCATGCTGAATTTAAGACCAGGGCTGTCTTAAATTCAGCATGGGCCTATCTGAAAATAAGTACCACGTAACAATGCGGGTTGCTATTGAAATCAAAGCCTACTTTTATGCGATGTCTAATTATAAATACTAGATATTTAAACACTTCACACGAACACAAACCAAAACCCTAACGTTTCATATTTTTATTCGATGATACTGTTGCACTGACTAAATTCTACAATAGAGCAAACGTAAGTCATAGAATTTCCATTGAAAAAGATTCCACGACTGAAATGGGAACACATGGACAATAACTTCAAAGATAATATGAAAATGTGTACTTTTATTGGAAACAAAGTAATCCATACAAAGTCTTCGATACCACAGATGTGTGCCAGTATCTTCAAACCGAAGCAGGAACTGTCACTTGATGAGGGCGACTATTTTTTAGTTCTTACAACCCTGCCGCGTAGACAAAATAAGGAAGTTTACTCTCAGGATACGCCACTCAGACAACTGGCTCCCTTCTGCAAATAAACTAAGTATCATTGCCACATTCTCACACCATTAATTCATCGCACGAAACTTATTTCACCTACCTACAATGAAATTTGACTATACTTCGAATTTTACTTCCTTACGCTTCGTAATTCTTGTTGACATCCTGCTCCCTGAGGTTGAATGAAAAACACTGCGTTTTGTTTATCCTGCTCCCTGGTTACGCTCCCCCCATCAGTCTCTGCTATTGGCTGGTTAGCTCCAATTGCGGAGCCAACCAAGGCGTGCTTATTTTCAGCCCGGGTGATCTGAATTTCAGATCACAACCATCTTATTTTCAACATGCAGTGGTTATGGTCTTAAAATAAGACGGAGGTGTGTCTGATTTTCACGCATCATGAGTTTTAAATTCAGACCACTACCTTAAAATCAGACAGCGCTTAAATTCAGATCGCACTGAAAATCAGATCAACTTTTTACAGTGTACCTATTGAAAATAGCTTATGTGTCTTAGTCTTACATTTAATCCTGAAATTTAAGTTGAATACCTTCATTCTGTTTAATGATTTCACTAAGCTTCATAACCACAAAAGTAAATTTTATGATAATATTGTCGATTTTTCGCAGAGAACCTATAGTTTTAGCCCTTTCTCAATAGTAACCCCTGGAAAGCAGTAAAGATTTGATATAATTTCCATAATGTATGTTATTCATTTTTGAGAATACTTTAAAGTTAAAGGAATATGAATTTCTTATTCCTATTACGTTACCTGAAAACATTCTGCGAGATTATTGTTACCCAGCGGGCCATAGAAGCCTAGAATCCTTCTACTTATTGCATGTCTTTATATCATTATTATTATATATTCGTATAAGGTAAGATCAACAGCTCTCCTTTTGAATTGATGAAGTGAAGGCTGTTCGGATCTGCCGACGTTTCGGAGACCGCGTTGCTCTCCATCCTCTGCTCTGTGAAACTCAGTCGCTGAGTCATTCCGGAAAGATAGTAGATGGCATCATGAAGGAAATACGTTTCTAACCGGATAATTGAATTGAAATAGCAGTTAAAGACATTGATAGTACCTATGCTCTTACCTATTGAATATAGCTTATCTTCAGCCCTGAGGATGGAGAGCGAATCGGTCTCCAAAACTTCGGCAGTAATGCAGTTCCTGACGGTGGAAGACCAGAACAGACTACTTCATCACAATATTCGTATGCATTCTTCTCCTAGTTTAAGATGTCATTCTATTAAAATAAACACACTCACATTTTTATTTGCAATTGACGTCAGTAGGGCTTTCAATTTTAAAAGCAACATGTGTTTCATTAATAGCATAATATTTTGAATTAGAATTGAACTCAAAAGAGTATTGGTGTGTTTAGCTGTTAAGAGATATTATTTTTACTGAATTTACCTCACCTTGGTACAACAACATTTACAACCCTTCGATTATGAATACGTAGAATGTGTATTTGATTTTGAGGTCGAGTCTTCGTGGACTTCCATGATGAATGGGAAAATTAGTAAAGTATAAACCACCTCGCGGCTGAGCTCAAACCGAGGTGTAAAGCCACCGAGTGCGTCCACAGGGTTGCGGGTGGTTGGTCGATCGCTATATTTCGTGGTTAGCTGCGAGATAAGCGTGTTTACTCGTCGAATAAGCAATCGTGGGCAAAACGCGACGGCATTCCGAGGGGGTAATGGTCTATCCCTGGGTAAGGTAGGCCTCTAAATAATACAGAACCTGTGAAGATGCCGTGACATGACGACGGGAGGCCGCCAACAATTACGCTTCTCATCACTCGGAGGAGAGGGTAGCAGATCTTCTTCAAATGAGTGAAGGTGGAGACAACAGTGGTCGGTACAGCGACACTCATTTTACCACAGGCGTGGTAAAATTTACTTAAACGTTTGTAGTACTGCGATGTGGAAGAAAAAGGGAAACCACCACATTAATATCCCGAGGAGTCGCAGCTACTCCACTCTTTTCTTTCTTATCAAGACGTGATGGAACCCTCTAGATTGTTAAGGTTGTAAAAGAGAAGAATTACGTTACTATGAAGAGGTTGGCCGATAGAAAAATCGAGTTGAATGCTGCATCAAGCCAATCCTAGGATTGTTCACCCATGGTGATGATAAACTATAAGCATTTAACAAGATGAAATATTATACTATAGGCTTAGCTGTACTTTAGTTTCACGTTTACTTGTACCACACCTATGTTGTATTGAATTGAAATACGTTTTAGCAAAGTAGTTTATCTTATGGGACGCTCAAGGTTTACATTACTGGTTTTACCCATTTATTCATATATTTGATCTTGTTACTTGAGGGGGCTATCAGGATTCTCTCTAGTAGCCGGCATACTTCCCTCTCTCTTTGGCTTCTATTTTTCTATCTTCCCTCCATACTCTTGTCGTTTTACCCTGTGTATTACTCTGAATTATTTTCTATGCCATTTCCTTTTTCACCACCATTCCCACGCCCAATTTTCTTTCATTTTCTCCAGCGTCATGTAAATCTCTGCCCTCCACCCCTTAGCTGCGTCCCACGCTCATCCATTGTTCATCACTCCTGTTTTCTTCCCCTCTCCGGATTCCGCTCCCACTCCAAACTCGTCCTTTCTCCCGCCGCGAAGATCTCCTCTATACCCTACCTCACGAAAATCCTCACCCTTTTCTCGCGGAGACATTACCACCTTTCCCGCACCCCCCTTTAACTCCTACCGTCGATCCGGCCTCTCTCTTTTCCTCGTCTGCACCATGCTCTTGTGTGACTTATGACCACCGCCCTACCTTTGACCCGCTTTCACTCTCCTCTGTCTCAGTATTTTTTTTCTTCAAGCGGCTCATGGACCTAGGTGGGTGAGGTCCGAGAAGCAGAAAGAGTAATTGAAGATTATATAATGAGTTGTGAAGGAAAATTAGCAGGTTTTTCTTTTACTTTTCAACGTAAGTTCATAATGTTCGTCGAGGACATTGGGACGGAAGGAGGAGCGGCTGTAAAAAAAATAGAGCTAGAAGATCTTGGATAACAAATTCTTTAACCCAGGAAGTTCATAATGAAAAATCAAATGGTCCTACATAATAAATTGCCTACATATCTTAGCTAACTCTTTAGAGATATTCTCATTTTTCTGTGATTTCCAGCGGTACCTCAATTGTTATTGCCAAGATTTACGCAATTATGTCCTCAGTCTTTCTGAAAGTAGTGCTATATTGATGCCATTTAGCATGAATTAGAAAGAAGCCAGAACTAATAACAGCTTTATCTTGGCCTCCTGTTGTTCAATCTGTTCATTTATCCAGAGTGGGCGATTCGGGTAATTATTATGTTTTTGTCATGAAATATAATGGCAAACCTTTTGAAAAGCTCTCTGATTTACATTACAGCCGGAAAACGTCATCGGATTACTACTACTTAGTTTATCTACGTCACTTAGTTGATATGTATATTTCTGGTTTACTGTGAGCGTGGCTTACATTTTTCATTTCCGAGTCTTGATCAAACGGTAACGGTTCAAACAGATTGTTTTATACTCTGTGGAATATTTTCATGTTAAAAAGAACAAATTTGAAGTAGCATGATCAGCGCAGTTATCACCAGCTTTCGACGGGACAAGACTCCTTGATAATGACGGTGACCCGTCGAAACACTGGCCGGTGGTAATAAACTGAGTATTTACTTGGTATTTATTTATTTAACGGTTTATTATAATATAAGCAGTAAACTACTTTAAGATTTTTATTTCTAAGATAACAGCTTACTTCTGTCCATTGTCATGGCACTCTTATTCCAAAAAACACTTCACTTTTTGTTTGGTCATTAACCAGCCAATGATGAACTTCAGAGTTGGTTTTATACGTTTCTGTGGAGTTAGTCTCATGCCAAAAAAATTACAAAATTATTTCTTCCTGGCTTCGATTTTTAAGAAGCTGTATCTATCGATCACCAAAAATGTGAAAATATTTCGATACATTAAGAGAAAGACTATCATTATGAACAGCATTTCAAAATAAAACAAAGTTCCATTTACTCTAATTTTTCTGTCTTAAAGCCTCAATTCTCCAATATTTTTTAATCCCACCCCTTTTTCCTATTTATTCAGCATTTGGATATTTTTTTTAAGATTTGCTCTTTTAGGTTTTCGACAAGAAAAGTATTTCATACAATTACATAGTCCTCATGTTTTGATTGTGATAAAAACTTGCACTAGGCATAAATGTGTTGGCATATGCCGTCGGCCTGCGTAGCCTGGTCGGTAACGCGCTGGCCTTTAGACTCAAGGGTCGTGGATTCAAATCTCACCCATATCTTAGATTAGATAGCGACATATGGTCCATAAGTTACTGGGGTATCTGTCAATGATGGTTCTGCCACTGTAGGCACATACTCTCTTTAATATAGGTGTCGATTGCATCATTTATATGCAGTTTTATCATTTTTATTCCTTACTTGATGTGGAAGAATAGTTTGCATGTACTTTGTAATTGTTTGCCTATGACTATATCTATGATAGTTTCGACAAATTTGCTTCTAATTTCGCTCCAGTTTTCTTGTCTGCCTTACCTAGGTGAGTCGCATGACCTTGCAGTTCCGCTCCACTTTATAGCTCATTGACTGCTGCTCTTTTTCTCCTTACTTTTTGCGAATCAGATAAGTTTTTCCATCTGTCTATCCTCATTTCTAATTTCTCCATAGCTTTGTTTTTTCATATATTTAATTTGTGTTTGATGTCAATCACAATTCAAGCAATCTACGTGACGTGCATTTTTTTTTTTGATCTATTTGAAAGGAAATACCGGAACTGCCTCCCATGATTGCCACCCTCCCTATTATAAGTCTATTGAGCATGCATCCATCCGTGTTCATAAGTTTTTTGAATAATGAAACTATTCCCATCATCGAATACGCCCCTTGCCCTGAACAAAGTGGTGGCTATTGTTCTTCTGTCAGCGTCCACGAGTTCAAGTCGTTTTGAGAACCGAAACAATTACGAAACGATTAAGACGGAGATGCGAGAATCAATTATGCTCAGAAGTGGCCGAATTAACTTCCTCGACATCAGCTAAACAATGACTCTCCCTCCCTTTCGTTAGGCCGCCCACGCTCTCTCCTCTCAACACTCCAAAATCCCCTCATTCCTATTTCCGTCTAGTTTGTCCACAAGCTTGCAGATGGACGGCTCGTTGATCGACCACTCCATTACGGCTTAATTAAAGCGGGGGCGTTTAGGAGTGAAGAATGAATGAGTGACGTGGGGTGGAGGGAGAGAAAAAAGGATGACCCACGTAGGGAAGAGGCACTCGGTTTCTCCTCGTAATTTCGATTAGGTGAGGTAGAGCACCTGACCGTGAACGGTCGCCAAACGAATATTTGGCTCCCATACTCAAGTATGATACACTGTGTAGCACAACACCGGCCGGGCAGAAAATCTCTATGGGGTAAATAAGAGGTCTCTAGCACAACACCGGCCGGGCAGAAAATCTCTACGGGGTAAATAAGAGGTCTCAGGCTGATGCCTTATTCTGGTCAGAATTAGCCTTTCTAGAAAGTTTGACGCTAGTCTTTTTTCCGATTGCATTAGAAATAAGCATGAAGACTTCCATGGAGTTGTTATAAAATTTATTTTTTTCCGGGGTTTACTCCGCAATTATCCATTTTGGTGACTAAGCGCCGGAAGCAAATTGGAACGCCACTTCCTCCGGTCGGCTTAATCCATATATGGCATCCAGGTAGGGTCACCTTTTAGCCAACCTGAGGGAGCCAACTGGAATGCCGGCGAAATTTCTCCACGGAAATGAATACCTACTTGCGGAGTAAAGCCCGGAAAAAAAACTTTTCACAACATAAGAAATATATTGACAACTCCCGCGCAAAACTTTCAAATCAGCCACGAAACCCAGAGTATAGACATACTGCCGTTTGGATGCATTTCAATTTTTTTTCCTTTCCACGACAAATAAGTGAAATATCACGGAATAAATAAGGAAATATATTACGGATCATGACATTTTTATAAATAGATATAATGTAGCCTAGTATGTGGTGTATCTGAAAAAGGTGATATCTCTACAAACCCAAGTTAACGCCTCCCTTTTATGGCTCATAGGGATCATAAATTTGCATTATAGTAAATACACAGCCTATTAATAACAAATACATTCTATAAAAGTCACTAATATTTGGAGCATACGCCGGAAACATGCGTCACTAACTAGTACGAGGTCTGTTCAAAAAATACGCGGACTGACGTCATAAAACAAAATGCACTTTATTTAGAAGTTACTTGTCTGGGTTCCCTTCAAAGTACCCTCCTCCCCAACGCACACACTTATCCCAACGGTGTTTCCACTTGCAGAAACTGTCCTGTTACGCTTCTTTTGTAATTTCCTTCAGCTCCTTCGTCGCATTTGCCCTAATCTCGGGAATATTCTTCCTTTCGAGGGTCTTTTGAGTTTGGGGAACAAGAAAAAGTCACAAGGAGCAAGGTCAGTTAAATAGGGGGGTGGGGAAGCCTGTTATGATCCTTGTAAAGAAGTTTTCATCTTCTTCTGAACGATCAGGTAGTTCCTGACAAACCTGGACGCGATTGGCTTTTTGGTCGTCCGTCATCATGCGTGGCACAAATTTCGCAGCAACGCGGTGCACCTTTAATGTTTCGGTCAAAATCTCGTAGCAAGATCCAAGTGATATCCCACACTCATCAGCAAGCTCCCTGGCCGGCAGACGTTCACTTGCCCGCACCAAGGTGTTGATTTTGTTGACGTGTGGGTCGTCAGTTGACTTGGAAGGACGTACAGAACGCTCATCGTCTTTGATCGAATATCGACCACCCTAAAAACGTTCATGCCACTTTAAACATGCCATACACTTCATGGCAACATCACCGTAAGCCATGTTGAACATAGCAAATGTTTTAGTTACAGGTTTTCCAAGTTTAGCACAGAATTTCACAGCAAGCCTTTGCTCCTTCAGGTCATTCATTCTGAAATCCGACAAACGAAACAATCGCACTTCACTAAATACCGCGTAGCTAATCAACTTATGAAGATATCTCCAATCGGGAAACGGCGTTATTATCAGCTGATCTGTACAAATCTATCGATACCAAGTGATTCACGACGTAAGAAATAACCTGGAACCAACTGGAGTCGGGCAATTCAAACAGTCCGCGTATTTTTTGAACAGACCTCGTGTGCCGTAATAAGTTGCATTATTATCTATTTATTCCCCTTTGTGATAATTCACCCCCTTCCAAGCACTCTCAAGGTAGATTTCATAGCACACAGCAGATATAGTATGTAGTAGCAAATGTATGGCTAATCGGTTAGCTGCGCCAATCTGTGGACTCAAGCCTCGAACAGCGTACTGAAGCCTTCTCTAAGAAAGTCCACAATGAAATCGTTTTCGTACGATGACAATTTGATGTTGCCTCACTTCAAGAAAAAAAATAGGACAGGCAATTGAAACCTTGATATGTTTTGTACAGAGAATATATTCATGACTATGTTAGCTGGTAGAGCTATTCTATAATCGCTAAAAAGTAAAAGATGAAAATTAAACGTCGTGCCTTATACCACTATAGGTATAATTTTTTCAGATGCTTTATTTTTTAAAGGAGATTAAACATTTAAATTACTCGAACTCAATCAGGGGAATTACTGCACGTATTATTTTTATTTACCACAAAAAAGATATTTTTTATTGTATATTAATATTCAAATTTATTATCAGTATTTGTAAGGTCCTCTCAATCACCTATACGACATAATGTAAGTGTTCTGGGTGGTAAAAATGAGAAGTATGAAGAATAATGAGAAGAGAGAACTGTGGAATAAAAGGTGGTGGAGGTCGTTGAAATTTGGGTGTTGCGCGGGAGATGACCCTTCGAGAGGGCACATGATATGGGGGCGAACGAATTTGGAACTGTAGGCATGGTAAAAGAAAAAGGTTACCAAACCATCCCTAACCCCTTGAGACCTCGTGTGGTGAATCGGATGTAAAGCTGTTCAGGGGGAGTCTGAAGCATTGCTTGAGGAAATGGGAGGGAGGAATTGCCAAGGAAGGTGGGATGTATTGATTTATGGCTTCGTTCGATGGTGGTGGCGTCCCTCAGTTCTACGGTTTTGTTTAGCACCCAACTTTTTTTTTTTACTTTTTATGGCGGTGTTCAGCCGTATGCTTTAATTTGATTAGGAAAGTGGAGACCATGGTCGAGTCACCGTTATTGCTTTCAATAAAGCTTAAACTAAAAGCGCATGTAAATGCGTTCGAACTATAACTAACATCAGTCTCGCATCAAGCGAGAAAGGCATCTCGCTCTTCCCTTAGGTTTCATTTTCATGTATTTGGAGTCTTATTTGATTGGGTTTTCCGAATGGCTACTGGTGTAATCGGTATGAAATTGGCTCCCACAGCTACTGGAAGCGCACAAAAAGACGGTGTCAAAAACATAGGCGTTATACTAGACTTTTATTTTTAAGTTGACTTGCTCCGGAGTTAATAATTGAAGACCATTCTCTCGTATAGTATAGTACATATGTAGGTAATCTTAAAGGATATTGGCGCATATGATAGAATTTCCGTAAGGATTTTTATTTATTTCTACGTTTTAAGTATCATTTTGTACTTCTTACTCTTGAGTAATGAATTTAATAATATTTTGTAGCAAATATATATGTATAGTATGCCTTTTACATATAAGTAGGTAGGTAACTGTCAGCGAATGAAAGTCGATTACAAAGTGTAAAACCTTAGAGTTGCCTGTCGCAATAGGAGCTATCATACTCTAAAAAGATGGTGTTAGGGAAGAAGTAGGAATTAATATATAGTGTAGGAAAGGAGAGGAGAATAGCACCGTCGTCAATAGCTTACTTTTTACTATAGGTCCAATAGCAATATATTCGAGCATTAAATACTCGTAATCTACAGAATACTCAGGTTGCGAACGGTATACTATTGAAAAATCTGTTCCGCTTGGGTTCTAGCGCAGACTAATTGAGTGGTGAGCTAATAATCTAGTCACCACACACTTAATCCCTATCAGTCCAAAATATTATGGTCACAAGTGCAACTTATATTTCCCAAACTCTACTCTTTCGAAGCCCAAGTTGGTTTTTTCTCTACAAAAGTTTGCTGCCGACCGAGACAACTCGCAATTAAAGTGACTAATTTGTCTTTCAGACTTTTACATAGTGTCTATATGAATGATTTAGATCAATAAGTACTTATTCTTCCTATTCGTCTTGCCCTACAATGGTAGGGTTGGCGTTACCTCCTCTTATATACTTCTTTCGCCACAGTTCAGCGCCTCCTGGCTCCATCCCTTCTACGTAAGATATTCTGCTACCTTGTCTTTCCATCTTACCTTTGTCTTATCTCTCTCGCTCCGTACTATCATCACCAGAGTCTCGATCTTTCTTCACACATACTCTTTATTCCTACGTTTAACTAGTTCCAGCCATCTAAACTTCCCTTTTTGAATATTCTTACAAAGGCCACCTTGACCATCCCTCTAATGTAGTCATTATTGTATCCTTACTTGTCTTCCTACTCATCAACCGTAGCATTCTCATTTCTGCTACTTACAATTTTCTTTCCTGGGCCTGCATTTCCTGGCCGAAGTATATAAAATGTAGAGAATCGCAGTTCTCACCACGGTCTCACCACTGCTATTTCTTCTTCTAAGGTACCTTCTTATTACTCACGACTCGGTGCATTTTCCTCCAATTCAACCATTCACTGTTCCTCCCATGATTTGATCATCTTTTCAATTGCAATATCATATAATAAAAATAAATCATATATCAATTAATAATAATAAAGGTGTTATTAATCTTTTATAGTCATATAATAAGTCATATAATAAGTCATGAAAAATATTTTGATGAATAAAGAATGGGCCAGCTGCAATTACATAAAATCTAAATCTTGACGTAAGTCATGCATTACCTTGAGTTAACTTGAGAAGCAAAACACCATGGTGGGTAAGCGTTTAATATTCCTTGGTATTTTTGGGTTCCATTCCTTCCTAGTCTAATCATTTAGATTTTTAATAGTAATTTTAAATCGCTTTTTGAATCAAAGTAATCGTGATAGGTTAAAATGATGCATTTACATCTACAAAACTCCCTGCAAGCCACCTTAAAAGTGTGTGGCAGGGGGGAACGCAGGGCAAGAGGTGGCAGGGACGTGTAGACGTGATGGTAGGAGTGATAATAAAAACTAGTGAAAGCGAGAAAAGATTAAGTATTTAAGGCCAAGCTAATAATTCGCCGATAGTGGTTTGAACGTGTAGAACGACAACTGATGATTAAGGATTGCACATGAGTAGCAGTTGAGAAAGATAGAACTCACTGTGGTATAGTTTTTAAAGATGCATAAAGGCAGAGGAGATAGTAGAGGAGGGAGAAATAGGTGTTTGAGTGTAAGATATGATAATCGAATGGAAAAATGGTCAGAATCGGATGAATGGTCTGGCAAGTATGATTTTTATTTTCTCAGTCTGCGCTGGTCGCGAATGGTTTGGGATGCGTTTGAATGAGTGAGAGAGGAAGTTAGAAGATTTCGGGGAAGAGAGAAGTCAGGTGAGGGCCGGGCGGTTTAGGTGGGAGGATGTTGGCGGGGTGACTCTCTCCTCATCTACCTCTTTCGGGTCAGAGGTTAGAAGGTGGAGGTTTCTTCACGGATCCAGAAAGGGATGGGCAGGGATAATTCAGGTGGTGGGTGGGTGGAGGTGCACGAGGAACGCGTGGGACTTTTCTCTCTCTCTTGGGAGAGAGATAGAGAGAGAGAGAGGGAGAGAGAGAGAGCGTGGCAGAAGAATCAGAGGCAGACGAGGTGAAGTTTCGGCTGTGTTATATTTTTTCGAGGAGATGCGGCGCGAGCCGAAATGGGTTTCGTGGAGGGAATGGGTGAACTCGTGTCTGGCATACGCCCCTCTGCCTCACTCGCATCGTTCCCCTTTCGGCGAAATCCGTGGGTACGCACGAGGGAGAAAGGGACACACACACATCTCAAGGAAAAGGAGAGAATCCACGAGATATCGACGCCCGAATCCCTGCGTCTCCTTCCCTACTTGACTTTGGAAACTAGGGTGGCCATTCATTCTCTACCCATAGTCTTGTTTTTCATACTATTTGATAAATATAACATCGTCGTATTCCCAATATAGAGCAGGTGTATTAACCAGACAGCGAGGGAACAAAGGATGTGATTGATTTTTTTCTTTGGTCGTGTGTTAAATTGGTTTTTATATTTGCCAGATATATCCACCATGCTTCATATCTTATTTTCATTTCTTTCATTAGGATTTGGTTTTGACATAGGGACCCTTAAGTTCTCGAATACATGTTTGCTAAATTTTAAGAAACCTTACTATTAACTCTTTTTTAGACGCTTTTTATCAGTTATGTCTCATTTCATGGCAGGTGATTAAACACTCTACGCTGGTTATTCACAGTATGGCATTCAAGAATGGTTTACCATAAAGTCTGTGAAAGGAATCAAACAGTTTTTAATTGATTATAAATAAATGAATTTGGACACCTAAGTCCTTAAAATAACATCCTATATTTTCATCAGTGCGGTCCTTTTTGAAGGTAAGTTTTCCTTTACCTTTGATCACGTATTGGTCGATATTGTATCATGAGTCCATTCCACATAGTGTATATTCTAGATATGATATCCATGACGAATCAAATTGCAACGATCCCTGTCGAATGTAATTGCCTTAGTAACCGGGAATCTAGAGGAGTGGGGGAGATTAAGCGATAATACTAGCTTATTTTCTGTGCTAAAATTGATTCGAAAATACTCGATCATAGTTCATTAGAGAGTAGGCTAAGTAGCAATGCCATTTTTGTGCTGTGACACATTTGTGTTTCATGCTTGATATTTTCGAAAATGATTGTATTTCGAAACGGAAAGCAGTATTATGACCGGAATTAGCTGCTGGAAATACTATCAGACTACATTTTTTTATCAAAATCTGTTTGTAGTTAGCTAAATAGAGCCATATGAGAAATTAAGGATACAGTTTGGATTACCCCAATAACCCTGCTTACTTTAAATATTAAGTTGTTGTGTATTATTCCTTGTGAGAATCATTCTCCTCATTTTGGTACAGTTATTATTTTTATAATAGCGTCTTCCAAGATCATTATTTTAGCCTGTGAAAATGGTGAAAAAGTAGGCTACCTATATTAGAGTCTGTTTCGATTTCATTCTACAATTTAAGAAACGTTGAATATGAATTTGGTTGAAATGATGAATATGAAAGAGTTTCAATCTAAAAAGGTGTTTATATCTCTAGTATTTCGCGAAAAAGCTTAGGAAAATGCTTGATAACTAGGATTGAGAGTCTCTTGGACGTTTTCGTTTGAATTACTTGGCTTGGAGGTGGCAATAAAAACAGAAAGAAACTGCGGGGCTCTTCTCCCGAACCACCAACTGCGCATATATTGTCATCATATTTAATCGTAAATATTCTGATTTGTGTGATTTTATGTCAGCTCTTTACATTCAGCTTAGATGCTGCTACTTTTTGCCTCAACCGGTTAAACCACATGAATGACGGGTGACTGTGAAGAGAAGCAAGGGTGATCGGGGACGTAAGATTCGATGCTGAGGTGAAGAGAGTCTAGAACCATTGTGTTCCTTCATTGGATGGTGGGCATTGAATTCGTTTTCTTTAAAACATGAATCGTCTAGCATTGTGAGCAGTGGTTTGTCTGCCGGGCACCTTCCAGGAAAGGGAGGTCATGGGCAGAGGAAGTGGACTGAGTATAGCGCTGTTGGAGATGTGTCTGGGAAGTAGGGAGGATGCGGTTAAATATACTGCATCATACGACATGGGACCGAACAGGTTTGTCGAACACTTCTTTCTTGCACTCATCCAAGCCTGCAAGGGCTGTCCATTCAATCACGCATCAGCCATTCCAGGTCCTTCGCACTAACCTTCCGCATCCTCCCACCCTCCCAGTGTACCGCCATATCTTTCACTTCTCCTTCTCCGGTTCTTTCTTTCACTCCTCAGATACTCGTTTATAGAATGGAGAAATACGTACAGTTTGCTCACTAAATGACCCAGTAGTTAGTTTTGGTCATAAAGGGTGAGCTTTTGTACATTAAAAGGCATTAAAATATTAAAGCGTGCTTTAAGTCTAAACTCCATAGATAAACAATATACTCATAACAACATAAATACAATTCTTTAACCACTTTTATTTGTGCTTTAAAAGCAATCAGATCACATTGACAAATTCAGGGGTCTATAAAGATATTAATTTGCATAGCATTTTTTTCTGCTAACTTGTACCTGATTGGAATGATGATGATATTTGACTTTGTGTGAGGTATGACTATTATGCTATGAGTCTGATAGTGATCTTAATATAAAATATAATTGGTGGCAATCAATATTATCATTACCTGAAGATGATGCTATGCATCGAAACCATGGTCGTGAGTAAATAAATATATTTGTGGAAGTGCATTGTTTCCTTAACCTCATCATTACCGTAGGATTAAGACCAAAAATTACGATTATTTACGCTAAGATAGTTTTTAGAGAGTAGAAGTTACTACTTATTCACATTAAGCTACCATAATACGTAACCTTTCCTTTTCCAGATGGAGTTCTATTCTTTCTTTTGATTTATATTTTTTTAAACTGTGCGGTACTGTTTTTCTTAAAGGGTTCCATTGTTGCAAGTATCTGTAGAAGCCGATTCTCGATCAAATACCCCGCTTTGCCGCTGTGTCAAGATCGACACGAAAAAATTGTTGAATAAAAGTTTCTCATGAGGAATGAAATACGTGCTGACGCTATCGTATCAATATGCTCACCAACGTATAATCCCTACATTGAAATTTTCACACATTTCTTTCTCCATCTTAACTATGTAGTTAAATGTATGTCAGTACCATCAATACAATAGCAAAAAATAGTTTCGGTAGTTCAAATCTTCCCCTTCAGGCGAACCTGTCTGTTTTGAATAACTTTTAACACTCAGATCGAGATTTCCTCCTTAGAGTGAGAATTAACGCTCATTAACAATTTGCCTTCCACTTTATGAACTATGCATGTATGCGCATATTGTTCCCTTTCTTTTCTGTCTGTATAACATGATTTCTTTATGCTAAGGGCATTCATTGTTTCTATTTTGAAAGTCACAACTTACACAGCGATCTTCTTCATCGCATTTCTGTGGTTTACATATTTTATTTCTATGACATTATGTTTTTACGAGTAGTTAGTTTTCGTAGTTCTGGTTTTCCACGTTTTCTCTTCAGTCTTCCCAAACTTTTTCTGTTCTATGGACAAAGTCATCTCTTGCCTTTTATTGTCGATATTATTTTTCTTTCCGAACCTTCGGTTTGAAAAAAATCTATTCTATTAATGCCTTGGGAAGAACAAAGGTGCCATCGTCAGTCATTTCTATGCACTTGAAAACGTTCTCGCTTGTAAGCAATTCTATTTGTCATGCACTTTCTAATGATATTAGATCCACCCTGAGCGCCGTTAAATATAATTATTAAGTTTTAAGGTGCCCTAGTTATTGAGGATATATCGTGTCTAGAACAACTGAGCTTAATTATTAGGCGAATACAGTTTGTCCAAGGTGGAAATCGTAGCCCGCGATCTGTTTTTGAAGGCGTTGCTTTATCATTCAGATATTTATTTTGCTTGACATGAAATATCTCATGACCTTTGGGTTTAATATTTTGCGTAGACTACCTATCACTTGAATCAACAGTCATGAATTGAGCCCTCTGATACATCTCCTAGTGTTTATTTGAGCCACATCTTCTCTTTGAATTATCATTTAATAAATGGTCAAAATTTTTATTCAGATATGCCGTTGCGTCTAGCCATTTCTATGAGTCATTTTGACTACAGTTTCAAACTGCCATGGCCCCTGCATTCTATAGGATGATAGTTGTTAGCGTCTTTCTGTGAAAGAGCCGTGGAAATGAACGTGTAGGTCACCGGTCCGAATAAATGCTCTCGCGACGAGTTACTCTGTCCGGAGTTTGGTTCTTAATGCGTGGGTGAACCAAGAAACAGTAGGGTGGAGCGTAGCGAATGTTAAACCGCAAATGGACGACATGCATTCCTAGAGCCAAAATGAGAACGGAATGAAGAAAAATGGATTTGACCCGAAAGGCAAAACAATGGGCTGAGATTCATCAATAAGTGTTGGGAACAGAAACAGGTGAGGTTGATGGAGAGTTGCACATGGGTGTGAGTAAATACGAGGAGAGAACAAACGTCTTCATCATACGATTCCCTTTTTGAGAGGCAAAGGGAAAGAGAGACAGAGATTTAATCATGAGTGCTTGAATGCTATGGGATGAAGGTGTGCGTTTTTGAAGTAGAGACCGTGTGAGACTAGAGAGTTTTATCCTCATGAGCATAAAAGTGCTTGATTTATTTGAAGGAAATATAGTAAATTATTGTTCATTGCCAGCGGCTTACTTATGCTCAAAGATTATTCTAGTATCTATATATATAGTATAGTAGTATTCCATGATATTGAAACACTCGGTAATATTCGAAGTGCCACTATTAGAGTAGATGAATACTTTCTGTTCGTCATCTATCATCTGACCAACTGGCATCATGGGTTTACAATTGTAACTCTTGTTGTATGACTCACCTTTTAGAGTGCAATGTTTTTAAGCGACGATTTTCGGCATTTTAAGGTTTTAACGTGTGGTATGTACAGTTAGGCTAAACACGAAATCGTCAATCTATCCATTCCGAAACTAAAACGTAACTTGTTTTCGCAATTAAAAATTTTTTCGCTCCTACCCATGCTTTTCCACCCCATCTCATTTAACTCGGTTAAATAATTTATATGGGTCTTCTCAGGCAATTTTACGCAAAAACAATTCGCTGCTCTGAAGTGCTGTTTTTAGATTTTTGAATGAATGGAGGTAAATCAAATTCTTAAAAACGGTATTTATTAAGATTTTTCCCTCGATTTTTGGTCACAGGAAAATAGCGCTTTCGTTTTTAAGAATGCTAATAATTTTCTGGCAGCCCGGTGTTTTTGATAAGAATCTAAGTTGATTGATCCATAGTGTAGGTATGTTATTCTGCCCCACATTGCCCTTAAAAACGAGAGGCGGGAGAAATACGGCAAGTGATCACGGAAGGCTTGAACGACTTACTTCACCCTCCTCTTGCTTTACAGACCCCTTTGGATGCCTGAATCTCCATTACAAGCGATGGACAATGTCCCTCCACCACATGGACCTATCCACTTCCCCTCTTTCATTCCTTTCACTCTCCCTCACGGCTCACCTCCCCCCACTTTTCTCCCTACCCCTCTTCCGTAATAGCTGGCCGGACTAATTGGTGACTCATGCAAATGGATTCGTCATGATTCTACGCGATTCTCTCGGTGGGAAGGGAACAAGGTGTGCCGCAGAGTCTGTGTGCTCAAGGGCACTCACTATAAGCGGGGAGGGGACGAACGTAGGCGACAGGGTCGGAGGTGGAAAGGAGGGACCAAATAGCCACTGGGCAGCTGATCGGGGGGAGGGGTGAATGAAAGGGTCGCTATTACGACAGCCCTCGAGGGACAGGAGGGTAGGGGTTGTTTGGGGGAGGGGGGGAGCGGAATGCGTAGGAGAGATTTTATCCCAGGGGGATGGTCAGGGGTGTTTCAGCGAGCGTTTGTTGGTAGTATGCGTTTTAGTTTGCTTGTATGTATGTGTATATTATATATGGCTACCCGATAGTCTGAGGGGGTGCCGTACCTGTGATGCAACCGTAAGGAGGGCACTTTGCATGGTGTGTCGCTCACGGCCTGGTCGTTTTATGGGGGCGAAGTAACTGGGGGCGTAGGTGGGAGAGGCCGTCACGAGTTGGCAGAGGGTGGGAACATGCAGCGATGCCTTTAACGATTGAAGAACGGCGGAAATAAAATTGTGGGAAAGAAATGAAGGCGAGGATGGGTGTGCGTTTGATATATGGCCGATCGATCGTTATTATTTTTTCGGCTCCAGGAGAGAAAGGAAGAAAGGGAGAGTGTCGCATCCCTCCTTCTCCCATTTAGTCCTTCGACATGCTCGTTAACCGTTGTAAACGGATGTTCGCGGACATTTTAACGGCTGTTGTTTAATGCTGGCATCCTTTTAGTGGAGGCGTGGAGGGAATTGAAAAGTGTGCGTGCGTCTGCTTGTGCATGTGTGTGGTATACTCATCACGCCTCCAGAAGTACGTGATTATTTGCTACGGTTATGAGAATGGAATATGAGAGGGGAGACCGCACACAAACATTGGATTATCGGCTCTACCAGTGAACATAACGCCAAAGAGTGTGATTTTTGCCGCCTTTCTTACTGAGCAATAATTTTTGTATGAAATCATATAAGTACAGCCGAATTTACTTCTAAACAAAAAGTTCTACATGTTTGACCGAAGTAGCAGGTTAATAATGCGCCGGCATAACTGTATAAAGAAATCACGGATTCGAATACCGCCTGCATCACGGATATTGTGTTTGCATTTGGGGCTATATTTTTGTTCCATTGCGCGATATAGCCTAAGCAGATGGAGCACATGAATTTTACCTCAAAGAAATAATATATGCAGGCTATATCCGTATGAATAATGTTTAATAAATTATTAAAGATATTTCCAGAGAGAGGTCTTAATATTGTCGAAATAGGATTACGATAAATGTGAATATAATCTGCGAGTACTTTTCTTCGCAAATATCATATTATTTATGCACTATGTGCTTTCGGGGTAAGTATGGCTAAAATTCTTGGCAAACGTGTAGAACTGGGAAAATTTTATATGTTTTCTGATCTCTTGCTGAGTATAGGTTTATTATGTAGAATATGATGAAAGTAACTTCTTTTTTTTTGTATTCAGTGATTATGGTCACTATTGGGTACCGTCCATTTCATTGAATGGTCAATTCATCATCTCTCATACTATTCATCGCCAGGTAAACAGGAAAATATATCAAGGGTTTCTGGTTAAAAAAAGGGTTCTGGTTTCTGGAAAAAAATTGCCCGCTTTCAGTGAAACCAATGTTTCCAAATAAGATACCAGTGGTTTGATGAAGTGAGGAAGTAGGTGACCGCTCCGAGGATGTACCTATGCCGGCACACAAGCGGGATAATAGAAGGCGTAAGGCCCTGGACATGTCACCGGGGAACGGGTTCTATGGCCTGAGCGAGGCACAAAGGCACAATGCGAACAGAAGGGTTGGCCGACGTTGGACGAGGGAAGAAAGGGACCGAGTCAGCAGGGGAAATGTGAAAGAGGGGTGGGCGAAAGGGGTGAATCTCCTTGCGGGACGTGCGTAGGCGAAAGACGGTAGGGGGAACAGCAAAGGGGGTAGGGAGGGCCGAAGCGTGGTTGGTGATTAGATGGCCTTGCATCACCCCGCATGCAAATGAAGCTAGGGACGTGGACATGGGTTCACAGCGGTGGGAAGGGGTGGACGTCCGACGCTTAGGGGTGAGTGCAGGTCGGTAGGGGGTAGCGGTCACGCGCCGTCGCGGACGACGCGGATGACCCGTGCCGCGCGCACACGCCGCCCTGACCCTTCGAAAAAAAACACGATCGGGACCATTCCATATTGTATGTAAGAGGACAAGAAGGTTGACGCAAAGGGGGGATGAGCCGTGGAGGGCAGTGGGAGCTGTGGAAGGGTTGGATGTAGCCGAGGGTCACGTTGATGGTCGGATTCATCGTTGCTCGGAGGGCGATCACCCGCAGGGTACGATGCCATCCCACTCTTCATTAAAAACGAGGACTTTTAAATCTCTCCCCGCGCACGCATCGTGCACCCTGAGCCTTTCCGAAGTTCAGTTTTAGTGTAAGTCCTGTGAGCGGGTGAAGACTGTAAATTAATAAAATTTGCTGAGACTCTCTGGATTTTTTAAAATATAAGCCAGCACGCATGAATATCGGGATTAACATAATGATTTTTTTAAATTACGACAGCAATGTTCGCAAAAACCACGTGGATGCCTTTTTTGGCTCAACCGTGACTGATTTATGTTGAAAGGGATTAATAATTTTTGCAGAATTGGCATCAGTGCTATGTAAAAAATAATTGTTGAGAATTTTTTTTCAAATACTAATGCGTCTAGAATTTAGGGGAAATTGTCTTCTTGTTGAAGTTGTATCAGTGGTAATACGAAAATGAACGAGAAAATTGATATTGTATTCTGACTTTGGGTTATATCTACCTCATCCGGTTTGAATATGCCATAGAGTTGACCCGCTGGGAGGGTCTAGTTCTTTCATCCTGCTGCGTACCATACCGTGTTTACTGAAAATATTCCTATTCTCCCCCACAACCATAATCAGAATGTTTGCAAGAATTTCCTGTTGAGGGCGTATTTTTCAAAATAAACATGCATCTATATATGCTATCATATTTTAAAAGAAGGAATTCATAACCTCAATCTTCTTTTTCGCACTTGTCTCTCCCTAGTCGCATGATTTGTCTTTTCCGGGTACGGATTTTTATTAAAGAGTGGGGATGGGGGTGAGATTTGAGCGTCGCTAGGTTACGAAGCCGCCTGTTGAAGGGGGATTTGTTGGCGATGGGGAGGGGGGAGATGGCGCATGGTTAAACGAGGGAGAGGATGGATTGATGAGCGGCAGTGCAACTGCAAGGCGAAAAGGAGGCAAAGGAGTTCCGTCCACGGTTGGTTGCCTCGGTGCGTTGGACGTAGGCGGACTGCACGATGGACAATGCATCCGACGTGGACACGATTGAGAGAGAAAGAGAGTGAGGGGAGGAAGGGTCGGCTGGAGGAGAGGGGAAGTGTAGGGGAAGTTGGGAGAAGAAGACTTATTGAGTTTTAGGAAGTGGGCGGACAAGCACTGTCTGCCGAGTGCGCGTGGGTTGGGAGCTCTTGGTGTTGAGTGGCTGACAAAAAATTACTTCGTGCGCGCTTCCCAATGCGCCTATCTGCAAATAATTATGATTCAACCGTCATTGGAATGTGTTCCCTAAATGTTCAAATTTGTAATTTTTCACTTGGAGATGAATTTTTGACTCTCATAACGCCCTTTTCTTAATGAATTATTTTGGCTAAAAGTTCAACTTGCGTGTATATTTCCTCTCTGTTTGTCATATAAAGTGATTATATTGTTATGACTTGATTTTAAGCATGTACCATTGCTGTGAGGGCTATTGAATTCGTTAAGAAAATGAAGTCAACATTTTATAAGCATCACCGCTGCGTAGCACTTGGGAACTTAAGCTTATGGCCCTTGACATATTGAGTTGGCACCTAAAAGCACACTATTTATCCATATTCCCTATTTAAGTGCTCATTCCTTATATAACTGCTCAAATTGATGATTTAATATCTATTATTTCATTATTCCGCGAAAAAATTCTCAGGTTTGCATATCGTTGAGGTCTCAGAATGTGACATTGTCGATGATTAGAGTGGAAGTCATTCCTTAGGGGGAGTGAATATAAAACGAATTTCTTAAAGTACCTACCTTGTGTATCATATACTAGCGCACTCTGAATGGGCAGGATAATTAATGTTACGGCATATTCATAGTTAAGGAAAAACGTTGCTAGTTTGTATCCTGTATCCTGTATTCTGGAATAAGACTGACAAATGATCTTTCCTGGGGTAAACACATTCGTGAAATAATTGGTCAAGCGAATCGCAAACTGGGTTTCATTAAAAGAGTATTGGGTAAATGTGACGATCATGTACGAGAAATCAGCTACTTTTCCCTTGTTAGACCTCATTTGGAATATGCTGCCAGTGTATGGGATCCCTACGAAATCGGTCTAAGTAATGAACTTGAACGTGTGCAGCGAAGATCGGCAAGATTTGTAAAGGGACGATACGATAATTATATTAGCGTAACCAGTCTATTAAATGAATTGAAATGGGAATCATTGTCAGATCGCAGGTTGAAATTTAGACTTAATCTCTTCCACAAATTCCAAGGCAATATTTTCAGTGATGATGTTAAAAATATTTTACGAACCCCAACTTACTATGGCAGACTGGACCATAATCATAAAGTTAGAGAAATTGATTGCCGAACTGACCGATTCAAAATGTCCTTTTTCCCTCGCACAATAAGAGATACGAATAACGGTAAATATGTCCTATCGGAGAGTAGCAATGAATAGCATTGGTAGCTGCATTTTGGTATGAGTACTTAAAGCTAACCCTACTAACAGAATGTTTTTGCATGTTTGCTTTGCAATTTCTATCATTTTTAAATAGTGTAGTTCAGACTACTATATTAATACTATTCCTTTTTTATGCATGATATGTAGTGCATGTTTGGTGAGAAATCACCCCCTGCCACACACCCTTGTGGTGGCTTGCAGGGTATTATGTAGATGTAGATGTATCCGACTCCGAAATTATTCATGTCATTCCGCACACTCTCGTTTCAATCATGTTTTTGTGCTATGGTGCCTTGTGTACGCGCAAAGAGTATTGCAATAGATCTTTCAATTGATTCTTAACGTAGTTATTTTGAAGCCATTTCTTCTCGACTATTAATCAAAAGAGCGCCTCCCGTTAGTCCGACTCCTTATCAACGTCCTCTGGAATATCTCTGAGGAACCCCTGGACCTTTCATCTTTTCATCATCAAATCCCCACTCGTCCCTCTCCCTTCTCCCTTGGATGACGCCGTTTCCCATGTCCACCCCCGAGCCTGTCCATCACCGCATCCTGCTAGCTGCGCTCACACACACACACATATCCATCTATCCACTCCATTCTCTTCCCCTTTCTCAGGCCTCGCCTCTCCCATGCCCTTCCTTACCCCTCATCCAGGCGTCTATCCATTAATCCCTGACATGTGTGCTGCCAGCTTTTATGACGCTCAAACATTACGCAAACCGTGCCGAGGTGTGACGCCCAAGCAGCACCTCGTCCGGCGCGACAGCAACGCGTTTGGGGAAAGAAAAAAGCTCCTCGTTTGGAAAAAAAAGTGCCATTTTTTAAAGGCTGTCTCTGCTGTGCATCCGCAAAACATCATTCTTGGTATGACGCTCCAGAGACTAATTCATTGCTGCCTACAGAGGATGCCAGTGGCTTTAAGTGAAGCTTAAGAATGTGGGTAATCATGAGAGTAGTGTAGATTGTAGGAGACTTGTGTTTCAAGGGGCTGGTCTTACAGTCACAAATCACGACCCCAAATGCTTTATTTCACATTCATTTTCGTGACACTCCTTCACGCAAAACGGAATAATACTTCACGTCCATGTATCTAGACCTTATTTATTCGTAAAAAGTAAAGTTTCATCATCAGGAGAAGCGAATTAATTGACGGGATTTCGGGTAATGCTGTCAAGTGGATGGATAGTGATATATGCGGAGCGTTGTACGGTTATATACACATATATTCTCAGGAAGAATAATGAAAATACATTATTAGTGTTGATACGTATTTTAGGATCTTCAAAAAATATAATTAAAGTAGAGAAGATGAACTAAGAAGAACTAGGAATGGATGAGGAAGAAACAATATCGTGGGAGAATTTGGACGGAATAAGAGTTCATGGATGGAATGATCGATTTGGTGCAATATGGATATGAAAAACGTTATTGGAGTTTTAATGCAGTGCTGAGAATAAAAATATGAGGATAATAAGTAAAGGAGAAAGTATTGTTACGTCTTTTATGTTGGAGAGGACATAAATCATTTCCGAGCGGAGAAAATATTGAATGATGTTTGAATTCTTACTGGTGTCGATGGGAGATAATAATTTTGAAGCATTAGGAGAGAGCAATAGCGTCACAGCGAGTGACGAGGACGATTGGTATGCACTCGGTCGAAGGCTACACGCTATGTCATTCACTTACGATCTTCGGTCAACTTCTCAACGCATTATTGTACTCTCTCTCAACTACTGCATGCATGACAACTAGACTCCAAATATTAAAGACAATATCAAGCCTAATTTATTTTCCCGGTGGGAATGTACTTTAACATAATTTTAGCTGGTCTGTAGACATTATTCTTCAATTTCATAAACTGGTGAAAGCCTTTATAGATTAATCTCCGCCTGTCGTTTTCTCGAAAATTTCATATTGTTTTGCCATAACTTACAATATTCACAGCTCCTATCAGTGTGAATATTAATGGCAAGGTGCATGTCATTTATTTTTCACACACTTTAAGTTTTGTTCAAACAGTTGAAAAAATAAGTTTCACAGATGTTACGTTCAGAGACATTAAGTCAGTAAAAATCAGAGGATAGGTTGAAAAAACGAGGAAAATGATGTAGAGTGATCGGAATCCAGTGCAAAGGAAGCGGCAAAGGAAGAATTCGGTCTGTGGCCTGAAACAAAGGGGCGCTAAAGTAGAGAGAGAAAGGAATGTGTGCTGGTGAATCCAGAGAAAGAAACGAAAAGTCAGTCTTTGAAGGTGGGGAGAGAGTTTTCTGTAGTCAGAGAATGTCTTGGTTCTGAGCTGGGCCAAACATTACGTTTTAGTGCCCGTTCTTTTCTATTCTCTTTCTATTTTCCGCGAGAAAATAGCTGTTTTTTCCTTCTTAATTCTTCAAAGGTTGTTCCTCGTCGTGTACAGAAACCGACGTGAATGTTGTGGGAGCAGAGGTTAGAGGGGTTGGTAACTGAGTTTCGACTCCCTTGGGAGTTGCGGACGATGGAATTTTTGGGGGTGTGAGTCGCATAGAAAAGGCCTGGTGAGGGGAGCTCTGGGAGACTTAGAGGGACCCGGGCTCAAATTCGTTGATTGAATACAAGTGCGATGGACCTTAGTGGGTTTGAAATCTTTTATTTGTCCCAGGATGTGTTTCCCCTTCATGGGCACGTGGAATGAATTATTTGACTCGAAATTTATCAACAACCTAATTAAATATTTAAGACTACTTTCAGAGCCATTAAGAAATCAGAAGACTAGCGAACTGACAAAAGAAGAGTATGAGAAAGTTGTTTGAGCAATGCAATACTTAATTGTAGCGGGTACCTATACAATGGCAATGATGTTAATTACGCGGAAAAATTATTTTTGCGCGAAATATTGCTGCACAGTGAAAATTTTGGAACTGAAAAAAAGGAATGGGTATCAGTCAACACAAGTCATTCCACCAATGCATTCCAAGTATACCCTGGAAATCAGGTGATTACTATTTCCGTTGCATTTATAAGCTGTTTTTTAATTTCTATACTCTCTTGCAAATACCACAAATAAACCTTCGCGTATCCCTGTGCATGATTTAGCATTTCCTCTCATGGGTAATAGGGGATTTTTAGAAGTGATGTAAGGACAGTGCAGGTTCGTTGATTATTCTCCCCTTCCACAGAAAATTGTAGTAGTATTGCTTGGCTTGCATGGTATTCAGTTGATGTAGATGAGTATTAGATAACTGACTTCTGCATTGAAGTCACTCCAAATTTTATACAAAAGAGTTTCACAAAAGTTTTACTTTAAGTTCGAGAGGATTTTCCTTTTTTATTCATCCCGTTTAATCCCTTCGTTTGAATTTTTAATGAAGAGTACAGGCGTTATGTAAAGGAGTCCATATTTGTCCGTGTAAAAATTTAGTGACTAAGTGGTTTTCATAGTTAATAGTTTAACTGTACGCCAGATTCCATGCGGTGTTCTACTTTTCATTGAATCGTAAACTATTTTTAGTCTTGCATCTGTCATATTTTTAGGACGAGGTTCTTCCAATTATGTCTATGCAGTACGTTTGATCCGTCAGTATTGAGAATTAGATGTTTTTGATGGCCATCGATCAGTGAGCATCAAATGGTGAAAGTTTATCATCTCATCATGGCCTCCCAACATTTTTTACTTGTAATTTTGATTAAATTTCGAGTAAGCATCCATTGCGAATATAGTTGTGCGAGAATATAGTTCGCATTTTCATTTGAATATGTTTGCATCTCAAGGCTTGAATGAATTAATTTCTATCTTTATCAACGTATCAACGAGTGAATCGTAGTCCCTAAAATTCCGAGAGACCATGGTCTTTGGAGATGAGGATAAGACATATCTTCGTAGTTTAGAATCGTTGCCATGAACTTGGATGCCCAACTGTCACCTCAAACCAATTCCCTTAACGAGTCTCCTCATTCCGCCGTCAACCCCTTCCCGACGACCGAACCACAGCCAAGTCCTTTTCTTCTTGCAACTCTCGCCACCCTCGCCACTTCCCTGGACATGAGAAGGACACTCAATCTTGGACCTAATTTGCGCCACTCTACGACGCCGCACTCCCCAATCCCAAAGCGAGAACTCATTTCCAACCCATGGCCATCCGCATCATTCACCCACCTCCCACTCGGTCCCGCATCACCCGCCTGTCTCTCGTCCACTCCGTAGTTCCCAAAAACCAACCCCGCTCGCTCTCCCCTCCGGGTAACATCCCGTTTTATCCCTCCATCCCCCTGACGATCCTTTCCACCTCCCGTTGTCAAGGAGATAGTATCCCGGCTCCTTTCATCCATCCACAAGTGGGCAAGGGGTGAGAGTGGCGGAGGGAGGGAGAGAGAGGTTTTGTTGGGAGGGAACACGGGGAGGGGTACGGAGGGGGACAATCGGTCGGTCCATGGGGTATATCTGTGCAAACGATCGGGAGCTCGCGCTCTCCACTTCCTAACCATTCTCTGTCTTTTGGCGAGGGATCCTCCCCTACTCTTGGCGCAATCGCGTAAGGGTTAGAATTAAATTTGGGTGCATTCCAAGGGGATGCACTTAGAAAGGGATGGGAGGAAGCGAGTCTTGATAAGTGGTGGGGATTGACGGATAGTTTTGAAGAGGTCAGGTGTTTCGTGAAGGGATATTCTAACATGTATCCAACAGGTAACTTTCGAGTGGCATCTTCAATGCTCTGGAAAGTATAAATGGATTGAAGACTGCTCTTATTTTTGTTCATCCAAATTTATGCATTAGCATTTATATATTTTTACATATTATATTCGATAGAAATAAATTGGCGGGAAAAAAATATTGTACGGAGTGAATAGCAAATCTATTTGAAGAAATCATCTCATAGCAGAAAAATGACTTAATACCCTTCCCAATGATTCTTGTAATAGTGAGACTTGAATACTGAAAGTTTTAACTTAAGCATTCATACAGTAAAGGCAACAGTCATCAAAAATACTGCTTCAGGGGAGTGGAGGATTTTTAAAAAATATCATGTATTTTACCTGACTTCTATTGGCAAGCTTATGAACTATAAATATTCCTTATTAGAAGCTATAGTTATTCGTATAATAAATACAAATATATTATATATATATATTACACACCTAATTTTTCTACCTTTTTGTATTTGTAGTGAGAGCTAAAAGAGCGTATGAAGTTGATAACGATATTTAACCATCATATCTGCGTATAAGTTTGGAATGTATTAAGAATTAAGAGAAGGAATCAGTTGTGATAAGCTTGATTCACCGAATCCAGACAATGAAGGTGGTAGAGCACTTTTATATCTCTTGTGGAAAATCCTGCATGCAAGGAGAGATGCGCAGCATTTCAGAGAGGTATAAGCCGTAAACGTGTTTAAGCTGTTAAGAGTCTAATCGGGCGGGGATAATTAATTAATCGCTTAAATGGTGATACCAAATATGGATTTAGTTTGCATATAATCTATCAATGAGGGTCAAGTGGCCATTCCCCACAGGATACTCAGCGGTAGAGATGAGTACTGAACGTGGGTCTGCTGTGATCTTTCCTTCCGTCCGAGTGAGCCTACCTCTTTCTCTTGTTCCATCTCTTTCCTCTTCTCTGAGGCATCTGGCTCCCTCCTTTCTAAAATCACTATCTTATCTCATACTGTCCAGAACAGAACTTTGCAAGAATGGGAAGATAGGGGGATGGGTCAGAGGCCTTGAGTGGTAATGGAGAGGGGAGAGTGTGAAGAAACCTCCAGCAGGGCTTTTCTTCACAGACATTCACAGAGACAGAAAATATGGACTGAAGTCTATGACAAATTAAAAAAAGATAATCCTGGTTTGTTTGAAATTTTACTTTTAGCTGCTGTCTACATACCAATAAAGGTAACAATGATAACAATTGATAAGCTTTATGATAATTGTTTTGAATTTGGTGATTCAGTTTGGATTTCGGATTTTTTAGCACATGCAATAGATTAATCCGCATGGATGATTGTGGATTTTTTAGCATCTGCATTAGATTATTCCGGCAGTGACTAGCATAAGGCTTATGCTTGTCTACACTATTTTGATCTGCTCATTGCCCTTGGAAAGCGACACCTACTTCATGTACACGTCGTTTTACCAGTGAGATTGCGAGAGGATAGATCGTGGCACGTGCCTGGTGCGGTGGCAGGGCATTTAGTCATGGCGAGATTGCGGCGTGGACCAGGGGGGGGGATTTTAGGGCCTGTGGGAGAAGCGAAGAGAGCCTGCGAAAAGAATGGGGAGCACGGAATAAGGGGAAGGCGGGTGAGGCCGAGTGGATGATATCAGAGCGTCCTGTCCACTCCATGCATGGCGACCGAAAAGGACAAAAAAATGAGTGAAGGCTAGGAGAGAGGGAGGACGTGAAGATAAAAGAAGAAGAAAGGGGGTGAATGCGAAGAGGGACAAACGCTGCCCCTTCCGAGATGAAGGGAAGAACTACTGTCGAGGTGGCCGTATCTGGTACACATTACATTATTTTTCTGCCTCTCTCAGTCAAAATAATTATTCATTACTTTCTTGGTGCCTCATAGTTAAACGATATGGATAATGTGTTGCTGTCATAATACGTACTTATGTTCTTATATCATAATACCTCTTATTATGTTCTTATATCCTACCATAATACATCTTATGTTTTTGCCCCTAATTAACACACTATATCACAAAGCAACTCTTCTTTCACTGAGTAATATAGTTTGAGGTTACCGTTTATATTAATGGCCGACTTAATCTGAATTACTGAACTTTCACTAACAATGAAATTTACCCTTAATTGACCAGAGGACAGTGAAAGACAATTTGGAGTAATTTAAAAAGAACTATGCTAATTAAAGTAGAATAACAGATATTCAAGTAGACAATAATATTTAATATGGCAGTGGATGTTTTTACACAATCCGAATTAGAAATTATGATGTATATTATTTTTCTTTAGTGTTTTTCCACTAGGCGTCTCAACTGGAATCGATCTCAGATCAAAATGCTGACGCTATAACTTGATAAGATAAGATGTTTGTTTTTGTTTATCTTCTTCGTGGAAATTTTTTAATGCGGAGTTTAAATTCTGGGTAGCTCCATTTATTTTGGGAGTTGTAGGTTTACGGCTGGAATAGTTTTGTTTTCCCATTAAATAATCGTGCTGAAATATTTTATAGTTATAAATACCAATGGGAACTTTTCTGGAGACCCTGCCTGAACATTCGAGTGGCGCAGGCAGGGAATATCCCTACACATCGTGGTATTTGCCTTCCTTTCGCCTATCTACTCCTTTTCAAATGGACACCCCACTATCTTATTCCCCTCTGCTGTCATTCTGTTGTCGGCCCGCTGTCATCTGCCCTCAGTGTGCGGACACTTAAGGCAGTGGCGAACAATGCTAGCGAGCCGGAGGTTGGCTGATAGTCCAACATATGGACATTTTCTTATCTGTTATTTCTACCCTTTCTGTGCCATACTTCAGTAATTTATTTTTTTCTCATTTTTAGGATGAAAATCATAGCCATAGAATTCTTATTCTTAATGTCTTCTTGCTCAATCGAGTTAACACACCTAATTAACACACTATATCACAAAGTAACTCTTCTTTCACTGAGTAATAATATGCCTAATATTTTTGCAGAAGTCGGAATGTGAGAAAGTAAACGAATTGGAAATACTGATATAGTTAATTATATTACTCCAACTCAGTGGACTTGCTCCGTTATAGAAACAAAACTTTATTGGAATTTTCCACGTTAAAATTTAATGCATGACCCAGGTCAAGCATTAAATTTTTATGTGAAAAAATCTAATTTACGTTTTATGTGTATCATGATACAGAAAATGATTAATTATTACATTGTATTAGAAAGTAATTACTAAGACTTTTCTAGGCCCTATATTTATTTTATTACTATTAATCATGGCATCAGCATGGTGAATTAAAAATAAAGATATGATTTCACGCTGCTTCTGTGAAACAAGGGTACCTTCTACAAGACGAAATGATTTTTAAGTAATTCGATATGACAGATATCGAAGTGTTTCGACGCATCTATTTTCCAATTAAAGTCATTATTATGTGAAAACTGGAGTGATTTAAGTTTTCTCTCACCAGCGGGAAAAACACGGTTTAACTTTACGTAATCGTAAGAAAATGTCTAAATATTAATGTTTAATGTAATTTTGTGAGAGAAAAACGTGCAGTAAAACTGCATTAGACAAAGATATTCAACTTAAGTTTATATTTCCAATGAAGAAACAGTGGAAGAATTGTTTAGCAAAATGTTTGCATCTAAAGTATAGTCACTTTCCCACTAGCCTTATCAGTTACCTATTATTTACCTAAATTGAAATCGGGTAGATAATTTATTTATAAAATTATTACTGATTAATTTATCCCCCGATGATTTCTATTTTTGCCTTTGACAACCACTCCTCTATCAACAATCACTCTGCAGTTAATCTGGCTTTAGATTTCGATATTCCACGTTTTTTCTTTATAGCTGTAGTCTCCGGTAAATCTTATTCTTGATGTAAACTGAGGGAATGCCATTTTCAATAACCACGTCCGGGATTGAGACGTTTAATAACTCTCACGCTCATCTCTCTCTCTCCCTTTCTCTCTCTCTCCCTTTCTCTCTCTCTCTCTTGTTATCTCTCTGCTCTCCTCCTCTCCTTATACACCTATACGAGAAGTAATTGCGGCTCACAGCACGTCATTTTTCCGCAAGACGGCTTCTGCATCTTTGCATTCCTCTTCCGTTGTCGTGGAGAGCGACAGGATAATATGAGATCGGACTCTCAGAACGCAAGCATATGGATTCCCGAGATAGGTGGCGCCATGGAAGATTTAATTGAATGCCTTTCTTTCCGAGCCTACTCTTGTCCCATCGTCCAATGGGGAAGCCTTCTTAAGGGGTGTTGGAGCAAGATTCACCTCCCATGAGGGATTGTGGTCAATGTTGGACTTGAGCTCGCGGAGGAAAGCTGAAGTAAGAAATGGCTTTTCCATGCAGATGAGATTCTCATCCTTGCGGTCGGTGGACTTTCGAAAGATACGCAATTCTTTCAATGAGAATGCTATCTCTTGCACATTTATATTTGATTTTGATGGAATATGGCGAAGTGACTATAGCAAAAAATATTAAAAACCTCTCAGGGTAATTGAAAATACCATGAGGTTTTTAATAATGATTCTAATTTCTCATCGTATCGTATCATTTTTCTTTGATCGTCTCCTTTTGTTGCATTAACAAAAACTTTTTAAACCTTCTGATATGTACCTATCTTAAATATTTACCTGTATTTTCTTTAACTTAGTTTCATGATTTCATACTAGTTTGCTGAAAAGGAAGTGGCCATAATTATTTTTTAAAAATCTTTAAGCTTTTTCATCTCTTTTGTGCATTCGCCTTTTTGCGCAATAGAATAGATATCTTTTCGTATTATTTGCATGAGATTTCGATGTAATACCAGGCACTTACCACCATTGACGCCTGTGAATATTCGTTGAAAGAAAGAGTAAAATGCGTTTAAGGTGAAAGCTAATGAGATTATTTTTATATTTTGATTCGGCCGTTTTCTTGTTATGTGGTCTGCTTTTGCTGCGTAGGCTCCATAGTTATCAGCGTCTTTTTGAACCAATATGTCGAAAGATCTTCCTATATATTATGATTGCCAAGTTTTAATTTTTCAATAAAATGAAAATATCGTTTTCTCTGCTCTATAATTTAATTTAAATAGTAGAGGGAAACAGATATACATGGTAGTGATACGACTGTAGTTTAGATTTCGATTTCTTTTATTTTCATCTCATCTCTCCATAATGCGCAAGAATCCTCAGCTAGTTTAATCCGCCAGTAATGGAAAAACAGCAGTGATCTTCGCCGTAAATGTATTCACTCCTCATCTTTCTCACCCACTCGCTCCCCTACTTGAGAGCCTTACGTCATGAGATCGATAGAGACAGCTCAATGGAAAGTATCCCGTAAACAATTGCTTTTACCCTGAGCCTTCCGGCGCTTTACAACCTATCTTCAGTCACCGATATTGAATCTAACAGGAATACGAGTCGTGTGGGCAGACTACGGTTTCCTTGGCAATATTGGGACCCACCCTGAAACTGTTCGCCTCTGTGCTTAGGAGATGATCCACCTACAGCGCCAATCGCTTACACCCACGAGTCACCCCGTTCACATCTTCTTGTATGCAATGCTCACGATACAATGGTGGGGTAGAAGTTTGAAAATGATTCACTAGTGAAAATCCGTTTTCTTTCTTGGTCCACACGGTTCACACCAGGCCCCTGACACTCGTCCACACTAATGGTAGTTATCCCTTCGGACAGATAAATACTAATTAAATAATAAAATAATTTAATACTAAAAGACAAAACATGCCTCAATCATCCTTCGACTCGTCTTGAGCTTTGCTAATGCTTCTTCACTCTTTTTATTCATTCTTGTTTGTAAACTAAAGTAGCTCTAATAATTGTCCTCTTAAAGTCGTTGCAGTCAAATCTGAGGTTAGTGCACGGGCCTGTTACAAGTTGACTTTGCCTGATTAAGATGTTAGTTCTGTTTATCTAGTTGTTTAATGTTGCTGATTTGCTTTACTTTTATCCCAATGCTTCTATTATTTCAATATTTTATTTTATAAGTTTTTCTGTGATCTTAAGAGATTATCTGACCATCTTTTGTGTGAATGATTTTTCCATGTGGCTCTAAATGTTCTCTCAGCACCAAACATGATACACCAACAATGTCTCAGTATCATGGACCACGGTAGTTCTAACAGGCCACGGTAGTTATCCAAGGCTATTAAATTAAGATAATTCATGGATTTCTTCATTCATAACTGCTCATTTTTTATAAAAATATGATGTTTTTAATTTATTAGTACTTTTTCAGTCAATCTTATCTTGATACCACGTAGAGTAACAGAATGACACTGAATTATCCACTTTTTCCGGAGTACGAAGCATTTGAATGTGAGAAAAAATATTTTAGATATTTGATATAGATTTGAAATTTTTGAAATACTTGCTATGTTTTTTTCTCACAGCTTCATAATTTTTAACGGATATGCCTATTAAAGGAAAAAATTACAGACACGGGACATGATGGAATGCAATATATTTTCAAGATGATCCTCACTGACATTCCATTAAGTTTGCTTTTCCAGCAATTTTTTCGTCTTTCCTCCGTCCAACCTATTTTGCCATTCCAGAATGCTTCAGGTGGAAAAGTAAGAAAATATAAAAATAGGCAGGACAGAGTAGATGATGTTGGATTGGGACTCAAGAAAGTCAGGGTGAATAGGATCAAAGATTATATTGAATTGAAGTAAGGTATCAGCATTAGCGAAAAATCAGGATTAGCTCAAGACTTTGCCGAAAAGAAGGGGGAAGTGAGACAAGTAAATGACAGTCAGAAGTTACGTACTTCGCTAAAGGAAGGAGGAAGGGTAAAACGAGTGGGCAGGGAAGGAGGCACAGGGAAGGGAAACAACGGTGTCGTTAAGAAATAAGGCCCAGTTGTTTCTCTTTTTCTTCCATTCCGCTTACACCCCTGTCCTCTCACCTATATTTTAGCAACTCTCCCCACCAATACGTCTTCTTTCGGACAAGCCCTTTGTCTTTCCCCGTGCACACCGTCACACTTTATTCAAACCCTACTCCTCCCTCAATCGCTGATACCTTCTGTATATCCCATTCCAGCCTTATTCAGCATACATCTTTACAAGTTTCTCTTTCTTTCGTTGACGAACATTTTTTTCTCTCCATCACACCCTCCTTTCTCCTCCCATAGACTATCCTCCCTTTTCTTCGTGGAGTCTTCCGCGAATCCCAAAAAACACGATAAAGTCACCAAAAACTGTGTTAGACATTTTTTCCCTCTCGTTCTCCAAGTACAAATGACCCTGAACCTCGATCGGGAATGCCACGTAAAATGTAGTGCGTATGTAAATATTGAACATTGTACGTATCCGAGACCTAAACCCTAAGGAAGGGTTGGAAGCTTTTGAATGTGGTTGTGACTGGTAAAAGCTCGATGGAGTTAAACGAGGATTAACGCTGTGGGGGAAGAAAGAATTTAGAGGAAGTACCTTAGGTGGGAGAAACAGTTAACTTATAAAGGAGAAATTGAATTGTGAAGGTCGTTGTTGAGCTTCTAATATTATGTTTTTGTCAAAATATGCATGCCATTGTATTTAAAAATTCTTTTCTTCGTATTTTTTTCGTTTGGCGAATTTGCACCGAAGTTCAAGGATTCCCAAATTCTATCGTACTTGGATGCCTTGAGAATGATATTGATAATTCATCGGTCTGTAGCATGACATGTTGCATCAAATCTTCTTCTTTGTCTTCTAAGGCATGTCCCCCTATTCTTCTCATTATGTCTTTATCAAATAAGATTTTAAGAGATTATCTGACCATCTTTTGTGTGAACAGCCTCTGCTTCTCTTTCCCACTGGTATTCTGTTCCTTTTTATCTTGGCGATTCTTTTGTCTTCTATTCTTGATATGTGATCGTTCCTCTCATCCTTCCTTTTATTTGTTCTTTTCATATTGGAGGTTTCGTACATAGATGTTTTAGGTGGACATTCTACCTAGTCTCCCCTTGACCACGATTTTGATTACGGTCATTTCTGTAGAGCCGTGAAAAACCTTTACTGAGTACAAGTACTGATATGCGCAACAGGAAAATGTCCACAGGCAAAAATAATTCACCTTGACCGCAGTTTGAACTAAATAGTTATCTGAGTTAAGACCCTCATGAGCATTTCAGGTGAAATTAACCATGAATGAACCTCTTACCTTACCTTTCATTTCATGTCCTCACCAGGAAAAAAGTAGTCTTGGTCAGAAAGAAATTATTTCTCTCAGCATTTCCTTTTCCGAATCTTAAATTCAGTTTATTCGAGCGAAACCACTTGGTTTCGCTCATATTAGGTAGTCCAGTGAGGGAGTTTAGTGTGTATACTATCTAGAATATTGAAATGGTTGATCTTGGTGTGTATGGCAAGTACAAATAATATTTTCGCTTATTATATTTATGCGCAGACAATGAAAGTGAAATGACCATCAATCATGACTAATGTAAGGCAGAGGAGGAGTCTTTTATGGAGGATGGAGAAGGCGTTACCATATACTCTGTCATAGTGGATCTTTAAAACATCCGCTGTCTTTATTAAGACTTCACGTTGAGGTAAATTTTTCACTGGGTGTGAAACTGTCGGAATGGGTGATCGTGGCAAAGGTCGTGGCTGGGTGTGGGAGCAAGGTTTTCGCGAGTATGAGGAGGAGTAAGGTAATGCCTTAGGGTGTGTTTTTAAAGCCTATTTCCTTCGTGTTGGAGAGGAGGGAGATGAGTGCGTGATAGTCGACGAGGACGTGTTCCCCTGGATCCTCGCAAAGAAGTGGGAGTGTCGAAATGGTACTTCCTCCCCTCTTTTACTCCCACACCTTTGTTCCATCGCTTCTCTCGAAATAAAAAAAAACGTTTAGAAAATCAGAGAACAAAGTTGGGAGTGGGCGAATGAGGAGGAATGAAACAAGTGCACGAAATATGGTGAGCGACAGCATGCCACCGTCCTGGTTAGGCAGAGCTCGAAGCGTGGGTTGACTCTTTGAAGGGGCGTGCAATTCATCGTTTCCTCTACATTTCCCGCGAACGGATCCTGAAAACACACGCTTGTCGGTGGAGAAACCGCCTATTTACCAGCATCAAATCTACTTTATGCTTTCTTATGAAATGATTATCGGTTAATATGTGAATATATAAATGGAGGTTACGAATTTTTGATATATTTTCAAACGAATTTTTTTAGTTCACCTATGACAATCTGCCATTTTAATGAAAATCACTAATAGATATGGGATTTATCTTGTGCACATACATTTTGGCCGATGCTTTAAAAAAATGAGTAATTCATATGGCTGGTTTTCCGTAGTCTGGGTACTCGTTTGCGAGGCCGTTTTATTTGAAACGCTAGATTTTCACTAGGTAGGGTAGAACATAGATAATCGTCGTGGATGGAGGAGGAAAGCATAACTCTATGTTTTTCCCGGCATCGTTTGACGTATGATACAGAAAACCAATATCAAGCTAGATATCAAATGCACCCGTAATAATCCGGGGTGAAATCAGGCATACAAGCATAGAGCTCACAGTGTCAATTTATGTCAATGACAATTGCCGTTGTCATAGGATTCCGGCCATTACCAGCATCAGTGTGCACGATTAATGCACCAGTGTGAGAAATATGGTGAAAACAAAAACGAAAGGAGATCAAAATTAATGACAAACCATGAGGTAACAAGGCGAGAGCGGGCGAGAGTAAACTTGGTGAGAATCTGGTAGAGCACTGGGAGAAATATGGGTATCCAGGTTGATTTTTAATTTACACCGAGATTTGTTAAAAAGAAAAAATGAGAAGTGTTGTGTTAAAAAAAGATGGATATCCGAGGTGAGGGGAGTTCTGAATAGAGGCATAATGCACAGAAGTGTAATAAAGATTGGTTAATATCTTGGAGGTTACCAAAATTGCTAAACTGGAGGTTGTAGGTATCGTACTTAATGAGAACGAAAAGCAAACGATAATTATTAGTAATGATGATTATGGTACAGAAGTTTTGAGGAGAAATTTGAAGGCGGCAGAAAAAGTGGTTAGAGGCACTGAGAATGATGAGAGAATTCTGGATGGGACGAAAGTGGCAGAAAGCGAGTGATAATGTTGCGTAGTGCTGTGGCAGCAAACATGGCGATTCTAAAAGTCAAGTCATGATTGACAATCTGTAGCAGAAATGGGTACTGGATGAGGAGGAGGTCGATCAGACATGAAATTTCAGGTAATTCCACCCACTAATTGTTTACTATATCAACTGAAATTCCGAATAATTTCCTAAATGCGTTGCCTTTTTTTCACCTTTGCTCGATTTGAGATAAGATGCATTTGTAAAAACATGCAACGCTGCGTACAAACTTGCTGCATTAGTACCTTTTCTTCGTGAGAAAGCGTAAGCAGTATTTAGGAAAGGATGAATTAACCTTCGTATGGTTCTCTTCCTTTGGACAAGCGTGGGTCCACTTGCGTCTTTGACACGCCCTCATATTCTGGCAACCCGTCTCCCAGAAGCCAGCCATCAACTCTTTTTCCTTCCTCATTTTTGTTTGTGAAAAATCGTGCCGCGCCTCCCATTTCCATGAGACGCTAACTTCAGCAGGAGACGCGTTAACATCAAAATTACTTCAACTTTAACAAAAGCTGGATGAGTAAGGGAGATGAGAGTTAGAGAAATTAGAATCGAAAGTATGGAAGAGATAACCTTAGATATGAGTGGTCTGAGGATAATGGTGGAACTTTAAAGGCGTGTTTTTCACTTATGGGTGGGTATTATTAAGATATATCTTATATGTATAGTAAAATAAAGACGCGAGAAAACAGATGAGAAGACGTTGAAGCTTGAGCCTCCGAGCGTGATAGTTTGCGGGTACCCTGTTATGTTGGTCGTAGGAGTTAACTGTTTTAAACAATCCACGCAGGCGTGGCACACTTGTCGCGTCCTACGGTGCTTATTATTTTCCTATGAAAGCGAATCCAGCTAAGTAATGGTTAGTGCATAATGATTCGTGCGGTGTGAGATGAAGTGCTCTTAAAGAGGTTCACCGAGATGGTTGTTAAATACACGGTTCAAGGCGGAAAATGTCAGCAGTGCACATGGCTGCGCCCACTCCAGACAGTATATGCCTCACATTATGCTCTCGTAACGAAAATTTACGGGAGTTAAGTGATGTGTATTTGAATATAAAACACGTAGTAATGAAGTTGAGTTTGTTTGTAAACGCCGAGATTTTTTAGGTCAACTCGATTTGTGTCCCTATTATTTTTATGTAGATATATGTTAGTTTTTCTTGAGCCTTTCGTGTCATTTTACTCACTGACCTAAGCACGGGGGACAAATGTTGGCATGGCTATCTTTTGATATTCCTTGCGTAATGTTTTCGAGGACTGTAATATGAACTGTATTAAAATTGAATTTCCAAATTCCAATAATGTTATTATATAGCAGTTCACTATTTTGGATTCAAAAGGCGTATTTTCTCCCTCTGCTGAAGTGGGATGCTTTTAATTCAATATTTTTTACGCTTGATCATAAAGATTCATGCTATCCTATCCTCCATTATTCTATTTTATTTTAAATGTCTCAGCCAGCCGTTCCAATTCCAAAAGCATTTATTGGTTTACCATCTGCACAATCTTGTACGTCCCTTTTTTATCTCTCATCCTCACTAGGACTTGACCGTCAAAGATACTTAAATGCACGATGTTTTAAAATTAAAGAGGTGGAACTGGTTGGAATAAGAAAAATCTTGAGCCGCAGAAAAGATTCGAGGGAAGAAAGGTAGGTATGCTCTCCAAAGCGTTCACGTCGTAATAAAGGAAATGCTATGTGGGCCGGAAAAATGTATTCCCCCTGCCTCTGGCCCCGGAGTTATTCTTAAGACAGAGGGCTGTGGACTGTCATCCCCACGCCCTTCTCTGGGCAAGGGTTCTTTCCTAGCAGGTTTTTCGCCAGACATAGTTGTGCTGTCCTTGGTCCAGCATCTCTTGATCATCTCCTTCTTTAAACGTCTGACGTATTCCTTTGCCCCATATTTTCCATTCCTCGCTAGCCCTTCGCTCCTAACTACGCTTTCTATAGTGTGCTGACTTTGAGCTTATGGTAATTCACAGCAAAGAGTGAGAAAACACGGCTCCGCTAATCCACTGTTTACTCTCTCATTTATGGAACATTACAAAAATATAAATGTGACTTCGCGATGTAAATGAAATAAAATCATAAAAATGCCTTTGAAATCGTAATATTTACCTACGATTGCTCCTTAGGCTAGCATTTTCGTTCGCTAGTTTGAGCACTCACCCTCTATTGTTGTGTTCAAGGTTGATAAAAGAGACTAAAGTTACCACTCCATTTATTATGTAGTAACTACTGTAAAACTCTGACGTGTGACGTTTGTTGGACTGTACCATTTCCCAAACCCTTAAGTCTTCTTAGATTTCGCCTTTTCTATAAATCTATTTGTTGTTTTGTGTTATAATTTTTAGATTTTCTTCGTATTTGACGTCTTTACTTAGTCATTGGTATACAAACTTCCAAATAGGTTATTTACGTTACTCAATTTTTTACGGACACATGACTTTGATCCCTCTCTCCATAGGCTTATAATTTAGTTTCCTTATGATTGATTCGCTTACATTAGGTGTTTTGTTTTTAGCATTCTGCTTGACACAAAATTACTCAGCCTCGAGGAAAATTTGCAATAGCATCGACCTTGCGTTTGATTTTAATTGCATGCATAGGTCTGTATACCTATCATTCGTGGGTTTCGCATTTAGGAAAAAAAATAACGAATGGTCCGAATTAAGCTGAACCATGATACCCGAATGATCTCTTTCGGCTGGGTACTTACCGAGCGCAACAGAAATAGTAGGATCTTTAACTAACTATGTGAATCTAAGTGTTTAGAGTAATCGTTGCCCTACTTCCTTTAATTAATGCCTATTAGAGTATATAAATTATTAGAGTATATATTATTAGAGCATAAAAGTATTAGAGTATATATTATAATCATCTAGTTTTCTCAATTGCCCACACGTCTACCATAGTATTGCTATCTTTGGAAATATTATTCTTTGAAGTAATCCGTTGATTTAGGTGAGACACTTCCAATGTGGCACTCTCTTTTGGTAAGGCAATAATGTACTTCGAAAATTTTATTCATCTGCCAGACGCACGCTGGCTAAAAGGTGCAATGAAGTAATCCTTCAAACCTCGCCTTCAGCTGGTTAAAGTATACAGCCTGGCGCCAATAAATTATTGTTGAAAACGCGAGCTTTGACGGAAGTATAAGATGCGAGGTTGAATCCTTGTTTTAAGGTCCAATATCGTGACTTTGTCATGGGACCTTTACTTGTATTGTCAAATTTCCATGCTTGTTTATCGCCAAGTGCAGCGTAGGTACCTACCATCCCTTATAAACGCAACGCGCTCTAAGCGTGAGGCACGCTCGGTTTGTACACCACCCTGATGCAGCCAGTTTTCCCTTTGAGACGGATTCCTTTCTGTTTTGACGGCCCGTTCGGACGGACGTCTCTCGCTTCGTCATAAGATGCTCGTCCTCCCAAGCGTAGCATCTCTCTCCTTTTCCATTATCTAACCCCTCTTCCTTTCCAACCCTCAATGTTCTGTCTCTCTGAGACACCCTCCCCATATCCGCAAGGTCTTCACACAGACCCTTGGCTTCCCTCGTCCATTAACCTCCTTGTCCTCCAACTCCTTCCTGCACATCGTAAAACCAGCCACTGTCTTATGTCCAGCGCCGAAGGAACACAAACAAGTGAGGACGATTGACGCTCGCCAGGGAACAGTCGGCTCTAGTCGCTCTAGGAAACCCCAGCTCTCTGCTTTTCGGACTTTTTCTCTCTGCTTACTCATGTCTGAAGTTGGTATCCTATGCTGAAAAAGGAGAGCGTAAATAAGCAAATAACTTGCTTATGCCGGTTTTGATGATACGCTTGCACAACGATCGAAAATGCATATGCGTTAAGCGTCAATGCTTTGGTGAAGTGACAGCAAATGCCTATAAGAAGATACCTGCATTAGTATCGACAAAGGTTAATCAAAGATTTAACCATAGACATTTTAACTTTCTTAAGTTACAGCAATGAAATGTATTCCATCTTACACATCACTAATGTTTTTGTTTCACATTTTTAATATTCATTAAAAATTTATGACTAAATGTTGACTTTTTATTTAAAGTTTTGGTACTACGCATTGATCGGTATCATTAATGCTAATGAAACGGATATTATTTATTTTAATCCTAAGTTAAAATTTTCCATTTCATCTTTTACTAGCGTAAAATAGAGGTGCATTCAAAATTATTTACAGATGAATATAACACCTAAAACTAAACTCAATTGAGACAATTAAGACAGCTAGCGTGGATGAGCATCATTTTGGCGTGTGAGGCGAGCTATCAAGATTGACCAAATATGCTAGTATTTCCGAAGTTTTCTTTGTGTTCATTATGGATGATAGTATTACTTCATCTACGAACTTGAAATATCTTCCCTAGAAGCATTTCTCCAATTTAAAATGCAAGCCTGATGATGGCTTGTAGGGTATTCTATAGATGTAGATGTAATTGAGGAGAGTGAGAAAGATGCCGAATGGACTTTTCATCACCCCTTTTCTCGTGTCATGATGGAAGCTTTTCATTAAATGCGCTATTTTTATTCTACTCGTCTTACTTCGTCGACTTTGCGGTCCTTTAATAGTATCTTAGTCTCCGTTAGACTTTCCTATGAATCGCTTGAGGAAGTTTCATGACATCGCTTCATGACATTATGAATCAGCGGAGATCAGGGGCATTTGGAATGGAATATAAGTAAAATGTTGCGTTTCGAGTGGCTAAAACAAGGGTTTGAGGCCTGAGGTTACCTGCTCATCTGCAAGTGATTAATTGTAGTAAAACACAAATAAAAGAAGAAATTACGAGCGATTAAAATATCTCCTGGTGAAAACGGCTGAGAATTCCCTATGTATCTTCCGTATTCTGAGTCATGGGTAATTTGATGAGGAACATGCTGTGGGAGACCAGCTGTGCATGTAAGGGGGTTGCATCCAATTGACAGGGCTCGGCAGCACTAAAAATCGGGCAGGAAACGGGAAAAAATTGCAAAGGGGGAGTTCATCGTCCCTAAGAGAGTGGGGATGTGTGCTTGAAATCTAGGGAAAATAGGATTTCTCCATGGCCGTGAGATAGAAGTGTAATTTGCCCGAAAATAAAAGAAATAAACGAAAACTCGCAGAGGGGGTCCTGGTTATTTTTAGGATTGTGGAAGTCGCGAGAAATAGAAATGGATATACCAACAGAAGGAGACGTATAAAAGGCGAAGAAAAACAAATAGAGAGGTAATAAATAGTTCAGGATATTCGACTAATAAGTTTGAGAAGAGATACAGCCCGCAGGAAAACTGCTGAATAACTATAGAAACAATATTTAAAAGTTTAGTAACACAACAATTACAAATTTTAGCTGTTAGTTTCAGTTGCTGAGAAATTATTGGCATGGCTATGATAAAGGTGACTTTGCATCGTAATGCAGCGAAAATTTGCAATATATGGGAATAATTTTAGCTAACTCACTTAAGGAACGTGAAGTAGTGCTGTTAAATATCACAACTTTCTTATTGCTTTCTTATTGCTCTGGGAAAAATGGTGATATGGTCACAATTACTAATGTCATGCATGGATGTAGTCATATGTTTCATGCAGATTAAATAAATACAATAGTATTCTGGTGGCACGTTGGCTTCGGAAATGCTACGGACGGAAGTTCACGGGTTCAAGCCAGCATCCGCACTGAAAATCCTTCACTGTAATTTTTCTGAGTAGCAGGTACCGTTGGGTATAAAAGGAAGTCGAAATAAAGAACTATTCCCGTTGCGAGGCGACTTGTTTACTTACCGTCAAAACAACCTTCGGATTGGTGCACACAAGTAAGTGGGGGATGGGAAGGATACTTAGCCTGAAGAATACAAGAATGCAAGGATTAGAATTTTAGGTGACTTTAAAATAGGCAGAAGGTTTGACAGCCCGGGAGATACTAAATTTAAAGCAACCGAAATTCTGTCGACTGAGAATGGCGTATCTGATAAATATGACCTGAGAATGCAACAACTGTCAAAATTCCTGTCTCTATTTGTAGTTAATAGAGTGCCGTAATGATGTTGCCTTCCATGTGAGAGGTAGGTACTACATATCTTTCAACAATGCCATAATGTGCTTTTATTTGTTTCATATGCGTTATATAGTTTCATTGCGTTACAGTAGCGTGACATTATGACGCCATGGGAATCTCTCACTCTCGAATGCTAAGAAATGTAACTGAGAATTGTAAATTTCTCAGTCTAGGATCAGGGTACTTGTTATTGGTACTAAAACAAGCCTATATTTTTCCTTCTCTCGCAAGTTCTTTGGGCACTCGGATTGCCTTGGGCAATAAGGGTCAATTTCCGTGAAGAAAATCGATAACCCAGCCCGTAGTTGCAGCCGTCCCACCCTCAATAGTTCAGCTTCTTGATTGGTGCTCCCGGGAACTGCCATTCCATTGTTACACCCTATTGAATTAATAACTTCTCTGTTTGCCTCATATATTTCCCGTATCCCGGTATTTTCCGTTTATTTACTCCAGCCTCATAAATTTTTATTAAGAGCGTGTATAGATGTAAAATGCCTTGGTTATAACATTTATGAGGTTAATGCTTGGTTATAACATTCTATATATACAAAACGTCATGCAATACGTTAATCCTCAGCCTGCAGGTTCCAAACAGAAGCAATTTCTTAAGGTTGTATTTACGTCTTATTTAAGGTAAATTTTGAGCATTTACTTCAACGCATCACGATGCACCACCGAGTGACATATTTGGTCAATGATTTGTGCTTTAATAATTGTTATTTTTAAATTTAATTTCAGTGGAATATTCGCGAGTTCTGCTTCAATTTCGCTTGTTTTAAGATGAAAACATTTATTTATGTCAGTAATTTATTTTAATTTTGATTGAAGACCGGATATTTCCGCAACTGCAAGAATAATAGCAGTGCTTAATATAACTAGAAGCTCTATCTCTAGATAGTTAAAAATCATTACATATGTAAGCGCAAAATAAAGGGAAGTCGATGTGTAAAGTGAATGAATTATTTTTTTTACGCACAGTTGTTAGAAGTGCAGTATTGCTATCTTCATTTGGCATATGAAGTGCGGAATCATTGCATTGAATATAGAACAATGAGAGTAATATAAAGACATAAAATGTTCACTAGAGCTTGGATTTCTTTATGTGTGGAATCCTTGACTTATCTTGCTTGATCGTACCGAGTGGAGAAAGAATGAATTTGCTTTTGAAATGCAGACGGTTCCTTGAAATAGAATGAATATATGAGATTTTGGAATGATATGGTCCTGGTGTCAGTGGTGTGATAGGGAGGAAGCTGATGGGTCTGAGGCACGCTGAGGTCTGGACTAAGTGAATGAGCGGTGACGAGGGAGAGGTGTTTCACCGGGGAGGGGATGCCGGGAGAATCGGTGTTTGGAGCGGAGAGAGTGAGGAGACGAAAGAGTTGGACATAAGGGCGGAGGGGTCCGGGGGGAAACTGGCGCCGCGTCACCCCATAACTCAGCCTCGGCCCTGGGGGTAAAGTTGTGGAAGGAGATATGAGGGAAATAGTGAAGACGGGAAGCAGAGGGCGGCCTGGTGGAGGCGACGGTGAAGTAAATTCGTGGGGTGAGTCCGTCGGCGGAGTTGCGGGGGAGGAATCGACGAAGAGGGGTGAAAAGTTCAAGCTATATTTTTTTCCTCTTCGACCCCCTACTTCCTGTCTCCTTGCATCCTACCCCCATCCCAACCTTGGTCCTTCTCCTCCTCCTAGTGAGCGTAACTCCGTCCCCCTTCCATCCCATCCCTCCTCTCTTCCATCATTGCATTCCTCCTGCGCTCACTCTTCTTCAGGTCTTTGCCCTTCAATGGCTCAATATCGCTGGAGCTCTTGGCGATCTATTTCTCTCCAAGGTTATGATTTTTTTCCCTTTTCGGTAACTCAACCCTACCCCATTACGTGCGCAAATATTTCATCGAAGTCTGATCGTAAATTCTAATAAATGTGTCTCGTAATAACAACTCCTTTGCTTTTCCCTTGGGATTTCTACAGTTATTTCAAATTTTCTACGTTTTTAATTTTTTTCAACATCTCTTAGGAGCTTCTAAATTTTTCTCTCATTATTTCAAGCTATATATGTTCTTAACCACCCCAGCTATTTAACGTAATCTTATCGTTAAGACTTTCTTCAATGCGTCGTGGTTATATTGTCCACAAAATGCATTAGATAAATGCACTCCCTAATTTCGGACTTGAAAATTGATGCAGTAGCTATTTTACGGGTGATAGACACATGTATTACAGTAGTAATGGATTGTTCCTTTTCCAAGCTTATGTTAACGTGATGGCAAGCATTGGAAGAGGCAAAGGAAATAGAAATTAATTAGGGCGAGTAATGGTATCAGGCGTTTTATTTTGCTCACATAATGAAATCACTGTGTTAAATTATACACCATGTTTTGAATGGTGTATTTCGTCACAAAACTCAATCAGTGCTGGGGACAATATGGGGTACTTCCATAGTGCCATTAATTGCTTGGTCTGAGTAAAATGTCCTAGAAACTCAGATTGCTGCTAATGAGTGACTTTACTCGAGCATTCAAAAAGATGCGTTCAAGAATGCAGCGTCACGCATTTAATGGTATACCGCTATCGCTCTGCACACTAACAATCCCCACATCCTATGATAATTCAGATTCACCAGTAAAAATGGCATACTCTATTCACTCCCCTCTTCATATATAGAGTAAAAAAGGTTGGGGTTTATAAATTAATATATACATACTAATTCATATCTATTTTCTTCGCCTCCATTTATTTGTCTTTGCTTTCCACTTTTTTCCTCACCATTCCTAAAATTTCTGCCCCCCAACTGTCTGAGTCCAACCTCACCTCTGGGCCTTCCCCCGAAAAGCTCCCCCTGCTTCACCTCCTCTTCTCCCCCTCCACTAATTTTAGAAAAAGACGCGTCCCAGAGCTTGCTCGGTCTCCTGCGTCCATTCGACACTCAGGCAAAGTAGATGGGAAAAAAAGGGAGGGTGGTGGAGAAGCGGTGGGGAGAGAATGAACGAAGATGTCAGGGGGCAGAGGGGAGGAAGAGGGTTAAGGAGGAAAGGAAGAGGGAAGGGAATAAACAAACCGTATAGCCCTTAGCGTCTATACTTAAAAGTGCGTATTTATAGCGATGTGATAAATCAAGAGGTGGCTGTCCCGTTTTTGGGAAAAGGAGTGGGGACATCGGGATGCTGAGAGGGGATAAAGGGTGGGGGAGGGTGAGTTTTTGAGGGAGGCAGTTGTGAGGCAGGGAAAGGGTAGGTCCGAAAGGAGGAAAAGCAGAAAGAAGGCGTGAAAAAGGGGTGGTTGGAAGAAGTATACGGTCGGTGATTCAGGCTTAGGGGGTGGGGAGTTTGGAGAGTGGGTTTCCTTCCCTCCTCCAGTATCCCTCGCGTAAATTCCGGTGGGCGTTAAGCCGCTCGCAAAAGACTACTTTCGGTTCTCTCTGATACTCACTTAAGCTCTTGATGTATTGGAGTGGGCTTCAGTTTTAACACGTCTGATAATTTTTGCCTCCGTCCTCTTACGTCTTTGAAGCGTCATCGATATCCTTCTGCAGTTTCTTTATTTTGTAATCCATTCAGTGAATTGTTGACATCTTTATTTTCGATTAAATCTGTCTAAGAAAGCGGTTTTTTCAAATATTCTGTCAACCGTTGACTTCATGACCATACTAAACATGTGGGTCATTCTCGACCGTTTGGAAGTAGAAGGTGTAGTAGTGGAGAGTAAATGTTTTTGCAGGATGTGTTTTTGTTTAGATAAAAATGTAGCTACATCAGGGCACTTAAATTCGGTATATATATTTTGCCTCAGCTGCATTAGTATAACGGGAGTATAATATTGGTTATTTTAGTCTTGAGGCCTGTGCTGCTTACTAGGAAGAAGTATTAGCTAATACAAAGATGCAAACAACTATGATTGAAACTTCATGATGCTTTTGCTGTTCACCGACCTTGTGCAGTTATGTAGTGCAATTGGTAGTTTTGTTGCAGTTGCATATGTCTCCCTTATTATATTTTCTTGTACTTGTATGCTCGTTCTCTTCTCTGAGCGTGAAGTGTTTCATTATTGATGTTATAAGTATTAGGGCATAAGGGAGGTAAATGTAAATGTAAGAACTTCATGTAATGGATATCGAATTTTTTTACCAAGTAACCTAGTTGACGTTTTCAGTGTTGCAATTGGGCTTTCATATCCATTTCTCTACAAAATTAGATCAGCATTTAACTGAAATCATGCTATTCATACATAGTCAAGAATGGGTTAGGGGTAAAGTACTCGCTTCACAGTATCGACGTCCCTGGTTCGAGATTCTCTGTCACCAATTTTTTAAGGAGAGTTAGGTCAGGGGTAAGGTGCACAGATCTCAATGCGAACATCCATAGTTCGAATCTATCTCACTACATTTCTTTTTAACGTGTGCGGCGAAGATCGGCAAGATTAGTAAAGGGACGGTATGATAACCTTATTAGCGTAACCAGTCTATTAAATGAATTAAATTGGGAATCATAGTGAGATCGCAGGTTGAAATTAAGACTTAATCTCTTAAACAAATTCCAAGACCATATTTTCAGTGATGATGTTAAAAATATTTTGCGACCCCAACTTACTACGGCAGACTGGACCATAATCACAAACTTAGAGAAATTGATTGCCGAACTGACAAATTAAAAATGTCCTTTATTCCTCGTACTATTAGGGATATGATAACGGTAAATATATCCAGTATGAGTGTAGCAATGGATAACATTGGTAGCTGCATTTTGGTATAAGGACTTAAAGCCAACCCAACTAACAGCATGTTTTTGCATGTATACTTTGCTATTTTTATCTTGTTTTTAAATAGTGGAGTTTTGAACAGTGCCTTTATAAATTCTAATCCTTTTTTATGCATGATATGTAGAGCATGTTTGGAGAGAATTCACCCCCTGCCACACACCTTTATGGTGGCTTGCAGGGTATTATGTAGATGTAGATGTAGCATATGATTTTTTTCTAATTTTAGAAATATACCCCTCTTCAATATCAAGGATAAGTAGTACTCTAAGAATGGCTAATGCTTCGAGAACCATTACTATCGAATAACTTGGCAAAACAAATCTACTACTATTTATGTACTACAGAAATTATAATGCTTCCGGGTTTGTTAGAAAACGTTAGTCAAGTAGTGTCGAGGAACATGTGTCAAAGATTTGTTTATCGGTTTTTGCCAAATTCATGTTCTTATTTGTAAGACATTTTATCCTTCAAGAATTCCTGTGGATTTTCCACGGTGCATAAGTGTAAAAAAAGGAGGATTATGTGGTCCATGCCATTAATGCCTAATGATGGATAGTCTAGGGTGGATTTGCGATTTATTAATTGTCATTCATTCATCATTATAATGTGAAATGATTGAATCGCTGTACATGAGACTGAGTTTTTTTATTAGTACGCATACTTAAACCTCCTTCAGCTGTTTGTGGAAATATTCCCTTCGCCGTGATGTGGCGGTTAGAAATCGCTCACGACACTTTATGGCGTTTGTTCCAAAATGAGAGTGCACGAACTCTAACATTCATCATTGCCTGGCATATTTCTTCCAGGGCATTATTTTTCTCGGCTATCCAAATTTGGCCATCCCCTCCCCCATAGGAAACCCATCTAAAGTTCAAAATTCATAAACGGCAACGTATTCACAGGATAATATTATCTCACTCACGACTGGAGCTACGACTTCACTGACGACCGTAAGTACTGGTTTCTTGAAATTATTCGATTAATTACTGAGTAACCAATCCGTATGGGAAGTGGAATTGCATAGGAGTGGAAAGGCTTAAAATCTTGCTTCACGTAAAATTCTAGTTACTTTTTTCACAATTTCAAACCTAGTATCTTATGAGTTCATTCTAATTAGAGTATCAAGGCCAGTAAACATCCGTGCTGACGACAGAGACTGACTGCCTTCCAACGTATTCTATACCGATGAAATTGTCAAATTATTTTGAAATGTATGTCGTGATTCATTTCTGGTAACTTTCTTGTTTTATTTCTAAAGCTGCTGATTGTATTGATTGTTGATTTAAATCGTATTAATTTTATATTATTAAAAGTGCATTTATTTTTAATGAAAACATAATACCATTTCATCGTCCGGTGTAAGCATTTATCTCATAACTCGAGGATATGGTACCTACTTTATTCACACGAAAGCAATGTATTATGGATAATTAAAATATATTGCTTTGGTACCTTGGGTCGGCTGGAGGTTCTAGACTTCCCCTGCTGGCTGTTAGAATCCTTGTATATTTAGAAGATCAAGTCAGGTTGTCACTGACGTCTTAGTTGAGCAGTTGACACCTTGCATTGAAACCCTTGTAGAATCGGCATCCAGCTGTAAGGGCTCTGTCTATTATTTTATAGTCCTCTATCCAATTGCTTAAGACTACAAGGGAGTGAATGAGACGAGTACCATCATAGTATTGCGTGGGCACTAAGGTCTTCCAAGGAAGTGAGCGAGGTCAGTGGGAGCAGCTTGCCTCCAGGGGAGTCGCCGTCGCCTGGGGAGCTTTAGGGGCGTGGCTTCGGCGTCGTAGGGGGCACGCGAGGCATCATGGGAGACAGGGTGGATGAAAGCAGGGGGTGACACCGTTGGCAGGCTTTACCCCGATTCAATCTGCATGCGTCGGATGTGGGGAGGAATAAGGGAGGCCAGGGGTTTTTTCGTGGGTGTGAGGGAGACGGAGGACGGCTTGGGGATGGCTATTTTCGCAAAACACAATGTCCGACTTCTGCGCCCTCACGTTAAATTACATCTCTTTATAGCGGGCCTTTAAGGGCAGAGCTGTATTGTTTGGGATTACGGTCGAGGATGCGCGGGGGCCACTATGGCTGTACGGACGCCGCGTGTGAACGATTTGCCTGCTATCTTTGGGGGGACGTTAGACGTGAGGGAAAGTTAGGGATAGGGCAAGAGCTTTCAGAAAACAATGGCTTTTTGCTGTCGGCAGCCGTTTTTACGAGAGCAGAGTCAAAGGGCAGAATGGCTACGGCTCGCGATGCGTTGGCCTCTTACCAGAAAGAAAGCAGACCATTAAAAAATATGGTTATTCTAATAAAGGTTCATCTGCTGCCAGAAAAACGGCTCGATGAAGTTAAATATTCATTTCATCAAAAATTTAACTCTTGCATATTATTTCCCAATGTTATAAAATATGATTAAAAGTAAGGTATTACAAGGTTTTTGCGCAAAAATGTCCTTAGCTTTGGCAAGTGATAATCTCTTGAAAAAACTATATTTGGCATTATGATTGTAATGGGAAGATTAAAATGTCATACTGATACTAACAGATTCAGAGTACCTATGACTAGGGGACTAAAACACTCGACTTAGTTTAGGATGTTAGTTGTAATTAGAATAATAAAAGGCTAATTCTCTTCCTAGTAAAGGGCTACTTATGTGGATAGGTTGTTGCTTAATAAAAGGCTTAGGTAGCATTAAAAATGTAGTTGTTTTTTGGAATTGTTGGCTTGATTGCCTCTCTTGTGGTTCAGATCAGATTGAATTGAAATAATGACTCAGTAATGCAAATAATTTTGCAGGGAATGTTTAAGTTGGGATTTTCAAGTAGAACAGGGCTTCAACTGGAGGAGACGATGTAGCGTCGAATCACATTTCCACCTCATTAACTCGCTTTATGTTCCTTCTCACATCAGCCGTTTCCAAATCATCAAAAAGTAACGGACGCATACTGAAGAAAACCCGCGTGAATTAATAGCTTGGGTGGCTAAGCCCGAAGCTGGCCGTCCGTGTGGGGACTACATTCGACAAGCAAAGAAAGGTCGTTCGTATTCCTCTCCGTCCCCTATTATCCCAAGATTTCTTTTTTCCTATTATGCAATTCCTCAGTGTGGCCATGCCATATGACGCCCTGGACTTATTCAGGCTAAATCTGTTATCTAAAGTTGTTTCTTTCCAGGTATTAAGACTAATCCGAGTCATTTTTGAAAATGGGTCTCTTGGATCCGATCCACTGGAACTAGAAATAGTAAAATATTGAATACCTAGCTTTTTCAGTATTTGTCGATCCAATTTCATTGATTGTAGGTCCTGTTACTTTAAAATTTACAAAGGTTAGAATTTATTGTATTTTTATGCAGTACCCCGGTAATTAAACCAATCGTTCATATAAGTTTGAGATGTTTGGTAATGGTTTAACGTCTCGTTTGTCATTAATTTCATTTTAACTAATAGTATGCTCTAAATTACTTGGTTTAAGACTACCAAAGTATTTGATTACACTCGAAGTTTCCATCAAAATAATTTTCTGTAATGTTATTTACTGCGCGCAGGACATGTAAATGCTAAGTGAATGAAGTTTACCTAGCTTAAAATACTCGTTCTTTTACGACTGAATGCTCGATATTATTCTACGCACGGGCCTTGCAGCCCAAAAGCCGAGGGTTCAAACCCATCTTGGGCATGGATGTTTAGTTTGTGCTAGTATTAATGTCTTAGCATTAAAAGCTGCGATATAACCTTTGCCGTTGGAGCCCCTTAAACCAAGACTATCGCAACGCGTATACCTCGATGGCACAACTTTTGTAATATTTGATATTCGCAATACCATTTAATTTCTCAATTATAATCATCTCTCCCCACTTGCATGAACATTTCTCAATTATAGCTCTATAGAAATGTTATCGGATGCAAATACGTTGTGCTCCAGCCACTCGCGAGCATTTTTCCTTCCTCTGCTTCTTTTTTAGTGCCTTAGCGGCTTTCTTCACTCCTTTTGCGTATCCTTTCCCACTTTCCTAGTTACCTTTGGTCATTGTCCAAGCTCTCTGCCTTCAATGTCCGCCCCTTTTCCAGTGCACAAACGGTTGGCAATTCCCCCGCCAAGAGACTTGAATGGGAGGGCGTGCGATCCAAGCCGTGGGATGAGGTGATGTATGTAAAAGGGTGTCTGTCCTTTTGGGCAAGTTTTTGGGGGATTGGAAAAAAGGATTTTCGGGGGTGCGAGAGTGAAAGAGGGAATGGGATTCTCTTTGGTGGGATTGCCTAATGCGGAGCCCGCGCGGCCACCATCGCCCACAAAACCCAGACCCCCTTGCCCCCCTGCCCGTTTTCCGGCCCCTCCTCTTTATCTCCCAAGCTTTCTATCGGAAGTGGTCGAATGTTGGGGAAGGGGAGAGGGGGGAGGATGTAGTGAAGGATGGGTAGGGATGAAATTAGTGCATTTGGATGGAGGGGTGGAATGTTCTTTGGATCAATCGCTACGGGGCAGCTGCTGGTCACTGTTGTATGTAGTTACCTATTCATATCGGCCCATCCCTCTTCATCCTCCTTATTCTGACTCTATTTCATCCATGTACCCTTGATCTCAAAATATCCCATTTTTAGGCTCTTTTTATCATTGGCTGTGATTTTCTCCCGTTATTTGCATACTGTGCTATTATTTGCAACTTTCATTTACGAGGGGGAAGAAGTTAGTTCCAGTATCATTTGTCCAATATTTTTAATCTCCTTGGTGAGGTTGTATATTCGTAATTCCAGTCATCCATTTGCAACTCTCTCCTATATTTTTGCTCTGTCTTACATTTACTGATGGAGTATGTGATAAACAAGTTCGTATTAGGTAAGTTATTAGAATCTCCTCATGCTCATAATTCGGAATTTTTCGTTATAATTTTATTTATCAATCTGCCGTATTTCTCCTCAATATGATCAATAGATCGATATGTTGGTGTTTCAGATGGTTTGCTATATTTAAAATATTCTAAGTTAGAAACTCTGGACAGAATATTAACTGTCATCTTCTCATAGCCCTGTAAAATAAACAGTGAATGAATATTACTAAATGGTGAATAATGAAGAATCATGATTCATGAATGAATTAATAAACTATCGCCATGGTAAAATGCTGAGCACGAGAGGATATAGGATATCAAGCGGGATTGCTCAAATACTTTGAAGCTTAGCGTGTCTGCTTCCTGATCCTTCTTCCTTCGGGACTAATCCGTATTTTCCCTCTTGTGAACCTCTGCAGGGGTCGTTTCCGTCTGTGTCTGGAACAAAAATAGTCGCCCGGTCAGCCTAATGTCTTGGGGGAAGAATGGGGCCATTAGAAAAAGTCCAAGATTTCGTTTTGGGGAAAAATTCTTAGCGTTGCCCTGGAGAATGACTATCAATATATCATTCCCTTTGTTTCTCCTCGGGTGTAATCAAACGTATTAAATATTTTTAGGATGTTCATCAGTTTATTTTGGCAAACAATTCATCTTCAATTCATAACAAGCCAAAATATTATTACAAGATTAGGATTATTGTGATAAGTACGTATATACGTATACCTAAAGGCTCTGCTATAAACGCCATACAATGGATTTCGCGTTTGCTTCTGGGTTTTGATTCCCATCGTCGTTATCATTATCAGTTGCTGTTCTTAAAGGAATTATATCGCTTTTCTGCAGGAGGGGAGGTCCTGCGTACAGATCGGAGTGGGCTTGTCATATCCCAAATTATAAATCCAATTTTCTCAGATTTGCACTTCTTAAGAGTGCTTCGATATCATTGAGTACATGGATTTCATTCACCCCTATATTTTTGAGCCATCTTGTTTACTACCCTTGTCAGTGCCATGTTAATAGATCGGTTTTCAATCTTGGTAATTGTAAATATCCAGGGAAAGTTTTAGCGGGACTCCACACTCCAAGGCTTCATTCAAGAAGAACAATGTCTAGAACTCTATGCTGTGAAGGCTTGACATATGCCGTAGTTTTTCGTCAAAGTCTTGATAAATGCAGACATTTGGCATACTGATATTTTGATGTGTCAAAAGCTTGATGTAAAAAGCTCTATATTTTCTTATATAAAAGGACCTTCCACTACCAGGAAGTTCCACTTCCACTACAAGGATGCCTTTTTGCATTACACCCTGATTCCTCTCAGAATGGTGTTTATTCGTTTCTCCGTATGCTTTTCCTCTTTACGCTTACCTCTTTTTCCTGTTGGTTGCTCAGCCTTTTAAAACAGTCGATGCCTTTTCATTTCCTTGCATTATGTGTGCAATAAGTCTTGTTTATTTTTTCCTACTTTCCACAGAAATCCTTATACTGCACTGCGGTGAATTTTTTCCTTTATTCATTTATCCATTGAAGTCTCACCATTTTTCATACTCATTTTTCGCCTGTAAATTTTGTGGTAGAGGCTGTTTTGTTTTACCACAGATGCCCGCAGTGAATGAAATAAAATTGCAATGCGTCGATTACAATATCTTTCTTTTAAATGATCAGAATCTACGGATTTTTTTTCACACCATATCAGCTAGTTGTGCTTCTTTTAGACGGCTTAAACTGTTGTGTCGTCTTACTGTTGAATAAAAGATAGCAGGCGAAAAGCTTTAAATAGATAGAGGCATAACTTATGATAGATTAAAATTCATATAGAGGGATAGTTTATTATAGTAAAAATACTCTTATGAAATTTTGCTTTCCATGAGTTGCCCGAACCGCGTAGTGTTTTGAGAGACACCGCACTGATTTATATTTCCTCTTGCTAATATATGTGACCAAACGAAAAACATTTCTCATATAATTTTAGAATCGGAAAAGAAACGGACGGAGGAACCGCTGGAGAGCCGAAGTCCTTATTCACTCCCTCCCTCATCGTCACGTGGTAGGAGCAGCAGGAAGTATTCCGGGACGGCATCTCCGGTTTGGAAACTGTTTTATTAAAGTGAGCGCCTCGTCGACGGCTCTATCGTTCCTTTACAATAATTCGTACCTTTATCGTCATCAGACTTGAAGCAATTTTTCAATTCAGATAATTGATCGACCCACGTAATTTTCGTTGCCTTTCGACACTTCTCTATGTCCCGCCTCCAGATATTTCTCCAAAACATCTGTGTCTATGAACTGATATTAGACTCAACCTATTGAAATGAAAGTATAAATTATTTGTAAAAAAGCGCCCTACCTCCGTTTCTCCAAATAAATCCGAGTTGATATTTTAAAGTTATTGATTAAACTAGTCTTATGGTTTTTTTCCATATATTAAAGACTTGCAGAGGTCTTAGAAATTTACCGGAAGAGTAGTGGTTTAAGCAGCTCTCAACCCGAGATCCCGAAAGTGGCAGAAATGCTTTAGTCCTATTCTGCTCCCTACTTAAGTGCCATTTGGAGAGCAATTACGGTATGTAATTCTGTCCGTCACAATGGAAATTAACTTTTGGACCCCTCGCCTCGGTGTCTTTCTTGAAGAGTAGGCCGAAACCAAATTTCCTTGCACCTTGCATACGTTTCATTATAAGTTTCTATCGGTACCCATCTAACCACTCTAATCGTCAACGACAATGCAGCGTAGAGCAACTTCGTCAACTAATAATTACATTATGATCATGATTCAAGGATAATAGACAAGACAATATTTTCACTTATATCGTGAAAAATATTTTGCGGACTCCCAACTTACTATGGTAGACTGGACCATGATCATGCAATTAGAAAATTGATTGCCGAAATGACAGATTCAAAATGTACTTCTTCCCTCGTACAATTAGGGATATGAACAGCTGTAAATATATCCAATAGTATGCATACAAATGTATCAATGGATAGCATTGGTAGTTGCATGCTGATGTAAGAACCTTACAGCATGTTTTTGCATGCTTGCTTTGCTATTTTCATCTTTTTTTAAATTGTGAAGCTTAGACGGGAATGTAATTAATAATCCTTTTCATGCATGATATGTCATGCATTTTTTGTGCCAATTTGCCCCCTGCCACACACCTTTATGGTGGTCTGCAGGGTATTATGTAGATGTAAAGGTACATGACGCTGCACAATGGCCTCAACTGTCGGTAGCCTACCCCAAACGACCTAGTTGGTGATTATTTCAAAATTTTAAATAAACTATTGACATCTCGTTGTTAATATATTTTTGAAGCCCAGAAATTTAATTTAAATACCTGTATACTGAGTTACCACAACATTTTAGCATTTCCCAACATTGCGAGATATAAGCCTCATTCTTTGACCTAATGCCGCAGCTTACTTCACTTTGACGGAACTATTGGGTTTCTTTCAGAAGTACCTATTTTTTGCTTGAGGATTACCGGAATTATTTCCCTTTAATCACTAGAATCGTTTCTTTTCCACTAGCAGTTGCAAGAACACTTCAACTATAATACAATAGGGGGCTGGCGTGAGTCCTCTTTTCACCGCGCGTGGAAACTTAAATTAGAAGAAAAAATTTGTATATCACCAATCCACTACGCTAAATTCCCTACCTCACAACTTTATGAGGGTTTTCATGGTATTATGTTGATGTAGATGAACCATAGGGTGGAATTAAAAAAAAATAATTTTTCAAAAGATATATGAATTTGGCTTAAGAGGGGTGCTCACATCAAAAAGTTAGCACTAGATGCAATGGTGTGTGGTAGTACTTCTATTCATTTCCGTCTTCGAGGAGTAGCTATTGCTCATATATCAAATGCTATATATATTGCTATATATCAAAAATATTTCTCACCTTCATTTTTGCCTTGTCGTCAAGTCAGAGGCAATGCTCATCACGTGGGAAAATCGTGTAGCGTATGGCGAGAAACCATTGAGCCATAGAATAGAATGTTATTTATGGTATCGGAGAATTAGGAGCCTATATCTATTCTTACTTTTATCACTATTTATACGTGGTAGTCCTTCAGAACACAATTAATTTAATTTCAAAGGTGACAGTTTTTACAACAACTAGATCTTAATGCATATGGACAGTCTGACCGATAGCTATATTTTCATATCTATACAAAATCACTCGTGAAGTTACTAGGCATTTGGAAAATTAAAAGTATCGTCATTTATTTCTGTAACTAAAAAGCAATTTTTTGTTTCAAGTTTTTGACTTCACACTGCGAACGACTCCCAAAGTTAAGTGGTACCGTGGTTCCTTCACGAAAAGATTTTAATTAAACAATCCAGAATCAATAATAACCACATTGATAACGGTTCCCAAGTCAAGATCAGTAAATTTAAAATTTTAGAAACATTCATTAGTGACAAATCTAAAACGAATAAAATCTGATTTGATTGCAGTTTTTCTCCTATCTATCTTGTGCAAAAAATATCACTTATGGAAAGGACTGCAGTTCGCCGTATAGATTCTCGCTACTTATTATTTCTCGTCTATGTAACTATTTGAAAATCAGGCGTGCAGGTCCACATTTATCACATGCAAAACTGATTGTGAGCAAATCCCCCCCACTGGTGTGAGAACAAAATAAAACAATCCAACTTTTTTCATATTTCTGTTGAATTGGCGGTGTAAATATGAAGCAAGATTGGATGGTTTGGGTCGTACCCGCGAAGAGGAAGTGAGTGAATCTTCGTCTCACTATCCCCTTTAACGTTCGTGTCTCGCACGCTTTCACCGTCCCGAGTCCTCGCCAGTGCCCATCCATCTTTCCCCAGTCTCCTTAAAAGAACTTAAACCTACCTGCGGGGCATTCGCTGATTTATGCCCCATTTGGTACGAACTCTTTCGTCTTCGCCTCTACCCGTCTCCCTTGCTATTGGCTTTTAGCATCCACTGATCTGCCAAGTCCTCCCGCAGGCCATTTCTTGACATTTCAAGTTTCAAATCTGGAGTGAAAATGGTGCTTTTCTTATTACCCTGTGCATGACCTGGCTTCGGAATATCGCTAAGCAGAGTGTGAAGAATGATCCTTTAGTGAAAGCGGTGATGGTAGCTGAAATCACTTATATAGAAGTGCATCATATCCCTTGTGATAACATTTAATTAATGCGTTTCTGTAATTTGGTGGTGAGGGGCGTTTGTAAAGTTCATCTGAAAGGGGTGAACTTCCAGGAGTTACTAATACTTTATCAAAAGTAGTTGTTTCGTTATTTTTATTGTACCTGGTACATTTTTCCTTGTAGATGCTGCGAAAAACGCTGTGTTTGAATTGTGGCTCCAGTTGAAGTTTTGCTAGATGCTGCGAAAAACGCTGTGTTTAAATTGTGGCTCTAGTTGAAGTTTTGCTATTTAATATAATATCTGGGTTAATTCTTTGCATTCATGCATACTCAGGTCCTATATGATGAAATTTGTTATCGCATGAAAATTGACTTTTTAATTTTTTAACTTCAAATGTTGTTTTTATTGTTTTTTATTAGCATTGAATTAGAGTTGAGTTTTAACCGCAGTACTATCTTAGCAGTAAATGATTTCCTAGCAGAAAAACAAAAAATTATCCCTATATTAAGTTGTATTGGATATTCTACTTCACTTTAGTGATGAATGAAATTTTGATGTCAGGAAAATTTAATTTTTCATTTTTATACAGTTTTGTAAGGTTTCTCTCTGGTAATGATTTCAAAAGACCTATTTTCTTCCTATTCTTCACTATATACTTTCTCATGTAAATTGCGATAACTGTAGAAAAAATAGGGTTTAGGGCAGGTGTGTAAAACTATATCTATATTAATTATTAACTTATATATTGCAAATGGTAAAATTGCTGATGGTTTGGTAAGGCGCTACTTAAGCTTTGACCTATACGTTTCATTAGTGAAGTCTTTTTTTTTTGTTGATATTCTAAGAGATATACTTTTTTGGCAAAGATGAGGCTTACAAAATGTGTATCTGTGTACTGGCATTTAGATATTCCTCGAGAAAATAAGAAAATATTTGGCTTCGGTGTCCGAAACGAAAACTTTTTCCCTGGCTTTACAGAAAATGATTATGTTTGTCAAATGAACTCGCAAACTGGCCGAGTATAATGGTTTTGGTTGAAGACTCTTATAGCGTTCACGTTTACCAGAGTTTAGATGCCGACTATTGTGATATTTTTGCATTAATTTTGTTAGGGATAGCACTTTACTTAGCGCTGTATTTCATACCGGAGCCACAGGGGGCGTAAGGTGACTTTGCTTGGATAAGGTCAGTTTCTTGTATGCGGGGAAAACTAAAATTTACACGATGGAAGCAGAATTGTTGAGGATGATGTCATCGATGTAAAATGTGGCGTTTTCTCGACGGGGTGCAAGGTGTCACATTGGTAAATTGTGGAATTTCTAATGTACCTCCTTTGATACGTATCTTTATGGACACTGAGTCTACAGTTTTCAACTTGCCTTTCTTAGGCACAATATTGTTGAAATATGCCATATGCGTAAATTGAACTAGGGATTACATTTTATTTGTGGGAAGAACTCTACCTTATGAGAAGTTTAGGTAAAGAACTGTAAAAAAATGTAACCGTATTTGTGAATTAAAATTTATCATTAATAATATTATAAAATTTTCAATTCATGTAGCCACTATTATTCGTTTTTAATTTCGCTAAAAATGAACTTTTCTACTACATTTAGCCGAATTTTATCTGTGTTAAGGGAATCCGTAGCAGTCTCTTTTCACAAACTATCTTCCGCACTCGCGAACGAGGGGCAAATGGTGATCCGAACCGTTTTCCACGGATTTATCCCGAAGAAGTTGGAAACATTTGCATAATGTCTTTCCGCGTGAGAAGCCGAAATGCTAAGGACTGTAATTCACTTCTCCCCTCCGCCACCCTCGCCCCAACCCCTGATCTTCCTTTTATTTGAATAAAAGTCGATACCAAACTTCAGCTTCGTTTGAGGGGTAGAGGAGCTGTACGCGGGTTGGCAAGGACGGAATGGAAGGGGGTTGTTGGAAAGAGAATTTTGTGCGAAGAGAGACGGAGAGAGTGGGTGAGGGACTGAGATAGAGCAAAGCTCTGATGGTGAGAGAAAAACACGGGGTAGGGGAGGTGGTGGCGAGGCGAGCAACAGGTTCCTATTTTTTCGCCCGCGAACATTTTTTCCCGTCTACTGCTGCGAGGAGACGAGACGTCGCCCGCCATCTCACGAGGTTTCTTCCGTTCACGCTCGTCGTGAAAAATAAGAAAAGACGAACCTCGGGACGGGGAGGAGGAACGAAAATGGGTACCGCGCTTGCTTCCCTCTGCGAAAGCGGTCCCCTCTCCATATTCCTGCCTTGTTTATGATTGTTTTTCTGAGTTTGTTTGGAGAGAGAAAGCGGCCAGCGGTTGGCGTGCATTCGGCATCTTTGTTCTGCGCGTGGTGAGATCGAAGCGGAAAGCACGGTGGTACGACAAGTATCCCAGTAGGCACAATGCTACTAAGTGTTCGGACCGCAGTTCGATGTTTAGGTGACAGTTTTGTGGCAGACTATTCCTTATTCTTCCCGGGAATAAATTCCCGAAGTTTCTTTGGTTTGTAGGAAGACTTAGAACTCACGTCCCGTGTGCATGCCGTAGACCGTTTTCCGCTTAGTTTGTCTACAGTTTCCTTCACCGAAGACATCCACGTGTAACGTGACTTGAGGATTCGACCTCACTCAATATTATTTTTATTTGATTGAAAAGACAATCAGATCCTTAAAGAACGCATATTTGTGGGATGGATTTGAATTCGCAGTTTTAGGGTGTTCTTGAGTTTATGTGCTAATTAATACGTGTATTGTGTTGTTTCAGTGCTGCATGTAGCCATTTTAATTTCTGGATAAGTCTAAGAATTTGGGTGATATCTGCGTTTCTTACCTATCGAAGTACCTTCGAAGTGAAAACATCTTCGCGAAGTTGCTGGAGGAGGAGCTATTTCCCCTATTTATTGATGAACCTAAAAACCTTTGTGTGATTTTAGTGGGTGAACTATGTTCGTCTACAATCCTGCCAACCACCTGTTGGGAGCGTCACCTCACCTAACATGCACTACAGACGCATTTATATGTAAAGTCCTCACATCTTTGGTCTCCCGATGCTTGGCTACCGTGATTGATGTGATCTAAAACCTATTATTGTGTACAATCGCATCTATATAAAATGCTCTCGTAGGAATAACTACTATTACCCGTCACAGTTTGGCCAAACCTTTTTTCTTTTTCGATCTAGGCGACAGCATTTTTTGAAATTTCTCTTGTTTTACGCTTTAAAGGGCTATTTTCACTTCCACTTCAGTTGACTGTGATGCCACGCTGATTCCCCAAACCTTCCGTTTACAGCACCGTCTTCTCCCTGCTATCAAGCAAGAAAACTTTCTCCAATTTCAGTATTGCGCGAGCCGCGAACCTATCGTCGTTCGTGAAATGGACAACGCCTCCTCTGTCCGCTCGTGGGACTTCAACTACGCCTTCTACCACCACTTGAGGGTTACGCCCCGCAAGAGCCGTATCATCTTTCGAGATCTTCTTCTCTGTGGTCCCGAAGGAGGATTTAAATTTTCTCTGAGTGAAATCCTCTTATAAGATATGCAAGTGCTTCCCCAACAGACAGGTCCCTCGATTTATTTTACCATAGTCCTTTGTTCCCTATAATCCTATTGTAACTTTACTGAGATATGTCTATGCTGTGGAACTAAAGTAACGAGTTACGTGCCGTTGTTATCATGCAAATGGAATTAGTGATTTTTTATCAGCATTTTTTTAATTAGTGCTAAATTAAAAACTTTTAGACGGCCAAATACGAAATAATTATGTATTTAATCACTTTAGATCTCAAGCATTTGAAATAACTTGCTTAAATTTACTGATTATCTTTTACAAATTTATTACTTATCGTTAAGTTTGTTTCTTCTCGGAATAGGTCCCTACCGTTTAGTAAATACAAAAAAATATTATTCTGCGCACTATTTACTTTACCGGCCTCGGTATTAGCGAGGTAAAACCCTCGCCTGCGAGGCTCATGGTTCGATCACTCCCAGGTGGATTATTCTCCACCCGGGGAATGGATGTTCGTGTTCCGTTGCTTGTACAAAATAATGTGTATAAATAAATCCCATTCCTCTTCCCTACTTTCCACATATTCTCCGAATCGTTAATTTTTATCATGTACCAGCAAATAGATAAAGATCTGTTATTCCCATGCTTTCCCAGAAATTGCTTTCCTTTAATGACTATTCCTAACCTTTGCATCTACATCTGCATCTACACGATACCCTGCAAGCCACCGCGAGGGTGTGTGGCAGGGGATGAAGATCACCAATCATGCACTTCTAACATGCACACAAGCACTATAGGGTCTCATGCAACTAGATTGCTAGTATCTATAGTATTTAAGGGGTTAAAACATGCATCATGCACTACAGACTACTCTAAAATATTTCCCCTTAATTCCCCTTATTTGCATTCCGGGTTAATATAATTACTCTGGGATTATTTTCTTTGAGCTTTCCTTTTTAACCTTAACTTAAAGTTACTCTCCATATGCTCAATTGCGTCTCCAATTTTCCAATATATATAAAGCATGCAAGCTGTATTCTATCCATGATTTTCCATTTTTTCAAGATCTTCACAATCCCTTTACCATTTCCTTTAACTTAATCAAAATTTCCTAATCTCTTTCGAGTTCGATTTGTCCATTCTCCCACTTGTAGCTTTTCAATTCTCTTCACGATGTGTCTTCATTATGTGTGTCAAGCTTATAGGAGCATGCGGATTTTACACTAGTTCTGGATACCGCATATCATGTTTTCTAGTATTTTTCATTTACAATTTATTTTTTTATATTCTTTCCTGCACTGGCATCTTTCATAGTGTCTGCGAGAGTATGAAATTATTTTGATAGATATTCATAAAAGCTTTATACACATTATTTATTTCCATGTTTAATTAACTGTAAAGACCTTTGAAAAAAACATCAATTCTCTTCTTAAAGGCATATTTCCATTTGATTTCGCTTTTCCACCATCTGTGGATTTTTTACGTATTTTATTTCGTCCTATGCAAACATTACCACTTTACAGTTACTCACGTTTAGTACCGTTGATCTGTTCAAATATTGGTTTGAGGCAGCAATAAATAAATAATGTGACGTTGACCATTATTCTGCAATATCCGTAGACTATATGTGATGGTGAGAACGGTCAACGATACAAGGAATTTCCATGCTCTTCTTTGGTGTCTTTCTTCTGATTCTAAAGAAATTGAGGTACTTATCGGAAATTAGTTGGTTTTATCGCGACTGATATCTACTCTAAGTTTAGCGATGAATTGAGCGGTCATTATGATCATTCAACCAGTCTAATATTTTTTCTCCAAATTTAATCCCTTCCGCTATATCGTCATCAAATCTCTACAGCCTCAATGTTCGTTGTGAAAACGAAATGGAGCAAGGAATCGCTTCCATGACTCTCTCCTTCTCACACAGGGGTATAACGCTAACGACGCGACGGAAGCTTTAGGGAGTGAAGTCCTCTTGAGGACATCGAGGGACGATGGTGAGGGAATACGAAAGCCTTTTGCCTGAGGAAAAACAGCCGCTCAGTGACCTCTGACCTCCACGACCCATCCGGTCCGGGGAGAGCTACAAAATGGGGAGGGCAAAAGACCGTGAGTGAGAGGAAGGGGCTGATGCTTGTGGGGCTCCGATGGGTCAGGAGGGATGTGGGTCTGATCGCTGTGGTGTGGTGTGGGAAGTAAGACTGGAGGGCCAAGGGAGAATAGCGGTTTGGCGAAAGAGGGAGGGGTGGTGAGCCAGTAAATATTCACTAACAAACCGTCCTTGCTGTGAAGGATGGCCGCTGGATAATATTTCTTTTCGGATATTACGTGCAGATGCAAGGCTTTCCAAATCTATTGTATCCGAATTTAGTGCGGAAAAATAGTCAATGGCATCTGAGCTTATCTTTGCTCTATTCATTTTAACGACATGATTTTGTAGGGTTAGCATCTAAATAATGGTGATCCATAGCGATCTTTGCAGGTATATGATAAAAATACGCATTTTTCTTTGTAAAATAACTTTTAATTATGTATTCCATGGCGACAAATCTGTAATCAATGATACACTACACAGTTATTTATTTAGGGAAGTATGGTCTTATATTAATCAATTGTGTTCACATGAAGTAACTGCGAACTTATTATATTGAAAACTAACCACTTTTTATTTGGTACTTTGCAGAGTACCTATACTAAAAGTGTAATATATTTCCCAGGTACTTATAACCTGTTTTTAACAGAGAATGACGGTACCTCTCCATACTTTATTGCGAGACAATCGTTCAATTGTCGTGCTAAGTTAATGCATCAAAAGTAAAGCGAGGAGCTAGCGGAAAATATTGCAACTTACCATAACATTTATGAACGCCAACTCAATGAACTATCATTCACACAATCTATGCTAGTTAAAGGAAAAAACAACTCCTCTCCAGAGATTAACCATAGAAAACATTCTCTCATTCCAAAAAATTGTTTATGGAGCGTTTTTGGACACAATTGTGGTAATAGGAGTTTTGCACAACAAACTATCATTCGCTGTTGTTTGCCAGAATAACCTTGATTTTCATGGTAATGTACGTTAATAATTTGCTTGAGAAAGAAGAAGAAAGAAAAAATAGATACTGGGTGAACCACACACGCCTTACTGCGTTCATAATCTGTACTGTGGATGTTATCGGTCTTTTCCCTATGCAACGTTTTTATAAGGATAAATTCGGATATCCTTTTATTCCATGGGAAAATAAATTTGCCTGCTTTAGCGTATTTTAAAATACAAGTATAAATTAGGACAATTCAAATATTGTACTTTTATTTAAAATTTTAAAGTACATTCGAAAAATATGAGCAAGAGATATTACTTCTCACTTCTCCTTTCTACAGGACGTGGAATCATCTCCTTATTCTTCACTTCACCCTCCAAGTTAATATATATACTAGCAGACCTGCGGCCTGCTTTGCAGGCAGTCACTGTGTGGTGTGCTCTTTAGGTGAACTTTGTGTTCTAGTGTCAAATGAGATTTTACAGTGTTTGGAAACTACTTATGACACATTACCAATAGGTGGCAGTAGTGCTTGTGCTTCAGGCAGGCAGTTACTGCATCCATACTCAAAGTAATCTTTGCATTTTTTTACACTTTTATGCACCAACTTTTCGTAAGCATTTCGTATGCAGAGAGAAGGAAATGGCTATTTTATAAATAGGTAAATGTGTCCCACTTTAATTAACCTATATGTTTTTGTACTCTTTCTACACCATATTTTCATCATATGTTGTCTCCCACTCTCAAAAACCACATTTTTTTGCATTTTTCTCTGAACCACTAACTGCTAAAAATCCAAAACTACTACCAAATCACACAGACAGAGAATCCACACTCGAAGCACTAAACCACACTCTTTTAGCTCAAAACTTGGGAGAGAACAAAACAAAACGGATACAGAATGATGGACTGACTGACAAGCTACAAAATTAATATGCATAGATGCTTATGGATTTTAGCGGGCTGCATGGAAAAAATAAACATGCTTTTTTTTAATTTTTTACTTCATGGTTTTATCTCGAATTTTTCTGAACGAAATCTACTGCGATTGGGCCAGATGAATGGTCGTGAATGTGCATCTTTATATTTTTAAACATACCCTTTCCATGCTTAGGAAACTGCTACAAGGGAACCAAACGTCCTTGTTTTCTTTCATGTTATCAATGAAAGAAACAAGTTGAAAGTACGTGTTCCACTGCTGCCTCAATGAAATACTCTAAAATGCGGGTGCGGAGGTGGCACTCGAAAAATAGTTTGGGAAGAATCAGGCAATAGGATTGCGACATATCTATAACGCCCCAAGCAACGGTTAGTACCTTTTCAGCACGACCGCAGGGGATTTTTTTTGTCTCGTCCGTAAGGCAGCGCTGCGCAGCGGGGATAACTGGCACTAATTTCACAAACAGTTCCCTCCTCTCCGGCACCTTCCTGCGCGGCATGAATAGATGGTGGGACGCTATAAGAGCCCCACTGTTATCATGTTGAGGTCGATTTGTGCGTTTCGACTACATCCCTTTTCAAAATCTATTCACGCCTCTTCCGAAATCTTCCTATGTCACTTGTTGTTCGATTGTCCAAAGCACTTATTATGACTTCCATGTATGATTATTTTTTGCAGGCATTCTAAAGACCATGAAATGTGGGGGATATCATTGTTTCTCATATCTCGTTTAGGATTGCACATCTCCTGCTGTTTTCAACGGATTTTTAAATTTTTTGCGGTTCCTTCGTACAGACACTACAAACCTCTTTCTTTTCGTGCCTGCCATATTTGTCTGGATGTTTATGGTGAGAAAATTTACTTAAGTGGCTCTCATTCCCTCCTCCAACCGCCCATTACTGGAAGGGAATAACGTCGGTGTCTAGCTGTGCTCTGGCTGTTATAATTTTTTTCCTTCATATGCGACCTGAGTTCTCGTCTAACGAAATCTCGTTGGACCAAAGAATAGGGTTTTTGTTGTTAACGAAGGGAACTAAAGAGGAAATTATTCCGTCCACCAAAGAGAGAATTGCATGTAGTGGATCTCGGCCATCTCGACTGTCCGGCCCCATTTTCTCGCACGATGTCGTCCGAAGACCATCACATCCCTTCTCTTCAGATGTCCTTTATTTTATTTCTCTGCATTTTAATTTCCGAATGGCATTTCAACTTGTGGTACAATAAACACGTAGTGAGGTTTTAAAATATTTTATCTCACCTGGGTAACTGTGCATGCATTTTCGGTGGCCAAATTTCCTTAGCCACATTTGCATGTCCTCATTGTCAGTAGTTGAAGTTGTAGTAGAATCAGTGAAATTTTGGCACGGAAATAAATTTATTTTTACTTTGGAAAAGCATGGGTATTTTAATCGATACATTCACCTAAATACAGTTATACATTGTTCAAAAATATGATTTTGGCCCCAAACATTTTAGGGCAAAATTGGAGGCTAATATAGAATATTAAAAGCGAAGTTCTACTTAATATTCATGCGTATGACGGATAATTACAATCATGCTATAACACACTTTATGAATGGCGAGCAACCTTGGTCATGCGTTAGCTAAATAGCTTACTTTAAAATTGTTCAGTTCCTATCTTTCCGTTCATGGATTTAGTTACACCCCGATCCACATCTTAGCGTCTTTGAGCTGGCGTCAGACATTCGGCGAGTACCGAGCTATTGCTTGCCTAATGCCGAACAGTGTGGATGGGTTGCTTGATGCTTGACCAGCGCACATTTTCATTGCTCGCTCTAAGCGCACTGTGAGGATATATGCTCACCATTCGGCGGGCAGTCGCTCGGTGCTTGCAGAACGTCGTATGTTTGACACCGCCTTTCTGTGCCTTAGTTCCGTGTAATGCGGTGTACTTGTTATGTGGTATAAGCTATGCGCCTATTTACTGAATCAATTCTTCTATTTTTATAATGAAAATCATGTATGCATCATTCAGATTTTCATTATCTTACAATACAGTTCACATTGCAGAGGAATTTGAATAGAAATACCAAACTCTCCTCTTGTTCTCTGCCTTCTTTTTCTCTATTTTACTCTTGCATTATTAAGTGGTTCTATTTAATATTCGAAAGTTCCTTGACCACGAAACCCATCTATTCGCCAATGAAATAAATACTTGCCACTATGTGAAGTGCGTCAGAAAAAAGATTCCTATCGTTCTTTCATTTAATTACCTGTTTAATCAATCATTCATCGCAGTTTGATACTGTGGTGAGTTAACTGTTTCTACTGATGTCTTTATACACGTTTCTCTGGGAATAGTAATGAGACAATCCGTAAGTCAATATGTCCAACATAAGCGTAGGAAGGTTGCAAATTTCTACCATTTTAAGCGATGCCTCGGATGAGAAACAAAGTGTGTAAAGAAGAGACACTTGGTAATGAAATCCTTACTGAATTGCAATTGCGCGAAAATAGGTATTGGGGCACATAAAATGACGTAAAGTGTACGAATTCGGAAACAGTACGCATGTGATCTCAGGGTCTATTAGATCTAAGAGAACTGTGAAAAGCTATTCTTGCTCGGTTAAAGCTTCCCCAGTTATTTTTTTCCCCCTGACCAATAGTAAAAAAGATGTTGATTTAAGGGGAATAGGTGTCTTCACTCACACTGGGGGTCCGGCAAATGGGAGCCTTAAATGGTTAAAATGAGCGGAAAAAGATTATTCCGGGGGGGTCCTTTTTCACCGGCAATTCTTTGGGTGCCTATGGGCACACTTGAGGCTTTGAATGACCACGGCCAAAAAAATACAACGACAGGGATATTTCCACGAAAGCAGGCCGCTGGTAAGGGATGTGCCCGTTTGCTCTGACCGAATTTCAAGCTCACGGATGGACACCCGGCCAGAATTGGCAAGGGATCGGGTGCCACGTACCGAGGCAACTGAATATATTCCTTCCTTTATGACATATTCACCTTTCAAAAATTTTAGCGTTAACGACATTCTAACGGCCACATGGGAAGGGTATGAAGTTTATACGTACACCTACATTAAGTTGTTTCTGATTCCGCGTGCACATTTGGCGGTTTGCGTTTTTTATGCTTTATTTTCATTATTGATTTTTGAATATCTAATTTTTGTATTTCTTTTGACCCCTATCACTGCAAACTTTTCTTCTTTGTGTTTGCATAATTTCTCACTGAACGAAATGGTCTTCTATTTCTTTCTTCACCAAGTTGTGGAAAATATATTGTCTACCAAGAGTTGAGTAAAATTATCATATTCGTAATTTTTAAATCATCTCTTAGATTTTTATTTTTATTTAATTTATTCGTAATTTTTAAATCATCTCTCTCTCAATACATCTTATCAATTTTTCAGCAGCATTCTCCAGATTTAATTACAAAACTCTTGTTAGGCTTATCACTTCTTTTTGATGTTTCATGTCCAAATGGTAGTATTTTTCCTTCTTCTACAATATCTTCCCAAGGGCCTTCCTTATGAAGCATTTTTTTGATCGTTGCTAAGCATGAGAGTTATCGTGTAGATTCTGGAATACATTTTCAATAAGGATTTCGATGTCTCTAGTATTCAATATAACGATTTAATATAACATATGCGCACAAATTTTGTAGCATTAATGCATTTTATTCCGTGGTTATTTGTTCGTGATCATGCAAAATGGACTGTTTTCTTTATTTCCGGATCACTGAATTCTCTAATTCACTCAAGTTATTTGGTCATTTGTATCTCTAATTTAATTCAATCTAAATGTGTTTCAAGATTAGAATTGCTGCAGTTAGTGAAAATTCTCATGCCAATGTTGTAGAGTTTAAGAATAATAAACAGCTCCCTTGAAAAATATGGTATTAAATCTAATAATAACTTTGGTTCCAATGTTTGCAGAAATAAAATAATTTATGCCGTGCAAACAGTGATTGGGTTTTTATGCCTGGAATGTTTTCCTTTAATGTCTTCAAGCCTGCTTTTTATGAAAGAGAAGAACGGCAAAGCTGATAAGTATTTTATAGCCCATGAGAGTCAGTTGTTTTATAATCTATAATCATATTTGAAAATGAGCAGTCCTCCAAATCCAGCTCTGGTTTTGTGAAATATTATCCTGCTCAGTTAGCTGGAAGTATCTTGCCCCAAATTAGTTAAGTATTATCACATTTTCTAGCAATTGTTTGACCGAGCAGGCAACATTTTTTTATCTCACCCTCCAACCTGTAGTTACATATTATCTTCTTTCCAGCCTTTGTTTCTTGACTATATCCATACTGATGCTTAGCGCACTAATTCCTTCTCACCTTCCAATTCCTTTATTGTTATATTTTTCCTAGCTCTTTTCTCCGTCTTTTGCATGCCTGACGAAGTCAGAATCCTTCGCCCTTGAGGCCGGGAAAAACCATTCTCCCATTCCCGCAGCCCCCCTTTAGCATTCTTCGTTCGGAGGAATTATGAAAGCCACGGACGGTCATGAAAGGGGGAGGGCCATTCTTCGCCCTTTGAAAAGCCACCGCAAAAGTCCGTCTTCCACATCCCTAATACCTTCCAACCTCCCGTCGACCTCCCTCTCTCTTTTTCTCCCTCTGCAGTTTAATGCCCCCCTTCACCCCCCTCCACCCTGCGCGCACCGTCCTGGCCAGCATCCTTTCATAAGCCCTAACTCAGGGCTGCCCACTTCACGTCCAGCGCACTGTCGGCCTCTCTCCTCTCCGTCCCCCATCCCCGTCCTTCTCTCGCCATCCGGAGCGTCGTCCGCCTCTTCTCCTTTTCCACCTCGTCCGCGCACTTCATCTTACCCACCCGCCACCTGATTCGCATCCGAGGGGCGGAGGGTGGAAGAATGGATTGCCTCCTCCACGAGAAGGGATGAAACCCCTTCTCCGCCCCACCTCTGTGAGCTTCTTGCGCGTCGTTGCCACCAGCTCCCTCGACTTTTCGAGTGACCGGCCATCGATTTTTCCCATGCCCTTAACCGATCGCATCTTTTTTCCACGGCCTCTGTTTTCAGTCGTCCACCAATCGTTTCCTACTCTTATTGTTGCCCAGTACTCTTCCTTGATTCGTGTCTTAAACGCGGGCGTTTTAATTTGAATGATTTCAGCATTTGTTGTATGCTGTGTATTGTATAAGTTTTGCTTTAATCGCTATTTGTTTCGGTAAATGCTTCAGTGATAGGGACAAATATCCATCAAGCAATTGGAAAAAGTAAACGAATGGAAATGCTGTACTTTTCTCATTGTGGACACTGGAGGACTTTTAATGTTGCTGAATTGTTGAAAAAGAATTCTTTTCACCCATATACTATCAATTACCATGTGTTCATTGATATTTTATTCAGTTTGCATGAAAATGTTAATTTCTTACGTGTGTTGTCGTCTTCTCTTTTCAATTTGCTTATCTGGCAGAAATTAAATTCCCTCATAAAACTTTTTCAAAGCTGCTAGTAACTCCAGCTCCATTTAAAATTGCATTCATGATTAAAAAGTCAATAATTCCTTAGATTTTCATTTCACACTCTTCTTACATCTTCAATTTCTTACTCTATCAACCATTTCCTTTGTCATTCGTCCTCTGTTGTGTTTTGATTTTCTTTCCCGTAATTTATATCCTTCAACCCTCTGACTTGTTCCCGACGTCTCCCACCAGCGAAAAGCACATATTACGTAGTAGTGGTTCCCTCGTCAACTTATCTTATTGCCCATGACCCGCAAATTGACCCAGGTTTTAGAACGTGGAGATTAATAAAGATGTCCGGCCTGTTCTAGGAAAACCGTAATTTTTAATATCTTTAATATCACCTCGGTAAAAAGTTCATTTCATTGCGAATCATGATGATGCACGTTAACTCAGCATCTCCATATATTTCCACGCCTCCGCTAAACTACTCTTGTCCTTTCTCTCCAGTTTTTTATCTACTGTAAGCGGGGTTGATTGTCCTAATATCCTATCATCAAATGCTTTCTGTTAGCTTTGTTCCACTCTTTAGATTTCTCTCCGCCGTGAGGAAGTCCCGCCGGGATATGAGTGAAAGCAATTGTGGCTTACGAAATTTCACGTATGCACGATTAAATTGTGTGAAAATCCCCAATATCCTGTTACTAAACTTGTCACGGATAAACCTAAAAGAGAATTTAACTGTCGTGAGATATTTTTGAAATAATTTCTGAAAACACTATTAGCAATAGTACTGATTTAAGAGTCGGTGACCCGAAGTTGATTTACGATTTTTTGAGGATTATCTGCATAATAGTGCAAGGAAAAAGTAGCGTTGTTTTCAATTTCCAATGAAGAAAATATTCGATATCAAATGAAGACAACTATTTGAATACAATATACTACGCTATATTGTATTCACACTAGATGAGTTGACCAGATATTTGGAGATCCACCCCTAATATTAATGAAATAAACGGGAAATTATCCTTCTCGTTGAGCACATCAAAATTGTGCTATGAGAATGTAGTATGACTTAATTTTTAGTCATCTATAATCCTTGATGTTTTTCGTCTATTTGCTTGAATGAAGCTGAAAACATGGTCTGTTAATACGAACTAGCTGTCAAAAAATTCCCATTTCACTCACAATTTTGACTGTCGCCTCGCTTGATTCTTACCGCGCCCACTATGCATCTATATCTACATATTACCCTACAATTACCCATAAAGATGTGTGTCAGGGGATAAATTCACACCGAACATGTATTACATATTGTGCTTAAAAAGGGTAACTACATCTACATAGTACCCTGATACCATACCTACCATACCCTGTTACCCACCATAAAGGTGTACGGTAAAGGGTGAATTCATACCAAACTTACATTATCCGTATTCTAGTCGCAAACAACTATATTACATTCGACGCATAAATATTTTAAAAAATATTGAAATAGCGACGCAAGCTTACACAACCATGCTGTTAGTTGGGTTAGCTCAAAATTATTGTGAACAGTATCCTAAGTTTCCCGTATTAATTGAAGCGTGAACTGTGGGGCAGAGGTCCTACCTTCTTGCGCAAATGACCACGCGCTTGATACGCCCGAGGTCCAGAGTTGGCTTATTTGCCCCGGTGGATTTGCCCAAGTTTGCCACCGGCCTTCTCGGATCACGAGTCTGTTTCCATCATTTAACCAACACTTACATCCCTGCTTTCCCCCTTTCCCTCCTACTGCCGTCTGCTCCGTATCCCAGAGCATCCCGCGTCCTCTCTCGAAAATGACCCTGTCCTCAGCCCCCTCCCGGCATCTTTCACCCCGCTTATTTCCGATGGACTAGGAGAGGTCATTGTTGCCTGGTCTTTAGTCCGGCTACGCCTCTTTTTCCACTGCCGTCCGGGTCCCCTCCTCCGGAGGCGGCCACACACCTCCCTCCAACCACCCTGACCAATTCTTTTTTCTTACCTCTCATCCACAACCCTCCCTTTCTCGCCTGAGCCCCGTCACATAGTCCCCTCTCTGACTCACTCTCACACGCATAATTCGTCTCTTTTCTATCACTCTCGCTCCAGTGTCCGCCTAACTTCCCCACTTGCACCCTCTCCCTTACCGCCTCATAACCACGCTTTTCCCCTCCCCCCCAACAACCCTGCGTCATGGATCCCTTGTCCGAAAAAGAACTTTGGGCGTAGACCACTATTTCGTCAGGGTCGGGATTTTTGCACGTGGTCACCAAAAACGGTCAAGGGACAGAATAAACACTGGCTCCCACATTTCCATTTCCCTCGCCCTTTTTACGTAGCTCCAGGGCGAGTTTTGGCGACCTCCGCTGACCCTTCGGGAAAACGTTGCATTCGAAATTCTGCACGGTCATATCGTTTTTCTTCGCGCGACCTCTATTGTCATGGTTTGTGGGATCTCCGTGAAATCCGTGGAGGTGCTTTGGTGTCTCATATAGTCACAGTCTTGGTCTCCGTGGTGACCGGTAATAATTGGCGCGTGAGTGGATGGTCGCGCGATTTAACCCAATTTCCTGCAGTGGAAATTCGAGAAATAGCTCTCTTCAGTGCTGTTTAACACTTAACATCAGAGCGGAAAAGGATTTTCAGTGATATCATGGTGGTATTCTAGGTGTTTGTTTGTTAAAAATGTTGTATTATACCTTTTCCCAGATCCAAGGTGGCTAGTGGTTTTTTTTATCTACATCTACAAAGCACCCTGCAAGCCAGCTCGAAAGTGTGTGACAGCGGGTGAACAATAATCAAGCATGCACTATGCGCATGCAACTATGAGGCGCAAGAGATCATTGCTTTTTGCACTCGAGATTGTAGAACTGTTATTGGCTCATTTCTCTTGCAGAACTGGTCACACATTACACCCATATGCTTTTGTATTTGTATTACTTAGTAACGCATCAACAGGGTGTGCGAAATGTGCATTATTACCAAACATCCACGAAATACATGAGAATAAAAGAAAATCTTCTATGGAGTAACTTTTGCTGGCATTATGCCCACCATTTGCTTCAAGTAAATAAATAGCATTTTCACAATGAAGGAATACAGATTTTTCTATAGTTTATAATTGCATTCAATATGGAATGAAATATACTGATTTAATCTGTACCGTATCAACAGTACGGACTTAGGAAGACGTTACTACATTTTGAAGGATTCATTCTTTGAGGTATTAGTCAGATAGAGAAAAAGGAAAAAGAATTTATTACTCTACTTTAGTAGAATACACAAATTTCCGTGAGAGAAATACAAGGGTGAATGTTATTTTGATAACGAGGAGAATTTATCTTCGAGAAATGTAATTATTAAGGAGATATTGATTTCTCAAGTAACCTTTGCTCTTTCCTTGTTATATGCGTAGATTTAATGACCAAAATCTAAGAAAAAGAATAAGAAAGTGAACATTTACAGTAGTATACCTTTGTACGCACGTATACCTTTGTTAGCACTCCGAGACTCTAAGCCATATGTGATAGGGTGTGAATGTGATTTCAGGGTATTCTATATATATATAGAATACCCTGAAAGATACCATAAAAGGGTGAGGGGTGTAAACTTTTTCAAAAGTGGGACTTTAAGTGGTTTTAAATACAAAAGGTATCGCAGCTAATTTTTGAATCTAAATCGGTTTCCCCTGACAATGAGTAGTAGTATCCAGGTTAGCATAACAATGGTGGTAGTACGCGTAAATAATAGGGTTGCATCGACGTCCAGGGTATTTTTTCGGGTTGACGTCATTTTTCTATTCTTGATATTACACGAAAGGTCTGTTTTGCACCAATTAATGTAAATAATTGTTTACATGCTATCTTGTGCATTCTACATACTTCAGATATATCTAGAATAATGAGTTAAACTTGTTTCGGTCTTGTAAAGTCACTTATAAACTTCCATTTCGGGTATATCTAATTCTACATAATAGTTACCATGCAAGCCACTGAAAGGATGTGTGACGAAGTGAACCAATCATCTATGAAATTAATATCAAAAGAGAAAAATTTATACTTACTGTCATGCAGGCAATCATCCTAGTACCTTCTCATGCTAGTCCATCTATGAAATGTAATTGTCTTCACTTGTCCTTCACTTCCTAAGAAAAGTCGTGTCTTGCTCATTCTTGCTTGGGTTAGAATTAATCGCTGAATATTTCATGACTAATATCTCCATGCTGTTTCATCTTTCATTGGCAAGATATAACATTATTTTCGTGATTTATATTTACCTACTTGTTTATTTCACGTGAAACCTCTTATTTCATTACTTTGTATAGGCTAACAATTTAGTCCCATTTTTATGCTAAAATTCAACGTTCCTCATGGATACATACCTAATATTTTCCACAAATAAGTAGCATTATACCTGTCATTGCACGAAAGTCACGTATGGACATATTAGTAGACGTATGCCTGCGTGATAGGAAGTGTAAATTTAGCTCTCTCTGATTTGAAATGAAGGCCCGGTGATGTCTCACCCTCTGCCTCACACCCTTTCAGAGCTTTCATGGTATTCTATAGTTGTAAATTCAAAATTATTCGTTACAGGTAAACCAGGCTTTTCAAAAAATATCACGCAGACTAATATCTACACCTATTGATGAAATCTCTCAGAAGATGAAAAACTCGATTCTAAGTATTTTTCAGATTACATACTGCAGTAGTGTAATTCACGCCATCTTCAAGGAAGTGACAAAGACACTGGGTTAAGTTTCATTGTGGCCGTCTTATTGGTGGACGCCGGTTGGGGCTTACATGGCTCGCAGCTAATGCCCCTTTAACCCTTGGCCTCTAGCCCCTCTTACAAGGGGAGAAAAGCCGTGCTTGGAATGCTCTGTTTATGTGCGTGTGCTTGTGCCTATGCTCGAACTGCTCGGGAACGCTCTCATGGGGATACCGCACAGGTCACCCAAAGTAGACGGCCGTGCAGACCCCGCGGCGATGCACGCGGGGGTGGAACGGGTGAGGGAGGGGAGGAGTGGGGGAAGGGTTATCTTGCGTTGAAGTTGCGATTTATTTGATGCGGTCGCTGTGTTGGACATCTCATGTGCTGAGAGGAGTGGAGGAAGGTTTGTGGAGGAGAAATCGCGCCACGTTCATGCGAGTAGAGATCTCTGTTAGCGGTTAACTGCTAAGATGCAGCATAGGAATGAGAGGGGGGAACGAGAGACGATGGGGGTGGTAAAGCTACGCTACGCACGTATTTTGAACTCTTGATCCTTTCTCCCTCGTTGATGTCAAAAGGTTGCGAGATTGGCATTTAAAGTGAGTGGAGTGGATCTTCATATTGAAACGTTGTCAGACTTCGAAAATTGATAAAATTGATAGGTTCTCATAGTCCTGGAAGAATTTTGAATTTCGATGCTTGCCGGGCTTTACGGGGCAGGTAATGCTGGTTTTAATATTATGTTACCTGATTTCATTAAGCTACATTTTCCGATTTATTTATCGTTAGTTACATTACAGAATGCCTTTGTTATTAAGGACTAAATACCTGCTCAGGGCTCGGAGATGAGCTGAATCAATATATATTTTTTTAACAATATCATGCGTCTACCTCAAGTCCAAAAGTATGTAAAAATTCAATTATATAATACATTTTGTTCTATTCATTTTCAATGTCATTTTCAATTTAGTGAGTTGGAAAATTCGTACTTATATCCTTTCCAATTCCGTTTCAGACGGAAGGCTCTATTACGCATTATTCACTCAAAACTTTCCGACATGATTTCCTCCTATAACCTTTATTTTGCTTTACATTGGTCATTTCTCCTTTCGTCCTCATATTGTATGCATTTCTGGTATTATTGCTTTCACTATGCATAGGCATATGTATTCCTATCCATACGTTTCTACATTCAATTAGCATTATGCAAGTTTTTGATTTTCCTCAACTTTTATGCCTAAACGATTTCCTCATGCCTTCTATAAAACTACATTTCCGTAACTTCCCGCCATCCATTATTCATTTTTTTCTGTTTCCGTGCAGTATATACCTCGCTTCATTTAATGCTCACTATATCCTGCCATTTTCTTTAAATTTATTTCTCAACACGGAAATAAAGTTATTCAAATAATCTTCGTCATTGCTCTTCCTTGCTAAATATCTTGAGGGTTTTGTACTCCCTTTCGTTCAAATTGAAAAGTGTTACGTGATGGCCTTCAAAATGCCAAATCGACATTTATTACATCTATTTGGCATTTCATATAGGATTCTTACTGTACAATTATGTGTTAACAAATGCCTGCAGTCATTCATCTATTTATATTGTGTGTAGTACGCTATGGCATAATGGGTGTAGCCGAGCAATAATCCTTTCGACTGTCATTTTTAACCATAATTTGTGTGCTTTTTACTGAACCCTCTTATGGTATTTCGGATTAATGCAGTTGCCTTATCTTTTGCTTACTTATACTTTTTTACTAGCTCAGTGTGGATTATTCATTTTCATGTATCTCATTGACTCATTTGAAAAACAGTGTCAAACTAGGCATTGCTCTATATTTTTGAATGAATTTTTCCATATTTATTCATTTATTTGCGTTAATATAATTTCAATTTTAAAGAAGTATAGAAACAATCGTGGATATGGGAGAAATCTATTGATAACGCCCACTCTAGTAACTAATACTTTTTAGCTTCCCTCATCCTAAAAGTTTCACTTAAATATTTTGTCACGCTCTCCAGCAAATCCTCATATTTTATCCGTTCCTTTGGCACAGGCACCACACACAACCGTCTTCTCCTTAAACCGTCCCTACCCGCCGTCAAGGACCCAGCCGCTTTCCACTTGTGGCAGTTACCACTCATGTTTGTTGATTTGTTGTGTCCGCGAGCAGATGTCTATGCTCGACCGTGAGTGCGTATATATGCCTGAGCATGCGTATGTGTTAAAATGTTCCTCGATCGCGCCACTCGGAGAGAAGTTTGTCCGGAGAGCTGCGGACGATAGACGAACCCCTGAAGGAGCCCAGTAGGGGCGAGATTCCACAGTTTTTCAGAGTGCGACGGTCTATCGGAGTGACGTGACTTGGTGGGGGATTTAGGAGAGGATGGGAGAACGAGAGATTGAGGAGATAGGATAATACTTAGGAGGGAATTGGGAGGAGGGAACAAGGTTCGGGGGTGGGAGCCTGGAATAATGAGGAGATGCGGTCGAATAGATTAGTCCGTGGGTAGGGGGTGGCGCTACAGAGAGGAAAGGGGTGAACCCGTGGGGTAGTGTAGAGGGAGGGCATTAAGAGTCGGTCTGTTCGCACCATGAGCGAAAGCGAGCGCTATATCTCGGCATCCGAATGAAGTCAAAGAGTGAGGGAGTCTTTAACTCGTGGCTTTTAGCACGAGACTTGCACGCTAATGAAACGCGTTGCATGTTAATTAGTGTCTCGGGCAAGTTCGATAAGTCGACGGACTACCTTGGTATAAGTGTCTTAATCTTATAAAACGATTCTCGAGCGGTGCTTCGGTGGAAACACGTGATACGTACACTTTCCAGTAAAGCGTAACAAATGTCCAAGCTTTTATTTCTTCACGGTCTTCAGAAGGGATTCTCTCGGTCCTAATTTCTCTTTTTTAGTCAGTTAGGCTTGACACTTAAATTGTAGGTATTTTGGCTGATTTTCCGCAGTTTACTGCCGATAACATATTGATGCCTCACTTAAGTTTAGTTTCAGTATGACTTTTGATACCTTCAGTGGTCAACACTCATATAATTCGTTTTTAGTAACTCTTTACTCATTTTATCTTCTCCACATCTTAACATATATTTATTTTTCTTTTATATCCTTCACTATTTGCCTTATATATCATATACAGTTGCTTTCATAATGCAATCATCTTCAGTATCATATAATGTTTGATGTAATCTCTATTCATCACCTTTTTCATCAGGGGTATTTTTGCACTTACTTTTCATAGAACCTCTTCGATTTTCACTGTGTCTATCTATTGAGTTCACTTAAACGCTTACAAAGCGGACGGTCCGGAAGCCTGTTTGGCACTGCGTGGCCTACTGACTTGTACCACCTTCTCTTCCGCTAGACTCATTAGAGTATGTCGAAATACTTATGTGTTCTTATAGTTACCTTATGTTTTGAAAACCACACAGCCAGAGAAAGAACTATCCCGCATTCCTAGTTGACAGAATAGAACGCTATAGGCTTAATACTGGATTATTTCTGTCCTCACCAACTAGCTGGACCTTCAAGTTGAATATTGTGGCTGGGATTGTAAAACCTAATACTGCGAGAATGATTTGATGTTTTCCCGGTGACCGATACGGGTTTATTCTTCTTGGGATTCCACCCGGGTTAGTAATTCAGATGTCGGCATTTCGGCGGCTGACTCCAACATTTTCTTATTTGACGTTGATGCCAAGATTCGGGTTTTTCCATCTTTTTTAGCCAAGAGTGTCAGTCAGGGCATCTCTGATCAACTGGTTTGATCTATCCTTCTCTTATGTGATCTATCATTGTCTTAAATTTTCGTAAAATGGGCTTTCAGGCATTGCTGAGTCCATATTGTCTCGGCCAAAAGTTCAAGTGGGATCTCTATGGCCTCCTTTGTCAGTCTATCCCAATAGGTACCCATTTACTCTGTATATGAAATTTGGTGTCGTCAAAGGAGATGATGTGATCATGGGTAAAGACTGTGCTCTGCGACGGTCGATTTTTCTGCCTGTCTAACCTTTGCGCATTTCGCATTCATACGGCATCCGTTACACTCCCGGAGTCCAAGATCCCAGGTTATTCTGGTTAAATGATGGTGCAGGTCCCCAATTGCTTCATCTGATTCCAGTCTGAACGTGCCCTTTTTCTATATTCGTTATTCAACTTCATTTTGTAGTGATTCATCGTGAAGGTCTTACAAATATCCTACACATTTCTTCCATAAATGATATTACTCCGTTGTCCATGTTTCTAAAATGGTTTAGACAATAAATCGCTATCGGTCATCAACTTTTTTCTAATTTTTTTTATTTATACCATGACTTAATTGTTTTACGGGCGAGGGACACGCTGGCACACCGGTTCCCTCGGGGTCACCAAAGTTAAGCAACGTTGTATCGGACATTGGTTGGATGGGTGACCTTCCTTCATACCTCTCCCACGGTGTTCTAGTCCCGTCTGCGAGTGGTGGGCAGGTTAAATGTGGGGCTGCACAATGGATCCAAAGAGGTCTTAGTGCCAGGGGGACTCCAGAAGGCGCCCGCCCACCCCTCCAATTTACATTTTTAGTTGTTTTACACTTCATCGCTTGTAATTATTCACTTAAATATTCCATCCATATTAAATCCATCTTTCATGCTTTTGGAATTGTTTCACTCCTACTACTAATTAATGGCACAAAAGATTTCAATAGTGTTTCACCTCTTTTACTGTCTTTCCCGGTCAGAATTTGAAGCTGTAATGTCTTGGTATTTTCAGTACTAGATTTCTACGATATAGACATTTGAATCTCATAGATTTATTAAAGACTCTTTGAATAATTGACTAAATTGATTCGGGTTTCCCAGGCACACCTTAACATCTACTCCACCCAATGCTCTGCAAGCCATCGCAATGGTGCGTGGAAGAGGGTTAACCATCACCAACTCAATTTAATCACGATTGTAGTCAAGATTTAAAAAAATGTATTTATTACAATACCGATTCCATAGTTATGTTCAAAATATAATTAATGGAACTCCCATAAAAAATAAATATTTTTGGATACAACACTGCTTTTTAAGTAAAAGCCATTACCATCTGGATCAGACACAGCTCAATTGCCAATATTTTACATGCTTTGAAAACCATGAATAATAATTATTTTAATTGTTTGCATTCAGCAGAAATGTATAAAGGGTAAAATATACCTACTCTCCTAATTTTCTCTCTGATGTATTCAATGTTCTGTAATAGGTAGGTACTCACCCTAATAGAACAAAATGAATTTTTAGCTTCGGAAGACAAAATTAGATAGTCTTACTACCTATTTTTTCTGATTATTTAGCATAACTTACCGTAATACCCTGGAGTTTTAAATAAGTTTTTTACGTCTTAAGAGAACATGTACGTCTTAAATATTTGCAGAGGATCTATTCTGTTCTTGAATTGATAATGTTTCCCAGCGTAATAACATTAGAATTTGGGTTCAGGATGGTTATTCTGGTTATTCTTTATGGACTATGGTTACTCTGCAGCATCAAACTTAAGGTCTTAGTCCTAATGCAAGCGCAGAAAATCCATGCCGTGGGCAGATTCAAACCGGAACCTTTCGTTTCCTTGGCCGTAGTGCTACCAACTTTACCTGTAACCCGGCGGGCTCCCAAACTAATCCTTCGAATAAATGCAATACACTGCTAAGCACTGTGTGTAATTCACACGTTAGGGTGGAATTACCTTTTCCTATCCCAAAAATCCCTCAGCCTGTCTGTACCTGAACGTGTGAAAATGCTTCTTTCGTATTTTAATCTGACCTTCCGATTGGCTTCCGATCGCCATACCTACTGGGATCCTATCCCATCCTTCGGAAACGAGAAAAAATCAGTCTTCTATTTTTAGGGTACAATTATGCAGGTTTTACTAATTAGCCAATTAGATGCCGGTTTTAGAAGTTGCTGTCAATTTGCGTCGCATTAATTTAAGCGATTTTGTACTTTTATTAGCAACTTTTTTGGTGAAGCATGACATGACACTAAGAGGTCAGGAGATGAAGTGGCCAGCAATTAAGGCGGGAAGGTTCTTCTGAGCTTACGCATTAAATAGACGAGAATACGAGTGAGCTGATGCTGGCGAGGAGGGGTTAGATTTTTCCGGGTGTAGAAATTGTAGATGCGAAGGGAGATTGAGGTCGCCCTCTTTTAAATTGCATGCCTGGTGATGGTTCAACCTCTGCCACACACCCTTGCGGAGGCTTCCAGTGTTTGTGTGCTTGTAGATGATCGTGACGAGGTTTGAAATTCTGGGAATGATGGACCCTCTGGCGTCTGCAGCGAAAGGACATGAAACGAATGCTCCCATAAAGAAAGCCCGTGGGAGAAGAAGAACCTTTGCGCCATCCTTTTTTTACATCCTGGTGTGCCAGTGAGGAGAAAAAGAGCAGAAAAATCCTATGGGACGGAGAGAAGAGTGGGGGAAGGATGTGGTGTGTAAAAGTCCAAAGATGGTATTAAAGACTCGGGCGCTAAAAAAATTGGGCCCTCTCCAGTCCACACGCATGCTGGGAGGAGAAAGTACACAAAACAATTTTGTTACCACTGAGTGGTGATTGACTGGTTGCCTGGGTGCGTAACTTCTGGAATAGTTTTCATGAGAATACCCAGCGGGTCTGATCACAAGTTCACAGGGGAGTGAGACTCTTCCCCCATAGGGCATTTTGTAGGTCATTAAAAATTTGTTCAAATAAATCTAAATCTCTATGTATCGAGTTACCTTCTCATAAGTTATTTCATCTCTAAAAGTGTCACATCATACGGAGTAATCTTGATTTGGTCGTTTTATAACTCTAAATAATTTCACGTTTCTTCGTTGTCTTACTCCAAAAACTCCCGGAGATGGCGAAAATTTATGCTCTAAACTGGCGCTCGGCTTAATATTTGGCGAATAATACATGCGCGATTCGTCTGTTTATTTAAGTCGTTGCATATCTTTCTTTGCTCTTATCAAACGAATCTTTCTTTTGTATTCATTCAAGACCGACTTTTGACAAAAATTTTACCCGGGTGAGAGAGTATTCCGGCACCCCCCTCCCTACTTTTCAACCCCTTTTGTAACACATATATTCACCAGTTAAACGTAGTAGTAAAACTTAACTAGCAAAAAAAGTTGTAAATTAGCTTGCTGGAGATGAAATAAGTTGTCAATCCTTGAATAAAAAAAATCTTTTTCCATTCCCATGGCACCCCTTCCTTCGTGGCACCCGGGACGCCCAGACCTCAAGCCGGGCCTGATTTAATCCCTCAGTACATTTTTCTTTCTCTCAGAAAAGGTTTGAATGTCTAATTAGATCCACTACGATGGCAATGGGCAAATTTATTTATACATTTCGTGATAATGTTTGAGCTAGATCTGGCTAAAAACTCTTGACGAGGATAGTTTTAAGTGAAAAATCTTAATTCCAAAATTGCTGTGTTTTTTAATGTTTCGTGGATATTCTGAAAACTGTATGATAATAAGGCATTGAAAAAAGTTTTCTTAGGAATGTACCTAACAAAATAGCCATTCTCATCAAGAAATAAAGTTTTTCAAATGTGTTATACATTGATTTGCATTTTCAACTGTGTTCATTATTGTAAGAACGCAGTTTTGCAGTTAGTATGCGTTATGAGAGTCGAGTAATTTATAGGCATTTTATAGACTAAACTATCTGCAAACAATACTTCCACGATATATTCGTAGCCCATTATTCCTGGAAAGAAATATTTCAAATATATTCAGTTACTTTTCTATCAAATTTTATGCTCGTATTTAGCTGGATGGAGTTCTGAAATTATTTTTAAGGTGCCGAGAAACAACTGGTGTCAACTTTACTCATAAAATTAAGTCAAAATCTTTAACTGTGGCCTGTAAACTATCAATTCATATTCTTTCAGTAGTCCCCTTGACACTAATAAAATGACCACATCTATCGTTCATAACCTCGCCGACCTCCTACATACAAGTGGTAACACGATAGGACTCGAAAAGAAAACTTTAGTGTACCACGGGTTAAAAACACTACCCTGTGGACCGCCAAAGCTTTCTTTTCAATGTCCTTTCATGTGATGACGATCCACAATCTCTTTGCATCAAAAGCTCACTTCATCTAGTTGTTACTTCACATTCAAAGCTGCCTCGCAGGAATCCTGTAGATCTGTGCCGTTCTCTAAATTTGAGGCTGCAGGAGTACTGTCGTTACAGTGCCCCAAAAATCGCCAGAGGAAAAAAAAGTCTTCCTGAACAAGGAATCAAACTTTGCAAACACTCACAAACCATGATGCTCTCAACGGTTATTTCTATGTAGGGTCATTTAAACAATAACATATGGGAATTACTTAGTAATTACCATACATCATTGCGCTTGCAAGTTGGAATCAAAGAAGCCACAGTTCAAGAGGGTAGGCCCCAAAATCCATCTCAAATCATAATGCACTGCGAAATAATATTGCTATACTAATGCCGCGTTGAACAGCTATTTGAACGAAATGAAAATTACCGGAGGAAATATTCTTGTGGCTCGGAAATCAAACCACGAATTTTTGGCTAGTCTTCCGCTTCCGCCTTAGTGCCGTTCTTGATAGGCTGCAGTAGCGCTATAGATCCCCTTTAAAATTGCGTTTGATATCAGAAACCTGTGTTGCTAATTTACTTGTGCAGAGGCACGAGAAATCATTGGTCATTGGTTCAATTACCGGTCCAGGTAATATTTTTTCCATGAAAATGTTTAATTTATTTGCTAAGTATATGTTGTAATGGGTACAACGGAATATTTCTTGTAACCATATTCAATCTCTTAAGCTACTAAAAACAGCTTTATTCATTTACGGCAAGAAATGCATCCTCGATAACGTTTACATATGCGGTTAAGCCAAGATTTAGAAAACATCCATATGAATCAAAACTAATTCACAATGCATTTTCCTTGAGCCAGGGACAAACGTCCACATTTATTTAAATATATAAGCCTAGAGCTTGAGATATGGAATATGGGCATGACACATCATATTTTAATTCATTCCTAGAGAATAAATAGGTCTATATCGGGAATAAACTCCATGTAAACAAGGTGATCAGCTGGGAAAAAAATGCGTTCAGTTCTCATCCGCCACCAATGCACTGTGACCACTATTTCATTCTTGCGACCATTGAATCCTTGAAGATGCTTAAATCTTTTCACGAGGCGTGGGCGTGCATCCAAGAGAATCTTGCCATTGCCTACTTGTGCCTTCTCCGCACCGGTATTGCTTTGAGTGAGGAGGCATCGCCTGGAAGATTGATGGTGAACAAATCTTCACGCCGCGTGGCCATTCTCGGTCATTTCCTGTTCGAGTTGCTTGAATGAACCACAAGTGCTCTTCCCCTTTCCTTTATCCCTCTCTCACTCCCTCCTTTAACCTGTCATCCGCGTGAGTACAGCACCGATTCGCGTTCCTCTAAACGCCGATCCAGTCAATGGTTCGCATGCTTCGTTAGAGATTGTCGGCAGAGTAAGAGGAAGTGAACAGCCAATCCCTTTTTGCCGCTCTATCCGTTCTCAGTAAAGTTTTTGCTGATGGTTTTCAATTGTTCGACATTTGTTCGCTTTGGATGCTCGTCGGGATGAGAATTTTATTGAGCGATTTCCAATACTCTTTGTGGTTAACAAATGGGTATTAAATTTGTGCGCAGGCATCCGAATTAGCTCAGAAACCCAAGTTTAAATTGGGATGCACAAGCAACACAAGCGGAAATTAGTTGATCACTTTGGCGGCCTTTTGAGGAGATTTGGAAAAAAAGCCTAATTTACCTATTGAACTATCGTTTTCCATGCGTTAACGCTTCAGCGTTTATTTGGTGTATATAAGGTGTTAAGCATATTATGCATTACTTATTTTCAATCATCACCGCGTGCTGTTTCGAAAAGCTAATGGTCAATCCAGACGTTTTCGTGATAAAATATTTTCCCTAAGCCACGAAGACGAGTTAAATACTTTTTGTTTGAATTTTTTGATATGAATATGCAGAAATGTCATCGTTATCCTTCGTCAGGTAAAAAAAAATACCTCATAAAGTTCAGTCAACAAAATTGATTGACATTTTACGTGAATTAGCCCATTAATCTTGCCATCAGATCCAAAAGATGTTGTATCATAAATACCTCTCTTTGTGTTCTCATTCCCATTTTACAGGAATTCGGGTGAAAATGAAGGTGTATTGTGGAATGGATTTGTAAAAACCATTCGTTATCTGGCATTAGCAATGGGTTATTTTTAGTATGAGAAAATTTGTTTCTTAACTAACTACAATCCCACTGTAGGAATAAGTAAAAATTTTATTCCTGGTGTTTAAACTGAGTTTCTGATGATGTTAAATATAGATTATCTATTTTTTTTAAATATTAACCGAATCTTTTTTCCATCATTTTGCATCCATCCATGTGTCCATCACAAAACCATCCACGTACACGCAGCGTATATCCTTCACTTCTCGCGAGCATCACTAAGTCCGCCTCTTGCAATCCTTCTGAATATCTTACATCTCGCCAGCTTCACTTTAAATCTGTATCTCCTTGTCTTAGACCACTCCACCGATCTCGTTCTCCAATTTTCTCGGAACATGCCTATTTCTTCTCTTATGCAAATGTCTCTCTGTTTAGCCATTTGCGTCGCATCTTGACGTAGCATTGCCACCTAGTTACATCGAAGTCTGTTCCCCCTGAAGCCATGTTAAGTTCGTTACTGCTCATTTCCGACCGATGCCGTATTGTTTATAACTGCATTCACAGCGTCTAGTAACTGTAGCCGCGCCCAGGGGTGAGATGCCAGCCAAGTATCACAAAGGCGTGCACCAAATCTCCATGACTCCATGAATTACATCACGCACATATCCCGTGTTCTGTTGTCTGAATATTGGACATGGATTCCCATTCTTAAATCCAAAGCAAACGGATTCAACATATTCATTTAATTTTTTCTTGCTCTGCTGATTCCCTTTTCTTAACATGCACTACATTTTGTTAAGTTTTGCAGGTTTTTTTTCTTTCTGGTATAATTTGTATTTACGTTGGGAAGCATTTAAAATACGTGTTAAAAATGTAAAAATCTCATAATTTGATGAGCGACTTAGAAAAGCATGCATATACATCTACGCTATACCCTTCGAGCCACCACGAGGGTGTGTGGCAGGGGGTGAAAATCCCCATACATGCACTACTGACATGGAAATATGAGGGTATAGCTACATGAAAACAAGTTAGGTAGGAAGAGTCATATGCAACTAGATGTTGTCTAAGAAGTTACGAAGTGATTACTGGTTAGAAAAACTTTCAGAGCATGCATCTACATCTACACAAGGCCCTGCAAGTCTCTATAAAGTTATGTGGCAGGGTCATATTGAGCTTCTGTGAAGTGCCTTTGAAGGGATATAATATTTATTACTGCGTTAGGTACCTATTTGCTTGAATACATTAATTTTAATTCTACAAAAGCCGCAAGGTGTGGTGTTGTCATCAGTAAATAGTGATAAGAACTTGTTTCAGATGCACTATAACAATCACCTCTCACACGTTTCGTACATTCTTCCGGACAACTGATCTATAAGTCGTTGCGGCGTGTATGCGTATATTTCTGCACTCCAATGGGTTTTTCCGCGTAAGCTCCGGTGTCTGGATAACGCTATTACCACTGGATGATTAAGAAACCCGTTTAAATTATCAGATATCAGAAAATTTCAATCGTGAGGACGGTTGCAATATCATAAATACATGGAAATTGTTCCAGAATGGGTTTAATCACAACAAAGCAACACGAGCAAGGCTTATGTAAATATGACCAACACTGGGTACAAATTTGTAAACACATGTGCGTATGTGCATACAACACATGTAAATACATGTAGACACAACACATGTAAATATGACCAACCTTGGTACTTGTCCGTAAGACGGAATTGTGGCAAAACTGAAGTAAAGGCACCATAGTCAACTTAGCAAAACCTGACGGAATACAAAATCTACCTTACACCTACCTATCTAGGAATAGTTATGCGTTACTCTAATCGCGCAAATCGCGTTATTCATGCTAAATCAGAAGTTCGTTCATGTGATCCAGCATATAGCTGTTGCCACTATCTCATAAATAATCACTCTAAATTTTAACCTGCTTAACAGAAAGCCTAGGTTGAACATGATTGGCTCAGGAGGAGGGTTGTGAGCCTTGTGGGCACATTTTGACAAAATTATACTTTTCAAGTGAAAAAGAGAGAAATATGCATACTTTGTTGTGTTTTCTCTTTTGTTTCGGAACAGAAACGAAGGCACAGAAGCGGTTGATGAATAGTTGGCTCTACATGGAGCTGTTCTCTTCTCAATGCTGGATTAAGGACGTACGGGCGTTGTCTTCTCCCTCACTTCACACTCCGCCTCCTCAGTCTTAGCATGCTCATTCGCCTGCTGCAATCATGTCCGAGGAATGCATTAGTCACAGAGTCCAGGGAAACGTGTCTTCGTGACCATTGGCACTAGAGTTACCGTTGCGTAATTTGTTCCGGAAAATGAAGAGGTGGGCGTTGGAGTTGGAACAGAGAAAGATGGACGTATTGCCAATATAATGCACGTACAGACGTTTGAGTTCATTGCCACTTACGGAGCATGATTGCGGCAGCTACTATAAAAATATCTAGGGATTATTGAATGTCGATAAGGTCCCTTTCCTGGCTACAGGTTGTCAAGTTCTCTCTATGTGATGCTATAATTGTCGTCTTGTACCTACTGTGAATTATTGTTCTCTTGGTTGTTTAGTACATTCAGTTAATTTGTCGCATGTAATATATTCAACTACCTAACTTTACATTACATGATAGCGGTGCATGAAATAACTTAACATGCGTAATGCATTTTCATCAAAATCTGCGAAATAACCCACTAGGAGTAACTAGGGAGGGTCGCACACGTTCGTTATTAGTAACTACAAATCTACATTATTGGTAACTATAAAGTGATATTAATTTTATTAATCGTTTAGTTATTCGTTAGATTGTAAATATAAGTTTTATTTCCATTGGAACGGAAAATTTGTGTTTAACGTGAGTTAAGGAATTAACGATTTTTACTAGTTGCTTCACGTAATGGACTATCTACAGTACAACTACTTTTCTGCTTATTATGTTGCCATATCTTATTTTCATTGGTAAGAAAGCCACATTGCACCTTTCCGTACTGAAGTGTAATCCACCTGTCCTGATCAAGTGTCCTGATTAGTGTGGCCGAAATAGCTCAGTTGGGAGAGCGTTAGACTGAAGATCTAAAGGTCCCTGGTTCAATCCCGGGTTTCGGCAAATTTTTTTCAGAGCAACAGAGTAGTTGAATCTTATGGTCCGGTTGAGATTCCACGGAGTGCAGGAAGTTGTGTATGAAAAATGTATGTGACTTTAGTTTACTTTAACTACGAAATCGGTCTAAGTAATGAACTTGAACGTGTGCAGCGAAGATCGGCAAGATTTGTAAAGGGACGATACGATAATTAAATTAGCGTAACCAGTCTATTAAATGAATTGAAATGGGAATCATTGTCAGATTGCAGGTTGAAATTTAGACTTAATCTCTTAAACAAATTCCAAGACCATATTTTCAGTGATGATGTAAAAAATATTTTACGAACCCCAACTTACTATGGCAGACTGGACCATAATCATAAAGTTAGAGAAATAGATTGCCGAACTGACCGATTCAAAATGTCCTTTTTCCCTCGCACAATTAGAGATGCGAATAACGGTAAATATGTCCTATCGGAAAGTAGCAATGAATAGCATTGGTAGCTGCATGTTGGTATGAGTACTTAAAGCTAACCCTGCTAACAGAATGTTTTTGCATGTTTTCTTTGCAATTTCTATCTTTTTTGAATAGTGTAGTTCTGACTACTATATTAATACTATTCCTTTTTTATGCATGATATGTAGTGCATGTTTGGTGAGCAATCACCCCCTGCCACACACCCTTGTGGTGGCTTGCAGGGTATTATGTAGATGTAGATGTAGATCAAATTGAGCGCAATATGCGGTTTTTCTCTAAATATATCTGGTACATGCTATTGGAAAATAGATCGAATTCAAAATTGCATGCGTGTAAATTGTCTTAATTTTATCCTACATTGTGGTGCCCATGCCTTTCCCATGTTTTCAAAGAAGCTCAAGACGCTAACAGAACCATAATGATTATAGAAAAATCTTGGATTTATTCTTGTGGATGCTTCATATTCTGTCACGTGTACATCTACATCTACATAATACCCTGCAAGCCACCATAAAGGTGTGTGGCAGGGGGTGAACTATCACCAAACATGCACTACATATCATGCATAAAATTTGTAATTAAAAATTAAAATAGCAAAGCATACATGCAAAAACATGCTGTTAGTTGGGTTAGCTTTAAGTCCTTATACAACATGCAGCTATCAATGTTATCTATTGCTACACTCGTACTGGATACATTTACCGTTATTCATATCCCTAATAGTACAAGGAAAAAAGGACATTTTGAATCTGTCAGTTTGGCAATCTATTTCTCTAATTTTGTGATTATGGTCCAGTCTACCATAGTAAGTTGGGGTCCGCAAAATATTTTTTACATCATCACTGAAAATATGGTCTTGGAATTTGTTTAAGAGATTAAGTCTAAATTTCAACCTGCAATCTGACAATGATTCCCAATTTAATTCATTTAATAGACTGGTTACGCTAATAAGGTTATCATACCGGCCCTTGACAAATCTTGCCGATCTTCGCTGCACACGTCCGAGTTCGTTATTTAGACCGATTTCGTAGGGATCCCATGCACTGGCAGCATATTCCAAATGAGGTCTAACAAGGGAAAAGTAGCTGATTTCTCGTACATGATCGTCACATTTACCCAGTACTCTTTTGACGAATCCCAGTTTACGATTCGCTTGACCCATTATTTCACGAATGTGTTTACCCCAGGAAAGATCATTTGTCAGTCTTATTCCAAGATATTTAATGGATTCCACGTTTGTTAATTCATTATTACTTATTTTGTATGTGCTAGGAGGAGAGCTATTCTTTTTCCAAAAATTCATTACAAGGCATTTTTTAAAGTTAAGTTCTAACTGCCATGTATCACACCAAGTTTGAATTGCTTGTAGGTCAATATTTAAATATTCCTTATCGTTTGGGCATAGAATTTCCCTCTATACTACTGCGTCATCGGCAAATAGACGAAGCTTACTTTTTACCACCTTATGGATATCATTTATGTACGAAAGGAATAGGAGTGGACTTATCACAGTACCTTGTGGGACACCCGAAGTGACTTTAATTGCCGGTGAGGTAACACCGTCCAAAACAACCCTTTGCACCCGATCATGCAGAATACGTGTACGATCATACAGAACATGTGTACGTAGATCCCATACTCTAGCCGCTTATCTTAAATGAGAGAATAGTTCGTCCTTCTTATACATTCTGTTTGCAAGCACCTAGAATCTTTTTAGGCGATTCATAATCCGTCCTTGCAGGGTGGTTAATTTTCCGGATAAACTTCTCGCCCACCGCGTATTGGCGATGCCAATGTATTTGCATCTACTATTGAAAATCCAATTTGATGCATTACCAAAGTATTTTGGGGAGCTTTTTTCTTGCTTAAGTTTAACATGCTGTGTACGGCAGTGTTTCAATGCCACATACCACTCTATTCCGGCAGACATTTAAACGATACGTCTTTTAAACACACTTTATAGTTTAAAATTATACTGCTCCTATTTTATTGGTTATTTTTAGTTGGAATTTTTTTAAACTTACTTACAAACAATGTCAATAATCCTTTTTGGCGTGATACAGCAGAACGCAGTGGTACACGGTAAATATTACACATACAGCTAGTTTCTCGTATAGCGTTTTTGGATGTGCACACTTTACGCACCTGCGCGTGATACTTGTTCTTCCCTTTCCCCGCTATGGGATCGAGATTATGCGTTGCCAAGTCCCCTGAGAGCTTGGACGGATGATTTTCCTTGCGAGTCTCGCTGTGTAGGCTCATTCACTACAAGTTTTATCTCGCCGCTTGGCCCACCCATCTGTTGGCCTCTCACTGCTCTCTGTCCACTCCTTCGATATCCTGAGAAGAAATAACCGCACATATGTTAAATTGAACTCCCTAATATGACACGGAATATTATTTGTTTCTTTGAGGTTTCTAGCCCCCACGTTTCACATCGTTGTTGCGAATATATAACTTGATGTAATTCTGTAAATATCGTCTTCGGCTCACTTCCGTTTAATATGTACGCTCTTATTGCCTGAGTGTAGACAAAGTTATTTATTGTTACTAATGTGGTAGAGGTTAGTATTTTAATTAATAAAAATACTATAATATTTAATAAAACGCAAGTATGTAATATTAGAAGATCAATAGGATCAGTTCTTTTCTCTCATATTTTTTGAGAATTTCAGTGCTGCGTAACTCGAAGAAAAACTTCCGGTAAACTATGCCAATCTTTTTACAACCTCTTTTTGGCTCAAAAAACTTGGTAGAGAACACAAAGATACTATGCATGAATAGAAAATGCATGTTCAGTCACACTTGTCACAACAGGAGCAAACAAACCACAGCTCACGAAATATTTCTTCCTAGTGACACCCCGTCCTCTCTCTTCTGCCTAGCCATCAACTACCAATGGCATTTCGACTTTTTCAGCCCTCAATGCCACCGCGTGCACATCCAAAATATTTCTCAAGTCGTAAAACGCAAGTTTCGGATGATACATTAGTGGTTGCAACAGCAAGGGTCCCTAGAGCCTGAAAAAACGCTATTTGCTTTCACCTGGAGTGCTCTCGATGTTTTCCTTTATTCCCTTGCCTTTCGTCTAACTTTTCAGTCTCGTGCACGCTTGAAAGGTAGGAAGAGGGGTGGCGTGGGAGATGTGGCCTGAGAAAATGGGGTGAGGGGACCTAGTTTGGATTTGGTGCCTTTTTTTTGTACAGACAACCAAAGAGACAACCCACTTCATTTTAGGATTAGGTTGGCTTAAATGCATTGTTAGGATCTCCGTGGTGGTCCTGTGCCAATAAGACAGTGATTTCCTCCTCTTTCTGGAAAGATTTTTTCCTAAAAAAAATTTTCTCAGAAAATATCCCTTGAAAGCAGTTGCACGTATATTTTGCAGGAATCGGTGATGTGCAGATCCAAAGTTCTAGTCCCCTTCCTTTCCCACGAGTGGCATTGATGGAGGTATTTGAATTATTCTGCAAGGAACAGTGGAGGAATGCGTCCACCTAAATTCATGATAAATATATTTTATTATTGTATTTTTTACTGAAGCTGTGGAAAGGTGAGAGATATTGTTATAATTAAAGTAGCAAGTGGATAACAAATCTAATGTGATATATTGTAGGAGATACGTCAAATGTAAGTAGGTAGATATTTGTTCGTATGTAAAAATAGTTCCTTCTTTAGTATATACTTATATGTTGTTGAACTCGCGGGGAACATTAAAAAACATGTAGGAAACTCTGATTGCTTTGAATAAAAGTATAAAGCCTCCTACCACACACCCTCACGGTGGCTCGCAAGGTATAACATAGATGTAAATAAAGGTTATGAGTTGCTTAGTGGAATGATCATCAAGGTAGTCTTTCGAGCAATTTACATCCATAAATATGATGGTATACAACTGGTATTATTCCGTACCTTAATATTTTTAGAATAGCAAATTTCGGTTTCTAGAGACCGTACGAAACGCTTTATTTATAAGATTTTTATGTCCTGAAAGCATAGATAATGAATTCCTTGACCCTCTTGGTAACACCATACTAAATTAGCGGTATTTCAAATCTCCCGTAAAAGAATTCTTGAATTCATAATATATACTCAATCTTCTAGGTAGGTATATTGTATACTTTTTGTACCCAAAGTTTACGTATTCTGGGATTGTAATCTGATAATAACTGTAAATTTTCCACTGTCCTTCCTCTCCAAAGCACCCGTGCACCTATTGCATCTTTCCCGTCTGCGACCCACGTCCCGTATAAGTCATTGTCTCCACCCATCCCGCAAATTTGAACAGCGCCTATTCGTAGCCGTTACGTTCCTTCATTGCTTTCCGGTGCCCTCCCCAGTAAGGGAAGGAAGTGTGTGTGTGCTCATGTACTCTAGCTCCCTTCACTTGTTCACGCCCATCTGCACCTTTTAGAAATCCTCCATAAATTCCACCGAAACACTCATTCATATGCGCGAGCGCATCATTTCGCTCTTGGTCCATTGTTTCTGTATCGCAACGGGATTTCTCGTTTGAGCACCTTTCATTATTTGTTTCCTCTTTCAAAATGGGATTTTTATTACCCCTCTCCTCTTTCTTTTGCCTTCACTTTTTACGCGCTTCTAGTTGACGCGACTTTAACTCGCCCAAACATTCGATTTCATAAACACGCATGCACTTACCTGCTCGTTCAGTCTCCTCCCTATCTCATCATCTCATCTGTCCCTCTCATTTCCCTGAACTCAAGGTCTTGTCTATGAGTCAACTTCTCGAACGCCTATGCTTCATCTTCATTGAGTACCTACGATGGCCCCCGAACAAGTAGGAATTGAAGATAAAATGAATAGATTATAGGTAACACTTTATTCCGGTACATATAGAATTTCATGCCCTGGAAGTCACCAACCTGAGATGAACATTTACTTGTTGGCATATTAAAAAAAGTTAAAAGTATATTTATTGAAAAGAGAGAGTCTAATTGAGTCAGACACCAGAAAACGGCTTAAAAATATGGTCTCATCTGCTACTATGCAGGTATGCATTTTGTATTTGCATATGGCATATGTTATACGGCTAAGTACATATTCGTCTCATTGACCGCGGTATGAAAGGTAAAACTGAAATCGTCAATTCAATGGGCAACTGTTTTCTGTTAAGTCCATGTGTTCCAGTGTAGATTCCACTTTCAGTACACTCTATTCCTCCTTTTTCAAGCAGCCAACCCTCGGTGTCCTTAATTTTTATGACTTGAGTAAATATTCTTCATGCTTTTTGGAGAATTTCTTATGACATATCTGTTGGATAATGCGATGCAACTATTTTTAATTTATCTGATGTTTCTAAGTGACTTCTTTAGTGCAAAATCCCGGAAGTCACTATCCACCTTTCCAATTTCATTGCACGTTTTATTGCGCAAATGAGCCATTTCTGGAAGATATTTAGAAAACAAGGATTCTAGGAAGAAGATTCCTGGTTTATCCGTATAATGCTTTCATTATAGTTCTTTTTCTGAGCTTACTTGACCCAGGGCTCTTTTCCATTGCTCCCTTTTGCACGTCTTCAAGGCTTTTGTCGGATACCCTAACCCTTCTGCCACTGCATCCGCCATTAGCACTTCCGATGTAAGTTACGGCGTGCCACCTCTCCTCTTTCCCCCTTTCCTTGCACCCCCCCCCTCCCTCGCTTGTCCCCCAATTTTTATGGTTTCCCCCCACCCGCCCACCTCCTCCGCCTCCTCTTCATCCTCGGGAGCGGCCATTACTTCCATTCAGACGTTCGGTAGTCGAGAAAAGGCGATACTTATGTCCCTTTAAATGGCCGCTTGTATGTCCCCCCCCCACTCTCTCCTCCTTCACCGTAGCCCCAAAACGCTTCACGCGCACGCAAACGCATTAAACAGCCCGGGGAGAGGAGCAGTTTAGAGGAGGGTCGCGTAAGGGAGGAAAGGAAGAGGAAGGACTGAGTCAAGGGAGCCCACTTACAGGAGCACATCTCTAAGCGCGCACACTAAAACAAGTTCACATACGCAGGGGTAGTACGCACACACGCGTGTAAAGGCCCGAGGTGGGATGAGGTTGCAAACTGGTGTTGCTTGAAGATGCTTGAGACTGGAGAGGGAAGGACCCTCGAGTGGGCAGGTATAATTTAAGCGCCCCCATTAAGCTCACTTACGAAAGGGCCATTTCAGCTCCCACTATCGGAATCCATCCTTTTCTTGCGAGCAACGATGGTAATGAGCGTTTGGGGGTTTAATAAATATGGCCGTTATGGCGAGGGAAGAACTAAACAGTGATAAGCTTGCGAAAGAAATGACGGTAATGTGACGGAAACTGTTTTGTTTGCCTTAGGACATTGTATTTGAATGTGCGTTTACTCCTTCCCGAAGAATTTAGGTTATTTGTAGTTTCCTTCAGCAACCGTTTTCGTGATTAAGTAAGCCTGAAAAGTGACATTATAAACTAATTCTGATGATTTATAGGAGGGAGACATTAGAACATGCTCCTTCGACCTCAAACTTTACCATTCGGGCAATGGTTGAGGAGATAGTGGAGTCTGTTGTGGATTATATTTGTGGCCCATTGCTGAGTGAAAATATGGCGAAGAAAAAAGTACATGAACCCATTGCCTATTTAAGTAATATGGAAAAAAGATACTTTCACTTTATTTTTGCCCATGAAATAGTTTTACTCTGGACTTTTGAGCATTATGCAGCTTCACAGCAATGAAAGGTCTGTGGAATAGTAAATGATTAGAAATCAGAAATATATGGAATACATATTGTAAATGGCTGCTTCCATGAACGTGAGGTATTGAAAATTCCTGCAGCATTCTCATGTATTCGAATGCGATACACCCTCGATTTCATGCAGTTAACTTCTGATAGCGATAGAAGCCACATTTTTCCTCAAACTCAGCATATAAGATATTAATACCTTCCTGTCTATGGATTATAGTTATCAAAACTAATCAGATATATACTTAATTTTTCGGGTTTTCAGTTTTATGCCCATAATTTGTCAGTCAATCTTCAAGCATTTTCCTTCTCTCTAAATTCCGGTTAATTCCTCATGACTCTCAATTGCAAACTCTGTAACTGTGATCCGTAATGCCTCTACAAACTGCGCTTCGGTAGCCGCCCCTATCTTCCATGTTACTTCTAGCAAAAGTATCGGTTGCTTGAGTTGGTTTGGGGGTTAGAATAACGATTAACCATCCCTAGCCCTCGGGTTTGAATCCCGGCTCTGACAGATATTTCATTGTTGTATCAGTCTGTACAAAAGTGCGGTGTGGAGGGCACATTCAGATTTCGTACATTGCTATTTGAATACAGTGGATCCCTTGGTGAGCAGATTCATGCCTGCAGATGGTTTTTCTCAACCATCCCTTTACTCCTCGCTGTTTTGCTATCTCTTCCCAAATATCGACCTATCCTTAAAGGCGCAAATCACCTTAGTTTTCGGTCACCTCAATTTTACAGCAACAACAAATCAACATATTCTAATACTCTGTTCTCCGTGTAAAGTTTATTATTTATTATCGTTTCTATCATAGACACAGTCTTAACGAACTTTGCTGCCCTCGCCTGTTTTATTTCACTGGCATATGTATGTTGTTTAAAGATTTTGCATGACGATTTGGTAGGGCTAGTCCGAAACGATATACGATATAGTAAGCCAGGTTTCATAGTTTCATTGTGTAATGTCATCTTTTACGTAGATTCATATTTTATTATGGGAAACACACATAAGGTGTATTTCCCATAATAACATTTTAACCACGATTAAATAAAGCATAAAAAGATGCTTTGTTTTATATAAGGTTTTTTGTTTTCTACCCTGTAGTTAACAACATTTGTCGTCTCAACCAATTTTACTCAAGTGGTCCCCAGAACAAGCCATTCTTAAGTGCTGTCATCCGCGGATGGGTATATTTTGTGCTCAGCAGCGTTCGCCAAATTTCGTAAGCTTATCGAATTTTGGGATAATGTCTCAGTATAGGTTTATTTTGTTAATCTTCAGTTTATCGAATCCTCCTTAAAGATGGAGAAACATCATATTTTTGACATTTATTTGGTGGCGTGAAGAAAACTCCGTAAATGTGTTAAAGAAAAGAAATTTTTCTTCATTTTTCATACTTAGTACTGATAAGAAATGAATATAAGGATTTGCTATTTTCTCTTAGATTGCAGCTGTGCCAAATGGTCCAGAAAAGAATGCTTGTCCAGCTCCACTATTCAATTTCAGTCATTTTATTACTGACTATTGACGATTTAAAAGTACCTACCTAGGTTTTCGCACTCCAAGACACTATACTCTACTCTTAATTTTGAATTTGGTCTTCCAATTCGTTTGCAAACAAAATTTCGTCTTCACATTCAATATTTTTTTAAATAGCACAGACTAATTTAGGCAATTTGTCAGCTCTAGCCAATTATTAAATATTTCCATCGAGAGAAATTGTTGACATTATTGCGTTTTTGTTTCATTTCACACGTGTCTTAAGGCACTTTTTCCTCAAAACTCGCGTGACGCTGATTTATCACCCAAACGTACCCTTCTAAAGAAGGGTCCGGACCGTTGTCCATTATGTCTTCCACAAATACCGGCTTTATCTCCTTGCACCATCACCGGCCTTGCCGAGAAAAAGAGAGTTATCCGTGATCTCGGAGCTGACCACAGGATTAATTTTGGGAAAATTTATTAGTTCCTTTCTCCTTCTACCACATGCCCCGAAACCTTTTTTTCGGCTTTTATTTCCCTCCACCAGGATTTACTATTTTACACTTCTCACGTGTCACAAATTGTGGCTCACACTGAGTGCGAGCCAATACTGTGACTTGAAGAGGTTAAAAATATTAAGGGGCAAACGATTTCAGGACTCAGGGGTTTGTTCCCGACTAAGGCATTTTTGCCGCCAAATAGAAAATAAGTGACAAATAGGTTCGACTTTTTCTCAGTGAACTTTTTCCTACTCTTAAACACAAAAGCTTAATGTTAAAATCAATATATACATATTAAGATAGTTTCAGCGCTTTGGAATACCGCGGAAGGAAAATTTCCATGAATTGCAATAATATGCTGCGCATAAATAGATTCTCTCATTGGCTGAATGAGCTCTTTTTTTGATTGTATTATCTGATCGGTAAATATAAGGATACGGTAAATATTGGATTTTATTTCTCACAGAGAAGAAAACATGGTTTACCGAAGATGTCGTAGAGTTGATTGAAGAGAGAAGAAAATATAAAAATGTGGAAACTGAAGAAGGGCAACTTCGCTACAAAAGAATCAGGATTTAAATCAACGGTCAAGCGAGAAAAGCAGGGGAAATGTGGATGAAGGATCTATGCGAAGGATCTATCGAAAATGGAAATGTGGAAGTTACCTACAGGATGGTGAGAAATCATTTCATCTACATCTACACGATAGCCTGCAAGCCACCGCGAGGGTGTGTGGCAGGGGGTGAATATCACAAAGCATGCACTATTGAAATGCAAACAAGAAACTATCGGGTTTCCTGCAACCAGCTTGTTAGTATCTATAGTATTTAAGGGATTAATACATGAATCATGCACTACAGAGTACTCTAAAATATTTCCCCTACCTATCCCTTTGCTATACTGACTATTCTGTTCTCCTATAGTACGGGGAAAAAATGCCATTCTGAATTTATGAGTCCGACCATTTATCCTACTAATGTTATTTATCTGGTAGAATCTAGCATAATACGCTGGTGTTTTTAATATGTGCCTAACATCTTCAGTAAAGCTATTCGATTGAAATTTCTTTAATAGATTTAATCTGTAATTTAACCTACGCTCTGATAATGATTCCCACCCGAATTCTTTTATTAATTCTGAAACACTACTCAACCTAAAGTGTTATCCACAGCTGGTATAAAAACCAGGTGGCCATAATCAAATCAGGACCCAGCAGTGCAGAAGCGAGCATGAAGAAAGGAGTGAGGCAAGGCTGTGAATTCTCCCGTATTAATGAATGTTTACATCGAGAAAGCCACCCAAGAAGTCAAAGAAACGTCTCCGGGAGTGAATATCCACGCGGAGAAAATCAGCATGCTACGATTCGCCGATGACATAGCATTCATGGCAGAATCAGAAGGAGATGTAAATAAGTCACTAGGAAATATGGAAAGAATAATGACCAGATATCATCTTGAGATCATTAAAAAGAAAACTTAGGTATTGGGTAAGGTATGAGAGAGGAATCCAGGACCAAACTAGGAAAACAAAAAATGGAGGAGATGGAAGAGTTCTGATACCTGGGAAGCCGAGTAAAAACGATGGACGAAGTAAAAGAGAAATTGCCAGTAGAATTGCCCAAGCGAAAAGGGCATTTTACCAAAAGAAGACTCTGCTTACAGCTGTAAATACAAACGAGGAAGTGAGGAAGCATTTCATTAGAACGTACATCTGGAGTATTCTACTATATGGCAGCGAAGATCGGACAATAACAGCTGCAGAGAAGAAAGGGTGGAAGCATTTGAAATGTGGTGCTACCGAAGAATGATGAAGATTAAATGGATAGATCGAGTGACAAACGAAAAAGTCTTAAGGAGAGTGGGATAAAAGAGATGTCTACTGAAAACTTTAAAAAGAGAACGGGACAACTTAGTAGGCCACATCATGAGACACGATGGCCTGATGAAGACAATCGTCGAGGGAAAAGCGATCGGAAAGAATGGAAAAGGCAGGCCTCGTATGAGGTATATGGAGAAAGTTGCAAAGGATGTATAAGAGAAGAGCTACGTCAATATGAAGAGGTTGGTCGAGTGGAAAGCTGCGTCAAACCAATCCTAGGATTGTTGACCGATGATGATGAGTAAATATATCCACCCACTCTGTGATTAATAGTTTCTACCGAGGAGAGTAGTTTCTCTCTCCATACCATCTATAATGGATTTTCTATTTCTTCGTTTTCCTCCCATAACCAATGTTCTACCTGATAGCAGCGTTGTATCCTATTATCCCTAAGTACCTGTTCCAATCACCTAATCGGAGTTCTCCTAATTGCAGCCAAAAGTTCTTTCCCTCTCCTCCATACTCAACACTATTCGTCCTCCTTTCCGTCATTTGTACTCCTTAAATCCTACTCCGTACACATATACTCTAGACATCCAATCTTTACTCGTGTCTAAGGTTCATAAAGAGCTAAGCGCCCTATCAAGCAATTCACCAGCCGGAAGTGAAGGCTATTCGGGTGCTCCACCGGGTCAAATCCTCCATCGCTGCCGACGTTTCAAGGAACGAGTCGTTCCCCATCGTCATACAGCCCTGAGGATGGGGAACGACTCGTTCCTTGAAACGTCGGCAGCGATGGAGGATTTGACCCGGTGGAGCACCCGAATAGCCTTCACTTCCAGCGTACGCCGGGAAAGCCTGCGATCTTTTTTCAATTCACTAGCCTTTTCTTTACATGCAACCTACAGGTTCTCGTAATAAAGTGGATAGTTCATTTTGACCCATGATCATCTTTGTTTGCAAGTCTGTTTCCACACTAATGGACCGGGAGGAATGGTACAACGATGGGTATGGAATGGAAAGGAGGAAGGGTGGAGAGAAACCCGGCGTCGGCATTATCGTGCTCTTAACGAAACGTCTTCACGCATGGCTTAACGTCCTATTCGACGTACGGAGTACCCACTTTTCTGGAATATCTCTCCAAATTCTTAGTCCACCTTCGTTCAATACCCTACTTAGACAACGAAAATGCTCAACCTGTTCTTACCTGAGCCCACCTTTTTGATAGTATATTTTAGAGTATGTCATGGGATACATTTTATTAAATTGAGTAATTGAATCTAATAAATACAACTCCTGCCCTGATAACGAGTTACGCGTTACTATATGTAGAGATACCAGTTTTCAACTTCTTCTACGCGATACCCTGTAAGCCAATGTGAGGGTGTGTGGCAGGGGGTGAAGCTCACCAAACATGCAATATTTACAGGCAACTAGGCCTCTACATGGAATAATGCTACATGATAGGGTCACATGCAGTTAGTTGGTTAGTATCTACACTGTAATAAAGGGATTGATTTTTAATGCATGCATCATTCACAACAGGCTACTGTAAAATATTTCATCTATCTATCCCTTTGCTATGCTGTCTATTGTGTTTACTTATAGTACGGAGGAAAATTGACATTTTCAATCTGTTATCACAACATGCAGCGAAAGGAATGATTATTTGTTGGGTTATTGTCAAAGCTTTGTGCTGCATTACTTTGATTTTGTCTTAAGACGAAATACTTCACCTATGAAAAAAATGATGCCCACTCATTTACGCTCCTTGATACAGTAGGTCAAATAGCTCCAATGAGTTGACAATCTCATTTCAGAAAACTGTGTGTAATCAGTATCATTAGCGAACATGCTGAACACAACTTCTTACTAATTGTAGGAAACGATTATTTACTATTTAGTCAGGAACCACTTGGCTCACTTGGCATGGCATGCACATATTATTGTGGGGTGTAGGAGTTTTATATTTTTCAAATGATGCATGATGCATGTATTAACCCCTCAAATACTATAGATACTAACAATCTAGTTGCATGAGACCCTTTAGTTGCTTGCTTGCATGCTAGTAGTGAATGCTTGGTGACCTTCACCCCCTGCCACACACCCTCGCGGTGGCTTGCAGGGTATCGTGTAGATGTAGATGTAGATGAAATGAGTGAATAAGGTCGATTTTATGGTCGAAGCTAAATTCTGCGCTAACAGCGCTACTTTACACACACCCTCTTCTAATCGCAAGTGGGAACAAGCGTTCAAGCCATTCATGAGAGTATTCTGGTGTAATCGTCCAGTTTGGCATACACGCCCTGGCAATGCGAAGAATCTCTAGATGCTTTTTTCTTTCTCTTCCATATCAACCTTTCCTCTCTGCTTCTTTCACTCCTCTTATTCATCCATTTTTCCAGAGGCGGAACTAAAATTTCAAACTTATTAATCCTGTTGTATCTGGCCTTATTAAGGAAGGTTCATTAATGGTTGTGATGAATTAATACTGATTTCATAATTTTAAATTTTAGATGTGTAAGACATCTCATCCATGATAAAGCGGAAACGCAAAACTATTTAGTTGAAGCTCACCGAAGACAAACCGAATCTTATAATTTTCGCATGTATTACATTTCTTCCCTCCCTTTATTTACTTTACCTTTTTTGTGTACGTTTTACCGTTCCATCTGCTTTGAATAAAGTGCAATATTTTCGTATACCTTATTTCGGGAAAGCTTTTCTTGCCAATGGAAACATCTCTTGTAAAACAATTTCACTTACTACCACTTCGCAATTCCTCCCGTGGTCAGTGGGTTTGGAAATCCGTTAGAATGAACCCTGAAAATTTGAGTTGGCACCGTGAAGAAGTCAATATGGAATAGCATTACTTCATGATGATTCCAGTATGATTTCTTGAGCAACCTACCCCACCGTTGCATATAAGATATTATTACAAACGAAGAGATTGTTTGGCAGAGTTTGATTACTGTAGATCCTGTAGATTACAATAGCAAGGAATGCTCAAGTATGCATAGGAAATGAATGATGTTTCTTTCTTTCACGTCGATTTTATCTGTGACGCATAATCTAGATGGAGGGATAGGGTGGAAGAGTGTCGTTATTGTGCACACTGGCCGTCGGTAGTTTCTTGGATGAGTAGTCTTTAGTCCCAGTTACTGCTATGTACAATATTAGCGATTTATATACTAAGCACAAATTGGCATTCCATCCTTTCAGGGTGATATATCATCATAACTTCATTCCATTTCCTGATATTCAGTTTGAGAATCTGGCAAATTTGTTTTACTCAATGCGCATTAATCTGAGTTCCTACAACAAAGCAGTTTTACTCATATGGTTAAGTTTATCCGGCAACATATATATACTTCAATATAAGATGGATGTTTAAAAAAAATCTGATTTTTACCGGAGACGACAGGATTAAAAGGGGCTGAATTTAAGACGATGTCTATCGTGTATAAATGGATTAAGTGTTTTGCAAGCAATGCCTATGAATGGTTCTTAGATTTCAACATCTATAACTTGATGTCTTTATTCAAATGGGTTTTAAATCAATGTGATAGCACATTAGTTAGGCCAGAGTTGGAAAATGCCTCCAGTATTTACGATTCGTTGGAAGAACAATTAATAAAACAATAAAATAAAATTTGAAGGAAAACCTTCAATCTCGAAGACAGGAAGCCTATGGTTTTTACGGAAGTGCAGGACGTATGAGATCACCTCCGACACTGGGTTAATAATTAATTATAGCTTCACACTTCGTTGGTAGACAGGACCACATGGATAACATCAGAGAAATACAGTAAACCACAGACAGATTCAAATATTCCTTCTTTCCCCAAACAATTCGTGACCTTAACAACATCTCGTACCATGATACCTTCAAAACATTAATTTGCCTCAGCATGAACGTGAAATTGCGTACATTAGATTAGTACGGATCGATGAAACAAAGAAGAATGTATTTATGATGGTGGAATTTCCAGGATTTAATCATGGCCACATGAAATAGTGATATGCGTAATGCATGTTTGTGGCACTTCTCGAATTTTTATTTACTTGTCGGATGAAAAGTAGAATTTGTAGCGTCCCGTATGATATTAATATAAATCTCTCCTTAGATAGGTAGCATAAGTAAAGTTTAATGCAAGTACGTGGTGCATGCTTGGTGATACCTCACCCCCTGCCACGCACCCTCGAGGTGACTTACAGGGTAGTCAGTTAATATAGATAGATATTTCATAGATTCCTGCGTACATGGTAGAGTGTTCATTATTATCCTCATGATAATGAAAACATGTTGAAAATAGAAACCTGCTAGGTATTGTGCACCAATTAGCTTTCATGTAACAATTACTGATTAAATTTTTAAGAAGTTGCTGCATGCTGTTGAATTATTTAAACCTTCTGTACCTGGAACCTACTGCCATGCCACACACTTTAACCCTGTGGAATTATAATAATTGTATTTTAGCCCGCATGTGCGAAGCCATGTCAACTTCAACTAGAAATTTTTATAGAAGTTAAATTATTCATTTGTTTACAGATGAATCCGATTTTGTAAAGCGTTAAACAGTAAATTGTATGGAATGAGTAGTAACTGGGAAATTGAATGTTTGCGACGGTTCTCATGCAATTAAAATGTTTAATCGGAAGTGTTTTATGTTTCCTCTGCCTTACTCTTTACTAATTTTCAGGTGAAAATTCACCAAAGAAAGGGCAAGCGTGGAAAATGACCCTTAGCAAAAAGTCTGTGACCGAAAGATGGAATCAGACATGTCCCGTGTTGTATCTAATATCATGTTATAACTCTGAAATCGTAATTTTGTGGAAAAATATTTTCCTAATTGACGTTGTTTAAGTAATTATGGGAACTCAATGCACTCTTCATGAATATACCCACAAAGAAATAAACATTCTTGTTTCTGCGATGCTTATCTCTGTTAGTGGTTCATTTTAGACCAATAAAGGACGCTTATTCGCAATGATACGAAGCATTTCGTCGTGGGTGTCCACAGAGATGAGGATAGTACTTTACACCGACTATTGCACTTTTCCGAGGTTGCCTGGGAGAAAATGCATGGGGCGAGGGTGGCGATATGTCCATAAAGCATTCCGTCATTTTATTTCCTCCGTTTTCTCACCCCCCTTCACTTGCCTTCTCCCTCTTTCCCGCAACCATCACTTTATCTTCATTTGGATTTATGGCCGTGAAAAAAGTTAGCGGCCGTGTGCGTCTTCTAAGACGCCCCAGCATGTGCCCGACAAACACGCTTCCCCTGACACCTCGAGCAGCGCCTCCCACCAATCCTTCCCTCTGAGCCTTCCTACACCCCTCCGACCATTCTATTAAAGAGCTCTTGTCTTTCGTGGTGGCGATATCGCCCTCGGAGAGTCACCTTTGCATCTCCACAGCTCCGTCCTCCTATCCAAGCCCCACACACTTTCCTCTCCCCCAACCGTCCTCCCGGAACCCCCACTCCTTTGCTAACCGTCATTAACCTTTTTTATTCAGCCAACAACGAATCTCTCGCCCGTGGCCGACAGGATTTACGATGCTTGGTTGTTTTCCCCACCCTTGACGTAAGCGCGGAATCTCGGACGAATGTAATATGAGCAAATATACAGCCCGCCCACCTTCCACCTCCCTTTATCGCCGGACGAGCTACTTGAGCTCCCTCTGCCTAAGTGAGACGGCATAAGTGTCGGCGAGGGCAGAGATGAAGTGGGATTGGGTTATATCTCCGTCTCCGATGCATGGGCTTAACCTTATCATTTGGGCCTCTGAGTCAAGATGCGGAATGTTAAGCATCTGTCATTAATGCGTAGCTAATTTGGCTTTCATAATCACATTTTTCCATTACAAAGCTCTCTCTCGAAGCTTTTGTGTTGATTATTTCATGCATAGCAAATCATGATGGGTGGGATTTGCAATAGTGGATTTTGAGCGTGAATATGTTGCTCTTTTGAATGATATCACTATTTATCGGTCGCGTAAGTGGGATTATGTAAAATTATGGTGGGTGAACATAGCCTTAGTTAATGTTATAATCACCAATGTGGCAAAAATTTGGTTATATTCTTTACTATTTCCGTATTATATATTGTTTTTGTGCCTCTTGGCTCACGGTGATCCTCCTCTTAATCAATGCTACAGCAATTGCTCTTGGTATCAATGACTATTAATACGTTTTACAACTGTCTTAGAATATTTAGCACATTTCAAGAGGTGTATATTCCATAATTAACACGTATACATTAATTTATCCAAGTCTGATAGTAGACTAATTAAATATTATCATTAAATGTTGATTTTTATAGTAGTTTTAGGGAAACTTTTCATGCATTTCTATACTTCGCTTGTCAGAAGGGGAAGGGAGGAGTAATTTATAAAATTGATGAAAGTATAACTTATAAAGAGCGATTAAATTTGACTATTTACATGGTACATGATTAGAATCAAAGAGATTTTCATCGAATTCATAACCCTAGAGACTTTAAATGAAACTAATACTTTTTTATTGTCTCACTAGCCGCAGCTTAAATATATTTCAGGAGATAGAAATAGAAGTACCATTTATGACAAATTTCTGTGACCTCGATAGCATCGCATGCCCGCTTATTAAACTACTTGACTAGGATTTAAATTAAGGGATCATTTATTTAATTTTTCCGACGTATTTGTTTCACCAATTGTGAATTGGCTGAAAGCAAGTCCTTGGTATTTACTTCCATTGTTTTCAGCAATATATCAGTCATCGCTTTCTTCTTAAGCTTTAAGGACCACGACCATAGTTACGAAAATCTAAGCTATACAAAATATTATTTAATAAATCCACAAGAAATCCACAAAACTTACCGTGACTTGAATTCTTATGCAGTACTTCGTGAAAGTCATATATTTTGTTAGCGCTGTTGATGCTTACCGCCAGCCTCGCAAACGGAATTGGCCAGCCGCTATCGCTGCATTTCTAGGAATGGCACGGTGGCTTTTGGAGTCGGAATCATCTTTGCACCTGCTATTTCATCATCCCTCTCCCGCGAGAAACATTATTTCTGGCTACCCTGGCCTCTTTCCCTCACTCTGTTCTCGCCATCATCATCATCATCTTCCCATCCCGCACTGTGACCCTCCGCATCGCTTCCACCAAACCTCCCTTCGATTCCACGTGCTAATTCCATCAAGGAGAAAAGAGCCGTCTCCGGTGGGCGGTCAACTTCATCTCTCTCTTGGCGCGTTTACGAATTTTATCCAAACATTAACCCTCAAAACAAACTGTCCAGGAGAGAAAATAAAATCTTTATATTCTTTCGCCGCCATGTTTCTCGTATCAATTGTCACCCACTGAGGGGGTTCCCGATGTGGAGTTTGTACATTTCCCTCCCCCATTTCCCGCGTCTTCCTTTCTGCCGCCCGTGTGAGTATTTCCCACCGAGGCCAATTCTCGAATTCACGCTAACGATAAACGGATACCGGGCGACCCATACATCACGCCGAAAAAACATGCAAACACACGCGGACTCCATTGTGGTCCTAACCCCTTTTCCTTTCCGCGTGTGAGACCGTTTGAGGAAACAGCGGGTAAAGTATAAAGGAAGAGAGAGAGGGGTGTCGGGTGTGTCCACCTGTCGACCTTTTGACGACTTTGATTTTTTTCCCATTCGGTGACGAATCCCGTCGTCATGAGATGGAAGAAAGATTTTTTTATGATCGATTCTTCGAAGACTCCTTTATCGTCTTTTGACTTTTCTTCGGCGGAATCCTCCACGAGTTTAGTCCTGCTTCTCTCTTCCCTGCGTCCGATCCCCCTCACCTCGCCAGCTTTACCCTCCTACGCCCATAACCACCTTTCTCCAGCCTTTTTTTCGTGTTTTTTGATGCACCGTCCTCGGAAATGGGGAGGATGGGGAAATCTGCTTTGTGTCGCAATAATAATGTTTCTCTCAGGAACCTCGAGAAGTGTGATAGCTCAGGTGTTCTTCGATAATTCTTTTTACGAGGATGCCACTAAACTGGAAGTGACCTTTTAGTGGTGCCTACGCAGTTGGTCTTGTAGCCTGGGGGAATTCGTGATATGCGGTCTAATAACTCATTCTTGATGATCCGTGAGTTTTTTTTTTTAAACTTCAGTACAGTCGTGACTGGTAACTATGCATGAGAGCAATTTGTAAAGAGATCAGTTAGTTATGAACGACATGTGTGGTAATGACTACACAGTGCTCATTATTTTAGTTTCTTATTTTTTGAAGGTACTTGGAGAACATTTTTACTTTTTTTACAGCTACATAGCTGCGATTCACGAGTAGGACTATTAAGATAGTTATAGCTTATAGCTTTAAAATAATTCTTTATGGATACGTCAAAATCTTATTTTATTTCCGCCTTACATTTATTTTCGTTTTCCATATTTCACAATAAAAAAGTGTAATTTTTCGCGGAATCTTTAGCGTAAAAATTCACTATGGAAGAAAAATGTATGAATGAGTGATTATTGTACATTCATTTGGCAAGAAAGCTAAAAATGTAAATCTCTGGATACCTGAGGGTCACCCGGTACTGAGTACATTAGAATGTCGTGACTGTCTTGATATTTTAAATGGCTAGGTAGTAATGAAAATCCTATTTATACTCAAATTTCACTCGTGGATTCTTAGCTTAATGTAAATTTAAGTTTTATAATACAGCTTTGATTTTTCTGGAAGTTTCCCAATGGGAAATGACGGTTATATTGGATGAGTCCCTCAAATTATTGGCCGTACGCTTTACGGCTGCATTCATGTCAAATATCAATCCGTGCCTATTATCACTAATCTAGTCAACAAATGACAGCATATACTCCAACTATCTCAGAGATATTTATCTTTTAAATTGCACCATATTTTGCTAGGTGTACGAGATTTCATTTACATCTATATCTACGTATTACCTTGCGAACCACCGCGAGGGTGTGTAGCAGGGGGTGCAGATAACCATGCATGTTCACCATGGAAACAAGTCAGTTATAAGAGTGACATGCAACTACATAGTTAGTGTATACCTACTTGGTGACGAAGTGATTACTGGTTAGAATCGTTTTCATTAAATATATATATCTGTATTTATGAGCCTGCACGGATTAGTGTTACTAAAACGACCTTCATGCACTACATTACTCCAACAATTTTTTACCTATCTCTTTGATGTGCTACTAATTGTGTTATTTTCTGTTAAGCGGGGAAAATAACATTTTAAATATATCGGTAGGACAATCTGTCTCTCTAATCTTGTTTAATCTTTTATAATCAGTGGAACCACCGCCAAACACATTCAGTGAGCAAATGCTCAAAATAAAAATTTCATGTCGCGGAATAGAGCAGCAGTTAAAAATAATTACTAAAAACAATTCACCAGGTCCCGATCAAATTCCTTCCACAGTATGTAAAATATTAGCTTCTAAAATAGCCCCCTATCTAGAATAATATTCAATAAAACACTATAGAACCACACAGTACCCAAGGATTTGAAAGTAGCTAACATTACACCTATTTTTAAAAGTGGTGATAGGGAAGAACCTAGTAACTACAGACCCATTTCACTCACGTCAATCTCTCGTAAGATATTTGAGCACATTGTAGTCAGATCGATCGTGGGGCATTTGGATAGTCATTGATTACTCATAAACAGCCAACATGGGTTCCGGAAAGGTAGATCTTGCGAGACACGATTAGCTTTATCCGTACACTATATTATAGTCTACGGCGAAAACAGTACTGAAGTTAATGCGATATTTTTAGATTTTAAATAGGCAATCGATAAAGTATCTCATGATAAATTAATCTTTAAGTTAGAGAGTTCTGGTATACATAAGACGTTGTATGCGGGGTAAAAGAATGCTTAAGTGGGTGACAGCAGAGGGTTTTCATAAATGGTATCATGTCGGGAACACAGGGAAAGTCACATCGGGAGTTCCCCACGGTAGTGTAGTAGGTCCGCTTCTATTTTTTTATACATAAACGATTTGATTACCGTAGTTAGTAGTAAGCTTAGACTGTTTGCAGACGATGCGGTAGTGTATAGGGGTATATCAAAAGAAGAAGACAGGAAATCGCTTAGCAAGTATTTGATGCAATTCAAGAGTGGTGCGACAAATCGCAGTAAGAACTTAAAAAGTATGTAGCTATCAATTTTTGGAGGACGAATAATTCGATATAGCGATCCTATAAAATTAGTAACACGAAGATCGAAGGCGTTGAAACCATAAGGTATTTAGTTGTAACAATCAATAAAGATTTATCGTGGGGGAGACATATCCGGTAAATATACGGCCGAGCGAAGAGAAAGCATGGATTTATAAAAAGAGTAGGTACGTGGGAAATGTGATGAGAAGACAAAAGAGCGATGTTACTTTTCACTAGTAGGCCCCACCTTGAGTATGCAGCCAGTGTATGGGATCCGAATGAATTAGGTTTGATCAGAGAACTAGACAGTGTGCAGCGTAGAGCAGCTAGGTTCGTTAAAAGGTGTTACGATAGGTTGAATAGTGTTTCAGAATTAATAAAAGAATTAGGGTGGGAATCATTATCAGAGCGTAGGTTAAAGTACAGATTAAATCTATTTGAGAAATTTCAATCGGATAGCTTTACTGAGGATTTTGGGCACGTATTAAGAACACCAGCGTATTATGCTAGATTCGACCAGATAAATAAGATTAGTAGGATAAATGGTCGGACTCATAAATTCAGAATGGCATTTTTCCCCGTACTATAGGAGAACAGAAAAGTCAGTATAGCAAAGGGATAGGTAGGGGAAATATTTTATAGTATTTTGTTGTGCATTAAGCATGTATTAATCCCTTAAATACTATAGACACTAACAATCTAGTTTCATGAGACAATATAGTTGCTTATTTGCATTTCAATAGTGCATGCTTGGTGATCTTCACCCCCTGCCACACACCCTCGCGGTGGCTTGCAGGGTATCGTGTAGATGTAGATGAAATGATTTCTCACCACCCTGTAGGCAACTTCCACATTTCCATTTTCGATAGATCCTTCGCATAGATCCTTCATCCACATTTCCCCTGCTTTTCTCGCTTGACGGTTATTTTAATTGCTGATTCTTTTGTAGTGGAGTTGCCTTCTTCAGTTTCCACAGTTTTGTGTTTTCTTCTCTCTTCATTCAACTCTACGACATCTTCGGTAAACCATGTTTTCTTCTCTGTGAGAAATAAAATCCAATATTTTCCGTATCCTTATATTTACCGATCAGGCAACACAATCAAAAAAAGATCAAACCTACCATAATACGCAGGGGTTCTTAATATATATCTAATATCATATATAAACAAATTAGCTTCGAATTTACTTAAAAGGTTTAGCATAAATTTTAACCTGCTTTCTGATATTGAATACCATTCTAATTCTTCTATTGTACTCGTAACACTAATACAATTATAATAACGACCTTTAACAAATCTTGCTGATCTTCTTTGCACACAGTTTAACTCCTGCATCATAACTTCCTCGTACGCGTAATTTATGCTGTTTTCAAACATAATCTAAAATGAGTATGATATAATTTCCATTGACCTATTTCCGTGGTTTAAAGCCTGTTGACGATGCTTTAGACGATGAAGGAAATGGAGGAGTAACGCGGAAAGGTGCAGAAACACCTGACGTTGGCTTCTCTAAATGAAACGTTCAAAGTGAACCTCGGCTTAACGTCTCAACCTCTCAAATGGGGCACGGAGCACTGGAATCAAATGATCACTTCAATATAGGAGCCGAATTACCAATGAAAAAATCTGTTCCTGCAACTAATTGAACCTAGGCTCTCAGGGTAAATCAGCGTTTACGCGTAGCAGTTGACTGCTATGACAGTCGCTAGATGCGTGATAATTCTATATCGCGACTGCTATGATGCGTCTGCACCAACTTCTATGCATTTTAAGCCACTATTTAGGCGTTGCCATAACAAAGAAAAAGCGTAGTGATGCTTAAATTTTCATGAATTTCTTCAAGCAATAAATTCCATTGACGATTATCTTTTGTTCCCATTCTTTAAAGAGTAGAATCTGCCGTTTGGGGAGGCATATCCTTGTTATTATATCCAAATTGCCGTTATCAGACGTTATGTATTTTTTTCCATTGGCGATTGTTGCAGTTGTGTTGGATACATTTCCGCTGGAAAGTAGACGGGCTTCAACTTTGCTAATAGCTCGAACTAGGATCGATAATGTTCGACATGTGCCCAGTATCCACCTGTACTCGCATCGCAGTTGCTATTTACACATGCGATTTGTTAGCAGTTTACTGTCATAGCAGTCAACTGCTACGTGTAAACGAACCTTAAGAATCAACTCTAACAACTACACCAATTCGACCCATGGCCTCTATTGATATTATAAATAAATTTTAACATCATTATCCAATATCTTATCCTGAATTTGTTACATATAATTAACCACTACATTATTCCGTTTCATGAAAAAATTGATTGTTGTTGCTGCCGTTGTTACTTTCCTATTAAAATCACTAAATGGGATCCTTAGATCCGCTATGATGCCAGAGCAACTTATTTGAAAGTACATTATTTTCTTTTTCCCGTAAAATTAGCTGATGTAGCCTGACATCTGTGGGCTGTCTTTTTTTTAACTAATTCCTTTCGTGTTGACTATTTTCTATTCAACGACAGCCCATTCAGATTATTGTTATATTTTTAGCCTATTGTAAATGCATTTTATAGGATTTTCAATAAGCAAAGTGGTTATTTGTTTCGGAGAATCTTCGTGGATACATTATATTAACCTAGTTATTTTGAGGTACCTATATCCAAATATTTTAACTCATTTATTATTACCAGGAATCAAAGTGTTAAACTTGAAGTTTGGAATGGTTGGTAAGGGTGGAGCTCTCCATGTACTCAGCCGAACTGCAATTGGAATTACACATTAAGATATCATTCAACAGAGGGTCGGTAGCTTCTTTCGTTATATCTCCTGTGGTTTCTCAGGTTGATCAGTTTCCTAGAAAGAGAGAATACAAGCGGACGTGATAAATGAATAGAGGCCTACTGTCGGACCAAGAGATACAAGAGTTCATTTATCTCATATTTAATACACAACTACAAAGGAAACAAAGTATGATTCTTTCAAACCCACATAACACCATGCTCTGTGATGAATTTGCATAGTTTTAGCTGAAATGAGCAAACTTTTTCTTAATGACTGGTGCCCTACGGTCAGAAATTTGTGGATGATCGACGAAGTGGAAAAACTTCGAAACCATCTGATAATGATCATGTGAATGCCTCTTATAATTGACGATAAACACCCAGAGAATACCCTAATACCCGATAAACACCCAAAGGATTGTGACATGACTGTCAACCTGTAAATGAAAAATTCTATCTGGAATTATGAAAGGTTTTCGTGAGAAATCAGAAGAAAAAGGTTGGAACGTTTGAGAGAGCTGTCATCAATTCTTAAGGGCGGTAGTGCGATATTATGCAAAATAATTAACTTTATTTTCCTCTAGACACCTTACCCTTAACTTATTCTTATTCATAAACTTAAAACTTAAACTTTTTCTTTTTTTAAAACCTGAATCAATGCGTAAAGGGAGGCGGTATCACACCTGAGAAAAAACTGAAATGGAAGTTGGATATTTTTTCAATCCCGGAAACCGCGTTCAAAGACTATTTCCTGAAGTAAAAAAGACACCGGAAAAAATACATACTACAGAGAGAGTCTTAGTTGTCAGAAAGCAGGTTGGAATTTAGACTTGATCTTCTAAATAAATTCCAAGATAGTGTTTTCGGTGATGACGTTAGAAATATTTTGCGAACCCCAACTTACTATGGTAGACTGGACATGGTTACAAAATTAGAGAGATTGATTGCAGAACTGTAAGATTCAAAATGTCCTTTTTTCCTCGTGCAGTTGGGGTTGTGAATGGCGGTAAATATGTCCAATACGAGTGAATCAATACATAGCATGGGTGGTTGCATGTTGGTGCAGGGACTTGGAGGCAGCCCGACTAGCAGATTGTTTTTGCATACTTGCTTTGGTATTTTTATCTTTATAAATAGTGAAGTTTGGACTTACATGTTAATACTAATCCTCTTAAATTCATGATATGTAGTGCATGTTTGGTGAGAATTCACCCCCTGCCACACACTTTTATGGTGGCTTACAGGGTATTATGTAGGTAGAGGTGTAGTAAATACTATATCCAACGGAATAAATTATGTGTATTTTTTAAATTTGTCCTGGAATACCTTGATTAGACCTAGAATTTGTATCTAAGGCAAGGAATAATTCCCATTACATGAGTTGAGAGCATATATCTTAATTGCTATCAATAAAGCACGTATTGTAAATGAATAATTATCGAATATGCAGTATCTGAAGAATGGAAGTATGAGACATGCTGATTCTCGGCGCGTGTCTTATGAGAAAAATAATGAGTTAGAACTATTATCAGTTAATGAGTTAGAATTAATTACAATTACAATTAATAATGAGTTAGAATTATTATTCCGCATTGGTTTCCTCTCAGCGACTTGTTGCTAAACGCATTCCTAGAGTGGAGTTCCACCAAATATCCTTTAGAAGAATTGAGTTTAGATGATGTAACTATCTTAACCTCTTATTTGAAGTAATCAGGCCATTCCATTCCATCTACGAATCAAGAACCTACCCGTCCGTCCTGGACGACTGACTATGGACCTGTTCTGTTTGAGCTTTCTCCATTGCAAGAATTTGGCTTGGCGGAAGTGACGCACAAAGGAAGTTCACAAATAGACCAAAGTTTCTACAGTGATGGCATGTCTTCCCCAAGACTTGTCTCTCATTTCTTCCCTCGTGACTGTGACACCTTCGCATGGCCGTTCCATTCTCTCCCCACCTGCACCGCACACAAAAGAGCCACAAACTCCCGAGACGAACAAACAACAGACCTTCAGGCGTCGAGTTTATAAGAGAGGAGTAAATATAATAAAAGCATGAGATAGGAATGAGCCGAGGCACTGCTCACGTCTCCTCCCCCGCCTCTTCGGCGGCACCTACTCATGGCCTGTTTTCCGCCCGTGGGGGCAGCCGCTGCAAGAACATGGAGGGATAGTTGAGCCGGATGGCGTAGGGTGGGAGGAGTATGAGTGGTGGAAGAAGAGCTGAGTGGTGTGGGCTGATTAAATCGTCTCCGGGAAAGCAGAGGGGTTATGCGTATCGTTGAGGCCACGTCCTCAACTTCCATCGTACCCCAGACCGTTCCTCCCCCACTCCACCTCTGGCTCGCTCCTCCCCCTTGTGTCCTATCGCATCTTGCTGTCCCCGTGCAGACCTGGATGAGGTGATTGCGCAGTAGGTGCCGGTGACATCGCGCATATATGCACGCGATATGACTCTCTCCTTGGTCTCCCCGACCGCCGCCTCTTCGCCTGCGTCTCTCCCTCCCCAGCGCACGTACACAGACACCGGTGCGCGAAGGCACAAACACCCACCGCAGAACAAAGCGCGCGACTTAATTCCCCTCATTTGTTCCCGACGTTTAGGCGCCTCGTCTTTTCGGGCAGGCCTCGTTTCGCCAGACTCTGGACAGCCTCTCCAGTTGGAGGAGGAAAAAAAAAGAAATCAAACATCCTTACCCTACCTCCGCATCCACACACTCCACCCCATAGCTGTCGCCTCGCCCCTATCCAACATCGCTCTTGCACAATATTTAGCGTATGTCATTTTCTCTTCGCCTACTTTTTTCTTGTCAGGAAGAGTGTACTTTTTGTCCGGTCCTTATTCATTCTCTGCCATTGTTTCCAATTGGTCGTCTTTCCTCCCATCCGTCTTACCCATTTTCGAATTGGAGTGTAATCAGGGATTTCATCGTAAAGACATTCATATCATCGTTATTTTTCTTATGCTTTTTGACCTATGTACGCCCGATTTCCCAACTGGGTAAAGTAAAACAACTGGGAAAAGTATTACAAAGAGTCGAGTGTGTCGGATAATCAACAATTATATATTCATCTCAGCATATTTTGCGTGTCCTCTTTTCAAATAAGCATATCGTCTGGCTAAGAATACTTTCGGATGCACAAAAATTATCCTGTGGGTTTTGAAGGGTCTTGGGTTGGAATCAATAGAGGTTCAAAGAGTAAATGCTAGATTAGAGCCAATAGAAAAAATCGCATTGTGAAAGGTCGACTGTGACACACGATATTTAAATAAAAAATATTTAACCACCACTAAACTTTAGCAGATTTAGTGAAAATAAATATTGCAAAATTAGAGAAATAAACAGATTTTTCCCTAAAGGAATGATTGTCATCTTTAAATATGCAAGCCTAAATCCAGCCCTTACTTTGTATCCCTTTGATTATATCTAAACTAGTTTTTCTGAAGTATAATGAAGTAATCTCAACCTGCAGTTCCTTAAACTCAGGTCTCGGCTCAATTTTTGTCTCCCGGCAAAGACGCTCCCCACAATAGCCACTCTTAATTTGTGTACAGCAAACGAATGGAGGAACTAGTATATTACCGGTTGTAGCGTTGTGGCTATATGAGTTATTATGAGCTATTATTAGTAAAATGTAATGTGTAAACGAAATCTTCCCGTAAGCAATGTTATCCTTGCAAAGCACTCATTTTTTCTTTTAATATAAGCATATTAATGAAAATTGGTATATTAATTAACGAACCGTATGTTATGGAAAGTATATGAATTAAAGACAATCTTCGTAGATTTTGCGTATTCTTTATCCTTTGACGATTGGTGATACTTTCTACATCTACCTACATGTGTATCAGCCTTCAATATGGGTTACGCCAAATATTTTTAATAAAGAAATTAGCTCATAGTGTTTTGCATCAAAGCATTGAATTTATTACAAGAAATTATAAACACGGGTCTTTCTCAATCTTTATGGTTTTTGAACGTCTCTCGAAGAATGGCAACCAGATAATTTAAGTCTGGGGCGTTTTTGTTGTGAAAATTTAGCTTAGTTGAGTAGAAAATTTGAATATGTTCGGGAAGAAGCTTAATACAAGATGACGAAATGGAGTCTAAGAGGAAGTAGTCTGTTATTTACAAGTATTTCAGAGAAAGAGCTAACTGCACGATCGGGCATGACAATTATATGACATTAGAGTCGAAGTTACCGTAATAGACCATTCAACTGATCGTGCCGACAGGCGAAAGCCTATTGAAAATGCCCGTATGTAAGGTGTTCATTAAAGTCGCTTTCGTTCCAAGCAAATAGGCGATGGATTTTTTTCTGAATAGCGTCAACGAAACTCATTCACGAATTTCTTCTGTATTAAATTGTTTATTGGGCTAAAGGATTGGTTATATATCTACACCTATGCAATACCCTGCAAGAAACCGCGAGGATGTGTAGCAAGTGTATATTGTATAGTTTGAAACTCGCTAACCTACTAAAAGCCACTTGCTGGAAACGTAAGCTGGAATTTAGGCCTTCATATTAAATATTACTTCATTATTTACTTTCTGTGCCAGCTCTATGCCACATATATAAGTAAATATATGTGTTGGCGCAAAAGATATGCTTCTATTACACTGTGCTCTGCTGTACTCCTAATGCTACTATCTTCCTTGTAAACTATTTATTTTCTTTTGTTTCCTAAACAGACATTATCGAAGACCTTCTGGCAACTGGATCACGAAGAGTACCTGGGCATCGACGCGTCGCACTGCCTTCAAGATCCGTGTCCTTCGATAGAGAATACGGTGAGTTATATTGAACAAACTCTCACTTTGCATTTGATACATTCATTTCCCTCACGACTATGCCATTGCGCGAAAGAAGCATTGAGCCCCAATAATGGTTCGCGAAAAGTAATGCTCGATTGCATTTTAGCAAAAACACATTGGGACAAATTTAACCAGCCCAGGCCATGTTGAAAAGCATTACATTTCTGTGCATGTAATGTGAAATTACCTCGATTTTAAGGGGATCTCGCAGTATTGTACTAGAGGAGCAGATTTTTATTTAAGAGACACGTTTTAGTTATGCGTCATAAAAATAGTTTTCGACTTGCGTCTGGCTCCAGAATAATTTCTGAATTCGCCGGTCGTAATATTATTTCTAATGAAATAGCTTGGTGAATATGTCATAGTATTCTCTCAAAAGCATTTACTTAGACTGTTCATTTTCATCTGAAAACATTTTAATCTCTTACGAAGAAATACAATGCCTCTTTTAGATAGTTACTTATACATACCTACTATCTATATTGGAAACAAGAAAATATTGATAATTTTGGCGTTGAACCCTTCGACTTTCCTTTAATTCGTCACGTTTTTACGTTATTTTTTACACATCAGGTAGGTATATTAAGTAGAATATATTCCGAGAATATATTAGTACTTATAATTAAAGACTATTGTTGTTGTTAAGTGGATAGGTAGATAAATTTAGTGTCTCAGACCATAGACTACTATTTGCGAAGTTTAAATCGTGCATTACAATCGCTCCAATAAGCAACAATAAGTGCAAATGTTAGATATTTAATTGCTAAGTATACGCCAATACATAAATATTTATAATTTAGCTCTTAATGGGAATGATCTAATGATGAAAGTATGGCAACATATTTTTGTTGATTCTCGTGATACGGCCGATTAATTTTTCAAACAAATTATTCCGTGTCGTTGTACTGATTTTGATTCAGGACTTCATTTATCCTTGGCAACTTACGCCTCGCACGTACATGTTGGGATAAAAGCAACATCTTGCTTAACTTGTAAATGAAAACCAATTTGAATGCCAATTTATATGCAACCCAAAACACTTATAGTCCTATAAGTGTCGTACTTGCGCTCCCCTTACTGCACACACATGAACTTGGACGCTGTAACATTGCATGGCATACAACCACATGATAACTGATCATTGGATTCAAGGAAACATTCATGCGAAACACATTTTTACAACTATTCTTCGCTCTTCATGTTTCCATTGCAACGCAAAAATATTTTTTTATAATTTGTCGCCCCTCCTTCCCTTGCCTTAATGAATGCAAAAGTGAAAAGCACATTCTGGTCACCATATGAGCGCCATGGGCTGCTTAAAAAAAATTCTCTTTCATTGCCATCTCACAATGGAAGCTTGTTCTCTTTGGAAAGAATTTGGCTGAACCGAACAAAAAATTCTCGGGCCAAAGGTCATCTAGAAGAACTTGGCGGCTCTTTTGAATAAATATTTAAGCTGGGTCTGGTTACTTTCTGATGCACAGTCCGGAAGGAGCCTTAGAAAAGGAGGTGAAGGTGATCGAGAGTCAACGGGATGGTTGATTGGGATTCTGTAACACCAAGCGAGTGGAAATCAATCCCCGGAACACTTAAATGGCCTGTTATGCGTTGCGGTAGGAATACTCCAGCCTCACAAGACGGTGCCGTCCTGACTTTCCGCCCTTCGGCTAGCAGGGGGCGTCCTAATGAGGGGGCGTGAGTAGAGCGTTCGTTTTGCGAGTCTTGGGGGTGGGGATGGGTCAGGATGGATGCTGACCCCCAACTGTGAGGGAGGTTATGTTTTGGGTGAGGAAGAAAATGCTTCCTTCTTTTGCTCGACGTTTTCGGAAGCTGATGCCACGGAACTGGACGCCTCAAGGGGTGGCTCTTTTTTCACGCAGCGGGGGCCATATACCTTAGGATAGGGGACGAAAGAGGCGTTGCCTTGGATGAAACCTAAAGGTGGTAGCTTTTGGCTACCGCACGCGTCAGATATCTTAATTAGGATGATTAGGAATCCACTCCCTTGAATTCGTTAAGGAATTCCATCCCACTATGCTTAAGTAATTCAACGGTGAAAGTTGTTGTTACAATTCAGATTTAAACGGTGACGCTTTTTTGAATTCATTTTTGATTTCAATAATATACCTGAAAATAAAATTGAAATGAAAGGAATCAGGGGAAAAGATAAAGGGAAATGCGAAATTTTGTGGAAGGTATGTACGTTTTTTTGTATTGTGGTCACGGAAATGTGAGTGTGAAAAAGTAATTCTTGAATCTATCTTGTCGTAAGCATAACTATGCTATCAAATAAGTACACAAATCAGTGCTGCCGTGCAACAAGGCTCGTTGTTGTAATTAGGAATATGTATCGACGAAAATATTAGGAAAGCAATTACTCCCCAAGTACGAAATATTTTACACTTACTCGCTAAGGTGCACTCAATTATTGGGGTTCAACTTGAAGTCTGGAATCCATTAGAATGAAATCGCAATGTCGTTAACGTTAGTAACCACGCATGCGAAACTTTTCATAGGAACTCAAAAAGCGTATTCTTTTTACTCTTAAATAAGGCAGTGCAAATACTCTTAAAAAAGCTTATCACATACAGTAATTTGTACCGAAATTTGCAGTAAGTTTGAATGTGCCCTGCGCAATATCCTCGGCACGGCTACTTTTTTTGATATTCACCTTATTTGACCGGTTTCACCAGCACCATATATAAACGTTTGAATTAATCAGCGAGTGTCTAAGTTTAAAAAAAAAATTGTTCTCCCAGCGTAGTGTCTCCAATATGTTTTTTGGTTATCCTATCGGGTCAGGAACTCGATCTCTGCTAATGTTTCAAAATGTAACTTACTCTTCATCTTTTGGTCTAAGACCCGAGAACATACATTTAAATGTATTTTGAAGTATACAAAAAGTGACCTTATACAAACTTTAATTAAGATCAGAAACTGTGCATCTACGTATTTTTTGATTAATTCAGCGTTGAAATGGTGATATAGGCTTGATAATGCAGATACATATTATTTATTAAATCTGCCATATGAAGAATGAAAATCGTCACCTTTTCCTACCTAATATAGCCGTCTTCATTTCCTTCCCTGCCTAACTTTTCCTATCTTTGCTCAACAAAAATCGTTCTTCCTTTCTGAAACTTTCGTTTTAGACGACGCCGCTAGAAAGTCTTCTCTTTTTACCTATATTTATTTATATTTCCTTGCTGTCTTCAGTTTAATGTGCCTTTGTTTTCTTTCTCCCAGTTTTTTTATTCCACCTACTTCGAACGTATCTTTTTCATCAACAAATTTTGCTCATTATTTTTATAAATTTCTGGTTTTCATTGTTTGTTGCAAAGTAGTGCTACATTTTAAATATAGGAGTAACCCGTCTAAGGGAGAAATTAGAAGAGAAAAAACATACATTATTGCTAATTTCAAGCATTTTGGTGCTTAATCAATTTCTATCTCGACTCCGACCACCCCTCTGTCCTTCCCTACCCTTATTTTTCCCTTCCTGTCCCTCGTAGTGCAGCCAATATTTACCCCGTATTCTCGACTTAGGAACCCCCTGCACCCTCTCGAAAATCCTCAAAAGACCTTTCTTCCTTTCGTCCCAACCCCATATCTTCAGTCTCACCCTCTTCCCCTCATCCTCTCCCACCCTCTCGGACCGGTGTCCTTTGAAGGTTTTTTGGAAGGGCCCGACCATTTCCCCTCCTCCATCGCCCTTGTCCACTCTTAGAAGTCCCTCTCCTGGGCAGCCTCTTTCCCTGACACTCCTGGCGGTCACCTTTTCGCTCCAGTTCCATCAGTATGTGAGTTGCGCAAGAACAAGTTCGCACTCAAGCCTATGCTTTCTAGAAAGAAGTGTTGCTGCTCTCTGAGAAATTCCTTGTGCAATATGCAGCAGTCGATTCTTGTATATGCCATGGATAAGGCGAATTACGTCCGTAATTTGCATTATCTTCATCATAGTTTCATACAAAGATAGGTGGAGCATTTGTCAGCCCCTTCCTGTCTTTTTTCCTTTCCGCTTTTAACTATGTATTTGCATCCTACCTTCGTACCGTCAAAAATCTTTTTTACATTTCTGAATCTTCCTTTCTTATTCAGCATTATCCTTTCAATCACCCTTTTGATCATTTCGTCACATCGCAACACCTCCTTCATCCTCTTTTTCGCTCTTCTGCAAATATTTCCGAAAAGTTCTTTTTCTCCACACCATTTTTGGTAATTCTTCGTTTTCCTTTTTCTCCACCCAGCTATTCCCTTCAAAGCGTCTTATAAACTTCCCATGGAGCTCATCATTTCTGCAGATATAGTACATTACCACACATTATTATGCTCTTTACTAGAGCGCCAACCTTACATTTCTTCTCTTTATACGCAAATGGACGTCTATAGTAAAGTGTTCAATTTTGTAATGGCGTTCATAGATAGTAAAATCCCTCTATTTATATTTACTGATTTACAGATCTAATGTTCAGCTAAAATGGTGCCCTAATGTGTGCACTGTGCCACATCTTCCCTTTTATGTGCCATTATTTTATTTTCAATGGACCTTCACCCTTTAACATAATTATCTTTATTTGCAATTTTTCACATATTACCTCTACTGCGGAAAACATCCGCAAATATGTTTTCCTCTCCATTCCGAATCTGCTTTAATTCCCACTTCTAACTCCTAATGCTTTCGTTCCTGATTTCCCATGCCTTCCTCTACAATTATTTCCCTTATAAAAGATTACTTCCGAATAAACTTTGAAAGCCATAGGCCGTTTTGGTGGACAACCCAGTGTCGTTACATGGCATAAAACAGCCACTCCCGTTGTAACAGGCAGTCATATCTTGCGCCATCTGATTCAAATAAATGATTACCATCCTTTTGTTCCATTCTGACTTTTCGGAATATTTTAATTAACATTGTCCATCCAATCTTCATGCGAGAACTTGGGTAGGATATGTTTGTTTGGTTCCGTTTAAAATATTCTAGGAAAAGAGTGTAATCCGTTCCCTTTCGCAGTGAATACTTCAGGAGACTTTCGAATAGACAGCGTTGAAACTTTACAGACTGCCATAAAATTTTCTAGAATTGAATGTCTGACGATAAAGGTTCTCCACTGAATGTGTGATCAAGACAGGACGTTGTACAAGTTTTTTCAATGATTTATGTTATTATTTAAGTAGATTCTTGATTTCAGGACATTTTAGCTTTATCAATATTGCCACGTTGCAACGGTGACGTTCATTGCAATAGACTTTGGAAGTCTTTTTCAAGAACGTATTGTTATCGAAATGTAACCAACGTTGGTTACTTGGTTTATAAAACATGATTTATTTAGTGATCAGTGGATTTATATTAAGTAAGCGCTTGAAAATATTACACATTTTGTTATATTTTTGCCATCAACGCATGCTCCTAAAATCTCACAGGAATGATCAATCTGGGAGCAAGAAATCAATGCTCATTCAATGACTGTAGCCAATTCACGTTAGGCAAAATAATTTGCAGGGAATGACACCTAATTTTTTGCATAAGGCCATCCGTGTCGTGAATGATTCTCTGCTGCCTATAATACTGCTTGACTCTGTAACAAACACCACGATACTAAATATGTTACTAGTGTGGGTGTGGTTACTCCTGTTTTTTTTCTGTTCTAGGCTCCTGAACATTCTCCTTACCTCTTCATTTAGTTCATCGCGGATGCTAAAGGTGTATTGCAGATTTATTTCTTACTGTTCGTGAGCTTTGATACCAGTATGAAATGGATTTTTTTCGATAAAATGACCTCCTTCAAACCGGATGCTCTGCGTTAGTTTTACCACGCTTTATGCCTCGAGTAATCCTATCATGGTTCAAGGTGTACCTAACATCTTACAAATGTTTCCTATGGATGAACGAGGGTGAAAAACTACTCGCAGCAGAAAGCATGAAAAAAATTGCGATGCCGCTTGATCCTTCAGTCCATTGGCTTCTCTCCCCTTTGCTCTTGGTCGGGATTGTCTCCTTCCATATCGATAGGAGATTAGAGAAGGGCAGGATCGGAGGAAGACCCCACCAGTTGGAAAATCGCCCGAATCGAATTCATCGGCGACCAGTCGTACACGGTCATTTTTCCCCCTGGCACCCGACCGATCGCGGGGAAGGGCAACATTCAGATTCTTCCCCTCTTTTTTCTCTCCTCTCACCAAATCTGTATCAATGGAAGATATCCTGAATCGAGGCTCCGATGCAAGGGGGATATGCGGCCGCTCAATTTCGTGCCGCACATAAAAGGACAAAAACCCGCGGGCCTTTTTGTGACTCCTAAGCGTGTCAGCGTGCGTCCGCATCAGACGAGATATCTCCTTAAAGCGGTATTTCGCGATTTGTAGGAAGCTTATAATGGTCACTAGGTTTCCCTTTGGGAGCGGATGCAAGCACTGGATTGACCGATGACCCGTTGCGAATGGGATTCCTATTTTGGTCGGAACGGACCTTTGCGGAGGTGATTCTTGTCGTGCCGTCTAGGCAGTGGTGAACTAGCTGAATGAGCTTGAGTTATCATACTGCCTTCTGAAAGATGAAGAGGTCAAAGCGTTCTTGGAAAGGTGCAGCAATATCTTTGCACTGATATCCCCTACTATACAGTAATCTGTCTTCTATCATGTTGTTATCGCTTCAGTGATATATGACAAGAGGCTGAATGGTTTTCACATTTTCCCATGAATAACGGAATGCCGATATGCCGAAGAAAACTACAAAAATATTAGCCAATCCATCGAACCTTTTGGCATTCGATCTTTCCTAGTAAAATTAGGAAATTCCAGCCAACTCCAATACTTCATTATTCAGAAGGAAATATGCGTGAAATCATGGGATTTCATTGAAATATTGAAACATCTGGCATTCGATAGAAATAAACATATAAAGATTTGAGGGGCTGAAGTGGGACATCGTGTGAAATTTAGGGGGTGGGAAGAATTAAATGTCCATTTAAACCTACCTTCACCGGTAGAATAGGTACTAATAATAATACTCGTCAGCTCTGATGTTGTCTGTCAAGTCACCAATGTCCCCATTAAGGAATCGGTGGGTTGATCCATCCGCTAAATCTCTAAGAAAACTCGCACCGTACGACATATTGAAGCTCACCGCTAATGTTACAATTCCATATGTGCCCAAATTATCGACATGATTTCCCGTATAGGTACTCGAGAAAGCAGGAATCGTTATGCGTTTCAGGGCACACAAAGTGATGAAAAAATTCCTTCCATCGACCTGCCTCGGACTGCCTCCACCCACGTTTTCCTCCTGAACACGGATATTGTCAACAAACGGTCGTGCTCATGTGGTAAAGTTTACATCGGACAGAGCGGATACTTCATGGTACGCCGACTCAGTAAACACCAGCGAGTCTTATTGCAAAAAGACTTTTTGAAACCATCCATAGCGTAGCAAGCCCACTTCGGGGAATGAAAATGCATTTCAATCGGCAAGATGAGGGTTTTAGCCAGGTAAAAATGTTATCATCCTAGACTCGTTCGCTAGACTATTTAAATTGAAAAATTGCCCCTGAGCTTCAACCGAGACGACGCGTCGTCTCAGGTTGACTAACTCAGTTAACTAACTGACTAACCTTAACTAACCTTGACTAACTCAGTTAAATGCCGTCGCGACGGCATTTATCTGAGTTAGTCAAGGAAGTGGTGTTCCCGAAGAATGGAAACTCCAGAAAAATTCTCCAAGTGAGAAGCAATAGAATAGCCGGATCAGACCTTTGGGGAAAATTATAATGACTGCACAAAGACAAGGCTGAGAGCAGTGGTCCCCCAACGCCAGAGAAATAATCCATTACCTGCAAGAGGATGAAATAGCATCGTGGGCGTGGCAATGCACATTCGTCGAATTTCTCGTGAACTAATACTTTCTTGATACGCCCTGTAATGTCCACGAAAGCTTAATTACTGACAAGATGCACTGTGTAGCTACTACCGAAATCCTTTAATGGTAGTAGGAGTATCCTCATTGGATGAAGGGTTAAAGTGTATATATTTTGAATAGTCTATAATGAGTTGCTCACTTGCCTTCTTCCGGTTAACTGTATTGATATGATTCTCATGAACGTGGATTGTAGAGAGATGCATTCATCATCAATATATTATTTCTCTATATAACTCTATCTTATTTTCCAGTTTTCCTGGTGATTCATTGCTTGACTTATATTGTTGAATATTCATGCGATCTTAAATAAAATACTTACTACAAGAAAATATGTAATTCTATTAAGGACACACAGAATGAGTAGTGGTGGAAGCATTTGTGCTTTTGGAGGAGTTCCCTTCGCATTCTTATTTCTAGTACTGCGTCAGCTTTTCTAGGAATTGGTTGAACAGCCGAGATGTGATTTCAATGAAATCCGCACACAAAGTAAAGAAATGGGAATGTAAACAAGAACATTTTCCAGGGGCCTTCTTACCACTATGGGTTCACATCAAATGAATATGGACGAATGAATGATATTGTATTCCATGTGTTTAAGATATTTTATGTTTTATGTTTCAACGCTATTTATAATTTGAAGTAAGTTCAAATGAATATGAGGAGGAAATGCTCAGGAGTTCTTGTGTTTTACTAATAATATTCCGGCTGTAATGAGGAATCGACATACATCAAGGGTGTACATATAATATATTTTTAGCAATATTTGGATAAGTAACAACGTTGTGTGTCATTTGAGTTTTCCTCCATGAGGATGACTAAATTCCTTAACATAATTATTCCGTATCCAATGTATACCCTCTAAATAGAAATGGTCGAAAACGTCTCACGAGGAATTTCTTCAAGTGCTGATGGAATGAACTCTGATGCTTATGTTAACGCCAATATTTAATGATTCTTTCCTGGTGTTAAGTATTAATGTTCCGATAGAACAGAAGGTCAGTTGCTTTGAAATATTTTGGGGTAATTCGAAGGCTTTCTAATGCGGAAGAATCTTGATTAACTTTCCCTCTTATTTCTCAGGTCACTCGACACTTCAATTTATTCCTTCCATTTTTATTGACAATGCCCATAAAAAATCAATAAACAACAAAATAAACAGCACCGTTGCCAAGTATCAACATTCCTTCAATAAGCAAATTAAGTGCTATATTCCACAAAGACTATTCCTCCGCCTCGCTGTTGCCTCTGTTCGCTGCCGTGCACGGGTGTAGAGAATGTTCAAAGATCCATTGAAAAACGCCACGAATGTATGCATAAGTGCGCATCTAAACACGCACCCTATTTCCCTCTGGTGCGCCCTTCCCGACTACTGGCTATCCCCCTCTTCCATTCGGTTTGACTCACACGCTCGCGGCTGAGGATGGAGGCATAGGGGACACGGGCGCTGGGCGTCCACTCCTCCTCCTCTGTGTCTCTACTCCCCAATGTCACGTCCCGCCACTCGGGTAACTCTCCCTCTTTCCCTCTTTTCCCCTCTCTCCCTCCCCCCCCCCGAAAACGACCATTCTTTTCTATTTTTACCGTCCATAGAGGAGACAAATCTTTCGTCGCAGCGAATGTAACCAGCTTGGCTAGCTGCCATCTATGTACCCCGATCTCCCCTCAGGGTTCCTATCCTTTGGAGTTGGTGGGGGGAGTAAAAGAGAGTGGAGAGAGGGAGCAGAGATTGAGGGAGGAAAGTGAGAGGGAGAGAGGAAATGAAGGGAGGAGAAGAAGGAATTTGGGGCGTGTAAGGGAAGGGTCGGGAGGATAATAAGGGAATCAAGGTTTGAGAATTAGGAATTGAGGTAAATGGAAAGATTTAAAGGGATAGAGTGAATAAGCTGCGATTAATACTGATAATTATCCAATTTATTTTTTTTAATGTCGAAAGGCAAAGTCTTGAAAGATATCTGACGCTTTATTAGGAAAAAAAAATTAGCGGGAATGGGAAAAAAAGGAAAATGCAGGTAGACAGTTAATTTCACAAGAGATGTATTTTCCCCAGTAGTGGGCTACAAAACGTGTCTTGCGAATTACGCCTTCGCACGTGTTAGCTATACGTCGTGAGCCTTGATATAGCTTCAAGAGGGTCGTCAGTAGGAAACGATAGAAATTGATAGAATTTGGCAAGCCGCGAAGTGTTTAGCGTACAGAGGTCGGTGTGTTAACATAAAATGGAGGTTGGAAAATAGGGCTGGCGGTGTGCAAGGGGACTAGGTGACTACAAGGATTTTGAGTGAGTAAGGGATTCCCCGATCAATCACTTCACCTCCGGCCGTGACTACTTTCGGCGTGCCGCAGTTTTGTTTCTTTACAGCTGTGCGGCAAGCGAGTATGGACGTCGTTCCAATGAAAAAATGGACGAGAAAAAACTGCCGTGACTTATTTTTTTAAATCTTCTTTTCTCCCGCGTTGTTTGGCAAGCTGTGGAGAGAGTTTTGATGGCCAAGGATGGGGAGGGTTGGAGAGAAAGGGGAGACCGACAAAAGAGTCTGTTTTTTTTCACATTTTGCGGGTGAAAAGCAAGTGCTGATTTTGTAAGACTTGATGGGATAATTGCCGAGAAAGGTAGCAATTACAAATCAATGGTAATGGATGGGCGTGCGACAGTAGAGGTTTTTCTCCTCGTGGATGGGATATGCCATGGGGTTTGCTGATTGATCGCATGAGACGGTAGAGATTAAGCCTTTAGCTACCCTATTCTCGAAGTTAAAAAATTTTGTAGTAGAATAAAAGGTATTTTTTTATTTTCCGTCGATTTTTTAGTTTTCTCGCTCCCTTTGCTAGTACTTACTAGTAGCGGTTTTCAATATTTGATGCTACCCTATATGTTCGGCATAACTGCGTTTTATTCTTTTTCGCAACAGAATACTAGAATCCGACTGTTACACCGTACCTGCTCCTTACACTTAAATCTCTGTTTTCTCCATTTGGTAGAGATGAATCTGTACCTTTTTGAGCATCAAATACATTTGGCACATGTGGTACTTCTTGAATATTTAAAAATTAGTTTGGCAATCGTAGCCAACAATTCATGGCTATCAAAACCTCATGCTGTCCATGTAGCGAATATATGCACATCATGCGGCTCACAAAGTAGGCAATGATCTGATAGTATTCCACGCTTTAATTTATTAGATTTACGGATTCATCAATAAAGGCCCCTGCAGGTTGTAATCGTACGTATATTATGAGATGAATATAGTAGTAAATGTACATACGACACTGCATAGTAAAATACCTTGTGCTTGTAAGTCATGTACTAAATAAATAATACTCGATTATTGGAAAAGTATGAGGGTGTGGAAAGTACTCTATAAAATTTGGTGGTGATCTTTCCCTATCTGTTACCAGCATAAGTTGACATTGTTTGTTTCCTGCTAATCCGCGTATCATAAAAATTGCTTCATCATTAGAGGATCAAATCCCTTAAATGTAAGAAATTTTGTTAGATAAATCTATCATGACATTTTTAAACAGATCAAAAAACTTCAGGTATTATGGAAGGGAAGATGATGCCTATCTTCGATGCGGTTCGTGTTCCGGTTATCGATAATAGACTGAAAACTCGTGGTTACTCATTTTTTGTTCTCATTTGTGTAGTTATTGATTCGGAAGTTTTTGGAGGGCTGCAATCATAAGACGAGCTCCCCATTTCCTCCTCTCTAGCTTTCAGTTTTACGTGCTCCCGCGCAGGAAGCGACTCGAGTCTATTTTGGGCTCGACGAACTGACCACCTAGGAATATATGGTACGGCGGCATGGCGATAGATGGCGCGGAGGGGAGACCCACGTAACTAACGCTTTGGGGTCGCATTACGGTAGGGGTTGGATGCGGAGAGAGTATGTGGAGAGAGATGGCTTTTTTGGACAGGGCGGACGGACACTTGACCGGAAGGGAAAGATTATCGGGCGGGTGTGTGGGTGGCTAGCGAGGACGGAGAGGGCGTCCATCGTCGCACCGCCGCGCCGCCCAGTCGCACTGTATGGACGTGGGATCGTCGAGACGGACCGGACGCGTTGTACCCTTGGGTCTCCCCTTTTCCCTGGAGTGGCCTCGTCATCATCGAGCCTTGGGCTGCAGGAAACGTATATCGGGAAGGGTATGTAGGGGGGGGGGAGCCACTCTCCTGCAACACCAGACCGACTGGGTTCATTGGGCCTGCGAGAACGTGCGCTCTTTCGGAACTTTTCTTCCATAGATGGTCCCCGGATTTAAAATAGACTCTTTCTACGACGATTTATTCATCATTATAGTAGGCATGTCATCTAGGGGAAAGAACGGAACCACTCACCGTATTAAATCTGGAAACTGTATGTGCGTTCTTATCGCTTAGTAAAACAGCTTATAAGTGACAATATTTAAGAAAAAATGAAATTTGCGTAATATTTTAGCAAAATTATTCACCATACTGAATAACATATTTAAATTTATAATATTTTATCATCGTTATAGTATGAACAAACAACTTGACAAGTCAATCACAAACCGCCCTAATTTTTAAATTGCAATTCATATTAATGTTTTTTTATGTTTACGCAGAGTGCAATGAATTTTAAGTAATCAAGTTTACGCTTCTTGAATTTTTTCTAATGAACTCTAAGTTGTGTCACAATACATTTTTTATTCTTCAACCGTAAAACTCTGCCTAGTGCTTTAAAATTAATTTTTTTTCAATGAATTCAAAGAATTTATCCTGCATGATTTTCGGAACACAGACAGGAATCTTTACGCATTAGGCATTACGTATTATACTAATGTAGATCTTTGAGAAATTTTTGTTTGCGTGCCTATTTCATTGCCTTGTATTGCAAATTTAACTCAGTTTTCAGCATTACCGTGACGTATTTTAACACATTTGGCGAAAACCTCAGTTGGTTTTTCCAGTTATGATGTATACGTGATTTTTTGTGTGTGTCTGAGGAGAAACTGGATTTTTTCTCCTGATTGAGATAATGCGAAATTCCAAATTTTGAGGTAGGCATCTTTTCAACCCCCCCCCCCCCCCCTCCCCCCTTCCCAAAAATATTCCCAATAATTTTGTGGTTCTGATTTCAACTGGGCATGATAAGCTGGATTACACTGCACATAATTCAAGTGCTAAGTGGCTAAAAACGTGATCACTAGTTTGATGCATGTGTGTGGTTAATAGTTGTTCTTTTCAACCTGATGTGTAGTTATGTATGAGTTGAACTTCTATTCTGAGGACGGTTAAATTAACTCCTTCATAACAAGGTAAGCAGTGAACTTTACCAGTGAGAATAGATAGGAATGGGCACTGTGAAAGTAAATACCAATCACTAAAAGTTAAGGGGAGAGGTTTGTAACATGCCGGCACCGAACGGGTATGATTTATTTGTATCAAGTTACGCTACGCTAGACTAAGCCCCCCAAACCGAATTTCTGGCTACATGCCTGTGCCTAGCATGCATGGGCTAGTAACGCTAAAATAGGCTTCATGCACTGCATCCACAATGGTGCAATCTGCGATCGTCGTAGTTTTTCGGTATTCTATGAAATGTTATGTGTCGTAGACCGACAAATTTACCACCGATCAGTGCATTTCCCGGTGTTACGCAAAGAACACAGTAACGTTGATAAAGGCGTATTCAACAATCATTGCTATAAATATTATTAATACTTAGATGAATTTCTATGGTATTGGATGTAACTAGTCGCTTGGATGAATACCATTATCTGAAACCCTATACTTTAGTAATTATAGAAACTTTGCAAATGACATTACACAGTATATCGAGGCCATCTGGAAATATTCATGGAATTATGCTTATGAGATATTGTATTTGGAATAAGCAACGGCACATGTCCATTTTAATCATCATTCCCAAAATGCACAATGATTTTATTTTATTTCTGCATTTCTGTTAATAATTTACTAACCAGAAACATTTGCTGATTCCCTCTTCTTATGGGAATCATCTAAGAATTTCTTCCACGAATCTTACCTATTTCATGTGAAACGTGCTATGTATTCATCATCTTTGGTACATCTAAAATGATAATGGTCTGGAGTAGTTCCTGCCTGATTTATCGATTTCTTACTCGATAACCATTTCTATGACATATCCTAGGGATGAAGCTTCTAAATCCTCAAAATATATTCCTCTTAAGCTAATCTTCCATTTTCCTCCATTCGGTTTAAATATTCTGTCCAGAAACCATATTTGTTTTCTCACTCTCTCCCTCATAGGTAACATTGTTATCCCAAAAAGTACAAAGATATAGAATTTCAAATGGGTTTTCAAGTATCATCTTCAGCGGATACATTTTGTATGTCTTGCTAAAGTTACTAACTATTATTTCCCATGTCGAGTTGCAAAATCTTTGTTACGCCTTTTCACTACTCCCCTACCCACCTAAATGATATTTTTTCTGTTGACATTCAATACGTCGGTGTGATACGTATGCATTTTTTTTGTGGATAGACACGTGGACCTTATCTCGCCGGTAAAGAAACGGGAATAAACACTCTCAAATCCAGCGTCGCAGAACATGCATATGTACACGCACTCGTCCCCGTAATGGCCATTTGCTGCAATTGAACTGCTCGGGGTCGCCAAAGCCCATGGCGCATAACAGTTCCTTCAGCTAAGAGAGGACGAAATTGCCTCACTCATGACGTGCTAACCTCCACTGCACCAGGGACGGAGAAGGGGAGTGCGTTGAATAGGCAAAGGAGATGGAGAAAGGATATGCATACAAGAGCAAGCGCCGTCCAATAGGCAGTAACGACTCGCATACCCACCAAAGTGGACGGGGCAGATAATAGAGCGAAGTTTTTAAAATACTGTCCGCGTGACCGTCCAATGGGATTTGCGTGTGCGCGGCTAATCAAAAGAACAAAACAGCACGCAAACAGATGAAGAGCTTCGATGCCGGGCGCTGGCGACATGGGTGGGAGAAGGAAGGGGTAGAATACGGATCACCAGCGGGTCCTCCCCGGGAACTTGGTCACCCACGACACGTACGAGTGCCACTAATGCTCTCAATTTCTTTCATTCCCCTTCCTTCCTGTCATCGACTCTTTTCAGCTCTCTTTTTCTCCTTTTTCCCACTTCTTTCTCCCATTCATACTCTCATCCTATCGACCAACTGGAGTGATGCGCTGTCCTTTTCTATTGGCAGAGTAGAAATATGTGAGAATCTGCAGTTATCATCTTTAGGTTCACTCCGCTAACCACTTGGGGTTAGCTGAGCCCTTTCGCGACTCAGCGATTTTTCCCCTCTTTCTCTCCCCCTATCCTACATCTGCTACACGCTGAATACAGTTGATATCCCCCTGTCTTTACCTTTCGATGCACGCCATTACCAGCCCATCTTTTGGCTCTATCGCCTGGCGAGATCATTTGCAGCCAGATGAGGCTCGACCACCTAGACTCTTCTTGCTCCTCTTCGGCTTACGGCTTCCACAGACAAGATTACGCTTACCGCATAGCATATAGCTTACGTCTCCGCCGGCATCAGCTCTCTCGGCATCTCTCATTAAGCTTGTTCTATCGTTGTTCCTACTACCCTTTCCTGGTATTACCGGCTATATATCAGAGAACCAATGCATTACTCTCACCCTGCGGGAATGCTTTTATTGGACATCTATCTCTTTCTTTGCGTTTGTCTTTTCTCATCTCACCTCATTGGTTTCTCTCGTATATGTACTTGCTTTCCTCTATCTTCTATGGTATCCTTTCCTGGCCTCGAACGACAGGCTCATTTGCCTTCCTGGCTCGTTTTGCCCTAGGAATGTCTTGGGCGATTCGTATCTTTTCGCTGTGTCATTCAACGCCATGGGTGCGATCACATTTGCTTCATCTCCGGATGCGCGGTGAGAGCAGTAGGCTCTTAGCATTCTGAGCGTAAGCGAACTTTGCGGGTTAACTTCAGTGGCTCGCAAAAGAATTTCAAATGGAATTCTGACACGTAAATTGATTTTCCACGTGGAGCTTATGTATGTCTGAATGGATTGTCTCATGTATTTTTAAATTTGAAATAAATCCCATTATAAGTGGTACAATGCTTATTTCATCTGCGTCCACAGGATTAAACCTGGGAGGGTTCATGACAGGTGATGAATTAGCACCGAACATGCACTGGGCAAGTGCAAAAGTGGTGTTATTCCATCTAAAAATAATAATTATCAGTTACGTATGAGTCTGCCACAAGCTATTAACGACTAATTTGAAATTAAAAAGGAATATATTATTATGAAGGGCTAAGAATCGGTTTGCATTTGCAACTCTATTCAATTCAGCTTGCCTGCAAGGTTTTACAAAGTTAGGCTGCATCATCGAAGTCGTTTAGTAGGCTTGTGACATTAGCTCAGAAGCCATTACAACTTTTCACAAATGCCCCCAATCTCCCTTGTATGCTAGATTGAAGCCATGTATAGTAGGTTGATACTTGATACTAAAAATTACCTTGTATATCTACAGTAATTCAGATATTGCCTATACATTGCACGTGATAAGCCTCACATAGGCATTATAATTAATTACTTGTTGCTAAATCCTAATGTCTATCATTTAGTTTATTTAAATCTGATATGCCCTTTTTTGATGATTTTAATATAATCATTGTGTCTCCGTAGGGAATTATTTGCGTTTGTTTTGAGATTTAGGATAATAGCCCTGAGATTATACATGTATTTTGTTTATCAATATAAACGATGAATAATCTCTCTAAATAATTGTCTGATAACCTTTTGCAATGACTCACTATGAAGACAGTGACTAAGTGTTAAAGATAGTGACTAATAAGATTAAAGGAAACTCAGTGGCACTGCTTTTATTTCTAATTGAACGGAAGCACATAATACTTCACGAGGAGTTGCTACCGAAGTCGCTCATACCATTGGGAGTAATTGATCGCGTCCTGAAAGTCTCGAGTCATCTCTTCCATTCCCCATCGACGAGAACAAAAACCACTCCGGCTCCCTTACGCTTATTATTGTGATGCGATCCAACTCCCCGCCACTTTTCATCGACCCTTCCCCTTCTCCATACGCTGCCCACCCTCTCCATTGGGCTCTTCCCGCTTCTGGACAGTCCCGACCCTATTTTTGGGTAGTGGTCACCTCGCCCGTGAAAAATCGGATGATGAAAACGAGCCCACTTTCTCCTCTCTCATGTTCGCCGTTCGCCTCCCTTCCTCACCCTACTCCGCCAAACCCTGTCCCCACCACTCTCCCCCTATCCCCTCAGTTGGCCGCGGTACATACGTGCCTTTCCCCACACCCTAGAAACTCCATGCCCCCTCACCTTCAACCATCTCTCTCTCTCTCTCTCTCGGTCACCCTCTGTCTCCTATCTACTCCGGCATATACACCGCTGCCTCACAAATAACCTCTCGCCCATTCCCTTTCTCTCTGTCTCTCCCTGCTCTCTATCCCTTTCCCGAACCCTCTCCATCGTAACTGATGACCCGTTTCCTTCTCATCTAAAGTCATTTTCCAAGCTCTAATCCCTCACCCTCCTCGCTGTCCCAATCCTCCAAACCTATTTTTGACCCCGATGTCTTTCTTCAAATTTTCGCTGTTGCTACTCTATTTATTTGACGCATGTTTAAATACTTGCTGCTTTTGCCTCATTGGTAAGGGATTGCACTGATGAATTAACTCAGAGTGCCTAAGCTGGCGAGGGTTTATTTAAAATCTCTTTACTAACCTGCGCTGAAAAGATGACAGAGAGCTTAAGCATTGATTTTTGATTTGGGTAAACAATACGAAACTCAACTATTCGTGATGACTCCAAATTCGTTTCTATTCTTCAACCATGGGGTGGAATGCTTACGGAATATTAATTTTATCCTTCGATCCATTGGTAGTTAAGTTATCTAAAGATATAATTTCTTCTCATTCGATGGAATCCAAATGACATAATTCTATTTGGCTGTACCATCTGTAGATTGGTGTAACTTTGGTAAATTATGTGGCCTCTTACTAATTTAAAGTTTAGTTGCGTAACTTGATTTAGGCCTCCGTTTTAACTCGTGTTTTGCACCACGTCTTGAAGCTCTTAATCTTGGTCAAGATCATTCTTGGAAAAAGCATTATTTTTCGCTTTAAAATATTCCTCCTACTTTAAGAATTATTAGCATTGGAAATCATTGTGAGCCACATAAATTCTATAGAATACGTTCGTGGACACATAGCATTGCAAATATTTCTAACAATAATTAGTCAACAGTGAATTTTGCAGTGAATGAAGGGTGAAAAGGTTTGCTGACTAATCAATAGAACTATTTGAAATGCACTGTGTCCACGTACGTATTACCTATAAAGAGCTTATGTTATTTGTAATATCCTTCTATAAACATAATTTTTTAAGTAGAGATTGGAAAAAATATTGAAGGAGTGAATGTTTACAGTTCAGATATGTGCAACAGAAAATGTTAACATTTTAACTCTTGGTTAAACTCGGATTGGACTGAAACGACAATTTACTGTGGCGGTGATTAGAGCCAAGTCGTGTCTCCTATTTTGCAAACTCAAATATAGGACTTTTTTAACATATTGTATCTCTGGACTCTTTTAAACCTGTAAACACTCTTGGCTTTTATTCCAGTCATTAAATCATATCAGCCACATAACGTTCCGTTTGTAGCCGTTCAAAGAACCGTTTTAATATACGGTCATAATTAGCACCTTCACACTTTACTTAAATCTTTGTAAATCAATCACAGACGATTCACATTTCTCACCCCTCCCTCGAGGAGTATGACTAGTTCCGACGGAATGGGATGAAATTCTTAGAAGTCTGATTGAATGAGCAGTTTACTCTAGCCGCCCTTTTTACAAATTGAATCCTAAGAATAATGTGATGACTAAAATATACAATGACTTTAAAAGTGTAGGCATGTATTTTTTAAATGTCAACTCAACTGTTAGTGGGCCTTGAACTTGACTGATGCGGGACATCCAGCATCTTTCATATTCAGTTTTGATATTTTTGATCGTACATGTGCCCTTTCAAAAAATATTTTAGTTGATAATTTATATCTATAATGCCCTGATAACTTCAAATGAATATATTAGACTCCAACCAAGATATTTCACATTAAATCATTAAAAAGAAATGATTTTCACTTGTTACCGGTCTATTCCGTGAGCTGCGTATTAATTGATCCCTCGAGTGGCACGATTCGCTCGACACTGGGTTGATTATAATCAACATTATCGCAAATTAATCTGTGCAAGCCCTGCGTCCGACCATGTTTTTGGTAATCTCTGGGCCGTCGAATAATACCGAATGTCGGAGGGTAGAAGATAAAAAGGAAACCTCCATCAAATTTTGGAGCGTGCAAATGATGGATCCGTCTCATGAATCGTCTCCTAAGTCACTCAATTCGTCTTGTCGAGTTTGTCCGTTCCTTTCTCGCTCTCTCCTCACCAGATCCAATTCTCAAACCTCCCTTTATCCCAGAGATGACCACCTTTTTCGGCCTCCCTCATTTTCATTCACCTAACACATCCACCCTCCCCTCTCTCTTTCTCTTCACCCTCTCTTATTTCTTCCCGCGTCAATTTATTATCTTTCCTCCCGGGACTGCCTCGACCTCTTCCTCCCAACATCCCCATTCCTCTACCCCACCGCTCGCTCTCCCACCCCACGCGGCACGCTGTCCTTCTCTTCCGCCTCCCTCCCCTTAACCTCTCACTCCGTCACTCCCGCGACTCCCGGCTCTTTACCTACCTCCTACCCTTCGACCGTGGTATCCCTTTATCTTTCTCACACTGATTCTTCATTGCCATGAAGGAGATTAATGAAGCGGTGAGCTGCAGAAGGTTTCAAATGCTCTGCGGAGTGAGGAGGAATGAAAGAAACGTAGAAAGGCATGAGCTGGAATCTTGAGGAGAGGAAAATGGTAAAGTGTGCCTTCGCAAAGGTGCGGAAACAAGACGCCTCTGAATTAAATGGCATTAATCTTGCCATACTTATCTGAATTCAGTGCATTTGACGTCTAAGTTCACAGATATTTACCATCATGTGTCGCGACTGGTCCTCGTCAGCCTTAAAAAGGGTAAAATATAATTTTTTCCCAAAACAAAATTCACAGAGTTTGAATCATTTGATACAATAATGCATATCTACATAATACCCTGCAAGCCAGCACAAAGGTGTGTGGCAGGGGGTGATTTCTCACCAAACATGCACTACATATCATGCATAAAAAAGGAATAGTAGTAATATACTAGTCAGAACCTCACTATTTGAAAAAGAAATTGCGAAGCAAGAATGAAAAATCATTCTGTTAGTAGGGTTAGCTTTAAGTACTCATACCAACATGCAGCTACCAATGCTATCCATTGCTACTCTCCGATTGGACATATTTACCGTTATTCGTATCTCTAATTGTACGAGGGAAAAAGGACATTTTGAATCTATCAGTTCGGCAATCAATTTCTCTAATTTTATGATTATGGTCCAGTCTGTCATAGCAAGTTGGGGTTCGCAAAATATTTTTAACATATGCACTGAAAATATTGCCTTGGAATTTATTTAAGAGATCAAGTCTAAATTTCAACCTGAGATATGACAATGATTCCCATTTTAATTCATTTAATAGACTGATTACGTTAATATAATTATCGTATCGTCCCTTTACAAATCTTGCCGATCTTCACTGCACAGGTTCAAGTTCATTATTTAGACCGATTTCATAGGGATCCCATGCACTGGCAGCATATTCCAAATGAGGTCTAACAAGGGAAAAGTAGCTGATTTCTCGTGCATACTATGTATTACTCGCATAATTGTTAGTTACGTAATAAGGAAAATCACGTTCTCGAAAATATAAATAAAATATGTAGAAAATCATATTTTTTAATGCTTGTAGTCGAATTTATTCCCAAACCAAGCATACAGCTGTTAATGCTACCGATCCCTCTGGGAACGGTTACTCCTTTATGTAATTATCGTTATATTCATTGGAATATCATTCATCAGTTTCTGTTTCTGATCATTTTGAAATCATTGTATGATAGCGGAAGTTCTTAGGCGGGAGGTTACAGCTATGGTTATTTGCTGTATTTCAGGATAGGTGGCTCTTTTGATAGTAGTAAGATTTTTCAGGGGATGCAGGAAGGTTGAAGAACTACTTGGCGTCTGTAAACGCTTACTTGTGACGAAAGGCTTCAAGTGAACCTCGATTTTACGTTTCATTCGACTCATGGAGTTCTACTCTTAGTTTTATTCACACAGCACCAAGGGGAGACCGATATACCTATCAATGAATAAGCGTTGCCACGGCAGGGATTGGAATACAGTAGATACGTACTCCTACACAATGACCTCTATCTCGTTTTTAAGAATTCATTCTCAAGTTCTAATTGAGCATTATGGTAACCCCTAAAACCGTAAATATTATACTGTACTATTATACCGTGTAACCATTTGAATGGCTGTAATTTCGTCCAAAATGTTCAGTACATATCGCCGAACAAAATATTATTCCCTACGGCGAACCATGGGGTAGTTTATCACTCTCTTGCGTTTTTCGTATGAGAAGTATAGTCACCGCCTTCACTAACAAAATGTAAGCATATATATCGAATCTACTTTAGAAGTATTCGGAAATATAGTAGGTAATTGATCCTGGAAAATATCTATGACTTCTCTTACCCGAGATGGTAATATTGGCATCTCATTTCGTAGGGTTTTCCTTACGCTTAATAAGTTTTCTGTTTCACTACTGAAAACTATTAACTCGACTGAAAAACATTGTTACTAATCAAAAGACGACTATGGAACTATAGCTAGATGAGGGTTATTTTTTATTTATTTATTTATTTATACTGGGCTAGATGAGGCCATATGGCACCCTCTTTCCCTATCCCAGGGTTTATTAAGATACAAAGTTTCATAATTTTGAAGTAATTTGGCACGCCGGCCACTAATATATTCTATTTTAAACAACCTGTTAAAAACGCATTTGGTGACCATATAGCAGTTTTTCCATGAGTATCGTTATTGCAAATGGAACGAATGACAAGTATTTATGCATGAAATATTGTTGACTGGGTCAGCGATTATATGGTCTTAGAGACTCAGGAGAGCTTTGTGTGATCTCGCTCCAGGGAAAGGCGATAAATGAGACTGCCGTTGAAATAGGAAGGGAAGGGAAAGAGAGGATGGAGAGTCGGGAGGAGACGACGGTTGAACGGGATGGAATGGTCGGGGGACGTATTAAAAAGGGAGAATCGAGCGGACGCAGAGAATTGAGAAGTTTCGTGGCGTAAGGAGTGAGAGATGAGCTCTGGAAAAGGGAATGAAATACTAACTAAGGAGGATGTAAGACTGACGATTGAGTAATGGATATATTTTTGACGCCTTAGAAGCAGATGAATAAAGACTCCAGATTTCTCTTTTTTTAATAACGTACTCTGCATAATTAAACATGTGACGGACGTCTTGAAAGTCATTCGAGATATGTTGCTGGGTGTGGCGCCCCTAAAGATGCTGGAGGGTCCTGAATGATCTTGAGGGATAGAGGTCTCTTCGGCTTTCGAGAGTTTTGACCCTTTCTTCGTTAATCCGTTTCAACTCGTTATGTGGACAAAGGGCAAAGATGCCCACTTGATTGATACGTTAAACTGAGAATTCTGCTTTCACTATCTTTCTTGCTCGAGTCCAATTCACAATGGAGATACTATCCAGTTGGAGTTCAACCGTGAAATCAATCATGTTAATTTTGCTCCTCAAGTCTGACCTTGGTAGGTGAGTAGTAAAAGGTCCGGTACTGAATTATATTTATGAAAGTCTCCGTGCGTAGTCCATTGTAGGTGTTTTGCCTCTCTAACGCTTTGATTTCTTTTTGCATTGTTACTGTGCATTGCATAATGATAATAAGCTTTTCCGAGAGTTTGATGCTTTTATTTTTAGCGTTACTTGTTCATTTATTTTACAATTGAAGTTATTCCTCTGTTATCTAAAAAGATTTCAGTAGTAATATTTCTTTTACTCGATCGAACTAGATGTTTTATTTGCGCTTCCTTTAACTAATTTTAGTACCTTGAGTTCTAATTTAACGAGAAAATCAAAACCGTAGCATAGTTGCTGAAAACTTTGTGGATTCACATGTGGGCGAATTTATTTCAAAATTAATTTGTTCATATCAAGTTTTGTGAAAGCATCGGTCGTTGAAAATTTCTGTTTTATTTAATGCTTTGATCTATGTTGATTCTTGTGAGCAGATACTTTGATACTTGCGTTTACTTTTGGCTTCTAAAACTAATTTTTCAGACGTGTTTGGTGACAGAATTTTTCTATAAATAAGTCTCTTGTACTCACATTACATTATCTAAATACTGGGGGCATGTAATGGAGTATAAGTATCGAGTTATTGATTATTTTACTTTTAAAAAAATTGATATGAAGCATTTCCATATGCGTGCTTTTTCAGGTCAGTGTGAGCCCCTTTAAGAACACCAATTGGTCTAAAATGATGATTCCGATTTTAGTAAAGTTACTGACGCTGGCTCCTGGATTTGCTTGTGTACTGGGTTAACACACTGTGGAGGTATTTTTAAAGATAAATTTATGTCATTAAATCACCATCCACATATATATAGATTGATTTATTCCAATAAAACGCGAGAATTACATAATTGTTCGTGCAGCGCATGTCGGGAGCTGACTTTTAATATTTTCTATCTTTGTCTTTCGACATTTATGGTTCTATATTCTGATAATGGATTAAAGTTTGCAGAACAAGAATGATAATTTAATGATACAGAACTCTGATATTCGTTTCATAATCACAAAAACGTCACGTCCTTCAATTAATCTAATAATACATTTATTTTAGCCAGCGCACTGAATGTCACTCTTCGAAAAAACCATTATCAAGTGATTTACCAAGCCTGCATGGATGGCGATAAGGAGAAGCCCCTACATAGATTCATTATAAGCTTCTTCGTAGTCGAAATTTCTAGATCAGCAGAGTTGTAAAGGAAGGTTATGGGTTTAGGCTTTCCCGCCACCGTTCGAGAACAATCGGTGGGTCTCTAGAAAGGTCTTTTTGGGAAATCCAATCGGAAAGCCTTAAAACATGCTGGAAGAGGCAACCAACTATATTTATAACCACTAAATTTTAACTCTTTACGAAAAATTAAACCCGTGATTACGTTTACTTGATAGAAGTTAAAACAAAGTCAATCCAAGAAGTCGGTGTTTAGGGCTTCACCGTATTTTTTACATTTTTACTATAGTATGCCAGAGAGCGTTCTGAATGCAGCATTACTTTTCCACTTTCGTCTAATATATGGCGCAGTCAAAGCAGTAATTTTTTTTCTTTATGACTTACATGATGCTTCCCACCTCTATCCACTCATTCTATTCTCTCTCGCGATCACACCGCCGCAACAAATTTTAACTACTTTTAGGAGTTAATTTATTTCCCCCTGATTATTGCTAGAGTGATCCAGTAATTGTATGAAATATCTTATCTAAAATATTCTGATTCTGACCTTTCTAGTTATTCACCGGCTCATAAAAATTTATTGCTTTTATTTCGCATCTGCATATACATACTACCGTGCAAGCCATGGCTCAGGTATGTGGCAGTTGATTCTTTCACACCAGGCATGCATTACCACCGCGTCCTCCTTGAAGAAAATAACATAATAATGTGCTCTAATATTATGCTGCATTAACTCTGGTTTTGGAGTTGGTTAGGGGTTTTAAAGTTTATTTCAACAATTTTACTAACGAGACATTTTGCAGAATTTCAGATAGCAAAATTGGGAGCGAACAGTGACCGAATGAAATACGTGTTTTGTTTTTGAATTCCTTCCACGATGAAATACGTCAACTATTGTTACTGACTCCCACACACTTTTTATGACCTGGTGGGGAGAAAGTAGAAATTGAAGGCATTAAGCTTTAAGTTAAATTTAAAACACTCTTGAATCAGGAATTAATATGTCATCCTTTTGGCGACCGATAACAAATCAAGATGCTGGCAAGATTAGCAGTATGAAAACATACTTTGTACGGAACGAAGCCCCGGACAGAGATCGGGAATGAGATCCACTCAGAGAAAAAAATATTCATTGTTATACGATGCGCAGTAGAGAGTCGCGGCGAGCTAGAACTCAACCCCCACAAAAAACGGCGTCAGCGTGGTGGTTTCGATGTTTGTTTGCTAGTGAAACGCTTCTGGCCTATGAGACGCAGAGGCAGTGTAGCAAAGGAGAGGGTTGTTATAAAAAATATAGAGGCAGATTCATGGTCATTTGTAAATCATTGATATTTTTGTTTCCTCGTAAAGACAATTTTGCTGTGCAATGGATCGATATATGAGAAACATTTTTACGTTCTTTAATTTTAGGTATTTTTTCTTGATTTTACAGTTATAAAAATATTCATTTTATTTCCATTGTCAGGATTAAGTTGAATAGGCCATAAACTGCTATGTACAATTAAATTCTAAAATTGTTAAAAATGCGACATACGGAAACCACTAATGAATCAGTGGTATTCTTATACGGTAATAACAGTACGGTCATGTCATTTTAGGAAAAAAATTAATATATTGGATTAAAAATAAAAGAGGCTGCAGAGTAAGGGATTCATGATTTACAGAAATTACTATTTTGAAATCAGTGTGTCGTCCATGTGTGTAAGCGGCGATTTTTCTTTCCCTACCGTACTTTTGGTTTAAATTTTCTCTACATTCGCGACCACGAACCGAAAATTTTCCTCGTCATCGTTCAAACGATTACCTGTACGCCATTGGTGGAAACGCTAAAGCGGGAACCGCCGCCAATGGCTTTCCACAGAGAGTGGTGGGAGAGAGTGGCAGGGAGGTGGCGAGTATGTGGAGGGAGGTGGGAGTTAGATGGAGTGAAAGGGTTTCTTAGGGAGGGAAATGTAATGCAACGCCCGATGCGAGAAGAAAGGTCTTTATCTCCTTGGGCGACCGTTGGAAAAAAATGTACCTACTCTCCCTCAACTCGCCCCGCGTATTCACTTTCTCGAGCTCCTTTCCGATGCGTGATTGGAGGGCGTCTCTTCGTTTGAATGATGGGACGAACTAAGCCGCGGACAGGAAGGAGGAGGGAGACGAAGGAGCAGGAAGGGGGTGGAGGGGTAGGGAGGCGAGGTTTCTGGGGTCAAAAGGGTGTGTCTTGGCCGTGAGAGCTCACAGCTCCAACGAAACTCTCCTATCTTTCCCATTCCTCCCCAATCCACCGCCTCCCGCCGCCTTTTCTCCCTCCCTCACACTTTTAGATGGATGGGGCGCGAGTGTTTGGAGACCCCCATCTCCAGCCCAGCTCCCAACCCTCCCCTTCCCCTCACGGCGCTTCCTCCCTCCCCCTCAACCCTCCGCGCATGCAACCGACCACACGCGTACTCACGCTCAAACCTCGCAGGGAGTATTTTTTCCGCCATGAGGCTGAGGGAGAGTCATGTGGGAGGGGTGGCGGTTGCCCTGTCGAGGAGGTGTGGGGTGGGGGGTTGAGGACCTTTTTTTAGATGGGGGTCCTTAATATTCCTACTCTTTTTATGCAGTCCGTTTTTAAGGGATGTCGGAGCGTGGGGGGTGATCTACTAGGGATGTTCGTTTTTACCTTCACCCTGGAGGGTGGTTTTGGTGGAAGGAGTGTTGCCGCCTTTGGCCCCCAGGGATGCAGGCGAGGACGTTTGGCGCTCCGTCTCTCATGCAAGGAATAACGCAATGGTTCATGAATATGTATGTGACAGTAAATGATGCAGTTTTCTGTCTAACGAATCCGTCGGTGTTATGACAAAGTTAGGAATCGTTGCCACATTCGTAGACAATATTAATTCATTAATAATTATGGATAAACGCCGGCCTACGAGTATTTATTAATAATTGGTCTACTCTAATAAATGAATAGCTATTGACAATTTTAAAGGCAAGCTACCTATGCGGTTGCATGTGGAAGCTTGCAACATATAGTTATAATATATTGTAATATATGTTCTTAAAATTATATTTTCTTGAAATATGCCTAATATTATATTTTTCCGAAAGAATACTTATACTTATCTATGATTACGAGGAGATTGAAGCTAAAGATCCGTGGCCTATATTAAATATAACAACAGACTATACTTTATATTACAAGGAGTCATTAGATTCTCATGTCCAATAATCAACCTAATAACGTTTGTGCGGTCCATTTTTCTGATAAACCAAGACTTTTGTTAATACACCGAGTTTTAAAAATACCATAAATTAAGTAATATTTCAGTAAGATATATTACAAAATTACAGTATCTCAATATTTTTCCATGATATTCTTTTTAATTATGCCTAAATACAATTTTTTATGAATAAATAATGTTGAAATCATATATTTTTAGATATTTTATATGTGGTATATTGATTTTCTCAAGCCGTACTTTACTAGCCATTCTAAAAAAATATTACTGACCCTGTAGCATTAATCACTATTTTCATGCATTCGTATTCATCAATACTACCAACCTCAGGATGCTCAAGTGCGAGCTCATACTAAGTGTACCTATAAATCAATAAAATGAGATATGTGACCCTTAAGTCTCTATGCAAACAGTTTTGTTAATATTTAAATGTGTGTGAAACATTTTATCGTTCAGGTGAGAATATTCGTTAAATGAAAATTTTAGATGGTTCCTGCGTATATATCCAAATAATAGCCTCTGAATAATCTTAAAAATAAACATTTTGTTGAGCTAAGTTGAAACGCATATGGAATAATCTAGTCCTCTCATCATTACCGTTTTTTTTTGACACCCCGAAAATATTTCTTGAGTTTCTTATGCTTCTAGAACCAGCCTTTTTCTTGGTTTTATCTGCAAAAATATTTATACATTTTGTGTGGACCTTGTCAAATTTTAGGATTTGACTTCCTGCCATAAATTCTTCCACAACTTGCTTGTAAAATGGAAATTTAATGTTAAATCCGCACTATGAGAATTATTTACTCTTATATTATGTACTTGATTATATTGATTTAACTTTAAAGAGCATCATATGTTGCCACTAAGACCGTTTTTCCTACAATTACGTTGTGGTTGGTGTTTATTTAGAATTCTTTTTGATTATTGCCTGAATCCAGCTACTCATGCTCGCGAAATGATATTCATATATTTTTAAATATTATTCATTAACTTCTACCATTAAGTTGTTTTATGCTGGAAAGTATTTCGAGTTAGCCGAATACCCTCCGTCGTAGTTTCATTTCTAGTTTTTCATTTTCTATTTTCAACAAGGGTTCTGTGCTATACAGTTGATATTCTAGTCGGATTACGTATTGATGTAATCACAATATATTTCAAAGTACTTTGCAGTTAATGTACGCTGGAGAGAAGTCGAGTACTGTAGATAAGTCCAATTAAGAAAATGAATGCCTGCTCTTGATATCGCAATTTTGCAAATGGAAAATGTTCTCTGTGCATCAGTATGAGGGATCAGTAATGGGTGAGCTTTACATCAAACCAGCATGAGGAATGAATGGAATTTTGAAATATTGTGCACGTTTTTATTATATTTACTGAGGACATGCCAAGGTCTGTGCTACTTCGTGCAATGGTTTCGCGGTTTATAAATAAAATAACTTCCAAGCTATGTATCTGACGCACATAAAATATTATACACGCAGCATTCTATTAGATGGGCAATTTAAAAATTGGTATGTGTCTCATAATATATTGCAAGTGAACGATTACTGCCATATACTCCTATTTTTGTTTCAGTATTCTAAATTAGTAGCATTGTTATATTGGTCTATCTCATTAATTTCCTTGTTTTTTTTATGATTTCACTGTGCTTATGGGCAAAATTAATATTTGAGGAAAATTATACTTTAGTAAAAACCTTTATATTCCCTTAATTATACCTGAACAATGCGACAACAAGAATTGGAGCAAAGAGACATAAACTAGTGTAATCTCTGATTTGAAAGTGGTAATTTCAATGAGACTCGGTGAATTTTGGAGTATTTTACCTTTAATATCCTATTAAAATCGTCGTATCTATCCACATTCTCCCTTCGTTTAATCACGTGGTTGATTACAACAAGTTAAACCAAAAAAATGATTTTATATCGTCTGAGTATCGTATGACAATAAAAATATATTGAATGAAGTGCTGCTGCAATTTATAACATATTCAAAAAGTGCCGTTCCAACGTTTTTAGCTTATCTCTAGTCACACAGGCGAGGAAGCGGAAATATATCTTTTTGAAAATAACTTAATCGCGTTAAGCTTGCATCTAGCTGTAGTATTTGAATTCCTTATGCATAAAGTATAACGAATATTCCTCTGTCGACAAAGGTTCATGTAACTAATGAATTCATCGGACCTCCGCGGACCATGGGAACCAGTGCCTAAAAAATTCCGTTGCCCGCTAGGTGAAAAAATTTGCCACATCACCTGCCCGGTACGTGAAATTCCCACTAGCTTGTCCGAATAAGCTCTTGAGATGGAGATTTCTCGATGGCACAGTAGGACGGATTCGTTTGGAGGAGAGGGGTAGTGACATCGCCAAAAAATGCAGGCCTTAAAAAATGCTCCTTGGTCATGGGAAAAAAAATACTCTTGGCTATCTTGGCACCTGAGCCTGACCGAAGGGACAGCCAGGACTTTCTCAGGGCCGAGCATAACACTCATCCAATGCGTTTTCCTATGGAGCTTCCCTAGAAGGGCCGAGCGACATGGAGATCAAGGGAGAGCGTAATCTGAAGAGAAAATAAAGAATTGGAGATGCAAAAAGGGAGGGGAGTCCGAAGAGTTGCATCCCAAAGGGCAGGTATACGGACCATAGGGAAATTTTGCTCGCCTACCGGGGACGTGCTTGCACACCTGGGTGCGGTCGGTGAGGGCCATCGTTATGGGGCACCCATGGAAGGGAGGAAAGGCCCCTAGGAGTAGCGTCCCACGTGGGCAGGATGTAGGCATGCCCACCCCGTCCATAGTCCAGTGAGTAGGGAGGCAGGCAGGGTCGTCTCAGGGAGGGAATGGACCCATTTGCTAATGCATAAAAAAGACCCCTCCCGATAAAGCTCCCTGAAGGAGATCCTTTTTTATGCATATGCTTAGTCCTAATGTCGTATGTTTTATGCGCGGGCCCGTCCATACCCTCGTTGGGGGTAACAATTTTTTTCGCTCTCACTAGGTTGGTCCCCCTATATCCACTCTGCATGCCAGAATATGTATATTTTTTCCATGGGAAATTTTTTCCTAGTGGTCGCGGACAGTGTGGGACACGTTTGGGTCTACCCCCGGGTCCTCTGAGGGTGGGGCCGCGAGGGGATGCAGAAAGGTTTTTTTCATCCCGTCTGAGGTGGTGGGTGTGGTAGGGAACAAAGGGTTAGGGTGGAAGGGTTGAGTGCTAGGTAGGGGGGGTTTCTGGGATATCAGGGACATAGGGGTGGGTTCGGAATTAGCTATGGAAGATAGGAAGGTAGCGGAAGGGAGAGGATGGAGGGGGCTCCTTCCTAGCTTGGGTCATTGCAGCGCGGTGATCTGTCACGCAAAAACGGTGGCTGGATTTTTTTTGAATCGTAAGAGGGAGGAAGGCATGGGTAAGGAAATGAGGAGCGTCTGGGAAGGGTTGAGTGCGTGAGTCTCATTCCCCACAGGAGGTCATGGTCCTACCCCAACCAAACCCCGAATCTCCATGCCCCTTTAGCCCGCGTCCGTCCATTCGCCGCCCGTATTTTTTTTACACACAATAGCCATGTCCCTCCCCTTCCTCTAATTGGAAGGGGTACGCGAGTATTTTTTATTCCCAAGCTCGGTATAGGGGATGTCCAAAAGTCCCTTCCCACCGTTAACCCCTTCCCTTCGCTAGACTGTCTCCCATATTTTTTCTCTCGTTCATTCTTCCTTGAGGGGGTAAGGGTTTTTTATGCCGCCTTTGATGGACCATTTTTTTACCCTTTCGGCCACACCCTCGTTCCTATTTTGCCTTGATCTCCATACGGTGGTCTATGTCATGCTCTCAAGGCGAAAGAAGGCTCGTGGGATCTGCATGCTGTGTATGCCCTATGTAAAACCCCAACCGTGGGTGCTGACGTGGGATCGAGGGCCCTTGCGGCCGAGCCCAGAATAGTCCCTGAGTAAGATTGAGGATGTGCTAACTTAGTGAAGGTAGTGAGGTGAAAGGACATCGGAATTGGTTAGAGGAACTTCTTTAGCATTTTTGAAAGGGTTTTGAGCAGTCATTGTGGGTCTCACATCATTAAGATGCGAAGGAATCGCCCGTAGGCTTCTGAACTGGACAGGAAGGCTCTTTGTGAAGGACTACCGGAGGATATATCGGTTGGTAAGTTTGTCGCGAAAGGGAAAGAAACATTTTGAAATGGACACCCTAGTCACACTCTGTGTTATCTTGGTATTCGTATGCGAAAGCTTTCTTCTGTGCGAGAAATTCGATTCCACCCCATATTGTGACTTTGGATTGTAACGGTCGTAAAGATTGCGATTCATATTTCCGCTTCGGAGCAGGTAAATGGAATGGGTTAAAGAACTGTATATTTTCATTCAAATGAATACCTGAAATCTTGTAAAAGTTAGAAAGGAAAAAGGCAGAACCGCTTCCCCTTTGGCGGCGAGATTAATCCGGGAACCACTCGCGAGATTAACTGTATCTACTTTCATTCATTTCACTATCGATAAAATATGAAATGTTTGGATACAAAGTTGTCTTACTCTGTTGGTCGTAAATACGTAATCGGTATCAAAATTTCTATAAACTTTAGGTTAAGTTTGAAATCTGGGGATATTTCAGACATTTTTTATTGCTTAGTCCATCGATGGAAAAGTTTGATAGATTATTGAAAAGGCTTTCTAAACTAAGGTAAAATGCAACCACGGTGTCATGAGAATACTAAATATGAGACATATATTATGATGTATCTAGTACTTGTTGCACTCTATGCACTTTATTACATCCATACTCATATCGATGGAAAGTTTTTCAAAGCTAAATTTCCCTGTGCCTCGAGACTCAAATTTGTACCCGTAGAAGAAAATTATAAGGATTATGTAAATACTGTAAACCTTCACATATTGGCTCATCTACATCTACGTAATACCCTGCGTTCCACGGCGAGGGTGTGTGGCTGTGGGTGGATATCATAAAAAATCACGTTAAGGCAAGAGTATTAGTTGATAGAGGACGAAGTAGAGGGGAAGAATTGCTGTGCGTTTGAAAATGAGTTCCAGTGTAAAATGCTGCCGGAAAAATCCATTGACTACTTGCCCTAGAAATCCATTGAGATCAGCGTCACAGCGTCGAAGGATAGGGGCCGGCTCGGAAATGCAGAAAGGGTAAAGGAGGGGTCCGTATAGACCTTGGTTTGAGGGAGGTAGAACGGAATGTAAATGGCGGGTGAAAGCGTCATGGTAAGGGTGGGTCAGGTGAGGGCCTTTGTGTTCAGGGTGCCCCAATGGGGTCTGAGAAAATATTCAGGAAGAAGGACACGGAAACCCATAGGGACATCATCGCGTGATTCTGTACTTGAATGGACTGAGGAGTTGTGCTATCGGTAAATTTCCGCTCCCATTCCAAGGACATTGGATTTGGTTCTCAATAGGTTGAGGGAAAGGGTAAGCAAAGTGAAGAATCATTCCCATGCTCCGATAAAAGATGATGGTAGCCTTGGTTTGGTTCCGATGCTCACTCCATGAGTCTGAAGGGCTTGAAAGACGTGAGACGCAAGGGCAGCTGTTTTTCTCTTGGGAACAGGAGACAAAATGATTTTTCGGATTAATAGGAAGATATTGATCCTTTTGGTGAGTCTTTAAGATAAATCGCAGAAGATCAAAATTCGGCATAAAATCAAGTAAGGATTCATGAAAGCCTAATAACTATGTATGATATAAACTGCACACCACATTCTTCTCTCTCTGCCATCTTGAAATATCTACGGATGGAAACTTCTTCGCTTAAAAGTTACGGAATTTATTGTGGATTAATGCTATTAAAATTGAAGTGATTTATAATATTGGCATTACACAAGTGGAACGTAAAAATTCTGGCTTGAGAATATTTGAATACTGTTATCTATGGACGAATCGCATACATTACCTTCCTAATAATCAACATTAAAAAGAATAGATTGGCATATTCAACATCCTTTCTTCAGCATCATCTTTATCCGTTAATGGTTAATTTTAGTCAATCCATTTTTAGTTACCCAAGTGAGGGGCCTTAAACTCTTTCAATTTACAAATAATTGTAATAACTACCTCCTAAAAATAACTACCTTGAGGTGGAAATTTTATCTAAGGGATCAAAAAGTTGTAGGTACGTATGTTCATCTTGGGGGAAAACAAGGAAAAACTAGAATCAAATTCTATGACGACTAATATTATTTTGATTCTCTGATTTTGAAATTCATCAATAGAAACTTTCATTTTCAAGTAAAAATGAAATTAAAGTAAAAATGGAAGTTATCAATTAAGCTACCTCTCCAATGTTCCTTTCTCTGGTGGGCCTTCTCCCAAAGGAATCTGCATCACGGCAAATCAGATAGATCCTGGGACTGAAACATGGAATTCAGTCAGTTGCATAAAGCTACTGCCTTCTGCTACTCTCCCTCATCCAAATCCCTCCCTCGTCCCTCATCAAATATACTTTTGTCAAAAAAAATTGTCTTGGAAAGGCATGGAAGAATAATAGTGCACAATAAACCATTTTTGATGCCATTTTTCGGGTAAAACGTGATTAGCCTAATTTTTCTTGAAACATTATTTTTTTGATATCCAGAGCGTGAAAGATTCTCTGCCAAATGAATAACTTTATCATATGAAGCAGATGGAAACGTGTAACCCCAACGCCGTCACTTAAGTCCACCTGGAAATGCTAAGCAGAACATTTTTTTAAGGACATTCTATGAGCGGTTGCGTCTGGACAGGAAAACTTTTGTGGGCTGCAATGATCTCGGCGTTCGCTGACGCTAGCGTAGATAGCTACGGTTGAAAAGAATGAAAGATAAGGAGCTGATTCAAAGAGCGGGTTAACCATTAAGAGCTATGTAATGAACAAAGAAAAACAGCGGGAAAGGAATAAAAAATCGAAAGCGGCTGGGCAACTGTAAAGAGAACCCCTGAACCTTACTTCGCCCGACGTCTGTCCAGTTTTTTTCCGGCGTGCCAGAAGAAAAATTTTTTGATGCAACTTTTTCTATGTCCTCCTACCGGAAATCATGGTGATGGCGAGCTAGGCAGGGAGCCCGGCGTATGACCCTGGCAACGAGGCAGGATCCGCTCTAAAACAAAAAAGGGGTCAATTTTTTGTTGGCCACTCTCTAACCCATTTCTTACAAGGGTGGGTGTTTCCCTTGGTCCTCAAGGTAGGATAATTTGAATGGTGCCTAACTTGCCTCACGGGATAGAGACGAAAGTCCTGTGTGGCTTAAATCCTGGACCCGGGGACAGATGCAACAAAGTTTTTGCACCTCGCCGGGACGAAGGACAAAAAAATCTCACCCACGGAAGAACACTGGAATCAAACAAGAGCGAGGTGGGCAGGAGAAAAAAACATATATATGCTGTAGGGTCAGGGGAGTGGTGCGGTGGAAAAAACTAGCGCGGTGATATAAAGGCCGTCCGGAATTAAGTGAGGAGAAAAAATTGGGGTGGGGGGAGGGCAGTATAAAAAACAAAGGATTGATGTACGCGAACCGTGGCGATGGGAGAGTGCTAGAGGTTATGCTGAGAGTTTGTGTAGGTAATCTTATGGAGAGAGGACGGGACGACAGAAAGAGAAGGTGGGTGTACGGAGGGAGGGCTAAGAATCCCGCATTGTGCCGCGGTAAATATGTCGGCCGTTTGCATTGCCTACTCCTCTAAGGAATGGTATGCATGGGGAATGAATGGGATGCAGGGAAAAGGGAGTTGGTAGGAGGGTAGGTGGGTGGCTGGGTTGGTTTGTTGGTTGTGTTGGAGACGGGTGTGTTTTGCAGTTGTGATGAAGCGCAGAGGGGACTCGGGTGAGATGGATTGTCACCGTCGGAGAGAGCGCGTTGTTTGCCCGGCGGCTGTGTATTCGATACGCACGCTGTGCCTGCATTGGCTTCGCCCACTCGATGACGGATGTGTCGCTACTGATGAATTAATTGTGTTTCCTCGTTTAGTTGTGATTGTCTCCAATACTACGGCAGTTATTTTAACGTTTAAGCTTTCCTTTTATGATCCGCCGCGTGCCTAGCACGCGTCTTGCACTTCCCTCCGTAAAAAGTACAACTTTTGCCTATTTTTCATCCCTTAAACACCTTTTTGTATGCGATTCGCTGTTTGATAAATTGTGTGATACCTTAGCCTGGTTGGTGTATTGTTTAGAGTACTGGGCTCTCATCTAAAGGGCCCGGGTTCGAATTTCGTGAGTGGAGGATGTATACAATTGGTAAACCGGCCCCTACTTTAGTGTTTTCTGGAGAACATTTCAGTACAGTACTCCGTCCGTCGGATGGGACGTTAAGCACGGTCGCCTTGGTGCCTTTTCTTTAAGAGCACATGCTAATGCTCTCCGAGGCCGAGTTTCTCTCCACTCTTACTCCTTTCCTTTCCATTCCCATTATTGTACCTTTGCTCCCGGTCTGAAGCGACTATTAATACGTATACAGACTTGATAGCACATCAGTTATCTGATTTTATATTTACGCTTATCTTTGTGGAGTGAAACACTTAAATTTTTATGACGGTAATAGTTGGTACTCACCAAATAGTCGAGGCAGGTGATAAAGAAATTGATATCGATTGGTAAAATTTATTAATATATTATTTCCATGGTCAGAAAAAAAGTTGTCATCTTCGGATATGCGTGCAGATTTGATCTTAAGTGGAAATGTCTACCTAGATAAAATTATAGAATTCTTTGGGTTTTGTAAAATCATTATCTTTTTAGGAACTGCACGAATGTCCATTCTGAGCATAGTAGAAGCTCTGGACAAATAAGATCCACTATTACACTCAAATTTTCGATCTGACTGTCTTGTATGTGATTTAAGCTAAATGTGCTATTTACTACTTTCATGAGAAGGCTTTGTTATAAGCTGAGTGATGTGCGCATAACAATTTTGAATATTTGAATCATTGAACTATTTTTTTTTCTTTTCACTTCCAATACATATCCAATTTTCTAAATATAGCATACAATTCACATAGTTTAGAATTTTTATTCAAGAATCCCATTATCCTTCGTGAGGAATAGTCAGAAGTCTTTAACATAGAGTCGTACACACGTGGGACGTTTTCAACTCGCAACATATCGACGATGCTACGCTGGTATTGATGCGTTAAACTAATTTCATTTTAGAGAACTTTTATCTTATGACCTTTATACTAAACTTGTTATTGCTAATGCTAAAAAATGTCGAGTTTTAAATAATCTGCTAATCTTATTTATTCCACTAGTAGCCGTTCAATTACTCATTCTCTAAATTCTAGAATTATCACTCAAGAGGAGTAAGTAATACCCGTGATATATTTACTCGGTCGCTGCAATCAATGGTGTCCATCTTTATTTTAGCGTGATAAGTTTCTTGAGTGTAGAATTCTTTGCTGCATTATTGTCGCCCAACCACGCGTAGATCTCTCGTTTGATGTCAGGACCCGCGCACGTATGGAAATGCCTTTCTGCCGATATCCACTCCTCAGCACGATACTAACCGCCGTGAAGCAATCAACCGCGCCGTCTTTATATTATGCATGCAGGGAGGAGGTGAACGCTTCGAGGGTTGGCAAAGCGGAGTAATACAGGGTGGGGGGGATACTCTCGGCGGTTAGGGAGTCTGGAATGGGTCGGTGTCGAGAGCTTGTCCTCGACTCTTCTCCTATCTCATGTCACCAAACATCGACTCCGTATCTTTACCTTCACCCTTAGTCCCCTTGCCCGTCGGTCGGTCACCCGAATATGTGGACTATCTATCGCTCTACTCTCTGATAGGTTATTGAGTGTGACCCCATCTCCCGCTTCCTTCGCAAATCCTCCCGAGAAATATGATTTGGACCGAGGATAGGAGTTCGTTGAGTTTTTTGTTTATGCATTTAGGGTGGGCTTTCTTTCGGGAACGGCGATAATGCCCCGGGGAATAGGACAGGCGTTGCCATTCGGTGCCTTTGATCATCTCCACCGCTCATATTCTCTCGCTTACATTACGTCTAGGAGGAGTCTTTCGGAGGACGACGTGAAAATTGTGATGGCACGGTTGGCAGGAGGGAAATGAAAGGTGTGGGCGTTAGTTGCAACGTTTGGGCAAGCGAAGTGGGGAATTGATTTTTTTTGGGCCCTCTCCTCCATTCTCCGTTTCATCATCAATCGGGGATGTCTTTGTTTTGCGTCTGAAGATTCAGATAAGTTATGCGAGGTGATGGAATGGACCCAGGTGGGGACCAAATGACGGTATGAAATAAAATCAAAAGACAGATGGAGACTGGTGGTTATGAGAAGGATTTCGAATGGCGATTTGCATTTATTGGCACAATTTCCAGTTGCTGTAGCTGGGTCGAGTAAGGATGAAGGGTCTGAGGGTAAAGGGTGAGTAAGAGAAAGAGAGTAGCGTACACGAATATTTTTTTTCATCAACCGAGGTGGTGGTTTTCCTGGAATGATGATGATGTCGACGTGGCGTGATGAGGATATAACGAGCGGCGATGATCGGGGCGATGAGGGAGAACGAAAAGCTGGTGAATAACTTAAGCCCTATCCTCCTCCACTTCAGTTCCGATGGGGTAGAGTGAATGTGGGCCGCAATTAAACTTATGAGTGATCGACATGGCGACCAATTCTCACTCTTATCAGGCCGCTAAACCTTCATTATATTCACATAGGATAGAAACATTTATTCTTAATTGCGAGTAATGACTCCATTCATTAGTGGACTGGATTAGCTCGGTATTCATTATCTTTCTTACGAAATGCATTTCATCATTTTGAGTCTAAATGCGTGTGAAACGATAATTATTTAAAATTTTCAGTTTTCATAATATTTTCAATACGTTTTATATTTTCTTTATTAAATTTTTTGTGGTCCGTAGGTTTACTATGTTAAGTTTGCGATTACTATTTCCACTCATTGATGTTTCTTTAGCCTTGGCTGAGGGAGGAAATCGAAATTCATCACGAAACATTTTCCACTGGCTAGTAGTGCTATGTCTACATCTACTTGTCTATAACATCCTGTACGTCACCGCAATGGTGTACGGCGGGTGGTGAACCAGCACCAATCACGTATCAGTAATGAGAAACCCAGTTTTTTGTCAGTGAACATGAAGTGGAAAATGTAGTGTGTGTATATCATTTCATCTTTTGTGAGTATCTCTGGAGATACACTGATAGCAATTAAGTTATATGCCAGAAAGTCATCACACAACTGTTTTCCTGGAGAAAATTGAATTAGAAACATATCTATGCTAAAAACATTTTTCTCGTATCACAGTATGAGGTAAGTTCACACACACATATTCTTCCACTCTTACTAGCATGGGAATTTGTTTCTCAGAAAAGCAATAAACAATATGCCTTTTTTATCTCCACCTTGACAATACTTCGGGAATTCCCGTTCTTTGTAGATATTACTCTCTTATTTTGATGTTTAATTTTTGTAAAACTTTTCTTGAATTAGATGTAATTGTTTTCATAAAAGACAAAACGGGGATACGAGGACAGGAGGCATGAAGGAGCCTTGCAGGGGTGGGATTTTGGGGCGTGAGGCTTTAGCCGCTGGGTGGCCAGGGACACCGAGTTACCCTCTTCGTGGGAGAGAGGAAGCGGGCGATATTGTGACTGATGAAGGGAGAGTGTTGCGGGGGAGTGGTGCTCATTGTAGGTTTTGGAGGGGGCGTAGTGGAAGGTGTCGGCGGGGGCCGCCAGAAGCCGTGGGGAGCGAGGCCTCTGTTAGAGTTAGAGCGAGTTGGGATGGGAGGGCGCGGACACGGGATATGAGGGGCGAGCAGTGGCGACAGGAAATCAGCGTATGTGAGGACCGCGACGGGAGAGAGCTGGGGCTCTGGCGTGGGGGAGAGAAAGGGGATTCAGGAGCGCAGTGGATGATCGTTCTTCTTCGGGAAAAAAGGGCATGGCGGGTAAGGGGAAGGGGGGAGGGAATCGGTTACGGTCGTATGGGAGAGATGGAGGGAGGGAAGGGGGTGGGGAAGCACCATTATTGGTCACCCTTCGGCGGCCCCGCTTCGCCTCCCGCGCGGCGGTGGATTGGGTCGCAGTCCCCCTAGAGGTCCCTGCCTCCTCCTGCGGGCGACATCCCATCCTTGTCCCTCGAAGCCCCTCCATTCCTGCCCCCATCCTTCCCTGAATTGAGCCATTTGCATGTATAGGGGAGGAACGGTAGGATTATCTGAACGGTGCAGTGGGAGAACCATCGTTAGATTAAATCATTCTTTAAATAGCCGTCACGATACGAAATATACAGAGGTGGTACGATAGTTAGTCACGCGAGAATCCCCCATGAAGGGATTATAGAATTTGATCGGGGCTGTAGAGAGAAATTTATCTATTGACTTTCGGGCTTGCTAAACGCTTTTTATATTGAATTTTTTTTTTCGTATCTGTATCCAAAAGTAATGCAACTTTGTATGTGTCTGGGCAAATTTTAGTGGTATTTCCGCATGATTATTGCTAGTAAATTAGCATTCTATGATCAAGCATTGTACTTCCCTAGAAATATTACATCTCACGTTGAAAGTGTGCTAGATTGTTTATCGTGCAATAAAGATTTCCGGTCTTACTCTTTTGCGAGCAATGAGGAGCCAAATGAAAAAAATATGCTAAAAAGACACCAGTAATGATAATACCATTTGTCTCCGTAAATCCACATTCAGCATTGTAATATGCTTTCGCGGATTCTCAACTTTTTAAATCTCTTGAGAGTTAAAAAAATTGATGTATGTTGACGTCTTCTTGTAGCCATGGTCATAGAGTATTCGTTTTTTTCCCTTCTGTGTGCTGGATTAGAGAGGAGAATATTATAAGCCAACTTACTTTATGGTAAATGCTGCACAATTAACAACGAACCATTTATTTTACTAGGGAAATGGTAAAGTTTTGTTAGTTCTTGACTTAAATACAGAAATAAGTCAGAAAATGATAAAAATACAGCATATCAGCATTATCGGATATTGTAATGTTGATTTCTTGCTTTGATACATTAACAAAATAAAAAATGTTGGTATTTCAGTGTGAGCTATTCAACAGTTAGAAAGAATTGGTTTTGGAAATTATTCATGAATACGATACCTTATTGCTGTTAATTCTTCATTTCACCCTTCTTATATTTTCCAAGGCTAAAAGAGTGAAATCATAGCTGCTTTTCTATAATTTTTCTGACTACATTTGAAGAAATGAGGCCTCCTGGAACTCTTTGAAAATCTCCTTTTCCCTCTTTCAGAATAATGGTGCTTGTGGTTTTGGGCTAAACTATATTGAATTTGGAAATGAGTAATTTAAAATGGTGATCACTTACGCTCAAGACAATAATAGTTCTGCCTCGGACAAACGTAGCAACATTTTGAGAACGATTCCAGTAAATGGAATCCATATGATGCAGGTTTGATTCTGGAATTGAATTACAAAGAAGATAGGGGAGATTAGCTAAAGATAGTTATGATAATTGCGTTAGTATTCCTACATTACACTTCAGACTACGAGCGACTCTTTAAACTCAATATTTTCCGTGAATTCGGAGCCTATTTCCCGGACAACATAATAAAACATTTTGTGGACGGGAATGAGACATAATTTACGGTCGCTTTGATCACGAAAACAAGATTAGGAGTTTTCTGCACCGTAGGAACTGATATAATATGTCTTTTTTCCAGCAACTGCAGGAATTGTAAGAGACATCCTAGCAATTTAATAGCCTGTTGCATATATTAGTATTGTAGCTAGCAGCGTTCCTGAATTATGCAGAACTATTAATGTCTTCACCATAAGTATTCACCATTATAAATTACTCTTTTCCAAATTCAGTATAGTTTAGCCACAAATCACAAGCACTATTATTCTGAAAGAGGAAAAAGGAGATTTTTAAAGAGTTCCAGGAGGACTCTTTTCTTCAAATGTAGTCAGAAAAATTATAGAAAAACAGCTATCATTTCACTCTTTAAGCCTTGTAAAATATAAGAAGGGTGAAATAAAGAATTAAAAATAATAAGGCATCATATGGATGAATAATTTCCAAATTCCAATTTTCAATACGATTAGCAAGAAAATATGTCATATTTTCATGCTAATCGTAGTGAATGTTCTTGCACTATAATATGAGTTTATGCCTTCCTAATTTCTTAACTTTTAATACCAATCATTGAGGTATTGTTCCTCAAATAATTTCAGTGAAAACATTTTAGTTATTTGTGCATTGTGTATGCCCGGATACAGCACCTATTGAGTACCCTGGAGATTGCGGGTGGTGTACTTTAGATAAGTAGATGTGCATGGAATCCGTCGGTAAACTAAAATTGCAGTTTTATATATTGAAAATTTTAAATTTGAAAATTGAAAATGAGGCTAGCCCTAGTAGTCTTTATTCTTCAGATATTCTTTTCAATAAAATTGAAATGCTTCTTTACCATGACGTCTACATCTACGTGTCACCTTTTGACACGTAGATGTAGGCAGGTGTCAGAGTACTATTCATTAAATGACGTTATGCAGAAAAACATTATTTTCAGTTTTCTTTATTCCATGTTTTTGTCACGGCAAAAGTATTTTGATCTCTTTTCCGTATTTATTTATTAAACTCGTAGGGCAACTATGATTGGATAAAGTTGATTAGAATTAAATGCTACATTGTTGGTAGGAAATTAGATTGTCAAAACATTGTCCATTGAGAGAAGAAAACTGTCATTAAATGTGGATTTACACCTAAAATGGAGGAAAATAAGGATACATGAAATACAAGTATATATGATCTCCTCCATGCCTATATCGAGCATACATTAGTAATCTTTCAAGATTGAGTAAGCACGGAGAAATATTTTGCGACGAATTGGTTGCCATGGCAGAGACTAGCAAATCTAAAAAAGATGCAGTTTGACTAGGAAGATTTTTGATGAAATATCATGTTAGAGTTCAAAAACCATTCTCTCAGCTGAGTAGTGCAAGGCACATTGATTACTTTGATTGATTTAAATTTAAATTGGCTGTGGAAAGAAAATAAAGAAATGAAAACATTTAGTTACTTGGGATGCTGAATATTCAGTTGTAGGATAGGCAAGGAATCATCGTAACAATGACTCAATCGGGGAAATATCATTCTGGAGTGAACATCCACGGAGAAACAATCAGTATGCTATGATTCGCTGATGACATAGCTCTCATAGCAGAGACAGAGAAACAGCTGAATAAGATGCTAACAATCATGGAAAGGGCAATGGCCGTACATCAGCTGAAGATCAATAAGAATGAAACTAAGATATTGGTGTGCAGCAAGAGAGAGGAGGCCAAAACTAACGTTATACTAGGAAAGCAGAAACTGGAAGAGGTGAAAGAGTTCTGTTACCTGGGAAGCAGAGTAACCAACGATGGACGAATCAAGAAAAAAATAGTGAGTAGAATAGCCCAGGCCAAGAGGGCATTCTATCAAAAAAAGAATCTACTTACAGCTGGAGATACAAGCTTGGTAGTAAGGAAGCAATTCATTAGAACGTATATCTGGAGCATGTTTCTTTACGGCAGTGAAGCATGAACGATGACAGCAGCGGAGAAGAAAAGGGTGGAAGCATTGGAAATATGGTGCTATCGAAGAATGATGAAGATAAAATGGATCGACTTAGTGACAAATGAAGAAGTCATAAGAAGAGTGGGAGAAAAGAGAAGTCTGTTGAAAACTATAAAAAGAAGAGGGGACAACTTAATCGGTCACATCTTAAGACACGATGGCCTGATGAAGACAATCGTCGAAGGAAAAGTGAACGGGAAGAAAGGAAAAGGCAGACCTCGTATGAGTTACATAGAACAGGTCGTAAAGGACGTGAAAGAGAGGAACTACGTTAATATGAAGTGGTTGGCCTATAGAAGAATCGAGTGGAAGCTGTGTCAAACCAATCCTAGGATTGTTGACCCTTGATTATGATGACCCTAAGTGAATCATTTTTAAAATATGTTGTCATGAAGTCTACTGTGTACACCAGAGGATCTACTGCTAGGAAGAACAAAAATAATATTTATATATCAAGTAACCTCGAAAGCAAAAAAGGAAGCTACTACTTTAAAAAATTTAGCTAGGTGTGTGAACCAGTTGAGAGTGCGTAAACTCATTCTTAAATTAGGTGGCCAATGACGATAGTCAGGTATGCCGTGTTGAGAACTAGGAAAGCGTCTGACTTTATGGTTACAATCTATTTAAATCTTAGTAATCATTTAAATATTACATACATTTGAATATTACCTACCTAATTCGATAGAACTGATTTAGGTTCAAGCCTCAAGTAATCAGTGCGCTGCTATTCATTTCCAAGGTGAATCATTGAAATAGGTACCTTAAGTTATTACCATAGCTTTTATTTTGTTACTAGATATTTAGGACCATTAGTGATTAATTGTATATTTTATTTACTATATTTACGTACATTAATACTTATTATTTCTATAAAAATTCTCCACTTAAATGAGTATTAAGGAGAATATTTAAACAGTGACGGTTAATTTAATCTTTAACCTGGCGTTCGTAAAATCCAAATCGTTCAAATCCTCAAAAATTTTAGCCATGGTGTGCAAAACATATTGCTCTATGTTATTTGAACGCGTGACGGTTCATGCCCAGTGGTGCAATCGATAAAATTAAACGGAAAAGACTTTTCTGAGAATTAATCGCCGGCTCCCCTCGGAGCGGTCGTCGGTTGTTTGACCAATTCAGCGACCATTTTGAATAGATAGGAACATATCCTTCCGTTTTAGTGTTTCGTAATCTGCTGCTTAAAAAGGGGAAGGGGGATTGTGGATGACGAATCGCGATGAGCGGGATGCCGAAGCGGGCAAAGGGTAAGAGGCGTAATGTGCGTGGATGTGGAGCGCGCCGAAGAGTAGAGTGGGTGATTGCGGGTCGGACGCGGGCGGCGGGAGGGGGCCTGGGATATCGGCGCGGGGGCGCGGGGTGGTCGTGGACATCAAGGAATACGTATTTATTTTTTTCATGCGCTAAAGTGGCTGCGGTGGCTGAGTAAAAGGGCCCTCGGCGTACGCATGGTGGTGGTGGGAGAAAAAAAAATAGAGCGGAGCTTCGCGTGGAAGGAATGACACGGCGGGGGAAAGGGGGAATGGAGGCAGGAGGATCTGACCGGGGATTTCCTGCACTCAAACAGTTGCGCCGCGATATATATGCTCACTTTTCCCGGTCACACGAATAGCGTTTGAAGTGTTGCGGGAATAGGAAAGGCGGAGGCATAAGGGGACAGGAAGAGTGGCGGGCAAAGATGAGGAAGGGTATTCGGGGTGTATGGAAGAGGGAGGGAGAGATTTGGGAAATCGTGGGGTGGTGTGGCTGTGTGTATTAAATGGAGGAGAAGGAAGGGAGTCCGTGCGGCTAGCCTCCCTTGCCTCTCCCAAACTCTCTTCCCCCACTCTACGAATCGTCCACCTCTCGGTCTTTTTTTCGGCTAGCTCCTCTCTCTAGGGGCAGCCAGCCGGCAGGGTGGCATACCCTGTAGTCCCCAATCTCCCTGAACACACAAGCTCTAGGGGTTCTCAGTCCCCCTTTTCTCCCGGGCGGCCGTTTTTGGTGAAGAATGAATGCGGTTCCCGAGTGCATTTCGTCTTTTTATAATACTCTCAGTTGATTTGAGTAGGACCAAAGCGCAGGATGACTTTCCACTTTTCCGCATGCATGACGTTCATCTAGTTACGTTTATCAGTTTACTTACTGATGTTGGTGGGAATACGCATGTACATGCATCGAAGATTTTATTGGTTAAGAGTTTGCAGTAAATATTCCTTGTTGTTTGCCGCTTCTTTGGGCCGATAGTGACCAATGTTACACACACAGTGACACACACAAAAGTAAGTCACCAAGTGACCAACAGGCGCTAAAATAAGTTCTTAGTTGTCACGTGTATGTATGATCCTAACATTTTGATATCATACCTATGAGGATTGAAATTCTTTGAATGAAGAAGGCCTTCTCTCCATGTGATTTAAAGAGTGTTTCCGTACACAGATACTATTTATGGTGAATATTCACTGAGAGATAGAGATCGAAGAATAAAATTTATTAGCAATGGAATTAAGTATTAAGGTATCCCAACTGCAAAAATTGCATCCCTCCATCTAAACTAATTGAATAGTCAGTCAGAGCGATGATTTAACAATCGTTAAGCAAACATTAGCAAAAATTAATAAATAGAATAAAGCTAATGCGCATTTATAAGTCGGGATAATAAATGGCTTAGAGGCATGAGGGATCAGATATCTTCCTAAAGAACGGTTTGAGGGTTTATTCGAAAAATAGCTTTGTGGTATCCTAATGTTCTAAATATTGTTGTTATTGAATTCATGGTTTTAATTATTACTATACTTTTGCTTTAAAATTCAACGTAACTATTTTTCGGCGTGTTGCTGTAAGTTTACTCGAATTGATTTTAACTTTTTCTTTGCTCTTGTTCCCAACTTTGTTCATTGTGTCTCTCTGTTGTAGATTTTCTATCCTGTGTGCGGCCGTAGGAAGTATTATTACGATGGCGTTATGAAGTTACTTTATTGATTTTTCACTTTCTACGTTTAATGGTCTACTCGGAGGATGAAAATATAGTTAACAGTAGACTTCAATTTATGCTAAGCGCAAAGACAGTAGAGTTTCGAATGCTTATGGTATCTGATGGATGGTTCCTTTTCCTGTTGTTCATAAGATGCTCCATATAGTTCTTATTTCCCTGTACAATATAGAAATTTATCTTTAAAATAATATCAATATTTCTAAATTTCCCGTCGCTTGCCATTTTTCCTTACTTGGACTGCGTACTTAGTTGCGTTCAATTAAGGATATTGTTGTAATTCATCTTTAATATTATTTTAGCGAATCAGTGGTATTGTGCGAAATTCGTGGAAACGTTCCATCATAGAATACCAAGAGGCGACTTTAAGTTCACCTTGACCAAGTCACCTTTTGTTATTTTATAACCTATTTTTATGTGTAGGCGATTAGGATATATGCATAACTCGTTTCCCTCTCGTGTTTCTCCCGGTCCGAAGTTGATTTCCGTGATAGATGGCAAATGTTTCATTTTTTATGTTTACGACTCTCTTGGTTCTCGTTTCATCGACCCTCAAAAGCATCAGTTTTGCACGTTTTCATAATCGGATCAATACTAACCCACATAATCCAATTTCCTGTTGTCCACCGGTGTCACCCCGAGCCTATTATGGCGTCTTTTTTATCGCTACCATTCAAAGGGACTACTATACGCTTGCGTTCGACGTCATGTACATTCCATGGGGATTATTGGGTGTCCGTAGACGTCTCTTTTCGAATCTTCTCGAAGAAATTCAATCTTACGCTTATACCTCATATCATGCCGTAAAATATTTTCTCCCTCGCATCCAATATTTATGTATTGTTGTGAATGTAGATGAACTGAATTTCCATGTAATTAAAAATAGAATTTATATAAAAGATTATTTCCTAGTTATCACTTTAATTGAGCACACTGAGAATATCTTAAAATACAGTTTGAATTTTATTTCACCAATTGCATTTATTGACATGAATATTAAAAATTATTTTAGGTTCCCCTCATACTAAGGAAATCATTCTTCGAAATAATTATGTCGTATATTTGATTTTCCCTCAATTGTCATGTGAATGAAAATTATTTTTTTGCAAGATTGAAGTTAAATATTAAGCTATCACATATAAATGTAAAGATTGGTAGATGAAAACTCTGCATAGGTGCTCTTATTATTGAAAATATTTTATCCGTTAGACAAAAAACTGAAAATATAACAATTGTGCCAGTCTCTAAGATAATAAATAGTAACCATGGCTGTTTTTAAGAATCTATGATCGGAGGTTGGAAGAGTAGTTGATACCTTAAACGTGCTGTTTTTTTGACTTGTTAAATATATCATTTGAAGAGTTTTACGTATCTCATTTGCTGAAAGCGATTTCAACATTTAATAAACTGTTACTTTTCTCGAAGGCGTTCGCCTATATTCTACTACGAATTAAAATAGAGCCAGACAGACTTGGAAAAAAGCGTAATCTACTTCACTCCGCTCCGATCGTGCTGAATCCTTCCGTGATGAAGGTATTCTTTTTATTCCCTCGTACCACCAGCCCTCAGACACACAATCGACCCACCCCGAAAAATCCTCCATTTAAAAGGGTTTGGTCCACTCGGTAGGGGTGGGCAGCTGACCGAAAAACGTTGAGGGTGAGGTTTTTTTCGAGAGGGTGAATTGAGGCGACGATGAGAGGGTTATATTGGCGTCGCACGGGGCGGGCGGGGGCGTCAAGGGTCACCGTCTGGGTCCCCTGCGGTGCGTACGGGTCGGATGCTGCCCTCTGCGGGGAGAGAATGGATTGAGAGGGATGAGAGTGAGGGGGAGTTTATCCAGTGAAAAAAAAATGATAGGACGGGGGAGGGAGGTTGGGATAGCCGAGAGAGAAGGGGAGAGGGGATGGATCGCCCATACAGGAAGAGGCAATCATTGGACCCTCTCCCTCTTTCTCCCCTCATACCCTTCCCCCACCGCACCCAAACCCCACTCTCACGCATCAGGAGCCTCACACTCATCCCGCCCACCAACCCTTCTATTCTTCTTTCGGAGAAAAAATATTTTCGGTAAAATTTCTGCGTTCATTGTTTTCCTTTTATGCATTTGGGGTCCGTCGTTCGACGCAGATACTCCACTCTCCCACCCTGCTTCATCATACTCTTCCCTCGGGACCCGAAGGGAGACGAGAGGTCGGTGGTGTCCGTGTAACGCGACACCGGCCCAATCACCTTATATGCTTGGAGGGGCGGGTGCGACGGTCTGGCTCCTACAAAGCGCACGGCCAACGTGGCATCCGTTTTTTACTGTCCATTACTTTTTTTCCCCCTAGTCCAACGCTCCTTATTTTTTGCAAGGCTTCGTGGTGTTGCGCTCTTTATATGACGTCCTTTGTATGGTCATGGAATAAGATTGAAACTAAGGGAGTGTCGTTCCTCATGGAGGCTGGCTTGGAGCCGAATAACTTAAGAATACATGGTTATCTTTGCTTTACTTAAAGCTTTGCTATCACTTTTTCTCCTTTTTGGTTTCCCTTGGCGGAAATATCGAGTTTTTGGCAATTTTTTTCCGTCATTATTTTTAATTTTCTCCTCTTATAAATTCCGGGCCAGCGAGCGCACTATGTAGAATTAAATAATATTTATTCCCTTGGTCTAGGTATATGTAACCTAAGTTAATTTAGAACCTTTATATTGCAATACTATGACGTGTTTTCGTTGTTAGCTTTCGCTCGTGACTACTAGTAGAGTAGTAGTACAAGACTTTTTTAGTAGATGGTACTCCACACATGTAAATATTGTTTAATTTCTTATTTTTCCCTAACTGCTCTATCTGACACACTTTCCGATGCAATATATACAATATCGTAGGGGGAACCATATCATCATAGGGGGAAATGCGTGATAGAAGTCTTGTTTAATATTTTTTGATGTCATGTCTGCCACTGGTATGGTATGACTGGTGTGATATTTGTAGATTTACCGGTGAGAATGTCGGAAAAAGTTTTACCATGATGGAGATCACCTCGTAAGCATTTTAATTCTTTAGATAATTGCTCTTGAAATCACACATTTTCTGTGCTCCTTATAACTTTGTAAATTATTAACGGTGCCGGTACATTTAATGCTTACATCTTGTGCATCTACATCTACGCAATGCCGTGCAAGCCCCCGCGAGGGTATGTGACAGGGGGTGAAAATCATCAAACATTCACTATTGACATGTAAACAGGCTACTGCTTGGAAACATGCTAGGTAATAGGGTCAAATACAGCTAGATGCTTAGTATCCACATAGTAAAAAAGGGATTGGTTGTAGTCTGGTTATGACAAAGTTGAATCCCATTCACTCCCTGGAGGTGATAGCATTATTTTAAAAAGAGGATTGTCTCAGATTTCACATTTAATATATTCCAATTTCTAAGAATTAAAAAAAAATACTCATCCAGGAACTCTCTTATGGGTGTACTGTATTATATTTTTATGCTCATTTTGATGGTAAATAATTGAATACTATATTACCTGTATCAATGATTGATTTTAGGAAGCTATAAAGTGTCTTATCCGGTGACAACGTTCATTTTCAGTAATTGATTCCGTGGGTTTTCTGTCAAATTGCCCCTGGAGTCTGTAGAAATTTGCAATCGAGGATTCTTTTACAGCAAATATCTCCGTTGAAAATCAATCATTCTTGATTTTATATGGCATTTTTTAAATAAATGCTATGCTATGTACCTACTTCCTCGAAGTTGCCTTCGGTATTCATAAATGCCGTTTTTATGACAATCTATTATTATATTGATTTTACTTTTAAAGGTTGTTTTGTTGAGGAAAGTAGTAAACATTTTATGCACTTTCGTTTAAGTGGTTTCCTGGAGTTGGTCATTGTGCTTTGTGGGAGAGAAATTCATCCTTTCAGTCACAGTTTGCAAACGGCTTACGAAGCAATTCAGGAAGGATAGTTTCGTAGGCTTTACGAGGAAATTTGTACGGAATGCGATGACTTAGGCTCTTAAGATATTAAACTTCAAATGACGAATCGGTTGTTTACGTACAGGTATTCCTTACGAGCTGCGTATATTCAGTTGCTTGATTGAGAGATTGAGATGTAAGTAGGCCTCAACTGTAAAGTTGAATGACAAGTGCCATATGATTTATTGCAGTTCATTTACTGATCAGGGAGACTGACAAAACTCTGTCAGAGGTAAAATGTAAACGAAGTCAGCTGTTAAATACATCACGATTATCCAATGTGCCTTTTCAAGGATTAATTTTACTTTTTATTCATTTTACTTGTGGAAATAGAAGTGAATTCGAAAACTATATTCACTGCCATGTTTCGAACATCAGCAGGATAAATGCCTACTCATAAAACGACGATTTTATGCATATATTCAGCCTTTATTAAGTCCACCGTTAAATATTTTGAAATATTGAATTTATTTCTCCAGAAGAATTTACTCAGTGCAAAAATACTTTATGCATATTACTAGCAACTAGCAGACCTGCTGTCTGTTTTGCAGGTACATTTCATTAGCATTTCGTATGCAGAGAGAAGGAAATGGTCATTTTATAAATAGAGGATGTGTCCCATTCTAATTATCCTATGATTTTGTACTTTTTTCTCCACCATATTTTAATTATATGTTGTCTCCCACTCCCAAAAACCACGTTTTTTTGCATTTTTTTCTGCACCACAAACTGCTAAAAATACAAAACTACTACCAAATCATAGACAGTGAATCCACACTCAACGCACCAAACCTCACTATTTTAGCTCAAAAATTGGGAGAGAACGAAACAAAATCGGATACAGAGTGATGGACTGACTGAAAAAACTGACACGCTACAAAATTAATGCATATAGATTACTTGAGATTTTTTATATGTTGTGGCCCTTAAGGTTATGATGATATCTTTTTCGTCTCTGGCGCATTGGCTCTCAAAATTATACAGCTTTACTTTTAGAGCACCAATTAAGTGTTGCACAAAAAAATCCGGAGGTAGCAGATGAACTTGAATTTATATTTTATCGTCTTGTGAAACCTTGTTTAGCAAACAACAACTTAAGGAATATTTTTCTGTGAAGGCTTAAGAAATTAAGTTTCCGACATGTTAAATCTACAACTGTTACGTGGCATGCTTATGCAACAGAAATCGAGGTTAAAATAAACCGAGATAGGACTACTGCTATGTCTAATTGTTGATACCATGGAGCCGATATATTAAATGAGATCCGAAGGTTCATTGACAAGAGATGTTTTGCCATTGTAAACTCGCCAAGAATATCCCCGGCGGCATCGACAGACAAATGTCTCCCTCCAAGCTTCCAATTTGAAAGGGCTCTATAGAACGAGCAGAAAGAAACTGCGAAAAGATCACTTTATCTTCCCGGTATGTGATTCGCACTGCTCGCAGCTACAGCGCTGTTTGCTGGCTGGTGGACTCACTCTCTTGAGTACCCGACTGACGCTAAGCCATTTGGCTTCATTGACATTTTCACGTGTATCACAGAACAGGCGATTCTTCACTGCCTTTCAAATGGGAAAGGAGTGTGGGGTAGCTTACCAAGGTGCTTGCGATTCTCGCCGCGTTTCTATGGTTCTTCATCTCAGCTTTTCTTCTCACATTTCCTGTTTTAGACTTTTACTCTTTTTCCATTGGAATACATAACGCCGGAAAGGGTATTGGAAAGTTAGTTTTTCGCGCGGCCTCAAATTTAGTACCTATAGAAAAGCACGTTAATTTCTGTGACTGATTAAGACAGTATTTATGGTGTCTTTTCTGGACGGAGTATTGTTTCAGGCCTGATCATTAAAGATTAAGACGCATTTTGATAACTAAAGCCTAAGTTCGGAAAAAATTCACGAGGTGAACAAATCTAAACTTAACTAAATTTATTCAGAATTCATGAAAAGTTTAGCACGCCCATTCTTAAAATTTCTTAACTCATCCTTTACCTAAAGCTCAAAGTCATTATGAAGTATTTATATCCTGTACCAAGAAATAGGCTAAAATTCACTTTTCTCTAACTTGTACGATCTTCTTCTTTCCTCTTTCGTTCATTACAAATATCGTTACATTGATTTTACCGAGAACATAATGTTCAGAAAATATTCTCACAAAGTATATAGCGATGACATGTAGGTATCTCTCAAATGCCATTATTGCCATTTTAAATGAAAGAGAGGGATGACTAACCCTAAAAACAATTACACTTTCACATTTACAATCGCGTTACTTTTCCCTCAGAGGCTGATGAAATCGTCCAGTAAGGCTTCCTAAAGAGGAAGTCTCAACTAGCACCCCTAAATTTCATCACGGAAAATTATACGCCTCTAAGCATTTCAGAAGCTCTGACATTTGATTCCATATTGAGTAAATGATGTGATGCATTCTACTTCTCGCACAATTACCGACAGAAGGTAATGAAAGTGGTCTATCTGGCGATCCACCTTTGGATTCAATCGCCAGCCTAACCTTCCCTTAGAATTGCGCAGCTTGCACACGGGTCGCCTTAGTTCATAGATAAATCAATGAAACGCTTAATTGAAACCACCCGATGTCTCGGCATTTAATATTCCTGGCTGCCACAACGACGGCATAGAATTCCCTCGGATAGAAGTGATTACCAAAGGGTCACATTACAGAGGCATTTATTCACGAAAGAGTGGCGCGTACGTGAAATGTCCTTCGTGGAACGAATTCCTTTCGTAACGCATCCGCAAAGATGGCAGGCAAAAGGGCAAAGAGTCCCAGGGGAGCAATGGAAAGTCGAGAACGTGAAAACACTTCTACGCCGCTAGCTGTTTTATTTCCCTCAAGCTATCATCCCCAGCCCTTCCTTCCCTCCCTCCTCCTCAATCGTCGCCAGTGGCGCCTCCATCCCCCGGCGAGTTTGGAATGCCTCCTCCCCCCGTCCCACCACCTCCTGACGCGGCACCGTGTCCGGCGGAAACAGTCCTGCTTCCTGTGTCGGAGTTCCCTGCGTGGAAGGGGGGTTCTGGGGGAAGGGGTGGTGTTCCTAATCAGCCGGAACGAGGCGTGTGGCTGGCGGGGCGCCCCTCCCCGCTATTCATACTCCTCTTGCCCGAAAGTCCGCCGCCTGTCGTCCGCTGGCTGGTTCGGGGAGCGAGGGCGCGTGTCCACCGCTTATCGAGAGATTAGAAGGAGCAGGCAGAGGAAGGACGACGGGATGAGGAAGGGGCGGAAAGGAAGGGTTGGTCGGCGCGGAAGACCGGGCTCTAACCGTCTCGCGGAAGTCGATCTTCCTCTTATCTCCGTTATTTCGCCAGCCAGCAGCGTGGACCTTCCGCTTTTTTTTAGTTCTGGCGGCCGTATGGAATCGAGAGTTTCCTCTTTTGTGCAAATGATTCTTAATATCCGGAGATCGTGCCATTGAATATAGACTTCTCTCACTGCGAGCAGTATGAGGGTTAGTGGCGCGATAACTGTAATGAGGGGTGAGAATCGTATTAGATTTAGCACCGAAATGGTCCATGGATGCATGTCACATTTAGTTGCTTAGAGACGAAATTTGAGTACCGTTTATTCCACCTAGCTCTATCGATCTTTAACTCATTACTGACCGAGTTTTAACTACTGAGCGATTGTTATTTTTTACTACTGAGAGATCGTTATAAAATTTACTCGGCTCCTTTTGATGTGCAGAGATTTTCAGTCTATTATATTATAAAAATGGGACCCAGTTGCTTCAATTTAATGATACTAGTCAAATTTGGAGTTCAAAAGTTATTTGTGCTCTCTATCAACTTTCTGATCAAAATTTGATTTTTCTGAATGAGGAATACATTCAATGAGCCTTCAGAGTGTAAAAAGATAAAGGGAAATAAAATATTACCTTTAATTAAATGGACGGTTACCAGTAATCAATGAGGTACTGTTTTTAATTTGTTCAATCAATAATTCTAACCCTAGTTAGAGATTAACCTTTCACAACATAAGCGATTGTTACTATGAAAAGATAAATTATACTGTATTGCAAAAATGCTTGGTCGAGTATGTATTTGGAAATGAAATACGGTAGCTATTCCACATTTGGTTAGACGAATAAAGCAGAAACGCACCTACGGGTTTTGAAGCCCTCACGACTTTCCCAAAAGATGAAATGCTCTCTGTCGAAATTTCTACGCTTTGGAATATATCAGAAGAAATTAATCAAATGTATAGGTATGAGGTGTCATCCCAATTGAAGAGTACCGATTGTTTCTGCAAACCCATGGGGCATACCTATTAAGAACATTTTCAAATGTCGACTCAGTGTATCGACAAAATGACCCTCGCCTTACTCACGGACGTTGAGAGTAGAAAAAAAGGAAAATTCCAAAGTCGGGAAACATTGAAGTGCTCTACAAAAATGCGATCCTTCTTAAGCCCACGCCAAACTAAGTCACTCACATGGGAAATGTGGAATTTACCCCTCAGCATTGACCTGCAAATGCACTCAATGCCAATCAATGCTCATCCAAGAGAAAACCTTCACTTTCTCCCAGAAATTGATATGGAAAAAATTAATCCTTCTACAACTACTTGTAGCACACTTTGAGAGTTCACGAAGTATTTTTTTCCTCGGCAGAGCCACCTTTCGAATACCGTCCTGGATATGTATAATGTTTTCCTCGAAAAACCTATCAAATCACTGCATTAATCGTTTGAATTACGTGCATTGTATTATTTCAATGCATCGACAGAAATGTTTTTGTAGTTCTTAGTCCCAAATGGCATCTTAGTTCACAAAAAAGATTGAGGTAGTTAATGAATTTTCAGCTTCGGATTGAGGTAAAACACTTCGAGCAGAACTCCTTACTGATGAAAGGAGAAGCATTTATGAACGTCGATTTTGTGATCTCATTTTCTCAATTTTTTATCTCGGAGAAAGTGGAAAATCCAGCTTTTGGAAGGTATGTGTCTCCGTTAGGTGCATATTGCTTCATTGGTTCTTACAGTTTGATTTCTATTTCCATTAACCTGTCCCTTCTATTATTACTTTCTAGGACATTTTGCTCTTTATCGCAGTCTCAAATAAAAAGAATAAGACGCTAATGCTTCAAGAAAAAATTTCCTCTCGCAAACTTCTTTAAATGACAACTTGCGATGAGTAATTGAGCTGTCAGCAGAATTGATATGACTTATGGTCTCAATACACACCCATGATTATTTCACGCTGAAGTTAGGTATGTCAAATTATCGTTGATTGCTTTTACAATATTTTTAACTTCTAAAGAATAATCTGTGCTATCCAGGCTTCCGTCTGAGTGACTTACATTCTGAAAAGATATATCCTTCTGTAAAGGACCTAGCTTGTGAACTACTTTGATGCTAAATTTAGTATAGAGTTGGTGCAAAGTGCATTGCGCAAATGCCGTAAATGAGTTGAGACTGTTAAACGTTTTTGTAATATTGATGGCAGATTGGAACCATTGAAATGTCGAAGAAGAGCGTTTGGAATCTCAGGTACTAGAAAGTGACGGCGATACACGAGGCAAATCGAATGAAATGCTATAAAAGCAGATGAGTAAAAAAGGATAGTGCAGTGAGGTAAGCACCCATGAAGCTGAGTCTGTGTTCGTGGCATGCAGTCACTGATTACACTGTTGAATGTTTTCATACCGTCAATTTCTTTCATAGAGCCAATGGAGAAAATTTAAAGAGAAAAATAATCTACAGGTACTTTAGTTTTTTAATTGGAGTGCTATTCTTGGTGCTTTAAACGCAGAATGTAAGGTTCCGAAGCGTTGAATTAAACTGAACGGGAACAGGCGAGGAGATTAAGGAGAGGATAGATCATAACAGCGGTTTAGGTTGAGGTTGCGGGGAAAGAGCGTAGCGGGTAAAAAGAGGTCGGGGGTGGTATCGTCCCACGCGGCCGTGCCTTGAGGGTGCGATGGTGGTGGGATCTGCTGCGGGGGTTGGCTCAGGGGGGGTGAGGGAAGACAGTTCCCCGTCCCTTTTAAATCATTGGTCGAGACGTGATGCCTTTCAGGCGGCAGTGTGCGAGGCAGATGGGCAATGGGATAGGTCACTGAGGGAGGACGAACTGTGTACGGTGAGGCAAGAGGGCATAAAGAGACGAGGGTGGTGCGCGGCGTCGGGTGGTGAGGTTGGGGAGGGAAAGGGTTGGAAACGGAGGGAATTGGCCATCTGAAGCGAGCCATGCGGAGCGACCCACAGAAAACAAAAGAGCGAGGTGGAATATATACTAGCGCCCAAGCACATGAAAACGAGGGACGAGTTACGAGGTGGGTGCAGATCCTCGGCGTGCATTTGAGATGAACTCTCGCGGTCTGGCGTCGTATTCGCACCCACCATGGACCACGACAACGTATGCGTTACGCTTCATTGCCGCCCGAGGGATACTTCGGATTCTGCAAAATATATTGGGGGACTGTACGCGACTATGGAATCCCATTGCAACGAATTAGTACCTATCACACCCCTTTTTCATTCATTCCAGACTTGATTACCGTATTACTTTGTCGCTCTTTCACGCTAAGTAAAGACATTACATACTCTACGTCATTAATAATAATTATAATATATAGATGTATAGTGGCAAAATTTAAGTTACATTTTTCCTCGCTCAAGTACGTATATTTTCTTGGGTTCCTTCCTATTTGTGAGTGATGTTAATCTGAAATACTAAAAAAGCAACTTACTCGTTGGATACACCTACGTGTACGTTATACACTGCAAGTCACCATAAGGTGTGGAATGGGATGACAGGTGTATACATTTTTTGAAAGAGAAATAATTCATTAGAGCGATCTTCTACTGCAAGTAGAACGACAATTGAAAGCGTAGAATCTATGGGGTAGTTAGGTCTTACAATCAATAAAGCTTTATTGTGGGGAAGAGACATCCGGGAAATATGCGGCCAAGCCAAGAGAAAGCAAGGATTTATCAAAAGATTACTAGGTAAATGTCACCAGAAGACAAAAGAGTGATATTAATTGAAAGCGTAGAATCTATGGGGTAGTTAGGTCTTACAATCAATAAAGCTTTATTGTGGGGAAGAGACATCCGGGAAATATGCGGCCAAGCCAAGAGAAAGCAAGGATTTATCAAAAGATTACTAGGTAAATGTCACCAGAAGACAAAAGAGTGATATTAATTTTCATTAGTGAGGTCCCACTTAGAATATGCAGCCAGTGTATGGGATCCAGACGAATTAGGCTTGAACATAGTGTACAGCGTAGAGCAGCTAGGTTTGTTAAAAGGTGTTACGATAGGTTTAGCGCTGTACCAAAATTAATATAATATTTACGATTGGAATCATTGTTAGATCGTTGGTTAAAGTACAGATTTAATCTCCTGCAGAAATTTAAAACGGATAGATTCACAGAAGATGCTAGATATATATTAGGATCCCCAGGGTATCCCCAGTACTAGATTTGACCAGATAAATAACATTAGAGAGATATATTGTCATACTGATAGATTTAAAATGTCATTTTTCCCGCGTACCACTAGAGGACATAATTGGCAGCATAACAAAGGGAAAATCAGGTGAAAAATCTACTGGTTGCTCTTAGTTACATGGTCAGTTTTAAGATTAGCAATTTTCTGCATCTAAGTAAAACCCTGCGAGCCGCCGCGAGGATGCGTGAAAGGGATGAAGATCACAAAACATGCACCATTGCATTGCATGGTATCTCTTATTGTTAGTTGAATGCTTAGTAGCATCGCCGGTTGGCATTTGCATGCAAATAGGTCTTGGTATCTCCTAGTATCGCGTGTAAATGAAGAACGTTTGGTGGTATTCACCGACTGCCACACACCTTGCGGTGGCTTGCAGGGTATTACGTAGATGTAGATGTATCAAAGGAGTTATTTCAGACGAGGGTGGCATATATTGATGCAAGTCTTTGTTGAATGTGGTATTAGGAAAATAGAATTTCAGCCCCTGAATCACTGTAACTAAAATTAATCACGACTACTTTGTTTGTTTTGACTCATTTAAGCGTTCAAATACAAAGCAGGTTGAAATAAACAAAACAATTTCGTGGAATTCTACCGTCACGTGAACGTAAAACTCTTATGATTCTGTAGATATGGCCGTGTAATCATGACTGACCTATCAGGGAAAATAGTAGCTGCTTCTGGTAAGTAAGAATCGAAATCAGAATCGCGTTTCTTGCATTTAAATGAACATGTTTTTGCTTATGACCAAATACCTCTTAATGTAAAAATACTAAAATTCTTAGTTGATCACATCGTCCTAAAAGCTTTGACTTCAAATTTTGAATCTACATGTTTTGAATCTACATTATTTGTAGTTTTTTCCTATCATTGCTAAGGGCATGCAATTATTGCCTCCGAATGTAAATAATGATGATGTTTAAAAAGTTCATCCTAGCCTATGCCGTTAATATTGTATTTTTTGGAATGATCTTTGAAGGTACTGGAGACAGTATCACAAACGAGTCGTGAGGCAAGTTTGGCCATTTTATTCGTCACATGTACATATACGAGTTTACTGTTCGCGCTACTGACAGATTGAGTCATTTTTGCTAGTGGTAAAACTAAGGCTATAAAGATGAATAATGGAATGCTTAAAATAACCTAAATGTGTGGAGTGGAGTTTAAATCACAAAATATAATGGTTAGGTGAAAAATGAATTATAGTTCAAAACAACGTCAATTCAAGAATGAAAAATTATGCAAATACGCAAACGAGTGCCATGTATGTAGTTTAAATAAGTTTAATTTGTGCAAGCTTATAGGAACAGAATTAACTCCTAACAGGATACAATGCATTATTACCTTCGTTAAATATCTTTTATAAAGCAAGTTAATGTCACCCCATGCCGATGAATTTCGGCTGATAATTCGCATGTGTACTCCAATACTGGGTGTATAAAACGTAGATTTTTGTGCTGAGGAAGTGGGAACTAATCTTTACCAAGCACCCCCGTTATGGCTTCATTTTACTCGCAGGCTGCATGTGCATTCCACCTCCGGTACATACTTGATTTCCCGCATTCTAAAAAGTCCGGAAAACTATTCTCGTTTTTGTGAATGCTCAAATTTAATTACTGGGATTACATATGTGTTTATAATTATGTGTTTACGTTGGCATAAATGAGATTTAGAATTTCAAAATAGAATTTGAGTCAATGATAGCTACGAAGCAAAATATTAGTAGGCTTTGTCCATTTATGAAAATTTTCAAAAATACGATAAACTGTTTACTTATGATGTTCCTCCCGAGGATTTCAGAGGGCGCCATCACCTGGTTTTACTATATTATTCTTTATTACCACCCTGTAACTAAGTATCTACCCGATGGCTGGTTTAATATCTTAGATCTTCATGCATTTCATAACCTGAATTAGCTAATATTAGGATGCGATATACTTCATTTAAATTAAAAAGGCGTAAATATCAACGTTATAGTAAACAGCTTCTTATGAAAATCAAAAACTTGGATGTAATTTTTCCGGGCTATTAGAAATGGCTAGCTGTGCTTTCATCTGATAACTTTGTTAAGTTTAAGGATAAAAAGTATTAAATATGTACTGCCATGAGCTTATCTAGATAAATAGTAATGTCAACGTCACTAGTATTAATAATCCTATTTAGAATTTCTCATCCTTAAAATGTGGTGATACAGACACTTTTTTCTGTAGCCTTTTGACAGTGTTCCTCCAGCCAAGTGGCCTTCTACATAAATTCTTGGGAATCCTTCTTCATAAACCCTTGGAAAGGGTTTATGAAGAAGGGTCTAAAACGTAACGGGTCTTAAATACGGAACAAATTACAAAATTTGTAAAGTCTAAAACAATGGAACTTTTGCATAGCGAACACTAAGAAAACGTATGGTAACCATCACCACATTCTCCCCTTATTATACTTAACGAGCCAACAGATCCCATCCACTACCTTCCTTTCCTCGCCCACCCCATACCCCATTGCTCATTTATCTGGTTGGCCCCATCTCCCGCGTTGCTGAAATATACCCTTCCTCTCCCGAAGCCCTTTTCCTAGAATGTCGCCGCCTCTCCATCTCATTGGCTGGCTCTGACTTCTAGCCGAGCCACCACTTTTACCACCCGGTGCGGGCGAAGTACTCCTGTCGGGCAAGTGTGAACCATATGAGGATTAAAGTAGGACGTCCGAGCTCTTTTTTTTGCGAGGGTGGGCTGGCGATTATAAAAGGGTTGGGCGGGAAGAAGAGCGGTGGATGGGGGTACAAGGAAGCCAGGATGAATGAGAGGGAGCGAGGGGAGTGTGAAGAAACAGCTGACAGGAGAGGGAGGGAAGACGGGAAGTGGTAGTATGGGGATTTTCACGACTCTGCCGTACATGGCGATGCCTAAGGAGGCGAGTGCATAGGTGTTGATGACGGCTTACACTTTAAGGTGGGTGAAGAAAGTGAAGCAGAGGCAAGGAGGGGATGAAAAGTGGGTGTGGGTTAAATGAGAGGATTTGGGAGGGCCGATGCGGATATTCAGAGGAAAGAAGGTCACTAAGAAGGGGGATATTTGAGAAGAGCCAGTTTAAGTATAATGTCACGCTGTAATAGTAGATTTTTTTTACTAAAATTTTCAATTTACTTTCAATTTTATATCCGTTTTTATATGATTCCAAAATCCGTAGTGGTAATATTCATAGAGAATATGGAGTCAGAAACAAAAAATAATCGTAAATTTGAAATTTTAAGTCAACGATAGCGATGGTGACGGGGTGATGAAGGATTGTGCAGAGAAGGTTGTTCTCGTGCATTTAACGTGAAAAGTAACGCTGAAACTTCTTGGTGAAAAGAAAATGATGAGTAACTGCTAGGATACTATGACACACAGTACTCTTTCACAATCCTTTAAAGGGCTGTTGGAGTACGGTATATTAGTGTACTTCTTTTGAGCATAATACATGCATTAGTACAAATGAAGGGAAGGAGAGGCGTCTTAAATAAAATACTAAAAATCATGAAAACACTTGCTCGCGTAAAACCGAAATGAGATTGCGCATGCTTGGGAAACATTTGAATTGCATTTTGTATCCATAAGTCCTTGCAAATAATCTGCATATCAGTTCGACTTTTTATAATTATTACTCAAATAATGCCGGGAGTTTCCACTTCCGAGTTTTGGTCACACATTGTCAGTAATTAAAGTGATGCATCTGATACATACCATAAGCCGTTTGTAAAAGTATATGTTGGAAATTTGCTCATTGCATATAAATATATAAGGGTGAATTAACTACAAATACCTGTATCCTTACTTGTACAAATATACTATTTTGATCGAATATCTTCTTTTACTGCTAACCGATAACTCTTTTTTTGTATATTACTGCGGAAAAATTAATAAACGAATGCATAATAATGACTAGTCCATCATAAAATAATGAGTAAAGGAGTCGTATGAATGATGTCATTGCAAACTCTTAAATCTCTGAAATGCAGGTTCTTTGATAACAGTTCAAATTCAAATAACTTTCCAATCTCGGTCCAATCGATAATAATTTTTCACGCGAAAGAAAGCTTTTATCAGTCTCATTTGAGCGAATGTTTATCATAGCCCTGAATGAAATGTGACAACGGGTCGTATTTGTATGGATAAAACTGCTTGGGAAAACGGCACCGAATGAAATATCACCGGAAGATTGAAGTTGCCTCAGAATAGTTAGCGACCACTGCGTGGGCGTGGGAAGCCAGTGGACTGGATGTCGAGTGAGGAAAAGAGGGAGTTCTGTGGGAAGGCATTGAGTGGGAGTAGGAAGAGAGGGCAGGGGATGAATGGGGTGGGTTTTCTGGGGAGAGGGAGCGGGGATGGCGGCGGAGGGAGAAGGTGACTGCGGGCACCGTCGACCGACTGCAACCGGCTAAGTTAAGAATGCCTGGGTGTTTTGCCCCGGACTCGTTTCCATCCCTCCGTCACTTACCTAGCGCAACCCCACTCAGCTTAGTCCTCAATGCATCCCTATTGTATCCTCTGTCCTCGAGTTTTCTCAAGTAGCCAACAATTTCTCCGTTGAGGGATTCCTATGGAATGGAACACATACTACCGAACGGAGGACAGTCTGGTGGTGAAACCGTGGGGAACGTGTCTCTATAATGATTTCTGGATGGACCGTATCCTACATGCATAATCCGGAGCATAATATCGGAGCACCTGTCATGAATGAACTTTTCAAACTTCGCTGCTGAGATGAATTTTTTTTGGCTCAAAGAAATATAACATAACATTGAAATGTTATTGTAAAGGGTATAAGTTTTGTGTAAAGGGTGTGTGATTTATGCTGTAAGTCATATTTGCTGTAATCCTATGTTGTATTTTGGTCCGAATTTCTGGCTCCTACGGTATCAACTTTTTTCTTTTTTTTTCTGCACAACAATCCTTTTTCTGGTTTTCATTATGTACAGAGTAAATTTGGTTCTATGTTGTTCATTTCCGGTTACTTGTATTCTGAAGTTAGCCTAGTCACAGGTTTATTGCCTCATAGGCTAACTCACTTCCCTGAACGGCAGTAATAACCGTATAAAAATATGTACGGAAGAAATAAAATTATATGCGTTATAATGCAAAGTGCCGTCCATAGCTGAGAATAGATTAAAAGCATGAGCACATTAACAGGTTTTTAGGAACTATGTCACATACTAGATTGGTGAAGGTGTCACGCATGCACTATAGAATGGATATCCATGCGTGGCTGCTGTGTGTTATTTGTGTGAGAGAATGATTAGAGAATCCATATTATCCCTTTCCAGGGATGGTAAATTATGATGCATGTAAAAAGCGAGTTCAGTTGGAAACGTGAGCTCACCAAAATACATAATAGAGTAGACGCCGCTGTTCCATAATAGAGTAACTTAGTCATCTGAGGATCATAAAGAGCTTCATGGCTGAGCAAAGAGCTGGCCGTGAAAATTTCAACGATTTAATTTTCCTCTATTCCAACAAAAAATAAATATATTTTAACCGTAGGTATTGGCCGGTTTCTTCCCGTGAACTTTTCCATCAGACGTTATGGAGTGGGACCTACTCAGTCACGGGTGATACGTAATCATTGGGTAATCGTAATACGTGGGGTATCTAATGATGAGTTGAAGTTAGTAGGTAAAACTGGGACCACAAGCTATTTCAAGATTTTGTATCGTATTCATAAATCCTTGTGATCGTCCATTTATATTATTTAGCATATATTTTGTTTGCACATTCAGCATATTGCTGCAAAATTCGCGGCTATTTTTATTTGAATTTTAAGAAATCCATTCCCCATCCCTCATTCTGATTATTCTATATTTAGCGTCTGGCCTTTGCAATGCAGGATAAGTATCCTAACACTCAGGCTGGGTGACTCTTCAAGATCTTCCTCCCTTCCTCGTTCTCGACCTCGACCTCCTCCTTGCTCTACCAGACCATTTCCTTTTCCATTCTAGTCATCCCTTTCTGCCTCCTCTCCATCTCTTCCTCGTCTCTTCCCCATCCCCATTCCTCCAGTTCCGTTTTACTCTTCTCCTTCGCTCGTTCCCCGCCCCTCCCCCACGCTGTTTCCTCTCTCCAGCGCCCTACCGCCCCCTTTCCCCTAGGTACACGACCAAACCCCCGAACTGGTTGTGAGTCTCGATCGAAAGCATGTACGCGTGCTGAGAGATCGTTCAACCTTCTGACCCTTGACCTACCGCCTACTCCGACCAGCCTCCCTTCACCCACCCTCACTCTTCTCTCTGAGCTTTTTCTATCCGCCCTTTGAACCCTGTGTAGGAAAGAGGAGGAGGCTTCTCTCTCTCTTTCTCGCCTCGGTTTTTGGATCCACTACACCTTGGACAGTAGTGAATTAGCAATCTATTAGGCGTCTATCATGTTGAGTTTCTTTCATTTTGTTGACTTTTTCTGTCAGTCCTCTCCTCTCATTTGTTCGCTCGCAATATTTTCTGCTAATTGCTTTATCGGCAGCTTAACTTTTTCAAACTTTCGTGCTCTTTACGAGTTGAAATTAAATATGGACAGGTTTTCCTGGTAGCCTTCGCTTATTTTTCCAAGACCTTTAGCCTCCAAGGCATCATTTCATTAACTCATTAACCACAGTAACAGATGCAGCTAACAAAGCTACGCGTACTAGTATAGGTATATCTTTGATTCTCCATTCATGTTTGTGTTATGCATTTCCTTTGTAGTTTGGACACTACCTTGTACTTATTTTGGCTTACAATTCACACGCTTTCTTTTGGTGCTCCTATTGTTTTTATAGATACCTACTGAGTGGAATAAATGTCACATTCCAAGCGTATCGAGTTATATTGCGCCCATTATTAGTGTAACATTAAATTCTAATGCAAGAGTTCAATTTCAAATTAAATTAATTTTTTTACAGCTCATTTCGGCCAGAAACTTCCAATCCTTATATTGATAATCTACAATTATCCTGAATTAAAATATAAATTTAACCTTATTGACTACTCTGGAAATCAAGTTAAAAATGCATTCAAACGAATTCTCTAGATTTTGTGTATCATGAAATATCACTATCAATTGCAGGGCTAGTTGTCAGGGCTAGTTGTTTATCCCTGTCATCCATCAATATTGCTTTGCAAGTACTTTGTTTAATATAACAGGTTTTCACTGTGCTTTTTGGCTAAAATCTTTGAATGGTGAAAGTAACCTGTTTTGGAGGAAAACCCAGGAAATTCTTGGTAAAATTTGGTGTTTTCATTTATTTTAATACTAGGTATTAACTCTTATAATGTGCATATGTAGGTCATGAATTTGCCAACGTCCTTAAGACGTCTATCAATACGCACCTCTTTAGTTTCGCCGCCGTTTCTCAAGCGATAAGGACAATGGAACCTCTTTTGTGCGCCTGCATATGTAATCTGATAGAGATAAGAAAGAGTTACGTGCTCCCGAAGGCGTTTTGAGCGGCCTCTTGGTGCTTTCAGGAGAAGGGAGGCGTGAGAAAATTAATCAATGGGGCCGCAATGGCACACGTGGGTTTCTGAGGAGTGGTCCGCATATACATGCGCGTGTGTGCGTATGACTCATGATGTTGACTTATCGCCTACACAGAATATTCTGTCTTTACCTCGTTATTGAATGACAATGAATGTCCCTCCCTCTTCCATCTTTCCTTCTGCACAAGGTAATGATGCTGTGTAAAATATAATGAATATATAGCGACCTAAGGAAAGTGAAAATTTTGTTAATACTACAGTCCTTTTTTTTAATAAATCAAGTACAATTTGAGAATGGTGACGGTAAATTCCTCTAAGGGAACTCTTATGAATTCTTGAACTAATTGCTAAATGTACAGTGATCTTGCATCCCAATTCTGGTATTTGTCATTTGCATAAGATTTAATAAAAAGTTGCAGAAACTGGTTTCGAGAATTCGCTGCTATCCAGTTCTTTAGGTTACAGCGAGAGATATAATCTGAATAGCTGATAAGTTCCATCCTAAGATGTACAAAATGTCCATACCCTTGACAGAATTAAAACCCGCGCGTTTGGGTAGCTATGGCTAGCCTTGAACCAACCTGACTGCCGTGACTAGCTTCACAAAATCAGTGGATGAAGCTTGTCGACTGGTTAGTTTTTGATCTGATCTATGTAAAAATATATTAGAGGGGCACCTGTAACAAATTTTCAATTGCCGATAAGATATCAGTGCTCACTGTAAAATGAAGCGGTGTACCTTTGGAGCCTTTCTCAGATGGTAAACGAGTAAACTGCATCATATTTCTGTGCATCTCCTTCCTTCAAATTCTTATTCTTTTTCAAATATATATAAGTTTCATTAAGGAATGAGGCATGGGTATATTTGTTGGGTTAATCCTGGTTTCAATTTTATTTCCATCTCTCTTTTTTATAGTATACGACATAAGTATGTACACTGCTGACGCAATTACTTCTGATTGTAATCCATGCTATTGCTATAATAAGCTTTTTTGACTCTTGATTTAGAGAGCAACCCTTTATTATGCATGACAACAATAATAGTTTGAGAAAGTGACTGCACACTTGTGCGCTCAGTTTAAGCTATGTGAGTATAGCTCTGTGAGTTTTGGTGAACCTCCATCATGGCTGGTGGGACACTAACAGAAGTAGAATGGCCAGCATCAGCATGCAGGGATAAGACGAAGGGATGGGAGAGGTCACAGGGCGAGGAACACACACTCCTGAAGGGCGTGGACGGTAGCGAAGGACAAGGAAAGAAGTTCTGAGCTGTAAATCTCCGCCCATCTGCCTCCTCCCTTCCAGCTCTTTTCCCCCTCGCTATCGTTTTCACTCATTTCACTCCACGGCATCCACTCTCGGCATGGTACGGTAGGGTTGGAATGAGCGGAGGCGTAAGAAGAATTAAGCGGTGGGTGCTGTTGAGGGGAGTGGAAGTTACTCAGAGGAAGGAAGGGGTTGAGAAGGGAATGAAACGGTGTGGGTGGACTTAGTACTCTCTTCTATCTTTTTCTCACACGTAGGAGCTATAAGAGAGAAAAAGTGAGATCGTAAGCTAGGACGCAGATTGGGGCGAAATAAAGGGCCAAACGAAATTAGGGGTGCATTAAATCATGCATATCTACAAGAGAAGATTGATTGTCACTAATTTTCTCGCCCATTCTACAGTCATCACCTGTATTGTCTTAAGTTTGAGGGTAACTTTTTTCAAATATTTGAATGGGAAATGGAAAAAAAATTCAGAGTTAATACAATTGTAAAAGCTCTATTATTGTTAAATACAGTAATAAATATTTCTGAGCTTAGAGAGTGACGCAAAATGTATCACCTGCTTAAATACCTCTCTAGTTCAACATAACCACGAAAATGATATATTTATATTTATGAGTTAAAAAAGCATGGAAAGAAAGCTGGCATGAACTTGAAAGAGTGCCACTCAGTGTGCTCACTTGCTATTCTACGTGAAAATTTCAAAGCAAATACCACAAATTTTTAATTCCAAAATATTATAACCGTTCCTAATTTTTTTAAATTCTCGTTCTATTCTATTTTTTAGATTCTTCAGAAACGTTATGACAGAATTGGGAAGGAAGGTATCTAATGCCGCTAACTCCCAATGAAAATGAGAGAGGACTAATTTACTCAGGGATTTACGAATAGATTTTAGGAGCTAATTTTTCAAAGTATGTATACACTGAGTAATTTACTCAGGGATTTACGAATAGATTTTAGGAGCTAATTTTTCAAAGTATATATACATCGGTAATTACCGCAGTAATTATCGCACTCTCTCGTAGGAAACGAATTTCAAATCTTTGAATCTACAATAGACCACACCATTTACAGGACGCAATTATATCATCATGAAGATACCTACGTTAAAAATAACTGTGGAGCTAACAAAAATTGACGCTTCGTATTTGTATATTCTGGACGGTGAAAGGCCTATTGTTTTATGTACTTTGTGTCTGTAATCAGGGCATTTGAAGCTCACCTACAGCCACGCAATGTTACTCGTAAATGAGGAATAATGATGAGTATAAATTGTACGCTGCATATTCAATTATATTTACATTACGTTAGACATATTGTGCTTGTATTCAGAACACTCGGTAGGCATATTTTTTGCCCTTATCTTAAATTTTGTTTGATTATATTTTTTGCCCTTTTAATTTTGTATGCCTCTGAGTATAATAAATTACGTTTGCTATCCCTATAAATGTGTAATTTGCGAGAGCAAGTATACGACAGCGATTAGTTGTACCTGTAGGTCCGTGTGGGCGATATTCGAGGGATGAGAGTTGTTGGGTGTGCCTACATTTGGGTGAGATACGTCGCCGTCAAGTGGAGGGTTTGTAGGATGGCCTAAATGGAAGAGGGAAGCTGTGGCGGGGAACATTTTCTTAGCGTCTGAGGAAGAAGATGGTGATGCCAGGCCTAAAAGAAACTCTAACCCTTTCCGAGAAGGTGTGAAGTTGGAGGAAGCCGTGTTTCCGGACGATAGTAGGCGTGGTATGAAGTAAGGTGATTTCGTGCCAACATTTTAGAATGAGAGAATGGACTACCGAAAGTACCTTGCATATTTTTTTATTGAAATATATGAAATCATAATGTCCAAATATCACACTGGCGTCTTTGAAACTGGCTTATGTAATACAATAATTTCAGTGAAGAATGAACATCCGAATGAAATTTCTCATCTTCCAATATTCTTTCTTTGATATAGGTAATCTAGAAGGTGGAGCACTTTGACACCTAATTACACTTTTATATTCTACGTTTATTATATCTTATCTCTACTTTAAACTATTATTTCGTGATTATGTAAGCAGTATTTTCATAAAGACATTCACAAATAAGAATTTAAACTTTTGTTACGTTGGGCTTACGATGGTTTTTTTTTAACTCGAAGAATCTCTTCTCATGTCTTAAAGTTTTCTAGCATTTATTGAAGTGCACTATTTTTTTTAGTAATTTACCCTTAAAATGTTTTTAGCGTTATTTGCATTCCGGCCTGTTAATTTTACCACAAATGCCACCCACTGCAGGCGTTTGAGACATCAAGCTAAACCATACACTTCTGTAATATAAATTGATTTTATTTAAGAGATAAGTCACATCCTTATTGTTTCTCTTGGTTATTGTTTAGCAGCTTTTATTAACTTTTGTGAAGTTTTTGAAGTTATCTCGTCTTCGCCAATAATTAGTTGGGTTTTGAAGTAGAATTCTCCAAACTCCTTAGAAGTGAATACCCGCGACTTTCATTATCACCGAATGATCGACAGCTGGCCCTAATTTGAAGAAGAAGAAGGTGCGCTCGTTTGACCCCGTTGTAGCCCGGGTTCCAGGCCATCCATATCGAGACGCTGAACCCTAGATGCAATCACTGAAACATCTTCCGTTCCTCGTCCTCCTTACCAGAGCTCTTCGTGCGCACCATGAGGTCGAAACCTCACAACAAGGGAGCAGTACTGTGAAGGAACGAGAACTCTTTCAAGGTAGCTATTGCTTGGCGGTCTCAGCCTCCAAGCAATAGCTTCCGAGGAGTAATGAATTCTTCTTACCTCAGGCCAGAGGAGACTGTATTGAAGTACCAGCCGGTGGTAAGTGAGGTCTAGATGAGTGGATGATGCATAAAAAAATTGCAGTATGAAAAGAAAGAAATAGCCCAATGCAAAGAAAAGAGCCAGCTTTAGAGGCGAAGTCGTGATTAGAGACTAATGAACGTGGACGGAGATCAGCGATGGCTACGCCACTTGTTCAGAGGGTGGTGGCGGTTGATGGAATAGGAATGGGGCTGAGCGGGTGGAGAGATACTGTGAGAGGAGGAATAGGAAGTGGATAGATGAGAAAGAAGCGAAGAGGGGGAGCGGAGAGGAGCTGGGTGGAGGAAGAGGGAATCGGGTGTGTGGGAGGAAGGATAATAAGACCACAAGGAAAGTGGCTGCTATAATGAACTGCCTGAGGAGTATCGGTCATCCGTCTTGATGAACTTTGAAATGAACAGTGAGTGGCGATACACTGAGTAACTCTAGAACTGATGGAAATAAACGACTGAATTTCTAGAGGTTTATTAAGGAGGTGTAAATAATAACGACTAAGATGCAATCGTCTGATTGTCTGCAATGGTACAATTCTCTTATGAAATCTTAGGTAGGAATAAAACACATTTTTAGCTATTGTACTGACGTTTTTTTTGCTTTCAATGACATCGGTGTCGCTACTTTGTAATATCATTAGATTTTCACTTACAAATGATGGAAATCAACGTATCATAGGCCGTAGTTGCAGTGATACTGATCGGGAAATTTTTTCATGTATATGGACAGATTACCATGCTAGTCACCTCTAAGGTGCTTGTCAGGGTTTTATAGGAGTGGCAGGGTGTGTATTTATTAATAATGAAAACGAGCTAGTCATTCATGCGCCAGTTAGTATGGCATAGTGGACTGTAAGTATTTACATACACTACATATATTATCATGCACTTCAAGCGACGCTACTCCAATACACCTACTTAACCGCTTATAATATTGCTTATTATGATCTCTAATTGTTCGTGGGAGGAAGACATTTTAAATCTCTTCGGCAGTCTATCTGCCCAATCTTGCTTTTGTTTTCAAATGTATTATAGTGTGTGAGTGGTCTCAATATAGTTGTTAAAAATATTAGCTTCAAATTTACTTAAAGATGCAGTCTAAATTTTAGACAACGCTCTCATAAAGATTCCATCCGATATCATCCGACTTTTCAAGTCACTTCTACAAAGCAATTGATAAAGTTTTATGCGATCAAAAATAGGTAACATCTTATTAAGATAATTTAAAAAAATGCGCTGTGTATATTGATTTTATTTTAACCTTCACAATAGCCATAATTTTACTGTATTATACTATGAAACTTGATTTAATATAGATTCCAATTCAAATGAGATAGATATCTTTTAAATATATCACGTGATCGAAAATGCTATTATTATTGAAATTGGTACTCGTGATTTGCTAAAATTGTATGTGCCCCAATTGCATTTGTAAAAAGTAAAATTTGTATGAAAACGCGTAGAATTAGACAATTATTTTGGCTTTGCCCCCGAAATGTGAAAAGACTATTCTGAAAAAAAATGTAGGAGACCGTTCATGAGCCGAAAAACTGTATCTGTGAGGGAGAGAGATGGAGAGAGAACTTTGGCCCATTCTTGGAGCTTCTTCCGTTGCAACCTGGGAATTTTACAATAGCTCATTCCATTTCCCTCTGTCCCTTGCCGTCCTTACCTTTGCACTACGACCCTTCCCTATCCAGCTCCTTTCTTCTTATGTTTCTTCCATCCATTGTATACGCTGCCCGAGTCCGTAATCTATAGCTCACGTGACGTGTCTAGGACGTGAGCATCGTAGCGGCGGGGGGTACGCTGCACTCTGGGCAAACGTGCGGGAGGAACAGGAAGGGGGTACGACTCCGTGAAAAGGGGTGAACAGGGAGGTTGGGCGCAAGGCGGTTGGATCGGAGGATAAGGCTATCGTCCAAAAGGAGGAAAGGAGTCAATGGGGACGGATGGAGAAGACGACAGTGTTCACCTAGAAATGGACAGTTTTTGCTCAGTTCTAACAATTTCCGTGCTCATTCCTGCATTGGTATTCAATTAATGTTGGATTCATTTACCATAGGTAGATGACCAATAGCCACCTAGTGTGTTACTGATAGAAACATCATGTTGAGATGCTGTTGAATATTTCATCTATATTTTGTTGAGATGCTGTTGAATATTTCATCTATATGTACAAAATACCGTAACTAATACAAAAGTAATAAATATAAGTCACCGCAAGGGTGAATGGAAATTGATTACACCTCACCGGGCATGTATTATAAATCACAGAGATTTAATTTTCACTCGCCACTATGTAGAAATGCAAGAAAACACTACTCGGTGCATACACTGCGTACATTCAACCTTATAGGATAAACCCCGAGGAAAATCTCAGGCAGACAGTTACGAGATACGTGAAATGTTGCTGTTGCTTGTTAAAAAAGTACTAAATTCTGATTTCTGCATCAATGTCAACAATAACCATTATGATTTTTCTATGCACCTTCACTATGATCTACTACCGTCCCTAATAGTGAGGGAAATATGAATTTATTAAAATCATCTTTCGTACTACCTCTCTAATTTTACCTTCATAATCTAACCTGCCATAGCTGGCGATGAGGTTTGATGGATAAATGAACTTAAATCTTAAAATTTCAAATTTTGTTTGAATGGTTTAATTGATGTACCTACACATAAAATATCACCATCGAGCAAAAATTCAGGAAATTTCTATATTCCTTGTTATGGGTCCTCTCGTTTTCACTATTCAGGAAATTGTTTGTATTACTCTATTGCAGTTGCAGACAGGAATGATTTTATTTGGTAATTAAATAAATACCTATAAATTAATACTCAGGAGGACGGAGGTGAAGACTTGGAAGTTGAATAGATGAAATTTATAGATATATATAGCTCAAATCCATGGAAGCGTCTAGTTGAACTACTGTCAAGAGTCCGTAACTAATTTTATCGTTAGCAATTTATATTTTATTGGGACTTAATAATTTATGTTGGGAAGGTTTAAGAAATTTCAATGCAGCTTTAGAGGATGTTGCATTCCCTGCGATAAATGTGTGGAAATTTGACAGTGTTTCTCTCCTGTGATGGAAGGTAAAATGCAGCTTTAAATATATTTCTAGCTCCCACTGACTGCTTGTATCAATTTTATCTAACGGTTGTTTAATATAACCATCGCTGGTGCAGACTTATTAATACTCCCGTTCCCTACCACGTCTCGGATTGAAGGACGATCATTGATTTGGTTAATTTGAATTCCAGTGGTAAATCTCCTTCAGTAACGTGCGAAGAGATCACCTAAGATCTAAAAACCGTAACTAAGTATCCAAAGACGCATAAGAAGTTCATCAACTTAGAATGCAGGCTACACGTCTACCAACAGCAAAATTCATATTTTCGTAAAATTAACCAATTGGAGGATTGAATGAACTTTATTGGTTGACTCTTGTTTCAACTAACATTTCTTCAAACTAAGTAACGATACAATATCCGTTGTCACCATCTCTACATTTGTTGATGTACCTGCAAAATATGTTCATACAGTCCACCTTTATTGCAGTTACCTATGTAGACGAATCATAGTAAAGTACGGGAAAAGTACTTGACTGCGCAACTATCGTAAAAATGCCGGAAGGTAGTTCTCAACTTGCCATGATTTTGCGTTGCATCTTGTCCCATCTGTTATTATCTATTATTATGTTGAACACAGTGGTGAAGCAGGGAAAACCTAGGAGTTAAGAGTGGCGCTTATAACCCTTGCGGTGTGTAAAAGGACTAGGCCTGTTATGAAGCTTCGCGGTGGTCGATGAAGACATTAGGGAATGGGCGATCATTACGAGAGGGACGCGGGATTTATTGAGCATTGTTGCGGGAGTTTATTGGCTGCCAGCGCGTCGTGATTTACGCTTCGGTTTATCACTAAGTGTAAAAATCAGTTTATGGTTTTTCTCCTAAGCCCATCTTCCATTAAGGTTTAGTTAATGTGCCTTCGCTCCCTCGCTCGCCCAGATTTGACCGCGAAGCCTCCGCCGTCCGTCTGTTGTACAAGTAGCGGCGTTGCTCATCTGCAGGAGGACTAACCCTTCTTCATTTGCTTTTAAAGTCATTTTTCTAGTCGTCCATCCCTTTCAAGAGAAACAATTTGAAAGTAGATGTTGCAAGTTGGTATGTTGTAAGCGAGTGACCTTAATGATTTGGATCCCTCTCCTGGAAAATAGGAATATTAAACTTGGCACATTTTCTGTTGCATGCATCCTTTTTTGAATATTTTCTCATGGATTATTTACACGACTTACTATTTAAGTGTACACAACATTAAACGTAAAATTTCCTAAATGAAGTCTAAAATTGAAAATATGTTGGAGTTAAATTATTGGTTAGTGAGCAGCACTTTCGTCTGCTAATATAAATTATGCATGTTTGAGTGCCACCGACGTTTTACACTAATATTGATAAAATAAATCATGTGGAAATCATAGTTAAAATTACAACAATCATTTCCCGAGGTAAATAATTGACCTTATGCCATATTATGTGGAAATCGTACGTACGTAGCCGTACGTAGCTAACGTAGAGCATACCTACATTTGCACTCAAAACAAAGTTATGTTTTAACTATTTGTTGGCCAAAATGTTGAACTGTCGTTTCAATCGAATATATCAAATAGGATGCGTATTACGCTTTGATGAACGCATGCTACCTTCATAGTAGAACGCTTACCTCGTGTTATAATTGTTACTAGTGTATTTCCGATGTTCGCGCATTCATCTTCATTATTTTGTGGCAGGGAGATTTAATAGTTAACGTGATCAAACATAGTTCATTGAAATCGAATGATGACTCAAAGGCATCGTTTCTTCCCCACAATTTTTCGCATATTTAATGCCAGCAGTGGGCAAATCTCAAGTCGAGTAGCGTTATTGACTCCGTTCGGTGTGAGCGAAATTTCTGAGCAATGAGAGGTGAGCGACCCAATTGCGGATTCCAAATAAAAGAAACGACTTGTCAGCTGGCGGGGGGTCTGCTGTGAGAGGTCTGTTCCCATGGAGACGGCGAGCACGCTTTAACTCTCCCTTCCTCTGGAACCCACAGTGAAAAACAACTGTACGCTCCAGTGCCCCTTATATGTCTAGAGAGTTGCATCCACGCTGGCCACGGTGAGGTATGTAGTTCGTTGTAAGATTGATATGAAGTGGCATAGCTTTCGAGGACGTCGCAAAAGCACTCGTGCTCAGAGTATTCTATTTAACCGGTATACCTATCCGCCAATTTCTTAACCCCTCACATTCCATAGCTGAGGTTTTATTTTGATGCCGGTGGGCAGAAGTGAAGAGTGGTATTTAGCGTGGAAGAGGAATATCAAGGAAGATATAGGGCTCCTAATATGTAAAAGGGATTAATTGATGGCGGCACATTTCACTGAGCTATAGATATAGGGGAAAATTGCGCTTCGAGCTTGTTCATTCGTTGAATTTGTTCGAAGTTGAAAAAGGTCACAAAAGGTATCCAACCCTATTGCCTATGGCATACAGTGCTACCTCCATTTCCTTACTAAGTGGACTAAATTTTTGTGACAGCTTTGTTCTTGAAATCCTGCACGTGGAACACCTCATATTTACACAAAACTAGTCAAAAGTTCCTGTAGCCTCAAGCTTTAAGCTTTTGCTTTTTTTAACGGCTCCAATAATGAGATCAGGCGTTCGTATTCATCCTTTCTTTTTCATAAAATCCACCTTAATTCTCTATCTTCGGAGCCACAGTTCAAAATTACCAAGCAAGCTAAAAAATCTCGCGTATTTCCACCATCATTACTCTTACCTTGAATACTCTCCTACCTAGAGTCTCCTATTCTCTCGTTTTTTTACACCACGGTCCTTTAAATCAATCCGTGCAATTTACTTCGACATTTAGGTAATTTATAGACTTGGCATAATCCTCATCTTGCTCCTCTTTTTCCTTTCCCGTGGCTTTTTTTGAGCCAAATAGGTATAACGTTTTTATTGCCTTCCCAAGTTTATATTTTTACAATTAAAAATAGAGAACTGATATCAAAACACCTTATCAATGCAAGGTAACACCTTAACTATTTGCTGATGCAGATTTCCTTCAACTTAATTATATTTTGTAGAATCCGTCGAACAATGAGAATGCTGTCAACGAATAAATGACGCTATGTCGGAGATTAATCGAGCAAGTATTACTTTTTTCTTTGATAGTGTAAATTGAATTTAATTTTGTTGTATTCTCGAAAGATCGAAAATCAAGTATTCTTTGCTTCTCCTTTCTACTTAGTGTGATCCTTCTCGTGCTAATACATACGCATCCATGTTCTGCTCAATCAAAATTGAATCATATCAGACGCCTTCTGTTTGTAGATACCTTATGTGTAGTGCAAAGGAGATGATAATGTACTATTATACTTTATTTTATTAATTCAGGGTAATTCATTTTCAATGTTCAATTTTGTGAGCAACTGCGTCTGAAGTTTTTTCCTGACCTTTCTCTTGCAATGCATCCTGTATTAGCGAGGAATTAAAGAATATTTTTGGAAATCTCAAATAAGAAACTTTTCCAGGTAAAGGAGTGTAATCGGTCCACAGAAAGAATAAAATGGGACTCAAATTTATCCTTATATCTTAGTATATATGACTTGTATTTTATTCCTTATGCTTGAATTAATTTAATGCTCTGTATAAATATTATGCTGTGCAATTCCGAATACACAATATTGCAATAATACAAACACCACGCGTTGTTGGTAGAAAAACGTCAGTTAGTATGAGCATCATTGCGATATCCAAATTATATTAGTAAGCTCTACGGCTTTACATTAAATACAGCTTGTTTATTTCATTAGAAAATACTTCAGTGATCAAAATGATTTTTCGTTCAAATGGTATTTCCTTCCTTTCTTAAGATAAAATTTATTGCTGAATCTAATTTGGAGCGTATCAGTGAAAACTAAATTGTGTTGAACCGAAGGAAGGTTATTAAGAAATAGATCATCTTCCTTAATGAAATACAGTTTTTTCCTATGCATGCAAAACATCCTCGGTCTATGTCGTCAATGTTTTCAGCCTTGCACCCAATTTTTTTTTACCTCTGTCACCTTTTAAAGATGCCCCCTATAGATTCCAGTCCAGCTAGGTCTCACCCTTGAGTGGAACACCTAGGAGATGGACGTAATTGGGGAGAACGGATGGATGCTAGAAGCTGGATACAAGTGGGGTGAGATCCGTAAGTCACACATCACGCGAAAGATCCCCTCCCCTGTCCCAATATCTTCTGGGAACTTTCCTCCCTCCCGCTATGGCAGCATTTCTCAGACTCTCTTCCTTTTTCCCATTCAACTTCTGTCTCGATTTTTTTTCCTTTAGGCTGACTTTCGTTCGCCGACCGCGGTTTCACCTGGAAAGGTGCAGAAATCTCTCTCGGCACCGCACATCTCTCCATCTCTCTTTTCCTCTCCTTCTCCCTTTCTCGAAAAGGAGGGCGATTGTCTCGTCGGGGGTTGGTGGTGAGGATGGGAGTGGGAGGATATTGCTGGGCGAAGAGACTTGGTGCGCGATGGTTTATGGCCGATTCGGTTGGACAGAGCTCGTCTGTTAGAACTCTCTCTCTCTCTCTTTGTTTCGCATACTTTATCGCTTTCTTTCTTCGCTCCTCGTCGATCCCGCTGTCACTTTGGGTTAAGGGCTGGACGGATGGTGAGGAACGAACGCTCGAGTGGTTTTCCGCCATCCTTTCGGGACGATATGGCTCGGAGGTGTTGTGTACACACTCGCAGGTTCCATAGGTATGTAAATTTGTGTTCGCCAGTGCACTTTTATTGAGCTCCACCTCTCCTCTCAGCTCTCATCTTAGCTTGAACATCCGTTAACATCACACATTTTAATGCAGCAAACGTCACGCTACGGTTTTGCTCATTGTGCTCTCGTAGTTTGATTTAATAAAACCCCAGTAAAGTTCATATGGTGGGCGCGTCCAAAGCTCCTACTTATCGTGGGCGTTATTCCAACCTCTGATTAATACTAACGGACGATTTCCCACGCTATTAACGGGCACTGCGGCATTAATGTCAAACACTAGTACGTTTACACTGTAGTTCTAGACAGTCTCAAATTTTTGCCGCATCTCGCTTCTATTTTTTGTGTAGGATGTTTCATTTAGTTTCTCGCTATGAAACTTTACTCACAATACCTTGCACGCCTTAAGTGGTTTTTTATATAAAATTCCTACTTTTCTTGCTCCCTAGTAATTTTTATGCAGGCTTGTAATTATTTTGGCAAACAATCACATTCAAATACAATTATGCAACTGAAACATGAATTCAATTCCATATTACTTAGATGAATGTAAGCAAAAATCCCTATGTATTCAATATAACAATCTTTCCTTTTATTCATCCTCATAATCATTAATCAAAAATCTTAAGACTGTTCAGACGAAGCTCTTCACTTGATGTTTTTTTATCCCGACGAATTTCTTTAATAGAAATGAAATTTCATTACATCGGTCTGAAATCACTCGCAAGGAAATCGAGCAATCATTTTGTTTCATTTACACATTTTAAAAAATGCTTGGGATCTGCGAAATTAATCCTGCTTCTGCTAGTCTAGGGACTCAGTAATCTCTACATATAGTGTAGGAAATGAATCAGTTACTTTAAAATGTCATTGTGTACCTACAGATCCTATACACCCAAACGCTTGTAAAATTCTGTGGGACGCAAGACGTGGCGCAAGGTATTCGATACTCCAATATACAATTCATAGATGTCGCCCCATGGCCTTATTCCGTTTTTTTCTGCGTTTGGTATTACTCAGAACAAGTTAAGCAGATAGCTTAAAAAGCCACTAGGGTGCTTGGCGCATTACAAACCCGCTAAATAGGTTACTTTCGAGGTGCAATGGGGAATAATTCTTTGCATCGCCGATTTAAGTGGTATCTCAGTTTTAAAGTACTGTTGCCCATCCGTGCTCAGATTTTTTTCCTTTGGTATGTTGCATTCCGAGTGCTTGGAAACTCAGTCATGAGACATCAAGTTCCAATCGACTTTTTCGCCTATTTCGTGTCAGACATCAAGAACTCAGATCTAGCGGCACGACATCCGCCGCGTGAACGAGACCTTATGTTGGTTTACTAGAGCAGAGAATCATAAGGCTTCAGAGAGATTTTCCCACTGAATTTAAATGAGAATGAAAAAGCGTTTCATAATAAAAGTGTCGGCTATTGCACCTGTAGGCCCATACCAACGCGCGAGTTTAGAAGATCCGCGACCGGCGAAGCGTATCGTCGATGTCGAAATCGAACGACAAGGATCGGCGGCGGCGTGTCAAAATACTATCAACAGCGTAGGTACGTGGAGGTTCACTCTGACGTGAACAGGCAATCCTTCTTCCTAGAAAAATATTTTTTTCGTTTGTCCACTGAAAGGAGAGTTATCGTGTAAAAAGCAGCGATTCAATGGTTTTTTCGTGGATTTAAGATTTCTCTGGTATGCACCTTCGAAACGGCCTACAGCTAATAGTGTATATATAGGCACCTGCAATTCCCTTTGTGTTGAAATTTAGATCTTTCTCTGAATATTTTTCTTTCCTGCACGAAGTAAACTTTGAGGCAATAGTACCGCTCTTGGCATTTATTTTTAATTTATTTTCTTTCTTCCTCCTTGCATAATTTTCGTCAGGCCTCAAAGCTTCCATGCCTCTGGACTGGGACCACCTTGGACTGGGACAATGTTTGAAAACCTACTAATATTTGTAGAAGTATTTAAAAAAGTCTTGAAGGAAGTGTTAATCTCCTAATGTTTTGCAGTACTTAAATGAATGACTTTTAATCTCACTACATAATTTATAATATGCCATCTAATCCAAAACGATCTTGTTTAATTCTTTTATTTAAAAACACAAAAATTATTTAACGATACAAAGCTTTGTATAGTGTTGTATTTGTCACAGAAAGCTGTTCAATCATTTAAGTTTTTTTGGACATTATGGACAATATGAATAGATAATGGACAAATAATATGCTATCATAAATAATTGTAATAAATGCCCAGTATTATTTAGGAGGCATATTCCTAACTTCAACTTTTTTCTTGGCACAAAACTCAAATGGAAATATGTCGTTGCTTGTCACAAAACACAAGTGGACCGGTTTTGGTCCTTCAGTTTTAGATCGTAGTTTTATGAAAGTGGCCTGCATAGAAATTTTGATTTTCCTCTCTTTTACAGACCTTATGCATGGATTATTTATCGCGTCATAATATTTATCCAAGGCTTTCACTTTTGACTCCAACCATTGCGCTTCCTAGACATATTTTCTCACGGAATACCCGCTAGTCTCTTTCCAGTCCACCCACTCGTTTCGACCATTTTCATCGATCACCAACGTCAATGGATCTTATGGAAATGTTGCTCTTTTACAAAAAGGAATCATTCCTATAGTCTTTAGAAATACCTAACATGGGTGGTTAACCAAGAGGGATATATATTGCAATGTCTTGATGTTTTAGTCCTCTTTTGTAGATGTAAATTTACTGTGGCTCAATGAATACGGGTAAAGGTCAGGCGTATGTGACACTAATTGTTTAAAAAAGTTATACATACATATAGCAATTGTAGGGTACTAAAAATCTTAGTTCTATCCCAGATCGCATGGTAGGATCTTTTTTGTGGCACTATTCTTGGAGAGTTTTTAAATTTATTTTAGAGTAGATAACCTTTGTCATTTTAACTTAACAAAGGTATGCATCGACGGATGGTAATTGCTCTGGGAGCAAATGCGCATCAATTGAATGGCGCCGTCTGCAACTCTATCAAAGGTAGGAGATCGGAGAATATCTTTATGGCCATATGTCCAATTGCTTGCACTTAAGCTCACTCCCCTCCCCCCATACTTTCTGGTTTTCTTATTCAGTCGCCTGTCTTCCCGCCACTGTCGGTCGTCTCTTTCCCCTCCACGACCTTTCCCCGCCGTGATAATCGAGTACGAGTGTCCGAAGACAACGGGGCAGCGGTCAAGGGTGGGATCATTTACGGGGTCAGCTCCTTATACGGGCGCGAGGCGCGCTTACCGTAAGGGCGAGTCATGCTCAAGTAATAGTTTATAAGATTGTGCGCACGATTGCTTTTCTCGAGGGTTGGAGCCAAGTGACGCGGCCAATTTCACGTTCCCTTCTGGTTGCCTTTCTTCAGTACGAGTTATTTTGCACTCGTAAGATAATCTGCGATAGCAAACTTGAGCCCGCACTGCTTATGCTGTTGATCCTGCAGATATAATTCAATTAAAAAAAATACTCAGGATAATAATCTAGCTTTTATTGCAATAAAGTTTTTTCATGCCATAACCATAGATATAACCTTACTCGATAAAATATTCGAGTTTTACTTAAGGTTGGCCTAGGTATATCTCCCAATTCTTTTTTAGGAAATCATATCAGAAATAGTACTGTATTAAATTTGTAGAGTGTGTTTAAGAATTTTATTTTTGCCGACAGCTATTGAGGCATACTTGCCTAAAACTTATCGATGCAAGTTATGCGAAACGAAGTTATCGAAAACGGATCATCAATTTTGTATGCTCTTTTGCTAGTTGCCTAATCACTTTTCAAACAATTTTTTTATATTTGATAATGCAAAAGGTTTACTTATCTGACCACTTTGAGTTTCTCTCGAAAATAACTTCCAGGGAAATTGATGATAATTTTTGAAAAATATTGACAATTAAAAAAAAACTATTTTTTACTTTCCTTCGGTTATTGAAGACTGTGTGTCTTCAATAATTATTAAATAATTCAATAACCTTAATTAATCAGTTGATGAGAGAAAATACGGATAAAAAGATCGCAAAAATAGTTAAAATCTTAAAAATTACGTACAGCACAAATTGTAGTTTGCTTCATTCAGACAAATGCAAATATAGCTAGAATTGCTATGATTTTTTTCACTTGATTGAATGCAGTAATTCTTTGTAATACTATTCTGTTTAAAGCCTGTAAAGCCTGAATTACTTTCTCAGTAGATACAGAAGTGACGTTTATGGTCACACCTCCGCTTGTCTCTTTAGATTCAGAAACATGGCAAAATTCTCAAGGCTGTTCTTTTTATGATTGCGATATATCCTTTGAATACATTGGATATGCAAACGCCCCGTAAATCATAAATTTCTTCCGCTCCTCCTACCTGAAACATGCCAAGGAACCCATAAAAATCATGTCTTACTCTTGAGAAGGAGAGTCACATCCACCGTTATTGTCTTTCGTAGTTACTGTAAGCATTCGATCACGATGTATTTACTGAAGGTGACAGTGAGAACTGACTTACTTCACGGGCGGAATATGGGCATTGCTGGCTCACCACGATTCTTTTCACAATTTTTAATAAATCACCAGAACAGTGGGCATGTGTTCAAGTATTTGACAGAATAATTATTAGTTTAATTTGCACGTAATAATGCTGTCACATTAACATACTCATTTATCATACTGTCAACACCTTGAGGAAGAAAATATTCTTATGGAGATTATGAGACTACTATGTAGATGAATTTAAGTTAAATTATAGTGCACAGTAAAGTATCGGGTGTAGTATTGCTCAGGGCCCTATGTGAAAACTTCTATGGTAGTAAGTCCAGAATTTCTCGTAGGAATGGTAGCCAGCCCTGGAAAAAAATATGTCATTCAGCTGGATAATCAGTGGGAGTTATCCATAGTCTCAACACATTTTTCCCATAAGGTGCAATACTTCTAATTTTTATAGGTTTCTTCGTATTTTAATGGTGAGTTGATCTTTTTCCTATCGGTTATGAATATACTGGAAAACTTTATCTTTGAAGCTTATTTTTTTTTCATTTTGGCAGAGGCTTAATTCAAAGGCTGAAATAGCGTCCACTTTATATTTTCACCTTGTGTCTCAAAATCGTTTAAGAGGTGTTGGGTTATCGATGAGAAACTTAGCCTATACTCATTTTGCCCCCTTTAAAATTTGGTAATTTTAATATTCATGATTTTGAAAATAAGCTGTGTGCATAATTTCACATTTTCCTAAAGTTTGCAGATTCTGTTTTCACATAAAAATAGGGCATGAAAGAAAATGATTCATCATTAATTTGAACTACGCGTCAAGGTGTCTGTATAATTTTACAGCGTAACTATACGTTGGGCATGCAATAATATCTCCCCTAGGATGCCCCTTAGATGTGATGCAGATGATTTAGGCTGCTCATTATGCAAGTTGCTAAATTATGGAGTGACTAACAAATTGTTGCACATTTTGGGTTCAGATCGTCACGGTTTGCTTCTCTGTTTACTCCTGAAAGCTTTCAATAGTTCGATCTACTGTCTGAGCGAGACGCTTGAGTCAGGCCACTCTTCCCTCGAAAGATGACTTTATCTGGGCTCCAATTGTCAACCAAACCAATTCTTGAATGCAAATGATATGCGCGATCACCGACTTCTCTCCTTGCGTCCTCTTCTGCCGTCTTTGGCTATCTTTCTTAGCCATTGTGCACCTGCCTGTCCATTTCTTAATATGCATCCACTTCCCAGCTGCACACGGGCATACGCATACTTTACGGCATTCGCCGCCCCTCCTCTGCCATCTCCTAAATCAGCCAATGGCGACGCCAACTCATCCCTTCCATTCCCCACTTTAGGCTGACTATTAATTTCACCCTCCCGCGTCCGCCGCCCCCTCAGCCCTTTTCCATCCGTTGGCACATCTGTGGCTAGCATCATCCTCTCCTCCACCGGCTCGGCTACTTCTGTCCGGGTGAAACCTCCCACTCACCTCACCCTCTCTACTTCTCTCTCACTCCGACTCGGGTCCTTCCCTTCCAGTTCGTAATTTCGATGGCTATCCACTTCCTCGTTCTCATCCCAATCAGCTGTGCTCGCCTATTGCCTATCTCTTAACGATCGCCCACCGTTTTCTGCCATCAGGCGGTTGGCCGCTCTTATGTTGGGGTAGTCTCATTTGGTGAGCGAGCGGTCCTTCCCCTACGAGCCGATAGAGAATAATTTTCGGCGGAGAAATGAATGCCCCGGAGAAGATGTTTTGACCAAGCATTACGCACCATGGGGATAGTGGCACGTGGTGGGAATGTAATTGCGGAGGACCCAGGGGGAAAGGGGAGCAGGAGGGATGGGGGAGTTGGGCGGAGTAAAAATCTTCTTTGACGGCAGGCGGCAGGCTTTTCCCCCTCATATTTCTTGATTAAGTTCCATCACCTTGCATGATTCAAATATCTAAGAAATATCTATTAGATAAAAAGATAACATTCTTATCTTGCACCGGAAAAGTGTTTCACGTATAGTGGGATTTGATCAAGCTTAAGGAAGAAAATAAGAGACTTTATTAAGAATTTCATAGCACCATTTCAGAAATTATGCTGGCTGGCCCATGGTAGATGGTCCATCGAAGTATATGCCAGTTAACTCAAAGGCCGTAGAATTGTTGGTCAGAACATGACTCGGAACTTGAAGTTGTGTTTGACTTTAGATTAGGTGAGGTGGTGTGATGAAGCATCAGAGGTTAAAACTCCTTAAAAAATAATTATACTTTCTCTATTAACTAAAAGAGTCGCTTATGAATTCAAAGCGTAAAGATAGAATCGTTATCATATTGTTAACTTATTGTGGAAAAACGTTTCTATTATCAATATTTTCTATTTTATTTCAAATTAAGTAAATGTAGTGATGAAGTTTTCACGTGTTTCCAACTAGGTGAAGAAGTTGATGGTCACCTATGGGTTTTCATAAATAAATGTGCTTTGGCATCTTACGGGTGTTTGGTGTAAAATATATGGCATAAAATTAAATTAAAATGAACTAAAGAATATTACCTTTTTCTATTTTTTCGTGTTCAGTAATATTAATTTGATTTGAACGAATGATGATACTTGAGGTAATTGCGGAGGACGTTTATTGGTTATGTAACCTTAGGAAATTACATGAAAGAGAATCAGATATAGGTTGGTGCAGACCTGAGCTGAGAATATATCAGTGGGTACACTTGTATCTCTGGTGCAGTTTCCCAGTCTCGTGGCTTCTTCCTTGAGGTCCTCTCATTCTCCTCTCCTTTCATGCATCGCTCCTCCGCCCCTCCACTTATAACTCATACCGATCTCTTCCCTTCCCCTCACACACTACCGCGAACCCCGGACAGCAGACTCCCACTTGCAACTGCCCTACCTCAACCTCTTATCCCATGCAACCCACCCGCGCACGTTCCATGCATCTGCTCTCACTCCCTCCTCTTCCTTCCCCCCTAGGCATTACCAGTCCCCTGTCTATAACCCTTTCCCTTCCTCACAATCCACCTCCTCCCTCCACTCCATCAACCACCCACGCGAGCCCACTTTCAACCCGCCATCCAACCCTCATCCATCTCTAGATATATACTACGCACACACACACGCGTGCATATACAGCCTGATAGTCAAATAAAGTTTCTTCTTAAAGTTAATACTACTTCGGCCTTTCTTAAACTGTGGACCGCAGGTGAACAGATTGGATGCTGTTGATGTGTTGCGCACGACATCTGAATTCCGTTTCGCTCTCGTCATTACTGAGGTAACCAACGAGAATATCTCAAGTACAATTGGTTCCTTGGCAGGCTTTCCTCCTGGTGTTGAAGTATTTCTTGCAGTGTGAGTAATAAAGGAACTTTTATAGAGGGGGCGTATTATTATTTAACATTCCCGTTTAAGTTACACGGAAATGCTAGGTAGATCTACGCTTACCTTACGGTAAACTCATGCATGGGAGATTACTTTTTTATGGTTTTCCTCTTACTGGGTGACGTTGCTCTCTAAGTGAATCCAGTCAAACGTCAGCGAAATACTACCGAGTAATATGCCCTCCACAATGATGCACGCAACCAAACTGGTCATTTTCAACTTAGAAGGATTTTCTTTGATTAGTTGGGGAAAACAGAAAAGTAATTCATACAATTTAGGTTGAATATTCCGCAATGGTGAGGATTTATTCAGGTCTTCACGCGCTGAGCTGAGGAATATCTAAGGTGCCCCTATTTATTCCATGGATCGTTCCTAATGGGTCTCTCACTTTTGATTCATGCATACAGGGTAGCAGTGAGACATCGATTATGCAAAACGTTTTCCCGTATTTCTCCCTTGTTATCGGTCGAGAGATATCTGAAATCTCATTTCCCTTTGCTTAAGGAGGAGATGAAAGCGAAAACCGAGTCTCAATTCAATAGCTTCCGAGGAAGGAGGTGCGCTATCGTTTCCAGGAATCTGGAATTGCCGTTCCACCCACTCTCTTAAGTGTCTGCGTCCTCCGTAACACTTAAAAACTTCCACCGCTAACCACCGACCACCAACCCCTTCTTTAGATGGAATTCTATCCTAGCCGATATTTCCTGTGGCTGTGTCAGTTTCTACTCCTATGCTGGCAACTGGCTAGAATATATTCCAATCATTTTCGTGAATTAAAGTGAAAACTAGCAAAGAAATGCCTAAGGTTCAATTTTAGTCGGTATAATGAATGACATGATTCTTTTTAATTAAATAGAAGAAAATGATAGCGCTAATGACTAAATATGAAAAGGAAAGCTAAATTGAAATAAAATGTCTTTACCATTGTAGGCTGATTTTGCTTAGGTGACTATCGCACTGTAAAAGAAATATCTAAGGAGATAGATATGTCTTTTTAAGGAGTTATGTCTTTCTGTATATACTCACTTTGAGCTCCTAGCTTTTCTCACAACGGCATTAGTTGACCCTTTCCTTTAATAGCTTAATCAACGTGCCCTTTTATGTGAATTCAAAAGATAACAATATCGGTTTTGGCCATAGCTTTAAAATCCTTTTGGTTCTAATTTTACATTTGTAGATTTGTGTTAACTTCTTGAGCTGACATTGATGGAATGTTGAATCAAGGGTAAAAGAAAGTATGGAAAAATGAAGAGATAATCCGACGTACGTTTGTCAAGCCACGTCAAAGCTTAAGGTAAATAGATAGTAAAAACGATAATAACTAAATTGATTCTGGTCAGTAGATTATTTCCAACCCATTGTCAGTTTTAGTCAATTTAAAAATTATTAGGTAAACCACTTGCTAATATTATCTTTATTGACACGCCCTTTTTGATTGCAAAAAGTAATTAGAATTTGAAAGTGTTAATGCTTTTCTCGTCGTTATGAATTATGCATTAGATGTGGTCACTTACATTAGGATGACCAAGAATAAACATTTGCTGTAATATAGAATGCGTGTGGTATTGAAACAACTTTGTAAAATAGAATTTTTATCGTAGGTAAGATGTCAGGAATAACTAACTTTTATTTGTGAACCGATTAATTAAATGATGAACAGATTGGCGACTACCAGCGGATTGCGCTATTATAATTTCTAGCGTAGGAAATGCAATAACGGGATCCTTATTCTTTTTTTTTAAGTTTAATAACTCGTCATTGTCCTTATATATGCCCTAATGAGGAGATCATTAAGATATGTGGTGGGCTCAAAGAAAATCTATCGAATTGAGGAGAGAAATATTTTTAATCTCATCATGGGAATAGCTATACAATGTGGGATTAATTTATTCAGCTATGTTTGAAGAATGAAAACAAATGGCTTACGCTATAATGTAAGTTACTAAGATGCTGTCTGATATATCTTTGGCTTATGTTACATCGAAGAGGTATTATCTTTAGGATATGTCTTCATAATATTCGTGTAATGAAAGATGTTATGCTCGTACGTATTCATGACTTACCATAGTTTGCGGTGGATTGGGGTGGATGCAAAGGCGTTCTCCTGAGGAAGACATGGTGAGCCCGTCTCAACATTTCCTGCTTGAGTTATTATTATGCTAAGCTCGCTTCTTATGATTTCTCTCGACGGACGTGCCAACGTTTCTATATGTGCGAACGCATCTTCAACTACAAAAGCAGTAGGTAGGTAGTACATTGCACACAATTTATTTTTAATTCTCATTTTTTATGTCATAAACTTACAGCCTCTTAAATAAGTTTCGTTTATTCGCTAAACAATTGCTATTCGCTAAAAACAATTGCCTTATCTACATTTTACGCCATTAAACCAAATATCTGACAAATTTAGAAGTCTTCGTATCACAGTTAATAATAATATTCGACCATAAATACTTCAGAATCAATTTAAAATGTTTTTATGAGCATCTTGACAGGGCGTCTGCTTTCATATTTTTCGTTTCAGTTGAATTTTAAACAAATTTCACTGCAAGTTGTTTATTACCATTAAAATGCTCTAAGTAGAAAATAACTCACACCGAAGTCTGGGATAACTGAGGGTGTTTGTGTTCGTGCCTACAAAAATCATCCATCTGACCGACTTCGTGGATTTATTTCTCATAATTACACTCGTCGCCCTTTGGCAAGACGCTCCACACACTCCTTTGTCTCGTATATTTTCTGTGAGCCTACTATCCCCAATTATTCTTTCGTTAAAAAGACACGTTGACGGCCAACACGTGTTTGCATTAAACATGGGAAAGTAAATCATCCCTTGAGGAGCGGACGAACCTCTGCAGTCTACTGTGCCACTTCCATCTCTTTGCCACCTCCGCGTTCCCGCACAGGACGACTAGTAGAACAGAAGAAAAATCGTATATCATCTGGTCATTAGCGGGCATTCATCAATTCATTCCTTGGCTCATCCTTCAATCGCTATCGCTCCCCGCACAGTCGGTGAAAATTAAAAGGAGAGTGAACGTGGGGAGAAATAGAGGGAAAAAATACTTCCATCTAAAGATCCACCTGGCCATCCGAATATTTCGGGAAGCCCACCACATCTGCATATCACTTCCCCCCCTTCCCTCCCCAATATCCTCCCCCGCTGCTCCCTATTACACGCCCTCGCAACCACTTCCTCGGGCACGAGAGGTATCCCCTTAAAAGGTTCTCTCCCGCTCCAACCACCCCTCCCATCACAGCAACCCCCATCCCCCTCTTGACCTACCGCACACCGCAGCGGTCGCTGGAACACACACACATGCATAGGAGGGCACACGCCCGGCCCACCCTCGCCTGGAAAAAAAATCGCCCCTACGTCCACACACCTTTACCGGCCCTCCCGAGGCACGCTTCCCCAATTTCCAGATCTCCGCCCACCAATCTACCATCCGCTCGCTTTGAATGTCCTACCTCAACTTATGCACGCGCTACACACGCACACACACACACATCGCACACCTACTCACGAATCCCTCTCCCACCCACCCGTCTTATCTGATCCCGCCTCCCCCTCGCTGCTTCCTACCCTTTTCCTGCCCGCTCCGCGAGTATCCACAGAACTATTCCCTAACTACATCTGTCGCCCCCACTCTCTTGTTCCCCACCCGAATGAAATCTTCCGCCGCCCATCTTCTGCCGAAACCCTTTTCGGGAGCCCGGAATAAAAAATATCCTTGCACATGGTAGGGATCTCTTAAAGGGTTTTCTTAAAAAAAACCTTTTAGCTAAGCGCATGAGTTTCTTCGCCTTACCGTGAACCCTTTTTCTATTTCCCTCCTCCCCGATGCACTCATTCGTCTTCAGGCTTCCTGATTCCATTGCAGAGAGACCCTATCTCATCGCATCTCCCTTGCGCGAAGGTCAATCTTGGGGGCCTTCTCCCGACTTGCGCTCTGGCGTCGGCGAAGGACAGCCCCAGCCACCTCCTCCTTCCTCGAGCTTCCTAATAAAAAAATAAATGTGTATACCTATACCCCCTCGCTCGCCATCTCTGTTTCAGACGCAGCTGCCGAGGATAGGGGAGGGGCCCTTTGCGGTGTGTTTGCACCCTCACGGTCTTTCCCAAGGTGGTAGCAGCGGGAAATGAGCGGAGGTGGAGGTTGTCTAGGAAGGATCGTGTATGTAGTAGGAGAGCTAGGAGGGTGCGACTGGGAATGAGGCTGAGAGTGTGGGATGGAGACTGTGTGTCTGTGTGGGAGGGCGACGCGGGTAGATTGATGGAATATGCAGCGAGGGAGAGGACGAAGGCTGGGGGAGGGGCAGCGAGGGTGGCGCGCATAAGACCAAGGGGGAATGAGGAGTTGGAGTGAGCTCTGCGGGGGGAGAGAGAAAAAGAGAGATGGAGTGGAAGTCAATATTTGCATAATGCACGGGACCCGGCGGTAGAGAACGACGGAGAGAAATAGAGAGGAAGACTCGGGAAGGGTTGGGTGAATTGTTCGGACGCGTGCCAGGGTTAGAAACTCGAGGAGTGAATTTGCATCAAAAACGGGGTTATAGAGGTGAACAATTGAGGGTGGTTGTGGAGCTATAAGCCAACTCGAAAACCTTATTACATACTCTCATTTTTTCCCATGGATGTCATATCAGTCAAGCCCATTGTTTTGAATCTGATGGCTTAAGTTGTTCGGCCTTAACAAATGATTCATAAAAAGCCCAATGAGAGTAAATTAATGAACGCCTTTCCTTCTGAATGTGTAGTGCCCAATCCTTAGGAAACAATGGCCTGGCTGCGGTTGTTGCTCAATGAAAATACGCCTTGCTTCACATTCTTATAGATGTTATGTATTCGCATTTCACTTTTTCCATGCCCTATTTTGCTATTATTTATTGACCTCTTGAACAGATTAGAAGTACATACCGGGGATTTAATGAAAAAAAAACAATGAAACACTATTTTAATATGTTATCATATTACATAATGATAGACTTTGTAAAATGGAATTTAGACTGATAAAATTTAAAATGTGGGAGACTAAAATAAAATGAAAAATCGCTGAGAGTAATTTTTAGACTCAAGCACCTTTGCTAATGTGAACATATTTTGGTGATTCTTGCGAATGAATAATGCAATGCTTTCTTAAATGAAGAGTGACAACCTTAAATTAGGCAATTAGCGATCTCGTTATCCCGTCAGAGATTGTCGCCGATTTGTAAGACTGACATTCTACTGAATTAATTGGGATTCATGAATGTTTTACTCTTATGATAAATCCATACATTATTCATTATTCAAAGTTATAATTCTTGAGCCATTATGAAAATGAATTTTTCCGACCCTACCGCGGTCTTGTGGAGAACATTCATGTGAAAATAAAGCAAAAAATATCGTATTTACGGAAAACCTCAAGCAATACATTATTATTATTACTGTCATACGTATATTAAAATAAATTTTTGAGACATGTTAATTTTTAATTTTTTACAGTTTTGCAATGATTTCTGTGTAAGCTTGAAAAACGGAACAAATGACAATGATAATTCAAATGTGAATGCGAAGCAAATATACTGGCATATGAGGTTACGTACTACATATATTGTGGGAATATATAAAAACAATTGCCATATATCAGCCTAATAAGTAAATTAAATGTATAGGCATAGTAAAGAATTAATAGGTATCAAGTACGTTTACCTTTTCTGGGAAAGAAAGTTTTAATTGGTACATTCTACCTGATGGTAAGGTATTACTTAATTTGAAGTAGACTTATAAATTAATAAGTGGTCTCAAAGCAGTGTATATTGCACTGTAAATTCTTAATTGCGTTAACTTACTAAGCTCACTTATTATTTTCACGTTTCTTGACACGGATTAGTCTATTAATAAATGTTAATGGGTTAGATTCGTTCATACAACATGAAAAATTAATTTACATAAAAATGTGGTCTTTTTTCGAATGTTTCATTACTTGGAGAACAAGAATATAACATTATATACAAGCATATAACATTTCTGTACCTTATTTGAGCCGTGATGTGAATGACTCAGTTCATTGTACACGTACATTTTCTGAAATTGATAGCGCTATTTCTAAAGATTTAGCTCACCAATGATAACGTTCATCCATAAATTATCAAGTGGTTTTATCTGAAATATCAATATTCTCTAAACTTTTGGTGGGAATATAACCAATGACTGTGCTTATGTATCGGTATTTCGCCACATTTGCCACACTCTTCCAGTTCTCCTCAAAGGAATATGAGAGCTTAAATACTGCGATCAAGAGGACTGCTCCATGACGAACTAAATAAAATATTGGCGTAAATACATGACAGGAGAAGAGGCAATGGTTTATCAATAGAAGGATTCGATTTTGAAGAAATCATGGCTAAAATCAGTCATTTGGACGAACAAAGGTTCGGTATAGGCTAAAGATGGTGGAAAGAAAGGCATGGAAAAGAGGGTTGGGTGGAGGAACGGAGCTGACAATCGGAGGGATCAGGGACGGAAGGTTTAATTGGGATAGGAAAAGAATAGCAGGGAGGAATGGAAACGATGGAGACAAGGTCGGAAGGGACAGTGAGAGGGAGAGTGTAGGAGTCAGAGAAAGAATAACTGCTCAGGTCTGAGGAAAGGTGGTGGATAAATAGAGAGTACCGAACGGGAAGGGAAAAAAATTCCCACATACTTCCAAAAGGGGCAAATGAAAGAAAAGTCGGGATGATTTCCGCTGAGATGTCGTGCTGGTGGCGGGATCGAGAGGTCGAGGAGCTCTCCGGGTCGTGGTCATCGTCTTTCGCCGTCGTGGGCGTAATGGCTTTCCGCTGGCCGTATCTCACTTGTAGTCCCATCCGTAGGGCAAGAGGGAGGAAAAGGGCAAAGGAGGAGAGGAAGAGAGGGGGTTGGTAAGGCCGCATCTTCCAGTTCTCCTTGCAGGAGAACGAGGACTTAAATACTGCGATCAGGAGGACTGTCCCCACGGCCCCGGTAACGGAGGTTCTGCGAACCTATCCCCCCCAGCCAAGTGTAATTGCTGAAGCCCGCGGGATACAGATGGATTGCATTTGAGAGGGAGAGGAGGGAGCAGAGCGTGGTAAGGATGACGTCCTCTCTCTGGGGAGTGAGGTTTGCATATATTTCCCAAAAGATTGATGGATGCCATTAAGGGAAAAGATTTTTTTTCGTGGAACCCGCGAGAAAAATTCAAGACTCCTTTCAAACCCTCCGCAAGTCGATGGGATAAATGATGAGCTCGGCAGAGACGCTGGCTCGAAGGGGAAACTTGTCTTCTTTAACCCCGTCGGTTGATGATCCCAAAGGAATTGGTTTCGCTCGCCCTCCTCATTTGTGGGAAATGAAGGGGGTGCGAAAATACATTTGCCAGCGATTTATGTCAACGCGTAGAGAAATACGTGTCTTCGTGCCCGCTTGCCACTAATCTAAGTGGATTTGGGCAATGGATCCTTTATTTTATTTATTTTGACCTTATATTTACCCGTAAATCTCAATTCGTGCTTTATTTTATGATTTTTTTAAGAGAGGAAGTAAACTGTAGCACATTATCAACAAAATATATATAACCGTAGCAGTCAACCAAATTTTGTGATAACGAATAATGGTGGAATCACTTAACGGTCTCACGTTCATTTTCGTATCTCACGTCAATAGTTCCTGTCTCACCTATGAGGCGTAATTTATTTTCAATTTTTTTCATCCTGAAACAAACATTTTTGTTTTATTTGATGATTTTGTGAGCAAAAGGCTATTCCTTGTGGTCGCTACATTAATTGAATCCATATATTCAGAGAACGTGAGCGAAGAACGACGTGCGGCAGAAGATTAACAGAAATCCTTGAGTAAGTGAAGTATTTTACAGAAATGGGTAGCTTATATGATTTTCCGAAATACATGCATAATGAGCAAGGGATAGTGAAAGATAGATGAAGAGACACGAACGAAAATGGAAAAAGTGAATAAAAAATCTGATAGGTGTAGTTATCTCTGTCAGTAAAGGTCAGCTGTGGGAGAGGGAGGCTGTTGGGAGCGAAGAGCTCAAGAAGGAAAACGAATATGCAGGCAGAAGAGTCTTCCGCGGAAAGAGCATATCTTATTTCTCATAAGCCATAGTTCCCCTACGTACACATGTCATCCTCCAAGGCTGTCTACTAGAATCGCTTGATGTACTTAGCACGAAGCGGAGTCCAGCTTTCTGCTGCACGACTCTCCTGGGTATGGAGATTCGTAGAATTACGCTTAAAGCACTATGCCCTTCAATTCTGAAAGGTTTCCGTCAGTTTTTCAGTTATCAATTATTTGTTCTTCTATTTATGATAGCTACTTTTTTATCTTACATTCTTGGCTTAGAGCTTAGAAACACGGAAGTCAATTCGTGAAAATTAAGAAAAGTTATAGTGACCAAGCCCTCCGGGATATATGCTCAAGTGCTTTCCTCAGTATTTTAATAGAATGATACGTTTCATCCAGGAAGTGTATATTTTTTTATCTTATGAAGTTTTGTTTCAAAAAACGAACTTCCATTCAGATTATATTGGTAACTCATTAAAATGTTATACGCATATGTTTGGTTTAAATGAAATTTCATTAATAATTGAAGAATGTATGGCATTTGTAATTTTTGCTCTCTCCACACGTTTCGAAAGCATCTTATTGTAAACCTATGATTACCAATTATTTAGGATGCAGTCGTCGTCTTCTTCAAGGATTTGAACTAAATCGTTAAGGACGAAGTTAAAAAAAATCGGTGGTAGATTCTTTCTTGAGATTATTTCATCGGGGCTGCTTCTATGCCATTATTTCTTTAGTAATTTTATGGCGTTCACCCCTAACAAATTAGATATGCCATTTTTTGCATGAAATTTAGAACATGGGTGAAATGTGAGACTTTTCCTACTCCACAAAAATCACTCAAACACCAGCATAAAAATAATTTGAGTAATCATAATGATGAGTTTTCGGCTGAGTCTGCCATTATTCGTGAAAACAGCTGAAGACAATGGCAACCTCAGCCGCCGAAATGTTGGTGCAGACCAACGCTATCATCCAGCGGAATACCCGAGAACTCTTTATCACTAACATTCCCCAAGAAAACCTTTTTCATTTGCTTGCATGCTGGATGGCATTAAAATTAAGACTTACTTTTACATAATTTGAAAATGAATTACTTCCCAATCGACAAACTCTTTGAAAATGAGTCTTTTCGTACAAAGCCATTTTTGCCGGAATTTACTCCTACTAGCAGTAGTACTACTAGTACTAGTAAGTTGAATAGTCGCATAGCTTCTTTTTAAATTAAAATAGAAAAAAAATGCTCTGCTTTATTCATATAGAGGGATCTTATGGCTAGGTATTGACTCTTCCTCCTTTCGTGGAAAAGGAGGCCCACCATACCTTTCCATTCCTATCCTCATACCTTTTCTTCCGGTCTGAAGCGCCTATTAATGCGGAAACAGACTTGAAAACACCCATAAAAACTGACTCTTGCTTATGATTTAACGATGGCATTTCTTTGCAAGTTCATGATACTTGTTAGCGTAGGAGATGATGAATGTATGTAAAAAAAAACGTTACAATTGTTTTGAATGCATTTACTCTCATGCAGCAATGCTCTCTTCCATCCTCAGATGCTCATGTCAGATAATATCCTTAAAAATCTGAAATATATTGCTTACCAAGGCAGATGTTCAGTTTTTTTCACATATGTTTTAATTGGACCTGAAGGAAGAATATGTTGAGTTGAGCTTGGAGAAAATAGTGGTCGCTGAGGGTTACTGTAACAGAAATGGTTTTTAAATGACCGATTGTATTTGACTTCCACCCCTTTATAAGGCTCATATTATTTAGAACTTTTCCAGTGCTGTATTAGAATACGTTTATTAATAAGAGATTATGAAGTGAGTGTTAGCTTAAAAATAATTTTTGTCTAATTTATTTCACGCTGTCTATTAATATCATTCCTGGACGGTGTTTCTCTAAGAATGCATAGTGGGTGAATACGTACCCACATTTCCAGATTTCCAAGCTAAGATGGAGGCTTCTTCTCAGTAGTCTATTAATACATTCGCCAAACGTTTTCCAACTCAACATTTACGCATTTGTTGAATATATGGCACAGTTGTTAATGTCGATTGGTACATAATTTGTTAGCATATTTGGGCTGCAAAAGCTGGGCCAAATTTCATGAACAATGATCATAGCCTTTAAATAAAAAAATATCATTTAGATCTGGGCTGAAACTTGAACTCACATTCTTCTATGCAGAAACCTACCATGTATTTAAGGTTACCCTAAAGATTGCTTTGAATTAAGTCGACTAAGTTCGCTACTTATTTACAGTATGGAATCAGTGACTTTTATAAGATAAGTAAAATGCAGAAAATTGAAATGAGAGTTGGTTGAATGTTGCTGCGTATTGATTTCATGGGTTTTCAATGCGCAACACTCATGCTGTTCTCATTCAATTATCTGTTATCGCAGATTATAATGTTTTTCTCGTTTGAGAATTACTTTTGTTTTGCAGACAAATTGTGTCAGCAAATTGATTATAATTATTTCAGCTATGGTAACAATTCATTTTAAGTAATCCAGTAGGGCAGAGGAAGAGATGATTCTATCCTGTTAAAGCCGCTACAGATCGAGCATATAGGTCATCAAACTGTGACCGCACAAGAGCAGAGTTTCTATCTTTTGTTTTCCACTTGACTTTTCTTTCCATCAACTGAGTACTGGAAGGCCTTTTTTCTTCATATCTTAGCAATTGATCTCAAAAAGCCACTATACGGTGTACCCAATTTCGAAAACAAAATTGAAAAAGTATCGAGGGATTTTGCACGTTTTTCATGCTTTATGCTTCGACAGCCATGTATTCCTTAATGATTTTTTCTCGTGATTTTATTCCGGATGAATGATAAATAGCATGCGTTAAAACAGAGATTATTTCCAGAGGCAATATCCACTCTGCTAATAACATAATATATATGCTATAATAATATATATAATATATTATTATCATCAGAACATTATATAACCTATATATAATGTTCTGATGAACTGTTTCCTTATTTTTACGCTTGTATTTCAAGCTGTAGGTAGATTCTTCTTTTGATAGAATGCCCTCTTTGCCTGGGCTATTCTACTAACTATTTCTTTCTTACTTCTTCCATCGTTGGTTACTCGGCTTCCCAGGTAACAGAACTCTTTCACCTCTTCAAGTTTCTTCCTAGTGTAACGTTGGTTTTGGCCTCCTCTCTTTTGCTTCTCACCAATACCTTAGTCTTCTTCTTATTTATCTTCAGCTGATATCTGGCCATTGTCCTTTCCATGGTTACTAGAATCTTGTTCAGATCCCTCTTTGTCTCAGCTATGAGTGCTATGTCATCAGCGAATCGCACCATTCTTATTTTTTCTTCGTGGATGGTCACTCCAGAAGACTTTTCTTTGATTTCATTAATGGCTCTCTCAATGTAAACATTAAAAATTACGGGAGACAGTGCACAGCCTCGTCTCAATCATTTCCTCGTTCTTGCTTCTTCACAGCTGGGTCCAGATTTAATCACAGCTACTTGGTTTTTGTACAGACTGTGTATAACTCTTCGGTCATTGTAGGACATTCCAATTCCCTTCAGAGTTCCAAGCATTGAATCCCAATCCACGTTGTCAAAAGCCTTCTCTATATCCACAAATGCAATGATGGTCGGTTTGTTCTTCTCCATTCTCCTATCTATGAGCAGGCTAAGGGCCCATATTGCTTCTCTCGTACCCTTATTTTTCCTGAATCCAAATTGATTTTCATACAGGAACTCCGCTGCATTTTGTTCTATTCTTCTGTAGATTATCCTTGTCAATATCTTCGATGCATATGTCGTCAGGCTTACCGTCCTAAAAGTTTTGCATTTCTCCGCTCTCTTCTTTTTGAGAATAGGAATGATGATGTTTTTCTCGAAGACCCTTGGGATTTCTCTTGTTGAGTACATGTCGCAGATGTTTTGTAAAGATGTGTTAATGTCTTTTCTCCTGAGTTTTTAATTAGTTCTGCAGGGAAATCATCAATACCAGAAGCCTTACTCAGCGTTCCTTACCGCAGCGTCGATTTCCGATCTTAATATTGATGCTCCCATATCATCCTTTTCCACTTCGCTTTCCTATTCAATAGCTTTTGTGCTGAGATATTTTCCGTTGTATAACTCCTCCAGATATTCTTTTCATCTCTTCACTTTGTCCTCGTTTTCAATCAAAAGTTTTCTATTCTTGTTCCTCATGGCATTATATCTTGCACTCCCTTCCATGAAGTGGTTCCTCACTATCCTGTAGGCAGCATCAACTTTTCCAAGTGCATGGTTGCTTTGTACATGTTTGCATAGATTCTTCATCCACATGTCTCTAGCTTTCCTTGCTTTGCGACTTAATTCGTTCCTTATTCTTTTGTAGCAAAGCTGCCCTTCTTCAGTTTCCGCATTCTTGTACTTTATTCTTTCTTCAATCAAGTGTTAAATTTCCTCCGTGATCCATGACTTCTTCTTGGCAACTTTTCTCCTTCCAAGAATTTCTTTTGCGGCTTCCTGTAGTCCATATTTAATATTTCCTCAACGCTCTTCCATTGATATCTCGTTCGTTCTTCTCTCCTATGTTGTTTCCCACTGATTTTTGAAATTCCAGCTGATGCTGAGCCTCCTTTAGTTTTTCTACTTGCCATACTCTCTTCTCCGTTTTCTTCAATTTCTTGAATCTTAGATGGTATTTCATCATCACTAAATTATGGTCGCTGTCGATGTCTGCCCCATTGTAGCTTTTGCAGCCCTTCACCAAGTTCCTAAATCTCTGCTTCACTAAAATGTAGTCTATTTGAAATCTTCCTCTGTCTCCCGGTATTTTTCACGTGTATCTTCTTCTATGCGATTTTTAAACAATGTGGGTAGCGACCACTATCTTATGTTGCGTGCAGAGCTCCATCAGTCTTTCCCTTTTTCCTTTCGGTTTCCCAATCCGTATTTTAAGTTATTCTTCCATCTTGACTTTCGCCGACGATAACGTTCCAGTTTCCTAAAATAATTAGGTTTTTTTCTCCTCTTACTTGTTTTCTGACTTCCGTGAAATATTTGTAGACGTCTTCCATTTCTTCAATTTCGTAGTCCGTCGTAGGCATGAAAACCTGCACCACTACGGAATCTACAGACCTTACAGACTTTGTTTCGATCTTCCCCATTATTATACTTTCATCGTACTGCAGGAAGCTCTTCACACGCATTCCGGCGCTCTTTCTGAGTATGATACCTACTCCAGCATTACCATTTAATGATCCTGTATGTATAATCCTGTAGCTTCCACTCCAAAAGTCTCCTTTTTCGGGCCACTTCATTTCATTGATTCCTAATACGTCGAGGTCCATTCTTCCCATTTCCACCTTAAGGTTCCCCAGTCTTCTACAGGTCCCAAGCGATCTCACGTTCCATGTTCCTGCCCTAAAATTTGTATCATATTTGACTCTGGGGTTAGTCCCCGCCAGGAGATCCGAATGGGGGACTATTTTACCTCCGGAATATTTTACTCGAGAGGGTTCCATTACGTCTTGATAAGAAAGAAAAGAGTGGAGCACCTGCGACTCCTCGGGATATTAATGTGGTGGTTTCCCCTTGACTTCCACATCGCAGTACTACAGCCGTTAAAGTAAAAATGTTACCACGTCTGTAGTGAAATGAGTGTCGCTGTACTGACCACTGTGGTCTCCACCTTCACTCATATGAAGTAGAGCTACGTCGCTCTCCTCCGGGTGATGAGAAGCGTAATTGTTGGGGGCCTCCCGTCGCCAAGTCACGGCATCTTCGCAGGTTCTGTATTTTTAGAGGCCTATCTTCCCCAGGGATAGACCAATACCCCATCGGAATTTCGTCGATTTTTGTCCACGACTGCTTATTCGACGAGTAAACTCGCTTATCTCGCAGCTAACCTCTATATCTGGAGGTCGACCTACCATCCGCAACCCGGTGGAAGCGCTCGCTGGCTTTAAGCTCAGCCGCGAGACTTCTCGCCATCCAGCGTTAAATTCGTAATATGAATATGAAATGTGATAGACTGCCTCGAAAATAATTGCCTTTAGATAGTTGTCCGTTGGTAGTATTTAACAATAGGTTGTCCAATTAGTCCATATTGATATATGTAGACCCTAGCAAAGGGTGAAATCAACATATAATGGTTAGACGACCACTTATTTATCCTATAGTCAGTATTTAGCGTAATTTTACGGCAGTATTAACAATCTTAAATAAACTCTGATTATATGCAATCATCGATTACGTCTCTGATTAATCACATTTTAAAATTCATAGATTCATCGCCATTTTTAGGTATCCATTGTCGTCATAAATCATTGATTATTTTGTATGTATTCACAGTCAAATAATTTGTGATTATTTGGAAGAGTAAGCTATGGTTCATCAATTACGCTCGGGAGCGTAATTAGTTGGTGTTTGGCCAACGGTATTGTTGTTTAGGAAGCATGTATTTTTTTTGAACTTGAAAACGAGTTTTGTTTACATTTTTAACTTGAGAGTGATGAATTTTCTTCAAGAGTAAATAATAGATGCTCAATAAGATGAGAGTATGTTTGCGAATGATTTGCAGTGGAGTACTCTTTAACTCATTAAGCGAAACAAAGGAGTAAAAGATAAGGGGAATGCTGGCCAGATGGAGGTTGATTCACTTGACCAGATATAGGTTGCTCCAAGATTCCACGTAACATTTCTGTTAAGATTTTATGCTTTCAACAAAATTACCGACCACAAACTTTTGCATATTCATGCAGCCCACAACAACAGTTATCCCTAGTTATGATAGTCGTTTGTTGAAACAACTGCCACTAACAAAACTTTGTGTGCCATAGGGAGTAAAACTTTTGAAATAGGTAACTACTTTACAGTTTTCATAGGAATGCATTATTTTGGAATTTTGAGGTTGATTTAGAGCTTGTGAATTGAATAAAATACATTCACAGACTCAAAAAATCTTTTGCGTCCTATAATTTGTCGGTGCCACGAATTTTTCATAGCAAGTTCAAATAATCATAGATTCAATGCTCAGTTGACGGATCAAGGACCCAGGCAAATAATGAGACATTCATCGACCTCTGATTGTAGAACCAATGATTATGTTAGTATTCATGAATCGTCGATCATTCGACAAATTATGTTTAGCTATGACTACCAGCCTTAGCCCAATATAATTCCTGAGCTAATATATTTTTATATGCAAGCATCCTGTTCACCATTCAACTAGTAAAACATCTGGATGCAGTTATAACGAATGATGTGACTGGTTATAGTTCTAATTTAATTATAAGCAATATTATTATGCACCATCAATTGATGGAGCTAGATATAACGAGTCTCAAAATATATGCAGGGCTTAACTTATGAGTAAAGTCTCCATCTAAATGAACATTTACGCAATTCAGCTAACGCGAAGGTATGTGCCAGAGAGTGATGATCACCAAACATGCGCTACTGACATGCAACTAAGAGCGAAAATGGTACTGCTTCAAGGAAACGTGTTAGATATAATAACCACGTGCAACTAGCAGGTTAATGTCTACTCAGTAACGAAGTGATTACTGGTTAGAAAGGATTTCTTTCAATGTGTATATGTACTTCTCTAGTATGCATAGGCTAGTAACGTTAAAACTTGCTTCAAGCACTGCAGACTACTCCAACAATTTTATACCCATATATCCCCTTGATATGATGCCTACAATGTTCTTTCTGGTACTTCATATAGCCTTCATGCACTGCGTTCCTGGGATTTGCTTATAAGCATTGAATTTACGGTAGAGAAAATATAAACTGGTATGTCTCCTTAATGAATCACTTGGTTGTTTATTTTATTGCCCATATCTAGAGACTTAGGTATGCTTCATTTTAGTCTTAGCTGAAAATATTAGTTCGATGACCCATGGGACAGAGGCTCCTTCTGCCGCACATTCTTGGGGTGGGTTGCGGGGCGCCATTGTGAAGAAGTAAGAATGTGCAGTATGTCCGTAAAGAATCAAGACGTGTTGCTGCTTGATGGCGACGGCACATATGTGAAATTTCAAATTCAGTATGAAGTAATATGCTTAGTATACGATCCGGACTGCTATTATTACTTTAGGATTGATTTAAGTATTTTTATCTTCCATTAGAGTCAATATTTCATCTTATTGGTGAGAGCGGAGGAAAAAGATATTTTTCAAACATTTAGGATGTATCTGAAATATGGCACGACGTAAGAATGATGAAGATAAAATGGATCGACCGAGTGGCAAACGAAGAAGTCGTAATATGTGTGGGATAAAAGAGAAATTTGCTTAAAAATTTGAAAAGAAGACAGGACAACTTAGTTTTCCATAGCTTGAGACATGATATCCTGATGAGGTGCAACAATCGTCAAGGGACAAGTGAATGGGAAGAATGGCAAAGGAAGGCTTCGAATGAGATACATAGAGGAAGTAGTAGTGGAGGATGTGAAAGAGTAGAATTATGTGAATATGAAGAGGTTAGCCGTTGGGAGACTCAAGTGAAGAGAGGCAACAAGCAATCCTAGGAGTGCTGACCGAGGGTGGCTCACAATGAGAAACTCTTTTCCCTGTGCAGGAAGTGACGGTATTTATTAATGTTTTTGCTTTATTCCCTCACATAAGGGTTGAGAAAAATTTTCCATGGAAAAGGTTAGTAATGACTACTAAATGTTACATCAGAAAATTAGAAGGGACAGTTTTTTGGTGTAACATGAGGTAGTGCCAGCTAAAAAAAATTAGATACATCTCCTAGAGTAGTAGAGTAAATATATCAACAAATAATATCAAAGTGAAAATCACGCGTCTTTAACATGGAACACAAGCCAGAGCATTATCAGAAGAATTCAATAATATTGTAATATATTACGTGAATAATATATGAGGCGCATTCTTGTCTTAATGCTTAGTCCAGTAATATTAAAACTCTTATTCGGAGTATATCATCTTGAAGAATGATCAGCCATTTTTTGAAATTTACTCGAGCGACCAAGCTGAGGACCTCACGCAACACCTTTAGAAACTTACCCGACACGTTCTCTTGTCTGCCCTTGGTTGTTTACGCCTTCCTTCCTGTCGTCCATAGTTTTTCCTTTTGGTTGCGTGAAAAAAATCAGAAGAAATATTGCACTTTCGATACTGAGAGTCAAAATGTAGAGGAAAGAAAGAGAACATGTTTCCTCAAAGATTTAGGTTCCTTTCGAGGGATATCCTCCCTTATGACCGACTGCCGCATGACTTCCCATAAGTCGCACGGCTCAGGCGATCCCATTCGCTTTTCTCTTTCTTCTTCCCCTGCGGCCACCCTCACCACCGCTTTGACCCCCCCCCCCCCCGCCTAAAAGCAACGACTGACTCAGATATCCCCCTTCCTATTCGCAAAACTCCATCCCATCGTCCGCCCATGTTTCTGACCCTCTTCTTTTCTTTTTATTGCGCCCTGTACCCCTGGCATTTATCTCGAGCAGCCTTGCCCCTTGAGTAAGTTTCCTCCGTGTATTACGAATACGTAGGAACCGTAATTTTATTTTTGCGTTAGTGGTATATTCAATTTGATATCATGCCGTGATCGTGATAATTCTTATTATGAGTTTAATTTCCTTCAGATGTATCGAGGAAGTGTATATCCTAATGACCGATTAAAGTGGAAAACATTAACCTGAAACAATGAAATCGCTCTAAAGCCCAGGAGGTTTTTGTGGATGTCTAAATAATAAAACATGTTGGTTTCTTATGTACCGTCTTTGAACAGCATATGAGAATGTGTGGGCGATGATCCTGATTCAAGTATTCTTTTGAGACGTCGATATTTATTTTCGCCTCCGAGCATGCTTCGGAAGTCTTTTGGTGGATCAGGAGCCGACAAATGGCCCACTAGGGAAGTGGACCTGCACTAGTACAGATATTCGGATACGACATTTTGTGCTAGTGAAACCTGTACTTATACAAATACAAGCATTTTATACACCGAAAGCGAGTTTTTGCGCACTTAGTGACTACATAGTGCCTTTAAAATAATGTTAATATTATGTAGAAAAGGAATGCTTAGAAGTTAGTTTAGCCGGGGAAGGTAAAAATTGTATTAAAGTTTTTCCTTCATATCTGATCCTTTTTATTGGCTAAAATAACGAATAATATCGAATTGAGAAAACATAATTGTTAGCCAATTCATTCCTAGGGTAATAAAAAATGATATTTATACTTATTGTATTTATTTTACTTAACTTTTCATTTTTATATATTAACCTTTTTATATTAAAAAAAACCAAATATATTGAATTGAGAAAACATAATTGTTTTCCCATTAATATCTAGGGAAATTAATAAAGATGTCTATGTATTTATTACTTTGAATTAATGGTCAGTTTTTTAGTCTTCTAGCATATGTTTCTTCATGTATTCTTTCATGCCTTAGCAGATGCTGGTATATTTACTGAGATTGAACTTTTATAATTCAGGAATATTCTTAATTATGATACGTACCTTGTTTATTTTCACCACTTGTATATTTAATTCCTTTATATCTTTTGACGGTGGGGTGCATCGCTTTATTTTTTATAAAGGGTAGAATACACATGGAAAGCTCATGCTAGTGAATTGAATTGGTTGAAATTACCTGCTAGTTTATTCGCTTGTTGTTACTAATTTATAGATATATTTAACATTTTTATAGTAGGTACTCATTATGTAAGAGCTTACAAGGAGTTTTTTCCAAGGAGGAGGCTTTTGAAGGAGTTGTAGCTCTACAACTCCTTTAAAAATAGGAGCAGCTTATGTATAGTGCAAAGCGATTACATCTCTTTTGCATACATAACTTACTAAGACGGAGTATGACATTTCATGTAGCGATTTCTTTTTTGTTTTCTCATGTATTGAGCAAAAGTCCTATGATTCATGATGCTAAGTGATAGGTCGCAAAGAAGGCATCATTAAGTGGACAGATTTTGTGCTTATGAATGAATAAGTTCCTGATCTATATAAAATTTACGTCTTTCTTTATGAAATAAATTCAGATTGATGATGGTGGAAATGGCGAATAAAATTTATGGCGAATTTATGGTTGCAAATAAACAAGTAATTTTTTAATCAATTGGTAGACATTCGCAGGGTTCCCCAGGGTAGCGTAATAGGTTCTCTTGTATTTCTATTATACATAAACGATTTGGGTACAGTAGTTAATAGTAAGGTTAGACGTTTTGCATACGACGGGGTAGTGTACTGAGGTGTATCAAAAGAAGAAGATAGGGAATCGTTTGGCAAAGATTTAGGTGCCATTAAAGAGTGGTGAGATAAATGGCAGTTAGAACTTAACCTTAAAAAGTATGTAGCTATTGATTGTTGAAAGAGGAATAATTCTAAAGAGCGATCCTATAGCATTAGTAAGACGAAAATTGAAAGTGTTGAAACCATAAGGTACTTAGGTGTAACAATCACTAAAGATTTATCGTAGGAAAGAGAAATCCGGGAAATATGTGGCTGAGCCAAGAGAAAGCTAGGATTTATTAAAAAAGTACTTGGGAAATGTGATGAGAAGACCAAAGAGCGATGTTACATTTCACTAGGTAGGCCCCACCTTGAATACGTAGCCAATGTATGAGATCCGAATGAATTAGGTTTGATCAGAGAGCTAGTCAGTGTGGAGCGTGGAGCAGCTAGGTTTATTAAAACGTGTTACGATAGATTTAGACCTGAATGAGAATGTATTCAAGAATAAGGTTGGGTATCATTATCAGATCGTAGGTTAAAGTACATATTTAATCTATTACAAAAATTCAAAATGCATAGCTTTACCAAAGATGGTAGATATGCATTAAAAACCCCTGCATATTACGCTAGAATCGACCTGATTAATAAGATTAAAGAGATACATTGTCATACCGAAAGATTCAAAATGTAATTTTTCCCTCGTGTTATAACAGAACACAATAGACAGGAAAGCAAAGGGATAAGTACGTGAAATATTATTAGAGTAGGCTGTAGAGCATGATGCAGGTGTTAATAACCAATCCCTTTATTACTGAGTAGATACTAACTATATAACTGCATGTGACCCTATTATCTAGCATTTTTCAATGTAGTAGCCAGCCTGTTTGCATGTTAGTAGTTCATGCTTAGTGATCTTCATCCCCTGCCACACACCCTTGCGGTGGCTTGCAGGGTATTTATTAGATGTAGGTGTTGCAAAACTCCTCGTCAATACCTCCTATTGTAGAGTTTTGTCTATTCTTTTGAAGATCATTTACGCCGTTTTACGATGCAAAACATATTTATGCCAGCCTTTTCCTTTCTTGTAAACCCACAAGAAGGATTTTCGCCATCGTTCTTTGAGATTAATTTTTTCGTACACACGGCATTTAAGTATGACAATCAACTGTTAAGGAACTGCCCGCATATTCTACTCTAGAACAATTCGAACCATTGCGATAAAATATTTCCCTCTATTTGACCATTACTCGGTGCATGTACCGAGTAATTTTTTACACCAGAGAGTATTATAAACAATATTGATGCATTAATTCATATATACTTTCCAGTGTGCATTATTTAGTATATTTGCTACGCTATTGGTATTTATAATAATATTAATTATTTATTCTTCCAATACAATTTACATAACAAATTGCTTTTACAATTGGGAAATTAGGATATTAGGCACCCTACAAATAGGCCTGTTTTTTAGTTATTTATCCTGGTATAATCTTGATCCGCAAAGCAGTTATTAAATAGCATTAATCTGCGATACCTTTCATTTCTTAGTGTGTAGTAGAACAGCTACAAAACTATACGGTAAATGAATAATACACTTTTTAATTATACAGGATTATTTGCATATGCATTTGTAATTCTGATTTTGCGTAAAAATAATTTTTTTAGTCACGGAGTGGTATTCTTGGAGTCCAATATATTTGATGCCAAAATAATTCAAAGTTTCACAGCTGTGACTATAGGCAAATGTTATTTCAGAGGAATTTTCGGTACTTAATTAATATGAATGAAGCCTCGGGAAGAAACTACATTAGCCTTTCTCTCGCGTAATTTTTAGTGATTTTATTATCAGAAGCTATCTTTAATGAGAGGCGAAATTATCCTTTAATAACGGTTACACTTGGCGAAACATTTCACCACGTACATACCTTGAAGGATGATTTTTCTTATCATTCCAAAGTTGACGGTCAATCGTCTGACCAAATTGCATGTCACGCGTCCATGCCAAACACTCCAACTCTCCTCTTGATTGCGACGGATCTGTATTTTCGTTACTCCGTCTTTTAATCCATCTTTCACATGCCCGTTTCTACCCCTTTCGCAATTTCTTTTCCGCTTCGTGCTTCCCTGTCTCTCTTTCTCTCGCTCCCATCTTTCGGATCATTGTTATCGCTCCTGCAAGCGATCACCCGATCGTTTACAAATCCATACTCTCCCTCTCCTGCGCCCGCACTCTCTCCCCCAAAGCGGTTCCTCGGCATGCTCACCCGTCCGTCCCTCCTTCCCCCGGTCAATCCATTCCCGCATCTCACCCATCCACAGTTGCTTCACCAATCACGTACCGCCGAATGCACTGCAATCTCCCTCTCTCCCCTGTTTTGCCTCTTTCCCTTTCGCTCCTTCTCCCATCAACACCCCCTTCTCCTCCAACCCTCCTGCAGCATCTCGTCGTCGTCGTCCTCGGCGTTGTTTTTTTTCCGTCTTCCGCCACTATAAGCTTCTCCCTCGTGTTCAGTTATTTGTTCTTGCCGAGTTCCTTTTGTTGTGCGGGGGATTCCTTTGATGTTCGCTCGTGGACAATGGACGGGACGACAGGGTTTGGAAGGGGTGGGATGGGGAGGAAGAGGTCGCCTCCCCCTCTCGGCGGGAATGACAAAAAAAGGGGACGGAAAATGGGGGAAAAACGATACGCAGAGGTGGTTTACTCCCCTCCCCGTAGATTCATCCATCTCGCGATCTCCTCCGAAAAAATCGTCCGACGTCTCGCTGACTTCCGAACTGACTTTTTTTCATTCACCCTATGCCATTCTTACTCATTTACCTACCCCGGCATCGCAACTCTGATCGTTTGTGTTTATTTGTAAAATTTTTCTGTACTTTGTATTCAACCATTTTTGTTCCAGATTAAAACTTAGGTAGATTAGGCAGCAATTACTAATTACTCTTCATCAACCAAAGTTGAATGCCAAAACTGATCAAAAGTAGTGTTTATTTTCCGCATTTGGTGGTTATGTCAGAACGATTATTATGCAGATACGACTAATTTTATTCTGAGTATTAAAATTTTTATAATAGTGCTTGTGCATATTTTATATTGCCGGCTCTTGATGTTCTTCCACTTGATCGCAACTTTTGATACCTTTTCACCTGAATCTTAACCCTTTTTGCCTTGTCTAAATGCATCAATAAAACTAGAGCATATGCCATAGTATTAATACCGTATGCAATAGTACCATTGCATATGGCATTAATTTTGCACGATGAGATATCTCGTAGTCTCCCTATCTGTATCGCAATATATCAATTTGTTTGTTAGTCTTCTATTTAGGAGTCATCGTTGTTTTAACTATCCTATCGCTCTGTTCACCGCCTTAGGTCAAGCTTTAGTGCGTTTGAAATGGTGAACACGTGAAAACAAGAGATTTTTTTGTAACGGAAAATGTGTTGGGCTTGTTTCTTTTCCTATGCATTTAGGAATTTATAGTTCTCGCGAACTGAGTGCTCTGCATAGGACTCCAGAGATTACGCTGAAGCTTTTATTTTTACTATTTTTACTATATTATTCACTTTTAAGCGGATCTTTTGGTTAATTCCCAGTCCTATCGTTATTTTACTTTTTGCCCATAATGGCTCTGTAAATGTTGAGCTATGAAAGGTTTAAAGATGAAATTAATTACGTTTTAATTACGTTACATTAATCACATTAATTTAATTACATTAATCACGTTTTGGCACTATGTTGCAAATGTTTAAATATTTTAAATATTATATTGTATTCAGATAATTAAACGATGTACTTAAATACGTATATAGGTAAATTTAATCCTCATTATTCAAGACTATACTATAAGTGCATTCTAAAAAATAAGAATATTTTTTTTCTAAATCATGCAATGTATAATATATTGTGGTATTTTTCTGTTAATTTATCTGAAATGTATTTAATTAAAATACGAATGAATATGAGTAATTGGAATAATATTATCACTTAAAAGAATTAAAATTCACGATGGGGTAAAAAAGACCCCAAGTAGGGAGGACGTGATTTTTTTTAGTAACAGGTAGCGAGGGTTAAAAGGCTTCCTGTCACTGCAAGCCTTCAGTTTAAAAATTCTTTTAGTTATTTACATTGCGATTTTAATACATTTCAGTTCATCATTTGTATACTGTCAGGAAACCACTTGATAGACTTTTTAATAAATAAAATCCGAATTTGGTACCATTCAAGCGTTAATTGGCCCATTTTAATGCATTTTAATTTCACATCACCTTCATATAACTGTTTATTTACTATAGTGTTGCCTAAGTTTAACGTTAGACATAAATAATTAAGTATTTTCCAGATATGTGTTCTTCCTTTTCCCAAATCTCTCTCGAGCAGACGCGAAATCCATCTCTGGTCAAATGGATTAATATCGATTCGAATCTCACCAAGGAATAGATAGCCTCGTGCTAATATAGAAGTTATCCGAGCCCATGTCTTTGCAAAATTTTTCAGTAAGGTTTGCAAAAAGATGACCACATGCCTAATATTAGTGGTAGTCTATGAAAAGGTTAGGAGGCTGTACTCAGGCCTTTTAGCAAATATACTGCTCGTTCGGATTCATTTCTCTGAAGTTTCAGCAATTCTTCCATTACACTCGTTCCAGGACATCTTAGCACCCTGTGCCACCAAACCGTCCCTTTCTCATTTTTGTTCCGTGTCCAAGTGAAGGTTCTTCCCTCCCCCCTCTTTTCCCTTCACCCCATATCTTTCTCCGCCCCGTGTGTCTCCGTGATTGATGAAGGCTTGCCATGTCCATCAGTGTCCTTCTTACCTTCATCGCCTGTTTACTCCCACCCCCCTTCCTTGTTCCTTTTCCTTTTTTCCCCTAACCCTCACCAGGAGCCGTAACCTACCTCCCTTTCCATCCTGAACTCCCCTCCCCTCCCGCTTCCCGACGGCTTCCTTTATATAGATATTTTTTGTGCGCCCTTACCCTGGGGCGAAATATCCAATCTGAAAACTTCCCACCTCCCCGCATCTGTTTGTGGCGTATTCGCCCCTTTGCCGCCAGAGGTCATCTCAATCGAACCCTTTCCTTCTTCCTCTCTTATATTATATTTTGTTGTTGGTGACCCCTCTGTTTTCGAGTCATCTGGCGTTGTTATTTTCGCATGAATTTAGGATTATATAGTTCTCGTGTACAGATCAATGTTCCACGTAGGACTTCCAGAGATAACGTTTCACTTTTTATTTTCAGCATTTTTGCTATGTAATTCGCCTTTAAGCGAATATTTCGGTTTATCCAAAGTCCTAAAGATAATTTGTTTTATGCCTATGATGGTTCTGTAAATTTTAAGGCAAGAAACGTTTAAAAATGATTAATTAAATAATTGCATCGAGGTTAAATTGATTTTTTTAAAAAGGTTCCTATCGCTGTAGGCCTCCATCGTCTTTCTGTATATGACATTAAAAAGATACTAATCATTTCATCCGGCCGTAGTAAAAGTGATAATAGGCTCATCATGACATTTACCATGGTTGATAGCCCAAATTCCGGCTCTGTAATGTCTACTGGAACAGAACTTAAGCTTAAGTTAGACGGTCTAAGAAAAACTTAAAATTTGCAGATACTAAAAATCGAATTCTATCTTCAAAAATCAACAACTATTCTTATTTAAACGTTCCTTATGCGATACCGATGGGGTTGTGCTCCTCATTTCACTCAAAAATATTGTGGCACATTATTGTGAATAAGTAGATACTTTGCCTTTCCACATGAAATCATGATACGTATTCGGATTCTGAATACTTGCTGCGCATTCCGCATCTGCTATGTGGTAATAAACTTATCCCCTTCATTTATTTCAAAGTATTTCTCGATGCCTTCTCTTTGCAGTTATCCTATATTCCTAGCTTTCAGAAAATATTTCAAATTGGGGAAGATTAGCACCACTCGCGTAGGTAGTCACATTTGATGGTATCCACTATTATATATACTGCTGGCAAACATTTTAATAAGACCTTTTGTAGCACTTTTTTCCTAATTTTAGAAGTATCCGTCAAAAAATGGGCTAATATTCCCTTCCTATGAGATTATATAAATTATGGCGTGCACCGGAAAAAAAGTTTTTATAACACTGCGTAAGCATTGTACTCTAGCGTTTGAATTAATTAAAGATGTGCATTGCACACTAGTAGTGTACGTTTCTCATGCGTCATTTAGATCATTAATACTAATTCATAAATTGAGTTTCCTTTTAAAAAAAATACCGCTTGCCATGGTATATGACAGAACTCTGCCAATTCAACTTAAATATATTATGAAACTTTTCTTTTTAATCATTAAATACTTTTTTTGGGAATTCAATGCTGGTATAGTGTTGTTACAAAGTACTTCAACCTTACCCGGGTGTATTCCATGCTGATTTCTCTTTCAATCCACTGCAAGAATTTCATGGCCCAGAAATGCTTTCTGAGCGTATGTGACTCGAAAAGACGTTTAAAATGCAGGCGCAGGTGATAACTCACGCCCTTCTTGGATCCCAAGACTGCCCGCCTCCAGAGAATGACCTCCGTGCAAATGTACTGCTTCGATCTGGCGGTGGTTGCGTCCGCGAGAATAGTAATAAATGAAAAAGGAAACAAAATTATTCACACCCTGGAGTGAACAAGGTGTTGGGAGCGCGTGTGGGAGTCCAGAGATGGAGGAAGGTGTGGATGCCATAATCGTTTCCGCAGGTGCGTTCACCCCTTTATTCCCCCAGCAGGTCGCCATGGGTGGACGGGAGCTGGCGAAGGGGGAAGGACAGAGTCGTGGTGGATAATAAACTTCCGAGTGATGGTTGCCTCGCGGTGATAGAGGAGAAAAATGGAGGGCGGGGTGGGACGATGCCTCGCCTGTGCTGCTTGCTACTTCTGACGCACTCGTTTAATGGAAGTTTGCTCAATGGCCACTGTTTCTAGTCACATTCTCGCCCCGAGCTCTTGGGCCGTTGTTCCAATGCTACTGTGGGAGGGAATGGAGCCTGCAAGGCGTTAAAATTCCCGCCCTTTAATGCCTCTCAGCTTTCCTCTTTGCTCACAACGTTTAGTGTTTCACCCGAACAGGGTGCGTCTAAGGGAGTGGCCGAACGTAAGAAAGCCGCTCCACAGCATGGCTGCATTAATTAGCAGAAGAGAGACTTATATTCATAGAGCATTTTTCGGCACCAGGTTTCCTTCAGGCAACCTGTGATTTGGATCTACGGTATGTCGGAAGAACCAAAACTTGTTCCGGATGCTCGGGTTGCTCGCCAGGTTAAACAGTGAAGTGGGATTTATTCGTAGAATTACTATAGAAAACCTAGGAAATGGTATGACCTCAGATTTATGTTAATCAGATCATGTGAAAAATAGAGGATCCGAGGGTGACTAAGACAGCTGTGTGTTGTGTTTTATGTGAACCCGCCTCCCGTATTGTATCAATTTAAAATTTCACATTATTTTTCACGATGACCAAGAAGTGTGGATAATGTCTCTCGTCTCAACGTTGTATGTCATTCTGAAGTTTTATTTCTTCAGCCTGTAGTGCTAACATGGAAACAGTGAACATATTTTCAGTCTTTCAAAGTATCCCTTAAAATAGGGAAAAGGGCCTGCCGTCAACAGTGAGGCTGTCAAAGATGGGTTGTAGTTGGTCGCTGATTGATTGTAATAGCCAACAAATTTAAGCTTTTGCTCACTAAATTAACTCTTTTGTTACTCTTGTTTCTACTGTCAAAGTGATAGGAAATTACACGGGATTTTGGGAAGGAATTACTTTTGTTGACTTCGCTTTTTGAGTTTCCAAATTTTTTACGCATTGGAGATATATTGGATTATGGCAGAATTTGGTTGACGATTATGATCAATACATGCAGTATGCGAAGGTTAAATGAATGACACTCTCTCCTCTAGCTATTTAAATAAAAATGTGAGCCATATTGAAATTTAAACAATATATTTTCCCTGCCCCTATTTTTGATTTTTTAATGATGAAGGCAGAGCTCACCGAGAAAGTACCTACTCCAACACCAATCGCTGTGGGACAGGTCATATTAAAAAAAATAAGTTTCTTTGCGGTACAAGCATAAATAATTGAAGCATGTTTCATAGTTGTGTTCGAATATAAAAAAATTGTATCTGAAGCGCATGTTTCATAACCGTGTACGAATATAAAATAATCGTATCTAAGTGCCTGATTCGTGCATGCCCAGTGTTAATACTACACATTTTTAGTTCAAAATGCAGATTTGAATCAAATCCATAAAAGAATTATTAATTGTGACAGAAGATTATTATTATTTATTATTATTATAATAAATAATGATACTCTTAACTAATAATCTATTTAATAAACTAAATGATTATTAGTATTAAATAAAATTAAAGTATTAAAAATATTATTATTGGACTTCATGGTATTTTAGGCAGAATCAAGTTTCAAAGAATAAATAGGAAAATTATTCCCATTAAAACTCAATGGTTAGCCCGCAAATGATGTAAGAAATTTGTGCTACATTTATAGAATTATAATCATATTTTACTGCAAAACATAATAATACTCATGCTCATAATTTTGATTTATAAATCGTAATATTTCATTTTTTAAGTGTGTGTGGATGTTTACCGTTGAATATTTATTATCCTTCGAATAGTAAGTTTCTATATTGCAATGATCATGAAATTCGCTAATTATACAACGAAGTCTTTTAGAAATGATGTGGTACAGAGTCGGAATCTTTACTTACTCTATATTTTGCTGTAAGACCCCCTTTATTTATGCGCTAAGCTATCACAAATCATGCTACTAAATGTATTTCTCAGCCTTGAGTGAAAACTTTATTTACGTATAAGCGCAAGCCACCATTAAGTCACCATGAAGGTGAAATATCCGATGTTTATCTACAGTCATTCTTACACATCGGAATAAATAGGAAATTAATATTCGAAATATTTACCGGAACGGAAAAAAATGACTATTGGTCATGCTAAATATTTTATTGTGGTTTATGCTAAATATTGTTCGATTTATATATTTTTTCTGATAAAGGTATCATAATCCAATAATATACAAATTGTACATAAAAATAAACACATTTTACGGTAAAAGAGTAATACTAAAAACGTAATTTTTTGCTATTTTTAATCACGTGATATTAATATGCACAGTAATGCATCGAGAAAATTAGAAAAACTGGACAAATGTATCAAAAAAGTATTTAAAAAGTAAATGAGTCCGAAAAAAGTCCAGAAGTATTCACCGTTAATTTTCAATGCTGGAAAAAGCAAAAGTTATTATTCTCGAGCCTCCTCATTAGGCATATCTTATTTCATGCTAGAAGGTACGTCATTTTTGTAAGCACGTTTTTCTAGAGTAAAATTAATTATTTTAGTGACTCTCAGCAGGCCTCTATCGCTGATATAGATTTCGAAACGTTTTTCCTTCTATAATGTGATTTTTTTCATGATCCCAAAATAAGACCAATTTGTAAAATTTCGCAATTAAACTGTTAACATCTACTAAAATTCCACCACAAGCCGAAATTGCTGTCCACGTTATGGTTATATTTCGTCATCATCAACACTCCATTTCTTACAAATTTTCGTGATACAGTTGAATGTAAATAAATGAACAATGCAACTTTGGATTTTGTGTGATCAGCGACATAATTGACAAAGTAGATAGCTCTAGTCTAAAGTATTTTTTAATATTATTTTTCCAACAAAATAATTTATATAATAAAAAAGTTAAAAAAAATATATACCTACTCTTTTCAAAATTTGAAAAAAATTTTAGATCTCTAATGGTTTCTACTCATAAACTATCGCACGCATCATAAGATTACGTGTTTTTTGTTTACAGCAAGTTTACAACCAAAAGCTCAATCTCACCAGATTTAGTGATTTCAAATATTATGTATTAATTGATAGTAAGCAGTAACTGACTGAGTACTATTTCGCGGTAGAAAAGTATAATTCCTTTTCATTTAATATACTGAGTCATGTAGAATAAAAATGAATTTTCGCGGCCTTTTATTTGATGTTAATTTATTTAATTGTTGCAGAGTAAATGCTTTTTTTATTAAAATAAAATATGCCTATGCTTCGTTTATCAGCTTCGTATAATTGTTTTGAATTTTATGCTCAGTAGAATTTTGATGAATATTGCGGTTTCAGTTTTATGTGCTGAAGTGTTATAGCCATATCTTTATTCTGTTATTTTGGCAAGTATCTCCACAATTTATATCATATAACATTTTTTTTCGTTATCTTGTTGAAAAGATGAACATGTGTACTAAAATTCAAATGGTGGTAGCATGTTTTACGTTTGCAATAAAGCGCATCCGAGTGAGTGCAGTTGATTTTAATTTGCATTTCTAAATGGTAACAGCTGTTAAGGTTTTATTCCGATATGTTTATTGCTGGGTAGATGAGTAGTCATTTCACACAATCATCACACTCTCCATTAATGCCCACTCATATTGTAGGTGCAGTTTTTATTGGACATCCATTGACACGATCAGCGTGCGACAAATTGCGAAGGCTATTCATAAAAGCAGGTTAAAAGTAAGAGGATATAACTTAACTCCATCATGCTGCACACCAATGCTCTTTGGTCGTGCATAATTTATACCTTAAACCTGTCAATGTGGTGTGGTCAGCAAGTGCCTGGAGTGACAAGAGCTCACCCCTACCATACCTTGAGAGGTCGCTGTAATGAAAGAAGAGAAGAAAAAGGAACGCGTGTGGAAACTTACCATTAACAGGCGTTATATATCTCTTGAGGAGTGCTCAAGGTAAAGGAGCATCAGGCTTAAGATGCGGTACAGCCCACACATCTCTTAAAAGTGTTTATAACCAAGTACTTCCATTCATTTGAATTACTCTTCCCTTCAATCTCTTTCCCCTCCTGCCTTATCGTGTTTCTCTGTTTTATTTCTCTGGATTTTCCTCATCTTCCTCTTAATTTCTTACCTTTTTTCGCATTCCTGAGTATAACTAATAAACTTATATTGGCTAGTTTCTCTAAATAAATTCAGCAGTCACTTTTATTTGGAAATACTTCTTGGATTAACTCGTGTAGTAACAACTGATGCGGCCTCATGTTATTCGGACAAGCTCGAATTGTACCCCCGAGTTAATATTTACACCACTGACGCCCAGTGAGACACCCAGACGCGGAGGAACGCCCGAAAGCTAATTTCATCGATATTTACACTTGTTACCTTCCGTGTTTTATGGAAACGTTATATTTTCGATTTCCCTCCTTTCCTCGCGACATTTATTTTTTAGCCGTGGCTCCTTATAGCATAATTTTTGGCTTAGTTGTGCAAGGTCATCATTTGGGACGGAGCATGGAGATGCGGAGATACCTGATATAGGGTTTTAGCCGTGAAGTTGATGATTCTGCCCATTATGAATCCCGCTCTTAAATTATTTCTTTTCTATACCCCTACTAAGACTTTCCACCATTTAGTAATATGAGAAGGCCATATTTGTAGATGCATATTGTGTGGGTGTATATTGCACGCACATTTGTTTCAATGCACCGTTTGTTCAATCGCATGTAATAGGTCGAATAAATTATTCATTTCAATGCTACTATTTGTCTCTGTCCATTCTGACCACCCCTGGGTACTATAGTAGGTCAGAATTGGAAACAGGCAGTGGAAAATAACCTACTTCGCTAATTTCATGATTTACGATTAATATGAAGTGACATTCAAAACCAAGAAATTTTCAAAACTTCACGATGGAAATTCCACCATCCGCTTCTTTACAATCCTGCCCCTATCTTATTATTTTTATTGGTAGATGATATATGTGTAGCTAACTAGAGAGATGAGGATACGAGTGGTACTAAATATTTGATAGTACTAGGTGTCTAGTTTCAGTACGGTGTCTCCTAAGTTCTGCATTGTATGTACAGAAGTCCAATGAGGATTTTCTCGGCATACATTGGGCTACTTAATCAAATCTGTGAGTTAAAGCACTGCCAATTTTCTCAGTTGTAAGGAATTCTAACTTTTTTCTTCTCTTGAACAATCCATACTGACTTACACTCTTAACAGATAAAGTTTCTACCGTTCGAAAACTATCATGGAATAGTGGAAATACTGACCTTCTACTTATGATTGTTATTATGTTATGCAATCTAGAAAGCTCCCACTTTACAGTATGAGGTTGAAAAAATTAATTATTGAATAGAGTATAGTTTTTTCATGATATCCGACTATCATCATGGTAGCTGGTAGTTGGACTGAAAAAGATATCTTCCGAAACATCATTTTATTGCAGAAGTTTTCTTTTTCGGTCATGCATAACGTAGTTATTGTAGTGTGGCTAATTTATGGACAGAATAAGCAAAAGTCAAACGTGGATGGAAGTGGTAGAGTATAAAATTAGTCTCATGCTCCTACTTGTTATCCGTTCTCCACTGGCACCCATCAGGTTCAGTTTATTTAGGTGTACAATAAAATGGTGGTAACTCTGAATCGAGCCAGTGCGTATCCAAGAAACGAAGCATGGGTATTAGGCGAATTAGGCTGAATGTTTTTTTACTTGGGATCAGATCAAATTCACACCATACTTTAGCACCGAAATACCATCCAGGAATGACTAATAGATATAATACAATTGTCACACTCTCTATAATCATGTATGATAACGCTTTGATGCCCCAGAATTAGCAAAACACATGGAATCCTTACGAGTTAGTTTTATGATGTTCTGTACCTATTGCGTTCTCTTGAACAACAGAACTCTAAATGTAACATAAATTAACACGGAACATTTTGAGTCACAAATCCTTTTTTGAAAGTACCTGCCCGAGATTTCATTAAGATTCACAAGATATTTCATTTGAAGTGAAAACTGCTCCGTGAGGATTCATCCTCCCTGAGATAGGAAAACATCCACGAAAGCAGTAGGCGTCAGCATTAACGCTATTAAAGTAGGGCTGAACTTACAATCGTAACAAATTTTTCCCAAAAAAAATAGCGTTTATTTTCGTTGCGTTATAAATGAGTGGGAACTTAGGGAAGCTATGAGGGCGGTGAGGACAGGGTTGGGAGACGAGAATAAAGGAGAGACGGAATAAGATTAGGTTGGTAGAGAAACTCGGCCTTCCAATTACCTGGCCGCTCGAAGACATAGGAAATTGCCACGTTCACAAAATTGCACCCTCCAATAGAGGCCTATTCAGTCTCCCCGGTGCGACAATTCTACCCCACCCATCTCCTTTTCCTGCCTCCTTTCGCCTACTCACACACGCACCAATCCTTTTACTGGCCGGGCGAATGTTGAGTTGGTTCAGCAATTAATTCCCACACTAGTGGCTTTCGCCAGCGCTGAAGACAAATTGGACAATGAGGATGATGAGAGGATGTTAGATTAAGGTTATAAGGCTAAACTAAAATAAATAAATTCATCCATGGTACAGCAACGAATGAATTCGTTTGCCTACACTGCCTTGTTCAACATCCTGAAATTAACCCTCATACAAATTGAATTACGCTCTTCGGGACTTTATTAAGCATTTTCATCCAATTAGATGAGTGTTCTCGTCTCTAAGGGCCATTATAACCTAATGGGCTGGAAAATTAGAATAAATAAAGTAAATTAACAAACTTATGCTTTTGGACGTTTTATGCAGTGGGGAAAAGTATTGAATTAATGTTAAATTTATTTTCTTTAGGTTATTACTGATTTTTTATGCATTACCTAATGATATTCAGTGATGATTAATGCACAAAAGTCGACATCTTATCTGTAAAGGCCACTTTACACGATACAATTTTTGTACCATTTCAAGTACGAACGCTTGTATAAACTGAACGAAATTGTATGCTTGTCTGAATGCAATTAGAATAGGTTCTATTTTCCGTTCAGTCATTCAGACATTCGCAAAACCGTTCACACAATTTGCACCTTTAGACGGTGCAATTTTCTCATACAAGTGTTTGTACAAGAAATTGTACAAAAAATTGTATCGTGTAAAGCGGCCGTAACGATAGCTAAGATTTCCTGAGTGACTATTAAAGCTCACTATATCTTAGATTTGCGGACTTAGGTTTTTTGATTTTCAAAAGCGTGAGCTAGCTCAAATTTACATGTACTGTGTGGCACTCTGGAATATTTCGTAAAATATAACCTGAAATTATGAAAAATACTTGAGTGCATAGGCTCAAATCTGATGAATTTGAATCTGTATGCCGACAAAGACATTTGTCCAAGAGTGGTGGTTATCGACAGTACCGACGCACAGTGGGACCAAATCTCCAAAAGCTGGCCAAAAGTCGAAAAATGAAGTTCGCGTAAAGTGGCAAAAAATAGATGATAAATATTATTGATTATGTGCTCTTCAAGATAGGATACTACTTGGAGCACATAAAATGTCAGGATAATGTCTACGACCTGTCAAAGTATAGCATGTCGGTGTGATTCTGGCTGCCGTAACTTTCGCGTCAAAAACATGAATGTTCTTATCTTCATGGAAAATTTTCTATGCAATATTTTGGATTTTTTAAATTTTATACAAAATAACACTACCTTTAGGTACAAAATGAGTTTAGAGTAGTTTAGTTTAACCTTTGTTTTAACGTTTTTAGATTTTTATTTAGAAAGTACTGTTTTTAGGTTAAATTTAATTTTAAATGGCAATTATCGTTTTCATCGACATCTGCCGACACGGAGTTATCTATACTGCGTGATAGAGTGGAGTATAAATAACAGTTTTTATAAGATAATTCTTGCAGATTTTTGCAGTTTTAATTTTACCATCTATATTTCTTCGAAAGTGCCCCGGTCGCTTCGTCGCTGCCGCGGGGGCCGCCATTTGCCACTATGTGGGGAAATGGTGAAATTTCCAAATATTCACGGAGAGGAATTTCAGTTTAGCATCTTCAGTAAGTAATATGCATGTCGTACGCGTATATCACCCAGACCTATTGAAACAGGGTACTGAATTGGCAAAAATTCCAGAAGACTGTGGTCACATATTTTCACCCCGTTGACCATTTGGCCATACGGTGTACATGCATTTGAGACAAATGAGACGAAATTTCTGTGTGATCAGCCTTCCCTACAAAGTGTTCTTTTGATCTGACGATCGCCCATAGGCACAAGGCGTGCCATGGCTGGAGGGGAGTGGGGGTGGGCAGGGAAGAGGGCGTTGTCGTGCACGTGCAGCGGCAGGCGCCACGTGGGCAATCATCTGCTCTCCTAGATGTGTCAACTTGCCCACCCTTCTGGGTTTTACAGTCCATTCTTCTTACTCTAATCCTCTGGTAACTCTCCACGGTTCTCTTTTACAACTCTCTTGCCTCCTTTTGGCCACCCTTGTTGCCGCTTGCACTCACTAACGGAACCCTTCCCTGTACTTCGTTGGGGGAGTTTCTGGTTCTGTTCGCGTGTTGTATTCAGTTGTCTTTGCGAGTGTGTCCAGAGAACATCTACTGAAAGTGATCCAAGCTGTGCAACACGGAAGGTTTTTGGAAAAAGACTCGCCTTTTCCCTAAAATAACCCTTGGTATTACATGCCACCCACTGTGCACAAGCTACTAATTCATGGCGCAGATATCGCGAAGGAAGTGATACTTCCTATCGGACAGCTTTCGGAAGAGGCCCTAGAAACAAGAAATAAGGACATTAGAAAATTCCGGGAGCATCACACTCGAAAAACTTCGAGGGAAGCAACAAATGGAGATTTATTTCGGAGGTTGCTCCTTACTACCGGTCCCTTGATATCCTCCATTTCATTCAAAAGAAGGAAACTGAAGGAAGATTTTAACCCAGAGGTATCTAGATTACTAGTCTATGAGGATGAAGGAAAAGGAAGCTCGGAGAGTGATGACGCGTCATCGGAGGATGATTTAAATGAGTGACATTAAATTTGATATACGCATTGTAAGTGTTCAAAATGAGCCCTATGTGTAATTTAATCTTCATTTCTTAGAAAAAAGTTTTTCAACAATAAATGTTAACTAATGGCTAATTATATTTTATTAACCACGAGTTACATTTATTTTCTAGTTTCTGATACCTTAGATGTGCCGTGATTTTAGCGAATGTACATAAGTGTAGAAAATTTTTTTAAACAAATTTTTTAATGGTAAACATGTATTATATGATATAAATATATAATTTTTTAAATATATTTCGGTTAACACAAGGGTGGAAATATTTGACGTAACAAGATATCGTCATATGATTTGATGGTGCAGTTGTTTTCAATTCTACCCATTCCGTGCATTAATTTATGAATTAAAAATGAATTATTTTGCGTCGAATATAAAAATTAAATCTTTAATTGTATCTTATAAACGAAAAATCTTATTCTACTCTCTGCTTTGCTAATTTGATATTTTTTTAATAGTGAGGTTTAGACTACTATATTATTAATGATCATTTTTTATGCATGATATGTAGTGCATGTTTGGTGAGAATTCACCCCCTGCCACACACTTTTTTGGTGGCTTGCAGGGTATTTTGTAGAAGTACTCTAGTTGCTACGCTTATAATTCACTCTATATATTCAAGGAAGTGCTCTTACGGGATTCTGAACTGTTGAACGAATAATGCTTTTTTTTACAGGTTTTAAGTTATTATATTTCCTTTTTAACACAAAATACATAAGAGATACCGCAAAAATAATGACGAAATCAAGTTTAGCAGCTCAAATTACACTAAGAACGCCCAAGAAAACGCAGTTAAATTCGAGAACGACAGAGTAATTAATTTTGGCCAGGTTTTTTCCAATCGGTCCCACTGTGCGACGTGGCTTGGTATTGGAAGTGCTTATCATGACACTTCTCATGTCAGATAATCTAATGACACATTTTAGAACTGCTTTGGGTGATTATGTTTTGTTGGCTGGGGAAAGACATTACGCTTGCATGATTTGGAATGTTGTGTTTCTTTTTCGGTGTAATATGCACAGAAGTTGAACGAGACTTGCTTAAACCCATTAGAATGGCGAAGCCTATCTGCCTTATTGGTTTTACCAGTTTTTTAGGCGTTATTCGACCCATATTCTTTCCGTTGACTACCGAACTGAATCAATATTTTCCCTCGAGGCTCGTTCAGTCATCGTTCTCCTTATCATTGCATTCCCCTAGCGAAGCGTATGTCCACTCGTCCCCATCCACGTGGCTGCTCTTTCCTCACGCCAAATTCTCCTGGCCCTTTCCACTGCCTGAGTCATGAGTTTCAGATTTGGGCGGAGGTGGTAGGATGAAAATAAATGAGCAGGTTGCTCGCCAAGTGCGACAAAAACATCTCAACTGTCGCCTGCAACTCGCGTATATAAAAATGCTGGAGCCACCTCTCCTTACCACAGCCCTCTGTTTTATTATTTCATGTCACGAGGGATTCCATCAACCCTTTTCCGAGCCCTAACGAAGACTTCCCCTCTTGTCAGATCCCCTTCAATCCTCGGCCGCTCCCCAACTCGACGGCGCCAATTCATCCGATGGCCACCGGAGGACGTTAGTGGCGCGTAATGAGGCGGGAATGGTCTCGCTGGGTGGTGGGGTGGGAAGAGGGTTGTGGAGGGGGGATGGACGACTAATGAGGGGAAATCTGATCTCCATGTGACCCGAGGGCAGGATGGGGTGGGAAGGAGGCGATGGCGTGCAGGAGGTAGTGTAGGAGATGACCGCACGGCTCTACCTCTCCCCTTTTCTCGTCTCAGTGCTGAGGGAGCCAGCGCAATTCACTTAACTCTCTTCCCTCCCAGCTTCCAAGTCTGATGACCCTTTGACCATTATCCTGCAGTCTCTTCTTACCTCTGCTATAGCCACCTGCTTCTTTTGTTACATCCGAGCAAAAATTTAGAAAAAGAGGCAGTCTCTCTGGTTTTTTTGTGTTCTGCTGGTTCATTAAATGCTACGCTCGCACGGGTCGCGTATGTAATTGCTTGCGGTGGAAGGGTATTTCTTTCAGGCGTCAATGGTTTTTACTGAAATGTTTTCAGGACGTATTTGAAATACAAGTTAATTAGTGCTGTAATGAAAAGGTGCGATTTTCCATATCAGCGATTTAAGTATAATGACCCCATATTTCGTAATTTTGTTATATTATTTTCAATTAATTATGAATTCAAACGTCTGTATCAAAATCGAAGTGGATGAGAAATGGATGTCAAATGGTTGAAGAGAAATTTATAAAACAAAAGAGCGTAGGAAATATGTAAGGGATGAACACAAACTTTAAATTATTGAAAAGAAAACGCTTTTATGACAGCGATGCGGTATTCCCTAAAACATTCGTTACATGCCTGCATTTCTTGATGATTACTTTTTTCCTTTTTAATTATTCCTGAAAATTGCTGACAATACAGAAATATTGCTATTCCACTTCTTGCTAAAAATGATTTGGTATTCAAGTGAAATGGATACATTTGAGTATGTATGCGTGAATGTCTGGAGTAGAATATAATGACTATTACGATGGCGATATATGGTTAGTAGATGACATAATATGATAAGAAACCACTCATAAGAATATCCGTCCTACAAAGGAATGTGTAATCCATATTTAAGGCTATTGTAATCAAAATGAGAACCTTATTTCATTTATTTATGTGCATTAAGTACCGTCCGGTGAATTCAACTGTTGTTTCTTGAAAGATGATAGGAATTACTATAACGTCCATAAAATAAGTTCCATTTGCTATTATCGCCACTGCTGCCCTAATGTCGCAATTTCGCTCATGCGCACTTATTGCGAATTCGTGGAAAATAGAGTGATACCAATTTTTGACAGCCATGAACTGATTTCGTTTTGTGGTGAGTGTTTACTGTATTTTAGTAAATCAATAAATCTTGTCGCACTACGTTTGTCATTCAGGACAGTGCTCGTCCGCACACGGCAAATTTGGCGTAACAACTGCTCAAGGACTTTGATTATCGTAGGAAGATTTTGAACATTCGTCTAAAATGCTAAAAATACGAGCCCATACCTTGCACTTACTGAATTTTCATCTCCATCCGCACAAAACTTCGGTTTTTCCTGACCACCAGTTCAACAAAGATTACGACGTGAAATACAATGCTAAACCATGACTTGCGTTGTAGTAGCATTCTTCCACGAAGAGACGTTACATACAATGATTCCTCACAATGATAACAGTCTAAATAGCGGTGAATATTACGAAGAAATATAGAGAAAGGCGTTTACATTATGAAGCTTAAAAATAAAAACAAAAAATATTTTGTTTTCGTTTTGTTATGCATCACAAAACATTTTTTCTGGATGCATCTAATGCGACGAATTTTGGTCAAGTTAGATTCAGACGAACATTCAACGAAATGATTTTACTTTTGATATTTTAATAGCTCTCTGTATTGATGTGCTATTGCTGTTAGTAAATATGTTCTTATGTAACTTGGTTATTTTTGATTCTGTCAACTTGTATTTAAGACCACAATGATAAAGCTAACAGGCCAGATACCATCGTGCCATATTAACATAACGCTCTGCTGGTATTAGGTAGGAAACTTGACAATATCTGGGTATCTTTTAGTTATATTCATGCTTTTATTGTTTCATTTATCTGTGATGAATAGTTCTTTACATCCAGAGTAGGGCGTAGGAATTAATCATTGTGAGTTATTTCATTCATCTTGCATAGACAAAAATTTTTGGAAGATAAGAACTTATTTCCCATATCACATTTATTTTCCATTGACTTACTATCAATGATAATAGTATTCATTGCTATCGTTAATGTTATTACTAGTTTGTAAATAGTAGTTTCCTTGTAATCACTGGGCAGTAAATGAATAAGTTGGTAAAATGTTGGGAATTTGCCCGAATGACACTATAGGTACAATGATGACTAGATAGCACGATTGTTTTAACCAGCCACGAACCTAACTATACATCAGAAAGGTTCACCATCTTGTTATTATACCCATTCCACTATCCCAAAACTGAGATCACTGCATCTGAATTGTCAGGCCTAAATAGTATTTTGCCCCAAAAAATGTTATGCACTTAAAACGTCAGGAAAAGTGGAAATTCACCATCTCTCCTCGTGAGAAGCTGCTTATCTGGCTTTGAAACCAGTTTAAACCATCATACTATAATTCACTTTTACCACACACAGGTGCTGCACAGTTCAGGTGATTTTTGAGTGTTTTTAACTCTGGCCAGCCGCAGTAGCCAGGTTATCAAATTGCCTTGTGGCGACTAAAAGGTTGTGGGTTTGAAACTCACTCATGATATGCATTTCCTGCTGGACTTACTGCAAAATAGACTTGTTATTGGAGCACCTAAAAACTTAAGTTTCCTGGATTTAACACGACGAGAACAAATGGAATTTTTAAAAGGTTTCAACATAATTTACACCTTCGGTTGTACCCTTTCTTGATTCTTGCTCACTGTACCATGAAGGTATCCCTTGAAAAAGTCAGAGCTAAAAAGTTCAGTTGCGACACATCGCGCATGCCGCTAATAATATCAGAACCCACATCCAGCCTACACACCTGGCGTGTAATTAGTCTAAGATATTTAAAACCAACTGGTAGGTGAAGAGGAAAGGTGAAAGAGGGTATTAAGGAATCACTATAAAATTATACGTTTCGTGTTGGTTCCTCCACACATCGCGATTTGCAACCATACAAATACGGCACATCTCGAAAATCATTCGGAAATTTTCGTAAAGATTAAATAAAGATGAGAAAATGGAGAAACCAGCTAGTCAACTCGAACACCTCTCACTCATTTGCCATCACTACTATCCCCGCTCTCCCCCTTCCTATACCTCATCTCGCTCCTACTCTTTTCCCTACTTCCCACTCTTCATCTCCTCCCAGGCGTCCCTCCTGCTCAATCTTCCCCTCGCGTTCTTGGGATTGAAGAGGAAAGATGAGACGGGACGGCCAATTTGCCGGCCACTTGCGTCCGCTGACCCTTTAAGGACCTCGGATGAGGAATGGACGTCTCGTGGGAAAAAAGATTTTTGGGATGCGTGTGGCCTCAAGAACGAAGGGGAGGAAAGGATGGAAGAAGATTCCTGGGGAGAGGGTGGAATTATTTCTCCCCTCTTCCGTGGAGAAGGGGGGTATTACGAGGTGGGACGTTGATGGGCGGAAGGGAGGAGTGTAAATGAGGGTGAGGATGCTGTGGGGAGAGGTAGAAGATGGAGGGTTAAGAGGTCATCCGAGAAAATGGGAGAGGGGATCGGGGCCGCGGCCGGCCGTTTGCCACGTCTTATTTCGAGCCCTGCCCCACGACCTTTGCGGCTCCTTCTTTCGGACATCCGTCATTTATTCGGTTCTCCCCTTGCATTTCTCTTAGCTCTCTTTCTTCCATCCGCGTCTCCTTTAAATTAGCGAGCTAAAATGGGTACCTTTTTGGTGTTCAATGCCATCCTACATTCGACGATGTAAACAGCAGTTAGTCATTTTCAAAGAAATTGACGGAAAAAATTATTTAGAAAAAGATCTTTACTGCTGTATTTAGAGCACTTATAATAATAATATTATAATTAGCACTAATAATATATAATTCCAATAATTATTTTCAGGGCGTAGAGCCATGGAAGATTATGTATTTTTTTTAAAGGACTGCTTTATTTCCGAATTTAAATTATTCCTGATCGGGAAGAATTTTTAGAATGAAAGAAAATGCATATGTTAAATTCTATGGTAGAACGCTGGTTTACGAGGAATTTTATTTATCCCATCAAGCAATGGTGTATTTCATTATGGTTGAACCTCATTTGTTAATTTTTATAAAGCCCGAAAGTGGGGTTATATGGCAGAGGGGACCGTTTTGTCTCAATCTCACCCCAAAAAAGACATTATTATTATTATTCCTCGAATGATATGTTTAGAATAAGTTGTGAAGGATTTAAAAGAGAAGAATAAAGTTAATATTAAGAAGTTGGCCGAGAAAAGAATAGTGGATGGCTGTTTCAAACCAATGTTAGGATTTTTGACCGATCATGATGGTTATCATTATTATTAAAGAGGCTGCGATAGTAGTTCCAACACGAAGTTGTGTGTGATTGGATGGACTTAGTTTGTATAAGGGTGTCGGACTGATAACACAAATTGACTGTGCTGTGACCAAAAGATCTGCCAGTTTGCTTCCTTCTCTATGCGGGTAGTTGGACCAAAATTTTGTTTTTGTTAACAACAGTAGCCTATTAATACTTAGATTTAACTTTCAGGGTTTCTGATTATGCAGCGTTTAGCAGTAAGAAATAATAAAAGTAATATATAAGCCGACTAAAACCATGAATTTGTAGCAGGATCAAAACCATAAGAGAATTTTTCTTCTTCTTAGAAAGAATTGGGAGTGTCTTTTGCATCCATTACAGCATTAACATTTTTCTTGAACATTGCCATTTGAATGTCATATTGAAGCTAGGAAATAGGCTGAAAAGGGAGCTAAAGGGCTACATTGCTTACCTTATATAACCTATAAGAAAGCCGGTACGATAAAATAAGCTTAAACGACGTTCAGTGATCACCCACTTTCAAAAAGGCTCTTTTAAGACTGGTCAGAAAATGGTTAAATATTATTTTAGAGCCTTCTTTAAAAAATATTCTCAAAAAAAAGTTTACTATTAGCTTTCAAATGAAGAGTAGCATTTATGCTTAGCGTCATTATTGGCATTTAATTTATTAAATATTTCTTTCAAAGAAAATCAGCTGTGTGTTGATTACAGATAATTAATTATTCTGTTGGCAATTTAGCTCCTAAATTACCTTATACAAACTTGTGAATTCAATATTTTGGCGTTTGACTTGTGACATTAATAATTTCGCGCTTTTTTCCAATTTTTCTTACTTCACTAATCTTATAGCATTTAGGTTTTTTGTAAATTCTTACCAATATTCTCTGATTAGGAACTCAATTGCGATATTCAAAAAGGACATAGGTACTGAGTTTTTAGCGTGCAGTTTACATTGAAAGTCATTAGATTGTTTCATAGGCCATTCTAGTAGTCTCCATACTCTCTCTATGCTCCATACTCTACATGCTGTTCATCTCATATGTGAATGGCCTAAAATATGAATCAGTCAAATTAAGTCACAAGAGTCTTGAATAAGTTTGCCAAAAGGTGATAGGGAGATACACACAGCATTCTTCCGATAAATCTTTATGCATTACAGGAATGTGAATCAAATTACGTGGAAACGAACTTCATGCATCTTGTTACGCAAGTCGGTATCAAACGACGTGTAGTGGAATGTATGTTGATCCAGCCCACTTGATAGGGCGTACGCCATGGCAACCGCTCACCCCCGCCGCATATTCTCACATCCATCTATTCTGCTGTGAGCGCAGGCTATTCAGTCTCACTATGGTCAGACGCGTACATTTTTCCTTGCTGCGCTCTATTCACACTAGCATTTTCCCCTCTAAAACTTCTCCCACCGTCACGCCTCACCTGTCTGTCCTCACACCGAGACATGCCCTCGACCCACTCCCCCGCTCCTCCAAATAAACCCCCTCCTCTTCGCGGCGCTGACCTCATCGCTCCCCCCGGGACGACCTGTTTCAGTCTTGGCTGACGCCTCGGGACTGACCCGGCGACTCCTACGTTCGTCCGGCTCGTCCAGTCGGGCGGAGGAGGAGAGAAATAATTTTCCATTTGCCTAATTCTACGCCCATCCTCCCACTCCTTCCCTACCTTTCCCTTTGACACAGCGGAGGAGCATCCGCCCAGCCAAGCGTTGCACAATACACAACGTCTCCTTTCAAATCTCCGTAAGGCACGCCGCTCGCTCTCTTTGCCCGAGGAGCCAACCAGCCGGAGGCGATGCACGAAGTCGCCCGATTAGGATGCCGGTTCGTTGTCCCCCTTATTCTCCTGCGGATTCCTTTGAGGTTGCTTTAATGCGACAGGTTTTCGCCATATCCCCGTCAAGATTCATAAAAAACGTCCAACTTTCCAGATAATCCAGGGAGAACCACCAACTTTTTCACCGTTCAAATTCGTTTTAAACGAAGTCCCTACTAGGACCAAAATAGGGAACAATAATGAACTTGATGTTCAAGATAATAGGTGAAAATTTGTCAACATGAGTTAAAACTGAATATAGCATATTAGTATTTATCAAGGAGAAATACTTTGTACCCTACGAGAAAATCTCATCGTAGAAACTTAATACATATTTTGACATTTAAGGTTCAAAGAGTACACTACAACAGTGTTGGTGGCTGAAGACATTTCAAATTGGTTTTGTTGCATTCTTTATCTGCTTGAATGAACCATTGAGGTACAGCACTCAAGTTCCAGAGAATGCATGTGGCCCATAGGAACCCGGTGGCCCTTTCAATGGGAATTGTTTATCAGAATTTTGCTGAATTTCTGAACTCTGTCATGCTTTATATTTTAGCGGTTATGATCAATTTTTGTTCGTGAACGTTTTTCGCATCTCATTTTATCTATTGATGTTATACTCTTGGCGAGCAAAAAGAATATCACTTTACGGTAGGAAATGGTGAAATTATCCTGGTGGATGACTCTAGGGTAATTTTTTTCAGCAGTAAATTATCATATTTTATAGCTGATAACTTCAGGCTTGACTATGTGATACCTTTCCATAATGGAAAATAAAAGAATGAAACTTTGTAAGGTTCACTTGAATAAGCACGACCCGGGTTTCATAACATGGATACGTCTTCACCTGAAGATGTAACCATGTTATGAAACCCGGGTCGTGCTTATTCAAATATAAAGTGAACCTTACAAAGTTTCATTCTTTTATTTTCCATTATCATATTTTACTTATTACCAGCAGTTGGATAATTTACTATCACTTTAATATTATATTCAGATTATACAATAATGTTCACCGGGCGCCAGTGGCTAAAATCTCTCAAATGGTTAGCGAAAAAATCAACTAGTTAAGGATGAGTAACGCTCCTTATCGTGACTGTCCACATACTGTAATACCATTTATGTCTTGGACTAATATGCTGTTGTAATTCTTGAACTTTTTCGATGGTGTTAAATTTATTATTTTACAGTCCAAGCAGCTTTTAAATAATTTTTCAAGTAACTTAGTTCAAACTTTGTGTCGCACCTAGCTTAGAAATTTATGATTTTTCCCTAACGTCGTGTACATTAATGTAATGATTCACCCTCTGCCACACACCTCTGTGGGGGCTCGCAAGTTGTCATGTTGATCTCGATTAATAAGATTATTTTTTTGTTTTTTAACTATGTTTATCTTTTACTTCTTTGTTATTGAGTACCTATCAAAAGTTGAATATTTTTAACTAAACTTCCCTAATGTGGGGTGGTTGCGTAGCGAGGTTAAATGGATTTAGATCCATATCTTGGCTTTTTTATGAATATTGAATTGGTGCCCTAAGTTTGTCTTCTTTTTGATCTGATGTATTAAAAATGATCGCAATATAACAATGAAGCCTTGAAATTTGATATACTCAGAAAGGCCTAATTATTTTCAAAGGCTCACAGACAGGCGAATTTAGATTAATTTATCTTCATCTAATTCAATTTCTGAAAAAGAAACAATACCTTTCTAATTTTCCATTCATCACTCTGACAAGGAAATAAAAGGTTAACGTCGTAATTCTAACTTAAAGAGAGTTAACCAAAGTATGGCTCCATATAACACCCCATCCATTCATCACCCGTAATAAAGATTTATCTCCTGCGTTCAACAATGGCTGGAAAAAGCAAGCATCGAACAAACGTTTAGCCCAGCTCTCTCTATGGATGATTATTTACCATCTCTTGCTGGACCAAAGACAGTTCAATGTGAATGAAACGGTAACTGAATCTTCTTTCGTTAGTAACCTTGCGCTGTAGGCATGGAAACTGTGAGACACCTCAAGAAACCACAGCATCATCGATCATAAGACGCGAAAGACTGCGTCACAGCTCTTTAGGCAGAACCGTTAAGCTGAAGTCTTTCGACCCCACTCAACGATAGATCACGTGATGACCAGAAAGAAACCCTCGGCAAATAAAAAGAGCTTAATATACGAGTGGAATGATTGGAGGAAAGGAGTGGACTCTAGGGTCCGCGAGTGCTTTTTTTACTACTTTAATATGTCTTTCAATTCCATCCCCTGGATCTTCAGTGAACGGACACGATGACTTTGCGAAAAAGAATTTGCTAGCTCGGACAAAAGAAGATGGAGAATGAGCATCTTACGGCGCGGTCAGCCAGTGATAAAGAGACTCAGCGGTTCTCGGTTTTGGGACGATGCTTTAGGAAGTCCCTACACATAGGGAATTGTTCCGGCGATGTTAATCCATCGTAAAAAAAATTATACACTTACAACGCTCATCGGCTGCCCTGAAAACATCAATAGATCATCTCAAAAATGCGTCACTACTCAACTTTAATACACTACTCAACACTATAAAATAATTTGATGATTCGACCACTCTTGGCTAACATTTTCGTTTCAGTGTAATTTATATCTTTTACGTCCTTCACAACGTGCACCTCATACAAGTTCTTAGCTATTTGAATTGAAGTGAATATTTATTCGTTAATTATTTTTTTGTTCCTTAATAAATGGGGATGAAAATGGCCGTATGCGATTTTATATGGAGGAGCAAGAATTTATTTTTACTTAGTTACCAAATTTTTTATTTTTGCATCTTTTGTGTCTTGATTTTCTTTCAGTATATATTTTGGCAAGCTCTTACTCATAACGTCCATGATTAATACACCGTGATTGTATTTCTTTGTATAAGTCATGTTGTTTAAAATTACTCTCCGGTTTATTCATTTAATTTTCATATTTTTTTCATGGAAATTGAAGGACTGCGAACTCGCTGCGAATGCCTTAGTGGAGGTACCCGCATATTTTTTCCACTGTGAAAATTACCTTATTTTTATATAGATTTTGTGAGATTATGGAATTAGATTTTTGACTCTTATTATTCTAGAAATATTCCTAAATTTATAAAATATATCCTTCAAATAGGTGTTTTGGGGTTGTAGATGTTCATCTTTCTTCTTATTCAAAATTTAGTACACGAGGTTCTAGATGCACATATTATGTTCTTCAGGAAAGTCATTTATTTAGAGGTCTTCTTATTAAATCAATTGAACAATAATGGAATTATGTATGAAAGAAACATTTTTATGCTATAATTCTTAGAACTGTAGGTTCATAATTGTTTGAAAGGCATACTTAAGGCTGAACATTTCGTATCATCTAGAGAAGCAAATTATTCCACTAAAGATGGCTCAAAGAGTAGAAAAGCAAGAAATAATTATATGTATAAGATAAATAAAAGAAAAAAAAGATAAAGAAGACTGCAATAAAAAGTGTTTGGACAATTTGATGGAATATCCTACAAATGATTATTTTCATAGACCATGAAAAATGTTTACTGCTGGTACACTTTTAGGTGGTCAAAGTTTCAGTCAAAACTCTTCTTCCGACTTAATTATCATACGGAGAACAGACCTCTGCCTGAATTTCCAAATTTGTAGATCTATAGTTTCATCTGTTTCATGAACCCCACTACATCCATACGGCAGTATCACTCCGAGATACCTTCTTCTTCTTTCCCAGGGTCCCCCTTCACTAGTGGGAATATATATGGGTATCTTTACTATTGTTTAATTGAACTGAGGATGCTTACACGCTGCAGTTGACTGTTTTGTACTATCTCAATTGGAAAGCAGGAGTTAAGTTGGGTAGTGAAGTAGCTGGTCGAAGGGATTATCCCCCCTCTGGACCAGGGACACGAAAATTCGCTACCACCCATCTCCCATACCTGACAACCGAGATCCCGCGCAGGTCTTCCGTCATAGTATGTCAAAGGATAGCTTGTAATTCTTTCAGAACAAACTGATAAGTGATCGGTTTCTGAATGTAACTTTTTTGAGGCTTGGGCTTTCTCCTTTCTCCTTCTAGGTTTCTCGTAGGGGTAACCCAAGGTTCTGAAAAATATTTTCTCGTTTATTAATCATAATCACGCTCAATGTGTACTTAGTTTTATTGATTACTTTGAAGAAATGCAATTGGCCTTTTGAAATTTTATTCTTGTAGCTGATGAAAAAATAGATAATTAATAAAGTTGATCTAGCTAGAGTCTTTAAAGTAATGGAAGCCGATCTGTAAGTAAGAGTATTGTTGGTTAATGAAAGCTTTTTTATGATGGGGAATTTTTGATAATAATTTCCATTAATTAAGCTTGTTTCATGTTGTTGAAAACTTCCTGAAAAGTGAGGAGAAAAACTGTTTTATTCTATTTCCTGGACTGTAGTTAGTGTATGAAGTAGAAAATGACTACATTTTTGAGCTAAATTGGCTACATCCTGACTACATTTTTCCAAGTGAAATGTAGCCAGGAAAAGTGTGGTTTGATAATGAGAGAATTGCTAACTACAAAATCTGCCAAAAATATGTTTGCTTCAATTATTTTGATAAAACTTTAAGCACGCTCCTTGTCGATGGATAATGTACGTAATATCCCGCGACTCCCACTTTGTAGTTATTTTTCTTTACCGTATTTTGTGCTTGCGATAGTGTTAATGTCTTTTTCAACATTTTTTAAATCTCAGTTATATTTATTGGTTCATACTCCAATGCTGGACTCTAGCTTTAAAGCAAAGAAAGCCAATGGCACATATGACTTCGCCAATGACACATACGAGTGTCACTGGCGAAGCGTGGACGCTGGAAGCAGTTGCTTCCAATCTCGTCCCTTACCTTGACGGAAGATCTTGCGGAGTCATCTCACGATGGTCCCCGAAGTGGCTAAACTATTTGTGTTGTCTCCCTCTCAGTATCCCAACTGATGTCAATCTGCTGTATGACTTGCAGGGGATAGCAATGGCTACCAAAAGAAACAGATTAAGGGAGAGAGGGGTGGACAAGGAGGCATTGTCGCAAAGGATGGATCGTTGGATGAAAGGTTGTGTTCCCAGGCTGATTTTGTTACGCGGAAGTGTTTTTAAATCACCTTTTCTTTGCTTGCGACATATTTTAAACCAGATTGCCATCAAGGCATGTGGAGGCTGAAATCTATTTTTATTTTCATCAGGTACCATTATATACTGCTAATTAAATAGTTCTCTGTGCATTATAATGCTAAAAGTTGCATTACAATAAGGTTATTTTGAAATTTAAGCCTAAGAGAATATAACTTTTATATTTGGTACTTTTAATTCAATTGATATTTAAATCCTAAAACGGTATGCTTAGTTTTATTTCACTACTGGAATACATTAATTTTCTAAGCATTCATTATTTAAGGAAGCCTCAAAAAAAAGTCATTTTCAATGTGAAATCAGTGGATTAAAATATGTAGACTACCAGTCAAGAAAAATTGTCCTCTCTACTGCAGTACATAGCAGTCACTTAGAACAAATGTCATAGACTATGGCGTTTTTCTATTGTGTTCTTATATTTTGAGGCAATGAGCTGTAGAATTTCATGATACTATGTATTTTCAATGGAATTATTGAATTCCTTATCTTGTGGCTGATTCACTTTTAATGCAGTCAGTAAAAAATAGTTTTGACCGGAATTAACTTAGAAATGTATTTTCACGCATAGGTAATCCGCCTTTTTATTTGTTAATTATTTGATCTCAGAACTAATAAATACTGTACATTGTGAATCCCGACTGTTAATTGCGCTTTCGCGGAAATAAAGTTCATCAATCCGGGTTGGTTTAAATTTAAGGTTTAATACTATATTGAGGTTATTTATTATTATTACTATCATTTATTAACGTATTTACAAGTACAATTAATTATCCGCGGCTTTCATTCGAATTGACGAACCAACTGCAAAGTTTTAAGGAATATCCCATCTCAAGTGGTCATATATAACTCCTTCGTCTCGCACGACGACATGCAACATCTCATTTACTGCAATCTATTCTGTCCTCTTCTCACTTTAAACGCTTTTAAGGCGCACTTCGGGAATCGTAAAAGATTTAGCACAGCCAACTCTTTCACCGGAATCCGAATTTGACACATTTTACTGATATTTTATCTTCCCCGCAAAATAATTGAACGCCCCTTTTCTTCGAGCAGGAGTTAACAAAGTATCGCCCGACGCGGTCCTTCTTGGAAAAAAAGCATAATTCTTTGGCATATTGTGCATGCCAACGCGGGTTGAAAAAGGCCAGCAAAGTTATGAAATATGGCTGAGTCGATTTAAGAGGTGGACATTCAACGATCATTCTTCTTAACCCTCTCCCACACGCGCGCGCGACTTTAACACTCTCACCTCCTTCCCACTCCCTTCCAGAATTCCCCCGCCGTCTCCTCCAATCCCTCCATATCCTCATGTCCACTTCCAAACCTCCCAACACGACTCTTTCCTCATCACTCATCATCTCCAGTCCACGTCCGAGCTCAAATACTGCTTCTGAGTCCGTGTCCAAATCTCCATACGCTAACACCGCGAGACAGTTCTACTCGATACCCGTTTGCCGTCGACTCCAATAACGCTATCTCACCATCTTAATCCTTCCCCCCTTGGTCCTTCTCCCCCTACTCTCTTTCCTTCTGTGCCTCTCCCCAGCTCTGCACTCATCTGTGCCTCAGCCGATCTCTTCCTGTCCTTAAGCCGGATCTCGATGTTCCTGTACTTTATTGAGAGGTTCCCAAAGCCTTACGCCTATAGTAGGCCTTTTTTCGCCTCTGTTTCCGGCCGTTTTATATTTTGCCTGTAATTTAATTTACCTCTGAGTCGGAGTATACGATTGTATCCCCTACATTCAATGCATAAGAGGATTTATTGTTTTTATTTGAGTTTTCCGTTAGCAGGTACCTATCACTCTGCGCATGCATCCGTGGTAATATTGTTTCATTTTTTGCGTACCTACATTTAGTCATCGCTTCTAACACTATGCCCTTTCGCTTTACGAGTAGTATATGAGTGAAATGTACTTATTAAAGTGCTCTTGGCTATCGAAAGCAATATCCGATGTGGATTACTTTTTTCTTATGGTCTCATTGTATCTATTTTCTTGAAGTGTTTAAAGGTGAATCGTTCAATCATTTTTATTGACATTTTGTGAGGCGCAAATCATATTTTCTGATTTTGTTGCAAGAAATTCATTTTAAATATCAGTTAACAAAAAAATTAATGATTTTTAACTAACTCTTACTAAAGCATTTCATCTTTGGATGATAGACGATTTTAAATGCCAATATCTTTCATATCATAGCATTACCGCGGCATATGTAGATATTTTCCTGAATTTATATTATTTTCAAACCACTCATTCTCACATTCAAGTGCTTTTACTGCAACACTGGCATGAAAAAGCATTGCATTTCTCAACTTTTAATTTGTTTCCCCATTCCTCCTTTTTTAAATTTAATTTGATGTAGTGACGAAAACACCTGCGGATTTTGTGAACGTCTAATGTAAAGAAGCAATCTTCGTTTCCTACTATCTCGTCATTCCGGTGCATTTGACATTTATTATCCAACTCATTTGTCAGCAGATGGCGGAAATAGGCACATCCTTCCCGTCTACCTCCCATCGTTTTGACCTGCGTCCAGACATTTCCTTTCACCTTAAGCCTTAATTCCCTCATGCGATCGCAAGTTCCAAATCATTTTTTCAATCGCCTAAGCCTCTTGGAGATAATATGAGTGTTAAATTAAACATATCAATACGAAATCCTTTACCCAAGTTTTTAGACTACGCATAAGGGTACTATTAGCAAACCCAGTTTCTCATACTCGTATTTAAACCGTCATCCAGATCAAAGTGGTATGAACACTACTGCATTTGCTTTAAAAACTCGCAGTCTCTACATGACATTAGGTTCTTATTTGTTTGTTGTATTTTGAAGGCAGTTAACTTAAGTCATTTTTTACCATGTAAAATTATAAATTATTGAGCAGTTATCGGGAGCTTTTAAAGGCAAGAACAAATCAAGGGACGCATTAAAATTTTTCAAAAAGGTAAGAACCTTGATGGGTTGATTACTTCCCGCTGGCAGTTCTTACACATAGAGCAGTTATCGATGTTTTTTGCTCCACGGACTATCCATAGTAAAATGATGCGTAGAAACTTTGATGTAGCGTCACACCGTCAAGAGCAACACTTCTGCGGCACAATATTTACTTGATATTTTAATTGCTCTTCGTTAAATCTACTCTTTATTGCGACATCGTTTTCAACAAAACTCAAATTTTTTTTGAGCATGTCTGATACTTTTCGGCGGAAACAGACATTTTGTGTATATACCTATTAAAATTTACGTTTTCTTATGCTAAACTAAACTGCTAGACTAAACTCAACTATTAAGCTAAACTCTGCTACATTTTTATATATGTAGCAGAGTTTTATGATTATGTACTTTGCCATTTGAACGTCGTTTGACCAATATAATATTGGTGCATAATTCTCATGGAGTTTTTAAAGATCATTATTGCAAATTTAATTTTAGCTTCTGCTCATAAAATTTTGGAAATGCTAAAATCATTCTTGCTCTATTGGTTTTGAAGAAAAGGCTTCAGCAAATCTCAGCAACCCGGCAACATAATTTAAAGAAGCGAATTCTGAGGAAAAATTATTAGATGCATATTTTTGTCATAGCAATCTTGAGATTTAACCTAATTAATTTAACAATTTATTTCTAATGCATTAAAAAATAATTGCCATGATTTCATTGGAAATGTGGCTTTTGGCTGCGAAATTTCAGGTGTAATTTCCCTTCTTCCTATGCAGGCAGGTTATTTAGCTGATTTTTGTTTCGCCTTTGTGGGGCTCTCTGCTGAGCACATCCCTTTGGTTTCTCACAGTTTTTTTATTCTCTTGGCAGTATCCCAGCACTTCACTTTGTCCCCCTTGCTCGCCATGAAGGTGAAACCATGGAACCCTACACCTATTGTACAGCCACCTCGACAGAGGCACCCGATGCTTGGATGCGGCGAAAAGGCGCGGAAAGAGGGGCGTCAGGAGCAAACGAGCTCTCTCGTTCCTCTTCTTTTCCGCGGCTGGCCGCGCGGCCTCTGCCTGTGACAGACGTTCTCCTCCCCCCAGGGGAAGGGTGATATAAGGGACAAAAGGACAGGGATTCGTCACTAAAATGAGATGGTGGGGATGAAGCCGAGGTTAAGGAAGGGAAGCGTGAGACATGAGCTTTGGCGTGGGGCGCTTCGAGGGAGGAGGGAGGGGAAAGCGGTTGGAATGTCACGCTTGTTGCAAAGAAAATGAATCTCGCATACTCGCCTGAAACGTGCGCGGGAGAAAACTTCATCGTTGTTCATTTTCATTTCCTTTTTCTCTCTTCACACGGCCGGTCCTAACTGATTGGATGGCTCCGCCATTGTTAAGTGGTATATTACCGTCCAATGCACCTGCGACTTAGACGTTCGGAAATCCCTAATCGAATTACCTGTGCCTTAATCTTTTCTGATTTACGCCCCCTTAGGTACAGCCGAAATTTTCACTTGTCTGCGATTTCTATAGCTTTCTCTAAGTATGCCTCCGGTTATTTTGTTTCCACACTCTAACCTTATTTTTCTTTTTTTATTTCCTTTATCATTGTGCATGTCTTGAGGTACGCAAAATTGAGGGAATGGAAACAAAAGTGGCGCTGATAAAACGTGGATGTTCGTGATAATTCTGTTTTCAAAAATATATCGTTGTTTAACTATGATTACCTTAAAATGCTCAGGAAATTCATCTCTCTAATGTTATTTCTTATCCCTTTCTATACTTTCCTTTAACCAGCTTCCTTCCGGTAATACCTACATTCCGCGATGCGCATCACCTTCCATCATTGCGAGCTACTTAGCGTAGCCTGTCAACTGCTTTCTGGCCCAATGCCGCTCATTCGCCTTCCTCTCACTGCCTGTCTTATTACTTCCCCTATTGAGCTCATTCCACTTGTGCACATTCTGTCTGTCGAGGAGATCGGCATGCTGGATAAACAAATGGAATCGAACAGGCCCTCACACTCCCTGACGCAACGAGAGTGGCCTGATGATAGTGTGTGCGTACCAGGCATTTGCATGAATTTATGTTTCTTTTTTTGCAGCCGGCCTCTCCCGTCCTTGTTTGTTCCTCCGTGCCGAGCGGCACTTTGCGGTGCCTGCGTGCGTGTCTCTTCCATGCCGCCAGTTACCGTTGCATCCCGATGCAAAGCCATGCCTGTCCCGAGCGTGTGTGTTCGTATGTGTGCGAATGCGCTTGTGTGTTTGTGTTGGAAAACACGCTCCTGTCAACTTCCTTTCCAGCTTCTGAGCCAGATGTCAACAGTGGCATTGTTCTTTTTCTCGCTTTTCCCCGTTTCCTAGTTACATTTTTATTTTTCCCCGCCTCCACTCGACTCACACCCTCTACTCCATGCCTCTGCGAGCCAACCTCCCAAAGCGGACCTCCCTCCCCTTTTTTCATCGAAATGTTTGCGCGATAGACGCTTCCGAGAATAGAGCTGGGAATTTAGTTAGCTATGTATAAAACATTTTGATTGATGGCATATTTTTTCTTGCAGGTGAGTGGTGGAAATTTCTTCACTTCTTCAGAACACAAGGAGGTAATGTAAGAATATCTTTAGTTATCACTTATCATGCATTTTAAATTTAAATGGAAGGTGTTTCATGTTATGTAAAATGAATTGCTACAAAAGTGATCGAAATATCCTTTCATATTCCCCAGTTACACGTTACAATTTTTCTCTAATGGCAATAATTATTTCTTCGGTGAAAAAGTCTTGGGTAAATGCGATTTAAACCGTTTCAACTTGTAACCATCGTTGATTATATAATTGTTAAGTGCAGTTAGCATGAGAAGGATCAGGCGATGACAGTAAATACCACGAGTGTATATTATGATCATATGATCTTCAAATCGAACGCATATGCTCTTCACACAGAAATGTAGGTCGTTTGTCATTGTACAAGCCAAAAATCTTCAGATCACCATTTTTTTAGTAGAAGTTATCATTAAAATTCGACGATGATGTTTACAGTGGTTTCAAAAAACACGTTTATTTAAGCACCAAACCATTTAGTGAGTTCAGATGTTCAGAATACATTCCGGGAGTTTTTATTCATTTTTTATGATACCAGAATTAATATTCATTTTTCAGGAAAATTCAAAGAAATTTGAAATATATATATATATATAGCTAAGCATCACTTGGTGAGAAGTTTATATGAGAAAGATCTCATTTTTAAAGAAATATGTAAGTGCTTCGCGGAAGCGTAGCAGAGTACCCAAATATATTTAATGCCTTCTAGCTAATTTCCCTCTGAGTTAGAAAATAATTTCTTTCTGAACACATGCTCAATGGAATTTAAAATATGCTTCAACGATTCTGTAGTATAGAATCGGTTCCCCGAGAATATCTCTCTGAATGATTATTTATGTACAACAAACTGTGGCTGTGAAAATGAATCGTTGATAAAATTGCAAAGGATAAGAGCGGAGTTGACGAGGAGTGGAATTGTCATGCGTTTGAAACACTTCATCCCACAAATGCCTTCGGGTCAATTATCCCTCTGCTATAGAATACAGCTGTCTGGATGACCAGCGTTTCTGGATGCAGTGGCCCTCTTCAAGGGGACTCGTCTTTTTTTGGAGCACTGGACCTTTTCATCTCCGACTGTTGAATGCACCGCTAAACCCACTTACACCGTCCTTGCTTTCACCATCAATTCCGCCCCCCTCCCCCCGCCCTCTCCTCGGACTGCCGAGCTTTTCCTCGAGGGAAACCCTTCCTACCCTTCCCCGACGCCCTCCGACTACACCGTTCCGCATGACTCAAGACGCGGGCCTTGTGCTATTTCATTTGCGTGGTGGTGTATCGACTGGTCCAAACCATCCATCCCGTTCTCTCACCCCCTCCTCCCCCACCTAGTCACTCATCCCTCCCCCCTCTTCTCTCTCTCTCCATCCACTGCCCCTCGTCTCACCTTCCTCCCCCAATACCCTCTGCCCACACTGATGGGGGAAGGCATTCCATTTCTGACCCCGTGTTCATTCGAGTGTTTCCTATTTCCGTGGGAAACAGCGAATCTGGAACTTGCTCTCGATGACCCCTCGCAGGAAGAGGGTGACATGGATTGAGGTGGGAGGAAATTTGGGAGAAATTGGAGCTGTGTGAGAAGGAGAAGGAAATAATTTTCGGGAAATTATTTTTTTATTATTAGTTACTTTTTCTATTGCGTTCTATGGGATGGTTCCTCATTTATTTTAATATTTGGTATCATCTTTTTTTACCTAAAGTAAACGAAGGTCCGTTTATACTTGGTCTCTGAACGTCGCCTGTGATATTTAGTTTTAGAGAGTAAGACTTGTTATCGGTTGATAATCTTAAAGAGTGAGTAAACTTCTCCAGGATTTGTAGCTTACGTTTTCGCAAAGGCGTAATTCTAAAATCAATAATCTGGGAGTACCAATACGTTGCCTTAAAGACGCGCATATACCGGCACCCAGATTTGGCGACGTGTGAGGGAATATATTGCGTCTTCCCATTTTTTTATTACCCAGAACCAGCGTGAATAACTATACTAGTGGTCGTAGGATTTGTTTTCGTGGTTTGGGCTTTTCTAATGTCGCTCTTTTTATAAGTTTGATCCATTCGAAGAAAAGAAATTGTAGCAATAAAAATTATGTGTATTTCATTTTTCTTCATGTTTGCAAATTCGAGCATTTTCTCCGCGGTGAAAAGTCTAAAATACTTGAGCAATGATGTAAAGAATGTTTTTAAACGCATTTTTTCTTGCATGATAGTTTCATTGCGGAAGATTCTTTTGTACCAGAGGTAGCGAAACTTTCTATAGCGTTGACGATGAAGTAGAAACTGAATTGCATCCTCGCATTGGATCCTGTGGTACGAAAGTTACTGTGTGGTTTATTGATAGTTCAAAAAATTTTATTTGAAATTTTAAATCCAAAAAGGACTTCAGGTTTTCTAAAACTATACGATTCTTAATGAGATGAAATATGTAGTGTTGTAAAATCTGTGAAATTTCTTACTGCTATAATTTATTTCACTATAGAAGTGTGCCTTGTATTTAATTTAGGTTCTTAATACAACAAAACACCAACATTTTATTTATATAATATTAATATATCTTACTTAGAGCAGTGCAGCGCAAAAAATTAAGCATGATATGTGGAAGACGTCATAAAAATTTATTTTGGAATTAGCTTGTGTGTTATCATCAGCGATTGATCCTTTTTGAATAAAAATAGGTGCATATAACATTTTCCTGTTCTACCTTTCTTGAGGACCAGTTTTTTCCTGAATCATTTATTCATTTTTATAAGGTAATGGTATTCAACTGACATCGTAGCCATTCCCTTGTGGTAAGAGAAAGCTAAGCTTCTGTAGGGATGTATAAAGAAAAACTCAAAATAAGCCTTCTCTGGGCTCAGTCAGCGTCTCGGATTTATCCGATTCATTATTCCATCCCAATCCAGCATTCGGGAGTTTAAAACATCGCATGACATCATCGAAAAATAGCTACCTTTTGTAAATTAATGTATATCCTTTTTGTGTCTCCTCTGGGAATAAAACAAATAAAAAGCCATCGTGAGGGGACGGAGATACAGGCAGTCGAGGAATTTGGTGGAAGGTGTACATAACGGATTCGTTCAGTGCCGCCTTTTTTGAGAACCGTCTTCGAGTGACACGGTGATCCTCCCATCCTACCGGTATACATAAAAAGGAAGAAGGTGACTATCAATCTCTCATCCCTCTCTTCCCCTCATCCCTGGTTTATCCCCCTCCCCCTCATCCCATCCCCCTCGTCCTTTGCCTCTTGCCTGGCCGAGGTATAATTTCGCTTCCCTTGCCCAACGCCTCCTCTGAAGTAAATGCCTCCTCTTCTCCCTCCTATCCCGTACTCATATCGAAACGCAAACTCTTCCCGTTACGAAAACAAAAAAAAACCTTATCCCACATTTAAAAAGTATATACTTCACTACCTTCATAACCACCCACTCTCTTCGTGTTTAAATCCCCCATCCCCTATTCTGTCTACAAAAGGCTTTTCCTTTTTCCAGATTTTAATGCATGCTCGGTTATAATATTTCTTTCTTTTATTCCTGAGGGCCGTATGAATATTCTCTGAGGTATTTTTCCACCCTTTTTTAATTTTTCCCTCCTTCTTTTTTGATTCCATGCTCTCATTTCTGTTCGTGAATATTGCTTTCGAAGTATCAAATTCAGTAAATTATTCTAGAAATTATGACCGCGAGAATTTATTTAGCTCTTACTCACTCACATGATATAACCGTGGTAAAAGTCTTTTTATATTGTAAACCTCCATAAACATTTTCGATACAGCATAAATTATAATATGAGTGCATAAAAACATATTTTATCCAAATCTATTCCGATGAACCGCAATTATTTAGTTTATTTGATAGTTTATTTTCTCTATCCTGCTTTGATATTCAATGTTAAGCCAAATTTTAAGCACAAAAGGCAAGAATAAAAGTTTATTAGTGGATTACGGTATTTCCGAAAAATATTTTTCCTGGACTGGGTAGCTAAGTTTACAATGTACTTACATTATGTTATTTGGCTTTTTGGCTTACCTATTGGGCATACCTTAAAATATAATGAGCTCTTATTTGTTTACCTTGTGTATATTAGCTAATTTGATTTGAAGGAAATATAACCAATGCAAAAATTGCTTAGGTGTACTAGCCCACATGAGTATCGTGGTGGGTGACCAGTGAATAATGCTTCTAGAGTTGGAATTAGAAAGCGAAACAGATAACTGCAACATATTGAAAATAATGTAACTGAAGTGAGTAAAGAAAAATATTTTATTCGAGGTAACTGAAGGAATGTAAACTAATTAAATGATTTTAATTTATTTATCAATTTCATTCGGAGTGCTTGTGACATTCGAGCAAGTCCGCTTGATTGCTGCTTCGCCCTTAGCTGTTGGGCTGAAAGTTTCCTTTTTTAGCTTGCCCTACGTCTCTTTGGCTTAATCCTTTCCGCATTCATCCAACGGTCTTTGCGTCGCCGTTCTGCTGTGTGTTTCCATCAATCTCACTCTCGCCCTTCACCCACATCTTCCTTCTTCCCCTTCGCCCTCCTCGATTCGCGCCTCATCAGTTTCTTCGCCGTTTCCACCTTCACGTCCTTTACACATTCAAGTCCCTTTTTGCGATATTCACCGTCTCCCCTCTATCATCTTCACTCCCGCCGTCTCATACCTTCCAATTGCCCTTCTTTCCGCTCTTGCAGCTCATCTCTTAACCGTGCATATTCTCGTTCCACACTCCACGATACCTCAAACGTATATTTCTCCGCGGTTCTCAATCGCGTTCCCCATCTGCATGGCCTTTTTCACGGCCTCCTTCCTTTTGCGTCCTCGGTCTTCCACATCCCCTTTACACATTCTCAATCCCCCGTTCTCCATTCTAAAGACGGCTCCTTCCGCACTTTTCATCCTCCCACTTTCAACACCTCTCGTTCTATCCTCTCACCTCACTTATGCTCCCATTCTATCTTGCCAATCTCGGAGCCATCCCTCTTTCTCGGATTCCCCAAGGTGCCAGCCCGGTGCCTCTTCGCTTCCATTTCTCATCGCCTGTTCTTTTTCTCGAGGCGGCGTGAGGGTGGGAGGGCCCCACACGGATGGGGAGAGGAACCGATGAATCGTGCTGCCCCCGCTCCTTTCTCTCTCGCCTCTCTTCCCCATTTTCCAGTTTCTTACGCCATCCGCCGCCCTTCCGAAGCACCCATCATCGCCTCCCACGTCCCCTCGCGTAAACACGCACGCTTCATTCTTTGAAAAACCACCGGAATCTTACTCACGTAGCTCTCACTCCATCCGTTGGACACGCGAGAACTATTGAGACGGGCAATATCAGAAGCACTTATCATTTTTCGACGCATCCGCCTCTTTTTATTCCCAAGAGCTAGCCTCTTTCTCCTCAGCGTATTCAAATCATCACCTTGCTGAAAATTGCCCCAGCCTACATTTCAAAGGAACCCTAAGCACCATTACATTGGTGTAGGTCTTATCTGACAATGAATCCCTAAATTTATTATGTATCTCAAAAAGTTAGGGGTGTCAATTATTCATATGCATAAATATATAATGAATACATATATATTAATAACATAATATAATAATTTGTAATAATGAGTGAATTTTATGAGAAGTTGGAAGATTAATTCATAGTTCCTACTGAGTCATAACAGCAAAAATTTTGTTGAATTTTCTCACCCAAGGGATACCAAGGGTCCAAAAATCTCATGATGACGGATAGGTGCCTATCCATTTTACCGTTATTAACCGATTTTAATAAAGATCTACCATGTGTACAATTACGTAAGACACTGTTTATGTCTTGGTTAATATTAATTATTCGATTTTTCGGAGCTCTATTACACCATATTAAAAATTTGTCGGTAATCATGAAGTTATCATTACTTATAAGCCATCTACTACCCCCCTGGCTCAACCTTAAATATAAAACTGGGTGTAAACATACTTTTAGTTTTTATAGTCAAATCTATGTTACTAACATTTTTCAAATGTAAATAACATAAATATGTTCATAACATAACACAAATGCAGTAAAGTTTAATTCCTTTTCTAAACATAACTGTACTATGAAGAACAAATCTGTGACAGTCATAGGTTTGCGTAGAGGGGAACATTTACTCTCTTTCACACATGCATTTTCGCTCATTTTAGCAATAAATAAACATCAATGAGTAAAGGAACAGCCTTGGGCTCCACCGGTATATATTTTTCATTGAGAAAATGTTTTTAAAAGAACGCTGCAATTTCTATTTGCATCTGATGGTATTATTTGCAATGAAACTAGGGTAATAACCTGTAAAAGGGATTGGAAATTACAGTGTTATAACTTAGAGAAACAGTCTAGTAATCTAGGAATTAGGAATGATTGCTAACTTTTCCAGTTGACACTCGGTCCTCGAGGTTCTAGTTGTTTTTTTTTATTTCTACGTGCTCGTGGATTGGGTAACAATTGGAGATGAGAGCAAGTGAAGGGAAGCGCAGTTTATGCTGCAGTGCCAGAGCTAACTTTCATCAAAAGACGTAGTAAACTCGTCTCGTAGCAAGATTTGATTTGTAGCACACTGTCGCTCTTTCCCACTAATTCATTTCCCATAAATCAAAGTGTTCATCATTTAAAATTCAGTCACAGCAAATCAATCATTAAAAGATGTAAAGCGTTGGCCTGGTAAAATACCCCAAGAATTATCTGAAAAAAATGGTATGGACAGTTAGATGGATACGCAAGTCGGATTTTAGTTTAGAATTCCACAGAACTGAATCACAATTCAGGAGAGAGTAAACGGGACGAGCGATACCAATGGACGCAGAAAGATAGAGGGGGAAAGAGAGTGAGAGAGAGAGTGAGAGAGAGAGAGAGTGAGAGAGGGAGAGAGAGCTTTGGGTGGAAAAATAGCGAGACGGGACTAGGGCAGCTCAGCAAGAGAGCCGTGGTCGCAGTGGAGATCGTGTGACTCCGCAGAGCCAGGTCAGAGAAAGGTTTTTCACGAGGTTCGTCCGAGATAGACCGTGGAGACGGACTTGCGAGCATATTTCTCACGCTCGCGAATCGGCCTTTGGTTTGACCATAGGATAGCCGCCCACAAAAGAATGCTTTATACATAACATCTCCTCCGTGATCATCACTTTCACCCTCCTCCCCTAAGCCCGTCTACGTGAGTTCCACTTCAACCTCCTCTGTCCCCCTCAGGGCCTTTTCCAGAGCCCCTCTTAAGACACCCCTTCCCCTTTTCCCAATGCCTCCCTCTTTGATATCCTACCCCCTCAGCCCCGCAAAATTCCCCCTCTACGCTGCGTTTTTCCATCCCCTGCTCGCCCACCCTTCTCACAGCGTGGCATCACGCTTAGTCGCTTAGCAACGCAGAAGGGTCACTCGTGTCGGAGCGATTTACACAGTTTTGAGGAGTTGCATGCTGAAATCATGTGCGCGCCCTTTCACACGATCGAACTTGAGGTTTTTAAAAACTCGTATCCCTTCTCCTCCTCCCATCGAATTTCTTTCCCGTTCATATCTCCCGTTTCCCTCTCAGCCCATTCCCCGACTTCTTCCCAGCCTCAAAGCTCTCACCTCCTCTCCCAGTTCACTCCCGCGCATCATTCCCTTCGCCTTGCCTTTCTTCCGACCTCCACGATGCACCCAAGCGCCGGACTTTCACTGACGATTACTGTAGGGGCAAGGGGAAATTCTCCAAGCGCTGGTGGAATGGGTGAAAAATTATGGGCAATTGCCGTGTGGTTTGTTGTTGAAATTGATGAGAATTTCAGTGATTACTTTGTTTGTGAAAGTGTTTTCTCTATAAAAGTGAGATGAGACGGGAAAAAAGTGTGGAACCTTGCAATCTTAAGTCTTTGTTTGTCTTATCGAATGTCCATTGTCCAATTCCCCTAGAGAGCAGTGTCTTAAACGGGCGGAGTTAATATTGCGTTCAGAAATGGTTGTGTGCTTTTTGGTAGCCGTAACTTCACATGATAATAGATAATTAAAATAAAAAGAATACTATTTATTTCATGAAAAAGCTGCATTTCATAGGTTCTCTATTTACCAGAAAAGTAATTCAGAACATAAAATGATTTCATATTAGCTGGGACAAAAAACATTCTATTAGCACAAGATTACGGTCGCGTTAAACATTATATTCGCGCTATAGCACACTTGAGAAGGGTTTTAATGATTAGTAATCTAATTACAAAATTATTTCTACTAATAATCGGAGCAAAGTTAGGTTTTAGTAAAATTAGTAAATTTATTATCAATTTAGCATAAATTCATTCTATGAAGAAATACTCTACCATGGCTATGAAATGAAGGTGATTATTTTCGAGAGGTAGTTAGTTTAATACCGTAGGTATTTTCTTTCTTACCCTCACAGCGTTCTTTGTTTTTTTCTCTCTGTCTTGTTTGAAATATGTCCTTGCCAAGAGTTTGAAGGTTTTATATATATTTAAATACTAAATGAATAATTTGCTCTCTATGAACTTTTTTATGTGCTCTACTCGTGATTCATTTTCCCCTTATGTGCTTGATAATTGTTCACCTATATATTTGGTGATAGAATGCATGCACGGGTGGTTTTTTATACCAAAATAATTTCAGCAAGTCATTGTTTGCTAAATGAGATAAATTTTCAAGTGTCGATTCTAATGGCCCACGTACCACTTCAGGTGATAATTAGCAATTTCGTTGGAAATGATGTTATTTGTACGCTCAGTTGTTAATTTTAAGATCCACCCTAATCTGTTGTAATTAGAAAATTTTCAAAAACTTTTTGTTTTAATGCCATAGATTTTATTTATTTATTAAAAAGAAAGACCTTACCTCAATTATGGATGGATGTAAATTTTTTGCCACTAGGCAACTTTCTTTCAGACCATCTTTAAAGCATGTATTCTGGCAGTGTAGATAGTGAAAAATTATGGTTATGAGAATCTTAGAGAGATTTTTTCTTGTGTTTATCGTTAATAATATTTCTTAATAGTTCCGAGTAAAGTTCAGTACAGTCAAAAATTTCTTTCTCAGAGTGACCGAGTGATTTATTTTTGGTTAAACATAAAATTAATATCGGGTTGTGAACTTTAGGGAAATAGTATAGCCCAAGTGGAAATTAAAATTAAATATAAGAGGCTTGAATTCGAATTCATAGAAGGGGCAGTATATTTTATGCAAGAAACTTTTATCTCGAGATGAATAATTGGAGCCCGAAATATCTTAAATCCATAGCATATATGTAATAATCGTGACCTTTTAATCCGTAAAGGAGGTGCGATTTGAGGTGTTTGGTCGATTACGCCAGTGGAACAATAAACTGGGACTCGCCAGCGAGAATGGAAGAGAAATTAATGAGGACGTGACCACTTATACTACTCTTAGTATCTCATTACCTTCTCCTTATGCTATAACCTATGTTTTACTCACCTGCCTAATCGTGAGAATATTCTCTTCTGAGAAAGAACCCTCACACCCTGCCTTTGAGAGATTACTTATTATTGGCCGGGCCCCAAAAGTCCGTAAAAGACCTCTGCCTGATATGCTGTAGACATGAAATTATTTTTCTATCGGGTGAACTTCACAATCTACTAGATCATTTATCTTGTAATGTAGACTAAACCAGTAAAATTAACTGCATTTCATGCAAATCTCCAACGATAGGAGTTCGTTGCACATAATTACAGTTCTTAAAGTTCTTAGTGGATTTTTTGTAATATTAATCGCGTACTGGTAGGATATGCTATTGTGTTATCATTGAAGTATATCACTTTAATATGATACTTTTTAAACGAGTCACTTTTACTTTGATTCACGCACATAGAAGTAGGGAATATTTTGTTCGTTATTTCCCATTGAGGATTAGAGTAAAGACCATTGGGTGTAATGTAATTCGAATCAATATTCTGGTAATAGATTTACAAAAGAATCGTTTTTCGTTTTTTGTAATCAGATAATGGGTTACTTAACTCTAATATGAAATATTAATAATGCGAGAGTTAGGTATGGGCAAAGAAGCAATGAATGGATGTAGTCAAATAGGCAAACATGAATTTGATAATTGGTCTCAGGAGCTAGAAATTGTAGATAAAATAATAAGTAAAAAGGACCGAAGTGAAAGAAAAGAGTGTTAGAAGAAGATACAAATTAGCCTCACAATTCGGCCAACTTGGTAATTATACTACACTTACACTTCAGCGGGTAATAATAACAGAGTTGCGTTCAACCCAAAGGTTGGTCTTCGATATGTGAGGGTAGAACTAACACCGTACTAAGCCATTGCCGTGTGAAATTCATACATTCAGGGGAAGGGGACCAGTTCCTTTCCCTGAGCCACCTGCGAATACCTACGAAGTTCTGACACGCTGCAAATTTTGAAAGGTGGGGTTGTCCAGAAAGGCTCTTGCCCGGGGTTTGAACCCGCGACCCTCCGGTTCGCGGCTCAGCGCTCTGCTCACTAAGCCACCATGACCCCACTTCAGGGGATAGCGTAATTAAAAATTTCCCCTGAGGAAACTGTTATATATTCTTTTACCATTTTAATATGAATGGATAATTAAGTGTACTGAGTAAAAACGTACTACCAGTGGTACCCTTAAACAGCTATGTTTAATGATTTATCTATTGGGTATATGTTTCTTGTCTATGTCTACAGTATGTTTCTTGCTTTATCCTATACCTTTGGGACCAAAAACTTCTTCAGCTAATTACAATTACTCGTATTGTAAATAAGTGATGTGCAATATTATGTGCATTAGCAGCTTCTTCATGAGAATATCACTAGGTGCTAGTCTTGCAACTGACTACATACTTCTTACGCTGCGACATTTACACAACTAACCTCTAAATTCGAGATACATTTATAATTAATGATCTGCATTTTCCTACATCGTGCCTATAATTGATTATCGTATGAGTGTTTTCGTCATGTTAATTCAGCTTTTTCATTACTAAAATAATTTTACCTTTTTATTTACTTCAAACTCACGGTCATTTAAATATTTTCAAGCCGTGATACTTACCTCCTTGACGCACGCTTTTATTTTAGTGAGATGTGGAGGACATATACGCATGATCTATTCAGGCGGACGAATCTAGCCTACTCTAGCGTCGATTGCTTTGTCGAGCGTTCCCATGCCATCCTCCTTTTTATTTCCAGCCTTTGCCCACATCCTCTCCTTCCAGGTAAACCACCTCGGAGTCGGCCCCACTCCCACTCACTTGTATGCCCATGGACCTCTTGACCCTTGGCCAGGCGTGACCCGTGGTGGCCGCCCTACTCGCCCCACCTCCTTGTCTCTCCCGCCCCACCTCTTCCTCTCCTCTGCACTCCGCCCATCCCGAAGCTCATGCTACGCCCTTAAGCCGTGACTCTCAAACGAATATCGTGGCGAGGTGCAGCCTCCCACGTGAGGAAATATTCTCGGGGCAATATAAAGAGGGTGTTACGCATACGAGGAACAGGACCAATGGCAGCAGTGCTATTTTCCCTCAAGGCAGTATTCTTGCCGATGGAGACTTCAACGGACGCTGTCTTCCGGAACTGCGATATCTCTTGCATGCGTGGATAATTCAAATTGATTTGACCGAATGTTTTTTTGTAGAAAAACTTGGTGTATTTTCCCTATTCTTCTTCTAAAGAAGCATCAATATTTTATTCCACTGTTCAAGGCATTTTGTGCTCGCTCACAATTAGGGATTTTAAAATCACCCAATTCTCTTTTACATTCTTACGTTTCTGGCAATATCTTGTAATAGTTGTCTCCTTAAGTTTTATTTGTTACAACGGCTAAGGTTATATTGCAACATCTAACCTAAGATCTTCCCTCTTGGACAAGAACATCAATGCCTTTGGCAGGATTAGAATACGTAATCCTTGGGTTGACAGACCAGCGCGTTCCCGACCTAGCTACCAAAGCCTTCCAATATTTCACTATCAGATATTTAAAGATTGTATTAATGCTTTCACCAGTGCAAAAAATGAATTTAAATCAGTCAAGGAGCCGATTCTCGCAGATTAGAAATGTCTTGAAGAATCCTCAAACATACTCCAAATGAATATCTACCATCGTTATAAAATGCCAAGGCATTAGTTGGCAAAAATCTTCTCATTTTCTTCCTCGTAGGTTATGAACTTCTTTTTTATTTTCACCAAAGTTATTGGAATTTTCTATTTAGGTTTTTGTCCTTTTTCACCATAATTTTGGCTTCATTTTAATACTGCAATCTAATCGTCAACCATCCATTATGGTCCCAACAGTGTTTAATTAGCGGAGCGTGGAAATTACTGTTTTTTGTTTTTCTTATATTATACCTGTATATACTGTATGTTGTCTTTCTTTTTTAGCTATACATACATCTTTAGATATATGTGTAGTTACGTAAAAGGTACTGCAGTAGCTGTATTAGCTTACAGATTCAGCTAACGCTTTTGTATCCTAGGGCAAACAGCAGTCATATATCGCCAAAAATATTTTAGACATAATTAATTTCTATGTATTCCGTTACTTTTTCGTATCTTTCTTTAGCAAGTGGGTTTCGACTATTCTTTTGGAGGAAACATCAGACCTTGGGGAGAGTATACTTCTTTCTATGAAAATAAATTCATCTGAGATCAGATATATCGGCTTCAGATAATTTTCCGGCTAAACTTTGCGATTGAGCTCACACGGTGATACTTAATCACCACATGGCTTAAGAAACGTGCAACGGTGTAGGCAATAGGGAGACGAAGATTGCACTTCACTCCTCCTTTGTATCATATCCAGAAATCAGAGGAAAACATCTATTTTAAGAGGCTTTTTTGCTATAGGAAGCTTTTTCCACAGTCATACACCGATGAAACCATGCGTAGAATGAATCTTTGGAAGGAAAATTGGAAATAAATTCCACAGAAAAAAGACGCAAGACGCTTATTTTCTTCAACTTCCTCGATTCGCTTGGGCAGAGTGCTAGATTACAGGATTTCTGTGAGTTCATCATGCTGAATGACCATTCAGATGATTATGTGTGATGTCGTGTGAACAATCCTCTTAAAAAAAATAATGCGAGTGTGAGAGTAGTTTTTTTGGTGTCATAAACCTATGGTTCAGCACATATATCCCTAGGCGTTAATTCTAAATTGAAGAAGCCAAATATTCACGGAGGGTTAAAACACACTCCGGTCTCGAAATCGATGACGATGCAAATTTGACGACCTACTTTGGAAGGATTTGCAGCGATGCCCGTCCATGTCAATTGCCCTTCATCTATAGCATTGACGTGACCGTGAAATATCTTTCAATCTACTGTTCTCCGTGCTTATCAATGGTCTAATTTATTTCTAGATTCATTATCCTTGCAATCCTCATGACTTCAGCTAGGCATACTATGGGGTATATGGTCAAACTATTTATAAATCTTATACCACAGTGCAGACTAGGTACTATATAGCAAAATTAAACATATTTAGTTGAAGAAATTTATATTCTGCGAATAAGCCGTTGTTACTTCATGCAAAGAATGGAAGAAGACTTGAAGATAGTGGATATATAGATGACCAAATGATATAAATTTTAAATCCATGAATGTTTATTTATTTATTATGTTTATTTGTTTAATTTTTCATTGACCCAAAAACGGCAAATCTGACCTGTGACATTGGTCACTGTAACCAACAGCAAATATACACATTCAGCCATGCCCTAGGTGGTGGAAATACAGCCCAGGCGTGACTCGAACCTGGGACCTCAAGAATAGCTACCGAGGACTTTACCTCGTCACTTCCTCAGCCGTTCATGCACAAAAAGAGTTTTGAATCCTTAAGTAACGGTTTCAGTGAGCTATTAAATGTTTAAGATGACCAATTTTTAAGTTCATAATTTAAAATTTGTCCGATAATTTTATATTATGCATTGCATAATAGTGTAGGTGCGTATTAGCAATAAAAATTATTGGATTGATAGCCAAGCCTGAGTTTTCTACTTCAATCCGGTAAAGGTTGAAATTGAATAGTCACCCTTAAAATTCTAGGAAAATGAATGAATAAAATTATTAGCTTCCTTTTTGTCAATGAGAGTTATTTGGAACGAGAGGAAAAATAGCAACATGCATTAAAACTAGCTATGTATTTGTGGAGCTATTTACTAATGAGTACTGTAAAAGATTGCTTCAGTTTCTGAGGAAGTAATTACGTCTCTGTTTTTTGGAGTAGAATATCCAAATACAGCGATGAAAAATTGACTGGAGTTATTTTGAATTCAGGGTTACGAAGATGGTATTTATGATGGATGACACAGAGGTGTGCTACCGCAAAAGTTTTTTCACCACATAAGACTGACCTTCCTATAAAATAGATTTTAGCATTTTCGATTAACAAACGTAAACGAAGCCAAATGAACAGTTGAAGGAAGTGTTTGATCAGGAGAACTTACTCATAAATGTAAACTTAGGCCTTAATAGAGGAGAAGCACTTGATGCATCTAGGCCTCAGAATAATAAATTTCTGCACATCATGGTCAATCTCTTACGTACAATGCTAGATATTTTATTATGATGTTACAACTATTCGATAAAATTGGCATGTCTGGCATACTCCATATTGGTTCGAAGTTAACTACAGCCTGTAGAATACTGAAGTAATCTTTTGCCATCTCCTTAACTCTTTATAGCGTTTGTTGTGATAATCTTATTTTCTCTCCTAGTATTCCACTGTTGCTCACTTATAATTAGCTAATGATAAATATTTATGGAAACAAATCGTGAACTTTTGCCTTCTGATTGGAGTGTTCCTATATTCAACCGTAGGAAGGTGCATGTGCAACCCTGCAATTTTCAGAAGGTATTTTACTGCGCATGTTCTTGATATCGCTGATTTCCATAATCATCAGGTCACTCGATGATGTTGGACTTATTGCAGTGTTGAAAGTTTTCCATGTAGTCACACCTGGAGAAAAGATAACTGCAGTAAGCCAATGTTACACCATTATTGCCTTTGATCACACCGCAGCCGTTAATTATTTGCTTTTTAAACATGAAAACCAAAAAGCTGCACAAACTAAATGCGTTTCATTTGAAGCTTTTTCTTACTCAGGCATTCCGAAATTTACATTCGGGAAAAAAAGTTTAACGAAAAAAAGAGACATGGAAAGGGAAGAATCAAGGCTTGGAAAGGTATAGCCACGGAAACTGAGCCCAAACTACAATCCTTTTGAAAAGAATTGTGGACCGGAGACCGCCAAGACGGGTCAAGGGGTCACAACCGTCGAGACCACCGTCGTGCCTTTTTGTTTGCGGTCGCATTCATTGGGCGCGCCCGGCCTGTCGGCTAATTAGTCTCCTCGGGACGATGAACGGGGCGGAAGAATGGGAGAGAGAGGAGGGAAGAAAATGCCTTGGAGAGTGAGGTCTCCTTTGTCTTCGTGGCGTCCATGTCACTCCACCCCGTCTTCTTTTTTTCAACACTTTCAGGCCTTCCTTCGCCCGGCACGTGCGCGGAGGATTTTTCCCAGAGAGGAGCCGCCCTGGAAAGGGGGGAATATTGGGAAGCCTGTCCGATTATTTCGTGTCGTCCGCTTCCCGTGGCCCCCGAAATCGTCCTTTCTTTGTCTGTCCGTCACCTTTTGCCCTTTACCATCGTCGCGGCTTCACTTTGGACTGTCCGCATCTCTTTTTTTATCTTGCTTTCAATGAATCCGTTTCTATGAAGCGTCTGAATCCTACCTCCTTTTATCTTACCGTTATAAATAAACCAAGTATTAATCTAGCACCTCTTATACTAGTCCGGTCATGGATGCTGGTACTTACATCCATTCCATAAATTATAATGTTGAGAGTTAAAACTCTTGATTTTGTGGCTGAAAGTGAGATTTTGATGTTCATTTACTTCAAAAATTCCTCCAACTCCAACTTCATAGCTGGTTCATTGACGGGTGACTACAACATGTAAAAATCCCTCGTCTTAGTTCGGAGACTTATCCTTTTCCCAACCGGCAATGGAGTCCCTGATAGAACTGGTTTTCAGACTCAGTTACGCTCTGGATTCGCCAGGTTTCGCTCGGGATACAGTGTGGGTGCATACCTGAATGAAAACCTAGACATACACTTCGCACCAAGCTACTGTGCAACGCTCTCGGAGGTCATATATGTGTAATTAAAGCGACGCCCGCATCCGTTTATCATGCGGTGTTTTGAGACGAGGCTTTTATGTAGATACTGAACTGCTATCATTGCCAAATCATTGTTGAAATTTTGAACGTACACATTTGTGTTTAACTTCGATAAAAATTAATCTGTGGTGAGTTGGTAATCGCTTAGTCATCCATAGAGCACAGATATTGCACGATTTTATTTGGATCTCCAGAGAAAGATTATGTTGATGATATTAGTCATTAAGATCTTTGAATGCCGAGATTTGTGGATATTTTAGCCAATTATTTGCCAGTTGATAAATATAATACTACTCTTTCCTGATTTATTGTTTCTGTTCCATTTAGACATCTACTGACTTGGCTAATTCCAAACATACCAATTCTAATAAAAATGTTTATGCTATACTAAATGCTTTAAGTAGTAAGGAACGCCATTAAATTTTATTAAAGAATGTTTTTCGGCCACAGTAGCATCAAGTTTGCGATGACGCGTGCGACTTTATCCGACTTCGCTCTTTTGCTCTCGCTAATCGTTTAACCCGTCCCTTTTTGGGTTCCAGCGGCAAATCCATCCATCCCACTTCCTTCTTCGTAGTGCTGCAAATTTCATTGCACCAATTCATCAAGTCGCTCCACCAAAGGCGCGACGAAAGATTTACCGCGTCCAAACATTACTCCGTTCCCTCTACACTCTTCGCATTTTTACGCCCGTTTCACGTAAGATATCTCCGCCCAGGCGTGGCCGACATAAATTGGACGATTGTTGGAGCCGAAGTCACGTGACGGAGAGTGCGCAAGGTAGGGCAGAGGATGGGGGCACTAGACACCGCTTCCGGTACGAGTTCGCGAGTTTTGATTTGCGAGCAGATAGCTCGGCACGATCGAGCGAGCACCAGCAGGCGATAGATTTCTTTCTACGTGACCCTGTAGTTGGTGGCCAACCAGCCTTGCAGCAACGGACGCAGCCCACTGTGAGAAATAATGGTACGCCTGTGACCAATGCATTTTCCCATGCTTCCCAGATAAATGACTCTCATTTGACGGTTTCCCATACAGGATTAATATTGCAATAACTAGTCTACCCCTAAGTTATTGTCCTTTTTGAATCCATTGTTTCCTTTTATTAATCCTCTTGGCTTACATATTTTTGGCGAAGAAATGTCAAATATATCTTTTTTTAAAAGCAAATCATTCCGTAGTTGTTCCCTATTAGAAATATGAATAAATGATTCACCATTCTTTCTATGTACTTGTGCCTTAACATGTTCTCAAAGATGATGCTCTTTATTACTGCTCAAATCCATTTTTTCTACCTGTATCACTTTTTTGCTTCCATCTAAGGTGGTTATGTATCACATCTCTTTACCGCTGTCAAACGAATGCAATTAAAGTTAATACTAGTGCCTCAAAATCAATACTGGTATACGTGTATGATTGCGTTCTTGCTTTGGACTCATAAACTGGAAATACTCCAATGCCATAATATTTAACGGATAATATGTCCAAAAATTGTAAGTATGAGATAAAAATCATCTTTTATGCGTTTATTATAGGACTATTTTACTCGGGAAATTGTCACTAACCAAGTTAGTTAACATGGTACTCAAGGTTGGCGACGGTAATATACGGAAATATTCTTTATAAAACCAAGCCATTTAGGTAGTGAACGGAAACGAGTATTCGCAAGTTATTCAATTGGCTCAACAATGGATTTGTTGCATGACACTTCTGGAAAATGTCTTTTAACGAAGATTCTTCTCAATTCCAGCCAGCGTGCTAACCGGTCCTTTTTTGTAACAGCTCTATCATAACCGAAGAAATATTTAACTTTCATCCCGATATGAGACCCTATTTAATGTTGTGGAACAGGAAACTTAAATTAATTCATTCTAATTAAATCAAATGATCATGCGGGGATTATGACTGGCAAAAAGGCATATGATTGACCAAATAATTGCCTTTTTATTCCTAAAAGTACCTTTAGCAAGGACCCGTGATTGATTGCAAGGTTGTTATATTAAGTATTCAAAGGCATGAATGAGGCACTTCACAGCTCAAGGAATATAGAAGCAATATTTCATCTAAATAGTCAGAAGTCACCGTCTGAAGTATCCACTACCCACAATGCATGGCTATCTTCTTCAATAAATTAAAATCACGCCAACCGTTCCTCATGTTTCGTAATAGTTTCGCCAGTGAAATTAAATTCCTATATCAAATTAATATCATTAACGACGGCGCTATTCATCATCCTTCTTACATCCTGCCACCATTGTCTGCAAGGTAATATATTCAGTTAAGGTCGTTCTCGACACGCGTGACACGATTTATGAAGTGTCACTCAAGGAGCGTTTGACCATTTCGTTCTCGTCTTATCAATTTCCTTCCATCCTTGGATGTGGAAATGGACGATTTATGTCCTCGGGATTCTCTGCGTGCGAAGTCTTTGTCGTAGATTAGGGCTTAGGGAAGGGAGTAAGATGCTCGCAGAAAAGTGGTCCACTATGAATTTCTAATGTATAAAGAGCACTTACATGCGTTGCATTGATGTTGATTACCCAAAATATTATTTTCTCCCTTTAAAATTCTGTATTTCCTTATCACTACTCTTAATGTCTTTTTGTAATGCACCATATTTCGCGTTTTATCAAGCCAATGTCTCTATCCTGTGATGACAGGCATCAATGATGATGTGTGTATGTATAGACGAATAATTTGGAAAAAACAGTTTTTTAAAAACATAATTTTTATGTTAAATATACTAATATGACATTGTAAAGATAAACCAAAGAATAAAGTTATTAGAATGATTCCATAGTACCCTAATGAAAGTGACATATAACTCTGTAACCACGTCATCACACACAATTCATACCACGGTCAAAAATAAAATGAAGATGTTTGAAATGTTAGCATAACTAATGTACGAACACAACTTTGGCCTTCCTGCTAGATTACTGGCCTTTGCACGTTATGAATTCGGAAATACACTGCAGTGAGTCGTAAGAACTATTAGTAGAAATCTATGCATAAATTAGCCATTCTTCGTGCTAACTGTTAATTGGTAACCCAAGGAGATGAAAACAATTGTGACTTATGAAATACTGTCTAGTAAATATGCAGCAATGCATTCTCCAAGGCTCTTTTCAAGGCCAATTTTTGCGTCATAAATGTAATAATGACAATTTGTGGCGGTTTCTCCTATTTTGCTTTCTTTACCGTAATAATTCCCCCATCACATATTTTTTTTGTTGTAAGCATTTTATAGGGGAAGACGATCAATAGCTAATGTGATTTCTGCCATTTTAGAAAAGGAGGGTATTTGAGCAGAGGCGGGATTTTTTAGGAACAGAGGAAAGGTGGAGGGAAATTGGACGACAGCATCAGCTTGTTCGTGATGAAAGGCACCACAGTTTAATGTCACATCCGATAGGCAGAATACTTAACACAAAGTGCTCTCTACTTAGTACTCAAGTTGGGACCGATATAAAAATGAAAATTCTAGGCCATTTACGGCATTCGAGCCCAGGACGTCGCATTTCGAAACTAGTACTCCTAGATACCTCACCAGCCCGTCCTCCCTTCTTTTGCTTCCGATTGAAATAATAGAAGTTCATATATATGCTCTCTACTTATGTATAAATTAATACACTAGGGCACCCTCCACCAAAAGATTTTTACCATACCCAGTAATGTTTAATCTAGAGAAATTTTCGGTAATTTCAGTAAAATTTCCATGCGAAACTACATATTCCACAATAATATGCAATATGCAACAAGGACATATATCCCACAGTGAAAACCGCTGCAACTCCTGTTGCCCTCACTGTCGCTAATTCTCGCTCTTCTCCCTATTCTTTGCTACCATTATTCTTTTTCCATTGTATTCCATTCAGTCTCTTTCCTTTCTCTCCTTCTTGATTTTTCTTCTCTCACTATCTCTCTTATACACCTTTGGCGGTCCCCTGAGTCCGTTTCCCGCCGGGGACATTATTCATCCATTCGCCCACCCATTTGCCAAAGTGTGTGTGAGAGAGGGAGGGGCGAGGAGGGAGGGACGGAGTGAGAAAATAGAGAGGAGGAAATAGGCGCGGAGAAGAGGAATACCTTGGGTGCCCGCTTCCCCGCCTCTTTCCCTTTTCGCCATCTTTCTGCTCCCCCCGCTGACTCTGGCGACTCGGGAGGGAAATGAATGGAGAGGGATGAAATACAGGGAATTGGAAGGGAGAAAGAGAAATATGGAGGTTGAGAAAGATCCCTGGAACATTAGTTTGTTGTGCGCGCTCGGGGAGAAGATAAGGAGGGGGAGGAGAGTGGGATTGAGTCGGGGGACAGCGAGGGGGTGTAAAGATGGATGTGGGAGGGACAGAGTGGGAGAGGAGAGTAGTAAGGGAAGTAGAAGTGAGAGGGAGCAAAAGAGGGAGAGAGAAGAGATGGAATACTTAGCCGGGCGATGAAGACTTCTTTCCTTATACCTGACGGTAGGGGGTTCTGGAACACGACTTTGGTATCAAGCCAAAATATTTCCTGGGCAGTGCGAGAACGTCAAATTTGTCCAGTCTGTCGGCATCTTGCGCTTGGAATAGTTGGCTGATATTTTTAATTTATTACATTTGGTCACTACATTAAAGACCTAGTGGTGACATATATGGCCTCGAGCAAATGATGAGCTTATACGCGTAATGAGCTCAGTCAGCTCCTAAGGCTGACTAATCATAATTCCATGAGTGTCTCTTGTAAATTAAAAAGGTAGGCATAAAACAAGATCTACTCTAGGAAGCCAGTAACAAAATATTATCATTTTAGAATTAATTACAGTATTTTTGAGATTCGACAATCACGTATGTTGCTTACAAAGATTCTCTCTGTAAAATAGATTGAGTGTTATGCACTGACTAATTTTTTGACTTAGTTGATGCAATTGATTGAAATTTGGTGCTATTTTGCATTAAACCTGTAATTGTCCAAGACTTGGATCACATTAAATATAAAGGGCGTTGTGTATTATCAAGCGTATTTTATCTCATTGGTAATGTGTAATTATGGAATAGCTATTAAAAAAAGCAGCTATAAGGTGTGTCTTTTATTTTTTGGTTGAAGTGGTTTCTGCTATAATCATGAGGACTTTTTGTTCTTTTAATCGCATATTTTTCTAGGAATCGCTCTGATCAGTATTTGTGTCTATTTCGAACGCGGTGAAGGAAGTAAAACGCTATAAAATATCGGCCTCATTTATGCCCAAGAAAAGTGTGAAGAACTCTCTCCCTGTGGAGTGCGTTGATGCAAAAGGACTAGACCGCATGCACTGACTTGAACGATTTTCAGACGTTTTTCTCACGGAAAACTATTGGCTAAATTATCTCGTTTTGAATATATGCGTTGCTGCTATCGTACGAGTGTATCTCTCAACTTAGTTTTTACTTGATATTTACACCGCGGAGGCGTAATTTTGAGTACCTATTTGCCTCAATTCTTTCGACCCGGCGCTTAAAGAGCATTCATTACGGTCTGATACGATCTTTTCCCGGCTGGGAAAATTGCGGCGAATATTTACCACATACTCCTCAAACTGAACTTGCTGTGCATCAGATGACCCCGTGCCTGTTCAGATATGCTGGCGAGGTGTTTGGATGATGCGAGAATTCTCTCTCAAGAGCTGGAAAAAAGGAGCCCGTGAGGATGATTCACCAGTTCGTTCTTTCCATTATTGGCCATCTTGCGTGTGTCCTTCCCCCGCTTTCTCCAGGCAATTCTACGTGGACCATTTGGCCACACAATAAAAGGCTAGTACTTTCACCGAACATCTTCCAGCGAGACATCCCCAGAGAGAACACACGGACCCAGGGGTATAAATCAACCCTAATTTTATGCCCACCCATCATTTGAGCGTCCATGACATTACGCTTTACTGCTCCTCACAAAGTCGCGCCGTGCTGACTCCCAAAAAAGACGTCACTCTCTCATGCCTTCCCGGTGGATTTCTTGGCCGGGTAATATTACCAATTTCCTACCTTCTCCCTCCGTGCGCTCAAATAATCTAAGTCATGAGATTTTAGTCCCGCATGAATCGAATTAATGAGCCACGAGAACACCTCCGGAGATGGCACCAACAATGCCCGTGAATTGAATTTCAGTTCTTAGTCACGCGGGATGGTTCGTGGAAAAATTGAAAGCACGCTCGTCGAATTGGATCCATACGCCTAGACTTTAGAAGGATGACTGGGTTGGCGAGGTCACGCCGGCCTTTTCCCGCACCTAACGATTCCCGATGTCCGAGGGAGCTCGTTGATTGAACCCGTGGGTATTCGGATCTGAAAAGAAAGGGACGGCATTAAAATCTTTGAAGAGAGGAGCATACTTCGGTCGCAGTAGGTTGATGTTGAAAGGGTTGGATTAAGATGGCTTACTGAGGAAACGAAATGATGCTTATTGAGCAATTAGTTGGACCTTAGATTCACGTGATGAATCCTCTCTTTTTCTCTTTTAACTCCCACCAAAGGTTCGCCCACCCAAGCTCTTCCTGTCTGTAATCATACACTCCTCTGCACGGGATAACTGAAGCACGTTTCTCGAACAAATTTGCCCATCCCTATGGAATTTCGTGCTACAAATTCCAAACCATGCCTTTTCACTCGCTTCCACTATGATCTGCCGACTATCGGCAGTTGCAGGCGTCCCTCTTCTCTCTCTCTCTCTATCTTTCCTTCTCCGCTTCAAAGTCAATAATAACTCTTGTGGTCATCCTTATTTGGCATTCACGTTGCTCCATGACCTCTTGGTCCCTTTCATACCCACCTTCCTCCTTCCTTTGTTGTACTGGCTCTTAGTTAAGAGGCATGCTACGTGCGTATGCTGTTTACTATCTGTCCTTAGGAATGGCGTTTTTAATAGTCTTTTCCACTCTTATGAATCTTTAATAGGTAACAGCATGACAATGATTACCTGAAGGTTTTTTTGTAGAGGGTATTAAGGTTTAAGAATTCGAGCTAAGCCAATTAGGCTTAGATTTTCGATATTTTTTTTGCTTTGCATACATAATAATATGAACAGAATGAGCGATAACCCATTTTAAAAATATTCAGGAGTGTGCCGATATTAGGGTGAAAATACATTCTTTGGCAAGACGAGGTAGTTATTTAATAGGATATGTTTTGTTTAGAAAAGAAAATCCTATGATGTGAACAGGTCATTGCTAAATGTAATTATTTACCTAATACATATAGTTATGCCCCGTAGTGGCTACTTCTTATTCTTTTTCTAATTCTATGTAGAAATTTCTAAAGAAGTGCCAGTGCATTATTATTGAAAATATAAAATTGTTATTGAAAATTCATATCCAATTTCGTACCCTCAATCGTATTTAATAATATCTGCAAAGAAGGATGTACTATTGATACATGTAACAAAAATATTATTCAAAATGAGGTTCAATCGTTTCATCCATAACCATATAAATATTAAAATTGCAACACTTCAATAAGATTTATATTTTATGGTTTTAGAATGAGGATTTATGGTTTTGATGCTATTTTAATCCTTTGAATGGAAAAAATCCAGCTACTGCCTATCCTGATTCGCTTTGCTGCTACTTAAATTAATTCTGTCCTAGTTTTGAAGTATTTTCATTGATATTCCGAAAATTACAATTGAAGGATAATATCAACTCTTGTACTCTATTTCCTAATAGTTCATTCTACCCCTCATGATTTTGTGATTGATATTTAATGGGCAATATTCTTACCTGCGCCGGTTGTGATGCATGCATAATTTTTTTCTCATTTTTTCACTTCTCTTCTAGCAACATAAAGCTTCTAGCCTCTACATGTCGCAGATCATTGCCCTCCCTAAATTTACTGAATTCTTGCTGGTCTTTAAATTTTATTTTTTTAGCAAAATCTTTTTGCTTGCGGCAAATATATGGGTTTAAATAAGTGAGATGCGATGTATGTACATAGTGTCTACAGTACGTTAAAGGATGGGTCAGGGGGCGATTCAGATTCTTGGTGTTTCATGTCTTGTCGCCGTGAACATGTCTCCATAACAGTTTTCAGGCGGTAGAACTCTTTGGCGGGTCTCATTTTTTTTCATTCACCTAACATTTGCCCGTTCCTTTGTTTTCGCTCTCCTACCTTCCTTCGATCCTACCTCACTTTCCCACTTTTTCCTCTCACTTATGATCTCCTTCTCTCACACATATTCCCGCACAAGTTTCCCTTACGCATTCGGGGACTGTACAACGGCCTTCAACACCCCCTCTCCTCTTCCTCTCACCCTATTTATTATATACCTCGAGTCCCCATACTCCATGCATATCCCGGCTCCCTCAACTTCTCTCCGGTCTTCGGCTCCCAGTATGTTCTTTCGTTAAGACGCCTGAATAGCTTCCCTTCCCACGCGTGCTGACGAAAAAAATTACGGGACGTAAAAGAAGGAGGGAAAAGTAGAGAAACGCAGATTGACCTCCGCCCAAACACCGTGTGTTTAACTCTTCAAGGTCTTACCTAACGTACCATTCGCATTTTTTTTTCCAACTTTTTCTTCATTTCTTCTCCCACTGTCTTGTCTGCCCCTACTTCTTTCTCACTTTCTTGGGAACTCTTATTTATTTGCTCTGAGGAAGAAGAAGCTCCATTCATTTCTCGCCTTACGTTTAACGTATCCCATTGCCGCATCTTTGCTCGTTAATCCTTCGCCTGGTGGCGACACTAAACCATTTCTGTGGCTCAACGCCACCGCCGCCCCTCTTTTCCAATCCCTTCACCTTCTCGCCAACTCCCACCATCGAGGTGTTTTAATCGAGGCATCTGCCGGGACAAATGGCGTGAAGTGCCTTTGCCTTTTTTTAAACGTGTCATGTTCTCTCGCGCTCAAGTTACCGTTTTCAAAAAGAATTCAGAAGCAGGTAGCCAGCCTTGGATGGACTTCACCTGTGGATTTTGAAGGGAGAATGCTCTCGAGGGAAAACCGTAGCCTTTTTACAGGCTTTTTTTTCAGTTATAAGGGAATTTTAATTCCTCTCTTTTTGGAGTGCTTGCTCTCCATGCAATAACTGCCGAAATTTCTAATCGATGAAAGTCAATTCCTTATCAAAGTGTATTTTGTAGGGCGTTTATACGATAGTTTAAACGGTCAGTTTCCATAATAATAATGCTCGTTTTCCACAAGTTCAGTATGACGTCCAAGGAATTTTCCTTGGCATTAATGGACCGTAAGGAAACTGATGTCAGCCACCGTAATATAACTTTTACATCTGGAGTGTGCCTTTGGACATAACGTTCGGGCATGCTTAAGTGTACACTATTATTCTTACCCATCCTGAAGAAATTAGGCACTAGGCTAAGGAGTTTGGGTAAAATTTTAAATATCAGATTATTTATGAAGTTACTTGCATTCCTAATCAGTAATTTTTTATATTGTACCAGAACAACTCTTTTTTTCATTTTTGAAACAGTGAAATTTTCTATTACCCGAACATTTTTGGTAAAGATGAACTAAAAATCCTCCAATCAATGCACTAAATATCTATTTATTGTGTTCGTAGAAACAGTCTTGGTAGTTTTAGTTGCTCTATTCGCTGCAATTATATCGCACCATTTAACCTCATAACATAATCCTAGGATAAAAACAGCATCCAAGCCGGCTGGCTATGGGTTGCCAGCCCATCGTGTTATGTATGTACTTTTGCGTTGGTTTCAAAGGATTATACATCTAATAGATGATTAATGTCGTTAACGAATCTGGGTGGGAAATAAGGAGTATCTCTAACTCTTGTGCCCAAAGGTAGGCTTACGTGATTTAGTGCAAGAAGGAGACAGGGTAACCAGAGACGTCTTCCGCTATTTTGTGACATATTTGACTCTGCCATAACCTTTGCTGTCTCTTTAATTTACTGCCTTTTTCCATTTTAGTTTGAAGTTAATATGGAGTTGTGAAATGATGAAAGAGAACTTCATGCTTGATTCTCTTTTAAAAAAATAAGCTTTTCTTTGCGGTTGCGGAATTAGTAGTATTATCCTTCAGCGGTCACTTAGTGAATGTAATGGGAAGATCTGCTAGTTTTCCTGGCACTTTCTCCTTGATGACCCATCATTTTCGTTCCATTTTGCACATTTTCAGGATTTTCAAAACGGTGACGACATCAGTCAAAAATCCACTTCCAGCATCCCTAGCATTTTCATGAGATAGGAGCGTTGTTCACATTAATCCCGTACTATGGAGCCTTCGACTTTCGCCCGCTTTAACGGTCGTGCATCCTTAAGAGCGAGCGAGAAGACTAGTAGGGGGAGCCTTGTTACCTACAACCTTGCTTCTCAGACACACGTGCTTTACCGTTGCTTTTAAAGAGGACCATACCGTGACCCCCGTGCCCACCGTAGCCTACATCTTACAATTAACGAGTGGATCTCCCCGATGCTTCTTGATCCGGACGATCGTAACCTCCGCTAGCCTCCAAAGATCCCAAGTCCCCGTGTTAGCTTCGCATTGTAAATTTGACTGACAGAGTGAGAGAGAGAGAGGATGATGTGGCCATTAGGGGTAAGCTGCAAAAGATTGAATTTTGATGAGTTCCGACTTGTTATACTCCCTAATAAAGTAAAAATTAGAATGGCTATTACAATATATTATCCTTATTTTCCACAGCCACCTTTCTGGCAGCCTATTATTTGTGACGAGGGGCAAATACATTCATGCGTCGTGAGAAAAATATCTGTATGACAGCTCATTGATTTCATGGATTCGAAATCTAGATTTCAAGTTTGAAGTTTCTTCGGCAAAAGGTCGCAGACCAGATGTTCACTTCCTTATTTTGAGCCGGAATGATTTCTTCATTGAAACTTTTTGCATTTCCTATTAACGCTTAGCTTGTTTTTATTGAATTAAATGCTTCTCGATATTTAGGTCATGTGTTGGTAGCATCTCCCATACCCAGGTGAAAGTAGACTGGCAATTATTTGCAAGTTCGTTATTTTGGGAAACTTGGAATAATTTCTAGTAAGCCATGTTTGGACATTTTAGCAATACCAGGGTGGCATTTACTGTTTATCACTATTACAAAGAATCAATAAACCATAAATATTTTGGCACTTATCATGCATATATCGCTGTCTTTTTGAATCTCCAATTGGGGGTTTAATTTTTTATGTCATTTGGAAACAACCCAAGCCCTAAAGTTCCAGGAAGTGAGATAAATGGTACCAGTACTTTACAGTACAGCAATTTACTTTGAAATGTTGTAAAAAAATAATTACTGAACTGGCCGTTTCAATTTTATCCTCGTATATTCCCACTATTTCGTTCTCTTGATGCAAAATTGACACGGTCGATCTTACCTTGGAATATGTAATAGGTAGGTAGTTCTTCTCTACTTGCTGCGAAGAATGCAAGTCTGTTTCCACGTGCATCGATGCCCTGGTGCCCGCTTGAGTGGAGCTCGTCACTTGAGCAACAAACACCCTCCGCGATCGTGAGCCTCTACCCTCGTAAGTGATCGCAAGAGGCAGATGGAAGTGCACACGCTGTTGCAGAGCTCGTGAGACTTGGCCAAGCCACTTGGAGGGCCACTTAAATCGTCCTGCCCCTTTGGTGGATGACTTAACGTGATTACAGCGAAATTCAGATGCTACTAATTTACCCCAGTTAATTAGCTCAACGTGTTCAAATGTATTAACTGTTTTTTTGATCCGGAGACGTTTTTGCTGTGTGAATATCCCGTCGAAATGTTTTGGTAGTTTACTGCGAGAAAACATGAAAATTGTATACATAGCGTTCATTATAAAACCCCCACAAATATAAGCAAGAATCAATGCACATAAGCGCGGTTCATTTTTCATTTTCCTCTCTTTTTGCACTTAGCAATGCCCACCCAAGGGCATTGAAATTGCTACCATTTTATGTTATTTACGTTTAGGTGGACATAATAGCTTGAAATTTTAAGTAGCTGGAGCCTTATATCTAAGGCAGTCTGGTAAGGAGGTAAAAAATAAAAATATTTGTTATGAATATCTCTCCTGAACTAAAAGTTTTTCCACTTGATGCATGTCTAATGTTAGTCCGTTGAATACTGTTAGCTTTTTATGAATTGAATAATACCGTCACAATGAATATGTGAATTGACCTTTTGACCGGGTCTATTTCTTACTATTCAAGAAAAATCAATTAAATACGCCGATACTCGGGTTGCTGCTGTGTCTCAAGATACACCTATGTATCCTAGTTTTGAAAACGGCCTTCAGAATCCTTTACAGTGTACTACTTACTATGCAACCATGCCAGTAAAATGTGTGGCACTACATAGTAAGTAATATACTTCCAGTAGCAAAGTTGCGAAGAACGAAGCCAAGGGTTCAAACCAGCTGTGAGTAAGAGCATCCGTCGTATTCGGAAAAAAAACGATTGTTGATGAACAAACCATGAATTTTTCATGACTAGGAGACACAGGCGTTTATCAAACGTTTAACGTGAATATAGTGACCAAGAAATATAAAAAAATGTCCGTAGACAATAACTGACGGTACCCACTGACTCTGTTGAATAGGCTTGTTAATGACCATCGCTAAGTGTTCGATACAAAATTTGATATTTTTCGATTATAATTATTTTTAATATTAACACCACGACTTTTAGTTATATTCTAAACAATATGCTCATCAATAGGAGTATTTTTTGAATGTTTTGTATTTTAGTAATGAAATACCTGAGGAATCTATAGATATTATAAATACATTTTGAAATCGTTTTTACACTTAAAATAGGGAATCATATCGTTGTATGGTACTTAGTGGCGTACTCAAAGAGGGGAATGCTGCGAAAATAATATAGGAGAAAGCAGGAATCTATTGTATGAGTTAGCTGAACAGTTGCACCTTCAGTTTCTTTCTGCATTTTTTCTCACCCCCTCTTCTACCCTAAAACCTGGAGAGAAATAACACCCGTCTGCAGAGCTCAGTAATGTCTTATCTTTCATATTAGCCTTCATATATTGTTCGTAGGTATCGTACGCCATCACCTCCATTCTCTGGAAGTTTTACTACGCGGTCATCTGTAGTGTCTTTTCCTAGATTCTCAATTTTGAAATTCCATAGCTATACAGTCTGGGAGAAAGTCACTCCCAAGGAAGATGTGTTCACTGGTAGGCACGAGGTAAAATATAGCATCGATACGAGCATAGTCTCGTAGATCTACGGAGATATCCTGAGTTGTATTTATCGAAAAAAGAACGACAAGGAGGATCTGCGTGAAAGTGGATTTCAACACTTTTATAAAATGACAGACGCCACTCTCTTACGCCATTTCCTCTTCCATCTTTTCTACTCCCATCAATCTACGTTGGGAGAAACATAAATCGAGCTGAGGAGAGGAAAAATGTGGTACATATATTCACGATATATGGATTCCTAGCCCATGTTTCTTAGAAGAAACAAATGCACTCCGCCGCCGCACTACATTAGTTTCTTTCCGGACAGCGCTAATCGCTTGAAATATGCGGGTGGCGTATATCAGGTGCGTGCGTTACATCCTGAATGGCGAGTGTGTGGGCGGGAGGCATACTTGAAGGGGAGGAGAGGGTGTCGCTAAGCGACCCACTCTTGTGAAAAAAGTGAAGGGATGAGTAACCAAGGGGTCAAAGGGATAAGGGAAGGAGTAATCACGGGCATGCTATAAGAGATATGGTGGAAAGGTTTTTTTTACAGTGGAGATAAAATATATTAGAAAATGCGTGATGTATGGGTGGGTGCAGAGAGTTAAAGTGAAAAATAGGAACATTTTGGCAAATGAGGGCATATAAATCACGTAAAATCATGGAATAGTAAAGGTTAAGTGCATTACTGAACATCGAGCGTGAATACCTAGCATGTTCACTTGATTTCTACTCTAATTACCTTACACTGTTTTCTCTACTAGATATATGATATAAATTCATTACTTTTTAAGGCATCGTTTCTTCTGCTTTAACATTGGATATAATTGTTTTTACACTTCCATGCTGCTGGTGACATTGAAAAATGAAATTTAGTGTAAACTTTTCGTGGATAAATAGATATAGGTCACAGTGTAATTAGAGACCAAATGAAAATCCATTGATAGATTATCGAGAGAAAACGTGTCGAGAGACCTGAAATTAGCCCAAATATTTGCGGTAAATATGAAGAGACCAGGTTAATTTATCAAAATATGCCCTCTGTAACGAAAACGTGCTGCTGAAAAATAACAAATGAAGAGTAAGAATTAAAAAGGCACGGGCAAGAGGCACTACTGAGAGAAAAGTGAAAGAAAATGGACACTACCGAACAATGGCTTTGATGAGAAGGTCTCTTTGTCGTCAGATGTTTTTTTTTATCCATTGGCAGGGTGAAGCCAAGAGAGTCTGGTAGGACGAAGAGAAGGGTGCCGTCAGCCACTCTGAAGCCACCTGCGTACTGACTAAATATGGAAACAAGGTGCGTGTTGGAGCGAAAGAGTGCGTGTATATGGGGGAAGGGGTCGCTGCAAGATAATGAAATATTTGGAGGACGGATATATAATGGGGTTTCCTTTCCTTCATTCTTCCCTACCCCTTCCAATAGTCGCTGTCGTTTGCACTCCCTTCTCTCACGCCTTGTGTCATCAACACATGCAGTTAAATTTCGGCGTATCTGTAACGTTTCATTTGCCTTTTCTCGCTCCCACTCATATCCCTGTATAAGTCGTCCCCCATATCAGCTTCTTCATGCTGGAATAAAAATGTTTTCTCCGTCGCTTTCCCACCCACTTGGTTTGACTAGTATTAAAATAGTTTGAAATGATAAAAGTTCTCCATAGATAGAGGCCTCTTTGCAAATCAGCAGGAGGTTTTCAGAACCTTCTAAGGAAAATATTCCGGTACTTATGTTAGCAATTAATTACTCTTTGTGTAATTTGAACAACTGTTTGGGGTTACTTAGGGCTAGTCGTATGTTTTTGCCTCAAGATATTCTTTAGTAAATATAATCGTATTATATTTATTGGATGTCACTCATGTACTATATTTCAACTGGAAATTTTAAAACCATAAAATTTGGTTTTGTAAACATTTGCTAATTCGCCGTTTATTATATCATCCAAGAGATTATTTAACTGCTAGCCATGCGCAGTAATCATCATAGACTAGAAGTGGAAGTAATGAGTAATTTAAATCCCGTATCTTGCTGAAAGCAAGTGCTTGCTCTTCTCATTCTCACGAGATATTGTTAACGGTCAACTCACGCAGCGCCTCTTAAGTTTTTTATCCATCTGTATTGAGGTTATTTCTTTCATGTACGTTTCTCCTGCGTATCACGGATGGGTTCAGCGAGAAATCATCCTTCTAGAACGGTCCAAGAGAAAATTGGATTTTAAGAACATCGACGAGTGCGCTGAAGTCATCGTCTCCGTTCTTTTTTTTATAGTGGTCAGGAGTCTTTCCTGCTCTGGTGGGAACGTGGTCATCCGCGACATGATGATGAAACACGCCTGACCACACTGCCGTGGAGTCCCAAGCCTGCTACTTCCCGCACTAATACGCCATTCCCAAGAACGTTTTTTGCTTTCCTTGGGGATGCTTACATCGCTGATAGTTTTGAGACATAACTCTAAATCGAAATTATTCTACGGAAACTACGAAGCACAGGATGTTGTTTCATCGTGCTCAAAATAGTTTTCTCTGATAGAAAGCCGAGGCCAGTCATTGCTTCGCTAGATGCTCTGATTATTTATGTATTTCATTTATTTATTTTTATTGACCCGATAAAAGCACATATGGTCTTTTACTAGGGCATTATAACTAATACCTAATGCATAGCATACACAGCCATTCCCCCGGTGACGAAAATCCGACGCAGGCGGGACTCGAACCCGCGACCCCTGGAATAGCAGGCGAGGAATTTACCCCGCCGAGACCTAGGCCTTTACCAATGCGAGCAGATATAGTGATTTCGCAGTTTTAAAATATCTGCTTCTGCTTTGAAGCATTACAGGAGCCAGACGGTTATTTAGGTAGCCTTTATTAGTGAAATGACAATTTTCGTTTGAGGAAGGTTTAAACTTTCTTTTCTTCTCTGAGTGTCGTCGGTCATTTTCGGTAATTAAATTTAATCCCCTGTTTTGAGTGTGTGACCGGATGGAAAATATCTCAAGACGGATGTGGTCTGCGGGCACCCTTTGACCAGCACCTAAGATATTTTCCTCTTTTACCGGTTGACGTAAACTTTTGCCTTCGTTATCACTGCGGCTCACTACCTGTGACTCATCGTAGGGGTCAGTTATCTTTAAGTAAAGGTTTAGTGTAGCTTGTTCGTCTATACAACTGCGACGCATTTCATTTGCTAGAAAAAGTAATATGTTTTAATTTACATATTATTATATATCTCAAATAATACATTATTGATCATGGAAAAAATGACTGAGTGCAACAGGAAAGTGCCTCAATGTTTCGCCATTGTACAATTTGCTTTTTTCAAGCTGTCCTTAACATATCAATTGGGAATCAAATGATTATAATTCATGAGTAATAATGATAAGATACTTTAATGATAACCAACGAGCATGGTATGCATTAGGAACCTTTCATTATCGAATTTTGGCCAAATCACCACTTTTTGGCTCTAAATTGGATAAGGTCATTTTAATTGTCGAGCTTAGATTAAATTAAATTTTAAGAGTTTATTAGATTTCTTTGCAGTATTATATATTCTCGTCAAGAAATATTTGTTATCAACGAGATATATGGACAATTATTCTCATTGACTGGGCAGAAATACGTCTCTTATCATTTAAAAACATCTAACTGATAAGCTGGTCGGATGTCTCAGTGCCAGGCAGTGCGCCGTCCTTACGGGCTGGCGTACTCTTCTTAAGTACTGCGAAAGCATGTCTTACCGACCCTTGGTGCTTAATGTCACCTGCGTCCCATCTTGCTGATATTATTCTTGTTTCTTCTACCAGTACACAGAGACCCAAGAAAATATATTTCACCGTATTAACTGTGTTATTAGGTTGCTCAAACAACCTTAAACCCTTAAGTGATTTCTGAAGTTGGGCCTTTGCTTTCTAGTTACATGCAATGCTTGTGTTATTTACCACCAAAGTGAATGATGGCAATACCTATCATAATATCACTTTGGTTGCTAGAGGATTTGACAAAATTTCACCTTTAAATCTTATCACTTCATAAGAGAGTGCAAAAGGATCAGGTGAAAGACGTCTTATTGCTAGATTTTGTTATTTCTTATCGTCGCATTGCCTTTTATTTCTATTTCCTATTTTTTGGGCTTACGTTTATGCGCTCAACGTTCCTTCAAATTCACGTATCTGACCTTACTTAGGCCTAGGGTGCTTTTAGTAGCGCCTAGTAGTGCCTAGTGTAGCAGTGTTTTAAATGGTCTCCAAGGGGAATATCTTATAATTTTATAACTGTTCTTCTCATTATACAATTCCATGGAATTATAGCTCCTGACATCAAATCTACACTAAATATTACTGCTCACAAGCTGACAAGATTTCTTGAAAGATGGATTTTCGTTAGTTACCTAGCCCGTGACTGTGTGATTGTTTTGTGTTTTGGGATGCATATTAGGCTTTAGTTTGAATATTTGTTCTACTGTGTCTTAATTAATATAGTGGAGCATTTTGCTTCCAAACATAATATTGGGTCACATTTTTATATATGCATAACATTGTTGGGCCATCCTCTTATTTGTTGACTGGTCGACAGATAATTGTGGCTACGAGCTCGCTCATTTCCAATGACGAGAGAGGCACATAATACGCATCAGTGGACCCTGTAACTTTGCCTCAGAGGAGGACCATTAGTAGCAGAGAAGGACCAGAGCAGTACTAGAAATGACCGTTCTTGGGAGTCATGAATGCCAAAAGGATGCGTTGAAGTGGATACAAAACATTGCGGTGTGTGCTTTGCAGAGATAAAATGCATTTCCATATATTGCAAATAGTTTTCGCTGAATAGCGCGAATAGTTTCCAAAATTGGAGACCTAAAGTCATTCACTCTTTTGCAATCTTTATTCCTAAGACTCCAGGTGCTACTACAGAGGGAATTATTATATATTCATTTCGTGAATATAAGAGCTAGGTTATCATGACGCTAGTCAACTTTGCCTCCCGCGTATGAACTCTCGCGTACGATGGAAGCAGTTGTTGGTGATATGACATGTTAAGAAAGGCTAAAGTTATTGAAATCTTAGTGAAAAATAGCTACGAGCGGAAATAGTGGTCTTTTTTCAATCCAGGGTTCAGTGGAGAGAGCCCGATACTATCTTCCTCGGTCGTTGATACCGGAGATGGGAGAAGCAAATGGAGAGAAAACGCTGAAAGGATGTTTGTTGCGGGGGGGAGGGGGAAGTGGAAAGGAAAGAGTGGGTGAATATATCGGTCCGGTAGTGTGGGAGGAGGTCGGCTGGCAGTGACACGCACACGAACGCAATAGGGAGGCGGTGCCCCTTATATGCGCCGCGATGAGCCGTGATGGTCAGGTGCAAATGCACTCCACCCCTCTGACATCTCCCCCGCCGCCCACTCCGCCCCCTTTCCCTCTTCCGCCTTCCGTCAACCCACTCGTTCCGATCATCGTCCTCCGCCTCTCTTACACTGCCCGTCACCTTCCCGCATCTCCCTCCCCTCTCGCCTCGATTGGTTTCGCTGGATTGAGTTAGCGAGGGTTGCCTCTATCTCTTATTTTCTCTCCGAGACGGCGGTGCACCGTATAACCCTTTCCCTCTCTTCCTCCTCTCTCTCTTTCTCTCTCTCTCTCTCCCTCTCTCTCTCTCGAAAAGCCTCTTGAAGATTCCGACGCCCCCACTCCTTTATCTCCACTTGCTCCGTCTTCGACCCCACTCCCACACTTGTCCACCTGAGGATAAACCTTCCTTCGCTAACCTTGCGATTGTTTTAATCTTCCTTTCTTCTGCACGCGCCATGATTGAGGCAGGTATTAGTAAAACGGTTTCTTCCTTCGTTGCGACTCGCTAGATGGTGATTGGGATTAGGAGATTAGTTTTGTAAGGTGTTTCTCATTCTTCCTCTCAAGGAGTCGAGGGTAAAAAATTCTTCTGAGTGGGAGTTCAGCTTCCTTGAGCTCCCCTCCGATATGAGCTTCATAGAGATGCCCATTTGAGGAGAAAATGATGTTTTATGTGAGAATGACCAGTTACGACGTCTTTACGCATTTTTCATTGAGTTTGCCTCGCCGAGGTTGATCATTCATTCTGCTACAAGCATTACCCGTTAGCTCGTAAAACAGATTGAAAAGATTATCTTTGAGTGTGAGCAAGATTCCACCATCGAGTACGCCATAATCATGCTAATGAAATGGAAAGGGTTAACAATTTAAACCTAAGGTGAAATTAATTTCTCAGAAATTATATATGCGATATTAAACGTCGTGGTTATTACAAACTCGGGATAATAACCATTTTGCTATAGATCAGTGGTGTAAAACTATTTATGGAAGAAGAACCATGAATAACTTCCGGGTGTTTGTTTGAAATTAGTGATGAATCTTTATTAACGGAGAAGATCCGTATTAATTCTTACATATATTATACATACATACATTTTTATTAAATCCATAATGATTCATGTTCAAAATCCTGACTCAAAAATGTTTGATGAAGTCTAACATTTCATCGGATTATTAAAACTGATATGACGTATAATATGTATTCTTCTCATTTAGCATTAAGCTCATTAGTTAATTAACTTAAAGAAATTAACATCATCAGAAATTGCTTATCAGTAAGGTGGAAAAATGGGTGAATATTAGCAGTATTACAGTTCTGTCCTCGGCAATATCTATGTACTTTTATTACAGGTAGTTGTGAGGTAAAATTCTAATACATCAGACGTATTTAATAACAAAGCAATATAAAAAATGGAAAAAGTTATGACGCATGAGTGACAGGGATTCAAGCTTTATTTTAATATTTTACCCAAATGATTTATTTGAAAAAACCTCCCTTTGTGGATAGTCTGAACAGTATCTTTTTAATGTCTGCAGAGTTCCCTTTAAAGATCGGCAAAAGCAGCCAGCTCTTTGCGTTGTCATGACCAGCACACCATCGTGATGCCCCCATGAAATAGTCTTCAACTTGTTGCCCCCATGCATCCATTCTTCACAGAGCCCGCTCCGCCACTCCACCTACACACTCTCCCTCGCTCTCCTCCTGGTAAATATTTTCACGCTCACTTACACCCTTTCATCCTCTCCCTGGTGGCGTGGAACATTCAACGCCCCTGTGCGGCTTCAATCAACACATACCATGGACGTCAACCGCAGAGTCCACCATTCTTGTTCTTTTTTTTAAATAAACGAGGAATACCCCCTTGACTATTCTGATGCGAGGCTGTTTCGCGGTTACACGAGAGGAGTGTTTTAATCGTGGATGAAGGTATTACTACAAAATAAGACATAAAAATGCCCTTGAACACCTTGCCATACGGGATGAACATGATTTACTGAAAAGTGACACGGGGAGAGCAGACAATGAATTTCTTTAATGGATTGAGTGAAATGAAACTCTGAAAAAGGTAATTTCGTTGCAACTTCCTTAATTTGGTGGTCATTGATATTTGAACGTCAATTGAGATAAAAAGCTTATGTGTGGTTTAGCCCAAAGATTGGTTTGCTCGGTGGGAGTACAGCTCACCCACTACAAAGCCGAGTGACGTGCCTTATTCTATCAGGGTATGGAGACCAAAAGGGAGATAAAAGTTTGAAATTAGTTTGGCATGCATAAAAACTAGGACGGAATTTAATCAAAAGCACATTTTTTAAATTAAAAAAATACGTATAAGTATTTAAAATTGAATATCCCTGTTCACGTTATTGCATATTTTGGATTGCTAAGGAAAACTTCACATCTATAAGTACAATTTTCAACGATGCATAGTTTTCATAAAGCCATACAAGTTTTCTTCCCAAAATAATGTACATAAATGTCCACTGCTCTGTGATTTCAGTAGCTAGAAAAACTTCCTACATTATAGTTTTGCACGAAGATTCACATTTTTGCCTTTTCATGTGACACTTATTATATAAGATGACCCATAACATTATCACTATAGAAAGCGTGTCTTTTACATGGGCCTTCAAGCTTTTCCGGATTAGTATCTGTAGTCGTCTTCAATAACCAGCAATCAAATATTTTTATTCGAGGTCTCTGTAAATATACTTAATTTTTGAGCCTTTGCATGGTCTTTTATTTCGTCATTTTATTGCTATAGATGTTTAATTCCTCGGATTATCTTAATTTTCCTTATTTAACCTTCTTATATTGCTTGGTAATGTTTTTCCCTTCCTCTTCCTTTTAACTGTCTTTCTATCATCAGAGATTTTACATTTCTCTTTTTAAAGGTTTACTTCTAATATTTATGATGATAAAAAGTATATTTTCTTTGGAAGGGCTCTACTAATTATAATGTACCCAGAATCATTGAACGTCTTAACATGATAAGATGCGATTTTATCATCAGGCTTTCGTCGTTGCCACGATATTTCCAACCATATTCCTTGAAATTGTCTCAGTTCTTTTCTGTGGATGTCAATGGGTCCGAAGAAATGTTGGACACTGCCATTCTCTTCCACGGCTCGAGATCATGATAATTCACTCCATGCACGACGTCCTTCATTAATCACTGCGATGACGTTTTCGAGACGCTTTTCTTTCATGCGTCGCCAGCGTCCACGAGATGATTCGGTGGGGTGGGGGTATTTGCGTCTGGGGTGAAAGGGAATGGGGAGATCGTGAATTCGTGGAGAGGGATGGAGGGAGAGAGTGAGGGAGGGAGTTGAAAGAGAACTATCTTGAATGAGGGGATGGGGTGGAAACAGAGGAGAAAGGGTGTGGGAAAGGAGAAGAGGGGAGGGGGATGGGAGGGGTGACGGAGCGGTGGTAAGTTGACGGCTCTGCCAGTGCCGCGTTTTTTGTGGGTCCGGCGATGCGTGAGACCGGAAGACGGGCATCTGCGGAGATGTTGTTTGGTCGTTGGAGGGGGAATGAGGGGGAACGGGGTGGAAGGGAGGGAGCTAACCGGTAGCTGCCGAGTCGGTGTGGGTGGGTGTATACGAGAGGGTAGGGGATGGGGACTGTGCACTTGGTGGAAAGGGCGAAATCGGAGTAGAGTAGGAGGAGGAGGACATGAGTGGAATATGCGAATGGACGAAGGAGAGGCCGTTGCAAGAGGGGATCATGTGGATGGGCGGAAGGGTGTGGGGGAGTAATCGGACTGGGCTCATATGGGAAACGTGGGGTATGGAGTGGTCGCTTTGTGAGGTGGGAGTTAGCTGTGTAGTATAAATCAACGCTGAGGTGGATCTCCCCACCCTGGAGTTTTCCCATCCCTCCCACTCTCTCCAGCACTATTCCCTCCCTCAACGTCTCTCCCGACTCTCCATCCGCTCCACAGACACCCCTCCCACCACATTTGACCCCTTCTTTGCAAAACCCACCCTGCCGGAGAGACATCTTCTTTTCTCCTTCGTCACATTCGCGTGTCGCGTCATGGCCGCCAATGGAACACACACGCCTCCCGTCCCCTCGCCCTCTTCGTGTCCTCCTTACCCTCAACCTCGCAGTCTCGAAGGATCCTCTTGTAACCCCACATACCCTCCCTGTTCACCCTTTCGTCGCCTCCGACTCCTTCCCGTACCCACCCTGTGTCCTTCACACTTCCTGATATCCGTCCCACCTAACCTCATTTTCTCGTATCACCCTAACGGCCTTTCTCCCTCATTCAGCAGTGACGTTGTTCCCTTCCATTCACAACTTGGGATTGGCCACCATGCAGTGTGGTGTAGAAGTATTTTCATCGTTATCGCCATGCAAATATTATCAAATTTCCTTATCCAAACATATTAACAATGAGTCATTGTCCGTTAAACTCATGAAAAAAAATACTCTTGTCTTAAATATTTGTGCTATGGGCTTACTAAATATTCTTAAAAAGGCTGAAAAATATAATCAATGTAAAATCTTGAAGATCTACTTAATTATATTTAAGTTTCCATTATACTATACTATTAAATATTTAAGTTTAATTTAACTTAAATTTTATTAGTTATAAAACATCAAAAAATCAATGAGTTCAGAACGGATTTTCTTCACATTCATTATCCATGGGAAGATGGTAATAAACTTCTATGATTACTGTTAAAGAAGAAATGCAAGAACGAGAGATCTTAAAACTCGGGTGTTAATTCACTTCTCGAAATTAAGGAACCATTTGGCCTAAAACTGAAAGTGATGGAATTTAATTAATACGCTTGGATCTAAGTCTACGGTCAGTCAGCTAAGTGAAGGTAGAGCTAACAAGAAATAGCCCACCGGTGTATGGAGTTCTTTGAGTACTAAGCATAGTATCTTTGTAATAGAACCAGTTCCTTTTCCTGGCCTGGTAACCGAAGGAGATCGATAACTCAGAAAATTACTCGGCCTAGGAATTATGCGTCAAAATTGATAAGGATATAGTTTTGTTAGAAGAAGGCGTTGAGGGTAGTAAATAGCAAAGAAAGGCTATGATAGAAGGAAGGATGCATAATTGACAGGGAGGTGAAAGCTAAGAAACTAAGGGTGAGATGGAAAATGGAAGAACAAGGAGAATGGCATAAGAATAGAGTGAACTGAAATATCCTTTACCACAACAATTTTTTCTGTAGGTTGCTATGCAATATTTTCAAGTTTAGAAAGCGTTATGAAACGAATTATACTATTAACTCCATTTAATCGAGCATTTTCCATGTGCGCATAACTTTTACTGTTTACCTACTCCTGATGCATCTGCTAATTTTTAGGAAAACATTTTCTAGAATTTGGGCTTTCCTGGTAGCTTAATAATCGGGTGGAAAAATTATGTAATGACTTTCATTTGTCATTTTCCATGCAAATTTATTAATTCAATATTCATGAAACATTATTCTTTTAACTAATTAAAATATTCACAATCTAAGATATCAAGAAACCGAATTATGGTTTATCGTAATTTTTAATGAAAAACATATTATTCAATTTTTGCTCATTTCATAAAAAGCCGACTATGATTTAAGCATATTTAGGTGCAATTTCAAGGTTTCGCAGCTCAGGCGAGCGCTCAAATATATACATTACGAAAACGGAGGAGGAATGAAAAGAAGGAGTGCGGAATTCTAACACCTTGAAAAAGGCTTAAGCCGCCGAAATCAAGGTAGGTTTTTCATTAAATGTGTGAAGCATCATCAGAAGGTTTTTTGTTCCTCAACAAATACTAAAATACTATACTTTCTCAAGGTAAGCTTGGCAACTCATCATGTATCCTCACTGGTATGATCGGTCCTGATCGCTCTGGGTTGAGTCCTGATGATTAATGATTGCCAATGGTTCGGATCTTACCGATGCCCAATACAGTCACAATTATCCCAACTCGCCCTCCGTAAGTCTTTAACACCATATTCATCAGTTCTGTTTGGTTCTTGGGTATGAAAGTGTTCTTCCTACAGCTTAGCAGAGATCGATTATTTTTACTCAATGAATAATGGTCGGCATGAGATATTTAAATCTTTTAGTCGCCAGACAATCAAGAAATGAACTTTTATTGCTTGGTTTATATAGGAATTTCAGAGACATGTCAGATTCTGCTTTAGATTTTTGGATAGTCTTAATCCGTGTTTTCACACCCTTAACGCCAATGTATAGCGTTTCTAGTTCTGTCATTCCAAACATGGCTGTCTCGGCTCGTCCGCACCCGTTTCTGCTCCTTTCTCCTCAACCAGTTACCATGTTTCTGTATCAAGTTGCACCTTGAGGAGGAATAACGGGGGAAGAGGATGTGGGGCAGGGCAACAATGAGGGGAGACAGCAATAAAGACATCGGGTCACGTACTCTCTCCCTCATTCTGTATCACTCTCACTCTTTTCTTTTTCTCCCTTTCGTCCTCTTCTTTCATTCTTTTCCCCATGACTCACTGCGAGAGAGGTGGCTAAGGGAAGGACATAGGAAGCCGGAGTGACCCCACCCTTAACCACTACGCTATATTCCTCCCAGAATTGGTCTCAGGTTTTCCCTCCTTTTGAGTGAGCAGCGATCGTAGGCAGACATAACTTAGCTACGTGAGTCTGCAAAATAATAGCTGTGCACTCATCTTTTAATTTAATAAATCGATTCTTTTGAGAAACTTTAATTGGATTTCACCACTCCAAAGGTTCTTTTTTAATTTTTTTTTCTAAATATATTCATCTAGTATTCATTAAACGAGGATTATTGTGAAATGGACTCCGTTGAAAAAGCTGAATCCATATGAAAGAACAACATATTTGTTTCAAAAATGTAAACCGTTATAATCTACCAATAAAAAGTGATAAAACGAAATAAGGTCAATTTATAATGCATCATAATTCCGTTAATTTTGATATTTTAGCATGACGTATGAGATGTGTGGCATAAGTGATCAAAGATAGGAAAACTATGTTGAATGTGAGAGACTGGTTGATAAAAAATTGGTTGAATGCTGTTTCAAATCAATCTTGGGATTCACGACTGGTGAATGTGAATGAAACATGCGATAATAATATTTTAAATTTCCGTCCAGAATTAAATACTTTCACTAACTTTATGACTTTGGCCACAACTGATAGATTAATTTCGTCTCTGATTATTCAAATTTCCCTAATTGAAGTTTTAGTCCATATTACATATGTACTTGCAATGAAGCAGAGTCCCTTGACGGTTATTTAAACCCAAAAGGATGATACTACCGGCAGTATATACTCAATATGCTGAAGATCGCTTATAGGGCTGGAACTCCTTTCGACTGCCGTGTTCTGACATAAGGATAGAATGATATAAACTCAAGAGCCGGTGTTTGTTTGCTGGGTCTCCCAGAACTTACGGGAGCGGAGAAAAGCTGTGAAACCGTATACGCCATGGACTCCACCTTAGGCCAACCTGAGAAACGACCTCGGTAGCTCACACAAACTACCTTTTCTTACATTTATCCTCCAAGTTATTTCACCCAATGCCAACCTACCGTTCTCATATTCCTTCGTCATCCTATGTTATGCTTGTGTATTCTCTACTTTTACACTGTGTCCCTTTCCCTGTTCGCTCAATTCAACGTCCTTTTTAATATTCCATTCCATACTTTACCTTTTAGGCTGGAAGATGAGGTAGATTTAGTCAATAACTATTACTTATAGCCAGGAGCTCCGTCATACTCCTTCATATCGTGCTATCGTGATCGTTAGCTATCGTTGCTGTTTTACTGTACTTCGGACAGCGAATACGTTGGCCTATTTGTGTAGATTTCTTTTTGGATGTTGATTATTTATTTTGAAATTGTAGAGTAATTTATAAATCTCTGCATACGGATGCTTCTGGAGAGGTTCGATAAATTAATTGCAATAGCGATAACGCACTTGAAAATGCACGATCGCGCCTAAGGAGTGCGAAATTATGGATACTGTCTTTTCACTTTAATTGTATAGCATTTATTGACATAGGTAAATATACAAAAATTGGCTTCGTCCTAGAAGGTTGAGTTTGGAGAAATATGTGAATTACTGCCAGGCTGATTCTTCTCCAATTTCTGTGATTTTTCTAGCATCACTCTATCTCCAAATATTTTCCATTATTACTCTAAACTCTCCTAAACTTTCTCTGTTCTTCTTTCTCTCCCTCTTCTAACTTCACCTTCTTCTGTTCCATACACACTCCATTTCAGCTTCTTCCTACCTCGAGCCTCCCTGTACCCTCGTTCGCACCTGTCTCAGACCCTCGCGCGCGCAGCCTTCACGCCTCTATTCCACGCTTGCTCAGACAAGACCCACTTTTGCCCCTCTCTCTTTCCCCTACTCAGCTCTCTCATGTCTTCTCGCGACGGCAAGCAGGGGACAACACCTTCAGCGCTCTCTTTATTCCCACGGAAGGAGTGGTTTTTTTAAAGCCGTACTGCTTTTTAATTTGGGTTCACTTTCCCCATTTCCTTCTACTTTTCTTTTCTCTGCAGTCACTTGTGTCTGTTCATCAATTTTCTCAATTACTATACTTTCTCTCCCATCTTTCTCTCAACTTTTCCATACATGTTCTTTGGCTATCTCGCTAAAATCAATTTGTCAGTCATTTCATATCGTTTAAATCAGGTTTTATTGTTCATTTCTTGTCACTCAGTCATGCGCTCTAATTGTGTTGACTTTAAATGGCTTGCTTTTACTTTGTTTAAGCGGTTGGTTATTGGTTGTCTCTCTTCTTGTTTAAAATGCTATAAAATATATAGAAGTACCAATTATCGATAATATCGGACGCGGAAGTCATCTTTCTCATACGTGAGTTTTCTTATCGTACTGGGTGAGTGGAAGTCGAGCGGCGGTAGTCCTTAGAGCAGTGCCTGCCTTCCACTCTGGCATTTCTTTACTCTTATAGTATTCGCTTGTCAAATTGCCAGACAGTTCCATTCAGTCATAAACATTTTCTATGTACTCGTTTCTTCTGAGCCACACTCCCAATACCAAGCTGTTACTTCTACTCGAAAGTAGACTGCTGCTGCATTTTGGCCTGATGGCACACTACAATAATTAGCTTACTAAACTCACGCTCCCGCAGATAATGTCTCATCATGACATTTTTAGACACGAGAGTACATATAATTTTTTAACAGTAAAGATAAGTTATAATTAAAATTTTAAGCAATAAACATTCATTTGGAATAATTGATAGAGAAATAGGTTTTTAATCTTAAGCTACATTTTTGCTTCCAAATCCATTAGGACAAAATGTTATGTACTATGACAATCACTCTGATGATGTTCATTCTATCACTCATGCGTAAATTACTGAATTCCCTCCAATCTGCAACGAGGTGTTACTCCAAATGCTCCTATTAGGTAACAACACTACTTCACTTTATGTATAGTAATAAGTTGATCAGATAGTTTGATTGATCTAATTCATCAGGGAGAATGTTAAATTATATCTTTTACCATTAGAAAAAGGAGTGTTATATCAGTTAACACCATACACATCTTAATACTTTGAGTACCTGGTGCACAGCTTTTACCTCCCGTTGTGGCTGCATGCATTTATTTCCTAATGATTAGGATTCTAAGATTTAATGTAATTATTATTTATGGATCTTTGACGGTCTTAGGCAGGCAAATATTCAGCCATTATTATTCTCCTGTCATTACCTCATTTACTCTGGAGCTGATTTAACTGCAGTGCCTTGATTCGGTGCCGTTAAAGTGAATTATTATTATATTCAGGTCCATCCATGCACATTTGTAATCTAAACTTGGATCAATATTGTTTTTGTTAATTAAAATAATTTAAATCCTCATGGTATTTGTTAGCGTGACACATTTTAAAATATTCCAATTTTAAATACTTTCAATGGCATTATTATGTCATTTGCTGTAGCAATATGTAACTTCAAATGACATATCGAGAGGCCCATACATAATTTTATTATTATACTCCAACTTTCGTCATAAATTCGAAATGAAATAGCACATTATGATGAAGTTAATTAAATGTCTCTAGATGCACATAAATTACGGTTTGATGTCCTTGCATGCCTTCAAACAGTAAATTTCCCTATACATTTGTTTTATTATCTTATTTTTGTGATTGATAAATGTATCAAACAGCTCCAATCATCCACTAGGTACTCCACCGCTAAAAGCGAATTTTAATTAAGGCTTATTGATTTTGCCATAAATTGGCATTATTTCTACGGAAGTTTTTATTCTCTAGCAGAAAAAAATGATGCGTGATAAATGCTGCAGGAAAGGTGAACCCTGAAAAACGACGGCTATTGGGGTGAGTTTTTTGAAATCGTGGCAAAAAACTAGTCCGTAGCCACCTGTTGCAAAGTAGTCACTCGGGATCGATTTTCCGTGGACGCGATCGTGCGAGGAACGTTGCGAAAGTTAATTAAGCCTTTCGCCTGGAGACGGAAGAACCAGAGAGATTTAAATGAACTGCTGAGGCTGACGGAAGACATTGCTCTATATATAATTTCATTTACCTCATAAAAGATCGTAAATGAAAACAAACGATTTAAGTTTTTTTTAGGAGAAAGTGTCTTACTTACCTGCTTAACTTTTCAGCAGCAAAAGAAAAGCTTAACACTTCAGATCAGCTGTCAGGGTGGAGTAATGAGGTGTGAAATATGTGTCTTCTGATGTAGATTTTAAAAATGCTAAGTCATATTTTCTGTAATTAAAACGAATTGTTGTCGTGGAATATTTTTCCTAAAGTCTTTGAAGGTATTTCACGTTGTTTTTTGTAAATTTAAACTTAAAATTGGCTTCCTGGAGTATAATATTCTCCTGGAGCAAACTCTTTACTTTGATTATTATAATTGTTTGATGCAAACAATTAAATACACTCTGGGGCTTCGGTATGAAAAAATATATGCTAAATACAGTTTAGAAATTAACACTTGCACCACTGTGGCTTGGTTATAATATATGCGTACGTGCAACTTAATTATCTCACATATTTGTTGTGAATATTTTTAACTCCATAAAATAACTCTGAATGCTACCAAAAAGATTTCTGATAAAAATATAGGTTGCTTACTAATATTTCCACTTGGTGGGCAGAAAAGTTATCTCATACTGAGTTCATCCTAATTTACCATTCAAGAGGTGATGTTCTTTATAAAATACTTCTTATAATCAAGTTCTTATTACAAACTTATTGGTTGAATATTAGATTAGTTAATTTTCAAACTATCCTTTAAATGTGATGTTCTATGTATTGCGGTGAAGGTTTGTTCTAATATATTCACAATATCTCAATGTACCTAAATAATAAATGCCTTCGCGGTATTTATTATTCGGGTAAAATTTATTATGAAGTGTAGAACTTGTTAAATAATGACTTTCATGAATATGACGTGTATACCAGAGCCGGTTTATCGTTCATTACGAACTGATATACTATGGTTTCATGAAAGTATGGATAATTCTATGGATACTCTTTTCTCCATGAATTATGCAAGTTAATTACCTGCCTCGGCACCTTAGTACCACAAAGAAGTGGTTATTCAAGTAGGTTGAAGCATGCAATACACATAGAGCCAACTAATGCAAGAAATGGCTTGTTATTACCCTATAACAGAGTATCTTTCACAATGATTTCGATTATGCTTTCATTACTTGAACTACAAACCAATCACACCGAGTGCTGTCCAAAAATTAATGAGAATGAGTAAATATTTCTCACGCGGTAGCTGCTGCAATTCTCTCAGTAATTGGATATAATTAAACTATCTGTTTATTTGATTTTGGCCTCACATTCACCGAAGCGTAATTGGAGAACCATTTCCTCATGACGTAAATTGTTAACCACACCAATGAACGTTTATGGAATTGAGAAAGTGATACATTTTGGTCAGTTCCCATTCTCTGGAATAGCGTCCTTTTCATTTTGTTTTACTTTCAAACTCACACAAAACAAGAATATTTGCTCGACGCTTAGCACATCTTTTTCGGACGGCTATAATTATGAATTTACGACCTTCCTGAAGCTTACACAGCAAAATTACACATTGCAGGAAATGGAATGACCTCATTTCTTATTGCTGACCTCACATAAAGCAAAATATTATCGAAAATGGCTTTCATATGATGGCCGTTTCGCCCAGAAGTTGCACCCGGATAATACTCTCTTCACGGAATCGCCTTTACCGTTGCGGACTCATTGCTTTTCTAAGGTTTCTTATGTTTGAAAACTCAATCTCATCTCATTTCCGAGGATAAATCCTATTTTTGTCACGTACCATTTCCTCCTTTTTTTACAGCGAAATTGAGGTCCCATAAATTGAACTCCATAATAACAATAATACATAATAACGCTGAGGTCCTCTCCTCTCGGCGGTGCCATTTCCCTTTCCCACCTGGCTTCCCCTACCCACTACGGCCGCTCATTACACCTGGATCCTCGCCACTGCATCTTTGAACCGGCATCCGTATCTTCCCGCATTCCAACAAACCCCCCTCCCTCCTCGCTCACCTCCTCGAGTCCTACCCCCTCTTCAGTCTCCTCATCCCACTCCCGCTGGCCTGCTCTCTCCCAAGTTTCCATTCCCCATTGACTCCCTCCCACTCCCTCGTCCCACCTCTCGCCTCAATCTCAATTCGCTAGTCGTTCATTACGCTCTTCTTCATTACGTCCACGATGGGGCCTTTTATATGCTCCGAGGGGCCGGCCTCGACGGCGGCGGCGGCGTACCCAGCCAGAAAGCCCCCCTGAGGGAGAGAGGGTGTATCGGTTGGATGGGGGGCGGGAGCGTGGACGCGGAGACCGGAGATGGTTGGGGGGGGGGGAACTTTTAAGATTTGCGGGGGCGCTGTTGAGAAAGACGACCCTCCTCCTCCCACTCTTTCTCTGTTTATGCACCTCCCGATCCCTCAGGGGAAGTTACGGGGGAGGACGAGTGGAACCTTGTCTCTAGCCTGGGGTGAATCAAAAACGAGGCCTCACGGAGATTGTGCCGCCTCTTCCCTCAAAAAGCTCCCGGGTGCGTGATTTGCATCAAAGAATAGCGAAGAGAAAGAAAGGAGCCGGATTGGTTGGCTGTCGCCGAGGAGGAGTGAGGTACGAGTGGTGAGGGAGGGAGAGAGTTTCGTGCGGTGATCACGAATAGAGAGCATCGGTTTTGCGATTGGGATCCTTGAAACGCCTTAGGGGGGCAACCGTCTGAAAAGAAAGGGGGACAAAAAAATAATGAGTGATATAAAACGGGAATGGGGAGAAGATGCGGGCGAGCCTGGGATACCTTCTTAGCCGGTAAGGTAGGCGAGGAGAGAGAGTTTTTGGAGAGGCTGGGGGCGTGGGTGGTTATGGGTTCGGAGAGAGGGGATGAGTTAAGGAGGGTGGGGGTAGGAAGTGAGCGAAGAGAAACTCCGGGAGGGAGAAGTTTGAGGCTTCATCGGGTGAGGACGAGGCTTGCTGGATGGGGCAGCGGATATTGGGTGGCAAGTGGCATGAGAAAGGAGATTGGAAACGAGGGTTTGGGTTGGGGGGGGGGAGGGCGGTTTGAGGGGAGCACTGCAGTTTTTGGAGGGGGGGAGTGGAAGGAGGACGCGGGAAAAAGAGAGAGAGATAGGTGAGAGAGATCTACGGCCGAGACGGAGTCGCTCGGTGTTGCATGGTCACGTTAAGTGGTAGCAGCCATTGGGATGCCATCAATAAGGCAGGCGTCCCGCGCTGAGATGCGATCTCTCCAAGCGGTGTTGTTGTTGATGTCGATGTCGTTGCTGTAATCCGAATGCCTTGTGCGTGAAACTTTCAACTCTGCGATAGGAATTTTTTTCTTAAGTTAATGTTAATGCCAGCGGCACATTCCCATCCAGCCTTGGGTCCCCTGAACTTTATCGTCTCAGTTCCTGGGTTCGTAGTGTAACTAGCGAATGCCAGTAGTATATTAAAATGCGCATGGGTTCGAGAATGCTGTGCATATTTCATTGTAAATATGTTTTCTCACCTTGGGTATGGTTATTTGTATCCTCTTCTCTAGTTTATGAATTTTCTCTAGATTCAATAGAATATTTTCCATCGGGTAAAACATTTTGTCTTAAGAATGACACTGCTATGATAAAAAATCAAATTTTATAGGGCAATGAAATGATATGTGAATCGGAATTCTTAATTATTTTTTCTTAAACTTTCTAATTATTCTTATGCTTAACAACTACGCTTGCACACAATCAATGACTAATGGATGCAGTGATTTAAAATTTCCCATGGTAAAAGTTGGTAATCTTCCGACCCTGAAAAATCAAGAAGTCTTGGCTGTATTGTGGCATTGTTTCAGCATTAGGACTACTTATGTAATTTCTTTTCAATAATGTATAGCTTGATATGAATTAATTAATAAATTATTGTTTAAAGTATTAATTAAATTAGGTTTTCCCATTTTTTTCCAAGAAAGGATACCAGGAAACGATACCTTTGACAATAATTGTTAATTAATGGAAAGTATACGTCGCTGGAGAAGAAATAAGGTGATAAGATATTATATAAAACAATATACAAATTTTGCTGTTTTGTATTCAAATACCAAATAATAATCAAGTACTATATGAGCAATTAAATAATTTAAATTGAGGCACATTAATTAACAATATCATATAGGGAAAGGATCGCTGAAGTTGAGAAACACGGAGCATTACGCAAGTCACAAATTGGTTGAAATGTCTGGGAGTACCTATCTAATCTAAATCACCGTACTCTGGCATCTCTGCCAAAATTAAAGAAGGCGTCGCCTAACATAAGTATTGACGATGACAAAGTGAGGCACATTGCCTGACGGAAGTAAATGCCTAGTAAGTCTGCATTCGTAGCTTTGGCGCTTATATTCTACTCCCGCAAATAATTCAGCCGTTTAAATACTCTAGGCTCTTACTGGTATAAATGAGTTATGAGTTTCACACTTGCCTCTCAGCCAGCATTTAGCAAGCCTTGAAGTTACTCGGTGCATGGTTAAGCTTTCCTTATTCGAAAGTAGCCTGTTTAACCATCTTTTACCTTGGATTGACTACTTATTTTTTCCCAACGTTCATTACCAACGTTGTCCAGATGTGTTAACGTGGAGATCTTCTCTCCATCCTCGAGGTCAATCCATTTCGTTGTAGCCGAGGATGTTATGGGCATGATCAATGGTCTCGGTTCATTATCGCTTGTCATTAGCTTTCATTACTCATAGAGCAAGAAATGAAGCCAGGCCATTATGCGTTTTACGGGGCGTGAAATGCTAGGTCACTTTCCCTTTTTCGAAGAGATGGGATTTTATGAAGCACTAATAAGAAAATACTACCCGTTTATATTGAGGTACCATGGCAGCTCATCAATATCAATCGTTCTTGTTTTCGAGAAGTAGTAATTCCGTGCTTCGGTAATTTAAATGTAACTACGTTCTAAGTTATTCGTCTACCTAGTTTCCTCACCCGCAACGCTTTCTTCAATTTCAAATAAGGTTATGTTTCTTGCATGAACAACAATGCTTTGAGTGGTTCTTTTTCACAATTGGACCCATTCCTTCTTTGCCACCTTCATTAATCAATAGATAACTACCACTCATCCAACAGAAATGCACTTAATACAATGAATTATCACATATACACCGACTTTCAGAAATTAAACAGGTATTACGCATAGGGAATCAGTGATGACCAGAGGAACGGACACCGTCATCTCTCTTAGCAGGTGACTGTTGGAAAAAATGTGTTTTGGAAAGGAAAGATCAATTCATTCATAGGTACGGTTATTGCTCTGAAGTTTCCACAGTTTCTCCATTATTAGTTATTATTACGAGTCTGAAAATAATATTCCCTAGTTACATTAGATTGGTATTATAAGGACGGTATTTTGCGATATAAAACCGTAACAACAAGACTTTGTAGTGAGTACAAATCATAATTGTTATGCTTTTTTCGTTATCGTGTGGAATGTTTGAAGAATACATTGGAATGAGGCTGAAGACTTAAGAATAAAAAGGTATACTGAAAAATCAGAAAGGAGAAATTCTTGCTCGAGTGGGAACTGAACTTCTGAATGAAATGTAGCAGAGAGCGATGCTAAGTACCACGATTAGAATTTAACGGGCTTTTTCGGAATCTTCTCTTACATTCTTCCTTTATTTTTTTGACTCTTCACGCTGTTCATCTTATGCTTGAACTACTGCCTTTCTCTCCAGCAAACTCATAGAGCTGTCAATTTACGACTGTGTTCTTCACTGACAGTTGACTCACAACCTACCGTTCTTTCTCATTTTCACTTCTTTTCGAATGTTGAATGGAATCTATAACTTTGTTTGTTACAACCAAATATCAATTTTAAGATAAATATCCGGCATGAACGTTTTGTAAAAGTGGGCATCAAGAATACAAAAGGTTCAATTAGGCTGTGTTCATCCACCAAGAAACTCCAGGTGCCTAAATTTTAAAATGTGGCTTCTTCTGATTTCTAATTACAATTTAAGACTTTTGGCAAACATCATACCGTGTGTTTTAACATGCTTTATTTATTATAAGTCCAGCAACTTCATTGGTTAGGGAACCCAAGACATTTAGTTTAGAGAGTCCTTGGTCACTTTTTCGACGAAGTCTGATTTTCCGTGATTATTTGTGCTAAAAAATCAAAGCTGTGAAGCTTGGTATAGAAATGCGGCAATTACCGTGTACAAATCAAGTGGAAAGGCGTGATTCCATAAAATTTATCTTGTTTTTCTTAAGCTATTGATAAGAACTAGAATGTCAGTCAAAAGTTCACTTTCCTATTAGACATCCTTCGGTTTTCTTCTATTACGGATCAAGTTTCGATTTTTTTTCTTTCATCGTAAATCTTTTGCTTGGGATAACGATGGAACAAGATCTATGACTCAGCTAATATCCAAGCAATGGATAGCCACTAAATGGTCTGTTAATTTTCCTACCGGCTTGCTCCTAATACGATTTCCAATAGCTATATCTTTTATAGGATTTTTATTGAAATCGCAATCATATTATGGCCATTAAACTTTTAACCGTTTTCGTGATAAAGTGATAGTAAAAATACAATGACCTCACTGAAATGAAATCTCTCAAGGGAAGGAAAGCTCTTTTACCTTGTATACTCAGCCGTCAAAAAGTAAGACAGGTATTGATCAGGACTGTATTTTTGTTCCAGTAAGGCATAATTCAGGGATTAACATTAAGATAAGGAATAATGAAAATAAAGTATTCTAGGGAATTATCTATGCTACTTCATGCTCCATGGTATGTGTGACTTTACGAATGTGAGGTATGAACTATTTTTCGTCAAATATTTTATTTCAATTTTGATCAGTCACCTTTACGAGAGAAATCAAGTTCATAGATACCAGCTGAGTGAATTGAGCACTCCGGTATACTAAGTGCATCTCTACATTTGCATAGGGAAACGTGGTACGCCAATGGGTAGAGAGATATCTGCTTCTCAGAGGAAATTTCAGGTTCAAATTCAGGAGAGAGCTATTTATACCCGTCCCGCTAAATTCAATTTGAGTGATTCTCTAGAAACCTACCGTTGGTCCAGGGAAAACAATTTGCATAAACCTAACGTAATGTATTTACTTAAAACACCTATGGGTTTATAAATTTCAGATTGGCCTTCATGTTGAACACTGGGGTTGATTGGGTGGGTATCGTATGTACCTGTATTTTATGCTGTTCTTTTGCGTAGGTAATCCCTGACAATAAAACTCAACTCTGTCGTAGATAGTTGAATATCTTTTTTTTCCACTTTAATGCCAATTTTTCAATGAATATTTTGTCTCTCCTACTGTCCCTCTGCTAATCCCGAGAACACCAGAATTCCTCCTCCTCTTAAGAGTCTCTTAGACCACGTTCACCGGTAACCTTTTCGGTCCATCTCCTACTCATTTCCCAATTCAAAGCCTTTACGTTAAATTTGCTTCTTGATTCTGCTGCTATCTTTTCTGCTTATATAACCATTGCTACATTGATTTAGTGCTATGAAACATAGTGTAGTCCTTACTTATCAATAGTAATCAGCTACCTAAGCCGCATTATCAGCTTTTTATTTCTGTGACTAATTATCATACTGATGTCTTGTAACAACTTTCACATGCAAATACTAATATCTGGCTCTAATCCTTAACACTCAACGCAACCTCACGCTCGACTATTTAAATTATGCCTCGATCGCTGTGAATTTTCCTCGAAAGTATTTACTTCCAGCCTAAAGGATGGTGTTGTTCGAGATTCCTGTCGTCCTATCAACACCTATTGACGGCCTCCGAAGTAGTCATCCGTCAGGAGTTAACTGCGTATCGATGGTAACTTTTACCCATCCTTCTCTTGTGTAAAACGATCCAAAACGGATGAATAGATGAAAGCCCTTTGCAATGAAATCGCACCGCTTACGTCTCGCCAATCCGGTCATTATCGTTGGCGATGCTTTCACATTCCTACGACTCACCTCCTTCTTCAATGCTGTCCTCCCATCTTCAAACTCATCTTCTTTTCTATTTCCCCCCACTCAAATTTCTTTCTCTCCAGTCATCATAGCGTTCGTCGCATTTCCATTTTGAGCCGTTTTATTTATCTATCCTCTTGCGCGCCTAATCCGCAATGCTGCTATCATCTCCTAATCTCATAGAGCTCACGTAATAGATAATTTCTGAGGCATTAATCTCCTCAACATTACTTTGGAAATTGAAAAAGGCATTCAGTTTCTGATTTTATCAGTTTTTCGATTGTTCTTCTCTCGAGCATTTCTTAATACAAGATAATGCTCATGTATTTTACAAAATGTTACTTGCATATAAAGGTGCTTTCATGGTTACTCACCAGTGTTTTAGTCCAATCGAAGCTTCACCACGCCAAAGCGAAAGTTGATCTATTGCACATTAAATAACCAATCTAATAACATAATTCCCAGAAAGCTAGGTTTATATCATTGTAATATTTTTTTTGTTCTGCGTTTAAAAGGCTTATAGATCGACAATGCTTGGATCAAGCTGGCAGAGATCGATTAATACTCATCAAATTTAGCTTGCATGATGCATGTACTGTCCTTCACCAAATGCTATATAATGGCTTCTGATTTTTGAAGCTGTTTTTCATTGTTTGTATGTAAATACTTCTGCGTAAAGTGCTATATTAAATAAAAATAAATAAGAAATGGCGATTGCTTGAATTTTCAAAAACGTTTATAGTTTTATTGGATGAATTGCCGCCTGAGAAAATTCATTCCCTATTTGAACTGATGGAACGCCAATTTTAATACGCTGTATAATGGAAGGATTTTGGATAAATTTATGCCTTCGAGCTTCTTAATTACAAGGTTTAATATTTAACGGAAGGGAGAAGGAATTGAGGGAGGAAGAGTTACAATATAGACATCATTCGAATATTAAGTTAATTTATCAAGTGAAATAGTTGGAAGAATCTTTCTGGGCGGTTTTTGCTGTCTCCGGCCAGTTAAGTTGGAATGATCTATCAAATTTCAAGATTGAATGTAGTTAAGCGTTTGTCGTTGACATGGGGAGGGAGCTGGCAACCTCACGGGAATACACATGGTAAGGGCATGAATGGAAGGGTAAAAACTAAGAGAGAGAGAAACTGGTGATAGGGAAAGGAGGAGGAGGTACATGAAAAACAAATAGGTGGGACTTGCAGTAGGAAAGCGTCTTTTTCCCTTATTGAGCCTCTCTACGGCTTCCATTCATCAAGACATTTGCTACCCCCCATCCTGAGAAATCAATGTGGTGAGACGATGTGAATGGGGATAGAAAAAATTAGATCAGAATGGACATTGAACAAAGGGGATGTGGGTGGGAGAAGAAGCGAGAGATGAATAAATGGAGGTAGATCTGAGAAAGGAGGAGGAATAGCTCTCGTGCTCTGAATGTCAACTTCCCTGCCCTTTCTATTCCAGGAGTGGTTTTTCGAGACGGTTGGTTTTTGAGTGACGTCCGGCTGTAATTGACATCGCCGGTCCGGTTTATATTGAGGTTACGCCGACTGCTTCTCCTCTGTCGTGTCTCGGATGGACATTGGCCGTTTCTCTTCGAGTGAAGGTAGAGATGGGAAGCAGGTAGGTAGGGAGGAAGAGAGAAATGGAGGAGAGAGAAAACCGGGCCGGACGTTGCCAAAGAAATAGAATTGATAGCCTTGGTTATGTAATTGATGTAACGGAGAGTTCAAGATGTGCCTGCCCACGCGGTGGAATGTGACTCGCGTCTTTTTTCTCCGAGGAGAGAGTGATATCAACACCCGATAAGCGAAAGATCCTGAATTCAGTCACGAACAGAAAATTTTCAAAAGCTTCGGTTTTTACTGTAGCTACTGCCTTCAAGACCCCTCTCGTGTCTCATGCAATATTCAATTCTTGCTGCGGGAAATGGCAAGAAAGCAGGAAAGTGCCAATAAAGTAGTATTATCTTACGTAAATATGTTCAACAAACTAGTTATTACCTACCGTACACGCGTTTGAGATGAATCACATTGTTATTTAAATCGTAACATACACTGCTTGTCATTTTTATCTTTTTCTTTTGATAGAAAGTATACTGGTCAATCCTTCTTTACTGTGTTGTAAATTCTATTCTCTAGGCCTTTTTTAAGCGATGTCTATACTTGCATTGTATTATTTCGTCTGCTGTATTAAATAAAGCATTGTTTATAGGGGCAAAGAGGGAAAATAAATGATTCTTTATACCGTTATAAAAAAGCATTTATAATTTAAAATTTTTAAGAGAAATATGAGTTAGCGGTTATATAAAACAAAATAAGGTGGTTACAAAATGTTTAATACGCATGATTATGGTTCCTTTCTCTTTCAAAACCCTTGAATAAGTCTATAATACTCATCATCGCTGAATGCTTCAATTTAATTGCGTTATGGATTTTGAATAACTGCGTGCTGTGAGATAATAGTTGGATCATAGTTTATAAAGGCTTCATAGTCGTATGATGGGATGAACTGCATGGCGAATTGATGTTTTTAATAATTCAAGTAACAGTAAGGGGTGGATAGTACAGTATCGGATGTTGATCTAGGTAATATGTTTTTATATGCGATCATTAATGCTTCATGTATATCCATACATGTATAGGTATTTTATTTAACATATATGTAAAAGTTTTGTTACCAAAAGGCAGCAATTTACAACTTGGGAATCCTTGAAGCCTGCGTGATGGGAGATCTGATAGAATAAAGTGAAGCATCAGATTTGGAAAATTAACACACATTAGTGGGAAAATACTAAATAACCTTTGTGATGCACACTTTCACAAGTGAATTTCGTTTTCATCAGGTGATCAGAAATCAGTCACGAGCCAATTCGGAAAGCACACGCGCTTCAGATTATTACCTCGCGGAAGATCATTGTCCATGCAATCAAGGTTTATTCCACCGCACTTCATTCTCTAGACGATCGGTTACGTGTGTTATTTCTGGCTGTTGCTCGGATCCATGTAGCACGAGCAAGCGGATTTTTCATGGCGGAAGACGCTGAGGAATGCCGTCCTCTTCGTTTTTCGGGGTTGAGGTCCAGGCGAGGTAAGTGGACACACTCCACGAGAGTGCGAGGAGTCAAGAGGCTGAGGAGGAAGGAATATTGATGTGGGAGAAGAGAATAGAGAGGGCGCGAAGATGTGCCGGCACTGTCCGACGTAAAGTTGTTCGGGACATTTTGAGTGATAGCCGCTATAGCGGCAAAAATTAAGCAAGAGTCAAGATAGTCACGTGGCGGTGTTTTCTTTACAACCCACCTCGGAGTCTTCCCCTTCCTTTTTAATGCCCGCATGCTTATTTGGTGGGCGTTTGAAGGCTTCGTTGATTGTTGCGTTGTTGAAAAATTGCCGAAAATACAGCACCGAAGGTGGGCTTTTAATAAAAATTGTGACAAAAAATCCTTTGAGTAACATCAGGACAATGTTGCGTGTAAGAGTGCATGAATGGAACTTTCAGTCAGAAACTTTGTACTGTAAAGTATTTTTCGCCAAAGAAATGGTCTTATCTTCCCATATATCAATAGAAATCATCACTTGGTGGCTATTTAAAAATATTGTAACTACACGGAATTGTTGAATGTTCAGAAAACGAATTTTGATGAATGTTTAGATTTTTCATAAATTCTGAATTTACTGATAAATTAAAACGGCTTGTCTTGGAGTCAAGGAAGTTGATGTATTGTGATCTTACACTGAAGCGTTGGTCGGATTGATTTTGAAATAAATAGACCCAGAAAAATTGGCATTTTTCTTCACTCTCACTTTCAATTTTTTGGTGCTTCTAGATGAAATAAAGATGTCTGATCATGTTGGCATTTAGAATTGTAGGAGATGAAGTTTACCTCGAATTCCGCCGTCCCACATATCGACCAAATTATTCGGTCTCCATTTCGAATGCTCCACTGCTGTAAATATACTAAATTTGCTGCGCTGTACAAAAATGCACGGGTAAAGACAAATGCAAGATGATTGAATGGCGTATTGAAAATATACTCTGCGCAATCTATACACTGGCTAGTTACAGTTTCACTGTAATCGTTTTTTCAAGTTTTTTATATGATAAATAATATCGCGTCTCTATGGAGCGATATATAGATACACTTTTTGGTCCGGATGTATGATGAAATCAAATTTTTAGTGGAAAAATCTAGTAAAGATATTACCATTAATTTCTTTTTTGATAGAATTTTACTCATGTGTAATTATAGACATGAAGTAAATAGTTTGCTAGTCCCTCCTGTTACTTTTGTCAAGTTATTTTTGTCTTTTTCCTTTCAATTGTATTTCAGGAACTAGTAGAAGCAAGGGCAATATAGGTAGCTATTTACAAATTAAGTGTTTAGTATCACTATAAATGACCTATTGTTATATTACATCTGATGACTCTTCGTTATCCTTTCTGGAAGAAAGGGGTTTGTGGATTTTATTGGTTCTTTATGGCATTTTCGCTCAGAAAATGTCGACATTTTGACTTTTTCTCTTGAGTCGTCCATCTCACGTCGACGGCTAACGTCAACTTAGACGATAATTTTCATCTTGTGAGGTACGTGAGGCTATCAACTTTGAAATTGGCAAGTGTTATACCTGAGCCTTGTAAAATCACCAGCATTTTAACTAGAATCCGAATTTAAAATGTTTCTGACGTCAAAATTCCCTATTTGTGGTATTTTAACAATCTTGAGTTTTTCTTTGGTTAATTTCGGCCATTTCTCAGCAAGAACTCTGTATCAGAGAACTACGTTATCCGTATTCATGGTTTAATGTTAGGTTTACCAAGTAAATGTTCTTATAAAATGGTCATTGTTTAAAGCGGATTTGTACTGTTTTGAATATATCTAGTGCTTATTTATCCAAATCCGTACGTAGGTACTGTGTCAATCTTCTTTTGGGTCAGTTATATCATTTATAAACCAATATTACGTGCTTTCATGGAGGATATTTAACGATGGTGGATAAATGTGAATAACCGCCCGCTATTGAAAATGGTTCTGCCATTTTACAATCTACTTGCAACAACTTATCTCAATTCGTACACTGCATTAACATCGCGTGAATTTTACACTCCGTATTGAACTTCTCGTCTCGTCTTGAATAAAAATCCGATCCTCATTTATGAGTTGGCGCCAGCTTTCATTTTAAAGACTCTTACAACCCGAGTATCGCTGTATTTCGGGTGGCGACACGCGCACTTGCTGGGTGGTTTCATAGAACATGCCCCGGTCCCATTCCCCATGGCAGGTGAAATATATGCTGAGTTCTTCCATTTAGTTTGTTTCTTTGGAAAGCTTGCAGTGAAAAATTACCCACCGGATTCGGAACGTGTAATGCTTAATTTTTTCGTATTATTTGCAAGGAGAAATCCCTCCTCCAACCCTCCAGCGAACCAGCAAAGCCAGTCCCGTGCGATCGTCGGGTACCCCTCGAGCACTCTGGCTCGGTGACACGGACGTTTTGGGCAAAGGATTCCCCGTAACTCTATCCTCTTTTGAGATCGTGTTTCATCACGATTGTGAGCGCGAGAGTGGCTAATAACGCGGGGGCTCCCGGTCAGTCTCTCGTGGAGTGGGAAATACGGCTGTGCCTGGGCGTGAGGATGGAGAGGAGTTCATAAACGGGGCTCGTCGGGAGAGAGAGGGGGTTGGCTGGGCGGTAGGAGGAGGATTCCGACTACTTCTTACTGCCGCCCCTCAACTTCCCTCCTCCCCCGTACCCATCTACTTCTACGTCTCCTCCTCCCACACTTTCCATGTGTGTAAGTTCGACGACCTTCACCTAACCTCTATTCCTCCTTCCTCCTCCTCTTTCTTATTCCTCCTACCTCGCCCCTTCCGACGCACCGCCACATTCGTCTTTCCCTCCCACTCCTCCCATCCCACCGGTCCTTGTCCGTCGGCCCCTTGCCCTTTCTCACCTCCCGAAAAACCTCGAGTCCTCCCACAAACCTATTATTCATTTAGACTCCCGCCAATCCCTTCTGACCCTCCATGCGCTCTACCTGCCCGAACCTCTGCCTTTCTCCTAACGGCAGGTCACTATCCGTTGTCTCCATTCAATACGCTGAAATAGACGGGCGTGAGGACGGGTGTCTCAGTCAGCTGGGAATGGCGTGCAGGGTGCTGTCAAAAAAGCTGCTATCTAAAAAGACGATAGCAGTTAACCTTTTATGGTTGCCGTATCATCTTCTTATATTATGCTACGCTAAATTTTTGGTAAATTGAATTTCCTTGCGCTCCATTTTGGATTTAAAAAATTAAGATCAAAAAACGTTCAACTATATCCTAAATGCTGTTTGAGGGCAAACAATTTTTGACAGTGCCACAAATTTCAGGCTTCTGTTACCGATGTAAAAAAGGAACTTAAATTTTTTAATCTCCGGAACGTCCTTACGATTAGATTCCTTCGGGATCTATTTGCATTTAATTAAATGGAACTGAAGAAGAGTTACTAAGAGAATTGGAATATAAAAGCTCGTAAATTCGTCAGCTGTTGAATTATGCTTACAGTTCTCCCATTCAAGAATCTTTCAAACCATATCGCGTAATTTCCAACGAGATGCGGCACATTAACTCTGAAATACTGAAACAGTTACGGATGGTTGGATATCTTTGATTTAATTTAAATCATAATTTTTCATGTGAACACATCGTTATCAGAAACATATAAACCAATGCGTAATTGTAACAGTTAATTACATTCCTGTATCATATCCTTTTGATGCATAGCTAGCTGGCCACCAAACCTTTAATTGAGATACTATTGCCTCACCATGGAACATTCTGATACGGCTCGAAAGGAGCGCCGGCGAGAATCCATAATTCTGTAAAATTACGGCATGGTAAAGATAAATTGATTAACGAGATCTAATGTTTGATGGTGGATTATTCATTAGAATTTGGCTCTTGATTTTCTATCTCCTTGCCGAAAGGTCATTTATATTTTTGTGTTCTCAGAAACATGTGGCTTATCGGCGCATTATCAAAGCAATATTTACAATGAAAAACTATACTCCTGGTTCCTTTATGCACCAAAATCATTACTTCCTCGATCTCATTCACTAAAGCAATCAATAGGCATGATCACTCTGGTATTAAGAAATAAACGAGTTCGAATAAACGTTTAGCGTCTGACTTGGCTGTTTTTCATTAAAAACATCTTTTTTTACCGTCACTCCGTCAATGTATAGGCGATTTGTATAACCATGTATTTTCGGTTTGCGGGCTCGTGTGCTAACTTCCAAGGTAAGCAGGTCATCTCTTGAGACTCTTTAAAGCGTACCCTATTATTCTCCGTCCAAAGTTGCTAGAATTTCTCATCCCACACTCCTCCCTTTCCCCAAAAAAGCAAATTGCTGTGCCTTAAAAATTGGCCCATACTGCCAAATTTTCCGGCGTCGGTCACTCGACGGTACTTAAGTTGACCGGGAAAATTTTGAACGATTCCTGGCGACTGAGAGTCTTAGTATGCGACTATAATAATCCAATAGTATGGCGCCAATGTAAGTGGCGCGCGTCTCTGTCTGCAGAAGGGAAGTGAGCCGTGATAAAACTCGTGCTGCGCTTTCCCTTGCATGAGTGTAGATATTGAATGAAGAAAGAAGTATGCATTGTGTTTGAAAGCTGAAAGTTAGAGATCATCTATTCCAATACTGCATTCAGTTGAGTTTAACACTTGGTTACAGTTATTTAATAGCGCTATATGGTCATACGTTTCGTATGATCGAGCCTTAGTTCGAAAGAGTGAAGAGTGATTAAAACACATGAAAAAAAAAGAAAGAGTTCCATAGAGTAAGCTTATAAAAATTCTTGTATCTTTTCTTGCACTGATTTATACCGATTGATATCATCGATCAGTATATTCGTTCCGTAAACCCCATTGCATATCAATATTCTAGAAAATATGTGCTTTTCAACAGAGCTGGTAAATATTTATTGAACTGTTTTATAATATGTAACGCTGCTTAATAAACTAGCGTTTACTTCCCGAAATTACTCCCACGTGACAGCGCAATCGGAATCAAATTGACCACTTTTTTCATTTACGTTTTTTATTTACACTCTCTAAGAAATTTCGTCCAACGTAGTTCAATTCAAAAGAATAGTGGGTATCGCTGATAGGATTGAGTTCCTACGCGAGGCATTTGACTTTTAATCCTGAGTGGTGGGGCCTTTTGTTTTGGAAATTCATTACCCTACCAGAAACCAGGTAGGGCCTACTTGGTATCTCACGGTTAGCAATTCAAAAGCAATGCTTAGACGAATGGAAGCATTTTGAATACTTCTGTAAAACTTGGCAATGTCTAACACCAGGATTTCGTAAATAAAGTTTATATTACACCACACATAATTAGTATTGCATCTATCATACTTCCTCTATGATGAAAAGGAACAAAATACGACAGGAGACCCTCATAAAATAAACGTGTTTGCTGTATGAATTAAACACAACAATCATATTCCTCCAATATATGTCAAATAAACCTGATTATTTATAGTCTAGGTTATATACTTCCGTAACTCGTAATGTTTTTATATTCTACTAGCTGAAGGTGCCCGTTGAAATTCGATGGGAGGGAGAAATAAAATAATAAATACAAATTGTGTTAAGAAATGTTAACATTTTTCATGAAGGGGCGAAATATATACGGAAGGGAAGAAACTTTTGCTATGGAGTTAGCTCTAAGTCAGTATCGGAACCATGAATATAATTTAAACCAATGTAAACATATGATTACTGTCTGAACTAATGCCTAGGCCTTTACAAAAATAAGAATATTATTTAGTAACTTTCAGGCCAGATGAAACAAAGGAGGTTACAAGGGGAGGTGCAGACGAATGTCGCTCTATTGTTGACAATGAGGCCAGATTCGGGTTTTTGGGAATGTTAGAACTCAAATCTTCGGCAAAAAAATTCGGCAACTTCATGATAGTGGCGTCAATTAACTTCCAACGGATACGTATGAATGCCTTTTATTATAAAATAAGATTAAATTCTTTTCTTGTAGCCTTGTACAGATTTAGAAGAATGGAAAAGGCAGGCCTCGTTTGAGATACATGAAAGAAGTAGTGAAAGATGTAAAAGAGAGGAGTTACGTAAATATGAAGAGGTTTGCTGATAGAAGAATAAGGTGGAGCTGCGTCAAACCAATCATAGGATTGTTGACCGATGATGATGATGATATCAGGTACATGTCACTCGGTTACCTATGTTCACACGATTTACGGAATATTTTATGCATCACTAAATTAATTTTTTTTTCATCTTGCTACTACTACTTTTCGTTGGACTTCATTTAAGAGTCTTATCACACCCTTGTGGCTCAAAATACAACAATTGTGAAAGCGTTCCACTTTCGAATACGGTATGAATCTATATGAAATTGGAATACAGTATGAAAATATTCTCTTTTTGAACCCCACAGAAACTGTCATGTATATACTTTTAGTTTTACCGGATGCACACCAACTTAATCTGGGAGTAGCACAAAAGTTATCCTGTATGATATTGCTGGACAAATAGCCTATGTAGATTCAACAATCAGCTGCGATATCTTTTTTAATAACTTTCAATATGTTCACGAAAATAGCAACGCAGTTTACGCCATCTCTTTTCGACGAATTTTTCAGCATCATTGCAATGGCATAAATAAAAATCCCACGGATACGTAATGAGGCATTACGTTGTATTGGGATTTGAACTTCATTCCCTGATTTTTGTTGAATCATCTCAAATCTCAAGCTATTTCGCTCGATGACGATTTCGAAAGCGTTTCATGTCTTCTCTTCACGTCCCAGGTTAGTTCATATGCACAAACCCGTAAATAAATAAAAAAACTGACAATTTGAACACCGCTGAAGCATTCATTTAAATACTCCTAATTTGGACCGAATGCAAACCTTAATCTGTGAGTAGAGCTAGAAGTCAGCACGTATCTTTGTGCGGAAAAATATGGCTGACCTTGCTTCACGAATAGCCTACAATGCCTTCAGTACCTTCCTATATCCTCGCGAAAAGCAAAATGCCGTTTGCGGCATCCCGCTATGACGAACTGTTTAAGCATCAACAATGTTATATAAGATCTAGTATATTCTCGGCGAATACTATGAAGAAATGTTTCTCGGGCTTGGCACCGGTTAATAGGCTCCATTACTCCATTACTCCTTAACTAGGCAGTAATGGAGCCTATTAACCGGTGCCAAGCCCGAGAAACATTTCATCAACGATGTTATCATTTCGGAGACGACAATGGCAATGGCCTTAGTAACTCTCGGAAAAGAACCGAAAAAAATCGTAAATTTCAACGTATTTTACACAATTCCCAGAAACCTCGAGAACAAAAAGTAAATCGGTTAAAAGAATAAGAAAGTGTAAACATTTTTCCATTAAGTACAGAAAGAATGAAATATATCAATTAATATTTATTTATTTTATTGAGCGAAAGATAAACCTCTTGCGCCACAATAAATTGAAAAAGTCCATTTAACCCAATATAAATACATAATTGGCGCCAGGAATTGAACCCGGACCCGAGCCCTTTTTATATAGCTTATAGTCCTTATAGTGTATACGCTAGAATTCTACAAAAAGGCAGCTCAATGGGTTCATTAGTTTTTTAGGAGATGCGTAACATGTAGCTGGCAGGCAGACAGACACCACTCCATTTTTATATGTTACTATGATTACCGTATTTACGATAAAGATTTATTATAAATAATAAATATTTTGAAAGAAATTCTTCCATTTTACTAGCGACGCGTCTTATTTTATTTGCACAATGGTGATCACCACTGCACCAATGTGGAGAGAAAGGTCGTGATCAAATTTGCAATGGCTATCTAGTCCAATATTCTTGGTGCTAGCCGAAGACAAAACTAAAAATTCATCCGGTTGGCAGAGAAAAGCCCTCAGTACAGTGCTACAGAGATGGCCATATTATACTTCTTTTTTCAAAACTTCATCCCCCTTGCTCTTGGGCAGGAAAGATTCCAGAGATGACCGTTTCCGCAATTATAAGCAGGTGGGAGAAGAAAATAGCAAGTCGAAAACCTCTGGGACTGAGAAAGATGCAAAATAAAAAGGACACAAAAGCAGGAAGACTTGAGCGAGGGATTGTATTCCCAGCGTAATTCAAAAGGGAATCTTTTTCATCCGGACCTTTTCGTATGTCCTCTCTTTCCTCCACGCCAACCCGCCCTCCATCCACCTCTCCGCTACCTTCTCCTTCAGCCTTCCGCTCCACCTCTTTCGTTCTCCGCCGTCATTTTGCCGAGCCTCTCCTCCAGACGCTCCCGTCGAGAGCCGTCTCCTCGGACTCCGCAAATCAAGTCATCATTCAATTAATCCTCTTTCACTTTCTTTCCCCTCCTCGTTCAGATCCACTCCTGACTTCCCTTCCTTCACATTTCCACGTCAACCCTCCACTTTTTCTCCTCCTCCACCCCCCGTGTATCTCTTCCACATTCTCTCCCTCTCTTCCTCACCTTCATCCCCCCTTGACTCCAACTCCCGTCTTCCATTTTCTAGCGCCCCCCTGCCTCGAATGCCCTCATCATCCTCCACCTTAATCGATTGGACGCTTCCCTTTTGTCTTCCGTTCTTCCGAGCGTGTCCTCCGCTCCCGCATCCTTTCCTGCTCCCTTTTGTACGCGCCATCCCGTTGGGCAGACCACATTTAGTTATAATTCCCGACGCCATTCTGTCGCCGCCGCCGTGTCGCTTTCGCTGTCGTCCTTTTTCTTGCCATGGATGTGTCTTTTTCTCCCTCATTTAATGTGGATCGCTTTTATTGGCGGCCATTCCTTTTTAAATATTTTTTCTCCCTCTTCCTCCACTTTTACGAGATTACTCCGGGATCGAATCTTATCTAGTCATAAGTCACTCCTAGCGCGTCTCTGGAATATTGCCATCGCTTTCTAGTGGTAGTTGACCTGTGTCTCTCGCTCCATTCCTCTAATTTTTGAAACGCTCACATTGCAGATTGTTTCCAATAGGTTTTTCCATCAGTTTTCACTTCATCTGGCCTAGTTCCATTCGCAGTCATTCAGTGGCATTATTAAACCTTGCGTTTTGACGCCCGAAACGCTAATGAAATATGAATATAGTTGTCTTAACACTAATCCTCAAGGATTTACTTAAACTTACGTTCTATTTATTTTCCCTTTGCAATTACCACCTTTAATTCGTTTTAAATAAAAGAGATATAGAGAGAAATATTAGGAATATTAAATTGCCTTTTCGGCAGTAGCTTTTGTATTTAATTTTTAACTCTGCTTAATTTATTCAAATCGTTACATTCATAAGACCTTTATATTAACTGTAATTTAGCAGGTCTCAGAGGTCCCCCACCTCTCCCTCACGTCTTTCCTACCACCCGCAATGCTCAGAAGTCTTTCCAAGCAACAGCTTGAGATCATGAAACAAACACGGTGGCATTCCATTACCAAGACCTAAAGGGCAAACCTTAAATTATACCATTATAAACACACAATGGTCCATTAAGCACTCTTGACAGAAACGCATTTGGACTGAGGTATGTATGTCCGCAAGTCCGGTCTACTGAGAGTCATTACATACCTCTCTCGGAAGGTCAGTCTCCAGCCCTCTGTAACCAGAGCAACTTAATGGGAGGATTCGTCTCTAGTTTTTGCCCCAAGATCTTCCTGGCCACGGGCTATTCGCCCCTCCTTCGCCTCGCCCATACCCGCGGAGGGGCGGTGACTTCAACGGCCGAAGGTGGGCACTAACCGATTTGGAGGATAAGCACCAACTTGCAACCCAGTGAAGATTGATGCGCGTTTCCGACGAAAAAAATGATAGGAAGATCGATGGGAGAGTATTAAATAGCCATGTATTATTTTCTACCAGGCGTTCTGCACCCGAGACAAATATTACGCGATCGCCATCATTCTAGCTATATCCTATGTTAAATAGTTATTTAATTATTAATATGCATACAGTTTAAAAATTATTTTATCACTCACATTATAGTGAAAGGTTCAAACTTCTTTCATTGCTGTTGATGCTGCTGAAAACTTAACTTTAAAATTTTACTCTAATATAATTATTTATTTTTACAATTACGCCAAGATGAGAACCATTATAATAAATTGCTACTATGTATTAATTATTAATGAGAGCTATTTGTTCTTTATCAGGCCAATCCATTCCTCTCCATTTCATTACCAACATTGAATAACCAGATTTGAAAAAAGAGATGCATTAAAAATATAATTACTTTGAGTATCTAGTTCACTGGCAAAGCAATTGTTGACGCACGCAGAACATTTTTCTAACAGTCTGTAATTTTCGTAGTTAGATGCCAATTAGAAGTTAAATATGCCTATGGATCAAACCGGTCTTGTAATAGGGAACTTTTTAAAAAAAATTATCGTCAGCCTTCCCCTGTTATCTAAACACATGCATTTGCGTGGATTTTATGGATTTATCAGTTATATGCTGGTGCTAATTTTCTATACTATGAGATTATACACTCTGATGATGCTTTTAAACGAATTTAATAAAATATCAAATAAAAAATACAATAATACACTTATGTAAAGGAAATAAATAAAATCTGCCTTAAAATCGCGCCTCATAGTGTGGTTTTTAGATGAGAATATAGCCGCCAAATGGGTCGCGAAATAGTGCAATTTGAATAGCACCCAATTTATAACTGATCATAACCTTTCTTTCAAGTTTGGCTGTTACGTGTTAATCGTATGGCTGTTACTTTTTTTATTCGTTCATTCTTCGTGCATCTCTTCTACTCATCTCTCATTGAAAATGTAAAGGATGAATGTAGTTCTCTATAGCTATTATATAATGTACTTTTGCCATCTCATATTCAAACAGCGTGTTTTAGCGCTTCATCATCTCTTCAGTGGTAGTGCCCATAATTTTCTGGAGAGTCACTAAATTCGCGGAAGAACGTTGGTCAAAAGGGGGATACGATTCCCGATATTTTTAGGTGAAGGGAGAGGGAAATGCTGCAGACGGGGTGCGGGAAGGAATAAGATTTACCAGAGAGGAATGGACCTCACGAAATGGCCTAGTTAAATTGTTCCTGATCACTTAGCCGCCTATTACTGTAATTGACTTTTCTTGAGAGAACATGTGCTCGTTGGGCAAACTCGATTCTTTTTTCAACCCGCATGGCTCTGTGACTTTCAAAGACAACATCGAAACTTTTTATTAGACTTATAATACTGAAAAAATCTACTTATTATAAATTTTATCTATATTACGTGGTTTCCACTGTTTTATCGCCGTTACCATTCATGATTTTAAGGTTGGGCAAAGGTAATTTTCTTCAAAACTCCTTACTATTTGAATGCGTGTCATTTGCTTTTTGAACGTTGATATTTTGCTAGAACCTTGTTCTTTAAAATAAACATCATTAAGATGTTATTTAACAAAACCTATGCGTATGTAAAGTTGGCTAAAGTTTTGCTATTCATTTTTTCTCAAGACGGCATAAGAATATTACTTCCCCATAGGCAATGTGCCGGTTGATGTAATTTTCAAGATTTTAGCTTCTCATCTTCATCCTTCGTCAAACGTGCTTATGCCTGAAGTGGTCAATCCCCACTCTTCTTTTTTTATATTAATGGCCAGCAAGCATGTGAATGAAGGTTGAACGTTGATAGGAGAATAGTAAAGAAGCGCCGCTTGTAAAAAAAATTACTCATTTTTACCACGCGCAGGAGTCTTCAGCGTATTGCCCGGAGTGCTCGACCTTGGGTGATCCCTTTTAGGGCACCATATTTTACGATCCAAGGTTTTTTATTTAATATTCTCTTGAATGAGTTGTTTCCTTTTATCTGAAATGTTTTCAGCTTTAAGTCAAGCCTTGCTGGGTTGCATGCTGTACTCTAAATTTTGCACTTGAAATTGGTGTTAAAGCACGAATACCCCTTGAAACTTTAAATTATACAGGAGGCCTCTAAATATCAAAGAGGGCAAACATATCCCGTGCAGATGGTTCCCACGAGCTCACATCATACTGCCCTGCAAATACTGCAGATTGCCGTTACTGTACAAATAGAGGTCAAAGTAAAGCAACCGGTGGTTCTATTTCTTCCCATTTTTTAACTTAAATGTTATGAGCACTTATTTTATGCAGCTCCCGAACATATCCCTACCTATTAAAAACACCAAGAATATCTAAAGAAATGGATGGTCACCCTGAAATTTCGGAGGAAACTGATTATTGTGCAGCTTTTGTGAACAAATATAGCCATATAACTGTCCAAAAAGTTAGAGTTGTTCCATCATTTTAATTCAAACTTTCTTCATAGCAGTGAAGTCCAATTGATCCAAGTCCTCTTTGTAGTAATCGATTTTTAATAATACTTTTAGTACTGCTGTATGTATCAGAATATTAATTATAAAATATATTTCGAAGTAGAAACTATTTTATTACTTGTTTTATTAAAATGTTTTTTTCATGCGAATTACAGATGCCGGTTTTGTCATTCCCGCGGCATATAAATATATTGTTTTCATATCAGAAGATAAAGGTATCGTCATAAATGCAATTGACAAGAAGGATGAAAAAAGAAGTATTTCACGCACTATGTTTGAAACCTGGAAACGTATTTCATTCAAAAAAGAGTCAAGCTTTCAGGCTTTCCTTAATTGATTGGAAAACGATTTAACCTACATAGCCAAATTCAGTTTTAATATGTCTATTTTTACCTCATTTTCCTTCATGTTAAAACTCACAGCTTAATATTTCATTCAACGGATGGTAAACTTCTTTATCATTCACATTTACGCTTGGAGAAATGCCATCCGCAATCACTAACTCTAAAATTATACTGATTTTAAACATATACTGTGATACTTATTCCTTCGATTTTTCGGGCAGCTTGGACGCCAGTTCAAATATCGAATTAAAGCGATTGAAATAAAAAGTTGGCTACTTTTTCAACTCCAGAAGCTTTCAAAGATATAATAAGGGGCCGATCATATATTTCTCGCTCGAAAAAGTCCATCTATCTTTCGACCGGATGTGCTTCAAGTTTTTTCTTCCCTTTGCTTTTCCTCTCACACCAGTCCCCCATTCGCCTTTCTTGTCTCTGAGAAATCCATTCCTGGCCGCCTTAATGGAAACGGGACCATTGTCGACGATGGTCAGTTGTTTCTTTCGCGATAGTAGTTTTTTAGGGCCTTTTGCACCTGTGGCGTGGCACAAAGGCTCCCGAAGGGGAGAGAAATGATTGGAGGCGGCCTTCCTCTTATCCTTTACACGTTCCTTTGCCGACATAATTTTTATGACACGATGAAGTGAATACGCTCCCTAATGACCTACAATATTATTGCTCTATTAGCTCGCTGCCCTTTTAAATTTCGGCATGGCCTTAAAGAAAATGGAGTTAACGAAAAGTGTTCGCGTATGTTTTTAAATTTCGCATTTGAGTTTTATGAGATTGAATAAAATATGAATGAGAAGTCCAAATTAAAATTCTTATTTTGATAAATTTAATGCCAAATTACTATCTGATTTCAGGTTCAACTTTTCAGTTTTTGTTTGAAATTGTTTTCATCCAACTCCATGTTAAAAATGGAAGGCCTAAAGCGTAATTTACTTTACCCTTACCATTTCTCTATATGTACACTCGATACAAGCAGGTACCTTGAATTCCATATTTTACATATATTGGCATTCGTTCAACTTATTCCCTAGGTTCAACAGGATTATAATTGTCAAAATACAAAAACCCGCCTCATTGTAGTCTCATTATCTGGTAAAATTAACATATTACATTTCATTGCTTAGGTACCATCAATATTCATTAAAACTGATTTAAAATTAGGATTTCATTTTTCAATAGCCTCTTACTAATATATGAAGGTTATTACAGTCCATTAAATTCCTTTTCCATTTTTTCAATGGTTGACCAGCGAACCTCAGATTAACGCATATTATAATCTTTTTTCCTGGTGGTTGATTTCTTAGCAGAAATGTAGTCAGCCCGTTCTATAAAGAACTGAAAGGCAGGGTGTGAGTCGTAAAACAGATTATGAATACATATGAGCTGGCATGGGATAGGGAGAAATGGAGGGCTGCAGTATACCAATCCTAGGGTTGTAATACTATGTATGCATGAATAAATTAACTATGCAATAATTTTGTACATAGTGCATTGTATTTTGTCCAATGTAAGTATGCACTATTGGCAGTCATAAGTGACACCTGAAGAGGTACCCGAAAATGCGTAGCCGCCAAATTACCGGAACAGCAAGAACGATTATTTCTTACTAACTTTTATTACTATTGCGTTTCCAACTGCATTAAACGTCTTAAAGATGGCAATAATTAAGGAGCTGAGAGTCTTTGCTTAAATTTTGATAGAGAAATTATAAAACTAAAATGTGGTCTGGTTTTGGCTCATAATCAAGTTTTTATAAATGTATTTAGTTTCACATTTTGCATATCTATATTAACCTTAGATGGCTTAGTATAACTTATTACTTACTTCCTTCAGTTAGAACTAAAACAAGTCCACCTTATTTCCGCTTCCAAATAAATTTTCAATTTTCAATCTACATATTATAATGTTTGTTTAATGCTTTACTTATCTTAGCGTCTTCGTTTAGTAACTCTTAATAAAGTAACCCAATGATACCATTTATCATGTTTACTAATTTTATTTCCCTCGAATGCTCTCCTTGATAGTGAGTAGCTTTTGACCTCAATTTATGCACTTTACCCAATTACCGAAGATGTTTTTAATTGGTGCGATTTTCTACTTCGTCTTCTTCCACGCATGTATAAATATTACTTCCCTCATTGATCGCAAAACATCAACGGACTCAATTTCAGCATATACCGCTCTCCATTCCGATCACATTCGACAATCACCTTTCGGCGAGGAATTCCTCCCATCCTCCTGGCTGCTACTTGTGTGGCAACTGGTTCCTCCCGGATGACTGCGAGTGCGAATCTGGATGCCCACGTCCCTCTCCTTTTCCTCCATCTTCATTCCGAAACAACATTTTTCTGCCACCCTTCCACGTTGCCTCCTTTTCCTTCCTTCATCTCACCCTCTCCCAGTGCACCGTTTCCACTCTTACCTTCGTCCATTCAAAAAGAGAAGAAACGAATTTTTAACCAGCCCAGAACCCCGACCATCCCACATCCTAAGCTCTCCGGAGCCCACCGCCGGGGAACTTCAATGCTCGAGAGCCTAAAGCCGCCCGTCAATTAAACTAAAACATGACAGAGAGGAGAAAGACTGATCGTACTTATGGGGGTTGGCTCTTCTAAGTTCTATTCATTATGAAGGTATTTATTTGATAGCAAAAAAGTTTATTATTAATATTGCGCCTCCGAGTTAAATTTAACTTTTAGTACTGGTGCATTATTTGCCAGATCTAGGTTTCACGAAAATATCTCCATTTAGATCAATCTTTTCAGATCCATCAGATAGGGTGTTTTCAGCGTTTTTTTCCGCGGCAAGAACATGTTTTACGAAATTATAAAGTGAGTCAGAAGAATTATTAATTAAATTATTGTTATCCCGCAGAAGGGAAAATTATATCTAAGATTTTCAGACCTTGCTTTATTACATAGACACAACATCAAATATTGGTTTAGGCAAAACTACCACCCTAATTGTATATCCGGAAACATTGGCATGGGGGACGACACACATGCATCAAATGAAATTGAGACGGTTAGTTAAAGCCCGATGTCTTGCATCGTATAAATATGTAATATTGGTATATTTTAATTAGGCATAGGTATATGCCTATTCCTATTGTATACATTGGTATTATTTAAAAATTGGTATATTTTATAGATTCATTTGTTATACATATGACTTCCCTGATCGTTTGTTTAAAAATATATTATGAAAAAGTTTAAACGCGAACAAGCATCCCCAACCCCCAGTCCTACCACCTTTTTCAACGTTGTGGCTGAGTTGGAAAGCGACAGTCCGCCTTCTGGGTCGATGGCGATTTCGAATGACGCCATCTTAAATCCCATTTCCTTCAATGAGTGGCAATAAATCTTCTAAATAAAACTTCTGAATGAACGGAAGAGAAAAACGATGTGGGCCCTATGAACGTGTTTTAGACTGATAAAATGCAAAATTTTGCCATAAATGATGTCATAAAAATTCTTGCAAAGGTTGTGAAGTAACTTTTGTGCGGATCCATTGAAGAACATCCGATTTTGAAGGCCACAGTTTGTTTTTATTTCATGTGGTTTCAGGTTTCTTAATTGTGAATATAAGGCGAAGATTATTTACTGGTATCCATTATAATTGCTGAATGATTTTCGAGTGCTTTAATGAAATAATCGGTTTATTACTCTCCCATGACTTAGTGTTGGAATGATTAAATCGTCACAGCCGGTCATGGAGCTTCAGTCAAGTATCTTTCGGACTGGACCCCTTAATCAGCATCCAGACGCTGCCAAATTTAACACGTAGTAGGATACAAACTGCCTAACCAATACTTTGAATAATTTTGCTTACTTTAATGTTCATCCATTAATAAGTTGTACATATATGTTTATTCTCCACGTCATGCTCCAATATATCTTATATTTTATGAGCTGGCATGTTCCGTGATAGTAATAATCCTACGGAATATTGCTTAAATGATACTTACTATGCGGAACTTGAAGTAAATTCTACGAACATTTTGATATAGAAGCAAAATAGAAAATATTACTCACAAAATTCATAGGCATTAGATTTGATTTAGTAATAACTCTCGATCCGGACTCATTTAGCTAATTATTAGATTGCGGAATCTTTCGTCCTACATAAGGTATATTGCGCTCTCAACCATTAGCATTATTTACGTCATAGATTTTACAGCAATATTTTGATACCAATGTGTGAAGCATAAGATGTCATTGTGTACAACTAATCTTGAACGATCCTTTTTTAATTTTGGCTACTGGTAAGTAGAAACTGTGATTTTTTGCTTTTTAAATGAATCGCCAAAACCGGTTTTAGCTTACGCATCATTATCAAGAAGACCAAAAAAAACTGAGATGTGTTCGTTGTCGTATTTATACAACGATCAGAAGATGAAGTGGGGCATGCTTAGGTGGTGTCATGATGGAAAAAGAAGGGAGGTAATTACGGCATAGAGGAAAGAGGTGAACCATGAACATAGGCAATCCAAGTCAAACTCAACCAATATCAAAGTCATAAGGAATAAATTGATTGGAGAGGGAGATTAGTAGATACTGAATGGAAGTGCTCGCGGTTAAGCTTAAAGCCAACGAGTGCGTCCACCGGATTGCACCAAGAACTATGCATTCCATCACTAGGAGGAGAGGGCAGCAGCTGTTCTTCATATGAGTGAAGGCGGAGACGACAGGGGTCGGTAGAGTGACACTCATTTCACTACAGGCGTGGTAACATTTACTTTAACGGCTGTAGTACTGCGATGTGGAAGGCAATTGGAAACCACCACATTATTATCCCGAGTAGTCGCAGCTGCTTCACTTTTTCTTTCAATCAAGACGTGATGGAACCCTCTCGAGTAAAATATTCTGGAGGTAAAATAGTCCTCCATTCGGATCTCCGGGCGGGGACTACCCGAGAGAGAACATCAGTCAAGTGTAATAGTCATTTTAGGGTAGGGATGTGGAACGTGCGATCACTTCGTACCTGCGGAAGACTGGAGAACCTAAAGGTGGAAATGCGAAGAATGGACCTCGATGTATTAGGAATCAGCGAAATGAAGTGGGCCGAATAAGGAGACTTCTGTAGTGGAAGCTACAGGATTATACATACAGCATCTCTAAATGGTAATGCGGGAGTAGGCATAATGCTAAGGAAGGGCGCCGGAATGTGTGAAATGAGCTTTCGGCAGTACAATGAAAGAATAACAATGGTTAAGATCGAGACCGAACCTGTACATACCGTAGTGGTGCAGGTTTACATGTCTACGACGGACTACGAAGATGAAGAAATGGAAGACGTCTACGAAGATATCACGGAAGACAAAAAACATGTAAGAGGAGAAGAAAACCTAATTATCTTAGGAGATTGGAACGCGGTTGTCGGCAAAGGTCAAGATGGAATAATAACTGGGAAACATGGATTGGGTAACCGAAATGAAAGAGGAGAAACACTACTGGAGTTCTGTACACAGCATAAGTTAGTGGTTGCCAACACATTATTTAAAAACCACAACCGGAGATATATACGTGAAAAATGCCAGGAGACAGAAGAGATTTTAAATAGACTACATTTTAGTGAAGCAGAGATTTAGGAACCAGGTAAAGGACTGCAAAAGCTACCCTGGGGAAGACATCCACAGTGACCATATTTTAGTGACGATGAAATGCAATCCAAAATTCAAGAAATTGAAGACAGTGACGAACCCCTGGCAAGTAGAAATACTGAAGGAGGCTCAACATCAGCAGCCATTTCAAAAAGCAGCGAAAAACAGAATAGAAGAAGACCTGTTTGAGAAATCTGTGAAAGAGCGTTGGGAAAACATTAAATGTAGACTACAAGAGGCCGCAAAGGAAGCTCTTAGAAAATAAAAGTTGCAAAGATGAACCCAGTCCCCAGGAGCTAAGCCTTGGATCATGGAAGAAGTCTTAGACTTGATTGAAGAAAGAAGAAAGTACAAGAATGCGAAAACTGAAGAAGGGCAGCTTTGCTACAAAAGAATAAGGAATGAATTGAGTCGTAAAACTAGGAAAGCTAGAGAGATGTGGAATAACTATCTATCCGAAGATGTACAAAGAAACCTTGCACTTGGAAAGGTGGAAGCTGCCTACAGGATAGTGAGGAACCACTTTGAGGAACGGAGCGCAAGATGCAATGCTATAAGTGACAAGAATGGAGAACTTATGATTGAAAATGAAGACAAAGTGAAGAGATGGAAAGAATATCTGGAAGACTGATACAACGGGAACAATCTCAGCACGAAAGTTGCTGAAGAGGAAAGCGAAGTCAAGAAGGATGATATGGGAGCATCAATATTGAGATCGGAATTCGACGTAGCAGTAAGGGACCTTCGCATGAATAAGGCTTCTGGAATTGATGATATACCCGCAGAACTGATAAGGAATGCGGGAGAAAGGACATTGGCCCATCTTTACTAGGCCACCTGCGACATGTACTCAACAGGAGAAATACCCAGGAACTTCGAGAAAAATATCATTCCTATTCCCAAAAAGAAGAGAGCGGAGAAATGCGAAAATTTTAGGGCTGTAAGCCTGACGACACATGCATCGAAGATATTGTCGAGGATCATCTACAGAAGAAAAGAACGAAAAGCAGAGGAGTTCCTGGATGAAGATCAATTCGGATTCAGGAAAAGTAAGAGTACAAGAGAAGCAATATTGGCCCTTAGGCTGCTTATAGAGAAGAGAATGGAGAAGAACAAACCGACCTTCATTGCATTTGTGGATTTAGAGAAGGCTTTCGACAACGTGGATTGGAATTCAATGCTTGATATTCTGAAAGGAATTGGAGTTTCCTTCAATGATCGAAGAATTATCCACAGTTTGTATAAAAACCAAGTAGCTGTGATTAAATCTGGACCCAGCTGTGAAGAAGCAAGAATAAAGAAAGCAGTGAGACAAGGCTGTGCACTGTCTCCTGTAATTTTTAATGTTTGCATCGAGAAAACCATCAATGAAATCAAGGAGAAGTCTTCTGGAGTGAATATCCACGGAGAAAAAATTAGGATGCTGCGATTCGCTGAGGACATAGCACTCGTAGCAGAGACAGAGAAGGAACTAAATACGACTAATAACCATGGAAAGGACTAAAGCCAGATATCATCTGAAGATCAATAAGAAGAAAAATAAGATATTGGTGTGCAGCAAAAGAGAAGAGGCCAAAACCAACGTTAAACTAGGAAAACAAAAACTGGAAGAGGTGAAAGAGTTCTGTTACCTTGAAAGCCGAGTAATCAACGATGGACGAAGCAAGAATGAAATAGTCAGCATAGTAGCCCAGGCAAAGAGAGAATTCTATCAATATAAGAATCTAATTACCGTTGGAAATACAAGCGTAGAAGTAAGGAAACTATTCATCAGAACCTACAACTGGTGCGTGTTTCTTTATGGCAGTGAGGCATGGATAATGACAGCAGTGGCAAAGAAAAGGTTGGAAGCATTCGAAATGAGGTCCTACAGAAGAGTGATGAAGATTAAATGGATCGACCGAGTAAGTAACGATGAGAACTAAGTAGAGTGGGAGAAATGGGAAATCTTCTGAATACCCTGAGAAGAAGACGGAATAACTTAATCGGCCACATCATGAGTCATGATAGCCTGATGAAGACAATCGTTGAGGGACAAGTGGACGGGAAGAATGGCAAAGGAAGTCCTCGTGCGAGATATATGGAACAAGCGATAAAGGATGTGAAGAAGAAGGAAAACGTAAATATGAAGAGATTAGCCGATAGAAGAATTCAGTGGAGAGCTACACCAAACCAATCTGAGGATTGATGACCAATGATGATGATGATTAGAAGTGACTGATGTTCAGTCAAAAGTATCATGTTTAAATTCCATCAGTCATATTCATTATAAAGATTGAGTGGATATAGCAAGAAAATCTTTGTTTGGTTATGGGAACGACCGACTAATATTATGAATGACCATCTTCAGGCTTTAGAGATTACAAAATTATATGAAAACTATGGATTATATAGAAGTTATTTGGGAAGGGTGAATACGTTTCTGGTCATAGACGTCCTTGAGGATGAGTTAGTAGTTGGGTACGCGTATGGTTCTTTTTAAAAACGGTGGTGATAAATTCGCCGTTGGCACTAACTTGCTCTTTATGAAAGTCACCAAAGAGTTCAGTGCTTAATGTGTCTATCTAGGGTACTAGCCTTGAATTTATCTCCTCACCCCGGGAATTCCCTGAAAAATATCTGCTTTTCCTGGTATTTACGTAACTCGGGTCCACGTGAAGAGATAGCCGTGTGTGTACTTCTTGGCAAAGCTGCGACGTGATAGTGATGCCGTTGCCACTGTGTTGTTTTTGCTAAGCATTTCGGGGATAGCTTTTGCTCCTATAGGTAATTTTAATATCACTGATATCAATGCTTGAGAGCAAATTTTGAATTACAATTCCCGTAAAATTTGGAATTTCACCATTTTATAAAAGTTTAGCTTCAATGGGTCAAATGAATGGAAAGTTTTGGTGAAGGCTCCAATATTCCCGAAGACTCACATTAAAGGTATTTCTATAAATAAAACTCTGTCCATGTTGACTTGGTGGTATTCCATCGTCTACCTGTTTATTGCGTAAACTGTTACAAATACCACAGACTGAAATTGAAAGATGGATGGATGAAACCCAGAAATGGCTTTTAAGGATGGGACTCATTATGTTCTTATCTTGTGACGCAATCACAAGTAATCACCACAAAATTGATAATATGCCGTTGATGCTTCTTCCAAATAACAGAATATAATGAGAAGTTTTTTTGGAATTCACTCAAAATTACAGCAGTGAATCGGCCACAGTATGACTACTCTTTGGTTGTAATACATGCGATGATAAATACCACAAGAATATAGTTGCAGGTAATATGGGCAATGTGATGATGATAGATCAAATAGATTATGCTCTAATATTATAATCGATTATACTTCAATATTGTTTTAATTGTATAGATATTTTGCTTTCCTTGACTTGGCACATTTTACTTGTTATATGTCACTGCAGTGTTATTCAACTAAATGTAATAGAATAAACTTTTAGTTCTTTTTTGGTTCTAACGTCGCTATAAGTCCCTGCCACACACCTTTATTGTGACTTAGAGTGTAGTATGTTGATAAGTCATGTGAGCATTCATTTTTTAGCTCTATTATAACTTGATTGCTATTTTTAGGATATTCCTGAATTTCTGCGCTAATTATCACCATTGTATTTTAAATATCATTTTGTGAATTGCGTGTTTACATATTGCAGGATTGGGGTATATTTTCAAATAGTCTTAGAAAACCCTTTTTCAAGTAGATTTGCAATAGGTAACATAAACATCACATAGGAAAATAAGTTTTCAAGCTGGATTACTCCGCGTTTGATTCCAGCATAGCCAATAGAATTGAGAAATCCGCTCCATTGTTCATCGAGGAGTTAACGGTGAGAAAGACTAGTGCTTCGGGAGGGTAAATGGTGTGGATGAAAGGAGAGAGAAATGAACGCACTTGAAAATTAAATCCTAAAAGGACATGACGGATGGAAACATCTACTGCTTGCCTTCCCGACAATTGCTTAGCCGACACCAACACCGCGCATACCTGTATGGAATTACTCTTTTTCCTTGCTTCTAATTCATCCCCATCCGATGCAGTCTTCCTTTATACTTCCCCTTCTCCTCTTGTGTCTGAGGTGAGGTCAATACAGTGTTGCGGTTAAGCTCTTACCCTGCAGCGCCAGGCGGCAAGTGGTTGACTTCACCCCAGTTTTGCAGTGTGCGTGTGTGGGCTTGCGGGCCCGTTTCAGTTGCTTGCGCTTACGAGGAAACGGAGAGGGGGCTATAAGCATAAGGTGGAGTGTGTAGTACAATGGTTGTCGGGTTGATGTTACGCTGAGAGATGGTGGGTGGAGGGTGAGACTTGGATGAAGAGGACGCATCTTGCGAAATCATCTCGTCTCAGCACAATGGCATCCGTCATCTCTCTTGGCACTCCAACCGGCTTACACCTCACGGACGATATAGATGTACGTCGTGTGAATTTTCACCTCTCAACCTTTTTGTAATGCATGCGGTGGCATTGCGGAGTGAGATTTATAATCGTCTTTGTCGCAAAAATCTTCGTAATTTCAAGGTAGTGCCACAAGTATCAATTTATGTAGCGATGTTTGTGTAGGGTCTTCTTCTTCGTTTAGAAACTACATTTTTATATCACTGGGGCGAGAAAGGGTTGCTTAACTACTGTGATAAACTTTTGAACTTCCTTGTAGTTCTAATTTTAGGAGTTCTGCTTTTCTGTTTACGAATTGACATTATGTTCCTCCTTCTACAAGGGACTTATCCTAGATTGGCACCTCACATCACCTTCTGGGCCATGTTTTTGATATATTTTGCCATTATTTTTAGGAAACTGTAATTGATGCCACGTCCAATTTATCTATGCCAAATGCACTGAATGTCTGTCTTTCATTTTCTCTCCTTAGGTAAGAGAGAAGAGAGAATGGGATAACCTTACATGGGATATTCCTTACATTTGCCACTTGCACAATTGGCATTCAGAGTTATCCGCCTTGGCCGAATTCAGGTTAGAAAAACACCAGTGGAACAGGTCAAATGCTGAGGATTCGAGTCCTAACTCTGGTATGAATTTCTTGCTTTCTAACAATTAAGTTTAGGGGTGGTGGTGCATTTTTGTGATTGGAGGGCTTCTAACTCTCTTCACCGCGTCATTTAGATGTTAAGTTGAAACGTTCACAGTGATCAGCTACGTCACGTCTACGTGTAATATAGTTTCTAAAAATAAGTTTCCTAGAAAAGCAATATTCATTAATTAAGATTTTCAGAATGAAAGCAGTCAGGTTCTCCGTAATGGCAGTACCACATTTCCAGCACGCCAATTAAAATTTAAATTCATTTGATGGTTGAAGCTCTTTTGTCTCTTCTCCCATAGTCACGAATCTGTGGGTAATATGTGCTTCTTCTTTTTTATGATGTTTGTATTTTTTCATAATTCTGCATTATCCTCGCCTTAGAAATTCGCTTTGAATAGTTATTTTTAATGGCTTCGAAGGACATGACTGATTCCAGAAGAATAGTGAACTTTCTCTGACAGAATGTGTTGAATTCAGAACTGAAGAATTCTTTACCTCCAACAGATGGTAACGGATTTGGAAAAATATATATTATTTTTTAAACTTCTTACCCATTTCTCCAACCCTTAAACTGGCAACATTCCATCAGTTAGAAACATTTCCTGAATTATAAATTCTATTGAAATTGACTTTACCATGTAACACTAGTCCTCGTAATGCTAATCTGTTTGTATCCTTCTAGCGATACCTTTTTTTAATTTTTTCATTCATCGTGTCTTGTCTATATCAGTGGGGTATAGATGTTCAGGATGGAGCTTGTGGTTATTTGTCAGTCATAAGGGAAACTTGGGAGGAGTTGATCATAATCTAGAATGTACTTTATTTCTCTTTTAAATCCTTGCTGGTAAAAAATGTGAAATTATCATTTTAAAAAACGTTATAGGTCAAGAAAATGTTTAGATAGAATAGGCATATAACAAGCTTGCTCTGAAATCTTATAACGTCCGACAGGGATAAATTTCAAGGAACGTTTTGAGGAACGGGAGCGGGAGAATTCAGAAGGCTTGCAGTTGTTTCTCTGTGGGTTTAGCTCCTATTTGTATAGCCAATCTTATGAGCAAAGTTTTGTCTTTTAGCTAATATTTAAGTAATTTGACGGTACGATAATCAAAATTACTGTAAATTTCAACAGTGAAATATAACTTACCAATGATGACAGTGATCTCTATTAGTTAGATTTTAAAAACAGCTATAGATTCTTTTTAAAATGAAAGAAGAAAATGGGCCTTGGACCAAACATCTTTTCTCTTACATACTGTGTATCACTCTTACGTTCATGCTCCCCAAACTCGCCTTCTCATGCGTTATAGTCAGGCTCTATTTCTTCTCCCATTTACTTACGTTCAGATTTCATGAGCAGGCAAGACCAAAATTCACAACGAGCAAATAAAATCATCATCATGGGTCAACAATCCTAGGATTGGTTTTTCCACAAACTTTTATTAAAACCTAAGTCGGTTTTAATAAAAGTCTGAGGAATTTTTCTAGGTGAATTCATTTACGTTAGCAAGAATCATGCTAATCCAACACGATTCATCATCCTCCCTCTTCTTATAAAAGCTACTTCCTCCACTTCAATATCATTACTTTTCATTTCAAAGTCTTTGAATTCGTTTAAGCAAGCACCTTAGTGTTTAAAATTCGGCTTAACCTCGTGGACAGTGGCGCCTTGCGCACGACTACGGCTGCATTGTGACATGATTGTCCCGCAGTCCGTTAACACCTAGTTCCTTTAAGCCTCGTTGATTTCCACAGAGAAAGAGGACGTCTTGGTAGCTCAACTGGTAGAGCACCTGGCCGGAAATCAGGGGGTCCGGGTTCGAGTCCCGGTCAAGGCGAATGATTTTTTCTCTGTGGAACTTCTTGCTATATTACTTTTCATATTTATTTACGTTTCCGTTAATGAATTGAGACTATCCAAGAGGTGGGTAGATAAGTTGTATAAGCGGTACTCAAATCTGCATATGTAAGAAGCTTACCTACATGGTTTGAATGGCTAATTGTATGCATATATAATAAGATAATGTCAAACTCTGCTACTTAATGTTTCCTGTTGAGATACGCAAATTTAAATGTTCCTCTAATCAACATTGGTATGTATCGATTCCTTTGTATCCATGTTATGGATTATAATAAAGAACAGCAGTGGATCAAGTTGTTGCTCGGATCAAGTCATGTCCAAGAACGGACGAAAACTGAAGTCACTGTCTTTTCTTTAATTCTCCTGAGACAGAAAGTAACTCTAAAACGTTTGATTTATCAATATTTCTTCTGTCCAGCTGACCAATACTCGTTGAATGACAGCCTATTATCAATAGGATGTCAATCCTAACCTTATAAACCGGCTAGGCTCTTTCAAGGGGAATCCTGAGCTTTTGACTCATTATTAGAACCATTTCATATTCAATCTCGTTCATGTCTTCCGAGATACCCACGTTTGAAAATTTTTTAGTAACATATAGAAGGAGTATTACCTATTTTCCTAATATCTAACGATGCATAGTTTTGGACAGCTGGGTGGGAACAGCTTATATAGTTCTTTCGATTCAAATCGTGGAATGCAACCTCCTCGATTGTATCTCTCACTCCTCTTGCAAATTCTCTTCTCTTTGAATTCAAATGGCTTCATAAAATAACCTGAAAATGGGAAATTTCTTCGTTCCTTACTTGTATCCACTGCAGAAGACAAAGAGGTTTTATCAGTTTATAATCTATTGAAAAAATCGGCATGGGAATGCCATAACACCATTGAGTTCTTTAAAGAGGAAAATTTTTATTTTACAGGTTTTTTTAAATACATGACGTATGTAATTGAAACCTAATGCAAATTGGTCTTAGGAGAAAGTTAAGCTTTTTGCATTCATGAAATGTTGAATAAATTAACATTTATTAAGTTAGAATTATAATCCAATGCATTTATAGTATCATTCAAAGCTTAGAGATGAATTCTTGTCTGAAAAATTATATTCATTCTAGCAACTATACTTTATCAGTTAGATTTGCTTGCCCTATGAACGTACAGGAAAATATAATTTGAGTCTGAATAAATAATTCTCGAGTTTCAAGTCGAGTAAGAATTTGGGTTGCTTTGGGTTGGGTATCAACCCAAATTCTTACTCGTATTGAAACCCGAGTATTATTTATTAATATCATTTGCCGAGAAAGAACGAAATCCTATATAATTTGAATCTATTTTTATTTTAAGGTTAAGGAAGTTTTTAAACTAACCATTCAATTATTGATAGCATGGTCGCATATAGTTTTTCAAGAATATAAATGCAATACATTTTATAAAAAGGACCCTACAGCCAGTCTTTCCGTAATATAAATAAAGAACTTACCCATTATTGTTATAGCCTGGAGCTCCAGCCAATTTATGAATTCTGAGATATTAAAGAATGTGAAGAAAGTTAAGTTTAGTAATACTAGCATAGTAGATCTCTATTATGAACCAATAAAAATAGCGCCGGCGTCGGTTCTGTCAAAAATGCTCTTTTTGCAGGTAGTATTATTTAACTTAAAATATTCCCTTTAAAACCTTGAATCCGCAAGCCGCTTGGTCTGATCTCAAAATTAATGCGTAGTTCGACTTAAGCCAATCGAAAATGTAACTTTTGTGAGTCCTTACATCATAAAGTGATCAGAGTATTTTATTGTGCAGTCACTTTTGCTTGTTACTGCATGTAGTTACACGTATTCATATTTTTAAACCATATTATTTACCACTTTGTGTTGAATTTTTTTCAGTGTTCCTTATTTTCACTTTAATCGCGGTTTGGACGTATTATTCGTATATCTACGTATGACTTTGGGGCCTTCACCATGCTCACTTCTTAACATGCATGAGTTACTAAATACTTCATCATTTACAAAAGAGTTATCTTCAGAGGACTCAAACGCGGTATTTTGAGACAAATTTTTGTTAATGATAGAAGACTTGATTTTAAAAGACGAAAAAGGAAACAATGAAATAAAGAACGTTCGTTGGGCTAAAGAATGGAGTTTTTCTAGTTCTAGTCTAGAGACTTGAGATGTAAGGACCCAATTCCAAGAGACTTGAACACGTTTAGTTTAATCCAAAAATATCGTAAGTGACTTTCTGGGTATTAGATCTTTCAGGAAACAACAGGTGGCATATGGAGACGAATTGGCTCTATTTTCCTGATGTGTGAATTTCATAAGCTGGTAGGCTAAATACTTGCTGAGCTCTCCCTATAACAATCACACCGACTACAGTAATTATTCCTGGTTGGCTCCCTTATAATGCCATATTCGCTGTTGACTATGACTTAAATAAGAACATCAGTAGCCCCACCAACCCTTGAATGTCGTTATAAATCAATTTGACAGTAATTCATTCATTCAAAAGTAATCGCTATCATAAATAAACGAGATTAAATTAGTGTTAATTTTACAGCTTAAAGTTGTTTTTAGTTTACGTAAAAATGGAACGAAAGTGCATACGAGTTGTATTCCAATTTGTAAGCGGATAAAGAAAATAGGATATTTTTCTGAATGTTTTACCCCCTAAAGTTTGATTTAGCCAATACATTGAAGGAAATATTATGCATGTTTTTAACTTACCTAGCATTTAGATTTTTATGGTGCTTTAATTTTGAAATCATGTCACCTAATTTAAATTATATTTCAATAAATTCAATTCCTTTTGCCTACGTTACTCTTTGCAATCGAGGGAAATTAGAAAATAAAATTAGAAAAATAAAAAAAAATCTCGTTTTCCAGTAGGGAATTAGTGTCACTCAGATGCACAAACTTGGCAGAAATTAACACCTACTCTATTATTCGTAAATTCAGTCGTCAGAGCTATGCAGGTAGCGGTATCGAATCTATCTAGATTCCCATAGCCCTCGTGTAAATAACTTTGAAGTAGATACATTGGTAAGAAGCACGCTTTGGTGAGCCATATCCTTTGGTATTTAACTAAATACTTTTCTCCATTCATCCAATCTTTATTGCCCTTCATACCGACGTTAATAAACTGGAAATCATCATAAAAAGCACTTCATGTTCATGTTATTATCTGGACATTTGGGCAGGAATAAATGTGGTAGGATGAGGTGGGAAACGATATGTCACGTGTTAGCCTTATTCTCCTTAAGAATATCAAAAATGCTTGGGCATATACCACAATATATATCTCATATATAACAATATATGAGATATATATTCTGATATTGGTGACTTTGCATTCCGACGGTAAAACTATTAAAATTTACCATCTTCACCACGCTTTACTCTCCATTTTTTACGAGTCATAAGTTGCAACATTTTACCTGCATTTGTATTTCTAGTGTTCACCAAAATTACTTGTACGCTTTTGAGTGCATAACCCATAACCCAACTCTAATATATTTGAAGATAATGTCTTGAAGAAACGATATATATTTGAAATTTACAATTTATCAGGGGCGTATAATCACTGTTTTAATTTTACCTTTTATTGCATGCATACCACGAAAAATTTAATGGTGTAATTGTTAATTGATTTAAATGAAGTAAAACATTTTTTTAAGGAGTACTTCAAATATTATGTCAATTTGAACTACCAATTACGACAGCCAAATCAGTAACGCGCCAGCCAGGTAATCCAAATATCATTGGTTTCATTTCGTTGAAGGTATCGCGCTTGCCTTGGGGCTAACGTAGACCAGGTTTAGCACTATTTTGGTTTATAATGGCAACAAAACTGTAATGCTTTTTTAAACTTGTGGGACCTGGCTATTACGTAAGCTAGATTATTGTGTTTTCTTGTCCGAAACTGAATATGGATCATAGTAATTTCATTCTTTATTATCATTCTGTCTCAATGGCAGCATATTTCAAACTCTCCTTGCGTTTTTACTCTTCTCACTCCCCACTAAAACTTTAATTTCACGCACCAGCCTCTCTTCCGCAGTCTCTTTCGTGTTAGTTCTCCATCGTCTCTTTGGGGAGCTCGTAAACAGTTGAACGACGCCTGGGGCACATGTGGTGTCTTGTAGAGGTCGATGCTGCTTACGACCGCGAGTGAAGCCACAACAGGGGATGGAAGCGTTAACTCCATAATTCTATGTCGAATATTGAAGAAAAAGAGGAAGGGAGTAGATGAGGAGAGAGACGCTGGTTCTTAATGAGTCTACACTAATGTTCTTTATCGCCGCCACTAATTTTATTTTTATCGAGACCAACCCACTGTTAGTCGCAATGGACGACTCACATAATTAACTTCTCGGAATACAAACATCATCTTTTCTTATTGAACTAATGAAATACCATGATAAAAATATTTGTGGTACAGAATAACATTGTTGTAATCCTTATTCCAGATGAACCTATTTTTTCATTAAAGTCCATATTAGTATTGGCATATTTTGGCGGGTAAAAATGCGTAAAAGCAGCTCATGCATTTGCCATGCCTGAGAAATTCCTTAATTTCGAATGATCAGCCATGTAATCCAATGTAATGTTAAATGCTGGTAAAAGAAAATGGAGTTATATTATTAAGGTCGACTAACTTAGCTGTAAACTTTGTACATTGTAAAACTGTATGAAACATCCAAGAAAGCTGCATTGTTAATTCATCATTGTGTAATGATTTTACAATGTAGTGCCCGTCGAAGTTAAGTTTATGAACGTATATACTTTAGATGATATCATTACACCAAGTTTACATAAACAGATTCCACCTATTAACATTTTACTCAGGTACGTACAGAGTTAATATAAAGGTGCATAGAGCTGATCTACACTTCAATACTCCCCACCAGATGCAAGTATAGTTAGTTGCATTAGACATTATGACATGCTAACATAACTCTCTAGGCCATTTTTACCTTGGTACTTCTGCGGTGCCAGGGACACTTATCGTGTGATACTGAAATAAAAAAGTGGGGGAAATGTGAAATATATATCTTTTTAAATTTGTTAATTAGGGTTTTCCTTTCTTTGGAATTGAAAGGACGATTAGATTCATGTCAGATCTTAACGAGGTTAAGGTTATTCTAACAGCTCTTTCACTGGGGGATAATTCCCTTTGGTAATATTATCTGATGCCTACAAAAGCTATCCCCACTTCAGCGGTTGTCCTTCATTAATGCTGAGAATGTTGACTAATTCTGCAAAAGAGCTTCTCCCGGAAGAGGTCATTCTAGATTCATTGTTTCTTGTGAGCCAATGGTCCTCAGTCGTTGTAGTAGACTCTGCCTTCCCTTTGTCCATTACCCTCACTCCCCCCCCCTCCCACCACGTCCTTCGCACCCCGACAGTCAGCTGTTTTATCCTTTTCATTCTTGTTACGCATCTTTTTTTTTCCTTTTTGTCCGAAACCTCTTTTTCCCATGTCTCGCTCCGTTTTTTAATTTTATTTCCGTGGCACCCGCGCTCAAACGGAGTTGGGGTTTTCGTCGGGGAAGGGAGGGAGAAAGAATATTGGGGAGCGGGTGCGGGAGAGGGAGGAGAGGTTTTTTTGGCGAGGGTGGTGCGGTGCGGGGCGGAAGGGGTGGCGGCAGGCGGGAGTCGTCGGGTCCGGTGGCAAGGAAAGTGCAGGACGGCGAGGGCGGGAGGTCGGGATGGAGGAGACTCCTCTTGCCTCCTTCCCCAGTCTGCTACTGGCTGGACCACAGCTGCCACGGTTGGGGTGTGTAGGATGCCTGTCTGGGCCCCCCCTCTTCTTTGAGGACTCGGAACTGTGGCGGAGGAGGAAGGGGTGGCGATGGTAGTGTTGCCACCTTTCCCAAATTTGTGGAAAAAGCCTAATTCGAAGATGGTTTCAAGGAAAAGGAATTGAGTGAGCAATAGATACGATGACTGATTAATATTGATTCCCCTTTTTTGTCGTAATTACCTTTTGCGAGTGGCACAAAATGTATCGAAATGCAGGAATAAGAAATGTAAAGTAGCTAGCACATGTCATTGAAATAGAGTTTTTTCTGTGAGTGGATGCTATTTCGAAATAACATCTATGTGTTCAGTGTGAGCCAGCCTTTTGTCTTTGGCATGATTTGTTTAGCTACCTAATAAAATAATGGAATGCGGTTGTTGAAACTAAATTCTAACTTAGTGAAAAAAAACTACCAACCCCATAGCAAATAAGATTTGATTCTCGGATATTTATTAAATATTTTATTTAGGCGTTCTGTTTCAGTATAACAAGTTATTACGTCTCTAAAAAAATACAAAGTTTGTGTCATGAAAATAACGTATTAATGTCTTTCTACTAATGGGGAAGTAACATCTATTGCCCGGATAGGATCCGAAAGAACCGATGGAGGGATTAGCTGCACCTTCTATTATTGGTCATATTCAAAAGTGTAGCGCTGGAATTTCAATACGTCGAAATGGGGGTGTTTGTTCTTCTTGCCTACGAAGTAAAAAAAATTCTAGTGAGTGTTCCAAATGATGATGTAGCATCCCAGAGAGTTCATCCATTGCAGATGGTTGAGCCCGTCAGCCTTGAAGAGGGAAATGACAATGATTCAGAGCCTGAAAAAGACATAAGGGGCATGGATAACAGCAGAGGAATATAAACAAAGAAAATTGCACTAAATTGAAACCTCACTACCATATATCATATTAATATAACTCTATTCATTTTTTTTATTTTCTAGCTTAAAGATCTCAAAAATGATTGCGCGACTATTGTTTGCAAGGCTAAATGAGAATGATTATCTAAGCTGAATGAAGATGATTAAAATCCAAATCCAAAAGCCAGTAAGTGGATACTCGAGCGCTGCATTATTATAGAATTACTAGTAGGCAATGGGGGTAAATATAGATGTGAGTTTTTTTCTTCCATTGCTTCCTTAGAAATACGTATATCAAATGTTTTATTTCTGCAGGCATAAAATAAGGGATAAATAAGTCTGAATAGTCATAATTGGAAGAAAGATTCAATAGAGAGTAGAATATAGGTAAAGTGGTACTCCAGTAGAGAGTACAACTTTACCTATATTCAAATTTAGACTAACATAAGATGATAGATAAATATACTATGCTTACTCAAACAATACTACTAGCAAAATATATTTTTAGGATTAAAAAAGTAGATTTAGTTTTTAGTTTAAAAGGACGATAGTAAAATCGCTAGCGTGTAACTTACTCAAAATAATTGCTGATCTTGGAGGGGACTGCCGAAATAAAATATCAACTCCATTCTCAGCAATATTATTCTGCGGTGATGAAAACTAAATCAGTCAATAAAATGAAACTAAAAATAAGGACCAAATTGAGGAACCTAGAAACTCGAAATTTGTCCAAACATCTAGGAAGAAACTGTAAACAGTAAATCTAAGAATTTATATTTTTATATATAAAAACATTTTTCTTTATTAGTACCTACATTATACTTCCATGAGATAATGCCACATAGCAGAACATCGATAGCCCAAGCACATATAAAAGTAGCATTGATAGCATGATAAGATATAAATAGGTATAGGTCCCTTACCTTAGGCTGGAAGTTAGGAAATATGGCTTGAAAGACGCGCAAAAGGCAAGAAAATAATTTTACAGAGAATTTTGAATGAATAGAAACATCCTCGGTGTTTAAGAGATCCTTAACCAGACGATAAGGAAAAAAGGTTGTAGATTAGTTTGCGGTGTTGTTCAAATGTGAGTCATATTCGTATATAATTAATCCTACTTTCAAGCTTGAAACCTGAAGGCAGATTTTTCCATTGCGCCGCAAAATTATATTAAATATATGGTTGCCACTAATTTATTATGTCACGTGTTTGAGAAGAGAATGATTGTCAACGCGCTCTCTCTGCCCCGAAGACGGGTCTGAAACGTTCTGCATGCGCGCTGGAAAACCACTTAAAAAGCCTCCGTTGCAAGTCGCGGATGATGGCAATGATGATGAAGTGAGAAGGGTGCTGAGTGGATCCTTAGCAGGGTTGAAAGGTTCTGGGAGATAAGAAGCCACGGCGCCTAGGGAACGACCAGCGGATGCTGGGGATGAGAGCAACTTCTTATGGATGTGCGCCCATGTAAGATGGGTCGAAATAGTATGAAATTCCTCCATACCCTTGGATTAGGCTGCTGAAGGCCGGGACTGGGCGGGAGGGTGAGGAATCGGGATGCTGGGGGCGAAATGAGTGTGGGGCAGGGATGGAAAATGCGGCGGCTGGACGGAGTAGATGACACACGGGTCCAGATGTGCCGGGGCCTCTGCTTTCCCACGACCCTACTCCCCGAGATACCAATGTGCCCCCAACCTCGTTTCTCTCCTTCTCCATCGGGCCCCCGTTCCCTTCTTGGCCCCATCACCCTTCTACACATCTGCATTTTCTTACTCTTCAACCCCTTCGTGTGTTACCAGAACTCTCCGACCCTCTCTGAGGCATCCTTTGCCCGAACGATAAATCGGGAGTGGCCAGAAGCTCGTTCAAACAACTATCCCGTGGTTCCTATGTTCTAGGGACTTGCTACCGCCTCTAATGACAGGTGGATCCAATTAACTTCAGGTGATTTACGGGCTTAAATATCTGTGATGTGAGAACTTGGTACTCCCATTTGATCCCATTATGATCATTTGATTTTGATGGCGAAACACCTGGTGACGATAGGACGACTTCTTGCGTATTTCGACGCTGATTACTCCATCATGCTTAGTTGTTCCTAGTATCATTTCCAGTGTTGGAGACCCAAGATATTCGTTCCTGACTGGAAATGTTTCATTAAGTGTATTACCTAGAATAAATTTTAAGCTTGGTTAACAGTGTAGAAGTGACATTGCAACCAAAAACGTAAATATATTTCCCTGTTATCGCTAATATATATGCTTTCCTGAAAATTTTAGGTTAATTTTCATTCGCACTTTGTTTTCTCAAAATATATTCGTCATAAATTTAATTTTTCAGAATTGATTCCTAACTCAATATGATTATGAATAGTAATTAGGGATGGGTCGGTTCGGTTCTTCGGTTCTCAGTTCCACCGGTTCTTGAGCTTAGAACCGGAACCGGAACCGAGGCTAAAAATAACCGGTACCGAAATAATCGGCGCGAAAACCAGTTTGAAACCTACTCACACTGTGAAAGTGGAGGCTTCACATTAAAACCTGGTGAAATAGTGTACTTAGATGCTTCAAAGTTGCCGCGAATTATTCTAATTCAGACGTTAAAATGACTGTATGATTTATTTTATTACATCCAATTCTAGTAAGTGATGAAATACCGCCGTAATAAGGATATTCTGATTCATAGGTATATGTTACGTCCACCTACTTTGGAGGTGCGAGACCTCATATCATTTTCGTAAATTATATCATAAAATAGTATATATAGCGCAAAAATATAATGCAGTAGGTATTCTTTTTCAAGCAGTATGTCTCTGAAAATGATTATTGATTATCTTATCTTACCGCTAAGCAATGCAAAGTAAGTGGTAAATTAAGAACCGGAACCGAGAATCGGAACCGAGAACCGAAGTTAAGAGCCGAACCGGAACCGGAACCGAAAAAAAGTGGAACCGACCCATCCCTAATAGTAATATTTGCCAACGTTGCTGTAAAATATTTCATGTTGTAGTTCTCTGTGAATTAAATTTGATCTTTGAAGAAAATATTGGGAAAAGTAAATGATTATGTTATGCAAAATACCTCATAAAATGTTCCTAACAGTCAGTCATTTCTTACTAGTGGCAGTCACTAGGGTATTTTATTCTCATTAAAATATACCTAGCTTGACACGATATTAACATTAGTAACAATACGGTGCTCGGCTCCCCATAAAGTTACCGTATCAAGTCTAGTCTTGGCTATAGATGCCATTTTTATCCAACATTTATTCTTAAGTAGGATGTGTGGTATAAGCTCAGAAGGTTGAGGCTCTCAGTATCCAATTATATACCGATAAGATATCCCATCCCAAGATTTCAATGGAGACTCCAGTTTTGGCCACTGATTGGTATTAATGCGGTAACAGTTTCTTAAACAACTTGGCATTGTTGGTTATAACTTATATGCTTCCCATGATTGTTTTATACTGAATCGGTTCCTATTTACTATATGATTTTTTGATAAATACCCTGCATGATTTCTATCCTCAGTGATAATGACTCGAATCATTAAACCTTTGTTCATGGATGACTTTTAGTGATACTGTAAACAGCAAGAATAAAATAAGCAAATTACTCTTACATTCTGTTCAGGTATTTAATCGCTGTATTTTTGATGATGCACCAAAGTACTAAAAATTTTCAAAACTCCTTGCAGGCTAATGATTCTTTGGGTATATTTTCATTTTAATTGACCTAAAATGAGATGAAAAATTCTCCAGCTTACTTTTATTTATAATTATGAATGTTTTTGCAATGAAATCTATTCTCAAAGCCATGAACATTAGATTACACAATTGTAATTCATTTGATGTTTTTAAATTATGAACATTAGGAAAGGCTTATTTACGTTAGCAACACGTAATGCCCTCGGTGTGAAGTACTTGATTTTATTTCAATCCTATATTATACTCTCGCAACAACTAGAGCAATACATTTTTTAGTTCTCTGCTTTAGATATATTTACCTTACATTATGGCGTAAGGTCATTGTTTTTCAGGTCCTTTTCGTGCTGCTATTTTACTTTCATCTACTTACGGCCACAGAGAGGTTGTTCATTACGAACATTAATTATCTTACTCCGCAGTCCCTGTCACTCTGGAGTATATCTCGAAGCGGTGCGTGTGCCAGATATGAATACAAAGAGTGTTTTTAATCCATACCCCCTGGATGCTTGGCGATTCCGGCAAGAGAATGGGAAGATGAGAGAGAGAGAGAGAGAAAAAGGAGGAAGGGTCGCTAGAGCGTCCCTCTCACGCCAAAATGCTTGCCTCTCCTTCTTCTCGACGGCTCTCTTCCCCTCGCCTCCTTTACTCCTCCTCCGCCCGCCCACCCCCATGACTCCCTTCCTCATCCCGTTCCAACACGCCTCTCCATTTTTTCTCTCTCTCTCCTTCTCCCACGACCTCCGTGGTTTGACCTGCCCCCCTCATTTCGTGCCTGAGATTTCGGCTCTGAATTCGGCGATATTATTCCCGAGGCGAATGAGGTTGGATCATCCGCGACCATAGGTCACCTTCCCATCTACGCCCATCCCCCGGACCTCGCCCGTCCGTTAGGCCTCCCGTCTCCTCCTCCTCCATCGCGAGTTGGAAAGGGGACGTGTTCTTCCGTATCTCCGGAATCAACGCGATACGATGCCCCGGGGCAGTTGTCGCCTAATTGAGCGTGCCGTGGATTATTTCACATTCGCCGCACTGCGGGAGTAGGTTAGGGGAGGAAGGGGGTCTCACGTTTCGGCGGGTAATTCTTTAGGCGGATGAAGATTGATGTCATTTGAATAACGCAGCCCAGACGATGGTTATTTAGGAGTAATATTTCTTTTTTTCCGTTTTGAGCGTTCTTTTTAAGGTTAGGGATTATTGATCAACTGGATTGAGGAATTTGAAGCATAGTGAAAGTCAGGCATAGTACTCCATAAAATTTCGGACTCGTGTCGATGTCGTTTAACCCTGTGAGAGAATATTTTGTACCTTGCAAAATTGGCTTTCTGTTTCTAGAGAAACGTAGTGTTCAGTCACGACTTTATACAATTTTTTTACGGAAAAGCCATATCGTAATATAAATCCCTGAAAATTATTTAGGATGCTTAGGAAAAGTTCATTTCCAATTATTATTTCTAAGGTTCTATGCCTAAATTCTTACATATAATATATTTCCAATGAGAAGAGGAAGTCCTTGAAAACTTTTCTCTGATTACAGTTCTTACATCCAAAATTTAAGTGCGAGGAAAATAAAAACTGAAAAGTATTTCGTGATAATTTTAATGGATTCCTCTACCACTTCTCAGACGAGTGTGGCGGATATCTGGGATTACATTCTTCAATTTTTACACTTAATGGTCCTAAGATTGCTGCATCTATAATTTTATGCAGGCTGTAATGCAAGGGCGGCCGCGGTAACGGCGTCAAAGACGCGCCAATCTGGAAACCCAAATATCGTAAGTTCAAATACCTCCTGGGACTTTAGGCGTTGACTGAAATTGAAGGTGGATAACCCTTGTTAATGGAGCATCGAAAACCCGTGATATACAACCACAGCTAAGAATATAATTTTAGTAATAATTTAATTAAATGTTTGGCTCATAGAAAGTAGCTTGCATCGTGCATTACTGGTCCTTTTTTTTCATTCAGCTCAAATGTTTAGTTGGCTCCGTTACATTACGTTGATACTCTGAGAGACTCTTGCTAAACATGAGAAGATATTTGCGGTGCGTATGCTCTTGTTTGTATCAAAATGGTGATTAATTAGGTGACAATGTTTTTGCTAAATTAGCGGAAAATCTTTCTGCTTTCTATGTACATAAAAAATGCGATCATCAAAAGTTGCTAAGCCCCTCCGACACAATTTTCATGCCAGCGGCCACACCTCCCCTCATAGTCCAAGGCGCTAGAACGGTTTTCTCATAGGACTTTCCCTTCTTCCCTCCCTAGCTCACTTCCACATGTCCTTTGATGTCCGGACTAAAAATAATGCTTATATCGCCTCTAGGTCCTTGCTTTATCTTGCATGCTACGACCATATAATTCTTTCCGTCATCAAAAAACTCGTCCTCTACGAGAGATATGCAGCACTCAACTGTCCACCGGAAACGCGGAATCATCTTGAAAATACATTCCACAGCCCCAGTCACTTTTAAACTTTCCCCCTCTTCTCAAAACAGCCTTTCATTTTCCAAACTTTTTGCGATGAGCGCTCTCGTTCTCATTTGTTATTATGCGGTTCCGTCTGATTATGTGAGCGATTTCTCAGCACACACTTTGATTAACAATCCAAACTTCATTTCAACTGCTGATGATTTATTAATCAACTCCTCGAGCACGCTTTTTCTGCGCAATGATGATAATGTTATTAATATCGCGGGAATGATTATTCTGCATTTTTTGTGACCGTGGAATGATACTAATGCTCTCCATAATTCGATGAAATGTGAAGTTTTTGCGCTGCATGTACGTATTTGCACGTTCAATCGATTTTTTCCTTTAATTCTCTGCTCTTAAGTTTTCATTCGTTTTTATTCAATTCATAGCTTTCTATCAAAAATCTTTCTTTGTTGGAAGGGACCGTAGTATCAAAATTGCAGTCTTCAAATCGTAAATGTACATGTTTTCAAGTAGTCTTTATGTCGAAATCCAAAACCGGCTACAAACTTTGTCTCATTCATGAAGTTGTCACAGTTACGAGACAGTTTTAAAAACAAACTTATAATTGTTTATCGGGTCCTTCGGGAAAGATTCCTATCTAAAATCTCCGAATAACATGATAACCCAACCTATCCATGTAAATTGCAACATCCTGCTTCCACAATTATAGATACTTATCAATATAATACCCTAGCGTCCCGTTGTTTTGAATAGCAAACTATGTGGAACTCATCCCAATCTCAGTGGATATTCATCAATGGTTCTCATTTTCCTGCTATTCTTTGGCCCGAAAAGTATACCTAATTCTACTTACAGCTCATCATCACTCGGTAGTCCTCCACCTTAGTTTTTCCCCTCTTCCGGGGTTCATTGTGGTGGGTCTGGATAGGAAGGAACCGTTGGAGCAAAACTATTACGATTGGCATGCTTACAATTTTCAGAGTTGCTAAAACTTTCACACGAAGCACCCTTATGGGTCATTTCATCCACTTCCCCGTCAGGTCGCCTCTTTCATTCCCCCTATTGTTGTGTTGTGTTCCATTTACCTTATGTTATTTCTATTTTTTGTCCACCCTCCGTTCTTGTCCATTCGGTCTTTGGTTTTAAACATGTCACAAAATGCATTTATATCCTTCTCATTGTTTTGTCTCCGACCTGGCCCTTATTTTGAGGGACTTGTCTCCCTTTTCCGGCGCCTCCGAAGTGATATAGCTTTCCCAAAACACCCTAGTAGTAATAATGCCAATCTAGTCTGTAAATAGGTGTCCCGCATTTATGGGCATACTATTTTTTTACGAAATACCCTCGGAACCAAGATCCTGTCATTTGCAATGGAATGTCCCTTAACTTTATTGAAACTTGGTACTACTTGCGTCGATGAAATACGTACCTGCACAGTACAGCATATCAGCTCAGTATAAACCTCTTGCTGAAGAGAGCATTATGTAATCCAATATAGATACATTGTTTTCTCGCATATATCTTTTTGTCAGTGGCAGTGGTCAGCAAGTGTCAAGCCTTAAATTGAAAAATATTTAAATGTTAGATTTCTTGCATTCACGACGAATAGAATGGAACAAAGGTCTTGGGTAGGACATGATTGTTTGCTTTATGATTAATTTGAACATGCATGATCAAATAAAATTTGCTTTGAGTTCAAATAGTCTGATCCACCAAAAAAGCATTGTGCACATTTACTGATTAAGCAAATACCTAAAGCAAAGATTAGGCCATGAGAACAAAACAGCTGACTACTAGCCTTGTCATTGAGCGTAATTCTTCGAACTTAATATCAACTTTCAGTAAGCTATTGCGTAGTTTGAGTATTTTGCACACTAAATTTATTTTCAATACTCTCTTGTGTGTAGAAAGAGGCTTCTGTTGTTTTATATAAACATTTCCGTACGTTATGACTACCTAAATATTTCCCGACTTTCAGCTCCCTCTTTCCTTGGTAAATTTTTTTGCGAAGTTATTACTTTACTTGCGTAGCAGTACTGAAATACGAGAAATTCAGTGTGATGAGGTATTTTTATTCACGAATGAATAATATTTTTGATCAGAGCCTCAATCCGAATATTAAGAGACTTGTTGCCATTTACTTAGGGTATTTTTTTGTTAGTGGATAGTTGTTATTGTAATAAATATTACCATATGTTATCATCTTTTCTGATTAGTTTAATATTCATTTGAATTCGGATTTCTGCTCAACAGTATTAAATTGCTTTTGTTCAAATTCTCATGCATCTTAAATGCCATCATATTATACCGCATATTCGTAGTCATTAAGCAAAAGGTAAGCGATTATTGGTAAGCAAGGGCGAAGAAGGAATAAAAAAGGTATTATGGTTGTTATGAAGAGGTGTAGAAGAGGTAAATGGATAGGCCGATAGATTCATGATTCTTTGGAATGGGGCCGACAGATTCATGAAATTCAAAGTAAATTGATTAATGCATCGTAAATATAAAGTAACCCCACCACAACCTACCTCAACCGGTATAAAATAATCAATCAACTTATGATTTAAAAATGAGCAAACCCTAAGGAAAGGCGAAAAGAATGGCAGTGAAATCACGTCAATAGGTTATGCAAAATGAATCCCTGGAAAAAAATTTTCTCATCATTTTTTTACGCAAAATAAAATTTTTAATCCTTAAACGAATGACAACAAGGAATCAACACTACTCTTCGCCTGTCTCCATTAACTACACTGTAAATACACAAGTATGACACTCCTAGGCTCAAAATATTCATTTTTCTGTTTTTTTCACAAAAGTCTTTCCTCCTCCGTCAGAATTTGAGGGTAACTGATAGTGGGAAGTGAATCAGAGAAAGTCAGCAGGAGCAAAATAGAGAACTTGAGGAAAATTCCATGAGGAGAGGAACGTGACTCTCGCAAGATGCTCGTAATTCTCATGCGGTACCAAATAGGTAGCCGAAAACATTTAAGAGGCCGCATGCACGCGTTTTTATTTTAATGTATTTCGCTTCCTTCTTGCTTGAATAATGATTCCACCACATATATCCTTGGCTTGGAGGAAGAGAGAACGAGAAAGGGAGAGGGAGTCGAGCCCGTCTAGTTTGTTTGGGGGGACATGGGAGAGCGAAGATCCTCGTAGAGATTTCAGGATTGAGATGGGGTAGAAATAGGGGAAAGAGGGGGGGGGGGCAAGAGTGAGGGAAGGGGCGTGGAGATGGGGGTGGGTAGATGCTTTGTAACAGAAGGGTCTGCGGCGGCGGGAAAGAAGAGCACGGACGTGCGTGCGTGAGCCAGGGGCGGCGTCTTTAAGAGATGAGAAGGGGGTGCCGGGTCACCATTGGGATGAGGCCAAATAACTCACATTTCCTCCCCCATCTTCGTTCTCCCTCTGCCCTTGCATCGACGTCCCCTGCCTGCGTTTTTCCACGGAGACGAACCGCAGGTCCATCCCCCTCCCATCCCTTCCGGACGCCATCCATTCCTCCCTCACCCTCCTCTCACTTGAGCGCGCGCGGGATAGAACAGACATCCGCCGTTGGTTCGCTTATTCAAAAACGCCGCGGCCAAGATGAGCGTTGGGTTTCGTGTGGGCCTCATCCTGGCAATTGTCGGCGAAAATTTATCGACATGACTTTGACGTTACCAAACGACAGCCAAATTTAACTGGGGAGGTTAACAGGCCACCGCGCATCAATGCCTCATGTCTAGTTTACGAGTGATTTGTTCACTGCGTCAATGTTCTCTCAATATGCAGCTGACTTTGGTGAATGTTTCTTTGGATAAGACTCTAAAATTCTTCCTTGGTTATAATTCATAGTTTTAATGAACAGACTACCATTTCCTTCGAAATATTCTAGTATCGATTGTATGCATGGAGCCCGATGAAATGGAGCATGTTATTTCCACGAATATATCATACACTTTCGCTAGTTAAAAAAAATAATCTTTTCAGCTATGCTTCAAGTAGCCAGACCGCTATTTTAACTTAATGGCCATATTAACTGGCTGATGGCTTTGATAGCCAGGCTTTGTGAAAGTAGAAGTCTTGAGTTAGGCGCTCCAATAGCTGGGGTTATATTGCACTGTCCAATCTAATCTTAATCCTAGGGCAAACACAGCGTTCATGTCCCAGGCAGGATTCAATCCCACGGACCTTTGGATTAACAGGCCAGTGCGTTACTCATCTGGTTACATCGCCCGGCTTCCTCACTGAAAAACCTTTGTGCCTTCGTGCTTTTACAATTTCAGGAGTGGATATTGTCTCAAAAGCTTGATGACATGAATTTGTATTTGTTCTACACACTCTCATTTGCTAACGACTCCCATCTTCTACATGCCACTATTATAAGCTCCAATAGGCGCAGAGACGGTATTCTAAAGGTGTTCTTGCAGAAAATTTCGTGCGGAGTAAAGAAAAACTCGCGTCGAACAACACTTGCTGGCTGTATTAGACTCGCCCATAATATATTTTCCGGACTTTCTATTTCTCAACCCTCTCCTTCATCTGGCATTTTTATTTTACTGCACATCTCTACAAGCATCTGAGTCTCAAAAAACCCTTCCGTCTCCATTTTTATATTCAACTCTCATTCCGATGCTTGCGTCCCTCTCTCTCTCTCTTTGCTTCTAACCCCGTTCCTCCTCTTCTGACTCCCATACTTACTCATCCCCTCCCATGTCTGCTCTCACTTCCCCACGTGCTTCCACGCTTCACTCCCCTTCATCATGCCCCTCCCACCCTAAACAGCCGCTCCCTCTCCTCCACTCGCCATGCCATAAGCCACCGTTTGGGCATTCGAGCCGCGGGGGAGTCGAGAATCTGGGAAGGGGGTGGAGAAGAAGAGGGGGGGACGGGACGAATGATGGGGGAGGGGGGAGAAAGAAGGATGGTCCGGAGATTTGTGGCCGAACATGTGGGCAGGACGAAAGCTCCCGGTCGGCGCCTTCCATGGCCCGCGGGCCTCTCCTCTGTCCCCCCTTCATCTCCTCTCTCCCACCCCACCATCTTGATGTTTTCCTACTCCTTCGAAGACCCTCTAGCTTCCTCACTTTCTTCGTCTCCCTCTCTTTCTCAACAGATGAACATTTCTCTTTCTCCTTACCCTCGTTGCTCACTTATTGTTAGATATTCTGAGAGATATATAGTGATTCTGCACTCGCCGGTATCTACGCTGGCGCGCTGAACATAAGAAGCAATGTCCTAGGATAGATAGCTTATAGATAGCATAGATTTTCTGATAACTTGGAATTTATATTTTAATATCTTTTATTTATGTAATTAGACAATTATTCTTCAGCTTCATACGCACCTTAGAGATGCTCATATTAAATTGTAGCACAGGAAGCAAAATATTATCTTTGCAAGAAAAATGTCGGAATTAGGGACTTCTTTTACCGTCTATGCTTCTCCTCAAACATGTAGGAATTTAGAATTTTCCGTGGTCAAACTTTACTTACCTGGACATTACCGGAAATAAAGCTTCACATTGTTGCTTTTCCTCGTAATTCCGTCGTAAATATCTTATGAAACTAGTTGTCCAGGTTTTCTGTGAGTTAAAGGTTGTTAGATGCAGTTTTATCGTCAATGCCGATCAGTTTTCCTTGCTGAAAAGAATGGTTCCAAAGTTACATAGCATTCAAATTTTCAAGCATCTCGGGAGTCAATTATTACAGCAGGGTATAAAAATCAGGTGAATGGGATTACATTTTAAATAAGCCTAAAAGTACAAGTGATAACTTGTACTTTTTACAGATATCAGAATTCCAGAATACCCGTGAAGAACTGTGAAGGAATTCTCATAATATGTCGTAAACATAATCAATTTTCAACTAAATAGCCAATATAATTTATGGGATTACCTCAGATGCCACGGTATTTAACGCCACAAATCACAGGCTATTTTTGACTTTCAGCCATAAATACTTCTCACAGCGCTTAAAGATTTTTAAACGTGGAACTTCTTCACTATGAACATTTGAATTAATTAGTTTAATTAGTGTTGCTGCTCGTGCGATAAATTTTCATGATTTAAGGTACTAACTTTTCGGTATTAGTCAACTATTATACGAGGTATAATATATGTTTATTGTGTTGGCTGAACGTGTCAAAGCATTACAGAAAAAACAAACCGGTAGCATTTGATAGACCTAAGAACCGATGTTAAATTAAAAGCCAATATTGGCGCCACCAAAATTTCGTTTTGAATTTTGTACTGTTTCAGGTAGATGTGTTAGAAACTAAAATCATGTAACCTTCGCTGTTTATGCTTCTAAAAGTACATGTTTCATAGATCTATTACATTCCTCTTTTTTACTTAAAGTAATATTTAGTCCCAGTGAATATTTATACTTTCTGTCAAACCTACATTTTTGTATCAAGGTTCATTACATCTATGTTTTCATTTGTCTTTTCCTTACTAAGTTTCTATGCACATATTTTCCTTCCCACTGCTTTTGCATTTTTACTATATAATCGTCCTCCGCGGGAGATGAAAGGAGCCTCGTACGTGGCTTTTTTGGCGCGTATAAGTTGCCGGGCCGCTTCGAGCCATGTATGCATAACTTTGTGGCTACCGGATTTCTGTAGGTCAAGTTGGGTCACAAGATTTGTAGTGAGATGAATCAAAATGCGAGAGAAAAAATACGCTTTACCTCTTTCGCTTTTATTTTTAGGAACTCATTTGGGATAGGTTCAAAACGAGTTTCCTGAAAAGTAGATAAGCTGCTAGCATAATGGTTATAATGGGATTAATTTCACTTAAGTATGACCTATTATAATTACCATGATTCAGTCAGCCATTTAGAGTTCATAATTTACAGAATCGACTGTACCTGGTTGGACTTTACATAATCCATCACATCTGGTGCTATAATTGAGTACACAGATGAGGTTGGCAGTAATTAGATGTAAAAGTAAGACGAAATGTGGTTTGAACCATATCTCTACACGCCTGTCTTTCTGAAGAGCAGCAATGTTGTTGAAGTTATTGGGTGCCAATTTGACCCCAATGTTCCATTTGTGGGAATGATTCGAAAATCGAGTATGAAATAAATAAAAAATTGATTGTAGTGGTATTAAATGTATTCTTACGGTAAAATTCTCTTTTGAGGAGCAATTTTGATGTTGACGATGTTTATATAGATATGATTTATTAAAAGATAAAGATACACAAAGGGCTGCTTAACGAGCGGTTCAAAATCGATGGAGTAGGTTTGCCCAACGCCATTCCCCTCCCTTGTGACCTCGATTAGCATTTATGAATTTTGATGAAGCCCTACTTTTTAGGCCGGGAGGTCGTAGAGTGGGGGGAGGGGAAGAGGAGAGCTATGGAGAACTACAAACGATCCGAGTAAGAGTGCGAGTTCTGACTTGAATAAGATAGAGAGCGAGTGGTAAGGACCTGAGTGTCAAAAACGGCAGACAATCCTCTGAATTTCCTCATCTTCGTCCCTATTGCGTGTCGATTCCTCTTTTTTCTTGCATTCCTATTCAACGCGGTGAATACTCTTGTTATCTCTTCTCCACTCAATGTCGAATAGTCCACGCTGATTTTGAATCGATTTCTTGCAATTTACTCACAGGAGGTGATGAAGCCATCTTTGAGCAAGCTGTAGGTTAATTTTTTAGGCGCATTCTACGTTAAATCAAGTGATGTTGAATGAAGTCATGTTGCGAGGTCCCGTAATTAGCGTACGCTGAAAGAAATAGAGAGAATTGGACTTAAGTTGTTGCCTCTAAGGATATTTATCCTCTCATATAAGACCGACGCCGAGCAATATAGATTTCCTGGCGTTCTCTTTGTGCCTTGATAACGGACTGCATTTCTCGGAACTTCACCATTTTCCACGGTGAGTCTAATTTCGGAATGAGACATGTAGCGCTGATTTACAAGTAGTAATATCCTATTTTCAAGATGTAAACAAGATAAATGTATCGAGTACAGATACATATCACAAGAATGGGTTAAGAGTGATGATCTGGGACCATGTCTCAGGTAGTGACCAGAAGGGTGTGTCCCTCCTCGGGAAAGGTCCTAATCCGCGACCCTTTCCCGAGCTCCGAGGTCCTAGCTGGCCTCTCTCCTCGACCCACGCGGCGGGGGGCTACCACGGCGAAAAGTGACCGTACCAAGTATAATTTAAACTTTAACAGCTACGCCATATTGCAATAAATACCAGTTTTCATCGTACTCCTGATAATCGTGCGAGTACGCACGTCTTTTAAACGTCGTTCTACGATGAAAAATAACAGTTTTATAGATTTTCGTAAAAATGCTGTGGGCGACTGCCGGAAAAATGGCAACCTCGCAGTGAAATGGAGGGGGTTCCGCGAAGTTTGAATATGTCTGGATGATTTTCTGACGCTTTCCTCATTATGCGTGCGTACGCCTACTGAGTGTAGTTTTGATTTTGGTGTTATTGACGTCAATGAATGATATGTAACACTGTCGATGAGAGAGTACGAGAAAGAAGGTATTAGAGCGTGTGGAAAGGAGATCCGCTAGATTTGTTAAAGGCCGATTTGATAATTGTATAAGTGTCACGAGTTTAATGGAAGAACTAGGGAATTATTGTCAGAACGCAGGTTAAAATTTAGGTTGAAACTTTTAAGAAAATTCCAATCCTATTTGTTCACTGATGACATTCGATATACATTGAGAACACCTGCGTATTATGCTAGGTTTGATCACATTAAGAAAATTAGAGAGACAGATTGTCGTACCGATAGATTAAAATGTCATTTTTCCTGCGAACCTTAAGATAGAACAATAGGCAGCGTAGCAAAGGGATAGGTAGGTGAAATATAGTGAGAGACATCTGTAGTGCATGATGCATGTAATAACAACCAAAAATCCTATTCTCATTATGCAGATGCTACCATGTAGCTGCTTGAGGCAGTATTATCTAGCATGTATCCATTTAATATCCTAGTTGCATGTCAATAGTGCATGTTTGGTGATCTTCACCCACAGCCATTCACCCTTGTGGCTCGCAGGGTATTACGTAGACGTAGACTGTATTTACCTAGGGAATGTTTCCAACATTATCTGTCAGCCATTTCTATAGGAAAAACTACACTTTGTTCTCGATCGCTTAAGAATTCCCTGATTCAAGACATTACCTCGTTGTCCACCCCTAAGATGTTATTTTTATAAGTGACTTTGTGCTTGAGAATTTATGAAATGTATTCTCACAGTCACAGAAATAGGCGAGGCATCTCTTGAACTTACTAACTATACACTTGAACTTAAATTTCTTCTGAACCTGCAGTTTTATTTGAGCTTACTACATCCACAACTACATAATACCTGCGAGACACCTCCAAGGTACGTTCTCACAGGCATTCCATATATTATATTCCTAAAAAGGTAATGAAAAACCAAATTAATAAAATAACAGTTATGTATCCGCAGAAACATGAAAATACATTTCAGGATGTGATTATTTCTAATAGTGATTTACGCTACCAATGCATTTGCCTCAAATGGCATGGAGACTCTTAATATCTGAGCATTTGGTAACTACAAAATATATCTACATAATACCCTTCGAGTCACCCTAAGGGTGTGTGGCAGGGAATGAGTTCAAAAAGAGTAAGCTCGAAAATTTACATAGCGGAGTGAATGCGGCTACAATCCATTCCACACACTTGCCGCCCCGTTGCAGACAGGTTGTACCACACTCGACTGCGCGATTGAAAAAATAATGTGAAACTCGGAGTCGCAAACGGTCGCAGCATAACTCTCATCTGGTTTGTAGTGTGGAAGCTTTGTACATAGAGTTTCCCCAAATAAGTTACTTCGTGATGCTCGGCGATGCAATCTACTTTTTCTCTACGTATTTAAAAAAAACCATAAATGAGCGTCCGCCATTTTGTTCATATATCTTTGCTGAATAATTACAAGATGTAAGAAGTCTACATTAAAACGAAGATGAAAAACTGTCTCATCTCATTGCATCACTTTTTATTACAATTCATAACCCATAAACTTTCAGCATGGGGTTGTTCCCATAACATGTACTGCACTACATATATAACAACAAACCTATTGAAGCAGCAAGTCAATCGAATGCCAGCCGCCCATACGTGTACGCGTCACCTGTACATTGAAATTAATTAAAAATAATTGGCAATCAATTGAAATTTAATACCGCTGGATGATAACTTACCCTACCCTTACTGGCATTTATTTTGCGTACGTCTGAATGAGCTCTTCCAGTGGTGAACTTTATGTTAATACATAATTGGGTGCATAAGTGCACAGATATGGATATTAAAATACATGAATAGTTAGTTATAGTGTCTACACTGGAATGGAAAACTCGGTGTTTTCACCTTCTAGTCCTATGAGTTGCTTGATATTTGATCATTTGTTTTAAAGAGCTAATAGTTTGTTGTTTGTTTGATTTAATTTCTTGTACAATCTGTACATTTGTTGTACTAAAAGATTCCCCTATCCCTCCGTTAAAAGTCAACGGGCACCTTCCACTAGTGCTCTATGAATGTTCGCAGGAGAAATAAGATTTAAATATATCCAAAATTTTATTCTCAAGATGTAATCAAAATGGTCGCCCCTACACTTTTGCTGCTCGATCGTGGCGAGGTTGCATGGAAAAAATATAAATAATATATGAGACCATAGTATAGGCAGTTGCATTTTGATATAAGGACTTTACGCTAACCCAACTAACAGCACTATATTGTATCCTTGCTTTGCTATTTTTATCCTCTTTAAAGATTGAAGTTTAGACTAGTTTATTATTATTAATTCTTTTTATGTGCGATATGTCGTGCATGTTTGGTGAGAATTCACCCCCACCTTACTGTGGCTTCCTGGGTATTGGGTACATGTAGATGCCTTGAATTGTGTAATTGTACTTAATTACAATTCGAAGCAAAAGTGTTTAGAATAAATATAAACCATAAATTGAGATTTGTAAAAAGATTATTAGGCAAGTTGGACGAAAAAGTTAGAGAAATAAGCTACTTCTCCCTACTTTTGAAGGAGGCTGAAAAACGAAGTTAGAACGCGTGCAGCGAAGATCGGCAAGATATGTTAAAAGTTGTTACGATAGTTCTAAAACCCCATTTCTGTCCAACGTTGCGAGTACGCAACGCTATTTTCGCGATTTCTTCCAGTACATCTGAATTTCCTGTGTACTTTGCATTTGATAGACATACTGCACTCCGAAGAAAATGGAAGGAGATTCCCCTCCCTCAACTCCGATATTTCCAGTAGCTGACCGATCAGTGAGCCTTTATCAGGATCCAAGAAATAGTTATGCCAAGTGCATTTCCTCTTAATCTGACGAACTCACAAAAAAATTTCCTCCAAACGACATGCACCCTCATCAAGAGCCTTGATTTGCTGAACATCAGTGACCATTGTGAATAGAAGTTCTGAGAAAATGAATTGTGAGCATTTGTTCCTTGCCAATCCTTCCCTTCTCCTCTCTTGCTACACCCCCTGTAGCTCGGAGGCCCATTAACGCCGGAAAATCCCTACCCAGGGTAACGCTGCCCTTTTCCCCCAACCCCTTACCCTTCTGCCTCCTTACCTACAACAACCCTACTCAAATGCCCGCCTTTCCCCCCCCCCCCTCCTTACTCCCCATCCCATTCCCCCCCCTCCTTTCCCCTCTTGCCTCTACGCTCCCAGATTTTGTATGCATTGGGAATTAAAAATTATCATTCTTACCTGAAGATGTCACCGTGTGATGAAACTCGGGCCGTAAAAGAGAAATCAATTTAGTGGACCATCACGAAGTGTAATTTTTATATCCGATATGGAGAGGTTCCACATACTGAAGTTATTACTAATATGTATTTTGTAAAAACTGGGTTCAGATTCGCCCATCGCTCACCATAATTCACTTATTGAAAAGTATAAATGATCTAAAGTCGTAAAAAAGGAAGCTTCTCGGATTATGTTCTCGGATTTTAAAAGGAAAACTCTGGTTGAACAATTGCTGGATAACCTGAAAGCCTTTTTGTTATATGTGAGGTCTGTTCAGGAAAAAAAACCGACTCTTCATCCGCTAAGAAACGAAAAAGGCGGAGCTTAATCAAGGCGTATGGGGAAGGCTAACCTGGTGCTTTATTACTTTCAAAGCGTTTTCACTGATTCATTTGAGAACACATCCATCACGGTGAATGATAATTTCTAGCGAACGATATATATTCTGCCGATGGCGATATCTTTTGTTGGAAATTGTCATTCACCGTGATTTATGTATTCTCAAATGAATCAGTGAAAACCCTTTTAAAGTAGTAGTTTCACGAGTTACCTTTGTCCAAATTGCTTGATACTGTTTCACCTTTTATTTTCTTAGTGTTGCTTGTTGATCTATTGCCTAGAACTTCCCTCACGTATGACCAAAAGGCTTTAGGGTTATTCTGTAACTGTTCTGGAGTGAGTTCTCACAATCATGTACTACACTATATAAAACAAAGCTAATTAAACAGCAAGACAATCGAATGACAGCCATGCCTACGTAGAAACATGCACTCATTACCTTCAGATATGCTACAAGTGATAGAAATAGTAAGTGCGAGAGTAATTGACAACTGTGAAAATGCATACCGATCAAAAACGATCATGGAGAACAAACGAGACGTGCTGTTAGTATTCGATAGCATGATAGTAAGCAGGCATTACTAAGATAATTAACTAAACAGCTACACTACCTGACGACAAACCAAACTGTACAGTGTCATTTACAGTTGTTATGGTCTCTTATCGTTCGCGGAAAAATGACATTTTAAAACAGTACGTTCTGCAGTCTATTTCTCTCATTTTTTTCTCATGATCTAGCCTGCCGTAGTATGTCGGGTTTCGTAAAATGCCCTTAGTGTCGTCAGAAAAGAGATCGTCTTGGTATTTGTACAAAAAATTAAGTATACACTTTAGCCGACGTGTCGGTGGAACAGCGTTTCTATTCTAATAGTTGCAGAAGGCTTGTAAGTCGTTACCCTTACAATACTGTCGTGAATGTCGACTATTTACATATCGTGCAAATCTTAACTGTAAGCGTTCGAGCTCGGTTTCTAGTCATACATCTTAAGGATCTAAAATACTGGCAGCGTATTGTAACTGAAGTCTAACTAGGGAAAATAACATTATTACTTTAAGTTTTTAGTCGCACTTAACAAGAACCCTTCTTACAAATTCCAATTCACGATTAGCTTAACCAGTTATTTCGCGAAAATGTTTACCCCTTGAAAGATCATGTGTCAGTTAAACTCCGAGGTATTTCGCAGATTCGACCGTATCCAAACTGCTTTGTTCTATGCGTCAAGTGTAATCAGGAGAGTTGTTTTCTACCAGAATTTCATTACTACACTTTTTTCAAATTTAATTCTAGCTGACACGTATCGCACCACTTTTGAATTGCCTCTAGGTCTTTTGTGAGAGCTATCATTATATCCGCGAATTTCCCTGTACACTACTGTATCGTCTGCAAATAATCTAAGATTACTATAAACTATTTCTTCAATGTCATTTATGCATAAAAGGAACAATAGTGGAATTATCACACCTCCCTGAGGAACGCCCGAAGTGACTTTCACTTCATAAGAGGTTACGTCGTCTGAACAAACTTTTGCACACAATCACTTAAGAATTCTCGAATCCAAAGTATTACATGATTATCTAATCTCTTCAAGTTACGACGCTACTTCTCCCTTATTGGACATCACTTGGAATACGCTGCCAAATTCGCGTTTGAAAGATGACAAGTTTGCTCTGATATCAGAGGTTTGGATCAGACTTATAGCAAACTATCAAAGCATGTGGATTCCCGGTCCATATATTTCCGTAGATGAGCAGCTTTTGCCGTCAATGTGCAGGTGTCGATTGATAAAATTCATGGCTTCCTAGCCTGACAAATATAGGCAGAAATACTATATGGCCGTAGATAAGGATTCAAAATGTATGTTGAATGCCATCCCTTATCATGGGTCCTATTGGTGAATGTCTTAGAGAATTTGAAGTCAGAAAACTTGCCGGCCCATTCCTAAGCAAATTCCTACTTTTTTACTTCACTTTCACTAGCAAATTATTTGAAAACAAACGAACAATTTTGCTACGCACAATGAACAAAGCTAAAGGGGGAGTACCGGACTAGCTCAAGAGTAACTTTATAATACTGAGGATCTCATATATCGCATGGATCCATCGAAGGTTGGTGGTCCCCATCGCCGCTGTCAGGTGCGAAAATATTGTATATAAGGAAAAAATTCTTATAATTGTGCATAATGTTATTAGCTAGTGTCCAAGAAATGTGTCGCTGCTGTTTCTTACGTTTGTATTTCGAGTAATACACAGTCTAGAGACGAAGAACACATATAAATACCTGCAAGTAATTTAGTGGCCTACTCAAAATGTAATATCAAACTCTCAGTAAAATTGGTGCCAAAGATAAGATATGTCGTTACATTGGTACTCAATACGAATATTTGTTTGCATCATTATTTATTTATTTTTATATTATATTTACTTAACTGTAGTTTGTTTTAATTTGCGATAAAAAGCTTCTACACTTGACTACTTCCAAGAAGTCATAAAAATGTTTCCCTTCTCAAAATATCAACAAAACTATGCACCAAATATAAAGGTAATAGACAGTGTAAATTACAAAAAATATTGGTTTTATTGCTCGTAATATGAAATCCCATAATAGTGTAGTATTTAGACTACAACAAATTGTAGTTAAAATGAATAATGCTCTTAATCTAAAGTCTCTTCTTAGTAAAACAATTGATTCCTGAATTAAAAAGTCAAGTTAAGTCACCAGACACCTCTGATTTCCGATGGGACATTTTTGTCCCCTCAGCGGTATTAGGAATGTTGTACAATCTAGCGGTTCTAGTGTTCTAACGATTCCAACCCTAATTCTTGTATTAATTCTGATACACTACTCAACCTATCGTAACACCTTTTAACGCTCTTTTAGCTGCTCTACGCTGCACACTGTCTAGTGTGCAGCGTAAAGCAGCTAGGTTCGTTAAAACCTAGTTCATTTGGATACCATACACTGGCTACATACTCAAGATGGGGCCAAACTAGTGAAAAGTAACATCGCTCTATTATCTTCTCATCACATTTCCCATGTACTCTTTTTATAAACCCTGACTTTCTCTTCGCTCTTTGTGGTGTCTCGAAGATGTTTCATGTTTCTGCGGATACATAACTGTTATTTCATTAATTTGGTTTTTCACTACCTTTTTAGGAATATAATATATGGAATGTCTGTGAGAACGTACCTTGAAGGTGTCTCGCAGGTATTATGTAGTTGTGGATGTAGTAAGTCCAAATAAATCTCCAGGTCCAAAAGAAATTCAAGACCAAGTGTACAGCTAGTAAGTTCAAGAGAAACCTCGCCTATTTCTTTGACTGTGAGAATATATTTGGTAAATTGTCAAACAGAAAATAACTTATAAAAAAACATTCAGGGGTTGGGGGACGACGTAAAATCTTGTATCAGGGAATTCTTAATCGATCGCGGACTATGTGTTGCTTTACGTATAGACATGGGCGATAGATAATGTTGGAAATATTCCCTAGGTAACAATTCGGTAAAGACAGTGATACATATCATTCATTGACGTCAATAACACCAAAATCAAAACTACACTCAGTAGGCGTACGCACACATAATGAGGAAAGCGTCAGAAAATCATCCAGACATATTCAAACTTCGCGGAACCCCCTCCATTTCACTGCGAGGTTGCCATTTTTCCGGCAGTCGCCCACAGCATTTTTACGAAAATCTATAAAACTGTTATTTTTCATCGTAGAACGACGTTTAAAAGACGTGCGTACTCGCACGATTATCAGGAGTACGATGAAAACTGGTATTTATTGCAATATGGCGTAGCTGTTAAAGTTTAAATTATTCTTGGTACGGTCACTTTTCGCCGTGGTAGCCCCCCGCCGCGTGGGTCGAGGAGAGAGGCCAGCTAGGGCCTCGGAGCTCGGGAAAGGGTCGCGGATTAGGACCGTTCCCGAGGAGGGACACACCCTTCTGGTCACTACCTGAGACATTGTCCCAGATCATCACTTTTAACCCAAGAATGTACAAAGGGGCAGTAATGTTGGCGAATGGTGCGTATATCTTTACAATGAAGCGTTAGTTATGGTAATTGTTAGACTCTTCTTACATATTTAACTAATTTTTAACTCTGTAGTAAATAATAAGATGTAGATGTAAGCAAGCATTCATTGCCATCTGGCCATTGCCCAATTTTGGCGTAGATATTTTCGTACTTCGTTTCATATTTGACTTTAAATTTACTATTAGCTTATAATTCATCTTACAGTCTATTTTAGTTGATTTGATAAATATTCATCATTAAAAAATATAAATATAAAGTCCAAATGCAAATTAATAGCTCATGGAAAAAACTACCTCTAATTGTCTATTTTGGATACCAAATGTATGAAATTCATCAGGAATCACATAAATTAGTTTAATTTATTAAATATTTAAGCCATACAGTCAATACAATAGTGTCTGTCGACACACTCCGCGATATAAAGATTCTTTCCGTGCCCCTCTCTTCCGTTAATCTCTATCGAGAGCTATTTAAGAGAGAAGGGAAAGAGGGAGGGATAATAGTTTGACATGAGGCTATGGCCTCCAGACGCGTGTAAAGGATGGTACGTGCCTTGAATACAAATGAATGCTCGACTGAGGCGGGGATGGAGGGGGAGGGATGGGCCCAAGCCACGCAAACCTCTCAACCTTATAATGGGTACGATATAGGTGTCGCTTTTATAAGGACAAGATGCTTTTTGGTGTAGGTTCATCGAGAAATGCCGTATAAATAAGAGGGACACTTGGATATCCAAAGAGAGGAAAAATACGGCAAGAGGTATATTGGGGAAAATGGTATTAAAATATTAAACTTCTATCGAGACCGTACTTTATCCGTAGTACTTCATCTTTGGACTTATGTGTCATTTCTCAGTCTACGGGTGTTATCGTGAGCACATAAACGCTCAGTCATCATAGATTTCAGTATCATTGATGGCAGCGTATATTGCTTGTTGTTTTGCAGTTCAGCAGTAGTTGAAAGTCATCTGTTAGCCAGCGATGTGACTAATGCAAACAATTTTTGAATAACTCTCAAGGGATGATGTATCAGTTTTAGTTTTGCTTGGAAACCATTGTGAATTTTGGAGTTCAATTTAAGAAAGAGATTTAAAGAGGGTATCATAACACGTACAGAATAACTTCTGTTATATTTCTCCAAGGATTGATTTTTTATTTTTCAAAATATTATCTTGCATTCGATGTACTTCGCAGCCTTTTTAAGTCCTCCATTAGACTTTAATGACAGCTTGCATGAGGTAAATCTTCTTTGTAGATGTATGTTATTTATTTTTACGTAAACCTTGACAATTTTATTGCACTTTAATTTTGGGCAGTGTAATTTAATTTCACTGTGATGAGTGTTTAAACATAAACTTATTGACCTAATCCATTCGTTTGGATGCTTATTTATTACCTGTGATACAATATTGCCATTGGGTGCAGTTATTGTGCTTTTCATTAAGGTTACGGTTTTATGAAATATTTTCGCCTAAAATTTAGCATTGAATTTAAGTTATCATTTGTACTTGTACTTTTGAAAAATGAACTGAAAGTATGTTTCTGGACCCAATAAAATGCTTATGCCCACAGCTCCTACGGACATGAATAGTAAATTATGCAATCATAGGAACGGAAATAATTTTTCACTGACCATTCCTGCACTAAATTTTCAATGTAAGTTTGTACTTACGTTCACGTTTATGTATTTACAGCATGCTACAGTGAGCTTGTGTATCAGTATATATTTTTTATTTTTCAAATAGTAATATTTTAATTGTGGAACACTGTCATTTTTAGTGTTACTTATTTTGTGAGTTGCATGCTTTCCGTTACATAATTATATGCTTTCTATATCAATTTAAATTTTCGATCCCTAAGGATTAGCAACTCTTTTAGCAACCACGTGATCGTATCATTTGCTTGGGAATTTATCATGCCGGAAATCTTAGCTCATAAAATCATTTGCGGAGTTCAACAAGATAAATTCCATTGCCTATTGCCTTCGGCTTTGAAGAACATTATCTTGAAATAGGTGCGCATACGACAGAAATATTGCAAGCAGAAAACTTACCAATGTGAAGACGCCTGAAGCAGCTTTTGAATACCTTACATCTCAGAAAGACCCTTGGGAAATGTTCCTGACGCTTAGACGCAAAAAGGACTTTACTGCTGCCTGAACGGGCGTTAATGTCCCCAGATAATGCCCATCGATATCTCTCTTGACGCTTTTCGATGCTTTCAAAGTGTAAAAAACGAGCATCTGAGACGCTCCGGTAGAACGAGAAACGCCGGGATGTCGAGGAGTGGAACGGAAGAAGAGAGAGAAAGAACACGACGCGTTGGAGGGTCGGTCTTCGATGTGGGAGTGGTGCCCGCGGACTGCGCAGGTGGGGTGGTGCGGAGAGGGGACATGACGGCGGCACCTAGAAGTAATCTTCCTCGACCCTCGGGCCCAGCGGGGTCATCGGTCACAGCTCACCTCTCGGGCGCGATGGCAAATTAAATGACTGTTTCTCTCCAAGCACAAGTGCCATGGTGTCTGCATGCATGTGCAAGGCGCATGTGCACTATGACGCATGCATGCACAAAGCTAATGCGGTTAGAGATCCCCGTGTCACGTCAAGGGAGCGAAATCCCTCTCCCTTACCTCGAAGGCCCTTGGGGCAGTTCCACCGCGCCTACCTCAATAATGTCTGCCCCTCGCCCCCTTCTTTGCAGCTAGGCTTCATCCTCCCTCCCCATCACTGCAGAACCTCCGTTCCATTCCGGGCGTCCCATCTCTCGAAGGCATAACCCGCGGAGGGCATTCTTGCGGCACACCACTCGTAAAAGACTTCGGGCGCGAGATGGGAAGAGGGGATTGGTGAGAACGGACATTATTCTCTCCCTTTTTGCACCCCTTCCTACCCAACCTCATTCCCCCCGCCGACCTCAACGGGAGGGAAGGTTTTCCGTCGGAGAATAGTCAAGCTCGTCTCAAGAAGACAAGCCGATGGCCAATTCGCGGACCGCACGCGTTGAAATGTCGACCCGAAGGCACTGCACTAAAAGATCCTTCCTCCGCTGTACCTCTTTGGACGCGACGCTATCTTCTGGATGGAGCGTGAATGATTATGGATCCAGTGTCTGTGACGAGGAGGGTATATATTCGCCTCCATAATAAACGAGTACAAGAAGGAGATTTGTTCACATGCTTACCGAGTGTACAGACCTTCAGCGTGCGGCAAATGGGAAGCAGGAACCGCGATCTCTCCTGCACTATTTCCCCTCTTTCTCTTTATCTCGTTCCACCCCCCCCCCTCTCTCTCCCTCTTTGTCTCTCTCACTCTCACACGGTAGCCGCGAGGATATCGCTGAATCTCCGCATGCATAAGAGAAAGAGAAGGCTTTTTAAGGAAAGCCTGCCAGTTGCTTAGTGGCTAGAATGGCGTTTAAAGGGCTGATGAAGGTGGATGGAGATGGTTTATAAAGCGGTTTACACGAGCCGAGCTTTGATATCGTTTCGTAGAATAGGTGTTTATGGTGCTGTGAGGCACATAATTCATGTAAGTGAGACCGTGAGTTATGGCATCTTTGTTTAGGATAAGATAGAGACCGAGACATTTAGTAGGCTATTATATGGAGAAATGATATCTCCAGATCCTTTGGTCGTGCTAATCGTTTTTATATTACCCCTATGTATCAAATCAAATTATTTATTATTAATTTATGCAACGGCACCGCCCAGGTGAATAGTATCTTTCGTTGAGTGTACTTAAGTGCTTCAAATTGAAGTTTCTCTTATCAAAAACATTCAATAAGTGGGAATACACACTTTAGTTCTATTGTTGGGCTTCACAAAGCTCCAATTAACTAAGTTAAGAAGCAGATTAAATGTGCAACTGGCAGTTAGCTGAGAATTGGAGTACCTCAAGATTTATTGCGGTCGGAGGTACTTCACATCATTTTCACTGTAAATTTTAAAAGTTTCAACCATATTTCTTTACTTTTGGTGGGAACTTTTTGACCTCTCCCATCAATACTTACAATTAGTCAAATTTTCAAAGTAGTCGACCATTTACTGAGCGGAAAATAGTTTAGGTTTCATCAGTGAAAGATCGGCCGACCCCTTCAATAAGCCACTAGCTACTTCTCCGACAAGCTGATGAGTAATTTAGTCAAACTGATAACTGATTCTTTAACAGGAAATATTACACGTGATAGTGCATGACTTATCCATGGTAGGGACCAATTTTTTGGCGCAGCGATTGACTTTAGCTGAATGCAATGATTCTGTCAGGATTTTTAGACACCGTGTTCATTTACGTAGTGTGATTCAGAAAAAAATCATCGAAAGTAGAATTGCGCAATCAACATTCATAACTCTTACGTTTGAAAAATAGCAGTAAAAAGTCTTTTAAAGCAATAGATATTCAAAGGTAAACTCCCAATTACTTAATAGACCTTGCATGGGAAACAAATTTTATTCCAGCATCCCCTTTCAAATAATTCATGTATATAATAAAATGTTTCAATGCCAGTAATTAATGCCTTGAGAGTATTTTGATTGGTGACATAGATATTCGAAGATAATGATTAAAATTAATTTACCATATTCATTCTCGACAAATGTTTATATTATTTTTATTTCCTCTGAAAAATAGTTTTACTCAAGTTTAGCGAAAATCATCTCGCTGTCAAATTGTAATTGTTTAGTATTTTCTTTGTTTATTTATCTAAATCACGATTACCTATAATTCCTGCAGAAACAGGTTATTTAAAATCAGGTAATGGGCCAGAAATTAGCGCTGCTTTTAATTAAAATTCTTAAGGGAATTTTTTAGCGTCAGTATAGTGAAATTGCGAAAAAGATCTGGTCCAAATTTCATGGGTCACTTCTCAGTGATATTGAAGCGGCAAACTAAACAAAACTCAGGCTCAGATATGATAACCTCACCATGCAGTGAGCATAATAACTATTCCCATACCCTTAACACTCTGCTCCCTGCTTTCTATGTCAGAAAATAGACCTAAAAACGATCAAAGTTCACATTTCTACGTTACTTGGGAGGATTAGAGGAAAGGATAAAGGCCACTACTGTGGTCAGAGCGATGTCTTTTCCTCCCGCGAGCGCGATCTCTTCCGTGAGGCCTCAGCGACTAGGGCCATCCACCTTCCTTCTTCGCCGCCAAGGTAGAGATGGGAGAGAAGCTAGCTACAAGGCGGAGAAGGTCGTCGCTGCTATGAGTCGGCGTTTATCCCTCCCTCTCTCACTCCTTCCCCTTTCTACGGTGCATCCCGGGGGCAACGAGGCTTCCTCGAATGAGTGTGAGAATGAGGCGAAGAAAACGGAATTAAAACGGAGGGAGGATGGGTGGATAGATGAGCATTCCCAACCAGGCGGTGGCTAGTGAGAAATGACTGTGCAAGAACAGAGGTGTGGCGTGAGTTTAGTTAGCACCTATCTTAAATGGCTTGGTTATCTGTCCAAGGGGCGTCAGCCCTTTCCATAAATGCTTTGCTTCTCGTTTTAAAAGAATAGCGCAGATGAAATCAGGAAACTCCTCACGATACAAGTGCTGAGGCCGCTAAAAGAATATGAAGCCTTAAATAGTACCTATTGTAAATATATATAGATTTAATATGAAACTGAATGTCTTATCGTCGTTGAGATTTCGCCTGAAGCTGTCGGTGGAAAACAGATTCAATTGCCTCATTGGAAACATATCAGTTTGACTTAGAAATCTACAGTTATTAGTTGAAGTGGTCCTTTTTGGAAGATGTATTATCATTTACTGTGATGTATCAAATCCGTTAATACTGAAAGAACTTGGAAGCATCGGCTCGCCAGAGCTTGAAGAGGAGTAAACGTAGCCGTAGGCCGAGAATCGGGGATGATTTTGCTTATTCCTTAAAAGTCGCTTTGGGGGGAGGAAAAAAGCAAGGTTGTCTCTCACACAAGCTAGGGTCAAGCGGTGAGTGGTTTGGAAAAAATGGCTTGTAATAGAGGGGCTAGGGGAAAGGAGGGTGTAAATAGTTTGAGGAAAGGTGCTGGTCGCGAAGAGAGACCAAGCACACCATAACACATGCGTGCTCACGCACGCACACGCTCCGTTGTTTCTCCGAGACCTTTTGAACTCTTTCCTCGTCATATCCTTCCCCACGCCCATATTCAGCTCGTCCCTGAACGCATAGTTGTTTTTTTCTCCAGTATTCTGTGCCTTCACCTTGGCGCATGTATTTCGTCGAGTTGCAACATAGGTTGTTGAACTTGAATTGTACAACATTAGTTGTTTCTTACTCATGTTTTTTTTATCTTTTTGGCTGCCGTGATATTTCCGAAGCACATTCAAATTAGGAAACATTTGTAAAAACTTATATTTGATTAAGTTCAATAATTGCATCTCAGGATTTTAGAAAGATTGCTAGTATCCATCTTCACACTGCACTATTTTATCTTCGTTATGTTGTAATATGAAGGAATATAAAGACATAATTCCCATGTCGTAGATGATTATTTTTGTCAATTCAGTTCAAAACGAGAAATTTGATATTTTAAATATATTTCTTTGGCTGGACTATTGATTACAGCAAGGAATGTTCAAAAGTACTGTACTATAAACTATGTTTATATCATCAAGATAAGAGCTAGTGGAAATTCTTTCGAACAATTTTGCACTTTTATGGAAAATGAGAAAGATGAACGGTCAAAAGAAGGCGTCAAGCATTACCTCGCAATGTTTTACTTCATTTATGAAAACATTCGTGAACTTCTTGTTGAAAAGACGGGCATTAGATGAGCGTGTTACAGAAGAGTAAGAATTCATTTTTAACGTCACTGCATTTCCTTATGTTTCTCAAATGGCGTTTGAGGTAATGCACTCATTATTTTCCCCGTTGAAGTATTTAACAACATTTCATATTTTGCGGCCACTTTAACTCTTACAGAAGCGCTATAGTCTCTCTCCAGCTCTTTATTTTCTCTCTCTCCCCTTAACGTGGTATGATAGTGAGATGTAGGAGAATAGTTAAGACATTCGATGGTTTTCTCTGCCACCAGCATCCCTAAACAAATGTCCCAAGATTGCCCATTCCTGCGCCCACTCTTCTCATTTACTCTTTACCCAACTTTCTTCTATCCTTTCAGAGATCCGTGAGGTTCTCCAACTTCTTCAACTCATTTCAGCCCCTTCTTTGTCCATACTTCACTTCCCAGGTAACGTGACTTCTCCAACTCATTTCAGCCCCTTCTTTGTCCATACTTTACTTCCCAGGTAACGTGTTAGAGCCGGTTTCCTCTTCGCTTTTTGAGAATCTTCACCTCAGGCTGTGAAACAAACGCATATCCCTTAGTTATAACCCGACACTTTGCGGCAGCGAAATGGTCATAAGAGCGTTGATTTTCAGCTTACAGCCGCCCAAGTCCTTAGCCTAGGCGTGCGTAAGTTGGCTGCTCTAAAGAAGTTGAAAGACAAAGTAGCGAGGTAGTTTCTGCATCGAGAGGCTAAACTTAATGATTTTGTATTCCACCTTGTTTCCTTTTTGCTCCCACATTCCTCCCTCCGTATTTTGCCTTGAATCATTGCATTTTTTCCACGTACTCTTTTTTTATGCCAGAGGTTAAGCAGATGTAGGCCACATTCATCTCTAGACTAATAAAATATTGGAGACGAGACAATGCCGATTTTTAATTTATTCGTATAAAATATTGTTCATATTTTCAAGAGTGTAAAATGTTCAGTTCATCCTTTTAAGTTTTACTTGTTCCATTCTTGATTCAAAAAATGAATAGATTTGAACCTACCCTCAGTCATTTTACACAGATTTTAATTAAAACTACCCATATCATGGAAGCAGGAATGTATTATCAACGGTGAGAATGAAATATTTGTTGGAAGCTCATGTTACAGTATTGCGCGTCCCGTGTACTTTGGAGGCATGCATCGTTAATATCCGATGACGCATGAATCCCGGCATAATGAATAGCGATTTGCATTGTTTTTTTAATGCCACATATGTATCTGCATATCCTTAGTTTGGAATTTAGCCGTACTGATTGTGTTGTAGTAGAAGAAGATTTCAGTTTTATGTGCTCCTTTGGCAATTGCTATATCACACTATCTAATATAAGATCTTAATCTTAAGACAAACACTCGTAATTCATACCTAGCGTGGGATTTAAACCCGAGACCTTTGGTTTACACTCGTTAAGTACATTAATGACATTCGATGCATATAAATATGGCTTGCAATAGTTTCGGAAAACGCAACTCTAAGGAAACCTTATCAAAGTCAAAAAAGTTCTACCCGGTGAAGTTCGAAACTTTCAGACAAGGCATGCGTGGTAGGTAATCCTGCAACAGCCCACATACTAGATTTAGCTGGTTGAAAACTCATATAAGATTACCAGCTGCCCATTTTCTCCACCTGATTTTTGTTTCTGCGTCCATTTATTGCTTTTAGATCCATTTGATTATTTCTAATTCAGTGTTAGTACCTCAGAGAACAAAACATGTAGAAACGATTCCTGTATTATTCATGCTAGAATTTACAGCTATAAATCAATTTGAAGGCTTGACTTTCAAGTGGGAGCAAATTGCATTATTATTTATCAAACTCTCAACCGCTTAACATTGCAGGGCAAAATTCAAACTCAATTGTGGGTGTTATACGTAAAATATGAGATTATTAAAGAATCACCGCCCAAGACTTTTAATTTCATACTTATGCTATTCGTACTTCTCTATACCTGTTTAACTTTCCCTTAACTATCCTCAACTGCAGCCTCCCTCATATCCTTGTCACATTTACTCTGTCTCTACACTGACTACACTCTCACCGCACTCTCCTGCTTGCCGCCCACTGCTACATTGCCTCTCCTGAGCTCCCTCCCGTCATCCCGGGGCACCATAGTGCCATCTTCCACCCGTTGTCTCCAGCCTCCATCGCGTGCCTTCTAGGAAGTGGACAACCAAAGGGTTTTACTTCTCCCGGAGGAGGTCGGCGATGCCACCCTTGGATACCATGTCCAGACATTGTTACCGCGAGCCCATTAAGGCCTTTCTAAGGAAGCGACGGGCTGGGAAGAGAGGAAGACCGGGAACGGGAAGGAGATGGAGTGGGAATGGGGGTAGGGGATAGAGAGAATGGGGCATGAAGATAGCACGTAGCGTTACGGGGGGAGTGGCCTGCGCTCCCGTAGCCCTCCTCGGAAGGCCGTGGGATTGAGATGAGTCTGCGCTGATTAACGCCCAACTTGCGACTCCGGTCCCTATCCAGCCCCGACGAACGTTTTTCTTGCTCCTTCCCCGAGTTTTTTCCCTAATTTAGGATGGGAATCCGTCTTCTTTACGCTCTTTTCCTCGTGACGAATGCTTGGAGCAAAGAGGAAGGAACGGATAAAGGAAGAGAGATGAAGATAGTGAAAGAGTGAGATCTTTGAAAAGCGTCACACGTCCATCCCCATTTTTTTCTCCCTCCTCCTTACTTCCTCGCAGCTCTCTTCGTGCTCTCCTTGAAAACTCACGTATCCCCTTTTGTCCCTCTTCTATTCCATCTGCCACCACCACTTATCTGCTCCCCCTTTCTCCCTTTCTTACCGGAAAATTCTATTTCTCATGCATTCTTTCTGCTCCGTCTTCTCAGAGAGGGAGAAGATAGCGAGTCTGGCAGGTGAGGTGATTCGATCAGGACTCCCTTGAGGGAGCCACTTGTCTCGGCCGGGTGACTGCATTGGTAGGAAACTTTTGTCTTTTGTCCTTCGAACCTCTCTTTTATTCCTATCTCTCTTCCTTGACCAATTCCTTCTTCTCTTCCTATCTACCTTTCTATATTTGCTCTCATTTTTGGCTTTGATATATTCTTGTCAACAAACCCACCTCTTAGCACTCATGTTTTGGCATTTGGTGACTTTTTTTACCATCATCCTAGAGTTTCGCAGTAACTGTATCGCGGGGCGGGAGAGAAATTCTTTCCTTTACATTCCCATCCTTGCACCTTTCTTCCCGGTATAAAGCGCCTATTAGTGTGGAAATAGACTTGAAAACGCCCATGTACTATTTCGCGACAAAAGTATCTAAAAATGAATCTATCTAAGTATCAAGAAAAAAATTATTCTTATGCACAAACATGGAGGGGATGTTATTTGTTCATGAGTTCTTTTGTATTGAAAGAGTGGCATATTTTATCTATAATTGGTCCGGTGTAACAGGATGACAGTCACTACAGTCATTCCTCTGAAGTCTGATGTTGCACTTGTAGTAAATACCTACTCAAGCCATGGAAATCAGTTAATTTTGACCGAGCACACTCGTTATTTTTTTAGAGTCGTCAAATACCGCTATGCAATTGTTTTCGGCCACGATTTCAGTTGTGTATTGCGGTGCCAGTATTTTCCTATGTCCTTCGGATTGTTAAAGTACGTGTCTTTAATCGAAATTCAATAAAATAGCGATTTTTTTGAGGGAGGAACTATTCAAGAAGTATAGCTTTTTAACACAGCATATATGTCTCCAAAGCTATGTATTGGCCTTAAAGAGTGACAGAATAAAAATAAATGTTTTCCACAAGACCGCAATTTTTTATCACTCCTTTTTTCTCTGCAGTAAAACGCAACGTTACGGTCAAACTCTTATTACACGTGCAGCTATTACCTGGGTTTATGATTATTTGTGCCCAAGCTTACGCAACAATGGGAAGGTTCTGTCTCTCTATATCTCCTCCCTTCCCCATCGCTGACTTCTCCTCTGGCGTTCCCCTTTCCTCGTCCCTCGGTTGCCCCGCAGAGGGCAAACGCGGTGGCGTTGTTTCGGAACGGTTAGTTGGAACTCACGCCGCACTACTCTTGTGCGCGCTCATCATCGTAAATCCAAGAGACGTACGTGACTCCTTGCATCCTTTTTGGACGGCGAAGATATCCAACGGCACGGAAGAGAAATATACTCCCCATTTGCCTCCTCTACCTACCGCAATATCTTTCGGATTGAGAAAGATGCCTCAAAGGCTCCCGAGAAGATGGCCATTAAAAAAGAGGGGTGAATATGCCATTTAAGGAGTCACTATTTCCATGCCATTCTTTTATTTTCTTCTTCGGTTCCCAAGGACAGTTGTCGGTCCATTGTTATTGTATCGCGCTCATTTTTACGATCATCTGTCCCGTCCGGTGTCTGCTGGGCTTGAGCGTGTCTAAGATTGAAGAATGGATCCTTTTCAACGTCTGTTCTTTCGTCGAATGGATTTTTTAGCTGAGTTATTAGGTCCCACTGTGCTCGAACTGGAGCATCACCAAGAACTGCAAGCATTTCGTAATGTGACTGCCGGCAAAGATAAAACTATTATTATACGATGGAAAGGATAATAGTTTAAACGAATATGTTACTTTCGAGATTTCAGTTCGTGGAATGGGAGCTAAAGTCAATGAATGGAATTGATATATATATATATATGTTTGTGCTTCAAAAAACAAAGAAATAGAAATATTTACCTTTCACTTTCCTTTTCCTTAAATTATTCTATTCTTTAAGTATTTTTCTGGCTTGTCGATACTGATATGCAACTTTGTTGAAGAAAAAATATAGGTTCATATCTCAGTGATGCGTACTTATTTTTTCGGAGATGCATATACTTCCTTCTACCTTCTATAAAGATCCGTTACTCTGAAACTAAATAGAACAATGTGAACTATATTACCGGTTTTACGGAAAAATCAGTAAATTTATCTATGTGGTATTCATTAAATTCGGTCTCCAACTTCAAATATTCACCATATAATTAGCTGTCCTTTGGCCATTTACGTGCATCTTTTAGCCGATTTCTGACATTATTTATTGTTACTATTGCCGATCTACCAGTTAATGAAGGTTCAGATGGGCTAACTATTTATTACTATTTATCCTCCACATTGTCTTATACATGGTTCTTCATTATTTCCGTATATTTCCTAATTCTCATTATTCTATCCAAACAATCAGTTCTTTTCCCCCTTAACTCCGCTGGGTCAACATTCTTCCCTTTATTATGTGCCTCAAAACAATCTTGCCCCTATTAGCCGGGTCAACATTTTTTGTCTTCTACTTATTTCCTGTATCAACTGCCCTATCCTCCTCTACCATTCCTAACACTTCTTCGCGGCCTCTTTCTTTCCGACCATACTGAGAGCATTCCATTTTTCTCAATACCCGTATCTCAAAATCTCATTAATCATCATCTCTTCCCAAATTCCATGTTTTCTTTTGTTTATATTTTCCTTCAAATTTTTTCAGCGTTTTGGAAATTTTTAATACTTCATTTTTTACCAACAGAATTTGATCCGGTTTCTCGATATTTTATGAATAATTTCGTTGTGCTCTATAACATTCATTTCTTGTGGCCGCAACTTTTTAATACTTTCATTTAAATAAGGCAGAACTCGTAGTTTAATGGTCATGCTTTACCATTCCGCATGTTGCGTCGTGGCTAGTATTATTAAAATAAATATGTTGTGAAAGTATTTTTTTAATTGTTTCGTATAACAATTATTTACAGGTAGGTTTGGCAACTCTATATTTAATATGCAGGAAGAGAAATTTAACTTCAGTGACAGCCGGTTCAGTATCAAGAATAAGTTTCTAGGTTATGCCATACTGTGGCAACGCAGCCTTGTTTAGTCTCTTCACCGTCGAACCATCTTTTTAAGACTCGATGGAAGGAACGCGCGTCATCCATAAAAGCCGCATTTTCCCGTTTAGTGAAGTATTTGACGGTGATGACTTGCTTTCAGCCACTTAGGAGTGTGTATGCGAAAATACCATCGTCAATAGTCATATATGCGTCGCTAAGATAAGCCATGTGTCTTCCGAATGGTATATTACTAGTTGACCTTAAGAACCTGAGTAAAATTATACAGTGCGTAAGGCAAAGTGTTGCCAGAATGCTTTGGTGGTGTAGAATTAGTTATTCAAGTTGAGAATTTGACTAATATGTTGGACCTTCTTTTGCTTATTCATTCCACCATATCGCTGCTAAACCGTGTAAGCGGTGGCGGTGGGCGCGTGAGAAGGGCAAGCGAATAAATGCATGCACGAGGATTTATATGCAAATGTGTTTTTTTTTCTCTGTTAGAATTTTCATATAATCGGCAGTTCAGATAAAAGAGAAAGCAAAGTTACAATAATTTTCCTTCAGTAATCAGTTCTCAGTGCGTATCGCAAATTATGAACAATCGGGGCTGAAAACCCGAAATATGAATTTAGAAATTACTTACTATAATGTGTCACTAAAAATTCTGGTGTAGCTGTGAAAGGGGAATTAAATGTCACGCGTATTGGATTATATGAGAATGGCTGTATGCACAATCAAAGGGAGAAAAAAGTTCATAGGGAATAAAAGTTTACGGGAAAATCTGTTATAAAATCTTTCAAGCTCACTCCAAGCTATGCTTATTGGTTATTCTTATCTTACTCTAAATTATAATGAACTATGAAGTGAGGAAATTGTAAATAAAAAAGGTATTTCGATCAATAGTTTTCCACTGGTGTGCTTTCAGTTTTTTATTGTTTCTCCCTATAATTCATTAAATTTGAGACGTGTTCTAGATTAGTATGCGTAAAGTGGCATTTTTTTTGCTGCACTTCACCAATTTTTTCAACACATCCCATTCAAAGAGTCAGGAAATGAAGCGATAAAGCAAACTTATTATCATGGGTATTATATACTGCCCCAATAAAAACATTGAATAAGCGTGGCTCGTTACCTGACCATTTCCGAATAAAGTCACTCAAGCCCATCACCTAATTATACGATCTCATTTAACATATTATTGCCATTCAATAATCCATTATCGCTTATTTATTAGAGCTTGTTTTTATTATCTTACATCCCTTAACTCTCAAACATCATTGGATACCTTGGAGAAATTCTATTCTGTTAGAATCCATTTCTTTCGTTTGATGAGGAAATAAGGGGGATGAGAATGCGTGATGAGGAATTGTTTTATTTCCGCTAACTGCTTATTGAAGATGAGCGTGAAGTGGCTGTTTGCATTTTTGATCAATCACATATTCTTCTCTTAATCCGTATGATGAGGCCATATCAGAGTATCTTACCACATCTCTCCCGGACTATTTTGTGTAGCACGTACTCACGAAGAAATTGATGACTCTGACTCTTCAATGAAATTTTACGGATAATTTTAATGCTTGCCTACATTGCAAAAGTTGTAATTTTGTATGGAGTATTATTGTTTGAAACTCTCTTTTTCAAGAATCGTGAACTTTCAAATTTTTCAGGCGTGAGCCTTCTTTGGTTTTTGACAGCCTTTGATATCACTGGAGCATCTCTTCCAGAACCGAACGAATTATATCCATACGGAGATGAGCTTGAACATTGATTCGTGAGGGAAGTTATCCAACTCTGTGTACGTCTTCTTCCCCGTAGGACTTTTCTCTCAGTTTCCTCTTTTCTCCAACTTCCATGCCAGCTACTTGAGATAGGTCACGCTCCTGAGGATTCTATCCCACGATAGTTCAGCGGTGATGCTTACACGATGGTCCGTTTCCCACGTGCTTTGCGAGTGGGTTCATGTGTTGCTGATACCTCTCCCGCTGCCTCACTGTAAAGTCATTACTGTGGGAAGATTGATGAGTGGATGGACGAGGTAGGCCTCGAGTTCGTCCATCACGGTTCGAGCCCCTCTTTTCGTGGTCTTCCGCGAGCGGTAAAACATGCTGGGAAAGCGGGAGTTTTGCCCTTGAAAATTATGTATGCACTAGCAATAATAGCTAATATTATCGTTCTTTTCAGGCGATAAACTTTTGATATCATTGAACTCGTATACACACTAGTGGCTCTTCTAGCATTTTAGCCAGATGATGATACAACTAAGATGTATTTTAATTCCCATACGAGCTAAGCCACTAAGAAAACGCGAGTTGGCTAGAAAATTCATCAAGTTTTGGAATAGGACTCATGATTGTTCTACATCCCGAAATTTGTCACTAATATGCTGATTTTACAAACGACCTGTTATTTTGTAACACTTTAAAATATTTTTCGGCTTGCGCAACGCGTACAAGCTGAAGCTCGAAGACTACCGATTGACCATGTATTATTTGCTATGCCGATATATTATAGGCTTCTAAGAATGGGATGGGTTGCAATGTGAAAGTATGTGGCAATAATAAAATATTTCACCCGCTTCCCAGTGAAATACCTACTGTTTTTTAGCAAAGTGCTATTGTTATACTTCCTCACAAGTAATTTTAATTTCTTTTACAAAATGAATCTTGGTACCATAGAGCTATGATTTCACCCCAAATGAGACGGTCAAATCAGGTAGAACAATGCTATCAGTGTTGTCTTTCCATTAAGTTTGTATAAATTCATTTATATAACCGTATAGTAAGTTAAATTATGGTTACTCGTAGGAATATACCTGTTCACCATTTCATTACAATTATAACTAAATATTGTGTTGATACAGAGGTGAGCATTAGAGATTGCTTGGAATTTTTTTCACTTATTCACAGATTGAGATATTTATCAGTTCTTCGCAGTTCTAACGAGCCCTTATTGACCGATAACCCCGTTGGATACACTTGGTCCAGTCACGAAATTCGATGCAATCACCGTTGATCGAAGCAACGTGCGGTACTTCATTTTTTTCCTTTCGTGATTTTGTGTGGGCAACGGGCCGTGCAAAACGTTGTGATGATAAGGCTTTGGGGCACGGCCTTGAACTATCTTGCTGGACTTGAGATTAAAGGGTACCTGTGGGTTGAGGCAAGCGCTCGGAGACGTTCTGTGCCTAATGGGGGCGTTCACTCGGAACCAAAATCGTAATTAATACAGGAAATCGTTAAATGGAAACGAAAAATGAATTTTTGTGAAAAAATTAATCTTCTAACCTGAGCCATTCACTCATAAATCAAACATAAAAATAAGCAAAAGGTGACGCCCACCGAAGAAGCTGCTTTGAGACTTTACTACGTCATCCACCTACCTCCCGTCCTTGACTGCCATTACGGAAAGGGAAGGGAGGTGAGCGGGGGGGGGGGGGGGGGGGGGGGGGGGGGTTGGAAGGTCTGCTTGCACAGATCCTGTTGCAACCGTTTCCATTGGCAGATTCAGCTGTGTGTCCCCCATTATGATAATGCGAAGTAGCTTCACGGTCTCAGTTGTGATTGGACGAAGTGGATGACGTACTAAGTAGCATACACGCCCACTTTTCCGAAAGGGATAAAAACATCAGTTTTTCGCCGCTTGTAGGTATCTCGAGAACTAATCGACGGATCGAAAAACGGAAAAATATGGGTATTTTTACTGTACAAACTCTATCAGATTTGGCAATAAAAAATATGGTAAACGACCCCATTTAACCCATTGAAATCTATTATTTCAGTGGGTGACAGCTTTGGTTTTCAAGTCTGCCCCCGCACTTAAAGGCATTTCAGACAGGGAGGTTTGGAACAAGAGAAAGGAGGAAGGGTGGAGAGACACCGTCATTGGTATTAGCCTGCTCGGAACAAAAGGTGCCAAGCGGACCACAGCTTAGCGTCCTATCCGATGAACTGAGGACGAACCTTGAAGTGTTCTCCACGCAGCACTCAATCTAACCACTACACTAACCCAACCCCCGAGTATCGTGTTCATTTACTAGTACATACTTCCTCTCCTTTTCACTCCCTTTACTCTTCAGCGGGTATCAGTAAAACATTTATATGCTTTAGTGGACATAGAACGGACAGATAAATTCCTCCAATGTTTGATTAGAAGTAAAGTATCGTTTCAATACGTGAAGACTTCTGAGGTCATGTGTAAACTACTTATACAAACTTGGTATGAAGGCAAGTATATTATCTATGATCGAGACGACATTTAAACACACATTTCCAACCTAGCTTCGTCAGTTGGGCAAACGCTTGATCCAATCGTGCAAATATATTATAATTGAGTGTGGTTAAGTGTGACCGGTGGGCCTGGTTGCTGAGATCAAAGCTCAGAAAATACTGAGCCCAACGGCGTGTAAAACACATAGGGCATCACATCAGGACATGGGGGCTAGTTCCTTTTCCTGTGCTGATTGCGATTACCCAGAGATAAATCTGGTGATCAGTAAATAATTGGGCTTAGGTAGGTTTGACGTATCTTATGTCTCTTAGATTGAAGCTTGGGATCTTCGTTCAACTGCCCAAGAGATCTGAGATACCACATGTTCAGTCAGGTTTTAAAGTACTTAAATTGTTGGGGTTATATCGTACAGACTTAGCCTAATCCAATGCTAAACTTAATCCCAGGACAAACACAACATCAATGTCCTAGGCGGCAAACAAACCCGTAACATTGTGTTACTAGGCAGGCGCGTACCTACCAACCCGTGGCCAGCGTTCGATTTTATAGAAACATGTTGGGGCAACTGTTATCAGCTTAAAAAATGGTTTAGAATTGGCGGGAATGTAACTGCGCTCCATTTTTGCTGTGATCGGTTGATATCCATTGAAAATCGGTGGAAAGCCAGTCATGTCATTGCCTAACAGTCTCGTTGCATGCAATCCATAGGGCAGAAGTAGTGCCTTGGACGTTGAGCTAAGTATTGAACTTTATTCGGTTCCTTATCCCTATAGATTAGACAGAAATACCCAGCAGAAATGTTGTAAAAACTAAGTGTTAATTGTGCGCCGCAGAAAAGTTTATTTCTCACATTTTTGGCAGCTTTAGAATACGATTATTAACAAGACACAAATGAGAAGTGTAGATACTCAAGGTACCATCAGTTCAAGAATTGGTTTAGTGTATTTCTCCATTCACGTAATTACGCTCCGATTGCGTGCTTTCATATTTCATCGTATTCACGTCTGCCAGCATTTACTTCGTGTATATCATTTGAAGACCCTTTCAGTATCTCTCCTGGTCCAACGACTCTGGTTTAACTGTCTTCAGCAAGCTTGGTTTGCTCCTTCACCGACTCGGCAGAAGTATAATTCATTCCTGGCCGCACGTTTTTCCTCTCGTCCTTTTCAGATTACCCAAGTAATCTTAAACGGATTGCCTCAAGCCTATATTACACGCATATTGACTTGATTTAGAGCTCCTGGCTCGGTTTCAAGCACTCGGCCAATTTCCTGCACTAGGAAGTCAGATTGAGGTACATGGGAATTGCGTTGTTTAAACTGTACTAGAGTAATTCATATTTTTAAGAGTAAAATATTAACATTTAATTAATAATGTTTCCCTTGAAATGGAAAAATCAATCTATATGCATAAAACCATTACAGCACTTTTAACATTTATGTATTAGTAAAATAAAAAAAATTAAGCATGGGGTATGTATAGTGCCACAGTTCACGCAAATTATATTTTTTTATATCTTTCTTAATATTTTACTCTAGGTAGCTCAGGTGACCAAGGGTAATTTAAATTTGTAGTTTCAAGCAGAAATATTTTCATATTTTTTCGTAGAGTCTCAGGTTTGCAGTAATTGGCATGAAGGTTTTTATAAATTTATTTTTAAACTCTTCGGTAATATACCTCAGGTTACCAATATCTTGTATGCCTATCGACCGTTATGACTATTTGTTTTGAGCTTGTCAACTAATTTGTACCGGGTTGCAGACGGTTTTGCCTCATTGATTGAGACTAATCCCTGGGTATACCTGAGAGAGAATTGAATTACAAATAGTTTTGCAAGAGGCACTCAGCAAGATATAGGGAGTGCATGGATTGTAAAAAAGTATCTCTTGGGATGGGAGTAACATTCCTATTACGATCCTAATTCGAAATGGCCATTTTCCGAAGCGTAAACGTCTTAAAGTTGATGAGTTTTAATGGAGAAATGCGATGAGGAAGTCGGGAGATACGAAGCGGTAAGATTTTTGGAATGAGAAGGAGGGTATGGGGCAGTCGCGTCAATGGGGAGGTTGACGGCTTGAGCCTGGGTAGAGAAGAAGGGAGACTCGGGTTGAGAGGGCGGTGTAGGAGTTTGAGGGGCCGTGGAAGGTGGAATTGAGGTTGAAGTCGAGGAGGAAGGAGGTAGAAAGTTAGGAAAAAGAGGAAGGCGAATGAGTTTTGGAGTGGCGGGGAATGATTTTTTTTAGCTCCAGGACTAGCGGGTTGAAACGCGAGAAGGTTGCAAAGTGAGTGACGTAATGAGACGGCTGAGATCTTTATGTGTGAGGGAAGGAAGAGATGTAATCCCGAAGGCTGATGCCCGATGAATGAGGGACTTTTTGTGCTCGAGTGTTTGTGTGGTGTTTGACTTAAACGCTTTCATTAGAAAGACGCGGAAAGTGAGCTGTAAAAAAGGCCAAGAGAAAATGGGAGAAGCGTGGCCGGTGGGAAATAAATAGTCTTCGGAATATCTTCGTCGTTTTCAAATTAGCTTCAAGTTGTGACTTTTTCGGTTCCTGATTTTACTGCGGGACAAATCTTCATTTTGATGTGCCTCTTTCATATATATTGAAGCAAATGATTTATATAATGCTGTTTCCTTTTCGATAGTGTTACATGGTAATTGCTTACTTCGCTTTGTAGTCGAACGCATTTATTTCCTATGGATCCCAAGGCAATATTAGGAATATGGCAATGCACTTGTAAATGTTATCTACGCGTTAAGTTCTCGTCGTAGGATATCGAAACCGATGATAAAAGGGAGAGTGACGAAGGGATGCGACATAAGTATTACAAATTTTTAACTCATTTTTGACGGAATGGAGTTCATACATTTTGTGGCCTTGTCACACTTGAGTTTTAGTTAGTAGATTATTGTATTGTGATTGAAAAATCTAATAGTGGTTTAAAGGTCATTAAAACTACGCTTAAGCAAAACATTGGTAACGTTAAAGCTCCGGCAATTACGTTTTCATTAAAACTATAAAAACATTGGTAAAAAGTGAGTGATAAATGTTAAACATGTGCTATGTTTATACGATATAAGCTTGAGCTTAAATACTGTACTTTCTTTAAGGTAGAGTTGGTCCTCGTTCCTCATTTTTATTTTTTGTTTCAAAACTGATGCGGATTAACAAAAAATAACACTTGAAAAGAATGTTTTCTATATTATTGACAAAAACACTTATGCATATTAATCTGATGCGCATTTAATACTTTTTTCTCTGACTAACCGCGGGAGTTAATCACTTCAACTATTGTGAAAAACTTAAGACCATTGCAATATATTAGTTAATTTATTTGCTTCCCCTCATGTATCAAATTAATGAAAACATTGAGGTCATCTCCATACCATAGTGTAATGATTGATGCCATTCATAGTCTGTTTCCTAGAAAATATTGCACTCATGCGTAGAAATTCCCTCGCATAAAATAGTTCTTTTCACATATTTTAGAGCTACTACTTACTACCAGCAACGCGAGTTTCAATATCAGACTTCTATTCTGGTCTATAGTTTTTATAGTTTTCTTCGAAACATATAACTTGGAGCATAGCAAATTATTTAGCCGCAGTCGTATAGAAGATAAGAACCGTGCGTGGTGGGACAGTCGACGGGTCATCAAAAAGTTACTTTGATGTTAGGACCTAGAGATTAAAGTGATTGATCTGGCGAATGTAAATTCGTCAATACTGTAATGATATAGTCGAATTACTTACTCTGCACCACCTCGAAACTCAGCATATCTGCGCATCCGCATTCCCTCTCACGGAGTGAATATTTATCCGGGGAAACGTGCATGGCGCAAGGACGAATTCGGAAAGGGAGTGGGATGAGAGGGAAAGAGGGATGGATGCCTTAACTTGCTATCTGCCCGCTTGCAATCTTCATTGCAATTCGACCTTTCGAAATCCATCCTTCGCCCCTTTCTCATCCGCGCGCGGAATCTCACACACGCGTATGCAAGCCGGTACGTCCACCCTCGATGAAACTATTCCTCTGTGCAGCTACAAGTCTCTCGGAAAGTGAAAGGCAGAAACCATGATGGGGAGATTCCTCCCGCTCCTTCACGGTTAACTCCTCCTGATGCTGCTCCCCCATAAAGCTCGCCCAGTGCGCCATATCCGAAAGTCACCTACCTCACTTGGGAGTTGGGATGGATGGCGCGGCGAGTAGACGCTTCTTCCTAGCACGGCTATCCGTCTTATTGGGGTGAAAGCAGCAGGGAAATGTGGAGGGGAGGTTGAGCAGTGGATGGGTTCATTGTTCGACATCTGCCCTTTGAACGAGTCTCCTTTTCCTTTCCCATCCCCTTTTCTCTATTCCTTAATGCCCGTCGATAATCCCTGAGATTTTTACATGTTGGCGCTATATTTAATTCAAATTGGCGAACATAATTTGACTCTAACTTGCGTGAGCATTTGATGCCTTGAGTGTCCTATAAGGTTTATAAAATATTTTTCTCAAATAAAGCTAAGAAAATTACTTATATGTCTTCTCTATGCGCTGTAATATAATAAATAGCATATCTGCTTAGGTTATATGCATCTCATTGAATTGGTAAATCACTGAATTAGGTAATGTTGGAGGGAAAAAGAATGTTTAAGGCTCTCAGTGTCTTGGCAGACCATTGTGTATTAAAGGTAGAATAGCAAAGAACGGTATCTCTTTCGGTTGTATACTACTGCTCAAACTTGCTAGCCGCCGTGGCTGCGGGGTATATTCCTCACCTATCAATCTCAGAGTCGCAGGTTCGAATCCCGCCTGGGGATGATTTTCACTGCTTGGGGCATGGATGTTTGCGCTTGTGTAATTGTTATTAGTTGAAGTACCCGATATAAATACCACATGTGATTTTTTCGGGGCAATGATAAGTAAATAAATCATTCATAGATCTCAATGTATGGATCATGTCATCTCAATTACTGATGTAACTTCTAGAAATATTCATCATTAAATGCCTGAAATCTGTCTTAAGACTTTTGTGTAATGTAAGGTGTAATCTAAGTATCCACTTTGCACTTGCATTAATAAATACAGAGTTCATTTCTATTGTGGAAAAATGCGTCACGATTATTATTTTGGAATCAAACCAGATGGACAAAGTCATTTCAGGCAGTTGAGTGCCCAATAAACTGGGAAAAGTTTTATTCAATGCATTTTGAGTGTTTATTCTACACTACTGACGTTCTGTATTTGGATTAGACCATATTAATACGACGCGACTTTACATATGTATTTCTTGTTGCAATGAGAAGTCAACTGTTTTAGTAGAATGAGGATATGGGGATGAAAAGAATTGGCAATATAATGACAAAAGCGAAACGATTAAGGTACCGGAAAAGAGGGGTGGAGGATGAAAGGTAGCAAAGTCGAAAACAGTGCGGTGAAAATGGACGGGAGGCTGGAATAATACCCTCTTCCCCTCCCACCAACTCCATCCCCTCTCGTCTTACTGGCTGAAGGTATCCTGCTCGCTCCTCGCGAGAAAGGAAGCATTATTGTTTGCAATCTTCTCTCCTTTTCCTCGAAACCCACTTATTTCCCTCTCTGTCTCCCTCTCCAACCATCCCATCCCCCCTCCCTCTTTTTCCTTCCTTCCGCTCCCCTTGCCATCCCTTTGGAGATAAGGAACCAGCAGCGAGCAAACGGAGAAAAGGGTTGTGCGGGATGTTGGAGTGGAGAGGAAGAAGTCTGTGGAGGGTGAACGCAAAGGGGTGGCAGGAGGAGAGGAGGTTCGGACTGTCGAGGTGGTTCTGGCCGGGGGTAGGAGGAAAGCTTTGGTTGGGACAATGAGAGGGGGATTTAAGGTGGGTGACGGGGAAGGGTTGGAGTTTTGCGGAGGAGAGTCTTAAGCCTTAAAATACACAAAATCTCGACTTAAGATCTCTCCTTCCTCTCCTCCGCCACCTCCGTCTCAATCTTACGTTACTACTCTCCATCGTGTCCCTGCTTTGCGCCCTCTTGCCCCGCCTGCACCTATCCTTTCCCTTTTCTGGTTTGTCCTTTGTCTTTTGTCTCCGTCGTGTTCAAATGTAGCTTTCATGCAACCTTGGCCTGTTTCTAAAGCCCCTGTTGCCTATTCTTGATTTTTGATCTCCTGAGTATTTGTAGCGTAATTATTTCAGCACTTGCCGTAGGAAATTTTGGATGATTTATTGAAATGGATGCACTAGGATTTCATTAATTCCACTTGATCAAATAGGACTATTTTTTTACACTATTTCGGCATGCTCAGGTGGAATTAACCCCAGACCCAGATTTTTGAGTGCGTCCTGATTTCGTCCAATTTAAAATTGTGTACCCTACTAATTATTTAAATTCAATATTTCTGCTAATATATTTATTTATAGTAATATGTGGTCGATTTCAGAGTTTGCGTACAATAATTATCATCAGAAAAATATTCCATATAGTTTTCATTGGCGTCGAGATGTTCTAAACGTTTTCTCAGAATTGGTACAATTTCATTGATGACAGTTTTTCTTTTGTTTCAATCTTAGCTTTTTAAATTTGGCATGTTTCAAGAATATTTAAGTACACTTGACATTTTGCTGACAAACTTTCTAGCTTGATTTCAAAATATTGTAGAGGACTGAAGGTCTGTATTTGCAGCGCGCTGCGGCGGTTATGCAGCATATATATTATCAAAAATGATCTTGCAATCGGAGTGACGTTTCATCAACGGCGATTCCCTAAGGATCTCTTTTGTCCAGTAAGTTATATTTCGAGTTGAAAAAATGTTATTGGATAAGTCCTTGAGACGAATATTAACCTCTTGGCTTAGGTTGTGCACAATAAAGAATAGCACCTCTGAAAATATCTAATAATATTTTTCCAAGGTCATCATGTTTAAGTTCACTTAGTATGGCGTCCTAAATTGAAAAAGCATTTTCTTCTAATTTGCAATACAAAGAACATGAATTTCATAAATTAGAATCTCGTTTTTCAAGGAAAATTTCCAAATTACTAAATATCAGCATAATATTTGCTGGAGCTAGAAAAAGGGCTAGTTTTTTTGGGAGCTTTCATTTAAGTGTCAGACATTGAGACTTGCTTTGGATCTAGAGCAAGGAAAAAGATCATTTTGCTTGAGTTCTCAAATATTTAACACCCCAATATCTGATAAAGTGAATTTACATGGAATTCCCTCCATTTCTAACCATCTGACATCATTTATAGACACTTTTTCGCCTCACACCTCTTTACTGGCGGTATCAGAACTCATCTTTTCTCATTTTCTCAGCAGCACCTAGCCAAAGATTTCTTTGTCTCCCTCTCCCAGCAAAAGCATTCATATTGTGGGGGAGGGACCGTGTTTCACGGGTAGAAGGACTCTGCTTAGACACGATCCTCAGGAGAAATGCGGACGCGGAAAAAGTTGCAAGGGACGGGACACAACGCCCATCAGTAAACGAGATGCGCGGGCGTAACCGCGGGAACGGGCGACGTTGCTATGGAGACCTTTGCCCCACCCCCCCTCCTCGCCCCTACATCTTCCACTCGACCCTTTCCACTCCCCTCAGTCCCAATTCTCAATCCACCTCCTCCAATCGCCTTCCAATTTCCTTTTCACCAAACTCCCTCCTCCCCCATCAAATAATGCACGACCGATGATCAAATCGGTGAACGATGGGGCAAAGGATGAAATTCGGAGAGTGGAGAGGGAGGGAAGAAGGGGGTGTTACCCGCTCGTGGGCATGTGAGAGATTTGCGATTTGGTGGTTCTTTCTGCGGCATACACCACATCCTTGGAAATGTCAATCTGATTTCTCTTCCCCTTTCTGCCGAATCGGGAAGGTTAATGTGATTCTCGTCGAAAGTAGGTACCCTTTGGCTTTCCCAAAATACAAGGTCGATTAGATTTTGTAAATTTGGTCCCCAATTGATTGAGAAAGGATAAATTACCGGTCCCTGCATAACTCTGTGAATTAGATTGCTGTACCTAGATACTCATCTTTTAGCACGAGTTTATCTTAGACGAACTAATACCTTGTTCTATGTTAACACCCTTGTGTGTTCTCGTGGCTTTATTACTTTGATGTTGATTTGCCGTTACTTATTATTTTCTAGGTTAATAATTCATTTTTATCTTGAGAATTATAACGTCCTCTATAGTATTTTTTCATAGAACGGAGAGCGAGATAATAAATAACATTAAGGCTGCAAAGATGATAATCAATAATTATACCTACTTTTGCAGGAGTAGGGATTACAAGTTAATTTTAATCGTGAAGGTCTGATATCAGCGTTTTTGTGCCCTGGCATCCACAAAGCATTGCCCGTCATGATGCTGGCCGCAACGTACTTCATACTACTATATTCTTGCTTCCTCCGTGTTGCGTTTTTGTCGACGACACGAAAGGCTTAGGCCTGCACCGTAATATTGTAGCCTTAAGATGGAAATATTACTAGATCTGGAAAGCTGGAAAGAATCGAGGAGCCAGAAGCGTGGTTCATCCTGAGGAGGACAGTAGGGTGGAAAGGAATAGAGTGGAACGGCTCAGGGTAAAAGAGTAGACGAAGAAGATGGTGTCTCAGGAAGGAATTGTTTATGTGCTCTTGAAAGAGTACAGGAGGAATGGGGGTTGCTTGATGATGAAGGGAAAACCGGTAGGGTGGGATAGATGAGGGGGAGGAAAAGGATTATCCTATGGTGGTGGCAGAATAGTGTGGATAGTGGATAAAAGATACGTGTTCGTTGAGATTAATGGAGGAGGTCTGCTCGTCTCGTTAAGAGGCGCGGATTCAAAACCAAAGCCCTGTGCAGAGAAATAAGTAGCAGAATGTTAAATCTATGCACTTTATAATTGGCCGTGTCCAGTGTGGTGCAACTACTGTAGTCAGCCAAGGCCTTACTTATCCACGGTGATTATCGTATGCAATATTCAAATTAAAAAATTAAATACATTATATATTAAAAAATCGTTTTTATCGAGTGCTCATTTTAGTTTTTTCCTTTTGGTTTATTATATAATGAATTAACTGTGAGCATGTATCACTACAGAGCCTTGCTTGATAGTTTTCAAATGTCGGAAGAGAGTTTGTTGCCGGTCCTAGAAGCATTTTTGCTCTCACAAATATTTTTTACTTTGAAACTCAATCATAAAAACAGTGTTTTCCTTTGCTAAATAATTTTAAACCGTGTTTGCAATTAGCATGGCATTTGCATGAACATATGGAGGTGTCTTCACTGGTCTGCAAGAGAATCTCTGAATTTATTAAGTTACTGAACCGATATTATATACTGAACCGAAAGTTCCAATTTCATACGGAGCAAAATATATTACTGAGGAATTATCTCAATTTTATTACAAGTGGTATGGAATCACTTGATTTTTAAAATATATGCACAGAATATGAGTCGAGTGGTGCCTATAAGTCACATTTTCTTCTAAATCCAAAGTGAAGACCTCTTCCAACTAATCCATCACCCACCTTATTACAACCCACTCCATTGGAATGTAGCCCTTTCCACAAAATCCCTTCCTCTTCTCCAACTCCTTGACTTATTTTATTTTATAACTTCTGCCTTTATCTTGTCACTCATTTTCTACTTTCTTTCCGCTTTTCAAATGCAGGTCATCTGCCTGATTTCCACCTTACTAAATTCCAGTATCTCTCCCTTCACAATTTTTGTCATCTCCTTGAGACTCATCTCATGTTCTTTACCTTTTTGTCTTTATGCATTGTCTTTCTTTGATAAGCTTTATCAAAGTACGAGTGTTTATTGTTGGCATTTCGGTAATTCTTATCTCCTTTTATATGGTTATATCACATGAGGCCTTCCGGATTAATTTCTGTATTAATCCCCGGGTTTATATATTTTCCCTTAGCCTTACATGATGTTAGACGTTCATTGATTTTGCAGTGTAGCCAGATCTTATTCACTGTAATACTCAAATTTAATATCGCGACAAGTTAGAGAGCTACCACTATCAACTCATCTCAAAATCAAAATAGGGAACAATCTAGACGATCGGTTCTATGAACTGTCATGTTTCCGGGTGACTAAAGAGCAAATTTTAATAATATTTACATCTAGAACACATAATCATGGCATAAAGCACTAATTGAGGATCATTCAATGCTGCCGATTTTTAAAAGGGATTTGCAGTGGAGTTATCTGCTAATAAATAGGTACCTATATTTTCTGGGATAGACGAATTGTTTCTTCACGTGTATTTTACTCTTCAGAGAATAATATTGCATTGATGTTTTTGAATCTAAAGCACATTAAGGATCGCACCTATTTCAATTTTTGTCCAAATGTTTCGGAGAGTTAAAAAATAAACAAGGATACTCTGTTCTGCAATTAACGTTCTTGTCAACTAATAGTTTGCCTATTATCCTTTTCGTAACCTAAAGTTTCGATAACATCTAGAGTAACTTCATGTATACCGGAACCAATGCTTTACGTTACTCACACAGTAAGAGATTGGGAGTAAGTAGTAGGTTTTAACTATTCTCTTTATATAAAACATTGTTGCAATGGAGAAAAGGCTAGATATTTTTTTATTTTAGTTGCCCAATCTTGGACGTTTCTGAACCTTTCTCGAGTTACTGGTAGACAAGAAAGTGCAGTAGTTGTCACTGTCGGCATCTTTTGCTCAACGTCCTTCTCAATGAAATTGCAATTTCCATTGAGAAAATAATTCCATACGTTGTTTATTATCCAATTTTAACCTTCTTGGAGAAGTTAAAACAATATATTGATATCGCATCCCTTTTTTAACAATTCGTATCCGTTTTGCATAGTTCCTAGCGCAATGGTAGCAGAAAAGTCATTGCAAATCGGGAGAAGTATCAACCCCACCAAACACCCGAGGAAGAAATTATATTATGTCTATACTAAGGAGCACATATAATATGAATTAATAATTTAAAATTCATATTCCATACTACGTTGATTTATATAGATATGTAATTTTTGTTGGTACTTAACTTTTTACATTGTCTCACATTAGAGATGGTGATGAGGAGTTCTTTCCTGCCTCATGTATGTGTGTATTTTATCCTGATACGATTTCAAGGACTGGTTTTCATCTTGTATCCACCGTTATTTAAACTACCCATTTTTATTATATTTATTGAAATTATACATGTGAAAATATAGTTAGCAATAACGATTAGTGATAAATTTTCACCCGCAGTTTTTAGCGTTACGCGACTGTCTTGGAAATTAACACTATTATATTGTATACTTATTATAGGATTCTAAGTCATTTAAAGAACTCAAATCAATGTTTTTGCTGACTATGTATTCTTTCCATTGTATTTATCAATTTATAATTGAAATACTTAGCCTGATTTGGTGGTGATCCATTATATGCCAGTAAATTGATCAAATTCGTCCATCCGTAAGTGGCTGCCTTTCAAACAGCATACTTCTCATCTCCGTCTTTCATCAGATTATTAATTCGTGGGAATGACTGAAAAGTATCCTCTTTGTTGTAGCTGTATGCTACCTGGTGCTGAAATCCGCCAATCGACTTCGTGCATTGATTGATCCGTTCCACACTATATCTCCCGCACGAAACCTCTCATCACCTCGTACACCACCGTATCCCGATCTGAAAACCGTACCAAATACCCGAACTAATATAAGGTCGAGAAACCACTCGCCAAATGGACCACCGCAAACTCTCAAGCGGGAGAAGCTGTCCTCCTCCCGCCTCCTTGATCTTAGGAACAATGAAGATCCTGTCTAGTGCCAGCCCCTTCTGCCCCCTCTCCTGAGGGCAAACGGAAAAAAAGAGAGCCATCCTTATGAGCTTATCTTGCTTAGCGGGCCCGGGAAGGAACATCATCCCTCCCAAGCGGCTTGGAATCGTGACCCGGTGAAGAGGCCCTTCGCAGAGTGGGAGGAGAACGGCTCGGAGAAAGTTGCGGAAGCTACGAAAGAGCGATTAGAAAAAATTGAAAATAAAAAATTTGAAATGAAAATCTCTTTTAAAAAAATAGAAATCTCCATTGCTTCCTCCGAAGTCAAGTTGGCTCCGGTATCACTCGCCCTGTGTCCCTCAAATTCTTGTCCTGGTCCTACGAAGAACACAAGATAGGATATAATGTATGCTCTACGTATGATGTTCGTGTTCTAGGTGAAATCTGGAGAATATCTGGGAGCTTTAATTACACATTTCATAAGGATGCCCATAATTTATATTAATAAGGATGCCCTTAATTTATATTAATGTACAGGTTTTTCACAAAACCTAAGCCATTTTATTCTTGGTAATGATAGAGAATGGAATTTGGCCTTACATTTGAGATTGTAGAATAAATTAAATGTAAATAAATGTAAAAAGACAATGAAGAGAATGAGGTAAGGCATGAATAGAGGAGAAAAGGGCTCAAACACTATTATTTTTTTTACTTCAAGTTGAAAACCAACAGACTTTTGTTTTGGAAATGAATCTACATTGAGACTGCTATAATGCAAAAGTAATCAGAAAAACGTTTGAAAACTACTTTCATGACCTTATGGCTGGAAAGTAGTTCTTATTTAGCAACTTCCTGCATGTTAAAAGAGGCATATATTTGAAATAAAGCGTGTGGCTGGCAATCAAACGTAGCCTGGAGAGTCGGGAGGGGAACGAGGGCATACCAAACTGCAAGAAAGCTTCGAGTGTCGATTTTTATGTGAAGAGGGAGTTAGGATGTGGAGAGGAGGCGACACCCCGCGGACTAGAAGACAGGAATGCTTAACGCGACCGAACTTAATTATCCAACTTGAGGTAACTCTTAAGTGGAAGGTGGGGAGGGACTTACAGACGAGAGAGAAGCAAGGGAAAGGGGCTAAAGAGGTGGTGGGCAGGGAGAGGGGGGATAATGTGTTTTTGAGGGTGCCTTCGGAATAAGTGGAAACAAAGCTGCCACGCGGTGGATGGTGAGGCAAAGTGGAATACAGGATAAAGGATTTGGGCCAAGAAGGTAATCCGTTAAGGGAGGGAACGTGAATTTCGAGTTGACGAGAGGCGGGAAGTGTCGTGTTTGAGTTTCTTCGTGATGAAAGGTTGATTAGATTTCGGAAGACTAGCAAAATCTTAGGTTGAATTTTTTTTGCAAATGGATCTCATTTATTGTGATCCTAGGACCTTAATGTGGCCTTATTAGACCGATATTTATGATGTAATAAGACGCATGGTATGCGCAGTTAAACTGAATTTTTTTCATTATTTTCCCAATTAGAACTTAGCCTAACAGGCTCAAGGATATTTAATGATATCTCCGTCAGCAATATTATTTTAAAAGGTACAGTTTTCCCATAGCTACCGAGGGAATTCACTTTGGAGACTTGATTTTTTCATCGATCAGGCTTCATAATATCCTTTCCCATTAACTGGTTTTCTTAATATTACCTGCGTGATCTCATATTTGTCATCAAAGTCAGAAGGTAGTACACTTAAATTTTCGGTGCTTCAACGGCTAAATTAATATCGAATCATCTAACCTGGTATCTAAATCGTAAGATAAACATAATATTCATGCCCTGGGCATGATTAGGACATAATCTTTGGTTAAACAGGCCGGTAGCTACCATTCTGATCTCTGCAGCCAATGATAAAATAATACCGTTAGTTACATTCTGTAACGTATAAATTATTTCTCATATTATTTTGAGTGAACTGCATCGCGGAAATACGTTAATGTTATAAAATATTTACGTCGGTCATTATAGGTGCCACACAGACTTTCGCTAGGTTATAGGCGATCTATCGTATGCATTGACTCTTTCTTCCATGTTCAGTGATTATGGTTGGCTCAACGCTCCAAAAATCTTTACCACTTCTACTCAAATATTTCTCTGCACCATTTAGGCATTCATATTCGTTCTCCTTGAGGTGAGAGAGATACATGTAGGATAAGGAGAGGATAAGGTAGATAGGTAGGATAAATGATACTTGGGTAAGTAAAAAACATATTATTCAAGTAACAGCCTTTACTTGAAATAAGTGGTCGAAGTGCGCTACTAAATTTTCTACCTCTTAATAGCATATGATTTTCCATTACTAACTAGAGGGCTGCTGGTGGAGCAGACTCCAGCATTTCATACTGCCGAAGCATTCCACCCTCAATATCGCTTCCCTTCCCTCGCCCACAAGGTCTCTTCTCTCCCTCATGAAGCGAACCTTTCTGGGTTTACTTTGAGGAAGTTTCCCTGTTAAATTTCGGCTCGGGGATCCTCCTCCCATGCCGTGCAGTCTTCTTCCATTCCCCCTCTTCCTCTGATGTAGGAAAGTTTCTTTCAAACTCTCCCTTCCAAGTGTGTTTGAAATTTGGTGCCCGTTTGTTTTTTGTCATTTTCTCGGGTGATGAAAGGACTACTTCCGGGGACACTTGTTGCATGGAATATTAATTGCTCTTTTTCATTTCCCGACCATTTACCCTCCTTTATTTCGGCTTTTTGCGTCAGTTACCGCAATTAAAATATTTTATATGCATCACCAAATTTTTTAAATGTAATTTAACGCCTTTTCACAACGCCGAATTCGTCACAAAGTTATATGTTAACTGTAAACAGTTGTAGTAGGTGTGAAACGATATATTTTCTAATCACGGAGAATTCTGTTAGCAATTTTCGGTCCTTAACAGTGCTAGTAGCATATGTCATTGGTTATGGTGGGCTCCTCTGGTTAGAACGTATTCATATTACCTCACAGAGGGAAATACAAATATAACACAAAGATAGCCACGAGAATGTTTTCAAACTAATGCAGGACTCAATTTAAAAATTAAAATTAAAGAAATGCTAAACAGTTTTAGAAGAGAAATTCCTCTGGAATAACTCTTATTGTAGCCATATTTATCTCAGCTCTCATAAAATCCTTGTTCTTTCGCTATTCATTTCGTTCTTATACAAAAGGTATCGCGTGATATGTAAAAATAGAACTATCCAATCAATGCTTAGTATATAACTGTGTGCTGTCGATAAGCGTCAGAAATATCGGTAACCTTGTAATCTAAAAAATGCAGCACCCACTTTCCCTGTCAAAATCCTGAAATAGTAACAAACGAGATAAAAACGGTTGCGTAGAAGCATTTGACGGAGGCTGCAGCTCCAGTGACCAACTGACGCTGGAAAACTACCGTTATCCGTCGAAAATACGTAAAAATACCCGAAGGACGAAGCGTAGGAAGGTGTAGAGAAGAATCCATCGATCATTCCCGTTGAATAGTCCTGCTTTTTTCGTACCATTTCCCATCTCCTTTTTTTACGCACCGTCTGCTCAGTCCTTCGGTGTGCACGGCGCCAAACGGCCGCTTTAAGTGTGTAAGGGAGACGAGCGGGAGTGAATTCGCGCTCCCCCTTTCCCCTCCCCAAACGGCATCGCAATTGTGAATGCCGCAGACTGGCGCGTTCCTTCATCGCCTCCCATTCCTTCAAGACTGGGCATCGTTTACGTAGTCCGTCTGAGGCGGTAGGCCTTGCTGCGGGGGACGCTTGAGGGGGAGTGGTGTCGGAGAGCAGAAGGGGCCAGTTAAGCGGACATAATAGGCGTGTAGCCCCGGGGTGGGGACACCGGTCGCCCCCACACACAATCGCCCTCTCCTCCAAATCCTCCCGATTTTTTCGACGGGTCCCTTCAATGGATGATGGCCGAGCCGGCCGGCTCCGATGGTTTTTACGTGGGAGGGAGGTTCGTGGGGATAAACGAGGGCGGTGGGATGAGGACGGAAGGTAAGGCGAAACGATAATAAGGAAAAAAATCGAACCCGAGGGTCCGTTTTCGCGAAGACCCCTCCGTGCTCAATTTTTTAGGTTCCGGGAGGGGGATGTTTTTACACCGACGCCAGAGCTTGGGGAGACCACCCGTTATCCCCATTCCTCCGCATCTCTTCGCTAGACTAGGAACCCGACTTTAGGGGGCCTTTGCTTCAATTATCCACGGTATCCTATATTTTCGGGGGGAAAGAAGAAACCAGCGGGTCGGGAAGTTTGAGGGAAGAGGTTGTTCTCTTTTACGCCTGGGCTCGGTCTACGCAGCTTTTTACTTTATTCCACACCCGCCCTCTCCTTAAGGAAATCTACCTAAAATAACGTCTATCCCCTTTCTCCTCACCACGGCTGATCGATCTCCGTTCTCCTTCCTGCTAGCCATTCCGAATTCGGTTCCGCTTAACTGGATTCCGTGGCCTTGGATGGACATGGATAAAATCGACAGTACTAACAGTGGAACGATTCGTTTACAAAAGGCTTTTTGGTGAAGCCTAACTCAGCTTGTGGAAATTCCATTCAAATAAATCAGCTGCTACGCTTCCGAAATTTGTTCAAGGCTGTGGTCAGCGAATAATGCAACATGAAAAATCCTGTAAAATTGAATATACCTTTCATGTAGTACTTTTTCACCTCTGGATCCAGAATAAAACATGAACATACCTTTTTAATGCCTTCTGTAACTATCCTCAATGGGTATGTTATAGAGAGTTAACTCTCGGCATTAATAATATGAGGTATAATTTCAAAAGCGTGTTTAATTTGAAACATACCATCATATTCTGACAAAATTGTTAAATTTCTTTATTTCGCTTTAAAATTTCTATTCCTCGTAGTTTTAGCTACTTATGGGTAGGCCATCATTTTTAAATTTTTCAAGCGACGCGTATGGAAGGAGTACAACTGTGTGGATGCACTTGTGGATGAACATGCGCCCTCATGTAAGGAATTGTTCTTTACTTGAAGGTAATTTTAACTTTTTAGATGATACTGTTTGATTTCATTGATAACATAATCCCTGGTGAGTTTAAATTCCTACCAGTGAACATATATCAGCTATTCAAAATTTTACGGGCGGAAACCCTAAAAATAATAAAATCATCCAACATTAACACGATACTTTTTGCTAAAATTTTTAGAAAGGATACAGTTGCAAACTTCAATTATGCTACTGCATTTAAACCTGGAAAGCAGCAAAGTGGAGCTGACAGTGACAAACACATAGTAAAATACTAATCTTAGTGTTTCATTCATGAATTGCTGCTACATTGTCAGAATTGGTGGAGCTATAATTCGTTAGGAAAACTTTAAACCTTGATTTATTTTGCAGATTAAATAAGGGAATATTAATTAAAACTCATTTTATTTCTATCATTCCTTACTCCTTCTCTAGTTAATCATGACTTTGACTTAATTCGAGTAACTGTCATAACACCATTTAATTTCAAGAAATGCCTTTTATGTTTCTTTAAGCTTTTCCATGCTGTTTTCACGATCAGACACTCCAAGTTGCGCAATTTATTTTCCCGTTCAAATTATTCTAAACAGTGTGTCTGAAAAAAACATATTAATAATGCAACGTTAGTTCTTAATGCAAACATAGTTATAGCGGTGACATGTAACATTTTCACGTACGTCTATTTTTCTCGTCACATATTATTCTCGCTGGGCTATTTTTCTCGTCAGTAACCATACTGCTATAGAGCTTCATACAGTAATTCATTGACGAACAGGAAATATACTTAAACGTATTATACTTATCCATGTCACTCGCCATAAATTAGCAAGAGGTATTAATTTATGTTACGTTAAGTAGCTTTTCATAGGCATAAAACTTGTAAATAAAAGTATTTCTCCGATCGGTGGAGAATGTAAGGGCGGTTTGAGCTCGACTATAACATCTAAGCATAATTTCTTTAGATGATTTACGACCCTCAATTTGTAGAGTTGTCTTAAATCGTTATGTAATGAGTTCATGGAGATATTAAATAATTCAAAGAATTTGAAACTTTCTAAGCAGTTTAAAGAACCCATTTGAAATTTCTCAATTTTGACTACCCTAAAGCATTGCTAGTAGTGGAAGGGGGAACAATTTTGTGAAGCATTGATGACTCTTACTTGTAGCTACATAAATATTTCCATATGAGTCCATACTTTTGCAATCAGAGACCGCTAATGTTAACTTATTCTTAATGAAATCTAAATAGGTAGATTAAAATTCTTTTTAATCTTTATTATGTTTTTAAGTGAATATATATTTGTACCAGCTATTCGTGGAGCTCATACCCTCTTAGCACGTGGCCTCTCCTTAAAATATGTAAAATTTAGCAGTACTTCTCCCTCCGATCTCGTTATTTTTACCTTGTATTTCTGTCTTTCTGTCCCTCACAGTCTTCTTACTAGTTCTTTCCCTTTCATCATCTATCCTTCCCCTTCTGACACGTTTTCCTTCCTATTCCATCGCCTCATACCTCTCTCCTCGAGCCTTCCCCTTTTCCTTTCCGTTCCGCGAGCTGTTTTGTGTTCACCGTGTCCACCCTAAAAATCTGTCTGTCACCCATCCATCGTTAGGCAATGCCTCGTCATCCTTAGGTCACTCAAGTCCGCTCCTCTTGTTTACTCCGGCTAGGATACGCATTCTCGACCGACAGAGCGCTTGTCCTGGGGGTGGAGGACGGACGGGAAGAAGGATGGAGGGAATTGGGTGGAACGGACCGCGGTGGAGGGATTGGAAGAAAGAAAGAAGATTATTATTGCTGATGCGGGAAGAAAGGAGAATGGTCCAAGGCGGCGGGAAAGACGACGAGCCCAAAGAAAACCCAGGGAGGTTATGACATTATGCGTGTCCAGGGCAACCAGTGGGCCTTTTCACTACTTTTACTTTTTAGATTCCCGGTTACATATATTTTTAGGGGATTTTTTTTTCGTTTTCAGGTACAACTTACGTCACAAAAGAAAAGTTTCAGCGTTAACCTGCATAGGATAAATCTTACAACGGCACAGCCCAAGTAAGGTACCCCACACCTCCAGCTGGCCCCAATTATTGAGTCACTGTTTTGTCGAACAATAGTCTTATCACTTAGCGGAGGACAATTTTTATCTTTAGTGTAATCGCACCATCATTCTCATACAAAAATAACGACACTTGGTTAAGAAGGGTTGGCTTGCATTTCAATTCTCGTTATTAATGAATATATCATTGAAATTTCTGCTTTTTGTTCATGGATTAGTAAAATTAGAATATTTATAATTGATTAAATTACTATACTACTGAGCACATAGTGTTGAGTTGCAAAAGTGTTGCTGAATACATTTAGCTGCTTCTGCATATTCTAATGATATTATTTTTTACTCCAGGAAGCCAGTAATTTCTAATGCATATTCGATTAAAAACTTGAAACCCGATCTTTGAGCTTCGTGCTAACTTGATTATTTATGTAATTAAGAGCTCCTACCTGATATGGTTAACGTATTTTCTGCCAGAAGTAAATCATTTTCTATTGGATGCATTATACATTCCGTGCTAAGGATTAGAAACAATTCTTCACCATCACTCCTATCGGTCATCGGACCGATCGGATCGGAATCAACCCTTCGGATGTCTTCTTAGAGGAGAATTTTAAAGAGTAGTTTTAAACTCTGTAACTCTCGGCTAACCTCTCCACATTAGCATGATTTATTTATTAACCCCTCAGTATTTGCACCACTCATCTCATTTGACCTTCCTCTGTTATACTTCCCGTTCACGTCCTCTTCGACGCCTATCTTCATGAGACCTCCATGTCTCATAATGTTTCTGAAACCTTTCTGCCGTTGCCTTTTCTGATTTTGTCTAAGATTTCTTTCATTATAAATAAACTCTTTTCAAAAGAAATAGATAGCTATTCGATTTGTTTGCTTTTCTTTCCTGTTCTGTAATGATCCCTTTGATAAATATCCTGTTACCACTTTACTTTTCCACTTATGCATCTTCAACATATCGCCACCGTAAAGTAGAAAGATCTAGATTTTCTTTCTCACGATGGTATTCTTTACGTCCAAGCTGGTGTATCCAATCAGTTCTTCTTCTGGTAATAGACCATCCTCCTTTGAGCATCTTCACTGATAAGTTTTTTCTTTCTTCGCTCAATGCAGTTTAATCTGCTACCCACAAATATATACTCTTCAATATCTTTAAGCTTTTCTTTCTTGTGTTTAAAATTGCTCCCTTTATGGCCTCTATTGCGCCTACGCCATATTAATTTACTTGCTCCAATTAACCTTCTGGTGATATCTCCATAACATATTTTCTAAAATTAACTAGTTGTACAAGATTTACAAAAAAGTACCAAGGTCGGGGGATGGGAAGGAGTTTCTCAGTCATCATTTGAACTCCGTGACTCACCCACTTATCGCAGGCGCAAATTGTAGCAATTTTCATGGACGTGGATACTTGAGATCAACGAAATGAAATATTTTTTACTCGACCTGTGGGGAAACGGCGGGACACCAAGAGAATAACAGTTGCTCTTTTCGCCCGTCATTATGTACCCTCTGAACTTTTTTTCTGAGGGCGAGTCGGTCCGAGTGGTCACGGGCATCGGAAGCTTTTGAGCTTGCGACTGTGATCGCGTGACACCGTACGCACGTGAGTTTCTGCCCCTGTGAGGTCGGAGGCCGCGGAATCATCTTAAAAGGTCCCGGTTGCTTTCTGGTCCTTGCTTTCTCTCCCTTTTCTTCCGGTCCGCTTTTTCTTTTCCACTCAAAGGGAATGTCTGGGGGATGTTGGCGTGGACTCAGTGTGAGGCATGTTCAGTGTACCCTTCCCTACGATCCGTCTGTCTCTCTCACCCACGTCATTTCTCACCATTATTTTTCCCTATGGAGGTAAAATACGAACGAAGCATGTGGAGTGCAGTTGGGGGAAGTTGGCTGGATACCAGGGAAGCTCTGTCCTCGAGGTGTCTCTTTGGAGGAGTCGGAGATAAGAGCGTTCGAGGTAGGGGTATTGTAAGGAAATCTTCCACCTCCTGACCGTCCACCCTTTCTAGAGCACCATCCATCATGTGCGAATGACAGGTCAACGTCCTCCCCAGAAGCGGCTGACCACCTCAGAGCAGATCGTTTTGACCTCTATCATCTACCCACCTTCCTCCCTCCCCTCTTCACCACTTCTGGACCCCAACTTCCACGATCCCCACTCTCTCCCTCACTTCTCTGCTTCAATGTCTGCTATATTTCCTGAACTGTATGTTCTATTCCCGCGCTGCTCTTTTAAGGTTATGTGGTTTCGTGTACGTTGCTTACTTGCAGGCATACCGATGACCTTTACAGTCAAATGGCAGTTTTGCCTCTCCCGCTCGCTCATGAAGCACCGCGTGTGGAAGACGTGCCGCTTATATCATTTCATGGCTTTTGATATTCCTGTGATTGAAGAGAATGCTGAATACGCATTCTTGTTGAGCGCTAAATAACCACAGTGTTAGTACTTATAAAATCATATCGATTTCTCCTAAAATGTATAGTTAGTGATTCTGTATTGTGAAATATATTACTGGCAAGTATCTACTAATTAATAATTTGAAGAAGAAGCAGCGAGAGTGTTGAATGGATTAAGCGAAATGTTAGCCCATGTATCTATTCGTATTTTGTGATGAACCAGGTGTATATATCCAACGTATTATTGAGCCAATAAATCAGGGTCACTTAACCTGAACCTTTTTCATTAGCTATAGTTACTCTCTCTTTCATAGTCTTTGCATTTCAATCGCAGTATGAATATATTTCACATTACATTGAGGAACCATTGTTAGCATTAAAAGGCGATATTCTTTCATTTTTTCCACCTAAATATGCCTGACTTTTTAGTACTAATAATGCTATTACGATTGATTATGAAATAAAATACTTGCTGCAACAGGAATATACATATTCCGGGTCTCTTAAATTGAGTTCTTCAAAGCTAAGTGCAGCATTACGAATATAATCTATAATAAATTATAAGATATATCTTTGAACTCACTAGTAACTCATTTAGAGAAATAATGCTATTATTACAGAAATGGTAGGGATGAGATGCCAAATGTTATTGAAGTCGAAGAAGTTAAATATACATTTTGAGCTTTATAGTGGAGGTTTCCCTTGAAGATCCTAGTGGTATTTTTTTATTCCTCCCTATATATAGTAATGAATTATGGCCTCGGGATCTGGCTCACATCCAAGCTGACCCTACGCACAGAAAAAAAGCGAGATTTTTCGCGTTAAGTAATCATTTTTAGGATGCCTCCGTCCCATCCGGCTGTGGACGAAAGATAGGCTGACCTACCGGACTCTATTTTGGAATTTTGCCTGATATCCGGCGTGGGGGGCGAGTACTTTAGACTTAATGGCGCGACGTGAATGAAGGAAAGAGCCTCCCTGTATTCGCCCGCGAGAGCGCGGGAAGGAGCGGGAAGAGAATGAAGGGAGAACGAAAACACAGGAAATGGATTGAAATATGGGAAAATTTTATGAAAGATACCATTGAGGTTTTATTTCTTCCCTCTACTCAAAATATTTCAAAACTAAATGCGCCAACAAATTATTTGATGATATAATATAAAAAAATCATAATAACACCATTTACTCATATTTAAAACTGAGTTTCGCTTAAAATAAAGATGAGCTTCTTTATTATTTATTCAAATATTGAACAAAAGAATTTCAGAGCTGAGTTACTATTAGTGAAAAGAAGGGTTTTTATGTCAGCTACTTTCTGAAGATTTAGGTAAAATGTCATGGGTTACAAATCGTTCTTGTAATCAAAGTGATTTATTGGTTTTACTTACTTTTGCATTTACGGTAAAAATATTTTCCATTCGCTATTTTTTTTAGTTACTCCTAAGTGTTCCATTGGTTAGGGAATATTTGATGAAGTATCCTACTCTGCCTTGTCATGGTTTATATGAGGACATCATAAATGTCTTCCTTGAAGCATCGCAATTCAAAATATTCTACCAGATTTCAGTTTTAGAGAACCGTTTTGACATACGTGTTTCCTTCATCATAAGAAGACCACCGGTGTCATTAAATATCTCCGTTGAAAACGTTGAGATGGAAGTGCCACAGAAAAATCTTTTCCGTAATCCAGGGATTCAAGATACTCCGACTTAACGATCTCCGAAGATATTGATAGCACTAAATGGTTTTCAATTCTTGATCGGGAGCAATCAAAAGTAGTCCCCATTATTCGAGGTCGATATTTTTAGTGTCATTATCCCTAAATTGTTTTATAATTTCTACTACTTGTATCTGCTTTCATTTTTTAATGTGGTGAGTAGTATATTTGTTGACAAAAAATTCACAGTTAATATGTCCCCTTGAATTGCACATGGATTATCCTTGAATAATTTTCCGTTGAACATACATATCAGTAATAAAATGTCCTATTTGCCGTTTGATTCCCTTGGCAGATTGTCATACATGCTTAGAAAATGAAGGCTGTTCGGGTGCTCCACCGGGTCAAATCCTCCATCGCTGCCGACGTTTCAAGGAACGAGTCGTTCCCCATCCTCAGGGCTAAATGATGCTGAATGAGCCATGATCCTCAGGGCTCATTCAGCCCTGAGGATGGGGAACGACTCGTTCCATGAAACGTCGGCAGCGATGGAGGATTTGACCCAGTGGAGCACCCGAACAGCCTTCACTTCCAGGGTACGCCGGGAAAGCCTGCGATCTTTTTTCATGCTTAGAAAAATTAAATTACAAAAATTCGGTTGCATTCACTTGAACCAGGGTCATGTAAGGGGGAACCTTTTGGAAGAAAAAGTCAATGAATGGAGCCAGGTAAGGCTCAAGTTTTTTTTTCCTGATGTCCGGTTAGCGATGGAATGAGGAGTTAGTTTTTGACATTTTGGATAAAATAACGTAGCGGGGTAATAATAAATACAGGTTCATTGATGGGGAATCCTAATGATAACGTAACCTTTCTGGGCATCACTCATATGAAATGTGAGTTGGCAGCTACCAAAGCGGCTGGGGGGAGGACCTCATTTTCTTTTTTCCTGTGCACTCTTTCTATCCGCCACACTCACAGACTTAATCCTACTCTCTCTCTCTTTCTTCCACTCGCGGCACTCCTTCCTTCCACCCATTCCAATCCCTTCATAAGAGGGGGGAGAGAGGGATATTTGCGTGGTTATCCCATAAGGGAGAGAGAGACTGCAACCCCATCTACCTTTCTCTCCGTCGGTCCGTTGCCTCTATGATGGAGGGCGGCCGCCGACCAAGAGACGGATTATATATGTGAAGCGCCACCTGCGTTGGGGGAGATACCGAAGCTGGACTTGGGCCAGCGGGAAAAAAGGGGACCGTTTGCGACGGCAGGAGTGGTTGGGAGGTGGGTTGGTCAGTAGAAGAGAAACACACTTCCACCGAGTGGAGGGACAAGATGGACGACCGACCACGTGTATAATATTTTTTTCCTCCCCAACGCTTGCGCCCTCCCCTCGTCCCATCAAAGTATTTCGTGCGTTGCGAAGTGGGTGTTGGCTAAGGAGGAGTTTTATTGGGTGTATGGCCGGGATGTCAAGTTTTCCGGGGATTCTATATCGCTTCGAGATGAGTTCCTTTCGTTTAGAATTTAAATATGTCTTGCATCCTCTCAGACGGGTGATATGCGGTGCTTTGATATGAGTCGGTTCTCACCACTTCCCGTTGCTCTCTGAGTACATCTACGTTAATGAGCTCTTAAGCTCACTCCCAGATCTATTTCTCGGTACTTTTCATCATTTTAGATGTTTACGGGAGCTTTCATGCGAGTTTCCCTGTTACTTCTCATTGCACTTGTCTAATGCAGTGCTTGATTGATGTACCTTGAACGCTTAAGGTGAAGTTGACACATTTAGAGGACAATTTTAGATAATGTATCTTTTATATATTTACTTATTTTGCAATGGGTTTTCAAACTCAAGAAACCATTGAAGTCATATCGAATTAAGTTTTACGGAAAATAACTTTTCACCGACCCTCACATGCCTTAGCAATGCATTCAGGTCATGTGCCAAGTTAATCGTTGTCAAGGTCTTGTGGAGCTTGTAAAATACGTATAAGGAAGCTCACTTTATTTCTTAGGACAGCATGAAGCACATTCAACACTATATAAAATTTCTCATGTAACCGGGTAGCAATAGGTGTGAGCATACCGTGTAAATATTACTTTTAAGTTTCTATAAATATTACGGAAAGCATCATCAAGATCATTCTTCTGCCATAATTATTTAATTTTTACTCTCACTAATTTAATCCTAACACGTATCGTCAGCATTATCACATGAACATTTTATTCTTCGCCTTCCAAAATCTCGCGGTTCATACTCAATGTTTAAAAAAGTGGTTACTCGCATTTGACAGTGAATGGTTTGGGCGATCGTTGGCATCGGAGGCAAAGGAGTTTAACGTTTTAAATAATGATAAAAACAAATGATTTAGGCAAAACATTACAATCGTATCAAGATTAGCATTACAAATCGTCATATAGAATATAGTCATGATCGCAAATTTCAAGAAGAATAGCAGAAAGGACTACACCTTTCTTCATTCTTCATCAGATGAGACTATAATTAATGGTGTATTGTTTAAGGGACGCTTGCTGCCCAGTCTGTGAATATAGTGAAGCAGGCCCGTTCTGCGTCCAGGCGTGCGGTCTTCTTAAAATATTTGGCACCCCTCTTTGCCCGCGTGATCCAAAGGGCGTCGGAAATTGTGCGTCTGTGTTTGTAGGGGGCAGTGTCAGGGAAGAAGACGGAATAGGAATGAGAGAGAGACGAGGTGAAGAAGGGGTGTGAAAAAGGGGGAAGAAGGGCTTCATTCGAGTTTTGTTTTGGTCGTCCCCTTTGGCAGACGTCCTCGGAGATTATTCCGGAGCGACTCGACGAGGGACGGGAATTTCTCGAGGGTGGAAGAGTCCGAATGTAGCGAAAAAAATAGCCACAGACTTAGGAGAGCGTCATGGGTTATCTGAGATTTACGCGTGATGGACACGACTCTCAAAGACTTTTTTTTATTGCTGACTTTAGTCATTTTCGCGGCTGGTTTCGACTTTTTCATCACGAACGTGCCCATTTCTTCGAATTTTGCCGGATTCGCTGCGGTGTTTTATTTGGCTACCCCTGCTTTGTTGTCAGAAAATGTTATTTTCAGTACCCTTTGGATTAATTTCTTACAAGTTACTTTCTACAGCAAAAATGGCTGTGTATTGGCATTAGGAAGTATGTTTTCTTATTCTGAATCATTCTTCTAAATTACTTAACGTGGACTTTGAGTATAATTTCAAAATATAATGAGAAGATTCATTGCTAGTTCACGAGGGAATGTACCTTGCATTGGTTCCATTCTTTAATATTGCTGTTTGAATTAAATTTGCGATAAAAAATCATAGGCCACAGAATTTTACGATAATATGTTTCTTAATACTGGAGAATTTCATCTATAATAATTGAAAAGTATATTCTGCTGAAGTGTTATAATTTGAATTAAAAATTATTTATTGTTGTGAATCGACAAGAAATCGATTTCTACTACCGTAGTTTCCAAAACAATTACCCTTTGATCCTCTTCAGTATTTCCCGTGTTAAGATTCATAAATATTCATTACTGTCTCACTGAGGCACAGGGATACCTTCTGCATAAAGAAATGAGACATCATAAATCAGAATATTACGGTAAATCATTTTCTTACATCTCAGTCATATATCCGGTGTATAAGCGATATAATGTGGATTGGAGGGATGCAGCAACAGAATTTCATGTTGTAAATGACTAAAATGTTGCTTAGAGTAAGCTTTTGCTTGAAGCAACATGCTCATTATTCCAAATATTAAATCCAATCCTTCGTTTCATTTAATACTTTTTTATCTTCATTATCATTAAAATCAACTAGGGTTTTCGCCAGAACGCTTTGTGCATTCACTGCTTCCTGCCAAGTATTTGTGTGTATTTTATTTTTTATACACATATGCTACTACTTTCTCTTAAGTCCTTTAATTTAATGTTTCAAATGTACCTTTCAACGGCTTGTGTATTTCACCTAACTCTGCAACAGAGATAGCTTTCCTCTTACGCTCTGAGCAGAAGAACCAAGAAGGATTCTAGAGAGAAAAGACAAAGGGGGAAGTAGGTGTGTTCGAAAGCAGGGAGTGGAAGGAGAGAGCGTCCCTGCTTGGTCTTCCCATCTGGTATCTTCTCTTTCCCGGCTAAAATTGTGACCAAGGAGTTCTTTAAGGATGCCGAGCATAGGAAGAGATTCCGCGCTTCCTGTTCTTCAAGATTAACGATCCGTTAGTCGGTCCATTCTCTTAATCCGCCCTGTCCCCCCACTCTTCCCTTCCTTCGCCCACCCGCCGTTCGCTAGTTGCTTGGCTTGAAGGAGGCGGAGGGAGAGGGGTTAGTTGGGCGACGGCGGAGGGTGAAATCCTCATAAAGTCGTTAAAACTGTCTCAATTCTTCATTTCCACGGCCAGCGTCCCTCCCCCTCGAGGCACGTCACCCTCCGGATCCTCTCTCTTTCGCAGCGGGGTGAGAGAGGATGAACGCCTCCTTTTTGTTATCCCCCGAGTTGTTTCAACCTCATTCTCCCTTTGGCCGTCTTACCTTTCCTCTTACTCTTCCTCATGTTGTTCTTTACACGCTTTTGCATTCGTTTTCCCATTTTCTTATTCGAGCCACGAAAAGGTGCAAAGTATCAAACAATTTTGTCCTCCGCAATTATCTATCTATCCTACTGGACAAATACTATTTCGTAGGTGGACTCCGTAGATGCTTATGCCCCTTAGAAGTGGATTCAACATAGCTACTACACGAGTGTATTAGTCACATAACAACAAAATGCGCGAGGAAGATATTTCGTATCGGCAAGCGTTAACATGAGATATAAAGGATATGGCTGAGAGGGAAGGAGAGAAGCCCGGCGTAGGTATTAGTCAAGTCCAACACTGCTGGTTGTTCAAATTTCAATCTGCCAGATGGATTTTTTCTCAAATGTTGCTAGCATATTGTTTTTCACGCATGTGCCTTAACATTCATCTTGTTGAATCCCACTCTTCCTACCCTAATCACGGAGGGGTAAATAAGTTGTCGACTCAGACTTTCTCTGAATATGCCTCCAATTCCGAATTTTAATGCACATATTTCCACCGATGTATCGACTCTTCTTACATTCGTTCCGTAATGTTTAACAACTCCCATTTAGTTGTGCCCTGTTCTCTCTAAATCATTTCGTTTATATTGTTGCATTAAATATTTCGACTAACTTGAAGCTGGAAGGAAAATGACACAGGCGAAAATTTACCTGTTGATGTGAATAAGAAAAATCAAACCTGAACTGTCATTTATCGTATTTTTTGCTGAAGTATGAAGTTTTTTCGTACCTTTTTATATTTAAATCTCATTTTTCCGGCCCTCATCTCACACACTCGTCCATCTTCGTTGTGGAGTCTCCAAGTTTTCGTTCCGTTTCATTGAATGAGTCCCACTAAGAGCACCTCGCATATTATTTTATAACTCATCGTCGAACATCTGGCTTAGCCCATGGGTTATTCCTAAACAAAAGGTATTAAGATTGGAGTTGCGTTTCCCCTTATTTACCGTGTCATTAAAATGTGTAGCAATAAGCAGAAGCAATTACTATTATAAATCATACCTTTGAACATCACCCATGATAAATGTAGAAGAATATTTCATAATTCATTTCAAATTTTTGTCTAAGCCCAGTATTTTCTATCTGTTAATTGAATGAGAAATCAAGGTCAATATTTTCTCTGGTGGGCAAAAAATGCGAAGACTAAGAAAAAATTAAAGGTACAAGACATTTTTACGCATAAAATTTAGCCATAAAAACGGTCGTTGAATATTATTCCGGTAACACGCAATTAAAACGATACTTAGAATTTCATACATATGTCGCTGCTATGCTTTATGCGTCATATCACTCTAAATACACTCAAATTTGTGTCTTAATTTCCTATAAAAGAGAAGAAAAATATAATTCAAAAATTTCATTCACATTGAAATGAATGCGCTTTCTCTTAGTTCGAAAATACACTCGGTAACACACACTGCAACCTCGTGTTGACCCAACGTCGACACCCGTTGGGGGAAACCCAGCCTGCACGACACCATGGTTGTAAATAGAACACGCTGCAGCTTTCAAAACAGCGTGAGGATGCTGAGGATTACTGAGAAATCGATTACGTTGTTTTTGAAAATTTCAAAGGAAGATGTATTGCGCTATGCTTGGAAGTGTAGAAGTTTCCCTCGTCGGATACAAGGAATTAGTAGCGCTTTCTCCTGTCACTAGCCTCAAAAAGAGCAGAGAGTCATCGCTACTGTATTAAATTAAGTTCACATAAAAAAGTATGTATTATTTCATGAAAACCTTGTGTCACAAACAAATCATTCTGCAGAACTGTCAATCCGATTTTTAGACACCAAACATATAGAAGTAATGGCTGATGGTATCATATACCTTTATTTTTGTCAGCCTTAACGTATTTTTAGCTACATTCACTCCCGTATGATTAATTCATCACCGCATATTATCCCAAGAATAAATTTTATTCACCGAGGTAGTCAGGTTGGAACCACCTTTCTTTGGTGGACTAAATCAAGATGGATGTTGTGTGTTTCTAAGGATAAAAACCCTACGCCAGATGGTGTGATATTATGTTTGTAAATTTTGGAGCTCCTAAAACCGAAGACTAATAATAGTGCTCATTGCAACAATTCTGATCAAACAACCTCGTTGAATGACCTCCTTATATTGAGATTGACGCTGACATCTGAGTTCTGTTTGTGAAAATCAAAGTGTTTCTAATATAATTGAATTTTCATTCGACATCCTTTTCGCCGATTGAATAGTTTTAAGCGAAGAGATATTAAGATGAAGGGGTATTTAAACTGCCATGAGAATCTATCTAGAAGAATCTCTGGTGGTAATATTATATTTTTTATTGTGCTACAATTGCTTAGCTTGCATAATGCCATATCAAATCAACATTAAAATAATGAAGAACCCAACAGCCTTGTTCCAGGTGGCATTCTACAAATTGCGAGGGCAGAGCGCTTCCAACATTCCCACCGCCAGAAAACCTGATTGCTAGTGAAATGGCTATTTCTTAATCCATTTTATTTTGGTAATGGATTTAACTGCGAACCTTACTACTAACCCTCAGTATTAATTTTAAGCATTAAAATGTTATTTTGTCGTTAAAAATACCAAGTGGCATTATTTCATTAGTTTTTTTCCAAATAATTCCATTCAAGACTAAGGGTATGAGCCTGGAGAAGAGGCACCAAGTTGGAATCAGATTGCTTTTGATTGCCATGAAAAAATATTATGCATAGAGAAATTGCCATTTTCGTTGGGTACGATCGTGTCTATTTCATTCCATTTTGCCAGCGTACATCAAATCAAGTGTGTAATCATGTCATGGAGCTTTGGTCGTAAAATGCACAGTTGTTTCCTTGTTATTCTATTCTGTCGTGTTCAACTTCACATCCATGTTTTTACCATGAGTGTTACTTGAAATTATATTTTCCGCATTATTTATCAGATTTTATGCATGTTTTTCTACAAAACGCAGAAATGCCATTTAAACCGAATGTTTCTGCCATTTAAAGCACAAGAATTCAAAACTATAAGAGGAAGATGAACTACGTTCTCTTAAAGGGAACAATTTCTTTATTCCCTTGGGTTTATTTTCGCAGGCCACCCGCGTTTTTGCCTTTAATTTTGGACTATTGGTCTTAAGTGAAGATGCTCAACGAATTATCACCGTCCTTGGCGTGAGTGAGTGTCAACGGAGGTTTTGCGGTGGTGGAATTTTGAGTGGGAGCAGGTTGGTAATACTTGCTGGTTTTCGGCGTTCCCTAAGGGAAAGAGAGGGTGATGTTAAGGAGTAGCGAGCGTTATGAAGTACCAAGGCGTGGGGGAGGTGGCGCTGAGATTCCCGACCACCCCCTTTCTCCCATTCACCCTCTCCTTCCCCTGGGCAGCGGCCAACACGTACTCCTCGCCGCTGTGCTTTACTGCCGGACGCACCTGTGGCCATGTCCCCAATCTTTGCCTGCTTTTCGTCGCTCCTATTAAAATCGTGGTCTTCCCTCTCCCCTCCATTTTTCCTTTCTCTCTCCCCCTTCTCATCTCCCTCCGCTTCCGACCTCCTCCGTCCGCTCACTCTCGCCCTGCCGCTCCACCTCCCCCACCAGCGGGAATTATTCCGTTCCGCCGCGGATCCGTTCTGGACTGCACTCAGGCCTTTTCGTATAAAGTTATGGAGAAGGCGGCCACGGTGGGGTGAAGATTAACGTGCGTATCCATCATGTTTATGCCCGCTAATGCACCATGATCCCCGTCGAAGAATCACTCGCTGCCAAACTCCGCGTCTCTCGGACTGGACTTTTTCTTCTTGCACGCACCGCCATGCCAAATTTTCGTCCCCTACAATAAATCTCCTCCCTTGATTCCTTTGAAAACCATGGAGCACGAATTCCAAGAGTATGGCCGTTGGGAATGAGAGTTCGTCCAGCTTGGTAAACTGCGGCAATGTTCCTCGCGGGTGACGCAGGGGTTTGTTATGCCCAAAGTACAAACTTAAAACGTTATGGCTAAGTTTCATGTGATTTAAATACTTTTCAATTAATTTGTACACTCACGTGATATATTCACCACCGAATTATTATGATGTAAAGCGATAATAGTTTCCAGCGAGGTTATCGTATCATTCGTCACAAAAACAGAATTACCCGCGTTATTTTCATCCTTGAGTTTGATCAATTTGCATAGTTTAACTACGGATTGAATTACTCTGTACCTTAAGTAGTGTGAGCGTCAATTCTGCCAAGTTCAGTAATCTATTCGTCTGTTATTATCTATATCATTACAGTAATCATGGGGCTTCAAAAACTTAATTATATGTAGCCCTGCTATTATTCTAGATTATGGATCATTTGCGATAGATGTTTTAAGCAGATTTCCTACTTTGGTCACAAAAACTTTTGTTGGGGTATGTATTTTTGCGGCCATGGAATGCCTGAACTTTGTTATCTTCCTCTCTGTAAGTGGATAAGTTCATATTCCTAACCGTAACTCAGTAATCAGCTGAACCGGGTTAGTTGCAGGCATAGGCCAAGACAAGTGCGCAGTATGATTACCTTAAGGAATCATCATTCAGAAATAATGCTGTAAGCCTAATTTTCATCTTGTTTTTCCCTTCTAAAAAGTACGTACCAGTCCATGGCTGACATCATTCTTGCTTTCTGAACGGAAAACCACATTCAAATATCAACCGTTTGAAAGAGACAATGCATGCCAATTATTTGATGGCTGTAGTAAAACGTAAGTAGCTGTGCCATTTCACTGTGATTAAAAGGCTTAACCGAGCCAATTCTGTTAGTCTGGATCATCGTTCTTGTCCCCTCTTTCCTCGAGCTGCTCTAATGGTCTCTCTCGGCCACTTGTGCCCTCTCTTCAAAACTCGCTTATCCGAACATCTTCCATCATTTTTCATCTTGTCCAATTCCGTCCCTTGAGTGTCCATCTTATTTTTCATCTTATTCTCTTTCTTTCCTTTTTCGCCTATCGGAAGTAAATCCCTGCCCTTCATCCTTTTGCCCCTGATTGCCAACGTCATTCAATCCTCTCGAGTGCACCAATGACACAGAGGTGGTTTTCTCATTCACTATCCCATGGATTTTGAGAAAAAGTGATCGAAAATCAAATCTGTTCCCCACTTCGTCAAAGTTTTGATAATTTGTTTCGTACAAGAAACCACTCTTTTCTAATTCACTTCGAAATTTTGATTTTTGAAGTCAATTCATAGTGCTTATTGCGTAGCGTATTGAATGTACTGTAGATATATCACAATAATATTTTGTATTAGTTGCTCGAATGGCTATTTTTTACGCACAAGTTATATCATTTTTCATATCTTTCCTTTATTATTATTTTAGACACATGACAGGATATTTAAACTTATTTTCAATTATTTTTATATTAATTATTAAAGTCTCGCTCTATGATAATTATACCTATATTTGAATAGCATTTCTGAGGGTAGGCCTTTGAAGTTAGCAAAAACGCCTTTGTATCTATACGTTGCTGGATGAAATTTTAAAGTACTGCGGTGGAATTTTGGAGTTCAACAGTTTAAATATCATAGCAGATTGGTTTCAAGGTCCTGCAAGATTATTATTCATTAATTGCCATTTTAAATACGTAATTTTCAATTAATAATTTGATCTAGCTATTGGCGTGGGTTTTGGATTGTTTAAGTCCAACTGTCTACACGATCTAAACTCAAACAAAAACTCCAAACCAACCTGGCTTCTTAGTCAGGGTTCGGTCAGTCAAATTATTGGACTTAATTATGCCAAACAATTTAACTTCGGTTGAGTTCCTTAATGACAATATGAGAAATCAACTAATTATTTAAAATGATACATAGTTTGAGTGTAGTTTTTCACTGTATTTAGGGAAAAGATATTGATGAATTACTGTTTGAATGGTCTAGAAATCTAAGCATTCATACACTAATTAAGCATTGTATGAGATGATCGTATATTTCTACTATATATAATCATCACATAAGCCGCAAGCTTATATGAGAACTATAGGAACGCAAATTCTGTAACTTTAATCAAACCGATCAATTGGGTATGGTTTGTAAAATTTTCCTGTATGCTACTTGAGAAAGATCCTCAAATATATTCTCTTTTATTTTCTTACAGGTGAGTGCTACGCCGTTTTGCCTCCTGGTATTATGTAAGTATGTATATTTTGTGACATACACAAGTGTTAGATTCTCGGTATTTGCTTATGACTTATTTACTACTGTATTATTCACTGAAAAATGTTACTATTATTACTTTATTTAATTACTAAGTTGATATGGCAGTATCATATACATTCAAACCGTTTTCACGTCTGAGTACTTTTACCCTTTAAAGTCCACCTCTTCTCCCACCAATAAAACCATTGCGTACTTAGTTAGGATTAGTTCCATAAGATATGGAGGAAGAGTTCTCGGGTCCTAATTGGGCCACCTCCCGCAGCGAGAATGAATGGATTATCGGCAAAACATTTCCATGATTTCATTAGAAAAGAAGTCTTTTTATAAATGTTCTTTGATACAAATATCTTTTCATAATAAGTCAACGTTTAAATGCATTGACTTACAATTAGCCATGTTGATAATTGTTTTATACTCTATTTTTACGATGATTCATCGCATTTATTTTAGAAAAAATATGTATGTACATACATACATGTATACATACACCCATAATGCCCATTTCCCCAATCCTAATTCACCATTATCTCAAAGGTTTCTCCACACTCGTAAATACGTAGGTCTGCTGCCATTGCACCACAGAGGTTTGAAGTGGATACAGTAATATTTAGGTATATAGGTAAAGTCTTAAAATTCTGCGAAAAAATCCTACTCTTCAGCTTTTACGTGGTCCTTTGTTGGGTGTATTATTAGTATTTTTCCAGCATACAGTCAAGATAACGACATTACTGTTGGTGTTATACACTATGAAAAAAGCAATATTGATGAAATAATTTTTTGCCCTATTCTTTGGCATTTCAATTATTCATTCACCCAACGTTCAGCGTGACCATGGGTTGATACTTTTTTATGAATGAAGATTTTTTTGGGAGAATTTTGTCAATGTGCAGGACCTTCGATTAAACTTGCAAAGGATAATTCTCAGTTGTTCTTCCTTCTCTGACTTTCTCTGACCTTAGATACAAATCACTAACGAATGTTTAAATATTAAGCATAACTTAGTTCATCTCTTCGTTGAGAATTTATTAGTCTCGATAATATAGCAGAATATATTGACGAAATAAATTAAATTGTCATTTTTCCATTACGTTATGTTGTTTGATTATTTTCAGACTTTTTCTTTAAAAAACAAAGGTGAAGAACTTCTAATGGAATGGGAATGTTTTAATGCATGCCAAGTTAGATCATAACAGCCGTGTCGTAAACCAAAACATCTGCCTATGCTATAAAAAAACATTTTATGTCCGCATTTACTAATGGAAGGTCAGTAATATTACTCACATTTATTGTAAGATTTTTGGTAGAGTCTCTGCCATAATTAATTCATCTCGGGTAGATTATATACATGATATAATTAATTATGTCACGGAGCTGCAGTGTAAAAGATTTTCTCATTTTATTGCCACTATTAAGTTATACGTACAAAGGGACGACCAATGCTCATTACGTACAGGTTGTAGAAAATACTTCTACGAGATATTTACGCCAGTGAATCAATGCAATCGTTTGTAGTCAATATTTAGTCAATGCCATCATATGTAGTCAAAAGTAATTTTTTTCCGAATCTCCATCAAGGGAAGTTCTAGGGAACAGAAATATAGATTTCAGGTGTGATTTTTCTTTACTTGGAAAGTTTAGTAATGTTATTATTTGTTGTATATATCTTTGAGTTTTACGAGTATTGCTTAATTTTAGAAATTTCACAATCTTAAAAATTCATTAGAACCGGAAATTAATTTTTGTAGAATAAAGATTTAAGCTAAACAACATGCTATATTAAACTTATTTTCTCTTGAATTTATTTTTTAAATGTTAGGTATAGGTGTGCGAGGATACATTATCTTTGATATATTTGCGCCAACAGATCATTCAAGAGGATACAGTATTTGTATGTATACAAGAAATAATGAGTTGCTGAGATCCTAAATGAATCTTACGTTATCAATTCTAATTAAAATAATATATTTAATATCTAATTGCCTTCCTGATCCAAAGTTTTAAATAAATCTCTTCTAAACGAAGAAAACGGCAATATAAGTGGATATCTCTTTGTCAGAAGGGTTTTTGTTCTATGAATTTATATGCGGTACAAAGTATTGCAACTAATACTAAAAGTAATAGGCGCAACAGCTGTGACTGATATGTCAAATCTTTTGTAAAAGGTGATTAGACTTGTATATAAGGCTTGATAAAACTTAGTCAATATTCACATTAAATTGCCACTCGAATAATAGGTACCATTGTGCGTTGTAATTACTTGAAAGCTAGTTCATGCAATGAAATGACTGTGGTAAAATGTTTCATGCCTTCGATTTTTATCCTTTTTATTTTTAGTAGCATTAATATTTCTTAATATTTTGTTGAATTGAAGCTATTTTACAGGCCCTAGCATTCACTCTTTGCTCGACAGGGATCGTAGATCAGAGAGCTAAAATCTCAAAAAAACAAGATTCGATAAAGTGGCCGTGAACCGTCACAAATATACGATGACCGGAATGTATGTATGCCTGTTGAATTTTCGGCAGCTTTGATCTGCTTTCGGTGAATTATTCTCTTTGCTTCCGAAAAACTCTAATATCCAGGTTTGAATTTCAGTCACGAGTTTCTGTATTAGTTAATTAATACAATTCCAATCCAATGAAATCTGATGCCTCTATGTCCCAAATAGTTGTTTCACAAGAATTTCTTTTGTTCATTCAAAGAGGAGTTGAGAAACGTTTAACTTTAAAAGGTGGGGTAGAAGTTTTGTTATATTATGACATGGCTATCCTCTACACATAAAGTTTTTCGAATAAAATAGTTAACATGCTATTTGCAATTAACCGTAGAGATGATCTGGAAAACCGTGTCATGCAGGTTAATTTGCAATTCCTCAAGGGCTTTCCACCTTAATAAATTCCTAGTATTTGTTCAGGTTGGTCAACATTTAATGGTAATGTCAAACAAGTGTTTACTCTAATTAAATGGCCACACAATATCATAGTTTCCTTCCAAACAGGACTAAAGAGCCGAATAACTCGAAAGTGAAAGCCTGAGTAGCGCATTTCCTGTTTATGCTTCAAATTATAACCTTCAGTAGTGTCAACTTTTTTTTGCTATTCCTGATTATGATATTCGTAGAACGTGCGTACGATTTCTGTGGCCATAGTATTTTAAATTACACTATAAACGTATTACTCTGCTTGCTAAGCATAGCACAGTCAGCCTATTTTAGAATAGTAATGGTTTAACTGCAGCCCGCATATTTAACATAGAGAGCTGAATTTCATCGACCAATTTTTGAAGAAAGGAAATGTTGTGAATATTGAATGTATGTGTCATTTGTATGTGTCCCACTAAAGAAAGCATTAATTTTCACGAGACTCACTGAAGAATGTGGAATAAGTTATTTATTATTTTGAAACACACTGAGCAAAAAATCCCTAATCAACTACCACATGTAGTATGAAGGACAGTAAAAATAGAGACTGATAACATATTGCACGTGAAGTTAGTGCTAAGAACAAATATGGAATCCATTTTTTATCTCACAAAACTTTTGTATAATTAGTGCAATGGAATTCTTCCATACTCAACTTTTAAGATGTTATTAACAGAACAGAAGGCGAAAAAGAATCGGGCTTCTGAACTTAGAAGTGATATAAATTGTTGTAAAAGTGGCTGAAATTTTAGCAGCTATTAATTTAAATATTTGAATCCAGTAATTCGTGCATAATTAGTTTATCAAAAAGGAAATACATAATTTAGGATTTAATGCATTGATAGTTTTTAGTCAATTGGAAGAGCATCCTTGAAATGGTTATTTTTTGGCCATTTCAAAAGGAATGTGGGCGTTCAACATATTTTTTCATTTCCGAATCTGAAAGAGTTTTTAAGGTAAAAAGATCCGTATTTTTCCGTTATTCGATCCGCCAATTATTTATCGCGGCAAAAACTGATGTTTTTAACCATTTCTGAAAAGTTGGTGTGCAGACGACTAGTACCTTATCCACTTCGTCCAATCGCAACTTGAGCCCGCGAAGCTCCTTCTCCTTATCACAATGGGGGACACACAGCTGACTCTGCCAATGGAAGTGGTTACGATAGGATCTCTTCAGGCAGACCTCCCCTCCTTTCTTGTTCTTCCTCAACACAGTCAAGGGCGGGAGGTGGATGACGTAGTAATCCTTAACGCCGTTCGTTTGGTGGACGTCACCTATTCATTATTTTAATTTTTGATTTAGGAGTGAATGAATCTGGTTAGAAGATCAATTTTTTCACTAAAATTCATTTTTCGTTTCCATCTGACAATTTCGTAAACAGAATAGCGATTTCGGTTCCGAGCGGTACGCCCCCATTATTTCTGGCGCTCATTAGCCTGACTCACTGTCTCATTCACATTAATTGCCGTGCGAAAAAATTCACCTGGACCTGGAATCGAACCACGGACCTTTGGCTTTCCGGGCCACTGCGCATACCACTACGCTACCCAGGATCCTTAATTCTCATGGTAATTTTACCGAGGTTCACGGTACTAGATTTTTTTTTGGCAATTTCTAATTCTTTGGAAATTTTGGCTCAAAATGCAGTACCTTGAACCTCGGTAAAATTGCCATGAGAATTAAGGATCCTGGGTTTGCGCAGCGGCCCAGAAAGCCAAAGGTCCATGGGTCGATTACCGGTCCAGGTGAATTTTTTCGCATGGCAATTAATATGAATTTCACCACCGTTCACGCTGCAGGCTTGGGATATCCTACATTCACTGTCCAATTGGTTGATAATTGTGTTGCCCATTTCAAGCCCAGTCGATGTTCTTGAAAGCCTCCAATTTCATTTCTCAACCTTTTACCTATCATTTCTGCTTGTTGTGCGTAACCTGGTGAACTCTTTTACCCCCTTTTCAGCTTCTTACATTTAACCATTCTACCTCAGCTTTCCATTCACTCGCGCTCACCATCCCTTTGACAATACCTTTTTAATGAGTAGGTGCTAAAAGCATCGATGAGTAATTTATTCTGAAGTTGCATGAACTCCACGATTCCAACTTCCACTTCTCGTCAGTCGTGGGGTGCTTCTCTACCTTCATCATTATATTCCTTATACTGCACTCTGAGGCTTCACTCAAAACTTTCTAGTGATGAATGGTGGAAAGAATGATGGAAAGAATTGAGCTCTTACGGTTTACAAATAAGTAGGTTTCTCCCATAGCCGTTAACAGGTAAACTTTTCGTCCTGAATGGAAGTAAACGTAAAGTTTGCTAACGCATTGTGATTGTTCAATAGTGTATTTTCTAACCTCCTGGTGATAAGCCAGCAATCGGCGATTTTTCTTCTTTTCGTAGACCTGAGAATACTAACTTTTATCTGGTTTTCGAACAAGGGATGTTTATGGAATTTTGATGCTCAACTCAACAGTGTTATCAGGAAGGTATTTTTTCTTTCAAAATCGAGGAAATATGGTTAATTTTCCACTGTAAGTTAGCGGGTGAGTTAGCATGAAGTACAGCTACAGAAGTTAGGTGATGATCGGTATGTAAGCATAAAGTTTAGTGCCAACAAGAGATTTGTTTATTAGTTTTCTCGTAACTTTATTTCTGTCCTTCATCAATTAAATACCTGACAAATCCCGTATTCATATGGCGTAAAACCACATGTATCGTGTTTTATGGCCATATCCTTACTGTTATAGTTAACTGTTTACTAAAAACGCGACAACCATCAGTAATTTTTTCTAAAATAAATGGAATTCAGTGTGTTAGAAAAGGATACTATGTTTATAATTTTGAATAAAGGAATGAGAGATTCGATGTTGAAACACCGAGGAAGTTGCCAGTGTTTTTAAACGCAGTCTTAGACCAGTGAAGATTCGGTTGATTTAAAGTTTGAATAAGGCTGAAAAATTGCGCCTCCTTCAGTGAAAAGAGTCAACGCGATGGGCTGAGAGGAAAAAAATGTGAGCTTTCAAAGAGGTGGTGGTTGGATGGCTGAGGATAATTGAAAAAAAATCGGTGCCCATCGAGTGAGCCGTAGACCGCCGCTATCCCACACGTACCCAGCTTGTCCTCCACTCTACTCGTAGGCGACCCCCCGCAGTTCACTTTTTTCACCCTCTCAATTTTTTTAACTTAGGCGGACATAAAGACCGTCGTATGTAGTATCGTACCACTATCTCTTTTCTTTCATAGTATAGCCAGAGATGATCCTAGCCTTCGCTCCCGAGGCTTTTTCTAAAAAGTGAGAAATGAGGGGTTGGGTGTTCACTGACTGATGGCATTGAAACATTTATTACGGTAGATCAGTAGATAGCGGCGCTGCCAAATGTGAGGGATTTCCCGTCAGTCCTTTCTTACTGATTTACTTTCATCTCTATTTTCATGAGTGAGTTCTAAGTGTGTTTTGAACCTAAATTTTACTTTAGTTCGGGACCAATTTATATTGCTCTTCCTAAAATTCCACTAAATTACTGATTATTCGCGGTTTATAAACCTTACCGAATCAAGTCTTTTAAAGCTCAATCAGGTATTCAAACGCTGGCTGTAAATCAACGGTGCCAAACATTGTTTGCTCGAGGTTTTCTTTGAGGCGTACTTCTGCGAATATTGCGTCACAAATATTTAACTTCCATCTAGAATTCCGCAGTACTTTGCTTCCCTGACTGTCATGATGCAAGCATTCTGAAATATTTCCCTCACTACGGTGGCTGTCATTCGATTTGCGTTTTGCTACCTACTCTGTCTGCGGACCATGTTCACGCTGCTCAACCGCCCGTCCTCTCCAGAGGAGTGTCCAACTTACATCCCCTTGGCGATTTAACTCTCCTTCCATCTCTTCATTCCCCTCAATTCCTTTTTCCATGGACGACTTTTTTACGCCTTTTGTGACACGGTTTTTTTCCGACCGTGCCCAGTTTCCACATCAGGGAAATGCCTTAGGGTCCAGTTTTCGGCTCCTCCTGCTTCCCTGCGCTCAGCTTCCCCGATAGTGAGGCGCGTCCGTTTCGAGGCAATTTACCCGGTCACTTCCTTTCTCGTCCAGCCTACCTGATGCTGCCTCTCCCCACCTTCGTTTCTCGGCCTACCCTCTTCCTTCCGTCCCCTCCCCCCCACTCCCTTCAATCCCCCTTTATCCCGTCATATCCCGTATCTTGGGCAGTCTCCAAACACCTGGCCAAAAGCAGAAATTCCGGCCTCCAACATTTCAGAAAAGAATGAATCGAATCTATCAATCAACATCAATCTGGCATTTTCTTCTCTCCCGCCCGTATAACTCTCTCGATTCCTTCTCTGTCCACATCAAAAAGCTGTATCCGTCCTTGCGCTCGGCCCTTGCGAGTTGGAATTCACAATTGTATTCTTCAGTGGAAGAAATATAACGAAGTTTTCACCGCAAAATTTTAACTATATTGAAAACTTGCATTTTTATGCCTTTCCCGATAAGCATTATGACTCAATTTTATATCTGGTAATTACTCTATTTTTTAAAAAACCTACGTTCATAACACGTGTTATTTGAATTATTTTATTACATAGAATGGTACAGCATATCCTCACGTTGCTTACCTGGTCCCAAAAATGTAGCTATTAGGCTATAGGTACTATATACCGAAATCAATGGCAGTGTTATTCGTTATATGTCAGCCCTAAATGTTTTAAATTGTAGGTACCACCAATCTTTGGTCACCAAAACCTAGTTTTCTTTTCCGCCTTTTGCAGGACCTACTTGTATCTCGCCAGAAATATAAGATTGATTTAATCTCATGCATACGCTACCTTTTTGGTATTTTCTTGCCGTTTCAAGTCATTACATTGTTTTATTTTATTTTTCATCCTGCATATCCCAAGTTTCCTTTGACCATTAATTTCTTCTTCCTTTCATTTCTACATCATAATATAAAAAGGAAAATAAATGTCATATGAGATGTGATCGATATTGTCCGACGCTGGCTATATTTTAGGACATAGAAGCTGTTTGCCCTGGAGAGGAGTCACTTATTTCCACCTACGACCGATGGAAGCGTCCCTTTTGCGTAGCCTTGGCCACTTCCTCATCCGTCCCACGCTGGTCCTACCTCAACATCCTATCCACTCGCACAACATCCGTGCCATCCAAGGTGCGCGCATAAAAAAACTCTTCCGACCCCCTCTCTCTCTCTCGACCATCTTATCCATCACTCCCATCCCGCAGTGCACATCGCTCAAGGCAAGCGCCTCGCCCCCACCCCCTCTCTCTCTCACACACACACACTTCCCTTCCTCTCTCCTAGAAGTCTCCACAGTTCCCTCCACTCTGCCACCCTCCTCCTTCTGTGCTCGGAACCGAAGCCCATGGCCGGCTTCGCTAATGGATGGAGAAAAAATTGCCCACTCCACCATCAGCACCTTCCTCCTCCAACTGCGGACCTCCACACACGAACGCACATAGCCCTGTTCGGCCTCCTTTTTGGACCCTGTAAAACCCTCGAGCCCATGCGAAGACATACATGGGGCCAGAAGGCCTGAAGAGAGGTTTTTTGGTTGTTTTTTTTCGGTCGCGGGCACTAGGAACGGAGATCTTTGGACGGGTCTGTCGAGAGTTGGACGGTCCGTTTTTTTGGCGGGCTGCATAGCAGTATGGAGTCGAGTGAACAGTTTTTATCTGAGTAAAAATATCCCTCGGTACTGAACGTGCTGTTATGCCATGGTTAAGCACGCTAGAGAATCAGAAAAGTGGTATCCGCGTCGAAAAAATGAAGCAATATTTATAAGTAACTAAAAGTTATTTTATGTTAGCCCAAGATATTATCATAGAGTTGCTGATAGTTAAATAAAATGCCAAGAGTGTATTTAATTTCGAATGATTTTAGCGAATTATTTGTGAAATTAAAACTCGTGATCTTATTTTTAATAGCTATATGAAGATTGAAAATAGGTACATTGAACATAGGCACTTAGAAGTTATTTTCCTCATAAAAAAATTTTACTTCAGCCGCATTTCAACTCAGATTGGCATTCTCTTTTTTAATACCAATGGTATACAATAGAGTGGCTTTTTGATGAGGCTTCTATAGCGCAAAGTGGTGGAACAGTCAGGTGTTCTATCAGTAGTAACCTTCATTGCGTAACGTTTATGAGATGTGGTTATGTGTTATTGGAAATTCGTAATTATAGGATTCAATTTTGTACATGGTGAGCGGTTTTGGAGAGGTTATGAATCAAGAATTCGACCGAACCTAAAGCAGTTTAGGTATGTTTTTCTAAGAGGCATGTAAGGTAAAAATTCATCTATCTAGTGGAATAAAAAGTTTGATTCACGTGTAAAATTGATTCCTTACTAAATGGATAATTTCATAATTTCCTTCTATTTTCGTACTACTACTTTGCAATCTATTCTTCTGATCAGGTAGTTTTCGCCGAACGCCAGAACTTTTCGATTGCATGATCTATTCGTCTAATCTGATTCTGAAACTGATCGTTTAATTATATTTTACATTAATTTTACTTCAAAAATAAGGATTATATATCCTCTTTGCTTGAACAATACCACCCTTCATGGAATTACCAGGGTAGGCTGAAAAGTAATGCACGCATGCTTGTTCGAAACGAGCAAAAACGAATAGCAAGATCGGGAAAAAAGTAAATTAAAATACCATTCTTAAGCTTCAAAATCGTATATGTATATATTTCAACATAGTCACCGTTGAGCCTAACACATTTCTCCCCAAGTGTAACAAGTTTTTTTCATTCCGTAACTAAAAAATCTTCCAACTTTTCTCGAATCGAGGATGCGATAGCTGCCTTCACCTCATCGTCCGAGGTGAAATGATTACCCTTAAGGTATCTCTTGAGTAGAGGAAAAAAAATAGGATGGTGCAAGATCGGGGGAATAAGGAGGGTGTAGAATCGGTTCAAACTCTAGGTTTCGCATAGAACTCCAATCAACTCTCTTTGTTCTCGTCTGTGAGACGGAGTGCTACCCATCGTGCACAGATTTAACGGTATCTCAATTTTTCAATAATGAAACCAACACGTTCCTTGGATATTTCAATATGGTTTTTGATACGCTTTTGAGAATTTTCCGGTCATTTTGAATCAAATCGTCGACGAGTTGGCGATGTGTATCGTCTGTGGCAGTGATCAGACGTCCGCTGCGTGTTTCATTAACAATAATTGCTTTTCCAGGCTGGTGACCACAAAATTTTACTACCCAGCAATTTGCAGTAGACCTATCAACAGCGTTGTCACTATAAACATCCTTTAAATGACGATGATTCTTAGTAGGAGTTACTTTTTCAGCAGTTAAAAATTCGATAGCAGCACGCTGTTTACTCGCGTTTACGCAGCCCTAGAACACGTCTCCATACTTTCGCTACTCAAACTACACTGGGTAAACCCACGCCTTCATACTGCGCATGTGTAACGGAGAGGGGTAACGCTACTTCCGAATGTCACCAGGCGCGCTTCTGTAGGTTATTTCAGTCGTGTTCTACAAGCATGTGTACATTAATTCTCACTCTCTTACTCACCATCGTATATCCAAATTATTTGTTATTTTCAAGCGATTTTTAATACCTCCATTGAAACAATTTCAGCATAACTATTCAAATTTAAAAACAACTATTCCTGCTCATTACGTCAAAGCGTAATGTATAAATTTAATTAATAAATGTTAAATTAGGGACTAATTTAACGATTACTTTATTTAAAGACCAACTGTAGATATTATCTCGCCTAAATCTCCTCAATATCTTTACTGTTGTATGCTGTAAATCAAATTATCTCACTCTCAGGAGGCCTTTACCTGTTACCTATTTTAGATTTAGTCTTATTTAGCGGCATAAATTGTCTTTCGTTATTTTGTCTCGAGTCCATTCTAAAGCTTTCTTCTGAGGCCCTTTGCTTTTGATTAACTGAACTTTACGGTTAACGTTGACGTAAGGGTTACTACAGCGATGTTACTGGGTGGCTGCGTCGAAAGTAGGTACTCCTCTCGGGTATTCGCAAGTGCTGAGGCAGTCCAGAACTCGCACGCACTCTCTCTCTCTCCGACTCTACACTTCCGACCAGATGGCTCAGTCTTTTTTAGCGGTCACCCGCTGCTTCACCCCACGGCTGCCCTCGCCTCACCCTTCTTCCCTCTACTAAGGCCAGAAAAAACGTGGGACATACACGAAAAAAAAGAACGGCCATGTTAAAAAATATCCCGTGGGGTAGGTTAAAAAAAGTGAGGTGAGGGGGGGGAGGTGGGATTTGGTGGTTGGTTTGGACCCTGGGGGTCTCTCAACTCGGGATCCCTGGACGCTTAGTGTCGAGGGTGCGGAGGAGGGTGAGTGATAATGGCGTGGCCTGCCTTCTATCTGTTTCGCCATAAGCAACGAACGAGCCACAGGGAGGTGCTGCGGAGCACGTACTTGAAAGAGAGACTGCATTTATGCATTCCGAAAGATAGCTCAATAGCAATGCAGCCAAGAATTCCTCTGCTCTTGAATCTCTATTACGGTATAATAGCGATTACATAACGCTCATGCTAGACACTGTCATGAAACTAGAGTAAGAGACCTCATGCTCTGTCATCTTATATCTATCGGGTAATGAAACTGCAAAATTCATAGGGCTCAACGGCTGTGGTCTGCTTAAATATCTATTCATGTCTGTAACATTTCCTATTGTCTTTTTATTGTTTTTTTATACCTGAGCTTACGACCTTTTCAATTTCAGTTATTTCACTTCCATAAGGAAGAGACGGCTTGTAATTAATTTGAGCTTTATTTCTGCTAAATATATTTTTCTGATTTACCTCAAAGGGACACAGAATATAGGATGTAAACATGAAATTCATTTATTCTGAAATTATTTTCTGAATCGCATCACATGCATTCTGACTCATCACGTGAAATTCTGACTATTAAATTAATACTATTCCTTTTTTATGCATGATATGTAGTGTATGTTTGGTGAGAAATCACGCCCTGCCACACACCATTGTGGTGGCTTACAGGGTATTATGTAGATGTTGATTTATGTGCCATATATTTCATTATCAGGCATGGAGGCCTGTTGACCATGAGATTAATTGATTTAAGTGCACAAAAGAGATAGATGTACGTGAATATATCACAAGCAGTAGAGATCTCAAAAAAATGAGTTGCAAACTTTTTCCTTTATTTTACGAATTATTTATTTTATAATTATAAATTTATGTGTCATGTCATGACGGAATATTTCCACTTTCTTAAAAAAAGATACTTAGTGCTTGAATGCTGACCATCACTAGCGTTGGAAAATGAATTCCCATGAATGTTGCCTTCTTTGTGTTGAACAGTCCCATCCATCGGTATCCTTAAGCCACATGTGCTGCTGACGGTCAGCACCTGTTTTTCCATGGTCCACCGTTTTGAGGTCACCAGGGGTGTGAGGGTGGCCAAGTTTTTTTCACCGTACCCTCTCGCATCCCATAATATCTGACCCCATATGATCCTCCCTTATTCCTGCGGTGGTGTGTGTGTGTGTGTACATTGAAAGTCAATGCCTGGGTCCCCAATCACACCGCCCACTGCATTCACTAGCGCCCTCTTTTTTCATGCTCCTTTTTTATGGATAAACACTGTCCCTAGGGAGGGTATTTCTGTCAAATCCCCATGTTTTATCCCCACTGCTTTCGCTGTGTTCCGTATATCTCTTTGGGCATTGATGCTGGTCATGTCTCATTTCGGGATGTCAATCGCAGGAGTGTTGCGGGGAGCTTCCTGGATCCAATGAGCTTCCCCACCCTCTCCTCTTCCCTGGAATCACCAATGTATGACCCAAAACGCCGGCAAGATCGTGGTCCCTTTTAAGCGCCCACCTCTCATCTGTCGTTCCCCCTCATATCCTCACGATGGCCCCTACACTCCCCTCTCCCCCCAAGAATAGGACTTGTCGTTTTTTAGGGTATTGTGCCCAAAAAAAGCTCTTTCTTCTTCCCCCTCCCTTACGGTCAAAGTGCAACAAGTTTCTATGGGATTTTTTTCTCCTCGAGCTGCATCGTTCTCCTCTTGTAGCATCTCGCGTGGGAATTTCCCGTTCGCACATTCGGACGCTACGCTTTTGCCAGGATGTCCGTTAATATTTTTTCTCGAGTGAAGAAAACTGCTAGCATTGGCGGGAAAGCATTTCTGCGCTTGGAACAAAGCATTTTTTCTACGTACCCTCAGGATATGGTTGCCGACTTCGTGATACACAGCTTGGTCAATAATATTTATTTGGCCGTTCTAGGATACTTTGGTGGCATTCTATTTTGGCTCGGTTTGGTTGGCTATTTTTAGTCTGCCAAATCAAAACTTGCCCTTAAAAGTTTTTTTTCGAGTTCTGTTGCTGAAGTCTGTAAATGACTTCATATGTTTGCGGATGGATATAGTTGGGGGAAAATGGAAGCCATTTGAACAAGCATTATAGATGAGTTTTGTTCTAATGTACTGGAAACAAAAAACTCTCATACCTCCGCGCCAAAGGTCTTGTGATCGAAACATTTCCTATAGGAAATCGCAGGAGTGTATACCTATATCTAAAATTTAGTTCTTTCTCGGCGAATTATATTAATAAATAATTCTCGGGTTTCAAGACGAGTAAGAATTTTGGCTGCTGCCGTTTCAATGGAACACTCCTCTATCGTTCTCCGAGCAATAACGTTTGCAGGACTTCCTTCCTGCGCTCTGAGGACGATGGAGGAGTGTTGCATTGAAACGCTTGCAGCCAAAACTCTTACTCGGCTTGAAACCAAAGAATTATTTATTTATGTCCTACGTATTATTACACTCATTTGCGTAAACGTTATTTTGGTCGACTTTGCTTTGCAATGCTTAGAGATGGTTTGGTATGTTCTCCTGTCTTTAAAATTTTCACTTTTAATCGTTTGCATCATAGAATAATGTTCAGACTGGCCTCAAAAATCAATTGCAGGTTTATTTTAAAATCTGGGCAAAGTTTTAGCGATATGTGCGCCTCTTGCCACTCATTATTCATGCTAGAACTCCCCGTAGTACTGTGCGTCCTTTATACTTCTTTCAGGTGACACCGATTCACCATATTTTATTGACGATAACATACCGTAACTACCAGTTTTCACTAATCATCCCTAGGAGGAGGAGTTTTGCTGAACTTGTTGAATGACGTAAATAGTCACCACCCAAGTTTCAGCGCTGCCGACGTCTTTTCTTCGAGGCCTGTTACGCATTTTTGCCTCCGTGCTTTGTCGGGGAATTAGTCTGAAAAGGTTTTCCTATGTTTATACAAACTGTTCAACCTCCCGCAGTGCCGGTGTCAGTGCTTTAAGTTTGTGGGCGGTCACGTGAAGGAAGAAGCGTGGCTAGGGAAAGGTTTTAGTGCTCTGGGGATGGAGGAGGATAGCTACTCGTGTCCACCTCTTTCTATTCCCTCCGCGCCGACCGTGCACACCCCCGCAGACGTAAAACATGTCAGTCCAGCCCTTCGGAGGTCCACCCCGCCTTCCTCCTCCCTCTACGTTTACCCCATCTCGGAGCCGAGCAGTTCTCTGGACTTTGCTGACCCCCAACCCATCGAAAGCCACCCTCTTCCAACTTCCTCCTACCCCTTGGATATTACCCGCCTGTCCCTCCTAGGCTAAGCCTTCCTCGTCCCCTTCTCCCGCCTTCCCATTCCCGTTTTTTTTCGCTCGCACCAGCCTCGCCTCCTTTTCGGCGCGCCATCACTCACAGCCGGCAAGACCGACTGAAGTGGCTGGCCATCGAACACAGCAAATAAGTCTCGGTGACTTCAACGGTCGTGAAGAAAGGGAAAACGACTCTCGAGGTCTTCCCTTTACGATGCCGTCCCGGAGGCTGTCACGAGTTAATTGCGGCAGTAAAATAGTCCGAAATGAAGGCAGGAGCTCCTTTGGGTGTGCCGCATGGATATGCAATATGCGCGACGGATGATTTGGTTTTCTACCACGGAATCTGTGATCCTACAATTGGTGTTCTGAACCCAGGAAATTGTGGTAGGACGATGAAAGCCCCACCTACTGTTTTTTTGCTAGTATTTGAAGACCAAGACGATCGAGGATGAAGATTTTCTTGAATGTGATGCGATTAATTTCTCATTTTTAGATTATTGATATTCTGACTAAAACAACCTTTTTAATTTAATAATGAATAATATTTTCCAATGAAAATTTATTCACCATGCAATGTATTTGTGTTCTCGGACACGGACTATTTTAAGCAATATAACTCCGTCGTTTAAATCCTATAAGTCTGCGTTTCCGAAACTCTGCTCCACAAATATTTTCTGGAGCTCTAGTTTTTTCTACTATTGCTTCCTTTATTAATATATACCTTATTATTCATACTTCCGTACACGCATCATGTGTAATATCGTACCTATTATTCATACTTCGTTCCCGTATCATCAAGTCTTACATTATACATAGTATAAACACCTTTAAACAGAATAGAATAAAAATTTTGTTGAGGCTCTACGGAAAACTTTGAAAAGGGCACCGCGGCTGAAATTACTTGGAGACCACAACTATAAGCTGTCCTAGAGTAATGTCTAAATCTCTTACCTCGTTTATACCTCGGCAAATGAATTGTGTGAAAAGAGTATCCGCTGCTATGATTTATCGCATTTTAATACGAAAGGGTAAAAGTGGAAATGGCCAGTATTGTGCAGGTAAAGGAAGTGAAGTATTCTCATTCTTTACCGTTATCAGTTATTTCTCTCGATGCCACCATGCTCTGACGTTCTCGTTGCACTTTTTCACTACGATATTTATCATACTCATCATCTAAACACAAAAAGATAAAAAAAAGAGACGACGAGACGCATAGCCGCTCCACATCCCTTGCAGTCGGGCACTTGATAGGGAGATAGCCTGCATTCTTAAATCTAACGTGGATGCGGCAGAGATGAACGCGGCACTACGTGACCGACATTCTTGTTTATTTTTTTTCTTTTGTGTGCCAGACAAAAATCTCCAAGTGAGGAATTGGTGGAAGGACCTTTGGGACTCACCTTTTCTGTGCTCAATAGGATAGATGAGATTGAAGGACTCAGAAAAGGATGGGTTTTTAAGGTCGGGGTCAGTTTTCGACAGAGCACAGAGCGGGGGCGTCGTGGTGGGGAGAGGGTGATGGAGGAATAGGGCCGAGAGGGTGGCGAAGGGTCCAAGGTGGCCAAAACTGACGAGGAGTCGAGTGGAGGGGGGAGGAGGGCAGTTGTGAGGGCGGGAGAGATATCTGGGGACCAGACGTGACGTCATTCCCAGACAGACACCGATGCTGCCTGCTCGTCTCTTCCTCCCTTTCGACCTCCTCCATCCCTTTTTCGCCCCCGCAACCCTCAACCCCGATTCTCATTTCTCCACCCCCACCTCCTAGCGTTTTCGCCCCAGCCCCCTGTCGGGAAACTCGACACTGCAGAGGGTTGGACGGGGGTGGTGGTGGGGAGCTGAGGAAGTGTGTACCTCTACACCTATACCCCTTTGAGAGCCGGCGCTTTGCGTATTACAAACTTTGATTACTTGTTTTCGTGAGGAGTATCATACGGTGTCCATCTTTGAATTGTGTAATCAATGCAGTTGTGAAAATCGCTGACGTTTTCTGAACCCTTTGGCATATGAGTTTTTGATTTCATTTTGGATGATTACGAGTTTTTTTCATTGTAATTTGAGGGTGCGGATACAGAGCTTTCTAAAGACAGAAAATATGTCCATGTTACTTGTTCTTTTTCTACGTCAACATCATTATGATAAATTTGATCGACTCTTGCCTCTTAATGTCATGATCCGGATTTTTTTCAGGATACCTGCAATGCAAAGAATCTAGATCTGTCAGAATCAGTGTAATCCCTTTGAGTGCCTAAGTCTCCGTGATTACCATTTCTGACTCCTGTACCGCTGCTTAACGCTCACAATACAAGATCATCGGACCATTTGATCATAGTTCAACTTTACAAAGCAATTTTCACATGAATACACTATCTCTTACAGAATCTCTTCTTTTGCATCCACCATTGAAACTTCTGAGATAAAACATAGCATTGGTAGCATATTAAGGGGGTAATTTATTTCATCCACATTTTGTGGTCAAAATATTTTATTTATTTTAAATCATTGGTATCACGTATTGGCGCGTTTTTGTCATGAGTTGAAGAGACTGTAGCACTCCATACCAGCATTAATGAATTCTTGATGTAGCCTCCTTATTTTATATGACATCATGTAATGAAGAGTAACAGACCTAATTTTCTCAGAAAATAAAATGAAAATTCCTAATTATTTTAGGTCTTTATAATTTCCGGAAACTTCGCAGCTATTGTCCCCATCTCTTGCAGTACACATCATATTGCTTCTGTTTTATGCTTAACTATCCATCGAGTGGTATGTAACTCCATTTTTGATCCTTCCTTGTCGCGTTTACGAAAAGACATTCTTATCTGCACTGAAACGCAGATGAACGAGGCACTAGAAAGACGTTGGATGAGTCACCCTTTTGCATTATTAAACCCCATAGATGTGAGCGTATTCCATGATAAGAAATGACCTCCCCCGTCTGTAAGGAACGGCTTCCGTTTCCAGAGGAAGGTTATTCTCACCGAGCACCTCCGGGGCTCCCTCCCATTTCTCTCTCATGCACTCCCCTCGTTTCCTGGCATGCCTACACACACACACTCGCAAAGAATATTCTCCCTCGCCGGTATCTCCTTCCGACTCTGGTCCAGGGTATTTCTGCGGTAGTCAAGCTATGGGTGGCGGCAACGATGTCTGCCGGTCCGGATGGCCACCCTGTTGCTCGCTCCCCTTCCCTCACGCACATACCATTCTGTCCCCCACTCTGCCGCGCCGTCCCTCGCTGCCTTCCCGCCCTTTCGACGATCCTTCCTCACTCCCTCTCAAAGCAGAGGAATTCGAGACCTCTGTCCACTTTTTATTTTAACCATGGGAATATAGGGAAAGAGTTTGGGAAAGGAACATATGGGACCGTCTCGGTCACTATCCTCTTTGACAGTAACCGAACGTCTTTTCATGCGCTGACTCTGGGAGTGCGTCGTGCATGATCGAAAGCTAGGATAGAAGACAGTCGTAAGCATTTTAAATAAAAATGCATACGTGTGGTTTTCCAGAGTACACTATTTCTTATCTATTCCGCGGGAAGCAAAATGAAATTTAACATTTTATTTATGGGAGCGAAAACCTCAGTTTGGTGACATTTCTCCATTGCATTCTTGGTGACAACATTTGCCGCGATTTGTGTTTAATCTGTTCATTAACTCCTAATTTAATTGAACGAGAGCATGGTAATTTTACTGAGGATTTTTCCAGCCTTCTATTTCCAAAAAGGTTTTAAAACTACAGGTTTATTACGTAAATTGGTTATTAATGGGGGCCCAATGTGTAGTGTAAGCTTAAAAAAAGAATAATCTAAATAATTATGAAGTGACTTTGATACTGTACTTCGTGCATAGAATTAGTTTTTTGCAGAAAGCGATCATTGTGAAACAGATCATTTTGTACTTTTCGCAGGTGGTTTATAGCATCGGTAAGTCATGTTCTGCCCAGCATGTATAATATTATTACCCTACAGAGATCTTTGAGGCTTCAAGCGTTCTTTGTTCTCAATGGATAGGTCTGATCAGCTATCGTCGCTATTGTCTGTTTTGTTATTTCAGTTCCTAGTCTGGCGTAAATTTTTGGTTGGATTTCAGTGAAGCCATAATTTTTTTTATTGACGTTTCTATTTGCATTTTATTATTCTATAAATATTTTAACTAAATTTTTACTCGTATAAACAATTATAATTAACAAATATTAACAAATATAATGTGAACAATTGAAAATTATATGTATTGATCAAAATGGGCTGATCTAAGTTATCATCTTTTTGCGTAAAAATTGTGAAAGCAATATAATAGGCGTAAAATATTGCAATCGGATATTAAATAAAACGTAGAATTATTAATCTATTTCCTCCATTTTTCCCGCAAAATAATCAACTGGGAAAAAGTAATTTCCTCTTATTCTTAATTTTTTTAGTTGTCTGCTATGTCCCCAAATGTGTACCCACCATTCTGATACCATTGCTAAAAGTAAATCTAATTATATAATTTTGGTTGATTAGAGTGATGCCACAAGTTACAATGATCAGAAAAAGATTTAAATCAGTACCTTTGTGCCAGAAATTCACTCGCCTAAATCGTCACCAAAGGGGAATGAAAAAACTTCGTGGCATAAATATTTCGTACTAGGTAGTTAGAGAATAAGGACCACCACATTTTTAATTTAGCAGCCTCCCTCCCTTGCCGTAAAACACAGGCCCCAAGGGATGGATTTCGACGATTCTAAAGGATAATGGAAGGAAGTGGTATGAGAATGTACAATAGCTGTCATAAGGGAATATAGCAGGGTCCAGTCTGCAGGCGGGCGGGCGGACGGTCGGTCGGTCGGCTGGGAAGCGGAGTGGTGGGCACGACGATCGCATGGGGGAAGCGGGAAGGAAGCAGATGTCCGCCCGTCATGGAGAAGGAAGGCGATGTGTGGGGAGGGGAGCTTGGGAAGGAGGTGATACTCCCTGAGGTAGCTGAGGATTTCGGGTCTCACGAACGGGATAGGCGAGGGTAGGTAAAAGGAAATGCTCTTTTGAGGAGTGGAGACTTATTCGCATGTACATTCTGCATCCTTCACTTCCCATAAAAATAATATTATTTCGTGCCAAAATAAATTTAACGGGTACCCTTGTATAAAATGGTCCCTTAACCTTGACCAAAGACAGAAGTACATCGATGGAGACGAAACGGAGGAGGACTCTTGACCAGAGGCCCAAATGACGTGTTAATCTGATAACTAATGTTCCTAGTTGCAGTGCTCATGCCTGAACTACTTCTATTTCATTACTTCATTTGGCCAATTTAGTATATTCTTAAAGTAAATTTTCCTCATTTTCCGCATCATATTAATTTAAAATCTCTTGGACAAGATGGGAACTTCCACTTTGATTACCTATTCCACTGATTTGTGCCATCGTTTTCCCCGTATTGAAACCCAGATTTGTTTCCTGCACCGAATTGTATTAATATAAGCTTTTAATTCCATTAGGATTGAATAATGTAGTGTTTTTCGCTTTGGCTCATTAACTTTATCGAAAAAAAGAATTATGATCAGGCCTGTTACTATATCAAGAGTCTTATAGCTGATATTGCAACCTACTTACTTTGAAATCACCGCATCATCCCAGGAGATGTTGAAAAATGAATGCCTTTGGCAGTTAAAATGGTACTTCAGAAACAGTCAAACTTGGGACCATATTTAAGCAATTCAGAAGGAAAAGTTTGATTGAAACATCTTTGACTTTCCAAAATTTTTATAATTTCACGAATTTGTTAGCTCATATTGTAGCTTTTTCAACAGTAAAATAACCTTTTGTCCACTAAAGAAGATAAATTGGAATTTAAAATCCTTCTTGATTGAAATTTCAACAAATCACCGAATGCTTTTGTGTTTATTACTCGATTACATCTTCCATTACGAGAAAATGCTTCCTTTGCTTCCTAAGTCTGTGTGAGGAGATGCTCAAGAAGGCTTTGACGCGCTTCTGATTCTTGTGGCCACCCCATTCCCAGACTTTGTTTACACAGCACGGTCCGGCTGCGGAAGGTCAACAAACAGTTGAGGGCAGCAGAGATTCTTATTTTGGAGTGAGGTAGGAACTGTGTTGGCGTTGTGAAAACGTGAGGCGAGTAGGCAAGAAGAGAGCATTTTTGATGTTCAATTATATGGAGTTCTTATAAGTGATAGCGTTTGTAATTGAAATCGAGTGAGTTGAATAAACAATTCCCTAGTGCAGTCGGCAATCTGCTCTAGTAAAACTTTTTCCTTGGAAAACCCATATGTATTCATTGTTAAGACATGCCTTGGAACATAGTTTTACCACACATAAGGAAGAGTAATTCATTAGCGTACACATAAATATAACTCCGGCACAATACAATAATTCTATAGCTGCACATAACCCCTGAATAATACAACACCTAGGGGTTTATTTATTACAAAACATGTTTTGTCTTTTCTGTGGGTAGAAACATTTGTCAATATCATACCTGCTTTTATTTTGAGAAAGCATTTCATAGATGGTGAAAAATAAGAAATAAGGAAACAAGTCTTTTTTTTTAATGAAATATTTCATTTCGGTTGACATTATTACCACCCATCCTCTTGGTGGCTTGCAAGGTTCTCTTTAAATGCAATTTCCTCTCTAGAATTTCCCACTGCAGTTCCGTGCGAAGATATCTTTAAAATGCTGCGATATCACCATTCATTTTGATCGGAATTTGCATTTTTGTGGTTCACAAAATCATCAGATCGATAAAATTTGTCCTCTAATGTGAGTGAACATGGTGTGTTAAACGAGACAAGGAATCGCATAAAGTGACGAGACAAGGAGATATTCCATTCAAAGTTCTTGTGATGAGTTTTCGTAATATTTGTATCCAAATAAAAATCTCAAATTAAGAGACTTTTAAATTTTATCGACTCTTTGATGGATAAAATATGGAATAATGAGAAAAAATTAAGATCAGATGCAGTGTAGGTGAATGTAAGCGAAATTTGGAGTCGCCACACCTGTATAGCATAAAGTGACGTAGCTAAAACCGATTCATTGTATCGGAGCCGCCATGTCCTTTTAAGTGACTTGGAGTTTATAACGGGGCCGCTATAAAACTAACCGTTTTCAAAGGATAAGGGTGCATATGTTCCGCACGGGGCAAGCAGAGACTTCCCGTGGCCAACCAATTCAGTCAGCAATAGGTGCGACCCGACCACCCGTCTCCTCACGGAGGCTTTTTTTTGCGCTCATGGCGTGGGTGATCCGCTCTCCCAGCGTGTGGCCTTCTTGAAAGTTGTGCCCTTAACCGAGGAGGGCAAAGAAATTACGCGTTTCGCCCCCAAAAGGTTTTTTCCATGCTCCTCTGTCATAACACTGCAAACTGCTGGCTACCGGCCATATTGCAGGTGTACGTGCAGAGAAGACTCATTCATCTTCAGAACCTAGCAGCTGAAGAGGTGATGATTGAGCAACAAAGGATTAGCCTGACACTATATTTTATTTTAGTCACTTAAGGAATTTTTTTAATGGGGTATTTTTCTGAACACTTGGTGTAAGATTTTATTCCGCCCCTCTTAACGGCTATCATGTGTATCGAAAATATCCGGAGAGTAAGGGTTTTATGGACCGGAATCCGAACCAGAGACCTTTGACTTCCCGAGCTAACGTGCAGCCAACCGCGCTGTGATTCTTTATCCACCTTTTTTTTCATTCTTTGTTATGATTCCTTAATAAATGAGGGCACTGTAGTAATTGCCATTGGTGATTCATAGGGAAAACAAGAGTAGCATAAGATGCTAACCACATTCAATTATTGCCATTTATAGTTGGTGCTTTTTTAATTAATATAAATGATGACATTTATATTAATTAAAAAATCTTTAAACAATTAAAGCTCTCTAAAAGTCACTAAGATGAAATTTCCAAATATGTCTATGTGAAAGAGACAAAAGTGATCTCCATAAAGCACATTTCATGCTATTAACTATGGTAAGAAATCCCATCAATAAGCTACCATCCAAAAGACCTAAATGACGAATTTTTGGCGGCGAATTTAAAATATTGTGCCCATTCCCTTGCAAAGAACATTATATTTAAAACTCGCTCACATTGATTCAACGGTAAGGAAATGTACAAATAATTTGTTATAAATTTTAAGACAGTTTACTACCTCCATGAACCATTTAAAAGCCTGGGTTCCGTAACTCGTTCTTTGTTGTATCTTTAGTAGTGTATCACTTAGTACCTTCTGTAGTTTTGTGAATTGCGGAATTTTAAGTGTGAGAGACAGAGAGATAATTAATCACGTGTGTGTTGATAACTCTTGGTTTTTTTCAAGTACCTATCGCATCACCGTCATAATTCTAAATTGCCAACGCAACATTAGTATCTGAATTTCTTTGTAAAAACGGTTGTGAACTTATCTGTGGATCTGTAGCATCTCAAAAGTTCACATTTATATGCAACTTAAAAAAACATCATCGCGCCAGCATCGTAAGATGAATTCCCCTCGGTAAATGTGTCCCTTATACCAGACATTACAGCCGCATCTAATCCACCTCTTGTGAATGTATGACAATCCCCACATGGTGACATACGTACGTTGAGGTCTCCGCATTCTGCGTGGGCGCGGGCAAGGGCGCAAGGGGGTGAGGCACTCCGTGGCCTATCGCTTCAATGGGGCGTTGTTGCCGTTCGCTCTCCTGCCCTCTCCCGTCCGCACCTATCCTCTCCCACCATTGTTGTCCGTGCGATCCGCGGATGTGCTTAAAGCATGTGATCTGTTGGAAAGGAGTCCTCGGGGGACTTCGCCCAGAGCGATGCGCGATTTCCACCCGCTGCTCCGCGGGGTGGAGGCCGCCTCGAGAAGAGGGAAGGCGGTTTGGAATGCAGCCGACTATTCCCTCTGGCCTCCCCACCCCCCTTATATTCCTCCGCGCTATTAAATGCAAACCCCCCCGCACCTCTCCCCTCTCCATCCGCAGCCCTCGAAGAGTCCCTTGCCCACGCCACCACCGCTGCCCCCTCTCCCCGAAGTCCCTTTGGAGTGGGGTGACCGGAGAGAAGGGCGGTGACGCTATGCGGTCCGGGGCGGGAGGCAGCGGCGGGTGTGTCGCCGACTTCTCACTCTTTCTCTCCGGCACTACTTTCATCGGCGGTGACGGCACGGCCGATTGCCGCATCGTCCTTTAGGTGTGCTTTCCCCATCGCGGCCTCTCTCCCCATCCTAACCCCCGCGAACATTTCCGCCCAACTCCCGATTCCACCCTCTTCTTTCTCCCTGCCCAGCATCGCCTCCGCCTTCTCTCTCGCTTCCCTGGCGTCCTTTCCAACCTCCTTGTCGTCCCTTGCTTCGTTGCCTCGTCTTTCCGGGGCGCCCTTTCGCCCGCCAGAGTATGCATTCATTCGGTGCGGGGTGAAAGGGCTTCGCAAAAGCCTTGAACGCGCGCTTAGAAAGTCAGCGTGCAGGACAATTGATGGCGAAGATGCTGAAGATGTTGTTAGCGCAACTGTCTCGTGCGTGGGTTGAGCAGAATTCCTCTAACTACTGTAGGTGTGGGGAATGAGCAGTTGAGTGGTAGCTGGCTCCTATTACCGGCTGCGAGATCGTAGTGGTTTTATAGTGTTTCATACACTTTCATGATGTTATATTTACGTATTTTACCAAAGCAGATTATTTATTTTCAACTAGGATTGACAATTATAAGCTTTAAAAATGACTTTTGGTGCATTTTATTCGCATTTGAGGCATTTTTGTGACCGTTAATTAGTATTGATTTAATTCCTTTTTTTAATTTAAACGTCCTAGTAGTTTTAATGAGTCGTTTGTAAAAGAAACCAACCCAAATCTTAAAATTTTAGAACAAATAGGATTATTCCTAATGTTCTAAATTTTAGTGCAATTCAAATGGAGTGGGGTGAGGGTGGGCTACGTATTCGGATGGAACGTTAAATAGTGGAGTTCTTTATCTACACCTACGTAATACCCTGAGAGCCACCAAGAGGGTGTGTGGCAGGGGGTGAAGATCACCAAACATGCACTATTGACATGGAACTAGGATATTTAATGGAGATATGAAAGATAATGGGGTCACATACAGCTAAATGGTTAATATCTACGAAACAAGAAAGAGTTTATTGGTTTTTATTACATGCATCATGCACTATAGACTACTCTGACTATATTTCACCTACCTATCCCTTTGCTACGCTGCCTATTGTTCTCTCTTATGGTGCGCGGGAAAAATGACATTTTTAATCTATCGGTACGACAATTTATCTCTTTAATCTTGTTAATCTGATCAAACCTAGCATAATACGCTGGGGTTCTTAATATATATCTAACGTCATCTGTGAACAAATCGGTTTCGAATTTACTCAAAAGATGTAACCTAAATTTTAACCTGGGTTCTGATAGTAATTCCCATTCTAGTTCTTCTATTAAACTCGTAACACTTATACAATTATCATAACAGCCTTTAACAAATTCAGCGTATCTCCTTATTTCGTGTTTATAGATAAGACTAAAGTCGACACTTTTTTTATCTCTACTATCCCACGGTGCCCGAAATTTCACCAATATCCAACTGCCTTCTAAATCTTGTCGGCTCCAATGACCTCAGTTCTCGGTCGTCTACCTTAATAACAGTAACATTCAGAGCAGTGAAACTTTCACTGTCTCACCTGAGCCACCCTAATTTTAATTCTTTGTCTGGGTGGCAAAAACGAACCCACCATGGCCGACTGTTACTTGAATGATAATGACTTCTTGGAAAACCCAAAGACGACGAACAAAGGAAAAGCTTAATGAGGAATAAAAACTAACAGGCATCTGATGTTGTTCGTTAGAAAAAGAGTGCAGTGGTACGTTTTTAGAAAATTTTGCAACTGCTATTGGGAGAATATTAATCGAATCTGGAAATATTTACTGGTTTCATCCGCAAGATCATTGATAATTGCCTGGCTAAAGCTATTCTAAAAAAATAAAAAGCATGTGAAATCATAAATGAAAAATCTTTTATAACCGTCCTTAACTTCTAGAACAACGCTCTGATTTTATGATGACTGCATATTCTAACCGAGACACATAATTTTAAAAACCCATTACCGAATAAAGCTATTATTTTTCATGGTTATGAGACAAAATTTTAATTTTGTTAAAGATGAATAGTCGATGTGTGTGTGAAAGTAATATTATAGGTTTTCTACGCATAAGCAAATTATGTGATGGCCGTCATAAATATTTTAGCAAAAAATTGCAAATAATTACCTTTTGTAGGTTTTTCGAGAAATTTAGTCAAAATTAGGCAAAAAATGTTGAATTGAAGACGATGAAACAATCGTGGAGGTCTGTCGCGGATTGATTTAGAAATGAGGATAAAGGAGAATTTTTTAGCCTACATTCGTCGTTGGGTAACACCCGGGACTGAATGCAGAAAAATCACTCCGCCTCATAACTGCCTCAAACTCTTCTCTTTCTCTTTCCTCCTGGACCCGTTTTCTGGATAATAGGGACTCTCGCAGTGTTAATAATTCAGCTCGGCGCACCACATACCACCCATTCACCCCCTCTCACCCTCATCCCTATCCTTTATTTTGTAACCTCCCATCTTCTTCCTCCAGCCCCCCACCCTTATTGCAGCCCCTTGGTCCTTTCAATCGTCGCTCTACACTTTTTCTTCCCTTCTTCTTTTAACTCTCCTTTTCCCTCCTTTAAAACAGTCATCTCTCCTCTCATGTGTGAATTCCACAACGCATACCTCTATATCCGGTAGCTTAAACTCCATAGTTACTCAACTTTTCGTCCATTACCAATATTTCTTCTCTCCCTCGTCCTAAGTTGTTATTTACCCTTGCCTGGTCTGCGGAATTTCTACAAAATCCCTATTCACTCAACATCTCTATTAAGGATAAGTTTGAGGAGAATGGTTATTGTAGAAAAGAGATTAATCGATGAGTTGCGGGGAAATAACTGAAAATATAACTCATTAGTAGCACTCTTGGGTATTTGATGCCCCAACGACTATACGTATTTCGCATCGTGTAATCTAATATCTTAATAATAGGGCATCCATGCCTTTGGAAGGATTCGAACCCGCGACCTCTGGGTTACCAATCCGGCACGTTTCTAACATGGTTACCACGGTGTGCAAATATGACTCACTTCGAATCGATGTCACAAAAGAGTGAAGCTGTAGGTACATAAAATAATTATTGTCAAGGATACCGAAAAAACTTCGCGTCAAAGTATGTCTTGAAATGTTTACATCTCATTGATGAAGCAATCGCAATTATTATTATAACATACTACTATCAGAATATCTTATTTTTCATGTAATTTCGTATTTTATTTTTAAAAAGAAGAGAGTGAAGTGATATTAGTTTTAGTATCTCATGTGACATTTCCGGTATTAGTTGCAAAACCGCTATTTTATAAAGAGGTTGAACGTGCGGATATATCACGTAATAAATCTGGTCGTTACATATGGATATGATGGCTTCAGTTCTCTGGCCCAACAAGATATATATGATTATAAAGTTATATAATATATATTATAATATATAAAATATATTATTTTATATAAATTATAAATTATTATATATTATTTTATATAAATAATAGAAAATTATATAATATACATGATTATATTATATATTATACATATAAGATATATATGTATATATGCCGCAAGTGCCGACACGTCTCCCATATGAGTGTGAGTGTCCCCTTTTTTGTGTTCTTATGTTTCTTCAGTGTTTATTTTCCAGCCGTGCTAAGCCAGGGAGTGATCAATGCAAAACATTAGCTATCGATGGTATGCTCAGCACTAACGCCTTTTGTAGAACCTATTAACTGTTGCAAATTGGGCTCTCGCTGGTACCATTTTTATCTTCCTATAATGGCAGTGTAACATTTTCGCGATGCTATGATACCTGTACTTCTGCATATTCCTTCCTCTTTATCCCGTGAGTTAAAAAGTGCTGTTGTCCAGCAAGACAAGGTGTACGCTCGGGTGTAAAAGCGTACTTACTGAGGCTTCATTCACTAATATTCTTACTGTTATCTGAATTTTACCATGCTTAAATGAGCCGTTATCTTTCCGTTAGTGTAAGAGTCGATATTTTTCAGATAATACCAGGGCTAACTATTATGAGTCGGTAATAACGGAAGGCTTGAAAGTGTTCCGAGCTTCAGGTGCTTACAACTTTAATCCTTGTTAAGTTATCGAAGAAAGGTTTCAGGTATTCAGGTTTCCCCGTGGGTCGCATAGTAGTTAAGCACCAACGCATCGAAAGCTACGTAGTAAGTACTCTATCGCCCTCAAAATTCACTCTTGAGTACGATGACGGATTTAGCATTTGAAACGTCGGTGCTTAACTACAGTGCGACCCGGTGGGAAACCCGTGAACTCTTCCTCCTGGCAATACGCCGGGAAAACCTTAGATCCTTCTTATTGCCCCAATGTTCATTTACGCATGGATTATTTTTAAAGTCTCATTGAGGTTGCTAAGTGATGTATGAGCCAAATCTCCTTACATTATCTCCATTAGCCGTTTATCAATAAATCCTTCAAATCCACAACTTTCATGTTCCTGGAGAGATGGAACGCAAGAGAATGGGACACTCGTAGAAAAAGTGTTTTCTCCAAGTCATTCGCATGGTTCCGATTTCACGTGTTCTAATAAATGAACGATTATCATCATTTTAAGCAACATTAGTGCGCTGGCTACAAAAGTGGCCCTCTCTTTCTCGTGCTAATATATTTAAATAGTTAATAGATTTATTATAGTTGACTATATAGCTGAAATTCGGCTCTCGGTAAATACGCTGCTGACGAAGTTTCGCCCGTTATGTATGACTAATACAGTTGCTTCAAAATCCCGCTCATTATTTCTGCCGGCGTTATATTTTTGGTAGGATGCTGTGGCCATTGTACTAGATTTCCACGTTCACAATCCTACTTTTCAGCTTGACGCAGTTAACTTTTTCATTGGAATACCTAACTTAACTATTTTCATGCCAACTTAGGAAACCTGCATACATGAGATACGCGTGACATGCAATCCTTCGTAATTGTGTATTGCCTCAGGGCTTCGAAGCCTGTCAACTACTGTGCTAAAACTGGTGCTGTACCTCTACATACCTTTGATGCCAATCTCTTGATACATAAATGGTTCTCCAAATATGGAGGAAAAAAACTGCATGGTACTCTCTGTGAGACACACATTGAGACGCTAAGCTTACCGTTATTCCAATGAGCACTATGGTTACTTTGAGTATTTAATAAATAAGAAAAAGAAAACAATTTAATGAAGGGAAAAATTAGCTGAAAAAAAGTTAGAGATATCAAGTATATCTTGAGAATGGCAAGTACATTATTAAATTTGAGTTAGGTTCTCTCAAACGTCATGCTGTGATACAATTCTGAACTATCTAAAATACTGTTTTTGGTTAACGCTAATTCTTTTAATTGGTACGTGCAGCACTGTAGTTAGTGGTATGAAGTTACATGAGCCATATGGATGTAACCCTTATTATCTTTTCAAAATACTATCCTTTATAACCTACATTTCACTTGCTCTGTGATTTCGTAATCACTTTACGAGCAAAAATCTGAAAAATAAACATGCTTGCTTTGTAATCGTGTTTGAATTCGCAAATTACTGAATGCATGAGCCCAAATTTTTAGGTACACGTTTTCATTTCTTTCTGTATTCCATTACACTCGATTTCCTGGGACCTCATTTCACAGGTGTGGTTGGGCATTGCTTATAAAAACAATTTTCACCATGGAGGACCAAATACGTTTACTACAAGCCGTTTAGCCTCATATGCGTGCGCAGATGGGAATCCCATTCATGCATTATGTCTCCTTTCCGAGCCAAGGATGCCAGTTATCTTATCGTGTATTCTCCTCACTTCTTGCTCTCAGGAATGAATTTTTTGCTTTGACTGAATCGTATATCCTTCCTTGCCATACCAATCTCTTTTTTCTCACTTTATTTCCTCTGTCCATGTTTGTCCGCGTTCTTTCCTTCTCAGCACGCGAGCACATCCGTTTCTTCAAAATCTTTCGATCCCTTTCCTTCCTCTTCAATGGATATGGAAAGGACCCGCGTCGCTCCTAATACAGATGGATTTTTTGTTGGCGAAGTCGCAACGGCATCCTGCGCAGCCACGTGTAGGAATTTCTTTTCTCTCGCTCACACCGGCGCTGCGCAGAGCGCAATCAAGCAATGTCAGGAGCGGTAATTGAACACCTTCGCGGAACTAGCGCGGAATGGCAAAATATAAAAGGGGGATGTAGTAGTGGAAAAGCAAAATTAACACTTGCATTTCATAAATATCTATCGCGTCTGGTAAATTATCGACAGTATTTCTGAAAATTCTCTGCTGAATAAATAAATACTTAACATGTAAAAAATTATACCGCTGATTCTAGCATGATGCACATTAAAATATTTGTTGGAATACATTCTGATTGCAGTTTTCTCATTGAATTATGTCGATTGTTGTGGGACTGTCTCATATGGTATCGAGGTTGTTGGAATTTCGTTATGAGAGAAAGGACTTCGGCGGCCACGTTTGGTGATTAATTCCTTTCCGAATTGTCCTTCCTGTAGCTGTCACTAGTATAGTTCTGTATGAACCGTTACTTATTGTCAAATGACTGCTGTGAAGTTGACTTGAGCTCTTTTCGCCAGTATTAAATCTAAGTTCACTCCTCATCGTATTTCATGCTTTCCACTCACAAATCACATCCTCGCGAAACTTGACCTCAGTTTATATTGCGTTTAACATTTTTTGTACTTTATATATAAAAGTTTAATCTTTTTTTAAATGATCACAGCAAGTGTGATTTTCGAAAGCTTCTTATTTCTACACCATGCATACTTTGTCATCAAATATTACCTTTTTTTAAGTCTCTATTTAAATTCAAGAGGCCGATTTATGGATAAAATTACATGATGACGACGAGTAACATCTACATCTACATAATACCCTGCAAGCCACCATAAAGGTGTGAGGCAGGGGTAAAGGTGATAACTAAGGTAGCTTGCAGATTATTTGGTTGTTGTAGATGTTAAATGGCTTCGATGCCCGGAAGGCGTTCTTAAATCTAATCAAGCATTCGTCCATTTTATCATGTCGTACTTTTTATTTTGACAGAAAAAGATGGGATGATTATTTCTTGAAATGATTTCTAATGTTAAACTTTCACATTCGTAGTCCTTAACGGATTCCGCCCAGAAAATGTATTTAATCCATGACATATTTTTTTACATTAATACAATTGTCCCTCGTTAGTTGTACCAGGCCTGTGGGCCTGAACCCTGTCGGAGAGAGCAGAGCATCAGCTTGAGGAAGGTCAACCTTCATAATTTTCCTACGATGCCTCCTCCATTATATCCTTAGGAACCACCAGCCAGATCAAGGTTCCGCATTATAGTGGTCAGGGAAGAGGAGAGCGTCTTGGGAAAAATCTTATGAGACGTCTCGGAAGACGTTGCAGTTCGAATTTTTGTGCCACCCGCGCCAAGACGGGTTGTGGGTGGAAGCTTTAAAGGTTTGTGGGAAAGGGGCAGGAAAAGATAGAAGCGGAATAAGCTTGTGGTCAACCCACGTGGAGGCCTTGTCCCTCCCGCATTCCCTGAATGAGCTAGCTGCCAGGTAGCACGGTGGCCGCGCCCGTCGAGCTCCCTCACCTTCTCACGTGCCTTACCCCCCGAAACGAGACTTCCTCCCTTTTCTCTACCGATCAATTATATGCAGGATGCACCCCCTCTCCCTCTCGAGAGGCCATTGTTTCTGCGCTTACAATGCCCTTAACTGGCCTTTGAGATCGATTGATGTTCCGACGCTCGTCTTTCATACATTTTTTCGCGATCACGTCCGTCTTTCTTCTATTTCATTACCAATACCGCGGTTTCAGCCACTCCTTTCATCCTTTCTCCTGCTCTCCATCATACATTTTTTCCATTACCTTCCTTCTGCTGCCGAATGCCTTTTCATATCCCGTTTCGAGGGGGCTGTACCTCTCGTCCACCTGCTGGTCATATCATCTAGCTTCCTTCGCCTCCACACAAATGAATATCTGAGTACCGCCAAGCATGTTTTCGACCGGTTAGTGGTCCACCAATTTCTGGACTGTCCACAAATCCTCGATGTGATTGAGTGTTTTTAATTCTATTGTGATTGTTCACGTCCGTTGAAGGTCTTCATAGCCTGAAGGGGAAATAATATATAATAGTTACCTAACTGCCAATGACCAGGTAATACAAAAAAGTGTCCTCGACTGAAGTTAACAATTTTAAATTCGCCATTTAAATTATTAAAGTAAAATCTATTTGTCACTTGTAGCCCAAGTCTGCAGTGAAAATATTGATCTGGAAGACCGAAACACGGTGTTTTATTTAATACTGTTAGTAAATTTTCTATCCCAGGAGTTAAGAAACGATGCAATAGAAAAGTGGTCGTAGGGTTAAAAATGCTGAAAGTCGACGTATCTGTGCTTAGTTTCTAAAATCTCTATATTTTGCTATTATCTCATATTTAATGTCCCTTTCGAAGGAGAGAAAATCTTTGGTAGACGATCAGAATGAGATTAACAAAATAATGGTAAGATAAAAGATGTAGAAAGAATAGAGATGACCATTTCATTTGTTGGATAATTTTAGATACACCGACAGTATACACGACACATCTCATTTATTAACACGAAATTATTGAGCACATGGAGATACTGCACAGCCTCACTTATCCTCTTACTCCATAGGGAGTTAGAATTCTGTTTGAATGCGCATCGTCATTCGGGAAGCAAAGCTCTCCATTGCCCCGGCGCAACCCCTGTCAAAACGCATCGTACCCTGAATCCCAAATTTTCCTTTCGCGCCCAAGAAAGACGGAATCTCACCCGAATCCTCTTCCACGGAGTGGGACATGGTCATTCTTATCTACCATGGCCATCGCCGTCCACCTGTCTGGGCAGCAAGGTTTCCCTCCTGATCTTGACCGCGGTGAGGTCCGTCCCTGCTAAAAAAAATCAACCGTCCCCACCCTCTGGCGGACGGAGCCCACGCAACCCCTCCAGGCCACCGTTTTCTCACGCTCTGTCCAGAACCCCTCAAATCAACTCATTTTATCGTTTCTTCACAAAATACTAGAGTGACCATTACCGAAGACAGATTCACCTGTGTATGCGGCTCTTTTTTACCACTTCAAGTTGCTCTCACTCGTTTCGCTTTAGTTTTTAGCTTCCGCAAATCTGATTTGAAATATTTTTTGCTGCTATTCCTCCGTAACGACCGCTCACCTTGCAGCTCTCATGTTTTGAAATATGGCCTCGGCCGACTCGAGTCTTTAAAAACAAAGAAACGCTCGCTCCTGGAAAATTTTCTCCTCTAAAACTAATTGGCGTGGTCCGTTTTGAAAATTATCTGCTCGTAATAACGGTTTATGCGGTTTAATTACAATATAGCTGCCGTGATGGTTTTCTGTTATTACTGACTTCCCGTAGGAAGAGTCAATATTGTTTTTATCCTTTTTAACGATAATTTTTGCTAGCTCAACACTGTTGTTTTAATTAAGCGTCTTTTAATTATGTGGTGTTTCGTCTTTGCTCATTTCCTGCTTTCTCGTATAAATCTAAAACTTACACGAAAAATACTCCTCACCCGGTAACTCCAGGTAGAAATCATACGGAAGCATTATATCCGTCAATTATATTCTTATAAAAAATATTAAGCGGCAGAGTGTTTTTTTGGTGCATAGGTATTGCCTATTTTCTTTTCTATTGGCTGCATGTCTTGAATACTGATTTAGAACTTCATAATAGTTTCATAAATATCATATGGACATTATTCTGAAGAAGCAAAGACCATGGAAATTTACTTCTTTGTATTTTTTACTTAAAATACATATAGTACACTTTTTTCACTGACCATAAATAATATTTTTTTATTCACTAGGAAAAGCAGCTTTTGTTAATTGGTGTTTTTATTTGATTTTTCACACTCTTTGATCAATTCATTCCAAATTTGACATATAATTTGTCAAATGCTTTCATCAGTAATATGAGGTTTATTGTAACTGTCATTGCATAGATATATTGTCATTGTTATAAACCATATAATAAGAGTAAGACCTTAATTTCGTTGTGGAATTCCAAGGTATTGGAAATAATGAGGCATACTTTTCGAACATCGATGTCAAATATTGAGTTTTATAAATCCTGTTGATGGAAGTTTTTTCTCCTATTTTATTAAATAACTATATGTTTCCAAGGTATTGGAAATAATGAGGCATACTTTTCGAACATCGATGTTAAATATTGAGTTTTATAAATCCTGTTGATGGAAGTTTTTTCTCCTATTTTATTAAATAACTATAGATCTTTCTAATTATGTTTGTGTGTTTAGTCCAAGTGAATTTCAAAAGTGTAAAAAACGCTATAGATAAAACCATTTAGTGAGTATAGCTTGTTTCTAGGAATAGTAAACCAATCATTAAGCTTTAGTTACATCTATGAAATAGGAGTGTAACTTATTGGATAAGCGTAGTATACTGAGATATCTTGTGATGTGCCAACTGATGAATATTACTTGTGCGATATCAGAACTTGGACGTGTGTCCATTCATTTTTCGTACCGGAATCAGACCTCCAATAGGATAGGCCCCTGAGAGTGTGCTGGGAATTTGATCGTTTTAATTCTCGGGAAATGTAGCTCATTGAAGGAGGCTTTCAATTTCACCCTACGTTATGTTGCGAAAACTAGTAGTTGAAAAGGGTCAAAAAGTAGTCTTTACGTTGTCTTATTATTTTATTAGTAACAGAAACCTCTCGGTCGGGTGCGTTCACTCGTGCGAGGCACATAAATCTGCCATTGGTTCGAAACCAACCCTTTCAAATGGAAAACATTAGCCTCCGTCCCGTTGTAAGTATTTTGCCGCTTCCCACTTAGTATCCTCTCTGCTTTCAATACCCTCTGAAACTCTTTAATCCATTCACTTCTTGACTCGAATCTTAAGCTGCAGACAGCGCAGTAGTCGTCTTCATTAAACCAGTTTCTCTGTCCATTCTTCCTCGCCAGCTTAAATGAGAGACGTATTGCGCTGGAAAAAGTTGATACCATGCGTCTCGGGTAGATCGCAGAAGAAAGAAAGGAGAGCGAGGGTGAGAAAATGTTCTCAACAAACGAAAAGAGGAAGTAAGAGAAAGAGATGTTATTTATCTGTACAATGGCGATGAAGGAGATTCGAGAAAGTTTTTTCCTCTTGGTTATCCCCCCTTCCACGTTCCAATTGGTTTAAAAGCGAGCTTTCTAGTAGAGCTCTTCATTTCTTATAATTAACAGTTTTGCCAATACATGAAGGAAGTGGACATTCCGTCCATAGCTTACCTTTTACAAATTTTTGCTTGTTCCATCTCTTCCTAATGAAATTTAGGAAATGTTCTCCTTTAACTATCATCACGCTCTTCGTTAAATCTCACTTAAAAATAGATCACGTCCATCCTAACTGTTTACTGGAAAATAAGCTTCGTATGCTACTACTAATCATTTTATATGAATGATAGGTAGTTCAAAGCTCACGAGCAAGTTTTCGCGGCTAGCTTACGAGCTTTGAATTTGTTATAATTAAGCACCATAGTGTTTAAATGCCGGATTTAACTTCGTGGACGGTGGCGCCCTGCACAAGACTTCGACTGCTTAGTGTTATAATATGTATAGCAGTCCGGTAACATCTTCTTCCTTGTAAGCCTCTAGAATTTCCACAGAGAAAGAGGACGTCTTGGTAGCTGAACTGGTAGAGCACCTGGCCGGAATTCAGGGGGTCCGAGTTCGAGTCCCGGTCAAGGCAAATTATTTTTTCACTGTGGAATATCTTGTTATCATGGTAGGTAACGCATATTTGGTGTGAATTACCCCCCTGCCACTCACCTTTATGGTGGCTTGCAGGGAATTATGTAGATGCAGATGTCTGCTGGCGTGGGTTGCGGCTGTAAACGTTAATAACGCTACCCCTTGTGTTGCTTAGGTATGCAACGCTAAAAATATTTTGCGAGTAAATCTACATGCTTCATGGTAAAAACCTGGCAATTCCCACGACTTGTCTGGGTATAATTCCAAAGCTACACAATGACACCGAAAAGAATATTTAACTTGCATAAGCCTTGCAAATTTCGATTATTATCAGAAGGAAAATGATCGGAGGAAAGTACTGCCAAAAAGTCATTTGGGAGTTGGATTCTTGACTCGATAGCGCCGCATAAAAGCTGCACTATTTTGCGTCATATTCAATGTCCACCTGTATAGATTTTATATTTATTTTTTTCAACATAACCTTTATCAACTGGTGTAACAGATGGGCGTTGAAAAGTTTACATTTCCTGAGCGGAAAAGGAGCACGAGTGTTATTTTTATTGTGAAATGAAGTACGTCCTTGTCCAAAAATCGTCCATTGTTACTTGAATGGATACTTGGCTCGGAAAAAATTAATATCAGCGAGGGACTTGGAGCAGAAGCCCTATGGGGAGTATACAAACGATATTTCAGAGAGAAAATCATGAGATGGATCGAGCGGCCAATGGAAGCCAACCGTACGACGAAACCATGAGGTGTGTGTAGGCGCCTGAGTGTCAGAATGCCTCTCCCGGGAAATGAATGCTTTAATTTAAGCTCAATCTCACTCTTAAATTGATTACCGGGGTAGTGTCATTGCCATGATGGATGGAGAAGTGAGGCCTCTGCCGCGGGAAGTCGGCGTGGCCTCATCCGTGTATTTCAGTCTCACCGTGAGCGGATGATGTCGCTGTTGGGATTGCGGTCTCTTCTCCTCGCAGGGATGCCCGTCGTGTGTCCGGCGGGGAAGTTGAGGCCGACTCCGGTACCGGGGGGGGGGGGGGGGGGGGGGTTGGAAGGAAGGAGGAGGGTACGGGTGGAACACCTGTGCGGCCACAGGGCGGGGAGAGGAGCTCTGGCTAGGGTAGCGACGACGAAGGTGTGGGGTCCAGAGCGGAATGTGTACTTCCTTGCACCTCCTTCGTCCTCTCACACCCCCGTGGTGGAGACTAATTAACACTTCTCGCGTCCTTCCATCACTGGTCGTGCGGTAGGTCTACAGTCATCCCTTGGTTATTCCGACCTCCATTACGCTTTGTATGGACATGCTAATCCCTCCTAGTAAGTGCTCCTTGAGTAAACTCCGATGAATTCCATTCCGAGAAAGAGATAGAGAAACACGTTTCCCGTGAAAATGCGCTCCTGTTGCATTATTCAGGTGTGGGTGGAGGTATGCACAGATGAATATGAAAGAAGCATGCCAATGGAGGCATCGATGAATCGGGTGTAGGTACACACTTTAGCGCAACCGGTGATGTTGAGAAATTTGGGGAAACCATATGCGTACGTGGTGCTTTCTCAAGTATTACACGGCAGCAAGTGTATTTAGATTCTCAGAAATACGTTTATGCTTGCTTATAATGAGTGCTTCCATAAATTCAATTTTCATAGATTGTCAGAAAGTTTTGATGCAATAGATTACCGGAGCAAATATAAACGCTTCTGCAGCATCAATTAATATTTCATGTGCACCAATTCCGTAAGTGAGATCGCAGCAAACAATTCATTACCTCATTTGTTTTTTTAAAGTTTTTTTCGACCTTATCTTAAGCGTATCTGTAATAAAAATAATCCTAAAGGTATTTGAAAAGCACGTAACTTGCAGAAAAGCACAAAATGAAGCAGGTTCATTCAGTTTATCTCGCACAAATCCATTTTATTCCATACATTCTATTTATCGGCCCCGGTGGCGACGGGGTAAATCCCTCGCCTGTTCGCAGGATCGCCGGTTTGAGTCTCGCGCGGGGAGGATTTTTCATTGTCCGGGTCATGGATGTTAGTGATTGCATAATCTGTTCAATGTAAGAGAGGACTAGTCAGTCCTAAATTCGCAGATCAATAAAGACAAGTTTACTTTAATTTAATTTACTTCCATTATTGTATCATCCATCCCTTCCTTTGCTCTTTTTATCTCATAGCCGATTGATTTTTTAAGCATGGTAGCCGGTGTAACCGACCCTCTAAGCACTTTTTGCTTACCTTCAAATGTTTCTAGACTCATTTATGTCAACTGTTATGGTAGCCATCAAAGAACTATTTGAGAATACCAATAAGTATTTTGTAATGGAGCTATTGCATTGGTTTCTTGGAATGCATGTGCTTTCATTCATGGAATGTAATTTCAAAACGTTGTTCTTACCGACGCATTAAATAATATCTCAGGGATTTTCAATTCACTTAGTTTCAATCGCAATATTTCTATATGTCTACCCAAACAGCATAACATTATTCTTATCTCTCTATCGAATGATGATTTGTATTAGAAAATACATAGCACGTATCAGCGCATGGAGACAGGACGAACCGTAACTTTAATTTGTGTGAATGATTTATCTGAACACCATCTTGATTACTGCAGGCTGCCAAATGCAAGAGATAAATGTACCAAATTGGAAAAATAGTTATGTGCATATACAGTTGGCATATGTAATGTTAGCTATTTATCGAAGAGAAAAAATGAAGAGTTTTCATACTCAATACTAGTTATACATACACAGGTATCACTATAGGTATGGGCTGAACTTGGTAAAAGCTGTCAACATTCATTTCTGAAATGAAAGACTGGGTAATCTATCAAAGTGCATCACGACGTGTTTCAATATATGGCATAATTACATTATGCTGCCCAATAAGCCTGTGAATGATTACCAAGTATCTTATTTTAGTAATGAATATCCCTTGAATCTTATGTACCACGTTTAAGACATTGCCAATCTTCCACACAGGACGTAAATGTTAAGAGAGAGATGCGTAGTGGGAATTACAAGCAGAAAATATTATGAGTTAAAGATAGTGAGAAAAAGAATCTTGTTTGTAACGATTCAAATAAGTACTAAAAGAGTGGAAAATAAACCAGTGTTCCCTGAAAATATTAATTTTAACGTAACTTGGGCCACTTAAGCAGGTACTTGAGTCTTATTTATTTTGTCATGCCTCTTCACCAATTTCTCTTCATTCTACCTCTGTTTTAGGAACTGATTTTCCACCGTCCACTTTCCCTCTCGGCTCCGCAAAATGCTCTCCCCTGGGAAAGATTCTCCTTCATTTCACAGACGCCTCCACGGACGACCGCATCTCGCCACCCACATCCCTCCTCCCGCCGCGAGTGCCGCATCCCGACCGCCCTCACTTAGATGCATCCGCCCGATATCTTCCGTGGGGCAAGCACGCTTAGCCTACAACATATAGCAACCGGAGGCCTCCGCGGCTGCCAGGCGACCTGGGCATCTTTCATTCTCCTCCATTCGGCGGGGAGACTGCGTGAGATGGAGGAAGAGATACGGCTAGCCGCTCGCTAATTGGCCTGCCTTTTACCTTCGGACGTGTTACGCGTTGGAGTATCGCGTTTGTGTGCGTGTGAGGCTCCGCGAGCGCCAATGTGTACGTGCCGGGAGCGTCTGCAAGTGCGTTTACATGCAAAGCGTGCGTATCTGAGGAGCCACGGGACGGAGGGAATAAAAGAGTCGGGAGGATAAAGAAAGTAGAGGCACTCGTCGGAACTACTCTGGTAGCCATAATTTCCGCTGTGCAAGGGGTCCATTGCACATAAGTCAATGGAACGTGTCTGGTTGGGAAGATATCAAATCATGAGGCTAGGCCTAATCCCTACCATTCATCATAATCCATTGCGACATAACTACCTAACCGCAACCATTAGTTACGAGAGGAATTCCCCGAGACTGCTACTGTGGTTTCTTTTTGCAAATCGCCCTTATTATTACAATTCTTTTTTAACATCTGTTTCATTCATTCCAGAAATTTTAATATGAGCGGTTTCATATCTGGGTGTTGACTTTGGTAAATTCTCATGACATACTAGGAAGTAAAAAAAATATCTGCGATGATTTTTGTTAATTTCCTTGTATTTCAGTAAAATTGCCTCAGATAATGACAATTCTTGATATCATTTGCGTATGGGCTTCGCGAAGTAATAGTGCCAACCACATGCGTCAGAACCTAGTCGTTCTATTTGCTGATAGTGATAGAAAATCAGCTGCAACCTGGATACGGAAGTTATTCTTTATATGGTCTTTGGTAGATTCATTCAGGTGTCATTACATACATCTTGTGTACAGAGATGCAGTGCTTAAAAGTGTATTGCAGCAGGATCAGTATGTCTCTTCTCATAGTTGTTGCTTGAATTATGAGATGAAGACGCAGATTCTTCATCTATATCAAAAAACATGTTCGCGCTAAAGCTGGAACGTTATGTGTAATATCCGGCAATTACTGATTTTTTTCTTTCCTCCCCTTTTCACCCGTAGGATGTGCCCAAGTTATTAAAATAAATGCGCGGAGCAAAAAAAATAGTACTTCAGCGCCAATACATTATTGTTCTGCATGCGCCCACAAATCATCCCGTATGATACATTAATGGAGGCAGGTATAGATGCCGTGGAAGAGGCCGGAAAGCATTCGTGCTTTGCGCTTCAGCATCATGTGAAGGCAGAAAAAATCAGGGAAAGTATTTGAGGGGAGGGAATGGATGTCGGTGATCTTTTCAAAGGGGTAAAATCGATGGCGAGTGAATACTTCAACGGAACTCGTGAAAGAGATCTCTTAGCTTCTTTCTCCGCCCGGCGCGCCGCGGAGGAGGGACTCAATGCATACGGACGGGAAACGCGCAACCGGCACGATGGTCACTCAAAGGGGACCGGGCGAGGGACCGCGCCGAGCCACTCTTTCCCCATCGGCGGACGTAGGAGTGAATAGAGGGGGTGAGAGGACTTGGGATGCCTAAGAGTCGTCGGCGTCCCTCTTTCAGACGGGGGCGGGTGCATTAAGAGGACCACCGCACGCGAGCGGGGGCAAAATAGATCGCAAAGAGCCCGCCGCTCTTCCACGGTACGGAGAGGAGGTGGCGAGTGACGGGGAGGAGGAAGCAGAAGAGACTCGAGGCAGCAAAAGCGGGCGGGGGTGACGGTAGTGAAGACGTAGTTCGGTTCCTTTCACTCGTGGACTTTTCTCTCTCTCACTGGCTCTTCTGCGCGGGCTCTTTCTATAACCCCCCTCACACCCTCCCCACGCTTCCGACCTCCCGGTCTTCAACCTTCTCCTCCTCCCCCATCCCCCGCACCGACCAACCGTCCCGCATTGTCTCTAGCTGTCAAGGGACTTTTAAAGGACAGCCTTCCGACAAAAGGGCTTTTTTTAATTTACCCTTTCGTGTGGGGCAAGCGCGGCGAGGGTGGTTAGAGGAGGAGGTGGAAGGGGGAAGCAAGTCGCGAGGGCAAGAGGGCGGAGAGGTAGTGGGTCTGTATGCGGGAGATGGGGTCGGAGTTGTTGGGAGAGTTCAACGCTCGGCATGGCCCCCTCCGCGCTTCGGGATGCCGCATCGGCGCGGCGGAAGGCGCGCGGTCGCCGGCGAGTTCCCTCCTCGCCGAAGCGGACTGTCATGACGACTGCAGTGTGAGCACCCGTCGCGAGCCGCGCTTTCCAATCAAACGGGGACATCGTGTATCGCGGCGAGTCATCTCCTCAGGCCTCGTCCGTAAATGGAGGAAAGAGACGCACCGGATTGAAAGGTCATCACCATCTTCTCCTATGACCCTACTCGTCCTAATGTCAAATTATTTAGTCTCTGTCCTTCTCCTCACTCGTGCTATGACCTTCTGAACTCTAATAATTTCTCAGCCGTACCGGTATGCTACTATGGAGGCTTCTCCAGGCAGGAATAATGGCATGACAGTTGTGTATATGTTGTATCTCCATGTTATAAATGGTTTAAGGTGATGTAATGGACTAGGTGATAGAATTTTTTTTAAATCTACCTTCAGGGATTCACAAAATTGTAGATTTATACTAGTGTTTAACTTCATTTGCTTATTTACTCAAGTCGTCTTCGCAATTAATTCCCTCAAGAATTTTTCGAGGTTGGTAAAATAGCTTCGTGTTTCCTAACTAGCCTTCCAATCATCAAGCGTTAAAATTCACAACCAGTTTTGGTTTTACTTCTGAAATGAGCCAGTGAAGAGTAGTGCAAGGTGTGTTTGTGCTTGCAAAATGAACATCTCATAAATATGTGCGCCTCCATAGCATAAGTAGATACGTTTGACCTTGATTTTTTTCTGGTGAAATATGATTCTCCATCGACTTGCTGTTCAATACTTTTATCGAATTATGAAATTCAGAAAATGAGTTTGTTGATTTCTTCCAACCAATTGGAAATCAACTCCCTCTTTCAATTTTCAATTTCTTCCCAAATTTTAGGCAACATTTACATTCCTATTCTGTAGTAAATGATTTTTAATGAATATTACGTGCACAAAACTTGAATTTCATCGCCTACTGTTATTCAGTACACTCGATGAGGATTTTTATCTTGATAATTTTCGTATTTTAGGATGCTATCAATGAATTTTAAGGACTCCCTAAACTTACTGCTCCATTCATTTGATGGCCGCACTTCATTAATACTAAAATACGTGGCTTCTCACATCTTTTGGCTGAGGTGTTGTTTGCAATGTTAACTGACACTCGAGTAACATTTATTTTCACCATGGTTAGGGTAACGATCTTTTAATCAACCAGTTTCTGCATAGGTATTGAAAATATTCCGATGCGTAAAGGAATACTCATACGTAGTGGCTAAAAAGAGTTGCACGTGGAAGGAACATGGCATGTATCATTTCCTCCTCGATAATCTCAAGAAATATGTAAAAATAAATTAAGAACCTGCACAAACCTACTTTGTTAATTTATGAAATACTTTCCCGCGGTCAATCAATAGAGGTGAGATAACCTTCAAGTACAGCCTGATCTAGTAAATCACCATGAAGGAAACACCAAAATGTCAGCTCCAAGCATATTCAAATATGCATAAACGTTATTTTGGATATCAGTGAAGGCTCTTGTACTCAGCAGAAAAGGAAATTTAGCATGCATCCTCCAAATTTATTCATCATCAACATCGGTCAAAAATCCTAGGATTGGTTTGACGCAGCCCTCCACTCAATTATTCTATCGGAAAACCTCTTCATATTGTAGCTCCTCTCTTTTACATCCTTCACAACTTGCTCCATACACCTCATACGAGGCCTGCCTTTTCCATTCTTCCCGTTCACTTTTCCCTCGACGATTGTCTTCATCAGGCCATCGTGTCTTAAGATGTGTCTTAAGATCTCTTTTTGTGTCTTTTTAAGGTTTTCACTAGACATGTCTTCTTTCCCACTCCTGTTAAGACTTCTTCGTTTGTCACTCGATCGATCCATTTTATCTTCATCATTCTTCTGTAGCATTTCAAATGCTTCCAGCCTGGACTTCTCTGCTGGTGTTATTGTCCATGCTTCGCTGCCATATAGTAGAATTCGTCAGATTCAAATTTATTACCAGATAAAAATTTTGCGTTGCAACGTTTTTGTGCCACCTGAAATGCATTATAAATCTTTTCCAACCATTGGCATGTATAGACATCGTATCTCGTTTCCCTGAATTTTTCTTTTTGCATCTTCACTTTCCACATTGTCCTGATATTCGGCATCATTTCTATGAACTCTCTTCTTCCTTGTTATCTCATCATTCATATTTGCTCTTTTTAGCCTCCTTGGGCAGCCTCCGGGTAGTTTAAATCTCTTCCGCAAGAGGTCGTGCCGCGAGGAAAAGGGGGACCGTCGCATACAAGATTTATGCTCGAGAGCAAAGTGAGCGCTTATGGGAAGTAAGGTGATGGCGAAGGAATGGGTATGAATGCGATGCGCGACGGGGTCAACGCATGATGGGATGCATTGTGCGTTGGCCTGTCTTGAAGAGAAGGGGGAATGTCCCTAGTGGGCGGTAAAGACCGATATGAGTGTCCGGAGGAAGATGCATGATTGAAGAACTCACAAAAAGCTAGGCATCTTCTGAGTGGGTAAGGAGGGTTGATGGATTCAACTATTGGAGAAATTAGTTTTGCTCGGTAAATATCAAGGAGTAAGCCCCACGGTGGAAGCTATATTGTTCCAAAGATTCTTAGACGCGTCACGCTTAAGGAGGCTTAAAAAGCTCTTTCTTCGGTAGTATGTTTACTATGATTTCAGAATGAATCGGCAGATTGCCTCTTTGCACATGATTGGCAGTTGATTTTATCGTGATAGCTTTCGAGACCATGCATTTGCTATATGGAGTTCTACATTTGAGAATATTTTTTCTATTGATAATTTTTTTTCTACTGTTAAATACAAGGAGAGGGCAAAAGTATGCTCCGGTAACATTGAACTCGAAGGATCCAAAAATTTAGCTGAGGGTGTAGGAAATAGTGCATTTGATGATTAAACTACATAAGCTTCATCAAACAAAAATATGTACCTTTCAAGGAATATGTGTACTAATATAATGTCTTCTGACAGTTTGGTTTTCATTTTCTCATGTTGCAAATTTTCCCCTGTGATTCCATGTGTGGAGCGCAGTAAAATGGCCTTCGTCCTGCGGGTGGAGAAAAAATATAAATTATTATCATTTAATAGTGCCATACTTTTGAATTTCTTATATGGTAAATTCGTCTCTTCAAGCGTCTGAAATTATTTTTCATATTGCCTAAGTTTTCATGAATATTTTTAAAAAAGTCTATATGATTTTAGGTTGATAAATTAATAAGATTAGAGAAAAAATAGTCCACAGTAGGTTTTTAGCTACTAGATAAGATATATACTTTTTATCACATATATTTGATTTTCGAATATTCTAATTAAAATACGTTTCCGTCAATCTAAAAGAGTCCTAGATACTCTTCTATAACCGGCTGACATTTAACCTGGATTTAAAGAATCAGTATATGCTGTGTGTCCGTATATTTTTATTGATTAGTGTTTGAGGTATATTACATAAATGATCCGTTTATTAATGGATAGAATATATTTTGGAGAGGAGGCTAGAAGCTTGGTGCTTCGACTCTGCGCATATATTTTAATTCTTAGTGCACTATGAATATCAGTTAATTTTCCTGTGGTGAATGTTTTATTACTTCAAACTTAAATATGCAGAAACTCGAAATCAACTGAAATATTCCGCTTGTTAAGTTCTTCCCATCAATAGCAACAATATCTAGCAATACATGTACTGATCACGGATTTTGCAGAAGTAGGAAAATTTTCCTTACAGAAGAAACTCTCAATTTTGGTTAACTTTGAACTAGTTTCAAGTATAGTTCAATGAACCCAAGGTTACAGCATGGAATTGCGTGCTGGGGAGGAGCTTACACCACAATTAATCCTCTGTTGCTATCCCATAAAAGAGTGTTAACGGTTTCGACGCAGGCCTCAGCTAGTGAGCTTTCCTTTCCCATATTTAAGAATATGAAGATTACTTAGGCATGTGTTTATTCATAAGATTTTGAGAGGTTTTTTTACTAACATGGTGGAGAAAAGGGAAAACCCAGTTTATACCTTAAGAGAAAATCATAAATCCAAAACGTAAATTTTCGCCAGACATTTCTTTTTCTTGTCCCAGAATTTTGTATTGCTTTTTTGTTATATTTTATTTTCTTATTACTTATTTATTTTTATTGCTATTGTGTCCAGCATATATTTTCATAGTAAGATGCATAATTTGCAGAGCAGCGTCTGCTTCTTGTAGTTACCTTTTCTGATGTTATTAAGTTCACCAAAAGTGTAGCAATTAGAAGTTCGCCCAATCACCAGTCAATATTTGACCGAAACAATCTATTATCTGGTGAATTTGAGGTCTAATACCGTTTCGGTTAGCATGTTTTGTAATTTAATCCTAGGGAAGGGAAGACGAGGTATGTTTTACTAGAGAAAGTGAAGGTCAAATAACGACAGTAAATTTAGCAAAATTCAATAAGCTTTTTACACTTACATTCTGGTAAGCATGTGGCCAAAGCGAATATTAAGCATATTTTGGATTAAATAAGTCTTTAGGCATTTGTCCCCTCAAGAAATGACCCTTAGGACGCAGGGCGACGGCCGGCGCGATTTAAGGGGTGAAAGGACAGGGACAAGAGGGCAGCCGCAGGAGTGCGGAACACAAAAATGAGACAAACTGAAAAAATAACAAGTTTCAATAAGGAAGCACTTGAGACGCGCAGGCGGAATGATTATGGCACTTTTATGTCGTGGGAGGAGGGGAGGATGCGTCTAACGGAGGTGGAGAGGGGCAAGAAAAAGGGAGCCCTTTTGTGGGAAGCGTGGAAGGGAGCAGGGAGGGAGATTGCGGCAAATCTTCCTCGCCAGGTGGGCAACGTGTGGGCACATCTCGGAGGGGCGTGACATTTATATCACCCAATGCACCAAGGGTCAATAAATATCCCGATCGAGTGTAATTATCTGCATGTTTCTCTTTTTTTGTGCCTCTTCCTTGTTGATTAAGCACCTTCCAAACTGCGGAGGAAAGAGTGGGCGCAGCGTTCAATGTCCTGACTAACTCGACTTTATTCTCTTGGCCCGAAGCGTAGTTTGTAACAATCGCACGTGGACGGAAATTCTTCACCGATGACATTTATTGAGAAATATAGGTGCTAGTTTTATTGAAAGTTGTTTGATTTGACAAGTCTTGTCCGTACTCCATTCAATATATCATGTCTCAAAGGTTTTCGCGGCAGTTTCCTTTGTTCTCATGCAGTGAGGCCTCAGCTACTTTCGTAATAATCTGTGTTCATAAATGTTGTTGAGAAGTATTTTTAAGGCCTTTCCCGTTTGTCTACTACTTTGCTTGATAGAAAACTTTAATTTATTCCCTCATTTTAACTGTAGCAGTTGCTAATACAATGATACGATAAGAATGAATTGAAAATTTAATATAATTTTAAAGTTTAAGGACCCATTCTCCTTGCTCATTCTTCTTTTTTTTCTATCAATGAGGATTCAATGATTTGTTTATACTTTAAGATAAATTTATTTCAGGATTAATTTTGCCGCAATGAAAAACTGGCATAGCTCAAATCAAGGCTAATTAAATCAGCGTTTTAGTTGCAATGAATAGAACTTGTGGTTTAGTTGTGTGTATATGAGCAAAAAAGTATTTCCCTTGCTTACAATATTGTTCTTTGGCATAACTCTTGATCAATCTGGAATATTAGGCCTATCTAAATGGAAAAAATAAGCGTAGTGCAGACGTTGATAAACTTTTTCAAAAATTTTTTCATATTCCAGGGGTTTCCTGGAGGATGAAATATGCCATTCAATACATGTAGGCCTTTAAAATATGTATAGGTACTACCATATTTCCACCCATTGTGATCAAAAGTTAATGCTACAATTATTCCTGAAACGTTATGTGGCTCCGCTGTGTGCTTTTTTAGTATCCGCCGATGTTCCACTAACACATCCCTTAGTTCCACTAACGCTGTTTTAAGTGCTTGGCCTAACTAAACTTGTCGGGTCAGTGACTCCATATTGTCCGCGAAGACGTCCGCTGAGCTTCCTGTCGCCTTATTCTCTTCCTCTGCTCACAAGAGCGCACTCGCTGTGACAGCCTGGAAATATTTACGGAGCAATTTTTAGATTTAATAACCCATGTCCATCCTTTTCATTCGGAAATGTTTGTACGTATTTTTTCAAGAGCACTGAGAGGAAGAAAGTAATTTTTCCTTCTTGGCAACCTTTCGCCATCAGTTTGGCGATAACATATATGCGGACGCAAATAAAAATGATATCATTTAAGTATCCTGCTAACATAAAGTTGAAAAAAAGCTTTTATGAAACTCGCATTTACGTGAATTTACTAAATTAACTCTCTAAATATCATCAAAATCTTTATTGACAATTTTTCTTGCCCATTGCATGCGTTAATCGAATCATTTGATGAAATTAATAATTTTATCGAATGCTCTTCGGTAGGGGGGTATATTTAGGCTTGAAAATTCTTCTATTATTGTCCAACTGTGAGCGTTATCTGCTTAATCACTTTGCAATTTTGAATTCAGGAATGAAGAACATTATCACAGAATTACTAGTAAAAATTAACTGTGTTAGGTGAATTAGCATTAATAAAAAAATTAAGTTTAATGCGTTCTTCTTTCCAATGATTTAATTTGTGCACGCACACGCATTTTAACGCCTAGGCGTCATCATCGGGTTTACTGAACGCCAGGGTATATCAAGTATACCTGTTTATGACGCCCAAACGCCCTCGTTAAAAGGTGTTGTGTGTACATTAAATTACTGCAATGTATATCATCTTGTGTTCAATTCAATTTATCAGAAGAAGTATTATTTCAGGTGTAAACGAACTTAAAGTGAAAAATACACGTTTTTAAGCAATCTTTAGTAACATGGAAGCTATACATTATCCCATCAGTATTTAAAATTTTTCTCGATATTTATCATATTTTATTAAAAATACGCTAAATAAAAATACCTTTATGGAAAATACGTTAGTATAAGGTTTGTTTTTTACATCTATTTAGCCTTATGAGCCACCTAACATATGCAGGAGGTATAAAATTACCAAGAATTCACTACCTAATAGATATTTTTGTTGCTTTCAAGGATGTATTATATAGTTTGTGAAAGATAGCATGACGGAATCGGATATTACGGATCGGAGGCGTTCTAGTGGATTAGGAAAGGTGTGGACCGTAAAAATGGAAAGTGAAGTTTTTGCAGGGATACTTGTGGAAAGACATCTTTTGCTGAAAAAATATTGAAGAGCATAATGGATGATGTAGTAGATGAAAGATGGAGAGAGGTGAAGACGGGATAAAATGCTGAGTGAGAAGAGTATGAGAGAATGGGGTGTGGAATAGGGAGGTGAACTTCAAGTAAGCTGGCAAGAGGGTATATGGGAAGAAAGTTCTCGGTCAAAATGAGGTGTAAACTTGGATGAATTAAAGAGTGAAATTGAGTGAGTTTGAAGGATTTTTGAATGGAAATATGCGTTACGAAGTATCATGAACCCATCCAAAACCTCTTAGGATACCAATAATAGCAATATTGAGGTACAAATGACTGGACCAAATCTTTGAGAGCTTGCGTTGTGATGCTTGCCCGGTGATGGGCACTTTTTCCGTGAGTTTTATTTTTCCTAAACACAATCGGACGCCATCTAAACCATGATGCATGCACGTCATGTGGACGAAGGCTTCCTCCGAAGGGCTAGAGACCCGACTACCTACCTCGGTTCGTGGAGGGAGTGAGAGATCGAGGTGGTTGGTCACCACCGCCCACCCACGTCACACCCACTCCTTCTCGCCTCTCTCAGCTCACCTCCCGCCCCATCGCCCTCAGTCTCTTGGACCCCTCTCCTTCTCATCCGCGGGAGGGGAGCAGCCCACCCTACGGTCACCCGCCGCCATCCTCCGGTCACCCCGCCTCCCCACGGGGGAGCGGAGGGAAGGGTTAGTCCCATTCTATGCAAATCCGAAGGCATGCCCTTCCTCCTCCACCTCCACGCCTTCCTCGCCCTTTGCCGGAGTCACTCGCCGCCACGCCCAGCCCGTGTCCTCCGCCCCTTCGCCCTCACCTACCCCTTCGCCCGCCCCCCAACAAATTCCCTTCCTCCTCCTCCTCCTCCCAGTCCCCTCTCTCTTGAGCCTCATCTTCCACTCCGTTCTATAACCTCTCCATTTCGCTCGTGTCATCCTCTGGGTCCCCACCCAGCCAGTATCCGAGTCCTTCCTGCTCGCGTCGTTGCAACGCTTGTTGTGAGTTGTGGAGACGGTTTCTGTTTCGCCCAATTTCTAGGCTTTGCCTTCTCATTCCTCAGTTATCCAATAGAATACCCAGTTCTTCCAGTATGAGACGGGCTTTTGTATTTTCCTTCTTATCTTCATGAAAAGTTTTAGCTCGTGAAATTTTCCTCGGCAGTTTATGAGTATCTTTTTAAATAAGTTAGTCTGAATTTGGGCAGGAATACTCTGTCCTTTTTTTCTTGCCCCCTTTACGTGATGGAAAAGGAAGAATATAAATTGCCAAATGTTGCTTATATCGATGATGCATATTATTTTCTTAATTCCAAAAGTTGGATGCCAACTGTGTGACACCTAGACTACCATAATTTTTAAACTAAAATCTAATTTAAATAGGGCATGTGTGTTTTCCCATTGACGTGTGCAGCAAAGTGCATTTTGTTCGTTTTTCTACTCTCGCTCATGTTTTATTCAAATTTGTATCGAACGCGTCAGTAATTTTACGTTTTTCTTTAGCTACTGGTCTTATTGGCAATATCAAGGTAAATGCTAATTATCCTGTGACATGTAAAAACAAAAAAAAGGAAAAATATGAAAATGATGAGATAAGGTACTTTTGGAAGGCAAAGAGCTCAATTTATGATGGTGAATAATTTTAACATAGTGAGTTCATCATCATCAAGGGTCAACAATCCTAGGATTGGTTTGACGCAGCCCTCCACTCGATTTTTCTATCGGCCAACCTCTTCATACCTACGTAGTTCCTCTCTTTTATATCCTTTAAGACCTGCTCCATGTAACTCATACGAGGCCTGCCTCTTCCAATCTTCCCGTTCACTTTTCCCTCGACGATTGTCTTCATCAGGCCATCATGTCTTAAGATATGGCCGATTAGGTTGTCCCGTCTTCTTTTTATAGTTTTCAGCAGACTTCTATTTTCTCCCACTCTTCTTAGGACTTCTTCATTTGTCACTAGGTTGATCCATTTTATCTTCATCATTCTTCGATAGCACCATATTTCGAATGCTTCCACCCTTTTCTTCTCCGCTGCTGTCATCGTCCATGCCTCACTGCCGTAAAGGAACATGCTCCAGATATACGTTATGATTAATTGCTTCCTTACTTACAAGCTTTTATTTCCAGCTGTAAGTAGATTCTTCTTTTGATAGAATGCCCTCTTTGCCTGGGCTATTCTACTCACTATTTCTTTCTTGCTTCGTCCATCGTTGGTTACTCTGCTTCCCAGGTAACAGAACTCTTTCACCTCTTCCAGTTTCGGTTTTCCTAGTTTAACGTTGGTTTTGGCCTCTTCTCTTTTGCTGCACACCAATATCTTAGTTTTCTTCTTATTGATCTTCAGTTGATGTATGGCCATTGTCCTTTCCATGTTTGTTAGCATGTTATTCAGCTCCTTCTCTGTATCTGCTATGAGAGCTATGTCATCAGCGAATCGTAGCATGCTTATTGTTTCTCCGTGGATGTTCACTCCAGAACACTTCTTCTTGACTTCATTGATGGCTCTCTCAATGTAAACATTAAAAATTACGGGAGACAGTGCACAGCCTTGTCTCACTCCTTTCCTTATTCTTGCTTCTTCACAGCCTGGTCCAGATTTAATCACAGCTACTTGGTTTTTATACAAACTGTGGATAATTCTTCGATCATTGTAGGAAACTCCAATTCCTTTCAGAATATCAAGCATTGAATTCCAATCTATGTTGTCAAAAGCCTTCTCTAGATCCACAAATGCAATGAAGGTCGGTTTGTTCTTCTCCATTCTCTTCTCTATAAGCAGCCTAAGGGCCAATATTGCTTCTCTTGTACCCTTACTTTTCCTGAATCCGAATTGAACATAGTGAGTTATGCCAAGATAATTCCCGTAGACGCCCTCCCAATTTTGCTATTTCGGTCATTTCATTCATTAACAAATGAAAATATGGCCTTCATATTAGCAGAGCTATCTATTTTAAAATTTTGGTGCAGTGGAAAAATTGTTAAGCCCTCACCTAATTATTGTACAGGTAACATTGCTTCAAGAGGAGATGATACTTCGCTTACTTTGAGATATACTTTTTAAAACATTAAATAGCAATTCCCTATGTATTCCGATGAAAGTGATGGAATTTTCAGGAATAGGAAAATAGGACTACGGGAAAAGGTTAAACTTTAACATGGAATATAATGGAGACATATCCTTTTCCACTCAGTGAGTCCATTTAGCCCTGAGGATTCGAATTCTTGAAATAATACTTCCATGCAACTGGGAAAGTTTTTGACAAGCATATTCTGCAGGATGCTTCACCCAAATTTAAAAACCCATTCATAGTGAATTCTTGCCCTCCTGTTTCTTTGTAAGAACACCACAGTGACACGTGGGACCTAGTGTATTGATGCAAGAGAAAATGTGATTCTTCCTCTCCCGGGAGGCCAACAGCTTCACCGTGATCTCCTTTTGTCAGCCGGACATTGGAGAGAATAACGAAGCATAGATAGGGATAAGGAGCGCAGAAGGGAGAGGGTGGAGAAGTTGAGGAAGGAAAAGAAACAGAATGGGAGGAATGGTGGTGGCATTGCGATCTGGCCGGCCGAGAAAGGAACTGGCTAGACAGCTGTCTTTGTGGAGTTGTTAGAGAGGAACCGGTAAGCCTATCTAATCTCCTTTGAGGTGAATGAGAGAAAGAGCGAGAGGGAGGAAGGGGAGATGGAAAGAGACAGCAGAAAGTTTGTGTAGGGGGGGTGGGCGGTCCGGGAAAGCGCTTTACGGGGGGAATGAAGGGAAAAGGGGGTGGGAGCGGTGGGGAAAGGAAGAATGAGCCGGCGGGACGGGAAGATAGAATTCTTGTGAGGTTAAGAAAGGGGGAGTGTAAAGGGAGGAGACGTCGGGGTGGGAGGGAGATATGGAAAGGTTGGGAGGATGAGGGTTTTTGAGCGAATGAATGAACTTGGAAGATGAAGATAGTGGGGTTGGAGTATGGTTTCATGGCTATGGGGAGGAGGAAAGATGTGGTGTTTGGTCTTTGGGGAAACGGGAGGGGGGGCAGTTATGGAGTGGGAGTCGTGCTGGGAGGGGGGCCCTCGGATTGTGCTTTGGGTGCGGGTGTAGTGTCGGGTGGGTGGTGCCGCCGCAGCGGTGGAAGGGGTATTGAGGAGATTGGTGGGGAGTATAGGGGCAGGAGGAGGCGAGAGATAAAGGAGATCGCCGGTGGAATGAGGAGGCGGGAAGAGAAGAGGGATATAATCAAAGAATGGATGAGTTCGGAGAGAGAGGTTGAGGAGATGAAAAGCGCAAATGGCGGCTCCAGGGAGAGAAACATTAAAGGAATGCACGTAGACAGTAGAAAGTTAATCGATCAGAATTTGTGTAAGAATGAGGAAATAGTCCATAGCTTTCTGTCTAAAAGTAATAGTCATCACGAAACCACTACAACAACACTCAGTGTCGGAATGTCTGCCCATCGAGCACTACAAGAAGTAGTGTTCATAGAGTTACGTCTTTGTCTGAACGCCAATTGTCTTAAAAAGTATTCTGCGGGTGCTGTATGTTGTGTCCTTGCATTTCATGAACGTGTTGTGCTTAGTGAGTAATGCGAGTAGAGCTTAGAGCACTGGTAGAGTAGAGCACTGGTTTAAAAACCTTTGACTGTTATTTAAAACTTTTCGTATTTTTTTCCTGATATCGTGTAAGTGATGACCTAGAGTCTTATTCTTTTGCAATGATTCTTGTGTAACAAATTACTCTTTTCATCAAATGATGTCAATCGGCAAATTTCCTTGGTGGTACCGCCAAAATCGTCTTCCTCCCATTATTTTGCATGAAATTTAATCCCTCAAGTTTTATTAGCCAAATTAAGTTTTATGATAATAAGGTAAGGCCTATAATCTTGAGAGGTATAACCATAACGTATGCCCCCTGCTTCCAAATGCACTTGTTAGATTTTTAGAAACTTTCAGAAGGAAACTCAAAGTTCGCCTCTCGGTTGACTTTTAGTATTTATTCCTCTGAAATTCACATTCAGTTTAATTTATGAAAAAATTAAGACTGAATACTATTCAGTACATAAGAATATATAAGAGTGAGTGATGTTGAATGATTGTTTGGGTAGAATGTGGGTATAGGAGAGTTTATCTATACTATTGCAACCAAATTTATAAAAATCCATTTCACTGAGGCACAAATTAATGCCTTTTATTTAAGTCAGCAGTTTATAGGTATCGATTTAATACAGCTATTAGATAATAAGTTTCTTTTCTATTTTTCTAAGGCGCAACTCTCTGTGAAATGATAAATTGAGTTTGGCCGAAATTTTTTAGTTAACAATTCTAATGGAAGCGATGAAAAGGGACAAACTTCAATCGCTTTTAACTGATCACATCCTTCTACATCTTTTGTTTTGGAAAAAAGATTTGCCAATAGATTTTCACACTTTTTATCTTAGAACATGGAAGGTTTTCTCATTAGCTTATTTGCTTAAGTTGTTTTTTGCCTAAATATCCTTATTAGACATTGGCTTCAGGTATGTAAGCCTGGAAAATACTTGCTAGGTAGAATCTAGTTGAGGAAAAAGATAAATGGGTTGAGAAAGCAGTGAGTTTCGGTCCCTCCAGGCCTCTTCTCTCAAAGGATGATAAGTTTCCTGTTGTTGACCAGGCTGGGCAGAGATAAGGAGGCGATCGTGTCCATCTGTGTGTGGACACTACCTCGCTCCGTTCCTTTCAATCGCCTCATAAGTTCGTCCATTTATCTGTTTTCCCGTCGACTATTTGTATCCGTTTTTGGTTGATAAGGACTGAGTTATTTTCAAAGGTGTCCTCTGGTGAACTTCCCCATGTATCCTTTCCGTCTTTAGTGAAGAGTACAGTTATATTACATGGGCTTTTGATTCGCTGTTCAGGTAATCCGAGAGAGTACACGAAACGAATTTTTAGGTCCCTTAGAAGGGACCACGGCTAACTAAAAAATTTCTTAAAACAGGACTGTGAGTGCTTGAGTGTGACAAATTTGCAACAAACAGGTATGCAAGTATTGGACGTTGAGGATAGCAGAACATAGTTTCTGGACCTGCAGCCAATTTTTAATGAAGACATTACCGAGAGAGAGAACCCTTTGGCTAATAACCTCTGGTCTTAGGTCAAAATTCAGAATTATTCTCATTAACACGATACTTGATTGGTACTCTTACCGCGTTCGAATGTCTTAACACTACTTTTTCTTGAAAACAATTATTGTGCCAGAAAATCGAAATAAATTCTCCCCTCTAGCCTGGAACATGATAAATGTACGACTTCAAACACAGAGTTGAAATATGCGCTCACTGGTGTGATATTGCTTCGGAAACATCTATGATTCGTTCTTCCAGCAAATCGACTTTTGAACTGTGCCTGACCGCAAAGATCGGCCAAAGAGAGAAGATGTGATATCCTATCGGCAATTAGCTAAAATAATATGAGAGATATTTTTCGAAGGATTAAATGTACCTCAGTTATAGATCAACTTTCTTTCGTTGAAAAATCTCAGAGGGAAAAAATAACACGCCTCTGAGTTTTCGTGAGGAATTTCTGGGGGTAATTTTTTACGCATAGATAATTTTTCAATAATTTTTACAGTTATTACACTTTATAGAATACGTGTATCACGAAGGGATTTGCAATCTGGTCTTCTCTATATCTATCCTTACGCGAACGCTTTTTCCAGCTTGATGCTCGGGAATATTTTGTAATCTCTGAGAAAATCCCTCACTTTTTTCTTCGGGTGGACTGCAAGAAATCTTCCTCAGGATTTTTTTAGGGCAACGTTTCAAGTGGGTGCTCAAACTGATCCTGTCACGAATGCCGGAGGAAGGGAATGCAGGGGGCGAGGAGGAGGGGAGATGAAGATGAGGGGGACACGGTCGCGAGCGTGGAAGGCAGTCAGGGAGCGCGACAAAACGGACAAGCGGAAGGTGACGGCGACGTCCCCGCGGGGAGACTCGGCGCAGGACCCGCGGAGAAGAGAAAGAGAGAAGCACGGAGGGAGTCCTTCACAACCTTCCGCCCCAGCCACGCCGCAGAACGCACGCACTCGGCACAAGTCCCCTCCCTCCCCAGAAAGGCACGCGCAGCTGCACAAGAGGACACGGAGGGAGAGGGTGTGGATATGCCGGGGGAAGGGGTTGGGGGTCGCGAAGCGGGCGCACAGGTAAGGGCTCACGCCAGCACGCAAGGGCATAAAGTGGAGATAACCCCGAGAGAAAGAGAAAGAGGAGACAAAAACGAGCAAAGGAGAGGCATTAGTCGGCTCGACCTGTAACCATGGAGAGAGAGAAAGAGAGATAGAGAGAGTAAGAGAGACGCGGAGGGGGGAGCAGGAAAGTCACTGCGGGGGGACGCCGCCCCGCGAGTGTGACTATCTTCCTCCCACCCCACCTCCTCGTAGCCCTCATCCCTGAACGACACGCTCAGGCCCCTTTCCTCCCATATTCCCCCATTTCCATACCTCCACCCTTTGCAGCGATACAACCCTCTCCTCCCCCCCTCCTTTCGCGGTGGTTTAAACGCGACCCCCGTCGCAACCGCCGCCCCCATGGGGGGATGGGGAGGCATCATCCCTTCCCGCCGCCCCCATCAGCACGTCCGCCCACGCGCCCGCCTCGCGCGCTCGCCGCCGCCGACCCGCCCGCCCCACCTGCCCCCGCCGCCGCCGCGTCGCGCCCACCCCACCATTACGTCCACCTCCTTCCCCGACACTCCATCCCCGCGTCGTCCCCCCGTCCCTCTTTGCCCTCTTCCCCGCCTCCTCCCGACCTTCGGCCGTGACCTGCTCTCTTCTCCTTACGGAACACGCCCCGTGCGGGTTAGGGGTGGAGCGGGAGGAGAGGTGGGAGGAGGGAGGGTTGCGTGATATATTGGATGAATTTGCGAATGCTGCGGTGCAGGGCTGGAGGTGAGACTTTCGTTCGGGGGGAAAAAATCTACATTATTTGTGGCATCGGATCTCCGACTCTTGTTGGCGTTCATCATCAGCTTTGGCCTTTACGCAGCATATTTCTTGTGTTTATCATCAGGAGCTACAGCAGTTTTTTTTATTGGTGCATGATTGTAGTATGCTCCTCTTAGAAACTTTGGATGATGAATTCTTCAAAATCAGTGGATTCTACCTCTGGGTCAATTTTGCAATATGTGTGATAATTTCAGGCTGTAAAAAAATGAAAAAATGTTGTAAATCCAAGAAATCAATGTGAATAAAACGGTTAATTATCTATGCTGCGTTAGGAGGACTTTCACAAATATTATTAATAATGGGGAGTGATAAACGTTGATGTAGGGTTATGAAGGCAAAGAAATATCTACAGGGCTAAAATAAGCCAGTAGAGACCAATAGGTCAGTAAAAATTGTGGAGAAATTAGATTGGGAATTCAGACTGTTTAGCTATCTGTTCAGCGGGTGAGTGGAACCTTCCTTGGAACTCACTTACGGTGAGTTCCAAGGAAGTTGGAACTCCAAGGAACTTACGGTGAGTTCCAAGGAAGTCTATTTTACAGGTAGTTGTAAAATATAAGGTAGATATTCCTCGCATGGGGCCAATAGAACAAGCGTAAAGAACTGTTAACGAGATTAATGGGAAAGATATTGAACCTGGTGGCTTAAGTGTATAAAATTATTCAGACATCGATATGGGTGACAATGGGTGGTCATGGAATATTAAATGATAAGTTCAAAATGAATATACAGGAAATAAAATTAATGTAGACAGATGAAAAAGGTGATATGTCCGAAGAATTTCTCAAGAGATTGTGGAAAAATGGAAAGAGGAAGTATTAGAACTTATAAATTTACAACTTGCGAGGAAACCGAGGGTCGCTGAAAGTCTTTTTTGGTTACCACCGAAAGAGGCACTACTATCTTTTGGAGACTATATATTTATTTTTCGAGTGATGTCGTTAACTCTTATGGATTGAGGATTGGATGGGTATTTTTTGGAAACTATGCAAGCAGATAGCTTAATTTTGCAAAATTTGGAAATAAAAACGCGGAGAAGAATGAGTAAAAGTTTATATGGCTGATGAGAAAGACCGATGCGGAAGCGTCGATGGGCATTGGGACGAAAGGATGTTGGTGATAGATAGTCGAAGGAGACAAAAAGAGGGTCAAAGCATATTAGATAAGGAACAAGATGTTGAAATAAGTGATAAGATGGTTAAATTCTAGGTGAATGCGGAAAAGGAAGTACTTGAGCTTTGAATACCATTAAGACTGGCAGAAGAAATTTTAAAATACAGACTTTGTTAGGAATGGGAATTTTGAAAGGAAGGGATGAAATGAATGGCCTTTGGAGATGTGGATTAAGGTACAACCGTTAGGACTACTTATGTAATTAGAGTACTTATGTTGTTGTAAGATATTTTTCACTGCACTGCATTTAAGTATTTAAATAAAGTTTTTCAGTATTATTATAGGTATTAACGGAAGAAATCATTCACAGTATGTAGATTGACGTTTTAAATAGGTTTGACAGGTTAATGTTTTTTTTGTGATTGGTCCCCATTACTATATTATGCTTGAGAAAATTTCTGTGGAACTCATTAAGTCGTCACCAATTACCAACTATGGTATAAAGTTCTTCTCTTTTACTTGGACACATTGGAAATGAATTTGACTGAAGAATCAAATTTTAATCGTAATGTATTATGGGACTTGGCTATTAAGTATAGAAAGTTAATCTTCACATTTATCAAACAATTAAATTTCACGGGATCGTGATTTTATTCTTAGTGGATTTCAGAGACTTAAGAGTGTATTGAGACCTTTTTTCAGCATATTCTACGTGAATTGTTTTCATAAGTGGTTTTCTTTTAAAGGGAACACTGTCATAAAAGATACTCACATAGCAACTGTTTTAAATGCTTGCTTTACGAATCCTTTGCCCGGTAATTTCTGAGGGTGAGGTCTGGTAGGTGTTGAGGAAAACTGCGTTGAGTATGAAGAAAAGTATAAATGTCTTACTTCAAAGAGGATCTTGTGCTGTTATGGGTTCAGTTGTATCAGTATGTTCTTGTGATTCAAATTAAATAACATTACTATAAAGCAAAGAAGCTATTTAAAACCTAATACCGGATATTCAATTCACTGGTTTAAAATATTTCTTGAGGAAGGATCTAACTAATGCTGTTGCGTAAAGTGCATTGAAATGCTGAATTTAAAACATGAGGTATCTTTCATTCTCCTACCAATGCTTTGAATTTAAGAAATTGAATTTTGTATTCATTTTTCAAATTTTTAATGTTTTTTTTCCAATTACTTTTTGGACTGAGCGGGCCAACTATTAACGTTTTGCTATGACATTCTATTTTTTTGGAGTGTTTTCACAACTCTTCCATCCAAATGCATGTAAAATAGGTATTTGACCACAACATTGTTGCAATGTTTTTATATTTTAATAGCTTACGAGCCCCTCACATTTAAAAATTCATAAATTTTATTGCCCATCTACGTAAATTTTATGAATTAATTGCATTAACGGAAAAAGAATGGTATTCTCGCGCAACTGATTGAAAAAATCGGTTCCTTTCTCAAGCTTGACTTCCCCGTTTAATACCTCCGCGTTAATCCCTTGAGGTGACGGACGCTCTGAGTATTGACGACACGATGTCCTCTCAACCGGCGGGGTGGCGCGGTTTTTTTCCTGGGGACCTTAATTGTCCTCTCCTCGTGGCGTCCTAAAAAAAACAGCAACAAAACAATCACCAGAGGAGTGGATGGAACGTAAATCTGAAGAGAGGAGTGAGGCAAGAAGGGAGGCAGGGAAGACAAAGGAGACTAATTATTGTGATGGCGACCCCCATTGGGCGGAGAAGGAGACGAAGCGGAGTGGGATGCGCGTCGGAGGGCATTGGAAATGCGAAGGATCGAAAAAAGGAGAAATTGTGGGAGGGAGAAAGTGTAAGAGGAGGGAGAGAAGAGGGGGCGAGGAGGGGAAGGAGAGTGGCGAGAGGAATGACTGGAAGGGAGGGACGGGAGGCCGAGATTCATTGCCTTCGCATGCGGAGTAGGAGCGGCTTTTGAAGCACTCGCCCAATGGGCAGGTATTTCCGGTGAAAACGTTCGTTCATGTGCTCGGGAGTGCGTGAGATGGTGCGTGTGCGAGGTTTTCGCGTCAGCCTCTTCCTTTCTCCGGAGTCCCGCCTTTCCCATCCCTTTCCACCCAAACAACTCAGCATCTCTTTCGCCTCTCCCCACCCCTTCGGAAACATATGGGGACAGAATGTTTTATGCGCCACGTTTCAGGGGATACATATCAGCCATAACGCGGAAGATCTGGAGAGGATTATGGTTCTTTTCCCCGAAAGTTCTACTACGCCCCCGATATTTTTTTTCTCCTGAATCGCGTCACGTGGTCGGCGATTTTCGCAGCTGCGAGGAAATGACCAAAATTTATTCCCCTGGGGAACGATATTCACTTAACGCCCGTCCTCAAAAGTTTTTCGCAGAGAGGCTTCATTTGATGAACTTTTTTTTCAATTTAACTGGCCCTCAGCTGCTTTTTGTTCATGTTTAATTCATCCTGCACGCCCTTGCCTTTGCCCGTCTTTCATAACTCGCTGGCAATTATTTTTATATGCAAACCTCTCGGAATGGAATAACAAGCAATTCTTTATAATGCAATTTTTAATGAAAAAATATTGTCGTCTGACCATTTTTTCAGTTTTATCAGTGAAAAAAGACGTTTATTCTATTATTTATATACAAGAAGGTCTATCAGAACTTATATGTTTAGAATTATGCTTCTGTTTCATTTTTATGTGGTCTTAACTTATTACAATATATCATTCAGAGCTCGACGATAATAATGATGTCGAAGCAAAAATAATGTAGTGTTAAAGTTTCTCTGCTGCGTTTATATTGTTTACCAGTGTTCGTCCGTTTACTGAAGATTGTTGAAGAATGAAGAGAACCCTTGTACACGGACGCATAGCCACGGGTCACGTAGTGTGAGTGCACTAGGGCTAGGTTGGTCCTTTATCCTCCTTCAGAAAACGGACCGACTACAATGTATTGTTTTATGATGAATTCGATAATATCTGGTCCATTTTTAGTGGCGAGATAACTTACTCGCTAAACCGTAGAAAAAGGTCCCGATCTCGTGGTTAAAAGTCAATTGCTACGTACTATTTCTCTGGGTGTTCATACAGATTTTTCAGCTGAATACATCATGTCGCCAGTATTTGGGATGCACTTTTTTTGTAGTAATGTAATCATGAAAGCTATTGAAACTCTTCGACATTTACGTCAATGCGATGTCCTCGTCTCCATCGCAGCGCTCACGACTAAAAACGCCCTCGGATGAAGCCATTCCTAATGAGCCTCTGGCAAGCCGAAATTGCGAAAGATGAGTGACACGTGGAGCAATCATTAATGAAACCTTGGATTCCAGTTCCAAACTCTATTTGACATCAGCCTGTTTGAACTTCCAAGCTGAAACACGCCTACTGTCGGTAAACCCACCATAGAGTGTACAGTTGTCAAGTTCCAATGAGCGATATTGCACCTGCTAGAACACCTGGTGACGAGTCCTTTCCCTTGGGGGAGTAGGAAAAGAAGAATTATGTATAGGCGGATGGAGCCTGGAGAAGGGGAGAGGTGTGTTGAGGGTGTGGCATCAGTAGGGCGGACGTCTTTCACTTGATGATGAGATGCTGACACATTGGAGTGATATCCGCGTTCCCCGGAAATGCATGTCCCTGTCGAAGACATAGCTGAAGGATATCGCGTTTTTGAGACCGACTGCTATCTGACGCCAGTAGGGAATATGGTGAAACCGATGTGGTACAAGCATTTTCACGTCATGCATACCGCCTCCCCATTTTTGCTCTATTTTCAGAGTGACCCTTGGATTTTCTGAGGCAGGCCGAGCTGACGTGACGTATGAAGCTCCCACCGCGCGTCGGAAGTATGTATTGAGTGGGACTTGATATAAAAATAAGCGAGTTTTCTCGGAGGCTAGCGTGAAGATAGCCACTCGGAACAGCGTCAGAGAGAGAGGGAGGGATTCGGAGGGTGAGGGTAACAAGACAGATGGTCTCACTGAATCTCTTCCATTCTTTCCTGTCCCTGCCACACCCCGCGGGACTCGTTAGGCCAATCTGTCACTATCACGGCTCCTAAATGCGTCCGATTAATTTCGTGGGAATCCACAAGACCTCTCGCGGTGGCGCTGGTCAGCAGCTGTCCCTTATCCTCGAGCATCTTGTCCTATTAGTTCGCCCATGAATACTTAAACTCACCACTCGTTCCCATCCCAAACCCACCTCCCACTCCCTCTCTCTTTCCTTTGGGAGCTGCTTTTGATGCTTTAAAGGAGCTTATTAGAGGAGTTTCAGCTCACCCGTGCTCATTTGTATGTGACGCAGGTAATGTAACGTGAGGCGCTGAGAGCACCGGAGTCACACCCAGATAGACGTCAAGAATGGAGGGGAGAAAAAGGCACGAGAGTGATACTGGTTTCTCCTGCTAATTATATCTCTCACACGAATTTTCGCCTCAACTACGCTGTAAATAGTTTGGATAAAACGCGGACACGGCTTGAGTGAAGAGAAAATCACCCTTGAAAAAGTTTACTTTCCGGGCTTCACACGATCCGTTATTGCCGTTTGCTAGATTCTTTGACACCGGCTCTTTCGGCTATCACCCTTTGCTATGAAAATTCTTCTCATCTTAAGATCCTCTGGGGAAAAGGACTTGAAAAAAACACTAATGTATGCCAATTTTTAAGCAAGCCAAAGGGAAAAAATGTTTACAGGGTCTTGAAATGTATTTGTGTTACGGCAAGTGTATTGGAGTGCCGGAAAGCTATAATAGTAGGTATCGTTTTTATTGATATAAATTCCAATCTCTTGCGTAAGAAAGCAATTAGGAACGTTGCAATGTGTGCTAACTCATCACAGAGCCTTAGTAGCTAGCTTCACTTAATATAAGGTAGCTGTCATTCTCGGAATTTGTCAGCGTGCAAAATGTTTAGGCGTCTGTTCCATGCGGTGCAAGCTTCTTTGATTCATGAATAAAATGGGTTTCATGCAAGACTTCACTGTAAAAAGTTGATCTGATTTTCAGTGCGATCTGAATTTAAGCGCTGTCTGGTTGTAAGGCAGGAACACGGATGCAAGGTGCGGAAGAGGCAGGAACATGGATGGTTGGTACAGGAGCAGTTAAGCAGGAAGCAGAGGAAGCAGGATTCTGGATGGTCTGATTTTCAGTCGTTCACCTGCCTTATTTTTAGACAAGATATTACTGCTGAAATTCAACATACCCTGTCTTAAAATTGTTGCATCTGAAATTCAGATCGCTTTTGTACCTTAAAATCAGATCTACTTTTTACAGTGTTTAACGGTCTCTTTACTAGTTTTTATTGGTATGAAAATCCTAGTGTTTCGGATCCTAAAGTTCCCTGATCACAAGGGCACATTTGTTGAAAGATGGTAATTTGGATAGTCGGCTTTTGGCTGGAAATCGATCAATAGCTACTACGTTACCTGCTTTAAAATAAATATTCACTTTAGTTCATATTTCTTCATTGCGACCTCAGGCTGTAGAGAAAATTGATTTTGACTGGTGAGGAAGGGTTGAGTATAGGATTGAGATTGAAGTCGTGATCCGAGGAGTGTATGTCTCAGACCTCCTAGCCTTTTCAGGGACGGAATAAAGAATCGTCCTTCGCTAAATCCGATCGCTTCATCGTCCGAAGCCAGCTCTGATAGCTCCATCCGGCGGTCACTATATCTCTTTCACTGCCACCCCTGACCGCCCCCGTAGAGCACCCGTCCCTCCTGAATTAAACGGAGAAGGGGAGAGAGAGAGGGTGAGGCAGAGGGACCTCTGACGCGGCGCTTGGCACGAGAAATGGAAATTAGCGGAGACTCTTAAGCCCTACCCATGGGGAGAAAGGGAAGAAAAAAGGGAAAACGTTCGCCCAGCCCCCGAGTCGTCCCTCCCGCCCATATTTTGGGCGTATTCGCTCTTTATGTCCCGCTATTAGCCCACGCGCGCGCTATCGGACTTCTCCGAGGACAACGCTAATGTCTTCGGAGATTTCTCACTCCTCCCTCCCTCCCAGTTCAGCCCCGTTCTCTTCCCATTTTTCCCCTTCCGCTCTTACAGTCCCTGGCTTTCGCGTTGGTCGAAAATTATCCATGGCTTAGCATTTCACCATCGTGTGGGAAGCCCGCCGGGAAAAAAAATCAAGCGCACAAAAGCGCACGCACACGCATAAGAGGAGACCTGGGGACGTTGCCCAAGTATTTTTCGAGGAATGGGATAGGCGTGATAAATTGAATCACACGTTTGTTTGTTTTAATGTGGGGTCCGTCCCGTGTTCTAATCGCATTAAGGGAGGAGCGTTAGGTAATGGAGAGGGTAATTTGAGCTTGGATACTGTGAGATGATTGAATTTCTGGTTCCACGTAAATGGAAACTAGGCCCGCGTTCATCACAGTTATGTTATTTGGTTGTGAGTGAAACGATTATGTGGTCCAACCAGAAATCCTCGGAAACTATATTAGCCGCATAATTTTTTTATATCTCAATAAAAAGGAGTCAAGTTCCTCTGTTCTACACTGTACAGTTTGCTGTCTTTGACTTTGATTTCCGCTTAAAAGAAATTTTCTCTACACCGGGTCCATAATAAATTATGATGTAGCATGAAAATTGACTCATTCAATGAGAAGAGGTATCGAGTTAAAGAGTCATACCACGGTCTTCTGGATTTTGCATGCCTGACCATCAAACTCTAGAATGTAGCACAGTAGTTGGGCAATATTTGCCTAATGTACGAAAACGGCAGTAAGTATGCAGGAAGACTTGATGACGTGAAACTCATATTATTTTCTACTATTTTCTGTGATATTACTAGCTGGTATTATAACGTTCTTTCTACTAGATGCTTTGGTTAAGGATGAGTAGTGATTTAAAGCTTAATGTATCCTGGATTAGTGCAGTAAAACAAATACTTTGTCCCAATGGAATAAGAAATACAGACTATCTTGCCGTTTCTTTTTTCACAGTGATTTCCCATTTTGAGCCTTATTTACACTACGTTACGTATTTTAGAACTAATATAATTCCCGTTTCATCTGAATGATTGAAATTATGGCTAAAATATAATTTTGCCCATGCGGTGGTGGAGTTTACCATTGGCGTTCCTTAACGCTCCTAGATATTATCCAAATTTTAAATTATCAGTATTCTTTTGTACATATTTTGATACTTTTTCCTTTGCCATTTTTTATAGCCTTCATTTGAAGGTTTATTTATGCTATTGCTCCATTGTGAGATCATACTAAGGTGTATTCTCGTATTCATGCTTATCATTCTTTTAGCAGTAATTTAGTTAGTGATTATAAACATCTGCTTCCGATTTTAGCATTTTCTTTCTTAAGTATTACCGGAATTAGATGAGTTTCTTGTCTTCAAGCAGAAATGGCTGCACGCATTAGCCGTTAAACTATGCCTAAATATCGTAGCTTGGTGTTAATAATTGATCAAATCTTTATAATATAATTTAATCGGTCTCTGAATCTGATTAATGCTGTATTTCCAAAAGAAAATTTCTCCTTCCTTCAGCTATTAGCTATTGATACACTATTAAACCGAAAACACGTAGAGAATCATTCCGGCAGAGAAGCAATGGACATCTACGTCTTGTGACATTAAGAGCCGATATAATAGGGATAGGAAGAGCCTGAAAGCATTCATCGGAAATTTGATAGTTTCTCATCGAATAATATTCCCCCAAGTGCTTCTGGTATCATTCCGCGTTTGCGTGGAATCCTATTGATAGTGACGTCACTTTGATACATGTGTCGTGGCTAAGTTTGTGGTTGGGAGGTACCCGAGGGGATTCGGGATAATTCACCTTCGATGGCTTATGAACGCCACGCAGGTGAAATTCTGGGGTCCGCGTTTCAAGCGTGTCCGGCGACGACCCTCGTACCGGGTCGTACCATCCCCAAAATGCTCGACCCCTCTCCCCACCTATTCCGCACGAAGCAACCCCAGTCCCTCCATTCCACGCCTCTCTTTCCCTCGTCCTGCCCTCCACTGCCCCCGGCGCCCCCCGACGCCGCCGACCAGGCATTCGGCTTCGGTAATGTCTTCATTTCCCCCACGGCCCCACCCTCGTCGTTTTTTTCAGTTTTTCGTTCACCGCAGCGGATATGTTTTGACCCATTTTCCAACGGGGCAGAAAAAATATGCAGATATATATGTATACTGACCTGGGATTCCGATGAAACGAGGCGATCGTAGGGACATTGTTTTGACTCCCATAAGTGGAGCATAATCGTGTCCTGTATGAGGTACTTCCAGCGCTTTCATCTGACGAAAACAAAGGATCAATTGCATTCGCTATAAATGTCAATTTTATAAATGAAAATCACAGTAGTAGTGTGGTGGTCGTAATTGGGAAAGGTTTTCTTTTGTCGAATCAACCTGCACAATCAGTGCCTAGTACCGAGGAAAACAGGAGCAAGATATCTGTCAGGTATAAAGGCCTTTTGCGAATTTGATCTCAGTCGATCTATATGCCTGATTTCTTCGATACAACATTTATTAACTGATAAAATTTTCACTAAAAAGTGTGGGCAGAATATTCGCACAAGTTAGAGTAACTTAGATGAATAGCTAATAGGAGTATGCAGCTCCATATAGCGGTCCTCGGATATTTTTTCATGTACTGACGTATGGCAGAATAAGTACATCTATGGACTGACGAATGTAAGTTTTAAAGTTGGCATAAGCCTCGCTTATTCATTTTATGACATTTTTATTCATTGAATAACATGTACCTTCTAATAAGTCTTAAATACTTATCTTCACTTACTTCTTTGCATAATTCAATCTATAGTTTTCTTTAAAATTCAACCCGGCAAGCGCTGTAGTTTCTTTTAAATAGTCTGTGGGTGATATATATATTATAAAGTAATTTAACGATACAACCAATATATTACTATTACATACTACTTATTCTGCTGCCAACCCTGGCTTTCTTTCTACTACATTATGTGTCTATCAAATTATCTGGTATATTACTTCATTAATATCTTATTTTTGGGCTACAAACTGTTTGTTCACTCCAATATGAAGAAAATGAATACGGATAAAATATTCTTAAAGTTTTTGAAAGGACGGGATGTCTATTTCAAACTCGTTCTTATTGCGTGACCACGGAGCATTTGTCAACGGAAGTGGAAATGGAAGAATTCTCAGAAAAGGCAAAGTGCAAAATAGGAAAGCATGAGTTATATTTTACAAGTACGACCGGGTTGCAATTGGTTAATCAGTGTATTGTGGGCCAGCTTTCATGTAGTTAATTGCAACGTCCTACGGCGTTAGATTGATGAGGGCATTGTTGTCGGCAGCGATTGATCTGCTTGCGTGGAGCCATATGTACCTGATGCATGAACCCGTGAATAGCGGCAATTAAAGTGTCGACATATATTTCAAGATTTTAGTGGATTGCTGCATCGCATAGTCGCACTCAGCTGAAATAATTGCCTTTAACCATTGAAACTAATTCGTCCACGTGGATAATATAGCCAGCTTGAACACGTTGAAAAGGATTCCTACGTATCCCGACATGACCCAGCTGTAAGGGTACAGAAAACTCGTTTCGACTTATGTATTACTTACTGATCGTAAAATTTCAGCTAAAATCACAGACATTACGAAGGCGATAAATCCTAAAGGTAGCTATTGACAAACATGCCTGAATGAACATTCATTCAGAATAAATTATGGTCAATAATTTGAGCTCGAAAACATATGTCTCGCTCTAAAATTAAAAAGAGGTCGGTATTTTTAGTTTCTCAGATCTGTCCATCGCGTTCATTTCTTCCTTTTTACTAGTAACTCATATTATTCGAAGCTTTGTAATTTCCTGTGAACTAGATTGTGCGAGGAAAATAATACAGACATAGCGGTGACATCAATGGTAATGTGCGATTTCACATTCATTTCAAATTGCGTTCAGATGAATTAATATTTAAGTAAATTCACTGGATAACAAATACCTGGAGAAATAGTTAGCCTACTTCCTGCCCATAAAATAGCAAAAGATGGGGACATTTCATCTTAGTTAAAAATAACTAAATTATATACTAATTAAATGGGGCGTTTAGCAAGGATAAAACTTCTTTTTTATGAAAAGTAAAAATTAATTCATATTCACCAACAGGTGCTCGCCATAGTTGCCACAGGAAGGAGTACCTACATGTAGATTGGGAATCAAAATCGGGAAATTATTTAACAAGCCACTCATGTTATTTTATTTGTCTTAATTATGAAACTTAATCGAACTTTACTGTGGCTTAATAGTGGCATCATTTTAAAATTTGTACAGGTATATCTTTTTAGGCTTTAGAGCGTTCGAAAATTAGTGATTTTATCCTAAATTGGCTATAAATAGGAAAGCTCGTTTATCTTGTTTTGTGAGTTATTTGGGAAGTCCATTGATCATTGATCAACGTCAGGCCTCTCAGTATAATTGCAATGCACTTAAAAGTTGATGCTGTTGGTTTCTACATTTTGCGTGCAAAAGAACTTTGTTTAGTCTCTGCGGCTACATATATGGGAACTTTTACCCAGTAAATAAGGCAGAATATTTATTATCACAATCCTCAGATGGAGTAAATGTGTTTGCGGCATTTCCAAAAAATATAACAGCTCATCGAGACATATCATTAAGATCATAGTGCATATTGATTGGGAGATTGAGCATGTATTAATTCACTTTAAGCTACCTTTCCATGCATTTTACCTACTATTTACATGTAGTTTGAAGTTTTATGCCATTGCTCAACTAATTTTAACGTTAAACGAATATTTCTTATGGTGGTTATGATGTTAGGATGTCAGTAGGATAGTATCAGCTTGTGATAAGATTTTCAATACGCCGAATAACTGTGAGGTTTTAAGCTGTGAATCTCCTAGCACATTTCGATAGGAGGAATGAATGCAAACTCGGGATTCTCTACACCCTGTTCCGTTCCCTGCTAAGTACCTTCATTATTCATCTATCCTAAATGGCACAAATGGGCTAATTTTTCGGTCGCCTCCACCAGTTATCTTACCACTGCTGCTTTTACTGGGATCGGATCAGTGCTCGAGCGTGGATTCGGGAGACGGGCTTGTCGGGTCAATCCTAATGAAAGGGTGTAATGCGGGAATGTGGTATATTCTCCACATCAATAGAGTACCCTGCAAGCCACCTCGTGGATGCTAAGCATGCACCAGATAAATATAAACAAAAGATATGTTACTACGTAGTAGCGTAGATAGTATAGAATCGTATAACGTTTGACGCTTCGATTTTAGATTTCTATCTATTTTTTAGTACATTGATTTCTATGAGGTACTGTTTTGTTAGATGTTGCTATACTTTATTTTTGTTAATTGGTTATGAGGTTTTTGTTTGGGAGAGAGGATTGTTGAGAGTGAGAGAAGCTGGAAAGGTTATGCATTGCGCTCCTGTAAGATATTTTTGGTTAAGTTGAGGACATAAATGAGTGGAAATTTTTCAAATAGTATTGGAATAGTTACTACGTACGTACAAGAGCCGCAAATGTGAGAGAGATACATATCAGACATTACAACACGGTTTCAAGGATGTGAAATTACACATCATCATCAAGAGCATAAGGCTTCCATTTCTAAAAGTTAATTACTCTCTAATAAACGCTATTTTGAACCTTTAATGTTCCGCTAACTAAGAGTAGTGGTTTTCACGGGTAACCTGACAAAATTCGATGTGGAAATGCAGGCACCTTTTGAAAGCTTTTACATCGCACATTAGTTAGGATCTGCGCGGCACCGTTACTGTTATCTTATGCTATGGATATCCGTGGAATGCCCCGCCGGTTCCTGAAACTCGCCCATGTCCTGAATAATGCGAGTTTGTATCTCTCTCTTTAATAAAGTCTCACCCCGACGCACGACGACCATTGAGACGGTATTGCTCTGTAATTGACACAGGCGAGGTGGATTCCAGAGGGGCCCATCGACGTCACCTGAAGGTAACTATCGAAGAATCGCCCCCACCCACATCGTCCTCTGAGGGGAAATTGGGAAGGGGAGGCGGAGGTGATGATTGCTGGCCCGACGAATGACAAAAGAGGGCGCGCCCTGCCAACCACACCCATTGTTTCGGGGATATGTCCTTTTTTTCGTCAGTGTCTGTCTGCTTGTGATGCTAAGGTGCTCCGCTGTCCTACAACTGCCTCCCACCAGCCTACCCTCCCCCCCCCCCCAAAACAAAGCTCTCCCCATCTTTGCCGCCACCAATAGGTCCGGCGCCTATCCTCATCTCCCATCCTCCTGACTCCACTTTTCCCCTTCCCAAGAAATATGTAACCTGACACCTCCCACTTCCACATTTTAGACAGCTATTCTGAAACCCATCGAAGGCACTTTATGAATAATGGATAACGCACTTCAGGTATGCCTACATCTTTCCTGTTTTGTCCAGAATCGACGTAAGTAAACTCCATTTCCTCAAGATCATTGATTGCTATTTTGGAAGCTTTTACTGATGCTCTATATATATTTTCGCTAAAAGTATCAGAAGTGGGAATTACTTCAAAAATATTATTTTTCTTTTCCAACTGCAACTAGAAAACTTTAAGGACTTGGACAACGCTTTTCGTTTCTAATATTCTCTGTAGGAAAGAATACAAATGGAAAATGTTATATGATCAGCACTTCAAGTCATTGGTATTCGGACTAATTAAGATACCTATAAAACAAAGCAGGAAGCACATGGCAATAAAAATTAGTTTTGGCCTACAGTAGATCGCTCAAATCTTCATTTACACTATGTCTATTGAATCTTTGCCTTCCTTTCATCCTTTCCCTTCTTTCCCTGATTCTTTCCGATAGAACTGAAATCTGCAAAAGTCGTTTTGATTCTCTTTTCTCCATCAATCAAGATTGAATAGTTAAAGCATAGCCTATTCTAAGTCTGAAAGTAACAATATTTGCTTCATTAGTTGTTTGTGTAAGTATTGAAGTTAGCACATTCTCTGTGCTGTTTCCTCTTATGGAGATCCTCTCGAGAAAGCCATATTCCTTCTGCCCCATCAATGTTGACCTCCCGACGACATGACGCAAGGCTCTCGGCCGGAATCAAGTCGCGAGCCGCCGCGTACTCAAGCTCTTTCCGCCACCGCCGTCCTCTCTTTCTTTCTCTCACATTCCATAAAGAATTGGGCTGGCCTTCCCTTGCTTCCAAATGATACGCTTTCTCTCTCACCCCGGCATTACGAATGCAAGAAGGGAGACGCGCGGCTGCTGTTATATCCCGTTTGCTTTCAATGGTATTATACCACCCACCCCTTATCCCCGTGCCACCCATCCACTCACATTTCCTGCTCTATAGCAGCGTGGTCCTACCTGTTCCGTTGCTATTATATTTCGTGCAAATTTTCTGCCCTCTTAAAATTTTTTTTCCTTCTCTGTCGCGAGGTTTGCCCTCGTATTTGGCAACCTGTCGTCATCGTACGGTCCTGGAGGGTCACCTTCCGCGACTAAATGAACCCGGAGGAGGTGGGGAAGGCGATTTAGGTGAGGGAAAGAGTGAGACGTAGCGAGTGGTGAATGTAATTTACTTCGCGCGCTAGGATAAGAGGCACGCGTGTTGAGAATGCCTCCGAAAATTGAATTTCAATATATTTGGACGCAATTCTTGAGAGAACCACGTTCTATGATCACTCCAAGTGGTTGCTGCATTCAAAAGACAAAGCTAACAAGCTGCCATGGAAACAATCGAATCCTCTGGATGCCATGTGATCAAAATGTCGGCCACTTTTATTCAAAAATATTTTCCGTTGCGAAAAAGAGCATTTACAAGTAGGTATTCAAATGTGATATTTTTCTTGACGATAAAATTAAACGAATAAATAATCTATAGTTATTTTCATTTACATTTTTACTCAAGATTCAGCTAACCAGTGTTGTCCATAAGCTGTGCTTAAAGTGCTAGAGCCCCTTGAAAACATTTCTCGATTGTGCTTCTTGCTGAATTAAAACTTATATCTTTGTTGAATGAATTTGTTCCCATAATTGAAGAGTTTAGATACTGAAACGTTTAGAAATTTCATTAGATCATCGCTTTCATTTTCAGAAAGGAAATTAAAACCTTCTGGATGTTTTTTCTATTGTGGTCGTGGGAAATGGAGAGGTGTAAATTTGAGAGGGAGAGACAAACGAAGATGGATTTATTTTGATAGAGGAGAAAAGAGCTTGGCAGGTGAAAAGAGGAGGAATAGCGGAATGAAGAGATGCTGGGAGAAAGCGGGATACGAAGGTGGGTGACGGGAAGTGATGGGTGAGCGCAGAAGAAAGCGGAAAGAAATAGGGGCTGTAGCAGGCTCGAAGGTAGACAGAAGGCAATGGAAGTAGAAGTTATTAAGGGGAAGCGACCGACAGCTAAGGTCATTTGATCCTTTAATGATGGGCTGGTGGTGGGGTGAAGGTAGGATTTATTGGAAATGGAGGATGGGTAGAAGTAAACCCAGCGTCGGCAGTAGCCTGTCCTTTGCGAAAGGTACCGAGGAGCCCACGGTTTAACGCCCCACCTGTCGGACGGAGTACTGAAATGTGTCCGTTTCCCTGCGTTCAAGCAGTGTTCATAACACAGATCCACAGGCCTCTTCTAAAGTTCTGTGTCTATTTTTGCCAGGATTGGGACCAGTTCCCCAGGGATCATAAGCCTATACTTTTACCCCCACCATAACTCTAGCCCGGTAGGTAGAAGATACGGTGTGCTAAAACGGGAGTAAATAAGGGAATGCGGATTTTGTTGATTGGACGTAAAGAAATGAGTGCTACCGCAGACTGTAGTGAGAGAATCTATGAAATGGCAGCGGCCTTAACACCCATGAACAGCATTAAATGATGCTGTAAGTTTGGCCATTACAGGAATATATCCAGGGTATCATATAATATAATCTTTTATTGTCAAACTGAAATGAAAGATCTCTATTAAATTTTTCCTATTCGTTCTCCGTGAGGTCGCAACTTAAGATTTCTTCAATTTTCTTTGATATATCGTTGAGGCGATGATGAGTCTGTACTTATCTAACTCAAAATATATCGAAATGGTAGAAAAATTGGTAGTAATTTTTTGGATTATTAACTTCCTAACACAGAACCCACACCCATCTCAATAGCGTTAAGAGCAATGCTACTCTATCATTTTTATGTGGCGGACCAGTTTTTACTGTCCAAGATTCGTGGACCGGTAGGAATTTATAATGCGGTTATTACGGTAACGTAATATGTTGTGTACTTTATTTTTACCAATCTCGATCGTGATATGTAATACAGTAATAAATATAGTTTTAATAGGTTCGGACCGCAAAAATGTATCTTTTTCCATAGTCCCACGCGTTTCTATGCTATCGGAGTGACATGATTTATTCCTGCTCGTGGAATTCATGAAAATAAGTCGTGTTGGGCACACCTCGAGAAATTCTATGTAAATCGGGGGAGATAATTGGAGGATGAGCTCATTTCAACTGTGTCATGTCGGTGACATTTTAAGTCTAGGTTCTGCTCCGCGTAAAAAAGCTGAGGGGAAGTCCGTGACCCGATTAACATCCACTTTTATTTCCATTTGATGACCCGAATGAGATGATGAGCCAGCGGTGATGATGTGGTAATGCACTCCTGGGGTCTCAGCTAGCCAAGCGATGCTCTGGATCCACGGAAATCGTGATAGATTAAAGAATTTATGTGATTCTATACGTGATAACTTCTTGGAAAAATGTTTACATTCAACAGTATCCAGTTTCACATTAAGCGTTACAAAAATCACACTCCACTGAAGTACCATTCCCTTTGGAAAATAAAAGATCATCGAAGAAATTAGCCATTTGGCATTTTTTCCGCAATGGGTAGTTGTAGGTATATGGATAGGGTTATTTCAGGAAATGGAGGAAAGGGTCACCACTGCCGTAGTATAAGCCTGGACTCTTGTTTTTTGAAGCCGGTACTCTAACCACCACATAAACTCAAACGCTGCGGCATGGTAACTCCTATATATTAATGTCAAATTCAAGGTTCGGTTGAAGAAATGTAATTTATCTAAACTTTTCCCTGTGCAATATTTACCTTCATAGCAAAATCCATGTGGATTGTAAATCGACTGCTTCACATAATTAGATTTCACTAGCAGTAAAATAGTAGGAGGCCAATGTGAAATTTCATTTGTAACTCTAGGAGAGGGAGAAAAATATCTAGTATATCTGTACATGTTTCCTACATTCATAAACAACTGTTCTGTATGGTGGGGACCTCTGTTTAAAGAAATTAAAGATATTTCACCCCAGGAAAGGGGCTGCTTTTACCTTCTTTTTCCGAATAAAATTAGGAAAAGAGAAGAACTTACAGCAAAGTGTTTAAGAATGTCTTACCAATGGCACCAGAATAATTAAAAATGCATTCATATACTGTAGAACTAATTGGGAAAAATTTTATTTCTGAGTTGAGCCCCGTTTTTGATATTTTATATATCATTTTCCTCTGAATTTCTTGCTCGGAACACTCAAGGGCGCATTTCTGAATACTCAGGGCTATGTTAGGACTGCATTAATATAGTATATATAGTCGCACAATAGTCGCGGTGTGGTTGGATTAAAACGTTTTTGTAGTAACTCGTAAATTTCAGCCTACGGCATTCATCATTAATACAAAAATCGTGAATATAACCCTGAAGAGGGTAGGTACCTACCGGTTGAGTAGCGAGCGTCTGCTTCTAGTCTATGCTGTGCTTTGCCTAAAGAAAGACCGAGATTCTAGGAGAGAGATTTGTGGAAGATATCCCTCCCTACAAGAGGATGGTCCCAAGGAATAAGATAAGTACTGCGACCAATGAACTGAATATGCTAATCGTGATGAATGCAATGTCTTGTAACCGATAATATAATCCTTCTTGTGTAAACCCGTTCAGGTACATTTCGCTTGCCATAAGAGTGACCCATTGCACCCGTAATGTTAATGAGTATGGCTAAAAATTTTGTGGACAAATGATATCCGGACTAGCATCTATAATTAAGTACCACTTAAAGTATTGGCTTCCATAAATTTATCATGTTACCTCTTGTATTATTAAATATTCTTTGCAATTTTGTGGTTTAAAGCTCCTATGCAGAAATTCACCGATTCTTATGTAACAAATTAGTACTTAAAAATTAATAATTTAGGAGCTCTTTTTATAATAAACCGTAGCTATAATATATTTCAATCTTCAATCTCAAACAAGCGCACTATTAAAATTTTCCTGTCACGCTTGCAACAAACCGAAGATTGGTTCCATGCTGGGGGCGGGCTGGTAAAGAACATATCAAACAATGGGCCAAGGCATGAAGCTCACCGTTATAGATGGTTGTCGTTGTTTCCTCCTTGGTAGATAGGAGGCATTAAATGGTAGATATGAGGCATTAAATAGCATTCATCATTTGCTTAACGAAAGGTTTTCCCTTTGTCATCTACATTGCACCCTTCAAGCCAGCATAATTTTGTGTGGTATGAGGTGTATATTCACCATACATGCACAACCTATCATACTCAGAGAGGAGTAGTAGCAATATTAGTCGAGCTAAAGTAATTATAAAATGATTTAAAGATCAGAGCATATATACATAAACGTGATGTTAGTTGGGTTAGTCACATGTCCTTATACCATGTAGGCTACTCATCAATAAACGTTTGTACATATTATTGAATATAATCACGGCTATATAGGTCCCCAATGGTACGAGGAAAGAATTACATCAGCATAAATAATACCAAATCTGTTGATTTGGCAATCTATTTCTCCAATTAAATATTTATGATCCAGTATACTATTTCAAGTAGGAGTTTGCAAAATATTTAATTACATTAGTGTAAATATCGTCTTTGTATTTACTCTATAAATTAAGTCTGCATTCCAACCTACGATCTGATAATGATTCCCCATTAAGATCTTCTAATAAAATGGTTAAACTTACATGATTGTCGGAACATCTCTTGACAAAACTGCCGATCTTCGACGGGCATGCTCCAGTTTTTTATTTAATCCTGCCTCGTAAGGATCCAATGTACTTGTAATCCAACTAACTTTTATGTGAAGTCTAACAAATGAAGATTAGCTATTTTCTCGTATATGAACGTCACATTTGCCCAGTATCCTTTTCAAAAAGCCTAATCTAACAAATAATATAATCCACAAAGTGTACACATGCAATAATCTGGACGCAAGACAGAATAGGTTCATTAATTCAAACCCTAAAAGTGATGCAGTTTCCATGGGGTGCTCCAGTGACTCCCCACACGAGGTAGCGATTTTCATTTCCACGTTTTCTTGTCAGAGGGCAGGAAACTAAAACGAAATGCTTCCTATGTGACGCCACTCTTGCCTAGCCTCTGGCACCCTTCTCCTCGGTTACGCCCGGTCATACGGGGTCAGTCCTTTCCTCCTTTCTGGGCGTGACGTAATTTACGGACGTCCCCCTTTGTAGAGCTCCTCGGTGTAACTTAGGTGGCTCAACGAGCGTTGACAAACATCGGCGCAGGGAAGATCGTGACACGGTTACTAAACCGAGGGAGAACAACAGCGTGGGCCAGCAAGGGGTTTGAGGGACCGTTGTTTGAGACTTGGGGGCAAGAAAGAATTGAAGCCGGAAAGAGGACGCCTTGGGAATGAGTGGAGGGAGGAGAATGCAGTGTATAGGTTTGGACACTCAAAAAGATATTCGTCGAGGAAGATTACCATATTGGCTGTCTTCCTCGTTCGACCTTCCACCCTCTTTCGTTGCCTCATTTTTTGCCATTTTTCGTCGTTTCATTGTCCTTCGATGGTGCTTCGGCGTTCCGTCGACAAGAAACTGGCGGGCAGCGTGTTTTTTGCTCCTGGCGCACGGTTCGAAATAGGAAAGGATCGAAAGAATCAGGGCCTTTGACGCAGATATATTGCAAATGCGTTCAATTTGTTTGCAATCGAGTGGATAATTCTGTGATCTTTCCATCCGCTCCTATGAAATCAGTCATTAATATCTTAATCGGTGTTAAGTGACCATCTAAAATTATGAGATGAGCACGATAGTGTGACGTTGAAGAAATTATGCAAGTTAGCGCAGACTCGTCTACTTATTCACTCATGAGGGATTTGGATCTACAATAAAATATATCATTAGAATGTTTTCTATACCGGATGCTCTGCTGACCATTCTGGGTCGATTACCCATAATGTCTCACATTCCATATTTCTGATGTGAAATTACTCGTTTATTTTCTCTCCCCTTATAATAGCGTAATTGGTTATTTTCCACAATTACATATGTCAGTTTTTGAACCTTACTTGATCGAGATGGATACACCAGTATCATTTTTCCCTGTGCGTTATTCGTGTATGAATCAAATCAGCCTTAAGAGATTGAATTATTTTATTACATTAGTAAGGGATACTTTCATATTGAATCTTAACATTTATCCTTACTTAGATAGAATCCATGAAGCCTCTCATCCGAGTACATTTCCTTTTTCCATGAAAGGAAGTCGTAAATAGAGAAAATCACTTATTTAAAACAGGCTTTCAATTATGAATCATAAGATAATATCTCCGTTGTCTACATTTAATAATTTACAACCATTTTGAATACCCAGCTCCTCCAATCGTGTCTGCACGAAAGAATGCGGAATATGAATGGAGATGAATGAAGACCCGATGGCATTTTTGCAGCTGTATGTATTCAATTTAAGCTCTGGATAGACATAAATAAGCACCCGCCCTCCTCTTTTCATCTAAGCGCTTGTTATTTCCCGGAAGGAGTTCTTCAAAAGCCAAGCATATCAAAGCCGACAAAATGGGGTCCAGTCACGTGACTTAAGCAAGCAGAGTATATATCCTTTCGCAAGGCATCTTGACGCAAAAAATAAACATCGTCCATCGCCAGCGGGAATTTTCGAGCGCGTCACCTCTTTCAGAAAAAAACGATGATAATGGAATAATGCCGTATTTAGTGACCATTCCACCAAAAAAAATGCATCGTAAGCGTGAATCCATCGCTTTCATTAAGTAGTATTATTTGCATTTCGACGAGAAAACGCCGAAGATTATGCAACAGAAATGACCCTGAACCTTCGAAAACATACACTTTGACACGATGTTTTTCCGTTGGAGGCGCAAGAATTTCCCGGCCGTAAAGTGAGCTTTGCCTCCTATCGAAAACAACATATTTTAATGCTCGACTCGACAATGGACTTCTCTCCTTTAACGACCGACTGTTAGTTTCCTTTTGTTCTCACGCCGCCGCGCTGAATCGCCCGTTGTATTGCGGTTTCCGAGGCTTGAATCCCGTCGAGGTGGAGATGTGTCCAGCCCATGCGGACGAGATAACGCCGGAGCCAAGTCCCCGTCCGTCCGGGGGCGCCCGAGGTATACTCGCTCTTTCCTTCCCCTCTCCCGTCCTCCTCTCGGCCTTTCTTCTTCCCACTGTCTCGCGGAGAGATCGCTGTCGGCGATCAGGGGGGAGTAATGGAGGGTCGGCGAAATGGAGCGCGTGACCGTTGGGTGTACACGCACATAAGACGACAGCACTCGGTTAAAGGTGTTGAACCACGCCTGCTAGCGCATAGCATATGGGTTAATGGCATCTGGAGCCACCAAAGCAGGAACTCGAGCGCCTTTTTCACTCATTTCCCCCTTCTTGGCTCCGGCGGCAAACGGATCTTTAGGAACAGCGACTACATACAAGTCGCCGTGGTCACTCAATGTTCTCTTTTTAAACATCCTTTTGAGTGCATTAAGTATATAAGTCTGTAGTCAAACTTCAAGGCTTCTCAAGCCATCATCACCTGCAATTTTGCTGTAATAGGTAAACTTCTGTTTATTTTGGAATATTTACGAGGCCAAAAGCTCAGTGTGTAAATTTGCGATAAATGTGAAGCCTAACAAAAACGTACATCACCAATAATACAGTCCCTCTTCCTCTCGTTTATGCTGAAAAATAATCCTATAATGATGAAAAAAATAAATATGCTAACTGGTTTGAAGTCCCGTTTGAATCGCGGCAAAATCAATTCTCAGATTAGAGAAGAAAGAAATCATGGTACATCCTCCAAATATTGATACATATAGTTCTCCTTGCTACTATTCGGAAATAAAATGCGAGCGTTACTTTGATGTGAATATTTCATCGACACCGGCCACCGATTTATCGGTATACATTCATAAATTTCCATTCTTAAATATCTCTCTTTGGTAAGTATGGTGCTGAAATGGAAGGCTTGCTAATTTTTATGCAATTCGGGCCATTTTCTTGCACTTGAAATTTTCCATTTCAATGAGAGATATTCTCGCTGAGTGGTATTGCTTGAGTGGTTTGTCTGCGTGGATTTGTGAATGCTATATTCTCTATGGCGTTCACAGAGCTTTGGATGCATGAAGCTGCTGGTTAGAATAGTTTTCGAACCACTCGCGTTGCAGGATAACGGTACTGAAATTGCAGCCACTTCGCTGAAAAAAACATCCCACCTGTACAATTTTCAATTTTCTCTTCCCAAAGGAACATCGGGTAGCTCAAATCGAAAATTCTTTCCTCGTCGCTTATGCAGCAGTGTCTTCTGCAGACAGGTACATACATTTCCTCCGCGACCAATATCTGCGGCACTGCACTGTGAGTTAGGTACGTTCGTGCTCGCGAGGCAGTCCGCGCGCCACAGCGGCGGAGGATGTGGTCGCGTTTAAATTTCCGGTCGCTTCATTCATAATAAGAGCTACGGGAAGGGGAGGAGGTTCTTCGGAGGGCGAGGGAGTTTAAGAAGTTAGAAAGGCATGAAGAATGTGGCTATGAGAAACGGAAAGGAAGAACGAAAGGGGCGATTAGTGGCCGGTTGCTGGTCGCTCGTATGTCCAAGGTTTGAAACGTATAAAATGAACAAATTAGGGAATTAAAGTGGCGAGATAGGATAAACCTCCGTTGAAAGGTTATAAATATACTTCGCTTTACCGTGTGTAGGTAGCAGCCGTGAAGAGATGATACACAAGTTTTCCACACTATTCCAAGATGAATATTTGCTGTGACGAATGTCTTCGTAAACTGGTGACAGATAAGTCCCAAGGATTAGGAACGTGGAAATTTGAAATGTATAGCATTTAAATCATCATAAAAATTCTAAAGTCCTAGCAAGAGTACGTAGTAGTATGCTTTTAGGGAGCCAGCGATAAGAATATCGTGAGAGTAAGAAATAAATTGTTTTGCCTTGTGATTGTGCTCTTTTCTAAATGAATTGAGCGGGAGTTGAAAATGAGGGTAAAGGGCTCAATTAGGTATACTTATTTCTTGGAAAGTATATATTGGCATAACTTGGCCATTTTCACAGTGGAGGAAGGCCCTGCCTTTTGAAAATCTCATGCGCTGATTATTGACAGGACTGTTTGTATTCTGAATAAATTCCTCGCCTTTCCGGATGTGGACCCAAAACTAGTCTAACTATCCAGTCTGTTCTGGCCACCGTGCATTCAACAAGAACCAAAAACAATTATCCCATCGAGTTTTTCAATTTCCGGGTATGATCGTGCTTAAGAACACCGTTGTCTGACGTTCTCATGTGGTACGGGTTCGTCTGTGGTATTTGCCAATGTTGTAAGCAGATATGAAAGCATTTCTTTTTCAAGGATTTACTGCTTCATTTAAAGTTATTGTCTTCTGTAACTCTTTCAAACTTATATTGGTTAAAGCTAAGTTCTTAACTACCTTTGTTCAACAATGCTAAGTTGTCTCCCTGTCCTATTACTTATTTCAAGCCTCGTCTGAATATACTCAGATAATTTTACATTTATTTACTGCTGGGTAGTAATGTGAGGCACATGAAACCGATTGAAATGGACATTTCTGGCTGTTTTGATGGCCGATAAATTGTTTAAATTATTAAAAACTCTGCCACGGGCCGCCCTTCAGTTTCGGAAACTCTTTGAAAAATATTTCCCTGGTAATGCAAGATGTCCTGATATCAACTAATTTAATTTGGAGTCTCCCATCTCTTGACTAGTTAAAACATTAAAGTGATTAATTAAAAGGTCCCTTGGGCTTGTTAGTCATATGGTTACGTGGTAATATCTTTTTGGAAGAATTTTTCAGTAAGTATTTACGAAAAATATACAGTGAACGATACTACTTCACACTGCATTCAAAATAACTCTTGCATTTTCCCATATTTAGCCATTCGGCCTATTTCAGCGAGACACCAGCGGACAGGGTGCGACAAGAATTTTTCCTTTGTACTGCTTCCTGTTGATAACACAATAACGGGTGGTAAGAAACCCAGCGATGTCTTGCATAATGTTTTTTGTCAGGCCGTCGCGACGGACACGTCGGCTCATATCAGGCGCAAAACTGACGCCCTATTGGGTGAGTCACGGCTGAAACAATGGAAGGAAGAATTATCCTATTGCTCCGCCTAGTGTTCTCAAAGAATAGCGTGGGCTCGCAACAAATCCGCCCCATTAGCAAGATAAACTCGAGAACTCAGGCCCGCCTAGCTACCGGGGAAATCCTTGGGATAGAAACGTCCATGTTCGTTTCCACATAAATGGAAGATGAGATCGTAATCTTGCATATCTGTTTACGAGGAGCGACAAAAGAGAACACAACCCAAGAAGTCATTGGTAGGTATGTGTTCCCTATAGATAGCCCTCCAATCTCTTCTCGTACTTATCCCGTGTGGAGGTCTGTAAATTTCTTACTTATTCCATAGTTGTATTCACAATCATTTTTTTTCCAAGATTCTCGATAAGACAAAGCAGGACATATTAACATCGTTCAAGCTACTGTATGGCATGAGTTTGGATGCTAAATACTCAACCAAAATTATCTTCATGTTTTTATTAGTGAATCGCACTCCTATGCTATTGTCTTTGCTATTCTCCCTAGATATTTGCAAAAAAAATTGTTTTCTCGTTTGAAAGTGCCATTTTGCTTGGAGAATTGGTGTGTAATCATTCCTTGATCAACGATTTAACTACATTTATTTCTCTGGTGAAATAGAAACTGAAGATTTCTTTGGAGGAACTGATATCAGCTACTATGGGCCATACAGTAATATTTTAGGCTATAGTTACATGAACATCTCCCCTTATCAAGGATAAAAAAGTTACTTGCAGGTCGGTTGGTGAATAATGGCGCGGATATGGTTCTGCCGTGCAAGGGCTGCTATAGCTAATCATTTACAAGTTTAAGAGAATCACAGATTAGTCAGCAAAGATAAAAGGAAAATGTTTGAATTTACGTGGATTCAACACGTGGACTCTTGAAAAGGACGGCGAGAAAATATAAAAAGCCTTAGAAATGTGATAGTGCGGAGCAAGATGGAATGAGAGCAAATTATGAAGTGTGATGACCATGGTAGAAGGATAAAGAAGGTTGTTGCCAGAAATGAGGAGAAGGCAGGGTTGGTGAGTCCACCAAATAATGACGGAAAATGCGATACTGAGTGGCTTCTTTTGAAATCAGAATGTTGGATTGGTCAAGAAGTATGAAAGGAAAACACACCGAGAAGAGAGGTAGGAAATATATCGATCAGAGGAAATAAATTACGTAATCAAGGAGCCGTTAAGTCACAGCGATACAAAGAAGAGTATTAAGAGTCCATCTATCCGCTAACCAGTAGAAAAATATCAAAGAACACAATATGATGATTTTCAGGATCATTGTGTTAGATTTCATTGCATACTCAAAAGGTTTCTTCTCAACTTTAATTCTAATAACACTCTCCACTCTACTTTTATATTGATAGAAAGAATAGGACTTTATCCTATTCATGTACATGTGTCGTACTCGTCCTTTCGCATCCCAATATAATGAAAAATTATCTGCCCTGAATAGGCAATTGTCGTTTGCAGCTAGTAATAAAAAGACTGTTTACGAAGATTCTTCAATCATTCATTTGCCCAAATAGGAATATCCCAAAACGTCAAAGGCGTCGTAAGAAGCTGTCTGGGAAAGTTACTCTATTGAAAAAATATCACTGTTGAAAATAAATTCTTCAACATTTGTTTCAGACAACGCATACTGCTTATCGCAAGCATCCCTCAATATACCTCTGGGGACAATTGGTTCTTCCTACACTATAGTCATTATTTCACTGTGTTAATATTGTCAAACGCTCAATAGTCATCCACTCGCCGATGTTACCTACTGCATAAGCCAGGGAGTAATAATGGTCTATTGTTAAATATTTTTTCAATATCTCTTCTGAAATGAGCGAATTTCGACAATGTGGTAGTGTCCGCTAATAGACCCATTCTTGACTCTCTTCTGCGCTTATTATACGCGACTGCATTCTTGCCGCGCTGCTACCAAAAACGCTTGCGTCAGAATCTAAGGGCCCCGCCCAACCGAACTGCCCATTGTCCACTCGCACCCTGACCACACCCCTGCGGCACCCCTAAGATTTCGCCGCCCCCACAGGATTGGTGGAGCGTCCGCCACTGACCAGTCCAGCGTCGAGACGCCGGCGCCGTGAGAAATGCACCGGTATGGGCTGGGGGAGGGGGCAAGTAGGGGTGCTCCCCGCCTTCGCAAACACGTGTCAGGTGAGGGGGAGGGTAAGCGGTGTAAGGCAGGGGGTGGGGAGAACATCGCCGTCCCAGCTTACCCCACTCGCCGGCGTCGCTCGCCTCCGTCGACGAGACACCCGCGCCGCCCAGCGGACGAAGGGATGAACACTAGCGGCGCCCGGCGTCGCTCCCTCCGCCCCTGCCTATCCCTTCGGCGGTAGTCCACCCGGCACACAGCGCCGCCCTTGTGGCTGCGGGAGAAAGGGAGACCTCACCGTACTCACCCTCTGCCCCGTTCCCAGAAAGGCGGCCCACGCCCCCTCTTGGCCCTCCCCCCACCTCCCGACGGTGCCCCTTCCCCTCCCCAGCCCACCTCCCCGCGCCGAGAACTGCCCTCCCCCCTCCCCTTCTGCTCGAGGAAGAGCCGCGGAGAGACCCGAAGAGCGCCGCTCTGGAGGAAGGGACGTAGGGGAAGGCGCGAGGAGATGGAGAGGGAAGAGGGGAGAGAGATAGAGAGAGAGAGAGAGCCAAGGGTCCATGTATGTGTACGGAGGAGGTCGGGAGAGAGGGAGGGGTCCGCGCCCCCCTTCCGTCCCTCTCTGTCGGGGCGGGGAGGGGGAGTTTTCGTCGGCCGTGGGATGGGGCGAGGCGGGGAGGGGTCTGCCCGAGCGAGGGGAGGAAGAAGAGGGGACAGTGGCGGTGGTGTCGGCGGTATCGGCGAGGGAGAGCAGCGGCTAGTTCAGGCCAGGCCAGCCCCCTGTGTAGTACGGTCGCGCGGAGCGAGCGGCCGTTCTCTCTTGTCTCTCATCACACACACACATTCGCTCCCCGTGTATCCCTCCTTCTCGGGCGCGCCGTGTGTATATTGCTGGCTGCGCCCACTGGGTGCCTCCTCTCCGGTCGGTCCTTCGCTCTCCCGGTCCAGAAGGGGGGAAGGGTGGCACAAGGGGGGGAGGGTGCAGAGGACCCCCACTCTCTCCTCGCCCAACGTACTCCACACTCCGCAGCAGTCCACAGGACGTCGCGACCGTAACCATTCCGCAACTGGAAGATACCCGTGTGCCGCAAGAGCAGACAACCCTTGGACGGTGCGAGGTCCTGCGGTGACCAGCTGACTGACCAGCGGTGGACATTCGAATGACAGTTCAGCGGTCGGAACAAAAATTAGGGGGCTTGTGATTTAGTTGATTGATCGCGGTGTTTTGTGACATTTTTTCCTCCAGACGGAGATATAGTTTGTTTTTGTCTGCGACTATCGCTGCGCCAGGTTATTCTCTTGAAGCTCGTGGGAACGATAGGAGGGAGTTTCGGGAGGAGTGCCGGCGCCTGTCGGACATGCCGCCACCCCTGACGGGGTAAGGCGCCACGCGGAGTGCGCTACTAAGGACAGGGTGTTCGCCGGCGGTGACGTGACACCGCGCTGGGCGGACCCTACTCATGGGCGGCGACGCTCCCGGCGCCGGCGACGCCCGATGCGGGCGGCCGGACAGCGATTGAGAGAGGGACCCGTCCCCGTCTCTCTAGCAGTCCCGCCCCCGCCGCATGACCGGGGGCCGTTTCCCTCGCATCCCCTGTGGACCTCAGCAGTACTCGATCCCAGCGAAGTCCCATCTGTCGTCCTCGCAAAGGAATGAAACTTCATCCGAGGATAAATCGTGACTTACTTTCTCTCGCTGTGACAACACTCACCCCGTGCACCTGACGGTCGAATGTCCCGTCTGGTGATCTTTGAACATCCTCTCATACGATAGTAATTACCTGAAATAGACTAGTAGCTGTCTTTTCTGCTGGACGGAAGTGCATTTGACGATAGTTCTCGTTTCCGGATAAACTATTGGACAAACAGCGAAACAACTGGAGAAACAGTGAATTGATAGAGGTTTCTGTGCCAATCTGAGATCTTTCGATAACTTTGTGACGGATTTTGTCGCCTTTATGAACCCGTCGCGACTTAAATGACCACACCAACTTGGTAGGTTCCGAAAGCAATTTAAGGAGGAGACAGCGACGGCAATCGTGTGAGTGTGTATATCGCCAAGTGTATTGTGTTCGCTGGGGACGCGCCGTGTCTAGGGCGTTGAATCCCCGAGCAATACAATGAAGAATCATTTTTGAATTCCCGAAGACATTTTCGAAAGAAACTTTACAGCTGGGGGGGTCCGGCATTCTCGACGATTCCCCTTCACCCCGCAGCGGGCTAGAACTTCTCGGTGTCGCCTCAATAACGACTCAAAACTGCCCCCCAGTCAAGATGAGGATTAAGATGCCCGCGGTTCGCATCGCCCAAGGTGAGTCATTTTTATTTGGTTTTCGTCTTTACGAAGTATCTGGTTCGCTTATGCCTTTTAATTCCCTCTCTCAGTAATCTGTGAGAAATATTACCCATAGTGTCGAGAAACTGTAACAACCGTCAATCTTCAAAGCTGGGGCTCGTGCCTTCGGCTGTCAAATCCGACGCGGCAGCACGTGCTGTCTTTGAAGGGCCCTCTAAATCCTACCTTGACACTTTTTACCGGTTTTGGGCTATTACTGTTGCTACATGGGTGATTACATCACATTACAAATCCTTTTAATCGTCTGGATAAACTATTATTCTGTCAGTTCTTACACATTTCTCCAATTTTCGTGGCTGTCATCACATAGGTTAGTTACCCGAACAACTAAAATGTATTGTTTATTGTCGCAATATACAAAGTATTGTTGGTTTATGGTAATGGCAGGCTGCAATTTGCGCTGAATACTTCAGCTCTACTCAGATGATCATCAATGACGCAGCAGAGAGGTTTTTTTTACCTGCCGCTGAGGGTAAGATGTTTGGGAGTTCGTCACTCATGGAGAATCACATGAGTTTGTTTTACGAATAGCCCACAATCAGTGGAATTGGAAAAGTTCTTAGGAGATATTTTGTAGGTGTCGGCGAGTAAGTGGCCGATGATACTCATTTTTGTAATTACACCCAAAGGTCGAGTAAAATAACTCTAAACTCCAATAATCTTCACAGCAAGACATTGCTTTCGTTGGATTCAATTCTCCTACGTTTTTTCATTGACAAATTGCGTACAAATAGTAGTTTATCAAAAGAGAACTTATCTGGATAAATCCAACTCACCATCTTGCATTTTTTCTTCAGTCAGGCTTTAAGACGCTTCCGTTTTCCCTTTTCTTGTGCAAAGAGCACTCACCGAACCGATTAAGGCGGAACCCAATGGGTAAACTTGTCCGATGTCGTTTTCGCAATTCCTTTACGGCTGTCGGTTCTTTCATTTCGCCTCGGAAGGCAAGAGCGTCGCCCGCAAAAGTTTGCTCCTGGGAAATTGGTTTGCAAAGGGAGGGAGCAGAATTAGTGGGGATGAAGACGGACAGGATCTTTTCTTTTTTATTCCGAGTGGAATCCTGCGAGGGGAGAATTTTCATGGATTCGGTATCACACGTTGAATGACAATCCTCGACCGGAATTAAATGTTTTCGGACCTAGAGACCTATAGGGTGTTGGAACGGGGTTCATTGGAAGGTATACACTATTCGATCAACAAAATATGGAGAGAGTAAAGGTGTAGCAAGTTATAAAAAAGGCGGTGTGACAGGTTGAGGTAAGAAAGGCGGAATTCCGGTTGCGACGAGTCCCGTGTAGTGTGAATGAAAGTGGGAGGTGTGGGACGTCTGAGGTAGATTTACACGATGGGGAGAATACTGAGGCGGCGGAGGAGGGTGGAATACGTTGCATAGGGGAGGAAGGAGTTGCCGAGGTGTAGAGGCTTGTGGGGGCGTGAGGGAGGAGGGTGGTTAATGGAGGAGCCGAAGGAGGTGGAGGAGGAGGAAAATTATCATTAAGAGGGCGATTCCTCCGAAGCCATCCCCCCCACTCCTCTACCGCCTTCCGCAACTTCCTCCCACCTCTCCTCATTCTTAAATCCTTGTCTTCTCCTCTTAATTTTTTAGAGAGAGAACAAGAAAAAAAGAAGAAGTTGTTTGTGGGGGGGGCGGGAAGAATTTTCAAGGAGGGAAAAGTCTTCGCGATCTCATCCAAAAAGGAGCAGTTTGGCTCGAGAGACCTGGGAGATAAGTCGTGGATTGCGGGAAAAATTTTACCTTAGAAAAATACTCGGTCGAGTTGAATTTGCGAGGTGTCTTGTCTTACCCTTTCGAAGAAAAATCTCAAGAAGTTGAATACGCAAGTGTCGAGCTCTATATTTTAGTTGCCATCAATCTCTGCTGCGCTAGCACAGTATTTTTTTTTAATCACGAGTGTACCCCTTTATACGTGAAATATTTAACCATGGGGTTTAATTTACGCAAAGCATAGTGATTTGAGTAAAACTAGTTGATGCATTATTTGCTTCCGACTGCTTTGTAAAATTAAGCCGAGGCATATTAGGCCTATTTTCAGCATGACTGTGTTTTTTTACTTGTGACTAATTACAAGAACATCCCTGGGCAAATAAATAAATTGCTTTTACGTTGGATAAGATAATAAAACTTGTTTTTGTATATGGTGGCCAGCGGACAATCTTGTCGTTATTGCTCTCGAGTCATCCCGGATGGAGAAAATACCCTCTTGACCTTTTTTTAGGGATGCATCACCGAGTTGGCCTTATCGCGAATGGTTTTTTTTTACCGCTATAGACCCGCCCGAGCAGGCAAGGTAACCCCGGCTACAGCGCCTGCTTCGACCGGGGTAGGCCGGCTCAAGGCGCCCGAAGGGAGTCCCCGTACCCTCGGCGGCAAATCTCGGCAGGCAAGGGCGGTAGAAGAATTATAAAAAAAAAAGGTTCCCAGTCCGCCAGCGTGAGAGGTCCACTGTCCGCGTTTATCTCCCAGACTTATGTCACTTAAGATCGGTTTTTCCATTATCGCGTTGTTTTTGCGAGATGTCACCTGGAATGATTATTTGTAGGCGGAAGATGGACATTGAAGCTTAACGTAAGTCTGGATAAGCTTTATCTTCGAACTGTTTTGGTGTTTTACCGTCATGATTTAGGCTTGTGAATCGCTTTGGAATCAATAGAACGATGGAAATTTCACCGTTAAATACAATTTTCACTAGAATATATTGGATGGTTGAAAAACTATAGAAATTAGTGTAAAATAGATTCAGCTCGATTGTGTATGACACTTGAATATATGATTAGTACCACATTAATGTAAAGTTAAAGTAGTTAGTAATAGTTTGATCCAGAGTAAGTTTGCAAATAATTATTAATTTATCCTCGGATTTAGTTTGTATATGATTTTATGACGTTATGATGCTGCCGAATGAAAATATTTTTCAGTCCCGTCCATGTTTTTCAGTGCATCTTTATGGTATTTACCTTTTCCGGTAGGAATTCGCTACTTTTTTAATGCATTTTTGGACGTAGATGAATATATAGCTATATTGATGAGCCCGTTTGTTTTATCTGAAGGTGATATATTTTCAGAAAGATAAATCTGTACATCAAATATTTCTTTTTTCAAGTGCCACTACACCATTTTCTCCCCTTTTGTATATTTTTACGCACCTACAGAATTTTTATTTTATTTTTATGTGGCATGATTTAATGTGATGCAGTACGATTGCCGAAATTCGTTTACCACCTAGACGAATTTCACTCTATTGATGAGGCTCAATAAACAACGGGCATTCCATGCTATGGAAATCGTGGCTTCATGAGGTGTCACGTTCTTTGCAGGGATTAATTGTAGGTACATTAACGGCCTGCACCGGTGTGCCATGGATTGGAACCAGAAAGCCTTCCGATTGGTCTAGCACAGAGAGAGAACAAATAGTTTTGTTAATCGGTAGTTTGGTAATTTTGTGAAACTCCCAGTATTACGCTGTGAAAGAAGCTGGCAATTTCATTCTGAATAATTATCTATATATGTATCAGCGTTGTAATCCAGGGAGTAACTTTACTTCTTTTCAGCTCCCCAAGCACTACAGTTAACGCCACCGATCCTCTGTACCTTCGCCCTCAAAAGGGTGAAAAAAAATGAGTCCTCACCCCTCGCCTGAGCCTCATTTTTCCATTCGACCCCGTTCATGCACCGGTTGGACGAAAAACGTCTTCATTCCAGAAAGAAATTAATCCTTGCGTAAATAATTCGCGGAGGCTGTGGTTTTTCTCCGGAAATCGCTAAGGAGGCGATTTCTCACCGCTTCAAATAAAATGAGAATCGTTTTCCTTTTCTTCCGCGAAATGTGCACGGATCCTTGTGTTTATTTATCCCTCTACATTTTGTGAACCTCTCAACTTTCGTGTGTATATTTTCCCGAGGACCGGTGAATGAGAAAATCGCCCGAGACGCTGGAGTTTAGGTTTATCTGCAAAAAAAAAGAATAAAACTTGTGAATCTCGGTTTAGTGGTGAAAAATCTCTTTCGGTTTCCTGAAATTGTCCTGCTTGGCTGCGTTAATGCTTCTTCCTTCATTTCCACGCCACAGACCGAGCGAGGAAGCAGAATCGTCCAGTGTCTTCTCCAGTGTCTTTATGCGTCTCTTTCCTCTCGCTTGTCACAATTGCTGGGGAAATAATGCGAGGAGGTCAGGTCCTCCTCAAGTTTCCCGCCTTCCCTCCCTGCCTCAGTCATATTCTTCACTTATGAAAAATATAGATATTTCTGGTCCTTTTCATTCCAGTTTTTCCTTTCATTTTATTTTGAATATTATTGCGCATTATAACTGGTACAGCGGGTTCATTTTTTTTCCTCGTGAGAAATTACTACGCTGACGAATGTCCAAAGCCACTTCCCTCCGCTCCATCTCCAAGAAGTATTTTGCGACGGATAATTATGAAGTTTCAAATATCGCTCTCAGTTACAGATACAATTTTTCGTCCCTACATGTATTGTATCAGAAAGCACTAATACATAAGGTACCAAAGACTGTGATTTTACCATCGGTTGAGGACTCATCCAATCTAAAATGGCGCGGTTAAAGCGCGGTTTTTCCGTAATTAATGGGATCCATTTTTTAACGTTATAGTTTATAACATTTCGCTCCGAATGTTTTAATAATCAGAAGTTGGTTGAGTTATTGACAAAATACTGATGGTTTATTGATTTGAAGTGGTTTTATTTATGCTGTACTTTCTTTAGTATTCCTTCAGTGTTTTTAGAGTTTTATTCTTTGTACTTCTTCCTACGGCTCTTCTAGATCCTTCTACCTCATGCAGTCTAATACTGTCTCTTCGTTCCGTTACTCGTCTCCTATCTACCTATCATTATCTCTTTTATCTTTTTCCCATCAGCCAACAACAACCTGCAACATCTCCCGCTTCGTCCACGCTATTCTTACCGTTACCGGAGACTTCTCCTTCTCAATTTATTCTTCTTTTCTTCCTTAACACAATCTTCTATCTGTTGATTTTGTTTCCGAAACATTGGAGTGCAATAACGATGCATGATTCTTCATTTTCCTGCCAATTTTTTCAGATATGTCCTCTTCTTTTTATTGTTAGAAATAACTATGATATATTTTCATAGTTTCTCATTCAGTACGGAATTCTAGCATAGTACTACTCCATTTTATTCCCCAAGTGATTGCCTCATTCAGTATAGTGTTGTAAGTTAAGCCCTTAGAAGTTGCCAACCGGATTAGGACTAGAGTAGGGTGGTTGAGTGAAGGGCGTAAGGGGATACCTCAGCCCAGATGAAGGACTGAAAAAACGGTGCAAGGTTCTGGGCCGTAGGTTCAACAATCAATGGAAGTAGTTTGGGCTTAGGGCCAGGGAGGGGATCTAAATGCGCATGGTGGTTTGTATAAAGCGCTATTTGATGTGTAGTTTTTGTTGCTTAATCGTCTCTTAATAGTTCGTGGTACAGTGGTCACGTAATGTGTGCACAATATCGCTTGAAATCCCCAAGCATATAGGTAATTTTCATGCGCTAAATTCACCTAAGCATATAGGTAATTTTCATGCGCTCAATTCACCATTGAGAACCGATGAAAATTATTCATTGAGAACGGGGAGAAACTTTCTTGTTGTTATAATGTTTTATACGAGCTTTTAATTGGTTCTGCGAAAACTGTTTAAGAATAATTATCGTAATCCAATGGCACTGCATGCCTTGATTTTTAGATCAATAATTGCCTTGCTTGATTAATCCGAGCAGCGTGTACTATTTACTTTGGCATACATGAGGTATGAAATTGACGCTTGAAATGATATTGCAAGATTTTGAGGGGTGGTTTAAGACGAACGAAACGAATAAGGGTGATAACTATCGGGTGGTATGGGCATTTGTGAAAACATAAAAAGATATAGAATCGACGGAGAAGTCAGTGTAGGATATTAGCTCTGGCATGGATGAAAAAATGAGATCAAGAAAAAGGTTATAAAAGGTTTTAGTGAAAAAGAAAATTCCTTCGTAACCGTGCAAAGAGGAGAAAAAGGATAAGTCTTTTACAAAATTTAGAGCATGGGAATCTATGTACCAAGTTGGAGAACGAAATGACTAAATGATACATTACAATAGTTATTCATTCTCGAGCACTGTTTACATTAGTTTCTCTCGTTAATTCCAGCCTACTAAGACCAAATCGGTATCTATCGTAACTTAGTAAGTCCTAGTAGATAAACATTTAAAATGGTGTGTGTTTTAAATTAAAAATTTCCTATTCATAATACTCTTCACTATTCCTAAACTTCCTTAGTTTGTGATGAAATATAGGAGTATTACTTTTATTCAGTGACGGACTTAACTTTCCATATGATCATGTTTAATTCTTCTGAAGCTTTGAATACGACACAAAGCCATTAGCGCTGGAGCGAGAAGTCTCACGGCAAAATATTTGGTAGAGGCCAGTTTTCTAAACAATATCCTCTTGGCTGTTGGTAGCTCATCCGACGACCGCTCGGTGGACAAGACCTACCGACTATCCCACAGTCCCTCGCCAGGAGTACTCGAGTTTCTTAAACCATTAACGGTCGAATGAATCCAGGACGCAGAGAAAGAATGGGAGACGGAGAAACGCAATGAATAAAAAACTGACGGGACAGAAGAGGGTACGGGGAAAATATCAGGGGTTAAAAAGGTACCACACCCCGTGGGTTCTGACCAGTCCACTCCTCCATATTTTCCAGTTCGGAGTCCTATTGCGCGTCCGACAATCCCGCCCCGAGTTTTTTTTGCATGGCAGCGAATCAAGTCTTCTCCAGAGTACCCGCTCTTTGTCGGAGAAGGACCGCCCTGCCCAGTGTACCCTATCCTTTCACCCTTCTGGCCCTGCCACACCCTTGGAGAAAGACCCCACCCCTTCCCACTCCACACCCCCGTCTCGTGCATCACCCGTATCCCTCGCACTCTAACCCAGCGACCTAGGGACTAGCCCTGCCCCTGTTATCGGACCAGGGAGCTCTCCTCATCGGGTATCCTTGCTCACTCCGGCCAATCCAGTCGTCCAGTCTCTCTCGTTACTACTGCCGCTGTCCGAGGGTAAACTGGATTTTGTAAAGGGATTGAAAAAGTTTTTCGGAGAGAGGAGCGTGAGAAATGCTATCTAAGGCGGTGGAGGAAAACTTCGCGTTGGGCCTTGTACATTTTTTTGTCGCGCGTCAGAGGGGGCCCAACTTCTTCAACTGTGGCCGTGAGGAGTGTTTTGGTTCAAAAACAGAAATGTTTTGCATTGGCTCTGGGAAAAATAAACCTTGTGACAGTTAATTTTCTCAAAAATTCAGCCCGGGTTTGCGAGACTTCAAGCTTGCGCGTTGACAGATACTGCTGCTGCGTTTCGGGTTGAATGTTCTTGTGAAATGCGAATCACATCAACCATACGACTTTATTAATGAGGAAGATTAATACGAAATAGGAAGGGTAACATTTGGTAAATACTTTGAGGCTGAAATTTATATTTTAAGATAAGAATATATTTTTAATACCATCTAGGAAAAGATCTTTTCAGAATTTTGCAGATATTGGTTGCTTGAAGATGAAAATTTTTTTCTGTTTTGCCTTTCGATTAATATAATTAGGATTTTCTGAAAATAATTCATAAACGTTTGATGCTAAATATTTTATGAAGGATAGTTCAATATTATTAGCTCAATTGCATATAAACGTTAAAAAAGAAGACTTTAGGCTGTGGGTAATGTTTTAAATAGTTGAATTTTAATCCATGATGTGTAATTGCTATACTCGTGCGTTGTCTGGAACCTTCGGCTTCCTTGGTAAAAACAGTTGGGTTGAGAATACTGGACCTGGGCGTGGGCCAGGCATCCTCCACCCTCCAGTCCCCCGGCCCTCATGACCATTGAAAACAAGCTCGTCAACTTCCTTGTGTTGCTGGACTTGAACGAATGAGTCAGTTGTACATGCGTACTACAAAAAAATACTCGCAAAAAAGGGAGCTGACGGGCAGAGATGGGCCTCACACGCTCCGGGGGCGAGTGGACCCTTGTCCCTCACACCAATGCCCTCACCACACCCTAGATTTCGACCTGCGCTCCCCCCTTCCTCTGCCACGCCTTCCTAACTGGTCCACCCTTACTCCCACCCCTTTCCCCGCACCTCCTAACTCCCGCACCCTTTCCTCACCTCACCCGGACACCCCCTTTCTAATTCAACAGCGGTCACCCTTCTGCTCCGCACCCAGAGCTTCAGGGCCCGCCGCCGTCCACTCTCTATCTTCACCCTGGCACCCTTTTGGCTACCCTTTCCTTCCCACCCTTTAGGACCACACCCCGCAGCCCACCACGCCCTGTGGTAGGAGGAGGTTCCTTCTTCCTCTTCACCCCCCCCCGTCACTCGAACACCTCCCCCCTCCCGCAAATCTCTCTTGCCCAACCCTTTTCTCCCGAACACGTCTGCCCCTCTTTAACTGTCCGAGTCCGGTCTCGTTTTTTCATGGCTGTCTCGCGCCGGCCGGTGTGGACGCAAAATGGGAGGTCATAGGTCCGTGGGTCATCCGCAGGGATTTTGTTTTACGCATCTGCAGTTCCGTAAGCTCCTCCCCGGGAACGATTTCCCATTGGTGGCGTACGCATTTACGAGTAAGGTCCATTCACCATGGCGTTTTTCAATTCTTTCTTAATGTTTGAAGGAGTCCACTGAAGTAGATGCTGCAGTTTCGTGGTGCCTGTGTTTTTCTTGAAGTTCTATGAGTGTGTGTATCGCCCAGCTGCCCGTGGATCCTGTTACGTATAAAAAAATCCTATACCAACCAGTTCTCCAAAACCTTACTTATTTTAGCGAGAATATAGCTTGCTACTGTTGACAATGTACTGTTATTCAACGGAATGCATGGACTTGTTTCACCAGCAAAGGCACATTAATTCTCATCTCACACTCTGTTTTTGCCAGCTATCGCTAGATTCACATTCGAGGTACCGGACCATCCTCGTCAAGATTAACGTAAGAGTGGTGGTTATAACTGACCAACATTTAAGCTCTTACTTACATGGGTCTATTTTTTTGCTGGTTTATGTAAGAATTGAGTGGAAAGCTGCGTCAAACCAATCCTAGGATTGTTGACCAATGATGATGATGAACTAAGAATCTACTTATTTCAGTATTCAGATCAGAATTTCCTTCTTTGTAACCTCCCGGTTGATCTCGTAGTTCCGGAGCTACGCAGGATGAGACATGTCTCATCAATAGAATCATTTACTCACTCTTTTGTGCCAATTGAAGAATACTTTTAAATATCAATCTAACGCGTAATATTGTTTTTTTTCGGTAATATTATACTTCTTGATGCTGTGAAGTTAAATATGGAAAATAAATGCTTGGTAATTTTGTCATATCTAATTTTTGCATGATTTTTTCCGCATTGGGAACATGTCCTCTGTTTGTTATGCAAAGGAGCAAGTGGTGAGAGAAGAGGTAGTTAATTGCGCAGTTAGACAATTATCAAATTCACCCTTTACCTTTCTTCAGTTTTTTGTTCACTATATACCTATCTGTATAGAATATGCTGCAAAGCCGTAAGTTGCTATTCATTTTTTAAAGTTTTCTCCTGCATAATGTCTTATAAAATCGGATGTGAAAATTGCCCATTTTTCAGTTGATTGTGCCTAATTGGCAAAAATATATTTTTTTCTGCCGAATGCTGAAAAAGAATGACCTGTAAGGAAAAATTTTTATGTCCTGCTTAGCAAAGGAGGCGGCGTGCCTAAGCAGAGATAAATGTAACTGCTTTTGCGATAAAGGACCGAGGCACGGGCACGCCTTCTGGTGTCGAGCAGACGAGATACCGGGTGCGTTTAGACGAGGTTCGGCGGCGCTGCAGTCGTAAATGCTTGTGCCTCGAAAGGCATAGGAAGGATGTAGAGACAGAGGGAGGAGAGAGATGATGGCACCAGGTGCAAAGCTTCCTCCTATGGTGGAATATCAGCATTAAGGAGCAATAGGGAGTGGGGTTCTTCCTTTTGCCGGCCATAATAGTGTGCATAATGGTGTTTGTGTGCGCTCGGATCTGATGAGGGAAGCGTTTGTGGGTATTGGGGATCGGCTAGACGTAAAGGTTAAAATATACGAAAACAAATCACGCGGGCGGACGTGAGTGCTGGGGAGCACGTCGCGATATTCCGATGCTAATCTCCGCCGCTGCAGATTCGTCGCGTTTCCTCCATTGCAGTTTGCGTTAGGGATTCCGCGTCTCTCCGTACTCGGATACTCCTTCTCACTTGGAAGTAGCTGCTGCGCTTTTGATATTGTCGACTTCGTGCTTTGTCTCCTCCTTCCTCTCATCTTGTGCTTCTTTCACTTTTCTTGCCGTATCAGATTTCTCTTTGCTCGGTGACGGGTATATTTTCGGGTTTAGTCTTGCGGCGAGGACATTGTGCTTCCAAGAGTGTCCACCGGATATTTGTGAGTGCGTTAATTTTGCCCTTATTCACAATCTAATGGCAACTGCAATTTTTGCATGTGAATGAGGAAGAATGTTGCGTCACTTAATGCCGAGTTTTCTCGTAGAAAAAAATAGAGATGATATCGAAAAGCAGGGAAGAGACGGGAGGAGGAATAGAGTGGGAGGTCGCCTTCTACCGTCTCTTATCCAAGCACGAAGGCGCCTAGCTCTTCCCAGACTCACGTATTGCAGTGCGGGTCCAAAAAACCCTCACGCTACCCAGTGCCACGTTCGCTCTCCCCTCTTTCTCTATGTGTGTGTGTGTCTCCTCTCTCTCCCTCTCGTTTTTTAAGGAATTTGGGTGGAAATTAGCCTCGAGGGACTCTAAATTTCCGGTGCATCTAGCAGATTAAGTACGCCCTGGTTTTTAATGAGCGTGCATGAATACCGACGTCTAGCCAACTGGCGAAAAGACGTGTTTGCTAGCGTACATGAGATCTTCAGTTGCGGTCTTAAGATTTAATTAGTTTCCGGAGCTGAATGCACGTCCTTATTTTCTGGAATTAATTGGTTTTTGGGTCTAGGAGTATGCATTAATACAAAATAAGTCCTCGCGATAATGTCCTTCATGTTACTAACTAGAAAATTAACGTGACATAGGATATTAATGTGCTATTTTATATTCTAATGTGTATAAAATAGCTTGCTCGTTTCATTTCAAGCGTTTTGTGCTCGTTTATATGGAATTTAACAAAATAAGTGTATAACTGCCTAAGAACGTAATTGAAATAGAACATTTTTGGCACTGTAATCATTTATTTAAAACATTTACCCTAGCATGATTGATTGATCAGCCACTAACAAATTATATTGGTTATTTCAGCGAGTTTTAAAATATCAACGAATGATGGCAGCAGCCAGATAGGTAAAGCGTCTGTTTGTCAAACCCAAATGTAGCAGATTTAAAACCCGCACTGGGCATAGATATTGGTTCTTCCAGTAGATTCTGCTCCATAATTTTTGCAGTTGGAGCACTTCTATCCCTTATATACTAACAATACTTGTTGATTGCTTATTTTCTTGCTCTAGCTGTCAGTATTTTTGAGAACTTATCAGAGAAATGTAAGATTTTCGTAATACTATAAACCCATCTCTCTGCTCGGTACGAGTCTTACTTTACGTATTTAAAGTGAAATCCATGAACGAAGTTCAGCACGGCCTGGACTGTCTTCGGAAGTCGTTTCATTGACTCATTAAGTCTTTCACGTGCAGGTGCAAGATTTTTTTCAAGATTTCAAGACCCAGGCAAACTACGTCTACGTTCGTTTATTATGTGGCAGCATTGGTTGAAAATAAATTCCAATTGTCGAAAAACAATGAAAAGCTTATATCTTTCCTGCCGAAACAGTATGAACGACAATGAGCTTTTGAACATTGCCGTCTTTAGATCCACAGTTTTGATGTTGTGACGTAAACCTTATTCTTGCCTGCCAAAACGGTATGTCTCTCTGTCATTGATTGATTCAGTCTACTCCACGGTTCGATCTTAGGGTTTGCTGTATGCCCCTAGTTTTCGTCTTGCATTTGGCATCCGTCATTTGAAGATCGCGTCGAAGTGAGCCCTCTTAGTGCATCCTCAGCAATGCAGATAGGCCTTTGGCGGAAAAAAGAGCCCTCGCCGTGCATTCGTGGCCCGTGCCGTCCTGCGCGGCTTGCGCATGCCGGACGTGCCTATCGGATAGTTCGCCGCGTTCGCATGCGGGTGTTATCCAAGGACGACGCTTGTTTTTAAGTTTCCAGAGCCGTCGAAGAAGGAAGGAACGCGTGAATTCGTGATATTCCGCGAGTGCTCTTCGGAAAGGGGGTTCCGTCGCGGATAGCAGTGCGAAGGGATAGTGAAGAAGAGGAGAGGGTTTGTGTGTGTGTGGGAAGGGTAAGAAGTGGATGGAGGGGGAGTTTGGGAAGGGGGAGGTGGAACGGGAAAACTGGGAGCTGGAGGGGGGGAGTTCAGCCGAGAGGAAGAGAGAGAGATGGGGAGGAAGAAGTCGGGTCTTTGGGAGTTCCCACGTTTCGCCAATAGATGGCTGTCGTTGTCTCGGGCCCTTCTCCTGTGCCGCACCATCCCGCCGTCCGAGGCCCGAGGGCGCTCCGGATGGTCTCGGTGGTGAATTGGAGTGCGGGGGGGGAGGGGAAGACAGAGGAAGGGAGGGCAAAGGGTGAAGGGGAGTCATCCTCCCCTCTCTCCCTCGGAAGGCCAGAGAGGGAGGACGGGGGGGTGGAAGGAACATCTTCTCTTCTTCGGCCGCATCATTGGGCTTAATTCTCATTGCTCCCTGCGCAATCGGGGAGTTGAGATGTCAAGTGGGTTTTGTTGGGTGTGAAGGAGGGAAGACGCTCGCACGAAATTGATCCAATTGCGTCCACGCATTTACGCTTTCTGAATTTCTTCTTGCGGCTCATGACTCCTCAAAGCATTTGACTGGAATAATGCATTTAATGCCAATTATATTTGCGCAATGGTTATCACAAGTTTTATAAACTTATATAAGTTATTCTCCACTTTTTACATAAGTGGATTTATTTATTAGGCATAAAAATTCGGTTGTCTTGCAATGGATTTTGATGCTTGGTAGTTTTTTTTTCGTTTAGAATGTCTTCTCCTCTTTACTTTTAAAATCGATGTTTAGGATTGAACAAATGAATGGTAAATTTCGTACTGATGTTCCTAGTTGACACGATACATGAACTATAGATTTATGAAAAGGTAATACATCTGTAGAAGTAAGAGATTCAATATGATGATTTTTTTTACATAGTAAGAGAGCATTATGCCAAGTTCGCTGATCTATCTCATAGCAGAATTACTGTATGTTCAACAAATTATTATTTATAGTAACTTGAGGTTCTCTTGAGTTGAATATATGCGCCTTGGGGTTACCATTATGTCCATAAATATAAACAATGTATAAATAATAAAAAGACCAATGTAACTTTTTTGGTAGTGATAACATATTATAAGGATATATTCAGAGCAGCTGATTGATTATTCTTATCATAGCAACTGTAAATCACCCTAGCATTACATTTTCATCTAATGAATGTTTTTAGCCATTGAAATTGGTTGCCTTACGGCAAGTTGAAATTTATCCACGCCGAGGCTCATGAGAAAAGTCACTTATGCATCCAGCATTTTAGTTTACTGACGTGAAAATTGCCATCGTTCCATCAGAGCTGCTTATAAATGATGTTACTTCGCTCATAGTGCACATGATAATGCCAAAATGCGGACGCTAACGTTCATATAACTACTTGGCCTCCGATGAAGTATATGCAGGGAAGTTATTAATCAAAGTCTAGCTCTTGCTTAAAAACACGGAAAATCCCGGAGCGAGTGGGCGCTAGCAAGTGACACGCGAAATCATCTCCGCGCACGTATATAATCTACGGAGATCGCTTTCACGCGGGTTAGCGTGGGCGAGAGACGAAGAGATTAGCGGGGAAATAGGAAGGAGCGGAGGAAATAGGAAGTGTGGAATCATGGGAGAGTGAAGATGGAAGGGAAGTGGAAAGGGGGGCGGGGTAAGCTAATGGGACGGCACTCGAGAGTGGGAGGAAGATAGGGGCGTTTTTCGAGATTTCTCGTAGTAATGAATTTTTTCACACGCTTTCCCAATGTCCGAGCTGGCGGTATCCATCAGAGGGGGCTTCACGACGATTAGTCTGCGAGGAGGCGCGCTCCGGAAGCGAGGATCCGAGAGAGAGACTCATAGCACTCTGTGCTTTTCACTCACTCCGGTTAACAAGACTAATTTGCCTGGCGTACGCCGAACCTGACCCGTTATAAGAAGGATGAGCGACTGAGGACATTTTTGAGTCCCGTCGTCAGAAGCCGAGGGGGGGAGTGATTAAGAAGAAGTGGAGTAAGAGACAGCTCAAAAAAGTACATAGTGTGATGTGAAAAACGTAGTGAGATGAAAATTCCTAAAGCTTTTTTTATGGTCATAGGAGTGTGGATTCATATTCTTGAAATTAAAAAGATTTAAGCATTTAAATGAGGATACAAAACGATAATAATTTGCTCTACTTTTATGCAATTACATGGATTTTTAAATATATGTTTGGATGTTACTTTGGATTACCCATCAATAATTGGTTGAGACTCAGTAAATGAAAAAGTAAGTAGTAACACTAATTTATAAAATTAGACGTGATAACTTATCACATATTAGCACAGGTTTAGAATGTACAGCATATAGACACAGTTTGTTGAAAACCTTCAGTAAGAAGTAAATGCCAGTAATGTGTCTTCAAAATGTGTGCTTAAAAAGTTTTCAATTATAGTGTAAAAATAGAAATAATTAAATGCATACATAGATTTATTCTGTCAAACATTCTGTGCTCGATGATAAATATCTCACTTAAAATAGTTGAACAGGCAAATTTTAAAGTTTACTAGTTTTTCTGACGGTCTTTTTTTTATTCTTTAATCAATAATAAGATAAAGTTGCCATTGACGGATTGAAAAATTACGCGTACAACCTTCTTGCCTTTTGGAGAAGAAAAAAAGTTCAAAATTCCTCATTTTTAATTTTTTTATCGCTATAGAAAAGAACCACATATTTTTCACTTTAATTTTTAAGCAACCTTTTAATCATCGAGTGAGCGTTTTTGGAGCATTTTCCCCGTTGGAATCGTAAAAGAAGGCAATCGAATTCTGCAGAGAAAGACCTATCTGCCGAGTGTGCAATCTGTCTCATTGAGAAGCAGGCCTGGATATTTCTCCCGATTCGTTCTCAAAAATGCCCGCCCTCCTCCATTACCCATCAACCACCCTAATTCCTGAATAATTCATGAGTCCACTGCCTCCCTCCTGGCTTTTGATCGCGAAAGACGACTCCCTTAAGGCCCCCCCCCTCTCTTGTTCTTCTCAAAGCCATAGCGAAGGCATTTCGCGAAGAGGAAAAATAAGCTAAGGATGTTGTGGAGTGGGGGTGTTCGACTGGGGCCGATTCGTATTCCAGTCCTAAAACTGACCGCTTGAGAAAGAATGAGAGAGGGAAAGAGGAAGCGCAAAAACAAAGGAATGGGAATTCCCGTCGGCGAAGCGATTGTAAGTCGAGATAGGACGGGAGTGAGCAGAGAGTTGTGAGTGTGTGTGTGTGTGAGTGTATGAGGGAGGGGGAATGGAACCGCTTAGGGAAAGGAGGCGCGACTTTTTATTTTATTCCTTGAAAGAATCCTCGTTTTCGGAGGCATTTTCCTCCCCTTTTCCTCAACACGGAATGAAATATTTGCGCCTTCAATCTCTGCCCAGTCACGCGTCCAGCACGCAGTAGGTACATACAAATGATCGTTTTTCGCGCCATGATGGGTGACAATATAAATGGGAGAGAACTGACGAGAATGTTAGGGGATCCTAATGATGGTGTCTTCTCACCTTTGCCTTCTAGTCTTTATCGAGAAGTCATTATCTCTTTGATACCTTCATGCTTGATCGTATGACTCAAAGATTTTTATTGCATCTTTTCGTGGACTGAGTGTTTTCTTCCGCAGCGGCCTGTCTTGATTGGTTTCATTGGACATCTTTTAACGGTCTGGCATATCGTCTCCGGAGGGTCCTTTGAGAGTTGTGGTGTTTTTATTTCCTGGGTTTCTCGGTTTGTTTTTAAAGAATATAAACGCACTTCTTCCGCGGCTAGAGGAGCTGCTATCTGGCAGACTTCCCGTCTTCCACCCACCTTCAGCGATGTTACTCTCTTCGTATTGTGTTTTTTTTAAATGCTCTCGTCTCTTTCTGTGACTCTTCCTCCGACGGTTCTTGATAGAAAATGTCCCTATTCTTTAATTACCAGGGCTTCAAATTGTCTTAACGAATTTTAGCTGTCTCTAATTTGTTCGAATCATTTAGCTGTCTCTATTTGTGTAAAGATCACCCGAGTAGAGTGTGAGAGATCTTTTCTCGGCCAAAAGATGGAGGACTAAATTTGAACCTGACCTATTGTCTCTTTTTTGGGAAAAGCTCTGAATTAAAAACATAATTTTTCAACTGTTTTAAAATATCTGTCAAAGCCGAGTAACCTGCTCATATTACCGTTACTTTGGTCGAAAGTTCAAGTTCACATTTTCCCGATTACGCTCCCTCCTTCCCTATGAGCCCGTGAGCGTAGCATTAAATTCGACGTGGGTGGTGCGCGTAGCTTTCGGTGCGGCGGAAAAACCCTCCCCATGTCATATACTGAGAGTTCGCTCGGGCCCTTTTGTATGGCGACGTGGGAAAAAGGTTCGCCGGTGACCACTGCGCCAAGTAGGCGGCTCCAGGGACTGATTGGAGGCCCCCCATTCCCTTTACGCAGGGACAATTCTTGCCAGTAGTCGCTAAGGAATGGACAGCGATTTCGGGGCGCCCTTTAGATGGGCATAAGAGCAAGAAGTACAATCGGCCCTTGCCCTTAGTATGTTTCCCCATTCCTCCATCACTTTCTTGTGAATTTCAGCTCCTAAAACCGCTTCCACCTAGCCTCAGCAAGGCAGAAACATTTTCTTCTCGTGTTCAACCCGGGACGATCAGTCCTTAGCCGTCGCTTCCTTCTTGCCACGACTGCACGAATAGTATTTCCGATGGTCTTTAACCTACTTCCGTCAATCTTTTCGCCTTCGTAGTCACCGGTTTCTGTCCAAATCTCCTCATTCCCGACCCTCTTTGGCTCATCAATCCCTCTCCCTTACGCCCCGCCAAACTTTCTCTCCGAATTTGCTATCCTTTTCCTCCTCCGAGGACCCTCCGAAACAAGTATTTCACGACCCACGAAGTTCTACTAAACGTGAGGCGCCGAGGTGCCTTGCTTGTTTTCTTTCTTTTACCCCACACTGTTAGTCATGATATTCCATTTATCCTAACCGATCCTCAAGCGACGTTTATTTCCTCAATTTTTGGCGATTCCGGTCAGTCCGTTGCATATCCCTCAACAGATGAATAAAATTGTATCCTCTTAACCCATCTGGGGTTTCAGCTATTGGTAATTGCAACAAGAAGTTCGATGTTAATATAATGCTGATAGTAACTTTCACCATTGCCAACTTCTGCTAACATACGCGCAAAAGAAAAGGGCAATAGCAGAAATAATCCGTGTAATAATGTTTAGCATATGATATTATCGCTTCTCTCATGACTTTGTTTCATTTAAACGGTGTGTGACGTCTTAATTTGTAGAATCTTAGTGGCCTAATTCTTGAAAACCTCCATTGACAGGAGTCATCATTTATAATTTTTGTGCAGAGTCAAGACCCATTTTGGTCCTCGAATATCCTACAAACGATTTGCAAGCATCTGGGCTCTTTCGCATCTTTCGCATGCCCTCCTATCCTTTTAATCCCTGCCCTCCTCCTATGCCACTCATGACAAACGTCTTCGTGAACTCAATATCATTTCCTCACTACCTCGACGAATCTCAAAGACCGTGGTCGATTCATCGCTTTATTTTTTTCTCGTAGTCATGATGCTGCCTTAAATCCCCGACCCAACTCCCATGTCTAACCTCTTGCCCCGACGTTACCGGTTCGCTTGCTCTTTGTGCCTAGGAACGGTACCGCATTTTCCAGTTCAACCTACGTAGTGATAATTGACGTTTATGGCGAAAAGAACGTAAACGAATCCTCGCCATATATCTCGTAAAACGAATTTTTTCCTGTCGTTAAAAATTCTTAAGCATACGATGTTTTGAGTTAGGTCATGACTGGGAAAGTATCTTTAAGGAACAGCCACGTTAGGAGTAAAGAGATTTTTTTGGGGATACTGAAAAGTTCCTTTCTTTGAGATTTTTTCAAAGCTTAGATCTTAGCAATAAGTTTTTTTCGATTACTTTTGAACTGCATATATATAACTGACCACAATTCTACTTAAACAGAGTATAGCAGAATATTAAAAACAAAGGGATGCTGGTCTAGGTAGTGCTTAATCGACGTCGAAGGTGTAATTAATTCTTTTAAACCTATTAGTTGGCGAGGCTTTTCCAGTTAGCCATGATGACTTTCTCTTGTCTCTCTTGAGTCCCTCGTTTAAATCTCACGGGCTACCCATAAAAAAATGGAAGCAGGATTTGAAATGTCAATTTATACAAAGTGTGAGGAATTACTCAGTTTTTACCTAATATTCATGTAAACGTTTTTTTAAATGACGGCTTGTAGGGAATATACATATCATCAGCGGAAAGAGTGCTTGTGTTGATTTTAAGTGTGTGTATTTTAATTTGTTTGTGGGTGGGTAAAAAATTAGGAAACTGAATGATGAGGAGTAGGAGTATGCAAGTAGAGGGTAGTCAATGTTCTTTTGTACGTGCGTTTTTCACTCGTACTCTGTGCGCACTGCGGTGCTGCCCATTTTTTTTTGCTTTATTCTCGCGTCCAGTTTCCCGGATGGGCCGCAGGCGGCAATGGGAAGGTGCGGGGAAGGCCGCGGCAAGAAGGAGGCGAATAACCGGGTTTAGAAGCGCGATGTCTATCGCATCCCTAATTACATTCATTGTCCCGTGTTTGGGAACTACTGGGGTTGGGGATTGAGGGATGCGGCCCTGCGGGGGCGGTAGCCAGGGTCGCGAGGGGGGTGGTAAAGGGGAAAAGATTTATTATTATCCCTACCCCTCCTCTCGTGTGCCCCTCCCGCGAGCGGGGCATGCGCATAGCGTGCGGTCAAGAGTCCGCCTACCTGACCCCTGGCCGTCTTATGCGCGGCAGAGGGTATTTTTCGTTGAAATTTCGTTGAGGAACAAGCTTGGGACGGTGGAAGTAAATATACTAGTGGAAGTAAATACGGTGGAAGTAAATATACTAGTGACGATGAGAAAACTGAAAATATCGCGGTTTGCACTAACAGCTCTCAAAACTAACGTATTCACTCATAAATATCGTTAGACGCAGGCATAATCATGGATCACATCTTCCCAAACGCAGATTTTAACTATACGGGCAAGGTGCTGCGAAGAGAATGGAAATCCATTTTCTAATGTGCATATTTTGCGGTTAAATCACATTCTCAATCACACACTCGCGTGCAAGTTCCTGCATTGTATTGTTTTTATCATGTTGATAATGTTTTACGGACAAATAATGTTCATGTCTGTTCAAGAGGGCCTCTGTAAGGCTCAAATCCTTGGATTTGGCGGATAATATTTAGGATCCGATTAGGAATTCTCATCCGTTTGATCGTTTAGTTCCTACATTGATGCATGCGATTCTTCCCGTTTGATGTTTTAATGCGTATATTATGTTCTAAATTTACTGGATACCAAGCATTAAGAAGGTCCGGGAATTCCTGCCAGCTCTTACCGCAAATTTCTCAACTCCACTGTCTCTTCGTTGCTTTTCCTCGATTCTTCGAACGGAGAGAACGTTCCATCTACTGCTCGCGAAGGTTTTGTATACCCAGTTAAATCATGTCAAACCATGACTTGCCTTTGCCCCGACTGCAAGCGTAAGGGCATCATGGGAGAGGTGGAAGAGAAAGAACGGTGCGTTTTTCAGGAGATTGCACGCGCAACGGTCAGACAACACTTCCGCAGCAAAGGATTTTGCCCAGTCATCCATCCACGTTAGACTTATGCGACACTAGCCGTGAAAAATAGTTCCCCGTCTCGTGCACATTGGACCGTGGAGCGCAGATGTTTGAAATCGCCTTCTTTCATCCTTCCTCAAACACGCGCAAGGCCATAGTATTTTTTCCATTTCCATGTTTTTTTTCCATTTCCATCGAACCCTGCTTAAGGTAGTAAAAACTGATTTTTTGTCATTTACCTCAGTCGCTTTGCTAAGTTGTTTCTCCTATTGTTGACTTTGCAGTCGGCCAGGATGACATTTTAATTTCTTCGTGCGAGAAGAAGACTAAATGCAGGAGATGGGCTGCTGGAGGAATTCCTTACGGATGATTCGTAGTCCTCCCGGCCTTCTAAACAATTAAGATGTCATTTGGGAGTTTCAAGCCTTATGTTTAATTATGGCAGAGGAATAAAAAATGTAAAACGTGGGCCATTTACGACTCGTTGCGTAAAAAAGTACCTTTAGGGCATGCAAATATCTTGTATTTTGCTGAGAATATGAAGTGGGGACGGCGTTTCGTAGGCTAGAATATTTCTTTTTTTTCTCTCCGCAGATAAATAGTAGTTAGGCTTAATTCTTCATTATTTTTCAGAAATATCAGCAAAACTAAATCGACTATTTTGATTTACGTGAATTTTACTAGCTAAATTCCATTTTATTACAGCTAGCATAGACTTTTATAGTACCTGTGTCATGATACAAAGACAGTGGACTGAAAATGGTGTATTTTCATCAATAAATCATTGCATCCAGAATATCATCTCCTCATTGAAGCCAGGATAATTTCTACTGGTTCCCATGACATCATTGCAATGCTATTTCCCTCCTCCCATAGGAAAAAAGATTCCCAGCTGAGAACGGGACATATCAGCCTTTCGTGATGTTGCCGTAATGCCCCATCCTTTCCGCTCAAAAGCGCGTCGAACGCTGCCGGTCCACGTATGACCGCAGCGATTTCGGCATAGCGGAAAATGAGAAGGCGGGGCCTTCAAGTCGAAGATGAGGTAGGAAGTGCTGGACCGGAGGCAAGAGGTCACTTCTATCCGCTCACCTCGAGAACAATGATTTCACGAATGCGCATTCGTTTCGAACTTCTAGTCTTCCCATCATTTCCTTTCCCCTCCTCTCACTAATCCACAGTTTTTTCAAGTCGCCGATATGTTGTTTGTTAGTTCTAAACTATACCACACCATTACAGTTTTTCATTCATAGCACGTAGAAATGAATTCTAATTCCCCAGTTACTTCAATTTTTCCATAATAATAACTTAACCAAATGATGGTTGGTTGGTTATTCAGGGGAGGTGATAGACAGCTGAGGTCATTTGCGCCATTTAGGATAGGTGGGTAATTGGTTAATGGTAGGAGTTTTCAGGGAACGGAGGAAGGGTGGAGAGAAACCCGGCGTCGAAATTAGCCTACTCTTAACGAAAGGCGCCAAGGGGACCACGGCTTAATGTCCTATCCGACGGACGGAGTACTGAACTTGAAATGCCCTCCACTAGGCACTCAAGTGGTGACCAGTTTTCCACTGAAAACATCCGCCACTGCCGGGAATCGAACCCGGGTCCTCGGGATTGGAATTAACCAATTGAATATATTAATTCTAATACATCAGTGATCACTTGATTTTATTTTGGTTTCATGATAGGAATATACTCTACCAATAAGCCGGTTTTAACTCCTAATAACTTGTTTCTGCACATAGATTTTGCTTTTTAATAACTTTTAACATAAGTCTCGAAATTTTGCCGCGACGTCATTGAAACTGGAAGAGACCGAGAAAGAGAAACAAATTAAACTTAACGAGACCATTTCATAATATCATCTTCACTTCGTCGGCTTCTGGCGAAGAAATGCGTGGAGCTGCATCTTAATGAGAAATTTTATCGTTCTTAGCTTACGTTCGCGTCTTAATTTCGAATGAAGGATCGCGTTCCGTGAGGGATCCCGATAGGTTGTAGGAATAGTGAAATAAAGCAAGGTGGGGATTGGGAGGTTGAAATGGAGACGTAAAATACTGAGGAAGGAGGGAAAGTGGGAGGAAATGGACCCTTTGAGAAGGCGGTGGATGTTGGGGTAGAAAAGGTGGGATGCCCTCGGTGGGGGTGTGCTGTAGTCGGGGGAAATTGGAACAGGTTCGCTTAATGGCCTTGAATAGCCGATATTCTTTGCCGCAGCATCCTTGGCGGATACCCCATCGTTATTTTATTCCCACCGATTATCCTCATTTTCATTCTTACTACTAAGGAACAGGTGTTTTTATTTCCCTTTCTCGTATTTTTCTCGGGAGAATATTTTTAAGGCGTGGAAGAGTATGTTCGCGCAAAAAAGAATGTCGGCATCGGACAAGGGGTTTCCCGTGGTAATGCTTTTACTTCCCATCTAGAGGCTATGTAATTCCACTGTGCGATGCAGTGGGGAGTAATTATTATTGAATCACGATTAGTCTATTAATTCAAATATTTCAGGGTATGGGAATATAAATCCTTATACTTCTATTTTCTTTTGATTTTTGATGGCTTCCGCCTGAGTTTGGATTTTATTTGGGTCTCATTCCTATCATGTGAGAAAGTAGCGTTTAGTCATTTGTAATCCTCTGTACCTGTACATAACTTCATTGGAAGATAAATCTGACTGATTTGAAGTATTAATATAGAAGATAAAATTGTAATATACGGACGTAAATAATCAGATATTCTCTCAAGATTTACATTCGAGTTTTAAACATTGCATGCCATTCGATCCTTTTTCAATAAACTAGAAATTTGAAGACCAACAATGAAAGAAATATTATCGTCAGTTACAGCCCCTTGCCTCCATACTCCTTATAGGTTGAACTCAGTGGCCTTACCGCACTTTTCGGTTTCACTTTGATCTAAGGCAGAAAGGTGCTAAAAGGTTAAGAGTAGCGTATTTCGGTCTTTTCCACTTTCGTCCCTTTGAGGTTTGCCTAGGGCCCTGGCCTGTGTTAGATACATTTGCAGTGATTTCACAGAAAAAGCTTTCAGGTATAGTCCTTTTTTGAAACTGCTGTTCGTCTGCTGTGGATAACTTGCGCAGTGACACTGTTTACTGGCTTTTTGCAAGAAAAGAGTTCTAACTATACTGAATTGCTCCTTATTTTTCATGGCGGGTTTAGCGTCCATATGAAAGCAAATGGCTGCGCTGTCATAAGATCTTTGAATGAATTTTGGTGACATAATTTTGTGTTCAAATTGTTTTCATTTTGTCTTAGCAAGCCTCGTCAATAAATTTCAGAAAGATTCTCAATAAAATGTTAATAAATGCATTAGTTACTGCCTTAAATAACCATGAGTCCAACATCATCTCTGGTTTCGATCCGATTTTGATGCCACTTTACTCCCTGGATGATGTGATTTTTTTATGCATTCGCAAAGAATTCCCATACCGTTATCATTTTGATGTTGCGTCCCGCCAATCTTCTCAATCTCCTTTCATCGGCACAGCGGGTAGTCAAATCTTATTTCATGAGAGGAGCGGGCTGTAGCAGCGGATCGTATAAATTAAAGCAATTGTCTCTCCCCTCCGAGCCGTGTCCTTCCCTTGTCGAGCTATAATCGATCAGCCAGAATCTCCAACTCACACCACCGCATCCCCGGCGTGGAGGTGAAGAAGGTCCTCCTTGTGTTTTCCCCGAATGGCCGAGAGAGCTGGGAGTTAGTTACGTGTATTTCTTCTCGGTCTCTTTTTACCGGGAGCCGAGTGAGCCTTTGTTTTACCCATCGCTGGCCGCCATTTATTCCTCGGAAGATCTTAACTCGCCACAAGGCCTTATTTCTCCTCATCCCAATGTCCCGCCCTTCCTGTCCCCCGTCCAGTCTGGAAACCACCTTTCCTCCTGCCGCCGGCCGCTGAATAGCCTCTTGTAAGCCCTATTAATTTCTCAAAGCCATCGCTTTGGCGATTCCCCATCCCTTCAACCTCGCTCTCTCTCTCTCATTCTCTTTTTGCAATCTTCTTCCGACGAGTGTTTCGGATCTTTTCTTGATACATTTCCATGTACCCTCTAAGTAACATCCTACCGCTCTTAAGCGATCGCTCCATTGTCTAATCTCTTTATATTCTCCTTTTCCTCCGATTGGAAGCCATCGGTAAGCTGCCTCTTATATTTCTGAGGCATGGAAATGTCCAGCCCCTTAACGTTTGCTCATCTGAATTAATCGTTCCTCATTTGATGGATTAATTTTTTTGTCTAGTCTACTGCTCCAGCTTTTTTGACCTTCACCCTGAAAATCACGGAATGCATCATATATGCTAGCGGAGTAGCACAAGATTCATGGTACCTTATTATATGAAACATATTTTTGGGCAAGAATTTGCTGTCTATATAGATGTAAGTGAAGATAACTTGATCAATGATTTGTTTTAGTGGGTTGGAAAACGTCATTTATTTTAAAAGTATCTCGTGTGTTTATTCATATTTTTATATTTACTCTATATACACCTCGAAAACATATTATATCCCATAAATTTGACTTATTGGATTATTAACGGAATGGTGCAAATTATCTGAAAAAAGGTGTCTGTGACATTACTTTCAATATTACAACATTTTCCTGCGATTTTCATCCTGAAATATCTCTATAGAAGTGATATTATTGGTTTATTTACACGCACTCATTCAGGCTTCAACAGGGCTTGATAGGACACTCTAGATAATTGGATCAGTCTCATAAAGAATCACTTGTATTTCTGAAAATATGGCAAGGCAAAATACTTTTATTTATGCATCTTGACCTTTGAGGAGTGAAGAGAAATATAAAAAACTTTTCGTTCCGGCATTTTCGTCCTGCTCGTCTTCGAACCCTTTTTACAATCCCTTGGTCGCCGCAAAGAGACTTCCTTGTCTCTGGCCCCCGACCACTGGCCCCTTGTACTTCTTTCCCTTCCTGCCATAAAATCTTAGCCGACCTCATGAGAACTCCCCTCAACTGCGACCCACCTCGACGACCGCCGACTCTACCCCGCTTTATTTTACACCACCCTACACTCTCACACCTCCGTCCCCACCTCTCCACCCTTACATGTCCCCTCGCCCTTCTCCTAAGCCTCCCTCACCCACCCTCTTCCTTTTACCACCCATAGCTGAGCACACACTTCCCCCCTCCGCTACCTCCACCCACCGACCCCCCTTAGCGTGCCCCTTGCATTCCCTCGCATGGGAAAAAGATGGAGCGTGTTGATTACCCGGGGTCTAAACCAAGAAGGGCTTCAAAAGACAGAGGGGGGGGGGAGTTAGGGAGGTCTTTTCTCTTCTCCACCTTCCTCCCGCCCCCTTGAAATCAACTGAAGTAGCCAGGAAAAATGTTTTCACCCGTATCGCATTGTTTCTGCAGCCTCGGCGCGACGGTGGCCACAGAAGCTGAGAGCGAACCAGATATTGTAGTCCGGGCGCAGGGCAATTCGGGATTAAGCTGGGAGCAAGTGCCGTTATGGGGCCCCTCTTTTAACAGTTGGTTTTCGCGAAATGCTTCGTGGATGTTAATGGCTGATAAGTCTGGGCAGTAACTGTCCTCTTTCAAAGCTCTGAAGTTGAGACAGCCGCTAAAGCTAGACAATAAGAAGTACCGTTCATCATATAATTCTCGGAAGGCGTTGACGCAGATTCTGGGCACCTGCGGCCCTCCAGATTCCGGGGAAGTCCGAGGGGTAATTTACGTGCCTCTATAGCTTGGGCGATTGATTTAGTCGTAATTAGTGGTTCGATATCTTGTTCTTAGAGACATTGGTTTGTAAGAGTTGTCTTTGTCAATTCTCTGAAAATAAGTGGTGAAAAATATGATTGGATGACTTCTGAACAATTCCTAATGTCGTTTCAGATGCTTGAGCTACATTTTATCGAGTACCACTTGTTAAGACTAAGACGTGCGATATTTATTCTGCCATGATTCTGGCTACCATTCGAAAAAGAAAAATCAATGCTACACGTGGTATACAGTCGAAAATTGTTCAGTAGGGCCATGCTGATTGTTGAGTTCCTTCATAGTATTTCCTCACGTCTTGAGATGCCGAAAAGCCTTCTCCTCAACACTTTCCACCGCCATAATCCCCAATCGCAATCTGTCAGAAATTGAGTCGTGTTCATGATGGCTTCTGTGGCTCTACTCGATTCGTGGGCCTCGATATCCATTGGGCCATAGAAAAGAGGGCCAGCGATTTTCCCTCGGACCAATTTTTTACCCCTCACATTGAAGCTAGAGGCGTCACGTTTTCTCTCATTCTCACCAAAACCTCTCCAGTCCTTCCCTCCCTAACCTCCCCCGTCCACTTCTTCCCCTCCCTAGACGGCGCTTGTCTGAGTGACCCTATCGCCTCTCTCCGAATTCGTGCAGGGGTCATGAGAAGCTCTGACTCCTCGGCATTGTTCCCGCTCGCCTCCAAAGAGTGTTTCACACTCTCCGAGATTTAATTCAGGAGTTGGCAACTGTCTCTCGCGTGGATTTTTTTAAAACTCGGAGCACCAACAATTTGACCGACCAAAGATCCCGCTCCTAGTTTCGTGACAGGAAGAGAATGGCCGCTTGCGTGGGAATAACGTTTTTTTTTGTTAATTCTTGTATTTTTGGAGAGTGAGATGGGTTTCATGGCGTGGTACAAGTCGCTCGTGTAAGCAAGGCATACCGTGATGTTATTATTCGAAATCACAGTATCGCATGCACAATTAAGATCACGGCTAGCAAGGAAATGAAAAAGTGGAGGTCAATGGAATCCTCTGGCAATGCTTTTTTCACTTGTATAACACACTAACCAACCATTTGCCTGCATGTGACATGCAGTTCACTTCGCTGGGCTACCGAACGAGGATCTAAGTTCCTGTGTATCTGCTGCACTTCCATAAAGTATTTTCAAAGCTGGTGTGAGTGCGTCGTCGGTCACATTAGCCGGTGTATTATTGCTTTTCTCCAAAACTGTTTCTTTTTGACTACAGTGGGTATGAAATGAGTGCTTGATGAGGAATGCTGCACCTTCTATATGCGGGGGTAATATAGTAATTTTTAATAATTGATTCATTCTCTTGCAGAAAGATATATAATTTACGTTTATTTGCTGGAAGTTAGTTGAGCAACATTTTCATGTGCACTTTCTCAAATTTTATTCTATTAAAGGCAGTTGGTGAGCTCATTTAGCTAGTTATTAAAATTTTAGAGTTCATAATAAGCTACCGAATAATATAAATAATAAACCCGCGGTGAATGGTGTTAGTTGTAAGTTCACTTGCACGCCAATAACGTGAAATATGACTGCATGGACTGTACATTGAGGAAATTCTTGGTGACGATTTTAGAATAATTCTCTGCACTTTCATCGCTTTTTCCTCGGAATAGAGCACCTTGCCCAAGCACACGTTATCCCACCCGAAATCCCAACCATCGTTCACGCATTTGTATTAACTCCCTCGTGCTCTGCATCAGAATATAGGAAGCTACCCCGATCTTTATAACAGAGCACTATATCAATCAGCTAGCTCGCTCTTTCACACTTACCGACAAGGCCTCTTGCAACCTCTTGCAATCTGAAGTATCCATCAGTCGGTTCTCAAGTGGCACCACTTTCCTTCCCTCGACTTATCCCCCCACCTTTCCTTCAATCGTCCCTTTTACCCCCCCCCCCCCCACTCAACCCAAAGAAGAACGCGTGCCTGCTTCATCGCCCTCTCCCCCACCCCAATCCAACCCGCGAGGCCGCGATTACCCTCCCCCTCCCAGCACTCCGTCCCATATCCGCGTCAAGTCGCGCACTTCCCTACCCCTCCACCATGTTAACCGTCTTTCCCCGGCCACAACCTCCCCTTCCCTCGCGCTCCCGCCCCTCCTCCCGTCGTCCTCTTCCCTATCTCGCTCTCCGGCACTCTTCCAAGAAATGAGTCGCGTATCTCTCGTGTTTTACTTTCCGTTTTATGGGAAAATCCTCCAGCACCATAAACCCTCCGACTCGTGCATTCCACATGTCCCCTCGTCATCCACGAAACTTCCGCGCTCGCGACGGCCAAAAGTCGCGACGAGGTTTCCGCCGCTTCTCAAGCCTCCTTCGGAGTTAGTAGCGTGCGGACCCGACGGGCGAGAGACGTTCCTTTGATCGCGTCCTTCCGCGAATGGCCTAGTCCAGATTGTTATGCCGTTGACCGGTTTCGATTACGCTGGGGCGATTAATTTGTCTTCTCGTGGACGGTATTTCATTTTTCGGCGTCATTCTAATAGAAACGGTGGGATTTTGTGCACCGAGGAATTCATTTTTCATTGCCACCTTTTCAGACTGAGTGATGATCATTTGTCTACGACATGTATTGAATGTGAATTACCATGATGATTAGTTTTTTAACCACTCTCCTAAAAAATTAGGAGGTGTTTTTAATCGAGGTTCAAAATATTTTGTAAATAAGAATTGGTCAAAAAACAAAATTCAATGCTTCATTCAAGTAAATTTGCCAAGAGGTCATACAAGCCATTCGTGCTATTTTAAAACCAACACGTCTCTCTGGATACCTATTTATTCATGACCTATTTTGTTTTGCTAGGGCACTAGTTTTGACTTGTGCAGAAAAGTCCTTTATTCATACGATATTTTCATGCTAAAATTATTTTTTATATCATTAGTTTCCGGTTTACATATTTTTCTGTTTGATGTAACTGATCCTCGGAATCTCTTTTTTCACTACTGCCATGAGACTTAAAATTATGGTAATGACAGAAATCATTTCAGAGGTGAAAAAAAATTGTCGCCTGATAAGGATAAATTACTTAATCATCTACATTATACTATTCATTTCTCTTCAAAGTCCATTCAACACGGCTGCTAAAAGGTAATTGATCAGAAGCCTTCCTACATTCTTGTTTGCACAGAGTGGATAAACTCCGTTGGCTATCAATTCTAAGGATCAGTGTAAACTCTTTCCCCTTTTACATTTACGACCAGTCTTCGTTTTGTATATTAAAAAAAAGATGCCATCGGGCATTCCTGATGACGATCGGAATGTCCTCTCTTTTCTCAATTCCTCGTTTACGATCGTCCACGAAGAAGACTTCGATGTGAGAGAGGGGATGTCGGGAGAGGCAAAGGGAAAATTTTTATTCTCCTCTTGACCATTGTGAACACGTTTTTACCTCAGACGACCTTATCATTACCGATTGTCTTCCTCCATTCCCCTCTTTATTCTCCTTTTATAAAAACCCATCCACTGGTTTTAAAAGTGTTTTCTGTCGCCTTCGACTGCCGACTCTGTCATCAATTCCACAGCTAGAGGGGGGGAGAGAGAGAGAAAGAGAACGTGTGTGGGAGGAGAGGAAGATAGGAAGGGAGAGAGAGAGAGAGAAAGAAGATCGTCTGTCGGAGACAGATAGCCTGTGTTGATGAGGCCACGGATAAGGATAAACTAATGGACCGGTTCCGCAGACCTCTCCTCTGGAGGGAAATAAAAGGGATGGGAATTATAGAGGGAATAAGGAATTGAACTGGAAATGAGGACCCAAGTTCCTTTGCCCTCACCAGCGCCTTTTGCATTCCCCTCCTTGTCGGCCCTTTGCTTTCCTACCGCACAAAGTGCCCTGCAGTGTTTATTACCCCATTTTCCAACATGTTTTTGTTTGATCTCACTTTGGGCTTCTTGTTTTATCGAGCGGAAGGCACGGACACACAGATGGGTCGAACGAACGGTGTCCCCTTGGGCGGTGAGGGGATATCCATAAGCCGATGGCCATTTAGAGCACTGGAAGGTTTGGGAGATTTTTAACTTTCTTCTTCCATGCCTTAGATTCGTTCGCAAACCGGGTGGATTGTTGCGCTATTTTGATCGACAGAGGGAAGCGCAGGGGGGGGGGGGGGGATGTATACGATGGACCAGGTTGGAGGCTTAGAGATCGGTCACTCACTCCATTCTCATGGTTGTGGGTGCGTGCTTCGCGTCTGTCTGTCTTCGTTCCCCGCCTCGGGCGCCATTCGAGATGTCGTGTGCCGAGATAAAAGTCGTGGGATCGTCACGCCACCGGAGGCGCGGAGAGCAAGCATCCGGCGGTGCGGGAAGAAATCCGTGAGGATGTTTCATTGTGCCGACGCATCGTTCGTGTAACCAGGCAGCAAGCTCGTGGAACACGTTCTTCATTTGTGAGGAAAGTCACGGGGTTCATGTCCCGTTGCTTTAGTCACCAAAGCCGCAATTCCACCTTTATAAATGGAATTAGTATATTTATTGGTGAATTAAAGTGAGCGAGTGCATTTGTCTTATTTGTGTAGACAATATTTATTGCTATCTTAAAGTAAACGCGTGAAATCTATGACTCTGCAATCTCTTTCTTAATTAATCGCCACCTATGCATAATCATAAAGGCATTTGCCTCATGTCTCTGAGGATAAAAGTTCATGGCTCATATTTGGCCTCGAAAAAGGTTATTTTCCTTGCCTTGAAGAATATTGATGCATGCCTATTCCTATCTGCGGAATTTCGATTTGTCTTCCGTTTTCTGATTGTCAACCGTATTCACTGAGGAGAGTGTTTTCGCATTTTAAATGGACACAATTCATCTCATCCCGTAGTAGTTGAAGCACATTACGCGCAAATGTTAAACCATTACACAGGCTAAGTCCCTCGCATGGGCGAGGGAGTCATTTCTCACCGCGGGCCCTCGCATGAGACTTCCTCCTGCGCACGCATTCATGATCGTCTTTCATCGTGCAGATCGTTCGAGTAGATCAGTGAGGAAAAGAATAATAAAGAGATGCGCATATCAGGAGACCATCCTCGTGGAAGCGGTGGCGGATTGTGTTTATTTCTCTACATGAATCTCGCTGTACGATGCATATATATTCCCCCTCCATCACGCAGGCGCACCAGGAAACTATTTCACTTCACCCCTCCTCTCCGAGGTCCTCTTCCTCGACCTCCCGGCCGCTCCCAAAAAGTCCTCCGTATCAGCGCCGACTCCTGCTTTTTAACGTTCCTTCCCACGCTTTTTACATATGCACTAGACGTTTGACCCGACCGCCGTTCTCTCCCTGCCGAGTTGAGCGAGAACGGGGGAGGCCGGCCTCCCGTGATTTGGAGGGCGAGCCGGCGGCGTCGACGCTTTGCCCAACGGTGGCCACCTCTCAGTCTTTCGCCCCCGGGCAGGAGGAGGCCGGCTTCCCATGGAGGGCCCCGCACGCTCCCTCCAACCGTCTCTCCCGCGGTAACGACTGATGAAATCTCTCGCTGGCATTCCCGGGTCCCTCCTCGCGTGCGGCACCGATGAAGATCCGTCCCGCTCGGGCCTCGTGTGCGAAGACCTGAATACGACGGCTCCTGAGAAACTCCCTCGGCTCTTTATACTATTCGGAAAAATGGTGCGATGGACGATAGATAACGAGTCACGGAATGAGGAAGTACCTACTGTGATTCGGACTGCCACGAATGCGAGAGCTGAATTTAATTCGTAACGTTGTCACTCATTGTGGTCGCTGCAACGCCTGAAATGCACTCCCTGCCGCGAATTTCTTCGGTCACTCATTGCGCTTTAGATGTTGACTTGGTTTAGACTTGATGCATAAATTAAGCCCTGACGGCTTTCCACTACCTTGATACGCTATAAACTTGAATTTGTTTAGATACAGTGAGGTTATTTTTAAGCTATCCTGTTATATTGTGCATACATTGAGTATCTATTTCAGAGTTAACTACGGGCAAGTTCTCCCGTAACGAATTTTTTATATTCTGTTTCTTGGATTTATATTTTTCAGGCCACCTAAAGGGCTAGCATGACTGGGAAAACTACACAGCATATTTTACAGTATTTCAATAAATATTTTTAATACCTAATTAGCATTTTTACATAATTTTGCGAGATTTCTTGCTATTTTCTGTTTCTTATTGTTTCTCAAAGTCTCTATGATACCTCCCTTATAGATTACTGATAATTTAAATTTATTTTCTTCAATATCACGTTGAGTCCTTTCTCATAATTCACGCGTCAAATCATGCAGCTCAGATAATACGTATCTGCAACTCCAACTTTATCTGCATTCCAACTTTATCTCAAATATTAGTCATCTATGCGTCAATTTCTCATTCTATATCATTTATTTCCCTTCCTTGTGGTTAAAATTTCATTCTTGTTAATTTTAAAAACTTAAAGAATTAGCTCCGTCACTCTGTGCACTTTTGTATCCCCAGGATATGCATGCCCGTTCCAGCGCAATGATGATTCATGCACTTATTCTTTTTGCTAACGCTCGTAATCACGCTGTCGTCGCATTACTCATCCCCACCGCGCTGTTTCCTTCATTGCATCCCTGTCCGTTTCCCCTATTGGTCACTAGTTTCATTAATCGACCACCCACGTCTTTCCATGTAAGGCACGGCATAGCACAGCGTATGGAGTTACGAGCATTTATCGAGAGGCATGCAATTCATCACATTTGACTAATCGATCGTTTAAAACCAGATATTGACTAGTTGAAGTGACTGATATGAATTCTGCAATGCAGCAAATTTTTGTTAACATTTCCCTAAAGCTACCGGGTTATTGGCCTCTCTCCTTCTTAAGTTAACTGTAGTATCCGTCTTCGTCTTCATCTCCTGGGGAAAAGCGCTGCAATTTTTTAATCCCAAGTCCCGTTTGATCATCCGCCGAGAAGTGCAGTCTTTTTTAGAAATATTGAACTCGTAGCTTAGCAAATCAGCCTCGAACCGAAAGCAAGGAATCGTCGGGGAAACTCTTCGGTGGGGTGGAGTCCGTTCCAATGAAAGGCTCTCTTGCGCCGGAGAAAGAGGTTTTCGATGGGAGAGTTAGGCGCTGGGGGAGGCGAGTAACCACTGGAGGTAAAAAAATATGCTAGGGCGTGGTGTTCGCAATGGTAAGCTTGGGTATGAGGGTAGGGTGGTGCCGGGTTCGATAGTGGTTGTTGTAACAAGTGACCTGCGTACATGGCAAGTTCCCATGGCTTGGCATCCACCCATTTCCATTACACGCAGACGAGAAAAGGGAGAACAGCGATAGAGGGGGAGAGGGAGGCAGAAAAAGGCGGCTATGGAGTTCACCCTGGCCGCCACCAGCCTCATTCGTAGTCAGACGCCCGTGACGAAGATGCCAACGCTCCATTTGTACATCCCTCATTTCGCAATTCGCGATTATTTATAAACCCATCCATATTCTTCTCATGCCACTCGGCACGATGCTTTATTTGCTGCTTAGGCGCGCCGCGTCTGGGTATGCCCGTATATGTTTTTACGATGAACTCTGATGCAAAGGGATTATCACGGGCATGCTTTTAATGAACCCTCTTCCCTTTGCTCTTTTTTCTGAGTAGGAGCGTGCTACTCTTTGATTTTAATTTTTCTTATAAGCTTCCATCTTCCATAAGAGAGATGCATTTTCTATTCCTTCCTAGATCCTTCATTCCGAGCTGTTGCCTACAATTATCACAATATGAGTTAGCTCGAGGACTAGAAAGAGAGAATCAAAAAAATAGATGCCAAGTGAAAAGTAAATTAAACGGATATCAGCAGATGACCCCACGAAATATCCCTCCAATTCCTACGTTCGCCGTTGTTTTATTTCTACTCTTCGCTTATTTTTATTGTCATTTGCTCGGTTGCGTATTTTATCCCGTTAGATTTTTAGCATCGTAAATGAAGAAACTCTACTCGTTACACTGTTTAATATTTGCACAAAAGTCTAATATTACGTAGCGCCAAATGTCGTAATATACAAATCACTCAAAATGTAGTAGCGTCAATCGTGTAAATGGGCGCAAAACGACACTGCCATGAACCGCAATGCAATTTAAATCGACGATGCTCTCTTCCAGTCATCATTATGAACGCACCACTGGCTTGTGACGACTCCTCTGGCAAAAAAAAACCTCGCCGTGGGTACTTTCTTTTGCTTCTGAAGTGAGGTCATCCGTGCTCAGTCATTTGTCCTCAACGGAGTGGAATAGTGGCCCTTTTTCGCGTGATCAGCGAGTCGCCGCCGCGGGAAACGGAAATCTAATCGATTCCGCGGCCAAGGAGCCTCAATGGTAGTGACCAAAACCGCAAATGACGAACGGCGATGAAGCAGTGCGCCTGAGGAGGCAAATGAGTCGTCGTCTACCTTTCGGTTTAGTAGCCGTGGAAAATTCTTCCAGGGAATGCCTGACGGCCATGCGCCCGGCCTCGCTCGCGGTAGCGAAGAAATCGAGAGATAATTTATGTGAATTTACTTTCAAGTGGCGTTGGGAAAACAGGATCAAGAGACAATGATATACATAGTCTTCGATTGGCGGCGGTTGGAAGGAGAGGTTGAATTTACAAAAGCGGAACGAAATTCCTCCCGTGAAAATTGCGGGTAGATGCGTGGCTTCATATTTTTCCATGAAGCTGTTTCCATAATTTTACTGCGACAGGGAAAATGATCAATGAAAATGGCGGGTTACGCTTAAGGTTTACATATCCTTGAGTAAGACAAGAAGGTTTCTGGTGCCACACGTAAGTCCTAATTGTTGCTGGTTTTCGCGCACTAAAAAAGTGATTAGAAATCATTTTTCATTGATATGACGTTTCGTAGATACGGTTTATTTATGGGGAAATTTGCCGCAATACACATAGATTGGGTAGTTTTTGTCACGGTGGACCTCTAGCATACCAGTGTGGATTAGGAGTTTGGTGGAAACCTTTAAATCAACATTCAACTCCGTGAATGCTAGAATATGGGTATGAATCGACAAATTTCGGATATTTTCAGCTTTTGAAACCGCGCTGGGGATTAGAGTGAGAGGGTGGTGGGTGAGGGTTAGGAGGCGTAAAGAAACCTAATTCAATCCCGTAAACCGGACCGATTCCGGACTCCTCCGCAAGCTCCGCCCTTTTCCGCTTTTCTCCCGACCCGTCCATCCATTCACGTTTTCTCTTCCCTTTTTCTCATCGACTGCGCCCAAAAACGTGGAAAGAACCGACTCACTCTCTCTCTCTCTTCTCCGTCGCCAGAGTCCCGTCCTCCCCCCCGCTCCACCTCAGCCACTCCACCCATTGCAAACTCCCCCAATAGAACACCCCGCCCTTTGCCTTTTGTTTCACCCCCTCCCACCGTTTGTTTCGTACATCCGAAAGGAATTATTCGATTGTTTTCCCCGTCGGCTCTCTTCCCTTTCCCCCGAGCTGATACTAACATCCCCCCTCCCACCTCCACCCGTCCATCTCTCTTCCCTCTCCTCACCTCGAGCCCGTTGCGGCGCACACCCTCTCTGTTCCATCTCCCATCCTGTCCCTTGTCCACCTTCCCACTCCGTCATTTCCATCTTCGCTCTGCAGCACACGCTCTTTTTCTCCCCCCCCCTCCTCATCTCCGACCGTCTCCATTCACTCGCAGCGCGATCGCAAACGCTCGGGTGGGCATCCGGTCGTCGCAGTCTCCTGGCCCACGCACCCTTCGGACGAAGACGGTGCCGGTGGACAGACGGACGGTATCGTTTCCCCCCGAGGATTCATGCGCGTTCCGCGTACATGCCCTTCCCACCTTTTTATTACCTTTTCTTCGCGTACCACGATGGCTTTTTACGCCCTCCGAGTTCCGTTCTCGCTTTACAAGATGGCGGAGACATTAAAAGGGATGGAAGGATTCGTCGCGTCATTTGAGGCCTGAATTAAAGTCAGGATACACTCCCCACTAAATAGCTGCTTGATTTAAAAATTTCATCCTCAAGTGACCACTTCCCGAGTCAAGTTCCTCTGAAGGGTCAAAACCAGTTTCCCTGAATTAGCATAAAACATTTAATTTTAATTACCGTTAATGTCATCTTTGTAAATATTAATCAAGTTATAATTTTGGACTACATTATCTTCATTTATTGCATTCCTTCTCCTCACAGCTGCCTCTATGAGATTTTCTTTCGCTGACCCAGATAACCGTGAATAATGTGTGCCTTGATCAGTAACGTATCACGTAATACGATGATTCCCAGTCGAGGAACACTTGTAAATCGATCTTCGACCGGGAGTAAGAACTCTCAGGGGGTGTTTCGTTAAACGATTCTCCCCACAAAGTATTTCCCGTTCACTTCTTTCCCCACCCTCCTCACGGCTGGCCATCGTTAAAATTGTTTCCGAGGGCATTTCGATGCACGCCTTGGACTCTTTCCTCATGCCCCCCAACCCATCGACCTCCTCACCTCCGCCCTCGCAGACTGATCTCCTCCTCCAGGTGACTCCCCCAACTCCGTCTTTCTCCTCCCACGATCCTCTCGACTCCCACCCCCAGCCTTCGCTCTCCCTGGCCTCGCTCTCTCTCTCTCTCCTACCCCTACCGTTTCCCCTCTGCCCTTTTCGCGCACCTTAATACATCTCACCCACTCGCTCTCGGATGGCACATAGTGATTATCCCCTCCCGCTCCTTGATGGTCAGCGGCCCAAGTTGCGCATGTATGAGTGAACGGACGCATCTTCACCGGACGCAGGCAGACCCCGGGCTGAGTGTGAGAAACGAGCAGGGCACATCCAGCCCCTGGCTCCCGCCTCTGATTATTGTTGTGCTTATCCTCATCGGCATCTCTTCTAAATTTGTGACCTGGTGATTCTTCCTGGCTTTGTTTTTTTCTTCTTCCTCGCGCCTGATGTAATCTCGTGTTTGAAAGTGTGTAAGGTGCTCGTGAGAAATAGGTGATGATGCAATTTGAGCCGATTCCAAGCTATGCTTGAGCATTTTTGATTAATGAGAAATAATGTGCATGCTTTCTAGCGTTAAGTGTGACAAGTGACGAGTCTGACTATCGATCTGTGTGCACAATTAGGTCGAGACAAGGTGAGGTTGCTGAATTTCAATTGCCACCATTATTACTCGTTATTTTCAGTGTTTTTATCATTATTCTTTCAGCGCTGTACTGTGTGTGTGCTCTCGTCGCATCAAGAAATCAGTAATGTGAGGAGAGAATTCGTAATCACGTATTAAGAAATGATCCCAGTATCTTGGTAAATCATGGTAGTTAGTGCAGCTTCAGAAACGTCGGCTTTCGAGCCGAAGTTCGTTTTTCATAGAGCTAAAGCAGGTAATTTTTATCCTTAAAAGCTGATAAAATATTTGAATTGCCTGAATTACTGACTTTACATAGAATATTATGATTTTGATGATGATAGGTTTGAACTATCAAGCCGGCTAAATTATGTGGTCGTAAGGGGAGTTTGTCAGGGGGATACTGTCACAGTCACTGATTTCCTTTCTCCTAAATTTACAACTTTCTTTCATGCATATGCCCCGAGGAAGAAACCGGGGATGGCGAATTGCTTAGGCGATAGATAAAAACGAGACGAAAAATTTTAGTCAGACCCGAAGTCACGTATTATAACGGTAATCCATTTTCACTTCCCCGGGCCCCCTTCGATCCTACCCATCGTGCCATCGCAGCTCTCTTGCCCTCGTCCTACCTCCACTTTCCCCCGGTGTTTCGCTATTTTTCCTCCCTCATTCTCTTCTCCTCCCATTTCCTTTGCACCACCCCCTGAGAACCACATTGCCTACCGCCCCCGAGATGTTTCATGCCGCCTCGTCTTGAGTCGCAGCCCTTTTTCGCGTGTCCAATCGGCGTCTTCTTGTTTTGGCCCCAGGTTCATTTCATCATTCCCACCTAACCCCACTCCTAGCGCCTTTTCCTCCAACAGCCTCGAGGCTTCCATGTATATTTTATGGGCTAATCTACTTGACCTCTCCGTAAGGGAAAAAATTGTATCGGAAGAACTAATCTTATCAATCCGTTACGAGCGACGGGGTTCCCATGGTTATGATTATTTTTTCATACATTAACTCCAGCGAGCAATCCATCTCTCGGGGAACGAAGTCGATTCATTTTAAGGTCGATTGCCCGGGAGAGGCGATTAATAGATAAAGATTTTTCGGCTGGAAATTTCATTTATTCTTGGCTCGGTGAATATCTACCGGAAGGGGGCGGACTTTCATACTGAGAAATTTTGATCAATCGGTAAGATGTTGCCGTATTTTCTCTGTTGATGCAACATAATGCCCTAAGTAGTACCTTTAACACGTCCTAAATATCACTTTTTTCTAACGTGTATGTTCTTTTCCGTTGATTATGTTAATGTGAATACGGGCCAATAAGTGCCTCAACGAGGCAGATTGGTAAAACGAGAAAACGTTTCAACCCATGTCGTCTAACTTCACTCCTACTAGCTTTGCGTCTCTTGCATCCCCGCTTTTCTTCCCATGCCCATCTGCGATTCCGCCATCGTGTGAATAGTTCTGGAAGGATCTCGCAGGCGTTTCTCCATCTCTTTCTCTCCTCCTTTCACCCCGACCCCCTCCCACTCCTCTTCCGCCATCACTCGCTATGGGAACGGGGTCACTTGCCCCAGCCCAGGGTCGCTGTACCCATGAGTCTCGATGACCCATACAGCACGCGTTCTCTTTTTTGCTCGCCCTCCATTTTTTAATTCCCTTTATTCTCTTCCTATCCAAATCTTTTTTTCCCGTTTTCTCCATCCACTGCTCTCCACCACTACATCCAATTGCCAAAACATGACTTCCTAGATGCCGATGCTTGTCTTCATTTTACTGTCAGCCACTGTGGTAACAATGACATGATTGAATATGCCCAGTCCAATTCTTGAATCCCGATAGGAAAATAAGAAGGAAACAGGAAAATATTTACAGCCAGGCAGATGCAAATTTTGATGAGAGCATTCTTGAATTGATTCAAACGAATGCGGAGATTAATAATTCAGCATGGCTGTGGTGAATTTTGCAGGGGTTTCCAATTTAAACCATTGTTTTTAATACGATATATGTAAGCGAAAAACGTTTCTTTTAATGGAACGAATTGACAGGTATCCTTAACGCTCTACTAGGAATTATATGCGCCACGCATTCTATGCTAATCCAAGTTTGGTAGCACTGGGCACTGAGCAGTGGATGAATAAAAGATTGCCTGGATTGATTTTTAAAATATTTCATAATTCATCCTAAATAATATCCGTTACTAAAAATGGACGGTCATCTAATAGTATTCTTTCTCTAACTTCTGAGTCTCTGTGTTCGTTTTACTAGGAACTGCTCCTGAAATATTTATTTGAAAGTAATTTTCTGTCATGTTGCAACTTCAGCACCAAACTTCAAATTCAAACGCTCTATATCTCTTTATCATTGGTCATCGAGCTTAAATCAGCTGTTACTTTTTTATTTATGTTGAGCCGCCTTTTGCCTTCCTGCGTCCTATTTATCCCTCCATCTTCGCTCTTGAAGACGATTGCAATTCATTCCCTGTCTATGGTTCAGGCAGAAAGGCTCGCCGGATATCTTTGGCAAATGAACGTGGACGGGGGCCGCCTCTTCTGCAGACATGTCCGGGAGATCGGACGCGGGTGGTCAAGGCTCTCTTATTTCACGGTCCACTGGGTGTTTCGGCGGAGGATAAACGAGGCCGTAAAGAGAGGGATGGCTTACAGATACTGACCGCTCGCCACTATTAACGAGCGTGGCTCCGTAATGGGCCGGAAAACCTCCACCTGCCTCCAATTTCTCATCTCAGAGGTATTTCATGTCTTCCCCTCCCTTTCGCCCGCCCATTCCTCGTCATCCTTCCTTTCACCCACAGTGAATACGGGAGTCGCATCACTCTTTCTATCGCGACCGCCTCTCTAACCGACGCGGAATATCTCCAAAAAGAAACGCCGCTTATAGAACTCGTCGCGTTCACTATGCTTGTACGTGTACAATTTTTTGATCGTCGTGAAATAGTTCTCGTATCTGCAGAACGTTTTCTTCCGCCACAACAGGCAAGCCACCCGTTCCTTTCCGACATCCACCGTGAAACTCTTAAGGGATTAAAAGTCCCGCTGACGACAGGGAACCCCGGAAACAAAAAAAATGTAGGCACGCGGCCATAAAGATGCTCCTGTTTATTTGAATTTCGGCCGGAGGACCGGGAAATGGACGTGATCAGCCGCCGAATGTGATATTTTGGGGGGAAGGGGTGAAGTTGAGGAAAGGAGACTCCTTTCCCAGGAAATTTGGTGGTGCCGCTACGATTCTTATTCCGTAGAGTATTCATCTAACTCCTCTGGATCGTTCCTTTCCTCCTTTTCCTTCATTTTTCGCTCCATTTTTTTTACGCACAAACACCCGCACTCGGGATGCGAGCGCCGCTTCGAAGTTGTTTCCAGGAACAGAGCATGGGGCGATGCTATCTCCTTTGAGGAGTTAATGCACACGGGTCCTAAATTTGCCCACGCGGCGTTTGCATTCGTTCCTCTTCCTCTCTCTCATCGCATTCCCTCGTCGCTCTTGTCATTCGAGTAGGAATCCCTACACATTTTTCTTTCCTTTTCCCCTCCCATAACATCCGATTCGTCTTTACTACGGCATATTGATGCTCCTCTTTTTTCAGCCGTTCGTCATTAACTTTTTTGCTGATTTGAAGCGTGGAAATATTTTCCCTGCGTCACTCTCATAGTTAGAAGTTTTCTGAGCAGATTTTTTTTGTTATTACGCTTGAAGAAGTTATTACTTTGCTTAAATCTGCCAAATGCCATCTGTTTTAGTTATCGTTTGAGAATGGAAGAGTGGATTGGTATTTTCATTAAAATAAATGGTTAGGAACAGTATGAGCTCTTCTCGTGGCCTTATGTTGCTGTCCTGGATAAGTCCTCATATCTCAGACATTCATTTAAAAATTAATGAACGGTGAAATAAGTGATTCCAAATATCTTAGTGGAGGGGTATGGAATTTTATCGCACTCTATGGGCAGTGGATTTTTGGGAAAGAGGTAAATGACGTTACGGAAAGACAGCTGTTATAAAATGAAGGTGTAATAATAATCAGACGTAGTGAATGCACTACAGACTAGCTCCTGCATTTTTCTTTATCTTCCACCTAATCTTCTCCCAACATTTTTCAACTCTCAGTGAACTCGAATTTTTCCGTAACTCCGACTCCAATTCACAACTAGAACAGGACGTGTAGTGTAAAATTCAGCCTCATTTGCTAGTGCCAATAAAATCTCGTCAGGGGTGAAATATGTCTCTTATCCGTGGATTTTCCCTCTCTCCGAACACAATGAAGGATTCACAGAAAGATTATCATTCAAAGAGTCCGTTCTCGGAGTTGGGATAAACAAACGACTTCTAAGAACTAGCCGGCTCCTACTCTTTGCTCTTTGTAAGCTTTCCATCGCTTTTAACGCCCCGCGGATGGCCTGCTTCCAAATCGTACGTGCGGGTACGGAGGGGCAAGGCACACACGTGCCCCGTGGGTCGAGGAAACTTGCCCCGGTGGGAGTTGGTCGCGCGGGGAGACGGGCGGGGAAGCGTTCGCCGCGCCCGGGCCCTCAGTTACCGACTCAACGTACGTGTTCGGGTTGGGCGATTCTCGGGCAGCAGCGGGTGATTTGTCTGCGCAGCAGGGGGACGTGAATGGGTCCTCTTCGGTCTCGGGATGTCCCAGTGCTCGTAGCTCACCGTTTCGTGGAATGCCCAAAGAATAAGAAAGGAAACGAGGAATTGCGCGCGTTGATCTTTCGTGCCAGTGCGTGACATTCCGCGCGCGTTGCTCATCATCCGGCCCGCGCTGGCCCGGCAACCAATGTGACCTACACGTATTTCACGAATCGTTCGTAACAATTTTTTCCTCCACGTTTTTCGATGCGCCTCATGTTTCGTTTCCTGAGGAGACAATGTATCTAATTTCATAAGAAGTTTAGGTACCGTATTAGGCAGATCCAAGGTTTACTCGGAAACCGTTCTACTTTCGCCCCTATAAAGTTACGGAGCCGGGTAAATTCCATTATTGTGGTGCTATTAGCTCATTTTAATGAAAAAACACTGGAAAAATTACGAGGGTGCACCATCAATAGCAGTTCTCAAGACTGCATCTTATGTTTTCGTTAAGAAAAATAAAAGATGAATGCGAGCAAAAAATGTATATTTTTTTGACTCTTATTGGTCTTTTATTTGTCTTTCTTGTTCTTTGTTCCAAGCTAGTAGATTTTAGGATATCTGGGGAAGCTCATGAGGAAGTCGGTGACGGTCAGGTGCTGATGATGCCTTTTGACTCGGTTCACTCCCCTTAGGTCCGCTTCATGATTCCATCCAACTGTTGTTTTTTGTTAGACTTGTCTGGGAGATATTCTCCATCATTTCGGATCCATTTATTGCTCACGCTACCCCACTTTAGTATTGCTGAAACTCTATTCTGCGAAACTTCAGTAAGAGTTATGCTAGGGCTTGTAAAAAATATAAAGCGTTCCTTTACTCATAACCTATGTCATTTTTTATATGTACCGGCAAAAGGGCGATGATGGTTTATTTCCCTTTGATGGTTATCTCTGCATTCGCTATTTTGTAGTTGTAGTGGGGATATTACAGCATGCGTTGACACAATGTCATTTAGAGAAAACCTCGTATATTTTTCCTCTTTAAATATTCTGCATAATATGTATCATTGGATAATTTTAGTACAAATAGTATTATCTTTGAAAGAATTGAAAGTAAGTCAAAGATATAAGACTTGTTTAAATGTATTTTTACCGTAATTCAGTGAATTATTAACCCGGATGCATAATTGACCAATTATAATTGATAAGTTTCTTATTTTTCTCTGCATCGCATATTCTCTTTCCATATTTTGGTAGTCGTCATTCTAAATATTGTTTGGTTTAGCATTTGAATGAATAATAATAATGTACTTACTTTGTTACCCAATGTGTGTAGTTAAGTGCTTTCTCTGTTTATTTTTACTTGAACCTGAATATATTGGACATATCATTTTGGCAATCGAGATTCTAGGAAGCTTAACAGTAGCCTGCGTTGCGTTTCGAGCTATGACTGCCATTTTAGCGAACCTCGGAAAATTCCCCTCTTTCGTTGTATGGACCAGTGGATAGCTCCCAGCGATGGATGCTCACGTCCGCAGCACGGAAGTTCCTGGAGCATTCGACGCTTTTTGTCGCGGAACTCGCAGTTAGCTGACCAGCCATCGATCTCCCTTCCTATTTTTCTCTCGCTCTCTCTCTCTTGGATGGGATTTTTAAAAAGGCGCTTTGGATGAATATTCAAGTGGAAAATTGGACCGGCGATTTCCCACCATTACGAATCGAGCGCTATACATCATCGAGCCCTCCGGACTCCCTCGATCTCCTCCCCGCACCGATGGTCCAGCCATGCTTCGCATTCAGGCTTCATAATGCTGTAGTCTGCGGAGGGTTTGCGTTTTTTTCAATCCATTTTTTTCCTCCACTTCCATGCACTCTCCTTCCTCCCTTCTTCCCTCTACGTGTCCTCCCCTTTCCTTCTACCTCGAAGCAAACTCTTCCCTTTCAAGCGAAGTCGTGGAATAAGAGCAGGCTGGGGAAGGCGGGAGATTTCCCTTTCGGTTGCAAGTCACAAGTCACAGCGGGACGGCGAATGTGTTACGGCTTGATGTATAGAGATAGGATGTGCAGTTTTCCATGTATGGAAAATGAAGGTTGAATAGTGTGAGTGAGGGTTAGATAATAAAAAAAGGAGAATTCGTTGGTGGTCACGATCGTACTGCCGCGGGGTTGGGGTTGGGGAGACGTCAGGTACTGAAAATGGAGGAAGGCGATACGTTGGAGAGTGTGGGAGGGGGTCAGAGAACGATTTGTCGCTCGTGATACGTCCATGTTATTCCAATTTTATGCCTAACGTAACGTAATGCGCCCATATCCATCCATGTTGCTCGCTTTATCTCCTTCTTTCTCCCTCTCAAGAATTATGGTTACAACGCTGACTTGCCGGACATAGGTTCATATGTTCCCCGAGGCTCATTCTGATTGGAATAGTACAACTCCTTGAGATAGAATAGAGGCCATACATTTCGCTGGCTTCGAGTCTTGACGCTTCGTAAACTGCTGTGATCTAATTTTGATAAACATGCTTACGCTGACCAAGACATCTGCTGTAGTAAATAGAACACCGCACAGAGTCCACGCCAGTCGCACCTACGATTTTGAAGGAAGCAAGTAAATGCCGTTCCTTTTGTGTAGAAGGGCGGAAAACGATTCTTAGGTCAAGATTTTATCTCTCACATGTCAGTCCTTTACGTAAGTCTATGAGCGCTCAAATAATTTATTATTCTTTTCAAATGTTACCGTGACCTCAAAGCAAATAACTCCACGGTGAATGTCTTACACAAGAATAATGTAATTACGAGGGCACAGTTGGTCTCAATATTTCCGAAATGTATTCTGTTCCCTTGTCACGGTTTTACTTAACATTTATTGATCTGGGAAATAACTATTGCACAAGTGCAATCCAACTGCGGTCCCTCTCCAGTGCGATCGACTGTGAATGATTCTTGGAAATGACTTGCTTTATCATTTTCAGAATGAACCCGCCCCTTTCGGCTTCGCTTCCAATAACATCGGCGGTGCCGACTTTCGGTCAATTTTTATAAAAAAACCAGCCGTTCCCGCAACACCTTCGTGCCAACCCAAAGCGCGAGACTTTGGTTCCGTGCGCGAGCTGTGCCTATAAACTCCCTTCTTCGCCCACCCTGCCACCATTTCTCCTCCTACCCGTCCTCGACCACACTCCCATTCCTCCTTCATAGGCGGATCCATAAGAATCAATTCTCACGACCCCGGAGGAAAAGTCTCCACCGCCCATCCTTCCCTGTCGATGAACCGCCACCACCACCCACTACCCTTTCTCTTCTCCTCTACACATCCCTCCTCTGCCGTGACCTTTCCCCACCCTTCCCTACACGCCCGCAACCCGTCTCCTCCGGGGTGCCTCCCACTCCGGCCTTACCCTTAGCAATCCGTGACGATCCCCACCTCCTTCCTACTCGTCCGCTATTCCCTTAGCTCCCCCTCCATGCACCAATCTCCCCACCCACGCTCTCTCCCACTATCTAGCCCTTCTCTCTCTCTCTTCCCCTCGGCTATCACTTCCTTCTCTAACCGTCGTCCCCGCCCCTTCCCTCTGCCGCTTTTCGTTTCGTTTCCGCTTCACCTGAGTGAACTCCCTCTAAGACATCCGCGACTCTCTCTCCCTCCCCCTCCCTCCGTCTGGCCACCACCTCAAACTTCCCTAACCCCCTCGTGCCTTATCCCCCTTTCCCCAAGCACACTCTCTCCTCTCCGCTTCCTCTCGGTTGCCTTCGAGGAGCACATTTACTCGAGAGAGGGTGGAAAAATAAGACATTTTACACGTGAATGGTAAAAATCAAGGTCCCGGGGGTTACGTAGGCGTTCTCAAGCTCAAAACTTTAGATTCTTATTCTTCATTAAGACTTTTCTTACGTGGAGGAGGGATGTCTTGTCACCTCACCTGTCTTATGTTTCGGTGTCCGACGAATTGCCAGGTTTTTCCCGTGGGGGCTTGGAAAATTTTTTCATTAGAAGTGGTCGAAACGGTTATGATTTTCTATTCTCAGCCGCGCGGCCAATCGTGGGTCAGGGGCGTTGTAGAATGATTCCGGAAACCGAGCAAAAATCGCGTTCTATTCACTGTGACTCACGGTGTAATCGGGCTCCTCCAGCAACGGAATGCGGTGCCCACAGCGTGGAGATTTTTTTCGCCGTTTAATTTGTCTTTCTCTTCATCGCATGAATGCATTCTCATCTCGGTCTTTCGAATTATTATTCCTTCACACAGTTCTCTTCCCAGGGTTCTCCTCGCCTTTCACCCGCTGTTGATGACAACTCAGCTTTCTTCCCTCTCTCGTTTTTCTTGCTGTTTTTCCTCCCGTAAACTTGCAGTCGTTCCCCGTCCACTTGTGAATCTCTCTTCGCGAGGAAGCAAAATCATTCTTCCTCAGTTATATAGTTCCCTTCTAGTGCAACTCCTTCCATTGCTTTCCCACAGTATGCTATGCAGTAGCTTTTCCGTTGATTGCTTTGATGATTCGTTTCCCAGTCCTCAAGCTTAGGAGGAGAGAATTGTTTAGCGGCTATTTCTTGGATGGCGTAGTTACACCAAAAATTTCAAATAGTTTCCAATCACTAAAAAAATAATAATTTTTTGGTTTGATATGTGTTTGTATGTTCTTCCTTTTTAAGGCAACTTCCAATGTTTGACCATTAAATATTTTCTACAAAGCGTGCCAGAACTTCCTAGTATTGATTATTTTCAGGCAAATTTGCTTTTATTGATTGTTGTCTTGAATTTTGTATTGTAACACTGCAACATACTTTCCAGCTATTCGAATACGAACGCGAGGTAAATTAAAATTATACGGAGTGGAAACGAAAGTGAATCAGACTCAAGTGACTTAAGGTGCTCAGAGGTGCGCTCAAATATTGCTGTGTAGGCTGCTCGACTTGGCTTAACTATTTGGCGAAGGAATGGAAGTTACATGAAAAATTCGGGTGTAGGCAACAAATTCCACTTTCTCTCGAGCACGTATGAGGGAAACGCCTGATTGAGATTAAACTTTCCAAGATTTCCTCTCTCCCTTGGGTAATTTATCGCCGATCGAAAATCATTACAGTGTTAATGGAGAGCTGCCCCTGTGCTTTTGCCTCAGGGCTCAAAGGAAGCGAGGGGGAGTGTGGGGGAGGCTTAACCTACGGCGCAAAACCCGTGATTTGACCACTCATCATGGTCTTCGTGCGTGACCGAGAATGGGGTGGCAGCGCTGCAACTCTCCCCCGCTCCTCGACTGCCGAGTGCGAGAACTCAACATTTTCCATTATATTCCGAAATGGCCCCCCATTCCCACTGTTACTCGCCCTTCCTCCCCCGTGACTTCTCTTCGCGGCGACCATCAACTGCCATTGCCACCCCGTCCTCGCCCACGCTTTCCCGATGCTAACTCTCGTCTGAGGGTTCTCGTGACGCGAAAATAAATGGCCACCGTTTCTTTACGTCCGCGCGGAATGAGCGAAAATTCTTCCTTTCATCATTCATTTCAATTCTTTTTTTTTTTCACCCTTCCTCTCCCGCCGAGACTTCGAATCAGTTCGGTCCTCCGGTCCGCCCCTCACCCCAATTCTCCCAGCTGCGGGTGGGAAATGATTAACCCCTTCGGTCTTTGAAATGGATCGTGAGTGAGTCAATCATGTGGTCCCGTGTTCCTTTGAGGAGGTGAGGTGGGGATGGGGGTGGGAGGGAGGACCGCGGTTGCGGCGCTGACCCAGAAAGTGGTCCCGGAGCCGCGGGGGAGGGCGCGGAGGAGGAGGCACAAGGGTGTGGTCAATGAGCTGAGCTGTGCTCGCTCGCGCATTTTCGCTCCGCGTCCGGCATGGTCACGTTTGGTTTGGGAAGGAATGGGGCTGACCAGCGGATGTGATTGCAGTGCTCGGCCTCGGTCACGTGGCATGTCCCGCGGGGCACGCCTTGTTTTGCAGAGTGGGTCGTTAAGTGCATCCGTGGAGTCCGAATGATCCCTTTGGGAGAACCAAGGGAAATTCCATGGTTCCGTGGCATGAAAACGAGTATTAGGCGTAATTATGAGACGTCTGTTTGAGTTTTCCGTGCCTAAGGCACGCCCCGGTGGAGAAACGCGGCGGCTGTGGTTGGGAAGAATAGAAAAATTACGATGCCGGAGCGAAATTTTCGGTTAATTCGAAAATATTGAGGCGAGGCGAGAGAAATCTCGGGACCAGTCGTAATCTCTTTGGTTGCGAATTTTCTTCGTCGTTCCTGGTTTCCTTGTCGGTACTATCTGCCTTTCGCTGAGAATGTTTCACTCCATTCTTTGTGGTTGTGATTTCCGCAAACAGGAAACGTAAACTGCTCCCGATTTCCCCTTATTTTCGCAACAGTTTCATTTCAAATATTGTCCATACTTTACCAATTTTGATGGTATTTGACCATTATTTATCGCATTCCTTTTGCCCTACAAACCGCCACATTGACAACATCTATATACGTGCGCGAGGATCCGGCAAAAACACATACCCATACAATAATGGGTAATCACCAATGTGAGTCATTGCGTGACAGAAATACTATAACTTAGATTCCAGTTAACAATGTCTTTTGCCTCATACTTTCAAATATGTTTCCACACATCGTTTTCTATCCCGTCTTATTCTTCGCATCCGTGATGGGCATGTCATCAGGAGTCAATTTGCCGCAAGGACCGTCGACATTCATTGTCCGCGGTTCGTCCTCTGGTCTGTGGAAGCACACTTATCCTGCTCGCTCTTTCCATGCAAGGCGATTAGGACTTGTGCCGGAGGTCACCCCTGTCATTACCTCCCGTCTTCCTCCTCCGCTCTGGCCCTTTTGTCCACCGTTCTCAATCCTCCTCTCTCTCCACGACCCTCGGGGGCTCCCCCACTCCCCCGTCGCCACTTCCCGACATCGCCGACCATTTTTTCCCTGGCTTTCCCACGGTAGCCACCTTGGAAACGTTTCGGATGCAATGGTAAAAAGAGATTGGGTGGCGGGGGAGGCGGAGAGCGCCGAGTCCCGTCCGGCAAACACGCCCGCTCCACTCCTATTTCCTCGCTTCCCCATATTCTTCTTTATTCCCTCTCACCTCTCTACCTTCCCCACCCTCAAAATCCCCTCCACGCAAAGGGAACCGGCAAGATTGTGTGGGAGTGTCGGCTGATAGCCGCCGCATTCGTACCTGACGAGGCGTGCTCCCGTCGGGAGTTCAGGAGACCGTCTGTGAAGATCGTGCCCTCAAATAAATGGCTGTGTGTGTGTGTCTGACTCACTCCCTCCCTCTCTTGCATCGGGCCTTTCCGCACTTCTCGGTCCGGTCCCTTCCGTCTCCACAGGTACTGTCGGAAGGGGATGACGGGGGAAGGAGGACCTCCCTCGTCCGCTGGCTCGCACGGCTCACGGAGGCGTCTCGGAAGGAGGTTGGACGAAGGTTTTTTTTTACGTCTTATTATTTCCCATTCTTTCTCACTCTGTGATGGACCGGGGAGAGGCGAGGAAGAAAGGACACCTCGTGGGATGGGAAGTTGTCAGGATGTGCGAGGACAAGAAGCGGCGCGCTCCCGAAGGAAGTTTCCTCCGTGAGGAAGGGGCGCGAAAAGACGTCACCCAAAAACACTTCACGGGCGCTCTGACATCTTGAAAATAACGCGGAAATCCTCCCCACTTGGGAAAGAGGGGTTTAGAGATTTCGGGGCCGAAGGAATATGGGCGAGGGATCCTTATTCCTGGTATTACGTCGTACAAATTTCTATCCTGAGGAAGATTTTGAATTTATTTGAAATTTCCTTTCTACTTCTCGAGTTCAGTATTAAAACATATTCCCTGGATTGCGTATTTTAGTAATGAGTTTCCTCTGCGACTATAATTCATAATTACGCACAGCATTTTTCTTGCCTTTTTGAAATTACAGTACAGTCAGTCAGTGCATCGAGGACTAAGGTTTCAAATGACCATGCAGTGTATTTTGCATTGAATTACGTCCAAACATGATTTATATCTTACCACTTTTTATTTTGTTCTCGTTTGCACAGGAGTTATTATTCTTTTTATATAAACACTCGCAAATAAGTCCAAAAGTATGTGACACATTTGACAATATTTGTAGCTTTTTTCACCTGCCTTTTGGTAAGATATGTTTTCCATAATCTTTCGTGCAGTTAATGTCACCTTGAGTCGGATAATGATACCTGCTACATTATTTTCTCAATGAATAGATTAATTCGCCACCACTCAGTGTGGCACTTTTCAGTTTTACTTGCTGTTTTGTTAAAGAGGCTCATGGCAGGTCATTTTTCACAATCATATTTAACGTTCGAGTTCCGTTCAACGACTCATTCTTTATAGTGCTAACGAGGGTCAGTAACTTTGTTTCGCTGCCTGCAAAAAAAAACTTCGCAATTACCCCTTCCACGTCAAATGGTCTCTTTAAAAATGATTACTTATCGTACCTTTCCCACGGACTCCTATTTTCACGTGTCTTAATCTTAGAAAATTATTCCTTCCCGTATCCCAGGGAGGCGTTAAATCGCTTTGGAACATATACCCTCATTATAGATAACATCTAAGGGCGCCTTCATATTTTTCTTCCTTAGCTTTTCGCCACTGCCTTTCTCGGCAACCACTCTCCCAGACATACATTTAATTTGACTCAGGATATTCGTGGGTGCACCGCGTTCATTAGCTACTGCTTCTTGATAGGTGGTCTTCGAGAAAAGCGATACTTTTACATCCATGGGAAACATTTCGCCCAGTTCTTGTCTTTCCAACTGTATTTTCCTCTATCCGTCAGCGCAATTCATTTACTTGCCATTTGTCAAGATTAAGATGAATGAGCTCGGAAAGAATATAACTTGGGGACCGAAAAGAATCATTATCTAATTATTTGTGCTTTTCACGCGTGGCGTCGATATTTTAACCAGTATCGCAGTTGGACATGATAATGAAGAGTATGGCTGAAAGCATATCTTTTTTGCTATCGTAAATAATAAAAAGAAAGCCCTTTCATAATTCTAAGAGCCTCACATCAGCACTCATGCATTCGATCCTGAGATTCCGTTATTTTCCCGCCTGCAAACGGAGTGAGAAAATGTTTTTGCTGCCATTTGTTTTAACACGGGTTGGTTTATAGTTGCCGACTCACATTTCAAAGTTTCATTGGCCAGTCGCTGTGACTATTTTGAGGTAATTTAGTAAATTGCCCGGAGCCGAGCACGAATCGTATGTTGATTCGTCACCCTTGGTTGTTAATCTGCCCGAATAAACAAACGCTGACTCTCGGGTCACAAACAGTCGCGCATACGCCGCGTCCTCATTATCTTCGCCTCCCCTCTCCTTTGAAGCCATCGACTTTTCCCGTCTCGAGCAGGGTGTGTCCACTCAGAGCGGAGCTTGACACCTTGGCTGCTGACCTGAGGATAAATCGGGAGTGCGGTCGGAGAGGGGGTCGGTGGAAGCGAGTGGGGGCGGCGAGGAGTTGCGGGGGCGGGCGCGGGGAAAGAAAGTATAAAGGGACGGATGGGAAAATAAGTTTTCCCTTCGAATTAGGCGATCCTTAATTGAGCGCACGCACGTTTCGTGACGGCGGCTGTGCCGGACTAATGGGAGGGAGAGAGAGAGGGAGAGGAGGAGGTTGGAAAAGGGAGAGAGGGTGTGTGGTGTGGGCGGGCGGCGGCCTCTATATCCACGAGGGCGAGGTCCTGGTTCGGGGGAGGAAGGCTGGTTCGTTTGCTTGGTGGGAAGCCGTCGCGTCACCACCGACCCCTTCGGCCGCAAACGGCATGCAGACACACGGAGGGCCAGGGGGGATGTTCATGGTGTCGGATTGGGTGAGTGTGAGAGTCACCCCGGGGGATTTTGGACAGGGGGACCGTTTCCAAATAAACGGGCGGGGTGGGAGTGGGGGTGTGGGATCAGAGGCGGACGGGAACGGGGAAACAGACCAATTTTCTTCTACGGTTCGTTGCAGTGGCAATGTCATGACCAATTTGATCTGCCGACCCTAATCTTAATCTTAATAGCCGCTACTTTACGAGATATATCTATAGGAGGAAAAGAGCATTTATTTAGTTGAATATGCCCGGATTGATAAGATCTTCCTCGCGGAATTCCTGTGACTGAATAATTGGAGCCATTTGAAAGGAATGAGGGTATCTTCCCCAGGTTTTTCAAAGAAATTTTCGTATACTTTTCAAAGCTCGGGCAGCGGTAGATAATGAGACGATTTTTTTAAATTCACGCTGTTTCCCTTTATATTTTTTGGAATCTTTAAGAAATATCTCCTTGTTGACGATTTTACGGGTGTTCGCAGTCACGGTGACGAGAAGACGATAGAACGTGAGAGCATCCGTGATACATCCTGAGTAATTAACGGAGCCACAGCATTCATTTTGGGCAGCGAATCGCAGAATGGGAATAGCTCAGTGTAGATAAATAGAAAAAATCCAGAGCTAACGATGGCCTATATAAGTGAACAATAAATTGCTTGAATAATAGTGCATCATGTATTTCACGCATATATTTTACGGCCTAATTTCGTTATTGTTTTTATTTCGTTATAATTGCTTCCAAGCTACTGCTGGTAGAAAATACTAGGCAATCCATAGATTTCGCCCGACGTATGTCAGTAATAGAAAAATAACGGTGCTAATATCTGCTAATTTCGTAAAACTAATTTGTGAGTAGCATAAAAATATCAAACTATAAACTCTCTCTTGCGAAGATTCTAAAATATTTTGTGAATATCACCGCCAGAAAAATTTTGCTAGCGTTTCTGCAACTAACTTGATCCTTACAGTTCATGGGCACTTTCTTTGCCCCTAAATAATTTAGTCGATAAAGAAATTTTAAAGTAATTCCTTCCTTTACAAACATTCTCAACCCAACTCATATTAGTTTGAAAAAACCCCTGAGCGTTTAGAGGAAGATTCCTTCGCTGAGGCATGTTCAGTTTGTTACTTGACTTCCCCGTAACGAAGTAGTTTAAAAAACTCAGTAAGGCTGATTTATTGAGACGGATGGCTCTTTTGCAGAGGAGACAGTTACAGGAAGCATAAGTGTGAGGTTGATTGCACGGAGAGGAGGGAGTGCGGTTCCTGCGGATTATAGAATTAAGAGGAAAGAGTGTCGCCCAGGCGCACCATGTCTATCCTTAACGGAAGCGTTCACCCTTTGAGGTCGTGATTATGCGCCCGATGACTTAGGTGGATGTGGACGTGAGGGTCCCAAGTTTCCTGCGCTTTAGAAATATTCGGGATAGGAAGAGAGGGGAAGAAGTGGGTTTTGGTTTAGGTTTCCAAAAGGATGGTGTGAGGACCCTCAAACATTAGCTAATCCATCCCTCTCTTGCGTCTCTCTCGTCCTAACCCATTCTCCATCTCTCTCCCTTCGGGAATCTCCAGACGCAACGGCCAGCCAAAATAGCCAGCATTCCCGCCATGGACCACTCCTCCTTCTCAACCTCCCATCCATCCTCAGGCCCCCAACTACTGTCCCCCTCCCTTCCCCTCTTAGGTTACGCCCCTCTCCAACGCAACTCCCTGAGAAATATCCCTACCGAAAACCCTCGCATTCACTCTCTGACATTGACTTCGAGGTCATAATGATCCTCATTTCACTCCCGCCAAACTGTACCTATTTCCACTGACTGAGTCGTATTTCAAAGGTAGTACACTCTACGTTCAAATGTTTCACACGAATACATTTTAATTTCTGGCTAGAGATGCGTCATTAACAAAAATGAGGTTGGGAAATACTCATCCTAGCATCGGCAAAAAAGTTATGTACATGCATCATACATTTATTCAACGGATGAATAATGATAATGAGATGTTAACTTAGTTACTTTTCGTGCTCCTTGTCTCTGACGCCATTTCCGAGGTCGCGAGTTTTCTAACGAACGACTCCGCCTAGAAAGTCCTAAATCTAGTCGGCAATGGCATCCGTCCCTCCCACTAGTAGGCAACTAGGCTGGCGAAGCCAAATGGTGGCGGCCGCCTGCGTGAGCCCAAGGAATCCTTTTTTTTCCTTGAAGTGTGGAGAGGACGTAGAAGGGGGTGGGGTAAGGCAGACGAAGGGTGAGGAAGAAGGAGACAGCATCCGTCTGGCACGGGGGTTCGACAGTTGTGCTACCGTTGGGTTCGGGGAAGTCGTCGAGGAAGTGCCAGGAAGAGGGAGGCCAAGGGAGCGCGCGAAAGGCCAAGGGTCTTTCTTCTTCCGTATTGCGTTTTACCTTTTTTTTAACATTACGGAATCATACGTGACAGGAGTATTCGGCATCGCCCATAAATTCTAAAGGGATGGTTTCCTCTGCCGCAGATCTTCTAGCTCACGGTCCTCGGGTGAATTTCTGAGCGTAATTGAGAGGATTTCCTGGCGAACGAGGGGTCTGGAGGAATGAAGGTCTGGCGAGTTTTTACATTCGTCGAAGAGAGTTGGTGTAAATTGTGAATGTAAATTGTTTCCAGGCTTCTCTCCCGCTTTTCTGTGTATTTCGAGTGGAAACCACTGGGACGCTGCAGTCATTTTTCCGATTAAAACATGCAGCTTGATGTTTCCGTTTAACATAAGACCCCTTGATTCGTCCTCCTTGCTTGTGACGTTTTTTTCAATGTCACTCCATTCCGTCAGGAGGCTTTTTTCTTTTTTGATTTTTGAGCGTTTACATTTATTTCACCATCCTGAATTATGACCGTGAAAATTAAACACATCATCATTGAAAATAAGCACCTGCCTATTTCTTACTTGGGACATCACCACAACCAGGGTGAATGATAGTTTACGCAACGTCAGTGGAAAATCTCCTTTGTCCCCGGACACGGAAATAAATATATTTGGTTCCGCGCGCAGAAAATAGTCTAGCCCGAGAAATGTTTTTTCTTCCAATTCTTATATTTCTGGAAACAGGAATAGCAAGGAAGGAGACTTTGGCGAGAGATTCGAGGGCTCCGGATCGAATCCGGCGATTTATCGCTTGCCACGATCTCATCCCAAGAATACTGTCTTTCAGAATAAAGCTTAGAGAAAGGAATCCAGCGGCCAACTCACTCTTATCTTCAATCGCCACATTAGTTAGGAGAGTTAATCACAGTAAGTTGTACCATCTCGCTACTCTACAATTCTCACTTTAGCCGCAAAAACGCCCCACTGTGATCATGATACATGACGAGTAAAATACGACCAATAGCTGCTTTGACATGGCTTTTACTTTACGAAAACAATGCATTTAAATAATAAAATGTGAATTGAAGTGAAGCATTTTTATCTAGTGCATTGATTACCTCGCAACCAATTGACAAAAATATCTTTTTGTTGACTACTTGATAATATAAATAGAGTTTTGTTCAGATCACTGTGGTTAAAAATTAGTGATTTGTTCGGAACTAATGTTATGAGAGAGGAAAAAGAATGCGCTTCGTTTGAAACTTCTGGGAGCCAAACGGAAACCATCTCGAAACGTTCCGCTTAACCTTTTCTCACCCCTTTCCCCCTAGTTTTCTATCCTCTTCCCTTTTCTCCTGCCTACCCTTGACGCGGTTCCTGAACCGTCTAATGCCTCTTACCATCTCAAACCCTTCCCCGCCTCCTGCGATCATCTTGCCGCTGCCAACTTCCTTGGGTTATTATGCATTTTTTTCCCTCCTCGCTTATCCTTACTTCTCCTCAGCTCGCACTCGCTGAGGCTTTCGGATCTCCGCCATCCCTCTCGCTCCTCCTTTTATTCCTACCCACATGCCCTGCTCCTTCATTCTATTGATTTTTTATTTACTTCCCCCCCCCCACCCCCCGGTCCCTCTCCTTGGAATCCTCTCCACACCCGTTCCTCCTTGGGGCCACGCGTCTCCCCCCGCACCCTTAACGAGGCGTGTCGCAATCGCAAGACGTCCTCTCGCCACCGAGTCGCGCGGCCGACACGCATCTCCGAGCGCATCCCGGGCGGCGCGTGTGCCGTCCGACTCCTCCCTCCTCGCGTGTGCCGCTCTCCTCGTGAGGGACCCTCAAGAACGGGGCTGCCTCGTGTCCCGGGAGGCCTTTTCCCTTCATCCTCCGTACGCCTAACCCTTCCTTCTTCCTTGCCCTCTTGAACCTCAAGATGAGAATGGCGGTCACGATCCCTCAATATCTTAAGCGTGGTGATCGTAAGGGATGTCAGGAAAAAATAGCCCACTTCTCTTTACATGTATGTGAAAAACACCGTAACATCTCGGTGTTGTTTTCCCTCTTCGATTCGCCCTTCACTTCCAGCTCCTTCCTCCTTCCAATTCCTCTCAATCTTCGGTTCAGTTTTATGAAGTTATTTCTCCCTTTACGTTGTGGTGCGGTCGCATTCCTTCTCTCTCCTCCCATACGAAGGGATGCTAATGAGATTTGTCATTTTGACCCTTTGCTGAAGTTGTATGGTAATTTTTTTGGCCTTTTTTGCGAGTCAAAACATCCGTTGGGAAATTCAGGGAAAAATTCGTCTTAATCGGTACTTATCTGACCCAAAGGAAAATTACTACTTTATGGATTCAATCCTTTTAGGCGTAACCTTGTGGAAGTCCATTAAGAATAATGACAAAAGAAAACTATGTTTTAATCCACAGCGTTTTTTTTATCTGGTACGACTAGTTTCAACGCGTCATGGCGTACCTGATGATGACGCAGTGACGCGTTGAAACTAGTCGTACCAGATAAAAAAAACGCTGTGGATTAAAACATAGTTTTCTTTTGTCATCATTCATTACTACTTCAGTTGGGATATGATTGCCCTATGAAAGGAGGTTACCAACTATAGATGTTTGGAACAGCTTATACATGTAGCTTTTCACCAAATGTCATCAGCCATCGTTCTTTGCACGCATTCGAGAGTTGCTGAAGGCTATGAAAATTATCTGCCTTGCATATGCTTCATACCGAGTGCACCTCGGTGCATATGTTAGGTTACACTATTGAGCCACCGGAAAATTGGTTGAATTTATTTGTGAATTCCCAATGAGTCGGAGGTAAGGTTTTTTAATAGAGTTTTAATGATGCGTATGAGATACATCAGAGAAGGATATCAAAGAGAAGAATTATGTACGTATGAAGAGGTTATCTGATAGAAGAAATGAGAAATTTTCCCTTTTTAGCCATCCAATTTTTTTCTCCTTAGATCTGCACAAGAAATCACCCTACTCCAGCTCCCTCTCCCCTTTGAATTCTAATGTAAGCACATTTTCAATGAAGCGCACATACCATGATGCATCATATTTCCGAATGCGTTTCGTCTATTCTTATCCTAGTTGCATTTCTCGCACTCAAACGATTCTCACCAAATGCGCTCTGCTCTCAATTCCAACCTCCCTCGAATGTTGTGCGGCAGCCCTTCTCGTGGTTTGAGGAGCATTTCGCAAGAAATATGCCGAAATGATCTCAGAGGTCCGTTCGTTATACATCCCTAATGCCGGGAGATTGGAATTTCGTCGAAGGAGGGAATTCAGGGGCTCTCCTTCGCAACATGATTCCGAGGCTCCTTTTAATTCAGGGTTTACAGCCTTCCTTTCCTTCTCTCTCTATCTCTCTCTCATGGTCTACTTCCCCATTTCAGAAAGCATAAAAACTCAACCTCTCTCTCTCTCTTTACCGACCTCTTGCAACTCTTTCGCGTAAAGGATTCTAGTGTAAACAACTTAATGGGCATGGCCTCCCGTAGACTCGTATCACTGAGGGAAAAGGGCTCGCTAATGGCTGGAGTAAATGTACAACTATGAGAGAGAACCGCTGGAAAGGAGGTGAAAAATGTCTAAATAATGGTAAATTTTCATTTGGAGGATTGGTCTTAGAAATTTAAACGCGAAATAGCAATTAGAATGATCACCTGTGTAAAAATTTCAGATGATTTAATTTTTGAAGCGTCAATGCGCTACCTTCGTAACTCCTCTTTGATTTTACCCAAAGCATCTTTTTTACGAAGTTTGTCTCGGCTGTGGATCGTTGCGGGAAATCAACCCCTGAACTTGGCACATATATGACCACCCATAAAAGTGTTTACACCGGGTTGCACGGCGAAAAATACATTTCACCGTAAAAGTCACAACAATCCCACTGGTTTAATTGGACACTCGAGGCCAGTTCTCAGGAGTCCAAAATATGCCCTCTTCATGCATGCACTCACCCAGTCTTTGGTCTGTGTCACCCTCGAAAGCTGAAAAGATGGGTTGGTGAAATTGAGGTTGTGGAAAGGGGTATGGAATGAAACCCTCCCCCGACTTCTCCACCTCCTCGCCGTCTCCCACGTTGGCAGAGACAGAACTTACTCAGTGGCCTCATTATTCAGTGTGATGGCCGCACTAGCTTTCCCATGTGTTTCCGTGCAGAAATTGGAAGATGTATACTCGTGGACCATCGCACCATTATATGCGACCGGGCGGTCGAGGGACGGGATGAAGATGACTCGGCATTTGAGGACCCGTGGGAGGAAATGGTGCTGGGAGGTCGAAAGAGAGAAGTGGTAGCCGGCATATATTTTATACCTCCAGCCCCCTTTCTTTCCGAAATTAACCGCCTCCAATACTGAGCATGCGAGCGTGCCCTGTTCGAAGGCTTGCTTACCTCCTCCTTGAAGATCTCTCTCCTATCTCCGCTTAATAAAAATTATCCTCTCTCACTCTTCCGGACTTTCAGCGGTGGCAGCGCGGCCATACATCCCGCTGAAAATCTTTCCCCAGGGAGTTTTAATCCCTCATTTAAGCCAGCTACCTCCTCCCTCTCTCTCTCTTCCTCCCTCCCTCCCACCTCTCTCCCTACCCACTTACCTCCCACCCCCTTCCCTCACTTCCTCCACCTCCCATTCCCCCTCAAAACGCACGTCTCCTTCCCGCCCACACAACGGTAGTGGTAGTGGGACATAAATCACGGCCCTGTTATTCCGACCTACCACCGAAAAGCTCATTAACCGCGTAGGGAGGGGGAGTGTAGAGGGCGTGAGTGTGGAGGAGATTATGTGCGGGCTAGCGGCAGGGAGGTGGGTTGGAGTGTTTTGTTAACGAGAGGTGAGAGGAAAGAGAGGGTGATAGAGGGAGGAAGGGTGGTGGGTGAGGTAACGGGGACAAGGGGGAATATTTGGTTTCTTCTTCGTTTTCCCCACCCTCCGATTTGTATCCCTTTCTCTCGCCTCATACCCTGAAACAATTGGTCGAGGGCTCGTGCTCACTACCTGCTGAGATTTTATGGATATTGCGGGAAGTATTCCAGCGTCCATCAAATCACATTATGCTAATCGTGATTTCCTTTCGATTTTTGGCATCGACATTTCGATTAATGTAATATATATAATTATACATTGCCTTATATTTTCCACCACACCTTATAAAAATGAAATGAAGGCCATTAGCAATTTAATATTGAAACCATTGGGAATGAATTACTATTTATATACCTCATTACTCAAGGAGTAAACTTGATATCGTAATAGCCCTACTCAGAATAAATGTGTTTTTTATTGCCACATGAAGATCACTTATAAACAATGGTGCAGATGAAGGAGCTCTGACTAGTTTTGAGCGGATAAGTCGAATTAGTCTCTTCCATTACTTTTGATGAATCAGAAATAACGGACACCCGTACTTGGAACAGAAATTATTGCTCGATCTCGGGCACGCATCGGACTTTTTTTTTAATGATTGCTAATAAATCACTGATATCAATATTTCGTTGACATGCCCATGTCTTCTCCCATTCCGCTAAAATGTCGCGGAACTCCTTCAGCGTCCCGCGCTCGTCGCCTGTCACTTGTTTTTGAGTCCGTCATCCACCTCCTCCTCACCGCTCCCTTCTCCCATCTAATTGCGGGCTCCCTCCCTTTGTGCGTCTTCTCACCGCCGCCTCGGCCCTCTCCCGTATTTTTATTTTGACTCTCACGGATCCCTCCTCCCACGTCTCAACCCCTTCCCCCTCGTTTCCCCTCCGCTATTGCTCCTCCCTCTCTTCCTCCCCTTTCCAGACCTCTCCCTAGCCATCCCTCCCGCTTCGTTTCGTTCAAAGCATCCCCCCTCTTCTTTCTTTGTCTTACTTGTCTACACACACTCAAGAGCTGCCCTCACCGTCCCCACCCACGGGAGAGAAATAGTGTAAAAGAAGTGAGAGGTGTTTTGGTGTGGGCATGGATTCGTGAGGTGGCCTCTCCTTTTCCACGTTTCTGGATCCCTTCCAACCGCTGCTGTTTATATCCCCGCCTCACCCTCCCACCCCTCTCCCTTAAACTCTCCCTCCCCTTCCCGCCTTGGGGTCTTCCTCCGACCCTCCCACTATCCTACCCCTTTCGCCGCCAGCTTCCAAACCCCTTCGAAGTTCTGGCCTCCTCAACCGTCTCCCTTCGTCCTCACTCTCGCCTAACTCATCCGCACGCACTTAATGTCCTCTTTTTCCCTCTCTCTCACCCCTTCTCATTTATTTATCTATCTTGCGTCGTTTTGACTCCTTCCCTCCTCCTCTTCTTGCTTCGCCTACCCCCTTACCGTCCACGCCGTCTCGTCCCCTGTCCTGCGTACTGCTCAATATTATATTTTCATACGGTTTTTGTGTTTCTTTATTTTTATTCCCTCCGCTTTTACTATGCCCTCGGTTTACACTTTATTTCTTCCCCTTTCTGCCTTCCTACCACCTCTGACTTCTCTTTTCAAGATTTTTGTTTTATTTTCCAGAAGTCCTGTCGTCTCTCACTTTTTCACTCACTTACGTCCCCTTGCCTTTCATCTACCCGTAATTTACCACGTTGCGTGGATATGTCTCTACCCCCATGACCTCCTACTCTTCTTCTTCCTTCCACCACCCCTCAGGTCCCTCCTCCCTCCTGCCACCGGTTTTTCTCCTCGTCTTTTCTCCACTCTGCTTACCTCTTTTTTGCATCCGATTATACGTGACCGATACTGCTATTTTCATTATTTAATTTATTTTTCCCTTGCGGCTCCCGAGTTCCCCCATTTTTTTCTTCCCGACACCTAACACTGGTTTCCTAACCATCTCTCCCCACACTTCGAATTCTTTCGCGCGAGAATAAACTCAAGCAACCCATCCAACTCCATTCTCCCTGCGTCGCCATATTTTATAACTCCCATGCTGACCGCACACTCAATCTCGCCTCTCATTTATATACTTTCTTTCTCTTTCTTTCTCCTTACTCTTGAGAATGTATCTCTCTCTTACATATTTCTACTTCTTTCTCCACTCTCCCATGTCCCTTCGCGTTTATTTTAAATCCCCTGGCCTCCAGACATTCTTTTCTCCCTTTTCTCCCTCACCTTCGTCCCTTCCCCTCCTTTTCCTCCGTTTCTCTCGTCACGAAAAAGCTAAAAAAAACTTCATTGTCAACCTTTCATCTCTCTTAACTACGACATCTTTACCTCATATATAATCCTTGTTTTTCGTGGTATTTCCATCAAATCTCTTCCTTCTTTCACGTCTTCTTTTGTCTAGCTTGTCAGGCGCAAGTGTTTTCCGTGTGGACAAGTTTTTTCAGCGAGCATTGTGATATCCTTCCAGCCAGTTTTTGGTTTTGGTTCTCATACAGAAATGCTTTTAATAGACGCAAGGAACTTTTTATATTTTTTTCTGTATTCTTTCAGGTGGAAATATTCTATTAATAATAATGTGGATGATATTTCAAGGAAGCGAGATCATCTAGTTTGCTTCTATTTACAGTGGGAAGGGGTAGCTCTATATATTTACCACGAATTGATATCCCATAATAAAATAATATGATACTATAAATAATGATTCATGAAATTTTGCATCTTTTTACACAAGTTTACACAACATACGGACCGGAGTATCCATTCGTATTTCAACGCGGCTTATTTGAAAGGACGACTATAACCCTAGTGCTGTTAAAATTGATGCTACTTTGTAAAGGGAGGGGGCTTACCCTGTTGAAATTGCCTCGTCAGTCAAGGTGCTTAATTCTTCACTGTAATTCCTCTCTCGTTTTGAATGTGCGACCATGTCATAATGCGAGGCACCCACTGAATTTTTCTCCATCTGTCGCACACTTATTCGGGCACGACCGTCTCGTTACATTGGGAATGCTCGTCAAGAAGGTTATGTATATGAGTTTACGGTTGTTTCGGAACATACGAAGGAGTTGGCTGTGAAGGAAGGGCGTGAGGGTAAAAGGAGTGACGAGTTTGGCCGTCTTCCGCCATGTGGTCATGGATTCTGTCACAGGAGCAATCTTGCAACAGTGCGGTATTTGAGGAACATTACGGTAATAACACTGTCACTGTCCTAGAAATGTAGCATAAAATATATTATCATCATTTGTCTTTATTTCAGTCAGGTATTTTGGTGACCATCATAAATGCCTACCGTTGAGTGTTTTCTTAGTTTCTCGTTGAGTACTTTTTACTGAAGAATTATACGGTAGTAAGAGACCTATTCAAAGAAATTCGTCGAGAGAAGAACAAAAATGCCGCCATTATATACTCAATTTAAACATATGTGACTGCTTTATTTTTTATTATGAATACAGTATTTACAGTAAGAAATGAAGTACATAATAATTAAAATTAAAATTACATTTTTTATTTTTAATAAAAGTGATTAGGGTTAGGAGTGTTTCAGATTAAACCTTACAGAGTAGTTTACGTAATAGTTATATTAACTTGAAATCATTATGAGTATTAATCCTGCGTAGTGCGTGCAGCTGTTTTTACACTGAGAAAATATATTCATAAGGCCTTATATTGGACCGTTATAGGCTACGTTTCGCGGGTGTCTGTGAGTGGTAAAGATGAACCACGAAAAATAACTTCGACTGCGAAATGAATGATAAGGAATCCCTCCAAGATTGTCAATACCCAGCTTTTCAGAACTTTCTTATTGCGGTGGACGTCTCTAGCATTTCATCTCCCAGTGCCTCAGTGTGGGAAAGAAAAGGCGAGCGTTTTAAATGCAAAGCAGAAGACGATCAAGAATAAGTCACTAAAAAATTGACTCAAATTTGTATAAAAGAGAAATCTCTAAATGGGAAATGAGGGTGCTCGTTTGACGTGTGATTGTTATCCAGGCATTTTCAATGTCAACATACTTAATTCTATTACAGAATGAGGGCAACTGACAGTTATATCTAGTATTACACTCAGTCATAAAATTGTGCTCGATCTCATGACAAGGCTGTTGGGTGACAATTAACCCTTTCACCTTGGAAACTGTAAGTAATACCTAGAAATATGATTTGTAGCTTAAGCTTGCCATGGCAGATGATGAAAAGTAAGAAGGGGAAAGAAGTGGATATTTGGGCCGAGGGAAGGAAAATTGGATGGGGGTCGATTAGTTAAGTCTTCTGCGGGAGAGATTGGAGGCAGAAGCGCCGGAAAGAAGTCCTCGTTCGAGTCCGGATGAAGATAGAATGAGGGTAAGATGGGGGAGGGAGGAAAGGGAAGTCGGGAGTAATAGGGGAGGCGCAAAATGTCGCGGGGTGGGTTTTAAAGTAGAGGAGTGGGAGAGAGCGAGTGCCCCCGCGCGTGTGTGCGTGTGTTATTCTCGAGGCATGAGATTTGGGGGCGAGGGGAAGGATGCGAAGCGTGACTCACCGGCCGCTCCTCATCCTCGGATCCGTCCGCGCAACTCTCCTTTTGGCCCTTTGAAAGAGAGAGAGAGGGAGCGAGGGAAGGAAAACACGCGCTCGAGATGGGGTGAGTGGAGAGTGCGTTAGCTCCTCGGAGATAAATGCGTGGCCACTCCGCGCTCGTTGGCGGAGGGGGCGGGAGGGAGTCAAAAAGGTGGGGGTCCTCTCCTCCTCCTCCTACACCCCGTGACCGGGCCCCCTGCGAGCGATTATTACCCCCGTCTCCTCTTCTTCGTGTGCTCCCCGATTCGGACACCTGCCACTTCTTCCTTGGCTCTTTCTCTCTCTCTCTCTCTATCTCTTCCTCTCGCCCACTCTCCCTCTCCGGACGCTCTGCTATTCATGACGGATGACCGCCATTAAGGTGGAAGATGAAAAGGAGCGGGGCCCGCTTAGTGCGAGCGGAAAATGTACTGTACCCGCTTTTACACAGACAGCAATTAGGTCGGATATAGATAAATTTTCAGCCACACTTTGTAGCCCGGTGCAAGTCTGACATGCTTGAAGGAGATGAGATACTTACTTATTCCTGCTGTAATTATCCCTGCGGGTGTAAAGCTGACTGAATTGACCTGATATATAAATACGGATTATATTGATTAGTGTTGTTTTCATCACGCGAGTCCGAATGAATTTGAGGCTCATTTTTGTGTGTTTCATTGCTGACGGTAAGAATTAGATATTTTGTCTGCCCGAGGAGGACATCTTGGCTGTAGTTTATGATTTTTCAAGAGGCAAGGAGTTACTGCTTCCTGTGACAACGAAAAATTGAAAGAGCATCACCGCTCTGTCCCTCGTCAATCAAAAAATTGGAAGACATTAACGGGAGAAAATAACCAGGCTGTGTACAACAACGGCGTAGCTAAGTCGTGTGTTTTGGTCACCATCAGCCCGGCCTTACCTGGTGAGGTGGAAATGGAGATGAAGGAAGAGTGGGGCGTCCGTGGTCCTAGGCGAAGGGGAAGGAAGGTTTGGCAAGGGTGACTAGGGAGCAACAAAGACGGTCCCTCCTCTTTGCCCTACTCCCTTTCTTTCAATCCGTTCCTTATTCTCAAACCGGAGCAGACCTAGTACACGTGGCGGCACGCGCAGCAAACCTTTGCATTATCCTTCAGGCATTTTTATCCCCCACCCATCCCTCCCTCGTGATCACCCTCTTTCTTACGCCTCAATTGATCTTCCCTCCATCCTCCTGTGAGACTCTAAGGATTTGACCTTTTTTAACTTCCAAGAACTCCCCAACCCTATCCCTCCGAACCCTTAGGGTACCATCAAGGGTAGTGAAGTCCCTTCATTGGATCTTGTTCATCATCGGATTCAAGGTGGCGTTTGAGGGAAGGTTCTTGAATCGAGTTTTTCTTCGCTTGGAAGTTAATCACTGGGCGATTATCTCGCGTCTCATTACGTTCAAGTCGCATCCAGCCGTAGAGAGGTAAAGAATTGTCTGTCGTCCTTTAAACTCACTCCACCGAGGAGAGGCATTCGAAAAGGAAACAACAAGCCGGTCAAACAGTCCATTTCCTTCATTTTTCTTAGCCTTTCTTCGTCCTCTCCACATCTCTTCATCCACTCTTCTTTTATCCCGCGCCCCCTTTCTCTCGCCGTCAGTAGCTCTCGCTTGAAAAGAGCTGCCCTCCCTCAGTCAACCCTTCCCAGCTCGCCTTCCTATTCCGACTGTCTCCTCTGCCTCATCTCCTCAGGTGGAGTTCATCCTCTTTTCTGCTTTCAGGAGTCAGACCCACTTCATCACCACTTTCCCCACACTTCCCTTGCTCCATCCCTCATTCACTCTTTCTCTTCTCTACCCCTTCCCTTCATGCCTCTTTTTTTCATTCTCTGCCCACCACTCATCTGTGCCCCTCCCCTCAGTTCTACGAGAAATAGCTATTATTTGCTGAGGTAGCCTCTACTCAAGACATCCACCTTTTTAAAAAATATATGTTTCTCCCTGTTTGTTGAGCGTTCGTGTCAAACCACATTAAGTACATATCTATCTCTATTCGGAAGTGGCAAAAAAACTTGCTTTTTTAGCCCACGTCTTCTAGTAAATGACTTTATGAATAAACGACTGTAATTCATGATGTTAATCATTTTCTTATTTTTATTGAAGCCATTATTGATATTATTCATTAAGGTAGAAGACAATGACACTCGGAAAAACTGAGATAATTACTCATAGACCATGATGGTAATGCTAGATTCTCGACATCGTGTCGGTAACAATTCAAAATAAACTTCATGTATATACGAATAGAATACATTCCACGAGCGTTGTGGCTAATAAGAATAACATATTTTAACGTTTTTATGCCAGCTATACGAGTCGATGAAATTATTTTTTCCTGACTTATTCTGTCCTTAGGAAAATGAGTTTATAGGGTTCTAATACGTTTTGGTGAAAAAGCAGAACGGAAGGCGTGTTGTTTTATTGCATAGTATCTGACATAACAACCTCATACTGCTCCAACTTCTTAGTATTAAAAAATTTCCTCCGGGTATTTCGTATGGCGAAGCGCTCTTTGCCACTCGAATCTCTTCGCCTCGGGCCCAACTAATCCCCCTCCTTATTTTTCTTCCACACCCAAGGATCGTCGCGCCGACGGACGGTTGCCATTCGGACGCGTCCGCACTCTCGCGTGAATACTTAACGCCTCTACCCCCTCCGACCCTCATTCTCTCCGTGTCCACTTCATCTCTCGAATAAAATGCGGCGCTCTCCCCATCTCTACGTTCCTCTCCCTCGGGCGAAAATCCTCGCTTTCTTCCCCAATATCCTCGCTCCTCCCTTTCGCGCCCCTTTGCCTCTTCCTTTCTCCTCCGCCTCCTCCTTTCTTCGTACTCATTCCACCCTCCAGTGTCCCTCCGCCACTCCTCTCTCTCTCTTCCTTTCAAAGCTCGCCCTTTCACCCCGCTGCTTCAGTATTGCTCCTACCCCAGTCCTCGCCCAAAATGGCCCTCCTTTTTTTCGTCTCGCAGTGAGAGGTGCTTTTTAAATATTATTTCGCCCTCGAATAATGAAGGGAAAAGGGAGTACGAGTATAATTTCCGTGTGTTTGTGAGTCCTTTTTCCATTGTTTCATCGGCCCTCGCTTTGTTTATTTCTCGCTCACCCTTTGAACTGGACACCTTCATATTTTATGCTCATTTCATTGTTTGGGATGAGTGAGTTATAACCGTTTTATTTGGACAATGAGTGTCTCTCTTTAAACTGCCCATTCACACCTTTGTTTATTTTCTCAGGAATTAAGCTTGAGTCAGTTGCCTGTTTGTCTCTTATACTGTTTACCAATCCGCGTCGAGAGTATATCTAAGAGTGTATGAAAGTAATTATACATTATTATAACCAGTTAAAGGTTAATTTTGGTGGCACGCAAGGAATAAGTTTTAATTTCCTAATTGGGTTATGCTCAAAGGTTTTTTCTCAAGGCAACTTAATTGATAAATGTTATTTGGAAGAGAACAGATTTGTGATTACCTTTCCCATACTCGATGAGTAATCCCAAAAGATGGCATCCCTTCGTGCCTTTGCAGTCATTTCCGATAAAAACCCTTTCTACCGTCCTCTTGTTGTGATTGACGGTGGTTTCTCGTCCACCGTGTCCGCTGTTTCTCGCTGCTGCAGTCTCGTCACAAATTCCACCCCCGCAATGTGTGCACATGCGGTCGTGATCTACTCCACACGCCATCTCATGCTCATGCCAGCCATCCTTGCATTCGGAAGCCGGAAGGAAGGCTCATCACTCACTTAGGGCTAAATCCAACCGAGGCCACTCCCCGCCCTAAGGGTGTTAACGGCCCTTCCACCCGTGCTGAGTGCGTCCTCACATAGTCTGCGTCCCCCCAGTGCGGCTATGCTTTTTAAGCAGTCCTAAATTCATGAACGCGTTACAGCTACCTATGTCTCCCTATCTTTCAAATTCTTCGGTAGGATATTTATTTCAGAGTAATCTTAACATTTTTGTCAAGAATATGGACAGGTAAAATCATTCGATAGTGTAACGTGTTGCAAAAGATTTCACTGATTTCACAGCAGCTCCAAAATATATCATCACCAGGATTACAACCCCTATTATATATGCCTCACCGAATGCTCCTACTTTTTATTTAGCTCGTGAGATCATTCCGTTGGAAGTTTTCTTTTTGAAACGACATTAAGCTCCTGATACACTGCTCTCCAATCGATATAAGGGTTGAATAGTTAAAAAAAAAGTGACATTATGGACTTATATCTGCTTGACACACGTTGAAAATACCTATTAGAACAAAGAGAGATTTTAACATTAGGAAGGGAGAGAAATGGAGGGGTTAAGACGGTGACGACATGTGAGCGATAGTAAATATGGTTGAGAAGACGAGGGCGTGGAATGGAATAGAGTGAAAGAGAGAGATGAGAGTGGTGGAGAAACCCCACGGACTGGGTTGCCTTTTAGTTCTCGCGTAAGAGGAAAGATCTATTAATAGTCCACTTTCCTGTTTTCACCCCCGCTTTCCAAAGCTTAGGATTGAAGGAAAAATATATCGTCGGGACGCAGGGATGGATGGGGTTTTGGCTCTCGGGGAGAGTGGTGGTGGGATACGCAGGAAGAGCGGAAGGAGCACTTTCGTTGAGGAGGAGCGGCGGGCTGTGTGGCAAACGAACACTGGTCACTGAGCCATGGAGGGTTTGTCTTGAAAGAGTGGCGGGTCGGCGATCTAAAAAGCGTCCAGTCTCCTGGCTTGGCGTCGCCAAAGGAGTCGTATTCATCGGTCCTGATATAAGGAGTGGCCCAAGTCGTGTCGTAGAAATAAGAGAGGATGCCCAGCTTTCTCATTATTACGCCTGGCAGGTCTTCAAAATGTGAAGCTGACACAGAAAGCGAGAAATATTTTAATAACGTCCACGTCTGTGTATAATGTATCATGTCATGCTGTATTACCATGTTATAATAGCGAGAGAAATTAATTTTTGAGAAGTTTTTAAAAGGAGAAAATTGCGTGTTCATTTTCAAACGGGGTTGAAAAAATCTTTGATCAGTTTTCTCCTCAGAGGCCTTTCTTATGAGAATTTAAATGAAAATATTTTTAAGGGGCAGACGACGCAGAGGGAGAAGCTAAGTGGTCCAATCTGTCATTCTGCTTGATGTTAATTATTGTGTTTTCTACGTTTGACAGAATGTATTGTTTGTAAACTCCATCCGAGACAGCCTTAATTATACTCTTATGTTTGTTTCCACGCTGAGTGAACGTTCTCCTCATTTCTCGCAGAGGATGACGGTAAGTGTAATATCTTACTCCTCGCTACCATATTTTTCATAATTTTAGGCATCGTAGTAGGTATATCATAGGAGTACTCTGTTGTGATGTCTATTCAACAAGTTTATAATGATACCGCAAGTTAAGATAATTCACAGTACTGAGGATAGGTACAGATTTATTTAAAATTTTATACTAAAAGCACATCTAATTTGGTGCTGACTTCGTTTATATCTCTGAAATTTCACCAATATATGTAAAAACTAAGAAATAGGCGGATTTTTAAAGATATTTTTGTGAGATATTCTACTTTACTCTCTGTTTACGAGTGCCATGTATGCAAGAAAGGCATAGCTGTCTCTACTCCTCTATAACCCTATTTACATTCCAGCGGTTAACTTCTGCTAAGAATCAGTCTGGAAATAATTTATATTCACTAATAGGATCACAAGATTTATGTTCTGATTCGAAAACATATCTGCAATCTTTCATTCGAGAAGGGACAGGTCAATTATGCCTGTCCATGGAGCTGAAGATGCTCGCATTAAAATGGGCTTCACACAGCCGGGGTGACCATGGGAACGAGTCACTAACTGGAGCGGAGGAGGTGGGGAAAGCATATCATAAAGAGGAGAATAGGAAGGGGGATAGTGTGAGGTTGCCCAGAGGGTAGGGCGTGAAGTTCGGACTCCCATTACGCCGTTTATTAAAGAGCGGCGAGAACTCCTCTTATTAAGCTGTTCATTCTCCACCAGACGAAGAGAGGAGAGGTCTGAAGGAGGATTGGGTGGGAGGAATGGGAAGATGGAAAGGGAGTAGTGGACCGAGATGGAGAAGGACTTGCCATCCACTTCCCCAGCATCCCAATACGTGTCCCGTCATTACGGTAGTCTTTCTTTTGTTTCAAAAACTCGCCGTCCGTGGAACCAATCTCCCTTCCTTGCGGCTCCATAACAATTTTCCTCCCCGAGCCATTTGCGTCGGATCGTCTTCCTTGATTGGAAAGAATGGGTCCGTTTTGGCGCTGAAAAACAATGGGAACGAACTGGGGGAGACAGAGCAAGCTTTTTTTCAATCAGCGGTAATTCGGTTAGCGAATAAAAGGGAGTCGATACGCTTGCTCATTTTTTTCCATTCCCGCACCCCGCCCCTTAATGGAACCCAGATGCGCAAGAGAAAATTTGGTACTAACGGTTTAGAGTGGCGGACATCTTCGCTGCATCCGCAACGACACATAATGGGGCCACCGTGCATGAATGCGCGGCGAATACATATTTCCACCGTTTCGGACGTTTCCCGGTCTGCTTCCTCCCGGCACATGGAGGGGACGTTGGCTTTACCACGCGATTGTTAGCCAGGAGTTGCTTTTTTGAGGGGGAGAGATAGTTTAACTGAATGCTTTCCAGGAGGAGGTTATGGTACTGGTCTCAGGAGTGACATGGATTATTCTTCACATTTTCCCTCTGCTAGAATTAACGTTCCTCATTCGAGACGACGAGTCGAAGGAGTAAGCCGTAGCAGGACGAGATGGGGTAGGGTGAGAAATAAATTTAAAATAGGAGATCATGGCGGGGGGAGGGCTTGAGGGTGGTTCAACGAGTCCGTCAAAAGCGGAGGAGGAGCGGGAGGAATTGTGGGATGAGCGGTTTTTTCCTGAGGATGATTGATCGCTACTGCGGGCAGAGGGCGGATTCCACGTCACCTCGTGGATGGTTGCTCTTCGCTGGACGACTTTATTGATGAGCGTTTATCCGGATCCTTCGGAGAGTCGAAAGCGGTTTTGCAATCCAACGGAACGCGAGTTTTAGAGAGACTTCCCTTCAATTCCTCCCAGCTATACACTCCCTCCCTCTCCCTTGCACTCTCTCACACAACGTCCTACTCCTCTCGCACTACCCCTTGCTGGACGAATTCCTCCGCTTGTCCATTGCTCTGAAATTTATTCAGTTCCGTCCCTTAAAACTCGTGATACTGATGGGATTTCTGACTATGGCGTTTTCCTCAAGCGGAACGGCATTTTTGCTGGTGGTGGAATGAAGTCCGAGTCACGTTTGTGGCGCGATGCAAGGGGGGGAATCATTGGACGAGAGCGTCGTTCAAGTATGAGATGAGCAACCGAGAGCTCGTTGCTGTTGCTTCACTGGCGCGGAGATTGACTTAAAATTAAGCGCCTCGTCATTGAATACCTCCCACAGCACACTGCTGGATACGAATGTTGCCATAAGCTAACTTCGTTTATTTTACAGAATAATGACTCCTAATTAAACAAATAATGGGTGCACAAGGAATGATGGTTTGTTCCCGTATTTCCTGTCTCTTAACGTATATATTGGTTTTCATCTTACATTCGTAATTAATTCTTATTTCAAGCATGATTTTTTTCAGCATTTCTTATGATCATCATTGGACATCATACCCTTTACCCCTTTCCCGTCTGTATTTTTGCTTTTTTAGCTTTGAAAAATGTCATTGTTCATCGTACTTTGTCTGTAAACCCATTAATCTATTAACTTTAGAGTAAATTAGTATGCGTATAAGTATTTTCTTGATATAATTGGGCATGCATGCATCTTCTGTCGCGGGTTCACGAAATCAGTTCACCGTCTTGTATTACCATTATCCTTCATCTGCGGCAACTGAGGCAACTCTAGCCGTTTCTCCATGATTGAACGTTTCTCTTCAGCCGTATTTTATGACATTTTTTTAGGTTTATGAATGCACAGTTCCCTGAGAAAGTCAAATGAATTATTTTTCTTTATTCACACCAATCGGCGTATACTATTGTAAGTCATTTAGATAGTATTTGCATTCCATCTACCGGGTAACCGATATAGGTTCTCTTTTTTCATTGATCGTGTTTTAAGAAATGGTTCTTGAAGATTAATGTGGAAAGTACTGTGCCTTGCAGAAGCCGTGTATTTGTTTAGCATCCTGGTAATAAAAAATGCCAATCACGAATAAATTGTTATGTACTTTGGATGAATTTCGCTGGAAATGCAATTTCTCCGCCGATATTGAAATGAGAAAACACAGGTACTTATACCAAAATTTAGGCTGCCATATTTTGCTTTAAAAATATGTGGCGTGTGGTACATAATGTTTTGGCCAAACGTGAAGAGTGTAAATTTTATTCTTCATGTGACTTTTGATCACCAAGTTATTTTTGTGAAAGCTGTCTTAATTTGTTTACGACCATAGTGGTTATGCGTCGTGTATATATTTTATAGGGCAAAGATATGACGCAAAGGCTGATTTGTTTTACTGCTTCTGAAGACAGAGTGATTATAAAAATAGAACAATCGTAACTGAGCGAAAAGGGGGAATAATGGGCAGAGAAAGAGCATGGTGCAACCAGTGGCCATTACGGCACGGTGTGGAAGCCATCTTATGGCCACAGATCGTGGGCAAGGAAATCGAGGCAGGAAAAAAAATGAAATACGGATAACGCACTTCGATGGGTGGGGCTTGTGCAGAGCGACATACTTCCATCAAGAGAGAGAGAGCGCGCGCATGTGAGGAGCATGTCATCGGAATGGTTAAAAAAATGGAGGGGAGGATGTAAAATGTTCAAGGTGCAGCCATTCAGAAAAGAACCTTTTCAATGCCTTGTCTGATGCGGAGTCGATGAATATAAGATCTCGGTGTTGATGGGAGGTGGAGAGGGGAGGATAAAAAAATGGGCAGATGAATTCTTTTATTAGTTGGAGCCAAGAGGTCGGAGGCTTTGGCGTACGATTGCAGGGAGAGGAAAATGGGGAGGAGGGAGGGAAGGTTTGTGCTTTAATTCATAAGGAATAGGGGGTTCTGTTGTCCCGTCTCTCCGTTGGTGGACCCACGCCCTCTGTCCGTCCCATGTAGCCCGGCGCGCGCTTTGCATTGCATCGAGTGTTAAAATCCCACGCCCCGCGCACCGCGGGGCGCTGCGTTACGTCGTTCCGAGACGGCGAGAGATGGGGAAAGTGGGAGGGGTGGAGTGCGGCTTTGGAACCATCCTACGCATGTGTACATAAGCGCGACAGCTGTCTCCCAAAAGCATGGCCACGCCTCACCAACCGAGGCTTCATTTCATCCAATGAACTCTACGCCTGGTCCCTTCCACGTCAAGAAAATTCACATTGAGATGGCTAGCCAATGAAAAACTACTATCTGGCCGGCCAATGGGGAGGTCCCACAAAAGTACTGGCATTCGAAGTATACTTGTCTCCAGATTATTCGGCCATCACGCAACAATCCAAAACTGTCCCCCGAATGTGGGAGTTAAGTTATAACTTCGACGATAATGATATTTATTCCCTTTAAGTTGGAAGTTGACTTCATATAGTGATATGTAGAGTACATTATAAACTCTATTGCATTATTCTTGAGGTTTTACCATCGCTGATCATTCTTCAAGCCACTTAATAAATAATACCCGGCATATTAAGTCGTGTACCTAGAGCGCACTCAACCAAAGAGACTAGTCTTTTATCGGAAAGCAAAGTAAGTTTAGTGCATGAAAAGGCTCTGAAAAGGAAGCATATTTTTGAGTCAGCAGCTGAAGGTGTGGCACGTAATTATTCTGGTCATAATCTTCCTCTCTATTTTTCTGGCCGTGGAACTCTCAGCGTTCATTAAATCCTTTCCATTGATGGCTTCTTTTCTTACCTTTGAAGCGGAATGATACGGTCATAGAAATAATACGTAATGGCTGCATTCCTAGGCAGTGCCAATCATTTACAGTGAGATGTGCTTCAAACCATGTCTGAAAATTTTTATTGCCCAACGTGCCCGGTACATTCGGTCATTATCAATATTCGGTTCTTATTAATATTTGGTCAATAATATTCTCATGATAGTGGAATATAGTTTTTAATGATTGAATAGTGTTCGAAATTATGTCTTGGTATGGGTACTAGAAGTTAAAAACTTTGGACGATGAGCTATAATTGTTATGGCAACATTTTTCACAATAATTGTATAGTTATCCTGTTCGATTTGTGAATACAATGCATTAACTTATTTGCAATTTTTATATTTTCAGGTGAGTCCTTGTGCAGCAACCGCCAGTCGGTTTGGAATGAAAATTGTGGGGAAGAAATGGTTCTATATGGAGGTAACCAACTTTATTTTTTTAAATATTTTTATTCGCTCGGTGCATGACTGAAAGTTCTTAACATCTCACGGTCTTTTTACAGATCTTAATCATTCTGATTATGTTTCAATGAATTTTTTAATACTGACAAGTAAAGTTGCTCAACGCATTCGCTATGCATAAATCATCCATGCTAAGTCCCAATTATCATTTTTCGGTGTGCTTTCCAAATTTTTAAATTTATAATTTGAAAACTATACCTTTGTACATACCTGGATGGACCATGATTGCAACGCATGGAATTAGAGGTCGTTTCTGTGCTGCGCGCGTCGATACTCCTCGGCACACCCTAACAGCAGCTGCAACATTCTCTGTGTGAGCGAAAATTAAATTTTCCATATAGGCGATCATTTGAGGGAAAAAATGCCGTCGATAGAAGACACTTTAACACTTTAGCGAGTGGATCCTTTTATGTGCGTCGAGTGCATATATTCCCCTCCCCCTCCCTCCCCGTTTTGCTACATCGTACTAGTCTCTGCTTTTAGGGTTTACCGCCCGATCGGCGGAATCACTCGCGACAAAAGCACGCTTCCTTCGTGTGTTACATGCGAGGGAGAGTGATAAAAAAAAGAACACCGCGCGCGTGTCTCTCACAGTCACGCATGCACGCACGTATTACTCTCCTCCTCTTATTCCTCCCTTCTCAAATCTCCAATCCCATCCTCCGTCCTCCTTCCTCCTCTCTCTCCTCTCCTTCCTCTCCCTCCCTCCCTCCCACCCACGTTTATCATCATCCGCTGCCGCCCTTGATCCCTTTCATCTTTTAGGGAAAGAGAGAGAGAGATCTGGGGGTGTGGGTTGCAAGGAGAGGGCGTTATATAGAACCGCAGTCCGCGCTCGCGCCGCTCCCGGGCGGCGGGCCCTGCCGCTGTCGCCGCCGCGTGTTAGTCCCCGCCTCGTTGGAATCGGTCGGCGCCGACGCGAGCGTCTCTCGCGTCGCATTGTACTGGATCCTCGGCATTGCGTTGGCTCCGGTCTCGCGTTCTCCTCCCTTCCCCTTCCTTCACAAAGCCCATGGATGCTCTGGACGGTAGTGGTGGGGGCGAGAAGGAAAAAAAATTGTCTAAGGCCCCGCGAATCGTATGGCGAGTTCAGTGTGCTCTGGTTTGTTTTATTCGTTTTATCCATCGCGTTTTCGTTTAGAAGTTGTCTCATGACAAAGTCTATCAATCCTTCTGTAATTTTGAATTCTAGGTTTACGTTATGCTCTTCTCTATCTAGGATTACTATTTCTAGGATGACGTTATTCTCCTGCCTATTTTATCTTTCCTTCTAGAAGCTACGTTTTTAGTGTCGAGAAGAAAAATTTATTGTAAAATTTTATACCTAACTGCGTTTGAAGGATATTTAAAATTAATTAAAAAATATATTAAGTTGTTTTTAAAGCCTTTACTTCATTTTCTTTTTATATACATACACTATCTCTACTTTTCTTCTTATCATTATCATTGGCTCCTTTCAGCTCATTGCTACTTAGCTTAAGTTTGTAGCTGTATTTTTTTTCTCCCCGCTCTCGATTTTCCTCTTCCTTATTGGTCAAATGTTTGGTGGATACAATTATAATAAAACCGTAATAGTTTTCCATCAGAGGTGCCCGTTATTTATTTTCTTGAATGTCTCAACAGAGTGTTCCCATTGTTAGTTTTAATCACCCTCAATCATCAGTGATCAACGGTTGCGCATAGCGAATAGAACTGTTCCAGTTAAAGCCTAATTAAAACGGATTTGATCTCCTGGATATTACCACGTCACAGGTCCGAGCTTCCGCGTGGAATCGAATAGAGTATTCGACAGCAACGAGGCAACATCGGGCGCGCATCGTTCACATTCCTTGGGAATTCTCCCCCTTCCCCAGTGTCCATCCAACGATTTTTTTCCCGACACTGAAACCCTCAGCGGAGGATCCGCATGACTCCATTCGCTAATGGAGATGGTCTGCCTTTTGGGTCTTTTTTCGACATTCTTTTGATTAGCTTTTACCCGGCCACCCGTTTCCCCTTCCAGCGCTGTCCGCTCTCCAACCGCATTCCCCTTTACCTTGCAGCAGATCGGCCGTCCACTTTCCGAGGGAAAGAGACGAGAATCGCCTCAGGGGGAAAGCGAGGAACGAGTAGCCACCGATGGGCGATCTTTCGCATAGATTAGAACTCATCTCCCACGCCATCTTGTGGCCTTCATGCCCTTCGGTTAGCTTATGTCCATTCCTCCACCCCCGTTTCCTCCCCTCTCTGTATTTTCTCCGTGATGTTTCAAGTCCCGATTCGGCAATCTTCTCTCACTTACTCCCTGCCCCATTGTTTATGATTATGGCGTTTCCATCAGATTCTATGGGTTAACTAATTTTCCAGGATAATAAACCCACTGCTTCAGACTCCAAGGGCCAACTAATACTCCAAAATAATAAGCCCAAGGGATATTTTCAATATGAAGTGCCCGTCGTATCAATTGCTATCTCGTCTATCACTGTAACCAACGCAGTTGTTGGAGGTACAAACAGGTTAATACATTAGCATTGGTGGGCGGGGAGTGAAATAATCTTCAAGTGCAGTCGTCGAGCGAATTTGCTTCACGTAATATTTCCGCTTCCTGGAATACGTACTATTCACGTAATATTCCCCGCTGGAGGTTCAAATAGTCATGAACAACATCGTACACTTCTCTTTTGTCGTAAAATTGAATCTTTAAGGGCTAAAATAAAAATTATAATAATGGTAATATATTTCTTAATTTCAGACAAAATTGTACTCAAGAGACATTATTAATATGACTTTGGTAGTTACGTACCACACATTTTGGAGTATTTTCAAAAGAATCTAATTCCTCAAGTAGTTGCCTCGAATATGTATCAAATGAAAATTAACTCGAACTCATATTTCCTTTCACGATCCCTTTGTAATAACTAGCACGGGGGCAGTAGCGGTGTGATTGAATAATAATTTGTATTTGATCATTCATCTTGATTAGGGCCAATCCCTTTCTATTTGTAGACAGTAGTGATGTTTATGATGAAAAACTTACACAAGCGACCTTTTTTGGTGGAAAAAATCAATTACCTCGTGAGTAGTGAGGTCTTTCGATGGTTTTTGTAATTAATTTGTTACATACGATAGCACTGTTACTTCAATACTTGAAATTTCTTTTCTTACCTTACTCGGGAATATGACTATTTTTTTATACCTAATCGTGCTCTTCGATCAAAGATGCAGCTCCATTGCCCCCTTAATGACTCATGGCTACCATAGGGTCCGCAGAGAATGAAGAAAATCACTTAAACTGAAGATCAAGTATATTTAATTCAACCCAGCAGATTCGCGGCAAGACCTGTAAAAATCCTGTAAAAAGGCTGACATCGCCAAAAAATAATTCCCCTTGTATCAAACCTATGAAAACGATAAAAAGCAGCCCATGCCATGGCTCGGAGCAGAAAGTAAGCTTAATTGTATGTGCATTTTGTTAGCTGTATCTCTTTCACCCTCAGAGTCATTCGGGAACTCCTAGTTTCATGGAAATTCCCTCGCGGGGAGTCTAAGAGTGTTTTATAGCTTCCGTCTTACCGTGCTGTGCAGAGCCCAGGCGTTGGAGACAAGGTAGAGGGGAGAGTTAGAGTGGAATAGGAGACTTCAGGCGAGCGCAAATGAAATAGGTAAAGAGGTGCGTGCAACCTATGGAGTAGAAATCCTTGCCAAGTGATTGTCTTGTTTTTCTTTCCTACATCATCCTGCCACTCTACCCTCGTCCCAACCACCCCCTTCCTTGACTGACCTTCTTTAACCTTTGTTTTCCCCTTAAGCTCGACCACTGCTGCATCCACTGGCCTTTTCGTCGAATCGTGATTACCGTCTTTGTTTCGTGATCCCAGGTACTTGCCTCGACTGGGCACTCCTCAAGAGTAAAGACAGCAATATTCCTCGCTTATACCAGCAATTCTGCTGGTTCTCGGAGAGAGGATATGTATTTTTTGAAATTTTTATATGAAAGGTTTCGATACAGCATGAGATTTCCAGAAAATTGATGTCACAGAGATGGATAGGTCGGTTTCCCGTTTCTGCCTGGGCACGAGTGCCTTATTGCACGAGAAGTTACCGGTGTATTTCCCGTTCGTGACAATTGAATCCGCCTTTCAGATGATGAGAGTACGATCGTAGGTACTCTTAATCAGCTCAACTGTTCCAGCCTCAACCGTGTGGAAATGTATTTAATTAAAATTCCGTAAAATTCTACTATATTATTTATTATTGGTTTTGAACAAGTTTTCAAAGCATAGGCGTTATCGTTACTCACAAAACTTAAGACATGACTTCGCGTTACACAATACCGCTTTTAGTAGAAAGTTAAGAGTTTGGACATATTTGTCATAAAGTATCGTCTTTGCAAGTTGCTTTTTTATAACGATTTTGAGTTATTGTTATGATGGCGCTAATTCGGGAAGGGATTATTCGGAAATTCGGGAAGGGATAAGGATTCAGATTGTGAAAGATGGGTGGAGGGAAACCCGTCGTCTGCATTACCTTACTCTTAACGCTAGGTGCTATGGGACCACGATTTTAACATCACATCTGACGACTTTGTAAATGAACGTGACGTAATTTCAATTAGAAACTGAAATAAGGACCGGAAATACATTGAGAAATATACCTCCTTTGGGAATCGAATCCGGATCCTCGGGATGGAGGCTAATACTCTATCCCCCACGCCAACCGATCTCTATGCGATTCTGCGACATCAATCCATTATGCTTTATTTCTTCACCAAGTTCGTATATTCCAACTCCATCTTTTCATTTAACGTTAAAACATGGCCACAAAGTGAATATTGTAATCACTTTCCCAAGAGCATTTGTTTGTTCCGCACGGATGTGACAGGGAAAAGGCATTCTCACAAGTGTAATGAATTACGAGACGGTCAGGTGAGTAGAGTTTAAGATGTCAACTGAAGCCGCGTTTAGATGGAGATAGCGGGAGCGTGCGGAGCCCGGGGCATACCAATCGAACATATGGACAAGGGCGGAGTCGCGGTAAGTGGCAATGATAATACCCCCTTTAGAATTTCCAGCGGAACGGAACGGAATTGGCATTGGTTAAGACAATCTTGAGGGTAGGCAGTGAAGGGGAGAGGGAGTCGAATGGTCAAAGCCACAATGCTTTGGGACGTAAACATTCTGCGCAACTTAGCGGCGAGATTTATTGTCGTAGTTTTAGTCGGTTGGAATAAGAGAGGGTTTTGTTGGTGGGTGGTTGGGTTGGAGAATCCCAGTCCGTAATAAGAAGTCCTCGTCCCCCCGCTCACCCCTTTCTAGGGAAGGCTTTAATTGGTCGAGGGAGATTGCGAATCCAGAGGGCAATGTCTGGAGCGACTCCATATGCCGTGTACGATGGCATAAGGTGTCCCCCTTGCTCCTTCCCCTCTTCTTTGCCGGCCCTCCCCTTCCTATTTTCCACCCCTTAAGCCCCCTCTCTTCTGTCCGGTCCATTGTAAGAGGCATCCGAGGAAAGATCGATCCAGCTTCCAAGATACATCTACTTGCCCTTCTCCTCTTTATTCCCCTTCTTCACTGTCCTTTGAAATCCTCGAGGCTTTTCCCCGAAATGCCTGAAATGCCTTTGCGCCGGTCACTTTTAAAGAAGCGTCGCATGTGGTAAATTAGCTTTTTCTTAAAAAATAAAACATTTTATAGGCTCAAGGGAAGAGAAGGTGGAGTAGGATGGGATAGTAGGGGTGTGTAAAGAGTGGGGGGAGGGGCAATTGGGAAAGGAGGTTGATTAGTCGGGGGAAGGGTGAAATGTTACGGTGGAGGAGGGAGGAGGGTTTGCATCACGGTTTATTTTGCTTTCCGTGGAAATAAGTGTGTTTATTTTATGAAAAAACCAACACGAAGAAGTCGCAGTTTTAAATTAGGCGTCCGGTGGCTATTTTTTTCGGGAGGGAGGATGATTCCAAATTACCGCTCTCCTTTCTTCACAGGAGCCTTTTTCGAGACCTAGTGGCACGCGCACCTGGACATGATTACGTTTCCGAGGACTTCCGTCCTTTCCCATCCCTACAATAAAATCGAAAATAAAATAAATAATAAAAAGGTCGGTCGGAAATTGGCCGGAGGAGCGGCGCAAAAACATAACACCGAGTGGAGTGAGTTGCTTTGTCGGTGGACCAACTATATCCCCATCTTCCTCCCATTCTCCATTTGTCTTCCAATGCCAGTATCCAACATCTCTTCCTTCTGAAATTCTTCCTATCTTCCTCGCCCTTATCCCTGTCCGTTTTCTTTAATTCTCCTTTGAACCTTCTCTTACCACACGCACGGAACAAGGTCCGCGCACACACGAGCGTTAATGCTCTCGCTTCATGGCAAAAAAAAGGGAATTGTAATTTCCTTTACTGCCCCGCAGTGGAGAGATAATTTTTTTCTGGAGAGGGTGGACAGTCAAGAAGGTTGCCTTTCAACCCCCCCCCCCCCCCAATCCTCCTGCTTCCAAATGCACACCCCCTTTACATAAAAAGACCTTTTCCCTAATGCCGATGGAATTCTTCTTAATGCTCAAATTTCGGCCGAGCCTCTTAGACCTCTTCCTTCCCCTTCCCTTCGTCCCGCCCCGAAATCTTTTTACCCACTTCCTCATCCCGAGGCAAATGGCTCGGCTCAGGCAGGTGTGGTCGCTTCGGTCAAACGACGGACCCAGGACCTTCCCATCCCATTCCTTGGCGTCTCTCGGGCGTATCTATCTTTTCGCGCCCGCCAAGTTGAGATTCTTGTGAGGACCATAACACTAGAAACCACAGGAATTAATGAAACCGAAATGATTTATATCACCTTCCTTTATGGACAATATGTATGCTTGTGAGTATATAACTTATTGATACATAGGATTTATATTACTAAAAAATATTCTCTGGAGACAAACCAGGTGTCCTGTCCGTGTTTGGGGGTTTTCGCACATTAGCTCAATTATTAATGTGTTTTAATCATTTCTCGAAAGAAATCGTATGAATCGTAATATATTTTCCAGATGATCTGACAAATATTTCAGCTGTTGGCTGCTTATCGTGAGATACAGTTGCAACTCTTGTTTTCATCCAATTACACTCCCACTCTCTTGGGAATTATTAGATAATACCTATCTTACAAAGTCAAATATTCCAGAAGTACCTAACATTTACATATATAATACGACAAAATAGAGATTTAATTATAGTAGCAACGACGAGAAAGTTTTAAACGTTGTTTCTGTTGGTAGATTAGTTGCGTACGTTAGTCTAATCTTGAATCAATCAGTGTTATGTTCATGTCTTGACCGTCATGTATTTTTATTTAAGAACCGTTCCATTTAAGGTTTATTTACGCTTTATACAATTAATCTTAAAATCAATTGCGCAGCCTTGGCATCCTTTTCTTCGTCTTTTCGTCCCATTGGATGGATAGCGGAGTTTTCCCGCCACCTCAAGACTGCGTCAACACGTTCGAAAAACACCAAGAATCGATCAAGGGTGAAATTTGAAGTGGCATCATTTATAATGCTCTTGTCTCCCGCGCAACAATCGTTCTGGAAGCTATCTACAATCTCATTTTGATTCCAAAGTCGACACCGCGCGCGGGAAGAGCTCCAAATCCACAGTAATCTCGACAGTGCGATTTGTAAGGCCTTCGATTGTCGTCTGCATTTTTTTTGCCCAAGACTCCTTTCGTCTCATACGTCCTATTCCCGCTCATATCGTGGCAACTCTCGAAGGTGACTGTTTGCAGATCTCACTCCTTGGCCATGGAGAGCGCACCGCATAATGAAGGGATTGGGTCGGACGATAGGCATGGGCGGGGGAAAACAAGACTTTGGATCTCGATCGCAGTAAGATCGTCGATTTCCCCTAGATCTTCCATCGTCCGCCTCCGTCTTAAGAGTGCCGCCCCCGCCCCAAAGGAAATACCTCCTCCTGCCTCGGCTCGGCCGCGTTTATAAATACTTCACATTCGCTTTTTGCCTTCCCTCCGGGGAGTTTTCGTCTCTAGGGAGGGAGCCGTAAGTGAGGGGAGTCGGGTTCGTGCCTCGCAAGTCTCTGCACCTCTCTGATTCCAATCTTCGCGGCGTCATGCCTCATTGTCTCCCAGTCCGGCTACCTTTGAAATCTCCCCACCAATTACATTCTGCTGCTCTGCACAGCAAAGTTGCTTCCATGGAAGTTTTTTTGCCTTATTTTTCATCCTTACTGCAAGTTTGATGGTTACGTATCCGCATTTTAGTCTCTTACTCGGCGTTTACACCGGCGTGCTGTGATATACATTGCAAATCTTAATGCCCTCGCTTTCTCATGGAGCAATTCAGAACCATGTGGAGAGTGTGCTTCAAATTCATAAATTTATTTGTTCACTGGATGAATAAATACAGCGTGCAAATCGAAGTCTCTTCTGGTTTAAACAAACAAAAAACCAAGGAAACTTTAAACAAATAACTCTTTGTCCGGGAATCGGTGCGAAATATGTGAGGAGTCTTAAGAATGACACTTCATGAAATAAATCGTTCACACTAACTCTTTTCAATTAGAGACCCGATAGAGAACTTTTAGTGTAGCAATATTATTTGCAATAGAATGACTAGTTAAATTCTTATTCATACCACACATTTATCTGGTTTCATGCCACCTCATTTGAAAGTAAAATTAATACTTCAAAGGTCGTCATATTCTCTTGCTTCTTAATCTGATGATGATAGTAATTCTTCATCATGAAAGTGTACTCTGTCATCCTAAGCTAATTTCCTAGTGTTTATGCTTTTAAGAGGTGTAAACGCTTTGTATTTTTCACTTTATTTCCAGCCATTGTTTAGCGGAGAATTTTAGATAATTTTACAGCTGGTAATATGTGGTCAGGGTGACTCAATGCATGCAACCACCCTTTATCGGTTCAGAGAGATTGTTAAACAGTGGCACGTAAATTAGCTGTATGTAGGCAAGAATAGTGACCAATGTTTATTTAACGATATTTTTGTCTATTTTGCTAACTTTTAAATTCATTGTTCTTGTATGTGGCTAGAGTGCTATAACTTTTCCCAAACGTTTACCACGATGACGTTCATCCAGAAGCGATCTTGAAAATGGCTGTTAATTAGATGGACAGAAAGATTGACGGTATTGTGTTGAATGAGGGGATATTTGATATCTCTTTCTATTGGTGAGCATCTCGGGAGCCAGTACCCTGCGGCGGACTTGATGTTTCACTGCTTCGCTTCACGCCCCTAAATCGCTCAAGACAGACTCCGGGAAGCGGAGAATGTAGAAATTAGAGGGGCCTCCTGATGATCAATCCCCATTCCCGCCTCTGCTTTCATCCTTCTTGCCTTCCACTGCACTTTACCTCCTTCTGCCCCAAGCTACTCCAGCCCACGCCCCCGGAATCATCGTAATCAATTTTACGTCATTTGGTCCGGTGACCTTCCACATCAATCCAGCCGCGTCCCGCAAGAGGGACTGGTTATTGCCCAGGGGTGGAGGCACGTAGAAAAAGTGTAAAAAATTGATACTTCCTCCTTCGAAAAAAAAGAGCCACGCGATCACTGGTGGGCGGGCCGTCCGCCTCCTCGGCCGAGCTTTAATATTATTACAATAAAATGGAAAAAGAACTTGCGTGCTCCTGCGGGCACAGGACACCTGATCCGTCGAAGTTATTCACTCAAGAGATACGGGTTTAATTTATTACCGGTCGCTTGGAAAAAGGATAAAATATTAGCAGACTTGTAATTCCCGGTGCGCTCAATATTTTTAATGGAGTACCTTAAATGTTTTTTTTTGTCTTTTCGCATGCATGAATTTCCTCAGGAGGGGCATGCGGTTAATCAGCGCCTCCTTTTCACCATTAGTCTACTCGTAAAGCTGCTCCATCAGGCTATCTCTTCCGCAGCCGTGCAGTTCCCATTGCTTTTGCATACTTGTCCTATCCTTCCTCCCCTTACCCCCCTCTGTCTCCTTGCGCCAGACCAATTACGCATTTGTCTCGGTGATCACTCAACCATGTGTTTTAGGTATTCTCGTCCACATTTCGTTCACTTTTGTCAAAAAAAAAGAACTGTTTTTCGGGCGTTAAATTTTTTCTCCTACCTTCCCTCCCTCCGACCGATTCTCCTTTTCCTCCGTGGACACTCTCGATTCCCCTGCGATCGCCTCTCTTCTTTCGTTCCCGTACAGATGCTGGAAGATCCGGTTTTTTTTCGCGTAAGGGATTGGAAGGAGTTGGGGTTAAGTGGTCGAAGGTTTGGTCCCGCCCGGCGTATCGCCCTCGGGGGACCGCTCGCTAAACAGCAGGCATTACTATCGTTTTCTTCATTGGTGGGACCGTCGAGAGTGGGGAATGGGACGTCCGACATGAAGAATGTTATTTTTCTTTATAAGAGGAAGGAGGAAGATCCGAGCGCACGCATCGATAAATCGTGTTCCCTGGCGTTCATTTACGTTCCGGCGGCCCTCTCCCTCTCTCTCTCCTTCCCTTTTGCTCCATATCTCCTTTGCGCGGCGCAGTTGCGCTTCTTGCCTTTCCCGCTCCCCGCAGACTACTCGTCTTATTGTGTCGGGAAGAATCCAATGTTTTGCGGCAAACGGCGCCACACGCCAGCGCTCTCAGTCGGTGATCCCGCAAACCAGGTGGTGCCGAAATAGGTGAGGACAGGAGGGTAGGGAAGACGGTAGAAAGAGATGACGATCCCGTCAGACGCCTCCTCGCGTCCGATACTCATATATTTATTTTTTTCGCGGCAAAAAATCTCCCATTTTGGTGCACTCCTCGTTCCCTCGCTGTTGGGAATTCGACTCTGGCTGTCCGCCCCATCCACTAAAGCCTCCCCCGAGCAGCGGATGGCATTAATCGATCTGGCCGTTCGCTCTCTTGTGTGTGTGTGGGAGGGGGGGGGGGGGAGGAGGGATGGGGGGTTTGAGGTGGGGGTGGGATGGGAGAAGGGCAGGATTTCGAATGTGCTTCGGTCGTTACGAGGTTATCACTCGCACGATCCCCGCCCCGCTTAACGTACGCCTGAGACCATCTTCGGTTGAATCGGCCGCAAAGAATCGACCATTAGTGATCATTAGCGTCCTCGCGGATTCCAACCGCCCCCGTTTTTTACTCCGCCTGTTCCCGCTCTCTCCCACACCACCTCACCCCATCTCTCTCGTCCGCGTCGGGCCTCTCCTTCCTTCTCCCCCTTGATGGAGTGGGATTTCTTGCACGGTGCGTAGAGACTGAAAGTTGCTCGTTTCAAAATGATGTCGAAGTTTATGTATGGTATCGGCTTCATAATGCCTCCATTATGCATTTTTTCCGCCATCCATCAGTGCGCTGGGGCTGCAGGAATACCTCCTTAATGGGTCAGTGATGAAAAAAAAGACACACGGGAAATTTTCTCTCTACAGTTCTTCTATATCGTTACGAGGCGACACTTTCCCTTTTTAATATTTTTAGTTATATCTCAGCCTGTTAGTCGCCGTAATCGTGCGTATGCAGGGTAGCAGCGGCGATCGTAACTCAATTGGAATGCCTTTCCGCGTTAATATACGCGTTCCACTTACCCTCCACGGATATATAATTTCCAGCGGCATGTAAGGCATTAAGATCTCAAGAATTGAGTCACTTTGAGGAGTTAATTACTTATTTCGCTCATGAGAAAGAGAGAAATTGCTAGCAAATGAGGAGGAAACGCTTTAACATCGAGGAAAACGATAATTTCCCCAAATGTATCCATTTCCTTGTTATTGCCTTATTATTCAAAGAGAACCTGGCGCTCTTTCGCGGCTCGTTAAGCGCTTAAAACTTGGTTGAGCCTTCTCTTTGGGCGCCTGGTGAGTTAAAGACGGCGGCATTTAAAAGCGTATCATCATGACTTTTAAATTTTGGTCATTTTTAATTACCTCTTCGTTAATGCATGTGGGCAGTGAAAATATCAGGTGCTCGTAATCTTACTTCTGCCTCGTAATTTTTCGAAGGAATTCTAAAGATACATGCTGGACAGGTTTATTCACCTGTGCCTATAAATAATGGTGAACTACGCCATCACCGCCAAACTGCGTTTTCACGACGAATATATAAAAATCTCATACTGCAGATTTAATGCTTTGGCTGTGAAAACTTAACTCACAATTAATATGTTAAAATTTTAACTATTTATTTTAGTAACATTCAGTAAAATATTAGCTAATCGGTTATTGTACATACTTGGACTTTTGGTTCAGATCAATTGTACGAATTTATAATTTAGTATTTGAGAACATTAATTTGCTGATTTGTATGCATTACAGACAGAATTAAGTGAACATATATGCACCTATTGCTTTTGGATATAAAAGACGCAGCTTGGCTTTTATTTTATTCCATACTCGGCGTAGTAATTTCAATTTGAGGTGCATCTTCTATTACAGATCTATGTACTTACTAAATTTTGCATCCGAAAAAACTTTCCTCATTTCTTTAAAACTTTCGTAATCTTCTTTCATCGCTCCCCTCCCGTACTTCTTTTTGGGCTTTCCTACATTCTTAATCTCCCTGATAGGCACATCACCGTGTAGAATTTCTAATATTTATAAACAAGGGCTAATACAACCTTTTATTTTATGTGATTACGACTAAATGACCCGATAGTGTGCATTTTTTTGCCCTAATTTGCAAAAATATACCACACGCGTCATTCCAACCTTCTGCTTCGAACTTTTCTCGTTTAAGGGAGGAATTCTTCGGAGAACTCGTTGCCTTTTCCGTGGCCGTTATCTTTTATTTCTTCCATCGGTTCACTTCTGTTCAGCACTCGTGCGCACAATTTTTTCTTCTACCACGTGAAAATCCTTCCATTTGGAAAAGATGTTTTACTGCTCCGACGGTCACATGTACGTTGCAAACGTGACTTTTCGTGCAGCCATTTATGTATTGAAGAGGATCGTCCAGGTAGCGCCGTGGCAGAGGTAGATATACACAAAGGGACATTACCTGTAGAGAAATGATACGACAGCAGGAAAGATAAGAGGCAGGGAGTACAGAGGAGTCCGTTGATGCCTGCGCACCGACGGAGCGCGGCTGGCGGGGCATCCGGGGCCAAGAGGGATGGAAGCCCAACCGGGTGGAGGTGAGAAGAAGGCGGCGGTCGGGGAGAAGGTTACGGAAGGACCGGCAGGCTGAGGGGGTGTTCGGGGAGACGCTAGGGGGACAGGGAGAAGGATGGTGGACCTGAGGAACGAAGGAGGGAGGAGAGTAAAGGGGGAAGGGCTGGAGAGGAGAGACGGGAACCCTAACGCGTGACATCCGGAAAAGACTAAATTAACGAAGGGAGGGGGTCGTCTGGGTGAGGGAGGAAGACGCGAGACGGACTTAAACGGACAGAAAGTCGGTCCAGAAATAAAGAGAAGAGGTCGAGGGAGGTGGTCTCTCCCTTCTGGACTCGGGCACGGGGGAAGGAGGGGAACAAAAAGGGAAGGGCGTCGGCGGGAGAGGGTGAAGATGGGGGGAGGGGGAGGAAGGAAGGAAGGAGGGGTAGTGTGGCCCCGGAGGAATAGATTAGGAAGGAGGAGGGGGAGGAAGTTGGGGGTGGTATATTTTAAGAAAAAGAGGGATTGGAGTGGTAAGGAGCGGCGTGCACAATGAGAAGGGCTACCAAGAGGGACAAAAGGGTCGAGAGCCCTCGGGGCGCTCCTTTTAGGTCGTCATGCACAGAATTATTTTCCTTGGATTTGCTGTGATTTGGTGTAATCCAAAAGGTAAAGAAGAGGGAGCCTGGCGCGGAGGTTGATGTTGTTGAAGTGGATTGTTGGTGCCGCTGTCTTTCATTTTTAGGATTCAGCAGAGAAATAATGGAGAAATATGGAATGAACCTTAAAAGACCTACTTGGACCTTGTCCATCTTACCTCCTTTTTCTCCTTTCGTAGAGCTCTTTGTGATTAAATATTTGTATTATGAGATTACATCATGAAATAACGTTATTATTTGATCAAAACCCATAGTACAAGTTTATGTTCCCGATTCAACATTCTTTTAATTAAAAATGTATGGCTTCTCCAACGAAGATTTTTTAAATGTTGAGTGTTGTTGGAGAACCTTAAATTTGATCTTCTATCTGCTCTCAAAGTCTTTAACAGATCTGCTGTGTAGTCATAGATTTTTTATCACAATTTGATTAACAAATTTGACAATTAAATTTTTGAAAAAGTGAAAAAGAAGAACCTGATCGCGCAATTGATTTTATTCGAAAGCTAATATTTTCTTTCGAATATAGCTAATCAAACAGCGTACGGTTCGACATAATATATTTAAGGACCCGATTTGGTGAAAGAAGGGCAGCCAGAACCAGCTAGGCTGTGGCCGTCTAAAAGTAATGTTGGGTCATTTTACAAAGTTTTTGTAGTTTGTTTATCTTCGTGGCATCTTCTTCCTGAGAAGCATCTTATTTCATGAAAAATGATTTTCCGTATGGGGTCAAATAGCGTCTATTCCAGTTGGAGCCACTCCCCCTTTTTTTGGAACACTTCCAAGAGAATGAGCGACAAGTCTTTCGGGGATCCTCGTCTTCTTTTTCTAAAATTAAAATGGACCAATAGTTTCATGCATTACTTAAAGGTCATCTGAGGAGAAAATCATTTATTGATGCATTCCACGGATTCGTTCCACAAGCCTTGTTACACGAATAAAATTTAATTCATTTGATGAAATATTTGATTAAAATATTTTAAACCTACATTTTATATCATCATCAAGTTCACGTTCCACGCCTTCATTGAAGCGTGGTATTATAAATATATCCTGAACTCGCACTGTACTTTCTCCACCAATGAAACCACTCATGAAGCTACTTAAAGAAAGAGCCTCTACTATCATACCTTTGTCACTGTGACCAAAGACGTAACTTACTGCTACCGGCCATTCGTCGTCATCTCACCTTTTTAATTCCGTTGTTTTGAAGAGAACCCGAATATTGATAGAATTAAGTGATAACGCACGCCCGGTTTTCCTCTTTTGCGTGTCCCTCATTGTTTTTTGCCACCTCTTCTCCTATCAGGCGCCGAGACCTCATGCCTTCCGCCCACTACCCGCCCCATGAACACACTCATTATGGATCCATCAGGATCGGAAGCTTTACTCATCCTTAAGCATCTCCTTCCTTTCGTCTGCCTCGTTCTCCCCATTTTTTTGTTTTACCTACCCATCCCCGTCCTCAAAACACTCCCTCTGCCACCCTTCAGACACCCCTTTGGTTCAGATGAGTCAGAGACTGTTTCCCCTCAACCATTTCTTTCCATGCTGCCTTTCTCTCTGCCTTCTCTCATCTTCCTTCCTTAAAATCACACAGCCATCGAGACTCATGCCTTTCCCTTAACCCTCAAACTTCATGGTTGCCCATACGACGACATCTTGATCAGTTCTACTTTTAGTGTCCGAGATTATTATCTCCCATCCATTGTCAAACGAAGTTTAGGGCTGAAAAAAGGAGAAGGGGTGGAAGAAGAGTAGAAAATATGTATAACAGATGTACTTCGCTCCTCCGCGTTTTATAATATTTCTCTTAGTTCATTTCCGTTTTTGCCGCCTGAGGATATGAGATCAAGTTGGCCCCCAAAATAATTGGCGAACCTCGTGCGCAGGGGTTATTATTTTTAATTTGCTTAACTTCAGGACGTCAGGCGCGTGAAAAGCGGTCCTTTCTTTTCCTATCGTCCCTGGGAAGATCTAGTTTTGACTGTTTTTCGCGTGCGGAGATTGAATCTCTGTACAGGGAAAAGATGAAGATTCCGTAGCTTTCTAGTGGCGAGGGAAACAAGAAACCAGGAAGATGGAGAAAGAGAGGAGACCCAGGTCAATGGTGCGACCAGTACGGGAATGCCTTCAATGTATTTCCGTTGCACGTTTTTCAGCAGTGGTCTCAATCTAGGCGCTTAACTGCAGCGGCCATCTTTTGTTCTCGGTATTTAATGGCACGAAATGGATTAATTTATTTTTCGGCTACCAAATTACGCTTTCCACCTCCGGTAGGTCCACTTCTGATAATGATGAGAATTCTGCGCCATAATTGGACATCGGTATTGTTTGCCCTTTTTTGTTTGATTGAGGACATGGAAGCATTATTCCTCGGCTTGTTTGCGCTGTGGGTCACGTTTCTCGCAGATCTCTCGCGGCCAAGAGATCGTGAACATCGATAAACATCTTATGTTCCTTATGTGAGAATACAATCTCATAGGAAGCTTTCCTTAAATTTTTAATTCCCTACAAAAATATGCACTATCGTTAAGCTTTTAATATTGCTTTCAGACCGCATTTATTATCACAGGGAGTAGACCTTAATTTGTTCAATTTGAGCATAATCACTCGTTATCAGGAGTTGAGTGAAGCTTTCGGACCCGGGCTAATTTCATGTTCAACAATCATGGCGTAGCCTTCCTTCCACGATTCAGCCTTGGTTTGCGCTAGGAACTTAACAACCGGACTCAGATGACATTTGTATACCGCATTCATGGACGTGAAAGTGCATCAACTTACCATTGGCCGTGGCATCTACGGATCCTGTTTTTCAAGCAAGACCTTTCGTGAGCGGATCGATACGGTCGACTTTATTAATTTCTTCACATTTCTGTGACCTGTAATGCTCCGGAGAATTGCGCATACCAGATAATACTTTCGTACTGCAACCCCTCGCACCCCCAAGTCCCCAGCAGTTCTCACCACCCTAGTGTCTTCCTTTCGTTGTTTATTCCACGATACCGACCCTCTCCATTTATCGGAATGGCCTGGTAGCTCTCTCTCGGTATCCTACCGACTCACTTCATCACACTTCGCCCTGGATATCCTGGAGTAAAGGGAGACGGGAAGGAGAGAGATTGGGGAAGGCGAGGAGGAGAATTTTTATGGAGGGAGCAGCGTTTGGGGAGGAGGAGGTAGGACTAGGGTGGGGGGGAGGGGAGCAAGAGGATGGAATGGGGCATTTCTATGAGAATGCCCCATCCAGATGGCAAGGAGACGTCTCTCTGTGGGGGAATGGCGCATGGGGGCGGGTGCAGGAGGGACGGGAGAGTTGGGGAAGACAGGAATCCCTTCGGGATCGGGAGGGAGAGAAGGAAATCCGTTTAGTGCCGCTGCGCAACAAAGGGAGTCCTCTCTCTCTCAAAACATTCATAATGACAGCGAAGGACGTGAAAAGGAGTGAATCAAGTAGAGGGGTAGGCATGGATGCAGCTCATTAGCCGTCGTATTACTGGACATTATTTTATTCATTTTTTGCCAATCCGGAAAGATCTTGATGGGTTTTCATTACATCGCACGTAAATCGATAGGCAAAGGTTGTGCCCGCAGTTACAAATAGCCCATCTCCGTGAGTTCTCAAGATATGCACATCCGATAAGAACCTTTGAGAGAAGCAATAGGGATATTGAAAAGAAAACGCGGATCTTAGACGCTGCACCATATGCATTATGCATGCCTAGTCTGCGTGTGAGTGCATTGAAGTCCGATGTTAGAATAAGTTATTATCTTTCCCCCCTTCCTTTCTAACTGAATAGAATGCCCTTTCCCAGAATTCAACGTTGATATTCATTCCCCCGCATTAGACGCGTTATTTGTTCAACTTCTGGTCTCGAATTTATCGACACAATTTTCAAGCTCTCGGGCTCTCGCTTAAACAGCCACACTTGCACGTGGGCGCATGGTAATTCAACGGAAAAATTTCACGCCTCCGAGGCCTCGATACATTTCAAACTCCGGTGCGAGAATTTCCTTTGGGACTCCGTGGGGGATCGCTGTCTCACCAGCAGCGCTTCGAGTGTTTCAAGTAGGTGCGGGCGGTGTGGGAGATGGTCTGCTCGGTGAGAGTGACCAGTTTTTTAAGGGCGAGTGGAGGTGGCCGTGGGAAGGGAAGCAATAGCCGGGAGGAGGTGGATGAGATTTATAGTGGACCCTTACGCCGATCGCCGTGAGGCGGCAGTCACGCACGTGCAATTCGGCTAATTAGTGGAGCGGGGAGGTCGGGGATAGAGAAGATGGAGCGCGGAGGGAATGAACGGGGGTGTACGTACACATTGCGGGCGTACAGTGTCACGCCATGAGGTATGGCTCGCGGCTAGTCTTGCCTTCATATATGCGCGCGGTCTGCGTGGATGTGGGAGGTTGATTCGGACAAGAGCGGGGAGGGGACGAGGGTAGCTCTCACGTGCAGTGGCCAACGAAGATGAAGTGGAGTAGAGATTAAGACCCGCCGCGAGGAAAATGATAGTCATCCCTGTGATCATTACGGCGGTGGCCACTTCATTGCGGCCATAATTGTGGATATTTAACGGCGGTCATTTCTCACGGCAGAGCATTTAACTCGGTGGCTTTAAGAGGTTTCAACTGTTAAGCCGAACGTTCTCAAGACGCAGTGTTTCATGTTGGTTTCATTTCGGGAGAGAATTTTCGCCAACAGGCATATATAAGCAATTAAACGGATCCCGTGAAATTGGTTTGTATTTCTGTGGCAACGAATAAATCATTCCATGCTCTATTTCTTGACTCTGAAGTACCCGCACGTCTCTCACTTTCCTTTAATATCCTTAAATATCTCCACTTGAAGGATTTTTATCTCCATTTATTTATTTTATATTCTCCTCAATTTATTTTAGCCTTTTTACAGGTCTAGTCATATTTAGTTTGAGCAAAGAACAAAATAATCTTATATCTAATCTTACCTGGACTTCATAATTGCTACAATTGCTACAATTTCATCCGTTGATTTCGTAGAAAAAGCAAAAAAAATTTTGAATATGCTCAATTTTTTTATTTCTTATATTTTTTTTATCACAGATAATTCATTCTTAGAAAATTTTATTCCATCATAACCTGGAAATGCCCTTCAGTCATTGTGTTTTTCATCATTGGGTGGAAATATTTAGCACTATTTTTCTTCCATCTACGAAGCAATACTTCCTCGTCCTTTTGGAAAATATTTTACTGGAGTAAGTATTTTCGTAAAGCTCGTGTTTTTGTTGATCTCCAGCGAAAGAAATTAACCAAGATCTTGAAAAATTCTATGCATAAGAGGCTATTGGTTTGGAGAGTAACTGCTCCGACAGAGGTTTCCTATGTCCTATAAAATGAATCAGTTGCTGCTTGCTTTCGCTTAAAATAATTACACACAGATTAATTTAAAATGGAGGTCTACATTCCTATTTTTAAATGTCCAATTGTAGTGCATTAGGGAGCATTGCTGTTTGCTTCTGTATCTGACTCAGCGGTCATTATGATCTTAATGCCTTGTTTTGGTAGCAATGGTAGGTCTGTAGATATCTCCACATAGTTGCCACGCAAGCCCTTCGTTTTCAATCACCTCTTCGCACATTTCTTTTCGTGTTGCGTTGCATCCCACCGTTCATGAGATTCACTGAATAATCTTTGTGGGAAAATCACGTTCGTGCTCCATGAACATCGCCACCGTTCACGGCCCGTAAATTGCGCTTCGGTCGGTCGGCGCATCCTGTCCTCATTTCTCTTGGCAGCTCCCGTGTTCCGCGCCATGGCAATGAATTCGAATTATACCTAGATAGAGAATGCCTTAATGCTTACTTGTTAAGTTTATAATAAGCCCTTTCTTGCATCAGCCTTATATTTCTTGTGAATGAAAAGGAAAGTTTTTATTGTAACTATGTTTGTGAGTTAATAAGACTTCGTATGTACTCATAATTATGCATGTTTTCCTGCGAAAGTATTTGTAATTATAAGTATTGGCTGATGTTATTGTCAGGTATCAACAATGTAATGTAGAATTCGCTCACGCAGTATATTTTAGCAACTTTTCCTTCCTTTTATCGCCGATATTTAACGCATCACCACACTATTTTTCTTACTGAACGTTCATCGAAGCGTTGCCCTTTTGAAGGACTCGAGTCAAATTCACCTTCATCGTACTCTTTTTACTACCACTGAATTTCATGTTTCCGGAAGCTGAAATATTTTGTCTTTTCTTTCCCGAAATATGTGGTCCCGTTCCTTTCCGTTCATCATCCCCTCCGGTCCTCGACGATTTCCTCTTATTTTTCCATTTCATCCCGTGCTTTTTTTTTACAACCCCATTGCCACCCATCCCCACCCATTTATCCGAGCCGCTTCGTCCTTTCATCCGCCGACCCCTTCCTTCTTTCCACACATGCCTAACCCTTTCCCCGCCGAAACATCCCTCCCTTGATAGGCGCTAATGATCACTGTCACTGCGCCGACTACCGACTGCTGGTCGGCGCGGCCGCAAAAGGGAGTTCTGGGATGTTGAGGAAATTGGGCATCCAAGAAACTCGATAGGAATGATACGAGGGGGCATTCGCACGGTGGAGAGTAGGGGTTTGGAGGTCAGGATGGTAGAATGTAGTAAGGGAATGATTGCTGGTGGTCAGATGGGATGGAAGGAGAGGGGTTTTGAGACAGTAGGAACGAACGGAAAATACTGAGATGAGCCCAGGGTTTTTGATTATTCTCAAGCCTTTTAAGTTCTTGTCCAATACTCTCCTCTTTTATATTTTATTTATGCTGGTAACACTGATACATTCTTTAGAAATTTTATTTACTTAAATTTATTTCCTTTCAAATCCAGCCTCTCGTTTTCAGTTGGTATCAATGATCCCAGAGGTACGAAGAGATCAAATTGGCAACATGTTCTAAAAGGTATATGGTATATTATTTACCATTCTTCGATCGCACGAATTTCATCTGTGGTTACATAAGGAATTAAGAGCTGAAATCAAATAGTACATACAAGGACCAACATGTTCTTAAATCACATGAAGAATGTAGCTACATAGCATAAAGAATTCCGCTTCGATTATTTTTTTAACATACACGCGGAAAAATATGTCGTGGATATAAATCTTATTTGTAACTGTATTTTACCGTCTTTGGCATTGATTCATCCGAGGAATTCGGCAACGTGAGGCCCGGACCGAAGCGTCACAACATTCTAATCATCCTCCGTCCAAAGCCCAGCCATCTGATCCCCCGTGGGCGCCTGAAACAAACCCCTCTCCTCCCCCCCGGCCCCGCCCCCGTCTCACGAAGCCAACCATGCCCCGCGGTGGAATGCCCACTGCCCAGTCTTCCTCCGCACAGCCCCCTCCCACTCCATACCCCTCAAGGTCGCCGGCAACTTCATTCCACTCTTCCAGGCCAATTTCTTATGCTTAGCTCGCCTGAATTTTTTCGTGCTCCTTCCTGCTCGTTCGAATCCGGTGAAGCTCACTTCTTTTAAAGAGTTCCGTAACCTTTCTTTTAGGCGTCTCTTTTCGGACTTTTATTCCATGCACCCCTCCCATTTCCCTCTCTTGTTCCGACTTCCTCACCCTCTTCTCCTTCTCATGCTCCCCGCCTTGCCTCACCTGGCAGCTTTCTTCCTCGCCCATCTCTAAAGACTTACTACACGCGCCTCTGCCTTTTTTTTTTGTTGGGCTTCTTATATTATCCAGTTTTGCTGGAAGGTCTACTGTCGGATTTCCTTACAATTCTCTCAAACTCTTTTCAGTTACCTCATCGAAAATCGGATCATAGTCCTCAAGGCATAATTTTCCATCGAGAATTACGAGCAGTGGTTTGCATTTTTCAAGAATAACTTTTAATTGATGTAATAATTCTTGAAGGAATATCTTATAGCTTCAGTCTCACTTACAATGCAAATAAAATGCCACTGGCTTGTTTTGAAGTCATGCTTTAGGTCTATTTTACCATCAATTGCAAGAGTCGTTAATTATAATCGTGTATTTAAACTCTTTCATTTTTAAACGCAATTATCCCATTATTATTTTAAAGAGTAATCGAAACCCAATTTTCTGTATGAAACATCATAATCGCTATCATTTTCGCATTTCTGTTATTGATTTAAGCCGTTATAATACATAATTTGCGACCGAAACCAATTAAATTCGCATATAATGAATATATATATACCTATACATATAATTTAATATTTTGTGGTTCAATAAATCTCCGTGTCTCGATTATATCAAAGTTAGTGTAGAATTAATTGGAATGATCATATGATAGAAATCCTCCCTTAATCGTGCTAATGTGGTTACATTTTAACAATTCGTAATTCTAATTACTTAGTGAATTATCAAAGAAACTTTCGTTTCTATACTTTTAATGTTCACACCTGTACTTAACAAAATGTATTTTGGGTTGGTTTCCTAAGGTTGTCCAAGTGCTACTCTGGAATTTTGTCAGGTAAATTTTACTGAAAGGATTGATCATTAAAATTCTCTTTTTATGATAAAATCTTGACCTTCAATGGAGTTTTAAGGATGAAGTTGGGATACACTGGAACTAAGATTGAATCCTCATCGTTTGATACAGTTTAATACAGATAGAGCTACATTTAACAACTTTTTGAAAGAAGCATTAACTTTCAAAATCGCATTAAAAACTGCCACCGCATTAACTAGAGCTAGCCATAGAAAAAGGAATGAGGAAGGGAGCGACAACGATTAAGCTTCATGGAGGTAGGATGGTATGAGGAGTGGGAGGTTTAAGTATATTGCATTTTGGGTGGACATTCTCGCTTTTTGCAGTACCTCAAGCCCGAATAAAATATCTCGCAATTTCCCTTCCCCCTCGTCATTGTGCCTCAAGCAGAAATATATATGCACGAGCATGGAATCGACCCTTCCCCAGCATTAACCTCAGCCATCCACTTCACTCACCCTCCTCCCTTCATCCGAAAAACCCTCGCGACCTCATTCATTATCTCCTCGTTTTCGCGTCCAATTTTTCATCGCCACGTTATTTTTCACCGCATGGCCGAGCCCGGAGAGTCGCACGCAATTTTTATAATACTCCACGCTCCCTCGTTTTCTTGCTTTCCAACAATCAGTGGGGAGACCCTCAACCTTTCTCTCCCTCACCCCGACACTCCGTTGTCTGCTCCTCTTTCTTTATTTGTAGTCACCTTCCTCACTCACTCACAGGAGTGTCTTTCTTCCCCCCTCAGCACCTCGGCTCGCCTTCCGTCTCGGGGGTGGAATGAAAAGGGCGCTACGGATGAGAACGGATTTTAATATCTCGACCCTTTGTGGCGCGTTTTGTGCTGTTAAAAGAAGAGGGGGTTGTCCGGGGATTGTTTGCTGGCGGTTAAAATAAAAAATACACCTCTTTTTCTCTCTCTCTCTCTCGTGCTCGCACCAGCACACATACACGAACGCGGACACATTCACAAAATCCTCGACCTAGCACTCGAGGAGCCATTTCACTCGATGAGTTTTCAGAGCCAGCTAGTGTTGGGATCCTTTTTTTATCACTGTCATTATTTTGGAGGAAATTGACATAGTTCATAGGGTAGCGTCGGGACAGCCCATAAGCATGTGCATTCGTAGGACAACCTTGGCCCTCTACGTCCGTGACAACCAGCGGAAAATTCTTGAGCAACATTTTGCTAAAATTATTTTTTGTCCTTTGGTTTTGTTTAAGGCTTTATGAAGTTCTTACTTTAGTTCCTTCTTAGTTACATGATAGAAAAGTTATTTGTCTTATTTACATGGCTGCTTTCTCAGGTTTCCCTACGTGTCCTACCATGCAATCATGAAAATAGATAGTTGTAATGTAAATCCCATATGCTAACACAGTGCTGTGACTTCTGTCACGTCATATCCCTGCACTGCACCGCCAATTTTTCATAGGTTTGGTACATTTCTCGCATTCTGCAGTAGCTACTCAAGCATTGGTATCTGAATTGCCCAAAAATGTTTCAATAATCCAGAAGAACCACAATTGTTGTATTTCGGACTTGTTCCTCGACACGTACTCAGTGTTTCACGGTGTTTGGCATATATATGATTTTTCTTTTAAGCTATGGCATTTAAATGTTTTAATACTTTTTCGGAAAACCTATAGGCGGCCTTAATTTTTTATCGTATACATGCTGGAGAGTAGGCAGTGGAACTCCTTTTAGGAAAAATCTCTCGAATTGATGTTTTTATGCAAAAATTTCTCATTGTTATTCACGATCGCAAATGCAACTACATTAAGATACTATCAGTGTTGATGTATTTCTTCCCCGTCAGGACGGTTTATGGATGACGTTTAGTGCAGTATTGATCCAATTCCGTAGTTAGGGAACAGCGCCTTTCTATTGGTGCTCAAACGTCTACTCCTCGAGGTCGTTGGCATATTTTTACGGTTAACTAAACGAGTCTTGAATGAGAATGTGGGAGAATGGCTTCCACGGTAAGCTCCCGCTTCTCCCTTAGAGCCTCGGGGGTAATGGTAATGAACGGACGCTACTTAGGCCTGCAGAATAAAAGTGAGGAAATGAGGGCATTAAAATTAAAAAGCTTAGATGGGTTAAAAGCATGTTGATTGCCCATGTCCAATGTGGGAGAGTAGGAAATGATTTTGGTCGAGCTTAAAATGAGAAATTCTGGTGAGAGGTTTATATATAATTTAATAATACTTCTAAATAATAGGTATTATATTTTTTACGTTAATATTTGATCACATGAATTTGATGCTATTTTCAACTTGAGCTGAGTAACATTTTTATTTGCATTGGTAATTGAACGATAACTTGAGAGAAATTAACTTTTCGTTTTTAGTCATAAAACGTCACTACCTGAAAAAAATCAATATTGTTTGAGTCGATCAAGTTAATTCACGAAAATTCCTCCTATTCTTTTTTAATCTATTGTGAAATGCATGTATGAGCTCTAATATTGTGAAATCAGCCAATCCTCTCTTTGCATTTGCGAGTAGCTCTTGAATTTTCTGAAAATGATAAAAGGTTACCTTAAAACATCTATGGTTTTTAGAGTGCTCTAATCCTGAAGGCGGTCCACAAACAAAAAGCAGCAGTGATAACATGTGTGTTCATCGCGTTTCCGGACCTTTCCGCTTTCATGCATTTTTCACAATATCTTGCTATGAATGGTTGAATGTCCAAGCTTCGTTTAAAGACCCTGCGGAGAGTGGTCAGAAGAGGAGCCCCGTTTAAATGCGTGCGTTGAGGATTCTCAACCCTTTCCTTTATATGTCTACTCTTACCTTTCATCATTTGTTTGCTGAGATGACAGGTATCCCTGAGGGCTAAGCGCGGTTTCGTGTTCCCTTCCGTTTTCATGGTCAGCGTGGGGTCGCAGGATTGACTGACCCCTCACTAGCTTTCTTAGAGGGCCACACTGTTGGTCACCGCCCTCGCAAGTGTTTCCCACGGTCCAATAGGTCCGTTCTCATTTATTTATTTTAACTTCTGCCGCGTAGCCGAGATTTGCGATTTCGGGAAATTTTCTGGACCAGACCGTGAGAAAAAGGAAAGTGTTTATGCTAGAGGAACGGGTTGATGCAGGTGGAGGCTGTAGGTAGGGAATGCTCCTTTCCGTGGGACATTCTGACCGGTGTCCGGGTTTTCGGCGACGGAGAGAACTTAAGATTTTCTGCAGTGGCCGGTTTTTCGGAGTTTCTTTGACAAGTGTCACAAAAGGTATTCGGAAGCGTGGGACCCAGATTAGACCGTCCCAGGCAGTGCTTGGCTCTTTCCACTTCTTTGATTTCTTGAATGGTTCGACACTCTCTTCTCGTTAGAAGTTGAAATGTTTTAGCAGTTAAATTGGATTAAAAGTGGCCTTTATTCATGCACACGGTTGTCTTTTAGCAATCCATTTATTATCATAATACATCGGTTTAACGATGAAGATATAGGAATAGTATTACATTTTCGACTTTAGTATTTACATGGAGGGGAAAGAAATTTCTATTTTGAAAATAGAACGATACCTTTTCATGTACCTCGGAGTTTCTCAATTGTCCTTAATACGTGTACTTTTTTGTTTTTGAATTTTCATTAAATTAATCGAAAAAACAGTCGATTAGTTTACGGGGAATAAGTTACTGAAAACATGCCATTGCTGCTGTTTTTCAGTGAGTGCCTGAGTGAGTGAGTTAAAGCTGACACAATAATAATTTTTCAGTTCTATTGAGGATAGATGCATAAAACTCTTCCAGCATTTATTTCATGGTATAATGAATCGAGTACGAAAAACTGTTCCAACTCCAGTTGCTTAGTCATTTTTGCCAGTTTTCTCATCTCACCGCTATCATCTTTGTGTTATTTTCGTCGTGTTCTAAAACACGTATTGATAATCCCGGAACTTCCCACGCACCCCGACTACCTTCGCCACCCTCCTCCCAGGAGAGCACCTCGCGAATGCAGCAGTAGCGTCTTCTCTGCATGTTCTCAGGAGAAACAAAAAGGGCTAAGATTCCGTCACTCACCGCCTAACTGGTAGCGGTTTCACCCTCTCAATAACACGCGTTTTTATCTTCGTTCTTGGTCTCCGTCGGCGGCTGTTTTCTCTGCGATTGCCTCGTAACGCCTTCCGTCGCGAGGCCTCCATCTCCGTCCCCTCCCTCTCCTCCACCCTCCTACCCGTGCATTCCCCGGCCCATTTAATTCCCCACTGCCTCCGCCTCCCCGACCATGTGTCCCTCACCCCCATCCTTCCGGATCTCCGTTTCGGGAGAGGTGGACCACACTTCACTATCGGACCGTGGGAATGGCGAGGCCGGCTCTTGACTGACCGATCCCACAAAACCGCTTCACATCACTTTTCTTCCTCGGAGTCCGCCCACCCCGCGTCGGAAGGCTTCGTAGGTGAAAGAGAGATGGGGAACTGACGTATGGCACGTAGGAAAAATTCGTGGTGGATGAGAGGGAGGGGGGTAAGACGATAAGTATTTTGTGACTGGTTTCAAACTCCGTTTATTTATTTTAGTGGGACGTGGGATGGTAGTATCACATTTAAAATGCAAATTTCGGATATACTAAGTAACCTGCTGTCAATTCCTCTTTCGTAGCCTCTATTTCAGCTGATGGTCTGGAGTTCTTATAAATACCGCTAGAAATGACCTCTTAGCTCGGTGAAAATTTTATCTTCTGCTGAGCTATTAACTTGAAATGTATTTTGAATAACCTCGGATTGTTGATGGCCTGCATGTTGAGTTTGCAGGCAATATATGGATAATTTGTTTACTTTAGATCAGATAGCACAGCATAGGGGTCGACTAGCGAGGAAAAATTGCATGTTTTTAGTGAACACTTAAGTGTGAATTTGCGTGGATCACTATTGAGAATACTATTGAATCTAATCCGTCACATATAGTAATGGCTTGCTTGAGTAAACTGCCTGCGTTTTATCACTTGTTTGTCTGTGATAATATTAGATTCGTCTTTGTTGTATTCAGTGATTTTGGAAATTACTACGTTATTCTCATCGAATGAAGATATTCGTGGATGTTTTCAGTAGCAGTTTCTCACGTGTTATTTTTCAAGAGAGTTCTCCACTCTCCTCTATTTATTAAGTTTTTTTCGGTGATGTGTTCTTTCTTGAAACCCTGATCAATCAATTGAGGAGACTCGAATTGATTACATTATTTGTGGCGAAGTATACTTTCACTCTACTCGTCATTCATTCGAGATTTACGTCTTCAAGACAAAAACACATGCTCCACTCGTTGCTCTCCCTCACTCCATTGCTCTCCCTCACTCCATTGCTATCCCCACGCTACCTACCTCCAGATTCAAAGAAATCAGGTCCTTTCCTGGGCGTTGGCGGAACATGCCGGCCACTGGTCTGGCTGATTGACGTGTTTACCTGTCCGACCCCCTTCCACCCTCGGCGGAGAAGGTGGAACGGAGGCGGGGGAGTGGGCGTAGGTGGGGAAGCCGAGGGAAAGAGGTGGGGGAAACGGTTGAGTTGGGCGCGGGGGTGAGGACCTCTTCCGCCCCCGGTCGGTCTAAAGGGGTTCCTCCGGATGGGCAAGATGAAGAATGGTCCGGAAGCCGCGCATCCGAATCCGAAGAAGAGACGGTCTCGGTGGCCATTCTCCGAGCGTCGCACCATGAAGGGTGGAAAAAAATCCGCTGCCCGCACCAGATGTCGCCGTCCGAACGTGCCATTTTTTAACACCCGTGAAGCCGATGATTCCGGGCAATAAAAGGGGGTTCCAGCGTTTGTCGCTCCGCGGTGATGAAATTCCTCGGCACGCGGCTACGGGAACCGATCGATTGGCTGAAAAATTAAATTCATTTTTCCCTTCCTCCACATTCAACTTCTCACTCTTTCTCTCTTTATTCCTCTCTCCCTCCCCCCTACCTCCCGATTCCAGCGGTAGCGTGCGATTTGGTGGCCCCGTTTCTAGAAGTCATTCTCCGAAAATGTTGGACGGCGTGTATTGAACGTGGGTGGTTACGGGGACCACAGGTGAGGTAGAGTGCCGGGGAGTGGGACGTGGAAGCGAGTGTACAAGCAGCGGAACGGGGTGGAGGTGGAAGGTTTCGGTTCGTTGGACTGGTGCGAGGGTGGCCAGGTTTGTGACCGAAGGGTACGCCGGAATGTTTCTCCAAGGGAGTTAAGTATTGCGGGGCGGGAATGGATGTCAGAGGTGAGGGGCCGGAGAGGAGGGGAGGGGAAAGGTTTCGTTCCAGAAAGGTGTAAGGAGGCGGGGGGTCTTCGGGTAGTGAAAGGGCTCGGACGCGATGCTTAATGGTGGGAAGACCTTTTAGAAGGACCTCGATGGACTTCTCCGCGGATGGACAGCCTGTTCCAACCGTACGTGGGAGGATGTTTTTGGGTTGCACACGGATCCGTCCCGGAGGGCGGTACAGGGAGGATGCAGAGGGTGGCGAGAGAGAGGATGGGATGAGGGAAGAGCAGACTTGATCCGCTCGGGGGAAAAAGGTATCCTGCGAATCAGTGGAGCTTTTCAGTTCGGCTTCGGACGGTATGGCGTGACGTTGTCCTGCGAAACGGATAAAGTGGTCGTGAGATCTCAACGGGAAAATTTCATCGTCCGTCAGGTTCTCTGTTGACCTAAGATCTTCCGCTCTAGTGTGTCCTACTGTAAGAGTTTTATCGTGAGGGCTCGGTGTATTACGTGTGATACGTGTTGTGCTCCCTCAATAATTATCTGCCGGATGTGCGAAGTGTGACTATCAGATGTGGGCTCTATCCTGAATATCGGTTCAGCTGGCGGCCACATGAGGTCTCCGGTGTCGTTTGAATGTGAGTATTGTATCTTCCCAGAAAGTGGTAGTCTTAAATTCGCTAGAAAATTCATGGTATTGTTAACTTTGAAGTCGCAAACATACTAAAATGCTCATGGATGCTAGCTTTTCCGTGTTTGCCACAACTTATACTCCATCAACATTCTTTAGATTCTCCGCATTGAATCTTGGCGGAACAAAAGACGTGGGAAATCGCGGAAGGCAATTGCAGAAATATCTTTTGGATTAAAGTAGCAGTTTTTTGTTATGGCTGGTACCTGACGTAAGCACGCGAAAAAATCCTCCTCTTTAATGTGCTCAATTGAGGACGATGTAGCTCTCAAAGGGGCCTCGATTCGTCCGTGACATTTGATTTTCACTTTTTTATATCACTCACTGAAATAGCAGCACGTACTTCGAATCCAGAAAATCCCTTCTTTTAATGATTCGTCCTTGCGGCCATGCAACCCGTCAACTCTTCCCCTCCACTCCTTTCCTCTCGACTCCTCCTCATCACCCCTACAGCTCCTTGCTCCTTGTCCTACCTCACTCCAGTAAATTCAATCCCTCCCTTACCCCTTAGATTAAATCCTGCTTCTTCGTGTGTGCTTTTAGTTTCACCTTCATTTTCTTCGCTTTACGGACTTGTCCAAGGAAAAAGTTTTTAACATTCTGTTTTAACTATTACTGTTAAGTAACAAATCTTTTTTCCCCTTGCATCGAAGATTCGTTATTGATGGCCAACGGTATTTAATTGGTGTTGCACTCTTTGCACACTCTGGACTCGCTGCCTGCCGGATGCAAATGTTTTCAGGCATTATATTTACCTATGCGTAACGCTCCCATTTACCGACAGTCTATCGAGATGGGTTAAACGAAAGATCTCGCTTGAGCTCTCCCAGCATGTTATGTCTAAATTTTGTGTTCTAATGTGAAATTTTTGCCCACTTGGCAGTGCGATGCGCGCATCAAAGCTTTCATTTTATGTTTAGGAACTAAAATATCTCTTGATAATGGACGAGTCTTCTATTTCTCTTTCCTTTTTTGATCATGTGATTGGGCAGGTAAAACGCATGTCCGGTCACGCCTAGTTACCTCTCTCTGGTCCCCACGTAGCCTTCTTATCTCTATTTTCTTCCCTTTCATCACTTCCAAAACGCTTCTACGAGTCTTTTGTCTCTCTTCCGACATTATATCCCATTTTATCTATTCACCTTTTCGCTGCTGAATTTATCTCACTCTCTCCCTTCCTCCCCCTATTAGTCCTCCTACTCACTCCGTTTCTTTCTCTCAATCGTATTCCCTCCTATCCTCGTTCCCTTCCACCCATTTCTCTTAACCTCATCCTCCTCTTCCCCTCGTCACTCCTTACCTGCCGCCCCTCCCCATCTACACTTGGACAGTGATATATATAAGGCTGACCCACACTCCCCTCCCCGCCTCAGCCGACTGTCTGTCTCGAGTAAGGGGTTAGGGAGGTGGAGTTAGGGTAGAGGGAGGAGAGGGCGATAGCTGTCGGACGGCAGCTGTCAGATAGCGGATACTGGTCAGGTGGAGCCCAGAGGGGCGGTAATGCGGCGTGAACGGCGGCGAAGGTTTTGGGAAGAGATCAAAGGGGCAGTGGAAGCAAATTGTAGGCAAATGGCACTTTAAGGTAGTTCCGATTTTGATTCGTGCATCCCATCCGTACCCACTGCCACTTAAGAGTCAAGTTTTTGACATGCGGTGAGCATTCATATCAATAAATTTACTGAATACGAGTCCGTGATTGATAGATGAATAGCTCACATATGCCAGCTGTTTGATGAACACCCGTCTTCATGGTATGCTCGTATATTTTACCATTTTATTGGTTGCTTACAATGTAATTTTTAATTTTGGTTTTATCAATATGTTCAGGTGATTAAGCTGTCGAAGTAGTGTCATGTTTTAATGCATTATTCACGTACTTGTGGTTATAATCATATGTTTATAATACTGAAATGACGGGAAATCGTGGAGAATGGGAAATCGTTGTTTTCAGCCTAAACATTTATCAATTTTCATCCATGACCATTGGTTTTCCAAAGGATTCATTATGCATGAACCTGAGAAGGTATTCGCTTCCATTCAGACGATGGAGCGCTGGAGATAGCAGTTAAAATGTTCTCTAACCGGATGTCATTGAGATGGTCGCTGGGTCCACCAATTTGCCAAACGCTTTTAGTAATTTTTCCAAAAGAAATCTTAACGTACCATCGCCGCGGCAAAGGTGCTCTTCAAAATGAGATCTCCGTGCTGAGAAGCAATCATTCCTCCCTTAACGTCCCGTCCCTTTTCCGAGGAGCTCGTTCCACCTGCAAAGTTCTTATCTCCAGCCTCTTCCTCTCACCCCCGCCTCGCCTACTGCTCCTACACTGCCTTTTGATTGCACCCCGTTCGTTACTCACCGCTCTCATTGCTACAGCCTCCCACCTCTTTGCGAGGCGGAATACTCTAATACTCTCTCTCCCTGAGTGCATTCCTTAATTTTTTTCTTTTTGGATCCATTTTGTCAACTCTCGAGTTACTTCCACGGGTTAACGTACTCATCTAATTTCTTTCTTTCAGTCTGCTTCACTTCTTTCAGTTCCTTGATTTCTTCGCTCTTTAATTTTAACACTTGTTTTATTCTGTTTCTTTTGCTACAGTTAAGTAGTAACCATATAAACATGACTTCAATTCCACTCCAAATCATTATCTTCTATTCCATTACCATATATTACTTTCTTTAGATATCCGCAGTTGGAATCACATTATTTCTTTCTTGCCTACTTTTTTCATTCCTTTTTTTTCATTTTATATACTTTGGCTTCCATTCATGTTTTTCGGGTGGCAGTAAAATTAAATTCCTAATTTCTTTTTGAGCTTGTAGATTTCAGATTATAGACGCCATACCACGATATATTTTGCTTCGGAGTAAGTTTTGGATGGATAGGTGGACCCGAATTGTTCAATGTATTTATTTCGAAAAAGGCATGAATTAGTTTCAGAAATATATTATAAATGTTCCTGAAATATATAGAGTCATCCTCTCTGAATGGTCACTTTTAAAAATACGTCACCATGGTCTATACGAAAGAACGTATATGCAATTAGATTACTTCTCAAAATCTTGAATTTCGTTACGCCGTTGTTTTCAATTTATTTTGCATAAGAGCTCCACCCAGCACGCTCCCCTGGCTTGCAAGCAATTTAATTCTCCTCTCCCACACCCCATTCCCTTACTCCCTCTCCTTTACCTCTTAGATCTAGGCGCGCACTCTCCCCCATTAATTACATCGCGAAGGAGAGGAGAGGGGTTTTTTCCCCTCTTCCCCATACCCCCTTGGAGCTCGTCTCCCCACCTCATCCCACCGATTCCGCGCGCCCTTACTCCTCCGTGCTGGCATTCACCTCCCCTTATTTACTTCGCGCGAAGTGATCTGCGATTCATTTCTCCGTCATCATATCAAGTGAAGGACGAGATACCACAGGGGGATCATGTTATTTTTGCCATGGTATTCTCCGTTCCTTTATTTCCTTTTTTTCCTACCATCTGTTCTTAATCTTACCTGACCGTTTCCGTCGTCGCTACTCATTTCTTTGTCTCTTTGCTCCCGGCATAAAATTGTGCTGCGAATTCGAGACACTGACTAGATCATTTTTGTCCGATTTTTACGCATGAGATTTGATTATTTGCTGGAATAAAGGGCACTTCAAAATTTGCAGTGAAGGAGATATCAGTCTCAGTATCTTCACTTGTTATCATAGAATTAGCAAACGTTTAAGATTGATATATCTAATAATTTTTACCTTCATAACAGCTGTGAGCCTGATTGATCTATGTACCCTCTTTTCGGAGAGTACAATTGATGGCGTATAATAACAGGATTTTTTTTCGCCAGACACGGCATTCCAACGTCATCCTCGCCCACCTTGGAACTCCATTCACCTCATTCAAGAAGCGCATGCTCGTGATCGCGCTCTCTGTTTTTCTCGGCCCTCCATCGTCGGCATTCACGCCTCGTAAAGTTCGCACCGTATAAAGAAAAAAAGATCCTTTAAAGTTGGGAACCTTTTTCTTCCCCGACCACCCCTTCTCCCTCACCACCGCGAACCTCCCATTTGAGTTGGCCAACACCCCTCGCCGTCTCACCCAGACCTCGCTGCCCTTCCACCAACTCTCTCGCCGGCCTCCATATCCCCGATGCCTTTTTTCGAGCGAAGTGCGAGGTGCTGGGTTTTCTTAACTTCAGCCGAATGGTCTGTGTGCTCGCGGCGTCCTGACTTCTTCTCCTCTGTTTCCTCCTATTTCTTTCCCTTTCCCCCGTCCACTCCGGTGGGTGGCGGCGATAAATGCTCCTCTCCGCAACAACAACCCTCGTTCGACCACACGCGAGCTGGGGTAGGTAGAAGCACTGCTGTGGAAGTCGCTTGAGTGTGTTCAGGGCAAGCGAGATAAAACGCTGTTCTTTTAGTTTCAAGACAGGTGGTTGACCAACTTACACGTTAGGCATCGTGATGGGAAAGCCCTGAGGCTCCCAATCTGGTGAGTAAATGTCGACACGGAATTGAATACCTTCAGTATTACACGGTATTGATTTATGTTTTATTCCTGGGGCAACATTGCCTGGAGCTATTTTAATTTCTTTGAGGTTATAATTGTATTGGTATTTGTGATTGCATTGGAATAGGAACTACTAATTCTAATGCTTTTTGATGTACTGTGTAAAATAACAAAAATTGAACTTTTATTGTCTTTCGGCCCCAAAAGAAGAAAAAAATAAAATAACTGTAAAGATTTTTTTGGTGAAAATAGGGTCTATCATTTATTCCGTAGTAATTTCTATGGGGAGATGGATTTTTTTGTATGTTTATAATCATCATTCGCTCATGAAGTTTTCCCCAGCAGAGAAGAAAACCTGGTCAGACGTCTTGATGAATATCATCACGACATGCAACCTGGAGTTTTGGGCAATAAGTCTGCTAATCGCTACTACGTTAAAGGATCAACTTTCGCTCCTCCACTAAATAATGACAGTTCCAGCAGCACGCATGGTACCTATCCTTGAGGAAGCGGGGGAGGGAAAGGACATATCGAGATATGTGAGCGCAAGAAGTAGTTTTGTCGGCTGATCGCGCGAGAGTAGTCAGCTGTTGGTGACCTCAATGTGCCGTTACTTCTGACATACAAGGAGGGGATCGGGTTGGCGGGTGGGAGGAGGGCCACGAACTCTCGTGACCCGTAGGGGGCAGATCGGCGCTAAAATGAAATTGACCGAGGGGAAGACTTTCTGTCTCTTCATCTGCGCTCTCCCCTTGATCCACCCCATCCCACAGTGCCGTTCCTCGCTCATTTGCCCTCCTTCCCCGCCCCAAATCCTCAATTCCCCGTACCTCTTCTCTTCCGCCACAGCCCGAACGCCTAAAAACGCCGGGCGAAGATTTTTTCCCACGCTCGCCTTCCCGGGTCCTCGCCGCCGATCATCCAGCCCGTGATTATTCCGTCTATATTTCCAAGCGGGGGTGGCGTTCCCGGGTCGCTCCTCTCCTCCCCCTCGCCCTTTGCCATCACCCCCACCCCATCCAGTCCCCTTTCCACTCCACCTTCCCTCGTGCCCCCTGGACACTCACGATCTCTTGCTCCCCTTTTCCCCGTTCTACCTCAATCACGACTGCCTTTTTCTCTCTCTCTTTCTCACCGAGATATTCCCTTCTCGGCGTTGAAGTGAGAGAAACAAGGAGGCCTCCCTTCCTCTTCTTATGACGCCTAGGCTCTTGAATTATTCGGAGGCATTTTTTACCACGCTGTGCCAGCATTACCTCGTGGCTTTATAGCCTCCTAGGCTCTCCGATGTTTCTGTGGTGTATTTGCGGTGATCTTAATGAGATTTCATTGCCGTACTGTGGCTTGTTAGCGAAATAAATTCTCGCGAGTTTTTCGTGAGATGCTCGCAGCTTATGTTCCCATGGCGCTGGTGTTAGGAAACATGCTGCTTTTATCATATTTTCATATCTCAGTAATAATGTGTCTGCGTTGAAAGAGGATTTATTAAAATAGTCATAGTTTTCCCTTAAATCACGCATAAAATAATTAATTGTTCTACTTTTCTTGTGTAGCTAAAACATGAAATATATAAGTACTGGCGCAATCAAGAATTATTCAGGGGAGCTTACGTTTAAAATGAAGGTCAAAATTTCCGTGGGTGCGCAATGCTTTCAATGGACAAATAACCAAAGTTTTAACTGAATAAATATACTAATTACAAGCTAAAACCATATTTTCCTTTCTTCATAAACTTCCACTGCCTTCCGATATCTCTTTATCGATTCGACCTTCTGTGCCTGTTAGTCCATCCCAAGGTGATTTGAGTCCATCCTACATATGCTGATTCCAGCATTCGCAAATTCTCCATGTTTACGACTCAACTACTGTCAAGAGGCGCAGCCGGGAACGCTGTAGTGTGAATGGCATTTCTTTGACACAAATCTCCCATCACTCCTCATCCCTCCCCTAAGTAGCCCTCATGCAGGGAACCTATTTCACTCCAGCTCTTGAGCTGACCGTGGGTGAACTTATCACTCATCCTTTGCACTCCTCCCTTTCGACTCCGTCGCAATGTATTTCCTTCTCCGATTCTCCTCGAGGCCCCACGGTTTGAGCATCTTTCGAGTCGTTTCCTCCTCTTTGACTCATCCAAGAGCCCCTCATCGTCATTTCATAGTCTTGAGCTATTCAAAGGAAAACCCTTCTGCCCTCCTCCCCTCTGTGTCGTCCTTTGCTCTAAAAATGCCCGAGCAGCTGCTGGCCCGAAAATGCGTTTCTTTCCTTCCGCTTCCGCGAGAGTTATGGGTTGACCGACGAAATTTCAACTACTAATTTACTGTCCTAACCATAGAATTAAATTTGGGGTAATAATTATAGCATAAAAGTTCTATTTGACGCCTTTACTTTCTCTGGCTTGGTCTTTGTTATTTTTCGCAAATTTAAAGTGTTTCATTGTAACTATGGTTCGACTTCACCAAATTTCGCAGAACTACTATTTTTATGGTGTGAAGTTAGGACTCAAGTGAAGTTCTCAAGGGAGAAAAAAAATCTGGTTTGCCGACTTTCTGCATTATTTCCGACAGTAATAGGGACAGTTATCCTGGATAATGTTTAACCACCATTTGTAAGTGGCAAGGAAAGAAAGATCCTCTGCTAACGGTACATACTATTCAATACTTTTTGATAAATCGTTCAATTTCAATAGTTCGATAACTTTTTCAATAAAGTTCATTTATATATCTCTGGCATACTTTGCGTACATTAGGAATACGAAAGAAGGGTTCAAGCTTGCTACCACTTTCTTTCCCAAATTTATTCTCTTCTACAAGCCTAATCTCGTTGACTGTCGTTTCATCTTCCGCTTTCCGGTCCACATGCTCCCTTCCTTTCTGTTCAGTTTCTCTTTATTAATCCCCTCTGCCATCCCATCGTGTCCTTTCATCCTTCATGAAGCTTTACGCCTAATAGAATTCCCCGTTTCGACATAACCAAATGAGCTGCGTCTTTTTCGGCCAATTGAATTATTTTAAGGTACTTAGCGTAGAAATGGGTGGTAGCGAAGTAAAATTCAGAGATGAGTCCAATACTAAAGCTTAGATGGTGTCGTCAAGCGATGTTCGTAATTATTTGTAGTATCCGCACTCTTTTACTCTGGTTTTAAAGGACATCATCAGAAAAAAACATTAGTGGCGTAATAGTACGGCAAAGCAGGGGCCATTTTAAGAGGTGGATGAGAATGGCTGTTCGGAGTCAGATATTCCTCTTCGGAGAGAAGGAAAATGAAGAATGGAAAGAAAGAAAGATAAATGCCAAGGAGTTAGTCATTTTCTAGAAAGAGAAGGAAATTCTTGGATTATGCTAATAGAAGACAAAGTAGGTGGTTGAATCAAATGATTATTTTTAGTAATAAATATCTTACAGATATTGTACGGTAAAATGCTGGGAAAGAGAGGAAACGTTGGTCATTTCAAGTTGCTCAATGAGGTAGGCTGTAGGTTGAACTGAAGACGGATGAAGCATATGAAAAAATGTGAGTGGTGTAGAAGTTATCCATGAAAACCATGCCATGGTCAGTAGAACACCACCGGCGTAATGGAAAGACAAGCTGCCAAAATTTTGTTTCGAAATATTGATTTGACTTTTGGCACTTATAAAGCACTCTTGTTATATTTCATCCTCCGCTTTTGAAAATAACCACCGCTCCTCACACACCGGCTGAGTGGGAACCCCTGAACGAAGCTTACGATTTTTCCGTTAAAATACTAATAAAAGAGATTAATCGATATCTTCCGATAATTGAATAAAATGCGTAAATTTAAATTAAGCTCAAAGGACGCGGCTCGAAACGAGAGCCGTTACGACAAATGTTAGATTACAAAACCGTTTCTAACGTATGCATTGACACATTAAAGCTAATGTTTGGCTTATTATTTAATCATAGAAAGACCATTACGGCTGCTCCTATTGAGATGTTAACAGGCTTGAGACATCTGTTGTTATCAAATTGTACGATATTTTCCAAGTTGTGACGGAGACTTAAATTTTATCGACTTTCAGCACAGTATAATTTCCAATTTCTTTAATTCCCCATGAATTAACTTGGGCTTATGTGCAAGCAGTTCATAAGGCGATCATCTCTGTTTTTTTTATGTTGCTTCTCTTGCGAAATTCTCCTTTAAGGCGCGTGGCAGTTCATGGGTGTAAATGCGAGGTTGTCAGAGGGGGTGGGGCGTACCCGGAGGTCCATCTTGAATCGCCTGTATAAGCAAGAACAAGAAGCTTACAAAGCCAAGGAACCGCGATGTCTTTTCACGGGGCATGGGTTCCAGATTTTCGGCACGGCTGCGCGGCAACACGAGATAGCACCATGCGGCGTGGTGTGGGGAGGTGATTCACGGGCCGTGGACGTGGAGGTGGGAGCTGGAGGGAAGGCAGGTTTTCAAGACTCGGTGGCCTGAATTTGCTCAACGAGGTGGCTCAAATTGCGGCGAGGAAAATAATGCGTGCGCAGGGGAATGGGGCTGGACTCAAGGAACGCAGGTTCACCGGTAGTGGGCGCAGTTAAGACCGCTTGTACTTTCGATTCCTCCTTTTTTTAACCAAGCGCGCATCAGATATAATCCGGTATTGTATAATAGGAGCTGCTTCGAAGGCATTTACCTGGACCCGGGTCCCCTGGGGGCGGCTGCATTTAAATAAAAGTGCATGTCGCCATATTTATCTCCCTGAAGTATTTGATTCCTATTCCACGTTTTTATTATATTTAAACTCGATATATTTCACTACATTTTTCTGCTTCACATTCGTTCCGTTCAGTTACCGCAGTTCGCAAAAACATGGAACTGAATTATATTTCCTTAACAATATTTTCAATTGCAAAATCAAAAGAAATGTAGTGATTCCGAATGGCTCTCATCCGTTTGCATGGTTCATGCTTTGAAAAATTATCGTTATTAGTCTCTTTGTGGAGCGTGAAAGATTTCTGAGTTAATTTGAATTTTTTCACTTACAACACTTCCTTATCTCATCATGAGCTCCAATCTTGGGCAGGGACATGATCTAACTGCCGTGAGTGGCCGAGCACGTAACGGCGACGCTTCACGAAGTTTTGCGGTGCATATCCTAATTCCTTCTCCGGCTGCCTTTTTCACTTTCCCGGACCCAGTTTGCTCTCGGAAATCAAAACCTTTCTACTCGTGACTATGGGCGCTATGCAATGCTTTTTAAAAGCCTGTGCTCCTAGGATCGGTAAATTGCCACCCGGTCTTATCAGATTCAAAGCGACCGAACCTCTCATCTCCCCCCCTCCTGTCCCTCATGCCCACAAAACCGTCCCGTACCCCTCCGCCCATGACACACGCCTTCTGCCTCGATCCCCGATCCACAGCCATCCCGTTGATCCTCGTCCATCGTGGAGAAGTCAAGCGGGGTCGGCATAGCCTCTGGGCGATACCCTCCTCCCCTTCGCCCCGCCCTCTTCCCCAACACCGATGCTACCACTCTGCTCCGCTCACACCACACCCACACCAAATCGAATTATTGACCAACGCTAGGGGGTGCGTTTATGGGTAAAAGCGGCATAGTGCTTGCATGTGTGTGACGGAAGCGGCGCTTTTCATATGGGGTGTGGGAGGGGATGTGTCTGAGTGGGGGGGACATATATGCCTTCGGGACGAGTGGGGTGTGAGAAAAAGTCGGACGGAATTTTTTCCCCCAATTCTCTCTTTCCCGTGTACGTCTCCCGCTATAATTCCCGCCTGCGTTCCTATCCCTCCCAAGCTTGGGGTTTGAGCGCGTTTACGTGGGAATTGACGCGCTTGTCTCCTGGAGAGCGGGAAGAAGCTGTTGCTTGGTTTGTTGTGGGAGATGGGAGAATGGGATGAGATGGGAGAGGGGGGACAACCTAACAGACGTACTCCTCCTCCTATACTCCTTGGATCCGCCCCGAGGATTGGGAATTCCTGTGGGGGGCCTTTACTTGCCAAAGGTTAAAGAGTTCTCCACAGAGGGCTGTGGAAGGAGGACTGTAAGGGATTTTCTTTGGAGAGGCGGAAGGTTTAGGGCTAGGTGGCGGATGAAAGACTGCCACCCTCGGTCCCTCCATATTGGTTTATTCCATTAGCAGCGATTCCGACGGTGGAGGTGAGCCATAACTTAATTGAGCTGGTGGGGCCGGAAAGAGGGCGGAGGAAATGTCTCCGGTGAGAGTAACGCACGTTGGGACGGGAGAGTCAGACATAGGGACGTCCGGCGTGTGCGTGTGTGAGTGTTTGATAGGATGGCGATTTTGTTCATGGAGGAAGAGATCTGGAAAAAAAAGTGGGAGAAAAAGGAGGGATGTGAGAAAGTAGATGAGAGAAACGAAAGGAGAAAGGGTAGAGGAGGTGACGGGGCGTCCTCGTATTGTCGGTGCCTATGACATGAAGTGTCACGGAGGAAACTCGCGGGAATTTTTTTCCCGTTTGCTTCTCTTTTTTGGGGTTCTTTTGTTTCTCATCAAGCATCACCCTCTTCCTAAATATTTTACTCGGGATGCGTGCGTTGCGGTCTTTCTCCAGAACGTGCTTATGATCATCCAGCGCTCTGTCGGGGAGCAAGGAGGAGAGGAAAGGGTTCTGGTGAGCGGGACGAAAAGAGATGGGCTGAAGGGGACAGAGAGATCGGGGGAAGTCTCTCGTGGTGGGAGGGTTTCGTGAGGCGTCAGGGAAGGGTGGGCCTGGCACCACCCCACCTTTACCTTTTGCGGTGCGAGGCCGGATGTCGCCGCAGCACCTCAGACCTGTCAAGTGGCGCGTGATATCCTCATAACACGATATACCGAGAAGGTCATTTCTGCTCCAACCGCCTTCGCAACCTCGCCCGAACTCTCTTGACGTGGTTTTCGGTCGACGGTCGCCTTTTCCTTCTCCCTTTTGCTTCGTCCCTCTCTGGAGTGTGAAAGGGTGTGAGGGGTGAAGGGGATGGGATTCGGGGGAGGGAGCATGAACTCGTTTGCGCTCGGCGAGGACTTCTCCCTTGCCGTCAACGGCTCGTTCTCCGCCCCCTCCCACGAGCTCATTCCGTCTCTGCACCCGCCGGCTTTGGTTGATTGGGTCGGTTTGCTTCGCGGCCATCTCCACGTCCCGTGTTGTGAAGTCAGGGGCTTGAAGGAGGTAGAGCCGCTCAAAGAGGTTGCTTAAGATGGCAATTGAAAAATCTCGACAAAGTGACTGGCAGGGAACACGGATAATTCAATTACCGAATGTGTTAAAATTCAAAATTCTGATCCTTAACTTTCTTATCTAAATTTAAGAAAAAAATAAAGGACAAGTACTTTGGTGCTTCTTTTCTCCATGATTGCCGAATGATGAGGAAAATTTGTGAAACAGGGACTGCATCTTGAAAATATTCATGCACAGTCGACATCGTTAATGTGCTGATAGATCATTAAATTTTATTTTTATAAAGCTTAAGATATCTTCTCATCTCCGGGAGAAAGTACTGAGAGAGCTTCAATCGATTCATAATTATTACCATTGGCTTAATTAATCCGATTTTTACTCCTTTAGCTTCGTTAAAGTATTAGGTATATGTTTTTATGGGTAGGTACATTTCGTGGCCATTCACTGGCTATAATTAGTTATAGTCCAAGATAGTTTTAGCTTGATATTACACCATTTGAAGTGCCAGTATTTGAGCGCTAACTATATATATAAGCATTTGAAAACTGAACAAAGTAATTGAATGCCCTAGAGTTGGTCAAGGTACAATACTCGGAGCCTGCATCAGTGGCTCCATTAAAGCAAACCAACAAACATATTTCTTTTATGATAGATTTGTAGGCACCATCTTAACATTACAAAGTGAGTGACTGAGTCAGATGAGATGCGTCTACATTTGCTTTTTTTTTATATGAAGGATACTTTCCTATGAATAGGTACGTGACTTCCCAACTTGGTAGGGTGAGACTCCAGCATGTTCCACCTGTCCAATCTTTCAAAAGATGTCCATGGAATCGCCTTTTGTGCATAGCTCGAGACCCGTGGCAGCTCCGAGCGCCTTGACCTTGATAGTTTGATGCTCGTGCGAGAGCGTGTAAGACGCACATTTCGACGCCCAGCGCCTTACAACCTCCCCCAGTCCACCCACCCGCCTCCTCCTCGCCGCACCTAGGACGAGCTGGTGCCCGCTTGGCCGTCCCTCCCCTGTTTGTTCCTCTCTCGCGTGAGAGCGTGCGTTTATGCCTGGAATATATGCGCGTAAGAAATTTATAGGCGCGAGGCGTGGGTGGAGAAAGGGGGTTGGAGGAGATGAGGTCGCGGCGGGGGCGTGTGCCCTCGCGAACGGCCGCGGGGGTTGGGTGGGGGAGGATTAGGAGAAGGGAGGAAGTGGAAAGGCTCAGGAGAGTGGAAAGGAGGAGATACGGAGACCATGTCAGCCGTTTAGAGTGACCTCGCGTGACCTTTTTTTTTGCCCCTCTCAGATTCTCCCTCTCCTTCCCTTTTACCCTATCCACCCTCTCTCCTTTCTCCCTTGCTCTTGGGTATCCCATCTCCCAAAGCTTCCCTCATCTCCTCTTTCCGTCCACCGCAGTCCGCACTCTTAGTCAGCCGGGCGCATCCTCCGGGAAGAGTGGTGCGCAAAAGGGTGTTTCCCCCGTCCCTCCTCTCCTGCGGACAAAGGAGGTGGTCGCCGAAATCTCAAAAATAATTTTTTGGCATCCCCTAGGCCCACATCAGCATCCCTTAGTAAGTATCGGTTACTTACAGTATCTCCTCCTCTTAATGAGTGGGAATTCGTCCATGATCATGATTGCTCTTTGATTTTCGCACTTGTTTCACATCCCGCCTCCTAATAGTTTTCTCAAAAGTAGGAAGTTTAATGCGAAGTTTTTTAAATCATACATGCCCCTCGAAATTACACCGTTTATTATTCAACTAAAATGTTTAGTTTTAGGGGATACCTCGGCATGAGAGGATTTACCGTTGTAGACGACATTATAGGAGCTAATAATGCCCCCGCTAGTTCCTCTTATTTGTGAATATTATATCTCTACTGATCGATACATATTTAATGTGTGTGATTTTATAACCCCTACCTCTATTTATTTTCATTCAAATTGTCCACTATTTTTATTTGAAAGATTTATATTGAGGCGTTTTCAAGCTTTACTTCTTTAATAATATATTTGAGTATTTTTTCAAATTCGTGCAGTACTCATTCATGAGCAACAAAATTGTTATTTCCGATCCTGATGGTCAATAGAAAACCACTGAAATTGATACTACTGATCCGTCTTAATTTGCGTCAACTGTGCAGGTCTCTAAATTGACGGGGGACTCATTGGATATCCCCCACGCATAACGTTTGCTTGGATACCCTGCCACTTGTCTCTCACTCTCCGCCGAGAATCCTTGGACGAGTGGAACAACAATTAATTACCTCCTTTGTGCGCCATACCCGAACGGAACGCGACGGGAATTTATTCAAAATTGCACGGTTGAATCGCTTTCCACGTTTCGTTCTCGTCCACGTAAAAGCGGCCGCCCATCTGCTCTTCGTTAAACTTTAAGACCATCGATCCTCGTCACAGAGGAGAGCAAACCCCCAAGAATAAACTCTTTGGAGGAAGTGAGCATTCGTCCTCCTTAATGCTTCTTTAGTCATGGGGCGCGACACTCCACCCCTCCACTCCTTATATCTCCCGCCCCCTCAACGTCAGACCTCTCTCCTTCCATGCCCCCGCACCGTGGCTTCCTCCTTCCCCCTTGTCCCTTCGTATTTGCTCTCCTACTCCCACTCCCAACGTTCCTCGTTTCTTCCTCTATTTTCCCATTATACATTATCGCCTGTTTGCCTTGATTCCGTCTTCATCTTCGCTGTTATATTTATATCCCCTCTCACTCTCTCCTCAAGGCAAATTATCTGAGATTGAGTACCCTTTTCTCTCATTATTGTCCTCCCTCAAGTGCTTATTCCTCTTATACCACAATGTCTTATTTTATTTTTATCCTCTAGTCTCCAGTTGTGATATTTTTTCGTGCCTTTTCATCACCATATATAGGAGAGTATAAACACTTAAGAAATTGAGAAAAATTCTCTTTATACGAATAGTTTCATTTTAACACAGTTTAATTGATTGATAGTTTTACAATGGTGCTTTTGAATTTTGTTGCTGATATTGATAATTGTACTTGTCTTCGCGTAAGGAATTCGGTTTTTGCCTAGCAATTTAAGCATATTCTCCTTGCACTCTATTATCTTTCAAACGAAATTTCCTCCCTCCCTATCCACCTCAGTGTCCATTTTATTATCCTCCTCAGCTTACTACCCGATCCTATTTGTGCAATTCTTTTCCTCTCACATTACTTCGCGTACAATAATTGCCCACTGGTCAATTCCCCTTTTCTCACGTTCTCCCTCTCTCCCCTTAAGCCGTTCGTTCCCTGTTACACGTCTCCTCAGGATTCCCACAAACCTCAACCCTTACTCCAGTTAATTCCACCCTCCCAGGGAAGAGGGGCGTGGGAGCCTGGCAGCAGGTCAAATGCGTGTGTCCCTTCAATGCCCTTTCCGTGGCTTGATGGCGGGGGAAGACTCGGGTGGGCGGGGGGGTGGGCGCCTGCTAAGGACGCCGTGCCCGTCTTATCTCGCCGACTCCATCCTCCTCATTGTACGCATCTTCTCCCTCACCCCTCCTCTCCGACTTACCGTTTTCTTCTCCCCAACCCTCTCACCTTCTCGTTACCACCATGGCTTCATTTCCACCCCCCCATCCGACTTTTACTCCTCGCCGCCCCTTATCTTTCTCTCTCTCCATCCCATCCCTCTTCCTTGTTCCTTAATCAATAACCAACGCCTTTCTTTTGTCCGTCTCGTCCTCGTGACAGAAGCGGTGGGTGGAAAGAAGAGGTGGAAAAAGAGGATGGGTTCGTGGGGGGGCGGAGTTGGTCCGGAGTTGTGGGGGAGGGTCCGTGGGAGAGCAGTAAGAAATGGATGGGGTCGGGAGGGGATGTGTGTGCCTGTGTACGTATATATGTTGGAGGGAAATGTTTAGGGGGGTGGTGGAAAGAGGGCATGGAGACAGGGGGGTTGACAAGGGCGCGGACGCAAGATGGATTGTAGCGTGGGAGAGGTGGCTGTTGGGGGAGGGGTCTAGGGGGGAGGAGGAAGAATATAGGAGGAGATGGTTAGGTGAGTTTTCTTGGGGGAGGGTTGAGTTGTGGGTAGGCCAAATGGTGGGAGGAGGAGGTGAGGTCATTTAAGGGGAGTGGAATGGTACGTAAGATGAAAAATGTTTTGTTTTAAGGAGATACCGCGGTCGCGCATTTTTTTCGCGTGCTGAAATATTTTGGTCCTTTGGTGATTCTTACGGGCGACTCTCTAAATAGATCCCAAAGATTCCCTTTATGAATTATGAGACTTAAGTTACGTGACTGATATATACCTTCAAGTTTTAGATATTCTCCACTGAGGTATTAATATATCATCGTGTTCACTGTACGGCAAAATGACTGAAAAGGGGCTAAGAGGTATTGCTTCGGAAGCGAATACTTGATTCAACATAAGATTTCCAAATTATTAATAATAATGAGTGGAGAGATGTAGCCGAGTTGACAAATAATTCCGCCGCTGACTCTTATTCTCTCCACTTGTGCATTTTTTGAGCAAGCAAAATCACTTGTTGCCAGCTCAGCTGCACTTACGAATTTTTTTCTGGATTCCCTACTTCCTTTTAAGATGGTGGTCAGAAATAGGAAAGCAGTCGTTAATTCTTCGGCATTACAAAAACTCGCCAATTTATCATGCCCGTTGTTTCCCCCAAATATTGGAAGGAAATTCCATGGAAACTAAACGCATATGAAACGGCACTCGTAAAACTAATTTTTACACTTAAGTGATGGACTGGGGTAGTATGTATCACGTATTTACGGCTGCAGAGCGTTATGCTATTCATAAGTCTCTGATAAAAGTACTAGGTATTCCTGTCTGAGATATTGCAAGGTTAGAAACTGGAGTATTATTGTTTCTAGTTTTTGGTCATTTGAAAGGTAATTGAAATGACTTGGCCGTTTTCAAAGGGCGGTGTGCGCGACTATTTGGGGAAGGAAGTGGTGGGTGGACGCCCTGGGGGTTGAGACTTTCGCAGCGAGTACAAAAGTATGGAGAACACCCATTCATTCCTGGATTCGTCTTGAGACAAAAAGTTGTTTGGGTTACGATTTGTGGTTTTTGTTCCCGGTTTTTCGGTTGCAAAGAGAGTGAAGGAGGGGTAATTGTAGCCGGCAGGGTCAGTGCACCTTAAGCCACCGAGAACGGGTCGCCGGCCTTGGGTGATTTAAGAGTCAGGAGTAAAAAGTTTCACTTTGCCGGAAACGAGTTGAGTGGGAGAAAATGATGGCGTGGTCTTGGTTAACTGACTAATAGCTGCTACTGTTTGATCTCTGAGTGGGAGTAAGGAATGAAAAAAAGATTTTGTTCCGGGGCCACTCAACCAATTGGATACTAATTTGACCGTTCATTATGAAATTATATTCGTGCGTAGTTTTACCTGTTTGAGCTCATCACGTCTGTTAATATTCCTGTTGCGATTTAAAGCGGTATAGGTGGTTATACACACTGTACCTACAATTTCTTGGATTTAATCAGTATAAAAATTCGTCTAGAATTCCCGGTGGTATGATGACTGTAAATTATTGAAAAGCCATTTACGCAAAGTAAAGCCCACTATGGAGGTCTATATTTTTAAAAAGAGGTGAATTTGAAATATTGAATGGTATGAAATTTCCGCCAAAATATGCCTTAAACTGTTTTTGTCTTATTAAAATCCCTAAATATTATGAATCATATTCATTCTGAGACACAAGTGATTTTGTTTTAAATCTAGAAAACCGTATCGCTATATTTTCCTGGTGATTCATTGTTGAATATCGTTTTGATGAAACGAAGAAATAGGGAATATCCTTATTTTTATGTGCTAATCTTTTTCTCTTTGTGCAGAGATAACTTAAGCTTTGTAAGTGGGTATATGTGATATTTTTACCACGCCGATTCAATTAGAGAGAGAAATGGCAATGGGTATCTAATGTTTTGATGTGATGAATTTCTCAACCATGCACTGTTGACGTAGCCTGCGGTCGTACCATATTGAATGAGGATCGAATTAATGACCTCAGGGACTGTGGGAAGTGCGATCCTTTTTACGAGCGGATTTCGCGGATGTTCTTGTTGACATCCCCAGTGGGAGTTTCCATTCTTTCCCTACCATTTTTTTCCCTTTTCTAGGGTTTGTAGTTGACGGAACAAACCGCCTGCACGTTTGGACTGAGTTAGGCCGAGTATTTTTTCCAATGTCGATATGTCTCGTCCTGGGTTATGTGGGAGGGCAACCCTCTCGAATTCGTTTGCGATGGTTCTCCCAGAAAAACACCGGGAGGCAAAAGGGTTTTAACGCACACACATACACAGACACACACACAAACACGCCGGAACATAAAAGAGTCCAATCCCATCCCGTCGCGATATGTCTGCTGCCGGCGTCCTATGGTGTTCCCCCTTGCCTTAGGGAGAACGGCACCTTTCCCCCACTCTTTTATTCCCGCGTCACACCCATGCGTCCCAACCCCATGGAACTCATCGCTTCATGAGAGCGAGAGACGGGCCCCCCTATCTTCTTCCTCACTAGTCCTTTTTTCCCTCCCATTTCCCTGTCCTACGCTCCCCTTGACTAAAACTTTTCGATAAATGGCCTATGAAAAGATCATCGGGCTCTGTCTACCCTTTCTGTCCCAAAAACCCTTTCAATTTTTCCACGGATCATCGGAGCGGCCGCTCTCCTCCCAGGATGAGTGATTGTTTGCGGATGGGAGCTGCAATAACAATATACATGGCCCTGGAGCACACAGCCCGACTTGCCTTCCCCCATTCCAAGCAGAATGAAATGATCTCTCTCCGTATGCATTCGGGGAAATTTCTCCTTCCTGCGACAAACGATCACCACTGGCGAGAGACCTGAAAAATGAACATTGTGGTGACGAGGATATGTTTTCGTGTGGATTTCGCGGTCGTCCTTTCCACAATTCCGAACCAACGTCTCTTTATCTGCAGAATGCTAATCATTCTGCATTTCCGAGTGGAAGAGTTGTTGGGACTGCACGTGACAAGGGATGTCGGATCAGCTACTCTACCTCTCTCTCGGGAATCCTGTATCGGTCCCATGTTTGAATTTCTGCCTCTTAGAAACAGCCACGGATGCAAGCGGTGCAAGGTGCGATCGCTCGCGCCGTGCGTGGCGAACTCTCCAATTACCGAGGTCGTGAAGACCGGGCCGCATAGATCGCAGGCGCAGCATTTACACAGGGAATGGTCATCTCCTTGGTGACTTTTGGGCTCGTGATCGTGGTCACTTTTTCCTTTCCTGCCAACTAGTTTGCCGGCGAGATTTTCTGAGAAACCGCTCCGTGTGATCGTTTCGCGCCGGGTGTCTCCGTCACGCTCAACCGATTGGCAAGCGGAGCGTCGGCTTAAATCAACCGGACTCGCCCGTTCGTCATCTCCGTTTTTATTGTTTCCGTTCCTTTTTCTGCGGCAAAAATCCAATAGTTTAGGTAGTCTTACACTAATACGACTAAGGTAAGCTACTGTTTCATTGGGTTTGCTGTTTTCTGTGAATATCAATCGTCTACTCATAATTAAATACTTTCCTAATAGTATTGAAGAATTGGCATTCATATTCAATATAGTTAGACCAGGATAAATATTACGAATTGTGTATTATATGTTCATCATGCATAAGTTTCAATGTACATACATTTCACTGTGTTTTCCTACTTTAGCTCTGCTTTTCCTATTCAACTAATATATCCTGCATGTTCTGTCGAGTCGTATTTGTTGTAGACATGTCATCATTGACTGATTGCAATAATGGATAGTTATGTGACAATATCACGCCTCTTTATTTTTGACTCTTTTCGAGTATCTCCAGATAAAACAACATTGTCGGCCTTTCACGATAATTCAAAACAATTTTGAGGAATTTTCCGCACCCTCCAATATCCATGCAAACGGCATAGAAGCAGACGGCAGATAAATTACCAGCAGGAAGGACCTTGTACCCATTCACCCCTCTGGGTTTGCCCGGCTAACTCGGCATCTCCGACAATTCCATCGTATCTCTTCTCGCAGTCCTCATCCCATCACTCTCCTTCCCCTATCACAAGCTCCCACCCTCGAATCTCCCGAAACTCCCTCCGTAGAAATGCGATCACCCTCCATCGCCTTACCGGCGCACTCCACTTCCGGGGTTGAGCCTCCTTCTCTATTTATTTATTTTTCGGGCCTCGGTGCTACTCCAGCCAGCATCGGAGGTCAGTCTACTCTGTAATGCCACGAGTCATACCACCCAACGAAACTCCATTCTCACACCCAATTCACTACTCACTCCGTTCGCCCCCTTTTCTCTTCTCCTCTCTGAATCGAGTTCCCGAACTTATTTCTTCATTTTCGGCCATCTCGTTCCGCACGTTCCCCCAATCAATCCCCCGCCTATCCTTCCGTCGTCCTTTCCTCCGTCCATCACTTGGGGGCAAAAATTCTTCCCCACCTTATTTGACTCCTCCAAACTGAATCAACTCCCATCTCACTCTCCGCTTTCCTTTTTCTTCCCATCCCCTTCCATCTCCAGTTGGACCTTACGGCGCCCCTCCTATCTTCTTCCCCATGGCTACATCCGTGGACAACTATTGGCCGATGATGGCAAGATTAATGCCACGAAGAGACCTCTCTCCTTCTTTCCCGCGAGTGGGGACAAGATATCGCTATCCCCCGGATTCTGGCCTCTTACTCATAGACATGTAGGTATATACTATATATGTGAGAGTTTGTGGGTATATATTTATGTGTGTATTCGAGCGTTTGCTCGTGTTTATATCCTGGAAGAATTGCTCAAGATGGATTTTATATACCCTTATTCAGTGATCCACTCGCCATCGAGATACGCTCACAAGATAGGTTTTTCCCTCTCTCATTCTGCCGTCATCCAATCTTCCTTTCTATTCCACCCCAGAAATCATTCTTTCTCCTCTCAATATGTTGGCTTTATCTCCAAGCTATCTATACGACATTGTATAATTTCTCAATCTGTTCCATTTTCTGTATCCTTTGCCCTCAAATACATTTGCGGTAATTCTTCGGTGCGAACCGGATTACTTTTTTACGTCATTTATAATTCAATGTATCTGATTTTTCTCTGAATCTCACTCCTTAGCCAAATGTAAAAGCTGCAATTATCATATGCCAGCATCCATTCCTAATTTTCTGAGGTAATCACTGCTAACTTGTTGATGCGAGAAAATATCTCGAGTGCGAAGTTTCCATTAGAGCGAAACTGATTTTTTTGTATTTTTCGTGCAATGCCGCATTGTTACATCAATAGGCTCTAAAATCTTGTTGAAAATCACACTAGTCATTTTAAATCTTTCCCAATAATATGCATTTAACTCTCCATATGCGAGTATATAATGTTGTACAACAGCAGAAGTTTTAATTTTTAGTCCACCAATTTAAACAAAGTTTCTAGGATTTTTTTATTATTTTACCGTTGCAGTGTTTGAACTGCCACAAGCAATTCCACTTCCGGCTTCAGAACAATTGAATATCCTAGAGCTACTTCGCTTCAAACGGTTCAAATGTTTTACGCTCCATATCTAGGCTTCTCAGAAACCGGCTGTCATCAACGCAGATTGATTGGGATTGGAATTCTTTCCCTCGCATACCTCTCCACCAGAGCGATATATCCATTTCAGGTACCTCCGTCTAAAAATCCAGTTGTGTTATCTCTCAGCAGCATGCTACCGGACCCTGACTCCATCCTTTTCTCCAAACCACTCCCTTCTCCCTATCCAGCGCGAGATATCTTCATCTGCCCACCCCTGCGGCTGTAACAGGAATGCGGCAATGCCGATCTTAACCTCGCCTTAGGTGCATACTTCGAAAATAGGAACACTGGGAGATACGCTTGTTGGGAAAGGAAACGATTGTTTGATTGCATGATTCGTTCGTGTGGAGTCCGGATTGCGCTTTGAGGATATAAGGTCAGAGTCTCAATTTCATAATGCTTGCCAACATGTGGAACAAGGAAAGTGAATTTGAAGGCTACCGCTCGAAAGAAGGGAGGCGCTTGAATCAGTTGGGAATTCGAATCGGGAATAAGATCCGTTATCATATCTATCTAACGAGGAAGTTAGGTCACAGGATTCCATTTCTGGATCAATTATATTTCTTGTTAAATATTGCGTGCTATAAAAGTTTATGTCCGCTTCTGATACAATCGATATTTTGATAGGTTCGTCTACCTTGAACAGTTCTTAATACTTTGAAGCATGGAAATACCGCATTATGTAACCCTAGATATACTGTTTCAGTTGACGTATCTTGTTTTTATGTGGTCAATGGCTTCAATTTGGCATAGCATATTAATCGACCTCCACATTTTTACGGCTCATTCAAATTTTCGACCCCATTTGCGAATATTTTTGGCAGATTTACCGTTCATGTTCTTCAGTAATTTATCTTCTGAGAGGTTGGATCTTGTTTTGCGCTCTCGGTGAAGGACGCTTAAAATTTTATGTGCCATTGTTTCTCCTTTGAATTTTTTTAAATGGTTCCCCTCAGAGGAAGTTATTATGGGGTAGGAAGGGATGGTTGTTTATTTTAGGGACGGGAATACTAAATTCTCTGTCTTCCTGAGGGTCACCACGAGACCGTTTGAGACCTCTTGGCGAGTCATTTGGTTTGCGGACCCTCGGACCTTTGCTTGTATTTTTTTCCGGCAAGGACGCGCACAACACTCTCAGACTCCAATTTGAGCCCAACGGCATTGTTGGTTGTTTGTGCAGTTAAGTCGGGAAGAAAGGGGGTTGGCGGGAATGAAGGATACACAAGAGGGTGTGTGTCGTAGGTGGGTTACTGGATCGCGCCCCCTCACTTCCCTCTCCCCCCTCCCTTCCAGTGGTACTCGTAGTCCTCAAACCCACCCCACTACCCCCTATTCACCCCTTCCACCCTCTCGCGGATTCCACCCCCACGATCGCCCCCGTTTCTATCCCGGGGCTCCCTTTGCCTGCGCTCATTTCCCCAAAACCCCTGTCTGCAACCCCCGTGGTGTGAATGGCGATGACCACAGATGGTGTGCTTTTTTGTCCTCCGCATTTCCTCCCCCACCCCATCCGTGTCACGTGACCCCGTGTCCCCCTCCCCCCCAACCTTCCCCCGCACATACGCGCGTCCTTCCTCCCTGCACGGGGCCCTCGTGCTCTGCCCTATTCATCCGTCACCCGCTCGGGGATACCCTCTCCTGCCTCCCTTTATGCGCAACCTCGCCCCAACGCAGATATCTTCTATCCCGGTGTGTCGCCCTTGGCGCTCTGAGACCCAACATATATGTTTTCTATTTATTACTTTAGAATCGGCTATATTTTTTCAAAGTATTATCATTAGTTACATGGAGGACCGAAGTCAACAAATCTTAAAATTGAATTACATTCCCATCAACATACCAAGTAAAATTATAATAGTATTTCTAATTCATTCAACTCATTTTTAATCCAGCTCTGTTATATTTAATGGCCATGTTTGGAGCTACACTGAAAAATTATGGGTCAAATCCCAACAAATGATAGCAAATATGTTTCGTCAAGTTTCTACGAGCTGAAATATCTTTCCTATGATTCAAAGACAAAGTATATATCCCTCACTATATCAATGTTCGGATACACTTTTCATAAATTGTAGATCAAAATAATTTTAACAGGCTATCTTGGGATTGAAAATTACATACTTACCAATTTTGAAGGCACTCTGGTTTCCATAAGGGTGGCATATTATCCCAACAAGGATGCCATGGTATGATATCCTTGAGAGACGCTGTCGTAGCCGAGAGGGTATTTTGAGGAAAGCATCCGAATATATGGACGGGAACGCTGGCAAGGACGCGCACTCTTCACATCCTCCGATTTTCGCGTCCGTTCGGATGTAAAATTTTATCTTTCTATCTATCCCTCATATGCGAAGGATCACGTATCCACTCGTCCGGCCCTTCAGTCTCCCCTCGTCGGTCAGGCCTCACCCCCTTTCCTCTCCCCTCCTTCCCCCGCCATTACAGTTGAGCCTTCGCGACATCCACTCGTCCATCAGTCCAGTTGCCGTGGGAGATCCATCTCTTTGTCTTGAGGTTTCGGTCGAGCTAGAGAGAGAGAGAGAGAGAGACGGGGGTGACAAGGGGGAGGGGTGGGAGGGGAGGTGAGGTTTTGAGAGGAGGTAGCGCGTGTCCGTGGGGTGGAGGGGGCCCGGTGGCTGGCTGTAGGAGGCGGAAGGAGGTTGGGTGAAGCAGGGAGGATGGAAATACGGCCGAATGGCGAAGTGCTCTTTCTCCCATAACGTAATCGACCTCTCGCCGGCCTGCTCGCCTCGCTCTCGGTGGAAGAAGATTCCCTGCGAATTGAGGTTCGGAGGCATTGAGGTAAAGGGAGGGCCTGGCTGCTCCTCGAGTGGTTATATATCTCTCCACCTCTCTTGCCAACGACTCTTTGTGTATGTGTGTGGCGCCCTCACTCCTCCCGATATCCTTCTCCGTTTCCTAGGATATGGCAGAGCTTCTCCTTCCCCCCCACCCCCCACCCCCTCCTTCGCTTTCCACTCCCAACCCTCACCCTCTTATGCCATGCTCTTGACTCCGTTTGGAACTCGCTTGTGCGTGAAAGACACGAAAGCGCGGTGGTTTATTTCCCCCAGATTCTTAACGGTGGCTAAAGCACGGAGATATTTCATTTCCAGAGAACAGTATTGTTTTCCGCAATTCAAGAGATGACCTCCTGTGTTGAGCAGTGCAATTTTTTGGAGTTTTTTGTCCCATGAAGAATGCTACTGGCTCAAAAGATCTTTTCATGCGTGTTGCATTGAGATAACATTCTTCTTCCAAAGCCTGGGAGCGAAATGTTAATGTGAATTATAATCGCGAATAAATATGGAGCCCGTCGTAAAATAACATTTCCCAGCAACTAATTAACTTTGTTAATATAGTAGTGACAAAACTTGGCGAGAATTAATCGAATAAAATCAATTTCAAATGGGGTTACGTGATGGAAATTTTTTCGTTAGTCAGAAATTTCAAAAGCTTCCCAAAAAGTCTTCAAATCTGGGTGAAACTGAATTCCAGTGAATGGTTAACTCGGTGATGAGTTTTTGTGATTTCAGCTAAGTGTATCAGCCATTGTCTTTGTTGCATTACCCATGAAGGCCTTAAAACTGTTTATCAGTGTTATCTTCGTTATATTTGATGTCATCCACTGTCATTATGGTCCTTTTTACACAGATGGTATTGAGCCTTTCTTTTCGATGGCATATGTGCTCCAATGTCTCAAAACTTTGTACACTTCTTCTGATATAACCATTCCTTAAGAGAAAGACCTTAACGCACCCTTTCTTATCCAACAATCTTTCACTTAATACATGCTTTTGCCAAGCGCAAATTTGCTTATTTCACGTTATATTCTGGAAGTGAGTTCGCCCAAATGTATATTGTTCTTCTATATCTACTAATGCTCCAATTCTTTCGTCAAGATTTCTTTTGTTATTTCATATCTTAAACATTGATACTTATTGTTATTATCAGTGATTTCATGAGCCAAAGGCTTGATAAGCAGTGCGGAAGTATTATTTAGAAGAATTTTTTGGACAAGAATTTGCAGGGAAACTGCCTTTGATACTAGGTACTGATAATTAATCTCTTGATCATCTATAGTTACACATCATTTATTTTCATTGTTTAAAACTATTTATGTGCAGATAAATTATAATTCTTTGAATCCTAGTTATTTTGAGGTCCAACTTCTGTTTTTGGTAACTTGCATTGGATCATGAATGGTAGCATTCAAATGTTTAAGTAACACTTTAGGCTCATTGAAATGATTTCAAGCAATAATTTTGACTTGGTGGCCATCATAGAGTAATTTATTGTTCTATGATGGCCACCAAGTCAACTGAACGCAACAGATATCATCGTCTCATGACAAAATTATACAATAATTTTATGCTGTACTGCGTACGCAATTTGCTGTTATAGGGTCATACTTGGCAAGAGTTGAATAGATAGTCATGAACTTTCTGTTGCACACGAAAGCGTGTGTTCTGCTTTACAGCTCATCGTTGAGAGGGCATGGAAAAACGCGAAATCCCTCGCAATTCCTCCTTCCAACCCTTTCTCACGAATCCATCTTTTTGTCCCTCGTCACACTCACCGCGCCACTTTTCCAGTCGCCTCCCAACCTCCCCATGGTGCAATCACTATCACCAGCAGCAATCCGCCCTCCCTAATGGCGTATTGTACCGCACCGAGACTTTGGGGCTGCAAAGGGAGGCCGAGCTTGAAGGGTTTTTGGATGTGATGCAAGTGCGAATCGGTCATGAAGAGGGATATAGAGTCTGGGCATTAGGGCATCGGAGCCTTGTGTGAGTGGATCGGGAATGAGGCTTGGGGGGGAGGGGTGTTGCGGGCAGTGAGGCGTACTGAGAGTGTGGGGGAGAAAGGGACATTGGTTTGGAGTGTCAGGAGGTAGGTGGGGTGGAGAGGGGCACGGCAGCTGGGTGTGAGTCGTCTGATGGGCGGGGAGGGGGGTCCGTGACGCCATGGCCATCCAATCCCTTCTTTTCCCCCTTTTTTCCCACATACCCTGCCTCCCATCTCCTCCCTAGCGTCCGAATCACCTCCCCCTGCCCCGTCACCTCCTCCGACACCCTTTTAAATGCTCTCTCGATTTTTCAGTCTCCTGAAAATGGGGGAGGAGAAAGAAAGGGTTGTCATGCGAGGTTCACCGCCTTCGAAAATCTTTAAAAAAAAATCTTCCATTCCCTCCCTCTGTCTCTCTCGGCGTTATTTCGTTCTCTAGGGGACCGTCGGCGCTGTCTCAACTAGTGGCCGTAATGGTTTTAATCTGGGCAGTCACGTAGGCAACCGTTGAAATTGAAACAGTAACAATGTCTCGTGTGCAACCGCGAGTAAGATTCTCATACGTTCCCTAGGATGGCTAACGTGATTGTGAATGTAGTTTTACGTGGTGGGTACAAGTATTTTCTTTGTGTAAGTTGTTGTTTTTTTTTATTTATCAGAAGGGTCTAAGAATTCAACGTTCTTCTACAAGGATCTTCTCCAAAGGCAATCCAATCTCCTGGCTCAAAAACTCGAGCTGAGATGCATGTCAACCGTCAATTATAAATGATCCCGCGTTCACCTTGAAAACAGCGATTGTTTCTTGACAGAATTCTCTCCCATTGTATCATAATCAGTGCATTGTGCTCCTTTTATGTTTGCGCCATAAGCGCATAGCTTGCGGCTAAGCCCTGCTGTACCGCCCCCTCCTTTACGAATGCGTTCCCCACACTCCACTTCCCCTTTGTGTTCGCATTCTGCGAGGCGCTCTCCTCTCGCGCGCGCGGTCCACGCATTCGCGTGCACTATAGTTCAAACTCTCTTAATGGGGTGTTTTACGGCACTGAAAGGAGGGGAGGGAGGATTTGAAGGAGGAAGTGCAATGAGCGGATTTAAGGGGTAGAAGGGGCGGTTGATAGAGATGGGATGAGGGGGCAGAAGGAGGGCGAAAAATTTTTGAAAGGCTAGAGATTGGAGGAGGGCGAACGCGTTGGGTGGGGAGACATTTAGCCTCCCCTCATCGTTCGGGGTGGGTGGAAGTGTTCGGGAGTGGTAATGCGAGAGGGTAGGGAGTTACGCCGTGGTTGTTTAATGGGTGGAGCCCATGGCGATCTCTGACATGAGTGTTATATGAAAATGGAACGGGGAATGGGACGTGGTTTGGCTGGTCCATGGTATTGAAGTCTTTGATTTTGAAGGAGCCAGTTACAATCGTGTTAGCGACGGTAGAGGTATCATTTAGGCGAGGGAAAAATATACGAGAGATATGTAATTACGCGGGCGGAGAGGGAAGGCTCAGGAAAATGCGGCATCAGTACAGAACACTCTCGTGTAGTACATTTGTCCCGTCTGTCGGGCCAAAGCTCCCATAAAGCACTTACCCGTCCCGTAATAGCTCCGGATGGGCACTGTAGACCTAAAACCGGGATAAATCATACGCTCTTGTGAGAAACGTTTGTGAGCGATTTGTTGCCATGCCAAAAGTTGACAGCTGTTTCAAACCCTTCGGATGTTACCTATTTCATAAAATTATCATTCATGAAGTTGACTAATTTTATGCTGCATAGAGCCTTTAGCATGTGATGATCCATATTTTTATAGCTTTACAAACAGGCTGAACTATTGAATTAATATTACAGTTGTAAGCCACTCAAATAAATAGGTTTATTTTTGGTACGGGTGGTAACAACGCCTTACTATTTTGCCGTTTCCGGTGGATAGAACACATATTTTATAGTATTGAGCATAAACGTAACGTGTCCAACGGGATGAATTTGGGGGCAGTACTTATTTGGTACTTCGATTTACTTCATTGCCTCGGATCGGGAGCCAATGAAGAAATCATCCTTTAAAACCGAATCAATTTTTTTTTAATATTTCCGGTCGGACGTCCTAGGCTCCAGTTCTGCGTCCTTAAGCTCAATATTTAACCATTGAGTTTCTTATGGTGAATTCTTAATACCTATTAATCGAGTTGTAAAAGCCGTGAGACTAGTTTAAAAAAGTTCGGCTTGTCTGTAACGTCGCCGGTGACCTAAAACGCCGACCGGAAGGCTGTGAAACATCAGGACGCCATGGTCTCTTTTCGGACCCCTCTCGTCGCCCCATGGCCCCCCGTTCTCTCATCCGCTCTTTGTTCCACCGGGATACTCTTCCTCTGCATGGCGGGGGAGTGCCCCAGGATTCTTCTGTCGCGCAAGTGGCAGTGGACGCAATTTGCTGGGGCACAAGGGGTTGCGCACCGGCTATTTGTCCGCCAACCCCTTGCCCCCTAATGCCCTATCTCACGCTCACGCGGGCGAGCAGATGGGGTTTCGGCGACGCCACGTCTTTCGGACGGGGGACCACCGTGGGTGAGGGGGTGGTGTGAAATGAATAGGGATTGGGGGTGGGTGGTGCTAAGGTGGTATGGGTGGAGGGACGGACGTCGCGGTGCACATGAATCATCTTCGACACTGATATGGAGTGTTAGTGCGTGTACCTCACCTCTTTCTCTCCCCTCCTCCCAGAAACGTCTCCAGCGTTCTCTCCTTTACATTTTTTGGACATATGCTCGTATCCCGAGGGGGTGTGAATGCTGACAGCAGCACTCGTGACGCAAGGGGGTAGCGACAGAGATGTAGATAGGGCAGAAACGGGCCGGACCTTTTCTTTTAGAAAGGGGATTTTTTATATTGTTCTGCGATCGGTTAGGCGTCTCCCCGACATTCTGATCTTGCGAGAGCGTAAAATTCAAGTCTTTGATTTTAATAACGAGTTGTACATTACACATTGTGAATAAAATTCTGTTGCTGATATGACTCTGTTTTAAGTCTGTTAATAAATATTTTACGGAAAAGTGTCACAAATTTAAGACAACTTCAGTTTTCTGTAGAGTAACATCGTGCATGTGAAACACGATTCCATTGACTGCCAAATCGTCTTAAAATTTCATGCTTTTTATGCTCGTAATCTTAATCCGGGTTCATAATTAGGGGTGAGCACATCTGTACCAAATAGTACTCCCAACGTTCACAGTAGAATTTCTATCCCCTATGACAGCAGCACCCTGAAGTTTTCGGTAACTTACGTTGAACTAAGGGGTCAATCACCCGGATTTCTTTGCCTCGCAGCCTTGCGTGAGGATTAGGAGTATAGGTCGATTCATATACATAAAGTATCACTTAGGTGAATAGAAATTTATTATTATTTAGGCATTTATTCCATATCCGGGTCTAAACTGCACCGTTTTTTTCTTAGAAAGCATTTTTCATCTCGAGTACCATAAGGCAAAAGTGCACAAGGTGACTACTGACGAGCGGACGTAGTTGTCATTATTTGAATTCAGCAATGTGACCTATTCCAGGAATGAAAATGAGTTTTCAGATATGCTTGCGTGATTTTGGTTTTAGAACGAGGTCCTTGGACTCACGTTAAACTTAAAGAAGAGGGTGTTTTTAGTGGAAATCGGAATTTCTTTGTGCCGAGGCGTAAGAGGGATAGAAGGTGGGGTAGAGCGGGAGCGTGTGTGCCGCAGCGCGGCTGTCTCTAGGGGCCAAAGAGCAGAAAAGAGGTCTGGGGTAGGAGGAAGGGCTCTGAGGAGAAGGAGGCGGAGAGGACTTTGGGGGTCAGGCAAGGTGATGCAGGAGGAAGGGTCTGTGGTCGGGGGAGGCGGGGAAGGTGGGCAGGGGACGGTGGCACGGGACACAGGACTTTGGAGACTTATTGATCTTCTTTGGTCAGGACAAAGAGAGCGGGGTGCCTCCGTCTTGTCATCCTCTGGTCCCTCTCCCCCTATTGTTCTCTGCTTTTGCTGCTTAGCCATACCGGAGTTTTCAAGGGTGACCGAAAGGGTGCGGCGGGGGAGGTGGGTCAGATGACGGCAGGAGGAGAGTGCCCGCTGCGCAGGGGAAAAAAGTGGTGTAATCTGGATCTTGAAGAGGTGACGCTTCGGTGAGGTCCTGGGTTATATCCGTGCGTGCATTGGCATATAGGGTAAAATAGTCAGCTCAGAGAAGAGAGGAAAAGTGTGGCCGAGGTGAAGGTTGGGGAAGGGCAAGGATGAATGAGAATTTCGGAGGACAAGGGACCTGTTTTCCTCTGGTGACAAGTGGAACGGACTAATGTTTTGATTAATTTTTCCCCGTTAATTGTCACTCTTATCATTCATTGCTCTTCACTCAGGTAACTCATTAATGAAAGAGAAAATATTTTAGGGAAAGGGACGCATGAATTCCTTATGATAGTATAGTGTTCTCGAAGAAGTCTCATGGTCCATGTAGGGGACGTCCTTATCTCTTTTGATTTTCGTAAATCGCCAAATTTAATTTGGTTCAGAAAAATGATTCACCTCTGATTTGGTTTTGTATGTTTGGAATGGAGCCCGCGTTATATTAGCTGACTTACAGTGTGAATGTGCCTATATTCAGTACCCTATAATTATTTTTTTTCCCTCAAAATACTTTCACTATTTAACCAACATGACGCGTAAAACATGGATATCATCTCCGAAGGCGCACAAAAATGTCTTCTCAAAATACTGTAAGATAGGATAATATATGTAATTACTGTTATTACAGATACAAATGGAAAATATGGAACCATTCAGTGTTGAGCTGGTTGCCTGTGATGATCAGACTTGTCCACGCGAGATCAGACTTGTCCACGCGAGATCAGCTGGCCGTCCTCTCCTTGACCATTAAACTCAGTATCATTCTCGTCACGCACTTCGCATCCCTTATCTGCTCTGCGGTTGGGCGCATTGGGTTCCCCTACTGCAACTGTGGCGGAGAGCAAATGGAATGGTAGTTTGCGGAGTGCGAGGGAGAGGTCAGCGAGTGTCCGTTCCTGCCCTCCCCACCTCCTCCGCAGCACACACCCAATCCAGACTGTCCCTTCTGCCACCCCCACACACATATGCCACACCCATGCGCTCCTCCACCACCCCTGTCCCTTCCCCCGTTACGACGCACCACATTCGGACTGACCAGGGGAAACTGACCAATGGCTGGACCCCAAAAAGGCGCATAACACACGCCCCGAGAACCGAACTGCCCACTCGAACCCCCCCTCAACCGCTCTCCACTCCCCTATTCCCCCCCCCCCCGCTCTCCCTCCCCCGTTCCTCTCTCCACAACACTCTACCTCGCTTCCGACTCCCCGCACGTCACTTCCCGCTGCCGCCGCTGACCCCTTCGACCACTCCCCGGAATAGCCCCGCAAACTCGCCCACCCTCCCTCCCAAGGATAACGTCCACCCCCACACACTCCTGCTCGCTGCCCAAGGCACGTCCTGCGCATGCCTCGTGTCATTCTCCACTCTTATTTCTCCCCACTTCCCTTCCAACTCCTCCCTCCCTTAGGTCCACCTCCTCTTGCACCACTCCCGACGTGTTTTTTCCCTCCTTTCTCCGTCCTCCTCCATTCTTCGTATCTAGAGCAAGCGGTCCCTTCTCATATCCCCTCGCCTCACTCCTAGCCCTTCCTCCCTTATTACACGGGCATCGTCCCCTTCCCACTGCGTTAGCGTGGCCGCGGGAATTACTGAGGCGGGGGAGGAGGGGATCATGCCGGCTTTGAGGGGGTGGCGGAGGTAAATGCCATTTCCACCGCCGCCGCCGCCGCCGCCGCGAGTGGTGTTGCGAAATTTTTAACGTCGAATCGGCCTCTTGGGTGCCTCTCCCTTACCTTTTCGCCGCAGTCCACCGTTTCTTTTGTTTTTCCCTCTTGAGGGCATGCCCCAAAAGAAGGCGACGGAGGGGCACCGCAGTAATAAAATCCTCAGACCTTATGGACCTCGCGAACTTGGCTGTTGTCATGTGTCGCTCGCCCTTAAGTCCATTATTTTATTCAGCTGTTTGGTGGTGTGTACTGGTTCAGGACACGTTATTAATGTTTCCAGGGCAATGTTTCCCAAAAAACCACTAGCATTCACACTTTTTGCCGTCAGAGTCTTTGTTCGTTCAGAATAATGAGATCCTAAGTACATGTGCCCAAAGGGTAACTACCTATTGCACCCAGTATTTAATATTTCTGAAGTTTAGTTCATCCCTTGATACTTTTCTTGTCTTTGCTCCTTCTCACGATAACGAGCAAAGAGGTTTCAGCGAATAAACCTTACGCCTCCTCATTCTCCGACCATATCTCAGCTTCGCATTTGTATACTGGCTTTAAATGTTATATTCGAGAAGGGAAGCCCCAGAAATGCGCCCGGAGAAGTTTCCGTTTTTCGAAGGAGGATGTAAGGGGGAAAAATGGAATTTCTTGGAAAGGGTGAAAAAGCAATGGACGACGCCGTACTCCGGTAGAATGAGAAAACGAAGGCGAGGGGCGGGATGCGAGGACGAAAGGGTCTTGGGAGGCGCTTTTCGGAGGGGGCGGGGGCCGGGTGGGGGCCAGCCAGGGTCCGCAGGGGAAGAGAGAGGAGGCCCCCTGCTGGAAACAGCGGAAATAGCCGCATCCTCTATTTCTTTCTCTCTCCCTCGGTCCCTTTCGCCTGCCTCTCTACTCTTATTTTTCCCAGGGAAAAAGGGTTTTTGCCGAGTTGTGTGTAGGGGCCATGGGGAGAATAGGGGAGTAAGGGGTCCTCTCTACCCCCTCCTTAGCCTTTCTCCCGCCCCTCCGGCATCAGCTGCCGCCCCCTTTGCGATCAATGCCTGTAGGGTTACCCTTTCCATCCCCGCACCCGCCAGTGCTTCCCCCTCCCCCTCGACCGGCCCCACCTACTTTCTTGGGTTGTCGTGGAAACCTCGGGGGCAGTTGCGGCCGCCTTACTCCTCCCCCCCCCACCCCCCGCCATCCCCAAAAAACCTCCATCCCTCCCTCCTTTCCCCACCCCCTCGAGGTCCCCACCTGCCTCCAGTCCCTTCGGAGAGGAGCGAAAGAGCATCTTCTCTCACGGACCCCTCAGCTCCTCCCCCTTCTCTCCACTACTGACCCCTCCCTCACGCCTATTCTTCCTGCAAACTCTCCTCCCAACCAACTACACCCCTAGAGTCCGATCCCCGGCCTTCTTACTTTTCCACTGGTTATGGAAACCTCCCTTCGGGCAATACGCTCATACGATCTCCCTGTCCTCTGCCCATTTTATTTTGCCCCAGTGCTTCGCACTCCTGCTAGCATTCGACTGCGATATTCTTCTCCATTCGTCTTCCCTACCGTTAGAGGCGGGTGGTGCTTCGTCGGCGCAGGAAAGAGATATTACCTCTGGCCTATGACCGGTTGCCCCTGTTGACGTAATCCCTAGCAAGTGTGAATGATGATAAAAGACAAATTTCTCCGCAAATCTTCCGCAAATATTATATCATAGAAAAATTGAAGAGCGTGACGAATAGTTTATGTGATAACAAATTCCACTGCATATATATATTCTGATTAGGCCTTTAAACACTATTTTTGCGACCTCTAAAATTCAGATGTTATATTTTGCCTGGAGTCTTTGAATATTTTCCTAGTCTTGAAACTGAGCGCACTCACATAAAAGAGTAATATCGGATTCTTCACCTGATATAAGAATATGGTATAAAAATATCATTAAAATAACATGGAAAATTAGAACTTTCCGTCCGTCTTGTAGCTTATAATGATTAATGTGAACATGCATACGCCTTTATTTTCTGAGTAAAAAATATTTTGTATTGTTTTTTCGTATTTTATGCCGTAGACTAAAACGGACTTGTCTAATTATTGGTCTCCTCTCTTTCTAGCGGAGGCGGAGGTGTCCTCCCAGGATATCCTTACTTGCGGCGTTTGCCAGAAGCCCTTTGCGCTCTCCGACATAGTCAAGTTCATCCAGCACAAAGTGTTGGCTTGCAACAAGGAAAACTACGACTCGCACTCGAATCACCTGCACAACAACCACCACCGGCGAAGGAGGGACGACGACGAAGAAGGCGACAGCGATGACGGCACCACCGCGCAGGCCCTCCTTGTCAATTCCCGGCGCCCCAGCATCTCGGCGCCCATCAACGCCAAGAAGTCATCCGGCAACCCCACCGCCTCCTCCTCCTCCTCCCCGTCTGCGGCGGAGGAAAGGCTCGGCGGAGGCGCGGAGCCCGGCGAGGGCGCGGGTGCCGACGACAGCGACGCTCCCGGAAGGCCCCTATGCACCCCTCCCCCGGCCCCGCTGACCCCCGGAGGGAGCGCCCTTCCCGCCCCGCCTCCGGGGACCCCGTCCTCCTCGAATCACCTCCACCATTCCTCGTCCTCGTCCACGTCCTCGCCCCAGTCGCCGTCGCTGTCGCCGCGCCTCCTGGCGGAGGTGGCGGCGGCGGCGGCCGCGGCGGCCGCCAACGGTAGCGGCACCCCGGGCAGCAGCAGCGGCAAGCGGGAGGCGAGCGACAGCACCGACGACGCGAGGGCCACCCCGAGGATAAAGCAGGAGAGGCTCGAGTCCAGGGTCGACGTCGTGGACGCGGAATCAAACACGACCAACTCCGGTAAGTGGGAACAAAGATTTCACATTTGATTCCATTGGGGAATGGTAGAGAACTGTTATCCAGACAATGGCCCCGATTCAGAGAACGCATTTTAATTATCGTTAGCTAGAATACTCCGGTTTGACTCATGCTAATATGTCGGAGGATATTTTTGACATTCAAATTAGCAGTTGAATAAAAATGGACAATCTAGTTCTCGCTGTTGGACTGAAGAGAAACGTGCTCAATGAAATCGAAACATATTTAGGATTATAACAGTATCCTAGGGAGTCTTCATGTATGAAGTAAAGCCCAAAGTAATTATATTCCTTGTTTTTTCACATTATTGCACAGCTACAAGAGCTATGATGGTCAAGAAAATATACCCGTCAGCTATTTTCTGTATTCTTAGCGAGCCAGTCACAACATTCACAAGAACGCTGACGATTCGGATTCAATTTTTTGATTGAAGTGGCCCATTCAAAAATACAATTCATTTGCTATTCAATGTCCTCAGTAACCTCATTTTAGGTGGTCCGCCTTCCTCTTTCATATCTCACTATGCGTTGAAGAGGAATGTCGCTTTGGACATTGTAATAGGCCTTATTTCTCTCGAGCCACAAGAAATCTTTCCCGAAGCTTTGGTGTGAGTGGTGATGCATTTCCTTGACTCGTATCCTGAAATAATTTCACCGCAGCCAGCCTCTGCTGCTGAAAGAGAAACTGTAATTTGGTCTACTTAAGAACTCGGCCTGTGTCTAATAGCATAGATTTTTAAGGCAGATGATTATCGAGATAAATCGATGGTCACCACGGTATAATAACTACGGGAGGAAAATTAAATTCCATTTAATCATCCCATCTGGATTCGGAAGGTTTCAATCGTGCGAGCAGCTCTTCAATCACCCCTTCAACACTCATTAATTGTTTTTTTTACAGTCATTTTTCATATTTCCCACCCGACGCCGCCTACTCCTCTTGATGCTTACGTCTTCCCATTTGAAAAAACCTCAGCTGCACTTTCTGAGATGCCGGTCTCTCTTTTCGTTCTCTCCTGCTCGACTCTTTCGCTCGCTGGTCGCACTGCCTCCCTCCCCTATATTCCTTCACCTCCCTCCACATTCCTACTCCCCCATCCCCATCTGATCATAATCAATTTTTAGTTCCCGTGAGGCGGCATCTCTTTCAAATGCCCACTTCCGTTTCCTCCGCGACCAACGAGAAGTCTTCGAATCGCCAGCTCGCTCGGCTAGTTTCTCCTCGCAATTTATTTTTCCGTCGGGTTGTATGCCACGGAATCAAGCTGATCCAGAATATACGGCTGATAAATTACAATCGTGGAAGTTTCTCTTTGTTGTACTTGATTCCTTTGCGCGCACGCATTTCGTTGTGACATAAAAACTAGTTTCCCAACGCTTCACTTTTTTATTATTTGTTTATTTCTTCTCTTAATCTATGCTGCGTATATCATTATCAGCCTGCGTTGGCCGGGCAAATTTGCACACTTCAACATGGGGCTATCTTAGTGTCTTGATATTTCTCTATTCCTCGTTTTATCCGACTTCTGTCTCTTAATACGGAACATGTGTTTTCCGCCCCGTGACTCCGCACACTTTTTGCTATCGCAAATCTTCCTTTCTCCCTGTCTTCCACCTTTCCCTCCTCTCTCGCCTTTGCCTTCCCTCCCTTCTGTTCACCATTTGTCTGTTTTTCGTAAGCCTTCTTCCCCTACCCTTACCGCTTCTTTCTGGAGCTCCCCCACCCCTCCCTCATCAGCGCCTTTCCCCCTTCCCATCTCGCCACACCGGCCTTCGGAAGATGCCAATCGGATTGCTGTACCACCTGCTGGCCTTCAGGGTAAGCTCGCGGAGGTTTCGTCCGCCGCTGGTGTGAGGAGGAAATGGGACGAGATATTCCCGGGCCCTGGAGGGGAATATCTCATCGAAAGGCGAAGCTGGGAAGGGAAGAAAAGCTACTACTAGAATGAGACAAGCTACCAACTTTGTGGGCTCGCTTCTTAGCAAATAATGTGGTATGAATAATGATTATCGGCTTAGAAAGTTAATTTCGTAGATGGAGAATCCGTTTGTCGGCTTGTGGGGTTTCTATTGTTTGTAAACGTTCTTTTGACGAGCTCTCTATGATTACTGTTTAAAAACATTAATACTTCATTGATCATATCACTCTCGCACAAGAATTCTAGTAGGTGATTTGTTGGTACCATTTTTCCTGATTGGAAATATGACTTGGGTTCAATATACAACTGTGATGTGTATGTGACTGAGCTTACTGTGACAAGGGATTAATGCTGGATACCTGTACTATAGCACTTCGTGATACCTAAACAGAAGTCATGCATTTGTGAATCAGAATCGGAAGTCAGAATCAGAAAGGGAACGCGTGGCGACCGATTGAACCAAAATTTATCATTTGAATATTAAAATAAAAACCTTTTCCAGAAGGTTCACCAGTAAGAGCTTTCTTCTTTGTAGTTGATGTGAGCATAAAAGAGTAGAACATGCGGGAAAATGGGCGATAGCTTATTTTGCAAAAACTGGATTAAATTTTCAGCATGCATCCAACGGCAGAAAAGCGACTGAAGTAATGTATCTTGATGATGCTCTTATTTGCTTCAAATTAAGCGTGTTAAAATGTTGCAAGGCATTTAAGCCTAAAACGTCAAAGAAAAATTTAACAGGCTAAAACGTATTCTAAACCCATTCCCTACAAGATATAGGTACATCGTTTACTTTCAAAAATTCTCCTTAGGTTATTTTAAATATAGCTTTTATTCTTAGGGTTTAATAACGGTCCCTTTCTTTTAATCACCTGCCAATAAATCTTTCGTAATAAATTATTCTCCTTTTGGAAAGACATATATGTCAGTGTTAATTTTATTTGGCTCAGTATTTTATCGTTGTTTGATTGCTCACGAAACGATAACTGTTTAGTACCAATCCTGAGCGTGTGGTCCGTTTCGCAGTCTCTTTCAAGGTGGTCCAATTTTAAGTTGTAAGGATGGACCCTCATTATCGGCCACTTCAGGTGTATCTAACCCCGTTCAAAATTTACGACCGTTTTCGAGAAGCAAGCTATCAGAACCATCGACGTGCCAATCCACTGAATTATATGTATTTTTTAAAGTCTCCCTGGTATATCTCGATCTGGACTTTCATTGAGACGAAATAGCTCCTCTCATTTACCCACCTTACGCGTTACCATAAGGGAAGTCTTATGAATGACAAATTAGCATTACTTGTTCGGGATTATTGGTCATCTACAAATGGATTACCGCGGTAAAAAGGAATTACGATAATTTCTGAGTGAAGAATATTTTTTCTGAATTTGCTTCGCTCTCTCTTGTGATGTCCTCGCAGGAAGAGAAACGGATGGTACTGAATAACATAAAAATGAATTAATCCAGAAATATACTTCGAATAATGCATTAGATTCCGCCGGTCTGTGCGAGCTAGATTTTGCTTCGTAGCTCTCCTAGTCTTAATGTGGTATTTTTTTCTCTCTCCCCCAGCTCCCTTCATCCCCTGCCTTCGTTTGTTATTTCTAAGTTTTTATTTAATTTTATTTATTATACTTGGTTGAATGGGGATGAAAAATCATTTTGTATTAATTTTTTCGCATTCAAGACTCCATTCTCTCCGTTGGTCTCTTTCTCGCTCTTATGTGTCCCTCTTTCTAGTTCCTTCCTTTTGCTTTCCTTACCGCATCATCTTTCCGCATTCCCCCTACATCTTCCCTACACTGCCCCCGACTTCCGCGGCTTTCTCTCCCCCTCAATCCCTCCCTCACATCGCTTGCAACGTCGCCTTTTGTTTGCGTGTTTGCCTGCCGTGTTTGCGCCGGGTTCGGGACGAGAGGGATGTCGAGAAAGAAACAGAAGGGGTGGGTTTTCTTGACGGACTATTGAAGGATTTAGGGGAGATCTGGGAGGACGAGAGGGGTAAGGGTCTAAGGAAAGCAAAGTATTACCGAAGAAGAAGGAAGGAGGAAGACCTTTCCAAGAATGACTCAACTCAATATTATGAACCATGGCGAGGGGATAGAAAGGGTAAATTTATTGGAAAAGCCTGGAATCCCCTCTTTCGTAGTTATTTTTTGAGGTGGTTTTAAAAGATCCAATTCCCAAATTTTGTCTAGAATTGTGGCATACCAGGTAAATGTTGCGTGGAAATAATTGAAAGGTAAGCATTTAAACACGCAATCATGACGAAATAACTTTCTTATACATGTTTCCATAACTAATTACAGGTTTGCAGTAATAAAATTTTCAAGATTGTATTATTTCAAGAGTGTATTTTATCATCCGTGAGGGTTCCCCTTTCCAAGAGAAAATATTCCGTCGCTGTACCACCGCAAGGATGGTTTGTTTTTTGTCTGCTCTGCCTGTTAATTGGCGGGGTAATTAGTGGCACTTCCCCCCTACATAATTTGACCTTCCATCCCTTTGACGCCCTTAATCCGCTAATCAAAGTATGTTTTTCCCCCAAGCGTTTCCCACGGTCTTAATCCGATGTTACTCGCTAATTACACGCGCCTGCACACCTGCATTGGATCTGAGGCAGTACTCGGAATTGAGGCTCAGCCATAGTGGCACTCGGCGTGGCAGGGATGTAAATTCGGAGAGTCTAAAAAATAGAAACTCTCGCATGTTTGAGTGCGCTAACGTTACAGTAATAGTGGTTTAAACAACTTTCTCCATAACAATTCATTTACTTACCTCGTTTTGAATACTATTTTTTTCACAATAAAAGTTTGAAAACGAGCAGTTGTTTTAAGTCAAGTATCTTTCACCGCTCGAAGGAATCCATTTTATTGATTAATCACCAGTCAGGTCTATCGAAATCATTCTATTTGAAGACCCTTGCAGTCCAATATTTACACTTTGCAATATGAATGCTCAGAGATAAAATGAAATTGGCCGTTAGAAAAATTCCCAACTTCATGAAATATAAACAGAAAATATCGGCATGCATTTTATCGGCTTGTTACTCGTTGGAAGGAATAAGTACCATATTATTGTGGCCAAGTAGAAACAAATAAATTGAACATATCTTGTTACCTATTCCTTCAGTGTAAGGACGGAAATGTATCTCAAATATACTTATGTCATTAGTATTTTATTCCATTTGAAGCCTTTAATCTAGAAATACCTTTATATCCACCAAAACATCGGCGGGCATATTTTGGGAAAAACCGAGGTAGTATTTTAGTGGGGAAATATAAATGGACAGTCTCAGGGGAAGGCCGTTCGATTCAGTCGTTGGTTAAATGGGCTGGGGGGGGGGGGGGTGGGGGTAGAGGGACGTCCATCGGTTGCGGGTAGATTTTTGGCAGGATAACGGAAGCGTGGGCTCGTGGCAGGAGGAGAAGGGGGTAGGGATGAGGGGGGGGTCGGAGAATGGGTTTTTGTTAAAAGGGATGGGGTTGGATATGCGTGGGTGGGAGAGGCTGTCAAAGTAGGAGGGAAGGGATGGTCTGAGGTTAGGCGGGGGAGGAATGAGGAGCAGCTTACGATGCGGGCGATGTTTTAGAGGTAGGGGGAGGGGAAATGAAAAGGAGGAAGAAAAAATTAGAGGAGGGTGTGTGCTTTTTAAAATGGAAGTTAGCTTTTTATAGGGACTTCGAAGACTGGCTGTTTTGCCAGAAATGCAGAGGTGGATCTACGCTCACTCAATTATCGATAGTTTTATTTCTAATTGGTGCTACAAAGAGCCATGTAATTGTGTTACCATACTATTCATTATTACGTTATTACAAACGGTTTAGAAGGTGTAATGGATACACATCGCGATGGCTGGTAAAATTTTATTAATTATCTCTTCAGTTGATCATCGTTTTATTTTCCGAAATACGAGAACCAACTACATGATTTGTTGGCACATTGCGACAGGAGAAATATATCTTTCACTGCGAGCCTCAGAAGAAATCACGACTGTTTTTAAATTGAACCTTTAGTTGAGTTTCTTCCTGCGGTGAAAAAGGTATGAAATAGGTATTTTCCGTTTATATGGAGTGATTGGGGGATATTCCTACCTAAGCATACACAGGACTTGCATAGGCAGGACATACCTAAGCATCCTTGTCCTCTTTTTGTTCGCTTTGATTCAGAGATCTCAATTGCGGAAATTGCGGGTCTTCGGCCCATGGAACCAGTTTTATCTCTGACGAAATAGTTTGGTCGTTTGTCTTCATCACACCTGCAGCTACATGTTCACTTCTACTCAATATCTAGGTGAGCGTTAATTCCCCATTGCAGATGATCGTCAGACACACAACAAGGGCCGCAACCCCCACACAGCATTGGACCGCCCTTTTTCATTCATCCCCCCTTGCTTTTTTATCTCGAATGCTAAAAAGTGCGGGCACCCTTTGGAAGTGGGATCTACTCGCCTGCGAAGCGGTTCATTCCATCCTCCGTTCTTCACCCTCCCCCACTCTTCTTCACTAAGGTAAGCCAATCTGAAAACCGGACGAAAAGGAAGAGAGGTAGAGGAAAAGAAAAGATGAGAGAGAAAGAGAAAGGAAAAAAATTCATCGTTGGGTGGTGATACAAAATCGTAAAATGAATATGAAGCAATCTACTAACTTCAGTTGCGTTGGACGGCAGGAATCTCAAGCTCCCTTCCCATATTCTGGTGTGGATTATAACTTCTCGATCAATAGTATTGGAAAGGTACTTTGAACATGGCCCCTCTAGATTGGACTCCAAATACAGCGAGTAACTAGCATTTCGCAATCACTTCTCTATAGTACATTTTCCCTTCACAGGATTATTTGTGTAGATTGTATGCGTTTGAAATCCAATAGAAAACAGTTTTATTTCTCCTTAGGCATTTAATGTGGCGCAATTTGGCAGATGTGAATCATTTAAGTAGAACGTTTTCATCGAATTTGTTTGAGTTTATCGTATTCCGCTTCTGTAAGACTTTTCTGTTGCCTCAATCCGATTAGTCTTCGTAAGCATTTTGCGTAAAAATCATTGCTGTTGCATTCCATCAAAATGTTCGGAAGCTAATGAATATTTCGGCGCTTCAGTCGTGTTTCATTTGTGACGAGATGCGGAGGTGAACTAATGGAAAACATTGCCCCCTTCGTATAATCCAAACCACGCCGAAAGAAGGGGTGCGATATGGAAGAGCAGGTAAAAGGGGACGGAGAAGGATGTGAGGGACAGAAGGGAAGGAAAAAGAGACAGAGGGAGGAGAATGGCAATGGCCAGAGTGGTGAGCGCTTCTCGGAATTAAAAAGTGGATGACCGTAGGAGGGTGGCATATGAAAAAGGCGATGGGTAGAGGGATGGGTTGTGGGGAAGAAGGTGATGGGGGAGGACAGGGAAGGATAAGAGGGATGGACCTAAGAGGGTTGAGCCGGCTGAAGAAGGGAGAAGGTGGAGAAAGATTGGGGGAAGGGAGTCGTAAGAGTAAGGAAAGGAGAGGGGCTGGCGAATCGGTTCAGCATTCAAATGAAGGAGGATGGAAGGGTGGAGACGGGTGACGACGGTAAGAAGGGAAGATAAAGTAAGGGAGGAATAGAGAGGGGGGACTATAGTACTGCGCCGGGGTAAAAAGAGATGGGGTACATCCCCTCTATTATTCTTTTTTTTCATTTTTTTCCCAAAAAATAAGGTGGTGATCTTTATATCGAGGAGTCGAGGGTTGCGAGGATAAGAAGGGTGTGGGAATAGAGTGGACGCTTAGGAGTAAGTCCGCGATTAGAAGAATTGTGCGTGGTGCTGGGACTGAGGGAGAGGGAATAAGGTGGTGGGTGGTTCAGAGGGTCGCTTGGGCTGCATAAAGGGAGATGACGATTTCTTCTTTCTTTCAAAAAATTCATTTCCCCCCAACCTCCCCCTAACTCGCTCCACCCAACCTCCCTTCAGAGCGGCGTCACCCAATTTTTTCCCTCCCTTCCCCGTTCATTTTTTATCTTTTTTTGCCTTCAAGGGGAGGAGGGTGTAGCGGTGGAGTATTCACAAGGCGTGGAACGTGCTGGAGTGGGGGAAAGAGGAGATGCGGGAGGATTAAGGGCTGAAAATGCAGGGCGGGGGATGGGCAAGAGGGTTCGGCTGAGGGAGGAAGGGTGGAGAAGGGACTTGAATTGGGAGAACGGCTGGGTGGTGAGGGGGTGGTTAGCGGATGTGGGAGTCGTCGATGGCTAGTGAGCAGCGGAGAAAGTGTAGGTAAATAAACAAAAGTCTTGTATAGTATGTGGTTGAAAGGTTGGTGAAATTTCATGGTACCTACGTCAGTAGAACATAAGGGAACGTGGCTCAAAAATAGGTAATTTTGTGAGTAGTTCATGTAACGAGGCGGCGACAGTGAGATGGCCCAATTGGTAACCGAACAAATACAAACATTCTTCTCGATTGCGTGGATGCAATTATGTAAGAAAAAAAGAAGCCATTATTATTTATCTGCCAGGAATTTTCTACACAGATGGCTGTGTTCCTTTTCCCATAAATACCCGTGGTTCAGCCTTGTGGACTCGGGCTGAACATTTTAAGGTTCGTATGTAAGGGGCCGAGTGCTCTAAAGAAAGTCGGTTGGATGTAATCGGTGCACTTCCTTGAACACATGATTTGTGCTGATCAATGAACTCTAGCAATACTTGCAACTTCATTCCTGAATATAACAATCATGTTTCCACTTTTTGCTGTCATTTTTATAAAATTGCTGTCTTGTGATCATAACTGTACTAGGTTTTTAGTTGAGAAAGCTGGATTTTTCTCTGGTGAGTATGTTTGTTTGCTGCTGAAATTAGGTAACAAATCACATCTACTTCATCAAGTGGGATGATTCAGAGGTGCGTGCATACGTTGCTAGTTTTGAAATGAAATGGATAGGTCATGATATATGCCCCAGACACACGCAATGTTATTAACACACTGGTGCTGAAGAATGTCGTTCTGATTGACATCTAGTTTCCCTTCCTTATCTTTATCCCCATTATGGTCGACCGACTTGGTTAAACGCATTTATCTAGCTTTCGTGGAGTTGTGGAGGATCGTTCATGAGCGGTTTCGAACTGTACAATTTAGACGTCATAATTGCGCAAAAATTCATTTGACTTTGAAAACTTTGAGGTGCCCTCGAAGGCGGCGTAGGGTAGGAATTTACTTAGTGAATGTTGAAAACTCTTGTTTTTTCAGAGCCAGTTTAAAGTTAAATTTGATGCTTAGTGTTCCCCGGAGTCAGGATATTGCGGCCCGCATGGTGTTGTCATTACCAGCCGTCGAGTAAAGCGTTTCCATTTATGCTACAGCGGGTTCAAAACTGCTGGCAAACGCTGACATTTTCCTGAATGCATTTGATGTAGAGGCTTTCCATAAAAGAGTGAGCTCTAAAGAATGAGTGAGTGTTTGTGTGATGATATGGGATTGAACCTTTTTAGGCTGCAATTTGACATATTGGCGCTACCTTGTGCCTGTGGAAAAGAATATTCGAGAACACCATGTCGGTGCATACGTCTGTTGCCATACTGCAGCTCTTTGTACTGTGCGGGAACTCTCTGGGATCGATATATCCAGCGGCAAGAAAACAATTTAAATAACATCGTTTCACCCTTCGCCGCCGAAGCAACATTGCGGTGCGGTAATGGTAATGCATTATTCGGGCCCCTTATCGCTAAATAAAGCGGTCGTAATCTTTCCGCAAAACGTCAAACACCTGGGTTTTTCAGTACCCTCGCTCCCTTTCCCAATTCCGTGGCTAATTTATTCGCCGGAGATTTGCTAACACGCGCGCCAGCTATTAAAGATCCCCTTAACTTCTCCCACCTTCCCTTCCCCTGTGCCATTCCTCTCTCCCTTTCCTCTCGCCCTTAGTGAAAAACATCCGACAGAGATACCGTTGTCGCCTCGGAACTTATTCGTCTTCTCGCGATGCTAATCACGTCGGGAGAAGAGGCCAACTTGTAAACCACCAATCCGGGTTACGGGCGATATCTCAACTTCCCACCTTAACCGACAGCTCGGGCCTAGGCGTATTAAACCTTTTCTCCCCTTTTAATGCACACCCGTTGTCCTTGTTCTTGCTAATTTTATTTTCCACATAAAGTAAGAAGACGCGGTGCTAATTCAGCTCCCGTTGCTCTTCCCTTCGGCACCTCGAAATCGTCTAAGCTCCCTTTTGTTTGCTATCGAATTCAACATCCACCTCCCCACTCTCCGGTCGAGCACTGGAAATAATATCTACAAGTTTGCCATCTCCCCACCTCTTATCATGAAAACCTCTTCCCCGTTCACCTCTCCACCCTTTCTCCGAAGTCCTGCTACCTGCATAATTGGTTGCTTAATGGAGAAGCGGGAAAGAAGGGGCTATAGGGACGGGGGTGGACAGATTACCTAGCATCTGTGCAGAGGGAGTGGTGTGGGTGGACGGGGAAGCGGATAGCGAGGTCGAGAATTCGTGTGTTGAGGGTCACGGGCGGGCGAAAGCACGGGATGGTGAGATTCGGTGTCGTTGTTGCGGGGGGTAATAGGGGAAGGGGTTCCGGCGCAAAGAAGAACATCAAAAGAGAATGAGAGATAAAGACAATGTGATGTCTGTGAGTAAATACGGGACGCGACGAGGTTGAGTGGTGTGAGCAGGAGCGGTATAAGCCGGGTCTGTGTGTGAGTTTATATGAGGGGGAAGGGGTGAGGGATGGTGAGGGATGGCTAACTGAATGGAACATCTGCTTTTTTATGGAGTTATGGGAGTAGACCTGGGGAGGTGGGGGGTCGATGTCGAAATGAGGCGTGGAGGAGTGCGGGAGCAGGGAAGGGAGTGGGGTGTCTGCGTTTGTGGGCTCTGTGTGCGTGCTCGTATGTGTACATGCGTGTGTGGGTGTCCTCGGGGTCTTTTTTTTACACCTGCGGGGCATATACGAGAAGGGGGCGTGGGGCACCAAAGTCAAAGGGGGATGGGAGGGAGAGAGGTGAGTACCCATGGAAAAAAAGATGCCTCCCCTGCTCCCGTATCCCTCCTCCCTTCCTCATTACCCGCATGAGCCGGCAGGTGCCACCACCTTTCCGAGTGTATCTCTCTCTCTCTCCGACCTCTCCTCAGCCCCCCTGACCGCCCACTTATTTTATCTTTCCTCCAGATCCCTTCCCGTCCCATCGAGCCCCCGTTCTCATCTCCTTTCCCCCACCATTCTCTTTCTCTCTCTCTCTCCCACCTTTCGCCCGCAGCTTTCGCTCCTCTGCCACCTTTCTCCTTATTTCTCCTACGCTTTCTTAATCCAAATTACTCCTTCTTGCCTTCCACAACTCAATCCCTCTCACAGTTAACTTGCTTTCCGATTCAACACGCCGCACCTTCTCCATCTACTGGTACGACTCGTTGGGTGTTTGAAATCTCCATTCGTTCATCCACCGTAATTATAGTTCTATTGTGCTAGTTATTTGTCTTACGCGACTAGTTATTGCAATTTATTTTGATGAGTAGAAGTGTCTTAAAGTACTAGTTGATTCAGTCGTATTTGTGACGTAAGGAAATAAAAAATATATTTTGTTACAATAAAAGATGCGATGGAATTTTGAATGCATGAATCACCAGTTATTTTGCTGGATTCAAATTATTGAATCTCATTGCATTTGCAAAAATACTCATAACTATACCTGTTGTGACAGAGCGAATCCAAGTATTCTCACGGAGTATCGAGTTAATCTATTCTGAGATGTATTTGTGCCTTACAGTGGCTATTTTATTTGATGATCTCGACTAATAATAAACATTCTATATTTAGAAGAGCAAAAACCTCAGATTTTCGCCGTCGATTTAGCCATGTAGCGCTTTTAATTTCAAAGCCACATATTGTATCTATTATATTTTCCAGTGGAATAATCACCATTAATATTCGGATCCCAGGTTATTTGAAATGAGTTCCTTTAACCTGTAGAATACTCAATAAAAATAAATTTTAAATTGCTCAAAGTCTATCTTGATATTTTCTCTTCCTGTGCTTTCTAATGAGTAGATTGTAATAAAGACTTTAATCAGGCCTGCAGAAGCGGTACAGGAGCTAATTTTGTGAATCTTGTGGGTGATTTACGATCGGTGAATGTGGAAACGGGATATTAGATTGTTATCATTTCTGGAACATGCTTGAAATTAATTATATAAAGTTATTTCATCGTTGTCAAATCGCTAGAAATACGACAAACTTGAGGAAGGAATGATAGTTCAACGCAAATGTAGGATACCCGGCTGTCCGAAGGTAACGTTCTTCATTTCCGCCAATTAATCATGTCGGTGGAATCCCAGATATTTCATCGCCTCGGTTCCAGGGAAACGCGGAAATACGGTGGAGATGGGCAGGGGTTGATGAGAGGAAGAAGGCGGGCACGGCTGATCGGCTCAGGGTGGCAGACGGTGGAAGGAGACGCGGGAGGGAAGGTTCTCCTGCACCTCACCTGGTTGAGACATCCAACGGTAACACCCTCCCCTCGCCGCAACTCCTTCCCCTATCTCACCAACCCTCCCTCCTCTCCGCCTCCGAGCCCCGAGGGAGAAAAAGTAATGCCTTCCTCACGTCATTCTGGCCACCGGACTTATGTGCGAGCACGCTGCCTCACGGAAACCCTTTCGCGGATGTATTCTTCTCCTCCCGGAACAGAAAAACACTCCCCTCCGTCCTTCCTCCGACACTCTCCGCGCGCCCAGCTTCTTGTCTCCCGCCTTGCCTCCCCTTCCACGGTCTTCCTTTGTTTCCCTTAATTTATGTGCCCCTTCCATCCTCCTCTGCTATCGATTCATCGGGCACGATGCCCTTTTCTCCACCGTCCCGTTCCTCGGTTGTGATCCCTTTATCGGTTAAACGACTCCTCTCTCTCTCTTCTCTTTTACTCGCACCCTTACCTCCCATCAAATCATATTCAACTTAACAAGCGTTATATGAATTATGAAATCCAACATTGACCAATCCGATTTATCTGCTTTTTTGCATCGTTTTGATGTGGGAGAGTATTATACAAATTTGATTTACTGGCGGTAGGCGTTCATTAAATTCGCCCCTCCTCGCCTTCTGCATTCCTAGAAATTGACCTAGGAAAAACGTGGATGTTATGAATAATCGTGAAGATGCGATACTAGCATTTACTATTTATAATGCTAAGTGAATCCGTTACAAAACATTAGCTTATCACGAAACTTGATTGGGGATATATGAATAAAATCTTATCTCGTTTTTCGACTCCCTCAGTGAAATACATTATATTTTCCACATGGTACGATCGTTTTACGTTCATGTTCCTATTATAAACTCATTTAAATAATGTGTCCTCGAAATGTGATTTCATAGATAATGGTTCTGCAGTCCGGGGAAAATCGCCTCCCCCGGTTGTAATGATTGCTATTGGTTCTCCTTCTTGTTACGGGAAAATATTATGTTTTCCAAGTCAATCCTTCCATCCATTTCCTTCGACTTCCGAGTGACTCTCTCCCATTTTTTGTTTTTTTTTCACTTCTCTTTATTCTTCATCTCCTTTCACCTTCTCCCGCTCTCAGTGAGTTGCGCTCGTTTTATGTATGGTTTCCTTAATGCCAATCCTCAGAGGGAGTTTGCTTTCTTCCTTCTCGTGATTGTAATGAGTTACTGGCAAAGCTCCCGTCTCTTCATCTCTTCCCCAGCTGCCCTACAGGGAGTTGTAAATTTACTGTCTTGGCGTGGCTAAGAAAACCGCCAAACAGAACCTCTCTTCAAGAGAGCGTTCACTTTTTTCATCGTCAATTTAGACAGTAGATCGAGCCGGGCTTGTTCTTTGTTCTTGCTGTTGATCTTAAATGAAAGAAAGTCGGCTGTTCAATCAGTGGTTTTGTAAATTATTAGATATAATTACTTTCTCTACATTTAAAAATTAAATGGGTACATTAACAGGGAAGAAGAAAAATTGAGCGATAGCATTTGAATGTGTTTTATGCAGCCATGTAACCATTTTATACGATATATTAAATTCACCTCTGTGGGTAAATCATGAGAATGAACATGATAAAAACATTAAAATTTCGGTGCTCGTTCTAACATCATTCACTCTTCCTCTAAACTCACTTAGTATCATTCGACTTGCCTTTAGAATGAAATTTAAGCGTTCGATACTCCCCTCCCATTTTATCTAGTGCATCATATCCGTTGTCCACCTGTCTGACGCCTGTATACCTTCAAGTTCACCTCCGATTCAACCGAGCAATCAGAAGTGCCCGTTGCCCACAGCCCCTTCCCTCTCCTCCCATCTCACTCGCGGTCGTCCCCGGGTGGGCTCTTCCGAAACAAATGAATCGTCGTCCGCGGATGTCAGGACCTGCGTGACAAATGGCGACGACACCGCCGGGCAATTTTTCTGCCCCGGAAACCCTCCTCTGGATTCACTCTCTTTTCCTTCATGCCTCCTTTCTTCGAGTTCATTCTTCCTCTCATCACTCAAGGAATTTCTCCGCTCTACCAAAAGATTTGTTCACCTCATGATGCTAACATCCTTAGCGCCTTGACTTCGGCGTCGATTCGGGAGAGTAGGAAAATTTGGATAATCAATTCAAAGAACAAGTATGTTTTGTACTGTATTTTCATGAGCAGAGGAGAGTTTTATCTTTGCGTGCGTTATGCCGGAATAGAGTGATTTCACTCTTTCTCTCTATTTTCAAGTGGGATTTTGCTGCTAATATCAAATAGGGCATGTTAGGAATTATTTTCTATTTCTCAGTTCATGAAGTGTCCATTAGGTAAATGACATTCCTATATTTTACAGCCTTTGTTCGCTAAGTTGGAATAATTTTTAGAACAAGCGTCCTTTGGTCTTACTAACCGCGAGATACTCCTCTCACTGCCGTTAAGTCGCGCCGTCACAGTCCACGTCCTCAACTGGTGGATATTTGACCGACACTTCCTTCTTTATGGTCTTCCTCTGCTTCATTCTTGATATAATAGCGGTATACCTTCAAAGGATTTCTCCTCCGGATCGTCTCATTAATTTCAGGTCCGCTTCGAATGCTCTCATCTCATCCGTTTTGTCCCTTCTCCTACTCCACCCTAAAACATCACTCTGCCTTTTTTCAGACCCCTCCCCCGCATTTGGAAATTTTTTTCGCCCTCACCGTCCCGCCGTCACCCACAATATCTCTTCCTTTTCTTCCGTATCCCTTTTTCGGACCCACCGTTGCTGATTAATCTCTCCCATTCTCCCACAAACCACGCTCCACCCTCAGTCAGCCCATTGCATTTCCAGCGGTGCTCTCCCTCTTCCTCTTTCCCTTGGCACCTGCCTAAATGCGCCCCCCCAACCTTTCGTCCTCTCTGCCATTCCAAAATGACGACCTCGGTGTTACGTCGCGTTCGCGCCTTGTCAGCCCGCATAGTTCTCTCGTCCTCCAGGTCCACACCTATTTCCGCCTTTTCCCTCACTCCTCTCAACCTTCCCCCCTTTGACTCCTACCTGGCCGCCTCTTTCGAATGTGGCGAGTGCCTTATGAATGTCATCCGTCGCTCATCTACCCTTTGGGTTTATTTGTCACCATTTCCCTTCAGTCCGGCGGTCTTTTCTTCCAGCGTGTCGTACGAAACGCGTCTTCAGTTTCCGACACAAACTAGGCGTGGGTTGTTCCCATTTTACAAGGGAGTATCTAGCCCTTTTCTCTTTCTCTCTATTCATCGCAGGCAGCGTTTATCCAGCGAGTTGAATGCTCCGGCACGTTCATGAAACGCGAATATCTTATAGAAATGGGCTGCCGGTAATTCTAACATTCTTAGGACATTTTGTGTCCCTTCTTTCGTGATCCATCTATTTGTCTCAAGGATTCCATCTCTTTGGAAACATACGAGATCGTACCTAAGATTTCAATACCAAGCTCGTTAAATTTTCCTTACCTTTGAGGTAATCTCTTTATATTTCAAGAAATAGGCACATTTAGAAAAGCACTGATGTTCGCTGAAAAATAGTAAATTCTTGGTCGGCCCACATCAAGAATCATGATGCTTAAGAAATGAACTTCATTATCATTCTCGTTGTTTTTTCCTTAATTTCAAGAAACCGCTATGCACAAACTACAAAATCACTCTCTCGATATGAGATATGAACGTTTCGTGTTCGCTCCACCTCTAGTGGGTGGCTTATGAATACGCATTTCACAGCATTCTTCCAACTTGCCGGACAACCTGTATTTATTCGTTCACGCGGGAAATTCCGCCGCCCAGCCAAGGTTTGCTGCCCACCCACAGTGAGCCTTCCTCGCGACCCCGGGACCATCAGTCGCCGTCGCCTGCTTCAGCGACGCCCTCCGCCTCCTCCATTCATCTTATTTCTCTCTCTCTCAGCCCCCACTCCCTATCGCGGGGAGGGCACATCACCTCCTTACGCTTCCCGAATCCAGCCCCATCATGCACGACTACGCCTCACTCCTCCCAGAGTCCCACGCTCACCGCCTAGGGAAGGTTTCTCCAGCGTGGTGGAGGAACCTCTTCCGAATCCCGAGACCGCCACATATCTATCCCGATTCCTTTTTCTCACTGTGAGAGAGGTAACACGTAAGACAAACTCAAAGCGAAATATTGAATTGTAGCAGCACAAAGCTGCTACCCACGTTGCCCTGACTACTGAAACGTTTGGCCTTTCCCTGTAATACTTACTATCATCACCACTATGAGGTAACATCAATTAATATTTCTCTAGCCTAGGATATTTATAGGTGCTGCGTATGTTATTACTTGACTATTTAGAAAGTAGGACATAGAAAGATATGAGTCTATATTATCACAATTATTGCATGTTTTTCATCTTTGTGATGGATAAAATTGTCATTTAAGCAATCAACTTTTCGTTTTGCAAAACCTTTTTTGATCGTAAATTCAAAATGAATCATTAATCCATTATAGATTTTTATTTAACTATTGCAGCTCCTTAAAAAAAACTCAGCAGCCTTAGATTATATAGAATCTAGTATAGTGATTACGTTGGTTAAACGAAGCCCAATGATGCGGATAAAATTGGTAAACCTTGAAAGGGTAAAGAAATGTCGGGTTTTACTTAAAATGCTGCCTCTCATAAATGATAATTTTTGCTCATATTGTTATTTGACTGAAGTAACTTTGTATTTGGGCATTAAATGCTGTGTAAGTGTTGTGTCAAAGGAGCGGTATCGCTAAATATTATGCCGTGGCGAATGCTCGAAATTGTGAAGCAGTTTCACAGGTTCTTTATTTTGAAAGCCGATCCTTATGGCAGCCGGGCGTTACATGTCCGCGTCCTGCACGCTTCGACATCTCCGTGGCAGGGAGCTCCCCCTTCGGTCTGCCGCGCACGCATGTCCCCAGCAGCCTCTTTCATTAAATTTTGGATCTCCAGAGCGTGGAGTTCTGGAGAGCAACAGATGAGAGCCGATCGTGGAGGAGGGAGGGAGGCAGAGTGGAATGAAAAAAAGCCAGCCTCGAGACTTTTTTTTATTCATACGCTCCAAATATTTCCTTGGCTTGCGTCCCACCGCAGCTGGAGGCTTATTTAGTGTATGGAAACTGTTGGGAAGGGCGAGAAAAATTACGCATTATGCTTGCCGTCTCTTTCCCCCGAAAGATAAAAAGGAAAAATTCGAGGAGGAAGAGAAATAGAGGGAGGCGGGGAGGGATTTGGGGGGAATTCTGTTGGTGAATGAAGAATAGGGGATGAACCTTGGCCATGAGACTTCCTTTGGAGACTCTCTTTCCAAGATGCTGCGTTAAACACTTCCACTTACTTTAGCCAGAAGTGTGTGGTTCCTCACTCTCGCTAGTTCTCAGGTGCATGGTTTATCCGTGCTTATTCATGCCTTGTTCTCCAAAACTTACATTGCGAATGAAAACTCTTTCACTTACTCATCTCTCGAAAACGTCACTTTTTTCTGGCTGGGAAAATCCGGGGTTGTAGAAATAGTGTGGGTAGAAAACGTTCATTATTCTTCCCGCTCGCCCATCGTCAAGTGGCGTATCAATCATCATTTACCTCGGAGGCTTCGACTCACACGTTATACAGGGCTGGACGACGAGAGGAACACGAATATTTCACCAGCTCCCTTCGTACTCGAACCTCTCCGTCTCTTTTTCACAGTTGGAGGTAGGAGCCTGATTAATTCCCCAGGTTTACTACATTGGTAATGGTACTTTAAGCTACTTGCCACGACATATCATTCCCTCACAAACCATTTTTCTATTTTAGCTAACGTGTAATGACGGTAAACTATTTGTTTACTCTCCAGTTTTTCTTCGTGGTTTCCCTCAGCATTTAGCAAACCATGTTGAGAACATAATATTAGTAATGTCCTAATTTTTACTTACCTATACTCTGTCTTTCTCTATATGTTTTTCTGCATAATTATCTTCCTGGATGCTTTTATCACTGAACTGTAATCATCGTGGTCTAATATCGTTTTTTACCTCCTATTCACCCGTTTCACTCCCATATTATAGTAATTCTTTACTAAAGATTGTCGACCATGCTTATGGCCATTAGTTCTCTCGTAGTATCTTTCGGTGTTCCAAATTTTTATCTGGCTCCCTCTACCATGGATCCCTATATTTCCCTTCTTATTCTTCCTCTCATCCCTTCAGCCCCACGATCCTCTTTCCACTCGACATTTCCGCCTCGTCTACTTCTCTCACGTTCGAGCCAAGGCTTCGCGCCTTCATCTGTAACCTCTCTCAATAACTCACCTCGCGCTTTCCGTTTGTTTTACTTTCTCTCCCTACCACTAGCGTGCAACTTTTTATCTCCCTACCCTTTCATTCTTCCCCCTCCATTACATTTGTTTGTTCTTCTTTTGCCGATAAAATAAACCGTGCCATCGTGTAATGTTGTGTGCCTCCAGATTTAGTTTTTTTGTAGTTTCTTCTTTTGTCTTGGCTTCAAGTTGAATTTGTTTTCTCTTCGCTTTCTTCACCCCCTTAGCTGTTATACCTTCCTTCCAATGCTAATATTTTAGCCTAACTCTCTCATGTGCTCAAGATTTTACAAGCTATCGATAATGCGATGTTCTCGTGCATTGAAGCCCAAAGAGCATTTGCAGCACCAAAGAGCTTTCTAATTTGGTGTAGTGGTATTTTTAATTAAATTCATCCTCATTCTATTTAGATGCTCTTAAAATTTTCACGTGCCCCTGCTCATGTGAGCTACGGTCACATTGCTTTTTGGCCCTCGTACTGCTGCAGAAATATTTAAATATTATAAATTAACTGAATAATTGATACATTAAGTTTAATTGAGTGTTGCGATTGAGGCATTTTTCTCCGCTGTGAAACTCGTCTTTATCACTTACGGGAGAAAAACTTGATGCGCGACGAAGTCGAGCATTCCCGTAGATTTAAAAAAGATTGTAAGTAGTAAAATGTATGCGTAGATAAAGTGGGGATTAAATTACTATGATAGTATATGGAGAAGAAAACCATCTGAGATAAGGAATGAGTCATGGTATTCACTATAAACGAAGTTGAAATGACCATTTAAAAGAATGAAATAGATGGGTGTTAGAACACCTTCATCGCGTTATAATCATATTAATATATGTGTATCTATTCGACAAAGAAAATGTATCTGATTTAAAGCCTGAAAACGAAAATACGGCTTTCCTTCCTTTGGTAAATAATAAATGTTTCTTAATGCATAGAAATTCTTTTGCTCTCCTGGAATATATCACAAGTATCTACAATAGTATATACTTCATGAAAAGGAAGTGAGATTTTCACCTTCCATGCTTTCCAGCGAAATATTCAACCCTCATTGTATCTGAGCCTATTTCAGCCAATGAAACATGATATTTAGTTAGCTCCTTCAGGGAAAAAGGTAGGTATGTCACGCATATATATTCTACTGGATAGATTCCTCACCACTCTCGGCGGACACAAGCGAAGCCTCTCCAATCCAAGATGAACGGCGACGAGAGTAATCTATTCGCGAGAGGGAAAATGAAGGAATCACTTCGCTGTTACAGATGGAACCCAAACGAAATTTGATTTCGTAACTAACACCTCATCCGAATTGAATTTCTCCGTGCCCCCCCTCATCCTCTCCCGCCCTGCGGAACGTTCTCGGCTCCTCCCCTTCGGCATGTCTCCCCGACTAGTCCGCGGGCGTACGATACCCAATCTGTGCGCGCCATCCATCCCTCAATCCTCGAATTCATTCTCTCTTGAAAGCCCTCCTCTCGGCGAGCCATCCCTCTCCCTCCCCAACGGCGGTCGCAGACTCCCTTCGGACTGCCGATACCCGGTCATTTCACCACCAGGCTGCGCCAGCGAAATCCACTCCCCCCCCCTTATCTCTGTATTTGTCACCCGATCGTTGCCCGACGATATCCCCCCCTGGGGGACGTGTGTGTGATGGTGGGGATTTTTTTATCTCTCTTTCCTTTTTAAATTAAAAAATCGCGTTTGTATGACTTCATCTCGAGTCCTTGATCCCTTCATCTTCCCCCTCCCTTCTGCCTCTCCTCACCCAGCTACCAAAATTCTCCCTCTCACCACTCAGTCATTCCTTTTCTTTTGCTTCCCCCTCTTATTCGTGAATCATAATCCTTCGCCCCACCCCTCTCATCGTTTTTCTCTATCACGCTGATAAAATCGACACCTTTCTCATTTCATCCGCATTCTTTTCTTCCCCTCCCAAATCTCTCGGTTTTTCATCCATAACATTTTCAGCCACGCCTCCAAACAATTTTTTCCGTTGATCTGTGACTCCAACTTTGGTCCTTGGCTGCATTTGCTCTTTTTCCGAGTATATCCATGTTCCAAAGGGTATATCCATATTCCAAAATAAGTAACAACGTTGTGCGCCTTTTTTCTGGTAAATTTTATAGCTTATTTTATCATTATTTTTTATACTGGCTCAATGCCTAAATGCTGAACACCTCAATAATTATAATAAAATTAAAATAAAATAAGAATTTAATAATATATAATGGTATACTGACTTGGTAATATGGCTACGTTGGGCTAGACGTCATTTTTCAGTTGTGGAATATGAGTGTTTTTTTTGTTTTGGAAGACAAAATTCACTGGGAGTTAATAATGAATTCAAGAGCAATATTACGCGCTATTTAGTATTATTTTATGTAATAAGTGTGCGTCTTCGCCGGGAAAATCCTTAAACATTAGTTTAAAATAGTATTACCTTCTCATCGCTATCTGTGTCACTCCCATACGGTATGCCACCAGATCATTAGAAATACATGTTTTCTTCATTTAATACGCTTTCGGTCGCATTTTCACGGCCATCTTACCTGAAAGCCCTGTGCCATGAATCCGCACCGGAAAAGGTGCACTTTTAATTACGGAAGGTGGGGAAAACACCGCGGCGTATCCACTGGCATCCTCTCAATGGAGAGTTGGGGAAGGAGAAGTTGCGGCAGGAGCGACTCTGAACGTGATAACCTGAGAATGGGAGGATGGATGAAAGAAAAAAGTCGGGGATTGGGGGTGGGTCGGAGGGGGACATCCTCGGAGAGCACGCGGCGTTTCAACATTCCTCATTGCCACACCGCCCCTCTTAGCTCTCCCTCCCCCTCCCCCCCTGCTAAGGGGCTCAAATTAAAAACAGGAGAAGGAGCCGCGGCGAAGATATCCAACCATTCGTGACTTTACCCGTCTCCCTCTGCCTCCTTCCTTCGGCGGCTTCCCTTTAAAAAAAACTGTCCCTTCCTCCCTCTTCCCTCCGTATCCTCTTCGTCACTCCCCTGGCTCTCTCGTCCTCGCTCATTTCCATCCCGCGGACGAGATGCCACCTTAAAGACGACGGAATGGGGAAGGAGGAGCGCGTTTATTTTTGGCCCGCAATTAAAGGCGGGGTGTAAAGGATCTGGTTAAGATCCTGTGGAGAAGCATTTCCGGTCTGGAAGCAATAATGACTTTTGGTGGCAAGGGGGCAGTCTTCCTTACTTAAGTAAAAGAGGGTGGCGGAGGGTCCTCCGCTGAAATCATCCCCGCGACCCTCCTCCGCACGTCCTCCCTCCTTTGCCCACTACATGCGGGGAAGAGAGTCACGGGAGATTGAAACGATAGCTCCCTCTCACTTCCCTTCCTACCGTCGTCTCTTTCCCTCTACCCTCCCCAAAATTCTCCTACCCTCCACCTCCCCAAGTGCATCTTTTTCCTGCCACCCCGTCGGCCTAGGCATCGTTCTCCATCGCTGTCCACCCCTTTTTTATTTCTCGTCCCCTCAATTCCCCCCCACGACCCCTCCCCTTCATCCCTGGCTCAGAGAGATGATTCACGAGGCTTGGTGACACGGATGCGGATCGAAGTGTGGTGAGGTCTTCACCAAAGGGTGGAGATTGGGATCCTCCACCCTCTGGGTGGCGAGTGGAGAGTGAGGAAAAAGCGCGGCGATTTCTCGATGACGGTTAAAGTAATACGATAAAGGTAGAAGGGATTAAAAGGGTTGTTCGACAGACAAATAATTCTCTTTGATGCTAGTCCACTGAATCAAGAAGAATATTTCCATAAATTCAATCCACTTGTATGAAGGGAAAATATTTCTTTGGGTATCCTTTGCTGCAGTATGTAATGATGCATGTGCTCATGATGTATTAATGAAAAAATGCCGTCTTTTTTTAGCCAATTGCTTTTTCTAAAATTTCTTTTTTATGTTAATTTACCCTATGTCATTAAAATCACGTGCTTGATAAAACATGGCAGTATAAATGACTGAGGTATTTATTATAACTAAATAAAATATTTGTCAAGTAATATAATATTATTTAGTTTTCAGTGTAAATAATTGGGATCGAATAAAAATGCCCAAAATGAGAGGCATACACTAACAAGTTCCCTAATTATATTTCACTCGTCACTACGTCGGCTAGCATTCAATAGAGCGTCCTGATAATTTGCTCGTTTTTTATTTGTATTGCTTTTTCCCGCCGTCATAAATATTTAGCCATCTAGGCGTGCGCTCAGAGGTCATTAGATTCCCAGCGGGAGCCATTGGACGCTCTTCAGGCGTTTAAGTTTGACCAGGTGAAGCTTACAGGACATTATCTTAAATTATTTTATCCGATCCTTATATACCCTCCCTATGAGATGAGAAGCGTGTTTTTAGCCCAGAATACGCCCCAAGTGATTTTTTTCTTTTACGTTTTTGGCGCTCAGAACAACACGCGCTAGCCGTTGATTCTATATCGGCGGGAGGGGAATGCCAAGAAAAACACGTTTTTCGTAAAAAAAATGCCCCTTACTCTTTCCCGTTCTTCTAATGTCGATAAGCAGGTGAAGCTATTTTTTTGTGCTTTTGGAAGGCCGTTAGTGGCTGAGCAACACGAGACCTTTAGTTTCCCGACGGTCAGTTATCTCATAAAATTTGCTTGCGCTCGCCCTTTGTGAAAGGAAACCCTTTCGGCCTCTTTGAAAAGTGATTGCTTTGCACAGTTTTCGGTCGTTACCAAGACCTTATATTCTTGCTGAGTCCACGTTGGTGCTCCTTTCTTTGAACATGTTCATCATGGACTGCAACCGTGAGTTTTATTCGCATGGAGACATGCCTTCGGTTTTGATTGCTCCGTCAGAATTCTTTAATCTTAAGTATGCCTACTAATAACTAAAATGACACGTCATTGTAACGCTTTCGAATGGATAAGTTTGACTAGCGGCTTACAGATTTTGAATCTAGTTCGTAGAGAATACCTTAGGTAGTCGACACTTTCTTTCTTTCGTTGTTTTTCTCACAATACCGCAGTGGACAACTCATATTAAAACGGTTCCATTGTGATGCAATTTCTACCGTTTCTTTCGACTGTTGTCCTATATTTTTTACGTCAAATGGAAGTAGAAAAAAAAGATATTACATTGCAACGAATCCACAATTTGTTATCAATACACGTATTTTTCCATACTGCTCTGCATTTTCTGTCTTTTATGTTAGTTGTAGGGTTATGAATCCGCGAATTCCTCCAACGTTTTCCCTTCGAGATTGATAACCCGCTTATGTTTTACTTACGTACTAATGCATCACAATGTCGTTTCAAAATTTGGTCATCATCGGTTGAAGATTATCTTGTGGGTTCTTCCTCGTCTTCCGCTCAGTGTGGGATCCGAAGTCCCGGTAGGTGGAGCCTCGGGGTGTGAGGCCGGAGAGGCGAGTTCTGTCTCCCTCCTTTTTTTGTGGAGACGCGTCGGGACCGCACCTTGGCCGTGACGAATCTCATTTTTGTCGGAATGAGTGATAGCGGACGCGTGTTCGATTACGGCAGGGAGCGAAGCAGAAGGGTCGTAAGAGTTGAGGGAAGAAAAAAAAGGGGACAGTAACTGACGGATACAGAAAAGGAAGTCATTTCTGGACTGCACATGATCGGTCCCGGGCTCAAAGGATGGTGCCGTGATGCATGTGAGAGATAAGCAGCCCTTCACAAAATAAACTGGATTTGTAAAAAAATATAATAAGAAGTTTTAACCAGCACGTCGTGGGTTTGCGCATTATGAGTTATGCTTGTTACTTGATTTTGATTAGAGGTCAAGTATTTCTCACCCTTTCCTCAATCACATGATGCATTTCCTGAACCATTTAAAGATACAACTCAACTGACATTTAATGTTTTCAATATACAAATGGTAAGGGTGACCAGTATGAATGGCAGAATAGGCAGTAAAAATAGGTTACTGCCATCAGGTAATCTCACTTATTTATCTATAGAATTTCCTCGAAAAATATTATACTTGCGATACAGTTTGAAAGCCTTTTTTTAAGCTTAAACGATTTATGAAAAAAAGGCATTGAAAGCATGGTAACAATGAATACCACCACTTGTGCCATTAGTTTATTAAAAATAATATACCTACCTAATCACACTTGGCGAAAGTGCTTAGAGTATTGAGTTGAGAAAGTAATTTATGCTCCGGGAGTAAGGTAGAACGAGGAAGCATGAACGAAGATTTATTCAGCGTCAAGGAGATGCTCTCAACCAGAAAGCGTGCAACTGCATCTCGCGAAGAAAGGCCAAAGGCCTGCGAGAGCTCGATTGGATTAACAAACGGCGGAGATAGACTTGTTTGGCGAAGCGCGTGCCCAGAGGGCTTGTGGCCATTGGGCGATCATCATCGTTAAAAGGGCGTTGAGAAGCTTGCCCTGTTTTCACCTGGTCTCTCTGTCTCCCTCCCCGCTACAGCACCTGCTCTCGACTAGAATGCGGGGTCTTTTACCTACTTCTCAGCTCCCACTCTCCCATCCCTCTCCTCTTTGCCCTCGTGTTCCTTCCCCTCCCTCTTCTCCCGCCTCCCTTGTTGCCTCGGGCCTCCCTTCCGCCCACATCACATGCCTAATGTATTGGTCAGGCCAATGAATTAATTTTCCTCTCCAATCCCCGTCCATCCCTTGATTCCCGTCCATTTCAATTCCCCGCAAACTACTCTCGGGTAACCCTCATTCTTTCTGCAACTCCCAACTCTTACACCCTCTTTTCAACCATTTCTCATCATTAAATCTCACACTCGCGCCTATTTTATTTGTACGTTTCTCTCTTTCTCCTCTCCCGGTTCGTGTTTGCCACTATTACATGCTCTTCGTATCCATTCCAGGTTTTTCTAGTCGTATTTTTCCCATTTTCAATCGCGCAACCCTCGCTTTCCTTTCTCCCGCATTGACTGATTTCTAATGGCTACGCGTGATTTCCGTACTGGTTGTGGTTCCTTAGTTTCATTTTCGCGCATTTCTCAGTGTCTCCGCCTATTGCTGAAATGTTATTGCCGCAAAATGTTGGGTGTCATGTATATTCCCTCAACGGAGATTCCCAAAGAGGATGTTGTGATTTTCCACACGTCGCGCGCATGCTTGTGAGCGCGTAAAGTCGGAATCGTCCACCTTTATTATTGTCACAACATCTTCGCAGAAATACGTTCTCCTTCCTTATTCACCCCTTCTTCTCTGAAACTCGGTTCTCATCTTCCCTCTCTTTTACTTTTGAGAAGCAAAAAAACCACCCCCACCACGTACTTTCGGCAGCCTTTTTCCCCTTCTCACGAGCGCGCACATTACCTCTATACGTAAATGTGAAGTCGTTGTCCTTGTCTGTTTCTCCTCCATTCTCTCCTTTCACTTGCTTTCTTCTTCTTTATCGCTACACTCTCTCTCCTCCCCATTCCCTTCACCGCGGCGACCGCTGCTCCCCCGCGTCAACCTTCCTTCGCGTATATCTCTGCCATCGGCCGAGACCGCTGCGTGAATTATGGCTCGCAGCGAGGAAGAATCGAGGAGAAGCTTTTGGCGTCGGAGGGAGAGAGAAAGAGATAGAGAAGGTAGTCGGGGGGTGAGATCGGAGAAGGGAACTTCGGGATAAGGAGGGGAGGAAAGGGTAGGGGAAGAAGGAGGAAGATGGCAACCGGAATGGAGGTTCCTTGAGTGTCACCTTCCGGTGTGGAAGGATTCCGGTCCACTTGTGCTCGCCCCTGAGGCTTGCAAGTCGCTTAGAATTTTCCCGAATTCCCTCCTGCCGCTCATAGGTGCCCGAATTCAAAAATCCCGGATGGATTGTGTTGCGAGAGCTTTGGGCGGGCTGGCCCATCGTTTCCAATTTTTCCGAGAACTTGCGGGAGCGGAATCCTCCATGCAATGTAATTTCCAGGGTTTCGCTTTGGGTCACTCAAAATCCTGCCAATGAGATTTGTATTATGCGGGAAACTGCAAAAAAAACAAAGCTCATCTCAAGCCATGTATTTTAATGGTCCAGCTTACGGTTAAACCTCCGTATGTTCTGTTTCCGTTGCCTTTGAGGATCAGCACCCTAGCGCTGCTTGACCAAATCAGCATTATTAGTTGTATCAGCGAGCTTTGTGTCATGATTTTCAGTACGATCATAAAATGGTGAAATTGCATATGGTGCCTGGTAGAATTCGTTCAACCATACGGTGTTAGTATCCTCGACGTGGTCTTGGTGGCGTTGGATAGTATGTTGCGGGAGGTAAAATCCATTTTGTTGTGCCGGCATTTTCTGTCGCGAGGACGGGAGATTACCGATAGATGTTTGAGAATTTTTCGTTTTGCTGTGCGAAGGAGGAAGGGAGACGATGCAAGGCCCGGTAGCAGCAGGGGACTTTAAGGAGTCGGATTCGTCCGCATTCTCCCACCAGTCCATCTCGCACCGGAAGGTCTCCGCGGGATATTGGATATCCGGGGCGGACTGGCGGGAAGGAGGCGGCTGCGCGGTCATAAGGTCCACGTGAGGGCGTTCTTGTATGTGCGCGAAGGGAGTGTGGGGATGATGTCTGCGGTCGCTGGGCCGGGTGGGGGTGGGAGGCGTGCCGACTTCCCCGCACGTCTTACCCCTCCCTCTTTTCCTCACAGGGGATCTGGATCGGAGGGGAAGGCGGGGGAACTGAGCGCATGGGTGGAATGGGATCGGGCAAGGAGTGAAATGGGCGATTTTTTCGAACTTCGCAAGGAGGCGTGTGCTGCAAGGGTTAGCCGGCTGCCCTAACCTCCCTCTTTTCCCTCCCGTCTGTCGGGGCGGAGAGGGAGGGAGACGTCGGTGGGCAACGGTTTTGCCCCCAATTCCTTTTTTTCCGTCAGTTTTTCGCCAGTCATTTTTTTTATCTCATTCCCCTCCCCCAAGTCGGTCTTCTTTCTTTTCCGTTGAAATGGAGGCGACGGGGGGCCGGAGGAATGGCGGGGGGTCGGTGGGCGAGGGAGGTGGGATGGGAGTGTCGAGATGGGAGAGGGATGGAGGGTGGTGTCGTGTGGGAGGAGTTTCCGGACCGGCTCTCTCATCACGTTCTTTTTTTCACCCTTCCTCCCCAAACCCCCTGTGCTTTCATCTCGCCCATCTTTCTCCGTTGGTGTTTCTTTTTTTTGGGGGGGAGTGGATTCGATGTGGATGGGGAGGGAGGGAAGTAAGGGGGTAGAAGATGGTTTGAGGTGAAGGCACTGGAGATCGGTTTTCCACTTTTATGAAAGTAGGAAGGAAGGGTTGAGGGGCCGCAGTGGATTTTTGGTTCGGCGAGTTACGTTGAGCGAATATTTTCTGACCTCCCTGCCCCTCCCCTCCCTCTTTTCCCCTCTCAATATATCTCCGAGAGCTGTTGGGTGGAAAGGATATCCGGGAAGGAGATTGTCTCGTAAGTGTATATAAAAAAGAAATAAATATATCTATATATTTGTGAGGAAATCGAAGTGCGGATCGAAAATGGAACGAGAATCCACGGCAAATGAATGAAGAGATTTTGAAATGAAAGAGAAAAAGGTAACGGAAATCGCCATTTTTCCCATTTTTGATTCTGATAGGAATGAGAAAGAAATATTTCAGAATATATTTCATTACCTTTTTGGAGAGGTGGTGACATTAATTCAAAAGAAATGTTTAATGAATTGCATTAAATATTATTCACCTTTAAGGACGGTCCAAAAATTTTGATTGTGAAAATTGACCCCTCAGAGAAGAAGGGATCAAATTGATGTGAAAATATTTATCGCATCCATTTTGCGTAGCTACTCCTCAGGGTGTTACTTTTTGAGAATTTCATCGCTAGTATCCATTCGTTTTATTCATGCGGCTACGCTACTTATTTGCTTATGCTGAGCCCGAGACGATATAACGCGGCGAAGAGGTATCGAGCTCGTTTCACCCTCGCAAACATCTGGTGACGGCGAAATGGTCTCCTCTGAGAGGGTCTTGGTAATTCGATTTAATTTTACGCTCCTCAGAGCGTGGACATTGAGAAATAACCGGCACACGGAACCGGGGACCACTCGCGACTTCCCGCCTGACCCCTGGGAAAAGGGATATTTTAAGGATTTTTAAATGTGTATTCCAAAGTAAACATGAATTTTTCTTTTTTGCGTCACCCTTCCGAAACTAACACCTCCCTCCCTATTCTCCCCTGCGTATTCCGTGTTGGTCGCGTAATTGGATGGGGTGCGGACGTGAAAATGAGGGCCCAAAAAAGAAAAAAATCATAAAAGGGGTCCGTAGAGGGGAAGGAAGCACGGAACGTATGGTCTTCGGGTCGTGATTTAGCACCCTCCCTGTATAAATTATTGCCTTTAATCCCACTCATATGGGATGGGTGGGTGTGAGATTTTTTTTTTCATTTTCCTGTCCTCTTCCCCTGTTTTTTCGGCATCCTTACCTCTCTCTGTCACCCTAAAAGAGAGGCAGTCCTTTGAAATGGGGCTCCCTTATTCTCCCAATATAGTGCCAGTGTATCGATGTCGATGGTTGTGTATGTGACGCGTGAGAGTGTGGCACACGGCATGTGTGTGTGTGGTTGCTGTTTAGGGGAGGGCGTGCTAAGCGCGCCAGGGCGGTGAAGTGGTCATGTCTGGAGATATAAAAGAAGAGAAAAGGCGTGTATTTTTCATTTCCCACTTCCCATTCCCTCTCCCCTTCTTCCAACTTCACTTCTCTCATTGGCGCTCTTGCCCTTTCATATCGCACCCACGGTCCACGTATCCCCATTTCACCCTCCGTTGCTCCCTCCGACCTCCCCTAGAGTCTTACGGAAACGGCCACTGTGCGAAGGGAAAATCTTTAAGTGCATGCAAATCGCAGGGATCTTAGCGGCCAGCTGTGGGCAAGATGTTGAGGAGTCGAGGGTGGGGTGAAGTTCCGGGGGAGTGAAGATGGGGTGGTTCTCCGTCTCTCATGTTGCCGGGGGAGAGGGCGCTGTAGTCGGAGGGAAGGGGTGGTGTCGCTCTGAACGGAGCAGTGGCCAAGATATCGTCGTTAAGGGATGTAATAGGGGACGCGGGAAAGAGGTCGGCGCGGAAAAAGGAGCAGAGCCTCCCGGTAGCATGCAGATGTGGAGCACTGCGGTCGTGAAAAATATCGTTTGCTTCCTTAAAAAAACAATAGTGTTTGAGTTACATATTTTGTGCTTTTCTGAACGAGTCTTATGCTTGTTTAGCGACATTAAATTACAATTAATTTGAGAAACTCGAATTATGTTTTATGTAAAAGTTAAATCGGAAAAGATATAATTATTTTCAGGCTTCGAATTTTTTATTAAGTATGTAGGATGTTAACGAAATATTTTTCTTTAAATTATTCATCCAATTTTTATTTTTATTAATGTCATAGACAGGACTTCATAAATGCAAAGCCCATTGTCTATTTGACCACATATATATCAAAAAGTAATAAAAATATGGATTTAAAGAAATAACCACAGCAGCATTAACTACTAATGATGTGAATAATGCATTATCCATGTTTACAGTGGGAAACACGTCATGAGAGATATCCATAGAGGGTTTAGTTGGGGATTCGGGAGGAGTTTTGTGCTGTTTTATGTAGAAGAGAGAGGGTGGGCATGGATGGGTCGAGCACACGAGGGGAAAGGGGGAGAAAGGAAGGAAGTTTGGACGTTGGCGACAGTATTGGTAGGCGTGGGTGCGGAAACCGTTGCTACTTTTTTATACTCTTTCCCCCCCTCGCGTCCTACATCCTTTCCCCTTTTATTTTGAGGGAAGCCATCGAGGGCCTGGCTATTTTCGTTCTCCCAATGGTCCAGGTCGCCACATGTGACGGAAATCTCCTCTTCCCCATTCCGTCTCGGTCCCTTACTCTCTCTCTCTCTCTCACACACACACACACATACGCACGACCTCCTCCTTTTTACTCTCCTGCATTCCCTTTCTATCCCTTCCCCTTCTCTCCCCTCCTCTCCACATTTTAATACATCCCCACTTTCTATCTCCCTCTCCGTTTTTATTTTTCTCCCGTCCCCATCTCTTCCAAAAAAGACGACTCCACTCCGAAACCTCTCCGTTTCTTTTGTGCACATATTTATCCCTTTCCTTTCTTAGTCCTCTTCTCCCTCTTTCTCGCCCTCTAAGTCTCCCTCGTTTCCCATCATTTACATCCGTCCCATTAGATTCCTTTTCTTAATAATGTACCTCCATCTTATCGTCTTCCATTCCTTCCAGTCTCCCAGCATTCTCTTCAGCCCTTCTCTCCGTTTGGTAGTTTCAGGCGCCTCATTAAGGTACACGAACCCTGTTTTACTGCTTGATAAATGGCTGCTCTTCGCAGTGATTCTATTTCAGGATCCTTTTTAGAATAATAATACCAGGCGAGCGTGAATTATATGTTTTCTAATTGTCAAATCATAACTACTAGAATTTTCCATTTCATTTTTTCATTCAGTCTACAAATACACATCGTATTTTCTAGGATTATATGTTTTTTATAAAGTTAGAGCGTTCAGAAAAAAAGCAGTATATTAAATGAAAAGCCGTTCTTGAATACTTCTGTAGTCCCGAGAGCATTATCGGAAAGTTTTCACTACACAAAAATACGCTTTTGTTGCCAGTACCGTGAATTTTATGTATTAAATGGTCAACTGGTGTGGATAATAAACGTAAATTTAAAATACGAGCTGTTGTAAAATAAACTGCTGACGATGAAATATTTGCGAGCCTTTCTGCTCTCTGCTGCGGTTGCATTGAAGCCTATTAAATTTTTATCCTTATCCGATTAATAGTACTGTGGTATTATCGATTCATCAGTTTTTTTTTATCAAAGGCTATCAGAAAATTTGATTAGCGTTGCGTGCATGGCGATAAATGCCATTAAAAGCCGTCGATACCAACTTTGTTGCGAGCACTGGCGGAAGTGGGAGAGTCGCCGGGACCTCGTCAAAGGCCAGTCGCGTTCGTTTTGCGGCCTTTGTGAAAATTATGATGCCTCGCAGCAAACGCGCGGTATATGTAAACAAAAAAGAGCCTCCCTGCGTCACGATCACATGATGCACCACCGCTCCGCCCCCTTTCGTTGCACTTTTTGCTTCGGAAGCTATTTTTTTTTCCTTTTTGGCACGCCACAGTCCCTGAACCCGTTTGTTGTGAGTGGAGAGAGAGAGAGAGAGGTTGATGTGAGGTTCCCATCGTTGCATTTTAAGCATTATTAATTTTCGATATTTTAATAACAGCTCCCTTTCTCTCTCTCTCTCTCTCATGACGTCCTGTGTACATCCCTTCTTCAATCACAAACGCGGCGGAACTTTATTGCCCGTGCATCAAAAGTGCAATATAAATAGCGCGGTTCATCCCGCGCTCACACGTACGTACGCCCCCGACCCCACTCTTCATCGAAAAGCCGAACCGGGACCCCTCTTTTAATCACCGATACCTTTTGCCCTTCGCCACACATTCACTTCCCCTCCCCCTCGCAATCACCCCATCGGCAATGCCCCGCACGCAAGGGGTGTCTACATCCCCCCTTGCCCTTACAGGGTTCAACCCTCGCGCCTCCGACCCCGTCCTCTCTCTCTCCCTTCCGATCGCCGCGTCGGAACAATTTGTGGGTGGGTGGTTTTCGGGTGGGGGCGGGGAATGTGGGGTAGTGGCCCCGTGAATGTGCGCCTAACCGTCGTGCACGTGTCCTCCTGCCTACCGTTGGGGCGGTGATCATCAAAGGGCCCACCCACACCGCGCGCCCTCTTGCATAAAAAAATGCCATTCCACCCACAATGGGGGAGCTTTCCAAGCACGGATGAATAGGATTCGGGGTTTATTATTAAACTGTGCCAAAAGTGCGCGCGCCGGACGCTTTGATTTTTGGTGGGAAGGCCGCCCCTTGTCGATAAATTCAACATTCAAATCATCGGAAGCGGTGAACGGCAGCGAGAGACTTGTGAACGGCCTGCTTCTCTAGTTTCCCTTGGTATTGTGCCATTTAAGGGTGGTACGTTAAAAATACTGTACGAAATTCTATTGTTTCGGTTTAGATTTTTCAGTTAGGACGTCACTCAGTATCGCTCTTGCTTTGCGGTCCCTCTAATATTTAACCACCAATTTTTTATTGAAATAAGTGTGTGTTGCAAAAGCATTCCACAGCGGTGTATTCGATGCTTGCATCGTCCCCCGTGATTATTCCGTGTAAGAATACCGATGGGTGTCTCTAAAAGCAAGGAATAGAAAGAGAGGCAGGGAAAGGAACGGGGAATAGTATTATTCCACCACCCGTTCCCTCATATATTTTTCCTTTTTATACCGGTTTGAGAGCCATGTGCATAGGTGCCCCATCATTTTTGCATAATCTCAGACTAATACTTAAGGCCGGCAATCTCTCCTTCCCGTCGGACTGTAGTTGTCTCCTCGCTGGAAGCCCACGCACTGCCGACACGCCAACGCAGTCACATATCGGTCCCGCCTTTCTCCCGCTGAGGAATCCAGCCGTGCTATCATTGACATGCTTCAACCCCTTCTCTTTGTCCCTCCTCTCGCGCTTCAGTCGCTCTCCTATAATATCTGACCGTCCGCGTGACGTCTATTTCGTATCTCTTACCACATTGGTTATAAAATAGTTTCTACCTCAATCATAGCTGCATTGCATGAAATTCATTTTTAGGCAGGCAGTGACAATGGCGTGGTTGCATGCATGTAACGTTTATAAGTTGTGGGATGGTTTTGAAGTCGAAGATGCGATTTTGGAAAGACGTTCCTAGTCTACGTATATACCCGCTTTATTTCCGCGTCAAAGAAATACCATCTCATCAAACGGGTGAGGTGTGAGACATTAAATGTTAATTGTCCGTAGCAACATTGCATAGTTATCCGCAGGTCATTGAGCATGGTAATCATAGCATAGCATCTGACGATTGATTGGTGCCATAGATAACGCCTCTAACACATGGAGAACTCGAGTGTTGCACAAATGTTAGTATAATTTTTGAATACTGCGGCGTCTTTCTTATCGATACCCATTTTGAAACTCTCAGACACCATGATTCCAATGATCATGATTCCATTGATACTGCTTCCACGAAAGTGATTCAGTTTAAATTTTCGTTAAAAAAATTAATGTTTCCCTTTTCGCGATTTCTTCATTATAAGATATCGTGGTTTTATTCCTAGAAGACTTGAGTTCTATCGTGGGATGGTGTGTGCTCCTCCAACGTTCACGTCTCTTAGGAAAGAGGGGAGGGGAGAACAATCTTAAATTTCGTCAAGCTCAGTTGTCTTCATGGAATTCACGTCTAGTATTAGTCCACGCCGAGGTCGTCAACTCCGAGCATTTTCTTCGGTCGCGCGGATGTGCGAGGGACAAATTTTACCGCTCGCCCGCATGACGATGTTGATGGAAGAGGGAGGGGGGGGGCAGAAGGTAGCGCACGGAGGAGTGAGGGGTCATGGGGGATATAGAGAGGTGAGACTGGAGAAGCGGGGGGGTCGGGAGACGACTCTGTCGATAATTACGGTTCGCTTAGACGTCGCTCGAGGAAAAAAGTGGTGGTGGTCGGATGGGTGGGTGGGGTGGTCGGGGCGTGGAGGAGTAGGGCAAAGAGAAGGGGTGCGCCCGCGCCTCCTCCGTGGGGCAGATGACAAACGCAGCGGAGCATAAGGACGGACGCGGCGAGGGCCCAAGAACAATGGAGGGCAAGACAAAGAAGGCGAAGGAGGATGAGGGGATGGGCAGTGGTGGGAAGTGGGCGGGGGAGGGAGGGAGCGGAGACTTGGGAGGTAATGAGGAGAGGAGGTCGAAAAAGGAGATACGCAGTCTCATCCCGATGGGTGTGGGAGTCGCTCGGGGAGGAAGGGGGGAGGGGGGGAGAGATTATGAGGAGGAGGTCGTGGGCTGGGGAATTGACGAACGCGTGAAGTCTGCCAGCCAGTGTCAAGCGCTTGAAAAGTTTCCAGTCGGAAGCTTTAACTGGCGCGGACCTCATGAGTAGTTCTGTTGGAACGTCTCGTCGGATTTTTATCGCTCGAAAATTTAATAAAGAATCTATTGAAAACTGGATGTTTTTTCCCCAGGCAGATTTTTCAAACAAGTCGCACGTTATATCTGCATATTCTATAAAACCTGAGCAGGATATAGCACAGTCACTTTTCAAACTGAAATCAACGATTGAGTCATGATCTCCGTCGGGCTTATTTTTCCCGCATTCCTCGATTTCACTATCTTGGGTCTGGCGGTCCAGATATTCAATAAATAATATTGGAACTCTTTTGCATTTTAAGGTGATATTTAGCTATTAACTAAGCGTGAGTGAAAAAATTGTCCACCTAAGGCAGATCTAATAGGGCGAATTATTTGTAGGAGAAGACATATTTATCGTTAGTTATCTAATTGAAACTTCTTTTATGCTGTTAGCCGTAGCTAAGTCTTCACCTTACAATTTACCTAACATCCCTACTTGACTGAGTCTACCCATGTGCCAACCGCACTAACAAGTTCCGCTCGCCAATTACGGGAAGTGACCACCAGATTTTCTTCGTACCCAAGCACTTCCTCCTGCGGCGACCTCCTTTGCGACGACTTTGCGTAGGGGTCACTCTGTGGTCACTCCTATGCCTGAGACGGCAAAAGGCAAAGGGTCGACCCTCTCCTAAATCTCCTTAACCTGAGGAGTTGGGGGAGAATACTTCCCCAAAACCCTTTTGAAGAGATTGACGCACCAACGCCGGTGAAGGGGTGGGAGTTCGAGATGTGGTGGTCCAAGAAGGGTTTCTTGCGGAAACAGGGAATGCCTAGGTAGCGATATTCGTGGGGAAGGCGGAGACCATGAGTTCCAATGGTGAGGTAGCAAAGAAGACATGTTGAGGAATGCTCAGAATGTAGGTGAAGGAGGTCGGCCGGGAAGTTTGGCCAGAGGGAATTTTCCAAAGATGCAAGATATCGTTTCGGCTTAAACTTCATTAAAATGTTGTTGGCTGAAGACCATAGTTTCTCTCACTCTCTACTACTTTGTTAGTTATGCCCAGCAGCTATGGTTATTACTCGTAGGCAACTTAATTGAGGCAGATATGGACAAATTTTGTTAAATTTTGCTTTGAGTAGATTGTGCACGTGGCAAAAACAAGTGACTCTTCCTGTACTCATATCCTTATCATCATCATTTCTAATATATTTTTATAATTGCCATGATTTTTTTCGTAGATTCAACCGAAAAGCGTTATTCTTCATGGGGATTTGCGTAGGTATTCAAAAATACTTCCATCTGCATGTTAAAATAATTTCGTTTTAGCATTGGATTTAGATTGTATTTAAAATACTTACTTGTATTTAAATTAATCAGTTTTTTCAATAATTAAGCAAATACCTATACACAGCTACATTCATGAATGAATATGATGGTATAACACTATTTTCAAACATGCACTTAATTTTTAATTTGAGCGTCAGTAATGTTTATTGTTCTCACTTTTGTCGTAGATAATACATCCCTATTAAGTGGATTAGGTCGCCTAATTTGAATAGTTTGGGAAAGATGAATACAATTTTCATCTCGGTCTTTTGACTTCGAGTATGACTCCTGAGGATTCCTGCACTTTTCCTCATCTCTCCGCCTTCCCCCCCTCTCTCTCTCTCTTAAATCTTCCAACTAAAATCCCTTCCTTCAGTTCCCATCGCCTTTCCCCCCGTCTTCTCCCCTGTGCTTCCTTTTAGCTCTCGGACAGTTGGAAGATGGGAAAGGGTTTTTTCCAGAAGAGGTGAAGGAGTTAGGCGGGGAGGAGGGTTGATGGTCTGAGAGGGAGGAGAGTGGTTGAGAAGGGGATAGTGGGTGGGAAGATGCCGAGAGACGGGAGTAAGTGGGTTGTGGCCGAGAGTTGCCAAGTAAGGTCCTTCCAATCGATCCGATCCTTCTCTCCGTGCCCCGCGGTCATTCCGTTGCCCCTCCCCCCCCCCCTGAAATCCCCCTCCAGCTCTCACTCCCCCGCCAGGCTTTCAAGATTCCCATAAGGGTTGCTTGTCCCCTCACCCTTCTCCCTTGCTCTTAACTCTTCCAACTTTCTACAAATGCTCTTCCATGCTTTCTGGATCTTAACACTTGTGCGCTAGCAGGGTAATATGATATATTTTTGGTAATTAAATGTAATTCTGCCATGTAAATCTTGATGCCTTAGTATTGAAATTCTATTCATTATCTTAGTTTTTGAAATTTCTTTAAAAGTTGATTTTTTCAATTGTTGCTATGCATTATTTTTATTGATTGATTGTGAGGGTTTTTTTGGAAGAACTCATTCTCTTCTCAAGAACTCTTCTTTTCATACTCAGCACACATTGCTGAGTATGAAAAGAAGATGTAGAATTCTTATAGTTCACTTCTGGATTTTATAATCAAATTAAAGAAATAAATATTTGGATATTTGTCCGATGTCACAGCCAGTTTATTCCTATCATTTGCGCTTGAGGACTCAGCGCATCAGATTCTTTTCATGGGGGTATTTGTATTCAAAGTTCTTGTATCCTCCATTCCATATGTATTCGACCCGGGGCTACGTAAAATGTTGAGAATAAATCGTATAGCATGCAGCTATGGTGACATCCATCAGGATGTAAAGCGATTATTCTAACTTATGCACATGTTTATATTTTTCTAATCCTAAAATAATGACTTTGTGTATCGCTTACACAATAATTTCCTCTGAATTTCTTGCTCCACAGTTAAACTAGTAACACAGCATACATGCGCCTTTCACTATCTGCTTCAGGTTCGTATTTCCATTTTTCCATGGCATATAGTTCATCATTAAGCATGATGAGTCATGATTCCTTCGAGGGTACCGTATTCCGAATCTATTCCGATTTATTTATTCGCAAGTTTCTCTGCATGTGGCCCATCACATTCTCCTATTCCAAGTGCTTTCCCTGCTTCGATCTTTCACGCGTAGAATTCCCAAAGGCTATGAAATACATATATGTGTCGGCCCTCGTAGCAGATACAAACCCGAGCTAGTTGGGGACCACGCCCACGCAGTCACTCCATTCGCTTACTTTTTTTCTACCCCTCTCTCCCCAATTTTTCCGAAGCAAAAAATATCATTTGGAAGACTACGGAGGGGAAAAGTTATTTGATTTTCTGCCCCGAGAGTGTTTCTCTTGCGGCTACCAGGCAGAGGGTTTAGGGTGTGAAGGGGGCGTACGCTGAAGGGAGATGAAGCAATCGAGTGGTCACATCGTATGCGATAGGGGGGAAAAGAAGTGTTAAGAATTCGGTTTTCTGTATTGATTTCCCTCTTCCTGAGCTCACTGTGGGATTTGATTTCTTGAGATGGTCCCTGAAAGTCCATAGAGTGACCTTAGCCACCATTACATAATTTCTCATTGTATTATTTGCAGCCTGGCGTATACCATTAAATGTATTAATAATGCATATAGTATTCAATTATGCTTGCAAAGTAACTCGCATTCTTTTAGTAACTATACAACTAACATGCTCTGGAGAATATCCTCGTCCTCTCCCCGCCCAGCCCTTTTTCAAGGCATTTTGAATTAACGAGGCACATGAAAATGGCCCCTTTCCATTCTAAGCACCCTATTCCGCAGAAGTGACCTTTCTGTGAGGATGAGGTTTTTTTATACTTTAGTTCACGCTTTCTTTTTTTGAGAGTGCGTGTGTATCAGCCCTCCCGAAGTGCCTTCTTAAACTCTCCTCGAGCCCTCTTTATTAGCACAGCTCAGCCAACATCATGACGAAAAAAATGTCCCTCCCTCTTTCTCCTCACAATCTCCCTCCCTTCCGCCACCACCCTGCCCAACCTTTCCAAACCTCCATCTCCTTCTTCTGTCTCCTTGGTGTCCTGCTTGCTCGGCCCAGAGTTTTTTATCTTTGTTCCCCCACAACCCTTCCCCCTCTCATATTTTTCCACGCCCACCCCTGCAAACAAGCCGGAATTAGCAATATAGCACTACATTTCGAGGACCACTCTCCGTACCCCCTCACGTGATGGTCCCTTAGAAATTGTTATTCCTTCTTCGCTTTGCCTCCCAGCAACGCCCACCCCATCCGTCGACATCCCGTTCATTGTTGTTCTCCTCCTCCCATTCCCCATCGCGCCGTCAATATTTTCCTTCTCTCTAGAACCCGCCCTTTCCCTTTCGTCCGGCCCCATACAAAGCTGGCTTCCACGTCATCCTCGATCCTCGGCTAGTCTTACTCTTGGGGAGCCGCTGTACCTATTTCACGAGATAATAGGTTTCCTGGCGGACCGCTATTGTGCATAACGTTTACTGTGGAGTTTTCCACTTGAAAATGTTTTTTAGTTATTTCAAATCTTATCTAGTGGTTTTATTATGTGTTTTCCTCCTTCGCGTTTTATGTACGTACCTACGAAATGACACCGCAATTTAATGCTAACGTGGACACCACTGGGTGTTGCATAGAGTTCTCATGAGTAAAAAGATTCGTACATTGCATCGGATGTTAGCATCGAAGGACTACACTTTAGTCTGGGAATGTAAACCTACATCGATTTCTCCTTTTAATTACCGTACGTTCGTTTATGTTTCTGTGATTTTGTGAAACATTTAAATATTGCCTCTGCACTGGAGTTATGAAGTCTGATTAGGATATTAGGCACCAAAATCGTTTTTGAGTGTCTTAATTAGACAAGCAATACAGCATGTCAATATAATGCCATGATTTCATATAAGTGTTGCACGAAAAGACCTATTTCCATTTGCTGAAGACCCTACGGTTTTATCTTAAAATACTTTGCTTCTCTTACCAGCGCATCAATAATTGAAAGTGGGAAATATCCGACTCCACTCCCATCAAAACGATGCTCTGAGCCCGATAATGAGCGATACGCTAAATAGGCTCTGCACGGGATGTGGATGTGAGATGAGAGTTTGGCAGATGGAGGAGGCTGTGGGACGGAGAAAGCTTTTTTTCCTGGCATATCAGTGTGTGCGTGGGTGCCGAAATTATAGCCCCGTCCATTGAAAAAGGGGGTGGCGTAGAAGGTACCCTCGGGGAGGGCGGCAGTAAGCGCCGGCGCCCCTTGATATATGGCCGGGACCATCTCACGTTTGCCACTACTTCCCATCGCCAACCCCCTTCGTCCGTTCCAACAGCTCGCGCCTCCCACACCTCCATGTCACCCGCCACCCCATCTCCCCCTCCCACATCCCCCTTTCTTCTCGGGAGCATATTAAGCGAGACCACGGAGCTTTCAAAAGCCCACCGTTGAGAGGAGAATGATAGCGTCTCCCTTCAGTCACGATAAGTGTTAATAAATGGTGCATTAAGATGGCCGTGATTTAAAAATGACCTCCCCTTCCCACCAGGGCCCACGAGTCGCCTGTTCTTCTTATCCCCCGTCTGAATGGCGCTCACCTCTATCCGCGCACTCACCGCCCTTCCCATGCGCGCTGTTTCCCTGAAATCTCTGCCAACCCCCCTTATTCAAGGAAGCCGAGGGATCAGGGACTCTCACAGCCTATTCATTTCTAGCTTCGTTCTCTTCCCCTCTCCTTCCATCCCCTTCATATTATTTTGCGTTTTATTATCCCTGCTAAGTGTACGGCCTTGTTCATCCGGATTTATTCATCCTTCCTTAATCCTTGGTGTCCGGCTCATTTTCCACATTTCTAATTCTGTCACTTTCATCTTCATTCGCCTCCATCTCGTGTTCATTCAACTTAATTGTTTTCTACGATTCCTTTACCCTCTTCTTTAGTTATAGGTCCCTTAAGAGATGCTTCCAAGCGCGTTACGAGATTTATAAATAAATGGATGTCATAAAAATCAGTGACTTAAATTTTCACTTAATTTTTTTACCTTATATTTTACCTTCGCAGTAGTAAATCCCAAAGTACCTGCCCCGTTGAGGTTCAACATTTTTTAAATGCTGCATTACTATGTTATCCTTTCATAACTTAATTCAAAATAATAGTTTAGACTGGGGGAAATTGTTAAGTACAAGCCAGGAGAAAGACTTTTACTGAGTCACTATCGTAATATATGAAAAATTTTCACCTATTTCATCATAGATGGTTTTTAGAGTAGAATATGCGTATTCAACCGCTCGTTTTTTGTATCCGTAATGTATTGCATCGGTAACTTAAGTGGCAAAACTAAAGCTCAATGTATTACTAAGTCGTGCCTACTGAAAATAATGTGCACTCATAAGCACATATATACTTCTGAAGTCCCTCGTTGGTTCAGAAATGTCGTAGAATATACACCCTCTCTTCGGGAATGTATATCCTCGGCTGAAGAATCAGTGGAGCTTTTACGGTGGAGATGTGAGTACTTCCGTAAAGGACAGTAAGATACGTGGCTTCCAAATGCCCGTATAACTTCGTGCACGCTTCGTGGCCTGCAGTCACCCGGGTTAGCGACACATCGCGGGAACGGTCGACGACGCAGTGCGCATGGCTCCCGGTGGTCGGTTGTCCATCACTTCTTGCGGACGGCCACCAGTTCTCTCATTCCGCCACTGCCGCCGCAAAACACTTGCGAGCCAACATTCTAAAATGCAAGGGCCTCAGCTCGTTCTCAAGAGGGAGTTTGCACAACCTCAGAGAACAATATGTCGTCGTTGATACACGGGAGTGTGAAGGTCGACATGCTAGTCTTTCCTCTTCCCATTTGATTCCTTCCCTCGATTCGCTTCGTCTTTGTTTGTGACACGCTCGAGGAGAGGTCGATTCAGCGCCCTAATGCGTAATGGGAAGCTCGAAGCCTTAAATGGAAGCGATTTGGTTGCGGAGTGAGGAATTTCAAATCAGCGCGAGTAATTGCGATTGACCAGAGACATTTTCCTTAAAATGACCCACCCCGCTACTTCTTATTCGCTGTACACGGTTCCAAGGATAAAAGGTTTTTCTTTTTGCATTTATAATTACCTTATACTATCCAGTGCGTAGCCAAATTCTGAATAAAAAGTTTAAGCCGATTCCCCCTTGATATCCATAATAGACCAGGCAGAATAGTGGAGGAATATCAAATCATTTTATTTTGGAAGTGACTATAATTGACCCTGGACTATGATATGGGAATCTTTACAGAATTCTCTTTTATTTCTCTTTTCAGAATTCTGTTTTATCTAAGGGAAGTGGATACCACTCTGGTTGGCTAAATGCACACTGTAGGTACAAGGGTTTCTTGAGAGTTTAAAAGGGCACAGGGAAGTGATTGGGATTGAATGAGTGGGCAGAGTGAGGTAGGGTTAAAAGTTTGGAACGGATAAAATCTTTCGCTGGCTGAAATGCAGTCCTTTCTCAAGTGCACTCCTTCCAAAAGCTTCTTAATGGACAGTATCGTGACAGAAAACGATTCTGTCACTGTGTTTGCGTAGTGATCGCGTACCCTTATGCTGCCCTAAATATTATACCTATTACGGTTTGTGCCAGACATTGCAATTACCTATGTGAACGTGCTATAGTTACTAAATATTCCATACTTTTAAATATATTTTTGACTAAGTCTTCATCAAATTGTCTGTTTTTGGAGAATCTGGTCCTGAAAGTTGGCGAAAAGAATTTACATTGTGATTGAAACTTTAAATGGTGTACGACACCGCTAAATGGGTGATTTATGGTTTGTTGTGGCCTAAACCTAGGATGTAAACAAATGATGGACACCTTATGTAGCGTCTAAACATATGTTTCTATGGGTAAAGGTAGATTTTTAGTATCATTAACGAAAAAGAAGCCGATTGTCTGAATGACATTCGATGAATATGATTTTTTCTAAGTGAGCAATATTAACAAATCATCGATATTACATCTCGTTATCTTTCACCGAAATTGATGAACACGCATCAAAATTTTGGTTTCCACAGTTAAAAGGGACTAAACGTTTGGACGCCAACCTTTAACTGCAGCCTAAGCCTAAACTGTAATGGATTTTTCGGACGCCAAGGCGAAAAAATTAGAAATCCTCTAAATCCTCTTGCGGACACCCAAGACTTTTGAGTCATGCAACGGCGTGCATTAAACGAAACAGGGTCAAAACCTCACTTGAAGAATTCCCTCTCCTTTCTCTCTTAACCCCTTTCATCCTTCCCACCCCGTTACCTCTCCTTCCATCATCCACTCCAATCCTCGACGGCATTTCATTCTATCGGCCTTTTCTCCCTTTTTTATTCTGCCTCTCTTACCACTCGCCTTCGAGTGATTTTCGACCCTCCAATGAGGCATTGTTGGCTAGTGGAGGTCGACCATTAGTCGCCGTTGCCCAACAGTCCCCTCCCTCTCCCGAACCCTCCACCTTACCCCTGCACTCTCCATCACCCCCGTCTTGCCTTTTATCCTTCGCACCGCAATCCTACTTCCAATATAACGGACCCGCCTTTCGGACGGTAGGTCCTCATTCCAGTCCCTACCCCCTCGCCACTTTCCCAGACCAACCCTCCCCTCATCTCCCAATATCCTCCCTTGGCCCCTCCGCTCCTACTCGGGAGTTATATTTTTTAAAGGATTTCAATGCGCCCCAAGCACTCGATGAAGCTTTTATTTTTATTTATACGCTCGGGGGTGAGGAAGAGAGAGGACGCTGGAAGGGTGTATTGCATTGTTGAGCGTAAAAATCCTACTCCCTCCGTCGCGTGCAAAGCATTTGGGAGTATTATATCCTCTTAGTGCCTTTTAGCGAGGAATAACTAGTTTTTTGATTCTTCTCATAAACTTTTCTCGCTGCCATCTGGTGTATGGTTGCACGAAGCGATAGGTCTCTGCATTAGTGAAAATGAGTCAAGAGAAATAGGAATGCTTGTATCAGAATCAGCTGGTGGTGATTGTTGTGGTGGACAGACGTGAGCGTTCCTTCTTGAGAACCGACTCAAGCGTGGAGCTCCACTTCATCCGTACGTAAGAAGAAAGTTATAATGAGACTCTTTGAAGCAGACGTATATGCGCCCGTCTCTTGTGTGTGTCAATCCGGGCCTCAGGATTTCTCAAATCGATCCAGTAGTAGTTATTTCCGCCAACCTGAATGATCTCAGGGCTTGACTATTGTCGGACTCGTGCGCGCAGTAACAATGGGTCTTTGATGCTGTGGACAGCTGCTTAAGGGCAGTGGCGGAACTGGATGAATTGTTGTGGATGTATCGAAGCGATTGCCGTCGGCGGCTCTTAGTGACGTTGATTGGTTCCTAAGTACTTCGGATTGTATGGCTTGCGGACCTTGTTCGAATTCGACTATTCGGCTACTTTATATGCCTTTATATTTCTCTCTTCTGGGCTCCGCGCTGTCATTCTTTTAAGTAACAATCATTTTCCTGACAATCGAACTTCCCTTTATCGTTCTAAAAAATTATATTTCGTTGCAATATTTTTGTTCTCCTCATTCTAAAAGATTCATAATTATTCATTATAACCGATTTACCATAAACGAACTATCCATGTACTCATTTATGCTGATGTTGCTTCTGTTTCCGGCCTACGTACGTCGTACCTCTCGCGGAGAAATAATCTGCAAAGTAACCGCGCAGTAAATTAATTTGTTTGCCATACCGTGTTACAAGATGATGCTTTTAGACTTAGGTTAATGTATGCCATGTACATGTATCCATAGTTCTGGATAGCTTCCAATATTAACTATACATCAACTTTTATTGAAGGTTGGCTGCGAGAATGCTCGAAAATAACATTTTTGATGCTATCTTCTTACACCTTATCTATCACGCACCTGAACATCCAATTGTGATCATCATTTACTCTTTATGTAATTCCTAGAAGTGTTGATGCAACTAAATTTTCGAGTGAAGTCCTCATCGCACTCGCAAAATTTTCATTTCCATCATTTTCGTTGCAAGTAAGGCGACAACGGTAGTGCCCCTTCCCCCTACCATATCGTTCACCTTCGGAGCATCCATCTTTTTCTCCGTGGTGCTTCCTTTAAGTGGGATCGAGCCTGCGGCTCACGGAGTAAAAGATTTCAACTCGCGATAAAGCCGTCTCGAGATCCATACCTCCAGGGTGTGTTCCCAAACGTCTGTGTTTGTGGGTGCAGCTTTGGGCGTACCAAACCAACTTCTCCTTTTCAGTTCTTTTCTTATTCTTCCCTGCTCGGTCTGTCTCTCGCTCTCTCTCACCGCCACACCGGAAGTCGTCCCCGCTTCCGCTGTCGACCGACCGGCCGACCTCCGCCCTCTGCCCCCTATTCCGCGTTGCGTCCTCCTCCTTTTCCTCTCCGCCCCTACCCTCGCCTGGAATCCGTTCGGAGATGCTCCCCCCTCTCCTCCCCGCGCTCCTCCGCCTGTCCCCTCTTCCTTAACGCCGAGATCCACCTTTCCGCATCAGCCAACCTCTTGTGCCTCACTCGACCTCGCCCATTTCCTCTTTCCATCCCTCCCCCGCTCTCTCTGTCTGCCTATTCATGCTCTTCTCTCACCCTCCCACAATCGAGACCAGACGTGACCAACCCGCGTCTCGCGAACAGCTTTGATGCCGCAGGCATACTCGTGCGACTCCATTAATATTAAACTGTGTAGCGCATTAGTTGGTGTTACATGAGGCCACGCAAATTACAGTGCTAAGTATCGATGGGTCACAAAACCAATTATTCCTACACGAATATTTTATCTTGCAGGATTAGTATTTTAAGGCGTCCAATACATTAACATCTCCCTGCGCTTTAATCGCTCTTGCGAAACATTTCGTCCTTAATTTTCGCACTGTATTTAGGTTAAGGTTTTAAGCATAGCCAGAGTCAGAATTTTGGTCAAATCGAAAGTTATTTTGGAAAAGGAGTTCTCAAACTTGCCAAAGAAATATATTCATTCTGTTTATGTCATATTTGTTTAGGGTTCCTCCCTTGTTACCTCAAGAAAGAAAACGGTAGCCCCAAAAATTGTATCAACTTTTCCCTTTTTTCACATTTTTGCCCTAAGTTGAGAATTTCATTTCTCTTTGAGATACTTAAGTTTTATCTTCGAAGAAATTTATCTTACTTGAAGATGATGAAGGAAAGGTTTATCAAATGATGAACATGCACGCTGGACGTTATACTACAATACCTCCCAGAGAGAGAGTGGCCTCCATCAATTTTTATTCCTTTTTCCGTGCTTCCTTCCACTCTCGCCCCACCCTCGCCGCCACTGCTCAACCCGTGGAATCGCCATCCCTTCCCCGCCTCCCTCCACCCCCGACTCGCTCCTCCACCCTAAAAATTGCCCCTCCGAATGGCTTGAAATCGGTCATGCACGGGAGGGCACTCTCTCCCACCGCTACCGCCACCCGCGGCCTTCCTTACCGCCACCCCATCCCCGCCCTCCCCGGCCAACTCTCCGTCTCCTCTCCTTCCTCCTCCGCCTCCCTCTCCGCCCGTCCAAATTTGCCCGCCTCCCTCCCTCCGCTGACCTCGTCCCCTCGCTTCCTATCGCACGAGAGCCACTCCTCCAACCAATCGTCCGAGAAGTGCGCCATCCGCTCGATTTCCCATGATTCCTCAGTCCAACCCCTTTTTTTCCCCTTCCCCCAATCCTTTTCCCTATCCCCCTCCCGCTCCGCTCTCCTTACTGTCTCACCCCGTTACAGTACCCCCTTCCCTTCTAAAACCGCCGTTTGTGTTTGGAGAATAACGCGTGTCGACCCTTCTCCGTAAAGCCTTTAATTTCTTCAAGTCATATGTTAGCCCGTGGCTGGGTTAAAGACTTCCATAGCAGCGAATTCAATAACTGCACAATGAAAATTTGCGAGGATATTACCTATTAGCGGCAAGGTTACGAGATTTTATAAAATTCTAGGACTGTCTCGTTTTTCCGGTAAATCAGCATACCCTATGCTGTGCATTGATAGAGTACAGTTGTGTGACGCGCACCTGTAGCAGCCTCCAATATTTCCCCATTCAGGCTGAAAAAAAGCTCTTTACCATTGGCCGTACGATTTTCGCTGCTCATATGTTCGCGTTCGTTAAGTTCCTTCGATATCTTACTCTGGTGGGTGACGAATAAAACCTGGGTCGAATGAACTGCGAAGCGCCAGGGGATATATTCAACGAAAAACTTTCGCTCTCGTTACGAGAGAGGGATAGTAGCTACATTTTCTCCATTTTTTCGCATGACCCTCGTCCTCTTCGTCCTCCTCCTCCCTCCATCCCCCGGGGTCTCTCCTTGAGAGTTGAGCACTCCATAATACTTCATTAGCTTTTTTGTCCCAGTCTCTTCTATGCCCGTCTTTTCTCGCACTCCTCCGACCCACCCACCATCCCTCGGCCATTCTCTCGCCCCAGGAATAGCCTGACAGCCTCACAACCCTTCTTGTCACCCCCCAAGCCACCCTTTCTTACCCCTCCAACTCCTCAGCAGCAAAATCCCTCCCCCCAAAGACACCCCCTTCATCCCACTACCCATACCTTTCTAAGGGATAAACTACTTCCTACCCCACACTCGGCCATAGGAGGCCGAGACAGGATTTTTTTATGCGCTGCTTCCACATACCCCCTCGAAAACTCCCTGTCCATGATCTTCTGGCATATCCCCTCCCAACCCCATGTCGCCCTCTCAACACTCGACTTTCTATTCTCTCCCTCTCCCTTCTCCTCCGAGCTTTCTTCCCCGACTTCCCTTCGTCCGCTGAATAGAAAATGCGGTGAAATATGGGCAAAATGGTGTGAGGGTAGGAGGAAGTGGCTGGGCATTGGTGTATTATTTTATGGGGGGTGGATGAAGGGAGGACAGTAGTGTATTGTATTATATAGCCATAGGGTGGCGGGAGATGGGGTAAGAGGGTGGAGATGAATATCGCGAGACGCTCATCTCTCTACCTCGGAGGCTCTCTCCATATTCCTTCCCCCTAAAAGTGCGGTCACTTCTTTTGGCCTCTTCCTTTCTGTCCATCTATAAGACTGCATAAGAAAGGCCACTCGCGCAGCGTCGAAAACTTTATGTTCGAGCACAGTTAGGGTCACCGTTCGCATATGGATGTACTTAGAAGTCCTTCGAGGCTGTTGAGAATGGAAAATGAACCATAGGCTCAACCATGAGTTCAATGACGCTGAGCTAGACAGAGTAGTTGTACATTTATTTCGGATTAAGAACTATTTTCTGTTCTATGATTTTATTTTCCAACTATTCTTACGGAACCATCCTCTTACCGATAAGCATATGAGATGATTTCAGGAAGCTTTGATACTTTGGGTGCGACTGCCTTGTTTTTTCACTTAGAGATCGCGTATTGAAGTCAATGCAAGACTATAATGATCTGATCACGAATATTGCAAAGGAAAGTTGTCTAATTAAAAAAAAACTCGTTCAAAAGCATACGAACGGCTACAAAAGCCTTCACCATCGACTTCAAAGATGAAAAAAATATAATCCAGCTATGGAAATCATTCTACTTCTAAAAATCACCATGAATTCTACACTTTTCTTCTTATATACAGATTTAGGTTGTAGACATTAATATTAGCCCCCTACAAATGTTTGTTTTCAAATACAGCTTTAATCTCAGAAAATATATGTTACCATCCATTATTTAAAGGATTAGATTTTTTTAAAGTATCAGATTCATTTAGAAATCATCCGTAAAAAAATTGTTTAGGGCCATAATATGAATGAATGTTTATGGGGACGTTAACTAATATTTCAGGCTAAATATTTAATGTCAGTTATTTTATCTCTTGCTTTAGCACCACAGTTTTTTACCAAACGACTTCTTTTTGCTCAACACCGCGTTCCTGAAACTTGCTTTCCTCCTTACGCGGAACTTGCCTTCCCCTTAAGAAACTGTGAACCCCATCCCAAAACCACCCCTTCACCTTCAAGGATAAGCCATTTAAGCAAGTGTTTTACCCGTGCCCATCACTCTTCGTTACTTATTTAAACCTGGGGAGGCCTTTACGAAGAGTCAGACGGTATGGTTGGTGAGAGAGAGAGGGGGGGAGGGAAAGGGTTTGTAGAAGGTTTCGAGGAGGTTAAAGGGTGGTGGCGGGCCAAGAAGAAGTAGGAACGGTGGGAGGAAGGGAGAAAAGGTGCACGGTGGTTCATGGGTTGAGTACGTTGGAGAGGAGTGACGAGGCGGGGGCGGGCGGTAGTTAATAAAGAAGCTTGAGTGGGAGGGATTAAAGGAGCAAGGAGGGTAGTGGGAGTTTTTCTTTCTTCTTGTCCTCTCCCCTCCCTTCTCTCTCTCCCCCGAATTTTTCTTCTCTTCCTCCAGTTTCCTTCGTAAGGGCGAAGGGGAGAGTCCCGCGGACAAAGTTTTGCGGTCTACCACACACCCTTCTTCTTCTTCTCCTCTTCCTCCGTCTCCCCTCTCACGTGACTTACCGTCCCTTTCTTGCTCCGCGCGGACCAAGTTCGCCTTTTGTCTTCTTTACTTCTCTTGTTTTTATAGCGGACCCCTGAAAAACTCCACCCCCTTCCCCCCCGCGCCTCCTTTCTGCCTCTTTTTTTATTCTGTCCTATGTTGCATTTCCGGACGTGGCTAAAACTCGCTCATTCATACACTTATTTCTGCCCTTGTCCAGCGACTTTTCTTGGTTCAATTTTTCCTCCCCCCTTTCTCTCAGTCCAAAGTACACCATACACGATCAAAAGACCCACTTCACCAAACGATCTTAATATTCTGGAGAAGTTTCTTACGTTACCCTTGTCCATTTCCTCAGTTTTAGCCCTCTGTCGCTCTTTCTTGCGTGATGACTTATTTCTCTTGTATTTGCCATCTGACATATAGCCAGTTGATTTATGTCTTCCAGTTTGTATGCTGTGTATCTATTTAGACTTATTTTTCTTCGTATATCGCGTTCCATTTTCTGTAAAACACTGCTCCGGAGTGTAAACTTCGGATGTTGTTTTTTACCCACGTTAAATGTAGGTATTCTTGCCAATTTGGATGGAGAAATATGATGGATATTAGGCTGTGACTAATAAAGCAAAAACTTCTGCGTTTTTACTTGAAAAAACTGAACAATATATATTGTGCCATATTGTTTTGCACTGCATAATCGCCTTGGTAGAGATATCCACGAGGGCAAGTGAAGCTGTCATCTGTAAAGTTTGCACTTACTTTACGATGCGGAGCGCCCTCTTACCATTCATACGTCCGACTCCGAACATAATTTTTAATATATATTTTCTTTAAATAAAGGTAACTCCTTAAGATAGCTCAAGATCAAGTGGAATTTAAGTAATTAAATAAACGATTTCCATCATTAGGAGCAGATGAAATGCAGCATAGCACCGTCAGAGTGTCAGCTTTGAGCGCATATTGCCCTCAGCTGCAAACCGGCTGGGAAGTAGCTTCATGAAAGGGGGTTGAGGGACAATCGGTGTCGTCATGGTTTCAAAGTGCGAGCAGGCTGTGAAACTTTTCGTGCTTCGGCGAAGAGGACAGAAAGGAGAATGGTGGCTGGGGTAAGAAGTCGAAAGTTTCTCAGCAGACACTAGGCAGAAAGGGTTGCTCTCCTTCCCCGACTGCGGCATCAATAATAAATGCATCCTAAAGGATCGTGGGAGAGGAGAGAGGACTGGGGGAGGCTGGGCCGTGAGAGATGATAAGGAAGGTGGGGAAGGGTGAGTTTGAGAGAAGAGAGGTTGAGGGAGAATAGGCCTTGAGAGAGGCGACGATTTGAAAAATGAGAAGGCACTTATCCTAAGAGCCTCAACTGATTTCTTTGTCGCGTGGGTGCTATGAGAAGATGCCAATAGGGGACCGGACGAGTCAGATAATGAAAAAATCTCTAGGAGGAGGGTAATTAAGAGGGGTAGGGTGATATATCCGATTTGCAGTCTCGTAAGTGGGGAGCAGTTGCAACAAAAGTCTGCAACAATGAATCCCTATTGGCCTATAGGAAGTGGGCATTTCCTCTCTTTACACCTGAGGGGGACTGAAACACCATTAAGAATATTAAATGCGAAGGCAAATTACGGTTGAGGCATACTCTACTCTCGTCTCTTCAGGGTATTTTAATTTTTTTCTACACATCATTTCGTCAATGTAATCAGTCTTTTCGTTCAAACGAATCGTCTTTCGAAAGACATTTCTTCGGCATTTTCTTCCTAATTTTAAATTAAAAGAGGAACGTTGGTGTATAGTTTTCTGCTCTTCATTGTTTTTGCGATAACGATCGTTGGACATTTTGTTCCCAAAAGGCAAGCGTCCATATTAATTGGAAGAGAGTAAGTGCTCGATGTCAGCCTGTCATCATCGGTAATCGATAAATGGCGGGAAATGATCGTGGCCAGCCAGATTCCCGTTCTCTTTCATCGCAGTACTCGGACGCAGTCCGCCGAAGAACACCCTTGTCGATGTCCGCAGGAAACGAGGTAAAAAAAGACTTTACCGCACGTTCTCCCTCTGTAATGGGGTGTCTCTTGAACGCAAGTCCATTTCTGTGGGAGTAGGCGTGAATCCACTGCGCTCGCTGTACATCGTCTCGGGGAATGGACCCTTCGCTCCCTCTACAGATCTGTGTTTCGGGGAAAGGGAAATTTCCAACCTTTACCGAGAGTTCCTCGTGTGTGCGTTTGAGCTTGTGTGTGCGTATCAGGGCGGGGGATGGGTTTGCGAGCGGGGGAAGAAGGATGCAGATAGGAGGGGTGGTGGTTAAAGTTCGGCGAGAGGGAGCGTTGGATGGGGGATGGAGTCTGGGCAGGAGATGGGTCCAAGGGAGGGTTCGGATATTGTGGGGGCGGGAGCCTGGGGGGAGGGAGTCGGGGGGAGGGGAGGCGACTTGTGTGGGGACGGCGGGGGAAGAGAGAAGATCTTCTCCCGGCCAGTTGAGGCGCTTGGGAGACGTTAATGGGAATGCGAATTAGGGAAGGAGTGGACAGCAGCGTAGGGGATGAGATTCTGGGGCGGGAGGAACGAGGCGCTGGACCTGGGAGACTTGTGTCTGTCTCTGTGGGGGACACCGTTGGAGGAGGTGTAATTCGGTTCTGGGCAGGGGACGGATGAGGAGGAAGAGGGAGCGGCGGCAATAATGCTCATGGAGATGGGATATAATGGATTGGAGAGGATTAAAGGAGTAGGTACAGCCGTCTCCCTGTGCGTTGATACCAAGCCAACTGAAACCACAGCCCATGCCGGCATTTTCCTCTTTTTTTCTCTCGACGGACATTTTATCATTTGCTCCAGCTCCTTCCCCTTTTCTTTTCAGTATCTCTTGGCTTATTTTCTTCTATGAATTTCTTTTTTGGTGGCGCGCATTGGTACTTAGACTTTTAAATATAACTTGCGATGGAAATATTTCATTACTTGTGGTTGTCATCGATCAATTTGTTCCCTAGGAAAGCAAGAGACTTCAATTATTTTTCATGCAAAAATTGGTATTGCGTCCATTTAATCAAAAAATGTCATGCAATATTCCATTGATCTGATTGATTTTTAATTTACGCCCATGAAAAATTACCGCGATTTTTGTACTAAAAAATAAAGATTATGTGTTCTTTCTTTCGAGTTAATATGATTAAAGAAATTCCTTTGTCTCGTGTCCATCATGACATTATATAGTGTCTATCACACAATTTCCTTGAGAATAGTTTGATATTCTATCAGTATAATACCTTTCCTGTTCCTTTCTTCCTCCTTTGTTTTCAATTCCAAATATCCTTAACCCTGAAAATGTATCTAATTCATTTTTATTCACGGATCCTTTTTCCCGAATCTTCCTCTTCTTCACTTATATCTCATTATCTCCATTATTTCTTGAAATCTAGTTTCCCAGCTTTTTTCACTCCTAACATCATCGCCCTAAGAATAGCCCTCTCCCCAGGGAAAGAGGTCGGTGACTAAGTTTTGCTGCAAGAAGCATTTCTCGTTCACACAGTCGTAAACACTGCCCAGGCACCAAAGTAATCCATACCTCGAGTTCAAATTTAACTGTGCCGTAATTAATTTTCTAACTAATTTTTTGATTTGAATGTTGTCTTCAGCTTGAACAATTTTATAAGCTCTTTAAAGTTTGGGAATAAATATTCCGAGCATGTTAAATATTTTTTCGACATTGTTTGATAATAGACTTTAGAGGAACACCTCGGCCTGTGTATATTTCTCCTGAGTCGAATCCAACACGCGTTTAAGCCGAAAGCAAAATTCGTCTTGACTCACCCCCTGTCCTGCGGGGTCCGAGAGATAAGAGGGCGCTCAGTTTTCTCTCACATCCCCTCCGAGCCTGCCACACCGAACCACTAGTATGATTCCTAAGGCACTGTTTATTGACATGCATAGCTCCCGTGCCCTGTGGATGATGTCATTTTTTTCCGAGGGGCATAATGGTAGCTCCCTCTTCGAAAGGTGGCTTCACATATGAGCGCGCGATCGACAGCATTCCTGTCTGTGCTCCCTCCCCATGTAGCACGCCCCCGTGGAATTGTACGCGCGCCCTCGGCGTCGGCGACCACCCCTGGGATCAGGGGGCGACCTTCACCTTCTGCCGACATGTCTCTTGCCCTGCGGCCAGCAGCGCGACACCCCTCCCCCTCACTCCCTTATTTATTTTTTCTTTCCCTCCCCCATGATTCGCAACCACCCACCGGAGGTACGCCTCCTCTTCTTCTTCCCCCTCTATTTCTCCTCCCCGACTGGATCAGAAGCACGCCATCTCCCCCCTCCCATCTCTGGAGCTGTATCAGCTCAGCCAGGCCCTCACTCGAGAGACAGGAGTAACCCACCGAGTCTCTTCCTCGTCCTTCCTTGCCCCGCGGAGAATTACTGGCCCTACTGGCATTAATTTCATTCCGGGGGCAAAATTTAATAAAGAATGGTTTCGGCTGGAAGGGCAAGGACAAGACGAGGATTGGGAAGTAGGGGGTGGGAGTTTGAGACTTTTTCCCGTCGTGCCCCGGATTTTTCGTAGGATGGGGAAAACGATGCGGAGAATTGGGAAAACGAAATGTCACGCCATCGTTTTATATATACATACTTGAATCTGCGAACAATTCTGGCTGCTAGTGTCCTCATGAGCATAGCATTCTGGTTCCGGCCATTCATACCTTTCGTAGGGGATTAATTTTTAATCCTAGAATTAGGTAGGCATGCTGTCTGGTGAAGTAAAGTCTTCCTTTCATTGGGAGCGATTGAATGCCGAAACTGACTAATGCAAAGGCGATTCAAAGTCGTTCTTGGCAACCGATGCAGGAGTCGCCTTTTGGTGCCGCCGCCAGCTAAGAAAAAAACCATATAGAATTGGTATTGTACTTCAACTGCCTATTAGGCCCAATGTTTTCCAAATGATATAGAGGTATCCAGTACATATGTATCTAATATGGAGGTATTTCATATGGAGGTGTGTAATATGGAGGAATGAGAGGTGCTGTATTTCCGATTGTGGTATGTTTCCGAAAATCCCTTTCTTTAATATTCTAACTCGAGTCAATGACAATCGTTTGAACCTTGAGCACAAAACTTTCCACAAAACAAAAATATGTGATATAATTACCGTTGAATCTTAGAACGTGCCTGCTTGTTGGTCATCATAGTTGTGTATCCTAAGTGCTATTTCTAGTTGCTCAATTTAAGGCCATATCTTGGCTAGGACAGAAATCCTCTATCGCAGTGCCATCAAGCATCCATTATCGACCTTATTACCCTTTTCTCTCCTAAAAGAAAATCGTCGCGCCTACATTTCCCCCAACCCTCACTTTTGCCGTCCCCATCGCACGAGGGGGGTCCCCTTGTACACAAAAAAATAAATGTCTTTCCTTTATTTTTCCCTCTTTTTGGCCTCTTCGCCGCGGAAACGTTGCTTCCCTCCTTCCTTCTGAGACTTTTTGAGTGTATGTATGCATGCCTTCTTAAGTATATGGGCTTATACATATATATAAATGCCGACCAAACTTCCAAGATATAAAAAGGCTATTTAAGTGTCCATTTGGGGCCGTGTTTGGGGGCCGCAGGGGTCAGCTCAAATCACGGCCGCCGCCCTTCCGCTCAATTCCCTCGTGTCTCAACCTCTCCCCGCCCCTCTCTCTGATTCCTCCAGACTTCCCTGCAGAGTGTAAGAGTACCCCATGTTTGAAACTGCTCTTGTGTGTTGCATTAATGGCTCTAATGCGTTGTTTTAACCTTGTGAATGGTAATATAACTATCGGCGACGACATTGAAGTTCTATTTAAAATTTTACAGTAAAAATGCGATTGTGGGAAAAAGGTTTATGACGAAGGTAATTGCCACTAACTCTCAGTTCAATGTTCAAGGGGAGTGAAAATAGAGCTCACTATCTCCGACTATTCTTTTCATGCATGCGCCATCTACGCTTTTAAGTGCTTGAATTTTGCGTCGTTACATTGTTTCTTTAGAAGATGTGTCTCAGCAGAGATTATGTACTACCGTATTTACCGCGGCTGACTTATATCGAACGGTTCGGTCGAAATAATCAGAGATCAAAAGGATGTCTCAGGAAATACTTGGATGACGGCGACTTGGCTCACGGCACCCGGGATTCCTCTCAGTATTATTTTCGGAGCATTATTTCTCTCACCACCTCGACTAACTGTGTCCAGTCTATCGCTCTGATATAGGTAAAGGTGTCGTAAATTTGGCGGACGATACTTTTTCCAAGGGTCACCTCCACTGAGCCATTTCCTACGGATGATGTCACCATTAGTCACGGATCCGTGTGAAGAAAACATTGCACTTAATCTTGGAAGTATTAATTGAAGTTCATTCAGTATTATCACTGTTTTTCATTAGATTCCAACAACTAACCATGGTGTATTTTATTTTACTGCCTCACTCATTCGAATGTTGCTATTTTAATATGCACCTATTTAGCAACTAACAGTATTAGCCGTTTCTGTTGAATGATCGCGTAATTTGAATAAAATACATTCTAAGATAGCAAATAGAAATTGAAGTTTCTTAGGCGTGACGCAATGGACGCAGCTCATAATGGGAAAAAAATACTAGTCCATTTGTTAAGTGCCGCAATTTTATTTAATTAAAATGTGGAATATTACAAATTTGCTGGTGTTTATTTTACCTAAAGAGTTGATGTAATGTGATCATCTCTTGGTGTCATCCTTTACACGATATTGGGCATTTTGAGCTTTGTTTTTTGAACATTCTATAATAGTTTAGTGTATTGGCCATCTATTATCCTGTGCTTAATCGTTCCACTTGCGTCGAGTCTCCCCCTCTTGCGGCACTTAACCGTACATTGGTCTTGCATTTCTGCTGCCATAACTTTTCCCTCGAGTCTTATCCTTAGGCTCCGAAAACTATCGCCCCATCACTCATCCTTTTTTCCCCAGCCCCCGCCTACTGACTCCACCGTTCCCCCGAAGGCCGTCGAATGGTCCCCCTCGACGCCCTCGCACAACCCCCCCCTTCCCCCCCGCCCTCTATTCCTTCATCCCCTCCTCCGGCTCACGCATCCCCCACCACCCCTCCGAGCATCACTCACGCATAGCAATGTCCTGTGGTCACAGCAGTCGCCGAGTCCCAGGAGAGAGAAAAAGGGTGGGGAGGAAATGGGAGGGGTGGTTACGGGAGGGGTGGACCCTCTTCCCTCCCTCCCTCCGCAAGACTTTCGAAAAATAACAAAAGAAAACCGAGGGTGCTTCTGATTCGCGAGAGTGAGGCAGATGCTTGGGCTCTATTCACACTTACCGTCCATGATCGGGGCTCCTCCAAGGGTGTGGGAGTTCGCAAGTGGCCGTTGTGGTCTTTTTTTATGTATCCGCTAATGCAGCCTGCCTCGTTTTATTTGCGTCCCGCCGGCGCATTTACGAACGAGTGACTTTCACAGGGCCGTCCATTCGGTATCCTGTACCTACATTTACGATTATTATTGCCTGTACGCTACTTGCCATTCAGTTTCTGTGCATCTCCTTCGTATTCACGCGCGCCTCCGTATCCACGCGTGCCTCCATATCCATAGTCTATATCCTGTTAATACGATGCGCTTTGCCTGCAGATGATTATATCCATTTAAATTCTTTCACTATCTTAATTTAAAAAATATGTGAATTACCCATACCTGGTACCGTTGAATGTTCGAAAAAAATAAATAGTTAACTACTTTGATCTAATTTTCTCAGAGAGAGAGAGACCCGCTCCCTTGATTGTTTTTAACTTATGCTCACGGTGTTTAAAAAAAAGCCGATGAATTCCCTTCGTTTTAGCCGTGCGGCATATTTCACGTGCCCTTTTCCTCCCTCAGGAGAATGCGACACGTCCCACACTTTAGGGCGGCCATTTCTCAGCCCATCTGCAACATTCCGCCACCTTGGGATCCCCCAAAGTTCCTTCCCTCCCCCTTCGCGCACTATCCCTTCACCCATACCCACTCCAGTGGCCCGCCATTTTTCATCTCCACCCTCTAAAGCGAGATCTCCTCTTTCTTCTTATTCCGCCGCCCCTCTCCTTTGTTCCCCCCTTCCCCTCCTTATCCCCCCGCCGGCCCATCCGGCCACCTCATCTACATACTCTAACCCCCCCCCTCTCCTCCCTACCACGTCCTTCCTCGACACCCTTATAAAACGCCCCACCCACTTTCCAACACTCTCTGCACGCGATCCTCGTCGGCCGCATATTGCACGGAAATCCTGACCGGAAGGAAGGGCATTAAAACTGACTTGAGGGATGCCTCCCTGCTCTCGCCTCCCTGAGCCGTCATACCCTGACCTCTTCTCCCCGCCCCCCGTTTTAACTACCTCCCAATCTCCTCCCGCTGCCCTCGCTACACTTTCTCGGCTTATTTTTGTCGTCGCCTCTCGATTCTTTTCCTCATTGGCTTTCCTACCCCGTCACTACCCTTCCCATCTCATCTACCGGTCTCGTCATATCCCTCTTCGTGTGCGCCGAAGTCTACTTTATTTCGTGTTACTGATTGTTTTCTTTCGCCATTTCATCAAATCTCCTGAGGTCCTTAGTTCTACTGAGCCCTAAGTCCTGAGTGGTCATAATGCAAATTGGGAGTTAGTTCTGTCGATAATTCTTTGTATCCTATCCTCTTCCTTTTTTTAACGTTGTCCATTTTTTCCATTCCTCTTCCTTTCCCGAGTATTTTCCCTTGTATTCTTTCTTTGCCTTCTCGTTCCGAATTTACCCCTTCATAAAGTGTCTCCATAACCAAAATCTCAAAGGATCCGAGGCATATTTTTTTAACCCATTGGCCCTTTCCGTTATGGCTGAATTCTTTACGACGGGCGTATATAGGGCGATAAGTCCACAATGGAGTGCTCTTCCCCACCGCTGTAGTCATATTCTGACGCGAAAATGGCTGAGCCATGAGACATTTGCCATCCGGTTGTGCGTATCTATGAGTGGCCTCGTTAAAATGAGCTTTTACGCATTACATTTAAGAGTTCATTATATGATTTTCCTGATTTAGTTCCAAAGGTATTAATGGCTAAATTCCGCTGTCTCCCTTAAGTGTAGGGGAAATTTCTACCCTTTTTCTATTATAAAATAAGGACTAATCGTTGTGTTGGATTATTTCGAATTTTGTAGGAGAAATAAAATTAACTTATTTTTAGAGAGTGTTAAGACGCATGCCTACACATATTTCGACCGCCATTCATATTTTCATTTACTTCCTGATGGCCTCATGGTATGGCCTCCTATTGGTAACAGTGGCTACAAACGAATTTTTGCGCATTCATTTGTTTTCTGAGACTCGTCTTTCAGTGGTGGTGTCTTTGTTCATCCACTTTCTCAACTGAGGCTCGTTCAATTTGCTCTTTCTGCGTCAGGTAAAAATGCTACGTCGCAGTATCAATGAATCAGCATTTGGCAGTTATATTGTTGAGTGTCCGTCCCGCCTGTAAGTACCATTGGGTTTTTGGGTCAACAACTCACTTTCTACAAATTTCAGCCACATAACTTGGTAGTTAAATGAGTTATCGTCCGATTCCCTTCGTACTTGCCTCGAGCCTCGATCTTGGCGTATTTAAGTGTTAATTGTAACGACTTCTAATTACACCGGTAGTAGTGAATCGCAGTTTCGATCGGCACTTATCCCGGAGAGCGTCCGATAGGAATTCCTCGCCAGAAAGAGGGAGGTTGGCCCTTTTATTGAGGCTCTGACCATAGGAGGCCTGGGGCTATTTCTCTCCCTCCTAACTCGTCCGCTGCTCGTGGCGGATTGGGGGAAGGCAATCAGGGATCACGTCCCCCTCCACTGAGAAACTTCAATCAACTCCCTCCCAAACCGTATCCACCCCCTTCCTCTACTTGAGCCTAAAACGGTCCCTGTGCCATCCGACAATTTTCGTCGTCGTTGTATCTCTTGCCTTTTCCTTGCCATCTAGCCCCTACTTCTCGGCCCCTTTGGGCTCCCCATACCACGTTCTCTAAATCGTTCATTTTTCTCTTACAAGAATCTCGCAAGCTAATATCGGTCGTAATGTATTTTCATCCAGCAGTTTCAGTCACTATTACTAACTTGTTTACATTAATGAAAGCCAATGACAATTGTTTGTGAATTTGTAAGATCATCTCACTGACAATGGAGAAATCAGTTCCCTTAAATTGATCGGAAGTGGCGCGAAAGTGATTGTCATTTCACTGAAGGTGGCTTTATTTAGCGGAGGCGCATTTTTCCTCTAAAATATGCGTTTTTAGACTAAATTAAATATTCCTTGCTATTACGGTATTATAAACGTAACTTACGCCATTTTTTTCGTAAACGTTTACTCTTCCATATTTTCTTTCGTGGAATATTTTCATGTGTTGATTAAAGATATTCGTTATTTTTGTGCACGTGAATTAGGTATCCTCGCTTGGATTGTTCAAACGTCTTCTCTATTCCTTGCTTATTTCTAATTTCAAGAAAGTTATAACTTCGGATCATGTCACATTAGGTCACTCATCCATCGGATATTAAATTGGATATCCCCTGAGTCTTTTAGGGAAGGAAAATTATAGGGTTACTCGCGTACCTTCCCCTCAGGACCCTGCCTTTCGGAGGAATCTAGAATACTCGTTCGAAAATTACCGCTCCAGAGAGTTTTGACGTCCTCTTTTGCTTTCAGGCCTGCGCTAAGGGTTGCACTCGGATCCTTTTCGTTCCTTCGGGCGTAGTGGGCGTTATCAAAGGGACCGAGGGCGGAATACAAAAGAATCCCCGCGATTGCCAGCCCCAACCCGAGCTTCCCCGCACCTACAGGGAAACAGGCTGCTGAGTGTTGCAGTGCCTCCTTGCGATTTCCTCATTTTTCTTTTCTTTTTTGTGGAAGAAAAGGAAGGACCGGAAAATATAATATAGAGAGGGCAGTGGGTGTGGGGGCCAGCATGCTTGGGTCTGGGATGGGCGGAACAGATGGGGCTCTGGGAGAAAATTGGGATTGCGTTCATGTGGTTGATGTGGGAAATTTTTTTATGATCGTCGGAGGATGAAATTCAGCAGCCTGTCCCTCAAAATGCGAATCACATGTTGGGTGAGGGGAAAGGGAGGATTTTTCTAATTCTGTTAAAACAGTTATCATACAACCGTGCAACTTTGACGTGAATCGGAGGGAATACTTCACTTGGCAAAATATTTTAAAGTTAGGTGAGAGGTTTATTTCAGAAGTCTATATTTATGGATGACGTCTCGTTATTTTGCGGAGAAATATCGTTTTGGATTAGTGATGTGTGGCTTTATCGTTACGGTTGGAGCAAGTTGGTCATACGTGTTATCCGCTTGTAATATCACATAGACGTATTTTAGCAAATATCATTTTCGTGATGACTGTGACTCCGATGCGGGCAGGGAAGTGCAGGCAAGATCTTTTACCGGGTCATGTGTCCTCCTCCTATAAAACAACCCGTATCACGCCTCAAATCCCGTAATTTGACTAGAAGAGAGTTCGTCATGTGGAGGTGCCATGTAGTGAGTTGCCGCTGGAAGTTTACCTTCAATCCTCTAATCCAAGTTCATTGAAGCCGACTCGATAGAGCCCCCCGCCCCCAATCCCGCAATACGACTTCTTTCGCTCCTCTGCCACAGTAGCTCGCCAACGGCGAGCGACCTGGTGGGCGATCTAATGAAAAACTGGGCTAATAGATGGCGGCGAGGTTTCTTCTGTGCCCCCCGTCCCTCCCTTTTCGTCGTAGCATCTTCCCCCATCCCGTATACCTCTTAAGCCTTCATGGAGAATCTTGGGGAATCGTTAGGAATCAGGGTGCAGGCGTGTGTGTGCGCCTCTGCTTCTGAATCGGCCGTCGGGGCAATGGACGGGCAAGATGATTCCAATTAGGTCGAAACAATTTAACGACTTTCTCCCAAGGCGTATTGCCACTCATCGTTTGAGTAACAACGGTAATTATCACAAAAGGATTTTTCCAAAGCGTATGTTGCGTTGAGACCGGTAAATCGCTCAAGTATTGAACCTGTAATGGCATGATTTTATGTTTTGCTTGAGACAACCAAACCATATGGTATTATTACGTTATTCGGTAATATTTCTAATGAGATTCATTTCATCAATGTTACAAAATGCATTTGGGTCATAGAGATTTCGCAAAATATTCAGACCCGAATGTTGTCCATATTTTGTTATCATCTTGTTTTCCACTTAGCTGTATTGTATCTAAGTTGTGCTGGAGAAGAGTAGATATCTCCTGTCATGATCCGCAAAATCGCAGATGACATAACGCTTAAGTGCAACTACATCTTCACATAATTTTCCGGAGTGAAATTTGTCTTCGGGTAAGACGTAAATTTCTCTCCTTCGAAACACTCACCGCGAGAACCAGTGTCGGCATGCAGTTCGCAGGCTTCGTTGAAGAACAATCGCGTGGATCCGAGAGTAGTTTCGGGATATTGGTAGAGTCACTTCCAAGGGAAGGGGCGGTGGAATGGGTGGGATTGGTGCTCCAAGGGGGCCGGGTCTTGTCGGTTGGACGACACCCGGATGTCGCCCCTTGCTCATTCCGCGCCGTGCATCACAATGGCCGTTTTTCCATCCCACCCTACATAAATGGCCACTTGGGGGCGTAGCGAGCCGCCCTTGGAATTAAGGTGGTGGAAGGCGGGAGGGGGGGGGGTGTTTGGAACGAGAGCGAAGGGAGTTCCCTGTCCCATCCTTTCGTGGACCCGTTCACGTTAATCAAGCCCCTAAGCCGCTAGGATAAGACTCTATCTCTCTCTCACTCTCTACAGCCGCCTCAACTCGAGCGAAATCATGAAGGTCCGCCTGCTTTGCCGAATAACAAAAGAAAACAAAATTCGCAGGATTTGCTTTTTCCAATTTTCTCCCAGTGCTCGTTTCGTTGAGGTAGCCGAGCGTTTGGGTCGCAGCCGCGGGGAGATTGGAGTACCTTTATGCCGGCGTGGCGAATTGCGTTCGTGAGACGAAGAAGCGGGGAGTTGGGAAGGGTGGAGAGTCAAGAGGTTGAGTGGTCCAGGGCTTTCAATAATGACAACAGCTCATCTTTGGGGGACGCATATAATTACGGCTGCGGTTCTCAGACTCCCTTTTGTTTGGACCCCGGAGATAGTCAAGGGGGATGAGTAGGACCAGGGGGGGGAGGGATAGGAAGAGGGTGGTTGCGCGAGCGAGGGTGGAAATCAGGGGGGCGAGGCAGGAAGGAAGATGGAGTAAAATAGCGTCCTTTATCTCTCTCGGTGTCTCTCTTGTCTTTTTTTTTACATCCCCCCTCCTTCTCACAACTGCCTACCGCTTATGTCTCTGGTCCGCAAAGCTCTCCCCGTCACCGTTCCTCTCTCTATCTCTTCCCTTCCTGTGTCACTCTCTCTTTCTTTCGCTATCCTCTCCCGAGTAACAGAACAATCGTCCTCTCTTTTGCCCCCTCTCCCACATTTAACCAATGGCGATCCTCCCTCCACTCCTCCTCCCTTTTTTGTTCCTTCCCACGCTACTGATTCGTGTCATTTCAGTGACGGCGGTGCTCGCGGTACGGAATCTTATTCGTGCCGACCGGGAGTTGCCGCGTTCATTTGATTGAGGAAATAGCATAGAGTTTACATACGGAACAGAAGCAGAAGTTTTACTTCTTTGTAAATTCACATTGATTACGATTATCCAACCGCTCATTGCTTTGTTTTGCTCCTGAAAGTACCGGCAAATAATATAATGCTATTTTATTTCATAATAATTGTCACGGTTCGCAGGAATTCAGTGTGTTCTGCTAGTTACAATTCTTTCTTATCCCAACGAAAATGAACCCATTTTGGTTTTTTCATTCTTCAGTTTCAATTATTGTAACGCCATGCTCTACGAAATAGTTTAGGGGATTATACTGTAGTACTATCCATTCATACTATTATTCCGTACGTCAAACATCAAAAAATGTTAGTTTGCTGCGATTCCATTTTGAGAGAATGCTATTCGGATGGCTGAAATCTTAAATGGTTTTTGCCTCGTGCATACCGCCGCTTTAGTTCACTGCCTCACGCATGGACGGCGGTAAACTGGCTGGAGTTGTGATCGGGACGTGAGACTTTGAATGCCCGACCCGAAACACATTCCTGTTGTACGTGAGTTGGGAAAGGAAAAATTCTCGAACTCGCGCTCTTCTGTTGACGCACTTTAATTCAGTGCGTCTTGTTGGTCCTTATTCCAGTCACGTTCTCGGCGCGTTTGGTAGGGTATCTGGATATGCTATACATTCCATGGAGAGATTCTCGTTTCTTTTTCTTTTTATCTATCTGTCAAGTTTCATTCATTTCGCGCTATCAGTCAGAAGGAGGAATCTGGAAAAACGGTTCACCGCGGATTTAATCGCATCAGGGCATGTTTCCACTTCGTCAATCCCTGAACGATATCTTCGAATTTGTATTACTCATTGCGCTGTCGAGAACCTCGTGGGGTGAAAAATTTTGTTTTTTTCCAGCTTTCAATATCTTAGTAAAACATTGAATTTTTTCTGTGATCTCGCATAAAAGATTGTGCACATTATTCTATGGTTCACAATTTATGTTATAACTGTGCAAAATGAACACATGATGTCAAAGAGTACTAAGCTATATATCTGCAATACCAATGATCACATTCAGCCTTATTGTCAACGTCTGAGTGCTTCATCTGCTCCCAGCATATAATTATTGAAAAAGTAGTTATCATATATATTTACCTTGCCATTTATTGGCTGATATCAGGTAATATTTCATTCATAGATAATATGTGTAGTTTTTCATTCAATTTTTAAATAAATTATATTTCATTTTTACATATTTCATGAGTGGAGTAGATTTCAATCTTGAATCAAAGATTTTTTATTAAATGTGACCTTAAAAATGTATTGTGAAAGTCTTTCATAATCATAACGTGAAAGGAAAATTGATTTTATAAAAACTTTAATCACTTGGTATTTTATCATTGCAGAACCCAGCAGTTACCTGTGCTCCACTTGCAAGAACCGTTTCGGATCTGCGTGGTCACTAATGCAGCATGTACAGACCAACCATGGAATAAAGATCTACGTCGAGTCCTCTCCACTCTCCTCCTCCTCTACGTCTTCCTCATCCTCGGCCTCTTCGCTCTCCTCCGCCGGAGGTTTACCAGCGGGGACTTCCACCCCTTTGTCTGCTCCCGCGGCTCCAAGGCTTTGCGACCTCTCCAGGACACCGACGGGTACCGGATCGCTTGGCGTCGGCAGCCTTTCCTCCCTTCAGCCACCGATCCCGACGTCGACGGCCGCTCTTGCCGCAGCCTTGGATCCACACAACCCCTTTGGACTCCTTCGCATGCCCCTCGGTGACCGGCAGTTCAACCCTCACTCCCACCACCCCCACACTCATCCCCACGGACCTCCTCCACCGCCTCCGCCGCCGCCCCCACACCACCATCACCACCACCACGGGCAGAATCACCACCACCACCAGCACCATCACCACCACACGCCGTCCTCGGTGGCCCCACCGCCTCCTCCTCCACCGTCGCACGTATCGAGTCCATTCTCCAGGCCCACATCTAGTCACGATTTCCGGATGGAGCAACTCGTATCGGAGCAGTTCAGACTCAACACCCACCACGCCCTAGGGCTCGCCGCGGCTGCTGCAGCTGCGGCTGCTTCGCAGTTCGAGCCTCCGCCGCCACCACCCCCGACCAGCGGATCGTCTTCGAGGCCGCCCCCACCGCCACCGTTCCCATCAGTTCCTTCTTCCACTGCTTCTTCCACTGACCCGTTCGACAGAGCGGCTGCAGCGGTCGCAGCAGCTGCAGCGGCGGCGGCCGCGGCTGCGGCAGGACCAAATTCCAAGTTACCACTCGGGCTCTCATCCGAACCTACGCTTGACTTCTACTCCCAGAGGCTTAGGCAGTTAGCGGGGACGAATGGACCCGCAGCGGCTACTGGTGCGGCACACACGAGTCCCGGTTCAGGTGAACCCTCCTCGCCATCCCCACGGAAGGCAATGCAGACTCCGCCATTCGTCACGAGTCCCGGAAGTTTGGCTCCTCCCCCACCTCCTCCGCCTCCCACCCCAACTCGGCAGACACCGCCAAGAGCGTCGACACCGCGGCCAGGGAGTCGTCAATCTCCCACGACTCCTAGCAAATTGAGAGACGAACCTACCCTTGGCTTGCCGCTATCCCTCCAACTTCCAGTGCAGCCTGCAAGACCCCGTTCTGCGTGCACACCTCCGAGGGCTCCACCGGAGGCGCTACCCCCACCTAGACCAGCATCCGGTCGGTGCACACCTCCAATGACCGTGGCATCCACACCAGTCACTCCGGTGACTCCTTCTGGACCCGGAGGGAAAGGTGGAAACTCGCTAAGTCGCCTGAAGACTTGTGAATTCTGCGGAAAGCGCTTCCGATTCCTTAGCAGTCTAGTCGCCCACAAAAGACTCCACGCAGGAGAAAAAACCTATACGTGTTACATTTGCAAGCACACGACTAACCTACCCTCCAAGTTTAGAAAGCACATGAAAACCCACCGGCGAGACGGTGCAAAGCCTACCTCCTCGACTGCCGAAGGAGATGAGAAAGAGGTTACCGAGGAAGCAAAGAAGGATACTTCCAATGGGGAGGTTGAAATTACCTCTGAGGAAAACAACAACGCCGGTGGTGAAAACGGTTCTGTTGGTGAATCTGCAGATAGCGTTGAGGAGGATCCGGAGGAGGAGGTTGATGAGATAGAGGACGAAGAAAATGCGGAAGAGGACATGGTAGATGATGAAGAGCTGGATGACGAAGAGGAAGAAATGGAGTTGGAGGATGATGAGGAGCAGGAACCAGATGATGAAGACGAAGATGCAGATGGAGAAGGAGAGGCGCCAGAGGATCTCACGACGAAATCCGCTTCCAGTGCACACTCCACCCCTCCTGATGCTGTATCCTCCTCACGTCCTACTTCATCTCCAAAATCCTCCTCCCCTCTTCCCAACAAGAATTCTGCAGCTGCAGCCGCAGCAGCTGCTGCAGCCATGGCTTCCTCTGCAAGCTCCCTGGTGGGGGAATTGATGGACAAATTCGGCCTAAGCAATATTTCACAGTACCATGAGGCTTATAAACAGGCCCTACAGGAATCTGGGGGAAAACTTCACCAGAAGGATGAAAGGCTGAGGCTTTCACAGCAGCGCTTAGGTGGCATCAACAACATTTGCGATAACAATAACGTGAGTGGAAAGTTATCGGGGCCACCCCCTCCACTGCCGCCGCCACCCTCTGTTTCAGCTGCAGCTGCCGCGGTAGCCGCAGTGGCCGCTGAAAACGGCGTTGACAAAGCAGCGTCGCTAAGATTCCGCGAAGAGTTTGCCAAAGGTCTTCTTGGCCATGCAGCCCCATTGCATGATGCTCTTGGTCCGCATGGATTGTTCGGCGCTGCATTCGGCCCAGAGAATCCATTCGACGCTTCTAGCAAGAGACTCAAACTGGATTTGGACAACCACCTACACCACCATCATCACCACCACCTCACCGCTGCGTTGGGAGGAAGGGGCGCCGGTCACTCCAGCGAGCGCTTGGATGGACTTTATGCTGGACTCTGGTTACCCGCGATGGCACCAAGGGACATTTTCGGCGGCGGTGGAGAAACAGCACTAGGGCTCGAACACCACCACCACCACTTGTTGTCATCGGCTAGGGCTGGAAAACCTACTTCCTCAGCGGAGGCTGTCCTCAAGAATGCCGGTTTGAGGCTCGGGGATGCCCTTGGTGTTCCTAAGGCTGGACCCAGCGCATCGGCAGTAGCCGCAGCCGCCGCCGCGGCCGCAGCAGGACTTAACTTGGGTGCTTTGGGTCCCAGCCCCGCAGCATCTGCAGCTGCAGCAGCGGCCGCCGCAGCCGCGGCCTCCCAGCACAGCCAGATGAAGAAGGACTCGCGGAGGAATGACACCTGTGAATTCTGTGGTAAGGTGTTCAAAAACTGCAGCAATCTCACGGTCCACAGAAGGTCGCACACCGGCGAGAAGCCTTACAAGTGTGAGCTATGCAGCTACGCATGCGCGCAGTCTTCCAAGCTCACGAGGCATATGAAGACACACGGGAGGCTGGGGAAGGACGTTTATCGGTGTCGCTTTTGCGAGATGCCATTCTCAGTGCCCTCGACTCTAGAGAAGCACATGAGGAAGTGTGTGGTCAATCAGGGTGGAAAGGCGATGGGTGGAGGCGCCGGAGGACTCCTTCCATCCCTCATCAGCGGAGAGGACACCGGAGACTCTTCAGCATCCGCCTCTAAAGACACCACATGACTCTTCCCCTGGGGAGGATTCCGCCACGTCCCGATGCAGAGTATATACTAAGGAGGCTTCGATAGACCTCGTTATTTTCTCATCGAAGGATACTTGAAATGACGATGGTCGTCCTCCTGTCTATCCCTGCATTTTCGGTGGAACCGAAGGCTACAATCTATTCATCCTCCCTGGTGGAAGTATCTTCCCCTGGAAGCATTACAATATGTGCGCACGTGTGTGCTTGTATATAATGAAAGACATCTTTCGCTAAACCCTCGCAGAAACAAATCTTCAGTATTACGGCGTATCGTGCCGTTTGAAGACCAGTTCAAGGAGTGGAAGTTAAGAGAAAAGACAAAGAGACCGTTGTGTGAGCGCGTGTTTGTTGTGTTTGTGTGTATGTGTGTGTTTTTAAATTGGTAGGGCAAGGGGGTTGGACGTTATAAATGCAATACCTCCTCCTTCCACATAATGACCAAAACATCTGATGACATTTCACGTGCAAACAAGAAAATGTTTGCCCAGGTGAAAAATTGATAGTGAAAAACGCTGAATTCTTCATCCTCTTTTTTTCCGATTTCGCTCACAGCTGAAGCTGTATTGGAGTGGATTCCTCTCAAATCTAGTTTCTCTTTCTCTGACATTGCGTGTGTGCGTGTGTGTAATTGTATTTATCAGAAATTCCACTCTTCGGAAGGAACTATGTGTATTTTACGGCCATTGGTATTGCTATCTGTTTCCGAATGTTATTATTGTCATTGCAAAAAGTAATGCAAACCCCTCAAAGAAAGACTTAAACAGGTAAAAATGGGATAGTGAAGTAAATTTCAAGTTTAAGAAAACTCATCAAAGGATTCTCTATTTGGATCTCTGTGCTGAAACGTTTCTGTATTCTTCTGGAGGGTGTAAGACACTCAATCCCACAAAAGCTCAGAGTCAGATGCATTTGCACTAGCATAGAAATTAAGTACAGCATAATATTGTTGAAATTTTTGAATTTGTGGAAGCTATAAGGGTTAAATTTGTCTTACTATCAGTGAAACAAATTAGAAGGGATACAATGTTAACTAAAATGACCAGGGTGAAAATTGCACCAACTGGGCAAATAATTGTATTTTTGGACATTTTCATTAGACGTCTAAGTTTGTGATTGAAAATGTTGCCTCTCTGTGTGTTGAAAAGTATCGTTTTGAATTGCAATCATCAAATCCATCTAAATGTTCTCAAATAGATTTTTCTATCTCTTACATAATGTCCACTTAAAGTTTTCGTCGTAGTCGAAGTAGCCATTTTGTTTCACTGTACAATGACATGTATCACATCTTTCGTTGTATTCTTATTTTTTCTGCAATCTTGGTAAATGCTTTACATATTTTATTTGCTCGCAGGACCAATTATGTGCTTGGTAATTTGTTCATCTGATTTTAATACCGGCCACAAGACAGAGCATTTAGTTTTTGCATTGGGTTTATTCTCCAAAACCTACCTCTCTACGTTGCTTGTGTAGCTAATCAATGCAATAGATACATAATTAACAAAGTCATTATCGTTTCCAAAATTTTGCGTTTTCACTATAAAAATTATGTTAAGTACCATCATTTTCTTGAATTAATTTGAAAATTGTACTGCCATTGACTTTTTAAAAAATGATTGCATTGAATCTATCGAAAAATATATCCTCTTAAAGATTTGTGTACCATGCTCACAAAAACACAAATTAAGCGTGATTCAATGGTCGAATTTGATAAAGCTTCGCGGTTATTTTCTTCAACTTTACGTGAAACTGTATAGATTAATATCAAACCCGTGTTCAATCCCGTGTCCTGGTCTCTTGCCAGATATATTTTTGTAAAAACCTTCCAGTGTTTCAGCCAAACCTCCGCCCTTGAAACAAATTTGGTTGAAAAGACCTCTCAACTTTTCTCAGGAATTGAATGAGTCGATTCAATGAAAATGTATCATATGACATAATAGGGTTTATTTTAAGCAACAGCCTTCATGTTTTCGGTCCAAGATTTATTTGAAGTTTAGGGTATTTTCTGTATCTGTGCTATTTTTTAGTCAGCATCCCCAATTCAATTTTTAGTACTTCAGTATGATAATAAGTCCGCTAAGCCAAACTGCCGCGTTCGCCTTACATTCCGGGTTTATTTCCTAGCTGAAGTTGCTGACCAAATACTGCATTAAATTCACGCGGTGTCTAAGATTTTGAAATATTTTAAGGTTGCCCATCTATATTTGTGATCAGGTGGAGCCAAGGCATTGCGGGAGTAGGGTACAAAAGAACAGTACTCCAGTATTGGCACTGCAGGTCGTATCATCTTTGCGTAATAATACTTTATCTGTTGTTATGATTCCAATAAATTATGGAAGTAATTCATTCATTCCAGTAAACCTCTCCAATATGCAATCCATGCTGCAGTTTTTCAGAGCTCCAGTTCAAGTAATTTAATGCATTTCAACTGTTATTTCTCAAATTTAGTTTTCAACCGAACCATGCCCGTTTGAATATCAGTGCGTGAGGAAGAGAAACGTGAACAATTCCATTTCCCCAGCTACCTTAAGTAATTTCTATATGAGTCCTGTTAATTATTAAAAAGGTCTTTTCGGAAACAATACAAGGAGTGATCTTTGAGATTTTTGAAGAATGTGAATTATGCATGTACATTTGTGTAAATGTAAATAAGGGAACTGATGACTATGTATACCTATTACAATGAAGTGTATCGTAAACCCGTGGAAAGTGTACGACATGCCACGAATTTTTAAGGACAGTGTTATTCCATTACCCGCCTCTCCTTATTATAAGTTTTAAATTATTATGTGACTAAAACATTTATGGGAGGTTTCAAAGTGATTAAAAAATCTTTGCTACCCGTGTAAAACCTACAACAATGGCAGCACCCGCACTAATATTTATGACATTGTTAGAAGAATTGGATTTGTTGAGACGCCATGAAATATCAAATTTTATGGGTTTACAATGGACGTAAGTGTCAAAATTTGTAATATATTTATCCGCAAATGGGAAAGAGTTTAAAAGTGAAAGGCATTGCGGAATGAGATAATGAAAACTCTGCAAGGAGAGTTCATATTTAACTATCTCTCTATGAGCGCATTATGCACCCACCGTTCATTCTCCTGTCATTATAATATGTGTGTGTGTGTGAATGCGTGTGATATTTGGAACTCTGTATTTACACGGGCGCTATGTTCCTCTGATTAGTGTTTTCCGTAGAAACATGTAATAAGGTCTTCGGACGCGGTTTGTGTGGGAGGGAGAAAAAACTAAAACGACCGTTTAAAAAAAATGTGTTTTGTTAAAATACGTGTCTGGTATTGTTATATGTTTCCCAGTTTCTTGTGTCCTGTGAATCGGGAAAAAGCATTTACCAAAAATTTAGAGGTTATTTGTTCTAAGGGAAGAAGTAAAAATGATAAAAAGGCGTTCTCCTCGGGGCTAGAATCAAATATCTAGCAAAAATGGCAGTTAAAGAGGACGCTTTTTTTAAGAGTAGATTTTAAAACGTTGTACAAAGGTTTTCCGCATTATGTTTGTTTGTATAGTTTCACGAAAATAGTTGTTTTATCTCAATCTGATCGTATTGTTGGTAGTGGCAATGTGTATTAATTTTTTTACCCAGACATTTTTATTAACAGGGTAAAAAACTATTACGATGTCATTAGAGTGTTTAGTTTGCCTGAGAATTTTCGACGGATCTTTTGACACATTTCCAGGGTATTTGAGAATATGATAAATTTCTTTATTAATTTATTTTGGAATAATTCCATTAGAATTATTCACGTTTAGTTTTTTGGCTTCATTGAGTACTGCTGCATTGATATATTTTGAAGTTAATGATAAACATATTCAATATATTACCATAATATTTAAATCACCGATTGCATTTTAGTTAACTCATTTGACATTCACATGTTTTCTGAAAGAATAAACTTAATGCCATTCAGCGTTAAGAATATTTTCGAATCGTGGAGCTACTGCCAAAGTGGCGCATTCAATTCATTCCATTTGTTCTGAGTTTTGAATGGTTTAAGTGATAACTAAAAAATAACTAACTTCATTATAGAAAGCCTTGTGATTCCCTTGGCTTACACGAAATGGGATTCCATGTTAGGGATACGCCGAGGAAACCAAAGACTGGCTTCTATCAAACTCTTAATCCGTGGGTGCAATCGGGAATTCATGAATGAAGAATGACGCTGAGAATGTTTAAGGAAAAGATTCAAATAACTTAACCGACTAGAAGAATATATTTAGAGGGAGAGGTGGTCACGAGAGAATGCAATTTGAGGATAAAGACAATTTATAATAAGAAACGATAAGTTTATGTGAGCGAGAAATGGTCTTAGGATACAGTGAAGTCGATGTCGATGGGGAAGTGTTAAGGTATCAGAAAAAAGAACTCCTAGTTCTTTATTGCGGTGGATTTGTTTTTGTTTCATGTCTGTTTGTTTTATTTATCTTGTACATGTAATGTACCAAATATGCATAAGTAGAATTGAGTATATGTATTTATGATGATTGTCAAACAGTTTGTTTTTATTAAAGGCTTCTTTAATAGACTTTTATTTGTTGTTCATTGGATTGTTCCATTTATGTCCTTACTTCCTGCTGATGAAATCTCATTTACGACGACTTGCTTCAGATATTAAGAGATTGGAACTTATTAATATCAGGGAAATTGTTATTACTTTCTGATCTTACGGTTATTCTTAGTAAGTAAAATATATATATTTTTTGTATCTAACATGGTTAACACGAGAGTTATCCCTTCAGCAGATCCAGAGAAGAGGCTCTGTATCTCACTTTAGATCCTTGCAATGACTAAATCCTTGCGAAAACATAAAAATCTTTTAAGAAAGAACGGCTATAAACGCTTAATATGATTGATTGGCAGTTACTAGGTCCTAATCGGAGGTAACAAGCAGCAGCAGGTTGTAGCAAACTACTACCGCATCAAGTATGAAATCAAGTAGCTCAGAAAGTATGATAGTAATGATACTGTATAGCTATCATACTAGCAAGTATCCTCGAATTGGTACTGGATCAAGTATCGTATGGAACGGACTTTAAATAAGTGAAAATAATGTTATTTAAGACTCCCGTTGTTTACAGCAATTAGGAATTTTATAAAATTCCATAAGTTCAACATTTATTTTCTGTGTTAATCTGAACACTCCTTTACGCTGTATTTCCGTTAATTTAGTTCCTCCTTGATGTTAACTATTTTCAATATATGTAATTAATTCCTATTTACTTTACTTCAGCATCATAATTATGACACAATGAAGAAAGTATTAAAATCGAAAAATATTACTTGAATTTATTTCTTAGGAATGTGTAAGACCCACATCTCTTGCGAATTTATCGTAAACTCCATGATGCTCCAACAATGGGCTTGCAAAACATTATTATTATATAGCGGGTTTCACTCTTCAGTATTATCCTTCATATAAGAGTTATACAACCCAATCATGATTTAAAAGTCATGGGCACACTGAACCCACAGCGTTCAGATAGTTTTCAAATGGTTTGGATAAAATAGAAAGCAGGGAAATAGAAAGAGGGGGTGATTCGTTTGGGGTTTCCAGTTGAGGAAGAGAGTTTGATTGAGTTGGTAGTCGAGATCTGGAATCAGACAAGAAGCAAAAAGTGAGCATTTGTCATGTTAATTTATTGCTGGAAATGTATGTAAGTTTTATTCTTCTCCTTCAATGAACACTCCCAGAGTCATGAAGGAAGTGTAAAATTACAAAATAGGCATTTCTTGGAATATTTGTCCCATTCTATTATATTCGGAATTAACAGCAGCTTAAGTGAACGGAGAATATAAGCAGTGAAACTCAAGGATTCATTCTTAATATTGGTTGGAAGAATAAATAACATGCTGCATTTCGCCGATGATATAACAAAGGCGGAAAGAAATCTAAGGATGAGGCCTCAAAAATAACTATCCATGGGAAAATCAAATATACTACTTAAAGCCATAATTAAAAGATAAATACTGCTTCATGCCATATCCATGTTGCTTTATTTGTACACCTACTTCAATGAAGACCAAAGTTAAAATAGAAAATCAATAAAACACTTAGCAATTGAAGGTCGATGAAAAGAAATCAAAAGTTATGGAATGCAGTAAAAGAGAAGAGGCCAATGCTGAACTCGTGAAACATAAGGTAAAAAATGTGAGCATTTCTATCTGAAATGCCAATAACCATTGTGGGTGGGTGAAGCGGGAAAGAAATAGCCAGCAGAGCTTGGAAACAAGGAAAAACTTCATTGGAACTGACATCAAGACTGAGCTTCTTTAAGGCAGTGCCTCACTGGGCACAGAGTCATGAAAGATAACAGCAGTAGATCAAGCAGAAACATCAACCATTCGAAATTTTTGTGCCACAGAATATAGTGCTGAAGGTGGAATGGATCATCTGAGTGACTAAAGGCGAAGTCCTAAGAAGATTGGGGGAAGGGAAGTTTGATGAAAAATTAAAAAAAATCTAATCGGCGACATGCTGAGATATGTTGGCCTGATGAGGACATGGAAATAGTGAATGAGAAGAATGACAAAGGAAGACTTTGTATGATATATACAGTAAAAGTAGTAAGGGATGTGCATGAGAAGAATTATGTAAAAATGAAGTTCTTGAAGAAAAATCTTATATCAGAATAGTTGGAAGAGTTGCTAGAAACCAATCTTAAGATTCTTATTTGACCATGATGATGGCATTGTCTCTATTATCTTCTATAAATAAGCTTCTCGTTCAGAATTTATCCGTATCTTTAGTGATATACCGGTTGAGGTGGGTTTTCACGACTCCTCTTTTTCGTATAAACAAATGTAAAAGCTTGCAAAATAATTATTATATTTGCCTGTAAATATTGTCGTCTATTTTTCTCTAAAAAATCTCATTTGTCTAAGACTGCTCGACAAACTCTGAAAACATGATTTTTCTGTTCATATTTTGGTTATATTTTGAAAATCCTATATTACTCCACATTGGAGGAGCAAACCTGTTATTGAAAGTAATCATAAATTGGTACGAATGGGATCCCAACCCATATTGAATTTACTTTGTTGATACACATAACATAAGAGAGGAGGAAGTACCTACTAATGTTTTAGATAACAGGTGCCATGAAGGGTATCTTGAATACTTTACTTAAATGCTTAACTTGAATACTTACTTAAAAGAGAAGACAGAACAAATTCATTGATACTATATCTGGAGACAAAATATCCTGAACAAGACTTGGAAGACGACGGAAAAGTAAATGGGAAAAATGGCAATGGAAGACATCATAGGATACATATGGAGTGAGTAGTGAAGTATATGGAAGGAAACATATAAATATGAAGATGATAGCCGATAGCAGAATCGACTGAGGAACAGGTGAAACCAATTTAATGATTGATGACTGATGGTGATGATTAACGATGTATCTAATAACATACCAACTGATCAAAACAGCCGAATATTGAAGCTCAATATAGTGTGTAAATAAAGTAATTTCTGACAATAGCTGACATAGTATAACGTAGATTCATTCAGGCGTTCAATGTAAACATACAATGCTATGGGAAACTTAAACCTAGAAAAATTAGATACACTATTGTCTACTATACAAACTGCTAATATCTCTAAAATATTAAATTGTTCCCGGAATATTTGGCAGTTATTCCACAACTAAGAGAAGCCATGCATACATTGCTTTTAGTTCCATGAAATGCATGAGTTGAAAAAATCAACACTGTGATGTAAAATAAGAATGATTATCCGAAGATAAACGGCGTCCAAATTGGAAGCCAGTATTGCTTCCATGTATGAACCATTGATAATAGAGATCCATGGGGAAAAAACTAGTTAAAATACTATGCGATGTAGGCTATTATGCTAGCTAAGTCTTTTTAAAGATCTCAGGAGATCTAAATTTATGACTTATGAATTAAATTGTATACCTGTTAACACTGCAATGGTAATCAGCCCCAGATGGGCCAGTACAATGTTGCACTTTTTATATGCTTTAACAAAAGTTGAAAATGAGTGTTCTAAAGAGTCTCTAAATTTTGCAGTTTAATTCTCACTCCACATTATTGAGTTTCACGCCAAATCACATTCATAATTTGTCGAGCAAAACTTATGAAGCCGGAATGACACCATGGAAACCACATCTTTGCAGCCATGATACCTTGGATGTTCTAGAACTGCGGTGTGCAACAGGCGGCCCGCGGGCCAAAACACGGCCAACCAAGCCTTTTTGTGTGGCCCCCAGAGAGCTAATGACTTTCTATTACAAACATGGATTTCTAACATGGATTTCTAACCGAGAGTACCTATATTTTTTTACATAAAAACGGCTTGTAAGCAATCTCTAATACTTTGAAATGAAACAAGTTACTTCCGCCTTTGGTATTCCCAATTGAATTGTAAATCATATCTGCTATAAAAACACCTTAAAGCAACCAGCCAAAAAACCACAATTCCTGTTTGCAGTTGCGCTACTATTAGCAAGATAGGTATACTAATTCTACGGTGGATGCTTTGATATCTTTTCCTGAAAAGTTTCTTTTCCCCAATGACCAGTGTTTAGTGGAAGTAACATGTTTTTAGTTTTAATATGAAGAGATTAGATGATAGGAGAATTGAATGGAGAGAGACGTCAAACCAATCTCAGGAGTTGATGATTATTAATGTATTTTTTATTAATATATTGTATCAAATGTGTTATAGATACTTAATTTTAACACAGTCACATCTTCCGTCTAATGAGAATCTTCAAATGAATCCACATTCATAATCTTCCCAGTGGTCAGTGCCTACAGCAAGTAATATATTTTTTATTAATCGCTTGTATTAAACGTGTTATAGATATTTAATTTTAACACGTCAGATCTTCAGTCAGATCATAATCTTCAAATTCCTTATTTATATTATTGATTTATGGGCGATAAAGCAGTTTTTCACCACTACGACAAGTCTGAATCCTATGTCGATTCACATAAAAGACCAAAAACCGTACGACCGTGTAATTATGGTTTATTATGCAATTTATAGTGGTTTGTGCTTCTAATTGCGAAACTGACCCTAGCAAGTTGCGTAACAAAACAACAGTTAGACGTACATAACTTTTTGACTACAATTTACTATATTAACTCACTATCCCAGTTTAATATTAGCTGCTAAAAAATAGAAAAGAAGTTTTTCTTCCGGTTGTATTATATAAGTTGTTTTAAATTAATTCCAATTTCTTTTTATTTTACTCAAGAAAAGTAAAATGTCAGCAGTTAAGAACCGAAAAATTCAATGAGTCTTCAATAATGCATGGCGCACAAAATATGTTATCCACAATAACCAAGGTGTTGTCTGCCTTGTGTGTCAAAGCACAATTGCGGCCATGAAAGGATGCAACATTATACGACAGTATACCCCAAAACACTCTTCCTAGTTTGATGTAGCGGTTGTGTCAGGCGCGAACTGACGAAATAGAGCACTTGAAAACGTGTTTCAAAAAGTAACATGGTGTGTTTACGAGTTACGACCGTTACGACAACGATTTTTAACTAGTTAATACGTTGAGCTTAAAAACGATTCTCATCCAATTACATGCAACCACACTGATTCAATGTTATGAACGATCTTTTAAAAATATTTGTTTCTTTTATCATTTTATAATTATGCACTCGCATTTGGATCACATAAACTAGCACCGTGGCGTATTCTTATGAGGAACTAGAAAATTCAGTATTATTTCCTTAATTTTCGATAGAGCTAACTTAGAACCCTGTCTACGGATCCTAATTGACGCTTTTCTTCCCTAGTTATCTGCTGACTGCGCATATAGGATTTCCTTGCATGATGAAATGTGATGTACCAGTGAGCAGGAATGTATAGTGGCTTCTTTGCATCATCGCAGGCCATAAATCCCAAGCCTTACCGGACGTAGCTCCCCACTTTTCCTACCGATGAGCCAATCCATATTACCAAAGCGTTATCCATAGCATTCCTTTAAAGTTAATTTCCCGTATCTTATCCGCAAGATTTCTCTCAGCTCTTTTCATTCACTTGTCTCTTTACGACTATTTCATGAGGCTATTGTGGGTCAGGTCTGTCAAATGTTTTGTTTCTTCCGCATATTAGCCGTGTTGCAAGATAAGATTTCCTTTATCTCGTCCTCCTCTTGGTAGTAAATAGACTTGCACCTATCAGTTGGGGCTGTGTGGAATTTTTATGTATCTACATCAACGGTATTAGTGTTCCAAGAACGAAGTCTTTTGGGTTGCCCGCATGGTCGGTGCATAAGCGGTGCAATAGTCGCTTTATAACCCCTCCATCGCCGGCATCACCCCCTCTACCGTCATACTTCCCCTCCGGAATGCGCGAAGGCTATGCGCAGTGGGAGCGGAAGTGACGAAATTCCTCAAGACGACAGGTCGTAGACGGAAGGAGAGCTGGAGACTGCGACGCACGAGGTTTGGAGATAACGAGAAATTGGTTGTCAGACTTGTTGCAGGACGATTATCAGGAATTGATTGTGTTATACTCGTTGTGCTGTGTGATAACTCTGTTGCGAAGATGGCATGTAAAATGCGTTGGAAGAAATAGTATCGTGGGTAAGTTCGTTGCAAACCTAAGTTCTACATAAATGATCATCTCTTGCTATTATCGTGCTTTTGGCGGTACAACGTATGTTTAAGGACTTACATATTGATTGATTTCACCTAGATATACGTATACAGCAAGTAATTTCATGTCAATATAACCGCTTACACTGTCATTTATAATATATCATTTGAAAATTTTGTTGTCTGGCGTATTTGCTTGGTTCGATTAATGGTATTTATAGTGCTAACCATATCGGTAAGGTGGTAGTAACGGCGCTTCAATGGAACAAATTCACTAATGCATTTCCTTTAACTTGACTACCAGGTGATTATAACTACTCGGAAAAGGTTAACACTACTTTCATACGCCTTCTTGATCGGGAGTGATGTGGCCGGGTGGTAGGAGCTTCGCTTCCCGTCTGGGTGAGTGCAGTTCGATTTCACCGTTCGGCATTTTTTTTTTAATTTTCCTAATGTCTTGTTTAAATTTGTTGTGTGTGGATTGTTAATTAAAATGTCTTTGGAAGAGAGAACTGCGTTAAATTCCTTCGACTTCCTTTTTCAACTTGAAATTTTCAGTCGGTAGGTAGTGGGTTAAATTTCAATTTCAGACAGGTACGGTATTCGATTGAATGTTAGCTTTCCTGGTTTTGATGTCTGGTGAGTGTGTAATTAAAGTTGAGGTTCATGTTTTGTGGTGAAAAGTCTGTGTTCTGAAATCATCGTACTAGGGTCAATTCATGTATTACGTAAAGCATATTTTCCATTTGTTTCACCCCTAACCTCTCAACACGTATCGTAATTAGTATCCCTCACTTAGTTACGCGTTTATGTAGAACGCAGGCGTGCTTCTCTATTTTGTGAATGCATTATTTTTTTAAACATATTATTTATTCTTTGGTTATATTGTGTATCATAATTACCTATTATTATTTGAGCAATCCCTTGCTAATATGTCTTTCTCCAACCCCACTTATTTTTGATAGTGGTTCGTAGCAGTAAGACGATCTCTCCATACCCACACCATAATTAGTAATTCATGTGCCTTGCTTAATTTGTGTAGCCCAATATTTGTGTAACTACTTTGTTAATGCAACTCGATTTTATTACTGGTCGGAAGGTTTTTATGGAGCAGTTAGGGAATATTACTCGATTTTATTCGTTTTCCATAGTCTTTGTTAACGTCATAAATTGTACTGATGGGGATTGGAAATACACCGATATTGGAATTGGCAAACCGTACGAAACTACACCTATTATTCTTATGATAATTTCTTATAATTTTAAGGTTCAATAATAAGGTGCAATATTTGGCAGCAAATTATTGCTTTGCTTCCTTTTATCATATTAACGTTTCAAATATGTTTATTGGAGGCAAATGTACTTTACGCTTAAATTAACAAAATAGTAGCGTTCCTTCGGATGTAATGATATTGCGATAGTATGTTATTCTTCGCTGTTCTCATCCTATCTCTCTCGGAATCCTCATCCCTTGGCTTGTATCCTATAGGTTTTACCTCATATATTTGATTTTAAGGCAATGTATGATCGTTAAGTATTTAGAAATAGATTGTTGTTTTTAGTATTATAACTATATATTTATCATTTTACTGGATCTATTTTAAATTACACTTTAATTGCATTCAAGAAATGGAATTTTTGGCCGTTTTGGAACCATTGGAATATTTTTTTGGAAGAATTGGAATACCTGCCCGTTTTGGATGACTGTAATGTGAATTTATTATTCCATTTAATTACTAGCTGCTTCAGTGGAATGACACTAATATAATGTTGGCCCTTTAGTTTAAGTGAAGCATTGAATTTCGAAGCACTTGAGTGGTCTGTAGCATGAAATTAGAATGGCTGCTTTGTTCTCCCTTGCATGCAGAATATTAAGCGGAGGATAACTTCGCTTCCCAAATGTTTCTTCACATTTATTTCTCAGTTGTCTATGTGGAACTCATAAAATGTTGTCATTGTTGTGAATTTCAATCTTATTCGTTAAATAGTGCCAGGCTACTTCCACAGTGAAAAACATTGTCCCTAGCTGCTGCCCCGAGGTCAATTCACTAGTGAATTTCATACACATAAATTTAGGCACTGATGTTTTATTTATTAATTTTTACCGTTTTTTACTGGATTTCATTTTGTCGTCCTATCAGTGAACAACTTATTTCTCGGAAGACATTTTCTTCAATTGGGATTTTGTAATGCAGGACAAAGTTATTTTATCTAGAAATGTATATTCCATTTGAGAGACGTATTTGAAGTAAAATATTTCAAACTGGTATATGAAAGTGGACCTATTTTAGGTATTTTCTTTCCTTAGGATGAACGTGACCTAGGCTGATTAAAACGAGTGTCCAGATATGAAGACAGACGGTGCTGGGTTTCCTCTACAGCTGCAAAGTATTCTCAAAGCCTTCGCAAGTGTGCGGATGGGGGTGAGTACACACTCTTCATGCATTAGTATTTTTTAACGGTGCTTTTGTCGGTAACCCTATGATAAGTTTTACATTGCCAACTTAAATCATCTAGGATACACCTTAGCTTAACAAGCAATGGGTATGCATTCTAACTACAAATTTTCATTCTGTAAGATAGACAATGATCATATATTACAAAAACATATGTGCTTACATGCCAAATATGTTAAGAAGGTTTAAAAAATACTTGTGCTTTTACCCTATCATGCAGGTCACATCCTAAACAACGTACTCTTGATTCATCCTTAAGCAGTTTCATTTATTTATATTATTTTATCTCTTCGCGGGTAAAACAACAGTTTAACTATATTAATATTCATGTCTGCTCGAATTTTCTTTTCCTAACCTGACATAGTATCATTCAGTTTAACATCATCTTTCTGTTGGATGACCAACCCGTATCAAAAGTTCACAGGACGCATGCCTTCAATATAATTTTTCTAGCAACCTATCATGGCAACCATTCACAAAACATGTTGTTTTTTACACCTTATTCTGTGCTCTGTCCACCATCCTAGTCTCTTCTCCATCTGGATCCCATCATCATCAGTATTTAAATCCTAGGATAGGTTTACCGCAGCCCTCCATCCTGCCCTATTCAGTGTTAATTCCCTCACGACCTGGTATGTTTTCTCTTTCACGTCCTTTATTTGCCCTATATATTTGTCCCTTGGTTTTCCTCGTGGGATCGTCCCTTCAATCTTCCCTTCTATTATACTTCTAACTAATTCATTGTGCCTCAAGGTATGTCCCGTCCCTCTGGTTCTTCTTTGTCGTAGTGTTTTCCATATTGTCCTTTCTTCATCTACTCTTCTATACACCTCTTCGTTCCTCACTTTATCTGTTCATTTAATCTTCAACATTCTCCTCCAGAACCATGTTTTGAATGTTTCAATGGAGGCGTTTACTCTGAACCGAAATCGCAATTTTGTACTCGAAATCGTTAGATGGAAACAAAAAACGAATTTTAGTGAAAAAATTAATCTTTTAACCACAACCATTCACTCATAAATCAAAAATTAAAATAAGCAAAAGGTGACGCCCACCGAAATTGCTGCTGTGATAACATTGACGTCATTTTCCTCCCGTCCTTGACTGCTTTCAGGGGAGGGGGGAAGGGAGTGGAGTCTCGGAAGGTCTGCTCGCACAGATGCTGTCGAAATCGCTCCCATTGGCCGAGTCAGCTGTGTCCCCCCCTTTGCGATAAGGAGAAGTAGCTTCGCGGGCTCAGTTGTGATTGGACGAAGTCGATATACGTCAGAGGTTGCACCACACCCACTTTTCCGAAAGGGTTAAAAACATCAGTTTTTCGCCGCTTATAACTCGGGAAATAATTGTCGGATCAGAAAACGGAAAAATACGTGTCCTTTTATTTTACAAACTCTATCAGATTCGGCAATAAAAAAAATATGGTAAACGACCCCATTCTTCATTTGTCTGCCTTCCCGTTGTTCCATGTCTCTGATCCATAGACTGCCACGCTCCATACGAATGTTTTCATGAAGTGCTTCCTTGTTTGCAGCCGTAGGTTCTTTGAGCATATTAGTTGTCTCTTCTTCATAAACGCCTCCTTAGCTTGTGCTATCCTTCGCTTGATGTCCGTCGAGCTTCTTCCATTCTAAGTTATAGTGCTGCCGAGGTAGGTGAAGTTCTCCACTTGTTCCAATTTCACTCCTCGAATTGTGATATTTGCCCTAAGCTCCTCTCTTCCGCACACTAGGATTTTAGTTTTCTTCTTGTTGATGCTCATATTACATTCTTGAAATACTTAGTCCATTGTGGTCAGGGATGCTTGAAGGTCCTCTCGACTTCCTGCTACAATTGCGATGTCATCAGCAAACCTTAGCATGTTAATTTCTTCGCCATTCACCTTGATGCCCTTGATACCAATTTCCTCTGCGTCTCTTATTGCTTCTTCCAGGTACATATTGATAAACGCTGGGGAGATGTTGCATTCTTGTCTGACTCCTTTATTTATTTTGGCTTCTATCTTCCTTCCGTCTTTCATTCGCATTGTGGTGACCTGGTTCTTGTAGAGGCTATAGATTCTTCTTCTATCCTTGTTTATTCCAATTACTTCCAGTATCCTGAACATCTTGTTCCATTCAACGTTGTCAAAGGCCTTTTCCAAGTTCACGAATGCCACATACAACGGCTTGTTCACATGTATCATTTTCTCGGCCAGTATCCTGAAGCTGAGTATTGCCTCCGTAGCTCCTCGATTTTTCCTGATTCCGAATTGATTTTCCGAAATATTCCCTTCGATCTTTCCTTCCATTCTTCTGTTAATTATCCAAGTAAGTATTTTAGATGTGTGAGACACCAGGCTCAATGTTCTGTGCTCTTCGCATTTCTCTGTCCTTGGCTTCTTCGGAATTGCGATCATTTCACTTTTCTGGAAGTCCTCTTCTAGTCCTCCACTGTCATAGCTATCTTCGATTATTCCAAAGAGGGTGTCTTTTGCTTTTCTCCCAGTGCCTTGATTATTTCTCCCTTTATTTGTCCCCTCCTGGTGCCTTGTTGTTCCTAAGGTCTTTCACGCCTCTGTCTAAATCGCTTCTCAGTATCTCGGGCCCCCATTCATCTTTATTGAGGTTCCGTATTAATGAAAAGATGGACATAACTCAATATGAATTTATTGGTTACTACTACTCTGCACCATGGACAAGGCAAGACTGAGGCTGACTCAAGCAAAAAGGCACCCAACAGGCATAAAACAAAAGAGCAGTGAAATTCGGCACTCATCAAATCAACTTCAGCAATAAAAACTTTTCAATTTTTCTCAACACCCCCTAAAAGTTTAAATTGCTGCAACAAACAACAAACAAAGTGAAATACATCAAATATCAATAAACATCTCTTTTGCTCAAATTGTCTCTTACTTCATCAATAGCAAAATAAAAATGAGAAACAGAAAGTAAAGCTTACAATCCAAGTAAATAATTCACTTTCAACTTCAAATTAAAGTTCACACATGCCCAATAAAGAACGCAAATTTTCATATTGTACCTAGGAACAGGCTTAGTAAAAACATCTGCAACTTGCCTTTTACTTGGAACATATTGAATTGTTTATTTTCCTTTTTGGAGTTGTTCACGAACAAAATGATATCGCACATCAACGTGCTTTGACCTTTTATGAAATTCAGGGTTTTTAGAAAGCTTAATAGAACTGTTGTTATCACAAAACAACACTGGGGGATATTTTAATGTGGAAATTTCATCAAAGAGTCTCTTCAACCAGACAGCATCCTTTGCAGCTTCACTAGCAGCAATGTACCCAGCCTCTGTGGTTGACAGCGACACACACTGTTGCCGCCTGCTGGCCCAGGTGATGGCATCACCACTGTGCCATAAACACAATGCCACTGACTGACCGCCGTGAATCAGGGTCGCTGGCATAATCAGCATCACTGTAACCAAGTAGTTCCCCCTCAGTCTCAGATGAACTGTATAAAATCCCCTGTGACAATGAACCCTGCAGATATTTCAAAATCCGTTTAACTAGACCCCAATGTCTTACCTCGTGGTTATCAAGGAACTGGGATGCATCGTTCACCGAGAACCAAGTAGTTCCCCCTCAGTCTCAGATGAACTGTATAAAATCCCCTGTGACAATGAACCCTGCAGATATTTCAAAATCCGTTTAACTAGACCCCAATGTCTTACCTCGTGGTTATCAAGGAACTGGGATGCATCGTTCACCGAGAATGCTATATCTGGACTAGTAGCGACAGCCAGATACATCAGGCAGCCCACAGCCTCTCGATATGGGGCACTAGTTGTCTCATCATCCGTCCTTTCCTCTTCTTTCACATACTGTTCAATTGGTGTAGAAACTGGATTTGCTTCTGCCATCTTGAACCGCTGGAGCACTCCCTTAGCATAAGAACTTTGGATGATGAAGATTGAACCCTCTGGTTTCTGTGTAATATGTATGTTCCAGAAGTATCCCACTGGTTCACTAGTAATTTTAAACTCCATTTCTAAACGTCGCATAAATTCAGTAATTCTATCTTTATTTGACGTAGCCACAAGTCCATCATCAACGTAGATGACCACAATCAGTTTGTCACGGCTATCTGTCCCATAAAATAAGCAAGGATCTGCCCCACTCTCACACAGCCCAAAGTCCTTGAGAACTCCCTTAAAACACTTATTCCAACACGGGGGGATTGCTTTTGCCCATGTTAACTTTTATGAAGCTTACAAACTCTGCTAGTGCCATCATTAAATCCCTCTGGCTGTTTCATGTAGATTTCTTCATCAAGGACCCCATTGAGAAAAGCAGTCTCAACATCAAATTGTGCCAAATGCGTGTGTTCCTTGGCAGCAATACTTAATACAGCTCGAATAGTATCGAATCGGGCAACAGGGCTAAACGTTTCACTGTAGTCCACTTTCTCGCTGGCTAAACCCTGACACGACAAGCCGAGCCTTGTATCTATTAATTTTACCATCAGCTGCACGTTTTATTTTGTAAACCCATCGATTAGAGATGGGTTCGCGATTACCTGGTAGGGCGGTCAAGGTCCAGGTCAAGTTTTCCTTCAGTGCAGACATCTCTTCCTCCATAGCAATCTCCCAGAGTAATCGCTGATCTGATTTTATTGCCTCAGAATAGCTCCTTGGCTACACTCTCGCCTGAAGCTATGGCATCTGATGCTGCACCGATCCACTTGATCTGCGCCATCAGGGCGTCATGGTGAAACTGCTGCCTTTCACCATTGGGTTATTGAATCCCATACATCACCTCATATCATTGGTTGCCATTACAAGTAGGAATCAACAGTGCGTTTCTGTTTGTTATCACCATTCTCAAACTTCATATTCATACACTTTTTATAAACACCTTTCTTTAGGATTTAAGATTGGCTTTATTTTTCCCGGGTACTTTTCTCCGACGATGGGAGATAAGCAATTTTAACATGTGAAGTATGTTACAAGTTCTACCCTGAAACTTTGATTTATTAAAGGAGAAACAAGGCTCCAGTGAAAGTGAATCAATAATTTACTTATGCTCTTGACTTAAGGATAATTGGATCTCATGGTTAGCTCTTTTGAGTTGTCAGCTACTTTCAATATTTGGAATATGCCTTTACGTGACCGCGTTGTGAAAAGTGGAGTTTTACTACTTACCTTGTCAGGACGTACTCATAGCATTATTGTAGGAAGGAAATGAAAGGCGACCGGTTAGGTGTCCGTTTGGGAGGATCCGAAGAGATTTTGACGATACGGTGACTAGTTTCTGGGCTTATCTCGAGAGCTCATCTTCCATACACGAAAGGGGTAAATTTTTTCCGTGGAATATCGCTTGCTACTTCAGTGCTGTGCGCCGCAAAGTTTATTTACTTTTTACGCATAAATTTATTTTACGCACAATTTATCATCAGTTTCTCATGCCTTCTCCCTTCCATCATTTTCTTCAAGTTTCTCGTTCTTCTCCTCCCGCTTACCCAACATTCTTCCCTCAATCACATCCTTAAAAACACCTTCGCCTGACATTACCTTCTCCATCTACACTTTCTGCCTTCTAATATCATCCATCAAAATTCTTTCTTTTTCCTGCCAATTTTAGCACTTCATCGTTCGTCCTCCGTTCTACCCACTTAATTTCTCCTTTCTTCTACATATCCACATCTAAAAAGTTCTTAGTCTGTTTTCATCTTATTTCCGCAAAACCAACTTTTCCGCATCATATAGTGCCACGCTCTATATTAATGTTTTCACTAGTCTTTTCTTTAATTCCCTACTCAATGCCCCTGTCATTAGTCTACGAGTAAAAGCTTCTTTTCCCAATGCGATTCTCCTTCTCACTTCAATTCTGCCATACCCTTTTTCCTCCAACACACTACGTAGATAGCTAAATTACACCACCTGCGCTGGCTTCTGACCTTCAACATTGAGTTCAAATGGCCCTTTTTGTCTTGAAAATCCCATTACTTTCGTTTTATTCTGATTTCACTTCATCTTGTACCTTTAGCACAGTCCCTGCAACTTATCCAGCATTTTTTTCAGGCCCTGTGCTGACTGTCTGACTAGCGCTTGGTAATCCGCGAGCCTCACCGCTTTTATCAATGTTTCACCCGACCTTTACTCCAGCCTTAGGCTCATCCCAAGGCTTTCTCACCATTTACTTCGAGTATATGTTAAGACGTAGCGATGATAACGGACAACCCTGCCTAACTTCTCTCTCTATTGTGACCCAATCCGATTATCCATCAACTACTCTCAATTGTGCCTCTGTGCCATGTATCAATTCCGGATCAGTCTCTTGTCTCTCCAGTCTATTCCTATCTTCCGCAATATTCCCATCAACTTTTCCCACCTCACTCTGTCGAACGCCTTTTCGAGATGTACAAAGCACGCTAATACATCCGGATTATATTCTAGATTTCATTACACTAATATTCTCACCTCTGCAATGACATCCCGAGTAACCCTCCCCTTCCGAAATCCAACATGATCCTCTCCTAGTAATTCGTTTGCTCTCAATTCTATTCTTCTACTGATGATTCAATCTTATCGTTCTATAGTCTACCCATTCTCACATCACCTCGTTTTCGGTATAGGTATCAGCGTGGTTTCAACCAAATCCTCTGGCCAAGGTCCCTCGTCGTATATTCTGCGAAGATGCGTATAAAATCTCTTCTGATCCCCCTCTTCCTAGGTTCTTCAGAAGTTCAGCTGGGATTTGATTTATCCCCACCGTTTTACCCACCTTCATTTCTCGCAATGCCTTCTCTATCTCATCCTGATTTAGGTCCTTTTCCTCTTCTATGTCAGAGTTCGTAGGATTATTTTTGGTATCCTACAGTTCCTCGAAACATTCATTCCACCGACGCTGAATCTCCTCTGGTTCCATTGCTAAATTTCCTCTTCTGTCTTTGCTGCAAGAGACCTTTTTCTATTTCTTGATTCCCGATAACTTTCTAACCTTTGAGGGCGGATTGCCTGTTCCTCATCCTCTCTGTAGCCTCTCATCTCCTCTCATTGTCGACTCCACCACTTTTCTCTTTCTCTCTTGGTTTCACTCCTAAGTTTGTTTACCTCCTTATAACGCCTTTTGTCTAGCTCTGTGTTTACCTTTTTCCATTTCCTCTTTCCTCGATTCTTTCAATCATTTCTGCTATTACCCATGGTTTCTTGATCCTCCTATCGCCTACTTTTCTAATTGTTTCTAAGTTGCTTCTCTTATACTCGTATTTATTATTCCTCAGTCTTCTTCTATTGTTCCTCTTTCCTCCTCTTCCGTCATTTATCTTTCCACGAGCTCCTGATATTCCCTCCTCTTCGCTCTAGTCAGTCCCCGACGTCCCAATTTTAATTATCTATCCTACTTTCAACCTCCATAGCGTCATCTTACAATTCATCACCACCAAGTTATGGTCGGAGTCAGCATCTACACCTGGGAAACTATGCAAATTCTTAGCGCTGTTCCTGAATCTTAGCCTAACCATGATGTAATCTTGTTGGTATCTTCCCGTATCCCCCGGCATTTTCCATGCGTATCTGACCTAGGGTGGTGTTTAAGCCACATACCAAATGATTTGCACCTTTTCTTTTAAACTCCTTTATTTCGACTGAATGACTAAGACATTTATAGTTATCATCATCATGGGTCAACAATCCTAAGATTGGTTTGACGCAGCCCTCCACTCGATTCGTCTATCGGCCCACCTCTTCAAATTAACGTAGTTCCTCTCTTTCACGTCCTTTACGACCTGTTCTATGTAACTCATCCGAGGCCTGCCTTTTCTATTCTTCCCGTTCACTTTTCCTTCGATGATTGTCTTCATCACGCCATCGTGTCTTAAGATATGGCCGATTACTAGTAGGTTTCCCTTCTTTTTATAGTTTTCAGCAGACTTCTCTTTTCTCCCATTCTTCTTGAGACTTCCTCGTTTATCACTCGATCGATCCATTTAATATTCATCATTCTTCTGTAGCACCACATTTCAAATACTTCCAGCCTGGACTTCTCTCATTCTGCTATTGCCCATGGTTCGCTGCCATATAGAATAATGCTCCAGATATACGTTTTGATGAATTTGTTTCTTACTTCCAAGCTTGTATTTCCCGCTGTAAGTAGATTTTTCATTTTATAGAATGCCCTCTTTGTCTGGGCAGTTCTACTCACTATTTCTTTCTTGCTTCGTCCATCGTTGGTTACTCTGCTTCCCAGGTAACAGAACTCTTTCACCTCTTCCAGTTTCTTTCTTCCTAGTATAACGTTGATTTCGGCCTCTTCTCTCTTGCTGCACACCAATATCTTAGTTTTCTTCTTATTGATCTTCAGCTGATATATGGCCGTTGTCCTTTCCATGGTTGTTAGCATCTTATTCAGCTCCTCCTCTGTCTCTGCTATGAGATCTATGTCATCAGCGAATCGTAGCATACTGATTGTTTCTCCGTGGATGTTCACTCCAGAACACTTCTTGATTTCATTGGTGGCTCTCTCGATGTAAACGTTAAAAATTACGGGAGGCAGTGCACAGCCTTGTCTCACTCCTTTCCTTATACTTGCTTCTTCACAGCTGGGTCCAGATTTTATCACTGCTACTTGGTTTATATACGAACTGTGGATAATTCTTCGGTCATTGTACGACACTCCAATTCCTTTCAGAATTCCAAGCATTTAATTCCAATCCACGTTGTCAAAAGCATTCTCTAATTCCACAAATGCAATGAAGGTAGGTTTGTTCTTCTTCATTCTCTTCTATATTAGCAGCCTAACGGCCAATATTGCTTCTCTTTTGCCCTTAGTTTTTCTGAATCCGAATCCTTCTTCATCCAGGAACTCCTCAGCTTTTCGTTCTATTTTTCTGTAGATTATCCTTGTCAATATCTTCGATGCATATGCCGTCAGGCTTATAGTCCTAAACTTTTTCTCGAAGTCCCTGGGTATTTCTCCTGTTTAGTACAAGTCACAGATGGCCTTGTAGATATGAGCCAATATTCTCTCTCCGCATTCCTTATCAGTTCTGCGGGGTTATCATCAATTTCAGGAGACTTATTCATCCGAAGGTCCTTTACTGCTGCGTCGAATTCCGATCTCAATATTGATGCTCCCACATCATCCTTCTCGACGTTGTATAACTCGTCTAGATATTCTTTCCATCTTTTCACTTTGTCTTTATTTTCAATCAAAAGTTCTCTATTCTTGTCTTATAGCATTGCATCTTGAGCTCCGTTCCTTGAGGTGGTTCCTAACCATCCTATAGACAGCTTCCGCCTATCGGAGGTAAAGGTAGTTATGTACATCTTCGCAAAGATTGTTCATCCACATGTCTAGTTTTCCTGGCTTTGCGACTTACTTCATTCCTTGTTCTTTTGAAGCAAAGCTGCCCCTCCTCTGTTTTCGCATTCTTGTACTCTATTCTTTCTTTAATCAGGTCTAAGACGACTTCCGTGAACCATGGCTTCTTCTTGGCAACTTTTCTTCTTCCAAGAACTTCTTTTGCGGCTTCCTGTAGTCCATATTTAATGTTTTTCCGACGTTCTTCTACTAGTTTCTCAGTCAGGTCCTCTCCTATGTACTTTTCTACTGCTTTCTGAAATTCCAGCTGATGTTGAGTCTCCTTTAGTTTTCCTACTTGCCTAATGTTCTTTACTGTTTTCTTCAATCTCATGACTTTTAGATGGCATTTCATCATCACTAAATTATGGTCGCTATCGATGTCTGCATACGGGTAGATTTTGCAGTCCTTCACCCTTCCTGAACCTCTGCTTCACTAAAATGTAGTCTATTTGAAATCCTCCTTTGTCTCCTGGCATCTTCCACGTGTATCTTCTTCGGTTGTGGCTTTTAAACAATGTGTTATTAACCACTAACTTATGTTGTGTGCAGAACTCCATCAGTCTATCTCCTCATTTGTTTCGTTTTCCCAATCCAATTTTTCCAGTTAGGTATTCTTCCATTTTGACCGTCGTCGACGACAGCGTTCCAGTCTCCTAAAATAATTAGGTTTTCTTCTCCTCTTACCTATTTTATTACTTCAGTGATATCTTCGTAGACGTCTTCCACTTCTTCATCTTCCTATTCTTCATCTTCCTATTCGGACGTAGGCATGTAAACTTGCACCATAATGGTATCTGTAGGCTTAGTTTCAATTTTAACCATTATAATCCTTTCACTGTACTGCAGGAAGCTCTTCACACACAGTCCTGCACTCTTCCTGAGCATTATGCCTTCTCCAGCGTTACCATTCAGTGAAAAATTCTATAACTTCCTCTCCAAAAGTCTCCTTCTTCGGGCCATCTCATTTCACTGATTCCTAATACATTGAGGTCCATTCTCCGCATTTCCACCTTCAGGTTCTCCAGTCTTCCGCAGGTCCGAAGTCATCGCACGTTCCACGTTCCTGCCCTAAAATGGCTATCACACTTGACTGGTGTACTCTCTCGTGTAGTCTCCGCCCGGAGATCCGAATGAGGGACTATTTTACCTCGGGAATATTTTACTCGAGAGGGTGCCATCACGTCTTGATAATAAAGGAAAGAGTGGAGTAGTTGCGACTCTTCGGGATAATAATGTGGTGGTTTCCCCTTGCCTTCCACATCGCAGTACTACTGCCGTTAAAGTAAATGTTACCACGCCTGTAGTGAAATGAGTGTCACTGTGCCGACCACTGTTATCTCCACCTTCACTGATGTGAAGAAGAGCTGCTACCCTCTCCTCCGGTTGATGGGAAGTGTAATTGTTGGCGGCATCTTCACAGGTTCTGTATTAATTCAAGGCCTACCTTACCCAGGGATAGACCAATACCCTCTCGGGATGCCGTCGCTTTTTGTCCACGACTGCTTATTCGACGAGTAAACTCGCTTATCTCGCAGCTAACCTCTGTATCTAGAGGTCACCCCACCATCCGCAACCCGGTGGACGCATTCGGTGGGATTAAACTCAGCCGCGAGGGCCGCGAGACATTTATAGTTATATATCAAAAAGAAAGATAGGCGATATGTTGGAAATTGATGTTATATTTCAACACTCCGCCTCAATTTCTTGAACATGGAACCAAACTTATCAAAAATTCAAAGCATTCTCAACGTTATGTTATATCATTGACTAATAGCTTTCGCGAAAATATTGCCTTTTGTTCCTTACTTTGTACATATTCAAGAGATGTCATATTTCTAGGAAAATGATACCTTATGTCAACACACTTAATTCTCATATTTGTAACTCATTACACTGAAGTCAGACGCCTTTTCACAGCCGACTGACAGAGGAACAGACGCTGCGAGTACGGTACGTGGACTACCTTTCGTCAGGTCCTACCCTTAGAATTATCAGAAGTGAGTGACCTTCATAGGAGTAACATTAGTAGCTTCTGCCAGTGCAGCTCTAAAAAAATTCTTTGTTCCCGCGAAATTGTTTAGAGCACGCTTTCCATTTTACCAGTGTTCTTCTTCGTGACAATTATTGAACTGTAACAACACACTCGTAGCATAAGTTATATCTGGTCTTACGTTTACTGAGAGAAATTAAACATCCTAATTAACTCTGTAAAGGCTTATCAACTCATCCATCTCATTTTTCTAGCATTAGGCCCACAGTAATTGGAGTGCATACTGGTTTGGCATTCATCATACCATTTTTTTGAGAATCTCATCTGCATACATACTTTGATCGTGTATATCACATTACTTTCTATTCTCAGACGCAGGCCTAATACATTGGATGCTGATCTAAATCTTTAATCTTAAAATTATCCTTGAGAACAGTCTTGATTTTTTTCTCTGTCAACTACATCCTTACCAAATACAAAAATCATCACCGTTGGTTAACAATCCCAAGATTGGTTTGACGCAGCCCTCCACTCGATTCTTCTATCGACCAACATCTTCATATCACAGTAATTTTTCTCTTTTGCATCCTTCACAACTTGCTTCATATATCTCATGCGAGGCCTGCCTTTCCTATTCTTTCCGTGTAATTTTCCCTCGACGATTGTCTTCATTAGGCCATCGTGTCTCAAGATACGACCTATTAACTTGTCCCTTCTTTTAAGGGTTTTCACTACTTTACTCTTCTCTTCCTCTCTTCTTTAGACTTTTTCGTTTGCCATTCAGTCGATCCACTTTATCTTCATCATTCTTCGGTAGCACCACAAATGCTTCCAGCCTTGACTTCTCTGCTCCTGTTATCGTCCATGCTTCGCTGCCTTCTTGTAAAATGCTCCAGATATATGTTTTAATGAAATACTTCCTCACTTTCACCCTTTTATTTGCAGCTATAAGCAGAATTTTCTTTTGGAAAAATTTTCTTTTCTCCTGAGCACTTATACTGGCAATATCGCCTTTACTTCGTTCATCGCTGGTTACTCGGCTTCCCAGGTAACAGAACTTTTCCACCTCTTCGAATTTTTGTTTTCCTAGTTTAACATTTGTCCTGGCTTTTCTCCAACTGCATACAATACCTTAGTGTTCTTTTTATTGATCTACAGGTGATATCTGGCCAATATACTTTCCATTTTTCCTATTGTCTTCTTCAAATCTTCTTCCGTTTCTACCATGACTGCTATGTCGTCACCGAATCGCAGCATGCGGATTTTTCTCCCCGCTGATATTCAATACCGGAGACTTTTCTTCGATTTCTTGGTTGGCTTTCTCGATGTTGCTATTGAATAACACAGGAGACAGTGCACGGCCTTCTCTCACTCCTTTCTGCTTGCTTCTCTACCTGTGGGTCCTTATTTGATTGCAGCCACCTGGTTTTTGATAGATGTAGATACAGCTTTTTTGATACAGCTGTAGATATCTCTTTGGTCATTTTATTATAGGCCAGTTGCTTACAGATAACTTGGCGTTCAGTTCCAGTCCACATCGTCAAACGCTTTCTCCAAATCTACAAATGCAACAAACGTCGGTAGATTCTTCTCTATAAGTACGCTGAGGGCCAATTTTGCTTCTCTTGTGCCCTTGTTTTTTCTGAACCCAAATTGGTCCTCATCCAGGAACTCCTCAGGTTTTCGTTCTAGTCTTCTATAGATGATTATTGTCAATATCTTCGAGGCATATGCCGTCAGGTCCTAAATGTTCACAGCTCTGTCCTCCTCTTATTGGCAATAGGAATGATGACGTTTCTCTCAAAGTCCGAGGGTATCTATCCTGTAAAGTAGGTACATGTTACAGATGTTTTTTACACCTGGGCAAATGTCTTCTCTCCGCATTTTTAATTAGTTCGGCAGGAATATTATCTATTCAAGAAGCCTTATTTGCCCTCGGGTCCCATATAGCTGTGTCGAATTGTGAACTTAAGATTGGGACTCTCAAATCATCCTATTGACTTCATTTTCCTCTTCGATTACTTTCGCCCTAATATTGCTCTTCCATTTTACAACTATTCCAAGTAGTCCTTCCATCTCTTCACTTTATCCTCATGCTGTACTAAGATTTCTCCATTCTTGTCCCTAACGGTATTACATCTAGCAGCCCGTTCCTTTGAAGTGATTTCTCACCATTCTGTTGGCAACCACTCATCTTCGGTTTCCAAATTTTTATATTTTATTCTCTCTTCAATCAATTCTATGACTGTTTCTGTAACCCATAGCTTCTTCTGGACAACTTTTTTTCTCCCCAGAACTTATTTATCTACTTCATGTAGCCTGATTTTGATGTTCTCCCATCTCTTCCTCTTATTTCACAGATAGATCCTCTTCTATCTGTAAAGATAAAGAGGATATATCTCTGAAATCAGAGGACTCTAGCGAAATCAAGTGGAATTTGTTCATACTGAAATAATACACCTGCAATTTTTCACAAAATAAATTTTTACTTTTACCCGGGTTTCAATGTTTATACATCATCGTCAGTTTAGTAGTAAGGAGTAGTAGAAGCAGTTGTGTTCTGAATTTTTCGAATTCTTCTTATCAGACTGCTTTTTCTTTAGCTGAGGAAACTCCGGTCAAACTTGTCCCTTTCGCCGCATTTGTAGCAGGTAAGACTCTTCTTTGACCACTCCACAGTTTTCTTGGTTATCTTGCCGTGACAGGTACTCCTTACCAGATGAAATCATCCAAAGCTCTCTAAACAGGGCCTCGATTATGGATCTTCATAAGGCGTGCGCTAGCGTTATTGTTAATTTTTGATTTAACTTATGTCAGAGAGGACGTGATCTCCGTTCTTCATTTTTCGCACAGCACTTCAAATCGCTTATCACAATCAGTGGAGCGAATTTTATGTACGGTTATAGTTAACCCTGAGCTACTCTAGGGGTAAGAGTTAACGATAAAGATTGCAATAACGCGAAATATGCATCCGTGATTCCGTACCAGGTGTCTTTTTGGAGTAAACTTATTCGAACAATTTCGGAGCTTCGTTCAGCTTCTAAATTTTCTAATGCTATCCCCAGCGGTTGGTGTTGTGCAGGTAGCCCATGTAGACGCATTACAGCAGTTAAATCATCTTTCACTTTCTTCTCTACATCTTGTAATTTCTGAGCGGTAGATAGACTAGACGTTAAGTAGTCGAGCATGGACAAATTCTAATCTCGTCGTTCATCTAGATGCATATTTAGAAGATTGATTTTGTCTTCGAAAGTTTTTCTGAGTTCTCCCAAGGCGCGTAAGTTATGTCTGCACGGCCCGTGAGGGCTCGTCGGCCATGTTTTGGGAAGAGGGCACGTAGCCCCAGGTCACGCGGTGTGACTGGCTTTCTTTATTTAAAATCATATCAATATACATTTGCATGAGACACTCATTAAGTCGAAAAATAATGCCTTTGCCTTTAAGCAGAGCCTGAAGGGCACATTGATTGTCTACTAACACATGAATTAAGGCATTTGTTATACCGAAATCTTGAAGGAGCTCGAAGACCATCCCGACGCCGACCAGGGCGGCGTATGCTTCTGCGGCGTTGATGCTGCTGAGTGGAGGAATGGGAAAACTCCGGGAGATGTCCCATACCGGAATTACGACGCCGCCTTGGTTGGGTGTCGCATCCGTGTGCACAATTAATTCCTCGGAAGGTTGCACTACACACACTTCTTTTGAGAAGATCTCACTCTCGATGAGGGGCCACCACCAGCTGTTGTTACGTTGGAACACTTGACTAATTAAAAATGTGGGGAGTCTTAATATCCATGCAATCCAAGCTAAATATCCTGCCGCCTTGGGCAGGTCCTGTGCTCGTAGCCGGGGAATAAGGGGTATCACCTGGTGGATTCGTTTAATTGCACTTCTCGTCAATTTAAGTGATTGTTTCCTGGTGTCAATTATCACTCCTAAGTATCTAATCGATTGCTTCGGGATAAGGGAGGATTTGGAGGTATTACATTGCACACCGAACTCGTCCAGGAGCCACTGGGTAATCTGGAAGCCGCATATCTGTTGTGGGCTGTAGATCAGCCAATCATCTAAATAACATATGATTTTGCACTTAAATTTGGAGGCCACGAAACTGCAACAGTCCTCAGCCCATCGCTGTAGTATTGCAGGGCTCAATGCGTGGCCCATAGGTAGGCGAGTGAATGCATATCTCTTGTCACCGTACTTAATTCCGTAGAACTTCCAATGGTTGCAGTTCACGCTTAATTGGTAAAAGGCCGCCGTTAGGTCTATTTTCAGGAGCCAAGCGTCCTTGGGGATAAATTGTATAGCTTTGCCCGGGCCTAGGAGCGAGAACTTCGGTGTTTTGATAAAGGGAGTCCATGGTGAGAGGTCATGGATCATTCGGAAACCGGATGTCCCTTTGGGAATGAGGAAGGCTCTAAAGTTGCATTTCGTGCGCCACTCGACGAGAATGCCTGCTTGCACCAGGCCGTTAATATAGGTACACATATTATCACTCACTGTTGTTGAAAAGGACACGAAAGGGGCTGCGGACGGTTTCGGAAGTGAAGCACCGGTGTATGAAATAGTAGTATTCACTTGCCTTTGATAATTGCGGGCCAAGATGGGCTGGACCTTGGGCACCGTGTCCGGGTCTATCGGGATGTCGGGGATGTCCTCTGGGAACTCTCCTTCCGGAGCCGGGAGCTGGATCTCCTCCGCGGGCTCGGTGACTGGCGGCCCCGGGATGTGCCAGCGGCGCGCCTCGCTCTCGTCGTCGTCCTCCTCCGTGTGGTGTGACTCTGCCTTATTCACGTGCACTTGCCAGGAAACATGCAGACATATCAGGCTTAGCGCCTGCCCATCTTTCTTGTCATCTTTGGTAGTTCTTCTGAATATTTACTGTCCAGTACTTAGCAAACGGAAATGCTTGAGAAGAATCTTCATAGCAAATTTCTAAGCCGCATTTTCATCACTTTCTTCCAACTTGTCGATAGTACCTCTGAATCTGCGACTATTATCCATATTCATATTTCGCGTATTCCAGTATAATCTTCTTGTGATAATTATTCAATCCCCTTTCTGGAACCGGGGCCCATAACCTGTTGCAGAACGTTGATTTAGAAGGGGTTTCAAATAATAATCCGATTTAATCTGAGTTCAGAACGTTTTCATTTTTACTTGGAACGATGGAACCAAAAAAGATAAACAGTTACACAAGAACACAACACTCTAGAGAGACTTCTAGATAAACAAATGAACACTAAAACACGAATCCATGGAAAGGATTACAAGTCTAAATATAGATGAACATTTTCATTAGGCACGGACATACGGAATTACTACTCGCGGCTGAAGGTTTTTTTTGCACGAGGTAAAACCAAGAGCAATGCGTCAATAAAAGTAAATCACTGCGAAATGCCAGCAGAACGTGTGCAAGCAGGCAAATAAACGCCAAATGTGATGCGTAATTTAAAATTTGTGCTGACTCTTAGGAACAGAAATAACACCCAGAGGAAAATAATGCATTTATACTTATCTCAAATCCCCTTATGAAGATCGCTGACGCCTCTGTTATGAATTTTGGGTAGTAATAGTAGTAATTATTCGGTTGAGGCGACCAAGAGTCATTTGGACCATTTAGTATATTTATGGTGGTATATTTAGTATATTTTCATGTATATTTATAGAGGTGATGAGGTTTTCACGGGTTTCCAACTGGGTGAAGGTGTTAATGGAAATCCATGCAATATTATCGTAGTCTGCCATCGTTTTTAGGCGAATCCTTAAAGACTTCAAATATTTTGGCGTAACCAGGCAAGATGTATGTTTTTAAAACGTAGAAATGTGCGGCAACAGCTACAGTAAAACTTACAAAATGCATCGCTTGGCAGAATATTTTCGCAAGCACAAGGAAAATGAGTTTTTACTAGAGATAGGTCTAATAGCAGATTTCTCAAATTCGGATATTGAATACTAATATTAAATCATGACTCAAATATTCGGAATTCTTGAATTTCGAACACTTCAAATACTGGAACTGCAATAGATATGCTAAGCGTTATTCTCTTTTGTATTTTCAATCGTGACTAGTGGTGACCAGTTTCGGCGCATTATTTGTGGTGAAAAGCAACAGGTTTTGCTGGAATTCCATTGGTTGAAATTATTGTCTTCCTACCATAAATTACGAGGCATAACCCATCAACAGACTCTTATGTCCGCTGTATTCTCACGGCAAATATATGATGTAGCTCATCAACACGCCAAATATAGGGTAATTAACTTAATTTTTTGAGATTTGGATTATCAAATTCTATTGTATTTGGGGGTAGTATTCGCGTATCTCTAGTTATTACATTGGCATACAAAATAAAGAAATATCAATGGATATGCAGTAAACAACTTCCCATTTAGTATGTCTAGTTCACTCTGAAATTTTTCGTAGATCTGTAGAAAGTCGAATAAAAACGTAACTTGGTTGTTCCACATAAAAATGATTTAATATAAGACCCGGGTTTCGTTGAGGATCGAAATCTTCAGGAATTGATGAACCTTAATATGTTGATCCTCGACGAAACCCGGGTCGTATATGAAATTATTTTTATGTGGAACAACCGAGTTACGTTTTTATTCAAATATGAAGCAGTTCCATAAAGTTACCTGGGATATAGTTAAGTATAGAAAATCATTGATTCCGGCGGCAACACTAAATTTACATCGCCTACATTTTCTTTCGTTATTTCGAGGCGAAGATTTTCTGGTGGGCGTCTTCTAATAAAGAAGGGTGGATGGTGGGTAATTGGGGACAATAGATCGCACAGGGTGATCCCAAAGCTTATGTTCGTATGTTTTATGCTTCGTTCTTATGTACCCATGCTACGATGGTATCTACTCAGTCCGTGTACTCCTTGCCGCGTAGAATGTAGTACTCGTGAAAATGTTTTTCACAGCAAAATGATTCGGCGAAAGAAGAAAATCTTAAAGGCACTCTTCATTTCAACTGTAATGCTTCATTTTTTAGGCTCGTCAAATATCGAAAATTTTTCGACACACTTGTCGTATCCACTGTTGCATCGAGGAGAAATGCAATTATTCGGTATTTTCATGGATTCTTCACTACACGTAATTATGACTTACAATGATTCTAGTGATGGTAGGAAATAAAATTCCACAAGTAACTTGCTCAATTGACACAAAAACTAATCATACCAAAACTGGCAAAATGTAATAGTAAATGTAATGTAAAAGGAAAAATTGATACAACTTTCAAGGCACTAGTTTGATAGCATTGTTATAACTATTATTTTAATTTATTTTTGGCAACATTTATTTATATGTAACATTCTATACATTGCTTCTACAAGGTGAGCGAGAGAAAATTTTTTGAAAATTCAGTTTGGTGTAACTTCCAAACGAGCCAAAACACATACTCCGAATTTTTAGTGCATTCTTAATAGGATCATAGCTTATAGTACTGAAAATTTCAAATTTTTAATAAGTCCCCCACCAGAGATACAGGGGCCCGAAAATGGTAAATTTTCAATTTTTCCTATTTGCGGAAGCTTATAACAGCTAAAGGCTTAACAAACACACAACTTTTCTCTTACACACATTTACTATGGTACCCAAATATACTATAACAAAAATATAGACCTTGTGATCACAACCCTTCTATAAGAAAATAAATAGCAAAAGTTGTAAAAAAACAGCCATTTGTATCAAAACTTTGTACTCATCATTCTCCTAGTTGTTACATAGTAAGGTTATTAAAATATATTTCAAATGAAAGCTCAATTTATGACCATCAAAATGGTATTTGAACCATTCTACAACAACCTGTAGTTTCCGAGTAACTCTAATTACCGATACTCGCTGAAAGTGTCATTTTTACAGTGCGCTGCGACCTTCGTGGCCCTGTAAGTCCTTGAGGTCATGGAAAAAAATTAACAAAAATTGGTTTTGAGCCTTACAGACATGTAGTAGTATGTATGTTAAATTTGAATTTTTTCTGAAATGGTGCTGCAACAACTTTTTTTAAAATCTGGTGAAATGGTACGGAAAGACCCATTTACAATTTCCTGTCCATAAAGTAAACCTTATATCTAGAGACGATAACTTGAAGATATCTGTGCAATAACCAAGGCAATGGCAATCCTAGGAAAGGACGCGATCCGAACTAAAATTTTAAGACATGGTGGTTCATGATTTTTTTTCGGCTTCTGAAGGTGAATAATCTCGTCGACCGATAGTTATCCGCGTCATCGCCCATCCAACGGGTGTATTTTTCTAGTGTGTGTCTTCTACATTGTTTTTCCTTGTGTGGGGGAAGGAGGCAGCACCTCCCAATTCCACTATTGCCCCATAAGGGAGCCTTGGCCCTTCCCTTCTGTAATATGATCCTTCTCCACCTGGGAAATTTTCGTAACCCACTGAGTGCGAGGTTGTCATTTCAGCGCGTGTGAAGCTGACTCGGCAATAGATCTCGTTGGCAACATCCGGCAAAAATCATCTGTCGCCCTTGCAGCCTTGGGGTTCCGCGTCGCACTATTGCGTTGAGAAATGCAGCGTGATAGCTTATGAATTTATCCGGTTCGAAAGTTAAGGAGGTTGATCCGAAAAGTGAAAGTCATGTCATTTTTTTTATCTTTTCAGCACTTATATCTAGAGCTAAAGTTCCTCTATCTAATAAAGTAAAGATAATTATACCACCACATACTCCTTTTTGCACAAATTGCATATGAAATTACACACGATTAACGGCGAGAATGGCCATCACATGGGAATACAGAGTTTAAAAATACCATAGTGACATGTCATTTTTGCAAAAAACTGATATTTTATGCGTAATTTCACAAGGAAGAAAATTACACGAAAAAAAGGTATCAACCTACCGTATTTTTCGCTAAATCCACCAATTTCTGCGCTTATAGCAGACGAAATGCGTTAGTTGACTTCAAGTGGCGCTGCGGTCGCCAAAACCATTGGCTTATGAATTTAATATCATCACTAAAGAGATATTAAAGAATATTTCAAGAAATGTTATAACATAACATTTGATAGTAATAATCCGGTGTTATGCATTAGTAAATTCATTGAGTACATGAATTTATTTCTGTAACGTAAATGGTGAATTGACGCCATCGTTGAGCTGATTAAAATGATCATAAAAAATAAATCCTTCGACTTTCCATCGTATTTCTTGTGATACTTAAGCCTTTCAATAGCTTAGGTTATTTTCTTTGTTAAGTAAGGATCACTTAGCGGGCATATACTCGTACTTAAATTAATAAGATTTCTTAGACAACTTGACTCAAGCAGTCGCGAGCCAACCTCCTTAAATCCATTAATTTACCCTTAGTACTAGATAATGCGGGGGATCGTGGTAGCCTAGTGGGTAGAGTGCTGATCTGCTGACCGGAGGGTCCCGGGCAAGAAGCTTTCTGGACACCCCCCATCTAAAATCCTCGTGATTCAATTTTCTGCTTGTCAGAACTTTCTTAGGAAATCGTAGGTTGCCCAGAGAAAGGAACCAGCCCCCCATACCCTGAATGTGAGAATTTCACACGCCAATGGCTTAGGTTGAGCTCTACCCTCACCTATCAAAAACCAACCTTCGGGCTGAACACACTAGATAATGCATGTAGTGAATCAATTAGAATAAACCCTATAAGATAGCTTTTACAACTGATGTCACTTAGTTCCTAGTTTCTGCAGTATTCCCGTGAAATATGGCCATGATGAACAAATTCCTTATCAAAATTGACTGAATAAATAAATACAATGGCATTTATTCTATATTACAGTTTAAGTTCTCATTTCGGCGAAAGCATCGAGCATGCTCCCCCCCCCCATCCCTTAGCTTCTTCCTGAAGGAGTCGGGAGCGATGCTCCTGTGACGAGGGCATTCGGTCTTTCTGGTGGAACATGGGACTCGAGTCCGATGGAACCTTCCGTATGCGGAGTCCGCGCTCGAGGGAATTCTTGCTGTCGAGCTTGTGTAAACGAGACGCCTAGAGGAGCTCCCCCTCGTCAAGGGCACGACGCCTCTGTGCACGGTCATCGGCTGCCCGGTCCTCGGCAGTTGTAGCCGCCTATATCATCCCCCTCCATTCCCCTTTTTCTCTCTGGTTTCCACACTCCTTGCGATCGCCCTCATCTCCTCTGGCCTTAGCGTGCTCCCTTGCTTGCATAATTTCAATAAATCTCCTGGCCTACGCGTGTTGTTTTTATTGCCCCCCCCCCCCCCCCCCCCCCCCGAGCCCTTGGGCTTTTCCATAGTAATAGCATTCGGTTAAATTTTAGCTCCAACTTCGTTGCATTAGAACTTCAAACCAATCACCTCTTACGCCTAAGCCTGTGCTACCTGGGCAGTACTCTACCCCACCATTGGAGAAAAGAGAAGTCATCTCCGCTTTGTGTACGATTTATTTTTTCTTCGTCCCTGTGGATCCTCGCCACTTTTAATCCTTGATTCGTTCACAATGCAAATATGTAGGAATCTCTTTGAAATAGGAGTAGCTGGTCTACGATCTGCAAGTAGTAATTGTGTTTTCCCTTAATTTTTATCCCATTTTTCTTCAGCCTTGTTACTTTTCCGTTCACGATTCTTTCTGCCACAGCCATCTCTGGAGCCTATGATGGGCATTTAAATTTCCACTATACATACCTGGATCCCCAATGATTCCGTCAGTAGTGGCTCCCATGGAAGGATATTCTCTGTTGATGAATGGTTCACAGGGCTCAATGCAAGTATTTTCCGCTGTTTCCAATGCTGCACGAGCTTTTTCCTCATTCTCCCTTATATATTCCAAGAAAGAAAAATTAAAATTGATGAACGTAATTGATTTGATCACATTCCACAGCCTGCGCTAGGAAGCATATTACACACATACCGAAAATTCAACGGAGTGAGCATTTTTGGCACTTTGCAAGCTATTCAACACTTTCCCACTGCCTCGGCAGCGTCTTTATCCTATCTATTTCTTTCATTTCTTCCTTGTATGACCTGGTGAATAAAAATGTCATGAATGAAGACATAAGGCAAGAATTAGAAGTACAACCAGTAACATAAGAAGCAACAAATTACAAATAAAGTTGGAAAGAACACTATGAGCGCATGCCTCTAGAAAGGATTCCCAGAAAGGATTTTGAGTGTAGGAAGAAGACGACTTGTTAAATGGGGTCTGCCATACTTTTTATTTCTGAATCTGATAGAGTTTGTAAAATAAAAAAACCCTATTTTTCCGTTCTTCTATCCGTCAATTAGTTCTCGAATTATAAGCGGCGAAAAACTGATGTTTTAACACTTTCGGAAAAGTGGGCGTGCAAAGGACTACTATAGTACGTTATCCACTTCGTCCATTCACAACTGAGACCGTGAAGCTCATTCGCCTTATCACAGTGAGGGAAACGCAACTGACTGCCAATGGAAGTGATTGCGACTGGATCTGTGCGAGTAGAACTGCCTAGGACGGGAGGTGGATGACGTAGTAATCCTTAACGCAGCTCGTTCGGTGGGGGTCACCATTTGCTTAGGTATTTAAATTTTTTATTTATGATTGAGTGGCTCTGGATAGAAGAATAATTTTTACAAAAATTCATTTTTCGTTTTCATCTGACGATTTCGTGAATAAAATAGCGATTTTGGTTCCGAGTATATCGGTGCATACCTTACAGGATTGAATATCATTAATGAAACAAATATGACGTCTGTAGAAATGTATGATTTGTTCTACTTTCAGACTTCTTAGGCTAATCAGGACATACTTCGTTCTGTTACTCAGCTTCAAGGAATTGTTATAAACCAGCATTTCAGTTTAGGTCACCTTGCGTCTTTATATGCAGCTTTTATATACCAACCACTAGCTAAATAACATTAGGCTGTGTCATCTGCAAGAGAAGTTGTGATCATTTGCGTGCTTACCTTGAATATAGACAAATTACAGAATTCATGGACCGTAGAAGTAGTAAATTAATGTTTTAAATTTTGGAAAACACGCTTATTTACATACCTGATGACATAATGGATGTTCTTTATTCATTTTATGATGATTCAAAGATTTTTCTGGTTTTGAGTGGCTTGATCGTTTTCCAGCGCATTTACACTGATTTCTCATTGAGATTCTCTCCTATGTTGTTTCCCACTGCTTTCTGAAATGCCAAATGATGTTTAACCTCCTTCATTTTTTCTACTTGCCATATATTCTTCTTTGTTTTCTTCAATTTATTGAATTTTAGATGACTTTTCGTCATCACTAAATTATGGTCACGGTCGATTTCTGCCCCAGGGTAGCTTTTGCTTCACTTTATTTGGTTTCCGAATCTGTGCTTCGCTAAAATGTAGTCTACTTGAAATCTTCTTCTGTCTCCTGGTATTTTCCACGTGTATCTTCTTCGGTTGTGATTTTTAAACAATGCGTTGGCAACCACTAACTTATGTTGTATGCAGAATGCCAGGAGTCTTTCTCCTCTTTCGTTTCGGTTTCCCAATCCAATTTTTCCAGTTATTCTTCTATCTTGCTTTCGCCGACGATAGCGTTCTAGTCTCCTATAATAATTAGGTTTTCTTCTTCTCTTACCTTTTTTATAACCTCTGTGATATCTTCGTAGACGTCTTTCACGTCTTCAACTTCGTAGTCCATCGTAGGCATGTAAACCTGCACGACAACGGTATCTACTGGTTTGGTTCGATCTTCACCATTATTATCCTTTTATTGTACTGCAGGAAGCTCTTCACACGCATTCAGGCGCTCTTTATGAGTATCATCCCTACTCCGGCATTACCATTTAAATATCCCGTATGTATAATCCTGAAGCTTTCACTCCAAAAGTCTATCTTCGGGCCACTTCATTTCGCTGATTCCTAATACATCGATGTCCATTATTCGCTGTTCCACCTTCAGGTTCTCCAGTCTTCCACAGGTCCGAAGCGATCTCACATTCCATGTTTCTACCCTTAAATGTTTATCACATTTGACTGATGCACTCTCTCGGATAGTCCTGCCCGGAGAACCGAATGGGGGACTATTTTACCTCCGGTTATTCCCTTACCAATATCATTTTGTATCCAAATTCTCATTCTTTACCTCAATATCGAGTTCTTTTCAAATTATTCTCGCCCTCTTACCGCAAAAAAAGTATTCTACCCGAAGGTTAGTCTGGTTGTAGAGGGTAGGGCTCATTGAATAGTATGTCTATCGGGGGCCCCAGAGATCTGAGGGCAGCAGTTCCTTTCCCTTTGCTACCTAATGGTTTCCCAGAATATGTGGTACCTATAACGTAACACAGCTTCGATTTAACTGAGCTTGTCCAAAGGCTTTTCCCGGGGTTTGAGCAAAAAAAACCTTCAGTTAGTAGTGAAACTACCGAATGGACTCTCTCTCTCTCTGTACCTACATTATCGCATGTCATTAATGAGCCTAAATATTATTTTTAGGAAATGTTGCGCGAAATGAGCAATGTAACACGTTCAGCCTTGCATCTTTATTCTCCACGTGGACACTCTCCGTAGCCATGCAACAGGAGACTGTGGGAGTCATTGCGAAGAGTGGTAGTCAGTATAGCTCGAGTATTGTTTCCCCATTTTTGCCCAATGTACTTGATGTGCCTTAATTGATAGTTTTAACGTATGTTTTACGAAATTTGCACCTTTATCCTCCAGGTTAAAGGTGCAGGAAGTAGATGTTTTTCCCGGAAAGAAGAAGCTCTTTCATGCGGGAAATGTAATTTTTCCACGTCTGGGTGTTGTAACATTTCTCACACGATTAACACTTAACTAGATGCGTGGTCTTCGAGGAGTGGGCTACATTTGTCCTTATACTGACAGAGGATCATACCAAAGGGTTTGGGTATGTAAAATGCTATTTTGACTTAAGCTTTGGGGAAGCGTCTGAGAATGTATTAAGCTGGTTTCCCACGGTCAAATTTTCATTACATATTTTGATCCAACCTGATCCATCCAATATTTTTGGTCAAACGAAAATGGGGTGTCCCATGGAGGAGGCGGCGGAGTATTTTGGCCCAAAACACTAACTGATGAAATACGAGAAAATAGTAAACAATGAAAATGGTTGCCACAACCGGGTGTAACTAAGCCGCGACAGTTGTAATATTGACATAAGAATTCTCGCATAAATTGAACTATGTTTATATGAACTAGTCATGCATAATGCACCATACGTAAATTCGTCTTTTCCATGCACTCTTTAGGCATAAGAATTGCCTCAGGGATAAATACGTCAGTTCCCTCCGTTCCGTGATCGCAACTCTCCATTCCAAAGAGCTTCAATAAAATCACTCAAAAAAGCTGACTACGATGCTCACTTTTTGAAAGAATGTGATTTTTTTGTTTCATACTTTTAGATAGAAATTTAGAGCAGGTTACATCCATTTGCTCCAAAATATTTTGGTCCACAAGTTTGGACCCCAATCCATTTTGATAAAGCTCCACCCTATCACACGGTAAAACTCAGTTTTATACAAACATTTGATGATAAGTATAATAATAAAATGATTATTGCTCCAGCATGTTGCAAACAATAGAGGAAAATAAATATGATTTGGAGGTTTAGGTGAACCCTAAGGCCTGTTGCTAGGGTCACCATCAAAATACATATTAAGCAAATCTATCGTAAATTGTCGTGTAACATATATCTCCAGTTGATCGTAGATATGTTCGTTACAGGAAATTACATGTATAATTATAAAACTGCTTATAGACATTGCAGAAATATTATATGCATGGTAAAACTAGAGCAAAGGATAAACATTGTGAACAACCTCTAAATTAGCTCCATACATATGCTTCCTCTGGTAAATAGCCAGTTTCATAAGGTTTAAAAAAGTTTTGAAGTTAGTGTTCACTTGAATTCTCTGTGGCATGCTAATGAAAATTTTAGGCCCCATGTAAAGAAAGCTTTATTTGAATTGGGGTTTATTTGGTTTGCGTACAACGTAAAATATGTTTGTCCTCAGGCTATGAGTGAGGCTTAATCAAGACTTTTGGGTTACCTGCACTACGAAGGTAGAATAGCCTTAGCACCTAGTAGATGTATAAGTATCTTTAGGGGAGTATCTACAGGTCCACGACTATTTGTAAAGAGGGTGAACAATGGCCCACTCTGGAGATTATTCGTACGATTGTTTTTTCAGCTCTTTCTGCCCGTTTGAATAAATATTTTAAAGCTTTACCCCAGCTTAATATACCATCATTAATTCTAGATCAAACAAAGGCATAATAGATCTTGTATATAAAGCTTAAAGTGCACTTATTTCGGATGAAATAGAATTTAATTTCACAATTTTTCAATTTATTTATGATCTTTTTAATATGTTTTTCCTATGTTAATTGTTCATAAACTCTTACCTAGGTATTTGTATTCTTCAACTCGTTCCAGTGTAAAGTCACTGCAAAGGACATAATTACACTTGGAGGAATTTTGTACGACTTTAAAATCAAAGAAGAGACTATTACAATTATTGAAACATACAATATATGCTTTTTCACTTAGTTTAAGTTTGTTGGTTGGAAATCATTTAATAATTTATATTAACGTCAGAGAGCATATCTTGCTGTACCTCTTCCCAGATCAGAACTGAATGCGTTAAAGCTAGGTGATCTGCAAATGCAGTTAATTTGCCTCTTAAATTCAGATTACACACATTACATTTAGATAACACATACTGATGTATATTGAGAATAATATAGGACCTAACACTGATCCTTGGGGCATTCCAGCACAAATATTATCTGAACTACTATGGCTATTGCAAACTTAAATGATATCCACTTTTTGTTAAGTCATCATGCAGTGAATCGTTATTTGTGTTGGGATATGCTTTGTTTGACTCGAATACACTTATGAAATATTTGTTTAACACATTTTCAATATAAACTGGGTCGGTTATGGACTGATTTTCTATTAATAGTTCATATTTCTTAATATTTTTCTGTTTTGCTCCCGTTAATTCGCTCACGATATTCCAGTGTCTTTGTATTACGTTTTGCCTTTTCAGATTGTTCCATATAGTAGGAGTTCCCCGCGTAATGGATACGTATACATAATTTGTTTCTGAATTTTATGCATACATTTCTCAAGCCATCGCTGTACAGATGATGACAAAGCGTATTAAATAGATATATTTTTCGTTCCATTTTTTTCAACAAGTAGTGATCCTCGGTTTTAATTTTACTGCATTTAATTCCTAGCCCTTTGAATTTCAGACTCATTTAAACGTTTCTATTATGTATAAAAATATTTCATAAGGTTTGGAGGCGTCATTTTCTTCCCACAATGCATTCGAAGATTCTTGTTATTGACCTTTTTGAACCGAAAATTTGACTGTGGTACTGGCAGAGCGTGGTATTGTATAATTTACCAACAAACTGCAATTTTACTTCCACGTCTACATCTACGCAATATCCTGCGAGCAACCGCGAGGGAGTGTGGCAGGGGGTGAAGACCACCAAACATGGAACTTCTTTTCATGCCCGTTGTTTTCCGGGGACAAGAGGACATAGTTGGGAGGTCATTAGATTTTGAGCTCTTTTTATGTAGAAGTTTACTGATGTTGTCAGAATTATAACCTTTGGCTGTGCTTATTGCTTTAGTTGCATATAGCTTCATGTTGAAGTCTTATCGATGTGGCTGAGGAGAGTAAATGATATTATCTCTTGACCAAACATATACGACAGATTCTTGTGACGTCGTTCTGAAGATTCATCACCCGGAGAATAAAAGTGCAAGGTTGAATATTTTTGAACAATTAGAAATTCTTCAATTGAATGTAGTGTTAAATGAACAGTTTTTGTTAACCACCTCCAAATTATTACTATCCCCTTCCTCAAGAATATACAGTAGACCTCCGCTCTACGATATCAATCCGCTCCACAGGACAGATCCTATTACGTATTCTCTCGTAAAGTGAACCACCATGTTAACGGCCGAGGAATCGGTATTACTACATCTTAGCCAGTGCATTCAGCGATACACAATCAAGCATAGGTATGAAATACGTCGTAATCAAAGGAATCAATACACTATTTTCACAAAATTTAAAAGTTACAATATATATCGTAAAATTGGCAGGCTATCAAATTTCATGGCATGAATACGTAATATGTATGTACCACCTCACACCCTTACTCGCCGTCTGTGAGCAAGCCATTCTCAGCGACCTAATACCTATTTAATTGCATTTACCTCGCTATTACCCAAAGAAATTTGTGCGAAGAAAAAAAATTTTGCGAGCTAGTTGAATTTATGTACACAAAATTGGGGATGGCGTATGATAGAAGTAGGCTAAATGTAATTGAGAATTACCCGTTGGTAATTTTCACTTACATTTAGCCTACTTCTTTAGGTTGGTTAGTAAAACGTTGGTGGATGAAAAGAGATGAAATTCCTTGGGAGTTGAATGGAGTTGAAAATTTGGAGAGAGGTGTTTAATTGATCCACTCTGATCCATAATAAAGGGAGTATCTTCATTCGGAAATCAACTGTCTTACTTTTTGCAGAGCATTGGATTCGTCCGATTTGAATTCTTTAATTTCACCTAGGCGATTTTTCTGTTTAATTATTCGCAGACATAGTGGACTGCAAGTAAGTCTATAACTCACGTGATAAAACGCTAAGTCGAATACCTTCATTGTGTTTCTTCACTAGCTTCTGCTTGGTTTTCATTGTTGTTTTATGAGCAAGTTGCACTTTAAGAGGCATAGTCATTGAGGAAACTTTCCACTCCAAGCCACAAATTTCCAGCAATATGGAATGGTTAATACGAATAAAAAAGGGACAGTTCACTGTACGAACCACTCGAATTGTCAAGAATACCACTTATGCGACGCAGATTCTCTCTCGGTCCGGAGTTACACGGTGCGCGAATTTCGATGTATATTTAGATAAGCCATTACATTACGTCCCTTGTCATTCACCGAAAAATGTTACGATTTTAATCAATTCGTTACATTGATATGATTTATTATCTCGCCGTAGCCGTATACAGTAAGGGATTTTATCACTTCGTTTGTTGGTAATGCGCTCTAACAATACGATACCTGTTGGCGGAAGTGCTAAAAATTTTTCCAAATTGGTAAACCATATGGTTTCTCTATGATGACAAATAAAAGCCTATCTTAATAATCATAGTTGTACTCTTGACTACGCAAAGAATGTTGCTTTCTCTCATTGGAACTGTTTGCAGTAGCGCTAATCATAGCAACATTTGCTCTAATTGCGCGAGCGGCTAATGATTACTAGTAACAAGTTATATGTAAAATGATGTACGGTAAAAAATACTGCGCGGTAGCAAATAAACGTAAGAATTATGGATGGATAAAAAATCGTGGGTGCAAAATATCGACGAAGCGTGAGATATAAATAGCGCGCGAAAAATCAGTCTTTCAAAATTCGCAGCTAACAGAACGTAATGTGAATCTTTCGTAAAGTTAACGAATCGTGGGGGGGGGTCTACTGTACGCCCTTATCCCCACTTGGTTTCACTTCTTCAATCCCGACCTCGAACTACTTTCTTTTTTCTACCGGACATGGTGTGTTCCCTGCCATCCTTCTTACCCGAATCCTTTTTTTCGGCCTCGCTTCTCGAAAAGTAATCAACTGGATAAGTGAAATGAAAATAAATCGAAAAAGAGTGTATAAATCTTACTTAACCAATCATTGCTACTTCGAGTTTGTGGTGGATTTTCTCGTCAATGTTACATATCACGCTTCAACAGTAGGCAAAGTGTAGAAGAATTATTCCTGCTGTTACAATGGGGGCGTTTACTCGGAGCCGAAATCGCAATTTTTGCACGAAATTGTTAGATGGAAACTGAAGCAAAGTAAATTTGTTAAATAATAATCGCGGATCAAATTAAAATAAATGTTTTGTTTTTCCATGGTTGTCATGGGGGAAATAGTTTGTTGATAACGAGGATTCGGGGCATAACGATATTGAACACGAAAGAGAATGGTTGTATCATTGATTTGAATAAAAACTTAATCCAACAATTTGGTAGCAGAGCGTGGTTATAAGATACACGAGTGAAATTTCCAGGAGGTCAAGAAAAGTGACAAGGGAAAATGTCAGACTTTGGAGTTTCAAGAATCGAGCCTCTAACAAACAAGAATTATGGACTTTGGAGCATGAGATTGGTTGCAGTTCTTAAGGCGAAAGGATTGTATCAAGATATCATTTTCGGTGATGAACCAGAGAAGAATGGTGCTAATGCAGCGGCTGTGGCGAAGTGGGAAGCCTGGTCAAAGAAGAACGACGAGGTCAACATGCTGATCATTATGACACTTTCGGCGGAGCAGGCGTTAGCATGTCAAGGTATTTCCAATGCAAAAGAGTTGTGGCTTTTGTTAAAGAAACGTCATGACGGTGTTGAGAAACATAGAAAGACTCAGTTAATGATTGAATTGGCTAAATTAGAAAAATTAGAGAAAGAAAGCATTGACGGTTATTTAACTAGAGCTCAAACATTAGAGACTCAACTTAAGGAAATGGGTAATAATATTGAAGATTATGAATTAATTATGTACGTAATCGAGGGTCTACCAAAGAGTTTCAGTGAAGTTGCAACAGCGATTTCTTCCAATCCAACGGTGGATTTCGAATTCATGAGAGGAGCACTTTTGCGATATGAGGAGAAAAACAAGAAATCAACCAATGAAGGAGAGGTCAAGGCTTTTAAGGCGAAGGTGCAGACTAAGAAAAAATGTTTCTGTTGTGGCAAAATTGGACATTTTGCTCGTGATTGCTGGCACAAGGACAAGGAGAATTCAATTGAGACTAAAGAAAATTCAAAGGATTTTTACAAGAATAAGAGCAAATTCAAGGGAATTTTCAAAGGAGGCAAGAATCAACATGCATTTGAAGTGAGGGAGCATCACAAGATAAATGCAGAAAATGGAGTCACTTGGATGCTTGATTCGGCGTGCACATCTCACATGACTCATCAAGAGGAGTTATTGATTAATAAGAGGAAAGACAATGTGGAGATCGTGACGGCTGAAGCAGGCAGAAAGATTCACGCTGAATTTCGAGGAGAAATTGAAGGAACCAGCTATCTTGACGATGGTGAGGTAGCATTAACTATAAAAGACGTACTTTATGTTCCAGATTTAAACAGCAACTTGATGTCAGTTCCAAGTCTGGTCAAGATGGGCAAGAAAATAGTTATTGATGAAGATGGATTTGGAATTTATGACAAGAAAACAGGAGAATTAGTTGCACAGGGGATCTTTGAAGCAGATGCTTTTATGTTTCGAATGAGCACGGACAGCGATGAACGAGAGCTGAAGAAAGAAGTTTGCTTTAGCACAAGCGAAATAAATAGTAATTTATGGCACCAGAGGCTTGGTCACATTAACAATAATTATCTTTCTAGATTGGCGAAAGAGAATCTTGTCAGAGGACTCGAAAATGTGTCGATCAAGGACGACAACTGCGAGGATTGCATTCAAGGGAAACTGACGAGAGCACCATTCAAAGAAGTCGAAATCGAAGGTGCACAGCAGATCTTGGAAAGACTGCACGCGGATTTGTGTGGTCCAATGCAACAAGAATCAATTGGAGGGAGTAGGTACATGCTGACTATTGTGGACGAGTACAGCAGAAGATATTTCGTCGATTTTTTGAAGAGTAAAAGTGAAACTGCCGATAAACTGATCGAGTTTATTGAGAGAAAAGAGAACGAGACAGGACAAAAGGTCAAGAATTTTCGCTCAGACAATGGTACGGAATTTACCAACGACACATTGCAAGAATATTTCAAGAAGAAAGGCATCAAGCACGAGAGAACGACGATCTATTCTCCACAGAGCAACGGAATTGCTGAGAGAGCCAATCGAACGTTGGTGGAAATGGCTCGAACGTTACTCATTGCAGCTGGATTAACACTGATGTTTTGGGCAGAAGCCGTGTGGACTGCGAGCTACTTGCATGATCTTTCACCTACGAAGAAGAGGGATCAAGTTCCACTTGAGATTTGGAAAAACAAGAAACCATCGGTCAGACATCTCAGAGTTTTTGGCTGCAAGGTCTTCTACAGAAATGAAGATGTTCAAAAAAAGAAGCTTGACGTGAGATCAAAGGAAGCTGTGTTCGTGGGATACTCGAAGAACAGGAGAGCCTACCGAGTATTTGACTTGAGTGACAGGAAGATTCACGAGAGTCGAGACGTAAAGTTCATTGAAGAAAAAATGGGTTTTCAGAAGAAGGAAAAAGACGTTGGTTATGACGAGACTAACTACGTTTTTATCCCAATTGAGAGGCAAGAGAATCGAGACGAACGACACGAGGAAGAAAACAATTCAGGAATTATCCATGACGTTGTTGAAGATTTTCAAGGACAATTCGACAGTGATGATGATTCATCTCATAAAAATCCGTTGGTAATTGTTCAAGCTGGAGAGAGAAGAAGAGGGAGAAAAAAAGGTGACACGAACGATGTCCTGAAACAGAGACACCAAGAAGAATTAAAAGGAATAGAAGATGAATTAAGACAACAAGGAGTAAGAAGGTCAACGAGAGAGAAGAAGGAGCCCGATTGCATTGTCAATATGGTGCAAGAAATCAATCCAAGGAACTACAAAGAAGCAATCGAGTCCAAGGACAAGATCAAATGGATTGAAGCAATGAACAAGGAATTGAAAAATATGAAAAATTATCAGACTTGGGAAATTGTTAACAAGCCAAAAGAGGTAAAATTAATTCAAAGCAAATGGGTTTTCAAGAAAAAGGGAACCAAAGATGCAGAAGTATACAAGGCAAGACTGGTAGCTGATGGTTCACGACAGCGAATGGGAGTGGATTACAAAAGCTCTTACAGTCCAGTGATGAAGCAAGAGTCATTGAAGACACTGTTGGCAATTGCAGCGAAGAAAAATTACAAAGTGGAGTTCATTGACGTCGAAGCAGCGTACTTGAACGCAGAATTGGACAGGCATGTGTACATGAATCCACCAAAAGGAGTAAACATTGAAGAAGGGAAGATATTTAGACTAAAGAAGAGTTTATATGGACTTCCAGAAGCAGGAAGATGTTGGTTTAAGAAATTATCTGGAATTTTGAAGGAATTGGGATTGAAACCATGTAAAGCAGATCCATGTGTATTTGTCGAAGAGTCAAAGAAGGGATTTTTGGCAATTGGATGCTACGTGGATGACTGTATAATTGTTGGTGACAGTCAAAAGAAGATTGATCAACTGGTGGAAAAACTGAAAAAGCAATTGAAGATTAAGGTGTCAAAGGAGGATGAAGTGAAGTTCCTAGGAATAAAAATCAAAGAAGAAAAAGAAGGATTTATCATGGAACAATCAAGCTACATCGAAGAAGTTATTGAGAGATTCGGAATGGAGAATTGCAATGGAGTGAAGACACCAGCAGCAAGTGGAGTCAAACTTGACGATTACGAAGATTCGGAGAAAGCAAACAAGGATTTGTACCAAGAAATACTTGGATGTATTGGATATTTGGTGAGAGGGACGAGGCCGGACTTGGCATACACCTACAGCAAACTATCGCAGTACTCAAAAGATCCAAGGATGATTCATTACGAGGCGTTGAAGAGAGTTTTGAGATATTTGAAGGGGACCAAAGGGTATCGTTTGAAGATTGGCAGAGAAGTTGGAAGACTGGAGATTAGTTCAGATGCCAGTTGGTGTACCACTTTGGATTCGAAATCATTTGGCGGATATTCAGTGAAGATTGGAGACGCATTGATCAGTTGGAGAAGCGGAAAGCAGAAGATGGTAGCTTTATCAACTATGGAATCGGAGTTGGTGGCATTATGTGATGGAGTTTGTGAGGGCATCTGGTTGACAGAGTTGTTAGAAGAGCTGGGACAATTTGAAGTTGTTGAACGACCAATAAAAGTTCGAACTGACAGTCAATCAGCATTGAATTGGAATAACAATGAGAAGATCAACAAAGAAAACAAGCACATCAGAAGAATGTATCATTTTGTCAAGGATGAAATCAAAAATGGTGAGGTGGTTCTTCATCACGTGGGTTCAGCAGACTTGGAAACTGATGTTTTGACCAAGGACGTCAGCGAAGCATTAATGAAGAAGCACATTCCAAACTTGAGTTTAATTATTTAAAATTTGCCACGCGAAAGGAGGAATTTGAAGCAAAGTAAATTTGTTAAATAATAATCGCGGATCAAATTAAAATAAATGTTTTGTTTTTCCATGGTTGTCATGGGGGAAATAGTTTGTTGATAACGAGGATTCGGGGCATAACGATATTGAACACGAAAGAGAATGGTTGTATCATTGATTTGAATAAAAACTTAATCCAACAGAAACGAAAAAAGAATTTTAGAGAAAAAATTAATCTTCTAACCACAATCATTCACTCGCAAATCAAAAATTAAAATAAGCAAAAGGTGACGCCCACCGAAAAAGCTGCTGTGATAACATTGAAGTCATTTTCCTCCCGTCCTTGACTGCTCTTATGGGAAGGGAAGGGAGAGGAGAGGGATTCTCAGAACGTCTGCTCGCACAGATCCTGTCGCAATCGCTCCCATTGGGAGAGCCAGCTGTGTCCCCCCCTTTGCGATAAGGCGAAGTAGATTCGTGGGCTCAGTTGTGATTGGACGAAGTCGATATACGTCAGAGGTTGCACCACACCCAATTTGCTGAAAAGGTTAAAAATATCAGTTTTTCGCCGCTTATAAGTCGAGAAATAATTGACGGATCAAAAAACGGAAAAAAACGTGTCTTTTTATTTTACAAACTCTATATGGCAAACGACTGACCCATTGGCTGTCGTGCATAGAGGGAAGTTAGTTTTAGACCTAACAAATCTGAGATGTTTTTGTAACATTTAACTCTGTTGTTTTTAGTGTATTTTCCAATCTGGTTTTCTCAGTGAACTTGCCTATACTTTATAGTTTATCTTCACAAGGGATCACTTTGTTTTTAACAAGCAGGTAGAGCGGGAATTTGATGTACATTCACTTGTTTATGTTCAGGCTACTATGATAATAACCTTCGCTTCGTTTTCATTTACTTTCAAAAGGGTTATCTCCCCCATATGAAAGGCAAGGGAAAACCACGATATTATTATCCCGATGAGTCGCAGCTACTCCACTCTTTTCTTTTTATCACGACGTGATGGAGCCCTCTCGAGTAAATTATTCCAGAGTTGAAATAGTCCCCCATCCGGATCTCGGGGCGGGGATTAACCGAGAGAACAGCAGTCAAGTGTGATAGACATTATAGGGTTGGGACATGGTACGTACAAGCACTTCGGACCTGCGGAAGATTGTAGAACCTGAAGATGGAAATGCGGAAAATGGGCCTCGACATACTAGGCATTAATGAAATGAGGTGGCCCAAAAAAGGAGACTTGGAGGAGGCTTGGAGTGGAAGTTATGGAATTATTCTCTCCGGATCACTGATTTATAACGCTGGTGTAGGCATAATGCTCAGGAAGAATGCAGGACTGCGTGTGAATAGCTTCCAGCAGTACAGTAATATGTTAATAATGGTGAAAATTGAAACTAAGCTTGCAGATACCTTTGTGGTGCAAGTTTACATGCCTACGTCGAACTACGAAGATGAAGACGTGGGAGACGTCTACGAAGATATCACTGAAGTAATAAAACAGGTGAGAGGAGAAGAAAACCTTATTATTTTAGGAGACTGGAACGCTATCGTCGGCGAAGGATGAGATGGAAGAATAACTGGAAAATATGACTTGGGAAACAGAAACGAAGGAGGAGAAAGACTGCTGGAGTTCTGCACACAACATAAGTTAGTGGTTGCCAACGCATTGTTTAAGTATCACAACCGAAGAAGATACACTTGGAAAATGTCAGGAGACAGAAAAAGGTTTCAAATACAATACATTTTAGTAAAGCAGAGATTCAGGAACCAGGAGGACTGCAAAGGCTACCCTGGGGCAGAAATTGACTGTGACCATAATTTAGTGATGATGAAAAGCCATTTGAAATTCATGAGATTGAATAAAAAAGTAAAGAACATTTGGCAAGTAGAAAAATTGAAGGAGGCTCAACATCAGCTGGCATTTCCTAAAGCGGTGGGAAACAGCATAAGAATGGATATCGATGAGAAATCAGTAGAAAAGCGCTAGGAATACATTTAATGTAAACTACAGGAAGCCGCAAAAGAAGATTTTGGAAGAAGAAAAGTGGTCGAGAAGAAGCCATCGTTGAGGTCTTAAATCTGATTTAGGAAAGAATAGAGTACAAGAATGCGAAAACTGAAGAAGGGCAGAATTGCTTCAAAAGAATAAGAACGAAATTTAACGCCAAGCCAAGAAAACCAGAAGTGTGGATGAGGAATCTATGCGATGATGTACAAAACAACCTTCCACTTAGAAAGGTGGAACCTGCTTATATGCTAGTGAGGAATCACTTCAAGGAACGGAGCACAAGATGCAATGCCATAAGGGACAAAAATGGAGGAGTTACGATTGAAATTGAAGACAAAGTGAAGACATGGAAAGAATATCTGGAAGAGTTATACAACCAAAATCTCAGCACAAAAAGTATCGAAGAGGAAAGTGACGTTGAAAAGATATGGGAGCATCAATATTAAGATCGGAATTCGGCGCAGCGGTAAGGGACCTTCGGATGAATAAGGCTTCTGGAATTGATGATATCCCCGCAGAACTAATAAAAAACGTAGGAGTGATGACATTAACCCATCTCTACAAAACCATCTGCGACGTGTACATACTCAACAGGAGAAATACCCAGGGCCCTCGAGAAAAACATTTATTCCTAAAAAGAATAGAGCGGAAAAATGCGAAAATTTTAGGACTGCCTGACGACCAAAATGCCTGACGACGCATGCATCGAAGATATTGACAAGGATCATCTGCAGGAGAATAGAACGAAAAGCAGAGTAGTTCCTGGATGAAGATCAATTTGGATGAAGGAAAAGTGAATAAAAAAGTGAAAAGGAATAATTATTTGCGATATAATTTCTTCTTTCAATCCGGCCTTATATGCTTAAGCTACTCCATCGGTGAAATAATATTCCATTTATTTGGGCCTCCACGTATGATTACGCAATATTTCCAAATGCATTGCCTTGTTTCCTCAGTCAGAGAAAAGAGCTTACAGGAATATTGACCTCCGTATTATTCCACGTTGATCAATTTTTCGTCCAAATCATAACATTTTTGAGCTTTTTCCTCTAGTTGGTTAGTCGCTAGCACCTGAATTCTACTATCACCTACTCTACAGCGTTTTTGGATGTCGGCGACTTTGTTTATTCATTAATTTACAACCAAGACATTGCTCTCTACACTTAAAGTATCTGTTAAGCGATATCATTAAATGGTATCTTAAATAATCTTCTTGATAGTACATCGAAGTTTGTTCCATCAGAGTCAGTGTGTTGAATCACTTCTATGCGGATAAGTTCTTCATCATAGAACTTTAATATTTAGAGAAATTTACGTATATTGAGACATCATGACTTATATTCTTTCCTCCTAACGATACCTCTCCTACCTTATTAAAAAAAACTTACTACTACTTACTAGTAGTAATTGGATTTCTACCACGACAACCGCTTTTCTTATATCGGGCCTCTCGCTCACACAATGTAGGAAATTTCTCACAATCTTCTCAGGATCTGAGGATGCTCTCCAAAAGCTAAATAATAACGCTAATAAGAAATACATAACAGGACTGTTCCCAGTGTTTTGGAGACCATCTTCCAAATTTGTCTTTTAGTCGGACAATCACTGTCTCGACCAAATTTCTTCTCCGTGCATTTTTTCACTATTTTATTCTTGATAGCAAAGTAATAATTTCCGTTAAGAAAACCCAGCAAAAATTGCAAGAGTCAAAATTCATTCAGCAATCGCTTAACTGATAACATTAGGCCACCGCTGCCTTTAGTAGAAATTCTTTGATTCAAATGTTTGTATATATGCTTCTCACATTTGCAAATTGCATTCCTTTGCTGCAGTCAATTTCTCTTCATTCAATTACTCTATAATGAACCGTAGTTCCACATATTTTTGAGCTTAGATTATCGCCATTATGGTTGTATAAATGTCTTGAGAGTGCGGGATTTTTGTGGTTTTATATTAATCTAAGGTCCATTAGATGAGGCTATAAATGTAAGGCATGGATTTGTTAGCTTATTTCGCAAATATATTTTCTGCCAGATTTATTTTAGAATATAAGAGAGGAGGGAGGGGAAAAAATGGTCGGAGAACGATTATAATTCGGGAAGAGCAGATTTTTGAGGATTTGAGAAGAATTATTTTTCTATTCTTGCTAGGATAACTCATGTATTAAATAAGTTTTCGAATTGTTGCCTTTCTTATGTGTTTCTTGGTTTTATTCTATAATTTACTTCAGTAATATCCTTTGTGAACGTAGAACCGATAGTGTTCTTCAAGGATAGTGTTCTATTTTCCAGCACTAAATCCTTCCGTCAATTTTTTGTGGGAAATAATCACCGCAATTCATTTGGTGCATTTATCCACTCGTTTTTCTTTACACGTAGAAACCTTTTATCCTAAAAATTTTAGTACTATCCTATCCTAAGAATTTTATTACTCAGTCAGCTCTTATCAAAGTCACGGATGACATACGTTCTGCTATGGATCGTTCCATGATGACTATCCTCGTCGTATGTATTTGATTTCTGTAAATCCTTCGACCGAGTTAACCATGCCCATCTACTAAACAAAATGAAAAGCCTCAATTTCTCTGCATCGCACAGTGGGCTGAAATCGAAATTCTTTGGACAAAATTACAAAATGGCTTTTTTGGAGATAGAATCATGAAATTTGGTACAAATACTCACAATTGATTGGCAATCAAGGAATGACATGTCATTGGCCATGTTTTGTTGCCTTAACCGAGATACAGGGGCTCAAACAGAACCAAAATTCCAAAATTACACCCGACTTTAGTTTTCTCCGAAAATCTTCCTGTTTAAGTTGGGGATGACGCTGTGGGAGGAATTTGATCGGATAAAAAACTATTAGGTCTTTTAAAACAACTCTTTTACTTAACTGTGCTTAACTTTGGGAGTTTTTTTCGTAAATTTAGGCTATGTTACGCAACAAAATGGCGGACGCTATTTTCACGCTAAATTTCATATTAAGTAGTAAATATCTAGCGTTTTACGAAAGATCCTGTCAAGTGACTCATATTAAATCAATTGTTGAAGCTTTCTAAAGGTAGATCTGAAATCAAATTGAAAATTCGTTTGCGACGCCGAAAATTACATTTGATTTTTCGTACGCGCGTCCGGAGCCGGAGACGCGCGCCGGGAGCTGGAAATGCCGTGACCCGAGTAAGTTTTTTCAAACCATAAGGAACACAACGCTTCCAATTCGTCTTTTTTCATATGCGTGGATTGAAATCGATATACACAGGCTCTATGTATATTAAATCGCTTATATATGCTCAGAGAAAGGAAATAAATTATCGAAAAAATAGCTGAATATTGAGGCACATCCAAATAAGTCCTGTTCGTAAAAACTCTTAACTTATATTATTTTTACACACTTCATAGGTGTTATGTTTGATTGAGAAAATTTTGGAGAACATTTCCTCAATTTGAATACAGTACTTTAGTACTCGGTGACCTTTCGCATGGACTGAATACTAAATTACAAAGGCTGCAAAATTCCTGCATTCGGTTCATTTTCAACCTTCGCAGGGTCGAGCACATTTCCCCTTACAGAGGAAAGCTCTTTTGGATGGATATTCCATCTATAAGGAAATATCTGCTGTGTGCCTTTTTATTTTGCTTATTTAAAAATCAAAAACCGACATAACTCCTGGACCTTTTTCATCATCCACCTGAAAGTAGGACAATGTTAACAGGAAGCAACCCATCCAGCCTTTATTTACCTGCTCACAGAATTACAATGTACCACCATTCCTTCGTTGTTACATCTACCCACATGTGGAACTCATTGCCAAATGAATTAAAAACCTGCAGTAATGTGCACACCTTTAAAAACAAATGTTTTAATCTAATGTTCAACTAAATTCACGTAAATAATCGTACTGAAATTTGTCTAATGTTTCTGTTAGACTGTTTCCATGTTAAATACTTTTCTGTTGCTGTTGAAATACTCTTTCAACATTTGACTGAAATGTTAAAATTTAGTGTTTTGCTAGTGTTGTGTTGCTATTGTGTAAAATATTTGAATAATGTATAGTAATTTTGTTCCTGACGCAAATGATTAAATTTTTATTTTTTGTATAGGTACAATGTCCCAGAACGTTAAATAATAATAATACGTTTTCATTACTGGCACAAATGACCATCAATGCATGGTCTTTCTCTCCAACAGTTAGACAGCCATCATAATACGTGTTAGGCATTGGCGCTTTCGTATCTTAACATTCCTTATTTCATACACTATGCCGGACTAAAAGATTTTATTGGAATTATTATGCTTTATACGTGTCTTTCTCATTTCGATCATTAAGGAGCTATTTTAAGAAAACAAACTGCAGGTGGGGATATTGTCAAAATAATAACTCTAATTCTAGTGTAGAAATTTGGCATAATATAAAAAACAAAAGGAAAAAAATTCATTGCAAAAATTATTTTTCAAAAAAAATTTATTTCTTATGGTAAAAATCATTACAGTCATTACTGTTCTTGGCATAAAATTAAAAAATTTTCATTCTTTAATTGCAGACACCCGGCAGCCCGACACCAGAAAAGCGATGGACCTGAAAGGAAAAGAAAACAAATTATATGAGCAGAAAATGAAGAAGAGAGAACATAACAAACTACGCAATGTGAGGAGGAGGGAGGGTGATAGAGGGAGTGCTGTAGGTGGGGAGGGGGAGAGTAGGTGTGCGGAAGGAGGTAGGGAATCTGGTAGGTGGAGAGAGGGATGAGCGTTGGCGGAAAGAGCGACGGCTGTAGGTAGAGGCGAAGATGGAGAGATGGAGTGTGGTACGTTGAAACAGGTAAGGGTAGGGAGGGTGGTAGGTTAAGAAAGTGGGGAGAGGGTGGGCGGGTAGTACGGTAGGAGTGTGGAGAGAAGTAAGGACAGATGTCGGAGGAGGGTGGGATGGAGGTGTTGCGGTTGGTGGAGGTAGGCAGGCAGAAAGGCAGTTTTGTAGTTCGTGGTAGGTAGAGAGGGTCTGCGGTAGGTGAAGGCAAAGGAGAGAGGGAGTGTGTTAGTAGGAGGGAGGTAGATGGAGAGATAGAGAAAGAGTGCGGTAGGTAAAGGGGGCTAGACAGGGTGTGTGGTAGTAGAAGGGTGGTAGAGAGGGAGCGTGTGCGGTAAGGTGGAGGTAGTTAGAGGCATGGAGGTAGGCGGAGAGGGGGCGCGGTAGGTGGAGGTGGGTAGGGAGTGTTGCGGTAGGTGAAGTGCGAGTGAGTGCGATAGTAAGGACGGAGTGTGGTAAAAGTAAAAAGGGGAGTAAGGAAGGGAGTGTAATCGTGGAGCTTTGGTAGAGATTGAGTACGTTAGGGAGAGACGGAGGGCGGTTTATAGAGGGAGATTGATAAGGGTAGGTAGAGAGGGATGCGGTTGGTGGAGGAAAGTGAGCACGGAGTGCAGTAGATGGAGGTAGAGAGGGAGTGTGTTAAAGGAAGGAGCTAGAGAAGGCGGTAGTAGCAGGAGAGGGTGAAAGGTGTTGGGAGGTAGGTGGGAGTATGGTAGGAGGAAGAGAGTGCGGTAGGTAGTGGGAGGTAGGGGAGTGCGGTAGTTGGAGGGAGGTAGGGGAGTGCGGTAGTCGGAGGGAGGTAGGGGAGTGCGGTGGTCGGAGGGAGGTAGGGGAGTGCGGTGGTCGGAGGGAGGTAGGGGAGTGCGGCAGTAGGAGGGAGGTAGGGGAGTGCGGTAGTCGGAGGGAGGTAGGGGAGTGCGGTAGTCGGAGGGAGGTAGGGGAGTGCGGTAGTCGGAGGGAGGTAGGGGAGTGCGGTAGTCGGAGGGAGGTAGGGGAGTGTAGTTGGAGGGAGGTAGGGAGTGCGTTAGTTGGAGGGAGGTAGGGGAGTGCGTTAGTTGGAGGGAGGTAGGGGAGTGCGTTAGTTGGAGGGAGGTAGGGGAGTGCGGTAGTTGGAGGTAGGTAGGGGATTGCGGTAGTTGGAGGGAGGTAGGGAGTGCGGTAGTTGGAGGAAGGTAGGGAGTGCGGTAGTTGGAGGAAGGTAGGGAGGGAGGTAGGGAGGGAGGTAGGGAGTGCGGTAGTTGGAGGGAGGTAGTGCGGTAGTTGGAGGGAGGTAGGGAGTGCGGTAGTTGGAGGGAGGTAGTGAGTGCGGTAGTTGGAGGGAGGTAGTGAGTGCGGTAGGTGGAGGGAGGTAGGGAGTGCGGTAGGTGGAGGGAGGAGTGCGGTAGGTGGAGGGAGGTAGGGGAGTGCGGTAGTTGGAGGGAGGTAGGGGAGTGCGGTAGTTGGAGAGAGGTAGGGGAGTGCGGTAGTTGGAGGGAGGTAGGGGAGTGCGGTAGTTGGAGGGAGGTAGGGAGTGCGGTAGGTGGAGGGAGGTAGGGAGTGCGGTAGTTGGAGGGAGGTAGGGAGTGCGGTAGGTGGAGGGAGGTAGGGAGTGCGGTAGTTGGAGGGAGGTAGGGAGTGCGGTAGTTGGAGGGAGGTAGGGAGTGCGGTAGTTGGAGGGAGGTAGGGAGTGCGGTAGGTGGAGGGAGGTAGGGAGTGCGGTAGGTGGAGGGAGGTAGGGAGTGCGGTAGGTGGAGGGAGGTAGGGAGTGCGGTAGGTGGAGGGAGGTAGGGAGTGCGGTAGGTGGAGGGAGGTAGGGAGTGCGGTAGGTGGAGGGAGGTAGGGAGTGCGGTAGGTGGAGGGAGGTAGGGAGTGCGGTAGGTGGAGGGAGGTAGGGAGTGCGGTAGGTGGAGGGAGGTAGGGAGTGCGGTAGGTGGAGGGAGGTAGGGAGTGCGGTAGGTGGAGGGAGGTAGGGAGTGCGGTAGGTGGAGGGAGGTAGGGAGTGCGGTAGGTGGAGGGAGGTAGGGAGTGCGGTAGGTGGAGGGAGGTAGGGAGTGCGGTAGGTGGAGGGAGGTAGGGAGTGCGGTAGGTGGAGGGAGGTAGGGAGTGCGGTAGGTGGAGGGAGGTAGGGAGTGCGGTAGGTGGAGGGAGGTAGGGAGTGCGGTAGGTGGAGGGAGGTAGGGAGTGCGGTAGGTGGAGGGAGGTAGGGAGTGCGTTAGTTGGAGGGAGGTAGGGAGTGCGTTAGTTGGAGGGAGGTAGGGGAGTGCGGTAGTTGGACGGAGGTAGGGGAGTGCGGTAGTTGGAGGGAGGTAGGGAGTGCGGTAGTTGGAGGGAGGTAGGGAGTGCGGTAGTTGGACGGAGGTAGGGGATTGCGGTAGTTGGAGGGAGGTAGGGGAGTGCGGTAGTTGGAGGGAGGTAGGGGAGTGCGGTAGTTGGAGGGAGGTAGGGAGTGCGGTATTTGGAGGGAGGTAGGGAGTGCGGTATTTGGAGGGAGGTAGGGAGTGCGGTATTTGGAGGGAGGTAGGGAGTGCGGTATTTGGAGGGAGGTAGGGAGTGCGGTATTTGGAGGGAGGTAGGGAGTGCGGTATTTGGAGGGAGGTAGGGAGTGCGGTATTTGGAGGGAGGTAGGGAGTGCGGTATTTGGAGGGAGGTAGGGAGTGCGGTATTTGGAGGGAGGTAGGGAGTGCGGTATTTGGAGGGAGGTAGGGAGTGCGGTATTTGGAGGGAGGTAGGGAGTGCGGTATTTGGAGGGAGGTAGGGAGTGCGGTATTTGGAGGGAGGTAGGGAGTGCGGTAGTTGGAGGGAGGTAGGGAGTGCGGTATTTGGAGGGAGGTAGGGAGTGCGGTAGTTGGAGGGAGGTAGGGAGTGCGGTATTTGGAGGGAGGTAGGGAGGTAGGGAGTGCGGTAGTTGGAGGGAGGTAGGGAGTGCGGTATTTGGAGGGAGGTAGGGAGTGCGGTATTTGGAGGGAGGTTGGGAGTGCTGTATTTGGAGGGATGTAGGGAGTGCGGTATTTGGAGGGAGGTAGGGAGTGCGGTAGTTGGAGGTAGTTGGAGGGAGGTAGGGAGTGCGGTAGTTGGCGGGTGGTAGGAAGTGCGGTAGTTGGAGGAAGGGAGTGCGGTAGGTGGAGGAAGGGAGTGCGGTAGGTGGAGGGAAGGAGGCAATGCGGTAGGTAGAGGGACGGAGTACTGTTGGTAGATGTACGGAGAGGAGTTAGCTGGTGGAGTGAGTTAGGGAGGGAGTTGAGTAGGTCGAGAAAGGTAAGGAGTGGGGTGGAGTGTTGTATGTTGGGAGTCAGTGGGTGGGTAGGTGATACGTGGAATTGGATGTTGGGCAGGAATTACGTAAGTGGGGAGAGGAAGGGATGGAGTGCGATAGGTGGAGGGAGTGAGGGTGGGAGTTCGGTAGATAGAGTGGCTAGTAGTGTGGTTGCTGGAAAGAGAGACGGAGGTTGGGATAGTAACATAGTAAATAATATGTAAATGTAGCGTGATCAATGTTAAATTAACCTTTAGAAGTAACACTTTGTTCAATATTACCTGTCTAGACCCTGGAAGACGTTTTAAATACCGAAAATTGTCACATGCTCACGTGGAATAATCTATCTATATTGTACTATTCACTCTTATCGTAATAAGACAATACTCAAATAAAAAATCAAAGAATCTACTTCGCTGATTTTCAATTATGTACAAGGATTCCCACAGAACCTAGATTTGTATTAAGGATTGTTTACAATGAGTGGGACTAATTTTGAGAGCTGCATGGTCAATGAAACGGGGAGCCGAAGTTTTGAAAGATTACTTTTGAGGAGTCCTAAAATTGTTTTTGGTTACTTTGACTATGACTTTTAATCTATTGGTGGAGAGATTTGAGACAAGGCATCTCTATGAAAATAATGTGGCCATTATTGCCTCATCAAGGTGGGATAATCATAGCAAAATAAATAGTTTTTTCCTTTTGCAAAGGTTGCCATAGTATGATGAAAAGTTACAGTGGAATGCTTTGTGTGCAAATCACCTGCCTTGCACTTGAAGATTGTCTTGTTTCTTGTTGTTGTCAATTATGTCTCGAAGTGAAACATTTAAGGGCATTGTGGATTCAATTGGGTGCCATCAGAGAAAATGAGTGGTTATTGAAAATTAGTGGTTATTGAAAATTGGTGGTTATTGAAAATTAGTGGTTATTGAAAATTAGTAGGCAGAATTTATATAAGGAGCTGCATCAAAGCGGTGGATATATAGATTCTGTACTGTATTGAAACCTCATATTTAAAAAACATTAATGAAAAAACATTTCAGCCATCATTTATTATTAATGTCTAAAAAGTGGCCCCTGACAGGGTCGCCCACGCCAGCGATAGATCTAATTATTATTCACGCGAAGATATGTACCTGTGACCGAAAACAACGCGGCAAAAATGCATTGGAGTTATGTAGGAGAAACGGTTTAGTTAATACCAACACCTCGTTTTAACAGTACATACGATTTAGGCACATAAGGCAAACGAGTAATGACAATTAAAATAGAAAATCGTAAAACAAAAATTGCAAACAGCTTCGTCAATTCTAACAGTTTCCTTAGTGCTAAATCAGACTCATACCTCAGCTTAGTAGCGATGAATTACGATATTAGATACAAAAATCGAAGGAATATAGAGAGAGTATAAAAACTATAGGTAGAGATAAAAAGGAAGAATACCGAGAGTTTGTCGGGTAATAAGCGAGGGATAAAAAATAATCATGGGTGAGCTGGGTGGCGGATACTTGATCAATGGAAAGATACCGCGAAATAAATCTTCAAATTAGCAGTATTAGACAAACGGTGGAAACCGGAGGTATTGGTTTATCGTTATGTATGGTAAGCCCTTAAATATTACTATCACCAGTGAAACTTCGTGATTAGAGCAAGTCAACAATAATGCATTCCATCACCTGGGTCCTAATAAGGGTGGGAGAAAAGAGAAGTGTTTAAACAAAGGCGGAACCACTTGATCGGCCATATCCTAAGATATGATTGCCTGATGAAGAAAATCTTAAGAGGGAAAAAAGAACTAAAAATGGAAAAGAAGGGCCTTGTATAAGATAAGTGATGATGGGTGTGAAAGAGAATAATTACGTTAATAAGAAGAGACTAGCTGATAGGTGAATCAAGTATGCCTCGAACAAATCAAAGGATTGGCGACTCTTAATGACGATGATAGATGAATGGCGAAGATAGAAATAGATCGACCGAGGAATGAACGAATAAGTCGAGAAGAGTTTAAGATAAGAGAACTCTGATGAAAACTTGGAGGGAAGACAGGGCAACCTCATTGGTCACGTTTTGGGACATGATTGCGGTCATCAAGAGAAAAGCGAGTTGGAAGAATGGCAAAGGTATGTAGGTTTTGAGTTTCCAGTTTTCTGCGTCGTTCCAATGTTTGGAATATAACGTTTCGCACCCATTGAAGGATACATCATCAGATCTATGATCCGTGCGGTTGCAAAGTGCGAATGAGATCGGCTGGGATATTTATAGTGTCTTCAGGGTGGCCTCCTGTCATGGCAGAAGTACCCGCTTAAGAAGTTCCCTTCTGAGGTCCTTTGGCTCTGTTTTTTCTTATGTTATCGAGAAGGCGCTTTTTGTATCCATTGTTAATGAGTGCTGATAATAAATGCTTCTTCTCTGTTTTAAGCGATTTCTCATCCGAAATAGCCTCTGCTCTATGCATGAGAGTCTTATCAGGGAAGTTTTTATCCGCGAATGATGGTGGGAAGAAGCCTGCAAATATCTGTGTGCGTCTTTTTTCTGTAGACACTATGTTATACTGATCCATCGGTGTTCTTGGATACTAGGACATCCAGAAAGGGAAGTCATCCATCATTCTTATTTTCCATCGTAAACGTTATAACCTGATGTTGGGCATTTAGATGTTGAAGAAGTTCTCCCAGTTGTCCTCTCCCAAATGGCCTAATGACGAACGTGTCATCAATGTGTTGTAGCGATAGACGTGGCTTATTTTGATGTGATGCAATGGCTCTCTTCTCAAGATCTTCCGTAAATATATTTTCCACTATAGGTGAAAGGAGGGAACCCATGGCAGCGCCATCAGTTTGTTCGAAATATTCGTCATTCCAGCGGAAGAAGGAGTTTTGTAGGCAGAACTCGATGATATCGATGTATACCTTTGGTAGCCATTCTTCCGGAAAATTCCGTTTTATGTCCAAGGTTTCATTGACCAGAACATTGGTGAATGTGGATACTTCATCGAAGCTTATCATCAAATCATTTGGTCCTAGCTTGATATCTTTAATTATGTTAATGAAGTGAGAAGAGTTCTTCACGAAGGATTCCGTCTCTACAGTGAAGGGTTGAAGAGCTTTGGCCATGTATCTCGCTATTATGTAAGTTGGCGTGTCACTACTATTGAAGATTAGGCGCAGAGAAATGTCTTCTTTATAAATTTTTGGCAGTTTATATAGTCTTGGTGGTTTTGGTGAGGCTAGTATAGGTTGCCTTTGTTCTTTTGCAGTGAAAGATGACCGCTTTAGAAGTGCCCTTTTCAATTGTACTACATTGGCTATAGGGTCTCCATTGATCCTACATCGATTTAGTATCCTGCAATGGGTACGAAACGTTATCTTCCAAACATTGTAACAACGCAGCAGAGAAACCCGGAAACTCAAAACCTACAATCATATCGCTGCGAAGGCCTTCAGCAGAAAAAAATGGCAAAGGTACGTTTGAAATATTAAAGGAATGAAATATATTGATCAAGTACAAAACGATGCATAAGAAAAGACTTTAGCATATATGAATAGGTTCGACAATAGGAAAAAACATGCTTTAACGTCATCCTATGGCTTGTAAATATGATGCCAGAGACAGAGAGAGACCTATTAGTATAGATAAGAAATTGATGCGCCACCCGGAGGTCAATTAAATAAAACTACGGTTATGGCATGCAGCAAAGGAGGCGAAAGAAGAACAAAGACAAAACCCGGAAACTAACAGATAGAAGTGATGAAAGTTATCTTGGAAGCAGAATAAACAGCAATGGACCAAGAAAAATGTAGAATATACCCAGTGAGAGGAAAGAGAATAGTTCTAGACAAAGAAGAATCTGCTTACTGCTAAAAATAGCCTTTGAAGCAAGGAAGCACATCATTGGAACTTGAATCTTAAGTAATCATTCTTTTGGTCGTTAGGCATTGACGAAAACAGTAGAAGACCCATTGAAGCATTTTAAATGTTGAGTCAAGGAAGAATAGTAAACATAGATAAACGATTGAAATATAAATTGGTTCAAAAATATGGGAGGATGAAGTCAGGTGAAAACTCTATAAAAAGGCTGGAGAACTATATGGTGAGACAAGCTGTTTTGTTTAGAAGTCACCGAGTAAAATGTGAATCAGAAAAAAAGGCAAATGAAAACATAATGATATATATGGAAGATACATCTTGTACATTGAATGATGTAAAAAATATCTATGAGCACGATAGGGGATAAAAAAATGGAGGAGAGCTGCGTCACACCAATCTCAGACTTGATGACTTATGTTGATGATGAGTTTTGCTATGTAACGCTATTTGTTAGAGACGAAGATAGACTTGAAGCAATAAACGAAACAAATATCCGCTCTCATTGGTTACATTTCTCAAATTCATTAATGATCAGATAACTTAAACAAAGAATAAACGCAGAGTCCATATTTAAAAAAATGTAGGCAAACGTTAAAATTCTTTGGAATGGTTGTTCAATTAAACTAAGGTATAGAAATAGCTCTGGACATGTAGGCAAATCATTTTGCGACTGATGCTGGACTAAAACTTGAACTAAAACTTTTAATTTCTTCAAATATTTTTTTTTTGTATTCCCCCATAATAGTGGGTATTTTATATCCACCTAAATCCGCCTTAATCGGCAGGTCACAATGCATAAAAATTGCTCTTTGCCACAGTCAGTAGCAAGAGTACCAAGCCAACCCACACTGAAGCCCATATATTTCCCATATATAGGGCTTTAGTGTGGGAAGTGTCCTTTCAACCCTCTTTTCTCCGCCCAAAATTCGATGCTGTGCCGAATTAGGATGAGTTCAGCTTCCTCTGCCAGTGGTAGCCATTTTAATGGTTTCTGTGTAGATGCTCAGCGGAATGGAACAGGGAATGGAATGTCTGACATGAGACGGTTGCTCGTTGGGGATTCGAGCCGTTACACGCCCAAGTTCGCAGTCAGCTACTGGATTTATCACGTCCGTCTCTCGGAATCTAGCTTCCTTCGTTAGCGCGCTCGGTAATTCTAGGAGGCTTGAGTGCTTAGAATGTGTTAATTTTAAGCAATAAGCATGAGCGGTAAACGAGAGAAAGTTAGTCGAAAAGTAGCTGTCAAAACGCGTGAAAAAATGGACCCAATCGTGGGAGATGAGGGGTAGAGCCGCCCTCGGGGTCAAGAGAGGCACGGGAAATGGCTTATGATTATAATCCTCTTTAAAGGTGATTGTAATTAATTCGTTTTCTCAATGTACAAAATACATTCAGCCTGAATGTCCTAATCGCCGTTAAACTGTACGGATAATTCCGGGCGAAAAAAGTAAAATTTATTAGCTCAATTATTACATTCAATGTACGTAGAAGTCTCGCCTTGAAGTTCGTGCAGAGCTAATGCTCATGGAGTGAATAGGACACCTATGCAGTCCTCTTTAAAAAGGAGCTGAATAGATGAACGAAAGGGTAGTGACCGGTATTGGCAGCCAATCGGTAGCACGCCGACCTGATAACCCAAAGGTCGCGGGTTTCAATCACTTTTTGAGCAAATATTTTGTTTGTCTAAGGTTATGAACCTTATTAAACGATGCGATAAAACCCTTATAGCATATGGAATCGAAGTCCACCGCTCCTACGAGTGGCTAATAAATTTTTCTCAACCTAGGATAAAAGTTGGAGCATGTCATGTCCATTAAATTGAATTAAAGCCTCGGTAAATTCAACAACATACAAAAGTCGTGACAGGCGGACGAATCAAGTAGGAAGTAGCCAGTAGAATAGCCCAGGTGAAGAGGATATCGTACAAAAAGTAGAATATAATTACAGCTGGAAAACGAGCTTGGAAGTTAGGAGATGTTTCATGTAAAGGTCCATGTGAATTCTTTATGACAATAAAGCATAGATGAGAAAAAAAACACAGAAAGCGAGTCCTGGCGCATTTGCAATGCTGCCGTTCAAAAGAATGATGGAGATGGGACCGCGAGTCAAACGAAAGAGTTTCAAGAAGAGTAGAGTTCGGTGAAATTATTAAAAAGAAGACGGAGTGACCTAATGAGCTTTATCTTGAAGCACATGGTCTGGCGAATGGCAAATTCCACAAATACAGAGAGGTAATCCGATAGAAGAATCAAGTGGAAAGCTGGAAATGAACAGTAAAAATTGACGACCGGGTGATGCTAATCAGGTTGTCTAATGATAAAGAAATGTCTACTTTAAATACTGCAATTTTGTCATTTTATTGTTTTCTATGTCAATAGTCCCGGATTACGCGGCACAGTTCCGGATTTAGAAAGTTTGTCATGCATTCACATTTACATTTATACCTGATAATACCTTAGCGCTTGCGGGTTTGTAGCACTCATTCAATGTAAGAGTAGTGCATGGACTTGAAATAGCTATGTATGCTAATGATTTAATAGATTGTCACAGAACGATAAATTGTGCGTCGCTCATAATCGCGGGGCGGACAGAGTCAGAGAGACAGAGACAGAGCGGGACTTAAAAAGTCGTAATCGAAAAAATACTTGGCATCAGCAATGTCAGCTATCTGGTAATCTAACCCTTGGCGATAAATAATGTCTATAGTTAATTGTCGTTTTTTGGCAAAGAATTTTCAGTGAATTTGGTGTTATGTATGTGAAAAATATACCCATTGGATCTTAAAATATTAGTCTTGTTAATTTACCTTTTTATTAAATTGCTATGCCACATTATTTGTATTGATTTTCGAAAATAAATATATCTTTTTCTAATTTGACACTTAATTTCATTTCTAAATCTAATTATAGTTAAACTTTGATATTTTCATGTGTTGCAATTACTACAGCATTACATACACACATGAAATATGTTCTATGTATTTAACGGCTTTAAGTGTAGGCTAGGTGACTTAAATTTCACTCTCAGACATTTTAAAATATCTTTCGTTGACTACCTAAAAATCTAGCGCCTTTGACATTAAGGGCAGGGGATTAAATTAGACATAGGATATTTGTAATTTGGTTATGGAGAAGGTAATGGTAAGTTGAAAAGAAGACAAACGAGGAAGTGCTGGGTATGCTCGGGAAGTTAATTGAACAAATTAGGAGATGGCAGATTGGATGAAACGGGTAATAAGGTGCGAGAGTATTTTGAGGAAGGCGTTTAGGAGATGATTGCTGGATATGCGTGGTAGAAGGAGAAGATAAACAGGTGGTTTTAATAGAATGATGAGAAAGACGAAGCATGCAGAACTAAAGAATAAAACCATGTGAAATAAAATGTGAAAAATTTTACATTCTCCCTGGAATAGTACAAAACCGGTCGAATTATATGAGGCTCCTTCAAAAAGTAAGTACCGTTTAGCGATAGTTCCTTTCACCTAGTCATTGCAGTTACTGCTTTGCTACCTTCTGACCCCTTGGCTTTCAGTGGTGACACTTATGAGCGTTTAAAATGTTTTATTCATAGATGATCCCGCAGACTGTGAAAGACGGCCTATTATTCGATTTTTTAATATGAGAAACCTAAAAACCGCTGAAATTAATCGGAAGATTATTGGCATTAATGGTTAACGTGCAGTGAGTGATGGTATGATTAGGATATGGGCAAAAGTTCTACGAATGCCGAAGGAATGTGCACGATGAACCAAGAAGTGACCTCGTACTTTTGCAATGAAAATTTGGTCAAGAAACAGACGGCAAACATTCTGAGAATCGGCGTTTTATGATTTCCTTACTAGTGTAATGAATTTCGCGAAATTTCAAGATGGCTCGTTCATGATATTGTAAAATTTATTTAACTCCAAATCTCTGCTCTCCCTGGCCAATGAGCACTGTGAAAACAATGATGAGGTTTAAGAATCCATTCAGTATTTTATTATTGCTGGCAATAACATTATTTGAAGATGACATCAATAAACTAACCTACAGTTGGCCTCAACAATGGCGTAAATTATGTCGAATATAGCTTCAAGTGTGGTCATGTGAAAAATTCTAGTTAAATTATACTGGGTAAAATTTTGTATTCGAAGGTGGTACTTAATTTTTGAACGAGCCTCGTTCGTATAAAATCAAAATATATTATTTTACATCGATAAATAATTTTATAACAATAACTCGGAATGCTAAGCCAAATCATCCGGAAGGGATGGAGGATAAAGTGTTTTGCTCATATCAGACCTACTCTAGCCTTGTTCTTCAAAAGTAGCCGACCCATACCACACAAAATATAACAAACCTTCAAAGTGTAAAGGACCTGTTGGTGAAGCTGCAAAACGACAGGGGGGAGGGGAATCACAGTTACAACCAAATTATAAAAAAGCTAGTATTATTTTTGATTCAGATTCATTTACAGAGAGAAATAAATCCCTAAATTCAAGAACAAAGATGTTGTGAAATATAAAAAAAGAATGTTGCAACTCGAGAATTTTTCACAGCTAACTTTTTTAACAATGAAGATAGATCTACTAACATTTGTGTAATAGGTATCTATAAGTTAAAATACTCCTTTGGTTTTAAACGGTTATTGCTTCAAACAAATCGCTAATTAAGAGAAAAATGAAACTGTCGTCCAACGGCATGATATATTCGGTGCGAACAGACCACGAATTTGTTAATATCTTGCTTTTATGCTTGGGCGCGTGAACAGCGAAACATTGAAGTTCAATCCTGGTATTACTCAACACGAGTAAAAATTTAAAGTAATTGGAACACATAGGTCTAATTTCTCAAATCACGTTTTAAAGCACAAGAACCTCGAGTGTAAAATAAGCAACTTTGGAAGTCTTACCGTAAGGACTTCATCCAGTTTCTGCTACGGGGAACGCATAAGTGAAACTGGCAGCCGTATGGTGGAGCTGGCATTCCCGTGCGGCCCAAAGTCTCGCGCAGCTGCAGCCATCTAGCAGAGATGAGGTGAACTATCTGGTACCGCCAGGGAGAGCCGCGACAGACCGAGCGGCAGGATACGCCGAGCTTGCAGATTCTTCCAACCTAGAAGACGTGGGTAAAATGATAAATCTCATGCTTGTTTATCATTTCTGTCAGCAACTCATTCACAGATGAAGCCATAGTTATATAAATCGTATATTTCTCTAATAAATTCAAGTCATTTTATTCATTCACAACGTTAAACTAACCTAGTAATATTTCGTATTGCCCAGTCCCACCAACAGTAGGCAGAATTCTAGAAAGTTTTCGAGCATGGTCAATCAACGGAATCGTTAAACTTTGTACAACATACAACTAGAAAAAAGCAATATAATATATTCGAATTATCTAAGTATTTCTCTCAGATAATTGGACAACGCTAATTCCTTGCGGTCATCCCATGTCAGTAAAATATCATCTATGAACTCGTGTGAGATCGTGCGTGGTTTCTAAAGCTTAAGTTATGCAAATTAAATTCGGTAGAATTCATTGAACTTAAATCTTTCCTGAGGATAAAATCATAAATTAACATATGAGAATTTTATATTGGATAAGCTGTAGCTGTAAATCATCTTGAGTCAACAATCCTAAGACTGGTTTGACACAGCTCTGCACTCTGTTCTCATATCGGAAACCTCCTGATATTCACATAATTCTTTTTATATAAATTTTATATATAATATTTTATTTTACATATAATTCTTTCATAATAAAACTTTCACCATTCTTCATTACTTGTTCCATGCATCTCATTCGAAGTGTATTTTGTCCCAATTTTTTCAGGGTGCCAAAATGAATCATGGCCAAAAAGACTACTACTGCTGCGAGTTAATCGCAGCCGAAGGCTATTCGGCCACCCATGGTATGCACAATCAATATAAATCAAGACTGGAGTTGTGATTAGTTTATCGATTTCATGTAATGCCCATTGTCCGAAACTACCTGATACTAAATGCCGATTTCAATTTATCTGTGCGTTTTTATAGACAGACTTATACTTATCCGTTCCCAGGTTTCTATATATTGAATAAAAAGCAACTCAAATGTTATACCAGTGAAATGCCAACGCCTTCATTAATAAGCTTCTGAGTGTACTGATGGTTACATAATATAGTGTTTATTTTAAATTTGATAGTATTTTCTTTCTCATGGCTTTAGTTCATGAAATGATATAAATATTGTCTGGAAATAATAGAATTAAAACACCGGGTACTCTAATTGTAAGCCCATGGTTTAATAAGACAAATATTGGTAATTTGTGCAAATTATCCAAAATTTAATTGTGATTACGGGTTGGAAAAATGTTGTCAATAATACCGAGATATTGACGCCATGTCCTCCCAAAGGTCAAAGACAGTATTTTTTTGGAATCCGTGACCATTATGAGTCATGGTGTGTGTGACCCCGCAGCCAGCATTTTTAGCTTTCGTTACATCATTCTATCTGTGCTAAATTCGGCTTCTTTTGCCTGAAGTTTTTCAGAGGGCCGATAATAATTGATCACGCTCGGTGTCCAGGTATTTAGATATTATAACACTTACGCCTTGGCTAATATTTCCACAAGGGATAAGTGCAGTATGTATGCATTAAATATGGATGAATGTCGCCATTGGGGAATTTAAGATTTAAAATCAGATCAGATTATACCTCAGACACCATCTTTGATGCAAAAAGTGGTTGAAAACTCACCATTGGGTAAATCAGCTGAGGCTTGGACGATTGAATTTATTCCTTCGAAGCCTCATCTCCCAAAAAGGCAGCAATGTTCTCTCTCATCCCAATATTGGTTTATCAGCTAGCACCGGAGAGCATGCTCTGCTTTCATTTTGTCCACTCCACCCTTACGCCTGGCAAAGTCGTAGAAATTCATTTTTGGTCCAAAGCTTTGCTTTACTCCGTCTGTTGATACCTTTGTCGGTGGTAATCGCTTCACGTAGAATATTTCGTCCCAAGAGTAGAGACCCAACATCTTTGATTCCACTGCTTAAAGCTGAAACGAGAAAGATCAAATTAAAATGTAAAATTCAATGTGCCTAAATATTTGATACCATTAAAATACATGTTATCCTTACGAGAATGTTGTAGCAGTAAGACTCTATTGAGGATATTTTTCCAATAATATTTTTTCTCTTCCAAACTCCACCTCACTCTCATTGTTAATAATTAAAAATTTTCTTCTATAAAGAGCTCCCTTAACTTTTTGCCATATATTATTTTTAGAAAGTAGCGTTATGCATAGCCGAGCGAACTATATTCAGTGTGAAGTAACTATTAATGAACGGGGGAAGTGAGCCTAAGGTAAATATTAACTAAGAGTAGTCACAATATAGGTGTACATGATTTACATTCTGACTAGAGTTTGCTCAAAAACCAATTGCGTTTACGTAGGGTATGAAGAGAATACAGGAATTCGGAATGGATAGCTTATAGAACAATAGAGTAGGAAAGCAAAAATAATATTGAATGTGAATTGCACATCAAAAAAAAGTGAATAATAAACTCGTATAAGAGACAAAAAGGCCAGAGGAAGCGTCATGGAATGACAATAGAAAAATAACATCTACAAGGAGTATTTATAAATTCACACCACGATAAAGTAAATATTGCCCGGCAAAATGAAAGGGAAAGCAGTATCATCCTTTCAGAATAATGTAAGGAAATGATTATAGGATCCAAGAGAGATTCTAAGAGGTGGGACAAATATGATAACATGCCGATTTCAATTATAAATTTGACATAAACAAACGTAGTTTGGACAAAGGAATGCTCGATAGTAAAGTTGAGTAGCAGCAGAATATGTATACAGTAAATGCGGAAAGAATTTTAGCAGATTTGAGAAAAAGAGAATCCAGGAAAAGGGAAAAATGAACACTAAGTCAATGGTTTGATCTCTATTCTCAAAAAGAAAGTAGGAGTTTGTGAACACTAGAGGAGTATTTATTAGTTATGTCACGCTGCAAAGATCGTCCTTAGAATAGTTAAATAAAGGCTGAAAATGAGGACCAACGAGTTCATCGAGGAGAATCAATTTGGACTCTGTATGGCGACGCTAAATGGTATCACCACTGAACTGATGAGAATATTAATGAAAAGGAATATCGAGTATGATCAGGATGTTTTAGTGTCCTGTTAACTTTGAGAAGGCAACTAAGAAGAGTTCATGAAGGGTCCAACAGACATAATAGTAAACTCCAGGGATAGGTTATTTTTTAAAAAGCTGCTTAAGGCTCTGGGCGGGTAGGTTGGTATATGAAAATGAGAATCTGGGCTATGATAGGGATAAAATAACGTAAAGTTGCCCTCATAGTAAGTGTTCTGAGATAATTAAGGGGAGAAAATATGGATGCATGAATGAAGCTTGGTATAATTGTTAAAAATTAGGAGAGGTGCTATTTGAATACATTGGATAATTGAAGATGACGCGTTGATAAGCCGGCCATTCAATTGAATACAATTGCTCGTAGAAACCGCACAAATACAATATGAAGGACTTGAGATGTAATTATATCACAATAAAACCAAAGATAAGAACAGATTCTGAAGGAAAAATAGAGGTGGAGATGTAAATGAAAGGAGAAAATCCTCTAGAGCAAATAGAAAAGAAAATTTTTAAAGGAAATTAAGAGAAGGTGGAATAGCTGTATGGATAAAAAAAATACGGTAAATGGACACTAAATGCGGCCATTGATGGTGGAATACTGAGAGTGAGAAAGAGTGACAAAGGTATTTAAAATAACATGAAAGTAAATAGAAAATGTTATTTTACGAAGACAGAAATAGCATAGGGAAGCCATATGACAAATGCAGAGTATATAATGGGTACAGTTATATGTACCTACTCCTTCAAATTGTGCTGTAACCGGTAGATAACTTACATTAATAAACAATACCTTATGCTAGAATTGCATACAGCATTTACTAAGAACAGTAGCTCAACCAAATATGCTTAGCAATTATGCATGAAATTCTCCCTCTCTATTGAAATTTAACGCCTAGCTGCATTTTTTTACCGGCTTTATTACGGCATTCTGATGGTATATGATTGAGTAGTAAGTATTGTAATTTCACTAATCAATTTTAAATAGATCACAGGTACAAAATATCGAATCCACGAAGATAAATGCACCTATGTATCAAAACGCAGAATATTGATGGGGTTAATTGAATAGTTTAGTTTTCCTATGGATGTTTATACAGTTTATATCGACACTTATGTGCTCAGCACGAGTAGTGACACTGAACACAGTTCGTGTTAAATGTCTCGGTGATATTTTTCGTTTACTAGAGAAAGACTAACGATGGGCAGATGAATAATATCAGTAGCAACTAATTCTGAGTCAGGAGACAGTATGTCACATTTTTGCCCGTCAACCACATGCGTAACTGAATTTTTTCGTTGACGGTTAAGAACATACACGCATGTGCTTAATGTGCGTTGACTCAAATGTGTTAAGGATTAAAGCTCAAAGGAATTCCGACGACAGTTGGAGATACATAGCTATCCTCACTTCTAGAGCCTTCAAAGTAATATGTCCATGTTTATATCAAAGGTTAGGTATGGGGATACCATAACACTGATTGTGAGATAAGGTCATATAGAGGAGTATAATCATCAACCATATCACCTGCGCGCTACTCTTTTGGTCTGGTCGTGAAATAAGCAAACGGCATGGATCTGTGTAAAGGCGGGCTTATCGAAAAAACTAGCGCGAAACACACAATTACTTAACGTAAAATTAACTTAACGCTTCTAGGGAGTTCATAAAACAATCGTGATATGGACGTCATCCACCCAGCAATTTAGAACTTCTAGTGAAAAATGAGCGTCTAGCACATTCCTAGTATTCACTGCCTGGCTGCTCCTGGGCTCTCTTCTCATGTATGCCGGAGAACTGTCGCATAGTCTGGAGGAAAAGAGAGTTGACTTCTATTGCATATTTTTCATTCCGTAGTGCTTTAATCACAATGCACGGCAAATATTAACAACACACTGAAGAAAGGCGCCTAAACAAACGATTACAGTACAGCGCTCTTAAGTTATTTTTACATTGATTCGAAGTCGACCAATCCGCACGTTTTTATTTTTCCGTAAAATAACAGAGGTTTCACGTTAATTTTTTCTATGAACACAACCATTACCAGTCAGGTTCTAGAATCTAACGCCAAGAGTACGCTAACGTTAATTTCACGTTATAATTTTCATTAAACTAGCCTCAAAAGAGAATTCTTCGTTTAAATGATTTATATAAGATTTCACTTTGTTTGAGACATTATTATCGTCATTTCTGTTATTTATTCGGCATATAAGTTGTTTTCTTCATCGAATATTTTGTAAAATTGGGTTCACCGACATCTAAGCTTCGTAAATCATACGGACTCTAAATAAGTCCATAGGTATGCCAAAACTTGCTCGAGTTTATAGCCGAGAGCGTCATAAAAAGAATTCGGCCACTGGTCAACTAACATTCCATCGCCTTCCCCAACGCCGGCGACGCAACTCTCTTAAACCATTTAATGGGGCACCACGTCAAAAATAAGGAAGTCGATAAGAAATAGACGCGGAGCACGGTAATTCATTTTCAATTACAGGAAGCCATTTACCGAGACACAACAAGCGCGTGACGAGTCACTCACTAATGAGGAATTTTCTGTATTGGCTGAAGGTTGGAATGCCTCAAGAAAATGTATATAATAGAGAAGTGTGCTCCTGTCTCATTTCCTCTAAAGCAGAAGTCGTAGGAGAATCATCTCCGAGATGAATACTTTCGCAGTGGTATCTCTATTCATTGGATGCTTCGCATCGATTGCATACGGTATACCCGACTTAAGAACATAAGGCGATTACCTAACATATTCATGTTGATCATTTGCTTCTTCAGAGATACTTACTTACCAAATTCCCTCTTTTTTGACAGCTAATAATTGGCCAACCCTGAAAGGTAAGTACACAAAACATATTCGTGTTAAATATGGCGTATATTCTGTAACAGGGAGCGCTAAATGAGAATGTTACAATTTTTTTCAAACGACTGCTTCCACGATGATGATATATTTAATAAAGAGTTTAAATAGAGTAAACAGTTAACGCTTATTCCTCCGCTGACATCAATCATTTTTACTCAGCAAAGTGGGGCAATATCCCCCTGTTGACATCAAGTTACTTCGACCTCATCAAAGGGGAGAATTTGGACACGAGTAAATGGGAGCTGGCAAAAGACAAAGGATGGGATCTACAAGCCTTATGGAATGCAAAGGCATACTGCTTCAAAGGAGACCCCAGCATATGCTCACTGTACGATGTTAACGACCATGTCATTGGTATTCAAATAGGGGTGAGTAAATAAAAAAATGCACATAAATTCCTATGCATCTATAAATATTACTAAGGAGACTATAAACCCCTTACCGCCTACGGCGGCCCATTCCCCATTAATATGTATACCAGTATTTGGTGACATTTTTCTTATGGCCCTTTTCCCCGATTCATTATTTATATCTTTCCCATGCATTATTATGAGTTAACTTTAATTATGCCTCTGGTCTTCGTTATGAAAGCTTTTCAAATTGGAAAATATTTATCAAATATCGGTGTATTTCACCAATAATCGTGATTTAGGACATAAAACTACATCAGCAAAAGAATTAGATTTTTAATGGCATTCCCTTTGTTGAGGTTCATTTGCAGTTTTTGTCGGTTAATAAATAATTCTTTAGCTTTCGAAAATTAAATAACAGTGAGATGAGATGATAACTGAAAAGCCGATGTAACCACGTATTTTACGGTTAAATGTAGCGTAGAGTTGTGCCTGGACTATCAGGTGAATAAAAAGATATACTCTACGGGCTGAAGTTATATAATAATTTACCAATAAAATACATTTTGAAATGTGCCTAACTTTCGTAAAATATTACGGCAGAGATGACGCCATAGCCATATTACGCCAGAGCAACCAAGTAATTTATCAGCTCGTAAAAACATTTTAAGTGTGATATATTTAAACGACGCAGTTTCTGTAAATGGCAAGTTTATTGACTTGAAAATTCTACAGGTGTGATTAATTTTAAACTTTCTTTCATTTCACAGCTTCCAGTTTTCTCCTCAGACGCATTTGGAAGTCCCATACGTTTGAACGAAAAGAAGTATGCAAGGAAAATCAACAGATTAGGCTGGGATATTTACGCCATAACACTATTTTTTGTAGATCCGAGTAAGTAATACCAAGAAAAGATAACATCCAATAGAGCATTAAAACCATGATTTACAGTTTCATTCCTAACTAAATTCGTAAAGCATCTCTTAATTTTCCTATTACCAACATTTACTAATCTTCAAGAATTTTTGAGTTGCTATGAAAGAGTAAATTAACATAAAAATTTAGCTGGATATCCTCTCTCTTTTTTCTTCCCTTTCCTTGAATAACCTCTGCTGTATTTTCCTCGTCTTACGGGGATAAAGAAACGTAAACATTATTATTTCGTTTTCTGATCAATATTCAGTATTGCGTCAAATGATTGGCGGCATATTTGTATGTTAATGCGGCCATTGAAGTCGAAAAGGGAACCGAGCGAATAATATCTAGAAGTATGATTTTACACTTCAAGCAGTCAGTGATAAGAAACATAATAGCACTACGTTATCGCCGGGTCTAAATGTAGAAATCAAGATTTATCGACTTCATTCTGTCCAAAATATTAAAACTCCAGCAGAAATAACTTAGTCGATGAATTACTGGAAATAAAAGTATGCAGATTTCACCAGCAAGTGTTATAGATCGCGTGAGTACACAATATTTATCCCATGATAAGTTTTGTACAGCAATAAATCGCTCTTTTAACAAATAGCAAACATGTAGCATAAGGTACACCAGTAATCAACAACCGAGATAGAAAAACGTGAAGTTCGTTCAAAATGACTTGCCAGAATTAATGTTGTAATTTCAGTCTGCTAACAAGCAAATTAGAAATTAAGAGTAGTACATATTGCAATGCATAATGCCACAAACAATACGCTCTATCGTGGGGAAACACATCTGGTGACGTCATCTATAACAAGAATACTTGGAAAATGTAATGAGAAAACAAAGAGGCGGTGAGTTCACCAGTTTGATCACTAACAGAATACGCATCTAGTATACGGGACTCAAATCAGGAAGGATTGATTTCAGCAGTAGATAATATGCAATGAAGATCAGCTAGCCTTCCTAAAGACACTGTGATAGTTTTAGCTGCGCATTAAAATAAATGGAAGAATTATGTTAGGAATCACAAATGGATGTAAAATCTAAAGACCTGGAGGACCTTTAGATCTGGAATATAAACTAAAAGCAAAAACAATTCGTAAAGATCCTTCAAAACCCAAGGTTCTAATAATAGTTTAGACCAGCGGTTACCTAATTTATTCGTTTTTGCTCCCCTCAGTAGACCACTTCCAAAACCTCAACCCCAAATCCATGAATCATGCTTGTAACTTGTAAAGCTTCTTTTCATTCACAGTTAAATTTGTAGTATTATCATTACAAAATGATTGTGTCCTCGCCTATGATCTTTTTTTGTCTGCATGATCATTTGAAGTTCAAACGCATGAGTGTAATTGTTCCTTGTATCTTCTTTCATATTTGGCACGTTAAGTAGGTTATTGTTTTTTATTGTAGCCTTTTTTATTTAATTGTTTTTACTGTAGCCTCTTTGTTTTATATTTGTCCAAAACCTGTCCGCCTTATATGTGGTTGGAGATAGGAAGCTGTACTGCATATGAATTTGTCGGGTTTCCTTGGTAATTTAATTTATCCCAGTGAAATCGATAGTGCACTCACTATTAGTATGAATGTTTACTGTTAGGTAATGCACATTGATTCAAATATTAGTTCTTCCCTCGCCCAACGCATGACCATTGCAATATGAAGATGTGTCACACCAAAATTCCTACACTAAAATAACGCCTCTTTACATGAAAGTAAGTTTGCACACATCAGAATGTGCAAAAAAAATAGTTCATGTATTTCGTGTATGCTTAGTGATAACTCACCCCCTTTCATTCACCCTAGAGGTGACTTGAAGGGTAGTCAATTGGAAGTATGCATGCCTGGTGTTGAGTCAACTCACACTAACTGCCCTGTGGTGACGTTCATGGTACATGCAATGTAGATGATGATGCTTACAAATTTTCCTTTTCTTTGTTTCTGTTTCCAATCAACCATATTTTGAATCCTGCTTTGGCTTGATTACTATTTTTCTCTTTTCAGCGACCGACCTATTCTCGAGTGGCAGGAAGGAGTGGACGGGTAACGTGGGCGATGGCCTGTGGCTAGTTGATTGGAATGGTGACGACTACTCATTTTCAAAGATTCCGACAAGTCTGGATGAAATGACTGCTGCTGGATATTCAAGGCACAGCTGCATCGCGGGAATGGGTGAGCAACATTCCAAATTGAAGCTTAATTCTGAAACTCTTGCGAACCAAGCCCGAACCTTAACGGAGTTACCCGCGTGACTTCCGCCGAAAAATCTACAGGGGAAGAAGATGCCTTAATAGACTGGCTAAAGCAGCAGACTGAACATAAAACTGTTCCAAATTCGAGTACCTACTGGTGAAAGTGAACGAATTTTTTACGCGAAATTTTTTTCTTCAGAAATACTTATTTAAAAAGATTAATAGAAGAATAGTCAGTATCTCGATTTCATATTCCATTCAACGCTAGATAAATTTCAGTGTTTAGCATAAATTCCAATAACTACGCCAATGACAAGTTTTGGCTTTAAGTAATGAAACCCTAATATGTTGTCTCAGAATTTCTTTATTCATTCCGCAAGAAACTGCGTTCCTTAAAATTCTTGATAAAATACAGCGGAGAAAACGCTTCTCGAATATAATGTGATTTTCGTATAGTTTTTATATATATCGAAAAATCAAAATCAATACATCTTTTAATACGCGAAATCTATTGAACATTTTAATAATTTAAAGGAAAACTGCAAAGATAATAAATGGCTCATTTAGAGAGTGAGAGATGTGGAGAATTAGAATGAACTGGGAAATAAATGAATCATTAGAAGGGGAGGATCAAGTTAGATTCGCTAAGTCATGGCATTTGGCATGGCTGAAACAATTGGAGAGAATGGAGGAGAGTAAATTGTCCAGAATAATCCTTAACAACGAGGTGGTAGGGACAAAAATTACTATTTCTCATCACACTCATAAAATATATGACACTATACGAGTCAATGCCTTCAAAATTTTAGAATTGTTCTTTTTTTGTGCAATTGCTTAAAGCCGCAGGTACTATTGGAATAAATTTCTAATACTTACCCCATCTCGTGTAAATTCCAATATAGAGTGGGATAGCTGGCAGTCAAGTATTGTGCATGCCATTTCACCGGCCGTAATAAGGTAGTAAGTGTTTGCGAATACGATTCCTTTTTGTATGTACATACGTATAGTAGGGATAGATTTTCATAAGTACCATAATTTCCCTAAATTAATGTTCCTACTCATTTTTCTCTCTAAGGTACTCACTACTTCAAGAACTTGGACTACAGCACATCCTGCTCCAACCTTTACCCCATCTTTGTTACATTTGACGACGATAAACCCATTGGATTTGGACTCCAGACATTAGGATACCCTCTATTCAACAAATTTTCCAGGTGGAATGAGTTCTCGATTGGATATCCGGCAAGTAACATGAGATCTTACTGATGATGCTAATATTTCAAGTAGAGTTTTTTATTGATTTTAATAGGGAATAATATTTAAGAAAAAGGAGCGTATTGTATTTATCTTCATATATTTATCCATTTTTAATGAACAAAATCCACGTTTTAATATTTCACAGGAATTAGCGAAGCAAACACCTACATGCCTGAGGTTGAGTTCACTATACCCTGGAGTGGTTGTGACGCATTTTTACTTCATTCCAGAGCCTTCTTTACTTAAGTGCAGCGAGTGATGACAGACGCATCACAATCAAGGAAAACTGATGCTCGCTAAAGTGTGCTCATACTTTTTGTAACAATGCATGGAACTAAGCTCGTATTCAAATTGAATATTGACAGTGTAATAAATTAATTTTTTTATCTCTACTTTTATTTTTATGACCTTTAGTATCTTCATACTAAATAACTTTTCATATTTTTAAAACCCACTAATTTTTCAACCAATATTCCGACCTCACGGAAAAATGGTACTGATAGTAATGGACAATATAATAGCAATGAAGATACTGTCAAACGTAAAATTAATTGCATTCATAAAAGAATTATAGTAAGTATGATTGCGCCCAAAGATAACTGCCACAAAATTAGAATATTCGCACAAAGATTATAAAGCACAAAGCTAAAATACATACGTAAAAGAAGAAACCGAATTTCTCGTTTTCCCTGCGTACTTTTGAGCAAAATTATAAAATAAAAAAGTGTTACAATTGAGTCCTACATTAAACTCCAAAATTGGTATATGTTGAATTTAAGTACAACTGATACCCTATTTGAAAGCTAATTTGTTCAAAGCTTGTTTGTGTTCACGCGGAGGATGTGAGAAAATGATTGTCACGACATGACTGACTCATAACACCTCACTGATTATCGGACTCAAAAATCACCCGCTCCTATCTATTAACCTTTGTACTCTATGTTCCTATACCCAATGTAATAAACCTTATTTAAATAAAAATATTCCATACCTATGCAGTGTTATTCGTAAATATAGTGTGAAGACGACAGCAGCAAAGAAGTAAATGGAGGCACTCTAAATGTGGTTCTAGAAAGTTAATATGGAGACAAAATGGATTGACCGAGTGACTAACGAAGAAGTTCTAAGTAGAGTGGGAAAAAAGGGAAGTCTTAAGAAGAAAACCTTTTGAAGAAGGCGGGACAAATAATCGGCCAAATCATGAGGATTGATGGCCTGATGAAGGCAATCGTCGAAGGACTGGTGAACGTTAACAATGGCAATGGAAAGCCTTATGTGAGACATGTAGAATTTTCGATGAAGGATGTGAAACAGAGGAAAAACGTAAATATGAAGAGAGTAGCTGGCTGGAGATTCGAGTTAAGAGCTGCGTCAATCAATCCAATGATTGTTGACTGCTGATGATCATATCAGAGTGAAAATGGTTCATTCACAATCTTGTGTCTAATTAAAAGTTTTTAGCGGCATAATAAAAGGATCACGGGCCAAAATTCGATTTTGATCTCATCCTCTCATACTGAATGTAGTTGGCGGTTGAATCGCGCTTGTGTCGCACAGTGGGCTGAAATCGAAAATATTGACCAAAATTCGAAATTTGACTTCTAAATTGAGACCCCTTAGTGTGACCGTTCGAGTTTACCACATCCACATGTTTACATGCTACAAAGAACTTATTTTTTTTTAATTTTTGAGCATTTTTTAGATCAGCAGAGCCCGTTAAAGTTAACAAAAAATTGTCAAAATCCTACGAAGCAGGTTTTTCGTGAAATCTCGTGTATTCTCTTTGCTCGTACGGCCACCTGAAAGCAATTATGCTTATTTTAAAAGTATTAGTGATATGTAGGAACCTTTTTAAAAGAAAGTGCGCGGTCTTTTTAGTATTTAAATTAATTTTTGTTGATAATTATTAAACGATTAAAATACACTTTTTTTAACCTGATTTTCATATAATGTTAACAAAAACGTAAGGAACGACACATAACCACACTGAGATACTTATGCCACATAAAGTGCAACATATCTACAACATGTTTATAAAAAAACCTTGCCCCAACCTGCCTCCATGCCGTTTTAAGATTAAATATGTACTATGAGGCGGGTCAACCGTCCGTCGCCAAAGTTAGCGCAATGAATATTTTTATTTTGTTACTACTAACCTGTACTCAGAATTTTATTCCTTTCTCTATAGTTTTGGATCTAAGACCAAAGATATTGCTAAAATATGTTAGTACAGTAAGAATCACGAAGAATAGAAAACAAATATTAGAGAGCAAGAATATACAGAGTTCTCTAATCTCCTTGGTAAGAATCTTCGCGGCTCCTGGCTGGGCATTTAACAACCTCATGGAGTAGGCATATGAAATAGCAGCATGTTCTTTTGTATTCAACGAAATGTAGATCCTTCCCTGCAGCGGTTACTTCATCCTTCCAAAAAGACAAGCCACTTTACTCATGAGTGAGCGTGGTCATACCCGGGCCGACCGAGGTAATCCTCCGAGACTTTGCGACGTTCCTCCAGCCTTTTGTCTCTGGTAAGATCCCTCACCTGCACTCAAGTTTTAGTTCCCTGAACAGCAAATTGCTTCATAAGAAGATATTTAAAACTCCAAAAGTTTTCTAAAGATGCCACTAATTAGTTTATCACCCCTTAACAAGCAAATCTGTTTATGTGCCCCAGAGCATTGTTTCTCAGACACGTGTGTGTCCGGGTTCGCCAAAATAATTCGGGGGTTTTTCCGAAATTGTGCATTTCCCATTGGTTTCATAAATTTCTCTCCCACTCGTTTTCGCGGAGCGATTCAGTCTTATTTTGCTGCTGTGATTGGAAGAACTCAATTGTTTTCGGCTCATTGACATGGAAACGAGGAGTTGTTACGGAATTATCCATCTATCATGAGAGTGCTAGAGAACAAATAGAGCGTGCTCCAGAGCTACATTGGTTTTCCGATCTCGAAGTTGTCTTGTCGCACAATAAAAGAGATTTTACAATTATCTTTTACTTGATCATCCCGAGTTTTTTATGTTGGTTTAGATTCATTAAACCTTAAAAAAGGAGAAGATGAACCCTGAAAAAAATTCCTCACAAAGAAATACATGACATTATGCTGACAGTTGTGGAACAGGATGTTCAGTCAAAGAAGTCAGCTGCGCTACAATATCTGTGCGAAAAAATTTAAGATGGCAATAGATTCCAATGAATAGTGTTGTCGCAGTTCATTGATAAATATTTTTGCAGTACTGAAAGAGCTGGAAGATTCTCGGAGGAATCTCGGGAATCCAGGCAAAAGGAAAATAAAAGGTTTAGGGAGCATCAGTCGAGGAATATGTCTTGGAAAGAAGAATTCTAATTTTCCAAAGATTGCTACGAAGTTCGGAGCCACTATTTTCAGCAAGAGAAATACTGTAAAACGAACGGAGAATGTCCAAGGAGGTACGGAATCTTCTTCCATCAGATGGGTCAACAGATTCAGAGGACAATGATTATGTAGACTCGGACTCAGACTAAGAGATTTTGTGAGGTAAAAACTGATGAATTTTATAGATAGAGTATTCTTAAAATATCTTTCTGTCTTAGTATTCCGAGTTGAATCACAATTCATCCCATCGCTCACATATTAAAGTAATTCTTATGTTAGTTTTGTTTCCATCTATACCAAAAACTACAGTTATTAGGTTTTGGTATCGATGTTTGTATTGATACTCGATAAGGTAAGCAGTGTGCGTCATACATCGATATCCGATAGTGAATGATAGTTCTTTTTAGATGTTTGAAATATTCTCCTTCAAGGAAAAGAAATTTTAGTTAATTTTAGCATGATTGCTAGCGAAGTGGATTTCATGGTTTCCGCCATTTTCTCTTAAAGTGGTCCGTGACTAATCTATGGACTCAAAACATTGGATTTAAGTTTGAGACCTAACTAGCGTAATATTGTGAAAGTTTCATTGCTCTAGTTTAAAAAACAAAGGATATAGGTATGAATTTTTGCTAGTTTTATTTCAATTTCAGCCCACTGTGCGTTGTGCCTCGTTTCGAGGCCATCAGCACCACTACGTCAGAGGTGCAGCAACAGTCAGCCACTCGTCCAACTATTTTAAGGGGACCCTCCACTCGACGGTCAAGCGTAAGACTCCGATAACCAACCTCCTAGTTATGAGTTTTTTAGCTGTGAAAAACAGAACAGAAAAGGAACAGGAAACCCGTAAGAAGTGACCTCCCGAGTGAGACTCAGTTAACTAATCTCACGAGATACGAGTAAGGTCATTTAATTTCTTCAGAGAAGAGTAAAGTGATAATACCCTAGCTTAATACCAATTCCCTAGCCACCACACCAACCATAAATCAGTGTCGAGTTAACTTCTAACTATGGCTCGAAAAAGCATCGCCCGCGATAAATTGTCCAATAACAAGAAAGATGCTGGTTTTAACGTTCTTTCTGGAGGAACAAACATGAAACTGCGTAAAAAAAACGTCAGCTGAAAAGAGACCGTCAAATTAAGAAAATAGAATTTAAAGCCGTTTAAATATAGAAGAAACTAAGTATTTTTTACAAGTACCGACCGCACCTCATTAGCACGTAGATGATTATTTAACTGTGAAGTACCGCGCAATATTTTTAATAGCTACCATTCACTTAAGGCTGAAACCTTATAAATGTGTTTGGCAGAAAATAAAGATAGTTTTGTAACCCCTAGGCATCCTTAAATTATTTACTTTAAATAATTCTCTCGTATGCATCCAGAGAAGCGATTGGAATTTTATTTTTCATCTCATAAAAATACTGCTTCACCTAAATATATTCACAGCCAACTAAAAATCCATGTGCCATGACACATGACCTGCTACGAGGCGAATAAATCAGTCGGTAATTGAGTTGCCATTCACGTTAAGTCGTGTCAGACTATACGATAAACGGACCGGCAAGGGATTAGTGTTTCAGTGTTTTCCAAAGGGAGGCTGTTGAATAACCATTCGTCTTTATTTAATATTTGATTGAAATTTATCTTAAAATCATACAATCTTGAAAATCTCCAATTTCAAGAGCATTGATCTTGATCAAGATCTTGAAGTTGGGGAAGATACCGGACATAAACTGTTAGAAGACAGAAGGCTGAAAAATTAGTGACGTAGAGGACGGCAAATAGTAGTGGCTAAGTATAACTCACGAAAGCACACAGTAACCGTATGCGGTAATGTGTGGTGAACCGCCTACACCAGATGTTCTATTCCCGAAAAAATATCGGGAAATTTATTGCCAAGGTGGTCTTACCCATTAACTTAATAGCTCCGGTCATGGCTGAAAACGGTGACCAAGACGCGGAATTTCCTGCGCTAGTATCATATTTCCCTGATAACACCTTATCAGTTTTCAGACTTATGTAGTCCGTAAATACCCCATTTTACTCTCCTGTCCGCCTCGAGCACCTTTTCGAATCCACGAGCCACCAGAGAACACAATGGGTGAAGGGAAGGAAATAGTAAGGCATTTCTAAATGGGCTGAATCCCAGTATGTTTTTCTTTTGCTGTGCCTCTTGTTGTTTCAATTGAAGGTAGTATTTGAACTGGAAAGTAAAATCAGTCGAGCCCCCAAGAGGATGCACTTTTTAGGGGAAAAGAGTGGAGTAGCTGCGACACCTCGGGATAATAATGTGGTGGTTTCCCCTTGCCGTCCACATCGCAGTACAACATCTTTACAGTAAATGTTACCACGTATGTAGTGAAATGAGTGTCGTTGTACCGACCACTGTGGTCTCCACTTGCACTCATGTGAAGAAGAGCTCTCCCTCTCCTACGTTAATTTGAAGAGTTTGGCCGATAGAAGAATCGAGTGGAGGGCTGCGTCAAACCAATCCTAGGATTGTTGACCGATGATGATAACTCTTTGGGGAGGGAGGCTCGGTTTTGATGAGGATTGGTGGTCTACCTATACTTTTTAGAAAAGAAATTTTGCTAGAACTGGAACGTTCAGTTGAATCTTTCCCTTTTCCGGTCATGATAAGGATGTCATGTTTTTGTGTTATATAATTGTATAGTTCTGCAAGGTTACCTTTAAATTTTTTCAAGGATTATTTTCAGCCAATGTAGTTAGTGAATAAATATTTCTTCACTACGTCTACGTAGTGGCATCAATTTGCCCGTGCACAGTCTGCAGGGCCTGCAGCGTAAGCGACACGAGATTAGGAAAAGGATGTCGTCGAAAAGAGTGTACCATTTGTTCAAATATAGGTACATACTTGAGAAAGTATTTCCGTTTTTAATGCTCCTGTTATTCGAAATCCTGTTGGAATTGATATTGACTGTTTTGCGGTCAGATATGTGGTGTGCGATTATAATCATTTCCCATCCCAATTCCCCGTATCCAAAATTGTACTCCTCTATCACTGAGGCGCGAGAAGTTAAAATTGGTTAGAAAACGACCAAATCTGATGGGAGTTAAAACTTAGAAGACGTCAATCACTAGACAAGATGAAAACGGGTAGAAGGACAAGATTAGTAGTAAGACTCACCCGTGGCGGGGTCAGCGGTGGAGGGGATGAGGCATGACAAACTCGACGATAAACGGGTAAGGGAGTGTATGGAGAAATGCCCCTTTTTCCCCATACATGTCGACTCAATATCGAATCTAAAAAGGACTGTTATCTTCTCTGTAAGACTAGCCTCAATTCTGAGCCATGAGTATATTCAGATGTCACGTTCGTGTATTGAGACTTCTTCGAAGAGATTTTTTCGTGTGGAACACAAAGGCATCTTCAAATTCTCCACCGAAGTTCGAACATTCATTTTTTCAAGCTCTGATTAAAAGGCCTACCAATGGCTTCAAGGCTTCAAGCTTTCCCGTACTCTCCCCTTCCATCCATTCCCCTTACTATTGAAGGTCATGAACCATAACCACCACCACGTCATATGCTTGTGTACGAATTTGTACGAAAATAAAACCATCTACCGCTGGTGAGTGAGCCCCTACTTATTTTTAAATTTTAATCGCGGCAGCTCGGATGCAGCTCAAAGTGATCGTGATTGATATCTGGCAACCTGGTTAGATAAACCTGTGGTAATCATCAAGTCAGAACTTGCTAAACACTTGAAAAGAATGAATGTTTCTTCAAATTTCAATATGAGGTTATATATATTTGATACAGAATCGTCAGATTGTAGTTTTGGGGGAACTATATATTTGATCCTCCCCCTAATGTTACGGCTTGAAGAGTTGTTGATGATTATTATATTGAGTATACTATAATGAGGTAATTGGTTTTTTAAATTTATTTTTGTAAATTACTGTACTTTGGTGAACTTGAATGATTTATTGTACATATTTTAACAACGTAATGCTTTTCAAATTTGTATGTGACATTTTTATTTATGAACTTGATGTGCTACTTGATGCGATTCTCAGTTAAAGTGTCACCGGTAATTGTTTCATTTTGAAATGTATTGTTGTAGATAACTCTAATAAACTTGAGTGAATGTGTTGTACATATTTTAACTACTTAATGCTTTTCACACTTGTGACCTACCTACCTATGTGACATTTAACGTAAGTTACGTAGTAATATACTGTTTGTTGTATATTGAATTATTATGAAAACGTGTTGATTTCATTGTTTGTGTTTTTCGAATACAGTGAAATAAAGCTGAAATATTTGTGTTTCATTTAATCCACTGCCCGCAATAACAATGGCAGCCATATTGTTAGTCGTACATAAGATTTGCTGAAAAGTCCCTAGCTGGCGCTGCCAACTGTCCTTCTCGGGTTACAAATGGATTTGCTGGAGGAACAACTGAATAGCGCAATGACAAATACGTTTGTCTCCCCGACAAATCGTATTTGTTGGCGGAACAGTAGTAATGGTACCGTCAGCCTATGTAATTTGCCTGGAAAAGTTTGTCTCCCCGACAAATCGTATTTGTTGGCGGAACAGTAGTAATGGTACCGTCAGCCTATGTAATTTGCCTGGAAAACGAATAGAGCCCAACATACAGCATTTGCTACGGTAACAATTGGCTTTGCTGTCACTATATCAACAAACGTATTTTGCTGGGGTAGCATAGGATAGGTAACCTCAACAAATGTTTTTTCTCCGTGGTTAATTGCACGAAGAAATAGCTTTTTATAAATGACCATATGTTTGATTGGCAATCTCTATGGTGGTGTTTTTTTGGGGCGGCGTCTTTTCACATCCTCCGCTCCGACACACTTCATTCAATTCAACCCCCCTCTATCTTCCTCCCCTCCCTTACAAGGCATATATACACTGATAACCGGGGCTTTGCTGGTGTTATTCACCTTGATTATGACGGTGGCCCTTTGAATCCTTGGCCGGTGGTTTTAATAAACTATATGTATCACACCATTTCGAGTTTTTTCTTTATAATGTAATAGAATTTCCACGAAGTAAGGCCTGAAACAATCTGTTCAACTTTTTTTGCGTAACGGTGATCCTCACTACACAAGAATAATTTTCTAATATTTTTCTACCAAGAAGTACTGAAAATGACATTCTCTTGTAATATTTCCACACCATTAATAGTCATTTCAATAAATATAGTATGCAACTTTGAATTTCAAAATTATAAATAAATGTGAAAAGTAATTATCAAAACCAGAAAACACCCCCAAATCGTAATAAAACAATTTGGCTAAGTTATGAAAGACATTTAAGGTGTTGTAACGTGTAAATACAAGGCTCAAGCGGCAAAACGCGTAACTCTCAAAACAGCAGCGTCAAATGCGTCGCAAAAATTATCCAATATACAGGTGGACAGGTATCCTGTAGACAGTTCCCTCACTTTGCCAAGCAATACTTAAATGAATTTGAATAAACTGATGAATTTAAAATGCATAAGTTCATTGAGCTTATTTAGCAAGGTTAAAATGCTAACGCTCAAACTGAAAAACTCCTGCCTCACCCAGAGTTGTTTGCATTGAAAACTGAGATTGAGAAAAAAAGGTGTGTACGTATCCAACTAATATCAAAACGAATACAAAAATACGAAGGGCATAGGTAAATGCTGCAGGGCACGGATGTTCCGTAAATGTGTTAAATATCATTGAGAAACAGATTTCAGTCATAACTGAATTGAAGGATTAGATGAGTACCAGTAGCGTTGTTATCTGGTGGATAAGAAAAGGTTACCTGGTAGGATTTTGAGATGTCCTTCCAAAAAATGCTTATGGAAATTGATACACTTCGAATGAATCACAGTTTATCCCCTTTTTATCATTTTACAGTGCATAAACGGGTGTCCTGAAAATGCGTTAAATATCCTTAAAAAAAGGTTGCCTTCACATGCCCATAAAAATTGAATTTAAATGTTACCAGTGACCTGATTACGATTGATCTGAGTTCTGTTAGTTAGCTTGTGACTCTTACGACATTTCACAAAAATTTCCATTTTACAGCTTTTAATTCCCTTACCAAATCTTCCTCTTATTGACCCCATACGCAAACGGTGTATTTTAAATCAGGCCTGATTAATTTCAAATTGTCTTGAAATATACAGGGAAAATTGGTTACTTTCCTCCATCGTATTTTACGAATCGTAATCAACGGATTGCCTGACCAATATTTTACTTGATGTTTTTCCTTCACGACATCCTTCTTTGTGGTGATTTTTTCAAATTTATTTTCATTGCTCCTGCGTTCGATGTATATTAATTAACGCAGAAAATATTTAGAAGGGTGCTACTCTTATCCCAAAAACTAGACACCGCGTATTTTTCCAAAATCCATGCTGCTAGATGACTCATCAGTGATTCTTCGATTCTGAATTACCTACTTGATAGCGCCGTATCATCATCTTCAAGGATCATTGACAAAGGATAGTTAATGTTAAGGGAGGCCTTCGGCGTCCCCTACCAACGTATAATAGCGGTGTCCAAGCTAATGAGCGTCATTGAGTAGGAAGGGTTCTTAAGACAAGGGGTAACAGCATCAGTTGAATAATTTATGTGGATTAATAGAATATAAAGTATAACTCCATACAAATGAATACTAGAGGAGAAAAGAATCAAGAAAGAAAATATTCAGGAATGGGCACGTGATTGGGTCTTAAGTGTTTGATAAAAGTTGGTCAAGAAAAGAATTTGGAAATATCTATTCAATGTTATACCTATCTAAATTTGTCACAATTGACAGAAATACACGTTGAAGTAGGTTTTCATTGATTACCATAAAATTTCATAATAAAGGTGTGTGCAACATGCTTAGTTTTGTGTCGAAAAGTGACGCAAAGAGGTGCACATCACAGAGTTCTAAATTAAACTCAAGATGCTTTGAGTCATTTCATACGAGTCTGTTAATCTGCCAGCTTTTCTCTGGAATTTGTACCATAAAAAATGTCACCTTCACTAAGGGCCCTCAATTGTAGCTAGTCTACGCACTAAAAATTGTATATGGAGAGATTTTTATGGCTAAAAAATGAAGTTAAACTTGGCGCAAGCAGTTCCTCTAGATCGTTCGAGTACGCATGATTCCAGGAGATTCAATAAATGGAATGCAACGTTTAATATTTCTTTTGACGTCATCTAGAACCTAACATGTTACTGCTATAGTTTCAAACGAAATTTGGGCTCTTATGCGTATGTTGTGGTAGAGTCAAGAAATAATTTTTATCTGTTTTAGTTTCTCAGCTCTAGTCTATGAGCTTCATGTTAAGAAATTGTTTTAATATGTTAAAAAAAACCTTTTTTAGGTCTTATTCAACACCATATGATGAAAAATATAGACAATTTCTATGAATTCCATCTACTGGGTTATTTTACATTAACCCTTGCAATATTTTGCATCAACTTGAATTGGATCGTGACTAAACTTTTCTTCTGCACCGACTATTTGGGAAATTTTCTTCAAAAATCTTTAAGGAATTAAACAGCACTGTCACATACGCCAAAATAGTTCACCGCCCGAAATAAATAATTTGTGGATATTCATGAAGGAGAGAGACTGCCGAGAGCTTGGCGAGAGTGAGAAAAATACATCCGGGAGGCGCGCAGGATGGAGGGGATCTAATGAGAGAGAGGGAGGGAGAGGCTGCTTATCTTCATGATATCGGAATTAAGAAGGATTGCAGTCGAGAACAAGTTTTAGGGCGTGAGTGAAGCTCGGGAACAAAGGGAGACGAATACCGATCTGTTTTTGGGAAGAGGTGTCGCTCCTGAAAATGATCTGCCCGATGAGGAAAAAAAAGAGCAGTCTGGAGTGCGGTGGCGGCGCCCGCAACGCATGCCGCTCCTCACGTAGTCCTTATTCACTCTTGACGCACGCATCTTTCTACGACTCCCCGCCGCCCCCACACCCTCCCCACACCACTCCACCGCAAGGCACGCAGGAAACATCTCTGAGCTAGCACCGACGTCACTATAACGCCCAATTAGCTTCGTCGTACGTTGAGTGGACGATTTTTTCCTGTTCCTCGTTTCGCAACAGACTAAACGGAGACCAGGAAACGCTCTCAGGGAAAGAAAAAGGCAACGTGCCATTTTAACAGTTCTCATTAGTATTAATTTGTGGTTTCAACTTTTTTTTTCTAGTCTTCACATGGGGCAACCAAGGGTAAATGGGAATTGCGGGCAGAACATTTAACACCTATCCATGGCGATGTAATTAAATCTTCAATGACAGAATTACAATTAAAGCACAGTTACATGAATACCTACATAGATATTCATGTAACTATACATATATATGTAAATATATGTCTACCTGTATCCTCTTGTGTACGATAACTTCCTTTCCATTGGGATATTAAAATGTGCAAATCATTAGATTAGCATCATTAAGATGTGCAAATCATTACAACATTCATATAGGTACACCTGATAATTAAATTTGAAATTTTCCATAAAGGGACGAAGAAGATCTTGTGCTCTACAGCCATCTTCGGTTCAATTTCTACTTCGGAATTCTGAATCTAATTAATGCCAGTGGCAACACACAGCTAATGCTATTACTAATTGAATCTGGGTCTTTATAAAAACGGGAGTAGTTTTCCGAAATTTTCATTTGGAGATGGCAATTACATAACCTTAGCAACGATCGGAAAAAAAATGAAAACTAGTAAATTTCGACATAAATTGCAAATTTAGGTGAAAGATCGACATGGAAACGTACCTAAATAAATTGCAAGAAAAAAGAAAGTATAAAACTTTTACCTTTAAACAAAGAAGACATAAGAGAATTCTAACCAAGTTATTATATATAACCTCTTCATTGTAGTGTAGAGATGTACTAAGAATTGATTTTGTGGTTGTTTTTACCCCTTGTTAACCCCTTGAAACGTTAGCAGAAATTCCACTGAGAAAAAATCATTCGCCTTGACCGGGATTCGAACCCGGATCCCCTGATTTCCGGCCAGGTGCTTGTATTCTATAATAATGAAAGTTAAAAAAATGGCCCCTCTGTCTCCCAATATTTGAAACAAAAAGGTCTATTTTAGCATCGAGATATATTTTAACCTAGGCTTATTACTTAAAATCTAGGATTATAGGGTAGTAGTGCTTAAGGCCTCTAATATTCCACAGGGAAAAATAACGCCTCGGTAGCTTAACTGGTAAAGCACCTGGCCGGAAATCAGGGGATCCGGGTTCGAATCCCGGGTCAAGGCGAATGATTTTTTCTCTGTGGAATTTCTGCTATTGTGCATTTTTAGCGGGTAACGCCGTTAAGGTCCTCGCGACTAGTTCGCAAACCTTCAATTTGCCCTTGAAACGTGTTGAATATCAATACAAATACTCCAGGTTTTAAGAAAAAGCATTGAATTCGCAGTAAATGATTCTCCATTTACTTTTTTAAATTAGTTCATCTCAAGGTATCGGACGGAAATTTTTATCACTGAACAGATAAAAGAATATTGTTTTTATCTACTTATTTCACTCAATCTTCTGATACAATGTGTATATTCAATTACATATTGGCACACTTTTCACTGTCAATTTGACGCTTTTTTTGAAGAAAAGTTTAGTTTCTAACGTACCATTTTTTTGGAGAATTTTTCGCGTTCTTTCATCGTTCACGTTTTTGTGCAATCTGTCATTCATCTTGCTTCAATCTCTACCACATTTTACCGTATGCATAAACCACTTGATCTGTAAGTAGCGCGAGCAGTAAGTCCGAATGTATGCACATTAGGGCGGATCGGAAAAATCGATTTTTCGCGGAGAAACTTGGCCCTCTGGAAAAAGTTGTCAAAGTGACTCAAAATGAGGCCAGAAAAATTTGGGACCTCTAGGTCAACCCTAGACCCTCGCGCCGTGGCCATTTATGGGGATGGGGGCTGAAAATGGAAAACGTCATGTTTTTAAATCGGTTCCCCATGGAATTTGTCGAGTTGCGGCCCTTTAGGGCAAAAATTTCGTCCATTTGTACGTATCTGCAGCCGTTAAGCCACAAATCGTCTATTTTGAGTGCGCGGCAGCGCGTAATACTATGCACCGCCCACGCAGCGTCGCGGCGCTACGCTCCGAAGGCCGCTCGAGCGTCTCCTGCCGGCTAGAGCCTCCTGCCCGGCGCCACTAACGCAGCAAAACTCATCACGGATGCGTCTTCCGTCGTTGATCTCATTAATATTAGATAATTAAACAATTTCCAGGTAATAACAAATACGGAAGAACTGTATGAAAGAAATATAACACACCGTCATCATTCAGGGAGTTAAGAAACACTCCTCGATTTTTAGCCTACTTTTAATATTAATTTTCAGTATGGAGAAATAATGCAAAAATAATTAAAGTAGTTACCAGAGCTCACCACGTTGAGGTACCTGCGCTATGAACTCCCCCGCCCACACACCCACTCATAGAATAGAGGAACGCATTTCCTTTATCAGATTATATGCAATCGAAAAAATAAGAAAGTGATCATTTTTAGTACCAGTCGTTTTATCTGTGTGCAAGTATTCGTCTTTAAACTTTATTTTCATTGAACACTACAGATCATTATCGATTTTTTTTATTTTTGAAGTCGAGCAGATAAATGTAAAACTTACTCTATCACACCATGAACTGAGACTAGGTTTTGAAGGTTGGCATTTTGGTTCTGCTTTCTAGTATTTTCTGTATTTCTTATTGTCTGTCGTTGTTGCGGATGCCAATGAAGCTTGGGTTACCTCTTTTACAAATATTTCAAAAGCTTGCGTGTGACAAGGACAATTGCGTTCCACAGTTGAGCATTACTCAAATAATTATCGACTTTCTTCAATCGTGAGATGCGATAAAGCACGAGTTGGTGTTCTCGTTCCATTTTATCAGCTGCTTGTAGTCTTCTACATCAAATTTAAAATCTGTTAACTCAAAAGTTCTTGGATTTTCGTCGCACGCGTATTTCTTCATGCCTCTTAAGATTATTTTCCACGAATCTCTTACACTTCCTCTCCATTGTCAGCAATCATCGGGAGGAGTGAATTTTCTGAGTGCCCGAAAAAACTGTTTCTCTGAATAACAGGATCAATGACTCTTTTAAATCTACTGGTAGATATCTTGATCAATTTAACAATTTCCATAAATTTACAGCACCAGCGTGTATACAATGGTTTTTTTCACTGAAAATCAGACAGGTGCGTATACTTTTTGAATGACACTAGATTTTATAAATTAGCGCATGAATTTTAGTGGACACTTATAGCCTCAGTTGTCGGCTGGCCGTAGTGAGCTAACGAGAATGAGCCACATTTTTTGGAGTTCATCTGACCAAATTTTCCGAGCGAAATCCTTTGGCCACAGCATTATAAATTTCCCTAAGATACTGCTGGTCACTGCTCAGCAGTCTCAAGTCTTCTTCGTGGGACAATTTTGTTGGAACTGGCTCGAATCGTATGATATCAAGAGTGTGGCAGTCTTGAAGGGTGGAGACAATAGGTCTTGCAAACAAATTTGGACCCTTATTTGCCCGTATAATGTTTCTACCAACTGCCGCAGTGTTAAGTCAATCAAGTGAAATTGGCAAATAGACCACTGTAAGGGACGTCGGAGTTTTGCTTCCAGAAAACGGATGACGCTTCCTTCCTGACATGTATTCACTTTGGTGCCATCGCATCCAATCACTTTTAAATTTGAAAGTTCAATATTTTCTTTCGCAAAAAATCAAGAAAATGCAGATATGATGTTTCTTGTTAATCCTCCTGTGGGGGAGACAAAACCGAAAAATTGGGAGCCAGGCTCCAACTAACACGACATGTCCCTCCGTAACCTTAGATGGGTAAGTCCTCTTGCCTATTTTCTGCAGTTTGTTTCATCCTCTCTGCCGTCAAAATACAGACCTTCAATTGTATTTTTTTATTTATCTGTCTTTGCTTTTACTGAATCTAGCATCTTCTTTTTCTGTCTTCGTAAGTAATGCCGGTCCACTACCTTTCACGTGTCTTCCGGAGTTTTGAGCTTTGCGTCGGATACAGTTGCGCTGACGATCATTGCTGCTGCTCTGAGGGACAAGTCACCAAAACTAGCACATACCTCCGCCACAGTTGACAATTGAAGACCCCTTTGCCTCGAAGGAGGTCCAGGTTGATTTTCATTCCTAATCGTATTAGGAACGTTGAGGTCCAAGTCGGTTGGTTCCTCGTCGGTTGAGTTTTCTCGAGATGTGGCGGAAAAAAATTCTTGATGCTCACTTTTTACCTCTTCAAGAATGAAAGATTTTGAGTCGACACTCTCCGACGATCCTCTTCTGAGGTTTTTCTTTAATCGTCGAATTACTGAAGCATCCAATTCACCGGATACCATCTTTCGTTTTGTCCTTTGCTCCCTCAAAAATGCGGCTTCATTTGGGAGAACTTTATCCTCTTTCTAAATTTACACTCGTTAATTCTTGAGCACTGACACGCACAAATATCACTTAGTTTCTGGGATTCATTTAAAAATATATTAATTTGTTATCGATTTGGCACCTTTCGTAGGCTTGCTTGCATTTTTTCTTAAGCCGTAGTACGTTGCATGGTGCCGTATAATCATTTTAATCACACCATGTTTCGGAATGATTGGAATAGAGGTGCGTCTCCAAAGTTCGGACACTTTTTACGCCACCAGACTACTTGATAAACCGTAGGCTCCCTTCCTGCGCTTTCGTATCAATACGTCGCGAACATAAAAAAATACGCTATCACTTCTTTAAAAGTTAGTACTGTCAATTCGTTTATGTGGACAGGACAGGAAAAAAGGTTTAGTATGTAGGGTTATATTACTTTCATACAGTTCCTCCGTAATTGTTATTACCTGGAAATTGTTTAATTATCTAATATTAATGAGATCAACGACGGAAGACGCATCCGTGATGAGCTTTGCTGCGTTAGTGGCGCCGGGCAGGAGGCGCGAGCCGGCAGGAGACGCTCGAGCGGCCTTCGGAGCGTAGCGCCGCAACGCTGCGTGGGCGGTGCATATTACGCGCTGCCGCGCACTCAAAATAGACGATTTGTGGCTTAACGGCTGCAGATACGTACAAATGGACGAAATTTTTGCCCTAAAGGGCCGCAACTCGACAAATTCCATGGGGAACCGATTTAAAAACAGGACGTTTTCCATTTTCAGCCCCCATCCCCATAAATGGCCACGGCGCGAGGGTCTAGGGTTGACCTAGAGGTCCCAAATTTTTCTGGCCTCATTTTGAGTCACTTTGACAACTTTTTCCAGAGGGCCAAGTTTCTCCGCGAAAAATCGATTTTTCCGATCCGCCCTAATGCACATACGTGCCGAATAATGTGGCAGACCTCGCGTCACGAGTCATTTGTGATGCTGCCTGATGTACCTTCCAACACCATTTACAAAAAAATCAATGCAATTTTTGATAACTTTTAAACACAACGATGTTTTTATAGGGGCAACAATGGCAATACGCTCAGCAAAGATCAGGAAAGAATCGGAAACGACAGTAATTTTCGACGTAAATTACATATTTTACAGAAACCTGGATCGCAAAGCATAGATAAATTGCAATAAGAATAATAAGGATTGAAGTCTATTTCATCGAAGAAAGAAAAAGTCAAAAAATCGATTCTATTTAAGTCCTAAACTGTGCGAGAGAAAAAGTCTTGCTCTCATTAAATTGTATTATTGTTTATATCTTGCACTCATGAAATTGTAGTAAATTGAAAACCTAATTTAAACAAAGAATCACATCCAGGAATTGAACCTGGACCTATGCAAGAATGGTAATATTTTTCCAAGTTTTTCATATTGTCAAAATAACAATGCAGTTCATTAAACCTCTCGAGAATGAACCGTTTCCTAGATAAAGGGAGAATGAATGGAAGGACATAGATGGACGGATGAATCGGTGGGCAAGAAACAACATTCGGTAATCACGAGGCGTATTTGAAAAGTAAGGGCCGTGTGCTTATATTCATATGTTGCCAGCTTAGAACAAAGTTGGATGAATGATACGTCAGCTATGGATTGTTTACGAAGTTCCTGAAGTCATTTTGTTGAAACAGTAGTCGTCCACTGTTCGTGAAAGCGAGTCACAATGGCTTCGAAAATCATTGCTCCCACCAGTTGCGAAGTGCGTTCTATAATTCGAGTGTGCAAACGAATCCACAGCTACGAATTTTCATAAGGAGTTGAGCCTAGTGAAAAGTTGTGTTCAACCCGAAGGTTGATCTTTGATGTGTGGGTAGAGCTCACCCCGTAGGTACTAAGCCACAGGCGAGTGAAATTCACACATTCAGGGTAGGGGGGGCAGTTCCTTTCCCTGGCCCACCTGCGATTTCCTACCAGGTTCTGACACTCAGAAAATCGAATCGCGAGGATTTAAGGTGGGGGTGTCCAGCAAGACTCTTGTCTGGGATTTGAACCCGGGACCCTCAGGTCAGTAACTCAGTGCTCAACCCACTAGGCCACCACGACCCTCATTTAACTTCCCGCTTCTTTTCTTCTTCCAAGAGCTTCCTTTTGGCTCCCTGTAGTCCACATTTAATGTTTTCCCAACGCTCTTCCGCTGATATCTCAGACAGGTCCTCTCCTATGATGTTTCCCACTGCTTTTTGAAATGCCTGTTCACGTTAAGCCTTCTTCAGTTTTTCTACATGCCATGTGTACTTCACTGTTTTCTTCAATTCCTAGAACTTTAGATGGCATTTCATTATCACTAAGTTACGGTCACTGACGATGTCTGCCCCAGAGAAGCTTTTGAAGTCCTTCACCTGGTACCTAAATATCTGCTTCACTAAAATGCAGTCAACCTGAAATCTTCTTCTGTCTCCTTGCATTTTCTACGCATGTCTTATACGGTTGTGGCTTTTCGGTTCAAACGTACAAGCCCGTAAATAAAGAAAAAAAACATTCACAATTTGAAAACCGCTGAAGCATTCCTTTAATTACTCCTAATTTTAACCGAATGCAAACCTTCTCAGCGCTTATCTTTGTGCGGAAAATAGAGTTGACTTTGCTTCACGAATAGCCTACAATGCCTTCAGTACCTTCCGATATTCTCGCAAAAAGCACGATTCCGTTTACGGCATCCCTCTATGACGAACTGTTTAAGCATCAACGATGTTTTCATTTCGGAGACGACAATGGCGGAGGCTTTAGCAACGCTCGGAAAAGAACCGAAAAAAAATAGTAAATTTCATCGAAAAATTACACATTGCACAGAAACCTCGAGGATAAGTGTAAATCGGTTGAAAGAATAGTAAAGTTAAAACCTTTTTTCCATTAAACACGGAAAGAATGGAAGAAATCTATTAATATATGAGCGAAAGAAAAAACTGAGCGAAAGAAAAAAATATTACGCTCCCAAAAATTGAAAAAGTCAAATTAAACCAATGTAAATACATAATTAGCGCCAGGAATCGAACCAGAGCCCTGAGCATTTTAATATATAGCCTGTAGCACCTAGTATACGCTAGAATCGTACAAAATTTCAGCTCAATCGGTTCAGTAGCTTTGAGGAGATTCGTAACAAACATAGAACCGGCAGGCAGACAGACAGAAAGAAAGACACCACTACATTTTTATACAATAGTATGATAACAATGACATGACATTTAAATATGCACACATAAAAATATAAATTATATTATCGACAAATATTCCATGTAACCGTGAATTAACGAAGCCGTAAACTTCCCTTATGACGCCCCTGGAGATTCAAAATCATTCAGTGATGTCAATTCACTGGAAAATTCATGCCATAGATTATCGTTTGAGAATTGATCAACTACGCCTAATAGCATTCTGTAAAACAGAGGGCGTCTCTTTAGATGATATACAATTAAAGTTTTTACCCGCGAATAATTAAAATAAATGTTTCTTTTCATGTTGTGTTATTACATTACATATTTTTACATCGATTGTGCTCAGAGGAAAGTCATCAAAGTGTTATTTCAAGATTGTTCTGTGACGATTTATTTTATGTATTGCCATCTATATCCTGTAGAAAACAAACACGAAACAACTTCCTATGCCGAGGACAAGTGTTAAGATGCACGCGAGTTCTTTCCAGTAGGCCCCGGATAAATTTCACGGACAAGGTTTATTGACTGGCTGTTTTTTACTTCCCCCAAGCGTTAATCATGAAAAAAGCATCTGGCATTAGTACACAAAGTGAACAAAAAGATTGGCCAACTTGAGACCTTTTATTAGCTAGCATACCAACGCCAAGAGAGGCACAAGCACAATAAAACACTTATGGAGGGGGACATTGAGAGACATCAAAACAGTGATAAGGAAAAGTTGGTGAACAAATATTGCTCAACGTGCAAATGCTGCTAGGGATGATGGACGGGGCATATCATGGCGAATGAGGCTCGGTTTTTTAAATGATAAACATTTTCACCAGCCTGTGTGGATTGAAATCAAGTGTAGTGGGCGTGCCTCATTGCCTCGTCGGGTATAAATATGCGCCACAAGGAAGAGGTAGTCGCAGCATTTCGCAGGACACACTCGAGAAGCATTTGAGGGGCTGAAATCCGCTAATATGTGGCATCAATTTCTCTTGGTATCAACTATACTGGTAGTGATACCATTTAATAGTATGTACCAGCACCTGTGGCATATTTTCTTGCAAGTTTTTCCATTCGTAATGGAGTGTATAATCAATACAATACTTATTTATTTCAGATATTTGCCAGGCTACAGTTTGGAGTAAGTGACACATTTTCCTTTTTTATAGGCTTTAGATTATACTCCCTTGATGAATAGACTAAACTACATTGACTTGTTTTTTCATGCATCATTATCGTCATATTTTCACACGTAGCAAAAATATTTTTACTCTATCCGTAAATCACGAGGCTTTTTTTCGCATGGCAATTTATGTGAATTACGAGGCTTTATCTTTAATCGACCATCTTACGATATTTTAACTTACGTTTGAGTTTATGTTATACATCCACACTTCAATTTAATGCTAAAGAGTAACTTCCAAAATATTCTGCTTAAGTTACTCAGTGTAAGGTAGATTACTGCAATATATTTACGAAAAAACTAGAAAATTCGTTTAGACTAAATAACGCAGGAGAAATAAATAATATAAAGCTTTTACAATATTTTTTAAAAGTTTCCTTTGCGGAAACTACCGGTATTATCATTTATGATGTTTCTTGAATGAGTCTAATAAGGGGACCCAACCCCCCCCCCCCTTCTTCTTTCACTAGCTTCGTTATTATCTTCCAATGTTTAGCAATAACTGTCTTCTGATGTTGTGTCAGCACGTTTTCCCTATTCATTTCTCACTGCCCTGATGATGTTAGAAGGTTCAAGAGTGGGTATACGGAGCATAAAAGATAGCACGCGTGCTAGCCCAAGGGCAAAAATGAAGCCAGAAACGGGTGTGCTTAGGAAGGAATGATTACCTCTCCGGACAAAGCTTAAAGAGTTTTCTGTCCTCCTATAGAGATTGAATATCAGGATAATTTAGGATCAATATATCGTTGAAATATTGATATCAATCTAATCTGGGATCGCGTTGGCGTGGTAGCTGGAGTAGGTAGATACTGCCCTCTCCATGCGAAACCGGGTTCAATTTCTGGCAGTAGTAGACATTTTTATTCGTGTTACCTTAAGCAACAAATATTTTGGTTTTGATATTTTTAGACGCCTGTACGTTTCAACGATTGGTTTTTGAGTGTGTTCCAATCCCTTTGTTGCATCTACCCTTTCATTTCTACTGCAAAATTTGTGCAAGTGTAAGAAAACACATTGATTAAAAAGTTTCTTTCAACAGTTTAATGATATCTAGACGGAATGGATGGTATGACTTTTCGTTAGTAAATGTTTCTTGCCAAACAAATAGTGACTTCTTCTGCATTGCAGGTGAAATTTAAACCTTAAGTGCAAATTAACTCAACTGTTTCGAAAATCAGAGTTTTACTTTTATCGGCAGAAATGAAAAGGGTATAAAAATCAAAGTTGTGCGCCATTCACCGTGTCCTCGCCACACGGCGACTCTCTACCTGAAATACTACGACACGACGCGTTTCTTACGGTATTTTTACTATGGCTAGTAAAACGCTATTCATGTGTGATCGTTCTCCATGCTAATCAAGTTAACCTTGTTATTCCACACCGTTTATTGGGTATATACCGATTGGTTTCAACAATTCCGTGTCGTTATTAAAGGGTCACTACAAAGCGTTCCTGCAGCAGGTTTTTATATACATGGTATCCAGGTGGGAGGAGGATGCTTTGTTTTGTCCCTTGATAGTGACGCGGAAGTGTTGAAACCGGTCGGGCTGTATCCAATAAAGAGTGTGGAATAACAAGGTTTACTTGATTTTACTCTCGAATATGAACTTCTGCAAAGTAAGCTCGCGATATACATGATGATATGCATTATCTTTGAGTGTATCAATGGATCAAAGTTGCTTGCCATTTAACCATCTCTCTTGCAACTCACTAATTTAAAAAAAATCTTTCAGTCTTCTTTAGAATTCCCATCGTGACAATCTTCGGCTCTTTTGCCCCAAAAAAGGGGCCTCAGTTTGCCTCATATGCTCTTATTCCAAATGACAAGCCAAATGATCATTAAGTTCCGACTTTCAACTTTACACTCAAAAATAAAAACCGTAATATATTAGGCATTCGAAGATGAGAAGTAATTAATTCCCTTTCAGTTAAGTGGGGTGACACACCAGGAGTAAAAAATGCCTTCACGATTGCACCCCCTACGACCTCAGCAATCACCCAGCCGTGGGAGAAAGCAGCTGACTTGGGACTGGACGTAAGACAATGGAATCTTACTCCTTACTGCTACGGAAAGGATCCTGTTGTATGCCTGTTATACAATAACGCTAATGGATACCTCACTGGAATTCAAGTCGGGGTGAGTAGATGATCAACGATTGTGATTATTGTGGCGAAATAGCAGACGTAAAGGTTCATTACTCATGTATCCTATTCTCATGTACATGAGAGCAGAATAAAATACTAGATCTTAAATGAAAATGATCGTAGGCTATCTATTTTCGTCTAGAGTTTGAGAATACTACACTTTAGGAAATGTGGTGAGTTCTTACGGCTTGCTAATTGTTATCTTGGTTACTATCTTACTAGATGGTTAAACTCCTAGATAAATAGCCACTATCAGGTGGAGTGATTGAATTATTTAGTTTGTGCGTGGTTTAATGTGTGCACATTGGTAAGTTATTCAATAGCTGGGATTAATTTCTCCCAAACACATGCAGGAGTGGGATCCGGGATAATACTTTCCTACTCGGTCGTAAGACTCCTAAATACTCAGCCACTGAATAGAATAATGCTGAGTAATTTTCCCGAGTTGCTTATTGTTTATTAATTCGGGCGGGAGTTTTTCCCTGCATTCACCTCCCTTAATTTCATTTCAAGAAAGGTACTTTAGGTAACGGCTCATCGAAAAGTCCGTTGTTTGAATGCTACGCTATTTTTCCTAAATAAATGTGCCTAAAACAAATGACTTGCAAAATATATCGACTCCTGGATGAATCTGTAATACTTTTAACTCGGTTGCTTGATTTGTGACAAATGTCCGTTGTATTATACGACGCAAAATGTTGACAACGTGGTTTGAGTGAATAATTTCAATAACGCCAACAAAAGCAATGGACCGCAGTGTTTTGATTAAATATTTTAGTTATATGCACTCCGTAGAAGCACTTCTAATAGATTATATGAACATCGGCTCTGAGTAGAGCCAATTTTAATATAATAATTAATCTGATTTTATGAACATATACCTAGGTAGAGCATTATTCACTTAGACAATCAGGCGATCACCAACTATCCGATCAAATGAACCTAATTAACAATATCTATTCATGCAAAAGGCAAGCTTAGTTGTATTAGCTCACCTGAGAATTTATCTCACCTATCCGTTATAGGTATGTATTGTACAGTGGCGGAAATAATTAAAGCAAAGGTGTTTGGCGTCTAAATGCGGCCTATGTAGGAACTAAATGAAATCCGCCAACTTGGCAACATTGAGAAAGTGAGTTCAACACCGGGAATATTCAAACCTCATAAGGATGCCAATAGTTTTTACACATTGACGCAATAGGCATACATTTAATGTCTACATTCGCAAGAGATCCCTGGAGTTAATATGATGGATCTCCACCACTCTCACCCTGTAGCCAGTTCATGTTCCAAAGTTATTATAATTTATATAATGATACCTGCTATTTATTTCATGCGTTGACATCTTTGAAATATTTTTCTCGGTTTAAAATTAATGAATTTACACGATATGTGAATTTATCGTAAGGATGCAGCTTGTTTGTTTGCTTTGATGTTCATTCCACTGGTATATGCCCGATCTCAGATCATCTGCGAGTCGTTGCAACGGCATCTCTCATTCATTCATTTCCCTATTATGAAAAAAATCCCATTAAAAGTTATTTTTCTTCACCAAAATTCGAACCCCGACCTCTCAAATTCTGGTTATATAAGTAGATAACTAATTAAGGGTTAATTATGCAGCTATTACATTTAACCCGAACATTTCTCACCAAACGCAAAAATTACAGAGAAAGGAAATACTAGTTACTTTTTAAAATATTTTTACTAGGTCGTCGTGGTCACGGCTACTAAAAATTATAAATTCATGTGTCAATGCGATGTTTATTATCGATTGATAACTAATGATAAAGGGTTATTTCAATACTAAACATTTGTTAAGTGAATTGCGCTTGCAATTGCCACAATGTTCAAGTGGTCCCGGATCTCCGTTATTAGATAAAAGACAAATCGGAAAATACGCCAACCTAATTAGGTATTTATGCGCGTATGTAATTTCGGAAATGATATCTTCAGGTATCTTCTCATCTTCACTCTCGACAGTCAAAGGATTATTGAATAGTATATCATGATCCATTTAAATTTTTATATGCTTCTTGTATCCGCAGATCGGTACCGGCGAAAAATAGGCGTATGTATTTTAATTTGTGCCTTCTTTAGTATCTGACAATCAGTATTTGTTCCTGCGACAGTTTTATTTTAAACTTCCCAGCAAAAAAGACAAGGGGCGCATCATATAAAAAGATCCTTGGAAAGTCGATCACAGTAAATGTCCTTCATTTGACCTTAGCATATAAAGAAGTCGGCACCTATTAGAGATGGACTGGATAATGATTGCAGTTAACCACTCCTTCATTAAATACCGTAAATATAGATTTATAACAGAAATGCCGAAATGAAAACGACGAACGCTACGAGAGAACGCGCGAGAGAATTTCACACTGCGAGAGAATTTGAGAGGTTATTTCAAAGAGGGGGTTATTTATTTGCAAGCTTTAGGTTCTGACTTAAGTGACTTGTCTTGTTGATTTCAAACACTCGCGGTTGATACCTTCTTTTCCCGGAGTTGCCAGTTGTTCACTATTCCTAGAAGTTCCTGCGAATGTCGCATTGGCGCGCAAAAAAAATTTGCGTTAATTTTCCGCCACTGTACATTAAACATTTCCCAGCGTGATTTGGTGGGGCAACTGTATAATAGAGAAATAGCACAGCAGTTAAGAGGTGAAATTTTTCAATCATAACCATACTAATATATAAAAATGAAGTGGTGTTTGTCTGTCTGCAAGTTCTATGTTCGTTATGCATCGCCTCAAAAACTACAGAACTGAAATTGAAGTGAAATTTTGTAGGATTCTAGCGTATACACTATAAGGTTCTCTAGGCTATATAAAATAAGGCTCATGGCCCAGGTTCGATTCCTGGCGCCAATAAGGTATTTACATTGGTTTAAATTGACTTTTTCAATCTGTGGTGGCGTAAGAGTTTTTCTTTCGCTCAGAAAAGTAACTAAATATTAATCGACTTACTTGCTTTCTGTTTTTGATGGGAAAAGTTTAAACTTTCTTATCCTGTTAACTGATTTACACTTTATGGGGGAGGTTTCTGGGCAATGTGTAATTTACGTTGAAATTGGCTGTTTTTTTACGGAATCAAAGTCAATGGAGTTGAAATCAACATGCTACTCTTCGCTGATGATATCGCAGTAGGAAATGGAGAAGACCTACAGAACTCACTGAACATAATTGAAAAAGTGTTCCAGAAATACTACATGAAAGTCAATAAGAAGAAAACCAAGACACTTGTGTGTGGAAAAGAGAAAAAATTGGCCGACGTCCGCCTCAAAGGAGAAATATTGAAGCAAGTGGAATCATTCGCCTACCTCGGAAGTACCATCACCTGGGATGAGAAGAAGCACGACAGGCATCAAGCGTCGAGTAGCCCAAACTAAGGCGACATTCATTGCCAAAAGGTCACTACTCTTCTTGAAGAGCATAAGACTGGAGACAAGGAAATAGTACGTGAAAATATTCGCGTGGGCAGTGGAACTCTACGGATCAGAAGCATGGACCATTGGAAAAACTGACTAGAAAAGAATAAAAGCCTTCGAGACCTGGTGCTGGGAAAGGATGCTGAAGATCAAATGGACGGATAGGGCGAGAAACGAGGGGGTATACAGAAGAATTGGAGGATAAAGAGCACTGTAGAGCACCATACGCCAAAGAAGAACACGGTGGGTGGGCCATGTCATGAGACACAACAATTATGTGGGAAGCATAATGGAGGGAATAATTGAAGGGAAAGTCCCCAGAGGAAGACCAAGAGACAAGTACTTGGGGCAAGTAAAGAAGGATACGGGGATGAAGAACCATATGGAAATGAATGAACTGGCATGGGATAGGGAGAAATGGAGGGCTGCAGTATTCCAATCCTAGGATTGTAATACTATGTATGCATGTATTCGGTTCTTTTCCGAGCGTTGTAAACAGTTCGTCGTAGAGGGATGTCGTAAACAAAATTGTACTTTTTCAGAGGATATAGGAAGGTACTGAAGGTATTGTAGGCTATTTGTGAAGCAAGGCCAACCATTTACTCACAAAGATACGAGCTAACTACTAGCGCCACTCACGGATTTAGCAGGTTTGTATTCGAGTAAAATTAGGAGTATTCAAATGAATGATGCAGCGGTGCTCAAAATGTGAATGTTTTTTTAAATTTATTTACGGGTTTGTGCATTTGAACTGACCTATGACACGAAGAGAAGAGATGGGACACTTTTGAAATCCTCGTCATTGCAGATAGTTTGAGATCTGAGATAGTTCAACAAAAAACGGGGAATAAAATTCAAATCCCTATGGAGCATAATATCTCATTACGCATCTGCGGTGGTTCATTGATTCCATTACAATGATTATAAAAAAGTTCGTCCAAAAGCGATGCCGTATACTGCATTGTTCTTTTCGTAAAGGTATTGAAAGGTACTAAAATAGGTATCGCATCTAATTATTGAATCTAGATCGGACATTTCACTGGGCAAAATCATACGGGTTTACTTTTCGCGCTACACCCAGATAAAATAGGTTAGCATTCGGTAAACTAAGTATTTAAATGGAAGTTTCTGCGAGTCTCAAAGAGTGAATATTTTATGCAAATCAAAAATAAGAGAGCAAAATGAAAAACAAATTGTAATATATTTATGCGTCAAATGTACAGTAGAAGTTTGAATATACGCAACTGAGCGACAAGTACCTGGCTTAAGTAGGCTAAATCTTTACTAGGTAATAAGAATAAAATTTACTCTAATTGGAATAAAATGCATTATTACGTATCCATAGGAAGTTTATTGACGCCACTGTCATGAAGTTGGAGAATTGACACCTACATAACATACATAAATGGCGAAAAAAATTTTTTTTTCCGTAGAGGTGGGTCGTATCAATCCCAAAAATCTGAATCTGGCCCCACTGACAACAATAGACAGACATTCGTTTGCACCCCCCTTCTAACCTCCTTTTTTCTTTTGGCCTGAAAGTTTCTAAATAAAATTCTTATTTTAGTAAAGGCCCAGGTATGAGTCCAGGAAGTAATTATTTGTTTACATTGATTAAAATTATATTTATGGTTCCGATAGTGACTTAGAGCATTAGCTAACTTCATAACAAAAATTTATTTTTACCCATCAAGAAAAATGTTTTAAATTTCTTAATACAATTTCTCTTCTCGTATTTATTGTATTTCTCCCTCCCGTTGAATTTCAACGGGCACCTTCAGCTGGTATTTAATAAATCTCTACTACCGGCTTTTCCACTAGGTACCTGATGAGTAGGTACTTAATGATAATCAAAGGAGAAACAAAGACACCATTAATTTCCTTCAACAAGCATTCGTTCGCAGCATTGCACTTTTTACGCAATGTTTAAACGCACTTAATGATACTCAAATTCCTTCTCAAAAACTGCCAAAATACATAAAAAAAGGACTAAATAAATGACCGCTAACCTGAAAATGCCATTTGTTTCTTTTCAGTTTAATTCTGTCTACACTGACCCTGCATTCATAATGAACAGAAACTACGTTAATAAAATATTTAGAAATGGTGTACCCATTTACATGTACACCATACTGTTTACGGGAGATGTTTGTGAGTATAATATGTCATACGATTATCATTATTATTTAAAAAAATGTTTCAGTAACGAAACACGAGGTCTATTGTTCACAAAAAAAATATCATCAATTGTATGATTGAAATACCTCATTTTTAGTGGGCAAAATGTTTCTGCTAAAACATGACAAATTGCTCTCGAATTTTACCTTTGGAATTTTTGTGCTCAGATGCTGTTTTGATCAAATAAATATTACACCTTAGTAAAGCAAATAATATTACTTCTTAAGAGAATAGAAACTATTTTTCGCTCCCCTGATCAATCTGAAAACTATTGCCCAAATATTGTCAAGAAACTTTGCCTTGAAATTCGAAAGTTTTAAATTAGACTCATTAATAATCTAAGCTCTGGAAACTCGTTAAGAGAAATCCTTTAATTTCTTGTAGTTGGACCACCCTGGGATGGGAGCGTTTCAAGTGGATTGTATGTGGTAATCTGGGCGGACAATACAACGCCGTACAGCATGGTAAGAATACCAATGGAGAAAAATGAATTGCTGCTTTCTGGATTTATGAAACACCGGTGCCTAAATTTAGTTGGTGAGTTCTGTACTGATTTACATGTGCTCGGCATTCTATTTATTTAACTACTTGAGCGTAAGTTTTCGCAGCATGGAGTATTTCCAGTTTTCTCTTTCGGTAGCTGCCGCGTTTGAAGCTTTGTCGTCCGAGCTTTCTCGTACATTGCAGGCCACATCATCAGGGTGAATTACCGCAACGATTTACTTTGGTGATGCGGCCTGCAATGGACGCGAAAGCCCGGACGACAACGCTCCAAACGCGGCGGTTCCCGAAAGAGACAACTGGATATTAAACTACTTCCATAAATACTACCCGCGCATTTATGAAAAAATTTACCTACATATATACCCTTGCGGTATGCATTTTTCTCCCGTGTGTGTGTGTATGTGTGCGCGCGTGCGCTAAACGTGGTAACCCTTTTCAAAGTTTTTGATTGGCTCGAACCTTTTTCTTTGCTTTTTAATGTAGTTAAACTAATTATTGTTTACCTTTTTTTAATGTCAAAAATTAATTTTATGCATAGGAGAGCACTACTTCCTCAACATGACTGTTCAAAATCAGTGCTCGGAGATTGTGCCTATATTTCCTGTTTTCGAGGGGAACCAAACAGTCGGTTTCGGGATTTTAAATTTATACAAGAAACCTCTCGCTCCAGCCGAAGGATGCCTCATGAAGGATAATACAGTCTGGAACGAAGTTGAGGAAAATTATCAGGTGATGTTTTGTATTCGACAATGATTACTCACCGCAATCTTAAATTCTTCCTCCCGACATAAATGCCAATAAATAATGGACTCTTTTATTTTTATTCCAGGAACCTTGGACCGTGGCACCACCTTGTTTTGATAAATGGGCTTCATTTGTCACTCACATTTACGTGAAACCCAACATCACAACTCCACCCATGCCTTTTTGCTGATCCAAGGTGTTCAAAACAGAGGTACGTTAATATAAAATTCGAAATCACGGGAAGTATTGCTTAGCCACGAGATTTCCAATATTATATAAAATTGTATGATGAATAGTTAAATCGAGCGATTTGATTTCAAATTATAAATTCCTTGTTGAAATTAGTATGTGAAAGATAATTAACTGGACTTCAATATTGAGTATTAGGAAGCGCACAATAATATATTTGACCAGGTAATACAGTCACTGAAAATTTTTCTAAGTAAGTTTTAGTGATATTCCTTATTGAGGCTTCCGTGGAGTGTCTGGTTTGAGGATTCATTCATTTCGTTTCGGGACAGAAGAGCGACAAACAACAGACAACCGCGCCTTTCAGCCATCGCGGAGCACTTTTGGGAAGGACCGGCACACAACATCAATTTTGACGGAGCCAAGCTGATATAGACTGAAAAACGCTATTTCCCAAGGCTCATACGAGGCGAGGCGATCGAAACGGCCAAAAACCCCAACAATTTTAACAGAGAGGACAGCTATAGGCTCTCCAATACTTGGAAGCGCCGAATTGAAAAAAAAACTAGTCAAACGGCCAATGAAAATGGGCCCACTTGGACATCAGAGCGCAGAAATAAATGGTACATAAGACGGTAAAAATCTGCTATGAAACACTTCAGACCTGAAGGCGCGAATTGAAACGTTGGCGAAACTGTTGTCACTCCAGAATGGATTCACGCGGAAGAAATCCCGAAACGAATGGATCCCCTTTTAGTGATATATTTATCATTGACACAGTGTTTTTGCTATTATTACCCATTATCAAGTATTACTTCAATACTTCCTTTGTTATTTGATCTAGTGTATTTACTCATGTGGTTTCCAAGTTCCAACTTCAATGCAATGAGCTATACATCAGAACTATATATCACATACAAAATTATTTAAACAAAGGCATCATCCAGATTTTCAATTAAAGAGTGAACTTTGTCACTAATATACCTTATCAATAGTAAATTATTCAAATTATGAGAAGATTTAAATTTCCGTCAACTCACTCGAAAATTCCATTTAACTATTATTGGCACTTTATCTGGAAATGAAGTCGCCGTATTATTTGGAATGTAATTAAACATTGTCCATTAAACTTCTCGGGTAATATACTTTATTTATTTAGTGGAACTTATTTCTTGAGGTGCTTTCGATATTTTTTCGTGTTCGCAGTGCTGTAATTTCAAAGATACCTACTGCAAGGACCTCATCTGCGCACTCATTTAAATTGTCATTAACTAACTCTGTAGAACTTTTTTATTTTATTTCATTAGATAGCACAAAACTCGCGAAATATCTTTGAAATTTCATTCTTATATTCTCTATAATGTACATAATTATAGCGCTAAGTTACAGCACAACGTCTAAGTCAATTTAAGTATATTTAACTGCGTGACAGTTATTTAAAGTCTCACGGTCTGTAATGCATTAATTGAGCTAAAAAATCTTTCCACTTCACAGGCAAGAGAGAACTCTTGTGGCATTATACGGTACAGTTTCAGATTTTTCTTCAAGTCTTCATAAAATATCCTTTCCTTCATGAAGGATCACAAGGCTTTTGTACACATCCCGTACCCACTTTACTCGATTTACTTACTTTACCTGCTATGGGTACCCGAATGTCACCATCCTACGACAACCTATTCATGGGCCACCTCGAAACTACTTTTCTATGCAAATAAACCCTTCAACCTCTCTTCTGGGCTCGCTATATTGACGATATTTTTCTCCTCTGGCCCCACGGACATGAATCCATCCTTTCTTTGATAGATTCCCTAAATACTTCTTTCTCAGTTTCTTTCACCTCATCCATCTCCGAATACTCAATCACCTTTTTAGATATCAATAACCTCTTGAAAAATCAAAAATTCATTACCTCTGTTCACAAAAAACCTACAAATCATGAACAATACCTTCACTTCCAAAGTTGCCACCCACCACAAATCAAGCGTTTGATCCCGTTCTCCCTCTCCACCCGAGGACACCGTATATGCAACAACGCCTCTTCCCTCCAAAAATATACGGACAGCCTCCATCACTCCCTCAGGAAACGCGGGTACCTCGAAAAACTACTCCATAACAAAATCCTCCCACCTACCGCCAAATTCACCCCCGTGCCAAGTCTGACTCCCTACACACCCTTAACCTCTTCACAACATACATTCCCGGATCCCATAGAATCAATAAGATCCTTAAAGACTTGTTCCCTATTATAAAGAACAACGCTTCCACTTTCATCTTCTGCCCACCTGCCCCTCAGTCTGCTACAAACGCCCGGCAAACTTAGGTGATATTTTCAAATCCACTAGGCCCTCCCTCCAACCACCACCCATCCGCTCTCCTTTGTCATCGCCTTGCCACCGCCCCAGATGTAAATGTTGCCCGCTTCTTCGTCCCACACGTCCCATCAATCGGTCTTTTACTACGGCGACCTGCACCGTCATCACCACCATCTATCGTCTCTCATGTAATTTTTATCCATGTTTTTACATTGGCGAGACCACCACCCCACTGTCGATCCGTATGAATGACCATCGTCATTCCACCACGTCTCCTCCCTTCCTCGATCCCATTCCGAAACACACCGCTTCCCACACTCACCCTTTCGATCATTGCTTTTCCCTCAATATAATAGAGGTCATCTCAGAATCTGCCGGAAGCATAGAGGCGAGAACCATAGAATCCGCCCATCTAATCGTTTCAAAGGCCTGGGAGTATCCAGGCTTCAACCAGCAACACAGAGTCCCTATTGGTCACCTTTTCCTCCCCACCACCCACCCCTATTCCCTCCACCCTTTTCCCTTTCTACCCCCTTACTCTTCGCGGAGAACGTCACTCTCTCCGGATCGAGAATGGCGCCATGAGGGTTGATACGCCTCCAAGATAACTTCGTGAGTGTCTCCTTTTTCCATGTGTCTATAAAAACCCAAGTCCAAACCAACTCCACTCTTTGCTTCTCTATCTGCATTTCCTACCCATTCTCCCTAGACCTAGACCCTCCCCAATTGGTCCCTAATAGGCCTCCCCCTGTGTTTCCTAAAATTGTAGTCGTGAAGGAGATGTTCAAGGACTGAATTTGGTAAATACTACATATGAAATAAATAATTTTGCTTGCCAGCGGACATTAACATCAATGAATGAATGTCACAAAACTTTAACAGTTCTTCATCCAACAATCGCCGTTTAAGTTCTACAGAAACATTCCCTTTGAATGGCTCAATTGAAATAAAAACTAATGTTGAAATTGTTTTCATTGCAGATTTGTGGTGAACTGTAGATCCAGTTGTGTGCTACCAGTGAAGGCCTTTAAACGCCGAAGTATTCAGAGGGAAAATTTGATAAAGATCAAAAACACATTGAAAATACCGATGGATTTGCATTTTTAACGCTTTGACAACCATTAATTTGCGGATTGGAATCCTTTCCTTGGGAATAAATGTTGTGTTCCTCTTAGATTTAAGAGCTCATGGTAGATGGCGTAAATATCCTTAGTAGTTGAAGCACTAAATACTCTACGTCTAATGCTATGAGCGCATATGTGAATCTGACACTATTCACCAAAATTAATATTATATTTCCACTGTTATATGTTATAAAAAATGCGTAAAATTAATTTTGAAAAAAATAAACATGCCTCACATAATTTTTGATGATTTGACAGGTCTATCTTGTCAATTATTCAGTAATAAATACTTCCGAACTCTCGTTATTCGAGAGAAGAAGATCCAATCCCACCGATCTCCAACCTTATACCTTTCCTCCCAGTCTGAAGGGCTTATTAGTGCGGAATCAGACTTAAAAACACCCTAGAAGAATTTGAGAGGGGATAGAGATTCAAAAAAGCATCAACAATTTTAACAGGGACCAAGGTTAGAGGATAACAGACTGATGGCTTCCAGTATTAAAAATCCAGAATGTTAGAAAGAAATAACCCCATCCCCGCCCACCCTTTACCCCACTACCCAAACCCACATAAATACCCGGGAAATTCGCAGTTGGACCATATTACCCTAAAGAGGCCCCCAGCAGCAGAAGGGAAACGTTGGTGGAAAACCACAACGCGGAGCTATCCAAAAAAAAACATTACCATAGGATAATCTTGCTATCTCATTTGAAGCTTCCATAATTATTCATTTATCATACCGATTATTCGACTATTTACTTTGTTTGCAAGTTAAACAAATACAAGGTGTACTTACTCCAAATAAGGTAGACCAAAGTAAGAAGAATGCTACATTTACCTAAAGTAGACTGAACAACCTACAAACACCAAGAGGGGGTGGCTAAAATCACCTCGAACCTCAAAATTACGTGGTTGTAAAGACAAGTTAAATTTAAGTTAAAGTTATGTTGAATTCAGCCTTGGCCATAGAAAATGAAGCAGCATGAAAACTTTCAATTAAGGCGTAACATTGTAAATCAAAGACACAGAGGTATGTAAATTATCACAGATGAAGGTTCAGGAATCAGGTGAAGAACTGCGAAAGCTACAGGGATGCAGACGTCGACAGCGACCATAATTTAGTCATGATAAAATGCCATTTACTATTCAATAAATTGAAAACAGTAAAGAACAATTGGCATGTAGAAAAACTGAAGGAGACTATACATCAGCTGGCATTTCAGAAAGCAGTAGGAAACTACATAGGAGAGAACCTGACTGAGAAACCAGTAGAAGAGCGTTGGGAGAACATAAAATGTGAGCTACAGGAAGCCGCAAAAGAAGTTCTTGGAAGAAGAAAAGCTGTTACGAAGAAGCCATGGATCACGGAAGAATTCTTGGTGCTGATCGAAGAAAGAAGAAAGTACAAGAATGCGAAAACTGAAGAAGGGCAGCTTTGCTACAAAAGAATAAAGAACGAAGTAAGTCGCAAAGCCAGGAAAGGTAGAGAAATGTGGATGAAGAATCTAAGCGAAGATGTACAAAACAACCTTGCACTTGGAAAGGAGGAAGCTGCCGATAGGATAGTGAGGACCCACTTCAAGGAACGGAGCGCAAGATGCAATGCCATAAGGGATAAAAATGGAGGAGTTCTGATTGAAAATGAAGACATGGAAAGAATATCTGGAAGAGTTATGCAACGGAAACAATCTCAACACGAAAGTGATGGAAGAGGAAAGCGAAGTCGAAAATGATAATATGGGAGCATCAATATTAAGATCGTAATTCGACGCAGCAGTAAGGGACCTACGGATGAATAAGGCCTCAGGAATTGATGATATCCCAGCAGAATTCATAAAAAATGCAGGAGAGAAGACATTATCCCATCTCTACAAAACCATCTGCGACATGTATTGAACAGGAGAAATACTTAGGGACTTCGAGAAAAACATCATAATTCCTTTTCCCAAAAAGAAGAGAGAGGATAAATGCGAAAATGTTAGGACTATAAGTCTGAAGAATCATGCATCTAAGATACTGACCAGGATCATCTACAGAAGAGTAGAACAAAAAGCAGAGGAATTCCTGGATGACGATCAATTCGGATTCAGGAAAAGTAAGGGCACAAGAGTAATATTGTCCCTTTAGCTGCTAACAGAGAAGAGAATGGAGAAGAACACACCGACCTACATTGAATTTGTGGATTTAGAAAAGGCTTTTGACAACGTAGATTGGAATTTAATGCTTGTAATTCTGAATAGAATTGGAGTGTCGTACAGTGACTGAAGAATTATCCAAAGTTTGCATACAAAAAAGTAGCTGTGATAAAATCTGGACCCAGCTGTGAAGAAGCAAGAATTAGGAAAGGAATGAGGCAGGGCTGCGCAGTGTCTTCCGTAATTTTTAATGCTTACATCGAGAGAGCAATCAATGAAATCAAGGAAACGTGTGCTGGAGTGAACATCATGGAGAAACAATCAGCATGCTACGATTCGCTGTTGGCATAACTCTCATAGCAGAGACAGAAGGATCTGAATAATATGCTAACAGCCATGGAAAGAACAATGTCCAGACATCAGCTGAAGATCACTAAGAAAAAGACTAATATATTGGTGTGCAGCAAGAAAAAAAGAGACCAAAACCAACGTTATACTAGCAAAACAGAAACTGGAAGAGGTGAAAGAGTTCTGTTACCTGGGAAGCAGAGTAACCAACGATGGACGAAGCTAGAAAGAAATAGTAGAATAGCCCAGGCAAAGAGGGCATTCTATCAAAAGAAGAATCTACTTACAGCTGGAAATGCAAGCTTAGAAGCAAGGAAGCAATTCATTAGAACGTACATCTGGAGCATGTTTCTTTACGGCAGTGAGGCATCGACGATAACAGCACCGGAGAAAAAAGGGTGGAAGCATTCTAAATAATGTTTTACCGAAGAATGATGAAGATAAAATGGATCGACTGAGTAACAACTGAACAAGTCTTAAGAAGGGTGGGAGAAAAGATAAGTCTGCTGAAAACTATAAAAAGAAGGCGGAACAACCTGATCGGCCATATCTGCAAACACGATGGCCTGATGAAGACAATCGTCGAGGGAAAAGTGAACGGGAAGAATGGAAAAGGCAGGTCTCGTATGAGTTATATAGAACAGGTCGTAAAGGACGTGAAAGAGAGGAACTACGTTAATATGAAGAGGTAGGCCGATAGAAGAAACGAGTGGAGGGCTGCGTCAAACCAATCCTAGGATTGTTGACCCATGATGATGATCAATAGTAACACAGAAATCTTGTGTTGCCAAACAGTAGAAATTTAAAAAAAATTGACAAATATATAAACGAAAGGAAAACCGTATGATCCAAGCTCATTTCGCCAATTAGAAAAGAGAAAATTAGATGAAACTTCATGAGGCATAACGCCACTGTCAATGTGGATCTAAAGGAAAGGTAACCAGCCACAGGTATAAGTGCGGAGGCATAAGATATACTTGAGTAGGAAAAACTATCGGGGCGTGAAAAAATAAGTATTCAACGGGGAAAAATTGAAGTCTTACATTTTTAGAATGGGAGTCATACTGCCTCCCTGCTCTGTTTTTCACCGCCATGATACAATTCTAAACAACCCACTTCTCTCCGGTTTTTAACTTGAACGTAACCGAACACCAACTTCAGCTTTTTAATTTTTCTCAATTTTATTACTTGGCCCGGTTTTGGGACATGAAAATTCCTTCCTTCTTTCCCACACTATCTTCCGTTTCACACGTCCCTCACTTCCAATCAAACGCCCCCTCCCCTCTCCCCCGCCCCCCAGAGCATCGGCCCACCGCCACACCCTTCGCCTTTCCCTCTCCGTTTATTTCCCACGGGCGTATCACCCCGTCAAATCCCCGACCACGAAAAGTGCACACACGGGGGAGGCTTGTGATTGAAATTCCTGAAGAGAAGATAGGTATCCGGCGAGAGTAGGAAAAAGCGGGGATCCACGACGCACGAGAAGAGTGACTGAGGAGAGCAGGTACACAAACGCTCCTGGTGAGAGGAACTCTCCCGCATCAGAGCTGTGAAATGCCAGTATTTTAAAAAACTTGAATATCTCCTTTTTCCTTATTCCTTTTTCCCCACGCATACGTTTTTGACTAAACACGTTCAGACAGTTTCAAGCTCTGCTATTTGGTTTCTATCACACTCTTTAGTAAGCCCCTTCAAAGCGTGATCCGGTCTACTGAGACTTTCTAAGAAGAAAATGTAAGCATTCCTTTCATTTACGAATTGCTGCGGTCCCACCTTCGATTAAGGATTATCATTTACCATCAATCTGTCTCCAGCTGTAGATAAGGAATTATTGGAAATGCCAGGGGAGCAGAGGAGGTTTATTATTAGTAGAACGCTGGAGTGACTGGATGAATCGGGTACGAAGTAGCAGTGACGTTATGATGGACGTTACAGGGGAAAGAATGTCAGGTAAACGGTGATAAGTAGGAGAAGAATGGAAAGCATGGATAGAATGATGAGAGGCATGAACCTGGGAAAGCAAAATTAGAACTTTTTGTGAAAGGAAGGTGAACACTATTTATGAGAAATGTTCAAAATTATGAAGAAGATGTCTACTTTATTCTACCTAGCTTTATCGGTCAACCACTACTGATGATTACAAGGTGACTGAGTGGTATCCTTGTGTGAAATGTTTGGGGTATTGAACGAAGATCGCGGTTTTTAATAGGTTGAGGTCTTCGGACACAAAACTGTTTTGTTTTTTGCGGTTCCATATTATCCTCACATACTGGCGGTACAAGGAAAGTAACTTGCCTGCCTCTCTACCCTGGAGTGTGAATTTTCTTCTTTTGGCCGTAGTACTTCGTGATCTACACCCTCAAACACTATATCGAATACAGGGATTAAGCTTACCCGGAAGAGTTTGAGTGACATGGTTCAGGACGATAATTAGTCCAAATTCCAAACAAAACATATACTTGATTGTTTCAAAAAATAACTTAAATTTGTGAGTCGATTTGTTAGACATGAGAAACTAGATATTCACAGAAAAAAATGAAAACTGGCAGAGCTACTTAGAGAATCTTTCAGATAAGAATCTTTAGTACTATGAAGGCAAATATGAGTAAAAATTAAAAGTTGATACTATTTAATTTGAAGTTTTTAGGGCGAGAGTGTTTTTGGATATAAAACAGGGAAATTTGATTGGGAGGCAGGATTAAAGGAGGAGAACTGGCTGTTTGGATGAAATGATGACAGGAAGTATGAAAGCAGAAATGATAGTGAAAGTGGAAATTAAGATGCGAGGATAGAATCGTTAGGTCCATCTAAACCTATTGAATCCGGTATAACAGTAACAATAATAACAATTAAATCAATAAGCTAATAATTTTAGCATGTTATTAATGGACGAGTCTCTTAGGTCGTTTGAAGAGGCTGAAAGGAATGTCATTGAATGACATTTTTACAGATCGTTTCTGATACGTCCATGTGTTTACTTAGCTATCCTCCTCTCAAATTATAATATTAGAACATTCATTTTTTTGCAATAATTCGTCTATACATTCTTAAACATTGATAAAATTATTTCTTGGAAATAATTAAAACAATATCACGGTACTATTACCCTCTTTTGCTAGCAATACATGGATTAAAATTGAGCTGAAAGTGCTTTGCAACGGCTTTCAAGGCGGCAGTGGGGAAATATAGGCTCGTTTATTGGTTCACACATACCTAATAGAATATCTCGGAAAAATTGGAAAGGTACTTGTACTTATTTGGAAAAAATTCCGGTTTTGTGTTCCACTACTTTCTTTTTCAGCCAGACTTCTCATCATAGAAGGAAGGAGAGTTGAATGATGGTGACCGTAATATGCAAGATTCAATAAGGTAACGGAAAATTTAGATTATAATTCCAAAGAGTAATGATCATAATAAACATTTCCATCATATGGTCGTTGGGTAACCGTTACAGTCTTTATTGGCTAAAAGATATCTGGGAACTGAATAGTTTGGGAATAACGGGTACAAAGCTCAAAAATAAATTTAATTCCAGGTTTGGATTGGAATTGTAGTTCAAGGATTGAAAACCGAATTTCCCTCGAAGCTTCTACCCACATTTTCCATTAGTTTCAAGGGAAATCAGAAATACTCAAGTCACGATTCTGCTGTAAGATTGAAATAAATCGCAAAAAAATAAGAAAATATAGCAATGCCTTATTCGTTTCGAAATGCTTGTCACAGGGTTTTCATATTCCTTGCTTATTTAATTACTCCATGATTCCGATAAAGTAAAATGACCTTTCGCATGCATAAACGTAGAGTTGATATTGATAAGCGTTCTTCCAAATAAAAAACTATTTCCGCGCGCTGTAACTTCATTGAATCAAATATTTGATATCGCCTCTGTTGTACATCGCAGTCTCTCATCCTTCCACACAGCATCACCCCCCATGACTTCTGATCTTCCGAATTCATATTCCGCATTGAAACCCATTTGCAGCGTGTATATCGCGTCGCTCCTCACTCTCCCCCCTGGGTATTACACGCGTTGCGACCCTCTGAGGAAAACTCCCCCTTTCAAAGTTTCCCGCGCCAACTCCCCCCGCGTCGCCGCCACCGCGCGTCGCGGCGAATCGCTGAACTACGAGACCAAAGGCGGTTCTCAGGAAAACGGCCTGGCTGCCAACACAGCAGGATAAAGAAGCCCTCGGAAGATCGGGAGCCCAGTCGACTGGGACCGCCTCCGCGGCGCGACTTGAATCAACCACAAAAAATTCGGGATATAATCCCGCTCGAGACACTTTTTTTTACTCTCCTGCGTGAATCCCTAACCATTCCACTGAGCAGTTCCACGCAAGTGGGACCTTTGCGATCGTTCCGGTGCTCACAAGGAAAACCCGTATGCATTAGTTGTGACGCTAATCCCTTGTGGCGAACGGAACACGTGCACCATCATATCAGTACTACCTTGTGGGCTTGGGAAGAACGCAAAACAAGCCTACGGGTCGAGAAATTTCTTCTCCGCGTCTCCTCTCTCCCCTCTTTGCGTTCTGACACTCGTAATCTAAGGGTCGCCCTATATTGAAACGATCCAACTCCGCCCCACAATCCCCCGCTTTCCTTCTTCCTCCGTCGCGCCGCCTACTCTTCCCCACCTGAACCCCTGCAAGTTAATACACACACCTCCCCTCGCCATTCGATGTGATGATTAATTCCATGCCCCCCCCAAACAGAAAGTATGCCTGCAAAATAACGGTGTGAGGGAGTTATGAAACTTCCCTCTTGGGTGTATCGAGTCAGAAGGGTGGGGTAAGGGAAGGTGAGTAGTAATTAGATTAATTAAAGGGTAGCAAAAAGTTCTGGGCTTCAGAAGCAATGAGGGGAAGCTGTGAGGCTTGGTGCGGGGGTGGTTTATCCCTGATATTGATATGAACAAAGAAAATGCGCCTGTGATCAAAAAGCACAAAGGTGAAGAGGTGATCCTTCATATTTTTGGTTTCTCCCAAGAGTATGATTCCACTCACAAAAACAAACTAATAATTGTAACGCAAGGGATTGGCGGTACATATAACTAGAAATATCACTATAATGCATTCTGTATCTGATTATATTTAATACCCTAATATAATGTTCGTAATTCATTGGCTATGAGAAAGAATAAATAGAAATTTCGTGGAATTTGGAATGCTTTTGGCTCAATTCAACCATGAAGATTACCAAAAGGAACTCCGGAACATTAGTACCTAATTGGTAGACAAAAATACGTGGTTTCAACCCAAATGTTGGTTTATGATAGTTGAGAGTAGAGCATTGGCCTGTGAAGTTGTCACATTTAGGGTCGGGGAGCCAGTTGCTTTCCCTGGGCCACCTGCGATTTTCTACGAAGTTCAAACACGCAGAAAATCGAATTTCCAGGATTATAGGCAGAGACTGAAAGGCTCTTGACCGGGATTTGAACCCGGGACCCTCCGTTCAGTAGTTCAGTGCTCTACTCACTAGGACACCACGATAGGCAGATATATGCTCGCAAATAAACCAAGATTGAAAGAGAAGGACATGAGTTTTCAGAACTGTAAAGTATAAATTAAAATACCAACTTTTATATAAAATTACTGTGGAATAACTTTTGTCAAAATTAATAGGATACGGCAAGACAGGTTTTTGGATTTTTAGGCTATCTGTTAATTATATTATCAGTCTACGGCAAATTCCTACATCTGCAATCATAGTGAAACATAAAATGGAACATACTTTTAGCCGATTAATTGATGCTCAAGTCGCCTTTTTTCACAAACCTCTTTGTTTTTAAATTAAAAGAGGCTCACCAGCTAATGGTGCTTCAGACATGGAGGAGAGGTTTATTGTCGGGGCTGGAATGGAGAGGAAATAGACTATAGAGAAAGCCCTCGTCTATATTAGACTAATATTTAAGATAGCTCGAAAGGGTTCATGATATTCACTTCGCATCAGAAGGATGAAGTATTGTAACTGTACTACACACTAAAAATTTCAATGGTCGGTCTTTTATATTTCTAGCCGATTCCCTTGTTGCGATACCAATTCTTTTACTGTTTTGCTGCACTTGTCACGCGAGATTCCACACGAATAATTGACGTCTTCTCTGAGTTAGTCCTAGGAAGTGTAAAAACCCATCAAAGTATCCATCCTAAAAACTCAAAGGGAACGGATGAAGATCGCTCAGCGCCAAGTCAGGGATGTGCGGTGGATGCCGAAGGTCATCATAACAGGTTCGTGGAAGTAAGTTCAGCTGAATGAGGGTGAACTTTACGTGGAACGAGGATGACACCGAACAGCGTATCGCGTGTCGTATTTGTTTTGTATAGCACGCCTGAGACGGCGATGCGCAATTGAATGTAAATGGCAATCAGCCTGAAATGTTTGCTCAGAGGCTGTCCCACCGCATGTTAGTTTGAGATAGGGGATGCACATGAAACCTCGTGTCTCCATAGTTAATTTAGTAATTTAACAGTGAGAGGGGTTGTTTATCACATTTAATAGCAATAGGATTGTTCACTTGTCAATATTGCAACCCTAGTACAGTTTTGCCCTCTGTCACACACGCTTGAGGTTGGTTGCAGAGAGCTGGAAGAGAAATGCACCTGAGAGTATGTGGCTTAGTTTATTTTCGGTCCTTGAGAAACGAACAAGAGGAAGGCAATTACCAAAAAAATGTAGAGTTGAAATGATATTTACCTGAATACCGTAAGACCGGTAATGTTTAATTTTCTCTTTATAAATCGCATTGAAGGTTCAGTCATAACATAGATTCTTCAGATAGAGTCAGATTCTTAGGCAGAAAGCTGTACATTCAAATTATTAGCACATGCTCCTCACTATTTTTAATAATTTCAAAAAAACCGCGCCAATTTGTAAGGCAAATTCAAGTGGATAAGCTTAACCTTCGAGGTACTTGACTTATAAATTAGATTTATAACATAAATATAATTTTATTCATCACCATGAACCAATTATCAAGTACAAAGAACTAAGACCTGAAGAAACCAATGAGGATAAATTGGAGATTTCCTTCCAGGGTGGAAAATAAATATTTTTAGTTGATTGTATTTTAATAGTTGGAGTATTAGTTCGATAATAGTGACAGTGAGATGCTTAGTCCTGTAATTTTAAGGGAGAGGGTGAGTACTATAAATAAGGAAAATGCGTCTTTCAATGGCTTTTGAAATACATCATCTCATCTAAAATCATGCATGATGATGACTAATTGAATGAACCATTCAGAGACTAGAGAGGAGTTATCTCGAGACTGAACACGAGATTCACATAGGGCCCAAAACTACGAGCAAATGTGCAGGGATAAATGCATGCATTTATTTTCGGTCACACAACCCGGGTCCACGATTTGCGACTCTTTTTAAAGGTTTAGGGAGCGAGGAGGTCCCGAAATCCTATCTCACCCAAGCGGGTCGAGCTCGATGCGACGGAAACTCCCTGGATGCAAATTTTTCCCCACCCAGGAATGAGTCGACGGTCGCGAAAATTAACGGACCAGAGCGGGCGGGGCGATAGGGCCGCTCATTCATTCATTCCGTCGGACACGACGACCGAGGCTGCAAAGGCAAAAAGGCCTCATCCTCCGTCCCTGCCCATGTCGCCCAACCGCCCCTTTCCTCCCCCTTGTCCCCGCAACCCTCTCTGAGGCGGACGACGGCCGTTTTAATTAAAACACCCCCGTCCTGCCCTTCTCTCCCCCCCGCTCCCCCACACCCACCCTACCGACCTCTTCCTTAAACCCGGCGCGGCACCATTCTTTATTCCTCATGCCACCGGGAGAGGCGGAGCTATCGCTGGCCGACGTCCTCTCACCCACACACACAAACTTACACGCACACTCACTCAAGCCTTTTAAGTGCCGCGTAGGATTCCCGGTTTACTCCGCCTCCTCCCATCTCACCGCCGTACCGAACCATCCTCTCTCTCCCTCCCGGGCCCAAAATTCGTGCGGAAGAAAATGCCGGGCCGGGGAATTTTGATGCCACTGCAAAGAGCGCCGCCGCCTTCTCCTCCCCACTGCCTCTTCCCGCCTCGCTATTTTTCCGGCCATTAATCCCCTCCCTCCCATTCTCACTCCACTCTACCCCTAAGATCTCCTTTCTTCGCCTAACCCCCTCTCCGCGTTCTTCCCCCCGTTAAGTTTTACTGTGTTTCTTCCCTCATCTCCCATCCCCGGCTGGCTGGCTCCCTCGCCTCCTATTTTCCCGCGTTCCAGTGCACTGTTTAAAGGCTCTCTTCTACGTGTGCTCCTCCGAGGACGTTGCCGCGTCATCCCCCTCCACCTCTCCTCACACCCCTTGCCACACGTGGAAAAAACCTCCCTTGGATGAGACTCGGCCTTTACACTCCACTCTCCCGAAGCAACCCTCATTGCCCTTCCACGGCAATCTGACTACGTTGGCGAGCCGTCCGCGAACGGGTTCAAAGCGGGGCCGCGAGAATGGCCCAGTCCGAAAGGAGTCCCTCCCTCCACCGCCGGACGGTTTTGTTCCAAGCCAGAATGGAATTCCCTGCTTCGCTCACGGGGGAATGGTCTCTCTCGCCTTCCGGCCTCAACGCACTCGGGCAGCTTTCTATTGCCCGTCCGCTCGAGCCCAATGAATGCGCTGCGTCTATGGTACATCTCTACGTCGATGTCGAGGAGAGATTTAGGATAACATTGCACTTCTCGTTTTACACCATTTTCTAAAGTAAAGAAAGTAAACCTAAAGTATAATAAACAGCAATTTTTTCGTTCATTATTATTGTGAAGAACAACGGTCAAATTCCTTTTTGCTCTGGATGAAAATGTATTGCAACAATAACGATTTTCGGTTTAAAATCATGAGGATATTCTAGTGGAAGCCAATATTAAGACTAGTACTCCACATTATTGAGCTCAAAATGATCTTAATTGGCGTCTTAAGGTGGCTATGATAGTGGAGGCGACACTCAATTTAGCAAAACGCCAATTCACAGAGGCGGATAACTCTGCCAACATGATTGACTCCGAAGCCTGGATTTAACACTTCGAGTGCAACCTATTTCTTTATTATATAATAAGTCATCGTTTCTTGGATAACCTGGCTGTTAGATGATTCTTTGAGTTACATTATATTAGGACCAATGAAATAGAATCGCACGAGAGTTCTTTAGTGATGAGCTCAAGTGTAGTGCTTCTGAGTATGAATTAATAGTACACTTATATTTAGGCAACTAAAGGAGTCCTCGTTAACATAATAAGATAAATGAATGGGTAATCAATAATTATTACATTACTCTGTGAATTCTAACAATTCAGTGACTACCATTTATTGCTAGAATTTCACGTTCCTCATGAATGAACGTCAAGCATTTTTCATCAGGCAGCAGTATTATATCGCTCAGTTGCACGTCAGTAGTGCAGGTACGAACTAGGTTTTTGGCATGCTTGCATCATAGTATGTGTTGTAACGTTCACTTCTTCACGAATTTACGTTCTTTCTGATAATTCATGTCTAGTGATGGCTCACACCCTACCACAAACCTTTGCGGTGTACTGAAAGTTATTCTGTCGGCCTATGTAGATGAATAGAATCCGTCGTTAAATTGGACCCAATACTTTACCGGCCGCGTTGAAAAGTAGGTAACGCGACTGCAAGTCTATCACCCATCGGTCTGTGGTTCGAATTCCATTTTGGACGTATTTTTTGTTTTCCCTAAGCTTGGAATAAAGTTTGGTACGACAGAACAAATAATATTAGCTATTGAAATACTTTTAAACGCAATTAATGATGTCGAGAGACTTGCCCAGTAGATGTGAGAACCATACGCTGAAGTGAAAACTTTTCACAAACTATTCATATTTCTTTTGGATACAAAAGTAGAGTGCTACAGAGTCGCTCAATAGAATTATTAATTGATTGTACTTCATTGCCCTTAGTTAATGCAACCGTAACGTATGAGTAAGTGCACCCAACAATGAGACTGTCCAATTTACAACCTTGTTCAAAAATTTATTGATGTGGCCAAATTTTACACCCATGGAAACTTTCACCAAAATTCGAGCCAGAACTTACAAATTGTTTAAATTCAAAGTTCAGGATACGAATCAATGATGCTTAGGAAATTAAGAGAGTCACAAAATATCGTCATTTATTCCCATCTGAAGGGTAGCAATTTATGTGAACCACGGTTATTACATCCTCGCTGGTGAAATGAGTCCCTTGCGGAGAACATGCGATTGAACACAAGTTGAAAGATACAGGGTGCGTTCCGAAAGTAATGCAATTATTATTTTTTAAAGAAAGTTATTGAACAGATTTGCACAAACATTTAATATTCTTCAAAACACTGCCCTTGGGCCTCAACACATTTTTTCCAGCGACTCTGCCATGACCGGTTCATGCCCTGGAAGGCATCTTTGGGGACCTCTCGCAAGGTCTTCGTCACGGCTGATTGGATTTCTTCTATGGATGAAAAATGGGTTCTTTCAGGGCTGCCTTAATCCGAGGGGACAAAAAAAAGTCTGCTTGGGCGATGTCAGGACTATAGGGGGGGTGGGGCAGCGTTGGAACCTGGTGTTTGGCCAGGAACTCGCGGACTCGTAGTTCGTTGTGGCAAGGCGCGTTGTCGTGATGGAGTTGCCAGGTAGTGGAGATGTCTTTTCTCGTCCTGATGACCATTTTTCGTAGGCTTTCCAGCACATCCACGTAGTAGGCAGCATTCACTGTCTGTCCTTGAGGAACAAACTCCTTATGGACCACTCCTTTACGGTCGAAAAAGAAAATGAGCATTGTTTCACTTTTGATTTGCTCATTCTTGCCTTTTTGTGTTTGGGGGACTGGTCGGTGTGCCACTCAGAGCTTTGGTGTTTTGTTTCAGGGTCGTATTCAAAAACCCAGGTGTCATCGCCAGTGATGACATAGTCCAAATAATCACGTTTAATTTCAACATGTTGCAAAAGTTCACTTGAAATTTCCGCTCGGTTGTTCTTTTCGTCGTCTGACAACACCTTGGGTTCGAGCTTGGCGCACACTTTCCTCATCGCTAAATCTTTCGTAACAATGCGAAACACAATAGTAGACGGCAAGTTCAGTTCATTGCAAACATCTTGATACTCAATGGACGTTCAGAGCCCAACAATGGTCGAACACGAGCCACATTGTTGTTGGTTTTGCTGGTTGACGGCCGCCCAGAGCATTGTTCGTCGTGAACCTCTTCCTGGCCCTCCTTAAAGGCCTTTAGCCACCTCAAAACTTGTGAGTAGGACAGAGCAGAGTCCCCGTAAGTCTCATGAATCATTTTGTTAGTTTCCTCCAGAGATTTTTTTCAGTTTAGCACAAAACTTAATCACGTAACGTTGCTCGATCGTCGATTCCATTTTTTACGCGACACGGTCGGCACGCAGAGGTTTACAATAACTGACGTCCTGCCACTTCCACAGCTTGGAGAGCACTGAGACCAGTTTTGTGGCAAAGCTTAGTGTCCCCGCCACCTACTCCAAGTGGTCCGATCCCACTCCAATCAATAGGAGCTGCGCGAGAAATTCAATTGCATTACTTTCGGAATGCACCCTGTATAAATCGGATTACGCGGAAGATGAAGACACAGGGGGAGAGTAATGCACGGAGGCAAGAGGAAGGGTTGCAGCACTCCCTACCAAACCGCAAGCCGAATCACACGCGCAAACAAATAGCCTCGCCTCTCTCGCTCCGAGGAACCCTTTGGTTTGAAGCACTAAAATGTTTGCCAATTCCGTTCCCAGATCGTTTCCTGAGAAGATCGACTACAGAGGATACCGCCCTATATCCACCCTGACTATTCTTACTTCAAAAGCTTCGTTTCCCTGCACTCCCGCTTCTAGGTATTCCCTTTCATCTGCGTTCTCCCAATCTCTTCTCTTTTCCCATGCATTTTATCCTCATTTACTCATACACACCCTACCTCTTATGAGCTGCTAAAGGTTTTTCCGGGGCTACATAAGGGTTGAAGAGTAGAGATATTGGTATTCGTTGTTCAGATTTCCTGCTACGAAAAATTTTCGCTTCGCACTTGCAAATCGGCAATCCAGCAGCAGTGTAAAGGAAAAGATAATTATATAAGTTTTTGATTGATAAATCTAAAAACCAAAGTGTGATGAGAAGTCATGATAAGGTCTGTCATAGATTCTGATGCAATCCTAAATACCCCTTAACATCAGATTTCACATTATACATTGAATTTATGTCTAAGCTCTAATCCAAATAATATTTAGCTATCAGCGTCTTGTGGTCAAGAAGTCCTTTCTTGCATCAAACTACGAAATATCTATTTCTGCAACATTAACCTATCCCTCTACGTTAGTGTAGACTTAGACTTGAATTACCTTCAGTTTTCTACAGCTAGGTAATACCCTACCTCGAGGGTGTGAGGCGGGGGGTGAAGATCACTTTTTGACATGCAACTAAGATATAACTTTCTCATTAATTACTATTATTTCCAAAATCGGTACAGAATTTGCAAGGAATTCAAACTCCATAGGATATAATATTTTCTCAGGATCAAAATGAAAAAACTTTGAGTAATGATAAGTACACAAATAAAAATTCTTCACACAATAATACAATGTTGTAACTTTAAGATGTTTTATCACTCATTCACACGATGAACGTCCGATCAATTGCACTTGCTGGTGAACCGACCCTACTTATGGAATTGTTGTTTGGTGTAGGGAGAAAAACATTTCAGACAGAGCATAATCAGTATTAATTACCCATAAGAATTCACGGGAAAACTACAAAACCGATAAACATGTAATCACAGATTGATGCCACTAGAAAGACCGAATGTAAATTATCACCCAACTAATCAAAATGCATCCAACTTTAGGATTTGGGCCAGGTCAAACACATTACTGAATCAATGATCTTTACTGACTATCGACCATGATATCGGGCAAAGAGCAACGGCCGGGGCCGGATATTGTCTTCATTTAGATTAATTAAGTTTTTTTACCATCCTATAGGCGTTTGACTGCAATGAATTTCGAAACGGGAGCCTTTAAATTGTGCAGAGCTTTTGATAATATAAGCATTGAATGCAAAATGAGATCATGTCAAACCATGAAGTTAATATTGTTAAAAACATTAGATGACATCAATCAGCACATGATAATTCAATGCCGTTTTAGATAAAGTTATTAAAGTTTTCAATGATCCAGTTTAACCATAAATTTTCATTTTTATTGACAGGATTCAATTGAAATATGCACCTCAAATTATTTACAGTTAATTCTTTAATGCTTAATGGTTGACTGATGGCCATACAAAGTTGACTATGATGGGCTCATAGAAACTGTTGAAAACACTTGGAATGGTGATGGAAATGTATGTGTTTTTCCATACTAAAATATAGCCCTCGTATGAGTCAGCCTACTCTATTTAACATTTCATTAGTGTTGCATGAAACTAAAATATCCCATATGAACTTTATAATGATTTTTTAAAACACATTAGAAACTAGGGTATCTTTACTTGTGTGTATAACTTATTTAATTTCCCTTGATAATGAAGGACCATTTACGTTGAAAATGTATTCCCTATCGCCATTTCTAGATAAAAGCATATAAAACTTTACTAAGATTGCTATTACCACATGGTTTCTTCGATAGATAACAACAATAATTTTTGGGAAGATTTCATCTGATGTATTCAAGTCCCACTCTTCTGATATAATGGTTCAATGATATGAAATACAAACGAGGAATTCATAAAATAATTTCTCTAATAATGGCCGGATTATCTGATATAATGGTCATAAATGCTGAGCATACACTACATTTGAAATATATGAATACATTCTCTGTTATTAAAACTCTTTTGCGCGTTAAGCAGTCTGGATTTAAAAGCGATTAGCAGTCTAATAATGAAATCAATTTAGCACCATTAGTCACTACGGTAACCACCAATCGCTTTAATATCCTCATACGAATCACATTTAATCTGTCTGTGACAAAAATAACCTTAATAATGTTAGAAACCATTGTTAGATGTTCAGAGTAGAAATGCATTTAAAAATAAGATTTCATTTGAAAAGAAAGGACTCCAAATAAACGAATAAAAGAAAAACATTTATTTTCATTGCGAGGGACCCTTTTAACGTTTGTCTCACCAGCTCCGATTGTTTTCGGTTGCTTCCCTGTCCGCAGAACATTATCTCTTCTCCGTTTCCATCCCTTTATCTCTTTTTACTCCGAAAACCCCTTTACCCCCAATACTCCCTCAGCTGGGTCGAGAGAGGGTCGTCCCGAGAACTTGGGACTCTTATCTCAGTGCCTTATCTTCTCGCGAAATTTGTGTGTTCGGCGAGTGTTTTGCCATTTCCATTGTGGCAAGAAAGGGGTTGGAAAGCCCAGGGATCGGGGAGTAGCGAACACTCCTGTATCTTTTTCCCTAGTTATTTTGAAATGAATAGAGAAGGTAAGGAATGAGATCGCAATTTTATCCCAGCTGAAGCGAATTGGAACAACACATCCCTTTTGTTCGATATACCTGTGTCTCAAGACTCTGGAATCGTCTCTAATGAAAGCCAAGTAAAGTGCCAAATATTTTGGAATGCTAGTGATCAGATACATAGGTTTGCATTAGATGATTACTCTTAAAACATAGAGAGATTACTCTCAAAAGATTACGTGGAGTTAGATCACGACGTAACGTAGTGGTTCTTAATCCTTTCAATGGAAAAATTATGGAGACCGTGGATGTGGAGGCAATATACTTTTTTAAGTGCAAAAAAATATTTAAAAATCGATAAATCCGCCTGTCCGAAAGGAACAGTCAGGTGCAACATCAACGACACAATAATCACATAAAATTCGCCAAAATAAGCCAAGGTAAGCCAAAATAAGCCAATAACTTTCCATGGCACTAGTTTGCATGCAAGACTGTATGCAAACTTGTAATTTATCAAACTATGCACCAACTTACAAATAGGCACGTTCGCACTCTGCTTATCTGTTCTACAATTGGGAACTCAAGCAGGCAGCAATACTACATGATTCACCGCCGCTAATTTTCTTCGCGAAGAGAGAGATCTCAATGAACGGAATGTAGCGTGATACTCTCAACTAGGTCGCACACAAGACGAGATCATTCGAAACGAAAATCGCCTTGCAAGCGAACGGAGTGCACTATAAAAACAAAATTACCGTGGAAAAATAATGACCCAAATGTCCTTAATGTTAGCCGTTCGGATTAGCCCTATACTGGAGCAAGAGCGACAGCGGGAGAATCGTAACCACATCGGGATAAAAAAATAAATAATGGGCCTCGGCGACGGAAAGTAAATTAATGAGCCCACTACTTCTCGCCAGTCCGTGCTCACTCAGCATACGGTGCAAAAAGATAGGCGCACTCGAAAACCTCTGACCCTCGAGAGAGAGAGGGAGTGGGGGGTGGGGGGAGGGGGGGGGGGGAAGGGGAGGATGAGAGAAAATAATAAAATAAAAAAATCCAAGCGAATAAACGGATAAGAAGCTAAGGCGTCGAGGACGGACGAGGAGTGGGGGAGAATAATGACGCGAAAAGGGTCACGCCACACCCAGGGTGAGTAGGTGTCACTACTCGACCCCACTTGCGTCTTAACTTCACAACCCGTGCCCTCAGGGACGGGCTCATTAGAGGAAGGGGAAGAGGGGTGCGGGACGGGGGACGCTGCGTCCTTCGCCACCGTCGACGTCGACCGGTGGGCGTCGTCCTCGTCCCTTCAGCTCCCCCCCCTCCCACCACTCGTCACACGTGACCACTTGACGCTCCCGTTCCGCGCCCGGAGTGCATTACTCCCTCGCGCCCGGCGCCACTCGTCCGGAATCGTCGCTTGGACGCGAGGCGAGGTGGAGGGCTTGGGTTTTTAAGAGGGTTGAGGGAGTTTTTCCCGCAACTCGGGAGGAGATGGTCCCCGTTCCTGCCGGTCCGCGAAGGGCGACCCATCGCTTCGAGAAGGAGCTGGCCTGCTTCTTTTTCGAGCATCATCCTCTCCACCGCTTTTCATTTCACGCCTACGCTTGACCCTCGAGCACGGAGAACCACACGCGCTTTCGTCCCGTCGCCAGCTGTCAAAAGTGACGCCTTTTCCCCACCTCTCGTCATCGTGAGGGGTTTATTTTTTTCCGAGTGGACTCGCGTCCAACAGCCCAGCTAATAATCGCTGAGAGGGGGGAAATGTCGTTTTGTCAGCCTCGCTAAATTAGCCATCCCTTGGACGTGAGAAATATGGGGCTCTCGGGGGGACTTTTGATTCGGGAGCTTTTGAAAAATATAAATGAACCGCTAATATATTTAATATGATGCAAAATTGGCGATAAAAACGCACGAATAACGCGTAAAAAATATTTTAGCTTGCATATAAGCGGAAGCGTCCAACGATGCAGCTCAGATTAAAGCCATAGAAAAGCAGTATAATATTTCGAAAAAACTAAAGAAGCTAAATTAGAAGCTCATTATTATTATTGTGGTGTTGCTATAGTTCAAAATAAGACTGCTATGGGGTACTGTGTTTCAATGATAAGGATTGATACGAATGAAAACGCTACATGGTCCAGGGTGGCTTTGAAATATCAATTAATCATTGTGCCTATTATGTGGAGGAGTAAAACGTTTTGGAGTCGATGCCAATACAACATTCTACATATGAGATATGAAACAATAATTCGCGGAGAATGATTGAAACAATACAAGATATACAATAATATTTTTGTATTTATCAGTTATTTCAGATGCTTTTGCGAAATGTACGCGAGTAAAAAACGCATCGAAGCTGGAATTGCTGTGTAAGGCGGTGACTCAAATTTCTATTACCATCTATTAATGAATATCCACGGAGAAAAAAGCATGCTGCAATTCGCCGATGACATAGAACTCGTAGCAGAAACAGAGAGAGATCTAAATAAGATTTCAATAGTCATGGAAAGGAAAATAGCCAGATGTCACCAGAATATCAATAAGAAGAAGACTGAGATATTGGTATGCAGCAGGAGAGTAGGACGAAGTTCGTTCTCTCCTGCTGCATCTCTCATAAGGAGCTAATGACTTCTTTGCAGCTTATTATCCAGCAAGTATATTACAAAACATATCGTCAACGATTGAGATTATTGAGTGTCGCACCTGAGACTACCTAGCTCATTCATTCCGCCTCATGTTAATCATTGAATTAAGTATATGAGCGTCTCTCTGGAATCATACACTTAATTCAGCTCTTTAAACCACTTCTTCATTGCAAAATGTGTGCTGAGACACGGTATCTATTTCGTAGGAACGGAAAGTGGTGCAAACCAGACATTATTAGCCACGGGGTGAAATGAAACGTGATGAACCCGCATATTTCCCCACAGCTCTAAGATAATATTTTCCGAACGCACATGAAATTGGAACCACTGCTTCCCCCCCTACAGTACGCGTGCCGTCCTTCATCACCAATGCCCCCAGGGGGTGGTTACAAAAGAAGAACTGCCGGGACCGTCGCCTTGCACATCCCAGACCGCCGACCCCCTTCCCCGCTCTAACTCCCCAGCGCCTTCCACTCCCATGACGCTCTAGGACTCACGAATGCACTCACGAGGCGTGCCCTCGTGGGAAGCGTGACCTAACCGCACATCCAGCGCACACACCCTCTCGAAGCTTTTAAGACCCATCCCGCTCCCTCACGCCCTGCGCCGCTTCCACCAAACGCGGCGGACGCATCTCGGGGTGCGGTGAAATGGAGGAAGGGAAGAGAGGGATGCCAACTCTACCGTCATTTTACGTAATCTATCGTATGCTGCCCTACGCTATTAGGGACTTTCGAGATACGATACATATCCAGTTGTTTAAAGTTCTCTTTAGATGTTTTTCTTTCCACAGACACACCATGTTCAAGTTAATTATTTGCGTGAAGAATAGCGTTAAAATGAGAAAAACGAGTTTAAATCAATTAAACAAAGCTTTTAAGTGAATCAATCGTATTCACTAGCTGTAATTTAAGTTAAGAATTTTTGATGGGCATGATAAAATCACAGAGTTCGTACCAACTAGTGATCCGAATGAAAAGGCAATGGTAAGATCTTAATGTGAATTGTTGGAGCCAAATGGTTCACCTAAACGACAGACTTCCCTTCGTTTAGAGGTGATGAAGAGATTATTTTTCACTGTAACATAGTACTCAATTTGGTTAGCGATGTCAAGAACATAAATGGAATAAAAGAAACTGACTTGGGCGAGACGTAGTGGAAGGTATTGTACCCGAGTATGGCATAGCAGCCGAAATGCGTCGTGCGCAGTTTAATAAACTTTGTGGAAAAGTGCAATAACGTTTTCATCATGTCAACATAAATAAATGTTTGCCAATTTACCAACTTTCCGTATTTTGCAATAGCCGACCACAACATTTACCAAACCATGTTGAATAGACAGAGCAACACACCCCATGCGCCTTCCCCCACCCCTCGCCCTGCCCCGAAGCCCACTCGGCTAACACGACTCTCTCTCTCCTCGATGAACACCCCAAACATCTCACGCGCCCTCTTTCCGACCGAGTCCCTCTCTCTCTCCCGCGACCCGCAAAAATCCCACTCCCGACCGCCACCTCTCTCGGCGGCAGCGACACCTAGACGAGGGAGAGAGACTCCGCACCAGGGCCCATTAGGAAGCACTCCTTTCCAGCCAAAGCAGCAGAAACATCTCTCCGGAGATTATAATGATAAGGACCTTGCCCTCCCTCCCCACGTCCACGACTGTTTAAGGAGTTTCGGGGAGTGGGAAGGAGAGTACGTGTGAGCAAGTGGGTACGTGCTGGAAGAAGGTGGCGGGCTGGAGGAGTTCGTGTAATGCGAGGGTGGGGAGGGAAGGGGAGGAGAGAGGCAACCCACTCCGCGTTCATTACTAGCTCGCCCGGTCGAAAGAGAGAGGAGCATTTGGCGCATTTGTTGTCTTCGAGGTGTTCTCGAGTCGAATGCGAACTTAGCGGCTGCTTCGGCTACGGGTCCTAGCAATCGATGCCCGCGGGAGTACTCTCCCCCCCACCTCCCCCCCCCCCCCCGCTCGTGGGTGGCAGAGCTGGCAGTGCAACGGCGCGAGGCATTTCATCGTTCACACACGAGGAAACGCATTTCATTTCTAGAATTTTTCCTCGAGAATCGTCAACTGAATTTTAAAGAGAGGCCCACCTTCGCTTGCTCAGGGATAAAATAATGAAACATTAACATTGCGTCTTGATTGGCAGAAATAACAAGGCACAAGAATCTACCAAGCCGTCCGAAATCATTCTAATTCACATTTCTAACTCTCATCGAACTCTTCTTTTCTCCCTCCTCTCATTCGCTCTCCGCTCTACTACTTCTGCGTTCACCTGTCCGCGTTATGTCCCCCGCCCTTCTCGTCAACTCCCACCCTTCGTCTCCCATTTGATCACTTGTAACGTTGATGCAACGACGTGTACGTCCGACTACCTTTCCCTACCTAGGGCCATATTTCAGGAAGTAGCATAGTTATTGAATTTACCTACTTTCCTTGATTAAGCAAACTCTTTCCGGGGCTCCCGACGGCGTCTCTGGGCCCTTTTAGGTTACCCTGACGAACCCCTTGTGAGGGCACGACAAACAGCGGTTCCGCTGCCGGGTTCCGGAACTGTACCTTGGACGAATACGGGCACTCCACGCAAAGAGTGAGACAAGTATTCAAAAGTGGTGAAGTGTGAAAGCACGGAACAAGATATTTAGAACGTAGTTCAATTTGCCTTGGAATCGAGGAAGGAATCGGCGATGGCGACTATATTCAAACTTAATTTAAAAAGCTTAAGAATTAATAAACGAGCTAAAATACAAGAATCTTTTCGCTGTAAGGAATAATTGAGTACTTACAAACTGGTTCAGCCGCATATCGATGAGCACCTAGAGTCGTCATCCAGTCCCTTACATCGAGCACAAACTCCGAGCTGCCACAACTACACTGTCAGATGTGCGAGCGCCGCACGGAGACTGACCGCCTCGACGAGAGTGACTACGCGACTGACCTTGGCTCACGGCCAAATCGGATACGCAAACAAAAGAAAACCAACCTCACCACGTGGCGGTTATTTAAAAAACGATTCACGTAGACTGAGGCGGGACAAACCCGCTCAAAATATTTAGAGCACTTCGCGCTGCTTGTAAATTGCGGTAGGAAGAACTGTTTCTTAGGGGAATCAGCTATATACCCTATTGTGTCCCAATGTACCCACGTGTCACCCTATTTATCGTAATTTAACATAATCCGTGGTAACATTTTCACAACTAGAGAGGTATTATGCTATGATATTTTAACGGTGTTTTTTCTGCTCAAAAATATTAAACTTCTTAATCTTAGAGTTTAAAAAAATGCACAGTTGGTAGCAGAAGAGAGAATTTATAGAATCAGAGCAGCCTAATCCGAGCAGAGCAGCCAATTTTTTGGTGAGCAATCACCCCCTGCCACACACCCTTGTGGTGGCTTGCAGGGTATTATGTAGATGTAGATAGATGTAATCGTGTGGTTGGCACTGTACTGAGGTTGAACCGTACATTCTGTCGCCGATTTTTCCTGTGAAACAGAGTACAGTGAGCATTTTGTCTCTCTAACTTGATATCTACAGAAGGTGAAAATCAAAATACAGACAATCACAAGTTACTAAGATTTCATGACTATAAATTAATATTTAAATTTATAACTGTGGGTACGAAATGATAGAAGTGGCAGTGCCTACTACTAATACCCTCCTACTCTTCCTTTATCGGATGTGTTAGGAAATCTTCACAATTACCTAATGTATATTCAATGATTGCATTGCATGAAAATTAATTGAAAGAGAACATCTTGAAAATAACAAATAAGGCCATTTTTACGGCACAATTATTTCCTTAGTTTCATTTAAGTGGACTTTACATATGGAAAAATAAGTTACTTTAGTTACTTTTCTGATAAAATTCTTTTCGGCTTCGATTCAGCTTTTTTCCATTTCTTCCAGTATGTTCAATTAATATCTTGTCACAGTCAGTTCTTGCAAACTACTTCAGCCTTCTTTGGCTACGCAAGGGAGAATGTCAGACCTATAATCACATGCCCTCCATTTTATAAAGGAAATCTTTATAGCAGTGGGACCTTTAAAAATGAAACCAAGGGGTTTTGCGTCTCCTTCAAGACTGCATGTCTTGTAATTTCCAATGTTTTCTCTCTGCATGTCAAGGGCTGGAATATAAATACAAACTTGCCAATGAATATTATATTTCAGTTGAGGAATACTAAATTTGCCGTTCGGGAAATTCCACCTAATGTTCAAGTTTTGAGTGCAATTGCACCGTGAGTTGTATCGACTATTCCAATTCAAAATTTACTCCACGATAGTTCAATTGATGTATGAAATGTGTAACACTGATGTGATGGAAGAACTACGCAATGGTTCTTCAAATCACACACATGATGCACTTTACCGAATGGAACATGAAGAGCACATCTCCATCGCGAAGGAATATTTTTTCTCCTAGCTCATTATAATAATCTACTTCGCATTCGACCCATTTAAATAACTATTCTTTACCCCCGGAGCACATCGCAGAATTTGCACGCGTCACACACTTCAGTCTTAAGCTAAAACTAAAGAATGCCTCCATACCGAGGGAGAAGAAAGGAAAACACCCTGAGGGGTGCAAAACAAGCACATTCGTCGAAAGGAATAACAAGGAAAGAAAGACGGAAGGAGAAACCTCCGCGGCATAACCTGCAGGCCTTTCGCGCTTAAGAAATTCTCCAGAGCTAGCTAGGGGCGGGAGGGAGGGAAGGAGAGAGAGGGAGAAGGTCGCGGTGCTCGCATGAGTGAGTGGGAGGAAGGAAGAGGGAGCGTCGGTGAGAGGGAAGTAGTGGAGTTGGTAGCGGAAGAGTTTGTTTTACTCGCTAAGGCAACAGGAAAAGAGGCTGGAGGTGGGTGCGAGTGCGAACTCTGTGAGACGGGTGGGCTGAGACTGAGTGGAGGCGGGAGGGGGTGAGAGAGTGGGCAAGAATAAAGTTTTAAGGAGAGACACCCGCGCCGAGGCTATGAAAACATCAAGACGAACCTTTCTAGCGGAGGAGGTTTAAGATGGAGGAAAACCGTGAACATCCGAAGGCAAGCATTTTTCCTCACCTTGCTCGGGGGTGAGGGAGAAGAGGACTGCGAAGCGGGGTTGGGGGATGCTTGGAAGGACAAGCAACGTGGGAAAGAGATGGAGATATTTTTTTTCACGGGTATAAACGCGCACGTACATCCCTAGATTAAGTGCCTTGGTGTTAACGGTTGTGCAACACTTTGAGAGCTGTCCCTCGGGGAGAGTGAAGATAACGAGTAAAGAACTGTTGGGTGGTGTTTTGAAGCTGGTGGGGGAGGCCAGGGGTGCCCCTTAGGGTATTTTGGAAGCACAAGTGGGCAGATCAGTGAGAAGTCAAGTGAGGGGCGATCTCTGAGAAGAAAGGTGAGGAAGAAATGGAAATAAGAACGATACGCGGTATGAGATGGATACGCCAGGTCAAGTACATGGGCTCCACTGACTTTCTCCAAGTGAAGCCCCCACAGTTTCCCCCCTCTCACGCCAAATCCCTGTTCTTTCCCCCAGCCCATTAAGTAACTGCCAGCGAATTAACAATGTAAATTGTTGGGATGCCTCCGTGCTAGATTCGATCAAAAAAGCTCGGCTAAAAGCACTAAGGTATCCACTCGTGCTGGTATCAAATGTAGCCAGGTGCTGCGCAGTTTGAGTTTGCTCAAGGACGAAGTGAATCACTCTGTCAAACTGTACGGATAATGCCCACAGTGTTTGCGGAATTCCATATCAGTAAAGCCACTCACTTTTAGTTTGAGGTTCCGTGATAATAGTCCAACTCGAGCTTATCTAGAGGTTATTCTTTTTACGAACATAGCTTGTTATTTTTCCTCAAGCTTAATGGCCGACTATTGTCTCATTTGATGGAATAAATGGGTGAAGAGGAACAGAATGAGGAAAATGCTGATTTGAAGTTCTTTCCGGTTTACTTATCGGGGAAGAGGACATTTCTTAGGTACTTTTCATGATTACCTACAGTCAACATCCCAAACCATTACACCCTTTGCTTTCACAAAAATTACCATTGCCCATTTCTTTCTGGAATTAGTAGAGAAAATCCTGTTCCATATCTTCTTACTCGTTGAGAAGTGTAACAAGCTCTCTCTCAAGTAATTCTTGAGAATTAAAGAAGACTTTAAATTAATAGTAAAAATCTAAATTAATGTTTCTTTGGTATAATTAATGAAATAATCATAAATAATTCACATTTTTACTTCACAATTCACACGCATGAACTGTCGTAACATCGTCATAATTTATATACAAAATAGCAAAAAAAATCACCTAACCACTACATGTAAATACCTAGGCAAATTTCAAGCCTCATGAGGAAGCCTAAGGTTATAGAAAGCAATATTATCAACTAAAAGAAAGATAAAATTGGGAAAGAAGACGCAATCGTCATTTTCTGCTAATGATTACTAGAGGTACATTGAGGATAAATAAATAACTAAAGGAACTGAAGGTAGTGAAAAATTCTTTGAGTGTAAGTTATGCGGAGGCGAAATTGAGAACTTAAAGACCTCAATTATCACCCAAAGGGAATGAGAGGGAAAGGGAGAGGCGTCGGAGTTTACCACGTGAGTTCGGGGTGAGAAAGCAGAGGAACAAGTTGGGTGTGTAAATGCGTGTGTAGCAAGAAAGAGAAGGGCTTATGTGGAGGGCTTTTTGGAGAGCCAAAGGAATTGGGAGTCGTGGACGAGGACAGGATGACGCGAAGGAAATGGAGAGCACAGAAAGGAGGGAAACGAGCAGATAGGGAGAGCTAACCTCCCTCTAAGAAAGGCCGGAATGGTGAAACAGCGATATCAAGGGATGAGGCGAATAATGGCTATCGGAATACCCATGGAAGAGATAAGAGGTAGAGGAAGTTCGGATGAAAATATGAAAAAGAAGGAAATTTAGAAACAAAGGATACCCGACGAAGAGAGTGAAAATACCTCAATGAAAACGTTAACATGCAGATACATATTGTATCAAAACTTTCAAAGCTATTTGCTATTAGACATAGATGTTCTACGTGGTGCGCATATGTTAAAATGATGAAGTAATGAAGACTTTCATAGGTAAAATTAATTTTATCGTTTAACCAACACCGTTTCATAGCAGTGTCGTGGAGAATAGTTATGCCAGAAGACTTCGCCAACCTGAAGCACATTTGCTTAAAATTTTGAAGCTGGCAAGTCATGTCAGAGGAGTGAATAAGATTATTTCCGTAAAAGGTCACGGCTTGCTTTCCAACAATGTCTCTGGCGTACTCACCCAATATTTTTCAATCTCATCCTTTCACGTTTCTGCATAAGAGGAAGATATAGCGCTCACAAGACCTAATATAATGCATAAATACCATTTACAGTTCAGCTTGTAGGTTGCAGCTCCTCTACGTTCCAAGTTTCTCCTGTATTAAGATACTTGTTTTTCGATGTAGATGTACCAAGAAGATCGAGAAATAAGTGCATAGTGAACAGTATACTATATTATGCAGCCAGGATTCATTTCTTGAGTAATATATAACGGCATATCAAGACTGAGGTTTAGTGTTGAGTATGTTGGTTACATTGAATGGACGACGGTTATTTTGAAACGTGAACTGGAGGAAAATGACGAGGAAGTGCTAGGGAAGGCAGGACGGGAGTTGAAAGGGGTATAGAGACTCAGGACAAAGAGAGGATGTCTCCTCCACAAAGTTTAGTCCCTGGTTCACACCATATCAACGCCCTTTAGCCTTTGCCCTCTTCCCTCACCCTCCTTACCTCTTCTTTCCTCGTCCTCCTTGCCTCTTCTTCCCCTCTTTACTCTTCTACTACTATTCTTTCTCCTATCTTCAGTCACCCTCCCTTGCAGCTAATCGTCGCCGTACACGACACCTCCGTCTACCATCTCTTACCCTTCCTCGGTGTTAGCCAGCCATCCTTGCATTCCACCACCCTTCTCTCTCTATCTCTCACTCCACTCTCCCCCCTCCCACCCACTCTTCACACACTCGGCCGCCTTTGCTATTTGGAAGCGGGGTGAGAGGAAACTTTCGGTCCGAGTGTTTGGCGGTGTCGAGCAGAAGTAGGATCCGCAGCGGTATTAGTAGTAGTAGTGTTCGCGTCGAGTGCGGAGGGTTTTGGTTGAGTTTAAAAGTGGTCTCCTGGGTGGGTGGACGGGAGCGGTGTGGGCGCGGCTGAGCGGAGGGTGGCGTTGGGACGGAGCGAAGTCGGGGGCGCGAGAAGAGGCGGAAGAGTTAGTGGGTGTTGGTAAGGGAAGAAAGTGGGAAGGAATATGAAGGAGTTGGTGGGTCGGTGGGGGGAGGAGGCCGGGGAGTGGGCGAGTTTCGTGGCGAGGTACGGCACGGCGGTTTCGTGAGTTAAGAGAGGGAAGGCACTGCAGGATGAGTGGGGCAAGGGTGGCGGTTGTCGGGACTGGAGAGCGAGAAGCAGAGACAGAGAGAGGGACGGCCAAGGGGGCAAGCGAAGGCGTGATAAAAGGAAGGAGGCAGCGGGAGGTTCGGTTAAGTTGGAGGAGAGTGAGAGAGAGGTAGTTGAAAAGGGGAAAGACGGAAGGGGAATGCAGAGTTTAAACCTTTTCCGAGGGAATCTCCTGGACTAGGCTCGCGACAAACCGAGGGAGAGTTGGAAAGGGTTAGGGGGCGAAGGGAGGGGAGATGGTCGCGGGGGGCATGGGGGATGCGGAGAGAGATGTAGTTGAGATTGTTGGTAGGGAACAAACACATCTACATCTTAATAACTGCACACAAGACGCCCACCCTTGCTACTGTGTAAGTGGGGGTTGGTCCCTAGATATGTGAGTGCGAACGAGTGAACGTGCGATCCTCGGGAGTCCTGGGGGTAAAGAGCCCTTAGGGGTGATGCAGAGTGTTAAAATTCGCTGTGTTAATGAAAACTCTGATATGGTTGGGGGAAGAGTTTTGGAGAGGGGGGTAGACCGAGATGAAACTAACGGATTGAGATATTGCACTGTTAATTTCAGTCTACCACATACATATGCATACATATGATACAGGATGACATCTACTCCTATTGTAATCTTTTAATGAAAATGTCTCACTGGTGCAAATGCTAATGGACATGAAATTCCATAAAATTCACATTTCTACCACATCAATTCAAGACTTATAGTAGGAGATGCCGGATGTTGACGATTGTATGTAACATTTGAATCAGTTAGATATTAAACTTTAATGCCATTGAAACAGCTAGACCTAGATTTAAAAATTTGGACTTGACTAAGAGGATCATTATACCTATAGTGAGGTAAGACCTCTTAGTTTTGTAATGATCTTTATTTTAAGTGCTCCAACGCCAAAGGTTATGTCGCGCTGTCTAACTTCAGCCTAGGACAAACACAATATCCATGCTCTGGGTGAGATTGGAACCCTCTACCCTTGGTTCACCAGGGCCAGCACGTTACTAACCTGGCAACCACTGCTAGGTTAGTAACGTGTAAAAGCATTTGTCTCCGATGATCTGAAGAGAATATTTAAAACCCCTTCCTGAGATCTGTCAGCGACATTAGAATTATTTATAAGCTTAAATTAACGAAGAGCACGCCGCATAGCTTATAAAGTCCTAAATTTCACCAAATGCGTTTTAAATGAATTTCCTCAAAAGAAACTTTTTTAGGATTCATCCACCGAGTGGTAGTTTCGGACATAATCTACAACTACGTTATTTTATATGTAAGTCCCTATTATTTCCATAGATGCGCTACCCTTTACTAAACTTTTCGAAAGCGACAACTGATTCGTTAATTATAATTTCTAGGGATAAAGTCACAAAGGTATAAGAATTATTTAAAAAATAGTGGTTAAATTCAGCTTCCAATAACAATAAAGACTGGCTGCAATAGAGAATGTTTAGAGGACCGTAATATTTCAGGGGGCATTCAAACTTAAAAATGTTATGTTAAGTGTCATGTGAACTCTCCACGTATGTGAAATCGATTATTCACTCCTTAAGTTTTAACTCCTTTTATTACCCCTTATTGAAATTGACGAAAGCTTTGTTCAACTGATCGGATATCGGAAATGAGCCAACTCTATTGCATGACCACCAAAAATACATGTCAATATGCCCCCGTCCCCACACGAAATAAACTGGTAAATAATCAAACCTAAACTAATTAATTAAATAGGGAGGCGCAATTAAGTGAATACCCTACGCAAACTACGGCTTGGCGCATTTAATCTCCTCGAGGCAAAAGGAATTTCAAGGGAGAGAGAGAGAACTGGGAGGGGGGGGAGGGAACCAGAGGGAGCAATCCACCCACGAACTCGCCCTCCGGGGAAACCTTTGCGTCCGCAGCCATTTGCCCATCCCACTACGCCCACCCACCCATGCCATATCCACCCTCCCTCTCCCTCGAACCCCTGAAGTGCACCTCCCTCTCCGACTAAGGCACCACATCCTCTAACCCTCTCCTCTCCCGGCAATTCCTCGACCCCTCCCCCTTACACATCTCCTCCTCCACAGCCGCATCTCCGCTCCTCCCCCCGTCCCTCTCTCCCTCCCAGACGATACACCCGAAACCAACTCGCCCACTCCAATTCCCTCCCTCCCTCCGCCCTTTACATCTCTTTCATACGCCCGCGAACACACACTTTCAGGCGCCCCAAACCAAAACTCCGCACGGCCACCAGCTACGACGAAGCAATCAAGTCCAAGTGGAGTGGAGTCGGCGCGGGAGTGCGATGGTTTTCGGGAGGGAAATTGTTGGATGTTGGGTAGGGAGGAGGAGGAAAATCGGGAGGAAAGGAGAAGAGGGCTTGAGGATGTTGGGGAAGAATAGCTTATTGGGAGAATGAGCTCGGCGAGGAAAATATGAGCATATCGATGAAGGTGGAGAGTCTCATGGGTGCATTCGCCGTATTACGATGGCAGGTTATTATGTTTTTTCCTTCCACCACCCAAGAATATAGAAATGGTTTCCTTCCTTTGGTATGAGAGCTTCAATGCTAGCGAAATTTACTGTTATTCAGGTTTTCAGTTACACCTGTGATAGCTTGCAGAACTGTTATAAAAGTTTTCAGAAATTTCATGAAAATATCAGCTAATATTATTTTAACAGAAAAACTAATCTCACGATAGCATGTGGGTAATATAGCCCTTCAAATGCGGTGACCGGTTTAAATGCATACGTCCTAATCCAATTGTTTTGAACTACAATAAGTCCGCGTAGTACTAGTTTGGGAAAAGCCCATGTAAGTACATGGATTTCAGTAGCATTTCTTATCAAAGAATATATGCTTGAAACATAAAAAAACCTTGTTACTAATGCATTATCAACAAAATCGAAAACATTAAAAGCGGCAGATGAGTTTTTAATTGTTACTTCAATTTTTAATTTTATTAATCAACATGATCGAACAGATATTTTTTTCATCCACTGAAATGAGAGAGGTTCAGTAGACATAGGACGCAAGCACATTAAGAAATGAGATTAAATCAACCAGAAGAAAAGCTTAAAACTCATAAAAATTTTCTATTTCTCAAATTAAGATCTCATGTAAATTTAGGGAGCTATAAATAATACCACTCATTCGTAATGCATTAATTTGCTCCTTCGTATGAAATTCATTCGCTCGCTCTTTAGCAATTCGTTCTATTCCATGATGATGTAAACAAAACCGGAAAATGATTATTGTTGAAAATGGATTTTCAAGTTAATGACCAATATTCTTTTTCTCATACTCAGGCAATATCACAGACTTTTTATTCATATTTACACATATTGTACCTTTTTTTATAAAATATGATACAAAATATATCTATATTTGATTTACCTTGGCGTATGTATATTAATATTAGTCTGACATTTTGCTCATCTTATAATTTTTGCCTTCTTTCAGTCCCTGTTTGCAATGTTATTATACTAATTGTGATTTTTTCCCATCACTAATAACTTTTGTGAAGTCCATATTTATAAATGCCTGGTTCCAAGTTCGCTGGCAAAATGTATTAAAGATATAACCATTACTTTATTTTCTTTTTTCGTCCACACAAAAACTTTATTCAGTACAACAAATTTGGAAATCTGAAAATTTCACTAGCTTTATTATCAAAGTTTTAATTCAACTGGTAGCATTTATTTCTTTACTTCATGAAAAAAAGTAATTTTATAACAAGACAAATTATTTTCAACGCATAAAAAACATAAATTTTTCGCTGGAGCTGATATGTAATTGCTGATGGGGTTGTGAACTCAGACCTGTTGATATGAAATAAAAATGCTATTCTAACTCCCATCAATATATAAGATTTTTTGCGTTTCGCTCTCTTTATTTTATTATCTTTTTCCAACAAGAATATTTTTACTTCCATTTTAATTACATGTCTTCCACATAGGAATGAAACACCGAGCAAAAACAATCCCGGATACTTTATCCCAGGACTCGAAGTACCGCTGGTTCCTGAAATACGGTACAACTACAAACATTTTCAAAAGGATGGCACGCAAATTGGGTGGAGAAAAGGAATAAAAAATCATGGTGGCATCTTGAACTTTAAAATCAACTTTCCGTCCTAATTCAAACATAATATAAATCCTTGCAAGGGGCACTAAGGTAGGCGTATCAAAATCTACGGACCTTGTTTTCATAAAACCATTACGCAACCCCCTTCTCCCTCACAGGGAGCATCGTTCACAGGCAGTATATTACGGACCTGGGCGGGTAGGGTAGTCCAGGCCGGAAGTTGGAGCGGGATAAGCGAGGTAGAGGACATCCATTTCCCTCCATTCATTATTCTCCTCCTTCCCAGCCCTTCTTCCCCCACTCCCGTCCCACCCACGCCACACTTGGTCCCCCCTCCCACCGCACCAATTCATTCCACGACGACCTCCGACGTCTCCTCCGCCGATACCCCGTCTACCTCCACTCCTGAACAACCCTCGCTTGGGGGACCTGGGGCAACCCCGCGGCGCTTCTTTCACGTCCTTTGACCCTATCACTATCAGGCTTGCCCCTTTCCACCACCGCCTTCCGTGGTCTGCGTCTTCACAAATCATCTCCGACCTATCCTTCCTCCCACCGCCTCCCCTCCCCTTTCGTCGTCGGGGATTTATAATATAGAGCCATCAGTCCCTTCCCGAGATGCACCAGAGAAAGTTTATTTCCCGTTATCTAAAACATTGTTAAGAGAGAGAGTGAGAGGGAGAGAGGCCTACGCGTGCGTGGGTAACCATCTGATCCCTCGCGATAAGCATTCAATTTACGGACCCATTTACGTGTCCCGAGACTCGGATGCACGGTATGATAAATCCGAAAAGAACTAACGGAGCGGCATTAATTACGGACCGCTGACGCGACGGGGCGCTTGGATAGTGTCGAAGAAGAAATAGCCGCAGGGGGAGCCTGTTAAGTACATACATGCGGTCTTTGCTGGGGGTGCTTACTAAGCTGTTTTATTCTAAGAAAAATGTTTTTTTTACAGGTCTTAAGCGTTTCTTATATTGCAGATAAATCAAGGTAACTCGCTTGCTAAAATAATGCCTCTCAATTCGGTGTTAATTAATAAATTATTGCCTCACGACCTCCGAAACCATTCGCTCTTGCTCCTTCAATCAAAATCTTAATCAATTGAAGCAGTTAAGCCACTGATAATTTATAATAATATGACCATCATGCATCCAGAGGTGTAATTTCGTTTATTATAAGGAGTTAAAAGGTTAAAATGATTATTGAATTATACACTGGAATACTTGGTACATTTGCTGAAATTAGTGATATAATCTATTTTTATTAAAACAAGACGTATCAGTTGATGTAAATAAAACCGAATACTCAACATTAAATAACTCAAATGTTTCTAATGTTAACTGCTATGTTTTCGAGAGATGGCAAGCATAATTTGAATAAACATATTTGAGAGGACAAACGCTAAGTTGATGTTGTAGCTTTGACAATAAATGCTGACAATATTTGTTTATTAGGCTTCATATAATCAACGGAACGGACAGTAAGTTGGCGGGGACTGGAGGAGCAAATGTTTTATGCCTAAGTGAACATCTGTTATTGTGACAATGCACAAAATATCTTGACAGTTGATAGTCCTCTTCTTGAAGGGTGTAACGCGTAGCACTCTACTCTCAACTCATAGTAGTCTACGATCTTAAATACGTAAACTCCATTAAAATAGTACCTTCTCCTGCGACTGTCAACGTTATCTGCCCACTCCGAAATATTTTGCTTGTGACAGCATTACAATCAAGCCCCGTTAAAAAGAATGAATGAGTAGGAGATGACATACACAATATTCAAAATCTCGAATTAAAACTTTCTCGCATTTGCACGGGAATATCAGACTAAATGTTTTATAATAAAAATCTGAAGATCTAATTAAAATGCAATTGAAATACAGAAGCCACAAAGCTTGCTGAGTTATCTTGATAGTGAAGTGACGAACACATTGTTACATTCACAAGATAATCCAAAACATCACTTCTAAGGAGGTTGTGTGGAGATACAGTTAAAAATCGTTATAATATAATCAATTTTTATCTTCAAATATTTATAGGAAGAGGATTATGAAATACTGTCAGGCTGAAGCAATTCTGTATAGCCCAAAGGCACGAATCCTCCGCACGAGCGGAGGAGGGTGACACGTTACGGATCCATTTTTTCGGCAACAATCTTTAGCACGTTGGTATCGTGAGAGTGCTGCTGTAAAGAAAAAAATTTTGGGTAATTAGCGTGGGTAAAAAGCTTTCAGTGAAAGGGCAAAGCTCTTCCGCGTTGAGGTGCGTCTAACAAGTAAGGAATCGGCTTGAAAAAAATATTTTTTTTTTATTTTGATAAGTTTTATCAAACAGCATACATTGAAAGCAAGATTAGACAATTCTCTTCATATACATTAAATCTTTGCTTTTAGAATATTACCAACGGAGATGACATATTGACAAAGTTGGTTACTCCTGTCTATTTAGAAATGCATGACTAATCCTGTCAGAAAATTGCTAATAAAAAATTCTCCTGGCATCCACTTATAGGCACGCTATACATATGAAGGATATTTTAGCTGAATATGAAAGGAACAGGAGAGATCATTTTCCTTGGAGCGATGAAATGTGTTACAGCAATACTTGCATACTCTCATAGATCTCACTCTGAACTTCTTTATGACTCAGAATGATAACGAATATCCCACGAGCCTGCGACTCCTAGTTTCACGGCAAGGGGATAGCGGTGACGATGGGGTCGGTCGGACCCCGTGACCATCCACGGATGCTCTCTCCCCACGCTCTGGCTGACGACGGCAAAGGCAGCATCCCTAAGTACGGCACCGAGTTAATGGAGGCGCTGCAGTCAGCGTCTCAGCCTGCGCCCCGCCCCATCGAAAACCCCACCTTCGGCATGAGTTCGACGCGGAGGAGGGAAGAGAGAGTGTAAAAAAAAGAGGGGTGAAAAGAAGTGCTTTGCCTGGCCGGGGATGAGGTACGGGGGATGGTGGGGAGGCGACCCACCCCAGTCAGCTGCTGTGCCGCGTCATCGAGCAGGCGCGGCCACGCCCATCGGATGGGAGGATGGCCAATGACGTCGCCCGGTTCCCTGCTCCCTCCCCCCTTGTCTCTCCCGGCTGGGTGGGGAGAGGTCTCCACGGTGATCACTTGGGCTGACAGTGTGGAAGCAAGCCTTGCCGCCGCACATACTGGCTGCAATCCATCGAGCTTAATTTCCATTCGTACATCAGGAACCGCGGTCCGGTTGACACAAAAATGATTAGATACCTTGCGACCAGTTTGCATCGGGGGATTGACGCATCTCCGGTCTCAATCCCATGTTCCGACGGCTATCACGTCGCCGAGCAGTGTTTCCAAAAGGTTGGACATCCACCTCGATTAACACTTGTTGGCTCTTACCCCCTCCAATTCACAACTCGTGTAATGATGGTGGCTTTGAATATATGATTATGAATTGCGACCATTTCAATTAATGCGTATCACCCCACACAAAAATGTTTGCTATTGATCCATAGAGAATTGGATGCAAATGACTCCGAGTTAACATGAGCACAAAACAAGGTTCCTAGTGTGGGATATTATGTTGCCAAATTATATACACCTATTATCATAATGTTTCTACCACATGAATCAATTTACAAGTTGGTATTCATTTACTTTAGGAACGCTGACAGTACTTTCTTTTCCCAATTCCTAATTCGGGTATACTTTTTGTTTCCGTTCTCACTTGAGAATTTTGAAAAAAGAATAATTTTGATAAATAGTTCTCTTAAAATCATATCGACCTATCGTTTTGCGTTAAAATATTGCATAGATACATACCTAGTGCCACCACTGAGATACTTCGTCTCCGAAATTTTTAAGCCAAGTTATACCTACATCTGTTTCTCCCTTACTTGTACCGTGTGGAATCGTTTATCTTAAGCTACACAGTTAATGAACGAGTAGAATCATGTTATCCTTTCAACTTACCACGAATTATCATGCCTTTCTAAACTGTGAATGCTGAGAGATTAGGGTTACTGCGAAAACTGGAGCATTAATCACCTCACGCTTTTATCTGTATTTCTGCCCGAGAAGATCGGAAGGCTTATTTATAGCACATCATGAGGAGAAGTTTAGACCGATGATACTCGGGAGTGGCTCTCCCAAATACGACGACCAGGGATAGAGAAATACTGCCACCTCGTCGGATAAATAAGTAAGGACGAGAGATGCAAATTCTGGTGCTCTTTAAACTTTTTATTTAAGAGAAAATTCGGAGGAGAAGAATAAGATTCGGATACCAAATACAAAATGTTTGGTGTCGTAGTAGCCTGGTGAGTAGATTGTAGGGCTACGGTCTGGAGAGTCTCAGTTTAAAATCTGGGTGAAGTCTATCTGGTTTCATCCATCTAAATACCTCGAAGTGCGACAGTCTAAATGGGCAGAACTTCGCGGAAAACTGCAGGTGATCCAGGGAAAGGATCTGCCCTACCCAGAGTGTAAACATTTCTCAGGCCAATGGCTTAGTTAGTATAGGGTGAACTCTGCCCTCACCTTTCAAACCAATCTTCGGGTTGAGCAGTGAGTGAGTGATACCCTAGTGGTTGGTTTTGGAAGGGTAATTGCGAAAATTGTTCCAAATAATTGTGCCTGTAGATTGAACTGAACCAGGAGGTTAAATCATATAGGAAAGTTGATAAGCCTGGAGAGAAAGGTAATACGACACCAGACTTCAGGAATTTTTCAAATTAATGATATTTGTGCCAGTGAAATTTGCGAGGGTAATAGATAGAAGAACATTAAATTTGTAAGAAATATCTTTTGTCGTTGCAAATGGTTGACATCAAATTTTATGTTTCTTATTTTTAAAAGTTCACTAGATAGGTTGGTTCTACATTTTATTACTGTAATTAGTTTTATATAATTTGACCTGCACAATGCATTAGTTTAACTTTGGGATAGTGTTTTGAATATATATTTCTTTGTAGAACGTGAGTAGCAAGCTACCATATCACTCAATAATTTTGTGCATGAGAAGATCACTTGCATAATGATCCCACTATTTTCAACCGAGATGCAGGATGCATTTCATGCATGTTTTTCGTCCATATTTTGTTTAAAGCTTTTGTTTAGATCTCATCCAACTTCTTTTCAACATCAAAACATTTGATCCTTCTGACAACTCGTTTTTTGCTTGAATTTCGGATTTCAATAATTAATTCGTGGTTCCCCAAAACCTCTGCCTTTGACAGAGATCTACCTTCTACTTACCATCCCTTTTTTGCTGTCGCGTTCTACTGGAAGGCGTGAGCCACCGCACATCTGTTTAAACTCTTCCTCCAACCGCCAGAGCCACGCCGCGCGTGATGAGTGAACGCGAGCGTAAACGATGCGGTCTGGTGGTGTACCACTCGTGTTGAGGCGAATGGGGCGTGCCGGAACTCGATGTGCTCCGAGACAAAGGAGGAGGCAATTGCGGGAGTTGCACAAAGAAAGCCCACGGTTTGTCCCCGGACAAGATCCCGATGCGACTCCGCCTACCGACATTCCGAGGAAACTCCAAGTCGGAAAACCTGTTCGGGACGTTAACTACCTTAACGAGGGATGACGATCTCCCCTGATCTCCACTCCATTCATGGCATACGATGGAAATGTGCGGTTCTATGGGAAGGATTGAAGAACGGCATATGTCACTCGCACCCGTCGCGGAATACCAACCCTGAGAAAAATTCCGTGCAGAACGCAAACCCTGCGGAATGCATCGGCGTTGTCAATTAATACGTAATACGAACAGGGACTTTAAAATTGCATGCCAATATACTCAAGTGTGTGTGGATTTGAAGCGTGTTTTCGATTTATTATCGGAAAGAACAAACCTCGGGGCTTGATGAGGAACTCTCTGGTAACTTAAGAGAAGCTTTACGTGAAATATATCAAATTGTCAAAAAAAAAGATCGGATTGAAAACATTGTTTGAAACGCTAGTCAGTGGGAGAGCGCAAAAGTTGATAGGGAAATTGCAAGATGATTAAGGGTGTTATGAGTGTTATGTATTGCGCAAAATAAAGATCACGATTTATAGCTTATAATTGCTATAAGGACTTACAAATTTAACTCTGAAATAATTTATGAATTCAATCAGAATTCTTCTTGCAGTGAAATGACTTGGTGGAGGAACTAACAATACATTTTACAGATAAGGAAATTAAATCCTCGAATTGTCTGCTATAGTTCCATTTCTTTTATGACTTCACTGTTATAGCTAACAGAATTAACCCTAAAATTAATTAGAAATATATTCACATATTCTTGTTGCAGTGAATTAACTTGGAGGAGGAACTGAGAAGTATATTACACACCACTAGTATTCAATCCAAAATAAAGGATATACTTTTAAAAGTCATAAAATGCATTGCGTTAGCTACATTATCTGCCGTTATTCGGATCAGGTACGATTAACCTTTGTCTGGGACAACTGTCTTCCACCGCTGTTACTCTTACTACCGAGGAACTGCCTAATTGTTACACAGCACTAGCGGTCCGCCCCTCAAGCTGAAAGGGTTATAAATCCTATCATCTGGCTTGTGGCCAGGTTATCAGGTATTATCAGGTGGCCACAACGTCACTCACATTGCGTGCATACGAGCAGATGAGCCAAAAAGGTGTGCCTATTTTTTAAGCATCATCGTACATAACAAGTGGAGTGGTAAATCAGTATATTGTTTACTAGTTAGGCACAATGAGCATTCCAGAAATGGGAGAACGAACAGTTGAAATCTCACCCGCGCGAAAAGTAGTTGATGGGTGCCTTAAGAAAGTGTGTCAATGTATGTTTTTCTGTCGTGCTTTTCCAGGGATCAGACATAAATCTATCAACCGCGGACCATTTAGCCGTTTAGCATTCTTATACAAGCTCCAACTGTTGCTTTTCAACACTATACTCAAATTATTATTATCAGATAGATCTCTGGAGACGGCTAACTCACGATTGTAAATATAAATTTCTTTTTGACAGCATATTCTCCAATATTTCGCACATAAAGAGACTTAAATTTGGCAATCTCCTACCGGGGAAATATTTGCTTCTCATATACCTCTCGGAGTTTAACGATCACCTTGAATGACATTTTCCCAACCAATGGCTAAAATAAAATCGTTGCAGGGGGGGGCACTTGAAATTCTCCGAAACAAGGGAACAAGTAGGGAAATGAAAAAAAAATCATCCCGACACGTACCTGCACCGCGGCCGTAACTCATTTCACCCTCGCCCTCCATTCCTACAGCCTCCGCTCAAAAGAAACGTAACTCCATTTCCCTACCTCCCTTCCTTCCGGCTTCCACACATCCATTTCTCGCGAAAGATTGGACCAATCAAAGCACGCCCGTGGATGTAGGGAGGGACGACGGGTCCGCGTGCATCCCAAATAAGGGACCGAGCGATGGCTGTGAAGTGGGGCGAATACAGGAAGCTTTTCCCCACTCCAACCTCCAACTCTCCTTCCCCCCCTCCCCAAACCTTTCCGTTTTATTCGACGAGACACAGGAGGAAAGATTTTTGGCAGGGGTACTGAAAAGGGCACAAAAGATGCCTTAAAAATAAAAAAAATAATCCTTCAGAACCTGATTGAGATCCTAAAGGGTCCCGCGCTTCGACTGGGGAACGTGCGACGAGAAACGTTCGGTCGAGAAAAATAAGAACCCCTCCCTCGTGCCCTTACACCCATCTGAGTATTTTCTGGAGCTGAAAAGTAAGGGCCACCTAACAATAAGAGGAACATGGAGGTATATGAACCATGGACGCTTTCTGGCATTGATAATAGAAGCTAATATTTTGAGATAACCACTACAAGTCTACGGTAGTAAAATTATTTTTCGTCCAACCCAAAGAAAAGAAGCTATTGTTGGACGATCAATGAAATGTTGAGTTAGTATTCAAAGTCTTAGTTTTTGTACCTCAAGATTTTCCCCTAAGTTTACCTCGTTGCAAGTTAATGCTTTTTTTGGGCCAATTTTGGGGATAAATTTTTCCTCTTGATAGCTACCTACATTTATGTTTCGCAGTTAAAAATTAGTATTAGAGTTATATACACGGTTTCTTCAGGTTCAGGTTCTTTCAATATTATCGACTCAAGGTTTCAAATTTATCACAAAATTGTATAAATTTCTAGTTAAGAGGAAAATGTTCTACCAGCAACGAAGTAAATACCAACTTCCTCGATGCCAATAAGACAGTAAGACTCGCCGAAATCCTAAATCATGAAAATCCTAATAAATGAAGCAAATACTCTTTTATCGACGCATATTAAGAAGAAATTGACCACCATTACGTATACATCGAGAAAAAAATTAATGCAATAAATGACAATCCTTTAGTATTTTCTCGATAATGACGAAAATTGTAATAAAGGCTGCGAATTAGCAATTTTGTTATTTACTCTCGAAAATTTTAGAATTAGATAGTAATACGATTTTTAGCCGTTTTACATCTTATAAATAAACTTTTTTAAAGAAACTTAGCGTAACGAAATATTTTCACCATCACTTCGTCAGTTTATTTACAAACTACAGTTAGGCAAATTGGCTGTAACGTTTAAATGAGAATTTATTACATACTTAAGCAATTAATTTACGTAATATAGGCCTGTATACGTACCTGATATACGAATACTTTCTACTGCATGTATATCTACCAACTACATGATGAATAACTCAAAATGCAATGATTTCTATTAAATATAGGTTTTCTTTGCATATGCGCATTTAGCCACATATGCGAAATATAGCTTAATACTGTCCGTACGCCCTTATAAAAATAGGTAGCATTGGATAGAAAGATGGGTATCCATGGTGTGATGCAGGCGGCAAATAAAATTTATGGGGTAATTGCATGTGAAGCTTAGGATATGAGAGTGGATGGAAACAAAATTATGCTGTAAACGACATTATCGAAAGATAGGGGAAAGTTATTTGGGAATATAGTTACATGACTCGGAATCGAGGATAGGCAGGCTTAAGACTTCTGGGTTGGTTATCCTGGAATAGCAACGACAGAACTGGTTTTCTCATGACATCAAATGTCTGAGTGACGGGGGTGACGTTTCCATGTTGGTCACGTTCAAGCATTCCCCGACGGCAAACACTCCTGGTCGTTCAACCTCATTCTTGGAATTTTCTTCGGCTGCTACTGGTGAACTCGCCCACGAAAAACAATTACAATGTACTCGGCTGCTACAATATTGTGTATTCAGCTAAGATTTTCACCTGAATTTCGGGATTTATTGGAGGCCTTCGCTACGACTAAAGTGATAAGTAGCCAAGATTCGATTACCTACACTTACAATCCGGAGATGCCCAGAAATATTTGTACCTACTAAACTAATTCCTTCAAATTCCCATTCAGAGAATTTTGTATGAAGGAATTTATGTTGAGCAGCGTTCAATCTAAGATCCGAAGTTCAAATTTTTACCCAAGAAAGTTGAACTAAACTTATTATGTATATGACCTGACATTATTACCTCGCCGCATGTGTTTTGGCGAAGATTGGATAGCTCGTGAGCCATAAGTATGTGATTAACGTACATGAATGTAGATTACGATACACAAAATAATACTGTCAAAAAAAGGAATCCCCCATTTTAAATGCTTTCAATATTACAATTTGGCGTAACATGAAGAAGAAAGGCATTGTGTTTCCCCTGAGAACTAAGAATTTTCTTAATATATTCCATTACCAGAGAAGTTCACTATAATATTTGCATAATAGTGGGCACTTCAGAGAAGGTAGTGAAGGTTTATCTTACCTTCAGTGCATAATTTTACTAAAGTTTGACCGTCAAATTCTATGTTAGTTTTCGAAAACGTTACCCTAGATCAGAAAAACAAGATTAGGGAAATAGTAGGTCGTACCGATAAATTCCATATATTTTCTCGTGTACCATAAATGGAACATAATAGACAATTAAGTTCCCTTATGGTACCAAAAAGAAATCACAAGATTGGGTTTGGAGAAATATTTTAGAGTAGTCTTTCTTGCATAAAGCATCTTTAAACATTAGTAAATCATGCAGTATAGGGAAATATAAATTGATATATTAACAGCAATTGCTTGTGAATCAATAATGATATCATTACTATGCACATACTAGGGCTGCACCAAGTCGTGACTGTAAGTGTACCTAACATGTTTTCATAAAGTAGTAGTATTGAGCCTCTCATTGTGCCAGCATGTATGGTAATCTTTCCCTTCAATCCAAACACGCTCGGGGTGGATCACATGGAAATATGCAGGCATACAAAGCTTTTGAGAGCATGTTAACATGGATGATCACTATTGGGATCTTCCGCTATGTCGTTAGAGTTCATCCCTAGAGTTCATCTCATGATTTTAGGCCAATAGTCATAAAATTTCAGCAATGCTTTAATTTTTCACGTTTTCAGGAATTTTCAGAAAATTCTTAGTTCTCAGGGGAAACACAATGCCTTTCTTCTTCATGTTACGCCACTTTGGACAAAACCACATGTTGGGAATTGGTATGATAGAAAAATACTTCGGGATGATTAACCTTCATTTAGAAGCATATCACCATTATTTTCCGAAAACATCCGATTCTGAACATTTCAATTTCTCAGGGGGCCATTAATGAAATGTTTACATTGTTAAACACAGGCTGAACACGATTACTAATTTATTAGAATTCTTTTTTAATAGTGTGACTCCATGCTCCAAGTAAAACCAGCAATAAAGGGTAACAATTAGTTAGTTTCTGAGATACCAAATTGTCATCAAATGGTAATAAATTATCATAGCATTAAGAAATACTTACCCACATTATATGTTTTAACATCATTCATTCAATGTTACCCACAGTATATGTATCCAGGATTTATTTATATTTAGATATTCATTGAATTGTCAAGTCGAAATCACCAAAAGAGAGTTTGAATTGAAATCTAAATAGAGCCATTGATTAAATACGTACACTAAAACTTAAAAGAGATTCTTAAGCGTAATTGCAGAGGGTGGTTGATAATTATAAAACAAAGTCTCACGGATTGCATTTACTTCCACGTGAAATTCATTTCTGAAACGAAATCAGTCACTCTGAATGGATTTGTGGCTCAATATATTGCTGTACCATGTGATTTTGATGCGTGTGATGAAGCGTAATTCTTGGAGTCCACAAGGCTCGAATTTAATGCTCATCACAGAAAAAAGTTTAGGGAGAGTAAGAATGTCAATTGGTAACTTTGCCACGGAAGTGGTTAGGCCATTAGACAAAAGAGTATTTTGCAATGTGATACAATCTCTTGGGTTTGGAATACTTGACATACATGGAGACAGAAGTACAATATGACCTGGTGACACAAATTTTAGTGCACTGTAAATCACCTGAGCAATTAAATGCATTATTAGAAATTAGTAAGCTAAGCATAAAATTGGGTAAAAACTAGAACTTTCAGTCACTACCGGTAGATTTTTTCCCATACCTGAAAAACAACGTAGGACATGTTTTACAAGAAAGTATAAACAACATTGCGTATGAAGAAAATAACATTCGCATGGATTAATATAAAATAGCGGCGTTACTTTCACGTTTATAAATTTGAAATGCATAAATTCGTAACAACAATAATAACAGTTTTATAAGTTTTCGCCTAAATGCATCCGACTCACTTCAGCTTTGCATGAAGCTCTCAAAACATTTCTCAGCCCACACATTCTGTCTCTTTCTCTCTCTTGCTATATAATGGCCTCGCCTGCAACCCTTTCCCGTCCTCCTCCAAGCGAGCCTCTGCACTCCCTACTGCTCTCTAATTAGCGGTATTGAAGCGCGCATTTTCCGAGGTAAGAGAGGCAAAAGACGGGAGATGAACGGGAGCGAGTGGGAGAGAACCTCAAAACCGCCCGCAACTAGAGTAGCCTCTCAAGGGTAAAAATGTTCTCATCCTAGAAAAATGCCTTTTTTTATGCGTGGTAAAAAATATTTAGACTTGGCCCCGTCCTCATTCAGACTTCGTGAGGAGTAGGAAAGAACAAAAAGAGAGTGGGGTGGAAGGAGAAAAAGATGCAGGCAGACTGACGTAGGCAACAGTACCGTAGATTTCGCCAGAAGGAAAATTAAGAATAATCAGGTGATTATTGAGTGTCGGCAAGAATCATGAAATGAAAATTACCCAGGGGTAGACTAATAGTTTCGGGTTGACCCTAGTGGAATTAAATCACATCAAAAAATATTAAAACATAATTTGGTAACCACACTACGGATTTTTTCAGGCACCACACGGGTTTCAATGTACAACCGTTATCTTGGCCGTTAAACAGTGTTTTACTTTGACCCCTGGGTAGTATTTGAATAAATCTGTTGTTTCTAAGTTACTGTTTTTCTTTCTATTTCGTAGCAGAAACACAATTGAAAATATATTACCATTCATGTCGTGAAATAGAGAGAATTAATTATAAGTTTTAAGGATAAGGAATAAATAATGGTTGAAAGGACAGCATACTTCCGATCAAACGACGAAAAACATCATTCAATATCAACACTTGTTTAAAAGACTGCATCGCATTGTTCATCACATTAATATTCTGCATGTTAATGTCATATCTCAAAGCATGATCACTTGATTAAATGTATATTAATTGAATCTATGATATTGACTCAAAATTTCGGACTACATTAAAGCTCTCCAAATTAGATATCTCCCATAGCTTATTTTCAAAACTATATCTAGACGTTCAGTATTCATGATTGAGTAAGGAATCAGTTTGATTGATATTAAAATGCAAGCATGAACATTTAAAAATATAATTGAAAACATAAGTTAGGAATTTTAGTTCACCTATTGGTATATAGAAATTGTATGCATAAGGATATGGATTGTATGGATAAGGTGGCCATTGAGAGGTTCGCATATATCATATTCAACGATATATGCATAAAATACGAATCGGACTCCATAATTTATCACAAATTAACATGATACGTCCAATCTCCCGAGAGTAGGGTCTGCCTGATGATCTAATCCCTGCTTGTAGCATCCGAATAGAACATGAGACTTCCTGATGAATAAAAATATTTTTCCGAGTAACTTTGGCTGAGCAATCAAATAAGTTGATTAACTTTCGTCTAGGTATTGCCCATTTTATTTCGAAAATAAGACATTATTCAACGATTCGATATTAAAATATTCATGAAACCTAGAACACAAACGTTCCCGAACATGACGATTTTCGGCCGTTTAAACGTTACTTAAAAGCGACAGAAAAACCGGGAAAGGAAATACGCCGCGCAATGAGTATAACGCATATCTTCATATTAATATTAAGTAATGAACATATTTGCACTTAGCGTCCGCAATTTCTACGATTCCATCGCAAACGAGGGACAAGTGAGACGCGAATTTGGGGGAGGGGAAAAATACACGGCTTTTAGAGGAGGAAAGAGGAGGCAGAAATGAGAACCACGAGAACCGAGAAGGGGGAAAGAAGACACTTGGTCGCCCAGAACGACAGAAAACCCTCCAAATTAAATGGGTCACTAACAACACCACTCAGTCTACCCCTCACTCTGTCTCGCTGAATAAAAAGAAGTCGGGAGTCGAAAATAAAACCCAAGAGAGAAAGACTCGCGGCACGGGAGAGAGGGAAAAAACCTTTTCTAACTAATTGACCGCGGGCTAACCTGTCAGTTCGCGACGGGTCGGGAGACATGAGAGGGAGGATGAGCTCAGTGCCACTTGCCACCACTCGTGTAATATGCACATGGAAACATCTTCGCTGTCGACTTCAACCTCCTTCCACCCCCCCAACCCTCCCCTTTCACCACGTCCCCCAAAACAACCCCCTCCCCCACCCTACCCCTTGTTCCTTCCTTTCTTCTCAGTCCTGTACCGTCCGACTCACGTACACACACACACAACACCCACTCACAGACCTCAACGAGAGCCCCTCCCGACTTCTAATGCCAAGCAAGAGCGGCGCCAGAGGGATTCTTTCGTCAACCTTACGATCCGCTTCACCCTTCCCAACCCTCACCGTGCGCCCCAGCCTCCTCGCGCGAGAGACGTGAGCATAAAGGGAGACGTGAATCCACTTCACGTAGATGAGGGCGGCCTGGAGTAGACCTACTCATCCCATCCCTACCAGTCGACCCCCCTATGAAGAACCACCACGACCCCCTCGCTCTACCGCGCCAACCACCAAACACGTCGTGACGAGGCCCGACATCGACACCACCCTCCAAATCCCCTCCTCCCTCCCCCCGTGGTACGCAAACCACCACCGGCGGCATCTCAACCCACCACGCGCGCTACATACGGGGATACCTCCTTAGTAGAGGCATACGCACACACACACTCCTCCTCCCTGTTTCCCAACCCCCTCCCGGTCTTTCGACCTCTTGGAAATATTGTTTCATTTTTTTCCTCCTCTCTCCTCCTCGGAAAAATATAATAGAGAGAGAGAGAAAAGAGAGAAACCCTTTCGTTCCGCGGCGTTCCTCGTTCATTTTTTTCTTCCCCAACCATGCCGGGCCTTCCATCTCTTCCCTCTCCTTTTTCCTCCACGTCGAGGTTGATGGGGGGAAGGGCTGCCTATGCGCCTTACGTGCGGCGAGGGTCTTGCGTCGCGCGGGGGGACGGGGGAGGGTGTCTCTTCTCGTCCCCACCCTGACAATGCCGTCGTCCGTCGAAACGCTGCGAAGAAACCTGGAGGGGAGAACATGAGAGTGCAATAATACGCGCAGCCAGGGTCTTGATGGCTGCACAACGACGGTGATTAAATTATGAGGGTAAACTTTATTCTATCCATTAATTGTTTCTAGATATTTTCATGTTGGTATAAATTTATATGCCTTATTCATTCAATAAAAAATCTCACTTTAAAAAATTGTTGAAATATTACAAGTCAACTATTATAAAAACGTAGAACGAATGCCGTTAGTATTTTCAACCGAGGCCCAACCAGAAAAACACTCTCTGTAAGTACATTTTAAGTGATATAGAAAGGTGAGAAAAACGAAAAGCCAATAAAGAAATATGCATTTGTGAAGCACTTCTTGCGAAGCCCAGATACATCAACTTTGATGCAAATTAAATGTATTCACTCATAAAATCAGCGTGCAGCAATGATCTGATAGATTGTTTGTAGTAAATAGACAGTAGGTTGTATGGCTTTCTAACTGCTAATGTTACATCAAATCGTCTAACTTAATTAAATCCTAAGGCACGAACTCAAGGCCTTTAGGTCTATAGGCCGGTGCGCAACCGATCAGTTAAATGACGGCTGGTTCATAACCATTAAAGTTATGGGAAATGTTAGCTTAAAGATCATAAAGCGAGAGATGACTGATATTTGATATGAGAAAAAAAGTAGGTACCTACTCACAAACTGGTATTGATCAATATATTACACTAAGTTAACTTTCTAAGAGGCTCCCATGAAAATTGTTTTAAGACCAATTGTTTAAGAAAACAAAAGAAGAGTATAAAAAACCATTAATGTTGCTCCAAAATTCATAAATCTACAACGGATTTTGTTCTCTCCTTACACAGTATAAAGGAGTGTTATTTTCACGTCTTATTTACGAGGCAGTGTTAAAACTCTAGTACACTGATTACGGTCCCTAAACAGGTTTTGGCCTCCACTACCCAGGATATTTTACAGTGATACCTATCCTTCGAGAAAAAAGTTTTCCTTTAAATCCGCGGGAACGATGAATATCAAAAGATAAGACAGACTAAAACATATGAAGCAATCATCATGCAATAATCATTGACGGACTCAACAGCAGCAGTTTTGTAGATTCTGGATGCGCGTCTCGTGGACACTGCTCCAATTCAAGTGTTACGAGTGAATGAATTGCAATGAATAGATATTCCAAAGTGAGCGGCCCGCAGGAACAAAAAAAAATGATGTCGCTGCCACACTCGAAAGTGGAACACCGTCCTCCCTCTTTCACCTGGCAGGAGTCGACAAATTCTCCCGCCTTCGAACGCAAATAATGAAACCATCGTCGAAGCATGCTCGTATCAATTTCATCTCGGGATATCAATAGGTAAATCCCAAACCCATAGCTGGAGGCTCTGGTACCTCCATTTGTGCCACCGCACAAAATCCTAGCCGCATAATTTAAAAGGAAGCGCACCACCAGGGGGTGAGATTTTGGAGGGGAGAGGGGGTGATGGAGAACGAGGAGAGGGATGACGAAGAAGAGGAGACTGGAAAGAAATTGGAGCGGAAATCCCCCCGCAACTCTACCGGTGGACTCGCCAGTTCCTCCTCTTATGAGAATAGAATGCCGAGGAGGTTACCGGGAAGAGGTAGGTAGGAGAGGGTGGTAGAGAGTGGGGCAGGGGTCTGTTTCTTCTAACCCCACAACGTCGCGCGGAGGTCAGAGCTGTTTGATTGGTCGGATCGGATGATGTCTCCTCTATTTCCCCATTCTCCTCACCCTACCTCTCTCTCTATCTTTCCTCAGAGACGAGAAAGAAATCGGGGAGGACCGGGTGAAGAGGAGAAGGTGGATTTTTGCGTCACAGGAGGTCTGGGTGGGTGAGCAGCGGGAGTGGGGGGGGGGGGGGGGGTCGGAAGAAGGGGTTGCCGTTGGCAACCTTTCTCTCCTAATGGGACACGGAGTCCTCCACCTCTCGTCGTCGACGGATCCAGCCCGGAGGGAGAGACGGAGGAGAGGATGAGCTTCCGGAAGCCGCTTTCCCCCGCCCCGCACCCTTAACGCATCTCCCTTCCGAAAAAATCCCACCCGCCCCCCTTTTCCACTTGTACCCCCTTGCCGTACCCAGTGATCTCTCTCTCTCCGTAGTCTCTGCCCCCAGGGCTCCTTTTCCAGAGGAGGGGAAAGAGGAAGACGCGCGAGGTCTCTGACTCTTCTTTCTCTCAATCCCGCTCCCTTGCGCCTTCCTCTCCTCATGTTATTCTCCTTTTCCCTCCGTGGGCGCCATCTTTGACGTCCTCGACTCCGGGACGAACCTCAGCAGATGCGGTAGAAGTCACCGCCCGGACATCTTCGTCCGCATTTAGTCCCTCCTTCCAGCTCCGACGAGGATTTTAACGTCTTTGGGATGGAGGCTACCACTTTCTCCCTGAAAGACAGACCAAGGTGATGCATTTCAGTAAGGGAGAAAATTGAATCAATGTCAATTGATTTTTTTGCCGTAGTTGAATTGTTAAAATCCACAAACTGGCAACATTTCTCAATACGTGTCACGAAATATATCAGCATCAAAAGGTGATAATAGAATCAACATTCCTCAACAAGTCTCAGGAAATATATCAGTATCAAAAGTTGATAATAGCATAAAAAGATAAATTTAACGTCAGTAAACACGTGAAAATTGAGAGGATTAAACAGAAATAAATTGGAATTTATCATCAAAATAAAGAAAACGCCACGTAAATATTTTAAAAAAAAATTACGTTTGCAGGAACCATGTGAGAAAAACAATGACCCTCCGCATAGTTACAACAAAGCAGGTCCCCTCGCATTACCGCTGATTACGTTTTATGAACAGAGGAATATCAAATTAATAATGCTGTCAAACAATACTTCCGACAAATTTTTGTAATGCATACTCTTTCGTTATGATGACCAGTGAACACATATTTGAACAATGAGCAACAAATAATGTTGAATATTCACTATGGTTAATGCACATGCAGCCCGATTCCAATGATAAATTTTAAACGAGATCAAAATTTGTCCCTCGCACGAAAATCAAGAAGGTCCTTGTTACAAAGAAGAAGATTATTCTGTTATTTTATCTAGATATCGTCCAGATCAGTTAAATATAGACTGCTTTATCTAAACTTTCCACAATTTTTAGATTTGACCGATGTTTAAAATGAATGAGCAATGTAGTTGTATCTTAACGACTTAATGTGCGGCATAATGATATGGCATAGATTTTTTTAAATTACGCCACCATTATAAATAAAATTCATTTATTCTCCTTCATAGAATATTTTAATTCGTGCATTACCAGACCGTGATTAAACTAGGGTTACATTTGCAGACAAGATTAGTGCCGTGAGCAAAGCTCGCGATTGCAATGAAAATGTTGCGGGCTTACTATCGTCTTGAATGTATTCACTACGTACAATGTATACAATCCCGCGCTTCGGCCTAAGGAATAGCTGAAACGTTTACTAAGGTCCGGAGATGTCGATACTGGAACTGCCGGACAAGACATCACCACGGTCATTTGTAAAAAATAAATTATCTTGCTTCAATAAGTAAATTGCATTACTCACATGGCTTATGATTTTTAACTAACTTTTATAAAATTACGTATTTCATTTGTCAAATATGGCAGTAAAATGGGAGTGTTTACTCGGAACCGAAATCGCAATTTTGTACACGAAATCGTTAGTTGGAAATGAAAAATGAATTTTCATGAAAAAAAATAATCTTCTAGCCAGATCCATTCACTCATAAATCAAAAATTAAAATAAGCAAAAGGTGACGCCCACCGAACAAGCCGCTTTGAGACCATTTACGTCATCCACCTCCCGTCCTTGACTGCTTTTAGGGAAAGGGAAGGGAGTGGATGGGGGTGTCGGGAAATCTGCTCGCCCAGATCCTGTTGCAACCATTTCCATTGGCTGAGTCAGCTGTGTGTCCCCCATTGTGATAAGGCGAAGTAGCTTCGCGGGCTCAGTTGTGATTGGACGAAGTGGATGACGTAAGAGGTCGCATCACGCACACTCTTCAGAAAGGGTTAAAACATCAGTTTTTCGCCACTTATGACTCAAGAACTAATTGACGGATCGAAAAACGGCATTAAAAAAATTGCATTACAAGCTCTATCAGATTTGGTAATTTAAATATGGTAAACGACCCCATTACCATGAAATGCATTGCGATCAAATTGAGTACGGAAGTAAATTTGAATAATAGGTCAAATAATTTCTCTGGCAAAAAATCTAGAAAATTTCAAAATATTTTGCTTTCAATTGTACAAAATGTACACCGCAGACATGATGATGGAAAACAAAAAAATAGTAACGGATCCACGAAATTACAGCCTCCTAAATACAAAGGCACAAAAAGTAAATTTAATTGTGTCCACTCGCCACCTCTAGTTAGAAAGTGATCCGGAACACACAATTACGGCTGTGTGAATCAACAGAGAAATATCATAGTGCGTTTTCATAAACCACGACGACTTGTAGAATGTCTCTTTTAGCATCACCGGAATCAATCATGTATGCCTGGAAGCAATTTGGAATGAAAACTTCTTTCTCCCAAAATTAGTCCAAAAATATATTTTAGATTCTTCACCTCTCATCTCACATTTCGTCCCGTCGTGCACCTCCTCTTCTCCTTCCTTTCCCTCCCCTTAAAACGTTCCCCCATTCGCACTTCTCATTCTCCCCCACAGTTCCTCCACCCAACCCATCCCCTTGGCATGGACCCACCCCCCCAGCGTCCCACGGGGTCTTCCATATGTCCCGTATAATTAGAAGCGACCCCACTCTTTGCTTTGCCTTCAGACCACTTCCTAAAGGCCTCCGGCTCTCACGTCTCTTCCCATACAACCCACACACCACCTCGCTCTCCCCATTTCTATCCCACCCATGGGCCCATCACATTAAAGAGCCCGAATGCTCACTAAGCTCGTCTCCTAATCCTCGCGCTAACATACCTGGTGCCGGGGCCATAAATCCCTTGCCGAAGAGAAAGGGTCACAGATTCTGTCTCACTCCACTTTAATCAAGCACTTGTTTTTTAACTCCGCACCAATATACACTCAGTGTCTAACAGGATGGCATAAAAGTAATGTAAAAGAAAAGTAAAGTAATCGGCGAGAATTTCAAAAAGACTTCTTAGGTAGGCATGGATTCAAGAATTGAAACCGATCATGAGTTTCAGGCGCAATGGATTGTGAAGATATCGTATAACAAAACATAGTATTGCTTTTTTTTATTTAAAATGATGAACAAGAGGCAGATGTTTATTTACTTTCAGTAAATATAAAATAACAGAAACAATTAAACATCAGGAATAATCGCATATAATGGAACGTATACTTTGTTCTGGAATCTATCATCATTTAAAATAAGTTGATAGGTCATATAGGCATCACGATGTAAATATGTACTTTCAAAACATATAAAGTTCCAATCATTACTTTGGTCATTTTCCAATTATTCATCAAATACAATATTACATTCTCTTCATTACAAGTTCACATTTTTGTAAAATTTACTCTTTATGTCTTTTGTATGTAGCAATACTCTATTTGACACATTGCCTGCACTTTTTCTGTGGAAGTCAAGAATCCAATGGCCAAACGGTCATACATACTAAAACTTAAGGACAAAATACGAGTAAAATATGGTTAATGAAATGAAAATAATAACTAATGAATAAGATTTCTAATAACACTACGTTTTTAAATTATATGTAGAATGGATTTAGTACAACTATATTTACCTTAAGTATTTAGTAATCCATGATCAGAAGTCTAACATAGTTATCTTTGCTTTACAAATAAATTCTCAAAAGAGCCTACTTCAAATCTTTTGAGGAGGAGCGATAAGAAAACCCTAGAGCGACGTATAATACTAGTTAAACTTAGCTCAAAGGATAATATTATACAGTAGGTACTATTTTTCTCCATATAATGTTTAAGCTAAGAATGCCATTTGGAAAATCTGACCATGGCACTTCCCGGTTAGAACGAAAGTTCCGTGATGGAAAGCAATTTTAACGACCTCCCTCGAGCACTTAAAGCAGCCGAGCAACACTCCCTCGACAAGATGCTCCAAAACCCAACCCCTTCCGTAAAGGCCGCAAAACAGACAAACCAATCACAAATCCCAGAAGCAAACACGACTGGCTCCATGCAATCGTGGATGTGAAACACGTCGTATCGGTACTGTCCCGGGTTTGGGGCCCCAAAAAGAGGCCGGCGGTGCGGCGGGATTTAGGGCTCCTGGGGTCGGGAGCGGGGGCGGAGGAGGTCGTGCCGGTTGGGATCAGGTGGCGAAGAGGAAGGCTTCGGAGGGAGGGCCCTGTTTCTTTTTTTTATCAAGGTCCCCGGCGGAGGAGGTGGAGAGAGAGGGAAAGCGAGAGGGAGAGAGATTAGAGGGAGCAAAAGAGATGCTGCGGTGAGAGCTCCAGGGTCCTAACTTTGAGCACAGGTGGTCCGTGGAGTGCGACCTCCTCCTCTCCCCTCCTCCTCCATGCGGCCACCCTGCATGCGCCGAGGCATCCCCCGGCCCACTGTTATCGTCTCCTCCGCCGCCGCCCACCCCCTTCCCGTCCTCCGCATCGCCCCTCTACAGCTCGCACACCTCCCGCCCTCATTAGCCCCTAACGGCTTCCGACGGAGTTGACCCTCTTCCCACCTACCGCAGGCGCCGGGAGCGAATCCCTTTCCCTCCCCCCCCCTCCCCCCCCTCCCCCCCCCCCACACACACACACCACCCTCCTCCCCACCACACTTCCCCGCGGGGTTCTTCTCTTCCGCCCTTTCTCGCCCCCTTATTTTCTCTCGTCTTAAACTTCTCCCCCTCTCTTCCGAAAACCCCCGATCCGCCCACGCTGTAGATTTTGCCATTATGCCCGCGCGTCCTGCGCCTTCCCATCTTTGCAGAAATTTAAACCGACCTTTTAGGTGAAGGCGTGGTGGGTGGGGTGAAATTGGGGAAGGAAAGGACATGACGAGGACCCGGGCGCAGTTTCTGAAGGCGAGGACGCAAATGCCGAGACGGTTTTGCGCAGATAACACCGTGAAGGATTAAAATACTAGGGAAAAAGATCGAGAATAATGCAGATATGATTCGTTAAAGATGTTGACATTGAATAGCAATTTATACGTCCCTTTACTATTCTGCAGGAGAAAATAATTTTAGGGACAGCTAGTATGTTTTGATTGATACCGTCACAACTAACAGATATTTTTCTGAGCAGCAAGGAGATCTGCAAAACGCCATATCACAAATGGAATACACCTGAAAGCAAGAATTGTTACATGTTTCCAAAATATGGAACTTCAATAGAATTGTTCGATTATTAATAAATTTTATTATCGCTTTAACCTACTTATTTGGGAAGCCATGCTTGATGCATACAATAAGTATTAAGATAGTATTACACCGTTATGGTACATTTATATTAGTGGCTTTTTTGTTATTTTGCCCAAAAGAAATTACCAAACTTCTTAAAATTTTTCAGAATTTATTTAGGGATTATTGGAAGTCATACGAAACATTTCCTTTTAGGCACAAAGGTAAAAGCGTAGGAAAGACACTTCTGGATGAAGAGGATGATTTATTAAAACTATACACACCATTTAAAATCTAGGTGAAAACTCTACGAAGGTCTGAAGAAGTAAAACTTTTTTATGTGAATCAAAAAGCGGCAAACATCCAATACTTCTAATTTATGCATATTTATTTCAGAGACCCATTAAATACTTTAAAGTATTTTCTCTACCTTGACTTTTAATAAGGGTAGTTTCGTTATCATTACCAGTTTTTCGGAGGTTAGTGCTACAATATAATATTTCAGGCGTATGGGGAATGCAAGGGTGTATGTTTACGTTTATGGCCTCATAAATTAAACTGATTTTCAAACTAGATAAGAGCTGAGAGGGGAAAATTTTAATCATTTGACCTTTTTCAATATCGATGGGACATCTCATGCCAGTAAAATTGAATGGCTGTTATGATTATCATTTATCAAAGGATTACACCTTCTAACGTTCCAACTTTAACGCGTACTAATGTGCTAATGGGTTTACTAAAAGGAGTGACGTTCGTAATAACCAAATGGAATATTTACATTTCCCAAAAATAAAGCTCGATGAAAATTAAATAGCGAAATAATACTTAAAGTACCTGTGTTTATTCAAACCTATAATTGAAAATTTAATCAGAGTAGTAATAGCACGATCTATCGTAGCATTAAAGGATAAATATAAAAATAATTCCCAAACCATCCCGTCATTCTTGCTGAAATATTGAATTTGAAAGGAGGAAAAATCATTCCTCTTTCATTAAAAAAGTATGTCTCGGCTCGAGCTTGGTTGGCCAGACCCCACGCCTCCATCAAAGTGCAAATAGACGTCTGTAAATGAAGAGAAATATGAAGAGCGCGAGAAATAAAGGTAAAAGCAAGGATCAAGACGAGCAGGAAGAAATGTGACGGAGACAAGCCTCACCTCACCAGCGCTCAATCAGAGTACTTTCAGAAATTGAAGGCAATGAGAATTAATTAATTAATTAATCTCTACTCCCCCATAAAAGGGTTCATTAATATCAGGGACCGTTCTCTGTCAGTCTACCCATCTTCTCCAAGCCGAGAGAGAGACGTCACGTTGTCACCGCTCCTTTCTCTCTCTATCTCTCTCTCTCTCCACCTTTCATGTCACGATCATCCTCTCCCACTCCATCCGTCCTCCAAGGATGCGATGACATACTTGAATCTCCTCTCACTCCCCACCCTTAACAACCCCCTCCCGACGCCATAACACCACAGCAACCCCTCCCAAACCTTCCGAAGAGTCTCCACTTACCCTCGGCGCGCATCTCCGGCCTCCCAATGATCATTTGTCCATTATACACCGCACGCACCAAAAGAGAGCGCACCGATCTAAAATCCGCAATGCGAATTCAGCACCAATTTGGGGCGGAAAAGCCTTGTCTCTCTCTCTCTCTCCCCTCCCTCTCTCGTGAGAAGGCTATGGTATTTAATTGGATTTTTTTCCCCTCCCTACCCTGTTGCCGGCGCAGTGGTGAAATAATCAGTGAATTAGCGGTGAGTTTGGCATTGGTCCCTCGCAATGCTGCAGAAAATAGGGGGATTTCTGAGACTGTATCGTCATTTATCAGGCCCGGGTAATCACGCTGGGATGAGCTCCGGGTTAAATTCCACCGCGTCGACTTTTTTTCCTCTGATGATGTTCGCGAAAGGAAAGGATATATTAGGATAAAGGCTCGAGTCAATATTTTTCAAATTTTGTAGCGAACGTAAAAGCGAAATCAGGATTCCGTAAAATCGTATCGGGACGAGTACGTCGAGAAAAAAATTATACCGATTTACCTGAGTACTACACCGTTTCCTTCATGATATAAAGAGCGTCAGTTCAAATTACGTTATTAGAGAGGTATAAAAAACTGTACAGATGCACTATGCATTTTTTTCCAGAAAGGGTGCTGACGTAAAAACGCAGGATCCAGCCATTCATGATGGCTGTAGATTACATCAATTCTTCTATCTTTCTAAAGCTTAATAAAGATTGGCATTTTCACTCGTGAGAAATACAATCTACCATTTTTTATCAAGTGAATACATAACAAAGGAGCTCTTCTACTCTAATTTTACGAAAGCTACTGAATAGAAAGTTAAATGCTGATTCATTACCCTTTTAGTATAAAATTCATAATTGATAACTTGTTCTATTTAATCTTAATTTCTACTAAATTTAGTGTCTTTTTTTCACAAAATATAGTCCGTACTTCTCAAAAAGTAAATTATTCATTTTTTAAATTAAAGATTGATAATTTTGTAACAAAGTTCATAAAAGCGGCCAAAATGCATCGCAAAGTCGTTGAAGCTGTGTTTCTCCATGAATACAGAAAGATATATACACAATTTTATTTACTTTGCTTATCGTAATATTTTTAACAACCAACCTTCCAATGGCAGGACTTTGTTTTCCACCGAATAATAAATGATTACTAAAGCTGAATAAAATGGAAAAGACATCTTACGCATGAGCCATATATAATAGCACAAGCCAATATAGTCAAAATATAGCACCTAGAACAGGGCGCGTAAGTATTAATCATTCTACTATATCATCATACTATTAATCATTCTCTAAGAATTAAACCCTTCATGGTATTGTTACATACATCGTATGAAAATAGATTTCGAAGGTAGAGACAGAATAAAAACATCAGCCGAAAGTTAAGCAAAATTAATTCGAACAATAATGTACCCACGTCTACACGATGTCGTCCAATCCCATAGGATATAAATATGATTCTCCAGGTTCAACGTAAGCGGTTAAGCAACTCATTCCACCATCATCACATTTCTCAAAATTCCGAGTCTAAATCCGAAGGGGCTTAACAAAGTAGGCCCCGTCAAGAACAATGATTGAAGTCACGTGACCCCAGCAGCTGTCACTAATCAAGATATGTCTCGAGTCCCATGCTCCAGCCCTCGACGTCTTGAACCGCGAAAATCTCATTCGACGGTGGATATGCCGCCATCCACGGGGCCCCGAAAAGCTTTTGCGGAGGACTACGCGAGATTGCCTGTCAAGAGGGAAGGAGACGATTGGAGAAGTGGAGGGGCTTGAGGTGGACGGGGGAATTGAAGAGGGAATGGAAGGGGGGTTAGGAAGAGCGAAAGAGAAAGGCCAGAGAATGGAGATAGATGGATAGGGAGAATGAAAATCAAATGGTGATGGAGAGTTCCTACCGAGGGTACGAGCGCTGCAAGTCAGGCAAAAGGGTAAGAAAACAGGGTACTGGGAAGAAGCGATGCAGAGGAGAGGCAAAAGACATATAAGAAAATGGGTAGTTTTAAATATTAACATATTAATATGGCCAAAATATTCCTAGAATTGTTCATATCGTAAACGATTATTGCATGAAATCATCAGCTTGTAATTAAAGTTTTATCGATCCACAATAACCGCGCCTTTTAGCTACGAAGGATTAAGAAAAATGCTAGAAATGGGACTTATTGACATTTTGGAAGGGTTTACTAATACTTTGTCCTAATCACTTTGAAACGGACCTTTTTACCCCAGAAATGCTAGAAACTATGCGACGAGGGAAGAATGATGATTGAGAAGAATGAAGGAAGAATATAGAGAAGACGATGAGAAGAAGAAAATTCAATTGATGATAAATCAGGAGAAGTAACATTTATTTTCAGAATATCATTCTTGGTAAATAAATAGATTCGCAATAGCATTTTGTTTTAAAATATTTCTAAACTTTTTACAAGTTATCCCAATTTCTAGTATTATTATTTCGTAATATTTTAGCAAAAGAAACCTTCTAAAACTCGAATTTTGTTTAAAAATGTCATTTGAATCATTAAGTAATGAAGGATATGACATTTATATGCAAATAAATTATTCAAAAATGAGAAGTTTGAAACGCTGTATTTTCAGTTAATCTCGTGAAACAGAATATTTGGCTTTCACGGTAGACTAAAGAAAGGCATCAAGGTAATATGGCCGCGATTTGAAATTACTCTTTGCTTATGGAAGTTGCCCTGCTATTGCTATATATTTTAATGTTGGGTGTAAGCTGAAACGTAAGCGTGAAGAACATTAGCACAGAGAAGTTGTCAGATCATGTTGAAAACTTTTACTAACGAATCATATCGACTAATTTTAACTTTATAAATCAATTAAGTTAGCCTGGAGTTGGAATTCATACGTAACGGACAAATATACAGGAATAAGATCATACTTGGAAAATCGCATTGCTGCAATAGCATAACTGACACCATCCCATTTATTGATAATCTCCAACTACTTTTGATTTCTTCGGTAAAGTCATTTTTTTCGAGATGAAGGGGAGAGAATGAAAGACTGTTTATTTAAAACGATCCTCAATGGAAACGGAATTTAATTATTTCCATTGGCCCTGGTACCAAACTTGTACACAAGACTGTCTGAATTCGTAACTTTTCACTCCTACAGTACCTACCACTAATCCTTTCAACTCTTACCGCTATCGTTCGGACCCGAGAATGCAAAACGTCCCCGGCATCTCTATTCCCAAAGCCTACACCCGTTGAGTTCCCGCGATGCCTTTCTTGAACACCCCATCCCTCTTTACACCTGATTTGCTCCTTCCCGTCCGTCGGGCACACCTTGGTTACCTGCTACTCAGGCAACAGCACGCCTCGCTTCTTCCTTGACGTCGCTGCAGTCATGATACACGCTCTCGCTCTAAGGATTCGATTTTGCCAAATCAACCACCTAAGCCATCCGATCCCCTTTCCCATCTTCCTGGCGACAGCGGGGGAGATTCAGGCAAACGAGCTGTTCGCGACACGCTGTACTATGACCCACGTGCTCAAGCTATATACCACGTGGACCGTGTTCAAAGTCGCTCATTCTTATCGTAGGTCGGCATATGCTCTCAGGACTTATCCATATCCATATTAACACTGATTATCCTCGTTTTGACCCCTCACTGTAATGCCCCGTAACATTCTATAAGAATCCCTCAAAATTCATTCATCTGTGTTTCAAACTATGTTTCCGCACTAGTAGGTAGGCACTTCATACCGGGAGGAAGTGTGCAAGGATGAGATGGAAGGGGAAAAAGGAAGGGTGAAGAGAAATTCGGCATTGGTATTAGGGGACCATGGCTTAACATCTCATCCAGCGGAGTACTGAACTCGAATACTCTCCACCAAACACTAAAATAGGAGGCGTTTTAGCGATGAAAATATATTTCACTACCTGGATTAAAACCAAGGCCCACCCAGTGAGAGACCATAGCTTAAACCACTACACTCCCACGCCCCCACGGGAATAACATTTTTATATCTTATGTTAGTTTCATTATTTATTCATTATTGATTATTTTTATCATCATTGTCATTTTAACAAATGTTGAATTAATAATACTAATATTCTTTTTATATCTTGACGGATAGCTGTATAACCCCTCCTCATAGAAAATGCATTGTGATGATTGGACCAATCCTTTTCTCTATCCACACGCACTGTATGTGTTGAAAGTCACTCATAGGTGAGGGAACAAATAATCTCCTTCATTCACTATGTAGAATAAGGACGAAAATTGCAAGTAGGACAAAACAGCACATTCCATTTTAAATTGAGAGGTAACTTCCACCAAGAGTACTGCATATTTAATCTAGTTTACCGATCAAAATGAATGTAGCCACATCCGGTAATAATGCGGACGAGGCTCATTTTTATGAGAAACATAGGAAAATGCATACAACAGTGCACCCAAACAATACGTACAAAACTTTGGACGCAGGTGTGGTGCAAGACCTAGATGTGGAGGAAATGTGGAGAATAAACAGGGTGAAAGAAGAAGAAAAAAGGATGGGGATGGCTCATGTTTGAAGAAATCCACTTGCATCCGCTTCCGGCTCAGGATGATAGAGGGGAGAGTAAGCACTGGGGGAGCAGTGAGTGGTAAAATATCGGGAATGAAACGCCTCGGGGGAAAAATATAAGGAGGAGTTAGGCTCTGAAAAATTCAAGATACGAGTTTCTGGGTAAAAGAAGCATATGGCATGGATTCGATAAGGAGCGAACAACTATTGTGAGGAATGAACAATATGGAAATAAGGTGGAAGAAAAATATGGTGGATCCAAAATACGTATTTTCTTAACACGGCTCAGCCTAGCACAAGAAACAAATTTACGCATGCAATATGGGTTGTCTTATTATATTCAGTGTTTTAGAATATAGTAACTACGATTACCCGATTAAAATTTTTGAGCTAACTTACCTAATCTCTTCCGTATACCGTTTGAAAATAAAATTTAGTTTTAGCATAAAATCTCATTAAAAAATTTGGACTTTTAGTCCAATGCAGTGAATCGTTATGAAGGACATACATTCAAATATCGTGAAAAAAAATTATCGGGCATATTGAGTTACGCATATTTATGTCTTTTCAAAGAAATGGCAACATTAATAATAATGAATTGTTATTTATATAAATTGTAAAACCTTTGATTCAGGACCAATATAGATGGTTAAAAGAAAATATTTTACCGATATAATGGTGTGCGAAATAAATGCCATATAGTCATTTAGCCCGTATGACGACTTTGCATTGGTTTTCATTGTCAAATGTTGAACGTTTAATATGCTTTAATTGGAACTAATATTGCCCATAATGTAATGTAATCATCAATTATCCAGAAATCTTCTGAAACCTATGCAAATATCCAACAATTGTGTGTTTTGCCATAAGCCTAAATGGCCTCTCCTGCAATTCAATCTCTATTTGAATAAGCTCATTTGCATTTACATCATGACATTGTAATATCGGTCGTATTAAAGTTTCCATTTCACCGAATTAGAACAGTATAATCATAAGACCAGCAGTAGCAGTAGTTAAGGTTTTAATTTCACTCAAGTGACAAGTTTAAATTGTATCATTTAATTAAACAATCTTAAACCTAATACTGGCGCAAAAACAGCACCCCTGAGGTCAGTTTCGAATTCGATACTTTTGGGTTGTCTGCCGTCGCATTACAGACGGGACCAACCGGAGCCTGAGGGTTAATAGCGGTTTTTATGAATCGATTGCTGTAGTATGTAAAAAGCAGTGCACAGCTCTGCTCTTAGCATTTAACAACTCAAAGTTCCACACTATGATTATATTTGAGGGAATATTTGTTACTTGTTGCAGAACAATGCCGAAAAACAAGTGATCTGATATTTAACGGCCAATTAATGGTGAAGATTTGATAATCTTCCAAGAAGGGTATATTAAATACGAGTTTTCTGTTATACGATTCGTGCTTATGCAATCATTAGAGCTCGCCCAGTTTAGTTTTTGTGGGTACGCAACATTCTCTCTTTTTAAATGTGTACGATGCTTTTTACATCTCAATGACAAAAGGGGACATCATGTTTTTTTTTAATTTTTAATCTTTGTTTTCCAGGAACAAACTAGAAAATATCTTATTCATCTAGCTGAGGCGTACAATATGCTTATTAAATAAAACAATAACAGGATACAATTTGGTGGATAGGAGTGCACGTACAGGAAAAATAGGATACTTTAATTTCGTTAGTATTAGATATTACGCGAATAGTTTCATCTCACTTTCGGCCTTAACTCTAACGCTAAGATGACACTTTTGAATCACACGCACTCGCTATGAAAAAGCTACTAACGTCGATGTAAAATCTTTGTGGCCAAACGGATACTGGTGTGTAAGCAAAAGATGATAAGGCACGAAATTCTCGAAGAATATGTGGCAAAAATTTGATGCGCGTATGTTTGGCTTCATTTACATATCGGTATCTGCTTAGCACGTACAAACAGGTTCAGGTAGGCACTGAAAGGAATACGGGTGAACCTACCAATCTCCTGGGCAAAGTGAATTGCCGTCTAGCAAAGAGAACGATATCTTACCATCCTCATTCACTATTGGGACACTAAAAAAGAAAACTTACCGAAAGACGATGAGAGTTGATGGGGAGAGAATACATAACGTTGTCTCACAGCAGTCCAGTCACTAAGAAATAATTTTTTCAGGCAATATTTGGTTTGAGATACTTTGCACGTCACCGAACTATATCAGCTGGTTTGTTGTTATATGATCAACTATTGTATCTGAGACCCTCATTCCATTTTTCATTCTACCATTTGTGACATATCTCCTATCTGCAGCATACCTTCATTTCTCCATGGTTCAGTTTCATTCATAAATTGTATTAATCGATATTAAAAACAGTTATTATATTATATAAATGATCTTATCGCCTTAAAAATGTAAAACACAAGCATCTCATTGTCATCAAGTTTACATACCAATACGTTTAGTTTTCAAGATTGCAGAGCGATTATTAGGTATATGTTCATTCCTTTGGCTCAACATATTTCTTACTGGGTTTTTGATAGCCAAATAATATTTCCAGAAATAACTATGACAGTACTGGTTTTATGTGAATTGCTAAATCATATAAGTACTTTGGCGATGTTATTAGAAATGGAAATGTTTTTTTTTTTGATAAGACGGTTTTTTTATTAAAGCTACTCGGTCTGTCATTAATACGTCACACACCATCTTCCTTTAATTACAATGAGGAGCACATATCTCGGAATTATTTCTGAAATGAAAAATCATGAAACAAAATCATCATACCATGATTTCTTGGGTGTCACAATATTAGATGCAATTTTGTCCTCAAAATTGGCAAAGGACATATGTGCATAGACAAAATACGACGAAACGCTGATTGATTTTATATGACACAATGACTATCCTTTTAATTGTAGTGGCACTTCTCATGTATCGTGACTTGGAAGAATTATGTAAATGATAGTATCTGATGTGATAAAATGATTTCTATATCTATGCTACAATTTAACATAAAACAAAATGGATTGGAATGAGGTTTATAGCTGTGTTCTTTCTATCAAGTATATTCAAAAACTATTTTGAGACTAAGAGTGACTGAATCATTTTATTCACTATTATAATTTCATTTCCGTATAGTAAATGAATCTTTAAGTGCCAATTGTAGAGCACTTACTATATTTGGGAAATGGAAGTAATGGAATTAAAGCTTTTGTATTAGCCTATGACTGCAAGTACCCAGTATTATTTGTTTGGAATTCAACAACTAATAAATCTAACAAGTGAAGATTAATATCCACAAAGCCGCAACCATAAGGGGGGAAAGGAATAAAAAGGGGGAGGAGAGGAGGAAGGAAGGAAGGAGTATACAAAGCAAGGGAGCTCTCAATTACACGTACAAAATCAAGCATACGGAGAAACTTAAATGGCAGTAAATGACACATTCGCACACTCACTCACATGTTACAAACAACCGTCACACTTGAAATGAAGGGAATCAAGGTAAAAATAAAACGAACAGTGACTCACACAATCACTCACTCAGGTTTGTATAAAAAATACAGTCACCTTCGTGAGTTTAATCACACACACAAGCAGGGTTTACGAGGATTTCTCCAACGCCAGTGACCCGTCATACACGCAAGAAAAAATAATAAAAGTGGGGGATAGTAAATGACTAAAGTAAATAAATAAAAGTGATAATAACTTTCGAGCAATCATTCACGTCAGTTTGCATACGATATACAGTCACCCTCGTGATTCTCATTCACACGCACACATAAATGCAGGGTTCAGGGACTTTTCCTCAATTACAAAGTACAGTCACCCTCGTAAATCACATTCACGCACACCATCGGGCCTTACGAGGAATCTCCTTCGCCAGTGACCCGTCACACTCACAGGGAAAGGAGTAAGGATGGAGAATGGATGCCCAACGTCAAAAACTGACAACGGGTGTTTCGCCCGCCAAGCAGGCCTCGTCAGAGGAGAAACACTAATACTACTATCTTCTTGTACTAATACATCTATCTTCTCGGTATGGTGCAACAACGCAAGGGTTTTTTATCCAGACAGTTGCCTTCCAAGGGGCACATGAAAAGTTTTTTTCTAAAGATGATGGCAGTACAAATGATGAAGCACAAATGCATAACAGATGGTTATCCACACGTTATTATTCTTCTCTTAAGATCCCATTAATAGCGTTGCAAGCACGCTTATGAAAGATGGGATTGGCTCAATGATCCCAAATAAAATTAATTGATCGTGAATTGGATTGGATTAGCTATTTTTTCTATTTCCTTCTATGACGGTTCTTAATGAGTAGATTATGGTAGGCCTAAATTATTTAATTAATATCAACATACGTAAAAACATCATCGAAGCACTCTGAAGGCTCGCCAAATTTTTCTCTTTGGTAACGAAAAAGAAAGACCTGACAGTCTTAGGTGTAATACCTAGGATAAAGGGGAGTGTAGTTTTTCGCCCGAATTGTATCTTTACTTTATTTGCACCAGAAAAAGAACAGTATGTGAAATAACATCTCTTTATGTATCGATCAATCTACACCCATATTAAGGGATAGGCTCCCTTGCCTGAGGAGGAGTACTGTGGAAGTGAACGCGTATTCTGGGCAACCGGTGGTAAGGTGATATCGGGCGAGGACAGCATGAGCCTGAGGGGGCGGTTGGACCTACTGAGAAAGCGGAGCCAAAAGGGACCGGGAAGCTAGCGGGTGGCTCGGGGGAGTCGTCGCATTGGGGGAGGCCGGAGAGGGTTCGCAGTGTTTGCGGTACCCGGCGATAGCCCCGGAGGCGGCGGCGATGGCGGCAGGTGGAGATTGGCGACGTGGATAGAGATGGGTGGGGAGGTAAAGGAAGGCCGCCAACTTGGATGAGAGAGGAGACCCAGGAAGTGAGAGTTTAGAAAGGTTTGCGAGCGGGGAGGCGCGAGAAAGCTGGGGTGGGGTGTGGCGAGCAGCCCTTGCGTAGGCAGGGGACCTTCCTTCGGGAGGGAGGGAGAGGACCTCCTAGACAACGTGGGAGTTTTCGATATAGCCTTTCCGGAGACAAGTTACGTGCGGTGACAGCCAACGGGGGTTGTTTCGGTGGCGGACGGAGCGAAACTTGAGAAGGGTTGAGGAGAGCAGAGGGTCACCGACTCGGCTCCTTCGAGGGCCGTGGCGCCCCCCCTACTCCCCGTTTAGGGGGCGGAGGCGGGGAGAGTTTTGAAAGGGGTGCCTCCTCCTCCTTCGTCAAATGGAATGGGGGAGAATGGGAGGAGGGGTGCGGGCAAGTGGGGCGGGAATTAATCGGGCGAGCTATACTTGCCGCCGGAAGGCCGAGGCAATTGAGAGAGGGCGCGAAAGGCGTTTGCGGGCTGGGAGGACACAAGGGGATGGGTGGGGTGGAGGAGGTGAAGAAACGGGGGCGGAGGAGCTGCAGTAGGCGAAGGCAGCGACGCCACCGGCCCCGCAAGACAAGTCCGCAATCTCGGGGCTCCATTTGCCCCGCCCCCCTCCCCGTCCTTTCCCGCGGCGCCCACCCTCTTCTCCGCCTCCCCCGCGTACACGCAAAGCCCCGGAACATCTGCGACCCGCGTGACACGGTGTGGGGCGGAGGTCGGTCGAAAAGGGATAGGAAGAGGCAAAAATGAAGGGAAAGGAGGAGGAAAGGTAATCACGAAGTGTAGTGCGGCCCAAAAGATAGGGCGGAGGAGGGAAAGGGGGGGGAGATGAAATGGCGAGCGAGAATTTAAGGCAAGGGCGTGCAGGGAAGGGAAATGAATTACCTAGGAGAATTTTGGTGAGGTTTAATAGGGTAGTAATCCGGGACAGCAGAGAGGTTAATTGTCTTTTAACACGCGGATATGCCTATAAAAGTAAAGCAATACAATATTAGTAAGCATGTTTCTGGTGAGAAATAATACGTCAGAATCACTAATAATTCAGTGATACACAAAAGATAGTATGACAAGTTTAGAATTTATATAAGTTAAAAAATGACATTTTAAAGTGATTGATTGTATGCGTTATCTACTTTGCATATTTCCGCGGTAATAGGAGAGTTGTAAGCTACAAAATAACATTCGGAGCAGTGAGGAAATTAACATTTAAATAATACATTTGACCTCAGTTAAATATGAAATCACCGACCGCATAAAGCTTCACAGCTGATTTCCTGGTCCTTCAGGAATATGACTCACTCATTCAGTGATTCAACCCGAAGGTTGATGGGTGAGAGTAGAACTCACCCCGTACTAAGCTAACGGCGTGTGAAATTCACATAAATAGGGTAGGGGGTCCAGTTCTTTTCCCTGAGCCACCTGTGATTTCCTACGCTAAGTTCTGGCACGCAGAAAATTGAATCGTGAGGATTTTAGATGGGGGTGTCCAGAAAGGCTCTTGCCCTCCGGGACCCTCCGGTCAGTAGCTCAGTGCTCTACCCACTAAGCCACCACGATCCTCATTCAGTAGTACAGTTGTTCTAAGTAAAACACGTAAAAAATGAATAACTTCAAGCGAACAACTGGAAAATGAAAAGAAATTGAACCCTTTTTGACACTGATTCATAGAGAGGTTGGTAAAGAATAATGTAAAAAATATCCGATAGGCACTAGAAATCTTAGATCCCGGAGTCGTCTTAAATTTTCTTATACTCTATACGAAGACACACACTCATATTGTACCAACATACATCACTGTTTTTCAATAGATACCACTCCCTAGAAAATAATTAAAGACAGGGCTCATTAGAAACTCACTTCATCTTAAGAGTTTTAGGGATAAGATGGAAAAGCGATAGCATTGCAAAGGTTTATATTCACTGGCTTGTACGTTTGTGGTGTAAACTCTCCGGAACGAATATTTTTCGTCGTCCTTCCCACCCTCGGACGTCCCACCACGCGACGAGCCAACGGGGGGGTGAGAACAAGTGCCCGAGAGAGGGAGAGGAGGCCGCAAGACTGACTGTGACGTGCGTGTGAGCGAAACATGTGTGCGAGTAGCGGTTTTTGTTTGTGTATGACACCGCGCCTTAGGAGAGTAAAGGGAGGGACTGGTGAGAGGGGCGTTGTGGGACAGGGAAGAAGGAAGGGGATACGCGGGAGCTGTGGAGGGAAAGAGAGGAAGGCGGGGAAGAAGAAAGGGCTTGGAATGGCGCAGAAAGGCCAGGGCGAAAAGGGGAGTGGTGGGATAATGGGAAGGTCGGGTTGGATGCTGGTAGAAAGGGAAGAGGACGATGGAATAGGGGGTGGAACAGGGAGGAGAGGCTGGAAGGAGGAGAGGGATTGTGTGGGTGGGGAAGAGAGAGAGGGGGCGGGCCGGGACATAGCGAGGAGGGAGGAAGGGCCAAAAGGGGTAGGTTCTGCGAACCGGAATGGTTCCGTAAACGCAGCGAGGGGTCTGCCGTTTGGACTGATGGGACGCCAACGGCATCCTCCATATAACCGCGCCCGACTCCTGAGGAGAGTATACGGGAGTGGGGACAAGAGGTGGGAAAAATATGAGCGGGGCACACGTTAAAGGATGAAAAGTGCCGAAATAAAAACGTCCCCCTTCGTTCCACTCCTCCTAATATGCTCAAAATAAGAAAGGGATAAAAAAGACCGATTATTTTACACCAACACACCTCCGACACTCCTATCCTCCGGGAGCGTGGCCCCGGAAGATGGGGAGGGGCATGAAGCCGAGAAAAGGAGGTTTAGGGATGGGCGAGGCGAGGAGATATGGGCGAAGGAAGGATGGCAGGGAAAGTGGTTGAACTTATCAACGACCTCTCCCTTGAGCTAACACGCTATCAGGCGAGAAATGGGAATCGGGAGGGAGAACCGGGAGGGGGGAGTTGGAAACAAGGGTTTAGGGTAGGATGAGGATGAAGAGGTGGAGGTGGAGGATGGTTGAAGGGTGAGGTGAGGGTGGTGTGGATCGTTCACTCCCCTTGAGAGCCTTCGGGGACGAGGCGTGAGGTTGGTTAAGGCCCGGAAAAAATCAAAGGGACGCTTGAAATAAATTTTTCCCCCGAAATTTAATTTGCAATGAATGTCGCGAAGGAGAAAATATCGCTCATTTTTTGAGGTACCTTAAGGCCTTTTCATCGCAAGAAAAAAGTTGGAAAAAAGTAAAGATTTCTCGTTCCAACCCTCTTTCCCTTCTCACGAATCTCAAAAAATAGGCATTTTTTTCCTCGCTCACCCTTTTTATGGACTGACCTGATAAAAGCGGTGGGACGGGGCAGTTCATAACTCATATCTTGGAGAACAAGCAAGGAAAGAAAGAATAAAGATTCTTTTCTTAAAGATGAAAGTGAAAGGGTTTGTGGGAACACTTTACCAGTGCATTCGGCTTTCCGTACCAGCATTTGGAGAACAATTCAAAGTGAGTGCTTGCAGTAAACACCCCAAATGACGCATTTTACAATGCTTGCAGTACTATATCTGAATACAGTTAGATTATCCTATTATCATTTTTGATTTATATTTTGGTTATCCTCCGCATTATGGTTATCCGCATTATCCTTCATTTGCATTTCAAATCATGTTATGTTCTGAGAATATCCATATCCTTTACCGAATTTTTATTCGTTTCTAGGCACTGACTGGTTTGCACTTTAGAAACCTGCTAGGAAACGGGTGTTTGTAAATAAATGAGGGTTGGATTATTAATCTTGGATTGTTGAGATATGTTGATTTTAGTGTAGTCAATACATTTTGTGAATACTAAAGAGATACCTTGCGCATTAAATTGAGTATTGTTTTTTTTAAATTCTTTGTGAACTACGGGCATTGGCGGTCATATCGGACCTATCTGACCAGTCACATAAGGATATTAACGAAAAGCCAAAATACCCCCCTCTCTAACATCTAGCACTCAGCTTGTAAGACTCATTTAAGATATATTTTTGTTATACCATTCTCTGAAAATCAGAAAAATTGAATATCTTGGTTGAATGTACATTCAAAAATATCACATTCTCTATGACATTTTTGCATTAAAAATCTTATTTTTCACGAGGATAGGTGAGTAAATGGGTAAGGGTGGGAGTTTTCAGAGAACGGAGGAAGGGTGGAGAGAATCCCGGCATCAGCTTCTGAAAACGAAAGTTACCTCGGAGACTATGGCCTAACGTCCCATCTAACGGACTTAGTACTGAACTTGTACTGTTTTCCACAAGGCATTCCAATGGGGACCGGTATAGCAATGAAATCCCCCTCGGCTGGGAATCAAACCAAGACCTAACGAATGGAAGTCTAGTATTCTAGCCACCACTCCCTGAAGAAGATCTTTAACAATTTCGCCCTACAACATTATAATTAACCATTGGCCAAGGATGCTCTAAAAAGAGATTGAGACCTGTGTATTCATTCCGAATTGAGCTAACGGCTGGGTATTTACGCGTTTTACTGATATGTCTCCGTTTGGGATTATATAATCAATCTTCTAAATTACCCACTGATGGTAGTAACACCTTTTAGACGCCCTCTCTCCAATTTAAATTCTTAATCACCCTCAATGCCTCCAAGAAATTGGATACACATTAAAAAAAAACTTTTCTCGTACCTATACGTTTCAGTAATGGCGATGTATAGAATCCTCCCTTCTCATCTGCCACAATTATGTTGAAATCTGTACAGCGTCTTATGTTGCGGCATTTAATTAGCGTCAACTTATTAAAACATATATAATTTACTTGATGGGCTTGATATGGTGGCCGGAGTAATGACCTGCCATTCCGATGGGTCGGGTACGAATCCCAGGTGAGCCAGAAATGTTCAGCAGTACACCGGATCCCTGGGTTATTTGCAGATAACACTGTGGTTTTATGGATAGGAATTCAAACTGTGGACCACATGTGCCTTTCTTTGAGAGAACGTGATTGAATATTTCTCTCCAACCTTCCTCCATTCCCAAATAAAGCTATCTATTCTTATCCACCCACCAGTCCCTAATGGGAAAAATGCTCCCTTCACCTTCCGTAAAAGCAGCAACCAATAAAAAAAAAAGATTTGCGGAAGATGATATCCTGGAGATATTTAGTGTAATATATTCCTCTGGGATTTTACCGCTATTTCGCAACGAAAAAATAACATGTTTGACCCTTTATTTCTGAGGTGACATGAATACTTGTTTGTACATACATTTAAATACGCATAAGTTAACTCTTATGCCATTAAAAAGAGGAGTACGAGTGACGCTGTACGCATGTTATACCCACTCGAATTATGCAGAAATGTCCCACACTTACATCATAGGGTAAACAGGTGACAAGCACGTTACCCAATTGCTGATTAAATACGCAATTGCTGATTAAATTGGCGAAAACTTAAAGAGACAGCAACTGCAGGAAGAAAATAATTTCTGGTGTATTTCAGCACTTCTAACAAAGCTTAATTACCTCGATTGTATTTATTTGAGCACCTGCAAGCAGCGTTCGTTCTTCGGCCTGGCTCCACTAAGGTGGCACTACACTGCCTCGACAAATGACGAACTGCGCTTCCCACACAGACGGGATCCTGGTGAGTGAAAATGAGAGGAAGGGAAAGAGAGAGAGGATGGACCCCTGTGGCCCTCTTAGTCCTCTCTCCGTAAGATCACCCCATTGACTCAACGACGAGTCAGAAAGGAGGAAGAGTTTGGAGGGGGGCAAGATGTACCCTGGCTAACGGAATGGGGGAAAAGGCAAGAGATGTAATAGGGCGGAGGAAGGAAAAGAGGGGGTTTCGTCGGACCCTCACGATGCCAGGGACATCTGGTGTCCGGTCCTGGCATTATAAGGGTACGACAATAATTGCTTTGCGACGGAAGCTGGGGAAGGACCCCTCAAGCCGTTCCACTGAAACAGACCCCATTCGCAAAACCCTTTCGCACCCCTGCTCTTCCTCCTCCATTTATTCTCCCTCCCTTTCCACTTGATACTATATCCCTTCTCCGTTCTACTCTTTCCCACTTCCCCCGCAGTACCTTAAGTGCCGCACCAACCTCTGTGTCCTCACAAAGTTCTCCGGCACGGCTTATTCTCAAGAAGGCCTCGGCATCTCCGACACGGGGTCAGCACGGATGCACCACACATGAGCGTGGCGATCAAATATCTTTTTTCGGTCCTTTTACATCCGAAGTGTTCCGGGACCTGCAATAATTGAAGAAGGCAAAAAAGTTCAAAAACGTAATCGATTCCTGAAGGGAGGGGAGAAGGGAGGAGGCGATGTGGTGCACGGTCTTTAACCATTAAGGCGCCGTTCCCAGTAGCTGCTCCACTCGTGGGAATTCTTAGGGAAGGGACCTTTACCGCTCACTTTGCCCGTAAGAGGCCTTTAAATTTCCCTCGGGCCTGAAAACACCACCGACGCCTCCTCCGCCTCGGCCGTATATTCCGGTCGGTACTTCCCTCCGCACCACGCCCCCGTGGCACCCTACACTTCCCTTTTCCCACTCCACCGCCGCACCTCCGAACTTCCCCGACTCTTCCTATTTACAACTCCTGTCCCGCTATGGACGCTCTCGCTTGCTGCGCTTACTTAATTTGGTTGGGTTCTTCTCCTCCCTCTCCCCTCCTTCCTCAGAGTCTCTTTCTCAGCTCAATGCCGTCCACGGCGCGCTTATATTAGGCGGAGGGAGATAAATAAGACCCTATGCGGTGCAGGATCCTCAGACAGAAGCACGGACTTAGAATAGTCAGGACTGGACACTTCTCGCTATCCTAGTCGCCGCTATTGTCGCCGAGAAGAAGCTGTCCGAGTAGATGGCAGCACTGTAGCTCGCCCTAAAATACTTTGTCGTTGCATAGTGAGGACACATATGCTTTCTGTGTTTTTTATAATATATTCAGAATCAGCTTTGTAGTACTCATGTTATTTAAAGTACTCACGGAATTATTTCGTGAAGATTGTATATATAAGGGCCATCGTTGTATTGAACCAGGACCTTCGGGTTAAGATAGTAACCCGGAGATGGTCCGATTTTTTTGTGCTCAAGAAACTGGTAATTTTGAGAAAATGGGCAAATGCCATTCTTAGGAGAGATTTTGCAACCAATCCTGAGCAAAGGGTCCGCCAGAAACATTTTTCGCCGGAAGAAATCACATGGAAGGAGCTGCTAAACGACCGTAATGGAAAAGTGATACATATAGATCTACATAATACCCTGCACAAACGTGCTTTTAGTTGTAATACCTTAAATTTCTCATTCCAACATGCAACATGCTACCTATGGTATCAGTACTTGTATTTATAAAATTGGAAATAATGTTTACACCTATTCATATCCCAAATTGTACAAAGAAATAAGGACATTTAGAATCTGACAGTTCGGATACCTATGGTATCAGTACTTGTATTTATAAAATTGGAAATAATGTTTACACCTATTCATATCCCAAATTGTACAAAGAAATAAGGACATTTAGAATCTGACAGTTCGGCAATCAATTTCTCTAATTTTATGACAATGGTCCAGTCTACCATAGTAAGTTGGAGTTCGCAAAATATTTTTAACGTTATCAGTGAAAATTATGTCTTGGAATTTATTAAAGTCTATAATTCATCCTACGGTCCCAATTAAAATAACTTCCATTTTAATTCATTTAACAGACTGGTTACGCTAATATAGTTATCGTACCGTCCCTATACAAATCTTGCCGATCTTCGCCGTACACGTTCCAGTTCGTTATTTAAAGCCCTTTTCATAAGGTTTTTATATATTGGCGGCGTATTCCTAATGATTTCTAACAAGGGATACCTGTGGTTCGTACCATTAGTGTTGTTTTATAGCAGTTGGTAAGCTAAAAATCGATCAGCCTTCTTGTTAGGACGTAATTAGTTACTGGTATTAAAATTATTCAATGCTTAATATTTAAAACTTTAGCTCGGATTCCATTAAATGCTTGAAAATCGTATAACCTATTTTGTTTAATCGCATGTGAACCTAACCAAGGCATGACATATAACTTCACCACAGTCGCATAAACAACTATACCTTTTGTTGAAAATTGTGTGCATCAGCCTTCGTTAACAAGGCTTTTCTGGATTGATAAGAGTTTGAGCCTTAACTATGCCATTTACGGCATTAGCTTTCACTTTTTAACTTGAAAGGGATTCATGTCTTATATGATACTCAAGAGAACATCCATATTAAATTGGGGAAAAAATGTTGTGATGCAATTGGATTGCACGTGGTGCTAATGACCTTAGTCGTCGACGCACCCGTAATTCCAAACCTACTAGAGAACAGTGGGGAATTGGAAATTGTCAGAAAATTTGATCAAGCAATTGCTTGTGTGGGATTTGCTAAATAGGGTAAAAATGGAGAGAGAAGTAATAAATTCCACCTTCTGATTGAAGAGGCTGTTTTGTTGACATGTGCGCCGGATATAAGAAGGCTTGGAGCAGGAAAATGCATACCTACAACAAATTTGGTCCCAAAAAGTGGTTTCGTTTTTATGAAGGGTGCTTTTGGTCAGCTACTAATGGGAAAGTACAGTCTTAAAAAGGTGTTACAAGGGCACTTTGCTGAAGAAGAAGTGGACAATCACAACAATGACAATCTAGAAAGAAAAGCTTCATAAATGTTAGCATTAAATTGCAACTTCACGGGAGAGTTCCATTACTGGGCAGCTGCAAATTTGCGAAATACCTGTCAAATTGAAGATAACCCTTCTGCAAATAGTCGGGTCTGCTAAGGCAAACGACTGAATATTGATGCGATAATACACATAGAAACAAATTATGCCCATGATGCTTCGTTTTTTCAATTGATTGAAAAAATCTTGATTATAAGGAAGGATCATATTTGATACGGTTTGATATAAATTGTAGAAATGGTCATACGTGAAAATGTTAGTGCAAAATTCAGAGACCATAACTTATAAGTGACAATAGATTTTGGGGAAGATGGGGCTGGGCTTAGTTTACAACTATGAAAACATTGTCACTGGCCGTTGGAATACTTTATCAACATTTTTTCGTTTTTGTATTCCGTGTGTTTTTCACTTCATCTTTATCGCTGCTTAATCGACTGAAGGCCTAGCAGACGATATATGTTAAGACTGTTGATTAGAAATTCGGACGTCGTCACTTAGTTTTCCACGCTTTCCTGTCACAGAACAGATATAGCAAATTGTATCCACATAATGCTTCAGAGCTTGATTCTATATTTTAAAGCGAAAACATCCATTGAAAACCTCTTCCATCTATCTCACCCATATAAACTACTAAGGGAGCAAGGGCGAGCGTTAGTGCTGCCACCTACGCAGTGAAACTCTCGCAGGGCGACAGTAACGGCGACACTGGTTTGCATGGCTGGGATAGGGGAGTTGCACTGGGCTGGACAGAAGTAACGCACACGAATTTTCCTCGGGCCATTTAGCGTGGAAATTTCCTGAAACCGCCGAGAGAAATAACAACAGCGGCATGGAATACGTGTTGTGATACCCGGCGCAAGAAACGTCGATGTGATATACGCATTATTCTTCGACTATGCAGTTTTATCGTAAACTACAGGACAATTTACAGCACTTTGATAAAACTACACCCGGGAAAGGGAATGAGCTTGAAGAATGGATTACTTTACTTTAAAATGAACATTCTACTGCCTAGCGCAATTTTCTCAGAATAACTAATGTAATGACACTAATGACAAAAAGAAACATTCATCGTGAAAACCTAAAAAGCAAGAAAAACACCTACGATGGTATGAACTCCCGTTTTCCGAGCATACTCCATCAAATAGTATCTAGGTTGCCGACATTACATCTCAAGGCCGAGTTCGGTCCACCGTCTTACACCAATGTTTCATATGGCCCAGCTGGATGCACAGATGCATGAATTCTAAACTTATATATTCTAAGTACTCGAGGGGCGAGTAACATTCGCCACATCAATATCAAATGGGACGCGGAAGAGCCATCAAAATGGCGGGTCAGTTTCCTCATATTCAGAACAAAGTAGAGAGGATTGGTGAGGGGGGGGGGGGGGGAAGTAAGGGGGCAAACTCTTAGTGAAATACCCAACCCTCTTCCCTTTTCCAAGTCCCTGCGGAAATGGCACCAGTCATAGCCACCCCTTAAATCTCCATTCTCCCTCCACCCCATCAGGAACCCTTTCTCGGGCTACCCTGGCCCTCGCCCAAGCTCGTACTCATCGTCCATCTCGCCCCCTCCCCTCTCGCCCACACGAATACCCTAACGCCTTCCGCCTCATACTATCTCTCCAAACCCTTTTACTTCCCCGTCGCCAATCCTTACCCCTGCATCCCTTTCCGCATTGTCTAATCCTTTCTACTTCCGCAAAAATATCTCCACCGACCCAACCCTCCCCTCTACTTCTCCCCTCCCCTCTAGAATAAACTATGGAACCCCAACGTCATGGCAACACCCCTTCTCCTTATTATCCAAGCCATCCCCCGCCCCTTTCTTTTCGGGCCCCATGAGTCCATTCCTTCTCCCGGATCTCGCTTCTTGCTAGCAGACTGCGTAAGTAAGCCTTCCCTCACCGATCCTCTTGGCCAACCGTTTGCCAGGGCCGTATCACATCTTTGATGTTCATCCCATCCTTTATCTCTCGCTTGCTTTCCCTCTTACCATTAATACTATTCAAACTATTTCCCTTGCCCTCCATTCACTTATCCAAACCCGTCCATTCTTTCCTCATCTTGCTTTATTCCCCATTCCTCTGTAGTCAATGGCGGGTATGTTTGTTTCAATCGAACAAAGCTTCCTCCAAGAATTTAGGATATTCTCTTTAGGATAAGCTTGAGAAATGGATCCTGTGGACATTGGAATTACCGTTACGCACTTATAGGAAAGCATTCATCCCCTCGGGGGAAGGTATCCGGACGATGCAGGAGTTAAGAGATTATTTACGAATGACGCTTTACCAGTGACTGCTACAATTTTTATTTTCGACTACAAAGACAAAAACTTTCTGATAAAACCAAATGATAAGTTACTAATGCTTTGAATCAATAATGTTTTCATCTAGAACATACATACGCAATGAGGTTATAGGCAATATTTCATTAACACTCAGGGAAAAAATCGTCTAGTAAACATCACCATCTCGGCTATGATTGGTTTGTCGTCAAGATTCTAGGAAATGAATAGCATGGGAAACTATTGAAAATGAACAAAAATACTACTTGTTTTCATCTGTTCAGCTCTAGAAAGAAAAATTAGGTTTACTCGGGAGAAATTTGAAGGTTGTAGAAAAGGTAGTATGTACCTGTAATTAAATTTTGCAAGCCGTGATGAAAGGAAATGTGAAAATGATAGATACGCAATTAGGGTTTCTTGAAATATCTTAAGAAGTATGCAACTGTGAAACAATATTCAAGGAAGACAAGGATATCCGTAAATATAGCCTTTCTTCTTCAATTAAACAACCCTCGCACTATCCCAAGGAGTTTATAATATTTCCACTGAGTTTATATGCGTTTCAATTAAGAGAGCTGTCTTCAGGGACAAGTCTGGTAAATGATGACTGTGAGTAGAACGCGTAGTGCATTAAAACTTTGTGGAAAAGTGCGAGTATTTCATGAATGAATGCGTGTTCCTTCCTGTACATCAATCCTGTATCTTTTCAACTTAAAGCATTTCATCCATTGCGAAAAGAGAAATTATTGTACCTACCACTCCACAGAATGACACTAAGTACTACACATTTCACTAACTTGGGCATCATCAGGTACGAAATACAATTAATCAAAATTTGAGGCATTTGGAATGGGATCTGGTTGGTTTTGTAGTGAGAGAACTTCCCACCCTGAGAGCCCAGGTCCCGATCTGAAGGAAAATCCACAGATATTGTACAAATTTCTGGCTCAAGAATAAGAATTCATTAAAACAAGTCGTACAGGGTTCTAGAAAATCTGACGTCATAAGAAATAATTGACTAAGCCCTGAAGTAATAGCAACAAAAAAGCAAGTTCACTCGGGAAAACATGATAACGCATTCACCGAGAATATCATCCATTTATTAATCTACGTTTATGTCCAAATTCTTTGTTTACAATACACTTCATGTAAAAAAGAGCTAAAGTGTTCATATGAAAGGCATTTCTGTCGAAAAGTTTTAACTTCTACGATCACCTTCCACGGCCTAAACCTGCCCCTCCCTATTATAGAAATTCACTCCTACACCCTGTCTGGCTCGAGCTCCACTCTTCTTCCCCTTTTGGAGCTTATCTTCTTCTTTCCCTCCCCCATTCTTTCATCCCACCATCATCCCTCTGTCCCTCCCCCTACATCTCAGCATTACCTCATTTCCCTAAGTCCTTCGATTGAAGACTCCGAAAACCCATACTCCGTTCCCTCCCTCTCATCTCCTCCACCTCAATCCTTCCCCCACTTACCCTCCCCTTTCGTCCTTCATCCACTCCCTTTTTACCAAGCATCCACCTCCCTCGCAAAATTCCACCCCCCCTCTATATCCTACCTACCAACCCTCCCCCGCACACCCAAAAACGGCTCTCAGCTAATATCCGGCGGCGGGGTGGAGGGAGGCGAGTCGGGCAGGGTAGAAGGCAGCAAGGGGTTGCGACGGGGTTGTAACGGGAGAGAAGGGGGGCGCGGTTATGGTGTGTGGGGGGACAGAGGTGTCCCCCCACAAACCTTCACCCCCTCCCACCCCCCTTCTTCCTGTTCACTCAGGGTCCGACCCCTCCGTCACTATCACCCCGCCCCCATGGTCCCGACGGCACAACCGTACCACACCCCACTCTCCCACCCCCGCCACCTCATCTCACCCCCTTCCTTCATCCCCTCTCCCTACCTTTTGGGGTGATTAACGTGTTTTGGAGGCTGGGGACGCGAGATACCAAAAGGGACGGAGCAAGGGGCCGAGGAATGGGTGAGGGCGGGAGGATTCTTGGTGATCCTATGAGAGGGCAAAGGGAGGGGCTGGGAGTGGGTATGGCCATCGGAGGGGGGTAGTACTTGCTCCGAGGGAGGGAAGGGTTGGCGAGGGAATGGGAAAGGGGGCGGAGATTGAAGATGGGGTGCGTTGGGGCTGGCAACGGGGTTGCAACGGGATGTGAAGGGGGGATATTTCGATGGTCACGACACCCGTTGCGCACTAAAACAATACGAAGTGAAGAAGAAGAGAGGGTACGGATGGAAGCATACTATTAAGACAAGGATACTATAAAAAGCATAATACAGCCTCTACGGCTTACAGATATAAATGGTTCCAAAGTTTACACTCAAACCCATTTTAAACACAAGCAAGTAAATCCCCATTCAGTTTCATGCCACCTGCCGGTACACGATGCCGGTGAAGCTAAAATTGACAATCCTGATTATTATCCACGAAGAATTAGTTGTGTGACTCAAAATTATTGTTTATTTTGAACACTTAAATAATTTCGGTCCGATCAAAATTTCACCAATTACACTGCTGTGTAACATAACTGCTGCTTCTGGGTATTCTATACCAGCTTAGTTAAATTACGTAGAGCTATGTTGGATACTGAGAATGAATCCCTGCTTTAGATAATACGCACGGAATTGATATATCTGAGTGAAGCACGGCATTCGAATTGCTTTTAACAATCAATATTTTACATTTACTAGCCAGGAACACTATAAGTTGAATCTCTGCTTTTAGGTCTTTTGCGTTTTCTTCCGCATTCTTTCTTTTAAAACAATTGAAACGTGGAAGAAAACTCAAAAGATGTCAAACAGCACTCTCAACGCACCTCCGCAGAAGTCTCAAGTTCACGATGCACAGTAGGTATGCGATATGATATTTAATATCACATGAAAATGAATACATAAAAAGTAATTTGGAATGGGTATTAGCGAGACGAATCCGTGAAATCTACTCGCTTTTGCTTATCCATAAAATAACTTTAATTTCATGTTTTCCCTTGAAATGTATTTGTAAAAAGTGTTGCTAAAGAATAAAAATATTTCTGAACGTATGCCAATATACCTCATTGAAAATACCCTCCTATATATAAATTGATTTCAATTGTACAAGTCCCTATTCCTCTGATATTTCAAATAATTTGCACGATGGACCTAGTCTACCTATTTGGCTATTCCCTTATTACAAAGCTATAAACACTTTCCTTTCGTGGAAATCGCACACAGGAAGCTCTCAAGTGAGGGATAGCGAGGAGTAAGGAGAGGTGGATGTTATGAGAAATGGGTCCTAGGTGGTGGAGATATAGCATGGTGATAAGCAAATTATCTGGTAGGTTTGGAAAGGATAATGGGTAGGCACGAAAACCTTTTGCAACAAGCATTTCTCAGAGATGGAAGTTAAGACCTTGCCACAGAGCTAATTCGATGACGTAGGGGCTGAAAAATGACCAAAAAAGACTTTATTTTACAGTAAAAAAAGCTATTTTTGTATATTCCTCATAAATTATTATACTGTATGTTGTAAAAAAGTACCTACCGTAATAATTGGATTAGATAAAATTATTCTTTCAATCTCTCAGGTTAGTTGAATCTTACCGCGTCTTAGATAGCTTGTTTCCGAATACAACAAAGGGCCACCGAAATACGAGTAGCAATAAAGTGAAGAAAAGGAGTAGTAAAGTAAAGCTCACAACTTATTCATGTATCTATGCCAGTCTAAGGAAGTGCGGGCATCATCAACCGAGAATATATAAACAAATTAGAATAAAGGTATGGGTAAATGTTCAAAAAGCCGGAAAGAGAATGTGAACAGGAAATTTCTCGCCAAAAACCAATCGCAATAGTGTCCTTGACGTAGACAGCTCCCAGTCCATAGTTTTCCTTTTTAATAGCTAAACCTCATAAATGCACTGAAATACAATTCGTTGAGCAAGGTATAACGACAAATCTAAGAAGAGAACTATGAGAGTACAAACCCAATGTATTTTGCTACCTGTGACGCTGATTGATTGAGTGGGCAATATAAATTTCAAAATGCACTACCGTCAATGCATCGAGGCACCTCCATCTCGTGCTTTGAAAATTACTCAGATGGCCGAAGATCTTGCATTCCTCTGTGGTATTAGAAAATCGACACGGGATGGTGGTGGATCCCGTAGGGGCTGGGGAAACAGGAAGGGATGAAGCGGAGGAACACAAAGACACACGAGATGAGTTCGCAGATGCGTACGCTGCGGTCGTAACGAGGGAATCGGAGCGGCAACTACTGGATAGGGAAACGGGACGGAGAAGTGAATGCAAGGAAGCGAAGGAGGGAACGGGAGGGAGGGAAAGATATGCGGGTAGAAAAAAACTAGAGATAAGACAGGAGCAACGACCGAAAAGGACTCAGGTGCGGCTGCATGGCGTACTCAAATGGAGAAAGCACCGAAGGGTTTGAGACTAACTAAGAGAGAGTAGGAATGGAGACGGCTTTTCATTTTCCAATTAGCTGGTCAAAACTGAAGTGAAAAATAATTAATCTTCGGCATTAAAACAAACCCTAATAAATTATCTCGTAATAGCAGAGAGTATGGTTTTGATATGTCGTAGATAAAACTACTATATGTATAGATATGTATAGAGCAAGTTGTTAAGGATGTAAAGGAGATGAATTAGGCGAAAAAGAAGAAAATAATCGACAGAGGACATCAACGCAAATCTGCATCAAACTAACCCTAGGAATGTTGTCTAATGATGCTGTCATTGTTGATACATTTACAAATAAAACTATGTTTAAAATATGTCACTCAATTGAATCGATAAAATAATCTTGATAGGAAAAATGAGAGTTAATTGGGATATTTGGAGTTTGCTGAAATGCATTAATCACATCTGATATTTCAGACATTTTTTTATAATTTCAGAACATAACAAAAAAGAATCGAAAGGAATCGAAGTAATCGTACAGTAGATGATTCACTTACCCAGTGTTGCTAATAATTCATAAGGAAATAGCTCATCGCTTCTATAATGAAAACTCTAACGGGTTCCCATGACACATTTTGTAATCGAGTTAACTTTGAAAGAAGAAAAACAACAATAAGTTTAGATGTGAAATCTAAGTGCTGATAGATAGCTGACATTGAAATATTATTAATGAACCATACCGCCCACTATTTTGAAACGTAAAAACCTAGTAGCGTCTGTTTTTGGCCTCTCGGCAGTGAATGACAAAGTTGAAGTTCACAGAGAGTCATGTAAAACATTCAGGAATGGCTAAAACTGTCAAGTAATTCTCATACAGGTCTATTTTTTATGATACTGTCCATTGAACCTCGTTTTTCTGCCTTCGGAAGAAAATAAAGGATAGGAGCAATAAGTGAAAGAAGATGGTGGAAAGATGAAGGCGAATGAGAAAAGGGAAGAAAGTATGTAAAACCGATTGAAATGAGACGTGATGAGGAAAGGGTTAAGGCAGGAGTGGGACTAAGTTAAGAGAGACTGGGGCAAACAGGGGACGAGTGATTGGAGACGACTCGGGCTGTTTCCTATCGGGTTGGTTAGCGGCGACGCCAAAAGTCCGCGACTTTAAACCCCTTGTGTTTGCTCTCAGCCCGACCCCGTTCGTCTCTCGGTTGCGGTCCGGGAAGGAATCGCCTCACGGCATCCTCCCCCTTGGGGGCTTTTGCGTGGGAGGAAAGGAGAGAAACAGGTTTCTGGGAAGGGGAGGTGGAGGTGCAGTGGGTAAGGGGACTTGCCCAAATGATAACGCGGACCCCGAAGATGGGAGTGGGAGAGCTCAGGGAGAGGAGAGCCGTTGGAGTGGGAAGCGAAGAGAGAAGAAGTGGGGGGGGGGGGGGGTGCGGGGGTTGTGTGAGCGGAACGGGAGGGGATGGGCACCGTCTGAGACGGTCTGGAGCGCTCGGTTGAAGGAGAGGGATACTGGGGGCGGAGGGAGGGAATTCGCCACCGCTGTTCGGCATTATCGGCGAAGGTGGAAATTAATCCCCCAGAAACAACAAGGCCCTTCCGCGTCTGACGCAAAGCTAGAAAGGCATTGGAGGACTGCGGGTGGGATTTGGTTGCGATGGGGACGAAGAATGGGAAGGCAGGGAGGAGACGCAGGGGGGGGGGGGGGGCGGAGTGAAGGATGAGGCTTGACTGCCACGTGGTTCTGGCGCAAGACAGCCATCTCCCCTCGCTCCTTTTGATTCCCCCCTCCCCCCCTAAGAGTCAGACCCTTCCTCTATCTGTCTTACTTTCCGGGCGCGAGGAGGGCAAATGAAGCATGAAGTGAGAGGTACCTGCTGAGTTTGGAGGAATAGAAGAATGACGGAGGGTTCTAAGTCTCTGAGATTGCGGTCTGGAGAGAAATATTTCGAGGCATTTGGGATGAAGAGGAAGGAGTCCCGCGTCGAGTCCTCCGTACCCTGCGTTATGTGTAAGGGTCGTCGACGGAGCACAAATGCGCGTAAAAAGAGCATATACACCTAATTCTCCAGCTTAACGGATTTTTGATGATTTTAAGAAACTCAGTTTCCTGAAATCATCGCCCAAAAAGCTTAGGATTCTGGCATACCCAAACTTCAGAAACTAACATTCTAGGAAGATCCCATAACCTTAAGTACCAAATTTCTAAGCCAAATAACACTACGCTGAAAACATCTCGCTAGTGAAGGACTATTTTGAGTATTCAGGTCAATTCCTACTTCTGCAAAATCTTATTTTTCAATAGATATGCTTCCTCAAATGCCGTTACTGTGACGCCTTCCATATTTTTTCGTCCGTTTTTTCGTGAAACTATGAATTAATCTCGAGGAACGCTTATGGCGTCTCAATAAGCATCGCATAGGGTGTTGCTTAAGTGTTGCTTGCATTTAAAATGTGGTGTTACCGAAGAATCACGAGTATGAAACAGAGTGAGTAACAACTGACGAAGCCGAAAGAAGAGTGGGGCAAAAGGAAAGACTGCTGAAAAGTTTAAAACGAAGACGGAACAACCTAATCAGCCATATGTTCTAAAGGGAGACCTCATATGAGATATGTGGAGCAAGCCGCGAGGGATGTGAAAGAAGATAATTTTTTAAGTACTCGCATGAACAGTTTAGCTGATCAGACCATCAAGTGAAGGTTTCCATTAAAATAGCTGACCTATGATGATGTAAATCTTCCGCATGAAATATAACCAATGATATCTTACCTAGTCACAAAACAATAACGTTCAAGTAGACATCAGTTGGCTATCTTAACGAATTCATGAAAAATCTTAAGAAGAACGCGGTTCATTACGGTGAGATACACCAGCGAGGAGTCGTTTTGTCCACGTGCGTTCGTATTTGGTGCAGTGTCAACCAAGTGTTACTTTCCCAAATTGAAATTGGGAAAAATATCAGATAGCTTCAGGTAAAAGATAAACGAAAATAGACCCAAGATATGCTGAGACATGCCAAGAAATATAAAATTAAATATTTATAGAATGTCAATGAAGTATACTGAATGGAAGCGGGAGTATGTTTATTTTCCTTGATAAGCAGCACGCATCATCCGAATCCATTTCACACTTCTAAGTCCGGAGTATAAAACGAAGACTCACTACAACGTTATTTCTTTGACGGAACCTCTGTTAGGAGAGGACTGGTCTGGGAGAAGACTCCCTGGTTGAGCTGAGGGAGGGAAATCATGAAAGAAGGCTTTTAACGGCTTCTGCTTATCGGGCGTGCGTATCAATGCCTTGGCGCAGGGCGAGGGGAAGAGGTAATAGCAAGAAAACGACGGAGAAGCACTAGCTACCTGCGTAGCGAGCCAATGGGGCGTTCGCGGTTCTGTCACGCGTTCCTTGACACGCGTCGTTCTGTCACGGCTTGGAGTAAGCTCTGAGAAGAACTGCTGGCGAGCAAACATTTGACAGCTCGTACGGAAATCAGTCGAGAGGAAGCCGAGAGGGAAATGTCTACTTCACTCTGCGTCGCTCCAGGAATAACTGCCAGTGTTGCAATTCCACGGACATGTGGTCTGAAACACGATGTTGGCTTTCAACAAATTAGCAGAAAAAAAATATTAAAGCAGCTAGTTCCTAACATTTCAATGTTTGCACTTTGTTGCTTTCGCTTTCACTGAAAATTATAGTTTCAGCATCACATCTTATTGGGTTGTATAATTATCAAAATACGTAATCATCGTAAAATGCTGAACATTCTTTTGAGGCTTTGTATATAAAGAGAACGGGTGTAATACTTTTTAACCCTGCTTATCAAATTCTCTACGTCTTATTATAACTTATGAATTCTCTTTATCAAATCACATTCTTATTTCGGATCATTATATTTCCCAAAAATTAGCCAAGACGAAGAGACATGCTTCATGCAAAAACATAAATGTTGAATGACGAAATAACTTTCCTAAATAATAATTTACGAAAAAAAGAATATTTTGAAGTAATGGAAAAATTATTGGATTAAATTAAAAGCTGTATTTCTATACGCCAAAAATCATGAATGTTTAAAATTCTTTATTCACCTCAGAAGCTGACTTGTACTAAAAATATTGCGAAACACGACCCAAAACTTCACGCATGAGAGCACTGACTCAAGTCCTTAATAGACTGATACATAGTTTCTGAGCCAATTCTGTAAGTTTTTACTGCCTTCGGTACTTTTACCTGTGTACGAAGTCCATTTTTATGACAGCAAAATGGCTAAAGTATCTTCAGCTATTTACATTCCTTCAGTTTCTTAACATAACAATAGGCTGAGAAAAAAATTAAGGCAGAATGAAAATGAGGTGCAACAGAAAAATGGTGGAACCAGGTAAGCAAAGCATGTCTCCAATGATACTGTCTACCTGGGAACTAGTACATACGGTAATTTATTACAATGTTGAGAAAAGAAATTCTACTGCTAGGAAACTATGGATCTCGTTTGAACCGAGCATGTACTGACACATTAAGAAAGTTTTAGGGGTGCAATAAAATTTGAAACGATGCTATTGTGTGATACAGTCATTCTTGGCCACAAAGAGAAGGCGCAACGCAAGTGAAGACAAGAAAAAATATATTAGGTTAAGAAAAAAATGTAATTTAGGGAGAAATAGAAGGTAAGGGTTCGTGAGAAATGCCAAGGAATAAATGGGTTGTGAGCCGAACAGATAGGAATTTCGGAGAGAAGTATAAGGAATTATTGGGCAGACAAAGAATAGGGATAAATGGAGGGCTGCCGTTAACTAATCTTTGAATCGAAAAACAATGATAATGAACTAAAAATAAAAATCATCAAACATATTTATTAGACCATTCATTCTCAATAAAATGGTATTGCAACTAGCTTCAAGATGCCTTTTACGGCTGAAGTCCTTCACGAATCGGGAGCGACGTCATGATTCTCAGCCTGTTTTTTCGAAGCGAGATAATGTTCATATCTACATTTCTTGCTCCACAAAGAGTCGGAGCCGTGCAAGGGTCGAAATTCACGTAGAATTTTTATTCTTTTAAGAACCAACCCATCATACAGCTACGGAAAAAATGTTACGGTAGAAGACTCATTTTGTATCTCTCTCAATGCCACAGGAAATTATACACGTGGAAAGCCATTATTATTTTATTCGCGACCAAAATATTTTACAGCCATATCTTGAAAGTAGCTAGTGCATTAAGTTTTGTCTGAAGGCACCTGTCTTTTCAATCTAACCCCGCTCGCAGTTTCTCTCTCTCTCTCTTTTCTTTCTCCTCACCACGCTCCTTGCTTCGATGCCACCCTCACCTCAACCCGACGCCCTACTGCCGCCCCTCCAGCGCACTCTTATGTTTCCCAGCACGCCCTCCTCATCCGTGTCTACTCCCACACTGACAGCCCCGCCGAACATCCTACCCTCGCGCCATTGTTTCCCTCACCCTCTGACTTCCATCCTCCCGCACGCCTCCCCCTCCCTCCCCTCCTCCCTCTCATCTCACGACGAAAATGACGTGACGTCAGATGGCGTCTCGACGGAGTGGTGTGTACGCTGGGTACACGGAGCTCAGAGGGCGACGTGAGTTGGAGGCGTCGTCGTCCGCCTCCGTCCTCCACCAACCACACCCACCCCGCCCCCACGACTCCCTCCCCGTTCACTCCCGCTTCTCCCGAGAGAGAGAGAGAGGCTGGGAGAGGTAAGAAGAGGAGGAACCAACCCCCTTCGCCAGAATCCACATCCTCTCGGTATCCTTAAAAAAACTAAAAAATAATAAGTCCGACCTCCGGAGTGCTCCACATTCCCGCGCCCGGCCACGCCTGCTGACGCCGCCGCCCGCCGACGCCTCGACCAACCTCTCTCTCCAGTGCCAGCCGAATGTCGCCATCGCGTTTTTCGTATTATTTTCTTTTGCGCCCTCCGCCACATCTCCGGACCCTCCGTGTATGTTCCAGCGTACCTTCAAGCGGCTAGCAGGCTGGCACTCCCCATTTTCCTAAGCCCTTGTGGCGGGAAGAGGGCCGATGGAAATAACGAGTTGGCGGTCGGGCTGCAGCGTCGCATGGAAGAATGAAGGAAAAGGATAACCGCGAAGAGTTTACAGCAAAGAAGAATAAGGAAAACGAAAGGAGAGGAGGTTTTGATTATAAAAAGAGAAGATCGAACGGAACCGGGAAGATTTTAAAGCGTGAAAGTACTTCAGAGCTAGTTCAAGTTAGTGTCTATAACTCTATGCGCTATTAATTAATCGTGTTATAGAAATGGATCACCTACTACATTGGCTGTCTAATTGGTGCCACTGCCAGAGAAGGGGTTATGTAATGGATAGATAACTCGACCGAAGGATTTCAGCACCACAACTACGAAATCTCTTCGGGCATCCTCTCCAAGTGGAGCGAGTTTCTGATAGCATTAATTCATCAGCATCTGCCTTTTTATTAAAAATTTAAAGTGTTACTAGAGAATAAAATTGTACTAATAACTACTAGGTGTCACTGAATTACTATATGCCTTCGGGATGTGTGCCTACGTAGTAAGCAGTACCGTCACTTAAAAAACAGACTTTTGCATTGATCACTGTGTGATCAGAAACTTGTTCACAAAATCAAATAATGCAGTTATAACAAAATAGTGGCATAAAATATCACGAACTCCTAAGTAAAAAGTAATTGGAGTCAGGAGGGAAAATTCGAACACTGTGTGTACACTTGTTTGAAAAGTAATGCAGTTAGTTTCCGTGGCCTATACTGACTTGAAACCATCTGGTATCTGTTAAAGTATCTGGTATCAATTAAATTTTTCTTGTTTCAACCAATTTTATTTGTACTTAAATTCAGGATATCAGAGTTCATCCAAATGTTCCCGTAAATACGAAGGTCATATTGTAAATTTGACATCTAAATCTGGAGATATGTTTAGGCAAGTGGAAACATAAAGCTGCAAAATGGTTGCGAAACAATATATTTAAAAAAAAAAAAAGATTTTGGAAAATTTTCATTCATAGTTACCAATCCATAATTCGTTCCAAACAAATGAAAAAGATTTATATAAAGACATTCTGGTACGAAAAGGATTAGCTAGATTTTCCAAAACTGTTTACGATACATAAAAAGAGTAATACTTTTGTATTATAGAAGAGCATGTTATTAAACGACTTAAACATGAATTTCCGTTGAGCTCAAATGGAATAGTTGGGATAATTACTCTTCAATCTTTATGCACGCAATGCCCTAAGGTGTCTAGCGGTACCCAGATACCAGGCTTCTTTGGAAACTCTCCAAACCCATGATATATTGCCTCATCAGGCATAACTTCTTGTGGAATCAGATTCACTAGAGTGAAAGAAACCTGCCGCAGCATGTCAATGGAGCGTTATACCCCCAAAACCTCCTCTCTCACTTATCACACTGATTTTGAATCACATAAGACGGTTTAAATGTATGCTTTGCCATATAAAAATTCACGAAACAATGAATTAATGTTCGAGGCTTAAGGTATCGTGGTAAAGATACTCAAGATTTATTACTGCGATTAAAAACCTACAAGAGTTTTCAAAATTTCGAAAATATTATTGGATTAATGGTTTATTATGAATTAAATGGTATCTAATAATATGATCAACTAAATACGAATTAAAAACATCAAAATATTTTCTAATTTGGTGAGTATTTGGGCGCAAACAATTATTTTCACATTTTGATTACCTCGGTCGAATTCGAAATTCAAAAAGAGCATCGCTCTACATTACATGGTATTATACTTATTCGTTGTTTTTAGAACATTTACCACAAGCATTCAACTAATTTACCGATCCTACAATTTTTCTCATTTTCCTAGATTCCAACATCTGAAAATTTAAACAAAATGCACCGGTAAGCAAAAACAAAGACACCTCTTACACCTCTTGGTTAAAGACATTGACAATAGGAAAGAAAACACTGGAGTGCAAACGTTTTTCGGGCGAAGAAGCAAAAGAGAAGTCGGTTAGGAGGGCATGGAAGATCAGAAAAAGGAGTCAGAGAGCGCGAGCAGAAGATTCGCGAACGAAGAGGAGGAGCTAAAGAGAGGCGAATATTAAAATTCGCATCCAGCTTTTCTATTTTAATATCGCGGACCTTTTTATCCCTCGAGAGAGCGGAGGCTACAATCGCCCGCCCTCCACCCATGCTGCTGTATCCGCTGCTGCCGTGAGACAGAAAGGATGCTGGGAATAATGGGAAGAAGAGGGTTTCGGAAGAGGCCGGTGGATGGAGGAAGTGCGAGGGAAAGAAACAGGAGAGCCACCGAGGAATATGGCAGAGAATACGTAAGAGAAGGAAAAGGTCGAAATTTTTCTAATGTTATCCTAGTTTTCTCCATTGGGTAACGTTCCTAACCATTTCTCTACATTTCTCTTTTCCATTCTCGTTAATATTAATGTGAATCAGACAAACTCTTTCACTTGGTGCAACAGAATAGGAGTCGACTGCTGAGTGACGACACTCCAAATGCTGACAGTTATTAAGCAAACTTTAAGTTGCTACTGTTGCTCACTGTGAGAACTGTCTGTTAGCAACTTAAAGTTTGCTTAATAATTGTCATCATTTGTGGGATCGGCACTCGGTAGTAAGCAACTGTTGCCAACAGTGGTAGTTGCTTCAAATCAGTTAAAGGTCTCTGACTTCATAAGATAACAGTGTACCAATGGACATTCGTAAACGTTTATGAATAAATAATGAGAAGCAACTCCTCCTTCACTCATGGTTAAATTGCAGCGTATTTGAGCGTATTTGTATTAACAATGACCAAAAAGAGATATTAATCTGGTAGAAAAATTACCCTACGTCTATGGGAAACTCAAAGAATTACTGTGGAAACACAACAAAAATATTAATTTAAGTTGACGATTAGAGCTGCATCACAAATTTTTTCATGAAAATCAAGTTTACTTTTGCATAGAGTTATTATATAAAAACATACATATCCTATTGTTCTTCGAGCGGCTAAAAATCTGGCCTCGGCTCCTGAATGTACTTGTTAAAAATCCTTTATATCAAGTTATCCAGAGGAATTAAAGTATAGATTCCTGAATTACTACACTCTCGGATTTGATGAGAAATTTCTATCTTTATACATTGTATAAATGTAACGGCACCAAATATGAAATAAGTTTTCCAAGAGAATAACATCTTCAAACTATACGCGAAACGACACGGATTGCAAAAGTAGAACGTTCCGAGAGAATAACGTCGGAATGGATAAAAGCGTACCGCAACTCCCTACGTCATTCATTTTTTGGTCCTCAACACCTCTTGAGGTTTTTTCGGACCCACGAAGTGTACGGAGGGATGTAGGAGGGGAGGCTTTTCTATCACTTCATTCTCTTCCACCCCATGCACCGAGCCGCTGTCTCCCTTCCACTCCTACCTTAGTCCCACCCACCACCGAAAACCCACCCTTCAATTTATCATCCCTCGCCCGCCTACCAAAGAAGAACGCGGGACGCTCTCTCACTCTCTCTGCTGCCTAACCAAGAGTGACGTGACCTGAAAAAAATAATAATCCCAGCAGCTTAGAGTGCGGAGGGAGAGAAAGGGAGGAAGGGATGAAGAGAGGGATGGGAAAGGAGAAGAATGGGAGAAATACGACGAAAAAATATAATGAAAGATTTAAGGGGGATGTGAAAGAGCGTGGAGACAGAGGAGAGCGTATCCGAAAAATGTTTGAAGGGTAGTCTAGGCCCCTCCTATTTCCCCCCCCCCCGACCTCCTTCAGCTCCCCCACTCCCTTTCCACCCTCACGAAGGGCGAGACGGAGAGATGGATTGGATGGAAATTGCATTACCAAGTCCTCCCCATACCTACCAACCTCGGTTACCTTTCCTCCGACAGAGAAAGTCACCGAAAAGATCGCGAATCGAATATTCCTCGGGGCATGGGACCGTAAAGATCGTAATTGTTGCACACGTCAAACGTGTCACGCATGCAGAAAATTATCTATGAGTCTCAAAACTTGCTTGCAAGGATTTTTTTAGCACCATATAACCTGCCTTTAGCAGAAGTAAAGCAACTTAATATGTTCCTATTTATGTTTACGTAATTATTCCAGTGAATAAGTTTCAGTTACTCTTAAGATATATAGGCCAATAACATGTTTATTTCGGGAAACCATAACTTTATTTCACCGAAATTTCTTACTTATAACGTCATGCAGACGACCATTGGTATCATCGCTGTGAATAAGATGAGGATCCGTACTATATCAAAATATTTACTTGATACTTTGATTCACAAGGATTCCCTTCCATCAATCACTTAAAAATAAAATTTAATAATAAAAGCAATTGAGTTCGGCGTGGAAGATTATCATAATTATAAAAAAACAAGATACAATTTACAGAATTCATACACGTACAACGCGCTTCAGCTACTAGACCATCGTAAAGGTACCTATCAGGTGCCATCAGGTACGTGTATTAAACCTGTGGAATTGTTCTATTTTGTTTCTTTGTAATTATTATGTTATAAATTATAAAATTTTACCTTTTGGTTCTCAGTATTTTGACCATGAAAAACTTTTATTTCGGCAGTCAATGTTGCAGTTTCCTGTACTTCTCAATAATATACTTATTTTTGAGCAGAAAAATAGTCAGTGAAGTGTTTCAATTTCGCCAACTCCCGTAGTCAAGAACGAAGCAGAAAATATGAGTTGGACGCTGGAGGAACAAATGGGCTTTCCTTATATTCTGATCATATCAAAAAATATCCCGTGATGTGAAATCATATCCTATATAGATATAGAGGTATGGCGTTACGAACAGCGTGAAATTGGACTATGTGAGTAATGTAAGTAAATGAGAAAAAAGACTGTTGAAGGAAGTGAAAAAAAATCTAAAGAGTATTGAAAACAGCAATGGAGTAGGACTGAAAACTTCTTAACTTGAGAAAATCTTATTTGTACATCCAAGTTAATTTAGTAACTTTCATGAGCCACGTAAAAGAAAAGTATTGAAGAAGCTGAAGCTGAAGTATTATAAGAAAGCTAAAAATCAGAAATCTTCCACCCTTTCTTCATTCTTGGAAATAAAGCTAATACCAAACTTCTAATCTATCCTTCAAAGCATAAATGACGCCAGCTGCTAGTCACTTCACCGCTATAGCAAGTCAAAGAGGAATAATCGCTTGTTTTGCAATCCAGTCAATACATAAATCTATGGTTTGAAGTAACAAGTCGCTTTTAAAAATAAAATCAGCTTAAAATGATGGATTTTAATAAATTATTATACATATTTTAACATATTAATTTATTAAAAGTCCCATTACCCTCCTGCTGCATTGGAGTATCTGAAAATTACATCGCTCCAATAAAATACGAATTTTAAAATATTTTGAAAATTTACGTGTTACAGTATCCCTGAGGTAGCTTCGTTTAGACGTCGAGGGTAGAAATCACAAAAATTACGGCCAGCATGCATAATAAGTGTCGTCTGGTCGTCTATGAATGAAATTCTTTGCTTAAGGTCCCGCGTTCAAACACCTCCCAGGATGTGGATGTTGTGTTTATCCTTAGATTAAGATCTTAGCCGCTGGAGCACCTTAATCCCAAGACTACTATTTCAGGTGCTTTAGGGAACAACGCCCATGGATATGCTGATTTCTCTCGTTTATGGCATCTTTAGAAACTCCCTCACCAGTGCATAGCCACGTATGTTACCGGTTCTGATGCATATTCTCGCGGAGAATATATTCCTGATCTTACGCTCCCTGAAATCCCATTCCTCCTCCACGCGCGGGCACTTTGGCTAACCATTATTCCGTCTCCCGGCGTGCTGATTCTTGGGAGACAAATGCACCCAGAGTCCCCGTTCGTGCACCCGTGTACAGAAATATCCCTCCAGGGAAGTTGGAGAGGGATGAGAGCTGAAAGTGTTCTGCGGCCATTCAAATCCCCGCTTCCCTCTACTCTTTTCCCTTTATTTATTTCGACAAAACGACCCATAACTCAAGGTCTATGGCCCTTGTTGAGCTTCTTCTGGATCCCATTCTTCTCCCTCTCTCACACACAAGGAAATGTGAGCACGTACACACGCTCCCGGCGAGAAACATACTCTTCCATTTTTTTCTCACTCTCCCTGTTTTACTCCCCTAAAACTCTCCTCCTCTACCTCACTCCCGTTAAGTTATTAAATCTCGTGTCGTCCGTGCGTGTGAGATCGTCTGTTTTTGAAAAGCGACTTATTGAAAATCACGTCGGAAGGTGGTGCTGGGTAACAGGCATAATTAAAATGCACATCCAGGTAAGAACAATCATGGTCCTCCGGGGAATTCCTCTTTTCACATACGAAAACACCTTTCACCTTACATCAACTCGCTTCGAGTAACGCATGATCCCAGTTGACAAAGCGGGGAGGGAATTTGTAACAGTGTTGTAGAAGACATTAAAACTTGGAAGATGAAATATTTCGGTTGAATAAAGGTTAAGGCTGTCATGTATGATACACCTTCCAGAATCTCAGAAGGTATCCATGAGTTGATAATCGGCCGATGTAAATCAACTTTCGATGTTATTATAGCCAAGTTTACATTCAAGTTTAGTTAGCATTCGATAGTTATCGCAGGAACAACAATTTCATTCTATTCTTCTCTCTGCTTATCTCCCAATATGCACGTGCGTAATTGGAGGTAGGTTTATTTATTCCCCCCTATTTATACAATAAACTGTTTTTATTTATGATTCTTAGTTCTATGCACTTTTATGTTTTTTAAATGATCTAACCTAAGCAGTATAATTTATGTATTAAACTAATAAATTATTTATTAAAAAATATCAGAAACTATAAAACGAAAGAAAAAATACAATGAAATGTGAAGTAATCCGACAAAACATAATGTTTTTAGCTAAAAACAGCATGCACCAAAGTTGCCTTAAGACAGTCAATATGAAACTAATTTTATGGATTCCCAAAAACTAAATTTTATCAAGTACGCCATAGCACTGCTTGAAAATCTTTCAATATTAATTTATCAGCATTTCGAAAATTGCAAGAATGAAAATACAGGAGTGTATTTTGGGCTCCTTGCGCAACTAAAGGACTTAGCTCTGTAACACTCTCTGAGGGAACAAACTAGAAAGTAAAACCATCAATTAATCTCATTATCTAAGCAAAACATAACCAGATCTTAATTTTTGAAGCAAGTACTTACCGGTGAACATAATGCCATATTTTTCTGGGCAAAGTATAAACTACGGTCGATACGATCCGTACGAATGCTAAAAAAATTATTGGACTTTTTTTCCTTGGAAAAACAGGGAAACTCCGCAAAGTGGATTTTCTGATGCTTTCAATTTGACGTACACACAAGGAGACGTTACTTTTCGACTCATTCAGACTATTAGTCTTTGCTCAATGTTGACATTTTGATTTCGCATGATATCGCAAAAAAAGACTCCGGGTATCTGCCAATGAACGCCGACGCAGTTTCCTATTTTTTTATGGCACGCGCATTAGAGAGCTTCGAGAGAACACAGACCAGTCGCTTTGTTTGAGCCCCCCCCCCTCCTTATTTGCGACGGGGTGCCTACCCCCTTTTTGCGGCGGGGAGCGGCGGTTGTCGAATCTCCCGTGGGCGACGTTTTGCCGAGAGTCGACGTGGGACCTCGGGTTTCGCCCTCCTCGGAAAAATCTCACCGTCGTCGTAGTCGTTCGCATCTGCTTCCCCCTTCCCATTCCCGGCAGCTTGGAGCACCAATCCCACCACCGCAACCCCTCCTGGGGGAGTCTGGGCTCCAGGGGTGAGACTTGAACTCCCCCACCGTATCTGCTTCTCCCATGGGTGGAACTCGCGCTCGGCATAGGCACGGGCCCCGTAGTACCCAGCATCAAGTATTAAAAGAGGGCACTCACACAAAAAGTCACCTCTCTCTTCCTCGATAGCGTTTTTTTTTCCACGGGGATTGGCACGTTGGAGAGGCACAGGGTGGGAGAGGTCGGCTGCTCACCTGACGCCTGTTCCACGGTCTCCCCTTACCCCGCGGGAAGCAAAGAAATTATTAAAACGTTCTCTCCTTCGACCCAAAAGTGGTATCCCGGCATTCATGCTCATCCGCTTCGGTGGTAGCACGAGGCCGTCGGAATAATGTATTACTCAAGGGAGCCTAGTCGCTGATTGAAGTTTTCTCACGCTGAGCCATCCGCAATACGAACTTACGCATATAATTGAATGCGTACATTTTAAGTGGAGACGTTTCTTGTAGTAACAGCAGAAATAGGTTTAAGGCACATCGACGGCGAAGGTCATTTGCTTGGTTCGCAAAATAGTAAGCCCAAAACACAACCAATTTTAGAGGGAAAAGGTCATTTAAAAAGAAATTTACATATAATATAAAGTCTGATAAACAATGGAATAAAAAATAAAAATCCATGATAAAATAAAGTTTAGTTAAGAAGACCCGATTCTATTTGATAAATAATAAATCTGGTTAGGCTTTCTAACTTTCCCCTCGATGTCAAGTCAATTGTAAACATTTTGGAACCTGTCCAATTCCATCAGGTGTCGAATAGTGAGATATTCATAGGTATTCATCACATTGAGGTGGACTATTTTTCCAGTGAAGAGGAATGAGTGGTTTAGACGAAAATGACTATCTATCGTTACAGAACTCGATTCTCTCAGCTATTATTTAGACGGGTCAGGTATACTTTCCCATTAACCGTCATTTTCTTCCTTTTTTCTGCTGGTCCAGGAAATAACCAAATTTTTTGAAAAGATTTTTATGGGTACCATAGTGTTTTCTAATTGAAAACACAAATTTTTTAGGCCCACCGTTATTTCAGACCACAACTTGCCCATATTGTAATATATATATATAATAATAAATACAAAATAAAACAGACGACGAAAACATAGAAACACGCAAAAGAGACACTCAAAAAAGTTTGGACGTTTCCGCGGTCATGCCGCCTTTTTCAACGGAAGAGGATGACTGCCGTTGACTGCTGGCTGAGTCCTCTTCGTGAGTGAAAGAGTGTGGGGGGGGGTGGTAAGAATGGGTACAGGAGTGGGGCGGGAGACAGTGCCTTAGAAACGAAAATGTTGGCGGATTCTCTGGTTCTCACCTCTATACTACCGGCAGATTCAGGGAGGACTTCAATAATATTGAGGGAAAAGCAATGGTCGAAAGGATGACCGTGGGAAGCGGTGTGCTTCGGAATGGGATCGAGGAAGGGGGGAGACTTGGTGGAGTGACGATGGCCATTCATACGGATCGACAGTGGGGTGGTGGTCTCACCGATATAAAATGAGGGACAAAAATTACAGGAGAGGCGATAGATAGTGTTGATGGAGGTGCAGGTCGCCGTAGTGGAAGACCGATTGATGGGACGTGTGGGACGGAGAAGCGGGCAACATTTGCACCTTGAGCGGCGGCAAGGCGATGATAAAGTAGAGCGGGTAATGATATGTAAATTAACATATTATAATACTAAATTTAAAAAATTACGAATAAAAACCCCATGCATCCTTCCAATTTCTTGTTGTCTTTGGCCAATCCAAATAACTTAGCGGCGTCAATTCCGTAGTCTAGCAATGAGAACTTAAACTGGCTATCGTTCCCTGCGTAGTAACAAATGCACAGTTTTTTTGGGACAACTTAGTTCTATATAGAAGGTAGCTATTAGGAACAAATTGGTCAATAACAAAGTGCAAACGAGGGATTTTGGTATATGTTTGCTCGCCTGAAACAAGGCACTACCCATTGACAATAGAAATGCTAATAAGACTACAATTCAATAATAGAGTTCAACATTGTAAAGTTCATTCAACATACACATTCATTGCAATGTAAGAACAAAAGTATATATTAGAGTACGAAATATGTAACTTAGCACACTTGAAACAAACCTATATTTGCTTATCCATAATTAAAATGGAATTGTACAAGAGTGTCTTCAAAAGTTTAAAAATGTTTCGGGCTACGATATATGTGACGCTATGATACATGAAAGGCTATTTAACACTACAAGAATTATGAATAAACGAAGCTGGGAAAAATAATCCCAAGAAGCATATTTGTTTGCCGTTGCTTACTTGGTCATTATAAAACTTCTAATACCAGGTTACAAATTTCAAAAATGGATGGAAAGTTCTCCCTAAATGAAACGTTTTTTGGATAATTTTCCGCATAAGGAACTGAAGAGGGTGCGAAAGTGAAGGTTGGGTATTCCGAGATCCGAAAAAAGGATGCAGGGAGAAGTCGTGGACGCTCGAGAAATTAAAGTGTGCGTGTGGATAAAGACGAGGGGTAAAAACTTCTGGCGAATGCTTCGCGCGAGAGAGGGAGCCGAAGACGACCGGGGAGACAATGAGAGATGGGGAAAAAATGACGCACGACGATGCGCCGCTCGGTTGTCGCCGCCGCCAACGCATCTTTGCACAGAGCGGAGGCGAGGGAGAGCAGGGGGACAAAAGAGCAAATCTACCCCCCTCCGATTCTGGATCAGGAATCCTCGCTCTCCTCACTTCTTATTACGCCGTCCGAGCACTTAGAGTGTCCCTGGAGGGTCTAAAGGGGCAGGACAAAGAATTCGGGGGAGGGTATGAGTTAGGAGGAGCGGACGGAGCCCTCCCCCCCCTCTCCGTCCTTAAGGCTGTCTCGGCGGAACCCTTGAAGAAATCTTTTACGCATCCCCCCCCCATCCATTCCCGCGTGAGCTCCTTTGAGAAATTGTGCCGAGAAGGGATGAACGGAGGGAGTGAGCGAGTCAAATGAGCATCGAAGTCCCACACCGAGAGTTTTATTAGTGACTAAAAATTGAAGAATCACTTATCGGTACACCATGATGAATTGAAACTTCATTTACAAGTAATATGAAATTAAAAATAGTAATACTGATCATGATATAAATCTGGGAGAGGCAGAAAAAACATTTATGGAAAGAGGAAGAGTGCAATTTCGTAGGTTCATGGTTTATTGAAAGGTACGAGACAGTTATTTTATAAACCAATGTAAAATCTAGTTTTTATGCAAACAGTAATCTTTGTGAAAACAACATATATCTGAAACTTTGAGTGACGTGTTAAGCAAATTTAAACTGCCATTTAAAGCATTTATATTTCATCAATGCCTGGATCAGTTTTTCGATATATTTGGATGGACCGAGAAAACATATTCCGGTATTTTAGCAGCAAATACCAAATTCCTCTAATATCCTAGTTTATCTTCTCTTTTCATTCATTTCCTCTCCACCGAAATTCCATCAAAAATGCCGGCTGTCATTCTCACTATTAACTTGTTTGATTATTATATTAAGTGGGATTCTACGCGAATAGCATTCACCCCATTGCTGACGAGCCCCGAATTTGGGAATTATGCAATACATTTTTCCAAACAAAATAAGTAGCCTCTTTTCAAGTCCAAGTGGTTTTTCTACTTATATATCCTGCTAATTAAGAGCCAAAAAAGATATCCTGATATCGTTGAGTATAAAGCTAATATTTCTCAAACTGGCTACCTGAATAATGTCGAATAGTTTTTACCTACCCTTGTTTATGCTTCACAATTTTATGTACACCTCAGAATTTCTTCATTTGGAAAACTGCTTCTCGAATCCGTAAAGTTTGACTTCATTCCGAAAAACAGAGAATTTAGCATGGTAACTGAGCTTTAAGAATGGACTGACTAACAACAGTCGTGAATCTAGCTCTGAAACAAAGTATCGTGAGAGTGAAAAAAATTTGTAATATTCCATAGAGTTAACAGTGATAAGGGACCTGGTTGGTGTTGTCGATAAAAAAACTGGCCTTTCATTCCGAAGGACCAGGGTTTGAATCCTGGAAGTTGTAGATTTTTGATTGATATACTCTCTCGAGTGCTTTGAGGAGAGCACTTCGAGTGCAGTACTGTCCGTGGGATGGGACGTTACAAAATGGTCCCCTTGTCGCGTTTCGTTAAGAGCAGGCAAACATCAAAACCGGGTTTCTCTCCACTCACCCTTCTTTCCTAGAGATTTCCTTCCTCTACCCAAATGCCAACCCATCGTAAATAATAATCTTAATTGACTACAGCTACCGGTTTCCCCCTAAATAACTACAACTACTATATAGTGACACGGAATATTACAAAGTTTTTTCACTCACGCTAAATGTAGCCCACGAAATTCAGCAAGAAGTAGTTTATATAATGATAACATTAAGTAGTAGTAAACTGAGGCACAAATTTGAAGAGCATCTAATGGTACAGCCAAGAAATAACTACTTCTCCGCTTTAACAATCCATTGCATTCATTTATATTAGCCTTTCAACGGTATGTCAATATTTAAATTCTCCACTGTAACATGGCCGCCTTGAACGACGGTTAAAGATCTTTGAGAACAAATGACTTATCTTCCTTTATTTTAAAAATGACGAAAAAGGAGAGGCGTCTTCACGTTTGAGGAAGTAGACGTGCAAGATCTTAATGGCAAGAGAGAAATAAGGAAAGAGTGGAGTGGGAAAGATTAGAGAACGAACGATACGCGAAAAATCGTTATTGGTCCTTGATGGGCTGTTTTGGAGGTGAGAAATAATGGGATGGTGGGAGGAAGATTCCAAGGGGTCGGGACGAGCCGAAGTGGAATGAGGAAAAAGAACAGAGAAGGAGACAAGGGAGGTGACCTTGGCATGTAGATCAAGTGGAAGGGACCGACGAGAATAATAAATGAAAATCTCGCCAAAAAGGGGCAATGAGCTAAAGAAAAAGAAGAGGCAGAGTAGGAAAAGGAAATGGGAATGAGGAGATGAAGGGAATAAAGAGGAAATGTAACTAAAATAAAAAAATGCCAGAAAAGAGAATGGAATAAAAAACAAAGAAATAGAATGAGGAAGAGCGAGAACAGAGGGATATACCTATGGGAGAATAGAGGCGGCCGCGCATTCGAAAGTATTCACACCAAAGCGAGAAGAAAATTATCTTAAACATCTTAATTCTTTACCTGATTCCCCTCCACCTTTTCCACGTTCACTTCTTTTTATTTTTTTTCCAGAATTCTTTAAGTATTTGCGGCACGAAGATCCCGGAACCTTTTACTCCCACCAATACTTCCGATGGGCACCTTCAACATTTTCCATTTTCCCTCCGCTTGGCGACGAAATGAGAAAAGAAGATGGGAAGGACTTAAGAGGAGGGAAAATATGAATAAATACATATGCATATAGAGGTGAGGGTGAGTATATATGTGTACTTGTAAGCTGAGAGGGGAGGGAAATGGAAGGATGTGGCGATGTTCTCGCACAGCTGGAGCTTCCCGAAACGGCTAAGTGATGCATGGGCGCTCTGGAAGACTCTTTGGAGCGTGCGATTTCCAGCCCTTTTCTTTTTTCCCCTTCTCTCTCTCTCTCTCTACTTTACAAATTTACGCTTCTTTCCTCGAAAGCTTTCTACGTGTCTTCCGATAGAGCGTGCTATGAAATCCTTATAAAGTGTTCCTTCCTTCCTTCCCATTTAACGCAGGACTGAAAAAAGCACTACTAAACACGAACGAAATAATTGCAACGGTAATTTAACAATCCATAAAAAAACGATTGGTTTGCTGGGGTAGATATTAATTTAATCTCTTTTCGTAATGGTCCCGAATAGTATAAGGAGGCTTCCTTTAAAAAAATATATATACATATATATGGGTAGTATGATCGTGTTTCCGCAAACAATACTTCAAGGCGATACTGATGGACGAGAGTAATCATATTAGCTAAAAAATATAGCCCAATTTTTTATAACTTCTCTGACAGAAGAGGAGAAGTAATTGAATACTTTTCCAAGCATGGGAATGGACATTGTACGAAAAGTCATCCTAAGAATCGAATGGCGAAGTTAAATTGCAATGTCACCGGAAAATAATAGTAATTTAAAATGTACCTTTCTGAGAAACTGACAGGAATATCTGCGGCTCCAGTTTCAGGCACATATTCTTTGCTGCATATAATTTGAGCCTTAACTCTAACAGGCCCTTATTAAGCTCTACCGTTTCCTAACCGCTGCTTTCATTTCATCATCTTTTTCGCACTGTCCATACAACAATTTACATTTTCTGATGTGCACCATAGTTGGGAAAGTTACCAAAAAAATTAACGGATTAAAGTTCAAGTTAATCTCTGTAAAAAGTAACTAATTGAATTAAAAGTTACTTTTCTGAAAAATTAACTGATTAAAGTTAAAGTTAAAAAAGCAATTTTTACGTTAAAATTTACTTTTTCAGTTACTTTGGCTAATTGGATGCTGTGTTAATAGATACCTTGATTTTTTTGTTTTGACAAACAAAGCGAACACTGAAAACTGCCATTATAGTTTCTTCCATCCGTACCCATTTGTTTAAAAATATTTGAATTGGGATTTTCGTTGTAATTCCATTTAGTTCCCAGAGTGTTGTTGGTAAGGCTTCCTAGTGTCGTAGTGAACTCCAATTCCGGGATTTTTAAGTTGCCGTGACTTTCTAATTAACCATAGTGCATCTGTAATTTGCCGCCTAAGATTGTTCTGAGCGGTAGAAAGTTCTTTAAGGTTAGTTTTTGATATCGATCTCTATAATGCGATATGAAGTATCCCCTCACAGTTGTAAACTTTCATTGGAAACAGCTTAGTTAAATGGAATTAAAGTAGATGCTGAGGTTGTGCCTGCGCACCTTTTCTCGCGATTCACTGGGATCTGATGTATTAACGACGCAATGTCGCCGAGTAAAGCGTACGTAGACTGGCGATTTGCAACAGATAAGTTAGTTTGAATGAACCCCTACCCCTTGTTATCCGTCATAGGTTTTTAGGAGACCCTTCTCTCTAGGCTTCAACTATGTAGTACTGACGACATGATGTCAGCGAATAGGGCATACGAGCCCTCCAGGACATTGTCTTCGCGTGGTTTCGTGTTTTCTCGTCTGAGGGTGCGTTCCTAAACTTTGGCGTTCACTCCCCTCAGCCCCGCTTTTGTTTGGAAGTATTCGTCTGGGCCTATTCATTGCATTTTTGCACAACTACGCTTGCATTCTAGATGCCGTTTTATTTTTCTCATTTGTCTGTTGGGCAACCTTTACACCAAAATTCGGACAGGTCGACATTTGCCAAAAATTGGGGAATGTGGAATCTGAAGTTAGTTTAGTATCAGTTAATGCATAATTTTTACGATTAAAAGTTGAAAGTTAATTCTGCTAAAAAGTAACGTTTAAATTAAATAGTTAGCCACACTTTTGAAGATTAATTTTAACCGTTACTTTTTTAAATCGTTAATGCCAACTATGATGTGCGCATATAAACTTTCTTTGAATCTACACTCCTCCACTTGCAATAATAGATCATGATAAAGCTATTTTCTTCTCTAAAATACGTGTCATGATTGCCGTGCCTGCCTGGATTCAAAAACCTATTAGTGCCCACCTGGCAACCCAAAGGCAGCGGGTTAAAATCCTGAGAGAGGCATGAATATAGTGTGCTTTTCTTAGGATTAAGATATTGGGTTAGAAAGTGCGATTTAAACCATAACCGTTGTTGTATGTACTTTAAATCTAAATCAGCTACTGCTACCCAATCAGCTGAGGCACCATAAATGCTATGTAATTGTATCATGAAGGCTTCCCTTTCCACTCATCATTTGGGAATTTCGAATGAAACTTTACATGACCCATGGCGCAATAATGACGGATAGAAGATTTCATAAAAGTATGTTTAACGCGACAAGTTTCTTCAAATAGTTGACATTATCAGGTCATCATTACTCCTGTGGTGTCAAATTAACTTGTGTGAAATTTAAATGATTATGTTTCTTTAAAACATGAACTTTCACGAAGCCAAGCCTGAAACCATCGAAATATGGCAGACAGTTAAGACGCTGAAATTCTTATAATTTCCCTTAAGGAAACAGAAGAATCACGAGAGGGCCTTGGATTCTTGCCTGTCTTTCGCAAACAAGAATTTCGATGACGGCACGACGAAACCTCTGCAAAAATAAGGAAATCCACTTTTCGGCTCCGGCAAGAATCGAATGCTCACTGCCTGAACAGTTCTCCGTTCTCTCCCGCCTCATTTATTCAAATGGCACCGGTGTCCCCCTGCACTTCATGCCGATGTCCAACATGCCCTTTACCCTCAGATCCCACACCCACGACCTCTTCTCCTCCGAATAAAAACAGGAAAAAAATAAACGAGGCAAAGAAGTGCTAAGTAATCAGGGGGCGTGGAGCGGCGTTTAGGAGAGAGTATTGATGGAGAGAGGTTGAAGGTGGCTTCGCAAGAATGGTGCGGAGTCTTGGAAGGAGAGGGCGTCATTGAAGGAAACGAAAGGAGAATTGGTGTAGGGGTAAGATTTAGGAAGACTGGATAAGGGGAAGAGGCTCACCTCCTCCACCCTGCATCAACCCCTCGCGCTAATGCTCTCCGATATTCGCGGAATCCCCCCTTCCCCTCACTATTGCCTCCTCCACCCCTGTCTCTTCCACGTTATTCCCCTGCCCCACCACTAGCGATTCCTTTCTTTCTCATCACCACTTCCATCGCCACCATCGGCGAGATTCCCCCTTCCCCATCATCCTCTCCCGGTCCCGTATTCCCCCACCGACACCGCCGTACTCTCCTCCACGCCCCCCCCCCCAACTCTAATCTCCCCTCCTCCTCAGTTTCCCTTTTAAGAGACTCCAACACGCCGCCGCCGGAATATACCCCCCTGTACTTCCACCCCACCACACCCGACAAACCCATTCCATCCCTACCCCCACCCCATACCTCCACCCCAAACAATGTTCGCCCCACCCTCTTACCCTCCCAACGCCCCCCCCCCCCTTTTAAGACTCCACGAGTTCCTATACCTTCCCCCTTCCCCTCTAACTCTTTCCGACTTTTTCTCACCCCTTCCTTCCCTTACCCACACACCTCTCTCTCTCTCTCTCTCTCTCTCTCTCTTACTCCTCCCTACGCTACCATTTCTTTTTAACGGGCCGAAATAAAAAAATAATAAACGTCTTCCATCCCCTCAAAATGATGCCCTCTCGTCCCCCCTTACGTCAGGGACTGTTCCCTAAAGACCCCCAACCCCATGATTCGTACCTTCCCACTTCCTTGCCATCGCCCCCACTCTCCCTCCCTCCGCCGTTTTAAGTGAGATCTTGCGATGTGCGGCACACGCAGATTTCCCGGGCTTGCTCCTTCCCGCCACCCCAAACCATCCGATTCCTACCTCCCCCTTCGAAAACCCCGTTGCCCCTCCTTCCCTATATCCCTCTCTTTCTCCCTTCACCCCTTCCTCCGCAGCTTCCTCCACCTCCTCCTCGCTTTTCTTCGCTCCTAAAAAGACGGTTCGCTTGCTCGTTCTCTGACGCTAAAGGTGTCGTCCCACCGAACGATCGAGGGCCCCCACTCTTTCTCTTACTATCTCTCTCTCTCTCCCTCTGTCTCTTGCTCGCCGTCGATATACCCAACTGCATCCTTTCCTGCGTCTTTCTCCCGCCCGCTAACGAGTTCCTCATTCCCGAGAGACCGCCGCCCTCACTTCTTCTCGCGCTCTATGAGACAATAGCCGTCCTCCATCTCCGGGTTGGAGATCACTCGTCTCTCCGCCCTTTCCCCTGCCGGAGGGGCTCCTCGTTCATTTATTTTTTCCCCTCCGAAGATTCGCGTGTTATTAGTTTCGCTCACGCGTCTCGCAGGCGAGATGAGGCGGTACCGCCCTTGGATCGGGTTATTCTCCCCGATTTCTTTAGCCGCCGGACCCGGCGGGGGAAGAGACACTACCGGCTGAGCAATCGCGGAGTTTCCCCACCCTGTAATGGAGAAGCATTACCCTTCGTTTACACGCTTCCTCCCCAAAACCCTGTTCATGGTTCTTTGATCAGCCGTCTTAAAAGCGGAGCCGGGATACGCAAAATCATCTTGGCTCCCTTCCACCTCTCATCTCAACCCCTCTGTCTCTCTCTCTCTCCCCACCAGAAACTTGCGAACCCGCTCGCTTGCTTGGCGTACTCTTTCTTACTCCCTTCCTCGCGGCTGGCGCGCCGGGCGAGAAAAGATTTCGCGGCGGAGACGACGACGTATTCGTAGGGGAGACAAAAGGGGGAACGCGAGCGAGTGAATACCGCCGCGGCGGTTCGTCCCGGCTTCGTTTCCCCCTTCAAACGACCGACACACCCTGACTAGAGTGTTCCCCGTGTTGTGTGTGCTTGGTGCAAATTGGAGTGAAAAAGGAATGGGAGAGAGAGAGACAGGAAGCGTAAGTGATTCCTTTTCTACCCGTCCACTGCTGAAAGGATGTCGCAAGAGAGAGAAAGAGGTATTGCTCAGCAGCTCTGAACCAGAGGGAGCAACCCGCGACTGCAAATGGCGGCCGACGCCTGTGAGATGGATTGTGTGCGCGACGCGGCCGCATCGGCTCTCGCCCCGGGGAGTTGGGCCGGAGGTTTGCGGAGAACGAGTTGGGAGGGCGCCGACTATTCTCAGCGAAAGGACGGAGTGCGGATAAAAGGAGCATTTTCTTCCAACAACCGGCCGGCTTCCTGAAAAGTGTAAAACGGAAACAGCAGCGGGGAATCCGACAATGGCTCTATTTGGTGCAAGAGTGCCCCCGTCCGAGATTGCTGAACATCTCACTCCACCAGTGTCCGTAGGTTCACCAACTAGACACGATTCTGCAGAGAATAAACCGAAGAAGAGTGACGTGCAATGTCGGAACGAACATGTTCCTTCGAAAAGCTGAAATGCTTTGTCAACGCATTGGCTACGGACCCAAGGTGATGCGGGGGACCCACGTCCAGATTTACCAAATCCCGCGGTGAAAGGAGGGTGCCATGTGGCCTCTCAAGTTGTCTCGACCGCCTGTTCCGCGCGAGTGACGCCTGGTGAGTACGAAATATGGTTTTTAGAATCACCGTGGTTCGTGTCGGTCGCCAACAGAGTGTGTATGCGAGCGATTGACCAGCGCAGTCGTACCTTATCCCCTGTCCCTCATCCCACGCCCTACCACCCCCATCCGCCAGAACTCGAATATCCCCTCTCCCTCTCCTCCTTCGGCCTCTCCCCATCCCCTCCTCACCTCACTCCCCGTCCCGCCGTGTCCTCCCACTACGGAGAACCACGCATGGACAACAGAACACGCGCCCACCCCCCGTTCCACCTCCGCTTCCATCCTTGATTCCCACCCCCACATCCGATCCCTCTCGAGCATGTGTAAGGGTGTCTGTCCCTTCCACCCAGTCAGTCCTCTCCTCTCTCGCAGAAACAGCCGAGTCCCCAAGCCACTACTCCCAATCTCCCTCCAAAGCCACGATCCCGCACCCACTAGTGCCTCCCCCCAGTAAGAAGTCACATACAACTACACATATGCAAGTCTATTAGTGCTGGTTTTGTGTGCTTTGCTATGACCCAGCTGCCCCTCCCCTACTCCCTCCAAACATATCCCTATGCTCCCTTAGATCCCCTACGAAACTGGGGGCAGGTTTTCTCCGCCGCTCCGTAAGTCTATCCCGTCTCTCGGCCGATTTTGCTCTCCTGTCTGGCGGGACGCTGATCGCCTCCTCCCTTGTGGGGATCCCTAGGGGGTTGTGTTTGAAACCTTCACGATTATCTCTAATAAATAACCAAGAAGCCACGTGATACAAATACGAATGGTTTCAAAGTTTTATGCGTTTGAATCGCTCTTTACAACATCATTAATTGCTTTCACTTGAGTTCTCATTATTCCGACTAAAGAGCCCCCAGTTGAATAATACCAGTGTAAATAAAGAGGTGGTAATCAGCGGTTTTAACACACCAAATTTGCGAGGCATTCGTGTTAATATCACGTGACTCCTTGATTGCCTATTAGAGATAATCCCGACGGTTTCAAAACATCCCCCCTAGTGACTATGCGGTAAATCGTTAACGCGGGATGTTATGCGTGAATCCGTGGTGGTATAATAATTTTGCGGGGTTCAGTAGCGAGTATGCCTGCAATAACACGCAAAGAATCAAGGTGACATTACAATATAAACTGGCCAAGAGATGTGACTTTTTTAATTATCAACTTCGTTAGAAAGTCCATTGACAACAAAAATTTTCATTCTTCCACCATAGAAAATCAAACTGACCCTTTTCGGTCAAAATTATTGTTTGCGAAAAGGTTTCAAGGACTTTTTCTATATTTTCACACTCCACTGAACATGAGTGAGCAGTCTAACATGACTGAATAGCCTAACTCCATATCACAGTATATTCACTTTCAATCCCACATGTACATATAATTCGAAATTTTCTCATCTTCTTTCATACACTCATCAAGTATGTATTATCCATGACAGCAGGAACGCAATTCAGTGATGGCTATGATTAACTTCCTTTAATGAGTACTTGCAGGCTGCGTAGAAAAAAATAGAACCCACTTGGAATAAAGGAAATGAGGCAGCTTTTTCGTCGAGCTCAGAAATTATATTTTTCCCCCGGCTACTCGCACGCTAATTAATTACGCGTCAGGTTCCGTAAGAATTCCATCGCATGGAAAAACCGGCGATCAGAAATAAAGGCCGCGGGAGTTATCAGGACCGCGGTGGATAAGGCATGCAACGCACCGCACGCGCCCGCGACCTCCCATCGCCACGCAGTGGGGCCGCTTCGCCCTTTCAATCGCGAGCGGGGCGAGTTCGGTGCCGAATAAAAGGCCTGCAGAACAAAACCTTGAAAGGACCGGAGAGATAGAAGGGTTAATGAGGAGTGAGACGAAGTATCCCAATCGCGAGCCAGCCGCCAGCAACCATATAACCAGCTCCCTTCTTCCCACCATCACCACTCCCTCATCGTCTACCCTTTCATCCCCTGTGCCCCCGGTGAAACGAATGAGGGAAAAAATCCACGAGTACGTAGTTTCGACGGCGCGGCGGAAGGGAAAAGCGAAGTTTGCGGCCGGTGGAGTAGGGTTTTTTTACTTCGCTTAGTGGATGTGGGGAGACCAATGGAATCACTGGCGTTATGATATGCCGATGGCACACATCAGGATAAGCATCCCGAGTCAAACGAGCGAGCTCTCGCGGGGCGACCCTCGAATCGAACGAATGAAATCCCGAGTCAACGGCGCGGACTTGGCTGGAAACGAAATTAATGTGGTGATCCCACCTTCCCGTCTCCATAATTCCACCCGTCGCTTTTGACCGCATCTCGGTTCGCCCAACCCTGCTCAATCAACGGATTCATAGCTGTCCTCGGAAATCAATCTTTTTTTTCAACAAATCCTTTCTTATTCCCACCCCCTGCATGATCTCCCGTATTTGACGCAATATTAATTTAATTGCAGTGATTTCAACTGTGCGATTTTACTCATGACACTTATGGTATAATGTTGACCTCCACATGGTATTAGCAGATCAGACAATACAATCTAAGAGAGGTAGAATGTTGAAAGGATGGGTTAAACAAATATACAGCACAAATTGAACGCCAACTTTCCTCCCTCACATATTCACCCCACCTCTGTCTTGAATCCACTCCCCTCTTGAGCCTTGCATTCACTTAGTGAGCAACAGAAATCAATTTTTTCATTGGATATTAACTAATTTATCAATTAATTTTCAAAACTGACCTGCAAGGGTCACAAAATGTCGGAAGGGCACCGAAAAACACACGGCATACACCAAAACCTATTTAGGTCTTAACACCAATTAAATTTAAATTTATGAAAAAGATAAATAATTATTGATTATTCTTTCCTTCATTCACATTCCTATAACGTGTATGAATCCTGCTTCATGAAACAATCCTCTTCTCTTCCTTATCACAGCGAACCACTTGCCATGCTTTCTTACGGCGGTCTGGAATAGTTATGACCCTATCACATTCATTCTCCTAAATACTCCTGAATTTTAACGACCCTCGCCGCCTCCTAACCATCCTTTACATGATGCGGGTGGAAAGACATTAGTGAATACAAGGCCTATTGTAACTCGTTACACACTGAAACTAGGCCACATGCCAAATACTTCGAATACGCAGCATCTTGTTACAAAAGCAAGAAATCTAAGAGTTGGGGATCCACTAGAAAGGATGAATGTTTATCCAACAGTTTTATTATAACTATTGCTTACTATGGTCTATTTAGAACAGGGAAAATCCCTTCAAATTATTTAGCTGTGCATTATCATTTTAACATAAATTGCACCCAATGGCAACTCTAAAAATGTATTCGACTACAACTAATGCACGGGTGCCTCTCTTTAGACTATTACATTGAGCAACACCAGTCAATTTTTATTCATTGAATCTTAACTACTTCATAAATTTATTTTCAGAAATAACTAACGAGGGTCAAAAAATTTCGGATGTACACCGTAAAACCCACGGCAAGCACCAAAACATATTTATGTCTCAAAACTTATTAAATCTTAGTTTATAATAAGGATATTCTAATAATTGATTCTTTCGTTCATTTATATTTTCCTAGAGTTAATGTATCCTGATTCATGATAGAAAGTATGTTCATTGGGACAAATTCGCATTTCTTCCTATTGACTAAATTTTTCTCTCTTCCGTTACAACATCGCAACTAAGATCCCGTAAAAATAACGCGTATTCTTTCCCTGATTTACCTTGACAAAACGTTTCATCGTCTCTTACTCCTATTAGAGAATAATCACTCCAAAATCCAGAACCGTTCCCTCCTTTGCCCTCAATTAATGGCACGAATTCGTCGAAGCGACGAGCCTTCAGAATTCAATCACCAAAACCGTCATATCCGGGATTAAAATCGCTTTTGGTAATAAAATTTCACCCGAGGTTTCACATCCCTCTCCCATTCCCTCCCTCTTCCCCTCTCTATCAAGGAAGGAAACGCATAATAAAAGGGCAGAGGTTTGATTTCAGAAGATGTTCCATTTCTCGCTTCTGATTGTATTACTTTCCAATCATTAGTCCGTGGGAAATGATAGGCGGGCTTCGGGTGAATCGAAATGCGACTAGAGCATTAGTTTGGAGATACAACCAAGAAAATATTTGAAACTTTTCAAACAATTATGATAACACGGGCTTTAAGAAGTGCGGTGAAAATTATGACGCATATTTTTAAATTAGTTGCCGGCATTTTAATTTGATGAAAAGTTATTGAGCTAGATAATTTTACTGGTTTGGTTACGTTCCTTATGAACATTAGGCTGCGTTTTTAGATTCAGTATGAACAAATAAAAAGCCTTGCAAACATATCTTAAAAGTACGTCCAAACATAGCATAATGACTAGTAAAATAAATTTCTTAATGCGTCGAAGAAAATGGTTTTGAAAAATCAACAATTGTCGCGTGAAGATAAGGGCAAGAAATTTGTACTCCAATAAAGAGTTGGAACACACAAAAAGAACTAATATCAATATATACAAACAAAAGGAACCAATATAGAAAGACGTTAGTGTCTGAAAGTTCAAGTTGCGAAATCAGCGCATAATTTGGTTATTTAGGGGAGGCGACCGACAGCTGAGGTCATTTGCGCCATATAGGATAGGTGGGGAATTGGGTAACGGTAGGAGTTTTTAGGGAACGGAGGAAGGGTGGAGAGAAACCCGGCGTCGGCATTAGCCTTCTCTTAACGAAAGGTGCCACGGCTTAACGTCCCGTCCGACGGACGGAGTACTGTACTTAAAATGCCCTCCACTAGGCACTCAAGTGGGGACCGGTTTTCCACTGAAAAATCTGCCACTGCCGGGAATCGAACCCGGGCCCTCAGGATGGGAGGCCAGTACTCTAGCCACCACACCAACCAGATCCCCATCAGCGCATAATGGCATGAGAGTTAATTAATAAAAATTCGTTGAAAAAGTAAATTTTGAATATCGCTAAGTCAATAGTGCAAATTTTACGAGTAGGTAAGTATTGAGTCCAAAATTCTGATTAATTCAATCTATAATTTTTGTGTTATTAGCCGTAGATAAGCATAGGTTTTGAAAAAACGTCTGTTTACCATGGCCATGGCCGTCTATTTACCTTGTTGACACTCCTACACAAGAAAATGTGCCTGTAAAAAGGTAAAAAGCTTTGCACGACATTTGGCTCAGGAATGTGAAATGAAATAAAAATATTTATGCCTAATAGTACGAAACTCTCAAATTGATTGATGTCCCGTCGAAATTATAGGTAATCAATCTGCATTCAGTCACAGATCGTGAGCTATTGCAAGTCCATGTAAGTGTTATGAAAAAATTCAGAAACTTTTTGCATACGCAACGCATAATGACTTTCGAATGAACCCTCTTACCATCCGTTTTTGGCATATGAATCGTTTGAAAAATAATCGTTTCAGAAAATATTTTATCAAGACTACCAGCACTGCTATTAACCCGAAATTCATTAGCTCTCAAGATATCTGTGAAACAAATTAAATAGTACAGAGTGCAGTGGAAATTCGTAGTTCTTTAGTAAAATTTAAATAGTAATAGATCAAAGGAATAGTTTTTACAGTTTATGGTGTCTTGAAATATTAATTTTCTAACGGCTTACAAACTCCAATAGTGTTAACATTTAGAAAGTGGTAGCTTATCCTCGCTCACGCCTGTTATTCAGAAAAGGGTACAATCTTGTAAGTCCTCTCAAGTCAACTGATAATATTTACCATACTAACACACCATAACCAACAAGAACAGACTTCCCTGAATACTGAAACAAAAACTATATTACAAATAGTGCAATAACATGCTGTAAATGACATCTCCATTGGTTCAAAACGACGAAATAACTTGCCCACTCAATCACTATATATTCATGAACGTTAATGATATTACAAATATCATAAATTCAAATGTAGGTACCATAACAATGTCGGAGAATTTCAGACCTATACGATTTGTACAAATATTTATTTAAGTGTCCAATATGCTTCGTCTGTTGCTTCATAATAACAAATCTCCAATTCGGATGCCATTAAGGCAATATTCTCTGGAGTCATTAGATAGGATGAAAACGTAAAGACTAATCAAGTTGAGAAAATTTCCTTCTACCTCCCAGCTTACCGTGAAGCAAATGCTTGGTATCTTTTTTTTCAGGCCAAAGTTAAGCAGGTTATAAATGGTGGCAACAGTTTAAACATCATAGTAGAAATTATTATAAAATAACCAATAGCTTGATAGCTAAAAAATTGGAATTTAAAAAATATTCTTACCATTTTAGATACTGTGGATGTAGATGTTTAGTACGAGTGCCATCACGCGCTTTTAGCGGGAACATCCTCCGTCGCCGCCCGGAGCCTTTCTCCCGGGTAGGGCCGCTCATTGCCGCCGAGAATATGGCCGCCGCAGCGCGCTGAAGAACCCTGCGCAAGGAAGCCTTATTAGAAGAAGCAAAAAATATCCTCCACGCATAAAAATTAAATAAATTTCTAAGATGATATCCAGTTCTATTAGAGGTATAAAGCTAAACGAAACCTGTTTTTTTTAAACAATTTAATGACGGCATCAGTTATACCCAATCAATTTTAGGAGGTTTTTTGATGATCGATTTTTGTGATTAATCATTTAACGAAGGATTAGGAAGAATTTTCATGCACCTTCATAGCATAAGGCTGTATTTTTCAGTTTCAGAACGTCCGCGGCTGTAATCACAGGGTTACCAAAACACTCTGAAGCGGCTGGCAGAAATGCACTTATTTGCTTCTTTGTTGAAACGATATCACTTTTGCTACCTCATATGAGGATGGAAAACTTCCATAGCCAAATGTATAACGATATCATTTAGAAGTCAACATATAAATATAATTTGGCTCGAGTAAAATGAAATCCGTTTGTAAAGACAGGAAGACGGATAAACATCCGGAACGAACGCACACAATACGCCACACATATTATGGGTATCCACAATAATATTGGATTCTTCATGAAGATACATCCATGGAAGGCATCTCTTCCCAAAAGTATCTTGGCACACTCAAACGAAGTGATTTTAGCAGCCCTTCGGCTTCTTTTTCACTGTGGTCTCGTTGCAGAATACCCTAGAGTCTAATCGCACAATGGACCGTACCTTGGAAGAAGTGACAGCGTCCTTCTCTAGCCTGTTCTTTTTCTCTAAGGGTACAATGCCTTGGCCATGCGTCGGACTTCACGGCAGTTGATATGAAGGAAAGGAAAACGGACAATGATCAAACTCGTGCCCCATTCTGTGCTCTCCATCCACGTACTAAGAACATCTTGCTCGTTCGGGGAGGGCTTCAGAATAGTATAGCCGGATAGTAGGTCGTAAATCGAAATAAGCCTTTCCATCCCCGTTCCAAACCTAAGCGTGGCAACAAGGGCAGCGTGGACACCGGTCCGAGCCATACTGCAGTGACCACCACTGAGGCCACACTAGTATCCCCGAGCGATGATGACATAGCCATCCTCTTCCCCCTCACCTTAACTCATCCCTTCAACCCTCCGGGGATGATCTGAAATTTGGAGCGTGGATACAGCCTTGGGTCGATTGTAGAGGTATATTATGGAGAATGAAAGCGTGTATAACACGCGTGCAAATTGTCCTCAAAAGTGGAAGGGATTAGGGGGGCACGGTTAAACCATTTGGGAGACCCATCAAACCTTTCCTCACCCATCCGGTTCCCTCGCGCCCCCTTTGCTACAGCCACCCTACGCTCTTTCAGGCTCACCTTTTATTAATTCACCCTCTCACCCATCTCCGCCCCTCAACTCTCCAATGTCCATCCGGTCTCACTAACCCATACCCTCTTTTCATTCACCTCATATTTTCCCCTAATGTTGTCCCGATTTTTTACCACGTTTCGGATGCGGGGAGCACACTGTCTGTCACCGTAGCGGAAAATAATGGCAAGGAGCGGACGAAAAGGGTCATTGCCGGACATTAGCGCTCGTAGGGTAGTGGGGGTAAACAGAAAGAGGGACGCTAGCACCCTTGTATGTGGTGTGTCCATCGGTCCTCTGGTTGACCAGTGGTCGACACATGAGGGTCATCCAGGTATACACACATCGGGTTGGGGAGGATTAATGGCGATCCTTTTGGGCCCACTTTATTCGAAGAGAGAGAGAGAGATATCGCTCCCCTTTCCTAACAAAGTTCGGAAAGCTGTGCGCATATATTCTCTCCTATTGTTTTCCCATGCGAGTTGGTGACAGCCAAATATGTGAGATCAAATTTGAAATTAAAAGTTTCAATGGAGTACTTCGTAACTATACTATCGAAAAGTGAACATTAATTAAAACAAGGAATTAATACATGAAAAATTACTCTTTTAATGTAAAATTGCAGTAAAAATAGCGAAAAATTATGTAAATAAAATTTAAATATTGAAAATGATCAGTCAAATTTGCGCTGTGAAACCCACAATCAAACTACCATATTAACTTTTTATTCGCCTTCACAGTTGCCTGGCCGTCATCATTATGAAGCTTCATATCCAATCCTTATTTCAGAGTATACATCTCTCTGGATCAACAAATTGCTATTTTGTTCACATAAAAATTGGTTATATTTTTTTCGCAGGATAATATTTCTAAGTCAGTTCCAGAAAAAGTTTCAATCAGCAGACCACATAGTGCGTGCATCAGCCAATTCGATGTGATTCCGATTCAAATTTCTAGAAAACAATACACCAAGCTTTATTCATTAATTTTCTTCCACCATTATAGATTAGAGAGATACGAAAAGTTAATTATTAGGACTGGATGTATTTAAATGATCCTACTTTGGTCTTACGATACGAAAGTTTCAACGTTAGTTGCTGCATATTCCTGTAACCCTTACTAATAAATATTTACCTACTTGCTTAAAATTCTAGAAAATTTGTTTAAAACCAAGTAAGTGCCAAATAAAATTAATGCCAAATAAAAGTCTGGAAATAAAATACAACGCATTTTGAATGTGTTTTGACATCGTCCATTAACTTTTACTGATTTTACTATACTATTCTATAATTTTATTCATATCCTGCCACTAATTTGGAACAGAAAACCATCACTACTTGAGAACTGAAACATAAATTCTATTCTGTTTATTTTCGGCACAAGTGAGTATTGATCCATATGTACTAATTCAAGGGTATCAATACAAAAGGCATTGCAGCAGATAGTCACTGAAGTTAAAAAGAATGAAAAGGTAAAACGGCTTATGTGAAATTATATCAACGCGCGATTTATCAGATAAGATTATAGACGTTAAAAGAAGTTTCGTTTAAGATGACATCAATGACGAGAAACATTTTCCTCAGAATCTGTGTCTTATAATGGCATGTGGATATTATGAATCATAACAATATCCATTCAAATCATAACAATATCCATTCACAATGATTATAAACCCAAAGATGGTTCCTATTTCAAGTGTAAAATATAGAGCAATATACTTTACGTGTCTCAGAAATATGACATCAATGGAGCGGATGATAAATCAAAACATTGAAATCAAATCATTGAAGAGTCAAAAATTTATTGGTTAACCAGAACGCAAATTTTCGTAACCATTTCGTAACCATTTCGTAAAGTAAAAACATGACTTACCAAAATATACAATTTTAGTTCCAAAGTTAAACAATTTTTTAATAAAGTCGGGGGTCAGTGTTCTCATAATGCCATTATTTCACACCTCTTGACTTATACATAAAAGAAAAATGCTCAATTCAATTAACCGTCAATGGTCTACAGAATATCGCGACCATATTTTGCTCACGAGGCTACAGGTTATTTTCTTGTTTTCAATTCGCATAAAATTGGGATGTGATCAAGAAATGATTAAGATTACGTGAGATGCATCTTATAGTTCTTCAAAACCTTTATTCTCCGTGACCCCACCTAGTACCAATCTATTTGTATATGAATTAAATGGGCTATGAGGCGTTATTTCAACACCGACGTAGGTGCAAATATAAAAATTAATTTTCTTGGCTTTGATAAAGCAAGACTGTGCTTATTCATTGTTTTACAGGAGAAAATAGTAAAACAGACTTATGTCAATTTTAATACCGTAAACATGAGTGCGTATACTCCGTTAGCTAGTTAGCTAATGCCTAAACTGATTTATGCATACCTTAAAACCATTCATTAATTGGTACAAAATATGTCCTTTTTTACAGTACTTATTCCAGCGACATTTTGGTCCCGCATGGGCTACTACCGCCAGAATTGGCCGTCCGTTCCAGACTCCGAAACGGATTTTCACAGGCAAGTTCTTGCTGGATCCAATAAGACTTCGAGTTTACGTGTAAATCTGAATTGAATTTAATGGCGTAGAAAGTGCTGTACTATCCAGACACATAGATTAAATGAAATAACTTTTCACACAAGCCTAGCCTGACACTAAGAACGTTAATAAAGTGGTTCGAATTCAATAAATGAGACAAACATTCTAGTAGCGCAAATAATGAGTAGGTATATACATTCATCTCATAAGCTTCATGCCACATTTCATGATGGTAGTGCTCTAAATACGCATGAGAGAATGACCACGGACCTATTCACCGTAGTGAGAAGAAAAGGCGAGTAAGTTTTGTACGGCCAAGGATCTACGTGGTCATATGATGATGACCTGATGGAGAAAAATATAAACCAAGACAAAAAGAGAGTTTTAAGAGAGGGTGGAGGGGCTATGAAAACGAAATGTGCCAAAAGAGAGCCAAGGACGGTGTGAGGGGAAGAGGACGTGGAGCGAGAAATATATATGAGGGCGCTGGAAATGGAAAGGGGGAGGGGTGGCGAGGAAACAGAGGAGCGATGCTCATGGTTGGGCAGAGATGGGGAATGGGGAAGACCAGGGGGAGGGCAATGAAGGACAATGAAGCATAGGAATAAAGGGGCTGTGACGCTTTGTGGAAGGCGGGAATGAGGGGGGAAGTGGGAGGTGGAGGGTGAGAGGTGAGAGAGCAGGAGGATGAAGAACGTCTAGGTACCCAGGAGGAGGGATGGCAGAGAGAGGGAGAGAAGGGCCGCGCGAGACAGACAGCGCGCGCTCTGGGAACACAGCATGGCCGCGACCCGTCATGATGAGGTCTGCAAGGGGGGAGCCGACGTCGACCCGAGTGGGAATCGGACATAGCGCAGAGGTCTGAATCATAAGGACTCCAACATGATGCCAATAGAGCATCACTACATCATCATCACGAAGTAAATATGCAACATCAATAGTATAGGATTAATTCCACTCGAACTATTCGTATAAGTTGATGTTTCTAAAAGTTGTTTATTCATTCAAAGCAAAAGCAACATGCGGCATCCTCACCTTCTACCCTCGATTGAATATGGACGATAGCGCTTTGTTAAAACAGCAATGCTTTTTATTAATTTAGATGATGTTCCACTTACTCTCCCATGGAAACAGCGCACGATCGATACTGGTAGAGTAATGATTAGTCGGTATGGATATTACATGCAGTATCAGTTTAGCATAAATAAGCTAAGTTTAAATAATATGCTTCATTCTCGCATATTAACTTTCTACATTATTATCATCATCGATCTTATGCTAAAATGTTTATCGGCGAATGTTTATTTATAGGCGAGAATGAGAACTTGTGACTCATAGTTCATCATCTTGTGGATACCAACATTACATAATACTGTAGCTTCTGAATCGCTTTATATAGGTACTAAAGAAATATGCCGTGTATACTAGTAAATATACTATCTTACAGTCATCATGGTACAAACCTTCACCTAATATATTCCCCATTTGATATTGCGTGAAAACTTTACACATAGAGGCTCCCCACTTCTGAAAGAACTACAATAATAATTATGCATAGTAAAAATATAATTACTTAAGACTTTCAAATAAGTAAGCTGAACTAATCTTTTCTCACTTAAAACACCTTAGAAATTGACACAGACTTAATAATTACACATTATGTAAACTTATGTTATCAATGCTGCCAATATGTAGCCATATGATACGCATTTAATACGCATTCAATTTCAGTTGATACGCATTCAATTTCCATAAATGAATTTATTCATCATTATTGCAATACTGTGAAGCAACCGGAAGACACTATGGATTTCTGATTAACTCCGAGGGTGAATAAATGAGAAACTATGAAATTATTTCCTCAGGTGACTAAGAATTGAGATCACATTATGATGTAAGTGGTGCTTGATACACGAGACACCATTGCTGTACACAATAATCCCTGATTGCTAAAGTGAATAGCAATGTGTAAGTTCAAAAACAAAATAATCTAGAGAAATATACCGTAATATGTAAAGAATTTAGTTAGCGCATTGCGGGATTATGGGATGAAAACTAACTCTGTAATCACCTTTATCGGCGCCATCATACAGGCCATATTTGACATACTTGCATTTTTTTACTTTCTTCGATGGAAGATCATTGGAGAATTCAGTAATGATTGAATGTATGAGACCTCCAAACCGCATTTGATATATTATAATGTTTACACTGTGAGAAGAATAATTTCGACGGAGTTAATATGTTAATTTCTTGTCATTGTTAATGTTATGTTAATGTCAAATTGTTAATATGACTGAATAATATTTAGTTCCAATCCAGTCACACAAATATCGTATTTTCATTCAAAAAAATTATAAGTAGTGTATCTGTATATGTGTGTGGCTGCAGCACTATAGTCCCTAAACGTTATTACAATTCTTAGCCAACATTTGAAATTACAACACATTATAAGTTCTGAACAAGTCGACCTTTTTGCCAAATGCGAAAGAGATGGGAATAAGTAAACTAAAGAAGTAATAATGCTGAAGTGAATGCAACATAGAAGCAAGAGATAAGGCCAATCACTTTTCATTGTTTACTTAGTACGAGATAAAGTCCTTTTATTAATAAGAGGGAGCTATAAATACAATATGTAGTCATTAAAATGCCACTGCCAGATAAAAAAACCTATCTAAAAATATTTTATACATTCCAAAATCGTATAAAATATGATTTTGGCAGCCAAGACTCTGCAGGTAACGCTTTAACTCTATAACGCTAATATAACTTCAAGCGAAAATTTCATCACCGTAAGATTTATTTATGTGTATCATAGGAGACAAATAAAATCCTGTACAAATGACTATTCAAGAACAGAAGAGCAGGTATTTCACTCACGGCCAACACTCCATCTGAAATGAAATGGGTGAAATGATGATTGACGATGAATTACTAATGATGAAATTGACAAAAAAATCGTCAACTGTACTGTTTGCCATTAGCCACAGAAATTTTAAAGAAGGTATTAAGCTGAAATGCCATATGGTAATCTTAATTCTCGATCGGAATACGACTGAGTAATCCACATTTTCTAGTCGGGAAATGCTATTGATGCTGCAAAAAAGTAACATATATAGTTCTAGAGTTACGTTTATTAATGATGAAACTATATTAAAAATTAACTGTAAAGGCTGAAGATATCAAATATACAAAATCTTAATAGTATAAGGAGTTCATAGTCCAGATCTTCAATGGTATAGATTGCTTGCCAGTAATACTTAAAAATAGTTGATGAGAAGATTCAGACGGTGTTCTAATTTACAATTTGCATTGCAGCTCAATGCACATCTTAAAAGAGGGGTAAGTGAGTAATAACGCTAAAAACCCAAGGAATATTTTCCCTCAAAACCTGGGACGACGAATCATAAATTAGTCGCGGCATTATTTCGGAATCCCGAGGCAAATGCACCCATGTCCCACAGGGCATTAGGAGGAGAGGTGGGAGGGGATTGGGGGTGGGTGCGTGGGTGGACGTGGAGGGGCGACCGAAATGGGGAGAGAGAGAGACCCGAGCTTAGGTGAGAGAGAGAGAAAAAGGGATACCGAGGAAATGGATTCGGAAGGGAGAGAGATTGGGAGGAGGGCGGGTAGAAGCAGTGCATGGAAGGGCGGGCTGGAAAGGGACATGCACTGGATTATGCAGGGAGAAGGAATTTTCCAGGCACCGCGAAAGAGAGTGTGGGTTCACAGGGCGGAGGTAAAGCGAGGAGAGAAGGTGCGCTGGGAAGAGAGGAGGAGCAGAGAGAGAGAGAGAGAGAAGTGCTAACCAGATGAGTCAATATTTGCCGATGTGCCCGGCTCCCCACCTCACTCCTCGGCCTAGCACTTCTATTCGCCCCATTCCGTCTCTCTTTCTCTCTCTCTCTCCTCGTCCCTCTCCCTTCAAACCCACTCCCCCACCTGCCCCCTCTACTCTTTCTTAATTCCCGCCAGTCACTTCCCTCCGCACCCTCCTTACCTATCTCAATTCACCTCAAGTTCCGTCATCCCTACTCTGCGGGCATAGTCCCACTAGAACTCATTCGCTGGCATGAATGCTTTACTGCGATAATATAACATTATATTCACGCAAGTGATTATTGCTAAAAAAAAATAGGTTTCAGTGTCCTGCTCTTTAACCCAGCAGGCAGTGTTTTTCCACTCGTTCGCAATTTAAAGATTGAAAGATAAAACGAATATAAGCTCGTGAAAACATTTTAATCGTTAAGCACATTAGAAGATAAATCTGACGTATTACTTCTCGACATAAAATCTTGTGAAGTACAAGCTTAAGACTTATTATATTATTATACGCTTACTATATTATTATACGCTCACTTAAGTGATAATATCAATAGAATTAAACATTATCTTCTTGCCGGGTTACTGAAATAGTTAAGGAAGAAACTTCTATTGCAAATTTCACGCGTGAGAGCTAGTACTTATCAACTACCCGTTAGCATAGCAGTAAATGTATTATTTGGAACATATGCAAGGGTTCACACATAATGTATATATTTGGCTAGATAAAACGGTTGGAAAGATTTTCGTTTACTCTAAATGCTCTTTAAGTCTTCAGAAAATATTTGTAACTTCTATTTTGTAAACTATAATATATTATTTTGTCCATTTTTAAGTCTCTATTAAACTGAGAGATGAAATACCAAAGCATACTTTTTTATAGAAATTAATCTCTCGATGTTAGTTTTTGGAAGAAATCATCGCGAGTGTTTGAATGAGAAATGTTTTGGTTTCCAACTAGAATAGCAAGCAAATATTGGGAGCGTGATTTAAGTGGTAAGTTAGATCAGCATTTCCTAATGTTTATGGAAATCCATGGATCACTAACGAACGTCAAAGAAGATCAATGATTCGTTCATTTAAAACGTTTTTGTTCTTCGCCATTCGTCGTTACCTGTCAGAACACTGTTATACATGCTGAGAAACAGTTATACAAATAGTATATACAATGCATGTAAATTAGCATGTACCTCCTTTGCTGATTTTATGTCCTCATAAAACTTTAAATAGAACAAAAAATTAAATGTAAAAATTCAACCGTATGGAGCGGTATTCCAGAAGGTTGCATATTTTTACTTCTTTTCACGGAAGATTCACGCCCTCTGATCAGAATGTTCCAAGTTCAAAATACCATTTAATGAAATATACTCTCAGCAAAACCATAGTCTAGCTATTTTCTTCTCTGTGCTCTTCGAGAAACCAACGGGGACTAATTACCAAAAAAATTTGGTAATCTGTCACCGGACATCCATGGATGCCTAACTTTCCCCAGAATTTATTCGTTTCGCCACGTCTGCTTCGTATCTTTTACCAAGACGGAGTTGTCGCTTCATGCCCATATCATGCTATAAACTTCATGAAGATAAGTCATCGTCGCCAAAGTTCTAACGTCAAAGGTGTCAACTATTTTAATTAGGACAAATTATATTTACGGAATGTTGGCAAAATTTCAGAGGCCCCTTTGAACGAAGGTCTCTTGGAGAAATTTGGTAGCTCAGATTGTTCTGCACCGACGCGCTTCAGGTACTCTACTTTGAAAATGAGCCAACAGCCAAATGAAAATTAGCGGCATATCCCTCGGGATTGAAAACATTCGGCGCTCATAATTTCATCTATTTAAGAAGCGGGGAAGTTCGGAGACTTATTCTCACTCATCGAGGGATAAACATGCACCGCATTACCCCTTGTAACCTACTTATTCTAATCATCGTGGAAGAGAAAAAAAATCACGGATCGAGTCGCGAGGATGGTGCTGCAAAAAACAACTTAACATAGTCTTGACTCAAGCAGAAGAGAGAACTCCAAGGAGGAAATGTGGGCTCTTCCGCGGGTTGGAATGTGGAAGGGGACAGAGGTAGGAGATGTTAGGAGTGGGTCCTGAAGGGGAAATGGAACGATGAGGGGAGGAGAGCGAGGGGGAAGGAGGCGGGGAGGAAGTGAAGAGAGACGAAGAAAAATTATTCGGAATACGGTTGAGACGGTGGAAGAGGAGCAAGCAGGCGACCGCCCCATTCTTTCCCACCCCCTTGTCACCCATGTTCAAGGGACTACGGAGCGGAAAGAACATTGAGGGGGGGAGGGGCACGGGAGTGGAGGGTGAAGGAGGCGGCAACGGAGTCGTGGCGCGGCGGCGGGTGAGGGAGATTTCGGCGGAGAGGGTGAAAAGCAGAGTAGAAAGAGAGCGAGAGAGGATGCCAAGGATGACGGAAGGGAGGAACAGAGGTGCGGGATGGTGCGGGTGGGGTGAGTAAGGTGCGTGGGGGACCGGAGAGGCGTAGGTGGGGGTTTAGGAGGCGGGAGGGGGGGGCATAGACGTAACGCGCAGCCGGAGATGAAAGATGAGTCTCTGGCTGCCAAACCCACCCACCCCCGCTTCGTCGAATTCCCATCGTCCCTCCCCTTCCCCCATTTCCAAGGGATCCCTTCTTTTCCCACGCAATCCACCCTCCTCCACCCGCCCACCCCCACGCCCCCAATGCTCTCTCTCTCTCTCTCTCTCCATCCCTACATACCCCCTCACCTCCTCGTCTCATTCGTCTCCACGCATTCTTTCGACGCAACCCCGACCGTTGCCAAGATACCAAGTGCTACTCTTCACCTTATTCCTACCACCTCTTCGGAGGATGAAAATTTAGGGAATTCCTCGAAGGGGGTGGTTGGGGATATGTGAGCCGAGGTCCTCTTATTCGGCAGGTAATCGATGAAGGATTGCACTCGACGAGCAAAGAAAGGCTACACTCCGCATTCAAGTAGGTTATGTTACATTTTAAACGCGCTGCACGGTACAAAATCGGTGACACAGAGCTGGCGTAGATTAATTATAAAATGCAAAATGTTTTGCAGTATAAATGGCACATTATCTATACTATATGTACCATTCTTGATTTACCTATAATTTCAAATGCATGAAAATGCTGGAGACATTTTCTAGCTATAATAAGGCCATAGGGTTTCCTCACAAAGGAAAGGAGTAACACGAAATTTGCATAAATAGGAATATATCAGCTTCGCGAGCGGCAGATATTTTAAATGAAATATTGATAGTCTTGTAATTTCTTGAAGGACAAATACCGTCCCTGGAAATTACGTCTGAGTCGTATTACATAGGAGCGGAAAAGAATATTTTTATGTTACCTACCACTCAAGTAAAACACGTTCGATTCTTCACAGGCACTATTTGATTTAGTTTAACGCTGTAAGTGCTTTTAATGAATCATCTTTGAGCGTATAAGTAAGGTTTGGAAGTTAAAATCCATTGAAAAAATGCTGTTTTCGTGTTTCTTGTGTTAACCAAAACGATTTCATTCGCCGTATTCTCTAGAAGTCTTTTCGACTTATTAGTCTTTTCATTGGGGTTCAAATGGTTTTTTCATCTTCACCTCGAGACGTTCTGTCGCAAGGAGTCTTCGGTCCTAAATTCTTTCTCCACATAATTCCCCGTCAGTCTGGACTGAGTTCTCCCAAATCTCCGCCACCAGAGAGTTTTACGTCCCGCAATCGCCTCTTCGTCCGACGCCTCGAGGAACCTCGACGTACCCCATTTTCCTCAATAGCCTTCCTTCCTAGTCCCCGGGAATCCTGAGGCTTACCTCTTTGCACCACCCTCTCTTCTTTACCTCCCTCCCTCGCCACCCCTCTTCGCCAGCCCTCAAGCCCCTCTCTAAAGAGAGCCCCTCACAGCAATGTTACATTCCACCTCCGAGAGCATTCCTATTCTCCATTCATGCTTTCCCTCATCTCGTCTCTTTCGCTCCTTCCAAACACTATCCTCAGCGTCCCGCTCATCACACACAAGAGGAGAGAAGAAAGCACGTCGATTCCACCCAGTTCGGTCACCACCCCTTCCCCTCCCCCCCCCCCCCCCCCCCCCACATCCACCATCCTTCTTTTCTATCTTTTCCCACTCCCTTATTCTCTTCAACTCAACCTGCTCCAATCACCTCTTCTCTTGAGTTTTCATCTCTCCCTTCTTCCGCTCCGCTTGGCTCCTTCCCCGATCGAATCTTCCCTCTGCATATATCCTCCAGCACGTTTTTACCTCTTAAGGGTGCATACCTATGTGTCCATTTTCAATCCATGGCCAGGAATGCCGATTCTTTGAGCGTCAAGTATATAGTACTCAAATTAGTCCGACCATGCTATAATTCAGTACTTGCGTTTAGCTTTGAAAATGCTTAACGAATGAGTTTCCTACCGGAGTCATGAGCATTACCATATGCAGAGATATAAGTTAGGAATTTGAAATAACGATTTGCATCGAAGGTGTTGGAAGGCGAAGTAGGGAAAAGAGTTAGGGTGGGTTGCGTATCACTAATTAACTTTCGTTTTTCGCTTTCGGGGTGAACAATGATTATGCAATTGCACTTTACGACAGCTCTCTAACCAATATGGCTTCAGAAAAGAACGTTGAGTAAGCTCAAAGACTCTACTTTTTCCATCTAGTATTCCTTACACACTGGACAATACATCAGCGCATTATTTACAAATAGATAATCAATATAAAGCGATGTTAGCACGAAAATTATTTTTAATGTGAGATTTTTTCTCACATAATACTCCACAGTTTCAGCCTTAAAAATAAATTCATCACGTACGGTCGATATCAGCAACAATCATTTCCAACGATATCGTTTCCATCGGTATACATCTGTCTTTAAGGAGAGATTGTGGACAGATCCAAATTTTTCTCATTCGTCTTAATTGGTGTTTTACCATCATTAATTTAAGGTATTGAAATTACCTAAATTTACTATTCTAGTTTCCCCCCATGAGTGGCTGTTAATTAGCTGCAGTATGAATATAGTTTTGATCTCAAAGGCATTGACGATCCAGCCCGTTCGTATATTTTATGCTTTCCGAGCACTAAAGAGGCACCCGATTCTAAAGGCTAGACGAGATACTCTCGACTTACACATGGGCATATTACTCCCCCGGGCTAACTCGGTTGAATGGTTTCAGAGTGTCGCATGCCATCGAGGAACCGCAATTGCAATTCCTTGCTATCCCGCGCTATTAGAACTCATGTCAATAGGAACTCTAAGAAATAGCGCTAACACAATGGGGTTCATATTCAGAGGCAGAAATAGTAAGGGAAATATTCTTCATTCACCTAACGCTAGGGGTAGTGGCTTCTATCAAATGCCAAAGACTGATGAATCTATATGTACATGTATTCAATGATATCTAATTAAGTGTGGGGCTGTGACTTGTCTGAGAGAGAGATAGGGAAAGCACCGTAGGTACCTGCTGCTTGCCTAAACTAGAGTCAAAGAACAGATTTAATTCCCCTGAAAGGACACCCAATAATCCGAAAACTTTACTAATTGGCCGCCCCTAAAATAAAATCATTCCGTCCACCTTTCCGTCGCGACGAGAACACAAGATGCGATCCACCTGAAGCATCACCCGTGGATGGTTGCAATCATCTGGCAGTTTGACTCACCCAATATTCTCTTTGATTAAGAGGCTTGTCATTCATTACTGTATCCCCTTTTACAATCCGACTTCGATGTCTCCACCCCGCCTTCCCTCTACGCCCGTAATTCTACCTCTTTCCCTCACCACTCATTCAACACCCTCTTCCGTTCCGTCCGCTTCCATCACAACTCACCTTCTGCCCTCCGTCTCCTCCCCCTGCCCTCCTCATAAACACCCCCATGCCCCAACGAACAATTCCCACCCGCCCCCACCCTACAAACATCCCCTTCCATCTCGTTTTAGGCCATCCCTCCCTCCCACTCGCAGCCAATTCGTCCCACCACCCACCTTTCCCCCCTTGATGTTACCTATGGCAACGAGGCAGCTCTCGCCCGCCACCCGACGCACTGGATCGCTCCGATAAACAGAACAATCGCGCGACGCCAGGGGTGAGTCCCACGGGGATGGGCGCGTGACGTCAAAGACGCTTGGGAGAGGGGGGAGGGAAAGGGGAAGGTCGCGCGCCAAGTTTGAGGGTGGAATGGGCGATAATAGTGGAGAGATGGGAGGGCGAGCGGTATTGGCATGGGCATAGGGAGAGTTGCGGGCTACTAGCGGAATGGGGGTGGAAACAAAGCTGAGGAAGCTTAGGACGGAGAAGGGGAAAGCAGAATCAGATGGAAGTGTTTTTCACGTGCGATCCTGAACGGCAATTAAAACAATGATGCATTTGATTTAACTGGGCATTTGGCAACGTACAACGTGAAAAACACCAACTCCGCTATTTTATATTTTAGGAAGCAATGGAAAGAGGCACGCATAAAGTTTCATAAATCGTTAAATAGTAGTATTGATCCCAAAAAAATACTAATTTATTGGACTCGGATTGGTCTTTTGGTAAATCACACTGGATTCTTATTCTGATAAGAACGGCTCGGGTTCGATGTCCGGCCTTGGTTGAGATTTTAATCACTAGTATAATGGTAATTAGTTAAGTTCCGTCTCCAGGTTTTGCTCCACATTTCATTCCTTCCTATTTAGATATCAATATTTTCCTAACTACAAGTCTATTCTGGATGTCACAAGCTACAGCTGTCAGCTGCTTTACCCGAATAACTACCGGTTGGCAATTAGGTTTCTTTCACGCTTTCAGGAACTCCAAGAAATAATTTTGAAGACCGGTTACGCCTAAAGGGACTAAACATTGAAATGTCACCTCAGTGAAAGACTGAAATGAGAGAAGTTTAACGTTGTCCCATAAAATGGAATTTTCTTCAAATACAATTAACAATGTTGTACGTAAAGAACCAATTTTTTAAAACCAAATTTTAACTCAATGGATTTCCTGTCTTTTCATACACAGAAGGAAATCGTTTCATAATCGGCAATCAATTCTGGTTTTGGATATCCTCTACTTAAGAGAATAGTGTAATCGTCTCGGAAAGAGAACTACCCCATTAACATGGATGTATCATGGATCTGTCGATCGGTGGTGTGTCTAACTGTATTGATAACCGATACGACATGCGGAGCTACGTATGCATGCCAGTTATGGTATAATTTTTCCAATTCATATCGATAACTTGTAACATGCGGTTGCCATTGAATTTGAAGATGGGTATATCGTCCTTCAGATGGATTTCATCACTCCTAATGCCATGGCGTCTTTCGTCACAAGCGATGTATTTTCGAAGCTTGCACCGCTTCCACTCACCTCGCATGGAAAGTCTAAATTAAGATATCCTACAGAAAAAAGGGAACGAAAATTTCTTTTGGAAAACAGCATAGCATATTAGAGTAGTCAGTAGTTTAAATATAACAGATGGAAATACCACAAATGGGGATATAAATTGTAAGCACTACGAAGATACACTGGAGCGTAAGATGAGTAATTCAATGAATGGAATGGCTACAGATGCAAGTTGACAGATGAGTTTACCATATCTGCTACCATTTATACCCACTCAGTCCCCCATGGTAGACATGTCGGAAACAAGCTGGCCTGGCAACCAAAGGCCAAGTGTTTGAATCCCACCTAGGAGATGGATGTGGCGTTTTTCCTTGGAGTCGGGTACCTTGTAAGAGTGAGAGACGTAACCTTAGCCGTTGGAGTACATAAAATCCAAATCTACTACTACGATATTCAGTCACTATGGCCATCATTTTTGGCAAGATTAACGTTTATTCCACTCCATCGGATGTTCTATACGCCATACTGCCTTCCCTCTATTCCCACATATTGACGCAATCTCGCGTCTTTGAACGCGGAGTCTGTTAAATTACTTTATTTTCCAATGATTTAAATATATTCCCTCGGAGAGTTAAAACTCAACCTTAGCATGTGATTCAGAGGCCCATCTACTTATGTAATAGGAAAAGCAAAATTGTCTGCTTGGTCCCGGTTGGTTTTGTTCGCTAACCAAATGATAATGAATATTATGAGGCAAACCGATAGTGTGAATTTCATTATGCAAGAGAATACGTCTATTGCTTGCATTGAGCTTCACCACGCAGTCTACGAATGAACCTAGCATAATGGCCTCAATACCTCTCCTCAGCTAAGAAAGTGGCTCCATTTCCGGGACTAATAAGCTTAAATTCGACTCCTTTGTTAGCAAGATATTTCAAGGGGAGAGGGGGTTTTCATCAATAGACCACATAGCTGAAGTAAATGCTTGCCCTTATGTTCATTTTAAAATTGGATAAAATAGACTGCTGTAAATCTCCGTAGTTATCGTTGCTACTTATCTTAATGATTTTATTACCAATGGTAAAGGAGATTTCACTTGGGCAGTTGTTAAAAGGTGGCGTCGTTTTAACTAAATGAGGATAGGTAGATATATCATAAACACAGATATAGAGATCACAAAGATTTAAACCAGTGTTCGTTTATAGCCTAAAGAACAACCAACTTTGCTACAACAAGCGTCTTAGAGGGATAAAAAAGGTGAAATAGGTGATATAACAATAATTATTTTTTCGCATGTTCCCCTTCAGTGCATCAAAATCATGAAATGTGGCTCGTAAGAACTGTTGTTGCGATTAGTCGTTTTCCCCACGCTCAGGAAAATCAAACAGTAATCTCAAGGAATAATTACTACTACCTCGTGATGTTACAAAGTTGACCTCACTCTTTCTCTCAAGACAGAAATTTCTTATATTCTATAATACTGAGCCTTCGTTAAATAATAGAAGTAAGTTAATAGCTTGACACTCCTCTTAGTACGCCAAGTTATGTTCCGGTTCCCTAACCCTACTCTTCACTGGATGCCACTTTGAAACAATTCAATCAATAAGTCGACGCAGAAAAAATATACCTACTATTAACACAATTCCGGGAATCTATTTTCCATGTTCACAATGGCATATAAAAATTCTTCCAGTATTACAATTGGAACCTTTCCTTTCTTCAAAAGACAAGCAAATACACAATTGAAGCACGAATTCCCCCCATTGAGCAATGCCTTGTGCGGCAACTGGGTTATTTTCTATCACACAGCCCACCCAAGGCGACGAATTTTATTCCGGTATTTTCATTTTCTCTCGGTTCAATATCTCCTCCAAATCCTCCACTAGATTTTTCCCAGAAATTTCACCCTGCACACTTCATCTCTTTCGCTTCGACGCCCTTCCGGACCCTATCCTCCTCCTCAAATCCACTCCGGGAGCCCCTCAAACCCGAGTCTCCTCTCAACCAAGCACCCTTACCTGTCATCATTCTCCATTTCAAGTTATCTGAAATATCACCGTGCCAATGAGAATGTATGCGACTCGCCGGCGACAACAAAACAACCAACCCTGTGCGCTCCCGCGGGAAAATTGTCTCTAGCTCTCATCCCGCGATACCGCAATAGTCGTTTCGGGGCTTACTTCAACGGCCCCGCGCCGTCGCGTATCTCCAAAATCCCCCGTCCCACCACTTCCCCCGGTCTTTTTCCATGCATAATATTTCCCACGGATCAGTCGACGAAATCCTCTCCACACGATCGTCCTCCATTCCGCCAAGCCTTTATTTCCTTCCTCTTTTTTTTCGCAAGGGATAAAAAAGAAAGTTCTACGCAAGCTCCCGGCACGATGCGGCAGGCTTCGAGCTTCCATATGTACATTTTTCCCCCCTCATCCTCCTCCCGTTCTCCTTATGTTCGAAACCAATTCTCAATCGACATCCCCGGGTCCCTTCACCTCCTGAGTCGGTGGCGCGAGGGCGTGCAAGCCGCTCCGCCGCCGTTTCCGATTCTTCATCTGTCACCGCGGATCTCATGAGAAACGAGAGGCACCTCTCGCGAGGAATTTTTTCCACAATATATTTTTTTTCTTCTTCCTCCGACGCGGCTACGCACAGGAGTGATATTGGTCGGGTGACACCTTCGGAGAGACGCGAAGAGTAGCTCTCTCTCTCTCTTCCCTTCACGGAATAGGTGTGTGATAGCGCCGTAGAGATTGAAAATAAAAATAATCACCGGCTGGCGTACTTAAATTGGTTCCCGGGAAGGGTTTCTGACGCAATGTTTGATTTTTTACGTCACTTGAGTATTTAGTTTAAGATTCCATGCAGCACCGATGTTATTATTTGAAAAACTATTCCAACATTCCTATACAGATTTTCTGACAGTACCCACAGAAATCAAATAAGAAGGGGAGAAGCATTTTACTCAAAAATTGGAATTAAGACCCTAAAACGACCCGGGCCCAATGAAATACTTATTATATTTTGATATGCTGTGAACATACAGTCAGTACTGTATCATCATTTATTCCATTTTGCTTTTAAGAAATTTCTAGTTTCCAGTGTTGTGGAACAGTTGACGATGAAGCAATTGTACATCCCAGTCATTTAAAGACTGCTCTCTCTTCTGTGTTCATGTTCTACACATATTCAATGGCATAAAAAATGTAAAAATCTATTAAGTACGATAAGGTATTAGGACACCTATGAATGAAAGTGTATATTGCTGTACGTTTTGGTGGATGATTTAAATGTTTCTAATGATAGATAATTACAATTGCTTCAATTAATTTTTCTTTACAGATGCCGAATTCTGGCCTTGAGGCAGGACTCGAAACTTCAAGTTCTGCGCCCTCGATGGAGTACCATCCCTGCGATCTACTCAGTGTATCTGTAGTGACTATCAAAATGCTATGATACCTAATTCCATATGGGTTCCCGCGTAATTTGTAGCATGATATATTAAATGTAATCTGAGAAAAATGTCCTTTGTAGCCTTTGCTATCTATTTCAATTTATAATTAACTTATAAAAGATATCACTATTATATTGTATCAATTTTGTCCAGCCATTAAATGATTTATTTGGGAATAACTATCATAATTAAAAATATAAAAATAATCGAGAGCAACAATTAGCTAATTCATGGTTTTTGCGTTATAGTAGTGTCATGGTCGTGAAGTGAAATGAAGAGGTTACTGAGTGAAGAAGCATGTACTTAACATACACATGTTATACGTAACACAGTTTTTCGGACGAAAAACAAGGAACGCATGTGATTAAGTACGCAAGTACGAAGAAATATTATAACCTTTTTGCCATTATATATATACAATAATCTATGATTGGATCTGTCAAAATACAAATATCTCGTAAAGAAAACATGTATTCCTCGATGCTTAGCTGCAGTCAATTGCGGCCATGTCTATGAAGGTGCGAATAGGCAAAATTATGGGCCAAAGTTGAAGCGTGCACGAAAAAAACCCATGCGTGATTTGAGCAAATGAAACAATACATGACTGCGTGAGTGAATGGATGTGTGCTGGGAAGTTATTGAAAAGGTATTATGATAGTGCGTGAAACTTATGCATGTCCGAATGTAAATATGATTTTTACAATCCATATTGATCTCAGTCACAACAGCCAATAACAGGTTAAAATTCTAATAATAATGTACCAATGAAATACACAAGAAGTCTCCTAGGGGGTGGGAAGTAAGGAGTGCCAAACATGTGTGCCACCAACAAGCACGTGAACATTCACAATATTATTCACTAGGCATTTACAAATAGTGGCATTACTGAATAAGAAAAATTGGTGCTGGATATCCATGCGCCTGGCACGTCCAACTAAATAATTTGTGCTAAAATGGAACCCATTTTTACCATGGGTTCAGCATTTTCTTAAGTGGGGAAGTTTACTCGGAAACAAAATCGCATTTGTTCACGCGAAATCGTTAGATGGTAATGAAAAATGAATTTTAGTGAAAAAATTAATCTTCTAAACAGAGCCATTCACTCATAAATCAAAAATTAAAATGAGCAAAAGGTGACGCCCCCCGAACAAGCTGCTTCGAAACTAATTACGTCATTCACCTCCCGTCCCGTCTGACTGGAAATGGAAGGGAGTGGAGGGGGTTGTCGGAAGATGTGCTCGTAAAGATCCTGTCGCAACCATTTCCATTGGCAGAGTCAGCTGAGTGTCCCTCATTGCGATAAGGCGAAGGACTTCGAGGGATCAGTTGTGATTGGACGAAGTGGATGTGCTTGTGCACGAGTGGAAGTGGAAATGCATGCGACCTACCAAGTCGCATGCACCCCTACTTTTCCGAAAGGGTTAAATACAACAGTTTTTCGCCACTTATAACTCGAGAGATAATTGACACATCAAAAAACGGAAAAATAAGGGTCTTTTTATTTTACAAACTTTAACAGATTCGACAATGAAAATAAGGTAAACCACCCCAATCCATTTAAAATAGCTGGATATGAGATAAACTTATTTTCTATGGCGAGATTAAGAATCTGACAGTGCCTTTGTCCATCTAATCCTTATTAGTAAGAGGAATTTAAGGTGGTAAATTAATTAAATGGTGTTCTTTGTGCTTCATAGCATTCCAATATGAAGAATTTTCAAATGTAATCGATGCCTTCTATTTATAAGCTACGTTAGGATCTCCAGAATCATCCAGCGTTGTGCATCCCAGTATAATATACAATATAATATTTAAACTAATACGTACCCATAAATATATCACCTCCTAATTCATCATCTCCAACCTCATTCACCTATAATACACATTCAACAACATCAAAGTTATTATCTAAAAATGCCACTGCTAAAAATATACCAAACAGCTATGTATTCCAAAAGAATATTCCTTCCTGGCTACACTTATCAACTTCACGGACGAAGCGTAAGAGGCTGAAACTTTCGTCAGTGAATGGTACAGATCCGAGTCCAAAACGTTTGGAGAAATCGCCGGCAGAGAAGCTCTCGGGAGGCGACCCTAAAAAAAAAGAATTCCTGTCTCCCAGCTGACCCCCCGAAACACTTTTTCCTCCCTTAGAGATCGCTGCGAGCCACCCAATTGGTCAACACGTTTTGGGTGAGGAGTGGGGGAAAAAAGTGGGCGTTCAATGGACGTACGAGAACGAAGAGTAGAGGGGAAGGCCGAGGAGGGGCCCATCGAAACGGCAGCAAGCAGTGGGAGCGTGTTTGCGAGAGATCCCGAGAGCGATGCAGGAGGGGAGGCGACGGAGGGGCGGCCAGTGGCCATGCATGCGCGTCGTCCACAACCCCCACACTCTCAAGCATGGACCACCGCCCTCGCCCATCTATCTTGACCGCCCCCTCTCGCCCAGTCGCCCCTCCCCGCCCCACCCCACTCACCTCGCATCTGCGCCCTGGGAAGCAGTTCCACGGCCTGCGCCAATGTGTCCGTCCCTCTCTCCGTCGCATCCCTTTCTCTCCCAGGACCCCACTACGCCAAACCACAACACATCCTGTCTCCGTACGTCCGGCCCCCCACTCCGATCCCGCAACCCCCTCGCCCTCCAATCTGAGGGCGCCTGATAGGCGGGAGATTCGAAACCGGCCAGTGAGACGCGAAAGGATTCGAGAAATGGGACTAGGGATGGTCTACGCTTTACTCTACGAAGGTGCGAATAGGCAAAATTATGGGCCAAAGTTGAAGCGTGCACGAAAAAAACCCATGCGTGATTTGAGCAAATGAAACAATACATGACTGCGTGAGTGAATGGATGTGTGCTGGGAAGTTATTGAAAAGGTATTATGATAGTGCGTGAAACTTATGCATGTCCGAATGTAAATATGATTTTTACAATCCATATTGATCTCAGTCACAACAGCCAATAACAGGTTAAAATTCTAATAATAATGTACCAATGAAATACACAAGAAGTCTCCTAGGGGGTGGGAAGTAAGGAGTGCCAAACATGTGTGCCACCAACAAGCACGTGAACATGGATAGGATATTATGATCCTATCCATGTTCACGGATCCTTTACTAGGATAAAATGTAAGAATTTGAAGCCATGTTTTACAGGGTTTTATGCGTATGTATTTGATTAGCTTGGAAGCCAAGGAGGTAGAGATCTCGGCAGAAAACCGGACATTTCCGGTTTCTAATACGAGTAATCCCGCTACATTTTAAGTACCAAAAGCTCGATTTTCTGGATCAAAATTCATGAAGGCTGTCATAAGCCTACGGAGCCATCGATGTGGGACCAAGGAGATTAAGTGACACATAAATTGAAACTGCCAGATTGGGGCCAGAGTTTATGAACAACTCGAAATTTGTAAATAAGTACTTTTTGAGGATTTCACATGAAAATCTTGGTATCTTTAAACTTTGAACACGTCAAGTTTTGAATCTTCGGATTTTCTCGCCCCTTATAAGCGATGGACTCCGATGTCAAATTTCAAATGATGCACCATGGCATGTAAGCATCATTGTGAATTTGTGTGGCACCTGCTGACGACTGGTAATCAGAATGTTGAAACCACTATGCCCAAGACTGGTTATCGTTGCGGGGAGAGGTGTATTAGTAATCGGAGAGGAATCGCATCGGCAGCGATATACATATTATTATGAATGTATTATGTACTGTGTATTATTACCATTGCTAACACCCTTACCTCCAGCTTCTAACCTTTTTCAGAGATGAGTGTTCGGTTGGTCCGTGAATTTGATAGGCATAGACATTTCCCATAGTGCTGTTTTAATATAGCAGAGGCATGTTCATTCTTAGAGTTGACCGGAAAGGTATAATTGCAAAATGTTCTCACTTTTGAGCAAACTCCTAAAGAAATAATTGTTCCCAGTTACCCCTACATGCTAAACAGTATGTGTATTATTACCATTGCTAACACCCTTACCTCCAGCTTCTAACCTTTTTCAGAGATGAGTGTTCGGTTGGTCCGTGAATTTGATAGGCATAGACATTTCCCATAGTGCTGTTTTAATATAGCAGAGGCATGTTCATTCTTAGAGTTGACCGGAAAGGTATAATTGCAAAATGTTCTCACTTTTGAGCAAACTCCTAAAGAAATAATTGTTCCCAGTTACCCCTACATGCTAAACAGTATCAATCATTTCTAAGACAACACAAATCTCTTCGGATCGAAATTAAAGTTCCTTCAAGTGTTAAAATACAAGCATCATATAGAAAAATACAATGCCTCCCGACATTCATCAAACCACGTAAAGCTATTATCCCTAGTATTCTTTAAAAAAAAAAATCGAGTCCAATAAAAAGTTCATTTTAGATTGAAGATCTATGAGATAACCTTTCATCATCTCAAACATTTTACTTATACCAATAGATTGAAAAATGCTTTTTTATAGCCAAAACGTAAAATAAATCCAATACCTATACACGAAAATCCTTAGCACCTTTGCTATGGATAATAAGCCAAGCCTTTTAAGAAAAAACCAGAGTTTGAATATTTCTAGTAGAGTAACGGCTAAGGTTATCTGGCAGTGCCTTCCGATCTTTGTCTAAGAACAGGTGAGTCAGAATTACTTTAACAAGCACACCCATACAATACACACACACAACCAGCACAATAAAAATTATCAGCTAAATTTTCGCCAGGAATAGAACCTCACACACTCAATGACATTTAGTCAGAATTTTATGACACATAATTATATCCTGGTCTAAAATATAAGTCGTTAAAGAAGCGAAAAAAAATATAAACGCAATCCTATTCAACGGTAACTTTTCGTAATTTACGTTCAATGCAAAACAAAAAGGCGCACACTACACCTGAAAATTAAAAACGCCCAGGTTTTATCGCTCATGATATTACTAATTACGGCGTTTAACGGAAAAGAATGCCAAACCAAGGAGACGGTTAAGAAGAGAGATAAATGGAAAGGCATTGACGGCAAAAGAGAAAATAAACCCTGTAAATAAAATCCCAAGACCAAGACGTAAACAACCAAACAAAGAAACAGTCCGGTCTTAATAGCACTTCCACCACCCGAAACACCCCACGTCCTCCACGCTCCCCTCTCCAGAGCGTATGAAGCTGAATTTTTCACTTTGGCGAGCCTTTTGACTGCCTGGCACACATTTTTCCTTTCATCGCGCTAAAACCCAAGTAGTCTTCCCCGGAGTTCTCCCTTACTACTCCTTGAGCGGTACCAGAAGCAGCAGCACACACCCAACCTCTCCCCCACCCCCCGCCGCCTTCCTTCCCTGCCGCCGTCCCTTAAACAAAACCCCTAACTCTTTTCACCGCACACCTCCCCGGTAATTCCTCTCTCCCTCCTCCACCCTGTAATTAAGAGCCTCTCGGAAGGAGCGAACTCTTTCAGAGCACCTGCTGAGAAACGGAGCCGTTGAGCGAGAAGAGACAGAACGGACAAAGGGCGAGGAAAGGAGTAAAGGAGGAGGAATGCAATCTCTTCTTTTTTACTCAAACTCCCCTTTCCCTACTATTCGTCTTCTAAACTCCCGACACGGCCGTGCGTTTAATTTTTTTCCATCCAGCCGGTGGTGCTTTTTCCTTCAAGACGTCGCGCTGCGGCGGCTTCATTATTTCTATTTGATTTCTTCTCATTTTTGCCGAAAAAGACACGTGAAAGCTTGAAATGCCATCGTCACGTACAAAGACACGAACGAGCGCGCAATCTCGCGAGGCACAAAACCTTTCGATTGACGTGTCCACGAAATTAAAAGAGGGTTTCTTGAGATTACACATTAAAACAGGGTAGTAAAGCAAGCGGAAAACCTTAAGAAGTTACTAGAAAGCGGATGTAAGACTTATCCCGTCCCTTAAGCTTGAGTGAGTTGTGTGCCCGATCCTTGCGGACGGACTCACTTAATGTCATTAAGTTATTTTTTACTTATACCTCCATTTCCTTTATTCGTGATATAATTGTCGCTTTTCGACAAGCTCCATGTAGCCCACTACTAGGCAACGTGAATAGCAAGGCGGGTAAGGATGGAGACGGTAATTTTTCATGGCGTTTTTACCTTCAATGGTTATTTGTTAGAGAAGACCAGAAAATAAAGAAATCTTTCCTTCTTCTCCGAAACTGGGATAATTTCTTCCCGTTAATGGCTCCGACATTAATTGCGTATTGCGACTACGCTGATATGCGCCCAGAGTTTTAAACGACGGTAGGAAGTCCATTGTTTATTTCCTTCCGACTCCCTACACCTAAGGAGGAGTTTCTCCAGTAGGCATCTACATTACCGAATGCTATAGACATTCTGTAAGTGGATGATGCATTAAACCGAGAGAATTCTAAATTGACTCACGAGCAAATAATGGCGATGAAAAATTAAGGACAGATTGAACATGAGGGATGCAAAACATATCCTAAAGGATTCCGAAAGAGGAAAGAAAGCTTTTAAGACGAACACTCATACATGAATCGTGTATTCATTTGAAAAAATCAGTTTGGAAATGCCTGGACTGGCCCATTGCAGTATAGGTAAGTTATTTCATATATTTTAGCTAAGGAAGGTAAAAGAATATTAAGTCACTCAAACCGAGGGCTATCAATCGAGAGCTCTAGCATATGTTCGAGTGATTACCGAAAAATAATTTGAAGTTCTTAGTTGAAGGTGAATGCAAATTATCACCTCAGGTAAAGATTATCCTCACACAAGCAGTGGGTTTTTCTCACGTAAATCAAATTCACCAGTACGCCAAAAAGGTAAGGTAAAAAATCATGAAGGCTATTTTAAAAGTTGCATTTCAATTTTGATAAAAATAATTCGCCATCCTTGGACGGAGCTAGAAGTCAACTGGACGAGTTACCAATTAGTTGAATCGAAATTCAAATCGAAATCGAAATGTCAATCATCATTAAATATTTTGAGGACTTGTTTTTATGTCAATTTACAATTTATTAGAGAAATGGATACTGCTGAAATAGTTAAGAGTTCTTGACCATTCTAATTCAAAAAGTCGGGGAGGATAAGTATTATACAGTTAAGAATCTGTAAATTTCGTTTAATTTGCCATTTAGTTGCAGTCATTAAGCAAACTTGAACCTCAAGACAACGCACAAACCGCGCTCAAACCAGCAACGTTTAGTATATTACCACACCGCAGTAGCAGTCAGCTTATACGATTAAAGAAATATAATTATTATAGACTTAATATTAGTGCAGTTTAATTTTAATATTTAGTATTAATTCAACCAGGAAATATTTTGGATACTTAATTTAAAAACACTCACTCCAAATATAATTGCGTAGTTATCATGTCAAAACTGAATGGAATTTGCAGGTATTGATATTATAGTCACATATAAAAAGCATAAAAATGATATTTATGAAAAATTATTATGTGAATAGGAGAATCGAGTGGAAATCTACATCAAACCAATTGAAGATTGTTCACTACTGATGATAGGCATAAAACTTCGAGGACGAGGAAACACCTACTTGTATAGAGGAGCATCAGCCCTAGGTAGGAAGAGAAGAAATTATTCAAACAGATGTGTATAAAATACATTTGCAAATCAACTTTTATCTCAAGTATGATGATGCCATTTAAATTGATTGCTTATGGCCAACAAAATAGACAGCAGCAAATTTTCCCTAAACATCACCTAATATTCACAAAATGGTGGCAATAATCATCATCATCGGGAAACAATTCTAGGATTGGTTTGACGCAGTTCTCCACTCGATTCTTCTATCGGCCAACCTCTTCTAATCAACGCAACTCGTCTCTTGTACATCCTTCACAACCTGTTCTACATATCTCATACGAGGCCTGCCTCTTGCAATCTTTCCGTTCCCTTTTCCCTCGACGATTGTCTTCATTAGGCAGTCATATCTTCAGTCAGGCAGATGTGTCCGATAAACTTATCCCGTCTTCTTTTTAGGGTTTTCAGTTGGCATCTCTTTTCTCCCACTCCTCTTAAGACTTCTTCGTTTGCCACTCGGTCGATCCTTTTTATCATCATCATTCTTCGGTAGTACCAAATTTCAAATGCCTCCAGCCTTGACTTCTCTGCTCCTGTTATCGTCCATGTATTATTGACAAGCCAGGGCAGATAAAAAAATCAATAGTTATTCATACACATGCACATCGCCGTACCATTTATCATTTGACACAGTCAAAGAGAAGCCTAAGAACTTGTAGAATTTCCAAAGAAATCATGTATTTATACATTTTGTCTGAATAGTCCATTCCGTATTCCTCTTACACTTCTGGAACACGAACTCATAAATCGGTTCACGCACATTTTTCAGTCACAAAGACTCATCTTACTCCTCCTTTGAAGTAGGTCTTCCATCCCATTCACTCACGACTCTTTAGACCTGTCATTTCCTCTTGTGCGATTCAGTCTCCTATGCAATGATTCACCCAGAATTCATTCATTCATCAGGTTCAAGCAAAAGCAAGGCAAAATGGTTGCCCTTGACGTTAATTCCGATCCACATGCCTTCAAAGCGACCATGTTTCTCACAGATTCCTTCAAAAATTAGCCATAAACTATTTTCGGAATATCTATGCATGGCAGAGGGTGCATGTACACAGGTATTCAAAGAAGCTGAATTTTCACATAGAAAAAACCATTCAACCTGACCCGGACGTGAACCCCGGAACCAAGCATTTCTTCCTGTTTTCGTAGTCCTCATAACGCCGTTGTTGCATCTCCACGAATTCATATCAATATCTACTAGGTAATCAGTATCATACCTAAGTTCATTCTACCAAAATTCTCATCAGCAAAAGCACCTACATAACATGAATGCATTTATCCTCACTTCAATTTTCTCTGTTGAGTCTCAGAGCTTACCCAGAAATCCATACCAGCTGTTGGCTCTCGATTAACAGTACCTATCGCATTCTCAGCTAAAAGACGACCATCCACATTTGTATGATGATTTGATCAACTCTTAGTCGTTAAACTATATGGTAAAAAACTATTTTTAATCTCCCTACGTGTTTAAGCTTAGGAAATTAATGAAAAGAAGTTTAAGTAAAAAAATTGAAAGCGTGGTTCCGAAGTTTAGGGTAAACTTTCGCAGTCATATGGTCGTGTCAGTATACACTTATAAAATTGATTTTTTGTAAGAGTAAAACGCATAATTAATATTCATCTGACTTACCATTATGGTTGATAACTGATAATAATAATAATCAGTTTAAGTATGGCATTCAAAAATTTTTGTGAACAGAAATGCTAACTAGCTTTGAGCAAAATGTTTTCTAACACATTTCCCTCTAACAATATCCCCTTTTCAGATTACGAGAAATATATTTTACGCCCTCACTTAAAATACCTAATGTATGTGTGCCTAGTTAGCTAGTTAAAACTTACAGCTTCATTGGAGTGCTTCAATAATTTATGAGCTGAAGAGATGTGGTGCGCAGCACAACATAAATTAGAAATATCACAATGTAAAAATATAATTCATATTTGCCAACATGTCTGCACTCAATGGATGCGGGTGCTGTATAAAGACATGGAAGCCTCGATTCGGGCCAGTAGATATTGTTAAAGCACTTACGGGACCCACAACGCCTTAAACTCACAAAAGTTGGGCATTGCTGTCATGGGTAAATCGAGACAAATATTCGCGTCGCTGGCACCTCCTATCAAGCCGGCGAAATGACGTGTCAGCCCATCCAGAACGTGAATACATGCCCGTTCTCCCCACCGACGCCACGATTCTGTCCCGAATGGCCCGAGAGAGAAAAGAGAGAGGGAAAGGTGAAAAAAAATAAAAACAAATAAAGTGCGCCATCCGAAGGAAGATCGGGAGCCAGGGGGAGCACCATGCGTCGGATAATTCAGGCAGCGAGCAATGGATGGAAGGGGGTGGAACAAAGAGAGGCGAGTCCTCTCCCTCGATCGCAATTTCCCCAAACCCAAACTCGATGACCGCGACGTCAGTCTTGTCAGTCATCCACTATCCGACTGCCGACACCTAAATCACCGCCTCAGAGGAGAGGGAAATCACAGTCTGGAATGAAAAGAGAGAGAGACGTATTCGGCGATCAGGCGAGGGTGGGCGCGGCTCGTGGGTGGAATGTGGAGGCAAGCATTCGGTCGAGAGACGTGTGAAAGGGTGATGGGGTCGGGGAGGGTGAGGCAAGAGGAAAGGACGGAGATGAAGAAGTAGTGATCGGCCCGCCATCCCGGCGTGCGCGGCGCGTGAGCCCTCGACTCCATTCACGCTTCCCCGGGCCGCCGTTTCCTCCATCTGTCTCCTTATTCATCCCGAGGGGGAGAGGGTGGAGCAAACTTTGAGAGAGGGAGGCGGTTTGATGACCACCCAGCGGGGGCAGAGGCACCAGCGCGCCATCGACTTGAAGGGCCTCCTTAACGATCCCCCGATCATTTGTTTTCGTCGCATTCGACGGGCGACGAAAGTGATGGACGACACGGTTTGCTCGGGGAAATGAACTCCCATCCCATTTTTATGCCATCTGATGATAATTGAAGGAAAAAAGCTATGAATACTTTCCTGTTTACTTCACATAGATGGTGAATAAATAACGTGACATACGTATGATATCTTGAAATTCGAGTATCATTTGATGTCGCAGTGACCAACAAAATATCCACCGCAGATGAAAGCTTGCCAATAGTATAGTATCGAGTGACAACGTACTCTACGATGATATGCTTGACAAATTTTATCTACATCGATTATTGGCAAAAGAATTATCTAAGAAAACGCGATCCCTTGATTGGCTGGTGTTGATTACACTAAGGGCATCACAATGATCAGGCTCTTTACATGCCGATTATAGCTTAAATTATGAGTTACAACCTCTAGCATAATCGCACACAGCATAATGTGCTTTCCAAACAAGTGACATAAAGATCTTAAAAACATAATAAAAAGAGGTACAAGCATGAACTTAACTAAAGCATTTAAAGGACTCGAGTTTAAAAAGTAATCTCGGTTTGAAATGCGACTACATGGAATGTAGACGGTGTCAAATGTGGCGAAAGGAAGAAAAAACATCTCAGATTTTCAACCTTCAAAGTTCGTGCCAACCAGGATTACCAGGTCAGCAACGCTCCAGTCTTGCAACGTAAAGATCGTGGGTATGAATGACGCCCGGGGCATTGATGTTGTGCTTGTCCTACCTTTAAAACTAAGGTTAGATGGTGAGATATGTCCTCTGCCGTTAGAGCACCTAAAATCCCAAGACTGCTACTGAGAGAGTTCGTTAGGAACAGAAAAATCTTAGGTAGTCTTTTAAAAGAAACACTAATTTGAAAATTAGGAAGTAAGAACCTCAATTCTATCTCCTCGATGTTCCTCCTCTATTATACTACATAATGCAGGTACTGTACTATGGGTTTGAGAAAATATTTCCAAGACTACTTTATCAGTTACAATGGAAGGTACTTAAATATATTCCAACAATGACGAAACATCTAGAATAAACGATTATTCTCTTAACTTTTGTTAAAAATGAGTTGGACATTCACTATAGTACCGAGGGAGGACTCAGAAAAGAGTAGGACAAATAAAGGGGACCCAAGCCATCACTGCCTTTTTGGAAAGCTTTCCTGGAAACCGTTACACCGGCTTTCACCATTTTCACGTATTCAACCGCAAGAAGGAGTCTACTATGATTTTAAAACCAAATAATAATGACGCAAAGAGCAGGGAGAAGTGAATAAATGATGCAAGAAAGAATAGAAAAAGAGAACGAAGGTGGATGAGACAGAGATAGAATGGTTGAGAGTGGGGGAGTAAAAACTGGGGGACAGGGAGGGCAGAACACTTGAGGATCACTCTTCCCGTCGACCCCTGCCGCTTTGCCCATTATTGGAAACCCCTTCCTTCCTCCGGCCCCCTTTCCATCCTGTTTGTGTGGCCGCGCGCCCTCACCCCCACTCCCTCCTCTCACCCACGCCCCCCCGCTGGGATTCATCCCGTCTCCTCCCGCCCCCCGACCCCCTTTTCCGTTCCCACGTGGTCTCCCGCCACCACTCATCCACATACGACGGATGGATGAGAAGGAACACCAACGACGCTTTCGGATTTGAAAAATGGTCCAAAAAGGAAATGGGGTGAGGGGTGTAACTACTCTAAAAGGGGGCGAAAGGAAAAAATCTAAAGGAGGAGAAGATGGAGAGAAAATCTATACGAAAGTGCAGTTCGCTCAAAATAGGAAGGATGTAATGGGCGTCTTAAGCGGGAGAATAAATGGACCAGTCTTTTTTGTGAAAGAAATTTTTTTTTGTCACCAATTCCTTTTTCATTGATTTAAATCCGGATATTCCGCAAATGAAACCGCGTAGGAAAGAATGTAAAATATTTAAATAAATAAATTGTTGATGCTCAAGGAATTTACGAATACGCATGAATGACACCCTTTTAATGCTTGAATTATGAATATAACTGAGAAGAGGAGACTATTGGATAGCGTGCAGTGCTTTGGTTATAACACATTGCCTTAGAACTAGACGCCCAGGCCATCTATACTAATCAGCCACATTTTGGCTGGGTATTAAATTCATTTTGCTAAACCTCAAAATTTAAGTTCTTGTAATCTATCTAGACGATCTAGACCCGCTAATTCATTTATTGTTGAACGTGGCCATTGTTTTTGTTCAAATTAAAAACCCTAAATTTGCTTTAGCTCTAGCATGTAGACCGTTGGTAAATATCATTAATTGAAAGGTGATTCATATTTACGTGCTAAAATTTCTAGTATTTACATATATGCTTAATCTAATGCTTAGTCCACCTTTAAATGGGCCGTTATTAATAGAATAAAAAATACCATTGTAAAATAGTTCCTTTGATATCATTGCGTGGTCAATGTTTCCACAGGAGGCGTTCACCGTTGATGGAAACCCATAAATCCAATGAATCGATGGAGTAGGCTCGGGAAAATGATGCTGTGTTACCAATACCTGATGTATCCCGAAGAGACGAAAAATCGAGCAAGAGAACTGACGGAGTGGACTTTCCCCTTTCATTTGTGGATCGCCCGTTCAGCCTGGCCTCGCATTCCACACCCTACTACTGAACGCCACCCTCTCAATACCCCGCGGTGAGCAATACGCCTCTGTCCTCCTCACTCCCATGATCACCGGGAACGACTGGAACCTCTCTGCATGAACTAGTCCACCCTTTTTTCCCCCTCCCTCTCCCCCCTCTCTCCTTCTGTGCTCTCGCCATTGCTTACTATCTTCTGTTTTCATTCCGCTCCTCTCGTCCAAAACCCGCACTCAGCCAACCCCTCGATTCCATGTTCCCCGCGTCCCTCCCCGTAGCAACTGATTCATTTCTCTCCTCTTCCACAACACGCTTTTTCACTCTTCCATTTTGTCACCCAATCCTGTGGATCTTCCTTACTATATCCTGCACTTCCCCCATTCTCGAGCCCAGCTTTTATACTCACTGGCACCTTTTATTGCCGATGTTTCGTTTAAACAATTAGGATCTATCAACTTCCTAAATAAAAGTTATCATAGATTTTCAAAAGGAGTCATTCACGTAAAAGTGGATGATCGGGAAATAATTCCGTAAGTGTAGGTAGTTTGTAGAAAAATTATATTCTGTCCACCCATTCGTTAACCATGTACTGGTCCAAATGAAATGTGGCGGAGCTGAAACAGATTGATTAATTTGCATTGTACTCGTGCTTTTCTGGTGCAAGAATTTTAAATGCATGTATAAGCAACTGCAACTAATATAGTGATTAAATATTTTCATGATTTACGCAAACTAATCAAACTACATAGCGCAAGGATAAATGAAATAAAATGGCCACGCAAACTTCCTTTGATCTCCTCCGGACCCCACGCAGATGGCCACGTTCACCACGCTATTCTGCCGTGGAAATGATGCGTATGTTTGCCACCCGTGCCCCATTTTAAGTCTCTAGTGTTACTTAAAAGTGTTTATTTTTTTCCTCGCCTACAGCCTCCTCCACCCTCTGACCGTTATCCACTCTTCCCTCCCTCTCACCCCACACACACGGAAAGCGCCCTTCACGTATCTCTCTCTCTCTCCTCCCCCTTTACTCCCCCAGACCAACACGCTCACCCCCACGGCAAATAAAACGTGCATATTCATTCCCTCCTCTCCTCCCTACCTCGTCCTCTCTCTCTCTCTCTCCACGCCCTTATCCTTTTTCCCGCTAATGGCTCACGCATACCCCTCTCCTGGTACTCGAAACAGGGAGGGGGTAGGAGGATGCGAAGGGTAGGTAGATGCGTCGAGGGCAGCGGGTCGCGGAGAGGAGGAGGCGGGGGTGGATCGGAAACGCGGGGATGAGACTCCCGGGGGCTTGGATGCTGGTTTTCTAGACGAGGAGGGAATGGGGGAGAATTGGGCGAGCGGGAGGATAGGGCTGTCTCCTCTCGCCATTGAACTCGCCGCGAAATTAGGGTTGGGGAGTAGAGAGAGACGAGGGGGCGTTCGCTCGCATTCGTTTTGTTTTATTATCGTGGGCACGTGAGCAGAGTTTGCGAGCGAACCCCGCATTTCTTTTTATTTCCCAGCGGCGAAGCATGGGAGGGTGGATGACGGGGAGGAGAGGGGGCGGGAGGAGGCCTCGGAGCGACCGTTGTCGGACGAGTGAGTGGCGGCGCCGCGGACTCGGGACATTCTCTCGTGCGGTGGGGAATTCCAGAGCGCGCTCGGACGAACGCGGGATAATGAGAAGAGCGCCAGAGCGCTTTCACGCAGATAACGTCCCACGAGCGCGGGGTCATGGAGCGAGGGTTCGCCTGCACGCTTGGGGAGAGTGAGAGACTCACACACACACGCATATGGCGGGGTGCTGCGGCGCGTAAATGGAACGCGAGAAGAGAGGCAGGAGAATGAGAGTGGAAGTGTAGGGAAAATGGAGTCGGTTGGGAAGGAAAAAAAAGCGAGCTCGTGTCCCCCGCCGCCGCTAGCTAGCTGGTCGGATAAGCGAGTTGGCGCGGGGACAATAATAGGGAGCGCGAAAGAGAGAGAACGCAGTCACAGTCCTCTCTCGCACTCCGCCGTTGAGAGTCACCCCGGCCCAATTTGCTTTGTACGCAGGCGGTGCGTTGCGAGTCTCTTGCCCGGGGTGCACCAACTTCATTCTCCGTGCCCCTAAGCAGGATGAGAGGATCTGCCCATTGTCTTGGCACCCTGCCGTCCATGGCAATAAACATATGAGTGTATGGCTGATAAAACATCGAGCCTCTTGGCACTTTTCTGACCACTTACCTAATTTTCAAATAATACACTTACACATTACAAATATTAACTCACTTCTATTCCTTGCAGGCAATTAACATAAATGATTTATCTTAAAGAAGATCTTGAAAACTCCGTTTCGTCTTCAAGATCCGATCAATCTACTAATAGATACTGTAATTATTTATATCAACACCCAGATGTTACTACTTCCATAAAAATATGATTTGTATTGAGAACACAAATCAAAGAACATTATGTGCTGTAAGAAAAGCGTGCACCACATGAAACTTTAGCTAAGGTGAAAGTAGTGTTTAATTTGTGCCTAATAATATATTACATTAAAAAACAACCAAATCATAAACTTTTAAACCTTGTCATGTCTATAATCAAATGACGATGACCTCATTTTGTGGAATACTTTTATGATTGGATGTACAAACAAACTTCCACACCATTATCATGTACCTACTGAGTTAATTCTGTGAGTTAATACGTACAAAGGTTCTTCTACAAAAGAAAGGCACTGGTCCCTGGTGGTATGAAGAACGAAAGACCGATAAGCAAAAATTAAGGTACCTATACTGGAAATCAAAAAGGTTTCTCAGTGATACACGTGGTCCTAGGCGGCCGAAACAATGAAGAAAAAAAAGGAAATACATATATCATTACTTTTCTGCTAAACAGAATTCATGCCATCAAGACTCATGGTTGTAAAAGAGCTATTACTATGATCACACATACTCATCAATGTCTTTTATACAGCGTATAAATCCTTTTACACTATTCCTCTATTGCATGTGATGATTGAATGCTCGTAACAAAGAACATTGTAGCATGGCTAGTGAAATATTGATGTTTTGCATTTTTCGGGGTTTCGCAATTATTTGATCGAAATTTTATGCAGGCTTACGTTTATCCCTGTTCACAAAACTTTACATGATTCAATAGAATGACTTCAGCGCTTATAAAATCAGTCAGTGAAATTTAGAGCGAATATGATCTTAACTGAGTAAATTTACGAACTAAATGACCACTTCGCTCAACAAATTATCACGTCTCAATAACAGAATATTATGCACTACAAGTGCTGGTATTGACAACTGTTTGCATTATGGTGTAATACAAATGAGCCTGCGTTGATTTATATTCTAGGGAGTGACAAGAGACAATCACAGTGTTTCATTTCAGCATATAATTACAAAAAAATATTTGTTACCTTACATGCTATTTCACTCATCATCAGAATTTATGTGATAACTATTACTAAAATTATATATTTTACAAGATAAATTTTATATTTGCATGTACTGATTGATTTTATAGGTAAGAACCTGGTTCACAAATTTATCATGACTAAAGTAGGACTTGAATTCAAAGCTAAAATCTTGTATGCATTAGGACAAACGTAGTTTCCTTATTAGTAGGGACAGAACCGGGTATATTCCCAATGGATTTCAAACATCGTTAAACGCCCGAGATGGTAGCCAAGAATAAACAAAGCACGATGTACCAAACAAATTGAAGCTTCCCGAAACACCGACTACATCTTACGGCGGACACACTGTATTGTGATCAAAAGAACCGCTCACGCCTCGCGTTGTTTTATTTTTCGCAGTCCCGCGTGCTCTTCGGGAACGAGACGACTCAAAAGGTACTACGGGCCCGTCTCTTCATAAAGGAGTCAAAGGACGGCGGTGTGGTACGGCAAGGAGACCGATAAAAGAAGTGATGCCCCAAAACAGAGCCGACGCGTAATGGGGATGGCGGGGAGGTGGGTTTTGGGAACGCGAGCGAAAATCTGGATGGGAGATCAGAACGGAGGCGAACCCCGCACTCGCCACCCCTTCCTCCCTCCCTATACTCCAGCCGCACCCCGAACCACCCCCTCGTCCCACCTGCTCCAAACCCCTTCTTCCACCTCTTTGCAGAATTTGCATTGAAACCGAGTCTCCCCCCTCTCCCTGCGATGGTATGTCTCGCAGCAGCACGCAGAAGAGGACGGGAAAGGGGTGCGTGAGTCGCAGGTAGTACGTGCCGCCTCACAGGGAAGCGTTCATTTCGACGGAGGACTGTGGAGGGAGCAAAGAACAAGTGACTGAGGGAGGGCGGCAAAGTAAGGGTAAAGAGAGCCTCTGAATGTCTTTTAGGCGGGCAGGAAGATGAAGAGAAGGCGTTAGTGGCTGCTACCGAATGAAGATAAGGGCGGCTCAATGTTTTTAAGCAAACCTTTGGGATTCGAGTTTATTTCCGCGCTGGGAAAATATTTTTATCACGTGGAAGAAACGGCGCATGCGCATAGCTATTTAACTTTTTTGAAATATTTTTTATGTACTCTCAAATGCAGACCTGATTTGTAGAAAAATGAGAATGGGAGCACTTATTTCATTCAACAGCTGGCTGGAATTCAACGCCGTGAAATATCAGCAAAAAAGTAGCTTTCCTTGATAGTTAACATTCCGGACAAGAGGGTGAAGAGAAAACGAATTGAAAGTATTTATTCTGCTAAAAGCCTTTCTGCTCCTGTCCTTTAGGAATGGACACTCATCCACATGGCTAAGGAAGGGGATAAAAGATATACTCATTGATCAACCTAAAGTTACTTGTCGCGAGTCTCTCCTATTTGGTGATTTAATGTAAGCAACCACCTTGTTGGTAGTGAGGTGCAGAGTAACGGAATAGAATGGCATTTAATCGTATCTCTAAACAAAATATCTTCAAAAAATTTAAAAACATTCGTTAATCAGTGGTGGTGGTGTAGGTGAATATGGAAAATCGACAAATTAAAAAGCATAAAAATGTCTATTCTGAACCCTACAGCAACTTCTTCGACTGCTAACTGGCAACAATCAAATATATGCTAACTAACTGTTGTAAGTGACTTCGAGCAAGATATTGGCCTGAACTCTATGAAACTAAAGTGAAAGTTAAGAACATTTAAAAATCCTATCGCCATTTTGGCGTTAAAAACATTTTGCAACAAAGAAAGCTCTTCCATAAATTTAGAGCGCAATATGACAGGTAAGTAAAACAATTACGTCAACGGACTCCATTTTTTAAAAAATTAGTATCTATTACCACTTCTGAACATATTCTTCATTCATTAAACACAACTTTCAGTAGTTATTTCTCACATATTTCATCATAATCATGGTTCACTGATGCCACATGATATATTAATTTCATAGAGCCGTTCCGCGCTCCATGGATACAAGATTATATTTTTTAATAACAATTTGAGGGAATATTTCTTGTTTCATCCAATTTACTACATCAAATACCTCCAGACAAAAGATCTAAAAACATCCCCTTTGGTCAACCTGTTCACGTTTCATCACCAGTTCGTAATTTTCACATTATGAACCTTTCCACTGTCGAGCCGACGACTTCTTTCACCGCCCTCGGGGTTTGCACATAAATCACTTCATCCACCACAGTACCCTCGCGCTGTGTCCACCGAAAGGTTAGCCAGGTCCCAACAGGACGAGCGACACTTACCTCCACGCCACCCGCCCCCCTCATTTCGCAGCTCATATATCCCACCTCACTTGGCCACGGAAAGGATTTTCACGGGGGGACCGCCACGCACTGCCCCGACCGTCCGGTGTCCGGGTGGTCGTGAACAAGATTTGCTTCCCCTTAATGACACCGACGGACACAAAGGCGGGTGGTGATGAAGTGGGGGGAGAGGAAGAATGAAAGGTCCTGACTGACCACTGGGAGAGACGGACCGCACGAGGGACTGGCTGACACAGAGGAAGGGGAGGGGAGTGATGGGAACAGGAATTGTTACTCGGCCAAGAGGGGCACTAAAGCTTGAAAAAAATGGCGTCCAGCCGTTTCCGACACGCGCCGTGCGTATCATCTGTCGTGGCACGTTTCGGGTGCGCGATGGAGGCAGGCAAACTTTGGATATAAGCGCATGTTGGCCGCACTTAATGCGGTAAGCTTAAAAAGGTCCAATGCGGAGTTAGACCTAAAACGAAAGAATCGCTCCGGACTTGGGTGATAAATGAGAACTGGTTTGGACTTTACCAAAATCATGAGAAGCATAGAGATCTCCATTCAATTTTACTCGAATATGAGGTAGTAAGCGAGTTCCCAGTGGAAGGCAAGCATGTGAGGCATTCAATGGAAAAGGAAAAATTGTCTACTGGAAATGCTGATCCGTGACTTGATTATCCAAGAGAGGCTGAGTCAATAATGAACTCCATACTGAGCAAATCACCAGCAATGGCAATCCAAAAGAGGACACATTGGGATTCCATCATTTTCACTTGAAACTTCGTCTTCACAAATTGAGATTTAGCATTAACATACCTATCTAGAGTTACCAATTAGCACAGAGATGTTTTCTAATATGTACATACACTAACATCGGGAAATGTCGGCCGTAGGAATTATTCGTTTAAATCTCATATTTAACACGAAAACTCTTTCTACACGCGTGCGACACAACTTGGCGTGCCCCAAACACTACTCAAGAATTACAATATCTTTTCATATTATATATATTCTCAAATAACATTGTTCAATAGCCGTTAAATGATATAATTATTAAGAAATGATTGAATTTTGTTGAATGGATATGTATTGTTTGTAACTTTTTTGCAATCATGCACATCGACTTAAATATTGTTTTACCCATTTTATCAAGAACAACTTGGTACATTGAGGATGAAGTATGGTTTAAAACCGGATCATGCAGGATAAATTATGAAAAATTTCAGAAAATATTCTAACAAATTATAATAAGTATTGAAGGTGATGTATCCAACGCACAATAGGGTAAATTTGTCAACCATCACCATTAAAATATCTCAATTCACTTTTTAAATGACCCGGTTTTTAAGTAATTATTACGTTAAATTACGGGATTAAATGCAATCACGAGGAACCATTCCTTTCATAAATGTGTTTACCGGTCATACTACATAATTGTATGGATGAAGCGAACAAAAATATACGAACTATCCAGCCTCAATTTTTCTGAGCACATAAGAAAAAACAAGCCTAAAGGAAGATGACACGTCAACCCTACACTCTTAAAAATTGGCACCAATGAAATACAATTGGTACTAAAAGTCTAATATTGACATTCCCTCTCTCCATTTTAATCTCATCTATTGATATGCTCTCATTATGTTTATCCCTGTCACGTATTTAGTGAAAAGTGATGAATAAGGTTTCTATAAAAGTAATATATCAGTGGACAAATAATTGAAATAAGTGGGGAGAAGAGGGTTACATTAGTAAATGAAAGAGAAAGCAACCCACGCAAGGCAAAGATAATGGATCGAAGAAAAGAGACAGTGACGTGGCGTAGTTTTCTTGGTGTTAGCTTGTTTATATAAATATATACGCCTCAAATTCGCATCTCCTGGAGTGAGTGAAAAAAAGGACATATGCATGAGAAAAGGGAAAGGGTATCATGGCGGAGCTAAACGAGAATAAAACAGTTTTTAAGCCACGCAAAAAATGAAAGGGAAGGAACGCCAAAATATCCTTCCTTTGGCTCATGACAGGATGTCTTAACATCTTTTATTTTTTAAGGATTCGGACGGGGAATGTGAGAGGAAAAGTGAATGGTGGAGGCCTTTTTTTCCTGGCTCTAATTTCTTCACAATTCTCTCCAATCCAATAACACAAAAGGTAACATTGGATGGTGAGCAAGGTCGAAATTTATCATGTTTAAAAGAACAGTGAATTGATACAACTATTTCTAACGATTGTGGAATATTGAGACGACCGCTACTCTGGAGAACCATTGACTTAACGACTGCTTGCCAAGATCTACGGTGAATTATTAAACAATAACGTATGCAGACGAGCAGAAGTTATATGTCACAGATAAATTAAAAGAGGTGCACATATTTTCTTCTGAAAATTCTCGAGGTTCATTTCTTCGAGACTATCTTCGATCGAAAGCCATTAAATCTGGTATCGCTGATATTTTATTAAAATGCGTGTGACGTCCGAAAACACAAAAAAAATGTTAATGCTGGGAGAAAAAAATACGAGAAAAAGAGTTTCTAAGATAGCATGGAAAAGAAATCTTTATACGAAGAATTTTTCTTTATTTTTGATGTTTACAGAAGTGGTTATGGAGGTGGACAAAGAAAGGGAACTGGGCGTAAAAGCTCAAATTGGAAGTGAAATAATAAGAATGAAAAAATATTATGTTTTTTGGTTAAACCGTGGGGGGTTGAAGAAGAGAGACGACGGGCCTTTTAAATATAGAACAACCAGAAGAAACTCCCAAGAAACATGGTGAATATGCATCCACATAAATAGCTCCACCAAAACTGAAATAACAATAGATATCTTACAATGAAGGTATGCGTTGCTGACACATACTCTACATAGAAGATGAGAAATATAATGAAAAATGAACAGCGGCTATTTTCCACGCGGTGATACTCGCCTGCTGCCGATTTTCCACGCTTGTCCTCGCCTTACTCGATACAATTCAACTACGCAACACTACATTTATAAGATGTCGTAATGACAAGGTTCATGTAAAAAGACCTCAATCGACCCGGTTGAGGTGAATTTTTCCTTGCGGAAAAAATTTCCTACTCTGCATTTTCAGCGGGTGACTCCACTGAGGTTTTTGCACTTAGTTCGCAATCCTTGAATTAATGAAAGTGTTGCTGAAATCATCAAGCGTTTATATTTTGCTTAGATTATCAATATAAACTTAGTCACCCTCGATTGCCATCAAGCATTCAAATGCAGTACGATATACTGTCACTAAGGTGACATGTACATAAACTCCTAGAAGCGTAGAGTATTTAAATTAGCAGTTTTTGCGGCACAAACACTCCCTAACGAGTGTTGATTAATATTCCTTAATCCGCTTGTAATAGGGCACAATATTGATTTAACCTAATAACACGTTTTAATCAGTTCAAAGTTCAACCACTACCTTGATATGAAGCCATTGGAGACGCCGAGAGAACACGAGGCCAGGGAAGCGTTGGGGTTGTGGACCACGGCTCAATGCCATTCAGCGCGAGATGCAAGCAGGGAGGACGGAGGAAGGCATCATGGGAAGGGTAAGAAGAGATGCGAGAGATATGAGTGGACGGTAGAAGGGGGTCTGCCGTGCGGAGTTGAAGGGGAAGCGAGGGAATTGAATAGACCACGGCTCGCTGGCTCCGGCAGAGGAAGGGGGAGGGGAGAAGATGCTGAGGGACGGGCGATACAAGGGACATGGGGGGTGGGATGAAGCGTCCAGCTTCTGGCCATTGGTCCGTCGGGAAATTGGCGGAGGATGGGGGACGAGTAATGGAGCGGGCTGAGAAGGGGAGGGATATGGGTAATGACGTCATAGGATAATGCGCGCATATGCGTATATTATCTGACGCCATCTAGATAGCAGAACGCTAAAAGGCTTGGTCATCTTTACTTACCAGTGCCCTCGATTGACGCCATGATAATATACAGTTAACTGCCACGTTGATCCAAAACAAAGGGTTGAAAGGGGAGAAAAAGAGAAAGGGGAGCGCGCATCATCTTACTTTCCTTATCGATACGGTTCCAGTCATGACTTAAACGCATATGATGTGTTGATACAGAAGACCTTTATTATAGAATATAGCAATGTAGCTGACGAGTTTATAACGTTGGATATATTAAGACGGCTTGTAACCAACCAAAAATTAACGCAATATTAAAGATTATGCCAATACCTTAGGTTTGTGGAAATATTTAAGTGAAATTTATATGGCGAAATACGCTTTAAATCTGATATTCTCAAAAGGAGAGCAAATGAATCGTATTGGAGGATAACATGTATTAATATGCAGGTAATAATGTAAATTATTACTTTGAGTAGGAGTAAATACTTATTCATAAAGACATACTTTGAGATCAGGTTTGATGTTTCCTCTCTAGTAATTGGTAAAAAGAGTTATTTGTGAATGAAATACCACCAAAACCGAGGAAAAAATAACTATTTCTGTAGATATTTTGTGAAAACTATTACCTAATATTCTGTCCCAGGCTATAAAATAACATTCCGAGGATATTTCAGACAGGAACGGAAGGGCGATTTTTCAGTTTTCACCGGATAGTTTAGTGGCTAGATGAGCATTCACTTCTTCCAGATCAATATGATGACCTGCAATTAACAGAAAAATGAAAGTTAGCATATACCTACATTTATCCTTAACTTTTCTCTCATAATTTAGTTTTTAGGCTATGAGTGTAGAAGACGGAGAGAAATTTAAACCTTTAATGTAGGCAACAAATAATAGCGAATCAGAAAATTTTATGACGCTGATTAACTAATTGATAAAAATAATTTAAATATGACATATATGATACTCCAGAATTAAGTCTTAAATTCAGTATTTATATATAATATAAAGTCACCAAATGCAACTTTCCGGTTAAATTATGAGCAAGGTAGCAGCGAACAAAATTTCAGCATACCCTATTTCTGGGTCTCTGTTGCGTTCCTCAAATCTGTATGGAAAATATTTTTCCATTAGAGCAGTGGAAAAATGGACCTAAATGTTTCAACCGAACTAAAATGCATTGTTATTAGCATTGATATTTTCATTGCTAAGATATATTGTATTGCTATAGGTATATGCTAAGGAGGTTTGGAGTTCAGTACAAAATTGAAGAAGGGATCCTAGCTACTTATGATAAATTAGAATTTTAAGATTTAATTTGAGCAAAACATAGGTACGTATCTTTACGAGTTAATTTCTATTTATTTTTGAATTAAATGAACATCAATAAAATATTTTTAATTTAGATAAGAAAGATGCATTAAATTAAACGAAATACTATCATAATATGTCACTATATGTGTAGTTAAAACAACATAGTTAAGTACATGAAAAGTACCCATATATATATACCATATCAAATGTCAATTTCAATGCTTGCGTTGAGTCTCTTCTATGCAGTTTGGAGAATTTGTTTCTTAAACTCATTTGAGCTGATGTTTGCTCGTAGAGTCCCAGGAACATCTCGATACTTGAGATATTTAAACAAATTAGGAGGCTGCTGGAATGCGTCTAAAATAACACGTATTAAACCTTCACCGCATACAATAAATGTAGACATCTGTCTTCATATATAAGTAGAAAAATGTATTTGAGCAACGGATGAGTTTTCTTTAAAATTTAACCGCGCCCTCTCGCCTACCATTATCTCAACTTCCCCCACCCTCAGCACTAATCCCACACTACATCCGTTCCTCTCCTCGTTCTCCAACCCCTCCGCCCTCATACTGTCCCAGCTCCCAAAACTTCTCTTTATTTGGTTTCAGAAGAATTTCTGCTTTCTCATGGCCGTGTCAATATTGGTGACGGGGGCTCCCTTCAGACGTTCCACATCTTTCTCCCACTCCACTCCCTTCCACTTCTCGGCTCCCTATCTCCCATCACTCCTGCGAGGAGCGGGGCAAGAATTTTCTACAAACAGACAAGGAACTACAGACTGGCGACAGAACAAGAGAGAGGAGGAGGAAAGGAGGAGAGACTGAGAGCTTGAAAGACGGGGAAAAATAATACCACACACTACGCACACATGCGCAATGACGGGATGGAAGAGAAAACAGACCGAAAAACGAGAGAAGTAGACACGACGGGCGGACGTGGATCACGAAGGAAAGGGAAGAAGGGAGGGTGGAAAACAGGGGACGGGAGCAGTGTATGGATTGCCAAAAGGGAGATGCATGGAGAGGCAGGGGAAGGTTTCGTGATGAGGTTGGAGGAGCAGTGGGGGTTTTTAGAGGAAAGACTGCGGTGATTCCGAGGGGGTCAAAAGGGGTTGGTCGCAGGACGAAGGCGGGGGAGGACGAGGGAGTGCTCGGGGAAGTAAGGCTGAGGACCTGACGCAGCAAAGTCAGAATTTTCGTCACACTTAATAAGGGCAGTCATTTGCATGGATAGTGAAGGGGGGAAAGGGACTGCTGCGTCGGTCGGGGAATGAGGGTGTTCGAGGGGTCGGTTTGAGTTGGACAGCACCTTTCGCGGAAGTAGTGACGAGATTAGGAGACTCGTGGGGTGCGGGGGGGAAGGGCGGAATGAGAGGTAAGGACTCGGGAGGGGGAGGAATTTCAGGAGGGGAGATTGATACCTTATCGCTAGGAGAGAAGCATCTGCTTGTGAAGGCTCGGGTGGGAGAGAGCGAAAGTACGGCATCAAATCAACGAAAAAAGAACTGCACGAGAGTTCAGAATCATAAATTAAAGGCCTTTGACTTTGGCATTGGCAAGCACGAAGATTGCCCGCGCGTGAACATCAATGTCACAAAAATGTTCCAGTGGGAAAATATGAGAATGAGTTGGAGTAGGAGTCAAGGATTGCCTAATCACCCCAAGGTATCAATCATGATGAAAATCCATTCTTTGATTCAATTATTAGGTAGCATCAACAACGGTTCTTAAGAAGTTCAACGCCATACTATACATCGATACTAATTTAAGGTTCAATAAAACGACTGAAAATTCTGAGAGGCTTGAATCCGCAATAATATTCATAACAAAATCCAATCAACTCAAGATTCATCAACTTCAAACGAATATTCGGACGTTTCACTATATTTTAGAATTAATATCTATATTATAGCTGTATCATTTAAGAGTAAAATCAGTTTGTTATTCTTTCATTTACAGCAAATAAGCTGTAAAAAGTATCATAAAATGGAAAAAGATTCCACATAACACTTAATTGAAAACCCTTATGGTGAGTAAATTTCGTTGAGATGATAATAAATAGTTTCCAAGCACCTCTGGCACATGCTTAGAGTTGTCCTCGTACCTGCTTGGTTCTGTACGGATAAAATAATTTCTCCTAATATCAACATATTTACTGATAATTTACTTCATTAACGATATAATCAACTCTTATGGAATGAACTGTCAATGAGCCTGTTAAGGTTCATAAGGACTCGAGTCAATATAAAAAATTTAATATACATGATTGTGGATTGTATTGTCTTTTTATGTTAAATGTAGGATTTTGTAACAAAAATTTTTTAAATATTCTCTAAAAATACTTTTCATATTTGAAATATATAGAATTATGTTGTATCTAATTAAGAACCTGTATTTAATTACGGCCCAGAAATTTTTATATGATTACTATGTCAACATTGCAGTTTTAGACAAAAATAAAGTACACTAAAATAAATTTACAATAACACTACATAATCGATATCCCACTAGATTTAGGATTCTTTTATTATATTTTAGGGAAGAATATCATATGGGGATCAAATTTCTCCCTCTCCCTTTAAACGCTCATTCGGGAATTCATCTCCAACGATTGCTGTCAAGAGGACAGAAATATCTTGGGGTCCTTGCGAAATGGTGTGTCCTGAGAGAGAACAGGATCTAAAAGCGAGGTAATGGGGCTTATATTTCAAAAGCTTTGAGAAATTGGGTCCGAACTGTAGAATACGACTCCGCCCTTTTTTCCGGAGCTTATAACCTGAACTTCCATGACCCTGGTGTTCTTCCTCTTAAAGCTTGTCGCTCTCCTCTCTAGCTGAGGCCTTTTCCCTCATCCTCTACACCTTAGCCTCCTCCTCTTCCACATCGTCCTCTTCCTCTGACCCACGCTATCCCGCAATATTCTGGTAATCTAAAGCCCTTTTCTTAGAGAATGGGAGGCAGTCATAGTTGTCTCTAGCACCGCATTTTGACAGAAGCATAATTTGGAATATTATCCTTACTCAAGATCATCAATCCACTTTTACAATCCTCCAATATGATCCGATGTTAAACCTCACCTAAAATTTTAACGAATTGATAGAGACGATTAAAATGTCAGAATTTGATTTGACAAATTTCATCCCAAATTAGAACCGATCAAGCATGAAAGATACATTTTCCTTCCGCCCTTTCAAGTCATTATTATATTTTTATCAGATTCAAATGATACACGGTACGCCCCTCCAGCTACTTGATCAGCGACAGGGAAATGTGTTGACTCTTAATGAAGCTAAAGTTCATGCCGCTGATGTATATGCCAACAATAGCCTTTGTTTCGACCGAAGATAGGCACCTAAGCAAAACATTCAGCTAAAATTTGAAGAGAAATAAGCTGATAGTGGCGAACCACTGATCCAATGAGAAGCTTTTCCAAATTTTCTCGATGTTCATTCTTTTATTATCTACCAATATCCGCACACTCACGGCACTATATTGCCAGGAATGTTACGGATGAATTAGAAAAAATGAATGAAGAATAGCCTTCTCAGCTCTGATCGATTTTAGTTCTAGCTTTTTCAAACCAACTTAATCTTTTTTGTTTTTGGCATCATATCATTAATAACACATCCCCACCAAACATATAATTACCACTATTTTTTATATTAACCATTATTGCGTGAAAATAGTAAAGACATTTTTTCAAAGTGCCTAAAGTCTAAAATTACCAGCAACTAAAGTGTAGGGAAAGAGTGACATAATAAATAGTGATTCTCTTCAGCTGCTCAAGACTAATTAGTTGGCAAAGTCACTTTCAATCGAAAAGTTTGGCATAAGTAAACAAATGATGTTTGTTAAAATTCACCATCATCGGGTTTTCTCAAAGCATTAAGTTTCTGTAGTTCATCAATTGGAGTGAATATGAATACAAAATTCGCTACCTAGAACTAAGGGCAAAATCTGAATTAATCTCAATCGACCACCAAAAACTGTAGTTATTTTACTGGTGTTCTTGGGTTAAATGGCAGAGAATATGAAAAAAACAATTTCGATGATGGCCAGATGGAAAACCATGCCATGAGAACATAGTCCACCACCATACGCACGTGGGTCAAGAATTTTCATCCAAGAATCAGTAGATGCGCGTCTAGTTGAGAGTCATGATCCTTCAAGGGAGCCGCACATCAAGGCGCTTCCTTCAATCATCGCCTCGCAGTGGCCACCCAACGCCTTCCTCTTCAGTCCTTGCCCTCTTTCCACCTTCAATCTTTCAGCACTCTCCCAACCGCTCCCCCGCGGTCGCCCAGACCTCCCCAGTCCTAATGCCATCCCTGAATCTTATACATCTCTGACTCAACATTTCACGCCGACTTGCCACGCGCTCGGCCCCCTACTCACCGCCCAACTCCCTCCTCCACCGTGACACCCTCTTCATGTCTTACCCGCTCACTTCTTCCCCATCTCTTTCCTCACTCCTTCATCGTCACCAGGGCCCGTCTAGCAGCGTTCCTCCACGCCTATTCGAGCTGTCTTCCTCTTTCTCTCTCTCTCCCCCCGTTTATGGCTTCCGCCGTCCTTCCGCCAGACGCTCCCACTCCAGAAAAGGGATTCAAACCTAACGATCGGCTCAAGGGACGAAAGGGGAGTGCATAGGGGGTGGAGAGAGAGGGGGGGAGAGGATGTGTTTGGGAGGGCGGGAAGGGTGAAGGACTTTTTGGTCGGTGGACACCAGAGAGGGTTGGCTGCCGTGTGGGAGGAAGAGGAAGCCAAGAAGCGGGAGGAGGGAGAGGGAGGTCATAGGAATCGGTGGGGAAGTTTTGTGGGTTAAAGAGGAGATGAGAAGTAGGCGAGAGGAGGAGGTGCGTAGGAGGAATAGGCAGGAGGGAGGTGTGTGTGAGAAGACGGAGAGGGTGGGTGGATGCGAGCAAGCGGGACGCGTCTCGGGCTGAATCAAGGCGAGGAAACCTTGGGGTTGGAGGGCCGTAGCGGAAGGGGGAAGTGAGCAATAGGGCGTGTGAAGGGGGTGGAAGACTTGTGAAGGGGGCCGAAAGTCTGTCCTTCCTTCCAGCAACCCGAACACCCCTTATATTCCGGGGTAAAGGGTCGGAGAGCCGTGGAGCGGAGGTGGGAAAATGAGTGGACTCCATTTTGCCTCCACCGCGCCAGAGGGCGCTCACGGAGGAAGTTCCCGTGAGGCGAGCGAGCGTGGCTTAAAGGCGTAGGGCGGGAGGAAAAATTATGGCCTAGACTGGGGATGAGGGAAAGAGGGAGGATGGGGAACGGGGAGGTCTTTGAGGAGGGAGTCGCAGGGAACGTCGCCTCTCCGCCTCCTTCTTCCCTTTGCTCCCTCGACTCAGCTCCCTCAGTCGCCAGTCTCGTGTGAAATCGAACGACCGCCTTTGGACCGTCGCTCGGTGTCCGGACTTGATGCGTTAAGAGAGCGGGAAAGGTGAGAGGACGCTGGGAGCACGAGGGGACGGGGAAAGGGGATAAAAGAAGATCAGACTCCAGAGAGGTCCTGCGATCAAGAATCAAAGGGAAACGAGGGACGGCTTCAAAGGAACGAGGGAATGGGTCAAAAAATTGTAAATCGAGTTTCTCCCCTCAGCCACTTGCGCAAAGGTGTGGGATTTTCCGACAGAAAATAACGAGCAAGGTCTCGAGACTTCAGATTTCGTTTCTTAGAGAATTTTTTCGATTGCTTTCGGATTAATGAGCAGGGCCATCATTTGAGACGCCTAAGTATATTAGAATTTCTTAATTACTATATCCATCCTAACCACCACTCTATTTACGAAAAAATATGCTTGCCGACGATAAAACTCCTAAGTAAAGCATATGTGGATTGGAGATACTCAGGTTGGTAACTGAAACTCACACCAGAATAGTAACTGTAACCATGGAATTTTAACTATAAACGCAGGATAATACGGTTATAAAGATTACAATTTTAGCTTGCATAAAAAAGTTACTAATGCGTAGTTCCTTGCATTAAAGAAAGCTTACAAGTTATAATAAGTACCACATTTATTAAGAAAATGTAAATAAAAATTTTCATTTAATTCAATTCATAAATTCAATCGACAGACCTTGTTCTATTTGTAAAACTGCGAATGTTCACAAAGGTCGTAATGTAAAAGAGGTACAAGTATGATTAATACGATTGAAAACAGTTACTTTAATTACTTTGTTTCAAGAAATTAACTGATAATACTGGATAAAATGCTTGCACAATCCAATGTGAATTTCGGGGAAGTAAGTCTCCATTCCCAGTTACGAATGTCAATTTGGACTTTGCATATTAATTTCTTAGGGATGTGCGAGAGGACTTTGTGGACGTAGTTTTGTGGGATACGTTGAGCGGGCACAATCACCAAAATAGCTGAGCTGATGGCTGCGATTTCGGAATAGGTGAGCACAGATAGAAATACGAGGACGCAGAAGAGGAACGGGGACGACGAGAGTGCAAGGGTGGGAGGAAAAGGGAGTTTTTATTCGCACAGAGCCTTTTCTTTTTTGGAGAGCTCACTCGCAGTCCCTCCCCATAACGAACCCCTCTCAAGAATGCCAATCTGATTACGCTGTTTTTTCTCCCTTCCCCCCTACGACCACTTCCTCCCTCCTCCTCACCTCCTGCACAACTACGCCCTTACCCTGACTTTTTTTTGCCATTCTCTCTTCGTCTCTCTCTCGGGCCTTTTCATCGGACCACCTCTCCTGTATCCTCCATCCCTTAGAACCAACCCCGAACCAAACCCCTGCCTAACCTCCACCAACTACGCCCCCGCTTTTTACATTTAGACATTTATTTATTTTTGCATTATGCCCAGAACCGGTGCCATTTGGAGACCGCTCGGATTCATCCCTACAGCCACCCCCGTTTAAGATCGCCTAATTTTCCAGGTTACGTCCTCCCTTCAGCCACCAGCAGACGCATTATGCATTCGTTCCCGGTGTTGTTGATTTTTTCTTTTTTTAGCTTGTTCATGCATGCGTTTCGACCCTCCCTTCACCCCTTCAGCAAAGATTCCGCCGAATGCTGAACGGCGCACTCGCCTTTCGGGGCAGTTTCACCCGTGAGCACGAACAAACGGGTCTTGTGTTCGACTCCCGTGAAGAGAAAAGCCCTCAGTGTTTTTACTAGCGGACTGATTCGTTCATTGTGCGTAATTAGCGTGAGATTAGTGGAACAATTTTACTCAGGAAAGCATTTCAGTCCCCCAGGCCGGATCTGCAGTATTTTTTCCTAAAATGCTAATTAACTGCACTTTTATTTCATGGAAAAGTCATTTAGAACTGTTGGGGGTATCATTTTCAATTATCTAGTTTTATAACTAGAATTATTTACTTCGAAGTGGTAAAATATTGGATCCTCGATATTTACTGCTTAGAAAATAATATTATAATGGAGTTATGACAAATTACTATCGGCATTAATGATTGTCGGTTGAATGATTAACAATCGCCGGATACACATTTAGGGTCCTACTTATTATTTTAGATTGAATCCATTATGAGTGATTCTTAGGTTTGAAAATTCAAAGTACGGTAATCAAAGATGAAACAACGATTCAGGAGGAGGAAGGCATTCTGATGTGACATTAATTCTCATAAGTTGTAAGGATGACTACTCAGGAATTATCAGGCATTATTTCATGGCAGAAAATGAGATTTTACGGGTCCTCTAATGAATTACTGGTTTAGATTATGAAATCTAAAACAAACTTTCCATTTACTTCAATCCGAATTCAGATGACTCTCAAGTATTTACGTTCACAAATTTCGGCATAGTCTCGTAGGAGTGATGAATAATATAAAAATTGGACAGTATATGTTTGAAGAAAAGATTAATGTATAATTCGAGGGGAGGTTACAAATTGATATAATGGAGATAAGTCCATTGATGAGGGGATAAGCAAAAAAAAGCAAATAAGAGAGGCATTGTGGTCTCACTCCAGGAAGAAAATTCCGGGAGAAAACTGAAAGTACTGAAGGGAGATGTGAATTAAGAGGTGGAGACCGAAAAGGAATGGTGTAGTGGGCGGGGGAGGAAGATCGTCCGGGCGGCGAATGCGGAGGAAAAAATTTAACGGAATCACGGCGACTTTTTCTTCCCAGAGAACAGTAGCGAGCGGTGCGACGAATAAGACGAGCAAAAGCGAGGAGGATGACGAGAACAAGAGGTCCTGCTGGGGTCGTAAAGCAAAATTGAATCTTTGGAGGGAGTTGGAGGGGTGGCGGCAAGACAAGATGGTGGAGGGATTTGAAAGGAGAGGATGCAGTAGGGAGTGATGGAAGGAGCCCAGTGAGATGCTGAAGGCCGCTTTACTTGCAAATGGAACGGACCGACTAAAAAAATATATATTATTAAGGCGAAAGGAAGAAATACGTATGACTTGGAACAAGATTGAAGACGTATTGGACGGGCGGCGGAGAATGTATTCCTCGGGTTTAAGATGGTAAAAGGTAGGAGGGGCAAGAAGTATAATTGAGACGAGAACATGTTCGGGAAATGGAATGAGTCTCGTAGGTATCATGCCGTTGACTCCCACTTGGTCTAATCCAGAGGACGAAGGTGGACGGTGGAAGAGCCACTCCGCTCCGGGGTGGGGAAGTCCAATTTCTACCGGCATGGCTCCCAGCCATTTGATATCCTTCTTTTAATTTTATCAAAGGGTCTGGGAGAAGATGCAGCTCAAGAGAATTCAACTACCACCTTCGAATTCAATTGTTTCTCCGGAAATAACTTTATCTCATCTGTACAGTCCGGCAAAAGGAGCATCCCAAATAAATGAATCATGCATAAAATATTACCGTACATGGTAGACTTAATAAAAAAATATACAATTAATTCAAGTCATTCAATAATTCAGGGGAACCGTTATGTAAACCAACAGATTTTGAGAAATCTCTGCAAACAAAAAAGGCTCAACAACTAGCATAAAAAACAATTTCCTAATCCATGAGAAATATATTTTTCTCTTTCCTACACTTTTCAAAATTCAGTTAATTTCATAATCTCCGCTCACCTTTATAAATCACTGAATTTACTGGTTTGTGGTTGGAGATGAACTTGTTTTCATTATTTCTTTCTTGAACCTAGTTGGACGCCGTTTCTGCTTGGTCTAAGCAGCACGTAGTGATGGCTAATCCATAAATTAATTGGGCTTGTTTGGATTAACCTTAAGCCCTAGCTGAGTTCTTCTGCAAGAAAGAATAAAAAAATTAATTAGTAATTAATATCAGAGATAAAGCTGTAGAATCAGAGAAAAATAGCTCCTTTAAAAATGAAATGTATGAGCCTTTTTTACATGTTACAAATGGAATAAACACCTACTAAAAGTTTAAAAAATTAATTAATTTTAGGCTTTGAGACTATAAAAATAGATTTATTACCAATTTGGTAACTATATCACTAAAAGCACAGTAATATATGACCAATTAATGGAAAAAATTAATACATCAATTAAGTATTATTCTCAATTCAAATGTTTGTTGGGTATATTTAAATACATTAATATCCCTAAATATTATATATTATTACTTGAACAATAAAAAAACTTATTATTATTTATCTGCAGAGTCATATTGATGACTTTAATTTTTTTTACTCTTTGCTCATCCCTTAAAAAAAGAATCTGAAACATGCAAAAACAGAAAATTTTGGGTAGCGATGACTCTTCGGTAGAAAATTTCAACTCCTATTTCTACAATCTTTCCAGTTTAACTCAGAAGGTATGTTCAGCCCCAAATAGGACAATGATACTTGTGCACTGTTTTTGCATATAGAATGCCAAGTAGGAACCAACCGCCTCCCCAGAACGTGTACCAAGCATTTTTGACTTGAGGGATTTTGAACGATGGCGGTGAGACCTGATGGAGAGGGATGGGAAATCAGAGGACAAATGACGGGGGACTAAGCAATGTGACGCGAGGGTCTAGGGTGCCCAGGAAACCTCTCCTCCGACCTTAACGGAGGCTGAGGGATCTCGAAGAGCACACCCCAACCCTTAATCGTCCATTATCCCTGGATCCATGGCACGTGTGCGTGCCTACTGCCAAGACAGGCATTGCGTTCGACGAATGTCCGTTCCCCTCTCCACCCACGCCGCTCCCGAGGCTCGGGGCGGCAGCGGTGGGCCTCCTGATTGGCCGAATCTCTTCAGTCCTCCCTCGTACCGTCCCCTGCCTCCCCCCTGCGATCCCTCCTCCATCAGTCCCCAAACCCGCCCTCCCTGGCGACGGTTTTTCCGCCACCCAGCTGCCCCCAAAGTCTCACCGACCAACCACCCCGCCGTCGCCGCCTCGATCTCTTTCCTGCTGCCACTCCCCCTCCCTCCGGCCTCCACTCCAAAACATCTCTCTTGCGCCCCTTCTCCGATCGACCACGCACACACCCCACTTCCGATCTACCCCTCTCCACCCAGGCCCCCTCTTTGTGGGCCCCTGAGAACGACCGCACGCAGCTATTGCCATCCATTAAAAAAGGCCTCCCCGATAAAAAAAATAAATCAGACTAATAAATTCTGGAACTGCCCTACGCGATCCAGGCTAGCCATGTCATTTTTCGTTCCGTCGATCTCAGCCGCCGCAAGCAATAAACGCTTGCCTCGCTGGAGGTCGATGTTGTTGAAGACTGAGTCATCGGAACCCTGATGGTGCGACATTTAGAAGGAATCCGGCATCTTTCCGATCATCATACGCGTCCACACGGAGCAAAAAAGCGCTTCCGGTTAAATGTTTTTAGGATCCCTCTCCACATAAAAAGAGAACCAAAAGACAGCAGAGACTGAAATGATGATCAGAGCTCAGCCCGGCTAAAATATTCCTAGGATGTATTTAAGAAATAATTTCGGCACAATGATGGGGAATAAAAGTTTCCGTTGCTCCTTACTCCCCTATTACCCACTTTTCATTTTATTGTACCAAAAGATACGGTTGCTGTACAGTAGGCATTTTCCGCGTGAAAAATATTTCGAGGTGTCCTCCTTTAATCGCATGAAACTTTAAAATCTCCAAATGGTAAGTATTATCCACCATTACCAATATTCATTAAAGCAATAGATATTCTTACAATGGGCAAATAAAACCATCGTAAAATGTAACCTAATTGCCTTTTCTGAAACAATTTCTAAGATAGGTTACGGACCACAAGTTGAAATCGGCATCGATATAGCTTGGAAGAGGTAGCACAGCGAAAAATACCAGTGATAAGATTTTAAATATTTGTTCTGTTGTGAGAATGAAATGTATTTCTCCTTTCCAAGAGTAGATACTTTTAAATTTTATTAATAGAAAAGGCAGAGGCAATAGGTAATATATTTCCACTCAAAACTCTTTTTCAATGATTAACAAATGTAAGAAATTTCAAGCGCACCTAATACAAATGTAAGCGAATAATATGTTTTCCAATTTTACAGGAGTTATGTTGGAAACATTTTTACTTATTAACATTTACGTGGGTACCTAAGGTAAACAAAAGTCAAATATCGTTTTCACCTAATTTATCGCAGCAGAATAGTGGCATATGCTGCAAAGATTCCAATATAATGATTACTTGTGAATGAAACACTCAAACCATGATGGTCCCGTTTTCTTTTTCATTTCTGTGAAAATTAACTTTCTTATACAAACATGTGCTTCGTTTTATTGGATATTTTTTTAAAGACTGAATGAATCGATATTGGGTGCACATAATAAAAGGATTTTTTGAATGATAACAAACATAAATACTAAGGATGTGGAATTCCCCAATCAATCTTAATTACAAAGTGATGGTCTACTTTTGGAATTACAATGAAAAAGATTTTTTCATAAATTACCACTATTACGTTATTTTATCCAAGAGACGAATCTTCCATTTTTCCTACATATCTAAAAACATACAAGAAAGAATTTCATCTTGGTGTGAACGAATGGAAATTTGGATAGCACGAGTAGAAACTATTCCTGATTACCACCAACCTTTTTTTAAACGCGAACCTTATCTATTCAGAACGTTTATGGGAACACACTACCCTAAAACTGATAAGACGCATTTACCCCGAACAAAAACGTGGTACGAGCTTAAGCTAACGATGATTAAAGCAGAGGAAGCAACCTTCAACAGATATCCCACGCCCACAAGTCTTTCCTTGCTCCCATCTTCTTAGGGGTTTTCCCCACTCTCCGTGGGACGAGGAGAATAAGATCGAGGTGCCAAGAGACTTTGATGGATTTATTCCCACCTCGCCCCTAGACGCCCAGGCTCTTCCATCTTACTCCTGTGGCGTCTCCCCCTTACACCCTTCATCTGTGCGCCTTCTCGGAGTTCTACCTACCCCCCTTTATTCATTCTTTATTCTCCGTTTCTCTTCCCTTCTTCCCACAACTACGTCTCTCCTTCCTCCGTTGGCGACATACGCTCTTCGTTCCCTCACCCCGTTACCTAGATACCGTAATAACTACCCATTTCCAGGAAATATCTACCGCTTTCGCCCTCTTGAAATTTCAGTACCTATTAGGTAATCCGCATTATAAAATTTGGCACGGAGCAAAAACATTACCCTATGATCCAATTAATGACCAAAAAATGTCATTGACAAAATAATTTACAAAAAATCCAATGCAAGGTGGCTAGGGTGTAGGAATTATTTATTTTGAATCAAACTACGAGGAGCTAGGAATCAACTAAATCACTGCCCATTTATCATTTATTATTTTCAAATAATAAATAGTCACCGCTGGAATAAGTTAAGGAAAATACACCTAATTTTGCAAAAATTGCTAATTATTTTGTTACTTGGATTAGTGAACCTGAGCAAAAATTATCATTAGACCAGGAATCAGAGTGATACTATTGGGTAGACAACCGTCGTATTTGATACGGTCATTATTAACTGTCATTACTTAACGATAATAATAATACTGCTACTATGAGACTAAAATTTGATGCAAGCTTAAACCTTTCCACCCATTTTAATAGCTATTTCATGCGCACCCAACTCGCTGTCACTATTCCTATAGAGATTAAATTAAATAGATAAATTTCCCTTTGGTTAATTTTTAAAATATATCTATGCATGCTCCAGATCTTAGATCGTACCAAATCTTCTTCCCAAATTTCAAATAAGTTTACACTTAGCATGAATGGACCTGAGATTTTTTTCACAGAAACGGGAAGTGGCCGAGATTATAAACGCACCTGAGCATTCAGAGTGGTGCAGAAAGTCATTGACTCGAGCGAGGTTTGCGACGGGAGAGGTTAAAGTTGCAGGGGAAGTGGGGAGGCGAATTCCCTCGATGGAAATGCAGATGGATGTCACCGGGCGACCTTAAAAGCATTTTTCGTCAAAGGCGATTAACCGTCACCGAGGAAACGAAAATTGGAGGAGAAGGAAGCCAAGGGAGTAGAGTGGAATCGAGCGGGGGGAGGGGAGAAGACAGGAGGTGGGGACCAACCATGGCGAGGAGAGATGGGAGTGAAATCGGGAACACTTTTAGGAAGAATGGGGCAGCGGTGGAAGGAGAATAATCTTGTTCCGGGAAGAAAATAGTGTATGATATGAATTGTAGGATAAATAGAAGACAAATTCACAATTGCCATAAAGGCAGGCACATTATTAGCAAACGATTCTATGCACTGAATTCCTAAGATAGCAGTCCGACATTATAGGCTCCATGAAAAACTAAGCAATATATCTATTTGCGTTATCTGATAACATCTAAATTAATTACACTATTCTAAGTTTTTACATTTACTTCTAAGTTTTTACTTTTTTCCGAAGCTATCACAGACATCATTTTATCTGTTTTCCGGATTTATTATATGTAGTACCTAAAGCCCCTCACTAATCCTCAGTAGGAACGTCCACAGTTATTCGAATGCATAAGGAAACAAATTAGAGATTACAACCTATATTCACTGGTGCAGTTAAGGAATTTATTTTGGAAGAATAAATCTAAGAGTTAATCGTAACACAAGCAATATCTCTACGAGAATGTTGACTGATTGGAAACAAAATGTACTTGAATGGTCATCGAGGACTTACTAGGTAGGTACTCACAATTACGTGTGCAAGTGTTCACTGACGTAAAACTTAAAATACCTATACTGAGAAAAGACTACATTTAGGGGTAGCAAAATCTTAGTCTTTGAGGTACCCAAAGACATGGAGTGTTTTGATTATTAAAAAAAACAAATTCTTCTCCTCAATGCATTGATTTTACCGGAAATTTGAAGGAAAGTAATTCTCCCAAAAACTCTATACGTTGATGTCACGTATAAAACTATAAATAACTGAGAATGTTTAAAGATGGATCAGGAAATTTAGCGATGGCATAATTAAGTCATGCAGTTTATCGATTTTAAATAATTTATAATTCGAATTTAATCGATTGGGGATTTGAATTTACAGCTATGGTAAAGCTCCATTTGAAAAGATTTGCATCTCGACTAAACTTCACACTCGACTATTTACGAATTCTTCATTCCGAAACTCGTCAACCCGTAGGAACGCAATTGACAGTTTGTTACATTAGAGAGCTGAAAGTAAAAACATCGAATAGCCTTAATCAACAAAAAGGTCGCAAACTTCGCACCAATGAAGAGGGTAATAAAGACGATCATCACGGATAGAAGAGGGGATGATATAGGAATATCAGAGCAACGGTGGGGGATGGGTCTCGTGAGAGTAGTGGAAGGAGATCAGAGCCTGGAAGACAGAGAGACGAAAAAAGAAATTGTTTAGCTGGGCGAAGGGTCAGGTGAACGCGTTAGCTCATTCCTGATGAATGGCGCCGAGTGAAGGAGGGGAGACATTTATTACATTTGTGGGATCGGAACCCACGAATGCTGGACGGAGATCGACTTCTGGAAGTGCGACGGAAAATGTGATGGGATGAGAGAGAACATGGTCCACGCACAATGGGTAGACTTAAGGTGAAAAAAAGTATCGTAAAGTCTTTTCCTTCAGCTGTAGCCCGTTCTGATGAGCAAAGTTACCATTTCCAAGCCTCTCTAGGTTGTCAAGAAATAAAAAATGTAAATTATGTTAATTTCTGTAGATGGAAAAAGTATTTTTTTTATGCTTATCGTTTTCATCTAATTATAACAGAGGAAATTTTTGATGGAAGGTTGTGTAGGGATGTCATTCCACCCGCTCCAGAACTTCGGAGCGGAAAGTATTCTGCACTTAGGGTTGACCAACGTTCTAATCATGGAGACCGATCCTGAGAACATTCAAATTGAATGAGTGTGATACGGACACACGGAGTCATTGCACATGTCAAACTTGCACGGTTACATAAAAAGCAGGCATTAGAGCACAAGTTTCGCTATAACTGGGTCAAATGTCATTTTCCAAACGTAAAATTCGGTATCACAACTTGACGAAGTAATAGATGCAGCCACTCAGACGACCTTTAAATGGCAATATAAGGCATTTTAAGAGCAAATATTGGCATAAATATGGTTAGATATGGAAGAAATTCTAGTAATGGTTTTCAATACGTCTCCATGTTATCCGTACCTTGCCAATTTGATCGGGGTAAGGTCCTGCTTTCTTCTTATAAGCAAACATTCAGACCGTACGCGTTCCGTATACAATTGGGTTTATTTCTCCTCCGATACTTCAGAATTGAAAAATGCCGTTTTTACAACGCATATGGCAAACACAGCTCCCTGTTCGACTAGATTTATGTCATCACATTATCCACTATCCATATTTGCTCAATCACCGTTGGATCTATACAACATGATTTCATTAACTAATATTTCCAAGAATGATTACTTCCTCAGTTTTCGATCATTTTCCACACGTAATATGCTTAAATAGCTGCCTGTTTGAGGTTATAGTAGCATATGAGCTCAGTTACTATTATCCAGTTTTCGTCGGAATGCTTCAATCACTTTCGCGAAATTTTATTTAATTTAAAATTTTATTTTATTTAATACATACGATAATTTGATTGAAAGGTACCACCTCAGTACATTTTCTATACTAGAATAGAGCATGCTCCTATTAAAAAAATAATTTTCATAAACTTTAATCAGTGAAACCAAAACAAAGGAGAGAAATAAAAGAATACGTACTTGTTAAGATTCTTAAAAATTGGCTTAATACCTTGATGAGTAATACAGATAATTGAATCTATGGTCAGAGATAGCATAATTTGTTAGGGAATCTAACTACATTCATCTCATACTAACGTAACATTAATAAAACATTTGTAGAAGTCTCCTGGATAAGATAGTGTCAGTAAAGTAAATTATTATTAAGGGTATTATTACTCATTGCAAACTCAATCAAAATAATTTTAAAGGAAATGCGAGAGGTAAGGCAAAAGCTAAAGATATAGTTTACCTATACTTAGCTTAAAGTTTACCTAACTTCTATGCGGCTAGGTCCATAGAATTACAGCAAGTTTCGAGAGAATTTAATTCCACAATAGCCCTCAGAACCCAAATATATACGTAATTATAAAGATTACACTTAAATGCATGGTGGAAACTTTAGACAAGCATGAAAACGCGTAATTACAAAACTAAATAGTCATAAATCCACTAGTATACAATATTACTCAGAACCAAATTGATATTCTTCGTAAGACTAGTCAGCCTCTTAAAATGTCTTTCGCTAACAGAGAACGGAGGAATACGTCTCTCCAAAGGTAGTTCGTTTTTACTTCTTACATAATTTATGCTTTATATTTTTATATTGCCAGCTCGAATTTGTGCTCATGTCGGGTAATTCTGCGGAAAAAAATGACCGCTTAGGAGGCGATGATACTCCGATATACGCCATCCAATATTTCTTTGTCCTTGCGTTCCCTCTCGAAATGGAACAGCGAGAGGCCATAAGAAACGGAAATTGAGAAAGGCTATCACGAAGAAAAATAGTTTTCATCCCGGGCATAAAACACGCATAAACACCAGCATCCCCGGAGTAAAGCACACACTTGGAATGACATTTCCTCTCTCGCCACATAAGGCAAAACCTTCAACGCACCCGTGCGACGGGGCATGCGCCACGGAGAAGGCACTGGCGGAAGCGACCATTCGAGGCGTCGGGGGGAGTGAGGGAAAAGATGCGAACAGTTCTTTTGTGTGAATAAGATGGCCACCGCTTGGATAACCACGAAGAAAGGGACAGACAGGAAGGAGCGGGAGGCGGTGGGGGTAAGGGATGGTTTGACGGGGGAGGAGACGTGATGGGAAAGGCAGTAAAGAGCGCAAGAAGAGGAGGGAAAATAAAGAGATCGGCGAAGGAAAGGATGGGTGCTTGATGTGGAACTCAGGGAGGACGCCCAGGATTTTTGCATGCCGTGTTTATGACTATCAACACGCGTCCTTAACGCCACTCGCGGGCCGACTAGAGGGCGAGAGAGAAGGAGAGGGTCGGTACGAGGAATTGGAATAAGGAAAACCGGAGGATAAATCAACGGAGACGGCCGGGTGATAAAAAAACCATTCCGGCGAAACCGCGGACGAAAAGAATTAGGGTCGGAATAAAAGAGGCTGAAAACGGTAAATGGACGGGGAGATGAGGGGATACTTGGACCCGAAGGAGGTGGAGTTGAAAAAAAAATACATTTTTCCCCCCACCCAAACACACAAACTCTTTCCCGTGCTCTCGGAAACACCACCATTCCTTCCCACGGTCGAAATCTCACCTCCGCCTCCTCGCTCGACTCCGCCATCCCCCGGTCCCATTCTCAATATCTCTCCTCCGCAGCCCACCCGCCTCTGCACCCTTCCTTTCGAGTGGGACGCATAAATCAGGACGGCGACAGCGTTTGCGAGACGCGGGGAGGAAAAGAGAAACACCGGGGGAGGGGCTCGCAGGGAGGAGGGTGCGGGAGTGTTGCCCTGGAGACAAAATGTCCGAAAGGAGATATTAGTATTGCCAAGGATTCAAATATCTGAGGAGAGAGGGTTATATCCTGAGAGGGAAGGGGATGTAGGCGCGGGACGCGGGTAGAGTGACTGCACCCCTCAACCAGACAGCGATATCTCAGCAGGGGTGGAAATGGGAAGAAAGGGGAAGAGGAAAAAATATGACAAAGTGCAGAAATCCCTCATGTGTCGACTTGAGGGAAGAGGATGGAGGTAAAGAAGGATCCATAAGGGAGGAAAGGGCATTCCTGGGGTGTGCGAGCGACGAATGGAGAAGGGAGGGTGTAAGAAGCTGCGGAGGGGTTGGGGCAACAACAAAGTCTCAGGATTTTTGAGGGGAAGGTGGTTGGTGAGGTGATATGGTGTTTCGGTGGTGAAACAAATAGTTTGCTTTAAATGCTAAGGGAGAAGATTGAGATGCTTAGCAAACAAGACTCACCCCTCTCTTCCCGGATATAATTTTCCTGGCAATACGATACGTACACTTTGCGAAATCCTTGAAGTTTCTTGCTTCGTCAAATTTTTGCTATATCACAAACAAACTTAGCAAAATGGATGTTATTGCCTTGAACAGCCACACAAATCTCATTGACGATTGGATATCTTTCAAACTACGTTAGAGAAAACTTATATATTCCTTGTAAAGTTCAGCCTTTTTAGAATGCTGAGAGTTGGTTGTGTCAAATTGATACTTAAAATTTACGTTTTAAAGGAGGCAATAACCACATTTATTTTAAAATATGAATTTAAAACATCATTTGAGTGATTCTGTGGCTGTTTCTATTTTTATAACAATTCAAAACATGTGCATACACTGCCACCAAGCTGGCTGTAAGACTTTTATAAATGTAAATTGGGCTGCTGAAAATTCAGACCATCAATCATGCTGTGGCAACCAATGTATTAAGTCTTACTGACCACCTAGTGATTTCCTAAATAATTTTACATTCTGTTTGCTAAAATTTCCATTCAAATATTTTTCCATTTACTCACTTTCCCTCTACTTCTTTGTATCATTCCTCAACCTTGGACCGTTGTCTTTCCTTTATTTCAACGCCAATTCAGCCCCTTATCCTTCATATCAGTCTTTTTTTCTCATCAGCATACATTTGATAGTTGGTCAATTTTCCGGCACGTCACACAGCAATTTTCAGCTTTTCAAAAAAGAAATGGATTTAGATGACACGCAAATATTCTGGTGTAGCAATAATCCTGCAAAAATAGAGAGAGGAGCCTGATTATAAAAAGGAACATTAACTTTTGTAACGTTTAACAATGCCACAAGTATAGCAGGTATGAGAATACTAACTTAACACGAATTATGAATTGAATATTTTCACTAAAACAGCGTATTACAATTGTGGATCATATTTAGATAAATATGAAATTAACTATTTCATTGAAAATTAAGTAATAAGTTTAAACTCACTGCATTACCAATAATTGCGTTGTTTTTTATATAATTTGGGCACAAATTGTGCAAAATCTCTTCCAAAAACGAATGATCTCTCTCGGCATTTTTGGATAAAATAATTTTCCCTATATATCTTGTTATTTGCTTTTCATTTTTTATGGATAAATGTGTCCAGTACACGAGAGCGAGGAAAATGGCATGATTTAAACTGGTCTAACCTTTGGATCAGACTACATTCATGGATGTCTACTCGCACGAAAGTCAAAGATGTGCTTGGAGGCTTCGGCAACAAAGTACGGGGTGAATGAGCGCCGAGAGCAGCTCGCAAAACTGCTCTCTCTTTGAAGTAGCCACAAAACATCTCCACCATCGAGAACCAAAGGGTAACTCGAGGGGATATATATGAGAGAGGGTATCAGGGACAGAGGAGGGAAAAAAGAGGATAGAGGACGACCCAAAGAACGAACACAAATAATCGACTGGCAAGATAAGAACAATCTCCTCATCCGCCTGGGCGCTCTCACCCTACTGCTCACGCCCGGTGAACAAACAGCAAGGGAAGAGGAAAAAACTCAAGTCTCCTTCTCCCTCCTTCCTCGCTGCTCCCATGAGTTGCAAAAAGATGATGGGGAGACGGTCCGAGAGGAAACACGAGTGGGCAGACGTGGAGGGTGGGAGGGCTTTTCAGAGGGAGACTACTCGAGCTCCGAGGGATCCAGCCAAAGGAATAATGCAAGGTCTCCCCGTACACCCTCCCTCTTTCTCTCGCAAAAGGGACCTTATCCGTCTCATCCAATCTCTCGGACCATCGGCTCTCTCATTCTCTCTCTCTCCCTCTTCATCACTAATGCCCGAGAGACTGAGAAGGGGTGTCCCTTGTCTCCACATCTCGGGCCAACCAACCGCTTTTGCCACTCACCCACGCCCCCTCCCTTACTAGCTCTACTCTCTGCCCTGCCCTCCGGGGAGGAATGGACGGGGGTGTTAGCGGAAACCACCCACCCATTTTACACATCTGCCCCGCAAATCACACACACACACACATCCATCGCGCCCAGACCAATGTCCATCATCAACGTCGGAGGCAGCGCCATTCTGCACCCTCTGCCCCCCCCCCCCCCCAGACTGCTGCAGGACTATCCTCTCTCCGTCCCTCCTTTCCCTAATCCTTTAATACGTTGACCTCTTCCTCCTCCTACTCCACACCCCCATTCTCCCTGGCTCCAGCGACGTAACTCTTCCACATTCCTCCCTACCCACTGCCATTACCCCTTCCTCCCTCCGATCCGCTTACTCCACCCTCGATCACTCACTCCTACTTTCCCTCCACACATCACGCCATCCCCCGATCCTCCTCCTACTCACCCCGTCGTCTTTTCCGCCCTTTAAACCTCTCCATCACCTCATCCCACCCGATCCGCTTCCAATCGCAATTAAACATGGCCACTAATTAATGGCTGACATCTGAACCCGGGACTAGTCCCCCACCTTCTCCCTCCCAGAATCGAGCCCCTGGCTTTGGCACTCCTTTCCACCCTGTCCTCCCCGTCACACCCCCTTCCCAAACCAACCCAACATCCCCAAACTCTCTTTCTCCCTAAACCCCTCCGGCCCCGCCACACCGACTGCGACCCTTTTCACCCCCGCCCCAGGTCTGTTTCCCACCCTTCTGCCTTCAGCCTCCCCGCTTTCCCTCGCCATTGGCCAGAGACATCGGACGCTCAATCCCTTCCATCCCGCCCCAACCCCGGCAACGGTCCAGCCACACCCTCTGCCCCACACTCCCTTCAAGCCGTCTTCCATCCATCCTCGCTATGTCCCTCCCACCAACTTCCTCTCCGGCTCAGGAACCCTTTCCTCTGCCGCTCACCCGCGCAGACCCTCCGGCCGTTTACGCCCAGCAACTACTCACTATTCACCCCCTCCGTCCACCCCTTCACCCTCAACCCTCCGAAGCCCCGTGGCGGTTAACGCGGGCGTGGGGAGGACGGAGAAAGGGGGGGGGGGGGGAAGACGGGGTGATCATTCCTCAAGCTGCTGCCCTGAGCATTGTTTCCCTCTAAAGGGGTACACACGCGGTGACCAATGTTAAGCCTTCGTCGTGATTTAAATCCCGGCGGATGGTGGATATAGGTAGGAAGTTGGGGGACCGTGGAATTATGCAGATCAGCCCTCCGACGTAGTGTTCACTCATTCGTTCTGTAACCGGCAAACCGTGAAGTGAAACAATGGGACGCAGGGATGTTTTTTTTCGGGAGCTACCGTTTTAATCCCTCGGCCTGAGGTACTCCGCAAATACTCCATTTGAGAGTGCAGTGGAGCTCCGATGAATGGCACTCTGTTTAGACCGCTGAATCACACGGGATCGCGAACCGTTTCCTCTCAGACGACTCTAATCGCAAGAGTGTAGGTTGCGAAATAAAAGGAAACCTGTGACATAAAACAATAACCCCAAGTCAAAGCACTTGCATTTGATGAAAGCTATTTCCAAGTAATTTCCCAGGCACGAATAATTATATTTCTCTAATCATTTGAAATTACGTGCTAACCACAGATAACCTAAATTGTCCTTAACATGCATTTGCATGAGATGCAGAAATGTTACATACCCTTTACATTGAACTATTTTGAAACAGTTACAGATAACAAGCCACATATCTGACCCAGGATAACAGACATATATTTCCATTTTTTGTCTGAAAATTTTTTAAAAAATCACATATCTGAGTAGAATTTTTTGAGCTAAAATACTACTTGCTGCGATTTCAAGGCGTTATTAATGCCTCGGTCAAAACTACGGTGACTTGCCATTTCTCAAACTTTGCCATAAAATTCTAGTCATGGAAGAAATATGCCGACAATTACCGTCGCATATCGCACAAGGACACACGATAGCATATCGACGGTCCAAATATACCATTGTGGACAAAACTCTGCTGTGTTTTCTGGTTTTTCTCACATGTCTGCTGACATTTATTTATTTGCAAATCCCATGCTCCTTTAGCCATTCCCGCTTCCTCAATGGCCTCGTTAAGTACGGAAAACGATGTGGGTTTGTCATGGCCACTCCCAGAAAAGAAAAACGAGAGGTTGGAGAGGAGAGCGATAGAGAGAATGAAAGGAAGCAAAAGGCCAAGAGGAGAGGGATCGCTTTTCCGTCTCCACGCCGTATTTCTGCGAAAAGTCGAGACTTTCAAAGTCTCTGTCGTTCGGGAGGCCAGAGCGAGATAGGACCCTCGCGTTCGTAAGGGCCGCGGCGCGGGAGGCACTCGTCGAAAGAGCAAAGACGACGTCGGGGAGGGAGTTCGGGACCGGGAGGTGGAAGAGGTGAGGGGGGTATAGCGTAGAGAGAAACACATAGGGACATAGGCATGCGATAAAAGGATCTCTTGCGTGAGCCTTGCCTGAGTCAGTTATAGCCATGGAGACCACGCCTCTCATGGGCGGCCCTGGAAACCGAGGGAGGACATCCCCTCCCTCGTCCATGTGCAGTGGAAGGCCCATAGAATCTACCCCCTTCGTCCTTACCCTCGTAAAATGCCCCGCTACTCTCACGCCCGACAGTCCGTGATTACCCCATTCCTCCTCTTCCATCTCTCCGTTCCACTTCCACTTCTTGTCATCTCTCCCCGTATTCCCCACTACCTTTTCTCTTACTCTCACTCTCCCTCCCTGTCTCTCGACCTTAAAAAACCTTAAACTTCCTCTTAAAAAACACTCCCGCCCCCTTTTCTGTCCCGCAATTTCCGCCCTCCATCGGCCTCCTCTCGACTCGAGGCTCGGCCTTCTTTGCACTATACGGCTATATATCGTGCGACCGCATTAAGGAAATATCTCCCGTCTTTCTCTTTTACCTTCTCCTTCCGCAACTCTCTCTCTCTCTCTTCACTCTTTCGTTACGTTTTGCTTCGTCCTTTGTATGTCCCTCTATTTCTCCCGTTTGGTCCCGCTGCCTGTATTCGCTCCTCCTGTCATGCTTTCTTCCACGGGTTATTCGCCACCCTTTCTTTCAAGCCATGTTTTTTATTCCCCGACTTCTCCATTTCCTCATATTTTTCTCATCTCTTCATTACCATTACCTCTCATACTACTCAGAAATTTCTTAAACCAAAGTTTCCAATGAATTTAAATGTCAATAAAGGAGTAGAAACCTTTATGAAAGATGAATACTAACTTTTAAATTCGGAATTTGTATTCCTTTCAAGTCACATTCAGAGAATTTCGAAGAGCATCAGACCATTCCACGGTATCCGAATTATTATACAATTGAAATTTGGTTGAAATGAGATTGTCTTTTGCTCAATTACTGGAAATTACTTTTAGTCAGTAAATTAAAAGTTCTCTGATAAATTTATTATAGCTACGTAAAAATCGATCAAGATACGGAATATCACTTTAGAAATCTACCATTTTGGAACTATGCGTATAGAAAACGGGCATAAAATCAGAAAAAAAATACTCTTTAACCACCAAGCAATATTTGATCCATGGTACTCGATATAGTTGGTATGGATCCTGATCAATCAATGAGCTCCTTTATCAAATTTCCCAAGTAACTGCCTAATTTAGGTACCTTGGTTTTTTCCCCTTCGGAATCTTTTTGCCCAAAGTGTGTAAATATCCATTACAAAGTGGCGATTCCGATGGGTAAACGAAGAGCAGTGACTCTATAGTGAACCATTTGTGGTTTTAGTGATGGCCGAAATGCATTACACAAGTAGTAACTAGAGGGGCATGTACCGAAATAGATTTCGAGCAGAATCATGAGTTGCCTGCAGAACGATGAAATTACCAGCTGCGAAGTACACCGCGAACGGCAAAAAATGACACGCACCACCGACCGTAAAGACCTGGCATTTTCATATTATTGGATGGAAATTTTCACCCCCTTACCATCCCACGCCCCTCCACTGCCCGTAGAGAAGGACGAGGGTCGAGAGCTGCGCAAAAACCTTCGAGCGTGCTGAGCGTGGGTGGTTTGAGAGTGGGCTCGGATGGGACGACCGGGCCGGGATTAACGTGGGCCGAGCAGGAGGGAGAGGAAGGACGAGGGTTGGATAAAGACACGGGGGCAAAGCGCGGGGCCATAAGGGATAGAGGGAGAGGGCCTCGAGGAGTAGAATGGGAAAATAAGGAAAAAAGATCGGTCGAAGTGAGGCGGGCGGGAGACGGCACAAGGAAGCGGGAGAGAGAACACAAGGGATAAGAGAAGAGGAAAAGCGAGAGAAAGAGAGAGAGAAGGAGAAAGAGGAAGAGCGAAATGAAAGCCACAGCTTATCCCGTGGAATTGCGAGGGTGGATGGCTGAGAGGGGAGGAGAGAAGGCGTGGATGGAAGGGGGCAATGGAAAGGATATAGCGGGCGCCCTCAGGAGAGGTTAAGTGCGGGAATGTTCGCTGAAGTAAAAGGTTAAGAGGCAGAGATGGAGAGAGAGGGAGTGAGTGAGAGGGGGGAGAGATATGTGGAGAAAATGGAATGAGGGAGAGGTAAGGTTTTAGTCGTCGGGGTCGCGTCGGGCGGGAAGGAGTGGTGGTGGGAAAGAATTTAGAGGGATAGGAGGGAGGTAGTCGAGAGCAGCCGCCGTGAGGGTCTTTCTCCTCCCGCCCCCTCGAAAACCCTCTTCCCAACCTCTGAACCCCTCATCGTCGCGGGGAGGCCATTGGGTAAAAGCGAATGGAAAAATGAGAGAGGACGATTGGATGTGGAGAGAGAAAGAGGAGTAGGTAAGGGGAGGAAATAGAAGTGGCTCGTACGTTTTAAAGCGAACGCTAAATATCTCGACGTGCATGCGCCAAGGTAAAGAAAGAAAAAAAAAGGTTTTAAGGGCCGGTTTGTTTTTCTCACTCTCTTTCTTTCTTTGCCTCTCTCTTCTTCACTCTGGCATTAGGCTGCTCTTAAAGGGTGTTCATTCTTTCATTTCCTTTTTTTCTTTATTTCGGCGGTCGGCAATTTTCTGAGTCCATTAAGCGAGCTCATAATTATTTTAAAATCTTTCATGACATATGGAATGTTTTAGTCGCACTCTTTTGCTGATAGTAAGGTGGTAATTAAGAATTATTTACGCGACTTGGGAGCCTGGTCCGGTTGATTTACACGCAAGCGACGGCAGTGAGGGTTGAAATTGGGTAAGGGTATTGTGGTTTCCAGATAATTGCAAATTAAATTTAGTTTTTCATAAAACCACAGTAACATATTATTTTTTGCTTTAAGATTTTTAAAATAGAATACTAAAATTTTCGTGCTCTGCAATGCTTAGCTAAAATTTATTTCATTCAAATAGGATTGTTTTTGCGTTGTCAATTCATTGTATACACCGAGAAAAATATTTATTAACATTGGCATAGCATTAATACTCTTGTAGAGAATTTTATGAAGCATTTGGCATTAAACAACAGCAATTTGAACTGCATTTTGTGGGGTAAAAGAGTGTTCGACTCGAAGATTATTAAGGTGAAAATCCCACCGTTTTATGGTTTCTTTCTAAATTACGCTAAAAATCGAATCGTTCATTGTTTACTCAACTCTCACTGCATAATGAAAAAGAATAAGTGGAGATGAATAGCATGGAATTAGATCTAATGTATTCTGAATATAAAGGCGACGCCGAAAATTCAAATGCAGGGGTAATTCTAAGACGAAAATACACAGAGCTGTTTGCGAACACGTAACTCTTGTTTTGTCAAAGTTTTGCATTGAGAAATTTCCGCTGGCCAAGACTACGCCATGAGTGATGCTACTTTCATATTTTCAAGTAGACATGAAGAGGACCAATCTTGACGTTAAATCTGTGCTAAGTATTTTTAATGGTAGAAATTGTAAGAATGTCCTTAAGACGGAAAATAAGAATTTCTACCATAAAGATTACTATACGCTGCTGATAGGCCACAAAGACAAGGATATTTGTTTCCCATTCTCATTTTTTAGGAATGTTTTCATAAATTCTATCTACTAATTATTCCTTCATCTCTGAGTCCATGGCCTAGTTGGTTTAACTATTAATACATGCATCAAGTATCTTTTGACAATAGTGCATCACTTAAACATTCGCAAAAATAACTACACCTATTTCCATCCAAACTTTCATACAAATCTGCCATATTTTAATTCAAAAACAACTAAATAATGTACAGAATAACAAACCAAAGCTATTTTTCTAAGACTAACTGATTTTCATAGAGGTGGAATACAGGTTATCCAGAAATCACCATTGAGATAATCAAATATCACGCTACGGCAACAGCCTTAAACATTGCTCTGGGAACATATAATGTCCTGCGGAATGTCAACTTTTGACATTCTTCCAACAAATCAGCATCTAATCAGCCAATACCGACAAAAATGAAAGGAATTATATTAAGGAAATTAATGGAACAAAAAAACCACCCCCTTTTTGGCAGGATGGGAACGCACCAACACATTGGACTTCCTCCCTGCCTCCAACTGTGGTTTTCCACCCGCGATATTTGATGAAAATGGAAACGAATCCTTCTCCATGGGATGAGTTTGAAGATCTGGAAGAGTGGAGGGGGGATGGACGCTGAGGTGGTGGGGAAGGGGTGTCGGGAGAAAGGGGAGACGACGATGATATTTTTAAAGTGATGGCCGCCTCAGCCACCCGGATGACTCGAATCGAAACCGAGATGAAAAGGAAAGAGGGAGCGGAGATGTGGAACAGGGAGAGAGAGTGGGGGAGGAAGCGACGGGAGGGCCGGCGGAGAGGGGTTGAGAGGAAGTCGGCCGATTAATTACAGACGGCGAAACAAAAGACGAAGGGGGGAGGGGATCGGCGAGCAGAACGGGAGGGACGGCGAAAGATCTTTTTCGGGGAGGGGGAGGGAAGAGGCGGGGTTGAGAGGAGGAGGGTGAAAAAGGCAGGAATTTTGGGGATGGGCGGGGATGTTTTATAAGGACTCAGATGACGCTGTCCTCTCGTCTCGGGTCGACCGGGTCGGAGAAAGAAATGCCAAGCCTCCCTGAAGAGGCGGGCTGGGGAAGGGGGGGCCAGGGGCTAGGCTGAGGAATAATAAGGAAAAGGTTGGGGCGAATACGAGGAGGTCTGGGGGAGCGACGGAAAATTAGTTGGAGTAGGAAGGGAAGTGGGGAGTGGTGAAGAGGAGGTGAGGACACGAGAGAGGCGAGGTTGTAAGGGGGAAGAGATTTATATTGTGGAATGGGAGAATTATTCGGGCTCGTACTGGATAAAATAACACGGAAAATAGGTGTAGGGTATAAAAAATCGGAAAATAGTTTGAATAGAGGACTATTACTTATGCATACCTAGTAAATCTTACACGTGTAAAGTCTATTTTCAATAAGTCAAGCAAATGTTACTCTTAGGTAACATATGAATCAAAAGGTCATGAGCAATATTGTGAACAAAAGCCTAGACTGTATATCCAATACCCTACACATGGTGTTTCATGAGATGTTCTTGACCTGTAAAAATAATATATACGACAATCATTGCCTTTCGTGAGAACACAAACTCATTAGTGGTGAGAGTCGCATTCCAACTTGAAAATTAACCATTTTCTTACGTGCACAAATTCTGGGACAACGCGTACAGGCAACGTAAGGATGGAGCAGTCGAGTTTCTTTTCTCAAGACAAAACATTCACTCTAATGTAATTTTTTAAGGATGGAAGAAATTGTCCCTTATTTAGAGATGCATAATATGCAAGTACAGAATAACAAGTTAGTAAAATGACATTGTATGTAAAATGACACTCTCCGATTAATAAATATTCAATCTAGTGCTGGTGCCAGCATTATGCCACTGCTTTCTCCAAAATATTTGGTACCTACAAAACTATACATCCTGAGCAAGTATATTATATGATGATAGCAGGTAATATATGACATTTCTAAGGATACGAAAAATTTGTTCTACCTTAAGAATAATATGTTTCAGTACTACATTACGAGCGAACTGATTTGGAAACCTCTCTTGGAATGTTTACAATATGTCCAACCTAATAAAGGCCTTTTCAGTCAATCAGCATTAAAAATGCTGTTTGAAATGTATAAGACTTAATACATTATAAATCCTATTGAAATAATATATTATCACCAAACTACTGTATTATGGCATTAAATAATCGTTGTTTCTTAATTATTGAAGGAAATATAGCTGGAAGCTACAAGATCATTTCCCAAAGAATCGATGTCTTATAAGCAGCAAGTGCTCGTTACTCGGAATGAAAATACGTTAGGGAAAACGTTCACTCCATGAAGTCACCGGAAATGACTGCATATACCACAAATAACAAGGTACCCGACGAAGTTCACGCTGGCAAAGCATTATTAGGAAAAACATTTTTCTAAAATGCAATCTAATTCCTTTGATTTCAATTCAGCTCAAAATATATCAATGACGATCGTCCATTATTAAACTTTATGATGTAAACTTACTTGTTTCCCAAAGAAGGCTAGGTATTTAATATTATGGTTTTTATTATGAAACTGAATTTGGATTTAATAAAGCGGTTAAAAAATGGCTCATGAGCAATGAGAAAGTTGAGTTTTTGCTCAAAAAGGTTATATAAAAATGTTAATAAATGATGTCAACTTGTACCTACATAGGGTTATTATGTCTTAGTATGATCTCATACATACATAATCATATCCTGAATATGAATGCACAAAAATTGTCTCTTTTATCAATTTTTTCATCATCAACTGCAGAAGCAGCATTAGCACCTTGCCTGCCCGTCTTAAATTAATTATAATGGTAACCCCTATGCAGGTATTGGTCCTTTCGGGTACCTATATTCCATTCATTTGTATAAATTGTCGAAGATATTATTGTTTTAATGGAATAACATGCATTATTATTATATTACTGTTATGTTAGTTATAATACCAGCAAAGAAATCAATATCCTGCGGAAACACACCGACATACACATCCGTTTTCAAGCGTTTGTCAAGGAATCTCGAAACTTAGGTATATTTCCTCGCAAGAAATGATTTGAAAAATTTAATCAGTACCTTTACCACACTAAAAGGTAAGCTCAGGATATTTAAATAGCAGATTTTAAATCAACACTACATATATCTTGTATCTATTCGACGCCCATCATATTGAGAAGGATTGAGGAACCACAAAAATGCACCATTTTGTCCCTTGGCTGTTTTCCTCTCGATTTAGATGGAGACCTACGGCGCAGCCCACACAGCTCCCAAGCTTATTGACCCCAAGCCGTTGCGCGATCGTCCGTCCACCTTCCCTCGCGAGGCGCACAAAATCATTTCCCTCTGGCTCTCACAAAGGACTCTCTCTCCCCCCTGCCTCCTCCGAAGGGAGGGGGAAACAGAGAGGAGGGGATGTCGCGTGGTTTCCAGGCCAACCGAAGGGTCAAAGAAAGGCATGCAGCCGACCCAACTTCCCATATACTCTCCCCACTGTCACCACTCCTCCTCCCCCATCTGCCCACCTTAGCGCTCTTACCCGCCCCAACAATCAAATATCCCGTCCTCCCTCCCTCCTTCCACACTCAAACCCCATTGCTCCCCATTTGCTTCATGGCATTCTCAATCCTACTCGTTTGTGTGTGTGTGCGACCTCACCTATTCTGTTCCTTTGCCCCCCCTCAATCTCCTTCACCGCGCTTCTACGTGATTCCTCCCTATTCTGTCTCTCGCTTCACACTCAAGGTCCTCTCATTCTTATTCCCCGATGCGACGACACCGAAACTCATTGTCAACCGGCAATGATGCTCGCAGCCGCGTTAGAGAGTCCATTCCGTCGGAGGCCAGGTTGACAAGAGGCTGAAGGTGGATATGAGCTTGTGTGGGACTCGAATTGGACTGGTGCGGACTGAGACCGTGGGGTCACAATGCGGACTGAGCGCGCGACGCAGCCAGCCGCAGGGGCACGACGACAGAGCGTTTCCGGTCACGTGATGCGTCACAACACAAGCGTCGAGGAGAAAGCGTTATTCTCATTAATTTTTGTTCTAGGTAAGATCGGGTAAGAATTTGCAGTGGTGGTGAACAAAAGTTACAAAATTTCAACCTTTACCATAAGTAAAGGTTAAATTTTTTAACTTTTGTTCACCGCGAATAGATGGCCTAATATTGACACCGGAAACTCGAGAAAGAGAAATTTGCTTTAGATTCAAAGGCAGTCACAGAATTTTGACGCTAGACATAGACGATACCCTAGAGTACAAAATTATTCTGAATTTTTTTACTAAAAGGAAACAAGAAAAAGTAAAAAAAAATTCTACAACGCGTATACTTAAGGTGGAAGTGAGAACCTGCATAAAAAGTAGGTATGAAAAGGAACATTTGGCATTCTACTGTCATAATGCATCCCAAAGAACTTCTATAATTCATGATAAAATCTATTTGAATCAGTGAGTTTAAGCTGAAACATATTTCATCGGTAAAAATGGGTTAACTTCAACTAACGTTTGCGTATTCACTATTTTCATAAGTAAAAATTGAAACAACTATTACTCCTGCAAACGACAAAGTCATTCGACAAGAAAATGTTACCTATCAGCCGTTTAGAGCAACGAATATTTACATGTATTGACCTTAAGGTCTGATTTTATAACGTCTTTCTAATAATGAGAGCGAATGCCAATTCCGCTCCACCCTTTCATTTTCCTTGGCCATCTACGCACGTCTACTTCAGATCTGAGGCGCTGAGGGTGGGAATCAAACCACAAATTATGGTTAAAAATGACATATGTACGAATTAAGTTCCACAAAACAAAAAACACCACCAACTATGAAAATAACCCATAGTAATAACATGTCCAACGGACAATGCTAAAATCATCCCTTTTTCTTTCAAATAGAATATCCCTAGTTTTATTCAGAGTGCCCCGCATGATGTTTGTCCTCCGATCAAATAACAGCCTTCTAATACAATGATAGGGAAGGCTTTCTGCAAAATGAGGTTGGCACAGCGTAGACGTTAAGGATAAAGGTGATTAAAAGTGCACCCACACCCCAATTAGAGGAAGAAAACATTTAGGGTGAGTAGGGTATTTCAGCGAAAATGAAGATGGTGAGTGGGCGCCTGTTTCCCCGTCCCTGAAATACTATGCACTTATTTCACTTGGCTGGCGATATTCAACCCCTCGGAGTTAGGTTTCGCGCTGAAAACTACAGCAGGGTAATCAGAGTGGAAAAGGCATAAGGGAAAATGCATTCCCAGGACAAAAAATTAAAAAGCAGCCTACATTCTAATCTGGCGTAAGTAATGAAACATTACCTTCTTGAGAAAAGACTGCCATCACCATTCCCTCGCACCCCCAACAACCTAACTGAATGTGCATTTCAGACGTATTAGTGAAGAGAGTATTTTAAAATGATGCCGATCATAAAAAGTGCATGAAAAACCACTACTGAAAAAGGAATTAAATATCAAAGTGTATTTTTAAATACACTCGGGCAGTAAAAACATTGAAAGTATTATTTAAATGATGCCGAACATACAGAATACTGAAATTAAATTCAGTTTGAAATATATGTAAAATATTATTTAATATATAGTAAATTATTCACAATGGGGCATAATGTATTCATTATTTCCTAACTTATGACATAGGTACATCAGGAGTGAAGAAGTTATTCATTTTTCACAAAACTATCTGTGACACGTACATTGTGCTATGCACTGACTCAGGTGATTTTAATTATTTACATCGAGAGAGCCATCAATGAAATCAAAGGAAGTCTTCTGTTGTGGAGAAAAAGTACGCATGCCGGTATTCGCTGATGGCATAGAACTCATAGCAGAGACACAGCGGGATCTGAATAAGATTCTTACAACCATGGGAAGCACAATCGCCAGATATCATAAGAAGAAGACTAAGATATTGATATGCAGCAGGAAAGAAGAGGCCAAAACTAACGTTCAACTATGACAACAAAAACTTGAGGAGGTGGAAGAGTTCTGTTACCTGGGAAACCGAGTAACCAACAATCTAGAAATAAATAGTCAGTAGAATATCCCGGGCAAAGAGGGCATTCTATCAAAAGAATGAATCTACTTACAGCTGGAAATACAAGCTTAGAAGTAAGTAAACAATTCATAAGAATATACACCTGGAGTACGTTTTTTTACGGCACGGTAGTTATATATGGACGATCACAGCTGCGGAGAAGAAAAGGGTGGAAGCGTTCGGATTGTGGCGCTACAGAATAATAATGAAGATAAAATGGATCGACCGAGAGAAAAACGATAAAGTCCCAAGAAGGGTGGGACAAAAGAGAAGTCTACTGAGAACTCTAAAAAGAAGACGGAACAAATTAATCGGCCATATCCTAAGACACGATGGCCTTGATGAAGACAATCGTCGAGGGAAAAGTGAACGAAAAGAATGGAAAAGGCTGGCATCGTATGAGTTATATAGAACAGGTTTTGAAGAATGCAGCAGAGAGGAGTTACGTCAATGTGAAGAGATTAGTCGATAGATGAATTCAGTGGAGATGTGCGTCAAACCAATCCCAGGACTGCTAACTACTGATGATGATGAAATAGAGGGCCAAATATTTTTCAAATGATTTATTTCAATACTAGGTCAGTATTCCTATTATTATCTTATTAATTTCCAATGCTTCTAGCATAACTTTCCAGTTCAAGAGCTAACTGTAGTCTTATATCACACATGTGGCTCAACTAGGAAGAAAATTTTTTCATTAATGAAAAAAAAACAGTTCGGGTAAGAAAGTGTTGTACGGCGTCACCTGAGATTATTTCTGATATGATATATGGATACCCTGAAGCTGCGGATAAAAACACAATTCTAAGCTGAAGTGTTTAAAAACTTGTCATAATTACGGATCGAACAGAACTCTTGGCACTTACATGCGGATCGGAGAGATATGTAATTGTCAGAGGGACGCAATTCATTTGGGTGGCAAAAATACCCTAGTCTCGGAATAAATCGACAAACGTATTTCAGATGTCTCTCTGAGACACGATATGACTTGTACCCTCTCTGACACGGTTGTAGTATGCAGGGAGGGGTGATTAACTCATAGTCAATGGACACAAAAAAAGCGAGAGGAGCGATGCAACAGCGCGAGGGACATGAAGGGAAAGATGTTGAGCACTGAGAGATAAGGAGGGGGAATCGGTACCCTTCCAGCCAGTACAGAGGCAATAGCAGGGTGACACTCTCATGCGAGTACACACGTGCCATAGATGGTAATTAACTAATCCAACGAATGACGATAGGGGTGAAATGATGGATGCTGAACTATTGGTCAAAATTAATTTTTAAGTTGAATCTCAAATGTGGTTACAGTCATGATGCGTTGCAGGCGTGAAACTAATTAATTATTTCAAAGTTTCTGTACTACAAAATAAAATTTTTCTGCCAAAATCTTCCCCAGTGAAAAAAGCGGCATAGGCGAGAGCATTTGCCTCTAATAAGCATTATTTGAAATAACTTCCACATAGGTATACTGGCTATTAGTTCAATTGATGTATTACATTAATTGATAAAAACATCGATGTACCGATATAGCCCAAAAAATGCCTTCTCAAGACGAAATACATCGAGATGGTCATAAAAAAAGAGTATTTTTAGACAACTTATTTTTAACTACAGTTAAATATTATTAATCAACGCCAAACGGAATTTCCCTATCTAACATATTTCAGACAAACTATTCAATCTAAATGTTGGAAATGCATACACTTATTTACTCTCATTAAAGTCGTTACGCCTGTTGTATAAAGTGCTCGTTCGTAACCTAATTTTCTTTCATGGCTTTTTTATCCTGTTTTTAAGCCTTCTAATTTTAATGTGACAGTGTCGGAAGAACAGCGCTGAGTGGATCACATTGGTGACCTCTAGCATGGAAACCTCTAGCATGGGCGTAAAAGATAAAGGTGAAGCAGGTTGCATTGAGATTTTAATATACAAGTAACTTTAAAATAAAAATGCAGGAATTCATGCGCTTGTAAAGTAAATTTAAAAAAGTAAAGATTATGAATGAACAAAATGTCTCACAAGAACACAATTCATAAGGTACTGGATAAAAGAATTATTAAACTTTATTGACTTTTAAAAAGAAATTATTTTACTGAACAGATATTTGCTGAATACTCATCCATTCAAAAATCTGATTTGCACAAGAAACGGGCTATATTTTCTTGTTCCTCCGTCTCTTCATAAGCTTGAGATAGAATTTTTATTCTAGTAACGAGTACTAAAATTAAGTGATTGAAACTTCTACTTTTGGTAGAGCTAAGAGGGTTTTTCAGTTTCAGAGAGGGCAATTTTTCAGCGGATTCACTAGCCTTGCTTCCATATCTTCCCATTGCAACTCAATGGCTATACTACACAGTAGTGGCTCTGTATTAATTTACGCCACTACAAAATTCTGGCGAGTACCGCGGGCATTCTACGAGCTTCCGACCCTCATATTAAAAAAAAAAAAGCGTAGACACTCGTTTGGACGTGATCGACAACAGTTTTTTTTCAGCGTATCCGTCCCGTAAATCAAACTGAAAAAATATAGTGCTGGAAGCGGGGAGCATGCTTTGATAAGCAGGAACCGAAGAGAAAAAATATTCTCGGTGAAGAAAAATATTATTTCCAGACCACCTCTTGGACCGCCAGCTCTCCATCCCTAATGGCCTCCGTACCCTGTGTGGAAAGTTTCGCGGCCACGAACCCCAGAATACGACCATTGTGTCCGCTTTATTCTCCCTCGCAGCCAGCGACACCAAACACACTCCTCTCGTCTTCCAAAACCTCTCTCCTTGCCCCCTCACCCCCATCGCCGCCCCCGAAGCAACCCTGAAAATTCACGCTCCCCCAAATCCCCTTCCATCCCCCCCTCCAGCCCCCTAAACACTCCCTTTATTAGAGCCTCTCTCGCACTCTTTCTCTCTCTTCCTCTCCCTCCCACCCTCTCACTAAGGATTTTTTCGCGAGAGAGACCCCCCCTCCCCTCAACCCCCCTACCCCCCCCCCCTAACCCCATCGCCCGTTTTTTTATATTCCCTCGCATTGGAAGGGGATATCTCTCGTCCGCGCCGAGTACTTCAAATCCCGCTGATCGCGTGAGTGCGGGGGTGAAGAGGGAAGGGAAGGCGGAAGGGACATGTAGTATGGAAGGGCGAGAGCGGCATAGTAGAGTCAGGGGGCGGTCGGGGGGGAGTGAGGGTGGGAAACGTGGGTATCGCCTCGATCGAGCCGCGTTGGTGAGTGGGATCGGTTGCGGGAGCGGGAGAGGGGCTGCCATCCAATTTGTGTGGCTCGCTCGCTATATCCAGACCTTACACTCCCTCCAACTCTCTCCCTCCCTCCCGCACTCGAATGAGGAGAGGCAGTCAAACACATACACTCCCAAGCACACGCACACAACATGGCGAATCGTTCGTTCCATCGATGTGAAAGCGAATGCAGACACGTACACATCCACACACTACAAACACGGAGAAAGAAACGACCCTTTTGCCCTCCGCAACCTCTCCCTCTCTCTACCCTATTCCACTGAGATCCTCCTGGTCGTATCTCTCACTCCACCCCTCCCATCCCTCCGATGCAGCGACCACACCTTACCTTCCTACACTCCTTAATTCCTCACTCCTTCTCAATCTACGCACATGCACTATTCCTGCATCACCAACTCCCGCATCTCTCTCTCTCTCTCCAGCCCCCATTCTCATCCTCAGATCACCTGTCAGAAGACATTCGTTTATCTTTTGGCTGTGGATTTACTTATTTCTGTGTCCACCTCTCAACTCTCTCTCCATCCCCTCGATGCCAACCTTGCGGCACCTGACTCTTGAAAAGAGAATTCTCTATCACAAACGAATATTTTCCTACGCACGTTCTCTCAACGTAGTAGGTATTAGTTATTTCCGGGAGGTAACCAGCAGCATTGGTCATTTTCCCCAATGTTGAACTCAAATTTCCTTCCCGTCCCTGAACTAGTCATCTACTCTTGTATTACGTTAATGATCACCCTCATGTGGTCCGCTTAAAGTATTAAACTAGTAAAAGAAAGGTTACAAAGTACAAATCAAGCTCTTTAATTTTGGGTAATTACATACCGAAGTTTGCCCAAAATACAGAATGAAAAATTAAAATATAGCATGTTATAGGAACATACGTTAAATAGCATCGAAAAACTTTATATTATTTTATTCTATGTATGTCTTATATATATATGACTTTTCAGAATAATGTGTGTACTGTCTTACTGTGCAATAAGTCTTTTTTCATTTTACTGGCAACTGAAGAACTGACAAACTAACTGTTCCCTATTTATCGCATTAATATGTATCTAACTGATACAATACTAATTCACTGAAAACCAGTTGACGCAAGAAGTCTGAGAACCTCATTTTTCCAATTTTTCGTCATTAAAAACCCCGAAGAGGAGTTATTGAAAATATGAAGGCACATTTTATTGAGCGTTATGTCATTACATTTTTTGTAAAATTAGCACTTTATGCATTCAATGGTCACTCCTAGTTTAATAAAGATATCCGATTCGAGGTATTTCCAATAGATTCGGTTATATATGAAACTGTGTAAAAACAATGTATTATTTATTATTTTCAAATAACATTTATAAATTAACGCTTTGTATTGTTCTCCCAAGCTGTACAAATACTTTTATTAGCTGATAAGCAATGTAAACATAGGGATTTGTCCAGAGTTTGCTGTTTCGTTTTCCAGTCACGGGAATTCATAGTGTTACATTTCAGTGAGTGACAATTTGAGTAAAATTAATAACTAAAGTGAGTGGTAAAAAGTAAATCTCATAGATATGAGTTTCTGGCGTCACTTTATAGAAGTACATTTTTGTAATGAAAAAACATTATTAACACTTTCATTCTTACAGATATGTATTTAGTATCTAACCTACATAAACTGAGGATTTTATATAAACCTAACCAAGGAGATCCCTTTTAATAGATTAAAAACAATTATCTAACAATCGTAAAATATTGCTGAAGAGACTGGGGTTTATCAAACGATTTGTAGGAACGTATTCAAATGGAAAATTAAAAAGAAATTTTACTTTGCTCTTGTAATGGCAAAACTGGATTGTGCCTCAAGCTATTAGGATCGAATTCAATTCAATTCTGAAACTGAATAAGATAGAAAGGAAAGCAGGGTGTTTTGTAACTTATACCTATGAACATGTCACTCGACTATTGAAAGAGCTTAGTTGGGATACCCAACAGACTAGAGGGTTGTTCTCAAGATGAAAGTTACTCGAAAAAATCATGTGACATAAATTCGAATCTGACACTACAGACATACATCTGACACCACATTCCATCAGAGGGTACAGAGGTGACAAATTCAGAGAGACCATCTGTCGGCACAGCAAAAATTCGCTTTTCCGATGCACAATATACGACTTCAACGCCAAAAAAAAAGGATGATTCCTTAAAACAAAATGCACGTAATACTTCCTTATTCATTAATAAAGTTTTTTCTACCAAAACTCAACTTCACGGTTGGTGGGCTAATATCTACTGCCACATGACCTTGCGACGGCTACTAGGGTAAAATGCTGATGTAGATTTGGATATGAGTTATATACTTACATTCATCTATATTGGAGGAAATTTCCAGGACTTAAGATTTAAATGTAAATTACGAGAAAAAATATGCTTTAATATCTAAGTCATTTTAAGCATTAAAATTTAGATGCACGAAGTTAAATAAAATATTTGCCTTTTTTGAAGAACTAGCAGTTGATGATTCAATAGCATCATTCATTAAAATTAGGACTGTGAATGTCTACATGTTTTGAAATGCCTTTAGGGCATTTATCATCGAAAGAAGATATATCATCCAACCAGTCTTAAACAATGGTATACATTTATATTTCCCCTACTGCTAACAGCACATCCCATTCAAGAGGAAATTTTAATCCTTTCAGGGGACTGAACCACCTCTCAATCCAGATGCTTACGGAAAGCCAATGGACATATTTGTGAAATGTCCCGAACTTCGTGAGTATGCGCCCCAAGGGAACGATGCCTAGCATATGAGGGTGAAGGGGAGAAAACAGGGATGAAGGAGAGCAGGGAGTGAAGGAAGGTCGAGTGAATAGGAAATGGCATGGGAATACCAAACAAGGGGAAGGAACGCCAATCTGCCCCTGTACATCTCATTTACCAGAACCTTACCTAATGGATAATGGAGTGTGCATGGCCCGGGACTCGGGGCTTTCCCCCAGATGAATTTCGGTATTAAATTTAAACTAGGCGGGTACCCGAGAGTCTTGAAAAATGACGAGAAAAAGTATGGAACTTTAATTATAGCATTTTAAGAAAAAGAGTTAACCACTCGGGTTATTTATTATATCAATGCCCATCGTATCGCGATAAGTACCTAACTGTTAACGCGAAACAATGCAATCTATTGTGAGCATTTAAAAAAATCCACATAAATTGTACTTTTTCAACGTTGTTCATTGAGTAAAAGGCGGAGAGGACGCATTCATTAACAATTTAGTGCTTGTTCGTTCTTTAAATTTCCCGAAGGGTAACTGAATATTGTCTGCCATTTTGCTAGAGATTTTACATTTTTTTATAAACTGTGCTTTTATAAACAGTTTGTCATGATTTTATTCTGTCAAACTCAGTTTTCGTAAAAAAGACACTCAACGCTTAGGCTCAGCCTTTTTTTTGCAAAAAGATTGGGTCCTGACTCAAGAACACCTTAATTACGCTGTTATTCATACTTTATAACATTCTCCTCTATATTTACACCATATTGAGAAGGAATAAATCTTGATATATACTTATATATCAATATAAATTTAGGAAGTGACACAGTGGGGTGTTAGCCTAAAGCAGGATATTCTAAGATATCTGGTTACGAATCATGATATTCCTTTTAAGGCAGGTACTGCGAAAGTAAATCTCCGATTCTCATTAAGAAGACTGTTATAAGGCGCCAGTTTGGACTGCTGTTTTGAGACAAAACCCATGCCTAATAGCTCACGTCAGAATCAAAATGCGGAATCCCCGCCTCGCAATAAAAATCACTCTCCCTCTCCAAGAGGCACACTTGCATTAATGCACATTTTTACCTCCCAAGTTTGCCTGGCTCAAACAAAAACACACTCACACAACATGACCCAACCCGCGCCACAACAGAACTTTTGCAGGACACATCACAATACCAATCACGGAAACAATGGCCTTGCTTCCAACCCCTGACTTCCTCCGACCGCCCATTGTACCGAAAGCAAACGCGGCATTGTTGGCGGAGAGGGACCTTAAAAATAAAAAAGATGGAGCCTTGATGTTTCACTGAGGTTAAAGAGATTTAATGAACCGCCATCGTAACGGCTCGAGAGTCCAAGGGAGGGAGAGAGGAAGAGGGAAATGGGAGGAAAAAGGGGTCTAGATGAGATGGAGGGGCCGCGAGGAGACTATAAAGGCCGGAAGGGCTGTGAAGGGCATGACACGCGGGGAGGACAGAGGAAAAAGCGGAGGGAACCGAGAAGGGCTATGTGAGGGGAAAACGAAGAAATTGCGAGGGAAAGAGAGAATGATAGGACACTTAGGTCCGGTTTTAAAATGTCTGTTTACCCTCAGTTGAAACATCTTTGCTGGGTTTGTTGAAACTGTTTGTTACAATATGACATCAGACAAATTAGATTACTTGACACGCTCGTTAACAGCAAAAGAGTGTAACCTCTCTTACTTCAAAACTTTTAAAAAATTCAACCAGACTTGACCGGACCTTAATATTCGGAAAAAAAATTGAAAACATCGTAGCCTGTTGGAGGGAAAAGAAAATGGACAATTTGCTGCACTTTGCAGTGCTCCGTTTACAGAAAGGAAAAGATAAATACAAAAATGAGTGCGATGAAAGGAAGACTGAAATAAATACTACAGTTATTTGGTACCAGGATAAGTAACTAGAGTATTATTTTTAAATCTCCCCTGAGAATGTGATTATAGCCCACTATCTTATCCACAAATTTTCATTTATCACCATCCACTGTTCGTAAATGAATGTATCATCTACATGTTTTTTATGGCACCTTCATGCGCCGTAACATTAATACATTATGTGAGTTCATATTATGCTTGGTTGTAACTAATATACGAGTAATAAACATTGCATATTTCCAGTGCATCATAAATTGATACACATTAATAAAAACAGCACATTATCCCTTTACAAAAAAAAACAAATTATCTCAGCCAGCATATGTCTGTTCGAATGTGTAAACGCACAAAGCAAAAATATGCTATATGAAATATTAATGGCATAACGTTATGACACAAGAGTTTCAAACAGGGAATTCTAATTACAAAAATCATGGCGGGATATTGGACGGAAATGAAATATAGGTGTGGAAGAAGAGTTTGGAGAATTTAGTCGAGGAATAGATTAATAGAGATAGGGGGAGCCGAAGAGACGGAAAGAAGATAAGCTAGACTGAATCGTGGAGAGAATGGCGCGGGGAATACGGAGATAGGCGAAGTGAGGAGTTAAATGAGGGGCGAGCTCGGAGAATGAAGGAACGAGAGAGAAAGGAGGGAGTGGAGGAAAACGGGAGGAGATTGGAGATCGAGAAGGGACCGGCTGGCATTGAGAGTAGGACGGCGAGGGGAGAGGCAGGAAAGGGACTGGAAACCCCTTCCGCCCAATGAGGGGCCAGGGAGAGCGAACGACGGAGACAAAAGAGTGGCGAATGAAGTATCAGAAACGAGAACGAAACGAATCCGGTTAAGTGGTTTCGCAAAAACGCCCAGAGAATGGACGAAAGGGTTGCAGTGGGGCAAAAAATGAGTGGGGTAGGATGAGAAGGGGTGGCGGTAAGGGGGGAGGGAATTTCGCAAGAGAGGTCGCCGGAGCGTGGCGCGGCGAGAAGAGGGAGGCTTCATAAAGTACGCCCTTTGATAAATAAACAGCGGGGGAGGAGAGCGGAGGTTGGGGAAAGGAGGAAGGACTGGCTCGCATTAGAAGGGAGGAGAGCAAAGAGATGGAGGAGGAAGGGAATAAAAAATTTAGAAACGAAGAAAAAAATAATGGGGCGAAACAAAAGGTCCGCACGACTTGGGAGTGGAGAGCGTAAAGGAGCGAATTAAAAAATTACTTCGTTGACCGTGCGGAGGGGCGGAAGTGAAAAAAAAGCAAGGGGCGTGAGGCAGGACGAGGGACGCGGGAGCGTTGCCGTTGTTGTTTGCAGTTGGCCCGCGTTCCGAGAGGAGGGGGGCGCCCAGCGGGCGCGGACGACAGGGAGGGTCCAAGTGTGAAAGGGGGACGGGAAGGGGCTCGAGAGAGGAGAGGGCGCGAGATGGGGCCAGGGCGCTGCGAGGTCCACGCCGGCGAAGGGTTCCTCTTTTAGCCGAGGGCCACTCCCACCCCCTTTCACGCTCGTCCATTCTACCCTCTTCTCTCCCCCTTTGGCCCCCCTCTCGCGCCCACGCTCGAGAGGCGGGTGTTCAAAGGAGACGGCGAGAGGAGAGTCGCCATTTGCGAGGTGTCCACGCGAAATGGTGGACGCCCAAGGGAGCCGTGGTGCATTTCGAAAAATAAATCTTTCTCTCTCCTTCCTCTCTTCCGCGAGGCTGCAGTGGGGCAAGTTGCTGAAAGAGAAGTAATTAGAGAGAGAGGGAGACGAATCAAGTACATGTATGGAGGGCATCATTTCGACATGCTGACGAAATATATGTAGACTACCTAATATTGCGTCACAGTTTTGAGATTAACACATACCAATTACCCTTAATTGACATTAGCAGGTAATTGGCACCATTGTGAGGGAGGTATCCATTCCTTTACTTTCAGATCGCATCTTATATCGAATTACAAACATCGATTATAAATATTGTTCTAAAAAACCGCTCTTACACCTCAATCTATATTAAATATTGGTAGAAACTTGAAGGAACGGTAAAAGCAATAACAATAACTGTAAAAGGTCAACTTAATGTTTCAATTCCTCGAGTGCTATTAGCAGAACATAATACAAATAAATCTAAGTAACAAGATTTATGCCAAATTAGTAGAGCTAATGTCTTCGAATTGCACAATTTACGACAAATGTTATGTTCTTCGTAATTACCCGTAACTATTACTTCGAAAACATCGAGAGAGAAAATTCAATATACGCAATGAAATTTTAAAATATAGGGGAAATGCGAATTCTAAATATTTGTAGTCCAACAGGTATATATGGTAGGGTAGAAAAAAAGTATTGGTCTCATAAACAAAGTTATTCATTAATATTAATATTCATACTTACAACCATTTCAAATTTAAACACATAGGAGCGTCTAATTTTGAAGAGAAAGAAACTAGCCTCTTGTTTTCTGATAGTTTTAATTTACGGTATAATTAATCTTTATCGAATTCAAATTGTTATAAAATAGATGAACGGTTTCCAAATGAAAAGATATCCGTAACAATTGGAAAAGAATCAACTCTGATAAATGTTTAAATTTAAAATGCTAGAGTATTATTAGGAAACGTAGGACATCCTTATCATCGCACAATAACTACCACAAAATTGAGCCGAAACAGACAAAGGAAAACCATTAAATAACGTATTTAGAGAATAAGTCTTTCAATAAAAGTCTATCGTGATGAAATTCAATTTACCATAACCATTAATTAGCTTAAGAATCCATCGTGCGTAGCAGACCCAAATGCTTAGACATTTCATTCTTGGGCGAAAATTAATTTACAATAATTAAAGCCTATTCATGAGAAAAACGTATATATTTCTACGTTGCTTACTTTTCGTATTATATGAACCCCACCGAGCGCATTATAACTAACTCAAGCAATTACGTCTTAATGAGGAGATTGACTTCGTTCTTCATGCCTTATTACACATTTTGTACCCATGAAGAGAGCGACAAGCATAAAAGAGATCATCTCAAGATGCACGTCAAGGGAACGAAAACCAAAATTAGAGGGAGAAAATACTCCTTAAGAAAAACAAATCTCAGTAACACGACAATAGGTGGAGAAAAAGCTCTCGCCCCAATTATTGTAATGGACTTTAATGCCCTCGTTATGGTTAATTCCTCACGAAATTTTTTTCAAATTATTAGTACAAAAACCCACCAAAACAGACCCGCCCCCTCTTCAGTAAATGTGAGTTAGAGAAAATGAAAGATGTTTAGAGTCAAACAAAAGTTAAGCGATTCTAAAGGAACAACAGCGGCGCCATGTCGGAATTGAGGGAAATTAAGGAGAGAATAGGAGTCCAAGGAGAATGACGGGGTAAGAGTATGAGGGAGTTGACTTGATAATGAAAGCAAGGAGAACGAGAGACCCAAGACGTGCAGATGGAAATTGAATGTGCATTTTTAAGATATACACCAAGAAGGGTGAGGAGGTAGGAAACTCAAATTCTAATGAAAGAAACGACGGGGAAGCGTTGGGGGTTGGTGTAGCGAGGGATGGGAGGAGTGGCGAAGGAGATTAGGACGATGGTCTCCCTTTTCTCCTCGTGCTGCGAAGGCTATGCCAAAAAATATACATAAAACAATGTGACTCTTAAATGAATTGTACAGCTGGTTTGACGACGATACGCGCGCTTCTGGAGAAAAGAAAAACGCGGGAGAAGCCCACCATTTTTTCACCCTCTCCTGAGGAACGACAATGCTTTCTCTCTCTCTCTCTTTCTCCCCCTTCTCCCCACAACTCGTATTAGCACAGCCGGCGAATTTGCCGAGCTGTCGGGCTCATCATCGTGGTTGGCTGAACAAAAGATGGCGCACTCGCGATAAGGAAATGGGGACCGAAAGACGGAAGAATCCCGTTGTCCCGTGGCTTTTGTCTCTGCAGAAGATATGCAACTCTCCCAGCCCCTTACTCCCTTCCCGCACTACCATTCCAATGCGTTGCTACCGCAGTCTGGCGACGTCGTCGGAGTAATAGTAGTAGTGTACCTTCGGCAATCCGACCCTCTCCCCCTAGTTCTCTCGCCTCCGGGGGACACTGCTGTCCATTTCCGTTCAGACAAGTCTCCTAGCACACATTTCCTTCTCTCCTTCTCCTCCTTGTGACGAAACCTTCACACTTCCTCGCCTCTCCCCTCAAAGGAGCCCTCCTTCCCTTCGGCCCTTTGAGTCTTTGGCTCACCTCCTCCTCGTCCGTTTTACTTGTCCTCCTCTGGACCTCCACCTTCTCTCTACTCTGTCTGTATCCTTCGTCCTTCCCAACCCCCTCGAGGAGATTGGCCCGTGAGCTCGTTCCTCCCTCCCGCTCTCGTCAGTCCCGAGTGCAATAGCAATCTTCCAGACGCGACGTTGACAAACTCCCGAGGTTTGTTCTCTCAGAACAATCGCCCTCGCCGGGGAACCTGAGGTGGGACAAAAGGGAGGCTAGTGAGCGAGCGAGTGGAGGAGTGAAAAAGAGGAACGTTCAGGCCGTCCGAGGCGAGGAAGGCAGGGAGATCGGCGGAGGAAAGAAAACCGGGGACGCGAGAGGGAGCTGGAAAGCATCGAGGATGATGGAATTGGATGATTTAGCAATTATGATGCCCACGGAATTGGTCCGACCGACTTAACACGATACGGGATGATTCTCGGAAAGAGTGTCCCCGTCATGGGATGGTTGCTCAGTTTAGATCAGCCCAGTGCAACTCCCCTATCCCAGCCATGCAAACCAGTGTCGCCGTTACTGTCGCCCTGCGAGAGTTTCACTGCGTAGGTGGCAGCACTAACGCTCGCCCTTGCTCCCTTAGTAGTTTATATGGGTGAGATAGATGGAAGAGGTTTTCAATGGATGTTTTCGCTTTAAAATATAGAATCAAGCTCTGAAGCATTATGTGGATACAATTTTCTATATCTGTTCTGTGACAGGAATGCGTGGAAAACTAAGTGACGACGTCCGAATTTCTCCTCAACAGTCTTAACATATATCGTCTGCTAGGCCTTCAGTCGATTAAGCAGCGATAAAGTTGAAGTGAAAAACACACGGAATACAAAAACGAAAAAATGTTGATAAAGTATTCCAACGGCCAGTGACAATTTTTTCATAGTTATAAACTAAGCCCAGCCCCATCTTCCCCAAAATCTATTGTCACTTATAAGTTATGGTCTCTGAATTTTGCGCTAACATTTTCACGTATGACCATTTCTACAATTTATATCAAACCGTATCAAATATGATCCTTCCTTATAATCAAGATTTTTTCAATCAATTGAAAAAACGAAGCATCATGGGCATAATTTGTTTCTATATGTATTATCGCATCAATATTCAGTCGTTTGCCTTAGCAGACCCGACTATTTGCAGAAGGGTTATCTTCAATTTGACAGGTATTTCGCAAATTCGCAGCTGCCCAGTAATGGAACTCTCCCGTGAAGTTGCAATTTAATGTTAACATTTATGAAGCTTTTCTTTCTAGATTGTCATTGTTGTGATTGTCCACTTCTTCTTCAGCAAAGTGCCCTTGTAACACCTTTTTAAGACTGTACTTTCCCATTAGTAGCTGATCAAAAGCACCCTTCATAAAAACGAAACCGCTTTTTGGGACCACATTTGTTGTATGTATGCATTTTCCTGATCCAAGCCTTCTTCTCTCCGGCGCACATTGTCAACAAAACAGCCTCTTCAATCAGAAGGTGGAATTTATTACTTCTCTCTCCATTTTTACCCTATTTAGCAAATCCCACACAAGCAATTGCTTGATCAAATTTTCTGACAATTTCCAATTCCTCGCTGTTCTCTAGTAGGTTTGGGATTACGGGTGCGTCGACGACTAAGGTCATTAGCACCACGTGCAATCCAATTGCATCATAATATTTTTTCCCCAATTTAATATGGATGTTCTCTTGAGTATCATATAAGACATGAATCCCTTTCAAGTTAAAAAGTGAAAGCTAATGCCGTAAATGGCATAGTTAAGGCACAAAATCTTATCAATCCAGAAAAGCCTTGTTAACGAAGGCTGATGCACACAATTTTCAACAAAAGGTATAGTTGTTTATGCGACTGTGGTGAAGTTATATGTCATGCCTTGGTTAGGTTCACATGCGATTAAACAAAATAGGTTATACGATTTTCAAGCATTTAATGGAATCCGAGCTAAAGTTTTAAATATTAAGAATTGAATAATTTTAATACCAGTAACTAATTACGTCCTAACAAGAAGACTGATCGATTTTTAGCTTACCAACTGCTATAAAACAACACTAATGGTACGAACCACAGGTATCCCTTGTTAGAAATCATTAGGAATACGCCGCCAATATATAAAATCCTTATGAAAAGGGCTTTAAATAACGAACTGGAACGTGTACGGCGAAGATCGGCAAGATTTGTATAGGGACGGTACGATAACTATATTAGCGTAACCAGTCTGTTAAATGAATTAAAATGGAAGTTATTTTAATTGGGACCGTAGGATGAATTATAGACTTTAATAAATTCCAAGACATAATTTTCACTGATTACGTTAAAAATATTTTGCGAACTCCAACTTACTATGGTAGACTGGACCATTGTCATAAAATTAGAGAAATTGATTGCCGAACTGTCAGATTCTAAATGTCCTTATTTATTTGTACAATTTGGGATATGAATAGGTGTAAACATTATTTCCAATTTTATAAATACAAGTACTGATACCATAGGTAGTTGCATGTTGGAATGAGAAATTTAAGGTATTACAACTAAAAGCACGTTTGTGCAGGGTATTATGTAGATCTATATGTATCACTTTTCCATTACGGTCGTTTAGCAGCTCCTTCCATGTGATTTCTTCCGGCGAAAAATGTTTCTGGTGGACCCTTTGCTCAGGATTGGTAGCAAAATCTCTCCTAAGAATGGCATTTGCCCATTTTCTCAAAATTACCAGTTTCTTGGGCACAAAAAAATTGGACCATCTCCAGGTTACTATCTTAACCCGAAGGTCCTGGTTCAATACAACGATGGCCCTTATATACCATCTTCGCGAAATAATTCCGTGAGTACTTTAAATAAAATGAGTACTACAAAGCTGATTTTGACAATATTATAAAAAACACAGAAAGCATATGTGTCCTCACCATGCAACGACAAAGTATTTTAGGGCGAGCTACAGTGCTGCCATCTACTCTGACAGCTTCTTCTCGGCGACAATAGCGGCGACTAGGATAGCGAGAAGTGTCCAGTCCTGACTATTCTAAGTCCGTGGTTTAGATACACACGGTTAATCCCGTATTGCACACTTTTGGCAGAGCTTATTATTCACTTTTGGACCAACAAATTAGTTTCGCTGGATAGATAATCAACATGAGAAAAATTATAGTAGTAGCTCCATACTCATTACAAAAACTATATAAATATCAATTATACATCAATAGGCGTGATAATGATTTTCACAGATAAACAACACTAATCTTTCCCCGTAAAAGAAAAATATTTACGTTCATTATTGTAAATATTTAAATGCACTCTTATAATGTATCTTGATACTGTGCAGTGTCCAGAGATTAGCTTGATCCAGAACGAAAACCAGATCCACTTCGTGGAATTTAAAACGGTTCCGTTACTATCTTACACTTGACTCATTTCTGAGGATACAGATATATGCAAATGTATTTGCAAGAATTTAATCACAAAATCCTGGAAAAACCTTCCACTTCTACCACAGGAGTTCATGCAATTATCACCCTAATCTAATTGTTGCAACAGCCGTAATTACATTCAAATTCATTGCAAATAATTTCACGAAAGTCCATTCTCTACGAATAGAGAAAACCAAAAAATGTGACCTTATAAAATGAATAACATAATTGGGTTTTGGATGAAATGACAGTGTTAATAATCAATCATGAATCGCTTCCACAAAGTAACACATGAGACAAATTATTATAAAAGAATGACATAAAGTAGAATTATATGTGGTTTACTATTATACATGTTTTTTGCTCAGCAATGGAGCACGAAAATATTCCTCTGATATAAATTTTCCTGAACAAATTGCTCTCCACATAAGTATAAAAGGACATTTTCTTACGTGCAACAAGAGAAGGAACACTGCCGTTATATTAATAGATTTAAAGAAATATGACAAAGGGATGAATAGAGGAAAATGTATATGCCACATTAAAATAGAGCATTCACTAGTAAGAAAACAATCGCGGGATTTTTAGCGCAATTAAAAACATTCTAAATACCATGATCTTGAAACAAATTGGAATGGTTATTAATAGAAAAAAGATTAATTTCCTCCCTTTTATTAGGAAGAGTAGGTAACATGTGAGTATTAGTATAGATTTTATATTAGCATGTGAGTTACTCAAAATGTATTATGAATATCAATCGGTGTAACAAAACTAAAATATTTGCCACCTGAAAGAGTCAAACAGGGCAAAAAGTTCTTATCTTGAAGTTTAACCTCTTTAACAGATCACGCTCCCAATACAATAAAGAAATGGGCTGTAAAAGTCACGGAAAGAAGGCATGAAGTTAATATTTAAAAAAAACATTACTTGACGAAAGCTTACTTTTCTAAACAGGTGCAATTTTAGAAATGCCGATTCAAGCAGCAGATTCAGAAACTGGCACCACCATTCAAAGCATCTATGAAGTAATTTTTTCATAATTTCTGTCAATTCCACTTGCGAACAATTGAAGAAATCAGGCTTTTCTACTCTTATGTACTATCTCTTCATCATTTTGGCTAGTAATTCCCCTCGCACTACTTTGTACAGTCATCATTGGTTAGCAATCTTAAGACTGTATTGACACTGCTCTCCACTTTCATCGGCTCACCTCTTCATATTAATATGATTCTTGCCTTTCACATCCTTTACGTGTTGTTTCATACATCTCATCCGAGGCCTTCTTTTTCCATTCCAGCCGTTCACTTTTCCCTAAATGATTGTGTTCATCAGGCTATCTTGTCTTTAGATATGGTTGATTAAGTTGCTCCGTTTCCGTTTTGGAGTTTTAAACACACTTTCATCTCCTCCCACTCTTCTTAAGACTTCTTCGTTTGGCACTTGATCGATCCATTTTATCTTTATCATCATTCGGTAGCACCATATTTCAAATGCTACCAGCCTCCAATTATCTGCTGATGCCGCAAGCGGAATCTTCTTTTGGTAAAATTCCCTTTTCGCTTGGGCTATTCTACTGAGAATTTCTCTTTCCCTTCGTCCACCGCATGGTACTCGGCTTCTCAGATAACAAAACTCTTTCACCTCCTCAACTTTTTATTTTCCTAGTTTAACGTTGTTTCTGTTTTTTCCTCCTACAGCATTAAAATACCTTAGTTATGCTTTTTATTGATCTTCAGGTGATATATGGTCATTATCCTTTCCAAATTTCCTATTGTCTTCTTTTAGTACATTCCTCTTTCTGCCATAACTGCTATGTCAACGGCTAATCGCAACATGATGATATAGATAGATATTCACCCCAGAAGACTTTTCTCTGACTGACTTTCTCTGATCGTGAGACGACAGGGGAAAAAAATGTAAAATTCTCAGAGAGGTGCGCAATAAATCAATCGCTAGAACGGATGATGCAGAGACAAAAGCCTTGGGATGTGAAATTGATTTGAAAAATCTTAGTGGAGGAGAGGTACCGAATATAGATTGTTTAAGAGCCATAATTCGGCAGTGTAAGAACAGTCACGTAAGCACAAACGGAATAAATATTGGATTAGGGTGCTAAAGTGTTAAGATTTCAAATACATCAGAAGTCGAAATCGAAAATATGGATTAATGCACCTTCTATAAGCATTATTTATTGACTTAAAAGGATAAATGTTGATCAAGAAATGGGTAAAAGTTAATATGCATAAGAGATTTTCCTCTGAATGAAAACTTCTTGGAAATACAAGGACAGCGTATGCTCAATTACCGCACACAACTGAAAATGTTTACTGCCATAAATGGGATTCATATCAGAACAAATGATAGTTTGGAAAACTCCTGCTCTAATATATCTACCTGTATGATAATTCACTCTTATTCACGATACGTTCACGTAAAGATTTTAATCTTCAGGAACGTATCATCCAATTTAATTTCAAAAATCCATTCAATAAATAACCAGAATGATAAGTATGCCATGCTAATAAGTAACACTTCCATCTGAACAACAAATATCTCTAGGAATCTCATGACAAATAAATAACCTAAAACTACGATAAGGCTCATAAAGGCATAAATATCGGTTTATACCTACATTGAGAGCGTGGTGGCCTAGTGGGTAGAGCCCATTTCGACGCCCCAAACGAAAAATCCTTGGAGTGCGAGGTGGCCCCGGGGAAGGCACTGGCCCCCCTACCCTGAATGTGTGAAATTCCCACGCCTGAGGCTTAGTTCGGGGTGAGCTCTACCCTCACCTATCCAAACCAACCTTCGGGTTGAATCACTGAGTGAGTGATGAAAATATGATTAAAATATTTTTGACCTTACGAGTCTTATAGTGCACTGTAAATAATAAGTGGTTTCTGAAAAGCACTAAGAATAAATTGATTACCTACTAGAGAGCGGTAAAAAGTCTTTTGAGTTTTTGCAAAATTGGGACTTTGGTGGTTTTAAATATAAAATCTTTATCAATCTCATTAAATAAAACAGATTTTAATGACTTGTTTAGAGACTTTTTGGGACTTTTTTGGCTTAGCGGGACTTTCTATGATAAAACAGACATTTCTGGGGCTTTTTATTTAAACCACATGCCTAAGTTAATATTTGGTTATTTAAATCACTTTTTCCAACTGGGTATTGGACATATCTGTGTTTTTCACGCGGTACTATACGGAGCAGAGACGCTCTGCAAAAATGTAAGCTCCTGACAATCGTAAATGCGGAATTTTATTAATAGCTCCGGAAAGTTCAATAAATTATTGTTAAATGTTAGGAGGAGGGACAGGACTAGGTTCCTGAACTTATCTAGAACTTTTCTAAACAATATTTGCGACTTTTTAGGCGACATTTTTTTTGCAAAATAGAAGACTTTTTTTCCGCGCTCTATTGATTACCTGGTATAAAAAATCATGTGAAAATCGTTCACTTTTTCCTGTATCCAATTTGAATGCACTTTTACATTATGAACAGGCAATTATTCATCGTTAAGATTATTAGAGGTCAATAGAATTGGTATGAAATGACCATAAGGAATAAGTTGCGAAGTTTCAGGTATCATGCCTTTTAAATTATGATCGATTTCAAAAAAATTACGAACATTTTTCCAGGGTTATTAATGATATGCTTTGCACGACTAGGATCTAATTAATGACCAAAGGAAAGAACTTTTGGGCAGCAAGATCAGGGAATTAAAACTGAACAAAATTAAAAAATACATCACACCATGACATTTTTTCGTAGTTTTTACAGTTCAGTAAAACGCTATTTTGAAGAGAATTCGATTGGCACTGAAGTATGAAAGGCGTTGCAAAAATTCTTTTTTCTTACATCGCATGCTCACTCTTGAGAGATACTTCCCGAACCTAGAGGATACAGAATAACATCCCCAATGGAAACAAAAGGAGCAATAAAGCGATGGCAGGGGAGATTAAGCAAACGCGGATAAAATGCAGAAATGATTCTAAGACCAAGTGAAAACAAAGACAGAGCGCAAACGATGAGCAAACTAGGATCTCCCCCATGAGGAGAAGTGTGAAGTGAGGGACGAGGAAAAAAGAAAAAAGTCTCCTAAGATCCGATGAGTAAGACGGCGACGATACCAATTAACTTAGTGGCTTTCGTCGTGTCGCGAAGTGGAAACGCTGAGATGACGGGGGCAGGCAAGACCGTTTAAGCCGCCCACCTCCCTCTGATGGTTCGTGGATGTGGAGGGGGGTAGGTGGGTGAAAAGAGGGGGGGGGGGCGAGATAGGAGGAAATGAGAAGGCGGGATGTCACCGCACGAGGGGGCTTCAACACGGGGTGGGTAGGCGGGATGGGGCGGGAAAATTAAGAGGGGACGGAGGACCGACTTGAATCGAAGTGGCAATGCCGCGTCTCTGATAAACTGCGAGTTTAACAACTCGAAATTACGCACTTTTACCGACTGCTCAGGAGGGGGCAATTTCCGGTGCCGCCGACACCACCACCACCACCGACGTCATCATCATCATCATCCAGATGTCTCCGTCGGGGGCCTATCGCTCAGACGAACCCCCCCCCCCTCCACCCACATCCCCTTCTCGACAGACTTATTCCCCCCCCCTCATCCAGCATCACCGTGCCCTTTCTTAAAACCCATACCAATTTCCCGCCGCTCGCCTCATTCCCCTCCCATTCATTCTTTCCTCTCAGTCCCTCGCCAGGCTCCCCTACGTCCTCTCATAGTCCCTCTCTCCCTCTCTGCTCCTCTCACTTTTTCTTACACCTGATTTCGTGTTCATTCCCCCTTTTCACTCCCGAGGAAGAGATCAGTCAATTGGAGTTCATTTCCCGAGAACCCGTCTGATTCCAAATCATCCTTCCTTCTGCTCTAAGGAAGAATTCCCTATATAACCTGTTGTCCTGCATAATAAGATATGCATACCTTGCATTTGGAATAGTGATGCATATAGCCGTAACATGTGATGAAAGTACATGGGCCTTTGGTTATAAAAGGTGGCAATGGTTAGTTCAATGAACTTTTATAGTTTCACATACAGCATTGGACAGTAAATAATGTGCATAAAATGTCTTTTTTTAATTATAAATAAAAATTACATCGTTCACGCTCTTATTAACGTATCACATCTTGAGATACTAATTAAATCTTTCTACTAACTTTTGTGGATTTGTTTGACGCAAATTATTATGAAATGTCTTTCACTAAAAAAATAATACCTGCGCTTTATAAATCAGGCAATACAATATTCCAAAAAATTGTAGGTATCTCTTTTATTAACAAGATATCATGGTGAACTCATAAATATTGGTTAATTTTAGATTCCGCACGAATGAAAGATTTTCCAATTTTCTTCAGGGTGTTAGTCATTTAAAATACTACTTTTATTCTATATCCACTTAAAGAGCAGATTATATCCTCATATCAGTTCGAGGTGGAAACAGCCGATTAATTTTGACCCGATTGCCTAATAAAAGCAACAAGTCTCTTGGGCGTCGGGATAAAATTTAATCACGCGCTCACTTTTGTGCCTCTCCTCGTAGGCATGTAAATATTATCATCAGTTTACTCATTGAAGGGAAATAATATCGGTGGCAATAATATCCACCCGCAATATATAAAGTAATGTACTAATTTGAAATTACTTGAATTAATCAACACTCAACAGCGCCTCTATAAAGTCCGTTTCTTGCACTCGTTTCACTTCAACCACGTCCCCGTCTTTTTATACGGCTGAAAAAACGTTTTTTACCCAATAAAAACACCGACGTCTTACTTCCCCTCCTCGTAATATTCTGCAATCTTCTTTTCTCTCCTTCCAAATCATCTTCTTATAAAATCTCAATTCTCACGTGGCGTGCTCCCGTACCACCATCTTTCTTCCGCAACTCGCTACCCCAACCGTCTTTCACCCTTCCAACATCCGCTTCTCCTCTCCCCCCATTTTTTTCCGCCCCGACTAATTGACACCATAAAGAGATTTACTCCTTGAGACTAATCGCGTTAAAAAATCACTCCCGCGGCTTTCCGCGGAGACAAGAGACGGCGACGCTGATTGAGGGAGAGAGAGAGACAGAGAGAACACTGAGAAAGAGAGAAGAGAGGGGAGTTAGGGGAAGCGTAAGGTGGGAGAGAAAGAGGGGCCTGTTTCGAGGAGGTGAGGCGAAGAAGGGAGAAGTGGATGGGGGAGAAAGGAAGATAGGGTGGAGGTGGAGGGAAGGGAAACGAGGCCGGGGTGGGGGTGGAACGAGGTGGGAAAGTTCCCGACTGAGAGTAGGAGGGGTCCCTTAGACTCGATCGAGACTTTTGAGCTAACTTTTGGGGTGGGCGGAGGTTGGAGGAGGTGGAAGGAGTGAGAGCGCGCGGGATGGGGAGGCAGGAGATGGTGTGAGCAAGATGAGGGAAAAGATGGGGAGTATATATATCGCGGCCTCGCGAGAGAGGCAGGCATTTGGGGGAAGAGACAGAGGTGGGAAGGGGGGGAAAAATAGTGGCAGAATTTGCCGAGTTGTGAGGCTTAATAGAGCGGATTACTAGCTTTAAATGAATTTCAGGGGTCGGAGGAAGAAGGGAGGAGAAAAATAGATGAATGTCGTTTATCTCGACCGCATTTTCTCCGTTTCGGCAGGAGAGAGACAAGATTCCTTTTCCCCCATTTATCATAAAATCTCTTCCCCCGTAAAAGGCTTGATTCCTTTAGGCATATTGGATTTACATTTTTTTATTCCTCGGGTTCATAATCCATGCGCGATGGTTTAATCGTGTAAAAATCGGTCGTAATGGGATTTTCATTATTAAATTGTTGTATTGGAAAAATTACAAAAGACAGTGTTAGGAAGTTAGTGGATGTGATCTGCTCCTTCAGATAAATTGTTTGGTTCGCATTATTTTCAGTTTTGGATACAAACAGTTTGTCAGCTAGAAATAAATTTCCTTTTCTCCTTTTCTTACCAGCCTAAATGAAATATTTGGAGCTTTATAACCTCGCATTAAAGGGAGTACTCTTTACCATAGTTTGATTCAGCTAGTTACGATAAATGTTTATTACATGGAATATTGATTAATTAAATGGCTATTGAATTATAAGTATATAACCATACAGCAAGATTTCTTTCATTGGCAATGAAATCTACTGAAGCCTAGTAGTGCAGCGTTACTCAATTTGCCTTTAATAAAAACATCAGTTTTATCATTTGGCTCATAAATATCAATTTTAATTAATACTTATTTATCTGTACATGATGAGGAACTGCGTTTTATATCCCACCAGGTAGATGATTATTTGAAAAAAATTGAACTACCTATAGTTTTTGCAATTAAGATAACTTTCTTTAAATTAATTTTCAAATAAAAATTGTTAATCAAAAACTGAGTGACCATGAGACTCGCGGATACGGTGTATTTACTCAATAACCATTTAAGTTTATAGAAATTCCTTTTATCTCTGGGTTAATCACTTTCTTAAAAAATAGCATCTCTAATCTCTAATTAAGCTTAAACAAGGTGGGCACTTACTGCTGATGAAATAATTGGCCTAATACCATTTAGATCCAACCCAAGTTGTCATGCAATGCCAACCATCACTTTATTCTCCTCTCAGGTACTTGGATAATGATTCCCATTGGTTTTCTCTCCCGGGAAAATCCCGGCTTTCGCCCCTTTTCTATTCTACAACCAAAAGCATACCACGAAAGGAGAGCCCATGGGGGCGAGGGAACTAAATCCCATACTCCAAACACTGGAACAAAGATCAAAACCCTTTCTACTCCTGGACCATTCCCTTACACAATGCGCTCGCTGCTTCTTCTTAAAAGGGTTAGCCCCGGGCTAAAATGGCGCCCCCTTCCCTTCAATCCCTTCGGTTTCCCTAACCATACACCCCTCTCTCTATACCCCAGTTTCGCTCTCCAGCCCCTCCGAAAATTCTCACCCCTTTCAACCCCTCGGACTCCACCCACGCCACATCCGCGGAAGGGACGGCACCCGTGCGCCCCCCTCGGTAACGACCGCCCCCGGGAGTCGTCCTTTAGCCCAAGGTCTCAAACACGCCCAGAAACCAACCTCCACCCGTCCTCCACACCCTTCCCTCCCTCACACGACACCACACAGCCCTCCCGGCATCCCTTCCCACTTTTCCTGCCCACTCGCTAGCCTTTACCCCCCTCCCCTGCCCAATCTCCTCCCACTGTTTCCCTCAGCACCCTCCCTCGATCCAGCTCAAACCCGGTCTCCTGCCCCAAAAACCCTTCCCAAGATGCCTCTGGCACCGTAGCCGAGGAAATCTTTGAGCCGGGTCGTAAATTACGAGGAGACTGAAATGAATGTTCCCGCAGGCCCAAAAGGGAAGCAGGAGGGAGGGGAGAGGGGTGTGAGTGGGTCGAGTAGAGGTGAGGCAAAGAAAGAGGTGTGGAAGAACGGGTGCGATGGAGAGGGCATCTCGTCGAGTTTAAGGAGAGTTTTCGGGGGTCAATGAGAGCGGGGGAGGGAAAGGAGGGCGAGTGGGCCACCAGGCTGAATCCAGCAGAAGCAGAAGGGCGCGAAGCGTAGATGAGGAGGAAGGCTTGGCCATTAAGCGACGGAGGGTGGGGGGGATCGAAAAGGCGATAAAAAATAACCCGAGGAAAAAAGTGCCAGGAACAAAAAGGCAAGATAAAAAGGGTCAGCGTATTGGAGAGAGGGAGTGAGAGAGAGAGAGGTAAAGGGCTGGATTAGGAAAAGTTTTCAAGCTTTCTCGACATTTTTTGTTGCAAGAGATGATTAGGCAGGCGTTGGATGTTGCGGATTTTTGTTGTGCTATGAAAGCCGACGCATACTTGAGACAGTAAAGTTCACTGCTACTCGGTTGAGACATTAATAGTCGGTAATAGCAGACAAAATTGTAGTTGGTATAAAACAATACTACTGCTAGGATAGCATCACGCCCTGGAAAAACATTATACAGCTTTTACCGCATGGTAATGTTGATGAATTATGAGACAGCACATGTCCTTGAGTGCCAAATGCAGAATCATATATGACATTTATAAAATAAATTGAACACTTTACGGACATTGGATGAAAATACTACAATATTCAATAGTTATTCATTCAGAGATAGATATCAATTTCAGACATGAGTAACAAGTCAACACATAAAACTAGAATCCCTTTTTAGGTAATGATATGGGTACTTTGATAACACCATAGTGTCGCACATCATTTCAGATATTTTTTTTAGAATTTTTGATGAAGGAACAGTGATATACTAAAAGGTAACCTATTGCTTACCATTTTATTTATGAATTCGTAAATAAAAATGGGACAATTTAATGTTGTGCACAATTAGTCTTATATTTTAATACAACAAACGACCGCATTATGTAACTAAGTGATTTACTAATCTCCACGAAACAACTGAAGTAAAAAGTATTTTTATACACCATCATCAGCTAGTATTCCTTGTCCCAAAGAACTATCTTATATGTAGGAGAAGCATTCTGCAACATTAACCGTAAATAGGAGATGCTGATCTAGCAACCTTATCCCAAACCAAAATATCATTTGAAGAGTAACTAGTTGCAGCGGAATTAAATGCATACAAACTTGATAGCTAGCCAATCGTATTAGCAACGCCCGAAGTTGTCGAGGACTAATCATTTCTACCCCAGGATAAGAGGATCCATTCGATAAATAATCTCAGGGAAGAGGTAATGAGTGAGAGAGAGACAAACGCAGGGAAAGGAGTTTGCTTCTGGAGGGAAATGAGGATACATATATTTATGGGATCAAACTTATACCTACATAGAGCGTACACGCACATATGTATGAGGATGGGACGAGAGGGAGAGAATGGCAGGATGCAGGGAGGGCTGAAGAGAAGGTCGAGTGAGCACGAGAGGGCGAGGTTGGAGGAGTGGGAAACGAAGAGGGAGGGAGTAGGGAGAGAGGACGGAGGCGGTCTTAAGAAGGGACCAAGGAGGAGCATTGTGGTGGGCAGGGGTCGTCCGGAGTTGAAGAGCAGTGGGATAGAAAGCAGCCAAGCGTTTAGGGCCGGCTGAAGGCAGTTGCCCTTCTTCTCACCCCGCCCTCTCTCCCTATGTGCACACACACATACACCCACTCGCTTCCATAGTACCTCCAAAACCCTTCTCCCACCCCCCTTTTAAACCTACAGCAATTCCAATCCCCCACCTTCCCAACCCGAGGAAGGCCTTTGCGTCCGTTCCCTTGTCCTACGCAAGCCAAGGAAGCCCTGCCCCCACCCCTCTCCCCCAACCCACCCGTCCCTCCATTCCCTATTCCTATGCCTCACTTCTCCGGCTATTTAACCTGGGAGTTAAGGAAGTTGGGTCGGAGGGCGGCCGCCGGGTGAGAGAGAGGAGGAGAGAGAGTTGGACCAAAGACAATGGCATCTGGAGAGGAAAGCGAACGCTCAGAGTGAGGACGTGCGAGGGTGGTGGATGGGGAGGGAGAAAAGAGGTGGACGACGGGCAGAGGGTGGGTAGGTGGCGAGGGGATGGACTTTGGGGGTGAAGGAGTGGAATGGTTTCGGGAGGAAGGTTTGCCGTAAAGCATCCGAGCATGATGAGTGGATAGGAAATCTGGGCGTATACGATGGCAGAAAATTGGTAGCAGTCATTCCATTGAAATAGGAACGCGACGAGTCTCTCTCTCCCTCATGGGCATTTGGAAATAGCACACGATGCAGAGGTCCTCGAATGAGTCATGTATGCAGAAGCATGGGATTGAAAATGGCCTGGGGGATTCATACCAAGCGCATCCAAGTATTCATCCATAAACATCCATCCAATGATGACGAGAAACATGAACAATACAATTTGACGTGGAGATTACCTTGTGGAAAAAAACCTGCTCTTTCATTTCAAGCACCAATTCCTATTTAAAATCTGCTCTGAGTGAAATATTTGCAACTTGCAATACGTTGTGCCCAGAGACAATTTTTATAGACTCCATGATGACAATTATTCTTTTTAAGATGAAATTAATTTTCAAGAAAGACTAAGGAATTTTTCGATGAAAAATACCTGACTGAGTTTTTGATAACTTTGTTGTGGCTCAATAAGATGTTCCACAGATAAAAACGGTCTAGCTCCTTGAATCTCCTAGGATTCTGAATATTTTGAAGAACTTTGCATTTTGATTGAAAAATAAAAATATTGGGTTAAAATTCCACCAATTTTAACGTATTGGTTTTAATTTAATTGAAGTGAAGATTTTTTCAGACATTTTTATGTTACATATAACGAGTTAATAAACCAGTGAGAGCAATCGAGGCCCAATATAACTGATAGAAAACGTTCTTGACTGATATTTTTCGTGAGTAAATATGTCCAGCCAGTTTCGGCACTAACAGCGGGAAAAACTAATTCTGACATCTGAGATTACTAATTCGTTTGACGAAATACTCGAAACTTTATAAATTGGCATTCGTTCCATGTTTTACTCAAAAAGCAGACGTCAAGAAACCATAATCATCAGGAGATAAAATTCCAAGATAAATATTATGCATAAAATATTATTTTTTTATGGGCTTCATGATCAAGAGCTTGCCATCCGCGACAAAATTTCTAATCATCCGCGGATCCTCCAGAGAAATCGCTTCTCGCTTCTCATCCTAGTGCTACGGGACCTGGAGCACTCTGGTGCGGCGCGGCCAAAGGGTTACATCCAGGGGAACGAGGCAACCCGCCGCCCCACCTTCCGTATTGGCGGGCACGCTCAGGAGATATAGAGGGATATGGATGGGATAGGATGGAAGGTTTGGCTGGGTAAGCCACGCGCCTTAGCCACACGGACCTTCTAAAATATTCACGTTGAAGTTGGCTCCGTGCCTCACCAGAGGTCTTCTCTTCGTCCGTCGTCCCACCACTCAGCTCCCGAACTAACCCCTCATCTACGGCACACACCACCACGCCATCCTCTTTTGAGATAGTCACCACTACATTTACCCACTCCTCCGACTCATGAAATAAACTGTCACTCTAATATTTAAAAAGTCAAACTAGCTGTTATCCCAGTGTACTTGATCCGAATTTCGCACGAGCGGAAAATTCAGTGAATCTTATATCCCGACCATTGGGTACGAAATTCCTGAACTCAATTCCATGTGAGTGCAAAACTACTCCATACTGCGATAATTAGTAACATTTGGTGAATTTTACATGCACTTTTTTCGTTACCACAGATTTCATACCTAAGGGCATCTTCGATTACATAGAATGTGGAAACTGGTAGTAGTACCATATAAAGTAATTATTTCAAAAAGTTATACTTTAGTTGCAGTGAAAATCTCTGTCAAAATTACGGCAAAGAACGATGATTTTTTTTAGTACTAGACCATTCCAATTTTTTACAAAAAATTAGCTGAAGTGAATGGGTGTGAATAAACTTAGTCATAAAATCGATAGTATAAAGAGAGATAAACACACCACGCCCTCGTATTGCAACTCTCAGATTTCTACTCTTAAGTCAATTCTGCAGACAGAATGTTGACTAAAGCAGATAGTCACCCCTGCAATTAGAATAGGTAGTTCCTCCGAAGCACAATCAATATTATTAGCATTAAGTCACTACAAATTTATTGCTAATCCGTGAATTTATTAATACTTCCACAAGTTATCTGATGAAGAAATAATGCACATATTAGCTTAACTGCTAAAATACTACCTATTATGAATTGAAAATATATACAGGTGATATTATACATAACTGCATTTGGCTGGACTAATCGTCGACCAAAAATGCTGATAAAAGTTTCTACCAAATAAAATCATTCATGTTTTGACTACCTTCAAATTTCGTCATCTCCATCAGCGCTATTGCACATTTCTTAATGTTCCTCTTCCTCAAAGCCTAATATTTCCCTTTCTTAATACATCTCGCCTTATTTCCGCCGGTGTAGGAAGAGAATGTATTGCTGCACCATGTAGTAATTTGAGCAAGCGAAAGCATCAAAATTCGTTGACCGGGGAAAACCAACTCTGTATCCCAATCCGCTCCGTCCATCGTAACTGTCTATCTTTGAAATGTCAACGTCTCTCAGTTCCCTTCACTGTCAGCCTGTAATCTCCAGGACTTCTTTCTAGGTTCTCAGCTCAGTAATAATCATGCTTAAACAAAAATGCCTGTAACAAACAATTCCATTCAGAAGACTATTTTTCGTATTTATTCGTAAATAATGTTTTTAAAATAGATTGACCTTTCGTTCCCATAGCTGGAGAGCGAATTACACGATTTTGTTACATATTATCTACAACATCTATATTACAGAATTTTTGGACTACCTACCAAACAAATTTTACTCCAATTCATCATTAAGAATGCATTTCTTGAAAGACGTAAATCAGATATTCGAATAACTGGAGTTAAATCTCAGTTTTAAATGGTCTTTTGATGAATAAGAAGGCACTCAGGCACTTATTTTTTGCCATTTACTCTATTCTCCTTTCATACGGACTAACTGAATTAAAATTTTTCTCTCAAAATTAAGTTATTTTATATATACATTAGCCCACTCCAATGACATAGCATCTTTCTTGAGTGTTTTGATAGAGGATAAGTCTCATAATAGTAATAGTAATTAATTTTTCATAATAAGACATAATCGTAGTATAGTCACCTCAAAATTCACATTAAAATTCGCATTCATTCACATAAAATTTTACGCTTGAGATATCTCTGGAAGAAGTTCTGCGAAGCTAATATTATTTCATACCAACCATTAGCAAACCACGAGAAACTATCGTTGTCAAAGTTATTTACAAAGAAAACCTAATTATAAACTCGGAGCTAAAACATTGAAGACAAAATTTTCCAAATCATGGAAAACTTTTAATGACTTTTTTTAAATGACCATTAGCATCACTTACTATATTTAACGGTTATTAAAAAAATAACGAAATTAACGATTTTCACAAAAGTGGTTAATTATTGTCCTGTGTTAAAATTCAGGAGTATTTTTCACCATCCGAAACAACAATCGATTAAATCGCCAATGAAAATTGGCTCCAAAGCTTTACACGCATATTCTCGGGAAGAAATTTTCTATCACAGAGCCGGAAAAAAGTTTCAAAACTGGAACTTATTTTCACTGGCCCTTATCGATACGGCGCCAGAAGATTTCACGCAAAAAATTCCCTAGGATCCCTCACCCCGACCCACATTCTGAAAATAGAAGTTCGCTTTACTTAACAACTGCCCCTTGGTGTTAGTCATCAAAGAGACGAAGAAACTTACCCAAACGGAGCAGAAATCTTGACTTCTAACCTCTTTGCACCCCCAACTCCATCTCTTCCTGCGCCTCTCCCCATGTCCCCGTCCTCACTCCTCTCCCGGCTCCTCTCCAACTCTCTTCGGGACCACCTCCTTATATACATCCTCTTGTCCATGCCCGCTCCCCAGCAAATCCTTCCTCTTTTCGACACCGCAAACAGCTTACCGTCTCCATGGGCAGAATCTCAAGATTTCCTTCTTGGCCTCGACTCTATATCTCTTTCTCTCTCTCTCTCTCTCACCCTTTCTCATTATCCTCCCAAGCGATCGGAGGCGCTCTTCCCATTCTCTCTCTCTTCAAGGCAGAATCCTTCCACTGTTCCTCCGCTCCCGTCTCTAGAACCCCCTCCGGCATCTTCCAGGAAAGTTACTAAGACAGTAGCTGCTAAATAAAGCTTCTCCCGTGGATGTAATCTGTATAAGAACAAATTAAAAAAAGTTATAATGAGTTAAAAATTATGATTGCTATAATTTTAAAGTGTTTACTGTCGAGTTTCCACAGTATATTCATGTTCCAACAGGGATTGGCCCGAAGCCTTTAAGATAAACTAGACCATTTTACCTATATATAGACTATCCGAGAACCGAAATAATTAATACTGCAACGCAAAAATACGACAGAGTGAATAAATGTAAGCATAAAACAATCAGAAATACAAATTTTAAGTCACTGTTAACCAAATATCTTCTGAAAGATCTGGTGTTTTCCCGGGGTATAATGCTGGTGAAGTCTTCACGGGTTCTCCACCGCGTCAAGAAAACGGCTAATGCCGACGTTTCCCTGACCCAGTGGAGAACCCTTGAAGACATCACCAGCAAATATCTTCTGTTTTCCAAACAACGAAAAATATCAATTACTATCGAAGTAAATTTAAGTAACCAGCTCATCAAATGGTTTTCGAGGAAAATGTGAGTTAAAGATAGTAATTATGGCGTCATTGAGTCAATTAAAATCAAGATACAGCATTAGTTCACAATCAGTATGATCAACACCAAAAAATTCAATTCCATGAGAATATGAGTGCTGTATAAATGTTCACTCCGCGACCTTTCGTAGACTCTCCTAGATTAGTCATTCATATCTAATAATATGACAAAATGTAGGAAAATGTTTATCAAAAAGTCGTTGATTTTTCGTGCAATGTTAACTATTTTGAGTGAAATGCCATTTTGTGAGAACCATTTTTGCTTAGATGATTAAAATATATCACTATGGGTGTAGTCTGCCAAGTCTTTTTCGGCAATTTTTTTGCCAAAGTTTTCAGTACTCTGTGCACGCGCATAATCGTCTCGGTTTATGACTGTGAGTGTAGATTAACTGGCTTACAATTTTTGATATGGATTTTTTTCAATGAACATCACTGAGTTAAATATTACCATTTAGTCCATTGTTTCCTATGTCCAGAGATTTTTAGCAGTAGAATGTGGTCGTTTGCAATGCCAAATTCTATTTATTCTATTGCCTAATTCTATCTAGGTATTGCCGAATCTAACAGAATTTTTGCGATACAAAAAAGACCCGTATTTTTCTATTCTTCGACCCGTCAATTAGTTTTCGAGTTATGAGCGACGAAACACTGATGTTTTTAACCCTTTCGGAAAAGTGGGCGTCCAAAGGACAAATACGTCATCCACTTCGCCCAATCGCAACTGATACCGCGAAGCTCCTAAGTCTTATCACAATGGAGGGCACAGCTGACTGCCGATGGAAGTGGTTGCCAAAGGATCTCTTCGGGCAGACCTCCCCTCCCCGCCTCCGCTCCCTTCCCGTTCTCCCTCAACACAGTCAAGGACGGGAGGTGGATTATGTAGTAATCCTTAATGCAGCTCGTTCGGCGGGCATCACCTTTTGCTTATGTAAATTTTAGATTTATGAGTGAATGATTCTGATTATAAGATTAATTTTCCACTATAATTCATTTTTAATTTCCATCTAACAATTTCATGCACAAAATAGCGATTTCAGTTCCGATTAAACACCCCAATCATAACTTATAGAGTTCGTAGCTCACATTTAGCTCAAGGTAAATTTGTTGATCATTTCATACTTAGTGCATTACACTGTAAACACTATGTTTGCAAGCATTACTGCATTATTCAATACGATCGACTACAAATATGTAATTACTAGGCTTTTGGGATGCCCCCTCTATCGTTACAATGCATCAAGAAGAGGTTATTCGGAGGGAGGGGGGCGATCGAGGCCTAATTACCTCGAGAATGTTTTTAACGAGTTTAATGAAGAGGAGTGTATTTCTTCCTGGACCCCGACACGTTTCTTCAATGTAGGCGGCAACGGTATCGACCCAATTTCAGCAGCCGCCGTCAGGTTAAAGTCAGGTCTTCGACCTGAGGACCTGAATTACCCCCTGCCGACTTTGTCACAATTCCTGATTTTTTAGTTTTTTATTAATCTATGATGAGTAAAAAATTGACAGTGAGCAAATAAAAATAAGTTAAACGGAAAAATATATATTTACAAGCTAATTAAATATAGGGAAACCCCGGAGACTAGCAGGTTGATCGCAATATTGAAATTTATTCACAAAATTATGTTTTACTAGTTCGAGGTTGACACTACGGGCAAATTTCTTACCCCAAGCTAAATCAGCAGGACTTACATAAGCAGTAAATTTAAGAGATCAATTGCCGAACAAAGGCATGAAGGAATTCATTTTTATCACGCACAACTACAGCCCTAAGAAAAATCTCAATTATTAAATTTATTCACGCGGGCCTCAGCAACTAATTATACCCTACAGTTATAAAACGAAAGAGGAATTGGGTTAGTGTGATTGTGGGTGCCTTTCATCCCGAGGTCCCGTGGTTGAACCCTGGAGGTGGTAGAGATTAGCGTACTAGTCCCATGTCTACTTGTCTATGTCTACTCATCTACTTGTTCTGTGAAGACAGCACCTCGTGCACAGTGCTCCGTCAGTTGGGTGGGATGTTCAGCCGTACAATGACTTCATGATCAATCTATTGCCGACTACTAGTTTTTTACCATTATTTTGGATTACTTACGAAATAAATCATCAAAGGATATTAGTGATATATTGGAAATGGTATGGAATAATAGGGTGTTAAACGTCCATTTATCTCCATAGCACCATAAATTCAATGCCCTGTTGTTTTTGCTCAAAATGCTCTAACTATCCTAGGGGAGACGTTGCATATACACCTGCACTGAATATTTTCTTTGGGGACATTATCCTTTAGAATGGAGAGGCGCGTTTGCTTTCGGTCTGATCAAACAGACTCCGAAAACCTAAGTTTGCTAAATTACAATTATTAATAATGTTGCAGATACGTATTCAATTTCAAAAATTTGTCATGTTTCAAAACCCAATTTTAGTACGCTCTTCATTACTGCGTGACCTTCATAACTTGCATACCAGAAAACTAAATCAATTTGAAGGTTATATGGCACTATAAGAAGAACAAATTTCAAAGTAACATAAAAAAGTACATCATGCAATATTTATTTACATTATAATTCATTGATTTCGTAAAGAAAACCAACTATGAACTCAAACATCATCACTTACTTTAATGCAACGAAAAGTATACCTTTTTTGAAATAATTAAAAGGAATGCTTTCGGCGAAAAATGAATCGTAAACGAGCCTTATTACATTTCCATTATTTGACAAGATTTTATCTTAAAATTGTCCTAATCATGCTTTTGAATCATGATAGGGAATGTAAAAATTGCCAGCACTTTGTGGTGGAGTTCAAATGTTTTTTCCCTGGTCTCTGCAGAATAAAAATAGGCATGGGTCGCACGCGATATCACTATTTTCTTTTATTATATTCCAAGCCATTTCATTAATAATATACTTTTTGGTTTGCAGCTTCACTACAGAAATAAATTCTAACTGGAAAATATTTACTTTATTTATTGTCTAATGACTATACTCATGGTAGTTACCAAGTGTAAAAGGTTGTTAATGTTTTTGTGAGATGTTGATGGTAATTTCCATGAGACAAATGTTTGCTGAAATTCAAGGTGCCCAAATGAGGCATTTTTGGTAACCCCCACCCCCCCTCTTCTCTCCTCGTTGGACATTACCCCTCGGCGGACTATTTACACTCCGGACATAACAGAAGAACTTGCACGACAGGCGTAGCTAACGACAGGCGGAGCCAACGACGCCAACTATGCTTACAATTCCAAAATGCATCGATTCCGGACTGCAGCGTTCCGACAAAGAGTGCCGTCAAACCGCGCCGCCATACCACGCCGCCACCTCACTCGGGGTCACCTTCACTTATATAGCCCCCTGAATGCGGATGAAGACCAGAAGTTTGGTCATCGTACAAGCCATCATTTGGTCTGCTACCGCCGGAGTCAGAAAACAGTTCCTGATGCTCCAATGATAAACTTCCACCTAGCCCACTTTACCCATACCACTTTCCCTCCCCTTAAAATCTACCTATTGACTATTTCCATGTTAAACCCCATTCCACTTTGACCTTGCCCAAAACACCCACTCCTTATGCAAGAAAATACCTCCCATCTCACACTCTCTGTTCGAGCTGAGACGCCAAGCTGTTCACTTCTTGGCTACGTCCGCCAGTCTCGAGTTAGTTTTTGTAGACTTCGTCATTCTCGAGAGTCTCCTGGGGTCCATGGTCTATTGTTTTAAGTTATTAGTGTTTCCCTGAATTGGGAAGAGTATTTCAATTGTTGGTTTGTCCTTGCCTCTTGTATTTTGTTGGAATACATTGTTCCTTATAGTTAGAGTCTCATACTTTTGTTTTTGTTTTATTTTGACCTCATCTTGCTCACCCGAGTTTGGAAAGAATTTTGTCCTCTGGACGAGCATTTCTCGTGAACTAATTTTTTCATTCGGAAAACGCTACACCAAGTTTATACAAATGAAAATAACATGTTAGAGGTTGTAAATATATAGATAATATGGTGATTATAATGGTTACCATGCGGAAAATAATTGTTTATAGTCACTACGTTGTGGCATTGCATTGTGTGAAAGCTAACACTGTTGATGGATGATTTAAAGCAGTAAAAATAAGTAATTAACGGCTAATTTTAATGGTTAAATCAGTAACACCAATACTTTAGATATTCTCTGCTTCATATTTTACAACTTATGAACACAACTTTTTTTTACTTTTATATGATCTTCCATTCCACCTTCTTGCCTTTTTCCTTTTTATTCCCGTATTTAATAAACATGTGTATGTTAGGAAATTGATTTTACCTAAAATGCAGACGTAATCGTGATAGCCACTCTTTTGCACTCAATACTAGACTTAAAATGCCAAGAAGGGCATGTCACGGCGTTAACTATACGCGGGAATTAATTATATGCGGAAAAAAAACTTAAACTCAGTCACAAGGATTAACCAAGTAGCAGACTCATTACGAAGCCTTTTCATTGGGCATGAATGCAGGAACGATCGATTTTTTTCGCTCACAAAATAAATTCTCCCGCGGCGATATGGTTCTTTTTATCATGGGGGCCTGGAAGTTTCCGGAGCCTCAACTTCCTCCATCATCATTATGTCCGATACCGTCTTTCTTCGTGAGAGGGAGAGAGACCTCGCGTGGTCCCGAAACGCGACGCCTCCGTGATCTCACTTCGTCCCTCGAGCAGCGACCGCCCTGCGTCCGTTCATTCACCAACTCACACTCGGGAGAGAGAAGTTCACAGTCGCTCGCGAAATTTCTCAACTCTCTCGAACACAAACAACCCCACCCTCCCAACCCTTTCCATTCCCCTCACCACAACAAACACTGGAGCTTCCAACCCCCTTCCTCCCCCGAACTCACCCCACATCTCCGCGGCAAAAATAAAACTCGAAACAATCGAGAAAAAAAAACGCCGGGAATGAATTTTTAGAAAATCTGGAGATCTCCACAGCCCCACACGTAAAACAAACTGACTTTTTTTCTATCATCGGATACGCAACACTAACCGCGGCAAAAAATGTACACTCACATATACAAATAGAGGCGTGTTATTTTTTTCCCTGGAAACCCACTAGCGAGGCTGAAAGGAGAAGTATTAGTATTATCCTTTTTTTCCTGGACGGAGACAACGAGGACGGCCGAAAAAATATTAGCGATCCTTGTGTGACCAGAGGCACATTCAGGGAGGCAGGCACTATTCATCGCTGAGAAGGGGGGAAAATAAACGCTCACTGGAGTCCAACTTTGATCCGATGGCAAGGGACGACGAAAAAATTTACAGCGTTGGATAATTTCCCATTCACTGCCTGTAGAATAAATGGAGGAACCCTCTGGAGGGAAGGAGCGAGAGGAAACGGGTATGGACAGAAGAAAAGAGCTCAAACATTCAGCCTTGCCCCGTCCCTCAGATAATTACATATTTTTTTAGATAAAAGTAACCATTCCTTAACGGCTCTCGCACAACTAATGAAGTGAACTAATGGCCATCTGCTCACATCTCGCTAGAGGGCGCTACAGCGAGAAACTTGGTTCCCTGCACAAAATGAACGGCTCACTCCGATGAGCGATATAGTGTGAAGGAAGGATCGATGAATATGTAAACGCAGGACCAGCAACACCCTCCTTTATCCATCCGCTTGAATTGACGACTAAAATGCAAGAGTGAGAAACGATGAAATGTACAAGAATATTTACGTACGGTACGGTATTTACGTAATAGGTACGATATATTTATAGCAAGTGGAACTAGAAAAATACATAAGGGATATGTGTTTCCATCTTGAGTTTGAAACAGTTATAGGGAAGCTTTTACGAGAAGAATAAAGTTGGCTGATGGACACAGAATTAATATTTTAAAGCATACTTCAAAAAACCCTATCTAGATCTTCCATAAATAATTAAATACTTTGAGCAAGAATTTTGTAGAATACTTTATCTTCATAGGTACTTAGAAAAATAATTTTTTCAATCAAATTATAGCCATTAAGGTATACGATGTACAAATGAAATTATGTTCCGGGGGTAATATTTCTGAAAATATCATAACACCTTTTTATTTGTTTTTAAAATTTCATTTCGATCGATACATCAAAATCTTTCACTATATAATGAAACGGTACATTTAAACTTATATGGTACCAAAATTAGGATGTGAAGTCACAGAGAAACGTGTCTGTTGCGTGATATACGTGCATTTCAAAGTGACGATCAACGGAGCACATGCGCTTCTAAATGAATATTTAAAGATCTTCCCTAGAGCAAATTTTAAGGAATGCATGTATTTTCGAAGCTTTTCGCATGAACTAATAATCAGAGTTATCCTTGGAGGTTGGATATAACTTATGTAATCAACAATTTTCCATGTTTACCGATCACTATCGGCTAAAACTATTAATTGAAGATTAATGGGGATTAATAACATAAAGCTGGATGCTAAGAACTGAACTTCAGGAAGTGTTTTTACTTCCGAGGAAGGAAAGGAAAATTGTCACTTTCGTGTGCATAGAAAGACAAAAACTACCCAAAGGTAATATTATCGTCACTATTTTTCAGCTATGTAAGGACTCTTTATGACAGTACATATTTATTACTTTTCAGTATTTTCCCTGCCACATCAAAATTGGGCAGTAAATTTTCAGTGGCTTGTTACATCTCGAGTTCTATGCAGAGAACACCTTATGGTCAGCACTCTGTTGGTGGACCTATTGGCGTTTGTATAAAGAGCAGTATCGAGTTTCCCCCGTTTGTAATCGCCGAGTTTCTCTCCACTCTTCCTGCTTCGTGCCTCAAAAGGCCATAGCTGACCTTCGTTTAACATAGGTCATCTTCCATTTTAATAGCAATACTTTCCTATAAAGTGTTTAAAACCCTGAAATATGGGCAATAGTATTTTTCTGTTGAAACGTGGACATTGAACCATGTTAATTCGTGGAATGATCGACAGCACGATGGTATCGAGATATTCAGTCACTCTTGACTGATATTTATTCTTAACATGATTTTTATTTGATGTCCACTCTGGTCAATCACTGATTAAAATACTTAGCACTGCTACTCCCGACACCCAAGAAAATTGGCGAACGGTTTATTCCGAAGTTTATTCATCGATAGCTATTTGATTACTATTCTTATCAAATATTTGTTAATAAAATTATTTTCCATGAGTTCTCACGAGACAAACCGTGGTGCATCTAAGGCCAACACGTTTCTAAGAGTTCATTTTTTAAATTCCTTTTCACATTTTAAGAAAATAATTTGGTGAGAACTAACTAACATTGAAAATTGGAGTATTACATCATATTATCACAAAGTAAAAGAACTGCATAAGGCATTTTTAAAAGTATCTAGAGAAAATAAAGATTTTGTGGTGAGTATCAAAAAAATGATTGACTAACCACAGAACTGAAATGATACATCTTTCTCTTAGAATAAGTATATTCAAAAACTACAAGAAGCAATGCATGTTTTAATGAAACTCTATACTGTGTGGTACTTGGTTAAATGTCCACAAAATAGTCATCTCATAGTAAGAGCTGAAATCTATATGGAACGCTATAAAAGATGGACGGATTTAATCACAAATAATGAAACTAAATATTCATGGCACATGGTAACTACCACAAATTATACATAAGTACTTCTGAGACCTTTTTGTGTGATGAATTTTTATTTAGGAAATACAAGTTAGGTTCGTCCAACTGAACATATTTACTTTCTGTCACTATTGAAGATGAAACCATGGATCTTACAATATAAAATACTGTCTATTTTACCTTCGTTCAACTTGAATGTTTGACAAATATACTTCGCATTAAAAGTTTATTCCAAGAATAAAAATAATTACCACTAGAGATAAACCTGCTCTACAAATTGGAAGTCCTCATGCATGAAAAGATGATTTTCATATTTATGATGAAGTACGTAGGCAACACATTAAAAAATATAACTGCATTATTTTTGGCCCTGTCGAGGCTAAAATAGGGTAATAAGTCCACATGAAACGAAAGGAAATGGTGAATATTATTAAATTGTATCTCACATGACTGAGTCCTCTCATCTGGTAAAAAAAAGGACTTCAGTATCATTATTTAAGATAAAATACCATGTCACATTATTCAGCTACTATCCATACCTGTCCCTAAATGTTTAATACTCAATTCTCCCCGAACATATATTTTCCATAACTGCGCTTGTGGAGCAATTGTTGCCGATCACTCCTCAGCAGACAATTGTTGGCAATGAGGAATTCACAGCTATAAGTATTCAATAAAACTTTAGCACTATCTTTAATGAGTATATAAATATAATAATAACTCTAAAGTGTAACTGCAAGACGATAGGTACATGAGAAATGCGTCTCACATTATATTCATTGATAATAGTTCATTAAGAGGGAATAGCAATGATTCAGTATATCTCGAACGATGTATAAGATGAATATCGTCACGTTTCCTGCAAAACTCACAAGCTCGTTTTTCTTCTGTTAATTCGTAATCGATGGTCAAAATTAGCATCGATTCTTTATGCACATATATACAGTCGTAATCCCAGACAACGAATGCACAACCATCCATCCCTTCATCCCAAGCGCAAACAACACTGTGCGGCTTTCCTAGTAGTTCACCCCTCCGCCGGTAGGTAGCAATAGACGCAGAGACCCCGAATTGCGTGAGAACAGGTTTCAACGGTCTGCCGCATAGAGTCGCTTGCGTCGCCAAACCAGTCTCGCTGTCGGAACTCCTGAGCTCAGAAGGATCCCTCGCTTCCTGGATTGATGTCGGGAGAGAGCAGCTCTCTCCTTAATTCACTCCTTAGCAGACAATTTTGAGGTGCACCAACAACGGTGGAGATTGAGTGCTTACCCCAGAATATTACAGGAATGAATTGAAATCGTTCAAATAGTTTTGTTTTCGACACGATCGCTAAGTCATGTAGTATACCAAAGCATGTTATGTACCTAAATTAATAACACGGAATCGAGTTAATGTCAGTAAAATTAGAATCAGTGAAATTGGAAATAATCAACATCGTTCTAAAAAAAAACACATATAATTATTACCTTCTTAAAGTATTTCTCAATTTAGATAATAAAATGATTGCGTCCTATGAAGCATTTTGTTACAGCATTCAAATATCAAGGTACGAGGAAAGACCACATAAAAGGAAAAGCAGTTGATAGTTTTAGTAAATTAGAAACAAAGAAATAAATTAAACCTTTTATTTCAATGAGTAATGCGTTATATTTTGAATGCAAGTGTAAGATAATTTCGTACGACATTATGAATGCTTGCAAGCCAGAGTGACTTTCAAGTTGGCATCACATCTGAACATGCTGTTTGTAACGATTGAGAAAAGCAGGGATATGAAATAAGCTGAGAGATAAGTAGTTTAAACTCTTAAAGCTGCTGTGTATATGAATCTTGCCTGTTCAAACATGTCTTTAAACCTCACACAGAATTACACTACCATCATATAAACACTGCAGCATTTAATATTTTCTTTACCACTGACCCAATAACTTGAGGTGATGCGTTTTCAAACTGACAACGAGAAAGGATTTGATAATTTGTCGATAAGGAGTATTTTTCTCGTAGTCACGATAAATGTAGGGTAAGACACGGCCATTGTTTTACCATGAGTTGAATTTTTACAAAAGAATCTGTAGATTTTGTTGACTTATTCTGAAATATGATCGCAAGCATAAAAAATCACTGTAGGAAAGGAAAGAAGTTCGCTTCCCAACAAATTTTTACGAAAGATATACCTTATATTTTTGCATATATTTACGGCGCGATTTTATCTTTATTTATCTAGTGTATGCCGATTTCCATTGCTCACGCCTTATAGAAAATCTCATGCAATTCAATTACACCGCATGGTGATGCCGAAAATATTAAATTGAGGTGAATTTAAAATTAAGGATTTCGTTATGGAACTGATATTTGGTTGCGAAGATGAAAATGAAAAATTAGCCATTGTAGGCACACTGAAGGTCTGCACAAAGAATGTACTCCACAGATTCAGTGACCGTTTTAGCCGGCAACTGCGTTAATGGTTTCATGCTATAATGTAACATAAGGAAGATTAGGACCCAATCACTATGCGGGTTGAGGCATGCATAAAACCTATAAAGAGTTACCAATACAATACCGAGTTCTTCAATCAAGACTGCGTGCTATTCCAAGTAGTTTTAAGGAGAGTTTCCTTGTATCCTCAATCAGCCCTTACACTCTTTATAACACTTGAAGCCTTCATTTAAATAAGAATGGCACTCGCTCTACACAAATGCAACCTTCAACTAATGGCAGTTTTTAACTCAGCGCATCTTCAAGTGTTTTCTTTTCTAGTAGTCGTTTAAGTCCAAGAGCGTATTACCCGATATTATGCGATTATTAACGCTTCAAAATGATTCTCATCATTTTCAATAGTATATGTACCTCATTTAAATATCATAGGGCATATCAACCTCATTTCCTATAGTAAATTACTTCCTAGTTTCATTTCATTTCAGATACTTGCTTTTCCTCCCCGGTATAAAATTCACCATTTTCATTCCTAAAATAATCGACGTCTCAAGAATCAACACACCTCACACTAGTACCTCACTTGAAGCAATATACAATCTAATGCCTTTTATCTATGGACCGATGTCCGAGTCATACTTTGTACTGTCCCACAAACAATGATATTTAATAACCAATGACGCATTCTAGAGAGTTTCGTTATTGGCGATTACATGTAAGTCAAGTATTGAATTTCTCTCAGCCTTTTAAGCTTTACACCATTCCTCAACCAAATTCCCACACTTACTTACTGGACACCGTAAAACGAAGAAAAGTGTCTTGCTTCACAGAACAGGAGTGTTATAAGATTTCTGATTCTGCATTGTGATTTAGTATGTACCTAGTGGCAAAATTATATTATGTAAAATTGTTTTTTCCCTTTTAAAAAAACTATTACTGTCTACTCAAATTTGTAATTGTATATCAAAGGTACCCTGAAAAATACGTGGTTACGAACTGATGAGAAAAAAACATACCGTCGAAACTATTTCAAATAACATTTTTAAAAGTCTTATTACATTCAGCAGTATGATAATCACTGTAACCTAATTCGTTTTTCTCAAGAAGTGATTTAATTTTCCAAATAACGGTACTTAATTTCCTAACAGCTAACTATTTATGCATATGCAACTGATAAAAACTGTTAACTGATAATAATATCTGAATTTTCTGAAATACAAGAAAAAATATTGCATAAAATTAGATAGATTGCACTGACTCAGAATAAGTCAAATAATGAGGAGTTTTTCCCGTCATGAAGCATCTGTGTGACGCATACATTAGAAGAGAATTCCTTACTTTCATCTCACGAATAGCAGGAAATTTCATAAGAGGAGTCAAAGTAAAGTGTGATATTTTGCATTGGAAATGTTACATTAAAATCATGTATCATGTAATTGGGTTCATAAGGTAAATAAGTTAATTAGGATATTAAATAAATCAAATTAATTTTTAAATGATACAAGAAATTTGCAAACATTTCGTTTTGCAAAAATAGAATGATGTACAAGTGGACAGAGTAGGGTAACTTTGGTCAGAATCCTAGAAATCATCATGCAACCTATAAGGCTTTTTGAAACGTGCAGAGGATCAGAATTTAACTTCTTGCACCAAAAAGATAATAAAATTCAATCAAGAATAGCCGAGATCTAACCAAACAGAAACAAAATTTATCCATGATGTAGACTTAATTGGCATTAAAAACATTTGCCCTAACGTCTATTTCAGAACGAAAGATAGGAACACCCTTAAAGCAGTAGAAACATCTGCACCAGAAGGAACGCCCAACCAATTCTGAGGTCACTTTAAGCCCATATCGAACATTACCACCATCAAAAATGCACAAATGAAAGGTTGTGGAACAACATCTACTGCTGTTTGCGCCCACGCAGTGAATCGAGGGCAATAACACAGATTTAGATGATAATGCCGGACTGATCTGATTGGGAGACGTATATGTGAACGGAAAATATCCGAAGTGGAAATAACTTCCTTTGCGAGAATTCGGTATCGGCGAGGGTTTTAAATATCGATCAGGAGCGTACCAACCGCGCACCTTCACGCCGTCCGCGTCTCCCAACACCCACCACCGCCGGCGTCCGGACCCTTTCCTCTTACCCAACAACAGCCACCGTCCAAACACACCTGACATTTGCACAACGTCCAGCATATCTTGCCCCTACCTAGACTCCTTCCGGAGCCTCTTCCGACGCCCTTGGTGAGACCATTCAAGGAATGCTTATGGGTTACAACACGGCTTAATTACACCCATAAATAGTTTCTGACGGCCCACAATTCCCTCCCTTCCCTATTGGCTCCTGCACTCTAGTGGCCCGCGCAAGAGCGAATGACCAATGTGCTCATTTCCATTGTCGTCTCAGCGAGAAATTTTCAAGTCTAAGCACTGGAGAGAAAGGTATCCTCTCCAGTGGTAACCAAAATTAAAGCATCCTTGGAGTGAAGAGAAAATGTCTTGCTTTAAACTGAGCCGATTGGGTCAGAGTCCAAGACAACGATAAATTTAGTCAGACGCATCCGAGCTAAACTTAGTTATAAATAAACCATCAGAGAAAAGATGTAGTGCATGAATTTCACTCTTTCCAATCAACGATAAAGATCAAGTGTTTTCTAACTTACACCGGTTTTGATTAAATTACATAAGAACTTATTCTTAAAAACTATTAGTTGATGAGAAATATTTTGCTGCGATCAAGGATAAAAGTTACATTCCTTAATGAAACATCTACATTAAAGTGATCAATCAAGTGGAATTTTTGTAAGAGGTATTTGCTTCGGCTGGCATAAAAACGTAAGCAAGTTTTAGAGGTTAGTGCGGAATTCAACCCTTCTGCCAGGCAGGCTCGTAGCCATAAATTTGATTCGGGGGCTTCGGAAGCTAAGTCTAGTGTAGCGTAACTTGAAACAAATCAGCCTTGCCAGTTCGGTGCCGACAAGTCACAAACCTCTTACCTTAATTTTCATTGCTTGGTATTTACTTTCATTGTGCCCATTCCTATCTCTTCTCACTGATCAAGTTCACTGCTTACCTTGTTATGAAGCAGTTAATTTGACCGGACCCAGAACAGAAGTTCAGATTGAAAAGAAGAATTATTAACCACACACATGCATCAAACTAGTGATCATCTTTCTAGACACTTAACGCTTGAATTATATGCCATGTAAACTGGATTGTCACACACAGAACAATCAGAACAACAAAATTATCGGGAAATAATTTCGGGGTAGGTAGGCTGAAGCCCCAGAAGCCCCCTCCCTGGCTACGTGCTCGTGTCCAGGAGAATTGAATCTTCAACATAAACAGTTTAATTCCCGTCACTCCCCGTGGAAAACTTCTCGCTAAATTTAAATGTTTAATCACATTTTTATTATATAACTAAGATCCACCATATTCTCAATTACAGGAAACAACTCACAACCATCACTAACAAGAAAACCAGAAAATCAAAGATCGGTGTCGCTGTGCGTATACATTGGCACAACCTGGATAAGACCCGAAATAGTTCTGTCAATAAATACCACTCGATCAACCTATATCGCTCCCTTGCTGTCAGACAGAGAATAAAATGATTATTTTCCAATCAATTCAGGGTCTATGGACATTACAATCGGTGATTTAGCGCGACTGATTGCAAACGTGACAGGAGTTTCGGATTCTTCGGATTCGGACAAGATTTCTTCCTCACTGCGGAAGAAATATCAGAGGTTTTCAGTACTTATCTGAGTTGGCGGTGAAATTGATTCCGAACGTAAACTATCCCCTTAGATCCTTCTAAATGCAACATTTAAATCAATTACAAACTTCATGGGAATGGGAACACTTGTGTGTGAAGCGTGATCGAATGATGACACCAAGAGAATGCATTCTGAAAAAATAAAGCCAAGGAGTGTGGCCATATCATATGATACGCCCCATTATTGCTCAATACTAACTAGTCCAGCTCAATACAACATATTTTTTTGAAAACTTCTAAAATACTTTACCCGTACACAAACACAAAGAATTTATAACTTCCCTGAACGGAATCAGAAGCGAATATCTGCACTTTTCCTTTTCAAAAACATGTATAATGGTGTACCATCTTTTCTCCAACCTCCACCCCAGAATGCCAGACCACTCCCTTCCCACGCCTCCTCCACCCCCTCGATAACCCATCTCTCTCTTACTCTCTCCACAACTTCAATCCACATCCAAAAACTCTACAGATCCCGCGCCACCCCCTCCCTAACCCCGCATCGCCCCAAAACTAACCCCAATGCCCTTCTACCCCCTTTTGCTACCCTGCTCACCCGCCCGCCTCGCTAAACCCCTCGCCCTCCCCTGCGCTCGTTCAATTTATCTCAGGGAAAGGGAGATTAGAAAAGGCTCCCATAAATCATACCCGCGGTTCTTGATTACCGGAGCGTCCACCGAGGACCTGAGATCCCCCTCTCCTCTCTTTCCTTCATCCCTCGCCCCCTCATCCGTCCACTCCCTTCTGCCAAGCAACACCGCACCCCAGCTCACCTCCACCTCTCCTCAATTCCGCCACATTCTGCTCGGGGCTATTTTTTCCAAACGTCCCGCGTGCGCGGATCTCAGGCTGTTTTAATTTTTTTTCAATCCCTAATTTCTCATCCCAATTACTTTGAGGTCCAGCCCCGAGAATTCTGTTCACCAGTTGTTTTGATGGGGTATGCTAAGCACAAATTTAGTCTGCGGACAAAGACCCCTAACCGCCGTTCCTCACTACCTGTGGTGGATTCTTCGATTTCCCGTGGAACCTCGCGGCTCCATTTGTCTGAGACAGCTCAATTAATTACGCTTCTCTCCTTAGAGGCCTGCCCAAGATTCGTGAATGTCAACAGTCACAATCGTAGGGAACGAGAATCAATCGACGATTCCTTGCAATTCTCCACATGGGGGTAGATTTTTTGTAAGCAACGCCAACAATGAACACTGGAAGATGATGCTGCAGAAATAGGTAAATTATGTTTTGTGATTCCCCAAATGTTGATATTTTAGTGCAAAAGCGACATCTCTGCCCAAGTTGGGATTCAAACCACCAACTTTTGGATTGTCAGGCCAACGCGTTATCAAACTGGCTACCGCGGGCGGTCTCAAGTGCATTGACTCTCCGTTTATAGAGAGCTCAACAGCGTAATAGAAAAATACTGATTGAGAATAAATCAAAACTGAGAACATTAGACTACATAATAGATACATTGTTAAGTGCGTAGCATTAATGACGTAAACATGGAACCGGGTAAAATTATTTCCAAAATAATCTCTTAAGCATTTGTTATCGGTTAGTATGCAGTTTTTGGACAGTATGTGATTCAGGCTACTTTGTCAAGCATTTAAAAAAATTTCACATCATCTCCATAACGGATTTTGGTTTTTCCTTCGGCAGCGAGGTGCAGCCTTAACTCCGCCAAATAATTAGCCTTCCATTGAAGCGGAAAGATGCAAATGGCTAGCACGAAGACCCTCATTCCCCTCCGTCTTGTTAAGCTTGGCAACGTAAAGAGCATTTAAAAAGAGCCCCCGGCCCCTCCTTTCACTCAGAATTTCTCCCCCACCCAACCCCGTCCTCGCAGAACCCAACCCTCTGCAAGGAGTGGGGATGTGGGGGTTCTGCAGAGGTGGAGGGGCAGAAGGGTCCAGCGGCCTTCCCCTTGCAAGAAGGAAAGCGGCAGCAGTTCACCGAGTGGTCTGGAGGAAGAGTGGAGACACTGAGTGGTGTGTACTAGGAAGCACGTAAGGGATGGACCCAGGGAAAATGTGCGAGGAGAAGGGTTTCGGCGGGTGGGAAGGTTGCAAGGGACAGCGAAAAAAGAGGGACCGGAGGGAGGGATGGTTCTTTTTTCCCTCCCTCTCTCTCTCTCGAGGGAAAGTTGGACGGGGTGAGAGGGTAAAAAGGGGGAGGAAAACGGATGGGTTTTGGAGACGGGGGTGCGGTGCGGAAGGGAAAAATGGCGGACCTCTCATTTATGCAGACCACGCCAACACTTGATATCCTGCCTCCTTCACTCCTACCACCCGTGCCCGGCGTTCGCTGGCCTCAGCAGCCCATGGAGATCTCTCACTAAAGCCCACTCCCCCAACCTCTTTCCTTGCCTCTCCTGAGTTCACCCATCCTCCACCACCAAAACCCCTTCAACCCACCCGCCACCGGCAGCAAAAAATATGCGAGAGTAAGGGAAGGGGAGGGAGGACCTTACCCTCGACTCTTGGCTGGTGGTGTAGGAGGAAGCCCTTTTCCCATCCTCCTCCCCCGCTGGCCCCACCCTCCTGGACCCCACCAAGGACCACCCTCCCTTTCCTTAATGACCCTCGCTCACTCAATGTCTAAGGTCCCTCTCTCGAGCCATTCCCTTTCCTTCCCATCCACCTCCTTACTCTCCGTCTCTTGGTCAGCTCTTCCGCGCCCCTACCCTCTTTCCCCTTCGCGGGGACTTTCTTCCGCCTCACGCCTGTTCCTCCATTCCGTTTCTCTTATTTCGTTTTTTTCCTTTCCACCCATTCCCTCTGCCTAGTTTAGCTCTTTATCGCACCAGTAAAATATCACCTGCTCTTCAAGTACCCTTTCGAAAAATTAACACCCTCTTTACTTTCACTTGCTCCTGCTAGTATATAGGTACCACTCCATTTGTGTATATCTTATAATAAATGGACGAAATTACTTAAAACTGTTTACTGGGCAGTAACAGATATATTTCTAGCATAAGGTATCTGAGAAAAATCATTACTTTTAAGGCAATCAATGATAGCGGTCATTTGGAAATACGCATTTTTGCCATGTAAGTAGACACCGCTTCATGTTATCTAAAAATCTAACTTATATGCCCTTGTTATTTTCTACAAAATTGACATGTTTGGTAGGGAACAAAAGAATAGGAACCCAAAGCGTAAAGAGTAAGTGGTGCATGTTCATGGTATTCGCTAGGATATTTACCAATTCTGAAAACTTAATCGTGCTGATATCTAATGTTAGTGACTAATGAAGGCAATAAAGTAAAAAAAAAACATACAACAACTGGAGGTATGTCACCTGCATACAACAGGTAAAGCGTTATTTCCCATTGTATATATTGAGCATTGTATATAAAGACTATTAAATAGTCGTTAGAAATGTTTGGCGAGTTGCAAACAGAGTTATTTCCCTCTTAGATTGAGGAAGTGTTCCTGATTTATTGTCCGAGTTAGGAAATTATAACGGGACAATAATGGAAAATCTATTTCGAGATAAACGAGGTAAGATAAGATCAGTACTACAGACCCTCAAGCCTAATTACTTCAAACAAGCATAAATATCAAATCAATGCATCAGTGAGCTTAAAGAGCAATAAAATGTTTACATGCTCAGGTGATGCATTTAAGGATATTCAAGAGTGTAAAATGTATTACTTAATCTTAAAACATTAGAATTAGTTCATTTTTTACATAATCTTATAGAACATATTCTCAGTCATGTGTAAGGGATCACTTAAATCTATATAGGCCATTAGAATATAATTACAACTCTAAAGAAAGACGGCCTCGAGTTGAAGTGAACTTAAAAAATGTCCTAATTGGCATAGATTTCAAAGGAAAAAATATGGTTATCGTAACAGAACGAAACACGGAAACAGGATGGATATATTCACTAATCCCTAAGAAACCTGAAAGAAGAATAAAAAGAGAATCCCTTCCAGTGACGAGTAAAGGCTGATTCATATTCAAATCCGAGAGCAGTGGCAGCGATGGAGAGAACATCATTTTTTTCATCATGGAATGACTCTCCCTTCCTCTAAGAAGTCTTTCCGCTCCAACACCGTCCAAAACTCTCCCGCCCGCCCCCCCAACACGCACACACATAGAGCCACCACCACCAACTCTGGTCAGCAGCCATGTTGAACGAGCCACCCCCTCCCGCCATTCCACTCAAGCCCCCCTATCCCACTTTGCCCCCCCTCCCCCGTCTTCGCCCTTTTCTCTATTCCAATATCTCCCTCGAGCCCACCCCTCCCTCCCCCTTCACAGCCCAAACCACCACCCCTCCCACCCTTGTCGAAAGAAAAAGAACACCCACCTACAACTGCACTGCCATAGCCTGCACCCCAACCCACTACCTTCCTGAAAAAAATCCCTCCTACCGCCTCCACCCGTTTCGAGAGTCAAACATCCCCTCGTGCCCACCAGGCGCAGGTGGGGCGGGGGTATAAACTACATATATACACGTTTATATACATAAAAACCACCCTCAGACCGTACCTACCCCCAGCACTACCCCTCTCCTAAAAAACTCCCTTCGGTCTGAGTTATGCAAATGAAAGGAGCTTGGGTCCGGGAGGGAGAAAATCAATAAAACGTTCGGCCAATTAAAGTCTCTCTGGAAACGGACTCTAGGTCCACCTCGCCCCGTTTGGGGGTCTGGGGAGTGAGGAGGGGGGAACGTGTACCACGCCTCCAGTCGACGACGTAGCCACGGCGACCGGCTGGAACCACCCCTCTCTCCGCGCGCGGCATTCCCTCCGCCATCATCACACCCCTCCCTGCGTCCCCGACCACCGCTATTTCCCCCCTCTCCCTGCATTCACAACACACCCCTCCTCCCCCTTGCTGCTGTCTGACTCGCGAAAAGCACCACCCTTGTGCAGTGCGCCTCATCTCTCTCTCCTACTCCAAGCTCTTCGTCACCAAAGTCCCTCCCTCCAAAAAATTTCCTCTTCCGTGCAACACTCTGGTCCACTCCTCCACCTGTACCCACACCCGAAAAATTCCAGCCACGCGCGACTCATCTCCCCCTCGATCCCACCCCCTTCGTTGAACTGCCGCAAATCCCTCTCCCGTTTTCTCCCCTCCCTCCCATCAGTCCTCACTCCCTTCCCTCCCTTCAACTCCCGCTTCCGATCGGATTCACCGAGGATTATTGAGTTGAATGAGCACCGAGCAATGAGTTCGGTGCGTTGCCTCCGCGCGCACAATACGCGTAATGTTTTGAAACGGACGGGGAACGAGATAAAATGCGAGGAGAGGATAGTTTTCCCTCAAGGGGTTCACCACTTCGTTCACGGTGCAGATCAAAGATTTCTGGTGATGTTTCCAACGGTTTTTGAAACTTCCCTTTACGTCGTCATCGCCAGATGCCAAGTTATTGAAAGGAAATGTTTCCGGAGCGAATGCAAGTTAAATGACGAGCAATGGCGCGTACGAAAATTCCCTCAGTAACGACAACGTTCCTTCGTTTGGTCCGAGGCTGAAAATGCCTCGAGCATTTTAAAATTTAATTCATCACCTTTTTTGAGCGATTGTTATGGTTTTGGGAATAATGATACTTTTCGTTACTTGATCTGATTTATCAAATGTTTTGAATCATCTCATTTATATTTTTCTTTTGTTGTTGAAACATTTTTTAATTTTTTTCAACATTGTTGTTTTTACATAAGAAGCTTATTTAAAACATTATTCCCTTTTTCTTCTACATATTTTACTGACTTTCAGTGACAAAAAACGATGATATTTTGATTGCTTCATATCATTTCAAAGTCACAAAATGTTCGAAAAACAATTTATCCTTTTAAATACCCATTGGAATATTTTTTATCTCCCTTTCCCCCATTTACTTATATCAAATACAGTTCTCTATCTGCAGAACATAAAGAGGGGAAATTGGGTGCACCTAGCAACTCCAGACTCCTTTATCTTCCAAAATATATTATTAAAAAGAATAAAGCAGCGACATCATACGCTGCTTTACTTTTCCAAACTTTTTCTTTCCAAAAATATTACTCATGGACTAAAGACGCTCTATTATATTTTGTACTGAAATCACTGTTCAAGAGTAATAAAAGTTAGTCAGGTCACTTTTATAAAACTATCCAAATCCACTCAGATTGTCCATTTACTATGAATTCTATTTTAAGCATGGAAAAAGAGCGATTTTAGGCCGATGGTATTTTGGACAGCCGAAGCGAAGGATAAACATTCACAAGCAACCAAGAAACGAGGTACATACATCCGGCAGCAGCAATAATGAGAACAATCCATAACGGCTTTTGAGAATGAAATACGCGAGTGCCCTTGGTCGGAAGGGAGGAGATCGTTAGCAACAACGTCGAGGGCAACAACGTGTGGACCCGACCGACCTCTTTCGCCTCGCCAAGCCATTCGTCTGAGTCCCTCAGAATAGCAACCACCCCCGACACGCCGCCCACTCCCTCCCCGGTCCGCCTCTCTTCCCCACCCACCTCCTCCTCCATTTACCCACTTCCCACTACCCACGCCTCCTCCCCCGTCCCCTCCCTCTCCCCTACCCCGGTCCCCCTCGAGGCTCATTCCAAAGCCGAATCCATTTCGGCCCAGTCAGCATCCCTAACTTTCCATACCCGCGGTCTCCCTCTAACACATTTCTCTCCCGACCTACCACCCCTTACTACCCACACCACCACCTAGCCCTCCACCCTCTCCGCACCTAACCAAGCCCACACTTTCCCAACCCTCAGTATCGTACCCATGGTTACCACTACCCTCTCTCTCTCTTACCCACCCGTGGGAGGGTGGAGAGTACCCACTTTTCCCCGCGACTCCCAAAAATTCTCTTTCTCCCCGAGTCCCTTCGCCTCAACCGCCTTCGTTTCCACCCGTGGATATGATGGGTGATCATTGCTACGAGTTTTCTGCGTTTTCTATAGCGCGAACGTCCCATTCCTCACTCCGCTTACGTTTCGGATGCAATCCAACAAGGGTCATGATTTTTTTCATCCTTAAACATCCAAAAATCCCTTTCTTTTTAATCGTCTGAATTGATTTTAGGTTGCAAACCATGCATCCGACAATCGGTAGACAGGTGAACCTTATATTTTTAAAAGGGGTGGCAACATGAGAGAGAGAAAGTAAACGTACGTGGAAGATTTCCCGCATTTGTATCCGAGGGAGGAAATGGAGAAATTGATATCAAACACTACGATGTGCGTTCGGAACTCGTCAGGCGTGACCAAATACTCTAAAACCAGAGGATATCCAATAAGGAGATTTGTTTTATCGATGCATTCATCATTGATAGCAGAATTGTAATCATAACCTCTCCTATTCTCTAAAACATTTTCTCCTCTAATATAGCTTATTAGACTATGGTAAAGACGTCATCATTTATTTACAAGAACAATTAATACATTGAATTATTACATCCTTAATCTAAATAACTCAAAATCATTTAAAATGATTTCATAAAGTTCATTACCTTGAGCGGAGGTTAACTTAATTACCTTTCAATTTAATTTTACCGGTGTAAAGGGAACCTTAGATTTAAAGGGAATGAGATATTAAATGTTATATGCAAACAAAAACCCAGTCGCGCAACTTTGCATAACTACAGTTAACATCTACAGCCATTGAATTGGACTAATTTTAAAAATTCAATTTGTCCATATAAGTAAACATTCACACGATATTTCTTTTACCACATTCCAAAGGAACTATGATGGGGTTACTCTACCTAGCCTAAAATTTGCTTACCCATGCTGTATGTAGGCCTGTTACATGAAGACAGAACTGACGGGTAGAAAACAAATCATAAAAATCCTCCTTCATTATCTGAGCCTCATCATCGACTAATGTATTTATTGCTTTAGAAACAGTTCCAATATCAAAGAATAAAATATTCCAGGCAATCAAAATAACATTTAGTGTACAATTTCCTATGGTGGGCGTTACAGTTGGAAGAAAAGGCCTTGAATGCTTCGTAATCAAATTTCTTCCTGATATATCCGTCCCCAAAACCAACGTTCTCAGATGCCTCCCTCCCTTACTCTTCACAATTATGAAGCCTGTCCATCCTTCGAGTCCCCCACCCGAACGCAAATCCGCCGGGCTGCCCGCGACGGAAATAAAATCCTTCCAGATATATATGTATTAAATATATAGTATATACATATCTTCTCCACTTTTCCTTATCGAGAGAACAATGGGCAAACCCCGCTTGCGTTTCGCTCCGGGTCCTCTCAGAAAGGGATGGAAAGATGGTTCGAGTAGCTACGATTCCCTCTCTGGGGCGAGCTCAGGAATATAAAGAGAAATCTGGAATCGTGGGGAAGAGGGAAGCTCTACGAACGGGACGGGGTAGGTATACGGGTAGGGCGCACGGGATGAGGACAAAATAATAATAATAATAAAAAAAGATTTAAGAGCAGTGGAAGAGGCGTGGAAGGGAGGAGGTCGGAGATATGGGGAGGGAAGCGGAAAAAATAATACTGGAGATAATAGTGCGACGAGTAAGGAAAAAAAGCGATGTCGTAATTGGCCGGGACAAACTCGTACAAAAGAACACGATAAAGACCTCTCCTCTTTCTTCATCATTTCCTTTTTCTTCCGATTTCTCGATGTCGCGTCGGGACAATGGAAAACAGGGACTGGGGGTGGGGAAGGGAACGGCGTGGAGGGGGGGAGAGGGTACGAATGAGGAAGGGTGGGGAAGTGTGAAGGGAGTGTGGATGGAGGGGGAGGGGCCAAAGCGTATGGAGGGGGATGGAGAGAGAGAGAAATTCTTTTCCGGAGGGTGGGTCGAACCGGGGGACGCGGAGAGGGTTAAATCGAGAGCAGAGGGCCTTTGCTTCTCCCGCTCCTCTTCGTCTGTTCAAGTTGGCGCGATCGGACTTCATTGAGAAATTGAATCCAAAAAAATAATATTTTATAAATATTTCTCTTCGGTGAGATTAAAATTTGGTTTGAAGACCAGAGAAAAGCATTCCACCTCCCCTCGGGGGATGGTGAACTTCAATCTGTCGCAAAAGAAGCAAGAGTGTAGTAATTGATGCAAATATTGCTTTAAAGAATAAAAAAGGGACGAATGCTTGGTTGAATACCTATTCAATTTCGACAATTCATTTTGAAATCATAATATTCTCATGGTTTTGCCTTGAAACAGTGTAGGTTAGTTCACTTTCGGTATGTCAATAAAGCTCATAGTGGCATATGTTAAAGTGAATCAGCACTGAAAATGCTGACAAAAAGTTTGAGGAAAAGCAAATTGAAGAATACCTACAGTTTCCAAAATAAGGGGACCAGTTGAGTCACATACCTCATACCATTTTTGAATCGAAATATAATGTTAAATACCAACATCTGACGTCAGCGTACTGAATGGAAGTTTCAGGTTGACCAAATATATGTTGCTCTATTAAGGCTTGAAAGCTCGTAAATGAAGTTCGTTTCATCGGGCAATATCAATTTAAGCATTACATCTAGTAAGCAAAGGTGTACATTCACGTTACGAAACATATGGAATATGGATTCACGATCAAAACCAACATTTCTAAACTGGATTAAAACCACATATTCTTTACACGTAAGGAGGAAGAAATAAATTCGACCCTGACATATTTCAAAAATATACATGAGATCCAGACTTTGATGTTATAAAAGAAGATTTACGATGAACATAGAATCTTTTTTTGGGACATAACATTGAAGAAAAGGCATATAAAGGCATGAAACTACTAACTGGACGTAAGTTCTCGTCCTTAGTGCGTGTCAAGGAGACTTATCGAGACAGATTAGCTTGTTAGAAAGCAGTATGAATTTCCGTGCGAAAACGCATGCCATAAGATCCTTCCCTCTCCCCCTATCTCTTTCCCTCCCTTCCGAGCTACTCCGACGTTTTCCCATGATTAAGCCCCCGAAGCGTCGACCGGAAACCCTTCCCTTAAAAAAAATGCACTGCCAACACTGAAGGCGTCGTATGCAAATCGGACGGGACACACATTGGGGGGCGAGAAGCGTGTCCGAAAACTCAACTCTTCCACAGCCCATGTCTCTGCGTGTCCCTTCAACGTCCCTCAATCCCCTCCAAACCCCCTTTCCCTCCGTCTTCGGACCCAGGCCTTCCACCTCCTCTCGCATTGATGTCTGGAAATGAGGCTTTAAAGTCCCCTTAATCCTTAAAGGGGGAGAGGATGATGCCTTGGACAACAACTGCGTGGGGCGACGCCCCGCGGTGATGGAAGGATGATGTCCGCTGAGAGAGGGGCTCGGCAAATGGCGGAGAGCCTGGGGAAACGGAGTATGAGGCGGGTAAGGCGGAGATAGGGGCGGGGGTGGCTGGAGGGACAACGGCGGACTAGGGAGGCGTGATGACTCAGGGAGAAAAAAAAATAAATGAACACGGACTTCGAAATCGACGTTTTGGATTAAATTCAACCGTCTTGTCCTCCCTTTAAAACGGAGCGGATTTATGCATACCGTGAGAGTATGTCTTTTTCGAAAAGAGGAGGAAATAAAAAAAACCACTCCGCAAATATCAGGTCTGCGATCCAGGTGGGACGGGTAAGATATCCTTTTCGGTTTCCGAGGAGGATCAAAAAGGCTGATATTCCAAGGGAAAGAGGATCAATAAAATGATTGATTACGTAAGTGCTTATCACGTCAATCAACTCCACGGTGCCTTTCTCGCGCTCATCGAAATCAAAATGGGATTGTACCCACTGAGTAATTGCTCCGCTTTTATTTTGTAACTTAAATCGCTACGAGGAGGGATAAAAATGTATTGGCCCGAAACACAATTGTAAGGTTCCAATCTCCGTCCACATCTCATACAAAGATAGTCTTCAGCACCAATACCCCAGATAGCTTAGAACCAGCTATGCTTTGTCTTTGTCAGCCAGCTAAGTCTTTGCCCATTTTTGCATGTTATATTAATACAACACCAACCCCTGTCCTTATGGTACTAATGAAATGGGTAAGATTATTTATTAGATTCCAAGCGTTGACTTCGTGTTCCATAGCCACTAAAAGAAAGTGGGACTAGATTTTGACACATAGTTTAAACTCAAGGAAGTATATTGATAGTATTTACTCCGAATCTAAAAACGATTCAAAAAGAATAGATCTAAAAACAAAAAATACGATGTTTTGCCATAACTGAAATTAAATATCAGTAAAATAGCTTTTGTAAGTAATAAAAATGAAGATCTCTGTTAAAGTTAAGATCCTCAAAAATGTCTTTGTTGTCACACCAGGCGTAAAACAAAGGTTTTGGTCTAAAGCAAATAATTAGTTCTTAAGTTCCACAAAAGGGGAATAAATCGAAGAATCCATTACTGGGAGTTAATCTCGAGCAGGAAAATAAATGATAATGCAGAACTTGGTGGGATAAAAGCATCGATTTCATTAATCCATTAAATGATTAAGCCTTCACAGACAAAAGAAAATAAGAAGAAAAAATAGTTCCTCCAGTCCACCACATGCACAAAAGGAAACGATTCGTACAACTTAGCATGATTGAAAATCGAATTTAGTTTGCTGTTTTCTTCTTTTTTTGGAACCAATCCTTCCCTTTGACGCCGAGTGATAATTCGAAACCATTGAGCCTCACGAAACACGCGGACGGAGTGTCTATTTTATTTCCTCTTATTGACGACTCTACGAAACGAACTCTTTTTACGCGCTGCCTTGTCCTTCTCCCTCCCCTTCGTACACACAGACACACACAACTGTCTCGTCCTTCTTGTTCCACCCCACTCTTCCCTCCTGAGGAACCGACAGCATTAATGCGAGGCAAACAATACGTGAACATTTGGCTGGGAGGAGAAAAAAAAAAAAAAACGATTGGACAATGAAATCAAAAAAGATAAGAAAAGAGGGAGGGATGGGCCTTTACACCCCCTCCATGAACACTATCCAAGCTTCCCCAACTCTTCTCATCCTCTTCCCTCATTCTTTCTCTTCCCCTTTCCTCCCCAATTCTACACTGGCTCCCCCATCACATCCCATCCCACCTCTCGGCAAGCTCATCCTCCTCCCGAGGCTTATCGATAACCGACCATTCCCTCTCCCCCGCCACGCGTCCCTTCCCCAACCCTTCCCCACAATTTCTCACCCTCTCTGCCTTATCTACCCCCTCACTTCACCCTCCGATGCCTTATTTATAATTAACGCGTGGTGGGCAACGTCAGATTTTTCCTCCCGCCTCCCTTGCCCGGCCAACTTCACTCCCCCCTTATTTTTCATCACATCTAAACCCCTGGACTTCATCCAAACTCACCACCGCCCGATCCGCCCTACACTCTACAACCCCCTCCCTCTTTCTCATCCTGTTCCGGGCAAAAACCCATCGTCTCACCTTCCACTGCGAAACTGAGAGGTCTCTCTTACTCTCTCTCTCTCTCTCTCTCACCCGTAGAAGGAGATTATATCTGAAACTTTCCTGCCATTCTTCGCCTCACCAGACTACCTCACCACGACTCGCACTCCCACCTGGCTATCTCTGTCCTTTTGCTCCCGTAATCCGCCCTCGAGAGAAAAAAATCCCCCCGGATCCCTTTACCACCACACTCTCGAGCCCCGCCGCGCTCGCCTGCCTCCATCATCCTCCTCGCTGGCCCTCCAATTAAAATTGCGGTGGAAATAATTGAATTACCACTCACCGGAGCCACAAAGATGAGGAGGAAAAGGCTTAAGTGAGACGTGATTGCGAGGGAGTTCGGGGAGCGCGCGCGCGGCGGAGGGGTACGTGGAGAGAATGGGTGGATGAGCTGCTCCGAGAGGATTTTCTGAGTTCTGGGCGCTGGACACGATCGAGCCAAGAGGACAGGTCTGAAGAGGAGTGGAAGAACTTCACGGCTGAAGACGGGCGAGGTCAAGGGGTCGAGGAGGCAGATGAGTCGCCCTTCTTGACCAGTATCACTTCCTTGAGGTAGAGGATGACAATGGTATCTAAATACATTATTCTTAGTCGCAGCTGGAATAGATCATGCAGTGTCGCATATTCAGCTATCTTTTTCCAAAGTTGATAGAGAAACAATCCATATGATTATCACTTCATACATTGCTAATCAATGTTCTGCGAGTATCATTTCAAAATAAGACGAGGAAAGGGGAGTATCCAAACGACGTATACCTACATATTAATTTTGCAGCGTGTCAGTCATTTCTTATCCGTTTTTTTTATTTCTCTCTCAAGTTTTGAGCTAAAAGAGTGAGGTTTGATGCGTTGAGTGTAGATTCTCTGTCTGTATGATTTGGTAGTAATTTTGGATTTTTAGCAGTTTGTGGTGCAGAGAAAAATGCAAGAGAAAAATATCTTTCAACATGGGAAACCAGTTGCTAAGCAAATTTGTTTCCGTTGCTCAGTAAATGTGTTTACGTTCTTGGTAAAGGGGTAAAAATTATTTGAAGAAGTTTAAGAAAGTGGAATTAGTTTCATCAATCAATTTTGTAGGTATGAAAATATTAATTAACGTTTTCGATGTGCACATAGAGAAATGAAACAATTTTTGCCTACCGGCCCCGATCTTGTGAATAAATTGTGAATTTCAAAGCTAGGCGCTTTGAAGTACTTTTCTAATATTTAGTTGAAAGAAGGTTATAAAACTATTGCTTTGTATGAATGTTTGTTGCTAAATCAACAGGTTAATTCGAATATATATATTAATTTTGTAGCGTCTCAGTCAGTCATTCTGTATCCGTTTTGTTTTGCTCTCTCCCAAGTTTTGAGCTAAAAGAGAGGTTTGGTGCGTTGAGTGTGGATTCTCTGTCTGTACGATTTGGTAGTAGTTACGGATTTTTAGAAGTTTGTGGCGCACAGAAAAATGCAAAAAAAGTTGTTTTTGAGAGTGGGACACAACATATAATGAAAATATGGTGTAGAACGAAGTACAAAATCATAGGATAATTAGAATGGAACACATTTCTGTATTTATAAAATAACTATATCCTTCTCTCTACATATGAAATGCTTATGAAAAGTGCCTGCAAAGCAGGCAGCAGGTCTGCTAGTATGTAAAATAAAAAGTCATCAGGAAACCATGAATATGTACCCAACTAATTTTATGTTAACTGGCTCCATTAAACTATGTGATTAATTCAAAATGATTCTATACATTTATAGATTAGCTATCACAGTGTTGTGACATGTCAGCGGATAATTTCTGGTTTAATCGATGCAATTAAAAATCTAGACCCGCAAATCTAATTACGTCCACCCACGCGTTAGCATATATGGACCCTGAGATACTATCATAATTACATGAAAACCAAAAAATTACCACTTTGCAGCCGAATTCAATGGCTTAAATGAGGGATGTCCAAGTTTTTTTAAGATGGAGGGCCATTTTAGTGGTGAAACAATTACCTTGGGCCGTAATTTTCATCAAGTGCGTATAAATTGTAAAGCAAACACTATGTTTGATGAATGTTGAAATTCAATGCATTCTCATATAAAGGAAAGGCTACAAAATGCTTTGCGATAAAAATGAAGGGCTTAACTCAACGATCATTCATATATTTTTAGGCTAAATGTAACATAATTATTTTTCTTTATTTTTCTCGAAGGCGTATATTGGCCCATGGTGGCCTGTAGATACGGGTTACACACACCTGGTTTTACTAAAAGATTAATAACAAATAGATTTGTCAATGCCACTCAAATAGAGAGACCAGAATACATCTCTCTTTTCAGCCACCCTCATGAGCGAATATCAGGGTGGTTGTGAGCCATTTGAATAAATTACGGAGTAAGGCGATTACTATAATCTCTTCTTCCTCGTCAGTAGTAGCTGATATACAAATGTAGGTTTTGGATGGAGATCTGAATTTGAAAATGTATTTGGTCAAATTTTTTTCTAATTTTCAGAGAGATTTCCGCATTCCTTTTATTCTGAACTACTTCAACATTATAATTTCTTGCCCAAACGTAAATTTTTCAATTTCACCAAGGTCTTCGGTATCTTTCCATTCTTTATTTTGCGTGTTACATTTTCTTGCTTGTTTTACATTAGCACTGAATACTGAGTAAATTATATACTATTAATAATAACTGGAAAAGGCATCGCTGCTACAGTGCAACGCAATGATTGCGTAAAAAATTAATTCCACAATTCAACAAGTAAAAAGTAAAATATTACGATATGTTACCACCTCAATATAATAACTGCGAGAAAAGAGAAGCGCGTAAATTTGGAAACAGACGGGAAAACTTAACCTGCCAAATCATGGGACACGATGGTCTGCTGAAGACAAGGAACTAGTGAACTTGAAGCAAGGTCTTATATGAGATGTATATTGCATATAGCAAGCAGCAAAGAATATGAAAGAGAAGAATGGGGGCGTTTACTCGGAACCGAATTCGCATTTTTGTACACGAAATCGTTAGATGGAAACAAAAAACGAATTTTAGTGAAAAAATTAATCTTCTAACCACAACCATTCACTCATAAATCAAAAATTAAAATAAGCAAAAGGTGACGCCCACCGAAAATGCTGCTGTGATAACATTGACGTCATTTTCCTTCCGTCCTTGACTGCTTTCAGAGGAGGGGGAAGGGAGTGGAGTGGGGTTCTCGGAAGGTCTGCTCGCACAGATGCTGTCAAAATCGCTCCCATTGGCCGAGTCAGCTGTGTCCCCCCCTTTGCGATAAGGCGAAGTAGCTTCGCGGGCTCAGTTGTGATTGGACGAAGTCGATATACGTCAGAGGTTGCACCACACCCACTTTCCCGAAAGGGTTAAAAACATCAGTTTTTCGCCGCTTATAACTCGAGAATTAATTGACGGATCAAAAAACGGAAAAATACGGGTCTTTTTATTTTACAAACTCAAGTAGATTCGGCAATAAAAAAAATATGGTAAACGACCCCATTACGTAAATATGAAGAGCTTTGCTGAAAGAAGAATCGAATGAAGAGCTGCGTTAAACCAATCTAAAGACTGTTGGCTGAAGATGACGAATTTAAGAAACTCCACATCAATAAAAAACTACTAACACAACTTTTGAAGAAGCAAAAAAACACCCGGAGTTACCCACAAATATTTCTGAACTCAATTTAAAGGAAAAGTTAATTCCCAGTGAGCAAGGTTCGGTCTCGGATCGCCTGATCTCCCTCGGCGCAAAATCATGATATCTGGGTTTGAATCCCAGTCATGTTGGCTGTTTGTTCTCAGTGGAAATATTACAATCTTTTACACCGTCAAAGATAAATGAACAAGCAAAACTCAAGCGTTTCCCAGCCCTTAGCTGCCAGGACCCTGGTACATTCTGACATACCCTAAATGTTAAAAATCTTAACGGAGTTGTCACCAATAACTTAAAATCAAGCATTATTAAAGAAAAAAGTAATGATGCTAGAAAAAATTACGCTAGAAATTTATATCAAAAGTTGCTAAAAGTACATACTCCACTTTCTTCGCGAAAAAATACACTTAATACTGGAATATCATCCTTCGATACCTTTTGATCACAATTTTTTGTAGTAGGTCGCCTCCAGGGAGCTAAAATAAAATTCAATAATTTTGCTCGACCTAGGACAATTATAAAGCATTAAACACCCTTTTCTTCCGTGAGTGTCCTTGAACTTCAAGATTTCGAAAATTAAGTTACAGGGCGAAATTACATCCAATGGGCCGTGACATCTCCCTCTCAGAGCAAAAAACATTCATTGACGCGAACAAAACTCGTCTCCAAAATACGTGAGGAACGCCGGCGAGTCACTCCGGGAAAACATCTCTTTTCATCCGACAGCTATTTAACGGAATTGATTTTCACTGTGCGTCTCGAGGCGCTTCCTCATCCGGCGCTAAAGGGAATATGAAATCAAGAGCTATTGGAGGGCGGAGAGGGGGGAAGACAGAGGAATTGAAGAGGAGTGGTGGATGGAGGGGGGAAGTCGGACAGCGCGAATGATGGGCAAGGGGAAGGGCAGCATGGGGAGGAGGATGGGGTGGAGACAAAAAAGTTAACGCGAGCGGAGGGAGGAGGAGAGGGGAGGGGGTCTTGGAATCGAGTTGTTCCAGACCCGATAATTACGCCTCGTCAGGGCTCGCTGCGATGGAGTGGTGGGGTTCGGTAGCGGCGGATGCGATGAAGGAGGGGCGCGGGAACGGCGGAGGATCACAGGCGTGGTGGTGGGTGGGGGTTTGCGAGCACAAAAGCACGCTGGAGGGAGGGGGGGGAGGGGGGGAGTGGCGTGGAAGACGGACCAGTGGGAGGGAAGGGGGCGCTTGGCGCGGTGATTGAATAAAAAACTTCCTCGACGGGAAGCCGTTTAGCTGGTCGGTTGGAACGGAATGATATTTAAGGAGACCCGGCCATAAAGCCCGTCTTTACTCCTTCCAATCTTCTTCACATCGTTTTCTTTAAGGAAACGCTCCTTTCAAAGCGGCGTTACGGAGGGGAAAGGGGAGAAAGGGAGGATCGCCATTTTTTTTTGTCATGTTTCGCCTCATCCGTGCAGTACTCTTTACTCCTTCACCCCTCATCCGCGAGATTTTTCACTTAGATTGCCCGCAAAATTTGAGAATCACCTCCTCCCCGAAAAAATTAATAAACCATATAATGACAGCATCCCTTGGCAACGCTGAAATCAATTAAGAAAGCCTAGTCATTAAATGCATGCCGAAGCATAGGTATTTGCCGGTCGACAATTTTTCTGCTTATAGCGCCTCTTGAAAATAAAAATAGGCAGAGATTCACGTCACAAAAATGCGAATCAAATTTCATCAAATTCAAAATACTAATATTTTTTCAGCGAGCAAAATTAGCTAATACCATTAACCGCTGTGTCGCACTTTAAAACGTAAAAACTTAAGTAGATTATGAAAATTACCATAATATTTCCTTTACCGTCAATGAATGAATTTCGGATCGATAGCTCATCTATTTTAACGCACGTAACACAAACGCTCAACTACGAATCAAAAATCAAAATAGCGAATTACCTTGCAAGTAAGTCACTCATTTTCCTAACCCAACTGACTACAGAAATCAATGAATATAAAGGGTTTATGCAGCCACGCCACCGGAAGTTAGATTGTATTGCTAAAAAAAACCTACTCACACACTTAGAAGATGGAAGCCATTTTTCTCTGCATAACCTGTGATCTCAGTAAGATTTTTGGGGAAATTTTACCGCTTAGTTGTAGCTCAGGATTACCAGAAAATTTTACGTGGTTCTGAACTTGGTATAGTACATAAAACTACCCACAAATTTTATTTTGGAAATCTAGTCTCGATCGATCAAAATGCAACAAAATTTTATTTGGAGTTTACTATCAATTCTTGTGTGAACAGCTCTAGTTTATTGAATATTTTGCGTGTTAAAATATAACCTTTTTTATATTTAAGGGATATAATTTTAGCTGCACTTTAGTCTATTATATTTGGCCGAATAATTGAAAGCACGAGCTGTAAGCATACCATAATTAGCAGGTATTGTTGGATCTTTTTTTTGTTGCCTGTCTTGTCTGTCTTCGGGCAAGTGACGCCTGAACAGCTCCTTCAAAGTGTCCTGTTCACTGCTGCCACCCTCAGTTCTTCATAATTTCTCCCTCGAATCATCTCATTCAAAAACATTAAATCCTCTCCCCCCTTTCACACTTTTCTGCAAACCGTCACTCCTTATAATCTGCTATAGCTAATCTGCTTTCCTCTTTTTTATATTTTTCCAGTCTAGAGTACTTCTCAAGCCGCATTTCATTTTCAGCTGTTAAAATCATTGAAACTCCTTCCTTTCTCTACAGTCACATATCTAATCCATTAAAAAAATATTTCTCCTCTCCATTCCCTATCCCATTTATGTATCCACTCCATCAAACGTACATTAAAAAAATTCGGTAAATTTTTCCCTTAACCCTATGCTAATGCTTGGCAGATGCTTAGTTTATTTTATAGCTATTATTTCTTGCGTGATTATGCTACAAATATACTCTTTGCAGCATGCATCCCATTTCATCATGATTCATAGGGGAATTTTCTAATGTTTCTTCATCAACTGCTCACTCCTTCCCAGTTCCTCTCCTTCTTATTTTCCTTACATTAGTCATCTTAGTGTACTTATTTTCTTTCCCGAATGTTTCCCTGCATCTAGGCTCTTTTCAATAATATTATTCAATATTTCCTCACTCTCTGCTGATATGGACATCTTTTTTATATCTTATGATATTTGATTTTACACTTGCTACTAGATTTTCACCTAACCAGCTCAAAAGGTGGCGTCATTCAACGTGTCCAATCTGTTCACGTGTATTGTTGACGAAGCTCTCAAAGCGGCCAAAAATGTCTTAGGCACTTCGGATGCTGCTATTGAACTTCTTAAGTTGTTGCAATCGTGAGCCAGTCATAATTATTTTTTATTTGAACAAGTATATCGCCAGTCTTTAACTAATCTTAGCTGAGATATTCATATACAGTTGAGAAAGAAAACTTTTTCAAGCTAAGGATTTATTACTTCCGAATTTCTTATATTGGTACAGACTGGTTTTATATTGTTTTTATATTTCAATTACATCGTATGTTTTTAGGCGGGCAGAAAGTGACAATCAGATAGGTAGCTTGGTTGTTGAAGTTGAAGGATCAAAATTAAATTTTTTGGTCCTAGCCATATCCATTCTAAATAATAGACATAAGTTCTTCATTTACAGGAAACCGACTCCAGGGGGGCTGTGTTTGAAACCGTAGGAGTTATCTCGAATAGATACCCAAGGGATCACGTGGTATAAACACGATTGTTTCGGAAATTTGGTGGGTTAAATCCGCTGATTACAACGTCATTCATTGTTTACACTTGTTTTATATCGCATCTGGGGGCTCTATAGTCGAGGCAGATAAGAAAAACTCAAGTAAAAACAATGTATGATATTGTAAAGAGTGATTAAAACACGCTAACTAAACGAACCATTCGTTTTTGTACCACGTGACTTCTTGGTTACCTATTCGAGATAATCCCGAGGGTTCCAAACACAACCCCCCAGGACTTGATACGGATGCTAGTATACAAAAATAATCCATGCCATCCCTACTCCCATAAACATACACCGTTTCACTCCATGATCCTCCTACTCTTTAATAGTCCATGATCGGAGTCTGATTTTCCTCCTGAACTTGTTGATTTTTAGAAAGTTGTTAGTGCTACAAATTTGGATAGATTTTTGTGTTGATTAACGTAAACTCTACTTCCGTTGGTGAATCACAACAATAACTGGGCCGAACGTCATGGAGCAACACCGGATAATCAATTCTACATAGACCCCTACCAATAATTATGAAATTATGTTCATTATAAAAGTAAAGCCAGCCATTATATACACAGCTAGTCTTAGCGGAAAACTGGCATCGTCACTTTTAGTATTCGATGGGCAGAAATGAATGTGAAGAGCGAAACGAATTTGCCCATAGAGGAGTAGGTAACCTAGCATCTCAAAGTGTATTTTTGAAGAATGGTATCCCATGAGATAGCTCTTAGCCCCAGCTTTGTAAAACACACGTAATAATAAGAGCAAATTCCTCGGGGACATGTGATGAAAAACTGGGGAACCGAATTTTTTTCCAGAAAACTAATAATATATAGGAGGTTGCTCTCCTCGCCTTCATACGCGTCACTCGCGCCACTTTTTATATGTTCCACTCCAGTCAGTCCCTTACACATCTCCGAACCCCTTCCAAGAACCCCTGTTCCCTACTCCCGACCCCCACCTTGCCCCCCCAGGCTCCTCCACCCACCCACTCGCTCCACACTCTTCATCCCCCTTCCAAAGCTTCCTGCTTCTCTCTCCGGCATGAGGAATAGGCATATAACAAGTTCCACAGCCACCCACCTTCCCTCGCTCGCCCACTGGGAGATACAACGTTCGAAATTGAAACTGCGTGAATTCCTTCTTTCCCAAAGAAATGCAACATGTGGGGGGGAAGGGTGGAGCCAAGGAGGAGAAGGGGTTGGAAAGGTGGATGGCTGGCTGGCGGTTCGGAGACGGAGTTGAAATGCGGAGTTGAGGGAATGCTTTTGTGTACAGGCGAGGGGACAAGGAAAGGAGAAGAAGAGGAGTGAGAGGTGAAACAAGGGAGGAAAAGAAGAGAAGATGAGTGCGCCGATGAGGAAAGAAAGAGAGAGAGGGAGTGAGGGGGATGAGAGGAAGCGGTCGCGAGCTTTCTGAAGGAAGCAATCAAAAGGCTGAGAGAGAAGGAGCAGAGTGCCGCGACAGAAGGTTCCATAGGTGAGATCGGGAGGAAAGCAGCGTCTTCTAAGAAGGATGAGCTTGGGAGACCGATGCGTGGGGATGCGACGGAAGCAATTGAGGAAGAGCCAAAGATGGAACTAAGAGAAATATCTCAGAGCCTACATTCAAGGATATAAAATATATGAATATAAAATATATGAATCCCTGATAAAAAAATGCAAATTTCTTGTTAATTTAGCCAATTAAGTTCCCTAAATGAAGACCATATTCTCATATATATTTTCTCGCGTTTTAAGATTGAAATTTTGGCTAGTAAGAGCCAGTAGTTCCATATGCGTCTTCTTTCATATATTTCATAACTACCATTTCCCTACTGTAGGAAAAAGAATTAACACAAATATTTTCCATCCATTCCTGTTTCTGTAATGTTCTATAACCTTATTGTTACTGATGGTGGTCTGGTGCTATCGAATGCAAACATCCACGCGCAAAAGTGATCCAGTGTTAAAATACTTTATGTTGACACAATAAGACTGATACAGTACCCGACAAAGATTATTAAGAGCATTAAATTTAGACTTACTGCAAAGTGTGAGGAGCAACAAATCCATCGTCAAGTCCTGGTGCATAATGATATTATTGAAAGTTCATTGATCATGGGATCTGGAAGACAAATAAACCACAAAAATGAGTTAGTCTGCGAAATATGTCCCCAATTCATTCTCTACGATCTATCACTATACATAGCCAGAACTTCAGATTAAAGCTGAAGGAGTAAAAACTCGTGTAAACATGTTAGGCGAACGTGGAAAGGTTTTCTTAGTTACTGGACGATAATCTATCTTTGTATAAGAAGGAATGAGTGCATAGCATAGGAATAGGATAGTAACCCGGGGGGATTCAAGACAGGAAAGACGTATTTCTGCCAATTTTGAAAGGTGAAACTGCCGGAAAACAATATAGGGAAAAGTTTTAGCCGAAAATAATGGAAACTATGAGAGAGAACAGGATGAAAGGCTGGAAAAATAGGAAGCAGAACAGAGGGACAGAAAAAACAAGATTAAAAGCGAGCTCGAGATGAGGATGGTGGGATGTATGTGATATTGGAGGGGACGTAGTTGTAGAAAAGGAATCTGGATCAAGGAAGAGATGCCTCTTTCGAGATGAAGCATTCCACGAAGGTTATACGACGGAAATTGAGGTATTTGGTGGTAATATTATGGTGTTCCCCCGCCATTCTCAACCTCTGCGCACCGCAATTCCGCGAATATTATTTGATTTTTATTTCCCTCTTGTTTATCGGCCACAAATATTTTCCCCGTACTTCTCTCATGTTGGAAGGTAATCCCCATGAGAAATTTCTAGAAAGGCCTTAGTATTGCTAGGATCATGCACTCGTAGGTGGTTTCCTCAGTTGATCCAAACATTAGTGTAAAATATAAATTCAAATCGAAAAAAATACTTCAAAACCATTGTCGCTCAGGTGATTGAATACATATGAAAAATGAAAATCTTGAAAAAGTTTCAACGTTACTTTCCCGTAACGCAACGATTTGTTTTGAAAACTCTAACAGGATACCTTAGAAAAGGCAAATATCCAAAAATTATCTTTTTACACTATCACAGAGTCGGTAAGGTTAAATGAATCGACATGGACGTTATGACTATGATATGACTATTTATTCTTTAATTATTGAGATCATTGGAAAAATTATCTGCACCTGAAGAAAGAGGGAGTGTGTTTACACCCCACTCAGTAGATAGCTATTTCAGGCAAATTTTCTCTCCTTGTAAATTAAGGAAGAAAAGCTGAACCAATATCATAAACTGCTAATTGCTTCAGTTTCCACGAGTTGTCCCATTTAAGTTCACAAGCAGGCCCTTTATATTAAAATAAGTTGCCGATAAGTCACCAACCATGTCACCAAAAAGTATAATGACTCGATCAACTACAGTAAATATGCTTTCATAATATTCAAACTGCTGATTTATGGTCCAATCATATTATTTAGGATTCAACTTCTCTTTAATGACATATGATACGATGGTTGTAGAGGTAAACACAAATATATGTGGGAGAGTAAGCCTAGTGAGTTAATTATCCTAGTGAGCTAATTATAAAAGAATATGAAATCTATATCTATACCCACTCAAAAATAGCTTATACTTATTTCTACCTACCCTAGGATCACCAACTCGACCGATTAATAAGGAGATTAATTAGCAACTATGAATCTCATGAACTTCGTAGCAGTAGATAAAATAGCACGAATCTTGAAAGGCTAATGTCATGAATACATTTATATCTATCGTCAGGCCAATAGTTGCATGGTTATGGCAAAAACGCGGGCGATCAAGAAGCAGGCTGAAAGGGGAAAAGAGAAGCGGATGGAAGAAGAGAGTGTGATAAGCGGTGAGAGGAAAGCGGAGGTCTGTGGTGAGGAGGAGAAAGGAAGGGCGGAAAGGGGAGGGGAGAGGGGAGAGGTGAGATAGGCAAAGAGGGATTTTTGGTCAGGTTAATGCGATGAGGGCGCGGGAGATGGATGAGAGGCCCGTGGGAAGAAAGGGGAGTTGAGCGTGGGAGGTAGGATGCGAGAGAAGAAGGGGACGGTCTCAGAGAGCGGGCTGAGGTTAAGGAGGGATTACAGATTGGATGCGGAAGAAGGGGAAGCACGGAGTGGCGGCAGGGTTAAGGGAAGAGGGCGAGCGGGAGGGGCTAGGACTGGACTCTCGTTGGCATCGATCACGGCACTAATGAGGAAATTCACTCCGGCAAAAATGTTTGCTCACTAGTCCGGGAGAACCCCTCAAGAGGCAAAGGAATATACTAAGGGACCGGAGGGAGTGAGTTAGGAGTGAAGGGAAAAGATCGCCGAAGGAAAAAAAAGGGAAAGGAGGAGGCTCGGTTTCTTTTTGGGGAGAGAGACAACGATGGGAAAATGAACAGAGGGTGGGGACCGGTATAAATCAGGCAGATACTAGTTAGACTGGACGGAAGAGTAAATTGAAGGGATACATTCTGTTAAGAAGAAGGGTGGGTGGTGATATGAAACTTCTTGTTAAATAGTGCAGAAGGCGCACAGCACAGCACGCCTTCTTCAAGACGACGCAGACATACGCAGCGGGAAAAATGTCTAATATACAGGCAGTGTTGGTTTCAAAAAACAAACCTGTCCATATATTCTCTTTTGATATTACGATGAATTTTTCAGAGAAGTGTCTGTAACTTCATCAATGATTTAATACTTTTTAACCATAAGAATTAGCTTATTTATAGAACATTTACAAGCTCAGGAAGTCATCAAGGGTTTCCTATGGGGGCTGCAAAGTGTAGGAAAAACATGAAACCATACCATTAATTGATTTATAAAATTAATCGTTCTGTTTTACAGCATAATATTGGATGAGTGGAAATTGAAATGTGCAGATCAGGATAAAAATGAGTGTCAAGCTCAAACTTAACGACTCAAGCTTAACAAACGATATACGCCTGTATAATATTTAGAATAAAGGTGAAAACATTTTAATGTCATGAGGGGTGAGTATTGTATAGGATCTATAAATTCAGGATCATTTAATTAAGATTTAAATCACTCTAATGCAGAAAAAAAATTGCTTACTCAATAAAAAAGGAAAAGTATAATTTTCATCGGTGAAGGCGATTAAATATCAATAATGAATAAACCCGTTATACCAAAAAGGTTTAATATAAAAGCAAATTAACAGTCACAGAGAAGGAAAGGCTTATTGAGCTTCACCTTAATTATTTGGCCGAAGCTTTATCTTCCATTATTAACATTCAAAATAGTAAATTTAATTTGGGCAAAATTTCCTATAAAACTAAAACTTATTAAGGCCACTCATAATTCGGTAAAAGTTAAAAAAAAACTGGAATGCAGAATGAAATAATGGTTTCACGAATGATGGAAGTGGCACACACAGACATAGAACAGTTACTGAGACAGCTGAGTGATAGGTAAGTCGGAAGAATAGAGAATGACACGTTGCGATTTTATGTAAAGATACCAACTATTAGCGCAAAAGGGGTGAAGTTATAAATGAGGCTATGCAAAAGGAGTTATAAAGGATGTTTCCAAAAATTTTCCTTCTTTATGCAGCCTAAATGCCCACAAGTGTTAAGCAGGATACCTTTGATAAGAAATATTAAAGTTATCTTCAGAATAATCAAATATGATTACTGATTTCCACAAGAAAACAAATGAGATATTTTCATTTCACTTATTTTCACCACCTTGTAAAAATTAAAAGAGACAAAAAAATTACCACCAAGTTTCAATCATTCCACCTAATAATGAAATAGGGACTCTGGATAAGGCCTCCAGAATAGAGAAATCTGATCGCACATTTGCACTCGCTGACAAATACACACCAAACAGGAAGACTATTTAAACGGTCATCCCACAGTCACTTGGCTTAGAGTTGCATACAATATCACCCCCACGCTATCCTGCGCAATGAAATCACGAAATTACACGGAAAATCCCATTCGGCTACGGTAGCGATGATAAAGATTAAAATGGGCAAAACTGCTCAAATAAACGAGGCCCATCGCATGAATGCAAACCGTAAAAGCGTTATGAAAAGATTGTTGTCTAAACGGGCTTTTCGAAATTCCTGTTTACTTAGGACGGGAAAGCGTAAATGATGACTGGCCGAGGAGGCGTCTTCTGTTCGATTCAACGAGTCCTGGCTCCCTACTGCGCAGGACCAAAAGAGATCTGCCAACGCCGCCCACCCTCCCGATAGCATGTGATTCCCTTCCGGCCGCTGCGTGGCAGCAGTAAACAGCGAGGACCTGGACTGGGAGGTCGCAAGTTTGAGCAGGCATGTTAATCAAACGCATTAGCTTACTAAACTTTGACTTTATCTTGGAAATTTCGTTCTTTTTTCTTGATCAGAACTTTACTAAAAGTTCGAGGTTGAGGGACGGAGCATTCTAAATGAATCCGAGGCAAAATATTTGTTTTGCAACGGTGTCACAATCTCTATTGGCATGAGTGTGAAAAAATACCCCCGCAGTTTCATATTTCGAAATGTCTAAAATCTCATTAGGGAAGATGGAAGCAGCAGATAGATGGAGGCAGAAAACGAGGCAAGGTATCGCATTAAATTATCCCCTATTCCCCTCAAGCCTCCGAAAGCGTAGGCATAATACTTCAGCTCGTTCGAAACATGCATAATCTTTTACTGAAATTAAGTACATATGGAGTCGATTGACTTTCAAATTTTAAGTTATGGTTAACTAATTTTGTGCCAGGAGATCGAACTTGTGAGATAACTATACGCAAATAGGAGACTTCAAGACGTGGGCGCCAAATAATTGAAAATATTTTACATTAAAATCCCGACTTAATGGGATATATGAAAATAAATTCAGGGGCAGCATTTGTCTATCATACCGAGCATTTAACTGTTCAGCCTTTCTTTTAAGGAACGCTCTGACACCGAGATCCGCTTCGTCCTTTTCCGCTACTAATAATCTAACGGCTCACAAGGCCTCAGCTGTCCGTCGTTCCCCTAATTATAACAACCTTCGCATTAGATTTGAAACACATATTATTTCCGTGCAAGTCACCACAAAGACTTGAGGAACAGCGTGTAAGCTGACTGGTCGTAAAAATAGGGAGAATAGGAAAAAAGGATCAAAAAGTGAATGGATATAAATGCTACTAATTTTGTGGATAGTACTATACTGTGTTTCACTACTATCTAAACTGTACTATCCAAACGAGGATGTCCCAAGTAGAGAAGTCTCATGCAAACTTAGATAAGGTGATGGAAACACTTAATCGGACATGATGGACTGATAGACACAATAGTCGAGGGTGGATGGAAAAAATGGGAAATGAACGCCTCATTTGTGTTATATGGAGCAAGGAGCGAATGTTGTGAAATAAAAACATTTCGTAGTTGTGAAGAGGTTACCTGAATAGAAGAATTGAGTGGAGAGCTAAGTTAAACAAATCTTAGGAATGATGAGGAAAGGAACTCATGATTATTATACGAAAGTCAAAACGAAGCAATTCGAAACCGGGCAACGGAAACTCCCCATGCTACAAAATTAGCTCTTAACTAATAGCCTAATTTAGCTAAACGTAGATAAATCCCTTACACCCGGTAGTATAGGAATACATTCTGGTTTAAAAAAATAGCCGAATTATATTGCCACTTTTATCAAATATTGTCCAACAACGTGGATAAAAAGTCATAAATTTGTTCTCAGGGGATATAGTCAAAAAACTCTGATTGGATGTTTGCAAACTTACCAGTTATCAACTTACCATACACGGGAATTTTTTAAATTTGCACAAACTTTTAGTAGTGCTCTCTTCATTTGAACCAGGATGTAAGTTTATGTCCGAGGTGACAACGGTAGGTATCCCGAGAGAGCCACCAATCACGATTCACCTCGGGAGACGGCGGCGCTATCCCCTACGACCTCGATATCATTGGTCATCGTTAGTTAGTTTGCCCGTTCCCTCTATTAAAGGGCATGACTATGCTTTTCCATCTCATTTACGCCTAATGCTTAAGTACATATCCTGATTCTAAAATTACAATGTGTCCGCGGGAACGAGGTATTTCTCGGAAAGGTGATTTTCAAACATTCTATAAACATTTTACTTGGAAAATATTATAAATGACTTTCCTGAGCTAAAATACAATAATATCAGGTCAATATCAATAGATCGAAGACAAGCTAGCATTAACTTAATTCTCAAGTTTTAATAAAAATTAAAGCAATGAAATATTATATCTAACACTGCCAGGCAGTCTGTTTTTTTCATGCATCATATTTTCCTATTTACATCTTTAAAGAAGAAACAATAGAGTGCCCTTCTATTTTTAAGAATGCTATATCATTTAACCACCACCAAAAATTATGAATTTTCATCAAAAACCTGACATGAGGTAGAAAACTCAGTCTCATATAATTTTGAAAATATGGCACACGGTATTTGGGTAAACTTTTGGGAAAAATAGACTATGATGAATAGAAAAAATTTCACTTCAAGCGCGGTAACTTTCTCTAAACAATAATTTCACATTACCATGACATAAATACATAAATCGAGAGCTGTACCTTTACAATGTTCTGTAATTAATATCTATTCGTGGGTTATGCTAGTTTATTAAAGTACAAATGTTCTCTGCCTATCGGGTTCTGCGTCCGCGTATGTTCACTAGGGGTGAAAACAGTTTCGCTAGCCGTCCTGCAAGCGTCTTCTGGTCGAAGGTGTGGAAGCTGTTTTTTGCCGTCTTAGATAGGTCTTATATATAAAATAAGCAGTTCAGACTGTTAGCCATTGCCGAACATGCATGGAGCGAGCCTTGCCATGGGATGAAATTTGAGGTGGCAACGATAATATCAAAGGAGAGCCGCTAGGCTCATCAGCAAAGGAGGCTCATCAGAGAGGCATAGAAATATGGAAAACGCCCACAAATTTCAACAGAGAAGATGGCTATCCTGTAAAGAGTACTTGGAAAAGAATCATCCATCCCTACCAATTACTGCGCAGCACGGACACGACCAGCCCTATATAAGACGGCATAAAAAACAACACCTAAGCCTTCGACCTGAAAGCGCTAGCCGTCCTGCTAACGAAACTGTTGTCACCCCTACTAGTAGTCAACATACGCGGACGCAGAACCCGATATGCAGAGAGCATCTGAACTACGCCGCGGAAACAATTCGCACCTATAAAAGTACAATCTTCCAGCAATTGGTAGATTTTTTATTTATCGATACTATCATATAAGAGTTGCTTGTTCCCGAAAATTAAATATGACTCAATAATAAGTTACAAAATGTAGCACATTTTAGGCTGAATCATGCATAAAAATGTTTATACTACTCAAGTTGAAGTTTGAGCCCAAGGAAAATATTCCCGAGTAATCAGAAATGCGTTCCATGATACCAGACCACCGTTTTAACTAAACCTTCATTCACCATGACAGGTCGGCTACTGGGCCAAAGCAAGTGGCTTTTGGATAACATGTGGCAAAAAGTTCACCTTCCTAATGGCAAAAAAAATGGAGACTCAATAATAAGTTATTTTTAGGCAGCACCTCCCTCAAACGTCCTCGGATCAGTCTCTCTCTGGACTCCCGCCCATCTCACCTATGAGCGGTGCAGGAAATCGAGGGGGCGAAGTGAAAGAACGTCCCACTGAATCCATTATTGGGGAATTACCACGGATCTCCCTCGGGCAGCAGACTTCGCCCGACAATGCGCCACCATTCCCTACGCAAACCGTACTACGCGTGTAATTCCCGCCGATCATCCAGATCCCGTAAAGCTTTTGGCTATCTTTTTTTCTGCTCCATCCGGGGTGACGAGGAAAAAAAACGTGATCTTTTAATGGAAGAAAAAATTCAGGGGACGTGGTTATTTTGCGCCTTAATCCGTGTCGGCGTCCTCATTGTGTGGGACGTGGATGGGGAGTTGGTAAGGGGGGAGGAAAGAGGAGGGTGAGGCCCTGAGGGAAAAAGTTCTCCACTGCCCGAACACGCAGGGTGAACCATTTTTTTTTGACGCCCTTTCTTTGTAACGGAAGCGCTCGTACTGTTGAGTGCCAGCGTTCGCACCCGTACCGACTTGGTCTCTCTCTCTCTCCCTTCTTATATGTTCATTAATCTTAAGGCATCCTATGGGACGTTGGTACGCACGGAAAAGTGGGTACGATGAGAGATTCCTGAGGGTCTTCCGGTACCCTTCCAACTATGCACGGTGAACGTATCACTAAGTCAGATATATGAACTCCATACAAGAGTCACAAAATATAGGAATGCAAGGTAACTCCAATTTCATACAATCGTTTTCTAAACCTAGCCTTGCGATTTAGGAGCATTCGTGATATAAATTAAAGCACAAAGAGCCTAAGTGAGTAATTTACGGGTTACGCCTGGCTGGTCTAACGATGGTAAGATATCAAAATAATGAGAGAAACGAGAAAAGACGATTAAAAGAAAAGGATGTGAAATAATATACTAAATGTTCTACTACAAATGATGATGTATTGAAGAACTAGTCAAGTTTCTACTGCGATGAAAATACTAGAATTCTATGAAGCTCACGAAAAGTAAAATATAGTTTTATAAAACACTCAAATACGCTCTATATTCAAGACTTCCCTAACTTTTTTTTGACCGCCTACCCTGTCAGGATTTTTTAAACTTTATATCCACCCCTTCTTCCAAATTGGGACTGCATTTTGCTTCGAACAAATCACGCCTTACATGCATAGTATCAAAGAGCCGAAAATGATGCTCTAGAACAGTAGTCTATAAAAACGCGTAGCAGTGATTCTATACATATAATACCCAGTATGTATTGCATACTTTCTTTTAAAAATTTTTCCTTCATTCCCTAAAACTATTTTAATGTTCATTTTACTATATTTGAAGATGGGTTTTTCTAGTATGCTTTCTATATAAAACTAAAATTTTCAGTATGTTAAGTTGCATAATTAATGAAGGATTTGGTGTTTTCCTGGCGTATGATGTGGAAGACCCGTGAAAACTTCATCCACATTGCATAATTAACTTTCAACGGAATTTTGCCATTGACCCAGTCGATCTCCGACCTCAACCTAACCACTAACAATTTAAAATAGATTCCTTTCGATAGATGTATAACAATTTGCGCACCTCTGTTGTAGACAGTAAGCTTTGAAATGGACAGTCTAAGGGAATTATTTTAAAGAGAAAATTTTCAAAACAGTCTGTATGCATAGGGAGAGAGATGTTATTCCTTATTATAAAATGTTTATTTTGGGTCAACGGGAACGAGAGTTTGACCTCAAATTCGAATTAAATTGTGTTGATATGAATTATAATATACATAATCACAGTAAGTAACAGAAACACACAAAGGGACAAACATAACTTTGACGGTGAATGTGAAAGTATCTTGTTTTCAACAGAATAATGCTCTACTAAGTAGGGATATAAGCCATTGAAAAAAGATTTGAAGAAGGTCATTACACCAGTTTAAATGTCATGAGAAATACTTTCTTTCCGTAAATAGGCCTCAAAGATTTCCGTATTTGGTATTTACATACTTCTATCTCTTCAACGCAATTACTGATTGCCAGTGACGATTTTTGCAGCCACGAGAATACAACATTTACACTCGCAAAATATTTCGTGCAATGCATTTCGTGCATATCATTAATAAGACTTTAGTCTTATTACTGATATGCATACCTTTATTTCTCCTTCAATTAAGATCTCGTTATAATTGATGAGAACGTACACACACATTTAAAAATTGTAGAATGATTCCAAGTTTCTCATTTTGGGAAGTAATATGGCTAAATTCTCACGTGAATAGAGAATAAAAATGACCACAGCTTGTTCTGCCTCATTATCTGTAACAGCCAACAAAAGAATACGGATTTCAAGATCATTTGGAAGAAAAAACAGGGAAGACCAATTAGTACGTATTTACATATGTAAAATGCTTTTAAGATAAAATATTGCTCAATTCATCAAGTGTCGTTTGAATGAGCTGTGACTTAAAGCGAAAGGCCGGATGGCATGAAAAGCCTGACAGCCTAAGAAATTTTCTTTCATTTTCCAAGAATCCAGGATCAGATTGTTATTAACAATGCTGAGTTTTAGAAAGTCTCCTATCATTAATTACTAAAATTTTAGTTTCAAAGTCGGCATCAAAATTGAAGTTCACACAAAAAAATTAAGAATGAGTTTTAGCTCACGATATTGGGATTTGAAATTTAATATCATGCAATACATTCAATAACTTCTACCATGTTTGGGAATATTATCCATTTCAAACATTACTGCGCAATGAAATAATTTCATTTTCAGATTCCACATGAGAGACACATTTGAGAATATCCTTTGTAGTGATAAATAATGTTCTGAGGTCATTAAAAAAAATTATTCGGTTAACATATGTTTTCACAATAAGATATTTTCCCTTCCGTTATGCACGGCCGATAAGGTCGTTGAAAATTGCCAAAATAAAAAGGTAAATTGGATTGAGAATCGAACTATGGGCCAGTTTCGCCTCAAGAGTAGGTATCTTCCTTAATTGACTGTACTTGTGAATGAAAGAAAAATAGGAGTCCAACTTCTTATGAAATGGTATTTAAAAATTCGTCCTCATGAGTGAACACGATTCACTTATTAAATGCTACAAGTCCGTAATCATCTTAAACCATCGCCCGATAAATGGTGCCTTCACCACTTATAGATTTTCCTAAAAGTATGCCTTCGAAATATGCCCATGAATCCTGTGTAGTGATGTGTGTATATTGCCCCAACAAGCCAACGGTCCGTGGTTCGACATGTTTGAATCCCGAACTCCTAGTTCATGGATCATAAGCAAGGGCAAAATAACATGGTTTCAAAATATTTAAACTGATAAAACAAATTAACGCAGTTTAAACCTAGAATAATGAAGATACGAATAGATCAATCCAATACTTATAAACTTCATGATGTAAGCCACGTGCTCAATCACCAACCGGTGGCTGGGTATAATTCATTTGCTAGCCTTTCATTTCAACTTTAATATGATACTACTGCGAGAGGAAATTTCACTATAGCTCAGCAACCGCAGGCTGTAGAGAGCCATGCTGCGGGAAAATCACCATCCGTGTGAAAATTTGAAATCGCCTCCCTACTTAGCACGAATAAGAATATGGGCAATATTTCATATTTAGATCATTTTAGTGTATTGAACAAAAATGTAATTAATGAAAAATACTGAACTTTTAATACATTTCAATAGGAAATGCGTTCTCAAAGTTACAACAGTTGAAATGTTATCTTCGCATTTTTAACGATCAAACTTTTTAGAGCCGAAGATTCTTTTCCCTTGAACTTAACTCGTAGATAATTTCTAATACAACTATCACATTCGATGATAATTGCTATGTTGATATGTACCAAAATATATAGTCCCATTGATCGCATATAATTTTTTACCACTAATTACAGACACTTGCGTTTGTACCATGTAGAAGAAATTTACTAAATGCTTACAAAAGGATTCAGACAAGAGTGTAAACATCATTTCAGAAAATTGACTTTTTGACTCGATGATGGGGTCCAAAGCCAAATCCAAATTTTAACTAATGGGGTTTCAATGAAAACAAATTCAAGGTACAAAACGTGGATTATTCCTCGCCCCATGGAGGTTGCCGCCGGTGCATACACTGACACCTTGGTAAGCACGGTCCGAGGCAGGAACTCAAAGTCCCCTGAAACAGTCGACGACAAAAGAGGGATGAAGCACGGCGATCTTGCAAAGCAAAGACGAAAAGGAGGACGCATTTACTCTAAAAATAAGAGCGGATTTACGACTCGAACAAGTGAAACGTGGAACAAATAAGAGAAAGAAAACCAGGCGTGAAAGCGTACTTTTGATGCAAAATGGATCAATGGAAGAATTGGTGAAGCTAAAAAAAAAAAATACGCCGAAGCAAACGTAACAGGTAGATCAGAAAGTTTCTATAATTTTAATATGCAATTGTTATCTCTTACTTCACAATCTTACTTAAGGGAAATCTCCTACCAATTCAGTGAATAAGTTGCATGGTTCTCAAACGCTTTCGCAATGATTGCAATACATTTTATGAAGAAATCTCATCCTTGAATGAATACTTATCACAATTGATAATAATACCAAGGAGGAGGACTTTTTTCAGCATCAATTAAGCATTTTTAGATGAAATCACTGCGTTACATGCAATTCCCATTTGTCATGTCAACAGTAAATATGAGTAGCTGATAATCATTTTTTTTGTCATGAAAAATTATTTCAATATGGCAAATTTAAACATAAAAGAGAAGAAATAAAACATACATGTTAAAAAATTGGAGGTAAAATGGAATGTTAGGAAAAATTGACTGAGGGGAGACACATTTTTAGCTTCAAGTGTTCACCCTGAGTTAAGCTTTAACAACCACAAACTTAATGAAGGGTCGATAAAGAAAATAAATTAGCTAACTGGAGGAAAAAGTTCAATACTAGCCACACCACCGTGGAGTCCATGAGAGTGTACGATTACACGTCGGGCTATTAGGATGTATTGGGAAAACTATCACCATAGCTCCAAGAGATGGTAGATGACGGCAGCGATCTCCCGTATTGAATACGGAACGACACGCGTAGCCATCTGACCACCGTCCAGTATCGAGCGATTAAGGAGTGAGATGCAAGGTGGAAACGGCTCGCACTTGGGACCATGTGACGATGAAGGAGATGAAAGCACTCTTTAGTGCTCCCATTGAGCGTAAAGGGGAAATCCGCCCCACTCCGTCGCCACAAGAATAGGACGGGAGCACAGGGACAGAAAGGAGAAGCGTGAAAGGGTGTAGAGAGCAAAGGACGCAAGGGAGAGGAAAGGGAGATTGAGGTAGGAGAATGTTGGCACCACAATAGGGGAGGACGTAAAAAGGGGACAAAATGGGATAAGGAGGTGATATAGTTGCGAGGAGGAAAGGCAGAGGGAGAAAGGAGAGAAGAAAGGTGAGACAGAGGGATAAAAAAGGATGAATGCCAGAGAGGAATAATGCGGAAATAGGGAGAAGAAAGTAGAAAGGGGGAAAGGGGAAACTCGTATTCAAAGAGGGGAGCGTGCATGATAAGTAAAGGGTAATGGAGAGAGGGGAAGGAGAGGGTCGTAAAGAGAGGTCACTCCGGTGCTAGCTCGGGAAACGGTCAGGAGGTCGGAATGGGGTCTCTCGAATGGACACCGCAAGAGGTGAAAGAGGAGGACGATGGTGATGAAGTCGTAAAAAAGGAGGGGAGGGCTCGGTCGGTTCTCGAAGGAGACGGGAGCTGCGTCGGGAGGTGTGATGTGTTACGGAATGGAGGGCGCGGAAATGAAGGGATGGGGGAGAGGGATGCGAGAGTTGCGGGGATTGGGGAGGAAGGGAGCACGGTCCTCTGAGCGAGGATGGGGAAAAGGGAAAAGCTCTCCTCTCCCAGAAGAAAAGAGGCATAAATTTATGCACGCGGAGGGTTTAGGGGGTGAAATAGGGGTATCATGAGCGTGGCGGGTGTCTGAATAATGCACCTCAAGTGGCGCGTGGTCGCCTGGACACATCGTTTGGGTCCTCAAGACTTTTTTCGGCCACATTCCACTGCGTAGCTGTTAGCTTATGCTGTGCAATCAAGCGCGATTCGATTACAGGTATATTGAAGTCAAGCGAAAACTTAAGATGATTGAAAATCCCTCGGGACTTCCACCTACAGGTTGAACGCAAATTAATCATACCTAAAATATAATTTTACATGAGGATTTGACGTTATCATATTATCCGTCAAGAGTGTCTTCGGAAAGAATGATATACACGATTAGTAACTACCTTTAAGAAATAGAAAAACTAAAATATAAATTCATCCTTTGCCGGCATAATAACTTTTACCAAACCATTTCCCCACACTTATCACTTCATACCGGCTCTCTTTCCCCCATCATCAAGGTCTAATAAGAAATTCTATAGGATAATCCTGCCATTAATTTTGGTTGCAGTCAAAATTCCCCACAATCTTGATGATACTCATGGGGAAATAGAAATGATACGATATTTTACTATCCCACCATACGATTCCATATGCGTTCCGTTAGTAAACGTTAGAATCAAAGGTGAGAGAACAGACGTATTACTTCTTGTATCATTACGATGACACGACTCGTGCGCAAGAAAAAGAACGATAATGATGTCATCAAAAGGATTTGAATGCTTCCCGACCCGACCATTCACCTCTCGGATGCATGCAGCAGTAGAGGAGTAGAGCCGTAGAACAGCACCCCTGGAAGGAGTATTTAATGGTCTTCGTCACGGAAAAGCAGTAAAACTTTCTAAGCCCATTCCGAAAACGCTGGCGAAGGAAAAGCATTCACGCTGGAACCATAAAGCCACACTCGGGAACTACCTGTAACGCTCTGACTCCTAACACCCCCCTTCCCCAAGGCCTCATCTACAGCTCTCCTTTCCTTCAATTCCTCCCCGAAAATGCTTCCACCACATTCTCATCACACCTAACACGCACCCACATTCAATTACACTGGTCCTTGGTCCGGTTTGCACAGGCCAACCATGCCCTTACACCCCGAATGTCTGTCACCGTACTCACTATCCCCACTACAACGCCCAGAACGAAGCCGGAGAGAGAGACAGGGGAGCCGGGAGACTGTCCCAGATCGACCATCAACACCTTTGGCGAGTACACGCGCATTTTCTCCGGCAAAAAAAAAGCATCGAGGAGGAGAGGGCGTAGGGCAAAAACGACTGGAAAGGCTGTTTCGTTCGGTGAAGGAGAGGGTTGCAGGATGGATGGATGCAGAGAATCACGGGGTTGGGGGAAGTAGATGAAAGGGGGGGAGGGTCGCCCTCGAGGGAAAAGTGCATTACACTGATTGAATCCCCCATCCGATCGATTTATGGAAACGGGAGGAACAATGTGCGAGCATTCTCTGCTCTTCCCTCCGCCCTAGCAAAACGCTGAGCAATACTCCCATTTCGCGATCCCGCGTGTGAGAGGTGTGGAATGAAGCTTTGCCCACAGGAAGCGGCTTTGCTTAACTGGACAGGAAGACTTAGTCGATGGACTGGATTTCAGACAGAAGTGTAGGTACGCTAATGTTTAATCAATGACGAAAGCATTAAAAACAAATTCCTTTGATATTAAAAGGTTATCAATTGAAAATTTCTATACTAAATGGGACCATATTTAGACATATTTTTCTTGGTATAAACTCACACACAAATAAAATAAAGCTAAATAAAAAATACAAATTTACCACAATTTTTAACACGAATATCCTTTTAATACCTTACCTTAGGTACTAACCTCTGAGTTTATCAGTGGTTGCTTTTCAATTAGCGCCACCATTACTCAAATTGTTTTTGCTCTGATAGATTATAATTAACACATTATTTTAATACTACATTTATTTTACTACTAATGCAACATTTTCTCTTAATTTAAACATGATCTTAATGACCTGTAGTATTTTTATTTGTAGAAAATGAGGGAAAAGTAAACGCATGAAAGAACATTAAGATGGAAAACAAAGAAAAGTGTTGAGGAACCGTCTACTCAAGAGCTTTTAAATGATATCCAAACGAAATATAATCGAATAAATATTTCTGCAACGACGAGAACATCTCACAAAAGAAACTCAATGGAATAAACGTCATAGAATCTTTGCTCATTTTTAAAGGACTAGTTGGCATAATTTGTAATATGACTGATTTACGTATCTAATTTCACGTACTTCAAATTAAAAAGTACATTTAAAAAACATTCTCGGGTTTCTAGCCGAGTAAGATGTTTTGTTGCTAACAAAACATCTTATTCGGCATAAAATCTAAAATATACGCGGTTTAAAAAAAAGAGCTATTATTCGGTTATTAAGAGCTATTATTATTATTTATTATTCGGTTTAAAATATCATTCGCCGAGAAAGAACGAGATCATATAAAAAGTACATGTTTGCAGGTTATATTGGTTCCAATACATAACTATATAATAATAAATACACTATTGTATTTTTACATGGATTTCAAGATATAAGTCCAAAATACAAGCACTCTAGGGGTATAACTCATTGTTAGTTACAGTGAAAAGAGAGGGATCTTTACATATTCGTTTAAATACAAACGCACGAAGGGTGATCAAAAACAGAAACAGTCGTTATCCCTTATGCATCGACTTGAGCCAAACCCAGCTTCGTATTAAATGCTTCCATGAGCGAGGCTTAAAACAGAAGAAGCTTAAAATATGTGACATATCCTCATTCCATAGAACGTGAAACAGTCCTCTAAAGGGTAAACATACAGCACACACGAGTGAAAACCAAGCTCTTTTTTTTAAACCCATTTGGAAGAAGCTTGCGAAAAAAGTATGCCAACGCACGTTGAAGAAAATTAGCAGAGTGCTTCCAAAATATGAAATTGGGGGAATGGATAACTCCAGTTTTCCGCGTATATTAGAAAATGTATGGATCAAAGACGTGAATTTCAAATAGTAACCTTCGTGAGGAAACTGGAGAAAGGAGCCAACCAATGTGGAAAACGCTCGCGAGGCAGTGGTATTTGGATGTTGTATTCATTTGAAAGAATAGACTTTCGCCAGAGAAACGAAGGTTTTAACAATAAACAATAACGCCCAATGTTGAATGCTTGGTATATTTGAGATATTAAAAAGTTGCTGAAAGGAACTGAGGGACACAGAGAGGCGCAGATGAATGCGGCGAAAATAATCTTGGCGATATGGCTCGTTGGAATTCTCCAAAACAAAAAAAAAGGCGTTAGCATTTTGGTTTGACATGATTGACACGTCAAGGAAAACTTGATTAAAATTATTAACTCTAATACATAACATCCAGCCTTGAAAATAGCAAGCACCTAGGAAATGTTACAAATACTTTGGAAAGGTTAGATAAATATGTTTAAGTGTATTTCAAAGCATTGCAAATAACTGTATAATATATATTAACAGCATTAGTCTTAAGTTAACCTAATAATATTGCTATAATGCGAAGCAGGAAACAGCCATACTTCAATTGCGTTCACTTCGTAGGCATTTACTTCCTTCTTCATTTTTCATACTGTTCACCGGATATGCTAATTATAATGTGAGCTCTGTGACAACATTTTTTTTATTTTTCCTCTTAGGGTCATCCATTAAACATTAATATATTCAACCCATTCCCAAGATTCTTCCGGAAGTTGAGTTGAACGTTCTAGAAGACTAATCTACTTCCTTTTAACGTTCTCCTCCGCTACGCTAATAATGCAATTCAGTAGAAATTATAAATAATATGATTTTTAAAACAAAAACTATTTTAATCCAAATTCATATGGAGTCTTGCCTTGAATTATATGGAGTATATCTAGACCTGAAGTCAGGTATTGATAGCGGAATAAGCATAAAATTACTAAGAAATCGGAATAATCCTGGAAGATAAATTACTATACCATGTCATCCACGCTATAGACTACATATTTCACAAGTTTTCTACCAGAACCCGCAGCATCAAACCATTGAAAGTATGAAAAAAACTGTAAAAGTTTGAAAGAATTTATCTTTTTCTATTCCCCATTGTGTCTATCTGAGATTTAAAAAAATGCTTGTGATAAAATATTGGCAAAATCGAAGTCACAGACAAAATAATCAGATAATACTTATCCAAATACGCCAGAGGCCTGACGTCCGTTCCTCTGAGTGTAGGTATGTAAGATTTATACGTGCGTCAAAAGCTCAGGAGGTCTATAAATATGAAAAAAAAGAAGCAGATTCGGAAGTCGGAAAGAAGCGGGGCATGTTGGGACCAAATAAATAACAAGGATTGGAGAAATTATCGGGAAAAAGCAAAGACGCCACGTAACTTAAAGGCACAAATCTTTCATTCCCGCGAGGCGCGGGGGCGGAGGAAAGAGATGGGTCGGTGAGAAACCGAACGGCGAGAGGTAGGGAACCGGCAGAAAAAGAAGAAAAAAATAATTCAACTCTTCCTCGTCTTGGGTTCTCAGCCGCAGCTATTGAGACCTCTATTGAGAGGAGGAGAAAAACCTATAAATAAATAAATATCGACCTGAAACCCTAGCAGGGGCCATTAGCTGACAACCCCTAACTCTGAAATACGCGCGACTTGGAAATTCTAAAATGGACATAAATCCTGACTCAGGCAAGCGAAATGGCGGTGACTCAGGTTTCGGACAGAGCGGATGGGGAAAATCGTTCGATAGGGGAAGTGGTGGTGGATGGATGGATTGGGAAGGGTTTCCGAAGAGAGAGAGAGGGAGGGTTTTTTTCGGGGTGGTGTGGGGGTTGATGGCAGAGGAGAAGTCTCCCGTGAGCTCAGGGATTGTAGGGGGGATGGAAGAAGGGGGAGTGGTGAAAGAGGGTAAATAAGGCGGGGCGGGAGGGGAGAGTTGCATCTGCATGGCCAGGCCGGGGAAGGAGGGAGATTGGGGGCCGGCCGGTTAGAGGGAGGAGGCGGAAGAGCCAGGGAAGGGCGGGAGGGGGAGAGGGTGGTGAGGGGGGAAGGGGTGGCTGGGAACGAGAGGCAGCGTGTGCACCGCGGTATGAATGGAAACTTGGAAATGCTCTGCGTGCATAAAGGATTGGGAATGAATAGGAGCAGCGGGATCGGAATGGCGAAGGGGGGGGTGGAGGAGCCGGCAGGACGTGCATATATACACGGGCGAACAGCTCGCGAACACTATGCCATGTTCCCGGATTGTTTCCGCGCATGTCGACGGCCATTTTATGTCTTTGCTCCGCATTCCGCTGCCTCTTTCCTACTCTTCTTTTTTTTAATACTTATACTTTTCCGAGAGTTTTTTTCCGGTGCGTGTCTCCCATGTCGATATCGGGGGCGCTGAGTTGGATTAGCGCGGAATCCGTGACCGGTTATTTCCACCAAGTGTTCCAAAATAAATTTCAAAAAGGCATTGATTAATCTGCTTCCGCGACGATGAATCATGTCACACAAATAGGGACCGCTTTATTACGAGCTAAAAATAAGGCTCTTTCCGTCGGAATTCGGACATGCCGTTAGCAACAATTGATATTTATCGATATTCAAATCTTCGCCGATGTCGCTTTGCCAATAACTGCCTTGGAAAATAGATTGATTATACAGCAACTGACCTCTAAAATAGGTAACGATCCAAATGATTTTTTAATAGCAGAAACCAGTACCGGGTCCTACAATTTCAACGCTACTAGATTAACGACGACTTGGGTATTTGAAATTTTTTCTAAACTTTAATTTTTACTTATGCTTGAAATAATTTATGTCGACAAATGCTTTATTAAATTCTTGTGTTTTACAGGTGCGACTACTCTCAAGAGAAATATGCAATATCGGCAAAATAGTAATAAAACTTTTTCACTGGGGAGAAATCAAGAGAAAAATGTCTCTTCTGCTATTCAACCCATAGCCAGAGAGAATATATAGTTGAGAAAGGGAGCTGAAAATGGATAGATACAAAATTTAGCGTTAAATAGCAAAATTTTAGCGTTAATAAGAAAAGAGAAATCCTGATATTGGGGACCTCATTAGTTCATCATAAGCATTTGGAAAAAAGAATCTTCCGATTGTCCTCAAGATAAGTGGAAATTTGCGTTTTTAAAGGACTGTTTAAATCACTGAGAAAGGATTTAAATATTGTAGCTCCAGGTGTAAAAATCACATTACGCAGAAGACAAGAATGACGTAGCCACAGGTACATGAACGAGAAGAGAAGCATAAAAAATTGGAGGAGTTAGCAGCTGCGAAATCGAAGAGAAAATTGCTATGGGGAACTCAGAGAGATAGTAGCAAATGTTCGGTATAACAATAATAGGTTGCATGCATAAGAAGAGGGCATGCTTAATAAGATAAAGGATACTTTAATCATTTTTTTCACTCAAATAAAAAAATCAATAAAATCACATTATTCTACAGGGATTCGTGTGATGTAAACCTCTAAAATACCCCAACAAATTAAAAAGCGTTTGTGGTCATTTTATCAGGCATTAAATCTAATTGGTCTACAAAATCATTCTGCAGTCATTGATTATTTGAAATTTCTATCGGAATAAAAATATTCCTCTCTTACTATGGGAACCTATTCATCAAAAAATATGTAGACAAAAATATCAAACAATAAACTTTTAAGATGGATGAGAACTCAGATAAATACCTCCTAATATTAGATACTGTATACACACTTGGAAATAAATTTTGACTTGCGTAACTTTTATAGAGTGTATCATCTCAGAGGAGTTTAAATAAAATTACAAAAGGTCTTGCACAGTTACATAATAATGGTCAGATGACTTTATGATGAAGAAGCAAAATTAATTAAGTATAGGAATTCTTACGTAATAATATCAGCTGGATGATATGATATACATTTTTAAACCGTTAAACACCAACATTGAGTTGAACAAATAGCTGCTTGGATTAGGAAATGGCTACCTAGAGGAGTATTGTGACTTATGGAGAGGTAGGAAAAAAAGCGAGTGGGCAGGTTTTTGAATTTGTGGGGGTCAAGGAAAGAGGAAGACAGAGAATGGAGGAAGCGAAATAAGACGACAGAAAAACAGATGAAACAGAGGGACGGGTGAGTAGGAGAGAGAGAGGTGATAAAACCAACACCTTATCCCTTGTGTCCTCCTCTGCAACGCTCCTCATCCGTTATTCTCCTTCCCCGCACCTCCCCTCCTCCCATAACCCCCAACCCACGCCCACTCGCCACCTGGGTCCCCAAGCCGAAACCCCTCCCCTCCCAGAAGAGGTTAGGTCAACCGAGAAGACCTCTCACGTGCCCCGTGTCCTCTAACCCCTCCCACAGAGCTCCAGTATCCATGCATACTTCAAGCTCTCCTCCACATCCAATTCATCACCCTGGACTGGACATTATGGCTTGCCTCTACTTTTACTCATCTCCTCCCATCTTGGCACGCACGGAAAGGGCCTCCAACGTTTCGCTGTTTCTAAACACATGACTTAAATAATCCACAAAAATAAACAGGAAATTTTTTTAAAACTAATTTACGAATGTAGTAAAATGTACAATTTACTTGGGTTTCACTATGCTGCCAACGCTTCTGACTCAGGGCCCTCAGTCCACCCAGTTCAGTCTATCGTACTCAGGGCGTCATCTGCCGTCACCGTCTTAAGTATAGATTTGCTTATACATATCCCATATCAGCCTAACCGTCGGTGTTCATGTCTACAGAGTCTGCTTTTTGGTCATTTTCTGTTTGTCTTGCCTTCTTAGGCAGTCGGAAGACAGGCTTTCAAGATAGCCTTAAGGCTTAAGCCTTAAGGATGTATTTTGTTTCCAGGCAGAAGACGCCGAGCTAAAAAATAATAATGAACACCTAGGAGATGATAGGAAATTCACAAACAAATCTATACTGAACCAGATAGATTTGTTTGTGATATGCTGATACAGACGCCCTGGGATGATGGATGAGTAAGTTGTCGAAACATTGGCAGCAATGACCTTACCTAGTGACCTGACCTTACCCGAGAAAATAATTTATATGTATCATTAATTTCATATGCCAGTGAAGTACCAAGTCTTTAATTTACGAATGCTAACATATTTTTTAATTAGGTAAATACGGATAGTCTGTATATGTTTGCGAACAACATTTAAAGAATTATCATTCAAACTATTCACAGGATTGGAAGAAATACATGACATCTATTGATGTGTAAAACAGTAAAATAAAATGAGCAAAGGACTAGTGGTGGAATCATATATTCTTATTTCTTGTTGTCACCATTGCTATCAATAACGCAAACCCTTAGGAAATGCACTGCTTATATTAACCTTCTTATCGATTCGCTGTTCCAAGATTTCTCGGCGATAATTAGCACTAGACAAAATTTGACGAACAGCGATCACAAAATCACACAGATAATCTCAATCAAAATAAAACTCTAAACCCAGCGCGCAGATTATCTACACGATTGATGGGAGTCCCAGATATGCTAAGTTGCCTGGTGGGTATGGGTTCTTGTGATTTTACTACTGATGGCTATTGGTACGGCTATTATTACTTTATTACAATGGATACACCATGGGTCAATGGCTTAGCGTGTTCCCTACATCGGACCTGGGTTTTAACTATCTTAAACTTCCAAAATAAAATTATCAACCATAAGCTAACTTGAAACAAATAATGAAAGACATTTATGAACTCGCCATCAAAAGGATACAGAAGCATCACTATCACGGAATTGCGATCGATGAACAAGTTCAGAAGACTTCCATCTTCAACCCGGCAACAATATAACGGTCGAAAAGCCGCGGCACTTTGACCCCTCACTGTGAGAAATATGCAGGATCTCTCAGAGAAGGCCGGAAAAAACCCTTTTTCCTCCACCGCAGCCGACGGCTATTCTCCCTCGCCCATCTGCAACATGTCCGCGCGGCCATCTTTCTCATAGTCATTCCCTTCATCCCTCGTCCTGCCCTCCCTTGCCGCCCCCCCCCTCCCCCGTGGCCATTTCGTCCGGTCCCAGCTCCAGCCCACCCTTTTCCCACCTCTCACAACTCCTCACGCCCTTATGCTACCGAATTTGTTCTCCCTCATCTTACTTTTTCAAACCCAACCTGGTTTTTTTCTTCCCCCATCTCTCTCTCTCTTCCTCTCCTCTGACGGGCACAGGTGAAGGAGGATGGGGCGTCCTTGGCTTGCAGAACCCTCGCCCCCTCCACTCCCAACCAGCTCTCCCATACACACACACACATAGGTATATGTATATATATCTCCCGTTCCTTCTTGCCCTCTGAAAATTGCGTTTGGGGCTGCATCACCTGCGACCCTTTCTTGTGAGTTGAGTGTGACTCTCTCTCACACCCTATTTCCTCTCCCGCATCCTTCCTTCCTTGCCTCCCCCATCCTCTATTTTCTCCAACTCCCCCGGAAATGGGGACCTCCTTTCTTATCCTTTATCTCCTATCTCGTACCCTTTCCCTCTCTTTCTGTCCCTCCATCTCTCATCCTCTACTCTCCCGCCCTCCTTCGCCCGTCAGCACATGTGGTATCTCCATCCCCCTCACTCACTTTTCGTATGCACAAAGGGTGGCATTTCTGTATGGGAGCGAGACGAAATTTGTCAAATTGAACGGCATCAATGAATGGAGAGGACGAGCCCATTATCAACAGCAAATTCTAATTCACGAGCTCTCATGAAATCAACAACGAACAATACCAGGAGGCATCCTCCAAGAAGGATAGATACTGGAAGTTTCGAATAATTATAGAAGGGAAGAAATGGATTCATCAATCACGAGTTATTTATGCTAAAAGAGAAAATTGCGTAATGGTGCCTAAAGAACTTGGTACAAAGAGCTGCTATCTATAGCACAGCTGCTATCAGATACCCCACTGTCTCAGTTGCCTTTAGGTCAAAAGTATTTTATCAACATCAATTGTATCCAGGAAGATTTTTACCTCACCAAGAATAACCGCGAAATTCACTGCTGTTAGCTTCATCAGTACTTCGTCTTTCTCTCATTATATTGGTACCCTCTCTGTCTCTCATCCGTACTCTTTTAAGATAAAATTTGGCGAGCATAGATTAACGCTCAACACGAGATAGCTTTTTTAAAACTACTTTATAATTCCAGGAGAATTAAAGCATATCAAGCCGAGTAGTGCACGTGCAAGGGTGGGCAGATGTAATAATGTACGAAAGCAAAATTACGTTACTGGATGACGAAGTGAAAGTCAGTCCATTTGCGAGCGTAAATTGAATTAAATTTTAAGTTATAGTTAAAAATATAACAGCTACGTATGGAAAAGGATGTGTAAGTGGGAAGTAAGAACAAGAGTATTGATTTCAAATATTATGCGGGCTTGACATTATGAAGAGATGGTAGGAGCAAAATATGCTTTGAGTTGATTAAATTAGACATCGACGCATCATTAACCTTATGCTTCTCTTAGCATCACAGAAAACTAGGTCTTGAAGGTATTTCTAAGAAACATTTGACACACAATTAGAGAAGAAAAGAAGTGGTAATAGCATTTTTGGCTATTGGAGGAACTTGGTTGAGAAGCCCTAGAGACTAGAAGGTTACTCGCAAGATTAAAGTTACTTAAAAAATTCAAATAACACGAATTCGAATCTGACACGGCAGACATATTTTAATTCCCACACCACATCACTAGGATAGACAGAAGCGACAAATAATAAGAGATCAATTGTTCGCATGAGAGATACAAAAATTAGATTTTTCCATCACAATACCTATACGAATAAAACCCAAATAATGTATTACAATTTTTTTAAAATACACTATGCATCATACTTCAATATTAACTAGTAAAGCCTATCTTTCATATCATTGACGTTTTCACGGCTGGTGACCTACCACTCAATGGAACACGCCCTTGCGACGGCTTGCAGGGTAAAATGCAAATGTAGTGACCATGTAATTTACCGATGGTTTCATTATCCTACATAATGCATCAAATACTCTATCCCAATGGGCGAATCTACAGTCTCATTATATTTCAAGTATATACAGAGTACATGCATACTTGGAACATAGGAACTAGACTTATATTAAAATAAGATCACCAGCGAATATTTCAAACTAGAATAAAAATAAAACCAATTAACACATTGTTGGTTAACGTACACGCCTTTTCAAATTTTACTAAATAATACACTGAAAATTAGATTTTGCTTCCCATAACTGATAATTAATCTTTCTGAAACATAATGTAAAATAAAACTTACAAGCTAACAATTTTATAATTCAGTAGATGGGCGACGGATTTTTCTTATGTTCAGTTGCAGATATAAGTATTATATACATTTACACTTTCCAATTTTTATTATCCCTTTACTGCTCAGTGGAGATTTGTCTAAGGCCGGATTGAATATTACAAGCCAGTGCTTGTAACATGAACTATAGTGTTAATCCGGTATCTCAATGTTAATTTCGCAGTCTTTTAAACATTTTTCACCCCGAATAACTAGTATTTTAGGTACCTATTATCATATCACGTGGCTTTCTGAGATATTTTTATTTGAAAAAAGAACCCTACCAGGACGGGTATAATCAGTAAATCGTATATTTTTATAAGATAAACTCACCCAGGGTAGTCATTCAACTTCACTTGAGATAATATGATGATCACAGCTCAGAAATCTTCACGGAAATTTTACAGTAGTTTTATTTATCCTTTTTCCTTTTGATGATTTAAGTGCCTGAAATTAAAGAAACAAATATATTGAGAAACAGGCTGCTTATTTGTCCTAAATTATGAAAACAAGTATGTTATGCATAAATGCCAAAAAATAATTCCATTTTGAAAACTAGTGCAAAACAAGGCAGATCATATACTGATATTAGTTCAAGAAATACGCGTAACATTAATTCAACAACGAAAGCCTCAAATTTATCCCGAGTCTTACAGAAGTATAGCAAAAAAGAAGAGGATAAGCAAGTAAAGTGGAAGAAAACAAGACCGCGATGAGCTGTATCACGGATCACACAGGTCAGTAAAAAAATTGAGAACATTTCTTGGTAAAAATGATGCAAAACGTAAACATTATTTTTTGAATGTACATCCAATCAAATAAGGTCGTCGAATAATTTTAAAAAATCGATAAACTACACTCTTTTCATTTGATGATTACAGTATTTTTGGAGTAGAAAGGTAAAAAAACTGCGTTTTTCTGAATTAAATTTAGCTTTCATGAAATGCTTCTAAAACGGACAGTAAAATAGCTTCACTTTCTAAGGAAAATGTCTAGTAATAAAATACTAAATGAATATGAGATTTTGTTTCAAAGAGTAACGACTTTTGAGAAATTCTACGCCCGTACGTCTCAAACATTTTCCATCATCATCGGCGATGTGCTAAAATTGATGCACCTAACTTAATATGGAACTTAACAAAAATGTATGTACCCTTCAAGAGATATTATTTTTACCTTTGGCATAAATAATTAACATTTAAGAAAAAAGCATATATTCTATCCATTAAACTGTGCATACGAATTGCTTCATTGCATGGTCAACTGACAATTTCTCCCTCAGACCCCGTAGGGACTACAGGTGCAGTACCTAATGCTTCGATATACCTTTAATCACATGTTCATTTTCGTGGAAAAAAGTTTGCTTCGGAATTGTATACTAATCCCTTCCCAAAAGCACCTGCGGCAGATCACTCGCCTTCGTTGCACACGACCGAGATCCTAAATACAATTATTTCCTCAGTAAAACCTCCGAATACACACTCGCCGAGGTAAGAGGACAATCATATCCTTCCTTTGCACAATCTCTCCATCCCCCTTCCAAGTTTCCAGTCACCCGACGCCTGTTCAGTCCGCCTGAGACCCGAGGAGAGATGGAAAGAGAAGGAGAGAGAGTAAAGAGACCTTGTTTGTATTAGTCAGCTCGCCACTGTTTGTGGACTTGGATTCATGAGCCCGCCTCCTACTTTTCTCCTTTCCAAGTCTCCCATCCTCTTCACTGCCTAACTCCGATACCCCTCGGCAACGATTTCCCCCTCTCCCTCGTTCGCCTCTCCTGTATTCCCTCGACTGAATCCTTTCTTGTTCTCTTCTCCCGTCTCTTTCACCCACGACAGAATGCTTCTTTTCCTTATGACTAAAATATGTACCGATTTCCTTAGCAGCTGATATCACTTTCAGGATTTCTTATAATTGAAGCGAAATTACAAAACGCGTTCCGAGAGAATAATATTTCGGCCTCATAGTAATACCTAGCATATCTGCAAAGAAATGAAGGATACATTTATAAGTTAGGCTAATGCTGTTAATAAATACTGAAATTAGTCTATCAGAGTAATTTTTTGGTTTGAAACGTAATGTAGACTGTAATGTAACCAGAAATACTGTTTGCTCAATAACCCACGGACTTAAAAATGGCTGCGTCAGATACTTCTTAATGCTTTTGATTCTACTTGAGTTAATACATTCGCACTTCAGCTCCTTTCATATACAACAAGTTTGAATTTTCTATCTCATCTTTTACTTTTAGAACAGTTAAGTCTCATTTTCTGAATATTATACCTACTGTACCATTCAGACATATTTAACGAAGCACTATTTCGAAAGAGACTATCCTCAAAGTAACTTTCAAGAATACTCGTCACCATAACATACAAGAAATCACGTACAAGTGATCAATGTAAAATGAATAAATGACATAAAATATATTATTAAATTTATTACCCAAGTGATTTTCAGAGGAAACTGTATTCCGAATTACCAATATCTTCTGCGCCATTAGAATGAGGAAGGTAATAAAATTACAACTTGGACTGGACAGCTATTTCCATTCACGCAAAAGTAAATGCCCAAAAACATTTCAGTATGCAAATAAACTTGCAACGACCAACAGGGCACTCTACCGACCAACCATTTACTGGTGCTTAGATGTGACAATCCTACAACAAGGAAAATATGCAAATTCTAATAGCGTCCTAATAAACGATGGACACGTAATACACACAATTCTCAAAGATGTTCCAGAAAAATCTTCCCGGCAGTTAGAATCATCCACATTTTTAAGCGAATCCGTCGTAGATTTTCCAGAGGCTAAGAATCACCGCAGCGCCATATCCCGAGAAATAGCACCACCTTAATGGATATGCATTCACACCAAAGCGTGTAGAGGAAAAAAAATTAAACGAAAGAGTCGGGAACATAAAAATCTATTCCCTTGCGCTACCGGAACACATTTCGGGTCTCATATGAGGAAAACTCGAGGTGGTGGAGGACGTAGGGGGAGAGGGGGATGGTTATGGAAGGTGGGTGGGGAGAGGAAATATTCCGACCCGACGCAATTGCACACGATTTTTTTGGGGAAGCTGCCCGCTACATTCCTCCGGAGGAAGGCAAAAGAATAACTCCAAATTCCTTTCCTCCCACCCACCCTCTCTTTCTCTCTCTCATGAAATTGTGGACTGAATATAAACAACGCCTCCCACGAATGGCACGCTAAGAGCCATTCCAGTACAGCGGAAAAGGCTTAAGGCAGGACAGGAAGGGTGTGTGCGGGAGGGGAGGGGGGGGATAAATGGAATGAAAGGGTGGTGGGCGGCGAGGAAGGGCCGGATTTATGCGGACACTCGGCCATTTGGTTAGACTCCGACCAGAATTTTCGAATGAAACAAGATAGTGGGGGCTCATAGCATATTCAAAGGCGGTGCATAAGGCACGGGGTCTTCCATGGGAAAAACGTGGTAGAGGGGTTGGCGTGAGTGGAGTGGGGGAGGAGTATATTTTTTCCTTTCGCCGGGACGACCCTAACTTGAGAGTGTGAATCGAGATTTAAGATGTTGGGCGAGGGAGAGAAAGAGAGAGAGAGAGGAGGACCACCAGGATGTAGAGTCTTTCCAGAAAACCGGAGAGCAGGATGGCTTGAGTACTCAAGAAGGAGCAGGGCGGAGAGAAGTTTTGTCTAAATGCTAATGCTGGGGGGAATCAATGTGGACGCACTGAGGGGCAAATCTGCGGCCGTCATCTGGGAGCCAATGAGTTCATCTGTGGAGATAAGGGGAGATGGAATTTCATTCCAGAGAAACATATGTAAGCAAAGGATGGAAAGAGCACTCGAAAGAGGAATGAAGACATTAAATGGAAATATTTACTTTGTTTAGGATGGCACCAACCCAAAATTACAGCAGTGCGACCGAAATATTTCCGAGAGAATCCGCAGTGAACCAAGAAAAAGTAATTCCTCGAAAAGGAAACACACTACCAGAATCTGGATACCTCAAAGGCTGGATCGTGGTGAATATAACAATAAAATGGTATTGCTGCCAAAACATAATTTTCGTTCCTTCTTCAATGAAAAAAAATCATGATTCGAATACAAATTCATTTGTCAATAAGATGTATTCCACAGTCCAATAATCGTAAAAATATGTTTTCACAGAAGCTGACATAAACCAGACCTGTATTTTCACCCGATAAGTATGAGACAGCACAAAACTGAATGTGTAAACGAGTTGGAAAAGAATTTTTAGGAAATAGCATTTAATGAACTGCTCTTGGGAGCTCGGACCAAAAGATAAAATATTTGCTTAACTTTATTTGTAATGGAAAAAGCCGGACTGGGACAGAAAGAAAAGCATGGCATAAATATCTTCAAAATCACAAGAAATATTTTGCTTAAGCAAAGCGCATATTGAGACCAAAAGAAGAAATATGTTTAATTTTTAAGAAAGGATTGCAAAGAGTAGGGGAAAAATAGAGGAAGAGGAAAAAACGGAGGGAAGACAGCGAAATGGATGAGAGGGAGAGAAGAGGCCGGATTCCGAAGGGATGATAGGAGAGGATTTTAAAAGAGGGGAGGCAAGGGAAAGCGGGAGGTGAGGGAGGCAAAGGGGTCGGACTTTGGACGCTGACTCCCATCCATTCCTATCTGAACAACCCCTCACAAACCGCCCTCCACTTTTCCCTCCCTTAAACCAGTCGCCAAACTTTCCAGGGTCCAAACCTCGTACCGACTAACCCCCTTCACTCCGCAGAACCCCGCCCACTTTTTCCCAACCCGTCCACCACCCCCGATTACCTCCTTCCCCTCCACCCTCACTCCCTCTCCGGCTCCGAAATTCCCTCCATAAGCTCGGGAAGAGGACACAAAATCTCTCCGCCCACACCCACCGCCCAGACAGGATCCCATTCCGAACCGACAGCGCCCTGTCCCTCCCCGGAATAGCCCGTGTTCCTCCCTTCTCCCCCATCCCCGTTATACACCCCCTTCCCCTTGGCCGTGGACTCCTCCCTCCCTGACCAAACAATGTGAAGGGAGGACACGATAAATCTGGTGCTGGGAAACAGCGGGATCCCTCCCTCCTGGCCCTCCTCATCCGCTGCAGACTCCGACCCCCTTCCCCCTCTTCCTCTTTTTCTCCATCTCTTTTCATCCCCTCGCTCTCATCCCTCGCCTCTCCCTCAGCACACCCCCTCGAGCAGCACTCCGACCGTCTCCCGCGACTGTACTTTTTCCGTGCCGTCCTGGTCGGTGTGTGAGTGCAGCCAAAGTAACTATCTCGCGGGTCTTATCCTCTTCCTTGCGGGGAAAACCCTATTACAAACATATTCGAGACGAAGGGAATGGGGGTAACTTCTGTGTATTTTTCCACCTGAGCGTCGATAAATTTTATTTGCTGAAGCTCCTCCATCGGTCTAACATGCAAGTCCTACTTGCCGAGTTGGCTGGGCCAATGCTCCGCTTGCTTTATTAAATGTATGCAATTTCATGGACTTGGCAAACATCAAGGGAGGGTATTAATTTTATCTGGATAAAATATGGTCCTCGGAGTCCTTGCTCATCCATAAAGCTCTACGGTGGTAATATTAGGAATAACCGAGTCAAAGAAGGCGTTCATGACAAATCCGTAGAGAGACATGGAAGAAAAGGAGACCATAAGTTAAGTCATACCTTTTGCAAACCTTGATCTTTAATTTCATAAAAGATGACCAATTTAGAATTTAGGACAATTGTATTCAATACCCGAATATTATATTTTGAAACAGTATCGAATTAATTACATACAATTACATACATAATGACCAAAATTTAAAAGCTGGCTAACTGATAGTATATTACGGAATGGGTTCCAGTGGAAAAAAAATTACTTCTCGGAAGCAAAATGGAAGGTATAAGTATGGACATGAAAATGCAATGTGAACTGGAAAATTTTTAGTAGCTAATTTTGAAAAAGACTTTCAAATAAGTAGATGTGATAGTCTAATAGTCGATTTAAATAGCTAAATCAACCACACCATAAATAGTCATTGATAATCCCGGTGGGTTATCAATGAGGCCATCAGACCAGAAATAAAACGTTTTATACTAAAGCATAGAATATAGATAAATCAAGACACTGGAAGAAACCTTGAATTTTTGGACTCTTCAATAATGCGGTGTAATAACCTGATAAGTCGTATTAGCAATGAATGAATGCGTGGAGGCATTTTTTTTGGCATTTATTTCCATCCACTTTCAGACATACTCATATTTCACTGTCATAGATATTTTGAGTTCTCCTCTCAGTCCACGATTACACTTGATTTTGAACGGACGTAAAGACGATAATAAAACATTAGCGCTGAGATTTGTGACGTCCATTAAAATTACGTTGATAACTTCATGTATGTACTTACGTAGATACTATTTGAATCCCAAGAAGTACTTACTCGAAAAATCATGGAAAAAATAAATGAGGAACATCAAGGAGCTTGATATATATATAAAGAATCTTAGGATAAATTTTAATTGTATGGAAAGAGAGCAATTCGAACAATGGCAATTAAGTAAGCAAGGTCAATACCAACCCAGTATAATGCAATCATGATCCACTTTATTACTAATCCGAAGGACCTATGATAAACTCGTTACAAAGCGGTATTGGCTCCAAGGTGTTTCATATTGCCCACAAGGTGTCGCAGGGTAAATAATTACGCCGAACAACACTGATTCAATATCTAATAGAAGTAATCTTATAGAATTCCAGTTCTCGCAAAGGATAATATGACGTACACAATTTTACCTGGTAAAATGTATTCTAGTCACAAACCACGCTTCGAAGTTGAGTAAACAAAGGCTGATGGTCGTATTAGTGACAATTGCTTCATAACTTCTCTTACATCTTTTTACACTCTTTATTTATGCTATATCAAAGGATTTTGCATATTTTTGACGGTAAATCCTACCTACTCTGCGTTGTTAAAACCCACAGTAAAAATTTACTGAGCCACAGGAAAGAAGAACTAATAGGCATAAAACCTGCCACCAAACACCCACCAAAGTTCGAGAAAAAAAATTATTCTTAAGCCATATATCTCTTCATTGACAGAATAATGTTCAACAATAGTGTAATAAGAGGCCCTAATTGTTTTTAATTCTCTGTAGAAGACTCGTCTGATTTTTGTTACTTTTAGCAATAAACAGCCTTGAAAATTTCACGGCTGATTAATCGTATCTCAAAATAAATAAGATTAATTTCATATTATGAGATTAGCATTTTATAATTAAATGTGTCCGAGAAACCATAGATTTCTAACTACGATCATATGTATTTTTACGTCAAGGAAAGTGAAAGACGGAAATAACTGTTAAATTGTCAGGCCATAGCAACAACCCCAAATTTGATCCAGGTGGAAAGAAAATCCATCGTACTATTCCACAGAAGTACTGTGAAATATTAGGTACCTTATATTTCTCAGTGGTTTCCTTATTCACAGCGTACCATCACGAAATACCATCACCAAGTGAAGTTTGAATCATGTGATTATATTTATTTTTGCCATTACAAGCGTGCTTCATCGCAGTAATTATTTTCCCCATGTTTGTTAAATCTAAGCTGTAAGCTTTAATCAAGATAACGTACAGAATAGTATTTTTATTCTAGTCACTATGATCATTTCTTTGTTGCGAAGCACATGAACGTCTTTAAATGCTTTATAAAACAGGAAGAAAATCAAATATTACCGAGAGTTCACTCCACTTGCCCTTCCCCTTACGATACACTCTCGATAGCTTTGCTCTTAATCTGAATATGCGCATTCTTTTAATATCATCAATACATTTGGTAAATAGAGAAAACAACAATTTACCTCCACCTTTGAATATTTCCTCACATTTGTAGAACCAATCTGTGAGTACAGCGGAGACTATGGTTGATAACCAATGCTTTCGATCACTTTAACTTAATGTTGATAAGAATCAGCTGCTTACATTCATGTTTTTATTATCACCGCCGAACAGCGTTATGGAAGTATGCTGGAGAAACGTGCACTACTTGCCTCCGTTCCTCTCCTCCGTGTCCCACAAACCGCAACGCTCCCATCCTCCCCTTTAATCCGCCGACGCATCAATCCCCCTCCACACTCCGGTCATCCCCTCACCGAGCCGCCCCTCCCACCCCCCTGCCGTGAGGCTGGTCTCACCCACCTCCCCCTCCCTTCCGCCCTCCGGAAATCGCATCATTTCACGTTTCCCAATTCTTCACATCGTCCGCCCAACCCTCCCCCCTTCCCTCCGACCGGCCGACAACACCAGCCCGTCCCAATCTCTCCTTCTCTCTCTCTCTCCCTCTCTCTTTCTTTCTCCTCTCCACTTCCCGTCCGCCTGGTCGAAGTGGCCAACCTCACTCCCTAACACACGTCCCTCTTTTCGCCCTACTCCTCCCATCTTCCTCTCCTTCCCATGATGCCATTTCCTTCTCCCCTTCCCCCATATGTCTCCCTCCCTCCTCCACCTCCTCTTCCTATGCTCCTCCCGACCTCGTAGACACTCACTTGACCCCTAACCAAGGGAGAGCCCCCGGGAATGGGACGAGGGAAGAATGTCAAAGCGGGAGGGAAGCGGGGGAGGAGGCGAAAGGGCGCAAGGGGAAGTGAACGCGAGGGCACGGGGCAAAAAAAAGAAGGCGAAGGGATGAAGGGTATGGGGGAGGACTGATGGGGCATAATGTCCGAGGAAAAATGCTTGAAAGGTCGTAGAATACCAATTCGACTTTTTTCCTTTCTACGATTTGATCAAAACGCGACATTTCCGGAACGAGTGGCTCAGCAAAACGTATAATTCTCTGCCAAAAAATAAATGATAGTTACACTTTCTCAAAGTGAACAACAAGTGTTATCATGTAAGGCAATACGAAATATAGCTCTATACGTAGAATGTATGTATAAGCCCTGCAAGTTTCATCATTCAGTCGATCTTGTAATCTAATTTTCCAGGAAATGACCTCAAGATATTTTGGATAGCACTGGGGTATCACCTTTGATCAAAATATATTTCTATAAAACAACCCAATTTTCATGGTGTACTGAACATAAGAGCAAAATTGTTGATATGCCAATAACGAATAATGCTCATTGGCCATTCACTCAAGGATGAGAGAAAAATTTCTTGGTACCTATGCAGTTTGGTGGAGTTCATTGACTTTTCCTACATTCAGCGTCCATCATTACATAATACAGGTGATTGTTGCAGAACTACGTCTAATTTTGATTCACAAACTGATATGCAAAATCGCTAAAGAGTGAAAAAATGGTGTATCTGAAATTAATACAATGACCTTGGTGTTACTAGTAATTGATTTCTTGGGGCATCCGATGATATTCGACCTCGGCTATTGTTCTGGTAACGGTTCCCCACTAATTTTTATTATTAACAAAGACTTTTCTGGAACGCCTAAGGCTTTTTATATCAGCAAATCCCAGTCTAATAGTGAAACACAATCCTCTTGACCATACACGACTGAGATAGACGCCAGTGGCTGGGGGAGACAGGAGAAATGGAGCCAGTAAGGTAAAGGATGGGGGAGGGGCGTGGCATTATGGTAGGGTGAATGGCTTGGGAGGAGACGAGGGAGGGAGACAGAGAACTGCGGACATAGCAAGTCGTCCGCTTCACTTCACTCTCAGATGACCAATTGGGTCTGCGGATTCGGAGATAAAGGCAGAGGATACGAGGCGAGTTTGCAGTGGGTGTATGTGTGCGTCTGTGAATAAAAAGGAACGAAGGTCCCCCTCCTCCCCATTTCTACCGCACTCAGGATTTCTGAGGCAATTTTCCGGGGGCTTTATTTTTTATTCCCTTTCTTTATGGCGGTCCTCGCCAGATACGTTTTTTTATTATCGGAGAGTCGTGAGAGTATCGTGGGAGCTTAATATCTGGGAAGACAACCTCTTACTATCAAGTATTAATTATCTAATCGAGCATCGACGGAATATATTACCAGCAATTACGACTAAAGACTCTCGCGAAATCATGACGTTATTAACGATCTAAATGTAAAGCTGCTCCCGGTTCAAATCATTATTCGGATTGGCTTCCTTCTACGCTAGCGCGAAATAATTCAGGAAATGATACGGAAGGACAAACGAGCCACATAAAAAAGTGGAGATGCATTTTATGGTAACGCAAGTCTCGTATATTTACCAAGATCATCAGTTGCTTACCACTCAAACAACTTAGTAGGCCTAGAGTTATGCCATCTGTGGAATTTGTCCTTGCGTCTTCGCTTGCCAACAACCATGTAAACAGTCACTTAACTTTAGCAATCTCCTCTATGCACTTGAATAATGATGCCAAGTTCACAAAATTATAGGTCCGAAAATTCTAGGTGAAATTCTAGGTTGGCTGCACATTCGATTTACAAAGTTGCAGGAAAGAACGAGGGGTGACCATCATCTTTTTTAGAACGTGACATTTCACAAAATAATTTTACTAAACATATTTTCCTTAAATTATACTTTATTATGAAATCAGATGGAAATATAACTATTTCTGACAAAATACGAGGAAGATTAGGATGCGGACAAAGAGTAAATAGAGACTTAGTTTATTGTACCAAACTGTAGTCAATTAGATGATAAGAAACAGAGCATTGATATAGCTTTCCTGATGAAATTGTTATGCGAGAGCGAATAATGTAGATAGATAGATAGAAAAATATTTATTGTTCAGGAAAAATCCATAAGAATAAAAATAATAATAATACAGTTTAGAATGCATAGCGAGAGTATGATCAATATTAACTGTTTACCTTGTACAAAGCTTTCGAATCAATTAAAATATAATAATTAAAATACCAAAAACCAATTAAAATATTAATGCATGAATATTAACGAAATGTAGTAAAATTGCATACATTGAGATTTTTCCCTGGTCAAAACTCACTAAATAATTGTTTCCAAGGAACAGTAAGTCAAAAAAAAAATCTCATACAAATATAACTTCAAAGTGAAAACATGAAAGCTAATAAAAAGAATTTTTAACAAGATAAGCTCTTCTTAGGTCAACTGATTCAAGCACTGGCTGAAAAGTTTAAAGGGAGGAATTTGACAGCTCAGCTAATTTTGCAAGGAATTTATAACTACGCACGGCAAAGAAGATAGCAGGAACTGGAAAGGACAAAATTCGATGAAACTGGAGTATTTTTGAATGCTAGGGAAAGAACTTGGACCGGAGAGAGGGAAAAAGGGGGTGAAAAAAAATCTTGGAGAAAGATCAATGATGCGAATGCTCGGCGCAGTCCACTGACTCAGCGTATCCCCTCCACCTCACACTCTCCCTTCCGATCAACGCCCCCCACCCCACCAACACTTCCCCAGCCCCCTCCTCGCACCCCCCATGGTCAAAATATCCTATCCCCCCCTTCCTCTCTGTCTCCTCAACTTATCCCGCACCCCTTCAACCCCCACCCCATCCTTCCTCGCCACCCCGATTTGAAAAAAATCCCCCAGACCCTCCTATTCTCCCACTTAAACTCCCGGGAAGGGTGTTTTCTCCATCCCTTTCCACCCCTAATACCATCTACTCCTTCACCATACCTTCTGATGCCCTTATCCTGTGGTCGCGGGACTTTACATAGAAAACGCTAACACACTAATATACGCGCTACTTCGTTTTAGCGCCCGTCCGTGCACCTTTAAAATCGCGCAACCTAAGGGATCCTACAGTTCCCTATTTTTTTGCGGGATGCGCAGAGCGGTCGTCGCTCTAAGGTGGCCCAAAAGGGTCGGAGGAAAGGGCTAAAAGAAGCGCTGGAGAGGGAAATGCGAAAAAAGTAAGAAAAAAACATGATTAATGCCCAGGCCTCCGCATCAGGGATGGGACCAAAGGGAGTTGCATGCAGAGGGAATCAAAAGGAAGTGGTGGGTTAAGGGAAGGGCGGCTAAGGAAGAAAGGAACGTTGGGAAAGAGGCGAGAGGTATGTGGGAAAAACGAAGGGGGTAAAGAGAGATTTTCGTGAGAGAGAGATTGCATTTTGTGCAAGGTGAGAGGAAGAGTGATGAAGAGAGGTCAAAAAATGGTGGACCTCCTCATAAGAAAGAAAACGGAACTGTGAATAGAGACAGGAGTATAAAGATGAGGAAATTTTACCTAAAGCTTGAGGTGCATGAGAAAATTATCATTTGAGAGCCCGTAGTAGGAGTGACTGAGAAAGAAAATGGTGAATAAGGCGGGATAAAATAGTCACTGCATGCATCACCTCTGGGATAGCAGGAGATGCAATAATACAGTTACCGGACCCGTCAACACTTTCAAGTACAACATTTTTAATACCCTCATCCATCCATCGAATGACTAAGAATAGAAAATATTCCTCAAAAGTTGGAATCGATGTAACTGATTTGAATGATAAATAATGTGCAAATAATAACTCACATCTTATACAGCAATTTCTTCTCATGAAGGAGATTGGCTTCGCTCCGCTAGAAGGCTGAAAAAAACAGAAAAAATGGGCTTGAGCAGGTGATATCGATAAATAAAAATTAAAACAAATATATGATAAAAAATTGAAAATTATTTAGTGACAGGTTGTTTAAGAAATCAAAAGAGATACCACGGCCAAAAATCTCTTATGCTCTGAAAAAATAGTTGTAATATTTCTTTATTCGAATAATTGAGAAAAATATTATTCGAAGAAATTGATTTCAATGAGTCACAATCAAATTACAAAAAAGTCTAACGTATTTCTTCAACATAGAATTCTTCCTGAAGAACTGCAAAAGTTGAAGATGAAAGAGCCACTGAGAGAAAACACTGCTAGTGGCTGTGGAGCGACTTGATTTAGGGTGGAGAATAAGCATTTGGGCAACTAATGGACCACTGTGGACGCTGGGCGGAGAGAGCAAGTGGAGCGCAACGACGGAAGGGACTCCAGAAAAGGAAACTGCGGAATGCTTGGAATAAAAAAAAATAGGCGGAGACCAAATGGCTGCTATCCGTTCGCCCTTCATTTGTCTTCCCTAAACTAGGTGGAGTGGAGTGAATCACATTTGCAACCCTAAGCATTTCCCGAGAGTTTCGGAGAAGACAAGGAAAGAAGAAATTATCAGTAAAAATATAGAGTAGATAGGAAAGTTTCGCATTTAAACATGTCAACAAACAATGCTCTTTATATCTCATTCACGATATAAACTAAATCGTCAGAGTTGTGACTTCAAAAAACAGTCGTTCAAATGAGAAAATTACTTGCCTTTACGGATCGATAAATCAACGATGAGAAACTACAAACTGACAGCAAATCAATCTGCACGTGACGATTACATAATTATTCACAATCAAAGAATAAATTAATTTCGGTTTTAGATGCAATACAAAGCAGTTTTAGCTTGCCTGTCAGCAATGGAGAGGTACTTAAAATAGGAAAATCTGGCCTAAAGCAAGGAAGGAAGTGAAACACCTAGAAATACTCAAAATGAATGCGATTCCAACACGCTATATTCATAAAACGCCCGACATCACTCGCATCATTCATGCAGTGTAAACTATAACGCTGACGTGAACTAGATGAAATGAAAAAGCACAAACCAATACAATTATTTTCTAATTTCCGTAATTTGGTGTAGTTGCCAGCGGTAGATAGTAATTATTAATTTTCACACTTATATTGAATTTTTTTCTGACGTCAACGTCATTTTTAAAAACGGATTAGGGCGTGAACGTATTTTAAATACATCACGTAGAAAATTAGTATTTTGCATTAATATTTCTGTAAAAAGTAGAAGCCAGAAAAAGTTCAAGGCTGTAAAAATACGTGCATTTATAATTAAAATAATTATTACACTTAAGAAATTCAAGAAGAAATTTTCTGAATAAAAGATAGTGAGCAAATATCCCCTTTAGTATCCTAAATCAGAAACCCGGCAAGATTCCATCTAGAAGCGATAACTCGAGAACGAATAACAATGAAGACTGAGGAGCATATCTAAAAAACAGAGTTGTCATCGAATACGGCACCTTCATCTTAATGTTTGGCAATGAAAAATGGATGACCACTGAAAAAGGAGTTTGTACCAGCTAAGTTCTAAGTTGAGAGGATGAATACATTACAGTACGTAATGTTTCAGGGGTGGGTAACTTTCCCAGTGTTTCATCCAAATTCCCAGAAGATTTGTAATAAAATCAAGTAGTTTTTGCAGGGATCCAGGTTGTTTACAGAATCATTTTGGAGGACAATGACCAAAGAACACCCAGTACGGAGTCAAATATTACATTCCATTATGAACTCTGCTGATTAATTTAGATCCTATACAAAGACTTCAGGTAAGAGAAACTTCAATGAATGTTTTGGTTTCACACCGACTAGATATACCCGATGTTGTCTATATTTAAACGTCAGACGTAATTAAATAATTTGAACCAATGAGCACGATTAGGAACCCAAAGGGTAGAATACACGTGACAAGAGGAGCAAGAAAAAAATATAGAGAGTAAAATCGGTACGGAATTGAGCTGTACGGGCAATGGAGTCGGGTGATTTGGGAAGGAGGGCGAGGGGAAGGAAGAAATTGGAAGATGAGGTTTTGTGGGGGAGGGTTACGGGGGCAAGGAGGGTTTGGGAATGGAGGAGTGAGAAAAGTGAACGAGGGGGTGGCGGGGAAGGTATATGTTGGAGAGGGCGGAATGAGGCAGCGGCGAGGGAACAGAAAGCGTTACTAATGGCAGCGGGATCTGAAGGAGACAAAAACATATTGGTTATCGGGCGGGCCGTCCAGATTTCTCGTAGGGTAAGAAAATCGGGGTGGACACATGAGGAGTGGGGAGAGTGAGATGGATTGCCCCGAACGAGATCCGACACTGGCATAAAAGTACGGTCGTCCCCTAGGAAACCGAAAAACAAACAATAAAAAAGGGGAGACAGCCCGCGTCTCAACCATTTTGAGATTCCATTTCATTTGTAATGGCGATATGTTGCCAGTGGTTTTCTAACGGGCCTCGTATTTCCTGATACATTGTTCAAAGAACAGATGCTACCACACATGTAGAGAAGTATTATAATATCGCGAAACCGAACAAACCCGAAACAATGAGTGAACTACCGAATTAGAGATTTAAACAGTATTCTAAGCACACAGAATCCATAGCACGTTTCGCTTACCATAATCGTATAACCATCGCGAGGGTCAAAAACAAAATCAATTAGGCTAATAAATTGCTATATTGGTCATAAATAATGTCAATAAAATATTTTTCCTATGAAGTGGAACTTCACTTGAAAGAAAGTGAAAAGTGTTGAGCAATCTAGAATCACTGTCGGATATTAGACATACTCTTTATTGGCCATGTACATTCTTGGACATGTACAACTTGGAAATATCATTCAAATAATTAAGGGCATTTCAGATTAAAAACTGATTTGATTTAACGCGATCTCACTTTCTACCAAACGCGGCAATATCAACCCATTGTTTAATAACCTCCGAGTTGTGAATGGCCCCCACTTTGACGAATTGTAAACAATTTTCCAGTTGATAATGTTTCAGGTATGCTCTTAATAAATTTAAATCAATGAAGACGTCACAAAATAAGAAAAAGTGATATCATACACTATAATTCACTTACATCACGCAAATATTTCGTCTTATTCCACAATATTCACATCTTATTCTTAATGGTAAGATAAATAAATTCGGCATACCAACAAAACTTAAATATATATTAATCATGACACTAAATATATATTAATCATTTTTTTAAAGTGACTGAATCGGAACTGAATGTCTTTCAAAATCTATCAGTTCTAAAAAAAAACTTATGAAGTTGGTTGCCATCGAAGTGAGACGTATCGATGTGGAAATAATAAAATTTCTGATGAGGAAAATCGTAGTTCCAACTTTTAAACATTTTATTGACCCCGTCCTTAAAATACCTAACAATTTCTCGTTTATGGCGATAAAATAATGGCTATGAAATAGCGTCTCTCTATTCATTGAATCATCGAATTCCGTAAGAGAATCCCTCAAAATTGCACTGTACGCTGCGACGAGTGGCACAAATGAGACATAGGAGCGTAGCTATTTTGATCAGAAGCGTAAGAAGCGATATCAAGGATTCGGCGAACGGACTTAGCAAGATGCGTACAACGCAAAATAGCCTTCTCAGGTCGGGTACAACGCTCTTGCCCACTCCAGTGCCTTAACTTTAAATCTCCCGCCCCTCCTTCCCCCTCGCTCAGAACGTAGCGAGACGGAGAGGGGGGCGGCACTCGGAAACCCGTGGCTACTTCGGAAACGAGCCTCCTCTTCCCGAACACGGACGCCGCGTCCACCATAGCTCCCCCCCCCCCCCTCCGCCTCCCTGCCCCGCTCCACCATTCCCCCCACCAGACCACCCTCCGTCCACCGTCACCCCATCCACTCACACGTATACACATACACATTTAGTCCTCCCTACGCCCCCTTTCCCCTCCCGGTTGACCTGCGCACTGGGTCCGTCCATCACACCCCAAACCCCAGACTCCACCCTCGGCGCAGCGGACCCCTCACCCCATCCTCTTCCACCCCCTACCCTTGCCATGACCAACCCACGCGCCTCCCTCCCTTCCGCCCGCTTCCCCCTTTTCCTTCCTTTCCATTCCACGGCCGGACCTGATCAATAAGCAAACCTACTCTTACCTTCTCCGCCTCCCAACCTACACTTCGCCTCTCGCAAACCCCATTCCCGTTCCTGGATCCTCACGCGGCCACCCCTAATTCACCGCCGATTCCCCTGCCACTCACCTCGCTCGGACCCCCTGCACCCCCTCCATCATCTCTTCCTCTACGATTTTTACGCAGCGCCGCCCCTGTCCTCTCCTTCCCTGCGCAACGGGACCTTCTTTTGTCGCGAAGGAACGCCGCTCGCATGGACGGAGGTTTTCCATTTCTGCTCACCTCTCCATTTGGCATTCTTCCGCTCGGGTCTCCCACGGAATAGGTGTCATCATGATTCCTGTCTCCTACCTCAGATTTAGGATCACCATTATCAGCTAATGTAGACAGTTTTCTTCATGTAAAAGCCAGCTTCCATCGCGTACTCATCGCTAGTTGGTCATTCATTAGCCGTCGGGTTCATGAAAGGCAGTTACGAATTCTGAAATCGTCGCACAATTACTAATGGATAGGACTTATGAGTGCTACAGAAAAATTAATAAGATTAAATGGATTGACCGATTAAGTAACGAGGAAGTTCTAAGTAGAGTGGGAGAAAAGAGAAGTCTACTAATACCCTAAGATGAAGACGGGACAACTTGATCGGCCACATCATGAGACATAATGGGCTGATGAAAACGATCGTTGAGGGTCAAGTGGAAGGGAAGAATAGCAAAGGAAGGCCTCGTGCAAGATATATGGAACAGGTGACAAAGGATGTGAAAGAGACGAATTACGTAAAAATGAAGAGAATAGCCGATAGAAGAACTCAGTGGAGAGCTGCGTCAAATCAATTTGAGCATTGATGACTTAGGATGATAAGGACCCATGAAGATACACAAAAAATGTGTTCTAAAAAGTAATCTCAATTTTTTTGCATATCAATATAAATTTTCAGTATAGAAACTGACCACGCAATTTATCAGAGGATTGTAAATTGTACAGTTCACTACAAGTCATACAAAAGTGACAAAATATGAGGCCGTGGCACCGCAACATGTCTTTTCACACAAAATCTCCTGATTTTCTCTTACTCTCCCTTTCACACGGATGTTAATTTCACGATTCATTGCTTTCTATATAAAAATATTTTTTTATATTTTATGCTACATATTTAATATTATTACACATTTTATTTTTGTTATCAGCTGACAGTAGAAGTGAAGCTAACTAAAATACAAAGGCGAAACGCTAAGGCCTAATTTGAGTGAATAATAAAGATCATTTTGTTTTTCAGTTTTGTCTTTTTTCTGTTCCTTCATTCCATTTAAACACACCAATCGTTTTCTTCAGCCTTCAGCCTGTTTACCCAAAATCAACCTGATAAAAAGTACCTTTGATGGACTTATAAAGTATTTCCGAGGGAATACGTAAATTCATTTGTACAGGAGTAAACTGACGCAATCAACTATGATTGAAGATTGTAAGGGGAAAATGACGAAAACAAATAGTTTGATTTCCAGGGCTCCCACGAAGGCCTTTAGATGCTCTTCATCTTCTCTCCGTAAAAGTAGGTTTCGGAAGGATATCTTGATTCCATTTACGGGAAACTGTTCCTCTGCTAATAATTTGTTGCTCCCTAAAGCGTTATCCTAAATAATTTCCATTTACTGAATTCAAGTTTATGATGATATTGCCGTAGCTAAGGATACTTAATAATGAAATTATATCTTTTTCTCTATGGGAAGAATTGGGAGAAAAAATCAATAGACATGAGAAAATTCTGGATTGAGTAAAAAGGGTAGTATATAAAAGAGTAAAGTAAAACATACAGTACATTTATCTCATATAAATCGACTTATGAGGTGAATGAACGGTGAAACAGTATCCACCGTATTTTCGTATAGACAGCGCTGCCTTACGTAGTACGATAGCTTGAAAATGACCTCCGTCATTCCTCTGCGTCGATTACAAAATTGGGAGTAAGGAAAATGACTGAGAGAAAAACATTAATATAAATAAGATAATTGTGGATAAAAAAGGAGAAATGTTTAAGGAACCCGGTAGCTATATTTCAGATTTTCCTATTTCTAGCCAACTACCATCTGTAGTCCCGACTCTGAGAGGCAGAGAACGCCCAAATTTTACATACAACACCGGCCATGCGAGCGTCCGCACAGGACCTCACTCCCACCCCCTTCTCCTACTTCTGCGACAGCAAATTCCTTCTCCTTCCCCTCGCTTCCCCTCTCGTCTTCCCCCACCCACCATAAGGTTGGTTCCTCCTCCCCCTTCCCCACACTTCCACTTCTCCATCCACCCCAACCCCGAAGCCCTCCATCCCTTTTCCTCCCAACGGAACGCTCTCTACGCGCCCTTCCATTTGGTCTGCCCTTAGAGAGTGTCGCAGTTCACAAGACCGCAAGAGAGTGAGAAAGGCTGGGGGAGAGAGAGAGCGGGATGGGAGGGGGATGTGGGAAGGAGAGGGTACTGGGAGGGGTGGGCGGCGGGGGTGACGGGAGCAAAGGAAGGGGGAGGGAAAATGAGAATGGACACTGAGCAGGACTCCCACATGCTCCCTCTCTCTCTCTCAGAGAAGGAGACAGCAAGGGGGCGGCCCAGTGAGAAGCGATGGGAGGGAGGAAGGTGTGGAGGAGGAGGGGAAGGGGCATGAAGGTGAGGGAGATGGGGAAAATGACAAAAGGTTGTTGGTTGTCAAGAGGGACTGCGCGGGAGAGGTTTTCCAGGAAACAAATGAAAAAAATTATCCGTTCTCCCCCAAAAACCACACTCCCCTACACCACTCCGCCCCGCTCCCCTCCCCTACCCTCCACCCACGCCCTGTTATTCCACCCACTCCTACCAACTAGCCTCCACCCTCTCCAGCCTTCCCCTCTTCATGCAACGAGCCATTTATTATCTCCGCCTCCTCCCCGCGAATGGACGTTTAGAGCGAAAAAAAAGAGGAGCTCACTCGGTCGCTCGGACGGGATAATTAAACTTAAAAAAAGACATGTTTTTCATGAAGTAATGCTCCCGAGTGGGATAATCACCACGCGCGGCAGCGGAGAGTAGATGGGAGGGCCTTTGTTTATTCCGGAAGGGCTCGCCATTGGAATCGTCGTCTCGGACGCGTGATTCGCGAAAATGCCTTTGTGCTTTTGTGTGATGGAAATTAGGTTGCCGGGGCGATTTTTCTTTCAAAATTTTGCGCGCCGTCATTGGCTGCGCGTATTCATTTCCTCCAAATGGAACAGGGGCTACTTTTTGAGCACCACAGAAGCTTTAATAATGGATACATCAAAATCCTTCGTGAAAAGGGGCGTGCGACTCTCTTACTACGTGGATTTCAATGGTATATGTGGATAAAAGGATGCACTTCTGAATGCGACTATTTTAACACTTCGAATTCCCAAAAGAATAGGAAACATTGGTAATTACGAAAATAAACATACTATACTATATCCAAGCCTTTAAAATTATCAAAAATACTGCTCAAACTAATCCTTGTACCTTTTCATTCAACTGAAATTTTGCAAAAGATCCTGTGCTTCACTAATATTTTTGTTCAAACAACTGATGAGCAATATTTTGCATCGATGAAATCCCTATTTCTCACAATTAAGAAAATCACGTTGGTGCAATTCCCTGATTCTACTCTGTTGCTTACACCATTACTACCTACCACTAAAGTCAATTTAAATCAATTTGTTCTTGTGAGGAAGTAAATTCAGAAGTAAATGTGCAATGTGTTTATTGGAAGCAGAATTTAATTCAGATATAAAAATAGGAATTTTAAAAATCTAATAGCAAATTATATAGTAAATATAGGCGGATAAATAATTTAAATTTTATAATTTTTGTAAAGATGATAGTCTGAGACAGAAGGAAAACAAACCACATACCAGTATTTAGGGAAGAAAAGTATTTTTTACTATTAATGAGTCGCCTTTTAGACAGGGATATGAAAACCTGATTCATGTGTATACATAGGACTTGTGAAAGGCAAAGTAAAACGAATCTGAAATGAGGAGCACGTTTGGAGATGTTAATATAAATGACTGGAAAACTAACATGTAAACTATAATTAGTCTTAGTCCCTTATCGGGCTTCATAATGCAATCCTTCCGTTTTTTAATCGATATTATATATTTTGGCTCCCAAATTAATTTTTTGGGTGAAATATTTGAACAGAAAAAACTAGGTCAATGCCATTGATACTCATTCAGTTCATTTAATCACGCATTATGCTTTGGCAGAAATGATCCTGTACCCGAAGTATGACTTTCTAAGCCAGGAATCTTACGGTAGAGCAGAAAATCTTGCGCTGCAAATGACCAAATCTCATTTTGCTTTTCATAAGTTGCCCTTTTAAAGTATCAATGAACACACTAGAACTTTTACCAAGGTACTTGAGGAGCTTTCAATATCAAAGATAGCTCCAAAACTTGGTCTATGCTTGAAATCAAAACGTAGTACCGGTGTTAGAATGGACGGTAGTAATTCGAGGGCATACAAAGGAGAGAACTGCAGGCGGAAAAGGGACCGACACGTATAGGAGAGATAGACGGAAAGCGGGATAACCCAAATTGGAACCACAAGAGGAGACGGGAAAAATTACGTATGGACCCAATGACACAAAGTACGGACGAAGAAGGAAGAGAACGGATAGGGTGTACGAAGGAGGTAGGCAACTGAAGACGGAGACGAGGGGAAGAAGCAAAAAGGAGAAGAGGGAGAGGAATAAGAAGGGAGAGAGGTGAAGCCTCGGGGCCAGCAGAAATTCGGGGAGAAGTAAAACAAGAGACGCGAGGCATATAAAGGAATGGAGGACCGGAGGTACGGTGGGGTGAAGGCAGCGGCAGCGGGTGGGTTAAGGGGAAATGCCTGGGCATCGAAGGATGGAGAGAGAGAGAGAGAGAGAGGGGGGGCAAGAGGGAAGACAGGGGTCGGTGCGTCTGGGTGGGGTCTCTTATGGGAGGGAAGCCCGGTTGAGTGGGTGGGCGGCAACGAAGGAAGGCTTTCGGGCATCCAGAGAGAGAGGAAAGGTATTTTCTCTCCGAGGGCGAAGAAGCTTTGGGGGAAGATGGGGGCGGGGTTCTCAGGACGGTCCCCTGACGATGGACGGACAACTGGCGGGACAAGGGTCAAAGGGAGGCTAAAAGGAAAGGACCTGGTTTGCGCCGAGAGTGGAGGGATCCTTCCAGCGACTCGGATTCGCCTTACAGGACAAAGACGTGCCGAGGGAAAGGACGTCTTGGGGATTCAAAGAAAATGGCGCTGTGACATGTCGACTAATTAATAAGGTTTTAGCAGGCGAAGCTCTTTCGGCTTCAAAGGGGAATGATCGGTCGATGTCTTTGTTATAAATGCACGGGCATGATGATTTTACCCCTCATTAAGTTTTATCTAACAAGTAGTCTCTCTAATTCCATATGCTTCTATCAAATATAACTATTATCTTAGAACATATTGGAACTGGGAGCAAACAAGCAAAGCATATCGCTAGGAAAGTGCATGTAAAACTAATAATTTAAAATATAAATCATAACTAACTAGTTACAAATATTATCATTATATTCATGAATCATTTTTTGCAATAGCACTACACAAAACGTATACAAGTCGTTGTAAATTAAAATATTAAAGTTTTAATAACGGTTTAAATTATATTGTTTGCTTAGCAAATTGATCAAATTTGACGTCAAAAAATTTTAATAATTAGGATCAAAAAATTATATTCCACAAACACGTTGACTTAAAATATGAATGCACAAGTATTGAAATAAATATCGAGGAAATAAATATTACCGTATACTTATTTTGTGTGGCTGAACACCGCAATGGATATATATTAGTCAAAGGATCAAATGGCATTGACAAGATGTTTTGAGTGAAATAAGTTAGTAAAGCAATACTAAGAAATGCCGGATAAAAAAGATAACATATTTAACGCTATATTTTATGAATCAAAACTCAGGTTGGCAATTCATACCAATATACTGAAACACTGTGAAAACACACGAATAAATTGAATTAAACTTTTTATAATGTCGATGCCATTAAATATTAATAAATTTTTATAGCCAAACCATGATCAATCACATAAAACATAAATAGACGACAATTTAAAATACGAATTTACTGTATCTCATCATACTACTTAGTGGAATAAGTAAAAAAACCGTACACCCTTACGAGAGTTAAAACGCCAAAAACCGTTCCACGGAAAATGCAAGGGTGCCCTACTAGTAGTACCTGTACGCCAAGTATTGCTCGTCCGCGATAGTGGGATGCAAACTTTCCGCGAAAACAAATAAATGCCGCCGAGTTAGGGCAGGAGAAAAAAACCTTGTTCAGGCGAAAAGAGAAGGGTGGTTTGGGTGAAGAAAGAGCGAGAGGGTCGGTCGGCGAGAGAGATAAAATAACAGAGAGAGGGAATGAGAGTGGGAGACGATGACGAGAGGGTTCGTGACCTCCCACCCCATCCTGCACATTCAACCCCCTCCCACACTCTCTGGGAAGTTGGAAAGGGAGGCATTCCATGCATAAAGCGTGGCGCTTGAGAAGAGGCGGGGGTGAGGGAGGAGAGGATGAGAGAGCCGGGTTTTTGGGGGAAACAGAAGGGGCGCTAAATAATTAAAAATTAAAAAAAAGAACTTTAGCCGTTGAGGGCAAGGAGAGAGGTTGGGAGAGTGGATAAAAATGGCCGTAAAAACAAAAGCCAGGAGAGCATTTTGGAATGATGAACTGGGCACATTTTGCGAAGAGGGTCGGGTGAAGAGAGAGAGAGAGGGAGCGGTTGAGAGAACGACGAAGCTGGGAGAACGGAACGAAAATACGACAGCGAAACGAAAACAAACAAAAGAAATTCGCTAAATGTCGGGGAAGATGGAGAAAATAGTTGGTGGAGTATATATTAAGTTAATTGAGTGACCACTTCTGGGGTCGCGAATAAAGAGACAAAAAAGCGTGTGCGCACACAAACTGCAGGTTGAGTCAACCGCCGAGTACCGTCGAGTATTAGTTCTATCTCTTTTTCCCTCGGCTGAACCCCATTTCGCAAACTCGAGACCCAAAATAAAAAACTTGCAGGAAGAATAAGCGTTAAAAGAATACAAGGGAGCAGCAGGGGAGGGTGAATTACTTCTCCCTTTTCATAGTGGAGGGAGCCACTTATGCCCATGAGGACGAGGTTGGAAGTATTTGCCACAAATTTCCCCTCTTTCGACTCGGAGTGAGCTTAAAAAAATATTTTCCTTCGTGGACAATAATATATAAGAGGATCGAGCAGCGAATGAGTTGACGTTCTTTAGGCACACTGGATATAGTGCATATATTCCCACTTAATAGCCCTCTGCCTAAGGGAACTTCTTTAATTATCACTCAAACTCTTATTTATAGCAAGTTACTTCCAAAGGGAGATAATCAGTCGTCAGTCTCTTCATTCTAACTGAAGCGTTAAGAATATAGGTAGCTTTTTCAAGCCATAATGTCTAATCTGAAGTAAGCTAAAATAAAAAGCTAATTTCACAAAAACTTCTTCATTAAAAAAGAAGACAATTACTTTGATAGTAGACAGATTTTTTACGGTCCCATGTGACCCATTTGTTATGATCAATAGGGACATGAAAACGCATTTAAAATGTTAGACTAATTTAAATTCATATGAGGTTTAATTTACTAACTGAATTGAAAATTTTTATTAACACAACGAGATAATACAAGCAGAATAGTTAATAAATACCGCTCTAGAAAATAATTTGAAGCCAATAAATAGTTTCATGGAAACCAAATTTTAGAAAAAGCTACTTGACAATAGTGAATCTGGATCTCCGTCTTGACAACAACGGACACAACATTGCATATATATTCACTAAATCCAGAAGTCTCAATTTTTTTAACAGTACTTAACTGCCTCGGTTAAAAATGTGAGCAGTAACCGTAGTAGTTAATCCTAACTTTACATAACATGGCGGTTCAATCTACTCTATACAAATATAGTAGTACCTCCGTTCCTCAAGAATTCCAATTATTTTGGGGGAGCTATTATGCTATTCATTCCGTAACCAGCTCGAAATTTGAAATCGATGTTGAGAAGTGGGCAGGTTCTAGCATGCTCGCCTAACAAACTAAATTTCTGGAGTTAGAATCCCAGCACAAGTGAATTGTGATTAAGATTTCTTGGTTAGACAGTTTGGTATAGTCTCAGCAGTTGGAGATGTTAAAAAGCCACGTTTGTCACTCCTTTATATAGGTAGGATGGTGGACATTCTAAATTGGAAGATAACGACATCATGAGGATGACTCACATACCAAGGCATAGCCTTCCCTTTTAAATAGGAATGAAAAGTTCCCCATCAAAAAAGTCATACCCTCGTCCAGGAATGCCCTCCACAACTGATTGTGTGAGTGACGACGATCTGCAGCCTGATCTGACATCATTCAGCTTCACCCGTCGCTCGACAGGGAGCGGGACGGTAGTCGCCCGACTCCCTCGTTCGTCATGGGGGTGCATTCAGGCGTGCATGCGGCTGGAGGGAGAAGGATGGCCACTAATCAAGCCCCTGGGCCTCAAGCACCCTCCCACGCCCGGACCACTCCCGCGCACCCCTTTTTTCCATGCTTCAGTGCCCTTCCCACTGCCCTCTGTACTGCCCCTTTCCGTCACCTCCCGTGCCCTTTCAAACTCACCTCCCCTTCCCCCTCGATCGCTTCCATATTCCGTCCTCAGACCCCGTGACTCCCAATAAACGCAGTGTCGATATCCAACATGGCTTCCCCGAGGACATTGGTCCGTTCAACTCTGTCCCCTCCCTCCCATTCTCTAATAGACCCATTTTTATTATTTCTCACATTTCTTGCGCATCAAAGCGTACATTTCTTTACATTGCTGATAATTTTCCCGCCAACATCGACAGAGGGAATATGATCAATGTCTCGAGAGTCATCTACAAACACCAAGTATAAAAAAAATTTTAATATAACAGGCAGTTTAGATTGCTGATAATTGTGCAGTAGAGGCAACATCTTGATACTGATGTCATACAATGGATTTCTATATACTTCCTCAGTGTAAATGGATCAATAAATTACAAACGTACGGAATAAATAAAAAATATGCATATGTTTATACAAAATTTTAACAAGTGCGAGCAAAGGGTCGTTATAGATGGATTTTCTTCCACTTTTTTTATCCATTATTTTATATAATAAAGGAAGATTTCTTTGACGGAATTAAGGAATTATTTGCCAAATATCTCTGACCAATTTACATAAACCAGCGCAAAAATGCAAGCTACAACCAAACCTAATTCAATGAGCTCCAGCAAATTTTGGAAAAAGAACAGTCACATGACGTGTTTTCTCAGCATTGTCACGAAATTCACCTACATCTACATCTACGCGACAACCTGCCACCTGATAACCACCGCGAGGGTATGTGGCAGGGGGTGAAGATCACCAAAACATGCACTATTAACATGCAACTAGGGTACTTCATGGACACATGCTAATAATATGGGTCACATGCAACTACATTCAGAAGTGTGATTCATGGTGAAGAATAAGAAAAAAACGTGGGCTATTTTCATATTGTAGATACATTATCACATTCATAGTCATGGTTTCAACACAAAAGTGTCATTATCAAAGTCCTTGTGTAACATGTTATAATATAATAAAGTGTGAATATGGAACATGTTTTTCTCTTATTCTTTATCATGATCAGAAGAATAGCTAGTCTGTCCCACATGACGATAGTTTGAAATTAGAAGCTGGATTGCATATTCAGCTGCATTTTTTCCTAGTTAAATTTACTTGACTTAAAAGTAAAATCAGGAATGTAGTCACAAACAATAGGATTAATTGCGCACCGGAACTTAACCCCTACTGAAGAGTATCCCCCACTACCTCACCCCCTCCCCCTCCCCTGCTCACCATCCCTACCCCTACTTCCAAAGACCCACCCCCCCCGGTAACTTCCTGGGGATATGTAGAATTGCGGACCAATTAATAGGTGGTGTCATGGTCTGCCAAGTAGGTGACACTATGTATTCTAGTACCATATGTCAACAAGTAAAGGATGGTGCTAAAATAATCTGAGAACAGTAGAAATTTAGCATTTTTCCTATATTGGTCTACATCCAAATCCACAAGCGATAAAATATTGGGACCGTCTCACTCCCCCAGCATATTTTTTACTCCAACATGGCTCAATTTTTTTCGCATTTTTTAAAGTGGCACTTTAAAGACGCCTCACAACAGGATCACCTAATGTTTATCCCCTTGTCGTACATGTTTTTCTCTCATTCTTAATCATGATCGGAAGAATAGCTAGTCATTCCCACATGACGATAGTTTTAAATTAGAGTTGCGCACTGGTATTGACATGCAACAAGGGTACTTAATGGAAACATGCTAATAATATGGGTCACATGCAGCTACATTCAGAAGTACTGATTCATGGTGAAGCATAAGAAGAAAACATAAACCTGCTTGTTTGCTAAACATGGAAAAAAATTCGAAAGATTCACAAAAACAGTCTTTAGGGTTATTCTCAACCTTAATGATGTTCATAAAGGTTGAGAAAAGCCCATCCCTAACAATGTTACGACCAACAAGAGCTTAGCATATATCCACACCTATCAGAAGCAACGATGCTCAGTTTTCATAGACTGTTAAGATAAGGGAATAATTGAAAAAACTATCATTAACTTATATGATGATAATCTTCGAATTCGGATTCCGAGCAAAATACGAGTTTCCAAAACGTGGATTTTAACGGCATACATACTAAGAATATATATTATTAAAACTATATAAAATACGGAAGTCCTTCCTGTTTATGCTTTGTTGCGAAAAAATCACCCACAATAAGGTTTTCTTAAATAACACAAGTGATTAATATATATTGATGACATTTATACAATAAAACTAAGCAATAAAAACTTTTCTCCTTAAGACTATAGTGAAAATCTTTCTCTAGGAAGCAGCAGAGTAGCCAATTTGTTGGTCTCAGTTTTATAGTATTCTGTATTCTTCTCCTCCTCCAGATTCTTGAGTTTTTTCCTGCCCCTTAATGCTCATTCGTGTGCAATAAAACTGAATTTTCGTTGTTTTCTTTCACTCCAAAGGTTGCTCCGAATGCTCCAATTGTTCAGAAAAATTAGTTTTCACATTGTTGTTTTATTCCTCATCAAAGTTCTAATCATATCTAATCGATTAATTATATATCCAGCACACGAAGTATGTGAAACTCTCTCGTGAAACATATGGACTAGATGAATAACTAAATGATCTATAATAATTGTCAAAAACAGTATAAAGGTGCTTAACACCAAATTTTAATGGATGATGTCCAACTGGCTGTAGGAAGAAAAGGTTTGGTATTACTTAAGGTGAATTAAGCGCATTCGAGGCGGCAGTATTTGATGCCTACAGAAACGGCATATTAAATCAAGAAATCTAGTCAAATCAGATATATAGCAGCCAACTAAAGAAGAAGGACGGAAATATAACTTCCCGCAGATATGGAAAGAAATATTTCCAGATTCATCGGAGCAACATATTATAGGTTTTACACAAACCTCTCCCTCGGCCTTCCGTAAAGAATGACTGACGACCTGCTTTTCCAAGGCTTCCCTTCCCGTATTCTTTTTTTTCCGTGCAACATTCTTATATACGCATGTGACCAATAATACGGACAAAGAAAATAGCCGCTCGAAAAAAAACTGTCCGTTAGGAAACTAATATGGCGACTCGGTCCCTTTTGGTTTACGAGATGAGGGCGGTTCGGGTTGGGGGAGGAGGAGATGAGACGAGAGAGGGTGGAGTACGCTGAGCGAGAGTTGAAAAAAAAGGTGGGGGATGGCCGAAATGGGTGGATGTTGAAGGGGGATGAAGGAAGTTTTTTGTATGGGACGGGGAAGGTGGGGGGACTGGGGAGTTTGAAAAACCCCGCTTGCATGCAAAACAACTGGACGTCGTCGGTGGGGGAAAGAGGGGGGATGGCTCACAGGGTGGAGGGAGAAGAGAGCCGATGACTGCGAACGAAGAGGTTGGGGTGGCGAGGGGGAGGGGTCGTCGGTGGACTGATGTGGAGTACGCGGGGGGGTGGCGGCGAGAGGATCGGGAGAGGGACGTCGGATGGCTGTCGGTGGGAGGGACGGGGAAGGAGGAAAAAGGTTGGTCATGACTGCCACGGCTAACCCTCCTCTCCCCCATCGCCCCATAATGTGCTTTTGCCCTCACCCCCTCAGTCCCCCCCCTGCTCTCCATCCCTACCCCCACGCCCAAAGCCCCCCCCCCCCCACCCCCCGTCCCCCTCCCCTTTCGCTACCCCCTCTGGACGACGTCGAAGGAAAAAGCGATCGATGGGGAATAAAATGGTGGACAGGGCCAATGATGCTAACAACTACTGCCTCCAATGGGCAGCCATACGAGCGACTCCCAACATTCGGGTATCCTAAACGTAAAGGGCAACAAATACCGAAAGATTGGCGATTGTAAGATGATTATGTGATCCAAAGGGTCACGGTTCCTGAGACGGATCATTTTCAATTTCAAGCGCATGGCACTGGTATCTCTTCATTTGACCGTCTCCGTAATTACGTCCAAGTGTACAGTATATAGGTAAAGTATTACCCACGCCAAATTAATCGTATTTTGGCATTCAGATATAAACAGCAATATCATATAATATAGAAACTGAAATCGGGCATTGTAGCTGAATTTCAATCGAAGCGGGTATGCATTCTCAGTTGTAATAACTTTCAAATAAAGAAATTCAGTAGGATGAGAAAATTGGTTGGTGAATAGGGTTTTCGAAAAAAAATCTCCAAAAATAATAAACTAGTGAAGGCGTGAAATATACCCACCGTACCACCAGGCACTTAGTTACAGTTTTCATGGCATATCATCGTTAATGAAGATGTGCTATGAAGAAGTCCCTTTTACATTAAGAAAAAATTTGGTTTAACGAAAGAAGTAAATATGCATTAAATTTTATATAGGTACCCTCTATTTCCAAAAAAAACACTCACAACAAACATACATTGCAAACATAAATATATTTACGTAACCACGATCATGGTTTATTAGCCATGCTGTTGGTTACGATTTGGTAGTTAATGGCCAAACCATTAATATACAAAGGAAAGGTACAGCTACTTCTCTTTCCACGTATTTCTCATTTGTTTTATATTATTATACTCTTAATACGCGAAATAAGTTCCATTAACATGGCAGTCTTGAAATCGCGTTCTATCACCTAAAAAATACAAGGAACATATCTATTCCATTTGGACTGAAAATCTAGGAAGGTATGCTGTAGATTTGAATGAGGTTATGATTTACGAAAGAGAAAGCCTTCATAAAGCTTAAGATACTTATCATCTGTATTTGAGGTTTATTTTATTTTCCACAAAATTGCTACCAAGAAACTTTGTTATAATTTTATTTATAGAATTGCAAATCTAATGCCTCAGGGAGTAGTTTTCCGGTGTTACAAGGCACTAAATAAGAGCTAACATACAAATTACTATACCAAAAGCAGCAGTACATCTAACTAATATAAATAAGTATGTAGGTGATAATTGCTAAAAATAAATTACCTGTATGTTATTCAAAATTGGTTAGCCTGATAGTTGCCGAAAATGGGATACAGTCATTAAAATACTGGCAGAGCAACTTAATTTCTCACTTGTTTAGGGTGGAACTTTTTTCTCAGACCATGTGAAACATGTTGCTGGAAGTTAAGGTAGGTATAAAGACTTTTAAATATCCATTTCAATTTCAAATTTATCTTAACTAAATATGATCAGAATATAATTTAAAAAAAACTTATTTATTACATAAGTGGTCTGCGAGTATTTGATGGAATGGGGATAAAATATCAAAAATTTCTATTTCTAAAAATCGACGTTCAAAAATACTATTAAGGCAATAATTTCATGTTGCTTCGATGGGTAAGATCGAAAATGGGCATGAATAAAAATCGGAAAATATTAATTTACTAAGCGAATGCCTACTAAATGTAAATTTGTAATTTTGAGTTTGTTTTGCCTCTTCCTTTTAGTAACTGAAAGCGTAAGAGTTATCCAAAAAGGATAGGGTCATCTTTATGTGAATCGTATGTGAATCGCGCGATGCCCAATAGATTTCTCCATTAATGGATAAAAATTTAAGAGGGAGGATTTTTTCTCGGTATTTCATTTTATAATTCAATCTCTTGTATTGGTACAACCCATGTATTTTGAAATTTATACGGGTTTTTTTCAATTGCTCATTTCTGTAGGAGTTGTGACACATTTTTTACATCAATAACATTCTAGTATCCCATCCCGTACCCATAAAGTGCCTAAATCAACAATTCAAAGATTGGTTTGACGCACCTCTCTACACCAATCTCCTATCGGCTAGGTAACCTCATGTTTAAGAAAAAGCTAGTGATCTTTTATAAGCAGGAACATGGGATAACATTTTTTCGTTCACCTGATAGAAACATCAAATCACTCACAATCGTGCAAAATAAAACTGATATCTGGTGTAGTCTAACGTTAAGCAAATTTCGCGGAAATCAGAATAAGAAAAGTCATATTTAAATGTCATGAATGATCCGTTATCATACGACCCGATACTTTTGTAAAATGCTTAATTTGCGGTCAATCAAGGGTCAACTGAAATTAGCATTGCTAATACATTGTTTTACCACTAATACGAATAGTACTAGAAAGGTTCACTAAATATCTGCAATGAATATTACATTATATTAGATTACAATATATTCAGGAACTTTAATAATTTATCACCAGTCAACATAGACGATACTCTCAGATACATTACTGAACAAACTGAAAACAGGTCCACTAAGTTATTCCAATATAAATCTATCTAATATACACAATCTCCTAGTATTTATAGCCTGTCCGCCTTCGCGTTAAAACAAAAAAATAGCAATTTATGGGATCTAATCACGGGCTATGAGAACGCAGGATATTTTGTTTTGTTCCCCATTCTTTGCACTTTATAAGACTGCAGGGATATTGATACTTTTCCAGTGTTTGTGGGTAATAATCGAGGTAAAGTACACTCTGAAATATAACTGCAATAGAATAGTTGAGTATAAACGCCCTGATTAATTTCACAACCTAAGTCTATTATTAGAGAGGAAATAGAAATGACAGGAGATTACTTGCGTGAAAGGTAGGAAGACATAGTTGACCAGCTTATGAGACACACTGGTGATTTGATCACGAAAACAGGATAGGAGCGATTTATATCCGTATGGACAGTTCTTAAATTTCTTTCTACCAGTGCAAAAAAATAGTACATGACCGACCATAAGGAATGGACTGGTAGATATAATAATTTTATGCAGACGACTTAGATCATAGTACATATTTTAAAAGTTCTCAAGCATAAAAACTCATGAAAACTACAGTCTTATGTAATAATTATATCCATGGAGTCAATTGTGCAACGAATAGAATTAATGGACAAAATATCATCCTTGCCAATCATTTATAAATTACTTATTTTCATATTCTTAGTGTATATATGGTGATTAATCACAAGTGTCAGCACCCTCGAGGAGGCTGACGGGATACTCAGTAGAGTTTAGAAAATCGAGCGTAAATCAGATACAAATGCACGAAAGAGATAACACTTCTGCAGTATTTTCCAAAAGTACTGTTTGATTTTTGGTTGATTGAAAAGGAGATAGTGAAAAAAATATCATTGATTCCATGTGACTGTAGCATTTATTAATAAATTGTCTAAAAAATGGACACCAAGGAAATTGGATCCTTGATTCCCCAACGTCAACTGAACAGTCATGTTAAAGAAGAGGGTGTGTAATTAGAATTCAATGACACGATTATTTCATATTCTTCGGAAAGAGTGTACTGGATATATAAAAGAGTGATCTTCACCCCCTGCCACACACCCTCACACACTCGCGGTGGCTTGCAGGGTTTCGCGTTGGTGTAAATGTAGATGCATACTCGATTTATTATGTTTATGCATGCGATCATTCAGGCCCTTGTAATTTTAGGCTACCATACAGATGTGACCAAAATTTAACTGATCAACCAAATATCATAAAATAGGTACAAGAAATTTATGTTTTAAAATGTTTAGACGAGAGGTATTCTTCCGAAAAAACGCAATATTCTGTCATGCGTGATTCCTTAGCTTTCCTCTTATAAACATTTTAAGTCACTCTAAAGTTTATTTGTAGGTTGATAATAGTTATATCTAGATTATGTAATTCATGTTTTTAAAGCATGCTGTGCACCTACGTACTAGCGTGTAGCGTATGTATGAGTATTGATAGTTTAATTTAATGTGGCAGACGCTTCAACAAATCACTACCATTTTCATCACAGAATATAGCAAAAATATTTTTTCACTACACAATCTCGCATTTATGACATATTCAATTCTATTACCCTGCATGTACGTTGGTAAAACAAATATAGCTGATATTAAGAAGAAATTTAAGTTCGTTTATTGATAATTTCAGGGAAATACATTCCCTTAAACTGTAATGTTTTCCTAATTAATCTTCCAAATAATAAACAAATAAATTAAAGATCATTTGATATAATTCAACATCAAACAACAATGAACAGATCTTGCGTGACAAGGTGTCAAAGGCTACTGGATTTTTGTAGAAGAATGTAAGTATGGTAATGCGGAAGTAAAACCGCGAAGGCTCTTTCCTCAGATCAATTGATAGCCGGGTCACAAATCGAGTTTCACTCAATATTGCAATTGAAACCACCAGGAAATTGAATTTTCTACTCGTGAACTTAGTTTTCTATGTCATCACCTATATATTTATAATTATAATATCATTAAACATTTGAAAACTTTGCATAGTGAACACATCTATGCATAAAGTTTATGAGTCATAACACGGTCTACTTGAAACTTATTTGTGTTTATTTGTAGTCGTTAAAAATCAATCCAAATTGAATCATTTATGAACGAAAAGTAAGCCTCCCATTTTCCCCACCGAAAGGAGAAATTTATGGGAAAAGAATTTATTAATCAAAGGAAATTAAATAACCATGGAGCATCTGAAAACTCAAATTAAAGAGAAACACTCATATCTGCGTAGAAACTCTTCTGAACAAATTGGAATTTCAACGACCAAATATGAAAAAAACGTGAAAAAATAAATATGCCCTTTCAATTATTGCGATTCAAGCTTAAATTTATTTAACACTAGAAAAAATCAAATGTAATTACAATTATAACATTTCAGTAAAATTACCACTTATCAAAAACTGTTAATAACTATTAAAATTCCAATCAAATAGCTGAAAATACCGCACAAATATATTATTCTAGTCTCTACTGAAACTGTTCGAGTGAATAAGAGCATATGTAAAAATGCCTTAGTTTTTTAAGCATTACTATTAATCTCAATCAGCTATTTCACAGAAAAAATATGTATGTAACACTGGAACGAATAAGAACTTAAGTAAGATCCTGTCATATCTAAAGCAAGGTATTGAACATAAATTTCTACTCAATTAATAATAACATACAGCAAATAAAATCAATATAGCTTTCCGAATATTTAGAGCTTTTAATCACATCTAAAGATTATATGTAATCGCGCCAGATCTATTAATCTCAGGTTTCTCAAAAAGGAATGAATTGCTTCCACGCATAGGTACTATATAACGATAACGTGCCATCCAAGAAAAAACAGAAATGTTTGTCAGATGATTTAACGAAGTAAAGGAAAAATTAGAGTTCAAACTAGAAATATTATATGTAAATTACCAGCCTGGCTATGTTTGAAAAAATCATTTGATATTTTATTCCTAAGCAGTTGAAAAGCAAAATCACGTAAGTAATTCGATTCCTATTCAATCGCGCCACAAATATCAGTAATTAAAACTGAAAATAAGCAGTACAATTTTTGTATCCCTAGAAAAAGCCGCAATCTTTGACTAATAAGTTAGGCCAATGTTTGAGTACTAGAATGAACTTTTAAACGTTTGGAGTACATTAACTACAACACAAATGAAATAAGCATCCTCTCATTACCTGATTGCTGCCGTAGTGCCAGGAGCAATAAAAAACAGCAATCGGGTTAGGATAAAATGCTTATTTTCCAAGTTTTCCAAGTCCTATTCTTAAAGTACAAAAACCGGACTTAACAAAATATTTCTACCATTATTCATGTTTTCGCAGGAATAACCATCGATAATCCGCACTGCTGCTCCGATTCAAGGGTTGAAAGGTGTATCTGACTCGTTTTCCGGACTGATAAATGTCCTCCGGCCTCGTTTAATGAGCCCGTTGACGATTATGGCACTCCTCGACGCCCACCGCGATCCTGACAGTCAAAATAGTCCCCACCCTCCGGCAATGGAGTCCCTCCGGCCTCCAGTCGTCCGATATTCCGATCGAGTGCGCTTGCGCGGGTGTCGCCTCCACGACGCCGCTCGACGAGACATTGCCTGCCGCCTCCTCCCCCTACATCCCATCGGCGTGTGCGAAGACTTCCAACGCAAGAGGGGACAAGAACGCACGGTCGGACGCTGAGATCACACTGAATCGAATTGGCGAGAAAGAGCTCCTCCCAATGGCAACATGGGATTCATTACCTTGTTCGTGTCCAGGACTTCCGTACTTCCGCCGAAAAAATAGCAGCTCCGTCCGTCTTGCCTTTGGCTCGCCCCTCATTATCCCTTCGGCACTCAACCACACATCCACACCAAAACACACAGAAAACCACACACTGCCATGACCTCCTCCCTTCCCCTCACCTCCTCCCACCCACGCAGGGACCCTCCTAAAAGCCTCTCCACACTCGGCACGGTCCACCCGCTGCATATTCATGCACACGACTCTCTCTTGGGATAGAAGACGACGACCCCGGAAAAACGTAGGATTTAGGGCCTTCTCTCAAGAACTGCTGGACACTTCCGGACGGCAAACACACTGCGAGCTCACAACGGGTCTTCCAGGGAAATCTCGTAACATCAAGACTCGGTGACCCTGGGCACGCTAAACTTCGCCATCAAGACCGTCTCCTCCGTGCGCTGGATGAAGTCCCAGGCAGGGACACGGCTGCCGAGGAGAGTGACCCACTCACGTGGGAAGCACCGCGGCTGGGACAGACGCGAGCCCCGCGGGAGGAGGTGGGAAATAGGGCGGAAGGCCAAGGGAGGAGTGCCGTGGCAGAGGCCTTGACGAGTTGAGGTTCTCCATCGGACGGGGCAGCACTCACTCCGAGCTCTCTGAACCCATTCAGTCCTCTTGCGTCCGTCCCCCCGCCTTTTTCCCTCCTCCCCGCCAAATACAATCCTTCCCACCTTGGAGGACTCCTTCCTCTTCCCCCCCCCCCTCACACTCCTGAGGACCTGCTTCCCCTCACCCCCGTCCTCCCATGAGTTCACCTTGGCCCCCCGACCCCTCCCTCTTCCTCGCACACTCACGCATCTCATACACACACACCCCTTTGTGCCCCCACGTAGAGACCGCTGTCTCACCCCTTTTTCCCCTCCTCATACCCCTTGAAAATGAAATAGACGAAAAAAAAGGTGAGGGGTGACGGTGAATTAAGAAGCGGCGGGGATAGGTATGGGATGGGACGCGAGGTGGTGGCAGTGGGAGGTTCGTATGTCGAGAGGGGGATCTTCCCTACTCCTTCCCCCCCCCCCCCCCCCAACTTAACCCCCACGTCTGACGCTATTCCCCCATCAGCACACAACCTGGCTGGCGGGAAGTTAGGTCAACCCCTTCCCTCCCTTTTTTATATATCCTCTCCTCTTATTTAACCCACATCCTCCCCCTTTCCCTCTCACCCCACCCCTTTTGCACACCTTCAGGCCAGACCCCTTTCCCTTACCCCCACAAACACAACCATCTCCCGGCCCCAAGACCCTTACCCCGCCGAAAATTTCCCGCCCCATCCGAACCATCACTCACCCACCGACCGTTCCTCTGCCCAGGTTTTTTTCCTCACCAGGGGACGGGGAAGAGGGTGAGGAAGCGTACCTTTCCGTGCCCCATCCCATCGTACCTTTGCTTGAGCCTTTCTCCCCATCCCTTCACCCTTCTGCACGCCCTGGGACCCATCCTAACTTCACGCGTTTTCAGGGCAGGGAAAAAAATAGTTTTCAACCCTTCATCCCGGTGCAACCTTCCAGCCACTCCATCCGGGGGTCCCCACCGTGCCGCATATTCCAGACTCTCCAGACGCTCACTCCTAACCCGGTGATCCTCCCCGGATCTAGAAAAAAAGGTCGCGAGGGTTAGGCTATTCATTAGAATATGAATCGCTTGAATTCAAAGTGTCGCCGTCATAGCATATTCAGCTTTTTTTTCGATTCGGTCTCCCAGATTCTAAACCCTTTCTACCCCACGCCACCGGGTAAATCCTCTCCTATTCACCCAGGGCACAGTCAACTGGAGACGAGAGGCTCTCCTTCGTAACTCTCTTCTATATTCTACATTTCCTCTATACTTATTTTCGTCTCTGCACTCCGATCCTCGATTCACAAGGGTCAAGCGCAACGTGCCTTGTTCGGGAGTTATCCACAATCTCTCCCCTTCATTTCACCTTGGCCAGCGAAATACGTGGATCAAATTATTGGAAAATTTAAAATCGAGAATTCGAATTCATAATTCTAAGTCTTTCCGTTTACAAGAATCATATTTAGTTAATTAGGTTTTATGGTGTACTAAATTACATCGCACAACCTCCTGCCACTCGCCTTACAGCCGCTTACACGACTAAGAGTGGATATTAATGCAGATGACTGATCGAAAGGTAAATTTTACATCGATGGTCGAGGCAGAATATAAACTCGCAATCTTCATATTTCCAGTTAGCTGGTTACCGACCTAACACCGTGGACAACGCAAAGCTCAGATAAGTTTCTTTATTGCGATAAGCAGTAAACATAGGTGGGACATTGGTTATCCAAACTATTGCTGCAGATTCTTTGCATGACAACGCATCTGAAACAATCCATTCATGCGGAGAAGAAAGGCACTCGAATCTACTCGCTTAAAACGATCATTATATGAGATACATTTTCCATATTCCTGATAATGAGTCATGCCTGAAGATTATTAGGAGAAAAAGCATTTTACCTAACTAAATAGAATAAAGCTACTCCATGTTCTTCAAATTGAAGCCATTAACTCCGCAGACACCTTATATTTCGGGGATATTTTATCACGTTTCTAAAATTGCATATTTTCTCCATTGAATACAATCTTCGGCATCGCACATAATTTCGGATGACGAAGAAAATGCTACAAAAATATTATATAGCTTAATTATGGAAAAAAAACCCTCTCAAACATTTGTTAAACCGGTAGCAGTTCTTCCATTTTGATGTTAATGCCGTAGGAAATTGAATGGCTTCGTCGTCCAGCCAGGAAAGACCTTCAGACCTCTTGCGTAATAACGAAGATGATCCACGTGCACAGATGCCCCCACACAGACCCCGGCCTATCGGGAAACGCCGACCGGTATCTAGCAGAGTCACTTCCATACGTTAGGGAACGGTTCTGAAACCGATCGGACCATATGGCTCCCCTACCCTTTTCAATCCGGCTTATTTATATGAAAGGGCTGAGTAATTTGAGATCGATCCATTCCGCTAAAAATCCACCGCGATAGCAAACCTGTCAGAATAGACGGAAAAAATTAGAGCGAAAGACGCATGTCATGAAACCTATTCTACTTACCCTGAGACCGAGAAGAACGACTGAAGGGTGTAGGGGACATGACAGCAAATGATTTTCGTTGAAGAAAAGCAAAGTTGAATGGTTCTAAAAAAGTTGAAATCATACTTCAGCAAAAAATCTTGATACCATTAACTTCCTTTCACAAGGTCTTTTCAAAATCGGTGGCTATTCATTTCTTCTCGATTGGCAGAATATAAATGGATATGTATTCGTATCAAAAAAATCCTAACGCAAAAAGGATAACTTATGATAAATCCGCCAAACAGATAAATTTATTAAGTTATCCCGAACGAATACATCAAAGAGTACGAAAAACATGACATCGTTCAAACGTCACCACTTTTCTTTTTTTTTAATTGGATACGAACTACCAATTACCTGTACTGGGCAAGAAAGGATCCGTTTTCCTTAAAAATATAAATATAAAATTAAACAAATTTACATTAAAAAGATTTTAAATATGAGTTAGTCAGTCATAGGAGCCGCCACCGAAGCGTATGCAATGTTTTGCGACGCATTTAGTTTTAAAACTGGTTAAACTCGTCCTTCCCCTCTCTACAAAGTCATTATGTAACTCTGAAATGGCGCCATACCCTTGTATTTAACGTGATGCATTTTACGTACTCAAGGGATATTAAGTAATATACTTGGACTGGAGCCGTCACTGCGAACAAATTTTACTACCAATTACGAAGTACATACAAAACGGGGTAGGGAAAAGATCGAGAAATCCGATGCCATCATAAGACTAAAAAGCCCGCCAAGTACATGTTCTTGGCTGACAAGTAGGGATCGAAGGAGCTTAGTATAATTCATTGTAGTCCCGATTCAAAACACAACACCTTGGAAGGTTCTACGCGAACCTCGCAAGAAAATAAATTGTGTCTGGCGCAGTTGCAACAAACAGCTGTTAACGTGTTACGCGTTATAGGGTCAATAAAAAATTATTTAAAATAGATTCACTCTCCTCGAGTGTAATAAAGTACAAAATGAGGTGCAAGGAAATTAAAAAAATGTAATGTTGGCGAGCTAAAACCCACTACCACACGACGAAGCGGCAGTTTGAATGGATCTAGGCGAAAAAGAAGAATATCATGCTGAATGAAGCTACGATATAATGCATTTTATTTATGGGCAATAGACTTTTACACCTAAATTATTACTCTTTTATTTATTTTTTTATTTCTTATATTTTATTTTATTTATTTAATTATCCGGTCGGTATCATTAATTTAGGTACTTCACGCTGATGCTGTAACATTGCGACGCTGATATATGTTTGGTGTAAATTAATAAGGTCAAATAATTGAAAGTTTGTGGTTCAATAATTATGGTAAAAACTGATAGCGTAGTAAAGCCCATTGGTGAACTACTATTATGAAAGTAACGTGTATAGAATAATCACCCTCGGAGAAAATCAAGGAATAGGTATGTAATTATAGGCTTCCCTTCCCGGGATAATTGAAACTCATCAACTATGATTTGGGAAAATTAAAACTATGAACTCATTGATGGAATCAAACAAACAGTATGAAATGACCATACTGGAGTGTAATCCCACATCTGGCTCTTATAACGAAATACCACCTATATCTCTTAAAACCTGAATGTGCCATCTGAAACGCTATGCAGTATTCTTGAATCCAGGATCATTTTTAACTTCAAATTTCAGTCCAGCAGCAACTTAGCAACAACTAGAGTAATATTAGCTATGTGGTATATTTGAGCAAAATGAGTATACTTAACCTTGAATGGGAGAAGACTCAGGGCAAACACTACGACGCCTTATCGACAGGGAGGGAAGTTCCAGGCTTACATCACGTTAGGAGAAAGATAAACAACAAAATTATTTTTTTCAAGCTATAAATATTGTACACAATGATTAGTGAATAAATAATAATATTAGGAAATAAATAGGGTATTTTTAAAGTAAGTCTGATTTGTTTTTCAAAAAATGTATAGGGTTGATTGGCATCGGTACGGAATTTGGAGTGGAGAGAGAGTCGGATACGGATTACGGAGTCGTATGTTGGGGGGGGGGGGGAGGGGGGGGGGGGGGAATCAGGGTTACGCCATATTAGGATGACCTCTAATTAAAATTGTGACAAAATTATTTCACCAAATTGTGGAGTTCGGTAATGAATCTTTAGCAGTCACTCTAAGTGCTCCATACCGCCTCTCACCTCTCTTGCACGCAAGTAAATGACAACTCCATATAGAACTGCCTGGACTCAAGGGGGGTCAAGTGGGACCCCATTCCCGAGCCCAACTTCCCGTATCTGCGAAAGGAGATCTGTTCCGAGTGCTCTCGGTCCCAAGGCCGCTCCAGCGCTTCCGAGAAGGACGTGGAGAAAGAGTACCGCCACCAGTGACGACAGACGGTCGGCGGTCAGCTTCAATTAAACCTCGCGAGGAGGGCTATTCATTTTATCGCGCCATCTCCGCGCACCAGGCGAGCGCCCTCACCGCCTATCCGCTTCACCACCTCTCGAGTGCAAAAACGCGTCCGGTCGATTTCCTAGGGTGCACTGAAGATGCTCTGGCGAGAGTAGGGCATAATGCAAATTATTATTCATCATGGAGGACCGAGGATAAGAGTCAAGTGAGGAACGGAGAAGAGTTGACGCGTACTAAGATGCGCGATTACCGATAAGGGAACAGCGCGTGGCTGCCGATGGTACTCACAAGAGATCGTAGATATGCTCACTGCAGGTTTGGATCAATTGGTATCAACAATGCGTGACTAACATGGCCAGATAGTGATGAAAAACAACAGTTTGTTTAATAAGGTCTAATCTCTGTCCGCTATCTTGTTGTTATGTTATGTTAATCAGAAGAGACGACCGACAGCTGAGGTCTTTTGCGCCATTTAGGATAGGTGGGTAATTGGGTAATGGTAGGAGTTTTCAGGGAACGAAGGAAGGGTGGAAAGAAACCCGGCGGCGGCATTAGCCTACTCTTAACGACAGGTGCCAAGGGGACCACGGCTTAACGTCCCATCCGACGGACGGAGTACTAAACCTGAAATGCCCTCCACTAGACACTCAAGTAGGGACCGGTTTGCTTCAGAAAAATCTGCCACTGCCGGGAATCGAACCCAGGACCTCAGGATGGGAGGCCGGTACTATAGCCACCACACCAACCCGATCCCCGCCCCCCACTATCTCGTGTTCGTTAGCATTCGTTGTAAAACTTCCTATCAAAATTAATGTTAGAATAAAAGGATTTTTTAAATCCCCATGGAAATCATTTGTTATGCATGGTCCTCTGCGTATTATTTACTTGGAAAGTATTTTTCCAGAGCTTTTTTTTATGTAGTAATATGAAAGTAGTATAATCGATAAGCAAATGCAAGTACTATTCTCTGTGAAAATATTATACCGTCCTTTTAACAATTGGTTAATATAGCATAGTACAGTATATGCTAATATAGACACACTTTACTTCAGAAACAGTCATGTCAATTGGTAACTTGCAAAAGTTAATACTTTGGATTAAGCTAAAAATGAAAGTAGGGTTAGCTAGCCAAGTAATAATTAGACATTAGCAAATAGTCCACTATTTCAAGCACCGTCAACCATACAGCAAGTATAGTACAGCTGGTGGGGATAACAATATCTGTGAAGTACCAATGAAAATGGAAATGAAAAAGAACTTTGAGGATTTTTGCAATAAATGAAGAGAATTGCAAATTATAATTCTGAGAGGGTAAACGGTGAATTTATATTCTCAAGCGCCTGCTTTCTGAACTATATGAAGTGCTACAAATGGGAATGGTCGGTGAATACCTATGTGCTAATAAGAAGAGAATGCGCCCTGATTTTTTTTCCAACAGATAATTGCGACAAGTCGTAAAAGCCTTCTTTTCTGTAATAATTTCGCACTGCTCAAATCTAGAAGCACAGTGGCCAAAACTTGTCTTTTATAGTAAGATTATTTGTGTAAATTTGGTAGGACTTATAAGTAGAGTTAGAATGGATAGAGTCAATTACATGTAGATGTGAATTTACAAGTATTACCACACGCACAAACGTGAACTACATTTAATGGAAGTAGTCCCATGAACGGAGTAGTATCCACCGTATCTATCCCCTCCCAAAGCCCCCCACCCTCCTCGACCCCTTACCCACGGACCATCAAGCCCCTCCGGACTCTTGGTCCGTCCTCCAAAGCCATTTGGATGGATGGAGGGAAGGATGTGAAGGATGAAGAGGGTGTTCGAGAAGAGCGCGAGAAGGACGAGAGAAGCACCCCCGGGGTGAAGACGAGGGGGTCACCAACGCGGAGCAGGGGCGGGTCGTCCGGGAGGAGGAAATAAGGACGAGTGGAGCGAAAAAAAACGAGAAAGGACGATGGCCCGGCGAGAAGGACCTGTGATTTTTTTCCTCTCTCCATCCCCCGGAGCCCACTCCACCCCCACCCTGGCCGTCGGCCGCTACCTCCTCCACACTACTTTCTCGGGGTTCGCTGAGGTTCTGATCCGGAGTAAATTGGATGGCTTAAGGACTCCGAGGGCCGTGGATGGGATTCTCCCACCCTTCTCTGCCCACCATTCCGATCTCTACCCATACTCCTCTCCCTCCATCCTATTCCCGGGCATCCTCGCTCGCCACTTCCCATCTCACTATTTTCCTATTCCCCGCACATCTTCCTCTCATCTGCTCATCCTCGCACTGTCCCTCCTTCCCGTGCAACCCCATTCCAGTTTCTAAGGCCGTACGCTTCGCGATACGTTCCCCATCGCCTTGGGCTTGAGACCGATCGATCACTTTTATACATTTTTTTGAGGTACCGTGCACTGAAATTATCACTGATCAAACATCTGAGAAGTGTTCGGATTCGTGTTGGAAGTGGTTCAAAGGGAATGAATAGAGTCCCGCCGCACAGCTTCATTCTGCAATTTCAATGGTAGGTATATATAAGAGGATAAGATCAAACTTCGGTATACCTATAACAAAAATAAAAGATCTTTTCGATCCTTAGATCATATCTTCATGCATAAATATAGCCATAATGCTGAAAAAGCCAATGGAATGTGACTATGACATTGAAGTGAATTGATGAATACATTTCTGTGCTTTAAACAGCTCTATTACCAATGGTACCTGATTTTCAAAGTTTTGCTGAGTTAAACAATATTGTGCACCACGCCTTTGATATCTATTTTCACAGGAGTCGGGAATTGCAATAACCAAATTAGATATCTTACCGATCAGGTACTGCACCGTATATCTAGAGAAATGCATGGACCTTACCATTAGGTTTTAACGATTTGGCTAAGTATTCAAGCGCTTTTAGATTATTCATGAAATCTTTATTTTTAAGCTCCGTCACAAATCTGAACTAAGAAGCAGTTATGTGGGAAGTTTGAAGGAAGCAAAAATTTGCAAAAATATTAGGAATCTTATTCTGAAAAACGTGTGCATAGCAGACCTAGTTCAAAGTCAAATCTTGACTCGTAATTTATCAGTTTTAATGTACCAAGCATTTTACCATGAGATACTTCACCGTCATTTAAACAAAAAAAACTTACTTTTACCAATATCACGTATTATTGAGTGTTCAAGAGAAGGGAAAACAGTGAACATGCTGAATTGACGATATTGACTCGAATTTGCCGATAATAACCAAGATAAAGTGAAGTAAAACTACACTTCAATATAAATTTTCATGAGCACTAAAGAGTATAGTGATGCTTATTTAAACGACTCATAAATTATTTTAATTTCTAGATGATAATTTGCCCGTCAATTGGAATAACGTCTGTATATGCAAGTTACCAAGAAGGAATCCATATGGACGTAGGACAGGTGTTTCGTCATTAGCTTTGGGCAGGGGAAAGCAGAAGACAAGATGAATGGAAACGGCTAAGCCTGAAGAAGTCGAGTTTTTGTAAACAAATTTTAACTTTTTTCAGCGGATATGAACAGAGTGAGACAAAGATAAATTCTTAACTCTGTGTCCTCTACAGTCTTTCTTATTTTGTCACTTGTGCCTGCTCATCGTATGTGGAATGGGAACAGGATGTAAAGGATGTCATGTGTCACCCCAAATGAGTCCAATTTGAATATACCAAGCATATACCTAACGCTAGAGTCTCTTCTGCTTCAACCCCAGTCCCTTCAACAGTCTTGTTGTATTTTTCGCCGGCTCGTAAGATGTTTTTTACAAAACGCACTGTTTTCCTTGTATGTTGTTTAGCTCCCAAATGAAAGCCTTTCATGTTGAAACTCCGAGTTACCCAGGTACTCATTTAAGTGGCATAACATAGCTAACTTCTTGCTGGATCACCATCATATCATTCGTTTGATACATTATTTTGACCATTCATTACATACCCTTTTAATTGCAGTGACTTTTTTATTTCTAGTATGCTTTCCACGTTACGTGATCTCATTGAAAGTATTTGACTTTGCATGTTTCGCTAATGTACCCTTTGGACGTTTCGCTAACAAATTATTTACTTGTATCTCGTGAATATGTACCTGATATTTTCCAGTGGTAGCGTAGTACTCCGCATTTGCATGTAAATAATGCAGTCACGAATTAGTATTTTTGCATGCTTACATGACAGTAAGTATAAATTTAATTCTCTCTGATTTAAATATGTATGTCTAGTGATGGCTCACCCCCTTTCCTACTACTACGGAGCCATCTTCGGGAGACCCAAATACATTCAGGAGATCAAGGGTTGAAGTTTCTATTTCAAATCCTGGCTAAAATATGCTTTCGAGGGATAAAAATAGGAGAGGCAAATAAAGATACTTTAAATGCATTAGTTCCACAAAATATTCACTTAGGTTTCCTTTCTGGGAGATGTCCATTCATTTCCTAAAAATTCACATTCGTGACAAGGCCAACATGATTATAAAATGTGAATTAATCTAGGATTGATCTAGAGAGAGAGCAAAAAGAAAGCAAACAACAGAAAGAATTATCATAGAACATTAACCTTGTCCTTTTGGCTTGTTATTGATATATGAGCAGTATGCGTTGAGTCAGGATCATCCCAGGTCTCAGCGTAATACACTGACCCCGAGCATATAATTGAGCGACATGCTCCTATTCTACGACAACCCACGATTTCCCCACTCTAACCCTCAACTCATGCTTTATAGATTTCGTGGCACCCGTGCTGGCAACCCAAGCGAGCGCAAAGTGCCTCACAAAATCCCCAGGTTAATACCCGTCCTTTGCTGCACACGTCCCAGTAGAGGTAAACAAACAACCGCTCGTCCTCGCGATCCATTGTCAACAACGAAGTCCACCCTTCTCGCCGTGGACAACCGCCTCCCGCCCGCGCTCCTCATCATACTCCTCGCCTCCCCCTCACAGCCACTCTTTCTCCACTCCCTTCTCCTCTCACCCCATCAACCATTCGCCTCCACCCCTGACACCTTACGCCTTATAAAATCCCCACTACCACACAGTCAGCACCTTGCTTGCACCCTCTTCCCAAACACCACCTCAGACTTGCCAGCTTTTTCGCCGGCCTCCTGGTCCTGCTCTGATAAGAGACTCCACCCCCGTTCCAACTACGCCACCGCCAAACCCTGCTTCGGCTCCAATCCACCCCGAGCCCACCCCTCACCAACCTTTCCCTCCTCCAGCCACACTGCCCTCCCACCACATCTATCAGCTCCCCTTCTCTTTCTCATTCTCTCTCTCTCATTCCTCCTCTCTCTGCCGCTTTTTTTCGCGCTCCTCTCCGCTCGGAACCAGCCACTCTCCACCCCGCAAGCACAAGTCCTGCTGGCTCAGCGGGAAAAAAGTTTAAGTGGGGGGAGAAACTGTCAAAAATGCTGATAGAACGCTCTCCCTTCCGTCTCATTCTCTTTTTGCTGCGTTCTATATCAGGGTTCCAAACCCGTTCCCCTCCTTACCCCTATCTTCTCTCTCTCGTTTTCCTTCTGTTTTTTCCTTTTGCCTATCTCCTCGCCCTCGATCTCTCAGCCAGTGTCCCAAGTCGAAGCCCATCGTCCAAAATGGATCTCCAAAGGGTCTCCCAGTACCCCCTTTCCTCGTCCTTTAAGCCCCGATTCTCTCCAGCATCCTTGGCTCCCTTCTCTCTCCTCTATCGCTTCACGACACTCCCTTTCTCTATCCATCTCTCTCTGATGACGCTTCCTTCAGCCGTGTCCCTCCTTCACATTCCGCTCAGAATGCACAAAATAATTACATTATCCCAGTAATTATACACATATAACTAAATATTATGCACATCTTTCCCTTCGTGACTCCAGTACATAGGCATTGGTCAGAGTTTCAAGATGAAGTTTTATATATATATATATAATTTGCGATTGCTTAAGAATGGAGATAAATTGCTTGTTACTGTAGAACGTGAACTTACTGTAATGAAATGCACCTTGAATTTAAAATTAAACATTTTTGATCGTGTAACTAAGGCAGAAATGTCTCTTAGTACAAAGAAGTGAATGTGATGTGGCAATATGTGGCTTTTGCGCGTTATCAAACATTGAAGGTAGGCATACATTATCATTACGCGTACCTTTTTGTCGAAAATTGTCGAAAATTTTTGTAAATATGTCGAAACTAATTATAAAAATATAATCTCGATGTGCATATTCAAGATGAGATCATAAATTTTTTTGTTTCTTCGGGGATTATTCGAAAGCACATTTTATGTCTCCCAAAAACGCTAAATATATGTGTACATGTCTGTTCACTGTGCCATGTCTTATGATACTTATACTTCTATCAGGTGAATATTTCATACCAAGAAAAAATTTGGACAATCTAAAATAAATTACCTGTGAATAGAAGTGAAGCCAATTAAGAAACTATATTTTATCGTGTTTTTTTCATTTAGAACGGCGAAAAAAGGTCATGCAACATTGCTTTCGCACAATAAGTTAAACACTGAGCACTGGAAACTTATGGAAATGATAATTTAGCAATAATAATTTCACATTTAAAATCTATATAAGCAGTTGTTTATTAAGTCAGAGACAGGTTACCTACGGTGAAAATCTAAAAGAGCATCATGATTGCATAATTTAGATTTTAGCGTAACGCAAAACACCGTCGATAAATAATCCATTCGTTATACCAAGAATAGTGAAATGGGTGAAAATTACGTATTTGTAATGTGGGTATCATTTGAAATGCATTAAAATATTTCAATTGCATCAGTTAAGTTAATGTTCAATTAAAAAATATTCGAAAAACTAATTAAGTATCATGAGAGCCAATCTTACTTGCTCGAAATTTTTTAAGATCAAAAGGTTGCCTATGCTTAACTCCTCAATGTAAAAGAATCCCAGCATCACTAATTTTTCCCGAGAGAAATGTTCTCTTTACCCTAATTGTCAAAGTCTAAATATTTTCCGCCAACTCAAAAAAAAGTGGAAAGTCATCAATTTACACCTCTCTCACCAACCTCGCAACGGAGCGACTTAATGAGCGCAGGGCATCAAGTCAAAAATCCTCCTCGAAGGAGAGGAGGGAGGAGATTGGGTGTTTTCAATGGCGAGAAGAGGAATATAAAGAAAGGAATATCGCCAAAAAAGCCTCGTTCTCCTCCCCCTCCGCCCTCCTCTTCTCATCCCTAACCCCCTTCCCCCTCGCCGTGTATCCCCTACGTGGCATCCTTTGGTGTAGTAGCGTCCAAGGGGTCCACACGCATCGCTATTCCTTCCAGCTCTTTTCCTCTGCCTCCCGAGCTCCACTCCCCGGCCGCGTATTACATAGCTCTTTCTCTTTTCCTCTCCCTCTTCCGCCCCCGATCCTTCCCACTTCAGCGCTCTTTTTTTATCTGCCCCCTGACATGTCCGATCCCACCAAGTCAGCACGATGGAGGGCGTGCCAGGACGGAGGAGGGACAAAAGTGTTCCTGGTCGAGGGGGATATGGAGAGGAGGGAGACGAAACGAGGGACGATGAGGAGGGAAAGAGGTAAAGGAGGAACGAGGAGAACGGTGATGTAGAGGGAAAAATATTAATTCCGCTCCATGGATTCACCCACTCTCAAATTTTTAATTCTTCCCCTTTCAAGGTCTTTCCATGGCACATAATAATTTCTTAGTCTCCTCTCTATTTTTTTCTCTCCTTTCCTTCAAAGATTGTTGATCTAACATAAAAGGTGGTAAACTAAAGCCTTATACCCTATTTCTTTTGGTAATTCCCCAAGTCGTTTCTAATACTTATTCCCATTTACTATCTTTTACCAATTCTTAAAATTTATTCAGAAATTATACTTCTAGGTAAAAATTCTTCCAAGGACGCATAAAGCAAATTGTAAAGTTTGCTCTTCACGAGGCAAAAACGTGCAGTTCCAAGCAAGGTCAAATCGTGTACATTGCATGGATGAAAGCATGGAAAACACTATGGGTTGTTTTGGTTCCTTTTGATAATGCAACCTGGAAGTTAAATAGTCCCTTTACTTGTTTCCATATGTAATTCGCATTTCCTCATACATTTTAGTGTTCAATAACAAGCTTCATGTAAAAAAGGCCTTAACGATATGATAACAGGTGTTTATAAGAACAAATAATCAATTTCTTAAATAACTTTAACAAAACCGAACCAGTGGCGTCGGAACTATTTTCCCTGGGGGGAGGGGAAGTGGGTGGGGGAAACCTTGAAAAGGGCCAGACTACTAAGAAAAGGGCCCGTATTTTCAGAGGATACGAGGTGGTAGAGACTAGTGTTTCGCTAAAAGATCATATGAAGGTATGAGAATATGTGTCAGAAGGGAAAAAGCAAGCTGGAAATAAGTGAACTTTAATTTTTATTAATGAAGGCTACTCATTTCACAAGGGACCAGCGCAAATTCTGACGAGGAGGGGGGGCTTCGGCCGCTTCTGCCCTCCACTTCCGACGCCGCTGAAACGAACTTGCTTTACATTTTTACTTAAATTATATTTCTCTTATTAAATCGTGATGAAGAGATCACCATCTAAATTTTCACAGCTTTTTAGCGTTATCGTTTAATGACCACCAGTTATACTGCGTTGAATGTGTGGCCCATTTTTTTCAGCATAACTAATTATAAATCGGAAACGGTAAGCCATACTCTAACGCCAATTTATACAAAAAAATTATCGCTTATTTACGGCCTTTCTTACATTTACACCAACCATCAGCCTATACGATCCTAATAATAACAAATTCATGAAAATAAGAAACAGGAAAATAATTGACACACTCTCTTAGCTCATTACACCGTCTCCAAATCAAAGAATAATCAGAACGGTAGAATTAGAGGTAAAATTCAAGATGTAAACGGTTTTTGACTGCAAGATTATGTAAATGAGTAAAACCATTTCTCACAAAAATTATTTCGTGCTGTTCTTATACTCTTTAACATAATTCTGTCTCGAGTTCCTAAAATTTATGTGTCAGAATATATTTCTGGTAACTGTTATTACTACGAAAGAGGATTAAAGAACAAGAGTATACAAATGCTAATGACACTTTTATTTGTGAAAAATAAATATTTATATACAGAAAAATGAGAGTGCCAAAGCTTAAAACACAGCGTACATTCAACGGAAAAAATGAATATCGCTGAGTCTGGGAATACCTTCTGTGTAATGCATTAGAAAAAAAAGGTCCACTTTCTACGGGTGCAATGCGGAGGTCCCAATAGGGGCGAATGCGGGAAAAGAAATCAGGAAATGGGTGTAGAGGGAGATGAGAAGATCACCGAGAGGACGACCCGGGGAAGAACGGGCTGGGGAGAAATATATCGCAGAGCGAAGCAAAAGGAAGGAAGCGAGAGGAAGCAACCATCATACACGGTTCCTTCCACGCGAGTGAGCTTCTATGGTGACCGTCCCGGGACGACCTCCGGGTGAAGCGTCCTCCTCCCTTGATGGGGTCGTAAGCTGAGCGGTAGCTCCAGAGATCGTGCATTTTTTTCATTTAAAAAAAAGCTTCCCTACCCCCATGTGCGCTTGCCACTACGATAGTAGTGGCTTCTAGTCCGAAAGGAAGAACTTTAACTGTGGAGTCGTATCATAACAAACTGGAGCATTTTGCGTGAGAACAATTCAAATGCATCCACACTTCACCAACAAGGCTGAGTGGAAGGAAAGGGGGAGTGGGGAAGAGAATTGAGGAGCAACTAAAATTTAAAAAAATCAACACCAAAACTTAGACATTTTTTTACCAGCATTTACTTCAGGAGACTTTGCCGTACCTCCGTCCAACATATACCGCCCCCTCCAATCTCTTCACCCTCGACCTCCCTCTTATTCTGTCGCGCCCTCTTTGGTCCCCTTGGGTCCCCCTGCTGTCCCACCCCCTCCCCATTCACTCGCCTCGTCCCTTCGCCTTCCTCCAACGCCGTCACTCCTCCCAGTAACCAGGAAGCTCTCCCGCGCACACTATTAAGTTTTCTTGACGTGTGCTTCCGTGTCAGTGCGAGAGGACTGAGAGAGAGTGAAGTTGCCAGGAGGAGGTCGGCCGACAGGAGACCTGAATGGGGGGAGGAGGCTACGCGATGAGGAAAGGAGAGCGGGGAGAGGGAGAGAAGAGCGTCCGTGCCGACAAGGCCATTGAAGGGGTGGACGAACAGGGGGGAGGGGAGGGTGCTGGGATAGATGGGGACGACAGACGGAGAGGAGAATGGGTATAGAGCGGGGCATGGAGATGGGAACGCGAAGGACAAAACTCGGAATGCCAGTAGGAAACGGATGAAGAAATAAAATCGGAAATTAAATAGGGAGAGGAATCGGAGTCTTCCGTAAACAAAGTCAGAGGAGGGCATTCCAAGCAACAATTCATCCTAGTTTGGGGATAAGTGGAATCAGCGAGTGTGTCATTGAGTGTGACAGAGCGTGCGGTTACTGCTGTTCTCGAGTAGCAGCTCAAAAAAATCAGAACCGTTTGTCTCCAAAATTATTAAAAGAGGTATTAAAAGAGGCATTTCCCTCTTCGTCCAATTTTTACGATGGTGCAAATTAGTTCATCAATTCTTTCGTCCCGCGATAGTCAATTTTCTTTTCCGTTTCCGTTTTAAAATGTACCTCATATTGCGTCACTCTAGATCTCAAACTCGCACTCTCCCCCACCTTTCACAACGCCCCTCATCACTTCTTCCTCCATCCTATCCACATCACCCACACCAATCTAGCAGTCACCCACGTGGAAATACACCCACACAGCCGGTGGACCTCCCGGGCATTTCCACCGCAGAGTGACACGATGCCCAAACGATCGCCCACGGGAGCTACCCTTTCCTTACAACCTACCCCCCACTTTACTCTCACCGAACGCAGCGCACGACCCTCTCTCCAGCCCAAATCCATGGCCTGCCGGCAGCCAGCTATGCCTCCTCAATAGCGACGATCCCTTGCCAAGGTGAATTAAATTTACTCCGCATCGATCCCTTCTCCAATCCATCTCTCTCATTCTCGCTCAAGCGGTCTCATATTAGCGTCCTTTCCTCTTCCTTCTTCTTCCTCCTCCACTCTCATTTCATCGGCATTGTTTTCGTACATTGCATTTGCTCCTTATAAACACATCCGATAACCCTTGGCATCGCGTGATTAGACTTTTCACGCCTATCATAATAATGGAGTGGCTGAGGCAATTAGAGTTAGAGTTTACTACACTAGGTAGCGTGAAAAGTAGTCATGCGCATTTAACTGCCTCGCGTTTGATATCCATCGATGGCTTCCGGTGCTGAGATAAGTTTAAGCGAGTTACCTTTTGTTAAATATCCCAAAGGTTGCATGTGCGCTTTCATAGAAAAGAAACGTAGATTACATTATGGTTAAAACACCAGTAAGTAGGAAAATGCAAACACCCTTATCTTCAGAATAAGAGTATCTTAAGAAGCGGTTATTTTTAAGCCCTTGGCATCGCGGGATTAGACTTTTCACGCCTATCATAATAATGGAGTAGCTGAGGTAATTAGAGTTAGAGTTTACCGCACTAGGTAGCGTGAAAAGTAGTCATGCGTATTTAACTGCCTCGCGTTTGATATCCATCGATGGCTTCCGGCGCTGAGCTAGACGTTGAAGTTAGAAGTAAATCAGTCCAAGTATCCAATATTATAAATCTCAACCCAAACTAATCAGTATGGCTTGGAAAGGATGGAAGCAAATCTCTCACGATAAACGTACTCACATAATTCTTTAGCGCTACTAGGTTGCAACCATGCACAGACCGAATATTAAATTTATTTGATCGCGCCCCCACGAGTTGAGGATATGTCTTTCCCCAGTAGCGACCCTAGTATGAATAATATATTAGTGTGATTAGCAGGATATGGCATTTTTTGCATCATTGAGATATGAATACAGAATATTTCTGTTTTCAGATTTGATTTACTACTGACCAACGAAGTCACTAGGAATCTAGTAATAATCGATATCTACTTACCACCCTGCAGGCCATCTCGAGGGCGAGTGGTGTGGGATAGAGAATTAAAGTCATTGTGATTAATTAAAATAGTTAACTGCTCCCTGTCCTCAAATATATAACACTTGTTTATTTTACTACTAATGAACATAAAAGTTGCTAATGACGTTTGGCGACCTTGGCTTCGACCGGGACACCACTACCACCTTGCATGACTCCGTGAGATTTGTTTTCGAATTTCAGGGTCACCTTGAGTCACATTTAGATGTTACGTGGTACTCACGTCTTGTAATTTATAACCCCAAATGCCAAATTATGTAATATAGAGGACTGTACCTACATATCCCATCATCAAATTAGACCATGCCATGGAATCAAACATCAACTCAATCAGAAAATAGAAGAAAAAAACTAATTCTCAAGCTAACGAAGGTATTTCACACAACATCATTGAGTACTTACTTCTTACTTCAACAAAACGGCGTTAAATGTCATTAGAATCATTAATTCACGTTCTAAACAAAATTTTCCTACTTCAACATTTAATACAGATCTCAAGAAACTCGCCCGTAGCCTTCCTCGCGGCTTATTTTATTTGAGCTCTCGCCCAAATTGTCGAGACACGAAATTTTTTCCCCCTTCCTCTCTCTCATCAAGAAGACATCACGCTGCCTTGACCACCCTACCGTCGCCTTCAAAACCGCTTCCGACATCTCTCCCATCCCCTTCAGTCTTCGCTTCCGCGACCTCCCTTACCGCTCTTCTCCTCCCCCACATCCCCGTCCTGGACACAAAAATGAGAAAAAGCAAAAAAAAGACCCTCTTGCTCCCCTTTTTACCTTGATCATTCCCCGTGGCTCCGAATCCACACTCTTCGCTTCCTCACGCTCCCCCGATCACTACCTCGAAACCCCTCTTTCCCTCTACCCCTCCAATCTTCTCCCTACTGCCTTCCAAGCCTGCCTTCCCCCTACTGCTCTGCCCTCAGTCACCCTGCGTCCCCCATCCTCAAGACCCTATATGACTCCGTCTCTCCGACTCACTCTCCTTACGCAACCACCCGTTATTCCCCACTTCGTTCTTCGAACCTCGAGGAACCCTTGGTACTCCTACCGCCTCGCTGCGTCCCGAAACCCTTGTCCCTCCCCACCTCCCTATTTTCTTCCCTAACCAAAAAGGTAGAGGACAGAGGGAGAGGAGGTCAAAAGGAAAATGGGGGAATATACTTCAGTCGTTATTCGTCTTCCCTCCACCCCTCTCCTCTTATTTCGAAGGTATGGAAACCCCTAACAGGCGGGCCCATGGTCTGTTGCCATGGAATCGCCAGAAGAAGAGTGAAGTGAAATTGAGAGGGCGAGATGTTGAAGGGACACGGGTACGAGAGCACAGCCTTTGGGGTGGCCGGGACAACGACTGACCTTCGGTATGAGGAGCCGCATGGTGAGGAATGGCCTGTTTCGGGGATATGAGTGCTAGGGAAATGAACAGGGAGAGTCAGAGGCTTTTCGCAGGAGAAGAAAGAACGACATGTGCAACAGGAGGATGGAAGTGATACGAATAAGGAATCGCGATATTATTTAGTTTCCTATTTCATGTCCGATCTTTGGGCATTGCAATAGAAATTGTGAAAAACTTGTGCATGTGTAAGTCTTATTGAATACATTGTGGGACGTAGAAGAATCTGAGAGACATATCGAAATCGAAATTTCTGTCTGACGTATGCAAAGTGGGCGATTTCCTAAGACCGACCGAGCAAATTGTTTCCCTTCAGCTCTCATTCAATCCATGATATTATATTGCATTATGACAGGTAATGAAATGGAATTTAAACAGGAAAAAACGGAAATGCCACCCAACATGCATACCCAGTATTTGAGTCAAATTTGAAATGGGTGATTTGTTAAAATATCAAATCAAAATCAATATTGATGAAAGTAAATGCATGGAAAGCATTGGATATCTCCTCTATATCATAGAGAATGTAGGTTGTCCGGCGAAGTGAACTCGGCGACACGAGTTAGGAGACTTCCACGAAAGAAGGAAGGGACAAAGGAGATGGGGTAGTGAGCATGGGTAATCCTCCAGAGAACATACTCGGAAGAAGTTGGCGATGGAGGGAACTTGAAAGGAGGGCAGGAAGATGGAGGACAAGAAAGGGAAAAGGAGAGGTTGAGTAAGGAGTGGAAAGGGAAATGTCAAGAGGTTGAGGAGGAGGGAAGACCCAAAAGGACGAGGCGGACAACGAAAGATGGATGATGGGGGGAGGCGGGAGCAAGGGACGAAAAGAGCGGGCAGGTAAGACCGCACCTCCTGAAGGAATCATTAAGGCCAAGAGATGTGGACTCGATGAGGTGGTGGACTGAGGTGAGGTCGAAGGGAGAGAGGAGGGTTGGGGATGGATGGTGAGAAGGGCAAGGGGGTGGTGGAAAGGGTGAAGAAGAGATGAAGTTAAGGTAAAGGCTCGGGGGTGGTAGATTAAAAGAGGGATATGCTTCGGGGACGCCGAAGTATTTCGGAGGGATTAAAAATAAGGAAGGACCGTCGAGGAGAAGGACATGCCCGCGCGAGTAAAATTAATAAAAGGGATCCGAGACATTGCGGGAGTATAATTATGTGTTGGCTGGTGCCCTCGCGACGATGTCAAAGATTAATTACCGCAAAATGATTACTTTACCTCCGTGATTTCTCTTCACGTTAGTACACAGAAATGAGAATGATTGAGGATCTGAGGGTTTAATATGTCAATTTCTACAAGTAGAGGTTACTCGAATTGATGATTTTACTGAAAACAAGAGTATGAGAGTCCCTCGATAGAAAAGTCACCGAGCATCTCATCCAAGACGGGTATTCATGACTCTTGTTGGGAAAAACTGAAACAATTAAGCTCAAACATAAAAAAATTGAGCAATTCCTTAACTATATCAATTTCACCATGTCATCTTATCAGGTCGTCTTTAAAACCTAGGCATAAAATTATAGGTTTAAACCATTTAATAATGAATATTTAATAAAAATATTTCGTCTCACAAACAGCAGGACATTCATATGAATAATGGATATCCCATGAACCATTATATAGAAGGTGAATGTACTTTGAGTTCTCCATTTCAGTGTGAAATAAACTACTCGTTTCCATATCCATATCTGTGCATATAGTCCTCCATTGACGGACTCCTCCCCACGTTAGTCCACATTAGAGTCCATTTGGATTAATGAAGTTATTATTTTTATGTTTCTATCCGGAAAAAAACGTCTACACTTGGCCCCGTGGAATTACCCTTTCAAAGCTACTTACGCCTTATTTTTTAAATAAACAGTTCATGTGAAAAATATAAAAATGTTCTTATAATTTAAAGATATTTATCAGCATCAAAATATATATTTAATTATTTGCCTTTTTCAATCGAAATGTACACATAACGAAAATAGACATTCAAACATTTTCAAGTTTTGGATTCAAGTATATGAAATTAGTTTATTTGGCACCCTAGGTGAAGAATTCGGTATCACGGATGAAGTTCATTCTCGAGGAAGGCTTCAGAACCCATAGGGTGGATTGCAAGAACGAGGTGTAAACCGCGGTTTAGCCGGTGGTTAGGGAAAATGGCCGAAACCGCGGGGTTTGGCTTGCAAGAACGAGTTTTACGTCAGACGTCGTCTAAACCGCGATTCAAAAGCCACCAATTTCCGAACCTCCTGCCGGGTAGTTTTAAGCCGCGGTCTGCATTCGCGGGAGACACCAAGCATGGCCGGCCGGCAGTTTGTTGACGTTCGCGAGGTGGAGGAAATTGCATATGTTGAGGATGCTGACGTCCCACCAATAAGGATAAACAGATTAATTAGGGACCGAAGTGATCTATTTTTATCATACAACGATTAAGAGCTTAAACGGAGGTATAGATTCAATAAAGAAGTAACTCATCAGCTATTGGGAGAAACAAACTATCATATTAGACTTTCGACGGACCGCAGGGGATTCTAAGTGCCACCAATTACTCAATTGCTTATTTCATTAAGGTTTTTCGCCACTGGCAGTTTTTTTAAAGCTTTAAGGTGATCACAATGGTGTTCATTAATCAACGGCATGTAGGTTATTAAGAAATGTACGCGAGGCTTTGTGCTCATTGGAGCCAAATATTACCAAATTCCCCTTAATTGCCGCAGAATTACATGATGTGATAGCTGGATTTTCTCTCTTATCAAGGAGGGCATGAATTACGTTTGAAATGCGAAGTAACGAAAAGAAAAAATAACGATAAATAGGTTACGCTTATGCAGTTGATTGATGATTAAAAATCGAGTTCCAAATTTAGTGAAATTACCTATTCTTAGCTGTTAACCTATGGGAAAAACCTATAAATATTTTCGCTAGTACTTTTCGGAAAATGTATGGAGTTAACACAGAAGTAATCGATTTATTAGATATTTTTTAGGAACAACTTCCCTATCATTGATTCTCTAGACTGCACGCACATTATAATTTCCTGCCCACACGTAAGTCAATATAAAGGGAAATTACTCAATCAGAGTACAAATAATAGGTTGAAAATATATTTTCAACCTATTATTTGTATACAGGGTTATTTATAACACTATAGGGTTATTTATTTTTTAGCTTTTAATGTTTACTCAACATATTCATAATTACAGGGTGAACAATCCAAAAATATAACTACAGAAATAAGGAATAATCTGGTTACAGCCACAAAAATAATATTTTAACTGATTTGATCATTAAGTCACTTCACAAACAAATATTTCGCTTCTTTTAAAAAGTTGTCTTTCCTTGTATAAAAGTCCAGTTCATTGAAATTCATTATACTTTTGGGTTATTGGCATTATACTTTCCACAAATATCTTTCAACTCCTCTATTTTCCTATTCAACGTGGTCGCGTAATACGCCTTACTCTCTAATATATCATACTCTGATATAATAGAGATCAGGAGCAGTTTCTCTTCCAGCGAAAAGTTTTCGATTCGCCCACTGCACATTTTCACTAGATACTCACACGCTTCCAAATTGAAAGTTCGCGTTGTTTATTTACCTCTCTAAGGCACTTACAATTGCTTTTTGGGAAAAAAATGACAGTACCCAGCGTTGTCGCATAATCAACAACGGCAGGCCGCGGTTTTCATAGACCGCGACGCATGTTACTACTAGTACCATGACCGCGACGAAACTTTGTTTATGCAAGCGGAAGCTAGGGTCTCTTTAAAACACCTCAAAGAGACGTACTCGAAACTCTGAAGCCCATTCACCTCCCAAATTTCATTATACCATTATTGTTTGTTTAATTATTGAAAAGTCAATGGTAGTAAAGTTTTTTTTTAGTTTTAATCTTCAAGCACCTTGCAAATTTACTCCTTGTCCACACACACATGTCCCTAACAGAGCCTCCCAATACAGCCGTTGACGCACGCAACAATAAAATGTATTATCATTTCAGCTATGCCATCGGCAGAATCGAGGCATACTAAAGCTAAATAAATGCCAAGAATCAGCAATGAATAAAAGTAAAAAAATACATGGCGCCACGAAACCCATTAAAAGGAGTGGAAATATTGAGGTTCAACCGTGGATATTTTTTGTGTACATTTTACGTCTTGTTCATGCAATTCCGCAACTAATAGTCTACAAAAACCTAAAACGCACGACCAATATCAATATGTATTACCATTTCATGATCATGAACGGAAGAGGTACTAAAGATGTCATCATCATGGGTCAACAATCCTAGGATTGGTTTGACACAGCCCTCCACTCGATTCTTCTATCGGCCGAACTCTTAATTCCACGTAACTCCTCTCTTTTACATTCTTCACAACCTGTAATATACCTACATCTCATACGAGGCCTGCTTTTCCAATCTTTCCGTTTACTATTCCCTCAACGAATTTCTTCTGTAGGCCATCGTGTCTTTATATATGGCCGATTAAGTTACCCCATCTCCTTTTTAGGGTTTACAGCAGACTTTTCCTTTCTTCCACTCTTCTTTAGACTTCTTCGTTTGAAACTCGGTCGATCCATTTTATTTTCATCATTCTTTGGTAGCACCACGCTTCAAATGCTTTCAGCCTTGACTTCTCTGTTCCTGTTATCGCCCATGCCTCGCTGCCATATAGTAAAATGCTCCAGATGTATATTATTATGAAATATTTCCTCAATTCCACGCTTGTATTTGCAGCTGTAAGTAGAATCTTCTTTTGGTAAAATGCCAATTTCGCCCGGGCAATTCTCCTGACAATTTCTCTTTTACTTCGCCCATCGCTGGTTACTCGGCATCCCAAGTAACAGAACTCTTACACCTCCTCGATTTATGTTTTCCTAGTTTAAAATTTGTCCTGGCATCTTTTCTCCTACTACATACCAATATATATACCTTAGTTTTCTCTCTATTCATCTTCAGATGACACCTTGCGAATATCATTTCCATATTTCCTAGTGTCTCCTTTAAATCTCCTTTCGCTTCTGCCATGATTGCTATATGGTCGGCGATTCGCAGCACGCTGATTTTCTCCCCGTGGATATTCACTCCCGGAGACTTTTTTTTTGACTTCTTGAATGGCTTTCTTACAGTAGACATTGAATAATACGGGAGACAGCGCACAGCCTTGTCTCACTCCATTCTTTATGATTGCATCCCTACTGCTGGGTCATGATTTGATTACAGCCACCTGGTTTTTATACAAGCTGTGGATAACTCTTCGGTAATTGTATGATACTTCAGTTTCTTTCAGAATCTTTGGCATCAAGTTCCAATCCACGTTGTCAAACGCCTTTTCCACATCTACAAATGCAACAAAAGTCGGTAAATTCTTCTCTATTCTCTTCTCTATAAGTAGCCTGAGGGCCAGAATTGCTGCTCTTGTGCCCTTGTTTTTTCTGAACCTAAATTGGCCCTCATCCAGGAATTCCTCAGCTTTGTGTTCTCTTCTTCTATAGATGATTCTTGTCAATATCTTTGAGGCATGAGTCGTCAAGCTTATGGTCCTAAAATGTTCACAGTTCTCAGCTCTCTTCTTTTTGGCAATGGGGATGATGACGTTCTTCTCAAAGTCCATAAGTATCTTTCCTTTAGAATACATGGAGCAGATTGTTTTTTACAGCTGGGTAATTGTCTTCTCCCCCGTATTTAAAATTAGTTCGGAAGGAATATCATCTATTCCAGAAGCCTTATTTATCCTCAGGTCCCTTAGAGCTGCGTCGAATCCCGATCTTAAGATTGGGGCTCCCACATCATCCTTGTCGACTTCATTTTCCTCTTCAATTGCTTCCGCTCTAAGATAGCTTCCATTGTACAGCTCTTCCAAGTAATCCTTCCATCTCTTCACTTTATCCTCATGTTCAATTAAGAGTTCTCCATTCTTGTCCATAATGGTTTGCACCTTGCAGCCCGTTCCTTGAAGTGCTTCCTCACCATCCTGTAGGCAACTTCCACATTTCCATGTGCGAGGTTGCTTTGTACATCTTCGCAAAGATCTTTTATCCACTTTTCTCTTAGATGTACGCTAAATAAATCCCAGCAAAGGAATAGCAGTTATCACCCTGCATCATTAAATGTCAACTGATTATCACTATGTTAAGTATTGCTAGTGCAGGTTTGGTGTTAGTGTTCTTGACCTCTGTAATGCAAAGAGATAATAGGGCATAAGTTTTCTCCCCAAAGGTCTTACAAAAACTCTCATATTATTCAATTCACCTGAACTTTAAATGCTGCAGATGTAAATATCCGTTTAAAATCTCTTATAACTGGATATTCCCGCCTGGTTGCAAAGGAAATTTTGATTGTTGAAAAGGAAGAAAAATTTTGGAAATTTGGAACTAAAAACGGAATTTTAGTCAAAAGCGAATCGTATAAGAAAATCGAATTACTACATTCTTTTTTCCATATTGTAATAAAAAATTTAACTCTTTATCTTGAGTGTAACTAACAAGAGTTATAAAGAAAATTCAAAGGAAAACATACCTTCACGGAACTTATACTTTTCTTATGGGAGTAAAAGTAGACAATAAAGGGATAAAAGCCTCATAATGAAAACCAACCGCAAACAATGCTTTCCTAGGGTGCCTTTGCACCACAATAGGGATATTTCATCCAAATTTCACGTCTTTTTCACCATTAGTTTCAGCTGAGAGTTGATGAGTGAATGAATCAGTCAGTTAAGATATTCCGTTTTACATATATAGATTTACCAAGTAACGACTCACTCAGCTGTTTAACAATGAATTGCAGATGCGGTGTTTAAGGAACTTGGAGTACGGTGATATTCCCTTGTCCTCATTTTCTTTACTTTTTCATAACATTCAATAACTTGAATGAATATTTAAGAGTGCAATAGTACTTAGTACTTTTGAGAGAGAAATTTTCCTCCTCTATATCTCATACTAATTGAAATGCAACGTTATTATCACAAAGGGAAATTAATAATTCACAACGAAAATGCTGACCCAACACATGAAGTACCTAACTCATTGAATGACGCCCGCGCTTCGTACAAATGCCAGATGAAAGGATAATTCACAAATTCACAGAGCTGTTTTCACTGAGACTATTGCAGGATTAATGTATAAATGACCAGCTTATTCTGCAACAGCTGCAGTTAAGAAGTAAGCATTTTTCTAATAACCGCATTGTAATAGTCGCAAACTATACAAGTCTCAGGGAAATATAATCCTGAGCATTCCGTGCACAAAATTATTGATATTTTATTTGTCCTTGCATTGCCTATGCAAAACGTATGTGCAATTATTATTAGCGAATGTATCTTTAACACAACACACTTTAGCACAACAGTTTTGGATAAATGTGACAGAATGCCTTAAAAAGGTTATCCATCAAATGAAGCTTGCATTTATTAAAAATACGTTTTAGGTCAGAATATGATATTGATTGTCAAATAAATGTCGCAGCAGGAAAATGCATTTTTTAACTAAAGGAAAAAAGACTGTTAATACATTTAACGCACCCATCAAATAAAGAAAGTGATATGATACAGTCAAAAATAGTCACCTAGTTATACATATCTCGATGAAAATGCCGTAAAATAAAGTGCCTGCGCTAGATTAGAGTATAAGATAGTTTTAATATTATCGTTCTTTCGATGAAGATGGATCATTAGCCTGACACAAAGGGTAAAACAAGGTCATTTTCATGCAGGCGATCATTCGATACCCTACATCCATTCTCATAAAATGTCACAAAATGAATCTTGATGTGAATTGTCTTTTTATTGCGTTCTCCATCTCAATAGATATAAAAAATTTCATTAATATCCACAAAAAACATGAAATCAATGCCATATAAATCGTATCCCTTCAGTAATTTCCTACTCAACGACCCCCTTAAGAATCCCGCAGCTATAAAAATGACTGCAACCCTTAGAGGCGACAATCCCCTAGATAATCTCTGGTCGAACCAGCATCGCTGGTTTCTCCCAGACAACATTTTTATTACGATTTTCCTGTCCTTTTCACACATTTCCCCCCAGAACCCTTATCCGATACAGGAGGAAAAAATCCACATGATTAACCCTTCCCCAGGGAACCTCCTCCCTCATCAGTGAATCGGTGCCCTTCCACTCGGGGCCGCATGTAGGACTAACCCACCCCCTGCGATGCCATTCAGCGAGAAAATCGGCGTCCGACCACCAGCCACTCCCCTAAATCTCACCCCTTTTTTTCCCGAACTTGCCTCCTTTCTGAAAACCACATCCCTAGCGAGAGTTTCCGAGTAGAAATTTGGGGATGGAAAAATACGCTACAGGCGGAGTTTAGGGCAGGGACACCAGGACCCTCTTGACCCCTCTCGGCACGCACGAATGATAAAAAAATTATTTTTTCCCCCGAAAAACCGGATTTCAGGACGAAAGAAGGAGAATTGGGGAAATGGGGCGAGCCGGGCGTTAGTTCGTACTCGTTCGTGTGTTGAGTGTGCGTGAGGGCGATGCCGGCGGAGTGTTGGTGTTGTAGTGAATAGGGGAGGGATTTTCCCTTTCTTGGGTAGGAAAAATATTGGGCCGGGCCACCATTCTCGAATTGTTTGCTTATCCTGAGAGCAGAAGGATATGAGAGTTGAGTGTAATTTATTCTAGGTACATTCTTTAAGTTTTGGTTTGGGTTGACTCTCATCCGAAAGTTAGAAGGTAGGAAATTCCACAGAGCCAGATATTTCTGGCTCAGTGAATAAGTTTTTACTCCGTATATACACGTCGAACGCGGAAAATAAATCGGTATTTTCCCAATACTCCATCGGATTATAATTCAACTTACGACCGATACGAAGTGATTCGTTTCCCATGAAACTTTTGACTCCGGCTTTGAAGACAACGCAACAGTTGAAAAAGTCGACACGTGAAAAATTACGGACGTTTCATTCTAATTCTTTTTTTCTGGGAGACCATGACCATTTTTAATAACAACCTTAGTATATCCTTAGAACTACCTGATATCTGCTGTTGGTATGCTGGAGGAAAGCGCTCCATGCTCTGCTTGGCGTTCAGCAGAGAAGCAAAAATTAGTTTTACTTTATTTAATATTCCCAGAGTGCAGAAGGATTTACAAAGAAAATCTGCACTGAAAGGTTAGAAACTAAAACTACAAGAAAAATCTTTACTCGAAGCGACTAATATTTGCCAAAAACATTTTGTTTTTAAAAATTCCACGTATCTCTAATTAGTTGTTCTCAATCGCGTTTACGTAAGATCTCAACATGCTTCCACCTTCAACGAAAGGTTTTTTATGAGGGGAAATGACATAGTTTGTGGAGCGGGAGATCTCTTTCCTAATCTTGCTATCCCTCTCTCCCTCTCTAAGTGCGGGAAAGAGGAGAGTGATTAGAGTGATTGCTGAACCAGAAATCAAGAAAACCGGATATTTGAGTTTTCAAGGGATACGGTTGCCAGAGGACATAATGTGACACAAGTTAGGGACGTGGACTGAGAAAGGCGACTCAGACGAGACGAGAACATTGGAGTGGTTGACGACTGCGAAGTCTTTCATCAGCGATTTCGTTTTGAATGTAAAGGACCTTATTCTGACGGAAGTTACGGTGGTCAAATCGGTGAGTGGTATTTCTCTAATTGAAAGTGAAACTGGAACTGGCAAAAGGGACCAAGAAGGGCAGTCAAAGGAAGCGTGCGTGAATACGTGATTCTTTTCAGGTTTGTTTCACCATTTTAAAGGCGTCAGTCCAAAGGTAATATGTGAGAATTTAAGAAACTATGGCATGCCGCTTGGCTATTTGTCAAATTTGAATTATTTAATACTATTCTAAATTTATAATGGTAAGGTAAATGAGCAATTAATTTGAACACAAAGTAGGATTTCACGACTTGCGGCTTACAATTATAACTCTATTCATTCAAGCATTTCGAAGGCATGGACCGAAAATATTTCCGTACAGCATACATGAATTAAACATACAGTGAGGTGTATCCAATGAAACTTCGTAAAAATATCTTGCATGTCAGTCACGTAACAGTGTAATCCAGTACTTAGGTACTACTCTCAACCTGTATTCAGGTAGAGAGATAAAATGTCAACATTGGTAATACCCGTGAAATTTCCATCCAAAATTATTTATTACGCCCCTATCTTAGAGTATGTGCCCACGTTCAACACTGTGAGGAGATAGTGATGCGTAAAAAACACAAGTACCTCCCATAATTACCTTGCTCAAATTAACTTCTTATTCTCTCCACTACCTTTTACTAGGTAATGCTTTGAGCAAATGCAACACTTTCCTTGCAATTTAATGTACGCATTCAATTCAATAGCCTTTAAAAATAAAATATGCAGTACACCAAATATTAGACTTTGGTTGTAGGCATTCCAACGGCAAATATCATAACGCAGCGTATAAACTGAGATTTTAATCCTGAGAAAAACACGATATCCATGAGGAGGACTGGATTCAAGCCCGTAATTGTTGGACTGTCAGTCAATTGCATCACCGACATTGCTACCGCGGTTGGCTAGCTCACCAATGAATGCATGATAGATACGAATTATTATCTATAAAACCTGACTTTTATCTACATCTTTTGATATTGTGGAAAATTTTTAAAATATGTGAGCTGAATTGTTGGCATTAAATACATGGGGGTTGCCACACATGTACGTAGTCCAAATTGCGAAATGGCACATATGAGGGATTGAAAGAATATTCCTTCCCGATAACGCTGGGTGTCTAGTTATACCGTTAATTCCATATACTATCGAGTTCACCTGTATTTTTAAGGCACATAGCTTCAACAGTTGGAGTTGAACAGGGGTAATCAGCAATTCGATCACCAAGGAGTCGAAAACCTCGTTGTAATATTATGCCATTGCATCATCCAATAATATTGGCATTTGGATAATACTATGGTGACTGCAAATTATATGAAATGGACGGAGATGCCATGGAGTTATGTGGAGAGATATACAACGCGGAGATAACCAGAGAGTTATGATATAACGTGCTTCCTAAGGAAGAGCACCTTGACCCCATTTTAACGGTCTTTGAAGAGTAATAAAAAAAATCTCATCAGCACCAACCAAATTGCCAAAATCAATTCTTCAAATGTATTGTAAGAGACGAAAATAGGTAACTAAATATTTTAACTACTACCGTTATGCCACAAAAAGCACTGTTTTTCCCGAATTTTCGGTCAAAGACACGATTAGGAGATTTAAATTGGAATTGCCATGCTTTATAAGGCCTTGAGTAACATACATCAAACCGCACTTAATAACGACATAAATATTGTACCTAGTAACCAGCGCAAATGAAATTTAAAGTTTCGCTACCAGTTTCCTGATTGTAAAATAATATCAAAACATACCTCTTTAGATGAATAAAAAGTTTCTCCCTGTGGCCGAAAGTCCAGTTCCGGCCACGCGCCGCACACACGAGCCCATCCGTTGGGAAACCTTCGGCAAGTCGAACAGAAGATGCATTCAGGTTCAAGGGAAATCCCTGCAAGGTGAGAAAGGGAGCGGTCGGTCAAATTTACGTCAACATGCCAAAGCAAACACGTTCAAAGGACGGGGCATTCCAAGTGGGCACGTGAAGTACCCGGATGCTCCCAGCCGAAGAATGGTCAAGAATAGAGGGCGCGCTGAAGGAAGGGTCATCGGAGGAAGGCGAAAGATGACCACCGAAGGGGTCCGAAACAAGTTGCGGCGTGGTCAATGGGAGGGGACCCGGCGGCATGCATGCATTCAAAGTATTCTCTCAAGGCTTGACGGGTTCACTCGAATAGGGTGCGGTCGTCGCCGACCCACTTGTTGTTGAGGCACGCGCCTCAAGTGACCGCAAGGGAGAGAGAGACAGAGCGGGGCTCCGCTCCTTTTAAAATGGAAATACTGGTTTTTTCCATCCACCCCGCTCTTTTCCCTTCTTTATTCGCAAAGGGTGGCGGCTCGGCGCACTTAGCATAAGGCGCGCGTGCCGGACAGGGTTTCTCTCCATGCGAAGAGGTAAGGAAAGGGCCCCCCCTTCTTTGAATGCCAAAGGAAAGGGGGGACACTCGTCGAAGCACGTGTAATTTGAAATTTAGATGCTGAGTGACAAATGGCTTTCAAGGAGGGGAGGGACTTTGAAATGGTTCGCAAAATCACCGTGCAAACGCGAGAAGACGAGAAGTCTCGTCGACTCACAGCCTCGGGCCCAATAAGGCAAGAATCAAGGTTTTCCCATCTTACAAGAATATTCTCGCCTTTAGTTCTTCTTACCTCTTTCACTTAACGACACAAAGCCAAGTATCGTCATATATTTGTCCGTTTCAGTGGTCCAATACTTGATGGAGATATATTAACCAAAGAAATTAAAACAGATTGATTTAAAGTTTTTTACCCGATAACGGGGTATACCACCAAAAATGTGTATTCCGCCATTATTTCCTATTGAAAACAACAGTAGCTTACTTCGAGAGGAGGAATATTTTTCCGGAAAGTGGTTTATAGACATATAGCAAACATTTATTCGGTCCTTTCTATATGGCCATGGAGAGAGGAGAATCTTAAATATGGATTAGATATTTGAAGATAAATAGGAAACGCTCTGCGTTGACTGCCAGTATATGTTTAAATAATTCACATATTTAAAGTAAAATTCAGCATAATTCTGCTTAGTTGACAGCAGTATTTTAACTTTCAATTTGAAAGACATAAGTTAGTAAATTTATGACCTCCAAGAATCAAACCTTAGCATAATAAATATTGTTTAATACAAGAAGCCGAATTTTAATTCAAATAATTGTTTGTGATTCAAGTAAAAACAAATGTGTCGTAAACGTCGATGGTGTAAATCGGCATAATCTGGGATGCAACGCTATCACCTATTACTTGCATCTAATATAAGGATTACATTCATGAGAAAATTGTATTTACGAACGTATTTCACTGAAAGACGGTAAAACAAATATTCTTTTTTACTACCTGACGATCAAGTATGGAACCCATAAAAAATGATTGATTTTTAATATTTATCCTTCGCATTTGACACGGTGTAGATGTCAGCAAAACAGGTTTGTAGCGCCAAAAAGATTAATAGGCGAAACTAGACATTCCGACGTGTTCCTTGAGGACGCATTCCAAATCCGTCCCCTTGTTCCCACCGTCCACCTGCCAATTCAAAAAAATCTTCATTCATCCACAACAGTTCCACGTTTCCTTCCAATCCTTGCGTCCGAACCTCAATATGGCTGATATATGAGATGAAAAATCGAAGGAGAGCGAGAACAAAAGAATCGTAAAGAATACCTCCGGGCCTAACCCCCTTCAGGTCCTCCTTTCCTCACCCTGGGTGCGATTTTTCAAGAATTACGGAAGTTCGGATGAAGAATCCAGAGCCGTATTTCTTTATGCAACCGCACATCCCGAACCGCCCAGGGTCCCATCCATTACATTCTGCAGCGCAAGCAAAAAAATGCGGTGTACCTCGAGGGATGACGCAACAGATCCAACCGAGAGTGAGTGCATGTAATTGGCTACTGAATGGCCTCGGAAAGCAATGTAAAGAAAAACTACCCAAACACTTTTAAATTTTATCCTCTTCATAACTTCAATATCACATATTTACCAGCAGAAAGATTTGGATTTTCGCATAGGCCAGCCTTCCCTACTGCATCTACATCCACACAATTTCCTGCAAGCCACCGCATGGGTGTGTGGCAGGGCAGGGCTGAAACAGCTATCACCAACATGTAATGTTACAAAAAATAAAAAAACTCATATTGAAAATAGAATACGTACTCTATTTTTAAATGTCCATTCCATATTAAATGAAATTAACTTAAGAAGTGAATTCGTATTTTAAAACTTCATGAGAGAATCAGACTAGAATTACTTGATTTTAAAATTCAACTAACTCTATATATGTATAAAATTAGAATAAATGATATTACAGCTGGCTTACTGTGCATTCTAGAGTCATCTGGAATTTAGGTTTTAGTAGTTCTAGCTCATAGATTTAACAAATTTAAAATGGGACAATTTATAATTATTATTTATTTAATATTTACTTAGAAAAAATCATTAAAGAAGGTTTGGTCATTTAAACCTACTAAACTGCGGAATGGATCCTATTCTGATATACATCGTGCAAAGCGATCATCACCTGCTGACAAAATATCGACCTATGCATCCAGGTCAAATAAGACACTGAAATCCGCGCACAACATGCATAGGTATGGAAACCATTGAATCGGTGAATATGACCTAAATTTTCACCAAGGAAATTTCTTTATTTTAATACAGGTAAAAAATGTTAATTTCACTTTGCGGCAAATAATCAACCATAAAGGCAATCACTTTGCAATATTTTTTATCGGATATTAATAAAAAATCACATCAGATCAGTTTTATAATCTTATTTATTCAACGGCCGTATTCAGCCATGCTGCTAATATTTTCCTGAAAATACCATAGGCAGAATTACAAGATGCTTCTTGGCCGAAAGGAGGCAGGCGATAACAGTAATGTATCTATCTTGATGTGGTCCTTAGAGTCATCCGTGAGAAATTTTGCGGAACGATTTTATGCAAGAAAAATCCTAATAATGGGAAATTAAACTATCAGCATGATCAAGAAAGTCGTACCGATTCCTTAAAAATAAGCTTTTCCGTTGTGAGTAAGACCCTCATCGCCGTTTTTTCTCGACTACACTACTCTCCACTCAACTTTCTTTGCCACATAATTTATATCCTTCCCTCATTCTCCCTGGCCTCTATATATCCCTCTCCCAAACTTGGACCCACGTTTTCCCGCCTCACCTCGTAGCGAAAGCACCACTCGGACGCACCAAAAAAAAATGCGAGGCGACCGAGCAACGGTGTTCCCTGCCCACACCCTTTCGCAACCCTCTCTCATTCCCCCGTTCTCTATTCCGCACAAACTCCTGTCGATTCCCCTTGATAAAATATGTGAACCAGGAGAAAGAGAGAGAAACCTTTCCTTTCTTTTCTCTCTCCTCTCTCAGAACCCGTTGCCCCTTATTCTCCGTATTGGATCCCGCACCCATTCGGGCTTTACCCCGCGTGGCAACGGGACGAAAGGGAGAGCGGGAGGGTAGCGGAAAAGGGGCTGAAAAAAACTCGTAGGAACCCTAGTCCCTGGGCTTACCCTTTCTCCCCGGTCAAAGGGTGAAGGACGGGTGAATAAAAAAATGGTGCACGGTATCCTCCCCGATGCGAAGGCACCTTTATTATCCCTTATAGGTCAACCCTTCTAACGCCACTGCCAATACCCTCCCGTGGTATTTTTTTTCGTCCTACGGTCCGATATAACCGTGGCCAGCACAAAAAGAGAGAACATGCATGACTGGATGGGGACGGAAGGAGATAGATAGAAAGAGTTATATCGTGTACTGAAAAAAGGGGAAGAGAGAGATGTTGGGAGAAGTAGAACCGGATGACAGGATTTGAAGCCGAAAAAATATCAAGGATTTTAAGGATATCGCCAAGGAAGCGTGGGAAAAGTCCCGTCTTCTAAAGCTTCCGAGTACTGTCAGTTTGGATGGCTCTTGCTCTCCCATTATGAAATAAAACGATACGTAACCCTGCTTGAAGAAACCATCGAGTATGAGACAATGAATTTAGGGTAACAATGGGAGAAACTGCTGTCTCTGTTGTGCAATTGCCCATTAGGGTTTTAATTCAAGAAACGAAGATTTTTATAGGATATTATTTCACTTTGATCATGATTCCATTCCCCTTACGAATCGTACGTATGACTTGCCAAAAATATTTTCCACAGCACTCACCCGAGTGAGCGGGCGGATCTTATCTTTAGCAGCCGATAGTTCTGATGACGGAGATCTAGGTACGGGAACTGTATTCCCCGAGGGCCCGCGTTTGAATCCCGGCAGTGGTAAACAGTTTTCATTATTTTACCCGTTCCTACTTGAGTGACATGAGGTAAGTACTTATAGTGAACCAGGAGAAAGAGACTCTCCCTCCTCTCTCTCTCTCAGATAGAGCGTTAGACTGTGGACTCCTTGTGCCTTTTGATAAGAGCAGGATAATGCCCATGTTGGATATCTCCACCGTTTCCTCCACTCCTCAAATAAATTTCTAACTTCACCAAAATCCCACAGATCCAAAATTTTGCAGATTACCTTAGTTTTCGGTAGCCCTTCCTTGATAACTACTAATCTTTATGAAGGCATGAGAATAATCATAGGTACATGTGCACATTTAAGTACTGATATGAATATTAATCGAAGTTACTATTTTTATGTAAGGTTAAAGATAATCATAAGAGTCAATTAATAACAACATGAACACTTAACAGCTAACGGCGAAAAAACCTTAATCCTCAAAAATACGAAATGTTTGTCTCAATGACTTACTTCACAAGCAAGTTGGCCACAAGAGAATTCGCTCACATCCATCCGGTACGATTGAACTTTATTTTTTGAGTGATATGCAGTGCTTTACAAAAATAAAATTCTAATGTTTGATTTGCCGTAAGTAGGTCCTTAGGTGATATTGAAGGCTAATACTATTAACACTCCCATGATTGCCGATATAAATATGATCGCTGCTCATGAAAATATATTAAGTTGCTCTTTTCAATTCTTTGAGCCAAACTAAAATTCTTTTGCAAATAATCCGAAAATGTAAAATGCATCAATGTTTACCAAAAATACTTTCCAAAATGAGAGCTGGATTTGTTTTTTGGGTTTTCTTACCCTTCTTTGAAATAAAGACATTGCCGAGGGACAGAGCGAAAAAGATCTGCAAAAACTCGTTGTTTCTCACTATCTCACTTCCATTGATCCTTATTATTTACAACTTTCTAGTATATACGGTAAGTACCCGGGTGTACTTTTGAGTTAACCCCCCTGATTCCCTATTGATAATATTATTTTTAACATAGCTGTATATTCTCTGCATACTTTCGGGTGATCGTCCGCGTCCGTTGGACGATCACCCGAAAGTATGCAGAGAGCATCTAACCCACGCCGCGGAAACCTTCGATCAAATAGCTGTATATTTTTCATTTTTTATGCGTAAAAACTATTTAAATAGTTAAGCCCGTCCTCTTATGTTTTAAGTAGAATTCCTGTTGTTAGTTTCTACCCTCAGTTCCCCTGTGAGCTAATGACAAAATAGCTTAACAACTTCCCTTCAAAAAATTTAATCTACAACTCAATGTTTTCAACGCATATTGGAGACTAAAATAAAATAGTACGTTAAAAAGGCCATCTTAATCAGCGTGACATTTGATTCACTCCTAAAGGAGTGAATTCACTCATAATGCAGTCCCTCCTTACTTTTGACATACGCTTATCCCAAAATCATTAGATGCCGCTAAAAAATCAGCTAGCTGAAAGGGGCTCATATGGACATCAATTGGACATGAACACGCACGGCTGCCGTGTTCAATAGCAAAATATTTTAAACACAGGGGTACTACGCCGATATTTGTGTAACTAGGATTTTTAAAAATCAATTTATTTCCGTTGACTTCAAATATTTACTTTCTTACTACTGAAGTGCTATCCAATCAAAAGATTCAAGCCTTGAGCAGAATTTGAAAACAAACGCATAGCTCTCGAAAATTATTTCACTGGCGCAATTTCCACGTATGTGTCTTGATATTTTAACTTAAAGCATGTGAAACTTCAAGTTCCTTTGAGAGTAAACTTCTCAATAGCAGAAATTTAGATTATCAGCGCTGACAAAAATGAATAAGATGATGACACATAATCTCAACCACGAAGCAAATAGGGACAGAGTTATCAAACCTTCGCATGATAGGTATAATATATTTCATCGACAAGCAAAAAATGTTCTGAAATTTTAAACTTCACTGTCATCTCCTTCAACCCTTAAGCATCGTGTCCTACAAATAGGTAATATATGCATCCCTTTTACTCGGATTTTCAAAGCAGAAACCTTAGTCTCTACAGTCTTCCAGCGAGAAACGTAACTCTCCCTTCTTTTCATCCCCATCTCTCTCCCTCTCTCGCAGTTGCAGTTGCCCCACACTACATACATCCAACCACTACCACCATGGCACCTGAATACCTTGTCCCAAAAGTCTTCGCAACCATCTCAAACGCCGCAGCGCATGAGAGTGTTCTCTTTCCACCCACTTCTTACACCCTCTCCACCGGGAAAAAATGTATGCACGTCAAGAAATTGCCTTTCGTTCGAAAAACGAAATGACCTCGGAATTGGATTATAGAGAAACGTCGCTCGGTGAGGGTAGGCAGTGGGGGCTTCAAACGGACGGTGGGTGGATTGGGGGCCATTGGGGGAGTGGGAAGTGGTGTGGGAGTTTTTTTAAGAAACTAGGGATGGCGGCTTAAAAGTTTGAGAATGGGCAGGAAAGAGATGTTTGTGTGCTTTTGGAGGAGTTCAGTGGCCTTTGAGGAGATTGAGAGACAATGGTTTGGAGGACGAAAAAAAAGGAGTTGTTGTTCACGATGCCTAAAAGATGCATAATGCCTAAGCGGATCATGCGGCAACACGAGTAGAATTACGCAGAAGTTGTCAAGCTTGAACATCAATTGTTGCTTTACGAGTTGAAATGGACAAAAAAATATCATATTTCAAACAGAACCCGGCATAGGATAATAGGTCCAATTTAGTTTATGCGCTGAAGAGAGAGAAACTGCTCTGGGTTCAGATTCAAGAATACATACATTACACGCTTATTGCAAAAGGCGCATGTGAACTCATAGTCGTTAAATGACACACTGTTCATTATTATTTACAAGGAGAACTAATTAATCTGTAAGTTGCAGCACAGTTTAGGAAGCTTTCGTTCTTCAGGTCAAGCCTGGTGACATTTCGGGCAAGCGCCAATGATACATAATGATACCCTCAAAGGAAGGGTTAAAACGAATTTGAAAAGGAGATAATGCTCCTGGTGTTGAAAACATGTTTTTCACCCTGCAATGATGAATAATACCTGATCTATTAAAATTCTTTCACCAATCAGTTTGAGTAACTCACCTACTCTTAACTTTTTGGCCATCAATATTTTATTCCAAGTTTTCTTGTCATACTGTCAGTATGGTTCTTTAATAACTAGACGTAACGTAATGTTGATGAAGATGTGTTTTTCTAATGCTGCCAAAGGTTTAAATGAGCTGGAAATCGTTTTTACAAACAAATAATTACACATTCTAACTGCAGTTTAAAATATCCTACTATATACTTAATAGCAATGTTAAAATTATAGAACAGTGAATTCCGAAAAGGGCTCGTCTCGAATTTTTAACATTTTCTGAAGACAAGGAAATTAATTAATTTCAAAACATTTGAAGTAATAGCGCATTTTTTTCTACAATTCCTTACTATTGTGCCACATCATAACGTACTGAATTTTTCCATTCACAAGAAGGCGTATGCTTGTGCATGAAAAAAAAAGGAAAAGTCAATTTTCAAGTCTTTACTTGAGGAGCCATTTAAAAAATTCGTGATACAATTAGTGCTCGAGGAATAATTTACTCTTCCGTTCCCTATGCAATTTTCTCTGGACATTTCAACACGTGTCCATAACGTAATAAAGGATAAGCCCCTTTTATAGCATGCAGGCTAGACAGGAAATATTCGCAAACTCAGCGGTAGCCAATATGCCGCATAGCTCCCAGAAACCTTAGAAAGTGACCAAATTCGTCCAAGCATACTTCACAAGATAATACGGCTCTGAGAGGGAAAAGCGAAGTACGCAATAAGGCTGCTGACGTTGTCCTCCGACTTAAGATTCATCCTATTTCCTTCATCCACTTCCTTGCAGGATCCTCCTTCGCACATGCAGCGCAGCCGCAGTCGCTGCGGCCAATTCCGCGTTATCCCTAAGACCCACTCGCTCCATTCCCTCTGCCCTTCCCTCTCATTCCCACTCCTCTTTTCCGCCCTCATCCCTAACACCGACGGCCCTTCCTAATATCCTCCTTCCCCCCTCCCGCCACCTCTTCTCCTCCCCCACGTTAAACCCAACGCTCCTTACGCGCTCCTCCCCCATATCCCGCTCGCCAAACCAACCAGCGCCTCATCCTATACTTTACCTCCAACCTCCCTCCCCTCTCAATGTGCGGAGACTATTCCCACCCTCTTTCCTCTTTCCCCCCTCCCGACGTTCGCCCCGGTGCCTGAAACTCGGCCACCTGGGACACGCGCTCTGCGGGATTAAGGGAGCGAAAATAATCAAGAAGCGGTGGGGAAGAGGGGGGGGGCGGAGGGTTGTGTGGAGCGGAAAGGGAGGTGGGTGGAGGACGGTCGGAGAGGATAAGGAGGGGTTAAGGCGGGCAGGGATGAGCGTGGCGATGGGGATAAAGAACGGTCCAAGACGTCGAGGGAGCCTGGGGACACCGGGAGCGAGCTGGTGGGTGGGTGTGAGTAGGCACCTACTTGAGACGCAATATAAGTAGATGAGGGTACTTTTATGCAGAGAATGGAATTTGATAGAAAAGTGAGAAAATTGGTTACTCTTGAAACGCATACATGTAAATGTAAAATCGCAATCAATCCACAAATTCAATTTTTCAAATTCTTGAAATTCCATTGTGTACCACCTAAAACTGGTCGCACCAACAACAGCTTTCTTCAAGGAGAAAGTTTTTGTTGTGATTGAATTTAATTTTCAGAGGATTATATAAGTATATTTTGCATTTAAGATGCACGTTTATTGTAGTATTACACGTAATGAAAGCTTCCATGGCATAAATAATGATACTTCTATGGTTCATCTAATAAAGTATATTATTTATGAAGGATCTCAGTTTTTCCCGGCGAATAGACTGGAAGAAGAGTTTTCGGGTTTCCAACCGGGTCCAATTGTTTTTAGGCACTAATTTTTCGAAGGCTCGAAAACGATGGCGGACTTAGCTTTCGAAACGTTGGTGCCTAAAAACACTTGGACCCGGTTGGAAACCCGAGAACTCTTCTTCCACTATATTATTCATATTAAGAAAAGGCAAAATATATTCAAAAAGAAATGCCATCATAGAATTGCAGACTTTAGAGCTACTCTAGCACAATGAGAAACGCATTGCACAAAGGAAAAGAAATTATGGGAAAGTCATCAGAAATCACAGTTCATTAATAAGGGTTTGATCACAGTACCTACCATATTCTTACATTTAGTAGTGTAAAATGTAAATATTCAACACATTTAAGTGTATATTCAGGGAAAGTACTCATCCTGAGGAATATAAATACATATATATTTCTTCATTCCGCTCTCCTCATATCAGCCATCGGAACCCATTAAACTACAAAATAAATAAATAAATATATATATATATATATATCATCACAAAAAAATTACTTTCACATTGAATCTGTTTTTATGTACTAACAAGTACTAAGTGGCTAACAAGTACTAAGTAAGTGGCTAACAAGTACTAAGCCAGTTAACTTCATGCCCACTGATATAATTCACTAATTTCAGGTAAACTTGCATGGGAGAAACTTTCTGAATATCAACCAATCAAACTCCCGCGTAGAGCAACAATTACGAGAAGAAAAACATTTTTAAAATAAATAAGAAAGAACCTCTTAGGTTCCTATTGATATTTTGGAAGGTTGGCTAAAAGCAATACCTCTAGTATTAACTGGACTTGGAGAAAGAAAATTGGCTTGAAAAGCTCCGCGGGTAGTACCAGAGGGCGAGAGACTCGCTGCGAGGGCAATAGGAACGGTTAAAAGGACCCGGAGAAGTTAGTGGAGTTCAGGGTGAAGTAAGAGAGGAATAGCCAAAGAGAATCCAAGTAGAATAACTCACGCACGGAGTGGGAAGAGGTTTAAAGTAAGGTGGTCAGACTGGAGATATAGGGCCGGTGGGTTTTTGGGGAAAGACGGGAGGAAGGAGAGAGAGCGAATAAAGTTTATGGGGTAGAATTTGCGTGGACAAAGAGGAAAGGAAAAGGAGAAAGATAAAAGTGAGAGTAAGGAGGGACGCGACCGGTGGGAAGGAAGAGGGTCTGCGGAGAAAGAACCAACCAACCAACTCCCCTGCCTACGATATATCTTCCTTCCTCCACCTCCTTTCCGACCACCCCAAGCCAGTGCACCACCCGAACCGCCACCCCAACTCGCAAGATCTTTCCACCCCCACCCGCCGTCTTACCCTCCCCCACCAACTCCTAACCTTCCTTCTCTCTCTCTTTCCTTCGAAACACACCGCAAACTTTACTCTCTTGCCTCCCTCCCCCCCTCAGATCCTCCTCCCAACACATCTCCCACCCCCAGCCCCTCCCTCCAACCCTCCCAATCCCAACCTCCCGTATCCCGGAGACCCTCAGCACTTCCCCATTGGTCAATAACATGGTCGTCCATTCCCGAAACTCTTCTCTCCCAGCCGCCACCCTCCTCGGAATTCCCGCTTTCACCCCCACCCCCCACCCCCCCCCGCACCCTCCACAGGCCGCCCACACCTCTCCCCCCCACTGCGTCCGTCCCTACTAACATTCACCCACAACCCATCGCCATTACCCCACCCACGCATCCCATCACTCTCCTTTCGCGAGAGCGGACTCTTCCTGCGTGGCCCGGACCCTCCCCCAACCACCACTGCCCTATCTCACCCCCTCACGGCAGCATTCCCCAAATATTCCCCCACCGCCAACCTCCCTCCCCCACCCTCACTTCCATTAAACCAAACGACCGGTCCCCGCGCCTCACCCCCGCTCCCTCTCCCTCCCCATCCCCCTTCACGGCAGACCCACACTTGCCTTCCTCCTCCCTCTACCCCAAACCACCCCTCCTTCCTTTCCCCTCCATCCCACGGCTTCTTCTTGCTAGGCTCCCTCCCGAGTCTTCTTATATATATTTATGCGGCCAGTCCGGAGCAGATCCCTCTTTCTCTCTTTTTCTTTTTTACCTTCATCCTCCTAAATCCTCATTCCCTCTCTTTTTCTCCCTTCCTTTCCCTCCTCACTCCTCCCATGCTCTCCCCGCCTCTCTGCATTACTCCCTTTCTAACCAGAGTTAAAGCCTTGTGGCGTATTTCATCCAATATACCTGCCTTAAAATTACAAATCACCTATTGCATTGGTTTATCGTGGAAATATTTTACGTTTGCTTTTTTGAACATAAATACCAAAGCTGTATTGAACCAGCCGATTTTCCGCGTCCCTCAGCACAGTAGGAATCATTACGTAAATAATCCTATAATCAATAATGCGATTGATATGAAAATTCTTCCGATTGCTTTGTTATTGTGGAAGAAATTTATTGGAAACATTTTCTAGCGCATAACTTAAAAATTACTGAGATGAAGGCATTCTTTGGCAAATATTGTTTCTTGCTCCTTTCAAATCAATATCCAATCATGGGGAAGCCCATATTTACATCCAAATATTGGAATCCAGCGTTTAATTTGGCGGTACTATATTAAATCCTGTCAGAAAAAAATTACAAAAACGGAATTGATACTAATGAAAAACCAAGAGATTACAAGCTATAACGCCTCCGCTGCGTGCATATGCTACTGAACGAGGTAATTAAGGTAACTAAATGACAGATGTAAGGTGTAACGAAGTTTTTCTATTTCAAATGATCTCGGAAAAATCCAGTGGCTCGTAATTACTACCAATTATGCGTTGTCAGTTGAGGCTTTATTCCATAAAATTACTAAGTAAATAAATTCATTCGACCGTTTAAGTATTTTTTATTCCATATCCTTTTACCGTCAGCACAATTTTAGTTGAATGTGTTGGCAATAACTGAGCAATTAGTACAACATCATTGATAAATATGGGATATGGCAGAAATTTCATAAATATCCTATGATTATAGTCTTGCAATATAATTCCCTTAGAAATTGGATATGATGCATCAAAAAAGCATCATAAGCATATAATGAGCCAGAAAAGTAGACTTTGACATCTAAGTATTTCCGCCAGTAATGTGACTCCAGAATATAATGCATAACAGGCTCGCCATATTAGTTAGAGAAAAGACTTTCGGTTGCATTTCATTATTTGTGAACAACTTTTACGCCATTCTCTTTGACCTTCTTGGAGTATGATTGTTCGTTACAAAATAGGGGCACCGTTTTCACATGGGTAGTATTTATAAAAGCATAGGTCCCAAAATAAATGTAATCTCCTCCTTCTGAAGTACGCTTTTTATTGAAGCGTTACCATGAAACAAGAGATAACATAAAAATGATGAATGATTCAGTGTAAGAGACCTCTACTATTATTTCCGAAATACTAGATTTATCACATTTGTATTTATAAGCTATTTTTGTGAATATTATATTAATTAACATTGAGAGAACTTATGCTCTGTCCGACAGTGCTATAATATTATCATTTACCGTATGTTTTCCTTTAAATCTCAATCATGATATGCACTTTGTTTGTGACTGGCTTGAAGAACCAAAGACACAAAAAGCAAGGCGAAATAATGTATTAGTTTATTCCAAATTTTATAGAAATTCATACGACGTTTCAGAGAAAACCCTCTTGAAGAAAATAGAAGGGTCAAAGTTTGCAAGAATTAGAGAACTACCTGAGTGTTCAAAGAGTGACTCGTCGTGAAGGTGAGAATTCAGAAGGCAGAAGAAAGAGAGAAAAAGATTGTGTCCAATCTTCGCCCACTCGCCCGGCAGCCATTAAGACCCTCGGGAGGTGAGTAAAGGAGGAGGCGGAGAGGGTGGGGGACGTGAGGGTCCATGGATGGAGGGGAGGACAAAGCCGGAAGAATAAGCGCGAAGAAGGAGGGGATTGAAGCTGCGGAGGAAGGGGAGGTAGTTCGACAATGGTCCGTCAACGCTCCCATTCTTGCGAGAGATGTTGCTCCCATGGATCCCAAGGGAGACGAGGGTAGTGTTAAGGGTGTAAAGGGTGGGGTGACGGGAGGAGCAGTGAAGAGAGGGCAAAGAAAGGGAATAAAGTTGAGAGGAGGGGAGATGCGGGCAGGGAATGGATGTTAGGTAAGAAATCTCGCAAATGGGGATTAAGCACTCTTTCCAGGTGGTGTCAAATGCTTTTCCTGGACGATGGCCCCAATTAATTAAGGAAAACCACTCTTGCAGGTGGGCGCTTTCGCGCTATGGAAATGAAACGAACTTCAAATGTTAGTAATCTCGAAGGAAAAAATACAGAATGACAACGGTGTTGAATATTGACGTGGTTCTTACCCTACAATTTAATTGCCGCACAGATTTCGAGATTTTATTTTATTAATGTGATCATGTTTCGTCCACATCTTTCGCGGCCAATTTCCCAAAAATAGTTTTTTTTCAGTAATTTAGCCTCGGGTATGAGGTCATTTGATCACTATAATCCGGTAAATAGGCACTGTGATGCACTGTCAACAAAATTAGTGCCGTTTAACGTCCGGGAGATCTTCTTCCTTAGGGTCGAAATTTTGTCTCAATCACTTCATTTTATTGATCTCTCCGCAAGCAGCATGAGGCCGGCCGTGGTGGCCAGTTCGGTAAAATAAGTGCTGGCCTGGGAACCTAGAGTTCACGGGTTCGAATCTCTCCCGAGTTTTGGATGTTGTATTTGTACCAGGATTGTTGACAGGTGGGATGATGAGGTATAACTTAAGCCGTTGGATCAGCTTTAAAAACAAATCTACTATATGCTACGATATCCACTGAGTAACGTGCGTGCAGTGAATGTTGGAAAAAGGGAATCCACAGTATAATTAGTAGACACCGTCTTTTTGAACGCAAGTGGCATATACCACTGGTAATATGACGTTCTACTATCTATGTATTACTGAGTCAGTTATGACCAAGACTACTACTACTAGTACGAAACATACACCTATATTGTGGAGCATAGGGCTCCACAAATTCCTCCTCAGGTTCTCAGAGTAAAGGCAACAATTTAGAGGAAGAGTAAATACCATAATTACAATGTGTATATTTGAAAAAGGAAATAATTAAACCATTATCCGGAAAATCCTTGGATGGAAAATTGCTAGCCTATCAACCGATTTAGACCTTGTCGATGACCGAGAAATGAAAGATTGAGATGTACCTAGGAGTTACAAAAAACGGAAGCCGTGAGGGTGGGGGACGCAAGTGGCTGGATGGATGGTGACAAGGGAAGAGAAAGATGGAGAAGTGTGCGGGAGATTGGCAATGAAGTGTGGAAACAAATGAAGAGGGAGTGAGCGATAGAGGAGAGGAGAAATTCCATTCAGTAAGGTGAGAAGGGGGAAGGTGCACGGGGATGGGCAGGGGACTGAAGCGGCTAAGGGAAAGCAGGGAGCAGAAAGGGATATAAATGGAAGCCATGAAAGACGGTTATGGAGGAGGTATAGCATACTGTCCCCACCCCCTCTGACGCCTCCTCCCTCCTACGTCGCCATATATCGTTCGCCCCTCTCCGTTGCAGTTTCGTCACAATTTCTAAGTGGGCGAGTGGTGGGGGAGGATGAGGGCGGGGAGATGAAGGAACCGTACGGGGGGTTTAAGCCTGGGGGGTGTAGGGAGCATGGTAGACCTAAGGGTTGAAGGCGAAGAGGAAAAATGCAAGGGGGGCATGAGGAGTTGCAGGAGTGAGGAATGGTATGGAGATGCACTTGACAAAGTAAATTAAGTGGAGGAAGAGTGGCAGGGGACGTTGTGGTGCCAGAGGGTGCGAGAGGTGCAAGAAGGAAAGATTGGAAGAGTAGAAGAGGGTAGCTACCAACGATGGAAGGTTGCTGAGAGAGGGACCAGTATATGCATGAGGAGACATTCGAAACTTTTCTCGTCTCCCGTGTAGGACTCCCAAAAATCGAGGCACTGAGGCATATATGGGGTGTGAAAAAGGCGACTATATTACGTGGCTTTCGATGAAAATGCTACTTTCGTTCACACTGCATTGATTTACCTTAACAGGTTTTGTTCCCTCTTTTAGTAATAGTAACTGGGTTTATGGGAATAGTTCTCCAGCAGCACATTGCATCTTACGCCAACGACCGTAAAATGATATCAATGCAAATTGTATATTGAGGATTCATTCTAATTCATACACGACCGCCAAATAAAATGCGGAACCCAATCGTGTCAGCATTATCTGATTCCTTATTCTGTGAGGTATCATGAGTGGCAAGTGAACTGTAACTTCTTGTGCGCCACGGTGCTGATGGTGTTGATTGAAAGGGCAAGTTGAAGGAGGTACCGCACCTGTCAAATCACATCTTCCATAACTCAAATTTTACACTGGATCTGGCTAATGCATAATAGGTATTTGAAGTAGGCATACGAGGTTAATACATTTTGTTACGCATAGAACGCACTTCATACCAATTGAATTTCTCAAAGCCTCAATCACAAATTGTAATATCGGTCAGTAAAGCTGTGCTCCAACCCAGAAGGTTGGCCTAATTAGAGGGTAGAACTCGCCAAATACTAACTCCAACGGCGTGTGTACATCATACGTCAAGGCAGGGGAGGCAGCTTATTTTCCTGTGCCACCTGCTGTTTCCGGAAAGATATGGTACCCAGAAAATAAAAAATCCTTGTTACGATTGTATATATCCATAGGTTTTTCCCAGATTCTAGTACTGAATCTTCAGTCAGTAGCTCAACCCACTAGACTACCAAGCTGTCAGGGATATCGGTAGAAATAAATAATTCCAAGTAAGGCGGGGCCCAATTTTTAAAATCTACTAAGAAGTAGGACTGTGTGCAGATTTTGCGATATTATAGCAGTATTTATGAGTTTAGTTTCCATCAAAACGACCATGAAAAGCTCGTAATTCATTGGAGTTACTTTCCATTTCATTATACGCAGATTAAAAAACAATAAAGGTATTTGGATATGAAGTCAAACTCTATCCACCACTAAAGGGTGAAACTGCAGGCTTAAACTGAAGAACAATAAGCATGATTCCAGAATACCGTACTCATTAGGAGACGGAGAAAAATTCTATCCATGATGAAGCTGTAACAATAACGATTGAATTCTGTAGCATGAACAACCTATCTCGTGCACCTATCTTCTCGTTGTCCGCCCACTTCGGAAACTACTGCCCCTCGCGTCCTCTTCCGCAGACACGAACGAATTCACATCGGTAACAAACAAATCGTCCTTTTTTTATTCCCCTCCCAAACGCCCCCAGGGTCTGTTCTATACTTCATGTGTCATCTCCATTCTTCGCGAGTTCTCCACTCTCTGCTGGAGGCGCTCTTCGCTACCGCTCATCCTTTCCGTCACCCTCCCAAGCTTGACCCCCGCTCAAGGAGACCTTCTCCTCAGGCCTACAGGCCTTCACCTAATAGTTGTTCTTACGCTCAATCGGATTGCACGAAATGATCCGAAACCTATAATGGGTCGTTCACTATTCATCCAATAAAAAGAATTTCTGCGTGTAAGACTAAGCTAAAACATCTTGTATTTTAATAATACAAGATTAATAATAGTACCTAATACAGGAAACATATTGAACGACAAGTTAAATGGTGACCAAATAAGTGCTCTCGCATTTATAATCAATTATTTCAATTATTCTGAATTAAAATGGTTGAAAGAGTGAATGCCGGAAATGAATTTTCCGTCACCTCGATTTAATCTTCGTAAACAGAATTCCTAAGAAGTCGTAAACGGTAATCAGCATATTAAGCATATTAATTATATGATGAAAAAAAAAAGTTCTCAAAAATAGGTAAATGTTTTGAGCCTATTAAATGTTTTTGCATAATTTGGAGGGTAGGTACTATATTTGTTATATAATATGCAATTCAAGTGATTTCAGAGCGCTGCCCGCTTATCCTGCAGAAAAATTCTTTTCTGTGTGTGTCGTACCACGGATGTTTGAATCATAAAAATAAAACTAGAGTGACAGTAATACAGAGAGGATAAAAATATCATTGTTTGTGTAAAAAATGGAATAGTAAGTAGACTTTTCCTTAGATGTTTGGCAATAACTGTATTATAAGGCTTGCGCAGGGTCTATTCAATAAGGTGACAGTTCAAAATAATAGGCTCTGTTGCATGTGAAGCCACCATGTGTCTCTTGAAATAGGTAAAGCACTCACTATCCATACTTTTGTTTATTCATCCATTTACATGCTTGGATGGAATCCCTCGCTGAAACACAGCATTTAGTTGCCTTTCTGGGTACTAAATATAGATTTGAATGCACAGGTAGACATAAAATAAAAAAATCATTGGACAAGTGGACAGGAATAACGGCAAAGGAAGGTTTCGTGCATTGGAGTTCAGTGGAGAATTATGTCAAACCAATTCCAAGATTGCTGACTAAAGATGATGATGTAGATACAAAGCGAAAAATTATTGACTAACGGACTATTTTCGGATATCAGCACCTGAATATAAGCTGTGGGCTTTTAGCGTTACCAACCATTGGCACAATCCGGCAAAAACGTAATAAAGGGGTGAGGCTTATAAAAATATTTATAAATTACAATCCGATTGAGCGAGATAAGGGAAATGAGTACCTCACTCATATATAGCCACTCTTCGCAAAATGACATGAAGTGCACATTCTCACAATACTGATACCTAGTGTATACATAAGGGGTGTATCGAGAGTGCTCTTGTGTTATATATACACCTATCCGTATAAACATGATATTATTACATTTTATGCACATGTGGATTACTCCGCACGTGGCCTCGAAGAAGAGTATATGGCCGAGAAGGGATCAAAGTGTACGGAGGACAAAACTGATCCCTGCGCCTATTGCTTATTCAACCGTGATTTCGGGGCTTGTACTCCTCCCCGTGATCTCCCTCCGAAGAATTCCTTTCAGAATTCAAAGCTCCTTCCCCCGCCCTCGCCCCTCTCCCCGTCTCCTCTCCTCCTCCTTCCTCAATCCTCCGCGTCCCTCACCTATGACACCCCCCTTTCCCAATCCCAACGCTCACGCTTCAATCTTCATCTTCCGGAATGAGTCGATCATCTTTCTACCGAAAGTAAACTTTTTTATCTCCGTAATTCCTTCCAGTTTCTGTGTCTCAATCTCTGCCTCGAATTCTCGCTCGAGCGGGTCTCCAAATATGTTTTTTCTACGCTCTCCTTCCCTTGCGTCCGATGTACCTCTCTACGTCCCGCTTCATCACAGGTCACTAGGATTCGTTTGAATATGAACTATTCCTTATCTATGCATCATACGTTACCTATGATGGTTGATTGGCAACTTTTTATTCAACTTCAGAGAAATACATAATCAAGAAAATCAACACTGATTCAAACACCCTTAGCGTACGTTACACTTAAAAAACCATTGCCATTTAAAAACATAAATGTACGATCATCATAAATCAAATGTAAATACAAGAATAAAAATGCCTACTTCATCAAAACCGGTCCTCCCAACCATCAAAAATAGCTTATTCTTTTCCATGCAACGACCAACTTATTGAAAGTTACTGTTGACCGTAAACGTTCAGCGATATCATATGCATGGTACAAGATCAAATCTTGATTCTGGCAATCAGTTTCATGGTCATATCCAAAATACTGCCATACTATAAATTGACTTTTATTTTAAATAAGAATTCATGCAGGAAAATATCTCAATAACAGTAATGTTGTAACAATGAAAATATTTTTACAGATACGGTGCAACCCGAGACGATGATGTCTTATCATAAAAGCAGTGCCGCACGTGAAAGTCCTTTAACTTTTGATTGAATAAGAGATATTTGAAAATTTTTAACAAATGAACCCTTATGGTAGTAAGTAATATAACATAATGTCCTGGCATAAATGCATACCTGGACTTGGCTTACTCCTTTCTACACGACCCTGCGTTGGCTTGAAGGGTATTGTGTGGATGTAGATGAAAATAGAAACACAATACTAATTCATAACTCTCATTACAGTGACAAACTTTGTATCCCAAAAAAAGGTTATTTGTCTCCCCAAAAGGTTAGGAAAAATGAAGAACGCGTAAATTTTAAAAGCATGTTGGAGAAAAACAACTTATTGGAAAACCTTTTATAAAGCCATTGCAGGAGGCTTTTTTCCCGTCAGCTCACCAAACCATCCCTTACGCTTCCCCGGGTGTCTCCACCGTCTACCACTCCCTTATATCAAAGAGCGCATTTCCTAACTCCTCCTCAATGCCGTACCCTTCGTATTTCTCTCTCACAACCTTCCCCAGTCTCTTTGGCCAGAACTCTCCTCCCTCCCCCGAAAACTGAAGTCCACCCACCAGAAACCCTAGCCAAACAGAAGGACGCCGCAAAGCGCTGTTTCTGTGCTGTCCCCCCCAAACCCCTGCCACCTTACAGTCGATTCTCCCTAGTTCAATTTTAAATTTATAGGCGTCCCCCTCAAAAACTCCCCCTAGCTATTTTTTTCCGCCCTCTTCCGCCATGGCCGTCTCGCCTCCGCTCCCCTTCCTCTCGACCCCCCTCCTCCCACAGCGTCACCCCTCGAGCTCCCCGCCCCTAAACCCTAACCCTCACCCCCCATATGCCCGACCACGTACATGTGCGAGAGGAGGGCCAGGGGGAACGCGAACGGGAAGGGCCAAGGGCTCGTGGGTAGCATAGCGGATCGGGAACGAGGGTAAAGGACATTTTCGGCATCCCGGGCGAGGCCAGGTATTACGTGATCCCGACGTATTTGGCTCGTTAGCCGTTCCGGACGCTCCGAGGCAATGTTTTGTTTTTTTTCTCTCGTCGCTGGCAATGCGGATCATCACGGCGGAGCAAGGGAAAATCTGCACGGGCACGAACTGCGAATTTTTCCCTCCCGCTCGTCCTCTTTTTTTTATTCGAGCGACTCGGCACGCTCCCTAAAGAAATTTTCGGGGTGGGGAGAGGATACGTTTTTTGGACCCGGGGATTCGGTAGTGGGTGGACGATGGATATGGGGGAGGGAGGACCGAGGGGTGGATGTGGCAGCCAGCCCCGAGGGAAGTCGGATCCAGGGTCGTCCAAGGCCCCCGGGAGGAGGGACAGATACGAAAATGGGGACCGTGAGGAGGAAGAGGAGGGAAAGAGAGAGAGCGAGAGATAGGGACGATATCGGTCCAGTGTCCCACTCCCTCCGAAGTGGACTCGTTCCCGTGGATACTCCGAGGCAATCAACTCCGGGGGAATAAAAAATGAATGAGTCACTGCTAGGGATCTTTCGGGATCTAAAAAGTTGAGCGTGTGCATTTTTTATCGGACAAGCCATTTTAAAAGGGATCCACCGAACCTTTTCATCGAGCGACCGATGGGACAGCGCTATCGGGGAGGGAAGAGCACAGCATCCCCGAAAGCATTCCTCAGATAATTTTAAAGGGTCTTATTCATTCAGCCCAAACGCACAGTAGAAGCAAACTTGGACCAATCCGTATTTTCTCAATACCCTAGTAACCATAGAATGAATCCAACAAAAACAAGCATCAATACCAATGCACAACCCTATGCGGGCAAGTATTCACGAACAAAAAACAGACGGAGGGAAAATTCAAATTGTTTAGTTTTTCAGATAATGCTGGTTGTTTTCCGCATTAGATAAAATCCTCTCTAATATAAAACCAAATTAGTAGGTGCCTATTTATATCTAACTTACATATAGAACTTGATGAGAAATGAAACTGTTCCATGATTCTTACTGGGCCTATGGAGATATAGTTCATGCTGTTTTAAACGGTCCATTAAACGCTTGAGTAGACTAAACTTTCTTGCATTTTAATTCTCTTTAACGTTCATCGATTTTGGTGTCATACTTTTATTGGCAATATTTAGTGGCCAAAGTTCCGTCAGACCCTTCTGTCTATCAGTAATTCCCGCCTTTCTTCTTTCGCATACCATTTTTCGTAAATCGTCTTTGTTAGAGATGCAAAGTGGCCATTAAATTTTTTTTGAATCCTCTCAGTCGCTTTCTGTAATTATCGTCACCCTTTTTCCAAATATCCAGAAAAAACATACCACAAAATAAACTTTCACAACTGAGTTAGTCATTTCAAATACACGTAAAAATACATGTCAAGTATTTACCTAGGTACTTTAATAAAATTATTTTCTTTTCTTCTTAATTTTTTCTTTTTTGCTGCCCACACTTTTCTTGCATGTAAGCATGCTAGCAACTCCTTATGTTGCGTTCTAAAATTGTTTAGCAGCATCTATCTATTTTTGTACCAACTCTACTGATTTAGTTTACATTTATACCTATTCATTTTCTGATCTCATCCATTTTTCCGGATTGCATAAAATCTAAAAACGGTCTTCTTTTTCTTCACAAGATCTTGTTCGTAAACTTCTGCAGAGTCCGCGGTTCAAGTGTAGTCCATGTTCACAAAGTGGTCTTACATTCACATTCCACACGGTAACCGTCACACCACCACAGGGGTGAAAGGTGAGGGGTACTTCCGCATGGACATGTACTACCATAATACGAATACAACTACATCACGAATTTCATTGTTAAGTTCGATTGATTCACCTAAGAGATAAATCAGCTTCACATGCTAGTTTCAAATCATCCTCTCCTCACCCAGGTCAGGCGCTGCTTTATCTCGTGTTGTTTTCAATACTATTTGACATACCTCGTTCGATATTTGAAAAAATAGCTCTTTATTCACACAAGTTAACAGCACCTTTGCATACCTTCTGCTGTAAATATCGTATCAAATACGATTTAGTGATAAACGCTTGAATAAATTCATGTTCCTTCGTAATTGTGTTTCTTAAAGGCAGTTTTCTAGCAACCTAATCAGGTAATGTAGCATTTCATAGTGCTCATCTATACCTATCGATGTCCAAATTTGTGTAAAATATTTTTCTCAGCAAATTTGCATTTCTGTTTTTTATTCAAATCACCAAAAAACATCTTGACTCTTCATGTAAATTCTCGCAATATAACAAAATTTTGTTTTGTCACTCTTAATTTAAAGCAATTAACAAACATCAAAGCGCAATTTACTTGTTTTCATAGTAGTTAATCTTTATTACGATCGCAACTCAGCAATATTCAATTCTCAACAACAATAAATGACAAATAACTGTACAAAAAAAAAAGATTATGATTCACAATGCTATGCGAAGATGACGAAACACTAAGCTTGATCGTGAGGAGAATCACAGAGTTACAAATGCAATGTTTAGGCGGAACCTCACTTGTCAGGACCCACCAATGTTTATGGAGTTATTCACGAGGGTGCCTTTTTGTAATTAGCAACGTGAATTCAGAATACGAACTTCATTAGCATGAAGGTCGTGGAGAGAAAGATTCGAGAAAACCCGGGACAATGTTCGCCGTCTGGTTTCAAAATGAACGAGTTTCGTCCCTCAGTTCGGAAAGGATTACGAATATTGACTGCAGAAAAATAGCTGGTGGCACGAATGTGATCTAAAGGCACCTAGTTTTTAGCAGAAGAATTGACCTTTATTTCATCACATTCAGCAAATTTTCTCATTTTGTAAAAAATGTTGATGCTCGAGATCCAAGGAACGTTATTGCATGTGAATGGTACATGAAATGTTCCGAGTGAAGCCAACAAGGAATTCCTGATGTTCGGCTACTTTCTCGACATCCCTGGAACAATGCAGACTCATGTGAATATTTTTCCTGCTCCTTAAAGCACACTTTCAACTCACATTCGGCACCGAGGATCGGAAGTAGCAAGGAAAAATTTCGAACGACCGCTGGTGTAATACAGGCCGAATAAAGAAGGGGACGCGTGCTCTTTCAGCCCTTATTATATTCTCTCCGCTCCTCCATGTTGACCGCTAGGGGAAGGGGGATTGGGAAGCCGGCGCAGGCGGAGAGGGCGAAGTTAGGGGGAGGGGAAGGGGGAGAGAGAGAGAGAGAGCGTGCATCTGATTGTGAGAGTAGCCGATGCTCGGGCAACGGCTGCAGAGGGAGGGTGAGCGGGGGAGGGCCGGCCGACGCCGACCAGTAGGGTCAGCCGGCTGGCCATTCAAAATGGACGATAGCCAGTGGACGAAAGAAAATGGCGCTCAGCGGACCTGGAGATCAGCCGCGAAGGACGAAACATGCCAGGTGCCAGGCGTTTACGAGTTGGCGAAAGCTCATTTGAAACCTTCGGCGATTTTTTGACTAAAGTGCGAACCGGAATATATCAATTCTCAGAATGAAAAATGAATGAATGCTGAGATGCGTCTGCATATTCTCAAATTATGAAAAAAACGAGCAGTCAAAGGTAATGTAAAACAAGTTCATCGAACCATTCAATTTCTCTAATGGCGTCTTAAGTAGCACTACGCCTGACCCAACTGGTAATGAATTCAGCGAGAAAGTGGGGCCGCTAGATGAAAGGGAAATGGTACGCCGAGATAGAAAGACAAACGAATGAGTACCTACTCGTCACCGTAGTGTATGAACAAAAATAGTTTGACATATTATAAGGAAGCATAAATACGACGTACAACAAAAAAGGCAAATGAGTGCATATTTGCCATGGTAGAAAATTTACGCAAGAAATAATACGTGCAATTTTCCATAAAATATTATGGAAAATTACACGTGTTATTTATTCACTTTTTACCCTCAAATTTGCAAAGAATCTTCAGATTTTATACGTTAAGAAGTAGGTGGAACTGTTAAGACAAATTGGATTTTAAATAAAGAATATTGTGCATTCAAAAAGTTCATCGAAGGTACCCTTCATTGGTAGTATAATAATTATAGACCTGTACAAAAATATCAATCTACTGTACGTAAAGCTGGACTAATACAAAGCCATCTGTTCAATATCGAGTCCGGCAAGTCTTTTTCTTGGCGCGTTGTCACCTACCGCATTTGCTTAGATTTTATTGGAAAGAAAATTACATTTTTTCCTATATCCATAACTAGCTTTTATTGCTATGAAAGGTGGCTGCAGTAAGCCAAAACGTAGTAAATTAAAAGGTTTGCTTATCACCTAAAAGGTTGTAAAATGCCAAAGAATTAGTGTGTGAAATGCATACGCTAGTAGGTATACCTTGCGCATCAAGGACTCCAGTCTCACCACAAACTTAGTCATTTGGTCAGTAAGTATAAATGGTATAGATATAGATCTTACATAAATCTGCGGGAAACCTAAGGTTTATGTGATTCTCTCTGTAGCCTCTACAGATTCTGAGCTCCCTGTGCCTGAGCTCCCTCACTTCCTTGCTCATTCATAAAGGTTGATAAGGTACTAAGTCTTCGAAAATAAATTAATTATTATCACAATGAGGAAAGTAAATGGAAGCATAGGTATATAGGTAGGATCTTAGCAATTGTTCGTAATTCCTGTGTTTATATTCTTTGGATCAAAAGTTAATCGACTATTTAATTCATCAATCTATGCAGAAATGAATGTCAGTGTAGGTACATTGTGCCATGCTTTTCCTCAATGCAGAAAAAATGTAGTAATGTGATAAAAAAACAGGCAATACTTTGTTTAGATAAGCCCATTGATGAGTTCTGACTATCTATGGATGAAAGCGTCTCATCGTTTAGGTGAATGGCTATTCTCTCACAAATTGTGTGACAAAATGCGTTTTCCGGCCTCCTTTTCAGGTAGGTAACTCATCAAAGGCCACTCGAAGTGGTCTAGGACGCCCGGAAGTAATGGAGGCGACGAATACTTCCGACCAAATCAATTGAAATAAGTCCTCTCGTGCGAACCCGCATTTTTCAGCAGTCCACTTGGAAAATAATGGCCATACGTTCGAGTCAACTCCGATTCATCTACTGGGAGTTAGAAAGCGCAAATGGAGTCGGCTCACAATGAATGGGCAGCGTTACACAAGTGTTCCGAAAGTGGAGTTCGCAGAGTGCGTTCCTCGAGCGCTTATCGATAAATCTATGGATCTCGAAGGGTCACGTGTGGAATAAGAGGTGTCAAACCGAGAGATTGCTATGCGCCCGAAAGGGAAAATGAAAAATCGAACACGCAGAGGATGAAAAAGCACGCCTCGTCCAATCCGACGATTCCAACTGCCATTTGCATTTCCGTTCCCTACGCACAGCGGAAAGGAAAAACTACGCCGGTCTCCCGTAACCACGCGCTGCCCCTAGGGTATACCTCCCTCTGCATCTCTTTCCCCGATGTCTGGCTGCTGGCCTCTGTCCCTCACAACCCGCTCAACCTCTGCCCCCAAACCACTTTTAACCCTTTCAGACGTCTCTTCTGCCCCGGCTGGTTTTTTTTACCCCTATGTATGTACATATAGGCAGACCCACACGCATATAAATATATACTTTCTACACTTACCCTTTCTTCAAACTTCCCCTTATCCTGCGGGCTGCAGCCGGCGGCTCCCGACTCTGACCGACTCTCGATGCATATGCTAAATGCTGGGGACGCGTGTAAAAAACGCAGCCGCGGATAGAGAGAGAGAGCGTGGGGTAAACAGGTAGGGGGATGATGGGGGATTTGGGAATGGTATGGGTAGTAGCTGGCTCAAACGAAGCGACCTACTCTCGAGAATCCTTGGTGGCCCATGGAGAGAGAGAGCGAGTGTCGAAGTATTATTCTGATGACCCTCAAACAGCTGGCTGTAGGGTGACGAAAGAAGAGAGGATATGCGCAGCGACCTTCCCGAACCTAAGTGTTGGGTTAATTCGATGCTTTGTTGTGAAGATATCGAATTATTTCATGGCGTCTTTCACATGATTTGTAGTGGTATAGTGGGTAATTGAGGTATACTTTACGAGGTTAGGTAATACAGATTAAGTTTGAAATAGCCAAATGAATTCATAAACAATACACAGGTAGGCATACATGTAGAGTGTAAATGCCAAAATCATTTTCAAAACATGCTAAGGTGATGTCAAATGTTTAATAGACAACGTACTACTTGGGCAAAGGAAGGCTTCAAAAAGTTCATGTACCAGCAATTTAGGTACGTTAATAAGGGCATTTCCCTAAATCCTTAGCACTTCCATTTTCTTACTGATAAAATTCCACTTAGGCATATCAGAAATAAAGAACAATTAACATATTACATGTCATTTGAGATATTTTCTAATCACGAGTTAGGTTCGGCAATTCGTGATATCATAGGGTGATAGATATCACAATGTACCAAATCAATTGTAGTGTTTAGAATATACCTGAAGTGGAATTAATTAAGTTAAATGTTTTTTTTCAGCTATGAATAAATTGCAAAGTCAAACCTGAAACCAATCACTTCGTAGGCCGTATCAGTTTTGAATTGTTAATATCTACTAATGAGAAAATTGGAATAGCTTTACCAACTTAGCGTTTGCTTCGTTTAGTTATCTAAACTTGGCAAAGAAAACGGGTTCAGAATCTGGCAAGCAGATGATAAAAAATGGCCCTTTTTTAGTTCTTAGATAAATCGCCAGGTACCAAAACCAGAAGTGTTTCACATATTTTAGCTATTAAAATATGGATTGACATGAGCCAAGACATAAAAGATCTACTCAAGACCCATATATTCAATATTTCTATGATGAAAACAATCAGAATTAAAACCACCGCATAAGAACTTAGTTGTTACTGAGAGTATATTACCTTATTTTTCTGAATTCATGAATGAAATTCATCTCTTATAGGTATACCTAATCCGTTCGTCCATCGTTTCATCCGTTAAAGAAAGAAAATATCACCAGGTAGGTATTCTAAAATGATTAATGTGGTTACCCAAAATGCTAGATAATTCGCTAGAGTTCTGACGAGATCAAAATAAATCAAGAGTATTTGCATAAGGCCATAAACATTGTTTGATGCAGTATACCAAGGACACTGCAAAGATAGATTCGATTTTCATTTTCCTCCACATATTTAGAAGATATATGGAGCTAAATTCAATTCATGTAAAGTTGATTCAATGGAATTTTATCTGTCAGGCTAAGTGATTGTTATAGGTAATTCGATAGTCTTTCTTTCTGCTGTTGTATAATGGAAAGGAGGAAAAAATACATAGAGTTGCTCTACCAAGTGATTTCATAAAAATCGATGGGGATAAGGTGCACGTATCATCTTTTGATATAGCTACAGTGGATATACAAGCACTTCAATAAATATACCTTTAGGTTCAAAATTCATTTTTTTAATTGCAACTAAACTGGGACTGTTACAGGTTTAATACACTTTTTTCAGCCTTCGAACTCTGATATGTATTGAGGCGTCAAAATGGCCATGATCAACGATCAAATTACGTCAATTGCAGTCTCAAGTAATAGTATAACATAGGCATCTGGAACATGAAATACTTATTTGCGAGCATCATAGGTGGTTAGTGCTTTTTCATTCCTAAGTTGCAGCGGCTAGTTGTAGAAGAAGTTGTCTTACGGTTTAAGTTGCTACCACAGCTGGGGTTATAATGCACCGTTTAACTGAAGCACTTAATTCCTAGGATACTTCCTAGGATATTCCTAGGATTCTTTAACTTCCATGCCCTGGGCGAGATTCTAAACCGCGACCTATTGCCTGGGTTGCCAGGACGGTGCGTTGTCGACTTGGCTGCCACGGCCGGCCGGCGGAAATTTACACCTTATAAGGGAAGGCTACCGGCAGCGTAGATCATGCGTGCCATTATAAAAGGTGGGCAATTCGGAAGTTGGAATTTGTGGGAGGGAAGGAGGAAGGGTGAAGTCTAACCTGGTTTCTAATGGGGCCCTAAACTTGAAGAGTCTCCTTACGGATATTCAGCATGGACATTGATTCCACCAGAAGATCCGATGGACTAGACTCGAACTCATCCTCCTTATCCATCCCAGGCACTCTCCTTGGGGTTCATGAAATCTCTTCACCTATGATAAAATATTTTTACTTGAAGCTCAATTCTAAAAGTCTATCAACGAGAAGTAAACAGAGTTCCCTACCAAAAATTATCCAAAAATCAAGATGGACCCGTCAGCCCTCCCTATGGACATCGGGGATGTCTTGGTTGTGGGAATAGTAGGTAACTGATTATACAAATGATCGAATAAATATAATACTTTCTGTGTGGAATAGATTGGAGTAAGGATGGAAACGGCAGATAGAGAGAGATTCACGTTAGGAATGGCGAAATGAGACCTGGCAAGAACGGGTTAGGAAAGGTTTGGGACTAGGTCTTCCCCATTTTTTTCAGGGTAAGGGAGAGAGTGAGAGGGTCGGAGGGGATAGGGATGAAACCCCGTGTACCTACGCTCCACTGGGGTTTTTTATCATGTAAGGATAGAGGGGGGACTTTTTTCATATGGAGATGGGTTAGTTTAGGAACCAGGACGGCCTGAAGAGAAGGGAGGGGATATTTTAAAGGGAGGAGAGCCGCGTAGGGAGGAGGGAAAAGGAGGGAGGGCACGAACCAAAAAAAATTGAAAGAAGTGGAACCTGAGGGTGCATAAAGGGGTTGTAAACGGGGTAAAAGCAGCGTCGGTGAGGGGGCTAGGGGTCAAAAAGAGGGACAGGACGTGGGGATCGTGAGTGTGTCTGTGTGAGCATAGGCACCACTGTCGCGACGAACGCTCTCTTAAACAGTGCCCGTGAACGAAAAAAAGAACTTTCTCTATCGCACGATGAGCAGACGGAAGCTCTTCCCATGTCCAAATTTTTAAAAAATGGGGGGCCAAAAATAGGGAGCGATTTTCAAGGCTGGGATGAGTAGTAAGGAAGGCAAGAGAAACACCGGAGTGGCCACCGCGCACGCGTGAGGGAAGGATTCCGCGCGGTTCCCCAACGGGAGTTATGGGATTTTTTTTTCTCAAGGGCCCGACCGTTACAGTTACGGACCATCGGTCAGAAGGGCGGCAGACGTACTGGGTCGTCGCATTTGGAGGATATAGAGAAAGGGATGAATGCCTTTTACTCGCCGTTATTTCCCAAGCCGTTGATGAACGCATTTTTTTGGGGAATGCATCCGCGTACGATGAGACGGAAATACGGGGAAAAAAATTAAAATGTCCGGTCTGGGTAATGTGGATGGGTTATCAAGCGATATCCTCTTTCCCTCTTCCTCCGCGACGGAAGGATAATACGGGGCACATCCTTTGAGCTCTTTTATTTCCGATAGGCTAACGGATCACACCGGATGGTCAACAAAGAACCACCAACTCTCCCACCATTCTTTCTCTTTGACCATAACTAAAGCATTAAAAAAACTACTGTAAAATAAACCATCTATTTTTTCTATATCGATGCATGACTGACGATAAAAAATTATTTCCTTACTCACGTATCATGATATTGATTTAAAATAGGTTGTAAAGCTTACTTTAAACAAATTTCAATCTATGGATTGTGAATTAGCTGCCTTAAACCTTAACGGAGATACCCGATGATATTCACAAGACCAATATGTCCACAGAGGAAAAAAAATCATTCACACCAGGATTTAAACCCGGACTCTCCTGATTCCCGGCCAGGTGCTCCAGCCAGGTAAACTACCAATGCAGGTAGCTTAACTGACTAAAACACTCTGGGTTCGCATCTCAGTCAAGGTGAATGATTTTTCTGTGGCAAACTGGCTATATAGCTATTCATTCCACGAAGGAAGTGTGGATTCAAATCTCACTTGGGAGGTCAATTGTACGGACACTTTAACCTTTATTGAGGCATGACGATGCAACATAACTTCAGGAGTTGGACCACTGAAAACAAAACAGCGCCACTATTAATTCAAGAATGATGAACTTTATAAGTAAAACAATTCTCATTGAAGAATAGGTAATTGGAATTCGAACCAATCTTTCCTACCGTTATGTAGGCCGTATGTAAAACGCAGTTCTGAAGGAAGATGAATTCATATATCACAATACGCAGTGCGATTCAATTTATCATAACCTTAATACCAGAATATATGTGTGTTGACATTCACTAAAACTGATCTTAAACGGTAGCTCCATTTCAAAATGACAAATCGATTGTGCAGGCACACTGTGTAGGCTGGCAGTAGAGTTTGGTGTACCACGTGCTTAACACTAAAGTACAATATAAATTTTGATACGTTTCCTCTACAACGTCAAAAAATCAAGTGGAAGACTATGAGTATCTGACAGACCTCACACTAAAATACTAAGAGATGTGATCATCCCATTCAATAAGTTTCTGTCAGATATTTTGTGTTGAAGTACAAAATCACTTCCCGGTGCGGATACAAAAACAACGAATGATTTCTTAGATCAAGACTCTCGATAGAAGAACAGCACACAACAATCTTCCTCCTATTCACACTCAGGTATGACATAATAAAAATAGATCCTTTCCTTTCAGCCCAGCATTGGAAACTGAAAGTAAACTTGATGGTACAATCCATGCGAGAAAGATTCTTCTCTCCGCACTCAATGTGCTGGTGCTCGTTGAGGATGATGAGAACAGAAGTATCCGGGTTCGCAAACATGAAATGTTGAAGGGAAAAATGGTACCAATCCATTAACGATGATTGGTGATGGAACAATCAGGACGCCAAGGAAACCCACACAAATTTACTTCAATGGCGACACCATATTCCACACCGTCAAGTATCTTCTCCGAAACAAGTCCTGAAACAAGTAGTTGGTAAAGCTTCAGCAGTTCCATTAAGGTTGATACGTAAACTTCAAAATGAAGAACTACTTCAAACGTGGGTCAGACCGAGTCAGGACGTACTTGGAGATCGAAGTCTACGCAGCGTCCAGTATGCACCTCCAGTTAGTGTCAACTTCTAAACACGTGAACCGCCCTCTCGAATGTGAGCATCACTTCCTTTCCAGCCTGCTTAAATATCCTCAAGCCGTGCGACCTCCCAGTCTCCTTAACCCTTCTCCCATCCTATGAAAACTCCTCTGGCCTCCGAATGCGCCCTCCCTCTTTCCCCTGTATCTCATACTCATCCTCTTCTCGCTCTCACTCACACCCTCCTCCCCGACCTCGCCGCGTCCAAATCTTCCTCCACCTTTCGGAAACTTCACGGCCTTATGAGCCTCTTAGCCACTTCCCCACCTCTCGCACCTCCGTACAAACACGAACGCACGGACTCAACCCCTTCCCCCACCCCACCCCCCTCACGACTCACTTCCCCTGCCGAGATGTAGATAGAGCGCGAGGAACGGGGAGCGAAAGGTTTGAGGGGGCGCGCGGCAAGGGAGAAGGGGAGACATGAGTTGAGATTTGACTAATGTGGAGGTTATGCATAGGAAAAAGGAATAGATGGTTGGAGTCATGAGCTTACTAGCAAATATGTTGAGAATATATTTGTCAGCGTATAAAACGGACAGGAGGGAATACGACGCTGAAGAATGAGTGACCATGAGAAGGAGAATTTTAATATGTTGAAACTACAACTACAACAAGAATAATAAACTGCCGTAAAGTATTTTTCATGCAAATTTTTGTCATAAAAATACCTTTGGTCGTAACCGGTTCTCGATTTACTCCCGCCATTCAATTTCATTGAATTCACTGTTGTAGAATAATTATGGAACATTTATTTCTCGCAGTTGCATAAATGTGAAGCTAATTCGAAGAAATGACTTTCCACAATTAAAACAAAGACGGACACATACATATAATCCCCATAGTAGCAAAAGAACCATATGCACAGCATTTAACACTTGATGCTTCCGTATTTAATCAACGTAACGTACGTAACCTACCCACCACTGATAATGCAGTCAATGTAAAAACATACATTTGAGAGACGAAAATGAATGATGATTTCGCTTAAGATAAAAGATAAATCTCAAAAGATAATACATTGCAATGATTTTGAATATCAAGTGAAAAAATAAGTACACAAAGGATTAAAAGGAGAAACACAAAAATTCTCATGATTGGAGAGTTTTGTAGCTTGTCGAAGAATCTAAAACTGAAAGGTATATGACAGCCATAGAACACCATAGAGATAGAACGCTCGAACAACGTTGGTACAAGAGAAACGGAAGTCAGAGGAGAGAACGCGAGAGAGGAGCGTCGAAGCAGGAAGGATGGTGTGGAAGTCAAAGTGGAAGGGGGAATGCTAAAGGGTTAACGCGGCATCTCTCACGGAGGAGGAAATCTAGGAGCTAAGAGACGCCCAACGCATTCTCAATGAGTTTCCACGTTGCGTAGGTCATGGACCCTTCGCGGCATCAACAAACAGACTCTGGGCCAAAGTGGGAGAGGGAGAGAGAGCGAGGGAGAAAGGGGAGGGAGAGGTGGAGAGATTTTAGAAGGGAATCCTGGAACAAGAGAGGGATGGGAAGTGAACGAGAGAGAACGACGATAGCGAGAAGCATAAGACCCATCTTTTCCTCCGCCCTTAATTGACTTCTCAAACTCTCGTTTCTTTTCCCCGCTTTTCTTTTCTTTTTTTAAAGTCTCCCCTTGAATATGAAAAGGAGCCCGTTCGGCCCGTGGCTGGATGGCGCTGCGCCGGGCGGCGAGGGGTGGGGGAAGCGCCGCCCGCCTCCGCCGCGGAAAAACCCCCTTCAGTAAATTTCTGTCTCGGAGGAGACGGTGCGGGCGAGATGGAGGGGGGGTTACATTTCACGGAAAATTGGGGATTAAGGACGAGCGAAGGAAGGGAGGGCGGAACGACGGGAGAAGCCGCGCTAAATGAAGCATTCAGGATGGATTTATTATTCCAGACTTAATCGTTTACTGCCGCTTAAGTGGAGGCGGAAACAAGTGAAAGACGTGTTCCTTCCGATGAACTCACATGGCCAGAGTTATGGGCTCTTATATTAGGATAACTGTGAGGATTTAAGAGCCGTTACTTACGTAGATATTTTTTGGTAACCTTCAAGACCTTAGAGAATATTATCAAAGCTTCACCTTCACGTAAGAGGTTTGAACAACAACAGGCATTCAATGAGAGCAGATGAATTCTAGGCTTACATGCCACTAAGACCTGCCGCACAAAGCTGAACGACGGCAGAAGCATGCGTTGACTCCACAATGGAATTTGCCAACGCAAATTTTGCAATTGAAAATAGAAACTAGCGGCAACACTATTAAAAGAAAGCTTCGGAATATAATTAGTTTCTTTCCACCTACAGTTCTTATGAGTTTTTGACTCATGACTTCAAATTTAAATAAAATTTCAAAGATTTGGAACTCGAATGTATTAAATAAACTAAGACTTAATTTAGAGAACATGGCATGTGTCTTTTCTATCCGGAGTACAGGTATATGGCTAATTTATGCACTAAAACCATCGAGAATGATTGGCTTCAATATATTATACAACACATTTCACGAATTAGTTAACGAAGGAAATCATTCTCATGAGCATCTTAACTTTTTTTAATAGTTGAGTTTAGTTAACATAGAGACTTAAGTTAACATAAAGACGATATGCAACCGCAAATAACTGAAATAAATATACTCTTTCAATTATGGCCCGATAAAGTTGGCATCATTTTTATATATTAATGGGCTGTAGGGAAAGGGGTATCTAAGTCGTTTTATGTCCCTCAAAAACAAAGCAAAGGAATATGTGAAAGTTAGGGAAATATTTGATTAGCAGATGTAAATAAGCTTTCTATTACTTACCAACTCAGTCTAAAATATCAGCTTGATTGAAACTTAACAACGGACTAATATCTTCAATGCATGTCACGAACCTTTGCCTTTAAGGCATATGCTTAAATCATATAATTGCAGTAAAATGTATCGACTATAAGATTACTAATAATACTAATTAGTTATTAGAACTGCCTGTTATTAGATTAATTAGTACTATTAGAACTGCCTATCGTGTAGTACAGAAATATAAAAATTAAACCACTATCGGCAAAAACGGCGGGTAAAGGGAAAAAGATCTATGCATACGTCCAATACGAAATTCATCTTTACGTTAGCTTCTGTATATCTTTCTTAATCATAAAATATGCATAGAATAAAAACGTTTTTAGAGGATGTGGCATCATGACACTGAATAACACTAACATATTACTTTGCCACCATCAAGTGCTATTTAGTCAACCCTATTCCTACACAGACTAATTTCTGTTTTGCATTTTCGCTAATTAGCTGTTCTGCGGTATTACGAATAAAAGAATAAACTTGTAACAAATTCAATCTTAACACTTCTTCTTAGTACGATAACTCGGGAGATTCACAGCAATCATCCGCAAATTAAACGTGTAACAAATGCGCTGCAAATTATTGGGGATCGTCCTTATAAATCCTGTGTGGTAATATATACCACTGAATTCATTTCTGTCAAAGCTAAACTAAAGAAAAATGTGCCAGGTGACTTGAGGCAAGAACTTCAAAGGCAGCGTTAATAACATATCATACTAAGGAACACCGGTATATCGGAAGATAGGTAAATTGGGTGAAAAGTTTGGAAAAACTATACATTCAGCGTTCAAGAACAAATTAAACTGTGAAGAGCGCTCATAGAAAAATAAGAAAAGGATTCATGGTAACATTGAAGAAACCTGAGAGCCTATTAGTACCACACTAGAGTACTGCGGAATTTATGTTTAACTGTCAAGTACCTAAAAGTCAAAAGGTGAAACAGATAAGCAGTGAAGAAAATGCAAGTATTTTACACTTTTATTTAGTTTCCCCCGTCCCTAACGACCAAAACAAGCCAAATGTGCAAAAAGGCCAATGAAAAACGGCATAACAATCACAACTGTAGAACCTTTCTATCAATTACCGTCGATTCAAATTAACATCCCAGGGTAACAGCGAGTGTTTGAAGAACTGTTTTTTTAAGGATCGGTGCGCTTTTATAAATACTATTCAATAAGTCACCCTCAAGAGTAAAATAGCAGAGGACTGAAAGTTGATCTTGTTACAGCGATATTTATAAGCAGAAACAAGCTTTGGTAAAATAAGTGCCGATATCGCTGACTTCCCTAACCTACCAAATCCCAGAGGAGATTGTTGATATGTAAAATTCTTTCGGGTTAACTTCAATTATATTAGTAAATATTAGAACGAATTCTGTATAAGCAAATCCGATGATAAAGAACTAGGTTTATTTGTGAATGATATCCTAATATTAGGTATGCAACGACAAGTTAATACGTCAGTCATGGATTTCAAAAAGACATTCGATAGCATTCCAAGCAAAAAAACTTACATTAAAATACTGATAGAGGTAATAGTGATGAAAGATAGAAGTTCATATTACATATCGTATGTGACCTCTTTACTAGAGTTACTTAGCAAAGAGAAAAAATTGAAGTTAGTAGCTCCAATATGAATCGTATTACTCTTCACGTCTCTAAAGGCAGCATTAATTGTCTCATGAATAATTTATCTAAATGGTCGCAAATCCGAAGTTAATAGCAGCATCACATTATTCGATGATATAATACCTACAGAGGCATTAAAATAAAAGTGGATATCAACCCTCTTTCATGCAACATTAGCATAGTTTTTCTACGTGTAACAAAAGCCATAACATATACTATTTAACTATTAGATTAAAACTTTTGACTTGTTCAAACATCGTCTATTATTTCCTAACGACACCGTGAAACAATATATAATCAAATATCTACGTTTCATATCATTTCTTCCAGACTCCTTTAGGTACTCTTCACCCTTCCTTTTACTGCTGTTGATATAAAGCTCCCTCCCCTAGCGGAAGCTCACACGGTAATAAGCAGATGCATAAAAAAATTACGTAAAATGACAATAAGCAATAACAGTCCAGTCTATATTTTAAATAAATTGTATCTCACTTTAAGTATGCATATCTACAGTTGGCCAGCAATAAAAAAAGGACAATTTTCTCAATATTTATTCCCCATTTTCCGAGGTAACGCATATTAATCCATTTATATTCCCCGAGTAAAATGTCTTACGATATTACAATAGCATGCACAAAATTAATGAAAAAGTCACCCAGAATTATTAAAGTTCAGTATTTACGCCAGGTGATTAATTTAATAACTTATACGCATGATTGGTGAAGGTAAAACACACCTTATATGAAGTCAAATGGCACGTAAATGTGCATTCCAAGGGATTAGACACGTTTTTCCTTGGGAATCTGTAATATCCAATAGTAATACGATGCTAAAAGAAATTTCTACCAAGCATATTAGACGAGGGTACCAAGATTCTTCACCCGGATTTGAAAACTGGACCATGCAGTGCCCATCGCAACGCTGTTTCCTGAAACACCCCACCTATTTTGTTGTAAATCAACATCTTTAATGAGTCACTATTTAATGTTTTGGTTTTTCAACCTATGTACAATGACGACGAGACTAAAAAATTGCGATCCACATTTTCAAATAAGGCTGTTTTTCACTGCTTGCAGTCACACTTCCATTATATTTTTATGGTAAAATTGTTATTCATGGCATAAAACAAATTTCCCAGCTAAACGCTGCGGCAATCGGGGTAAGTAGTTAGTGGATGGACATCGTACTCAAGCCGCTTCAAAGGCAAGCAAAGACCCGGAGTCTTTTGCTGATGAAGGAGGTTTTTTTCTGCTGGTACATATAGTCATCCATAATAGTCACCCACAAAGAAACTTACGAATAGCATGCATTTTATCAGTAAGGAAAAAATTGAAAGAGGTACTCGCAGGAACACTTGTTTTGGTTTTTACAGTAATTTCGGATGTGAGATCCTTTAAAGGCTTCATGAAGTATCACAAATCGTCTCCAGAACCGAACCATCTTTTGCCTGTATCCAATACTTTGAATGATCTCAATAGTCGGTAGACTATTCAAATAGCTACAGAAACATGTTTCCACAGTCTTTGTGCCACAAACTGAGAATATCCACCATGAAATATAATTGTTTCAATGGAATATAATTGTTTTTTTCAAAAGTAAAATTTTCAAATCGCACTATTTTTAGCGATCATGCATTTTCAAGGAAGACACTCCATAAAAAAATAAAAGCTCTCCCTCCGCTAACTTTTAAAGAATCTGACACCTAAACCTGAAAAATGTAAAGATCAAATCCTCTTCTTCCTTTCCAAAAAATGATAAATTCGACGATTTATTTCCCCTCGTCCGAATCTTCTATCGCGACCCCGACATTCGTAACGAAAACATTCCCTCCCCTTACCACCCTGAAAAATGTATGCAAACCACAGGCAAGCGCGACAAAGCGGATTATGACCACCGAAAGTAAATGGTCGTGAGGGGGTGGAGCGAAGCATTCGTAGAAGGCGATTACGGAGCGAAGGAGGAGGGGGGTTTGCGTTCAGGGGTAAGGAATGGAGGTAGTCGGAGGGAGTTGAACCCAAGAAAATAAGGTCCTGAGGAGGAGAGATAGGCTTTTCCGAGGGGTCACTACTCAAGAATGTCAGCGGGAGGGCATGGTAAGGTAGAGGGGGTTGTTCCGCACCCCCTATCCCTCCCAAAATAACTATTCCGGCACCAATCCTCCGCCCCCACACGTCCCCTCTGCTCACCCGGGCACGGTACACGATTACGTGAAGGAATCGGGAGGAAGAGAAGGACGACTGGTGGGAGGTGGCATGGAAACGACACAGGAAGGAGAGCAGGGGAAAAAAATGAAGCCTCAACCCCGAAATCCCCTTTCGCCTCCTTCTTGCCCGAGGTACCCTCCCCATTTCCTCCCGAGGAGAGGAGGCGTTGACAAGTAGAGGCGCCTAGAGTTGGCGGCGGTCGTGGCTCCCACAGAATCCCGCCCATTCTCCCACCGCGTCAGGCAACACCCTCAGACTCAGCCGTCTTCCCCCCCTCCCTGCCGACGCACACACACACACACCCCGTCCACTCCTATCTCTCGTTTCGCCTGATACTTTCTTCCCGCAACCCTCCCTCCTCTCGTCTTCACCCCACAGCACCGCCCCCGTCTCCCGCCTTCACTCCTCCTTGCAACCTCCTTGATAAATGACACCCCATTCCGGACTCCATTAATCACGAGAGGACAGTGGGAGAGATAGAGTGGGAGAAGGGTAGAAAGAGAGAGGAATAGAGAGAGAGAGAGAGATACAGAAAAAAGTAAGATGGCGTCGAGGCGCATCTTCCCTTTCGCGGCTCAGACGCACATACACTTGCGAAGACTGTGTAACTTCCTCCTAGCTTCCCCGTGCTTGGACCTCTTCGAACCGATAAAAACCTCACGGAGACGATGCTCCCACCTCCCTCCGCTCACCCCCGCCGCCTATCTTCCTCCTCCCGCTAGCCATCATCCCCATGGATGGGACGGGAATGTTTGTCGACGATTGCGGAGGCGCAGACCGAGTGCGACTGGGGAGGCGAGGTCGGAAATGGAGGCCACATCAGATAAAAATGCACATAGATTTCGGTAAAAGCAACTAAATTGACCTCTGAGGGAAACATCTCACTTTTTAGGCTTAAGGGAAATAGCGGGCCGCGGTTCATCGAATTGCGTCCATGCATTTTTCTCGAAACACCAGGGAATTTTTACGGCGCAAAGGAGACGTGAAATCTGTCGGAATTTTACGCATAATTTAACTATTTACTTGCTCTTAAAATAAATGATGCTAATAGTTGCTATTTAAATATACGTAAAAGTAAGGACTGATAAATAGTTTATTTGACGCAGAAATCGAATGATAAATCTCTCGTGACCAAGGACAACGGAGATCTACATTTTTTCATGACATGCCCTTTCCTTTGGTCATTCAATTGGCACCAAGCTGCCATCTTCATACCGGTGCAAATTGTGTTTTCCTTAATTAACCTAGACCTCCCCAAATGTGTCTCTTTTGTTTTTAAGTGGGCTCTTAATACTATAAATCCCTGCAGTAGCTCTTTTCCACTATCCTTATTATGCATTGATCACATATATAAAATGTCTTCCACAATGATGATGTTTATAATGCTCATTTCTTTCATCCCTTTGGGGAGAAAGTATTCACTACTCACTCTCTACAACTTTTGACCTCTCGCTATCCAGTTCAACAACTTAATTTATCTGTAGGACTTCCAAGGTTTTCAAATTGGGTGTTCATACCCACAAGAGACTGCCAAAATAAGATAGTGGAAATAATCAGTGGGTATCAAAACCTCCTGCTGACCTGAATGTCACAGGTGTACCATACTATCTGGTGGTTCCACTCAAAAATCCTGATATGGAGCAAAAAGCACATTGGATACCACTGGGCGGCTCTCTAGAGGCCTAGTTTGCGAATTCGCCCGGTATTGCCATTTCAGTTTGCGCATTCACCCGATCTGTGCGCGGTAGTAGAACTTGGCTTTTGGTTGAACAAAATATCATAATGCAACGTATAATTTAGCGTAATCCTAAGCTTTAACCTTTAGGAAACTCAAGACTCATGCGGTATTTGAACTCGCCACCTTAAGGTGTAATTAGGCTGGCGTGATACCAACCTGACTACCGCGATCAGTCCGAACCCACACTAAATTAGCCATTTGATGAAAATCACTTTTCCCAAAGATGGCTATGAATGAAAAGGATAATGATTATGTTATTTGCAAAAAATTATATTGGTTAAATTAAAAATTAAATTGGTTATCACCTCAAATCATTCAATTATAATATCGATAAAAAGTCATCACGCTGGATGAAGGTCCATAGACAAAAAGCTGATACAAATGCATCTACAGTTTAGGTACAGAAGGAAAGATAAATAATTCATACGCGGATCACATTTCTTGAATACTTGAAAGCATATTTTAGTTTCCTATTTTGAAATATACGCATTCAGAGCAGGAGCAGGCCAGCTATTTTCCTTTTGTCTCCCATAACTTCCCGATAAAATTCAAGTAAATACGTGGGTGTATAGTTTGGGATTTGGATAAATTACCCACACAGGATATTGCTCCGAAACGAAGGCACCGTTCGTCAGCCAAAACACAGCCTTATGTACTTTGCTCTCAAGGGTTTTATTGAAATCATAATGAATTAAAACTTCTAAGCCGTCACCATGAGGGAAATAAGAACAAACTGCTGAGAAGGAAACTGATGCAATACACCTATGCAGGATGTGTGATCATTGTGCTAAAAAATGGGTCCAAGGAAGGTTCTATTCAATGAAATTATTCGAATGCCAACAATATACTGAAAAAGAAACATCAGTGTCGTTTATCAGTAAATTTCTAAAGTTACGAACTGCCAACTAAATTCTAACAATTCAATAAATATCGATAAATGATGATGACAGATTAAAACTTCAGATTCCGCGAGAAATTTGTGATTCTCAGCTCAATAATAAATACAAAATAACTTAACCATAAGAATTGCGTCTGAATTCCTAAGTGCAATAGGTCCCAGAGTTCATTGCGAGACTCCATCGCCGTCAAGGGAGCAGCCACCGAGATGTCTTTTTTTTATTCCTGCCCCCCCACTGCCCCTCCTACTTTTTTCCACCCCACAATCAAGCAAACAAACAGAGAGGGAGCCACACCCATCGTCCATTCATCCACCCTTCCGTTTTACCTCTCCACCCTTGCTCCCATTCCCCATGTCATGGGGATCCCCACCTGTTATCTTCCTCCCCACACTAATGATATGTATTAAACGCTGTGTTAAGCCCGGTTCCTATTCAGACGCTCGCGCCAGCAGATCAAATGCAATTTGCGAGATTCGTTCACTAAGTGCTAAGGTCCCAAAAGATCGAATAGCCCCTCAAGAGCACAATAAATGTGAAACACTTTTCTTATTTATGATTCAAGAATGTGTTTTAATACTTTGTAGTACATGAATACTGATATAATAAACGAAATGTTTAGAGATAGCCGTTTCTGAATAACTAGACGTGGATACTTTTTTTGAAAATAGAGTGCCTGCATGCATACTATGAAATGATCCTCGTAGGAATTCTTACTACCTAATATCAAAGTCAATAAGTGTAAGTTAATAAAAAAACATCAATGTAATTTAACAAATTAATCCACTTATGCCCCTAGGTACTACAAATGTTCAACTCTAAACAAATGACTGTAATCACAGCATCAACATTAGGATCAAGCTTTAACTCTAATCGATATGAAAGTGAAAATTCACTGAAATTCACGCCAGCATTGTGTAAATGTTCAGCTGATACATAAATTTCTAGCAGAAAATCTGCCACAGGAGACATTGAATTCATATTAGAGGTAAATTTAATATGATTACGCTGAGAAAACCTAACACTCTATTGGTAAAACAAAAAAAAATCCAATTAAAACAGTTACAGTTACGGAATCACATGGAAAAATGAATACGAGGGATGATTAAACTGATTATCAAACAGGGATTAAGTAAATGTTAGTATTTTGACTGGACATGTCCAAAACCCTTTTCCCAATTCGAACTCGGGATCTCCGTTCAGCAGGCCAATGCTCAACCCAATAAGCTACTACATTGTTTTAATTACCTTCTCCTCCTAGTAAAAATGATCCTAGACAATTACTGTTCTCCTAGTAAAAATGATCCTAGACAACTACTGTCCATTTTTTCAATCTACAAATGATTCTATTTTTTACTTCCTTATCTTTAATTTGTCATTTTGAAAGAATGCATGCAATTTTTCTTAATTGTGAATAATATCTATAAGAACATTTTAATGGAGGGTTTGACAAACAAAGTCGTCCGTTTAGTACATGATACAAGTATGATATTTGATAAAATGATATTTCCAAAGTACAAGTATGTAAATATTATTGGGCGAATCAGCCCACGCTGGCAATAGAGGGAAGGATCGCATTTCATCTCCCACTTTTCCTAGGCATACTGACTGCGAAATGGAAAAATAACATTTCCATGTATTCAGACTAATCTTTAACGTTGCAAACCCCTCGATATAAACGACCATAAGAACTGCCAAAATTGCGTACTCTTACGAGGAACAGCTAAAAGACATCCTTCTAAAACTTGCAATGGAGTCATGGGCATGGTGGTCGTCAATTTCTCTGGCGAGCCAATGGTCCAAGGTTCGATTCCGTGTTCAGGACAACTATTTCCACGAGAGATATTTCTCCTAAACATTGTCTTCAGCACTCCTGATGTGATTGGTGTGGCAGCTATAAGACAAACTTCCCAGTCTAAGGACAGAGATCGAATCTCGACAGTGGTAAAGATTTTTCGTCGGTATACCGGTCTTTAGCTGATTTCTGCGTGAACAGCATTACAAGTCCCGACCGTCGTATGGGACGTGAAGGCGAGGCTCCCTTTGACCCACTCTGCTAATCCCTTGGCGTCTTTGGTTAAGAGCAAGTTATCCGTAAGGTGCCCAGTTTTACTTTATCCTACCTTAGTTCACCGACAGATTCCTTCCTGTGCTCACTTCTCTGTGTTTACAAAAATCGAATTCCACCCCATCATGCTTATGTATGTACCATGCCCGTAAATATCACTCTTAAGGAACAGCCTACATTTAAAACCCCGTATTCATATTTTCTCCTTTCAACGAACCCAATTACCAGTTATACTTATTTTTTCTATTCTTTCAGGAACTAATGGAGTAAAATGTCACATCTAGTGCAATTTTTAAAGAATTTCAGGGAAAATATATTGAAGGATGCCTTAGATTAGATCTCCCATTCCAATTATGGACAAAGTCAGGCTTTAATCCTGCATCATAGATATGCGGTTTTATGGGATATGATGCTGACGCGTCAATTATCTATTAAAATTTTCAATACTCGAATGAAGGACGGGAACTGAATACTTCGGTTGATAACAAGATAGCCACATAAGATAGCCAATAGGCATATTGGAATATTTATAAAGGATGGGAATCACCATCAGATCATAGAATGAAGAGCAGGCTACAGAAATTAGGGCTGATTGTCTCTCCAAAAATTTCAAAATATATTTGAACATTAAGCGTGCATTGACATATTAGATAAAAATGTAGTAACTCGGAGAGAGTTTAAAATGTTAGAGGTTACATGTGGGAGAATAATATATATTATCAAAGTTTCTCGGGAAATAATTAGTTAAAATAGGTATTTTATATTGTAGACTATCTTTTCTGGTCTGTATTTAACTTTACTTTTCTTACATACATAAAATGTACAATGGATATCCTGAAAATGCTCAGCTCATGGGTGCATTATTTTTGCAAAAAAACAGGTTAAATGCTTTAACTCTCGGATCCCATGATGGACGCATGCATGTTTCTACGTCTTTAGGTACACTCTGCCAGTTTTCAGTATTAGGAAAGCGTTACTGCTTTCTTCCACAGCTTAAAGTACATTGATGTTACATGTAATCATCCAATTTTAATATGGAATCGGCTTGTTAGTCTTGTGGGTTCGAATCTCACCTCGGGCATGGTTAGAACCTTTGCTCTGTTAGAATCGGGACAAAGACGTTAGATTAGATGGTTCGATGTACGATTACTCATGTAAAAACTTAATGCTACTACTACTTGACTACCGAAAATGTCATGAAATATTCAGTTCCATTGCGGTTCCTTGATGCATGCCTTATGACGAGCATATAATGTTCTGTTATCCGTCTAATGTAGCTATCGGATGGGGCGTGAAGTTGCGAATTTCACTGCATCTCTCGCTTAGAGAAGGTAAATGTTGACGCCGGATTCCTTCCCATTCCACATATCTGACCTTCAGTTCACCCTGTTCAGAATAGCCCTGAATCGCTGAGACCACTAATTACGTAAAGAGCCTATAAAATTATTCATTGGGGATTGGTGAGGTGGCTAGAGTAATGGTCTCCGATACCGAAGGCTGAGATTCGAATCCCAACAATGGTGAAGATTTTTATTGGTTAACCGGTCCCTACTTGAGTTCTAAGTGGAGAGAACTTCGTGTTCAGTACTCCGTTTGTCGGATGGGATGTTAAATCGTGGCCCCCTTGGCGTCTTTCATTAACGGCAGGCTAATGCCTAAGCCGGGTGTGTATCCACCCTTCCCCCTTCCCTGGAAAATTGCAAAACACACATCCAATTGCTCAACTGTCCTAAATGGCGACAATGACCTAAGCCTTCAGTGGTTTCACCCGAATAGCTGCTACTACTACTTGCATGATACATTCCTAATTCTAAAAAGGAGGAGGAAGCGGCAGACAACTTATTTAGGTGACAGATCACGCAAATAGTTATCGAACTCTGTCCAGCAACGAGCAAATTTCGAAAGATGAGGACAACATTATCACATATTTTATACCAAAATTACTATAAGATAGCCCCTTTAGACGGCATGACGGCAAATTATAGCTCTCTCTTACAGTCGGCATCATAGTTAACAAAAGGGTTTCCTCATGCGTTAAGAATGGAACAGATGAGGTTATATAAGTGGAAAATGGGAAGAAAAATGAAGAAGATGGAGCGTAGATCCTAGAGGAAGTTGCCTGCCTTCTGCTCCCGCAGGGATACCAGCCGTCCTTCAATGCCCACCGCCCCACGTCCATCTCCCTGCGAAACTTCACCCTTCCCATTTTTTTAAGCCTTCCTTTAATTCAATGGCCTTCAAGGCCCATCCGTCCAAAGCCCCTCGGCGGACAGCGGGTGGCCTGGGGTAAGAGAACGGGCCCGGACGGCTAGGGTGACGCCGAGGGCGATATAAAAAAAAGAAGGGCTTGCTTACGCAAAGAGGCCAGGACCGCAGGGTACGTTCGAGTGCGTGGTGAAGGACCGAGGGAATGAGACGAAGGTGGTTGAGGACGAGGAAGGGGCCGAGACGGCTGTGAGAATTTTTTTGGCTCTCAGTTCCGAAGAGTGAAGGCAATGAGGTGAGCGATGAGTGTATAAGTAAGATGCGTAAAGGAATGACCAAGGGATTAAGAGTGTAATAGAGCATAAAATTTTGCAACTCGTAAACATTTTGAGATCAGAAATCATAGATTTGAAGCCACTTCTCCATTTAATATTCCAATAAGGGTAAACAGCAATTGTGCACCGCCACGCCTATAGTACATAAGCGTGTTCCGCAATTACAATTGTAATCATACAGCTTCAGAACATACCCCTAGATTGATATATTATAACGATTTCATTACAAAAATGAGAGAAAAATTATACATTCTAGATTTAACACTCTAGAATGCTTACAAGTAAAGCCATGTATTCTGTTAATTGATGATACATCGGTTGCAGTAGGTCAAAGTAGTCAAAAAAGTCGTAAAGTATGTACAACTTCAGAGCAAATTTATATGACGAAGTGTCAGAAAATATATAATATGTTAGTCAATCTTCGTTCATTAGGAAGATGGCTATACTACAACAAAAGTTCCATTTTGAGTCAAACTTCATAGTATTCGCAGAAAAAAAAACACTTCTACATAGAATAAATAAAACAAGTGTGTCAAACCAATTTTCCAATTTAGGTAGCAAAATTTAATTTTTAATTTCAGATGATTTTCGCTTCATACTAAGTTTTAACTCGTGATAAACGTTGAATAATATTTTTAACCAAGCACGATACTTATCAACGCTGGGTTCATCTTTATGCAGGGAGTTGAATAGTAATATAAAAGGGCAAAAAATCAGACCAGTGGATAATAAAATCAGGAGTGGAAAAAAGGAGGAGTGGAACTTCTAATCCGACTTGAATTTTAAGCATCATCACCGATTATACAAAACATTAAATACCTCCTCAGTTAATGACCCTGACGGTGAAATTAATACCCTTTCCATCAATTTTCGGAGCATTAAAAGAAATAAAAAAGGAGGAAAACGATTTTCAGGGACTTGTACGCCAAAGTTTATTACTCTTCGCCTTTGGGAAACGAAAATGTTAATAAAATCGGGTGAGAAAGGAGAGAGCAGGCTTGGTGAAGAGGAAGGAAACGAGAAGGCGGCTGAGTACTTTTGCAGTGTGCCTCACGTAATTCCCTTCTTTCTTCCCAAGCTTTTCTGCCCTTTCGCCGGATGAGTTCGGACTCCTCTCTTAAGGGGCGTCATGGAAGGGCTCTTCCCATTGTTGAAGACCCTCGGCCAAGGGAGAGTGAAAAGGAGAGGAGAGGGAGGTGCAGAGGAGTGAGGATTAGAGAAAAACGAGGAATTGGAAAAGCATGTGTAGGGGTAGGAAGGGAGATGGAGGTGAGGAGTCCCGCGGAAGATGGGAAGGGTTTGAATAAAACCGGAATGGCCAGAGTGTGAAGGAATGAGGGAAATGGATAGTCGGAAGGGGGCAGACAAGTACTCTGGGAGTGTAGAGAAGAGTATACAGGGCCAAGAGGGACAGCGCGAGGGTTCAGCTCTCTGAAGACTCCAAATAATTAGATAAAAAATTGATTCGGATCTAACTAGTGCGTTACGTAGGTAATCTCTGAATGGCCGAATTCGTTGAAGGTTATTGTAACTGTTCGAAAAAACCAAGTAAATTACGCAGTATTTTTGCGCGTCTCATTTATGCATATAATTATAATGTAACCTATCACGCGTCTATTTTTCACAAAAAAATTATCGCTACCACCGATCAGACGATAGTTTAGGGTTTTTCTTACAATAACAGCTCTCTCTGGTTTCGTAAATCTTAGTGCATGTTTGATGATGACTCACGCCCTGCCACACACCCTAGAGGGTACCACACACCCTTGCAGAGTATTCAATATATATACACACGACAAAGTTGACAAAGAATGAATTCGGCTCTAAGTGCTTTCAGAAGGATTCTAGGCGCACCTTGGGTGAACTGCTTGCATCAATAAATCCACTGCAGGCGTATCTTACAATACATTACCATACGTCATAGTTTCATTTTAGAATATTAAAGTAAAGAAAAAATATAACTTAACGCTTTTAACCTTTTGCTAAACTAACAATTCGCATTTTTCCGTAAAGAAAACCATAAAATAAATAGATGTTTTGCAAGTACTCCATACAGGACAAAGAAAAATATGCATAGAAGAAAAGGGCATTTGAGACTCAACTCACTCATTAATACAATTTCATACGAAAACTACTGGCTAAGAGAGAAAGTTTATATTTAGAGAATGTATTGACATCCCTTTGTTTATGACTTAACAAAGTATTTAACGCGAACCTTGGGTTGCAACACGACGTAGACTGTATAATATGTACACTGTAGTTTACACTACGTATGCCATGTCATATAAGGTTCACAAATACGAAGAGAACTTATTACTAAACGTGAATGTTAACTGTAAATCCGAAATCCAGACGATTCATCGCATTAAAAATTATTTATTGTTGCACCAAAAATTTAACAGTAAAAAACCACTAATTGATAAAATAAGGAATATTCTCACATTATATAGTTTCCACAAGAAGTTTTTTCAAGCCACATGCACCCTCCTATCCCAAAAGCTCAAAAATAAAATTAATTTTCCTATACATGAGATTAAACCACATAGAGAACCAATGTCATCGCCAAGTGTATCATCCTCACCTTAGAAATCGCTTTAACATAAATTCCATCCGTGGAAAACTTAAGCTTTACCCTAAATTAAATAAACAAGGAGGCTCCAGACGGGAGGGGAGAGCCAGAACCTCGAAAATTGCCACTTTTAAACCGTCGGTTGATGCTACTTTTATGGGTGCTAAAACCCTATTTCATCCACCTTCTGACCTATTCAGGCACTAGACGAGAGAAAAAATGAGTTTCAAGGAGACAGAGACGCTTAAAAAAGCGAAAAGAGTGGTAGTCCCAGGTTATGGGCGGTAGGGTTACCGGGGAACGGTCATTATTGTTGAGCCGCCGCATGGGGCATCGGAAACGGGATCAGCGTGTGATTTTTTGAGGGAGCCACCTCCGGAAGCTGCCTCAACCGACGCCGGCAGCGAGAAAAATGAAAGGTCCCCGTCTCTCGCTAAGGGTGAGAAACCCTGGTTCGATGCCCATTTTTTTCTTCAAACCCAGACCGATCTCCCCTGGAGAGCTCCGTGCACTGCCAACACAAGCCATCCTTTTTTTTTTAACCCTTATCCCCCAAAGGGGAGGGAAAGGGTATGATTCGGCAGACCCTCCCCGCATACTTCCTTCATCAATTTTTCGTATGGTAGTCCCACCTTGAAAGCACCACAACACGCAGCACCACAGACACAAGCGGAAGGGCCGCGGGGGGCGAACCACTGTGCGGGAAGCCCGGAAGAGGAGACCACTCTTCCCAATATCACAGACGGGTGACATCCGAGGAGCGACGGTCCAAGTTTCAGGTATGCTTGAGGAATCAGTGTATGTTAGGAGTGGATGGGAAGATATCGAACTTCAAGGATTCGGCGTGCTAAGATAGGCGAAGGATGAATCGAAAATCCCGAGGAAATCGTTTTAGGGTGCAATGTATTCATTTTTTCTTCAATAATTTATTCGCGTAAACCAACTGGCAGCGTAATCGCCTCGTGTAAAGAGTACTCATTCATTCGGCATGCTAGTTCATGCAAACATATGCTCATAATCGTGCAATACTCTCGTTTCCCCCGGATGCATTTAAGCTCTTTGATTCTCTGGAAGTCAAAACCTTCTGGAGTGCCAGTAACAACACAGAAAGCATCATTCATCTGCACCGTCATATCCTTCATGCAACCAAGAGGGTAAACGGCAAGTGCTTCCTGAAGTTTGAAAATATCGAATACCCTAGGGCTGAGGGCAAAATCTACGCTCAAATAGCAGCATGGGACTTGCGGCATTGGAAGCTGTTTGAAAAACGATGATTTTGACGTAGGTTCTCATAGAAAATTTTCATTATAAAGTCTATAACTGTTTACATAAAGTTAATAACTGTAAATTATTTTTTCAAATACCGTAGATAGAGCATAGTGCAACACGAAAAAATAATCTTTAACCCTCTTGTCACTACTAGAATTTCAATTCCATACACTTTAATAAGCTTTTTATTGATACTATGTGCATATCTCACGGTGAATTACTTTAGACTCTGCAAGTAGAGACAATTTATTAGGTGTTAAGAATTTCACTAAGTCTTTCATGGTATACTCTACCATTATTTCAACCTCTTATGCTCTACCATTTTTTCAATTATGTTTTCTCGGCAAGCGTCTGGCCAGAATAAAAAGTTGAAACTCTAACCTGGAGTATTTTTTGAGAAAAAGCTTACATAGCTAGAATTCTATATTGCGAACACGCTATTTCTACCGAAACCTTGGCGTTGAGCATAAATGATAGAGTACAAACGAAAGATAACTAAAAGTCACATCTTTCGACCCTTAGTCAAATTTTTCCATATTGTCGAAAATACACTAAACGCCGTCGCAAATTACCAATATATGATCTATCAACGTCCGTTTATACTGAGGGAAAGGGACATTTATTAGCGAGTTGTCTCTTGTCTTCCCAAACACCGATCAGTCATCGGGAGCATTCCTAGATCCCTTTTGTCATCCTCGCTCCATACACCATATTTTTGCGTTCGGACTCTTGAGTACCCTTTCCGTTCCTCCGGCTAAGTCACGAAAAGGCGAGAAACAAAAATGTACGGCTTTTTTTCCGTATCGCTGCTTCTTAATCCGTCTCATAAGCTCCGTCCAGGTTATGCCACCCCAAACCCTCTTTCAACCCACTCCCCAACATCCACCTTCGCCATATATTCCACCCCGACTCTCCCTGCCTCCCTTCCTATTCGCCTTACCTCTCGTGACACACCCAGTGCAAACCCAACTTTCTCTCCTCCCCTCTGCCCATTTTAGCTCCCGTTTCCACAACTTGCAGCCAAAAGAGGCAACGCACCCCTCTCCCCGCCCCATCCAACAACCACCAGACCTCCCGTTCCAATGCCACTTCACCTCGACTCGGCCAGCGTGTGTCGCAATGCCGTGCTTTTCCGCAAGCATGCTGACTGCCCCGGCTAATTAGGGGACGGCTCTTAATTCGCTCCTTCGGCCACACTCCTTGCCTGCTTCCTCCCCCCCTTCCCGTCCACACCGGCTCACCTCACACCATAACCCCGTGTCACACCCGCTCCCCCTCCTCTCACCAGCCTCCCTCGATTTCCTCAACCTACCATGTTTATTTTTTTCTAAAAGAAAAACTCCCACCAGCCGCATCGCCATCCGAGACGGACTTGTATAAATGCCCGTTAACTCTTTTCTCTGAAAAAAATTTATTTATTTAATTATATAGTCATATTTATTTTATTCACACCAATCTAACTACGATGTGTTTGATTTCATGTATGTAAACTTCCTAATCGAATCGACCTACAGCGTTTTGAACTTTAACATGGTTGTAGGGTAAATTCTGGAGTTTACTTTAGCATGATTTTACAAGATTCCAATGGAATAAGGCCACCTTTTTTTCTCTGGATTCCAGTAGTGGTCGAATGATGTCTCCGCACCAATGACTTACCCCGGAAAACGTTTCACATCATTTCTACCAAGCGTAGAGGCCATGAGCTAAAACTCGCCTTTCGAAAAATTATTCCTCTGAATTCAAGTTCAGAGCATCCGAATGCTCTGAAAAGCTGGTCACGACGTAGGCAATAAAATTAACACTCCTTTCGCCCAGATGAAATTTCGCTAATTATTTCCAGATTGAAATACGTTCCCCTAGTAAAAAGTACCAAGAATTTACCTAAGCTGAAATATTCCTGGAAAAATATTTATCCCAAGTAAACTTATAACCAAAGGTTTTTCCAATTACGCTTCACCAATAAACTTCGCAGCAAATACACTGTGGGAATTTTATGGAAAACTGACAACCTAATTCATTTAACGTTAGGTAGGTATGAACTATTTTATCCGATGCTAACCGCTATCTTTAATGGCATTTTGATGCTATATCGTATTTCACATTATGCCAAAATTTACTCACGAAATCTTGTTCGCTTGTACCTGCTAAAGCATAATGAAAGTCAAGAATATTTAGCACAAATGTTTTTCACTGAGCATAGATTATAGCCTGAAATCTTGAATAGAGTATTTACCTCCAGCAAAACGAAGTTTAGATGAGTGAATCGTGAGAACATAACGGCACTCACCTGCCTGTAGTCGAAAGAAAAGAAAATCACACTATAAAAATTACTCCTTTTGCCACAAAAGAAATGATATGTGATTTCATTTTGATGAATCGATCAACCATTGGGCTTAAAAACAAAACAAAAGAAAATAATAGCTAAATATTAAAAATGCATATAAAGGTCTCACATCCATTGAGTAATGTTATTTAAAACTTTAAGTTTTGACGCTAGGGAAATGTGATTTTTCTGCAATATCCAACAAAATGTTTACTTATCATATCAGGTGCTGCTTATAAAAGTTCGTACATCTATTTTAATTGGTGATTTAGAGATGCAGTTATGCAGTAAATATTAGACGGAAATTCACATTTTTTTACATGCCAGGATAAAAAAATAGTAATTCATCAGTAATCAAATTTTGAAACGATTGACAACAATCAACGGGCAAGTAATTGGAGCTGGTTATACTCGAATTAAACCAAAAATAACGTGAAACTTCATATTGCGCACAATAATAAATTACAATGTAATATTAAAATCAGATACGTAACCTAAGCAGCACCGGTAAAACTACTTTAAACAAGAGCATTCCCAGATCATGTAGTGCTTAACACTACGTATTTCAGCGTCTGAACAATGAGTTAATATGTTTAAAGATTGTAACTACCTCAACTGAATAATTTGGTCATAATCGACGTCCATTCAATACGAGTTCATGGAACCATTAGACACCCTATACGTTCCGTTCGTCCCGTGAAGGCGGGGTAGAAAAAAAGTAATCAGAAAAGAAAAAAAGTTACTCGTCTAACCGTAACTCGGCGCACGCCCTTTCCTCTCCTCCGGAGTCCGAGGATTCATTTATTTTTTTCGTATTTACTTTCCCACCCGCACCAGACCCGTTTCAAACGTTGGCCCACGAATTCCCCTTCACATCAGCAGCGAAACGGCGAGATGGCGGCTGTCGTTTTTTTCCACCCTGGTTGAATGGGAGCACCGTCCGTGTTACTGGAGCGACCGCATTTCAAGCGGACTGGACAAAGATGCGAGCAGCGTATTCCGGCGTTTCAGCTTTATTCCCCTCGGCCTTAACTCTTTCCATCTCTACCCTCGTTTCACCCCTACCCTTCTTACCTCGTCTTCCTCTCCTTTATGCGTTTTTATGACCTCCCACCTAATGAAATCAAGTAAGCAAATTCAGTGGCCGTCATTGAAAAAAGGGCAAATAAGCACTCCATGAGGCAGCAATAACTGAGTCTGACTATCCAATGAATAGCGGTATCATATGCACGATGGGTAATATTTTGGCAATGTAACTGGTGTTATTCTACTCACTACTACCCGCGGTCATTACTTGGGGGTACGTACTTGAAACATACAATTTAGGTCAATTTTCAGCTCTTATACAAGCATCAAATGTTGACAAGAAAATATAATAAGTAAATTTTTGTAACCATTTAAAGTCACATTTATGATCAACTACGGCATGAGTATTCAGGTCAGGATACCAAGGGAGGTCACAAAGAGAGGATTTGATTCCCAACCAGAGCTCACTATTTCTCAGAAAAAAAACTACCATTTGACTTCCACCGTGCGAGCAAGGTACTTGTAACGCTTGTAGAATACTGACGCAATTTCTCATTGCACTAATGAGAATTACAGTAGGCTTTTCTGATTGATGAATATTATGAACGATGATGAATCGATTCCACAATGGATGACTTACAAATCCAGAAGTACCTGACTGGTTTTCCTGACTCAGATGAAATTAACCCACTGTAAAATATATCTCTCTTTTCGTGCATTTTTACTTTAATTCGCCACAGTTCACACCCCTTCCTACCGGGCGTGTCGTCTCCACCCGCCAATTTCAAGGAAGGTACTTTCCCAAATTGCTCCCTCCCTCCCTCCAATCCAGTTTCCATCCGAAGCCGACCCTGACTTCACGTATCTCTCTCTTCACGGCTGTGACCCTCGGACTCCACCCTCCCCTCCTCCCCCTCTCCAACACTCCCAACCAGTCGTCATGTATCTCCCCCGCCCCTTCTCTGCAGGGTTCGCGAGCAGCACAACCCGCCAGCGCTCCCCCGAAAACCCACCCGCTTCACCATTCCACCCCACGGCATTCTGGCGCTCGGCAGCTCTCCTACCCGCTCGGATCCTCTCCCTCGAACGATGGACGGATGCACAGCCTCGACTCTCGCGGACTCTCGGGTCGCCCGGCCGACTTCTCCCCGTCCGCAATGCGCCCTAATTTTTTTCCCATCTCAATTCATCGCCCGACGCAGAGAAATAGCTCGTCGACACTGGCGGTACGAATATCGGTGACAGACACTTTCAAAAAAAATTCGGACGTTTCGAGGACTTAATATTCCGGTGTGAGAGCAAACATGGAGCACTGAGGGTATCGTACTAGATAGGCAAGAGGGCCAGTTACTCAAGGAGTGAAATGGTTTTAATAACAAATATAGTATCGTGCAAAATACATTAATAAAGAAATGTGGAAGTTCCATGGCACATTATTAAAATAAAGTAGCAATAGACAAGTGTGCCTCAAAAAATCCCAAATCGTATAGAGTACACATAAATTGCTAGTTTTTTTAAAGGCTTGAATCTCATTCCAATCGCCACGTCTCTCTGTTCTCACACGGATCATTCCTAAGTCCTCCGCTTTCTAATGTTTCCGTGTTTGCAGAATCCATTCTACTATTATACTTGGTATAAAAAGTGTAGTTTATTCTAATATCCGATTAATCATATTTACTAATCGAGAGGTGAACCCGAAGGAGATTTGTAGGATGAGTTTAGAGCTCATCCTGCGATAAGCCCACGATGTTTTAATGTTCAGAGAGTCCCATTGTTCGTGTGTCATTTTTTACCTTTAATTTTAGACACTTTCTTTTAAGCCACATGGATGACATTTGGTAGCAGGCTAGGAAAAGGAAGAAGCTCACTGGGAAACTACGAAGATTCTCATAAATGAGGGGTCGGGTCGTTAGACCTTAGGCTAGGAACTATAGTCAGGTATAGTCAGGAACTATATATGTTGAATGGTTCAGCTGAAAGAGGAATAGAGGGGAGCAACCGACAAATGATGGACAAGAAAGGTATGGGGGTGAGATGCATGGGGTAGAGTATGGGGAGGGTGCGCGACCGGCGGACAAGTTATGGAAGGAAACGGAGAAGAGGTGAAGAAGATGGAAGAAAAAAGAAGTAAATATGGGGTGGGTGCAAAAAATATGGAAGGAAACGAATATGCTAGTATGTATATATGTGGAAGAACAATCCATGCGTTATGTCTCGACTTATCTCCGCTCCGGCAGTTCGGGAATCAAACTGACATCAAGAGAGAGGACGCAAAAAGAGAAATGACGGGAGATCAGCGTGGCGTGGACCGAACTGAGTTAGGTCTTGAATCGCGGAGAGGAGGAAGTATTTTTTCCGTAGAATTCAAGGGATAACGGAAAGGGAAGAAAGAGCAGGAGAGCCATGAGAAGGGGATGAGAACCTGTAGAAAGGGTGTGGGTAATACCCAGGGGAGCAACACCGACACCAGTGCACCTACTAGGGAGAGCGAAGAATCGCTGTGATCGAAAGAGAGGCCTCGTCGTTTCCATGGAATCGGAAATCATGGAGAAACATGAAGGCTCGTTTCGAGAAGTCAGGGAGTCAATCGAGGAAACGATATGGTTCATACAATACAGACGACTATTCAAGCAAATGCAATAAGGTATATACTCAGAGCTTTAGCGCTCTTTAAGGGATAATGATCACGAATGAAATGCATCTGGCAAAAATCTTTCGTTGCCGTGCTGCATTGTCATACTGAAAAGAATTTTGTACCAAGATTTAGGTTATTTTTGTAGGCGTTGCCCTTTCTTGTCTTAATACCTAATTCAATTCACGTTCACTGACTCGCCATCCGCCATTACACGCTATTTAGATCAACAATCGACTCCACTTTTCATTGCGGCAGCCTTGATACAGAATCATGGTGCAGATATGGGCTTCGTACTTGGTTATCTCTTTCCCCACTGATAAAACCAACCTTTAGAGAAAAAAATAATAATTTTTGCAAAATTAAGGTACTTAAATAATAAGTTTAAAAATCAATTACATAATGACTGAAATTTACCATACATATCACGAAACAGTGTATTGTTTAATATTATAAAATAAATCGAATACCTATACTGATTTGAATAAGAGGATACTGAATAAAGATTATACTTTATGGCATGTATCTTTAAAGTAATCAAAAATCAGTAAATGACGGCCCGAATATTGCGTAATACACTATTATAGAAGTATGAAGGATATTAACATTTCCCAGGGTCAAATTATTCACATATATACCCAATGAATAATGCCACTATTCTTCAAAGAAAAAAATTCCACGGGCGTTTTAAGCGACTAGTCGTCAGCTTGCGTATTAGTTGATAGATTAAATCTAATTGCATGCTAGAGAAAAACTTCGAACTTGATTCAACAGAAGGGAGAGAGACATTCGGCCAATCCAACTACGAGAACATTGAAACATCACGACCTGGACGGGAAAGTGAAATTGAGGCTTATATGCATAATAGGTATTGACGTGGAAACTCGAGGAATGACACTCAACCATATGAATGGAAGGGAAGGATAGCGGGTGGAAATATAGAGGCAGATATACCTAGCTGCACATAACCGTCGTTGGGAGGGAATCGAAATAAAGGGGGACACGGAGAGGGTGGCGGGAGGGTACTACGATGGGGAAGAAGGATATAGGGGGACGGGGGTGGAAAAAAAGAGGACAATGGGGGGGGGACTGTAGAGAGGAGTATAGAGGTGGATGGGAGGAAAGATTCCCTAGGTGTAACACGGTGAGACGCGGGATCGATTCCCCGAATAAAAATTCAGAATGTGTCCTTTAGACCCGTTTTCCGTATCCAAGTCCCTCCACTGGTCGCAGCTGCCGCCCCGTGTCCGATCTGTACGATGCAGCCATCGGTAATGGAGTAGCGAAGAAGGCGGGGGAGAAGGGGGGCGGTGGAGTGTGGGAGGAAAGGAAAGGGAGGGGAAGGAGTACGAACGAAGGTTAGCGGAGGGAGCGGATTGCGGGAGCAGGGGGTTAAAGTGGGGTAGGGGGGATTGAGAGTTATACGGAGATTATATAAGGCGAAAGGAGATGGGGAGAGGGAGAGTATGCTCGGAAAAGGGAAGGGATGGGGTCCAAGAGATGGGAAAGGACAGGAGGCTGGAATGCTGAGAGGCAGAAGTGGGAGGGAGAGATAGAGGTTGGGATGGGAAAAAAGTACATTTCGGACTGTGGATATTCTTATACGTTGGATATACGATATGGGAAAAAAATAAGAGCTAACTCACCTGAAATGTCACGGAAATGGAAATAAAATATAGCAGGGTTTTCCATAAATGTCGAATTACAGTGCTTAGTGGTGATATAAATACCCTTGCTCTGTCCAGAAAACTTTGAGCGCAATTACATACTTCATACATTTGCAAGAGACTTCCAAAGTGAATGATAAAGAATCAATGCATATTACTGAAAATAACATAGCATAAGTACACACTGATGAATTTTAATTGCAATTAATTTTTGTTACAACCAAGTCCATTATATATGCATTTTTTTATTCTCTATTGACTTTAACAACTTGAGGTGGTAACACTGATTATCAGTGATAATGCCGTTTAGAAAAATTTTATTCTTTCACTAATTCTTAATATCATACACTCGTCAAAATAATTAGTTATCGAAGTCTAACATTTTTATAGAAAAGGCTCTGTTCTAAAAATCTTTATTTGGACATAGCATAATAAGGTAATTTAAGTAATTAAATACAGATTACCCATGTAAAGTGCGTTACGATGCATTCCATTGAAGTGAGTACAACAATTGGCACACACCGAATAGCTTCGGCTTGCCTAGATGGATTAGAGAGAAAGAATTTACAGAAGCATCACACGGGAGAGATTTAGCTTAGTAATAAGACATTCGGTAAAAGTTCAAGGCGTAAAAAGAGTTGAGGAAGAAGTTGTACCATCACCGATAGAGACTAGTGCGAATAAGAGGAGGGAGGACATAGGTGAAGAAAAGCGTGGCACGCCTTCATTGGAGGACCTATTGATGAAGAAAAACGAAAAAGAATGATCAAGGGAATACAGATAGAAATGGGAGGGAACGAAATAGGTTTACAAGGGGAAGAGGTAAGGCTATGAGGATGGTCGAAAAGGAAAAGGATGGAGGACTTAAGTCACGGAATTCTTCCGGGCCAATGACGAAGTCTTGGGTACGTGTGCGTGCGAACGACGAGTGGGGAGGTAAGGGAGGGGGATGAGGGGGAGCGTGGATAACGTGAAGAGGGAGGGAATGGGTTGGGGACGGCATAAGGATTTGGGAAACGTAAGGAAGCTGAGAGGGGGACGGGTGGGAGCGGGCGGTGTCCTTATATAGAGGTATCGGACTCCCGGAGTGGAAGGCACAAAATGATGGAAATATTTATGTGGAGGAGATTTCGTGGGCGAAATGGCACGGGAGGCAATCGAAGAGGACTTTAGGCGGGCCGGGGGACGAGGGAGTGGGAAAAGTTTGGGGGGGAGGGGAATGGGGCAGCAAGCGAGAGGATGTCTCGGAATGGGCGCGTGGGAGGGAGGAATGGAGGATGTTTAGGGATGGGAGTTAAAGGTATGGCTTTCAAGGGAGGAATGAAGGGTGTAACGGGTACGGATAGGTGGGGTGGAGCGAAAAATAGCGAAGCATATTTTTTCGGGAGAGGGATTTCTATGATTAGCAAGCGCGGGTACTATCGGCAGTTTTTTTCCACATGACCAGAGATGTATGCCTGGCAATATCTATAGGAAATCCACTCTCGAATTCCGTATTTTAGTTCAGAAATGAGAAACAGTCAGCATTGTACACGCTTTTAATTTTCCTATACGTCACGCAAAATCATTTCCGATCAAATGAAATAAGGGCTAGGTAACTTATTTTTCGTCCAATTAGTAATCTTAATTTATGTTCTCTTACATGACTGCAAGCTCATCCATCTTTTGAAAATACTTATATATTTCGAATTCCTTTTCCTTGCTCTTCCTAGTTTAGACAATGATACATTTGCTCACATTTTCAATTTTAAAGTTGTTCTAATGGTTCTCATTTTACGTGAAGTGACATTTTAGATTAAATAACATCATTTAAACCGGATGATTTTCGATGTTTTTTTTCAGAGATACATAATCACAGCATGAGGAAATTATTAACGATATGGTAAGTATAAGACATAGAAGGGGAATTAGGAAAGTACTTGCCCATCACCCTCATGATCGAATGCATGTAATTTTCCTATTACTCATACCACCACTAATTTCCTCTTGCACATCCATGTAATGTCTCCATGTTTCCTTTTTCTCTAAGAATTTTTTTAAAAAATTTATATCAAAAGCCAGATGTATTTTTATCTTCTTATTTAAAAATTTCTCAATTTAAAATTACCACAGAAATACAAAAAAATTATCTGTTTGCTCAAATTGTATATTGTAAACAATATCCAGTCATTGCAATGTGATAACCTATTTTTGACAAAGGTTTCTTAGTATTTACTCATAGTAAAAATTATCGATAATCTCTATGAAGATATCTGACGTTAAAAGTCTTGGTTTCTAAATTGTTATGCGACATAAAATACGAATGATTGCAATGTACTACTAACTCAAAAAAGATTCACAACCTTCTACCAGCAACGCTTGAGGAAAGTATCAGAGCAATTAATTTGACAGATTGAGCAGATATTTTATATAGGAATCCCTGACTTCTGTCTATTACATGGAGTTAAAACTGATTTCAATACTTTAACCTACAAAAAACGCCTTTGCTTGGATGACACGTAAACAAGTTAATAAAACCTTTAACTTTTCACAAAATTTTGCAACCGACCCAAAACATGCAACATTGTCCTGTAAAAAATGCCTCTAAGAGCACAACAATTGTATTTTTATCACTCTACCACTACTGCCGGATTGCAACCAGAATAATGAGTAATCTTTTGCCCTGCGCGCTATTTCGTGGAGAGAGATAATAGGTAATTATTTTTTAAATCGGCGAGTAAAGAGTTGGTGCTAGAAACAATGCAAACAGTATATTTCCATAAATTTTTATCCAAGAAACCATAGTTTAACGTTTGAGGCTTAACTTAGTGGAGCCACGAGATTAGAAACGAAACGGCGTTGTGCATTTCCAGTCCTAGATATCACCATAGTAAACTTTTATGTAACATTTACACTTAATTCATTTCCAATAAATGTATCGCGATTGCTGTGTTGCATATAATTGCTCTCACATAATGTTTTTCAGGAATTTTAAACTAATTCTCAGGTCTGATACCGTTTCACCGAGCTCTCGGAACGGATTTTTGTATTTAGGTTTTCTTCTTTTTTATTCCAACTGATTTGGTTTCTTTTGTTCAAGATGTCTCAGAAATTCCCGTTCTAATATATTCTTCATGTTGTTGGTTACAATACCTACTGTGGTTGGTTGTTACACTTACACCTATCGTTTTTATCCTAAGCCTTCAGCTACACACAAGCAAAAACTATCTCTCGGAGGCACGTTTTAGTTATATGCATACCCAAGGTAATAGTGAACTGGAGTAGATTGACCGAGAATATTTAATGACGAGCGTGGATTAGTATGACTGAACAACGCCTGAGGAGGCTATAACGCCCGGAACGTATTGTGTGCCCAATGCATCACCATCCTTCGGGCCGTTCGCGTCGACCGTTTCGAGACACGCTCATTGCTCCGACATCGACTCCACCGTCCAATTCCCCATTCGCACGCGCGCTCTCGCGGGATACGTGCCCGCCAACGGGTTCAGGAATCCGAGGAGGAGGCGAAGAGACCCAAAGGCACTCATCCCTTCACTTCGATATGCATGCATGTACTACAGCACAGCGTGGCCATGTTTCCGAAAATAGAGACGAGCAATCTCGGGCCGCCCGAAGTTCCGCGACGGGAAGCACAAAAGCGAGGAGGCGGAGGAAAAAAGAGACGGGAAGGATGGGCAAAGGATATAAAGAGTAAGTGCGTGGTCTTCACACGCCGAAGAGGGAGGTGGACCTCACCGCTTTTGAGGAGGGGATTTTGGGTAACGGGTAAGTCCAAGACGAGGAGGTTATGACCAAAGGGAAGGGGAGGGAGGGTTAGGGCACCCTGGAGGAGAAGAAGAGGGAATGGTGTAGTGGGAGGGAGTAGGATAAGGCAATCGGGGGCGGAGAGGCAGTGTGAGGGTATAGGCCGATAGGGAGGGGGTTCCAGACTTTCAGGAGCGGGGGGGACGGGCGGAAAACCGAATGTCCGCATCAGCAGATGCATTATTCATGCACCAGTCGCCCCCGTAGCGAGGGGGCCTTTAGCCGCGCGGCAGCGGCGGGGGTCGTACACGGGGGAAGCTAAAGGAGAAAGGGGGAGGAGCGAAGGGTGTGGGGTGGGCGCGCGCAAAACCTTTCTGGGCACGGAGAGACGGACAGGGCGTGGTGGTGGAGGACAGGGTGGAATAATGCCCCCGTCTCTCTCCAAGGGACGGAGAGGGGGCTTTCGTTACGAATGGGAAGGGGGTGAGATGCGCTGGGGGGGGGGGGGGGAGAGGAGGTGAGGTGGCGAGGACCTCGGGGGGAAGAGAGCACAAGCCCTTCTGGATGGCCAATGGGTTAACGCGGGCCGTGGGTGAAAATAGGGAAGGGGAGGTCACTAGGGTCAGAGGGCTGAGGGAGAAGCGATGACGCGAGGAGAGGGGGGGGGGCGCTTTGGGGGTGGAGAGGGAGTGAGAAAGGGGGGACGGGAGCTCACCCCTCCACCCTCGACGCCAAACACAACACCGGCCGGTACCGCAACCCAACCCTCACCCCCCAATCGCCTCCCTTAAACACTACCGTGCCCCTACAGCACCCCCTTCATACACCCGCGCCTATTGGATCGATGGATCGGTTTCCCCCCCCCCCCCCCCACCTTCCCCTTTACATATATCCTTTTTTTCTCTCGAGGTTCTTTTTTAAGGGTACGGGAAAAGGGAGTGAGCCAAAGGTTGGTAGGGGGAGGAATTATTGACCACGGCCGGCCGCTCGTGCAGGAGAGAGGGGGATGGATAGAGGAATGGGATGGAGAGCTTTTTTGATTGGACCTCGGACGGAGATGACCGAACGGGGGCGAAGCGAGCCGATGTTGACGTGAGGCGAAGCTCGGACTCCTTTGGACATTCCGTAAGAGTGGTGCCGTATGGGTGACCGGGGTTGAGGGAGAGGTTTGGATCTCTGGAACAAAGCGTGATCGACCGTTTTTTCGATGCCGAAGCAATATCGAATGCTGTATCCAGAAGTGAGCCGAAATCAAATCTGCTCTAAGCATGCGTCACAAAAACAGAGAAGGAAGCTGTGTTAGGAGTATTTTTCTACCCACCCTAGACCGTGTTCCATGGTACATTACCGATAAGACAAGCGTATTTGGTGGGTATCATTATTTTCCGTATACATGCCCCTTACATACCATATCCGCCTCCATAAATGCCCTTGCAGGACTTTGTATGTTCACTTACATTAAAGCATCTTATTTTTTGTGGAATTGATTTAATTTGATTTTTAACTTATTATAAAACACCTTATGCATTACAGGTCGTCCTCAGCGGATTGCGTAAACCCTCCATTTTTGCATCTATAACCAAAGTTTAGTCAATTATTCTTGCAATAGTTCCCATGACCCTCCCTTATCTCAATAAAGTCCTCCTTTTCTATAAAAATAAAACGCCGCCCCGTTGAATACCTTATATCTTAATTTGTTCCTTATGCATGGGGTAAATGTTGTAAAAACTAGCATCAAGTAAGGACATGCTAAATTACCAGATATGAAGCAATACGATGAATATTCAAAATGTTTAGCATGATATCCCAAACGTTTATGATAAAAATAAAGTTTAATAACAAATTGAGCTTGGGTCATTTTCACTGCTTTCTTCTACATGTCTACATTCTTAAAGTTTCTTTCATGTTGAAATCTAAACTAGAATTTTCCTTGAGTAAAAACAATTCGACAGAAATATTTACGAATCGAAGGATATCCGAAGCATGATATATATCTGCATTCAAGAAAGTCGTTAGTCGTACATAACTAAACTATTTCACCAACGCCATTAACTAGATTACATACTAATTGCATACTACGCGAACGATTCCAATAAGTTTTGCAACATATCGTGTTCCGATGCACCAACTATTTCGGAATATGACTCATTCCTCCAAATGTTTTAAATTTATCCATTTGAAGGAGTCCCGTAATATATTACTCTCCAAAGATCATGCAGTCGACACGACTCAAATGCACAACTTGCATCCTACTTGACAGCATTTCGAGTATAACATACTAGAAACAAAGCTTTATCACAAATGTGGATTATTTTGTAGCTTAGCATATAGTATAGCATTTAAGAAACAAATCTTTATCACAAATATGGATTATTTTGTAGCTTAGCACTGCTAGTATGGAAGCTAAATAGTAATATTTTATATACCTGAGCCACGAAGCCTCTGCCAACCTGACCAAAAAACTGGAGAATTACGGACTACAATATGCTTCAACGAATACGTTACTTCGCTCGCAAAGTAATCCGTCGATTACGTCGCAAAATGTCCCATTAAGACGCCAGGGTAGAAACGGGCGGACAAGGCAGTTAAGGTAGCCAAGGGGCAATGCTCAGAAGGGGCTACTTCCTCATTGAGGTCCGGGATTAAGCGGAGCGGAAGGGCCGTGCGCAATTATGGGGTTGGAAGGGGGAGGCGGAGGAGACGCAAAGTGACTGAGGGAGGGGAACTGAATGGTAAGCGACCATGTAAAGGGGACGAAGGCATTGGGGCTCCAACACATGGATGGCAAAAGCTTCATCAGCGCTCAAAGGCAAGGTATTCCTACGAACGCTAAATGAAACGTTGAAGAAACCTAGGCACTACAATAATGAGGAAAATAAAAATCATAATGGGTGAAAATATTCTCAATTGCGGCAGAGACAAGGTCAGGTAAAGGACAAACAGCCTTTACTTAGAAGGATCTCTGTTTTTTCCAAATATGGGCGTGAAACTACACTGCGACCCGTTGGGAAACCCCAGGGGTTTTTCTTCTCTTTTTTCAATCATTTAGTTTGATTTTTCCCTTAATCAATTATGGAATATTTAAATGAAAAAGATTACTTTGATATCAGATAAATCCTTTAAAAAATCTACACATTAAAAACTGATCCACTCAACAAAGTTATATACAGCAAACTTTTACAGGCAATCAAATTTCTGGCAGTTATTGCGGTATTGCCAGTCAACTTGTCCAGGGCTTTCAAGAGTTGTCACTCTCTTTATGAAGCGCTATAATTAATATATTAAAACATCCGCTAGTTACACCTACATCGGATCAGTCATTAACCACGAAACTCACAATTGGATTTAATAACTGTATGATATTCCAGTATCAAGAATAAAAAATCGAACTAAGTTATGCAAAAACGCTATTAACACCTCACTGTCTTATTTTCCACACGAAACAGTAAAAACTATATATCCGAAATTAAAGGAATATCTGTAAATTAAAACATCGGAGAGAAAACATTTTACACCACGAGATATCATTTTTGGCCATTTTAACCTGTATTAAAAGTAGAAGTCTTAAATTAAAAAAAAAAAACAAAACATAACCGAAGTCATGAAAGCTGTCATAAAAACCTCAAGAATCTTATATTATTTCAGCAATCATCACACTCTTACTATCTGTAACCTGACCGAATTGATATATTTCTCAGGTGATGAATTCAGCCCTGAATAATTCAACTTATTGGCCCGTTAATTCCAACTTTGCAAAAAACAAATTTTAAATACGCACTTCATATTTAACTGCAAATAATATAATCAAATACAAGTTGCCTTGCCTTTTAAGTCATGAATTTTTTTGCACACGTGTATGAAATTTTTATAATAGGTCGGACGAATCGCCTCCCCGTCATAATAGTTCATTCATTCGTAATTAGACCCCATATATTAATAGCAAAAAGAAATAGACGAAACAACGTAAGAAGCATCGGCATATGAATACGGTGATTCCTTTTGAAAAAGGAAACAGCATAAAAGGCAATCCGCCGATGCAGAGAAGGGGATAACACGAAAATAGGGTGGGAAAGAGGAAAAGGACCCCAGAACTAAGGAACTGAGAGGAAGAAAGTCGGGACGAAGGGACTTCGAGGAGCGATACGAAAGATGAGGGCGATAGCAGGGTGGGAGGGTAAGGAGGGGGGGGGGGCAAGGGCTCACTTTGTACCCAAAGGAGGAGAGGCAAAGCTGCGACGAGAATGAGCGAGAGAGAGAGCGGTAGGCGTAGCGGGAAAACGATGGGGGCATGTGGGAGGAGAGGGAAAAGGGGACATGCGACTGCGATGAAGGGAAGCCGTCTGGGCCAAAATGCCCGGACATCCGGCCCTCTCTTCCCCTCCTCCCCAGTTCACCCCACCTCTCGCGGCCTCCCAGCCGCCGCTGCCAAGAAACGGCGGATGGCCTGTGTCATGTACGGAGGGGGGGGGGAGAAAGTGGGAGTGGGGCGCGAGAGGTAAGAGAGAGGCAAAAGGCTTTGGATAGGATGAGGGAAGCTGTAGGATGGGTGGGGGGATGAGCAGGAAAAGAGTATGGGTGGGAGGAAAGGGGTGTGTAAGGGAGTTGAAATTGAGCGGGTGAAAGCTAGCAGATCGGAAAGAATAAGAGCGGCCTCTGGTAGGGAAAAAAATTCAGAAGCTGAAAAAGTTTCGGTAATAAGGTCAACCTCAAAAGTAAACTCCAACCCAGACGATGCTCGGCTCTACCTCATGTGTTGCAACAAAATCAAATTTATTGGCGATTGTTGTGGGAAAACATTTCACCGCGAGGCGAGTAATAGAGCATGATAACTTGTTCCTGCAGCTCCTTCAAATTACGATTCAGTTCCGGAATCCCGGGCCGGGCAAGGAAAATATCAATGTTTTTTACCGACTTTATGATATATTTTTCCCCACGCAACTTAGACCACGAATAAGTGTATGAGAGAACTATAGAGAGTTTTGCATTATAATCCACAAAGGAAGCAGAGGTCTCTCCTAAGCAGTCATTGAAACCATTGTTGGATATTTAATTTTCTTCACAAGAACACTAATAATCTTTTAGATTACATACCCGAGGGAGATGAAGTTTGTCAGAGTCGTCACAGTTTTCAACAGAGATACACTCATTAACTGCGTTATAGTGGAAAAAACCTTCGAATTTCACAAGATTAAAAAATTCTCGATAACTTGCATCATGATAAACGTTGTTCGATTGCACTTTCTTGTTAATTCATTCTAAATGACCTTTTCGCTTGAATTTCAATCAGAAAGTAAGGAAAATTGACGGCGCAAAATGACTTCTGCCGTCGACGCACCCTTACAACTATTACTACTACTACAAGGAAAATTGAGCACTAAATATTGATACAAAACCAGTATGCTCCTCTATGTTTTGAATTGCACGTGAAATGAATTTAACGCGGAGCTCATTTTAAATTAATTTTACACTAAATGAACGTTTACCAATGACCACAATGAAGAAATGCAAACATAACTGAGCTCATTACGCTTAAAACTGCTATATTTAAATACCTATCCCCAAATTTTTGTGTGTGTTCATATGAATATGAGTCTGTAATAAAGTATTTAACTTATTATCTCGTCGGCATACCAGCAGGAGTCGTAGATTGGTATACTACCCTTGATTTTCGTGGATTATAGAGGTGAATTGTGCCTTATATTTAGCTAATAACGTTCCATTTTGAATATCCCGAGTGACAGGTTTTGTTTAGGCTTTGAAGTCGAACAATGTCGCTCAAAGGGCGTGGAGCGGTTAGAGTGCCCTAATTAGCCCCTGCTTGAGGACTTCGTGGAGGACATTTGAGTTCAGTACTCCGTCCGTCGGATGGTACGTTAAGTTCTGCTCCCTTGGTGTCTTTCGTGAAGGTCAGGCTAATTCCACCCATGAGTTCCTCCAGCCTTCCCTTACATTTCCATTCTTGTGCCTTTCCTCTCACTGGGGTGACTGAAGTGCGGAGCAGATTTTAAATACACAGATGATGATGGCTGAAAAGGGTTCTCCGATCCGTTGGCCTAATTGAAACGTTACCATAATATAACGGTGTGGTCAATCCTGGTGATAGGAAGACGCAAAATAATATCTCCAGTGTTACAGGAAGTAAACTAGGGCTCATTATTCCTTTACAAACCTGGAAATTTAGCTTGCAATTTACTTTCTTGCTTCTCAATTTAAAGATTTCACACTCGGTTTCTTCCTTTAACAACGTTCGCTCACTTTTTCAACTCGGAACTTAATCTCGCAAAACCGAGTTTTTTTGTGTTTTATTTGACTTACATTTGACTCCCTAGTATTTTCAGTATAATAATACTAGTATTAAATTTAAAAAAACCATGCCGATGATAGTTTGGTAAATTGAGAGGAATACCGAAAAGAACAACAAGTTATTTTGGAAAATATTTCATGAGAGTCGTTAGTAATTGCAATAATATATTGGAAATTAGTAATTATAGTAATTCCATGGCTATCTCGTACAACACGTCGAATACATCAAATGGAACATTTCCCAATATTGTTTGCACGAGAATACGAAAATCTTGTGTGAAAACCTTCCATTGAGTATTTTTTAAATGCCAACTAATAGTTGATGTACTTGAAATATTCTTCATGTAATATGTACCCGCGAATTCAAGATTCAAGAAAATATTCAAGAGTACAAGTTTTTTAAAGCTGCTAATGACCTTAATGATATTTGGATAAAGTGGTCTCGTTTTGTCCTCGTTCCAATTAAAGATATCTCTATTTAGTATGCTTCAACTACTTATTGAAAGATATATTGATAATATGCTCCTGTAAAGTATTTTCAAAGGAAGCATGAAATACGCAAAAGACTGTGAAATACGTTGTGGCAAAGGAGTATTTGGAACAGGTGAATTTCCAACTATGAGAGTGATGAATGTGAATTAAATGCATGGCTGTCGTGCTACGATGAAGAGAAGGCGCTAAAGAAATAAAGCGAAGGGAATGAATACCAGGAGAAAGCAGGCAGCCCTGAGTACGGACCGAGAAGGGTAGAACGCCAGAGGTCCTCAGAGCCGCAGACCGACAGGCAGAGGGAGGTGCATAGGTCCAGGGAACTTACTCCTTTCAACCTGAAAGGGTTCTCATCAAAGAGATGAGGAATGCACGGCAGGTGGACTTCCTTACCTCCGCTTACAAAACCCCGCTGGATTCCTCGCAAAAGGAAGTTGGAAGCGAGAAAGGGTGGAGGACGGCAGAGGGGACTGAAGGGTAATTCGGGTAGTCTCTAGCAGAACCAACGATAGAAGACCCTTAGCAAATTTCACACTGATATTTTAGGCCCCTTTCGCACGAGAAAACCATTCTTTTCTTAGGTGTAAAATTATAAATATAGTCCAAATTAAGACGTTCCTGATAATATGAACACACATCCTAAAAAATAAAACTTTGCAAAACGAACGAACAAGCGCTAAGAAATTGGTAGCCCGAACTACACGATTTTTAATATTTTTCTAACTCCCGATGAGTTCAATCGTTCTTAATGAGCTCCATAACTCTATTATCTTTTAATTTTTAACGAAAAACGTACGCACGAGCGATATGTTCAATGTCCAATAAAATGGTAAATTTTTCAACTTGGAGATATTTTTTAAGCTGAGATCTGTGATGCCGGGTCAATTTATTTAGTTTGCAAATGTCATTAAAAAAAAGTAAAGATGAAACACTATGGAAAAATAAAGAATGAACTTCCCATTGTAATTTCTGAAATTTTAAAAGCCTCTTTACGACGTTACAGTTACAAGTCAAAGTGAAAACACTGTGATAACTAAAAAAATTCGCTTTTATTATTACTGGAAAAACATTAACGAATTCGTCAAAGAGAGTAAAGAAAGAGAGCGATATTCTAGATATTCTTAAGTGATACCTAAAAATATGCTAAAAGTGATTGCAAAAATCCACAACATGAGGATTGACTTGGTTGAAATGGTCGCTATTTAATAATGAATTAAAGGAATTGGATGTCCCCATAGATTTGTGTGGCAGCACCGCGCATTTTACCGCAATGGGGCACAAATTATTATGCGTCGAGCCGCTACAGAAGCCTGCAGAAGATTGCAAAACCATTTATTTCAGTAGCGTTGCAAAATATTAAATCAAAATGAATAGGTTACTGTCTTCCACTATACTTTTTATGCTGCATTTTCTCATGAGATCATCTCACAGGATGCGTTAGCCATGGCTTAATCCAAAGCAAGCTCTGTTGGTTGATTTCGTCATTAATACACATTCTTTCTTTACTTTTCAGTTTTATTTTCAAGAACTGAGGAGCTAATACCACAATGATTCCTGAGCCAAACTACCTGGATGTTGATTTAGCTGACATGGACCGGCCACATCACTATACCCAAAAATTCAACGTGGATAGTTACGGCACTGGAACAAACAGTATGACTGTCATTAGTGCTTTCATCTACCCAGGGAGACTGCATACATATAGAAACGTGTACTCTCGTTTTCTTTCGTTCAAACGTATCATTTATCACAAATATTAGGAAAAAGTTTATATATTTAACACGGAATGCTGCCTCATAAAACCTATTCGAATACTACGATAGATTAGGCAGTCGGCAGTCAGATATTTCATTTCTATTCGCTTTAAATTACATAAAATCAAATTATGAATAACCCAAGATCAGTATTAAAAGGGCTTAAATCAGCATAAATTCGAAAATAGGAAGGTAAAAAAGGTATGCTAAATGCATCACGGTTTTTATTTGAATGCTGAAATCCATTATTTTTATCGCCACACTTCTTTCGTTTCCATCAATAATCGGGCAGAAAAACGCGGCGACTGTGAAGAATAAACAGCCATTGGAGCTGAAAAAAAATGCTAACTTCTTTATATTTCTTCTGTTTCTTCTTCCATTTGTGGCGGATAATAATGGATCAATAAGCGTAGTAGAAGGCCAACGAAAAATTCCAGCCTATTCAATTAACACAAAAAATCTCGGAGACAAACTTTTATGACTTAATTTTGAAATAGTCTTCAATATTCTAAAGGATTGAGCCATAAAACTATGCATTAAGCAGCAATGCTACTGCGAGGTATACAGTTGTCCATAATGGTAAAAAAATGAACGCACAATTCATTCCGTTTTACTCTGTTCTCAGATGAGCGCATAGTGAAGGATGAATTTTGAGGGATTTTCAAAGCCAAACTTAAGGCCAATGAGTAAGCATGTCCATATAACTTAACTTTTTATCACATTCATTCAACAAGCAAAGATAATTTGTGATTATAGTACCAGCAGTTTTAACAATGCTAGTAAATTACTCATCATGCGGCAATCACATCAGCTAAAGAAATATTTATCATTAGATGGGAGAGATGTTATAGCCTTAAGTTTCCTTCCTCAATCTCAGAACTAGGGAAACGGAAACTTTGGCTGGGTTGCGAAAGTGTCTCATGCGTTTTATATTAGAAACCAAGCTTCGATGATGGCAAAATGAATGATTTCACTTAATTTTATTCATACATGTTAACATGAAATGTAAATATCTGTATTTTCCAGCATTAATAGCCATTGCATTTGGGGTATCGAACTGATAATGCAACAGGAACACTGTCAAAAATGGTGGTTTCGGCAGTTACGCCAGATGGCATGGTACTGGCTGTATGATCTTCCTTTTAAAAAGTAAACTGCATATAAGACAAGTCTCACTAAGACAAGTTTTATCTATCAAATCATGTTAATATTTCACAAAGAGAGATCGTCTTCATTTGATCATGTTTTGATCCCGTTTTTCATTAATTTAATAATTTTAGTGTACGCCTCAGATAATGGTATTTTCTTCCACTTAAAACATTGATCGTATACATTGTCTTGTCTGCATTAGTGCGCTCGAAGCTACTAGCCGTTTAATGTTTCTGAGAGGATCTTCAATAAGTTTGCCGAAACTGACCAAATAACTTCAAATGACGCACTGAGGAGAGGGACTTTGCTAATTACGTTCCACCGAAGCTGGGAGTTAATTTCCCTTATGGGGACAATGCCACGTGTAAGATGGGAGGGATGTGGCGAGATAAAGGGTCTGAAGGGACTCGGTTGAGACGGTAGGGTGGGGAGAGGGGGGGTGAATGGTACGAGGGAGGGAGGCCGGAGACTTAAATGGTCCGAGGATTAGGTCCAGAATGGGACGGCTACCGAACGAGGGGAAGGAGGTGTTGGACTAGAGATAAGTGCTGGTCAGCCTGATTTAGGGCGTTTTGCACTTGACGACTCCCTCTCCCACCCCCCACCCCTCCCAACGAGCACTGCGACGTACACACCCCTTTAAGCTCGTAACTATTACTGAAACCTTGGCTCCGAGAAGGATATCCTCATTTCTTGTTCCCTTTGCGGGCTCACCGGACGAGTAACTTCCAGTTCCGTCGCCTTCCCTCGTTCTCCATCCGTATTCGTGTTAATCCCTGCGAGGCAATGCACAAATTCCGGATCCAAAATTATATTTCGTAGAAAAATAAGAGTTTGAACTAAAAGTAACGTTAGCGAGTGCAAAACCAATAATTTCTGATACAAAGTGGCCTCAGGTATATAATTTTTTTCACCAGAAAAGAGCTTACATATCCTCATTTGCGATGCATAATATGATATTTCAACGCGCAATCGCCGCTGCGAAGCTCCTGAGATACCAAATAAGTAGGATCATGTCTAAGTGGAAGAGAGCCTGGAACGCAAATAAGTGGCTGAAAAGGGTTGAACTCTTTGTTTTAGTGTTGCACATAGTTATCTATCGAATGGTAGCAATTATTAATAAACTTACCTACCACAGAAACTTGCACGGACATTTTCAAACGTAGTCATGGAAATCAATACAGTGATCAGCAAGGTGAGTCACTTTAAAACGGTATAACAGCTTTTCAATAATATGAAGTTAGCTCATAATTATCACCAACGCATGGAAAATTGGAAAAAATAAAATTACGCACCATTAAAATAATTCAATTATCTTGATATTAGTTACTTCCAAATTTTAAAAACCTTAATGTTACAGGTTTGAAATAGATGGCTGCACGAGCTTAAGTGTAACTAATTCAACTGGTAATTATACTATTGTATAATTGTTCTAATAAGCAACGATTAATACGAGTATAAGTTTGCTGAATAAGCCTGTCTTCTAGATGAATTGAAGAAGGTGATTAAAAGGTTACCAATTATAATATTGCAGCATTTTCCCGGCCTAATTTAGCAAATATTAAACTCTGCATCCCGATTTTTTAAAAAAGGTAATCACTTTAAGCATAATTCTTTATGGAAATAAAACACAAGGGTCACGAGCAAAGTTTGAAAAAAAAAACGGTCGGAAGATAACGTAAAAAAAATTGTGGAAGAGTTACGTTAAGTTGTACCTTGTTAGTTACCATTGGAGTAGATGATCTCAGAGATCTCAACAAAGGAAATAGTACCTACGCGTATCTCCGTGATCTATTACCCAGGTTTTCAACCCTTAAGAATCCCCTTTCTTCATCATATCCACTCGACCGTCACCAATCAGAGTAAGACAGCAAGTACCCGCTCTCGAAAGGTAAAGCATTCTGTTTAGCGACTACTGCCCCGGAAAGAGAGCCAGCCCAGGGTCTTGCTCTTCGGCAAGAGAGAAAGATGTTGCGAGGGGAGAGAGGAGTGAGTGGCAGTTGCCTCCCAAGGCCCCTCCCCCGCATCCACGGCCCTTTACTACCCCCACTCCCCACCTCCAACTCCTTCTCGCAGTACATTCCCTCCCCCTCCAATTCCTTCGTCCCCCCCTCCCTTTCATACTACTATCCTGATACCCTCCCCCGACAGCCACCCTTAGACTTCCACCTCCGCCTCCTCCCCCTATTGTCAGGGGCCTTGTAGCCAAGCACTCAGGAGAAGAAAGGCTCCGCAAGGAGCTTCGGGGTGATGGCTAAGACTGATGGGAGTGGGAGGGAAGGGGGGCCGGCGAAGGACGGTGGCAAAAGGATGGGACGGGAATGGGAGGAAGTTCCAGGAACGGAGGATTGATCAAGGAGAGTTGTTCGACGCCGAAGGGGTTGGGGGAGGAAGAGACAGAGAGAGAGAGGCTGGAAAACCAAGGTTGTGGCGGTGGGAGGTCTAGGAGGCAGAGGGAAGGAGCAAGGTGGAGCGGTGAATGAGGTGTGTGGGGGAGGAGGAAAGGAAAGGGAAGACTGGCTCTGGCGGAGGAAGAAAAGGAAATGGTCTGCGGGGAGGAGGGTAGGGCGAATTGGATGGCAAGGCATTTTGGGGATCCACGCAAAAACATGGTCGCATCAAATGCAATTGCCTCTCGTTACTGCAGAGTCATCTGGCAAGCGCTCCGTCAACGTCCGGCCAATAGCCTTCGAAACTACCGCTCCCACCGTTTTTTACGGCATTACTTTTGCTAGTTGAAGTGTTTTATGCTTCTTTTATGTGCTCTTTCAACGCAGCATGTCATGACCGACCCAGAGCTCAGGGAATATGACCAGCACCCGTAGATGCCCCGAAAAGGCATTAAATATTTGTTTGTCTATTGACGTAAATAAAGCGCTCTGAATTAAGTTGAGATCAATGACTTATTGGCAATTAGTCCACTAAATTATGAAGAAAAAATAAATTTGCGTTATGGATCAATTCCTCTCCTAATGTCCAAAAATTAAACCTTTGACTTCAAATGAGAGCTCTCGAAACTTTTAATATCAATATCATTGGCCTCATACGTAACAGCATAGGGCAATATTGGCTTATACTCTAGAATGACAATTGATTGCAAATTATAAATCCAGTTGATATCACACTTAGTAGTAAATCATATGATTTTATCTCCGCTCAAGACGTTTGGAAGTATAACTATGCATTTTTTTCCTCCCTAAATTCCATTTGTTTGACTAATATTCATCACGTGATATGCTATAAGGTGCTTTTCATTGCCAAGTCACCCAGTACATAAGTTTAATAACCATTAATCATTAGAATTTATAAGAATAAAATCCTGTTAGCAACGACCTCATCTCTGTCCATATCTAGACTTTTGTATCTATATTCTCTATAATCTAAAAAGTAGTGGACAATCTAATGCTGCAGCAAACACATAATTTGATATAATTTAATCAAGATGAATCATCATCTTATGACTAAATAGCAAAGAAAATGGAATATTTCATCATTGCACGGAAGGAAAAAAAGGATTTTCCAATTTCAATCCCATCCCAAATTCAAAGAAAACCTCATAGTATTCATTAAACAAGATTATCATTCCATTCCCAAAGCAGAATGTAGTCTATACCTGAAACCTCCTAGTCGTATTCGTAGTATTTAACATTCTCAATCAAAAAATCAATCTTCAAAGTGAATGGTCGATCCAGTCCTTTGCTCCCGTATAAAAATATCAAAAACTATCTTAAACTTAAAGGTTAGTTTTAACATGAAAGAGCTAATTCATCAATAGCTTCTACCTTATATGCTCATTAACTCACAGCGAGACGCGACACACCGGAGGTTCCTCAAGAAGTGTCCAAAATATCTTCCAAGGAGTGCTCATCTACTTCGGGGATTATGGATCCTTCGGATGCTCAGTAATATAGTATCATTCTAATTAGAACGCTGGATCATCATGACAAAATCGGGAAGAGCACTAAGAATCACGAAAGTGAAACTAAAGTGAATTTCTGATTCTTATTTTTTCGCCAGGTTTTTCCCAAAGCATTAATAAAGAAGAAAGGGTACCTTATGGACTAAATTAAAATTGGTTCTGCCCACGATTCTGATCGCTAAATAACAAATATGGAACATTTTCAAATGCCTTATGCATTACATCAACCAAAAAAGTGGGTCATGCCCAGATCCCATATTTTCCACCGTAAACTGGAATGGCTTGGTCGTTACAGGGTAGCCGCCCCGAGAGGGGTACCCAAAGGAAGCGCCGGAAAAGAATCAGACCAAACGGCATGAATGGACGCCACTTTTCCTCCCCATACAGCTAAAGAAGCCAGTCTTTCCACTCGGCTCAATACACCCCGTCTTTCTATCTGTCTCAGTCGGAATAACTCCTTCCGAAAGACCGAAATGGGTGTAGCAGGGAGAGTGGGGAGAAGAAAGATTGGGGATGGGGAGGAATCCCTCTCCCATTCTCCTCCCACACAACCCCTCAGCACTCACATACATCCATCCAAGGAGCCAATCAATCCCGAAGCCAACTCGCCTCCACTCACACACACACGGGCTCTTCTTCTTTCCTCCGCCTTCCTTATACCCTCCGCGCCCCTGCGAGATTTGGGCGACTGTCCCAGACACTGGCCTCTTCTATTTTCCTCCCCCTTGACTCCTACGCTACTACCCCCTAATTCAGAATCCCCAGGCTTCCACCATCCCCTTCCCTCGACAGGAACCTTTACCTCCCGCCGCCTCCTCTGGCCACCGCCTCCACATCCACACAATTGCACTCCATCAAGGGTAGGGGGATGGCACCCCTCTCCCCCCACACGAGCTCCCGCCCTTTCAATACCACGCCTCTCCCATTCGACCGCCCTCCATCTCCCCATTCGACCTTTCGCCCTCACCCGCTATATGTCCTTCACTCTCCTTTTGCCTCCACCCCACACACACCACCCCCCCCCCCCCTTGCCACCAGCCGACCTCTTTTGCCAACCCCTTCTTCAGAGTTCCTCCGACCCTCTTCTTTTCGCCCACCTCCGTGATTCCCTCTCGCTTTTCTCTGCCCCGCCCACTCCTCCCGGTACAGCGGCCCCCAAGGCTCCCTCCCACATTGCAGGGTGAGCAAGACGGCAATACTTGCGTCTGTTGCCCGAGGATGAGTACTAATGGGAGAAAGCGCTATCCCACCGCATAGCGGCGGCCCTTCTATCTAAGAAGCGTTTCGCGTAATTTCCCCGGGTACGCCTTCACAATATCGGTAGTCCCATACTTCGGCTTGAAGGAATTATGAAAACTGCACATGAAAGCACGAAGACGATAATTTGGTGTATGCACCAGTGGGTTGAGAACCGACAAATTTGGCATCCTTGGAATTTTCACCTAAGTTTTGTAAAAAACTTACATCATTGTCGAGAGAAAACGCTAATATGACCATAGTTGACGAAATGCATTCGATAGTCTTGCCTAGTTCCTCTCACACCATCACGATTATGTGACCTTTCTTTCTTACGGGAGAAAGAATATTTTCTTCAATTCCTGATCCTTTGAATCCCTGTTTTCTTTGAAGATGCAAAATATTTTACCAAGATAGATTAGAGTTTTTGAGGATTTCAAAGCAAACTGGTGATAACATTCCAGATTGCAGTGATTTCATTGAGTTGCTATCACATGGCTAGTTTATTTATATGTAAGAAGTAGATTTAGGTTTTCAGGTGCTCCAAATGCTTCAGTGACATTTTACCATCTAACCTAACTCACACCTAAGCTTGATCCTATGATGAACACAAGGTATACGCTTGACACGGAATTTAAACCCGAGTCCTTTGAGTACCCAGGCCGACGCGTCACCAGCATGGCCACTGAAGCCAGGTATTGATATCGGATGTTTTCCACAGTTCGAAAGTAGAGAAATGATAGTTACCAATAACTTTTCTATTGCAACTTTATTCTACTCTATTAATATCAACAAAGAGGAAGCATTGCTGTTTCTTTGAATAATTGGTCGAATCAAAATCATCTCGCCTTCAGCAAGAGAAAATTTCTAGCGACTGTCGTGGTATATCCAAGACACAAATCATCATTAACCTTTATGAGATTCCAAGTATTAATTTGTGTCATCTTTTACAGCCATAGTTTCTCCACTTCATTTCGTGTTTTAGAATTCACATTCGACGAGCTCTCGGGTGAAAACCCAATTTATAATATTTAAAAAGAATAAAATAACCTTAATCAACTCAAAATCAACTAAGCTAATACGTAAGAAATTAGTGCCAGGGCATTATCGCCAACTTCTTTTTTCTCGTTTACGCCAGCTAAGTTGCAGTGTTAGTATATTTTTCACAAATAAATAAGAAAAGAATGAAACGTAAAGCGATATTGAATTATTCGTGCATTCTATCCATTTTTAATTCAAAAAAGTCTTCTATCCATTTTTAATTCAAAAAAGTCTTCTATCCATTTTTAATTCAAAAGTTAAATTTTACTAATATCTATAACAGAAGTAAACTCCATTTAGATCTAACAATTTATCTAAGGATATCATAATCCATCGCAGCAGTTTATCTAACAGTTATAGGACTCTTTCAAAGATCACACGTCATAATAGCCCATTATCTATGGAATTCCTTTCCGGGAGAATTCGTCATCATGATGAATCATGTCTTATATGCATTTAAATGAAATCCCATACTTCATTCGAACGCATACGTTACGTTTAGGATCAAATGCTATCACATTTTGCGCATAAGCTATAGGTTTTTTAATGAAAAATTATCATAATGTAAATTTGTTCATTACCATATTTCTGTAGCTTCTGAGGTTAACCTTAATTTTGAAGCGTACCATACATTTTTCGTATAGATTTCTTAAAATACTCGCCTGTTTATATTTGTTATGCCTGTACGCTACTGCGAGTAACATGTCTCAGAGCAAAAGAACGGTGTTTATTCATTCATTATAATTTACTGACCGCCAGTATTCCGCCAATATATATTCCGCTGACCGAGATAGTTCAAATATCAGTTTCAACTCAGTCTATTTGAGCTCTTTGAGAAATGAGTACGTTATAATATTAGTGATTACTTTTCTGCAGTCAATGGATATTTCTGATTATTTATTCTTCTACAATACCCTTATTTATGCCAAAAAACTCAGATACTTTTATTCATTCGTACCTATTACCTGGGCCTCAGTGATCCCGCTCATTGTCACTTTGACTCCAGCAATAAAAAACACGGAGTGTGCACGCATTGCACGAAAATTGGTATGATTTGTTTAGTTTCGTTCAACCAAGTTAACCTTGTGCATCTTTCTTTTTGCAATTCAATGTCGCAATGTCAACTTCTCTCCAACTTCCTTTGCCTCTCTCCTCAAAAAAACCATTCTCGCCAGACCCCTCGACTTCCTTTTCCTACCTCGGCAACCCCCTCGTGTGTCCACCGCTCAATCAAGTCACCACACTCCCCTTCCCCTTACTGTTCCCCCTTCCCTCCCTTGCCCTTTTTGGAACACCCACCACTCTCGCCCTCCCCCATCGGCTCTCTACGCCCCGCCCACACATTTGCCCTTTTTTGCCGAGCGGACCGAAAAAATGAATGAAATCGCTCGGTGCACATTTAAGGTGTCGTCTCCATAAATTTGAGTCGACCCCCCTGGATTGATAGGGAGGAGAGTGAAGTCGTTTCTTGGGTTACCTTCTGCGCCGGACAGGGGCGAATCACTCTAAGTTTCCTTTCGCATGGGGGAGGAGTTCATCAAGGTTTTGCTCGTTGGACTCTTGCCTCGGAGTGCATCGTATTTCTAGCGAATGCTGCTTCTTCATCTGCACTGCGTAAAACTACAGATGGCATTTGCAAAAATGTCTACTGTGGTAGATACATTGAGGATCATCTTCAATAGAACCTTGCTAAAATGGAACCAAGTTTTGCCAGTACTTCCTTCTAAGGAAAACCGTCATCCACCAAAATTACCGAACAATTCACCTACATATTTTAAATTAATTATTCAAATATTCGTATTCAAGGCATTCAAATGTTTAAAATGTGAATTATCTGCTAAATAGAACGGGTATGAGAGCCGTCCAAAGTGTTAATAACATATATTTTATACTTTTTTTAGCTTACAGCATTACTGAAATGTCTCTAATGACAAACTGTAGCATTGAGAGAGAGAGAGAGAGAAGTGGCCGTAGATCGTTACGCCAACAGGGTGCGAAGGCTATCTCAAAGAAACAAAAGCTGGGGGCAAAGATAGAAGAAACAAATATGATCGCATAAAAATAATCTCCGATGCGGTTCAGCAAAATTTGGACTTGGGACAAAAAAGGAAGAAAGATGAGGTCATGAACGAAAAGCTTTAGCAAAAAAACAAAGGGTCTATCAGGGAACGGCGGGGAGTCGGCCAGGATCACGGCGGGAACGAACCAACGACTCCTGGCCAGGAGACGCTCCATTTGCCAGACAAATGGCCGGCAGGGGCGGAGCTACCGTAACGACGACGGCAGAGGAGGGTGTCGTATGGGAAGGAATCTTCTGGCGGGAAGTGGAGATGGGATGAGACGCGGAGACAGAAAGACCCCGAGAATGAGGCGGGAAGAAAATGGAACAAAAAGGCGTGGGAGGGGGAAAAGGGATGCTCTGGAATGGTTGGCCGCGGACCTCCGCGCAATGGTCCCTTCCTTCTTCGGCAGACAGCAGGGAAGAGCAGGGAGCATAAAAAAAAGCCTGGATTGATGCGCTACTGGGAATGAGAGAAGAGAGGAAGATGGCGTGAAGAAGAAATTTGGACAGAAGGGGAAGAAAGAAAGGAACCGCATGAGACTGGAGAAAAAGAATTGCCGCATTATTTGACGGAATAACTGGCCCTTGTTTCCGTAATGCGTCAGTGAAAATGACTAGTGTCGGTAAAATTATGTCAAGATGAACTTTGGCATTTTTTTCCCGAAAAACATAGAAAAGGGATATTTATATTTAGCATGGTTAATAAGATGCGGTCTAGCCTACTGATAGATCAGTTATTTTACTCCCTCTAATGGCAAAGAAATAAAGACGTAATCGCAGGTCTTCATTGCTCGTGTGTAGTTGTCATCGTTTCTCTCCGATTTTGCATTGGGGAGCGAAAACTAAATCACCTCGATTGAAATCTTTCCTGTTAGTCTCAATTAGTCGTTTCGCATTGTTAGATAAGTCATAAGAATAGCCTTGGTGTTTCTCAGTCTATACGGTAACTCCACCCCTGTGCAATGTGATAGTACTTCTCCTAAGAGCAATTCGTTAAGTCATATGTAGAAGCAATCATATAACATAGATTCTAAAATTTAAATTTGTAAATTTGACCATTGAAGATTATAATGTGAAGCTACTTCAGCTTATGACGCAAAACTTCATTATGATTATCTCTATTAAGGAAAAAGCTTTAATTGTACTTGTATACCGTTTCAATATTTTTTTTATTTCGGGAAAAGATGACTAAACTATACATAATAAACTACATCCCAATCGACAGTTAAAACAAACACACCAATTTTGAAACTAAGATACTACTTTATAGAAGAAATTAATTTGCTGACCGATTTATCCACCAATTTATCTATTAAACCAAATTCAAGCAATTTAAATGTAATTTCAAGGAAAAAACATGAAAATATTATAAAAAGCTAGCGAAATATTATCGAAGTCGCCCAGAGATGTAAATAAGGAGATCCAAAGGCACTGAGATAGCATTAAGCATTTAGTAAAAATGTTACTTAATACACTTGGATGCGGAACTTAGCAACCAGCATCTTCTAAACCCCATGAGAGATAAGTAAATACCAATGTAAACCTGATTCATGGTCAGCAAACAGAATATTACATTAGAAACAGGAAATGTTAGGGCAAAAAGTGTATAACCGCCTTATTTACCTGGGCAAAGCAACTTACGTGTTTTATACAACTGGAATTACAGTACGTCTATTATAGGAATACTTCCATATCCATTTCTATGCGGCTTAACTTAAACTTGTAAATTTCGGGTAAGTAACTGTGGAAAGGTGTTCTTACCATAATGAAGGTTCATCTCTCATCCTCGACGCGCTATTTCACGCCGATATTTAGCTTCAATTGAACGACCTCCTCGTGAAAGAGCGGAGGCGTCGGCATAAAACATCCTCAACTGCCCCATCTCCTTCCGTCTCGTCCTTATGGAGCAGGCCGTTTCGTAAGTCTGCTTCACTGACCCTCTGACCCTCCACATTATTGTTTTGCCCGATGAGGAAGGGGAGGGAGAGGAAAGAAAAGCGATTATAGCAGGCGCCTCGGGAGGGAGGGAAACAAACGCTGCGTGGGAGGCGGGCGGAGCGGGGAGGAGGAGGAAGGAGATTCGGGAGAAAAGCGCCCCAGCGTAGAAGGGGTTCCCCTTCCGAAAGCGCGCTCCGTTGCAAATGGTCCGAGGAAATTGCGGTGGAGCACTTTAGAGGCGGAGTAAACGGGATATAATGCCGCAGTTTCCTTATCTTAGGTGTATGGTTTTGTTTTAATTCAAGATGCATTATTAGTGTTGAGAGAAATGGGGTCACTTCGCGCACGCGAGCTTAATGGTCGCTCAGCTGGGTAGGAGAAAATTGCGAGTGTTTGTACAGTCGGCGTGAAGAGAGATGAGTCAAATTCTGATTTCTATGACGAATAAAATCCTCCTCCAGAGTCAAAACCCCGCTCGTTTTATTTCACCCCAGTGATAAAGAATACCAAGAGTGAAAAATTGCAGGTAAATTTTGATATGCTTTTGTTTGCAGTAAATTCAACCATAGATTCTCAAAAAAATGATCAATGATTCCTTTTTTACCATTATTCCATTAATCAAAGGCAGAGAAACTAGAATGCACTTTTTCCTATTGTAACACAACTCCTGAGTTATTGTTCACAAAGTACACTTATCCCACTCGTAATCTCATGTAAAATGTCTGTACTTTTTTTCCTTCTTCAAACTTTCCCAAATACAACCTTCACATGTATTCCCTCTCTATATGCATTCATAATATTTTGCCCGTTCGTTTATCAGTACATCCAAGTTTCGACTACGCAATCTGTATTTCGCTTATGCAAATTCCACTGTAGTTATCATTTTCAAGGTTCCATCTCATAATTTAATGAGATCATTGGAAAATTGCATTTAACATCGCGTTATACGATGCCGACATGCTTATACACTACATCCAGTCCAAAATTTGCTTTGCGAATTGATGCAATTATAGACATTTATACAAAAATTCACAAAGCATTCGTTTTATGTTGATTTGACTTGCTAATAAACAATTGAAGCAATTTATTTGTGTTTGATTTTTTATCACATAATTTATAGAATAAACATCTTACCTAAAGGCAGTGATGATAATGTTAACCATATAAATTTCTGAACTATTATCTATTTAGGGTAATAGGAAATTAAGTATCTATTTAGTGAATTCATGAAGTATTTCTCATATTCAATTATTAATTACATCAACTACATTTTTACGAGAAATGAAGGGTGTCTACGGAGGGTCATCCCATGGCACACAAATTCACCCTGGGTGCCTTATCGGATGCTCGGAGTATTCACGGCACAGTTGGCCATAATGCCTCAATGACCTCAGATCTAGAGAACTAAACGCTTTATTTGGAGCCGTAGCCGCCGAACCATTGCCGTAGCTGCCACATCCCCCTAAGCGCAACGGGCACACGGTTACCATCTCGTCACTCGTGAAGCCTTCCTTCCATTTCTGCCTGTGGCTGGCGCTAGGTAGACGGCGAGACAGGCAGCCTTTCCTTTGCGCCTTTCACGCCTGGGGTGGAAGGCAACCAGAAATGCATCCCTGTCGGGCGGAAGCACTGGTTCCCTTTTCAGAGTACTCCTCACGAACCTCACGAATACCGAAGGGATAGAAGGGCTTAAAAGAAAGCAGCTCGCACTAATCCAGTAAATTTCATTTACATAGAAAAATTATAATTCACAAAAATATCAACGTGAATTTGCTTTGTCCTCTCTCCTCCAGCAACTTCAATTGCCTCCCATGCAAAATCTCCTTCGTTACGTAGGTTTCAATATTTCAAAATAAAACAGGAGTAGTTTTATGAATATTACTCAACCAATAAACCTATGTAAAACTTCTGTAAATACAACCTGACCCCCCTCCTCCTCCCAAGAAAAGCTTTAGTCTTTCGTTGGGTAGTGTAAATAGCCTGGAAGGTGTGAATACACAATAGCAAAGACAGTTTATTATTGTGAACGTATTCACAATGCCACTAATTATTTATTTTCCAGATTAAAAGCAACATATATCTTCTCTCGGACAAAATCCTTTTATCCTCACTTTATATTTACAATTTCTTCATGGAGGCGTTCTCATTTCTTCACACTTTCGTCTAAAAAATTCTTTTAACGTAAATTACAAACAGTTTTTAACGTAACCTGAGTATGCCATGTCAAAAGTTGGTAAAACATCCTATCCAGGGATAAGTTATTCATCGCTCTAGGTTTTTTATTGAGAAAAAAGGGTATTGACAACATAAATAATATATGTGATAATTTAAACCGCTACTGTTCTAGGAAGAGTATTTCAGATATACCGCTTTTATAATTTCTCTTGTTTAAAGATGAGGCAAAATTTCTCGGAACAACAGGTCTTTTAACACATTTTATCGCCCACACAGAGCATTTTATCCCAGCGCAGCTAACTTAGGGAAATGGTTAATGTAAAAATGACTGTTTTTATGCAGAAATATAATATGATAAATGTGCAGATAATTATTTTTCTTGTCACACATGTCAGGAGTTGTAACTAAGGGCACCCACTTAACGCCATAATCGTGGATATTTTACTGTCTAAATATTAGCCGTCGTAAAATTCTCAAGCGATCGAAATTTTTATTGTAAGTTTGTAGTTTTGCAATAATTTCTGCCAGACACCAGTAATTTCTGTCAAAGCAGGTTGCTCAGTTTTCTCCTCATAAAGTTATTTTTTTCTTGATACATTCACGGCTCGTGAACATCGAGAGTTTATTCTTGAACTTAATGACATAATTGAATTTATCTATGCCTAAAAATTACATAAAATACTTTTTAAGTAGGAATATGAAAACTGATAAAAACCTTCATAACCATGACATTATTTTTGTCTATAGTACAAACTAACTAACTATCTTTCCATGGGAAAGGATGAGCGGGAGGAAAACTCAATCTATCCTTACAAGTAATAATTAATCCAATCGGCATCGGCCGAAACTCCACCAAACTCATTAGACACCCACCTAACACCACAATTCACGATTCAGAGCTCCACACCGGCATCTCCGGCCACACGTCTCACTTGGGTGAGTAACCCACGAATGCGTCTGTGCACTCGAGGGCAATGGAAGAGAGGAGGGAGACTAATCCAACTCCGGGGCGACCTTAGCAGCCACACAATGTCTTCGGACAATCACTTCGTCAAATGAGCTCAATCTGCCCTCGTCTTGGAGACCGCCGGAGAAGGCAGGCGGCTGGGAGCAGTTGGGCAAGTTGAAAGTGGAACCCGACACCCCGATGGACCCGCCCATCCTCTCCTCTCCACCACTGCACACAGCCTCTTCCACCCTTTCGTCCACCCACCCACCCTTGGCCCTGGCCCTCCCATCAACCTTTCTCCAACAACCCCACTTCCCCTGTCCCCTCGTCTCTCCCCTCAGCCCTCTCTTCTTGGGAAGCGACGGTCTCCGAAAACTTGCAAACCGAGAAGGGACCTCGAAGTAAAAGTGTTCAGGGAAGAGAAGAGAGGAGCAGGGTCCAGATGTAGGGACACAAGGGGTGGTCTGAAGATTGGGGGACCAGGGGGTGCGGGTAAGGCGGGGAGTGGAGGGGGGGAGGAGAGAAATGGTTAGCATCATCAAAGACCCTCCTGAACTCTCCCAAACGGCTGCCTGGCTTCCTTTACTCGGTTCCTTCGCCTCTGTCTCTGTTCCTCCCACTATTTCTCTGTCCATACCTCTATCTTCTCTCTCTCTCTCTCTCTCTCCCCACCACACTCTCTAACCCTTTATCTCATAAGCCTATATCCCGCCTGAATGCTCCCTGGTACTATTTTCTTTCCCTCCCTTCTACTCTTCATTTCAAAAGGACTAGCGTTTATCAAGTAGTCAGAGGAAATGAGATGACCACGAAACAACGTAACGAAGGGGCTACCCCACAATCGGACAGAAATTAACAAATTTTTATTGAATCCGAAGTAAGGAGGGAAATGTAAAGCAGAATGAAAGGGTTGAAGCTATGAGGAGTGATTTAGACCTGGTTGAGATATGTGGGCTATAGAACATAGAAGTGAAGACGACGATATGTTAGCAAACGATTTCATCCTCATTAAAATGTCTTTTTATAACAGCCTATATTTTGATTCAGCTATTGAAATCTACTCTTTTGTGCCATCATTTTCAAAGAGTCATCTTTGACTTTTTGGTCACGTTCTCCATAAAACATTTCCTCTTTTCCTTGCGGCAAACAAATCATTAAGTCCAATCTAAAGCATTCTCGGTAACAAGAGGGCCTGCCAATATTTTTTAAGAACGTAAAATGTACCTACTAATTAAACCCGATGTCGGGGCATTCTTGGCCTCGCGTGAGTTTCCTCAAGTTACGAAATTGCATGCAAGCACGTGCTACACCGCAACTCATGTTGTAACAGCACGCGCGGGTCACCGAGGCTCCGCTTAACACGATCCTTTACATCGCTCCCTTACATTCTCTTGATGAAATCGTGCGAAGCAGTTGTGCGCTACCTAAACAAGGCAGAGACAGAATGACCCTTGCTCGGGGAGATAAAATTCCTTATTCCAGACCGCTCCCTTCATTCAGGCTTCGAGAAACCCATCGAAGTTAAAACCAGCCGGCCCCCACCCATCTCCCTTCCCTCCAAACCGCAACACCCATCCCTCTAGCGGAACTGCTCCCTCGCCCAACGTATCCCCCCCCCCTGCGTTCGCCAAACTCTCCCCTGTCGCCAGCGTACTCCTCCTCATCCTCTCCCACTTCCCTGCTTTCCTCCCCTTGAAGTCCCACTCCCATATCCTTCCCAATTTGTGCCTCTTTCTATCTCACAACCTACATGTCCATCAGTTCCTCTCATGCTACGTGCGGTTTGAAAAATTTGTCGAAGAAACCAATTATTGAAAACCTATGAATTTTAGTTTCTTAGCTTCGAAATTACTGCCACATTTTTAATACGGTAAAAGACGACTTACGATCAGGGCATTTTTCTTTCTGATGCCAGATTAAAAACGCAAATGCTCCAGAGTTGATCCATTAAAATATTTTCGTTTACGATGCTAGAGAATTTATCCTAAATCTTGTAAAGGTATCACCTTAATACTGTCGCGCTAAAATCAAAGTGACTGAACGCCTTCTAACCTGAATACCGAAGTATACTAAATGAAAAAAATTACTGGTAATTAGTTTATCAAAGGGAGCATTGGAATATGAGAAAAATGTGTAATACCACTTTGAAGCTTACATAAGGGAAGAAAATATTTTTAGGAAAAAACTGGGAAAGACCAGGTCTCACCCTTCATAATATCCACCGCATGTGAATAATCGTGATCGATTATCTTTTAAGTGGTGTAGTTAACTACATATTGAATTTCCATTCCTTTATTACAGATCGTAAAACACACTATGGTCGATTCCTTGTACTTTGCAACTTTCACTCTATGCACAGTAAATACTCTGAAAGGAACAGCCTTCTTATTATACATTTATTAATCTAAAATTCTCATTAATATACTATAATTTCATCATGTCATTATAAGTTTTCCACTGGTTAGGCTTTGATGAAGCCTCCCTATCCTTCTTTTCATTGGATTATCTGTATGGCTTCTTCCTCGCATCGTTGCTCTCATCAAATCACAATATTTTCAATCTCTATTCATGCTGTAGCATACACCGTTTCATTTCATCACTTTTCTTAGCTTAAAATCAATAATTACTTGTTCTTGTAACCCACTCTACCCCCTCCTAATTTCAATCACCTTGTTTTACCCCCATCATGTGTAACACTGTTTCACCTGTCTTTCTATCCATCCATTGCACTTTCTCCACGCTCTTTACAACCAATTTACAAAACACTTCGACATATTGTCGCTTTGCTCCTAAAGGCCAAGGTCTTGTATCCATCCAATACTATACTCCATATCCAAGCTCTTCACCCCACTTTCTTTACAATATTGATCAGAGCTCTCATCAAACTTTTTCACCTGATTAGCCATACTTATAGATTAGATATATGTATAGCATACTTAAATTTTTGATGTTTTAATAGTAATTATAAAATATCACTAAATAACTGATTAAAAATCGTCCACTTTTCGGAGCAGTAGGTAATCAAATCTTCTCCCTTATAAAAATTGATTTGAGGCAGGCAACGGGAAACCAACTCAATTAAACTATCCCAAGAACACAATGGACTTGAGCAATAGAGAATTGAATCCTGGCAACTACGGGACCCGGGACCAAATTAGTGGGACGGGTGTCGTGCCCGGCAGCAGGGTAAGCAAGGACTCTGTGGTCGTCATCTCACGAAATCCTTGCAAGAAAATAAAGACAGCAACAACGGCAGCAGCAGCGGCGGCGAAGAAAAAACCAGTGAAGAGAGAAACGATTCTAAGGATCGGGACATGGAACGCTAGGACGATGTTAATGGCAGGAAAACTAGAAAACATTCAGCTTAAAATTGAGAGGGGAGAGATCGATTTGTTGGGACTAAACGAAGTAAGATGGAGAGACCAGCGGGACTTCTGGAATGAAAAGTACAGGATTATATACAGTGGAGCGGAAGATAGCCAGCGGGCAGTAGCAGTTGTATTGAATGCAATATTAGGAAAAAGGGTATTGAATGTGGAACAGGTAAGCGATAGAATACTCGCTATCGAAATCAAATCAAAGCCGCCGAATGTAGTCGTAGTACAGGTTTACATGCCGACAGGGGGACATAGAGAAGAGGAAGTAGACGACGTATACCACCAGTTGGAAGAATTAATCGGGAAAGTAAAGGGCTGGAAGAACCTAATAGTTATGGGAGATTTGAACGCTGTAGTAGGGGAAGAGAGGGACGGAAGTGAAGTAGGGGAGTATGATCTGGGTGTAAGAAATGACCGGGGCGAGAAAGCAGTGGAGTTCTGTAGGAGGAATAATTTAGTGTTTACAAACACGTGATTTAAACACCACCCTAGGCGTAGATGCACATGGAAAATGCCGGAGGATACTGGAAGGTACCAACTAGACTACATCATGATTAAGCAAAGATTCAGGTACAGCGTAAAGAATTCGCATAGTTTCCCAGGTGCAGATGCCGACTCCGGCCATAACTTGGTGGTGATTAAATGTGAGATGAGACTAATAAGGGTTGAAAGTAGGAAGGAAAATAAAAAAAGTGGGATGTAGGAGCACTGATTGGAGGGATGAGGAGGGAATATCAGGAGATTGTGGATGCATGAGGGAAGAGAAACAATAGATAAAGGGTGGTAAATGATCAAGACGGGCATAAAAGAAGCAGCTGAGAAAACAATAGGAAAATTAGACGCTAGGAGGATCAATAAACCATGGGTAACAGCAGAAATGATGGAAAGGATCGAGGAAAGAAGGAAATGGAAAAATGTAAACACAGAGCTAGGCAAAAGGCGTTATAAGGAGATAAACAAAGGACTTAGGAGAGAAACAAAGAGAGCAAGAGAAAAGTGGTGGAGTCGGCAATGTGAGGAGATGGAGAGACTCCAGAGAGAAGGAGAAATAAGCAGTCTGTACTCAAAGGTTAGAATGTTATCGGGAATCAAGAAATAGAAACGGTCCCGTGCATCAAAGAAAGAATGGAAAAGTTATCAATGGAACCAGACGAGATCCAGCGTCGTTGGAGTGAATATGCTGAGGAACTGTATGATAGCGAAAATAGACTTAGGAACTTGAACATTGAAGAGGAAAAGGACGAGAATAGAGAACGCACTGCGAGAAATGAGGGCAGGTAAAGCGGTGGAGATAGATAATATCCCAGCTACCTGTCTGAAAAACCTAGGAAGAGGGGGAAGGGAGAACTTATATGAACTTGTTCGTAGAATATACGAGAGGGCTTGGCCGGTAGATTTTGTAAAAACCGTGCTGATACCTATACCGAAAAAGAGGGTGACAAAAGACTATAAAACGAAATGTAAAGACAATATAACGATAACTTTGATTTCTTATGCGGCAAAGGTAGTGCTTAAAATCATCAATAGGAGAATGGAAGAGAGAGCAAACGAATTTCTAGGAGAGGATCAGTTTGGATTTCGGAAGGGGAGGGTCACTCGGGATGCGATTGCAGTGATGAGAATACTAGTGTAAAGAATATAGAATACAATCAGGATGTATTCGCGTGCTTTGTTGATTTCCATAAGGCGTTCGAGAGTGAGGTGGGACAAGTTAATGGAAATATTGCAGAAGATGGGAGTAGACTGGAGAGACAGGAGACTGATCCGAAATTTATGCATGGCGCAGAAGGCGCAAGTGAGAGTAGCCTTTGGAGAATCGGATTGGGCCACAATAGGGAGGGAAGTTAGGCAGGACTGTCCGTTATCGCCGGTACTTTTCAACATTTACTCGGAGGAAATGGTGAGAGAGACTTGGGGTGAGCTGGAGGCTGGAGTAAAGGTCGGGGGGGAACCGAGAAAATCAGTGAGGTTTGCAGATGACCAAGCGCTAGTCAGCCAGTCAGCCCGTGGCTTGCAAAAAATGCTGGATGCGTTGCAGGGACAGTGCGAAAGATACGGGTTGAAGATAAACCAGAAGAAAACGAAGGTAATGCGATTTTCAAGAACAAAAAGGGACAGTATAACGATAAAGGTAGGAGGTCAGAATCTAGAGCAGGTAGAGCGATTTAGCTATCTAAGTAGGTTGTGAGTTAGAAGAAAAAGGGTATAAGCATTGACTTGAGAAGGAGAATTGCATTGGCAAAAGAAGCTTTTACTCGCAGCCGTGAACTAATGACAGGGACGTTGAGTAGAGAAGAGAAGAAAAGACTAGTGAAAAGTTTAATATGGAGCGTTGCACCCTATGGGGCGGAAACGTGGGCTTTGTGAAAAGAAGATGAAAATAGACTTAGGGGTTATGAGATGTGGGTGTGGAGAAGGATGGAGAAAGTAAAGTGGGTCGAAAGGAAGACGAACGATGAAGTCCTAGAATTGGTAGGAGAGGAAAGAAATTTGATAGGTGAAATTAGCAGAAGGCAGAAGATGTGGATGGAAAAGGTAATAAAAGAGGATTGTGTTTTGAAGGAGGTGATTGAGGGAAGAGCGTTGGGTAAGCGGGGAAGAGGGAGGAGAAGAACGGGTAGCTTGGATGGAATGATGGGTGGCAGGAAGTATGAGGGGCTGAAGAGAGATATCGTGTGAAATTTATGGGGTGGAAGGAATTAAATGTCCATTTAAACCTACCTTCCCCGGTAGAATACTAATAATAAATAATAATAAGAATTAATATACCATATGCAGGACGATTTAAAAGGCCTCACAGGTAAATTTTCGATCAAAATAACATAGTTTTTTGGATATTTCTGTTTAAGGTAAGAGAATGGAGGGTTTACCCATATTTTATTTTCATCGTGAGGATTAATTATTACTGAACATCATCGAGCTCCTTATGAAAAAGAGCGAGTTTTACTCAATTTGGAAATAGTTTTTTAGTATTATTACAACATTTTTCACTAATTGTGCGTGCATAATATAAATACCTAAATATTATTAATCCTTTCAATGAACGAGAGATCATGATTAAAGTTAAATGATTAAAATAAGATATTTGGTGAGCGCACTTGACACATTTCCGACCACCATAATCAATTCTCAGGTTTATCTACATCGTGGAGCCCAGGGAAAAGTGTATGCACCACGTGATAAAGGAATGAAAAGAAGCAAATACAAATGCGAGTATACCATTTTAGGTCGCCAAAATCGAAAAATTTCAGTTTTAGAAGCACAAATATAGTCCATCATTTGCAGGAAAAATTCAATTTCCTCGGAAAAGAAAATCCACTTTGTACATTCCACATAAAGGTTTTGTTGGTTTCAACCGTTTCAACCATGGTTTCGACAACATATGCCATTATCAAGATGTAAAAATAAACATGCCCGTTCCTTAAATACCCTCAAATTAGGAGTGGAGAAAGAAACTAAGGAAGGGGGAGTGGGATGGGGGGGAACTATGGTAGGTGAGTAATCCCTGTTTTGACTCTTCGGGAGTGGGTCAAATGGGAGGGGGGGAAAGGTAATGGTAAAACGCACTATGGTCGATTCCTTGTACTTTGCAATTCATCCTTAATTTGCAATTCAATTTCCTCCATAAAAATACTATTTAAATAAAGACTGGAAGTAACATTTACTAGAAAACTTAGTACTATTCAAATTTTCTGAATTATCCGAGCAATATCAAAGCTTGAGTCACTGATGAGGATCATTTTAATCACTAAAAAATGTCTTTGCAGCAACGGATTATTAGATACTTTCCCTATTTATTTCATGATTTCATAGCACCGATTCAAATCCGCTCCCCTTCGTTTGTACACACATTTGGTGGATTCTCAGATATTTTTTATTTTGCCTCCTTTTATTTTCTACTCCCCTTCCAAAGCTCCTATTTTCTCACCATCCACACATCTATCTCCCTCTTTCCATCTCCGACCCCTTCTCCATAGACCCCAGCCCGCATCCTCTTCTCTTGCCACCACCATCTCCAGAGACTAGTGGCGCCATCAATCACGGTACTGGACGTCGCGTAAGAGTGGTCCCCTAAGTCCAAATCCGAGCCGCTTCCTTTTTTTTCATTCATCCCTTCCCCTGCCATGTCCTCATCCTTCCCTCACTCCCAATTCTCCCAACCGTAAGCCACCACACACACTAAACTTACTCGCCCCGACACCCCACCCCTCCCCCTTTGATGGCGTACACACACACGCACTCTGTTTCGCCCAGCCCTTCATCAGCATATCTCCCGGGGAGAGGGCGAGGAAAGAAGGCGGAAATGGGAGGAGAAGGAGATGGGAAAGATGGATCCGGCACCTCGGTAAGACGCCTAAAGGAGCCGAGGGGAGGAGTGGGGGGGGGGGGGAGGCGAGATGGATATGAATGAATGAATGGCTCTGAGGAGGACCCAGTCGACGAGAGTCGGGTCATCCGTCCGGAGAGAAAGAGGGAGAAGGCTCTTGGGCGGGGGTGGCGAGGATGAGAGAGGATGGTTTAGCCTAGAGGGGAGGAGCATCACTCGCTGGGGGGAGGGGACTTAGAAGAGAGGGGGTGGAGGGATTTAAGATGGGGGAGGGACAGACAATGATAAAGGAAGGCCTTTCGGATGGACGAAAGGAAGGACGTAATGTTTACGCTTAGCTGTGGTGGTAGCCGCGCCCGGGGAGATTGAAGCGAGGGATTTCGACAGGGCACCGCAATAAGCGAAGAATGCCAGGCGTCGCTCATCGAGGGTCAGGATATTCGTTATGGACGTCAGCACATAGTGTGCATGGGGGGTAGGCAGAGGGTGATGACGGGAAACGGCGAGGGGGAGAGTGAATGGATGAGGGAATAAAAGAGGGGGGGAATTAGAAGGAAAGTGTATTTGAGAAGGAGATGGGCATAGAGGATGCGCTTAGATCAACAGACTGCAGAGTTCCGGTTTAGCGCGGAAGAAACTGATGATTAAAATCACTCATTGAGCTCAAATACACCAAGACAACCATATTGTAATTGCTTCATCGCCCATGAACAAAGAAAAACTCTATAAATTCATCTTATATACCCTAATTCATAACTCCGCCAAACGAAGCATGGTGGTATATTTTGAATATCAATTTGACACCATTCCAGGCACAACTACACCATAATCAAGAAGCTAGTACTCTATCACTATCGTACAGGGCGTTCAGGGTTGCCCTTGAATTGCGTGGAATATTTAAGACTCCAACACTAATTGATGGGTAAAATTAACAATGAGATAAGTAACACATGGCCAAAGATATGATTTTTTCCTGTTCTATAACTGATGACCGTAATAATCTATGTCAAATCAATCAAAATCAAGGAAGTAAAACTGCCAGAGTCGATTGGGCAGAAATAGACACCGCCAGCAACATTGGCATTCAATTAATTAGCCTACATGGAGGTCACTATCAAAAGTTCAAAATAGATGTATAGAAGTAGAATACAGAACCCAAGGAACCAATTGACTCCTGCATCTTGGAAAAAGCTTGGTAGTAACTTGTGCATATTAAAAGTATTAGGACTCACTCTAAAACGGAAATTTTGCAGGTAAATGGTTCAGCAATATAACTGCAAATTAAATCCTAGGGTAGGTAGATTCGTTCTGAGAATGATACAATAAAATTATTGGAATATTTTCCACACACTCGATTAAAGAGGCTGAGAGCTTGTAGTCTTAGGTCAAAATTATTTCAAATGAATTTTTACTAATAAATGTCAAAAATGCAGATAGAAGATCTCTACTCCAACGCAACTCTTCTGAAGGAGATAGCTTGGATTTCATCTTGAATACACGATTAGTATGTTTATTTACGAATACTTGCAGCAACATGAGTACAAAAAATACATTTAAAATTGTTGAAAAGTATCATTATTCCAATGTATCGTTATTCCATTGTAATGAGTTTTTTACAATCTTCGCAGATGTAACTACTTAATGCGATCGACAAACCTATAAGTTCTATAAATCTTCCATGGAAAGTCATTAAAAGGTGTGCTCAACCCGAAGGTTGGGTTTTGATAGGTGAGGGTAGAGCTCATCCCGTACTAAGGCCATTGGCGTGTGAAATTCACATATTCAGGGTAGGGGGGCCAGTTCCTTTCCCTGGGGCACCTGCGATTTCCTACGAAGTTCTGACACGCAGTAATTTCAGAATCGCGAGGATTTTAGACGGGGATGTCCAGAAAGCTTTTTACCCGGGATTTGAACCCGGGACACCCCGGTCAGCATCTCAGCGTTCTACCCACCGGGCTACCACGACAGAATGTATAAAAATAGTTTATGCGAGGATTAAATTCATAAATGTAATAAGTGGTAACTTCCAATTTTTATCTAGATGGTACTGTGACTAAGAATTTAAATAACCAACAGAGCAGGATAAAAAATCAAATTTTCATACCACTCATGACATCGCTTCTAAGCTATTCCTGTTCAAATCGTTGAAGTACTGTTTACTATTGAGTACATCTCGTCACCATGAGGGCAACTGAAATGGGAAGAATAGAAAGATAGACATAGGCTGTGCAAGCCGGATCGCGGAAAGGCGATAGTATGAGAGGACACATTGTCGACAGGGGGAGAGAATGCAAATGGATGGGGATAAAAAAAGAGTCCTGGACACGAGGAGGGATGGGGTGGGGAATGGGAGTGGTGAGCTTCTCAATTTCCTCATTAGGAGATTGGTCGAAGGGGACGCACTGGATGGGGGCATTGGTTGGTGGAGCGGTTGACAGCACGGGAGGTAAAGAAGAAAAGAAGTAAAGGAAATGCATAAGAGTAAGCAGCTTTTTAATTGACGTTCAGTTAATGGGGAACAGTAAGGATAAATGATAATGGGCATTGTCCAGCAGCTAAGGGATGTTACTGTAACACAAAAACTTCCCAAAGATAGTAATGTTAAAGAAGTGCTTGTCTTTTTGAAAGCCGGAAAATACCCTCACCAACGTCTATCTATTTTAATACAAGTAATAATCTTAGAAACATATTAGATAATTATGATCGAAATCGTAATATCAAAGTACATTTAAATTACCTCCGCTGAACTAATTGCAGGATGTAAAACTTATCAAATTTACCTTTCTTTCCTTCTTATTCTACTTCTAAGTTAACCTGCGTTCAGTGACTTTTATTACCTCAAACAACCTCCAAAACGAGGATCGTGGATTTTTAGGCCAGACCCTTCTTGCAGTCGAGTCTCCAAGGAGTGCTTTACCTAGTCCAGCTCTCCCCCACATGCTTTCAATCCTCAACCCGTCTCTCTTACTCTTCATCTCATCAAACCCCGAAAAAGTGAGATGCATCGCACGGCTGAGAGGGAGATGTGGAAATAGTATGAGATGAGTCGTAGGGGGGGGGGGGATGAGTGGAGGACGGTGGCGTTGAATGAAAAGGAGGCAGGAGGAAATGTGTGGCATCGGTGTCGCGGAGGAATAAAAGAGTTAAGAATGAGGATAAGTTAGGCAGGTTTTCACCAGAGGAAGACACATCGCTCGGAGCAATCTGCTTGGGAGGACGAACGACGAGGAACGGAAAATTGTGTTTTCGTAGGGTTCTAAGATACAGTAGGTACTGTACTAAGTGATTCCCTACAAATAATCTGTTTCAGATAAGTTGATTTCGTTGTCCCTTCCACCAGCACAGAATATCAGAGAATATAGTTGCTTTTACTACAATTACCAGTAAGAAAAATCTAATGATATATAAGCACGTGATGAACAACAACCAATCTTAGACGTTATTAATAAAAAATAAATATTAAATACATTTGTAGCGGAAATCAAACGTTTTAATATAAACTTGTTCCCACTGACACTTACCAGCTGATAAGTCATCATTTTAGGTGCATATAAGTCGCAGTTAATAGACTATCAGCGTCTTTCATGCATTTATGTCAATTGGGGTGGAGTAAAATGAATACATGTTAGCTAGAGAGAGATAGATAAATGAGGAGACAAAAAGGAGGAGACACGAATTGAAAATGAAAGGAGAGGTAAGTGAGACAAATACGACGTCCTTGAGAATGCAAAGGAGCTCTTTTGGAGGAGAATAACTATATCAGGGGTGTCAATGAGCCTTCGATATAGTAAATAATTGGAAAAAATTCGAAACAGTGGCGTACTGCGCAGGGACGGAAGTGGTCGAAAACTACGACGGTGACGGACCTTCGTCTTGAGGAACAAAGGGGGACGAGAGTGGAAAGGTGTCGATCCGCCGAATGACGGAAGGTTTGGAGGGGAGGGAGAATGGGCAGGGTATATAGGAGACCGGCAATGCTCGGGAGGAAAGGTGAGCGATGCGCGCGTGTGTAGATGGAGGGGGTGTGGCGGTGGGGGGGCATGGGGAAGAGGGTAATGGAAGGGACCGTATTGAGTTACTGCTGTCACCGTTGCCTCTTTCTTCCACTTGTCACGCTCCTTGCCCCTCGCCCTCCTCCCTTACCCCCTTTATGCTCGTCGTCGCCCGACTACCCCCTACCCACACCCCTCGGTCCCTGCCATCCTTTTTTAGTCCTCCCCTTCCACCGCAAGGGGACCGCCATTCACCGAGCTTGGATTTGGGTATTGGGAAGGAAGGGTAAAAAAGGCGAGCAAGAAAAGGAACAAGGGACTCGGGTCTCGCGGTTTCACTCTCTGAGAAACGACGGTGGCCCTCTCTCTCTCCCACCCCCTTTGGTATCCCTTCGCGGGTATTTTGACGAAGTCGAGGAGTTCGTGAGCGGGAGAACGCCTTATGCCGAATTCCCTCGGAGTATAATAAGGGAGTATAAACTGCCAACATGATTAGTGTGTTGAGAAAGGACTATGTATTTCGATACAAATACATACTTTCGGAAAGATCATTTGTCCAAATGGAGATTTACCCTTTTTCCTTCGCACACGGTGGTTTACTATCTGCTGAAATTTTACTTAGATGAAGAAGTATTTCCAGAGGATATAGGGCGATGCAAATTTTAAAACATTAAAGACTCACTGGTGAAATGAGATTTAAAGTGAATTTGTAATGTCATTACACCACTTGCATTCATGTGATCTTGGCGTAAGCTAATCCCAAGCATTAGTGATGTTCAGGTCAATACCTTCGGGGTATACCTTGCCAGCCATAAGTAAGGTATTGAAGTAGGACTCATCTTTCCATAAGATAATATATCAAAATATAATAAAAAATAAAATATCTAGTCCCACCTACCACCTACCTCCCAAGGGATTAAGTGGAAGAAGGGACTATTTATCCTAGCCTTGCTCCAAATACAAACGACGTATTACATAATATTCTGCAATCATTAAAAAAATATAATTGGCAAATATTAGAACGAGGGTTGAATGGGGAGAGATCAACACTCCGAGAGAAAATACAACACCAGTATCTAACAAATAATTGTACAGCAAAAACTTGCAAACTTGAATAAACTTTCGAGCGCGGCGAAGCGGAGTATTCGAATATTTTAATCGGTAGGAATAACTGATTGGAGACTTGTTTGATGCGGCGTGTTTGGGATTCTGGACCTTCTCGAAGGGAGTTAGCCACGGGGGGCGGTGCGTCGGGGTAAGTATAAGACGAGTGGGACGGATGGGGGGAGCAGAAGATGGGCTCTGGATGGAGTGGGAGGGACCTGCGCTTTCGCATAGGAAGAGGAGGGAGGTCCAATTCCTTTGTCCGCTCCTCCTTCGTGGAGCACGTCTTGACGTCCCCTCGGGACCTCTGACGGCCTCTCACCGTAATTGGGTCCAGGATAGGTTCGCGTACGACACCATCAGTTCCCTCTATTGTTCTCTCCCTACCTACTCCCTCTTCATTCTCCTGCCCTTCCAACCGTCCCCTCTCCCTCAACAACCATCCCTCCTCCCATCTGCTTCATCCTTTCTTACCATACGCTCGACTATTTCCCCGTCTGACCCGTATTACGAGCCACACTGACCCACCCCGCAAGCTTGTTTCTCAGCCGTTTTTCCATAGGATATTACTTTTCACAGCATTATATTTTGCTCAAAAAACTTACCCTCCACTACCACTAGTGCTTTTCCCTATTTTATATTCTTACTACTTGCTTTCGATATTTACCGACACCATTTTTCTCATTGCTCGTCATCTGAACCCACTCGCGGCGAGTTTTGTTAATTATAAGAGGCATCTATGCTTGTAAATAATAATTACCTCAAAGCTAATGTTTTTTTTAGAAACACGAGTAGGGTATCCGTTTACTTTGCTACTCTTCATTTTCTGTGCAACTTCTCTTTTGAAAAGGTAAATTCTCCCAGTAAAAGATATTTTCCGAATCTTTTTGTTACTTTAGTCAGCCATATGACCGCTACCCTGTTCCTCTTTTCCACAAGTTCAAATAATTTTTTTAAAGCGGAGAATAACATTAAATAAATGGCATTTATTCTCCTTATTTAAAGTAGCAAAATTGCATTTAGGAATGCACATATATAAAGAGCGCAGCTTTATGGCTGGAGGTCACGGTAAATAAAGTCTGGTATAGTCAATAAAAAAATAAAGGTCAAGGAAGTCTGGAGGGTCATTTGAAATGATATATTACAGAAAGGAGGTAAAGATAATTAAATCGACTTTGAACGGTAAATATCATTCGTGTTTTACCTAATTCGAACATTTTCCCATGGCGGCATGATAATAACTAACTAAGACGAAGAAGAAGAGTGAATGAAAAAATAATTTTCATACACTTTTGAAAATAAAAGTGGAAAACCTCATTGGACATATCTCAAGACGTGATGGCCTCATGGCGGCAGTCAGCGAGGGAGCATTTTTTTGAAATGATGAGCCTTGATGAGATATATAGAGCAAATAATTAAGACTATAATTGCAAGGTATGCTTAATATTGTATTTCAAGATTATTGTTTATGACTGGCGAAAAGGAAATGGTAATTACTTAATTGTTATATTTCCCCTTTATGAGGGATCTTTGTAATGTTTTAATAGTATCAATGCACTTAATGTATGAGAGGTAGCCTCCCCAAAGATCTGCGGCCTGTAAATTCTTCAGATAACTTGTCATTGTTTTAAAAATATATAAGTAATTTTGTTCATACGGTAAAGTTAAACGAGACAAGAATAGAGGTCAGGTTATCCAGTTTTCTTGTCAAACCAAACTTAGGATAGATAACTGGTGATGATGGTGATTTTCCTGCACATTGCTCTGCTAGAACTTTCACGAGACTCATTGATCACGCTATAGAGGAATTAGCGTAAAGTCAGTTATTTCTGGGCACAAGTTTTAGATGATTGTTTTCTTGTTTTGGGCTTCAAGGAATTTCCGTCAATAACTTCTTAACATCTCTCAAATCTGTTTTTATGCAGTCTGCTAGATCCATAGTAATTCTCTGCTCTATAACGTGCATTTTCTTCAAAACTATAAATATTCAAGGGGTAAGTATTTGCTGAAATAATTATAACACCTGCACTCAAGCCCATTCCCTATTACTCTAGTCATTTTGCATCATCATGCAATATGAGTAAGTTTCAGGCGTTACTTTGTAAAATAGGTTCATTATTGAAATTAAATCAATGTATGTGAAATGACAAAACTATTTACATCCAATAATTATCATGCTAAATATACAAATACTAGACTACTTTTTCCTGATTTCCAGAAACTTTTATGCATTAGCTTTTCAACTATCTCTAGAAAAATAAACTCAAGGCTATTCTCTTACCTGCAGAGGGTTTACCAGGAGTCACTCGGCTCTGCTGCCCTGCGCGTTTACCGATGTGCGATGTAGATGACATTCAACCAGATCAAGAGAAACATCTGAGGCCTAAGTCTGTTTCCTTGTTAATGCATTAGGTTCAGTGCTATTGGAATAAAAAAGGATTCATCATTATCATTACTGTAACAATAGGAGAATATTTTAGAACACTACCAGTAGTTTGGGCAAAATAATAAAATTGACAGTATTGATTTTTTGTTTTCTGAATAACAATAATTTCATATTAATAAATCACCCACTTGCATAGGGATCGGGTAATGCCGATTGCAAACGTTATGAGTGCGTTTTTTACTCTCCCTATTGTGACTATTAAAGTCCCATTTCATTTTGTCAGACTTAATATTATTCTGGAGAATTTCAGGGAGTATTTTACAACCTAATTCAATTTCAATGATTTTTACTTCGTACTGTGTGTTGCTTTAATTCTTATCGTCACAAAATTACATTTGAAAAGTGCAGCGATGACAATTTATTTTTATTTGCGTGACCGTAAATGGCTGTGGCCATAGAAAGATATAAAAAAACAATATATTACACTCACTAACGCTATTTTGTGTACTTTTAGAATGATACCAGGTAAGGATAAATGAAATTAAAATAAATAATTTACTTAAATCTACCATTCTTTTACAAATTTCCTTGGGCAGCATCTAAAAAGTGATAAATGTGGGAAAATCAGAGACTAAAATTTTGAAAATGATATGATATACACATGAAATTGTATATGGTTTCTAACACCTTACCCTATCATTGAATCTTTTTTTCTCGATCAAATTTAAACTAACAACAATTAAATCGTAAAGAAACTAATAACATAACAACGCTTCACATGGATAATTTTATGCAGCATATAAATAAATTTTATTAATATAAAGATACCATGAGATTTATATGACATGTCCCAATGAAATTTCGGTAATATTCGTTCCGACACGTGATATTTAGCCCTCTTCATTACGTATTTGGCGTTTACATTGCACGTTTATGGTTCACTTTTGCACCAGTCAAGACAATCGAGTCCATAGTAATATACTTTACATTCAGTCTAGTACCCACCATTACATTAAAAAGGTATTTCGCTTTAACTCCAATACTCATGTGAGCATATCATTTAAAGTTTCACCATATTGTAATAACCTATAATGGTTTTAAAAAAATCCAACAGCTAAACTTTTTCATTCATAGAGAAAAGAAGAATTACTTGTTAAAGTTTAACTCATTATGGGAGAGTAAATATGAGACATAAAATGCCTCATTATGATTTATTGCAATAGATTAAAAAAAGTATTTTCCACAAAATATTCCCTTAGCCACCCAATTGTTTACACTGTCTCATTGACTTCAATCTATCAAAAGGTGTTTTCTGAGTTTTTCAGAAAAAAGCATTATCTAACTTAAAAGTAAAACTTTGATTAAGTTGCATACACGCCTAATACAAAAATTAGTATACTTATTCAGAATTTCACGAATCAATTTGCCATCCGACGGAGAAAATCATAATAACTTTCCCTCAGGAGAGTTTATGGCAGATCTATCATTGTTACCCGATCCCTGCCCTAATCTCAGATGACACAGCTTAGGTTGAAAATTGAATAAAGGTATATTTTCCTTCGCCGTAAGTACTCTTTAAATTTTTCATCAAAAGAGAAAATTGACGACCTGATAGTCTGTCACGCTAAATAATTACGGGCGAGAGGGGGAGAGAAGCGGAGGAAAGATCAATGGTCGGACCTCCTCCCTCTTCAGGTCCCCTCTTCTTCCTTCTTAACCGCCTCCTATTCCCAATTCTCCTTAAAACCATCCTTCACACCCTCCCGTCCCAAACCCACTCCTCCACCACCGCTTCCCTCCTTCCATTCCTTCCTTAAAAACGCTCTTTTACCTCTTGAGGTGGCCTTGAATCCTCCCAACTCCCCCCCCCCCCGTACTCTGCCTGCTCTTCCAAAGTAAAAAAAAAGGATCACAGCCGAGCCTCCCACCGCACACAAGGTGACGCCCGCTATCGTACCACACCAAGTACACACATCGGAAATTGATTGCTTAAAAATCTCCAAATCGGGTCCGTCTTTTAGTGAGAGGGAACGAGGGCACAGCGAATTTTTTTCTTAGAAGTGGAGAATTTTATTTTCAAGAGAAAGAGTCGAGAGTTTTAAGGGTTTTGTGTGCGTCTGTGCAGGCTAAGGGAGGGCGGAGTCGGAAGGGGGAGGGGAGTGTAGAGAAAGAGAGAGAGGAGGGAGAGCAGGAGTAGTGGGTGGCGTATAAGAAGACAAACCCCCGTAAATTCTATTAAAAGAGGACGATTTATCATGTTGACTCCGGAGGAACCCCGCCCCCTGAGAAAGAGGCTGTCTACCAAAGCCGCGGAGGATTCTCAACCACTCTCAGTCGCCTTTCTTACCCACCACCCGCAGTACCCCTCACTCCCTCATTGGGCCACCTACCATACCACCCTCCCCCAGCAACCACAAGAGACCCTCTTATCTTCCTTCTTCCTTCGGAAAGGGAAGGGACGAAGCTCAGGATGCCGCGCCACTTCCCCGGTCTCCCTCGACTCATCCTCCTCCTCTATACCACCAGGACTGTACCCAACCTCCCTCTACTTCCCGATTCCTCCTCATCTCCTCCCGCCCTGTCACCCCCTCTCTGACTCCCCAACCACACGATGCTTCTCCTCCGAAGAGGGTTCAATTTAATTTTTGGGTTGCAGGACTTAAGGGTTCAAGGATTAGGCCGGCAAGTAGATGGCTACCAAAGAGAGGAGGTCTAGTGAGAAGGGGTTAGGGATACAAAACGTTGAGGCTCTTTGTTAGGCATTAATCCCACGTGTGCGCTTGTTATTAGTGGCTTTCATGAGAGCTGTTAATGATGTACTTAGATAATCTGCTTCTTCAACCCAAATAGCATTCAAGTCTTTGTCTGGTGAATGAATCCTATACTAAACTTAAGGAATAATACCAGAAAACTCTGGAAAAGATAAAGCGATTACTCAGTATTTACAGAATGTAATACGCGATAATGGTACATCATAGTGTTTTCGGAGTTCATCTGAGAATAGTCTGGTTTGTCAAAATCGAAGTCCAATACATTTCTAATCGAATCTCTACTCCAAATAGTAATATTCAAATATATCTGTCAATTAGAACTTACCTCCCTCAATATATAGCCAACATTATTTATATTGGTTAATAAACTAATTGTCCATGCTTTAAATATTTTTCTCAGATCAACAGCAACAATGGTTCAATCTATATATATATACATATATATTAATATTGTACTGTCGTTGAGGCTTTCGCGGTTCATAGTGATGATTAAAGTAACGTCTTCGGGTAATACCGCGTACTGAGTTTAACCTGACGTTTCGCAACCCCTGCTGGTCGCTTCTTCTGAGGGAATGGTAATGCATGCCGGTGTGGGTTGGTATTTATACACTACAGATCGGTAGGTTGGTAAGGAGAAGAGGAGAGGGGGGAGAAGTTGAGGTAGAAAGTTTATTTAAAACGGGCATCCATGTATGACTCATTTGAAGGCTACCATCTCTATTAAAGTTGGCTTTCTGTTTTCTTATTTCGATGGCCTCTCGATAAAGCCGTGGTTTGAATTTCTTGACCCTGGCGAGAACTTTAGTTTTTTTGAAGTCAATTTGATGACCAAGGGCCGCGTGCTCTACCACCACCGACTTCGAAGGTTGTCCGAGTCGAGTGGCCCGCTGATTGCCCTGAGTGCCCTGAGTTTGAAAATAAATCGACGTAGCATATGAAAAAGGATGAGTCTTAAAGAGTCTAAAAAAAACTATGACAATCACCATAACTTTTTCACCTGAAAAAATTAGTCATATCCAACAACGAAAGTTATTAATACAAAAAATGCAATAAAAAGTGTAATGTTTTTTTACAAAATGTAAATGAAAACTTGCAGAGACGGGACTGTAAAGCGATTGGATTTTAAAATTAAAACCACAGTGTAAGCGCGAGATTTATATACATAGATGCTGAACACTTTTACTGAAAATTGTCATTATTCAAAAAATGATTTTCTGAGCTCTTGATTCAAATAAGTATCTTAGACTCAGTATTGAAATAAGTGAGGCAGAGGATGATATGCTACGCATGATTGGCTCCACTAATATTCCCAATATATGTATGTATGTATCTAACATGATGGCACAAGACAACGATAATACAAACTCGAAATATTTTTCAAAAAGCTAAAAGAAAAGCAAAAAGTATGAAGTAGAGGTTACTAAGGAACTTTTCCAAGAATAGTAGATAAAAAACAATGACGAAAGAAAAAAAAATTGGTTAGATATGTCCAGAGTCTTCTGGATTGCCAAAAACTGGTCAAAAAAACTGGATCGGTCAAAAAAAACCAGGTAGATGCTAAGTTCGTATTCCCCACCAAGTTATTAAATACAGAAATTGTCGAACTCTCTCACCATTAGGTCATGTTAGGCCAAATCGCTCTTGTATAAATAGTAACTCCGGAAAATAGCCTACCTTCTATTCAATCTTGAGGATTATCTGGTTTATGTGGTGTCTGGTGTATGTACTGGCTATCATTTATGTTACACCCGTGTTAGAATCTCACCCAAGGAGAGAGTTTTTAATGGAATCACGATCCCTAACGTATTCAAACCTTAAAGGCGTTACCCGCTGAAATTGCACAATAGCAATTCCCCAGAGAAAAAATCATTCTCCTTGACCAGGACTCTTGATCAAGGGGAAATAATTTTTTACTTACAATTAGAATTTCTACCATCGATTTCTACTTGAGTGGCATTTGGAGGGCGCTTCAAATTAAGCACTTGGTCCGTCGAATAGTACGTTGAACCGTGGACCGTACTCGAAATCACCTAGCGTAAATACACAGTATGTTATGAAAATGACGGAACACTCATTTTTACCAAAAATTACTGACGCCATTAATGCAAAAATATATGATCTAAAAGTTGTAAAAAAAAGAATCGACGGATTTTCAAAATACAGCGCTTTAAGTGGCAGTATCTTTTGCCACCGAGTCATAAAAACACGATGGAGCAAAGACCTAATATTAATTTTTGTTCAAGCTCGGTAAAAGGTTTTACAGAAACATTTTAACTGAATGAAAACAGTTTAAAATGATGATTGCCTATCCCGTATGCGTGTGTTGGAGTGGCATTAGCAATTTCAAGGCGGCCGAGGTCCTTTGGAAGATGGCCCAAAGCCAGACAGGCCAAAAAATCAAAAATCGCATTAGGCTGGTGGAAAATGTTCTTCAAAAGATCACCTACGATGTGAATGTGACTGTGAATTGGATAGTGGAGGAATTAATTCGATTAAAGACGCCTTAATTGAAGACAAAGAAATTGCTCACAGGGTCATCGCTGTTTGTATATTTTTGGCGAAAAAATAAATCTATGAGTTTCGACATTCTCCTTATTCGCCAGATTTTTCTCCGTATGATTATTTCCTGATCCAGAAAATCAAAATGGTCACGAAAGGAACGTTTAATGACAACCGTACACAAGTCCAAGAAGCCACGACGAAAGGCGATCCCGAAAAATGACATAAAAATCTATGCCCACTGATTGAACGAGCCTAGCGGTGTATTGATGCGGATGTATTTTGAATAAAAATAAATTATTTTGGCAAAATTACGAATTGTTTCATCTTAAAGTTCATTATTTTTCCAGGATATTGTGAGTTAGGCTAATGCTGATGCAGAGTTTCTCTCCACCCATTTCCATTCCACATCAATCCTACCGACATCTCGTACCCACCCATCACTGTCATTTCTGTCGCAGAAAATCTCAGTAATCGACCGCTTATCTCTTCTAACAAAGACTATATACAGGTCTTCTGCAAGCCATCCATGACTTACTTAATAACCATTACTTAAAGTCTTTTAAACGTATTTCAGTTATAGATTGTGTTTTTTACATAATGTGACCCCTATTGATGAATTCCGACTTATAATCAATTAGAGGCAAAGAAGGCATACATGCAAGGAGACACCATTCAAATTCCATTAGCAAAGAAATGTAAAGATACCGTGGGTTCTAAGCAAAGTTAATTCAATGGAAATTGTATTAACGAGCTCATGGTCGGAATACCAGTTCCAGGTTCGAGTGCCGGTCAAGATTAATGATTTTTTTGTGTACTCTATAAATTCTGCTATTGACAATCCTTTCTTCTTCGTTGTTTATTTACAACGTCTTCATGGAGGTGTTTTTGTTACACTATTGTCGAATAGATTTTTTTAAATATAAATTATTAGAATAGAGAGTGTTTAACATAAAATAGTATATTATGTCAGACTTCGGTAAAAACCTAACCACCAGGGATACTTCATTCATCGCTGTAGATTTTGTACTAGTTGAGAAAATTTGATTTTATTTGAGAAATAATATAATAAATATATGATATATGAAGCAAGCATAAAGAAAGGAGTGAGGCAAGGATGTGCACTGTCTCCCGTATTATTCAATGTCTACTTCGAGAAAGCCATCCAAGAAGTCAAAGAAAAGTCTCAGGGAGTGGATATCCACGGGGAGAACATCAGCATGCTACTATTCGACGATGACATAACATTCATGGCAAAAACAGGAGATTTAAAAAAGACACTAGGAAATATGGAAATAACAATGACCAGATATCATCTGAAGATCAATAAAAATAAACCTGCGGTATTGGTATGCAGTAGGAGAAAGGAAGCCAAGACCAATGTTAAACTACGAAAACAAATAATCGAGGAAGTGGAAGAGTTCTGTTACCTGGGAAGCAGAGTAACCAGCGATGGACGAAGTAAAAAAGAAATTGCCAGTAGAATCTCTCATGTAAAAAGGGCATTTTACCAGAGGAAGAGTCTGCTTACAGCTGCAAATACAAGCGTGGATGTGAGGAAACATTTCATTAGAACATGCATATGGAGCACCCTACTATATGGCAGCGAATCATGAACAATAACAGCAACAGAGAAGTCCAGGCTGGAAGCATTTGAAATGCGGTGCTACCGAAGAATTATGAAGATAAAATGGATCAATCGAGGGACAAACGAAGAAGTCTCAAGAAGAGTGGGAGAAAAGAGATGTCTACTGAGAACCCTAAAAAAACGGGACAACTTAATAGGCCACACATTAAGACATGATTGCCTCATGAAGACAATCGTCGAGGTAAAAGTGAACGGGAAGAATGGAAAAGGCAGGCCTCGTATGAGGAAGGAGCAAGTTGTGAAGGATGCATAAAACAGGTTGTGAAGAATGTAAAAGAGAGGAGCTTCGTCAGTATGAAGAGTTTGGCCGATAGAAGAATCGAGTCGAGGGCTGCGTCAAAGCAATCCTAGGAATGTTGCCCGATGATGATGATGATATATAAAAGTGGTAAGGGTCTTTTCTAAGGGGAACAAGTGAAGCAAGATAGTTATACCTAAGTGGAATTTAGTGTCCATTGATTCTTGCCTCCAAAACTTTAGCTTTCCTGGTTAAAATGCCAAACAAAACCCAAAAGCAACCAAAGAAAAATTGGGAAAATATCAAGGATGTACTGTAACTTTCTAGAAATGCGCAATGAGAAGAGGGAACGGAGAGGGAGTGTACATCATTTTACATGCACCTACTCCGAATGTTCAGAGCCACCAGTGAGCGTCGTGCATCTGTAGTGATGCTTAAGAGGAAGGAGGGAGGGAAAATTTTAAACGCTAAAATTAACTTCCGCCATCTCGCTTACTTTAAATTCCCTTTCCCGTTTCATTCCTACGCTGTCAACCGTACCCTTCCCCCTCATCAATCGAACAATTGAAAGTCGCAGCAGGAAGCGAGAGGATAGGTAGGCGGAAAGCGAAGTGTGGAAGACAAGCATTTAAGGGACCCGACAACTTACTCAATTCTCTATCTTCTCCGTCAATGACAGCTCAATGAGTCTGCCGCACAATCGCGTTTTCATCTCTAAGTTCTCCATGCTCTCTCATCTTCCAACCCAATATCCTGTCCTCGAGCCCCCCTCTCCCCATCCGAAAAGAGCTTTTCTTCCGGTATAAGCATGTCCGTGAAGATCAAGGACGGGAGTGATTCGGAACGGAATTGCCCTATCACTGCGCAATTCGGAACGGTATTGTCAAATCACTGCGCAAACTGATCAAATTTCGAGACAAACGAAACGGAGCACTTGGATGTGAAAAATGTTGTTATGGAAAGTATGTTTGTGTGTATAAATAAGAATATCTGGAACGAAAATGATCACAACCCAGTAGGATTATTTTTTTCTATAAATATTTTGATCATTTAATCTTTGTATTCAACATTTCTCCTTATTGACTCACTCAATTAAGAAAAGAAAGGTAGGGGAAGAGCTTAGAAATTAAATTTCATTTTAGAATGGCCAAGTGTCAAATTTACAAATGGCCAATACTACTCCAACACTTACGACTACTGTAACCATTTAACACTTGCTTCTGCCATTAAGCCATTTAGTCCACATACTCAACACAAATACTTTGTGTCATAAATTCCAGGAGGACGTCTCATACCAGGGAAAAACATGGAACAGGTTGTGAAGGATGTAAAAGAGAAGAATTACGCCAAAATGAAAAGGTTGGCCGATAGAAGAATCGAGTGGAAAGCTGCGTCAAACCAATCCTAGGATTGTTGACCAATGATGATGATGAGAGTTCTGATAGAATGTCCCTACTCTTATTTGCACCGCATTCAACTACATCCCTATGCTATTTCTCTCTTCGAGTTGGCATATAAATTCACCCTTTTCATGTAATCCATTATAACCTTTGAAGAATCGAGTGAAAAGCTGCGTCAAACCAATCCTAGGATTGTTGACCAATGATGATGATGATACCAGGGAAAATTCTAATAAACACTGAATATGAACTAATAAATATAGTATGGTAAAAATAAAAGAATGCCTTACAGTTTGTGGACAGAATATAGCCCAGAAATAAAATTTATGCTTAACACTTTCCATCTGTGCTCCCGGGGCTCTCCTTATCGACGCTGGACAGCGATGTGCACTTCATTTGAATATATTAACAATATTAATGCCTATTTGAATTTAAAAAGGAATTACTTCTACCCCATTTTCATTCTTTGATGTAAAACATCTACTACCATGCTGGAAAAAGAGCATAAATATCTAATCCCTTACTCTGCATTCCGTTAGCAACATCTTAACATTACAATGAGTGAGACCACTAGTGTGCCTTTTGTCTTCTCTTTCCATTAATTTCTCATGTTCTGTTTTTCTCAATTCATACAATTTATATAAAATCCTACCTACGAAGAGAAAGACAACTTTTACTTACCTCCAAAAAAGGTACGCATAAAAAATAGATGAGAAAGCATCAAGTCAGGCATATACTGCAAAATTATATGATATTTCAAAGCAATGAGATATTCCAACTAAATTGGGCTGAATTAACTACACAGCAAGAAAAAATATCTCTCCGAAGAGGTGATACAAATAATATTGAATCTTAGGATTGTTGACCAATGATGATGATGATGATGATGATAACCAGGTAAATTGAAAGACTATACGAATTTTCTAATAGTAGAAAAATATATAATCTGCGTGAAATAACTCCTTTCTTAGTGAACAATTTTCAATGCAATCAATTCAAGCAATTACCCTATTCTCAACAAAAAGGTTTCTAGCGCGACAGCTAGAAACTTTCTTCTTATAAACAGAAAGATGTATCCCTCGGTCCACCTTTCACACCTCCCAGTCGTAACAAAACTGCGCATTTTGAAAACACAAAACTAGAAACCTTACTCCATATCTCTATAATAGAGAGAGAGGATACCTGCATATATTACTAAAAAATTCAGCAGATAAGGACACGCCTGAGGCAAAGGGATATCCTGTTCACCAAGATAAATAAAAAAACATAAGGTAAAGGGTGGAAAAAGCAGAGTCTGAGGAGGGCGTAGGATGGAATAAGGTTGTACGAAAGGTAACGAAAAACGACGACTGCTTCCTTTACACCACCTGCGCTTGGTGCTTTATTTTTTTACCTCGACCATTTGGACACGCTGAGATGAGGAACGCGATCTCGGGCCTCGGAGGTCCTTCGTGGAGAAAATCTCCCAGTCCGAGGAAACCACAATAGGAACGAATTCCTTACCTCCACACGTTCGAACATACACATGCCTGTGTAAGGCGCTCCTCTATTCCAGTAGTACCGAGCCCATCCCTACCTCCTCCGTCGTCCACCTCCTCACCCCAAACCCTCAAACTATTCTCTCGAACCCTGCTCGAATTCCACACGCCCATCCAGAATACTACTCCACCCCTCAGCATTGCGTACCTACCACCCCTTCGAAGAAAACCCATCCCCTTCCCTCTGCCGTCGTACCGCCCCCTCTTATTTCGCTGTCTCCTCTCCAACGGTAGTCAACACGTTATTACGCAACCTATATCCTCCCCACAAATTCACGCGTTTTCTTCCCCCGTCACCTCACGTCTTCAAACCCCGAACCCTCCTCGTTCCTCCCCTCTCGCCCTAACGTCCCTCTCCGCGGAACTGCAAATACACATCCATCCCAAGAAACGGCACCTCACTCGCCCTTCACACCCCCGCGAAAACCCTCCCCACCCATTTCCGGCCCTTCCTCCCCTTTCCCTTCGACTCCCCGCCTTAATCCAAAACCCCCTTTACCACCTCGGGATCCAGAAACGGGAGCGCCCAAAAACACGCCCATTCCACCGCCGCCACCGGTGACTTTACTGTCCTCCAGGAATGAAATGGCGAAGTATAAAAACATATAAGAATCCGAGAGGTAGGTGAGCGGAGCGGTGGGAATTCCTTACAGGCAGAGAGGAACGAGGAGGATGGGGGGATAGGAAGGAGGGGTCAGAGTTACGAGGGAAGGTGCAGCAAGGAGGGGAGTGGGATAAGACGAGAAAGTACTGAAGGAGGACCAAAGGGTGACTCTTGGCGGGATGGGGGATGGAAAGGGTTGCCGATGAAACGAGCGGCAGAGGGTCGTTGAGGAAGGAGGTAGGATGTAGGAGTGGACTGACGACGATGGGTGGGTCGTAACCGGAGCGATGGGTAGATAGTAAAAAAAAAGAAGACGACGGAAAAGCCAACGAAGGACGGGAGAAAATGAAGGAATGGACATTAAAAACGGAAGCCACACGGGAAGCTCTTAATTCTGCCATGTACACCACCCTCCCTGCCGCGGACCCTCTTCTCCCGTTGACTACAGCCGCCACAAAGAGGTCCTGTCCTACTTTTATCTCCTCCGCAGGCGATAACGCCCTGGTGGAATCCATGGCAACGGTGAAGCCAGAAAATCACGGTCGTTAGATGCACGTGTGATAGTCTCGCGTTGTCAAGATACCCATGCCAGCTATTCTGCGCTCCTTGTACTCCCCCTTCCTTCAAAAACAGCAATGCTGGAGAGCGAAAACTTGCGACATCGAGCTAAAAATTGTCACGATGGACCTCACCACAATTTACGTCTAGTCCACTGGATTACACATGAGGTTTTTAAAGAATAAGCAATGGTAATTCATTCTTGACTGGCTCTTCTATCCAATTTTACTTATAGCAATTTTTGTCATGCCATTAACCCCCTAATCAGCTCACCAGCACAATCAATACATTAATTAATGCATGACATGTGTTTACTTCTGTATTATTTCTTACTAAAGATTTTGATCGCTCACATTATGCCTTCACCACTTTGGTGGGACAGAAAAAGATTAAATTCTATGTTCTCTATATTTGCAATACAAGCCTGGTGCTAGTCCCCCCCCCCCTTTATGATACACCTTTGCGACGGCTTGTAGGGTATTAGGTAGAAGCAGATGACTGCAATCTGTAAACTTTACTCTTCGGCTTTCATTTCCAGCTTTAGTAATTTTTCATACCAATGAAATACGCGAAAATTTAAAAAGTATACCGATTTAAGGGTTTTGCTAGGATAAATTTCATCAATTATGCATGCGATTTAATAATTTAGCATTAATTTTCATTCTAATAGTGTGATGTCACTCGTAAAATTGCCTCAAAGCGATAAAAATATTTTGATATCTAGTAATTTTTAGTAATACAAATTTAATTATTTGAAACACCAATAAATAGAGTATGGAAAAAATAGTACTTGGAATGCGTTTCGAGGCTAGGCATTTCTCCCTATGTTGGAATACTCGATAAGTAGGCATACCTTAAAATATGACCAAGTAGGATACCTTGTCAGTAATAAATGCACTCCGGCTCCCAAGAAATATGCCAATAACCTTCCAGTCACGGTCGAATTCTAGGAAAAAACCGCAGTAAAAAGGCCTCTGCCGATAAAAATATATCTTTCAAACCAGTCAATAATGAGTTTGAAGATAACCTCCAACAATTCATGCATCGTCATAGAAATCTTTCACAAAATATTAACTTCTTCCGCCCCGTATCATTTCCTTCCTCTACTCTTCTTTCCTTCTTTCTTTACTTCTCTACTCTTTTCTACGACGATTTGTCATGTATTTTCATATAGAAACGCTTCATTAGAATATACACCTTGAGTGCACTTCTTTATAGCAATGTGGAATGGGCGATAACAACAGCAGAGAAGTCAAGGCAGGTAGCAATGGAAATGTAGTGCTATAGAAGAATGATTAAGATAAAATGGACCTATCGAGTGACAAACAAAGAAGTGCTAAGAAGGGTGGTAGAAAAAGCAGTCTGCTGAAAAGTTTGAAAAGGAGATGGGACAAATTTATTGGTGTGTGCAATAATCCTCGAGGGTGAAGGGATTGGGAAGAATTGAACAGGATATCCTCGCAGAAGATATATGGAGTAGTATTGAAGGTTGTGAAAGAGAAGAATAATGTAAATATGAACAGGTTACCCAGAATGAAAATCGAGTGGAGTGTTGCGTCAAATCAATCCTAGAGTACCAGGGATTTTAGGATGATGATTATGCCACATATTTTCCTTCCACGTTTTATAACTCAACCTGTCATCACTTGCCAAGCTTAATTCGACCAAATCAGCTGCGACGATAATTATTTTGTGAGGTTTAACTTACCTATTCCCTTTAATATTTTTCTCATACTTAACCTTCAAATACTAACTCTTTATAAGTGAACTACGGTGCCTATTACACTTCCTATTTCATAAAATAGGTTATTACCAAGAGGTCTATGAAATATCTATCAAACCGCCTGCTGTGTATCTTTCTGCTTATTCTTCCATTCATAAATTTTTATTTTCTTTGGCAAGTAGATAATCGAAAAGGAGCATGAAACCCTACCTCATTCCTATGCTTATTCATTTCAGGTACGATTCTCAGTCTGATAATCCTATTATCCCATTGAGAAGCACATCATATTGAAATACATTATATACCGTTGATCCTACATTCTAAGTTGAAACTACACACTAAATGCTCTAAATAAATCAACCCTGACTCGAACGCTATTGAAAAGTGCACATAGGACGCAAATTTATTTTTAATTGTTTCTTATTGGGACTTTCAGGATGTAAACTGAGCCAAATTTTCATATATTTCAAAAGATGAGTCGGTGATTTAAAACCAGTGGAGTGACCGAAACCAGAAGTGCTGAAAAGGAAGAAAGGAGTGCACAAAAGCATCAGGCTCACCCAAAGACATCCTGTAGCAAATGATCCTGATTAGCACTTTTACCCGCTATGCTCACATACAACAGTGTTTATCTCCTGTGAATTGGAACATGATGCTTAAGTTTCTGAAAGAAATTGGAGTATCATACAATGACCGAAGAGTTACTCACAGCTTGTATAAAAATCAGATGGTCATAATCAAATCAGGATCCAGCAGTACAGAAGCAAGCATAAAGAAAGGATTGAGGCAAGGCTGTGCACTGTCTCCCGTATTATTCAATGCCTACATCAGGGCTGCGTCAAACCATTCCTAAGACTGTTGACCGATGATGATGATCTTCTGTGAAATGTAATAAAGTTGGCCCCATTCAGTTTTCAAATAATCCTCCTGAAGCTTGTTATTCAGCCAATATGATCAATCACTTTTCCTTTTAGCTCTCTAGTATTTCTAATAAAAAATCCCATTCTATTTTACTTCATGCCTTCATTTTCTAAGCTACTATGCTTCAGTGTTGCCGCTGTCTTGCGTGGCCTAAGTTATCTTCATCCATTCCGCATTATTTCTATACAATGGAGAGTATTGACCGAATGCCTGCAAAGGGTTTCTATCTAACTTGTATCATTTTTAGCTTTCCTGTAAATATGTTCATCCCATTATTATCTTATCTGCCTTATTTTATATTCTTTGCATTATATATACCTGCATTAGGGACTACCGGAACGAGAAATGCTATTTAGAGTGCAAGAGCCATTGGACCGAAATCACATATTCAAAATACAAATATTTAATTAACTCTATGTATAACGTAAGGGTGTATTATACAATAAAAAATGACTTTAGCTTTCTATAGTCTACTTATAGACTTTTCAGTGTTAATAATATCCTCATAACTACACACATGGTGATGTCGTTAGGCTACAGCTACTCTAAGATAAATCTGCCAATATCATCTTCGATGTATGTACAAGATGTTTAACACAAAAAAGTATTTCCCATTTAGTCACAATAACGGCATTCTTGAGGAAATATTACTCTATATTTTGATCAAGTCCAAATTTAAGGTGCTTGGTAACAAGGCAGTCCAATCATGGCCAGTTTTGTTCAGAGTTCTCTCATCATTCAACTTGTGATGAATACGGGATAATATGAATAATAAATCTTGAAGCTATTACCATTATTAGAAGTCTCATATAATAATTATATTGTACCTTGGATAGCCACTTAGCCATTCAGTGCTTAATATAATTCATTATTCAATAATGATCAAAAATCCTGAAATCTCTGGCCCAAAACCAGCAAAGAGTAATCGTACCAAAAGGCAATGAAAATGTAACAATATAGCATTTTTAGGTAGTTATAGATGATTCAAAAGACGTTATTCAGTTAAAACCAGGATAACGCTTCTAATTCGTCCTTTTTGCTACACAAAAAAGGGAAAATCGTGCAGCGACTTCACAGGAGCAAGAGATAGGGTATAGGGAATCAGTCCGAGCTCAAAGAAAAAAAATTGGGAGAGAACCCTTCGATTGATGAGACCAAAGGGATCCTGAGGAAAAGAGGGAGAGAGGAAGAGTGAGTAGGCGGGGGGGGAGGAAAATAGGGCGCGCTGGAGAATAAGTAAGGGGACTGCCGAAGCAAAGGATTAGATTGGACTTGGGGGGACGAAGTAGGGAGTAGGGTCAGGAGAGAAGGGGTGCATGGAGGGAGTAAATACAAGGCAAGCAGGGGGGGAAGGACTCACGGGAAGGATCAAGGCGCAGGACGGCCAATGAGATGGGGCACAATACGAGCGGGATATGGCAGGGGGAGTAGCGGGTGGGACGCGGGCGGAAGAAAGAGGAGGGGGGAGAGGGAGAGACAGGCAGAGAATGTGATACGAAGACCGTTAAATTGAGAGGCGGGAGGGATAGAGAAAGAGAGAGGAGAGGTGGAGGAGGTAGGGCCGAAGAAAGGTAAGTCTGAAGGGAGTGGGGAAGAGGAGGGGAGAGGAGACTTGGCAGAGGATCATGAGAAAAGGGCTGGAAAGGGATCAGCATGGTCGTATCCACACAGGAAATGGCGGGAAAAGGGATGGACATGGTATGGGAGGGAAAATAAGGGGATAAGAGGGTGAAGGGTTTTTTTTCGTGGGGAGGGAGAAGAGGACGGGACGGAGGAAGGAAGGGATAGGGGATAAGGAACGCGAATGGGACGGGCATGGAGGGAAGGATTTCAGGTGAGAAGGATATTGGCCACTTCCAAGAGAGAAATCTATGTATGTACCTATCGATAGGCAGCGTTCGCGTAATGCGAGGCGAAGGTGGAATATAATATTTTTGGGACGCTAACATGATTTTCACTCGAAAATTCATGTGTAGCATTGAACTTATATCTACCAACCAATTTGCCTGCACTGGGGGTGAATTATTATGTATGACTCCCATCATGCAAAGTGTCGATGCTATTTGGTCCTCCGAACCATTTTCCTGATTGAAGTTGCCAACTAAAACCGGCATAAGGTTTGAAGCACATTTATCGTACATAAATTAAAGTAACAATTGTATTGATAGTAGAGAGCAATAATCAAAATTTTCAACAATTAGCTTAATTTAGTATTTCATTTTCATAATATTTGCAATGGGGTCATTTTCGTTGAGAAAAGTTTTCCTGTGTGTTTACCGCATGTGAATAATATAAAAAAACTATAAATTCTAGCGCAGCCCTAAATTCTTGGTGTATTTAAGTAAATGAATCTAACTGAAAATAATAATAAGTAATATAAGTTCAAATGTATGTTACTGTAATAAGATCGAAGGTTTTCCCGGCGAACTACCTGCAGAAAATCTTCTCGGGTTTTCCACCGGGTCGGGTTGTCCATGGCCGACGTTTCGGTGCTTGACTCGGGCATCGTCTTCAGGGCAGTGAATTTTTCAAATTCAATTCAATTCAAAAACGTTTATTTTCCCCAAATAACATTTACATAAATATATTATAACAATAACAATAACAAACAAAAATATATAAAACTTAAAACTTTGGGGAGCCCTGTTCTAGGATTTATTAATCCTCTTCAGGGTTTGGTGCTTTTAAGATTGTATATTCTCATATAAGTCTTTCGTTTCCATCAGGGCAGTGAGGTTTTGTCCGCCTTATATACCCTTGCCGGGAGGTCAGATGCCACGTGATTGGTCGCCGCGATGGAGTGGCATCTTGGCAACCAATCCGCTGTCAGGAGTGCTCCGTTGATTTTTGATGATTTTTATCACGGGTTTCCACGCGTTACTGATTGAGAAGCCTGTGTCTAGGTTGAAATTTTTGCCTTCCAGTCGGATTTCGATGGCTACTTTTACGACACGATCCCAATATTTTGAGGACCGTGTCAAAATCTTGGCATCTTCAAACAGGATGGAGTGGTCGTGGTGGAGGCTGTTTTCGGCAATGGCGAATTTTTCCGGTTGTCCCAGCCTCAGATGCCGTTTATGTTCCTTCAGCCGCGTCTCAATCGTGCGTACCGTTTCTCCGATGTAGGCGTTGCCGCATTCACACGGAACTCGGTAAACGCCTGGCGTTTTGAGTCCAATTGGGTCCTATGCTCTTACGACGTGGTCCCTCAGCTTGGGTGGTGGGAGGTGGATGGTCTCGATATTAATTTTTTTTTTAATCCTGGATATTTTCCCCGAAACGGTTGAAATGTGCGGGAGGTCTCTGGCAGTCTCTCTCGAGTCTCTGGCAGTCGTCTCCTTTGGTTCCTCGTTGGTCTTGGATAATTTCTGGTTAAAGGTCCTTTTCAAGGCTAGGGAAATCTGGTTTTCACCATACCCGTTTCGGTGGAAAGTTCTCTTGAGGCGCTTCAGCTCGTCTGGATGACTCTCCTCGTTGGCGATAGCCTTGACTCGGTGGAATAGTGATGTAAGCACCGCCCTCCGTTGCGATGGGTGATGATGACTCCCACCATGTAGATAGAGGTCGGTGTGGATCGGCTTGTGGTAAACACTATGACACAGGCTGCCATCCTCATTCCGGTTGTCTAAAATGTCGAGGATAGGAAGCTTCCCGTTGTTTTCCAGCTCCATAGTGAAGGCGATGTTGGGGTGTTGCCTGTTCATGTGCTGGAGAAACCGATCCAAATTCTCTTTACCGTGGGGCCAGACCACAACGGTATCGTCAACATATCGGAAGAAATGCTTTGGTCGCAGCGGGGCCGAATTCAGTGCTTTTTCTTTGAAATCATCCATAAAGAAATTTGAAATGGCGGGAGAGAGGGGTGATCCCATGGCAACGCCATCTGCATGCTCGAAGAATTTTCCATTGTATTGGAAATAGGTGGATGTCAGAACGTGGTGAAAAAGCATCACCGTTCTGTCGTCAAATCTGGCTCTCAGGAGGCGTATTGTATCGGCCAGCGGCACTCGTGTGAGCAAGGACACAACGTCATGGCTCACTAGAATGTCTCTTTCCTCGGGGCGAATGCCCCGTAGCGTCTTAACAAATTGAGCCGAGTTCCTGATGTGATGTTCACAGGAACCCACGAATGGAGCCAAGATGCTGGTGAAGTATTTGGCAAGATCATAGGTAGATGAGGCGATGGCACTCACAATCGCTCTCAGCGGTATGCCGTCCTTGTGAACCTCAGGAAAGCCAAGGAGCCTAGAAGTACCGGTGCTTTTGGTCTCAGCCCCTTGGCGATTTCTGGTGGCAGACTTGAGTTCTTAATGTCGATCGTCTTTCTCGTGATGGCATCCGTTGAGTCACGGGTAAGGCTCCTGTAGGCCTCGTCTTTGAGTTCTTCTTCTACTTTCCGATGGTAGTCCGCTTTGCTTAGCACCACCGTTGCGCTGCCTTTGTTGGCCGGTACACACATGATGTTGGTATTCCTCCGAAGATTGTGAAGTGAGGCCAGCTCTCCTTTCGTCATGTTGGGTTTTGGTGGTGCGGCCCTTTTCAGAACCACAGACACCTCGTTCCTTATTTCCTCTGGCGCCTCCGAGGAAGGTTTGGAGGGCCTGCTCAATTCCGCCAAAAAGTCTGCATAGGGAATGGATTTAGGCGTCGGTGCGAAGTTCAGTCCTTTCGAATGACCGAAAGCCCAGTTTCATCGATTTCATCGTCCGTCATGTTGATCACCAACCGCCTGCGGTCTTGAGGAGTTGGCTTGGGGGTCTTAGCGGTTGACAGTCGGGAAAATTTCTTCCGCTGTCTCTCGGTATCCTTTCTTAACACCAATTCACCCATCGCAGTAGTCGCTCGATGAATTCCCAGTCCAGTAGTGACAGTGTCACCGAAAGCCGGAGGTGAATAGATTTCAGCTTCCTCGCATTTTCGTCAAGGGCACTCCTTTTGTAGTGTATGCGTTCCCGGATGAGAGCTACTTAATCCGGTCTGCTTAAGAATACGCTGCGATGCAAGTGTTTTCACAGCTGATTTTACAATGGCCAAGGCAGGGATGGCTTCCTCGTCACGATATCTCAGCAAAAAAGCGAGAGAACTCAAGAACCTCGCTTTCTCCTTCCACAGTTCCTCGAGAGACTGAATGCTGCGGTGTGTCTCCTTCCCGTAGAGGTGAGTGAAATATGAACTAATCACCTCGATACTCATCTGCCCTGATGACCGTGCCCGAGTCGAGCACCCAAACGTCGGCCATGGACAACCTGACCCGGTGGAAAACCCGAGAAGATTTTCTATGTTATTGAATTCTGAATATGTCAGAGTGTATCATATAAGAAATCATGGATACTAATATATTGAAATGTATGACAAATGAGGTATCATCATACCTACATTTCATGTTTCAGTAAATGATATAAAACAAAATATTTACACTTTGCTAGTTCTGTTACCACCTTGACACATTTAAATTGTATTGTTGAGTATATTGTAATGTATGAAATCTAAGGTATCATCATACATTTCATGTTGCAGTGAATAATTCAGGACAAAATATTTACACTCTTTGTTCTGTCATCACCTGGATAATCACCCATAGTCCTTAAGAATAACTATGAAAATGACCTCCTACATTCTATCTAAATTTTTAAGCACCCGTTTGGGTAAATAAGATTTAATAACGTGATTTCCATATTCTCAGGGCATATCCGTCTACTACAACCCCCGCAGAGGCGTACATGACATAAAAAATTCATGAAATGAAAACATATTAAATCCGCTGTAAGACAACATCCCGCGACATAATGTAGTTACGAAGAAGCTTGTTAAGGGGTGGGACTCCATAAAGAGGATTGCTCGAGCTACGGGCTTAAAGGAAAAGAGAGAAAGAGGCACAAGATTTATGCAAAGATAAGTCAGAGGCGGGGAGAAGAAAAAAATAAGGAAAGCAAGGAAGGAGGAGGAGGGGGAAGTAATGGCTAAACGGTTTAAAGGGAATGTAATTTGGGCAGGAGAGGAGAAGGACATGACGGAGAGTGCACACACTGAACGAGAAGGGGATAAGGAAAAAGGGATGGAAAAAGAGAGAGGAATATGTGTATAAAAGAGAGAAGGAAGTAAGGGAGGAGAGAGTGGGGGAAGGGTATTAGGATCACCGCTAAACCCTTCGAAACTTTTAAGCTGATTCATGAAGCCCCAGAGAGTAGCCTGCGAGTGTCGGCGGCGGCGCAGACCAATCCACCCAAACGACATCTCTCCCTTACCATCCTCCTCATTCCCTCCAATCCAATAGGACCTTTCTCTCCCTGCCTCCTCCTCATAGCCCACCATCCTGCTATCCTCAATCCCTTCATGCAGCTTTTTTTCCGAACTCCTGCGAATCTATCTCATCTCCCAACCGTCCACTTTTTCCTTTCATCAAATTCTCAGTCCCTTTTCACCCAGCATCCACGTGTTTCCCACCGCAACTTCCTCAACCCAACCCTACTTTCCCTCTCCCTTTCGTTCTTTTCCTTCCTTCGCATTCCTCTTCCTCAGCTCTCATCTATGATGGCTTATTTCTTGATCGCCTATCATCCCACTCCACTATACCGCGTTCCACCATACTGGTTCATCCCAATAAAGATGATTATAAAATTGACACTAGCAGCGCCGATACATTATACAGCAGTAAAGACTGATTGAATCTGGAACGTAACTATAAGAAGAGGTCATCATCTTGGCATTCGAGATATTACTCCTTTGTACTTACGGCTTATGTGAGGATCAAGACCCAGTTCCGCGGCCTTCAACATTATGGTTAAACGGAATGCGCGATGTTAATACCATAAGCGATAGGTAAGCTTTCGGCTGAGTACTAAGCAATAATTGCATCACATTACGGCTGCTGAAAAAAAGTACTCATGCCGACTAGAAGACATACAGATAGGTTTCCATTTCCAAGAATAAAACCATTCACTCCCAAATAGTTAACTATCTATAAAACCATTTATTTATCAAACGTGAGTTTTCTTAGTATACTTTCAAGTAACGCTAAAATAATGCAGATACTCTATCACGGAAGCAAAAAGTAATGTATACGAGTGTCGTTCAATAGGTCCTTAGAAAATCCAATCTGTGGCGATGATATAACTGCAAAAGGTTTGCTTTTAGTAAGGGTCATCTCTAATCAGACTGCAGTAAAATTTTCAGCTATATCCATTACGTGGTTTCTCTAGCAACAAAATGTTTTTGCTATCATAACAAAAAAACTTTTATTTATTTAGAAAAATGGAAAAAAGTGAGTTTCGTGCGGTGATGAAACACTTCTATTTAAAAGTTTTAGTACCGAAAGATATCGAAGCCGAATTGGATGAAGTTCATGGTGCATCTGTCCTGTGTTTGCGGCTGTTTACTATCGGAGAAATGAGTTTAAATGTGGCCGCACATCCACTAATGATGACCATCGTTCGGGACTTCCAGTGGAAGTGACTTCCTCCAAAACCATTGAAAAAATCCACAATATGGTTTTGAGTGATCAACGAACCAATGTGCGCGAAATGAGGCCACAGGCATATCACAAGGTACAGTCTTTTCAATTTTGCACGAAAAATGGGGTATGAAAAAAATCTCAGCAAGATGGGTGTCGGGTTTGCTCTCAATGGAGAATAAAGGCAATCGTATGATCAACTTGGAGGCTAGTTTGCTGCTTTTTCATCGCAGCCCATACAAGTTTCTGCATCGATACATAATATGGTTACATTACTACACACAAGAGACAAAGGAACAGTCAAAACTGTGGATTTGTAAAGGCGATTCGGCTCCGAAGAAGGCGAAGACGGAGAAATCAGCCGATAAGGTGATGGCAATGGCTTTTTGGGATGCACATGGAATAATCAGTTTACTTGGAAAAAGGACAAACAATAAATTGAGAGTATTATGCGTTGTTATTGCACCGATTGGGTGAAGAAATTAAAAAAAAGTCCTCAGTTGACAAATAAAAAAGTTTTCTTCCATCAAGTTAATGCACGAGTGCACACCTGCACAGTTTTGATGGCAAAAATCGTGGAATTAAAATTCAGTTTCATAAAACATCCACCGTATTCCCCAGATTTGGCCCCCAGTGACTTCTTTTTACTTCCAGTCTTGAAAAAATGGCAAGGTTGAAAACGTTTCACGTCGAACGAGGAGTTCGTCGCCCAAACAGATTTATATTTTGACGACCTTCTGAAATCCTATTTTATGGACGGCTTAAAAAAGTTGGGGAAACGCTGGGAATAATGAATAAACATAAAAGGAGACTATGTTGAAAAATAAAAAAAATCTACCCAAAATAATTTGTTTTTCTACCTTTTTCTAAGGACTTATTGAACGATCCTCGTAGATAACAAGGTCAAATAGGAATATGAACATAACATTCATCCTCAGACTGCAGGAGGAAAACACGGAGGCTCATGGACGAAAGTAGAGGAATTCGATCAAATTCACATCTGGTGGGACAGCCTTCAGCATAGCACAAAAGAAACGAACGAGAGGATATGTAATTTCAGCAGAAGTGGGAGGGATCAACTGCAAGGTAAGCAGCGAATAGAGCTCACTCCCTTAGTCCAGGGAAATACTCACTCGGCCGTCTTGGAGAAAGAGTGGTCACAATTAGGAATAATTCGAAGGGGGAGAGAACGGAGTGAGCGGGTGAATGCGCGGCTCGAGAGGGGTGGAATTGCAGGGAGCACCGATTGGGGATTGCTGGTGGGGGCAACACACTGATTGGCTTGCTTTGGGGGCCCGTCTCCGCCACACACCGAGACGAATAAGACGAGAGGCGGGCAGCGGTAGCGGTGTGTGCCCATTGCGGGGATGAAGGGAAGCGTGGGGTGGACTTCCGCCGCGGTGCGAGGGAATGGACCGGAGTAAATGGCGCAAAATGGGGAGGGGAATGACGGGGTGTTGCTTTTGGGGAGGAAAAAAAACTCCTTGGGTAGTGGGGATTCGGAGGGTGGAGCGCATATGCATGTAGAATTGTGTGGAAGGAGGGCAGAGGAGTGGTCCAAAAGAGAGGGAACTATTTGGGAGGTGAAGGGCAGGAAACCTTTCCCTGGCACTTAAAGAAAACTGGGAGCGAGGAACACGACGAGGGTCTGTTAGAAAGGGGTGGGAGGTGGTGAAGGGGATGGTGAGGGGTTGGAGAGAGCGGGCGGAAGGCACCTCCAAGTTTCCCAGCGTGGAGGGGAGCTACGTGGACAAGGGGCAATTTCGTGCAAGGTGCGGCTGGTTGCGACCACGAGACGCAGGACAAGTTCCGGCACTTCCTCCCCTTAAGTGGAGTTAAAGGGTGCGGGACCCGAGATTGAAGGAGGCACCTGAAGCATGGAGGAGAGTTACGGTTATGAAAAGGCCGCTCCCGTGCAAGGTTAGATTCCCAACAGTGAAGAGTCAATTAGCTCGAGTTTTTGCCTGTTGAATGAGTACAGCCAAGACCCATTGATGAGATTAATTGCTAAACTGCAAATTGAGTGGGTGAGATATGAGAGAGTCTGTTTTTTTGTTGCCAACCTGACTGTGGCACTCGACAAATTACATGAATTTCGCTATTAAATCCTACGAACATTAATATTACTTAGCTCATAATAACTCAGGAAACAAAACCTTGACGAGATGAAAGAGTACCGCTATCTGGAAAGCAGAATAACCAGATAATACTATAAGAGAAAACGATTACTAGCAAAGGAAAAAATCTACACATAGCCGAAAGACAAGGTTAGAAGCAAGGAAATACTTCATTCAAACATATATATGAGGCTACACTTCATGGCAGAGAGCCGTGGATAAAAACAGCCAAATAAAGTCAAGACTGGAGTTATAGAAGTATAATTAAGACAAAATGGATAGCCTGAGCAAGAAATGAATATGCTCAAAGGAGAGCGAGAGAAGTCTGATGAAACTTTTAAAAAATTAGGACATCACAAGGAGTTTAGAATGTCCTGGAGGTAGCATATGCATGCAAATGAAGCCAGAATGGAGGTGCTTGGGAACTAGGCCTCAAATCCGCGTTTCAAAACATTGTATTTTATACGGCCTCTTATGGAGACTGCATGTGTATTAGAACATTAATAACAATAATATTGTACCCAGATTTCATCGCAGTGACATATCTTAATCTTTGACGGCTATTTTAGGGAGGTATTAATGCATTTGACTCCCCTGTGTTAATTTTCTTCCTAAAATCTGGGTCACATAAAATATGAAACTGGATATTTTGGCACTTGTTTTTGTGTTGGTGCACTTTCCTCTTTTTATTGACGAATTAACGAAAAAATAATTCCACTGTTCATCTCACTACTCTACTACACAGTGTTCAAAAACAGCTTCATTCGTGGGTATTACGAGTAGTAAGCACACCAAGATATCCGCTAACTTCTCAAGTCTACCTCCAGTACATTCTAACCTCCTTGAGTCAACCTAAATGGCCAAGTGTCGAGACATGAAATTCTGATGAAGACAGTCGTCGAGGGAAAGTAATTAGGAGAAATAGCAAAGGATCGCCTTGCATGCGATGCGTGGAGCAATCAGTGAAGGATGCTAGGAAAAATAATTATGTATGTGTACATGAAGAGGTTAGGCGATAGAGGAGGTTACGTCAAACCAATTTTAGGATTGATGAATAGAGATAATCAGTATTTCACCAAAAAACGGCCTTACATGCGTAAAAATATTGTTTAATATGTAAACAGACCTCATATTAACATGTTTAAGGAATTTATGTGCAGTCACGTTTAAGTGACTTAACGAAATCCCGACGGAGATTCTTGTCGAATCGAACGCTAAAGAAGTGTCGGAATTTTTAATGAATTTAGGTCTTTTTTCGGATGTGTTGAAAATATTATGTAAACTACGTATTATTACTGCCGTTTTCATTAGAATGGTGACAACTAGACTAGAAAAGAGACTAGGATAAATGTATTCCTTTCCGCAAACATTGAAACAACTGAATTGACATTGTGAATACCTTCATTTTGCAAGCATTTGGTTAGTTAGATGCCTATGTGGTTAGCTTTTTATTTAATATCTGTAAAGAGCTATTATTTTTAATGACATAAATATACGGCACTCTTTCATGAATTCTGCTGTAAATGGATTTTTGTTGAGTTAAGTTGTGAATGCAAATCGGTTCGTAACCAACTAATAAAAATGTATCCCATAGTCTTATAATCGTTTAACAGTACGCACAAGTGTGCCAAAAACAAGTTAGGTTTTTACTTTGGAATCCCATAACTTAAGTAGCATATATCTAGTGCATATCTGACTATTATTCGTTCCAAGTCCAATATGAGTACTTTGTAGACGTGGACGCAGAATTAAGAAGGTTCGTAATTTCCCTTCCCCCCTCCCTTTCCAACCCTTCCTGTTGCCCTGTGCGTTGAAAAGGGTGTTAGTCATGTTAGAGTAGTCTAGTAAACTATCATAAAAACCAAAGAATGTACCCATCCAGGTGAACTTTGATCGAATCGGCATTCCATTCAGAAAATTAAATTTTGAGCAGTACGCAAGAGTATTCATCTAGTACATATGGGTACACATCTTTTAGTACTCAAGAGTAAAAAGTCATAGCTTTATTATTTCCAGTTCATGCAGCGTAGGTATATTCCATAAATATACTACAGTCCGAACCGTAATACTCTCTTGATAATGTTCATCACTTTATCGCCCATGTTTGAACTTTAATCTTCAACGCCCTTGAAAAGTCCACGTCATTTCTGGGAAGGCATTCAGAAAAGAGCCATAATTCATGCCTACTTTACCCCATTTCCGGAAAATCTCCCTCATTTGATTCTCGGCACTAAACTTCGTTCTTATACCGTTCGACTCCGACTTGCGCCGAATTCAAATGCACGCGCACAAACCCCTAACTCGCTGTCGCCCAATAGCCATCTCGCCTTTCCCCCGCCCAGCCATCCCGGCTCATCTCACCTTATACCATCTTATTCCCTTTCGTTTTGCCAACCCTATCCCATCGCTCTCTCAAAGCAGGACTTTGCCGAAGCCAACACCCTCCCTCCCTCCGCAGGCACCCCCAAACTCTTCGCCGGTCCCATTTCCCTCGCCAATAGATCCGCACATAAAAATCCACCTCGCCGCGGCCGTCTCCTACCCTCCCCCCTTCTCCCTTTTCCCCCGTTCGGGCACCCACTGGCCCTGCCGGCGAAAGCAGCCAAAATCCCTTCCGCCAGAGTGGAGACTTCAGTTACGGATAGCCGTGGGGGAGGGAGGGAAGGGAAGATTGGGGGTGTATGGGCCGCGAGGAGATGGGGTTGTGCCCACCCCACTGAGTATTGCGAGAAAGGGGGAGTAGGAGGGATAAAAAAAGAGTAATTCGCAGTAAGGGGAGAGGCGGTGCTGGGTTAAGGGGGTCGAGACTTTGGAAGGGGGAGGGATGTGGTTGGGTGGGGAATCGCAAACTCTCCCATATTCTCCCGACGAACGTGTTCGTGCAGACACCCACATAACGTATCAGTCGATGGGGAGGAGAAAGGGAGATTTTTCCTCGGTAGGTACTAAAGGATCGGACACCTCTCCCTTACGAAGATTCCCTCCTGCCCCCGGCAGAATCACCAACTCCACCATTCTCGTTTCGATTTTCTCCGCCCCTCTGATCCTCCCAAGTCCTCTGCCTCCTCCTCTTCCTCGCCCCCCCCCCCCCCCCCCCACCCTGCTGAAAAACGCCTTAACTCGGATATAAGCAAGATAAAACACTAAAAATATAGGCCATTACGCGCCCCATTGGCATTCAGGGCGATGCTCCCGTACAAGGGAAAGAGGGTTTAGGGGTGGTGCGAAAAGGAGGAGGAAGGGGAGCCGACTTGGGCCCCCACACGACGGTGACTCCAGAGGCCTTTCTGCCGGGCGCTAAAAGGAGAAACCGATGGCGGAGAAGGAGTGGGAGGGGAAAATAAGGGGTAACGGAGGGTGATGGAGGGTGGGGGGGGAATTGAGGCGGTTGTATGGGTATGTGATAGGGAGTTGGAGGAGTATATACACCTACGTGTAGGCGATCAGTTGCTCATTCGGAGGGAAGAAATGTAAGGCGGGCGGTGGGATGAGGACGAGGCAGGTAAAAAGACGATACATCGAGGTTGGTTGGCCGTGAATTTAAGGTTTAATGTGTCGAGCAGAGAGTAAAAAAAGGAATGCGGAGGTGGTGTTTCCAGAAGAATAGAGGATATCCGGCCAGACTCGGCGCAGAAAACTGCAAATTATTTTACTGGCGAACGAGCACATTTACTAAAGCCTACGAAAAATTTCAATCTCTCATGAAAAATATAAACGGAAATTTTCATTATTTTGCATTTAATATTTTAGTCATGTCTGATTGGTCTATAATTATTCAGAGTGTACATAAACATCAGAAACAGATAAGGATCTGAATGAATATTGTCACTGTAAATATCCTTTAGATCATGTTACTTACTGTTGTTATGTTATTGGTGGTTCATCCCATTTTTATCCCTGAAGAAGGAAAAATACAATTTCCAAAACGTCGGCCAAAAGTTAAATAGTTTCCCTTTTAAAAAAGGACCTAAACTCCCGAAAAATCATCCATATATTTAATAATAAGAGGTCTGGAATTCAACTTACGGATCTGAATAAGATGCTAACAACCATGGAAAGGAAAATGGCCAGATTTCAGCTGAAGATCAATAAAAAGAAGACTAAGATATTGGTGTGCAGCCAGAGAGAAGAGGCAAAACCAACGTCAAACTAGGAAAACAAAATCTGGAAGAGATGAAAGAGTTCTTTTACCTTGGAAGCCGATTAACTAACGATGGACGAAGCAAGAAAGAAATAGTCAGCAGAATAGCCCAGGCAATGAGGGAATTCTATCAAAAGAGGAATCTACTTACCGCTGTAAATACAAGAATATAAGTAAGGAAACAATTCATCAGAAGGTACATCTGGAGAATGTTTATTTATGGCAGTGAGGCATGGACAATTACAGCAACAGAAAAGAAAGGGGTGGAAGCAACCGAAAGATGTGGTGCTACAGAAGAATGATGAAGATTAAATAGATCGAGCGAGTGAGTAACGAGGAAGTCCTAAGCATAGTGAGAGAAAAGAGAAGTCTTCTGAATACCCTAAGAAGAAGACCGGACAACCTAATCGACCATATCCTAAGACACGATGGCCTGATGAAGGCAATCGTCGAGGAAAATGTGAACGGGAAAAATGGAAAAGGTAGGCCTAATGTGAGATGCAGGGAACAAGTGACGACGGATGTGAAAGAGAGGAATTACGTTAATATGAAGAGGTTGGCCGATAGAAGAATTGAGTGGATGGCTGCGTCAAATCAATCCTAGGATTGTTGACCCATGATGACGGTGAAATAAACATCTATTTCCTTTGACGCAAAACATTCCCTGTACTTAATTTAACGTTTTACCGTTCAATTGCAAATTACTAACAGCACATTACATTATATATTTTTTTTCGTAATTACCCAGAGATAGCAATTAATTTAAGGCACAACTCATGAGAATTAGAGCCAAGAAATAACGTGACCAGAAGGGAGCAAAATTTCCATACCCATATAAAATATTTCATCAATGCCCTTTAGCCACACTTCGGTTGGAAATGATTTTTCAAAATATCCTTTCTGCATAGTTCCACAGATATTAAAATACACTACACTAGCAATGAGCCGTGAATGACAAGAAATGACCACACTATGGTAGCGGTGGCAGCGTGGTAAAATCACCACTCTACCACAAGAGCAACCTTGAGGAGCACGATGCTGGCAGACACAAGTGAGGGACGCCTGATTTTAAGCTTCTGAAAAGCATACCTCCATCACGCAGATGACGGAAACGCTTCCAGACCGCGGAACTAACAAGCGACGGGAACCCCATAGGGAGGTTCTGTTGACTCCTTAGCGAAGAGGAAATTTGGACGTTCGAACGAGAAGGGACCGAACGGCCACTGACACGGCTCGATCTCGCTGTGCTCGAAAAATCAATCATAGACTTCATACCTCTGAACGGTATTAATATTTAGCGAAGCTTCCGAAGGGGACCGCAAAGACAGAACAGCATCTGACATTATGAATGAGGAAAGAGCTTGTTTCTGCCCAGAGAAGTCATGCTTATTAGCATTATATGACGCACGCTTCGTTGCGCATCCAATTCATATATATTTTCTTAGCATTCTCTCTGAATATAATGATTAACACGAATTGATGAAAAGCAACAGAGCTGATTACGTCGTATCACAATGCTTATCTTTAATTTGTTCTTGAAACTCGAACTCCAATTATTTACATCGGAAAAAAGGATTTAACCCTTTAAGCAATGATGATACATAATTCACTTAGTTGATTGATGTTTATGATTAAGGACAATGATGATACATAATTCACTACACGGTACACAATATAATGAATATGTGAATAATATTTCTCCAATCGATCTTCCATCCCTAAGCTGTCATAGCAGTAACAGAGTGTTTCACTTTGGAAATAATCATTAACAACATTATTATCTTAGAATCTCCTTTGTTACGAAGCATATCGTAATGGTTTAAAATATTTTGATGATTTCAATATTCATTAACTCAGCAACTGACTCTGGTGATCATAATCATTCTCCTTTAATAACAATTTGTATTAATAAAAATCCAAGTCAATCTTGTGGCTTTCATCTCACAAGTCGAAGCAGGGGAAAAAATATGTTCTATAATAAATAATCAACCCATCCAGTCAACATATTTCATTGCAGTTCTCCTCCAAGTTATACATGTTATAGTTGACACACTTAATACACATCTCCGAATAATCTGTACCTCCCACTTCCTGAGCATGTATGTGGTACGGTTCGAACCTTACTCAATAAATCACATGAGTACTAAAAACAACAACACTAAAAATCGACTAAAAATATAAAATCAATATGTTTTCCATGGGTCTGGTTCTCAATGCATTATTATAGTAACAGTAAGTCATGATAATAACTGGCATCTAAACCCATGTATCCCAAGCCCAAGCGTTTGTATCTAGTATAAACAAGATTTAAGCAACACTACCGTTCATACAAAATATACTTATCATCAAAACTATACACAAGCATTACTTCACTTTGCCATCAGATGAATAATGATGGAAAAGAAGCAAATGAAAGGAGAGTAATATTACATCCTATAATCTAACTCCGGCCTCGCTCGTCGAAGGAACAATGACTCTCGCATAGATTTAAAAACTACAATCCCTGAGAAGCTTCACCGAATGAGAATCGGAATCAAAATGAAACGGCTGGAAGGCTACGAAAATTCTGTAGGTACGGACTTGGTGTATGGGACAATTCCACCATCGAAATAGACGGGAAGCACTTCGTGATTGCGAGCGTGACGCGGCAATGGCTCAAACCAAGGAGAATGAAGGAGCAGTACTCTGGAAGAGTAAACTCGAAGGCGGACGTGGGTTTGAAGTGAGGGCCCCCAGAGGTACGTTCACGAAAGTCGACTGATGAAGGATGGCAGGGGAAGGAGAGGGTTGCAAAGAGGTGGACTTCGCATGGTTCAGCAGCGCGGGAGAAAAGGACATCGGGGACGAGAAAAAAATACAAATAATCAACCAGGGAAAATTGCCTTCCTCTTTACTTCTTTTTATGAAGAGAGCCAGCGACATCTTTGGCAAGACTTTTGAAGGGAGTGGAGAGCGAAGGCGGCGGGGAAGGGGTAAGAGGGATAAAAAGGACTCCGTGAGAGAGTCGGTATTAAGAGAGGAGGAGGAGGTGGAGGTCGGCTGGTCGCGAGGAAATGGTGTGGGAACGAGTGACAACGTAAGAGAGAAGGGTTGGAGGGACGGGACGAGGAATTGAATGCGTCACTCAAAATGACCCATTGTCGCTCGGGTACCTCCCCCCCCCCCCACTACTCCCCTCGCCACTCCCATCCGAACCTCTCAACTTGGGGAGCTCCTTGCTCGGGCTGCTTCGCTGTCCGACGTTTGAATAAATTTCCCCCGGAGTCTCACGCGACGCATTCGTCATCCAAAAGAGAAGGCCAGCTCGCAGGAGAGAAAGAAAAAGAATGAGGAGCGAAAAAAGCGAGAGGAAGAAAAGATAGTGGGGGAATGAGTTTGGAAGGGACACGGGAGGAGAAAAAAAGTAAGAAGAGAGAGCATTCTAGAAGACAGGCTCGTGTATGACCCTCGTCGCGACCTTTCCGAATGGCTTGTTTATTTTCATTCAGCGAGTCCGACACTCTTTAGTTAGGGTAAGGGTGACAGGAGGGAGGATGAGGGGGGAGAGATGAAATTAGACGACGGGGCGGTGCGAGATCAGACGAAGCAAGTACATACGTAGCGAGGGTTGCTCCGAGATGAGGCGCGGTGAGTCTCTCTCGCCGATTGTGTTCCGAGAAACAAAAGCGACTGGACGGCCGGGAATTTCTTAAGACCCTTAACAAAACTCCTGCACGGTAAGAAGGCGAGGGTCCTGCCTCTCTCTCTCTCTTCCCCTACCCTATCTGGCGCACACAATCTGGAACGCTGAATCAAAAACAAAAGTGTGCTGTGCCCCTCATTCTACATTCACCTACAACGTGAACCTGAAAAACCATTGCCAGTAGTATTAACTCAAAGCAACTCGAATATTCGAGAAATAATTCCAAGTACAGTGACGAAATTCAAAATCAACAAACATCACTTATAGAAATGAATAGGGCTAGGCTATGACCATTCATTGTAACAAAGAAATAATGAAATATTTTTCAATTTCCCGCCGGAATCCATAGTTATATTTTATAAGGATTTTTTTATAAAAAAGACGCGAGCATTATCAAATATTTTTTCAACCACTGATAGCAAATTTAAGCTCAATCAGTATCCACCGTAGAGATGGAGATATATTCATACTAATGGAAAATTATACCGTCATCCATACAAGTTAATCATTCCCAAAAGCCTACTATGCCCATCTTGTGGATTAAAGCTGAGCCAACCGAAACTTTCGTTAAGCAATACTTTCCATAAAAAGTGGAGACGATTTATCGATCAAAATTTTCTCTCTAATAATTTCTAAATCCCCTAGATGTGGCAACATTGAGGGTAAGAAGTAGGAATAATTTGGTGATTACTCTCCTGTTTGATTTCTTTGATAATTCCTAAGTCCACAAGAAGTGGCGACATAAGTACAGCATGGCAAATTATCGCACCGCTTTCACGGCTAACGAATCATATCATACTTTTCCACTGCTAAATCAGCACTTGCACCTCTTCTCCGAGGGTAGCGTTCAATTCCTGGTCCACTCCAGGAAAGAAAAGAGGGTGAGAGAGCAGTGGGAAAAGAACGGTCTTCGCAGACACGACGACAGCGACACATTCAGGGGACACCTCGCCTCGCTTGCGCGCGACGGCAAGAAAGGATCGCGACGGGACAGCGTGGGACCAGAGTGTCGATGGAGAAGCACACATTGTTCGGCCCACGTCAGTCACCCTTTGACGCCCAATGGTCGCGAAGGAATTCCACATCACAGGGTTCACTTGAGCGAGGACACTGCCCCCCTGTCCTTATTCCCAGCACTGTGCCCTTCGTGAGTTGAATCCAAAGGAACGCCATCACGGAAGGATCACGGAATAAAAGATTGATGGCAATTCTCTTCGATGGCGTTAGTCTTAGATTGCAGATGCGATCAGAAATGGAGTTCTCAAACTCCTTCGCGGTCAAAGTAAACGTACCATAAACTTTCCAACACTCAATAATATAGCTCTATTCCACAAAACATATTGTGATGAATAATGGTATATTATTGAGGGCTTGAGGACGGTATCCTTTCACTATATTTTGCAGAACACAGTTACCTTCATGCCATAAAATAACTAGTCCCTTACTTAAAAATTAGTTGTGGTATTCCCTAAGGCACGTCGAGGGGAACTTCACATTATGGACACGTCAATGATCGGATATATTGAATTATTCAGCATCATTAAAATGTGCTTCTTTTTCGTTTATAGTTTCCAAAATACAATTTATGGGTCCTCAAAACTTATAATTTTATAAGAAATTTTAAAGAAAATTATCATTTTGGCTATAATTCGGAGTTAACTCCGTGGAACCTTAACGTGGACTATCAATAGCAAGAATAGTGTATTAAAAAGGCCTGAATTCATCAAAATTGACAAAATACCGAAGAAAAGCTATGAATAGTCAAAAATTTTCTACCTAAATACGCCAAGAATATATTTTCCGTCTTGTTCCGCGGCTAAAATTATTTACAATGTGCTCTGCAGTCCTCTCAAAATCTATTATGAGAGTTGTTGTGACGAAATTTTTTATGACAGTTAAGAGTTTTCAGCAAAAAAAATCAAAACATGATCATATTACTACTATTAGTAAACATGATACTATTTTGGTACCGATTAAGGCATAATTAATTCTCTTGATTCCAATTTGCAGAAGATGGAAAAGTTAACGAGTGGAGAGCCAGTCATTTCCAACCAACTTTTCAAACTTTTCACAATTCTTTTCAGTGATTATCGTCGAATTCATTCTAAGTCACATGCTACTTCATTCCACTTGAATTTAAACGAAATGGAGAACTTCATGTTTTATTGATGAAGAAGCCATTTATACCTCTCTATCTCCCCTAAAGGTTAATCCGCTTCAAATCCAACTTGATATCCGGTGAAAAATGGGATATAACAGGTAATTCCACATGCCATGACGGGAAGAGCTAAATGCCATATCATTGGGTTCCTATTATATATATAATCCCTTTCATCGGAGTTTCTTAAATGGGAAATCATATTTTTAATGATTATTACTGTGCACCTCAGAACCTCAGCTATCATTAAAAGGTCAAGTGAAAACATTTTTTGAAAATAGAACAGAAAGTACATTGGGTTAAAGTTGGTCAAATCCATTGTATTAACAAAGTGCGCAGAAGCTGACGAACGATATATAATAAAAAATACGGAGGTAACCCTCTAACTGTGTCCAATATGGTAGTTATTTCTGAAATGTCAAGCTAAAAGAAAATTTGCTTCCATGTATTGCAAAACAGCTGCTTTCTTTCTCACATGCTTCATTCATTATTAAGACTTTTATATGCTTCTTCGTCTCACTTTTTCTCTATTCACTAGTCCCATTAAGATTCTATTTTAGCACTTATTTGAACTCAATAGCCAACAAATAGGATTTCCTTAGACTAGAAATTTAAACAGCCAAAATGTACGACGTCTATTCCACACGTCTATTGCTACTTCCTAAATTTTCAAAGGGTTCCACGGTTTGCATCCTTCCCAAATGTGTACGTCTAAGTGAATGCTTTAAACGTCTTGAAATATATTCATAAGAATATACAAAACATATCAAAACTCGCAACGTGATTCGTCAATAGAAAAGTACCTACAAAAGGTAAATAATATTTTTCATCTACACCTATGGAGTGCCCTGCAAACCTCTTCGAGGGTGTGTGGTAGAAAAACTATTCCAGGCCTTCTACGCTAAAGGGACCATACTTATGTTCAGCAAGAAACATTATCTCACTATCTTTACGCATCGCGACAATTAGTCGAATTATTACAAAATTGATCTGTAAAAATTAATTCAGGTATACGTTAAGATAGTTGGTTTACTACTGGTTAGAGTTTTGATAGAATGTCCCTACTCATATTTGCACCGCATTCAACTACATCCCTATGCTATTTCTCTCTGCGAGTTGGCATATAAATTCACCCTTTTCATGCAATCCATTATAACCTTTCATCTTCTTCCTCTCCCTCTCCTACCTAGCATTCTACCTTCTGTAGCGACCTACAACAACCCATTGCCCCAAAGTATATGCTCCATCCACCTTCTCTGAATTCTAATCTCTGACAAATATCTTCTCTCCTCTCTAACTATGTTCAACGTCTCGTCACTTGTCCCAATAATTTATGGTACTAAAAATTTTTTCGTGACTCACAAAAATTATAAATGAGTGAGCGAACTTAGGCGATTAATTGCTGGAGTTTTGTAAAACTACAAAGATTTTGTATCCCCAAGACTTTTTGATACACATAGCATTCATTTCACGTACAAGCAATGGTATAGCACCGACAGTTTAAATATCGGGAAAACAAATAGCGAGGCGCATAAAAAGATACTTCACCTTTAGCATCCACGTAAACAGAGTGATTATCGCAAACGCTCGAAAACCGCCATCGGCTAATAAGAGCCGTGAGTTGTTATTTTTAACATCTTCCTTGGTAGCTACGGGGGAGAAATAAAAGGGGCTGATGGTATCATAACGGAAGAGGATTTTTTTCCGAAAATTCCCGGAGAAAAATAAAAACTTTTCGAGACAGTAAAACATTTATTCCTCGTCCCTTAATCCCTTTCCTCCATCGCACACCTTACGCCCTTGCACCTCCGGCGTACATTCTAAGAATGTAAGTGAATCGTGTGTGAGAGTGTGGGAGGGAAGCTTCCATTTATTTATTTTCCCTCATTCCTCTCCTCAGCGAACCATCGCCTCATCTCTTTCCCCACCTCTTTTTTTTTAATTCCATAAGTCTGCACTTCTGCCCTACGGGGGAAACTCCACAGCGGCAACGCGAAGGGTGACGCTTTTTCAGAGAAAGAGGTCGAGAGGAGGGGAAAAAGGCGAAAATAAGGGAGTGGAAGAGGAAGGTGGAAAGAGAGATAGAGGGGGAGAAACGAGAGGGGGGAAATGGGAAGAAATGAGGGAAAGGGAGAGGGAAATTGTGTATGTGTGTGTGGGGGGAGAGGGCAGGGGCAGGAGGGGGGAAGAAAGGCTCGTCGCTGGGTCGCAGGAGCGCCATTGTTTTTTCCTTTGCCCTCTCTCCTCTCCTCGAGTATGGAGAATAACAAGAGGCCCCCGGAGATCCAATTACTGTCCAGGTGGAGGGGTCGGTGGGCGATGGAGGGAGGGGGTGGGAAGCAGAGGGCGGAACGTTACGGGGGTGACGGGAGAGGACCGAGGGGGGTAGGGTGGGAAAGTTCGCCGGGCGGCTGAGGAGGCACAAGGGGACCGGAGAAACTCGCAGGCGTAGGGCAGTTAGCTAAAGAGGCCCGGTATGAAGAAACGGAGAACGGCAAAGAGGGCCGAGGAGGGTGGAGTGGACGCTGGAAGGAGGGATGGAGGAGGGAGAAAAGTTGAAGAGTAACAACGTCGAGGCGAAAGGTGATGCGCGATGGGCCGGAATGGGAAGAGGATGAAACCTGTTTGAAAAGCAAATCGAAATGGCAGCAACGAAATGAAAGAAAAGGATTGAAACAGGAAAATAGTGGCAACGTGGAAGAGGCAATACAAGGCAAATACGGGAGTGAACATAAGAGCACGATTAATTTTTCATTTCACGAATTTCACTAAACATCCATTGAGGCAAGCTAGACACTACTACCCGATTGATCGTGCTAGACCCTATCACACGACCAACATTTGAATTTTTTTGCCAAAATCAGATTGCCCAAATCTAAATGTTCACGCTCACAAGGTGAGTACCTTCTTCCCGTACTTTTACTAATCTCCAAAGTAAATGCTCCTTGATTTTCACAGTAAAACTCTTTTAGTTCTCATTTGGTAACATTCTCAAGAGATGAACCGTCTCTCGGTGGCGCAATTCCATCTACTGCATACTGCATGAACATTTCTGGATGTTCCATGCGTTAAGCATGAGCATCCTCCCATTGATTACTAAAAGACATCGTTGGTAGGCTGGTTATTCAGGGTAGGCGACCGACAGCTGAGACAATTTGCGCCATTTTCTTCATAGGTGGGTAACTGGGTAATGGTAGGAGTTCTTAGGGAACGGAGGAAGGGTGGAGAGAAACCCGGCGTCGGTATTAGCCTACTCTTTTCGACAGTCGCCAATGAGACCACGGCTCAACGTCCCATGCGACGGACGGAGTACTGCACCTGAAATGCCCTCAACTAGGCACTCAAGTAGGGATCGGTTTGCCACTGGAAAATCCGCCACTTCCGGGAATCGAACCAGGGCCCTTGGGATGGGAGGCCAGTACTCTAGTCTTCACACCAGCCCGATTCCCAAAAGACATCGTTTCTGCAACTAATCAGTCAATTTCATTTCCATCATCTGCCGTCAAAATCGAGTAAAAAAACTTCTCCATTGGCTCATTAATTGTCACCCTCCTACAATCTTTAAGCGCATCTAATTAGCATCCAACAACATGTAGTGTGGCCACACTAATCGCTTCCTTAATGTGAAAGGGATCTTAGCTACAATGTTTTAATACTACGATCATGGGACTCCAATTATCTCATACCATATCTAAATCTATGCTGTACCCTGCGAGTGACCGCGAGGGTGACTGGCAGGGGGTGAAATATCAAATTACAAGCACAAATTACTTGCAACTAAAAGGTACAATACCACTACTTCTTGCTCCCGATAAATATTATTTAATAAAGTTCAAACCTCCAGGAATATTGGAGCTTATCATTGTTACAATACTTCGCTTTGAAATCGATAACGTTTTTTAGTTTCCCTTTTCCACATTTTAGGAATCTTGTACCGGCTAACCAATTCATATCATCATAAATCTTCTCTGCTACATCTTTCACTATTGACTCCACATAATTCTTCCGTGGTCCACCCCTAGCCGTTCCCATTCACTTTTCCCGTCATGGCTGATTTCATTTCAACATCATGTCTCAAGATTTGTTCGATATGGCTATCCCATTTTCGCTTCGAAATGTTCATGATTCCCTTGCTCGGCTACTCTTCCCGGAATATTTCCATAATTTAGCATTATCTTCTTATGATACCTTCATTATCTCGTAGCAACACATTTCAAATTTAATTAAATTTTGGCACTAAAATTTACAACACGAATATTATCATACACTACTAATTATAAATGAAATTAGTGTGTTAAGAAAGTTCTAGGCTCCTCCGCCATGAGGAAGATGCACGACATGTACATCGGAATGTCGTCAGACATCACGGACCTGACACGGTGAAAAGCCCAAACAGACTTCAACGACGAAATTATTGTGCTTTGACTGTAGCAACAGTCCTATTAATTCATTATTAAATTTCTTTTCAAGACGTTTTAATCTCCAACTCTGAAAATGGAACAGTTTTGAACAGAAATTTGGATGAATTGGACTAAGTGCAAATGATACACCAAGGATTAATTTGGCTATATGTGCAGTTTTTTTACGAAGAAAAAAATCTGATGAAACCTTTGAGCAAAGATCTGAGAAACTTAGTGAATAATTTGATATGTTGCGTGGAGATGTATGAACCAGAATCACCGACTCTAAGGAGAGATTTCCGGTAAAGATAGGTTTTTGAGATGTGGGTACTGAGGAGAATGAATAACGTCGGACGATAACGATCTCAGGATACTTATTCTGCACACTACTTTCTTCTCGAAACTGTCACATATTTCTTTCTTTCCTCACTCGGCATATTTAACTTTTTTACAACACACACAAGACCATTCTTCCTCATATCCGTTGTACCCATTGTTGTACCCCATCCAGTTTTATCCACAACCACATCTTAAAAGTCTTCTTTCAAATCCAGGCATTTCTCCCTATGGCCGTGTTCCATTTCAGATTCTTTTCTGGCATTTCCGTGTTTTATCTGCTCACAAATTTCATCTAAATCCCTCTTCTTATGGTAATTATATCCCAAACTAAGTTTACTGCATCACGTCCAAATACCCTCTCAATACGTTGCAATTGTTGTTCATGGTTTTCTCTCATTATACTTGGGAAGAAAGGTGTTTTAAATCTATTCGTAAGGCAGTCTATATCTCCAGTCTTGTCTGTCCGTAAAAGGTTCAGTCCGTAAGTCAACCCACGCTCTTATTCCACCCGAGTTCTTTTGGTGATCTGAAGACATTTAAAACATTTATCACGAATACCTTTCACATATCTCACGTCTTTTTTGAACAAGTTCTAACTCAAATAATAGACCATTCTCATGAGCAGACTCTAATTTCCCCTCACCAGAGAAAAGTAGCAGCTTTCTTTTGCATTCTCATCACATAGCCTATAGTCATTTTCACGTATCCTAAACGACACTTTCCTACGAGAATTTCGTATTTCTCGGATATATTTCCTTGGCAAGACGCCTGATGCAGTGGTCATGCCAGGATATTTATTTCTACGCTCGATATTTATATAAGTGACTCTTTAAGTTTTTCGAGGAGACAAGTCTAATTCAACCGAGTAATAATTACCACGCACTTTTTTAAAAATTCGATTCTGGCATCCAGCAAACGAAACAGTTATGAAATATATGTAGGTGCTTACCTTACGAAAGAGGCCATAAAATTTCCAGTTTTTCCTGATATTTTTTTATTGTTTTAGTATATTAATCCTCTATTCTAAGCTTCATTTCCCGCAACTCTTCCTCAATCTCGTAATTTAATCCTCCTGAACTCTGAATAAGGTTCTTTACGTCAAATTCATTCTCTACACCATACCATGCAGGCCTATTATCTTTTTTCAGAGTTCCTCGGCAAATTTCCTCGACATAACTTGGATTTCTTTTGGATCCAACAATAAATTCCCTTCCAATTTCTTAACTATGTTGGATATTATCCCTCCCTCACAGCCGAATAGGACTTTTATTTCCATGAGCAGAGCGGCTATTTCTCACCTTCTCTTTCTATTATTTATTTCGCTGCATTGTATTCGTTAAAATAACCCCAATGCCCTGTTTGTGCCTTGCTAATTTATTTTAGTTTAATATCCGTTTCTGTTTTTTCCTTACACTTTACTTAGTAAATTCTTTCAAACTCTTCACTGCTCTTACTACCCATTCGTTTCCTTGGTCATCCATTCTAGGCTACTCTTTACCATATGTTTCTTGCTAGAAAGCTATTGAACTACTCTTGGTGCTCTTCTTGATCCAGAGTTAGTCAATTGGTTAAAACTTTCGTGGTCCATATCTTCTGAGTGATGTGGTTTTTTGGGGATTACTCCGCGAATATGTGGTAGTCTACCTACGCTTCCCCTCCGCTGCTGGAGGCCTCTTCAGGGTAACAGCTATTTCTCACGATCTCTTTCTATTTGTTATTTCCCATGCATTTTATTCGTTAAAATGGTCCCAATGCCCTGAATATTACCCTGAAGAGGCCTCCAGCAGCGGAGGGGAAACGTTGGTAGACAACCACATATTCGCGGAGCAACCCCCAAAAAACCACATCACACAAGGTAAGTCTTCTGAATTTTACTGCCCTAGTCTTCTTTCCCCTTATCCTTTGTATCACCTGTTCTAATTCCAAAGTTTTTCCGCGGCGGCTAATATTGCAAAAGACACGGGTCTCCCTATTCACTCGCCAATTTGCTAAATTAAAAATGCATCGAGGATTCGTTCATCTTCAACTCTTTAAATTAGGAATTAGAGTAATTATCATATAATCACCAATGGCTAGACTACCTGCGAAATCTATACTATCCAACAAGGGCACCGCTGGCAGACCCACTCGGTCATCGAATGGCTTGCTCTCTTTACCAAAGTTCTTCTAAATACAGATAACCTAGTGATATAACGATAGAGGCAGAGAATGTTTAGGAAAGATGACTTCATTGATTGATAATCGATAAGCGAATCAAAGTAAATATTTAAATCTTAATGGCATTAAATATACTTAATAAACGAGGGTTTTTTTAATTTCAATCCCTTTTCTCTCTCCATAGCATAATCGGAATACGGTAGTAGTGGTAAGACGCAGCGCCCATATTTTTTGTGGAAAGAAGTTTCTATCGAAAAAGAAATGAAAATACTCTAACCCGGTAAGGAAAAGATTTTCGTCACAGTTAACAATATACACGCATGTTAAATTCAGGTGCCCATATCTGCCAATAAATCGTCATTAAAAAAATAAACGGCTCGAGTTGTGAGACCGATAAACTTATTTCTGGACCTTCTCCGTCGTGACCTTTTAAACTAGCTCTTAACAGAAAGTAATTAGGTTCCCGTTTCTCCCTGGATGACGCGCCAATCGGCCTTTTCAAATAGACGGTCCAATCGGAGATGCTTCTTCTCGGAAACTTTCCCAGCAACTTTCGGAGAGGGAAATAAGGGACAGTATATTGAACTAACCTAGCATCCCGGACCAACCAAACTTCTTGCAGTCCCATCCCCTTACACCCTATCCGAGGGCAGTGCGTGCCACCCCTTCGCCCGGAATTTTTATTTATTTTTCTGCAGAGATTCTTTTCCCTTACGACCGGCGGCTACCTTTCGCCGCACCCTCTGAGCACTTCATGCCAACCACCCCTCCAGACGACGTCATTCGGAGAGGGGGGACCCTCCCCCACCAACAACAACCCCTATCACACCCTCCCCTCTCTCCGTCCCTCGCCCACACCATCCCACTCGCACGCCCCGAAACCATCCCCGTACGAAAAATAACAACGGGAATGCCCGGAGCTAGCGCGCTACAATGCAGGACGGTAATAGAGTCTCAGCTCTTTTTTTCACTTCCTCCTGCTCTCCATCCCTCTTCGCTCTCGTTGTTTGGGCAGACTGGGACTCCCTTCTTCCCCATTTATATTATTCCCGTCACTCCTGTTACCCCTCCTCCAGCACCCACCCTTCCACTCCCTTCTCCCGAAACATACATGACCTTCTCTTCTCTTCACCCCCCCTCCCCTCCAAGCACTCCTTCCTTAAAAAGCTTCGATCCCACCCCGTTTTTGCAAAAAAAAAAAGAAACCTTCCCATCCTTAACTCCTCGTGCCCAAAATGTCCACTATATCTCGCAATGCTAAAATTTTCGATTTTTATTTCGCATTTTTTGCAATCTCCCCCTCCTCTTTCCCTCTCATCTCTCAATTCCTCAACCTCTAGTCATCCTCCATCCCTTGTTCGTCATCTATTGACGAAAGCAACAGGATTAGGCCGCGAAGAACAGTGACTGAGACGAGGAGAAGTGGGTGGGGAGGAGAGGAGTATGGCAAACAGCGAGAAGTAATGGAAAAAGGACTCTGAGGGACAGGTTTGAGGCGATAAAGGCTGGTGGAAGGGAAAAGGTGATGAAGGAGAGGATAAAAGGAAAGCAAGAGAGTGGGCGTAAGGGGAAGGAAGTTTCTTCTGCTTTCTGGCAGGACAAGGGAGGTATGAGGCGTGTTCGATACGACTCGCTAAATAAACAGGGACTAAGGAATATGATTGAGGGAAAATATTTTTTCTACGGAGTAGGAAAGGGCTAAAAGATACTGAAATGGGTGCGCAATGACTATGATGATAACAGAAAAATGCCTTTAAGTTCATCGCAACGTGAGACCTAGTATAAACGCCTCATAAATATGCTATTCTATGACCGCATGGATTATTCAATACCAGAAATATATAACGCAAATGAATTCACTTTGCAAAATTCCACACTTTTATTAAAACCGAACTAGGTTTCGACTTATACAGTCATTATCAAGGTATTCATGAATGTATAAGTCGAAACCTAGGTCGGTTTTAATAAAAGTGTGGAATTTTACGAAGTGAATTTATTTGCGTTATCAATATGTGGTTCCACGAAGTCAAACCTAGCAATTTGTTATCCACCAGAAATAGAGTCTGCAACGAGTTGCAGTAGTGTGTAGCAAATGAGAAAATGGAATATTTAGAACGTAAATATATCGAGTATTGTGAGAACTAAATTTTATATTTCCCAAAAATTCTAGCCATGCCAAATGATAAAACGGTTCAGCATGCAAAAGGTAGATGAAAGAATTCCTACGTTTCGTATTCAACATGCGGAACTTGGGTGCACATACAAGAAGCCAACTTCAGTTCCTATTTCCAACCAGGATTACTCAAAGCAGTTGATTAATTTCTTAAGCATAATAATTTCTTCACAAGATGAATAAAGTAGTGGAGTTCACATTTATATGTCTCACGAGACCTAACACTTTATATTATTTTTTTTTAAATAAACTACCAATTGCACCCGAGTAGTAGTACCGAACCTAAATAATACCTACCCTGCAAGCTTACCAGCGCATGTATTTTTTTTTAACTCCCATGGACCCGAATAAAGCTCATATGGCAATTTTATAACGAGCTCGGTAACAAATAACAAATACAGAACACGCACAGCCATGCCATGGGTGGTGAAAATCCGACCCAGGTGGAACTCGAACCCTCGAACCCAGGAATGGCAGGCAAGGGCTTTACCCCGCCGCCACGGAGGACGATTTTGGAAGCGGATGACTCCACTCATAGCTTGAACTACCATCATGAACAAAATTCATTTTCCATGAGATGTATTACCGGTTTTACTCACGAGTTAAATAAATTCAACAAGAAAAAGAATAAGATTTACATTCTACACAGCAACTCAAATTATACTGTCATTACATTTATGCGAGAGAGGTCTGCAAAAACGCTTTGTGGGAAGGAATTGTTTCCATGCATTCTGGATTACGTACCAAACACGCAAATGTATCTCTGAAACTATTGAATACACCCGCGTATACCCGAGTTACCAGCTGATAGGCTCAAGAGCAGAGCTTATACAGAGAAAATATCATTCGACCCCCGAACCCTTCAAATTCGCATTCGACTATGCCATATATATGTACTATATTTATCATAGCACATTTTTATAAGCCTAATTCCTCTATACTGAATACTCTCCAGTTTTGAGACAAACCTAATTCATCCAGATCATTGATCATGCGGGTAACATTTTCTAAATCAGCCCCAAAAATGTTAATCAATGATTTTGATTTTTCATCACATTTCTCAAGTTTTATCCCAACTAGTCATATCTATTGGCCGTTCCACGTATTTACCGCTGGTGTTTACCACACGATAGTTATTTGGTTATAACATCCAAGTATAGGACGGACTCAACGTACTACATACACCGATACGATGTTTGTTACGTTGATGCTCTAAGATCTCTCAAGTGATCATCCCCATGCCAAACAATTACAATTTTACATATTTTTGTAGTCTTTCTAAACAGTATTGCCCGTACCAACCGCAAACTGAGTACTTTTCTTTCTCTTCGTAATTAAAAATCTCTCTCTACACAGCAACGATGTTAGCAAATAATCAAAGTTAGGTTTTTATATGCTATTAGTGTCATTCACTTAAGTAATGACAATAGTTCCTTACCAACCGTCTAAGTAGTTTTACAAAACTAGCCATGCTTCAAACCACAACAGTAACATATCGTCCATTTAAAACATTGGTTAACGCTAATCTCTGGGCCTAAGTATTTAATTTTTATTTATTTACAATGCTTCTAAGTATGCAAAGTATGTTAGACATAAACCAGCTCTAACTCCACTTTACTCGTGACCGCCAGAATTTTCTTCGAGCCAACATGTAATTTGTAATATATTCCATTGCATCACATATTATTGAAACCGGAGATTAAATGTCAAGTTCGAATAGAGCCAATTTCAGGATATACTCTTCCAAAATCCGTGAATTTTTTTAAATAATAAAATAACTTGAGGACTCATAATGGAGCAGGTAATTTAAATAACAATTGTTCAAATTAATGTATTGGGAATATGATGAGAGGAATCGAGAAAATGGCCAATCATTCGAAAGTGAAAGTGCTGTGTGCGCACAGACTTTTGAAAGGCATATCATCCTGTCTCTCATATCCTCTTCCGTCAAACTTAAAAGAGTCCGCAGCCATGCATTTTAATGATTGAATTCGGATTATTATTATTTTCGCACGACTTTTAATCTGAGTCCAGCCAGATTTCTTCCGAGAAAAGACCATGTCTTCTCTTGATAAAGTTAATTTTTTTGGAAAATCCAAAGCTTGTCCTCATGTTCTTCGCTCAAATGCTTCTTCAGCATCCGTCGACAGTTCCGCATAAATAACGGAACTGATTTATTTCCTAAAACACCTTTGATGCATAACCTAACCACAATATTTCCCGAGAGTTTCATTTTTTATGTTTCTCTAAGGTTAATCTTGACTACTTGAAGGTTTAAATTTTCCTTTCAGATTCAACAATTTGTCAATTAGCTTTTACAATCCCAGAAGATGGCCATATATGCACAGTGATTGTCAAAAATGGGAAACTATTCAAATTAGATATTAGGAAAATTATAACATTATCCATTAATCCTCGAACATCTAACACAGGAATAAGACGTTAGTGCTCAAAATCGGAATAAGTTGTCAGTTACATTTTTACCGATCAAATGTATGAATCCCTGAAAATTTTACTCAACGCCTTCTTAGAAAACCGCTGTTCCAAAGTTGTAAAGTGAATAAATTCACTATAAACTTTGCCACTGCAATCAAACCTACCGTGCTAGAGAACTTCTATTATTACACACTGAAAGCAAGCAAGGATGCGGGGAAAAAATTAATATTACAAAGTTGTAAAGGTGCCTCATATTATATTCCCTATTTTTTAAGTGCCGCCCAGAGAATGGAAGGACAATTTCACCATTAGTGATGATAACATAGGCGTAGCCACGGTGGGGCAGGGTAGGGCGCGCTTCCCCCTCCCCCCCTCTCTCTCTCTCTCCCCCTCCGGCTCATTAAGTGAAATAAAAAATTATAGGTCACTTGGCTGAAGGAGCCCGTTGAAACTCAACGGAAGGGAGAACTGTAATAAATACAAATTGTATTAAGAAATCTTAAAATTTTTCATGAAGGGGCGAAAACAAACTTGTGTTATGGAGTTAGCTATGGCTCCAAGTCAGAATCGGAACGATAAATATAATTTAAGCCAATGTAAACATATAATTGCTGCCTGGACTCATATATGCTCAAGGGTCGATTTAGCAGGAAAGTTCTAGTACCTTCTGTTCCCTATTTAAGTGCTGCAATCAGTGCGAGTGAGTCAGTTAAGTGAGTCGACGCATTAGAGCTAGTCACCGCAATCCCGAAGTTGTAGACGACTTAAACCAAATAGCAGTGATGCGAAATACGGTCTCCACAATAAAATCAATTATAATATACTTCTGAGAATCGGCCCTTCGTCGAAAATCCATACCGAAGATACCAAAGCTCTGTGAAACCCGTTGGTCTCAAGAATATAAAAGTATCGCCACATTCAAGGAACATTATGTGCAAATTGTTATGGCACTTGAAAGACTATCAACAGACGGTAACAATGAAACGAGAAAAGCTGCTTTTCAAATACATTGCGCTGCTACAAAATCAGAACTAATTGTTTGTAATTGTCTCATAGCAAAATATTCGGCACTCCTGTAACCGGCGGTAAATACTCAGTCAAAAAGTGTGGACTTACTCCAAGGTGCAAATCGCATTTAAAAAATCACAGACGTCATGAAAAAACACCATGGAAATACGGTTATTGAAAGAGAAAGTGTTATAGCAGAGGCTGAAACAAGCATCTTGGAACCGATTTCAATATTCCGTGAGTCATAAATCAGCAAAAACATCTTGCAAATCCACCAGCACGGACACCTAGTGAGTTTTTAAGAATATCACTATATTATTACCTACATAGATTCATTAATAATATCTCGCGTTTTTCTTATGAGAACTTGCCCACATTCTCTTTGCTAACGTTGCACCTTCACATAATCCTTGATATGACGTATGAGGATTTTTTTAAGAAAAACTACAAGTTTTGTGCCAAATTACGAACTGAAGGAGATAGAACTAGCTGCACTAGTTAAAGAAGCCCCGTTGTTCTACCCATCCACAAAACGTGCGCTACTTATCTCACTTGCTCAGTCCTGCACGACGTGCACCATCGAAAGATCCTTCAGCGTCTTACCCAGGGTAAAAACTTGGTTACGGTCAACAATGACAGAAAATTGGCTAGTCGGTCTTTGTACGATGAGTGTGCATTAAAAGAGGGTTCCGGTAGTTAAAAATAAATTTGAGAAAGAAATACCCTCAAGATTTAGCCAGAACTCTCGTAGGCTAGTGCTGAAATAGAACTTAGATAGGTTTGGTATAGCATTTCAACAAATAAATTTAAGCATTTTCAAATATTAAAAAAAAAAACAATTAAAAAACTTTAACTTATGTTTGCCCCCCCTGGAGAAAATACTGGCTACGCCACTGGATGATAATGTTGTACAAAATGCATAAACTAATGGAAACTAAAGATCTTGAAAAACAATTCCAATTAACAGCTATCCAAATTTACTGAATTGGAAACACAATGTAATGATGAAACAAATGGAAGGTTACCAGGAATCCAAACAAAACCGATTATTTGAAAAAGTGACGTTGTGTTGGGGAGCAAAATGTTCAATCATTACAAGTTGTAGGTAATACTTTGTAATACCACAAAGAAATTAATGGCCTAGGTTTTGACGATGGTCACCAGCTGATGACGATGTAATTCTACACAGATTGTTTATTATCGACCTAGGCTTCGACTTTGCAAGGTCATCTTCAGGAGTTTCTATCGGTGAAACCTAGGTCGTTGATAAAAATTTTGCGTGGGATAACAAAGTATTCCATTTAATATGAAACTATGGTTCTACTAAGTAACCACTGAAACCACCAACTTCATTCATTCATTACAATCAGGCCGTAATCAATAATCTTAAAGGCAGATTTTTGGTTCATAATCGAGGTGGTATTTGTCACCACTTTAGTAAGAATTTGACATAAAAATATGTGTTGCGTTATAGAGGCATCATAAAGGTAGTTATCTCGCGATTAATTCTTTCATAATGTATTCCTTAATTTTGAAATCTTTTTTGATGATTCTTATGATGGTGATTAGAAGCACTTGTAAGGTACTAGTATACACCACATTAAATCACGTTTCAGATGCTATGGAATAGCTAACTAGCTGTGCATAAAAGGAACAAGTGGTATTATAATTCGTTTATGAGCGTAGTAAGTAGACAAGACCATATTTTTCCTGAAGTCTAGCCAACGTGGCGTGCTGTGAATATCAATTGATATCTCAAAGTAATAAGCTATCATGTAGTGCTCCCGCATTCTCTTCTTGGAGATGTAGATCGGGTTAACTGGTTTTCCTACAGATCGCTGGTTAATGGCAGCAAAAGAACAAATATTCCTCATCATCAGTCAGCAATCCTGAGTTTGGTTTCACTAGGATCTCCATTGAAATCTCCTCTCAGCTAATCCCTTCATATTTAAGTATTTCCTCTTTCACATCCTTCATTTCCTATAGTGCTGTTACTTAAATAGCATCTAAGTTTTGCAAGATTAATGAACGCAGTGTTGGGGCCAGAATCATAATTTGCGGACTTGGGTATTTAGTTGCTCTCTATTTTCTAACGAGTATCACTCCAAATGGACCAAATAGCAGTTAAAAATGGCTTTGGAAAATTAATCTCACCAATAGCAAATAATCGTAATCTCACCCAATTCACCAAAATGCAAAGCAAGAAAATATACAAGCATCCGAAATAGAAATAAAAACTGCCTGAGAGGCTAGACTAGGTAAGAAAGTTGAAACGTTACCAAAGGAGATAAGGAGGGAGAAAGGAGTGGAAAATACGGATACGATGACGGAGTGCTAGACGAAAGACGAGAAGAGGGAAAGGGCGTCATTTCAAGGAAGCAGGAAACCGTGGGAGGAGAGCGATGGAAGAGAAAGGACGTGGGTGGAGTAAAGGTGGAAGGAGGAAGAAACACGCTGGAGACTGACGGGGAAGAAGAAATGACGGGCCGGGGCGGGGAAGAGGGAGCAAAAAGGTATGCCGGAGAGGGGAAGAGTGTTGCAGGCATAGAGAGAGAGAGGTGGGGGAGGTCCGACAACGAGACGGGGGCGGAGCGGGAAGGGGAGGGACGGAGAGGGCACGGAGCTCAGGGCGGGGGCGGACGGGCGGTGCAGGAGAGCGAAGCATTATCCAGTTAGTATACAAACACAGGCTTGCACGTCCTCATTAGAGAAAAGAAAGGAAGGAAAAGGGTATGGGAGCTGGTTGCAGGCGAGGGAGGGAGGAGAGGAGGCAAAATGGAGAGAGGAAGCGAGGGCAAGGGGCCTGGATGGAAGGGTCAGGCAGCGACAAGAAAAATTTAAAAAAAAAGAAGCACGCAACAAAGCGCGGAGGCGAGAAGAGCAGGGGGTGGGGTGGGAGGGAGGGGCGGAGGCGGGGGTGGAATGTGTTCCATAGGGGTGTAAGTGAGGGACTGAGAGGGGCGGGAGAGCGACGGGAGGAAAGTGATAAAGGAATTTTTGTAACAATAAAAAGCGGCGAGGGATGGGAGGGTGGGAGCGCACCCGAAGGACTGTGAGGAAAGAGTGGGAGAGGGACGGAAGGGATGTAAAAAATGGGGGAAAAAACATTTAAAAAAGGAGAGAGATATCCGTCTCCCAGCGTGTGTGTGTACGATTGTGTGTGAGTGTGTCCTGGGGAATGGAAGGAGGACGTTGGGGGCGGGAGACGGATGGAAGAAGGGGAATGTCGTGAAAAAATTAGAAATACCCTCCGGAATCAACACAGAGTTCGTTACTGGCTCCTAGCTGGAGGGACAGTGCAACTCACCCCCCTCTTCCTCTCCTTAAAAAAATTTATATATATGTATATACACATAATCCATCCCCTGCTCTTCCCCTTCGTCCTCCCCCCAACCCCCGTCTCCGCGACGCCTCCTACTAGTCCCTTTCCTTCCGCTGCCCCCGTCTCAAAAATCTCCCACGCCCTTTCATTCTTGTGCAATCCAACCCAGCCCCGCCCACCTCCCCTGCAGCCAACCTACCCCCGTTGCTCCCCGCGAAAGAGAGAGACACACGCACCAGCCACTGCCTCCTCCCCTCGGGCATTCCGAGGGCTCTCCTCCGCCCCTCCCCGCCACTCTCGCAAATCCCTCGCCGCTCGGCCTCCGTCCTTTTTGAAGAAAGAATATGATGGGAAGACGCACACGTAACAGTGCGGCGGCATAGAGGTAGAGAGAATACTGAGGGTTCGGAATAGGCATGGATATGGAAATAAAATGCCCATTAACCTGGAGCGAATGACGATATTAAGCCACCTTGGCCCACGGCCATTCAAGAATACTGGGAGCGGCACTAACCTGTAATTTCAAGCACAGAGGGGAAAATGCTCATTGGACGAATGATAATCGCATCGAGGATTGGAAAGTCCGGAGGATACAACCGGGATAGGGAAACAGTATTCGTTTCAACCATAACTAATTTACGGGGTGAGCCGAACTGATTTAAAAAACGATGGATTAAACCAAACTATAAAAGCGTTAAAACAAAAAGATCAATTTATGAGAAAAATAGTAGAAAGGAACAGTAATACGAATGCAACAGCTACTAAATAATTTCCCATGCTGCATATACTCAGCATTCGAACGCGACATACCGGTATGATAAATTACTGCCATTTGCACGGTAAAGTTACTGGAGAAATATTCTTGGCCATCAAAATTTAATTAATGCACAATTATAATAATATAATGTACCTAGCACAATATACTATTACATTAACTACAGTATTAATGAAACAAATGTACTCAGTGGGCATATGTATCACCCATAAAATCAAAAAAATAAAAGTCAGTAATAAACGGAAATGAAAAAATATGATACTTAATTCCCGTAAAATCCCGTAGAGAATAGAGATGCCTTCAAAATAATAAAAAATGGACGTCACATTCGAACCAGCCTTTCCAAGAACTTCAATTCATAAATACAATTTGTTAGCAGGTACACTTGGAAGCACAACTGTAAAGTAATTGTATCTCATGAATTCAAAAAGTTGAATTATCTTATCAATTTCCTCGACAAGTATGCATCAAAAAATTTCCCCTTCAGCTAAGGCTGATTTTGGAATTACAAACAATTGTTAAATTTTTGAAACATACTATAGTTACAATAAAATGCATTCCCTCTTTCCAAGGCTTAACTAACTGGTTACAACCAACGAGCATCAGAGAAACGAAAAAATCTTTGCGAACAAGTGGTCTGACGGTAAAATGAAAACTACGTAAAGTATTAAATTACAGGAGCATGAAAAATGAAGCTCGCAAGGAAGACGCTTTAAAAAAAACTTCTGTTGCCTTCAAAATGACTCCTTCACTTTCATTTCTCTCTTCAAATCCCCTGTCCAAGCTCCCATTCCTTATCACCATACCGCTCTTTTTTAATCGGAATTCTCAGGCATTCTACGGAGTTTCTGTCTTCGTCAATACCCCTCACCTGTTTTCCTTCGCACATTAGAAAAATGAGTCAAGCAAAAACTTCCTCTCATATGAGTCCTAAACTAAGTCATTCTTTTCAAATTAATCTGGGCCGACTTCTAGATAAAAATTGCATTTAAATTACATAGATAGTCATACTATAGGCTCTTGAAAAACAAGACGGAGGGTAAAAAAAATTCGGTGGAGCTATAAAAATGTCCACGGTGGTCCAAATTTTAGAACTTGGTGTGAGTTGGTGATGAGAGCTCAACGAGAAGACACTTACTAGCACCCATTTTAGGTAAAAATGAGTCAGGAAATAAAGGGGAGGGGAATAAAAACTTGCTGAAATATCGATTTCTTCTGGCGTAAGAAAAAAATACCTGCAGAAATGTGAGGGCAATAGCAAAAGATGCCACAGTCATTACGAAAATTGGCTGCTGAATGAAAATTTGGCGAAGGGTGAGAAAAACGGATTGATGAAAAAGGAGAGCGCAAGACGTGGCAATAAAATATAGGGAAAGAACCTCGTCCACATGACCTCTGTATCACGCCCCCTACTAATAAAAAAAAGAAAATGAATAGTCGAGAGCCGCGTAATGAAATCCTCAACAAACTCGCCCCTTGGTTATGCGTTTTTTTGGGGGGAGGCCCGCGCGCCGCACATTACTTCTCGGTTCGGGATAATAAACACGTTGAGAGAGCATTTCCCTTTCGGTCTCTCACTCTGTTCCCTGTCTCTCTCGTATTCCAGTTCCCCATGTCAGGAGGGGGAGTGTGTTTTTGAAATAAATAACACAACAAAAGGCACAATACGAGAGAGTGAGGTGGGAGACAATATAAATTGGGTTGGATGAGGAGCAGGTTTTGCGAGATCCTGGGGAGGTGGATGGAGATACAAAATGAGAGGGGGAGGGAATAAAAAATGTCTCTACGACTCCCTCTCACTCTCTCCCTATCTCTTATTTTCAACATCAAACCTCGATTATTCACTTTATCTCTCCTCCAAGGTTTTTATTACCTTCTGCGTCTTTCATCCCACCTTTATTTCCTCTACGGCAGGTCTTATTTTAAGATGCGCAGGCTGTCGATTAACTATCTTTCCAAAATGCTTCACCCTCATCGTCTGAGGTTGTATTCATCTTAAATACTTCCGTCCACCTGCTTAATTCTCAACTATACTTACTTCCTTCACTTGAGTTTACCTGCTTTCGACCATTTTAGAGATTGCCGCATTGCACGACATACGAAGGTGTGTGATAAGGAGCACATTTTATTCTACAATGGCTGCACTTGGGATGATTGGAGATTGGTAGAGTTGCTTTATTTCATTTGCTTCCTATTAGATTATCGTCATTTAGAGTCTCTTTTATGATGCAGGAAAATAGATGGTTTATTGTATAGTATATATTTAAATATATATACTTATCCTTAAATAATTATTTTACCTAGCTTAATATGAAGGAATTTAACTTACAAATACTGTAGCTGTTAGGAAAATTCGCGCACTCTCGGTTAATTAAGAGTCGAGGTTCTTGACCATCACCTAAGCTCCCCCAACCCTCCTTCCTTTCACCCCGAGTAATATTTTTTCCCATCTCTTGGAACCACAATTCTCGCCACCTCCCTCAAGCTTTTAGTCTATTATTTCACTCCAGCCTACGCGAACTCGCTAACCATCCACACACCCCTCCAGCCACATTACATTTCCATTCCGGCATTCTCTCTCTCCCCACCTATCTCCTCCTACCTCTCCCGTAACCTCCACCTTATTTATGTGCACCCCCTTACATCCTGACTTTACGGCACTAACCTCATCCCCCCTCTCACTCTCTCCTCCGCGCCACTTGCCCTGTTAATTTTCCCCACGGTTGCCCTCCGAGCGGTCAACGGGGGAAGGGGACATGGAGGAAGGTAGTGGAGAGGGGCTGGCTCTGGAGCAGAGTGTTTCGGTGGCTGCGGTTATTCATTTTGCTGCCCAGGGATAACCTCGCGTGGGCGAGTTGAGCTGGAGGGACGAGAGAGAGTGAGAGGATGGGGAGAAAGAGCGGAGAGGACCTCATTGCGCTCCTGGCCCATAAAAGTGAGGTTTTATGCGCATCCCCTCTTCCGTGAGGGCGGAAGCACGAGACAATGACCAAAGGGTCATACAATTAAAGCGTGGACGACGTGAATATGGTGGACAAGTAAAGTGGACACTGTGCCAAGAGGGGAATATTTCACAGCCGTGAATGACTTCCGCACATTTTCCGGCGCCAGGGATGACTTAAATGAGATCCGTGGAATGGATTTTGCCCCAACTGGTAAGACAACGCTGCTACACTGCTTTTAGTTATGAGGCCGAATGCTCGTTAATGAGGGTCCATGAATTCCCACTCCCTTGTCTCAATGTACAAAATTAGCCCACAAAGTGTTTACAAAATAACAGAAATTCACTTAAGAGATTGAGCTTCGAGTAAGATTATGTTTGTGAGGCTTCAAAGAGAAGAGTAAGACATTGTCAAGCTATAATTTCGTCAAATTCAACCACATATTTAATGAACCGTACCTATTTCACTTTTTTTTATTCGTGTATGAAACATTTCCTCAGTCACCCCTTTTACGAATTGAATGGTGTTGTAAAATGTATTGATAAGTTAATATCAACAAAATATTAGTTCACCACAGTGGGAAAGTGCAATATTTAATTGATATACATATCAATTGGAAAATATATTCTATAGCCTATGGTGATTTGCTAGATTTATAACTGCTGCTAATAACTGCAATCGGAATAGAGAAAAGCTGCCAAGGAACGGGAATCAGTGGACTCATGGCTTATCGGGTCAATAAACAGATCTTTATGCATCCCTGGATTTCTGATTTCAAAGGCACTTTTTCAGAAGCATCTACAGGAATTAGTAGCCATTGCGTAAAGGATTGAATTTCAAATGTAGAATCTGTCTTCATGGAGTCACCAGAAGCATATAAGGCTAGATCCTTAAATCTATAGCAACCCTCTTCAACGTATAACTACTGCCACTATGAACAGCGATTTAGTGCAAATATGGTTCGATAATTTCTCACTTTCTGCCTCACGTTTAAAAATCATCATCATCGGTCAACAAACCTAGGATTGGTTTGACGCAGCTTTCCACTCGATTCTTCTATCGGCCAACCTTTTCATTGTGACGAAATTCTTCTCTTTTACATTGTTCACAACCTGTTCCATGTACGTTTAAAAATACACTTATAAAATATGCAATAAGTTGCGACACAACACATCTATACGAAGCTCGAAGCATGATTTTTTTGCCTTGTCTCACCTAACAGCATGTGCATAAAAAATATGAACCGAATGACACTTTAAATATCAAACGCTTTCTAAGAGTTACGATAATTCGCTGAAACGACTATGGATCGGCAAAATAATCTATCAGACATAGGTTTATGCAGTTGGTTCCTTTTTAAGAGATCGTAGAGATTGGCTGTATAAAAATTAGGCTTTCGATACTGCTGTTAACACCTTACCAAATACCATCTATAAGTCATTCTTTAATGAAATAGTCTGAGGTTTATTACATCTACATACACATAATATCTTGCAAGCCACCATAAAGGTGTGTGGCAGGAGAAATTATATTACATGGTCCCGATTACAATTTATATCATCTTTATATACCTATTTTATATGCACATGCCTTCTGGTGGCACAAGGAAATTATATAAGATGTTTAATAATTGACATTTGGCACTAACTTAATTAATTATACTCCAAAATTATTTCATGCCAGAGAAATAAAGTTCATGATCGGTAAAAAAAAAACATAGAAACCGAACCAGATGCAGGCTTTATTATCGACCGGTCCTAAAACATTCCTTTACGATGATAAACTAATGCAATAAAAGGTTTAATAGATAATAGATTTGCTATGCAACAAAGATAAAAAGTGCTATGATTACGTCACCAAATGGCGATTAATTTTAGAACACAGCATGACATCGTCTAAGGAGAAATCAAAAATCCCTGACTGCAGAAGGAAGAGCAAGGGAGCCATCACTTATACCTATATTGAAATAAATTAAATGTGGATCCCAATGGACATAAGGGAAAATAAGCTCAAGATAAGAAGATACTCGTGATGGTGAGCAAATTTTTGCGCTGGTTCGAGAAAAGAAAGCATTTGGTGAAAAAATTCATGTGAAGTGTGGCACTCGAGGGAACAGATGCTCAGTTGGAAGAAGCTGATTACTAAAGAACAGAATTGTTCGAAACCTGGAGTTGGATTTTGATATCAATCACCACATAGATGAATATAGTGAAAAACTAGTGTAAGTACAAATAGGATAGAGTACAAAGGTGAATCTCTCTACCGATACGGAAGAGAGACAGGTTTGGCACCTGTGATAAATTTAATATGTATCATGAAATGAGCAAAAGGGAAATAAACTTTTTTATATCGTTCGCACAATACCATATTAATGTTCCCTAAGCCTGTTGTGCACAACCAAATAAATGGGTAGGTGGTATGAATAAACAACCGCCTGGAGTGCGCCATTCAGAATAGTCTCTTCCCTTGCTCTCACGAACCCCCACTCTCACCATTCAAATTTTAGTCCCCAGGTCCAGGTGCGTTCTAATAAAGTTGGAGACGCATATTCCCATTTCCACAAAACCCAATTCCCCTCAGAGAGTATGCTTCGCAACAGCATACATCGTCTCACACGGGAAATCCTCGCCGAGCTTATAAAACTCCACGATCTGTCAATACCTTTTGCTTAGCATGGCGCGGAGAAAAAGCAGAAAGAAGCTTCAAGTTTTTTACTCTCAAGTATTTTTCAGCTTCCTAAAATTCCCCAGTAGTTCCCCACATAACCCCGGCCCGCACTCAACTCCTCACTCAGTTAGGAGTTCCATGCTATAATTCGGCCCTTTCTTTGACTTATTTTCAGACACTCCTCTTCTTAGGAGATGAAAACATTATTTCTTCATGCCATTTTAAAAGAAATATATAAGTAAAAATATCGAGACGAAACATACCAAAGATACAAGAATATTATGAGAACTTGATTACAGTAATGATAGGAAGAAGAGAAGAATAAGAAGGGGAATTCGAAGTATGATACTCTTGGTTGTTCAAAATCTTTACCTCGCAAGCGTGAAAACTGCATTTTTATTGAGGAAGCTGAATAGAGCGATTCATCAGCTTCTCTGGGTTCATTATCAAAGGCAAACGCTTTATTTCCATAGAAATAGTCGGGTTTCTATTAAATTGCTAACGGCATTACCTTCATACCACCTAATGCACATTACATTTCCAAGACCAATGAATGTAAAAGTGGAGATAGCTGATCGAAGATTTTCGCAGCGTGGATAATATGCAGTTGTCACTTTCGGGATCTGCTGCGTGGATGGCATTGCTGTCTAAGCTTTCGTGACCGTTGCTGGGCACATCAACAGGGAAATGAGGGTGCATCATCAAGTGACTAGAAACTGACATTATGGGGAAGTACTGTAGAGGCCAATTCCAGATGAATTAACAGAAATCCTGCAATTAATCCTTATTTTGGAAATGGATTAAAAACAACTAATATACCTTAAAAGAATCTTTCTCCAATGCAAATAGATCCTCTTAATATTTTCATGTGTACTCAAGAACTAAAATCACGGATTTACGGACGATAAGGAAACTTCCGATCTTTTTTCGAGGAAGAAAAATTTGGATTCTCAAATTGACAAACTAAAAAAATGCTTGCACCGCACTTAGATTTCAAGCAAACTATTCGCGGATAGCCTCAAAGGGGTTATGCACTTATATGCACAATAACAAAATTTCCGCTAAGAAATATCACCTATCTTGAGAGGGATTATCCAGTTTTCTTAAAATGTACATTCTGATCATGGAAAAAATTGAAGTTGAATTACCACCGCAACCTCGAGAAAAATATAAATCAGAACATTTTGAATTGATATAATCCGCGAATCTTAATATCATGAAAATCTCCCTTCCAAAATACATAATTCACCACTGGATACATAATTTTCATCACGGTGAGAGAAATTAAAGTTGGACAATCTAACGTAAAAAGAGAGATAACCCTCATGAACAAAACCACGTAAGTGACAAATCGAACATCCAGACGACCAAATCCTAACACCGATGCACATTAAAGTAATACCAAAACGTGGGCAGAGACAATAATTTTACGAGTGCAATAAAAAGGAGGGAAGAAAAGAAGAGGAGGTGGATAGAGCAGGGAATTCAGATGGCGGCGGAGGAGAGTAGTGAACCAGAAAAGAAAGGGCGGGGAATATACAAGGGCGAGGGAAAATGGGAGAGTCGAGAGTAAGGGGCGTGAAAGGGAAACAGAGAGGAATAAGGATGGAGGAAGTTATATGCGAGCTCGTATCTGGAGGGATGTTAAATTCGGTGAAAAATCGCAAGGTGCGAAGGGGAAGAAGATCCTGGGTGTTGCGCGGATTTGGAGGGTGGAAGGGAGAAGGGTGAAGTTTTTTTTCCGTATATGGAAGAATCAGTAGAGGGGAGGGAAAAATGGAAGAGATATATATATAAGGGTGGGGGAGGGAGCGTGCGAGGGTGGGAGAAAGATTTTGTGCGCCCTCTCAGAAAACGGAGACGAAAAATGGAAGTTCACTGGGATATGACACAGAGGTAATGCGTGCGAGGATTTGGGAGTAAAACTTCTGTCACCGGGAGAGGGATTCGCGCGGTGATCGGAGATGAATAAGTAAAAGGATAAGAATATTTCCCGAAGTTCGGCGATGAGGGAACAGAATCGAAGCACTTAGGTGCAATGACTGAATGACGGAAATCATGTCTACTCATCGATCCAGTGAATTTCGAGCAAAAAAATAAAATCCTTCACCAGCATTTTAATTTCCATTCCACGGGAAAACGCTCCTAGGCCAATATATTTCTATGGATTACATGCTCCAGTTACAATATAAATTTTATATTCGAAGCCTGAAGCAGAAAGCATGACAGTAATTTGGACATAAATAATTGGTTCTATATTTTGAATGCATATAATGGTTCTGTGCTCACGTTAAAACGTGAGCGCAGAACCGGGTGGAAGTATAGTTCCGTTAAAAAAATTAAGTCTCGTGCTCAATAATTCTTGAAATAAGTTCAGATATTTAAAAAATCCAGGTGGGATTCGAGGACCATTCAGATATGAGGTGCAATTTATTTTATGAATGATCTTGGCAAATTGATTATTGCTACGTTAACTATTTCTTCGGTTTGATCACATTCACCTTGAGGGAGTGCTAGCATTTCAGTTTTAGCTGACTCCATCATATTAGAAAATAGGTTATCGTAGCGTAGGTAGTAGACACCACAGTTCATAATTATGCCTCCGGCGAGTAAAAGAAGAGGGTTCACTCCCTGGGATGTATATTTGAAAACAAAATATTCTGGGTGGAAGGAAACGAAAGTTTCTGGCAGAAACGAAGATGGCAAGCAACATGACATGAACTTACGTTGTTGCAAGCAGTAGTAGGCTTTCCAAACTCGACTGTCACAACTTCCAACGAGGCTTTATAAAAAATGAATCGCTTCTATCTCAAAATGTCCAGTTTCGGAGGGAGTCGCTATGTGGATCGCTAAACATTAGGTACAGCCGTGGAGGCGGACGGGATTTCTTTATTTTTTCAATCCCGAAAACTCGAGGATAGATCCGGGTCGCGGCGAAATAAATGACGATTATGATAACGACAAGAAAAATAGTTCTGGGCCTAAAGTAAATACTCAACCGAATATTCTGATATAAGAGGGGAAAAAATAAACAGAGAAGGAATTTTGGAAATTGTGATGGCGGTGGCTAGAGAGGAAGGCAATGCAGTGTGCACTAACTAAGTGAGAGGGAGGAGATAAGAGTAGAAAGGAGAACGAGGAAGGAGGCGGTGATGGGGAGGAGAATTACGGTGAGAGGGAGGCATAGTACTTGATGGCATGAGAGAGGGACCACGAGAGGCTTCATACGCAGGATTGTGCGGTAACTTTATGCGGCAGCACAATGTGATACTCGGGTACGACCGAAACGCGATACTGATCATCACGTCAGAAAGATATTCTTAAGGCCGCTTTACACGCTACAATTTTTTGTACAATTTCTTGTACAAACGCTTGTATAAACTGAACAAAATTGTATGTTTGCCTGAATGGAATTAGAACCGGTTCTATTTCCCGTTCAGTCATTCAGACAATCGCACAAGCGTTCGTACAATTGCCAATTTACACGGTACAATTTCCTCATACAATAGTTAGTACAAGAAATTGTACAAAAAATTGTATCGTGTAAAGCGGCCTATACCGCTTCAAGATATTGAACAACAGAGGACATGAGCGAAAGATGCCATATCAGAGCGTCAGAATTAGATCAGCGACTTAAAATTAGGATTGGAAAATAAACAAACTTTGCGAATTTCACCGATGTAATTTAATCACGACCCGGGTTTCGAGAATGTATGTCATCTTCAGGTAAATTGTCGAAAAAATTAAATAGATAATAAATTGTCGAAAATCAGGTCGCAAATAAATTATACCAGTGAAATTCATAGTTTGGTTTTTTCCATCATGGAAAATTTTCACAAAATTACCCCTGACACCGTTCGATTTGTCAAAATACGTATTTTATACGATCTGTAAATTTTCTAAGCGAAGAGAAGACGTTGCAACATCTGAATAAGATGCATGCGACATCATACTATATCACGCGTCAGTCGATAAACATCCAATATGCGATAGCGCAGCATGAAAATTGATGCGGTCCTTTAAATGGTCGCGGCAATGCGATTGTGTTCATGCACTTTTGCACTATTAAGCTTAAGATGGACGATTTTCAAATTCGAAAATCCCACAGAAGGACGGCTGGTATGAGTGAAAGCTGGAATAGAAATGGAGTAGAGAATGAGAAGGATATGCAATAGGATAAAAGAAGGGACGGCAAGACAGGCAACGGAACAGGGGTAAAAGTGGGGTTCCGAACGATAAGTAGGGAAAAAAGGGTCGGGCTGGGAAGGCCGAGTACGCGAAAGGAAGCGGGTAGGTGGATGGGGGAGTTGGAGAACCGAGATGGGGCGGGGGAGGATAGAGAGAAATAACAGGGGGTGGAGAAGGGAGATTCGGTTATATAAGTGAACTTCTGGGGTGGCAAGAGAGAGAGAGTGAGGGGGAAGGGAACATATTTGCAGTTTGTTTTTCCAAGCGTAGGCATTCGCAGAGATGTTTTTAAAAGCCTTGAGAGAGGTTATAAAAAGAGGAATGGGACCCATCAGAAATAGTAGCATGAAGCCATCAGCCAGCGACGGTGGACAACATCCTCCTGGGGAACGATAGGAAAACCTCCAGGAATGGATAGTGGAGGGATCCGTCTCAAGGAAAAGAGAACGCTACGAGGGGACGAGATGTGACAGAAAGAAAAGCATTTCGCGGAGCACTAAAGCCTAACTTCGGCAAATAATGAAAAAAAAAATACAGCGAAGCCACCCAAGCCCCCAAAATTCCTACTATTACTGTGATTTTTATAACCGAGGTTCTCTGTAAATAAACTTGCGACACATTAACCAAATGTTTAAACTCCCCTCAAAAATCACCCATTTCCACCGTTATTGAAGAGAGAAATTTTATGGAGGGGGCATAAAGCCAGGCTTACGCACTAAGATGGTTATTTTGAAGCACCGCAGTAAGTGGAAGTCACACACAGAAATGAGACCAGTGCGCTTTATTCACTGTTTATCATAAAACAATTACCATTCAAATGCATGCTAGATGAGCGCAGGGTTAACACCATCCACGCTATATTAAATTACACTACGCAATGAGCGAATTTTTATAAAATATAGTTGCAACCTAGCTATACTATTTTGAGATTGGTAACATTTTCAAATTCGTGAATGCTACTAAATACCCGGAGAGACTAATGTTGGGCACCAAAAGAGTGATGCAAACTAATTATCATACGAGTCTTGAGTGTGAAAATGGCCCTGCATCTCAAAATTATATTGATGGATCCTTTCGAAGCAAGAATTATGTGTGCATAAGGCATGTCTGATAATTATTCACCATATCAACAAATTCAAAGCTCGCGAGCTAGCGATCTTGCATATTCACCATATGACACAATTTCTTTGTGGTGCTTTCAGGGTACACAGTAGATGGAGATGAATAAAAAGAGATGTCAACCTAGGGCAAGAAGACTAATTTAGCGAGAATGAGAAGAGAATAGAGACGAAAAAGTCCTAAATTTCATTCATCCTTTCCCTTCTTGGTCCCAAACGAACCATGGTTCGTTCATGGCATGGAGGTATGGGTGCGTCTTAGGAAAAAAAATATCTGACTATGATGCTCGACAAGTTTTCGTAGAATACACAACCGCAAAATAGGATTTCATTGACCAATTCTCGTCTAGGTGTTAATTTTCTCTAGCTATATTACATCTAGAATAAGCGGTCGGTGCATGGGGTTCACATGAAGGGGGTTTGATTTTTGCGCAGCGAATAGCAGCTAGATTATTAAAATATGTACTGATATATTTAGCTGTGTGTCAATTTTCTAAAAGAATTACGCTAGGAATCATTACCAAACTGCTGGTTGTACTACAGAGTCGAACTACTCGAGAAAAATAAACAGATAGATTTACTGTAGAAGTTAAAAATATTCGAAAACCTCAGCGTGGCACAAATATTATGTTGTAAACATAAAATATGAGAGAAAGTTGAAAGTAAGGTTAAAAAATGTATTGTTTTCTAATGCTATAAGATATAATAACACACCAAATGCAAGTAGCTTAGGAGATAATTAGGATTGGAAATGCAAATTTTAAAGCGTGTTGCATTTGTCTGCAAGAGCCTAAGTAAAACGCATAGGTATGTGTACATCTTGTGCTGTGCATAAAGTGAACTTCGCAGTGTCTATCTCGCAAAAGTAATCTGTAATTAAGTACTATAGTAACTATTTGTTCATTTTGGTGATTTTTTCACACACTCTGGAATTGGCTTGCAGGGTACTTTACAAATGTACAGATAGATCTTCATCAGTAAAAAAGCATATGAGGATCATCCTCGCTCGAACCGAGGTAAACTAAATCACACGGAGAATAAGCTTTCATTCGAGAAATTTCGGAGCATAAGAAAACCTGAGGTGAAACTTGTGAGAACGGTTATGCTTTAAACTTGGTTCCGCGGAGAAGAAACGGAAGTTGAGAGAAATTAACGTCTCAGAAAAGAGGAAGAGAAGGGGTCGCTCTCTATCGACAAATAGATGCAAAAGCGCAAAGAGCGGAGAAATACTGAGACTTGAAAGTGATGGGGAGTAGAGAATGAACGGGAGACGAGAGAGGGGGAGTGGTGAAAGGAGGTTGGGGCGCCATGAGGAGTTGAGGCGGTTGTATATGGGATGGGACGGAGGCAGTTTGCAGCAGCTAGGGAGTTATTTGACAAGTGCCGCTTGCAGGGAGACCGTTCGATGAGGACGCCCTCCACTGGCACGACGGCCAACTAAGTACGAGCCAAGAGCTGCCGCGCGAGCGAGTAATGCGTGCGCAGGAGAAGTGGTGGAGGACGCAGCGAGATAAATGGACAGGCTGAGCTGAGAATGATGTGATGAAGGGTGGGGGATCCAGTGCACAGAGATGGAGGGGGAGGAAGAGAGAGCGGCGTTGAGGAATCCAATAGTGAAGCGGAAAACTTGACAATCATGCATAGAAATATCCTCGGTAACCAACTCGAATTCACATTCACATGCGAAAAACATATTCTCTTTTGCAGCAAAAATAAATCAGTGTGATCTGAATGAAATACTGACCCTCTTCGTTGGATGTTGACGTTTATATGAAATATAGCCTAATACAGCAACCGAGGTCATAACGTCATAACTTGCTCCCCTTTAGCCTTCCAAAATCTAGAACCCCTTTCACAACTGATTGAAATGGATATGGATATTCATTATCTATCAAAGAATTAATAGAATTCAAATTTAGTAGGAGTGGACCGAAATCATGGAAAATAGAGGGCACAATTTTGCGAAATGTATACACTCAGTACAAGGAAGAGCAATAATCTCAAAATTGAAAAAACTTAAAATGGTAACCCATTCATGCTCCAACTTATTTCCAAAGCTGCTTCCTCTTAAAGTCTATAAAGTTAGCTTAAAAACGTTGAGGTTTCTCAAATTTTACGACAGCTTCATTTTGTGGCCGAAGGCCCTGCATTTATGGCACATAAAACCATCTTATATCAAGAAGAAGGCTGAATTAAAATAAAATTAGCTGACCTGAATACTCTAATTTCTTATTCAGTAGGTACTTATTCTATTACGCCCTAATAATTGTTCTTTCCTAAATCTCTCAATATTTCCCCTTAATCCCTGATCGGAAAAACTCATTTGTTAGTCCATAACATATAAGGGCAGGATTTTTACGACACTGTTGGAATTTCCTTTCTCGCCAAAGCCGAAGAAAAAAGTTCTATAGAAAATTTCCATCCCTCTCTGCGGATAAAAAAGAGTGGACTCTGCAGCCCCCGAGTTTACCTTCGACGGATAGCACTTACTTCGATAGCTTAGGAAAGTAGAGAGCACAGAGGGGAAACGAAGACTGCCTGTGTGAGGGCAGTTTTGCCGGAAACCCGTATTCCGCAGATCCGTGGGCGCGCGGAGAGGGAGAGGACTATCGTTAGGGAGGTGGAGGTTGAAAGGGGTTCGGTGGACCCAAGAAATGTGGGAGGAAATGACACGGGAGTGAGCGGCAGGAGAAAAGTGGGAGGAGCTTAAGGGTAATGTTGTTTGGGGTCGAGTATTGATTTCCTGACCGGAAGGACCCTAAGGGAACGAGATGAGGGTTCGAAACTGAGTGAGGTTTAGGGTCTACTAAGGTGGAAGGACCGGAAGGGAAGGGGTCCACAGGGAAATGGGGAGGGGAGATTGGAACCAAGAGGAAGAGAGTGAGAAGAAGACTATTGAGAGAAACCCCTTCATGATGGGCAGAATTCCAAGTATCGAACATGAATTCTACCCTTAGAAGTTTCAAAACAAAAAGAAAAGAAAGTTCACCCATTAAATTCATTCAACATTTATCATAATTTAACAGACTTTTTAGAATTTATTTCACACAAAACAGTCTCAAAAACTCCCTAATGTCTGGCCATCATCTTTTGTACGACTATCTCAAGGATGTAGATCAAAATTATTTTATGGAAGCCAAATAATAAACCTTAACCAAAATATAATTAAGCGAAAACGTAAATATGCCACAGAGATAAATATATTTCTTCTTCGGATGATTTGTGGCATTTAAGAATAAAACATTTTTCACAATGAAAATACGTACGGACTTAGGAAAGACGTCAACACAGTCAACTCTAATCCAATAAAGCACTAGCATCTGGAAAGGCTAATAGAGGACAGAGGTGAGATGTATTACAGTAACAAAAACCCTTCGCCCAGCTCGTCTAGTAAATTATCATCCAATAGAGAATTTAATAAGGACCAGTAAAATGAAAAAGACATGATGAACTCAGGCTCAGAGGTTAGAAAAATTCGGTCATTTTTGGGGTGATACTCGATAACTGTTGTTGAATAAAAGGAAGTGCTGCTTTCTAAAGGCATTTAGCGGAATTCGAACACTTTCGATAATTGATATCTTTAAATACGACAAAAATCGATTATTTTTAGTTCCCCACGTCAAAAATTCTGATTCAGATTGCATTCACTTCGAAACGGCTTTGATAGATATCTGTTTCATAGGCAATGAAGCCAAGCCCGTTAAATGCCCTCCGATCCTCCCGAAGCTAAAATGAAAAACAAACTCAAAACTGCTCCGAGAAAATATGGTCAGTTAGATAAATTGCTTTTTGTAATTCCGCCAGAGAAGGTAAGAGTTTTTCTTCAAGCGTGGAACGGTAGAGGAAATAAGTTTTTCCTCTTACTTTTTGAGCTCGGGAGAGGCCTTTTTCACGAAAAAAGAAGCCATTCCATGCTGAAATTCCTCCGGCTACGCCGTAACAAAATATAGGGGAGAAGGTTGGCCCGGAAGGGGGGGAGGGAGAAGGGCAGAAGGGAAGGGGGATGAAAAGAGATCCTGGTGAGATGGAAAGTGACCCCCGGAACCAATCCCGTCGCCCGTCCCTTCTCGACCCGCGGTCAGGGTCTCAGATGAAAAAAATACATAGAAGGGGAGCTGGCGAGGCAGCGGGAGTGGTAGTCTAAGGAGGCGATTTTTTTTCCAACCGACCGCTTCAACGCTCCTCGTCCCGGGGGATTTCTCCACGGCGCGTACGTTTGTTGGCTCGCGCTATCCAGGAAGGAGGATAGAGAGAAAAACCTTGAGTGGGCGGGGGTATGCGGAATGTAAGCGAAGGAGGAATAAAGGAATGTGGGGATGTATCCGAAGAGGGGGAAGATGGAACGGAAGAGAAGGAACAAAAAGTGAAGGAGAGAATAAGAAAGAGATAACCAGGAAGGCGGAGAGGAGATGGGACGGAGGAAATATGTGGACCGAGACACACAGGAAGTAGAAATAAAACGCGACACGATAGCTTGATATTCCTGCAAACAAGGAACCAACTCAGTATGGTTGGAGGCCAGGGAAACCCAGAGATGTGTGCTGAAAGAAATCGAATAAGAGGAGGGTCACGGTGGACAGATGAGATACAAGAATACTAAAAATGAGGGAAATCGCTGTATATTCAAAATATGAAAATTGTTGAGCCAATAACAAAAAATGGCCACATCGTCAATGTAAGAGAGAAACACCATCAGCGATGATATCATATTATTACATATTCGGGAACATAGTAAAGAAACATCATCTGGTGAAAAATTTTATATTATAATTGAATACGTTAACCTAAAGCTGCTCAATGGAATTTATGTATTGGAAAACGTTCCTCCAAGGCATTTGTAGCAATTCGGGGTTATTATGCCAAGAATACTAACGAAATACTACTGACATTAAATCAGATTTATTAACTAAATTACATAAATATCCTATCATCAAACTTTAGCACACATAGCGCTATTGAAAAAATGTTTTCATAAGGATCAATATTGTTTCATTCCAAAACTAAATTGAGCTAGTTTTTATTCTCTCTAGCCGTGTAAAAGTCTTACCTGCATATATACTTTTTCACTGCACTCTTTAAACTACCAGTTATTGGTATATGACTCCAAAGTTTTTTCAGCAAAATCACATTCACGCAGCTTGATAAGTACGTAGCTACACACGCCGCCGCTTTAAACAGGTGCATCCCTCATCAAAATCAACATCGTAGTTTCCACAAGGCAGAAACTTATTGAAAGTGTGCAAGAGCCACTCCTCTCTTATAGATCATCTTTGGAAATCGTAAAAGAGGTTACGATCGAGTGAAAGAATTGCATCAGCTTGGCACCTGCTGTGTTAGATACCTACTTCCTGAAATTTATGCGCTCAACTTCGAGGGGCAGTACTTCACACCCTGGTTCACGAAGTTTTACATATGAATTTCCGTTATTCAAAAAATAAAAAAGATCATAGGTTTACACATTTAAAAGTCAGTTGTCAGTATTCAATATCCCTTAAATTATACTGTATCATTGATATATTTCTGGCAACTAGTCGAGATAAGAGGTTTTAAAAGATGCCTGCCTATCTATAAATGAAACTGTAGTAAAAGCGCATGAACGATGGTTATAAACGGTAATGGATTAACTAATAACATTTCTTATGAAGTTTATAGACAACACAAAATTTTCTAAAATAACACCTCAAGTTATTCATTATAAGATTTGTATCAAAGCATTTTCCTAATGCCTCAACTTTCTTCGTTACTTAATTGTATGTTATCACCAAGGAAATATGTTTGTTTGCATCAACTTTGAGCATTTCTAAGATAGGCAAAGGCAAGTTGCTCCATATCCAAACCAGGGCATCATCCAAACACTTGGTTTGCATATCACCCAAGTCACATGGCCCTCGAGGAAAGCGATTATAAAAGAAGGGTTTCTAACAACACTTAGAAGCGGCATCCAGCAGATCGAAAAGAACGAACCGGAAACGACGATAGATTCAATAACAAAGAATGAGCAATCTACTTAAGCTTCTGAAACAAATCATAATTGTTTTGCTCTGCTGTTATTTAAAAACATCTTCCTTGTTCTCCAATTCCAGATTTGTATTTTTTTGCAATAACCAACTTAGCCAGATTCGGGATATCATAAATCCACACGCTCAAAATCAATTATTGTAATTCAGCATAAATTTTCAACGTTAAAGTACGTAAAGTAAGTTTATTCCATGATTAATAATACAAGAACACGTGTTATTTTAAGCAATGACCATACTTAACAAAAAAGTAGAATGCAAACCTGTCAAAAAACATATTTAAAGTTTTAGAGAAAATGAAGACATAAACCGTGTACTATAGATACTTATTTACTCAAGCTGATTCCAAATATCAGTAATACTAGACAGATACTGGCTTAAGTCATGGTAGGTAAAACAGGTGATGTCACTTAAGATTCCAGGAGCCTCCTCATAGGGGAAGAAAATCGAAAGGGTTCCTTGTGGCTTAGATCTTACAGGGGAAAGACAGTCTATGGTGTGTAGTAGTTTTAAAGGAGTGGAAAAGGGGTTTTAGCCAACTGGCCAATGCGTTTGGATTTCGAATGGCATATAGGGCTTGAAGATCATTTGCAATTCAAAGAGCAGTCAACGGAACATCGATTTTGTAAGATTCTTACGCGAGGTAACGGGCACAGAAGAATGCCAATGAATTGTCTCAAGGAAGCAGAAACCTGAAGAGAATTAGACCGAAATATGATAAAACGCTTGAAAAGGAACAGAAAGAACATTATGCCATGACAGACAGAATGATCTTCAAGATGTGGTGAGCTTTTTATTAAATCGTATTAAGCTAAAAAAAGATTTGATAATACATTTAGTTCATTTATTTCCTAAGTTCAGGGATTAGGAACAAGCCGTGAAATTTCTAATCATTCAGCTACATTTTTATATTGGCATACCTACGATTAATTTATATCATAAGATGCTACCATACTATACTATTAAATTTTCCTTGAAATTTTCTTTATTTATAGTGTTACGGAAACATAATCATAGCAAGTACATTGTTGCTGGTCCGATTTTTGAAAGTATGTAATTGAAATTTTCAAGGATTTCAGGTAATGTAATTTAGTCATACACCTCTGAGCTTCTTGAACGGCTTTGACGGATGATCTGTGAGCTTTGTTTATGGCTACGGGTAATAATACAAAATAGATAAGTTTAGCTTTGAAATTTTTCGAATTGTTATTAAATTATAAGTAAATACCTAAGAAGAGGAAAATAATGCAGATCATTAATTACGATCAAACCCTATAATGTTAAAATAATAGTCTCACATAGAGGCAAAAAAGAAGGGAAATCTGGTAATACTCTTACATCTCCAGTCGAATTACTTGGCAAAAATCAATCATAAACTTCCATTCTATACGAATGTAGCCATCATCATCGACTGAAATGATGACGGGTAACACCCTAGCCCCATTTCTACAGTTGGAGTTCAGACCAAGAATAATTTTCTATAACGGATTTTACTCTCCAGATACCAATCTAACTCTCTGGAGAGCTTCTTAAACCAGAGAAGCATACCATCCTCATATTAAGGTTTACATACCGTCCAAGAATCTGAACTGAGCAAGGGTATTAAATAGCTGGACTGAGGATGAATAATTTGAAGAAGCGGCAAACACTTCCCTCTCGAGTGAAGTGGTGATCTCAACCGATGCAGTCACGTCAATCCATCTCATCAATTTTCTCTCTCCCAAACCCCCACTTTCTCAATTCCAACCCCACCGTTCACCCCCTCCCCCTTGCCCATCAGTTCCTGCGGAACACTTCTCCAAACCCTGGACGCCCTCACCTCCGCACAAAAGAAAGGTGTATTGGCTCAGCCAAAAAAGAAGACAGGTAGGGGTGCTTGAGTGGGTGGGAGAGAGAACGGGGAAGGAAAAATGCGATGGAGAATAAAAGAAACGCGCGAGGAACTCAGGAAGAGACGCCAGGTTTGGAGCATTTGCATGCAAATATTCCTCTCCCCACTTCCTCCCCTTCTTTTTCTCTATCTCCCCCTGAGCCGCCCACCATCTCCTCCCTCTCCCCTCCAAGCGAGGCTCCCGCGACCCCTTAGCATCGCCACCTCGACTTCACCTGTGCAACATATCTCGAGGGAAAAAAATATAACGAAATAAAAGAGGAGAGAGAAGCCCTGCGGATTTCACCACTTCCCTCGCCCCGCAACGTCCTTCGCCCTCTCCGCTCTCGCGTGCTCTCTCCCCCTAGGGAGAAATCACAGCGTCTCCTGAGGCGATTCCCGGAGCTCTTTCCCGCGCTCTCCGCCAGCTAGGCCGCCGCCTTCGCCGCCTGCCGCCTCCTCGGGGCGACACATCTTCAAACTTCACCGGCCCCTCTACTCCGTCTACCTCCTTCCCACGGCTGCTTCTCCTTCTCCCCCTCTGTTTCCCTCTAGGCATTACTCTCTTCCAACCGCCCTCCTGGCGTTTCCGCTCTTTTTTTGCGCAGAAATCCGTCGCAGCGCGTCGAAATTGGTTCGTTACCGTGATCAGAAGCAATCACCGCGGCGATCACGGCGTTCAAGATTCACCGCGTTTATAATTTTTTTTAACTTTTCTTGTTCTCATCTCAAGCAAATCAATCATTCGAAGGATATTTTTTTTCTCCGCCCACTGTACTCGTTAACATCAGCACTTAACTCCGCTCTGTCTACGGTTTCAAAAAAAAACAAAGCATATTTCAAAATATTCGCGTCACATGGCTATTTTTGGTGACCAGTACTCTTCTCATGCCGATCTTTGTCCTAAAAGAATTAAATGTCTTTCATTTGAATTGCTAAAAGAATGGAAATTTTCAAAATGTTAATAGTCTACCCACACGCATTATAGTAATGGTTTAGCTGCTATTTTAAATCTCTTCTAAGAGTTCTATTAATATGCCTTGATGTTAGTGATGACGAGATAAAAGCTCCAGTCGGAAGCCAACTTAAAAGCAGGGAACAAACGCTTCAGATGGTAATGAGCACTTACAGCTTGCCGTCAGCAGAATGCTTGTTCCTACAGGGCGAGAAGAATATCATATTATTCTCTTTCCCTCTCTGAAAATACACCTTAGCACGCGCTCATAATCATCCAGCTTGTATTTTATCACAACTCATGTTTCCCGCATTTCACTTGCCGTAGGCCACGCAAGATAAGTCAGTGTCGTAACAGAACGTAGGCACTTGAGGAGAGTTATTTTCAGGCAAGTCGAGCATATTAAAATCCAATGAGAGTTTTAAAGGTTTGAAAGGAGACTACGCGTAGGAGAAAATACGCCAGCACACAAAGTTAGCAAATACGAGGACTTTGTAACCCATTTACCGAGTTAGTCCTAATTTTCAAGGAAACTCTCATTGACTACCAAAGGGAAAATCATTGAAGTGCACCATAGCAAGCATGGAACTGCAAATCGTTTAACATTCTACACTGTTTAGAATAGTACACCATTATCAGCAGTTATGCTTATTTCAGCTACTCAAAAACTCCAAAAAATGCCTAATAAATATAATAAGTCCAATTTCACACTCGCTTCTCTCTGCTTGAGACTGGATATTTTAATTTAAAGCGAGGTATTTCAGCATCTATTTCAGAAGAAACAATAATATCATGACAATGCATGTCAGTTTTATCATATGTCTCTTTCTTACACATCAATACTGCTGAACGATGTGTAGTTTCAAGAGGACAAAATTGAGGAGTTAATATCACCTATAGAGAGAGTGGGGATTGCACGACAGCTTCAACTCCATAGCATTTTGTTGACTTAGAATAATTACTCTTCGATGACATAGCGGTCATGGCAGAAAAAGAAAGAGATTTAAGGGATATTTTAGTCGGTATATTAAAGTCATTTACGATGTACCACTCGAAGCTCAATAAAAACAAAATAGATGATAGAATGCAGCTGAAAAGGAGATGTCATGACCAATGTTAAATTCGGAAAGCTAAAGTTAGCACAAGTGAAAGAGTATTGATATTTTTGAAGCAGAATAACCAACGATGGACGGTACAAGAATGATTAGGTAAGTAAAGCACCCAAGATGAAGAGGATATTACACTAGAATAAGAATCGCTGCTGTATATGCAAGCTTGAATGTAAGTAAGCACTTCAACAGAACGAATGTCTGGTGCATGCCCTTTATGGATGGAATGGGATATAACAGGGGTAGAAATTTCGTGACTATACGTATTTAGAATGTAGAGTTGGATAAGAATGATGACAAAATTGAGAATACCGAGTCAAAATCGATGAAGTTCTAAGATGAGTACAAGGGAATAAGTCTGCTCAAAACGAAGGCGGGACAATATGATGGTCTAATGATGGCATTCGTTGAGGGAAAATGGAATGGGAAGACCTCGAATGACATTAATGGATCAAAGACCGAAGTACTTGCCAGAGAATAATTGTGCGAGTACAGGTTAGCTAATCAGTTAGCCATTAGGAGAATCGAACAGAAAATGCGTCAAACCAATCTTAGGATTAACGATCAGAAATGATAAGATGAATAATTACTTTAAAATGCCTTACTCGTATCATATGACACTATTAAGGAACTAGGTATCATAGACTATGGAGATGACTTTCGAATATAATTCTAATTTGGCAATTCAAATGGGGTGAGTTCTTGCACAGAACGTCCACACACATGTCCAATAACTCAATTATCTATTATCAATACCCTATAACTACCGTAAATTACGGTGAAGAAATATACCTCAAACACTCCTCTGCATAGTGATAGCAGAGAAAAAAATCTATAAAATGGTTGACATAATCATAAAACAACCTGGTGCTGATAATTTTAGAAAAGAGCAGAAAGAAATTCGGTTTGTAGGTGTATTAACTGCTTAAGTTATACCTAACTGTCCATCTTAACCGGAAACTTAAGACAAACACAAAACCATATTCAAAGCTGGAAGGAAAAATATGGCATGCTTGCATGCCAGTTATATGGGCTCTCCTTATCTTTTTGGGCCAACATGTTGAAAAAAGTTCACTCTGAACGTGTCATGGATTTAAAAGTTTAATTCTTAGATTATAATGGCGGCACAGTAATACAATAACTAGAAATGGCAAAACCCCATATTTTAGTTCTAAACTCTGTGAATTCTCCGACGTTATTACACAATTTAGTCAGAAAAAAACAGGTGTTTGACTATGAGTCGACGTCAGTAGTCATTTCACATGAGTATGTCAAAGTTTCTCCTTTGACGACTTTATTATATTTTCATGTTTTCATATCCGCCATTACATCAAACAGAAATTACGACTTCATCCGTCGTACTCCAATAGTTCAACATTCAACGCCGAGCTTCGATTTTATGCCGCCAAGAAAATTCTGTCTTCATGGTATTCTTCAATGAAAAAGGCCCTGGAGGCACGTGTCTCGCGATTTATATGCAGAGGAAAAAATAATAATAAGAAAGAGATCTATATTAACACGCGTACGCTACTTCAACACCTATCATCTCTACTTTCAACCAGAATTGGGAAAAAAAACAGATAAAGAGGTAATCATAGTTATTAGTACGACGCTGACTTCAGATGCATCCGACCTCTCCGCAGCTATTCTATTAATTTCTCTCAAAGGTAATCTTAAAAGTAATTAAATATCTCCAATTAATCTTCTTCGTATTTTCTTTCTTCCATGTTCATACACACGAAATTTTTTACTGATGAAATTTTCAATGATTTTCTCTCTCCTTTGTTGATTTGCAAGGGCTGCACTCTTCCCATATTCATTAGTTCTCTCATTCGGCCCTACGATTAAAAAGCCTTACCCCATTGAAATAAAGTTTTCAATGCTTCCCACCCTATCACACTTGCTCTTCTAGACCCTGTGCGTCAAATTCTAGATAAAAAAGTTGCAGCGATTACTTTTTGCAATGTTTCCTAGCTTTGGTAGCTTTTCATATATTTTGCAGCTGATTTCCTGAGTGGCTCTATTGCCGGAGTGCCTTTGTTGCTTGTGATTTTCTTCTCACCGTAGAATTTTTGGCCTCATTTATCATTAATCAAGCGTCCTGAGAAATGCATTATTCCAATAATTCTTATTTTTCTTGGACCCCAGGTACGTCTTAGCTTATATTTCCCGCGAGCTATTATTTTAGCACTGCATACCTATAAAATCTTTTGGGTAACACTTCCTTTAGATCCCAGTTTTGTGCTAAAACTGGCAAATATAGAATTTTAGCATTACTGATTGACTCATTAAGTGAACAAACTCACAATAATTACGGCAATATGAGCTTTCTTGCAGTTTGGCCTCGAATACTTCTCCCGAATATTTCTTGAATAGTATTGAACAGTCGAACAGTCCAGAGCCATGTGTGATTGACATCTTTTAATTTAAGTGAAATGAATTTACAATTTACTTTCTAGTAGTTCTATTTCAGACATTTTATTGCCAAAGTGTGCAGCTTCTGGCAAACCTTATTGGATTTCTCGATATTATCTATGGAAATATGTGACATCATTTTTATGCTCCTTTGTCTAAAACCCTTCAGCACAATGGCTTATGCTAAATGTCGTTTCTTAAGAGGGACAGATCATCTTTCGTAGCATCCTTTATGTTTATACAAGGGTGCGATTACTATGTGTTTCACAGTAAAGGCATTTTCCACCCATCTCTTAAAAACTTAAAGAACAATTAAAAAATTTAATGCGGTTATAATTTATCCATTATCATATTACTACTGTTGCGACCAATTTTAAACCATTCAATCTAAATTTCCTTTAGATTGAGGATTTTTAAGGATGTTTTTTCTAGAACCATAATCGAATTAATTACTGACCATACGCAGATCTTCATCACGACGTCGTACCTCTTTTCCTGATAAAATTTAGTACCAATAGATATTCCTTGCATTCACTCATTCAACATTTCGCAATACTATTTTCCAAAATAGTCATTACGTGCGCTAAAATTTCTGGTAGATATTTTTTTACACAGAAAAATGATCTACATCAGTTATTTTTCACGGATAATCAACCTTCCCTTCTTTCAGCTCACTTTCATCAATTTATCTCCAGCTATTTTAGATCTTCGGTGCCAATCACATCTTTGCTGACATCGAGCCTCTGCGCCTCAATAAAGTTCTTTTCTGTTTCCTACGCTTTCTCTTTTACTCATAGTGTAGATTAGTTTTCATCCTTAAAATATCTAATATCCTATCAAACCTATCCTTTTACACATCACTGATAATTTATTTCTGTTCTCAATCTCTTAAATCCAAGCTGACAGTTCAAAATTACCGCAGTGTGGTCACATACACTGCTAAAAAATGTAATTCCCACTCAATCAACAGGAATATTCTTTCTTCAATTCCCTCTATCACCTCCGCCCTCACTTCATGCAATACTTCTCTCCAGAGGCGTTGGCGAGGGAGATAATGCTGCACGTTGTGGAAACAGAATAAGATTTTTCATCATGAGCGGGAGAAGGAAATCCAGCGGGGGTGAAGAAAAGGAGGCTAACGAAGAAAAAAAAGAGGGGGCAAAGGACGTTTTTATGAGATGTTTTGGAGCTGGGATCAGTTCGATGGAATGGGGTTTCCTACGCAGACCATGGGAGAAAGGGTATGGGAGGGATGAGGGGGGATGAGGATGGCAGGAAATAGGGGGAGGAAGGCGAAGGCCAGCTTATCATTAAAAATGTAAGTTGAAGCGTCGATAACTTAGGAGGAGATGAGGAGCCCCAGCGGGGGAGTAGGCCGGGAGGGGCAGAGTGTTGACGAGGGAGACAGAGAGAAAGGTGGAGGATGGAGGAAGATATACACAGAGGAAGACGAGAAGAATGCGTGAGTGCCCTTGAAGGGGAAGAGAAAATATCACGAATAGAGTGAAAGACGTGTGAGGAACTCAGATTCGGACCTTTTGGAGAAGACAAGAGGAGAGAGAGAGAATTTGGAGAGGGACCTCATCCACCACCTTCTCTTATGTATCCTTCCCCCCGCTCTTCTCGGCACCTACTCCCTTCAAACCTTCCCTCCCCTTCCCATTATACAATCAGACTCCATAATGTGCCCGCCCAGTTTGTAAACTTCCCCTTCATACCTTTCGTCCTTTTTTCGTAAAAATCCCCTTTCCTCCCAACGAATCCCTCGTGCTCGGGTCTCATTGTGGGAGGGATGTTATGGCCCAATTAGAGCTAACTGGAAGATAAGGGCCCGCTTTATATTTTTTATATACATCTTTTCCCCCATCCACCCCCACTCTTCATCTTTCCTCCACCCCTACGTAGTCCATGCCCTTCCCCTTCGACCAACCCTCGACTCTTCTTAACTCCTCATAGCCTTCACTCCTCTTTCCCTCCCCCAGCCTATTTCATCCTCACCGTCTCATCCAGCGCCCCAACCTCTTCTTTACCGTTCCCTCCCAAACCAGCCGTCTTCATCCCCTCTCATCCCCGCCGAATGTTCGCCCACCATTCCACATGCACTCTTCCCTTCATTCCCATTTTTCAACCTCTCCTCCTTTTCCCTTCACCCCGTTCCTCTTCTTATCAGGACCGTTCTATCCCGCCTCTTGTTCGCCCGTCAACGTCTCGCTTCCCACCTCCCTCGCGTTTCTGCCGCCGCCACCACCGTCTTAATACTCATCCGGTCTTCCTTCCGCCCCTCTCTCCCTCCTGTCTAGGCCTCCAGCCCCCTTTACACGATTTTTCTCCTCTTTATTTCATCTCGCTATTGCACATGTTCGCTCCCCCTCCCTCTCGTTCTCTCTCGCCCCTGATCCCCTTCTCCACCCGTGGAAAGTCTTGTACCGCCCATGTGGTGGAAAATTCGAAAAGACGCGATGTTGATTGAATGACAAACCAGCGGAGTGAAAACGCAACGGAAAGAAAGGTGTCTTACAGAAAAAAAATAGTGAACCTCAAAGAAGTCGGGACAACGAAGAAAGAACCACAAAGAAATCATACCAAGAGCATGTATGGAGTATTAAGAGCGTATCATTCGTACCTCTATCTTCTAAGCCACGTTGGACGAACACCATTGGTATAGCAAATTAGTTGTGGCCATTTTTACCTCTTGCAATACGCACACAAAATATTTATTTGAACACAACCTCGCTAAATGTATGGGGGGATGGACAAAACAAGATAATAAGTAATCAGTATTGGCATCAATAATCAGATAGGGTCAGTTCATTAAGGAACCACACATCAAATTTTGTAAAGACAGTTATGAATCAATATCTTAATTGAATCACTGACTCAATTTCATTGAATGAATAGATGGAAATAACACGCTGAATTAGCCACCGTCGGATGTTCTTTGACGGATAACGTTTGTAATATGATAATGAATGCAACGGTTAGCGACCCGTGCGATGGCAAAATGGGGGGGTAAGAAAACGAATAAAATGAATGAGTAGAAACTGCTGAAGTAAACGTGGGCTTGAGCGAGGGAGAAAACTAATGTAACCTGGAGAAGGAAACTTTCGCTCCGAAAGCTCTCATTTGGTGGAGATTTTGAGCGTGAAACAAGCCTAATGTATATATTAGTCTTCCGATGGAAAAAGGATCCGTAATGATTATCGACTAAAGCTTTGGAGATGATTTTCTTTTTTCACATTTTCTCTGATACCTCGCTGGACCACGCTAATTGATTTCCGCCATGATGCCACTATACTTTGGTAAAGGAAATAAAAAAACGATAAAAAAGGAGAAGTTTAAGAGGGGGCATTTAATAAGGCATAACTTTAACTTAGGGCCCAATCAAAAAACGTACGATGACTGACTCCAATCCGATAGTGATAAAAAAATTAAAAGAGGAAAGGGAAGAAGAAACCTGTAAAAGTAATGCGGTCACGACTGTTCGTCGGAAAGGATGCAAGAAACGAAGGGGCCGTGTTCGGAAAAGAGATGGGAGGGGGGCAGAGAGAGAGACGCAAGGATATCTGCGCTCTTTTTTTCCTGAAACTGAACTTTGATTGTCGACTGCCCTTATTCAATGGAAGTTCGTAATGATCATCGAGAAGTTTTTCAATGAAAGAGAGATAAAGCTCAGAAGGGAGTTACCAAGGGTTGGGGTTCAAAGAATTATCAATGTTGGGATTGAAATGGAAAACGCAAACTCGCTATCGACTGAATAACTATTCAAATTTCCACAAGGAAATTGGAAAAACATGACTTAAAACAAGGATTAATTCTCATTTGAGCACGTTGATTGTTTAATGACACTAAATAAATCATGATATATTAATAAATAAGGTGCTAAACTGTAATATTTTTCCAGACAATAAACTACAGGTCTAAATGAGAAAACTTCCGTCAGAGCATTCTGCAAAAAAGATCAAGAAAAATAAACTTCAAAAAACAAATATACCTTTTCTCAGGCCCCTTTAAATGCACTAAAATTAAAACAAAAAATAAATACCACAGCAAGTTACCAAACGTTTCATAAGTTGATGACACAGCAGGAAAAAGGTCGCACTCATTGGTTCCTAGCCAAACAGAGTAAGAGTAACATACTTAATTACAATAAAACTAGCATTGAACATATTCCTTGATGTCCATAAACACGTATCGTTTTTAAACCTCATTGTCATTCACATGCAGAACATGTCAATAAATAAGTCAATCCAAATGCACACGTTTAATATGTTTTTTGCAATAAATGTTTTGAATAGATAACATGCTCAAAAAGAAAACATTTCTCGTTTGAATTTGACGGCAATTCTTTATTTGCTGTTTGTCTGCTAGTTTTGTGAACATCGAAGCCAGAGTGAATCACATTAACCTTGAAAAACAGCATATTCAGTGTAAGATGTTTGGTAATACACCACATCAATCATTTAAATTTAAGAGTTCGTCCGATGAAAATAATCCACTCTTACCCCTTACTATAAGCAATTACAGCAGCATCACGAAATATTGTTTCCCATTGGCACTTACAGGAAATAAAATATTTAAAGTTGTAAAATAAAAATCCATGCCACACGACCGTGCCCTTCTGCTAACTTTATTCAATCTGGGAAATTTATTTTCCTCTTCAATAAAAGTTAGCGCACTTATACTAAAGTATCATAGTTTCACTCCATTCTACCTTTAAAATTATTGAGGAGACCGAGGACGATTTATCTCATAGGCAAAGCTAAATCAACGACGGAATCGAAGCACGGGGTTAAATGGTGACATTCTAAGTAACAGCTTTCAATACTTTTTCTATCAGCTGATAAAAAATTAAAAAAGAAAAGGGAAGGAGAAACCTGTATAAACCTCTTGGGTAAAATAGTTAAAAAGTAAGACAGAAAAATCGTTGCAAAAACCACTATATCGGGTTACAATTTTATGTCGGATAATTAGGACTTAATGCCAGAGGCAGCATCTAAAAGCACGTGAAGTGAGCAACACTCCTCCCACTCTCATCCCCTCTTTTATCTACAAATCATTCGACTCATTTGTTTCCAACCTTACCGATCCAAACGCTGCAACTTCATCTCATGAAAAGATCCAGCATCGACGCGCACTTAACCAATATTGGATTTTCGTATTCTCCGTCGTCCATTTCCTGAAAAGCCTTGCATCCGATTTTTCATCCGTGAATCTTTAACTTCGGGGGGAAAATCGCACCCAACCCCAAAACCCTTGCAACTCTCCAATGTCTACATCACCTCCTGCTCCATGATTTCCATCCCCCCTCATTTCCGCCCTTTCCAACACCTTACGCGACACGCATCAATCCCCACGGCAAGCATTTGCGAGGCGTCACCATTTGTCGCAAGCATCTCAATGCCGAGGCAATCACATAACTAAATTCGTTCGCACTGGTTTTTACATTTATAAAATCCCCTCCCTCCCGACTAATCTTTCAAACACAGTTTTTCCTTCATCATTTATTCATCCCACATTTTCATTTTAGTCTTCACTTTAGAACTTTTCTAAGAGGGATGATTTCCTGCAAGGCAGGGATAAGAGAGAGGCCAATTGGGGGATAGATTTAATACGTAGACTGTTGCGTGGATAGATTTAAAATCCCATTCTTCCTGTGAACAAGTAGAGAACATAATAGACAAAATAGAAACCGGATAGGCAGGTGAAACATAAGTGGAATTCCTGTAGTTCTGCAGTGCATCTGAAACATGTTTTTCTCAAACAATACTAACTCATTTGATCGAAGGTTTCCGCGGCGTGGGTTAGATGCTCTCTGCATTCTTCCGGGTAATCGTCCGCGTCGGTTGGCTGGTAGACTACAGTTTCGCTGACTGTAACCAATTGGAGAGCAGCTTCCGATCAGCCAATCAGAGAGCAGCACCCGGACAGCGAACGATATATAAGCAAGGCAGAAATCACTTCCCGACCTCTTCGACCTGAAGACGCTGACAGGACAGTCAGCGAAACTGTTGTCTACCAGCCAACCGACGCGGACGATTACCCGGAAGAATGCAGAGAGCATCCAATACTAACTCATTTTAACCGGACTGTGGGAAAATTTTGATACACTCCTAATCAATTAACAATTATTAATTACTATGTAGTAACTAATCATGTAAATGCACGTTCATACTATCACGTTTCAAAGAATAGTTGTAAAGCATCTCTCATTCGCATGTAGTAACATGCAACTAAGAGGTACAAGAGATGCCAAAGCAATCATACGTTTAATCTCCTGAGTGCCGCCATCTCCAGCTACGAGACTACACAACTATTGGAAAATTTTCATTTGTTCCAGTTTCTGACCTCCCAGAACAACCCTTACATAACTTAAGAGAGCGAGAGTTGCATTTAAGTACCGCATGTGTGGCGATAATTCACCCCCTGACACACACACCCTCAAGGTGGCTTATTGAGGATTAATCCGTAAAGCTAGATGTAGATGTAAGGCGTATATGATAAAAAAAACTAATCGTAGTCCTTCATAGAGAAGGACTCTTTTTTTTCCCCGGCACTACTCAGAGAGGTCTTCCAAAGAATAAAAAAGCAAGATCGTCATAGGCTAATGATAAAATGTAATACAAATAATTTGATACCAAAGATGAGCGTCATCATATTGTATGAGTGCGATCTCTCTCGCGCACAGCATAGGTGCATGAAACGCAGCTTTCCAGTAGCACCACAATGATACAGTGATAAAAGTATTTACTGAGCGATATTAACTATGAGATGAGCCTTAGTAAAATTCAGGCTCATCTGCCGCATAAATGCAATAAATAACGAAATACTTAATAAAACTACGTACCTTCACATAGCTATATGATTTACGTGATTTAAAATGATCATAATAAGATGGAATATCTTTCATTATGCATTCAGTAATCCCGTTCGGGACATATTTTTTTACGCAATACTACTAAAATAGTTTAAAAAAAGAGTCCTTCTCTGTAAAGGACTACGCAAGGACGCAAGACTAAATATCGTACAAACTACGACATTAAACTTGTAGAAATGTCAATATTTTATTTATCACTCACTCAGTTATTCAACCCGAAGGTTGGTTTTTGATAGGTGAGAGTAGAGCTCACCCCGTACTAAGCCAATGTGAAGTGTGTGATATTCACACATTCAGATTAGGGGGGCCAGTTCCTTTCCCAGGGCCACCTGCGATTTCCTACGAAGTTCTGACACTCAGAAAATCGAATCGCGAGGATTTTAGATGGGGGTGTCCAGAAAGGCTCTTGCCTAGGATTTGAGCCTGGGACCCTCCGGGCAGTAGCTCAGTGTTCTGCACTGGCCACCCACACTACACTAGGCCACCACGACCCCCAATATTTTATTTACATATGCGAATATTAATATTTAGAATCGCATTACACTTTTATGCTTGAAATGATAAGCTTTATTCTCCGATTGTGAAAATGATAAGCTGTAAGCAAAATTTTTGCCTGCAATGTTCATCTCAGACAATCAGAGGCTTCTATTATTTTGGCCGAGTACAAAAAAAATTGCGGTTCAAGTTCTTAGTCACCCCTCACATATTATAAACATATCCAATCATCTCTCCTTATAGCACCACCCCGCAGCCATCACAATACACCTATTCTTCGCGATCTCTCGCACTCATCCCTCGCCTTCCTCTGTTAAACATTCATTTTCCTCATTCCTCACGATATCCTCTTGCCCTCATTTACCACTCGAGAAAAGAACTACTTTATGCTTTGAAAGACATACTTACTGCTATCTTCGTCTTCTTGCATCGCCTTTAAAGGCAGACGGTGGGAGGAGCGACGTAATCCGATTACGGAAATGAAAAAAAATAAGGGGGGAATGCGTGGAGAGAGGCAATATCCCTCAGGTATGATAGTCAGAGAGTGCTGGGTATGGAGTATATTTATGCATATTTTAGGCTCACAGAAAGAAGGAATGAAGAAATACGGGCCACAACTTGTGGGGCATCGTACGTCGATTGCAGGTAGAAGTGCTTTTTTTAATCATATAGTACAATTTATCGGTGTTAGTGGACGGATGAAATGGTAATTTGCCACACCGCTTCGTGACAAAGGTAAAAATTTAAGAGCGCATGCTCCTTTTCAAATGACTATTGCCATAAAAAGATGAGATAGCATGTGAATGGCATCACCAAATCATACGACCAATCAATGAGTAATAAACCAGTATTTTCGACACATTGTCCTCCAAAGCAGCTAATAAAGTTCACTTGATTGATAAGTAAACCAACGAGAAAAATGCTGGAACAGCGAGAATAGCTAATAATTTGTAGAGGCCACATTGCAAAAGTGGTTTAGACACATCTTATCAAATTACACCGAAGTTAATCCTAGATAATCAAAATATTCATGCCCGAGGAGGGTTCGAAACTTCGACCCTTAGGTTGCTAAGCACCATCTGACTACCCAGGCCGGCATAACGCAACTCAAGTAAACTCAAGTAAAAGGACTCAATTTAAGCTGATAAATAAGGTAATTAAGGTAAATCAAATGAAACACCTATAAGTTGAGACCGGAAATAAAGCACTTTTCGGGTTTCAAAGATTTATTCAAGCATTAGTAGTCATTTCTAGGTCCACTAATCACAGGAATTTCAAGTAGCAATGTAAACATGGTTTTTAGGTGCTCGCACAGCAAAGACCAAATTCCATCTGTGACGCATTCCAGTTTGACTTAATATCTCAATCCTAAGAGAAAGGCAATATCCATGCTAGAGATGAAATTCAACTTCCCGACCCTTCTACATCTATCTACATCTACATAATACCCTGCAAGCCACCACAAGGGTGTGTGGCAGGGGGTGATTGCTCACCAAACATGCACTACATATCATGCATAAAAAAGGAATAGTATTAATATAGTAGTCAGAACTACACTATTTAAAAAAGATAGAAATTGCAAATAAAACATGCAAAAACATTCTGTTAGTAGGGTTAGCTTTAAGTACTCATACCAACATGCAGCTACCAATGCTATTCATTGCTACTCTCCGATAGGACATATTTACCGTTATTCGTATCTCTTATTGTGCGAGGGAAAAAGGACATTTTGAATCGGTCAGTTCGGCAATCAATTTCTCTAACTTTATGATTATGGTCCAGTCTGCCATAGTAAGTTGGGGTTCGTAAAATATTTTTAACATCATCACTGAAAATATTGCCTTGGAATTTGTGGAAGAGATTAAGTCTAAATTTCAACCTGCGATCTGACAATGATTCCCATTTCAATTCATTTAATAGACTGGTTACGCTAATATAATTATCGTATCGTCCCTTTACAAATCTTGCCGATCTTCGCTGCACACGTTCAAGTTCATTACTTAGACCGATTTCGTAGGGATCCCATACACTGGCAGCATATTCCAAATGAGGTCTAACAAGGGAAAAGTAGCTGATTTCTCGTACATGATCGTCACATTTACCCAATACTCTTTTAATGAAACCCAGTTTGCGATTCGCTTGACCAATTATTTCACGAATGTGTTTACCCCAGGAAAGATCATTTGTCAGTGAATGACGTTGCCAGTAATTATACCGTCAGGTGAATCAAACCCATCCTCTATATTCAGAAAGTTTTCACATCGGAGGTCCATGATTCTTGGATGATAGTTGGAATCCATTATTAATTTTAATATAAAAATGGTGAAAGAGCATAAGTGATACTGAACAAGAGTAATTTAAGAAAATGGTTGATTCAGCATTCCACTCATCCCGCCAATAGCCTTATACCAATATCCGACAATATACTGATGTGCCCTTTACAACCACTTCACTGCTATACAGCCAGAGCATTGACTTGTTTCCCTTGGCTCCGGGAATTCTGTCGTTAATTACCTTACAGAGTAATCCCTTATTCCTATAAAAAGGTCATGAAAAATATCAAAAAAGAAATATTTGAAGCAAATCCTCTTTTTTAACTGTCTTGTAGAGTTCCCTGAACACTGGCAATCACTTCGGCGGCAAAACTTTAAATATTTAGCCAGCACGTTGGATGCCAGTCCACTCTCATGTTTTTTTTAACCAATAAGTTAATTTTTTTACCAATTTTATTCTTTCGCTTTGTCTACAGCCTTCTATTTTGTCTTTTAATATCAGCTCTAGTAATTAATATTTTCCTCCCCTCAATTTATGGCCTAAAGAGAGCAACTTCATGCAGTGTATTGTTGTAAAAATTCCACTTCCACTCTGCCTCACCTTATAACTTGCTCATTGTCGAGCAACCTTAGTGATATACTGAAGCAATATCCAAAAAATTGTGAAAGCCAACAATGAAGCCTTAATCCTGGTCTTGACATCATGCATGTAGTCTTTTATTCTTGAGAGTTTTCAGGATAACAGATGATAAATTAATAAACATAATTATAAATACACAAATCCTTATCATATATAACTATTCAAATATTTGCAGAATTATACTTTTCTCGCGACGAAAAAAAATTGAGAAGAATCAACTGTTGTTACGGGAAGCGCAAACCCCTACTTTTACCTATTTACCTACCAATCATTATATTAAATATTAAGGTATTGTCAAAAATGTATGACGGCTATGAAAAGATAACGTTTTGATGTCGATCTTCCATAGCATTGGTCAATCAATAATTTTGCACACACCATAATAAATACAGAAAAAAGATGCAAAACTAGCGGTCGCAGTCTTTACGTCCTTAAAAGAAGAAGAAACAAATTACCTATCATCCGTGTCTTCCTCTAAATACAGACCAGCTGTTTGAAAAAGTACCTATTCCATCAGCTGGCCCGAAAATGAACCAATTAGTCAATCTGCCGACGAAAGAACTGAATTGGCCTCGCACGTTAAAAAAATTAAAAACAAAAATAAACTGCTCACTGAAAAGGGGTTTTACCCAGAATTACGCAGGGAGGGTAAGGATGGAAAAAAATAATGTCGCATGAAAGTGAGGGAAAGAAATAACGCCGGTCTCTCTACAATCAAACCAAGCGGAAGACCCTAAGTGGCGAAATTAGGTTTAACGGTCAGTCGTGATCGCGCACGAATACCCCCCACCCCTCGGTTATGCTGACGACGACAGCCGCTCCTGGCGACCCCCAGAAGGGGGATAAATGGGAGGGTTTCACAGGACACTCCCTCAACGCGACCCCAATGGCCTTTTCCCCACCTTAAAAAAAACCCCGAACCACCAGTTCCCACGTCCATGTGAAAAGGTAGATAGATATGCCTCGACCATAACGATCGCCTCACTCAGCCAGTCCCATTACCCTTACCCGTTCCTTTCCCCCCTCCTCCCTGTTTTTACACGACACGTACGTGACCAATGCTAATTGGCGCGCTTAGGCTACTCAGGAATGATTTGGAGAGACCGCTGGGTGGTACGGGGGAGGAAGGGAGAAGGAATGTAAAGACAAGAGACCAGAGAGCAAAAGAGGGGAAGAAAGGAGGACGAAGAGTACGGCGCGAATGAAAAGACCTTTGCGAGCATGTTCCCCAGTCAGTTAGGGACTCGGTGAATGAGAACTCGACGGGGAGAGAGGAGGGGATGAGGGGAAGGAACGATAGATTGAAAGGACGCAGGGAGAGAGGGCAGGGAGGTCGGGGAAAGTTGGAGAGTGTGAGCGAGTGGGGAAAGTTGAGCTTTCGCAAATGGAGGCGGCGGTGGATAGCATGGAGAATAATGACCCAGGAAGGAGAATGGAGAGGCAGTGGACGAAACTGGCGAGTCAAAGAGAAGGTTGGCATTTTACGTGGTTCTCTGTACTCGTAAGCGGTACTAATGAAATCCATTCCTAGAAGATTCCAGCATTATTGCGCGCATTGATATTCTAAGGTCACACACTCTTTCAGGAGTAGAAAGCTGTAACTATTTTTTTGCCCAGAGATGTAATTCTGGTTTTCGCACACCAAAGCTCAAAATCCTATAGAAACAAAACTATTCCAAAATGTAGTAAGAACCTAAATCTTCTTCAATAATACATTTATTTCAAAGACGTGAATCAAAATTCTCTCGACCACTGAAATAACTCAATTTTGTATAAATACATTTTGATATCAGGATAAGTAGGTACTTAAGACGATTTTAAAACTGCTTGACTCGATAAACGTGCAATAATAAATTTGTTTAACTCGAAGACATTCGGTTTTCTTGCCATGAATTTATACCGATAGGTTCTCAACGACTGTGGTTTAGAAATTACTCAGGTGCTGTTTTCATCGAATATTTAAGCGTATTAATTTTCGATCTAGTATTTTTATAGCTGAAAAGCATTTTTTACTGTAGTATAAACTCTGAGGTGTTAAAAAAAACCATGGAAAACAGTGAATCTAATTAATGCATATTAAATTATATTCAAACAACTTCGCACACTTACGTCAACACTGCGTTTAAATAAACATAACTACATCGTAAAATTTCTAATTTTGGTCTTGACTTTCTATTCTTGGTAATTCCAAATTTTTCAAAGCACTCAATTTCATTGTGATGCAGTTTTTTCAATTCACTGCAGCCATGACAAAATTAGAGTCAGTAGTTAATTTGAGAGCGATTAACTTCCCTTCAATCACTGTATGGAAACGAATTTTTCAATCCGACCACAAAATGCATTCCACTAGAACCTCGTCAAATGCTAGGAACCTCTGTTAGGAGGGTTAGGAGTCAATTAGGGGTGTAGGCGTAGACTGTGTTGCTTTAATTTTATCAGAAGCTCGCTATTACCCATATTCAGCAGGCTAGCATCAGATATTAAATTGATATTGGTAAAAATCTTAGTATTTAATTAAATATAACATGAAATACCCCACTTGATATATTATTTGCATGATTTTGAGATTTAATGAAATAAAGTTATTATCAAAATGACTTACATGCACGTAGCTTTATTGTATCAAAAATGGGACAAATTATTGGAACAAGCAGAACGTAGGGATCAAAGAGAGTGAAATAATATGGCCTCAATCAATTGCCTGCTAACAAATATTTTTGTCCGTTCTTTGTTATAAAGTGACCCTTCGAAATAATAAACAACAAGAGAGCATGCATTAACATGACCAAATATGACTCGAGATAAACTATAAAATAAATTCTAACGATCAACGTGAAAAGTGTTACTAAAACTACAAACTCAATTGGTTTTTCAACTGTCAAAAAATTCGGAACTATAAATGATTGAATTACATTTTCTACTTCAAGTGATGAAAGCCTGCAGGGCGCAATATTGCAAATACCACTTTACATCTGGATTCTAACATCTCTGGCCCTAAATTTTTAACGATAAATAAATGCAACAGGCAACACGATGAACAGGCATCGGATGAATAGTAAGAAGTCAGTCTTTGGGCGATAAATTGATGGTACCACAGGAAAGAATACTGATCAACGATTGAAAGGCGAGAGATGAAACTCCAGGTTACAATTGAAATATTACAATAGAAAAATTTACCCAGAAAGAAAGATGCAGCAGATACTCAGGGACGCGTGAAATCGTATTTCTTAGAAGCATGGTGGATATACGCCAGCGATGAGTGTAGACAAAATTTACTATTGTCTACACATTCCTCTGTAAATATGTTCACATATCATTCACGTAAAATGAAAAAAGCTACAGGTGAGATATTAAATTTCTAGAGCTACATTCATCTCCAATATGCAATTATGCTGCAGACGCCGCTCTTCCGTAAAGGTACACAGGGGAGTAGTTTCCTACGGTATCGGGCTGCATGTTTCTCATTTAAATTTAGACGCAGGCATTTCCTGTAGGAATTCTTGAAAAACACAGCATATCTTTACTTTCGTACTTCCATTCATTATTTGGAACTAAGAGCTAGTCCCACTTAGAATGGGATTAGGGTAACTCATTAAAAATGTTTGTGAAATAATCTCCCTTACTGGAGAGCGAAATAATCACATGAAATAACACGTTTTATTCAATACTATACCAAATTGATTCTCAAAAGTCTTCCAAAGATCACTTGATCATAGGTTACAATAAAATAATGTATTTTTGTTTTGTTTTCGTTAGCATGAGTCAGCTGCTTGTGCGCTGCAGGTAAAAAGGTAATATGGCATAGTTTCTTCAACCTGGTCATGGAATGGCCAACCACAGATCAAATGTATTCGGTTTTAAAAGAGAAAATACAATAAATATACTGAAACTAGATACGAACATACATTAAGAGTAGGGCACATCTACAGACACAGCTAATATTTTTTACTGAATGGTGAAACCTGCCATTTTCTGCCCCGGGACCACAATCAAATATGAAAACTAGTTTGTCAAGACAACATCGAACAATCTTGCGTTACTGTTATCAAACAATCACGAAACTCCCTCGCAGAGGAATATACCAGTGAGCAAAGTTGACACTTATTCATGCACATCCGCCATCTCACGAAATGTAAGGAATGAGAAAGGAAGCTGAAAGTGGCTGCGGTATCGGTAAGATGATCTTTAATAGCGGCCGACTCTCGACTCCCTTCTGTATTTGTGTCGAAAACGTTTGTCGGCTAAATAATTTGAATGTTTCCTTTTTCACGATCCAAGCATTGAAAAAAAGAAACTCTCTCAAACATAAGGCGGGTTGTTTGGCGAAAGAGAGTGAAAATAGGGTGGCTCGGTGAATGGAAGGGGTGGCTGTAGGGCGAAGCACTTGGTCTGGGCGGAGGTACGGTTGCAGTGAAACCAGGGACAGCCGAAGCTTTTATGAGGACGCGAGAAGAGGTTTTGACGAAGTGCTGACGAGGTAAAAGACCGGTTCAAACATCTGTACACTCCGTTGCATCTTTTCATGACCTCAGCTAATTAATTCTCTACATCGTCCCCACCTCCTCCATCAACCTCTCAATTTCATTGGCGCTCAGCGTCGCCCCTTTCATTAATCATGCACGTGCAACGCAAGACGGTAGACAAAACAGTTAAGAACACATCCACCATCTTAGGACGGATGTCATTCCTAAGTCACCCGCTATGCCCACCTATCGCTTGTAATCCGCCCTCTTCAAAAAGAGCCACGGAGGTTTGTTAATCAAGAGTCCCAGTCAAACGTCAATCACTTCGTACTGACAGACAATTTTATTTCCTAGCTAGGTAAAAGAACGGATTGCTTTTATGACTAACGCATAGGCAAAGTGATTAAATGTATATTATCAGCTCTGCTGTACAATAATACTTGATTCATTTTCCTTAAAATGAACCTCTGCCACATCTTCCTTAGGCTGGTAAGAAATACGTAACATAAAGGCCTCGTACCAGAAAAGTTAAAATAATATTCATGATATGCAATACTTCATGACAACACACACTACGAATGACTAATTTATTTACATAAAGGTGATATGTACGTGAAATCTAACACAACATTTGATAAAACAATTCAGGGCGGACACCTTCATAAGCCTAAAAGTAGAATTGTTCTACAATGTTGTTTAAATTTTTAACCAACGTTGAACAATAACATCATGACGGCTATAAAAACATTTCCCTGATATAGCTTTTGCCGAGAAAATTCTCATTGTAATAATATTTTTGTGGTCAAGGTGAGACGTCATCATTCCGATAACTGATTATTTTATGTGCAACTGAATTTTCGCGGGAACTAAAGTGATTTCCCAAAATACAAGCAAAAATCGTAAGAACTTCATGGAAAAAAATATTACGTGGAGTTTTCTCTTTTCTGCTCTTGAAATTCCAAATTTTAGTTCCACATGATTTCTCATTTTCATTTGTTCCAATTGTCTTAATTTATTAAAACAACACAGTGGTATTGAAATGCAGCGAAATACACTACATTGTGTGATAACTATTTTGCAGTCTAGCGTAATTAGGTTGTAAATTCAGTCAAAATTTTCGAAGAACTTAGAAAAGTTATAAATTTGTAGAGGAGAATGATTATAACTTGTTTAATAAGCAGTATATTTATTAGACAATCACTGACAGAGTAAGTACCTCAATATGGTCTAGTGGCCAAAACCGGTATTACTTTATGATAAAAATGCTGTGTGAATAAAAAATTGCTCCTGATTCTGTTTGAAATTCCACAAAGTTTCCTGTTATACTTAAAGTAATATTTGAAATCCACTTGGCAAATTTTCAAGAAAGTATCTACGAAAAGGAATAATGGTTTTCCTTTTAGTGTCTAAGTTGAGAGAGTGCAACCCACGCTATAGGCATCGCATCAAGGAATATGGCCTGGTGATGAGCTTTCTCCTACAATTCTGAACTATAATTATTTTTTCGCCTATAAAGAATAAGAAGGAGGGATCTATGGCCTTACCACAGAGTGTCGTAATCCACGGATCCAAGAATCAAACTGGAGAGCAGAGGGCCGGCGTAGCCTTGACGTCTAGGGTCTGGGTGCCGTCTATTTACTGCCTATGGATAAAATAAAAAAGATACAGTCTTTAAGCGCTTACAATTATGGTGGCATGATAGTGACACAAGAAAAAACAACATCATATATTTCCTTCAAAAATAATTGTGATTGATGATTATTATGCTCTTTTTTGCGGGCCAGAGTCGAGAATATGTGAATGAAAGAGAAACACAAATGTGAATGAAAGATCATTAACCCAAAAATTATTTAAAGAGAAGTGATGTTTCACTCCATCATTCTCGAATCATTACGTAGGCAATTAGCAAACAAAAATATAGCTACGTTAGTAATAGTTTTCTTTGCTAATTTCCAGGTGATTCATTACTTAATTATGGTTATTTATACCAGCTGAGAACGATGTCCAATATTCCAAAGTTTTTCTCCTAAACCATAACACACCTCTGTGCCGATTTAGGTTTTATTTACGTGAAAAAATTTTCCATACACATCCGGGACTGAAGTATTGTTTTGACTTTAATAAAAAGCGTACGCTACATCCACTAATGCAAAAAATCGAAGAATAACAGTTGATTTATTTATTCATTACTTAAGTAATTGCTTTTTTTCAAATTATTGAAGTTATTGTTATTCCAAGTCACTGCTTTTAGTGACGGCACTTACACCTTGAGTTAACGCTTGTTCTATATGAAATACTATAAACATAAGCTCTATTACCAGCATATTCGCTCTTCTTACAAACAATTTGCGATCATAATACCTTTAAGACCTCTCAAAACATGAAACCTTCATTTAAATAGATGTCCATTAACATGAAATTGCACAGAATGGGTTTATACAGACCAAGCAAGCAAACAGAGATAAGATTTGGGTTATGAATTTTTCAGGATCTAAGCACATCTAATTGAACCTTAAATAATATATGTAATGTATGTTAGTATATATTCTCGGGTTGTATGTTGCGGAATTTTTAGTGTGTGTCCTTCATGATATTAGTAGTAATTACTCATTAAGGAAGTGATATATATACATTTTAGGGCATGTTTAGAGATAAATAGCGTCCTGCCACTCACCCTCGATGTGGCTTGAGCAATCAGTAGACATAGATAAAGAAAACAAAGATTCTATAGAGTCCTATACTCTTTTTTCATTATTTCTTCGGTAAAATTTTCACTTTTACTTCTTACGAAAAGCTACTTTATTATTGCAACTCTAAATGGCATGACTTTAGCTCGCTGACCAAATTTGATCAAGAAAAAATTACTAGTGTAGTAATAAGAGTAATAATTATAAATGAATAGTAATAATTTTTGTTTTTGATTGCGATTTATAGATATTTCATTCAAGAAATGAATCGAAATGAGACATTATTAGTTGGTGAACCGGGCTCAAACAACTCAAAACGACAGCGCTTGCTCATCTTTGTCTACAAAAAGTCACTACTTGAAACAATTAAACGAACTAGTTTGCCCAAATATTCTAACGGGTTAAAAAGGATTCTGAGGATAGGATACTGAGACCGTCATTAAAGATAGAATCCTGAATAAGCGAGTAAAGGAGAAGAAACTCAAGGGCAGTTTCGGTGCAATGTGTAGAATGAAGACAACATACGCTGAGCTGGGGCGTAAAATAGGGTAGAGAGCACATGACGCTCCTGCTTCTCTCTTGTCAGAATCTCCACGAACGTGGTGTCACCGGGCTTGATCTCAGGTTTCGAAATTGTGCAGCAAAGAGTAATTAGGACAGTAAGAAGGTGCTATGATAAGTATAAGTCCATTTCTCAAACATATTACAATATTTAGATAGGAAATCACTGTATAATCGTCGGGAGTAGTAAATGCTGATTATCTGTCAAACATTTAAGGTGTTTTGCTTTTCTCAAATTGCTTAACCGATAGCAAAAATGCATTGCCCTAAGGTATGAAAATGAAATTACAGGTATGGATAGTAAGACAGAGGTATAAAATGTCATTTCCGTTTCATAATAAAAATCATAACTATTTAACAAATCGTAATATTTCTCTTTTTATTTCAACATTCATATTTTAGGTTGCCAATTCTCATTGGCCATATTTTATGGTGCGTGGTTAACGGTAATCATAGGTTTACGTGAGTCAAACTCTAACGTAAGGCCAACTGTCCTGATCTTATGCAGTGGATCCAGCTTTACACACTCCACTAATCATTTGACCGAGGAAAAAATACATTAAATACTTGAAAATATATGATCAGACAATACGCGTTTTTCGGAAAACAGCAAATCTGAAAAATATATAAAGGGCCATTCCATGTCAATTCGACCAGATGATGGTCCTTAGGGTAACTGACTTTGACCAAATTTGGCAAAACGTCATCATTTGATAGGAAAATTAAAGCCCCAAATGAGAAATGAAGTGAGAACCCTAAGAGAAGTGTGGAAGAGGTATAGGCCCTAGTGTATTCTAGGGCGGTGGTCACATCTTCGGGAAGCGAATGCCAAATATCACGGATAAAGTGGATTTAAGAGTATGTATACGGTTGTATGAAATTGGGGATAAGAAGGTGAAAGAGACAGTGTGCTTAGATCTGAAAACGCCAGAGTACCGTACGGTCGACCGTGAGCCTGAAGCCGCTGCCGCTGGCGGGCGTGACGCCTATGCTCAAAAATATTTTTCTTTCTCAAATGAAATATTACTTTGGCAAACATTTTAATTTGTATAGGAGAGTTGTATCTACAACGTATAAAAAAATTAGCAAAATCGAGGGTATAGGTACATTGTAAAAATCGATTTGAAAATTTACAATTATTATAAACTCTGAAAAGTTGTTCATATTTTATATTATAAGCTCATATTATAGTTGTCCAATTCAAGACCTAAAAAATAAGCCTTTTTGCACATCATTTACTTTAATAATGTCGGAGATATATCGTTAAATTTGCAGTCACGTTTGCAAAATTCGAATGTTGCAACGTTGCAATTTCTCATAAAAGGCTGCATTTTTTTGCAAAACTGCTTTGGGGAGCTTGATGTAACTTCCAAACGAGCAAAAACACATTCTCCAAATTTTTAGTGCATTCTTAATAGGATTATAGCTTATTGTACTGAAAATTTCAAATTTTTAATAAGTCCCCCACCAGAGATACAGGGGCCCGAAAATGGTAAATTTTCAATTTTTCCTATTTGCGGAAGCTTGTAACAGCTGAAGGCTTAACAAACACACAACTTTTTTCTTACACACATTTACTATGGTACCCAAATATACTATAGCAAAAATATAGACCTTGTGATCATAACCCTTCTATAAGAAAATAAATAGCAAAAGTTGTAAAAAACAGCATTTTGTATCAAAACTTTGTACTCATCATTCTCATAGATGTTACATAGTAAGGTTATTAAAAATATTTCAAATGAAAGCTCTATTTATGACCATCAAAATGGTATTCGAACCATTCTACTACAACGTGTAGTTTCCGAGTAACTCTAATTACCGATACTCGCTGAAAGTGTCATTTTTACAGTGCGCTGTGACCTTCGCGGCCCTGTAAGTCCTTGAGGTCATGGAAAAAAAATTAACAAAAATTGGTTTTGAGCCTTACAGACATGTAGTAGTAAGTGTGTTAAATTTGAATTTTTTATGAAATGGTGCTGCAACAACTTTTTTTTAAAATCTGGTGAAATGGTATGGAATGACCCAGAGGATAAAGTGAATGGGAAGGGTGTAAAAGAATGGCCTCACGTGAAATATGTAAAGAAAGTTGATAAAGATGAAAAAGAGAATAACGTAAAATATGAAGAGTTTAGCTAATAGAATAATCAAGTAGAGAGTTGCATCAAAACAATTTAGGATAGTTAATGATAATTTTTTATCCATATAAAATACATCCCATATGTTATCTTGAATATTTTGTTTTCACTGATTCTAATCCCTTTCCCCTCCCCATCCCTTCCACTCTTCCCCCCTTTTGGTATATAACCCACAACGACGCTACTTGTACTGCTAGTCCTATGAATATGATACAGTGTATCGAAACTAGTCAGGAAATTAAAGTTCCAAATTGTAGAAACAGCAAAGTTTTTTTATTCACAAATCAGTAATCCTTTTTTATGCATGATATGTAGTGCATATTTGGTGAGAGTTCACCCCCTGCCACACACCTTTATAGTGACTTGCAGGGTATTATTTAGATGTAGATGTAAACGTTAATTTCAAAGTCCAATAAAATGTTCGAACTCAAACATGATTTTCTACGATAGACGCGATTAATTTCATTGAATATTCCAAACTTAGGATTATATCATTCTGTGATAAGATAGATAGATATTTTTTAATTCTCAAAACTCATACATATAATAAATGAATACTTGAGATTTAGGTAGCTTATAAGGGTAAACCTGAAAAAAAGCTACCATCAAAAACAAAAGTGTTAGAATTCAAGTACTTAACATTCAAAAACAAGGCGCAATAAAAATATAAAAATTAACAAAATGTAACCAAAAAATATGTATAAATTGACATAACAAAAGATTGGCACATAATATTGAAGAATGATATAGTCTTCTGTACACATAGTTTTCTGTAAGTATATACAGTTTCCTGCACCTTCATATATATATATAGAACACATGGTTTTCTGTACATTCATTGATAATTTGTGTGAAAAAACCAAAGTCTTAGGTAATTTAAGTCAGTTTGCATATCATATCTTAGACTTTTCATGTAAAATTACTAAAACATACTGCAAAATCATCCGCAAAGGTATTAAACCTGACCACGAAAGTCGGCAACAAAAGTCATTTATATAACAAAAACGATAGCAATACAGGGCCTAGGACTGAACCCTGAGGTACACTAGAGGTAATATAATTAAAATCACTGTAATGGTTGCAAAGTGAGGTAGAGTAAAGTAACGGTTATAATACAAGAATACAGAATATTCCAGAATAGAGTAAAAAACGGTTATAATACAAGAATACAATAATTCGAATGAATAACAATGCACTACAGCGAAATAATTTAATGAAATATACAATGAAACACATACTAACGTACACGTGGGTGCAAAATTAGACTAAGCTCCCTGATTTGCTGGTCGGTTGTAAGTTACATCAATGAAGGCCGGGATTCACAAATTCAAATATGTTTCAAGAGATTGTTCCTAAAAGATTCTACTGGAAGGCTGTTTGAATCCATCGAGAGAATATTTTTTCCGGAGTATAATTTTCATTTATTCACAAAACTATTGAGGAAAAAAAACACAATTTGATTTCATATGCTCTTACACTGAAGACAGATGGAATGTACTTCATGCATTCATATTCACTGTGTGCCTCAATTTAACATTATCCCTAGGAGTCACTTATTAAGTTATCAGCTCAGCTTTACTAACTGCCAATGCTAATAATATGTTGCTCTTTCTTCATCTCACTGATTTAAAATAAACTACTTCAATCGAAGAAAAGCAGGCATGCCAATATCTCTGCCACCATGTGTTTTTCCGACAGTTGAGGATCTTATTCTGTCACTAATTGTCAGCAAAAGAAGTGTGTTTGATCAGTTTTGTAATTTTTCAGCTAGGTACATTAATACAGTTATTTGCTTCCGATAATTTCATCCATTTTTAAAATGGTCTAGAGCTTAAATCCTTATCCTGCACCCAATGCGTACTCCGATTATCTGACTCCACCGTTGGTAATGCCCTTAAGCAGTGTGCTATCTTCCATTATCTCCTACATTCCTTTTTCCAAAATTACAACAATCATGCAACTTGCATAGTAAAAACATCCTCATTTGATACCAATTTCAAAAATGTTCCATTATCATTTTCCGAAATGATAGCTCAACTCTTCCGCGTTCAGTGTGGCTTGTCCCCACCCGTTGGTTCTGGTATGGCACTGATCATGGCGCTTTGCTTTTAATTGGATGATTATGCTTCACTCGACGAAACGTGAATTGCCCCATCGAAAGCACTCAAATTACTGTTGCTTTACAGCATTCGCAGAAGGGAAACGCATTGAGACTTAAGCCAATTCAACCCTATTGACGGAAAAAGTAAGCATATATGAGCAGTCATTCAGGTAGAGATGATCCCAATAAGTGATCACTGGTAATTGAACTCGGTAGTTGGCATTGGAAAGTTTCTTCTTTCACGAAGTTTACAAATCACCCTATTTTACATTTTTCAGATGCTTTGAATGGCCATTCGCTCACTTCAAATATTAAATTTTACGTAGAGTCCTTGAATTTTATGACAAAACTTGCTAACTGACTTCAATATTTGCTGATAACTTCAAATAATTGTGAACTACGTGACTGGATTGATTGAAAAAGAATCATAAACGCTGCAGCCTTATCATCCCTTTCAATTGAGAAACTTAATTTGGTTACACGAAAAGTTATTGAAGGGACAAAAACCTTGAAATAGAAGATTGAGTTTTCATATTTTTCAGTTTTATATCAGGCTTCAAGGCTAATATCATAACTAAAACAGAATAGCATTACAACTATTTTGTATTAATAAATTTGAACCTTCACATTGTAAGAGGACAACCATTCCTACCGGCATTTCCTTCGTATATTTCATTGTAAGGTAAAAAATATTCATTATATGAATTAACGAGTCTTAACTTTGGTCTAAACATTATTAACAGCATGCAGCATGGAATAAAAAAAATAATTCAACAAATTCACCTTCTTTTCCTTTCAGAGCGGCATAGAAAAAAATCTTGAAGAAAATAACAAATGTTGACAATATCCCTTCGTTGGAATACACTTTACAATGGGATTTAAGGGTATCGCTTTTTCATGAGGAATAATCATAAGAGTGCCTGTAGATTAACGATGAAGCAGGCTTCATAGGAGGCCATAATGGCAAGCATTCAATGTCTTTAAAGCAAGAGTGATTAGTTAAGGGAATCTTTGACGTGCTAAAGAAAAGAAATGACATTTTCAGAATTAGATCCATTACTTTGATTCTGCACACGTGAGCCAGCATATTCACCGGAACAAATGTTTGATTTGGCTTTAACATCGCAAATTATATACATGGATTTCGCATATTAAATTTTTCAACAGATAATCTCGTAATAATATTTGTTTTTATCACTTATGTATTCATTAAACTCTTTTTCGAATTGCCCATATTTAAGAGCTTTTGAATCTCCACTTGTAGATATACCATTCCTGTGTCATCATGTAGCACTGAAATCATGTAGTTCAGGATAACACATAGTATTATACAGCAGAGAATATACTTCAACAAGCATTTTTTTCTGATTGCATAATAAGTTCGTTGCAAAGAAGAAGAAAATGCAGTATTAGTAGGACTTCAAATGAGATACTGGCATGGATATCGTCTGCATAAAAGTTACTACGCAATATTCTCCAATTTCTCCCGCTGGAGTCCGTCTAGGATTTCACCGAGTCATTGCTGTAATTCTCTAATTTCAATGTCTAGTTGAAGTGCTTTCATACTTACTTAAAAAGAGAAACTTCAAAATTCAGATCCTCATGGAATTTCTCCATGACCTGCGGTCAAAGAACGAGCTTGTTAAATTAGTTCGGTCTGAGAAGTCTATTTCTCAGAAATCTCTAGCAAATGTCCCCTGGATATAAAATATTATCCGGTGTAACTACTTCTATAGCAAAAATTGGAAAAAAAAAGGAGCCGACTCGCCGTGGCCGTGCAAAAACATGCCTTCTTACCGTACTTTTTGCAGTGAAATTTGCCGGATCGAGCCCAAGCTCACACGTTCATACATACGTACTTAAACCCATGATTTTAAATTGCCCGAACAAACATACCACTGCTCACACATGCTGTACATGTAATGACTTCGCAAGGCGAGCAGCCGTCACCGAGGACTCAAAAAAAAAAGAGCAGCATCCCACTCGGCCATTCAATAGAACTGGCTACGGAGTTGGCGGATTTCGATGATACGGGAGCTGCGCACCGTGAAACAGGAGTAACGTGGGGTCACGAAGGCAGAGCGAGCATGAGACCGCGAGGTCCGATATTCGAGCATTCGCTGAAGCGAATATTTTTCTCCCTTTTGACGGAATCCAAGAAGGGATGGATGCCTCGCATATGCAATGGCGAGAGTGGTTAATTGGGAAACGGGAATATTGAGAACTAGAGGATAATATGAGGCACTGAGTGCTCGCCGGAGATGAATGTAGACTCTCTCCCTCCTTCCCTCTTTTTACCCAATTTTGAAAGAGAAGGGATGGGCAAAAAAGTAGCAAGCAGAGAACGGAGTGAGTATCATTCCTTGCTCTGCATCATTCCTTTACACAGTTCGTTTACTAGCGCTCTCCTGTAATGCTAGAACACGAAATTCTACTTAAAAAATATAAAATAACCGCTGCGGGAGCTTGCCTGATAGGTAAGTGATACAATGGCTCGTAGAAAATCCAATGACCCAACAATTAGTAAAATAAAGAATGAAATCACTAAATTAAAAATTGAAAATATTGGTGCCCATATGAGACTTCTGGGCATTACGACAGTCGTAATACCTTAGTATGATACAGAGGGAAAAGGAACTTCGGTGCTGATCGCGCACGGAAATTTATTTATATATTTTTCATTTACCCGAAAAGAACAGAGATAGCCTTTATATCAGCCACTTTAACTATTAAAAATTACACAAGTACAGACATCGATGCCCTACTAGGCAGTGAAAACCTATTCGGCCGGGATTACCCCACCGCCACCGAGGCCACAAATTGATTTTCCTGCAAATATATACATATATATAATATACAAGACTCGGTTTAATAAAATGCTAAAGATGTTAAAGATGCTGAAGGATTTTATATGGGATTCGGGAGGTCGTGGTGGCTAGAGAACTCGCCTCCACCTCGAGGGAGGGGTTCGAACTCCGGCGATGGTAGATTTTTCAGTATAGTTGGGAAATTGGTTTCAAATGGAATGCTGAGAAGATAGCACTTTAGTACTCCGTCCGTCAATCCTGTAAGGCACGTTAAATGTGGAACCCTAGATGCCTTCCATTAAGAGTAGTCTATTGCCGACGCCGGATTTCTTTCCCTAAATCCCTGGCTCTCCCATACACCCAATGGCAAAAGTAGCCGTATTAATCGGTCTACTGCCCTAACAACGGCAACAATATTACATTTTTATAAACCATTGTCCAGATAATATATGCAAGAGAAAAAATTATCCTAATATCTTATAATATCCTATAATAAAAAATGTACTTCCTGGAGGAATCGATTAAATTACCTACCATGAAATTTTGTTATTCATCAGGAAGGAAGCAGCAAAAGAAGTACACGTTGGTAAACTTCCGATCACAAATATTACACTGGCTTTTATTTATTTTCCTCTAATATGGAGGTTTTTTCCATTGATCCTTTGACAAAACTACCGATTGAAAATGAGTCTCAAACAAATCACACAAATTGAGCCCTTAATCCCTCGTAATCAATGGCCCGGTTAATAGTTATTCAAATCGTGAAACTTACAACCTAGATTAGAAAGAGCCGAGTAGCAAAAGGCTTTTCGAATCGCGACTGGCGCGTGCTACTTCAGAGCAGGGCTTGCGCCGCTTCCCAAGTGGCAGTGTTTTTCTCCGACTAGAATGTCAAGAAACGGATTTATTTGTGGTTAGTTAATAGTACTACATGATAAAAAACCATAAACCCCTCGCATCCACCCCAATGAAAATCGAAACTCCGCTTTTACCCTCACAGGATATGCACGAAAAAAATCACCCCAACCCCTCCCTCAAGTCCCCACCTGGACTTGCATAAATCTGCCTACACAATGATAGCAGAAGCATTACCGACCCAACGCGATCCTTTCGTCTCTCCCCCCTTCACATCCTCATAGGGTCCTTGGGATGGAGGCAACGGACGCCTCCCCGCCGGAGGTAATGCAAGCTCTGGGCCGACCGCCCCAGGCACCCGGCCAACCCCGGAGGGCAACCGAAGGACCGACCCCTCGCACTTTTTGTGGCCCACCTTCAAATTATGCAGAGCCCCCCCTCCCCCCCTTCGTCGCTGCCCCGACCAAGCTCCCCTGTAAGAGCCAACCCTTTTACTTAAAGCTCACAGGCAGAACCACTCCCTCGCCCCTACACCCCCGAGGATATCACTACCCATAAGGGTCCAGCTTTCTCACTCCATCCCGCCGACGGACCGACCCTTTTTTTTCTCTCTCTCACTCTGTCGACCCATCCGAGAATAAAAAAAGACTCATCCGGGGCGGATGCCATAGAGAGGGAAAGGAGGACTTGATGCATAAACTTATACAGCCGCCTGCTCCTCTCCGCTCGTGGAGCACACCTTTGGAGCCTTAACTTCCCCCCTCCCTCTTCCCCAGCCAGCCCGTCGGCCGAATTTTACCAGGCTCCATTCCCGGCGCTCGGCTATGGAAAACACCTTTCGTCGTCTGTCGGCAGTGACATAGTGGACGGGCCTCGACATTCGGTGACGAGGGGCGAGTGTGCACGAGGCAACTTCCTCCACGGTCCCGGAACTTTCCCTTTCTAATGAGGCCCACAAAAAATGGTGGACCCTTGGAAAAACTTATCCCTCCTCCACCGCCTCCACACACGTTGTCTCTTCCCTGGCCGACAATAAGAGGATCCGGGAGGGTTCGGAAAGGGAAAAGGTGTTTTGGTCTCGTGCCAGAAACCTTTTCCGCTTGCTTTGTTATCTCTCACCGTTAATTTCGTTTGTTCAGTTGGCTCACTTCCTGCATCTGATTCGGATGACTTCTTTCCTCCGACCTACGATCAAGGCCACTCGTCGTGATTTACGCGCGCTTTCATCGAAAATGAATCGTTTTTGGGAATATTGGGGATAAAACGCTTCATCAAGGGCACTTGGGTAACTCAAGGGCCAATGGCTAAGGGTAGGAAATGACTTCTGACAGAGAGACAATGAGAATGAGAGACAATTTAACGCCACATACAATCGTAATAAAAATTGTTAAATTTAAGTATCACATCTTAAATAAATTAACGGATAAATATTCAAATCAATGGCAAACTTAGATTATATAATAAAAAGGCTGGTGAAATTCTAAAAAATATATAACCTCCGAGAATGGGTATAGTTACAGAATGCCTATGATTTGACGTACAACTCTAATTTGAACTCGGACAGCCAGCTTAACATTGTAGTATTAAAATTATTAATATTATATCATTTAAAATTTAAAAGGTCAAAAATGAAATATATTCAGTAATTTCCCTCCTCATTAACATTTATAGTGTGCTAAACATAATACTTTTTTATATAAATCTTTATAGCTTTGACATTTTTCCGAAGATTGGCACAAAATATATGTACAAATGCAATAAAAAATGCTGGGTGGTAACCAGAGAGGGAACAAATGTACTCTTACTTATTGAGAGTAATGCCTTAAAATATAGAGCAAGTCATAGAATCATTATCATGATAATGATAATAATTAAGACTGGTAACCTACATAAAACAACAAATCAACAGTTAGTACATACAGACTCTTATTTCATCAGCTCTTTTTGGCGAGAAAAGAAAAACTTGTTTATCGCCATCAGTAACATATCACATTACTATTTCTTTTGATATTTAAGTTCTATAATGCACAATAAGCGTATCCAATGGTTATAACGTATCATGTTTTATCATATTCAGAATTTGTCACAATTAATGTCCTACACATAAGGCGTTTTAAATCCAAATTTGATGTTTTAGAATGAGATTACAAGAGGCATCTGACTTGAAACATTCCAGGGAATTTCCTAAATAAAGTTCGTAATAAAATCCTTACATTATTTATAGGGATAATGACTGACAAATCTAAGCCGCCGAATCAGCGGAAGACTTTTCCTCTGATATTGATACTGAGATCATGTTTCCTTTAATATCATAACATATAGGCAGGGTATTATTCATTTAATATTCCAGTTAATCCTTGAACCAATATCGACTCCACACTTGATCCTCCCGCCGAACGCACATTGGTCCCAGTAGGTAATCGCTTAGGCACTTTAATATCCCTTCCTTACCCATCCTCCCCGTCTATTCCACCCACCAAAATTCCACCTTCCCGGGAAGATGAATTTCTGAAAATCCTCCTTCTGCTCTCTCCCCCTCCGCACGCGCGGGCGACCGCTAAGTGAGGGCAGCATCCTCCCCCCTTACCACCTTCACCCCCCCCCCCTCCCTTTCGTCCCCTGCCGTTGGAACAAGCCTTACTCCGACGGACCCATCCTTACTCCTTTCCCTTAATTCCCTTCAGTCGTTATACGCAATTTCGCCCGCCCCGGAGATCCAATGGTGCAGGGACCGGAGGACCACTGGCGACGGGTGAGAAGATTCCGAGGAACGGAGATGCAGTGGAAGGCGGGGAATGAGGGTGGTGGGGTGGGCGGCGATTCGGGCAGGTTGGGCAGGAAAGCAAGACAGAAAGGTGGGCGGGAAGGGGAGGGATACCTTCCAGAATCCACGTAATCCCACCCTGACCCGGACCCAAAAGTCTGCGGGGTCCAAAACCCTCACCCGCCACTCCCTCCTCCCTCACGCACAACCCTTTCTCTCCATGGCCGCACTACCGTCCGCCGATTCCTCCCGCATTACGACGCAAAATTCTCCCCAACAAAACTCCCAAGGCCCACTTCCCACATTACCGAGCTCGCCTCCGTCCTCTCACCGACTTCCACCCTCGCCAGCCGCACGATTCTCCCCAGCCTCTATTTTACCATAACCGTGCGCCCACATTTCCATGTCAAATCGCCCAGGTTTTATTCATCCATTCACACCTCCCCTGCTTTGACCAAATTTTTCGGACGAAACTCCAAACTGGGGCTTTCTAATAAAATTCCAAATCCCACTGTGAAAAATCAGATCGACACAAACGTCACTAACTGTAAGAATAACATAACGTGATTTATAAATACTGCCCACAACTCATATTATAAATACGCAGCACAGGTTTCGACACTGCATTAATTGCAAAGAACAGGGTACCTGATGTTCACACCCATGTGCAACTCTGCCCCTCTTAGTGTAACAGTGTATTTGATGATGACACCCTAGCGTCGAAACACGTGTTGTATTTTATGGTAAAACTAGTGGGCAGAACTAATCTCGTCAAATCATCCCTAAAATGCTGATCTACCTACCATCTATTCTCACACACTGCAGAGTCTAAACGAATGTGACTATCACGCATGAGTTTTCTTGCAAAGTCGAGTAAAGGCAGATTTGGATAGGCTAAAAATAATAATTTATAAATAAATATAAATATACTTGCAATAAAATATATATTTCCACCGAGCCATTTCATCTTTGATCACAGCATGTTCCTTATACTCATCCACTAACGATTTCCTATCTCTTCCCACCTCTCCTCTATCAGAGAATTCTACATTCACAGCCTCTTAATTACCTCCTCCACCAACTACGTCATCCGGCCTCTTCCATCCAATCACGCATTTTGTCGAGCTTCCGGCCCCTCTCACTTTTTTTAGTTTCTCGATTCATATCTCATTCTCCTTCCATGTATGCAAGTTTTGGATAACTCGTTTACATCTACATATACGTAATATCCTGGAAGCCACCGCGAGGGTGTGTGGCAGAGGGTGAAGATCACCACACATGTACTATTGGCATGCACTAGGCTACTACATGGAAACGTGTTGGATAATAGAATCACATGCCGCTAAATGGTTAGTATCACCATGCATTTTATCAAACATTGCGTTGTCATTTTTTAAATTCCTTTCATTTGTTTATTCTCATTGAAAAAAAACTTTATCGCAGGGTGTTTCACCCAATAATTCTATTGGTTTTGCGCCCATTTTCGCCCACTGTACGGTCCAACAGAATATCTGTCCCAATTGCTCCAATTTACGCCCTCCTACCATGATACCAAATAATATTCTGTTCCATGGTAAATAAATTTACTTCCTTCTTTTTGATTATTACTGCACCAATGACTATTCCAATTATTCAGCATTGCGCTCATATCTGTGACTGCAATGTCTTAGCTAGCTTGCAGAAGTTGTGTCGCGCGTGAATCTCACTGACTTAATCACCTTCCCGCATACTCTTACTCCCACATCCAAGTTCTACAATCCCTTTCTTACCATTTCCAAGGCATATATGTTAAATAGCACTGATAACGGGTAACCCTTTCTTACTCCCCAGCTTATCACTACCCCAGTGGATTCTCCATTTGCTCCCCTTATTTGCATATTCTGACCGGTAATCAAGAGACCGAGAGATTTAGCACATGAACGTTAGGCAATTACGGCAAGGAATATTAAAGAATGCAGCGACTACGACCTAGTGATAATCGCTCCAATTCTTTGTAGTCTGTGTCCCTTTCTATTTACGTTTTGAAATCTTCTTAATAACTACTTTTGGAATATAATCAGCGGCACTTTAATATGTATCGATATCTACATCTTCACAGAACTCTACAAGCCACTGCAAGGGTGTGGGTCAGGAGAGGACTCCTAACCAGGCCGATATTTTCATTGCCTAAACAATTTTATTGTTAGTGACTGCATTACAGATTCCGCTGTTAAGTCAACTAATAACGACATGAAAACATGGCAGCTTCACGTTCGGTACAATTTCCAACTCAAATCATCGTCATGCGGGACAAACAACACCGCAAGTTAAAAGTTTTCCGTGAGAAAAATAATGCCATCAATAAATGGAAGCCGCAAATGTACCAGCTCACCGATCTGAATCCAATCGAGCCAGCGTGTAACGACATGATAACTAGCATAATCAAGCCCACTATTAGAGGATTGCATTAGTAAGATGGCTAGAGTACTGGCTTACCATCACGAGTGTCTGGTTTGAAATCCGGTAGCGGCGGATATATCAGTATTTTTGTTTTCAAATTGACCGTGGTGTGGAATTCACTTCAAGTTAAAAACTCCGTCCATCGGATGGGACGTTACACATAGGAACCCTTGGTGCCTTTCATTAAGAGCTGGTTAATACTGACTCTAAGTTTCTCTCTACACTTCCTCCCTCCCCTCGTATTTCGATCTTTGGCGCCTTTCGTTAAAAGCAGGCATTAGCCTGGCGCCAAGAGGACCACGGGTTAACGTCCCATCCGACGGACGGAGTCTGTACTCGATTTCTCTCCACAAAACACTCAATGGACGGGAAGTCAATTGGCATGTCTGAGTAATTAACCAGCTGAACGCTAGGTATCTCTAGCGTTCATGTGGGATCATGTGGGGTAAACAATATTTATTTAATGTTTACTTTTAAGCGTGAATTTACAATGTTCGCTGATTTAAGTAATACTTTGCTAAGTATTGAAATAATTGACGCTGAAACAATGGGGAAAATTTATGTGAAAGCGTGCTGCGATTCTTGCCAAAGAAGCGAGAAATTGCAAGGCTAATGTACTTTTTCGGAGAAAACAAGAAAAATACAGATAAAATAGCTTTTAGTTATTGCCAATGTAAAGCTGGGTACTTAGCTTTATCCATCTTTTCGTGATTGAAAGTAGAAGCTCTCAATTTGAAAACGTGAAAGATAATCAATACTTAAGGAAATCTTCGGAATTCTGGAACACAAAAAACTTTCAAAGGCACTTATATTTTACAACATAGAATAATCAAAATCGTTCTCTCGAACGCTCATCTTTATATTCTAAGAGACGGAGACGTCGGTTGGAACCGCTAACTTTTCAAGAAACACCAGGTATTTCGGAAGCCAGTGGCTGAAAAGTGTCGGGACTACACTCCCTTGCTGGGAGAAAATTTTAACGTTTTTCCTCCAGGACGAATTTATCACCTAATGCAAAAAATGATCCTTATCCTTGGGCATCTTGTGGAAAGATGTTCCCAAACTTTTGCCATAGCTTTTGCAGGATAACACTATGTAATATTGCATCATTTTAATGCAATGGGTCAGATATTATTACTAATCAATCAAATGTAAAAAAAATCAATGGCCGAGTTTACAACAATAGTCTAGCAGCTCTATCCCACAACCCTTGGTTTGTTTTCGTCACGTGATCTCTTGATGCCGTAGGACTACTCGTCCATCAAGTTCTCGAATTAAAAAAATCTTTGACGGCTGGTTTTTAAACCCAGGCTCTCCAGAAGAGAGGACAGCACTCGAACCACAAAACCAACCCGACTCCTTTTCTCTCAGTTTTAAACACCTTTAAGTGCGTGTACAGACTTGAAAACCACATACGAATCGTGTTTCCGAACATAAGTCCAACCTACAAACGGTAGTAATGCAGTGGAACACAACCACAGAATACAAATTCTCGTTTTTATTAACGTATTTCACTATAGATTATATTGAATACCTAGAAAACTCTATCATACTGTAGGCAGTATAGCTTTTAAGCCACAATTTAACTGACATTTATTATAAATTGGTTGATTCGAGCATGGATCAGTGCGTCAGAAATCAAAAATATTTCTTTTTTAATATGAGTTTTACATCACTCCAGAGATTCAAGTTCATTTCTTTCGACTATTATCTGATTACCAATGATTTCTACATATGCATGTATGTTCCTTCAACAGGTCATGCTTCAAATACATCTAAGTTCCCTGAGAGGTAATTGGGATAGGTAGTGTTACCATAGTTTATTCGAGTGACTTAAGAATTAAACAGTTACTAAAAATAGGGTAGTTTAACAGATAACAATATTTACACCCTTGTGGTCTCTCTCAGAACACAATGTAGATATAGTTGACGTCGATTTAAATAATCGATTGTGACAGTTACTATCTGAAATATTCGCATGCTTAAAACATTTTGACATGAGTTTAAACAATGAGTAAGAAAAAAGGATGATAAATGTATTTAATACTCGCCGTCATCCATACGAGGAGCAAAGAAACAGATGAAAATGATAGTAAGTTTACATTACTACAGAATGGCATTGCCTCACCATTATGTACCATCATTGGGTTATTTTCCTACCGGTTTTTATTTCATTAAAATTTCCACATTTATTTTTATCTCACGGTTTTGAAAACACAGGGGAAGAAAACTATATTGTGAAGTAGAGGAATTGTTTCCTACGCCCCAAGTCCGATTTCTGCATTTGTCTGAGGGCACTCAGGCTCTTTTTATTAACATTTCGGGGGTGGCTACGCATGACGCGAAAGTCTTGGCCGCTTTTTTTCTCGGAAGTTAATTATCAGCGAAAAATAGAATCGGTCATGCATCCTGGTACAGCGTTTCTCCTACGTCACCAAGGTGTTTTCTTTTATTTGTTTCCGGTTTCACGTTTCGTCGTGTTCGGAAAAATTTGTAAAATATTTTTTCACCAGGGTTGAAGTATTGAGGGAGGAGGGTGAGGGGATGAAGGGAGGAGAATTGGTGCGAAGGGAAGTTGAGACTTTGATTCGACGTCGCAGTCATTAATTCGTCTCCAGCGTTTGTTTAGTGACTGGCTTTCTGCATTGGAGGTCTCGACTTCGCATTCATTTCCTCCATCCCTCCCATTCACCCTTACGGAACTCTGCCACCATATAAACCCCACCCTACCCCTCTGCCCCTCGCGCTGCCCACGACGAAAATGCGTCGTTCGAAATAGTGTCCGCGCGTATACGGGCTCGAGGGATGAAATAAAGAGAGAAGCAAAATGCGAAATGGAAAAAATAATAATCGAGGGGCGAAATCCGAAGGATAATAATGGTGTATCCCCAACGCCTCCGCGATCTCTTTGTCTCTCTCCCTTTCAGAGGGAAAAACAACTCCCTCGCCCCCTATTTTTTTTATTTAACCCCGTCCGTGAATCCACCCCATCCCTGAGCAGAAACGTATGGAAGTGGCCTAATGAGTGGCATGTGCGTTTTGTACTTATAGGGAATGGAGAGATGGAAAGGGGTGGGAGGGACAGAGGGTCGGACGGATTGGGGGAAGGGTCGAAATGTGAAAATACTGGAGTCCCCTTCGCACGCCTTCCTTTCTCTATCTCCCTCTCTCTCCCTCTCTTTCGTCCCTTTGAGAGGACTTTTCCTGGATGCTACTTATAATTTTCACTCGCCATACACAAACAGCATATATCCCCCCGCGCACCCACACGATGGCGTTCCCCCGAGAGCTGAGGTGAGCGTGTTAGTTGGTTCCATCCACATTGTGCCCCCTTGGCCATTGTGGCCTCCCTGCAACGGCGCATAACTCCTGGGAAACAGTCCGGAAACGCCCATTACTACCCTCCGCCCAGCCCAGAGGCACCGGAGGAGCTCAGTGCGCGTTCGGCCTACCCAGTGGACGAATCTGTTCCGCGCGCCCACCCCGCACCTCGCCCCCAATGACGGACGGAGTTGGAATTGAATGGAGGAACAAATGAATGGCTTTTTGCGCGGGAGAGGCACAAAACTCCCACCTACCCACGGTCTAAAAGTTCCCTCCCTCACAGAAAAAGATACGTGGGCCGTGCTGTGGCTCCCGCGACTGACTCTTGTTGCAAATGATGATAGGAGGAGTAACAGAAATAAAAAAAGTACGCACGTGGAAATGCGAGGGCGAGAAAAAAAATCTTTGTGCTGCTTATCATGAATACATCTCCGCGCCTCAGTATATGCATATTATCACTCCGCCCTTCTCTCGCATTCGCTTGCCCCCTGCTTTTCAATTTTTTCTCCTCCCATTGTGTTTTCTTTTATTTTTTTGGACCAATCCCTCCTGATTAGCCGCTTCGAGAGATTAGCTCCCGTCGCATTCAGGTGGCGCAAGGCGAGCGGCGAGACGAATTTTCGCGGGAGGAGAGGAGGTGAATATATGGTTGGCGTTGAGCGAGAATGTCTTTGTCGTTTTTCGCCATTCTCCCGGGGAGCAGTGTGGAGATAATGCGTGAATGGAGCGCCGTGTGGTCAGGAGTTGCGGGGTGGATGGTTTTGGCTGGCGACGGAGCGAGGAGCGCGAGCCTGGACAGAGAAAGGGTTCGTTTGCCTGCAAAAGAGGAAATGACGACGAAAGAGAAGGGCACGCCGGATTTTTCGAGCATAAAATGTAAAATTCCACGTTGTAAATAACAAAGGCGCGCGCGCACCCGTCAACTTTTGCTGCCATCACATCCTCATACGTACTTTGTTTATGGAACATTTAGCAACCGGTGCGATGAACTGTTAGCCTTCACATAATATTAAGTGAGCCTAAATGGCATCGAACTAGTGAAAACATTAATTTAATGTGACTTAAGAGCTTAAATAATACTAATGACAGAGATCCTACAACATTGATGATTTATAAAATGGATAATTCTTGCAAAGAAAACTATCGTTTAGTAGGAAACAAATTTCAAAAAAGGAATTCATTTTTAATTACCACAACTAATATTATACCAGAAGTCTATTATTCAACAGGCGCAAAATTGGACAAAGTTGCCCCACCTCTGTATGGCTGCTTCAAAAAATCTTAACTTCTTCAATTTAACTTAATTACTATGCTATACTATACAGATGGATACTAACCATCTAGTTGCCCGTGACTCATATCTAACAAGTTTCCATGTAGTAGTAGCACTGTAGCCCTAGTTACATGTACCTAAATAGTGCATGTTTAGTGATCTTCACTCCCTGCCACACACCCTCGCTGTGGCTTGTATGATATTACGATGATATAGATGATTCTACAGAGTCAAATGAGAATGGAAAATTACTTGCTATTAGTCCCTAGAACTTCAATTTTACGATCACTTTTAAGGTCTAGAGAAATTATATAAGCAAAATTGAACCGTCAAGATGAGGCAAACAATGGCAATTTCATATGTATTACCTGGTGAGTCAATTCATTTCTTAAATATGAACAGAATACAGGATTACCTACCGCGGTATATCACGATAATAATATGATGCAACATTCTTTTTAGTACCAGTCCAATTTATTACTACCCTGAAGCAATATTTGCCTTTGACTGTCACTTCCAAATTATTACCCCTCAATTGCACCACTCACCAAGATATCCCACGATTTTCACTTCCTGTTGCTCGAGTTTTCCCCGTGTTCTACTGTAAGATTAATAAATAACAATCGCTTGTCATGAAGTGTGAAAGTATTTAGATACCTATTGGACATTAACCATATTGATAAAAGACATTCAATGCATTAAAAACTTATAATTTATACCAATAGCCTCTTATTAATTGGATGGAGCTACAAAAGTAACAAAGGACATTTTATTCTAAGAAATACGGCGGAGAGTATGTATCAAAACCGGTCGAGGGGCATTCTCAATACCCACTTAGTTTCATTCTCGATATTCATGCCCTCGGCTAATATAAAGCTGTACCTCAAACTGGATTTGAGGTCCCCTTCAAAGCAGAAGAATAGGAACCGATGGAATCTCAACCCATCACATATTCTCATTTGCCACGCGACCCAAGACCATAAAGGAGCCCTTGGACAACTACACCCATTCTAATGGATATACCAGACCTTGCAACCTGTTTTTCCCAGCCATCGGGTATTCTCAGTGACTATGGACGTCAAAAACCAGTTCCCATTCATGCATAAACATCTGAAGAAAGTTTAGAATAGGTGAGTGGTGTCAGGTGGATAGGGTGTCCGTCTGCTGGAGCAAAATAATCAGAAGCATTGAGTCTGTTTAGTTAATCAAAACATGACATGGATATTTAATAAGAGGGAAGTAAACAGGAGGTTCGAACTCTGAATGTAGTATTTCCCTGATCCTATTTCACTGCCCAAAAGTGCCAAAGGGAATCAACGAATCCTTACGTGGATCATTAATAACTGAAATATATTACAGGCACCAATACTGTATTACCTACCTACACAGCGACAAAGCAAGAAGCTAAGAGCTAAAGCTAAACTAGACTGCCATCCAAAGAAATTTGACCTAGTAGTATGAGAATAGTTTAAAGTAAAAATTTTAATGGACAGAAAAATAAGTAGACAAATAGTTCTGAGATAAATAATATTCAAGCCCCTAGCAATAATTTCCTTCGGCTATTTCTGATTGCTCTTCAAGAGTATTTCCTTCCTTTGTGCGTGAGCTCCGGAGAAACATAAAAAAACATATGCCTCACAATCACACGTAACTTTTTTTAAATGAATGGTCTTCAAAATTTTGGGCTTTTGGTTCAAAGAGGTGTAAGCTGCAGTCATAAAAAAGTCCAAAAGTAGCTGAGTGGTCGTATTCTTTCCTTGCGGAAATTAGGCGTGGCAGGTTATCCTCGTTTGCACATTATACCCAAATATTTTTATTTTTTACTTCCAAACATTTTTAATAATTTAAATTATTCCTCATCAACAGTGCCCAAAGAGTATTATGAGACATTAAATATGGTTCATACATTTTTCCTCTATCCTAAAAAAAAAGCCTTTGAAGCCCAAATCAAGTTTTTAAAAACGGGATCTTACAATTACCTTTACTAATTGTTAAACTTCCTCCAGGCATCCGACCATAAAAAATACCATGAGTGACACCTCGAGAATTCAACATCTTACAGGGTATTTTTCGCAATTTCAAAAATGAAAAGAATAAAGACGGTAGAAAATCCACAAAACAGTTCCCTGGTACACTTAAAATAGAAAATGAAAACCCCGAAAGAGTTTCCTCGACGCTGGTGAAGGATTACTCGCTCAATATCCAACTTTTTTACGCCATATGACGACGCTTAGAGGGTGGTGCCCGGGTAACCGTCACTCCAGCGTTCCTCTCTTCCCGTTAACTTCGCTGGGAGAGGAAAATAAATCTGCTTAATCCTCAGATTTCATCATCTCTAAGAGTTCTGATCAAGCACTAGGAGTGAGGCGCATGGGCGAGGAGCGCAGCTCATAATTCCTCTCCAAGACGCCAGTCAAACCCCGTCGGTCGCACGATCCCCACTACACTTCCCTCCGACTCCAAATCCCCCTAACCTCGCCCCACGCGTTACGTTCGCATACACCAAACCCTCCACACCACACGTTGCCAACATCGAAAGGTACGACGGAGCCCTACCGCCTTGACACTGACAGCAATCATGGAGGGATAGGAGGGAGGTGACACCACCCGGTAAGCACATAAACGACACTCTTCTTCCATCCGACCTGAAGTACAGAGAGACAAGGGGAGAGAGAGACACCAAGAAAAATGAGAACTCTTTTCCTCCTTTCTCAGGAGGGAAAGGACAGAGAAAAGGAAATTTCGAGGGGGCGAAATGGAACCCTAATAAGCAGCCTTGACTTCTATATTAAAAAGATTTGCATACAACGCCCCACGCTTTTTCCAGTGCTCCGAGATGAGACCGCATTTTGGGAATGGGAAGTGAGGGGGTGGATTGAAGGATTTCTACTAAGGCAGAGGAGAGGGATAAGAGGGAATGGTGGGGTATGGAAGAGGAGAAAACAATAACGATAATAAATGCCGACCATCAGAAACCACGGGGGGAGAAATAAGTGGTCGTTTTTTATTATGAAAAACTAGACGTATCGTTATTCTTTTTTTCAATTGTGACCCTCCGTGGCTCCTCGAAAAGCCGGCGCTGCGCCCTTCTCGCCGCCCAATGCTAAAAGCCCTCCCAGATGTCACCCCGAAATGTCATTTCGGCTCAGAGACGCTCATTACAACACACTCCAAATGCTGAATGAAAGTTAGTAATGGCATTTAGACCGAAATTTATAGAACTATTCCGAACTAATGGGGCAAGGGGTTCAAGTATATTGACTAGTAAAATCATCTTTTGCGTTATTTTTGCACCAAATCAAAAATCATCGCAAGGTTAAAATATTTTTAAATTATATTCGTTATTGGTCACATCCATCACGCACCACAACATGAATCTCGCTAGCATACACCAATTTTGACCAGCATGCTCAAGCTAGTGAAACAAAAATGTTTGGCCTAACGAGTCAAAATAAAAATGAATCGCCAATTGTCTGAAAGTCAGATCTTCAAGTTTATCAATATATCTACACCTAAATACCACCTTAGAAGCTATATCAAGGGAATGTGCAAGGGGGGAAAAACATCAAAAGACCAGAACTCGGTGAATGCAGCTAAGATGTTCGGAAGGTAATTGGTAATAAGAGAAATAACACAACGAGAGGTAAGGTTCGCGAGATTCGTAGTTAGGTCATGTTCCAAAGTTAACCCACTCACACTATTTCGAAAAAACGTGGGGGAAAAGGAATACCTATGTACTAGGAATAACGTGGGAGCTAAGGGGGAAGGGGCTAATATCCTAGCGAGAAAGAATTTATAATTTCATTTTTTCGACTAACAATCGTAAACATTGGCGGACTTTGCAATTTTTCCTCTGAGATATAGCATTCAATAACGAATCAAGTTCTTCCAAAGATATTTCCGAATCATTAATCTCATCACTTCAGCACCTGACCCCCGTAGACTTCGCAGTGGTTCATTATCACCCTCCTACGTAGGACGGGCTTCCACACATCAAGCATGAATTGGTGAATGTTTAATGGTAGAATTATAACACGATATATGATGGATGAGCGGTATATTGGGATGGACATCCTTGATACATGACTCAAATCAATGCCGTAAACTATTAGAAAGCTCGTCTTCTTGCAGCAGGCTAAGATAGCGGTTGCTTACGCAATTGATTTGGAATACCATCAATGGTTTCAAAAACCTTGACCTGAGTTACTTGGCTCTCCTTATTAGTAAATATCCCAGAACGGCAGCTAGGTATCCTTACTTACGGTAAACAGCCTTTAAATCTGGTAGCTGACCCATGCTCGTGCCATTCACGACCATAGCCAGACGCGTAGTGTGCGTAGCAATGGCCGATCCAGTCGCAATTGCAATGGCATAGCAATATCGAAGGCAGCACAACGAAATCGCAGTTCAAGTCCGATATCTACAGCCTTAGACAATGCCTGAAAATCTTAAATGATGCTACGTTGGTTCAACTGCAAGAAAAATATTTCTTAGGCGGCATGCATGACGTCATTAACAGGATTTATGATGTCAAGGAGAGGATTTTTATACCCTAGAGCTCCGAAAAGATAAAATATTGGAAAACAACGAATCTATATAATTAGCATATGCATGATTTAGATGTATCACCAGATATAAATTCTTCGTGTGCTGATAAATCCATTCCCCTTTCAATTGACTTCTTTCGGTCGAAGTGAATTTCTTAAAAGGACGCTGATACGGAGGAGATCTGTAAACATGGCGTCATTTAATGAGAAAACCACTTAAACTTGAAGCTGACCCATGGAATGGGAAAGAAACTGCTCTAACTCGCAGACGATGGACATGGTAGAGCATTGGAAATTTTGCGGTCACGTATTACAAAACACCTCTGAAACCTACGTCAGAATGATATACAAGGCATTTTTAGAATAGGAGAATTTTTGATGAGGTCGTTTGGGATAAAATAAATCAAATTCTGAAGAGCAAAGGGTGCCACACAAAGGAAGAGGAGTTATTAGTACAATTCCCAGGTGGTTGTGGTTAAATCTGGACCCAGCATTGAAGAAACAAGAGAAGGAGCAAGGGAAGAATGTGCGCTCTCGCACTTTTATTTTAATGATTCCATCTAAAAATCAATTAAGGAATCAATAAGATTTCTAGAGTAAATATCGCCTAAGTCTAAGCAATACCCTGCGAGCCGCCGAATGGTGTGTTCAGAAGGTGAAGATTACTACTACTACATACTACTACAAGGAAACATGTTGGATATACCTGTAGGAGTCACGTGCCACTAGATGGTTAGTATCGACATAGTAATGAGGGGATTACTTGTAATATACACGAAGTTTGACGCTTTTCCGGTGATATAAGAGTAGTCTTATCGTAGAAATAGAGGCAAATCCAAAAATATCCTGATAACTTGATCCTGATGAGATTATAGACAAATATCATCTGAAGATTATCGGAAATAATACGATATGATAAGGATCAGTGAGTAGCTCAGATGATAGCAAATGAAAGAACTTGAAAAAGATGGTTCATCATTACAGAAGATCAGTAAACAACGACTACAGGAAGAAGAAGGCACTTATGAATAGAATAGCCCAGCCCATGAAATCATTCTACCAAAAAAAAAGTCTACTAACATCTAGAAACATAAGAACGAAACTAACGAACATTTTTATCATAAAATACATGGAGAGTGACATGTGAGAAGGTTGGAAGCGTTTGAAATGTGGCATATGGCATTACAGAATGATGTATTTACCATGGTTGGACGTTATAACCGTATTCTAAAAAATGAGAGTTTGAGAAGCTATATCTTCCAAAAGAGAGAATCAATTTCAATGCAATAAAATTATGTCTCATACAACGCTGATTTCGACGTTGCTCTATGTGGATCAAAAATTTTTTCTCACGGTAGACAAACTTTTAGTAAATTTTATTTGAAAAAAGAGCCGGTTTCCGGGCCTTCAGATCCGATGATCCAAATTGTCGTTCTTTCTGTTGCTTGAGGCTATAATAAATTCTGATTTCAGCATAATAAAGCCAATAGTGTTTTATCAATTAATGGGAAATATTTTAATTTATTTTAAAGTTTGCAAAAATTGTGAAATTTATAAAAAGCTACTACCTTCGAAAGGGCTAATTCAACTGGAATTCAAGTGGGGCCATTGTCGCCGTAAGGATGTCAGCATTAAGAAAATTTATAAGTAGGTAAATAACAATTACCAGTATCATGATAATCGTAGCAGGGAAAAGATTCAAAGAAGTGTTGAAAAGTGACATCTTCGGAAATAAGGTAAAGAAAATTGAATAATCTTCTCGGGAGTACCTTGAGATAAAATGACTCATTAATGGAATAGTGAACGGGAAGACAATAGGGAAAACATGGATATAGACATGAATAATCTAATAAGGGCTTCAAATAAAATAAATGCGTTTGAATAGAAAGGTTGGTGGATGAAAAGTTTGATATACGAGTAGTTGAAACCCAATTTTAGGACTGAGACAAGTAATTCATAAAAAATATGCTCCTCAATCATCCTGTGAGCTGCTACTGAAAAAAATCAACACTTTCGTTTCCACAAAAAACTAACCTCAAAGCTATTTGCATAAATCACCCGTATTGAGTGAAAGTTAAACTTGGACAGCAACACTAATTCATGATGAAAGTTCGTTATCGCCGGTTAAAAACCTTGAAAACAATGTTCTAAGAACAAATAATACATATCAAAATATTTTAGTGATGTATCAGAATTCTACCTATTAACCCACAAACTATGTCCTAATGTTCATTACACTAATCCTTAAAGTATAAACGATACTGAATGGAAATCATTAATCGATAGGATAATTATCTAATTTTTCCATCACAACGTTCAATTCAGAATCAGCAAACATTCTGAAAAGTATTGAAACAATTGCAAAGTATTTTTTTCTCAAAGTATCTACAACTACTATAGCTTGCTATAGCCACTCGCCGCAATAATGTACAGAATACGGTGGCTCCACCCCGTAAAAGAATTACCGTTGCGTATGTGAGCCCAGCATAAAATTTACATTCCGTACTTTCTACAAGACTCCAAAAAGCTTGTAAACATAAAAGGTCCTAATGTGGTGAATAAATTATTTATTATGGAAAATGTGCGAAGTGACGAAAAACTAATAAGATGTGGAAGATTGCTTTCTCTGCCACCTGATCGGTAACGAAAATCTAGATAGAATTAAAAGAGACACAATACCTTACGGCTCGAAATGGATAGTTAGTGATAATAACTGGGAAGTTAAAGATAGAAAAATCCAGATGAAATCAATATGTCGCGCTTTAAGAAATGAGGAAAAAATCGCTGCTGCTTACCTCGGATGAATTAATTCATAAACTGAGCAACTCTCCAGCAATATCCATTCCATCTATATAGCAATTTCTAACATAATCAGCCTCTGAATCAATATAACTTATATTAGACAAAAAATATTCATTTTTTTATGAATTTTAGAAGCGCCAAACATGATTTCGAATTAAAATAACAAATCACATAAACCTAATTTTAATTGGCCCAAGAAAATTAAAACAAGGCAAAATCTCATTCCCTATGAAATGACACTTCTCTGACTGGCTGCTTATCATCAGCAGTAGCTGTCCGAATACAGCCTTCAGGGGCTGAAACCAATGGCTGGAGTTTTCATGAGAGAGAAGTTTCTCACCTACCCGGAAAATCGAAGCTGAGTAAGTTATGGTGAACAGAGCTTAAAAGTAAACCAAAAAAGAGATCGGATAAGGAACTTCACTCTGGTGTTGAAATTTCATACGCTATCGAGTGAAACACTTGGTGAACTTTTTCTTCCCCAACCTAGCGACTGAAGCCAGACTTCGATCATCGACGAAGAGCGGATGAGAGATTACCATCTTTCAATCAGTCTCCACATTCGTCTCAGAGACTAATTATTTCATGAGTCCATCAGGAGTATTTCTCTATCTGCTGACTAATTAGTCTTCCGTGAGTATTTTCAGCGAATTATTATGAACCAAAACGGTTCTAATTTATATACTTAGTTCTTCTTTCACTGTTTCCACCAAGCTCCTGCAATTTATTTCCTTTACCCTCTTCATCTTATTTTTAACCAAAGCAAATTTAATTTATTTGTATTCTACTGATAAAATACTCTTTCCTGAATAATTTGTATTTCAGTAACTCGGCTCCATGTGATTCTGAGTCCATATCTCAACAGCGATGTAACCGAATAGAGGATAATTGTAATCAAATAAAATCATTAAAAATCTTCTTCGGCAATCATTTTATTCCTTTACTTGACCATCAAGTATTTATACCTCCACGATTTCACTGATTCCATGCCTATAACGATCGACCAAAGACGAAAAGATAAAAAGCATACAAATTTTGACTTCATTCTCTTGTGCATAGAAGCAGCTTCATGAGTTTCTTATATACAGTATTTCAATCTAATTTAGAATATAATATAAAATTAGGGCCACGAGAATTGTTTTCTTCTCCTATCATTCTTGACTTGAACTATTTACGTTACGTTCCACCGTTATGATTAAATGCCTCGACAACAATTGCCTATTGGCTACAGTATTTTCAGCAGCTATTATTTACTTGAAAGTCAAAACAAATCTTTTAATAATTTATCAAATGTCCAAATTATGTATTAATGTTTAACTCGACTTTAAAGGGCAGTCAGAAATTTCGTTACGTTTCCGTCACAGAGCGAGCGACGTCATGTTTGCAACAAAATCAGCCAAACCATTTAACCATTTTATGAAAAAGAGAGTAAAATCTAATCAACGGGATATCATAGACATCAATAATTAGAGTACCCTCACTTGGCAATTAAAATGCCCCACACAAAGGGAGGGAAAGATGCCGCACCTGCCATCTACCACGAATCAAAGGCATTTGCACGGAGACAAGATCGCCACGCTATGAATTCCGTTACATTTTAATCCATGTTTGATCCAATCAAACGTAAACAATCTTTTCATAATTATGTGGAATCATAGCCAATTGACCGAGTCATAATTACTCAGCTACTTAGCATGAAACATAAAGTAGCCATCAAATAATTGGTTGAATCGGCATGAAATGGGACTAGTAGACTCGTAAATAATATTTATTTAATGCCAAAATGAAAATATTTTCAACTTTGACATTTTACGTAGTAAATGATTCCTAAGAAAAACTATGGTTGGGGCAAAAACATTTATTGAGAGAGGTGGGTATGCTTCTGACGCTGGAGTAGCTATTGGCCCTCTCAGAGACATCTGTTGAACAGAAGGGAAATTTTCTCGGCAAAGCACGGATTTCAAACCACCCTTACGGCGAGCGAGAAACACAAAAAAGACGTAATATATTTCACACTCTAAAAACCTACAATAAACTGTCTTAACTAATAGGATTCAAGCGATGAACTTGCGAGATTAAGTTAAATTAAATTACGTATTCAATTACGTACACACCAAAGCCATGAAAAGAACGTAGTACTTAAAAATAGTGATTGGAAAACACACGGCCAAGATGAACTCGTGTACATTATGATTAAAGTAACCCATCTAATATTTTTCACATGTTTCTGCTTTTTCTACCCCTACAGTTTTGGATCAGATAAAATTAGTTTAACACAATATCCAGCGATGTCTCAAATTGACGTTATTGCGTTTGCAATTTAATATTTACCTGCGTTCTTTTTATTAGTATCCTGCATATCAAAACTGAATATGTAATCTTGCAAATCTAGTACCTAGGAGAGGACGTCCTGGAAGTCGGTTACAAATAAATTGTAATTTGATACGATATTTTCAATTTTACACTTTCCTTTTGCTCATTATTCATGGAGGAGACTTTTTGGTATCATTGAATTTTTAATGACAAGAATCCCAAGACGTTAATCCTATTGGCTCTCGTACAATATATTGTTCTGAATTTATAACTATTAATAAGCAGCTTTCCCCCAAAACGAGTATCCTATTGTGCCTTTTTACTAACTCAATATACCCCATTGGCCTAATATTCCACACCTGGTATGGAAGGTTCCGTTAATATTGATATTTTAAGGATATCTCTTTAGTTAATATCACCTATGCCCTTGTGTTTTAAGCCTATTTTCGGCCTTTGCCATTCTAAATAAATCACATGCTCTGTTCCCCTCTTTGCTGGAAATAATATGCCACTTCATCTTATTCATCTCTAGCTATAGCCACTCGTCAGTCGAGTCCGTTACCAACCACAGTTCCTTATTCTTCTCACCATAAAGCACTCGATGACTGAATCTAATTAATACTAAATGTAACGAACTAATGTCGGCATGTATAGATGACTGACAGGTATTCTGAGAGATGAAGAATCAAGGTCATTATGTCTGTTGTTAACAAAAGTCTTGCCTCAATTACTGTTTTAAATTTTTCGTTTTTCTAATGTAACATTCACGTAGCAAGTGTTACTCTTTATTAAAGATTCTGAGGGAAGTCATATATATTTTGATAAAAATATAATGCCGATTATGTTTGAGTGATAAATATTATACAAAAACATATTTTATAAATTCCAAACCGTTGCTAAAAGTTGTAACATGGCAAAGATGCCATTGAACTACCACTACACCTTCAATTTCTTTCTATCCTTTTCCTATCACCCCAGATAGGAAATTTCTTTAAAAATCTTTCAGGCTTAACACCACTGCCTCTTTTCTTTAGCTCTTAGATGTTTTTCAAAATTCGCACTACTCATTAAATATGCATCCCATAAAATTTGTTAGCTACCGCAGTTATTTTGTTTGATGAAAAATTCATTTAAGCATTTAAGTGAACTGAATTTAACTGAACCATTCCATCTAAAATTCAAGCAATCTGAATTTGTTCAGGTTAAAATTATTGGGAAGCAATATTTGTCTCAGTGAAGGAGCTACTAATATTATTCACACGCTGTAAGTCTAATGAACAAGGAGAGCTCTGCTCTTATGAACTTAAAACCATTATCGTTTAGTAGTAGCGTAAATTATGTAAACATGCCGAGCATGAATTCGTAAGTCACCGAAACAATTTAACATTTCTCCTGGCTAAATCCCAACAAACCCACTTCCTACCATTTATCTCATATCAAAGCAACATCACAAATCTTTCTTACGCATTATTTGTCACTTTCGAGGCGTTTGCCACAGGAAAATGACAAAATATGAGAGCACGCCACGTGCCCATGCTTATGCTTTACACATGAAAGTCGAAAAATTCTAATTATTTTAATTCTAATTTTTAATTCTAATTTTTTCTAATTTCTGATTACACAGTGAGAAAAGTAAAAATGACAAAAATACTCGAAGATTTGCTCTTAAATGCTAAAATCCACATAAAACTTCGAGAAAAGGAAAGAGAACAGATCACATTTAGCAATTTTTGTACTAATTTCGCCATCACAAACACTGCCAAGGTTACAATGTGCGTCGGCATATTTCAATCAACCATAATCACTTTATTTTAAGACACTTGTTCACTTGATTCACAGAAATTGAACTTTTAAGTGAGGTGTGTTCAATTCGATGTCCCGTGAGCGGTCACTAGCACATTTCACGGTGAAAACCCTCTAATAAATAGGAGATTGAGGACGCGTTGAATTCCTGACGAAAGAAGTCACGGGAAACCAACGAAAAATATCTTCTCTCCCAAAAAAGTACGCAGATGGAGTTAAAGAAAAACTTTGTTTATACTCCGAAAACGACAGCCAATTGTTTGCCAAAGTGTGCGAGAGAAAACGAAGAAAAGAGCACCCAAAACAATCAGGCAACTCAGCGGAGTGACGTCACTGCCAAGATATAGTGAAACGACTATACAGATTCTCCTCGATGTGGTACGAAGTGTATACAACGTGGTGATACCAACTTTGCAGGGTGAATCTGTACACCAATATGACTCGTTGTAGGGATTTGAGGACGCAAGCAGTAGAAGCGAGGCTGTAGTTGAGATTCTGAATATGGCCCTAAGCCGTGGTCCCCTAGGTGCCTGACGTTAAGAGCAGGCTAATGCCGACGCCGGCTCTCCACCTTTCCTCCATTACCTGAGATGATCCTACCATTACCTGAGATGTGCCTGCCATTACCCAATTACCCACCTATCCTAAATGGCACAAATAGCTGTCGGCCGCCTACCTTAAATATTAAATTAAATAAGGAGGTTAGAATTTAGGTTTACTAGCCTATTTCTTGTCCCGAGGATTGATCAGAAACTTCTCGTTTGGAATCGAGCGGAAGGCATTAACGAACCGCTCCGTCAACTCTGTGCATATATCGGAGCCAATTTCGTTGACCTACGGCCGAATAATTTTCTGCTGTGGTAGTTAATTGCCGTAGTTTAAAAAGTAAGATACCAGGATTTCATGACCAAATAGAGAGCACTAATTCTTATATAATTGTATTTATAATACTTATAATTAATTATAAATAGGAACCGAAAGTTGATAAACAAGCGACATTAATGATAGCGATATTTTCTAATAGCTAATATAAAAACGAAATCCTGAAACTATGAAAACATTAAAAATTGATAAATTCTTTTAGCCATATAATGAAAAATAAGCTCCATAACCCAGGATATTTCGAATTCATCCTATCTTCTTATCAAGAATTGTATTCCGAAAAGAGGAAAATAAAAATACGAAATGAATAAAATACAACAAAATGAAATACTACAAAAATGAGCAACAAAAAATTTATTCAGCTGAAGCTATAAGGTGAAAACGAGGGCAAAAACTACTTTTCTGTCACAACGGGAAAATATTCCAATGAATCTCGAGTACAGATATTTTGGAATCCTGATATTCCCGACTACTTCCCAACTGGGATTGTTTTCAGTAAGTTCCAAGTTTCTTTTAGTCTTTAGACAACCACAAAAAGATTAAGGAGGCCGTGTTCGAGGTCCTATAAGAGGTCTGCTTCCGATTGGTAACACTAGAATCTAGGAAAATGGGAGCGAAATAATAAAGCCTCAACGCAATCGTCTTTGATAAGCAGAAGTTGGACGACAATGGTAACTTTCGATGATCGGGTTATTTATTGTTTTAACTGCTCTATGAACTTTCAATGACTGAAACATCAGAGTGGACTTTAAGGTTACTCAAATTTCACAGAAAATTTAAAAATCAGCGGGTAGAGAAAACTATACCACACAAGGGTGAAGCTTCTTCGGAAGCTTCAAAAAGAAACTGGGCTCAAAAAAAGAAGTTAATTTCACTAGGCTACGTAGGTTTGCAGATAGAAATGAGGTGGTGACGCAGACACTACTTCACCCTTTAAGGCCGTTGTACACGGTACAATTTCTTGTACAAGAACTTGTACAATGCGCAAATTGTATCGTGTACGAGGGGTTCGTACAATTTCTTGTACAAGAAATTAGATCATGCTCTATATTATTGGATGAAACCGTCCAAGATCCACTCAGTAGCTTCTGCGCATGACATGTGACGGTAGTGATGCGTTCTTTTAGTATTCGTAAGGTTGGTGTTCTGTTTGCGAACACTTTTATTCCTGTAAACGGGGAAAAACTTCCATTTTTGTTGTACATATCGTGATATTCTTTGTTGCTTCCATATTATGATATTCTTCGTTGCTTCTATATTGTGATATTCATTGGTCACGTTGGAAGTATTCTATTTCTCAAAAGATGAGTTGGACACACTGGAAAACATTAAACCTCAATGACATTAAGATGACGTTATTGAACCAAAAATAAATATGTGCAACGAGCGAAAACATGCTGTTTGGACGATAAATGATGAGTTTCATGAGCCGATGAAAGAGTGCAAGTAACCAATCGTATAATTTCACTTTATTAATGCTAGGATTAATGGTAGCAAATCATTGTAACCCATGGCAGTATTTTCAAAATACTATCGTCATCGGATATCGCGATTCAGCTGTTGGACAGAAAACGATATCTGCGCATGTTATTGGCGCATAAATTGCATGAAAATCTTTGATCGTGTACGACCGTGAACCAACTTCTTGTACAATATCTTGGTCCAATCTCGCCGTTCAATTTATTGTACAAGTTCTTGTACAAGAAATTGTACCGTGTACAACGGCCTTTAGAAGCAAAATACCTAGCATTTCATGCTGTGCGTAAGTTTTGCAGTCTTTTATATTCCTTCTTCAAGGAAAATGCCCTCTGTGTACGGTAACAAAATGTAATTATGTGAGATGGAAACAATAAAAATCGAGTTTAGAGAAATAGAAAATCTAAGCGCTGCATAAATTCAAATTCGAAAACGTAAGAGAGTGGATCGGTCAGGAATAATTTTGATTCGTCTAGGCTAAGGTCCACCCCCAAGGTTCCAGGGCATTCTCCCCGCGAAGTTTCTAGGTCGCGTGGGGAGAATAAAGACTCCGCTCTCGCCGTCGAGGAACAGAAAGCAAGAGAAAGGTGAGAGGACAGCATCGTGAACAAATTCTGATGTACCTACCTACCCAGATGTGGAAACTGAAATTGCTTCCACAGAAAGAGAAGCAAAAGAATCATTTGTGCCCAATGACTTTACTTTTTTAACACAATCCCCTCTGTCGTCAGTTCCGCATCCATCTCACAATATTCCAACTTAATAAAATCCCGTTCGCCCTCTCCAACCTCCACCTCCTCCAGACAACCATATTTCAAAATACCCGGACCCATCCACGGACGTTAGCATGTACTGGGGGAGGCATTGATGTGCTAGCCCATGGGTAACAATGAATTCAGAATGGTGCTAATTGGAAACGATTAGTCTCCACCTACTCCATAGAAAACAGTGTTTTGTACGGCCTCTTATGGAGACTGCATGGGTATTAAAACATAAATAACAATGAAATTGTACCCAAATTCTATTGCGACAACATCAGTTAATCTTCCTAAGGATATTTAAGGAGAGTATTAACTCATTTTTATTACTCTGGGAGTCATGTCAATTCTACAGGTATCCCTCGACAACAGCGGGGGTTTCGTTCCTGAAAAACCCAGCGGTTGACAAAACCGCGGTTGGTAAACCACAAAGTATACGGCAAATCAGGGGAAAGGTGTCATGTTCCACTAAACTTCAGTTAAGATTTACGTAATATTATTTTTTCTCAACTGATATACACTTATATAATAGAAGTATTCCTTTCCCACTATTAGGTGGTGATCTCGGGTACTGTAGCTGACGTCCACGCAGAAAATGAAAACAGCACAACCGTCATCTGTGCTGAACTTTTGGAACTAAATGCTCTCTATTGATTTGAAATTCGCCTTGAAGGAAGACAGCTTATTGGTGTTACTAATCGGCAACTGGGAAATCCGCGTTCGAATCCTGGTCAAGTCTCATGATTGTTTCAAAGCAAATTTTATTCCTTGGTGTATACATTTTAGCACTCGTGCGCGTATCTACGTACACAATCATTAGCGAAGTTCGTGAATATTAAATAGAAAGCCATTAGATTGGGCAGAACCGCAAATACGCAAGGATAATACCGCGGTTGAGAAAAGTAGTGCCCAAACCGTTGACCGCGTATAGCCAAACCGCGGTTGACGAGGGATATCTGTATTTCTAAAACAGGTTCGAATCTAAACCATTTAAACTTCAAATTTGGCCATTTTTGGCGTGTTTGTGCACTTTCCTCTGTTTCTTTGACGTTTTTAAAATATATTCCGTAATTCATCTTACTACTCCAATTTCTAACGCGAGTAAAACAACTTCATCCGCAAAAGTGTCGCGAGTAGCAAGCCCGTATTTTCATACTTACCAAGATGGCCGCTGGCTTCTCAAACGTGCGGCGATGCCACCTCCAGTACATTCTAACCTCCTCGGACCCACCGACCTGAACATACCTTTACTTCCGCTCTTCCCATTCCCTCTCGACCCTCCATCCCAAGCTCTCCTCAAACCTCTCCATATCCTTCACTCGACGACGACGAAACAGATGTTCTCATTGTATGGCATGTATGGCGTAAACGACGACACCGGTTGTACAACTTCGTTTTTAATAAAATTTGAGGAAATCATGATATGTGTACATTTAAATCATACAATGGGCTCAAAAAGCGATAAAGCATTTCGTACCTTCACGGCAAGTATCATTCATAGATAATATCTGTAAGTTAGGACTACCAAATTCCTACAGAAATCCTACATCAACAACCTCAATGAATTACCAATTAACGAAATATGTAAGTTTACAGCGTTTTACAGCATTCCAACGTGTAAATTAAATATAAACCTGCAATCTAAAACGGCTTAAATTTGCATAAATTAAAAATTAATACGCCTGTATGCTTGATAAAATAAATTTAACAGTAATTATTTTCAGCCGTGAAACTGAAATTAACGATGAATAACAACAGATGTCTTTCAAAAACGTCGAAAATAGCATTTAATTAGGGGCCCGATTAGTATGAGCGTTCTTTCACGACACGACTTTCAATCCGATAAGAAATTATTATAAAATTCAAATAAAGAAAAACACTGAAACACAGGAGTTCGTTAAAATTTAGGTATAGGCAACTACAAATAGAAAAACAATACATTAGTGATAACTATGAGCTTGAGATGCACAAATGTGAAAAGAAATTCGTACCCATTCATTAAAGACGAATTACTTCAAAGAAAATATTGAACTACGGTTTTTAGGCCAAGTACTTTATTTAGTAAGTCATCCTGAGTGAACAAATAGAGGGTTAAGGATTTATATCAATGCGAGTCATTTCTTGAGTCTGAAGGCGCCATATCCTTCGATAAAAGTAAATAATTTATTTATGAGCAGCTTTGATTGGTAAATATCAACATTTCTGGAGGAATACCTACTACTCTCAGCACTGAAAGAAAAAAGTATTTAATGGCTTTCAGAAAAAAATATTTAGACATTAATTTTAGAAAAGTAGGCTATTGCAGGTGCATTTAGCGGCTGAAGAAGAGCTTACTCCCACATATAGTTCGGACAGAAAATCTACAGCCACTCCACCATCAAAATATCTCCACGCAGCAACCGCAATACTATGCCGCAAAAAAGGCCTTGGCAAACATGGAGCCTCATGGAAAACTTTCCAGCCGCGAGGGACAACCAACAACGAATGGAATGAGAACGACCTCTCAATCTAGTTCACCGGAAACCATGGATGAATGAAAAAATCGGATTAAAAAAATGACTGCCTAACTAACGGCTGAAACCCTCTTCAATGGCCTTCTCGCAATTATTTAACGCCAGAAAACACAACCTAAAAAAAGCAAAATACGGCAGTTTTGCTCTCTTGAAGAACCACCCGACCGCACGGGCAGAAGATAGCCAATTTTCGAATGTAAGTCCCGTCCAATCGTGAGCACTCCACTGCTTTTCATTCTCCCTCTCTCCCGCGCCCGCTTTTTATTCAGCCCCCCGCCCTCCATCCATACCTCCCTCCCCACGGTAGACCCCTCTTCTCGATTCCCAAGGCCTATGGCTCATCATCATCCGTGCTCCAACCGCAATACAGACAGACGCACGCACTTCCACTCTTGAGTCCATCAATACGAGCATTGGCTGAGGATCGGGTGGAGAGGCGGAGTACCGGGTAATGCGAAGGAGGGTGAAGAATGAACCTCGCAGAAGGGGGAAGGGAAGCTAATTTGTCGTTTAACGGGAGGGTGGAAGCGGAATAAGACATGGAAGAACTGCTGGTCGCCGTCTTTATACAGCCAACAAGAGCGCTAATGAAATCTCCCAAGTCAGGGACGTAACTGAATGAGTGAGGTAATAATTGGGGAATCCACGAATGATACAGAGCATTTTAGACGATTAGAGTCATTAAAAGCTTACGCTTTATATTTAAATATTGAATATAAACGAATTTGAGGCAAAATGCCTTCCATATGAGGGACCATATAAAGTATCTGTCATATTCTTGGCTTGACCGGCCACCGACTGTCAAACCTATTACATCCGATAAAATTAATGATCGCCTGAAATAAAAATGGCAACGCGATTATTTGCAATGGAATCCAATGAGTATTTGACAGCAGTCATCAATCGCTCACTTGCCAATGCTTATTCTCTAACTCCCACACGGCTCTTATTTCTAATATCCATTCGTATTTGACTTATGACTTCGACTCATTTCGCTACCTTGGAAGATCATCCCACAAATCTTCTGCTAAATTCCTAAAAATCTACTTTTATTCAAAAACATATTCAAGCCGCCTCGTTACTCTTTTCTGCACAGTATTTCACGTAGCTTTGTCAGCTCCGACACGTAACTACTACCTTATTTTAATTCTATCCACTACACATTGAGCATCTGCCTCCAGTGTCAGGGGGTCAAAGACGGCATTGATTCAGCCACGCACAGGAAAAGTAACGGAATTAAATTCCTTTGATTTTCTAGCAAGTACACGCAGGGAGTTGGAAGAATGACAATTCGCAGCATACAAAAAATGACAACATTCCATCTTCTTTCAATCTGTCAGCTTCTAACTCTAGCCTGGTTTCGTCCATAGCAACATTAATTGCATCCACGCGACCGATATCTGGCGGTATCTGTCTATTATTTAAGTGTTTTACCACAACGGAACATTTCATCAATGTTACTGATCTCCATTATCCACCGTTCAGTTTGCCATAGGAAATTCTGCATCTTTCATTTCTCGTTAGTGCCATTAAAAGCTGAAAGTAGCCGTCCAACAAAGATCCGATTGACGAAAGCCGCTGTCCTCTCCTCCCTCTCCCTTACCCCCTCGAACCCTCCTCACTCCCCCGCTGCCACTCCAGCCCTTCTCAAAAAGTCACCCCACTCTTCTCTTCACTTCCCTTACCCCCTCAACCACCCCTCAGACCTCTTCCCCGTTCCAAACCGGGGCTCTTCCAACTTACCCCATCGGCCGCACCAGTAAGCGCGGTTGTCACTCCGGCGGAGAGCGATACCATTTCTTCCTTCCGCCGTATGGAATCTCGCATGAAACGCGAGCCATTTTTGTGAGCATCTGGGAATAGCATTAATTAGCCACTTGAGAAGGGGAGAAAAAATATCTTGAGAGCGGGTGGGCAAAAGGAACGGGGAGAAGGACAAATGCGGAGGTGAGGGAGGATGGGGAGCGCGCGGGAGACGATGGAGAGCGGGTAGTAGGGAATGGGCATTGTGGGAAGAGTGGGAGGGGATGGGGAGGGGGGATTAAGAGAGAGATACAGAGAGGGAGAGAGAGAGAAAGAAAGAAAAAGGGACGAGAAAAAAATACGGGCTTCTCCAAAAAACGCTCCTTCAACGCCCTAACTACCCTACTCATCCAGCATATAATCTCTAACTTCCATTAAAAGTACGACTGGGGAGTGTGAGAGAGAGAGGGAGACATAAGGAGAGGGGAGAGAACGAAAGAAAGGGACTCCGTTTTACAATTCCGTTCAGTCCTTCCCACCCCAAAATCCCTGCTCCGCATTTATAGTTTTTCGGCAAAGTGTTTCATAATGAGAATTCGCCTGGATGATCCTTGTCCTCGTTGATAACCATGATATGGTGGTGGGGCTTGGCGATGTTTCGATGCATAGGCTACGATGCTCGATTCTCATCTGGCATCGCATTGAGTTTTCCAAATCAGAAAGTACGTTCGGCGCAAATGTCAACCCTCACATGATAACAGGTAAGGCGACAACAGTCAGAAACTGATCAGAATTTCAGGCACCATCTTTTCTCATGTACTGTCAAGAAAATTTCACATTTTAAGAATATAAATTACCCTGGATTTTGAATAAAAATATAGTGCCTCTGCTTGGAAGGCAATCTGACCCTTTCCGAATTAACTAAATAATGATCAGATTGAGTTAAAAGTAAATAAAAATATTTTCCTGAATCTTGATTTTTATACATTAAGGCGTTGATAGCCTTGAATTTCTTTCCATGTGCTATGTAGCCATCTTAAAGCAGGTATGATGATGGACTTCCTCTGTTCTCATCACCTTAACAACTTGGCGACCCACAACAGTGAACTTGAGCCAAATACACGTCATTAAGTGATGAGGATTTTAATGAAGTTCATGATATGATTATGCCGCATGGCTACTTTCACCAAGATTTTATTTCATGCGCCCCAAAATAAATGTTTTACTTTGTTGTCGCGCCATGGATTTTTTGCAAGGTTCTCATTATTTTGTTGGCCAAAAATAATAAATTACACTCACTTTCTTGGTGTCTTCTTCACGATCTAACTCACCAGGCTAAAAATTGTACAAATGCATTTCAGCAAAGTTGCATCGATTAAGAGTGGATTTGTACTATACTTTTCAGGATGACGCAAAAACTCAATTTCAACTGGCGAATGTTTTCATCGTTAATTAAAATCTTGTTTTACAAAGGGTGCATGATTTCAATTTCTTAAAGATTAAAACAAATTAAAATAAGCCATAATTTAAGAAGTAACCGTAATACGAAATGAAGGCCGCTCAATTTGAATAGCAGGTGCAACGAAAATTGGAGATTGAGGAGCTACGTTTCAGCAAAAAGATACTTTCTGTTCCAACGATACTGACGGCATCAAGCCTTTCCATCGATCTACGATAATTAATGTAGATATCGATAATATGGAATAATAGGTGGGCTAATTGGCAATTAAACAATATATATCGCAATAAATGTCACAACCGAAATATAGGTAAATGCAGCAAGCTCTTATATGGAAAGGATAATGAGTATTATTTACCATAATCCAACTCATAACAATTTTCACCATTTTGGCACTTTTGTAATCATACTAATTTATAAAAATGTTGTGGTGTCTGTCTGTCTGCCGGTCTATGTTCGCAACGCATCTCCCCAAAAACTTTATTGAATTGAGTGAAATTTTATATGATTTTAGCGTATACACTGGAAGGTGCTATAGGCTATATAAAAAAAAGGCTCAGGGCCCGGGTTCGATTTCTGGCGCCAATTGTGTATTTACTTTGGTTTAAATTGACTTTTTCAATTTATGGTAGCGCAAGATTTTTTTCTTTCGCTCAGTAAAATAACTAAATATTAAACGTTTTCTTTCATTCTTCCTGTATTTAATGGGAAAATTTTAAACTTTCTAATTCTCTTAGCCGATTCACACTTTTTCCTGGAGGTTTCTGGACAATGTGTAATTTACTGTTTGATTTTATTTATAATATAATTTATTTAATTTATTGAAATTTACTGTATTTTTGTTCTTTTCCGAGCGTTGTTAAGACCTTTGCTATTGTCGTCTCCGAAAAGAAAACTTCGTTGATGCTTTAACACATCATCATAGAGGGATGCCGTAAACGGCATTTTGCTTTTCGCGAGGACATAGGAAGGTAGGTACTGAAGGCATTGTAGGCTATTTGCGAAGCAAGGTCAGCCATATTTTTCCGCACAAAGATACGTGTTGACTGCTAGCGCTACTCACGGATTTAGAAAGTGTGCATTCGGTTAAAGTTAGGAGTATTTAAATGAATGCTTCGGCGGTGTTCAAACTGTGAATTTTTTTTATTTCTTTACGGGTTTGTGCATTTGAACCGACATGGGACATGAAGAGAAGAGATGGAACGCTTTCGAAATCGTCGTCGATGGAGATAGCTTGAGATTTGAAATACTTTAACAAAAAAAAGGGATAAAATTCAAATCCCAATGGAGCATATTGTCTCATTACGTATCCATGGGATGTTCATTGATTTCATTGCAATGATGCTAAAAGATTTCGTCCAAAAGCGATGCCGTAAACTGCATCGTTCTTTTCATGAAGATATTGAAAGGTACTAAAATAGGTATTACAGCTAATTCTTGAATCTAGATAGGCCACTTCATTCGGAAAAATCATACGGGCTTACTTTTCGCGCTACTCCCAGATCAAATATGTTTGCATTCAGTAAAACTAAAAGTATTAAAATAAGAGTTTCTGCGGGATTCAAAAGGCGAATATTTTATGGATTTATACCGTATTCCGAAGTGGAACAATTTCAATATTGTTGTCTTTTGAGACCCAAGAACGTGATAAGAAACTTAAATGAAGTCTAATCAAAAATGAGAGTAGCAAGATGAAAAAAAAATGTAATATAGTTATGCGTCAAACATACAGTAGAAGGAGTGAATATACGCAACCGAGCGACAAGTACCCGGTTTAAGTAGACTAAATCTGTACTGGGTTAAAAGAATAGAATTTGGAATGCAATGCATGAATACGCATCTATGGGAAGGAATCCATTGACGCCACTGTCATGAAGTTGGAGTATTGAGAAACACACAACATACATAAAAGGACAGAGAAAACATTTTTTGCCGAAAAGGTGGGTCGTACCATTCCCAAAAACCCGAATCTGGCCTCATTGTCAACAATAGACAGACATTCGTATGCACCTCCCCCTCTAATCTCCTTTATTTCTTCTGGCCTGAGAGTTTCTAAATAACATTCTTATTTTTTAAATGGTCAGGTACGAGTCCATGCAGTAATTATATGTTTACATTGATTTAAATTAGATATATTTATGTTCCGATACTGACTTGAGCCATAACTAACTCCATAACAGAAGTTTGTTTTCGCCCCTTCATGAAAAATGTTTAAATTTCTAAATACAATCTGTACTTATTATATTTCTCCCTCCCGTTGAATTTCAACGGGCACCTTCAGCTAGTAAGTTATATGTTACTTGATTGTGACTACTGTGTAATACCCCCGATACTCGGTCCTCACTAGCAATGAGACGGAAGATCAGCGTTTCATGTTCACTTCATGAATGTTAAATGAAACTAATATTTTGATGGCATTAAAGAAAACGCACCAATATTTTATACTCGTGTCTGCATAACACTGTTACTGCTTATTCTCTAGACCTGATGGGGGTAAGTCCTTTTTACAGATTAGTTCGTGGCTACAGTGATAATGATAACTGATTCACATAATCGCATGATAAGGAATAAAATTCTATCTTCAGACTTGAAGCTCAACGAGCACAATCTATGGGGTGGAAATAGTCATGTGAATTTTTACTTTCTCGAAACGTAATACTGGTAGATAATACAAAAGAAAATGTTGTTTTCACATTAAGTTTTTCCTTCGGTTTTTTACGGAAATGCACAAGTTTGTCTTCTGAAAAAGCATTAAATACGGATACAATATTGCGGATTATGTCTTCGTTTACACGAATGAATTACTTCATAATGCCAGATTGATGCATATATCCTGCTTCTGGTAGTGCAATTCAGAGCCAAGGGTGAAAATGACCATAATTTATACATAAATTCCATCAGATCGTTTTCAGAAAAATAGATGACCGATATGAATGAAATTCTGACCAGTACCATAATCAGAGCTGATAATTAACTCTAACTAATATTTATCGATACATTTTTTTAGCAATACAAACAAGACCTGAGAGTAAGATAGAATTATGATGAATTTCATTTTAATTGACGTGGTGTATGCAGCAATCAAATTTTGAAAAGCAAAAAAAAAATCTGTAAAAAAATAACAGCAAATACATTACGAAAACAATATTTCCACACACCACGGTATTACTTTGAGGGATTTTTTTCAATAATAACCATACAAGTAGCTAAATTACGGGATTATTCTATCTATCACATATATGCACATATTTTATTTCTTTAAACTATTACTTTTCAGAGTGATAAAATCCATGGTCAACAGCATTTTGGTTAACATACATCCCCGCGAATTATGGCACCAAACTATTTGTTATTTTTATGGATCTGAGACATATACTTTAGGGAAAGATCACGAGAAAAGATTGGAAGATTAGGAAATGAGGGTGTAGAGGAGAATGGAAGAAGTACGGTGGAGGCCAAGAAGAACGAATGAAGATGTGTCGAGCACGGTCGTGGAGGAAAGAAGATTGTCGGCAGAAATTAGGAGAAAGCAGAGTAGGCAGATCAAACAGGTGCTAATAGAAAATGTAGGGCTGAGGGTTGCTATCGAATGTTGTCTAAATGAGGTTGAAGAAGAAAGGAATTATGGTTAGTATGAAGAGGAATAGGAAATACGCTGATTTGAAGAATGAAATAACGTTGGGCAAAGGAACTCTAGTCAGTCTAAAAGAAGCAAAAGATGACCCACGAATGGGAGGGTTTTTATAATTAACATGTTATATTGTCGGTGCAAATAGTAGCAATAACCATAAATAAATAGCCAGAGAAATACAAACAAATAAACAAAAGCTCCAATGACTTCAAAAGATTGATAACCAATATCAGAGGACAGAGGATAAAATTCCAACCATGGTACACTGTGATACTTTGCTAAAAAATGCAGATCGATCTGCATTGAAATAATAGTTTAATATAATGCAGTTTATCTTTCATTTTGTTAATGGTGAACGTTAACCAAAAGTTAACCGCCCATATGTGATCACTCACTCAGTGATTCAACCCGAAGGTTGGTTTTGATAGGTGAGAGTAGAGCTCACCCCGTACTAAGCCAATGGCGTGTGAAATTCACACATTCAGGGTAGGGGGGGCAGTTCCTTTCTCTGGGCCACCTACTATTTCCCACGAAGTTGAGACACTCAGAAAATCGAATCGCGAGGATTTTAGATGGGGGTGTCCAGATTCATATGTGATATGGATTATTAATTCTGATTTTTTGCATATTGCCATCTTTCGAATGGACAGTCATTCCTTCATTGTCCTCCGACCCACACACATATATAAGCACAGATGAGTATCATATTCAGCCGCATACACTATTCTTTACTATTATTAAAATTTCTACCACATAAAACAAGCTTTTTATTAAGATTTTCTTCCTCCTTTCCAGTTAAAACGCGAAAGAGAGCGAAATTCTCTCCGCTGAGAATGCGGAAGCAGGATGCAGACGTGAGCGGTGCCACGAAAAAATAAACACGAATCTCAAAGAAAAGGTGTGGTACGGATTGATACCCGAGCTGGATTGAGGCAGTCTTGCACGTCGCGTTTGCGTAAAGGACGCAGCTTCCAACTACTAAGGGGAGGCTGGGATCTGCGGGAGAGACGCAGCAGGCGAGGGAAAAAAACTCCTTTATAAGTCCTTTCATTAACCGCTGAGGAAGCAAGGGTGCGGCAAAGCGGAAGCCGAAACGAGTCGGGGTAGGCTCGAGAGAGATAGAGAGAAAGAAAGAGAGGGCGAACAGAAAGAAGAAATGTGGGGTGGGTGAAAGAAAAGAGGAAAGAAAACGTGAGATTTTGAGAGGCGGAAAGGAGACTGAGCTTCGGGGTTAGGTGGTTTTGGGTTAACTACCCCCAATTAACGAGAAATTACCTCTACCGAATGTGGCACATCCTTTATATCCTCCCCAACATCACTCCTCTCGCGTCACTCAGCGTCTTTTCCTTCACGCTCTGCCTCTCCCCCACCTCCTTCGTCAAGCTCCTCTTCCCCGCGTTAAAGGAGGAGCATAGAGAGGTTCCCAACGGGAAGTCGTGGAATTGACGATTTCTCGATTGAAAAGGAGACATTGAAACGTTAAGTGGCAATCGAGAGAGACACCGCAGAGTGGAAAGAGAGGGAGAGAGAAAAGAAAAAAATAATGTTGTTGAAGACTGCTTTCGAGGGATGATGGTAAAAAAAATATCAAGTCTTAGCAGCCTATTATGTTGATCTGCAAGTTTCTTCAGCGAGCATTATTCCCGAGCGTTTGGCTCAGGCATAGTCCATATCAATCACATCCACCGGGTATGCCGATACAGGGCCGTTCATAAGTTACGTAACGTTGAAGGGGGGAGGGGTGGGGCGAACATCAACCATGCACTATCGACATGGAGGGGGACCAGCTTTTTGTTACGATGGAATAAAAATAAATGAAAAAAGTCATTCTTTGTTCAAATAATAATAATTATTATAAGTGTATTAATTTGTGGATAAATAAAAATGAATAGGGAGCATACAAAAAATTTCTTTTTCATGCTTCACAAGAATGAAAGGATTCATAGGCAGTGCCACGTGATTAATAAAGGGTGTTATTCGACAATATTATGGAGTGCAATAAGGTTAGAGGGGGGGGGATAGATAAAAGTAGAAAATTAAAGTTAAGAAATAAATGGATGGTCCCTAATAGCTATGAAAATCATTTCCGTCATTCTGTATTCTAGCGTACATACAGATTTCTTCATCCGTTTTTATAAGGCATGACTGCACCAAGCTAAAAACAACTTATACCAGAAATAAAATCAAATACTTATCTATTATAAATGCAAAAAAAAGATATTTCAAGTATTTAGCATTAGTGTTAAAAACGGATGGATCCTCTGAATTAGATAGAGAATCGTATGTGTCAAAGCAGAAGGATAGTTTATATATTGAACCCATTATTATGGAGCGTTAACATTATTAAACGTACAAAATCAAATATGCGTAAACCTAAAATAGATAGGATAATGCTTTATGAAGCTGAAAGTCTAAATGAGAGACAAATATATATGCTACGAAATATGCAGAAATGAGCTTTAGTGGAGATCTGTAAGTAACTCAGGAATTGAGAAAACTATAAATGCTGTGGCAAGATAAATTATAAAAGTAAATATGGATACAATACTGACTTAAAAGAAAAGAAGATGCGATGTTTTGGGGAAGTTCATAGGAGTATGACATAAGACAATGAGAGTTAAGGGAATCCCAAAAGCCGCCCTTAAGTGGTTACCATGCGTAAGAAGAAGAGGAAGACGAAGGAGCCTTAGCTGGATGCAATGAGGAAAATATGGCTAGGAGGGTGTTATATGGGAAATCTGTATCGAATAGATACAGATGGAGAATGAAGATTGATTGTTGGACTTGCGGTGTCTATGTGAAGGACTTAACGGTCTGGAATGATAGACTTGAGTGAATAGGTGAGAAAAACTTGTAAAGAGGTGAGGAAAACTTGTTTGAAAACTTGTCAACAAGTTACAAACTTGTCGTCCAATCCATGTAAAAAAGAATACAATATTTGACAAATTGTCAACAATGTTGAGATTACAAAATCATAGCCAACCTTATAACCGATCATATGGGAACCGCGACGCCTGTTAACACTTCTTGCCTCTAGCCGATCATGCGATTCGGTGGGGTAAAAACTATGGAAAATAAGTAGTAGACGGGAGTTCTGGGCTGGTGATCATCATGCCGTTCCAATCCACCCTAGAAAGAAAATATAAACCGCAATGGATATATATATAGTGTTCCTGAAATAGTTTTGTTATAACGTAATACGTTACAGTACACCGAGTACACTAAGTTACAAGTGAGGTCGAGGCAATAAAAACAAAAAAATCAAATATCGTGCAATTTTCTAAATGTAGCACCATCAGAAAAATATTTGGCAAAAGTTTATGCAGGCAAATTCTATGAATTTTTATAAATAATTCTCGGGTTTCCAGCCGAGTAAGATTTTGTGTTGCTGACGTTTCGACGGAATACTCCTCCATCGTCCTCAGAGCAATAAAGCTTGCAGGGCATTCCGCCCGCGCTTATATAGCCGTCTCATCCGGGGGGCATTGTTGTCTCCTTTTTTCCGTTATTTTTCGAATTAACGGTTTCCATTCTCTGCTGATTATGTACCCAGAATCTCGATTTAATGTGTTACCTTCCAGCCTGATTTCTACGGCCTCTTTAAGGAGACGATCCCAATACCCATTTGCTTTGGACACCAAGCGAGCCTCATCGAAGGAGATGATGTAATCTTCCGATAAGCTATGTTCAGCCAAGGCAGATTTTTCCGGATGGAACAACCTAATACACCTCCTGTGCTCTTTTATTCGGGTCTCTATCGTGCGCCCTGTCTCTCCGATGTATATTTTCACACTGACGTGGGATACGGTAAACTCCAGGTGTTTTGAGTCCCAACTCGTCCTTGAATCGCACTAAATCGCCACGTAGTTTTTCCGGTGGTTTAAGAATGGTTTCGATGTTCCATTTCGCTAGGATCCTAGAGATTTTTCCGGCAACGGTTGAAACATATGGCAGACAAGCTCTCGCAGTGGGTTTTTTCTCTTTGGGAGACATTTCAGAAACCCGAGAATTATTTATAAATATCATTCGCCGAGAAAGGACAAAATCATATAAGTATAAATTCTATGAATGTTTGGAACATGTCTCAAACTGTGGCAGAGATTATGATTACCACATAGATTTAACGCAAAATGCAAAGAAACTTGCATCGCGAAAGTAAAGGTGCTCGCAAGATGATTTTTCCCGCCTAAAATTGCTTGCGAAATAACAGAATTTCCGTGGATGAAAAAAACGATTCACTTCGACCTGAACTCGAAACGGAGCGGCATATAATATATTATATGCCGCTCCGTTTAGCGTCCAAAAGAACATCGTGCAAAGAAATGCTGCCTACATATACCTTTCCCCTATACTCACGTGCCCTTTTCCTTCTTGTTTCGTCTATTTGTAGGTGCGAAACGTCCATTCGTGTCTATGGAAATATTTTATTCAGCAAATAACTGCATTGCAATTCGCTACAAAGTGATATCAGTATTTAATTCGCCATAGTTTTTGTCCGTTCGTATCGGACTCCGTCCGCTCTACCTGCGAGAGATATTTTATTATGTAATTTCGAGATGCTACTATTCTGAGATTCTAAATAGGAAATGAGGTCGTTTACCATATTTTTTATTGCCGAATATGATAAGTTTGTAAAATAAAAAGACCCGTATTTTTCCTTTTTTTTATCCGTCAACTATTTCTCGAGTTATAGGTGGCGAAAAACTGATGTTTTTAACCCTTTCGGAAAAGTGGGCGTGGTGCAACCTCTGACGTATATCGACTTCGTCCAATCACAACTGAGCCCGCGAAGCTACTTTGCCTTATCGCAATGGGGGGGACACAGCTGACTCTGCCAATAGGAGCAGTTACGACAGCATCTGTGCGAGCAGACCTTCCGAGAACCTCCCTCCACTCCCTCCTTTCCCATAAGGGCAGTCAAGGACGGGAGGAAAATGACGTCAATGTTATCACAGCACCTTTTTCGGTGGGCGTCATCTTTTGCTTATTTTAATTTTTGATTTATGAGAGAATGGTTGTGGTTAGATGATTAATTTTTTCACTAAATTTCTTTTTCCGTTTCCATCTAACAATTTCGGTTCCGAGTAAACGCCCCGATTATCAGAACCTTAAGGTTCTGATAAAATTTGTGGGTTTAGTTACTACTGGGCTTTGAGCTATCAACAAGGAGAATATTGTGGTGGCCTATTTGTTGCCGATGAGTCGGAGTTAGCGGTTCGCATTTGATGGCAGATTAAGTGCCCGATTTCTTGCTATTGAGGCGATTCATACATTGTGGCATATAAAGTATTGTTAGAGCTCACCTAGAGGGTCCGTCTAGGGTCAATCATTAAGAAATCTTAGCAAAGGCGTTTATTCTAGAGATGCACATGCGCAATAGTTTCTTCTCTTGATAATCTTGAGAAGATCTTGATACAAGGGGAACAGCGGAGGTGTTAATGATAAGTATTTGTAACTTCAATTTTCTTTGTTTCCTGCACTTGTTGTCATCATTGGTCATCAATCCTCAAATAGGTTTGACACAGCTCTCCACTGAGTTCTTCCATCGGATAATCTCTTCATATTACGTATTTATTCTATTTCACATCCTCCATCACTTGTTCCATATATCTCACATGAGGCCTTCATTTGCCATTCTTCCCGTCACCACATTTGATGGCAGGAGAAAAGGTCGAAGATGCAGGTTTGACTCCACAGCAAGAAGTAAAGAGTTCTATGTTGGAGTGCACTGATAAGTTTCTTGTAGAGCTAAAAACTAGACCAACCTCAATGGAATATGTTTACAAACAGTTTGCTGCTGTTCATCCGATAAATCTTATAAAAGCAAGTGATGACCAACTCTCCCTTCTAGTTTAGCAACTAACAAAAACATTTGATGGTTTTGAGAAGGAAGAAATGGTGCCAGAAATCATGAGGTTTCGAAGGCATCTATAGGCTTCTGGGATTTCTTAAGATGATGCAATGTCGTGGTCCGATATTAATATGCTGCTGTTCATTATCGAAAAGGAATTTCAAGAGTCGTTAGCAAATATTTGTGAAGCCCTAAAACTATTTTTGACTGTATGTGAGTCTGTCTATTCATGTGAAAGTTAAGTTTTTCTAAACTTAATCAAAAGCTATCTTCGCTCAGCAATGAGCCAATCCCACCAGACAGGCCTAGCCTTAATATTGATAGAGAACGCTGTTGCTAAGTGAATAAATTTTGATAATATAATAAATCAGTTTGCAGAGATAAAAGCTCATAAGAAAAAAATTTAATTCTTACTTCTATGATTTTTAAATATTTAACTTTTGGGTTTTATTTCTATTGAAAATAAAATAATGCTGTGAAATAACAACTCTTCATGTCATACCTATTAAATACAATTGCCGATGTAATAGCATGCTTACATAAATTTCCTCCGGCCATAAGCCGGTATTGGTGCTTACGTCAAAGTTATTAACAGAGTGTTAGAATGCATTTAACCTACTATTCTGTGAATGCTGAGATACATGACATCATCCATTGATAAATAGTTGATTCTGGGTCTACTGGAATACAAGAAAAAGGCATCTTCCTATTATACTTGCATAGACTATGTCAATGTTATAAATTCCAAATAGGCCCCATATCGAATACCACCCCAGGCCCCAAACCATGTTGATACGCCTCTGCCTCCAAGTAAGACTTTGAAATGGCTGTCAGTAATTATATCTTCTTTATTTATTGAAGTATGAACACTCCTTTCATTTTTGCATAACTCAACTCCAGAAACTTATTGCACAGGTATGGAATAGCATCTTAGTCAATTTCAAGCGCCTTCACATATTTCTTTACAGCTCCAGCTTTATGTGAAGTAGTGGCATAATTTCATTTTCACACTTAAGCAACGGCACATGATGGATGTTTTACTTCCTGGCTGCATTTCATTTGTGATTGACATTGGACATTGGACATGAGTGGTGACATCGGTCTCCTGGACCGATATGGACTGTGGGATTTATTTGGAAGGTTAAATGAGTGATAGTAAATAGTTTACTATAATTATCTTTAAATAAAATTATACCTTCAGTCTGTGAGACCGGGCATCACCACTCTAGGGTTAATGTAGTGGTGTGTGCTTCCTAATTCTGCTGTCCTACTTGCAGATGAAGTAGCAGTACTATATGCACTTTGCCTGCATTTCAATCAGAATAGTGAATACATTTCGATCACCACAGATACATAAATTGTAGGTGCAAAAGAGTATTATTTTCAAGAAGATGCAACATGGTTTTGTATCTTTTTCAGGTGAGCAAAATATCCAATCATTTCTGAAATGAATCAATAAACAGTCACCAAATCGTTTTACTATTGGAATTTATAGTTAAAATTCCGGTCCCCAATTTGAGTTAATAGATACTTTTCATTCCAGTTCAAAGTGTGCATTCCTGAGTCAATGAACACTTAACATCCATAATAAAACATCTAGATCATACATATATGGGTATAAATCAGAGTTCTCAAATATCAACCTCATGTGATCATTCAGTTCAATAAATTAACCTTGCAAATTAATAAAATTATGAATTTACACAAATACAGGTATATGTAATAATTGTTACAAAGGTATGTGCACAGGCTCACTATAAAGTATATGTAGTAGGTTTCCTGGACAAATGCAACCAGTTTTCCCTCCTCAGTCCTCCTCCTGGGAGACTTGGTGGGTAATTAAACATTTATTTCACATGAAATACAGTTTAACATAACATAAGAGAAAAGTTCAAATCAACATGGATTCTGCCCATATTGAAGTGGAGAGCACAGTCTATATGAGGTTTTAAATTCTGCACCAGCACTTAATAGGCACTTCAGGCCAGGAGCAAAGATACAAGAATGGGAAAGTAGGAAAGGTGGCCACCACAGATATGCAGTCTTACATATGATTTTACCCCTCTGTTGCTATTGTTCGTTCATTGTCTCCTTGCTACATTACATTTTGATGTTGTTAACACGTTGCTATTTGAAAACCAATATCCCTTATTGCCAAAGGTCGGATTCACACATTCAATGTCTGAGTTCAATCAAGGTTGTTAGCAGAGGAGGATGGCTATTTATTAAATGCTTATTATACAAAAACGAGTGATTTAAAAACCTTTTATCACAAATCACCTGATATGGTAAATATAGATAGGTACTGAAAAATGAAAGTACAGCAAAGCAATGTCGAAAATATTTCTATGCATGCAAAAATAGTAAAAATAAATATTTCATTGGAGATCCAGCCAGGGTACTTTTACATTAAGCAAAGCTGTTTTCACAGAAGATGAACAAACTTTTTGGTGTAGCATGAAGAATAATGAAAAACAATAAAAACTGTTGACATTTTTCCATGAAAAATAAAATTTTGTTGAAATCTCCAAAACCTGATGTGATAGATCACAATGGTTTCAGGCATAAAGTATGCATGTGACACTACATTAGAAAAGGAACACATCATGTCAGGTATCTGCTGCTTGTTTATCATTGTAGGCAATCAATTGGGTTAGGGGTTTCAAGGGTAAGGGCACCAAAACTGTTCCTATACTAGCAAATTCTACTAGACAGCATAATATCAAACATATGCATAAGTTGCAGGAGGTGTATTCATGCAGAAATAAGAGTGCACTTGATCACATCTCATGAGATGGATTACAAAGAGCACCCTTAAGTAAAATTGCACCCAAAAACTGATCAATAACTGGTAAATATCTGATGAATAGTTAATCAGTTTTTTGAAGTGCTTACCAGTTACTGGAGAAGGAATTCATCAGTTACTTGTGAGAAAACAATTCCTTCACCAGTAACTGGAGAGAAAATACACAAGTTACTGGTGAAAATTCACCAAAACTGATCACCTATCACCAAAATTGAAAAAAAATGAAGGTATACCTTCAACATACCTCACTATAGTGAGTTTATGTTGCATATGTATATACTTAAGGATATCACCAGTTTTAATTATCATACTTGCAGATTGTACCAACTACCTACACATATGCCTATCAATCTTTGCTAAGCAAGCTGACACATTTTTCAACTAAGGGGAAGAGGTTTGGAGTCCATATATATACAGCTGCTGGCTGGAATTAGTGCATTTATGATAATTAACTTTACTAAGAGATTGCAACTGAGGTATTTTGCACCATTAAAACATTTCCCCAGTAGCCATTTTGTGGCTAAAAATAAGCATGACCATTATGAATATACATAACTTATATTCTTTCAACTATAAGAATCAGAGTTTCCCCATGACACTGAGAACCTATGTGTGGTAAAGCAGAAGGGAGAGACTGAAACTGTGCTGCTAAATATGGAAACAACTCTGCAAGTTGATACATTTTTTATTTTGATCTGATGTTTCAAAAATTTTGGTTTCACCTCATAGGAAATTACCTACTTATAATTGTAAAAAATAGCTGAAATGGAGCGGAAGCTTCAATGATCGAGCATCTCTTTAGTCTTGTATTCCATTAGTATTTGGAACTCATACCTATGTACTACCTTAATACCTACATATTAAATACAGTGTATCCAATATGTATTGGAAACACACAGCTTAATACATATTACATCGAGTGTGTCCTATTTTTCTTCCAGAAACAAAATGCTTTTATTATTTACTGTTTCAAATATTGTGGGATACAGTTGTTAGCATATCTTATTAAAATTAAGAGATCTATGAAAACCATTGCAATGATGATAAGTTAGACAACAGGTGGCTTTTAAGTGAAGAGACTATAATATATTCTTGTCAATAACCGGCAAGCAAGCTGACATGTAATGTATGGGCAGATGCTTAAAACTGGAGGTGTGAATACTAAGTTCGGTAGCAAGTAGGGTGATTTTAACAGAAGGAAAAAACTGGGGATGAGTTACATCTATAGCTCCTAAAAGTTTAGCAGTTACTGAAAGAACTGCACAAGAGATTGACGCAAGATGAAGAGTGACTGATAGATTTCTAGTCACTGGAGGGTGTTACCAGTTGCTGATGAAAATTGACCAGTAACTGATGGATTTCACCAGTTGCTGGAGTGAGATGGTAAGTACTGAGCAAAAGCTGACCAATAAGTAATGGACCTCACCAGTCATGGAGGAGTGTTCGCCACCCTGTTAAAAGTTTTCCCCCCTGGAACCACCTGGGAACCTTGATGCTCCAGGGGGAACCACCCTGGAATGTTGATGTTCCAGGGGGAACCACCCAGGAAACTTAATGTTCCAAGGGGAATCAACCACAAAACTTAATGTTCCAGGGGGAACATCTCAGGAACCAGTGTGTTCCAGGGAGAACAGTGAGGGGAACCTGCATGCTCCAAGGGGAGCATGCAAGTTCCCCTCACCCTTGCATAAAACCTGGCTCCAAGGAACCATTGCATTTAATTCCTGAAAAAAAGGGAGAAAATTTGTGTTCCTGATACATTGGAACCTTCATGTACCTGGTAGGTCATATGGAAGAACATTGAAATTTTAATCCATTTTTAAGTTCACCAGAAGAAATATTTGGAAACCAATTATTTTATAATTAGCTTACTGGTGAAAACTAACCAGCAACTAATGGATTTCACCACTTGCGGGAGTATGATTTTCAGTCATTTGCAAAATCTGACCAATAACTGATGGACTTTACCAGTTTTAAAGAGTGTTCACCAGTTACTGGTGAAAATTGACCAATAACTGAAATTTTACGAAATAGACTGATCTCACCAGTTACTGGTGAAATTTAACCTGTGAATGATGGATTTCACGAGTACTTTTCTTAAGGCCAACATCAATTCTGTACACATTTTCTTCAAGAAGCATTTCCATATTGTCAATTACAACTTAGAGTTACCAAATGTGAGAGCCTTGAGTTAATATTACAGAGAAGAGCTGTTCATGCTGCCAACTCAAATGTGCAAAAAGCGTGAGCAGATTTCTTGGACATTTTTTGCACACACTTCTGCAAACTTCACCTTCAATTTCACAATGCTCAGCATGCTTCAGAGTTAGAGATCCTAAATGATTGTAATTATCAACAACAACTGACTTTCATCTAGGAAAATCAGACTTTTTTTTTGTTTACTTTTATATAGACACCCTGGTGAAAATAAACCGTGACAGACAGTGTGACAGAAGCGTGAACACAGTGTGCTTAGAATGTGACAAGAGTGTGATTACAGTGTGCATACACCGTGAGAAAAGCGTAAATTGGGACTCAAAAGCGTGCAGAAAGCGTGATAGACACTGTGACTAATACCCATGTACAGGGTGCTGCACATTGTGGTCACACTGTCCATCACGCTTTGAAGGGAGCACAGTGTGCGTACACTGTGACTAATAGCCTTGTACAGAGTGCAGCACATTGTGGTCACACTGTCCATCACGCTTTGAAGGGAGCACACTGTGCGCACAGTGTACATACACTGTGACTAATACACTTGCACAGTGTGATACACATTGTTGTCACACTGTCTGTCACGGTTTATTTTCACCAGGGCACATGCTTGAACTATGTTGGCTGCATGTTATAAAATGTTTGACTACTGAAAGTGTTTTCAGAACATGCTCAAATTGTGATTTGGTGATATTTTCCTTGGCATATTTTAAATTCTCTGAAGATATGATCAGCATATTTTGTGTTATTACGGTATAGATACCAGCATGCTCCAAAAGAACGAGAGACTTTAAAGAGAAACGATCTCTACGATCTCTACTATTCCACATTTCTCTCAAGACAAGCAACGGTTATGATAAAAAGTTTTACTCACCATTTTGATTTATTGCAGATATATCTCATTCAGTAAAGTTGTTTCTGCAAACGCCGAATACAATTGATGATATTGCAAGTCTCTCGGAGGCTTCATGACATTGCATTCGAATATGGCTCCTGATGCAAGATGGTAGCGATCGTGTTTTTTTTGCCCGCGAATGCAACTACAGCAACAGGTGATGCCAGCTGGTGTTATCGATATAATTTTTAAAAATTGCACGATCCAAGTATTTTTAGCTACAGTATTTCAAAATGTCGTGTTTAAAATTATTTTGACTATGCTTCTCTTTTCGAAATCGGGCAAGCGGAAGCAAAACTACTTAATTTACAATCGTGTATGCTACCCTGCGGCGGACAACAATCACAATCGTATTAAAAATACTCAGAAGCAGCTACGATTTTTTTACGGTTGATCCTGATGATACGATCTATGCAGTATGTAAACTGTGCTCCAAGCGTAATTCGCGCGGCCCGTCAAAATCAAGTGGTTTGAGATTTGCATACGTCTCTCCGTTATTTGGCACGTTATGATTCTTTTGTCTGCTTTTATGGGTTGTAAGATGTTTCGCTCGAAATCAATCGTTGCACGTAAAAAATCGTAGCTGTTCATATTCCTCATGTACACTGGTTCTTTGGTTATTTTTAAATACCTAATGCGCCAACTATAATAAGGAGATCTTGGTTGATGGAAACGAATTACTAGAGAAAAGCAAACCTTAAAACAGGATATATTTTTTATGGAGATCCCAAAGCTCTACACGATTTGATAAATAATTTCCACGAAACCTCAATCAAACTTATATAATGTTAAGGCTTTTACTCGGAACCAAAATCGTCATTTTGTATACGAAATTGTTAGATGGAAATGAAAAATGAATTTTAAAATTAATCTTCTAACCAGAGCCATTCACCCATAAATCACTAATAAAAATAAGCAAAATGTGACGCCCACTGAACGACCTGTGTTAGGTATTTCTATGTCATCCATCTTCCATCCTTGACTGTGTTTAGGAAAAACAGGAGGGGAGGAGAGGTCTGCCTGAAGAGATTCTGTCGCAACCACTTCCACTGGCAGTCAGCTGTGTGTGTCCCATCCTGATGTGGGGAAGGAGCTTCGCGGTCTCAGTTGTGACTGTGCGAAGTGAATTATGTACTAGTCCTTTACACACACCGAAGGGATAAAAGCATCAGTTTTTCACCTCTTATAACTCTAGAACTAGTTGGCAGTTCAAAGAACAGAAAAATATGGGTCTTTTTATTTTACAAACTCAACCAGATTCAGTAATTAATAAAATATGGCAAACAACCCCATATTCATTCCCAGGGACCTTCATTAGAACCTTAAAATATTCATTAACTTGCTGAGTTGATTTTATGTTTAGCAGCATTGTTTCAGTTTCTTGTATAATTGTCCATAGGTTCTCAGCAATAGCTACTTATTCAAGAAAACTCTTCTTGATCTCACTTAGCATTGAAAGAATATCTATCAATTATGTACCTATATACATATCTGTTGAAATTCTATGTAGCTATTAAGGCATTATAAATAAGTACCCCAGTTTGCGGACAAGACTCAGTTGATATTTATCATCAAGAGCGTTCACTTAATACAACCTTTTCACTGTAGAGTCGACAATACAAGTGTTTGAACAAGTCCAGCTCCGAAGAGCACAGAAAAACAAAAAAAAAACAATATTCACATTGAGACAAGGTACAGGCACTACGATTATGAGAAATTTTATGGTACACTAAGTATGAGAAATTGCCTCTATCTCAACACCCCTCCTCAATTTCTACATGCTTAGAAATTAGTACAACTGCCCCATTTGGCTATTTGTTTTGGAGGTAAACCCTGTGGGACAAACCCTCCTCCATGAATAAGGGAAAACCCTTTGATTAAAAGGGAGAAAACCTTATCCAGCAGCTGTCTCATGATAAAGCTAAAAGTTTATGAACACAATCATTCAATGAGATTTCATTTTTATACAGAACAAAACAACAACAAAAAAAATAGCTTTACTGATGATATTCACACATACCAATATTAATTCTATGCTTAGAGAAAAGTTCATAAGGTAGACCTTTGGTCATTACATCAGCCTTTTGCTCACCAGTACTAAGATAGGATACAGAAATTATTTTCTTTTGGCATAAATCTTTAACAAAATTATATTTAATGTCAACGTGCTTTAACCTTTTAACATCCCAATTTTTAAGAGCTGAAATACAGGATTGATTATCTTCATATACAGGAATAGAATCATCAACAGAAATACCTAACTCTTTTAAAATCTGTCAAGCCCAAAGTAATTCTGACACAGCAGTCGCTAAAGCTACATATTCTGCTTCCATATAGTATAGAGCTAGTGTGCTCTGTTTTCTTGTCCTCCATGCTATTAGATCACCAAACATTTCAATTACAAATTCTGAAACAGATTTTTCTTCCAGATTCATTTGCAAAATCAGCATCAACATACAAAGCCAATGGAATGTTAGATAGTCCCCTAAACTCAAGTCCCCAATTAAGTGTCCCTTGAATGTATCTGAAAATTCTTTCTACACACATCCAGTGTCTCTCTGTAGCACAAGATTGAAATTGACTAAACAAGTTTACTGCCATACAGAAATCAGGTCTAGTAGACATACAAGAATACATGAAGCTACCCATGGCACTGCTATAAGGTTCATTTGTATGAGGTCGATCACAAGTGCCCAAATAAGGTTTCACAGCTAAAGGAGTATCTACTGGTTTTGAAGTATCCCTTCTAAATTTGGTTAATAATTTTTGACAAATAATGTTCTGGGTCAAGAGCATTCCATCCTCAACCCTTCTAATCTTAATTCCCAGAAAATAAGAAATATTACCCAGATATCTCACTTTAAAGATAGATAATTTCCCTTTAGCATCCAACAACAAACTTTCAGTCACTGGAAATAAGAACACCATCAACATTCAACAAATAAATAACACTAGAGTTACTTCTTACATTTACACTTCATCTTCACTGGACATCAGTGTCGCGCATAACAAAATTATATTTTAACACCAAATTCTGTCAGCAAGGCAGTTTGAAGCCAAGTGATTTCACAGTTTCGTCAAATTTACTATTCCATTCCATGGGAGCTTGCTTCAAACTGTATAGTGTTTTCCGTAGTTCACAATCCTTACCAGAGCCAACAGATAACCCTGCAGGTGGCCACATTCACAATTGTCTTCCTCTGTCATCTTTACAATTATCAACAAATTGACCAATTCTACAATGCAACATTTATATGAGCAGGCCTTATTCTGACTCATGTGCCCCTCCTGACACCTTGAACTACTATCTCTGCTTCGACTTTCCCTCCTGAAACTGTTACCATTGAAACTTAAGTCTGGTTGACTAGCCCTACTTCCAGCACAAACAAATGCCATTTCTAAAATTCCACGGCAAGGGGTGTCATCATGCTCAATACAACCATTGTCATGACCAAACCAAGTCCAGCAGCCAGCAAAGTTCAAATTGCACTGAAAGGAGGTTATGAGAAAGCTCACAAACAATCAATGTTTCAAAAATCAAACCTCATCTCTGAGAACATCCATCATCAGGATAATCATAGAAAAAAAAATATAAAAAAAAAATTCTTTCCTGTGAACTCAAGAACACTAATATAGGATTTCGCCAAATCTTCCATTGCTCTGAGGACGATGGAGGAGCATTCCATCGAATCGTCAACAACAACAAAAATAACTTACTTGTCTTTAAACCCGATATTCATTTATCACAACTTTTACCTCGTTTGCCTCCTTTGCTTAATATAGACAACCTGTCAAAGAAAAATTATACAATAGGCGTGCGTTGGTAAGATTTAGATCATCCTAATATCCATTACAGCGAAAAGAAATTAGAGTGGGTGCCGACCCGGAGGGGTCAAACTCCTAAATATGAGTGGTCAACTCAACTATTTTCGTGCGTACGTACTTTTGTTAACCAGTGGGAACTTCCCGGGTGGCCAGCCCTTACACACTAGTAAATTCTAGGTGACCTGGTTCAAACAACGTGAATTTTCTTTAACCAGTGGGAACTTCCCGGGTGACCAGCCCTTACACACTAGTAAACACTAGGTGACCTGGTTCATACAACGTGTCTACGTGGTAACATCGGATTGATCAGGTCCGAACGAAATACCAGTTCAACACTTGTTTTTCCTTCCTTTTTCTTTTGAAACAATTTCACCATTAAAGGTCTTCTTTTGACCACACGTAGCATAAAAAAAAACAGACAAATAAACCGAGTCACACACTCACCTGGTAACCGGCACTCTTCAAACAGAAGTCTCACAAAATAAAGTAGTACAGCAAGAAGATACTAATCAACTGTAATTAGCCGAGCTCACCTGGGCCCATAACCTGTTGAAATTCTATGTAGCTATTAAGGCATTATAAATAAGTACCCCAGTTTGCGGACAAGACTCAGTTGATATTTATCATCAAGAGCGTTCACTTAATACAACCTTTTCACTGTAGAGTCGACAATACAAGTGTTTGAACAAGTCCAGCTCCGAAGAGCACAGAAAAACAAAAAAAAAACAATATTCACATTGAGACAAGGTCACGCCCCGGCATCTCCCTATCCCACTCGCACTTTCTCTGCTGCCCCTTATTGTCCGCTTAGTTCCTGCTTTCGGTCGTTGGCGCCACTTGTTCATTCGCCCGTCATTTACCTTGTGCCAGCACACAAAGTAAGCGTTTTACGGTGTTTCACTGCGGCAAAGCACATTTTTGTGAAACTGTTCCTGCGAATAAGATCTGGTTTTCTTTTCTCAAAGACATCATTAAGTGTTTTAGAGTTTGGAAACCAGACTGTATTGGTAGAACATTATGGTCGGTAGGAGATACATCACATCGGGTTGTACCATGTGGAGGAAGGATGCCCTCCTTCTTCCATGGTTGTACCTCTGAGTATAATTCGAATACCGAAAAGGTGCATTGCTTTGTGGTCCTGAGGGAAGAAAGCCGCCGCGGTGAGTGGCAGAAGTGCATTCTTCGCGATAGTTTCTTAGTGAAGCATCCACAAGTTGAGTATGAGAAGCACTTTTTAGAGACGGATATACTTCGCGAGAAGGTACTCACCGACAATGAAGTAAACGTCATAGGCGTGGTAGGATTATAGGTGACTTTTTATAGCATTTTTAGTTATTATCTTAATTTACCTATGAATTGAATTCCCTAGGTGGCCAATTATTTTCACTTTCACTGTAAATGATATTTCCATTTCATAGACCAATTCAACCCACGTGTGAGCCATGCGTCTGTGCAATTACGTTCTCAGTATCATTTGTGGTAATTACTGCTATCAACGTTGCTCCTATTTATGTTCTATTGGTGTCGATTAGAACAATTCAATTTTATTATTTCTCAATGATGTTTTTGAAGAGCAAGTTTCTCATCGAACACACGATAATTGATTAATGAAATTCCCTCGGGTTTGGCACCGGGTGTGGCTTTTCATTGCCGATGTTTGGATGAGCGTGTTACTCATCGAAAAGTCGGCCATGAAAAGTTAGACCCGGTGCCAAACCCGAGAAGAGGCATGTACTAAAAGATGAGACAGCTACAGAAACATGTGCTTAAAAAAGTGGAAGAATTTTGTTGCTTAGAGATAAAGATGGTTGTATGCTCAATAGTAAGATATTGCACGGAGAAAAAAAATCATTCGCCTTGACCGGGACTCGAATCCGGACCCCCTGGTTTCCGGATTCAAGTCCCGGTCACTGCGAATGATTTTTTCTCTGTGGAATATTTTACTATTGAGCAGTTTCAGCGGGTAACGCAGTTAAAGTTTTCACGGCCAGTTCGGAAATTTGACTATGGTGTATGCTATTTATTTCTCCCTTTCGTTTTGAAATGCATCTCTTGCGCTAATTATGGAAACTTTGAATATATTTTCTTCTTGCCTGGGATGATGTATCTAACGTTCATTCTTTCAGTATAAAAAGCCAAAAGAGGAACCAGGGACTGTTCCTAGGCTGTTTACTCAATGCCCCAAGTACTTGAGAATGCCGCTGAAGAAGAGAAATTCCCTTAAGAATAAGACACAAACCCCTGCCAAAATAGTAGCTCCTAATGAGAATGGAGAAAACGAAGAGCAAAATGCAGAGATGGACTTTGACCAACCTTATACTGGTCTATTTGATAAATTTTTGCGACACTGAGTCCATTGCTTATCCCTCTTATTGGGTAAGGGCAAGCATTCCGGGGTTTGAGGACTCAACAGAATTCAGCAGCCTGAGGCAGGGAGAGAGGGTCGTGCCAGTTATGTTGAAGCAGGTGGCCACAGATGAATCTATGGCTGTAAATTTATTTGTGCTAAAATCAATCAATCAGGCACGACATTCAAAAATCCAATAATTGAGCACGACACGTGGGATTTCTATGTTGCTGTGGAGCATGATTATGCTCTTCCAGAAATTTTGGGTTGTATACCACATTATCCCACATAGCATATACGTAAGCAGATGTTTAGTGTACCGTGCAGACTTCTCCAACCCAGTAGGATATTCCCTCATCCCGATTGCAAGGCTGGGAGGATGTATTTGAAAAATATGGCAAATGCTGTCATGCTTAAGTTTCCTAAGTATAAACTTTCTGTTTGGGAATGGGATTTGGCCAATTCAGGATTGGCGTCACCCAGTGATTCGAAGGTGAGAGTGGGAATGTATAATTTTACCTATGGTGTAATTTCTGGGATTCTATGGTAGAATTAATATGTCCCTGAAAATTACGTCGTGCCAGGAGAGCTGCAAAAGTTGCATTAGGCGGCCGTATTTACGTTGAAGAGAGACATCAATTTGTAGGATATTGAAAAATATCCTTAGAAAGCTTTTGGAGTCTCTTTCCATGGTGTTTCTGGTAAAATACGTTAGCTAATCCCCAATAAGCAAGCGCTTACAGCAATCCTTACAGGTTACGGTTTTTCATGAAGCAATATTTCTCCTTTGTGGGAAAAAAATACCTAAGAGACGAATTTACCGTATTAAATGTCATTCTATTGAAAAACAAATTGTATTCTATGCACTAGCATAGCTATTTTAAGTCCTGTATAGTCATTGTTTTCACCCTCGCGCTTTCATGCTCAAACGAACCAAATTGAAACGCTATTATCTGGACACGCATTTGCATAATTTTTCGGGCCTATACGATGCAATTTTAATGAGTAATAGTTAAAGTATCTACTCGCGTCCTGGTGCAATGGTCACATTACCCGGGTAACCTTACTCATCAATTTTTTTTTAAAGTTTCAGGCTTCACTTTACGGAACTCACTTCCAGGAAAGACTTTAAATTAGTACGCTCCAAACTACTTTATTAATAAATACAATGGTAATGAAATAGAGTGGAACGTATCAAAATGTAGTTTCTTTCCATCAAATTCTTCTTGAAAGAAAGGCATCCAAATTAGAAGACAAAGGAATGCTTCCATACAAGATACCTATTTTAGCGGTCTTCGAGGGGGAGAATTATTTTATTGTATCAAACATACTTCCCTTATATGTATACCCCTTCACAATCATTAATTTTCAACAAAATGCCAATGCAGGAGTTTATTCTTTTCTTATACTTGACTTTTTTTCTTTTTAAAAGTTTCCTTTACCAATTTTCTCCTCATGGAAATACGTTTTCTTTTTGCTTCAATTCTCACTGATTATTATACTTCTTAAGCAACAAAATTCTTCCACTTTTTTAAGCACATGTTTCTGTAGCTGTCTCATCTTTTAGTACATGCCTCTTCTCGGGTTTGGCACCGGGTCTAACTTTTCATGGCCGACTTTTCGATGAGTAACACGCTCATCCAAACATCGGCAATGAAAAGCCACACCCGGTGCCAAACCCGAGGGAATTTCATTAATCAATTATCGTGTGTTCGATGAGAAACTTGCTCTTCAAAAACATCATTGAGAAATAATAAAATTGAATTGTTCTAATCGACACCAATAGAACATAAATAGGAGCAACGTTGATAGCAGTAATTACCACAAATGATACTGAGAACGTAATTGCACAGACGCATGGCTCACACGTGGGTTGAATTGGTCTATGAAATGGAAATATCATTTACAGTGAAAGTGAAAATAATTGGCCACCTAGGGAATTCAATTCATAGGTAAATTAAGATAATAACTAAAAATGCTATAAAAAGTCACCTATAATCCTACCACGCCTATGACGTATACTTCATTGTCGGTGAGTACCTTCTCGCGAAGTATATCCGTCTCTAAAAAGTGCTTCTCATACTCAACTAGTGGATGCTTCACTAACATCTACATCTACATCTACATAATACCCTGCAAGCCACCACAAGGGTGTGTGGCAGGGGGTGATTGCTCACCAAACATGCACTACATATCATGCATAAATAAGGAATAGTATTAATATAGTAGTCAGAACTACACTATTTAAAAAGATAGAAATTGCAAAGAAAACATGCAAAAACATTCTGTTAGTGGGGTTAGCTTTAAGTACTCATACCAACATGCAGCTACCAATGCTATTCATTGCTACTCTCCGATAGGACATATTTACCGTTATTCGTATCTCTTATTGTGCGAGGGAAAAAGGACATTTTGAATCGGTCAGTTCGGCAATCAATTTCTCTAACTTTATGATTATGGTCCAGTCTGCCATAGTAAGTTGGGGTTCGTAAAATATTTTTAACATCATCACTGAAAATATTGCCTTGGAATTTGTGGAACAGATTAAGTCTAAATTTCAACCTGCGATCTGACAATGATTCCCATTTCAATTCATTTAATAGACTGGTTACGCTAATATAATTATCGTATCGTCCCTTTACAAATCTTGCCGATCTTCGCTGCACACGTTCAAGTTCATTACTTAGACCGATTTCGTAGGGATCCCATACACTGGCAGCATATTCCAAATGAGGTCTAACAAGGGAAAAGTAGCTGATTTCTCGTACATGATCGTCACATTTACCCAATACTCTTTTAATGAAACCCAGTTTGCGATTCGCTTGACCCATTATTTCACGAATGTGTTTACCCCAGGAAAGATCATTTGTCAGTCTTATTCCAAGATATTTAATGGATTCCACGTTTGTTAATTCATTATTACTTATTTTGTAAGTGGTAGGAGGAGAGCTATTCTTTTTCCAAAAATTCATTACAAGACATTTCTTAAAGTTTAATTCTAACTGCCATGTATCACACCAAGTTTCAATTGCTTGTAGGTCAATATTTAAATATTCTTTATCGTTCGGGCATAGAATTTCCCTATACACTACTGCGTCATCGGCAAATAGACGAAGCTTACTTTTTACCACCTTTTGGATATCATTAATATACAAAAGGAATAGGAGTGGACCTATCACACTACCTTGTGGGACACCCGAAGTGACTTTAATTTCCGGTGAGGAAACACCGTCCAAAACAACCCTTTGAACCCGATCATGCAGAAAATAATTAATCCATGATATAATGTTACTGTCTAACCCATAAGATTTTAACTTCAAAATTAGTTTGCTGTGAGAAACCTTGTCAAAAGCCTTCTTGAAGTCGAGAAATATAGCATCCACTGGAATATTATTTTCGCCAGAAACTAAAATATCGTGGGAAAAGAGAGCAAGTTGGGTTTCACACGATCTGCTCTTTCGGAAGCCATGCTGGACATTGGACAATAAATTCTGGCTATCTAGGTGTCCCATGACTGAACTGACAATTATATGTTCTAGGGCCTTGCATGAAATGGATGTGAGGGATATAGGTCTGTAGTTAGATGGCTGCTCCCTATCGCCACTTTTAAAAATGGGTGTTACATCGGCTGCTTTCCAGTCCATCGGTACGACGTGTTCGGTCAGGGATTTATTAAATACTATTTCAAGGTAGGGGGAAATTTCGGATGCTAACTCTCTATATACGCGGGAGGGAATTTGATCAGGGCCAGGAGATTTGTTGGGGCTTATATCTTTAAGTAAGTTTTCAATACCATTACAGGAAATGTCAATTGGTTGCATCAACCGCTGAAAGAGGTCAGGTGACACGACAGTTGAATCCCCGGAAGGTGGGTTAAAAACGGTTTGGAAGAAGGAATTTAGCAAGTTAACTTTGTCGAGTGTGTTTGTGGTCATTTCACCTCTATCATTTTTAAGTGAATGGACGGCAGACTTATGGCCTTGCACTTCCCTTACGTACGACCAGAAGACTTTTGGATTTTCTTTCAATTGTTCCCCAAGTGTTTTTCTTTTGAATTCTGCAAATGCATTACTAATGGCTGACTTTGCAGTGGATTTTGAAATTTTATAATTTTCAATAATTACATTACGCTCATCAGTGGGCATATGTGTACTAATTTTTTTCATTTTAGCATGACATATTCGCTGCCGTCTCAGGGATTTTCTCACTTCGGCATTGTACCACCGAGGTTCAGTGCTTTCTTTTTTGAATTTTCTAGGGATAAATCTGTTGATCCCAGAGCGCATGATATTAATGAACGACTTCCATGAATCGTTGGTACATACCTTTATGGAAGACTTTTTGAAATCCGATAAGGAATCTCTTAAATAAATTTTAAAGTTAGCAAAGTCTGCTCTTTTAAAAATGTAAATCTTTCTTTTTTGTTTAAAATTTTTATCTAAAGATAGCGAGAGTTTTGCAGTTACAACTCTGTGGTCACTGATTCCATCAACCGTGTCAATCATTGTCACATGTTGTGGGATATTGGTTGCCAGTAAATCAAGAGTGTTGTCCCCTCTATTAGGTGCTGTAGCTAATTGTGTCAGGGAGTTATTGGAGAAAACATCTAATAGAGTCTCACAGATGTCTTTGTCCCTTCCTCCAGCTTTGAAGCAGTATGTTCTCCAGTCTATTGATGGTGCATTGAAATCTCCACCTATTATTATATTACGTTCGCTGTTGCGGGACGTTATAGTATTTATCTGGTTTCCCAGTTCTAATAATGACTCAACATCAGTGTTTGGGGGCCTATAGAAGGCGCAGACAGATATATATCTGGATTTAGGGCATGTTAATGAACACCAAACACATTCTAAGGGGTTGTCGGGAAATATTACTGCTTTGCTAATGATTGAGTTCTTGACTGTAATGAAAACACCACCACCTGCTCTGTTCTGTCTATCTTTTCTATATATTTTAAAAGATTTGGGGAATATTTCTGAGTCAGGAATGTCATCCGTCAGCCAACTTTCAGTTCCTATAATTACATCTGCATCAGTAGTATGAATAAGGTGATGGAACTCAGGTATCTTGTTTTTAAGACTTCGGCAATTAACTACCGCAACGGAAATATTTTCACCTCGACTATTATTAAGGCTACAAGGGAGAGCTGTAGTCATGTCTGAAGTATTTTGAGGTTCAATTCTGCTTTCATGTAAGTTAGCCGATAAAGCGACTGGCAACGAGAAGTTATTTACCCCACTACATGACCTACTCTCTACCCTACCATCTACCCTAAAAAAGGCCTGCAATGATCTAATACCCTATCCGCCACGCGTTTGGCGGCGTCCGGAGTGTAATGGACTCCAGAGCGGTTTAAAGGGTGTCTACACGACCGAAGCGACGGCTGAAGGTCAACGAAGGAGGCTCCAATGTCCTTACAGAAACGGCGTAGCCTCTGATTTATGTCTACCACTCGACGCCAAATCAGAGGTCCACGATCGATCCTCGGGACCAGACTACAAATCGAAAGCGCCAGTTCAACGCCCGCGACTTCACTTACCCGCTTCACCTCAGAGTTCAATTCCTTAAAGGAATGCAGAATCTCCTCGGGTCTGCGGTCGGTGGCATCGTTGACGCCTACGTGGGCCACGACCTGCAGCCTAGAGCACTTCGTGCCCGCAACCGCCGCTCCCATCGCCTTCGTCACCTGAGGAATACCGCCACTGGGGATGCACCAAGACGTTAAGCCCTGGCTAACACCCTCGCGGTCTGCCCTTCTCCGCAAAGGAGCCATCACACGCCGAACGTTACTACTCCCTATCACTAGCATCCCCCCCTTCCTACTCTGACGGCTTCTCCTCGGTAGAGCTCTCGGAGTAGCGACGGGGCCGGCTGCAGGAATCTCGGCGACATCCATAGGAAGCGCCTGAAACCTATTTGAGACGGGGAGAGGAGTTGCCTCTGCAAACTCCGCTCCGCGCCGCAGCCTTACACCTCCGCTACTCAGAGTAACTACCCTCCACTCATCGGGCTTAGGGGCTGGCGCTACCTCTTCACTGAGCGGTGTAGTGACGGTTGGATCCTCACTAATGAGTCCACCTGAAACTCCAGCACTCTCGGAGACAGACACCCTCCCTTCTACCTTCGACCGGAGCTCCGACACGATTCTCTCCAACTCGGCGATACGGGCCCTTAAAGCCGCGCATTCGCCTGAATTATCGAGCGAATGTCGATTGCCAGGAATACTAAGAAACTATCGCGAAGAATGCACTCTTGCCACTCACCGCGGCGGCTTTCTTCCCTCAGGACCACAAAGCAATGCACCTTTTCGGTATTCGAATTATACTCAGAGGTACAACCATGGAAGAAGGAGGGCATCCTTCCTCCACATGGTACAACCCGATGTGATGTATCTCCTACCGACCATAATGTTCTACCAATACAGTCTGGTTTCCAAACTCTAAAACACTTAATGATGTCTTTGAGAAAAGAAAACCAGATCTTATTCGCAGGAACAGTTTCACAAAAATGTGCTTTGCCGCAGTGAAACACCGTAAAACGCTTACTTTGTGTGCTGGCACAAGGTAAATGACGGGCGAATGAACAAGTGGCGCCAACGACCGAAAGCAGGAACTAAGCGGACAATAAGGGGACGTGCGACGAGCCCATGTTGCCGGGGGCTGGACAAGGTACAGGCACTACGATTATGAGAAATTTTATGGTACACTAAGTATGAGAAATTGCCTCTATCTCAACAATATCAGTCAAACTTATTTTTATCCTTGAAATGATTTTAGAGGACCCATATAAGGGGGTAAATCCTCACCGTATTAGTCTTTTGAAATTAGTTCTCGCAAGTGAGATGGTACCAGTGAGCAGAGTCTGCTGCCCATCGCTGTGTACCTTGGGAAGGAATGCTGAAATATTCTCAGCACATCCTACAGGACATAGCCCAGACATATCACATGTGTTAGAAGTATTCTCATTAGAATATTCCACAAATATTTTGAGGATATGCTCGGAATATTTTACCCATATCCTACAAACTCAACCAGATTCAGTAATTAATAAAATATGGCATATGAATGTTCCCAGTATAATATGCCAGGAATATTATCATGAGAATATTCCAGGAATATGCTAAGGATATTCTTGTGCTGTATGGGCATGACCATGGAAATGAGGGTAATTTTGGGATCTAGTAGCCCTCCTTTACCCTCATCTTATGTGATTTTCAATGATAGAACTAATCTTTGAACCTATTTTAGAAATAGAGCGGGCGAATTTTTTCCACGAGTTGCAATGAAATTTGCAGACCTTATGCACCTCCTGAGCTTAGACAGCCTTTGACAAAAAACTTACCATTTACATTATTTTGAACCTATAGGTTCATATATGTTGTATGTACTATGTATACATGTTCAAGCAAGTTTTTTAGAATATCTAAACTCTTCTACGGATTCTTATCCCAAGTGGTTCCCTACTCAATTTTTGTCTTCTGATCATCATATTACCCGTCTCTCCCATAATAATGGTAATATTTAAAATAGACATTATTACTGTATAATCCCTAGTAGCAATTGATATCTATACAATATCCATAGTGTTACCAATATCCAAAAAGCATTACATCTAAGTGTAATATTGTGTGGATATTGTTTGGATGTTGATGTACTACTGCTTTTTTGATAACCCATTACATCTAAAAGTAATATTATGTGAATATTGTATGGATGTTCATGTATGACTGCCTTTTGTATATTGAATGGTTATTTTGGTTATCAGGATGCAAATATACTATTATTGCACATGTAATGCTGTACTTAATGTTTCTAAGTATACTATAGTATAATACTTTACAATGATGGTGAAATACATTTTTAAGTTTGTGAACAAAAAACATGTAGGAGTAAAAATCAATGTTAGACGAGTTATCTTTGAGGAAATTCATTACAATAAAACAGTAGAGCAGCACTGTGTAATTTTCCGCAGTTGTTTTATTTCACCTCAATCACATTTTGATGTTCCTTATATCATTATCTAGAGACTGCTATATGCAGTAGCCTTTAAGTAATGACAAAAGGTAGGTACGTTGGAACTGTTTGAGGTGAAATAAAACAAGTTGTGAAAATTGCAAAGTGCTGCTCTACTGATTTCTAGCAAGTAGGAGGGTAATATTAAAATATTCTTTAGAGAAAAATATGAAGCAGGGGAAGGTATCCCCTTTTTATTTAATATCCAAGTTGGATATTGTATGGATGGCATTTGGTGGCAACTTCGGATATTGCATGGATATCTATACAAGATTAGCGGATGAAAATAAGATATTGTTTGGGCATTATAGTTGGATATAATGGATATTGTGGGGATATCAATTGCTACTAGGGATGTGGTACATAATGGTGAAGATACAATTTTGTTAGGAAAATAGATTTTCATGTTCCAGTATTTTAGCGAAGGTGCAGTAGGATGTTTACCAAAAAGTGTGTGAGGACAAATGAAGGAAAAAATTGTTATAAATCGAATCTGCGACAAATGCAATGGTATTGTAAATTATGTAGAATCATTTGTACAAAAAATGAATTCATTAAGGGTATTAATGAAATTTATAAATGATATACAATAAGAAGTCTTTGGATATATATGTATGCCTTAGTGTTGTTTTCAAGTTTATCCTGTAATTGCCATTAGATGAACTATAAACCAGTAAATGAATTGGAAAAGAAAATTCACTTTGTACATTCCACACTAGTTTTATTTACTTCAGTAGAAGTAAATAAAATGCTAGTATAGAATGTGGACTTCGGTAGAAGTAAATAAAACTCCAAAAATGGAATTTAAAAAGTGAATTTTCTTTTCCAATCTCGTGGTTCCACAAAGTGAAGCCTCAAACGATAAATAATATACGAATATTTGACATTTAGCTAAATACAAATACAATATGTAGTGAGAGCCAAAAATGATTACAGATGTTAGAAATTAATGCCAGAGCTTCACACTCAAGAATACATCAGAAGGTAAAAGGGTCGGTACAAAAGCTAAATTAATAACTCGTTTGAATTGAGAGGCTGGGGGCAGTACATTGAAAATTTTTAATTTGAGTATCTATATGTTAAAGATTTTGGTTAAGCTACACTGGAGTACATACAACCAGATTCTCTTTTTCCCTGGTGAGGTCGAGATGAATACTGACACCAGTCTGAAACAAACCTAGGTTTCCTTCGGCTACACACACACTAAGATAAATATACTGACTGAAAAGGTGCAGCTTATTAAAGAGGGTATTGTAATGCTCCCTTGTGTTCGAGTTGAAATTATCCTGACAGCTCTTCTTAGCAGGAAAATAAGTTCTTTGAGGTTCAGGCATGACTCCACTATTCAATACTGAAGGTCATATAACAAAAAAAAAATGCAAAAATATGGCATAGATGGTCTCTGGGTAGGAGAATCTTTAACTTATACGGCATGTATACCACTTCGGAAAGTTTTGCATGAGTGGAATAAACTTGGGACAGCATTTTATTTTGGAGTGGCTTTCAAATCCAAGTATTTCTAAACTATCTTCATAGTTCGTTATTGGGTTTAGGGAAAATATACTGGCTGGGGATCAATCATTATCTAATTTGACCACTTTACTTTCAAGGAAGAAAAAAATTTTCAAGCTGCACAAATGTTGACATTGGAAACAGTATTTGCTATCACCAAATCTCTCAAACTGAATGAAAGTAGTGCTATAATCATACAGCTATGAGATGCATGGAACAATGAAGGATAGGTCATTTATTGTAATTAGAAACAGCAAAGGACCTAGGACAGAACTGCAAGGGATACCATGATCAAGATTGAGAGGCAAGCCAATATTCAGATTCTGTATGTAGTCCAGAAGATCTTTTTCACCAAGCACTTTACAATTTACTCAATGACATTATTAATGGCAGTGTTCATATGAAGCATTGGGTGGCTTATTATGTACAGGTAGAGATTACAAGATTTATCCTTGCAGCAACAGGATTCTTAGTAAACCAATTCCGCATTGTGATCACCATAATGCCCCTAAAAGCAGATTCCTATATATTATCCAAAACCTACCTTTGAATCAGGAAAGCTTTTTTTGGAAAGGCAGCTTTTCCCCCAACTGTTACGGGCATCCCTCTAGAGGGACTATATAAAGTCTATTTGGTAGAACTTGTGCATGCTGCAGTATTTCAATATACCAATTGAGTTTGCCATCACATTCACCAAGCCTCAGGTGGCATCCCACATGCCTGCTCAAATGGCTCATTGAGAAAATGCTTTTTCCACCCTGACTGGCCTCTTTAACACTTTCGCTGCTGTGAACGTACCTAGTATGATCGCACGGTAGGCTGCTGTGAACGTACCTTTTTGTTCTCACTGTAGCGCTTTCACTTTTCCGCCCCATGTGATAAGTAGGTTTCTGGAGAGTGAGCCGCAGCGAAAGGGTTAACTGTCGCCACTACTTTTTTGATACTTGTAGATGTATGAATTCATTCTCTAACCTAGGTCAGGGAGACCTTAATCGATCACCAGCTATGGTGGCGATAGGGTGAAGTCTTCATCTATGTACTACTCCAGGGGTCACGAGTTCAAGTCCTGCCTGGGTCTGATTTTCACCTCCCAGGGCATGACTGTGTTGTATTTTTATTGGTTAAAGATCTCAATGTATTAGGCTGTTTTTGGGTCCATGAAAAATAAATATATAACCATTTATTGGGAAGTGCCCTCTCATCACACTGCACAATGCCACAAGCACACACATGCAATACTATTTAATGAAGAAACATTTTCCATGATTTTTGTCACTAACACTAATGCTCAAAAGCTAAAATGTTTTTTATCCATGCACATGATCAGATATGTAAAAAAAATCTACATTCACCAGTTCTCAGTATTTTCCTCATCCACAGAAATCCTCACCAAACCTGTTTCGTGATAATATATATAAACAAATTTTAACTGCCATGTCACCCAGCACTTCTGCTGTTACCTCTCATTTTGGACAGAATATAATCCTCTGCTATCTTCATTGCTCCAATTCACCTGAGATTTACCATGCACATTGAGATGCCAAAAACGAGCCTACAACAGCTAATCTCAGACCTCAGCGGCGTTGGAAGTGGGGGGCAGGGGGGGGGCAAAGGCCCCCCCCCATAATTTTTCCCGGGCCCTTGAGAAATGAGTAGTCTTCATTAATAAAAATTAAATTTCACTTGTTTCCAGCTTGCTTTTTTCCTTCTGACACATATTCTACCACCTTCATATTCTCTTTTAGCAAAATTCTAGTCTCTACCCCTTCCTATCCATAGAAAAATGTGGGCCCTTTTCTTAAGAGCCAGGCCCTTTTCAAGATTGGCCCCTCCCAGCGAAAATAGTTCCGCGCCCCTGGACAACCTTAACTTCTCCAAGAATTAAGATTCCCTACAAACCATTCTGTAAAAAGGTACTAAGTAAATTAACCTAAATATCCAAGCTGATTAGTTCCATCAGCAGATTCTCACAATGTTACTTCACTTGCAATACAACATTCACTTTTTGAGTTCTCCAACACATCTACTCCACTTTCTCAACTCTTCTTTCAAACCTCCTCCTCTTGCCTACATTAGCATACTTCAGCTTACCTGTAAATGGCCCAGCTGCTCCAAAATTGTGAAATGGGATGTTTTCTACACTAAAGAAATATGGTTACTTCTTTATCAAGGCATAGGAATACATATACAAGAAGCATATGATCTTATTTTTTAACTGTCTGCTGGATTATTTTATTAGGTTTTACTCTCTTTTTCCATATCAAATTCTTTCATTTTTATCAAATCACATATGCCATGAAATTTCCCACTTTAATTTTTTCATTTATTGATTTTTCATAATATTTATAATATATGAAGAGGTTCTACATATATGTACACACACAGTCCAGACATAGTTTTCTGAATATATATGCATACTCGTGTATTGCTTGAGACCAACTTTTTGGACATAAAACTATAGATCAATATAAGGGAATTATTCAAGGTGGATACCTACACTAAAACTTTAAGATGCTACCAGTGGTACGGCATTTCATGGTGGTAACATTGTTTAGCAAACATATAATATTTACAGAGTGTTTCCTAGAATACTTGAGAGTAAAATTTGCACTACAGTCAACATAAAGAGAGTATATCAATGATTTATCAGAAGTAGGCATGTAGCCAAAAATTTGCCTCGGGGGGGCTAAGACTAGAGTGCGTAACTTGAAACAAATCAGCCCTCCCCTTTGGTGACGATATGTTACAAATTTCTTCCCTTAATTTTCAGTGCTTGGTATTTACTTTAAATTGCCCATTCCTATCTCTTCACACATGTAAAGTTCACTGCTTACCTTGTTATGAAGCAGTTAATTTGACAGGCTACAGAATTGCCCAGGCATACATACGTATTAGGTAGATTGAAGAGAACATTTATTAACCACACACATGAATCAAACTAGTGATCACGTTCCAAGACACCTAACACTTGAGTTATACACAGTGTAATCTGCATAATCATTCCCAGTTAAAATCAGAACAACAAAATTATTGGGAAAAATTTGTTGGGGCTGAAGCCCCAGAAGCTGCCCCCCCCCTCCCCTCGTGTACGTGCCCGATCAGAAGTAATGGAATAATTTCATACAGCCATTCATTTATCCAGTGTTGCGATAATTGACAACATGAAATTTCTACATGTCAAACTATACACAAGACTTGAACAAGAAAATTTTCAAACTTGACTTGCAGAAATCAGGAGATGAATTACACAAGAATGTGTATGCACAGTATGCGCTTGAAAAAATTAATGATCAAGCATTTAACGATCCACAATATTTATTACCAACTCTGAATATTTTGAATTAATAGTCTCTCTTTAGTTTTTACTGCAACATAAATAAAAGTTAACAGCTGATATACACTGAATTGAGTATGGCTTATGGCAAGAGTATCACTTTAATAAATAATTATTTTCTCCTCAGTTGGTCCATGGCGAAGAGCATACAGAGTTTTGCAAGTGGTCATTCCCAACATATGGCCATATCGAGTTGATTTTACCATGACTGTCATCCCAGTTGCATGACTGGCAGAACTCAATGCTCCATAAAAGACTGTTATACAAACTCATGACTTACGTGGGAATTTATAACTATGAAAATGAAATAAATCTTATAAGATCTAGTGCTTTCCCGGCGAATAGTATGCAGAAATGTTTCTCGGGCTTGACACTGGTTAATAGGCTCCATTACTGCCAACGTTTCAAAGAGCGACTCGCTCTTCATCATCAGGGCTTCTGAGTGCCAAAAGATATATGTATATATAACCGCAATAATAAAATTCGGCACTCAGAAGCCCTGATGATGAAGAGCGAGTCGCTCTTTGAAATGTTGGCAGTAATGGAGCCTATTAACCGGTGTCAAGCCCGAGAAACATTTCTGCGAAATAAATCTTGTTACATGCACATGCAGTTACAGACAACTTCCTCCTCTGTTATCATAATGTCACAGGATATATTTAATCGATGTTGCAAAGATTGTTGTACTGGTTGCATAACTAACAGACTGGCTAATGGCATCAAATTCCTGACAAAATTTCATTGTTCTTTTATGAAGTGTGATTTTGAGCATTTACCACCAGATTGTTACAGAAACTCAATAGTCCATCTTTGTCTGAACTAGTCAGTGTATTACATAGTAATAGGGGTGCATATAAATTCATTACGTTATAATGAGTTATGTTGCGTTAAAACGTTATAATGAGTTACGTTAAAACAGGCAAAGTTGTGACTTTAATAAGCACTGATTGTAATGGACTTCTACTGAATGCCCTTTTAAATTCAATTTTAATAAAATAAATTAATTTTTTTAGACAACAGTTATTTGAACAGAGTTTCAGGCCTTACTTGGTGGAAATTCTTCATGCTATAAAGAAAAAAATGAAAATAAATACAGAATTGCATTCTGGGGAGAGCAATTTCATTTCGGAAGATGTCTACAGTTTGCAAGAAACTTGATTATTTATATTTATCAGGTGGCCAGATGATGACATTGGACGTCGAAACCCAGGTCGTTCATTAAATAAATTTGTAAGTCTAAAAGCTCCTAAACTACAAAGTGAAGTCTTCATTTCAATCATGAATAGGTTTCATAAAGTTATGCCTAAAACCACCAGTTATATCCCTAAAGATGCTTGTTCCTATCCAAAATTTGTTAATTTGTGGGATCATATGTTCACAGATAGAAAACTTTAAGGTTTTGACAAAGGATATAAATTAGCACCCTTTAAGCATCCCAAAGTAAATCCATGATTAACATGGTGGCAGATTGCAAGACAGCAATGAACGGAGATTCAGCGGAGAGGCATCAACTGGCTGCGATGTAATTTCCTCTTACTGATCTACTGCAACCTGAGTTCCTTCCATGTCCTCATTTGAGTGATTCAGGACTTGAAGATTGGTGAGGTATCTGGCATTGTTTTCACTAAAGCTGACAAAGGGAATAGTATTGTAGTTCTGAATAAGGACAATGCCAAGAAGTGTATGACTTTTCTAAATAATGACAGTTTCAGTGAACTTACGAAAGACACTACATTTAAATTCCAGAATGAACTTGAGAAGTCAGTCCACAAGTGCCCTGGACATCAGCGAAGTAAAAAAAAAATCTTTGGAAAAACAAGCAACAATTTAAAGCAAAGGCTTTAAGTTATCATGTTTTCAATATGAATCCGATGCCCCCAAGACTTTACGGCTTGGTTAAAACACACTAAGAAGACTCCTATTACAAAAGTGGATCACATGTAACTACTCCTAGCTACCAATTAGCCAGGAAAATGAATCATCTCTAAAGATATCACTGTTTTTTTGGCAAAACATGGAATTAAAAATTCACAGGATATAGCCCATAAACTTGTGTGAGACACCTTGATGATGACAGTGACCTATCAAAACCTTAGTGGGTGCTTTTAATAAACAATGTGGATCATACTATTTCAAGATTTTTCTTTATAATATGAAGAATTTCCACCAAGTAAGGCCTGAAAAAATCTGTTTAATTTATAAACTTTCATATATTTTGAAAAGTACTAATTTCACTGCATTATTTATGGTGAAAATACAACAGATTTGCCAGAATTCCATTTGCTGAAACGATTGTCTTTCTGCCATAACTTATATCACAAAACCCACCAACAGACTCATATCTCCTCCTCCTCCACTGTGCATACGAAGCAGTTCATCAACACACCAACTTGCCCAATATCAATTTCACTATACGGGCACCCAATATTGTATAGTGCGATATTCAAGGTATTCCAATTTTTCTTTCAGCATAATTGTTAGAGATCTCAAATATCAAACACTTTATAGTATTCAAGATTCCCACAGCTCTAGTGATTTTATCTGTAAACAAACTCCCATTCTGCAAGCAACAAAATTAATAAAGCAAGGTTTACTTGTACATCAATTAGTAAAAACTAAGTGTTTGTGCACAATGGTGGGTTACATGTACTGACAAAATGATAACAGAGTCTAAAAAGGTTGGGAATGACAGGTGCAGTGTTCCACCACCAATGAATTCCTGACATCCACAAATAAAACATTCAATTCCCTTAGGAAAAAAACGGGAAAAATTATAACACCTTAAAATACAGAACCACAAATTTAATCACTTCAATTTTTCATGAGGTAAAACAGAAACATTCAATTTTTCATCATTACAAATCAGACAAATGTCATGAATATTTTCCAAAAATTGGGCTCCTGCCATGCTGAAAACAACCCATTTATTATTAGCTTTTCACATACCTACAAGGACAAATCTCAATATGCACAGTGATACTAATGTTATTGTAACAAGAAAATCAATCAGTCTCACAAAGTTTTATTACTCCTATCAAATGCAAAGGTGGGAAAAATAAGCCAAATAAACTGATTTTACAAGCAACAACTAAAAACAACAATAAGATGACTAAATCAAATTATTTCTTAACAGCTTTTAAAGCTAATGCATGCTTTTTAAAGTAAATAATAAATTGCTATAAATATTGTCATGAAGGAACCACTTTCTCATTATAACTGTTAGGCCCATGCTCTTTCACACCAGTAGTCTGAATGACAGAATGGTATTCAAACAAGCTTATATAAACTAGGATGATAAAATGGCAGCAGACAAAATGATACAGGAATGTACAAATTTTCTAAACACCCCAAGCTGGTAGCTCCCCTTTAAAGAAATGATACGTATGTGAAAACCATTATCACAACAGAAAGGGTATAACAACTGACATAACGATAACATGGATTTATATGCATCTGATAGAAAATATTTCCTTTCCATCCTGCAGTACAATCAAAGTTCATAAAAATTCACACGGCTTTCACAATAATTCACCTACTTGATACGTAACTCTTGGTGTTGAGAGTGACAGAAAACATCACAATTTGAGAAGTAGATTTAATGTAGAGGTAGCCAGATCCAGCACTCAGTAATCAACAAGAGGCCTAGAAGAATGTGACCTCTGATTTGAGAGAGATCTTGACCTCCTGTAAAGCAAAAAAAAAATAATTTCAGACCTCAACTGAGAGTTTATCAAAAATTCATAGAAAATAGATGGATACATGCACTTATTATAAAGAGCACAATGAAAATTTTATCATAAGAAAAGAGGGATTCATTGGTAAAGATATCAAAAAAGAGCAAGGAGAAAATTATTAAGTTATCCCTTTCACGCCGGAACCTTAAGAAGGGAATGCTTCCCCTGTTACCAGTACCATTAGCGCTATGTTTAATCCTCTGCACGGAGCTCTCTCATGGCAAGGAAGTAGGCAGGTATGCCCTTCATCCATATTGGGATCCAACTCAGTGGGACACCAGGCCCTTTCCCCTTCAACTGGGCTCAACCCTCCAATCCTTTAGCAGCCTCTCTCACAGCATGAGTCCACAGTAAACTGATTGCATAAGTAGTGTTTTTACTAAACAAACCTTTATGTATACTCCAAAAATTTTTAATTAAAAATGGATTACAAGCGTTTTGCAGAATTTTTGAAATTTTAAACCAAATTCTAGTTAATATTAACGAATTTAAGGCGGATATTTTAATACAGAAAATTAGGACTTCTTAAAATTTTCTTCGATTAAAAATGCATAACCATATTCCCATACTTTTTCATCTGGTTTTTCGACCGGTATTGGCAGCATGTCTCTGGCTTACAATCTGAAGTCTCCTATTCTGAGCCCGGAAAGATATCTTTCACTCACTATCACTCTTGTTTAAGAACTACAACATTGATTACTCAAGCATAGAATTTTTCTTTGACATGACTACACTTAAAAGAAAGCAAACGTTCAGCAACATAACAACAAAGAGAGAATTTATTCGGAACTAAGAAATGGCTAAAACATGGGTGCAGTGAGTCTGCTTGCTTTAAAGCCAAGACTGAAGTCAGAGGCAAACGAGAAAAGGGGGAATAAATATTCCTATGGATGGGCACATGGATGAAGAAATGGATTCAAAGAAACACCTTGGAGAATGAGTACGCATACACATTCAATGCTATTAAAGTTAAGCACCATCAAAAATTCAATTGGAATACCAACGTACATGGAGAAGTAATGGTTAATTTAAGATCCATTTCCGAAGAAAACCAGAATATCAGTAATATGCTGAGAGAAAATGAGGAAATATAATGATGTATGATAGGCGAGACAGTACAAAATAAGATACAACAGAAAATGAAGAAATTTAAAAATGCATGAAAACCGAGACAGTACGAATTAAGATTGCACCAAACTTTGAGTTAAACAACAACTTTGAGTCATCTTGAGTTCTGCTCTGGAACACTGTTAATAATACCACTAGAATTTCATTTGAAAATTTCATAAATTCAGAAAAAACAAATAATTCATTTCAAAGTTTAATTTATAGGAATATACAACAAATATTTGTTTAGAAAAACCAGCGTATGTACAATTGCTTAACCACAGAGTCATGCAGTGAGGGGGGGTGGGGGGGTTCTACTGAGACAGAAGGTACAGCTCAGCTGCCTGGGAGAGGGTCTTAGCTGTCGCTAAGGTGGGTCTCAAGGGGTAGCAGTGTACCTACAATTATTACTTCTGCGGCAGTCACTTCTCTTCCTTGTCGTCGGTTATAGCCAACATTCATTCTTTTGCATAGGAAAATTGTCGGCTATAACCGACATTCCTTCTTTTGCGTAGGCAACTCCTCATTGGCTATGGCAGACATTCAGCACGAAAGGGTTGATCATTCAACTATTTACCTATGCCTTGCACGCCTCTCAGGACTTCTGCTCCTGCTACGACTGCGACCTCCGATATCACGCTCACGATCTCTACCCCAATCCCTCCCTCTGTAATCCCCTCCATTTCTACTATACCTATCATCACGGTAATCTTCCCTGCTGTAGTAGTCATCACGATAGTCACCACGGTCCCTGGAGGAAAATGAAAAACAATACTTAAATCAGGAATCTATCATACATGTGAAATAATAATTACGTAATATTTACTTAAATTTGTCATGACAGTAGTCTTACACTGGCCCCTCAAATAAGAAAAAAAATACAAATATTATGAAGGGAGATGTGTTGGATGGCCATATTTGGGAAACTATATACAACCTATGATATACACACAAAATAGAAAAAAAAGAGCCATTAGAATGTTGTTACTGAACATGTTTTCACACTAAAAACCTACGTGAATACTTATTGATCAATATAAATGTATCTTAAATCTTTGCAGAATTTAAATGTTGCACGTCACAAATATGATAAATAGAAAAATGTCACTTCAGAGGCATTATAATATATTGAGCCACCGATCCAGCATGGAAAGTAAATTACACAAAGCAAAATGAAAGCAACCTACAAAAAAAAACAACTTGACTGAGAATCTTGTAGGTACACATGATATGAAAAAATATAAAAAATGTAGTCTACTTTTGAGTATACAGAGTAAAAATATATTTAAAAAACCAAAAATGAAATAAAGGTGATCCAAACACATATTCTTAAAATATGAGTGGGATAGGTTGGACCAACATTTATTATTGACGGTGATTGGGGGTATTACAATCCATAATGTAGGGAGAAAGATACAATAAATTCATTCTGAGTTCAAATAATAATGATATGATGATACATATCATTATTATTGAATAAATATTAGAGAAATGAAAATTGAGTAAGCTACACAAAGGTATAATTTATCATCCACAAACAAGAGGGCTCTTTAAATGTCCAATAAAATGGGAAGTGGGTTGGGATAATCTCAGATAGTGTTACGGAGCCTGATGGGGATTATGAGAGGAGATGGTGAAATTAGAGGATAATTGGGGTTATGCAGTAGATAAGAGGCCCCCATAATTTAAACTTTCATGTTACTTTAAACAACGAAACACCACAAAACAGAAAATGTGACCAATTACGTGCATGCATTCCCTTAGTCACTTGCATTAGGTGTTGTGAATGCACAGACTATATTTACATGCCCATATGATAGGAAGCATGGATTTAATTCTCTTTCATTTTAAATGCAAGCCTGGTGATGGTTCACCCCCTGACATACACCCATGTGGTGGCTTGCAGGGTATTATGTAAATCTACTACTTGTCAGGAATACATCTCTACCATACTGCTACACTATTTTTCTACATTTCACAGCCACTTAATCAATTATGAAAAGAATAACTAATAGGAAATGGGTTTATAACTGCACACAAAATACTTTGAAGCAGTCTAAATACTATAAATGGTTGTTACAAAAAAAATGCATAGTACAATAAACCTTTCTAATCATTAAATTTTTCCTCACAAAAAGATATTCGCCCAAAGCACTAAAGCTACAAGCTAATATTACAATGTTTACTCTATCAACTTCACACTAAGATTAGCATAACACAAAAAAATTGGATGACAATTTGAACAAACCTGTGAGGAACACGAGAGTAATTCCCATAACCATGTCCTCTGGAGGATTGGGAATAATGTTGATAGTGGGGGTACTGCCCTCTACCACCATGATAATTGTGATATGAATTAGACCCAGATGGCTTTGGTGGAAGCCTTGATGAATAAGATGAGGAATTAGAATAATTTGTTGGTGGTGAAAACCTCCGACGAGATGGATGAGAAGGATGAGATGGTTGATTTCTTGATGACTTAGAAGAACTTGAGGATGAGGTGGAGGAGCGAGAAGAGTTAGATCGGGAGCGAGATGATGAGCGTGACCTAGACCGTGAGCAAGACCTTGAGTGAGCAGAGAGTCTTTCATTTTCCTCATCTTTACCACCCATACTACCCTCCTTGCCCCCACTGGCTGACCCTCCACCTCCCAATTCATCATCATCGTCATCATCATCTTGCAAACGATGACGGCGTTCACGTTCCCTGAAAAGAAATTTTGAATTAATTCACTTTGATGAAATAATGCACCACAACACAATTTATAAAGAAATAAAAATAATAGTAAGATAAGTAAGCTCAATATACTATAAATAATCAAATGTAGTTTGATTGTAAATTTCTATCCTCATACCTACACATTACAATTGACTGCCTTAAGAATCAATATGCAGATTATGGTTCACAAATGAAATTACAGGATGTTTGAAAAATTGAAACCTTAACAGGATGAAAAAGACAGACATACTCAATAGTTTTGTAAACAAACAGCCCACCAATGTGGTTAGTACAGGCAAAAGTCAATAACAAAGAGACTACTTGTAGGTAAGATATAATGAATGATCAACTAATGCATAGTCACATCTTTAACTACACTGCAGATTGGGAGAAAATATCATGCATAAAATAGAAATTACCTCCGCCGCAGTTTAATGGCCATTTCTCGAAGTTCATCTTCCCTGTCTTGGCGCTCTTGTTCTTGTTTTTCTAATTTCATTTTTTCAGCTCTTTTGTCAGCTTTGTCTGTAAACCATAGAGGACAACAAAATTGATACACATTTTTCGAATATTTCATCTTAATACTTGCTTTTTGATTTATTTTGAAATTTCTACATCATCTATGATAAAACAACAAATTAGAGTTAAGTCGAATAGCAGACTTCTCAAATTCGAATACAAATATTAAATCATGACTCTAATATTCGAGTATCTCGAATTTCAAATAGTGGAATTGCAATTGATATGCTAAACCTTATTCCCTTTTGTATTTTCAATCGTGACTAAAGTTGAATGGTTTCGGCATGTTATTTATGGTAAAAAGGCAACAGTTTAGCTGGAAAGACATTGGTTGAAATTGTTGTCTTTCTACTATAAATTACAAGGTAAAACCCATCAACAGACTCTTACATCCACTGTCTTCTCGCGGCACATATGATGTCGTTCATCAACACGCCAAATACAGCTTAATTAACCTAATTATTTGAGATCTTGAACATCAAATTCTTTTAGCAGAGATCTCGAATATCGAATACTTTCCAGTATTTGAGGTACTCGTGTATTTGTGGGTAATGTTCGCACATCTCTACAGCAAATTTTGCTCATCACAACCTTTAGAAAGATATCATTGATGCCACAAAATCTATTCCATAGATAAAGAATTTTTAGGAGCATGAACTTCAAAATGTCTAATTGCGAACAGTTTAATCTAAAGTGCAGTAATTTCTATTATTAAAAAATAACACTTTCTCCTTTAGAAGGGGATGATTTGTCTAGTAGAGTCCTAAAGAAATATTTCTGATGCATGTATGGTGGTATGCAGATCAAAGGAAAATAGCAGATCAGGGGGGATGTGCTTGAATCATTCGAGATTGATTACGGTACAGAATAATCCCGAATGTAATGTAAAAACATACGAGTGAGTCCTTAGTTACATACCAGAATCAATCCCAAGCGATTCAAGCACACCCCCCAAGGTAAGCAAATAAGTAACAAGCCCGAAGGTCCCAAGGGATAGGCGACAGGCCACAAATTTAGGTTTTGATCAACCAAGTCATAAAAGAGTTGAGGAGATTCAAAACAATGCTTCAGGCTAACAATACTTTTTGGAAAAAGATACTTTGGCCATTTCTCAGGGCAAGGGTCTTAGATTGTAATAAGAGATAGGACACCAGTCCATATATTATGGGTATATTTGTGTCTTTAAGAGGAGACATAGATTCTCTTTTGACTGGTGAACACCCATGAAAGCATCTTAAATTTGGACCCCAATATATTAGTTCAAGAAAAGCACAATAACCTGCCCTATTTTTTACCTAGGTATCTTTTCATGGATGACTGATGGGACTTCTGTGGTCACCAATTTTATACCAAATCTCACATCCCACATTCACCCCTCAAATAGAGATCACTCTAGTGAATACCTCAACCTTAATCCTCCCCCATAACATACGTAGAAGACAAAAAGAGAGGATCTTGCCATTTCTTGAAGGAAGAGAAAACATGCATAATACAATTTTAAATTAAATCACAAGCCTTATAGATAAAATTAAAGGTAAGCATGAAATGGAAAATTGCAATTTAAAACAAAAGAACAGTAAACTGTTTAGTTCATGCTATACTATGCTATATACAATAAACAAAGAGATAATGTTCAACCCAAAAAATATACTTACATTGTCTATTGAGCAATATTTGCATTTTCTTTTTAAGGCGTTCTTGAGGTGTCATTCTCACTTGTAACTGCAACATCAAATCATCTATTAGACTAAATAGAATACAGCACGTATAAAAATAACAGTTTAATAATATTTCATAATTCTTAATGTTTACAGTAATTAAATCATAAACTATAAATAGTCAAATCATCATCTTTAGAAACTAAGTATTACATGCTATGAATTCAGCATTCTTCACACATGTAAATCATTATTAGGGTGAAACCACCAGTGACAGAACTAAGGCAGAGCAGCAAAAGTCCTAGGAGCCCGTTCCCAGGTCTTTTACCATCAGAAAAATAAATTCACCCCTAAAACCTGCACTGTTAACACAACCTGAGTCTGTAGAGCTATAGATCACATTAAATGCCACTAACAATTTCTGAGCACCAGTACCCAAAAGTGACTAACAAACTCAAACATAGCTAATTCCAAGTGTGAATTCCAATTCCAAGCATCGTGAATTCCAAGGTGCATATCAAAGGGATCTTGATTGACAGGTAATATGCAATGGCATAATACATGTCCAATAATTTCAAGAAACCAAAAGTAATGATGAGTTCAAATCCAATATTGAGGATCTGATCCACATTTATTGCTCATGGGTCCTTTGCTGACTCATTCTGCCACTGAGAATTTCTCTCAACTAAGATCAAATATATTTCACCATTAAAAATTAATAAAACTGTGATTTAAATATAAATACAGTTCAAAAATAATATACAACAATAAATTATCTAAAGTATAGTGATTCTTACTGACTTTGATTCCAGCACCAGAATTACCCATCCCTGTACCGACATTCCTGAAAAAGAATAATTATCATTAATGAGGTATAGTTACATACTTCATCGACCTTTCCCTTGGAAATTTAATGGAAATGGCAAAAGTTCTTAACTCTAAAAATGTACATCCATAAAACTTTTCAAGAGCTACAATAACAAAAATTTCCAGCAAGGTGTTTTGGCACAATGGTAAGAACATCATGAAGACTAACAAAAAGAGCAATTCACACATTGTATTATAAAATGCTATCACTGCATTGAAATTTTTACACTTTTAAAACATTTACACCCATTATGCTAGATGCTTTGGCCATCACAAGAACTTTAGCATGCTCAAATACTCTGCAATAGAATTTGAGTAAGCAATAAGTCTGTAGCACATTTAATTTCTTGTTGTCTGAATTACAAGCAAAAACCAATTAAAAAATTATGAATCGGCAAACAATTATACTGTTCCTCATTGAATGCTATTCAAAAAATACATTTAAGCAACACCACAGTGATAAAATTAATTGCCCTATTAATAACATTCTAATCAACTTAGCTTCCATAAATTTAGTACAATTATTTGATCCAACCTGCTAACATACACATTTTCAAGCACTGAATATATCACATGCACAATACTTTTTAATCAAAAATCTTAATCAATCCAATAAATTTCACCAAAATATAAGCAATCAATAATTAGTCATATCACTGCATTAGTAGCTGATGAGAATGATTACATATGAACGAAAAGGATGAAAAACAGCACTCGGGACTTATTAGATATATTTCTGTTTCCATGTTCAGTCTCCAGGATTATAACAATAATCAACAGAGAAAAACTGATATAGTATTACAATGGTTTTTAAGATCCAAATTACTTATATGAGGCATTTTTTCACAATAAGGGAATGCATGAATAAGGCACATGGGGATTGGATGGTGCTTACTTCAATGTAGACCACTGTTTCAGTGGAATACCAACCAAACTTTAACAGAATTTGCTATAATACCCCTAAAAATTCTTAAACATAACATTTCATGGTATGAATCAGAAACCTTTCCACAGATGTCAACACAATTTTTTTCAATAGCCTAATTTTTTCAAAAAAATTTGAATCCAATATTTGATTACCATGGGTGAGTAAAATCAATATAATACGTAAGTGAAGAACCTCTAAGGATATGCCTATTAGTCCTTGTAGATAAAGCATTAGACTTGACTAAAATATCAAAAGTAGTCTGAACAAGGTAATAATGACAACAAACAATACTTATGGCATTAAGCATTCACTTGTTACTATCTGCCTGTAATAAACGTACTCCCTGAACTGGTATTTCAACTTGAAAGTATAATATGTATTACAGAATCACTTGCAAATTGAATACAGGATTAATTCATCTAATGATGCAATTTTAATTTTGCAGAAGTTGAAAATTCCTATTACATTTCATCTTGAATGCAAATGCATTTGCATAAATCTCAGTTGATATAAACATCCGGGTTAGTTATAAAACCAACATGGGCTATATAATTAAAACCACATAAGTTCATGGTCTACAATTTCAGTTCAAGATCTCATAGACAACATGAAAGCAAAGACTATCATCCAAGGGCTGAAGCGATCACAAATTAGGTGAAAACTTATGCTCACTATGACTCCAGCCAAAAATTATATACAAGTGATTAAACCCGTTTCCTGTCATAGATAAGTGAACATGAAAGCATACAAGACCAGAAAAATGTGAATTTAACAAAGGCCTGTGATAACAAACCGTGCACACAAACTAATAATTTTATGAACAACATTGCAGGGATCTTGAATAGAAAACGTTTTGATAGTTACGAAACTTCAACTCCACAACACGAAGAAATCCAACCAGCCTCAGCACAATGACTCATCACTAATCCCCGCTTTTTGCAAGAATTCTCCTACCAAAATTGTAACAGCACTTCTCAATCCTTCAAGAAAATTTTCCGGCCCAAAATGCGATGTTAGCACAACACAAAATGAACATCCAACATGCACATCTTTACTCAAGATTATGAGTGTAGGTTGAATGTTTTTGTAATGTGGGAGCAGAGGAATACACAAAGGATAAATCAGGTAGAAAATTTTTTAATGCAAATGCCTCTACCAATAACAGGAAGATTGGGAGTTTACTTGGAACCAAAAAATAAATTATAAGAAAAAATTTATCTCTTAACCAGGGCCATTCGCTCATAAATCAAAAATTAAAATTAGCAAAAGGTGACACACACCGAATTAGCTGCATTGAGATACCTACATCATCCACCTCCCATCATTGACTGTTTTGAGGATGAATGGGTGGGGAGATTTGCCTGAAGAGATCCTGTTGTATCCAGGAAATAATCCAAAACAACTGAACAACAAAATACTTTCTTATACGTGAAGGTTTCTCAGGTCCTCCACCAGGTTATTGCGTCCATGTCCGCCGACGTTTCGACTTCCCACTTGGTCATCATCTTCAGGGCTTCTGAATGCCATATCGCAAAAATTGTCCTCCTTATATATCCTTCTCATGGGGTCAGGTTAGTATTCCTGATTGGTCCATCGACCAATCAAGGACCGGTCAAGAATTTCCCCTGTCCTCTTGTATGCATTTGAGGATCGGTCTCCAGGTGTTGCTTAGCTGGAAGCCTGCATCCCTCTTCAATTTCTTCTTTTTGAGGTGGATTTCAATGGACTCCTTGACAACCCGATCCCAATAGCCGTGTGATTTGCAAAGATGTTTTGCCTTGTCCCACTTAGGGTGTGATGACAGCTGATGCTGTGTTCCGCGATGGCTGACTTTTCCAGTTGCCCCAACCTAAGGTGCCTTCTGTGCTCCTTCATCCTGGTCTCAATAGTGCGGCCCGTTTCTCCGACGTAGACCATTGGAATACGCCACAAAAAGAAGAATTTAAACAGGGATGCAGGCTTCCAGCTAAGAAACACCTGGAGACCGATCCTCAAATGCATACAAGAGGCCAGGGGAAATTCTTGACCAATCAGGAAGCGCCCTTCTGAAGGTTGGATGATAGACCAATCAGGACCTGACCCCAGGAGAAGGATATATAACGAGGACAATTTTTGCAATACGGCATTCAGAAGCCCTGAAGACGATGACAAAGTCGGGAATCGAAACGTCGGTGGACGTGAACGCAATAACCCAGTGGAGGACCCAAGAAACCTTCACGCAGCATATATGCCAGGAAAGCACCAGATCTTTTTACTTTCTTATACATTTTGGTGTGACTAAAAGTATTCTGAATTTTATTTCCTCGTCTGCAAATTACGGTGTGGTCCAATACACAATGCCTTTCAAAATAATCCTAATAGAGTCTAACATTTTCAACAACACTTTCATTGGTAGAGTCAGCTGTGTGTCCCCCATTTTGATTGAGAGAAGGAGCTACACAGACCTTTGCACGCCCACTTTTCCGAAAGGGTTAAACACATCAGTTTTTAACTGCTTATTACTCAAGAACAACGTGATGGATCGAAGAACGGAAAAACTGTTCTCTTTGTTTTACAAACTCTATCAGCTTCGGCAATAAAAAAATATGGTAAATGACCCCATTATTAAAATGACAAAAAATTGATGAGAATGGAAATTAGAATTTCCTCCGAGTTGATCTACAGAAAACATTAAGTTATTTAGCCCCTCAGTGCTGACCTCTGTGCATGGTTGGGTACCGGAATTTTATTTCAGTGGGGCGAGAGGTAAAGAAGTGAGAAAGCATTCTTGAAACATCTAGAGTTCTCTTCATATGCAATGCATGTTCAAAAACTAAATTTTTAAAACCACCTGGACAGAGGGTTAAAACCCATTTAAATACCCCAATACATAACATGTTAAGTCGACTGATTTTTGCCGACTGGATAATTTGAGTCTCTGAAGCAGTGAATTAAGGGGCTGATGAGCTAGAATACCCACTTTGAATACCTTACCTTTGCCACTGTTGAAAACACTTTTAAATGCCGCCCTAAGGAGCGAATACGTAAAACATAATTTGAGTTGAATTTCCTGTGAATGTTTGCATCTTCTTAATTACTTAATTTCCGTCACACGGCAAGATAAAAACATACAATAAATACATAAGCGTAGGTACTCAGGATTCAGGGGTAAAGCAAACTACTTAATACCATATTGGACAACCAAATCATTGGAACGTGGTCATACAATTACTAAAATATATTACAGTGTGATTAAATATCGTTGCAATTAAGAATCATTACGATCCATATAGTGCGATCCAGTCTCTTGGTCTTCAAACACTCTACGTTCATTTCCACTTCCATTTTCAAAACAAACCTTCTACTAACTTGTGTTTACACGCACTTAAAATGCCAGTAACTAGCGCCAACCATAATAACTCAATCGTGGTAGAAAAGTTTACCAGGATTAGTGGCAACTTGCATTCACATGGCCAATTTCCAACATTGGTAAGCCTTACCATCTTAAAAAGCTATAAGTTTAAACGGATCATAATCTATTTTGCCTGATGAGGAGCATATGATTTTCTTCTAGCTGAAATTTATTACTCTAAATTCTATATGCAGAGCAGCATCTAGTAGCAAATGACCATGAAAATCGGATACTTCCAAAGTGTTTGCATACATAGCTTAAAAATATAAATACATTGCTTATGCTTACATTACCGGTTTTTCAGTAGAGATTAAAGTAATATAGAAAAATGCACTTATGGAGTTTTATAGGCCTAGTCCAAACTGCACAAAAATTTCAGAGAGATGCTTGATTGCCTAATCTGTGACTCATTGGAAAAAAGGAAGAAGTTAGTAGCATTTAACTTTATGAACCCTGCTGGCATGAATACAGATTTTAAGATACATTCATGACATAACTTCGTAAATATGCAAGTGATTTGCGGGAATGCATATCTTTCAGTAAACAAAAAATAACTTCGTTGATTAAGAATACTCGTTCATAGAATATTTGATATTACGAAGTGTCAATTTTTCCGGTCCTATTGACTTCCAAATTTCGAGTTTCTACTGTAACACCAAAAAGGTTGAACAGACAAGAAATATAGCAAAGGAATATTTTTTTGCAAGGCTCTTAAAAAAATGTTGATATGAAGTCTGATATTAAAAACTGACAATTTTTTGGTCAAATGAACCTCATAATAACGAGAGTCTACTGTATTACATGACTACATGACACCTAAAAATAGAATAATAGTATTATTCCGTTTTTAGGTGTCATGCGAATGTGTAATATTATCCCTATTTCATTTTTGTGGAGTGTGTATATTAAGGATCACCAAGCATTGTTATAACACTCGATCCCAAAAATGCATGACTTATCAACTTTTCCTGAATGCCCAAATAAATTTAGAAAAAAGTGCCCTAGAAACAATTAAAAAACTTCCTTGTCTGAAAGTCAAGCCTGGATCTTCTGATATGATACCAGGTGGTTAATCATTAGATCTACAGATCTAGAAATCACACTTCTTTGTTAATACTAAGAGCTTCAAGGAAGCTAGTAATTATTAATAACCTAACACACCAACAATATTATGAACTAGTCTCAACCATGTACTCATGATTTATTGCATGTGGACCCGCAGCACTGACATGATTATTAGAAACACCATGGTTAATAATAAGCTTTTTGTGATCCTTTCATTTGGTTATAAAATGCTCTCAGTGGAATGATCATTTTGTAATCTTGGATTTTTTTCTAACCTTGTCATTTCCAAAAAATACCAACAACTATTACTTATTTAATTGTTAATTTTAGTTGAATAATAAGTTCACAAGCCAATGAGGAAGGCAAAAATCTACTCACTTCACTGGTAACGATTTCTGATCTTCTGATTTCTTTTCAGCACCTTCCATATCAGACTCAATAGATGAAGAGGATGATGAATCTTCTTTTCTCCTACCATAATACCTTCTCACAGGAGGAGTCGGCAGCTTTTTTGGTGGAGATGGTGTTGACTTTTGAGGAGAAGGAGACTCGCATCTCTTTCCCCTAGATTTCACTGAACTACTCCGACTACTACTGCTGCTACTCCTGTGCCGTGACCTGTTACAATATTCAAATAAAGAGAGGAAATTTCATTTTTGGCTCCAATTCATCTCCAAGAATTATGAACATGACATCACAAATATGGACTAAATACTAAAATTGCTACCTAGTTATTAGGGATGATCAGATAGGATCTGTAGGATCAAAATATCACAGATCTTTCATTTCATTTGGTACTGCAATCAGATCTGAAGACTCGGATCCAGATCGGAGTTTAATCTTATGAAGCATAGTGATCGTAGTGTCCCACAAACGGAACCCTATAGGTATGGTAGATACTGAAAAGGAGAGGTAGTGTAACTTTGGTAATGAAATAAAATTAAAATATTTTCCTTTAACTAGAGGCACAGTAAAGAAATCAGTTTCTCAGCCATTTTATCCAGAGGCTTGGTTTCGCAAAAAACATAAACTGCAATGTCATGCAGGTGGCCTACATTATCCGCATGCGTGTAAACAAACAAAAGGGGAGTGGTTAACAACATGAGTTATTGTACAACAGGTTTCGAAGTTCAATCCTTATGGCAGTTGAAATTTTTCCTTTCAGCCATTGTTTCGAAACTTTTATGATCTTCGGTTTCTTACTAAGAGCAAAGGAGTTTCAAAAAGTATCACTTTGTTCATCAGAATGAAGATTCTTCTAAGGTTTTTGAGTGATCCATTACTAAATGAAGTTTAACCCTTTCGCTGTGGATTTTGTTTTCAGCACAGTTCCCTATGAAGTGTCATTTAAACACTCAAAAATCACAATACAGTTGAGCACCCTTAATCCGGGAATGCCTAATCCGGGAACACCCATAATCCGGCAATTTTGCCATCACCAACTACCCGGTACTTTGTACCGAAACATTGCTTCATAACCTACCGAGATATTATCTCATTGTTAACGTTAATTTTCCAATTTCGAGAATCAAAATAATTTAAACATATTGATTTCTGGTACTTCGTGTACACTGGAATTATTCTGGAACTTGAAGTAAACATATAAATTTGAAGACATCCCCTGTATGGACTACGACTAATTTACATATCGGCCACTTTCAATGGCGCGTGCATTTTTGATTGACCACTAGACGTAATTTGATAAAATTATTTGTTATCTGCTTACGTTTCTCCCAAATCATGTCTACTATATATAGTAGCAGCAACAGCAGAGGAGTGAGGTATCAGTACCAAATGCTAATGATCGCAGAAAAAGTGCAAGCTGTGACCATAGTCCTTTCCATGGTTATCAGCATCTTATGCAGACTGTATCTTCTATGAATACTATGCCATCAGTGAATCGCAGCATGCTAACATTTTCCTCATGGTTATTCACCCCAGAAGAGCTCTTTGCATTAAAGACTCTCTCGATATACACATTAAAAATTATAGGACAGTGCACAGCCTTGCCTTACACCTTTCCTTATTCTTGCTTCTTCACAGCTGGGTCCAGATTTAATCACAGCTACTTGGTTTTTATTATTCACATATAAGGGTTAGAAATTAAAGATCATAAAAGTTTTTGAATCAATGACAGAAAAAAAAAATTTCAACTGCAAAAAGGATCGACCTTCACAACTTGTGTTACGATACCTATACCTGCATAACATTCTACTTTATTTTTTCTTGCAAAGCCAAGCCTCTAGATAAAAAAGCTGAGAAAGGAATTTCTTTACTTTGCTTCTAGTTGCACAGAAAATATTTCCATCTTATTTCATGACCCAAATACAATCTCCTTGGGAGTATAAGACCCACAAGTTAAATTTTTAAAGGTAATTATTTATAGGATATTACAAAATTAACAGTTTAGCAGCTTGAAATATTCTATAATATTTTTTTAATTTAAAAAATGGAATCTCCTGACCACATTAAAATGCTGGTGTTTTTAAAAAGAATTTAAAACGTCAAGAATTTGATGAATTGAAAAATGACAATTACTAATGTTAGTTTTTGAATTTATTATATTCTACATTTTATTAGTTGTGACATTTGATACTTGTCTTTTTCCAGCAATTGCACTTAACCCTATCTGGATATAGGGTGATTCAATATGGCATCACTAGGATCTTAAATTTTGGAAAATAGTTCTAATACTAATGAAAACCAATTCATGTTTATTTAAACTGTACTCTAAAGAATATTTATAAAGTTTTATAAATACAGTAAAACTTCGTATTTACATTATCGGAATTTACGTTTTCCCACAATTTACAACTTTTTTATCGGGTCCCGTACGATTTCCTATATCTCCAACCTATATAGAATCCTGTATTTACACCACGACTTATCCGTTTTCCCACTGCTTGCGTTAGATGCTTAAGAATGCGATAGATTAAAAATCAAAATTCCTTTCTATGAAATTTAGCCATACATACCATTCTATTTCAAACACTGTTTTACCTCGTTTCGTGCTTATACACTTCAAAAACATGAGAGAGAACAGGAATTTGCTCCATTTTTACGGAAGAAAGAGAACATAGCGGCCTAGCAGCACAGTACACAGCACCATTAGTGACAGAAAGACGAAATACCACCCGCAATAGTTTCAGTGATCAAAAGTTTCGACCCCTTTACATGCTCACTATCATTTTGCCGGGACAAGATTCCTACTATGAAATGAATGCGTATAGGACACGATTAATAATTTAGGAACCCCTGCAGGAGTATATTTAAGCTGTACCAAAGTTCATATTGTGAAGAATGAAAATTAATTATTACCGAGACATTATGAAATGTTAAAAATACATGAACTGTACTGGTGGACGATAACAGGGGATCATTTGTCCGACCATCGTGCTGCATTAATCAACAGTTTTACTACATGCTACTACAAAACAAAACGAATTAAAACTATTTTTATCGCTTGAAAACAGCATTAAATAAATAAAATTATTTTGCTGAGAAATTTTTTGCCGTTGGATAACTGCTTGCGCTGGCCGACCAGCAAGGTAGCTCAATATTCTCATGTAGAGATGAGTCGATACCAAAATTTATGGATTCTTGATACAGATTCCTGGAAAACCAATTCTGGATACCATCAACCTATACAAATATACATGTTTTTACCTAGTTTTCTTATACAATATTATTAAATGTTCCATGAAATCTAAAAATACAATTTTAAAAAACAAAAATTTGAATATACTATTTACTTTGGGAAAAAAATTTCTGATATTCCACTATGAGGACATTATGAATACAAAAACTGTTTGATAACACTAAAGTTTCATATTTTTTTACAGGAGCATGTTTAATAACAAATGCCATGTTTAATTACAAAACATGCCCCCATGTAGCACAGACGGTTGGGCCAACATTGGGGAACAGTTAGATGCAACGGTTGGTCAACTGTTATTCATGTCCGTTTTGCCAACCATTATCCAACTGTAATGGCCCAACTGTTCCCCAACCATTCACCAACAATCATACAACGTTATATTCCTATTATCCAGTGTTGCCATTAGGCATAGCATTGGTTAGAAAATGCTAATGCAGACATGCCATGTACTAATCACCTTCACCTTTCTCTAAACCACCATAACTAAATATTTTAGCACAACTTCAGATAGTATAGAACAGATGACAGAATGGAATTCCACAACAGGGTTGCCAGACGTCCCAGATTTTACGGGACAGTCCCGTATTCATGCTAAATGTCCAGCATAAGGAAAGAAAATGTTATTTTCAATATATGCAGGGCTGCCAGCTAGTATATTCCAAAATAAAGTGAGAAAAGTGAGTTATTCTCGGAGAAAAGTGAGCAAAAAGTGAGATTTTAATGGAAAAAGTGAGTAAATAGTGACAGGCTGTCTTTAAGTGCATATCTCATGTACATGCACGGACAGCCATGGCACCCTCTAATACACCTTAGGCAACTCTGGCTCCTTAAAAATCCTTTTTTTTAAAAGAGCATTCTTTAATTTTTGATTGGCTACACCCATTAATTTGTCAGCCATTTGGTGTTCGCTTTCCTCAGCTGCTTTTATAGGCCCCAGTTCTTCCTGCAGCTTTCCTAAGTTCTTCATATCCCATCTCTAATTTGTGTCTTCCTCTTTCTTGCAACATTCATTTTCTTCTAAATACTTTCTGACCAATTAATCTTTCAGCTGTTCGCATTTGGCTTCTAATTGAACATGGTATTTGCCATGCATGGTCTGAGCTGCTCTTGAAAGATCTGTGGTGATGGGCACACATCCTGGTTTGCCTCCATAGTACCTTGAGCCATCTTTTACATTCAGTTGTGCATTCATAGTCCGCTCCTCCATGGCAGAACGCTTTGCTGGAAGTTGACTTCATGAAAATGAAAAATGCCGTTCGACATCTGCACTTCCATGAGCTTGCAAGGGTGGCCTTAACAACTATTTTCTGCCTAGAGACATGTCCTGTGGGACGTTTTCTCCAAAAAACATAAATCTGAACAGATCTACGACACCATCGCCAGAAGAGGGAGAATAACAAGCCTGAATACACTTAGCCCATAGCAGTGCCACCCTATAAGTGCCAGCCTGCAATCTGCAACACTGGAACAGCGGGGAAGACTGTATTCACGACTGCTAATAAGCTTGCCCGTGAGTCCATGGACATAAAGGGGTCCCTTTGGTGAGAACCAGTTGTGTATTTAGCATGACTATGAAGCAACTCTTGGGCATTGCCATTTTGACATGTTGGTCGAGCGCCTACAACCCCTTTTGTTCAATGCTGATGCCGCATTCACAAACCTTACAATAGACTACAGTTCATTGGATTATATATACGCCCAATCACCAATTTTGAGACCCAGCAAGTCTTATCTTTTCAGCCAAGCCTCATTTATAGAGCACTTCGGCAGCATCATGTGTCCTAGAGGAAGACGTAACACTATGTTTTATATACTATCTACTCTACTAGAATGATAACAGATCACATCACAACAGCGTGGCTAGTACAAGATAGTATTAACACATCCATAGTATTAACACATCGATAGTGCAAAAGAGTATTGACAACGGCTGGCTTTCCTCGAGCCGAACCCCTTGTTTGCTTTCCGCACAGCAGTAGCAACAGGCAAGATCAGGTCAAGACGCGAAACATAGTGCGACCAGTTGAAGAAAACTTTGTTTGACTATACATGACTTCATAATAACTAACAGCATGCATACATGATGCAGAGGACATGCCGGGGAAAGTAGTCAGCAAGTCAGTGGAATAATAAAGATAAGAGCAATTGAAAGAAGAGCAGAACAGAAATCTGTGCATAAATCATTGAGTTCATAAATCGAGCGAACCTATGTACAAAACTATGATAAGGTGCATACATATGCCTTGCATTGCATGTCTGAAATAGGCAGGCCATCACATTGCAAAGTGAAAACAAACCCTACCGGCAAGGGCCTCTATCCCGCTGTCCAAAAGCACTTACGCACGCTTATAATATCGTTTAGTCTAACACATTTCTCACAAACAGTTTTAATGTTCAGAAACAGGAAAAGTAGATGACTATAAAGCATTAACCAAATACTAACCTAGAAGGTGCAAAGACACACAACCTGCCTGCCGGCAGCTACACAACGCCATGCACTCCAGTCACTACAAACTACAGTAAACTCCCAATCATCTGTACACACGTTATCTGGGTTGCGGATTATCCGTGCATCGCCAATGTATTTAGTACATCAGCTGTGCTCTCCAAGGTAAGTAAACTTTTGCTATTTCCCCCCAACCGTGACTTTCATTACAGCCTTACCAACTGGTTGGATGTCTTACCCCAGACTTTGTGCTGCCACCCGAGGCTTGCTTGTGGTATTTTTTTAGGGAGTTTATTTATTTTGGCAGTGCACCGTAGAGAAATGAATCCAGAAAAAATCAAACATCAGATTATCAGCATTTCACAATTATTCATGCACCCTTTAACAGTCATTACCACAAAAAGCTAGAGTTTACTGTACGAGCCCCTGGGCTGCTGCAGCGCACTTGTGTGGCTGCAGAGGCCAAGAAAACCTCACTTGGCACTGAAAATGCATGCATTCTGAAAGTCTTTGATTCTACTGTCGTCACTAATTGCTAGGAAACTCGAATGGCACATTTTGTGAGTTTAAGACCAATAAAAAATCTCAAAAAGTGAGATTAGTGAGCGTTTTTCAAATAAACTGCGGAATAGTGTGTTTTGAAAAAAGTGAGAAAAGTGAGTCCACTGGCAGCCCTGAGTATATATGCAATACTGGTAAAGGTATTTATTATTTATTAATAAACTGCCCTGTGATGTTGATATAACATTCATAAAATCATTCTTAAAGGAAGTTCACTAGTTGTCGATTACGTTACACAATGATTTCCTCGACAGCACACCTGTCCCTTATTTTGTTTTCAGGAATCCGGCAACCCTGTTCCACAAAGTGATGGCTACAACCAATAATCGTCATAATATAACTTCCAGAAACAACTCGAAATCATCATATACAATTTTAAACAAAAACAGCTGTATATTTAATTATTTATTGGCACCACTTCAAATTGCAATGATTCACTTGCCTATGTAGCACACATTTGAAATACGATTCCACATTTCAGGCATTATCCAAAGCGACATAAGCCAAGGTCACACCACATGGCATGGGAATTAAAAGTTGCAATCGAGCTTGCTTCTTGCACAACACTAAATTTTAAAAGGTTTATCTGGGTATTCAGTAACCAAGGGTCTTTTAAAAGAACAATCGTCCACTCAATTTTAAAAGTAGATTTTTTGAAGTGGGAGTTCTTTGAAATCTCATCGATAGTCATCACTGCACTGAGGAAGAAACAAATGCCCAAAAATTTTCACATCAATTGCAAAATTGAATGGTGAACGATTCTTCATTAGCTACTTCCTAATGTCCCAATGCATTAATGATATAACGTAGCTGTAAAAATAAATAAATACTGTCACTTCTTATGCTTAAAATTAAATCAAGACTATGGAAGGCAGATCAAAACAAAAACAATGACAAATTCATGAATTATCTTCAGCAGCCTTGATTTGTTCAGACAAAACTTAATAGCTACGTGGAACTATAATTTTGATTGTTCATTGAAATGATCAACAGCTTTGATAATTACAATAAATATATGTCGGATTGAATTTTCCGAGCACCACATTTGGTTATTACGAAACTGCTTCTGGTGCGACACTTTGGAAACTACATTGTTTGTTATCCTAAAAACAATTGACTATCTTCTAATATTTTGAATATATATGTTAGAGATATTATGTTTGGCATGTTCTTATTTCTTTTAAATACTTAGAAACATTTTATTCTCTGCGAAGTACATCGCATTCTCATTAGCGAACGATTCATGACATAACTAAAAGACGTTAGATCGAGTCATTGGTTTTTAGCTATGAAAGCAGACGAAAAGATACTACGTAACTGCTATCATGCAATCTTTCAGCTGAAGCGTTGAGTCAGCTGGGGTGTTGAGTCAGCAATGTGGCTCCGATTGTCAGCCTTGTTATCACAGTCGATACCGCAGTAGTAATTGAAAGATGATGCTGGGCATAAAAAATACAATGTGTGCCATCTCTTGTTGTTGTTTACCCAATGAAATTTCACTAGTGGCTTCTTGAAAGGGAAATAACCCTTTTGCCTAATAAATGGCATCAACTTCTAGAAATGAATTTTCACCTGGTGTTGACGATGTCTTACAGTAGAACCTCTTTTTTACAAACCTCTAATTTACGAAATGACACCAATTTACGAACCATTCCACCGCTCCCGATCTTTGTATATAGGAAAACCATGTAAAATGACCTCTATTTACCAAAACCTCGATTTTACTGATTTACAAAGTGAAAGGCCGGTCCCTAGGAGTGATTGACCTCTGTTTTAATCAATACAATGCCAGAGCATGAGAGTGTTACCGCAAAAACTATTTCCTACTGTTGGAGATCAGCTGGTTTTGGTGACACATCATTTCCAGAGACAGAGGAGTTAGTGGAAGATAACCTCCAATTTACAAACCCTCTGATTTACAAAGCTCAAATTTTTGGGTCCCTTCAACTTTGTAAAATAGAGGTTCTACTGTAGCTGAATATATAAATGCACTAAGTAATGATGACGACTCTGTGGAAAGTGAAGACAGCACCCATTTTTGTCAAGACACTAGTGAAGGGGAAGTCTCAGATCAGACTCAGTTGAAAGCATGATAATCCTTCCTAAGAAAAGACCGGAAATTATTGACTATAGTAATGATAGTGTCAGTTCTAATGAACGTGAAAGTGGAAGCCGTGATCATTCTGCATAATTCATTGAGGTTCAGGACAATAGTGATTCACTCCCTGCTCCAACTTTTGAATTCCTGTAAACTTCTGGTCCCAAACATCTACCGCCACCAAAATCTTCTCCAATCATGTACTTCAACCTCTTTTTACCAACGCATTCGTGAACGTGGTACCTCAACCTCTCAAATAAAACTTTAAGGGGGCAAGAAGAAGTATTCTAGAAGTGAAGAGCTTCCTATCCTTGGGTATCAAGAAAAGAAATCACAAAAAAAGCCAGTTTTATTACTTTCCACCAACTCGATAGCCAAAAGCAATTTTCCCAAAATTTCCAAGGGAAATTCCACAAATCATTGAGCAGTACAATCGTTACATGGGACGTATTAATTCTTAAGATATTATGTTGTACGTGTATTTAGATTAGAGAAGATTATTAGAAATACTGGAAGAAAATGGTCTTCAATGTAATTTCTAGATGGTGCTAGATGCTTATACGAGGGTAGCCCTTTAAGTGTCGGGAATAGAACGTTCCTTATCACCTAGCAACTATAAATGGTGTTTATAAACAACTTTTTGAGTTGGTTAAAGCCCATGCAAAGTTTCATTAAGATCGGCCTGATAGTTTTAAAACGGTGGCGTGTCAAAGTTCCCAAGTCGCTGTACGAGATGGAATTAAGTCCTGAACAGTACCGCACGATAATTTTCTATAACTTTCAACGAAGCCTCACCCAGCAAGAATGCGTCGCAGAACTTTGTTTTTGGCAAAGAAGCACCATCAAAGACAACTGTTTATCGCTGGTATGCAGAGTTTCAACGAGGACACTCTAGCCTCAGTGACGAACTGCGTGAAGGGCGACCAAAAACCGCCGTCACTCAAGAAAACGTGGTTGCTGTACGTAACATGGTTCTGGAAGATCATCATGTTACATACCATGAGATTCAGGCATCATTGGACATCTCAGGGACCTCAGTTCAAAAGATCATACACGAAGAGTTAGGTGTTAAAAAATTGGTTTCCCGCTGGATACCGCACCTCCTCACAGAAGAACGGAAAGCAGCTCGAGTCAAATGGTGTCGAAATACTATACAACAATTCAACTCAGGAGCATCAAAGCACGTTCACAACATCGTAAGTGGTGATGAATCATGGATCTATAGCTACGAGCCTGAATCAAAATGCCAATCTTCAGTATGGGTCTTCCAAAGTGAACTCAAATCGACAAAAGTTGTTCGCTCTCGCAGCCTTGCCAAGAAAATGGTCGCGTCGTTCGTAGCCAAATCAGGGCATGTAGCGACGATTGCTCTTGAAAATCAAAGAACAGTTAATGCTCAATGGTATACGACCATTTGCTTGCCAGAAGTGATCGCCAAGCTTCGGAAAGATAACCCAAATCGACGCATTACACTCCATCACGACAATGCAAGCTCACACACCGCTCGAGTCACAAAGTCGTTTTTGGAACAGCAAAACGTCGAAGTTCTTGATCATCCTCCATACAGCCCGGAGTTAAGCCCCAATGATTTTTTCACATTCCCCAGAATCAAGATTATGCTACGAGGAAAGTGCTTCCAGACGTCTGAAGAAGCGGTCAATGCCTACAATACGGCCATTTTGACTACCCCTACTTCGGAATGGAATAAATGCTATAACGACTGGTTCCATCGAATGCAAAAGTGCATTGACTATCGCGGAGAGTACTTTGAAAAACAATAAAAAAAATTGCGTTTTGTACCTCTTATAGAATTGAATGATAAAATTTTTGATGCAATAACTGAAAGAAAATATTAACTGAGATAGGGATCTAACTTCCTCTAGTACACTAGCTCTTGATGTCTGCCTGATCCCGGCGAATGTAAGCTACCCGTGTGACATTCTACGTATTTTTCTAATGATGCCGGGGTAATGGGGAAAAAAGTCATATTTCTTTATTTTGCTTCTAGTTGCACAGAAAAATTTTCATCTAATTTCGTTAACTGATACAACCTCTCCTAGTCAATATCTACCACACCTACATTCCATTCACAGGGCGCTTCCAACTTTAAGCAGTGAAATTTTTAAATCTACGATCCGGATCAGATTTTACTCTGTCTTTGAATCTGAATCCGGATTCGAGTAAAATGATAGTTCCGTAGATCCTTGGACCCGACGGATCTGATCTGATCATCCCTAGTATCGACGGTATTGGTATCGACTTTAAGCAATCAATTCTCAATACCGATACCAATCCTCAAGAATCAGTGGCATCGAGAATCGACACACCCCTATTCTAATGTGTTGTTTACGTTATCATTAATTACTCCGGAACGTAAATTTTATTTTACTTGGAAATAGGAAATGGATGTGAATTACAATATTTTCAGATGACTTGAGGGTTTTCGGGTTTCTTCCGCAATGGTTCATCCCTCTGGAAGACAGTTTCGTCAGCATTCTAGATGCCATCTTCATGTCCGAAAATCGCGTCCCTTCAAATTTCCTATATCTTTGTTCTACATATTTCCAATATCTTCGTACTATGTATTTCCTACACTTCGGACCTGAAGATGCCATCTGGAATGCCCGCGAAACTGTCGTAGAGTAAGATGAACCAATGCAGAAAAAAATGGAAACCCATGAGTAATCTTCTAATCACCATGAGAGCCTTCGCAGTAACTACAATATTTTCAATTTAAGCGTAAATAAAAATTGTGGATTCTCATGATGCAGCTCGCACTGATATAGCAAAACATGTAAGATTACCGGTCTCTACAATGAATGCAATTATGAAAAACCGCGATGTGATTCAGAAACATGCTAGCTAATGCTGATAGCTGTCGAAAAAGAGAAAAATGAAAAAATCATGGTATGAAGGAATACCAACTTAAAAAGCAGTTTTTACGTTCTAGATCGTCTATTATCACCGTGAATGGCTTTGCCATAAGAGAAAAGGCATGGTATAATGTATAATTTTGGGAATTATGGATTCGACAACCTCCAATGGTTGGATGGGTTGGTTGAAACAATGGTAGAAATATATTGTACAAAAATAAATCAGAACAACTCTATACTTTAAGAAATAATTAATAATATTGCTTTAATTCAGTTTATCGGTGTTTCTTATTTATATATTTACTTTATATTTTTAAAGTATGCACGTGAAACTGAAAATTGTCCTTTTCCTGCTATTTGCATTTTCCCGTATTTTACACGTTTTTCTAGCGGTCCCTAGAAAAGCATAAATAAGGGGTTTTACTGTATATCATTTGATGAGTACGTGATAAGGAAAGTGAACTTAATACAAGAAATAATTACATATATTGAATCTGTAAATCATGATCCTGGAAAATATATTCCACACATATTATGGGAAGTTGTTTTCACATAATATAAATTTACTCATTTCTGTACAAATACTTTTGTTGCCGTTTTTTATGTAAACATTAAAAAAACTAGGATCGGAATAAAAATAAAATTCCAAATCTGGTATCTGAAATCAAGGTTCTCAATCCAGATCCGAAAAAAATCAGGATCCATCCATTCCTACTAGTTATTCCAGGATCAAAAATTTAATAGGGAACCAAATGGCAAGAGTCATAAACGAATGCCAATGTAAACAAGCTTCAAATTAAGAGTACCCCATTACCGTGATCTAGACCATGAACGCCCTCTTGACGACATAGAAGAACTTCTCCTTCTTCTATCTCTTCCCCTGAAAAGGAACATTTGAAAAAATGAGACAATGTAACTGGTAATAACATTGTTTCAGAATTTAAAATAGGTATACACTTTCTGAAAATGAGACTGAAGGAAATCAGCTTAGGAACAGAGTGATGAATCCTCCAGAATTTAACACTATGCTGAGAGAAAAATATCCCAATCTAGTACATTAATAACTTACAGAGTTATCAGGTAGTATTTATCAGAATGCTAAAGTAGAGCTAACTTTTTCTGGTATCATGGGAGGGTATACGCACCTATCAGTAAAATACAGTTCAAGCGAATAACAAACAAAAAGGACAAAATAGTCAAGAAACTCAAGTATATTCCTCCAGAAACAATACTGACAAGTGCATCTTGTACATTCCTATATTTTCAATGACACCTACAGATTACACAGAGAAGAAAACCTTAAAAGGCTCAGCATCATACCTATCTTTTAAAGTATCCCGAGAACGGCGTCGATATCTTTGGGATCTAGGAGAAAGGCTCCTGCTTCTAGACCGACTGTATCGTCTTCGGCTCCACTGACATGGTGAGCGAGATGATCCACGACCACTTTTAATGGTAGAATACTGATGAGATTTTTTGGTTGATGATGCATGTGATGAGGTTTGACTCCTTGACCTTGATCTGCAGTTATCCCACATGGTGTATGGCACCATAAAAGGCAAAAAAAATAAGAAATTTAGGATGATGGGACCAACAATCAACAGCACGCTGGAACATATAGTTCCTGAATGAAAAGCTAGTTATGAAAAAAAATTATTTGAGCCATCTGACCGCAAAATACATGATTAAAACATAATGGTTACAAAACAGAAAATCGTTCACAATTACGAAAAAACTAAAAAGAATATTCCAATTCAAAACTAAAAATTTGATAAAGAAAATTCAATGGAATCATCATTTTTGCAGGAATTAAAAAAAAACACATTAAACACAAGAATTCATTTTACTAATCAAACAACACACAAGCCCCCATTATCTTACTTCAGGGGCTAAACCCAAATAAGAGCTGCAACCATTCCACAAAAGCCTGATATCCTGAAACATAACTTCATATATGTAAATGACTCATAGTACCCAATAAATTGAAGGCAATATAGCTAATTCCAATCTAATTCAAGATCATCTCTCAGTGTGTACCAAAATACAATTTTTACCATACAAGGCTGATTTCACCAATTATTGAAGGACAACCCCAGCGTGGTTTCAGAATTCCTTGAATCAGTAGACTCAGGAAAAATGTTAAAAACACAAATATCAACACTAGGTGTGAATCCATCATTCAGAACTGTGAAACTTTGGTTACGATAGGCTTTGGGTGTACTGTTTCTCTCCTTGTACATTCCTAGCACTTTTCACAGACAGCTACAATGATTTAAATCTTTAGAAAAGAAATGTCTTGCCTCTATTGTGTAAAGAGTGTAAATGCAAGAAAAAGTATAAAGACTCTGCACAACTTATAAACAATAACTGTTATTTTTTCATGGCACCTCATGCTCATGAAACCACTAGCAGTTCTAAAAAGGCAATAGGAATGATGGGAAAGTGATTTAAATGCCTTTCTGTAAAAACATGCAATTAATACACAGCATTTACTACAGTTGAGCACCCTTAATCCAAAATCCCTGACTCGGCAACACCCATAATCCGGCAATTTTGTCATGACCAACTACCCAGTACTTCGTGGTAAATGCCGAAGCATTTTTTATCAAAACATTGCCTCATAACCAGCCGAGATATCCTATTCTTAACATTAATTTTCACATTCCGGGAATCAGAATAATTTAAACATAATAATTTCTGGTACTTCATGTACACTGCAATTATTCTGCAACTGGAAGTAAACATATAAATTTGAAGACATCGCCGAGATGGACTACGACTAATTTACAGATCAGCCACTTTCAATGGCACTCACATTTTTGATTGACCACTAGACGAAATTTGCTAAAATTATTTGTTATCTGCCTATGTTTCTCCCAAATCATGTCTCATCTATACAGTTATGGCAACAGCATAGGAGTGAGGCATCAGTACAAAACAATAACGATCGCAGAAAAAGTGCAAGTTGTGAAAAAGCTTGACGCCTTTGCATCAGTAAAGTGTTTGTCTGAAACATACTGCATGGGATTTTCAATAGCACATTAAGCACAATTATAGCACATGAGAATTATAGAGCAAGTAGTGAAATGCGTAAAAGGGAAGAACTACAGAAATATGAAGAGGTTAGTTGAAAGGAGAACCACGCTGTATAAAACCAATCTTAGGATTTATTAATTGTGATGATGATAGACAGTAGGTAGTTGCTTAAGTCTACAATTGTAAAAGAATGATGCTCACTGCAACACCTGAGAAAAATACATGTTTCATTGGAGAGGCTATACAGAATATGTAGTTGGACCTATTCAACAGAGTCTATGAATCAGGTGGCATTATAAAAAATTTCAGGCACTGAGGCATTGAGCACTAGAAAATTAGGAAAGTGCACAAATAAATAACAATTTCACAATTTAACATGTCGAACACAAAGCATGAGGCTTGTTGAGAATGCAATAGTTTGATCCATATCCATTGATTTGGATTGTCAACATCCAATATTTCATGTTTAACACATTTGACTATTTTTTTTAAACTCCCAAAAGTCTTATTTACTTTCGTCTATATAGGTTCTTAGCAAACAATATTCCAGAAATTACTTATAAATTACTTTCAAAAAGCATAATAGCCCGTCAAACTACTTCAATAATAAATTTTAAAACCCTGTTGATCAGAATGGGATCACCAGAGTACCATGATTTAGGCTTAATTGAAAACATTGGGCTAGATCAGCGAATCATCAGCTGTTTTCCTAAGGTCCAATTTAGAACACCCTGGGGATTGCCAGCTCTTTACAAGAATTCGTTGATAAGTAGCTGAGATTAGAAGTAGGTTAAATTAACCCTTTCGCTGCACATTTCATTTTCAGCACAGTTCTCTACGAAGTGCCAATTAAACACTGAAAAATCAAAATAGTAATATTTAAGCTTCAGGTGGTACTACACTACCGCGACTCGTTTAGTATAACTTCCTATTTCTGCACATAAGTCACAGCATAGGTACTTCCAATGCTTGTTCTTGAAAGAAGTGTCTTCAGTAGATTAGAGCATGTTACAAACATGTTTTTCCAAGAACGTGGAGATAAGTCGATCTAGTCTAAAAAAATATTCAGTCGACTATAGTTGCTTTTCTCAACGAAAGGGTTAAAATAACTATAGTTCAAATGCAGACTTAACCCTATACAATACAGTCAAGCCTGTTTATATCGAAGTTGAGGGGGCCGAATATTTACTTCGTTATACGTGGACCAGTTTTTCCCAGCCTCTCTTTAACAGAGAATAACCTTCACTTCCTGATTTGTGAATAAAAAAACTTTGCTGTTTCTACAATTTGGAACTTTAATTTCCTGACTAGTTTCGATACACTGTATCATATTCATAGGACTAGCAGTACAAGTAGCGTCGTTGTGGGTTATATACCAAAAGGGGGAAGAGTGGAAGGAGTGGGGAGGGGAAAGGGGGTGGAGTACTGGAAGTGAGGGAATATGGAAAGCCCTAGGAAGGGAGGGGGGGGGGGGGGGGGGGAGAGAGGAGAGGGAAAGGAAGCGTACTTAGGGAAGGCGGCGTGGGTTAGCGTCATGGGGATTAGCGTCACCCCTTCCACTCTTCCCCCTTTTGGTATATAACCCACAACGACGCTACTTGTACTGCTAGTCCTATGAATATGATACAGTGTATCGAAACTAGTCAGGAAATTAAAGTTCCAAATTGTAGAAACAGCAAAGTTTTTTTATTCACAAATCAGTAAGATGGATTTCTACAACGTAAAATCCTCTACTATTAAGTGCATCAACCTTCACTTCGTTATAACCGGGACTTTGTCATTAACGGGTTTGATATAAGTGCTCTTGACTGTACTAACACTCTAAATAACAGACTGTGACCAATTCCTTCAAAAAAAAAGGGAAAATAAGTATTTCAGGAAGACACCCCTCATTGGCCCTGACAGAAAATTCCACACTACAGCTACACACACAACTCCATATGTCTATCACCAACATCTTAAAATATATACAGTAGACTCGATAATATGAAGTCAGCGGGACCAGAGAATTGGCACTTTGTAATTTCAAACATTTTAAAAAAGCCGAGAACAAATTTTATCTTTGTTGTCTTCGGCAACATTGTATAACTTTTTTGGTCGTTCGTGAAAGCATTCTTAAAAGATGCATGTCATAAAAAATCGTAAAATAAGTACCTACTTGTATTGCCTATGTTAATGCTTTTTAAACAGTGATGGCAGTCTTAGAAAAATGTCATCCCAATATCGAAAATGTATATAAAACAAAAATTGAACATTTTGTGATAAGAATTTTATTTTCGGAATCCAGTCAGTAGGGATGCGGAGTCCTTTGCTTGTGGGTGGATCTTCAAAATCAGAAAAAAAATCATTCACAGATTATCATTTGTGGTGTCTTCCACATCATCAGCGGAATAAATGATCTTAGGAGGTAATATTGTTTCTTTTCTACTACCAAGACCTTGATGACAAATGGGGCAAGATCCAGCATATTTTCCGCATTGTCTCCTCAAGGATTATATGACGGTCGGGGAGTTTGGGTTTAAGGTGCGTGGGGGAAAAGGTTCCGGTTGTGGAGAGGGAATATCCCAGTGGTGGGTGTATCTTCATCTATCCTGCTGAGCTTGAAGGGGTAAGGGGGTGGGGGAATGGCATCACAAAATGTCTGTGACGTTCCTTCCTCTTATTCTGGGCAACCCTAGGGGGCACATGTAGATGGTTGATCGGAACTGCTTTGGGTGCTGAATGGAATGGAGAGGGTCAGAGATGCAGCATCCTTTGCTTATGGGTGGATCTTCGAGGGATAAGGGGGGAAAGGGAAGGGGATGGTCTAGGGGTGTCAGAGTTCGAGACGAGGGGTCGAAGACCGTCCTGAAAACGTCCCGAAAGAAGGACGCCACATCCCTAGCCCTCCCCATTACACTCAGCACCCGAAGCGGTTTCAATCAGCCATTGGCACGTGCCCCCCAGGGTTGCCCAGAAGAAGAGGAAGGAACATCACAGACATTCCATGATACCATCCACCCTCCCCCCCTTCAAGCTCGGCACGACAGATAATGATACACCTACAACTGGAATCTTCCCCCTCCACAACTGGACCCTTTGCCCCCCACACACCATAAACCCAAACTCCCCAGCCATCATAATCCTTACCCCAACCAACACAACCCCCCAAATTTCCTAACGACATCACCACACTATCCATGCCACAAGTTTTGGGTGCGGACAGCACCTTCATGGAGAGCTGAGCTAGGATAGTTCACCTTAAAGGATGAGGTAGGGTTCACGGAGAATTTGAACTGCTACAATTCCAGGCGCACAGTAGCGAGCATGGTATGTGCCATCACATTTAAGTTTTAATCAAAAGAGAATAGCGTACATTATGAAAATGCTGGTAACAGTTAAAACCAAAAAATAACAGGATAAATAATGGCATTAACTAAGATTTCCACATTACTCAATGTCTAAATGATATGCATATGTGGCATGTGTGGGAGATGAATGCAACACTATTCTTGCATTTCATTTTTGATGCACCACAGTCAGCAACACTGATTTTTTAGGTGTCTGCGTCATCAAAAATAGTTGTACTGAAGCAGCTGTTCACCACGGTTCATAGAAACTCCATTTGTTCCTGGGGACCGGGCCCAAAGTTCATAATTTCAAAAAATTTGTATTTTCGACTATTGCTATGTTATTACTATAGGCTTTTCATCGGGACCAGCAATTTTGCTTCGTATAATCAAAACTTCATATTTTAGTGCTTCGTATTATCGAGAGTCTACCGTGCCCACTAAAATAATCAGCTACTAGTTATAACTAAAATTATGTACTTCCTAATAGAAATATTACATTTTTCTAAATAGGCTTCATCTTAAGCCATTTATAGCAACAGGCACTCTTCTCGCTAAGTGTTTCTAAATGACAAAAATAACCCATAGCATTAAATAATCTCACTCCCAAAAATTGCCCTCCAATTCAGCTTAATAACCAAAAAACTAGAAAACCTGAATCTATTCATTAATTAACTAGTCACATACACAGATTCACTAAGTTTCTTGAAGAATCGTATTCCTGTTTATCTAAATCATGACAGGTTTCTTCCCTGCTGCACAAGAAAAGCATCCACAGTACTAACTAAACTTACCCACAGCTTCAGAGAAAACATCAGCAACACACAGAAGTCATGGAAAGTTTTTTTCTTGCAGGAAAAGTCGCCAATTTATGTCCTAAATATCTCAGGGTAACATCTACATTATAAGCTTGCACCAATTCTGACTCAACCGCTTCAACCAGACAACCCCCAAATAGCAGGAGTACCGCCACTTCCCGAGAGAGGAAACACAAACAGTATATACCGACCGGCTACGTGGTCTCGACTTGGAAGCTACAGAATGATTCGGTGCTGGAAAGGAAGCAGCTCCTCCGCCCTGCCCACTGCCATCGGTTCCACCCTTCTTGAGTGACTGGTGCCGAGAAGAGCCAGACCCAGAAGGTGCCACCAAAGAAGACTGAGAACCATTCTTCTTTTTAGATTCCTCCTTTTTAGCTCCCTCATCTTCTTCTTCCTCCTCCTCCCCTCCAAAGCTGGTGATATACGTAATCTGGCCAGAATTAACAGGTGATCGGGACCTAGAACGTGATTTTGACTGCGATTTTCTGTATGGGTCATAGGTAGGACTCTCACGGGCTGCATAACTAAAAGGAAAAAAGATTTAGCTTAAATTAGACCTAAATTTGGCAAGGAAAGAACTTGCTGTCTCTCAACAGAAAGGAAGAGAATGATGGACCTTTGTACCAAGATAATATTTAATGGCTCAAAGGCAAATGAAAAGTTATGAACTAGTTAAAGATTCAAATATTTCATCATGTACCTGGGTGGACTTATTTTTCGGCCCAATAGTCTCTTCTCTCTAAAAGCTCTCCTTTCCCTTCGAGATTTTCTTCCCTGAATGAAAAATGGCAATTTCAACATTATATTTCCAACCAAAGAGTTAGATCCATACTTCCATACTCCATACATGAAACAATGATGAAATCAATCCAATAAACATGTAAGGGACTAAAATAGTTACCGAGTACATAGCCTTTTCTTCTTCCTGCTCACGAGCAAGACGTAGAGCTTCTTGTTCCTCAAGATCTCTTGTAAGAAAGCTATAAAAATCATTTCCACAAAGGCCATATGCAGCACCACAAGAGTTGATTTCATGTGCTTGTTCAGGTCCAAGTTGAGTAACATCAACATTCAAATCTGAAAAGAGAAATAATGATCCATTAATATTCAAACTGGTCAGACATGTTTGAAAAATAATCATAAAAACAACTTCATGGAAATGCGTAAACATATGACTACGTCTCAAAATGGCAAATATTTATACAAATATCCATAATTAGAGGCACGAATTTTTCGCAAAACGATTTTTTCGCGAAATGACGCGAAATATGAAGATTATTTGGGAAAACGCGAAATACATTCTCCTGAGCGAAAATAATGCGCTTTTTTAGAATTTTTACGGGTTATTTTGTGAAAACGTTGAATATATAGTAAAACCTCTACCTATGGCACATCTTTTCATCGTAAAATCCTCATCGCCGGCCAAAATTCAAGCATGTAACAGAGGGAAACATCTTTGTATCGAACTACATTATTTTCGACAAACCTCCGCACTTTGTACCAAAAGTGAACCCCCCCAGACCGCGAAACTACCTCCACTGAATGGAATATTCAGTGATAATTTTCGTTCTTGCTCCCACACTTGTTTTCTCATTTCTCCACGAAATATTACTGCTTCCGACTATTAAAATCGATCATTTTAGCTGCTGATGGAAACCTCCCATTTGAATTCATTCAAATTCCCGTACAATATTAATCATCAGACGCGTTTTACACGTACCTACGCATCCAATGATTTTATATATCTTAGGGTTCTTTGACCTTAAATTGTGAATCAAACCATCAACGGAGTTATTTTAATCCTAATCCCTCTTGTAATCTCATCTTTCGTCCGAGCACCTAAATTTCATATAGTCGCCAAGCGACATTCGTTTGTTTGGTTTTTCTCGTTTTCGCAGCGCGATTTCGAACATTATCCATGAAGCCGGCACGAATGATACATTAGTGATTACATTGTAGTCAGTACATTACATCGTAGTCCCCGTGGAAGCCATGGATTCCACTCACATGGGAGTGGAATAGACGGAACGGATTGTGATTGGCTAGATGCTTTTCTGCTTTCTGCCTATTCCGTCTATTCCGCTCCCATGTGAACTTGGCTTGAGACTTTTGCTTTCTAGAGATTATTGCAGTTTGTCCACATGCAATATTATTTGTTATTTACGTGAGAGTTAATTTAATAGCTAATCAGAGATCGATAGCAGAAGTATTTCTATGATGCGTAAATTGCCCTAAGGAAAATGCCGAAATAGTAACTGTGTTTGACCGCGAAAATCAGTTTCGTAGAGAAGGTTTCTATGTTTTTGATAAACAGAAGAAAATATTAATGTGCAAGTACTGCAACTTCCAAATTACTAAATTAAACCGAAACTAAATTAAACTCACTCAAATACATTAAAATGAAAATAACTTTTCTCCAGAACAGTCATCAATATGGTAATGCAATGTATCACCAAATGGCGTTTGAGAAATCTCGGATGAATCAATATTTTTTATACACCAAAATTTAGGGCTGTTTCCCATTTTTTATCCCGAAATGGGTCATTTTTAATGACGAAATTTGAGAGTTTTATTTACCATAAATTCTTGCCTCTATCCATAATTAATATTAAAAATCCTTATAAAAATATGATAGCTACATAGGTAGCCAGTAAAGCAATTTTCAATTTTTCTCATAATTTCTGCTGATATGCTACTCAAATCATCTGGATAACTCTTATTTTTCCCTTTTTCTGCTGTCCTTTTTACCTTCATTCAATACAGAGAACTTGAGTTGCCGCCATAAATTGGGTTTCGTTGGTGGAATAAGAACTTAGGAGACCATTTCTTTTGCACTGTGGAGTGATTCCCAACAGGAGTCCAAGCCAAACTTGTGTTCTGAAGCTGCCATCTTAAGTTCTAACTTTGAACATTTAATGTTCTGAATTTATACTTTTCTTTAAATTAAATGTGCTAACAAATGTGGAGTAATATATTCAATGGATAAGATTAAAAATTACATTCATTACTGTATACTTGATCCTTTAAAGCCTTAACAACAGATATGTAATTCCTCAGAGGCTACAATCAAATTGACTTCAACAATACTCAAAAAAGTGTCCCAAAATCCAATGCATTTCAATGCAAATCACACACTTTTGTGAAAAAAGGAAAGCAAAGTGCAAACTTGAGGTAAAAAAAATAAAGATTGAAGTTCTATTGTGCAGATCAAGAAAAAAATTAAAGAGATCAGTTAACACTTAGTTATTTTATACAGAGAAAGGTCTTCATTCTCCAAATTCTTAAATCTAATTAAAGCAAATGTAAACACAGACAGCCGTATTCATAGATTTCTCGTTAAACCTGTGTTGTGGAGGTTTATCTTAGTCAAGTCTAAGTGTGCTTTAGAACGGAACTAAAAGTTGGTATTCATAGCTTCGGTCGAGGGAGATAGCCTCGGGGACTAACGGAGTACGAGTCTTGTATGCTGCACGAGGATGGAACGTCTGGCAACACCGCTATACGCTACGTAACCAGGGCACATCCCGGGTTTATTGAATTGGTTTGTTTGCTTGTTTAGGTCTTTTGTTCACGTAAAACATGGAATCTAAAAGAATTTGCTCTGGAAAATGGACGAAGGAGGGGAAAGAAACTCTTCTGGAGCTAGTCAGTGAGAGAGTGGGAATAATTGAAAGTAAGTCCTGTGACAGTAGGACCATGAAAAGGAAGCAGGAATTGTGGCTTGAAGTAGTTTGGCTCATAGTAAACTGTATCTTAGTTAACTTTGTGGAACTGCTTCATATTGAAATAAAAAAGCGTAACTTAGTTGTCCCACAAATATGTTTTAATGAACGACCCGGGTTTCGTCAAGGATCGACATCATCAGGCCTGGAACACAACGATTTATATTTATATTACTACTTACATACCAAGTAATTTTATTTCTTTTTCAGTTATATTATAATGAGAGTGGTTGATAAAAGGTAATTATTATTCTTTACGCGTTCTACTTTATTCTAATTTACGCATGCTGGTGTTCACTGCCTTAAGACCGCAAGCATTAATGTGAATGCACCCATATGAAATCGTAGTGTTCCATGGTAATTAGGAAGTTGATCACTATAATCAATGGACACATAAATTAGTGAGCGAACCCCAGGGTTGTTACTATATATCATGCTTCCGCGTTCAGAATAAGACGTCAATAAAATGTGTCAAAGATAAGGGTTAAAAAATGTTCCTTCGTCCAGTGAGACCTGCTGCAATATAAAATAATAGAAAAAAATAAAAATTAATGAATTCGAAACGAAAAAAAACTTCCTTTACCACGACTCGATCCTACGACCTCCGACACGGGAGTCGACAAGTCACGCTGACCTGAAAATGATGCTATGCATCGAAACCATGGTCGTGAGTAAATAAATATATTTTGTGGAAGTGCATTGTTTCCTTAACCTCATCATACTGACTAAATTATGTTTAAGGAAGATTATATCTCAGTGTTCCTTGAATCAACTTTAAGAATAGCAGGGCAGTTTCAAAGAATAGAGCAACTTTTCTATTATTTCCGCCCATTCTTATGCAGAATGCTCTTAGCCATTACGTAAATTAATTAGAAGACATCCAACCTTTTCAATTAAAATCATAATTACCAGGAAGGAATTAATGCCCTTAAAGCAGTGAGGTTGGGACTGCTTTCCAACCACGAGAAGGGTCATTCCATACCAATTCAACCAGGCCATGACACCCACCGACTCAGATTTTGATGAAACATGGTATGATTTATGTTTTAATGCAGATATGAAAGAATCCAAAGTTTTTCTTTTCTATCTCAACTCATTTTGTTTTTACAGCCATTTAAAGTGTAGGTGAAACTGCAGTTTTAACATCCCCAAGGACTTCATGGGCACTTGTACCTCCAGAGGAAAAATAATTGTACGCATCTTATTTATCACTCAATTATTATAAAAATTTGCTGTTTTATCAAAGAGACAATGAGGATCTCAGAAAAAAATTGAGTTATATTCTCAAAGGTATCATAAATTCTCAAAACACTTTAGTTTCATAAGATTTAAGAAAATTTCTTACCCAAAAAATGGTTGTATAAAAAATTAGATATCTACCAAGGCAGTGTGTTTACAAGGCAAAACTTTTTTCTCATAATCCTAAAGAATTTCGAATCACCTCTGAATATAAAACTAATGGCTTTTTGTGTGCTTTCTGACATTAAAAAAATGTCAAATTAAAAAAATGTGATTCATATTTCTGATAATCCATGTCAGCCCTACCTACAATTAGTTAAAAGAAAAAAGCAACAGCAATATTTTTATCAGATTTTCATGATTAATTAGTAAGAACACATGTAATGTAGAATTTTTAGAAACACAGGGCCAGTTTGACTACTGAATAGTTAGAAAATAAAGTGAAACAAATTTCTAGAGAATTTTAAGGATGATATTTTTGCTGATGGAAAAACTGAAGTTTCACCTACACTTTAAATGGATGTAAAAACAAAATGAGTTGAGATAGAAAAGAAAAACTTCAGATTCTTTCACATCTGCATTAAAACATAAATCATACCATGTTTACCTTGGATCCTTTCTTATCTACATGAAAAGATAAATCATGCCACGTTTCATCGAAATCTGAGTCAGAGGGTGTCAAAACTTCATTTTTCTGGATGAATTGACATGGAATGACCCAGAAGTTTTACTTTATCAAACTGGGCAGGTTCGTTCAGAGTATTCTGTATCCAGTTACAGACACAACTGTCAGCCATTCCTTGCTTTTACACTAGTAGGAATCACCTTGAACTACAAGTGTTCCACAGGGGAGAAGGTTGATGTCCTGTTTCAGACCAGATGTCTCCTGTTTTTCCAAACTTTTCCTGCCTTCCTCAACATATCCATTACATAACCTTTCTTATCTCTCTCTATAGAAATCTGTTTTGAAGTAGAAAAAAAGCATAATTGCATCGAGATCATATTTTAAGTTATTTTCTAGCAATATTCTCATCACCACGAACACATCCTTAGCTGTTCTTGCTGATTTTAAATCTCACGTCACACTTCATTATTACTAAGCTACAGCCCAAGTCTGCACCAGCAACTGGGAAACTAAGAGGGTGGATTGCAAGAATCTTTGCCTAAATGCAAAATAATATAGTTGCTAACTTCAAATGTCCCTCTGCATTTACCATGCATACCTATTTGGGATTTATATCAAATACTGGTGACCACTAAATTGCCACGATCATTTCTTTCACCCACTTCATTGGCCGACACCTCCCCTTAACCACCACATTCAAACCTCCAATTACTATTAAGCTCTTATGTCCCTTCACTTTCCCAATCACTTTTTTAACTGTTCATTCATGTCATCTCCTCCTCCCCTAAAACCTCCAGTCAGCATGTTCTCCTAAACAACTTCTGAGTTTCTTACCACCACTTTTCCTTTAATTAGAATTATAACTGCTCACCTGCTCTACATTCACTACCCTTCTGAATACTACTGCTACTCCAGACTGCCTCTCTTCTCCTCCACTGTTAACAACTCTGTAACTATCTTTTCAATCCTCATGGCCCCCGTAAATTAATCTATATTGCCCTAGTCCATGTCATGCTTTACGTTTTCTAGCTTACCTACCCTTAACATTGCTATAATATTCCATATTACAATTCTGAAAGTTGTCTTTCTTCACAACTGCCTATGTTGTAGCCTCTTTCTGAGCAAGGATTTCATAAGATGACGGCTAGGGCCAAACTTCCACCGCTATGGAGCACAAAACTTGTTCACACATCTGAGATAAAGCCCCGTAGTTTCCCAAATTTATTTCTATATTGCCCATCACATAATTCTTCAGAAATATCAACTGAGGTGATTTCCCATAGCCTGCATCAATGGTACTTTTACGTGACACTATGGCTTGAAAGGGTACCCCACTGTGGTCCGGGGTCAGACGGAGGTCAGTGCATGGAGTATGTTTTCTTTGCCCGACTTCTACCCATCGAGGTACCTGGTACGAGTAACTATCAGAAGTAAAATTCATTGGTCCCGCCATTCCTTGACGGAGGGAATGAATATTTACTGGAATAGTGACAGGGAAGTGATCTTTATGCGTACTGTTGGTAGCACTGCGTAACTGTGGCTCTGGGAGTTCTTGGGAAAAATTTTGTGGGACAAGGGAACTCAAGTCCACAATGGTTTAATGGATAAAGAACACACTAACATTTTAAGGGCCCAAAACTAACCAGAGGGATGAGGTATTTATGTGATTTCTTTCGGTCCCCAAGAATTTTATCAGGGCATTAAATTGACGTTAAACCCCAGGGTTACCAACAATATGTCAAGTGAGCTCTGTTACATTTCTACGATACAGAAAAACGCAGATGAGTTTTTATGCACTGAATATCTGTGCATAAAATGAGTTATTATCATTCCCGACATCATCAACTCACCAAAATCTATGTCACTGTCATCGTCTTCTTCTTCCTCCTCGTCATCCTTTTCTTTTTCCTCGATTTCAGCTGGTGTACTCTCTTCGTAATTGTAGGGTATAGCCGCTTTCTTCTCGGCTAATTTCTTTTTCTCCTCAGTGTTGGTCTTACCAACAGGACCAAACTGTTCTTCAAGGTAGATTTGATGTAAAAACCTCTCTTCCACAACTAGTAAAGATACCAAACATATGCTTCAAAAACGACCATAATTGCTGATTGAGCAAAACTAAACGCACGCAAACAACAGCACTAACCTCCTAAGAAGTCATTTTGAACAAGAATTCGATATCTTTCATAATTTGCTTGTCTATCTTCCAGTGGCTCATCACCTGTCATAGCCGATACCTCAGGGGATGACTGTCTATCAGGGATATGATCAAGATGAGCTCTTACGTCAAATCTATCAATCAATATGTCAGATCTTCCTTGCCAAGGCATCCTTTGAAAAAGAACGACCAATGTTGATAACCATATACCCAAAACATTCATGCTACAAAAGACAAGATAGTAACACCTAATCCTATATACTCTAAGAATTGGTCACGTATATTACATGTTTGCCGGACTATCGCCAGCCATGGCAATGGAAGGATCAAGATGAATCTTGCAAGGCCTGCCATGTAATTGCAAAAACTGAGTTGGATCAGCTTTCTGAAACAGAAACATTTACAATATATCAAACAGTTATGCTGTTATTTCCAAATCGTTAAGTACATCCTATACAACACGTACGATTTTCTCATAGTACTCTCTCCTCCTCTCAGCTCTTTTCTTATAATCAACTAACATCCCACGGATTTTCCGTTCTTGTTTTCTAGCCTCGTGCCACATTGTACGGTCCACTGCAAAGTTGATTACGAATTTAAAATTTTAAATGTCTGACAGTAACCATATTAACATTTAACAATGTTACAACGTCAAACTTACTAGATTTAATTTTTATATCAGTCCCTCAGTAACAAAGACGCCATTCACATCACCAGCCCTTGCTTCCGATCGTGGTGGTGGCTTCGATAATGCCAGCAATTTAATGTATTACTCCATTGAATAATAACCAGAGATGAGGGAAAATTTTTAAAAATCATAACTAAAAAAATAATTCTCAATTTATCATTTATATTAACCAGCAAATACATTTTAGTCTCTACAACATGTGAGTAGTGGGTTACATATACAAGCTTTACAAGAAGCTGTAACCCCTGTAACCGTTGGTGCAAGAGGTCGCAAGCAGTCAGTCTGCAGTCAGTGCAGCAGTGTTGCCGCATACGTCGTCGACTAGTAATTAAACATTGGAAATAGGAGATTTTATGTGTGTGTGGATACAAAGTTTCATATTCGTATGCATGGGAGTAATAAAAATCAGTGTTGGAAAGAATGAATCCTGATGTAAGCTACGGTTATTGGTATAATACTTGTTTGTTTTGGGATTATGCAACACTGGAATTTAGTGAAGGCGGATTTACAAAATATGAAATAATTTTACGCGTCGTATCCTCGTTTCATGACCGAGCGTGATCAGTTTTAAGACGTGTAATATGACTTTTATGTTGTTGTGCAGGTGCTAATTTCGTCCAGTCTCAAAGCAAATTGTGCAGTATAAATATCCTTTGACATGTGACTTTCCGCCCACAAACGTTCCACTTTGCATTTGTGAAAACCTGGGAGAAATACAAAGTTATACTGATGGATGGGCATCAAGAGCAAGTGGTAACATTTGTAAATGATGCGGCTGCGAAGAAGAAAACCGCAGACGAAGGTAATGATGTAATTTTTCTCTAGCGTCTTCATCGAGAAATTTCGTGATATTTAACCCGACACTGGTAGATATTTTTCATTGGTAAACCGGCCCTTGTTTGGGTGCTATTGGGAGAGCACTACGAATTACTGCACCCTTCCTTCATATTATTCCATTTTCTTCATGGTTAATTTTCTACTGCTCTGAAGCACCCTTATGTGTGGGGCTGACTTCCCTGGTGAAAATAAACCGTGACGGACAATGTGACAGAAGCGTGAACACAGTGTGCTTAGAATGTGACAAGAGTGTGATTACAGTGTGCATACACCGTGACAAAAGCGTAAATTGGGACTCAAAAGCGTGCTGAAAGCGTGATAGACACTGTGACGGTACAGTGTGAGGACACCGGGCACACAGTGTGCGTACACTGTGACTAATACCCATGTACAGTGTGCAGCACATTGTGGTCACACTGTCCATCACGCTTTGAAGGGAGCACAGTGTGCGTACACTGACTAATAGCCTTGTACAGTGTGCAGCACATTATGGTCACACTGTCCATCACGCTTTGAAGGGAGCACAGTGTGCGTACACTGTGACTAATACCCATGTACAGTGTGCAGCACATTGTGGTGACACTGTCCATGACGCTTTGAAGGGAGCACAGTGTACATACACTGTGACTAATACACTTGCACAGTGTGATACACATTCTTGTCACACTGTCTTTCGCGGTTTATTTTCACCAGGGTTGCAGCCTCCGATGAGTAATTTCATGTATTGCATCAAGCTTGAATGGGATGGTGTGGATAACGTGACCGTCTGGTAAATATTTCGTGGAGATTGTATTCACAAAGCTGGGCCTCTTTGCTTGCTAACTTTTGAATCAATATTAATGGATGTGTTATGTCGTTTAAACATTTTGAGATGGCATAATCATTTTGAAATAAGCATTTTTTTACTATTCTTTAAATTTTGTCTTAATGCAATTTTTAGGTTACCGAATCGACAGATAAAAAGGTAATGCTCCATATAATGTCGTCAGTTGTATATTTTGTGTAACTGGATGTCAGTTTATTGATAGAATAATTATTATAATCATGCTAAGCATTTTTACGACTAATTTCACTGCTATTATCCTTTTTGCCATCCTAGTTCCGACTTAATTTCCATATTTGTTTGTAGCTGTCCATCCTGGAGAAACTGTTCTACTGCCAGAAAGTGATTTTTACTGCAAACTATGTGCCTTTGATTGCGTTGATAACACCGGGAAGTTGCTTCATTCATTGGATGCAAGTCACATCGAAACCTATCTGAAGAGCCGGCAATTTGCATCTAGTAAGTAAATTTTTCTGCACAAACATTGAAGACCAATTAGTGATCTCGAAGTTGTTTCCAGGGTAATGTAGCTTAATCTGTGGCTGGGCTTGTTTACTTTTATGAGCCACCACTTTGCGTCAAGTGATAATCTGGAGAAAAAGTGGTCAAACCTCATAAACTGTCTATTATTTGCATAACTTGGTTGTACTGAAAGCTGACAGATAGGAACGTGATGCTCTTGAACTGACAAGTGTAACTAAAAATGCAAGCTCTCTGCTGATTATAATACCCAGACAGCAAATAAGCTTGCCGCAATGTTGCATTAAGTCTATGGCAAAGTTGTTTACACAATCTTTCCCATTCTTGCCTAATCCCATCCGCAAAAGGTCCAAAAAAGGGGAGAAGTTGCGTGTCAGAAAGCTGTTCATATTCCTCACGTACACAAGTTCTTTGGTCCGTTTTGAGTCATGTGCCAAATAAGGAGATCTTCAGTGATGGAAAAGAATTGCTAGAGAAATACAAAACTTCGGAATTTTTCTAAAAAATACAGAATATATTTTTATAATGGAAATTGCATCAACTTTACACAATCTGAGAAATAATTTCCAGGGAACCCTCATCAGTACCTAGGTATAACATATTCATTAACTTACTGAGTCGATATCATATTTCCCATGTAGCACAGACGGTTGAGCCTACATTGGGGAACGGTTAGGTGAAACGGTTGGCCTACTGTTATTCATGTCCGTTTTGCCAACTTCCCCAACCGTTGGCCCAACTGTTCCCCAACGGAACAAAATTGAAAAATGGGAAATGATCGAGGTTCTCACTTAATGAACGATGATTAGCTGTACCTCGCATACTACAGATACGCCTACCTAACATCCTACACTTAACTCATGTTGACGCGACCTGACACATTTTCCTATTGAGAGCAAGAGACTGGGAGGCCATATATATACAGCTCCTGGTTGGCATTAAGTCGTTTGTGATTATTAAATTTACTAAAAGGTTGATTATTTATGCATAATAACTTTCCTTGCACCAGCAATCTTCAAGGTACGAAAACATGTATTAGTGACCTTATGGCAACATTGCCACCAGGTTACACCTTGCAAATTCAACATTGCTGTGATGCTGAGAAAACAAGGTTGCGACTGTATTACAGCAAGGTTAATGTGCTGGCTGGGTACTAACTTGTTTAAGTTATCCATTGATAGGGCTCTTTTAAGCCCAGTTCTGCATAAAGGTAAAAAGAGTAGATGCTTGTTGAATTTTTTCATTTCATATTGTAATATATATAATAAGATTTTTTAATTTAAATGAACATCGACAACAATAATTTCCTTCAATAATGACAATGCACACCAAACTCAAACACACTTTAATTGATGCACCGTCAATCATAAGGCTTAACACAACAGGCCCTGCACATTTCACTCTCAAGCCATTTCTTATTTTAAAATATCAATTTCAGAAAATATCAATAACAACAATATTTATTTCCCTCACTAATGACAATGCACAAAAACGCAAACACCCTACTAATGATGCACCGGCAACCTTTAGGCTCGAAAACATCAGGCCATGCACACTTTTTCACTTGCGAGTTAACTTCACTTCCATGCACAACCTCGTCTTCCACACAAATCTCCTCCTCCTATTCTTTACCCATGCCTCTCAAATTTGGCCCCAACGTCACTTAGAAACTAATGTTTGCCTGAGTCATGCATTATTGCCTCTCCGCTTCCCCGACCATGCTGGGGAAAACAATAGAGAAAGATGGCGGCCCAAATGTTATAATATGCTCTTGTCACCTACTCCCCAATAATCTTGGCCTCTGACTGAATATTTGTGTGTGGAATATTACTGGAGGAAAAATGTTTCCTGGGCGAGAAATTAAACTACAGACCTTTTTTACGCTCAGCCAATATGTATAGAAACAGTTATGATACCCAGGATTCTGTATTCCAAAGGTAGATCCTGGAACACCTTCCTTACACATTAGGGTATGTAGGGTGGAGGTGTGTCCAAGTTGGATGGTCTCGAGGAAAAAGAAATTTCAATCTGTGTAAATTCCAAATCTTGTGAGGTTTTGAATGGATTATTATATCTATCCTGCTCCCCTCTCTTAAACCTCCCCTTCCCCCCGAGCTCCAATGCTTACCCCTCGGTCACTTCTTCCCCAAACAGAACCCTAACCACCCCCAAGCAAATACACTAACTTATATCACCACCCTCACCCGACCTGTCAATCCTTGGCCACTTTTCCTCTCCCATCCTCTCTGTGACTCCATTCCTCTCCCACCCCGACTTCCACCATACCTGACCACCACCACCCCTGAAAACACCCTAATGCATCACCACGCTCACCTGACCTGCCAATGCGTGGTCACTTCCTCCCTCCCCCCTGCCCTCCAACCCCGTTCCTTCCCCCCTCCCTGACTTTCACCATACATAAGGCTGATGCAGTGTTTTGTATACCTACCTGCAGATGCTGCGCTGCAGCAAAACCATGGTTGTGTCGTAATAAAAGTTTTGTGGAATTGCATTGTTAGTTTTTCTCCTCTCCAAAATGTATGATTTTTCTTTATTCCTTACAGAAACAAATCCTTCACTTCAGGGAAGACCTGGTGTAAAATCCAGTTGGAGTAAAACAACCTTTACTTCCTCTGATTTTGATCAAAGTGGACGACAGTGTATGGGCAGTACTCAGCTAACTGACTTTCAAGCTGGCTGTGAAGGTGAGAAACATTTAAAATCAAGATGGAAAAATAAAAACTGTGTATCAAAAGATCATTCTGACAAGTTAAGTGAAATGTCTATTTGCTCATCTCAAGTGGCAGCAGTGGCTGAAGTCGCAAAGGTGGTGTTACCAGGCTTGAACATATCTAAAAATATTAATGATCAAGAGCTCCTAGATGAGAAAAACAATGTATTTCATTCATCTAACAAAGCTCATGATGGAATCACCATGCAAGAAGAGGCAAAATTTTCTCAGGAGCCACCGAGCAGAGATCGCTGTCGGAGGATTGTTATTGAAGGTAAAAAGAAACTTTTTTTTGAAGAGACTTGAAATGCATAGAAAATATCTTGATTACATTTTTATTCTGAATTGCAGGCATATCTGCTAAGACTGATAAAAAGATGATAATTAGGCATTTGGCCAAGTATGGGCTCATAAAATCAAATGCTTTCATTGGAGCTACTCTTCATGTTGAATATGAAGATTGGTTGGTAACAAAAATTGTATAATGAACTTTGCCTTTGTGTTCTTTCAGTTTTTGCTGCTGGTAGACATTTTTTTACTACTCAAACTGTAGTATACAGCAGAAATATACACCACAGCATTTCCCAGCCCAAAGGGCACACTGGCCTAACATATGAAGCTTTGTGATTTTTTTAGATAGATTTTAGAAGAAAATAATAATCAATGTGTCTATGTGTTGGCAATGTGAAAATGGAATAATTAGTTTCTAAAAATGTAAGCTTGTTAAAGTTATCAATCGTGGAATCTCTTTTTCCTCTTTACCCTACATTTTTCAAATGAAGTGTAGGCAAGTTGAAGAATGTGCCTTTTAAGTTAATTTCATAGAAAGTCTGATCATTGTAACAACAATATATATGCACCACAATTACCTCAGAAATAATGTTGTCTCTTTCTCATTTGCATTCACCAAACTTGTAAGGGTTATATGGGTGTGGACTGAAATTTCCCTTGCCTTTCCTAGGTCCGTTTCTCACAACCCCAAAATGCATATATGCATATCTATAGATTCAAGGGCCTCTTACTCAAATAGCAATATGAGCAGCAGCTGCTCAAAAGCTGTACAGTGTCCCTGTGTCTTTCCTCTACTGGTTATCTAAACAAGCTCTAATAGCCTAAGTCTCTCTGGTTCAAGTATAGTGAAGATTATTAAAAGCCCTGTCACCTTTCTTATCATACTCTTTCCAATTTTATCCTACTCCCTTTGGGTATCCCACTATTTCCACGGGTTAGACAACTGTCTCTGCAGGTCCGGCTATTTCCGTGGAGTCGTGGTTTTCCTTACATCTTCCCTGCATATCCTACAGTTTCCCTGTCTGATCCTTCTATCCTATGCTTTGCTTTATGGTGACTTAGTTCTATATTTTCACTAATAGATGGCATCTACATTCACTCTTTAAAGGATGACTGCACATGTGTTCTTCCCTCTTTTCTTCCGACTTACTATTTCAAAGGTAAAAAAATACATTTTTTTGACCAGATATAAAAAAATTACCCAGCTGGAGGGTTAAGTGGGTTGAATCAAGAGATAATATGATTTTTGTTTAGTAGCATCAGTAGGATTTCAGAACCAAATGAGGCAATAATTTTGTATATTTCAGACGCAGCTATCCACTGCCATATGAGAAAATATTATCTACAAATGGAAGAAAGTACTTCCTCTAATATTCACCAAGAGTGCTAGTAAGAGTCTTCATTGACAACTTTTTTCTTCAGTTTTGTGAAACACGAAACCTAAATTCTGTTTTACCATGTTTCCAGTGGTATTCTAGCCTTTCAGACAGTTTTGGAGCGTTGTAGCACTTACAGTTGATGAGGGTGGTGTAGAATCACGGATGCATCTTTTGCGTTATCGCAAACTTTATCGTTAACGCTTACCCCTAGAGTAGCGCAGGGTCAACAATAACCATGAATAAAATTTACTCCGCTGATAGTGATAAGCGATTTGAAGTGCTAAGCGAAAAATGAAGAACGGAGATCGCGCTCCCTCTGACAGAAGTTAAATCAAACAATAACGCTAGCGCACGCCTTATGAAGATCCATGATTGAGGCCCTTTTTTATTTCTCAAAGCTGCTAAGTGTGGAGAAAATGCTTCCTGAGTTTGGCCATCAGAAGAATCCCTGTGGTGAGACTGAGTTGCCCAATCATCTGAAAGACTTTAAAATTAATGGAGTCTGGCATGCCCTGAGTAAGCTGCAAGAAATTGTGGTTCACAGAATTCTAGAATGTCAGCAAATCAGACCAGAGTATGCTGTATAAATCGCATGGTGACACATCATGCATATTGTGTGATGTTAGACATGTAGGCAGTAAAATCTAAAGTGAATATTCCAAGTCCAAATTACTGCATGAATTGAATAACCAGCAGCAATCTTCTTCTGTCAGATTTTAACTTGCTTGTTGATTATATCCTTAAATGTAATCTTAATATTAATCTGGCTGATTTTGTCAAAACCCTCAGGCAGTCTCTAGAAAGAGTATATGCTGAGCAAGCCCAGGGGAAAATAATAGTGGATGGAAAGGAATTCCAAATCAAGAAATCAAGGAAAACTCTTAAGAGAGGTATGATTGAGTATAGGCATGTAATTTTAAGGAGTGGCAAAAGCTATTTGATTTTTTTATCGTTTGGAAAGTGTAAGTGCTTCTGTAAAGCAGTTGTTCATTAGTGAGAAGTTTAGAAAGAATTCCATATAATTTTATGAATAGCTTGATATGCCAAGTATATGTAGTGAAAAATTGTTACTTTATTGGAAATATACGAGCTCGTATGCATGTGAACAACATTGCAATGTGATATTACTATGTAAAGGTGAGTGTTCACTTATAGTGTGCTATAACTTTCCCAGCATATGGTTAGTTTCAATGAATCATTATCTAGTTATCAAAAATCTCATTAGAGAACAAATGTTGATGTGGTATTCCTGGAAAGTGGACAAATTATCTGCTTGAGAGATTGAGTAATGGGAAGAATAATGTCTTGTAGGAATGTTACCTTGGGAAACAAAATAAACTAGAAATTTCCAGCAATATAACATTAATAGGCTCTTAATAGCCAGTAAACAAAATCCACACGCTATTAATGTATGACATGTGATATAAACTTAGGCTCCCCTATTGTAGTGTTTGTATTCCTTAACTGACTAATGAGGTTGTGATTTTCTTTCCGGGTGATAACATTTTTATTTTTTCTTAGTTATGCAGATTGGAAAGCTGCCAGAGAATATAAGAACACTTTTTTCATCTGAGGAAAATCTTTCAGGACATTTGGTTGGATTTCTTGCCAACTTTCAGTTGACTCCTCATGATATTAAAAATCAGCAACTAGCATGTGAGTCTGTTGCTAGGTCTTTGAAATGTTTTGCTCCAAGAGTATATCCTTATGGATCCAGGGTCACTGGTTTGGCCTCTAAGGACAGTGATCTAGATATTTATGTTGACATTAGTAAGTAAATATTCATGTGAATACATAATACTCTTATTTTATCACTGTGGAAAATAAGGTAGCTTTGCTCAGTTTTATTTTTTTCTCAAATGAATTTTTATTGAATTTCAGCTAAACCATTCCATTATTTGGACAATAAATATTTGAGATCTACTCAAGAGCGTATAATTCAAGATGCTGCTGCGGATATTATGTGCAGTGATGACTTTAGTTGTGTTGTTCAAATACCTAAAGCCAGTGTTCCACTTTTAAGCTGCACACATGTTCCATCAGGTTTGAAATGTGATTTAACATTTCGCTATCCTTATCAAGTTCATAACACTGGTCTCGTTCATACATATTTATCTATAGACCACCGTGTGAGGCCTCTGTTATTACTCATAAGGTGAGTCTTTAATGCTAATCAATTTACTACATGGGTGCATGCTGAAATTTAAAGCTATTTCATTTTTCCCCATTTCTTAAAAAAATTATTATTTGTATTTGGAGAAGTCAGCAATGTGTGAAACTCTGAACCTTAACTATCTACCATTAATCTTATCCTTGCAAAATGGAATTAGCTATGGTGAAGGAATGTATTTGACATCAGTTGCCCATGCTTTATAATCATAATGAGTCCGAGGAGCAATTGATAAATACTTTTATTGATCTTGCTGATCACTTCTTTACCTTTAACCCTTCGCAGTCCAAGGTCAAGCTATACTCAGTGAATTTCCTTTTTCTAATCTAAAATCAAATTTCTACTGGCAATCAATCAATGTTTAAATCATGCCATTTACCATAGTTTTTGTTTCTACCTATATCCCTACTCATAGTTGGGATTAATGATTTTAAAAATTAATGATTAAAATTAATCACTTAAAGTGTAGTTAACTATTTAACTGTTACTTTTTAGGATAGTTAACCTTTAATCATTAAAATTATGCATTAAATGATACAAAACTAATTTCAGTTAATTTTTATCATTACTTTGGGCGAATGTCGACCTGTTCAAATTCGAGCACAAAGCTTGCCAAACAGACAAAAGGGAAAATAAAACATTATCTAAGAATGCCATATACATATACAGCTGGGTAGTTGTGCAATAATGCAATGAATAGGCCCAGACAAATACATACATCCAAACAAAAGCGAGGTGTCAGGGAGTGACTTCTAAAGTTTAGGCATGCACCCTCTGACGAGAAAACACAAGACTACTCGAAGACCATGTATACGAGAGCACGGATGCCTTACACGGCGACATCTTGTCATCAATATTACATAACTCGAGAAAGGGGGTCCCCAAACAACCTATATTGGGTTATGACAAGAATAGGATCTTATAAAATAACGTATCTATAAAATTTTGCCATTTACTCATTTGCACATTACTTACTCGGCAACATCCCTTCATCAGCAGGCTGGAGTGGAGTGGCCATAAAAATTTCAGAACACACTCCCAGAGGAGGAAACACAAAACCATGTGAAGACAATGTACCGGAAGGATCATATGCCTTACTCGGGGACATCATATCATCAATACTACGTAGTTGAATATGAGAAAAAAGGTTCACCTAAAAACCTATGACGAATAACAAGAGGGAGGAGTTTGTTCAAAGACCAGATTCAAAGTAACATACAGTGGAAGCTTGGTATAACAAGTGCTCTCAATGTCTGGGAAGTCACTCGCTATAGTGAGTGCTTGTTATATCCGAAGGTTCTGGATTAAGCCTCTTTAATTCCCACAGTTGCTCTCGCTCTGTTTTTCTTTCGTTACCATGCTATTAGAAACGGGTAGAAAGGCCATTTTCATGCACAATGGCATTTTTTCATTCATTTTGGGAATTAAATCTTCCGAATCATAATTTACGCTTTGCTGAAGTATTCGAGTGCTAACCAGTATGTCCATTGGTTAGGAAAGTTGCCGGAATGATTTACCGAAATATGGCTTTTTTCGACAGTCGAAAATATTTCTTGCATAATGACCTGTTCCTAGCCATTCCTAATATTCACATTGTTATTCCTTGAAAATTAGCTGCAGCGAGTATTATTTACTCAAGCAAATACTTCTGTCAGTTGTGCTGCACATCGTTAGTCGTACTAGTGCTGCCATCTGGAGGATCTAGACCAAAGGAGGTAGCTCCTGTGAAACCTCCATTTTCCAGGTATATCTTCGCGTGAATCTCCATTGCAAAAATAGGCTATGGAATTTCAAGATGTAGTCAAATCTTCAAGGAGTAAAACTTGCATATACTGATTCTTTTGGGGCACGCAAGTGAGCTCTTTCTGATGTTTTCAATGGTTACGTGAACAAATTTGTCTCAAAATGAAAATTTAACCCTCTTAGTGCCATGGGCCGATATATTGGCTTCATGGGCAAAAAAAGCCACAAGCTGATATATCGGCTTGAGGATCAAATTAATGTTTAAACTATTTTTGTTGAAATAATAGTATTTATCCTTTATATAATGTATCATAATTCCATAAACAGCAAGTTGTCCATTTTTGTTAAATAAAAAAAACATTACATTCATACGTAAAAAGTAACTTCATTTTATTTATATTTTTCACAAGGAGTTCCAAAACTCTCAAATTCATGGTGGAACTTTTCACTAGTACTACCGAGATTCAGTGGCACTAAGAGGGTTAAAGCAACACACAGACTACACCATGAAGCCTCACATACACTACCGCATGTAACTCAGTGTGGTTCTTTTCCTGTTAACCATCAACACTTCTGCATTACTTATTAGAGTAAATACTAAAGGTCGACCCCTTTTATACACTCTGATAATATCAGGGAGACCAATTAGAGTCGACTCATGCTTCATTGAATCTGCCACTTCTATATTTTTGCTTAGAGATAATTATAATTCATATGGTCACTCGAACGGTTAAACAATTTCCAGAGAACCATTTTAAGGTAAAATTCAAAAATTCATCCACTCACAGAGTTGTTTTCATGTCTAGCAGCACAGTTTCAGTCACCCCCTTCTTTGTAATTGCACTTTGGTTCTAAGTGTTATGTATGTAATTGAGGTAACTCTTCACCTGGAAATGAAAAAGAATACCAGTTTTGTGTATTTATATTGGTCTTGCTTATTTCTATCCATAAAATGGTGATTGGGGAAATGTTTTTATGGTACAAAATACAGCAGTGTTAATCTTTTAAAGTTAATAATTACAGTCAAATTAATGCCAGCCAGCTTGTATGTATATGACCTCCCAAACATGGCCTGGTGACTGAAAATCATTGCACAGTACATACTCGGTCATCTATAAAAACAGGATAGGTTATATATGATGAGTATGTGTACAGATATAACTGTAGGTTTGAAAAGTAAGACTTTTTTAGGTACATGCATATAAGTATAATATTTAACACACATACAGTGATTTTTTTGTGTGCTGGATTGAAATAATTAATGCAAGGTACTCAAGTGTGATTTTTTTAGATTTAACAGTATTGGAGTATCAATGCTGCTGATGTCTTGGCTTGCATTGGATTTTGAGAGGTAGTCAGTGTGGGGTTACATGGGATATTGGGATTTTGTGGGGTAGCCAATATTAGAAGCTCGTGAGCTTGCCAATATGGTGTACCAATGAATCCCCAATATGGCATTCCAATGAATATTGGCCAATATTGTTTGGCTACTTGGGTACACAACACGTCTGCAGCCTGCTACTGAGGCACTGCTAAAGTGAGTTGGTGAAGCCTTCCAGCACAACTCTGTCCAGCCTTCATGGTGCAAACACAGTGTTGCTGGGGGATTTTAATTTCCAGGGAACCTTGTCAGATCCAGTAAAATTTTCATTTACTTGCCAAGTTCATGTGTGACAGCACAATTTCAACCAAAAACTGCCCGAAAGTGATATTTTGACTGAAAAAGGCAGCTTTCAATTGCACTTTTATTGCTTTCAAACAAGAAGTCAGCCAAATGCTCTTTGATGAGGGTGGGACTAGTTCCACTCAGGCCACCAGGGCAAGACTCTTTCTGCATTTGCTTTTATGTGATTTTTAAAGACTTTATCAAGTGGTTACTGGATCAAAGACATATTTATGGAATATTGTTTAGCTACTGTAGATCTGTATGTCCGGCTCTGCGCATGTATTTACATGCCACCTACTGTTCATAAGCTACTGATCCACGTAGCCAAGGAAACATTTATTCCAATTGGACACTATTCAAGAGAAGCCATATAGGAAAGAAATAAGGATATAAGAAGATATCGGTAGTATCACATGACAAAATCTTCCAGGTTGGCAACATAAAGATCCAGATTCCAGAAATTGTTGTTAATCTCAGATCCTTAAATTTCAGCAATATCAGTCATGCCAAAAAAACTGAGGTAAACGTACTGGCTGAAGTTAAAAATCTTCTCATCCAGGTTGATTTGCAAAGCAACAATGAGTCCGATGTAGTGAAATTAGGAAGAAGACTTTTATTAGACCAAAAGATTATGTTAAAATAAAATTGATTATATGAAACTAAAAATCTTTTTCCCAACTACTCCAGAAGATATATACATATGTATTACTTATCATATTAAGTGTCACTATTAGGTACCGAGCTAGAAAAGCAACAGATGCGCTACCAGTGACCAAAAATGGAACTCACTTAGGAGGCGGGTGTTTTTCTCTCCAAAGGACGGAAGTTGCCTCTCCTTTTTATAGACTCCATGGTTGTTACACATTTTTCCACTAATGTAGCGGTCAAAGCTGACTGATTGCACCAATGTGGATGTGGGTTTGCACATTCCTCCACTGCACATCGCTGCGTGACTTGTAATGTTTGATTTTGTTGTGGCATGGTGTAGTGGAATAGGAATGATTATGTTTTTCTCAAAGTCCATGGGCATTTCTCCTGTTGAGTACATGTTGTTGATGGTTTTGTGAAGATGAGTTACTGTCCTCTCCTGCATTTTTAATTAGTTCTGCAGGAATATCATCAATTCTGGTAGCCTCATTCATCCGAAGGTCCATTAATTAAATCAAGAGAAAGCTTCTTGAGTGAATATCCTGTGGGAGGGAGCCTCCTGCAGAGGCCACCTTCCTTCCCCCTTTCAATTCGGGCAGTAGCCCGATACCCTGTCTCCAGCACCCATTGTCCTTTCGGGCGTTTCCTGTGGGCTGTGCTCCACTCTGAATGGTCTAGGTACATATGTCTCTTCACACTGTTGCCTGCACCTATTATTCCCCTGGGCCTCCCCCAAAGGGCCAGGCCCTGCTCATATTTACCTGTCCCAAGGGAATACCCCAGTCAATGAACCACGAATTCCATATAAAGTAGCAGTTTCTGAGGGACTGCCTGCATCATCAATGCCCAGTAGAAGCAATATTTAAGCAGTAATCAAAGGCGCCTAGGAGCCCATCCCCGTCTACAGCTGGAACCCTTTACTGGGTTGTCGAGGTGCCTCCTCTGCCAGTACACCATGTTCCCTGCTCCCTTGGGAAATGGCTTGTTGGGACACCGCCAACTTCCCCAGGTGGGCATGTGGTGACCCTTAGATGGGTCACCTCATAAGGATTGACCTGGTATATCCCCTGATAGCTGCCTCAAATGTATGTAGGTTAGGGTGTCCCTTATTTTCCGACTTCAAAATTTTTGAATGCTCACCCTCCAATTTTTTTCGAATGACTCTAAAACATGCATTTACAAAATTTTGTTGAGATCGGAGCATTCTAACCCGTGCCAACTTGAGTGTGAACTCGCATGAAGAACAAGTCTGGATTTTCCACCCAGCGCTGAGGCCTGAGCTTGTCCTTAGGGGTCGTGCAGAAACTACGATACCAACTTAGGAGGGCGAGGGGGTCGCCTAAAAACCTACAACTATGGGGATGGGGTGGGTAACTATGGGGATGGTTCATTCAAAGTACTGTAGCTGTTACAATGTGTCTGTTTACGTTTCTTGCTCGTCAACATCACGTTAACAATACTACAGAGATGGACATGGGAAGGGCGTGCGGGGTGATTCTTGCACGCCAACCTTCTACTTTTGAAGTTTTTTTTTATAACATACGGGAGGTAAAATTTACTGTCAGTGAAAGTGCTAATCTTGTGGTTCGTGAGTGCATGATATTTTGGGAGAATGCAAGAATTCCGACAAGATCTATTCAGCATTGTTCACAAAAACTTATTAACTTGCATTCGGAGTGGAGAAAATTACAAAAAAAAATGCAAACAAGCATGAAGATATTTTTAAGCATCGTGAAGAGGAGTTTACAAATAACACTGGACGGCATGAAAATCGGCCCAGACACCATTCCTGCTGATTCTCATGTTAAATGACCTCCTGAATCCGAATATGACCTCCGTTTTTCCCCATCACCCACCATTTTCGGGGCAGCCCCCCCCCCCCCCCCCCCCCCTCCTATTTTTATCACTTTTCGATAATTAGGAGGGATTAAAAGCATTATTTTAGCATTTATATTTCTTATAAGGGTTTAAAGGTGTGAAAAATTCTAAAACATGAAAATTAATGGTAAGAAGGTAGATTTGGGGGGGATTGATCCCCGTAAATTGTATAAAAAGGCATTAAAAATTATCGATTTGCCGTTTTTTCTCAATTTTTCACGTATTCCCTAAATTTTCCAGCTTCCATTTCACCTCATCCTCCCCCGAATGATGAAAATATATGTCAACAAGAAATAGCAGTAATAATAAAAATAGTTTTCTACAAAACATAGCAGCAGTAATTAAAATATGTAGCAATAGTTCGGGAGATTCACTTTACCACGCTGGCGCTCGCAATTCCTCGCCCGCTCAGGCTTGGAAAGCAATTCACATGCTTTCACAGCAAAATAAGGAAAAAAGAATACTTTCTAATTCCGCTAAAAATATAAGATTGAGATCTTATATTTCCATTGAAGATACAAATTATTCTTTTTCCTTCATCATGGAGTTCCACAAAGTATCAGCCTCACAAATCAATTATATTGCAGTTGCCGTCATCTTCCCTTGGTATACCTCTAGCGATCGCAGAGTCAGCTTGTCGGTGTTCTAGGCAATGATTTTGTGTTTCCAAGTTGTTTAAATAGTGTAAAACAGTAGAAGTTGTTTTTCTCCGGCTTTTTCCAAGTGAATTGCAGTACCTGGGTGTGAGTTGTGATTATTATCGTGATTTAATGAGTGATTATGCCACGCATGTGTAAAAATCATCCTGATCACTTCTGCTATGTTTGCGGTGAATTGACTTTAAAATCGCAACGAAAACCTCTTTCTTTCATTCTTAAAACTGCTTATACATTTTCCTTTGGCTGCCAAGTTGGCGATCAGGACAAGGATTGGGCTCCAAGAGTTTGCTGCACCACTTGTTACAGTAGTTTGACCAAATGGCTCAAAGGTGCACGTAAATCGACGCCATTTGCTGGGCGGCCCATGGTTTGGCGTGAACCTCGAGCTGTCATCTCACGGATTGTTACTTTTGTATGACTTCCACCGTCGGGTTCTCCAGCAAAAGTAAGCATGCAATTCAGTATCCTAATATCCCTTCAGCAATAAGACCAATTCCTTATAACGAGTCTTTGCCAATCCCTGAGTCCCCAAAATCCTATACTCTAGAGCCAGAAATTGATTTGAGAGACTTTGAACAACAGCCGGGACCAAGTGATTCTTCCACCGATGATGAAGAGTGTTCTGATGATTCAACTGATCCACAAACTCACCTCGTTACTCAATCAGAATTGAATGATCTCTTAGGTGATTTGGAGTTGCCTAAGAGGAAATCTCAACTTATTGGATCTCGACTTCAGCAGTGGAATCTCTTAGAAAAGGGCGTAAAAATCTCTTCCTATAGGACCAGACAGTCAACACTGAAATTACATTTTACGGAAGATGAAGGCTTGGTGTTTTGCCCTAATTCAAATGCATTGATGATAGAACTGATGATGCCATGTTACCCAGAAAAATGGAGACTGTTTATAGATTCGTCGAAGACAAGCTTGAAAGTGGTCCGGTTGGCCAATGGGAATGAGTTACCTTCAGTTCCGGTTGCATACTCTGTTGATACGAAGGAGACGTACGCAAATATCAGCCGAATCCTTGGAATTATCATGATTATCATTGGAAAGTTTGCGCTGACCTGAAAGTTGTCACTCTACTCACTGGACTGCAATTAGGCTTCACGAAATACTGCTGCTTCCTTTGTGAATGGGACAGCCGAGCCCGAGAAAAACATTACATCGTACGGAACTGGCCTCTGCGAGAAAGCTTTACTCCTGGTTATAAAAATGTCGCTTATGATCCTCTGGTCCCGAAAGAAAATATTTACTAGCCACCATTGCACATCAAACTCGGACTGATGAAACAGTTTGTGAAAGCAATAGACAAGACAGGTGATGCATTTCAATTTAAAAAAATAAATTTCCTCGTCTTAGTGAGGCTAAACGCAAGGAAGAAGTATTCGTGGGCTCCCAGATTAGAAAACTTTTATGAAACACCCGAATCATAAAGAAAAACGACCTTGGCTTGGATTCCGAAACGTGTGTAAGAACTTTTTGGGTAACCAAAAAAGCGATGATTATGTCGCTCATGTCAAGGAATTGCTGTCAGCGTATAAGGCCATGGGGTGTAACATGTCACTAAAAGTGCATTTCCTTCATTCACACCTGGACTTTTTCCCAGAAAATTTAGGAGCAGTTTCAGATGAACACGGGGACATTAGTTCCATCAAGACATTAGAAAATTTGAGAAGAGATTTTCAGGGAAGTGGAATGCGGGCAGAGTACTGCTGGTTTTTGGCACGAGAAACTTGTACCTCAAGGTTTAAAAGGAAATCAAATGCCAAATGAAGGTACTTAAATGTTATCCATCGTTCTTTATTACTTTACTCTTCATCGATGCGCGGGAAGTGTTGAGATCTTCTGAACTGTTGCTACATATTTCAAATATTGTTGCTATGCAGTGTTCCTAAATATTTTTATTATTGCTGCTATATAGTGTTTACATATATTTCCATCATTATGGGATATTTGGGGGAGGGGAAGATGGAATAGGAGCTGAAATATGAAGAAAATAAGTGAAAAAATTGGGGAAAAAAAGGAAAAGTTGATTATTTTTAATGCGTTTTTTTACAATTTACGGAGACTAATCCCCCCAAATCTACCTCCTTACCATAAATGTCCACGTTTTAGAACTTTTCACCTCTCAAAAATCTGAGATACAAATATAAGTGCTAAAATAATCCTTTCCATCCCTCCAAATTATCGCAAAGTGATAAAATTAAGGGGGGACCAAAATGGTGGGTGATGGAGGAAAACGGATGTCATATTCGGATTCAGGAGGTCATTTAACATAAGAATCAGCAGAAATGGTGTCAGGGCTCAGAAAAAAATTTTTTTTTGCCGTCCAGTGTAATTTTGAAAATCTATTTGATATTGCACATGCCGATGCTCTTCAAATGATCAGTTTGGAAGAAGCAGGATGTTTTTACTTTGGCAGCGAGAGCCAGGATGTAAATACTACCTTGCAGGAGTAGACCAAAAGCTCGCTGATAAAGAAGAAAGGGCAATGCAAAGAAAATTAGAAGAAGAGAAAAGGAAAGAGAAACAATTGTGTGCAGAGTTTACATCTTCTGCTGTACCTCCTCCTTCATCATCTGAAGATTCAGATAACGCACATCCAAGTGCAGGTGAAATCAACGTTGGTAAATTTTTGGAGAGACTTCTGAGGGTACATCAATGCAGAATGCTACAAGGCGTGGTACGAAAGATTATATCACTCCTAAATTAGTGGCTGCCTTGGATAGATGCCAGCTGAGTGTAAGAGATTCTGTATACATCCTTCAGGCGACAGCAGAGGCACTTGGCCATAATACCGAAGAACTCTCTATTAATAAATCTTCTATTCATCGAATCAGACAGAAGAAGAGAACGTTCTGAAACAATTAGATCTGCTTTCAAGAATGATATACCTGCAATTTTTACTGTTCATTGGGATGGTAAACTGTTGCCTGCATTAAATGTCAGGGACCCAAAAGAAGAAAGACTTCCAATTGTTGTTACATTTGGGGACAGTGAACAGCTCATCGGGGTTCCAAAATTACAGCATTCTTCTGGTAAAGAGCAAGCGAACGCTGTTTGGAATGCATTATGGTATTGGGGTGTAGAAGACAATGTACAAATTCTCTGCTGTGACACAACACTGGACGTTTTAATGGAGCATGTGTCTTACTTGGGCAAAAATTGGACAGGGAATTGTTGTTTTTTCCGTGCCGTCATCACATATATGAACTTATTTTACAATGTACATTTGAATGTAAAGTACGTGATGTAACAATCAGTCCTGAAATACCACTTGTTAAACATTTTAGGGAAAGCTGGGAAAGTGTCAATGCCAATAATTTTCAAAGTTGCAAAGAGAACGTGGAAATTTTTTTTAGTGAGTCGGAAATCAAATAAATGCTAGACTTTTATGAAAGTGAATTAGATAAACTAACACAGAGAGGTGATTATCGTGAACTCATAGAGCTCTCTCTAATGATTTTGGGAGGAGACTCAGGAAAAAAACTAAAAATACGCCCTCCTGGGGCGATGCATCAAGCTCGATGGATGGCAAGAGCTATTTATTGTTTAAAAATGTTTCTGCTAAGATCACAACTTAAATTATCCAGTGTTAATAAAAATGCCTTAAGATATGTATCTCTATTCATTGTAACTATTTATGTCAAACCGTGGCTTCAGTGCAGTACAGCTGTAAAAGCTCCTTACCAAGATCTCCGCTTCTTAAAAGTTCTAAAATCATATGAAAAGATAGATTCCACAATTTCAAGAGCAGCTCTAAAACATTTAGCCATCATATGTGGTATTTATCAGAAGAGTTGTCAGTCCTATCACTCTTTGATGATGAAGTAGACGCACAAATCAAAATGGTAGCAAATTTAGTCAGAGAGAATCTACACATGGAAAAGAGATATATTCCTCTATGTGGAGAATTGGATGGACAATTATAGGGTAAGTTTAATTTTATACTGATTACCATTCTTTAATTTTTAATTCGTTAATATACATCTCCTAATTCAGTCTTATCTTCATTTCAATGAAAACTGTAGATGACTTTGTGTCATCCAAAAGCAGAGATCTGTTCTTTTGCCTGAAGTTGGACATTAGTTTTATTCAAGAATGTCCTTAGACATGGACGAGCAACACTTCATATTTAAAAGCTCAAAGGATAGTTATGGAGTTGAAAGCTGTGAATGACAGTGCTGAAAGAGGTTAAATTAATGCAAGATTTTCATGGACTACTGACAGTAGATGAAGAGCAAAAGCAATTAGTGTTGTGTTGTGTTCAAGAACACCGCAGATTGTACCCAGATTGCAAGAAAGAAACACTGAAAAGAAAATATCCACATAATACTAAAAACTAAAGAATACTGAAAACAATAATAGTCTAAAGAGTGAAAATGTATTAAATTGTAACATAAAATTATATATGAAACATGTATCAATAGCTTTTTCCCTGACTTTAACCTACAAAACCTATTATTCCTAATATTCAAATTTCAAGCTCAAGTCGGCACGGGTTACTATAGGCCTATTGAGATGAAATTTTGTTATTGAGTAAATCTGACCCAAAGCAAAATATTTAGGGGGTGAGCCCAAAAAAATTCGCAAAATTTTTTTTTGTTGCAAAATAAGGGACACCCTAATGTAGGTGCATTGTTGATAATTAAGCAGCAAAAAAGAATATTCACTCCCGAATCCTGGTATCAACTAACATGTTCTCCCCAGCCTTAACCCCGTCATGACAGGAGTCAGCAGCCACCACGACAATCTACAGAGAAAAAAATTAGCATGTTGCGATTCGCTGATGACATGGCACTCATAGCAGAGAGTGGGGAATCTGAATAAGATTATCATGACCATGGAAAGGACAATGGCCAGATATCAGCTGAAGACCAATAAGAAGAAGACTAAGACATTCATATGCAGCGAGAGTGAAGAGGCCAAACCAATTTTACCCTAGGAAAATAAACTTGAGAAGGTGAAACACTATTGTTATTTGGGAAGCCAAATGACTAACAATGGATGGAGCCAGAAATAAATAGTAGAATAGCCCTGGCAAAGAGAGCATTCTGGCAAATAACCTGAAAGAACCTGCTTACAGCTTGAAATACAAGCATGGAAGTAAAGAAACAATTCATCTAAACGTACATCTGGAACATGTTTCTTTGTGGCAGTGAGGCATGGGCGATGACAAGAGCAGAGAAGTCAAGGGTGGAAAGCGTTTGAAATGTGGTGCTACAGAAGAATGATGAAGATTAAATGGATCGAATGAGGAAGTCCTAAGAAGAGTGGGAGGAATTAGAAGTCTGCTGAAAATTCTAAAAAGGATTCAGGACAACTTAATCGGCCATATCTTAAGACACAATGGCCTGATGAAGACAATGTTCGCAGGTAAAGTGAATGGAAAAGGCAGGCCTCATAGGTAGAGGTAGGCTATTTTCGTTTTTGATGAAATTTTGAAATTCCTGAAAGAAGTTCAAAAGCACCGAACAGTCATTCTTACATGCATTACTGCCTAAAAAAATTGAATATTAAGCATTTCGTTTTCGCAACATCCATATTAGTTCGTGAAATCATTAATAATTCGTGAAATCTGCCACGAAATTATCATGTTTTAACGCGAAATTTCGTCGAACGAGACATTTGGAAGTTGCACATCGGCAATAGATGTTTTTTTTGTTTTTAACATGCGGAAAAACGGTCATTAATCGCGTAAATTATTTTGAAGCATATATTTTCATTGCTAAAACCGAGGCCGTAGGTATTATTGCCCAGTAAAGCACAGGAAAAATCATCTCACTCTCAGGGAAATTGTCTCTTTGTAATAAAAAAATGAATTCAAGAACGTAGAACAATTCAAGTGACGATAAAGCGATAATGTTATTAGGCTTGGACCGATACCGATAGCAAATATCGAGTATCGGCTATTTCCCAAAACCTCGATACTTTCGAGTATTCGTTTTTTTCTGGTACTGTTTTTCGAAAGTATCCGAAAAAATGAAAAAAATCTATTAAAAAATCATCTTAAACCATATAATTTTGAAATCCCGCCTTCTTCAACTAACTTACCAACGTAAGTTAGAAGTTTCGCCTATTTGTTACTTGATTGCGATCTTTGTGACAGTGAAAGTGAGACAAGTGCTTTAAATTGGCTATGGGAAAGCCTGAGACGAATAGCTCAACCTCCTCCGAAAAGTAGACAAAAATCCACGTATGAAGAAAGTTTGCTAAAAAAGCGGCAAAAATTAAAGTTCTGCCGTCAACTCAAGTTCGTTGTGCTCAACGCATATGTTGTTCAGCGTTTCCGCCTACATTACAAGCTTGTTATCTAAAAATATAAAATTCAAATATTGTGGCATGGTCAAGTGTTATGACTTTGATGGATTCGCATTAGAAATTTTAAAATGAAGACAAAGGTGTTTGTCGTCTGCCTACAATGTTGCATACTTATATCAGGGTGGCGATCGTCAGGGAAAACCTGGAATAGTCACGGAATAATCATGACAGTCAGGGAGAAACATCGAAATTCTCGTTATTTTTCTACCATTATGTTTATCGACCAGTCTTTCCCACCCTTTATTTCACCAACTAAAACTAATATCCGTCGCTGATGTGTATGGAATAAGCCCCATCAATTTGTGGAACATTCAGTTGTGAATCTTTTTAGTAGTGTCTCTTAGTTACTTAGTTGTGAATCAGACTTACAATGAATCCCTTGTGTACATCCTTAATGCGATATTTGCCTAGTAATGTTAAAATTCATAATCACATGCATTCCTCTTATCACAAGGAATCCGAGGCTATGTTGTTCGGAAAATTTTACCGCTCGTTTTTGTAACATCTGAGACTCAGATCTAGAGGCAGGTGGAGCACAAAAGCTCATATTTAATACGTGCTTGCATTATAAAAATACGAGATGATGATTATTAGAATGTTAATACAAGTACAACCACTCGTGTAAACAAAATCTTACATAAGATCATATTCGATTCCCATACCCCCGTTTGTGAGACAGTAAGAGGAGTCATCCTCCCGTCCCCACCTTTCACGCTCGACATAATTATTGAATGGTCCCCTTAGCTCCCTCTCGAAGCAATTTAGTCATGTCACAAACCACCTCAAATATGATATTCCTGAGTATGATGCTGCCGTTTCTAATTGCCTCGTTCGCAGTTGCATGATTACGTTTTGTTTGTTTATACAAATATTTTTACATTTCTGGTTCCCTCTCATAATCTAGGGGTTATAACCACGTTAATCAATTTGTTATTCGCTTCTGAATGTCACTCGTGCCATCCGAGTTTGATCCAGTCCAACAACTTGGCTTTGGTTTGTATTTTTCGCGCACCTTAGTAATACCTGTACCAGAGTCCGCCAGTAAATCAGCCATTAACTTTCTCTTCGATGCCTTTTCAGTAATCCTCAACTTCCCAGAACTACCGCGACACACTACTTCTTTCTTGAAGGATTAGACATGTCATTGTAATTTTACCGAAGGAAACATACGGCCATGGAAATACGATACACGGCCGCGGAATGTGTATGAAAAGTGCGTATAGTTTGCATGAGGGTTTATCTTATGAAGGTTTAATATAATCTTTCATTAGGGTATACTTTTAGCTTTTTCTGAGTTTTGACAGAACTTTAATTCAGCAGAAATAAAATATTCAGATAATAGGAGCCCTTTTGGTGATCGGTCAGGGAAATTTTTTGAGTCCGTCAGGGAATTTAAAAATTGGGTTCAGTAGCCACCCTCTTACAGAGAAAACCCGGTTGCTTATGCAAAAAAATAATGATATGGAGAGAGAAAAGCAGTAATTATGCTGTTTTTCTCTCCCCATATTATTCTGCTCAGGAGTATAAGCTAAACTTGGCATTTCCTCAAATAGACTGCCATCCCTGAATTTTTCTTGTGAACCTTAACCTTGTAGATTTTGAATTTTAAATGTTACAATATGTTTCAAATTATATATTCCCTGAAATATGTATAGGTAATGACTATTTTTGAGCTGATATAGTCTTGTGTATAATTGTATATAGTTTTAGCATGTGCGTATGTGTTTTTAATGTAATTTTTTTTACTGCCAGGATTTAATTTTTTTTTTTTTTTCAGGTACTGGGCTAAAGGTCATGGCATTTTAGGTAAAGGGAAGTTTTCCAGCTATTCTCTAAATTTGATGTGCATCTTCTATCTTCAACAAATACCCAGCAAACCAATTCTTCCAAGTGTTGCATTTTTGATGGCACATGCCAAAGACCATGAGAGAGCTTCCTGTAGCCATTGGGATTGTGGTTTTAGTGAAGATATTTCCTTAGTTCCTAAATCAGAGAATGATTCATCTTTGTTTCATCTTGTTAGAGGGTTTTTTAAGTTCTTTTCAGAATTTGACACATATAATTCAGTTGTTTGCCCTTTCTTAGGAAGGACTGTAAACAAAAATATTTTTCACCCTGGTAAGGAGCATCTTCTCCCCATTGAATTTGAAAAATACAAGTCAAATTGTCTTGAAGGTTTGGTTGAACCACTGAAAGTTATTCATCCATTATGCATACAGGACCCATTTGTTCACAACAGCAATGTTGCTGTCCAAAACCATGATTACATCATTCGAAGATTTCAAATTTTGTGCCATATGTACACCTATGAATATGAAAATTAAAATATTGTGCCTGGTGCATATAACAGTGTGCTCAGTAAGTGAGGAGAATTTTATTTTAAGAAAAAGTAAATATAGACAAACTGAATGATTAATCATGCTTATGAGCCTGATTATCAAATACATCATGCATATTTTAATCATTATTCCAATGATCAATAAATAAGCTACACAGTTTGCAATATTTTATTTCGTCTTAAAATGATTCCTAAGATATTAATATTTTTTTTAATAGTAATCTGGTGTGTTTTTCTGAATAGTGTTTTAACAAGAGATGGTCGGATTGGATCCAAAGATCCGCGGATATTTCATTTTATTCGGTTTTGAATCTGGATCCAAAGACGCAGGATAAAATCATATCCGGATCGTAGATTTTAAATTTTCATGGCATAGCGATCGAAGCACTCCGTGAATGGAATGCAGGTACGGTAAATATTGACATGGAGAGGTGTAACTATGGTCACGACATTAGATGAAAAAATTTCCATACAACTCGAAGCAAAATAAAAAAATATGGCCCCCTTTTCCCCCATTACCCCAGTATCGCGAGAAAAAAAATACGTAAATGCCACGCAGGTAACCTAAATTCACCGCGATCAGGCGGACAACAAGAGCTGGTGTACTGCGTGAAGTTCGATCCCTATTGCGGTTTAGATTTTTCTTCCAGTCATCGCATCGAAAATTTTATCAACTTCAATTTCCAGCCCTTTAATCTGAATACTCACTTTGTTAGACTTTTATTGTTTAAATTAGATATACAAAGGTACCACTCAAAAATTAGGGATCAGATCCAAAGATCCATGGATCTATCATTTTATTCGCTAGTGAAATCATATCTGAAAACTATAAATTTAGATCCAAATCGGAGATTTAAAATTTTGTGGCTTAGTGATCAATGTGGCCCGCCAATGGAATGTAGGTACAGTATATACTAACAAGGAGAGGTTGCGAAACTCGGGTGATGAAATGAGATGAAGATGAGACTAAAACAAAATGAAGAAATACTCATCTTGACTTTTTTCTCCATAGGTCTGGATGCACGAGGAAAAAAATGAAGCCAAATGTCTTGTGGGTCGCCTACATTTCCTAGACTTGCGTTACCCTATGATAGCGTAGTTGTTAAAAATGAGAGCTAGTGTACTGCCGGTCACGAGTCGATCCATAACCTGGTTTTAATTTTTCTTTCGGTGATTATATCGTAAAATTTATCATTTTCAATTTCTTTCTAGGAGCAAAGGAGCTTTGAAAAGTATAGTTTGGTTTCTGATAGTGTATTTTCTTCCAAGGTCTAAACAAACACAGTAGTGCACATTATACTGTAACATAACCGAACAAAATGCGGACCTTCTATTTTTCTTTCAATAGCAGATCGAAAAGAAACATATTCTTTTAGTTTTAAACATCAGTTAAATCATTTCTTAGCTATACCTGAATAAATATTTTTTTAGTTCACCACTGTCTACTTTTATAACACTTCCAAATGAAGCTGAATGTAGAAAATTTCTGTTATTCTTAGTGAGCAACATACAAAAATTGATGACAATCTCCCATGTTCATTACTTTTAAATTTTCAATTTTTTTATAGGTAATATTCTTCGGCCTTTGCCACTACCCTTAGTCTTTTGATCCATTGAAGATAAATGGGCTTCCCATGTCTAGTTGACGATAGTCATGGAATTATTCAATTTTTTTTACCTAAATTAAAACGAAAGTAGGTACCTGAATTTTACTGCAATTTTCAATATGAAGGACAAGATTTTGGAGATTTTCCATAGAGATACAAATCAAGTACAAACTAGATTGCTATAATACATGCAAATTAGTACTTCTTTTGTTACTCAGCAATTAAGGAGGTACCAGGGAGCTCCTAAACAAAAATTCATCTGACTTTGATCCTGTACTGTAGTAAGAATTGCCAGAACTTCCATCAACACCATACTTGCGATTTGTGATGCCTTTCCAGATTTACTTCCAATTGCATCAATTAATGGAGAATCACCATGCCTAGTATCAAAGTCCAGGCTGAAAAACAAACACTTTTCAAGTCTCAAAGTCAAAAAGTTTTTTTTTTCTTCTTTTCAGTCCACTGTGCATTGGTGTGAACTCTGCCCAGGAATACAGTCCATGCTGTATTCCTAGGGTAAGGCAATCAGGCACTTGAAAAAAGTAGATTATCAGAAATTTCATGTTAAATTCATAAGCCAAAAAATTAAACAAAAATAATAAAATTCATCATTAGTGAAAGTGATAGGAAATCTATTTTATTGCAGTTATTGCATTTATTAAAGTTGCGGAAACGTTTCATTAACTTTATAATATGTTTTTGAGTGATGCATTGGTAAATCTAGTTTAAGCAGTAAAATTATAAAAAGTGAGTATCCTTGCACAAGGGTTGGAAATTAAGGATGATAGAATATTTTACTCAACAGCTGAAAGAAAAATTTTAAGTAAATGGTGTAAAGAATCAAACCTCGTTACCTGCAGTACAGTATCCCATTCTGCTATTGTCAGCTTACCCAAGTTTTGGAGAATGCAGGCTACCCACATGAAATTCTACTTTCTTTCTTGCAAATCCGAGCCAATGGAGAAAAAAGCCGAGACATATATTTCTTTATTTTGCTTAGTGTTGCATGAAAAAAGGCTCATCTCATTTCAAGATCCAAGTTACACAACCTCTCCTTATGAGTATTAAACTCACAAATTTCCTTGGAAAGGTTATTATTTAATTATTTAAATAATTTCTTCATCTTAAAAATGGAATCCCCAGATATTCCATGAATGGTTATTATTTAAATAATTTCTTCATCTTAAAAATGGAATCCCCAGGTATTCCATGAATGGAATCTCCTAACTGCATAATTTTTTTTGTGATTCTAAAAAGGAATTCAAAAGTATTCAAGGATTTTGATTTATGACAGCAACCCACGTTGGAATAATTAATGTAAACCCATGCTGTACATAATTAATTTTAGTTTTTGATTTTATTTATTATTTAATGTTCTATATTTTATTTTTCTTGACATGTGATACACTAGGGAGTCTTTTTTTCTATAATTGCATTTATAATTTCTGTATAGAGGGTGATATGATATGGCATCAGTGGGATCTAATATTTTGGAAAATAATTCAAATATGTATTAATGAAAATTAATGGAACTTATATTTATTTTAATTGCACTCTAAAGAATAGTAGTATGTACAGGTTTAAAAAATGTATTGTCTGATGAGTATGTGATAAGGAAAGTGAACTTCATATCAGAAGTAATAACATATAATGCATCTGCAAATCATGATCCTGGAAATTATTATCCACGGAGATGATACTAAGTTGATTTTTTCTCTAAAATATAAAATGCATGCTAGGATTAGAAAAGAAATGAAATTAAGAATCCAGTATTTGAAACTAAGGATCCAAAACCAAGGCAAGAATCCGGATCCGAAGAAAAACCTGGATCCGTCCACCACTAGTTTAAACTGTTTGCTGTCAAGAGAGTGAGCAGTTTCAGTAAATTTTAGGTTTAGTGAAAAGTATAGTTTATGTTATAAGGACATGGAATATACAAATACTGTAAGTGTTCTAAAATTTATATGTTTATTTTTCCACATAAAAATACAAGCTCTGAAAAGAAACATCTTCTAATCAATTAATGCTCTAAAGACACGTTATTAGTAGGGATGAGCTAGTAGCCTTATTTTACGATAACCTATTCCTAATATTTTGATCCGATAACCTGATGTACCCAATTATTTTCCAGTTCCCGGAGCTTGAACAGATGATTGCTTTTTAAATCAATGTTCAAGCTTGTTGTAGTGTAAGACCAAGAATTTTTCCACCACAAGACACGTATATTACAAAGTTACAAGATGCCTTACTGGATCATTGTGCCTTACAACAAAATACTTCCACGCATCTGATATTTGAAACTATCACTCAGGTAAGTTACGTGGTTTTGAAACCACAAAATACAGCTTGTGCTTCAAGTGGTTCGTTGCCCTTTTATTGTGTTATCAGGATAAACTGCCAAATAGTGGATTCTTTAATAAGGTTGAAAACTACTCAATTCAGTAAGTGCAGTGATACAAAACATTCAACTGTAGTAAACCCCTCTTTTACACGTTTGTGGGGAGCAAAAGAAAAAATAGTAAATCGCAGTAAAGTGTAGATATGGGGCATAAATAATTTAAAAAAAGATACCTAAAAAAATAGCTCCCTACCTATTGATTTTCCTACCCATTGTCTTGGTTTGCATTGAAATACAAGTTTACAAAATTGAAATATAACTAACAAAAACTTATAATAATACCAGAATCTCTCACTTGAAAAGCAGGGGGCATAGGGAGATACCAACTAGATTACATTATGGTGGGGTAAAGATTTAAGTACTGCATGAAACGTGTACAGTTGTAAATCAGAGGGAATATTTGACATTAATTAACATATGTATGAGGGAAGATGCTGAAAGATAAACAGTTTGGAAAAAAAATAGATGCAGAATATGCTATAGGGGTCAAGAAACATTGTGTATAAGCAGAAATGAAGGAGGAATTCAGGATTTACGGAATCAGAAAGATTTTAAAATTTTGAAGGCTCCGGAGAGAAGGAAAAATAAGTGCCCAGTAATCAGAGGTTAGAATGTTATCCAGCATAAAGAAATGGAAATGATGCAGGGCATGAGTGGTAAGTCAGGACAACTACTGATGGAACTACTAGAGATTCATCATATGGGGAGGGAATGCAAGGAAGAACTGCATGTAGTAATGATAGTCAAAGGAACTTGGGCATAGAAGAGGAAAATGACGTAGATAAGGATGAGCTGGGACCAGGAATACTGGATAGTAAGATAAAGTAGATATTGCAAGAAATGATGGTGAGGATTAGTAATCCTCGCCTTCCTATCAAAGCTACTCAAGAATCGAGGAAGAGAAGGATGAGAGAGATTTTATGGGTTTGACAGAAAAATACTTCAAACTTTTTTGGGTTTCTTCGCAGGATGTATGAGGATGGAGTTTGGCTGCAGGATTTTTTTAAAAACTAATAATACCTGCATCAATAAAGAAAGACAAGGCAGAAAATGCTGAAAATATTGTCATGAAGAAAAAATAAAATGTCATCATCAATGTGATATCGTCAGGTAGTCTTTATGTAAATTATGCAACTGGGATGACAATCATGCACAATTCAGGTAGTGTAATATCTCAAGGCATTACACAGTCACAGGTGAGCAAGTTCACCATAACTGGTATTGTATCTGAGCAAATTCTATTACTCTTTCATTGTAACAACTTGCCACATGAGTTGTAGTTTGTCTTTAACAGTGTTGAGTTTTGCAAGTTATGCAACCATGACTACATTCACAGCAAATCGTCTCATAGCATAAATAAAGGTAAGATGTTACATTGCGGATTCATCAAAATCATTGGGACTTGGAGAAAAAGTTATATATGGCTAACCTTCGAAGGTTAACCAGATCTGGTCTCTACCTCCCTGACTTACCTTCCATGATGGTGTCTGATGTGTTAAAGGTTAATATTATAGATGGGACTGGTTTCAAGGAAGTATAACAAGTTTTACATATTTGTGTAATGTTTGTGCATATGCAACAACTGTAATTAGAATTTTTTGATGAAATTGCAAGAAAATATGATTATCTTAAAAAAATACCTACTTTATTTTATTTTTTCAGTACAAAAAGCTAATTATACACATTACATAGTCTTATAGAACTGCAGGTGTTTAGTCACATTTTTTCCTCTTGGAAAGAGCATATTTCCCGTGAAGTGAACTTTTTATGAATGATGACTCATCAAAATTGACTCAGCATTTTGATAATATATGATGAATACATACATAATGCAGAATACAAAATTCACAAGTAATACATAGTGTACACTCCAGCAGGGCATCAGGTGACATTTTTAATAAAATAATAAAGTAAAATTACAGGATACATAAATTATGACTACTTATTAATCAATGAAATGGGCTGAAGTAAGCTATTCACATTATAGGCATCGTGTCATCTAGATGATAACTCGTAGTTTTCACTGATATTATGTTGAGACTGGTTTGTCAATTTAAAACTTATTAGCTAGGGAAAAAGGGCCAAGTTTTAGAAAATTGTGCATTAAGCCAGTTGCAAGTAAAGTATTGATTAATAATTAATGTGCTACTTTATTATGTGTGACTAAATTTAGAGAGCCTACAAATGGCCAAAATTGTGTGTTTTGATGAAATGATTAGGTATGTGTACCAAGTTTATGCATAAAATCAACCACCTGCAAGAGCCATACAGTAATTTTTTTTCTAAAGTTATGCATCATGAATTTGTTGGTTTTCCCTGGGACATCTATTGGGGACATAACATATAAGGAAGTGTTGCCATAGTTGCTTAGAGAAACACTTTTGATAATACATACAGTCAAGCCCATTTATAACAAAGTTGAGGAGGCCAAATATTTACTTCATAATAACCAAATTTTGTTATATGTGGAACAGTTTTTCCAAGCCTCTCTTTGACAGGGAATAGCCTTCACTCGTTATAACTGGAACTTTGTCATAAACGGATTTGATATAAGTGGGCTTGAATGTATCAGGATGTTAAAAAAGAGTGCATGCAACCATTATTAGCTAACCAATATGGTTAAAGGGTGTTAATTTCAGTTACTGCGTAAGTGCAACCTGGCATAAGACTATGTTCCCCTATGGAAACACCAGCGTTTTTAATTGATGGGCAACCCTCTATGATACCAGATGAACTTTGGATACAAGCCTGGTGGAACAGATATTACCATGAAGTTGACGTTGGGTTGGAAGGGGAGGTACTTTCTGTCCTCTAAAAATTCTCAGCCTCAAGTGCCATTATGCCTCTGACGTAATTTTGATGTCACATTTACTACATTATTGGTGCCTTTGACGCATAGGCTAGCATCACCACATTCCTACACTGATAGATATTGTCACTAGCTTAAAGGCAAAGTAAATTTGTGATCTTAAAGTTTGTTACAGCAACATTTGACACACACTCCTTGGTAGACCATGTCTATCAATTTATACTCTGTAAGTATATTCTTTATATAGGTATGAGCATGCATTTATGAAAACCCTTTCTTCTGCCTCAATTCCAAGAGCTCTTGACGAGCAAATGGAGAGGCATACTCTATTGGATTTCGTATCAAGTTCCCTTGATTCCCATTATAACTGGAATCACCGGAACTAGTTGCTCCCAAAAATGGCTGTTGAATATAAGTAAGTATTCCTACTGGTTCCACTATCCTTTCCCTTCCTTGAGGGCCTATAGTTACAATTGCTGCATTTGGATCATATATCCCTCTGGAAACACCAATATTTGCTGGGGTAGAGGAAATTGGTTGCTGATAATCAGCTGGCAGACCTCTAGAGATGGAGAGAAATGGTTTTTCTGTGGATGTCTGATGAACTTGATTTGGATATAAGCCAGTAGTCGCTGATTCAAATCTTCCCTCCACTGATGCCTTTTGAGGATTGTCCAATGAAAATGAATAGAAGGCAGGTGGCTGGCGATAATTCAATGGATTCACAACTTCAAATGCTATGCCACTCTTGTAAAGTATTTGTTCCTGATTTTGTTTATTTAAATCTGGGAACACTGCCTCAGTAGTACTTGGGTAGCTTGAAGGAGTAATAGCCGATAAATGAATAGTTGTCGGAGGTGAAGCAGTTGTTGACACAATGGGTGAATTTGCATGAATGTAGTTGGAATTAGGTTTCTCCTCATTAATGTGCTGCTGGGGGGAGAACTCTTGAACGTGTTCTTTTGTGGGTTGGAAGTAACTAATTGGCACTGGGTATGCTACTGACTCTCTCTGAGAGTATTGCTGAGGTGAACCAAAGAATCCTGACAAAGGTTGCACCTGTGAAGTCTGGTATTGCTGATTAGCAAGAGGGCTCTGGTATTCCTGGATCTCCAGTGGTTGCCTTTCCTCAGAAGTCAATCTTTCAAGTGCAAAGTGGTAGCCCTGGAAATGAAATAACATTGTAATACTAACAATGAACCATTTGGTGTGGAATAACATTGCTTAGGTAAGATACTTTTTCAGTATCAGTTTAGCGCAAACAAACTGTCTCCAGCATTTTAATGCTTAACATCATACCTGTCACCATAATTTAGCTTTAGTGACAAGAAGTGCCTCAGGGATATTAGAAAAAATGAGATAAGAAATTTCTTCAGAAAATTTAATTTTGTAGATATCAAATTGAACTTTGCTATTAATCATAAACAATAAAGTATTCATTTACAAAACTTTATTGAACTCAAGTTTAGTCAAAATTGTGTTTTATGTAGTTCCAAATATTTTGTTTTTGCATTATGCAAGAGCTAGTATATCAGTCCATGGCCCTTCTTGCCTGAGAAGCAAAAGCCAACATATTGGTTGATAGAGGGTTACCATGCATCCACTTTTTTCCGGACAAATGAAAAATTACAAGATATCCTCTTTTTTTTAGCTCTGAGAAAAAAATTCTCTTTTTACACAAAAAAATACATATTAAGTAGTTGCTGTACTAAATTGTAAAATTGCAACTGTAGCACTTTTGACCACAAATGCCAATACCAGGGTTTATAGGAACCTGGAAAAGTCAGGGAAAATGAAAACGGCCATGGAAATCCTGGAAAAGTCAGGGAAATTAACGTGTGGTCAGGGAAAAATTGCAAAATGTTTAAATTTATCACCTGAAAATGCCAAGAGATTGAAAACTGCACAGGAGTGGAGGAGGAGGGGACGACTGGCCTCAGGCTGGCCGGCTTCGCTGTGGAGGAGGCAGCCTTATTTCTATCTATTGCCTGCATGATTTGGTGAAAAGATTGCCGAAAGGTGTGCGCATTCATATTCTAATTTTCATTCGCTAGCGATTTTGCCAGGAATTCTTCGCTTTGTCCCTCTGGCGACAAAAAAGTTATTCTCAGTTAAATTTGAAGTCACTTAGCCAAACTTGTAGAAGGATGTTAGGAAGAAAAAATCAAGATTGATTCAAAGAGCTTCTTGAACATGACATTAGGTTTGAAGGAAAAGCCAGGTTAGCCATCTTGGCATGTCTTTTTCTGCAATTAAAACCCTTTCTGAAGGCATATCTAATGTAAGGAATGATAATTTTTATTTTGTTGACTTAAAGTTGTTGATCTCTTATTACTGGAAGTTCATATGATTAATATGAAAATAAACCTACATTTTTTTATAAGTTTAGTCTTCTTTGCTTCTTCACTACCACTTTTATCCCTATAAATGACCGAAATCTTGGAGTTTTCAGGCGCTCAAAAGTCAGGGAAAATCACTAATTCTGGACTAAGTCTGGAAATCCTGTATAAGTCAGGGAAAATGAAAATGAAAACTCCTATAAACCCTGAATACCACACTGGTACTAATGCTGTAAATTAATTGCTTTTTGTCCAACTAAATTTCTTTTTATTTTCATGATATGCAAAATGATATTTTTTGAAAAGCATGTGTTCCAGACAAATTGCTCGAGAACATCTTTTCACCTGGAGAAGGTGTCTGTATGCTGTGCTAACAGCGCATTCTAGCTGTTTAAGAATTTCAGCAGGTATCAGTTACAATTCATTATCTTATTTGGTTATTCTCTTGGGGGCTTTCCATTCAAGGTGTTTAAGTTAGTGCACATTGGAACTGTACTCTACCATGGAATTGTGCTCTATCATGGAACTGTGGTAACCTTAGGTTGATATATACCTATGTCAGCACATAGCAGAGACTTAATAATGACAATCAAATTTATGTCAATTGTAAATGAAATGAATTCATTAAATACTTAAAAGTAGATATGCCTGGGAATTTGTTGACCTTCCCTGGATTATACATCAAAGAATATTAACTGGTGTAGCTCAGAAGAACTTATTTTGTTCAGAAATAGTAGAGTGAATAACCTCAAGTTTTTTGGTAGATGACTCTTGACCATTAAAATTTAAGTATAATCATCTAGTGAAGACTTTACATAATTATAGCTGGGGATACCAATTCTGTGTGTATGCAACCATTTAAGACCTATCCTTCATCGTGAAAATGGTGCTAGCTTATTTTCTTTTGTGAAGTGCTGTATTAGTATTTAAGGCATTTTGTTCAATATGTCTCTCAATGACTTAGCATTACCTGATTTATCACCTTTTGAATTCACTCACGACCTACCTAATCCAATTAATGTCACCAGGCCATAAGCAACTTTGTAATATGTATTAGAGGATCTTATAAAAAGTCAATTTATGTTTCGTCTTAATTTTAAATAGCTTGTTATTTCCACATCTTATTTTATCATTGTTGCATTCAGTAGCTCTAACTTTAGTGCTTGGTGAAATTGTTTTATTTTCATTTATGTTTATTACATAATTTTACTACACTTCCATTTAGGTACCTATATCTTGAAAGGCAACAGTAATTCAAAAAAGATAAAAGGTCAATCCATAAAATCATCTACAACTCTATACATAGAAAGAAAATCGTGAAAAATTCCTTTAATTTAGCTGATGATCAAGGCAAGATTAGTTGGATGATTAAAAAAAAGGAAGTTGAGGATGACAGATGAAATATCAGTACCATTTTTACAGGTTGTCTTTTTAAAAAGTGCAAATTTTAATAGTCTGAAAATTAGTTGTGGATCTTACTAAGGAGTAAATATAATTTAATCAATACAGCAGGAGTAAATTTATTCTACAAACTGCTTTTAGGTGGCAATTTGTTATCTCAGAAGGTAGTCAAAGCTGATGTGACTGGTATCTGATGGTTAACCATGTTGGATTACCATTAAATTCGAATGGATGCTGAATACAGAACATGGTTTTAAGTTTTTAGAGACATAAACGTTGAATCAGTACTGGTGCAAAGCACGTGCTATGTAATGCTGATGGAAAGGAGATACCTGTGTGGTGTGCATTGGAAATCTTATATACCATGCTGAAAGCAATAATGTTTTAACATTTTAGAAGACTGGTGCCAATGTGTTATCAGTCAAATAGCAGGTCGTGCAAGGCCTTGTTATTCAATGTGCCTGTAGAGACTTCTACTTAAAATCTCTGCAAATCCTTAGTACATACATACTTCTTCTTCCTCGATCCAATGGTTAAGATAGTGTTTGTCCTTCCCTCGAACCTGACTCTTAAGAGTATATCTAACTATCTTAAGATAATTATCTAACCCTGTGATGATAATAATAATAATATGTCTTTATTGGGGCAAGATTGAGATAAAACTGTTCCTTCTGCCATCTAACCCCTTGTCAAAATATTTCATAAAACATACCCAATCAAAAATATCTGATCTGAAATTGTCAGATCTGAACACGTGTTCACATGGTACCATGTTCCTGGAATGGAATTCGGCAGTTGGAAACTGGTAGGGAGTGCATAACCCCTCCAGGGAAGTGGTAGGAAACGCATGAAACCGGTCATGGCAATAATATATTGTTGTCATGACATGTACAATTAACATCTGAGATAAAAAACAATGATATGATTCAAGGATGTAAAGAATACCTAATAAATTAACAAAACAATTATAAAAAATATTTTAATTAGGCATCAAAGAAATTATGTGTGAAAGTATTTGCAACTGTGGGAAAATCGGGAGGATTATTAACTTACATCCTTTACGAGAAAACCCACTGCAGGAAAACTTCCATACACAAGGATGAGCGCGGGAGAAAAAAGTAAATTATACACATTTTCACGCGAAGAAAAATATGTACGTTTGTTGAAGCCGCCGAATTAAACTTTGCACTAACCATTTGCTGGATAGGTATACCGGTGTTTTCATTCGAAGTAAATATTTAATTCGCGGAACCATTGGAAACATTGCAATAATTAGCCGGCGCTCTGAGCGCAGTCCCCTGTCTACTTTCTTTTGTTCTTGGCATGAAGGTAACATAATACACTAAATTGACTTAACCTCGATTGAGCCTCGCTCATATCCTTCATTGTTCAAAATTTGATTAATAGAAACAGTTCATGGTAATATCGGATTCCTCTCTATATATTATTTGTTTGAAGATTTGTATTGATTCATTGCCGAATTCTAGGATAAATGCATTCTCGGAGATGGGACGGCCGGGACTACCATCCCAAAAACAACCCAAAGTTCTGCGGTTGCGCCTACGTATGACGAATTGGGGAAAGAATGTCGAGGTTTATTCAACGATGGATACAATTTTGGTTCATTAAACGTGGATTTCAAAACAAAGGTTGAAGACGCTGTTGATGTGACTGCCGGTGGATCCCTTAGCAGTGAAACAGGAGAGTTCTCAGGAAATATGTCATCTTCGTATAAAATGAAAGATCAAGGCCTTACATTCACGGAAAAGTGGAATACGACTCACACTCTCGCAACTGGAATCTCCATTGAAGATAAATTGGCTAAGGGTTTAAAGTTAGGTTTGGATACAACTTTTTCGGCGGAAACCGGCGATAAAACCTGCAAGGTGAAGGGCGTCTACAGGACGGAGAAGCTTGCTTTGACTATGGATGTAGACGCATTAAGCTCCAACGGCCCAGTGATAAGTGCTAGCACAGTTTACACAATGGATAGCTTGCTAATGGGTTATCAAATGGCCTTAGACACCTCCAACACTGAGTTAACCAAAAATAACTTTGCATTTGGTTACTCAGTGGATGATTTAGTGCTGCACACTAGCGTTCACAATCTTAATGAGTACACGGGTTCCATTTTCCGCAAGGTAAATCCTAAGCTAGAGACCGGGATCCTTTTGGCATGGCAATCTGACGATTTAGATGCGACGAAATTTGGCATCGGATGCAAGTACAGTCTCGATAAAAATATTACTCTGCGCGCCAAAGTCGATGAGTCGTTCGGCGTCGGGCTTAGTTTTCAGACAAAAATACGTGATGGTGTGACTTGTACCCTATCTGCCCTGATAAATGGACAAAGTTTTAATGAGGGAGGGCACAAGATTGGCGTAGCATTGGATTTGGAAGCTTGAATGCTATTGAACCCATGCATTGAATGGCATCCATTGCCTAAGAATCATTAGTGGGTTTACCAGTTGAAATTAAATATTGCACGGGAGTATACATAATTGTATCAACTGTCGGAGAGGACTCATATCCCTCTCTTTTGAATTATTCAACCAAATGAATCCGGATTTTATTCAATCAGTGGCAAATACTGAAGTAATCACAGATACTTATGTTTTTTTTGCGATTTGTTGCAGAATTACTGGGATGAATGTTTTTCATATCAAGTTTTATGCTCGGCTGTAGCCATGAAACAAACGTATGGCTTTGTTTTATGAGCAATAAATAATTTTCGTTACTTGTGCACACTGTTTGTAATTTTGACTTTTTGAAATATTGATAGTAGTCAACCAAGTTCACATTTCAAGTAAGTACATATTTACCAAATTATTGGTAGCTATGCATTTTTCTGCAATAAAGAACATTAGTATTTTGAATATTTCACGAGATCCCTTGAATTGTTACCGTCATTGAAGAGCCCGCAACCACCCATATTTCCTTTTCTTTTTTAGTAGTGCACTTTACCCCTTATGGAAATTTCAGATCAGGTCTGATCTGATCCAGATCAGGTCTGATATGACCTGATCAGGTCTGATCTGAACCTGATCAGGTCTGATCTGAACCTGATCAGGTCTGATCTGAACCTGATCAGGTCTGATCTGAACCTGATCAGGTCTGATCTGATCCAGATCAGGACTGATCTGACCTGATCAGGTCTGATCTGAACCTGATCAGGTCTGATCTGAACCTGATCAGGTCTGATCTGAACCTGATCAGGTCTGATCTGAACCTGATCAGGTCTGATCTGAACCTGATCAGGTTTGATCTGTCCTGAACAAGTCTGATCTAAACCTGATCAGGCCTGATCTGACCTGATCAGGCCTGATCTAAATCTGATCAGGTCTGCACTGAACCTTGGTTTTCAACTTCAACCTTAGTTTTGTTGGATATTTTTGTCATATGACAATAATACCTGAGTATAATGTTGTCAAGTCAATTTTTGACCTGCTTGTAGACTATGAAGGAATATTTCACCATAGTCCACAAAAAAAATCGTGTATTTCTTCAATGTCTACATAAAGAATGAATATTATGATGAATAATGCATATACGCTGATGGGAGTTTCTCTCTGGGAACTGTGCCAGGAGGATCCCCGCTGTTTCGGGCGAAGGTGTAACAAATGGATATTATATTAATAGTTTAAATCTAATGGATGACTCAAGGTCGTTATACACGGTTCATTTTTTGTGCAATTTCTTGTACAAACGCTTGTACGTGAAAATTGTTCCGATTGACGGCAGCTGCCGTTTAGTACTGCCGCTAGTACTGGCAGTGAATTTCGGAACGCGCCTAAAGTTGAATGCTGGGAAACAACGGAACATCAATTTACGCAAGTTTCACATTGAACGGCGTGTGACCATCGTGTAATTGGTGATAATTGTATTCGTAATTATATATGTATTATTAGTCTTTTACTCCGATGGAAGGAATCAGTTGAATCGTCTAGCAGCGATATTTACGCCGCTATTCTCGGAGCATCAATTAGTGAGGTAAGTTTCATTCATTCTCTTATTAATTAATGTGCTTGCTGAATAACGTTCACGACAACTCGTTTCACACTGAAAATGTATTTCAAGCATTGGCGATGTGCTGCATTTAGTAGCCATACCTGTAAAAAAGTTGCGTTACTTTATAATCGTGAATATTTATAAGCTTATCAGTTGAATCTTTCGATTGTGTGTTTTCCCGGTGCATAGAGTTAAAGACGTTTTGGGTTTCCAATCGGGTTAATTGCTATAGAGCCTTTTGAGGCAAGCAGCCCTTTCATTCGGTTTGATTCCAGAGTTATTCTTTGATTAGTCAGAAACTGCTTAAGTTTGAAACATTTTACATGAATGTTATTTTGATCTACTTTGCAGCGCGAAAGAAAACAACAATGTACGGTGAAGTGAGTGACAAAACAAAAATAAAGTATTGTAGTCATACTAAAGAGGATATTTAGGGATGAACCTGAACTTATCACTTTCTTGGTGGAAGTGAAGAGGAAATAATTACTAATTGGAAATCTAGGATATAACTGTGGGTAAGTAGTTATTCCTGAAATTTAAGTAGTTTTGGACTTGTTGGCCTAATGTTATGATTCAATACTACGCCTGGCAATACTAAGGAAAGCCTCGAGATTACTTATGAAATGCAATGTTGTAGATTCCTGGACTTTATAACTTGTATCTAAGTAATACACATTACTATTAAGTAATATAACCAGGCAAAAGCATTGCAATAGTCTATAATTGCCATAAATGCTTATACCCCAAGATAAAAAGAATTAATAGGTTTTACCTAAGTGCTTTCTATATTATGGTAATCATATACCTTTTCTATTCCTACAGATGTTCTTGGGCATCATTAGTGGAAAGGCGTTCCTTTTAAAGACTTGGAAAATATAAAAGGAGCAGCAGTTCCATATGTGGGCAAGAAAAGGGCTTTCAATGGAATATGCGAGTGTAAATTGATGTGGATTATATTTTCATAATTGCTCTTTTTTTTAAGTATTTCAGTGGCCAATAAAATGTTATTTTTAACATTAAAGAGGTAGTATTTATTGACCTAAAATAGATTGAAATCCTAATCAGGATTCCAGATCAGACCTGATCTGGAATTTCCAGATCAGGATTTAGATCAGCTCATTTCCTGATCTGGAATTTTCAGATCAGACCTGATCTGAATTTTTCAGATCAGGATTTAGATCAGCTCATTTCCTGATCTGGAATTTCCAGATCAGACCTGATCTGAAATTTCCAGATCAGGATTTAGATCAGCTCATTTCCTGATCTGGAATTTCCAGATCAGACCTGATCTGAAATTTCCATAAGGGACAGAATGATAAATGTTTTATTTTTTGTTCTTTTAGGCAGTCTTACTTCTTATAGGTACATCCAATCAAAATTTTCCAATGGTTCTGGAAAATTTTTATGAGTCTAGTAGAATCATGGGATTCCTACAGGAGTTTTACACTACCCTGATAGCTGAGCCATTTGGAACCCCAACTGGAATTCACCAGTGTGCAAGCCTAAATCCAGCTGGATTAATCCAGGGTAAATCTGAGTGCCGGCTGTACTTTTTACATGATTCAAGCTGGATAATAGGTTGGATTCCAATTGAAATCCAGCTGGATTTCAATTGGAATTCAGGCTGCTTCCATTCCAGGCTGCTTCAACCAGCTGGATACAGATTTGACTAGTCTAGATTTAAGCTACATATTCCAGGTGATTTGTCCAGCTGGATTCATCCAGCCAAAATCCAGCTGGCTTGCTATCTGAGTAGGCCGATACATTTGCTGTAGGAATCTTATAGGCCTTATCAGTCTTATTGTTTTTTACATTGATTCCATTGTTAAAATCCAATGTCGACATCCACTTAGCATATAAGGAATCTCTTTGGTGACCAACAATAGATCAATAGCTGTAATAAAAACCTGACCATCTGTTCGGGTTCCCATATTAATATATGTAATATAATATATAATATAATATATTAATATGGGAACCTGAACAGATAGGTTCCCATATTAATATGGGAAATGACACCTGAGGCTAGTAGTACCAGTGTGGAGAGATGGGAATTTGTATGATGTGTTGGAAATGAGGGAAGGGTGGAATGAAAGCAGGTATTGGCATTTACCTACTGTTCACAAAAAGTAACAGAGTCAAGGATAATACTCCATCCATTAGATTATGAGGAGGCAAATCACCTAGAACTATAGCTTAGTAAATTTTTATATGCATTTAACAATTATTTAACGAAGATTTTGATAGTTTTAGTAGTGTTTAGGCTATCTTAGAAAATTGTTTACCTTGTATTAAAATGAGAGGACTGATAAAGAAACATTTGATCTATTTCTGTGAAGTCACTGAACAATTGTTAAAAATATCTTAGAAAATTGTTTTAATTTGTGCTAAACTGAGAGGACTGAAAATAAACCTTTTATCTATCTCTGCAAAATCACTGGACAGGGGAAAGTGTTATTAAAAAAATATTCTAGTTTCATTACTTGTATTAGTCACCATTGCTTCGTCTATTGGTTATCATAAACGTAATTGGAGAAGAAAAATTTAAAGTACTATCCATTGCTATAGGTAATGCTTATCCTACCTCTACGAAATTGATGCTGCATTAGTGTTTTTATGGTTATGATCAATGGTTTTATTCGGTATCATAATACTCATTTTGCAGCATTTGCATTTATTAGTAAATTAAGCTCCTTATACCATCAGCCTTTTAAAAAAACTCACCTTAGTTGTTTGTTCTGGGGTATCACCCAGAGATGGTTCTCTCACTGCATAGCCACCTCTGTTAGTTTGCTTTTGGAGTCGTGGTGTTGGTGTTACTGGACAGAAAAATATAAGTAGTACCTAGTCAAAGAGTCATCTTCACAATGCAGTTAACATATGATGTGTGTCTTACCAATGCCTAGAAAAATGTTTCAATATGCAAATCATCCATTCATTTACATAGCTTTGAAATTACCTGAATTGCATTTAAAATACATCAACAGTAAAACTTTTAAGCCTTTTTATTAGTACCTACTGAAAAATATAAGCATGGAGTTGGGGTAAAAGAGGTAACAAAAATTAACTTAAGAGAGAAACAAGAGGAGTGAAGGAAGTGTGGTGAAGCATGACGAAAGCAATGTAATATTAGAGAGAGAGAAAAGGACTCTGAATAAAAAGAGAAATGAGAGCATCTTTGTTTGAGAATAAAAATTAAATAGGCAGCCAGAAGTGAAAATGGTGCCAGGGATTGCCTATCAGCTGTGAGATAGGAAATAATGGTAGTTTCTTTATGGACATTATGAGGAAGGAGCATGAGCAGAGTATTTTGTATAAACTAACAACTCTAATCAGTAAAGAGAAAAGCAAGAGAAAATAAATAAAATATGTATGCATAATCTTGCAAGCAGCAAAGTTAATATTTAAATATTTTATTTTGTTGATAGAGTTTTTGTCAAGGAGGTTGTTCATGAGTAGATTTCACCTGTGCATTTAAATAATAAGTTGGCTGGAAAAATTGTATTTGTTCGTTCAGTAGATAATTTTGTTTACCCGGAGTTTGTTGGGTAGAGGTTTTAATGTACCGGAATCATTTGCAGAAGGTTGAGGAAATGAGGAACAACTTATAAGGAGGAAATGGAAGTCAACACATGCTGTGTAGGGCCCTGTGCTGTGCTGTAACACACGCTGTTAGGGTAGGTCAACACATGTCAGTAATCATTCTAATGCTGCTTAGTGGCCTGATAGCAAATTGGGTGTGGATAATTCTATGAATAATATGATGCTATTACTAGTGTGAAAGATATACATAATATAAAGAACTAATATAAATGCAATTGACTGTTTGAACCTTCACTAGGTGGAGGTTACTAATATCTGTATTAAAATGCACTTCGTACTTTTCCACAAGTTTATTGACGGTATGACGCGTTTCACCAGCTTGTGGCATCATCATACAAACATTGGACTCTTCTCCACAGGAATGTATGCTCAGCACTGAGGGACATCGTGGTAGGGGAAGCAGTAGAAGTGAGAGGATTATGGTGGGGGTGTTTTGGGGCAGAAGCGAAGGCTATGACCTGGGAAGGGAGTTGGGGTGAATGAGACATGGAAAGTGTGGTGCCGTCATGTGGATTTAAGTCAGTTTATTTCTCACATAATTATTTAGCTTTTTCTTTGGTGACAAAAATTGAGAAATAAGAGTAAAATAAGTAATGTCTAGAAAAGAAATGAATCTATTTTCAAATAAAGTTTGCATTTAATGCACAATTTTATTAATATTGAGTTTTCAATGAGTATTTAACTTAATTTTTCCTAATTGTTTTCATTTTCATTTATGCTTGTGTATGTATTTATGCTTCATGTATGCTTCTTCACACATGTTGTGATCATCAGGTTTTTGAACATTCTTATGTTAACTACAGCAATAACATTACATTTTTAATAATCAGAATCTCAGTTGCAGTACATAATATGATTTTTAATTTGTCATAGCATTATCTTATTCATTAAGCATGACATTGGCTAGTCCCAAAGTTTTACAACATTAACTATTACACCTCAAATATTTATGGAAATAATATGGGTTTTATATATTTGGATACCAATTGCTAGCTATGAATTCTGAATAAATGGACGGGCATACCTGCTTGTGGCAAAGAATACACCTGTGATCCAACTCGTCCTTGACCCAAGGCAAGAATTTGGGGTTGAATGTAGGGGGGAACTTTTTGCGCTTCCTGTGATATTGTCACATGTCTTCCTAGCCCCCCCAATGCTGTCAATGGTGTCAATACAGATAATGGTACTGATGCTGCTTTAGGCCTGTCTGGTCCTGCTCTTGGTGACAACTCAGACAATCGAGATTGTTTCACTTTGGCTCCTATCTCAGCTTGATTGAGGTATTGTGCATCTGCTACCATTGCCAACAGAAGCACCAACTGTGGAGAAATATGAAATACTGTAGTAAAGGTTATAGGAAAATGTATATTGTATGCTAACACAGTCACTTTACACACATTTTCTACTATTTCTAGGGCAAGCCTATAATAAGGGATACTGATGATTTTTTTTGCTAAAAGTAGGCTCAGATGTATAGCCTTCCTACCTTTAACAATAATATTTTATTGTATGGAGTGAGTACATAGCCCTCTTTAAACTTAAAGGGGGTCATGTGCAGGAATTCATTACTTTTCATCCTTTTAACCCTCCTTGCATGCATTTATGCTATGCCTTTAATTAAGGGTATACATTTATGAAGACAGATGATAATAGATAATAGTAGATGGAAAATTTTTGGGAGTGAATTTTTTATAATCATTTTTTAACATTTTAAGAAAAAATTTTGAAAAGCAGTTATTCTCTTCTCCCTTCTTCCTCACTATTATTTCATGGAAGTGTATTCTCTTCTATGCTTGTTGAATGTTTTCATTGTTTTCAACAAGGAATATTATGTGCTTTTGTTAATTGATAACATGACACTGCAGAATGATGGAAATCTCGGAAAATGGAAATTACCTAAGCTCTCAATTCGAATACTAATTAAACAGCCAACCTCAGGGCATGATTACAACCACAACTATTGTCAGCCTGGTGTACTGAATACTGAGTATAGGACTTCCAACTCTCCCCTATTCTCGAGCAGTTTCTTTGTTTTGACCCTAATTTATAAAATTTTACACCTGCCTGGTTAAGGCATTTCCTTCTGGCTTTCACCAACCAAAACGATCTTTTTGGATTGTATATATGACGGTTAACTTTTGAATCGATTGTGCATGAGAAATAGAGTGGTAGGTGCTACGGGAGCTGTATTTTTATCCAATACAGTACAATTTCTACCCTTGAGACTATGGATTCCAAATATCTTCATCTTGAGATATTAAATAATATTGGTCCCTTGGAATAATTATGCTATGAGCTAATTTCTATGAATATTACCTGGATTTATGTCAATTCATGTAAATTACAAGTCTTGTAAAAGCTAGTTCAATTGAAATTAAATACATTTATGTCGTTCACTAAAAATATACACACATTCCATTGTAGTTGGATTGATACCTTATACAATTGTTGCTATTTGGAGAGATGATCAAAAACTAAGGAGGAGGCCAGGTTGTCATGGGGGAATCAGTTGTAATAGAAACCTTATGCATTACCTGGCAGCCAGCAGTGGTCTGGAATGATTTGACCAGTTAAATATATCTGTGCGAGGTCACAGAGAATGTGGGGAATAATTGCTTGGTGATAGACTTGTCTACCCTCGAAAGTAAAGTGCTAAGTCCCAAGTCTTCATAGAGTGGAGGAATTATTTAAATCAGCTGAGCAATCATGTCTATTCATATTCCACTCATTTTCAGGGCTGTATTTACCGTGTGATATACCCGGTGTCCACCGGGGGGGGCCTTGCGAGAGTACCTAAATGTAAATATAGTTATAAGTAACTTGACACCTACTAGCAGAGTATTAATAGTGATAGATATTTGTACTCATTATGTATTGTCTTTATAAGCAAGTAACAGTCTATGTCAAGCTGCTAGGTTGAAAGACTATAACATTAAGGGCATCATTCTAGATTCCTTAGGGGGCCTCAAGAGGTCATAAATATGTCCCTGCTCATTTTCAATAAAGTGCAGCATGTCCTATAACCTTGAGTAATGCCATTACGAACAATTGACATTGAAAACATTGAGGGCATTACGAAAATCAGCGGCTGAGGCTATCGTAATGAGGAAGAGATCAGAAAAAAGTGTTGAGTATGTAGGGTAAGTATAAGTGATGGGATTCTTCTTGTGAAAATTAAGGATGAACTATATAGAATTCAATATGCGAGTGGCTGCAGGGAAGTAGACGACGAAAAAGAATATCTTCAAGAAATTATGAGTACTTCCTAGAATAAGCATTTGATGGAATTGGGTGGCTGAAACACGGTTAGCAAATGCAGAGGTAGAAATGAGTCTGGAGGATATTGGTTGGGTGCAATAAATGACTAAAAACCATCTAGTTGGCCGTGGAAATAACCTAGTGCTCACAAAATAGATTTAAAATGCCTTTAGAGATGTAGGATAATTCTGGTTGAAACTGGGAATGTCAATAGGATTATATTATGGCTAGGCTAGGAAATTGTGTCATCAATTCAAATAGCTTCCTTAGAACCAATGCAGGCTTCGTGAAGATGCAAGCGTAACTTTGCGACTATGAAATGCGATTTTTGACTCCAAAGGTAAGGGGAGAAGATGGCTAGAAATGGAATGTGCATGATCTGGAGATGTTCAAATGAAGGAAAACCTTAGGTTAGTTTAGAAGTTCCTAGTGAGGAAATTGAGATTGGAGGTGTTAAAGATGGGAAGAACTATGGAGAAGGAGAAGTTGGAAAATATAGAAATAAAGCAAAAAGAAACTGTCAGAAAAGTAATAAGAGATAGAACATTAAAAGAACCAAGAAACTGCAGACATACAAACTAATGAAGAAAACGGAAAAGATAAAAGAAATTTCATCGGCCTAGTGGGTGTGAGACTAATGGGATGAATAATAGTGCTACATAATAGGTAAGTTATCGTAAGAAGGAGAAATGGTACCAACCTTATGTGCCAAGTTGGGAATGATTTTGGAATATTAGAAAGAGAGATGACATCATCATAAGAGATTAAGCAGGAAAATCGCTAACAGAACCAAAAGAGATACAGGTTAGAGAGGCTCTTTTGGAGTAGGCCCAGTCAATTATTAATTAGAGTACACACATTATAAGGGATAAATATTGCCGATTTCTTTTATGCTGTGCTATCCTCGCTCATAAATCCTGCTTCTAGTATTCATTCATCAATTCTCGTTCTTGAGATTCCTTGACATTTCATCCCGTGAGGGGGCTTCTTGATTACACTCACCCTTTATTTTCTCGTTTTACCTATTTCTCTCACAACTTTTGTTTAGCATCATATATCCGTCAAGAGATAAATAAATTTATCAAAAAACGAAGCTTCTATTATTAATTCTTTCATGAACTACTCATGTTTCTATTTCCTGTTTCATAAATCCACGCGCACTTCTCATTTGCATCCCAATCAGCAGCGAGCACTTATCGTGAATGTTAAACTCAACATCCCCAGTTTCACTTCCACGCTGGTTTCTTTGGTGAGCCAATGTACCTCAATTTTGCTCACGCGTTTCTGGATCAACTGAACCACGAAACACACTCACGTCCGGGAAATCAAAACTTCCTTGAAGGCACACTCGGTAGATGAATGAACTGCGTCGACTCACCATGAGCGCCCTCATTGTTCTAAATGCTTCCATCGGATCAGCTCCGCAAGACGAGGACTCTGCTGCCCCCTCCTTGATGTAACCTATACGGCGAAGAAATCCCGTGGGGAACTCAACTTGCAAAATGATGCCTGCTTGAATCGTGGGCCCTTATAATACTTCGCGGCGGGGGTGGGAGTGAAAGGAAGGATCGCGGATTGTAGTGGAGGGGAGGAAGGGTGAGGAGGGTTTTTTTTAGTGCAAGGGGCGAGGCGCGTGGGCGGGGGTGAGAGGCGTGGGAGGATCGGGGGAAAGAGAAACTGAAGCTGAGGTAACAATGCCGCAAGGTGGAGAAGAGGGCCGGGGGAAGTTCGAGCGATTATGGTTGGCGAAAGGAAAAATACGGGGGAATTCTTTTCCGAGTGAGAGATTTGACGCTAAGGCCGCTATGGATTCGGAGGAAAATGGGCGTTACGCCAAAAGTCACGGAAGCTCGTTGGGCGGAAATCAGGTGGTGTCAAGTAAATCTGATGTTATTTCATGATGTTTGGATTCTGCTTTAACATTGAGAGTTTGGTTAAGCTGGGTGGAGAGGAGAGCGAACGACGAGGGAAGAGATGGAATGTGGTGGACAGGGAGGGGAAATAGCGAGCGAAATCCGTTAGAGGCAGCGAAAAATGGATTAAAGACGTGATGATGGGTAAGAGAATACCGAAGAAGGTGATGGTGAAATGTAATAAAGTGCGGAATATGGAGAATAATAGTCGGGATTTTAGGCTACATTAGGGTAGGTAAAAGAGTCGAAGCTTTAGAGAGGTGAGTAATTTGAGAAAATAGTGGTTTTTAGGGGAGGGATTAATGATGATCCCAGCCAGAGGAATCGAAGGGAGGTATTGATCGTTAGACTGACCGATACTGCTGAAATACGAGTATACATCTGATCTCTAATAGGGACTATTTGGAGTCTGGAGCAACTGAGAATGTTTGAAACAATGATGCATTTAACGGAATCGAAAAGTGTAGGCAAAAATAGAACTGTTGCAAGGCATTAATTGAAGAGAGCCAGCCTCTTGGGATTGTAAGGCGTACTCAGTTTTGTTTTTTAAATAACCAGTACGGAACGGAATGTAGGGTTATAATGTGTCTGAGGTAAGTAATTGTCGCGTTTATATCAGGTGTAAATAGATCACAAGTCTGACAGAGCCACCCAATGGAGACGGTTGTTAATGAATGCATAAAATTTAGGTATAGGTATAAGAACTCAATAGGGATCATGGTGGCCTACTTTAGATTTGGTCTTTATCGGGAAATATTTGGAGTTTCTAGAACAACTGAGTATGTTTAATGCAGTGCAGCATGTACCATTGGCTACGGACCGTAGGGTCCCGGGTTCAAATCCTGGTGAATCCTTTCAATGGCACTCCACCTGAAATAATCGCGATGCTATTTTCTGATCGTCAGAACTTCGTGGGATATCGCAGGTTGCCCAGGGAAAGGAACTGTCGCTCCCTACGCTGAGGGAGAACTATGCATTATAATGGGCCTGAATGTGTGAATTTCACACGCCAATGGCTTAGTACGGGGTGAGCCTACCCTCACCTATAAAACCAACCTTCGGGCTGAACACTGTGTAAGTAAGTGAAGAAATGTTTTGTGCATTTATTTTGAAACGATAAAAAAACTTAATCTGGAGAAATTTAAAAATTCCATCCTTCGTTCGATATATAGTATACTGAGTTACAATATAACCTACAAGATTTCCAGAAGGAATCTGAATTGGAGAAGTAAGAGTGATCTTCGTCATGGTTCTAGTCTCCAATCAAGCTTCTCACGTGCTCAATTGGTTTAAGCACTCGTATCGAAGCTCATCATAGAAATCCATTTCAAAAATGGGCGCCCGGGGTAAAATTTCGGTGGGTGGAATTTAAATTATCCTACGAAAGCGTTGCTCATCGAGCTACCATGACGTTTTAAGAATAGTTAGCCCCAGGCGATGGCAAATTTCCAAGAATATATTCTATGGCAATCGATGGAAATGAGATGATTAATTCCCTTTGGGATATGCTTTCTGTATCCGGCGGCGGTCCACAGTTTACTAGTGAGAGCGAGTAGGTTTAGAGCATGCACATTTTAAGGTGAAATTTCTATTTCATTTTTGTTTATCACTATTAGTAATAATGCAAGGAATGTTGCACAATGATAAAGGTAGGATGAAGGAAACGGTCTCAGGGTTAATTTTGTGGAACCTTCTTATTCCAAGGTTATTCTTGCGAAACCTGTGGAATATTTTAAGGGTAAAATGCTTTAGCTTTGTAAACTTATATTAATGTTTAAATAAAAGCCGACTATGGTTTCGGCATTTTCTCATCATCAGGTGAAGGGAGAGACCAACATTTTTACCCTTCACCTGATGATGACACTAATCAGTTTTTAATTAAATCTTATTGGAATTTTACAGAGTCAAATGCATTTGTATGTGCCTTGCAAATGAAGGTATAATATGTTTGGGATTCGTTACGCTCTGTGACAACAGTTGATAGGTTTATACTCATTGTCCTTTTCAACCTTACGTGGAAGCAAATGAAATTCAGATAAAATTGAACATTATATACATATGAGGCAGGCATTTCGGAGTCTGAGATGGATATCCCATTTGAAGAGAGCCCAGCAGCGGAATGGTAAACTGTATCTTAGAGGTTACTGTGCACCCTTTGGTACGTATATTGTAACGAAATTTTATTATTAGTACGCTGGATGGATAGACTCATACATCTTTGTGGAATGAGGTGATATCAATGGGCGTTGGTGCTGAATAACGTCTTTCAGTTCTACGCTAGTTTACTGGAATTTCATAGTATTAATTCACTTCATCATCATCAACGGTCAACAATCTTAGGATTGGTTTGACGCAGCCCTCCACTCGATTCTTCTATCGGCCAACCTCTTCATATTGACGTAGCTCCTGTCTTTTACATATTAATTGACTTAACAGAGTCATTTAAAAGGACAATGGGCAATTAATTTCAAGGCAATATTTCACGTTGCGATTGACATGCTTAATTACCGTAACTTCTTAACTTCAGTTTTCATCATCAGGAACAGTCGCTTTTAATGGCTGCATTAATTATACTTATTCGTATCACAACACGATGCCCTCCAGACAGCGGACGAATTTTATCCTCATCCTATCAGCCTCCCCTAAGTACTTATATGTTTACTATCGTGTCTCTACATTTAGCTTACGTATTATTTTTTAATCGTGTGAATAACGTGATATATTATAGAATGATTCGTGAGAATGATGGCTGGTTGAAGAACTACGCATAGGTGATCGGAAGTTCTGGAAGAAACGTAGGTAACGGTTAAGAAACGAGATCAGAAGCTGTATGTGTACAATCAGAAATTATTTATGTGGCGGGAAACACAGGAGATCTGAAGAGGTGCTGTGTAATGGTGACGAGGTTGTTGATAACCCATTAGTCCCATCTTATGAACGCGAGGTTGGAGAATAATGTAAAATTTCTTACCTTTTTGTTAATATTTTATTATTTATCTCTGCCATTACTTCTGAAGAATTATCATATAATCATGAACGCAATAGTAATTTACGATCTCATGGAAAACTTTAAATCATTTTTTATCCAATGCAAACTTTTTGGGTTTACTTACTCTTTATCACCACTTTGGACCGAATATTATTATTATAAGGATCACACGTGACTTTTGATACGCACAACATGCACAATTTCCTAGAATTTTCATAATAGCCTGTGCTTGAGTTTCGAAAACAAATTCTTTTTTATTAGCTCTCAAGTATTGATCTTGGTGAACTACTTCATTTTAAAATACCGATGGATAGTTGGGCGACAATGACAACTAAATTCAGTCAATATCTCTCAGCAATATCGGTTTAAATCATAACTTATGGCTTATTTTCTAAGTTATGATATATATATTTCGCTTGAAGCAACATTTTACCTAATTATTTAGTTGTTTTATCTTCTAATTTTTTTTTATTTTCATCAAATGATGTCGAAGGTAAAATAATAGCATGAAGTTTCCTTGCTATTTTATTCTTAACGTCTTCTCAATATAAAAGGTATAAGCTGTTTTTTTAAAAGAATAATCTGTTGTATTTTAATTTTTAAACTTCTTCATCGGAATTTCTTTTTATCATGTATTTTATAATCTTCTAGTCTAACTCTCTATTTGGCTTTCCGACACGGGTTGAGAATGCGTCGAACTAACAAAATAATTCTCCTTTCTCTTCTTGGTTGCATGCTCGCCAATTACTTCGGCATAAAGCGTTGACCCTTTGGTCTCTAGAATTCCGTAATACCTGGGAAAAAAATTGTCTTTCGATTGCTGTGCGTTTTTGTGCTATACCTTCGGTAACGTCTGGACCTCAAAAGTAAGTCGTGGAAATGATCCGGTGGATATTTTATGGACGAGCAATATTTCACTCTTAGAAAGGCTTAAAAAATCTGATTTTTTGCTCATTCCATTTTCACGTCTCCGTTTTCAGATCCACTTTCACCTCTCGGGTGGGAGGCATTCAAAAGTCCGTATCCTTCTGAGTTCCAAGCGTCTGTATGGATACTCTTTAAGGTTAAGGCGGCAAGGTCTTCCTTCTATCCGTTAGAGCTTCAGGGGAATTTTCATCGTCATCGAGACATTCTAGGATGATTTCTTGCTTTAATTTCTCTGGCATTCAGAGGTTTCTTGCCAAACATGTGGTCTTTCTTTCATGACGCTCCTAAATATATACCTTGGATGATGTGACGCAATATTGCCATTTTTTTATCCTGATGGATGTTGTGATGATTATTATTTGTCCTTTGGTTGCCTCAGAGGCATATTGGTGGATCCACGAGCTTCTATCTTTGGGAAAATGCCATTGTTGTTAAGTATTCTCCTATTTCTACTTCCCAAGAGCCTTCAAACGCATAGTCTCGGTAATAGTGTGAGACATCATTTAATTTCAACCAAGTTCTCTTGCATAAACTTAAAAGGATATTAATGCCCTCGATCTTTACCTTACCATATACCACGTTTTTCACATTCTCAAAGCAGTTACGATGTATATAAGTACATATTTATAAATCCAAGAAACCGGAATCTGATATAATGTGAGTAGGAGTGTCTAGTGTTCGATTGCGTACAATCGCATGTGTCGTTGCTCAAAATTGAGGGTAATGGAATGCAGTATTGTCACTAAGAAATTGCCTTTAACATACTGCTTGTTGCGACTAAATTGTTAGAGTAGGTTGGCAAAATATTTGCCAGATATATTTTTTCAAAATTAAACGCAAAATAACTGGATAATTTCTGCAAATTATCCTTATTAAGATGCATTTATAAGAGTTATTCCAATTCTATTCTGATACTGAAAGAGCCTTCCGACTTCATAATATACCTACTGCAGGCTAGGGACGAATGGTATTTTTCATGATGAACCCTTCAATTTTTTAGCTCTTTTGATTATTATGTTTTTCTTAAAAAATTATTCTTGATTGTTGAAAACATTTATTGAATACTGCTGAAATAATTGAGATCACTTTATTATTCTGTTCAGTGAAATCCGCGTATTGTTTGAACGTATTTTCCTTTTATAGGAAATGGATATAGAATTTGCAAATAAGTACAGTGCTTTCCAAACTATGTACTCCTAGGTGTGTATATATGATGATATTATTAAATAATTATTTTGTAAATTAGCATTTTCTTGGGCATTAAGATGGGAATCCTTCGTGCTTTCCTGGAGAAATTAAATTAAACAACGAGAGTCCCTTAAGAATTTCAATTGATATTCTGGGAAAAACCGATTATGTTAGAATCACTTTGCGGTTTTTATGGCATCCTGGCTTGAAGCTGTGCAATATCTCAAAAGATATTAATTAAATGGGAAAAGGATTTGCGAGTTGTCGGCCGCGGTAGCTTTGGGTTGCCGGCGATGGCAACCCAAAGGTATCGGGTTCGATCGCAAGGATGGATTTTGTGCTTGCCGATCTTATATTATATGGTACGATATAACTTAAGCCATTGGTAGCGATATAACTTTAGCCTCCACCTAACTACCCAAGTCTACTACCATTTGAGAGTTTATCGATTTTGAATGTGCACCATAACATATGATAACACATCGGGCGTGAATTCGCGGGAGTTTTTTCATGGAATTAGCCTCAGCACTCAACTTTCAAAGGATGCATATTGATTGTAGCAACAAGATTCGTCAATATCTTGAACGCACTTCTATTAACACTGTTGTGCTCATCTCCTGATATCGACAAGAAACTTAAAGTACCGGATTGGGAAAGTTTAGGTAGTATTAGTGAGATAAAAAGTCGTAACTACCTCTTGATACCAATTTATCTCGATTTATTAATTATTTTAGTGATGGCATTTCAGTACCCATAAAAAAATATTTCCTGATTTTTGAAAAAAATATTCTCTGAAATTTTTTGACCGGTGTACACGAAATTTATTCCATATTTATTTCAAATAGTGCACTCCATTGGTGAGACAGATCTATAGTCGATGTATCTGTGTAAAACTCAATTTGATTAATGTCTCGAGGGTTTTCGGGTTCCTCCCTCGTTGATTCATCCTGCTGGACGACAGTTTCGCCGGCATTCCAGTCGGCATCTTCAGGTCCGAAGTGATGCCGACTGGAATTCCGGCGAAACTGTCGTCCAGCAGGATGAATCAACGAAGGAGGAACCCGAAAACCCTCGAGACATTACCTGAGCACCGCCGAAGCCTTCGCATCACTTTGATTAAGTTAAAAATCGGGAACAATCTATATACCGAAAAATTACGTGGAATCCTAAAAATCAAAAGGATAAAACCTCAAGTACATAGATTTCTGACGCTGAAAATCATAATATTCTGTTTTCTCGTACATTCTTGGTGATTTTCGAGCAGGCTTTTTCTGGCTTTCTTTTGATTTTTTTCTGGAATCATACAATTATGGAATCATCCCAACGTATGACAGGTCTGCAAAGTGTATCTCAATGATAACTCAAAAAATATCGTTGAATAGAAAAGAAAGTGAAAGTTTTTGAATAATGGACAATTTGGATTAGGATTAATCATAGCTTCCCTCTTCGTTTATCAACGTAAATAGACTAAAAAAAGGCCAGCCAAGCTTCATTGCCTTTGTGGACCCGGAGAAAGTTTTTGCCAGCGTGGATCGGAGCGTTACACTAAGCGGCCAGAAGGAAATTGGGGCGGGCTGCATCGTCAAAAGATTAATTTATGCCCTGTCTAGGAAGTATACGAGAATGATTATGTGGTGAAGGTAGAGAGGATGCTGAAATAAAAAATGAGTTGAGCTCATTATCATCCCAGATTTTCAATGCATGAATGAGGAGAGCAATCAATGAGATATTTGGAGAAAAGTGGTATATGGATAAAAAGAGAAAGGATGCTGCTAGCTGTTGGAGAACAAAAACCCTGTGCTGGAATGAAAGATACATAGGAGAACATCGGAATGTGAGGAATAGTAAGGATGAAGAGAAAGCTTGCGTCGGCATTAGCCTGCTCTTAGCGAAGAGCGCCAAGAGGACCACGATTTAACGCCCAATACGACGGACGGAGTACGAACTCGAATGCTTTCCACAATTAACTTAAGTTTGGGCATGTTTAACATTGAAAAATATCTTCCACTGACGGAATACGAGCCTGGGCCCTCTAGGTGAGAGGCAAGTATTTCAACTACTACACCAACTCGACCCCTGCTAGTTGATCACACATCAGCTGATGCATTACTATTGGAAGTGGTCAACATGAACATTTTGAAAAATAAAATGTGTTATTTGATAAATTCATTACAATTTCTTTAAAGTTGCTACTCATCGACTTAAAAACTATTGGAAAGTCACAAATAATAATATTTAGTAAAATCGATCTGAAAAAGTTGCCGAGCACAATTTATCTATACACACGAATAATGCGCATGCCGGAGCCTTTGACTGCCTTGATCCGGGAGTCATCTATAGGTGTTTGTAAAAACAAATCACAATAAGTGTGTAAAATGATTAATGTAATCACTAATTTTGCTCGCCATTGGCATAATAGAACCCTTTTAAGTACAAATCCCTAGAAAACGAATCAACTTTATTTTTCCACAATTTTATTTTTCTCCACTACACATGTTTCGACTGTTAAGTCATCATCAGGTGTATACTACTGTACATGTAGTGTACACATGATGATAACAGTCGAAACCTGGGTAGTGGAGGAAAATAAAATTGTGGAAAAATCAAGTTTATTCATTTATATTGCAACGAATCGTTTCACCATGTCACGGCCGATAACACCATATACAAATCCCTAATAATAGTTTCGGATTTTGCCATTATAGTTCAATTTTAAACATCGGGCTAAAAGTGTTAGCATTGTTTGAAAAGGTCAAAAACGGCAATGAATTTTCGAAATACTTCTAAACATTCCAGGGTTGCAGGATCAATATGAATCAGGCTGAATTCTGGGAGCTAAATGCTCATGAAATCCGTTTCTAATGTTTGCTACTGTATATTTCTCTGTATTATAGGATGACTCTTTTGATCTTTTTTGTGTATTTTTGTAAATTTTTATGTCCTGTTTTTTTGCGATACATTTGACGACATCTGTAATGTTTGGCATTGACTCGATGAATAAAGTTTAATAATAATTATTATAAATATGTATATTTCATATGATATTCTTATTTAGCTCCGCGTACTCCCTACCTTCATCAATACATTGTATACTCCCAGTTATTTTCATCCTCCTAACCTTACCTACAAAACAACATCGCCCCTCATTATCCGTTCATATACTCACTCAGTCTCTTCATTTTTTTTCAGCCGACATTCTCCCTCCCCCTGCCATTTCCAGCGCTTCCTCGTGTGCCTTTCTTTCCACCCATCTTACCTTCTCAATCTTCCTTCACACCCACGTCTAGAAAGCCGCCAGTCTATTCTCATCCCCTTTCCTCAGAGTCATCGTTTCGGTGTCGTACCATGTAACACATAAGACTTATCGCGTCTTTTCTAACGCCCCAGTTACATCAGAACTCTCCCACTAGTAAGATCCTATTTTGCCGAGGCGATTTTATCCAAAGTCGCAGGTACTAAACCCTTTTTCCCATAACTAGCTGCGTACTGAAGTGTCTTACGTGCTGACGAGGTACAAGGACTAATTGATGAGAAACATCTACAGGTACAGTTGGTAGTTGAAAGATGATTTACCAAGAAGCTCATTTTAGAGAGGAAAAACACGAAAGGGGCCCATGATTGAATCCAGAGAGGCAGCTTACACACCTGATAGCCCATTCCATGAAAGTAGTAAAGATTTTTATTGGCTATTAGTTATATTTTTATTGGCTATTGGCTATATTTAGCACTAGTGAGAAGTGGGTTGTAACAGATGCTAAAGACAGAAGATTAAATGCCACCGGGGTTGTCATCCTCAACATGGCTCACATATTTATGCCATGGTATTTATATCATTTATTGAAATTATATAGCTGAACATGCTTGTAATTTCGTCGGGTTTTCATATCACACCAATACCCTGAATTTTACAAATCTCAATTTCTTTGGCTATTTTTTTTCATCGTTTAATTTTGACTACGCTGCCTTCTCTCACGTGGAAAAGTCCTCAGTCCATACAGTTGACCTCCATGGAGTTGGGAAAATTCGTCAGCTTCAAACCGAAAACTAAGATATTTTAAACGACCATTTCACGGCCGCGTTAGGTTTATCTCCATTCCCAGGCCCCAAGATTCCCAGATTCAAGATTTCGAAAAGCGCGCCCTGGCCGTTGCGCAAAAGAGAATTATGAGCGACCCCTTTCTGTAGTTGCGGGTGGGAATCTCTCTTTGTCTCGACTTTTTCTCATTTCCATAATGTTTTTTGTTTCAACACTGGCCGCACGCCGCGAGTCTTATTTTTTGTGCGTTCCTGTTAATTCATTCGAGTTTGGAATTAATGCGATCGCATCACAACCACAATTTCCTGCCAAGAAAGTTGTGCTGTCTCCGATTAACTAAAAAATTGACATGCTGTATCCTGAGCATACTTTACCGTTGCTAATTTTTTTAGCGAAAATTAATTGAATTCTGGCATCTTCGTTTGGTAGAGAACTATTAATAGATAGATTGAAACCTTTGATTATAAATTTGAAGTGGAGCCTGGTCCACCGGAAAATATACCCGAAATGGTTCTCAGAGTGGGCCCTACCGTCCCCTGGGGAGAGGTGCGTTACTCTAGGGAAGACGAAGGATCGAAAATATACTAGAGAACGCTGAAACACTGCGTTTAATGTCTTCCAGATGTCGAGAGTAATGAAAAGTAAGACTAAAATTGTATAAAATAAACAAATCTTAACTCTTATTTTAACAATCTTCCTGATTTGTTGATGTGTTTCTGATTAAAATAAGAATCATAATTTTTGTACTTAAAATTATGGTAGATACATCTGTATCGAAGAAAGAGAGCAGTGTTTCGAAAAATTTTCATGAACTCAGCAGAATTGACTGATGAAACGAATTCTATTGTTTTAGGCTTAACTTGAATCAATTCCATCATCACTGAATCAGAAAAAAATCATAAATTTTCACAAATAATTTATTTACTGGCTACCTGTTTATCCACTAAGGTGAAATAATATTTTCCCCCGAGGTGAATTTCGGCGATTTAATTGAATGCTACTAAAATGGAGAGCTTACTTCTCTATAGAAAGAAGCCGCGTAGTACTTTTATAATAGGTGACATGATTGAAAAAAAAATTTATAATTGGATCATTTTCCCTATCCTTAATTTATTTCAAGGAAAATAATATGAATAGGCATCCAATTATTAAGTCCCTGTGTAGTAGGTATCAATATTACAATTTTTTTAGGTTTTAAATTTTTGGTTGAAGATTTTTCCCGACTGCGACAAGAACAGGAAATAAAATGTTGACTGAACCTAAAATCACGGGGCCGCAACGTGAAAGAAATCGTCTTTTCACATGGTTCGACTTTCCAAGAAGTGGGAAATATATAACCCGTATTTTTTACTCATTGAATATTTCGAAACAAAAGAAGTGAAGTTTTTGACGCATTTCGATATTTTTTATTTTGGAGGTAAGCCTGAATTTTCCACGCCCAATTCCCAGTGAAGAACGTGTGAAAGAGCTCAAATGTGATTTTTTAATTAATTAAAAGTTTTATAAATTCACGACAGATGACCGTAAAATAACTGTTATTTGACGAACAAGTTTGATTACACCTATCAATTAGCCTATTATTAAAATTTTCATTAATTGACTTTCAACTTATTTCACGTCTTTTGATTTTGATAAATGGCGATAAAGTCATAGGTTGTCTAAGCCTCGTAGAGGATAAGTAAAGTAACAACAAATTCCACTAGTCTCTAAAATTCCACAGTGAAAAATGACGCCTCGGTAGCTTAACTGGTTAAAGCACCTGGCCGGAAATCAGGGGATCCGGGTTCGAATCCCGGTCAAGGCGAATGATTTTTTCACTGTGGAATTACTGCTATTGTGCGATAAGTAAAGTATTACTGGTGTGCATGTAAATTCTGCGTAAAGATTAAAATCACCACGGGCAGGAAATACCGATCCCGTATGTCCAAAAAACGTTGACCAGAGGAAGCCTTATAAAATTGTGTTGGTGTTACGAACTGAAGATTCCGTGCTTAGATTCCCCCTCACATTTCCAAGCCTCTAGTCATCACAATAGGCCATAAAACGTCAGCATATCTTACAAGCGTTACAACTTGTTAGCGTATTTGTGGCGATTTCTCCGGTGTTTTGCAGTGCTATCTTCCGGATTCAGCCTCTCCCGCTATAAAGTTGGGGCCACAGATAATTATATATTCAAGAGATACAATTGAAAACCTACATGGTCATTGTTTCGTGATGAAATATTTTAATTAAGCTATGCTGTCTTTTTACATTGTTTCATCATGAGCTTTGTGCATGATTTCATCCATGCTTGTTAGATAAAAATAATTCAATCCTCCAGGCCACTCCAGAAAGTAAATGATGTCTTTCCAAACAACCACCATCTCTGTTAAATAAAGGGGACCTTTGGATCAAAATAGGACAACTATGCTCTAAGAATTAAATCACAGCTTCCTTCAGAAGAATTTGCCGCTATCTGCTTTGCCAAAACTGTTGATGCATTGCGAAATTTTTGTAGCTTTTAATCGATTAACGTTACACTGGCAATCTTTCTTCTTACTGGAAATCCACGCAAGCATTTAATATTCGCATCTCTTCTTTTTTATCTTTACTCTGAATGTCTTTTAATCTCATGTAAGCCATTAAAGATGCCTCGAAAATCCATAAGAACATCTAGAGACTCACCACGATCTCGAAATCAGAACCGGGTCATTAAGACCCCTTTATTTATGGAAAATAAGTAATATATTTTATTTGAAGATAGTAAATTTCTAGGTTTAGTGGAATTTATCGCCTACAAATAAATAACTGTGGCGCAAAAATTTTTCGGGAAACACTATTTCAGGAATCCGCTTTAGTACTTACTCCACGAGATTTCAACTCATTGTAAAAGTGGGGAGTTTTTGACATGCTATCCACGTAGTTGACTTCCTCGCTGCATTTTCCCGTAAGAGGAGGTAATATGGACGATTAAAACCCGAGAATGTTGAAAACACCCCACGATGATTGACAGAAGAAATTTCATGATAGCCGTATACCCCCACATAGCAATGAATGTCTCGGAGACGTCTCACTGTAGTCTCGAATGTCTCGAACATCGCGAATGTCTCAGAGACGTCTCAGAGAGGTAATCGTGAGACGTTCGAAAATAATTCTTCACATAATTTAAACGCCGCGTACCCCTTCCTTACCTATTTTTCGGAGCAATTCTGAAGATAATAATGGTAAAAGTTAACGCTGCTGTCATGCTAGTTTTATCAAACGATAACCGTTCAAGACTTGGGGATTTTTCACCAAGTGAATAGGAGCATTGTGACAAGTAGATCAAAAAGAAAATATAGAGTACAATTTTTTTCCAAATATTTCCAAATTGTGTGAACGCTTGTGCAAATGTCTGAATGGAAAATATAACCTGTTCTAATTCCATTCAGACAAACATACAATTTCCTTCAGTTTATACAAGCATTTGTACAAGAAATTTGATCTTGTAAAGCGACCTTAAGAAATATTTACTCCACCATGATAATTATTCTCCCCTTCCTGGCATTAAAAACAGTGCTGTAAAGTATACTAATGCCATGTTAAAGATTTTCCGATAAATGCAACCCTTTTCTGCTTTTGAAATTCGAAGCACGTACTTTAGAGTTGAATTCTGGGAAACAACGGAACATCAGTTGACGCATTATTTCACATTGAACGGCGTGAGACGGTCATGTGGTTGGTGATAATTGTATTATTAATTATAATAGTATTATTAGTATTTACCCTGATGGAAGTCATCGGTTGAATCGTCAATCAGTGATATATACACCGCACCGCTATTATCGGAGCATCAATTGGTAAGTTTCATTCATTCTCTTATTAATAAATTTGCTTAATGAACTCCTTTTACGCTTAAAATGTTTTTCAAGCATTCGCGACGTGCTGCATTTGGTAGCTAAACTTGTAAAAACAGTGCACGATATTACGTTACTTTATAATCGTGAATATGTGCAAGCTAATCGGTAAGAAGAAAAAGTTGATGTTTTCCCGGTGCATAGAATTAAGAGGTGTTATCAAATACTTGTTAACATAACTTTTATGCTTTTCAGCGCGAAAGAAAACAACATGGTGCAGTGAACTGAGAGACACCACAGAAATAAACTATTGTAATTGCACTAATGTGGTTATTTATGGACGAACCTAAACATAGCACATTCTTGTTGAGTGGATATCATTAATGTGGGTAAGAAGTTATTCCGGAAATCTAAGTAGTTTTGGACTTGTTGGCCTAATTTTGTGATTCATAAATATGGCAATAATAAGGAAACTCTTGGGATTACTCATGAAATGCAATGTTTGTAGATCCTTGGACCTTTGTAACTTATAGTATCTACTTACGTAGTACGCATTACTATTAAAGTAATATTACCCAGGCAAAAGCATTACAGTCTATAATTGCCATAAATACTTATACCCCAAGATATAAAGATTTGATAGGTTTTACATAAGTGCTTTCTATACTATAAATATCATGATATCTGCAGATACTTTTTTTTATTTCTACAGGTGTTCTTGGGCATTATTTGTGGGAATGCGTGCCTTTTAAAGACTTGGAAAATACAAAATGGAGCAGCGGTGCATATCTGGGCAAGAAAATGGCTATCGTTGGAATATGAGAGTGTAAATTGATGTATATTATATTTTCCTAATTGCTCTTAATTTCAAATATTTTATTGGCCAATAAAATATTATTTTTAACATCAAAGAGGTAGTATTCATTTCACAATCAGTATAACATTTTAAAAGTATTTATTGACCTAAAATTGACATGAGTGATTCAGTTGAAATGGTCAAATTTTGAGTGTTTCAATTTCAAGTTCATATTTATATTCATCCTCCCTTGAATAATTTCCCCTTTATTCCAGTTTGTCGATTTTTTAATACGCACCACTCAAGAGAAGTGAGGTGGTTTGTGAGGTAATAAATAACTACAATGTAAACATTTGAATACGCTGTTAAGTGTCCATAAACTTCAATAATGTTACAGTAGTATCTGTGAATATCTTGTGAAGTATGTATGATATATGTGATATTTATACATCTCCAAAGGTTGGCGAATGTCTCTGGGTCATTACACGAGATATTCGAGACATCTCAGAGACGTACCTGAGAGTAAAATCTCATACATGGAGCATGTCTCTGGGACATCTCAGAGGTGTCTCAGATACATCTCGAATGTCTCATGAGACATCTCAGAGACTTTCCTGAGATGTCTCATGAGACATCTCAGAGACCATTTTTTTGGACATAGTGACATCTCGGAGAAGTCTCAGAGATGTCTCCGTAGGTCTCAAGAACATCTCTGAGACATCACATGTGATATTCGAGATGTCTCAGAGATGTATCCGAGACGTATTCCTGCTATGTGGGCCGCTACTATTTCCAATTTGACAACGATTTATTAAGCAGACAAACTGGTATGTTTTCAAAATAATTGTAATTGATGAAATTAAACTATAGAACTACGGAGAAATTTATTTGTTGACCAACCAACCGAAATGAAAATAGTGAATTATTCGTCGCTTATGAACTCATACTCTGGATGATATTTTGAAAGTGGTCTCAAAACTTTGAATAAAAAAATGCGTTGTGATATCTTTGCTGAGTAACTGAACAATATTAATTGTGTTTCTTCGGGCTTGGCAATATAATATTCCTGCATATTATGTTACGACGTTAATGTTCGAAAAACTTCTTTTTCTTTTTAATGGCACTATTCTTCCGTAAACTTTTAGTTCTAATTCGTGTTTTTTCCGGGAATGTATATTGAGGTGAAGATTTTTTAAGAGACTAACTAAAATCATGCCATAGGTTAACGATAGTTTCACTGATGGCATTGAGTATATTTATTATTTAGACATTTGATGCGCTGTTCCTTATATCTAAATGAAAACTGAATGCAAAGAATTCGGCTGCAATATCCATGAATTTTCGAGGAATCCGTTAATTTTCAATAATATTTTGCCAACTCCTGTCACATTTTCTGAAGTTTTTTTCAATATTCACTTCATATCCATATTGATTTCCTAATTTCTTGTGCCACGTCGACGGCGGGTGGCAAATCAGTGGAGTTTAAAACACGTAAGGCAAAGTAAGTAAATCAAGTCAAGGCTCCAGATGCGAAATTAAACGCATTACGTTCACTCAGATTTCGTTACTAACAATAAGTTATGAATAAGACATTGGGACTCGCCTAGGACCCACTGAGTGCTGTTCGTTGACAAACGACTGGCGTGTGACTGCAAAAAAGCAAAAAAGGCTCATCTTCTTTCCATGGTTGTAATTGAGCCTATGAACTGTAATTTTATGACAATGTACTTATTTGTTTACTTTTTCATTGTGATTGTTTTCATAGAACATTACTTGAGGCAGATTTCAGAACATTCGAGGTCCAATCTTTCATCAATATTTGTATATTTCAAGTTTGACCTTTTTTGTATTTGTATTTGTCCTTATCCCCTGTCAATTACTGCTGCTTTGGTAGGTCACTTGCGAAATTTGCGGACGATTTTAGATTCAACCGCCTGTGCCCGGTTGTTAATTCACTTCTGTGATTGTGGAAAGAAAACAAGGAATCAACCGCTGTTCACTCCAGAAATAGGCCAAGTCGTCAGTTTTACAATGCCAGCGTATTTCCACGGCTGTTTCTCAACATTAGGAGCAAATGAGTGGTTCCTTGTGAAATGAAGGCTGAGATAAGTCCCGCAGAATTAACATATATGCTCTTGAACAGCAGTAACTGATTCCAAAGCCAGGGGAACTGCGGTGGTTTTGACTACGGAACTCCTATGCTTGCTGCGTTCCTCATCATCAATCACTTACGATATTTATATATAAATTATGTGTTTATAATGATGGAGCTTTGTAATAATTAGAATTCAATGGCTGCTTTTACTTTCCGTTTTTTTATAAATGGGGGTAATCATTGCATTTTTCCATTCCGTAGGTACATCAACCACAGAGTTCAAGACAGCTACAATTGTGGCCGTCATTTAACTCTTTCCTTTTTATTGATAATGTGTTGTTTTACGTATTCATTCAGCATCATGGTTTTATTCAAGAGTATTTGTGTTCACTATCGTCTCGCAGTTGCCCGTGAATATTCTTGGATTCTGAGATGAATTTTGATCTAAAATGCATATTTTTAAACTCTCAATGAAACTAAGGTTTTTAAAATTTCAGCTGTTTTAATATTTTTAATTATCCTCGGGGATCTTTTCAATACTGGTTGTAGAAGTTCAGATTTGAGTGACAATTAGGCCTTGTTGTTGAACGCTATTGAAAAATCTGTTGAGTGTGATGAGTCCCGTCCACATATTTCTGTTTACTTTGTACCATTTCAAATGCATGAGAAACATTCACAAAATTATCATTGAGATTTAGTATCTATCCTGAAAAAACAAGATAAAGAAGTCGATATACGGAAAATCATAAAAATTTCTGGATTTTTTTTCGTGTTTCCATCCGCGTAAGATGGTTTGCAGAACAACCACGACACGTAATGCTATTCGAAGCCTCAAGGATAATTGCCAAGGAGAGTCGATACTTCGCTGGACAAATTAGAGAATCCGTCAAAATAATTAAAACGCCGATTAATTTCAACAGGGAGGGTGGGTATCCCTAAAATAGGGCTTGGTAAATTTATCCACCACTTATGGACCAGTTATGCGTAGTACACGGGCGGCTAACGCTTGGAACAAGGCAAAACTCAATTGCCAGCATTCAATCAAAAGACTCTGGTGGAAAAGGGAGCGAGAATATTGTTTTTAAATCCAACTTATGAGGAAGGAATGCCGAAAAATGCCGATATTATGCTCACATCGTAGCGGATACCTACGACGGAATCATCAGTCAGCAATCCTAAAATTGGTATGACGCAGCTCTCCGCTGAATTCTTCGCTCTTCATACACGCATAGTTCTGCTCTTTCACATCCTTCTCTACTTGCTCTATATATCTCACGCAAGGCCTTCCTTTGCGATTACTCCCGTTCACTTTTCCCTTAACGATTATCTTCATCAGGTCATCACGTCTCAAGTTATGGCCGATTTAGTTGTTCCGTCTCCTTTTCAAAGTTTTTAGCTGACTTCTTTTCTCCCACTATTCTGAGGACTTCTTCGATTGTTACTCGGTACATCCATTTTTTCTTCATTATTCTCCCGTAGCATCACATTTTAAATGCTTCTAGCCTAGAATTCTCTGCTGATTTTATCGTCCATTACTCATTGACATAAAGAGGCATGCTCCTAATATGGCGAAGATAAGCACATTGAATTTGTGTGAAGTGAAGAAGTAGCCGTCGCCAGTAGGTACTTACGTGCTGCACACTAATGGTTTGCTTTTGAGAAACATCGAAAACAATGCTAATTAATGCTACTCATAGTATAATGAAATAGAATGAACTCATGTTGATACAAATTAATTTTAATGATCCTAGACATGAATATTTTAAATGCGAGAATGATTAAATTTTACTATTGTAAGCCGGTCTTTTATCAATCCGTAGACGCTTATAGTGCCGATTTATCAGCTTCCTCCATTTTCTATAAAACACTCAGGGTGCCGATAAATCGGCTTTTGATAAAAATGTTTTTCCTTTGCACACAGTTTTGAAAAACCACTAAATATTGCACTGGATCATAGATAAAATTTTAGTGAATGTTGATTAAGGAAAAAATAATAATAAGGACAATTTCAAAAGTCTTCTAGGGTTAGGGCTGCAAAAAAATTTAAACAAAGAGTGAATCTTTTAGAGATTTAGCCTTGAGCTTTCTGGGAGGGAAAATGTACAAACGCCGTGAGAGTAAAGGGTTAAGGTAACATGTGCTTTAATGACGTTTTATTAAGTACATAGTAATTATTGTAGCTGAATCTGGTCGCTATTACGGGTTGGACATAGAAAATTTCCATTTAAACTGACTTTTAAAAAATGTATAACTAAATAACGTTATATGAATGGAAAAATCAAAACAGCACAAACGATGAAATGTGAAATGGAATCCTAGGTATAAAAGTTTTAGAAGAGCACAGCTTTCGATATTTTAAAAATAAAATGTATAAGGAACTTAGACGTTTTTATCAAAATATGATGAAACATAGAAAGGTTCCTTGCCATAGAATAATTACATTCTTCATTGTATCAACTAAAAGCCCATCAAACATAAGTTTCACAGAAAGACCGCGGTCTGAATGCAGTGAAAACATGTTCAAGTGGTTCTCAGGACGTGTATTAATGATGGTTTATTTTCGGGTTCACGTCAGTGGCATGGGAACACTTTCTTCCATATGTTAATTGATGTAGAATATAAGAAGAGAAATTACAGCGGAAGTAAGAGTGTTGACTCTTTGCTATAAAAGACAGCACTTCACTCCATTGAAAATTGCCATGAAATTGTAATATCGTGAAAGGAACCTTGGTCGTGGATGGAACTTTTAGCGAACATACGCGTCTATTGCAAGTTGAGCTTTAGTGTGCGAGACCTCATAAAAATTTCATGGATTCGCTTAGAGCGGTGTGGAAACACTCTTGAATACATTTTTGGGAGAGTTGCGAGCTAGAATTACAAGGTCTGAACTTTTGATTTAACTTGAGTACTTTCATCGTCCTATACCAGCCCAAAGGAAGGAAATATGTAGTATCCAAGCGCCAATTACCTTAGCTGTCGAGTACCTTACCTAACAGCTACAACAACAGACAAGAGCCATATTTTGTTGTCGGCCACATTAAAACATTATAAATATTAAAAATTTACATCCATACTGTTTGCTGTGCAAAACTTACGAGTCCGTGGAGTTAATTTGCCCCTTTTTATTGAAAACTATGTTTAGGAGTTCATTTATTTTTTATAATGATAACACAGAAAGAAAAAATACGAGCCAAATCCACAAAAATAAACGTTACTACGACCCGGGTTTCACTGATCGTCAGGTAGCGTACATCATAGGCTACCTGACGATGTGTGGATTGTGGATGGATGTTCTTGTGGATTTGTATGATATACGCTACCTGACGATGCTATAATTCAATGAAACCCGGGTCGTAGTAAAGTTTATTTTTGTGGATTTGGCTCGTGTTTTTTTTCTGTGTTATCATGTTTCGCTTCCACTCCACGTCGCCTGAATCTTCAGAATTTGTTTATTTTTGATAACATTTAGAGTAAATATTTACTGGGCAAAAAACATAGTTCCATTAAATCTATATCGTTTAATGACTAAACAGAAAGCATTGTTTTATTTTTTTAGATCTTGTGATAGGATTAACAGCAAACCTACAGTGTCAAGGTGAGAGAGCATTACGTTTTTTCCATTACTCTCGAGTAATAGCTCTCCCGTGAAGGTGAATTTGCAACTGGGTGGAAGGTCTCTCAATACTTCTTGTTCCTCCTGAATGATTTTGTGGAGCCAATTAGCATTTCTTTTATGTACCAATTCCTTCCACTTTCATTTTATTGGTTACTTAAAGGTCATTTTTGAGTGTGAAAAGAGTTATATTCCGAAAGACGACCAACCAAGAAAGCTCTTAAAAACGAATGTAATCGATTATTTGTGGAGAAAACCTACCACATTCGCAGTAAAAATGTCTCCGAGAATTTTATTTTTTTATTATAATTTTAAAAGTGATATAGTGGTTTGCCTCGCGAAATGGATCTTTGAATTTGAGATCAATCATAGAAAAAAGGAGTATAAAATGTGTTTTATGTGGATAAGCTTGTTTCGTGTACATATCCACGAAAGGACGCTTGGTATCGCAAAGTTAACTGAAGTTCTTGGTTCGGAGTCTCTGGAAGAGGATGATTCATGCAGAAAGTATGAGATGATTAATTTTGTGCCATTCATTGAAAAAATGAGTCCAAGTGTCGAAATTACTCGGCAATTGAGGCAGGCGACCTTACGACTGGGTTGCTTGTAGTCAAATTCGAGGCCGCAATTTTCCCCCGTAATTCATGACCTTTCATTATAAAGAGTAAGCATTTTCTTACTGAAGTATACCTGCCATTAACAGATCACTCGTTCTCACGTTTCAACTCACCTGAGAAGCTGACACCAAAGATCATATACAATACGGGCTAAAACTAACGGCCTATTGGCCCAGTGTTATTCATTACTGGTGGGCTCCGAGTGCAAAGTAGGGAGAGGCCTCATAAGAAAAAGGGTTGCATCAGACAGACCAGGCTGAGTAATTTTCTTGGTGAGATCTTCTCTTACAAAGTACCTACTCTTTTTATTGAAGCTTGAGGTGGGTTTGCTGAGATTATACTCCCTTTACTGTCGACTTCGCCGTAGCTCACGGGGTTTCAATATTTATAAGTGGGCATGAAGTTGTTTGCATAATTCCTTCCTGGTGAGAGTAAAATTGTGAGATTAAACGAACGGGAACAAATTTTGGTAGACTAGTAGTAACCTTTTCGGGAAACTCTAGGATCTTTTTTCACATGATTCCCCTTAATATCTGAGTGGTAGAAGTAAAGTACATCGCACGAAATGAGACTTAGCCCACACTTTGAAGCGGAGAATTGTGCCATTCATGGCGTCAATCCGTTGCTCGCCGGCTTAGAAAAGCTGAATGAACTCCCGTCCATTGTTACGATTACAACGGTGTACGTGCGCATGAGATATCGTTAACGCAACTCGTGGATGGACAATCTAGTTGAGACACGCCTTCGACTTCCTTGAGTATAACTACTTAATGCCTCTATGAAATTTAGCTATGGATGAGAATTTCAAGATGCCGGCGAATGTCATATAAATCTGAAGTTAGTTTAGTATCTGTTCGTAGGTGTTCTGTATGGATGCCATATACTATTCCTGTACGTTAATAATCATTCCGGATGAAAAATATGTATCGCTCAGCTAACATAAATGCATGAATATGATTATTTTTTAGATTTTTGTGCCCAGATTCTTTGCTAACCAAATATTACAACCAAGCCAATCAGCCAATGAACCAGCCGCGGCCGTTGAAATTGTATTGGGATATGACGGAAATATTGGATTAAACGTATCCAGTGAATGAAAATATCAGTGATTAACTGTTGTTACTACATGAGCGATACAACGCGATTTATCGCTGGTCACATCTGTAGCCCATCTATGTTAGTATACATATTTAGAACCTCCTCGTTCGGTAGAGGATGAGTTTATCGTTGATTAGGGTGAATCATCTCGTAATTTTTTACAATGTCTTACGCAGCCATTAGCGGTAGCTGAAGCCTTATTGTATTTTTTATCATCTTTATTTATCTATTCCCTTTCAAACATTGCCCTCCAGAATCCCTCTTACAGGTCATCGTCGGTTTTAATTTATCCCGATTGAGTGAAGAAATTTCCCACGCTGCGGCCAGCCTCTGTGGGCTGGAGGAGAAACGAGTTAAAGAGGAAGAGAAAGGAGGAGTTAAGGCGATGGGGTCGGAGGAACGGGGCCACCTCCTACCTATTCACTCTCCCTCATCCCGGATGAAAACAAACCACTGCGTTTTCCTTTCGGAATCGTGTGTGGATGTCGGCGTCACGACTACGGCACCAGAGATTCCTGCGGCAGTTTGCCCTCGATTACTACGCTCGCGGAGGACAATGCGTGCTTCGCAATCACGAGGAATCTGAGTGACGTGGATAGGCGTCTAGGAAGACGGATATTCCCACAGTGATATGTAGAATACCTACCTCCGCGTCCACTACACATCACTCTCTACGGCGTAGCGAAGTGTGAAAAGGTGTATTTAAGAGAGCAACTATACGTATTTTACGGCCGCATCCATCATGGGCATCAAACCATTATGATTCATTGCGGAGGTAAAAGTAGTGGCCTAATCAGTCGCAAATCTGTAACGAAGATTGGCGTAAGGGTTGTCAATGAGACTTGTATCGTAAAACATTTGACAGGACCATGAATGGTGGATGAGATTGGGGAAGGGTAAGATGAGTCGGATGGAGACATGGTGGTAATCGTATTTATTCGTGGAGACTACCGACAGCTAGGGTCATTTGGAGTAGGTGGGTGGCTGAGTAGAGGGGGGAACTTTCTGAGAGTGGAATAAGGTTGAAGAGATATGTAGCATCAGCATTAGCCTACTCCAAACGAAATGTGTACAGGGGTCCAAGGTTTATTGTCCCACCCGACGGACTAAGTACTGAGTTTGAGGTACTATTTACACATTACTCAAATATGGACCGGTATATTTATGAAAAATATATGCCACTGCCATGATACTAACCCGAGACTCGAAGCGAAATTTTCGTTCCTTAGTAAATATCATTTCAGATTCAGTGGGCTCTTTTAATTTACGATATCTCTGGTGGAGCAATGGCTCCAGTGCGAACTGAGGTGTCATCAAGGGTAACGTGCGATTTTACATCGACGGTCATTTTCACCGCATTCGTAAAATGATTCTTTCTGGCAGTTCGAATTCCGCGAAGAATAAATAATGGCGCATTATTTAATCCCATTGAAAATAAGCATTCTTTTTTTGTCAGGACTGGATATGAAAGGAAATTAATGTGCGCTGACAGGAATTTATTGGTTTCTACACATTTTATTGCTCTTATTGCCTGGTCAAACCAGATGGCGTAGTTTTATGATTCTGATTAATTAGCTTTAGTCTGAATCACGGTTTCATTCATAGTAAATAGCACAGTAAATAGTCTAGTTACAAAAAACATCATTTCCGTAGCGTCTAAGTATATTTTATCATAGACTTGCATGACTAAAGAAACGCAGAATTTCCACTGAGTGTAATCAAGTGAATAGCTACGGTATCTGAAATAAGTCAACAATTGACCTTGATAAGAAACTTTTTTGAGGATTGTAACAAAAGTCGGCCTTTTCTTCATTCTGCGTCTCGTGAAACCTCGTATTTAATTTAATGAAACCATGTTTCTGTTATTCGCCAATTAATTACATGGTAACCATACTGCATAATAATCTGAATCAGGGGTGACTATTTTGGCTTTCTAACAATGAATAACAGTCGTTACTTTACCGCGCTGAGTTAGAAAGGCAGTGAAGGAGAACTTCGTGCCTGCCTTTTCCAGTAAATTTAAAAGTATGACGTGCTGACAAGGTGAGATCGTAACTCAGTCACGAATCAAAGTGGTCAACTTCGATGCGGGCGCCGTAGCTATAATTCAAATTTTGGATAGTAATAATTAAATTTCCTATCATCTGATAAAATTGAATGAATTGCAGCCGCGAACGTCGCGAAGCGCCCCGAACTAAAAATTTCTCTTCTTGAAAATCAGGATATTACTGATAACTCTTTCATTTCTTATTCAGCGTTATCTTACGTTTATTTGCGGCTTAAATGAAGAGCTCTATTATTCTTCAAACTCACATTAATTCTCTTAATACGTATTTGTTTTGGGCAATTAACAGCCATGGTCGAGGTTGTGTTTGGCAAAAGTTTGCATACGCCGAGATGCGATATCATATCGAAATGTAGATGAAACGTCTGGGGCCGAATGATTGTCTCTCACCTGCTTATTAACAGCCCAAAATATAATGCAGTACCAGCCACAAAGGCGATTCATGTTGGTAATATTTAATTCTATTACCTAACGTAATGATGTATGTACGTACGCAGTATACTACATTGGTCTGTTGTGGACCCTGGGCTCTTTCTGCTCTGGCACTGGGAGTGAGGATGTAAGAACCAAAACACACATTATTCTCTTCCCACGATCATTGAACTATCCTCATACTTCCATTATCTCTACCCTCGATTCCCTCCTTCCTTACTTGGAGCACGCTTCTCCGAGCCGTGGAAACATTCCAGTTTGACTTAGGTGGCTGGTGAATCCCTTCAGGTTGACGGCGCCTGTCTTAACCGTAGTTTGCGCAAACCTCGTAATCACCCAGATGGCAAATGTATCTCACGGTGTATCCGTTGCGAAAGTTCGAAGAAGAGCTAGGAACATTTGTTTGATCGGTAGCTTCAGGACGGGAAACCAGCATTCACGACCGATGCCTTCCTTATCTTTCTGCGTTAATCGTTTCCATCTCTTTTTTTCCTACAACTTTCCTTTCGTTGTCAATGCATTAATATTCGTGACCTCTCCATCATGCGTTCCTCATTTCCGTGCTGTTTGCCACCCAGGGCCAACATCCTCATAAATATTATTCACTATGAAAACAAAAATGACCTTTGAACTTCTAATTTTGTGCCCTGGGAGATATCCTACCATACAGTCACGTCATGGCTGATACAGAAAAACAGCTTCCTCTTTTATCGAAATGCAGAAGCTGGATGGTTGCATGCAAATAGGTTTGACTTTCCAATGTGGCCCAAAGTTATCCACACTATTACCTACCCAAAAAAATTAATTAGCAGAATCTGCAAAGGTAAAAGAAAATGTGTTGCCGACCGCGGTAATTTGGTCGATAGCGCACCGGCCTGACAACGGTATAACCTGTCAGGGTCGAAGGTTTGAATCCCGTATTGGGCATGATTTTGAGTTTGTCTTAAGGCTAGTGTTATAATGAAATTCCATTAGGCAATGTGTTAGAAAGCAGTAAGCAGAAAACTTTGCAACCCCACACGAGTTTTTGCTTGGAACAACAGGTTTCTCCCCTCAGGGAATCATCAGACACAAAGTTTTAACTTACTGTGTTCTATTATGCAAAAGTTTCACATAATTACGCCATAAAATGTCAATTCAAGACAGTGTTATGTTATCTTATCAACTGGAGTACTTTAAAAACCAATTTCTACCTAAGAATTATAATGGTAGGGTAACGTCGCTTTCTTTATGCCAAATCGAATAAAATCCCGAGTTAAAAACTGGAAGTGAAAGCAGTCATAACGATCAAATGTTTTCCATCACGTAACCTCCTACAGCTGTAATTCCGACCCAGCGCCACTAATATGCCTCGCAACCTGAAAGGTTAGGCTCATCTGGGAAATAGCAAGACGGCTCGAAGACGTAATCAACCTTGACATCTAGGTATCCGCTTCGAGTAAATGGCATGCGATGGCCTTGCTAAAGGCGCATCGTGATGCATGTTTCCGGAGGTTTATGGGAGAATGCACTCATGGTATTTGATATTGAATCCGACTTCTGGGTTACGGTATTATTACGCTGATTTGCATCGGTTCGTGGTGACCTTTTCTGGCTTTCTCAACGTATTTATATGAGAATTTAGATTGCAAATTAGAATCATTCCTCAGTTCAGTATTTCATTTAGCTTTTTCCTCGCGGAAAAATCACTGTTGTAGAATAGCGATTAACAAATTAACGATTTGTGTAGATGTCGTCACAAATGAGCGATTAAGGCCCATATTCGGTTCAATTTAAGTGCCAAAGAAGGCGTGTCGTTCAAATTTGAGTTTCCCGTTGAGATTTAAGCGAAATATCACGAAAGCTTATATTTTTCCCGCTTAGAACTAATGAACAATTTTTAAACCCAATTTTTCCAACATTTATTATTCGGGTAAAACTGATATGCGCACATCTCACACGTCTTGTAAAATTTATGGTGCTATATACGCACAGCATCCCTGTAAAATTTTCCACCTTCAATCTTCGCAGCTTTCATATTTTTCCTGTGCTTTTTATTACTTAGGTACTTATCCCATTGCAATTGGCGTATTACGAGCATATTACTTTATTTGTTCTTACACTCCGCATTGAAGTCACAGCGCCAAAATTTTGCATGTGCCCAAGTAACCTACGACATTGTGCCACTATGTGCCCAATATTGAGGCAACATTACCACATTGGCCCAACATCAGACCAATATTGGCCCAATGTGTTAGGCTACTCTGGTACCTAATTATTCTCTCGATAATTTCCGTAAAGTTATCGAGTGGTATGAAATCATATTATTTTTCATCCTTGTCTTGCTTTATGTTACCATTTCAGTTATTAGTCACGTTTTCCTCATATCAAAGGTATAAAAAATAAGGGATACCCATTTACTCACGCTTAAATTTTTCACTTAAAATTTTTGGCTGGTCGAGGTTGCCAGGTAACGTGCTGACCTGTCAATCCAAAGGTCACGGGTTTGAATCCCGCCGGGGGCATAGGTGTTGTGATTGTTTTAAGAGTAAGAAATGTTGGATTGAGTGCTATAACTTAAGCCATTGGTGCACTTATAAACCCAAGTCTACTAAGCATTCGTCTCGCGTTTTACCTGAATAACTGTATAGATATTTGGTACACACACGGGTGTTTTCAAGTCTGTTTCCGCACTAATAGGCGCTTCAGACCGGGAGGAAAGGAAAGGAATAGGAAAGGATAGGAATGGAAGGGATGGGATAGGATAAGGTCCGAAGCCCGGATCAATGGGGGATGATATTTGGTACACTATCTTCATTTTAGTATCAGTTATTTCTTTGCATTGATGATAAAGTATTGGGTGTGTTGAGCAGATATTGTAATCCTGCCAACTCATCTTGACCATTTAACTGCCATTGTCAGTGTGAATGCATACATATATGTGATTGCTGTTTTTGGGTACTATAATTCAATAACTAGCAATTCTAAATCCACAAAATAACTAATTTACAATTTAATTCAAAGATCTGCTGAGAATGCCATCTATCTTTCATCTCAGTCAAATCTACTGAATTGCCACTTCATCCCGGCATGTTTATCATATCAAAACCTGCAATAATATTCAAAGTAAAAATTGTTGTTCACTGCCTCTTATAGTTAATGACGTCAAGAGTGTTGGTGTTCCTTTAAGTATATTAAGTATTTAAGTATATTTCAGTATCTCCTAGACCTTACTCCACTTTATAAAATGCGTAATTTTTACCGCGAATTCATCAAAATGTAATAGATGGAGGCTCTTGTCAATGTTTGTGTCTCGAAAATCTCCATAGCGGAGTGGATGCGGCTACAATCCATTCCACACACTTGCCGCCCCGTTGCAGGCGGATTGGACCAATCTCGACCGCGCGATCGAAAAACTAATGTGAAATTCGGCGTCGCAAACGGTCGCAGCATAACTCATCGGATTCGCACTATGAAAGCTTAGTAGAGTTTCCCCATATAAGTTTCTCCGTGATGCTCGGCGATGCAATTTACTTTTTCTCTACATATTTTAAAAAAATGACCAGAAATGAGGGTCTGCCATTTTGTTTAATATCTTTGGTAAATAATAACAAAAATGTAAGTAGACTACATTAAAACAAAGACAAAAAGATGTTTCATCTAATTACATCACCTTTTATTCCAAATAATCACTCATAAAGGTTCAGCAAGGGCTTGATTTTGAAGATTTCGTGAGAAAATTGAGGGTAGACAGTTTTTGCGAAATTTGTGCATTTTTGACCTAATGCAAATTGTTAATTGTTGAGTAGGTACTAAGGAAATTGCCATGAATTATCGGATGCACAGGTCTTTTGAGAATATTTATGCAAAGTTTCAGCATCCTGGCTTGAAAAAATCACTTTTTGACTTTTGGCCTGATATTTTCGATTTCTGACCACTGTGCGTCGTCGCCTTTGGTCTCGAGCACTCTCGTGGATTCAGATCAGAACTCCCTGATGCATGGGGAGATGCGAAGTGAAAATCACATCGTGTAAAGCTAGGAATCGCATGGAAAACTTCGCAAATGGATCTGCGATTGTGGAGAAAATAGTCCTCTCTATTTCTATGCATTCAAACGTGCAATTTTCGCGATTTGATACTGCTTCAAAATGTTTAATTCATTCATTCTTCGAGTAAAACGACCTCTAGAAACGAGGCCAATGCGCGTATGTGAATCTCATTAATTGGAGTATTCCCCGAGTGCACCAGAATCCAAGCTTCCTCCGTAAAATAATTTCTTACCGTCCTGCATTCACACACTGCCATCACCAACCTGCTACCTTAATTTCGTCATCATAAGGCTGGTTTTTTAAGGCCGTTTGACGTGCTTGCCATTGTTCAGTCTGATGATTGGGGAGTTGGGCAGTGAGAATTCCATCACGTAGAGTAGCATATCGAATGGAAAACTTTACAAATGCAAGAACGACTGTGCGAAAAATTGCCCGTTCTCATTTCATGCATTAATAAACGCAATTTCTATGAATTTATGCTATTTAAGCATTTGCAATTTATTATTTCTTGTGAAACGGCCTTCAGAAATCTTTTCCTTCCCAATAAGATTGGATTTTAAAGGATTTTCCTAAGGAAAATTCCTGATCCTGGGCATAAGTTGATTTTTTTCGTATTTGCTGCGGCAGATTGAGATGGTACCTAACGACTAAATATCTACTCACCTTTTTAAATCCATCCATAATAAGAGAAAAGACAAACTTTGTATCTTTCCCCATTTATTGCAAACCTACCTTAATTTTAGCCACAAGTCCCTCACCAAGTAGGTAAACTGAACTACTGACTGGTAAATATTTTGGAAGTTGGGGAAAGATTTTCCTTCGTGCGGGAGTCTGAGATTATTTTGTTTGCTCTTGAGTTGGTGATAATGTAGATCTTGAGTCATGTTATGAGCATAACAGTAAGCAGACAATGCCGGAGGGTATTTTCCTCGTGCCCTCTTCTGAGGGCAGTTGGTAAACACACTCCATTATTCATATTCGGTTCAACATGAGAGCAACTTTTCTTTTTACCATTTTGCTCTTTTAATATCTACTACCCCAAAAAAATAACAGAATCAGATTATTACAGCAACTTGTTGGAGCCGTAACCGATTATTCTTTCATTGCAACTACCAACTGGGATAAATTATTCGTGGACCTGAAGATACTCCCCTTAAGACACTTATACATGTACAAGGTGCTAAGGCTATTCTACCTTCGTAGTGGAAATAACCCTAAAGTCTTGGATAAGCCTCACTCGTATAACCTGAGCACTAACATTTCTTACGTTGCACCCAAACCAAATACATCCCAATTCAAAAGATGCTTTCTTTACTTGGGGCCAAAACTGTTCAATAGCTTGCCACAGAGTATCCGAGATACCATACACTTCAAAACTTTTTTGAAGCAAGTAAAAATCTGGCTATTCACGAGAGAATACATAAATATAGAGGTAATCCTGTAGTTGTTCTAAATAGTTATCCTTTGTTGTAATGCCTTAAGGCAACCTATAACTGTAATTGTATTGTCCATATATAAATTTCCATGATATTATAAGTAATTTCTTGTAACAGTGTTATTTTATGTTCAATTGGTGACATTTGTTTTATGAGCATGTAAGCCAGCATTGCTGTATGTGTAATTTGAAGGTGAACCCAACAACAAGCAAAAGCCTTAGGGTTCACCTAAAGCTCCAAAATTCTTGTTGTATCTTTTTTTGTATTATTATAACTTGCTGGAGCAATAAATATTATATTAATATATTATATTATATTAAAAATTAACAAGACTAGCTGTATTCAACCCAAAGGTTAGTTTTTTCGCTGATAGTAGTGCTCACTACCTACTCACTGGAGGAGCAGTTTTGTTTAGTGATTAGAATGTCTCTCGCCTCAAGTTCCAAGGCCCGGGTTCAAATCGGTTTTCATTGATAAACAGACAAGGCCGTAGGGAGCGGGGGGAGGGGGGGGGGTTCAAACCCTCCCCCCCCCCTAAATTTGGAGACAATTATAGAGTAGGTAGGTATATTTCATATGTTGACCAATTAATCGATGGGGACCGTCTCAAGCTCCGAATCATAGAACACGCTCCCAAAAAAGTTTTTTTTGGGGCCTCATTCCATGCTCCAAACCAGTAACCTAAGGCCCTAGCCGGAAATATTTTTGGGGGTACAATCATTTGGGGGAACCCCCCCGGAAAAAATTTCTGGCTACGGCCTTGTAAATCGATCCCTAACTTACTAACGTGTAGAGCATTCGAGTTTGTTACTTAGTTATTCAGGGGAGGTGACCGACAGCTGAGGTCATTTGCGGCATATAGGATCGGTGGGTAATTGGGTAATGGTAGGAAAATTTCAGGTAATGGAGGAAGTGTGGAGAGAAACCCGGCATCGGCATTAGCCTTCCCTTAACGATAGGCGCCAAGGGGACCACGGCTTTAACCACCCATCCGACGGAAAGAGTACTGATCCTAAAATGCTCTCCATTAGTCACTCAAGTAGGGACCCGTTTGCCACTGCCGGAAAACGAACCGGGGCCCTCGGGATGGGAGGCCAGTACTCTAGCTACCGATCCCCGGTAGCATTCGAGTACAATACACAGTCCGTCGGATTTCAGTTTCATACGTTTGTTTGTGCAATAAAATGTACTGTGTAAAGCGGCTATTATAGGTGTGGGTACAGACTTAAAAACCACAAATGATGCTCTCTAACTTGGATATCACTGAGAACCAACTACACTCGTGAAATTCACACATCATAGGGGAGCGCGGTAACGTGCCTGCCTGGCATCTTAAGGATTGCGGGTTCTAATCCAGTGTCAGGCATGAATGTGTGCTTGCCTAAGGCTTAACCCTTTATAGGGCAACATATTGGGAAACTTATTACAAACGATTTTTTTGCTCAAACAGCCAATCTAGCAACACTGTAATAGGGAATTGCCCATTTTTTGTTCAACAAAAATTTTTATTAGTTGTTACAGGGGTGGCTACTTCAGGGACCAGTGTCCATTTAGCACATATTTTTCATTGAGTGTGTACTGGTCCCTTATGGGACCACTTTTTTATTTTAATCAAATCTTTATTATTAAGTTAATTAATAACTTATAATAATGTCAGTGTTTGCTTAGTGGTTTATAGTGCATACTTTTGTAAACTTTTCAATTTTGATGAACCTAAAACGAATTAAAATAAATGGAAACGTAAATGGATTCAATTTTACAGGAATCAGGAAAATACGGAAGAAAAATAATAAAAATACATTTTAAATTGACAAAACATTGTTCATTTTTATTTACTATGGAATGGAGCAAAGCATTCGACACACACTCAATTACATTTGGAGCAGTAGTAACTGGATCTTTTCACTTTCTGTTTGGTGCTGCAATGTCTTTTGCAACGCCTTTTTGTACCTTTTTTGTGGCATATGGTCTCCAACATTTGTTAAACGTATATGATTTTGTGTAGTTGATCTACCTTTTGGGTCATTCCGTTTGCGGGCTCTTTATTTGGGGGATGGACTAGGTTTTGGTAATTTGAGTATATTCCAACTAACTCGGATGCCAAAGCTGATCTAAATTCGAGGTGGCCCATAAGAGCTCCTTCAGAATTTACTCTTGACCTAACAAATTTATACACAATGTAGCTGTTCAGTATTGAAGCATCAAAATAGCAATAAAAAAGTTTCATCCACCATTTTCTTGACTTCCACGACACATCGTTGGATGAAAGTTGTTGGTCAAAAAGATCAACTCCTCCCATGTATCTGTTGTACTCCGCTACGGCTTTTGGGCAGTCGACTTTGTCACGGGTTCCAGATTTGTTAGTCCTTAGTGCGTTCATTTTTGCTGATGGCTTATGAAAAGAAGATATTACACTTACGGACTTCGAACCACGATCTTTCCATTTCACGACGCTTACATCTGCCTTTTGTGCGTAGTCCATTTCCCACTCAGTGGTAGCTGTGAAGCGTGCGTTTAGTCGGGGAATTGTTTTCAAATGAGAGACATTTGACAACCCGGGATAATTTTATTGGACGCGAGATAAAATATAAAAATTGGGGGCCGTCCTTGAAACCCGAAACGTTGAATGTAATTGAATGGAGACAGACTGGATTTTTAAAAACAGCTTGAAAATTTGAGTGGGCTCAGGTTACCGAAAGTATGCCCTCGGGGCAATCACCTCTGTCCCTACATGGGGAGAGACTGGATTTTTAAAAACAGCTTGAAAATTTGAGTGAGTTCAGCTGGCCGAAAGTATGACTTCCGAGCAATCACCTCTATTGTCCCTAGATGCTCCAGTCCCTCATCCTCCTCTCCTATTATTCGTATCCCCCAAGTTGCCCAAAACTCTCACTTACCCCCACCGCTCACTTCCCCTCACCCCTCTTCCCATTCGTGACTTTCCTGCTGGACCTGCTGAGTTAGTCGGCTATTCTTGCTTTCAATTACCCTCTTCCGATCCCAATTCTCTTACAATTTTCCTATACAATCCTCCCTCCTCTCATATCTCCTCTATGAAAGAATCCCAATGGCTATAGGGCCAATAGGGCCTTGTGGTATTCCAGCCTAGGCAGTGACGTACTACGGTTGGCTGAATAAAAGTATTGTGGGGAGGATATGCTTTTAACTTCATTCTGCGATAATAATAATCACAGGAACATCTATGCTTCTATTACTACAGTAGTTTCACCGCTAAGCTTTCTTTGAACTGAGTTTATCTATGTGATATTATCTGTTAGAGGCCGCGATAGAACTCCTTCGACAAGAAAACATGGAAGACAAGCACCCTTCGCTATCTATTATAATCGACTAAAGAAAGTAGCTCCAGTAGATGTTTATTAAAAAGTAGACTATTCTCCAATTGTCAGTTGTCATTACCCAGGGAAAAGTATTCGGCATTCATTACCTACTAAAAGTGTTATATTCTCAGAAATAGGACATAAAAACAGGTCTCTGCTAGTAAACAAATTAGGGAGAATTTGTAAGGATGACACAGGCTAAAAAGTAAATTTTCAAGCTATCCCATGAAATAAATATTCAACTTTAGAATTTAGCAACCAATGCTCACGTGGAAAGAACGTTTCCTCTTCGTCCATTTATCAAAAATTTCAACAGCTAAGGGTGGGTTCCCTTATCCTGTAGCTTAGACTTTCTCAAACATTCAGTGCTGCCACTGCTGATCACACTTCACTCCGTATTAAAATCCAAGAGCATGGGCCATGAGGAGCCAGGCGTGTACAACTTTGGGCCAAGTGGACAACTTGTTCAGCGGGATCGTTGGAATTCTATGGTCACTGAGTTTTAACCATTTTAACTAAGACTCTGCATCTCTTTCGAGATGATTATGGAGGATATTCATTTTCCCAAAACACGGTTAGTGTGTGACAAAACCTTTCATTCGTTTTATTTTCTCGTGAAATTATACTTTGTAGCTATTTTCTTCGTATACCCTGAGGTCGATTCGTTGCAATGTTTTTTCTTTTGATGATTTAGGAGCTATTGACTGTTCAAGTGAGAAAAATCTCACCAATAGCACATTTATCATGAGTGCCAAGAGTACTTTTCGTCCAGAAATGATGGAAATAGAAGGTGGAAATCGTATATCTGCTTTCATTTCGGATCTTGAGCGGGAGGATTTAAATGGAAAGTTGTCCCAGATGTCGAAGGTAGTTAAGAAAAAACATGACGGTTCTCATACGGCTTATTAGTAATTAATTTTAAGTCAAACGATTTCTAAAGTATAACAGAATTTTAATTTTACTAGCGGTTCCGAGTTAACTTAAGTGAATGGGTATTCATGATAAGAAATATTACCTGCTATGTAATATTATGAAATGATAATGAAATATTATGCTTTTATTGACGTCTATGAATTGACTCAATTATTAAAAGTATGGTTTGGTGTCAGAGCTGTCATTCATGTAGCTAGGCGTCGCAAAAAACGCGAGTGAATTCTCATTTCTCAATTTAACAGTTGGTATTTATTATCTAGCTGAAAGTGTCCGTTAAAATTCAACTGTAATAAACTTAAATAATGAGTTGGACTTGATTTCATTCGTTGTTAGAGGAGTAAAAACTTGCATGCAACCTTATTAAATGTGTTCACGAACGGATTAAGCACACAAGCTGCAACATGAAACTTATGATTTTCTCTTTTCTGATGAAGAAGACATCATCATATTCGTTTGACCACGTTATGAAATTTCATGACTTTTTTTAAGGATATAATGCTTATCAATTAATGAAAACTAATTACGATTTCGAAATACAGAATATAAGTAGGTAGGTACCTAAACTCTTTAAGAAACCAAAGTCAGGGATAACAAGATGATCTAACGAATTTTGTCAGTCCGTATAGGTACCCATCCTTTTATACCTCTTCACCAGCAGTCATCTCTTAACCTCCTTCATAAGGAATTCATGTTTCCATCAGGCCTTTATGAAATGTCACCTCCCACTGAACCATCCAAAAAAATAATTCCCTACTGGATGAAGGAGAATGAAAAACTCACCACCTTCACACTACCCTAAAAATATATTTTACCCTCTGTACTATTAGCCCTTAACTGGTTGTACCCCAAAACTTACATAATAGTCACGTCAGGTTGTTTAGACTCAAGCTAGGAAATACTCATCCTACAAACTGTTTATGAGATACTTTTGACTTTCAGAAAGTTTTGAAAAGGTAAATCTTTATGTTAGTCCACACATCCACTAAATATATGTTAGCGGAATTTATTTCATTAGCCGAGTCCAAAAAATGGCAGAAAACATCCTTGTTAGCCAGGTCATTTATTAGCCAATGTATCTCTGTGCTAATTCGGAAGTCTAGTAACCTTAGATGGATGGAGCAGGAAAGAAATTGCCAGAATAGCACAGGTAAAGAGAGCATTCTACCATATGAAGAAGCTACCTATAGCTGGAAATTTCAAACTCGGAAGTTAGGAGACACATCATCAGAACTATAATTGAAGGATTCTTCTTTATTGCAGTGAGGTATGAGCGATAACTGCCTTACAATAAGAAATTGATTTGGCCTTAACTAAGTGGAATTCTCTCGAGTTGGGAAGGATAAGTTAAGATTAGACTGAATTCCAAATTTAACAATAATTCTCATCACCTCATTTCTCCACAATACAGCATCTTTAGATGGATAAAAGCAACTTGTACTTACTTAAACATGCATATAGGTGCAGGTTGGGGGAGCCTTAACCAGGGGCTGTCTCCATAACTGTCGCCTATATTCCTCCAATAGCTCTCTAATCACCCTCCACCATTCTTACCCTCTTACCCTTTACTTCTAATCCATTATGGGGTAAAAATTGAAAAAGTTAATGTAATGGTGCTGAAAGACTGGGATTTATCAAATGAAGTGTTCAAATGAAAAAGTAAAAGAAGAATGTTATTGCTCACTAGTAAGAACTCACCTACAGTATGCATAAAGTGCATCCACAGACTTAGATCATAGATGAAACACAATCTGCCATCACCTATGGCAATGGTAAATGCATGAAAATTGCATTTTATGGGCACATGAATTAGGATGTTACTCTTTACAACACACATAATGAATTTTCTCAACACTAATGAGTCCGGAACCATTTTTGTAATGAATGGTGCCTCCATAAGTCGGGGTAGTGAAGCTCCAAAGCAGGCATTGAGGGAGTTAATGGGGGAGGGATATTGGAATGTGGCCATTGGCATTATCCCTAGATACTGGAAATTATAATCAGATTAATTCATTTTGTGGGTAGATGTGTGTACATTAAGGTTTTAATCCTCTTTACATTGGAAGTTTTACCTCATTAAAGATAAATATTTGGTGCTAAATGAGTTGTGCATTAACTAACAAAACCTGGAGAATTGACTGTAGTAAACTAAATCTAATTGCAGTGCAATGTTTAGTTTTGGAATTGAAGTTAAGTAACAGCATAACATCAACATAAGATATTCTCTATGAAGTTGGTTCAAGAGAATGTTTTTCATGTGTAAATGTATTAATCATGTATTTACAGTTATCAGCGAGTATTGAAGAAGCATTTTCTAACAATGAAACTAAAGCTATTGAGCTTTATTACCAGATAAATTGTCATGTGTTTCTTTCTGTTGAATCAAAGAGCCCTCTGAAACAGTATTCTGCACGGTAAGAGAAGAAAATTGAGAAAAGTGTTTATTAAAATTTTTCTTTTTCATCAGCTTAGTGTTATAATTACTAATGTTATGGTTTCAGGTCCTTGATGAAATTTCCCAAGGAATATAGGTCTGACATTGCAAAATACCTAAGTGAAAATTTAACTTATTTATTGAAATCCAACACTTCATTCAGGCAGAAGCATATTTTAAATAAGGTATCTGATTGTTTTGATAACTTCCCCATTGGAATTGATGCTATATCATTGTGCCTTGAAGACATTTTATACCACATCTGTCTGTGCTTAAGACATACTTTAGAAAACTTAAGGTAAGTACTATTGTTAACTTTCAGCTTTAACCAAAGAATTTGTAACATGGTGGCCACTTTTGTGTTCCATAAAGATGCTTTAAGACCTTAAAATTTCAATGAATGAAATCCAGATTGAAGTTAGACTATTCTTGTTCCTCTTATAAAATGTTTCTTGTTTTTGGAAATGTGCTGAATTTCTTTTTATATTTCTGTTTCCCTCAATAAATAAAAATATCACATTTAGATTCAATACACATCACCTTTGAAACCCTTGTGCTCTTATCTGAGGAACTACTCTGTATCGAAACTATTCATTAAGTTCTTTCACTGGGCACAGGCCCGGTGACAGGATTTTCGGGCCCCTGGGCAACTGAGTGGTCCGGGCCCCCTAAATCCCGGCAAACCCCCTCACTCAATTTAGACCAGAACTGCGAACTTTCAGGTTATTTTATAACCAAGACTTACCTGATTATCAGCTTTTTCTGCAGAAAAAACTTGCACACTGTCATACATTATCTTTTGATTCACTACAAATTGTCCTTTTTTTTAAATTAAACACATGTCAGTGGAATGGGACGGGAAAACAACTTCAAAATGAAAAATTTTTGGCGGTGTAACACACTTTACATTTTCATTTTACAGTAATCAAAACTAGTACTTACTTGAACTTAAAAATTTTATAAAAAGTCATAATAAAACGTACTTTTCTTTTTTCAAAATTAGCATATCCACAATTACTCCCATCTTTTCGCAGATACGGAGATAATTATATCACCACCAAATTAAAACGAATGCAGATTATTCACTTCTACTAAGCTTTGCTTTCACTACAACTCTCTTAATCAAACATAACAGCAAGAAATGGGTAAAAATAATGTAAGTTAAGGGTTTTGACGAACAGAATATATTTTGTTGTGCCTCAATATTAAGCTATTTTTGATAACTTGTTTCCTTCCTGTGTGCATAATTCAAGTAAAGTAGAAACTAAAGTTTAACTAGATGAACTAAGTCTAATGTGACGTATAAATCAGGTATATGCATATTGTAACGCAGGAAAAATTAAAGATTTGAGTAGATTTTCTCGATGAACAACCAAAAGCTCCGCGGTGTCCAAAATGTACCTTTCTGCATGAACCTCCTTGTAGGGTCAAAGGCTTGGACCTCTGGGGCGAAGGAGCAAATAAATGGAAAAAGAATCCTTAATAGTGTCCCTCTGGAACGTAAAATAATGTTTCGTGCGAAAAATACAGGAATTTTAAGGCTTTGAGGGTGTGAATGAGAAGTTTACTTTTGTGAGGAGAAACCTTTAACGCGATTTCGCGTACACTTTAAGACCTTAATATTTCTATATCCCCATGATTTTATACGTGCAGAGCTGGTGGAGATCGATAGCAATGTACACATTAAAAAAAGGCGAATAAGAAACGTTATTTTCCTTATGGCTTGAAAAAACTTACTTGCATCGCGTCATTTCCAGCTCCCGGCACGTGTCTCAAGCTCCGCACGCGTGCACGAAAAATCAAATGTAATTATTGGCGTCGCAAACGAATTTTCAATTTTTTTTTCATATCTATCTTTAAAAAGCATCAACAATTGATAAAATGAGTCACTTGAAAGGCACTTCACATGCCAGATATTTACTACTTAAAATGAATTTTTGTGTGAAAATAGTGTATGTCATTTTGTTACGTAATATCACCAACATTTAGGAAAAGAAACCCCAAAGTTAAGCATAGTCAAGTAAAAGAGTGGTTTTAACAGACCTACTAGTTTTTATCCGACCAAATTCCTCCCACAGCGGCACCTTCAACTTAAATAGGAAGATTTTCATACAAAACTAAAGTCGGGTGTAATTTTGGCTATTTTTGAGCCCATGCATCTCGGTAACGGCGACAAAACATGACCAAAAACATGCCATTCCATGGCTGCCAATCAATTATGAGTATTTGTACCAATTTTCATGATTCTATCTCCAAAAAAGCCATTCTGGAATTTTGTGACTTTTTTCGACTTCAGCCTACTGTGCATCGGTTCAAATATTCCTTCCTCTCCTTTCTATTAACAAAAACCACACAAAATCATGACAGTGCGTGCATGGGCCTTGAACTTATTTAAGTAAAACAAGGAAACAAATTTAGAAAAATTTCAGAAGGATAAATTATGCATCATGTTCAAGAATTAATAACTTTCTGAAATTAGTAATTTCACAAAATTTTAAATATAAAATATTTTTTTGCTTCCCTTTTTTATTTTACCCGGGAGTTAAGGATTGCAATCCCGGATGAAATGACAATCCCAAAATCTCGGGATTTATTATAAACGAATCCCGGGATTCCGGGATTGACGTACAACTTTTCGCTAATAAGTAAGTTTTCTTGGACATGGAATGCAACACGTTAGACGTCTGAGTCCATTGACTAATACATTTTTTTGGAATAACTTATTTATCATCATTTGTAATACATAATAAAAATGGAAATGAGCTTGGGGTGCGCGTGTAAAAGACAGTGATCGCCAGCATTAAACAAAATGGACTAAATTCCAGAAAATGTTGCCTAACTTTTGATGATGATCCCGTAATCCCGGGATTGAAAAATCTTTCTGGGATTGCAATCCTTACCGGGAGGCTAGGTTGGGGGGCCGCGGTCCCTCCCTTCCCCGTGTATGGGCGCTCATGTATACGAAACCAATGACACAACACTAGAATGTGTAGCTTGCAACTGATAATCTGTAACTTTGACTGTAGAATAAACGATTATTTACAGTCCACTAACAAGTAAACAACAGACTTTAGGCGGGGGGATTGGGTTTCTTTTCGTTCAGGTTACATGTCGCAGAGTGGCGAATGTTCGCGGCAAAGGGAGGGGAGGTGAGTGTCGACACAGGGCCCGCGCTTCTCGCTCTATCGTCCCCATCACCCCAAAACCCTCGATGACCACAACAACAAAGCTAACGTCATACTTCTCTATTGCACATGGACACACGCTCTACCTTCATTTGTTTGTTCACTTTTTAAACAACAAAATTTTGTATTCTTCTTGGCATTTAAATTTATTCATACTTTGAATTTTTGTTTTCAATTAATTTATTTTGACCCGGACCCCCTGATGGCCCGGGCCCCTGGGCATTTGCCCCCTTTGCCCCCCCCTGTCGCCGGCCCTGACTGGGCATGTCAAAAATACCATTCATTGATTCATTTTATTTATTCCGTTGGGTAAACACATATCATGGACAGTATTTAGAGTAATATTATTATAGATACATCACTCCAACATTTCATTATAAGCAACACTGACATGCTCACTCAAATCTAGTTTCTTGTTAATGGATATTAGGCTTGAAGTATCATCAGCATATAAGATGGGTACACTCTGAGTGAAACACTCTGGGAGATCATTTATGAACATAACAAAAAGAAGAGGGCCAAGGATAGAACCCTGCGGAACACCCTCATTAATGACCCTGAGACTAGAATTAATTAGAACAGATCCATCAAGTGTGCTATGACTATAACAAACATATTGAGATCTATCACTCAAAAAGGACATCAACCAGCTACAGGCATGTCTGATATTCCCAGGCTTTCAAGCTTATGTTTAAGTATAGTGTGATCTACACTATTGAATGCATATTTTAGATCAAATAAAATGCCTAAAACATTATGCTTTTCATTTATACCATTTAGAATACTATTAATGTACTAAAATGTGACTGTTGCCGTAGATCTTCCTGATCTGATGCGATGCTGACAGCCATTTACAATATTAAAGGATGCCAAATATCTAGTTAAACGAGTTTGAAAAAGCTTCTCAAATATCTTTGAAAAGACTGACAACATAGATATAGGCCTATAATTTATAGGCTGATTTAATGATCCCTTTTATTCATTGCTGTTGACAAGGCTGGAAGTTCCGTCATATCTATTAGGCCAGTACAAGTTGTATTACCTCTCCATCACATTTCAAACTTGGCAGTCAGTGATAAGAAAAAATATTAAGGTCATCAATGTGAAATAAATTGATATCACCATCAGATTGGCAGTGTTCACACAAAATCATCACATCAGTTTTAATGTGCTAACATAAATGTTTCCACAAGTGTCATTTTTTCCTCAAGAACCAACCTTTCAGTATGTTATTTTGAGACTACAGGTATGTGCATCTTTTAAAAAAAAATAACATTTATTTTTGTGACCTACCTCTAGTTGGGAAGAGTAAATTAACTTAATTCCAATCATAACATTTAGTTAATTGTGCAACCTGGGTTTCAACGCATAATATGTAACATCTTCAGGTACAATTACAGAAAATTTCTTCCATTTCATAAATTTTTGCCAATGGAAGTATTAACCCTTCAACATTGAGCGACGTAGTGACTACTTCGGGCCCGGACTTCACAATCCGTCAAGCGATGTAATCTCTATGTCACAGCGACCATCGCCATATTTTAATTTTTTAATCCATTATGTTATTTCAAGATCCTAACATATATGGTATTATTCGAAAGTGGAATAATGTGGCTTCTTACTAATCATAGCTATTATAATATATTAATTTCTGATATTTTATTGAGAGTTAATGATATGGAATTTTCAAAATTTTCTTTCACACTCTCTGAAGGCTTGTTGATTGACAGTTATTCCTAAAAATATTTTTATGTGACTCTCTTCTCACGGAGTGTCAGTGCCAGAGCTTTTAGAGAACCACACAAGCTTACGATGTCTTTCAACGGTTTTTTTCTCTCTTCCACATCTCCTCTTGACCCTCCATAACCGTTGTAGAAAGAGTGGCCAACCAACGAGCTGTTCCCTCTCAATACTAGCCCATCTTATCTCCGGCCTTCGTCTACTTTTCATCTCTATCAACATTTCATAAACAATGAAGAGGGTCTTTAGGTCTGCATCTTTTTAGGTTTGTGTACAATATTTTTTTCTATGAAGTTGCTTTTGTGGCCAAGAAGGATGGCTGTGGCAGAGTCGGAGTTCACGGCCTAGGGGAAGTATTCTTTTCAAAACGCCAAGTTCTTTAGTCTGAATGAAATCTTTCTTGAGTGTGGTATCTCCTGCAGAAGTTTTTCTTTTCTGTGACTGCATCAACTTATTGAACCTAGAAAATATCCTTTATTTTACATCATGGCATCGACAAGCAGAAAAAGACTTTCAGTACCTGAAGAAGAAATTGAGCAGGAACTCCTACTGGAATACGATTCGGAAGAGAGTGGGAGCTCTGAAAGTGATAGTGATGAGGTGATCGAAGATCGTTTCGAATTGGATTTGATAAAGGAGTATATCGACCATTCGGAGGAGGAACCAGAGGAAAGCTTTTCCTGGGAGGACATGAAAAATTACGGGGGAGAAAGAGAAAAGTTCGTCGGTGGCTCTGGACCGCAAGGGAAAGTGTCATTGGTGACTGATATTTTAGATGCCTTTGAACTTTTCTTTGATGAAGAATTTGTAAGTACGATTGTAAAGGAAACTAATCATTACGCAGATTAGAACATGACCTTGGGTGGTCCCTTTCCAAAAAATCCAGAATTTTTTCTTGGAAATAGTGACAGTCAATGAAATTTATAGTTTTGGGATTATTCATGTTGATGGGAATAAAACAGAAGCCATCACTTCGTTCATATTTTTCCACCAAAAGAGTTCTGTCCACACCTGGGTTTGGAGACGTAATTACAAGAGATCGTTTTGAATTCGTATGTAAATTTTTACACTTCACGAACAACGAAGACACGCTTAAATTTAGTGGACCACCAAAGTTGAAAAAAGTACTTCCAGTCATTTCACATCTCAGTAAAACATTCAAGGAATACTATCTTCCAAATAGAAATATCTCAGTTGATGAGTCCTCGACTTTATGGAAAGGTCGCTTGTCCTTTAAACAGTACTTGCCATCGAAATCAGCAAAGTTTGCTATAAAGACATTTGAGCTCTGTGATGCAATGAACAGTTTCTTATGGTCTTTCCTTATCTACACCGGGAGAGATACAGTCTTTAGATCACCAATTTGCACAGCAAACTCAAGTAAAACAACTGCAATAGTATTGAATCTTGTGTCTCCTGTACTGAATCAAGGCAGAATACTTTGGATGGACAGTTTTTACAACTCACTGGATTAACCAAAACTATTGAAAGTTTCTTACGGTACTGACTGTATTGGAACTTTAAGGATCAATAGAAAAATGTCCCTCAAAAGTTGAAAGGTAAACAACTGAAAAAAGGATAAGTAGCCAGTCAGCACTGCGGCCTAGTTTCAGTAGTAAAGTGGAAAGATAAAAAAGTAATCACCATGATTTCTACATTCCATGGCATAGAAACAAAGACCATCGTAAAAAGAGGGAACGAATTCATAAAACCAATAAGTATTATTGATTGTAGTAAATATATGATTGGAGTGGATGTAAAAGATCAGTTACCTCAAACCTACTTGATTGAAAGAAAGCATCTCAACAAGTGGCACATAGAAGCTATTTAGAAGACTCCTGAATTCGGCTGTACTAAATTCTCTAATAATATAATGGGAAAACACAAATAAAAACATTGACCATTCCTCCTTTCATGTCCAGCTAGTAGAGAAACTTTCATAAATATGCCAAAAAAGATGCCTGAGTGCCGGGTGACATTCCGCCGATAGTTTAGTGCCTCGCTTGACTGAAAGGCATTTCATTAGAAGAATCCCTCCCTCAGAAAAGAAACAACATCCACAAAGGAGGTGTGTAATCTGCGCAAAAAATTCCGGAAGAAGAGATACTGTGTACTGTTGTGAAAAATGTAACGTGGGACTTTGCTTTGACTGTTTTGAGATCTACCACACCTAGCACAATTACTGAGGTAGGCCATTTTTATAACTGGTATAATCATCGCTGAATGCGTAATGCCTGCATTCGGAATGCCGAGAGGCAGCCTTTTGTGCATGTGTAACTATAATATATTTAATTCCTAGTACTTCATATTAAATCGTGTATTTTTAAAATAATACTACCTTCATGCAAATAATATGCAAGAGTTTCATTGCATTAAAAAAGGAAGGGAATCAGAGTTTTGTTAGCGGTGGAAGAGAAAAAATATTTCACCAAAGAATGTAACATATGTAAAACTTATTAGGTAATACAATTATTGCCACAAAATATTATAGACAAGACATTATTTTATATGCACCAAAACTTTGAAATTGATTCAATGATTAGTCTTAAAGTTGTAAATTTTTTACCAGCCATGTGTGAAAACTGGCGATTCCTTTAAATCTCCTCCGTGCTTGAAGGGTTAAGATGGCAGAGCAAAATATTTCCCATTGATCATTCAAGTTTCGGGAAGTTCCATTGACTTAGTTCACTATAGGAGTATGGTCATTTATGTGGCCAACTGGAAACTCAGGCCATACAAATAAATATTGCTAGTGGAAGTGACTAAGTTTATTTACTCTTCCCATCATGGGTAAATTCAACAAAGACGAGAATGTAACTATTAGCTACATCCAGTCATTTGGATTTCTTTACATTTAGTACTATGGCACAAGATTGAAAAAAAGTTATTTCCAAGGTAACTTCATGCATATTATGTATTAGAACTTACTGATGTCATAAAATACTATGTGTAATCTGTTTTTAATTCTATTTCACCTTCTTAGAGAGAAATATGTACAGTCACACGCAAAAGTAAATGTGCATTGCTTCGCAGCGCCACTGCTCCAGACCCCATTCAATAGCCTACGAAAATATTGTAATGTTGGTAGGACGCAAGAAGATGGGCGCAGTAGCCCGTATCACAGAAGAAAGAAGAGCGCGGAGGTGAAGGGACGCGTTGACGATGCAAAGGTGAAATATTTTGTAGCTCACGGCGCGTGCAATTTAACTGTTTCCCCCCAAACTCTTGTAACCTTCAGGAAAATCTTTTGCGGAAAGCAATGCAGGAAGGCAGTTGCGATTCTCCAAGGAACTGGAGAGAATCGTCCAGTTGAGCGGTGAAAAGAAGCACCTAGACATTCCACGGCATGCAGTCTATGAAACGCCATTATGAGTTTAAGCATGTTATTTCAACCCTTAAATTTTCAATTAAATTTACCCTGGTTACATAAATATGATACAAATACCCTGGTTATATAATGTGCCATATTCTGATAAAAATTCATGAAAACATTAGGGGGCTATTTAAAAAAATTCCAGCATTTCGTGTTCAAGGGAGTGGGTTTTTGGGGTCCTGCGATATATCCCCACACAACGCAAGAAAAAGAAATAAATGCCTATGTGGGCTACCTTTCATGGCGAAAGGACTAATCTACTTGAAATTACCGTTTGGTAAACGATAGACATCCGTGTGTAAGTTTGTCGTCTAGTTCATTCACAGATATCAATAAAATATAAAAGTAAGTGATATGAAACGATGGTAGCGCTGGTAATGAATAAATAAATCAAAATTTTTCAATGAACTCGGAAACATATATTAGAGTATAAAAGTGAGAAAAAACCCAAGCTAAGGCTTACTTGTAAAGGAATATAATTTTATTTGATATTTTCAATATTTTGTAGCATCTACCTCAGCATCTAGTACCTTTAAGGTGGATTTCCCTGTATCAAAAAAATTCAAATAATCACGGATGATATCCTAGGGAATTCCACACATCCCTCATTTGTGCCCCCAGATCTTTTACTGCTATAATATTGCTAATTTTTTCCTGCTAGAGGATGTTTATTGTTCCCGGCTCCAGCGAAAAATATTGAGACTGGCTCTGACCGTATGATCCTATTCAAAGATGCATTCCTTTTAGCTGCACCTGATTTTTAAGAATAGAGACACCTAGTATGAATTGCGACGTAAATCCCTCAACCGCCACTCATCCTTCCTTCATAATGCCGAGAGGAAATCGAGGTGAAACCTCTGCTTCTATGAGAGGGCAAATGGTTTTCATGGTAGCCACCTGCCGGTCTTAGGAAAATGTAGCGATGGCGTTAGGAGTCCATTGGAATCCTGTCCGTAAATGGATGAGACGCGCCAGAAAAAATTCAGAGAAACTTTCAAGTAGACCTCGAGGCGGTATACCCCGCTGCACAACTACCGAGGAAAATGAAACCATCCAGCAAGATGTTCAGAACATGCCACTGAGAGCTGGAGGAGCCGCCTCTGTTGAGAGAGAACTAGATCTAGCATGCAGTCATGATAGGGGAGAGTGGGGCTAAATGGACAGCAATTGATTCCTTCAATTTGAATTTGCGCGCATTTTTGATCAGCTATTGAATTAAAATTTGTATTATAGACGGCTTTTGGCATCGCAAAGGAACGTCAGCCGTTTTTCGCTATTTTTGGCAATGCGAATCCATTAATGAGTTGGTGTTTGCTATCGTGTGATCACTCAAAATGTTTAGTGCTTCGAAAGTTTTGATTGCGGAGACTTTTTGAGAAATTTTTCTTGTGAATTTTGGTACACAAAGTAAGTGGATAGTGGTCTTTCGGAAAAAAATTGAGTTGAGGGGGTCAACTCTATTGTGCACCTTTACAACTGCCAAAACTTGCTGTGGAGCTAAGTGGACCGCGTATGCATTTCGGCTTTTTCTTTGCTTTCCTGGAGAAGGAAATCATGGAGGATCCATCAGTTGAGTAGGATGCTGCGGAGCCCCCAAAAGTGAACTCTTTATATATCTGACAAATAAGCCCAAATTATCTCTCCCTTCCATCGTTTGCTAGGCTCTTTAATAATTCTGACGGGATATAATGCCTACAGCACTTCCTGCAATGCCTTCACTCTCCATTTTTCTTAATAGCAGCTCATCCTTATCTGCGTGCTTATCATTTTCTATTACGAAGCTCTTATGCCTGTCATTGATTTCATGGAGTTCTTCCATGTATTCTCTCCACCTAAGCTGAATCTGCTGTGGTTCCACCAGTAACCCTCCTGAGTTGCCATTTGCGCACAGTATGGTTTTCCATTCCTTGATGCCGGATGAAATTCCTTCCTTAGGACAAAGGACATCAATCCTGACTTTCAAGAGCCTGTAGACCTCTACACATTGCTTCGCCACTTTCCCCTCACTCTCTCTCTGTTTCTCTTCGAAGTCTATTATTTATTCCCTAATATCATTTCTGCCCAGCTCCGCGTTTTTCTTGTTCTAATACCTTCTTTCCTAAATGTCTCCATCATTTCTGTTCCTATACATGATTTCTTGATCCTCCTAGCGTATACTGTTCCCATTGCCGAATATTTCCCATTTTTCCTCAACCATTCTACTTTCCACCTCTTCCTTCACGCCTCTCTCTCTCCACAAACACCAGATATTCCGTCCGCTCTAATCAGTGCCCCAAAATCTAGTTAATTTATTCATCACAACTCAGAACTATATACTTTATGAAAAATTATTTTTTATGGCAAAAAGTCTTCATTAAATGCATTAATTATCAACGCGTTCTGTACAGATCATTTAAATAAATTATTACGTACAATTTGTCCTCTAGGTATGACCCAGAAAACATCATTCGGCAACGAAGTTCTGGTCACATTACCATTAGTTTTTGGAGGGAAATAACAGCTGCTGGTCTGGGGTCATTGGTAAGAACCCCAAAAAGAATGACAGCGGTAAATTATGCCGAAATGTTGGAAGAACATTAACTTCCCTTCAAATCAGAAATACTGCCAGAGGGTGAGGAGGTGACGTTTGTCCATGACAATTCACCAGTGCAACGTGGTACGTCATTTTTTTGCCCAACACCCACATATTAATGTGATTGACTGGTCAGCACGATCACCAGACCTCGATCTCATCGAAAATGCATGGGGATTGATGGCTCTGGAGAGAACAGCTGATAATAGCAGAGCAGAAGATCTGGAGGCACAAGCCAGGGATATGTAGAATTGCCTAGGACTTCGCTCGCGATTATTTGAAAGTCTTTCTCTGTCAATGAGAACTCGCCTTCCAGCGGTACTAGACGCTAAGGAAGATGCCATAAAATATTGAAAAGTTCAAATAAAATTTTCTTCTTAAGTTAGTCTGAGCTTGGGTGTTTTTCTCATTTTAATACCCCAGTAACATTTCCAGGTTTCATTGTGAATATTTGTTTAATTTACTCATTACCATTAATCCCATATTGCAAAAACGTCGTCTCCTATCACTCAATGAAATCTTTTTATTGACATCCATGAATAAACTGGAAAAAAGGAGAGAATTATCTCATGTGTAGAGAAGTAATTCGTTGCACATATTATTTACACGTTTAAACTCATAATGGTGCTCCATATCGCGGAACGACGACCTTGCAATTACTTTTCCCAGTACTTCTATCAACGTCTCAGAGCCGGCGATTTGCAATAGCGTCTTAAGGAAGCGGATCCGGTCTCCGTCAACTTCTGTCCGCATAAGATTTTGGTCGAAGTTTAATAGTTCCGAAGGTCGCAGTTCAATTGCACACGCCGCGCGCTACTAAACCTTTCCGCTCCTGTCCGTCAACTCAGTGCTACTTTATCATCTATCCTGCATGACTGACAACCACGTCTATCTTCTTTCGTTATGCCAACATTGAAATATTTTTCATTCGTATCGAATGGGGTCCAAGCGGCGGACAGAGAAGTTCTGCACATTTACTTTTGCGTGTGACTGTACCTATATACATATATTACAAATATATGCCAAGTAGTGCTTTTAATTCAGTTTGTCATGATGGTTAAATTATGAGAAAACTTTGAAAAACAAGGACTAGTAACCTAGTGCCTGATGAAGACAGTTGTTTAGGGAAAATGAATGAGATGAATGCCTGGGCAAAAATAAAGTGTAGGTGGAGGGTATGAAAATGACATGACAGGCTGTAGGTGGATGATAATGGCACCCACTGCTTACAGGCAAGCAATGATAGTGGGATGGTAATTTAGAAAATCCAGGGTAGGGAAGCTGTAGGAAAACCTCTTGCTGCAGTCTATCCACATCTCACTGGGGTGTAAGGTGTGGGGAGCAGAGTGTAGCACTTGTGCTCTTGTAGCATAGGAGTACGATAGGATGACAGTATGCCTTGTAATCTTTTTCTTCTCTAGTATATTTGCTTAATATTCAGCATAGTGATACAACATTCTCAGGTGTGTCAGGAATAAAATTGGGACAATTTTAATGAAACAGGAAAGCTCTTTAAAAAAATTATTTAAATTCACTTGGAATCACATAAGAAGCCCAAGCTTCTTCTTATGTGCTTCCAAAAATGTGTAGCCAATAGAGGACCAGCGAGTGTAGGGTGGGTGCTACTTTACCTCTCCTCTAGTCTCCCTGAAATGTAAAGAGTGGGTAAAGGGCAGCTAACTACACTTCATGCCATGCACTACCATTCTTGTACACCCTGCTTACACACTACGAAGGAGCTTATTTTTGCCAGGGTGGGGAAAGAAGGTCTTACATAAGATATGTGGAACAAGGAGAGAAGGATGTGAAAGAGAAGAATCATATGAATATAAAGAGGTTAGATGATTGAGGGGAGATCTGCATCAAACTAATCTAAGGATTGTTGACTTATGATGATAATGGGATACAGACTGTAGGTACAGAATGAAGCCGGTGTAAGTAAATGTTGTGGAACATTTTTATCCTTAGTAAAGCTATTGAAACTTTATTTTCTACTAAGAAATTAAGGAATTATAAATTCTTGGTTGTAAGATAAGGAGAGAGGTGTTCTTAAATAAATTTAAAAGTTAGATTGCTGTCATAGTTATCAAAATGTCAACTGACTTTACCAGCAAGACATGCTAGTAGGTAGCATTGGAATTTATATTTATCTCTATTACTAAGGTGGAACCCTGGGAGTTTATGAGTGAAAGTATTTGGAGACTTGCCTTGTAATCTCTGAAAAAGACCTAATCTATGTAACCTTATTCCAATTGAGCAGTAAAAGCTTAACATAATCTTTTCTTAGAATTGGACTAGTTTTCAAAATGGTGTAAATTGATGGTTCCTGTTTCTTTTATTTCCGTTGATAACTATGATATTGTGATGCAAAGAAATCCTGTTTCTTTTATTTCCGATGATAACTATGATATTGTGATGCAAAGAAATACTATTTCACGTACATATTTACATCCAATACTCATGTGATTTTGATTTCACAAATATTATTCAGCTGTTTATTATTCATTAGTAAATAACTCCATTGAAGCTATTCTTTATTGATCTGAAAAAATCAAGCCTTTTTCAGGAAAACCTTAAATATTAAATTTATTTTAACTTCTACTTCAGTTTTATAATGAATAAGAACAAAACAAAACTTTGTAATTCCATGTATAAAAAGGCAAAATGCATCCTAGGTTTCACGTTAGTGCAGCATCATCAGGCCAAGTCAGGCTTGAAACTATTAAATAGTTTAATGATTTTTCAACTTTGTAATGATTCAAATAATTACTCTGGCCACTGAAATTAGCCGTTAGCATTTTATATCATTAGCATCACTAAGTTTATAAATGAAGTTCTGTGGTCCAAATATCCTTGATGCTAATATGCAATCGATGTATCCATAACAGCCCATTATGTTTAATTTTCCTATATTGTGACCATGTTATTTAGATATCCCTGCCATAAATTCACCATTAAAGAATATGGCTTGGTTCTGTATCAAACTATACCCTTCCTGGAGGCTGCATGTAATTAAAGCACTTTTATGACATTTCTTTCCTTATCACAGCTTGCAAAGAATCACAAATTTGACAATGTAAATAATTGTTGTACAACATTAACGTGTAACATTACATTGTGGATTAAGAAGTAGGTTAAGGTGTTGGAATTGTGTGAATCAGAAAATGTACTTTGCTCTGCTGGCTTTGTCATTGCCACCATGAATTTTAGGAAATATGCTTATTGAACATGTTTTTTTTATTAAATTTTCCTTTTTTTGCAGTAATGATCTTTCGCCAATGGAGCAGAATGAGTTGATTGCCACTACTCATTCTGCACTTAGAGCTACTGTAACAGTTCTTCAGAAATTTGGACCTAGAATCAAATCATTTGTTGAAACTAATTGTTCACAGAAAGAAAAATGTTTGAATGATCTGCTGTGTGCATGCTCTGAGCTTTTAAACCATGAACTCACTCCAATGGATTCAAAATTAAATTGTGGACTGGTGGTTGTGATATTGTGTTCTGTTATGTACACAAATGGGTACAATGTGGTGAGTTGAGAAGCTGTTGGATCACTATTTAATATGTCATTACACATAAATTTCATGAGAATTCTGTACTTTCATTGTAATGTTAAGATGTACATGTTCAAATTATCTAGTAATATGGTGTTTAATTTAATACTGAATTTTTGTTATTTACTGTCCTGGTCCTGGCAAGTATATCAATGTTAGTAAGTTAATAAGCAATAAAAATGGAAGAAAGAACACAGGCTTGAGCTAACTTGATAACATCAGAATTTTTCATTGATAATTTTGTACAAATGTGGGTTTTTTTCAAAGTGCTTTGCATAATATGATGCTTAAGTGAATTGTTTTGTGATTCACTGTTAAGTAGGTATGGTGGTGCACTCTGTACTATTTAAAGAAAAACGCTGGCAATTTAATTAAAATGTCCTTATTGTAAATGAAATGAGTTGTATCCCATAAAAATTATTCTACATCATAAGTACATGCATTCTTTTCTGCAGCACATATAATTTTTTGTGGATGTGCCAATCATTTCATAGAAGAATACAGCCTGAGACACATGTGGAGGTATGAAACCACTCGAGAGTTTAAACATTCATACCACCAGAATATCGATTGACCATTTTAACAAAGTTTGAAATTTTGATTTGGTGCAGGGGCTCAAAAAATCTTTCATTCCTCTAAGTTATGGGCCCTGATGGCCTTAGCATTTATTTTAAAGTAATATATTAAAATAATTTATTGGATAAGATGTCTTATTGAAGCTTAATTTTTCCAGAGGTGCAATAATACCTTTACTCCATTTTATTCTTAGGTTCTCAGAAAATTAATAGATAATGACAATTTGGAAGAAGATGTTAAAATTGCAGAAAATGTTATTTTCAAATCAAAACTTGCTCAAATGAGTGGGTGCTATGGGCTTCTCAATATTATGCCACTTCAGGATTTATGCAAATGTGATGAAAATGGAAGGGAATATTTCATGACTACTATATTCAGGATACTCTTGACCCTCAGTGAGAGGTAAGCTCTAATTTAGTCTTGAAGGAGATGGGCAAAAGTTATTTATATATTTTTTGTTCTAGTTGGTGACATGAAAATCATGTAGTAGCTCGTCATTATCCAATATTCACTTTCATATTGCAACCTTTCCGTAATGCACATATCTGTTGGCTTCGTCTAATATACCCTCTAATAAATACTTTGTTTACCTTTTTCATGAACTAGGATATGCTTTGTGTTTGAGGGATGGACACTTCATTCATTAGACTACTTTTCTAACTATGAATTTTAATTCATTGTTATTTTAACTTTATATACTTTAAATTTTATTTTGGCAGTACAGACAACAACCTTTGCCTGGGCTGCAGTAGAGCACTTCAACAAGCCATCCACATACTGCATTCTGCTGTGGTCAAAACTTGTTCCCCTGATTGTCTTGAAATGCTAAAGAGAACAGATATTTTGACTATGTGCTTGGACTTTGTGTGGGTTTCTCTGGACCATTATGTGGATTGTGTCAGACATGCTGCAAAGACAATACTGCATGAATTGGTTCAAATAGCTGATTTTATGTACAACAGAGGTTGGTGATTTGTAATTTGTTTTAGTTGGTCTTAAGCACAGTCTTTTGGAATATTGAACTTAATCATATTATGTCATGAAAACATGTGGGTCTTTAAATACCTTGGATTCTAGGGAAAGGAATATTTTTAAATCTAGGCAAAAGAAACGTTTTATACCATGGGGATTGTTTTTTTAAACTATAGTATTCTTTTACATGCTAAAGGTCAATTGGCGTTACAAGTTTTTATATCTTGTAGTATATTAAATATGATGAAAAAGTTCTTGGAAAAGAAAATTATTTTTAGCATTTTTTTCCTTGGGTGATGAACTATGAATAGGTGCATTCAAAAGAGTCCGTAATTAAAGGGTCTTAGAATGCAATAGTTTTTTGTGGTCTATTTTTTTTGTTTCACCAGCTAAGGGGAAGAATTATCGACTGGTGAAACATATTTTTTAATTTTTTGTGTTAGTATGTCTAAGGTCCTTAAGGTATCATTCTGTTCAGTATCATGAATGCATGAAAATCTATTGTAGATTGAATGAATGAAACATTTACCCCAGCTAGCAAAAAAGATGCTTTACCCGATTATTGCCCCTTATTTACATGGAAACGATGACGTTAAAAGATGGAAGACAGGTTTTTTTTACCCGGAAGGAATTTGGGGAAATATTGGGTAAACAGGTGGCAAATTTAAGCAATTTTAAGGGTAAAGCTTCTCTAACTGATTACAGAACCACCAGCTGAGTGTATGAGGAATTATCTGTAAAGATAGTGCTCTATCGATACCTACTTCGACCTTGTCACTATCGATATGTACTGGAACCACGCGACTATTGATAGTTGAGGAGTTTTCTGGCATGGGTGCGTAAAGTGTTTAAAATAAATGAAAGTTGCAACATTTTTTGACGTAAATCAATTTTATTCATCAAAGACAAAAAAATGAAACTACTAAAATGTATCAAAAATACAATTATAAAAATTAACAATAATAAGCAATTGATACAAAAGTATACTCATTTTAAAACAAATGAAAAACTTTGCGAAACTAATTGAAACAAAAGGGTAGATTGAAATTTATCTCATAATACTTCAGCATAATTCAGAAGAATCCTGGACTTTTCTTAATCAGGAATATCAGAAGCAATTGTTATATCTATGAACCCATTGTCTTAGAGAGATGGTGATTCACCAGCTGGCAGAACTTGGCCTTCCGTTAAAGAGCCGGCGAATCGCCAGGTCCCTCAATTTATTTATATTACATTCTTTTTATCATTCACAGATTTTTCACAATTAGTGTCATTAATGTATAATTAATATTCTCTTAATGCAAAAAAATCCATGATAAGGCTGTAAAATGTTTTTTAATCGATTAAAAATAAATACAAAATACGATTTCAATAAAAACTAGTGAAGTAAGTGGCAAAAAAGGAGTAAAAAACACTAAGCCAATGGGTTAAGGAAATATATTTATGAAACATTCCAGGAATATGTTACTTCATCACATTAACTTATCTCGTAAGTTTTTATGATAGTCGGAACAATCTTCAATACCTCAAGGTACTCTAAAAACATCCCAACATTGGCAACCATACACGTTTTACCACACCATCACCTATAGCAAATAAATTTTCACAATCGTGTCGCATTAGTATCCATTTTTCAGTATTCCTTGTTTACCTTTGGCTCCCCATTGGTAGCAACCGTAACAATATGAAAATATCACAGAACTCAGGATACTCAGTGCCATAAGCTCATGTATTTTGCGTTAAATGCGGGCATCTAGTGAACAATTGATGCACCACTTCAATAGTTTCTCTTTTGGCCGCAGGAATACGGGTAAATAATGTGTAATGCCTATCGAGGGTAAAATATCCTGATATTACCCAAATAATTTACAGATAAGGCTTCCTGTGTGCTAGCTGGATCCTTATTTGCTTATTAGAAAAAAGTCTGGTATGATATTAAAAACAGGTGCATCCAATCGTCAAATATCCAGAATTTGCTGGTCTGTAACATCTTTTAATGCAGACAAAATTGTGGTAGGAAATTCAAAATTCTCATTAGACAAGATTCCATGGTAGTCAATAGTTGGCACTGAGTGTTTCGGCATTAATGGTTACTTTTAACAATTACTTTCTCAGAAAAAATTCCATTTGATACTTATATCCTCAACTTGCCCTCTCCCTTTCACACACTTTAGTTTTCCTCTCTCCCGTGAGAAAGATGGCAGAGGCACCTTTTTTTTCAAGATTCATTGCCCGAGTAAAGTGGCTGTGGGGGTTATGTATAAGCCTGCACCATCTCTAGACACTTGAGGAAATCGTTAGATATGACTAAAATCTGCATTGCTCCAACTTGACACTTGTACAAGAGTCAAGTGTGACTTGATAAATATGTATGAATGAAATTAAATATTGTGCTTGTAAGTGGCAGGTACAAAGGTAATGCTGTCATCAATTGCTTATATTCTTTATGGATGAAGGACATAGTGTTTTCTGTTTAAAGTTAAAAATAACTTTTGTTTCAGAAAAATGTGGTGTCCATTTAGGAGATGTTATCATTGATATGGTTGAAAAATTTCCATCTCATAAGAAGTCCAAGTACATTGCCTTGGCTGTTCTGGCAAATGAATTTCCTTTGGTGAAATTGAAGAAGGTGTTCCCTAACTTAGTCTCCAGTTTACTGGAGATATTAGAAGACCCTTCAATGTCATCACATGTAAGGAGCCCACTTAATTGCATTTTATATTGTATTGTTTATCATCATATTTTGTGTGTATTGGCTCAGAATTTTATTCATAGGATGTATGTTTTTGACTGTTTTAATTTTTTTGTATTTTATTAGACATGTATTTTATTAGTTTGTTTAAAGCTATGGGTTTATGCCCAGCTTTGTTGGATTTTGCCTTGGCTTCTTTAGAAGAGGAAGCCATTCAAAGCTCAAAATTGAAAGAAGTTATTGTTTGCTTAAAAATTGGAGCACAATGTTCAGCATCTCATGTTTTGTACTGTTTAAAAACATGCAGTCCCTAAGTTTATTTATATATTTTTCCGAATGAACTATTGATTTTATTAAATCTGAAAAATAGATTAATTTTAAAAAGTCTGGAATCCAATGTTAAATTACTTAGCATATTCATGGATTTGGCAATATTCAAAAGAAAAATTGCTTTTTTTGAGTCAGGGAGAGGTTTTTCAGGTTTTCTTACCCTATTTATATCTATCTAGAGGTGTGTGCTGTATCTATGACATCCTCAGACAAAAATTCCACTTTTTCTCGAGAATTCATTTTCAGAGATTCAGTAATCTCTGAAAACCTGAAAAATTGAAGTTATGCGCCATTACAAATGGCTGATGAAAGTTTGAAAAAATGGTTAAATGACTAAATTAAATCAAAATACTCGATGAAGTTAAATATTGTGTTCGGGCTATCAATAATAATGAGAATGTGTGTAGTGCAATGCAGGGATGGCTCTGTTGCTACCAAAAAAAAATTTCAAAGAATAGATTTTCCTTCCCTATCCCCATTAATTCTGGTCAAATATGGACAAAAATCTGCAATATATTTACGGAGGTAAGCAAGCAGTTGACCTGGCAGTAAAAATAATAACTTCAGCATAACATCCCTTGCACCACAGTTACACTATGTATCTTCTTCTCTTCTTGTACTGTGAATATGGGATGGAAGGCATATAATAAGCACAGTGCCAGTGGTAGCAACCTACAGTTTGAATTTCAGTTTTCTTATATTTAATTTACTTGCTTATTTTAATGTTGATGGTATTTTGAGAGAGTGAAATCAATGTTATTTTCAAATTTATTGTTGACAAATTTAAAGTTTCCCCACCCCACTTGGATTAATTGGGGCCTACCCATAAAAATTTTCCAAAGCCATCCCTGATAACAATGAGGGAAAAAGTTTTTAAGCTGACATGCCCAAATGTTGAGAATTCTCACATTCTGCCCTGAACAAATGGGATGGAAATGGTGAGAATTCTTGTCACCCATACATGACCGGTTAAAGTAATGAAAAGGCATTTCAATTTACTTTTGTTATGGTTAGAAACTTCATACACAATTATAAGTAGCCTTTGCAGAATGCAAGAGGCATTGTAAATTACTTCCGCTCATGCTCATAAACAGTTAACGTATTGATAATTTGCTCAAATGAAGAGTAACAAGGTTTCTTGTGGTATATTCTTGAACATTGTGACATAGAAGTCAGACTGCATGCATCTTTGGAAAATCTAGCTAAATATGGTATTTTTGAGTAATTAGCTCTAAAAAATGTTACCCATGAAAGTAATAACATAAAATACATAACGGAATGTGTACAATGAGATAGGTCCTATCAACAGAAAAGTGAAGGAGCTGCTTTTTTCATATATTACGAATAATTATGATTGTTTCTCTGTGATTTTGGTAGGATCCAAAAATGCATGTGGGTATCTTCTGATAAACAATCAGGGAATATGTGTAGTTTCTCACTTATTTTTTATTTCAGGCTTGTAATGCATATGAGACATTGATGTTAAAAAACTTTAAAGAGGAAAATGAAGCACAATGGATTCAGTTTTGGATTTTCCCTGTGTTTAATGCTTATCACAAGTCAAAAGTGTGTTATGTCCTGGAAGGTATTTTAACTAAAGCTATGGCTTTATGCCCAGCTTTGTTGAGTTATGCCTTGGCTTCTTTAGAAGAGGAAGCCATTCAAAGCTCAAAATTGAAAGTAGTTATTGTTTGCTTAAAAATTGGAGCCAAACTTGGTCTTTTAGACACAAATTATGCTCAGAGCAACAATGCCAACATGTGGAAAGGAATAATTAAGCATGACACATTGATGCAGGCTTTGGTAAATTGTGATGATGAGGTATGTAATTTTTATTCATATAAACAATCACTTCTATCTTGTGTTGTTAATTTATGTACTATTTTTCTTTGAAAAACCTGTCTGTATTGTTAAAATTTTATTTTTATAGTTTATGTCCAAACTTTAATGCATCTAAGTTAACTTTTATCTTCATGGGCTGTAATTTCTTTCAGATCAGACTGGCGGCATTATCCCTTGTTGTAGAATCTAATAAAACAACCCAAAGCTTTGACACTTCAGAATTAGAATTAGTCCAATGCTTTTTGTGGTATAACATTAATTCTGATAGCCCATCTTTTAAACAAAATACCATTATGCTTCAGAAAAAGGTAAGTACCTGTACATTCCATGAATTTTGTGTATTTTAAGTGAGAAAATCATTTATGGTTGGTTTTCAGAGTTTCCCGTAAATAATCAGCTGCATGGATATTATGTACATACTTAATTCATATTTGGCCTAACACAATATGTACTTGAGTGATTGTTGAAATATGTCTAAAAGTGATTTCAGAATATTTCTTATTTATCATTAGATTTTTTTGCCTTGAAAAAAGTTAAATTGACACAATTGTTATGCCTGAACAATCTGACCCTTTTAAGATCACTCATGAATTATCACCTTCTAGAAAGGTATTTAGATGCCATCAAAAAGATGTAGAAAAGATGTGATTTATTAGACCTTGCTCTAGCGGCCTCGCTAAGTCATATCTGAAGGGTTTGTGGAAGCGTATTTAGTTTTTTAACATGTAGACCAATGCTTCAGTCTGTGCATGAAAATTAGTTTTCTGATATTGCCGTTTACTTCTCTTTTATGATTTATATATATAAGGAAATAGAGAAAATGGGCGGTTGAATTTTTAAAGGTTATTTATTATTTCAGGTTTTTACAAGGTTAAGAGAGAGTGCTTACCCTCTCATGAAAATTGTGAAATCCAAAAATGAAAAAGATCCTCAGGTTACCAAAGCAAGGAATATTTTACAAGCTTACTCTAAATTTATGGATTGGATACACAATTTTTGCCATAAATGTTTATTTCCTGGAGCCAATGCTTCTCGACGAGGATCTGCTTTGGAAATTTTAGTGTTGATGGATGAAATATTTTCCTCTATGAACACTAAAGTAATAAGTGATGATGGAGTCCAACTTTTTTCATTTAAGAGGCCTGAATATGTTGTAAATCTGTTGCTAATTTGCTTCAAGGACAGTTTTGAGAGCAACAAAAATCTGGCTTTCAATCTGCTTCTGAAATTTCCTCCTGAAATTCCATGTTTCAAGGTTTGTATGCCCTACTCTTTCAATTCTTAAAATGTTTTTACTTGGCAAATACAGATATATGTGACTACAACGTTTTGCAGATAAATTGTTCACAGTACTCATTAGAACCTGGTGTTCGCATTTTTGATTTAACTTAGTTCAATTATGGCACCATCTGATTGACTTTCAGCTCCATTAGTTCGCTTGAGTGAATGCTGTACATGAACATGCTGTACATTTAAAATATTTTAAAAATATTTTTAATTTTGTAGGAGCAGGCATGGGTACTTCAATACTTACAAATGGGTTTAAAATTGGCATCTAGCGTAAAGCCCCCTGATTGTATCACTGCTGCTTATATTTTGAAGTTTTTGGTGACTCTTCATGAAGCAGAAGTAATTTTGCTTCAAGAAGCTTCCAAAATTGCATCTTCTGAGTTCTTACCAGATTTCAAAGCAATTGCTAAGTATGTTGAATGGATTTGCCTTTAATTTCAGTATACATTTACATTTCTAATTTGATGTGCATGAAATAATGAATATTTTAACAGGGAGGAAAATTTCCACCAAAAGAGTTTATTTTGCTTGACTTGGATCCTCTTTGACCAGCTGAAAAAAGAAGTTGAAATTGCAAATCAGAATCTGTTGCTTGCCGCAGGGACTGGGCCTATGTATGGGACTTTATTTTCAATTCGGCATTTATTGAAGACACTGCACTGGAAGTGAGTTATGCTCTAAAATATATGAAGAAGACAATTGTTATATTTGCTGTGCTAAAAGAAGCTAATTTTCTATGTAGAATTTTTTTGGAACACTGATTCAATTAAAAATACAAAAAGAAATAATTGGACTATTATTATGTGTTGGTAAGCAGGAGGAAATTTTGCTTTTGAGCTTTTTAGTCATTTACTATGACTAACCTTTTAGCACAAGTCATTAAGAAAACAATATAACTGTTTGAGACAGTCTGTATTTATTGGAAATGATCTTTTAATTTTCGTATTTGAACATAAACAATTTTTACTTAATGCTATATTAGAATTGAAATTTCAAAACGATAGAGAAAAGGTGTCAGCCTCATTGCATACATTTAATAAAATTATGTTGTCTTTTTATAGTGTAGTCACTGAAGATCATCTCTGGAAAAGCTTGGTTTTAGAGTTGATTTCTATTTGCTTCAAACTGAATGAAGCTGTAATCCACATTGTGAATAGCTCATCTCCCGAAGGCCATCTACCCATGGACTTTGAGCCTGGTAATGAATTTTTTCTTTATGGTTTAGATTCTTAAGTCATTCAAAAAGAAGGGTTTAAACTGGAAAAGTGTGTTCCAGCTATTCACCATGATGCAGCCAGCCAACTTAATCTTCTTGATTTGAATTGTGAGAATGCAAGCGAAGAATGCATCCCAAAGCCACCAGTTACTGCTCAGATGGTCTTATTATGCAGCTGGAGAACTGTAAAAGAGGTACTTACCTACAGATTTAATTTGAGTCATTTGTTAAATCATTAAGTTAGGGTTATTTGGGGATAGTGTGACAGTGAAGTACTTATTTCTGCCTGTCGTAGTATCTTAGCATAACACTTCTGTTCAGTCGTGTTATCTGAAACTGCATTCAGGACACTATGAAAGTTCAATCCTTCCCTCTTATTCCTAGTATTCTCTCTTTATTTTTCCATTCCTCAAACCTTTATGCTCCAGCTCGCTTAGGATCAGGTGTGTCTTGAGGTCAGGAGAGACAGGATTTAAGTTATTCTGGCAAACAATAGGTATTGACCTTCTTTAAAGATGGTTTTAATGATGTTCCGCCAAATATATGTTCAACAGCATGTAAATATGCAAAATTATGAGAGAATATCATATATGGAATGGAATTTCACAGATGTGTACTTGGCTCATAACCATTGAGCTCAATATGATATCAGTAAACACTTTTTAATATTAGTTATTAATTGCACAATTAATCAATCCCTCGTTAGGATAATGAATAGTTTCTCTTTTTTATTCCCTTTGTATCATGTCATTTTGGTGTCAATTGAGATCTTTAAGGTGAATGTATCAACATCCTTTTAGTCATTACAGCTATATTGATGCCTCCCTTCCTATGGGATTTAACCACCAATCTTCCTGGGGGCTGGACTCTGGGCTTCCTTTTCTTCCTGAAGCTCTGTTGTTCCCTCAGTTTTCACTTATTCCATCATAGGTTCCTTTTTCTCTTTCTGTTCCTTATTTTTTGACTTACTCATTGTCTTATCAGCTTCATCTCTCCGTCTTCCCCACACATTTCTCTCTCCCAATTTACAGTATTCACTTCCCAAGCACATTGTTTTTCTTATTGTCACCCCTATATTATTGACTTGTTTGTCTAGTTATGGCCCCTTGATATTTGAAGTTGTTTACTTATATAAATTCCATTTGTTTAATGTTGAACGTCTTTATTGCATGGTTCATGTTTACTTAATATATAATGCCAAATTTCTGGTTCTCTCTATTTAACTATTTCCCCATTTTCCTATTGTCTTCAGAATTATTTGGGAGGAAAGTTGTGTTGTTGCTAAGAGTGTAACAGTTAATACACCCTACAAATTTCCTTAACGAAGAACATGTTCGAATCTTGTATAACTAAAATTCAAATGGAAAATATCGACATTCATCTAATGAATATCTATCGCTCCTCCTTCAGTAATTTCATTGTACAAATTGTCCAAACTTTTGAATCAAATTTATAGTACTGTTGAATATCCTTTCCTTAGCATTACCGGGGACTTAAACTGTAACATTCTCAAAGACGCTAGAGAAAAGCAGGAGTTGTTAGACATCCTTTCTTCTTTTAACTTGAACATTACCAATAGCGAACCTACTAGTTTCAGTCATACTTCTGCACTAGTGATTTATCCTTGCTCTGACTCAGTGCTACTGAATGTAATCCACACTCTAGGCTATAAGTTCACACTTCGGGCATTGACTCGATTCCAGCTGTCATAATAAAGCAGTCTTTTCATGCAATAAAGGTACTATTATTATTTTTAATCAATGAATCTTTATGGTTAGCCATATTCCCAAGTCCTCTTAAAGTTGAGAAGGTAATTCCTCCATACAGAGGAAAGGGCAGTCAACAAAACATGAATTTATCTTGACCCATTTCCCTCTTAAGTTGATTTGACAATTTTTTTTAGATTGTTTTCTATTCTCATCTTATAACTTACTTAATGTACTTAGAATCCCAAAATTTATTATCCGCATCCCAACATGGCTTTAGGAAATCGAGGTCCACAACAACTGCACGTACCATGTTGTGAATAAAATATTAGCTGACTTAGACAGCAGACTAGAATCCTTCATCCTATTGTTTGATTTTTCTTAAGCCTTAGATTGTGTAAATCATAATCTTTTAATGCGAACACTCGAAACTTTTGGTATATGAGGTACTGCATCCTCATCATTGGTCATCAGTCCTTAGATTGGTTTAACGCAGCTCTCCACCAAGTTCTTCTGTCGGCTAATCTCTTCATATTTACGTATTTCTTCTCTTTCACATCCTTCATCACTTTTCCTGTATTTCTCGCTGCAGTCAGGTACTGCTTAGGGATGGATTAAATCTTACCTAAGCAATAGGGAACAAAGTTCTGCAGTGGGCCCAAAACAGGGTTCTGTGCTGTTCTGTCCCAGTGCTGTTTCTTTTCTATATAAGTGACCTAGTTTCCAAATATGTACAAATCTGTACCTGGTGTACTTCCAGTACTTTGTGCTGATGATACCAATGTGTCTGCCTCATCTATTGAAAGTCTGACTTTAAGATCTCGTAATGCTGCACTTCTCATATAAGTGGTGTAACCAAAATTCTCTCCTCTTCAATGTGGAGAAATAATTTTATTTATTTCTTTAATAAGAATAAATACCAACTCTTATCTCTGTTAATAGTGATGGGAAACTTATTCCACAATTAATAGTTCCTCCTTTTTAGGTATCATTTTAAATTGTCAAGTCTCTTGGGAGTGTCATTTTTAGAAACTCTGCAGCAAACTTGGTTCTGTTTTGTGATTTGATCTATTAGACAAACTGTAAGGAATGGTGTACTATGGTCAACTTATGATGGGGAATTTAATTCCCAAATTATGTTAAGCATTCTACTCTGGGGCCCTATACCCAATTTTAAATTAATATTCAAAATTCAAAAGAGGATTCTGGGTCTGATAGGCAAAGCATCTCTCCTTGCCCCATGTCGCCCTCTCTTTCAGAAATTTTTTATTTGGCCTCTTCCTTGTGCATACATGTTTGTTGCAATTGTTTGTGATCAAAACATTGTTTCAAATTATGCTACTAATAACAATTATCAATGTTATTATACAAGGTGCTCTACAGACCTCCATCAAGCACATGTAAGAACTAAAAACTCTGGTTTTGCCCCCTGGCATATGGGCCTTTTACTATATAACTCGGTTCCTCTTGAAGTTAAGAGTGCAAAGACCATGGTCCTCTTAAAACACAAGCTTTATGAATTTCTGCTGAGAAATTTATTTTACTCTGTCTCTATCCCTAATTTTTTGCATTTATATTTTTCTACCTATCCTGACATGTCCTATATTTGTAATTATAAATTGCCGGACAAATAAAATATGTTATTATTATTATTATATTCATAACCTTGGTGTACTTTTACATTATGTTGCAGTGTGACAATAAAATATTAATTAACCCATTCAGGTAAAGACTTGGCATCTTGCTGGCAGTTGGTCTGAGATAAAGAGCTAGCAAATGTCTCTTGTGGCACAATGTTTCCTTTTTTGTCTAAGTCATGTTAGCATTATCCATTCATTTTTCTTCTCTAGATTATAATGACATATTATGATGTTGATAATGTTCCATGTCCCTTTTATTTTTTAATCCAGACCTGGTTGCTGTTCTTTAATGTAATTTGGTCAAGTATAAATTTATTACCATTAAATTATTATTTGCCATTAGATCCTCTACTGTGTTATCAAAAAATCTTGTTGTGTTATCTGAAATATAATTGGTATTAAGTATGAGCAGTATTTTAATGTTAGCGATTAGTATTAAAGTGCAATCCTATTTTTATCTTCTCTTTCTGTGTAAACTGTCAGTGAAAGTATGTAGGTAATTGGTTTTGATATGGGACTTTTCCCAATGGTCAATTCCTTTTCATTGAATTCTTTGCTTTCTACTTTTATATTCCAGGTGTCACTTTTTCTGGGGGAAATATCTTTCCAAGCTCCAATTCAGAAAGAAGTGCAAAGTGATTGTGTAGAATGCCATTTCCTGAGTGAAGAATTGGTCTTAAGAATAGGGGAACATTTCACCAAGCTGTTGTCAGAGACTAAGCACAGAGGTGCATTTGAGCAGGCTTATGTTGGCTTCTGTCAGCTGTGCAAAAAATTATGGAGGTAAATTTCATCTTCACATTTCCTATTTTCTCTATTGAGTTATTTTCTTCTTTCTGAAATAGTACTAAATCTCATCAAATGTACAAATTCTGAGGTTTCAGGCGTGATTGAGTGGAAACATAACATAATAGAAACTTGAAAAATGAGCAACTTCCACAGACAAAAACGTTTATTGCGACTGGGTTTCGCTTTTTACAGCACATTCAGGCCTGAAGATGCTGTAAAAAGCGAAACCTGGTCAAAATAAACATTTTTCTATGCGGAAGTGGCTCATTTTTCAAGTTCCCTTCATCATATGTATGCAGTAAAAGATCAATAATTCAGAATTCTATGCAACCGATGTATCTAAACAACGGAAGGTTTTTCAGAATTTTTAAAAGTATTTTTTATAATGCACCATCACCATAACAGCTATTTAGCTGTTTAAAATACTAAACCACCATTGACTTTGGGTCAATCCTAAGGGTGCAGGTGGATGAAATGGTGCTTCCAGTTAGGGTATCCAGAAGGGTATCTTTTTCTTATACATGTATGCATTCTATGGTGAAGACGCAATGCTAACGTCATCATGTGCATTCACCTCCATCTCCATTCCTTCCCCCATGTGCCAGCAAGAGAGATGGAGGTGGGAGGAAAGTTAGCATAGTACGAGCAGCAGGCTGATCAGAAGTTGCTCATAATGAATCTCCAAAATCAGGCTTTATGTGAAACAGTGATGGTACTAGAATGACTAGCATTTGAAGCTAGGAACCCCTGTCAAAAGCAGTGATTTTCAGTGTCTAGAGACAACTAATAGTTGCTTTCTGATGTTTGCTTTCTCAGTGTCTAGGGACAGTTGATAGTTGCTTTCGAATACTGTTGAGCAAATGATTTTGTTGAATTTTGAAAACCTTAGTGTTATAGTATAGTTTTTATTCTTTTCATTCAATCATGGAAACAGTAGTTGACATGAAAAGAAAGAGACTACTCTCTTTCATCAACAAAAAGTGGAATTGCTGGGAAAATAAGATCAAGGGTAAGCATTTTACAACATCATCAGGAGTATACTGCAGGACAGTCAAATATTTTTGACAACAAGGGTCAAAGAGAAAAAATTCTGCAGTTTGTTGCAGAATCTGATTCAATGGTTGGAATTAAAAAAAAATTTACTTAGACCTAGCATCAATGAGGTAGACAATATGGTGTATGAGTGGTTCCATAAGCACTGAAATGTAGGTATCCCAAATGCTCTCTTGGCTAGTGAATGACAAGAGTGCACCCTCAGCTCACTGCCTTAATGTGGTAATAAGTCTTATTATTAATAAGTCTTATTTAATTCAAGATAAATTTCCTAATTCTCATCATTTTAACAAATATAAAAAATATCTCATTTTGAAATTCAACCAGCTTAGTTTGGCATTAAAAATGAAATGTATATGATACACTGCTTTTCGTTAATTTTTTATTTATAATCCACAGGAGCTATTTATTAATGACAATATTTATAAAAAATAATAATAATATTTGTATGTATCAGAGAACATTTTTAATGTTCAATTACAACATTAATATCTCTTGTAAGAGAATGAATTTTACTTCCTTTACAGTCACCTCAATATTTTTTAATGCAACAGATCGTATTTAAAAATGGTCTTTTGAAGGATAAACTAAACTTTAATGAATTCAAATAAAAATCTTAAATTGGGAAAAAAATCATAACTAATCTCTTCTGTTATTTAAAAAAGTAAACATATTTTCACTCTTCTAGGTAATTCAATTGATAACACATGAGCCCTTTAGAAAATAAACTTCCACATTCTTGTAGTGCACCATAACACTTTACAAACAAAACATGAACTTTTAGTGACACATAAGAAAAGTATTTATACAGTGTGGCAAAACCTTTGAGAAATGGTAAGAAAAGCAAATGAATCTGTGAAACTTAAATTACTAAACTTCCTTTCATTTCTAAATTTGTGTGAAGTTGAAATCAAATTATAAATTGCAATGCAAGAAAACAAGCTGCTCCACATGTTCAGGCTGGAGATTCCCTCTTCTTATACTTACAACATTTCTTGCTGCTGAAAATAGCCTTTCACTGGATACTTGTGTAGCTGGTATTGACATGTAATGCTGTGCAATAACCTGTAGATGATGAAATCGTTCACCACTGTTTCTCCACCAAAGACAGGATTCTTCTTTCCTATCTATAACTGTCTCATATAAATATGTAGAAATTTGTATATGTACACAGGGGCGGATTCAGCATCAAATTTTGGGGGGGGGGGTCATGACCTGGGTCCGGGGAGTAAGGAATAACCATCCCCCCCCTCCCCCCAGGAGAGAGGGGTGTTCTCCCGAGTAATTTTTTTTAAATACCCATTTTATACGCATTTTGGAGCCTGAAAATAAGTTCATGCAAAAATGTTTTTAAAAAACTGACAGCTGAGGTCATTTGCGCCATTTAGGATAGGTAGGTAATTGGGTATTAGTAGAAGTTTTCAGGAAACGGAGGAAGGGTGGAGAGAAACCCGGCGTCGGCATTAGCCTACTCTTAACGAAAGGCACCAAGGGGACCACGGTTTAACGGCCCATCCGACGGAGGGAGTACTGGACTTGAAATGCCCTCCACTAGGCACTCAAGTGGAGACTGGTTTTCCACTGAAAAATCTGAGGAATCGAACCCGGGCCCTCGAGATGGGAGGCCAGTACTATAGCCACCACACCAACCTGATCCCCTTAGTCGGTTGTTTATTTCTAAAGATGGTTCATTGTATGTTAGTAAAAAGTCTTTTCCATTGTCAACTGTGCATGCATGGAATCGGTTTTCCTCGTGAGTGTTGAGGTCACCTTTTTCTCCTAAGAGATTATCAAACATTTTAAGGGGTTCCATAACTAATTTCCTAAGTGGAGTCACGTTGTGGTGGACACTTCCTAAGCCAGATGAAAAAAGTACACAATATTTACAGTACAGTCCCCTGTCTTTATGAGACAGCAAAAGCCAGTGGAACTTGTCAAGATGTGATCTCTGTGCATATTTTTTTGTAGGCTTTCCTTTCTTCATTACTTCGTTATGAGGGAACTGGTAGCCTAAAGGAGGAGTCCACGATTTCTGCAACAACGTAGCCTTCCCAACGCAGCATCATGATAGCGGCCCAATATCATTTTTACACCGTCACATATTACTTATTGGTCAATCCGATATTGGCTCCCGATATCAGCAAATGTCAAAAGTTATAAAATTTGCCATTATAAAAATGTCATTTGCTAACGATATTGGGCAGATATTAATTGGATGATAAAAAGACATCTGTCACCACTATACAGTGGCATAAAAATTATATTGGGCCAACGTATGCTTGATATAACCATGGACTGATTTTTCATTAACATGATATAGGGATGATTTAATAAGTAAGACAGCTAAAATGTATCCTGGATAAACATGTTAAAAATATTTATAATCAGGGACGGTTGTACAATAAAAATGGGATGGAAAAAGAAATGGAGAGAGGTAGTTTCGATCTAAGAATGTCCACACTAAAAATCCTGCACTTTAACCCTGACCCAACTCTTCTAAATTCTGTCTATACACAATGGCATGAGAAAGTTAACAATATGGATTGTGTAAGATTTTGTACATCGTCATCCCTCTCACATTCTCTTGCTTTTCATCGGTTTCAATCCCAGCAGATGGCAATACCTGCGTAAGGATGTCCCAATTCATGCCCCCTTTTGGGTTAGCCAGCTAAATTTTTGGCACCCAAATCCATGCTCCCTAATGCCTAACGAGTTGGGACACAGCTTATCTTATTTTTGAGCTTGTTTTTACAGTGGGGAGTGCTACGCTTTACGATAAATACAACTTAAACTTCTCTCACGTTTGGGACTTGTAGCCATGCATTCGCATATACGCTCCCTTTAATCCTTTACAAGGATACAAAAACTATTAAACTAATAAAAATTAAAAATTATTGATAAAATTTGGGGGGGGGGTCATGACCCCTGTGACCCCCCCCCCTAAATCCGCCACTGTATGTACACACTGTGTTATATCTTTTTGCTAGATCATCGAACTCTGTCCATAGAGAAGAAGAAGCTTCATTTGGACTCAATACCATTTCTAAATTTTTGGCAGCATTTTCACTTTCTTTATTACCTTCCATTTTACTCACAATCTTTCTAGGAATACTGTCAATAGTGGCTTCTTTTGATCGAAGTATTGCTTTGAACCTTGGATCAATCATCATTGCTATGGTATTAGGTAGTGAAATTCTATAATCTGGGAAGTGTACCCTAAAAGCCTGTATCAAGTTTCTAACAAATGTCAAACCACCTCCTTTCATACCCTATGAAATGTGATTTTCCAAAACTCTTTGTATGGGCTGGGGTATGGCCACAAAGTTGCTTATCGTACACCATTCACTTTGACTGAAATTTTCTATTTTACTGTTTTCAGCTAACTCTGCTGAAATTGGTCCTTTCTGCTCTAAAAGTCTTGCAAACATATTATATTCACTGTTCCATCTGTGTCTATGTCCTGAATAAGTTTATGTGCTGGCTTGCCCATATTTTTCTGTAAAATACTTAATCTCCCCCTTGCTTGAACACTGTGTTGATAATGGCCAACAATCATTCTCCCTTTTCGACAAAGTTCACTGAATCCAGGTGTTGATTTTTTGGCATCATTTTTTGCTAGTTGCATTGTATGGGCAAGACAAGATATTGGTGTCAGTTTTGTACCAGATACTGCTGCCGTCATGTTTCTTGCATTGTCAGTCACTGTATAAATTGGAATTGAGGACCTTAATTCCATTCCTACACGTTCATACACATCATAATGAGATAATAAAATTTCGTCATCAATGCAATATTATCAGGTAGTCCGCGAATTATGCAACCAGAACAACAATCATGGCAAAATCATGTAGTATGATCTCTCAAGGCATTGCAAAGTCACATATGAGCAAGTTCACCATATTTGGTAGTGTATCTGAGCAAATTTCATTACTCTTTCATGTTGGCAATTTGCCACATGATTGGGACTTCAACAAAAAGTTGTAAATGGTGGAAAATGTGAATTGCGGGGGTGTAAAAGCAAAGTTTTTCTGTATTTGTTGAGAAAGTCTTGCATCTGAAAAAATTATTGGTTTTCGCAGCTCCGATACCGGTACACCAATAACTGAATATCGGCCAGTATTTGTACCGGAATTTATTATCGGCTCAGACTTAGTTTTTGGCTTTTAATAGCATTTAAGTATGTACTTCATTTGAGCTGCCTGATGATAGAAAAATTATATTTCAAAACTATTCACACATTAGGGATAAAACTTTGTAAATTTCATGAAAAATTTGGATTTTTATCTTTTTACAAAAAGATGGACTGTATTCTATTTTGATAATAATACATAATTTGCAGCTCTTCGCCCCTTTTCGCAATTTTAAATGACTTGACCTCAAACTCACAAAGAGTTAGCTGCAATTCGAGTTCTATTCACGCCTTACCCTACCTATTAGGGTTTGTTAAATTATGTTTATTAAGTCATATATACAAAGAGAAATCATCTGGGGTGATTATTCATGGAGAAAAAATTAGCATGGTGTGATTCGCCAATGACGCAGCACTCATAGCAGAGATAGAGAGGGATCTGAATAAGATTCTAATAACTATGGGAAGGACAATGGCCAGATATCACCTGAACATCAATAAGAAGACTTAGAATGGTATGCAGCAGGAGATAAGTCATCAACACAAACTTTAACTTCGTCATCATCAAGGGTCAATAATCCTAGGATTGGTTTGACGCAGCCCTCCACTCGATTCTTCTATCGGCCAACCTCTTCATACCAACGTAGTTCCTCTCTTTCACGTCCTTTACGACCTGCGCCATGTAACTCATATGAGGCCTGCCTCTTCCATTTTTCCCGTTCACTTTTCCCTCGACGATTGTCTTCATCAGGCCATCATGTCTTAAGATATGGCCGATTAGGTTGTCCCGTCTTCTTTTTATAGTTTTCAGCAAACTTCTCTTTTCTCCCACTCTTCTTAGGACTTCTTCATTTGTCACTCGGTCGATCCATTTTATCTTCATCATTCTTTGATAGCGCCATATTTCGAATGCGTCCACCCTTTTCTTCTCCGCTGCTGTCATCGTCCATGCCTCACTGCCGTAAAGGAACATGCTCCAGATATACGTTTTGATGAATTGCTTCCTTACTTCCAAGCTTGTATTTCCAGCTGTTAGTAGATTCTTCTTTTGATAGAATGCCCTCTTTGCCTGGGCTATTCTACTCACTATTTCTTTCTTACTTCGACCATCGTTGGTTACTCTGCTTCCCAGGTAACAGAACTCTTTCACCTCTTCCAGTTTCTGTTTTCCTAGTTTAACGTTGGTTTTGGCCTCTTCTCTTTTGCTGCACACCAATATCTTAGTTTTCTTCTTATTGATCTTCAGCTGATGTCTGGTCATTGTCCTTTCCATGGTTGTTAGCATCTTATTCAGCTCCTTCTCTGTCTCTGCTATGAGAGCTATGTCATCGGCGTATCGTAGCATGCTGATTGTTTCTCCGTGGGTGTTCACTCCAGAACACTTCTCCTTGACTTCATTGATGGCTCTCTCAATGTAAACATTAAAAATTACGGGATACAGTGCACAGCCTTGTCTCACTCCTTTCCTTATTCTTGCTTTTTCACAGCTGGGTCCAGATTTAATCACAGCTACTTGGTTTTTATACAAACTGTGGATAATTCTTCGATCATTGTAGGAAACTCCAATTCCTTTCAGAATATCAAGCATTGAATTCCAATCCACGTTGTCAAAGGCCTTCTCTAAATCAACAACTTTAACTTGGAAAACAAAAACTTGAGGAGGTTCTGTTACCTGGGAAGCCGAGTAACCAACAATGGATGAAGCAAGAGCAAAATAGTAGAATAGCCCAGGCAAAGAGATCTCTCTACCAAAAGGAGAATCTACTAACAGCTGGAAATACAAGGATGGGAGTAAGGAAACTATGCATCAGAAAGTACACCTGGAGCATGTTACTTTATGACAGTGAGGCATGGACAATGATAGCAGCAGAGAAGTCAAGGGTGGAAGCGTTTGAAATGTTGTGCTACGGAAGAAGGTTGAATGGATCACCGAGTGAGTAACAGAGAAGTCCTCTAAGAAGAGTGGGAGTAAAAAGAAGTCTTCTGAAAACCCTAAAAAGAAGAAGGGACAACTTAATCGGCCACATCATGAGACATGATGGCCTGATGAAGACAATTGCAGAGGACAAGTAAATGGGAAGGATGGCAGAGGAAGGCCTAGTATGAGATGTATGAAACAATGGATCAAGGATGTGAAAGAGAAGAAATATGAAAATATGAAGAGATTAGGTGATAGGAGAATTGAGTGGAGAGCTCTGTCAAACCAATCTTAGAATTTTTGACCAATGATGATGATGAAATAATGTTGATTTTTTCAAGGGTATTCTCTTAAATTCAGATTTTTATCCAATTTTGCCATTGGTAGATTTTCAGTGCAAAGATTTTCTAATGTAGCCATCTCTGTTTTGTTGTCCCCTCACTTGGACACAGACAAGTTTTTTCAAGTCTTTCAACACCTTGGATGTAGCATGGAAGATTTAAGAAATCAAGAATTACTCCCAAGTCACAGGAGGGATAGGATTATTTAAGAGAGTGTAACAGTGGGCATAGGGTTTGTGTTTTTATGAAAATGTCATCAGTACCAATTTTGAGGGGTTGATTCGCAGCTGCCAAGTGCAGCACCATTCCAAAACGAAGTTGATGGCAGATTGAAGAGAGTGTGAGTTGGAGGGGCAATCTACCTGCTTGTAAATTTTGCAGTCATCCGCGTACAGCAGAATATTGCACCCAAGAGGGATTATACCGTCCTCAATGTCATCCACAAAGAGTGCAAACAGAAGGGGGCCAAGGACGCTACCCTGTGGTACACCAGATTCAACAGGTAGGTAAGAGGATGAGGTGCCATCAATGAGTACACGTTGGTAATGGGAGCTGAGGAACCTGTTAATGAACGACAGGAAATTTGCGTGATTGTTGTACCGGTGTTGGAGTTAAAGTAAGGCATTGTTAACGGTGAAAAGCTTTCGATAAAAGAAGTCGATATAGCAAGCATCAAGTTGTGAGTTAGATTCGAAAGAGTGGGTGATGTGGTGGTGCAATACTGCGAAGTTAGAGAGACACGACCCGCCGGGAAGGAAGCCATGCTGATGGGGTGAGATGTAGGGGAGGATAAAGTGTAGAAGATGACTATGTATGATACGCTCAAAAATTATGGATAGCATAATATTGATATTGGGCGATAATTCTCAATGATACCTTTGGGGCCAAATTTTAAAATTGGAGTGACATTAGCGTTCTTCCAGAGAGAAATCCCCATTTCTGGTTAATGGAAGCTCAATTTATATTAGATATGGGACATTCTTAACCTCGAATCCCTCGAATCTTGAAAAAGATTCGAGAAACGAATACTCGAATCTTTGAATTCTATCATTCGAATCTTTCGAATCTTTAGAATTCTAAAATATAAATAAACACCGAACTCTTTATGTCATAAAAACGTCCAATACAAATACAGTTAAACCTTGCTTTTACGGCCCCGCAATTTGTTTTCCCGCCATTTACGACTTTTCCTTCAAGTCCTAATAATTTTCATGTATCTGCAATCTTCCCTTTATTTACGCTAGCAAGTTTTTGAATGGTTCGCCATTTCGGTTTACGGGACGATTTTGCTGTGATTGTCGTCCTGGTTGCATAACTGGTGGATGGACTCAACGCTTTGTGAAAGACAAAGTAAAAACTCATGCAGTAAGTTACCACTATGAAAGAGAAATAAAATGTTATCAGTGTTCCACCAGTTACCATGACCTCGGTCATCTGTGGAATTGTAATGCCGCGAGAAATAACAGTAGACGTATCTCATTTTTGTCGCGATTGTTTTCCGGGTTGCATAACTCGTGGATCGGCTGATGCTATCGCATAGGTGATGAAATTTTTTATTTATTTCAGTAGTCTATACTTTTCAGCTGTTGCGGCCTTTTCTTCCTTTTTTGGTTAGATATTAATACAGATTTTAAAAAATCCTCCAACGAAACTTCATCCTCATACATTCTGCGAACAAACCCATAAAATCATCTCCTATATCTCTACCTCGATTCTTAAGTAGCTTTGATAGGATATCATTATAGTCTCCCACACCTTCTTTTCTCATAATGTTTAAACTCCTGATCCCAGTCCATCCTTATCTACGTCCTTCTCCTCTTCTATTCCCAAGTTCCCTTGCCTATTGTTAGTGCCATGCAGTTCTTGTCACGTATTCATTACCCCTGTGCTGGATCTCGTGTAAGTTCCATCAGCAGCTCTCCTGACTTAACATGAATGCACAGTATCTTATTCCACTTCTTGATGCTGAATATCCATCTAACCTTTGAGTGCCTATTTCTCTCTCCTAGAAACCTCTCAACCTATTTACATTGACCTTTTTGCCACTTTTCTCTCACTCTCTTCATACCCCTCCTAAGCCTATTGCTTGTTTCCTTAAATTTTATTTCGCCTTGTTGTGTTTAAATCTTTCTATTTCCATCATTCCTCAACTTCCTCCATAATTTGTGCCAACACCCAATGTGTCTTGACCACTCTGGTGTCAACAACACCATTTCCTCCCCACCCTCTCCATCCTTTCTCAACTGCTTGCTGTTCTGCATCATCCCTCATACACCTGTAAACTAATTCCTGATATTCTCTCCGATTTACAACTACAATTTTTTCACACTGTTCCTAATCTTGGCCCAACCATATATAATCTAGTTAATATATTTCCCTGTGTCTCCCTGCATACAATGCAATACAATGTTTAACACACGAGGAATTTTCTCCTGCAAGCAGCTCGCCTAGTGCTGTGAATGAGTCGTGAAGACTTTTCAATATTGGAAAAAAGTATTGTTTTTAAGCATGCAATTCAGTATCGCTATGCCTCCTAGAACTTTTACATGCTTTAATTTCATGCAAAAAATGTTGTGTACCATGTTTATTACTTATCTATGTTAGCTCTTCTAATCTTATTTGTATTATTGTATTAAAGAGTTGTATTTTTGAAAACTCTTCTTTAATTTGTTTTTCATTGAATGCAGCTGTTAAAAGTCTTTTCTTTTCTGTTATTATCGACTTAATATGTAGGATTCAAGAGATTTCAGATTCGGATTTGGATTTGAGAAAATTTAGGATTTGTCCCACCTCTAATTTATATCACCTCTGCGATTATTTCTTTTTAGGCACCCTTCTGGAGTTCTTAGTGGTCTCCCAAAAATGTGGCTGAAAGATGTATTGAGTGCAATTACCAAAGAGCAGAAATCAAGTAAATTATGTGCTACAAGGAGAAGTGCTGGAGTACCTTTCATTGTACAGGCAAGTATTTGTTGTCATGGAGTATTAGTTGAAGACTTTTTCCTTTTTATTTGTTAGAATTAGCCTCAGTATGATGCAAATTGGCAGTTTGACATTATAACTTAAAACCCATAAGGTCTATGGCCAAGGGAAGTTAGCACAGCCAAAAACAAGGCAGGTCTTCAACTTAGAGTTACTTTACAGTGTACATGTATTCAATAAGAAGCAAAACATAGTACATACATTGTACCAGTGGTGACGAATGACAGAGAGGAAGCTGGTGGTAGGAAGGTATGAGGAATACCTGAGCAGCCATTAGAATCAGCTGATTTGGCCCCTGACATATTCTGTTGCTGCTGGATTCGGACTACTTACTGTAGATGTCAGGATCTTCATTCCCTCTTTAACAGGAGTGACTCTTGTCCAGCATGTGAATAGGTATCAAGCAAAATGGGCGTGGTTTATAATAAAATTCATGGCTCTGGCAGTTAGTGATAGAGGCAGTTGTGACAGAGGCGGCAGAAGTACACCCAAAGTGGTATATATTGGAATAGAAAAATTACTCTTATACAATGAAATTAGAAGGTTATAGAGAAAGAATGTCCAACTGAAGGTATCCTGATGTGAGTTTTTGACATTGGGCATCCTTTCCCCATCCTTACTACTTTCCCTGTGAGTGTGGTGGGTCACTGGCGAAAGAGATTCCTCGTAAACCCTGATTGTGTGTGTATGAATGTGATTCACGAGGGTGACTGTACTTTGTGAGTGTACAAACCCGAGTGCATGATTGAGGAAAAGTCCCTAAACCCTACATGTATGTGTGCGTGTGAATGAGAATCACGAGGGTGACTGTGTATCATATGCAAACCCATGTGAATGAGTCCTTGAAATCTATTATCAATTTTATTTATTTACTCTAGTAATTTACTATCCCCCATTTTTATTATTTTTTCTTGCCTGTATGACAGGTCACTGGCATTGGAGGAATCCTCGTAAACCCTGCTTGTGTGAGTGATTGAACTCACGAAGGTGACTGTATTTTGTATACAAACCTGAGTGAGTGAGTGATTGTGTGAGTCACTGTTCGTTTTTATTTTTACCCTGATTCCCTTAATTTTGAGTGTGACGGTTGTTTGTAACATGTTAGTGAGTGTGAGAATGTATCATTTACTGCCACTTAAGTTTCTCCATATGCTTGATTTTGTGCGTGTGATTGAGAGTTCCCTTACTTAGGGCCGGTTGCACCATGTCGGGTTGCACCTCCGGTTAGGGTTACGGTCAATGTTAAACACTAAAATCTGTTGCACCACCCCTAGTTATGCAGTGACCTCCGGCTACCGCGGGAGTAACCATAGCCACCAGATTTTCCATCGACTACTGTTGTAGCTGCCGGTCAGTTGCATTGCATCTTGGGAACCAATTCATTGTGGGTATGAAATATGTAAACAAACAAGATGGATTTTGTTAATTATTTACGTTTCGACCTGAATTGGAGGATTCCGATGAAGAATTACTTCCATATTTTATGTATATAGTTAATAACCCTAGAAATGTGTGGCAAAGAACTGCAGCGTTTTTCGAAAGAAGAACAGCAGTTCATGAGAAACACTTGTCCAGGGGACAAAAATTCTTTCCAAAAACGGGTGAGCAAGATGAGGTCAAATATAGAACAAAGAACAAAAGTATGAGAATCTAACTAATCAAACACTGTATTTCAACAACAAAAGACAAAGTACAAACCAACAAAATTGAAATACTTTTGACAATACAGGGAAATGCTAATAACTTGCACCAACAGTCCATGGCCCTAAGGAGACTCGAGAATCACCAAGTCTCCGCTGACGTAGCCAAGAAGTGAACTCGTTGCCGTCTCGACTCGAACAGAGGGCGTGAGAGGGGAGGTATTCTCTGGGGTAAGGAGGGGGTATTTTCAGCAAGGTCAAAGTGGTATGGGGTTTAACGTGGAATTCGACAGGTGCAATTTGAGGGGAGTGAAAGTGGCATGATGTGAAGAGAGCGAGGTGGAAGCTTGGGAGAAGATTGGGTCATCAGGAACTCTTTTTTGACTCCAGCAGGGGAACACCAAATAACAGCCTGTATGATGGCCTAACTTCTGGTCTTTTTCCGCGCTCTGGGGGCTATATAAGTGAGAGCGGATCTGGAGAGGAGACGGCGCGGTATGATGGCTCGGTATGACAACGTGGTATGGCAACGCGGTTTGGCAGTACGCTTTGTCGGAACGCTGCAGTCCGGAATCGATGCATTTTGGAATCATAGGCATTGTTGGCATCATTGGCTCTGCCTGTCGTTAGCTATGCCTGTCGTGCAAGTCCTTCGGCTAAGTCTGGAGGGTAATTAGTCCGCCGAGGGGTTATGTCCAACGAGGGGAGAGGGGGGGGGGGTACCAAAAAAATGCCACAGAACGATCCATTTCCATCTTTGGAATTATGAGGAATTTTTCATGCGATTTCGTGTGCAGAAACAACCTGCGATAGTGTTTTTGGACATGAGTGAAGAGAAAATGACGAACTTTACAAATTGCTAAGTTGCAAAATTTACAATTATGCGATGATGTATTTACGAGCTGTTCTTTAAATATTTTGGTCTGCATAACTCTCTTAGCACAAATCAGCATGGCTTTAGGTAAGTTTACATTGCCGGTTGATCACTCTAGGGTTAATAGCTTGATCCAAACCAGAGGCTAGACCTGCAGGGAAAGCAGATTTGAAGGTAGTTGAGTTTATTTGATGAGGGCATTTCGATTTGAGAGCCATGTAACTTTTTGCTGTAATGTTCAAGATAAATATATTTTAAGCATACATTTTAGTGGATATTTCGTTTTTAGCCATGGCTTTGGTCAGTGGTGTGGTAGCCCAGTTGGGCTTCTGACCAGAGGTCATTTTTAATGCGGGAGAGACTGTTAGGCATGTTCAGTAAAACCCAAGGTGTGTAATTTTATGGGTTTCAGACCAAAGGTGGGAAGGGACTGACCTTTCTGTCATGATGTATTTATTCCCCATGCAATTGGGCTTGATTCCATGACTCCTCCTCTTCCTAGACCCTCACCAACTGGACCAACCTCAGCGTTGATTTGGTCATCTTAAGTGATTCTCAGAGGTATCTTTTCACAATTTTCTTTTATATTTAATCTTTGAGAAGTGATACCACCTCTTAGTGATAAAATGGAGGTCATTCATCATTTAACTTGGCTTTTACTCATTAGTTGTTATAGCTGCAGGTAGTAATTTTTTTTTTTTTTGTGTTTCAAGTGATTGATGAAAACTTTGAATGAAATTGGCAACGTTAATTTGTGTGGGCATTGAGCTTGTGAAATGAGGACTGATGGCCTGTTTTTTTCTTCTATATCAGCCACTATTGCAAACACTTTTATGTATCACTCTCTCTTGTTGCGTTGCCCTGGCTCTTGTAAATCAATGTTTTTTTTATAAAACTGGAAATACTAATTGAATTCCTATATTTTATCCTCATTAGGCATTGGTAACTACTGAAATTGATGTGAGACAACCTACTGCCTTGAAAGAATCAATGGACATTCTCTTTGGTGTGTTGGAGAAGACACGGGGTGGAAATGAGGCATCATGTGAAGAAGTAACTGAAATTGAGTCATGCACCCATGCAATGAACGTATTGAGGGCTCTGTTTCGTCACACCTTATTAGGAGAGTTTGTCACACCGTACGTGGCTCGTGGAATTATGGCTGCCATCAACGGCTTTAAAGGGCATACATGGGCTGTATGTTTACATTTTTGACAGTAATAAGATTTTTTGCTACTGCAGAGTGGTGAAAGAATAAGAATTTAATGGAAAACTTATTATGTCTTTCAGGAACGAAACTCAGCCACATTATTATTTGGTGCCTTAATTATTAGAATATTTGGTGTGAAACATTCACGTGAAGATACACACAGGAAAAACAGAATGACTGGCCGTGTATTCTTTGAACGCTTCCCACTTTTATATGATTTCATTCTTGAAGAGTTAAAGGTGGCCTCAGTTGATACTGATACTGAGGATAGTCTACATGATGAGCGTTCTGCACCATGCAATCACCCTAGTCTTTTTCCCTTGCTTGTCTTAATGTCTCGTCTTTATCCATCTTCTTTGGAAGGAACTGACTCCAATATGCAGGTATGTTTTTACTAGAATTTGAGATTAAAATTCTGGTTTTGAAGAAAAATTTGCTTGAAACCAAAAGAATTGCAAAGCCACAGTTCATGATTACAATTTTAAATCAAAACACGTTTTCACCAATAATAAAGAAAATCATATGAATTGGAACTTTAAAATATAGTTTAAATTATCTACTATGATTTAAGTAATATTTTAAGGTTAAATTTCTAATTTATGTTTTAATTCTTGATAAACCTCTATTGTTCACTCGGTTCAGAGATCTGGCATTCAGTTAGACCTCTATTTAATGCTGCCACCAAACTGAAAGTGAACAGTTTTTCATGTGTATGTATATGACCATTAACTTTGTATTTCAATGTTTCTGAATTGCTCTTACAAGGGGAGACTACGAACCTTGCTACGCCTTTTTGAATGACATATTTTTTATGATGTTCAGAATGCCAAAGGCTGCTAGGAACATGTCGTAGTTTGGTTGAATAGGCTTTAGTTTGGCTGTAATAAATTAATTAAAATTCATTTTTATCAGCGCGCTAAGCATAAGGTCGAGGCAACGCGAGTTTGTCAACGAGCCAAATTGGTCTAGTGGTTATGATCATCGGCTCTCGTGCAGCAAGTCGCAGGTTTGAGTCATACTGCCGGAAATTTTTTTTCGTCTCGATTTCATTCATTTTCATTTTTTCTATTATTTCCTATTGCAGCAGGTGTCACCGGGCGAAGGAACATTTTTTAACCCTTATCTTCGACATATTTTCTTGACGTCTTATCCCGAATGCGGAAGCACGACATAGTAGCAACCCAGGGGTTTGCTCACTAATTTACGTGTCCATTGATTATAGTGATCAACTTCCTAATCACCATGGAACACAACGATTTCATATGGGTGCATTCATATTAATGCTTGCGGTCTTAAGGCAGTGAACACCAGCATGCGTAAATTAGATGAAGAAGAACGCGTAAAGAATAATAATTACCTTATTATCAACCGCTCTCATTATAATATAACCGAAAAAGAAATAAAATTACTTGGTATGTAAGTAGTAAAATAAATATAAATCTTATATATATTATCCACTGGATGTGCTTGCTTTATCCATAGTTCACGAATTAAGGTACACTTTACTGTTGATTATCTAGGAGGGCAGGAAATTAACACCAGGTCGAGGTTCGTTAGTGTAAGTCACTAGGACACCTTTTCACTTCCGAAAAAAACACTATGCTAACTAGAAAAAAAAACTGCTTGTCTATGCACGTTGCCATAAAAAATAGAAACAGTGTTTTTTGGAGCGCATGCGTAGCCGAAGTGAGTCCAAACGGAGGAAAGACAATGAAATTCCAGGGTTTCAGGGATTAGGAGAAGGCGGAGACGGTGGAGGGTTTTAAAACAGCTAACTCTTAGGAAAACCCCAACATCCAAAGCTTGGGACAAAGTGGGCAACGGTCCTTGGGTCCCTTGGTGAATGGTGGAAAGTGGCGGAGGGTGGCAGCCGCGGGGGTTGGTGACTAACGGAACTTCGTCCTCGTTGAAGGTAGAGTTTCTATCATGGTACTATCCATGGTTTCTATGATCACTACTTCAGTCACTACTTTCAGTAGAGCATGTATTTCCTTAATATAAAGAAGAGGAAATTTTCAAATTTTGTTTCTTTTCCATATGTTCAAATGACACACAACATCGCTGGAATATTCCCAAATAAATGTCATTTTTATTCCTTCAGACACTGGCGTGTGATAACTTTTTTTTGGATAATATATATAAGATTTATATTTATTTTACTACTTACATACCAAGTAATTTTATTTCTTTTTCGGTTATATTATAAAAAGAGCGGTTGATAATAAGGTAATTATTATTCTTTACGCGTTCTTCTTCATCTAATTTACGCATGCTGGTCTTCACTGCCTTAAGACCGCAAGCATTAATGTGAATGCACCCATATGAAATCGTTGACACCCTTCCTAGATTTAATATTTATCCAATTTGGCTTCCCTTTCCATTACCAAGGGTAATCAGCGCTGCAGTAATGAGTCCTTAGGTTTGAAAAGTGCTTCCATTACTTTCACCATCTGTCAGGTGTGTGAGTGACCAATTGAGAAGGTGGTTCTCCTGAACATTATTTGTTTTCCAGCAATAATCTCATGGCATCACTAGCTGTCCTCGCAACCTGAAGTTTTACGGCACACTGGTGGGGGACCATTGCTCTAGGGCATGTTGTTAGATCGTAGGTTTCCGAAGTTCTGACACGCAAAAAAATCAATTCGCAAGGATTTTAGATAGGGGTTTCCAGAAAGGCTCTTGCCCGGGATTTGAACCCGGAACCCTCCGGTCAGTAGCTCAGTGTTCTACCCACTAGGCCACCATGACCCACCCACAACAAGTAAACGTAGCTGGAAAAAAAATCACGGCAGCAGCCATTGGGATTGTGTTTCGATCTTCCCAATGGCTATAGGCATTCAATGAAAAGGCTACATATTCCCCCAAGCAAATGGCCCCTTACAAAGTAAGAGAGTCGAGAGCAACTCAGTGTTGCCACCCACCTACCGGAACGATCCTGATATGCAGCACTGGGTTGCAGTTAACAGTGCAGTTAAGCACTTCACCAAAAAAAATTTGTAATATCTGTTTGTTTCACTTCTTTTCAAATTCTTTTGAAATGATATTTTTTATCTTATGAAATAATGATAGAATCTTACTTCTGCACTTCCATATTTCAAAAATCTTTCCATCACACCCAAAGTGTCCTGTACCTCAATTTTTTTGGCACTGACATTAATTCCTTGCCATTACCCTCTTCTTCTTTTTCCATATGAGAGTATACTGGTGACTTCCCTCCAAATTTTTTCCTCCAATTGTCCCGTCATTTCCCCCTCATGTGGGCAAGGCATTATCAACATTCATAAAGTAATCAAACGATGGTTGAACATTAATTATTTTATTTATTTCATGCCACTTTGTCGGCTCATCCTCATACACAATGTATTCCTTACTGCTATCCCCCATAAATTCAGAGTTTTTAAAACATTTCCCAATATCCTCCAACTTAAAACAAGTCCTTGAAAGCCAGAACCTGTGCATGACCTTCATTATATTGTACGTACACTTCTTTACGTCATTTTCTCATTAGCTGTTCACAACATAGTATATGCTGACAGTTGCTGTCTGTAATTTTTCTTCACGATGGAAATTATTTCTTGATCAAGGGGTTGCAATTTACTGGTGGTATTTGGAGCAAAATACACTATTTTGACATTTCATAGCACAATCCCCTCAATTTTATGTGCTGTACACTGGTCAATAAAGAGGATTATTTTCTGGTTGCTAACTCCAATCTTTTGAGTCCTGCATGCCAAACCACTTGCAGAGTAAAGATGGTGTCATCCATGAGTTTTTTGAATTTTTTTATAAGCAAGGAAGTTTCTTAATATTTTTAAAGCATAGGCTCTTTATATTTCCCAATGAAAAGTGGCTCCAATTTATCTGAGACATCAAAATTGGCACAGATAAGCACTGTACGTTTTTTTTGTTGCTTTTTTCCCTCCATGGTATGATTGGTCTCTATCTGTCAGAGTTCTGTCAGGAAGCAAGTTATAAAAAAATCCTGCCTCATCAGCATTAACCCATTGGCTTAGAGAGACAGCAATTCGCCGGCTGGCAGAACTTGGCCTTCCGTTAGAGAGCTGGCAAATTAATTAATTCCCTTAATTTCTTTATTTATTATACAGTCAAGGCCATTTATAACGAAGTTGAGGGGGCCAAATATTTACTTCGTAATAACCAAACTGTGAAATGTGGACCAGTTTTGCCTAGCCTCTCTTTGATGGGGAATAGCCTTTAATTCGTTATAGCTGAGACTTTGTTATAAACGGGTTTGTTATAAGTGGGCTTGACTGTATTCTTTTTATCATTCACAGATTTTTCACCTTTAGTGTCATTCACGAATAATTAATATTCTCTTAATGCAAAAAAAATACATGATAAGGACTGTAAAATGTTTTTAAATTGCATAAAAATAATTACAAAATATGATTTTAATAAAGAAATTGTGTAATAAGTGGCAAAAAAGGAGTAAAAAATACTAAGCCAATGGGTTAAAAATGTCTTGTGGTTTGTACTCTATGATAATCATCTGCAAAGTTTTTTTCCACTCTTCTACCACTGTGTCACTTACAGAAGATTCTTCCACTTACATATTCAAAGCTTTGATTCCACCATACTTAATACTTTCGCAGCCATCCATTTGATGCTTGAAAAATTTCAATTCCCATTTTCATTGCTACTTCCCTTGCCTTTTGCTGTAGAATAGGTCCAGACATGGGAATATTTCTGGCTCTACATTCCATCAACCAGTCAAATATGTGCTTGACTAACTGTTCACTTTTCACCACCTGGGATTTTTTATTTATGTATCCTCGATGTACCACTTCTCCAATTTCTTACATATTTTTAATGGAACGTCAGGGTGGATGATGGTAATTTAAAGGTCTCAGCAACATTATTTTTTGTTTCCCCGCATCGATGGCTTGGAAAAATGCTAATTCAGTTTCAGTGTAGTTTAGAGGTTTCCGTGTATTTTTTTATTTATTTTATTTTTAGTGTTCAGTCTTTTATTTTGCAGAAATAATTTCTTCACTATGAATAGTAATTTATGAGGTTTATTCCATCAAGTAATGCAGGCTCTTGAGTGCTGTGAAATGACCTTATCTCCCAGTTTCTAAACTAAATTAACCCCATCTTTTAGTTCCCCCTTAGTGTTGATTGTTTAGGTTTACTGGGAGATAAGTTCTTGAATGTGATAGAAGTAATTGATACTTTTCATCTGGACAGTTGGAGATATAATGAACAGTCTGTAATGATGAAACTAGCTTTACTCTATGAGTTCTAACTTCCCTGAATCCGAATTGGGAATATGTTGTCTGTCTCTATGATTTCATTATACATAATAAAGGATGTTAGTGATGTGGTGCCATCCTGTCATGACTTAACTATAGGAGTGCATTGTGTCTTTGAGAGCTGTATAAAAATTATCTAATTAGGTTCACATTTTTCTTATATATTTTAAACTTGCAAGATTATTCCACATTTATGGCGTGATTATGATTTTTTCATAAGGGAAATGGATGACAGTAATGTATGATGTTTAATATGAAGTTTATGAGTGGCACAAAAGAGCAAGCTGCAATCGTCCTTTGTATAGTGAAGTATTCACTTTTTGCAAACTCTCCCCTAACCATTTAAATGCAATCATCCGGTTGATTATTTCCAAATTCTGCTGTAAAAACATTCTGATCATTGTTTTCTCTGCCAATAGTAAGTTAGCTTGAATAGTATTTGTTTCTTTTTAAGCTTTCAGCATTTGTATCACCTCTGAAGTCTTGCTTAAAAAGCAAGATTTATAAAATACGTGAGCTTGCAGCTAGAGCCATGATGCCATTGGTCACTTCTAATGTCTACATCAGCCATTTGGATGAAGCCTTTTTTGAGGCATTGAGTGTGGAGGATCAGCAGAACTATCTTCATGGACTGCTTTTAGAGGTATGCTTGCTAGCAGCTTTGGTATACACTTCTAATTGTCTATTGCTCTTAAATATATCTAATCTTATGTTCTAATTTCCACCTGCTCCATTGTGCTCACTCCTTTAATGAATAACATTTTCTTGCTGTTTTCTGAGAACGTCCTAATTAACATTTTTGTGCTTCTACTTTTGTGCTTATGTAGAGCAATAATCTCAGACTATCCAGTTGATATCCAATATTTTCTCACAACAATTTGAAGATTTATCAGTTAAAATTACAGGCCATTGCCTCATAGAAGTACATTATCCCAAGTAGAAAGTGAGTAAACTTAAATTTTAAACTTACCCTCATGTTATACCTATTTGGCATATAGAGTCTGCATTTGCTCACAGTAAAAAAAAATGTTTTAGAATATGATTGGTGCACTCTAAATAAGTTCTGTCTCTTTTATTGTGAACTTGGGTTATTGTGAACTTGGGTTATTGTGAACTTGGGTAATTAGAACTGCAGTGCATTGATTTAGTTGATATTTTGATGTTATAACTTTATTTTATAGTTTACTAGTGGTAATTTGTCAATTTTCATTATATTCTTCCTGAATTTACAGATTTCAATGCTGTTGATGGAGATACCATATCCTCAAAAGGAGACTGGGGAAAGTTTGACCAAAAAAGTAGATCCTTGGATCAATGCCTCCATAAAAATTTTAACTCAAGGCCCAAAATTCAGCTTCATTGTCAAAGAAGCCTATGTCAGAGTACTCCGCCATCTTCTGTTCATCTCATCTGCAAGCTCTTCTTTTCCCAAAACCCTATGGACCAGAGTATATATGGTCTTGGAAAACTGTGTACAAGAATTAAGCAATTCATCAGATGTTTCAAGCAGTCTTCTAATTTTAGGGGGAACCACATGGATTCAGAGAGCTACTCAAGTTTTGCTGGAAACGGCAGTCATTACTGGTAATCCTTCTGAGGTAACTGATAAAAATGCCATCTTTCATCCTAACTACTTTTGGTACCATTATATTGTTCTCTTTTTTATTATTTTTATGTATTGTTATACTTTTTTTATAATTTTATTATTTTTATATATTGTTATACTGCAGGGAATCAAATGCAACTGTGGTGTAACTTAGTGGTAATATAATTGAATTAGATTGAGTCCTTACGAAGAAGGCTTTGGAAAGGCTACTAGGATGTCATAATGTGAAATCCTTGCTCAGCAGCAAAAGAAAGGGCTGCTTAAAAGAAGAGAAAGAAGCAAATTGAAACAGCAACAGGACTGATGGTTGTAGAGAGATTGTAATTAATAGTGGAGGGGATGAAAGCCAACAGAGGATCACTTTAGTTATGAATAGAAAATTAAGTAGAAGCCTAGAGTGTAGGTCATCTATGTAGAAACAAATAATGCTCGTAAAAATTAAGGTTGACCCAACAAATTTAATTGTCATTTAAGTTTACATGACAACTTCTAGAAATAGTAAGGAAGAAATAGACTGCCTATGTGAACAGCAGAATTAAATGGTAAGTGAATTGCCTGGAGGTAAGCACTTGATTTTTGGATGTGCACCTTATTGGAAGGTTAAAGAATTGTCTTGAGGTGAATAGAAAAAAGTGACCTGAATAGTAAGAGTAGAGGTAGGGAATGTGTGCAATCAGCAGAAATTCAGGCAAGGTGGAAAGAATATGTTGAAGAGCTTTATGGAAATTGCATTAAGAATAATGACTTAAATGGACAGAATGAAAGTGGCACTGATAAAGTAAGGCTTCCTCTTGTATTTAAGATTGGAGGAACCAAAGCCATGCAGAGTAGCATACTATAGGAAGATCCTTACATAGCTAGTAAAATAAATTTGAGTGGTGGGCAATGTCTGATGCTGTACTTAGGAAAGGGAAGGAAAGTCACCATGGATAACTTATTCATATCCCTGTCATTACCAAAAAAGTTCAAAACTAGAAGCATCATCATTGTGGGAGCTCTAAATAGGATGAGAAGAGAAATACTTTCTGCAGTTCAGAAAGCAAAGGGCCCTTTGCACAGCACAGTAATCTACAAAAGCATGGGTTTCACCCTCACCTAATATCAGGGAAAGACATCTAAGAATGATCTCCTTCTGCATATCTTGCATTCTAGTATACGTATATGGCCAGATCTCTAGTCAGTTTTATGTACTAGAAAACTGACTAAAAGAAACTGGAGATGGTTAGTTTTTGCAATGAAACTTATTGTGGTGTTGACAGAGTAGATTAAATGTGTCAAAACTACAGTATCCAATTGATGACCTGACAATGACTGGTGCATGAGTTATACTATTTGTTAGACTTGGCCATGATAAATACATATGCCTTCTACAAAACTCTGTATCAGACCAAAGTATCCAGATGCTTTTTTATCCTTTGAGTTGTTGAGCAAGTAGTCCTTCCATATGCTCTGTGTGCTTTGAGTAGGACAGTTGCCAAGGTAGCAGGCAAAAGCATCCCATCTCACAACATTGAAACAGCACTAGAGATGGGCAAATTGGCAAATTACCAACACCCCTGAAAATTACCGTTTATTACAGTAATTTTCAGAAAATTTCTTCCTCACGAGCAAACCATTGGAATGGGTAATATTATAAATTAAGAAGCTAAAACGATTTTGTTTACATTGTGTCCATGATTAATTCCAATTAATTCAGAGTAAAATAACAAATGCACATTGCGCTGAGGTATGTCTTTGGAACGAAAATTTCTCATAGTGTGACAAAAGAGAGGCAAATTGCGTGTTGCTGCCAACTTCGTTTTAATTTTTTTAATGAGTTATAATATATAAACGTCGTGATATGTTTGATATAAGCATCGGCATTTATATATCAATGCTATTTGATTTCGTTTTGAGACCTCTGATAAGGATTTGCAGCTCAAAACTTAAAATTACCGGAAAATTACAGTAATATTCGAAAATTACCGTAATTTACCATGGTAATTTACCTCAATTGAAAATTACGGTAATTTACCCATCTCTAAACAGCACACAAATGATGTTTTGTGGTTCTCTGTAAAAATAAAAGAAAAAATGTGTGAAATACAACAAGTAAGTACATGTGTAGACAGTGTGAAAGCCAAATGATATTTGTCAAAAAAGTAAACATGAATAAATAATACTAATCACGAGAAACACTCATGTACTCTCAAGTTCACTTCAGCATTAGAAATGTATACACGCCACTGATATATCATTATATCATGTAGAGATGCAATCCCCTCTTAAGCACTTCATGTGCAAATACATTCATCTATTGTATCTCTTTGTTGATTTACAGCAAAATTGAGTGATTAAAATAATAACAATATGTAGGATGAGAAGTAAAAACTTTAGCATTCCACAGGGTAAAGAGATTTATTACGACATGTTTCACTTCACTGAAGCATCATCAGGTACATGTACAAGGAAAAAGATGAGACACATGAATATATAGGGGTCGAAAGGGAAGGGGGGAGGGTAAGGATCGGGTGGAGAGGGGGAGAGGGGGGCGGGGAAAGGAGGGTAGGGATCAGGGGGGCGAGGGAGCTAAGACGGTGCTAAGGTTTGTCCCTACAGTGGGTGGGAGCGGTAGGTGGGTGGTGGTGGCCGTAGGAGTGAGGGCGGAAAGGGTGAGGTGGGATTGCCTGAGGGTTGAACACCCTCAGGCACCCCCACTCCCTGTGATGTTCAACCCTCAGGCAATCCCACCTCACCCTTTCCGCCCTCACTCCTACGGCCACCACCACCCACCTACCGCCGACCGCTCCCACCCACTGTAGGGACAAACCTTAGCACCGTCTTAGCTCCCTCGCCCCCCTGATCCCTACCCTCCTTTCCCCGCCCCCCTCTCCCCCTCTCCACCCGATCCTTACCCTCCCCCCTTCCCTTTGGACCCCTATATATTCATGTGTCTCATCTTTTTCCTTGTACATGTACCTGATGATGCTTCAGTGAAGTGAAACATGTCGTAATAAATCTCTTTACCCTGTGGAATGCTAAAGTTTTTACTTCTCATCCTATATTATGGAATTCCACAAAGTCTTGGCCTCTACCATCCACTGTAATAACAATGTGATTATAATTCGTCATGTTTTCAAGTGTATATTGCATATCACGGTTGAAATCATGCTTCAACATTACAAAAGTTTTGATTGGGTTAAAAAGTGTAAAATGTCAGAAAATCTGGGCTGATGGGCAACTTTTAAGAAATAAAAAAATAAGCCATCAATTGATGGTTGGCTGCCTTTGGTGGGGAGCACTCTTCCCCAGTCTTTGTAGTGTTAACTCATACAAAAATGGCATAATCGCAATGGTTTAAGTGCCTATATTTCCTAGAATTTTCATTTTCTATTTTCCTAAGTAACATATGTAAATATGTGTTTATGCTTTATTTTTCTTTGGTTTTAGTGTATATGGCAATCTATGTTAGTGTATATGTTAATTTATGTTACTCTATAGACTTAATTCCTTGTCCCCACTTTTGTAGATCATTGGTGAATGAATTTTCATGCAATTTGCCATTTGAATGTTTTATTAATCATTTTATCCATATAAATAATACTACTGTGCACCATTTAAGATTGTGATTCCTGCAATTGGTACATACATGTATCTGATGTGCTAAACGTAATGTCTCTACCATACCCATTTCATGTGTAAAATTTTTTTCACCAGTGGATAAGATTATGCCTTACATTTCCTGTCTTGTCACGGAAATGAGGAATTACCACACCAGTAGAATCTATATTACCACCTTGCAGCTGATGTTTTTTTTTCATGAATAAGTAGGGAACCAAACTCTTCTCAAATTGATTCTCCTCTAATTATAATAAAATTTTTTTGTATTTTTCAAATCAAACATTGTTTTTAATCTTCATTCCAGATGCTGGTGAAGGTTCTTTGTTCTCTCTTAGCCAGTACTTGTCATGCAGAATGTGTTACTGTGGCTTTGAGCTTTATAAGTTTTGTCTTCGGAGAGGAAGGATGTGAATGCAATGAAGAAGAAGACAGTCTGCCTTTGTTTGGGTGGCCTAGGACAATCAATTGGCAAGCTAAAGTACAAACCCACCGAGATCATTTTATTGTGGACCACAGTTTAGTATCTGCTGCAGTGAATGTTTTACTTCACAACTCCGATTCTGGTGTAATGCAAAAAGCTCTTAAAGTTGTTGGCCATCTTGCCGTATCTTCATTGAGTATTGAGTGGCATGAGCCCAGTTCAAATTCAGATATGAGTGAAGTAAACCCTTTCTCATACTTGGTGCACCTCTGCAACTCACAGCCTGAAAACGTGGGGCGTGCAGCTTTTTTTTGTCTTTCAGCATTGGTCCATGAAGTACTCAGCAGTGACCAACAGGTGAGCCCGTACCATACAGTAATGTTATCGTACCGTACCGTATGTATGTATGTACCGTCCCATATGTATGTACCGTACCGTAATGTCATCATTATTTCACCCAATTTTTGTAAAGTTTAGAGATCATGATTAGTGTTATTGCTTCTCCATTTCTTATTCATCAGGTTCATATCATTTTGAATAATTGGAATTTCTTCAGCGTTTGCCAATCTAAGAAGGCTAAAATAGAAAGAAAAAAGTATTAGATAGTGTTGATAAATTTACACCAAAGCATCATAATAAATGGAATTTCATAGTGGAGAAACTGAAATTCAAGAATTTTTCTCCATGCTTCCTAAGTATTTGTTTTATTCTTCCCCACGAAGTCATGAGAACGAAGAGAACTGCCATTTTATCTTGACTATAAGATGGGAATAACTCAGATTATGAGACATGACTTATTTGAAAGGATTTATTGATGCTTAAGAGTGTAGGATCAGCATTATAATTATCCTCTCATATGCTGTAACTTTTTTAAATGAAGGATTATGCACCTCATCCACTTTCCTGTATTATACTTGTTAAAACCTTGTCTCCTAGAATAGAGAAAATTTACTTAGATTTCTACCAACAATGAGCTTGATGGAGCAGTTGAGAATTCTGCAGATTGAAAGCAGAAATACAGCTCTATTTTCTAGTGCAAAATAACAAGTGAAATTGTGGTAGGGGCAGATGACATAGAGGTTACTAAATGACAACACATTGGTGACATGTACTATACAAACGTTTTTACATGGTAAGGTGCTGTTATGCATGGCTCACTTATTGGGTGTGGCACACCCCTGTCCACCACCACCCACATTTATGACTAATAACGCAGAAAACACGTGTTAATGACCAATCTTTGCTTGTGAAAATTGGCTATATCAGTTAAATTACCTTTTCGAATCTCTGGGCAGTTTTTGGGATCCTTGACTAAAAGTTGCCAAAATTAAATTTTATTAAGATGAAATGAATGAAATTAGGTTATTTTTTCCCATCAGGAAGTCATTTAAAAGACCAAATCATTAAACCTTTGCAAATCTTGTTAATACTTTGTTTCTCATTCCTTAAAAGCTATATATATCTCATTTTTTAACATATTAAGGTTTAATATTTTTACCTTCATTGTTTTACTTTAAATTCATTAACACACTCAATGCTGGCCTATTTCATGAAAACTTATTTATGTGTCAAAGTTTTTTTTTCTTTTATATGAATAAATACATTATTATAAATGCTTTAAACATAAAATTTTTGCAATATAATAATAATTTTTTACTTAGCAACGAACATAACGGGACCCCATGCCTTGACGTCAAGGCATCCACCTCCCAGGGTAACGAGGCATGCCTTGAATTCAAGGCATCCACGTTGAGTGTGTTAATAAATTTTGCTTGAAATTGAAGATTGTTATATGTATTTCATACCTAGTTTCTTTTTCATGGCCTTTTTTTAGGATTTACTGAAAATATAGCATGTCTAAATGTACTCATAATTGCTATAGTTTATATATATAGTTGGGTGGTTTAGGAAGTTAAGGCAATGGATTTAACCCTCTTCTGATAGAACACTTTTTGCCAGCCATGGATATATAAGTTTAAATAGGGAAGGCATACAGTGGTGTGCAAAGATCTTTCTCCATAATCCATATTGATAATTTTTTGTTCTTGAATCTTTTAAAAATCTTTGTACCCTCTTATTGTTTTGTCATTTATGAAGTCCACCCTTGGCATTATGTAAGCTCTTATGTAACAGAGTGCTTATATTAATCACTTCTTGTCTTTAATATGTTTAAAACTAGAAGCTTGTAATTTTGTATTCTCCAAGAATAAGTCCTCAAAGCATAAAATTATCCATAATATAATGCATGACATACTCTTCAAATGATTTGAATAATGCTGTAGACTGATTATTTTAAATTAGAAAAATAAAATTTTGTTTATTATTTTCAGGTATGTTTGACTCCTAGAATGGGTTCTGTCTATTGTGATTTACTCTTGGAATTCTCCTCAGCCGATAAAAGTGAACTCAGTAGAATTGTTGCGGCAGAAGCTTTGGTGAAAAATCAGCCCCTATTATGTGAAAAGATGTTTTCTTTTTCGAGTAAGTACAATGTCATTATTTTTGTATCATACGGTTATTCGGGGGGAACCCTTGTGATTTAGGAAAGATTAATATGTATGTGATTTATGAAAGACACTGTGCTCGTCCATAAACTACTAAACCAGCTGGTCCATAAGCCAATGAATAAGTCATCTCATGGACCACTTCAAAAATTAACTAGTACCGTATTCCTCCGAATATTGTCCCCCCCATTTTTGGCCGAAATTTTCGCGGCAAAAGTCTTGGGGGGGGACTATCATGGGACTATATTCGAGCTCAAGGCACCTAACTTCTGTTGTAAAATTCCATCCCCCGAGTTTGAAGGCCAATATTTCAAAAATGGCTACATGGAACATATATTTATCTTGGAATAAACAAAGTTTAAAATAGATTACTCAGTTAACAATTACGTTACAACAATCACGTTATGTTTTAAAAACATGCACTATCTCAGATTGCAGAAGTCGGAAATTTAGTTCGTTTTCACGGTATTCTTCACCTTTGACAAGTAAGCACGTGTAAAATGACTTAACAAATTGAGAAAATTAGATATGCTTTCAACTTGTGTACATTTATTTCGGATAGCGAGCTCCACGCGACAGAACTTTAGACCAGAAGAGATAAGCTGCTCGAGGTTGCGGAGTTGTATGCTACCATCGTGTTTGGCACGTGCGGTACGCACGCACCAAACACGACGCATGAAAATTTCTCTACTATACACTGGACAAATATCCTTGCCTATGCTTGAATAAAAGTTTATAAGTTGCAGTATTCACCAAAATAAAATCAGCGCTAAGTGAGATATCTATTGTCCCCACATTTCTCGGCTTTTCGACGAAAGAAACAAATTGCACTTTAAATTATCCTCAACTACGTCTCCAAAAACTTTGCACGAGGAGGCATAGTGATGATATGTTTCCAAACATACCGTCAGTTCTTAAACTGCCACTGACTTGCATTCCTTTTTTCCATTCCAATGATATTGTCGCGTCCTCATGCCTCATTCACAGCAATAGGCGAACTGCCTGCAGCAGAAGTTTCCACGCGAGCCCTACCTTTCTCTTTCTGGCATGCTCTGGGCAGTTGAGCGTACTTTTATAGCAAAAAATAAATATGTAGCGATATCAAATAACCAACGAATTCTATTGAGATTTCATAAGTGGATTCATATTAATAAGTCGAGGGCAAGATAAAGGTCCAAACGGTGATTTTTGGCACGGAAAGCGTGAGGGATGGAAAATAACGCAGTCTGACAACTTAGTAAATGACAAAAATACATAATAGTATGAAACTCTGTATGACTATTAACCCATTGGCTTAGTATTTTTTGAGTGATCTCCTGGCCCCTGGTAACGATTTATTTCATCAAAATCTTCCTTATGAAAAAAAATTTTTATCTTCGTATATAATTTTTTAAACAATATGAAATTTTTACATTGTATTAATTACATATTTTTGTATTTATTTCAATTTTTTATTATTGATTTGACATATTTTTCAAATATTAGAGCAACAATTGCAAAAATGTCAAGTTTTATAACAATTGGTTTATTTTTATTAAATAATTGTATTTTACATAATATTATAAATGATTATAAAAGATAACTTGGCATTTATTACTGTCAATAAATTTTAGTATGGTCAATGATGTAGTTTTGGAGAAATTGTTGTTGAATTCAAGTGTCGAAATCTGTAAACAAAAATTTTCTTTTTAGTACTGCTATGAAAGAGACGCTTTCCTGTTGTTATTTTTTACATTTGTTGCATGGAATTATTTACTGGTAAGCGTAAGAACCTTTAGTAATGATAAAAAGATCTTATTTATATTTAGTTTATAATTTATTTATATTAGTTTATAATGAGTTTCTCCTACCTTTACATTTTTTTAGTATGATAGTCTTTGAAGCATTCAGGTATATGAAGGGCGATATGACACTGCTCACACTCCCACCGGCTTTCACTCTTCTTTCCCCGTGATTTACATACTTCACAAGCACGCGACGGATTCTTTTTCACAGGATTTGCTGGTATACGGTTTGGGAAGTGGGCCCAGTTGGCAGCTTGAAATCTTGTAGGTGATGGGCCTGATGATGGACGCCCTCTCCTCTTGTACTCCGGTAGGGTTATTTCCTCCAGAATTCTTTCCGCCATATTCTCTCTAAAGTCATCGAATTGTACTCTTCTGCCATTGTGTTTTTTATACAACACATATGCATTATAAAGCACCATGTCCATGATATAAAAAAAAACTTTCCGATAGCCTTTGGCACAGCGGCGCATTATTGGAAAAGAAGCCAATTGCTGATCTTGTCTATCCACTGCATTCATTTGCCTGTTATAAGCAATGATAACTGCAGGCTTGACAACTGTTTCCCGTGTTTTGGCAGACATCTTGCCGGTGTCAGTGATTTCAATTTCCTTATGGTAAGTTGAGAGAACATGAACATCCTTTTTGTCCCTCCATTTGAAAGCTGCTATCCCATGGCAGAACATTACCTTGGTTTCACCTTTCTTCAAAGCCATTTTCTGGAAATCCTTTGGCATATTCTTTCGATTTTGGCGTACAGTGCCTATTGCATTTGTCTTTTCGTCAATCAGTTTTTGGAAGAGTGCAGGTGACGTGTACCAGTTATCCACAGCTAATGTGTATCCTAAGCGGAAGTACGGCCTCATTAGCTGTAACACTATTGCTTCACTTGAAGGAACTTCTAGTGGTACTTCTGGTCTTTTTCCGGTGTAAATTTTGAACTGCATACAGTATCCCGAGGAACTTTCACAAATTTTATAAAATTTTATGCCAAATCGTGCTCGCTTACTAGGATTATATTGTTGGAAAGATAGTCTCCCACGAAACTTCATTAGACTTTCATCTACGGCAAGATTTTGTGTAGGAATATATAAGGACTGAAATTTTTGATTCACGTAGGGAATGATAGGGGAAATTTTTCTTAGTCTATCACTTTCATCAAGATTTGCATTATCAGTAAAATGCAAAAACTTGGATAGCAAAAGAAAACGTCTGTATGGCATTACTTTACCAAAGAAAGGAGTTTCAGTGACTGCTCGTGGACTCCAGTATTTATGAATTTTATTTTTCTTTACTTGGGCCATCAAAATACACACTGCAAAATAGGCCTGAATCTCTTCAGCAGTTGTTGAGAACCATTCGTCAGTCAGATTGCTTTTCCGGCTTCCGGTTTCATTCAAAAATGATTCTGCAAACCGGTTAGTCTCCTCTGAGATCGATTCCCAAAAATCAGGTTTCACAAACGCATAAAAAAAATCACGTTCATTTGCATTATTGGGTAAATTTCAAAGCACTCTTGCATTTATGCCTGGTACACCACAAAAATCAAACTTTTTTACACTGGCATTACTATTACACCACTTCCAGCAGTCCACTTTTTTCCGTTTCTGGAGCGGTTGATGTTCCACTTCGTCCTCACCACCTTCTTCGCACGACGTTTCGCTTCGAACACTGTCCATGCCATCAATCTCATCGGTAGAGTCTTCATCTGTACTACTGCTAAAGCTATCACTCTCAAAAAGAGCACTTTCAATATCATTATTCGTGTAGCTATCTCCCTTTCTACTAGCCATTTTCAAGAGCACGGGCACACAAAATAATCGCGAACGATACTGAACTAACCCTCTCCATACGAAACACAGGACTTATAAGCTTGGTATTCTAGAAGAAACTGCTTACTTACATTGCGATAATTTTGAATGAGTAGCAATGGAAAACAAAAATGATAACAAAGTAATTTCTTCTCATATCTATCTATCTTCTCAATTTCTTCTTCTCAATCTACTAACAAAGAACAATGGCTTCAATATAGCAGTTGCCATCCACACCGCAGCTGTTCAAAGCAAGATATTCCATATCGCGAGTTACATCTGACACGTCGAAAAACAACTATCTGGTCTCTTATTTTCTTTTCATGCATACAAAGTAAATGAATGCGGTAGCAAAAAAATCTAGAGTAAGCAACGATAACACAAAGAAGTCAAGTCAAAGAAGAAGATACGTATTAGAGCTAAGGAGAGCATAAAAAGAAAGCAGTAAACAACTCCACAGTAAAAGTAACGGAAAGAAGTCACTATGAAGGTGGCGGCGGATAAATAATAACGTGATAATTAGGAAAAAAACAATGGGATTCAAATGCAATTTACGTGAAGAACTATCCTTCTGCAAAGGGATAAAAAAGATTTTAACAACAATTTATAAACATTTAAATAATAATGCGAGTAAAAAGAAAGCGCTGTAAGGAACCGGCGAATCGCCGGCTCTTTAATTTACGACCAAGTCAGGCCAGCCGGCGAATCGCCGTCTCTTTAAGCCAATGGGTTAACAAAGCTCTTAGCTAAAACCTTCTAAAAAGGAAAGTCTGATATCTCGATCTGTGTTGTTCTTACGATGCCCCAAATGCGATGGGATCCATCCAGTATAAAAACAATCGCTAAAAATCCGTTCTCACACACGTACTTCAGTAGATAAAATTTGTAAAATATTTTAATACTATCACTAAACATATAAATAAACAAGCTCTAATTTGATATACTTTTCTCTAAAATCTCATTAGTCATCTTGGAGATATTGGCCTTAAAAACTCGTGGGTGATGGAAATTTTGCAACGGATAGTAAGCATCCTAATTAGGGCATTATGGATGATATATTTCGTAAAACTTTTGTTGTTGTTTTGCTGTTCCATTTTTTTATTTCTTATTTAGGATTATTCATTACACCATAAACTGCCAAGTTCTTAGTCACAGCATATCTATGGTAAATTTTGATAAAATATTTTTCCTTAGAAATCGAAAACTTTAATCCACAGGACTCTATATAAAATTCATATACCTGCGTGCATTCATCTGCAAATGAAATTTCATTGTTCAAAAATTTTAACTTGCATTAATGGATATCGTTAATTTCGATAAGATTCCAATTTCGGGTGTTCATGCATCGCACAAACGGGGGTGATTGATGTCATTTTTACGATACCAAATTCAATCATATTTAGGCAGAAATCCATCAATTTTGAAGAGATGGTGCCACTAATCGGAAGAGGAAGAAAAGTATATGTTTTCACTGAAAAAGCAGACAGTCAGTCTATTGTACTCAACGAAATGCATCTAGAAATATTATTCGGCCCCAATACAAATAATAGAAGACACTAATAAAATAATCAGAACTAAACAAATACCATCCTGAGTGGAGAAGGTTGTAGAAGTATAAAATATTTGGTAAATGGACCCTTGAACACCTGTGAAGATTAAATGTCATACTGCTGCCAAATATGTAGAGATGGGCAACTTGGTAAATTACCGAGGTAATTTTCGTAAATTACCGTGGTATTTTACGTAAATTATCAACACCCCTGAAAATTACCGTAATAAATGGTAATTTTCAGAAAAGGTCTTTTTCAGAAAATTTCTTTCTCACGAAGAAACCATTGGAATTGGTGATATTATAAATTAAGAAGCTAAAACTATTTTGTTCACATTGTGTCCATGATTAATTCCAATTAATTCAGAGTAAATTAACAAATGCACATTGCGCAGAGGTATGTCTTTGGAACGAAAATTTCTCATAGTGTGACAAAAGAGAGGCAAATTGCGTGTTGCTGCCAACTTCGTTTTAATTTTTAAATGAGTTATAATAGATAAACGTCGTGATATGTTTGATATAAGCGTCGGCATTTATATCTCAATGCTATTTGATTTCGTTTTGAGTCCTCTAATAAGGATTTGCAGCTCAAAAGTTAAAATTAGCTGAAAATTACGGTAATGGTAATTTTCGAAAATTACCATCATTTACCACGGTAATTTACCTCAATTGAAAATTACGGTAATTTACCCATCTCTACAAATATGTACTTAAGGATAATGGCTATAGCCAATATATTATATGATTACTTACACAAACATGGGTATAACGAAGCTTTTATTTGAAAAAAAAACTACCTTCAACGTAAAGCAAACACAATAAAGAAGATAAGAGATTTAGGAATTTGTGTCCTTTAATTATATCTTCATTCCTTTTAAAATAATGCTTCACTGCGATCTCAGAAACCTTGATTTCTTGCAACCAACACAAGTGATAACCACAGAGAGTGGCATTTTAAATGAAAAAACATTTGGTCGCCATGATTCCCAGCGCACATATGGTAGTGCTTACGCTTCAAAATCATGATTTTTTGTTTGCATATCTCACTTCTTCATTCCACCTAATCATGGAAATATAGTTTTCCTAAAAACAATAGCTATTACTATTAAATTAAATTACTAGCTAGTCAACTTGAAAAGGTGAAATAATATTGAGTATTTTGGTAAATATATTAACTTGATTCTCCATATTGATGACTGAATCAATCAAAATTTTTATTACTCAAGGTGCTCAAGTTGTTATCCTGAGAAAATTATGTGGAAGTCCTGCTTTGTATTTTTTAAAAAAATTTCCAAACCTGAACTTCTAAAATTGGGGGGGGACTATATTCGGAGGAATACGGTACCTATATTTCATTTTCATTTCATTCATATAACAGAGATTCTAAAAATACCCCAAAGTGCAAAAGTACTTTGTGACTCTGAAATGCCCTATGGAAGGCCCTCATATGCTCCAGGATAGGGCAAATGGATTCTACCATACTATCATTGGTTGCAAATTTGTTGTTTTGCAAATTTTAATTTAGATTTTATTACCGGTGGCATTTATTTGATGTAAATTAATTACAATCAGCTTTTTGGACTGAGAAATGTAAGCATTCAGAATATATTCTTTTTTTCATCCAGACTATTCTGTTGGTCCATATACAAGTTATGGACCAAATATATTCATCAAATAGTTTGCATTTTGTGGCTTTTTTCTATAGCTAAGGTACACTAACTGGAAAAGAAGGCTTATTTTTTTAGCGAATTACATTGATTGATGGGATATGTCATCGATTTTGACTGTAAAGGTTGTGATTTCACCAACACAAATCCTCCTCCTCATTCCATTTGAAGCATTCACCTTGAACCTTATGGTTTATTTTTTTTCAACTGAGTAATATTTTTTGTTGTGTGGTTAATTTCAGCTTGGGATCAGTGCCGGGCATGGGTTGTACATTTGGATTTGTTGGGAGACCCAAGCAGATATGTTAGAGAAACTGCTGCCAGAATATCACAAAAGTTTAATTTTTCTGATGCTCTAATAAAGTGTTTACCCGTGAATCAGGATGAAAGTCATGAAAGAAAAAATGATTCCAGTAGTATTTGGGAAGTACCTGAAGTGCCTCTTCAGAGTCATTCTGCTGATATGAATCCGGAACGTCTGAAAGAGCTCATGATTTTATATTTTGGCCGAGTTTTTGGCGCTTCCCATGCATATGAATGTGTGATCACCTTGTTAGCCCTTATCTTGAGGGATGATGACTGTGAAGAAGCGGAAGATACTATAAATGAGGTAAACCATTAAGTGCATGATTTTTTGTGTTAAATGTTTAGATATTAGCTATTTTAACATCCAGTGCTTTATTTCATCAGAAATTTTGTTAGGATAGTGCATACTACAAATTGATCAATTGTTTATTAAACTTTTATTGTATTTTATTGTTTTTTCAATAGGTGTATGATATCTCTAGTGAATAAACAATTTTACTTTCTTATTTTGATTTCAGTACCACTAATTTATTATTTCTAATAATGTGTGAGCTTTTGCCAACGCTTCACCATTATTGCCACATGAAGCTGGCAGAAGGGTCAGCGAAAGCTCACACTGTATCAGAAATAATAAATCAGTGGTATTGAAAGCAAAGCAAGAATTTAAAATGCAACAGAACTCTTACAAGGTTAAATCTTAATGTTTTTTCTATTCAACAGTCACTAAATTTGGGGCTAGAAGTATTTCTCTTTCCTCCTCACTTATAAAAGTATGTTCTGTATTGAAGTCAAAGGGATTCTTTCCATTTTTCCATTTTGGGAACTTAGGGATTCTACTGTGTGATTCAGCAGGTGCTGACTCAGTTTCTCCACAATTCCACCGGCATCTTCAGGCTGAAGGTTTTGAGTTGGGGTTTCTGTCACCTATAGTGGATGGGGTAGAATTTACCAGTTGACTCCTTCCAAGTATTTTTTAACTAGTCTTGCAATGTGTGATTTGGCCTTGTTATGTAGCTGGATCAGCTTAGCCTTCATATTGGTATTCCTATTGTGGTCATTTTTATTTCAAAGTTGGTTTCAAGCATAAAAGTTGTAGATTGGTATGATAAGGGTTACCAGTGATGGTTTCAGAAAGTTTCAGGAATTCTTAGTGTACAAAACCCTTTTGATCCTACAATATTCATTAATTGACCTTTGAACCATTAATATTTTGCCTTGGAGTGAATGGACCTGGTTCACCCGGGATAACCTATACTTCAATGTTCACAGTTATCTTTATGAATCCATTTTTCATCACCAATTGACTACTCAATAAGAAATCCTTTTCTCTTTTGCTGTTCAAGTAACATCTCACAGATAACTAAACTTCTTTTGATACCTATGTCTTTCAATATGAATGGAAGCCAATTTCCTCCTTTGTGGGCGATCCTCAATGCATGCAGACAATTTTAAAAAGTTGATAGATCAATAAAACCATTTGATGTGGATTTTCATTGAGTAATGCTTGCAATTTTGTCAGTGCACCAGTTCTTTGTCGCCCAAATCATCACAATTTTAAATTTCCCAAACAGTTTTTTACAGATAGTATTTGATGCAGTATCAACACCATAAATATTAGTGGTCAAACTGTTACCGCATATCTGTGGTTACCGCAGAATTTTTCTTTAAAAGGAAGTAATGCAATTTGACTTCCCACAAATGTTTCTTGGTTGGAATATATTTTGACATTGTTTATGTGAGAAAAATGATTGTTGTTTGTGATTCAAATGAACGTTAATGACTGAAAACCTAAACAGGTGCCATTAAATACCTTCACCTGGATATCCTAGAACTGTTCATCTTAAGCATTCACTGGGAAAGCATGATATCTTACATGTATTATTGTTTCAGTGAATACTCAAGCAGTAGGTACTACTAATGCCTCCTTTCAAAAAAGGGTGGAAACTTATTCCCATACCCAATATTTAATAATTATATATAATGTGTGAAATATGCTCTGAATTTTTCAAAATTGAGTTTCCTTGTTATCTAAACTTGTATAAAATCATTGTGCCTTTTATGGGTTTTTCCAGGAACGAGTTTTCGACAAGGGAGAAGTTAATCTGTATGCTGAATGGTTAACTCAAGCAAAAGTATGTGCTCGGTTGCTGTGTGAGATTGTTGATGATTCTGTAGTCAGGGATAGCCTGCCTATTCCATCTTCATTGATGTCATTGGTTGGGTTAGAAGGATCTGAAGCCTCATCTGTGTTAGATCTCTTGGAAATCACTCATTCAAAGATCATTCAGAAAATAGAGGCATGTGAAAAAAATAAGGGTTTGAATTTCAGTCCATTTTTGACTCCAGGATATGACATAATTCAGAAAGAGGCATTTAAAGTTGGTTTTGCTCTAGCAGCCTTGAAAAAAAAATCTTATGAAATATTTATCCTATGTGAAGACTTCTTCAGACGACTGACTACTTCTAAAATACTTTCAACATTTTCTGTCCTGTGTGAGTGAGTGATGAAATGAGAAACTTTCTGTGATTGAATTATTGTGATGAATTGTGTGCCTGTGCAATGTTTTAATATGAAATATTTTTATATACACCAGCATCTAATTAACAATGTAATTTTTAACTTTCTAAATGTTAGATTTCCTCTGATATTGATAATAAAGTCGTAATCAGTGCATTAAAAGTGTTTAATCATTAATTTGGAGATAGTGAAATCATATCAATGACATTGCAGAAGTGTGCTTTTCTTCTACTGACATCAGGAGGATTGATGATTTGATATGATGTTAAATGGCAAATCAACTTTTAATTTGGTGTTATGACAGCTACACTATGAGGTTTTTGTGAACAAGACTCAACTCCATGGCATTTTTCTCTCTGTTCTATTCTGTATTAATTAGAGATGGGTCGAATCCAGTTTTTCTCGAATCCGAATCTCGAATCCGAATCTTAAATTCACCCTCGAATCTCGAATCTTATTTCGAATCCAAATCTTAACTTTACCTTGAATCCTAAATTTTATCAAGAATCTAAATGTTGCCTTGTCCTTTTTACATAAGCTTGTATTTATTTTGAATTCTAATATTAATTTTCCACACTATAGAATTAAACACTCCAACTGCAAGCATATAAAAACTTTAATGCTTTAAGTTTTTATTTAAAAAAATGAGCATTTTAACACGTTCAGGATCAAGCCGATTCCTCTTCTTATCACATATAATGCCAGCCGTGCTGAACAGTCTCTCTGATTGCACTGTTGAGGGTGGTGCTGAAAGGTACTTCCTAGCCAGTTTTGGTAGCACTGAAAACTGATGTACAACTCTTTTCCAGTATTCTAAGGCATTGTTTTCAGGAGGAAGAAGCTCTTCTTGCAAATACCTTTCCACTTCTTCCTCAGCAGTAGCAGAATGATTAGATGTTTGTACAGGGCTCATAATACGACTATAAAATGACCACATTCCATGCATCGACGTCTTAACATCTGATGTGGGAGCCTATGATAAGAAAGAAAATGGAAATATTTTAACATGTCTACATAAACCATGATATAAGAAGCAATCAAATGAAAAATTTCTTACGCTAGCCTACTTACCAGTTCTCTCCTTTCCTCAGGATATGTGCCACTTATGCTTTTAACCTCCTGAATTAGCTGGGTTTTGGCTTGTTGCAAAAGCTCCTTACTTTGGAAAACACTTCCTTTGAACCTTGGATCAAGGAGAGTTGCAACAGCGTAGAATTCATTACTTTCCACTGATGGGTATCGGCACTTCAGTGCAGTCAATAAGTCGTTCTTCACACCTTGTAAGCCAGAAGAGACTGGTGCAGGTTTCTTCAATTCATGCATTGCACTGTTAATGATGGGGATAACTTCTGATATGGTTACATCAGCTGAACTCACGGCAAACGTTGCTTGATTAAAAATGTTTGCAATGCCTGCAACACTTACAATCTGCTCCCAATGATGAGAAGTTAATTCAACAGGAACAGTAAGATATGTCGCTGCCAGTGTAACTGCTGCCTTTTGTTCAAGCAACCTTGTAAGCATATGCAATGAGGAGTTCCATCTGGTGGGCTCATCCTGCAGTAGCCTGTGTTGCTTAACTCCCACAGTCACTTGGGCTTTTTTTAAAACTTTGGTAGCTTTGGAAGAGTGTTTAAAATGACCTACAAGACGCCGACATGTAGCAATCAAACCACTCACCATCTTATTATTAAGAAGTCCATCTTTGACCACCAACTGCAGTGTGTGAGCAAGACATGGAATATGGCTGAAATCAGACTCATTAAGAGCACAGCATATGTTCCTCCCATTATCACGCACAATCAAAAATATTTTGTCTTCTATGTCCCAGCTTTTAAGAGTTTCACAAATAAATACCCTCAAGTTTTGACCAGTGTGTGACACTTCAGGAAAAGGCACTACCTCTAAACACAAATGGTGAGATTTAAAGTCAGCATCAATGAAGTGAGCAGTTATACTGAGGTAATCATCATTACTCGTTGATGTCCACATATCTGTTGTAATGGAAATACTCTCTGCTTTGCTGAGAATAGCCCTGACTTTTGTTTTTGTTTCATCATACATTTCTGGAATTAATTTATTTCCAATATGCTTCCTAGATGCCATTGTGTATCTTGGCTCTAAATGGAGAACCAGAGCCTGAAAACCTTTATTCTCTACAACTGACAGGGGCTGATTATCCAGGCACACCATCTCAGCAATTAATCTTGTGATTTCTTTACTTCGTTGATCACCTGGCTTGAATTTTCCCTTTTTCTCCATGAAACCTTTCAATGTCAATTGTGATGGCCCAGAGTTTTTCCTCTTCGGCAAAGGGTAATTAGGGCTCAAGTCGCGTGAAGGGCTGTCCATTACAACAGAGAAACTCGAGGAAGCAGAGAGCATTGTCTCCTCTGCATTGGAATCAAGGGATGGTGACTCTGGCAAATCACTAGAAATATAAGGTAAATACTATTGAAAAACTGAAAAGATGGTATTCCCATGGGAAATTTGCTACTTCGATAAATAATCAACATAAATGGTTTGTAAGTTCAAAGCTAACATATCTTCAAAAACATGAGTTAAATATGTACCATGCAACATCTATTAAAACTACCAGGGCATAAGCGATAATAATACGAGAATACAAATTCACTGTCTAAACTGCCAGGAAAATTTTAACTTTTAGGAGTAATAGGCACTAACGAGAAACCACAAGAAAAACTCAACATTCCATTAAAGTACCCCGGGTCCAACATAAAAACTTTCTAGAGGAGAAACTACTCATGATATTGATATGAAATTTGCTGGTGTTACAAATAATAAGTTTATTCCCATTGCTTTTAGGACATCAATGTAGGAAACCTGGAGCCAGTGTGAAACATACCAAACTTTTACAATTTGATTTGCTAGTAACTTCTATTTCTAGCCGGTGCACAATGTTTCTCATACACTACTTCAGGAACGAAATAATTGAGTAAGGAACGTGAAGCTTGGATCAAAATGCGATTAAAACTAAAAAAGCACAAATACAAGAAACAGCCTATTCTCGAGAATCTCGATGTCAGTATAGCTCAATGTGCAAGGGCAAGAATACGTATCACGTGCACGATTTAATACGCTGGATCGGAATATCAGTTCCACGAAATAGACTGCCATTCCGGTTATTAGCTTGATCATTTCATTGGCATACTTATTTTAGTGTACCAATGTGCAATTATTTGAATTCTACCAATGATTTCTTTAATAATAGATATAAAATGCATATAAATATGGAGTGTGGGAAAATACTGCGTGCTCTCATACGCATATAGGTGAGGATTGGATTATAAAGGCTCGGGCTGAATAAATATTACATTAATTTAAAGTATGAACAGATGTGTTTTATTTTTACTTACCTTTCTCCCTCCTCGTCACTTTTAGCGGCAAACATTTGCAAGCAATGCTTCCTCATGTGTTTCTTCATTGCGCTCGTGCTATGCGATTTCCCACCGCGTGATATGGATGTCTTACAATACTTGCAAATGGCAAAACTAGAGTTTGTATCTGATATTGTGAAATGCTTCCACACTTCACTAGACATATTCAGGTATTATTTCGTATTTTCTACAACACAGCACTATACTCATTGAAGCTTGCTAGAAGACTGGATGAAAGCGCATATTCTGATTTTACCCGCTCAGGAAATAGGAATTGATAGGAATTTATCGAATTTATCACTCTCGAAGAATCGATTCTATCATTGCTTTCGATTGCACTCATGGTAATGGCGGTAATGTTCAAATTGTTGGTTGGTTGAAATAAACGCAAGGATTTTCATCTGCTGAGGATGTAAGTGAATAAATATATATAGGTTGTTATGAAGTGTTAAATTTATAATCGAAGAGAAGTCACAGCTATCCCAGAAATAAGAGTTTAGTGAAAATGTAACTATTGCATTGCGCGTACACACATGGAATAGTATCTCATAGTCGTTTAATGTTTCGTTGCAGTATGCATCCCATCTCAAAGTTTTATAAGTAATACACCGCAAATTATTAATATATTGCTGAAGGTCCTGGTTTTTAAAAACTGAAATGAACTAAACTATTCCCATACTAAATTTAACTATACTATGCCCAACTAAAATATACTACTGCTAACCAAAATGAACTACGCATGAGGCAAAAAGGAGACGAAACTCAAAAAGCCGGTTTCAACCGTGAACAGAAGCACAAGGCGACAAGTTCCAGTGCCTTGCAACGCATTGCGATCTTCTTTTTTCATGCCGCGCCGCAGAGCTATGAAGGTCCACCGATTTCCTTCCGCGGCGAAATCCATCGTAAGTGCCGCTGCCGCCGAGATATAAAGCCCCCCTTAAGGATTCGGATTCGAGGTGAAACACAATGGATTCGAGGATTCGAAGATTCGAGAAAAGAGCCATTATTCGAGGGATTCGAGGATTCGAAGATTCGAACGTCCCATCCCTAGTATTAATTCATCCAAATCATAGATCTGCAATGGGAGAACCCTCTTGACACCTGAATTTGCTATCAGAGCTGAGGAAAATGGTGCTTACTTTTACTTAGGTTTTCCTGTGAAATCATTTAAATTAAGCATTTCGATGTGGCCACCCCAACTTCTACTCTTAGGCCTGTATAGCCTAAAATGTTTTTAAATTGAGGTCCTTTGGTTCTGACGATGACTTATCTTGTAAACTTGTTGAATTGAAACCTTTAAATTGACTACCCTTTTTAAAAATCATGATTTGTTGGAGAAGTAAAGTCAATGATCAGAGGATTCAACGTTCAGAGCCTACGAGTTTCACTCCTTTAGTGCTATTTCCTTCTTTAATAACAACCCTTTTACAAGCTTAGGATGCAATATACTATCTGAAAGACAATTATGCTGTTTTAAGTGGGGAAACTTGAGGAAATCTCTTAAATCCAGGAGACTGGAGATTTTGAAAATTATCTTCCAAATCCAGTAGTCCTCCTGTGAATTAAATAGAAGTGGCAACTCTTCTCAGAAGGCTTTAATTTGAATCACACCCAAATGTCTTTGTTATAAGTGGATTTTCTCAGTGGATTTCTTTCATTGCGAGAAGGTATCAGCCATTGTGACATTCAAATTTCACCTTACTATTACTACTGACACATGGAAGTTTTGGAATGGGTTATTGTCTGTCTCAGTGTTATTTTATTTTATTATAATTCTTAGGCCCAGTTTTATAATGTCTAGTTAGAAGGGAGGAATACGAACTAGCCGTGAAAAACTTTGTAACAATATCCACAATAGCAGAACTTCCACAGAGATAAAATATTTCACCTTGACCATGACTCGAACCCAGAACCTCCCTGATTTCTGGTCTAAACCAGTTAAGTTACTAAGGATTCTTTCTTCCCTGCAGACTTCTAATTAACATCTTGATTCTTTAAAGCATCGAGAAATCTACAGGGAAGAATGACTCCTTGGTATCTTGACATGATAAAATACTAGACTGGAAATTAGAGGGTTCCTAGTTCAAGTCACAATCACGGTGAATGATTTCTTCTCTGTGGAAATTCTGCGATTGTCTGGTTAGCATTGAGCCTCTGTGTTAATACTGTGGTGACCACCATTTCTGATTTTATATTGAGCACCAGACAGTGGTCAAGTTCACTTAAGGAGAATATGTGAAGTAGCATTTTCTAAATAGTTATAATGCCAAGGAAACATTAAACCAGACAATGTGAAACTGGACCTAAAGGTATTAGGTGAAGGCCTTAGTAATTATTTAGGTACATCAGGTGTAATGTTCCCCTGGTCCAAGCAAGCTGGATATGTCCAGATCCTATTCGACACAGTATTTAGATGTTATTGAATGTTAACAATTTGAAACAAGGAGCTCTCTTGTCAGTCCAAAATCTTATTATTATAATTTTTAAGCTGCTTGATTGGAATAATAGAATCACTTTATTTTTGGCTATCACTAGCAGCTCACTGATAGGTTAATTGAATGATTTATTGTTACTGAGTGGTCATCTTTAAACATTAATAACCACTAACTCATCATCTCGGAGTAAAAACTAACAGAATGTGTACCTATTTTCTCTTCATTTATGCTTCACTAGAAGCTCGTACTGTTTTTATCCAGGAGTTGTGATATACCAGAAGGTAAATGATCATCAATCCTTTCATGGACCCAATGAAAGTTTATTAGTTACTGAAAACAAATTGTACATTTTTTTTAAATTTGGCAGATTCTCTTCATTGTCATATAAATTCAAAATACTTAAATTTCACATTCAAACAATGATTTTGTGACCTTCAATGCTTTCAGAAAAGTATTGATATAAAATGTCTATTTTGAAGAATTCGATGTATGTAATATACGTTTTACATGGGGCTTATCTATTTCCTTCCCCTAATGTGTAGCAGAAGAAGCAGAGTCCTTTTTTCTCTGGTACCCATCTAAAGTCATTTAGGAATTTATTATTCAAAGGTGTTTCATTTTGAATGTATCTCTCAGAATGTGTGATTTAGAGTTCTTTGATTAACCCTTTTACTGCCAGCGGCCCTCTATGGTTGTGCGAAAACTGCCAAGGGGCCGATATATCGGCCCACCTACATTACATCATCATGTATTTGTAATGGTTACAATTCATTCAAATCAGAGACAGCATGAATAATTTTTTCATCCTCTTAAAAAGTGAAAATATATGATCAAAATTAAAAAAAAAAAAAACTTCATATATGAATATTAAGTGCTTATAATATATCTTAATGAGCTTGCCCATTCGCTGGGCTTAATGGGCTTGGCATTTTTCGCACAGTCTACTTTAAAGGGGCTGGCAGTAAAAGGGTTAAGTATGTGCAAAATAATGGTCATAAATAAAAGTTTTTTAGATATTCTTCACCAATAAATTATGATATTTTGTCATCAGATGATACAATAAGTACACATAAGTCCAAGCATATAATGCTACATAGTACAGCACTTCTTACAATTGAAAGTGCATATTATAATTGAACACATATTCTTCAGATACGAAAAGTATTGTAGTGGAAGTCAAGAAGTGGTACCTATCAGGTTGCATTTTCATGTAAACCGATTGATCTGTACAAGTATCCTTACTGACTATGATAACCTTGCAAACAATGGACCTTGAATTCTGGCTGGTAGGTTAATAGGATTGGGTGCTTCGACTTCCAAGGTCATAGGTACCTCAAAATCTTCATTGTTTCTATATAAGCAAAAAGAAAATATTGTGAAATAAAGTTCTATACTTACTACTTGCACTTTATAGAATCCTCAGTTATTGGTGGTGATTAAACCAGGTTGAAAAGATAAAATTTTAATTCAGCCTATCAATAGAGGCCATGCAATGCTGATAGTAGATACAGACTGTTTGAACAATGCAGGCCCATTTATACGTGTGCAAGTGTTCTTCCCTTCCTTCCTAGTTTTATACCAGTACTAGGGTATTTAGGTTTCCTCAATCATATACAGTAAAACCTCACTTTTACGTCCTCGTAATTTACGTTTTCCCGCCATTAACGACTTTTTCTTAAAGTCCTAATAATGTCCATATATCCGCAATGTATCGTCTTCCCTTTATTTACGGTAGCAAATTTTTGAATCGTTCGCCATTTACGTTTTACGTAACGATTTTGCCGTGATTGTCGTCCTGGTTGCATAACTGGTGGTTGGACTCAACGCTCCGTGAAAGACAAAGTAAAACCTCATGCAGTAAGTTACCACTATAAAAGAGAAAATTTGCTCAGATGTACCACCAGTTATCGTGACCTCGCTCATCTGTGCAATTGTTATGCGGCGAGAGATTACATTACACGTACGTCGTTTTTGTCGCGATTGTTGTCCAGGTTGCATAACTCGCAGGTTGGCTGATGCTATCGCATAGGTAATGAAAATTTTAATTTATTGAAGAAGTGTATGCTTTTCAGCATTTGCGTTCTTGTCTTTCTTTTTTGGTTAGGCATTAATACAGATTTTAAAAAATCCTACTGCCAAACTTCATCCTTATATATCCTACGAACAAACCTGTAAAATCATCTCGTTCTTCTCTACCTCGATTCGTAAGTAGCTTTGATAGGATATCATTATAGTCTCCACACCTTTTCTCATAATGTTTACCCTAACTTACCAGCATGGTTGGATCAAGACCCCTGGTCCCAGTTCATTCTAATCTATGTCCTTCTCCTCCTCTACTCCCAAGTTCCCTTGCCTATTGTTAGTGCCATGCAGTTCTTGTCACGTATTCATTACCCCTACGCTGAATCTCTTGATAATTGTTGTTTCTAGTACCAATTCGAGATTTTTCCTATGCAATAAGAAGCAGAATAAATGAATTTATCCTGTTTGTTCCATTGGAGAGAGGAAATAAATTGTTATTGAATCGATGGTATTGGGGTTCGAGTTTTTAATCTGCTTTTGATAAATATGGATTCGAGCAGCAAAACACCGAAGTTATTTCATTTGTACTCTGACTGAAGGCACTTGATTTATTCCTGTCGGCGCCAAAATTTCAGTGTCTCGCGTATCTTGACGAGAGCGCGGCAGTATCAATTGGCCAATGCGGTCGCCAAACATCTAACTCCTCCCTTTCCACTTATAGTTGAATTTTTTCAACGTTTTAATGTTACCAATTCATCGATTCTTTCCGTTATTGTAGCCCTTCCCGCGATGTACTGAAGTTCAATCGCCCGAATTCTTTCAACGGGAGATTTTGAGTTAGCGCGGCACCGTAGATAACTAAGCCTATAGATATGCACTTTCACTTTATTTTCCCATAACTGACAGGAGAAAGCAAGATAAAGGTTTTCTTTAAGGTAACTGAATTGGTAATAAGGCACCCTCAAACCGGAACTGTGTCTTATCATCTCGGTAAGCGATCTGAACAGAGTACGTATCATTGTTTCATCTTCTCCTGATCTCTGGTGAACATCGGGTTACAGTGCCGTCATATCGCCTCCGGTGTCTCGGGAAAGGATGGCCTTCGGGGCCTGTCCCAAACCACGTCCGACACCGCCGGATAAGCGGTTACCGTGCTGGAGGAACGCGCACACGCGAAATGACCCAAAGGGCTTGTTGATTTTGAAAGCGTGCGCGTAGGTACGTCCGTATTCCGGCATCGGGCTAATGCATTTCATGGTGAAAATCAGCGAATTGTTAAATTATTAGATCGACCTGTTCTAATGATTACACAGGAGCACTTGCTGATGTTCCGGTGATATTTTTTTAAATTTGGTTTGTGCATTCGTCGCCTTTCCGCAGAGGCTGGGAAGTCGTGAGCGTAGTCGTAAGATCGTCTATGTGCCTCAGTCGTGGACCGAACTAATGAAAGGGTTCATCACATGCTAATTAAATTTTTAAGGCGTCCGAGAGACACTCGTTTGGCATATCTTTTGTCTTAAAATGATGGGAATGCTCTTTTATTGCCAAGGATAATACGGTTTCGCTTCATTTTTGTTGTGTCCATGGTCTAGAATTGTGTCTAGACATGGACCACATACTCAAGAAGACGCCTGTTCTAGGCGAGGTTGATGCTCTATGAGAATATTTACTTCATGCTGTATTTTCAAGCACAAGCGTTTCGGTACTGATGCTTGTGCCAGTGGCGTAGCGAGGGGGGGGGGGTCCGGACCCCCCCCCCCCCCGAAATATTAAGACTTATAAAAAAATTAATTAAGCATGGAGCAGGGGAAAGTCTACAAATAATAAATTATCATACCGTTGTTAAAAAAGGTTTGTCCTTTTGTTTAAATAATAAATTATCAAACGATACGTTAGGGCTCGGCCGTTCGGGTAGTGTAATGGCGGTGTTTGTATAGCTGGCCGAGTTTCGACTGTGGACTGTCTACTGCCTAGTTCGCACTCCAGCCACATTGAAAAATGAAGTTTTTTCGATTATGAAAAGTTTTAAAATTAGTTAAAAACCCTCTACTTGCAATTAGTACCCTGTTTTTCAAAAATTTTCCCACGGACCCCCCCCCCCCCCCCCGAACGAAATACCTGGCTACCACTGGCTTGTGCCTATAGCAGTGGTTCTAAACCAGGGATGCAAGAAGATTCTTCATAGGGTGCGAGACGCTACTGTAAATATATATATATATATATATATATATATATATATATATATATATATATATATATATATATATATATATATATATATATATATGTAATTCACACAAAAAAAGAGACTGAATACTAAACATAGACACATGAAAAAAGGAGACACACAGTTATCTTGGAGACGTTTCGACGCTCATGGCGCCATTCTCGATCCGGAGATAGTGACCTACTCACTCATATATATACATATACTTGCAAGAACATAGAAACACGAAAAGGAGACAACAGTTTGGACGTTTCCGCGGACATGCCGCCTTTTTCAACAGAAGAGGGTTTTCTGTTGAAAAAGGCGGCATGTCCGCGGAAACGTCCAAACTGTTGTCTCCTTTTCGTGTTTCTATTTTTTCGTCATCTGTCTGTTTTGTTTATATATATATATATTTTACACATATATATTTTTTTCAGGAACCAACAAGTAAACGAGCATTTGCTGTGCGTTTTTTAAATTACATTGTTATGGCAGCAAACTAGTATTGTAAGGTAAATTGCATTTATATTTTTATAGTGCTGAGTAAATTTTTCTTCTCCATGGTAAATATAAACTCAATATTTTTGTCAGGTGGTATGAGAACATTTTGAAAATTCATGGGATGTTGGCAGCTGGGAAAATTATGTACCGCTGGTCTATAGGGTTCAATACTCTTACCATAGCTCCTCCTCAGGGAAGACATATCAGATCATCTTTACATCGGTCCCATCTGTCAGCAAAGACATACCCGAGTTCCTTCATCTTTTCCAGCCACGTCATAGGTTGCTTAATATTTATTTCCAGTTTGATCGGGTGATTGTCATACCGGCAACTTCGTCAAGCCTCACCTTGGTCTTCCTCCCATTTCCTTTAGTGGTCGCTTTCCTTCCTGCGTTAATGGACTCGTTTTATCAAATCTCCAAAAAAGAAAAACAATCTCCAGTGCATCTGCGGCCGGAACAATACTTCCCGTGCTTTTCCCAAACCGGTATCCGAATATTGTCTTTAGTGATATTGAGATATAGATTCGAAAAAATTGACGCTTTTCATGCCAGTACTGTCAAATCAAACTATTCCTTAACATTTGGAATAGTCAATATTCGGAAGCTGTCGTTATAAATATAAGTGCAAATCAATGGCTTCAATCAATTGGCCATTGATTTGCATAGGAACGCTATAAATGATCTTATCTTGCCGAAGGGTGATGAATGTTTGGCAGTTCTGAGTAGGAGAACCCACGACGATGATGTTTAAAATAAAGGAAAAAAATTATGGTGAGGCTATTATTGAAACGTTAGTGTATCAAACAGACACGAAGAAATTTCTATAAACGCTATCTTCAAGGATTCCACAAGATATTTAAAAAAAACTTGAAAGACATAACACACCAATAAGCTCCAAACTGAGCAATATACGAAAATTGCACAATTCCAGGATACCCTGTGAAACCCGAGCGGAGACATTTATCAGCTCAACTCATAATATTTTCTTTTAAATCGTGAAGAGAGCTCTTACGATATAATAGGGTAGCGAACTGTTGCCTGCTTTCCTTTCAGAGAGAATTGGCTAATTGTGCGGAGAGTCGCAATCTTTTCCATACCTGGCACTTCCATCTAGCATGCCCTGGTCGTAGATACCACGGGCGACTCACAGCATCATCGTAGTTATGCTATGAGCAGCATATCCCGACTACGGTAGTACCTACATGCACTATTCATCTAGTCTGAATATGTTGCTCAGCGGTGAAACTTACACCACAATTCACGACACTTGTCCATGTCCTCTACAACAAGTCTGACCGAACGACCGACCAACGGGTCGGTCTTATTGTAGAGGGAAAGGCTCTAATAGCTCCTACAAAGCCCTACCGGCAAGTGGAATCCTAGCATCGGGGTAAGAGATAGTTTCTTCCCGGTGCCGCTAGCTGGATCTCTTCCGATTTAAACCCGCGATTTCTATCAGTGGCACAAAATTCCACCTGCATGAATACAGTTGAACACTTGACGTGGAACTCAACATTTTTTTGTGAATTTTCATCCTTTTTTCTTCTAAATTTAAGCTTCTTCTTCTTCTTCAAGTAAACGATTTTCTGATAGGAATAGAAAGCGCTTTTCTGATAGGAACTCCGATCAGTTGCAAACGTTAGTTTTCAGTGAAGAGCTAATGTTTGTAACATCGTTAAAAGAATCTAACTTAATATAAGTACATTTTTTAGCCGTGCCCGTAAATTAAATTGCTATGTTGAACAGATTCTATGATTTAGTTGGCTGTTAAATTCAACGGAAGTAGAATATGGATATACCTGAAACCTGAATGATATCACCATTACTTTTCAATACTAGGATTTGTTAACTGCAGCCCTGTTCTTCCATATTCATTGCTAGCTTAATCACGTCCTGGTACCTCTTACCTAAATCCCTCTTTATTTCGCCCACGCACTCATTCATTGATAACCCTCTTCGGGGTTTGCCTCTTATGTTTTCCTCAATTGTGAATGGTGTATGAAAACCAAATGAGTGTGCACAATTTTTTAGCGCAACAATATTTCCCGCATTGACTGCAGAAACCATTTTGTAATGATTTTATTTGAAGTGCGGAACAAATGGCGAAACTGCGCCCCTTGCAGCGTAAGGGTGAATTGCACTGCATATGACTTCTTTTATTAATTTAGAGATAGGAAACACTTCGATTAGTACCTGGCGCACTCAAAATCTGTGACTTTCGTCAGTGGAGAGAGTACATTGCTCGCATCATATTTCATATCGTAGGTTGTATGTACGTCAAGGAGCGTAAATGTATCAAACGAAGAGAGAATGGAATGCGCATTTCAAGAGGTTATAGGGAACACGGAAACGTAGGTGTGTGTCCAAATCTCATGATTTTAATTTTTAACTCAGCTGTCGTCAGCACTTGGGCGCAAAACCCTGAGTTGCCGTAGAGGAAGCATTCCGCGGTCTACCGTTGCGACCGCCGTTTATCAACGGCGAAGACGAATATGTTCCGGTGAGGGTGTTCTCATGGCCTGGGGATCACCCCTAACGACACGAATATCTGACGTTATTCTTTCTGATCCCAAGCAACTGTCAATTTTTTCCTGGAATTCCCTTTTCCTTTATTTTTCACCACTTTCCTCCGTGTGGAGGGAGGAGAGGAGGGAGGGAGGTGCTGGGCGCGGGTGGACTTGGGGAGGCAGCGCTAGTTCGACCTCCTTCCGGGGAATCGCTTCTCTTCCTCCACTCCATTCCTGTATATAATCTCCCGCGTGATGTCCGAACATCACCATTGCCCATTCAGCGAGCGCTCAAGACGAAGGTTGGTCGCTAGCCCACCACTCACGCTCGCTTTCTTCCGTGGACATCCACTCCTACCAGCTCATATTTCGGTGATAACTCGTAAACAGTCGACATGGCGTACTGGTTCGCGGCCACAATCCTGCCTTCGCTTGCATTCAGCATGCTGCTCATCGTCCTGCTATTTCCGACCGGCGTGCCTCTGGTAGACTCGGCACCCCTGCCGTGTGAGACACCGGCTCAGATCATGGAGGAACCGCAGGAGAAGGACATGGATACTTCAATCACACTGGATTCACCTCTCTGCCCTTGGAATGTGACCGTTGATTATAATCCTGAACGAATTCCCAAGAGCCTTCGGAATATTCGATGTGCCACGCCGGGATCGGGGAAGACGGACTGTGCTTGTGCGAAAAACAGGATGTGCACCGAGGTTTCGCAGAAAATCACGGTGAAGTACCCATCGCTAAACCGAGAGGAGGAGTATACTCTTCATATTGGCTGTGTGTGCTCTACTGTTGAGTCGTATCAACTGAAAATAGAGAAGCCAGGGATTGTATAGCGATCAAATTTTTTGGTGTAGCTGAAAAACAGTTTTGGAGGTGTATGACTTATATGATGTTTGTGATAAGGGTTCATGAACTTTGGTTCATGTCCATCGACTGTGCATCATATTATCTGTGACCTGATTGTCAGTGTGTTCAGTTTTTCCGGATAGGAAAGTTATAGAACCTAAGTATTTTTATGAATTCTTGCCTCAAGAGAAGTAGTGACTTTTTACAACCATGTTGTGATATTTATTCCTAACTTATTTATTTTTTATCATTCGCGTTCGAAAATCATTTGATTATTTTAATTTCATGTAAGCAAGCTTTAAATGTCATGTGTTTTGTTTGAGTCATTGTGAATTCATGAGAGGGTAGATCGAAGTGTTTTGGATCACTCATCTTCACCATTAATTCATTTTAATCATAACTACGATTTCAGATCAGTATTCACCTCATGAGCTTATTGCATTTATATAGGTGAATCTTAATTTGTGTCGATTCAGGTTTTTAATTGTGCAATTTAATGCAATTTTATTTATCTATTTATTAAGACTTTTGTCACATTCCAGAGCTAAACTTTATGCTCATTATTTATTTAATTTTCAAGTGGAAAAAGTCCACAAACATGTTCATAATATTTATTATACGTATTTACAATTCTATTTAAACTATTTATTACGAATTTTATAGCAACATTTATTTGTTACTTCAAGTTTTTCATACCATATTTTGAAATTTAATAGAAAATTACTTTTTGAATGTATTCATTTTAATTCTTCGACAATTTATATTTTGTTGCCTCTAAAAGTGATTTGTTGATCACGAATGTGGCTGGCCACATATTGAAGTGAAAGACCATTTCCAAAAATCAATAAAACATTTTGATACTGAAATATATACTTTTGGCTGTTTTTTTAACCTTTAATTCCGATTGCAAAACTACTCATCACTTACTAGGCAAGGTGTTCCCTTTGTAGGACCCACTTGCGCAATAGAGTCCATTTTTCTCGAGTGAGGGTTCAGTATTACCTACGTAATCCGATTCTAGGGCATAAGCTGCCCCTGGGTATATTTTGAATCGAGCGCGTTCTGAAGGGATCGAATCCAGCCTAGGATCTTAACCAATGATGGATTTTCGTCATGGGAGAGGAAATGACATATAATTTGACAATTTCCGACGGTACCTACCCTCGACTTACAAGGAATCAGATTTCGCGAACTAGACTTATGAAAACGCAAATTTGATAGGGAGTACGTACAGGATTTTACCGACTAAGCAGTAGGAATGGTAACCGGCTCTTTCTCATTTTCAATGAAAGTGTGGTTGCATTTACATTAAATAAATTTACGAAGATCGCGATGACGCTTATTCACCCAACTACTAACTTAATGTTACACCGTTTCACACCGGAGGTTATTGGAAGTCTGCCTTGAGCACCGGACAGCTTCATCAAAGCCCCACGTCCGATGCATTGCATGGCAAACATTTTTTTCCTGTGCACAGCACTCATCATTCAGTAGGTGTAACATCGGACGAACAATCGGCTCAAAAATCAGCATAGAGCTCCACATTTTTCTGCATGACAGCACTAAACATACGTTTATATTTAGGTACCCCCAAAATATCCCCATCTTTTTAAAGATATTTCCATATATTCTCATGTCAAAATAAGACACCAACATCTGATCCGGTGCACCACATGTCAATTATAAAACAACAGGTCTAAATAACGTCCAACGATTACGCGCTACCAACAAATTATTTGGGTGCGGCTTCCGTTCCCGATTTTCCCACTAGTGTTCTTGTATTCGGAAAATTAAGTTTTTGACTTACAGGGAAGAGCTCTACTACTTCAGGCTTTGTAGTCCGTATTCTTTTATTCAGTCGTAGATTAGAGTTCCCACGACGGTTCAACTTCACAGTCAACTAAAAAACACATTTCTGTTCATCATACATTTAGAAACAAAACAAATATGAATATCACGAGCAAGTAATATGTGGGGCTTTCGTTGTCACACGATCCCAGAAATGAAATACCTCACTCCTGATTTTCCTGTTATCTATTTTCTACATTTCTACCCTCATTTCTTTATTGTAGTGCCTCCTTTTAACACCAGGTGGCAGTTGTAACGTTGAACGAATGCAGCGGCGAGAAGAGGAAGGTGAAATTGTGTATTGTGTAATGTTTTTTTGTGCTTTTAATTGTGTTAAGTGTTGTCAAGCCTTGTAAACTTAGGAGACCATCTGTTGAACGTTGTGTGAGGTTGGTGATAGCTTTAGCATTTGACCAAATATGCCAATTTTAGAATTTTTATTTCTCGCTTTAACGTAGGTTAATGATTCAAATGTGTGTGCCTTGTGCTGTTGTGATTTGCTTTTCATGTCATTCTGGCACACCAAATAAATCCCATACTATCTATAACGTTTTTGCAGTTGTTGATTATAAATCTCGCTTATAGTTGTATGTTCATGGTATTTGTAATGTACTTTCATTAAGTATATTGTAGTTAACATTCCTAAGATGTTTTTTAGGTTTTTCATTAGCCTTGCATTTTAGCTTAGATGGAAAGCACTTTAATGGTGCATTGGCGTATCGTTGTTGAGAGAGATTGAGTAGTATGCCAGCTTTTGGAAACGGCATTGGAAGCTGAATTCCCTCCTGTTTAGAATTTAACAAATCGAATAAATAGAAACCAGCCTTAAATTTCTGTTATCAGCCAGAATTACAAGCTTTGAGCTTACTGTCGTGTTCGGAGTTCGTTATGTATTGTGTTTTATACCTACTTCCGTATTATCCTGTTTTAAACCGATGTTTATGAGTTCAATGCAAAGTTTATTTTCTAGCTGTCTACTTCGTTCTTCGTTAATTGAATCATTGTCACGGTTTCAATCTCCATCATTTGCTTCTTTGGAGCTTCATTCATATGTCGTAGATTTATACGGTGCCAAAATATATGAACTAGATGAACCTTGTTTTGTAGTTGCTTATCGGCTATCAATGTTACCATGAATAGGGAACGGATATTCGTTTTCTGGCCCGGAGAATGCGGATGCTAGTTTGTGGTTCATGCCAATATGATATCTATCTTCCAGTATTTAGCGAGTTTATGCTAATATTACTAAGTAATTTATCTTGAAGTTGGTTAGAGACATTATTGAAGAAATAAGCATTCTTGCGTCTGCTTAGGTGTAGCGTTACGTGTAAAATAAAATGCTATGGGCCTTCCAGGTCGATTGCGTTTTATTAAGCGGTTTAAGCTTTTAAGTAGTGATATCGGCCCTGCTAAATGTAACATACATAAATTCAATGTTTTGTAGTAGTGCTTGGCCTATTAAACGTTGAAAATGATCTGAGGCCAACATTTTTTAGAATGTGAAGCGTAATTTAGCAAGTTCAAGTAGTTGCATTTTTCCATCATTAGCGTGGGACGAATATTATATCAATATTTAATGCTAATTAACAATGAAAAGGTTGGCCGATAGAAGAATCGAGTGGAAAGCTGCGTCAAACCAATCATAGGATTGTTGACCAATGATGATGATGATGCATGCTAATTAATGTATTTCAGCGTAATTATTTATTTTACCCATTTTTAAATAGTCGTTGCTTCAATGAGTGTCAGCGTAATAACTGTTAATTTGGCAAACCGTTTTGATAACAGTCCGAATGCATACATTATGCTTTCCACATTTGAATGGGAGTGGTTCATCGTTAGACGCATAGACAGTTAGCCGAGAGACTTCAGTACTTTTTACTGCTTGATGGTTTTTTTGTTTAGGGTCGGTGAGGTAACATGTGGTTAGGTGGAAAGATGTGATTTCAATTTTGGGGATAAGGGTGTCCGAATCGGCAGAGTTTAAGCATTCACCATTCCAGCACCACGGAACTTGGGTGCTTTTCTCGCCCGTGATTATTGGTTATGTTAAATACATTAACGGGCTCTCAATTTTGATATGAATTGATTGATCAAGTGCCTATGACAGTAAATCTGCATTTTTGGCGATGTGAAACTGAAATAGAATGATTAAATAAATAGCCTTATTTAATTAACGTAGGAGTACCAAACCTTTAATTAACGTTAAAATAAAACGACATGGCAAAAAAAACCGAAGTTTGAAAAGGGTGGCTTGCTCGCAAGACTGACGTTTTGATTATGGTTTGAGTACTTCACATGTGTATCTCGAGGATTGGTTACTCGATTGGTATTTTAGCTGGGGTAATCGTCGCTGTTAAAATGGGTTGGTGATATTTTAAAATATTAATTAATCTCGCGTTCCCTCCTGTATTGTTTTGCATTGTGCTTTTCTCCACTTCGTAAAAATTAAAACGTGTACATATTAAAAATTCTGCAACATCGAGTTGCATAATTTCATTTTCTCAGTGAATACGGTGGTCATTTCTGTTTAACGTAATAGCTGGGAATAGGTTTTAGTGATCGCTGCCGGCAGCTTGTGATTTGGGCTAGCCCAAATTGTTTCATCTCCCACAGGAGGTCGGAGGGTTCATTTGCCCATCACATCGTGGAAGACGATGAATATTTATGCGCCCTGCGCTAGTGTGTCTTGTGGCACCAGCCCCATTTCAATTTTGGCGCCCCCTTCGTCGTCCTCCGTTTTTCGCTCGAGGCGGTCGACTGCCGTAGACGGCCGCGCCCTTCGATGTTGATGTCCTGGACGAGTGTCCACATGTAAGAGGCGCTGATTCACTTGAGTGGCGGATTGCTGAGGGCAGGTTCGCCGAATGGCGGTTGTCCTTGATCTCAGACGGGTGATTATTCAGACAGTTGCTGCGGTCATTCACTGTGTATGTGATAAAAAACTAAAGGTATGATTATACTGCGTTTTGCTATTTATGTGTGACATGCTAGGGTGGATCAGCCGGGCGTAGTTCCGATTATTTTGTGCGTATGAAAATTGTTTTCACGTGGCTTAAATAATAATTTTTCCTTCGATCGTGGCTTCGTAAATTTTGGAAATCCTGTTCACTGTAGGACCAAGTCTATTCAGCAACCATAATACGGGACATCAAAATATATAATGTTGCTGTTAAATGCTGGTGAGTGTTAAGTGTCCAAGGCTTCAAGTCTCATAAGAATTGGAGGCTCGAAGAGATAGGGGGAGGCGAGTTAAGCGACCTGTTAAAATCTTGTGCTGCTATGTTGCCTGTTCTTTCTGACTTTACGAGTGGTAGGTAGTACGCCTACCAGAACACGAGAAAACGTAACGTGAAATATGCGGGGAAGAGGAAACTTAAGAAAATGAAAGGAATTTGGAGCTTAATTTCGTGCTTTAATGCACAATTATTTCAAGAAAGCAGAGAGTTCAGGTGGGATGAATCCGTAGAGAACACATTTCATAATAGAAGTTCCTGGGAGATGATGTTTTCGAAGGCTATATTGAAAGGGAAAGCGTCGCGATTGGTGGAAGAGGGACGATAACTACAAGGAATTTTGACTGCATGCTGTGGATGATATATTGAATGGTCTAGGAAAGCAGTATTATGAAGAGGCGTTACTAATCAGCGTCTCTGATTTGCAGTAATGGGTAGAAAAGTGTTAATCCGTTAATCGTTAATTAACGAAGTTAACATTTTGCTTAACGATTTAACTTTTAAGTTAAATCCAAAAACTATTAACGGTCTTATTGACTTCCGTTAACTTTTAATTCCGTTAATTTAAGTCCATTACTTTTGTTCAGAGCCATCTGGATTGCCATGTAATAATTTGCTGAAGGAGTTGTGTTGAGAATGCCATCTAGAGAACTCAGCGTTTGTACTGCAATCAGACTTTTACATAACTTACAGACACAATTTACACAGTCAAGGCTCACGTTTCCACCCTAAACAATCTTGAACAAGACATGAAGAGAATGCATCCATCTAAATACATCCATCCATCTAAATACGTTCAATTTGAAGAAAAAGTAAAGGCAGGATCAACTCGCGGGAAAACGAAAACCATGTCTTAGGCTTCTTCAAGAGCTGTGGATTCTTCTTATGTTAATAGGACTGGCAATAATTTTTTCACCATCTAATGGCAAAAAACTACGCCAAAAATTATTGGTGAATCTTTTGGTATCGCAGCTACCGGTAGCGGCGTATCCCAAGGTTTATATTTCCACAATCAAATACAAACAGCGTCAGGTCCAACTTTACTGACGGTAACGGTATATTACTATGAAACTCCATACCTCATGTGTATAAGTCTACACTACGTAAGCTATACTGTTTATTAATTATTTTTGACCATGAAATTCTTATTACGTTCATTGACATTCAAATACCTAAATTTTAAGTGGCATAAAATTCAAAATTGCCTACAATTTCATATAGATTTTTAATTTTAACGGATAACTTTAACTCGCGTTAAATTTTCATCAAGATAACGATCTAACGATTATCGAAGTTAACTTTTTGAGTAGCTTTTAATGCATTAACGAAGTTAATTTTTGGATTAACTTTGCCCAGCTATGCTGATTTGACAGAAGGATGTGTTCGTGAGATGTTCAAGGTCAAAAGCAGCACCTTCAAATTGTTTTATTTTTAGTTTTACTTGATTATCACAGTTAACCCGTCTACATAAAATGAACGCATTCTAGTAATCCCTCCTCGTTGTATTCTTTGTACCACCGGCGGCCTCTGAAGTTTTGATATATATAATAAATTACGCCGTGTGAAAGGTAGTTTGTGATGTTCAAAGAAGCGTTGGAGGTATTTGAACCTGGGGAACTGATGCGGAACTTGGGCGAGCACTTTATTTATTGGGTCTCCACAATGATAAAAAAACGAATTAATTATGTAGTCGTGGGAAATCTAGTAGTTTGAGTGAATGGAAATGCCGCTGGCAGCAACTTTTTTTATCAGTTTCTTTGCCGTTCATTCATCCGTTCATGCGATAAAAGTTGTGCTTAGAATCATCAACAGGATGGAACAGAGAGCAAAGCAATGTCTTGGCAAAGGTCAGTTTAGATTTCGTAACGGCAGATCAACACGGGTTTCTATTGCAATGGTACGATTACTAGTGGAAAGGAATTTAGAATTCGTATAATAATAATTCATTTATCCAACTCTTGCGATTATACATCAATTTCACAAAAAGAGAGTGAAATAAGTCACCCCAGAAGACAAAGTTCTGATAATAGGGTTCCTGTTTCATGAATACTGCAATGTTTGTCTGTTACATAAATGTATAAACAGGTGCAAAATGGCTATAAAGGTTAACATGTAAAGTTTCCTTATTCCATGTCGTTATATCGTTTAACATACGAGTGATTGCAAAATATTGGAGTGAATCAGATTAGATGTTAAACACGGAAATGAATATAAAAATTAATATGTGCGTATAAAAGAACTCTAATTAAATACGGCTTAAGCAATGGATTAAAAATATATTTCCACATATTTTTTCATGAACAACCAATGCCTCAATTTACTACTATAAAGTATCATGTTTTTAAGAAAATGTAGTTCTTGTAGTAATAGACTAAGCCCGCGCGCTTGCCCGCTGCCCAGCCCACTTTTCCCTTCGCTCGCTTCACTATTATTTTTATATGCTAAGCAATAATTTTCTTTCTGTTTTTATCGATACCCTTTTCCCATTCATTACCCATTGGCCCTAGGAGGTTTTAGGAAGTGCATATGCATGCTAACCTACAAATATAATGAATACAGAAAGAGTGTGATTGGGAAGGATTAGGCCCAACCACTTCTGAACAAAGCTTTGTGCTTTATATTTCCTCCTGTAAAGTTATCATTCGGATTAAAATGTGAACAATAATTCAAACGGGGATCGGGTTGTCATGGAGTACTGGACTGATACCTCGAAGGCCTAGGTTCGGATTCTGGCAGTAGCAGAGATTTTTCAGTGGTAAACGGGTCCCTTCCCTGTGCTATGTAGAGAGAGCTTCAAGTTCTGTGCTTCATTCGACGAATTGGACGTTAAACCATGGACCTCTCAGCGCCTTCCGTTAAGAGCAGGCTAACTCCTACTTTCTCTCCGCCCTTTCTCTAATTCAAAATATTGCTACTTCTACGCAATAATATATCTACCCTAAATGACGCAAATAACCTCAGCTGTCAGTCGCCTCTCCCGAATAATTACCATTACTGCTAACCAACTAATAGTATCTTGTCCGAAATTCATCTTAGCGACGTCAGCAATCTTCATGATTCTATTTTAAGGTAGTAAAATGCATTTTATTCCACTGTGAGTAAATTCTGTTCCTAACATTTGTTACAAATTTAACCTATTTAAACTCATATTTGGCGTTTGTTTGTTTTGTTGCACTCTTTCGCTGTTTCCTTTAATTGTCGTGCTACGATTATCTTTATCGCGTGCATAAATAATATCCACGATTAGTTATTCTGTATGTCCGTGCCTACCGAAAATTTGAAGCTTATTTCAGGAATCAACTGCGATGCCGCCTCCAGTGCCTTCCAATCTCCTTGCATCGGCCTACCTTTCCCATACAGTCGGCGCCTCACAAAATGGCCAATCGTGCCGGGCTTCCAGAAATTAATAGATGCGTTCCCTAAGTATGGAATGAAGATCACAATCTCCAATTGGATGAATCACAAGAAATTGAAAGTTCTGAGTTTTTGCGGAGCAAGAAGATCGAGATTAAATGTAAAAGTAGGAGGTCAGTAGCTAGTGTAGGTGGAGCAGGGTAACATATTGGAGCAAAATGGGTATAGAAGTATCGATGTCCGATGGAGAATCACGTTGGCAAAAGAATAATTTACTCCGAAAAGGGAATTAATTACAGGCTTGTGTGAATTGAATAGGCGTTTATTTGGCTATCATTTTCAGACAAAATACAAATAATATATACAATACAAAATTTAGAGAATATTTAAAACGTGACCACCCTGTTACACAGGCTTGTGTAACAGGGACATAAATAAAAGGCAAATGAAGTCTGATAAGAAGCGTGGCACTGTACAGCGTGGAAATATAAACTTTTAGGAAAGAAAATGATGATAGACATGAGGCTTTTGAGATGTGGGTATGGAGGAAAACGGAAAAGATAAGGTGGGGTGATAGGAAGACGAACATGGAAGTGATGGAGATGGTGGAGGGGGAAAGGAAGGTAAATGTTGGAGTGGATGCAGAAGGTTTCAAGGGGGGTGCTGTTTCAAAAGACGCGATGGAGGGAAGAAAGTTGGGGAAGCGTGGCAGAGGGAGAAGAACGGCTTTTAGATAGAATAATGGCGGGAAGAAAGGATTTGGGACTGAAGAAGGACATGATATGAGAAAAATGTGTCGTGGGAGGAATTTGCTGACCATCAAAACCTGGATTAATCGGCAGATAATTAACAATAGTAATTATTTCGGTCCCTTAATTCGGTTTAGTTGTGATTGTACACTTGAAGAATGAACGTTTTTATTCTGAGATCAAATGAAGACCGAAATGTCTTACTGTATTTTAGAGTAACCACAAACTTTAGTGTGGTGCCGTAATAGTTTCCTAGGCGTCAAATCAGCTCTCTTGTACCTTTTTAATTTTCTTCGTGACTATTCTGGCTGTCGTTCTTGTTTCTCGAGTTAGGTTGCGACTTACATTTTTCTCCTAAGCATTCCGTACCAGTGTTTCTGATATCTATATGTACTGAAAAGAGTTGACAGTTTTTTACTTTCGACGACATTTCATACATTTGTTATGCATTCTATCACCTATTTGAGGCATAATTTTCCGCGAATTTCGATTTGGAGGGAAGATTTGGTATTTATGTTTGTGTTCGTTTAGATTCCTTGTGTTTGGAAATTAAATGGCAGGATTCATGCCTTAAATTATGCATTGAACGTATAATGGAGAAATGGGAAATGTGGCAGTTTCTGACGTCCAATGACAAATAGACTTGTTTTTAAGATTTTTAAGACTTCAGGTTTTTTAACGCTTGAAGTGCGTGAACACTTAAGAGGGGTGAAATGTTAAAGCTACCTCCGGAGAGCTTCTGAGTTGTCTGATTGTGAGATAATAGTTACATTTGGTTGTCAGCTGCGGACAATCGGCATCATTAACATTTATTTTGCAGGGAAAATTGTAATCATTTAGCATGTGGATTTGAGTTGGGCTTCACTCGAGTTTGATCCTTGATAGTTCTCACCAAAATAATTTTATTGGTTTACATCTCTAGAGTGGTAACTAATTCGATTTTGAGGCTCGCATTTTAGATGCTTCCACGGATTCTTGTTCGCGAGTAGTGGAAACGCATTCGAAGTTTAAAATTGCTTCTGATATCAGTGGGAATCGATAAAGTAATTTTTTACTGGATTTCGCCGTGCCTTGAGCACGTATAATGACTCAGAATTAAAATATCGGTATATCTTGAATGTAAGTGAACGTTAGTGATGCGTATACGAGTTGGTATTACTTATTCCACGCCATCTACCTCTAAGGCAGAAGAGTAATATGCCGGGAAAGTATTTAGTTCGTAGTAGGATTTGGTTCTTTCCAATTCCATTTAGTCCTAATTTGAGTATAACCGAAATGTAGTTCTGAGTCAGTCCTGAGACTCAACTTGACTATTTTTGCGTATGATAGCATTGAACAAAACAGTGTTTATCTTAAATACCAGTTTGATAGGTGAGGGTTCCTTCCTGGTTCTTTGCCCAGTGGTAGGTGACATTTACGATTCAAGGGTAAAAGGACCAGTCCCTTACCCTATGTCACTTCTGGTCTTTCAGAAAGATTTGGTTCTCAGAGAAGCACACAGCTCGTGTTTAGCTAGGGGCGTCCCCAAGAGGCCTCACCCGAGTTTGACCCTCCAGCCAGTGACCCAAGGGCCTCAGGGATATCACGTCGTTTTATTTGCTTGCAGGACCACAAATACAGAAGTAGGTAAATGTATGCCAACATTTATAGATGCCCATTAGACTCCCTGATAGCTTCTAGGTTTGTTAGCCGCCCTGATCCATGTTAAGTTTTTTCCGTGGCCCGTGCATATCCTCCAATAATCTTGTTAAATATACGTCCCCACATAGCTAAATATAAAATTATCATGGTACTATTTGTTTTGTTGTACTAATCAGATGACCGATCTTAAGATGTCATCGATGATTTATGACTTATTTTGAGAAGAGCAGTAAATTGACATAGTTAAATGGGTGTCGGTGAGGCTTAAAATAAGCCTGGTGAATGTTGCTGAACCCTCAAGTTATAGTGTATATTTGTCTGTCAAAACGCATATACACTCATTCTGTATACTCTAAACCTAGAACTAGTAAGCCTTTGGAAGTGGTGATCAATTCAGCACATATTTAAGGATAAGAAAATGAATGCGAAATTTGAGTCTAATTAGAATGGAACAGGTATAAGTAATTTATTTTCGAATATGATTATTTATTTTGTCTTTTTTAACCCAATAGAGTTTAGTCGTCGTAAAATTGAATCATTAGTAGTCGCCATTTTCGTGTATCGTAAAAAATGACTCATTTATGTGGTCTGTATTTCTCGTTCCGTGTGGAATAAAAAATAATGAAATTGGTAGAACTGGTTATTTTAGAATCGAGAAATAAATCAAATTATTGAATAAATGCAGTTATTTTAGTTTTTATTTGTTATTTACGATAAATATTGGGAAAATAATTTTAAATGTGTGGTTTAATTGAATTGCTCTTTGCGGTTGTAGCTGTAAAAATTCGTTTCGCAAACACAGCAGCGGAAGTGGCCCCCAGTCAAAATGCGGGTATTTGTTGGCGTCGTGTCTTTATGGGCTCCTAATTCTCTAGTATGAATAAAATCTCTGTTTTGGTTGTCTCTCTTAAATGTATTTTAATTTTTGCAGTATCTGCAGGTGTTGTTTCTTGCTAGATTTTTACTAATTGTAGGGTTGATAGTGGGACCAATATTTATTTTGTTCTTGTCTTTGCTGCCATAATTTTCTTCATCAAAACTTGCTTCAGTCCGGGAATTCTCTATTTTGACAATAGTACCTAGCTATTATATTTGCTAATAGGTGGAATTGACAGCAGTGAAGTATCGAAATTAGATGAAATATGGATGAAATTTGCAGAGGCTCCAAATTTTGATTTATGCTGTACGCTGCGACGCAGGGCATGAAATCTTTTGCGTAACGATGTGGTGCGGGCCTTGTTGGATTTTCGCAGCTAAATAGCCTTTTCTTGTTGCTACATTTATACGATCTATTCCATTAGTGATTGAATATCCTTGGGTCGAATTAAGATCGATGTCATTTACTAAGCAGCACACGAGAATACGAATGTAAATATCCCATAAATATAATTTTTTCCCTGATATTATTGACACATTGGGAAACAAAATCGTCTCTTAGCTAATCAGAAATGTGAAGTTTCATGGAATTTTCACGGTCGCCCGGAGTCGCATTTGTTCAGAATCTCTTCGCTTCCTCAGCTTTTCAGAAATGAATGGTTTTGCCGGCAAATAGCCTAACCGGTTGGTTTAAACATATGAGGGGCACGGCGTGGCGATTTCCCTCTTTATCGAGAGTCCGTATTTTAAGGTAGATCATTGGCTTTGGATATCTCTATGGCCCCCCTCCCCACAGCTTCCCCACTCTCATATATACCTTTATCTTTCGGCACACTCCCTCCATCCCTTGCTCTTGTCTCACCGCTCCCCTCCCCTCATCCACTTACTTCTCTTCCGCAGGCCTTCGAATAAAAACACCGCGCCTAGGATTGGTTTATCTCGCCGCTCGTCGGGGATACTTTATGCCCGCAGCTCTTATGTCTTTTCTCCGAAGAAATCTAATTTCACGCTCGTGCGCCTGCCCCCTCTTCCAGCTCCTCCGCTCCTCTCCCCACATCTGTCCAATCTCCATCCTCTTCCCCCTCCTCCCCGGCCATCTTCACGGACGAGGGTACGCTCCCTTAGTGTCTTATGTGCGGGTGCTCTTAAGGGCAGTCCGACACCTGCTCCTTGAGGAGACGGGGAGCGCTACTACCCGTTGCCGAGGTGTGCCCCGCCCATCTCATTTGGAGAGCGGGTGAAGTGGTCGGGGTGTCTTCAGTCCGCGGCGTTGTTGGGGACACCCGTGGAATCCCGTGGTGAAAAGGCCGTCTAAATGCATTCGTGGAGCCGGTTGTTTTTTTCTCTCGTCTCCGCCTGACGTGGCCTATGCCTCACGCACGCGGAGGATATGGAGGCAAGGACTGGAAATTTGGTCTTGTTTACCTTAGCTTGCGTTCGCCCAAGCAGATGATTCATGTTCCTTTCCTGTATTTAAAATTTTTTTTCTCATCCCTCAAGTTATACTCGTCGCACGAGAGGTGCAGCTAAGTAGTTATTCCATTTTGAGAAACTCAGAGGATAACCATTTAGGGTTATAGTGGTATGTAAGCACTGGAGTGCTGTGGCATTATTCCATGGAGGTAGAAATAGCTTATTTTTCGTGCTATGAATTCTCTTGTGCTCCATAATTGGGCGTCATTTGTCGTTAAATTTATGTAATTTACACCGTTTCGAGCTTGCATAGATTATACATAGAATGCGCTTCTATTCACGGTTTTTAGCGTCTGCAGGTTCGGAATATCTGAAGAGACTGGAGGGCTACTTTCACCTTATCAGAATGGTGGTAGCTACGGATGCGGATAAATACCTGAATAAACTGCCCTGTCTTGGGTAATAGATAAATCAATGTGATATGTAGGCCCCAACGGCTCACAGGGTCCGCAGTTCATTTTATTTTGTATCATCTTTCCTCGTTATTAAGGTGTAAGATTGTGTTGTTTCTGTTCGTGTGGCAGGAAGAAAGGAGGGGAAGGAATATGTTCGAAGTAATTTATCATTTGAGTCACTTACTTCGAAATAAATACATAATATATCGTGGCATGTTATAGATATGTGTTGTAATTTATTCCTTTTCAATATAATTTGTCTCTTACACAACACAAATTAATATAGACATTTATCATAATAAATTACCCTCACAATATATCACTTTCACTCTTGGTATCTTCAGGCTCAATTTTTACAGGCCATAGATCACTTCACGAGCCACTTCACTTTTCACTCTCACATAAAACATAACAAGTACCCTCTTAAAAATAAGTACCTACATAATAGTGGGGAGTGGACCGCTTTATCCCTCTAGTTTATCTGGAGTTCCTAGCTGAGGCGATCCCCGTCTCCTTGGTTAATCCTGGCTTCTCCGCCACCTTCCTTTTCTCTCTTGTTAGACGTAGTCGCCACTTTCCACTTCACTGTTGTCAGACCATCAGACTAGAAGCTAGACGCCCCTTCACTGTTCTTAGACTATCAGACTCGTCTAGAAGCCACTCTCTCTTCTTGGACTATCAGCCTCCCTAGCCGCCTCCCAGCCTAGCAGCCGCCGCCCAGCCTAGCAGCACCCCCTCTCGCTCTTCGTCCCTCTTTATATCCGCACTTCTTAATTGTTAACGCCCGGCCATAATTAGTCTCCCTCCGTAACCTGCCGCGAGTTCAACAATAGCCTGCGAGACAATTTCTATTCTTGGGAAAGCAACTCCCGAATGACCGGAATCACCAGGCTCAATGACAAATTGGCCATTGTCGAGGCCGACGCCATATTTCCCTATGTCTCCGTATAAATATTCTGTACAAAAACCCGCATGGCGGCTCTCCAACTCCCCAGCATGCCATGGCTAAATTTTGATACGTTACATCTGCCCCGTCGAAAGCAAATATTATATCCTATAAGATTTTCTTTCGAAGCCTCTAATTAAAATAAAGCGTCGCCCCGGCGCCTCTAAAGATCGTTCTACCCTGAAATTGGTCCACATCCACTATGTTTACATACATTCATAAAATACAATAAATGCAATTATACCCTTCTTTAAAACATCAACTTTACCTTTAAAACATAACATACAAATATTCAAAACGAATGCCATATGCCCTCTTCAAATTTAACATCTTTAAAATAAGTTATACATTTTACATAAAACATTGGGTCATATGTAATTTCCAAATGTACATATTTTGCATAACCATCAATAAAATAGTTTCTGGTAATCAAAGGAATCACACTTTGCTACACATCAAACATAAAATCTCCTTCACCTTTAAAGTTATACCTTATAACTGTCAGCCTCATCATATTGAGTCCAAATGTTCATTCACCCAGCTGACTTTACTTAAACACCAATTTAGTAACCGTAGATCCACTCCCTCACCGCACAAATACAAAGTTTTAATCACAAGCCCTTACTTTGTTACACCTCTGCGACCTTGCGATAAAATGTGTACAAATGGCGCGGTAAATCTGTGTCTGCCGACGCTTGCTTACAATGTAACTAGTAAATCGCAGACTCGGCTCTTATTTTCTTACGTTCTCAGTCCTTACTCAACTGTGCTTGCGCGATGTTCTGTGTGGAGTTGGTTTCTTGTGCGTTTTGTTGTGAGTGCAGTGATTTCTACGTATGGTTTAATGTGGGATACAAGGAATTTTCATCGTTCCGTTTGTGCATAGTGGAACCCGATCTCCTTTCTCGAAGTTCTCTCTGTGTTGTTTTTTACTAGAGCGTAGCACTCTTCCCTTCTGCCCCTTTGTTATGATTCTACGCCGAAATCTTTCAACTAACCCTGGAATATCTTCCTTTTCTTGGGTGCTGTCTGCCATCAGACAAGGTAAGTCGTCTTCAAAATTGAGATAACACTTCTTTACTTCCTTTCCACGTACGTAATCAAGTGCTCTGACTAATGCGTTACTGCTAATTGCACAGCCAAACGGCCCTCTAGTAAATTGGTATATAAATCCTTCAAAGTAAACTGCACAATACTTCCGAGAATCTCGATGTAGTTGAATTTGGTAGAAGCTTTGCGTGAGATCTAAAGATGTCATGTATTTTACGTTAGCACAATCTTGAAATATTTCTTGAGGCGTTCTTGACGTAGCGTAATCCGGCTTCATCATCTTATTCACCGCCCTCGCATCCAGACATAGCCTTATTGAGCCATCCTGCTTCGGTAAACATATCAGGGGTGATACATATCGTGATGTACTCTTTTCTATGAGTCCCTGCTCCAACAGCTGATTAATAGCGTGACGTGCCTTCGCACGGTAATTTAGCGGTACATTGTAACTTTTCCCGTGGAACTCCTCGTCACCTTTTATCTCCACCTTATAATAATACCCCTTTATTTTTCCGGGCGTATTTCTGAAAATCTTCTTCTCCTTATAAATAATACCCGCTAATTCTCGAAACTCCTTCTCCTGTAAATCGCTGATGCTTCTCATGCTGTTGTGGATTTCCTCCATAGAAACTGTATCTTCTCTCTCCTCATACTGCCCCTGTTTAATTGCCATTATTAGCTTCTGTGACGACTCCGTAGGCATTCCGAATCTTCTTTCTTCCATCTTCCGCCCTTGTCTCAGGATTATGGTGCTTTCATTATAATTAATCTCCGCTTTCAGCATCTCTAATGTATCCGTGCCCAATATTAACGGCTTCACTAGATTAGGTATGATGGTGCAATTAATTACTACATCAATCTTCCCTATGTTTATTGTGGGAAAGATTTGTTTACTAATTCTTCCGCTCCTCCTACCTATTGCTCCGATCACCTGAATTCCCCGTATTGGTACCTCTAATACACCTTTGAATACCTCTGGATTCTCCGTAAATGTGTTCTCATTCAGACATGTGATTTCTGAACCGGTGTCCACTAGTGCCTTAAACTTCCGCCCCCCTATTTCCACTACCATTTCCGGACACTTGTTTTCTTCATGCGATCCGTGTTCCTTTTCTTCTTCGGTCAAATCTTCGGGTATGCATAATATATTCCTGACTTCCTCGTCGTATTTGCTCCTGTCTCCTCCATTGCTTTCTTCGGTCCCCATTTCTCTGGCTAATGTCGTGTCGGGACTGCTTGCACGACTTGCCCCTTCGCGTTTCCCTGCTCTTCAGGCCTTTCTTCACTACTCCCGGAGTTTTTCACAATCATCGTGCGGATGTTTGCATTCTCCCTGGGTGGTCTTTCTTCGTAACTCCGTCCATCCATTTGTTCTCGGCTGCTGTACCGTCTCACCGGAGATGTCTGCCTCTGCTTTCCGGATGGATTAGGTTGATATTTATTACCATTTTGATTCTGAGGTGGTGGGTTGTATCCACGTCCTCTAAAATCAATTCTCCTTTCCTCGGTTCCTGTCCATCTTCTTCGGCTCTCTTCCTTCGTCTCCTGTATCGGCTGCGGCACCACCCTATCGTATCGGCTGAGCAATGACAACAATCTAGGAATGGTGTTTATTTGCTGCGATATGATTGCCGTGTTGACCTCCGGACCAAAATGATGCTCCAACCTATAGATTATTTCCTCGTCCTCCATCGGTGGCCTTAGTTCCTTTGCAGTGCTTATTCGGGATGTTGCGTATTCCACTCGGCTGATATTCCCTCGTTCAACGTACCGGCCGGAATCTAGCGTCCTCCGAACCTCCATCTGCTGCTCACGCCCCCAATACTGCATCATTAACAGCTGTGTGAACTGCTCTACGTCTTCTAGTAGATGTGAGATAGCGGTAAACCATTCGCCTGCAGATCCCGTCAGACCTTGTCTTACGATTTTCAGCATTTCGTTGGAGGATAATTGGTACATGGCTTGGTATTCCTCCAGCTCACTGATGTATCGCATAGGCCTAGCTCCTCTCCTACCGTCAAAATATGGAATCTTCATCATCACTCCCGGTGATTGAATTGCGGTTGAGTTTCGCGAACACTGCAGCCTTATCTTTTCCGCTTCACTCTGCGCTATTATTCGTACTTTTCCTTGCAGTTCCGACTCTTCCTTCAATTTTTCTGCGGTCAGCAGCTGCATCTTTTCAGTGATATTCCTCACTTCCTCACGCGTTTCTATCGCCAAGCTTTCATAATCCTTCAGCCTTTCCTTGACATTATATAAATCCTTCCGTGTTTCCGCCGCTATACTTTGGACATTATTATTCGCCTCCTCGCGAACAGCCTCTATCTCTGCGCGCCTTTCTGCTTTTTCCTCTTCTATCCGCGTATTCATCCTAACTTCTGCTCCTTTCAGCTGTTCCGCCTGCTCCCTCAAGATTGTTCTTAACAGCTCCGCCTGCTCCTTCTGTCTTCTTTCTTCTCTCCGTCTTCTCTCTTCTTCTCGTTCCCTCTTCTCCTTGATTTTTTCTTCCTTCAACCAAGCCCATAAATCCATCGTTGTTGGAGTCCTGTCTTCGACTTCGAATTTGTGAGATTCAATGTCTACTCCCTGTTCCTCGAGAGAAGATCTAAGCCTACCGACCAATTCATTTTTAACTCCTTCGGTGCCTAACCCTAGTTTCTTCAATTCCTCCTGCACCTCGGCCTTCTTCAACTCCAACAGACTTTTACTTGCTCGAAACATCTTATACAATTACACCGTTACTACTAACACTTAATCTGTAGTAATTTTCCCGATGTCTAATTTTCTCTTGCGTTCGCTAACGAGAACACTTCTTTCTCTCTGCACCTCTCAGGTTCTCCTCGTGGTATCTATTAAACGTAAGCTAGCACTCAAACCCGTACGTCTAATATTTTATCGTGCTCAAGCGTTGGGCGCCATAAATGTAATTTATTCCTTTTCAATATAATTTGTCTCTTACACAACACAAATTAATATAGACATTTATCATAATAAATTACCCTCACAATATATCACTTTCACTCTTGGTATCTTCAGGCTCAATTTTTACAGGCCATAGATCACTTCACGAGCCACTTCACTTTTCACTCTCACATAAAACATAACAAGTACCCTCTTAAAAATAAGTACCTACATAATAGTGGGGAGTGGACCGCTTTATCCCTCTAGTTTATCTGGAGTTCCTAGCTGAGGCGATCCCCGTCTCCTTGGTTAATCCTGGCTTCTCCGCCACCTTCCTTTTCTCTCTTGTTAGACGTAGTCGCCACTTTCCACTTCACTGTTGTCAGACCATCAGACTAGAAGCTAGACGCCCCTTCACTGTTCTTAGACTATCAGACTCGTCTAGAAGCCACTCTCTCTTCTTGGACTATCAGCCTCCCTAGCCGCCTCCCAGCCTAGCAGCCGCCGCCCAGCCTAGCAGCACCCCCTCTCGCTCTTCGTCCCTCTTTATATCCGCACTTCTTAATTGTTAACGCCCGGCCATAATTAGTCTCCCTCCGTAACCTGCCGCGAGTTCAACAATAGCCTGCGAGACAATTTCTATTCTTGGGAAAGCAACTCCCGAATGACCGGAATCACCAGGCTCAATGACAAATTGGCCATTGTCGAGGCCGACGCCATATTTCCCTATGTCTCCGTATAAATATTCTGTACAAAAACCCGCATGGCGGCTCTCCAACTCCCCAGCATGCCATGGCTAAATTTTGATACGTTACAGTGTATTCGGAAGTGATTTTTTTCACTACGGCTCCTATTAATCTTTGGGCATGTTTTCAAGTGACACCTTCTGATCCCTACCCTTTTTTTTTACCTTTTTGTCGTATAATGTTTTTTCGGAACAAAAACTTTTTGTTGACTGGAAACTAGTCTCCGCAACAGGAAACAAGATTTTTCGTTTTTCAGCATCCATATTTTATCATATTGGTTAATGATAACACTGTATTATCATCGGCGACTTTTTTAAGGGATCTAATTACAATATGCAGTACATATGAAGTGATGAGTAGTTCTTTGCTGTTTATTTGAAAAATAGTAACAAAAATAAAAGATATAAAAATAATTTGTTATTTAAATATGAGACTTCTCTTCACCTGCAGTTTTTATGGAGAACAATAAATGATTATAAAATGTGCTGCATATATGCTACCGCTAATACTATTTACCCTCGCGTTGTAAAGGTTCAACGCCATTTGGTGTAAAATTGAGTTTTTAGAAACATTGCACCGTCATGGAAAAAAATCATTCCAAGTTTCATGCAGGAAGTTTCTGACTGTCGTTATTATGCAATAAAAAATTATAACCCGGAGTTTACACCTGGGTCCGTGAGTGAACTCAAATGTTCTCGAGGTTTCTTGAATAATAGACCTCAATTTTGACCTGTACTCCTAGAGGAGTTAATGTGATGAGATCGCTCTGGGCATCGATATCAAACGAACGCCGTTTTCGTCGTTTTGCATTTCTCAAGATGGAGCATATGTACACATAAATAAGGTGTACGTTACCTTATTGCATATTTATGGGGAAATATTCTTCTATTAAATTCAGGCAAAACTTTTCCCAATTTCGAAGAAGTACTGTGCAGTATGCGCTTGGGAAATCGAGTCTTTTATCTTTTATCGGGAAGTATCTATCCAAGAATTATTTTGCGCTGCGTGACTGGAATGTGTGCTTCCCTAAAAAAATCCGTAGTTTGCGGTAGCAGGTGTCGATTGCCTGGTTAAACTATTTTGAAAACACTAGTACAAGAAATTGTGAATTCTTGTTGACTCTTATTACGTACTTTTCCTCAAAGTTCCCTAATATTCTGGTTGAGTGGTTCATTTTTGCCCGCAGATCCCAGTGGTATCTTTTATAGCATGATCTTTTCTGCGGCAGAGTTACCTTTTTTCGTCCTCACTTTCTTCCTTGGACCTTAACCCTCCATTTTTAGCGACCCTTTTTTTATGGAACCCTCCTCATTCTTCTGAGTTCCAGCCAGCCGGCACCCTTTTCTCGTAATTTACGTGAGTTATTAACACCTAGTGCTCATTCTTGCCCCGAAATGAAACATTTGCTGACTTTTTATTCGCCGACCTTCGTGGCGCAGCGTTTGCATATATATTTTTCTTCTTTTAATTCCTCCTTTAAATTGAAATCTTCAGATCCCGGTCTGGGCACATTCCGCTCATAGTTTAGTGCGCCCGACGTTCTTAATTGCGGTGCCCTTCGCAGGCGCTCTTGCGCCTACGAGTGGGGGAGGAGGAGGGGACGAGGAGGAGGAGAGCGTGGGTCGTTCCTCCCGGTGTATGTAGTGCTTGCCCATCAGTATTCAGCGCTGCGGCTGAAAGGGATAAAATGCGATTTAGATTGGGCGACTCGTATATCGGTGCAGTGGCGGGAAGGGTTGTGGAGACCAAAAGTTTGGCAAGCGTTTTCGCGCGGACCCCTTCCGGCGCACTCACTGCTCTCATTCAATATCCGTTGCAGGAGTTCCTTGACTTTATGCGTCTACCGCAAAAGAGGAGTCAGTTTTGTCGCGACTTGAACAATCGAGGCCGTATCGCCTCTCACTGTTTATTGGATTCTGTCGCGTTGAGTCCGATTGCTTTTGAAGAGCTTATCAAATGCTTATTATTTTTTACGCAAATTTTCATTCATTCGTGTAACTAGGATTTTTTCACATGATTTCCGAAATAAATTCTGAATATAAGTTACCGTTTCCAATTTTAAATCTGCTAATTGTGAAATCAAAGTGATGACTTCTGACGTTGAAGTAGTCAGCATCCTCTTTGAGCTGTATTGAGCCTATTTACACCATTGCTACCTCCTCATTTCCCTAATTTTTCTCTCTATATGGATTTCTCACGTGTTTTCATAAGTCTCATAGTGGTGTGCTATGATACTAATATTCATGTGATGCGCTTAAAATGCTGCTCTCGTTGGATGAAACATCTTGGATCTAATCAATTCATGCCTCGTTAATGACCGGATATTCACGTAGTACCATTTGTTCGACAAAAGAGGTTGGTTGAGAGTTGGTCTAAGAATTATTAAAAAATCCGCAATAAGCAAGGACGAGCCAGAAGGCAGCTTACCAAGACGCATTGGAAGGGAGGCAATGTTTTGTGGCTTTTGTTCGCGTAACACATTGCTGCCCACGAGGCAAAGAATCGCAGGCCGGTACATCTGGGAACAAGGTGGTGGATGTGATGAAAATCATCAAAAACATACCGTAGCATCACTTGTTTCCACGGTATTTCATGTTGAGTATAATTAGTCTGTCGTAATGATCGTGGTTTTCAGGGCCGTGGTTGAGTTCTATACTTTTGATTTTCGTTCTACATATATCATTTTTAATTAGCTGACCATTTTCCTGCAAGAAATACCTGATTAAACTTGTTCATGTTTTTAACCAAGCGTGTTTGATCTTTTGTAACACTCGTTCATAAAAGTATTCCATATCGTCAGTTTGGTGGGTTGTTAACTTTTAAAGCCGAATATTGGGAAAAGAAAAAATAATTAAAAATCATAATAGAAATTATTGAATTGCTTACAAATAGTGACATTAATGAAACTTGAATTGGAATAACGTGGGGCTTTGATAATGCAGTTTGAGAAAGGGAAATTCCCACGGAAATTGATGGCGAAAGAGGTTCTGGGGTTAGAAGAGACTCGTTGAATTTGGGAATGTATTGATAAGATATTTTGGCTCCTTTGTAGTAGATATGTATGTGGAAATACTTAGTTGTGGGTGGAAGGATGATGGAAGAATTTTCTCGTACACGTGAAGTTTAAAACACTATTTCGGCCATTGGCAGTCGACATTGGTTGCAGTTACTATTGCCTTCATCATAGTGGGGTTGAAATAGCCCGATAGTATTTCATTGATTTTATTTTAAAATTACACTGTAAAAAGTTGATCTGATTTTCAGTGCGATCTGAATTTAAGCGCTGTCTGGTTGTAAGGCAGGAACACGGATTTAAGGTGCGGAAGAGGCAGGAACATGGATGGTTGGTACACGAGCAGTTAAGCAGGAAGCAGAGGGAGCAGTATTCAGGATGGTCTGATTTTCAGTCGTTCACCTGCCTTATTTTTAGACAAGATATTACTGCTGAATTTCAACATACCCTGTCTTAAAATTGTTGCATCTGAAATTCAGATCGCTTTTGTACCTTATAATCAGATCTACTTTTTACAGTGTAGGGATAAGGTGAGTTATAATTGATAAATGATTTTGTCGTGGAAGAAACGGATGCTATGGACATGGTTGCGAACCAATAGAAAAATTTGGTGTCTGTTTTTTTTTGCGAAAGGAAAACACCTTGTGTTCCGTTGCAGTGAGTTTGAAGAAGGTTGGCGGTTTCTAGGTCTTATTGAGTCGAAGTGACATGCGAAAACCAGGGAGGGAGCCCAGCATACTACCCTCAGTTCCCCATTGTATTATTCGTTTAATTTTCTTAAAACTAATTTCCCTTCAAAAGCCCTGGCTGCAGCGCCGTACGTGAGAACTGGCTCTACTGTAGCTCGGAGTGTCAGTAGTTTTCCTCAAGAGAACGTGGAAATTTCTTTTGAAGGCAATTGGGTCCATATTTATGTTTCGCTCGTGGTGGTTCTTTGCTATAACATTCGTGTCGTATGACATTATCTCCTGTTTATAGGACTACGGAAGTTAATATTTTTTGGGAAGAAGAGAGAAGTTTGTCACGGTCATAAAAACAGTTAAAAGAACTAGGGTCCTGCATAGAGGTACCCACGTTTGTTTAATAGGTACTGTAGGCTGTCGACAATAGATGTGTTGGTCTCATTGTCAGCCAAAAAAGGTATTAAAAAAATGGAATAGTTAGTTTAGGTAGTTAAAATAGTTTGGAAGATACAATAGGTTGGAAGGATAAAAAACAGAGTACGTATGTTAGAGTGGGCAGTGAAGTGTATAAATAGCAATTGGTAGCCATGTGAAGTGATACGTTCAATTATTCGATATATCGAGATATAAGTTCGATCATTGGTTTTACTTTGCGTTTCCTTCTGGTTATAATGGCGCAATTGTAACAGAGGCTTGGGAATGTACGAGAGTGTAATGACAAAGTCGGTGAGAGCATTACCGTGGGTTTACGAAGAAAACGCGCTACTAGGTAATCAATAGCCGGAGATAGGTCTGCGTTCTAGCTACTTTTTCTCTTATTTACTTCCTCATCTGATCGTGAGCTTATTTTGATTTCGAAGAGTTCTCTGTAAGTCCTTAATTTTTATTTGACATCAGTGGATTTTTTCAGTGCTGTAAAATTTCCTTAGGCCCCCCTTCACTTCCTTCCACGCGACCACAGATGTTGAAATTGTAGGAAAGTTTGCTTTTGAGGCTTTGTGAGGCTCACAATTAAAGAAACGCTTGGCGCCTCTCAGAAAAATTTGGGTGTTTCTATCGAAATTCGGAGCCAACATTTTTACTGTTAAGTGAATAAAGTGTGCACTTAATCCACATGCCGCCGTATTATGTATGATATCGAATGCCTGTCGGTAGAAGAAAAATATTCTGCAATTTTTTAACATATTTGTTTAAAAAAAATAAGAAAAATTTGCTCGGTTGCTCATGGTGAACTACAATATTGAAACCTAATTCCATATTGATCTTCCATCTGTGAGAAACTCTCGAAAAGTCATGTCCGAATAATTAAATTACCCCGCCCTTTCCAGAATCTGAATATGTTGTATTGTTGCTGTCATTAATGAGGCGACCAACAGCTGAGCTCCATTTGCCCCGTATAGAAGGGTAGAATTTGGAAGGACGTAGACATTTTGGGAATGAAAACGGTGAAGAGAATCCCAGCCTAGGAATTAGCCTTCTCTTAACAAAAGGTGCTAAGAGGTCCACGTTTAACATCCCATCAGACGTTCGGAGTTTTTAGATTTAAGTGCTGACCACCCGGCACTCAAGTATGGGACCACGATTACACCGGAAAATCTGCCACTGCCGGGACCTAAACCCTGGCACTCGGGATGAAAAGCCAGTATCCAAGCTACCATATAACTCACTTGTAACATAATCCATCACTGATATTGCCATTATTGTATCATTGCACAAATATGCTGAAATATAGATTTGTAGGTGAATGTTTATAGAAAAATCCCAATATTTAAAGATAAATACTTCAAATATCAAACTGAGCATAATGTTTTAAATGACATGGCAGACATAGATTTTTGATTCTGATATTCATATGTGACTTTGAAGAAACAGTTAATTTTCCCTTTGCCCTTTAACAAGGCTACTTATATCTCGTTCATTAACGTTGCAATATCAATATCTGCTTCTGGTCATGTGTACTAAAATTCCCGAAAAATGGAAAGACGAAGAATAAATATGAAAAATGATAGGTACAATCGCTTTATTTGTGTTTTCCCCTATATGCAATAGTATCACAACTGTTTTGTTACTAGGGACCTGGCGGAAAAGAGCCACGAAGGCTCGCAGAGTCTCGCACTCCCTCACTTCAACACCCCCTTATTTATTTCAACTTTCCATTGCATTAGGTGTGTACTTGGGGATACCACTGAATTAACCCCAGATGCTCTATTTATAGTATTACTTTTTTGGCGCATATTTTGTGTTTTTTATATAATGACGTTTTTTGAATACTTGAGTTTATGTCCTCATATGTTTTATGTAGGGTTCCGGAAGTTTTTTTGCTCAGTTCTCGTGTCTGTATTATAAAATATCAAGGACAGAGCAAGAGTATTGCACTTAAATTTTCATAGTCATTACCAAGATTCTTGAATATTCACATGTTTAGTTTTGAAAAGAATTGCTCGTAATTCATGTACTAACGAATCGTTCACTATATTTTTCCGAGAGTCGCTCTCTTACTTTATCCTCACTTGACTTACCCGTGTAGTGAAAGGTCAGGATATTTTTATTCTTTTTTGCCTTAGTTTGTTTCTTCTGAGCAACAGACGAGATGAGGGCTCGTTTGTCATCACTTTTTATTATATTTTGGTCATAATCCTTTCGTTTAAGTGTTGCTATGGGGTTCTCAGTGTTCATGATTTGCGGTAGAAATTATCAAATGAGTGAATGGCGGGGGTTGAAATTTTCTCTTCAGCTAGAAAAAAAGTTAAAGTAAAATGTGAGCTTCTTCTTCGATCAATCAAGTTCCGATATCAACTAGTTTTATGGTGAATGCTACCATGCATTCTAGCTCAGGTTTAATTTATCTCTGACGAGGCACGAAAAGAATAACAGCGTTTCATAGCTTTGTCGTTAATGGACGTCAGATCCTGGTGTCGGTTATTTTCAGTTCAGTGCTCTAATATCCTTTTCTTCCAAAAATACGCCAACATATTCTACAGCGTGGTGGTTGACCGGGAAGTCAGGTGATAATTAGGAGGATTTTATAATTCTGAGAAAATTGGAAAAATCTCGGAGAATTTTGCGGAAAACTCGGCTGAGATTAAAGGATTTCGTTGTACGGACGTTACTTCCATCGAATGCTGAGGCAGAGCTTACTTGTCTCTTTCTGTTGCCATCCCAATGCCGTACCCATCATGATATTTCTTGGGCTCAGTATAGAAATAGATATCGTTGCCAATAAGCATTAATTGTGATAGAGAGTATAAAAAAAGAAAATAGGATTCAGGGTAAAAATCAGGTCTCCGGAAAATTTCATTTATCGATTCTCTCGCCTCTATGCAGTGGTATTTTTTTCTTGAATGCAAATTTCGTCCCCCGTGATTAATGGTCTAAGATGAAACGAAAACATTGGATAAGAAATGGAATCGGGAGAAGTACAGTATTTGTCCATCCTGTTGGTGTTACGTCGCTGGTCAAGATCGCATTTCTTCGGATTAGCTTTGTATCTCCGTTGGAGTGGTCGGCCACTATAACTGCTTCCGACTTTGGGGTTGCCCTTGTATCCGATGAGATAAAAAATCTGGAAGATCCTTTCCGAGAATTTCGATGAAGAGTAATTACCTTGAATGATTCATCCCCGCACGACGTGCCTGGATCGGATGTAACTTTGGTTTCATCGCGCTCCATCCTTCGGTATACGTGGCGGTTCCCGGTAGCGCATCTTCTGAGTAGAGTGATTTGATGTAGCTATGCAAGTACAGTTTTCCAGGGTCTGGGATGGCCTCTCAATCTCCACGAAAACATTAGTCGAGGCGAGAGCTCCTCGAGGACTGACGCGAGCGATGCGAGATCTCTATCCCTTGCGGGGCACACGACCATGCCGATGAATCCTCCGCTTTCCTGGAGGTTCTCTGCCTGAAAAGGCGGGGGAGAGAGAGAGAGAGAGAGAGAGAGACAGGAGAGAAAGGTGGATCAGAAGGGAAGGGGGAGGATCAGGTCAGGGGGAGGAAGGGAAAGAAGGTGGGAGGGGCGACATAGGCGGAGGATAGCGTCGTGGAATGGAGGCGAGATTTTTTTTCCCAAGGAAGAGAGAGGAAGTGTGGAAGGAGAGGGAGGTAGGGGTGTGGTCCGGCGGCCCCGAGGACTCCTCGCAACGGAATGCTCAGCGGAATGGGAAAACGATGCGTTAAGATGCTCGGCTGGAGTGGCAGTCTTCTGCGATGAGTAAGCGGAAGTCGACGGAAATGGACTCGAAGGCGGGCCTTTTGTGGGGAGATGCCTTTATGAGGTGAGGGACCCAAGGAGGGTGGGATTGAATATGAAGCCATCCACGGTCGTTGGTGTCGGTTCACAGGGTCTGTTTTTCGCTAAACATTTTCTGCGAACCAAGGGTGCGTTTATCGTGTTTTATGACATTATGGAGATTTATTTTATCCAGGGACAAACTTGGCATGCCAGATGACTAATATTTTTCCGGGCCGAAATTTAAATTCTTCAGTATTAACCCGCCGCGGTGGGCGGAGGGCGCACCGTTGAGTTGTGGATTTAATATATGCGCACAATTATTGCTTTTAGCTGAAATTATTTGGTATTTTGAGCCATGTTATCGTTTCTTTATGGCTAATGTGCCTACTCTTTAACTAATACACGGCACGTAACAAAATGGAAGCTAATAAAAAGACTATTACCATTGAATCCATCATCTATAGCTTTTATCCTTTATGGCGGCTTGCAGGGTATTACGTAAATGTATTTATTTCGACTGATAGTTGCCACGCTTGCATTGTTTTATGACAAGGTCTCAAAAATCGTCTGTGTTCATAATTATCCACTCTTGTCATACATGCTCAAGTGTTTGGGTTACGGGTTCGTTTAAACAAAGAAGTTTTCTTTACGATCCTTTTCTGCAACAAGAACAATGGCATGGCCGTGGAGAAATCCCGCCCTCGGTTTGGCAACGGCGGAGATGAGAGTCATCGTGGCCAGGGGATGCGCGCATCCTTGGCCCCTTGGAGAGGGGTGTGGACGTATCCGCAGCCGGGGAATCAGCCGTGCCCTCCCGGCGCAGGATGGTCGAAATGCATAGTTGGGCACATACGTGTCCACCGCGTTCAGGGACGAGTCTCGGCGGCGTCTGCCTTAATAAATCAGTCACGCATCTCGTAAAAGATAGTGATTTTCACCACTTTATTGCCGTGGTAAAGGAATCCGTGGTCAGATCTTTGAAATGCCTGAACCTTATGGGGCTTCCGTTTTATTTTTCTTTTCTGTTACGTGGGAAGCCGCAAAGTTTCCCTCTCTGATTATGAAAAATTGAGGTGGGGTTCATTTAAAATCGACCGCCTAAGTGGGGAAAAAGCCCGAGGCTATATTGCTATTGCCTCGAATTTTATTTCCCGAATAAGAATCGATAAATATCGAGGAGGCTAATGAGACTGAAGTGTGACGTCATTTAATATAATGGTGTACCTATGTATTTAGTGTTTTAACGTTTATATTGTGTTTGTTATGGTACGTAACTGCTGATGGAGTTCATGAAACAATTTTGGTACGTATCCGCGAACGTTATGAACGAGTTGTTCGGTCAGTATTCTTAAATCGTATGTAACGTGAATCAAGAAATGGTCTTGGTCTTCTTTGGTTTACACGAAAAATGGATTTACTATCTCTCAATCCTAAAAATACTTATCCAGCTTCAAAACTTTGCAAAAAACTCCATGTCAGTAAATAGCATGTTGACGTTTAGATTTTCATAACCTTCGGTGAAAAGTGCAATGCTCCCGTTAACTTTCGTATTTTTTTCACTCTGACACTCATCCTAAATGTTTGTATTGTTTATTTCGGAAGTAATGTTTTCGATAGAATCGCACTCATCGAATCCTCGGCTTTTCTTATTGAAGTACCTACTATTAGTGTGGAATGACAGTGTAAATCGAATTAATCTTAAGTCGGAATGCTAAAATCCATTCGATATTTACTGATTTGACTCACATTTATACTTACATTTCGGAAATATCACCTTATCGTAGATCTGCGTGAAGAAAGGTGTAATTACGTATTAAGTAAGCAATCAAACTTAAATATTATTTGCATACTTTTAATATGGTCAATTCTTAGAGGACGTATTTTAATTTAGCCAAAATCGATCTAATCGTCAGTCAAGGGAAATAATTTATTTCATGGTTTCCGGTGAAGGGCAGGACGACCGATTAAGGGTATTTGTTGCTTGGTCTGTTACCATTAAACCATTTCCGAAAGAATAATCAGTCCTCCTATTTACTCCTGAGCCATTTAGTTTTCTTTTAAAGTATTATCTCCTGACCCAAACCATCATGTTGTATTGGTTTTCACGGATACATTTATAATAAATCGTCTTTCTTCTGGCGCATGCTTCCATTTTAACTTAAATTTCGTTCTATTATTCTTATCTTCACGCAAACGAATCAGTGAATCTCTTAATACTTTTTCCTTAATAATATGTTACTTGCTCTAATGCCCGAAGACATGAATAGAAATGGTTTTTGTCGTTTTTTCTTTGCTTCTGGGTTGTTTTTCCATATTTATTAAAACCTGTACTGTATCTTCGTACTGTATAAATAATTTTTCTATCTTCCAGTATGTTACCAGTACTTACTCTCTGAATATTAAAACTCTGTGTTAGTCAAGAGAGTCTACTGTTTTCTCGACGCCTTCTCATGCTATTACAGTATTTTTTCCTACCGGGGGTAGAATACCTAATATCTTGCCACTGTGAGAAGGTTGATTCTTAGCCTTTATTTAAGGCATTCCTCCGCTTCATTTCCCTTTCCAAATTTCTTGCTAGTGTGCGAGGTTACTTTGCTGTTTAAACGTTTTTTATTATTCTGCTCCCTCTTATCCTTGTGGGTATCTGGCTGTTTTGAAGTTTCTTTTGGATTTTCGAACATTGAAATTCCGTCGAAGTGTGTTATTCGCGGAATGCGCTTAATTTATTCTACATTTTCAATTCTTGAGGTCGTAGTACTTTCAAAGGGTTTTTTTTTCAGTTCCGGTTCTGTAATCCGGCTTTTCTTTGTCAGAATCTGCGTCGTGTAATGGTCTTTAAGTGCCTAGTTTTGTGTAAATGTCTAGTTTTTACTAGAGATGAACATTCTTACGATTACTCACGTATTTTTTTCATTCAACCTGGATTGTTTTTTCACTTTTCATAATTCCTGATTCTCTTCGGATTTTTCACCACAATGCCTTCCTATGCCTCTTGTTTAACTCGTAATATTATTGCTGGGAATATTGCAGTCTTCTTTATACCGGCTACAGTATTCCGAATAACGTTGACAATAGGTTGTCTTCTGAGGTAAATGAGTTGACATTTCATGTAAATTAGGGTTCATTTAGGTTTCGAAATCTTTGTGCCACATGAAAATACCTAATTTTGAATCGTCTTATGAAGCCTAGAATGATCTTCCCCGACGGCAATTTAAAATACCTACATTGAAGAAATCTGGTTAAGAATTCTCGCCCTCTCTTCCATTTCGCCTGTCCGATCCATAATCATTAACCTCCAATTATTTTTTGCCCTCTTTTTACATAACCGTTCCGTTTAAAATGATTATTTCGTTATTTATATTATTTATTTTACATACTCTTTCATATTTATTATCACGCTATATCTCATAATCATAATCCTCCAAAGGTGTCTTGTGTATTTACGGCGCATGAGGTCCTGTAGTCTACTACACTGGGTCAGCATTGGTAAGATATTGGGCCCATATTGGCCCAATGTGGTAGGCTACTTGGATGTCGCTTGGCTTTTGGCGTTACCATTAACTATAAATGTTTTCATTTCATGACGATACGTCACTCCCATCGTAATTATTCCCATCTGACGAACAGTGGTATGATTGCTAAATTACTTCTCCATTTTTTCATTCTTGACCATCTCATTTCGCTTTTGTGCGAAATACCTACCAACTCACATTCCTCAGTTCTTGCTATTTTAATTGTTTCGTGGTTCCTCACCTGATTTTCTTTCTCTGGTGATTTCCACTCGGCTATCTGAAATGATGCCTGAAATGGGATACCATCCCGATAATCTATGGTAGAAGTTTCCGGTTGTTTGCCGTACAAGGTGGAAACATTTTAAGTAGATGTATGGAGCTGCTGCTTCCCGGGATGAGATGTGATGTTTCCTGTTGTTTTCTGCGGCACATAACGACAGTTAGTGTGTACCACTCCCTCAGGGAAGTGAGAATTACTGTACCTAGTCATGTGTGGCCGTGACTCATAAGAAGGGTTGGTGCCCTCTTCCTCAGATAAGTAACCTATTCTCCGCCCATTTCCATTCGTAGTACTTGCATTAGATTAGATGTGTAGAAGGATTAAGCTAGAGCTGTCACTTTATGAGTAGAGAACCTGTCGAAGTGCTCATGCTGTTACCCTCCGAGCCGCGTCAAGGGCGTGTGCCAGGGGATGGTTGGTCATCAACGGAGAAAAATTTTCTGGAAGTAGGAAGAAAAAAAAAATTCGGAGTTAAAAGTGGAGTGTAAACCTTAATTTCTTTTTAAAGAATTAGACTTTGTTTGCATAGTTGTTGTGTATTGCGCGTAGTAAAAACGAATTCTTGTGTCTCTTGGTCGGTAGGTTAATCTCTCCTATCCCTTTTGTAATTACTTCTACCTGTTCTGAAATCAGAGGTTGAAGCTTTCACATGTTGTAAGGACGTGATGATTTCTAAAACAGATTTTGTACCAGTTTTAAACTCCGTTTTTAAATTGTGAAATTCGCAGTGTTTTTTAACAATTCTCTCTGTTATGATGATGTAGTATGCGGATAGAAATATGATTTCAGTTCCAGCCTCGAACTCTTGTGATTTGAATTTTTCACGTTATTTCAATATTACCAACAACCACGGATTAATCCAACAACCTTATAGTCTCGGGCTTCCGAACCAAGATTTTCCAGTAGCTGAGTGACACTCTCTGAACGTTTATGGGATTAGTTACGAATGGTTATGAGGTTGAGGAATCTACTTAGGCTATGCTTTACCTGCATACGGGGCTATGAATGATCCCTTCAAAAAAAGCAAAGAGCTCATAATTGGGTTTCTGTCTCGGTGACATCATGATGTTGAGGAAGAGCTGAAGTGAAAATTCGTTGGAACGTGTCTGAAGGCGAGGACACTTTTAGCAGAAGAAGGGAACGAAGCCTTCTTCCAGCTGTCACTACGCAAAAAATTCGAAAAACAACCCGGAACTCCACGAAAACCTCTGCATTGAAAAGACATTGTTTTGGCTCTTAATTATCTATCCTACACCTGCGCGGTTTCGCGCAAGGTGGCTGGCGTCCTGTGGCTGTATGCTCAATTTTTGTTATTGGGATAGAATATAGCTATCCATTTCTTCACAGAATAGCAACTATGTTCTTAATTGAGTCCGCCGTAATTAGTAAGGAATCAAGATACATTATTCCTGATTATCTTAACGGTAAGATTAAAAGTTTAGATGATAGATATTAAGTTTTAATGATATTAACTTAGATATCTTAGATTTTATTTTTGTTGTTACTTAACCTGATTTTGAATGAGTTCCATCAATAATTCTTTTTTGTTTGCCCAAAGTATTTATTAGAGAACTGTAACGAATACTTCTTTGATAACAAATTTGATACATCTGTGTAAAAGAAGCTTAAAGACTGTGTGCAGTAAACGCCACTTGGCCCGATAGCATTTATTCTGGATTTCTAATAGTCATAGTGGTGAAGATACGAATGACTTGGCATCCATTACAATTCATTATAATTAGCAGCAAAAGGAGTTTGAACCTTCAAAGATTCTTTTCCCTCCCAACTTCTTAATCAACATAATTTATGCCGGTTGTAGTATCCGTTATGTGGCTATATGGGTTTAAGTTTGATGATGGTGCTGCAGTATCCTCAATAGTTTCGTTCCGTAAAATCGACATCTTTGTTTAGAAGCTGTGCCGTGGAGTTCGATTGCGAATCTTCTTTATGGCCGCGCTCGTATTGTAATAACTATTGGATTACCCACAGAAGAGCAAAAACGTGTCCAGAGTTCTTCAAATTTTGTCTGGTGCTGCAAATATCTATCCCTAAAGTAGGCCTTAGTGCTCTTGCAGTGAGTAGTTCACTTGTAGAGGAGTTTGTTTTAGCAGTAGCAACAGTGATTACGCAAAATGCGGGGAGGTGGGGGCCTTCTACATATACCATGGGTGTTAGTGCTTTTATTAGCGAATTGAAGAGTCCGGAGCTCGAATCTGGGTGATCTTTGGTTGACCCCGTGGCATGGCATAAGCTGAGTGTTCTTGGGCACCCAGTGGTAATGGAAAACGATAATTGTCTCGAGTGATGGATATATTCAGTGCTCTTAAATGACGGATTTCTCACTTCGTAGATTCTATACCAGGTGGTAGGTTTTATCGATGTAGCTATCCATGTTTTACTTAGAAGCGTCATGCTGTCAGTTGTAGAGAGTGAAATTTGTTCGGAAATTTTGACAATCCTCCCATCCCGAGGGCCCGGCTTCGATTCCCGGCAGTGGCGGATTTTTCAGTGGAAAACCGGTCCCCACTTGAGTGCCTAGTGGAGGGCATTTCAAGTTGAGTACTCCGTCCGTCGGATGGGACGTTAAGGCGTGGTCCCCTTGGCGCCTTTCGTTAAGAGTAGGCTAATGCCGACGCCGGGTTTCTCTCCACCCTTCCTCCGTTCCCTGAAAACTCCTGCCATTACCCAATTATCCACCTATCCTATATGGCGCAAATGACCTCAGCTGTCGGTCGCCTCCCCTAAATAACCAACCAACCAATTTTGACAATGAATCTTGTTAAATTGGATAGAAATAAAAATCAAGAATTATTTTACTATAAAAAAGCGTAATGATCGAGGAAACGCATGTAAACATGTTTACTTTGTGAAAAAAATATAATGGCAAGTAATGGGAAAATCTGATTTTTGACTTAGAAATCTTGCGCAAAAAGGGAATCCGAGGTTGAAATGTGGCATGCGATCTTGTATCAATTTATATTGTCGCAGATAGTTATATATATTTATCTTTATCACTCGTTTTGTGGGAGATAAGTGCAGTGAATGATATCCCGCCTTCCAGAAAGGGATCGGTAGTGGTTTGTCACTCCATATCCTGTCATTATTATTATACCATTTGTGTTAGATGCATTAACTCGTCAGTGGCATGGACATTGCGAAGATTTATAGCTCTATCCATTATATCCTCCTAATCTGTGCATTAGTCACTCATCCGTAAGTGCATTAAAAAGCAACGATTGTAAAACGTACCGTTGCCTTAGAGTGTAATTTAATTCACACCAGTCAGTTAAAACACAGTTCATTCGTGTGGTCGCTTAATTATTGTTACTCTCACTGCAGAAAGCTTATTGAACCTTATTCCATTGTAAGAATTTCCTTACTCCGATGTTCCGGTGTGTATATTCCACTCTGTAATATGTATGCTTTCCCTTTTACTATGAATTCAAATAGGTGGTGCCTGCCCTCCCGAATAAAACCTTATCTAATAGGTACCTTACATTCTTTGCGACGTTTTCTCCAGGAAGATATATCACTGAAAACTCTATCTGTCATTATCATAAGTTTAACCCATCTGTTGTTTTGGCATTTATTTTATCTTTCCCGTACCTAGCGCACAGAAAATGCCTGAAGTATCTCTTAAGGCACCGTCAAAATTTTGGCAAAAAAGTAATCCTCCCGATGTTGTTAATAACTTGCGCTAGCGCGTCTCTTTAAGTGGTGTATTTTCTTCTTTGAAATTTATATTAATCATCTTGTTTATTCAGCCGGAGTCTTCAATTACGTGGAAAATTCGTTTCCTGTCATTTATTTCGGCTAATGTGGTGGAGGAGGACACTGTCAATGAGTAATTTAACTTCGTTGATCACTAAACCGTTCGGAAATGTCTTTTGGTATGTGTTTAAGTTAATGAAAATTAATTGTACAATAGTAAATGATAACTATGAATGAAACCCGTTTTTGATTAGCACCTCATATAAGACTTATAATGTTGGTCTAAAAAAGATTTTTCGAGAACTTAGGGAAGTATCTTTTTTGCCGTTGAAAAATACTTAACGATTTTTTGTAGTTTTCGGGACAACCTGTATAGGCAAGAAAAATAATGACCGGATGCAAGCAGTCTTTCACTTTGTCAGTAAAACTGGTGAAAATTGAAAGCAACAAGCTACGGTACCCAGGTTGGTAACACACCGACTTGGCGACACAATGGTCGTGGATTCAAATCCCGCCCTGAGCACGGGTTATGAGTTGGTCCTGAGTAAATTAGGCTTCGAATATAATTAGTTCGATTGATGCTATATAATTCTAGTTATTGGAGTACCTTAAAGCCTAATTCTACCAACCAATAGGGATTCAGAAGGCTTAAATGCGAAGTGTTTGGCTTGATCTCGTGAACGTATTTTTTCGGCACAAAAAATATGCCTTCCGGCTTTCAAGTTCGTTAGGCGCCGTGAGTCATTTTTGCTTTTTTTCAAGGCCATGACGAAGCCAATATTGTGTGCATAAAAATATTTTTTATTTGAACCATGGTATGCGGCGAGGTTGTTCCTACCTTTTTTTTCAGTATCTCTCACGGCAGTAGGTTTCATTTAACCTTTGACCAGTGAGTCTCACAATGCATGTAGGTGGTTGGTTTGATCGCATATAAAGTTTGAAAGAGAATGTGAGCTTTGTACATGCCTTAATGAATATTTTGTAAGCTTACTACCTTCTTCGAAGACAGTGATTTAACAGGTTGGTCCCTCTAGTAAATATGCGGAAACTTGTTCTTCTTTAAATCACGGTCACGCCCGTTGGAGAATCTGAACCCGTGATCGTATTAAACATGGCATTTACAGCAAGGAAAGAAAAAAAGCTGGTAATATGCCAGGAATTTATCAAACCGGTAATTTTCTTGTCAACACGACATGACAAGAAAAAATGCCGGCCACGGTAGTCAGGCAGGTATCGAGCCCGCTATTAGATTTGATTATAACGCGATGATTACCGGATCCAAATCCCGCCTCGATACTTTCGTTTTTGCCATAGGATTAGGCGTAGGATTTTGGTAGGCTTCATATTACGATATTACCTTAGCAGTTTTGTTAGTTAATCACGGGCAGTTATTTAAGTTACCTTAGACGTTTGGGGTGATGATTAGCTTCCCACTTCATAGAATAATTCTACTGCTGCTAGTACAAAACGGACGTTTTCCGTATGCATGTGGAAATATCTTGGAAATATGCCTTTGATGCCTGAATCATAATAACTATTTTTTCCTCTAAATCTCGAATATACTCTCTCAGCCCGCTCGCTGCCCGCTGTATCTTTCCATACTTTGTTAACCTCGCGTTGCCTCTACTAGCACTGTAAATGTGCTTGCGCTAAATGGATAAATTACCTGCATAACCCGTGAATGAAGCGCAACACCTCGAGGAAAGGAAAAAAATATCCCTCTTCCGTAAATTTGAGGTGGTAGCAATTCCCGTTCACATGCCCATTTGTTTCAGGGTTCCAAACCCTCTGCCTTACCTTCCCTCTGTAATTGCCCTGAGGATTGTAACTGTACGTCACCATCGCTTTCTGCTCGTACGGGTTTCAGGGTAGTAATATACGCCCTAGAAGATGGCGGTGCTGGTCGATTGGCTAATTAATCGAAGATAACGATTAACTGTATGCCTTTAAGGAAGATATAATGTTCGTTAAGGAGCTATGATGCATTTAAGAGGGATATAGCGTAATGAAATCAAAACGGTCTATGAAAACTTACCCTTCCTGCTGGATTACCACCTATCTAATTTGTCAATCTAATGTCAGTTGTTTATTTCGATAAATTTTCTCGGGATGATCAGACGATAAAATAGCTAAAGCAAACCACTGTTGTGGGTAAGCTGTCTGTGATGAAACCGGGGGAAGAATGGTGGAAAAATATTTCACGTGGTCAAAATCGCACTAAAAGTTCAGTTAAAAAAATCAATTTTGAGAAATTATCGTTCAATCCCTCTTTAAAGTAAAATTTTAGACTAATTTGAATGTGAAATGTTAATGTTACTCAGATTTAGCGCGTGTAATATAAGCGAAAATAATCAAAAATGTGAAAATGAAAGTTTTTGCATTGCCGTCATGACCTGAGGCTTGTAACCACGTGTTTCACCGCTTCTGTGTCATCTTCAGTTCAGCAATGCCGGTTACCTCGAATCCGTGTCTTGGGACTAGTTAGAATTTTTCAGGTACTTGAATTAAAGTGTATCTATGGAGTCATTATTATGGAGCTTTGCGTCCCTCAGTTTTATATTTGAATCACAAAGCCAAAATACTATCGTCTTATCTTATTAATGTGTGGAGCAAATTTCATTTTCTTTCCCCATTGTCCTTGAGGCGCCTCCATTCCGTACTCAGAATGATGGCGCCTAACATTGAGACGGTCTCATATCGAGTACATTTGCGTTGAATGGGAGACTGGCGATGTTTGGTGGGCGGTTTTCACCCTTTGTGGCTGGTGTGTTTCAATGGTGATTCGTGAATTAATGCGACGGGAAAAGAAGGTTGATGACAGTCGTTTCCATCCATTGTGTCACGCTTTGTTGAAAAGTCTCTTCTTCAGTGTTCATTCTAAATTTTTCTTCGAAACAGCTTTAAATAGATGTTCTTACATTTCGCAGAGGCAATGTAGGCGTCAAAATATGTTGGAGCAACGACAGGTATTGCATACGACTAATGATCAGCCAGGTTTCGCATTTCATTAGGTATTTTTATTTGGGAATTACGTATGGGCTGATGGAAAAAAACTAAATTTAAGGGGTTTATCATTTGGGTCGTGGTCGACAAATATATAACCCGAGCCCAGAAAGAATTTCTGCGAAATAGCGTTTTCAAGCACGCGTATGTTGTGCTTAGTAGAGAGTAATCTGGGGTTTTTAGTCTCCTGCGTTTTTGTTAAGGTACCTATGTTGCACAATACCTTAATCCTAGGACGAACGCAACATACATGTCCTGGGCGGGATTCTAACCTGCGACCTTGTGGTTGCCAGGCCAGCGCGTTACCAATCTGGGTACCTCGGCCGTCATAGAGATAACGATTAGGTATCTATAGTCTATTTCGTACCAGTCATAAGACTCCTCATCAAACTACCTGCCATTTCACTTTAGGGGGTTTTACGAGGATTGTTAAGCACAGGCCCACTCGATATGCCTTTCTTTGCACCCATGTTGTATCAGTTAGTCAGCGACAAAAGTAACATCAACCAGACGTAAAGTTAGAGCTCACACTAGTTAGCCCCTGCGGAGTTCAAACCTAAGGCAAAGCCTTACCTTAAGATGACTCTAAGATTATCAAGTTTATTCAGCATATTTGTATATTTGTTTATGATCATTTTTAATCAGTGGTAAAAGAATCGGTCGATAACGATCTTAAATTATGGACACGTTTTTCATCATATTTTCATATTATTATAAAAGGCTAGTCATGTGATCTGTGAAAAGTTTGAAATGCTTGAAATTACCCTAAAATGAATGTTTATCCTTTGAAATAATTAAGTCAAGTTACCGATAGTTTGTCGTGAACTTTTAAAAATGATCCTGATGTGAGATTTGACTGGGGACTTCGTTTTTTATATAACGCTTTCGTGGCGCTTGTTTTCCCTGGGACAACCCACTTAACACCTTTGTGATTCGAATTGTTTAGTTTGAATAATTTCCGTGTTGCTTTGCTAAACCTTTACCCGATTCAAAAGGGTCTGCCTCACGTCTACATGTCATGGGAAAGGTTTCCTTGAAGGTTGGCGATGCCATGCTGAACAAAGCGTAGCGGTATTAGCAATTGGGTGTAGAGAGACTACGGGATTCATCGAAAGGAATTGAATGTAATCGAGGAAAGGAGAAGGAGATTCGAAGCACTGATTTTGTAATAAACCCTTACGTCGCCCTCAAGAAATTGTGGAAAATACAAATCGCAAGGAAGAGGAAATCAGTTTGCGTCGGAAGTCTTTCTTGATGGGAGTGGTGTTCGAGGAAATTGGTCGGAAGTGCTACGAGAGAGCTTAAGAGGAAGAATCTGGTCGTGATGAAAATCACGAAAGGATTGGGTTTTTGAAGAATATTTGGTTTCTCTAAAGGAGGACTATGTAACACCTTTTATATTTTTTTATTCTTTGAGAGCTTTATTTTTGGTAGAACTGGCATGTGGTTGGTGGATAATCAGATGACCCGTAAAACTACTTTATACGTATTTTTTCAAGTCATGTGATGTCATTGTCATCTGAGACAAGAGATCTTGGGATTTGCTCGTAGCGGCTGTCCAAATGTCCTGTCCTTTGCGAGTTTCCTAAATCTCCTCATAGCTTTTTGTGCTGTCGTCTTCCGTCTCATTTATCGTATTTTATCCTTAGGTTTCCTTTCGGTAGTTATTTTATGATTGTAGGCTTTCCATTGAATTTTTTGACGGTAAATGTAGTGAAACATTCTGCGTCTTCTTGGTTCATTTTTCTGTCATTCTCTCCTTATCACGCTGCTCCTTGTATTTTGTTCTGATTGTAATTTCAACTGATCGGAGTTGTGTGACCCATATTATTAGCATTTTTCCCTAGTCAATTGTGCATACCATGTCAATAGTGCACGCTTGGTGATCTTCACCCCCCTGCCACACACCCTCGCGGTAGCTTGCAGGGTATCGCGTAGATGTAGATGAGTTGAGTAATTTTTCACGTCCGGAGGTAGCCAAGTCAACTACAAATAAAGATCAAATACCTTTTACGGAATTTATCTATTTGTTTAAATTTATTTTCTGCCATTGTGATACGTGAGCGATTTCAGCAAGGGCAATGAGGAGATTGGAAGCGTTGATAATGTTTACTTCATCGTACATTAACAATTGAGAAACATGGATTGCGTGATGCTGACGGTAGAACAGATGGTACACCTCTTATGGGTATGCCATAAAAATAACCATGCAGTAACAATAAAAATACTAGCGAAAAAATATTACAACGGCGTACATCACACCAACGTATATGTTTTTAAGTCAATCGACAATGTGTGGTTTCAAATGGAACTCGCACGTGGTCCATTACTGTCTTTTAAAAGACATGTGCATAAATAATTACTTAAAAAACGTTGAATATATTTTAAAAATCCTCAAAAAAATTATTTCCAATGAAATCCAATGCCAAAATATTCTTGCAGCGTCACTGCAAATTGGCAGAAATGCTGTATATGACCAATTACTAAAATAAGTAAGTAATGACGAACGGTACTGTATAAAACTTCTGTATCGTTAATCTGAGGCAGCCAACTTTTAACCACCCGTAAAACATGCTAGTATTTATTCTTTATTTTTATACAGTCTTGGAGAAGATAGAATATTATTTACCGAATATAAATAAAGGATCTTTGGCATAGGTTATAATTCATTTTTTATACTTGGTTGGCAGTGCCTTTCGAGGACAGGTTTAAAGCGTGATGAAGGCCATTTTTACAAAGATGCCTATTATGAACCAGATTTGCCTGTGGAGGGTGATGGTTGAAATGGGGAAGGTCAAGGACGAGTAGCGGATAAAAATGAAATACATTGATGCATAAAGCTACGGAAGGTTTTATAGAGAAGAGGCAGGCGGGTTGTTGACTCATTTTTAGGCCTACCTGTGAAAGAGTACTCTTTTTGGAAGTCTTTTCGTCCCAATGTAATGGTGAATAGGCGTTAAAAAAAGAAAACTGTCTTCAAGAGATGTCGAAAAGAAGATATTCGTCATCACGGTCCGCGATTGGTTAGCACTTCTATTGAGTGAATGTTTTATTTCATATCGGTTCCGAATGGTCGCTTGCGTAAGGGATAATATTTGTGGACTGGTAGGTAGAGAGCTAGTGTTTACTATTTCTCATACTCGGAAATGGTTAGCAGGCTCTCGTGCTCTGCTGTTTTTTATTTCGCTGCAGACGCTGAAATCACTTTTCCCTGCCGCCCCCTCCTCCAACAATTACTTTTCCCCCTCATCTCCGTCGTATCCAGGTTTCCTCCCCGCTTCCATTCATTTCCTCTCCTCCATCCCCCTCCCATTCGCCCAGTCTCCCCTCCTTCCCCCTCCCATTCACCCAGTCTCCCCTCCTTCCCCCTTTTCCTTCCTCCTCCTCCGTCCTCCTCCCTCCTCCCCCTCCCCGCCTTCTGCTCCCGTCTCGTTTTCCCTCCCGGCATCCCACTTCCTCGGGAGGGCATAGTGGCGTGGCGCTGGTCCTGAAATCACACATGGCTGGCCTTGATTTGAATTTCAAGCGATGTGAGTACATTTCGAGCGCGTGCGATCCCATCCGATGTTCACCCGTGCGCGATCTACTCGTTCACTGATCATTTCGAAGACACTAGGCCTTCGTCGAGGACTACTACGAAATAGGTGGGCGGTTGTTTCGACTCGACTTATTCGTGGGGGGTGGGAACGTCGTTCTGTGCGTATCCAAAAGGATCACCATAAATGAAACAATATGTTTTTATCTGTGGAACACATAGTTTGTGCCATGGAATTCTTGGTACTACTCTATGTTATTTTGATGCTAGTGGGTAAGGCCATCCAGTGAATACCTGAGCATTGCTGATAGAAAATAATATGGATGTCTTGAGGTGCTGAAAGAAGACAAGTAATCGCGGGGTCATGTAATGTAATATCCTATCTCAAGTGTAGTATCTTGATAAAAAATAAAAAATGCATAGAAGCAAATGATATTGGATTGTTGGCCGATGCGAATCAAATATAAACGATGTAGACAGTATTATGGATTTCCCTCCCAATTTTGGTGTCTCACTCTGACTCGAGGTCTTTGCGTGCATTTTAAATTGCCAAATCAAATTTAACTGTGGTCTAAATATTAGTATCCGTAGATTCTCCAATGATTAAGGTTCATAATCTCCAATAATCTATTTCCTCCTCTCTTTCCGCGACTCGAATCGTTTAATTCTCAGTAATGAAGGGGTAAACCTGAATATATGACTCCTACGTTAGATAGGAAACTGCAGTAATGTAGATAGCACCTGAAGCATTTCAAGCCAGCCTTGACGATAGGAGTGGGAGGTTGAAAGCGATAAAAATTCCAGAAAATACCCTCCTGTCACGTAATGCGTGAGGTAAACGTGTTGAGCCTTTTTTTTCCTTCACCATGCGTGGTCATCTATAGGTAGGTCAGCGCCCTTTTTGATGTTCTACTCCGATCTGTAAAGATAATATGTAAGTCCAGTCAACGTAATGATTGGGAAATAGGTACTAACCCCGTGGTGATACTTTACCGGTAGCAGGTTTTCGCATGTGCCGAAGTTCGAGTTTCACGACCTCGCTTCGCGCTCGTGGAAAACGGTCGGAGAACGAACGAACGCAAATGGTGCCAAACTGCCCCGATCCCCCACGTAATACCTGAGATTCATTCCTCTCTCACTTTCTCTCCGCATGTGGGAGCCAGCCGCCGGCTACTACAGGTTTCTTCGTATTTTCTTTTGCGCATGTCGGCGGCGCGTCAGTGGCTGCGAGCCGCGCTTCATTATTGACCTGAAAACCCCTTCGGGAGAGTATCTCGCTGTCGAGGTCGCCGTCCTCAGCATCTCCATTCATTAAAGATTCCCTTTCATTTCGCCTCAGTTACGTCACGAGTTGCGGGCGTACCGCGTCGTTTCTTAGAAACGAGCACTCTGGTCGCGCGCCCGAAGTCTAATTGAACTTTGACGCAGTGGTTGCTGCTGCGTTGAGTGGACGTCCTTGTTTTCCTCGTCATCCCGATGCTTAATGGAATTAGTGCCCTTTGCTCATTCTGCGTCGCCACTACAGCAACCGTTATTATATAATTATTGTCTTCGATGTTATTTATGCTCCTTCCTGTCACATTTTCGCGTGCTCTTCTAGGAAATGACCGATGAAGTCTTCCACGTTTACACGTAAGGCCACTTAGTATTTTCTTCCAGAAGGTTGGCATAATGGTAGTAGTGAAAACGTTTTAAGGAAACATCTTCTGAAAATTTTGAATGAATTACTAACCGGCTATTATGCCCGCGATTCATGTGGTCAAGCATTGAGTGAAACTCGTGAAGTCAGGATTTTTTTCCTGATTCGTCTTTTAACTAGAGTGGCGGTGTTCCTGATAATAAATAGAGAAGTAGCTTAAATTTGCCGAAGTTCCAGCTAACGTATCTACTTTATGCATATAGAGTAATCATTCACATTCCTCAAACACAACAACTCCTTTCAGCTGAAGTACACACACATGCGCTGTACCTTTGTTGTTTATGTGGATCTCTCATGCACTTTCTTTTTTGAGTATAGCCGGCTCGCACTGGCATTGGGGGAGAGACGTTGATTCTTCTCCAAGTTGAATTGTTGTCGCTGGTACAGTGTGAAGAGTTGCTTCATCGTACGCATGCTTCCGCTGTCCTTCGGATTGTTAGATAAGATGTAGTAGCTCACCGGAGGATCAGGTTATGTGCTATTTGCCCCATTACGTTTACAAGTTTCGGTGTAATATGCCTCCAATCATCCAAATTCTTTGATTAAAAATGAGAGCATATTCCGAAAATTAAAATGAAATATCAGATAATGCATTAGTAAAATATATACAGTGCCATAAAATGTATGTAGGCTGTCATTATAGCTCGCGCGAAAGTAATTTATTAGGTATGTTGTGTTCTAAATGCTGTGAAAAAACAAATGCTGAAATTCATGGATTGCTTCCTTCATAAAGTCTCATTCAATTTAGTTTAAAATTAAAAACTTTTTTTAGAGAGTTAGATAGAGGTTTTTCATATCAATAAATGTGTGTCAGCATTTGTTAATGTTTGTTTATTCTAGTTTAAAAGCATTTCTTGATTCTAATATATCGATTCGTTACCTTGGCCTTGAGAGACCCGAAAGAAATATTTTTCTAACCGAAGTAATCTTTGATAACAGTTGGTATCTATGCATGCATATTAGATTCCGTTCGTATTTTTTTCGTTCGTCAACAATTATTATTCATTGTCATCTTTCCAGGTGCAATATTATTCCTTCATCTCTGATACACGAGATTTCTTCAGTTTCTCTCATGGAGTTCCTCTTTCGGGCGCTCGCCAATCCGATTAACTGGCAGGCTATGTCAAGGGCGCTTGCGTCACCGTCCCAGGGAATACCCGGCTCGATGCAGATCGTTTCGGAGCGCCTTTCAGCGTGACGTCACGAGACCAGGCAGTCAAGCCTCCGTCGGTGGGCACGGCACCGCGTGTTGCCATGACAATAACTGGACCAACGCCCCATTGTGATCGGCTCATTCTCCTCCTTTCTTTCATGCGCCGCGCCGCCTCTCTGTTAGCATCTTAGGGAGAGAGAAGTTGTGGCAGTGGTGACGTCAAAAAAGGCACGGCCTTCCCAAAGGAAGACGCATGAGGGCTCGGCGAATCGCGAATTTATTTTGAACGCACGCACGCGGGCGTTCAATCGCTGCCACTCTCTCCGAACCTGCACGCCTCGGCAATTTCGCCCGCTCTCTCTCTCTTTCCCTCTATGTCAATTCCTCGTTTAATCTCTCTCTCTCTCTCTCTGACGCCACTGAGGAGTTTACGTCACAGGTCCAGCTGTAGTGGGAGCAGTCTTCGCCGTATAGTTGCCTCACCTGGATGGACTGTTCTTTCCTGCGCATGAATTAATCGGAGAAAGTAATGAATGGTTAAATGGAAGCTCTGCCAGGCAGTATTGGACGCGATCGCCAAAGTAGCTCGTTCATTCAACTTTGCTGCGGGATTCGTTTGTTCTTGAGGCTCTTAATAGTTGTTCGCGTTAGAGCTAGATTTTGCGAACTACTGAGATTTTATTGCACCATATAATCCCAAGACGAAAAATACCTCCATGCCGGAGACGGGTTTTGAACCCTTAGCCCTCGATTCGCTTAATCGAGGGCCGTTTACGACCTGAGTAGGAAAAGATAGTGGCTCCTTCGTTCACCAAACTTAATTATAGGTATAATTCATATTTAAATAAAAGAGAAGTTTGTTTAATTCCTTTGATTTATTCTCATAATCGATACGAAATGAAGGTATAACATAACAATAATAATTTATTTTTTATTCCGTATTTTTTTTACAAACTATATGAAGCTGTGTCTTAATAGGTCACAGACCTATGGGAGGCTGCCTACCATCATTAAATTTAATTGCTCTTATTACATAAAAAAAGATGATATTTGAATATAAAATGACAAAGAGAACATAATTTGAGCGTCTGTACCCGGGTCATGTACGTGAGTAAAACCATGAAATCTCAAAGTTTTTTTTCAATATGAATTATACCTGGAATTGATTCCACAACGTATTAATTGCACAAAAGGTCGTCTATCGTCTAATATTACATTTATATGGTATATGTTTGGATGATAATGATTCACAAGCTCTGCGTTAATACCTGACGAGAAGAGACTGAACTACTAGGCTGATAAGGAAAAAAATGATAGACACATGGCTAAAAAGGATTGAATCCAAATGTTTAATATTGAATCCAAAATCTCTCGATTTATTTTTAGGATTGGTTGGCACCGTAGCGCTACATCGTTTGTGTTGGTATCTTTCCAACTGATTCTTCCAAAAGCATTGCGAAAACGTTTGAATGACAACAATGCTGTTGGATTACCTGCGCAAATAACTTTCTTCTGACGAAATAGATGCCTTGTTAAATTTGAATAAATGTAATTGGTTTTCGAATCTGTTGTTGTTAATAATATATTTCTTTACTTAATTGCGCCAATTCGCAGGGGATTGGGCTTCGTTTACTTCGCATAGTTTGTGTCGTGAAAGACAGAACTTGTTGTACGTCCTCCTCCTACGAATAGTTTTGATCGATGCTGTGCGTGACAAGTATTGACTCGGTATTACCGTCAGTTATCTTGCGATAAAACCGTTCTCTCCTGCGGATGTGAGATGCTAATTGTAAGATTACCACGAAGATTATTCCGCGGATGTTTTAAGTAGTTTTCCGTCGTCCTGCATTCAGTCGCCATAGGCTATGTCAACTTGTGAGGTAATTATTCGACCCCTGAGTGCGCGGCGGTAAAAGGTCAGAGGCCGTTGACACTGCTTGCGCATTGAAGGGCTTCAAGGGTTTGAAATTGGAGCTGGAGTGCTTTCGGGGATTGGAGTGCTTTATAAAGCGAGGGTAGCGATCCCGTGTTTTAACCCATCGATAGCTGCCTTAATCATTAATGTAAGATACAATTGTCATACCTTTGCCGTAGAAAATGTAAGCATCTCCTTTGTTATATTTCCGTCATGATCTGAGACAATTTAGGTATTCAAAGAAATTATCTTTTCCATCTAGATCTCTCATATTTTTCAGGTTCTCGTTCCGTACTTACGTTTCGAACGTTACGCACTAACGTTTCATTTAGTCATAAGCGAGTAATTTTCGCATTAAAAAAATAACATTATGATTGCCTCGAGGTGGGTCAAGTACTTTCCCTTACAAAGAATTCGTCGCGCCTTGCCTGAAGTTTATTGGGTCTGTTTTCAAATAAGGTGAGCTGGGGCAAGTGCGGCTTCGGCTTGTATTGCATTGCAGGCATGCAGACATAAGGCGAGCTGTAAAGATACGCTGAGTAGAAGTAATCATGTCAACTTTCACCGCTAAAGTAGCGTCTCTTGCCTATCAGTAACGTCAGTGGGGCAGTAAATATCGAATACTACAAAAAAACTTGAATGTCATGTTGTGAAGGTGTTTCTGTTTACGTTTGTATTCAGTGCAGGTGGTGAAAAGAAAACTCGTAATTACTTATTATAGTTTGCAATAGGTCTGCAATTGACCATATTTATTGTTTTTAAAAATCTGTTTCTACAATTGTATTGTCGGCTTGTTAATTCTTGATTCATTCAAACCCCACCCTGGGAAAGTGCGACCGTAAATTAACCATTCATTTTTGTATCTGTAAAGCTTCTTTTTGCATTTATGCATTTTTTTAAAAGTTTATATTCACAAATTTCATTTATCAGATATCATTTCTTTTACCCAGCGTGGTTCATCAAATCGAACACGACAAGGAAATGTTCTAGTACTGTTCGATTTAATCGTTCGCTTTCTTCGATTGAAAGATTTGCCCTAATCGAATTTGACGAAATGCTGTGAGTCAACTTCCCTAACTTTGTCGCCAAAATTGTCTTCACGTTTAGTTCTAATATTGTATTGTAACATTGGAAGAACCACGAGTGAAAAAGTGGTACTCTTTTGCGCTGTATGCCGCAAGAACATAATCTCTACATTTACGTGTTTAAATTCATATTCATAGATTTTATGTGAAACGTCTAATGTTTCAATGGGAAAGGGCTATAAAGAAAAATCCACATCAAATATGGTTATGTGATCGAAACTTACTATTTTTAATGTGCCCTGATGAAGCGTCAATATATTATATCGTGATATGTTGCTTTTTTTCGTATTTTCCATTGCGGCATTACAATTTCGAAATTAAAACGATTGTTTTTATAGATGGTGCTATCGTCCGTGACATGGTGGAAACGACTCGTTGTAATATAAATTAATAAACTTGATTTTTCCACAATTTTATTTCCTTCCACTACCCAGGTTTCGACTGTTAAGTCATCATCAGGTGTGTACTACCCTGTACATACCCTGTATCCCTGTATATACCCTGTAGTATAAACCCTATGATGACTTAACAGTCGAAACCTGGGTAGTGGAAGGAAATAAAATTGTGGAAAAATCAAGTTTATTAATTTAAATTACAACGATCGTTTATCATTAGCGGGACTTCTGCTGGATCATTCTACTTGACTGAACCGATTGACGGCGATCCCATCAGGTTTTCTGCCAATTAAAGTTTATTTTTGGGTATCTAAATGGCAAGATAGCATCAATGTATTTCTAAAGGCGAGCATATAATCTCATGGAAACAGGAAGTGCGGAAGCGAATCGTTATTGCTAAAACTGAGCCCGATTTGTGGTATCTTCCTAGCTATTCTTCTCATTCACGGTGTGTATCACGAGGACGTGATGGGATTAACGTTTACTCTAATGGTTAATTCTTTGAAGTGCGTTTAGTGTGATCTAGTTGGGGTGAAACCGCTGTAACATCTAAAGATTCTTTGTAGAAAAAGGAAAACTTGAATCTCCAATAGACTCGCATCATATTTCCTCGATCGAGGAATAACTCGACGACTTGCTGTAGAAATTCCCGCGAACGTGTTGAGGAAGACAATGGGAAAATTATCTCCGGAAGTTTTCTCCTTCCTGCAAGCTGGCGCAATTCGTGGGTATTTTTCCTCGTGGAACGATAGAAAGGTACATGAAGGACAGCTGAAGCCTCCTTTGGAGACCCAATGATGTCGATGTGAGTCGTTCGATGATGTTTAAGATTTAATTCCCGTTGAATACTGAAAAAAAATAAGTCTGATCTTGAGCTTTTTGAGTGCAGATCGACTCTAATGCCCTCAAGTTTTTGAGAAAAAGGTTTTAGGACATGCTACTACCTTGAACCTTAGGCCCAATAATTGTAGGTAATTTGCAGATACTTTCGGAAATTTTTCTGTCTCTGAACAGAATGCATTCTCAACACTATTCTCTTTCCAAACTATTCTATCATTAGAAATCATACAGTACCGGTGCACGTAGTTTTTATCGACGTTACTTGTAAAAGCTATTTTCATGTGCCCAAAATCTTGCTATATAATCTTCAAAGCGATGAGGAGGAAATACCTCCGAAAGGTATCTTAGGGAGTCGGCACGTCATGGGTACGCCATGGTGACGTTAAACCCTGACTATTATGTTATTCTTGGAGGATTCTACCGACAGCTGAGGTCATTTGCACCATGGGTACGTGGGTAAATGTCACGATTTATATGGAAGCGGAGGAATACCCGGAATAGGTATAGGCTATGCTTTGCGAAAGGTGGTAACAGGTACCTACCTTTTTTTTGACGTTCGTTGCTGTAAATGAATTTTTGTAATTTTGTAGTGCTGTCCAAAATATATATAAACTGGGTCCAGTCGAAAAGGAATTATGTGCTATGAACGTGGGCCATATGGATGGGAGGATATCATTCGATCTACCTCACAGACTCGACCGCAGCTGGCTTTTAATCATCCAGATTCACTCCATTAAAATATACCAAACTGAATTTATGCTAACAAAAAGTAACTATAAATAATTCGTTGTTCACATTTATCGACCAATTTTCGGGAAAATGGGGGATGCTACACGTACTGTAGTGATAAAAATATATGTATTGTCATAATTTTGTTGTTTTCTTTTCCTGTACTTAAAAGCGTAATGTGAGTGTAATGGTCTTCTTATCCCCTTTCCACTTTTGGGCGGCGATTTTTTCCTGTTCACTCAGGGAAGATTTGCACTCTTATGAAATTTGAAAAATTAACTAATGGTAACGTTACCTGAGTAGTGAAAATTACGCGAAGGTATACTAATGGAGGTTTCGTTGGAATCCTCAAAAAACTGTGCTTGTTAAATGTCTCAATGACACAACTTATTCAACTTGATGGAATGCCAATGGCTAGAGAACTGGGGATATTACTTTATCCAATATTGTATCGATTGAGATGGTACTTAGTGATTTCAAAAGTGTGAGCTCAATCAGTGTTGCACATTTGGTGGTGATTTTTTTACTTCCATTCCGTCTAATTTCGTTTATCAGTGAGATATTTAGACCCGGAGGAATGGAACACGGATGGGTATGGAATAGGGGAATGAGGTTACTTCGTTTCATCTTTGGGTGCGTACTTCCCTCATTTAACGCAAAAAATTAGTCTTCATCATCCACCTAACATGATGACATCTAGGTAATTTTACATAATAACTTGCGAGCCACCATAAAGATGTGTGCCGGGGTGAATTACAGAAATATGCTTTACACGTCATGCTTAAAGGTGGTTAGTAGCTATATTCTAGTCGAACCATAACCATTTACAAAAGATTTTAAGAGGAAAGCTTGCACATACGTGATGAAAGTTTGGTAAGCTTAAAGCCCTTATACCAGCATACAATTGCCTTGGCTATTCACTGTCACTCTTGTAAATACTATTGAATATATTCACAACTATTGATATCCCGAATTGTACGAGGAAAGAAAGACATTTTAAACCTTTCGGTTCGGCAGTCAATTTCCCTAATTTTACGTTCATGGTCCAGTCTACCACAGTCGGAGTTCGCAATTTGTTTTGAACGCCATCAGTTACAATATTGTCTTGGAATTTACTTAGGAGATTGAGTCTCTATTTCAATCTACGGTCTAATAATGATTTCCATTTTTGTTCTTCTAACAGACTGGTTACGCTAATATAATTATCATACCAACCCTTTGCTAATCTTGCCGATCTTAGCTGCACACGCCGCTCCAGTTCGTTGTTTAAACGGTGACAGTGGTGCCTACAAAGTACTGCGTTCAATTGCGTATGACATTTACTTATGTTGGTGCAGTGTAAGGGGGACAGTTTGTTTCACTGTACCACTTCTGTTTATCCGCAAAGATTTAACGCGCCTAAAATCTCTTAGCTTGTGTTTTAGCGGAATTTACCAAGAGGCCTAGCACCTCCGGTACTTCCTGTCAGTAGCATAACATTCGTGGAGATCAGATTCGTGAGATTGCCGGAATACTGGCTTGCCATTCGAGGACCCGGGTTCGTATTCTAGTGCAATTTTTTTATTGGAATACCAATTCCTTGTGTAGAGAACTTCAAATTCTCCCTGTCTTGTGGAAAGAACTTCAAGAATAGTACAGCTATCAAAACTCAAATATCATGTACTTCAGGCGTCTATTTCAAAGCATCATGTATTTTATTCTTGTTGCCAGCATCCCTTTTTCTCAGCGGATACAAATACTACCTATCGCACTATATTATGTATCAGTAGATAGTGTTTTGTTACCGAATTCTGATCTAATATGCTCGTTTTATGTTAAAGAACTTTGTATGTTCATATTTTAAGTTTAAAAAATCTTTTAGACGAAGGTTTCACGGAATAAAAAGGGCAAGAAGTTGAAAAAAAAGCGAAGATGAAAGAATTATTTTCGGTAGGAGACACGCATGTTTCTTTTCATCGTCATCGGTCAACAATCCTAGGATTGGTTTGACGCAGCCCTCCATCCACTCGATTCTTCTATCGGCCAACCTCTTCATATTGACGTAACTCCTCTCTTTTACATCCTTCAGAACTTCCTCCATATACCTCATACGAGGCCTGCCTTTTCCATTCTTCCCTTTCACTTTTCCCTCGGCGATTGTCTTCATCAGGCCATCGTCTCTTAAGATGTGGCCTATTAAGTTGTCCCGTCTTCTTTTTAAGGTTTTCAGTAGACGTTTCTTCTCTCCCACTCTTCTTAAGACTTTTTCCTTATGTTTCTTTTATTATTGCGAATAAATAACTAATAACAGTTGTAAGTTATGAAGGAATGTTTCTCTGGTAAAAACCCGGTGGCAAGCCCTGGAAACATTCCTTCGTAGTATTCGCCGGGAAAATACTAGATCTTATATTACGGTAGTAAGTTGTAAATACGTTCACATTACTAAACTTTCTTTGCTGTTTTGTTATATACTTCCAAGATTGTTTCATTTCAATTATCCAAAATTACCAAATTATTGGGGGAGGGGGAGAAAAATTGAAAGTTTCACATAGGTTAACTGAGTTTTTTCCATTTCTAAAGAAAAGGCCACACTCCAGGTATGGTATAAACGGACGTGAGCCCGCGAGAACTCGCGCTTCCTTTCAACACCTCCCTAGTAGGGCAACGTGCACTGCTGTGGTCAGTACTGAGTGATCATTGCCCTCATCATCGGACTGGACGTCGGACGTTCTTGTGTTGTGAAGAAGTGACTATTCCTTGCCATCCACCCATTCACGACTGCCCCCTACCTGCCAAAGTAAAGCATTGGCACAGGGAGTCCTGTCTGCTTCAGTAGCGAGGTCGGGAACGTATTAATTCTTGCCGTAATGCCCGAGGCCGGCTCGGTGATTGAAGGCTTTCTCCGTATGTTACGCCTAGTAAAAGTGCGTTTGGTCATGATCTTCCCGTAAAAGGTCAGAGATTTATTCCCTTGGTGATTGATGGAAGCGCTTATCCTCCTGGTTGTTAATCATAGATTTATAATTACCTACATAAATCATAAATATAGATATATAGTTGTAAATACAGATTTATATTTATAGTAGACATAATCTTGATGTAATAATTTCACTTCATGAAAACGTTTTGTTGCTCCATTAATTTGGACTGTTCCTTACTGGAAATAAATAACAACCATTTTGCATCATTGCGTCACAGCAATAGTGTAGATACGGAGTGATTTGTCAATTTTGTTGAAGCCAATTCTCACGCTGGGATCGATGAAGTAATTCAGGAATCATAGCTTATAGAGAGCTAAACGGAACATATTGCTTTCAGCCGATTTAATTTTTTTCGACCAGCCTTATTAACAACTACATGTCAAAGGCCCAATCAGAGAGCATCCATTTTGGCTGAGTACACCCTTCAATTAAGGCTAAATTTCAACCTGCGATCTGACAGTGATTCCCATTTTAATTCATTTAATAGACTGGTTATGCTAATATGGTTATCGTACCGTCCCTTTACAAATCTTGTCGATCTTCGCTGCACGCGTTCAAGGTCATTATTTAGGCCGATGTCATAGGGATCCCGTATACTGGCAGCATATTCCAAATGTATATACAAGGATGGGAATGGAAGAATAAGCAGAAAGGGTGGAGAGAAACTCGGCGTTGGCATTAGCCTGCGTTTCACTGCAGGCGGTAAGGGATCCACGGTTTAGCGTCATATCCGACGGTCAGAGAACTAAACTCGAAGTACTCTCCGCACAGTCATCCTGGAGGGGCCAGCTTGCAAAAGAAAAACATCCGCCAGTGTCTAGATTCGAACCCGCGTCCTTGGGATAGAAAGTTCTTTAACCACCACACCAATCCGACCCTTGCGGATAGTCCTTTAATACTTGTAATTTAGATATTGCTATCGCCTCTACCATTAAAGATTGATGTTGGAACTCATTTGACTGTTGCGTCATCGCGGTATCAAACGCCTCCACATGTGAGTATTAGTGATTTTTGCCTCTGAAACGTGGGAGACATTTTTTTAAACATACAACAGAAACCGCGAGAGTATTGTACAGCCTTGGGCGTGCATAATTAAAGCTCTTCGCGGGCCGGATACGCGCGGTAGGCCACGCCGCGCCGGACGCGTGGCCGACTCCGCGTTGGCTGCCGACAACGTGTCTAGGAGTGAACTGTTTCCTGCGGTGGTCACGACTCGCACTAGTGAAAAAAAGCGTGGTGTGACTTCCCTAGAGCGTAATTGTCTGCGTATTTTTCATCACGTTCAAGTGCGCGATGTGCTTGCAGTCTCTTCCTGAATGTGAAGATGCGTCGAGGATGAATCATAGCCAAGTTTGTCGAGAGATCGTTTCTTAATATCAGTGAAAAGAACTGTCCCGCTCTTTTTCATTGATTTGCATTAATGACGACATTTTTTAATAGAAGTTGACGTTAGTGGTAGTTTTCTGGGGGGCAACTCAGGTAGACAGTCATTAGCTGGGTCACTCTTCGCGATCGTCCTCATCCGAACCCTCGCTCGGCTTCCAACCTCATAGCGACTGGACCCTCACGCCAAGGCGCCTCACGGACGGAACTGACCGCGTGCAATGCGATTTTAAAAGTTAATAACTATTTAAATGGGCAACAATGTATTAGTCCCGAGCGTTTTTTGATTGACGTTCTACGAAGTTGATTAAACAAATGAATTATTCATCTTTTGCCTCGAAGGTATTGAAGGATCATTATTTGATAATGCTTCATGTGTGGACAACTCATTCCTTTCTCTTCCTCACAGTTTAGCTGGCGTTGAATACCTTTAAATAGGTATGATGGGTATGATGGTGTAGGGGTTGTTTCGAGCATCATTTCCGTAATCGTGCTGAAGTCGGTAAGGAAATACAAGATAATCAAAATGTGAATACCCAGTCGTGGCGTCATATGTTCGAACTAAAAAAAAATGAAATGCGGAAAGGATTTTTGTTATGGAACCGTCTGCCCTTCCTTATGTTTATTCTTATTTTGTGCTTGAGTTATTGTTTTCTTCTTTCCTCTAGGCATACATTGGAAGCCCGTGCCCAATTTGAGTTCAGTGATGAGTCACTGGTAATATCCCAGTGTGGATGGGAACTAACTCTCAGGTCCAGTCGTCCTGAGCTAATGTCTAAAAAATACATTGAATTTATGGTGAAGAGCGTTCATAGAGGTCGAGTTGGTGTAGAGGCGAGAGTAGTACCGGCCTCCCACTTTAAGGGCCTGGGTTGGGTCGTAATGGTTGGTATGGTTAACCAGTCCCTATTTAAGTGCTTTGCGGAGATCATTTCGAGTCCAGTACTCTTTCCGTCGGATGCGACGTTAAGCCGTGGTCCCCTCGTCACCTTTCGTTGCTAGAGGTTTAATGCCGACACCGGGTTTTTCTCCACCCTTCCTCCTTTCCGTTCGATCCCCATCTCGCATTATTCCTCCCGGTCTTAGCCTTGAAGCGGGACAGTCTTGAAACCATGGATGAGGATTACCATATTTCTAAAAGGGTCAGCATGTGGATTAAAAGACATTAAAAAAAATTACTTGACAATAAAAATAAATGGGTGAATTAAATGAGAAAGCGGCATTTTTTTAATTTAAAAACCATTCTCTTCTCTTGAATCTATTGTAATGAAAGATCGAATATTTTCTCGGCGTACAATGCGGATGAATGATTCCTTGGGCTACCTACCGGGTCAGGGACTCCATCTCCAACGACGTTTCGGAGTGCAACCCGCTCTCAGTGTTCAGAGACCATGAGGATGGAGAGCGAGTTGCACAGCGAAACGTCGTCGGAGATTAGGCCCCTGACTTGCTAGGAAGCGCGAGAATCATTCGTCCAAATCTATTTTTATTTTCTAAGCCCTCGTTGACGAGCGGCAATATTTCCATAGTGAAAAATATTATCCACCATCACCGGGATATAAACCCGGATACCTCGGTCAAGAGCTTAGGCCAGTAAAGCTGCCGTCCCAATTGTTAAGCATGCACTTAATGTTGAGCTGAGTGTCGTAGATATAGAGATTTAAATTTTGAGTCTTAAGCGAACCAAGGCAAAAATATAAATCGTGGAAAAACTCGTCCTGAAATTGATTCGAAAGTTGTATCGTCTAGCGTCTCAGATTTACGTATTTATGAGTTCATATTGAGGTATTGTCCTGTAATCTTTAATTTCATTTACTAATTACATAGAAAATTCTACCTACGTTTTAAGGTGATAACCTTCTGTTTCCTTAAATGGCATTTTTACTATCAAAAGGTTGTACGAAATACTGGCCAGTGTGGTGAGATGTGTATGCATTAAAATAATGAAGCGATTATGGCATCCTTGCTAGCAATTGCGAATTCTCTTAGTGATGATTACGCATTCAGGTTCATATTGAGGTCTGATGAAAAAAGCAAATTTTTGTGATGTTCACCTGTTTAAATTTTGTAGCTACACGTTTTAACCGATAGGCGTCATCATCAGGTCGAACTGATCCTACAATAACTGCGTCTAGGCGTTGAAACACGTGCTGCTGCTTAAAATAGACCTGTGGACAGAGCATTCATCTGTTATCTTTTTATCCTACAATACCAATCTGCAAGATAACACCTAATACAGCATGCTATACAGTTCTCTAGATTCATCTCTCTAAGAGAGAGCTCAATTTCGAGAAATAATTTTTCTTTTGGTTGGCAAGAACACCTCTGGTCATATAGTCCTAGCTTTTCTCTACTTTGATACGGCTGACTTGAAAGTTCAGGGTTAAGGTCACATAATTTACCGTTCTATCTTAGGCGTTATTATTTTGGATAATTTTAGGGGAATTTTATTTATGCTTCTGGTCAGAATCATCTATTATACATGGACGGCGTGGGGAAAAAGTTGCAATAAAAAAAGAGAAAGGATACGTACATTTGATATGTCTCGTTAGCTTGCTGCTCTCCGAATCCATTTTTTTCGGTACTGCTTCAGAGATGGCTCTGGTTGGTATTAGTGTCGTTGTCATGAAAATATTTAAGATATGTTTCAGCCATTTAAGTTGTTTTATTTGAGTAGTTATTATATTTATTGTGTGATCACTTAGTCTTGGAATCATGAAACAGAATGAAGGTTTATAAACCTTGGAATCCTTCACTCCCATGACATTGACTTTAGTGCATCGCATCATCCTCACGCCGTTATAAAATCAAGGTCGCGGAATGGAGTTTTACCGAGTATTTTTTATTCCCTCCGTAGCGGAGAAATTACTCAAGGCCAAGCCGGCTACCCACTGTTTCTTTTGCCGGCGATTTTACGCCATTACTCCAACGCCACTGGCGATATATTCATCCTTAGGTTCTTTATTGCTCATTCAGGCGTGGCTACATCACCGTTGTGCGTAAGCTTCTTCGAGATCCCAAATTGTTGGATCACGACCCACAGTCTTCACTCATTTCCCAGGTATCATCGCATCTAGCTTGGGACGAACATCGTCCGAGTGACCGAGCGTTTCCTGCCCTTCCCTCCCATTCCGTCACATGTACACATAGGTGGCTTTCTCCGTCGGTTGCTGCTGGTCCTAGTCGTCGCGATGCCGTCTCTTCCCACTTTTTTTCCAATCTTTATCAACGTCCATCCCACGGATCCTTGGTCCGTCCATTAGCGTGTGCTTGGCTCGGGCGTCTTGCGTCGAGGTGTTTGTCGTCATCGCCCACGATGACGTCGTTCGCGCCGTCCGAAATGTGGAACGAGGATCGTGAGACGGGAGGAGAGAAAAGAAAAGAAGTCGGCCACCTGCGTCACTTGAGCACAGCCGCCGCTGTCTCCGCCCCCCCTTTAGCCCCAGGCCGCAGGTATTCCCCCAGTTCGAACCAACCGGTCTGGTGTCCTCTCTTTCTCCTCACTCTCTCCCCACCGCCCACCATATCCACCTCCCTTCTTTTCTTGTCGCAGGGATCTGAACGACTGCCAACTTGGAAGAGTGCAGAGGTGGCGGTGTCCTTGCATAAGTTCGCGGAGGAATAATGGGTCCCCGACGTTCTTGACGGTGAATCAACCTATTTTCTGGTCGGCGCCGCCGCCTATCTTCTCACGTGCGGGCTTGCATAGTCTAGTCGAAAGTCGTCCAAATCGGAGTTGTACGCCCGGAGGTCGTTCACATCCGTCGATGGCGAGCTGGGTATCTTGCGTGGCTGACGACTCGTAGGCCCAAGAGCTAGATTTCGGGTCAAAATATGTGCATCATCGCGGACAGAAGGAAAGTCCGAAAGTGGTCATTTTTCCAGAAAATTTATTTTAAAGTCGAGGTTGTAGTGAAGGTAATATTTCACTGCGAGTTGACTGCTGTTTGCTAGTTTCTTCCGAGGTCATTTTTGGCGATTCAACTCCGCATTATAGAGGCATCTCATAATTTTCCTTGCGCAATTTAATGAAATAATGTTTGCCATATTATCTGCCGGCGATATTCATGTCATATTCAAATCGTTCAGTTTGATATGGTGTGTTAGATTCTCTGACATATTGTGTTATTGCTTTCTTCATCTCTACGTGTATTTGTTTTGAATCGTGCATTTGTTGAGATAACCTTTTCATCGAGATTAGGTCAATTATCCAGGAATACGTTGGAAAGTGCAAATTGGTGAGTATGCTGCTACCGTAAGTGCTGGTAAGACCTGGCTGCCCGTGGGTCGTGGCCTGGAGGGAGTGTGCTTTAAACGCTCGAGATTAATTTCGGTACGTAACTAAGGACTCACTCGTATGTTTTTACATTGCATTCGAGATTATTCTGTCCCGGGATCAACTTCGAACGATTCAAGCCCCCCTTCAGGGCAGGGATTTATGTCTCAGGGTGTCTTAGGTTAGGCGGTGCGAAATAACTTTGTTGTTGAAGCACCTGAAATCGAAATCTTTTACCACTGGCATTCGACAGTTTTCAATTTATCAAATTTTTTAACAAAAGGATTTTTTTTAGAAAATCAAAACTAAAAGCTGTTCTAAACGTTCATGTTCAAGAATATTTTTGTGAATTGAAAAATCTGCGGATTTTGGGTTAGAAAATGATAGGGATGTGTGGAAAAATATTAAAGATTTTTATCGTATATCAGTCGGGAAGTCATGCTAAGCATCCTTGATTAATTCTGAAATAGTTGTCCCTAGAGAGGAACTGAAACTTATTAATATTTATCAGCCAGGGGGATCTAGCGTGGAGAAAAGAAGTAGGTACATGCATTAATCTAAAGTTAGGTTTGATAAGAGACTGTGGAGAGAAACAGAAAATATACATTGTTAAGATATTCACATCTTCAGGGTGGTTTATTTTTTTATGCCGATGAAATCTCCAATGATTTGACACGCGGGGATGCATTTTGTTGCTTGAAAATGCCACAAGGTTTGTCCAAGGAACTCGGCTGAATTCATGTCGGTACTCATCCCGTTAGGATGGAAGGATACTCTCCCACCTTCTGACCTACCTCATCGCCGAGCTAATGAGGCACCAGATGACCAGTCGTCGAAGCAGAAACATTTCCTTTGTGAAAATTAACGGTAACTGGCTTCATTTTGTGGAATTACTCCGTAAAGTTGTGAAAAGGACCCCGATCAACTGTGACATATAAGTATCGAAACCCAGGTTGTATACTTGGTTGAATATTTCTATCAGATTTTTAAAAAGTTCCCGATTTTGATTCAACAAGGTTATTTCCCTAGCTCGTGGAAGGGAAAATGTACTATTGGTACTAACTAAAATTGGTAGAAATTCCTATCTTCAATTTTTCAGCTTACTTCCATAGTAAATTTCGAAGTTTGTGGTAGGAGTATTTGTAGACTTAGGTTTTAGTTGCTCCAACGTAAGGTTATATTGAACCATCTAACCTTAGATCTTAATCCTAAGGCAAGCACGACGTCCATGCTGTGGCGAGATTCAAACCCGCAACATTTGGTTTGTCAAGTCATCATGTTACCGACCTGGTTACCGCCACCGGATCTCGACGTTTGTTTTAGAGACAATCAGTTGAGAATAAAAAACATTTGAAAATTGATGTTCTGTGCTCTACTAAATAGTAAGGTGTTAATACATACACCATACCCTAAGGAAATGAAATCACGTAATCTAGAGGTGTTGTTTTGATGACAATGTCTTAGAGATAAAATTTATATTTTGAGTTCACTGGTCCAGATATTTTAGTGAGTTGGGTGCATACGTACTTGTCGATGTATCTGCGTATGAACCATTAAACATATGTATTCCGTGTTGATTAGCATGGAGAATGTTGTTTAAATGGATCTGTTGGGGCTCAAAACTTATATTCCATGAAACATAATAACTTATTTGTAATATATTCAGGATAAATCCTTTAGCATCTCAGCTGCAGATGAAGGAAATTAATATCGCTTTATAAAAGCTTTAGAAGCCATGTGTAACCTAACAATTCCAGTGACTCTCAATGCGATATCGGATAGTAAAATCTTACCTTGGATGCTAAATAGATAACGGTTTTTTACTGACTGAATTTTTCGTGTAACAGCCGATGGTACAAAATAATTGGGTACTATTGAAAATTTATTTGAAATAATGATGCTCCATTCATTCTTTTATTGAACATGTTAGCTGAAGTTAAAAGTCATTCGTTGAGTGCTTTGAAATTTTTTTCCATTATATGTTGCTAGTTAGCTTCGGGAATCCCGAACTTAGTATCCATTGAATTCTTAGCGTTCCTGGTACTGCAGTCATCACCGTAAACATCGGAACCTCCTTAATCGACTGTTGTGCACAGATCTCAGTTGGGGGCTCTCCGTGACAGAAAGAGCTTTTCGTTGCATTCAATGAGAGCCTGGCTGATGGCAAGTTATTGTTGTCTTAAAATTATTATTCTCTAAACTATCTAAATATGCCTTTATTTGAATGGAAAACGAATTTCATTATGTTATGTAGACACCTAGATTTCTCTAACACCGTTTGAAGTTGCTAGTGATTGAAGTTCATATAATCTTGCCAGAAGATTGTCGTATAATTTTTTCGGAGGAAAGACAACCACGTCACTTCCTCGAGAATAAAAAATTCTATTTGAAAAATATATACCGCGGCCATTATGTTAAGTACTGTAATAGTATTGTGATACTCCTAGCTGACTGGAGCTAATTAACGTTAGAACATGGCGCTTTTGCCGTATCCTAATTTCTTAATGGACGCATGGGTAAGTCAACATTTCAGTAAATGCATTGACCCACGTGTTCGGTGGCATGCGGGCGTGCTTGTGCACTGTAATTTTTCATGCATTTGGTTCGCTCAGAATTTTCACCTAGCTCCTACTTGTTTTTGTTCATCTTCGTGGAGTAATTACCCGACAGTAATTACCCCATAAATTTCGCCAAGAATGCGGTAGCGTGATGTCATTTTCTGTTATCAGAGACATACCGTCACTTCCTGTCGTTTATCGGGAAGGGGATGGTGGAGGTGCGTTAGAGGAGGAGGGGGAGAGAGGTGGTTAGTTATGTTGCTTCACATGGAAACAATAATAACCGTCGGGGGAGGCCGACTTAAAGACATATGCGAGCGCGACGTGTGACACCTATTTATAGAAGCCGCGGGGGGAGAGGCACCCACGCGACTGCCGTGAGGCTTGTTGGGTAATCGGGAGGCGCGAACTCCGGAATTGACGCGCGACTCCAGGCGTGCCTGTCGTGCGAAATAACGGAAGTAGGGGCAGCCTACGGGGAGTGGCACGTAGGAATGGGCCGGGGTTGGGCCATTCGGGACTTCCCCTCGACATTCCATAATGTACATACCTAGGTGTGGTGTGTTTCTTTCGAAATCAAAGGTTGCTGGGTACACTCTTGTCATTTAACTTCTTCCTTGCTGCTGGCAGGGTATTATTCTCTGTTTAGACGTAATTTCTCTGATCAATAACAAGAAAATACGTGATAATTGAAGAGAATCATGAAAAGACACGCAATTAGAAAAAAACCTTTCAATATGCTAAAGTGAAAAAATTTCGGGAATTCCGCAATGTATCCCTGTTTCAGTTGGCCTGGTAATTCGGTGATTAAAGCATCAAGATTCTGATATTACGGCTTCGGTTTGAAATTTAGATTGAGGAAGCCACCAACCAAGTCGAGTAGACGTCATGTCCTTGATGTCACATATTTCATGGAATCCGTAGGGTATCTGGAGTCTCGAATTTTGATGAGTGAATGTTGTGTGGTGGCTTACTATTGGATGATATCAATCTTCAGCAGTCCAAACGCTTGGTTACTAAATCCCGGTGGGTAATCCCGCATGGTGCTCGTATGCTTGCAGTCTAGTGATAACGTAGATGATAACAAACTAGCACGTGAACAAGTATGTTGAATTTGTTGCCATGTCAATTTTTTTATGTCGGTTCAGTTCTCACGTCAGATAGGCATCGGGTGTTTTACCGCGCTTTTGCTTGCGTGCTGCTATAAAATGCTTCTCCTATACTAAGGATTAATTCTGAACTAGTTTGTTTTTTCGAGTCTTTATCATTCTTTGAATTAGTTATATACAATGAGGGAGTCCCTCCGTTAATGCTGCGTTTCGGTATTTGATTAACGTATTCGGTTTAAGGTTTTGATGCCTGATTTACGCCATTTTTTGCAGACATTTTGGTTGGATTGGGTGAACCTTTTCTTTACTTAATGAAGTGACGAAATAACACCTTAGTACCTTTCAATATCCCGTGTTTAATTCTCGAAAATGCAAGCTTTCTAAACCGAGTCTTTAAAATGAATACATACCTGCGCCAATGATTTTCGCAGAAAGGTTTGGATAGAATTTTCTACTTTCCCCAAAAACTATTTTCCTTGGGAATCTGCATTTTTGAAATTGAAATGTGTATTGTGCTCAAATAAGGAATATTTTTCAATTGATGTTTTCATCTCCAAAACGAGTTGCTATAGCTCTCGCCAATTAAACCTGTCTTAAAATTGTAAATTGAAATTCAATAACTGGTTACACTTAGCAGTAAAAGACACACAAAAGAGCCCTTTTCAAGGTGATATTGTTTTTCAGCCTTCAATAATACGCTTCAGGAAGGATATTTTCGATGATTTTGTGCGTGAAAGTCTAATGAAGTAATTTAAAACCCCTAGAGACATTGCAATTGTGAGCTCTTGTGAATATAAAAATATTTCTTTTTCGTAAAAAGAGAGGAGGTAATTGCAAAGTTTTGTAATATTTCCAATCAGAAAGAAGGTTCTGAATTCAGTTTGAAAAAAATATTTATTAAGTCTTTTGTCTGTTTATACTTAGTAAATATCTTCGCTTAGGTTTTTGTACTCCCAATCTGTCTTCCTCATCTCACTCACATAAAGATCTTTGCGTGAAACAATAATGATATTCGAAATAAGCAAGTACTAATCCTCTTTAATTCGCGTCCCTTTATAGTAATTGTTCGTTTATTTACCCGCAATTATGACTGCTTTTTTCCGGTAATATTTAAATAGTTATAAAAAAATTTTTATGCGAATTTCACTGTAAATATAGTGTGTAAATACAAAAGAAGGGAGGAAATCGTAATAGACTTTTTATTTTGTTTTGAAAAAATGTAATAATCCATCGCGTGCCTGTGCAAATTCCGTAGTAATTTGGTATGTGTACAGACATTAGTTGTCTCTTGTTAACGTTTCTGGTTAATTTTTATGTAAATAGGTGCTCCGAACTCAAGTTACATTAAGTGGGGTTGTTATGTATTTGATATTTATGCATTGTTCTCGGTATAGGAAAAAGATAATTGCTCATTGAAATGGTGTGCATCACGAATGTTAATGAAATTTCAGTCCTTGATAGGTTATTAGGCCTTCACTCAATAGCTCTCTCCCTTTAACTTATATACACGTGTTACCCACTCATTAATGTTCCTTGATGTGGTCCCATGAAATCCGCGGGAAGGAATCACTAAAGGGTGTGTGCATGTAGTCTGTGGTTGTCACTGACGATAAATTAACTTTTCCGCAAGCAACCACAGTGTATGTGTGTGCATGGATGGGTGCCTGTTTGTGTTAATCTTTCGTGGGCGGTCAAATTTCCCTACCCTTCCTCGTTTTGTTCGTCGAATATTAAGGCCATTGGATTTTTTCTTTTCATTGAGTTATATACACGTGTTGGGTTCGGATGGTGTCGGTAAGGTTAATATTGTCTGCTTGACGATAGCGAATATGAAAATAAGAGGATTTATGTGAATTAAGTGTGCAACTTGGTTTCAAGCCGCAGGCCGTATGCAAGGTCCTCTTCTTCTTTTATGAAATTCCCGGTAAAAACTGTAATTCCCAGTCGTGCTTTTGAACTTACCTATACTGACTGTTCTGTTATGAAATAATTCTTAGCGGAGAATGCCAGGTCTTTCCGGACTTGTCAGCATCTTTGTCTCTAAACGCTCTTAGAAATAGTGTGTGGTGAACGAAGAACTGACTTTTTTTGGGGAATAATGAGTGCGGTTGGGCAAAAAATATTTGTTTTGTTTATCATATTTTAAATGCCTGGAAAACCAGGATAATCCATTTACTTCCATTATTTTTCTTTCTGCATCCCTTTAGCTCATTGTATAGTTTGGTATCGAAGGAGAAAATAGAAATTTTGTATAAACTCTTTAAGTTTTTGAAGTCATTCTCTTATGCAACCTTATATAGTCCGCATTTATATTTTTTGTATAGAAGTAATATCGCAGGATAAACTCACTTTTTAAGTTTGCTCATTTTTCGGTGTGTTTAGTTGCTATATTATAACTAATTTTGAGCTGTTTTCTACCTTGAATGACCAATAAAATTCCCTGCTGAATATAATACCTATACACTCTCCGCAGCAGGTCCAAGATGTTGAGTGCCTTCTTTCTTAATAATCACCACAACGAGGAGCAGAACTCGATAACACGTACGGAATTCTGTAGTATTAGCTATCCCAGTGTTGAAATAACGCTGTTGATGCAGTAAAAATATCCCTTTAATTAAATTTCATAATCTCTTTGTTATTCCAAAACGTGGCTATTTTTTTAACCTCGGGGTTTGAGTAGGTTTATGTTTCGTTTCAATTTTAGTTTTAATTGCCAGTTCCATTACACCCGAGAATTCTCTGCGAACATTTCATCATCGAAATGATGGACATCAATATTTCAAAAATAAAAATGTCTTATCCTTTTTTTTTTGCCAGTGTCGATTTACTGTTTTCAAATGAGTTCGCTTTAGTTCTCTCGCTTTTCCACGCGGAAGCCGCCCTATTTACCTGTATGATTTTCGTCTATCGTTTTTTTCATGCGCCTCATGAACCTTAAAATTCATATTCCCCTTTTAATTTCATCAACTTCATGCATAGAACACCGACATACCTTATTCGAAACGTTATACTTGTCACTTTTACCGTTAAGTATCAGTAACGAGTCATTTACCTACATTGATGGTTGATTCTCATTACGAGCTCTTTACGAGCCATATGTCTGAATGCTGCTGACTTCCGCTGTGACGAAATTTTGTCAAGTTGGCGTCATCCTTGCGGGGGTTAACTACATGACTGCTTTCGATTACTATGTGATTAGTCATTAGGGCCATTGACGTAAATTAATTGAATAAGAGAGGAAGTACCGAATGTCGTCATGTTGTGGTTCTTTTTTGCGCCGTGGGACTCCAACTTTTGCTCATAATTTAGTATATTATGATCTGCGCACTTATGTCTACTACTCTTTAGCGTTGATAGTACTACCTAAAATTACTTCTTCATTTTTACCCTATGACATCCAGCAAGGGCGCGAGGCAGGGGATGGTGGGTCACCGGCTTTGAAGTTGAGTTTTAGCTGAAAGGAAACTTAGTCGATTAATAATGAAGTATGGAATGTAATGTGTTAGGAATAATTATACTTTGTTTGTGTTGCAGTTGTGTATTGCTGGAGGGAAAAACTAATTCCTGTATCGCTCGGTGCGACAATTGAGTACTCTAAATTTGTTGAATGTGTCTGTCTTGTTGATGTAGTTTAGGGGTAGAAACAGTCTTCAAATTCGTGTGGTTTGAATTTTTCAGCTGAATTCAATCTTTCGGGCAACCATCTAGTTTTTAGGGTTTCCCAACCAAGCTCTTCCAATAGCCGAGTGACACTTTCTGGACGTTCACAGGAGTTTATTATACGACGCCATGCTTTCTTTTGCATCTCATTCAGTTCTCGAAGTAAATATTAATTCATTGGTTCCCAAATGCTGATGCATACTCTCTAGGTGAGGCCTTACTAGTAGAAAATAAAATATTTATTTTACTCTTCCACTTAAACTCTTTCCTCGAGCTCGTTTGATAAAACCCAGCGTCTTCGGCGCTGTAGTAATTGTTCGGAGGAGACGACCGACAGCTAAGGTCGTTTGCGCCATTTAGGACGTGGGTAAAAAGGTAGAGGTAGGAATTTTTCAGAGAATGGAGGTAGGGTGGAGAGAAACCCAGCGTCGCTTCATCATCAGCATGCTCATAAAGATAGACGCCAAAGGGGTCACGGGATAAAATGCTATGCGACGGACCGAATATTGTATTCGAAGTCTTCTCCACAAAGTACCCAAGTGGGTACAGGCAGGCCCGGTGACAGGATTCTCGGGCCCCTGGGCAGCTGAGTGGTCCGGGCCCCCTAAATCCCGGCAAACCCCCCCTCACTCAATTTAGACCAGAACTGCGAACTTGCAGGTTATTTTATAACCAAGACTTACCTGATTATCAGCTTTTTCTGCAGAAGAAACTTGCACACTGCCATACATTATCTTTTGATTTACTGTAAATTGTCCTTTTTTTAAATTAAACACGTCAGCAGAATGGGATGGAGAAACAATTTCAAAATGAAAACTTTTTGACGGTGTAACACACTTTTCACTTTCATTTTACAATGATCAAAACTAGGACTTACTTGAACTTGAAAATTTTATAAAAAGTCAGAATAAAACGTACTTTTCCTTTTTTTTCAAAATTAGCATATCCACAATTACTTCCATCTTTTCGGAGATACGGAGATAATTATATATCACCACCAAATTAAAATGAATGCAGAGTATTCACTTCTACTAAGCTTTGCTTTCGCTACAACTCTCTCAATCAAACAACAGCAGGGAATGGGTAAAAATAATGCAAGTAAGGGTTGTGACGAACAGAATATATTTTGTTGTTCCTCAATATTAAGCTATTTTCGATAACTTGTTTCCTTCCTGTGTGCAAAATTCAAGTAAGTAGAAACTAAAGTTTTCCTAGATGAATAAATCTAATGTGACGTATAAATCAGGGATATGCATATTGCAAAGCAGGGAAAATGAAAGATTTGAGTAGATTTTCTCGATGAACAACCAAAAGCTCCGCGGTGTCTAAAATGTACCTTTCTGCATGAACCTCCTAGTAGGGTCAAAGGCTTGGACTGCTGGGGCGAAGGGGCAAATATGCGGAAAGAAGTCCTTAATAGTGCCCCTCTGGAACGTAAAATAATATTTCATGTGAAAAATACAGTAATTTTAAGGCTTTGAGGGTGTGAATGAGAAGTTTACTTTTGAGAGGAGAAACCTTGAACGCGATTTCGCGTACACTTACAGAACTTAATATTTCTATATCCCCATGATTTTATACGTGTATAACCGGTGGAGATCGATAGCAATGCTCACATATTAAAAAAGTCGAATAAGAAGCGTTATGTTTCAATTATTTTTTGAAAAAACTTACTCGCGTCACGACGTTTCCAGCTCCCAGCGTGTGTCTCAGGCGCCGAACGCGCGTACGAAAAATCAAATGTAATTTTTGGCGTCGCAAACTAATTTTCAATTTTTTTTCAGATCTACCTTTAAAAAGCATCAAAAATTGATTTAATATGAGTCACTTGACAGGAACTTAACTTGCCAGATATTTACTACTTAAAATGAATTTTCGTGTGAAAATAGTGTCCGCCATTTTGTTACGTAATATCACCTACATTTAGGAAACAAACTCCCAAAGTTAAGCACAGTAAAGTAAAAGTGTGGTTTTAACAGACCAGCTAGTTTCTAATCCGACCAAATTCCTCCCACAGCGTCACCCTCAACTTAAAGGAATATTAGGAATATAATAGGAAAATTTTCGTAGAAAACTGAAGTCTGGTGTAATTTTGGAATTTTGGCTATGTTTGAGCCCCTGCATCTCGGTAACGGCGACAGAACATGACCAATGACATGCCATTCCATGGTTGCCAATCAATTATGAGTATTTGTACCAAGTTTCATGATTCTATCTCCAAAAAAGCCATTTTGGAATTTTGTCAAATATTTTTCGATTTCAGCATACTGTGCATCGGTTCCAATTTTTCTTCCTCTCCTTTCTATTAACAAAAACCACACAAAATCATGACAGTGCGTGCATGGGCCTTGAACTTATTTAAGTAAGACAAGAAAACAAATTTAGAAAATTTTCTGTAGGATAAATTATACATCCTGTTTAAGAATTAATAACTTTCTGAAATATGTATATATTCACAAAATTAAAAAAAAACTTTTTTTTGCTTCCCTTTTTTATTTTACCCGGGAGTTAAGGATTGCAATCCCGGATGAATCCCGATGACAATCCCGAAATCCCGGGATTTAGTATATACGAATCCCGGGATTCCGGGACTGACGTACACCTTTTCGCTAACAGGCAGCGCTAATAAGTAAGTTTTCTTGGACAGGAAATGAAACACGTTTGACGTCTGAGTCCATTGACTAATACATTTTATTGGAATAAGTAATTCGTCATCATTTGTAATGCATAAGAAAAACGGAAATGAGCTTACGGTGCGCGCGTTAACGACATAGTGATCGCCAGCATTAAACAAGATGAACTAAATTCCAAAAAATGTTGTTTAACTTTTGATGATAATCCCGTAATCCTGGGATTACAAAATCTCTCCGGGATTGCAATCATTACTGGGAGGCTAGGTTGGGGGGCCGCGGTACCTCCCTGCCCCCGTGTATGGGCGCTCATGTATACAAAAACATATATGCAAATGACAACAACTTTAGAATGTGTAGCTTGCTGCTGCTAATCTGTAACTGTGACTGTAGAATAAACGATTATTTACAGTCCATTAACAAGTAAACAATAGACTTTAGACGGGGGATGGGGTTTCTAGTCGTTCAGGTTACAATATGTCACTGAGTGGCGAATGTTCGCGGCAAAGGGAGGGAAGGTGAATCATGGCACCCACGCTTCCTGCTCTGTTCCTCCCCATCCCCAAAACCCTCGATGACCACTACAACAATGCTAACGTCATACTTCTCTATTGCACACTGACACACGCTCTACCTTCATTTGTTTTTTTTTCACTTTTTAAACAACAAAATTTTTTATTCATACTTTAAATTTTTATTTTCAATTTATTTATTTTTGCCCGGGCCCCGTGGTGTCCGGGCCCCTGGGCATTTGCCCCCTCTTGTCGCCGGCCCTGGGTATAGGTATCACTCAATCATTCAACCCGAAGATTGGTCTTTAATTGGTGAGAGTAGAGTTCAGCCCGTACTAAGCCAATGGCGTGTGAAATTCACACATTCAGGGTAGGGGGGCCAGTTCCTTTCCCTGGGCCACCTGCGATTTCCTACGAAGTTCTGACACGCAGAAAATCGAATCGCCAGGATTTTAGATGGGGGTGTCCAGTAAGCCTGGGCTCTTGCCGGGGACCGGTACAGCAATGAAAAATCTAGGCCACTGCCTGAATTCGAACTCGGACCCTCGGAATGGCAGGCAGCCTAGTACCTGCTCCAGCCGCCACACCAACCCGCACCTCCATCTAGCGTTGTTCTTCACTGTTACTCTTATGCCTGGAAATTTTAAAAATTGTTTACTGATTATCCGGCATGCATTTTCCATATATGCACTGAATATTTTTCTGCATGTATAACTGTACGTTCTTTTATATATCCTGAATATCTACTCTCGAAAATTTCGGTTGCTAGTGGATATTACTGGCTATTCAGAGACACCGTAATTTTTTCTTGCATGCTCTTATAAGTTCTGGGTTTTGTGATGAACTTTTGTAGTGCGAAAAGGAAGGTAATGATCTAGTAGGAATAAATTTATTTGCTGTTCTACTGAGAGAAATGTTTTATCCCTATTGTTTGCGGGTTATTATTAAGAAGTAATGTGAATTCGTTCTGTGAAATTATCTTAGAGAAAAAAACAATGGCAGATATTCTATGCATTCGAAGGAAGCGGGAAATTTTTATTACATTGTTTTCCTTTAATAATCGAGGATAAATATTAGTTTATGAGGCTCAAAATTTGTATGTTCCTTTTACTTTTCATTGTTAAGGACGCCGCTTTATCATTAAATAAAATTATGCTGGAAATAAGAAACCCTTTTAATTTTGCCAGCTGATAAAATATCCAGCATAACTGTCGGTACGCGCTTGAATTTTGTTCATTCTAAAGTGATGATGCTTATATTTCGGTAAGTCGGTCGAGAGAAGCTTTTCCTTCAAACACCAGTAATAGGCATAAGCTTCGCTTGGTATTGTCAAATACACATCGTGTATGCAGTCTGTGATTTATACCTTTGGTTACTTATAAAATTTTTGTAGTTTAGGCTAAATGAAAGCATAGAAGTTGAACTTAATAACATCAAACGGACGTCTACCTCGGTGTCGTAAATTTTGGATCTAGATCACTTTGGCACAATTTTTTTTTGTGGAGGAAGTCGTTGTCTTCCGCTGTCTTGGATGAATAAGGATAACCGCGAATTACCATGAGTCATTACGGAGGTCGATGAAATGTGGGATCCCTCGGCCTGTATTGAAGTTTGAAGAGAGCCCTCCGTTGGAACTTCGATTATAGTGTGCGTTCAAAACTCAGTTTTTTAAAATCAGATTCTCCAACTGTGAAGATTTTATCTCATCCCTACCGTAAATAAACAGCAACATTCATAGCGGCCGCATGAACAATATCAAGACATGCCAGTCCAAGATGTGTTAGTAAAAATGACTTCCCTTAATATGATAATACAGTTGCACACATTACAAAGAGTAGATAATGTATATCAACCTTGGTAATCGGGGATTAGATAAGAGTAGGGGATGTTTGGTGATCTATGCATATCTGCATGGACCATCAATATCATGGAAGAAATATTATTTCATTTTATTAATTTGGCATTTCCCAAAGGCTTGATAGAATAGTGTTTGATGGAAACTGATGAGTTATTTTTCATCCTTTGGAACAGGTCATTTCATCTCACCTTTGAAGGCTTATATCCTTAACCGTGCTGCCTTTAATAATACTCTTGGTATGGGCCGTTGCCTTCATGCTCATGTTGGTATGAATTGTTGCCTCTGAGCTCTTTTCCAGCTTCATTCTCCAGGTGCATGTTAAGTTAAAGGGAATGTTTTCACTCCTGTTACGTGGTAGAAGACTTCAGAATCGCTTAAAGCTCCTTAGATACGGGTAGTGTGAATGAAGTAGGTTCATGTTTACTGGAATTTTTTATAATTGTTCTATACGTGCAGTGTGTAATCATGGCTCGAGTTTTGCATAAAATATGGGTCTTAAACCAAGTTTTTGTATGAATTATAAAAGGTGATGTCATTTCGAGATGTGAAGTAGGTACTATCCATAGGTTCTGTGTTTTTTTAGCCTTTTACCAAATATTGTCAATGCTGCCGTGTTCCGGTGTCGCCAAGCACACTTTCGCATATTCACTCTTGCTGTAGCCACCAGTGAGGTGTCAAATTTATCCAAAGAGATTGAGCTTAAGTCTGGAGATGAGTACGGGGCGATTACATTTTCCTCGTGGGGGATAAAAAAATGTATTTAATCTTAAGGATTGATCGCCGTGTGTCGTGTTATTCCCGTTCGTATCTCGTTTCCTCTTCGTTTCCCCCCTCCCTTTTGTCTCTGTAGTCCCGTGGAATCCCAGCCCGTGGGTGGGAGTGTATTGATTGGGAAAAGCCGGCATGACGGGGAGGGCGACGAAGAGCCGAAGGGGGCGGGTGAGACGAGAACGGAAAGGAAATGGAAAGGGAGCGGTGAATGGAGTGCAAAGGGGGGTGAAGGGTGGATCGTCGGGGTGTCGGCAGGAAGTCCGATTCGGAGATATCGACGGCAGACTTATGCGGCTTTTAATTCCTCTGGGAGTGTCGTCCTTTTAGCGTTTCTTTTTCGGGCTGGCAGAACTCGGAAATAGAGCTCAGGAATTAATTTGAGATGGGTATTGAAATGCGAGAATTTTATCTTCGAAACTGTGGTTAAAGGTACAGCTTCGATGGTGTTGCACAGCGCGTCATTGAAGTTGTTGAATTCTATTATATCTTCCACTTTTATCTGACCGAGTAGACTGAAACGAGCACTCACTGATTTAGGGACTTGTTTATGGTTGATGAACTTGCTAATGTCGGTGGAAATGCTTCCAAGAATGCGCGGAGTGTGTAAAAATATTGAAATTATATATGGTGAAACAGAGGTATTGGTACATGAAAGCTTACGTATGCCCAGTATGCTGCATTGGAGCATTCGTATGCCGAGATTAGTGCAAATCATGTCTTTTTCCCTAATTGTTGCTTTTTTAAGTTTCCTTCGAAGACATAATATCATGTTACTTAAGGTAAGGTTCATCAATTACGAACTTAGACTGGATGCTGTCGAATGGACCGAAAATGATCAGAGTGTGTGTGGGTTTCAGTGGTTTCAGAAGCAAGATTTCCTTGAAGTAAAAATCCTCCACCTTTATTGGTTTCAATTGGTTTGGCCTTGTCGATAAAACGAATTAGGGTTGAATAATTATTCCAACATATTTTCGTAGTTGAGTCACTGAGGGTGGTCTAACATTTAGGATATAGTAAAAAGCCAGCATATGAACTCGTGCAATGCTCTGCAATGCCTCAGTCAATCCCATTAACGCATTGTAAAAAGGATGAGATCAGGGATCATATGGTTGTTTGTTCACTGACGGATTGTTTCTAAAACGGAGTATGGATGCAACTCTGTCCCACTATGACGCAAGCGAAATAAATTTTGAGTATGCAGCGGTGATGAAAAATTAATAGAACAGAGCCATTTTTCTGAGTTATAATTAGTATTACGTGTATTTGTCTGCTTATAAAAAATGGGATTGAGAAAACATTGTTATTAGTCTAATCGATTGTTATCGGAGAAATGGATTCGGCGTAGCTATGGTTGATATAATCGATGATCACTCAGTTTCATCTTGGATGACTTCTCGCAGCATAATTATGTCAAATATGCTTGAAAAACTGAGAAAAACGAACTTGTCGTAGGTACAGTTGTGTGCTCTTGAAAAGATAGTGCTCAGTTAATACTAATTTATTTTATTTTATTTTTTCTAATGTATACGTTTCAGTTTCGACGGTAAATTTTGTAATTTAATCTCGACAGTAGTATTGGTAAGTGAGGTAATACTGATGTCATTTAACTCGCTCAAAAGGATGAAATTATCAGTGAACCATGTATAAAAATAGTATTGTTTTGCTGTTATGTTGCTGTTCACTAAGATTTGATCCGGCTGGTGATTGAAATATCATTAAAACAACGTCAAATGGCGGATAATTGCTCTGGTGTACTGTGACATTAACCTGTAACTAATTTTAATACATCGATAACTCCTATAGCAGCTTCGTAGTCTGCATCGGTTTTCATTATTTGAAGGTTGCTGAATTGGAGAAATGCCATTCATTTACTCTAGATTCTTGGTTATCCGAAGCCGGTTTTCTCCTTGATTATCTCCAATTATTGGAATTTAACATCTCCATTATTATTGTTAATCATGAGTTTTTGATAAACATTTTCAATAATAAATTCAAATTCAAATGTTAATTTTTGTGGATATTTGTTTCATGTCTACTATAGTAGATACTGTTTACATGTAGAAGGAAATTTTAGAATGAAAGACTGGGTTTTTTCCTGGGAAATGATTTGAGTGATATTTTATCGAGAAATTTTTTAAGCTTTTAATATTTTTTAGTAAGTCTGTGGACGATTTCAATTCCTTAATTCGATTCGAACTATCGATTCCTTGATGATGTATCGGCTGTATATTAAGCAGGAATCTCTGGCATTTTTATTCTGCCGTTGATATTTCTGTTTTTCTCATTTGTGTTTCAGCTGTTTTTTACTCACTAGAAAAGTCTTAGCTACGTGATTAACAAATTCTTTTTATCATCCGTGTGGTCCTTATACATTTATTCTTAGTTCCACTTGGACGGACAATCCTTTGTTTCCTATCCTGAATTATTCCTATGTGTAGCCTGCTTGAAGTTTCCAATCTGCTGAGTTTCAGCCGTGCGGAATTAATCAAGGAGAGGAAGGGACTAATTTAATGAATTTCTCATGAATACTTACTCCTGTAACACTAACGTTTCCTTCATTACCGTAGAAATGTTTCGGCTACAAGACAAACACAAACACTTTAAAAGTGTAGCGACTTCTTCCTGAGTCTGCACATTATTTAAAAAATTTTATGCATCATATAGCATTGAAATATATAAACTGAAATATTGACTGATGAAAAGAAACGAATAACAGACGTGACGTGTTTCATCTTTAATGAAACTTCACATCTGAATTTCTTTAAAAAATCCAAAAAACATCGCTTGTACTTACTTTACTGCGTAAAACAACGCCAATGAATGGCGTAATTGACAGAGAACGAAGAAGAAACGTCGATAAAATAATGTGAAACATGAATCGTTGACATTGACCCAGCGGCATAGTATGGGTATCGTGGAACATTGTCACGTATTGATTTCAATTTTTTTTAATCCTCAAGTTTTTTTCTTTTACCTTTGAACGCGTGTATGGGCCTCTTTTGAAAACCCGATATTGGTTCAGCGTCTCATGCTTTTCCCCTTCCCAAGAAGGAATTGTGGACGAAGGATGGACGGATAAAGGGTGCGGCGAGGAGAGTATCGAGAAGTTAAGCGGGATACAATGGAGTGGTTTGGGGGGCAAATGAAATGAAAGAGAATGTTGGGGAAGAGGGATGCCGGAAGAAGGGGGCGGGGAGAGAGAGAGAGTTGTATGTAATGGGATGAGTGAGGGCGAATTTTGAGTGCCAGCCTCAGCGAAGGAGGCGACGTAATGGGAAGGAATGCGAGTCGCTGCGGAGCTATGCGGGAGGAATGACGGTGGGTGTTTGGGAAGGGGAGAATCGAGGGCCATGAGGTTTTGAATTTCGGTGAGAGGCCAGATGCGCCGTTCAGCCGTTAGGTTGCGATCATATATCATTCCTGATGCAGTATATCCGTTCACTAAATTAATGAATACCTATCCTTCCCAGTATTGTAGCCTTAGGTGCAGAAATGGCTCGTATCGTACTTTTATATTTCCCTTTGCGTTTGAATCGTGGGACTCCGAGCGCAACTCTAACGTGACGAGCGGGATATGACCTTACGTTTATACGCGGCTAGTGATCCCCCGCGGGACAATTCAGTCACGCCGTGTCCCACGCGAATGCGAAAAGAGCCTACGATGGATTGTGTTTCGGCGACGAGGAAAACATCATGATGTATTCAGCGTACACCTTCTCACCTGCGTAAGCGCGCGATTGTGTGCTGGCGAGCGATTTGAGGTCGCTTTGTTTTCTCGCCCCGTTGGGCTTACGGGAGACCGTGAGTATGCGGCATGAAAAATAATTGTTTTAGTTTTTTTTGTATCCATACCGTTGCATATCCATGTTATGTAAGTAATAACAATTATAGACGTAATAAATTAATGTTAAAATACTGTAATGGCTCGAACCTTGTGTGATGTGCCAAAATGTTTACACGCGGTACTTAATCATTCACGTACCCATTATTTAAGACGTGTGCAACCAGTTTATATTATCAATCAAGTTAATGTCAAGGAAATGGAGTTAAAATTGAATTAGTGTGCCACCAAGGATAAATGAAATATTGCGATTATTTTGTATTTCTTAAATACGATGATGGTAAAATATTTTAGTGTGATGGTCGACCGAAATATATCAAAAGCTAAAAAAGCCCGTTTTTCACGAAGATAGGGATGTTTTTGTCGATTTCTTTGCTATATGAAGAAGCATTATTGGTGAAGGGCAATTTAGGGTTTACGTCTAACTTATTTTTTTTGTCGTATCTTTGATATTGAAGAATTTCCTTTGCTTTATCTTTCGTGGCAGCCACACTAGCTGAGAGAGAGCCATGATTGGATAGTCGATTGTTACGGAGTTTGACGTAATTTAATATCATGCGTCTCAGACTCCCAAATATTAAAGGCCTCTCCGGAAATTCCCAGAAGGGAGGGATCCTTTCACTCACTGTTCCATACTCTTTCTTCCCAAGTTCCCTTCCATCCTTCTTAGTTTCCTGATACCCTCCTCGCCCACCTCTCTCCGCCTACCCTCGCAAAACAGCTTCGCCGCCTACCACTTTCCTTTGCGCCGCCGGTTTCTTAGTGTTTCCGATCGCCTTTCCGTCCCTAGTCCCGACCCCATCCCTCTCTCTTGCCTTTTCTCTCCATTTAACTTCAACTTCACGTAGCTCCCCAACTACCGCGCACTTCGACCCAACTCCTCTCTCTCTCTGGTGCTTCTCATCCGAATCACTTTTTCCTCCCTCTTCGAAATAACTCAGTCATTCTCCATCCACACCCTCTCTCTCTGGTTCCTTTAACCCTGCTCCGCCATATCTCATTCCTCCCCCTTCCCACCACCTGCCACCCCCTCCCAGCCCCTCCCACCCAAAGAAATCCATTTCCCGCGCGCCAGGCCCGCGGCGGCGTCGCCCTATTCTTGTAGTTGCCGTCTTGCTCCTGGGAAGACGGTGTTGCTCCAGGCAGGGAAAAGTGGGACCCGCGACAGGGGGATTACCGCGCGCCTCCTTCCCGCACCCGCCCGGCCCCCCCCCTTGTTTTCGCTCTCGTTTTCCCCGTTACATTTCCTCAGAAGTTGGGCCGCATCGCGAATCAGTCTCACCAGGCCTTTCACGCCTGGCTTAAAATTTCGCCGCCTACTAGCTGTCTTAACGGAGTAGGCGAATCGTGCGTGACCTCACGCGTATGTCGCTTGTTATTCCTCGTTTCGTGGAATCGTTGCAGTCTCATTCTGAAGGAGTGCGTGCCTACGGAATTGTACACATCGGAAAGGTCGTAGTGCTATTCTCGGGCTCCGAGATGGCTCCCGTGAGTGCAATCCAGTGATCTTTCGAAAGCTGGGAAGGGAATCTTCTCCGGGAGGTAATTTTAACGAGCACCCGGTTACTCCGTGGCAGTCTGGTACTAGAGAAAGTATACCTTTTCAGTACTTGGTGCATTTATAAAATTTTATGGTTTTTCGTTGTGCTGCAAGTGACTAATTCGTTGGAGGTGGAATGCGGTGTTGAACTCTGTACGGAGCTTATGCACGTGACTTTGCGATGCGTGGCTAGCTCGATCCTCTATCCATCTCCACTCCCCCTCCCCCGCCCTTGGCCAACGGAGAGAAGGTATCACCACTGTGAAAGATAATTGTGTTCAGAGGAGAAACCTTAGGTAAACCCTGTGTTGAAGGATATGCAAAACCTTAGAAACTTTGGAAAACATTCTGGATTTTCTGGTTACTGTAGTTGAGGTGAAGTATTCCTACCCCCTTATTTCGAATCGTCCTTAAATGGGTTGGATTTGAATGATTTTACCCATGACGTGAGATGCTTAACTTCGATCATACTGGTGCCATTATTTTGAAATATGTAATCTAATGTTAACGCAGGGATTTTCACCATCTTATTCACAGTCATCTCAATAGAAGCCTAACTTTCCCCCCACTTCTCTGCAAGTGATGGGGAAGTAAATTCTCGCAGGTGCCTAAGTTCTGGAAAATACTTTTGTCATTGATGTTGATTCCTGTTACCTGCTCTCTTTTTCCTTGATATCAAATTCTCTTACTCATTAGGTAACTATTTCTTACGATTAATAGCATTTTATATAATAAACTCAATTTTAGTCGTAACGTAGCTCTTGCGCCTGTTTAGAATGATTTACACATATTCCTATTCTATAGCTGGTGCCGGTATGTGAGCCTTATCACCGCGATCGTTTCATGAAAGGAACTCAGTAGTACAATCATATTTTTTTGCTGAGCATCAGCTCTTAGTTTTCCGACTTAAATGTACCTGTCGGAAGTTGATCTTTGTCTCGCATCTCGGTGGTTTTTTGGACCCACTCAACCAAAATGGTCTCTTTTACCAACGGTGGTGTCGTCGGAAGGTAGCGGTTAGTAATGTTCCGTAAGTGTCAAAATTTAACAAAACGCTTAAATTTATAATGGGAATTATTATTATATTTCGCTGCCCTTTTCAAAGGTAGAAGAACGTCATCGGTGATCAAAGGAAAATAATAGTAGTAGAAAAAGTTCGAAGCCTTGATCAAAAACGACCCAGAATCATCGACCCTCGATATTTATGTCGTTGCGACGTCATATTCCTCTATAAATTCTGGGTTTTGAATATTGCAACATGAATTGATTGGGTCTCTGACGTTAAAGTTTCTTTATATCGAGGCTCCGTATTGTCGAATAGTTCTTGCGTCGGCCTCTGAAATTCGGTCCTTGAAAATATTGGGGAAAATGACGAACCGGCAATGGAGAATGGTCCTAAATGGATTTAGAAGCGCAAGTCAGTTGTCTATAGGTAGGTTTTTATTCATTTAAGGTGGGCCATAAAAACTAGTGATAGAGTCCAGCCGCGTTGAAATGGTCCTTCTAGGTGACCGGTGGGAGGAGCTACGACTACCTACCCCACCTCCCGGCCTTACCTCCCCTTCTTTACTCTCTCACTCACTCACTGGAGGAGAGGCAAACAGTGTTGCCAGTTTTCCTCACTCCGGCGCGCTTAGGAAAACTTAAAGGCACAAAACTGGCCGTGGTGGAGGGAAATTAATTTAACATATAAATGTTAATAATCTTATTTATTGGTATGTTTGCCGTGGAACATTACATATAGCAAAGAGGCTTAAACAAGGCTTCCAATAGAGAATGAGAAGAACAAAACAATGAGATAATAATTCCGTTCTCAATTTCTGGATCTGAATTAAAGTTACATTGGTTGCATCGTGAGGAAATAAAAGTTAATAAAATACATTAAATAATACGCAACCTACCTCCAAACCTTACTAGACTACAATATAGTAATGAATAAACTGAAATGAAGCGATGATTTACTGATTTCCTATGGCACACACGTGATAGTTTTTGGAAAACGTAGGCATAGTTTTCTTTCAAAACCTATCAATTTAAGTTAATAATCATAGCTACTAAAATTACCGTAATATTCAATAAACTAAAATTCTTTCTGTTTTAACAACAAAGTTGTAGTTAAAAACAGCTCACGCATTTAGATTGAAAAAATTTCATTCACTCTCTTCCGAGGATGTGAATGACATGTCGGAATCTCCACTCGTGTCACTACCACTTAGTTCGACAATTATTTTGTCTATTTCTTTATCCATCAGCGCGTCACTTCTCCAGTATTCCTCTTCAATTTTCTTTACATGTCCGCAAACTTTCGTCCATTTCTCGGTGGAATATTCGGAACAAATGTTCTGAAACAATTCCGCTTTTTTGTTCAAGGATGTCGCCTCCAAATTGTGACGCACCTAAAAGAATGCAGGAAATTCGTAGTAATTAAAAAGTGTAAATCGATGCAGATAAGCTTGACATTTAATAATAAATTGAGGGAATCCAATGGTAGTTTATTCTTCATGATTGCCTGTTCTTTGAGGTCACCCCAAACCATCTCAATTGGATTGAGGTCAGGATGGTAAGGGGGCAAACGAATCACGTTCTCCACAACTAACGCTCCTTCATTCCGCTCAACAACGCTCGCAGGTGACACCAGATTCCCGTAATAATTAATAACGACAATTTTCCTCTCTCCTGAGACAATCTCCCTTCGTTTAAAATTCTCTTCACCGTGGAGGTACCAAGTCCCGTAGCCTGGCTTGAAGCTGGCACCACGTTTAAACTTAGTTTTTCCTCCAATTTTAAATCGTTCAACAACTGAATAACGTTGTACACGATTTCTCGAGCCTGACTTTTGAGTGGCCTGCCTCGGGCATACGAAGATTTCGACGAGCTGGCCATTGCAAATAAGCAATACGAGAGTTTAAGGACTCAAACTCTGTAAACAAGGACCAAAGTCGGAAAACCAAATAGATTAACCGAAACGGAAGCGTAAGTCAAAATATTACCAGAAAGAAATCAAAATCCACAAAGAATGTCCAAAGCAATGTCAAAAGTCAAGCGCGCAAAACCAAGAGAGAACCGTAACGAAAAGAGCTGGCAACTACAATGAAGTGACACTGGTAGGGGAGGCACGATAGGGGAAGGAAGGAGCCCAGAGTGGGGGTAGCCGAGGACAGAGAGGGGGTGCGCGGAAATTTTCGCGCAGGACCATTTCAACGCGGCTGGACTCTAGCAAGTCGTGGGAAGCGACCGTCAGCTGAGGGCATTTGCACCATGGGATACGTCGGTAATTGGAGGTGGATGGGAAATTCCTCAAGAAAGAGAGGAAGGGTGGAGGGAAAACCGGCGTTACCCTTAACGAAAGACACCTAGGGGCCAACAGTTTCATGACCTATCCGATGGACGGAGTAATTAACCAGAGGTGTTCTTCACACAGTATCCAAGAAGGAACCGGTATAACGATGAAAACCTTCCTCAGTCGGGGTTCGAGCCAATGCCCTCACGATGGAAAGCCAGTAGTACTCTACCCACCGCAGAAAACCCGATCACAACCGTGGAAACGAGAGAACTAATGAGTGAATGCCACCTTGGTATCCTGGTCGGTAACGCATTGGCCAGGCAACCCAAAGGTCAAGGGCTCGAATCCCGCCCAGGGCCTGGATCTTGCGTTCGTTCTAGCATTAAGATTCTAGGTTACACGTTGCGATGTGCCTCAGCCATTGGTGCACCTAAAACCCAGGACTATTACTACTACTTCTACATCTACATTTACACGATACCCTGCAAGCCACCGCGAGGGTGTGTGGCAGGGGGTGAAGATCACCATGCATGCACTACTAACAAGCAAACTAGCAACTATATTGTCTCATGCAACTTGATTGTTAGTATCTATAGTATTTAAGGGGTACGACATGCATCATGCTGTACTGACTACTCTAAAATATTTCCCCTACCTATCCCTTTCCTATGCTGCCTATTCTGTTCTCTTATAGTACGGGGGAAAAATGCCATTTTGAATCTATCGGTACGACAATCTATCCCTCTAATTTTATTTATCTGGTCGAATCTAGCATAATACGCTGGTGTTTTTAATATGTGCCTAACATCTTCAGTAAAGCTATCCGATTGAAATTTCTCTAATAGATTTAATCTGTACTTTAACCTACGCTCTGATAATGATTCCCACCCTAATTCTTTTATTAATTCTGATACACTACTCAACCTATCGTAACACCTTTTGACGAACCTAGCTGCTCTACGCTGCACACTGTCTAGTTCTCTAATCAAACCTAATTCATTAGGATCCCATACACTGGCTGCATACTCAAGGTGGGGCCTAACTAGTGAAAAGTAGCATCGCTCTTTTGTCTTCTTATCACATTTCCCAAGTACTCTTTTTATAAATCCTAGCTTTCTCTTCGCTCGGCCGCATATTTCCCGGATGTCTACCCCACGATAAATCTTTAGTGAATGTTACACCTAAATATCTTACGGTTTCAACGTTTTCGATCTTCGTGTTATTAATTATATAGGATCGCTCTATCGAATTATTCCTCCTAAATTGAAAGCTACACACTTTTTAAGGTTAAGTTCTAACTGCCATTTGTCGCACCACTCTTGAATTGCATCTAAATCCTTGGTGATTTCCTGTCCTCTTCATTTGTAATACCCCTGTACAACACCGCATCGTCTGCAAAAAGTCTAAGATTACTACTAACTACGGTACCCAAATCGTTTATGTATAAAAGAAATAGAAGCGGACCGACTACGCTACCCTGGGGAACTCCCGATGTGACTTCGATTGTGTCCGACATGATACCATCTATGACAACCCTCTGCTCTCGCCCACTTAAGAATTCTTCTAATGAGTGATCAAGGATTTTCTTTAAAAATATTCATTTTTTGGGTCCTTCGGATAATTTTGTCAATTCTATATTAGATTTCCGCTAGTTCGTCATTCATTTAATCCGTGTGGTAAAAGTCTTTGACGTGATATTAATTTCAGTTCATTTCCGGGGAATGGAAATGGAACTTCATGGAAACGTAGCACATCGCATATTTTCGTGATCCGTGTCTGCTTAAATCTAACCAGTTTATTTAATTGTCTCGTAGAATCTTATCGGTTTTGTCCAGAATATTCGTCACTACACTACTCCTCTTTTCTTTGGGCGAAGAAAGTCATTGGGTTTTTAATGTGTATTGCAAAGTGTAAATTTAACTGAAATTCTGAAGATGTGTATGCAATTACATGGTGTTATATAAAATGATTGGGTGACCATTAGCACAACTCTTGATGTGGGAATATACTAAAAACTATAGTTGGTCCAGCATTAAAGAAATGTGGTTTTTTCAAAAAAGTAGTTTCTATGTGAAATAAGAACGCGTGTTCCCGTTGAACTTGATGAATAAAAACGTCTTGGGTTTTCCACCGCGTCAGGTTGTCCTCACTGGCCGACTTTTCGATGTCCAACTCGAGTATCGTCTTCAGATCAGTTGAATGTTCTGTCCTGCACTTAGGATGATGCCCGAGTCGGACATTGAAACGTCGGCCAGTGTGGACGAACTCGCCCGCTGGGAAACCCCAGACCTTTTTCTTCATATTTAAGATGCACTCGGAAGATTAGGCCACAGAGTGGTGCTATTTCCCTCTAGATAGATTCCATCAGTAAAGTCCTAAATACTATGGAATTTAGTCCAGCTTCGTGTTACTTTCGCTTCACAAAATACCTTAGCTAATTTCCCGGTCTTTTCATATTTGTTCCTATCTTGGAAGAGCGTATGCCCTTCCACTTTTGAAACATGAAGAGGGATTTCCACAAGAAAAGATTATTGCACGAGAATTTAACGTACTGGGAACGCACTAACCTCATGAGTATAACGTTAATCTCTAGTAAGTGTTTAAGGTCACATGAAATTGGTGTGAGCCATTTCACCAAATGGATGCAAGCTATTGACTGGGAGTAACAAGCAAAAAAGAGTCATTTTTCCCTCTCGCAACCAGTTATCATAGCCATTTCTTTGATAATCGTTCCGTGTACCTAGTGTGAACATGGCCTAACTTCTGACACCTTACCTCCCAGTCCCTTTTATCCCATCGTTAAATATAGAAATGATTGTACATGTAGATGTGTTATATATAAATATGGAAATTGCTTGTCAAGTATCGTGAACGTAAGGAAAGGGTTAGGTGTGTTTTAGGGTCTAAATGAGGAAGTCTCCAAAAAAAAGCCTAAATATCCGCGGAAAGATAGTCAACGGTTAGCAAAAGAAAGTCATTGTGCCATTGCTTAACGTGGAATGTTAAATTTTTTGCATCTTAAGCTGGTAGTATATAGCGATAATCTGATCTTCATCACTTCCTACCCGTTTGGGAACGGTGTAATGTGTGTGTACTCATGTACTTAACAACACATAGATAACAAGTCAACGTTACATATCACTCACGCAAAACATTTAACGTCACTTTGTCTCCTCTTTTCCGCTCTCAAGAGCATTTTGGATCAGTTTTCAATTTGTTTTCCATGGATTCTGGACTCCGTTTTGTCGTAGACATCAATCAACAAATTTGCGTCTTATGTGGTAATAGTTTACAGTCCTTCTCATCCCATACTTTCCTCTTTGCCTGTCATGTTTTATTACCTGAGATCCCATAGTTTAGCTCATTATTTATTGTTATCATGAAAATAAAATTCGAATTCCGGAAAAACCCATGGACGAATATATCGTGAGGAAACAATGGAAGAAAGACTGAGCGGATTGGTCGAGGCTGGGATTCGAAAATTATTTATTACCTGTGGAACTATTGGCGTTAAAAAAATATGGAAAAAATTATTTAGCGATCTCTTGAGGAACTTTCGCCACTCCTTCAATCGGGTGTGGAATGTGAGCCTCTCGATCATACCTTATTGGTTTTTTTGCTATTCATCGCTCATCCACCCTCCCATCCGGCACACCAGCCGTGGGAATTGGAATCCATTTTTCTCCCCCAGATTTTATTGCCTCTCCGTCCCCAACGCAATTCGGTTATTTTTTTACGAAAGGGGATGGCGGTTGTAATGGTGGTGATCTTAATTAAAATTCGAGATCTCAAAGAGCCCCAGTTAAAAGTCTCTCCCTCCACTGCCACGCCCGAAATCCGTTTAAGGAGTCCTTATCTTCCCCCTTCTCGGCGCACATTGGTATATTTTTTCTTAAAGGAGCATGGGTTCGGGATGGGTCTTGGGGGTTGATGCGGGAACAATTGGGCGCTTCGACCCGGCGGCGAGACGCGAGACATAATTGGGTGAAAGAGGGAGGGAGGGGGGGGGGGGACTGGAAGGACATGCATCTCAGAGGACAGGGATGTCTCTGGGTGCAGACTTAGAGAGAAAAGATGAAAGGACTGGTTCCTTCTTTTTTTTGGCGGGTCAGAATAAGGAGTGGCTGAGGGGCGGCGGAGGACTTAAAGAATAAGAAGGCTGGGATATATGTGTGTGTGTGTGTGTCTGTGGGTGGGCTCTGGCGTGGTTTGTGGGAAGGTGGGGTGGGGAAAGAAGATAGAATCCCTAAGGCTCAATCCTTGGAGAGAGATATCGTGGTTAAGAGGTCCGGAGATTGGAAGGGACGTTCGTGATGTGGGTTGGGTTGATGCGGAAAAGGAAGCTTCGAGGGGTGGAGGGGTTGTCGGGGGTGGGTTTTGGAGCTGGGAGAATAGGTAGGGGGGGGAGGCAGGGGTGCGAGGCGGAATGAAAGAATAATGGAGGGAGAGAGTTAAAGGGTGGGGGCAGGGTGGGAAGGGTATGAGGTGGACGCGCAGCGGCCAGGAATGCGCTGCAAGAGGGAGTAGTATTCAGGCAATTGAGGCGGGGAACGATAACAGTTGAGGAGATGGGCACTCACAAGGTCCCTGTTTAAAGTGCGGAGATATGGGCGCCAAGGGACCAATTCCTCCGGTAAAAGAAACGCTATGCATTCTTAAAAAGGCGTGGGACCCTCTTCACGCGCGCTCACTTCACTGCTGGTTCTGAAACTTACCTCATATCGTCGATTTATCTATATCTTCTTTTTCTCACTTTATTTGTAAAATATATATTGGCAAATATGAAGTGACGGCTTGGAAGGATTGTAATCAGTTTTGAAAAACGTTGTGGGTGGTATATGGACGTTCCCTGGTTTCTTCGTGGTCTTTGAGACTTGTTATTGGGGGCTTTATTTAATGTTCCGCTACCAGTGATTTCAGCAGCCGGCTTGCATTTTTTTTACTTTCGATTGTATTGAAAATTGATGTAAGCTAACTACGGAAGTTAAACCTTCGACGTTTTACTGACCTTAGAGGAATATAATTGGAGCTGGAAATAGGACTTAAAGACTTTTTAGCTTACTTTCCTACTGATTTTCCTTCAAAAAATTTACTTTCGCTACTAAATTAAAATTAGCTTTGGTCGTTTTACAGAATTTTCAGAAATGATATAAATTTTATACTCTTTCATAATCGGGTTTTTTAGCCCCGGTTTCGCCGTTGTAAAGAAGGTACTGTATTGCTCTGGAAATTAGTGAAAGAGGTTTATCTGAAAGATAATGTCGCCCCGGTTTAGTGAATTCCACAATATTTCAGCTTTCTCTTCGTGCCAAAAATAATAACTGATGAAACACCTAAAATGCGTCGCGCGCTATTTTGTTTTCTTCATGCTCGATAGGTTGCCGGAGTCTTGTCAGGAGTTTGGGTGCTTACAACGTGTTTGTGACGTGGCAATAAATGATATAACCTGATGGAGAGATTGCGAATTGACTTCCTGGCTTGAGCGTGCATTCAAGGTCGCTGCGACTAGATATTGCTTTTCCTTTATTTTGAAACTATGGAATTTGACAGCGTTGGTGAAGTACGTGCATGCTTTGCCATTCCTGTTAATGTATCTCCAGCTAAAGTAATTAGTGTGTCGATAAAATGGCGTTGATCAACTCACACTTGTGTACATAAAGCTTAGACGTTATACATGATTAAAAACAAGTCAAATGCAGTGATATTCAAAAAGCCAATTGTTTTAATCTACACACAACCAGGTTTGCTTTTACCTTGGGTTTTCGTATCCTGAGCATGATAACTCATATTTTGAAAAGTTATTTCGTGGTCCGAAGTTGGTAGATATTAGTGCTTGAGATAATTTTTATAATTTCTAATACTATCCTTTAAAAAGTACGCACTCCCGTTCTACATACGTTAAAGTACATTTCTTGTTCTATATTTTTGTAATATGTTGCTAAATTATTTAGGTTAAACGTACATTTTAAGCTAATATTAATTCTATGCCTTTCTAAGTGAATTCTATTAAGTTATTGCGATATTTAACCTGTTGCTTACTGACATGAATGACGGTTTTTTCCTTTATGGAAATTACCATTTTATTCCTGTCACTCGTTCTTTATATAGGCGTGGAACAAAAGTGTGCTATACATTACTAATCGCTCTGTGGTTTCATGTGTGTGAAACGAACGTCAAATACCTCAGTAATTCTGTAAAAATTTACATGAATACACCGAAGTATTTCCAATTTAGTTTTATTGTAAACTTTTGGAACCGCCAATTGTTTATGGGATGAAGAATTCTCATCCAAAATATAAATTTAGATACAACTTTTGCTCAGTTAATGTCTCAGTATATATTTCCTTTTGCATCTTGAAGCTTTTCAAGAAATGGATGATGAAAAATTTATTCGAACGACTAATCTTAAGAGGGAAGGTGTGATTTTGAAAATAAACCCCTATAACTATTATTTATTCTCTCTGTTATGCAGTCGTTTTCCTTAATTGACATTATTTGAGATAGAAATGAGAAATCTTTATCGTGGCCAGTCATTTATGGTGGTATGCAAGTCCTTTCGTGATTTATTTGACAAGATTTCTGGCAATGCATTCTTCATACGATGTTGACGATGGGATTTAATCAGATAACCCGTGACTCGAACTGGCGCAGACTGTGCGTCGTCGCTTGGCTGTGATAACCGTTTATCCTCAGTTGACCACAAGCCACTTCCTTAAAGAACAGTAGCTAAGTACGCGTACGCTCTCTGATAATACGTCACCGAGTGGCGTTTTTATTGCTTTTTATTGTTTTTTTTAAAATAGGAAATCTATGTTTACCAACTCTACCAACTCTTTTTATGCTTCTGCGCTTGTCCTTTGGCGTACGGTCATGTAAAACTGAAAATGGAACGCAAAATACTTGTTGTCACTTGGAACAGCTTCTCATGTTGAAATTTAACGTGATATGGTCGTTGTAGATTAATAGTCATTCTAAAGTAAATGTTACGGAAAATAAATAACACTTACTACATTTTTCTTTCTTTAATTTTCGTGAACTCATGGCTATACGTGGGAAACGGCTGGAACATGAAATGAATTGTTATTAGTCTTCTCTCGTGATGCAGGTCAGTTTGCTTTGACATATCTGCTAGTAAGAGAGTTATAGAAGGATTATTTCGTGTTGCATGGCAGGTTTTCGCAGTAATCTATTGTGATTCGGAATAAATCATTCTACGATTCCACTGGTCTTTGTTGTTTTTACAGGAATGTAAACTTTCAAGTTTTCATTAATAGTTTTTGTCTAAATTTCTCTCATTTTTTTATTAATAAACCTTATTCATGTGCTTTGCTTTCGTTCTAATTATTTTAATCTATCATCTTCTGGTTTAAATAAGTCAACCGTTTCTTTTTGACACTTGTACGTCACTTATATTGTTGCCTATCTAAATCATGTGCATGTTTCGAAGTGAATCGATGGATATATACTAAGGTTGTAAAAAGAAATATTTCAGCTGATCTGAAAATGCTGGAAGTATTTTTATTGACTTCGATTCCCCGTGTTTTTAGTAGTAGATAATTCCTTATAATCTCATTAAAGTGTTTTTATCCCTTAACTTAACCTGTGAAGCCTGTACTACACTAATCTATTTTGGTGTGTATGTCTATCACTACCATATCATATCACTAGTCGGTGAACCGTTTAGCTGATCGGTGGTCTGAGACAGGGAGAGGTCTCTGGTAGCGTCCTGCTGTAGCCAAGCTCTGCGATGTTCTGGGTGCCGGATTTTACAGGGGGGGAAAACATTGAGGAAGGAACTTTGCTTTCCTACCCTAACGAGTGAATTTCACACGCCGTTGGGCTTATGACTTGGTGGACTCTACCTTCCCTAACAGATCCTCCTTAGAGTTGAAGACTGTTAGTGGATTCGCTGCTGCTGCATGGCCTCTTTTTTGTGTTTTCAAAGTCCCGAAATGGCTTCCCGTGCATAGCGATGCGCAAGTTGATCAGCGTAGAATAATGATGAGGATGGATGATCTGAGTTCTCTCAAGGTTCCTGTAATTTAATGCCAACTGTTCTCATGTTGACTAAACATATCCACGCCTTGATCTTGCGTGTGGTTCCAAAGATGAGGTGATGTGGTTCCAAAGATATGAGGTGAATGATAAACTGTTTACAAGTACAGAAAGAAGCGAAGGGAAAACTAGGATACATATGAAGTGGTGTAGGCTAAGAATTCTGTTTTTAGGTGCTCCAAATACTCAGATTATATTCATCTCTTTACTTAAATCTAGACCTAAAAATAAAAACAAGTTTCTTGCCCCAGGCGGGATTTGAACCCTAGACCTCTGGGTTGCGAGGCCGACGCGAAACTGTCATGAGTACCGCTTTCAGCCTGTGGAAAATGGAGTAGAACAATATTTGGATATCTCAAGAGCTCATTAAGAGAAAAAGTTCTAGAATTAGTGTTTGAAGCTTAAGTTTATTTTAAGTGGGATTTTAAAGTTTAATGACCTGTTGTCTTTGTTTCTCTGTGCTGAGGAGTGTGTTGACGCATTTTAATGAATCATCTCAATTTGCCCCTAATTATTTTTGCCCCTTCACCCTAGCTGTTTTTAAAAGCGCCGGTTAAAGGCAGTCACGTAATTTATGACCCATCTCCCTAGCATTGATATCTTGAAACATCATAGAACCCACGATTGTCGCTTCATTGACGTAACTGGTGTTTTTCTTGGCAGATTTCATTTAATGCAAATAATTTCACGGGCTTGAACTTTTTTAAAAGGAGTAGTGGCTCTTGAAATACGCACTGTATTAAGCAAAATAAAATAGCAAGCGTAGGAGCAATCAGATACTTTGGCGTCACCGTCATGGAAGATCTAGAAAATTTACTAGGAAACCTGGCTTTCGAAACCCTTAACTAGGTTCCGAAAAAATTTTATACGTGAATGCGATGAGAGCATATGAGAAGGATGTTACTTTTCCCAGGTAAGGCCTTTTACAGAACGCTGCTTGAATGTGGGATCCGTACGAGACCGGTGTGATTATGGAAATAAATCGGGTACAGAGAAGATCGATGAACTCGGCGAGGCGTCTTAAGGATCATTGTGTTAGATGATCATGCTTACGAGAATAACGCGGATGGAAACAGCGAAATAGAAAAATTGAACTGAATCTTCGAGCCTTCGAATCTTCGAGTAGATTAGAAGCCGGTCTGTCATCTGATGACATTAGAAATATCTTACGGGCACCCATACGCTACGCTCAATCAGATCACGAAAACAATATTAGACTGATATAATGATATTTGTCGTACGAATAGATTTAAAATTTCGTTCTTCCCATAAACAAGATATCCTAATTAATAACCGGACTGGTAGGTGTAATTTATTAACCCGTGAAGGTACAGTACGTCGATGGGGTGTAAGTTACTCCGTACATACATCATGTAAGTAAATGTTCACCTTCCGTCATGGATATTCCTGTGTCGATTATAGACTAATTGAGTTGTTTGGGGTTTGTTATTAATTTAGATTAAAAAATAATGAATTCTTTTTTATTTTATCGTTGAAAATTGTTATCGAAACGCTGAATTGAATTGTTATTATTATCGTTTGAAAATTGAAAAAATATTGTTCGGAAAATTTATTCCAGGTGTTGGAATTAAAATAACATTTTTCTAGTTGTCGGCGGGGAAGCGTGAAGAATGCCTTATCTCACGTTCGGAGGACTGAGGTTAAAATAATCACTAAAGAGGCAAATAAAATAAATGTAGCCTTGCGAGTAGTGGAAATGTCGCTCGTGTCCTTTTATATTTATAAACTTAGAAATCATTATGTTTTGAAAGAGCATCTATAATATTATGTAATTAGAGAACTGGTATCTTTTTAGTCCTATATTCGTTTTAGAATGAATGAAAAAATAAGAAGAAAATATGCGCTTTTTTCTGGTGTCGAACTTAATATTAACATCAGATAAATTGCCTTTTATTCATTGAAATTCAGGTAATTTAAAAATAGCTGCTATTCTCTCATATTTTATAAAGATGTTGGTTTTCACAATTTTATGGCTGTGGTGGAGTACAGGCATCTGAAAGCATTGGCAGTTCTCGTGAATTTTTGGAATTGTAAACTTTATAAAATCGCTTTCATCGTCGAATTTTTGATGTGAACGATTCGGCTGTAATGCTTTTATTTTGGGAGAAAAGAGGTCTTATTAAAGCCTAAAGAAGAACTTAAACAGCCTTATCGTGAGCCATGATAGCCCGATGATGACATTAGTGGAGGGATAAGTGAACAGAAACAACGGAAAGGGTTGGACTGGGATGAAATATATGGAGCAAGTTGTAAAGGATGTAAAAGAAATGAATTACGTGAATATTAAGAGGTTAGCTGGTAGGAGAATCGAGTGGAGATCTGCGTCAAACGAATCTAAGAATCGTTACTGAGATGCCTTTAGTTCCGCTAATAGCAATTTGAGACCGTAAGTCGATAAGGCAGCGTTAAATCATGTGCTTACTAGCAATTTGTATTTTCGTGAAAGCGAAACGTACATATTAACACATCGATATAATGAAAATTAAAGTTAAGTTATTTTTCTCTATTTTTATAATCAGGAAAACATCTGTAAAGTGACAATAATGCAATCTAATTCCTCGGAGAAAAATGCAAAGTATCCCAAAAATTAGGGATTAATCCCTGCGATTGGGATCAATCGTTGGAATTTGTTATTTTGTTTAAATTATGGGTGAAATCCATTTTTTCGGGTTCAGCTCTGTTTTCTGTGGGATTATGAATGTTACGATTTTATAAAGTACCTATGAAGTAACATACTTTACGCCGTTGTTTAATTAATTCTTATCCCCATGCCAATATTTTTCTGCAGATTGCTGCCAGAAAGTTCGAATGAATCCGCATGAGGCTACTGCTCGCTACGCGTAGCGTCTCAAAATGCTGACTGTGGCACCCTCTACCAACCCACAGCTGAGTTATTTGCAGTCAAGAGCGAGGTGAGGTCCTCATGGATGCTACCTGCTCATGTGCGCCCTCACGCGTGCGGTATAGGAAATGACGGTAAGGCCAAGCATTTATTTATACGCCTCCTTCCTCGCCGAAAAGTGTTTCTCATAACTGTCAGGTTGAAAACTAACATTATTTGACTGAGAGGCCGAGTGTCGTCAGGGATTTGAACTTGTTTTCTAAGTACAAGCCATTCGCTGACAGTAACATACACATCGCTTTTCTTCAATTAATTAATATTTGACTTAAATGTAAATGCCTGTGTGGTGATGAATGATTTGACTCTAGAAGAGAGAGAGGCAAAGTGTTTACATCTGTCATTTCCCTTTGAAGTAGGTTAACGGGTATTGTAACCTCCTTTATCCAGAATTTGTATTGTGGAATCTGTCGTTTTATAATTTTAATCACAATTACTGGTAAAAGGTAATGGAAGATACTGGGATGTAGGTATAAAAAATTGACAGTAAGTTGTAGTTTTTTTGGTGTATGATCATATACTTATATAATCAATGTTGAATATGAATGCACTTAAATTGCCTTTCTCATTACTTTTTTTATATCACTTACTTTAAACGGTAACTGAAGCAGCAGAATTAGCACCCTGTCTGCCCGTCTAAAATCAATTATAATGGTAACCCAAATATAGGTATTGTTCTTCTGGGGTACCTATATTCCATTGATTTATATAAATTGTCAAACATAATATTGTAAGTTGGTAATGGAATAAATATATTATTATTATACATATTATTCCCCGCCAGTGATACTTCAACAATAGCCTTGTGTACTATCCTGGGGAGGCCAGTATGCTTTCACAGTACCGTGTATTTTTCTTGCGTAGTGTTTTCGACTCGTGAAAATTATATCATATATTGGCAGTTGCCTATTGAAACAGGACGCTGAATATGAAGTCATACTTTTTCGAAAATATGTACCTATATGTGCTGTAAATTGCAGTATTTAAATTTTTAAACTGTAATCGGGGCTAATATATTTAGAAGCAACCTTGATTTTCGCATTAGCAACGCTAGTAATGAAAATTCGAACTAATTTATAAATAGTTTGTTTATTTTTAAAAGCAATTTACCTCAAAGTGTGAGGTATCACAGGAATATAGAAAGCTACAAATTTTGTCGCCGTTGAATTAACCCTCACCTCCTTTGATGAATGTGACAACTTGTACTTTCTGCGTTAAATTGGAAGATACATGTGAACGTATAATCACCATATCTTCACCTGAGCTCATACCAATTTCGTCGAAAAAGTGATTAATAATTTCGATGGTAGTCCAGCCTTGTAGCAAAACGGCGTAGTTCACAGCTTCTCTCTGTCTCAAACCATTAAAGAGACAGAAATATGGACGTATGCCCTGCTGGAAGTTCACTTAAAATTATCCCAAATTTTGCTCAAACCGATGGGCTAACTTTCAAAAATCATTCTTAAGTCTGTTTTACAGTAAAGGGTTTTGCTAGTATTCAATGAAATTGGCGTTATTGTATGATTTCCTACAGTAATTGCTAATGGCTAAGGGAATTTTGGACGTCAGTAATTTATTTTGACGATATGGCATTCTTTAAATTCAGGTTTGCGATTAATCACCCTGCTTCTGTGTGACATTTGTCTTGTATTTTTTTGCCTCATCTTATTCTTTCTTCGTCGTATAAGCAATTCTTTTCATCAAGCTGCTTGCAAACTGAAGGAACGTATTAAAGTGATTTATTGTATCAAGGTCGTAACCTAACGGTCGTAAAACATCCTAGAAGTGCAGAGTATTTTCTCTCGGCTCTTCGGATTATGCAAATATGCCTTTTGTTGAGTCATTCAAATCGCGGATGAACCGGAACGAGTTTTCCTTAAGCTGTTTTGCTATTTGACCTTGGTGCACCCAGTTGTTACTAGTATTCTTAAGCTTTGATACGGAAAAAAATACATTCCATTCTTCTGCATATCCTAATCCATCGCAATTGTCTGCAATTTGTACGATAATGCACACGTTGTCTGAACCTTTGTTCTTTTCGCTTCAATTCTTCGTTGCCTAAAAATAATTCTTATTGTTAGTTTTACAAATAATTGTAAGCGTCAAATTTCCTCTTTTTGTCTCTTTTAACCTGTTTTATTTCCATAATTGTAATTGCGTCGATTAATTGATCGTGCACCAATTTTTATTATGAATCATTTTAATAATAGTTCATAAATAGTTCATTTAGTAGCTTTTACTTTGTGGCCGTGATTTATTTTATACATCTAGTTTTTGATCCACTTAATTTTGGATTTATTACGTTATGGTGGTGATTTAATGAGATGTTGTGAGGTTGAAATGATCAAAAAAGCATATTCTTTTATTAAGACTCGAGTAATATGCATACGTAAAACCAACTTGTTTCTAGTTAACTCGTAATGTCAACAAGACATGTCAATTGTTGATTTGTATGTCGTTCCAGTCGTCTTATTTTCTCACGATAAGTTTTTCTTCAAGAGTGGAATAATAGGATGCTTTCGAAGCTCTATTGATCCCCTGTCATATGAGGAGGTGCACTAAATGTTGAAGCGGTTGAATGAAGTCAAGAGAATAAGTGGTGAAAGCGTTATCGGTTTCACCCACCGATGAACACAATTTGCTAGAATTGCGCAGAAGAAAAATCATACGTCTAGACCGGGACTCAAGCCTGGATACTCCATTTCATGCTCCGTGATTGAACTAAGCATTCCTCCGAATCGCCCTCCTCCCCAGAAAATCTGTCTTTCAAGCAGACGCTGTATTAATCTAAGTCTTTATTTTATGAACATACCTTCACTCAGTTTAGACATTGAGTTTCGACGTTTAGGCAACACCCTGAAAATCATCGCGTGAAACCATCCCTTACTAAATAGCTCACCTGAAGGTCCATTTTACCAACACTGTATACACCTTTGGTATTTAATATTCATGGGAATAGAATTTTTGACGGAAAACTAATACCGATTCCGTTTGTAGCCTTTCCATCGCTACCCGTGATTGCCCAATGGTGAAGGAGAAGGAATTCAGTGTTTCCAGGTCGTCTTTTATAGCTGGTTCGATCTTTTCCCTTTATTTTCTTGCTTCGAAATGGCGCATAATTTTAGTTTAACCCTAGGTGATGTATTTTTTCGTGGATTTTTCGGCTTGGTTAGGATGAGGAGCCTCGCTCGTTTACTGTAGCCTCATCAGTTTTTTTCTAATTATTTTCTGTGAAATTTCAAAAGAGAGCATTTCCCTCGATGGCTTGTTACTGCGGACCTTTTCTATCTATCTCAAATTAAAATATTAGAAATATGCCACACGGTTTTGCTAATAATTTTCCATTGATTCCTCTTTAGAGTCCCATCTTGACGAGTTTATGGTGGAGATATTGTTGCTTATGATAATTCAAAGCTCGTGAACTAATTGTGGAGATATGTTTTCGTCAGTCCCCACCAAGTTACCTCTGATCACATATCGAAATGACTCAACGTATTGAATAACTGATATACTACTTGGTTACTCGTACTCTTTCCTTCATTTATTTCATGATGTTTTTACACCATCACTTCTCGCTCATCTACATCGTGGCATGACTCAAAATATTTCTGGAGTTACGTGGTTTTGCATAGTTGCTGTGAGCTGATGGGAATGTTGGAACAGTTTTATTATTCACGAGGGCCTATGTGTGGTAGTAATTTTCCCCGAAACGTCTTGCCTTCCAAAAACAAAATCAACATTTTGAAATTTGAAGAAACGACATTTTTTCTGAGTATTTTATGATTTACATCGAAGGATAAACCGACTAATGAAACATTGTTTGCATTTGTAGGCATGCAGGATTCAGATGCGGTTACTATCAGGATAAATGGAGTCAGTTTACTGTGCATGCCAGGGAGGCTCAAACTTTTTGAGTGCACGATTCCCAAAATTAATATGTAAATCTAGGCGACCCACCCTCTTTGAGGTCTCGGAGGGAATATTAGAGGTTATGGAGATATGAATCATCTGGGAAGAGAATATTACGACCCCTTTCACGCCACTCTTCGCCGTCCCTAAGGGGTTGCGGTCCAAAGTTCGGGAAACGTTGATGCAAACTCACTCTTGGGTTCTTAGTTTAATGAAATGGTTAAAATTTTAATACCTACCCGCCTTTTGAAGCCTTAGCTTTCCGGAATACTTAAAACGGTTCTCGTGGGAAGCCTTATTTACTGTGGGCATACTGCGGATCGTTTTGAGTTTTTGACCGTTGTTTTGGATTTTTCGTGTAGATACAGTAGATATTTTAACTATCCCCTTAGGCCGTTACAGTGACTTGTCTTGATTATCTGCGTCAAATCTCGCGTTTTGGTAATCAAGAAGTGAGTCAATCGTGTGACGCATGCCTTGACAATAACTTCCCATGCATGGCAGCAGCAAGGTAGTTATTCAAAGAGTATATTCCGTTTTACAATCACTTCATTAGGACCAATGCTCCTTTATGACAATGAGACATGGGCGTTGGACGACATGAACAGCAGAAAAGTCGAGACTGTAAGCCTTCGTGGTGTGGTACTACATCTAAATCCACGCGATACCCTGCAAGCCACCGCGAGGGTGTGTGGCAGTGGGTGAATATCACCTGTTGACATGCAAACAAGCTACTATAAGGTCTCATGCAACTAGATCGTTAGTATCTACATATTAATTAATGGATTGGGTGTTAATACATGCATCATGCTGTACTGACTACTCTAAAATATTTCCCCTACCTAACCCTTTGCTATGCTGCCTATTGTGTTCTCTTATAGTACGGGGGAAAAGTGACATTTTGAATCTATCAGTACGAAAATCTATCTCTGTAATCTTAGTTATCTGTTCGAATCTAGCATAATACGCTGGTATTTTTAATATATGCCTAACATCTTCAGTAAAGCTATCCGATTTAAATTTGTAGATTTAATGTGTACTTTAACCTACGCCCTGATAATGATTCCAACCCTAATTCTTGTATTAATTCTAATACACTATTTAACCTATCGTAACACCTTTTAACGAAATTAGCTCCACTACGCTGTGCACCGTCTAGTTCTCTGATCAAACCTAATTCATTCGGATTCCATACACTGGCTACATACTCAAGGTGGGGCCTAACTAGTGAAAAGTAACATCGCTCTTTTGTCTTCTCGCCACATTTCCCAAGTAGTACTCTTTTTATAAATCCTAACTTTGTCTTCGCTCGGCCGCATATTTCCCGGATGCGTCTTTCCCACGGTAAATATTTGGTGATGTTACATACGAAGAGAAGTTACCTCTGAAGAATGAGCGAGATAAAATTGTTAGACCGAGTAAAAATGAAGTTCTAAGTGCAAGAAGAGTGGAAGGAAACTATAATCGGATGAAAATTCCGATCCGATTGAAAAGTCGGATGAAAAGAGAAGGGACGACCCAATCGGCCATATCTTGAGATCTTGAGACGTTATGGTCTCAAGATCGACAGTGCTCGAAGGAAAAGTAAATAGGGAATAATGGAACGCGAAGACCTAAACATGGAAGAGATGGTGAGGGATGTGTGTTTGTGAACACATATATACACACATGTACCCGGGGGTATGTACCCCTGTCTGCCTATGGTGGAGAAAACCCCTTCTCCATCATTTATTATGGCCTATCATCTCCATGCATACTAATTAGTGATAAATTTAACATTGCCTTTGGTCGTCAAGGAGGTTGTAAGTACGAAAACACGCTCTTATAAGGTTTTCTACCTCCCAAAATAGAAGCGTAGGATCCGGTGACATTGAAGCCACCTGCAAAATGGTAGAGAGAAGTGTTTCAGGAAAGTTGGATCCCAATCGGATTGTATTCTTATAAATCTAATCGTGAATGTTCTGAAACGTCTATGTGGATGGTATTAAAATATGATATGAGAACATTTTTTGAAAAAGGCCAAAGAGAAATGGTTGTGGAATCGTGGATAAATGAAAAGATCTTAGTGAATTCCACAGGGACTTTGTTGGGACGACCTAGGCCTAGACGTATAGTGTCATCATCAGTTCACCTGATGGAAAACTTTCACCATATCTCGCCGGAATTTGTTTCCTGAATGTTGTGGAATGGCTTGGTAATAGTCATAGGTCAGCAAGAGGTTGCAGATAAGTAAAAGCGTCATAGGTACATAGAATTCTTGAAGGCTATTTTACCTCTTCAATCCTATGGCAAGGTATATAAGGAAAGAAAATGTTTTCAGTTACAGCGAGATATCGGTGATGTTTGTGGTTTATTGGGAAAGAGAAGAAGGAACAAACAGGAAAAAAACTGAGCTAGATTTCGAGAAGTTGATGAACACGTAGGAAAGAGAATTACAATGTTTGTGTATCCATTACAAAAATTTTCGGCATAGTTATGACCAGCGAAAATTAGTCATTACTATTTGTTTTCTCTAAGAGTATCAAAATTTAGTTTAAACTAAAAACCAACGTCTCACAGAAACGATATTGCACGTTCATTTGCATTACAGTTTCCTTGGGGCTGGTGCTACGATTATCTCGAGTTCCCCGTTTCTTATGCTGATAATTCCAGATAATAGTGTTCCGGTCAAGAAAAACGGCAGTGATAAGCAATACCGACACTATAGCAGCGGAAGTTGTACATCAATTACGGCCTTCCCCGTACCTGAATAAAAAATTGGGATTTAATGACTGATATGGCGATGCGTAGCATGACAAGGGTCCAGTGATTTCCTGCACTCCCCCTGTACTGTACACTACCACATACTCATTCACTCCGTGGCTGTATAAAACACCTACCCGAATCAGAGCTGCTCATCACTCACTCCTCGTCCAGTGCTAAAGCGAGAACCGAACTCAAAGACCAGAGACGATTCGGCGAAAAAGTCGCCTTTCAACGCAATAACAGAGTCCACGCACAAAGTCAATCATGTTTTCCTCATGCATACTTTCGCTTTCGCTTGCGGGAGCCCTGATCGTCATGGCGACGGCAACGAGTTTATTCTCCCCGGGTCATCAGTGTCAGTTCATCAACCTGCAAGAGAAGAACTTCACCAAGGGAGGAACTGTTTGTCCCATCAAGGTGTGGAAGGACGAGGACCAGGACCGAGTTCCTAGGGTCATCATACACCTCGAATGCGAAGCAAAAGAAGACTGCAACGGAGGCAAAGACGGGCGATGCACCACGGTCTGGCAACCACTCGAAGTGTACTACCCCTCTACCAATTCCACCGAGAACCGAACCGTTTCCATGGGTTGCATGCTCGCTGAATCCTTCAATCTCCCTGTAATCCATCACAGTATTATCTAATTATGAGGAGTAGCGAACGTAATATAGGCAGTGACATTCCGTCAGACCCCCTGCCGACAAGGAATTTCATCGCTCAAGATAATCACCTTCGGACTCTTCGATAAAATCAAGCTATCCTGGTTCCGGTGGCGGATCGGTTAAGTCCTCGTCAGCCAAACAGACGTTCGCGGGTTCGAATCCCATCCGGGAGGGTCTTTTACCATCCGAGGAATGAATGTGTGTATTGTCTCTTGACTAGTCATAAGCTCAGGAGGACTTGTGTTCTTTTTATAAAAGAAATATAGTCGTGTGAGTCAAATTTATCAATGGGAAGAAACGCATGCGCTTTGTAGATGCACAAATTGTCATTTTCCCTGATTCTCTGCCTAAAGTACGTAAACAGAATTAATGGCAGCTACTTCTCATGAGGCCTTGGAGTAGGCATGAACCGCAATTGAACATGATTTTTTTAAGTATTTTATATTTTGACTTCGGTTTATCTGGGCATCCCCATTAAATCCCTAACCTTTCTCCTATGTATTTACATGTGCAGGAATCAAGCGCTACTGCATATCACACTATAAACTGTACCAGTTTTTATTTATCGCTCCTCATAATATTTTTGTAATGCATAAAAGCGCCTAAAATTTTTATTAATTTTCCCCGAACATTCATTTTCATTTATTCATCGTTCGCCATATTTATTGTGTTTATTTAATTTTCATTTGATCATTTATGTGTAAATGGACTCGTATCATGATGCAGTGAACCAGTGTTTGTACATTTTGCAGATATTTAATTTAACAGACAGCTCGAAAATATTTGAGTTCATAACAAAGAAATTTTTAGTGATTTAATTTCTGTCTTTACTATGACTGTTTCGCAGTGTATTTTCATAACCTCTAATGAAGTAATTTGTGCGTGTGATGAGTGCTTCACACAAATTGATGTCTGATATAGTATATTCGTTTGGAATGACACACCTGTTGTAAACTGTATGTTGAAATATAATGTCATTGGAATGGTTTATGTTAAAATATTTATGATGAAACTCCCTCTAAATAAATATTTTCATGAAAACATTATAGATTGTCAATTGGAAAAAAGCAGTCCACGATTGCCCTAACGTTGTTATGAAACTGAAGAATTAGTGCGGCCGATAAATTATCGTGACGCACATCATTTAATACACTCATTTATAGTTCTGTTTTAATATGTGCTACATTACTTTAGCGGGCAATGGCCATTGAAGCCATCGTTACTTAGCTTTCATAGCCGGGTGAATGCTCCTCATAGAACGGCCCTCCTTCGATCAGATTCGAGAGATGGGGATGGGGTTGGTATGGCGGCCTGTTTACGAATCCCGACAGTGGAAGAGATCTTCCGTGGTTGACCGGTCCCCACTTGAGTGTCAATTGGAGAGCACATTGGGTTCAGTACTCCGTCCGTCGAATGGGACGTTAAACCGTGGATGCCTTGGCGTATTTCGTTAAGATCAGGCTAAAGTCGACACCGGGTTTCCCACCGCCATTCCTCCGTTCCTTGAAATATAACAGCTTCTACGCAATTACCCACCTATCCAGGCGAATAAAAACTTTCCTACACCCTGCGATTTGAGGACATTTATTGATGTACCAAGTTTCAGGTTCGTTCAACTTACGGTTCAAATGTAGAGCGTTGCGTTAAACCATTTCACTAATGCGTTACGGTTTTGGGTAATCTATTTATGTAATAGAATATATGAAGAGCTTAGGCGATAGGGGAATCGAGTGAGCAGCTACGTCAAACCAATCATAAGATTGTTGACAGGTGATGATGATGATTTAGTTTTACACGTCTAATTCGTAATTGTTAGCTTTATGATAGCCACAAGGGTTGACGTAGATTCGCTTTGTTTTTATATCATAATATAATCTCTTTCCTAAGTTGCATCGCATATTTTTCTTTTATACCTCCTTGTTGATCAACATGAGTTTGTCGGATAGCTTGTTTACTATCGGGCTGTGCTGACTTTTCGACATGGAGTACCCTTGCAAAGGCTTTAATTCACAGTGCACTTTCGTAATTGAAGAAAGAATGGAGGTTTTGTTGTTGTTGTGACAAATAAATGAATTTGTATTTCCTGCTGTTGTTTTGCGTGAGTCTTCTTCGACTGTTGCGGTTGGTTTTTAAGTTTTCTCAGGGGTGAAATCAGGGTATCATAGTTAATACACCTTCCGGCCTAAGGCCCCTGTAAAAATCGATTTAAAAGAGCTTCTCGCTATAATACGTATGTCTATGGTTCATTATTAAATTTATTTGATTTTTGTTGTAATATTTATGGCATACAAAAATCGGCACTTTTTCGATCGGTGTCAGCTGGTTTCCGCGGGTTTTAGTTGCATTTTGAAGGGGATTAGAGTTCTGAGCTAAGTGGGGATAGACCGTTGTTTTAAATATATTTCAATGGCTGAGACGAGTAATTTCATTAGTTTTGGACTGTAAAGCAGTCTGCAATGTTTAATTGTCAACAATAATATAAGCATTGTCTGTGAATAAGGCGAGAAGAAAAAAATGGAATGCTATGATTTTATTTTTATATTTTAATGCGGTTTATTTAACATTTTACTGAGCTAAATCTTTCCTATTCTTAGGATTCCTTTAGTTATGTACTATATTCCACCTTCTTGTAATAGTCACGTTAAACAAGTGACATTTCATAATGTTGCCGCCATTTTCGAAATTCTTATGTATGTATGCAAGTTACTTGATTTTTTTGTTTCTAAAAAGAAAAATGGAAGGGAAAAATATCCTTCTTTGGCAAATCACGTTTATTTCGCATAATAATAATGGGGCATATTAAACGGGTATGTATGCATCAAATGTATTTTTATATTTATTTTATAATAATTTATATGATTAATAATGTGAATTGTTAAATAGTGTGTGGAAAGGGTCAAATGGTTGATATTCCTTGACAGTTCTTTACATAGTATCATTACGAAATAAGGCACCTCAAGCAAACCTAGAGAGAACTCTTCCTCCTAGTAGGGACACAGTGAAAAACTTCTGAGGCAGAGATACACGCTTGAAAACACGTTTCAAGTGATTTCTCTTTTGGCGCTCTTCCAAATGTCTTTCACTGCCCCGCAAAGTGTTGGCGATGTCATTCTTTGCGGTTGTGTCCTGTGACGCTTGCCTTCGGATGAAAATGTAAATTTTCCGTCTCGTGGACATGGATGAAATTCAAGAAAGTTGGTCGAAAGTTGAAACCGTTGTTACCGAAACACAACAGGTACGCTTAGTCTTCGAAATGGATGGCCTGTAGTAGTGGAAAGGCGATATTTACGACTTTGGCCGCGATGAATAACGCGAAAAATGCAGAGACGTTGTTCCAAATGCATGGAGATTTATAGCATTCCTGGAAATTCCAATATTTTTAAAATATTGATGGCTCCGAGGCATTTAGCGATTTATCCTAGCATACTATTTTATTTTTCCCTTACTTCGCGGTTTCTATTGTTTGACGTCGTGACAGGGGGGTCTTCGATCCTTCGTCAGATTTTGCCTATTTGTTTTCTCCTCCTATGGAGTTATTGGAACACCCTAGGAAAATACTTGGAGGGTAATTATTATTATGATCATTTAGTTGTGTGTTATATCCCACCACTTTGGAATTGTCATGTTAAACAAGTGTAATTCCAAAATGTGCCTTTTTTTAAGTATCTAAGCTAAGTATGTATTGAAAGAGCTAAATCCTTTCTACTCTTAGGTTCACTTTAGTAATGTATTATATCCAATCACCTTGGAATCGTCATGTTGAACAAGTGAAATTTCTAAATTTCGTACCGTTTTTGAAGTACATACCTAAGCTAAGTATGTATTAAATTTAATAACATTTTTTGTTAATAGAAAAAAATACTGAAAGGGCAAATGTAGTTCATTTTTAAACCTAAGAAAAGCTATTTTACGGTACATCATCCATGCAAGGTGTGGGGTTAGAAACATGACCTATCTACAGGCCGCTCCGGCACGAAACCAACCTGAGCAACACGACCGTTGAAATACGTAATTGGGAAGGGTTTAATGCTACCTATTATGAATAGGTGAGATGATGGAAGAGTCGAATGCAGCAAAATTGCGTGAACCAGTCTTGGAATTAATGACCCGGGGTGTTGATATAAAATGGTGGTATTTGTTTGTCTTTTGGCCTTACAGGCAGAGCTCACGTCGTGGCGTTTGCACTTCATTTTCTACATCTTATCTAGATCGTGAAAGTCCTTTGTCTTTTATGGCGCGAGAATATACCGTTGGGATGCTTAACCTCCCAATAGCGGCCATGACCTAGAATGAAGCGGGAGACGAAGTGACCAGGAGATAGAATACTGCATGCCCGCTGGCCAATGCGCACCGTACCTAGCTCCTATATTCTCCTTACCACTTCTCATCGTCCTTAGGGGCTTAACGTCAATAGAACGCTGCTTCAGAGGGTGATATTAAGCGCTGAAAAAAAGCCAGCAACTCACTTCATCCAGCCTCTGCAGTGCTGTCGTTTTGTTTTCCAAACTTGTTTTTTTTTCAACGTTTGAACATTTTCAACTCTCCGTTTGGGAGGTTGATTTTGCGGACCTGTCTTTGCTTTATTGTTCGCAAGGTTTATACGCAATATGATGGGGTCGTAGTTTATCTCGTCGTTACTTGTCGTTCAAATTCTCTGTCATGTTTAGGGAATAATCTGAATTCGTGAGTGTATCTAGAGACCAATGTTAGTAAGTGGAATGCTGTGGAAATGTCTTCAAGTAAAGTCAGCTGAGTTGAGTACTATTTTGCTTAGCCAAATATTCATGTGATATAAATTGAGATGGGGACATTTAGCGATTAGATTGAAAAATGATAGAAAATCATTAAATGTAATGCAATCTTAAACAATCTGAAAAATAACAGGAGGTATCTTTAGAACAAGTTACTTGCTTATCCATTATGTTGTTTCCTTTCAGGGTACACAACGCCCAAACTTCCCTATCATTAATTGTAAGCCTCGGAAATGGCTTCATACTAATATCTTCCTCACAGTTTTATTTGTGCTATTTCTATCGAATATTTCATTCACACTTTGCGTCACATTCCTTGTTATCCTCCTAACAATCTGCCTTGCCATGCCTTTCCCTATGTTTGCCCATTTGGTCTCGTTAGGTCATTAATATCTCTTCTTTTTCATGATTCAGATCTCGCATATTTTTGTCGTTATTTGTACCTCACTCATTCTTTCAGTTCAACAAAACCAAGGAAGCATACACATTTTGTAAGTAATTGTCCATCTTCAGGTAGTCCTACCCTTTTTTGTCATGAATTTCAAACCTCCCCCAATTATTCCTACCATATTGTAAAATACTTCTTAAATACCCAATTTCAACCCTCTAATTTTAAATGGGATGTATTTTATCAATGACCAGCTCAAGTTTTTGCATCCATAAAATAATGGAGGTCCAGTTCAATTTTATGTGCTGTAATTTTGGCTACCTTGGGAAAAAGACCCTGAATAGAGGTAGGGCTTACGGTAGGTATGGTTGCTCCGCAAAGCACTTTATTATCACGTTAACTCAAGGGTTTGAATTAACTTACAGGCCAATGTGATTTCTTTTTCTGAGCATTTGTTTTCCCTTGGAGCTGTTCTCTTACCTTATGCATTTTCTAGCTGCATGTGTGTACTTTTTCCTAGACCACTAAACTCCTTTTGGGAAACTTTTTAGCTCAACCTTTTTTCCAACTTTTCTGCTCTGAGGGTCATTCAAATTATGGTGTGGTTTTCTTTATATGGGACTTGAGAGCATCGTCAATCTTTTAGGACGGGGTCGTGAGAGTTATCCAAAGAGGGCTTTAATCCCGTACACTCCTGTCAGTTCTTGACGCGCTAATGGCATAAGGTGTGACTGTTCTTTCCTGGAATATTACTGTGCGACGCTCCACTCTTTGTGGTTGGAGCTTCGGGGAAGAGCCAGACTGAAACTTTCCGGCGGAGGCCGTCCTTTTTTTTTGTGTTTTAAATAAAGTTTGCGATAGTGAAAGAGATGTAGATTACTTCCTTGGAGCCTGGCGGCTGTAGCGCAACCCGCCTCCCTTGAGACCTATTCTATTCGCGTCTACGGTGCCTCTTTAACGGTAATTACCCTTTCGTGCCCTTCCCTCTTGTGTCCCGCCTCCCGTTCCCCCTCCTCGCCCCGCTCTCCTTACTTAAAATCCCTTCAAGATGGCTTCCATCCCGTCAGCCCTAACTGCGTGCTTCTCATCCGCATTTCGGTCCTCATCTCCCTATGCTCCTTTGTTCTCCCTCCTCCAGCCTTCGCTTTCCTCAATTCCCGTTGCCTTTCTTCGGCTAGCTTTCCTACCTAATTCCCTTTTCCGGAGTACTTTTTTTCTCGCATTATTTCACGCGTCCAGCAATATGCGCGCCCATCCATAATCTCTTGAACTTTGTGGTTGCGTCTAATTTTACCCTTCTCCCTTCCCCGACACGACTTTCTTTTCTGTCATAAAATATCTTTTATGGTGGCTTGAATGATATGCTGTGGGCTCCATCCTCGGGTAGGAAGAAACGGAGTGTCGGGTGCGGTTTGGCAGTTCGCGAAGTCGTTTTCGACTGCTGCTGTCGACGATGTTTGCTGCAGGATTCGGAATATACTTCAGAGGGAAAATAATTGCATGTGAAATGTATTCATATAATGGTATATTAATATTTTATTATTAAAGTAAATAATTTAAATTAGTAAATTTGTGCATATGTATCTTTTTATGTTTTGTAAAATAGCACTGCAAATCACAATCGAATTAGCGTCAAAGTCCTCTTAACGCAAGGGCATCTGGTTGTAGTGGTGGCTTGAGAGCTTTATTCTGTTTTTTTTTTGCGGTATACCGGTCCCCTCTTGGGTACTTCGCGGGGAGCACTTCTAGTACAGTATTAGGTACGTCGGATGAGACGTTGAACCGTGAGCCCCACGGCTTCTTTCTTGAAGACAGGGCTACTGCCGACTCCGGGTTTTCTTTCACTCTTCCACCTTTCCCCGAAAATTCATGTCCTCATCCATTAACCGACGCATCCTAAATATCGCGAATCACCTTAGGTTTCGGTGACCTCCTCCGAATAACTAAATTGCTCTCTTAACGCAAGTGTGGGAATTATCATAGTTCACCATGTATTATTTCTCCTAGTAGCACTTTCTAAGCTCCCTGTTGTATATGATACACGTATTGGACATGTAAACATATTTTCTTAGAAGGACGAAATGGGGTATCGCTAATACCACATATTTATGCGTGCCAAGTTAGCATTGGAAATTCTCGTGGTGATACGTGTCGTAAATTATGCTACCGATGGTTTTTCTGGTGATCCGGGTCGGCGCTCGACATCTGCCGGTATGCCATTCATCAGCAGGTGCGCCGTAGCTGGTTGACGCTTTGCCCGCTGGAGCGTGAATATCCGTCAGTCTGTGAACTCCAAAGAACCTGATCCCCTTTTTTCAGCGGAGATGGCGAGGTGGTTGATATTTTTAGTGCAGGTTGCCTGTCCACCGGTTGCTAACTCAGGGGCTCCCGGTTGGTCCCCACTTAGTTTTACGAGATGAAAATCCTCCAGTAACTTTTCTTATTAATTGTAAGTTGGGCATTTGCCTGCTATCTATGCACTTTATTATCTACGTAACCATGACGGTAGTGGGTTCCTAGGCCAAAAGGTGAGTAAAATATTAGACAATCGTCAAATGTTACTTTAAATTACTGAACATTCAGGACATCGTTGCATAAAGTTGGTAAAGAGTGAACATTCATTAATGTATCCATGGTCTACCCAGCATGTTAGAATGAACCTATGAATAGTCGTAAAATTATGGTTACATCGCGGTGAGTAAAAGCGCACGCAAATACTGAAAATCTCGACGTAATGGTGTGAGAAAGCTGATTAGAGAGCTGGTTAGAAAGTAATGAGAAAATTTGCGTTGGAATATTCAGTTTACCTCATGGTAGAAGTTTATCTTTAATCATGCTCTGAGTCAAGATATGATTAAACTTCAGTCATCGGTTTACTATTGCGAGATGCACGTTGAACGAGCACATCTTTTTTGATAATTTGTTTAAAATTTCATATAGCTTGAAATTTTTCATATTTTCGGGGAAAAAAGGCCGCCAAAGCATATTACCCGCCGGAAATTTAAATTTAGATTACCCATTATCCCGCGAACTTCTTCGCTCAAAAGCGCTCTCAAAATTCGGGTCACATTTGTTGATTTTTCACGGCTCTGAAAACTGGGATGGCACAGAGACAACCTTGTTGACTCACCCTAACTCGTGCTCACTCATTAGTGGGCCGTTGTAAAGGGAACATAGGGTTTTGAAAAATATACTGCCTCATCTCTTGCCCAACGCCGAAACTCATCCGTCTCACCTCCTGAGAATTCTGAGGTTACCTCCGTGTTTTCAGTTCATTAGGGAAATAAAATAAAACAACTTTTTACTTTGGATTTTATAATTAGCGCGTTGATACTAGCGTGGAGACGAGACTAAACGAGACGCTATTTTCTTTTAAGTCTAAGATTAATTTATCACAATTTGCTTTTACATTAATAAGTGCAGTGGAAAAATATAGCGTAACACTTAGTTATTCGGAGAAAATTAGTTTTTTAGAGATTATGAGTGTGTGGTAGAAGTTGCATTATAAAGTTGCTGAAATATTAACGGATGGCGTTCTTACCCTGAGGTAAAGCAAGTAGAAATTAGAAGAAGAGGCTCTCGAGCTTTGAAACCTGTACTCAACTTCAGAGATACCAATTTTGTGGACGTTAGGGGAGAATTTCAAACGCTTACTTGGACTTATTGTATACTTAGCCCTCTGTTAATTACGTGTCATTTTCAGGTCTGGCAATTTTTGTCCTCATTTTATTAGCATTTGAAATTATTAGGGGGATGTAATAGCAGGATTGGCCATCATCATATGCGTTGTACTCTATAAGTTGAAATGTATCCTTGTTGCATCTTGGCACTTAAATTGTCCATGCTGAGTAACCTATGCTATGGTGGGTAAGTAACCTTATTTGGAAGTTTCGCCACGTGTGGCAAATGAGTAGTGAAATGCGCCACTTCAACTAGTTACTTTTTATTTATGGTAGTATAATATGGAAAACATACATTATACTTACTTTTATATTTAAATCAGATGCTGTGGCAATTGAAGTCTGGGTTGCTCACTCCATACCACACTCTTAGAGGAAATATTTATTGCCGTTCATCGGGGAAAAATGCATTGTGTATTGAACTTTTATTAGACCTAAGGATGTAGAAGACTGATTTAACTTACAATTATGAAATGCTTCTTTCAATCGCCTATGAACACCTTAGATATCATAGCAAAAGTTCAATATCATGAAGTTCTCGTTAGTCATATTTGCTAACTTGGTTGAAAATGTGTAGTTGTTGAGGAATTAAGTCGTTATTTAAAGATTTCCATATTTTATGAGACGTCAATTCACATGTTAAATATTTGAAATATGATTTTATGTTATGGGATATACTTGCCCTGTCTTTCTCTGCGCAGTATGATAGTTTTTCATGGATGTTCAGCGAAAATACTTCCATCGGTAATGGTTTATTACTGTACTGGGTGACTGATCAACAAATAATCTACCAGTTAACTAATACTGTCTTTTGACTCTAATTGTATTCTCAAAGGAATGTTTCCTAATATAGCCACTGTGTTGATTTAAAATATGTACCTTTTGCGGTGGTTGATTATTTCCGCAACGGGTAGGTATTTGAATGCCAACCGGATTGATTCAGGTGTAATTCAAGAAAAATATTTTTTCGCACCTTCCATAAGTTGGGATGATCAGAGTACTCTGGTTTGGGATGTTTTCTGCTGCGGAGATCATCCGAGTTGCCATGGGCGCCATTATAAATAACTACATTCACATATCGTGTTAGAATTATTGTGTGCGCATGAAGAAGTATGAAAGAGAAAAGATTGCATTTATTTCAAACCAAGTACATGTGAATTTATATAATGTACAGTAGGTTTTTTTGATATTTTTATGATTCTATTTCTGCTGTCACTTATTTCACTGTAGATTGCCCTTAATTTCCCGAGTGTCAATCCTAGTACAAAGAGAAGTTGTAAAACAGGCAATGGGAAAATTGAGTTATTCGTTTAAAGGTATTCCTTTTTCAGAGAAGTGGTGAGCAGGTAATTAATTCATGTGATGCACTCTGTTGCAGGTATCGATCAAAAGTGAAAGATTGTCACTTATTGGGCGATATATATATTAATTAAAATGAGTCGGCTTCATTAATGGCTTCGTTAAAAAATAAAACTGTAAAGGCCATGCAACAGAACTGTTGCGTACTTGGTTTTTTTGCTCAATAATTCCTGTGTATGTGCTAAAAATACTTGAAAAGTGAATGGCAGTTAACTCTAATGAGTATTAGTGATGGAGAGGGAACATGCCGCAAAAACTCGTGTGTGATTCAGATTTCGAGTACCTACGTTGATGCTCCACCGATTCGTTTTACAGGTGGTTTAAAAATCAATCGTTCGAAATCCATCCTTGGTACTTCGTAGCTCACTTGTTATACGCTAATTTTTGGTCTTATTTCAGTCCCTATACCTTGCAAACTATGGTTACTTTTTAATCTTTTCAGTGTCTTTGTCTCTCTTTTCTCTCTATCCCTCGTGATATCCGAGTTCGACTTGTATTCTTAGAAAATCGTGTTGCTCCTGGACAGAAAACTTAGCTTCATTTGGTTTGCGTTTTTGATAACTCTGGCTCGAGTTATATTTAATCAACATGATATTTCAATCTTTTTTAATTTATTGACTATTTTCATTTTAAAGTTGTAAGCGCCAGTGCTATGAGTACTTTTGGTTTCCTGCTGAAATTCAGTCTGACAAGTAGCACAACTTCTAATGGGATACAATCTATTCCTACGGTCTTTCTCGTTTTATACCCTGTAGTGCTCATGTAATCTATTTTTTTACCGTCTGCATCACGGTTCATGAGTGCATCTCATCTATCTGCTATCGATAACCTAGATTTTTTTAAACATATTTTCTAGCTTGGCCGTGTAGCCTATATTTCCTGTATCTCTGCTGATTCTATTAATATCTTTTAACTCGTTGCGTCAAATGGAACTCATCGTCATCGACTGCCGCGTTCCTGAGATGAGTTGGAATAGTTTTGTACGCGAAACTAACCATTTCATGTCTTGTAACTGTCCGTACAATCATCTACTTCTTCCTCGTTTTGGATAACCCTTGGCTTATAAAATTGTGTAGTTACTAACTTTTATTGATTCAATCGTCTTATACACTTGTAGAATCCTTTAGTCCACCTGTTACATATCCACCGTTCCTTTACATCATTTCATGTTCATTATCAAAGCTAACTCCCGCTAACATTTCTCCCCTCTACTGAGAATCACTTGAAAATCTCTCATGCCGTCACCGTATTCCTTCCACCTAACCTCGCCGAGGTCCATCGTGCCAAACCCCACCTTTTCAATTCTTGTTTAGTATTTTCTGACCTACCCGTCAGTGCTATCTAACATCTATCTGATCTAAGTGTATTCCATGTCTCTGCTTTTACTGGTTTTATCCAGTTCTCAGCCTGTCATACTGATCTCTTCCCTGCCATTGTCCTGACGCCTTTTTTTTCTGGTACTTCACTAAAGATCGAACCACCTTTCTTCGACTCATTTCTTGTTCACGTACGTTTCAATAGCAGCTTTTATTATCAACCACTACCAACACATTTAGGAGTTGTGGGAGCGTGTAAGTCCTACAAAAGCGCTGATTCGTGATCCAGCGGTTGGGGAAATGCAAATTTCCCCTTAGATAGGTTTAGAAAGTTCAGACAATATTGTGAACATGGACGTAGAATAAGGTATCTATTAGTAAATGAGTCTTAGAGGAGGGAATTGAGCGCAGTAGCTTTGAGAAAATACACGAATAGAAGATAATTTTGAGACAAGGTATTCTTTGAGACTGCAATATAAGAGATAATGTTGAGTTAATGATGGGAAATGTTGGGGAGAGGGAGGAAAAGAATCACACTTTTGCACCTATTGAGTGCAGCGAGAGATAGTGAAAAGTATTAGAGAGGCATAATAAATCACAGGAATTGGTACTGGTGTGAAAGAGGTGGTGGGTTCTGGCACGGTCTGTTCATGTGCTTGGCGTTACCTACTGTTAGAGTTGTTACTGTTACTGTTATGCCTATTGTATCTTTCCGAATGTGTCATTTACCGCATTGATATCGTCATCTTTATCATAATTGTTGCCTTTTCTCCGTTGTAATTCCCTTACACCTGGGTCGCTTGGCGAAGTGATGTCGATAATAAATTACGAATGGAATCGAAACCATTTAAAATAATTGAATATTTGAAAAAGTGCTTAAACCCGTTTCACACGATACTTGATCCAGCACGAGACCTAGTGTGCTAGCCGCTACTTGATATTGAGGACGGAATCTAGTATGATTGGAACGGTCCTGGGAGGTTTCACACGATCATCGACCTTGTGCTTGCTATGAATCGGTTATTCCATATAATTCCATATTAATTTAAAAGAAGAGAAGTTCGCACAGTGTCTGTAACGTGACTTGTTTGGCCGATGGCTACTGGGCTACTAGGTCCTACTAGAAATCTAGTACCGCATCAAGTATGAAATTCAGTAGCTCAGCGAGTATACTAGCTAGCATGCTTGCCAGCCAGTATACAGGTTCTGTTCACACGATACTGGAAAGCTAGCATACTAGCGAGTATACTAGACCTTGTACTGGATCAAGTATCGTGTGAAACGGGCTTTAGCTAGCATGTGATTGCTATGGCAACGAGTTTAATTTACCTCAACTGAGAGTCTAATCCGTGATTAACGAATGTGTTCGTATTAATGTCACCTGTGTCGTCCATTTTGCACTCAGTTTGCTGTGAAACTTCCTTAAAACCATAGCTACCAAAGTTAGCATTGCAGTGGAATTTTGAAACCCTGACTACGACTCTGAAGTACTATGCCCTAAAGTCTTCCGTCTTTACTTATGACGTTCCTCCTCCTCTTTTACACCCCAGATGATTTATTGCAGCAAGTCGCCTCCATTTCTCAGCATATTATAGCAAACATTTGTGCTGAGGATCAAACGAAAACTCCGATAAATGTTGGAATAATGATGTGCAATTTTCCACAAAACTTTTTGCGGAAAATTGCGCATCGTTATTCCAATATGGACAAATTCCACTCCATCTCGCTAGAATCCTCGGATTTTATCCGATAAATGTAGGTGTACCTACGAATAAACTATAGGTAGTTTGTGAGTACGTGAATGAATTTCACACGCCATATGGATGAGTTGGCCGCGCAGGGAAAGCTTTGCGGATGTATTCATTTTCGGCTAACACAGTAATAATTGTATTTCCTCCATGCGTCTCTCACCCTCCTATTCGTCAGCTTGTGCATACTTGTTTATTTTTATTTGATTTTGAGCAAAACTTTATGGAAAGATACCGAGAAGTAGAATTTAAATTTACATAAATTGAATAGTTATAAATTTAATGGTTTCCGCAGTAACATTTTCTGTGGATATCAGCCAATTATTTTTTTTATCGTCGTCAAAATGGTATAAGCATTCTGGAAATTACATTTGAAGAGGGATTGCTGGTTATTGTTATCTACGAATTCTATTTGGAATGATATATCTCCTATATTCGTGATCCCATGGATAATTTCAGATGGACTTGTGTTCGAATAATCAAGTTGAAATTAAAGTCCATCACCGCATTATTATTGATTATTGCTCAGATGCACTGATAATGTCACATTAGAATCAGCAAAATAATTCCCTCGCCATTCTTTGAAAAAATAGTGGTAAGGGTGAAAAAAGTTACTATTATCGAGACTTAAAAGTTTGCAATATAGGTAAGTAAAAATAAATTAAACTTCAAATGTAGATATTAATGATGTACGGAAAAGTTAATGGGGTCGTTTACCATTTTTATTGCCGGATCTGATAAGAGTTTGTAAAATAAAAAGACCCGTATTTTTCCGTTTATTGATCCGTCAATTATTTCTCGAGTTATAAGCGGCGAAAAACTGATGTTTTTAACCCTTTCGGAAAATTGGGCGAGGTGCAACCTCTGACGTCATTGACTACGTCCAATCACAACTCAGCCCGCGAAGCTACTTCGCCTTAACGCAATTGGGGGACATAGCTGACTCTGCCAACCGGAGCAGTTGCGAAAGCATCTGTGCGAGCAGACCTTCCGAGAACCCCCCTCCACTCCCTTCCCTTCCCCTGAAAGCAGTCAAGGACGGAGGAAAATGACGTCAATGTTATCAAAGCAGCTTTTTCGGTGGGCGTCGCCTTTTGCTTATTTTAATTTTTGATTTTTTAGTGATTGGTTGTGGTTAGAAGATTAATTTTTTCACCAATATTCCTTTTTCGTTTCCATCTAACGATTTCGTGTACAAAATTGCGATTTCGGTTCCGAGTAAACGCCCCCATTATTTGAGATCGGGTTTCACAAAACAGGACCTCTGAATTTTATTTCTAATTTTGTCCTATTTATGCACTTTACGATTCAACATTAAATTTGATTTGTATGTACAAGTTTTCTCAAGTATGATTCATTTATCATTCTTGATAATGTGAGAAAGTGATTGAAAAAGATTATCTGATTATTTATGGGACCCATGAGTCATTTTATTGCTGGCCATCACTGATAAGATTGGTATGACGCAAACTTACACTCAAAATCTCCATGGGCTAAAGTCTCCATATTTGCATAGTTATTTCCTTTACTTCATTCTCTTCATGCCTACAAGTTTTTCCTTCGCAGTTCTTCCCATTCATTTTCACCGTGACGGCTCTCTACATGAGGCCAGCATGTCTCAAGGGTTGTCCAACGATCTCTTCCGTCTTCGATTCATTGTTTTCATGAGGTATCTCATCCTCTAATATCATAACTTATAAATCCTGATTAGTGTATTTCTCTCGTTTCCGATCGCATGCGTTAAAGAGTACAATGATTTTTGGGAACAGCTGACGTTTTCTCACATCGTGTGTCGTATTTGTCGTACTGGCTCTATTCCCCGCGATTAGTCTCAGTGATGCGCGTGTCTCTTTTTTCATATTCCTCTGCCAAAGGTCTTGCCATGAAATTCTTACTTCCTTCTTCTTATTATTACTTCAGCCTGGGCTTGTAGCCCGTTCTTTTGTCATTTGCATACTTTCTTTTCATCTTTTTCTCCGTCTCCAATTCTTCTTTTCCCATCTGTGATATTATTATCTTCAAATATTTACTATTCTATCGTTGCCTTTCCTGTGAATTGTCTGATTTGCTAAATTTTTATTTTCATTAGTTCTCGTGCCCTCCTTGATTCGATTTTTATAAATTGAAATGTTATTGTGGTGCAAAACATGCATCAATACTCCCGCACAACGAAAGAGGGATTTCCACCTTTAAGAAGTGCATCTTATTCTCCAATTTTAATTAACTACCTTTCTAAATGTCCCGAGGAATTCATTTCCATGACCTTAGGTTGAATTTTATTTTGCCATTACCAGGCACCCCTTCCGTTTATGAGCACACTATGCGGAGATAGTGATGAGTGAGGGATGATTAGGAACCGAAGCTGACCAGTTGTCATATGCTCCATATTTTTAGTTTTACTCATCCCAGAAAGTCATGCCATGTAGCGTTTGGTTTTAGTCAGTATTTTAAATCCATCTAAAGCAGGAATTTTTGTACTTTCCTTCGGCAACTTCGCACCGGGTGCAAAACTCGGGTTCAATTTCTAATCTAACCCTTTAAGGGTTAGCCCTATAAGGGTTAATTGAAATTTTCAGTCATGCACCAATGGTAGTTTCTCTCGCCTAACTGAGTGGGTTTAACAATGGGGAGTGCGGGTGCCCTGAACGGAGAAACGCTTCCTATTGTTAAAGCCACAGAAATCCTCGGACCAGAAAGGGGAGAATGCATTGCGGTCAACTTCATTGAATGGGAGGAGATGCCATACATCGCCGCCCATTTGCGGGGCTACCCATCGGGAACAATGCCTGACCACCCCTGGCGATTATTCGTCGATGGATTCGTTTCTGTTTTTTAGTAAATTAAATGGCGGTGGTCGTACGCAGTGACGCCATTTTTGTGCGGCGGTCCTTGGTACCTGTGGGCGTCTGTCCTCTTCTCGGTGTTCCGTCGAACCGTCGCGTTCGTTCAGTGTTAACGTTCGGAGAATGTAGCTCGCGTGTTTGAATTCCTTTCCGTTCTAGTTGTTACAGCGGTGCATGCATATTAGGAGAAATAATTTCGCAGCCAGCGGTCGAAAACTACGATTTGAGGCAATCACGTGTTAATTTTCGTGGCTTTTGTTTTGCTCTGGATTCCCCGATATTCTGAATAGGAAACACGCCCATGACCCTACAGTGTGAGGCTCGCAGCGAGAATGCTGTCGCGTTGCATGAAACGTCCGGGCTTTCAACGAATTCCATTTAATGCAAATGGGAATTCAGCTCATCGCCCACCCGGGATTTTGCGGTCCGGAGTTATTTTATTCGACTTGTGAATATCGTACCTAGTGAAGTTCCGGAACATTTTTCATCAAGTCCTGTCTTTTTCCCATGAATAAATAAATTTTATGTCCCTCTCCGAAGTACCTTTTTTATTTTGAAAAACAAGCCAAATGGACGGAATGAGGAATCATGAAAGTGGAACGCTTAAAATTTTTGTCATATATGTCAAGAATAATTGATGAGGTAAATTATTAAATGGATTAATCGCTGCATCTTTGATCATTGGCCCTTTGTAGCGGCTGCTTGATGTATTATTGTGTTAAGTTTATTTGGTCGGTTAGGATAAAATTAAACCGGCCCTAAAGCTAAGTTTATGAATGTCCGGTTATGTTAAACTGGTGGTTGACGCTGATTTAGTAATGGTTATGTTACGGACTCTTCGGGAAGCATGGATGGTTGGTCAGTTGGCTCGAGCACTCATGACAGAAAAGTATGTACACACATGTTCTCCGAAAGCAAGCGTAAGTATTAATCTGAGATCTGGTCAACTCCTGTTCCACTGGCGTGAATCTTTAAAAAAAAAAAATTATAACTTAAAATTGTTATCTGAGTATACTCTTAGTACTCGTCGTTCTAGCTAATCTAGGAGGGCATTGAGGTGAAATAATGACGGTGTATTTAGTGTTCTTTATTTTCAATTGTGCTTTGTAATTCCATAGCATATCGAGTCGACTGTAGTATCTATGTAGGTAGCTCAAAGACTGGGTTCTAATCCTTCTCAGGGCATTGATGTTGCGTACGTTTTAAGATCAATATTATAGGTTAGATAGAGGGATATAACCCTATCCGTTGGAGCACCTCTATCCCAAGACTAGTTATATGTAAACTCCATAGCAAATTTCATGGTGCATGATTGCTGCATTACCGTTGCTGAGCTTCGACGCTTTGTATAACTTAATTATGCAATAATATCCCTGTGCAGCTGCGGCGCTATCATTGTGACCCATAGTGAATTATGGAAATTTACCTTTGGGATAAAAATCGATCGAAATATCGTTCTCTCCCCATGACTCTGATATTAAAATTTGCTTTATGCTTCCGTGAAAATTTCCGGATGCTCCGGCGTGTGTATTTCGGAATTCAGGAAATATGCAGATTCAAATTAAAAGAGCGAGAGACAGGTTACATCGGCTCCCCTTTCATCCTCCCCTGGTGCGAAGGCTGGAAAGGCGGGTGGGTGTCTGTGGTCTGCGGGGAAGGTCGGTCGGTATACATACTGTCCCCGTATCCCTACTGGCTTCCCACCGCCGCCCCCTCACCTCAATCCAACCGCTACTAGACGCCGCTGTCCTTTGATCCCCGACGGTTGTAAATCTTCACGTTGCCGAGAATGAAATGAACAACATGCTTTAATTAAGTGAGGAATCTCGCGTGGCTCTCATTATCATATTACGGCGTAAAACATTCACGCGATGGAAAAAAATGAGAGAGCATCGAGAATTTAATTTAGCGGGAGGAAGATAAGGGCCGGGGGGGTATATATACCTATATTAATGCAGGCCTACCTGCATTACCTCTCCCATACCCTTCGCCTTTCTGCTCTCCGCCTTATTCATCCCTTTCCACCCCTTCTCTCTCTCCCCCGCCACGCCCGCGGTTACCTATCCCATCCGAGCGGAAGAATAAAACAAGGCCAAGGGACGCGCGTATTCATTTTAGTGGGACTAAGATGAGGGAAACCGGTGCTCTCTTCCGAATCAGCTTTCAACATATCCCAGCTGTTACCACACACACACACGCCGAATGCGGCATTCGTGATGCTAAATACGAAGCTCACTGCGCGCGTCGGAGTGTTGCGTGTGTATTTCTGTGTGGGAGGAGGATTTGAGGGTTAGGAGGGGGAGTGATGTAGTGGAGGGGGTTGAGGGAATCTTTTTTTTGTCGAATCTCTCTTTCTCGCCATATCCTCCAGAATGCACGAAAGAGAGAGGGAGGGGTACACGATGAGGAGGAGGGAGAGTAGCTCAAACTCTCTCTCTCTCATAGTCGCCTCCCCTCTCTTTCTCTCCTCCCCCGCCTCTCCCTCCACTCCTCTCCTTCCCCTTCGTCTCCTCCCGCCAGACGGTAGAGTACGTGCTGAGAGAGAGGGAGTGAGTGAGGGCGAGAGAGAGAGTGAGGGAGGAGGAGGTGAGGTTTTCTTCGGGTCCCTTTAGGCCGATGTGGTGGCAGCACCGTCGCCAGTCGCAGCTGGGCCACCGTCTGGTCGGCAAGGCGCTGCCGCTGTTGCTCCCTGCGTCTACCTCGTCTTTCTTTCTCCCTCGAAAACGTTTTCTTCTGGACTCTCTCGCGAGAAATTTACGTGCACAAGAAGTATTTGAATACATATACGCCTATACATATATGTGTATATAGATTGGGAGGAGTGGGGGAAAGGGAGTGTTACGTTCGGTTCCGTTTCCCCGCGGGTGTGCTTGGTGTGTTGACTGCAGTGTGACGGTTCTGCTGTCTTCTCCGCCGGATGAAAGGCGCGCTCTTCTCCTTCCTCCGGTATTTTTCTTCCGGGAGTGTCGCCGTCGACCGTGTGAGTGTTCCTTGGTGAATTACGGGAGGGTCGCCCGGCATTGCTGTCTTCCTCCTCCTCCTCCCCCCTTCCCCCCCATCTCACCCAGTTGGCGCGAGTGCGGTGTTGATCATCAGTGCCTCACTTCACTCATAGTCCGTCACAGACTTTCCCTCCGTCATTCTGTCGGCCTCTTAACCCTTCCCTCACCATCCACTCCCGGTGCAACCTTGCTCTCTCCCTGCCGATCACATCGCAGCCCTCACCGGTTTACGTCGAAATATATACATCATGTACGTAACGTGTGCGTGATAAGTGCTACGCTATTCGCGCAATCCCTGCATATTGTTTGCGTAACGTATGTGTATGCGCATATTAAAAGGTATAATATCCTCTCTCGCTATTCCTCTCGCTCTCGTGTGTGTCACGTGACTCCCATCCCTCCCTTTCTCTCTCTCTCACTCTCCCGCTCATCCCATCGATCCTTCCGACTTCCTCCGCAAGACACTCACTCTCTTTCTATCTCTCTCTTTTTCGCACTCGCACACTTTTACGCATCCTCCCTCCCTCCTTCAGTCTCCTCCCCTCATTAGGCTTCTTCAATCGCCAGACGGACGGACGGACGCACGCTACGTACGCACGCGCGCAGTGTTCCGGGATGGAGGGGGATCAGCGGCGCGGTGCATCGTCGTGTGTGCGTGAGTGCGCGCGCGTAATGATTTGAATGAGAGAGGAGTCGGCGGGGAAGGAGATAGAGAGAGAGGGGGAGGAAGGGAGAGAGGTGCCTACCGGCAGCGGAGTGGCGTGTGGCGGAGAGTGCGGCACCCACACACGCAACACACATACATACACCCCCTCGTATCCGACGTCGATTCCGACGTTCACCGAAATGTTTTTTTCCTCCCCCACCTGACTCCCCCACTCCTTCCTCCCTTTATCCCACAGCCTCCCCACACCCATCCACCCTCCCTCTCACTCTCTCCCTCCGTGCCTCTCGCCCGACGCCTTCCGCCCCTCCCACCCCACCCCCAGTGCCATTTCTGTGCAACTGTTGCTCATGTCATTTTTCTCGGCCCGATCCGAGAGCATTCCGTGCACGATTACGGCTCCGAAGCCGACCGAATGACCTCTCTCTGTCTCTCTCCGGCTCCTATTCGAGAGGAAGACTGCATTCTGCCCTCATGCCCAACGAAGGCATTTCTGCTACGTTAAGAGTGCACCGATCGGATCACGGAATCCTCCAATAAGGGCAATTTAACTCTCTTACACCCCTATGCTTTGCTCGCGACGGTCATCTCGTAATTTCCTCACATCTCTCTCCTGATTCTCTGTAACCTCCTCTCGACCCCGTTCCTTCCAGCCTCCCCACCTCGGCGACCTCTTCACCCCTGTCCTCGACGTCGCTTCTTCATCAGGGCTCCGTGGAGGAGCACCGAAATTCAAACACAGACTGAAGGGTGGAAGGAGCGTGTGTGTTTTTTTTCCGTGGTGTCGGTAGTGGAAGGCGGGTCTCCTACCTCGATCTCCCTCCCGCGAGACCGAACCCTTTTGGTTTGCCTCGCCTCCCCCATCCCTCCCCCCGCTACACCCTCGCAGGCTTCCCTCTCCCCCAGGCCACCCTGTCCCCCTCTCCCAGCCACTCATAACCTCGCCACAGTCCTCACAAGAAGGGAAGTTGGTTATTTCTGCCTTCGCCCGCCCCATCCCGCGCTCTCTCCTCCTCCCTCTCAATAAGTCTCTTCTCCCCCCCCCCCCCTCTCTTGACGAAGTGTCACGTGATTCACTGTGATGAGCCCGCGCGAGATAGAGGAGTCGTCAGCGGCAGCAACGGCATCGTCGGTGGGATCGGCCAGCCATCTGCCATCGGGGCCCTCTCGACGCCGCCGACTCGTCTTCCGGTTGTCTATGTCGGGTATGTTGACTCCGCCCTTGCTTGTGGGGACGTGTGCGAGGATACGGAAGCGTGTTTTCCCCCATTCACCGTTTTCAATGCTCGCCACCTCTATTTTTCTCTGTTCCTCTCCACGGTATTTTTCTGTCTCTGTCACTGCTTTCACTCGCGGCACTCCTGTAGTGTTTGGTCGAATTTCGCTCGGGCGCTGTCAATTTCTTTTTCGGGTGTCGTTTTTTTCGTTTCACTTTTGTTTTTCTCTCGCCGGTGCTTGTTTCTCTACCATGCTCCGCCCTCGATTCGGGTCGCTGTCTTTCGGCTGCCCGTTTGTAAAATGTCTCTTTAGACTGCACGCCGTCCTCTGCTTGATGTTTGCCTCGCGGGTGTTCCCACGTCTGGTGAGCGTTGAGAACTCAGAAGGGAGTGGCTGTGATCGCTCCTAGGCCTTGCGTCAATGGCAAACGGTTGCGGACCGCTGACACGTATAGCTTTGTCAGATTCTGTGCTTTGTGCCGTGGGAGAGTGGGACGAAAGATTCCAAGACCCCATCAGGGCACGTTGTTGTCGTTGTGCGTTTTGGCCGGTAATAACGTATTGGCGTCAAGCATTTAGTTCGCGATATGCCGAGTTGTTTTCTCAGTCACTCGTAGGTTCATACTGAAAAGTGACTTATGAACTGGCATTGCGCATCAGCTTCCGCTTCATCTTGCTGTCTCCACTAGTATCCAGTTATGCCCTCGGATGGCTGTTGTAATAAAATGCATTATTTGTCTGTTGTCTGTAGTGTCCTTTTTAATGGGATTCTGTATGCATTTGAGTGAAAGTTCCGAGAAGTGTTTCAGCCTTGGTGAAAACGTGTTGTGAGTTCACTGCCCTTGCCATTACTAGCAATCGCCAGGCCATTTCTAGTGGGGGGAGATTTACTTCGCCATGCTGCGCACAACTCGTTTAATGCGATGTTAATGATGGTCTCAAGGAAACGGCATAGATAGTGGGCATTTTATTGTCATTCTCTTTTAAATCTTCTTTCGTTTGAAGATAGGTTCTATATGTATGGCAGGTGAAAAACTCGACAGTATTTTAATTAAAAATTTGACAAGACACATCCCTCTAATTAGCTATGTCTCAGGTTATGAATGGTATATTCTCGGGTACATACTTGGTACAAACATTTGGTATCGCATACCAAATGTACTATGTGTATTATAGCATCCAAAGGTTACAGTTGTTATTTGTTATAAGTATTATTTTTCCGTATTAATACAGTGCAGTTATATTGTAAATTTTGTTTTATTTTGAAAGATTCCCCAGAGTAACATCTCGTTGTACATGAAACGCTTATGCTTAAGATATAAACTACTGAATCCATAGTGTAGTTGCTCGAAACGTAAAACTGAACAGAGGTTTTTGGACGGGGATACTAGATAATGTACTGACGTGAAGTAGTTTAAGTTCCTGCCACAACGTGATGATGACACTATTGGCCTGGTGACAGCTAATGTGTATCACTCTAGAAAGAATTTTGGCATCTTGGAAGCAAAACAACCAGCGATACTAGTCATAGACGAAGCAAGAAGGAAAAAGTGAGTATAATAGCCCAGGCGAAGAAGTTGTTCTCTCAGAAGAGGAATCTACTTAGAGCTGCAAATAAAAGCGTGGAAATAGGGAAAGTCTTCATTAGTACGTGCATCTGGAAGTGGAACATGCTCCTTTATGGCAGAAGCATGGACGATAACAACAGCAGAAAAGTCGAAACTGCTAGCATTCGAAATGTAGTGTTACGGAAGAATTATCCAGATAGAAGATCGACAGAACGAGTACCAAAGTAGGTTAGAACTGTGAGAAGGGTTAATGAAAAGAGATGCCTGCTGAAAACTTTAAAAAGAAGACAGAATGACCTATGTACATAGTAATACAAATAATCATTAATTTAGACGAGATGGTCTGAAGAAGACGGTATTTTGGGAAAAGTGGATGGGAAGATTGTCAGAAAAAGAACTCGCATGAGAAAGATGCAGTAAATAGTGAAGGATGTGAAAGAGAAGAACTATTAATAGTTGTGTGAAAAAGTCTGCCTATACATAGAAGAATCCAGTGAAGAGCGCCGTCAAACCAATCGTAAGCTGATCAGTAGGTGGTGATAAATAAATGAGATATTCAACGGAAGCATCATTATGATTCGTAAATTGAAATGCCCCCCCAAGCTGTAGCAACCTTTTTGGGTTCCATTTATTTAATATTTAAAAAAGTAATATTTTTGCGAAATACTGCTTTGCTACTCGGGAAAGTCATTTTTTACGCCTTGATAAATGTGTTTACATCAAATCAACGGAAACTTTGAGTAGGTAATTTGAAAAATCAAGGTCAGCAAGTAAAAAAGATAATAATTTAAGAGCATTTCAGTCGTATTAAATAATATCTTCGGCAATTTAATAAAATTATGTGCGGTGGAGGGTAGTTTTAACTGTTACCCATAATCATAACAGAAATAATGAGTCTATAATTGACCTTAGGCCTTTTGTACTCAAGTCTTTAGTTTCCAATTGGTCTTATTCATTGAAACATGGGGAAAATGAGGGTTTGTGACCGTTCCCATCGCTGGGTATGGATTACTCTATACAGCTGTTGGTTTCCTGTGAATGTTTACCTCTTACCATTTTTTTCAATGATTATGATAGGCATTAATAATTATTAGGAGAGCGACTCAGATCATTTGCTTTGGTCGTTTGTTTCACTGAAGATTCGTGACCGACGAGGTACATGTAGAGTTCACAGTGAATGGAATACTGATGGAGAGAAACGCGTCATTGATATTAGTTTATTCTGAACGAGAGGTGCCTAGTGTTCGACAATTTATAGTCCAACTATTGGACCGGAGTACTGGGCTGGAGGTGGTTTCCATACAACATTCAATTAGTGACCAGCATTCCTCTGAAACACTTCTGACATTCCGGGATTCGATCCCGGTCCTTATGGATGGGTGGCCAGTACTCTAATCGGATCACTCAGAGTATAGTACATGCACCCTTTCAAGCATGAATGATGGAAGTGATGACGTCCTTTTCATTCGTCTGATCATCATGGCTTCACTCGTCAGTACAAAAATATTTTCATCGATTACGTTATTTCTAACTAGTCCCAGGCGGCCTTAATGTCAGACGTGAGATAAATTAATTGATACCATGATCGCGTGAGAGTCTCCTTTGTATATTTTCCAAGCTGAGAACTCTCGTTTCCTTTTCATATTTAATTGATTTTACTTTATGATTGTACGTAAGTATGCAATTTCCCTAATTGCCGGCAAGTAAAATAAATGACTCGCGCTAAAGGTCAGGTTTTTTGTCACGAGCCACTCAATTCTTTGACGCGCAGTGATCGAGGAAGCTAACGTCACATTTGAGGTATCTCAGTCATTTATCGCGAGATATGAGTATCGGTACGGGGGAGATTCCTACGAAATCCGGTCCTCTCTAAACGATCTCTTTCTCCCCCTCTCCCTTGCTGAATATGTTCATTATTTACAGGCGTTATGAACTTTCCCAAGCCGTCTCGAGAGGCAGCGTGTGCGTTTGACGAACGCGCGTAATGTATGCGTGAGGCAGGAGCGTTTCAATCATTGTCATCGCCTGATGGGTGGCCTTTGCGGACGATCAAACCCACACTAGAAATTATTGTTTTGCCAATAAAATCGTCTGCCTTGTCCTTCATGACGCGAATTTTCCCCCAGAAATGAATCCGCGTGATTTACCGTACCTCTTCCTGCCAGGCTGCCACACGCCTGGCTGTCTCCCGTTATTTTTTAAAAATATTTTTTTCATATCTCCCTTCAACTTTTTTGCGGCGTTTCGGAGCGGATTCGTTCCATCCATCTCTCCCCCGTCATTAACTTTTTAGACAATTTTAATGTTTCCCGGAGCCGGAGAGTGGTTAGGGTGGGAGGGGTCCGTCGCTACCGGGAGCACTCTCTCTCTCTCTCCCTCTCTCTCTCATTGGCACTCAGGACGCATCGCGCCACCCCATTCCCACCCCGCTTCTCCATCTCCATGACATCCGCCTCGTCCGCCCTTCCTACCTCTTTCCCTCCTTCCCTCGTCCTCCACTCAAGCCGCCTGCAAGCTGCGCCACTCCCTTCCTATCCTCCCTCTCCCTCACCACCCTCCTCTCATTCCTCCCCTCTTCAACCATCTCTCCTCCCCTACCACATCGTGTATGCACATCGCCTTGGTCTTCGCGCTCGTTCGTTTTCTGGCTGTGTTTATGTCGTCCTGTTGTTTCGCGTGGTCGTGGCCTCGGATGGCTTCGTTAGAATCGTCCTCGGACATGGCAAGCCTGCGAACGGAATTGCTGGTGAATATTTTCCGAATGATTGTTCACTTCGTTGCGTGCCTGTGTTTTTCTCGGGTAGGTTTTATTTTTAAATGTCAGTTGCCATGCCAATATCGCACGTTGTTTTAAAAATTCCCTTGTTGATCCGAGAAGGAGTCTTGTTTTGTTGAGCTGTTTTTTTTTGTGTATCGAAGGCTTCGTCAGGGAAAAATTCATTTCCGTTGAGCTATTTTCACGGAACACTCGGCCCTCTTCTCTGGCAGTAAAATGTTGGTTGAATTTCTGGAGAATCAGCTGAATGAAAAAAGAACTAGTCTCTCTCACCTTCTCACACCTTGCTATGTGAAGTAATACGTCTCAGATCCATGAACTGACTTCCGCCGCGATAAGTCTTTAGAAAACCTCACGGTTCCCGAAATGTAGCCGTATTTCACTTTGAGAAGAAATGCCTTCGAGTTGAGAGCTCTTTGGAATATCCTCACTGCTTGAAACGGCGCTTACTTCAGTGTAACTCCGGAGGACTTTCGCCTTTTTTCCCCTTCTCATTTCCTCCTATTCACTTCATTTACTCTCGGGCGGCCATTTTCGCTCCCCCCCAAAATTCCCTCTCACTCGTCCCTTTTTTCCGCATATTCCTCTTGCTCCATTCCTGTGTCCCTGTCGTCTCTCTCCCTCCTTCCGTTCTCTTTCCTGTCGCTTGGTTCACGCTTTGTTTACTCACGGAGGTTACGTTGTGGCGTGCTGTGTATGGTCTTGCTTTTATCACTCGCAGAATTCTCTTACTTCCCCTCGCATCGTTGATATCCTCCCCTATCTTCCCCTCCGACGTGAAATATGCTCTCGCAGTCAAGTTTATCTGCTTGTTTTCAGTTTTATCTAAAGGGCATTATCTTTTTTATCATCCTCGCTATCATCTGTTATTGATATTGCTACGAATAAAGATGTTTTTAAACTACACAAAAGAACTACACAAGTAATAGTAATGTCTCAATCCATCTTTTTTTTAAAGTACATGTTTCTAAGGGATTGTTGTTTTATGATAGTAATGTTGAATAACGCAGCTTTCATTGCTTAAGTTGCGAATACAGGAAGCCGTTTGCATGCATGCTGTTCGATTTTTTGGGTCACATACTTTCAGATTCACTCTGCCATCGCTGGCATAATCCACTGTGATTGCACTGGCTGTGAAAATATATTCTTATATGGTTATCTTACGTGTACGGCTCTATGAGAGGAAGGGTAGATTAGAACTGGCACGTTTAGGCTAGATATGAACCTCTGCAATTATTCACTAAATTTTGTTACTTTATTAATATTTATTTCCATTGTAGCAGGTGTTCATACGTTGGCTCCACCATGCTCTTGGTCCATTACGTTATGGTTTGCGATGTCCTAAATATTTTTAGGGCTTCATGATAGAAATACGCTCATTCATGATAGAAGGACACGCTGCAGTGTTAGTCTCTGCTTTCTCGCGTCTTTAATTATTACACCTTTTGTAGATGTATCGCTCTTGCGTATGTAGTAGTTGACCTCCTTTTGTCTCATACGACCCCGTCAACCGGCAATTAGCAGTAAATTGCGCCCCATCATTATTTGCGTCTGGGAACGATCTCTGCTCACCCCTTGACCTGCCAACTCCGCTCCGTTAGCGGCAATGCGGACACGGGTTTGCCGAATGAACTAATTGACTCAGGCTCTGTTTGCTTCACACTAACCCTTTCATCCATCCCAAATGAGATCAATGATACCTACTTTCCTGGTGACATCCTCTTTCTTTTGCATTTTTCCAACCATTCGTCTCTGCGATCTCTCCTCCCCTGGACGGACATCTCCCTCCCTTTTCTCTCTGACTTCCTTTCCGCACCATGAATTTTCCTCTTAGTGCGTTCCTTTCCTTTTCCCTGTTCTTTATTTTCATCCTCTTCCCATTCATCCTTCCTTCGGCTCAACCCCTATTTATCTCGTGTCCCTTCTCTTCCTTACTTTTCCTCCTCGCCCTCGCTCCTCGTTCCTTCTTCCAGTCCCCGAGTCAATCCGGCCCCTTTTCCCTTCCTCTCTCTCTTTCTCTCTCTCTCTCTCTCTCTCTCTCTCTCTCTCTCTGTCTTTCTCTCCCTTCTTGGTGCATATCAGCTGATCTCTCTCCTTGTGGATTCGACCGCCAGAGTGGCCGGATGTGACGTGTGCGAAGCGACGCCGTGGGTTGTCTCGGATAAGAAGAGGATGCCTTCATGATGACGCCCGTGGTCTCCTTCAAATCGTCTCCCTCAACTGGCTCTAATTATGTTGGAACGAAATATTTTTTTTAAATTCTGAATGCGTCCCTCATACTCAGGGACGTGTCTCTCATTCTCTCTCTGTAGTTTCATTATTCGCGCCCGTGGAGTTGCGGATTATGGCGAGCGTGAATGAACTATATTATCAAGCTGACTGCCAGTCTCTTTGTCTGAGGAAAATGTATTTAGGTTGTAGGTGCAGTATGGCGCTGTGTAAATAATCTAGAAGGTAGTATAGAAGTTATAGGAATGAAAAAATCTATTTTTTTTAAGGCCTTACGATTTGTTAGTTTTTTCGTACGGTCGCTCGTCGAAATGCAGTCTTGTCTGTGAATCGTCAGTAAATTATTTCAAACATTGAAACGGGGTCACCGTCTAGCCGAGTGTTGAGGTTTGGGGGACAATGGGAAATGTAGCCTTTTTCATTTATTTTATGGGATTAGATGTGCCGTATGTAATGCTATTTAGATGTTCTATCTGTGTCAGTATCCCCACTGTTAGCTCACCCTAAAGCGTTGATGTAAAAGTAGATATATTATAGATGGTGGTACTCTTTCGTATGATGACGGATGTTGTGGAGCATTTTATTTTATGAAACTAGCCGATGAATATCCTCGTATTGATGGATGTGGCTAGAAAGACTCTCTTAGATCTTTTTTGTGTCACTATGTGCTACCGAGATATTTAAGCCTAGACTTTCGCAAAATGGTACAAATCTAAACAATAACTTTTGTCAAAAATAAAAAGACGTAGTAGCAATGGCATCATGGTGTAAGGATCATAGTGTAAGGACAAAAGGTGTACTTGCGGTGCTTTATGGAGAGCATTCGAGATCCGTACCTACTCTGTCCGTTAGTTCCCTTGGCGCCATTTGTACGAGCAGGTTAATACTAACGCCGGGTTTCTCTTCACCCTTCCTCAGTACTTTGCGATTCCATCCTCATTCTTTTCCTTCCAAAACGAAGCGCTGATATGTGCGGGTACAGGTTCCAAAACACATGAGCTGTGAAGGAAAATTGTTTGATTGTATTAGAATTAGGTATTATAGGTGCTTCAACTGTTTTGGTTATATTCCGTGTTACGTTCCTTATCCCTAAGCGTAAAGCAAATGCAATTCCCATGCCCAAGGCGGGATTGGAGCCCGTGAGTTTTATGCTTAGATTGTAGACACCAAGGGAACATTCGCATGAACGCAGATTAACGGAAACAACGAGACTACAACTGCTCATAGTAGAGAAGGATTTTTTATTCATTTTCATAATGGTGCTTGCTTAACGCCTTGTGAAAGTAGTTTAATATTGATAGTTGTGAACTAAAGTATTCTCAGAATATTTTTGCCACTACGGCGTATACTGTGTTTGATGAATCTAATTTTTGAGTTCCACATTATGTCCATTATTTTTGTTTTCGTTTTTATTTGCAGTTCCTAAAAAGATGGTAGCTAAGAGGGATGTGTATTTGAGTGTGAGTCGTGTGATTATTCTCTGTGCATCGTATGCACAGAGTCTGCGGTAAAGCAGCTACTAGAGTGACGAAGTGTGAAAAGGTTTTTGTGGGCGGTAGTGGATATAGAGCTTTTAGGGTCTTCATTTTTCACTCGGGTTTACGGATTTGCCTATCCTTCTGATATTCTCAAACGATGGAAAATTCTAAATGAATGCGTAAAAATAGATCATGCAGACATGACGTGTGTGGCGTTGGCATCACGATGGGATAATTCACCCATTTCCCTTTCATATTTTTTTCACTGGCCATTAGTTGTAAGTTGATTGCCCGAGCTTCCATCAGAATGAATGAATGTCACATTCTGGGAAATGGAAGCGTTATTCTCTCCACTCCCACACACGCTTACTAGCTAGAGAGGGATTAGATTAGTTTTATGTAGGTGACTAGGTCTATAGGTGCCTATTCTGGTTCTTAGCTTGTGGTGAATGCTTTTAGCGTCGTTTAGATCGCATCTTATTCTGTGGCCTATAAGCTGTGTGTTGGTAAAATACTACATAATTATTGGAGGATGGATTTCGAGCGCCGGATGACCTATAATATTTTATCTGGAAGCTCAATCCAGATGGCGTTAGTTTAAGAGATGTGACGATGTCCGTTGGTAAGTGCATATTTGGGAGTAGAGTAAACGTTTTGGAAACGGAAGGGGTTGAAAGGACTGATGAGAACGCTTGACAGTTCATGAAAATGGTCGGAAATCCGCTTTTAAGTAGTTCTCGGAGGAGTTCACAGCTGTAGACGCAGCGGAAATCTTTTTTTGCGGAAATTGGCGAAATTCGCTTATCTTATCAGTGGTCAGAGCGCTTTCTCTCGCTGAGCCCCGTTGTGCTCGTCGTTGTAGTCAGATATTATTTGAGGATCGGAGGAATTCTATGTCCGTCCGTTAGGAACCTTTTCCCGGCCATTATATTTATTACTTGTTTTTTATTCATATTTAATATATCGAGTCGTGGTATTTGAAATGGGCAGCGGAGTTTGTTTCAAATTTAAAGAAAAGTCAAAAGAAATAAAGCAGGTTAATATCCTCGTGGAGATGAATATAACCACAAATTATTTACTAAGTCCTTGCCCATTTACTTGAACGTTATGACGTTCGTCGTGAAAGCTGTATACCATTACAGGTTATTCTAGGAGTTTTTTTTGTCGTATTAGATTATCGTGCGGGCGAATAATATTCAGTTTGATACGCAAAGAACAAACATGTACGGGGTATGGTTAGGAAAATTAAATTGGTGGAAGAAGCTCTAACAGGGTAGAATAAGTTAAACTTGTACGCATAAAAGGCGTAATAGGATGCTCAAGACTGATGAAAAGAACGATGTTGATAAACGGGGAAGAAGAATCTCATGCGTCATGAGGAGGAAAGAACATTTGAGAGGTAATGTTACGCAGGAGAGTATCTCCCATTAAAATACTGTGGATGATCTCTATTGTATATTTTTGGAGTTATCCGTTTTCAAATCATATTTGGTCGTTTACTTATCGAAACGATGATATAAGAGGAAAACAATGGTTGTCCGTGAACGTTTGCCATCTTGGAATGGGACCACATGTGTGTGCCCACTGCTAGGATGGCGTTATGGGAAAATTAATAATCAAATGCCATGGAAAAATTCTCAATTGACTGCAACCTTATACAGACCAATTTTATTTTGTCAAATATTGTAAATCTGGTTATTTTATTTGAGAATGATCAAAAATGTTTACGATATTATTTTTGGGGAATATCCAGCGTTCCCTGATACCTGGTGGTTATCTTTCTTAGGAAAATTATTTTTAGATACAAAGGGACTTGCATGTTCTTCAAATACCATTCCGCTTCAAAGTGCCCCAAATATGCCGTCGAAAACCTCCATAAATCACGTAATGAGCCGCGTAAACATTATAGAAGAGTTAGTATTCACTGTTTACCATCGCACGTGATACCTCATCAGAGCTTGTTATATTTTACTTTCGGTGGTGAAATATAGATAAATATTGATAGAATAGAGATAAAAATCTTCAGAAAATTCTCCATAAGTTCAATAATGCGTGTGGGTGTGGATGAAGATATCACTTGCTAAGTCGATCTGTTTTCTGAGGCTTTATTTGAGTCAGCAGCATTTGGTTATAGTTTTGTCACTTGGGAATAATTTTTTGGCATCTCTTTCTCGGTTAAAGTATATTCCCCCATTTTTTTGTATTGGTAACCTGATGTTGGTTCAAAGTCCTATCGGATCCAAATTGGGGAAACCAGTTCTATTTCGGACTTCTCTTGCTTTCCTTTCGTCTTCGAAAACCTCGCTGGGTTTTGAAAGCCATTCTAAAGTAGTGATGCCACATTATAAACTTGAAGAGTTTCCAAATTTTAGCGGCTCAAAAACAGCTCTCTTACTTTTACGCGTCTCGCCTGAAACGTGATTTCACGCGTTGAGGTTAATTGGACTTCTGCTGAGGTCGTAAATTATTATTTCTGTGTCAACCGTTTTCAGATGTTCCCAGTGAATAAACGTAAAAGAACGTTATGGTACAGAGAAAAAGTAAAATTTAAGGTGTATATAGCAAATACTGGGAATATTATCCTCCATTGGACAGATTGAGGAAATTCATGGTCTGGTTAGTTGCTGTTTTCCTTTCTCATCGATACCAAACTATGTTCGTAGAATTTGACACCAAAAGGTATTTGTTAGTATTTTGTGTAAATTATCTCCCGTTTATCTTCCCTTGACCATTTCATATTTCCTCAACGCTTAATTGCTAGATAATGACTCACTTCTGAATGAATAATTTTGGTATCATCACCACCAGTCAGCAATTCTTAGATTGGTTTGACGCAGCTCTCTTCTCGATTCTTTTATCAGCTGACCTCTTCATATTCATGTAATTCTTCTCTTTCACATCCTTCACTGCATGCTCTGTTTTTGTACGTCTGTAATCTATATTACATAAATCCCTTTAGTTTTTATATCGGACGCCCACTTACGCATAGGTAATACTAATGCCACAAGAATTTTTATGTATTCAAATTACTTAAACTTTGGGCGAAAAAGTTCCAACACTGCAGTTTCCACGTAGACGTTTATTAGGAAATTGTAGTTTTGGAACCTTTACTTCTAGTTAGTGGCGCACCCAGAAATTTTTATTGGTAATGGTATGGTTACACTTTGCAAAAGATCGGGCTGATCTTTTGCAAAGTGTAATCAAAATACTATTTTAATCAGTATATTTTGAATTTTATGTAAGGCCATATTTTCTTATATGTAAGAAGTATTCAACAAATGTGGCCATCTTTGGTCTTGTCATACTCGAGTAAAATGAGATAACGAGTTTTTCCTATTATTCCAATTGCTGCTACCATGTGATTTTGACTTGTGTATTAAAGATTTTGGGTTTTGTAGAGAGCTAGGGGAGGGGAGGGGGCAGGGCCTATTTGACCCCCCCGCCCGCGTGGGTGCGCCCCTGCATCTAATATAATTAACTTCCACAAAGTTTTTTCCTGAGACTTTGTCGTAATTGAACACTGATTTCTTACTTGTGGTATTAAGGCTTTGAGAATCATGGAAAATGTAGGAATGTTGATTTTCAATTAAATGTTGTAAAAACGCACAGGTTTTTTTGACCTTATTCAAAAGATGATGCAATAATGGCACATATATTCCAAAACTTGAAGCTGCTCAGTTTATTTTCTTGATATAAATATGATGAAACAAGCAAGTTCGCTGCCAGTAATTGGATATTATCATGTCATCCCTCCCATTTTAACATTGGCACTTGTCCATTGAAAGAGCGAATGTTCTAAAAAAAAGCGGTCAGACCACTAGTGTTCACCATTATTTCAGAAGCAGTGGCATTAGCACATGCTCCATTAGAGTTAAGAAGGTGAAACAGAAAATATCCAAAGTAGTTTATGGGCAGGTAAACAAGGATGTAGAACCTTGATGTTGATGTACGTACCTTGATGTGTACAAGATGTAACTTCCTTTGTTTTATAATTACTTCCTTTGTTGCAGAATAACTTCCTTGGTTTTACTCACTACTAGTAGTGAGTAAAACAAAGGCATATTGAACCTATAATCTTGGAGGAAATAAAAAGGGAAGCGAGTGCTGTAAATTTCAATAGGACTCAGTAGCGAGAAAGTGGGTGCAGGAAAAGCTGAGGGTGGCTGTACAAATACAAGGCGAATGTTACTAATGTGTTGATAAGGATGATAAAAGGTCGTGGAGACGAAGGGACAGGAATTATGAGACGATTGTTGTACCTATTTAAATGAGGAGCTGGTTTTCGTTGAATTTATTCTTTCAGGGCTTGTCAAACCTTACCATCCAAATCCATACCATAAGCCTGTCTCAAATCGGTATGCATGTGTTACTCGGACATCGAATAGTGCATGGTGTACCGTATTGATTTATCCTTTGGCCTGATTCTCCATGGATAAAATTTATATCTGCCGTCCAGATCAGTGTTTATACTGGAAGATCTTCTCGCGCAGATGGTAGTTCGTGAGTGGAATGTGAGGGTGACCGTGAGGAATTCTAAGGGTGACCGTTTGGATTTGCAACTCTCCTCCATGTGAAATGACAGTATCAGTCAGCAATCAAAATTGGAGCCATTAGAAATAATTATCTCCGGTAGGATTTGAATATCGACTCGTATTTCTTTCTTGCCCATCACGTGGATAATGTATTTGGATTCGGGATTCTTTGTTGTAAACATGATTTTTGCCACTAAAATGTAAATTGCTCCTAAATAGGAGTCCATATTAAATGTCGTTTTTTTTCACTGAGTGTGTCATTACTGTTCAGTTCCGTCAAATGATAGGGAAAATCTTTTTAAAGATGTCATAATGAATGATAATGTCGAATTTATGTGGTATTACGAAACGCTTTGGAATTGATTTGACGTACTTCTGTTAAATATAATCTTAAAGAGAACATTGATAGGATCTTAGTAGGCGTTTCGGTGGTATATTTGCACTTTGATTAGCCCAGGGGTTGTTATAAATTTCCTTGCATATTCATTATATTAGTGCATATTTGCATATGTATCCCACGGGCAACAGCAAAGGGGACTTTTAGATTAGTTCAACGTCATTACTTATTGAGTTCGAAAATATGCTTTTATTCCGTCTATAGAAAAGATTTTAGTTTGGCACACGTAACATGCTCTAAATTCTGGTATTTTACTTCCATCTAAGGAGTGCTGTTCACTAATTTATTGTTCCAAGCTTTTATGACCGATTCATTTGTAGCTCACTATTATTAATTCATCATTTACTGTGATAAGAATGACGCTGCGGGGAGCGATGCTCAGGCGTTTGCGTATATTTGAGTATGTGTTGTAGATAGTCGCGTTCTACATCTACATTGTGTTCCACAAAGTCGTCCTCGGAGCTAGTGGCGGGAGATGGTAGATAAACGCGGTTGGTCTGCTAGTGTCAGCAGCAGAAGTGGGGGAGAAAGGGGAATGACTGTTCGTGGACATACGTCCCGCTGTTACTCCCCGCTGTATTTTCCGGGTATGGCCAGGCGGACCGTGACTTGAAATGGATTGCCACGTGGAAAGTAATGACGTTTCTTATCTCTCTCGCCCCGCACTCTACGGATTTACGTCCCTTTCCCCTCCTGACCGCCTCCATCCTACGGCGAGTTTGCGGCTTTCCCAGTGGTGGCAAAATTTCCCGATAACACTTCCTTCCCTCCATTCAACATCTCCACTCCCACTACCCACGCGACGCGGTGTCTTTAGAGTGACAGGCACGAGAGTCCGACTTGCCTTTTCCTCGCGACCAGGCTCCCGAATTCGTAACCGTAGTTGCATCAGCGTTCGTAGATGCCAGCTGTGGCCAATGAATGTCATCGCTTCTGTCACGGAGCGTGTAGTGATAATGATACATGATACAGAGTATTAGCGAGACTGCTTAGGCATGCATATTTGGTGGAAGTGGTGACATCGAAGTGGAATTATTGATTTTTTATTCATCTTATAGTGGAGGGCTTAAGTGTCTTCTCCTCTCACACATTAAAGGCTTTACGCTGGCTCCGATCATCCATCGCAGCACCAAGTTCAAAATGCCTGACTCTGATTATTCAAAAGGAAAAAGATGAAACTCTGCGGCTTTATACTTAGAATGGTTACAATTCGTCCCGTTTTTTCAGGGACAGTTCCGTTTTATGCGAAAATGTTCTGAGTTGATTCTAAGTCGGGCGTTTTTTTTAACCATCCTTCAGGAAAAATTAGCAAATCGATCTTTCTCGTTATTCCTTCTAATTTCTGTAACAATGTTGATAGTAATAATCATTGAAGTTATAAATAATATAAATGACTAATGGCTGTTATTTTTTCCATTTGAATATAAGTTTATAGAAGTATTCAAAATTCAACGCATTCTTTCAATACTCAACACATACAATATTCAACATATAATATTTTTATAATTGTCCCGTATGTTGCTGTCCCAGTTTTTTCGTTACAATTTCAGAATGTCCCAGATTTGAGGAAATCATTATGGGAACATTCTAAGTAGTAGTGGAGACGAAAACCCCACTGGTCTATATTTTAATTTTCAGGGGAGTTTTCATCTTCATTAATACCTGATAAGTTCATGGAAAGTGTTTCAGTGCCCAAGAATATGAATGTAAGAGGACTTGCCCGTGATACTGTCTACGCACGCGATTAGTCACAACGCTCCAAAGGAACTTGGTGGTGGGCATGATAACGTTAACAAACCTATCATTATGGCTTGCGTCTTATGTATTCTTAACACCACACGCCAAACATTCCTAGATAAACACGTCGATATAGATTTTGATGTGATTTCTGGCAGCCGGGAACGGCGGCTGACGAACCGTGTTTGAACCATTTCTTATATTTGTATAGCTTTAAGAAGTGCATCTCTCTTCATGTCTGGTTGTCACTCCAAGTTGTTGAAAGAAAGTAGTCTTTCCTTAATTTGTCAATTGGTTTGATCATATATTTTATATCTTTCCGTATGGAAAATTCATTTTTACTCCTCTTCGTGTGGTACCTAATCTCATTTTATTTCTTTTTTGGTTGCTCGTTGACCACCTTCAAGCCGCAAGCATGTTATTATTTATGCTTGTGTGGTTTGAGCCGTGCGATTATTTGAACATTGCTATCGATGTGATGGAATCTAATGCATTTCAGCTACTGTATATTTTATACTTGGATGGTACGCTTTAAAATGAACGGCCATGAAAAGCATTTATTTTTTCGGGCTGAAGCAGAGTTGGGATTTAAATGGCGGAGCTCAAAAATATCTACAATCATGGTGTTAGAGAGAAGGTTAGGTTAAAATCAGTTTGGAGAAAATTCAGTTAGGGAAAGGTAAGAAGTTTAAGTGGCTTGAGTGTATGGGAGTATGCTAAGCTGTAGTATGCAATAGTTTAAATATACATATGTGATGTATTAATTTATTTACGGCATTAATCTCAAAGGCTCTGAAAATAATGAATGTTTTGTCCTGCATCAGTTGTGACGCGTGCACCGTCGCGCCTCTGCCGCATCCCTTTGAGCAGCGGTCCCTCCCTTCCCTTCCGCCCGTGCGCCACTCCCCACTCAGATGGTCGTAAGGCTAACCGCCTATCCCGCTGTCTTAGGATCCTTTCGTCCATTCAAATCGCATGTTGGCTAGTCTATCTATCGGTGTTCTAGTTTCAGTCTTCTCATCTCCCCAATTTGTGCTCGTGGAATCGGTGCGTAAAACGTTTACATGTACGACCCCTCCGAATCCGATATCCCCGTTTGTGATCCGGACAGATGTCGAGTCAGTATTAACGGGCACCATAATTTTTTTTCGAAAAAGGCGCAGGTAAGAGTTTACGCCTTATCAAATGCTTTCTGTTACCACCCGACACGTTTCGGGGCCATTTACGGCACGATGTGTGTCCCGTGTGTCGTAAGCTTTTACTGTTTTCCTAACTAAAAAAAAAACTAGGGGCCGAAAATGTTGTGAGCAGATGACGGTGGGCAGCGGATGTTGGTGCATTGTATGCCAATAAATGCTGGCAGGGACCCGAGAGGAAGGGAGTTAGTGCCAGAAAATGCTTGCCAGCAACGGTTGACGTAGTGAACGAATCTTGAGACGCAGCACCGTGCGGTATCCCTTTCCCTGCCTTACGTGATTCTTGGCCCGCATTCCTAATCGATCGAGAGTGGGGAGAGGGGAAGAGGGGGAGGGAGAAAGAGAGAGGGAGGGCAGGGAAAAAGTAGTGATTCTGTCCTTCCCTTTCTATATCTCTTAACTTCCCACGTGCGCTCAACATCTTACCAACCACTCCCCCGTTTCCCATTGCGTATTCTTTCCTCTTTTTCACGTAATCACATGGTGTGTTACTACTCCTGCAGTGCCCCTTTTTCGTCGTCGTTCTCGTTTTCATTTAAAAGGCATTGAAATCCGTAATTTAGATTCTTTAGCGGTCACTTTTGATAGAAATAGAAAACGTTACGTTAGAAATAGAAAACGAAACGTTAAATAGAAAATGTTAAACTCCGAATGCCCCGAAAATCACTGATTTGAGAGACCTTGCTCGAACTATTCCGAAAAGGAATGTAATGGGCATACGTGTATGGATGGAACTCTACATTCATATTTTATTGTCTCTGAGAGATTCCCGTCCAAGTTCGTCTATTATGCATGCAACAGTTCTACCTATTACGTAGTGAAACTAACACAATTATCATAATAAAAAATAACTTTGTAATTTTCACGAAAATATTTTGATACATCCCATTGAAACCAGTTGGGAAGTATTTAAAGATTTTTTGTGTAATATTACAAAGTCAAGTTATTTTTTATTTGGGAAAATTTCCATCAAGTGAAGGCCCAAGTTTACAATAGTCATGACGGCCTTTCACAAATCTCGCCGATAGCCTTCGTTGGTTGGTTGGTTATTCAGGGGAGGCGACCAACAGCTGAGGTCATTTGCGCCATTTAGGATAGGTGGGTAATGTTAGGAGTTTTCAGGGAACGGAGGAAGGGTGGAGAAAAACCCGCCGTCGGCATTAGCCATCTCTTAACGAAAGGCGCCAAGGAGGCCACGTCCCATCCGACGGACGGAGTACTGAACTTGAAATGCCCTCTCCTAGGCACTCAAGTGGGGACCGGTTATCCACTGAAAAATCCGCCACTCTAGCCGGGAATCGAACCCGGGCCGTCGGGATGGGAGGCCAGTACTCTAGCCACCACACCAACCCGATCCCCTTATCCTTCGTATACGTTCGAGTTAAAACCTTCCTCATACTTATCCCATATGCTAGTGGCGTATTGTAAATTATTGATAACAAGGGATAAGTAGCATCTTTACTTTTTTCATTGTATTCAGTTTGACCCCTTTTTATGAATTCCAGTTATCAGCTTAGTGGACATATTATTTCACTGATATTTTTTCCATGCGACATATTCTCTGTGGTTGTGGCGACTAAATATTAACGGGCTACTACGTTCGATATTTAATTTTGATAGATGTAGTAAGCATGTCGGGGGAAGAAAACATGGAGCAATGTTTCGAAGAATCGGATCTGAATTATTCTCTGTTACCTTATTTATGTATGCGCATAAAACATTTCACACTTCTCTCATTGAACTGTCAAGTTTTCATATCTTACAAATGCCACGATCATATTTCTTTGTTCTAGCATTATTTTTAGAACAAGTTAATGACAGGATAAAAATGTTCGTGATATCACTCTGTATGACAATGGCATGTGGAAATGGCATGGACGTGGGACAGAGATATATGAGGATTGGTAGTGCAGATAGCCCGTCAGTGCGAAAAGTGGGAGATCCTAGATTCGATTCTCGGCTCGTCCAATTTATTTTTTTCTGTTGTAACCTGGTAGTACGTTCCGATTCCACAAAAACTTGGGTTTTTTTTTCTTTTGCATATGCTACCTTTCTTTGGCCCTTAGTTTGTGTTTGCGTTCGAGATGAATGAAATCACACGCTTCTTTTGCTGGTTTACCTTGATTACACAAGATGTCGAAGACGAGAAAATTGGCTGGAGATGAAAATTCTCTAAGGAAAAAAAGTCCAAAAGCCAATTAATGGAAGAAAATAAACCCCGATATCGATATTTCGATTAATCAGGTGATCATATTCTCCTTTAATTAGTGCGCACTCTTAGCTCTGCTCTTCGCTAACTCACACTTATATTTCTAATTATCCCTGTAGATGGTCACCTGGTTGATCGAAATATTGATAGGAAGGAGATTTTATATAAGTAATTGGCATTTGGATTTTTAGTTCGTCGATAATTTAGATTACACCATGATTCTTCTCAAGTTCTAAAAATTATTTCAAATTTTCTGCGGCATTTGTCCTCCATTCCGTCATTTCACTTCCATAGGGTGCAAGCACGTAGCCAGAGGCTACGGCTACGGCTTCTGGGGCTTCATCCCCCCGAAATTTTGTCCCGGTACGTAATTTTGTTGTTCTGATTTTAACTGGGCATGATAATCCGGATTACAGTGCATAAAACCAAAGTGTTAAGTATATTGAAACGTATCACTAGTTTGGTGCATGTGTGTGTTTAATAGGGTTATCTTTTCAATCTGAAATATATGTATGTGTTGAACTTCTGATCTGGGGCCGGTCAAATTAATTGCTTCATAACAAGGTAAGCAGTGAACTTTACCAGTGAGAAAAGATAGGAATGGGCACTGTGAAAGTAAACTCCAAGCACTGAAAACTAAGGGAAGAGATTTGTAACGTGTGGGAACCGAACGGGCAAGGCTGATTTGTTTCAAGCTCCATTCCACTACACTTACCCCTCCCGCCCGAAGCAAATTTCTGGCTACATGCCTGATAGGGTGCCGTATGGTTTAAATGGAGTACATTTCTTCGTCAGATATCTTGCCGTGTGGGGTGACGGCTGTACCGTTTGCTTGCTGTCAAAGGGCGAAGGAAATTTTGGAATGAGGAGATGCGGAATCCTTAGAGGGGAGAAAACTGAAGCCGCCCGGGGCAGGAAGGGCTAAGGACTCGCAGTCGTGAGACGGACGGGGCCCGAATGTGAAAGAGTGATGGAAGAAAGAGGGTGGAAGAGGAACTCTAATTATAGACTCCCTTTTTTTAGTCTTCTCTAGGCGAGAATGGCTTCTTCCCCTACTTCCATCTATTTCACTCACACAAACGCAATCTTTCCCCTTCCCTGCCTTCCTTCCTTCCCCTTGCTCCATCTCTCCCATTTCCGTTAGAGAAGGAGATATATTCTTCCTCCCCCTTCCATGCTCCCGCTTCTCCCGGCCCCGTTCCTCCGAGGATGTGTCTCCTCTCTAAAAATAAGAAACGCTAATCCTTTGAAGTGTTGAAGTGGGCGCGAAACAATAAATACGTCTGGCTTTCAAAACAAATGAATCATTCGATGAGCGGGTAAGGGTCATTTCTTGGGGCGTGAGAGTGGAGGGGCAGCTCCACCAAACTTTACTTCCTTATATTGCGGATATGAGGTGGTCATTTCAAAGTGTTTTCTTAGCGGTTTCCTTGGTATCCTTAACTGAGCTACTTGGTATTCTCGAAAAAATGATTATGTTATCATAATTTTCGCGCCTATGACAATTAGTGAGTGGAGGGAAGTGACGTGAAGTTGATAACGCGCTGTGCAAAATCGTAAATTATGTCATGACATGAGAACTCGTCATGACGTCGCGTTGATTTAGATAAGGAAAAAGATCTTGCTCTGCGTCACTCTTTCTGTTTCATTCTCGACGGAATTGAGCTGTATCCTGAAGAATGAGGACTTTTCTATTGGGCACATGGTTTTGCAATAAAGTTCGTGAAAGAGGTGCCTTTTTATTTGAGTGAAGTTTCTTGTTGAAACTTAGAAGATGTTCTTATGGTGTGAGATCTTCAGGTAAACGAAGCTGCTTTAGTGATGAGAACTCGTGGAGTAAACATTAAATTTCACATGAATATTAATAATAGCTTTTTTCCGCATAATTTTGAAATCATCTTTTTTGCTTGGAATGAGAATACTTGGTTGTTCCACATAAAAATTTTATGTGGAGCAACCAAGTATTCTCATTCCAATCATGAATTCAAGGTTCCATAAAGTTACGGCTGATACCATCAGTTATATCTTTTTTGCTTTAATATCGCAATTGATTTTTTCTTCATGCCCATTCTTTTCTTCTTCTTTATATCACTTACAATGCGTCTTTATTTGCCAGGTTATATTGCAGTATCTTCTTAATGAATATCGCAAACCAGGGGAAAATTGTCATTATTCCTACCATTAAGGGAAAGTTAAAATGACTGTTAATTCAGTCCATTTTACGGCTGCATTATCTGAGAAAATCTCTCTATTAGTATTCAGAATCATCGTCCTCCAGCATGCAATAAAAATGTAAAAAGTAAAGGTTTTGAATGTATTTTTTAAAATTTACTTTACTTTTTTCATTTAAAAACTTTAAAATATATAGGATGATTGAATGTATTTTAGGGAAAAATTTCATTATTTGCAGGTAGGAAGTGGAGAAAATCAAATATTAGATAGAGCCCCAGTGTATACTCTAGTATTCATTCTGCATTTGGATGATGAAAATTTCAACGAAATTGTGAATTATCGTAGTTGTTTTTATTTCTTTTTCGATTTTCGAAGGAAATTTGTCTTAGAGTGCTGTTGAGAGATTGCGAGAATATTCATCCTTTTCCTTTAATGTGGTTACTCAAACATGTAGTTGCATGAGGTCAGGTGGCTATATGGCCTCGATTGTTTTTTTTAGGGAATCAAGGAGGACGAGAGATGGCATCGGCATAGGCCTTAATAAAAGGTGCCATTGGGCACGCTGTTTATGAGGCGCTAATTTGAAGTCCTCTACGCCGAAGAAATGCTCGGTATATCACTGAAGCAGCCCTGTCCAAGTCGCAATATACTCGACCAAGGGAAACTCTTGCAGCCACAACACCGTCTATATTCTTACACACTATTTACCATGGTATATTGTTACGCAAACCGATGGGTTATAATTGTATCCTGCGGACCCAGTGAAAATATTCGATATCTGAAAATGGTGTTCAGTCGCCGTTTCTTATTGTTATCACTTTTAAAAGAAGCCGTAGGTTCAACATTGTGACCCTGACCCCGAGTTTTGTTTTATACCCAGGCCTTAAAGATGTAATCGTAACAATGTTGATGAACGTGCGTATTAGCTGTCATAATCCTACCTGAGAGAACAGTGGTCAAAATTAACATTTTTGACTTCTAAATTTGCAATATTCCTTGAAGATAAATAAAAGCCAAGTCTTAATGGCGAAAAGTCTCCCTTCATTGCCCTTCGATCGGCGTAAAAGGGAGCAGCGTGTATTTATTGATGAGCGATGACGTGAGCTTATTTATTCAAGAGTATTGCACTGTAATTGAAAACTTTTCAACTTACTCTGGTGCCACTTTTGTGTTAACACTAATATAGTCGTTCAGTGGTTAGAATATCCCTTAGAAAGAGCGTTTCTTTTAAATACATTTTCCTGAGTAATTCATTCAGCACCCTAATTCCCAAAAGAAGTCATTGGGGCATTTCTTGCAGGAACTAAATTGTTTGATACAACATTTATTGCAAGGTTTCAGGTGTTTAATTTTCTCATAAATTTGTCCTTATATCCGAGTTCTTTGTCAGCTCTGCTTGGTTATAGGCTTTATTTTTATCATTGCGAGAAAAAAGAAATTATCATTCATTCGATCGCGACTACTCATCAGTTATATGACATCCCGAGGGTTCATCATCAGCAGATGTCGATGGATCTCCTCCCAGGATTCGTTATGCATATGGCTAACTCTCTATTTTCTGTTTCCACCTCTGAATGGAATAATTAGCTGGCGTCATCTGCTTGTGATCAACATAAAAATTAGTATTGTACCCGGGATTAGTTCTTGTACCCGGGATTAATCATTATTTATTAATGGGGCAAATGAAGAGCCAAAGAATATCCTATGCTGTTCTTGGGATCTACTTTTGATTGGAAATTTTATGTTTCCTCCCACGCAATAGGAGCGGTCTAGGCTAAGAATGACGTTACGCGCTGATGAACGAGTTCGCAGGAAGTTAGAGCGAAAAAATTACGTCACACGAGACTTGCGATTACATAGGGGAGTAGTCATTGCCTCTCTGATAGGAAAGCGGTGACGTTTAGTATTCGAACGGCTAAAAGGTTTATGACGTTCATCGTCACGGGCACGTCACTATCGAGTCCATAGTTTCCTTCCGGATAGTTACTATTTTTTGGGGTCGGAAGGAGTTCCTTTCGCAATCATTAATTCCGTCATTTGGTTTGAATTCCCCAACGTCCACCATCATTTTCAATTACTATTGGCTGATCCTCCTACGAGCCTGGAACCTTTGCCCCCTCCCCACTCCCCCACCCCTTATCGATGATTATTAGGGACCGGAAAAGATAGCATCTATATTTTGCAAAATTAGCATCTATTTTTTGTCATCGAATAACCTAGAATGAAATATCAAAGCTTAAGCTTGTTTTCACAACATGCAGATATATCATTACTTCAACCAGTAAGTTTGTTTAAACTATTGCAACCCCTTTTATGACAAATTAATCTGACACTGTAGCATTTTTTTATAACATGAGAAAATGAGTTAAAAATGCCACGAAGTTTGAGGCTAATTTACTTTGGAAAAAAATTATTATTGAAAAAATTGTCATCTAGTTTACGGCTGATTTATTTTAGATTGAATACGACCTACTGCTCATATCAGAGATTGTTTCCAGTTTCAGGTACCTGCATGAAAAGCAAGCCAGTCATGGGGAAGGAGAACTTGAAAAAAGAAGGAAAACTTTTAAATGTTTATTTATTTTCAGTTTATGTGGACTTGAAATCGAATCAAATGACATGCTACAAAAAAAGCATTGTCATCTTTTAACATAGCTCTTCTGTCATTCACAACTGTCTTAGAGTGCAAAAAAGTGCTCACATTGTCCACGTTATTAGTAGGCGTATACACTTCTTGGATGGCTTCTGTAGAGAACTTCGAATGTTCATCCGTTGAGAGAAGAATTGAAATTGAATTGAATTTCTCTGTTAGTTGGTTTCTCTATCTCCTCGCGTAACGTGCTCTTGAGTACCCTGTAGCCACGGCAAAATTCTTCAAGTGTAAGGTCTTTACACCTGCTTAGGTACAAAGCCTCCTCCACAACATCAGAAGGGTTGTTTAATATTATACTTTCGACTGAAAAGACCTCTCCAATTTTCGTGAAAACTTTTCCATCTAGCTAATTTTACATTAATGCAGCAAGTTCATCTATACATTTCAAAGCTACACACGTGAATTTATATTTCATTGGTGCACTCTCAACCTCACAAAAATCTTTCAGAGCAGCTGAAGTCTTCGCTCCAAAATGCATTCAAGAATGGTCTGAAGCTCAATTTCAATTGATTTCAGCTTTGGTTACAGGACATGTTCCGTGGCGAAGGATGAATCCTCCAGCAATTTTGATTAATCATCAGTTGTCTTGGCATTTTCTGTGACAAACTGAATTCGTGCCCTGAGAGCCATTATGTGCTCTTTACTGACTATATGCTTCTCAATGATGTTTTTTTTTCTCACGCAACTCTTACATTGCGATGTTTACAAATAAGGATTTTACCTTCGACAGTATAAAGTCCATTGTTCAAGACAAACTGTATGTTTGAGCTCGTTCAAACAGTAACAGTATTGCGTCCCATCTTCCCCAAGAAACTCCTGAATACGTATACAGTAATACCCCTTGTTTACACTTTTCTAGGGACACCTAGAAAAAAGTTTAAATTGCTGGAAAGTGCAAATAGTGGGAAAAGGACAATTATCAGTTTTACATACATATTTTAACAATATAGAGTAAATATTTAATTAAGAAACACTGATAAACTGAATTAGAGCAATATTATTAATTATTTCTTGAAGTGTAGAGCTGACTTGATTTATTTTTTACAATATATTTCTACCGATATTTTAACCAACCCAACCAACCACATGGTTGTTTGGGTTTGGGCTGAACTTGACAAATTCCAATACTTGACGTCGTCAAGTTCATAATTCCCAAACTTATAAATTTTGTAATGCCTTTTCTCTTATGACGAAGGCATTCACGGCGATATTTGACGATCTAGAACTTAAATACCACTTTTCAAGTTGTCATTCCTTCATACCAAGATTTATTTACATTTTCTTTTTTTCGACCGATGTATGCACTGTCATTCATAACTGCCTTATTGTGCGAAAAAAAGATCTCACTGTTCACATTATTAGTAGGTGTAAGTCTAGCATGTTTAAGAATCACATCGCGATTTTTCGTAATTGTATCTATCGTAGAGATCGGGGTAATCTGATGTTACCCTACATCAGTACGAGTTGCATCATGAGACTCCTCACATATTTTACATACGCCTAAATTGAAAATATTCTAGTTGCGGGGAAGGATTCCGCGGTGATAAGAAGATTTTTTTTCCGCGTTGGTTTATCCTACTGGACGAGTTTTGCCGGCATTCCAACGCCAAATTCAGGTCCGAAGTATAGGAAATACAGCACGTAGATATAGAAAATGTATAGAAAGAGAATGAAGGAAATTTGATAGGACGCGATCTTCGGACCTGAGGATGACGTCTGGAATGCATATATGCACGAAACGAGGTAAAGAAAAGTTTTTTATATAGACTGGTATTTATGGCTAAATGAAATAGAAGGGAATTACGTTTTTTTTTAATCTATCGCATTGTAACCCGCATCTAACGCTAACTGCAGGAAAATGGAAAATGTCATGGTGTAAATACGGGGTTGTAGGTACATGCATACGCTGGAGATATGAGAAATGGGATGGGATCCGATAAAAACGTTGTATATCGCGGGAAAACGTAAATTCTGATAACGCAAATACAACGTTTAACTGTGCATGGTATTTGACGATAATTGGGGTAACCCACTAGCATCTAAGTTTTAAAGCCTGAATCCTCGTGCTGTCTCGAATTTACACTGCTTCACACGACTGATGCCCCATTGAATGCAAGTGCGCGCCAAAACACTTTTGTTTACTGACAAAGGTGAAACAAAATGCGTAACAACGCTCCTCTGCTCATTGCGCGGCATAATCATTTCACATATGTGTGTTGTATTGCGTTTAAGTTTAAATATGCTAATTTGGTGTGTTATAGAGTCGGAAAACTATCGATAGTGTTAACCATCGATAGTTATCGATAGTTCGTCTTCCGACTATCGATAGTTTCCGATTGTTTTAAAAAATTACAATTTATTTATAAAATTGAAAGAAAATTTTTGTTTTCGAAGAACCTTGGTAGTAACAGTAAAGAAAGAGGGAAATGGCTTGCATCAAAGTCGTATATAGGGACATTTATGTTTATTAACAGAAATTGAAAAAATTACTTTACTTACAAATAAAATAACAATGCCATGAATCTTCATGTACAAAAATTAAAGACATTATATAAGCCACTTGTCTTGATTAAGAAACAATAGCATGTCAACGTTTTTCTGTTTAATGTTGGACCTTCTATTTGATATGATTAGTCCAGCTTTGCTGAAAATTCGTTCTGATGACACAGAAGTAGCAGGAACAGAAAGGTACTTCAGTGCACATCTTTGAAGTGAAGCAAACTCTTGGTCATTCACCTACATAAAAATATATTGGTGTAATAAGTACGATGGAAATAATTCTACAGAAATTGGCAATAGGTTAGGGGTTTAAAAGAGCTCATCTTCCAAAAGAGTAGAGGGTCACCGTTGGTGTTAGGTCGTTCGAGATACTGTCTCAATAAAATTATTGTGTCAACAGTCTTGCTTCATTTGATTGCTGATTTTCTGCCATTCTTTTTTTCATAAAGTCAAATTGAATATTGCTAACTGTAATGTCAGTGAAATTTCCTCCTAATTGTGATGTTTCATTTATTAGTTCCTGAATGGGTTCTGTTGAAGACAGGACATGACTGGGTAGTTCATTCTGAAAAATTGATACTGCCGCCTTACAATTATCAACACAGCGGAAAGCTTCCTTCTTTAGCCTTAGGCGCCTTAGGTCAAGCAGAGGACAGTCGTTCTATCTTCATAAGCAAACAGTCTAACTCTAACTCTATCAATCAACAAATTCAATAGCTCTTTACCCACATCCATTTTCACACATATTCGCGTTAACTTCTTGTAAATGTCAAAAACTACAGGAATAATTTATGACACTGTGATATAAGTATCCCCAGATAATGTTTGTTTGGCCTCTTCAAAGGGATTAAGAAGTTCTACAAATTCATTTAAAACTGTAATGTCATCTGCAGTGAGCGCTGACTTCGTAGTCTTTGATAGAGCCACTATCAGAGGACCGTGAACCTCTAGCAATCGTAGGATCATATACAATGAACTATTCCATCTAGTCTCTTATATCAACTTAAATTCAGGTCTATTCATTTCACGCTGCTCTTTCTTTAGATTTTCGCAGACAAGATTGTTATGTTCCACATATGTAACGATATCTTTACTTTTTTCAAGATGGTGGAAAAGTTCCGGTGCTTCAAAGCATCTTGAACAACAAAATTAAGGGAATGTGCTAAGCACGGTTGATGTATAATCTTCAAAGCATCACAACTACATGCTTTCTCAAAGTTAGGTGCATTGTCTGTAACGTCACACCACTTTCTTCTTGAGATCCCACTCAAATAATACATCACTTACAGCTAAAGCTAAATTTTCGGCTGTAAGACCTACAACAAAGATTTTTGTGGACAAAACAGCTCTTCGGAATACGTATTTATGAAAAAAGTGGCAGGTGACTATAAGATAGCTATCACTTGCCCTAGAAGTCCAAAGATAGCATGTTACACTTACATACTCCACTTCTTGTAACTTAATTTTTAATTCTGATTTTACCTCCTCGTAAAACTTGACGACATAACGATTTCGCATGGTCCCTTTGCTGGGTAAATTGTACATACTTAGGATCTAACAATTTTACAAACCTTGTAAATCCTTTGTCGTCGACAATTTGAAAAGGCTGAAAATCAGATGCAATCATATATACTAAAGCTTTGTCCAATTTTTTTTTTCCTTCAACTGTTAGCGTCATAAGACACTGGAAGAGATCTTGTTGACGCCAATGATGAGCTCTGAATACTGGCCTTATCAGAATCGCTCAGATGTCCAAGTTCTGAATTTTCTAACGTATTCTCCTTCAACAAATTACTATGTGCTCTTTTAACATGATCAGACAAGTTACTAGTATTCCTACACTTGTTTTATGCTCCTTACCACAGGTACCACTTACCAATTTTTTTGTCTTTGCTTCGATCAAACCATTTTCATACTTGTGATATTTTACGTTTCGGCATTATTAGAGCTGTTGAACCACTAAAGATACTCTTAAAGAGAACAAGATTAAATAGAAACATTAATGAGATTAAAGACGCAAGAAAACGTAAGAAACGAAGACTGTACAGAAACTTCGAATGCTGTTAAAGAGCTAAGTATTTTTTAAACCTACTATCGGATACTATCGATAGTGGCGGTACAACTGTCGATAGTAAGCGATAGACGAACTATCGATAACTATCCATAGTGCTATCGATAGTTTTCCGCTAAGATATTTTTATTGCCATTTCCTACTAGTTTTTGGTATTCGTAACCTCATTTCGCATATTTACTAAATTCGCAGATATTTCGCTTTTATCCCGAATTTTCGCAGAAAATTCGCGTTTATCCCGACATGCGATTTTTTTCGTTCCCTAATGATTATTGTCGTCCTCTTTCTGGACTTCTATGCTTTGGATCTGAGTTTTTTTTAGACTTAATTCGGTGAATCACAACATGTATCATGCAGTGGCAGATGTCGTCTCCAGCCTGTATTCGACAGAGTCGATGAATGCAGGGGTGCTACGAATAAGCCTGGGGCGCTATCACGAGTCTTTAAACATCTACATCATCCACACGATACCCTGATAGCCACCGCGAGGGTGTGTGGCAGGGGGTGAAGATCACCAAGCATGCACTTGAAATGTTTCCGCACTTTATCGATTTATTATAATGGGGCTTAGGAGAGCGAAATCGTGATCGCCATTCTTAGAATTTAATCTAGTGATGGTTCAAATCGGTGGTTGCTGTTCTTGTTGAGCGAATCGTGAGCGTTCTTAATCATTGTGAACAATGTGCCTCAAGAGTGTGCTTACGTTATGCTTGGGAATAGCGCTCATGCACCAGAAATGTGATTGCCCTAGGTGGACAAATTCATCTTCTCTTGTGAGGTGAAACTCCATGCTAATTTTATTCGCGTAGCAGGGAGCAGAATTTGATTTCTTGGTGCGGATTTTCGCTGGCTGCCCTTAATTATGGCAGAGGTCTTTTTTTTCGGCTTCCATCGCTGATTGTTTGTCGTCGTCTAAAAAGCCCTTTATGCTTATATGACATTGCGAGGTGGAATATACCTATGCCTTCCATAATGCTTCCGTACACATTTTAGGACTCCGCGAAGTTTTTGCTTAGTTTGCTTAGTATGAAATTGATTTATTCTCGGAGCGACTGCGATTGTCGGAGCGACTGTCCATCTGGTAATCAATCCAAAGTCGTGGGTTCGAATCTTGTCTCGGGCAGATCGTGTTTAATGAGGTCGTAATGAGGCAGGTCGTAATATGAGTAGCTCCTGGTCCCTAAAAGTGTGGTATTGACGATTTAATCACGGAAAGGAAAAAGAGACGGTGGAGTTGTTCATGTTTTCCTCGACGTTAATACAAGCGTTGCTTTATTGATTAATGGGGATAATGATGTCTGTGAAGGAATATGGAGTATTTTCTACGAGATAATGCAGAATATTCCGCGAGAAAAAGTTTCATAGAATAATTATTTTTAACTCGTGTGAAACGGGATTCAACAAGGAAACCACAGATTGTTCCGGTATCAAGAGTTATTTTGTCGTGGATTCATAAAATGAGTACTACTGCTCTTACATCAAATAATGATAATAGTTATGGGTTAATGAGTAGCTTATTTGAAATGATGGTCCCATCCAACGTTAAATATTGAAAGCGAATGAATCCAAATGTATGAGCCAGAAGAAATACATCGCGGTGTTAGTTACTGGAGGGATGCAAGGTTTAATCCAGAGGATAGTTTCCATTTACTTGACATTTAATGTACATTTAATTTATTTCACTAAACCATTGTTTCAAGACATTGCTTATTCATTTATTCACATGTGAATCACGTTATGGGTGGAGACAATATGGTGTCCGTTACCTATTTAACTTATTGTGGCTTTTTTTACTCGTTTCAAAACGCCAGCTGTGCAGCCGTATTGCGTAAGATTGAATGACGATCTTGCGCAATAAGCTGGCACAGCTGGCGTTGAGAGCTAGTCACGCGCATTTCTGAAAGTTTTATGGTTTTCGAGAACTGAAATTATCGTCAAACCGCTTTAAAAGGTTCTTAGTAACTCTTTTTCGCGAAGAGAGAATATTATCTCATTCCTCTAGCTGATTGCTTTCGTAGTTCCTCCCAACAAGTCGTAATCTTTTAATTATTATCCTCGGAGTCATGGAGATATACCCTTTATTCCATTTCCTCTCTTAATTTTTACTGAGACTAAAATTTTCTTATCATTCTGGAGCAAATCTTACGTTCATAGAACCATTTGTCGTATGCTCGGTATTGCTGTCTTCATGAACATTTTTCGGCATGAAACCAAGGAAAATGCTCCTGCTCGCCTCATGGAAAGAGGTGCACTTGTGTTCGTGTTATATTTACGTTAAGTTTATAAGTGAGAATGATGTCAGGTAATAATAATAATAATTTAGTTAATCTTACCGCATTGTCATTTTTAAGGAGGCGCACAAAACTATTGAACATCTTGCGGTTAACTTGTTATCTACTGCAGAAAAAAAAAGATTTACTCTTCGTTATAGGTGCTCCGCCCGTTATGGATTGAACCAAATTATAAGTGAAGAGAGCCTTTACTGAACATTTTTTTGGCGGTCTCGTTTATCGCTTCCGTAAAGTTGATGGTTTTCAACCGCCCAACCACTCTTTATATTCTTTTGTCCTAATTTATAATTTACTAGCAGACCTGCTGCCTGCTTTAAAGGCACTTTTCATAAGCATTTCCTATGCAGAGAAAAGGAAATGGCTATTTTGTAAAGAGAGAAATGTGTCCCACTCTTATTATCCTATCTGTTTTTGTACTTTTTTCTACACCATATTTTCATTATCTGTTGTCTTCCACTTTCAAAAACCACGTTTGTGTATTTTTTCTCTGCACCACAAACTACTAAAAATCCAAAACTACTACCAAATCATACAGAGAATCCACGCTCAGCGCACCAAACCTCACTCTTTTAGCTCAAACCTTGGGAGAGAACAAGACAAAACTGATGCAGAATGACTGACTGAGACGCTACAAAGTTAATATTTACCTATAGATTTGTTTTCCTAATAATTGCTAGGAAATTTTGTCAGAGTAGTATTCCCTCTAATTTGGGACTTCATTTGAATTAGTGCGATTCACACGGAATTTATGTGAGGGTTGTGTTAGCGAAGCAGGTCTGCTGCGACTTTTAGTCCACGAGTAGTAGTCATTATTACTATAGTGTCTATATTCACGTAGTGAACCGCCGCAAGGACCAGTGGGGTGTGGAAACTTAAAGAGAAACGACACCACCTCGGAGCACTTGTACATTTGCCGAAACGATCAATAGATTGCTTCGTCACATTCTTAACCCATTAATGCCCAGACGTATCTCTAGATACGTTATACTTTAAAAATTCATAAATACTCTTTAGTTTGTTGTTTATGCAATTTCTTTATCAAATATGACAGAAGAAAGCTTTTAAATAGTATATGAGTGATTTCGATTATTTTAGCCCATATTTGCAATTGTTGTGCTCACTTACACATGGCTGGTCATGAACTACTCAGAAATCGCCATGCTATGGTCATGTGAAAATTTAATTTTCTTATTAAGCATTGAATTATCTGAATCCAGTTTTTCCCTGTTTTATTTTAAATATATTAGGAATATTATTTTTTTAAACAGATTCATTTTTCTTTCAACCTCATGCCAAAACTGATCAGTAAAGTTTTGACGTATCTAAAGATACGTCTGGGCATTTGTGGCACTAAAACTTTAATTTTTAACTTATTGGTATGTTTCATTCTATTTATTGATTAAATAAATGAATAATTATTTTATAAAGCAAATTGTGAGATAACTCAATGATAACTTTAGTTTTTTGCCATTTCATGAAAACATGTAATTTCATGAAGTATAATATGTAATTCAATTAGGTAAATGCAGCAAAAAAAGGTATTTTCTGAGAATTGTGGTGTACCTTCATTTGAATTGTGATAAAGTACCTTCATTGGAAGCATAAAATGAATCGGTATTGGATTTCTAGAAGCATAGGGTTTCAGATGCTCGCAATATCAAGTTGCCTCACCTGGCATCACTTGTATTCTGTGTCGCCGACGGTAGAATGAATTGAATACTTTGTTTCTCGTTAAACTTTCAGCTAGCAATGAAATCCATATTACAAGCCGGAAATCAGTCTAGGAAATGAGTAACTTTGTTAAGCATTCATAAAGAAACTAATACACTACGTCGCCCCAAATTTTGTACTTTGTATTCAAGCTCGAGTCTCCGAAGGGTATAGCTGACATAAGGAGGTATTGGCGATCTAAAAACTTCTCAACTGTCTCTTTCGAAAATGATTTTTGGTTACTTTTGTTGCACACCCCTTGCTATATAAGCCCAGAAAACAGCATAGGGGCTGCCATTTACCGCTGAGAAGAAAAGACGTACCTTAGTGACGGAGCAAAGGTGAAATATCACTGAAACAGCACTACCATCAACGCTGTCAGCACAGAAAAGTCAAGACAAGTTTTCAGAACAATTGTTAAAAATGTGAGTATCATTTAATGCATTATATTCTCATTTTATAGCACTTGAACGTGTGCAAGACGTGCTTTCCTTCTACCATTTCTCATGATTTTATGTAATTTAGCTTTTAGAACGAACGGGTATAATCAGCTTGAAAAAATATACTTTCTATTTTATTAGGTCTCATCGATTGTTGGTCAATGAGATACTGTCCTTATTGGAGGAAGGTGACACGTACCACAGTGAAACCATAGTTATAAATTCACCTGAGGAAGGACTGCATATGGACACATGAGGATTCTGATGTTTCAGATTCAGAAATTACTGGTATTGCTGTGCATTTGCCAAGAAGAATATTGCAGTCGGAGGCGACGCTGCACTCCACTCAGTTATTGGGTAACTTACCATCAGCAGACGCGCAGACCGGTCCTTCGACTTCCACCAATACTCGTAGGGGGCGCAGAAGGAAGACAACCTCGTCAATAGCGTCAAAAAGGAAGAGGGTTGAGGAAAAATCATGGTCTCACGACCCTGAATCAGTTGAGTACTCAATTCCTTGTTTTAATCCTACGACTTCAGCGAATCATGTGTCACAAAATCAGTCTCCTTTTGAATGTTTCTCAGATTTTTTTCCTCATGAACTTGTAGAGCTGCTTACTGATCAGAAAAATCTGTACGCGAGTTTGAAAGGATTACATTCTTTTAACATACAAATCGAAGAGATTTATACAGCGTTAGGAATATTGCTACTCTCAGGTTATCACCATCTACCTAGTAGAAGGCTTTATTGGAGATCATCTCCAGATTGCACCATCGAAATAGTTTCTCAGTCAATGAGAAGGAACAGATTTGTAGAAATTTTAAGGTTTCTGCATCTGTCAGATAATGGGAAGAATGATGGCAAGGATAGGCTTTATAAAGTGCGACCTTTGTTTGAGATTTTGAACAAGAATTTCAAAATTGTTAGTTGCCCATAGTTTGTTCAAAATGCATATGTATATTGTACGCATAATAATACTTTGTCAACATTATATTATTTGATGTATATACATTCAAATTTAAATATTAAAAACTACTCATGAAGACTTGTGATGAATTATTTAGCAAAAACGTGCATCAACACAATTAAATGGTAATGTACATTTTTGACCCCTCAAGTGCCCAGATGTATCTTAAGATACGTATAGGATTAAGTACTATGCAAATGTTAGAGATTTTTTTAAACATTTTTTTCTGCATTAGATATGATGTCTAATCAAAATTTAAGCGACGAAAGTAAAATATTTTGAAAAAAATCTTCTGGGCATTAATGGGTTAAGGATAGGCCTGTCTGTGTTCGAAGTAGATAGTCATGGGCTTCTACTGGATTGTGGCAATAGATTGGTAAGTGTTCAAAACATCATGGGCAATGAAGCCAACGGAAAAACGAGAATCAACGGTCAGTAAACATTTTAGTAGAATAAGAGAAGGCTGTTATTAAGTCTCGTCAAAGAAAATAGTTGTCGAAAAACTTTTGAGGGTATTTTTCACTCATTACTATATTATAGCAATGAAACTCTTAGTTTTGACTTATTTAAATAATACTCTCGTAATTTCGCGTTTTGATTATTTCCAATGTTTTTTTTATTTAGGCGCGAAGTATATTTTGTTCGTGATTTTCGTGTGTCTAGATAATGGGTCTCGACCCATTGCAGATATTAGCGGATTGTTAAATGGGGTTTCATGATAATCTTATGCTCTAAATACACATAGCAGAGAGGTTACCTCTGGTAACACTAACTTTTTCTCTTCACAAATCACTGGTAATGGTATCAGAGCGTAAATGCTAATTTCTAGTTCAAAAACACTTGTAAGCTGGAAACTAATATGCCTCGCAGCAATTGATAGGGCTTGTTGGGCTAGTAAGAAAAGATATATAGCCTAGATTTCGTTTATGGATATTTGCTTTTCTCATCACCGATTTTCTCTTTAACCAAGCCATCACTCGCAAATTACTCGGGGTAAAATTTTGAAATTGTCTTCGAATCCTTATGAAAGAGTGGCGATATTTACCAATATTTTTTAACGTGCAACATAAAACATTAGTGTTAGTCAAACGAGAGTAGTTAGCTTTTAAAAATCTCCATGCTTAGGGGATCCCCTACGCCTGAATCACGGGCAACGTTTCCCTCACGGTAGTAGATCTTATTTCTGACTTCTTACGAGAGCGCTAATTGTCCCGCTAACCACTCCGGAAAAGAACGGCGGGAGTGATAAGAGTTGCCGGACGTGGTCCGCATTTGGATACTTAATAGCAGAGGAAGTCTTCGATCAATTACGGCCTTCCCCATTCCTGCTTATAAAATGGGACTTAATGACTGATAAGGCAAGGAAGCCCAAAATAACATGGATTCCACTATTTGTCGTCTCTTACTCCCCCAACTTCCTCAACCACAACTATTTCTCACTCTCCGGTTGTATAAAATACCTACCCAGCTCAGAGGTGATCACCACTCGCTTAACGACCAGCGGAACAGATAGAACTGAAATCTACTGTCCGAGGAAAAGAAGACCTTCCAAGGCATAAACCAAGAGTCCACGTACTAAGTTGACAATGCTCTCTACTATCACGTGTTTTCTGTTGCTCGCTGCATCCCTGGCCGTCTTGGGGACGGCAGCGAGGTTGCCCTCCCGGGGTCATCAGTGTCAGTTCATCAACCTCCAAGAGAAGAACTTCACCAAGGGTGGGACCCTTTGTCCCATCAAGGTGCGAAAGGACGAGGACCACGACCGAATCCCTAGGGTCATCATGCACCTCGAATGTGAAACCAAGGCCGACTGCAATTGCGGCGTGGAGAAGCGCTGCACCACCGTCTGGCAGCCTCTAGAGGTCTACTACCCTTCGACCAAATCGTCCGAGAACCGAACTGTCTCCATGGGTTGCATGTGTGCCGACTCCCGTAATCTTCCCGAAATCGTCCTCAATGTTATTTAATTTTGAAAAAAACGAGGATTACTTGAAGTGATAAGTGCCGTTCATAGCGAAAGTAATCGATGGAAAATTGTTTAGCAAGCCAGGTGGACATTTTCGGCCCATCATGAAACTATTTTTTTTACTGAACATACAATTTTGTGTTAAATACGGAAACGGCAGAATAATCCCTTGGGGTTTGAGTAAAGTTTGTTCACAAGGTCAGATTTCGCTGGTTGATAGGTCAAGGGAGAATGCAGAGAGACATCAGTTGCTGATGCCGTATTTTCTCTGCCGCATCTATGTAAGCAAAATTTTGTGATGTGACCTCATCTGACGTTTTATATATTTTTTTATACACGTCGATAATTTTTTACTCGTTTGGCTGCCATATCTTATTATAACTATTGTTTTTATATAAGTTATTGATTGATTGCTTGATTTTGGTGCTAATGCACCTAATATACTTTTGTTCGTCAGTATTTATCTTTACGTAAAGTATCATTTTTATGATTGTACAATATTTAATTTATTTATTTTTTACCAAATATTTATTTATTTTATTTATTCACCATCACACGTATTGTTGTTTTTGTATTTAGTTAATTAATTTATTCAGTATCACATGCTTTTACATTTCTTTTTTAGTATGTTTTAAGTATTTATTTATTTATTTGCAATAAAGTTTATTTATATAAATGGAAGTCTGGTTTTTAAGTTCTTTCTTTCAGATTTCTTGCAAACACTTAGTTTAAAAAGATTGTATTTAAAACTTTTATCATTTCCTGAATCGGTATTGATGCGTATTACGTGAATCTTGACTTACACTGGAGAGGATTTTGAGATATTAAGGAGGAATATGGCGTTTGATATGAGGGCGAAATGCTCAATAGTACTTAAAAGGTTCCACGATAAATCATTGTAACCCGTGATCATGTTAATTTATTGCTGCGGGAGCGCCTGCTTGCCTAATGCCGAGCAGTGTGGACTGGTTACTTGATACTTGTCGAACGACCATTTTCCTTGCTCGCCCTACCCGCACTCTGTGGATCTTTGCTAGGAATTGCTGTTGCTCGATGCTCGCCGAATGCCGAGCAAAGATCGACACACGGTAGGCCTTTACGTGGTGGGATGAACTTGCCATGAGCATATGTGCTGTACTGATGGGGGGCATTGAACTGTCCTCGTTGTAGTATGGTAAAGCGGTGGACTGCAGGAGTGAATACGAAACAAAAGCGTCTATTTTTCGGCGAGTGAGCTACAAAAGTATTTCCAGAGGAACAGGAAATCTCCTTTTATTACACTCCTCCGCAGTTATGGTAATGTGTCGTAGGATGGATTATCGAGCCCTGGTGACGGCATGTCCCAAATCCATGGGCGAGTTATACGCGCATTTGGAATCGTAGGAAAATAGAAAAATTTTAAGTAGGGACTACAGACGTAATAGGATTGAGCGAAGTGAGAGAAAAGCGTCATGGGGACTTTAGGAACGATACATGCTAAATGATATGTAGTGGAGGGCAAGGGAGTGCGGGTGGAATGGCCGTAGTCTCAAAAGCAAAATTAGGAAGATGGATAGGTAGTGAAAGTAAAGCTGATGAGTGGTAGAATATCGTTATTTGATATTAAAGCGGAGCCGGCGAATCTAAAGTACCTAATCGGTTGTTCGGTTGTACATGCCGACTTAGAGGCGTGTATCCTGAAACGGAGAGAGATGTTGACGAAATATATGAACTGCTGGAAGGCCTAATTGGGGGAAGTCCAGGAAAGGAAATGCCTCATGGTAATGTGGGATTGGAAGGCGGTTGTTGGGAAATTGTGGGACGGAAAATGGGGGAGGAAGGAGGATTTGACTAAGTGTGAGGAAAGATCGCAGCTGGTTCTAAGCAGTGGAGTTTTGGAATACATCATTTAGTGTTCAGACCACACATTTAAACAATGACAGGCATCAAACACAATTGGGAAAAGTTGTACTAAGGGATTTACCATCTATTTTGCATCATCGTTACCCAAAGATTTACGGACAGCGTGAACAATTCATAGAGTCCTTGGTACAACTCCGACCTCCGTATGGACTCCCACCATAGCATATGTTGGTTTGAACCAAAGAAATGTGAGACAAGCATTGAAATGTTGTAAAGGGTAAAGGTGGATAAATAAACGGGATAAATGACTTCCAATGAACATTAAACGAAGTTAAAAGCAGTGGCTGTGGAATGAACTATAAACGAGCTAAGGCAGTCAGGTTGAGGTAGTCAAGTTGAGGTAGAATTGGAAAAATTAAGACGGAAAAGGGAGAGCAATAGGAAAGCAATGGAAATAATTAGCCCAAGTAGAATGAAGAATCCATTGATAAAACACCATAAACGAAGGAAAAGAATTGATGAAAAAGATAGCGCAAAAAGGTGAACACGAAGCTGGATAGAAGGATTAAGCAGTGTCCACACGGAGCGTTTTTCCTGGATGGATATCTTGCGTGGAATCCTGACGGGTACCGTGCGTGCTCACCTGCTAGAAATTCTGACTGTCGCCGGTTGGCCTGACGGCTAGCTAGCTTAATTTCGTGGTTAAGTCCCGTGCTATTATTCTTGCGTGTTTTTCCGATGGTTGTCTATGCCGGCCAATAATGATTCTGTTCCCCGGTTCCTCTTTTATGTATATTTTCTAGTAAAGTAAATGTATACTCATTTATTGTAAAGTATTACAGTAGAAGTCGAAATGTGAGTTATATTATGTTCGTCATTTTAGCGGACACACTTATTTTCGACGTTTCATGAATGTATTGATTTAGTTGTCATAAGTTTTTTCTGAAATGATGACATGTACGCGCTTCATGAAAATGTTTAATTTGTTGGAGTGTCATAAAAGTCCAATGAAATCCATACAGTATGAATGAAATCATATTTTAACATACCGGTTGCTACAGGTTTGTCATTCAATACATGTATGATTTTCAAATAAAATTATTGTTTAAGGCTTCATTAAAAGGTAATGAAAATACATATTATGCAAATCAGCCATAGCGAAGAAAAATAATATCACTGAATATTGTGTAAATGTTAAAACCATTGACTTATTATATTATGGCACGAATTGATTGAAGTATAAATGATCAAATAAAAATAAAATAAATACAATAAAAAGCAGACGATTAATAAATAAAATGAATGTTCAAAACTAGTTGATAAAACATTTGAGGTGCTTTTATAATTTACAAAAATATTTAAAGGAGCGAAAAATAAATACTTCTATAGCTTAATGTAGGATATGCGGTATCACTTGTTTCCTGCCCCTGTAAATGAAGCATCACCAGACGAACGGAAATCGAAATATGACCTGCGTGACGCAAATGAGTATGTCAAATGGTGTGAATCATATTGACTTCTGTTCCGCATATAAAGTAGCTTCGTTGAATTCTGTTTACGTACTTTAAGTAGAGCAACATGGAGAATGACATAAATTATGCATAATCACAGTGCATGTGTTTCTTTCCATTAATAAATATGACTCAGACAGCAGACAATGCGATAATACATTCTTCGGATGGTGGAAGGCCATCCCGGGAAGGATTCGAACCCGTGAACGTCTGTTTGGCTGACGAGCACTTAACCACTCCGCCACCGGAACCAGGATAGCTTGATTTTATCGAAGAGTCCGAAGGTTGTCCGAATCCGAAGAGTCCGAATCTTGAGCGATGAAATTCCTTGTCGGCAGGCATAGGCGCATCTAGAAGCGTCTGAAGAGGGGGGGGGGTCACCACCGACGAGTATGGGGGGTATGGAATACCCCCCATGTAAACGGGGGTCCCGTAAATTTTTAAACTACGCATTTTTTTTTATCAATGGGGGGGGGGGGGGGGGGGGGGTTACAATCCCAAACCCCCCCCCCCCCTGGATACACCTATGTCGGCAGGGAATCTGAAGGAATGGCACTGGTCACTGCCTATATATTAAGCTTGCCAATCTTCATAATTAGATAATATGGTGATGGATTACAGGGAGATTGAAAGATACAGCGAGCATGCAACCCATGGAAACAGTTCGGTTCTCGGTGGAATTGGTAGAGGGGTAGTACACTTCGAGTGGTTGCCAGACCGTGGTGCATCGCTCGTCTTTGCCTCCGTTGCAGTCTTCGTTTGCTTTGCATTCGAGGTGTATGATGACACTAGGAACTCGGTCCTGGTCCTCGTCCTTCCACACCTTGATGGGACTAACAGTTCCTCCCTTGGTGAAGTTCTTCTCTTGCAGTTTGATGAACTGAACCTTTTTTCCTGAACCCCTTGTGTTGCCTCTCATGTGGCGGTGAAATTAATTTGTGATGGAAATGTCTTGAACATTGAAAAGTTGAATTCTGTGGCAAACTTGTCATTTTGTAATTCATTAAAATATTTGTAAAGAGTATTGTGTTCACATGTGGTATTAAGCATCTGGATGATTAATTTTTTTGTCATTATTTCCAGTTCCCCTGCCGTCGGACGTTGGTGCTTCCTCTGTTTTCGTTGCTGGTGGTCTGTGAACCTCCTCCTCGCATTCTTACGCCCCGCTGACCTCGGACGAAGTGCCGTCGGCGCGTTCCTCTGTGAAATGAGCTATCGGACGTATTGGAGCACGCTGCCTCCTCCTACGTTAACATTCACTCCACTGCCTCTCACCTCATCGATGAGTTAAAGGATCGAGGCGACTCCTCCAGCGACTCTCGCCGGAGAAGAGTCTTATCCTTCCAAGACGGAGGAAGGATAGACTGTGCTAGGTGAAGTCACCGGTGTAATTTTAATTTAGTGTCCTCCTAGGCCGAGGAAATCTCCATGTGGGAATGCGTGTTCGTGTCTTTTTGCGTGCGCGAGAGATAAAGAGCATTTCATCGGCTTAAGGCGTCCTTCTCCGTGCTTCCTGGCGGATCGTCTTTCATCGTCGATCTACTTCTATATCAACTTCCTGCCGTCCCTACCTCCGCGCACGTGGTGGCAATGGATGACGGAGGGGATAGAAGGAGCCCGCGGCTTCCCTCCCGGCGCCGGGCGTCCCCGCTGCGCCACCCGTCGCACCACCAGCACCACCGCCAGCAGCAACAGCCGTGCTCGCCGCAGCACCTCGCTCAGCAGCAGGCCTCGTCCCAGCAGCAGCAGCAACAGCCGCACTACCAAAACCTCAACCTTCTCCAGCTGCACCACCAACAGCAGATGCAATTCGCCGCCGCTGCCGCCGCCTCCCAGGGCTGTGGGGTCCCGCCTCCCGCCCCCATGGCCCCCTACCACGATCCGCGGATCTCCCAGCTCTTCGACCCCCTGTCCCGCCTCTCCGAGCTGTCGGCATGCTCCTCCTCGCCCCCGACCTCCTCCGCGGGCCCGTCGCCTCCTCCCCCTGGGGGAGGCAGCCCGCGCCTGCCCCCACGCCGGTCCCGCCTCCATGTGCTCTCCGTCTCCTCGGGGTCGTCCCTCGGGGGCGGAATTGGGGGTAGGCCTCCCTCTTCGTCCTCCTCGCTCGTCTCCGACCACGTGGATCAGATGGATGTGATGGGAGGAGAAGTTGCTGCGGGACCCTCCTCGCCCCTTCTGCCCCCTCCGCCCCCTTCCGGGGCCGGAGGGGGCGTATGGGGCCTCGGAGATGACGGGATGATCATCGGAGATGGCGTGGATTGGCACGAGAGATGCCTTCGGCTGCAGCTCGAGATGCACCAGTTCAGGCACCAGGCTGGGAGAGTACGTGACCTACTGAGAGAAAAGGTAACGTCCACTTTTGAGAATGAAAATTATAAATACGTTTTCGGTGACATTACTCATAGAGAGGTTGTAATGTTCCTTTAGCCGTCGAAGGTTTTTATATTCTTCTCGACGGCGAAAAATATGTTGGGATAACTATAACAATTGAAGGTAATCTTTATAAAAACGAATACAGACAACCGCACTTTGTTGGTTGGTTGTGAATTACCTCACCGCCCATATCCCACCCACGAGGGACGTCTCTCACCTTCCAACATAGCTAATCCATTTTTCCTACATTTTCTCCCAAGTCCTCTTTCAATCCCCATAAAGTGTCTGCTTTCATGCCTTCCAGAATGCCCATTTTCTCATCTCTCTTATACATTATTTGATAATCCCCAACCTATTATCCTTCATAATATTCCATAACCCCTCAAATCGATCTTCATCCTATTGTGTTGTAGATTAACATACTACGACCAAATTTATGTTATCTTCTACTTCATTTAAATTACCCTGATTCGCCTTTCTCTTTATTCAGATAACCTTTTACGTACTTCCCTTCACCCATATTTCAAAGGCTTATAGTTACCGCTCATCCTCTCCCACCAAGCAACAGGATTCTGGACCATGTAGCGCCATCATTCATATTAGAGTGTTGATCTAACTTAATTTTCTTCGTGTCTCTTCAAAGATACCTATTCATGTATTACCTCCTCATAATGTGTTCTGCAACAACTGAACCCTATTTCATTTTAGATACTCATAAGATAAGCAGACGGCTCCTACTGTTTCATCTTTTGCCCAATAACCTTAATGTGGGTTATGGCATGTTGTTTATGAGAATCTTAATTTTTCTTCTCTATGAGAATGACCTTCATCCTATATCTTTTACCCTGAACCTCTAGCGCCGCAATCATTGCCCACTGTTTATTTGTAGGGTAGCTAACAAAAGCTTGATAACCGAAAAATTGACTCGTCACTTTAACAGTCCACCTTAAATATTAATTCTCAAATCCATTCGTTCCTTTACCTCCTTAAACATTTTCTCGGAATGTTAATTGATAAGGAAGGAGTAGAATATACTTTTTCTCATTCGTATACATATGCTATTCGCCCTAGTTCATCATCTGCTATTCTAACTCGTGCTGTTTTGTCTGGGTAATGGTCTACGGTGAGATATCTATCTTACAAAGAGTGATGATTGCGTTTAGGTCCAGGCTTGCGTTTTCTGCGGCGTGTGACTCGTTGTTAATTGTGAACAAAACTGCTATTTCCTAGCAGCAGTGGGTGCTACTAGGAACTGCTGTTTATTTGGGTTAGCATTTGGAAATAGCAGCTAATTTTAGCAACTGCTAATTCTAGTGGAGCTATGGAATGACTATTAATTTATAAGTGCTGATAGACAGGGCCTTGTGTGCAACCGATATTAAACCTGCCATGATGCTACTCTGGCAAATTTGTAATGTTACATAAGTTACTACACATTTGACGAATATCTTCGAGACTATTAAAGCTACAGATGTGCAAAAGAACTTATTATAAAGGTTTGAATTGAAAAAATATATTACAGGATAATATTATGAAATAGAAACAGTTTTATAATGTTTATAACAATTTTAAATTTTCAAATTTAATTTTGGCCATGTAACCATGTCTTAGATTTTGCTCTTTTTTATTTGCTGTAGGTACGACTCTCCTCTACAAATTAAAATAGTTTGGTAGAGGTAATATTCAATTTAAAAAAGAGAGAATAATATTTTTGAGCGTAGACGTAACGCGCGCCGGTCGCTGTGGCGTCCGGCTAGCGGCCGACCCTATGGTACTCTGGTGTCTTCAGATCTCAGAAACTTTCTCTTTCATCTTGTTCTCATCAATTTAACCTAATTAGTTTATGCTAACTCTTCAATCACCTTTGTCCGCTCCATTCCCTATTTGTTTCCCGCAGATGTGACCGCGACCCCGCCGCTTATATGATGTGGGTGATGCTCTGCCTTCCCCGTATTTTCCCTGAGAGTAAAGTTCGAATTGATGATGGTGGTTGACGGATTAGCGTCACCGTATCCTTGAAAAAAAAAGAACTGTGAAATAGGTTTCGGAGAACATGCTGAAAGAGTGTGCGAAGGGAATGCCACTGGAATCCGAAGACGGGACGAGGTTAGTCAATTGTCCTCCGAGACCGACCGCTGTAAGGCCTAGTGCCACAATTCGTGGATTCTGTGGATATTGCTGAAAGTAAAGAGATTTTATCACAAAGAATATAACAGAAAATCTTGGGAAAATTATGTATAACTGCGATTAGTATACTTATAGGAATTGAAATTTTTCCGTGATCACCGTGTATTGATCGTGGGTAAAATAATTCATGTACTTCTGGGTGCGTTTTCATCCAGTTCAATTAATTGCTGTGGTCACGCCTGTGGGAATCAAATAGCGATATGCACGGGCAAAGGGGAAATAAGAGTTGGTATACGATTAAAATTGGTGAGAAGAAGATGAAAAAGAATGTGCTAAGATCTGGAGATACCAGATCTGGAGTACGGTCGGCGCGCAAGCCGGTGACCGGCCAGCGTAAAGCTTACATTCAAAAATATTTTTCTTTCGTAAATGAAATATCTACCAAAGTGTTTCAATTTGTATATAGGAGGGTTGTATCAACAACACCTTGTAATTAACATTTCTCTTTGAAAATATTTGATTGCTTGTGTGTTTAAATCTTTTGATGGAATGGTATTTAGACATCCAGCATAAATATGTAAATAAAAATATTGCTGAAAGTAAAGAGATTTTATCACAAAGAATATAACAGAAAATCTTGGGAAAATTATGATTAACTGCGATTAGTAAATTTATAGGAATTGAAATTTTTCCGTGATCATCGTGTATTGATCGTGGGTAAAATAATTCATGTACTTCTGGGTGCGATTTCATCCAGTTCAATTAATTGCTGGTTTAGATGTTTTGAAATTATTTTATGGGGCACAACTTACAATAGTTAATATTTATATTTACAATACGTTGACCGCGCCACTGTATTTGGGGATGTAGAATTGAATCCGTTTTAAACCATAAGAGACACAAGTACTGCTTTAATTTTTTAATGTACTTAGTAGAAGTATATATTGTAAATGTATCACAGGTGGTTTATTTATTTGACACAGTAAAAATCGCCAATTTTCTCATTATTTTCTCATTTTTTCACATTTTCCCCTCCTTTATTGGCAAAATTCTCAAACTTTCTCACTTTTCTGTGTCAAAAAGTAAGTGCACGAAAGCCCTTTAAAAAAACTAGGATAATTCTTTGCAAAACATTTTTAATACTGCTTTGTACTTTTTGCGTAAAAGCCATACTCTTCCGCAATCAAATTGTGTGAATGAAGATGTTAAGTGTATTTTATTTCGAAACTTTTATTAACGGTAAACGGCAAAATATCATAATTATGGCGTATAGGTCCGTATACTACTTAAATGGCGTTACAAACCTTAGGAAAACGTTTTGGCTTGTCCATAATTCGTCCTATCCCCTCCTCCATTTTCTACTTCTAATATTTCTGTTCTTGATATGTTATTATAGTTTTTAGCGTAATTTGACTAAACGTACCTACATTCTCGTTTCATTATGGCATACAAATTCATTATTTTATTTAGTTGAAACCAGGATCATACTTCCTTGATGTTATTATGAACGTCTTCTGCTTCAGCATTCCTCTGTCCCTCCTAGGCATGTGACACTGCATCGCAAATAAATAACCGTGGACACTAACTTTAGCCATCACTCTCTCTTGAAAACTGTGATCGTGATATTACCCAATACTGACGTTGTAACTTACGTATATTCGTCATTCTGACGCAATGCTTTTAGTTACTAAAATCAAAGCTCCAGGAATATAATGCTTTGCGAATGTTATAAGGTGGACAAAAAAGCATAAACTGCGTTTGTAATGTTTATTTTTCAAAAATTTAAAATACGAATATATAATTTAAATATAAATGATACAATGATGATCCAATGGATGAATAAATACAAATGTATAAATGTGTTGAAACACGTTCGCCGAAGACGATGAAATTGGAACTGAAGGTCGATTTAACAATGACGGTTGTCTGTATTGAACGTTTTAAATCACTTTCAGCAGAAAAGAAACTTCGTCGCCCTGGTATGGCACTGATCACTACACACCATTTGAAGCTGTCCTCACATACATTAGAGCAAAGTAGGTTTTACGACTATGCAGGAACAACCATAGTAATACGTAATGGTCGTCGTCGTATTGGTTCTCGGATAGTAGACTCTCAAGGGACACCCGAGGCTCATCCACATTCTACCCTCGCCACAGTCGCAGTTGTTTGTGCTCGCACATTTGTAGTGCACCAGGATGCTAGGGATGCGGTCATTATCTTCATCAGTGACCGTTTCGAAGGGGCTACGGTTTCCGATTATAGCATTTCTCGGATGGACTTCGATGCGTTTACACTTCTCGAAGGGCATCCCCAGAATCGTTGGGGTAGCCAAGACAGTAAGGGCTACCGCGAATGAAAGTGAGAACCACGCAGAAGGGAACATGGTTGAGATTCTAGTTGGTTTGGTGGGATACGAAGTGGGGATAAATATCGCCGATGTGGCTCTTGGATGTATGAATGAAGGTCGAGGAATGTTAGGATATCAATGGGAATCGAGAAATTTATACAGCCGTCGCTGATAACAGGAAGTAGTTGGGAGTGCGGAGTCGGGGAAAAAGAAAGAATTTGGTATTGTGGAAAGTGGGTAATTTCTTCATCCTCCCTCCCATCAGCCAATCCCATTTATCAACAGCATCGGGGTTCCCTGTTATCACCAATATGGTGGAAAGCCGGTCGAACATTTCATTCAGGATTTTAGTAAAACCACATCCGGATGAGTATCGATATTTGGGGAATTTTTTTCGTGAAATCGGAAGTACAAATTTGTATGGTGATTATGGAGACGTGAAAATTTTCTATTTTGAGTATTAATTCTCCATTTCCTTGTAAGTAACATTTTTTAAATATTTAGTTTTTTGCGTGTTTAAAACTTTTGAGGGTATTGTAGGTCTCCAGCAATAAATGTGCAAGTAATAAAATAAGTATTTCTAAAAATGAAGAAATTTAATGACAGAGAATAGGTTTGAAAATCTAAGGAAAATTATAATGAACTGCATTTCGTATCATCATCAGTATTTCAAACCGAGGATTGGTTTACTGCAGCTCTCCATTCTGACCTATCAGTGTTAATTTCCCCACGCCCTGGTATGTTTTCTATATTTCGTATACTCATTGGAATAAAACATTTTTTCCGTATATTTTTTGTGTGTAAAATAATTTATGTACTCATCGGTGCGGTTTTCATCTCTTTCAAGTAATCGCTTCGGCTCCTTTCCTCATCATCATCATCCTCATCTACTGTCATTTCCATATCGAGTGTTCGTCATCATTTGAGGTAACATGGTATTGGTGAATCGGAAGGAATAGTTCCATCTACGATAAAGAAGTCACTACCTATATCATTTTATTGAGAGTAATCATACTCCATTTCCTCGTTTATGAATAAAGTTTTTTTTCATAAATATTAAACCAAACCTATGGTGTGATTGTCTTTTTAAATATTGTTCATTTCTTTATAATTGTTTGATATTTTGATATTTCTATTATCTTAAGGACGTAATTTATGATAACGTATTTGTGTAACTCTTGAGTGGTTCACCGCACCACTAAACTGGGCGTGTAATATTAAAAATGTTTTAAACCATAAGAACTACGAGGGTACGGTGTAAAGTTCTCGGCCTGACAGTGAAAGAATGCGATTTTCATTTAAAAAATGATTTTATTATTCTACGTAATCTCCCTTGCTCAACACACTTGGTCCATCGTTTCTCCAACATCAGTATTCCTTCCCGGAAGTGAGAGTCTGGAAGGCCGTGAAAATATTCATCTACGGCGCTCTCAACTTCTTCATTGGACGCGAAGCGCTTCCCAGAAACAAATTTTTTCAAGTTTGGGAACGGATGGAAGTGTGAGAGTGCTAAATCAGGAGAATAGGGAGGATGGCCGAGCCAATCGTACCCCAAATCCCGTAAATTTTCCCATCGCCAACGAACTTGTGAGCACGTGCGTTGTCCTGGTGGAAGATGATTTTTTTTCTTCTTCAACCCAGGCCTCTTCTCGCGAATTTTGGCATCCAGCTGATCAAGAATGTTGGAGTAATATTCGCCTGTAATTTTTCTCCCTTTTTCAAGGTAATCAATTAACAGGATCCCTTTCGCATTCCAAAACACACTCGCCATGACCTTTCCGGTAGATGCGATCGACTTTGCTTTCTTTGGTGCTGAACCACCAGCTTCCAGCCATTGCTTTTTCTGCTGTTGGGTTTCTGGTGTGTAGTGGTGGACCCATGTCTCATACATGGTGACAAATCGCCACTCAAAATCGGTCGGATACCTCTTAATTTGTTCCAAAAATTGCTCTGAAAGTCGTTTGCGAATTTGTTTTTGATCGGCATTCAGCAACTGCGGCACCCACATTGCGCAGAGCTTTCGCAAGGCCTAATTCTTCGTGCAAGATGTTTCGCACCCTTTCTTCCGATATCCCCACGGCCTCAGCTATCTTACTCACTTTCACTCGCCTATCGTCCAACACGATATCGTGCACTTTTTCGATGATTTCCGGTGTGGTTACGGTTTTTGGCCGTCCTTAACGTGGGTCAGCTTTGAGGGATGTGTGACCACGTTTAAATTCAGCTGCCCACTTTTTAACGGTCGACATTGAAGGAGCAGAGCCCCCGTACACTTTTGTTAACTTCGGATGGATTTCCTTAGGGGTAAATCCATACAAAACGAGGAATTATATGACCGCACGATATTCAATTTTAACGATAAACAATAAAGACTACAGCAAAACATGCAACAATACGTGTAAACACACTATTTGTGAGAACAAGTTGAAACTTGTGTTACGAACTAATGACACATGCACCCATGCAGGAATCATAAATTTTCACTGATTGTAACATCATCTCTGTGTCTGGCCGAGAACTTTTCACCTTACCCTCGTACAAGGAAGTACTGTTTTCCTTTTTTAAATGAGGTTGAAGTACTTATAAGTCGTTAGGGTATAACCTGTGGTTTCATTATTTGATATTATGCCTTCATCTCAGTGCATTTATGTTACTCTACGATTATCGTGGTTTCTTTTAGGTTTAATGGGGGCGTTTACTAGGAACCGAAATCGCAATTTTGTACACGAAATCGTAAGATGGAAACAAAAAAAGAATTTTAGTGAAAAGTTAATCTTCTAACCACAACCATTCACTCATAAATCAAAAATTAAAATAAGCAAAAAGTGACGCCCTCCGAAAAAGCTGTTGTGATAACATTGACGTCATTTTCCTCCCGTCCTTGACTGCTTTTCTTGGAAGCGAAGGGAGTGGAGGGGGGTTCTCGGAAGGTCTGCTCGTACAGATGCTGTCGCAACTGTCTTATTGGCAGAGTCAGCTGTGTTCCCCCCATTGCGATAAGGCAAAGTAGCTTCGCGGGCTCAGTTGTGATTGGACGAAGTTGATATACGTCAGAGGTTGCACCACGCCCATTTTTCCGAAAGGGTTAAAAACATCAGTTTTTCACCGCTTATAACTCGAGAAATAATTGACGGATCAAAAAACGGAAAAATACGTGTCTTTTCATTTTACAAACTCTATCAGATTCGGCAATAAAAAAGTATGGTAAACGACCCCATTTTTTTGACCCATTTGGATGATTATGGTTCCCTTCTTGATACTTTATTGTACATTAAGACGTAACATTATCTTTTATTGGTTTTCATGAAGGCATTTTACTTTATTGTTACTATCTGCCTGCCAATTTAAATTTACGTTTCTTTACTTTTCGGTGAAAACCGTTTTGGTTGAAAGGCTCGTAACCACTGTGTTAAATATTTCTGCATCCTGTATGTCAATTCATTTAATGACATTCTTTAGTTCTTCACGTGTGCAAGAAATAAAAAGGCTGTGCCATTTGGTTGTGTGCCTGTGCCTTCTGTGCCAAAAGTACAAGAATCCAAGAAATGAAAATGAGGAGGCCCAATATAAGAAGTTGAGAAACCAAGTAAATAGAGAGTGCAAGAATGCCAAGGAAGAATGGATAGAAAACTGTTGCGAAGAAATAAATAACAACATAATGAAAGGAAACGCAAAAATGGCTTATAAACTGGTGAAGAGACAATTTGGAGAAAGGAAAACAAGATCCCACAACATAAGAGACTCGAATGTAAAGATACTCATAGAACAGGAGGACATAGGGAAGAGATGGAAGCAATACATCGAAGAGCTTTATCAAGTACCCAAACCACTGGAAGCTGACTTAACGGAAGAAGAAATCAGGGAGGATGAAGATGAATGGGGGCCCGAGATATTGAGAAGCGAATTTGACAGAGTCGTGAAAGACCTAAGTAACAACAAGGCACCAGGAGGGGACAAAATAAATGGAGAAATCATCAAGGCACTGTGGGTCAAAGAATAAGATTCCCATCCTCTGAATAATCAAAGATAGCTATTACAGTGGGAGACTACCAAAGGACTACCAGAAGAGTGAAATGATCGCAATCCCGAAGAAGCCAAGGACGGAGAAATGCGAAGAGCACAGAACATTGAGCCTGGAATCACACACATCGAAAATACTTACTAGGATAATTAACAGAAGAATGGAAGGAAAGATCGAAGGGAACCTTTTGGAAAATCAATTCGGATTAGGGAAAAGCCGAGGAGCTAGGGAGGCAATACTCAGCTTAAGGATACTGGCCGAGAAAATGAAACATGTAAACAAGCCGTTGTATGTGGCATTCGTGGACTTGGAAAAGGCCTTTGACAACGTCGAATGGAACAAGATGTTCAAGATACTGGAAGAAATTGAAATAGACAACAAGAATAGAAGAATAATCTATAACCTCTACAAGAACCAGGTCACCACAATGCAAATGAAAGATGGAAGGAAGATAGAAACCAAAATAAATAAAAGTCAGACAAGGATGTGACCTCTCCCCAGCGTTATTCAATATATACCTGGAAGAAGCCGCAGAGGAAATTGGTATCAACGGCATCAAGGTGATTGGCGAAGAAATAAACGTCCTAAGGTTTGCTGATGACGTCGCAGTTGTAGCAGAAAGTCGAGAGGACCTGCAAACATCCCTGACTAAAATGGACCAAGCACTTCAAGAATATAATATGAGCATCAACAAGAAGAAAACTAAAATCCTAGCGTGCGGAAGAGAGAAGCTTAATATCACAATTCGAGGAGTGAAATTGGAACAAGTGGAGAACTTCACTTACCTCGGTGGCACTATAACTTGGGATGGAAGAAGGTCGACGGACATCGAGCTAAGAATAGCACAAGCTAAGGAGGCGTTTATGAAGAAGAGACAACTACTGTGCTCAAAGAACCTACGGCTGCAAACAAGGAAGCACTTTATCAAAACATTCGTATTGAGCGTGGCACTCTAGGGATCTGAGACGTGAAACATCGGGAAAACAGACCAACGAAGAATTGATGCCTTCGAAACATTGAACTGGAAGCGATTGTTGAAGGTAAAATGGGCAGATTAAGTGAGGAACGAAGAGGTGTACAGAAATCAGGTGAAGAAAGGACAATATGGAAAACCTTACGACAAAGAAGAACCTGATGGATTGGACATACCTTGAGGCACAATGAATTAGTTAGAAATATAATAGAAGGGAAGATTGAAGGGAAGGTCCCGCGAGGAAGACCAAGGCACAAATATATAGGGCAAATTAAGAAGGACGTGAAAGAGAAAACATACCAGGGCGTGAGGGAATTAACACTAAATAGGGCCGAATTGAGGGCTGCAGTAAACCAATCCTAGGATTGAAATACTGATGATGATATAACAGTTACGACAAAATGAGCAATATGTAAAGAGAAAGTAATACCTATACCACAGGTGAAATTTAAAAAAAATATTTACAAACGAGGAAATGGAGCTTGAATACTCCAAAAGAAAATATTTCCGACTCCTTTATCGCAGATCGAATTTTTCCTTCCGATTCACCGATAATATGTTACCACAAGTAATGATGCATACTCGGAAGCAGTGATGCTCAAAGCCACAATGAAACCACAAGTCTCCAATCATGTTTTTCCCCAATGCTGTTGATGTATGGGAATGATGGACAAAGGATCCGTGGCAATGAATCGAAAGCGATGATAACCACACCCCGAATTTCCTGAAAAATTTTAACACATTTTCCTATAAGAACTTACACGAATTGCAGTTCATTAAAATTTTCCTTAAATTTTCTAATCTATTCTTTGTCATAATATCTCTTTATTTTCAGAAATATTTTATTATTTACATATTTAAGGCTGGAGAACTGCAATAATGTCAAAAACATTAAATAGAAAAGCAATTACATACAGGTATTAAAAAATATTACTTGCGAGTAAGTGGAGAAATAATGCTCAAAATAAAAATTTTCCCATCTCCTTAATTACCAATCCAATTGACACTTCCGATTTCCAGAAAAAAATTACACAAATATAGATATTCTGCCGGGCGTGGTATTACTGAATTCCTGAATGCAATCACGACCTGATTTTCCGATCGTATTGGTGATTAAAGGGAACCCCGATGCTATTGATAAATGGGATTGGCTGATGGGAGGGAGGAAAAAACATTACCCACTTTCCACAACACCAAATTCTTTCTCTTTCCCCGACTCCGCACTCCCAACCATTTCCTGTTATCAGCAGCTGCTGTATAAATTACTCGATTCCCATCGATATCCTAACATTCCTCGACCTCCATTCACACATCCAAGATCCACATCGGCGATATTTATCCCCACTTCTTATCCCACCAAACCAACAAATAACTTGGAAAAAAAGGCAATATGGTCACTGGACGGTAATTTTGAATGTCATCACGTTCTTCTTTTTTAAATATTGGACGAATCTTGGCCATTTTCCATTTTGTTGGAAAGATATCACATTTCAACGATACATTGAATAGATGACATAAGGTAGGAGCTAAGATTACACCCTTTTACTAGATACGACGGTATATCATCAGGGCCAACAGATCTTTTTATTTTGATACTTTTAATTGCATCTACCACTTCCTTCAATTCAATATTATTAAGAAATATATTACTACTACAATCACTTCCAAAATCTTCCACTGGATATTGATCAACTGTAATAGTGCTACTTTCATTTCCATAAACTTGAACTGATCTCGAAAAGCATTTGCAATTTCACACGGTGAATTTTCCTCAATTCCATTGCATTTCATAATTTCTTGTGTGCCCTTAACAGAATTAATATCTTTAGCAAATTTCCAGAATCTTTAGTAAATACCTTGGCATATATCTTGTTTAATATTCTCTAAGTATAAATTAAAACAATCATTAGCACACTTCTTAACTTCCAACCTAAGTTCATGATATTTCATCTGATGATAAACTGTCCTTTTTTTCTTAAACAATATCCGGTGTCTATCTTTTTTCTTGATTTTCTTTATTAAGTCATAGCTATACCAGAACGGGTACCTGTATCTAGATGATATACACTTGGGAATTGCTACATCCATTGCTTCATATATATATTTATAGAATATTTCTAAACCTTTGTCAAAATCATTAATTGACATTATTGCACTCCAATTTTTACAGCTTAGTTCGAGATATAATTGTTAGTAATCACCTCTTTTAAAATTATATGAATTGCTGGAAATGCAAGACGATTTTCTTTCAGTTTTACATGAATATTGAAATTCAATTGCAGGGTGGTGAGGGTCCTCTTTTAACAATGACATATTGCTCTTACAGCGTTGAACAGTATAATCAACATTTGTTAGAACTAAATCTAGTATTTTACCATATTAATTCACGGTGGTATTTTTCTGTTTTAGACCCATAATATTTGCAAACATTCCGAGTTCTGTGCAAATCACTTCATTTACTGGTGTCAAAGACATAAACTTGGGAGAGTTGAAATCAACCAAAATAATTATTTCCTTACTAGCGGAAGCTACCCGTTGAAATTCAACGGGAGTGAAAAACATTGAACTTATTTTGTAAGAAAACCACTGTCTGAAGAAAACTGTAAGCGCGGTCTTTTGATTAGTTGGTGACCTATGTTGTACATAGTGGTAGTTGTAGTAGACACGCTGACCGTTTTCCAGGTGCACGGAGAGATGAGTGACTGTTGGTCCTCTTTCATGCACGGAAAATCCAAAAATGGCCCTTACAAACTCATCACCACGTAAGATAGATGGCCATCTCGTATTTTCGGTTCTCTTAGCCGTATCTTGAGCGAATTATCAGCTTGTTCGCTACCCTTGTGTGTATACATACATTAGCATTCAATGACTAAATAAAATAGATTAAGATATGTTTCTCATTCCAATATTTTTGAAAGAGTTCCAGGTAATTTTCAAGAACTGTTGCCTCCCTACCCTCCTATCGTGAGGAATAGCCTGTCGTTCATCTTCAGTTTGGGTTTGACGTTGAGCAGCATGCCACTCCGCGTCGTATCAATTCTCGCCGGTCGCTGTTCTTGATTCTCCAAATGCCGATGTTAAGCGTGTCTTATAGCATCCCGCTCCCTTCGCGTGTGCCGCACATCAGGATTTTCCATGTGGCGTTGGGATGCGTGTGTTGCAGCATCCCGCACCCTTCGCGTCCACCGCTCTTCAGGATCTTCCATGTGGCACTGGGATTCGTGTCTTGCAGCATCCTGCTCCCTTCGTGCGTGCCGCTCTTTAGGATCTTCCATGTGGCGTTGGGAAGAGAGACTTACAGCATTCTGCTCCCTTCGCACGAGCCGCTCTTCATGATCTTCCAATTGGCGTTGGGAAGCGTGTATTGCAGCATCTAGCTCCCTTCGCGCGTGCCGCTCTTCAGGAGTTTCATTAGATCGTTGCTGGGCATGTCTTTGAGCATCCAAATCCAATCTATTTCGTTTTTCTTGCGAGGGATCATTTTCTCGTAAAGAAGACATTCCTCTTTCTTTAGATGATTTTGCCGAAAGGTTGTTCTTTTTTCTTTCAGGAATTTTGATGGCGATATCTTTATCTATAAGTCCAAGTAGGAGAAAAACAGCGGCGATTGGGAGCCTTCAATAGGCACCTTGATTTTGATCAAATGTGATCCTACTGCACTTTAACACTTTCAAGCATATAAAAATAACTCGTAACGTTTATAATATAGGAATATGTCTAAAGAACAGTTCCCAAACGTAATTAGAGGCAGACGCTTCCACTACGAGTAATACATCGAAGTATTAAACGATAATAAACAACGCGGTATTTATTGTAGCAACTGAGCAACCCTAATCTGCCGACTCATATCGCGTTTAGGTGCACCAACCAAACGGTCATGCAGCGAGAGCACAAAGTACCTCTATACATATTCTATGTGACCCGTCTCTCGTACTGGTAGGAAAATTTTTTTACGGTTCTTAACATTACTCGAGAAATGCCACGAGGCGGTGACCGTTATTCCTTCCTCTTTTTTAACTTCTTTTTCAAACCTTAAGAAAAATCAACCATGGGACCCTTGGGAATCTGGGTCCCTCTTATATAGAATTATTTCTACGTGTTATCATTGGCCTGCAGAAAAACGTGATATTTAAATGCTAGAGGCTTGAATGTCCTTTGATTTTCAAAGGAAATTCACACCAATCTCTGGTTGTCAAGGAAATATGCTATTGTTGATTTCATAGAAAAATGTGAAAATTTTCAGCTGAAAATATGATTTTAAGACAAATACTAAGCGTAATAGAAAATCAATTGAAAGAATTAGAAACTTCATTTATTCAGCCATCCGATAAAAAAAATTCCAGCCCTCTGTCTTGAATGAAAGTACTTTAAATAAGCAAAAAATGAGACCACTGAACCGAACTCAATGCCAGGGACCACCAGGATCATTCTAAGGGCCCATTCAGGGGCTGTTGGGGACCCTGAGGTTATTTTAACATAGCCTATGTTTTGCCCAGACAGATTTCCTATCTACATACCAAATTTCAGCTCAATCCGTGTAGTAGTGTTTGCGTGATTGAGCAACAGACAGACACCATTACATTTTTATATATTAGTATGGATTAATTAAACCACTATGGATAACTTTGTCAAAGAAATTGGAATAATTGACAACACAGGAATCAGGAGGAAAATATACGACACACAAATATAACCATTGTTTCCATTAACAAGTATCTTAAGCCAGATGTTTACGTCCGTAGTTTCTAATTCAGGCAGCCTTACCGATGAGTACACATCCTTTACTAACACAATCACACCACCACCACACTTTTTCCCAGTCAATGCATTGTTTCTATCTTTCCTAAATATTTTGTACCGACCTTTACGCACACTTCTGCATCACAAACACAGTTAGATAACCAAGTTTCACATAAACATATAATATCGAGATCATTCTCGAACAAGGATACGTTGAATTTATTTAACTTACTTCTCATTCCTCTTACATTTTGGTAGTAAAATATTAATCCATTATCTGTTGTAGGCGGTAAAGACTTAATATCGCTCTCATGGGTTGAACAGGAACCTATATCTCATTTTAATTTTTCAATATCGCTTTTATTACGCAGTAAGAGCTTTTCACCTCCTTCACTTCTACGAGCATAGAGCCGGCCCCCTCTTACCCACACGTATTTTAACTTCCCGTCTTGTCTAAGTACTCTAGATTGCTTGAATAGTCTCCGATTCATTTGTGTTAATGATTTATTGCCATAAACTGGTTTATCACTACTAACAGAATAACCCAAACGAAGGCCAGAGAGTGTAAGGCTTCTTTTCACTCTTTTGGCCCGTATGAAATCTTCAGCCAAACTCACCCGCGCAAATTTAACCACTAGTGGTTGGTTATTTGACTGAGCACTGCGTTTCTGTCCAACTCTATATGCTACTTCAATGTCATTTTCTTCCAGCTTGATTCCTAGCGCCAAGCTTGTTTTATGAGCAATTGCTGCAGGGACCTCGCCATTAGAAAACTGAATTCCATGAATTTCAACCGTATTTCTTAATGATTCCTGCTCTATAGCATTTAGTGTTGCTACAAGGTCATTTATTCTATCAACAAGTGACGTTGTGTGAAATTATCTGGTCTATTTTGACAGTCAATTCAGAAATGTTAGACTGCGCGGATTCCAATAGTTTCGTATGCTCGCTGAGAACCCTTGTATGTTTAGCCACTGTACTACACCAAGAATTAATGGAATTTCTATTAATCCAATTTTTAGATTATTGTTGCGGACATTGAGTCTCTTTACAGAAATGTAGCGTTTATAAATGTTTTGTTATTTTTCTCTCAGTTATATTTACGCTGCCGGTTAATAAGTCATCATTTCAGTGATCATAATTATTATTATATGTGTCTTATATCTATACGCCCAATTCTGACTATCAATATTTTGTCAATTATTTTATCCTTGACTTTAATGACTATGCATATATAGATTTTTCCAATTTTATCACTTGTCTTTAACTGTGTTTACGTTAATTTTTAACCTTTTCTCCCAAAATATAATTGTATCTAGTGCCACCTTATCTGAGTGATTTCTTACCTCTATGTTCGTGACTTCACCCTTCTAATATCCAAGTTGTATAGCTTTTACTGTTGCATACATTTTTTCCTTTTTCTTCGGCTTTTTTTTCTTGCCGGTTAAATAATTAGTTATATTATTGCTGAAATTCGATTTAAATCTAATTTTAACGTTCTTAATACTATTCTTAATACTTAATGATGAGTTACATGATTTTTTCTATATTCTAAGGTTTCTCCTCGACTGCTTTCTTCCTTTTGCTATGTCTTTTCATCGGTCTATTTTTGAAAACTGTATATTGCTCATTCTTTACGGTCTAATCCTCATAATTCTGAAATTTAAGGTTCATAGCTGTAGAAGGGCCTGCCTGCTCTGTGCACGGTTACATTCTTCGCTTTGCATACGATCTTTATGGTTTTTCAGAGATTTGAATTTCGTGTGGAATTAATAACGAAACCCATGTTGATATTTTAACGCTCATAAATTTTGCTATATTTCACCCGGTACCTAGATATGTGCCTTTTCGAATGTGTTCTATTAGACTTTATTCAACATCCTGTCATTATTGAAGTCTTACAATAATGACAGTAGACAAGCATAATATTCATTTTCTATTAATCCAAGATATTTTTATTTTCCTATTACGAGTAGTTTAATCTAGACATGACATTTCTCTATAAAATGTGATGGTCGGTTACTTCCCATTATCAAAAATTTTGTTTTTGCGAAGACGTTTCTTCCGAATAAACGGAAGTAGCTATGTTTTCCTGGCTCTTACTCGTCTATTTGTGCAAACATTTCATTTTGAATACAAATCTACATCACAGGTTTTTTTCTCTAATATTCTCTCTATCATTTATGGTTCGAGTGTGTCCCCCATAAAAAAAATCAGATTTAGTAAAGCCAGTGTGGAGCAAAAATAAACCTTTCAAGACAATTCTTTGCAAAAATTGTTTTTTATAATATTTGTACTTCTCGCGTAAAAAAGAACTCTTAAATGGCCACAAAAATCAACCCATATGAATAGAAGTGTTCAAAGCATTTTACTCTACACTTTTTAATTCAATGAGAACTGCAAAGTATTACATTTATGAAATTTCGCGCTCTGTACCACTTAAATGGCATTAGAAATGGCAGGATGGCTGACGACCACGCCTGTGAACTTTCCTGTGCTATAAGTTTTCTGCCTGGCTGTCGTCTTACAAATAGTCTGCCACTAGAGTGCAGAGTGAGCACTCACCCATGTAAAGCATTGTCACACACTGGATGTATCATTTTTTCATGTTGTATTGTTTTTCGACGATTACAACGAATAAGAAAGAGTTAATAATCATTCAGGTTAGTGCAGTAGCAGTTTTTATTAAACCACCGCGGTTGGTTTCGGGAGACTTCGTGGTGGAAGGAGCATTGTTTCAAGTTCCTATCTACCTCTGCCACACGCAAGAAGTGAGAGGATAATGCAACTGCTTACGTCAGCTTCAAAATTTGTGTCCGCAATGCATACATGGATGGGAATTATCGTACATAAGATGCGTCAAATGCAAACGAAATTTGATGATTTTGACGTCGATTATTAATGCTCAATATTGTAAGTTGTTTCCAAGAATTTTATTATGCCACAGGATGTTTGAGATATTTTAAATTAATAATATTTTAAATAATAGTAAATTTAAGGTAAATATGGTTACTTTAGGCAACATTTGATGTGACCTACTATGTGGCAAGAAATTTTTGGGTTGTTTGCGGGCTACCAATTTTTAACAGTTTAAAAAAAAGCGTCATAGTCCGATCCTCGCCCCATAATCATTACCAAGTTGAAAGATAAGGAAACGTCGACTAAGAAAGGCAGATAAATATGAGCCACAGACGTAAGCAATCAGCCACTCCACACATATCAATTCTCTGGAAGCACGTAAATCAGATCTTAATGGGGAGATTTCGTCCATATGCAGACACCAGTCTCTCAGCCTCTAGAGAGATTTTCATTTACCAGGTAGGAGTTAGTAACTTAGCACGATTCGTTTTGTTGTTACATCAGCATTATCATCAAGGGTGATCAAGGAACTTGATAATGTTGTTTAACAACGAAACGCATTGTGCTAAGTGAAATCTGTGGAAATTTTGCAATGTCTTCCTTCATCAATAATGTCAATTTCATTGCCGTTACAATTAAAATAGGCATTTTTATATATACGCCCAGGCCTCGCATAAAAACCATTGGCTAACGCAAACATTCTCATTTTTTACCGTTCAGATTATGAAAGCGTACCGTATCTACTTTATGGAAAAAACACGTCTTAAAAAATATGTTAAATAACAATTTTGGCAAAAACTTTTTGGGTGACAAAAAAATGCGGTTCGCGAGGAAAAAAAATTTCAGTAGAAAAAACTTCATAAAAAATGGTTCAGCAGAAAACACCGTTTTATTAGAAAACGCTGATTCAAGAGAAAACTCCGGTTCAGAAGAAAACACCGGTTCGATCTATTGAATAGGTGCACCGCCATCGCAAACTGTTTTTTTTATCAAATCCGAGAATCGGTTCAGTATTTCCTGCACCGCACAGCCCTAGGTCGAAGGGTAGGAGCCTCATGACAGGTAGTCCACGTACCATGCTCGCAGCGTCTGTTCCTCGGTGAGGCGGCTGTGAGAAGGCGTCTGACCCCAGTGGCGCGGCCTATCAAGTGATGGTGTCACGTTAAAAACACTATTGAGGCAGGCAACGGGAAACCACCTCAATTAAACTCTCCCAAGAACACAATGGACTTGAACAATAGAGAATTGAATCCTGGCAAGCAAGCAAGTTAAGCAAGGACTCTGCGGTCGTCATCTCATGAAATCCTTGCACGAAAAGAAAGACAGCAACAACGGCAGCAGCAGCGGCGGCGAAGAAGAAGCCAGAGAAGAGAGAAACAATGCTAAGGATCGGAACATGGACTTTAGGGCAGGAAAACTAGTTATGAATTCAAAGATTACGAACTAGCTGTGAAAACTTGAGCGGCGTTACCCGCTGAAATTACACTATAGCAAATATCCCACAGAGAAAAAATCATTCGCCTTGACCGGGACTCGAACTCGGACCCCTGATTTCCGGCCAGGTTGTCTACCAGTTGAGCTACCAAGGCGTCCTCTTTCTCTGTGGAAGGCTCTAAAAGAACAAGTCGTGCGCATGGCGCCACTGTCCACGACTGCTTCGACTGCTTAGTGTCATAATATGTCTTGCAGTCTGTGAACATCTTGTTCCTTTAGAGCATTATAATTTCCACAGAGAAAGAGGTCTAGCAGTCAGTGAACATCTTGTTCCTTTAGAGCATTGTAATTTCCACAGAGATAGAGGACGCCTTGGTAGCTCAACTGGTAGAGCACCTGGCCGGAAATCAGGGGGTCCGGGTTCGAGTCCCGGTCAAGGCGAATGATTTTTTACTCTGTGGAATATTTGCTACAGGAAAACTAGAAAACATTAAGCGTGAAATGGAGAGGGGATAGATCGATTTGTTGGGATTAAGCGAAGTAAAATACAGAGACTAGGGGGACTTCTGGAGTGAAAAGTACAGGGTTACATACAGTGGAGGGGAAGGGAGCTAGCGGGGAGTAGTAGTTGTATTGAATGCAACATTAAGAAAAAGGGTATTGAATGTGGAACAGGTAAGCGATAGAATACTAGCTATCGAAATCAAAGGGAAGCCGGCGAATGTAGTCGTAGTAAAGGTTTACATGCCGACAAGGGGACATAGAGAAGAAGTAGACGTAGTAGGAAGAGGAAGTAGACAAGTATATGACCAGTTGGAAGAATTAATCCGGAAAGTATAGGGCTGGAAGAAACTAATAGTTATGGGAGATTGGAACGCTGTAGTAAGGGAAGGGAGGGACGGAAGTGAAGTAGGGGAGTATGAGTATGGTCTGGGTGTAAGAAATGACCGGGGCGAGAAAGCAGTGGAGTTCTGTAGAAGGAATAATTTTGTACGTGATTTAAACACCACCCTAGGCGTAGTTGCACATGGAAAATGCCATGGGATAATGGAAGGTACCAACTAGACTACATTATGATTAGGCAAAGATTCAGGAACAGCGTAAAGAATTCGCATAGTTGCCCAGGTGCAGATGCCGACTCTGACCATAACTAGGTGGTGATTAAATGTGAGATGAGACTAAAAAGGGTTGAAAGTAGGAAGGAAAATAAAAAAAGTGGGATGTAGGAGCACTGATCGGAGGCAAGAGGAAGGAATATCAGGAGATTGAGGATAGATGCATGAGGGAAAAGGAACAATAGATAAAGGGTGGGAAATGATAAAGACGGGCATAAAAGAAGCAGCTGAGAAAACAATAGGAACAGCAGACGCTAAGAGGATCAAGAAACCATGGGTAACAGCAGAAATATTGGAAAGAATCGAGGAAAGAAGGAAATGGAAAAATGCAAACACAGAGCTAGGCAAAAGGCGTTATAAGGAGATAAACAACAGACTTAGGAGAGAAACAAAGAGGGCAAGAGAAAAGTGGTTGAGTCGGCAATGCGAGGAGATGGAGAGACTCCAGAGAGAAGGAGAAATAAGCAGTCTGTACTCAAAGGTTAGAATGTTATCGGGAATCAAGAAATGGAAAACGGTCCCATGCATCAAAGGCAGAATGGAAAATTTAGCTATGGAACCAGACGAGATTCAGCGTCGTTGGAGTGAATATGTTGAGGAACTGTATGATAGCGAAAATAGGCCTAGGAACTTGAACATTGAAGAGGAAAAGGACGTAGATCAGGATGACTTGGGCCCCGGAATACTGGGTAGTGAGATAGAGAAGGCACTGCGAGAAATTAAGGAAAGTAAAGCGGTGGGGATAGATAGCATCCCAGCTGAGCTTCTGAAAAACCTAGGAAGAGGGGGAAGGGAGTAATTATGTGAACTTGTTCGTAGAATATACGAGAAGGGTGCTTGGGCGGAGGATTTTGTAAAAACCGTGCTGATACCTATATTGAAAAAGAGGGTGACAAAAGAATGTGAAGACGATGGAACGTTAAGTTTGATTTCTCATGCGGCAAAGGTAGTGCTAAGAATCATCAATAGAAGAATCGAAAAGAGAGCAAACGGATTTCTAGGCAAGGATCAGTTTGGATTTCGAAAGGGGGGGGGGGGGGCACTCGGTATGTGATTGCAGTGGTGAGAATATTAGTGGACAGGAATCTAGAATACAATCAGGATGTATTCGTGAGCTTTCTTGATTTCGAAAAGGTGTTCGACAGAGTGAGGTGGGGCAAGTTAATGTAAATATTGCGGAAGATAGGGGTAGACTGGAGAGACAGGAGATTGATCCGGAATTAATACATGACGCAGAAGTCGAAGGTGAGAGTAGCCGACGGAGAATCGGTTTGGGCCAAAATAGGGAGTGGAGTTAGGCAGGGCTGTCCGTTATCGCTACTTTTTAACATATACTGGGAGGAATTCGTGAGAGAGGCTTGGGATAAGCTGGAGGCTGGAGTGAAGGTCGGGGGGAAAACGATAAAATCAGTGAGGTTTGCGGATGACCTAGCGCTAGCCAGCCAGTCAGCCCGTGGCTTGCAAAAATTGCTGGATCCGTGCAGGGACAGTGCGAAAGATATGGGATGAAGATAAACCAGAAGAAAACGAAAGTAATGTGATTTTCAAGAACAGAAAGGGGCAGTATAACGATAAAATAGGAGGTTAGAAGCTAGAGCCGATAGAGAAATTTAGCTATCTAGGTAGTGTGTTGGAGGAAAAAGGGCATAGCAGCATTGAAGTTAGAAGGATAATTGCATTGGCAAAAGAAGCTTTTACTCTTAGGCGTGAACTAATGTCATGGACGTTGAGTATGGAAATGAAGAAAGGACTAGTGATAAGTTTAGTATGGAGCGTTGAATTATATGGGGCGGAAACTTGGGCTTTGCGAAAAGAAGATGAAAATAGACTTAGGGCTTTTGAGATGTGGGTGTGGAGAAGGATGGAGAAAGTAAAGTGGGTCGAAAGGAAGACGGACGTTGAAGTCCTAGAATTGGTAGGAGAGGAAAGAAATTTGATAGATGAAATTAGGAGAAGGCAGAAGGTGTTGACGGAAAAGGTAAGAGAAGGGGATGGTCTTTTGATGGAGGTGATTGGGGGAAGAGCGTTGGGTAAGTGGGAAAGAGGGAGGAGAAGAAGGGGTAGATTGGATGGAATGATGGGTGATAGGAGGTATGAGGAGCTGAAGAGGGACAACGTGTGAAATTTAGGGGGTGTGAGGAGTTGTCCATTTAAACCTACCTTCACTGATATAATACTTGTAATAATATTAAATAATGTGTTGAAAAAAGTTCGCCTAAGACGATGTAATTGGAATTGATGGTAGATGTAACACCTGCGTTTGTCTGTTGTGAGCGTTTTATTCACTTTCTGCAGAAAAGGAATTTCGTCGCTTAGGTGCGGCACTGGACACAACACACTATTTGAAGCTGTCTTCACGAACGTTAGTGCAAATTAGGTTTTACGACTATGCAGGAACAAGCATAGTAATACGTAATGGTCGTCGTCGTGTTGGTTTACGGGTAGTAGAGTTTCAAGGGACACCCGAGGCTCTTCCATTGTCTACCCTCGCCGCAGTCGTAGTTGTTTGTACTCGCATATTTGTAGTACACCAGGATGCTAGGGATGCGGTCATTATCTTTTTCGAAGGGACTACTGCTTTCTACGATAACATTTCTCGGATGGACTTCGATGAGTTTGCTCTTCTCGAAGGGCCTCCCTATTATCGTAGGAGTAGCCAATACAAAAAGAGCGGTAGCCTTGCGCCCGCTCCGCGTTATCACTTGTGGTATCGTAGCATAGGTGAATCGGAAGGGAATATTTGATCCGCGTTATTTAATAAGATATTATGATTCCCCTACTTGATACTTTAGTATTTATTCAATTTAGGCGCAACCTACTTTTTGTCTTCAACAAGGTATTTTACTTTATCGTTTTTCTCTTCCCGAAAATTTTTTATTTACGTATTCCTTCAGGGAAAACCATTTTGGTGAAAAGTGTTGTTGCTCCAGTGTTCTTTCTATAGGTGGTTAATCCCTAATTGTTTTTTTACTTCTCTGGTGAGTTTTTAACGCATGTGTTGTTTTTCGTCCTTTTTTCTTTTACTCTTCAATTTTTAATGCACTGTAAAATATTGGCTGTGATGTGTGCTCTACTGATTTAAATTATAACCTTCGTTTTTGGAAAATTCATTAAATATTTAATTGGCAATGTCCACAACGACAATAATAAGGCGAATGTATATAAGCATTTATACTCGATGAAAAAGGATGGTGAATTAATACCACCAGGAATCCTTCACCTTACCTCTCTCTTGAACCCTGTGATCGTGATGATAATGCAATATTTATGCTATAAGGTACTCATTTTTGCCATTAGGATGCTCCTGCTCTCAGTTGCTTTAAGCTAACCCCGAGAATATATCTTATGAAGTTTATAATTTAGACATTAACAAAAAATGACATAAAAGTGAATGTTTGCTATGTTATGTGAAAATATTTATTTTTTGAAAATGAAATAAATTACTAAAATACAGTATTTGCTGAAACATATTCGCAAAGAAACACCACTAAAGGTACTGGTCGCACACTTTTTGAAGCTGTCCTCATGCAGGTTAGTGCGAGGGGGGTTTTACGACAATACAGGAACAAGCATATTTATACGTAATGGTAGTCGTCTTGTTGCTTCTCGGGTAATAGACTCTCAATGGATATCCGAGGCTCGTCCACTTCCTACCCTCACCGCAGTCGCAGTTGGCTGTGTTCGCACATATGTAATGCACCAGGATGCTAGGGATTCGCTCGTTATCTTCATCAATCACCTTTTCGAAGGGACTACGGTTTCCTTCAATATCATTTCTCGGATGGACTTCGATGCGTTTGCACTTTTCGAAGGGTATCCCTAGAATCGTTGGAGTAGCCAAGAGAATATGGGCTACCGCTAGTGAAAGAGAGAACCAGGCAGAAGAGAACATGGTTGAGGTTATAGTTGGTTTTGTGGAATAAGCAGTAGGGACCAATGTCGCCGATGATTCGGTCTTCAGAAAGTTGGCTGGAGAGCAAAGGATAGTTGGTCTACGAGTGAATGGCCGACGGTTGTGATTCGAGTAATTTATACGGCCGCTGTTAGTGTTGCGTATAAGTAAATCGAAAATAGGGGAATTATATTTGTGCTGTGGAAAAATTGGTAATATTTGCTTCCTCTTTGCCAGCAGTAAAAAAACTTTACCATTTATCAACGGAATTGGGGAAGAACGTAGTTAATCGGAGATTCGCGTTCAATTGAAGATGAAGAAGTGACACCACGTCCGGCAGCGCGTCATTTGTGTAATCTGAAAAAGGAAATCGATAAGACCGTTGTGGATTCTTACGGAAGTGAAACGGAATCGGAAGTAAAACTTCAAGTGATGATTAAGAATTCGGGAAATATTTTAAATTTTGAGTGTCAGTACTCCCGTTCCTTATTTAAATTGAACATTTATCTTTGTAGATGATATTAAGTATATTGCATAATTCACTGTCATTGAGATATTGTATCCTTATGTTATTAGAGACAATTAAATGGTTTGTATATTTTGAAATTATTTTTTAAGCTGGGAGTTCATGCACGCGTTTCACGTGAAGGGTGGCTCAGCAGCCAATTAAAAGCCGGGATACCTTCTCGTGAATGCGTGTTACTTTGCTTGGATTATCGTCCCACGAGATTAAAAAAATATTTTTATCTTTAAGCGCGTAAGGAAAACGACGGTGCCGTTGTGGGTCCGAAAGCGTATCTCTAATATGTTTACAAAGTAAAGTACATATGCATAGGTATATTAAAACAATTTAAATGCTAAGATTTTAGAGATTATTTTAGTTGAACTTTATTACTTTATGCGATTGGAGCCTGTCACATGGTCCAATCTTATAGTTCACAGCATGTTGGTGAAAGCTTTAAAATGGATGTACCTATAAGATCCTGCATGTTTCTCCTACTGAATTGACTTATGGACGATGAAATATAGAAGTAATAAGAGAAGGACGTATGTAGATAGGGGAATATAAGTAGTTAGGTGATATTTAGTAAAACAAGGCAGTAAAAATCCGGCACTGTCATCGCGTATATTAGTCCGGGTTGATTTCATGAGTACGATTCACGCAAATACTCTACACATCAAGTCGCGTAGCTTCGCGTGAAGCGCTTGCATAAAGATCTTCAGCTGGATCTTCATGGATAGATCCAGTTGATATCCATCTTCATGTAGGGGTGGACACCCATCATAAGGCATTTAAAAATTCCCCTAAAATTGCTCAGGGATATGGCAACCCTCCTGTCTCTTCGTCTCCATTTATGCGCGTGCATGAAAACCAAACTTATGTGTACAATTACAAGAATGAATATCCTTATACCAAGAAGATCACCGCACCAATATATTTGAGAGTGAAATATTGTTTCGAGTCGTGCAGAATAATGCTAATAGATTCACGAATGAGATGTTCACTTCTCGATGCGTTTTGAAACCGCTCTCAGTTTGTGTCGTGCACTACGTGTACCAATACCTTTCTCGGATAATCATTGTTAGAATGGTTCTTTCTCTGATGTCTTCTCGGATGTCTTCTCTGGAATTACAACAAGATCGATAGTGCGAGGGTATGTATGGGACCGTGAAGTTGAAACTGGGAGATCCCAGACTGTTTATTGTGGGGTACGTTGGCTTGGGTTGCGAAATAGCGTTTGTACTGTTATGTTTTGGTTGAAGGAATGGTAGGGATCCCTGAAATAATGTTTCGTAGCCTACGACCTTTTTGTTTCTTTAACGAATTTTCGAAAAAGCGTAACATACTTAAAATTACTGAGTTTAATTTTACCTCCAAGTAATTGGAACTTTATAGAATGTAGACACACGATAGAAGGCCATTATATTTTCCGTGAATTGACTCCCTGTAGGTCGCGTTTGACTTTATGGAAAGGAAGAGATGCACTTAGAAGATTAATTTCGTTGCTGAAAAAAAGTATTATATTGATGACAAATGTTGAAATTCTCGTTGTGATCCATATCTTCAAGGATATTATGATTTTGGCATCGGATTGGTGTGATTTTTCACAGCGTTGTCTATTCCTCCTGGTCAGCTTTTGGAGTTTCAGGGGTGGCATTAAATTCTCAGTGGCATCACGGTCCTTCCTTAAGTAGGTACTGGGTGGAGAGTAATTCAAATTCATTGGTCCATCCATCGCGTCGGATACTACGTCCAGTGGCGTCTTTCGTCTAGAGCGATGTTTTATGTCTATGGCGACTCCGCGTTTCTCTTCAATTTCTTACATAATTTCCCTTGTCTCTCCTACCCTTGTTGTGTTCGCTAGAATGTAGTTAGTATGCATACCCAAATGTTCACCTATCACCTCGGATATCGATCACCTCCAATTACAAAGAGTTCATTGTTTGGGAACAAAAGGGGGTGACTTGTTGATACAAATATGATGTAGGTGGAGAAGGGAAGGGAAACCAATCAGAATATCAATTTTGAAACAAAATCGAATGCTCCATCAAATTAATTTTCCAACTTTTCTGAGTGAAATGTATCGAGTTAAATTAACGTCACCTCCATGTTATTTAAAGTATACAGGCATGCAAACCAAATATACCTGTATAATTGCTGGGACGGTTCACTCTCCTCCTCTTATAACATCAAGGTGTTTTTTTCTCCTGCTGTACGAGAATAGATTTTTGTAAAGGGTTCTGTTTTGATCTTTGGGAAACTTTATCAACATGCGTTATCCGTGGTCGAGGTCATTAAAGACATTAAATTCTCCTGAAAAACGTGATTGAAAGCCATAATATATATAGTTTTGAGACAAATGAATTAAGAAAGTGTACAGTGCGGGAAAATAACAATTTACTAGGTGTGTTCAGGTATCGAACCTTATTTTTTTCTGCATAAAAATATAGCACGGGTTAGTCATCATGTGTATGTGATGTGTGCAGGTAATTTTTCTCCCCGCTCATGGAAAGCGTCAGTCTTTAGCAGTTGGACCTTGACTAGTGAGCGCTCTTTGGGTTGCAAGCGTGCAGAAATGACGGAAAGACTTGTGTAGAATAGAAAGAAGCAATATTGTGTCACATTTTGCCGCAAAATACAGATACCTACGTGAAAAACATGCACAGACTTTATGGACGATGTCATGAGCATCTCACGGATAAAGGATTGATGCAACCATTTCAAAGATGGCTGCACATCAGTGGGTAGCCAACCGCGTGCCGGAAGGACCCCAGCAACCCGAAATGACATTGTCATCGATCAAGTGCAGACTTTGGTAATTCAGCACTCTTCTAGTATTCCGAGAATTCGCGAGCGATGTGGGAGTGGGTATTGGAACGGTACGTTCAATTTTGACCGACGATATGGCTTTGAGGAGAGTGCACGCGAAATTCGTAACGAAGCAGCTAACGATGAAACAAGCAACTGTTCTGCAAGCGACAGGTCTGGAAATCGCGCATTGGAATTCAATCAATTGGACTTGCTGGACTGTAAAATCAGTGACCCCAAAAATCCTGAATAGAGTACCGATAACCGTAGTTCGTTAGGCTCCCTGTTACCCTGACTCTGTGTGAGTTCCTATTATTCCCCTAGTAGAAAATGCCGCTGAAAGTGACCTGATTAGCATCAAGCGAAGAATTATTCGGAAAGCGTAAGGTTCAGTCGAATATATTTCTAAACAATACCTTCCAGAAACAGATCTCAGTGATAGAATCCTCTAAGATAATTGTTTCATTACCAAGGGCCCTAATGTGAAGGGAATAAGAGTTTCTCATGCAAAACAATACTTATTTAGCATTTAACAAAGGTTCGATACTTTTTATCACACCTCGTAGTTTATTTACCCTCCTGTTTAGATTTGAAATAATTTCATATGTCATTGTGATTATTTAATTAATCTTGATTGATCATATGTTTTTTGCCCGTGACGTATCTTTATTTTTATCCACTTCGACAGTAAGAAGCTCAGTACGTATGGCATTTTTTGATGCTAATAATATATAATTATGCCGTTTACGGTATTTGATAAAGAAAAGTATACTTCGTTGGATATATCAGCATGGGTTTAATGTGCCAATATTAATGTTCATCCTCTTCAATCTGAGGAGAGTTGATTAATCTCAGAGACCACTGAAATTATAGCATTTCTCCAGGATTCGAATGTAGAGTGAAAGAGAGAAAGGTATATATTAAGCACACATATCATTTGGTAAGAATTTGTCTGGCATCATTTGCCGTCTCATTCCAGTACCATGCTTTATTAATTTATTTTTATTATGCTGTATGTATTGCTTGACCAGTGATTAGTTCAATGTTTAATGTGGGATGTTTAATGAGTATCTATTTTAGCTCCGAGATTTAGCTCAAATTCTGCATTTCGTCTAAAAGCCTAACTGCTTAAATTGTTAAAATCGTACGAATTGTGGAATAAATTACCAAATTACTTGATTTTAGTATATCTCCACCCAAATAAGTTGAAAATACCGAATTTCAGATTTTTTTTCATCATCATCATCGGTCAACAATCCTAGGATTGGTTTGACGCAGCCCTCCTCTCGATTCTTCTATCGGACAACCTCTTCATATACGTAGACGTAACTCCTCTCTTTTACATCCTTCAGAACTTACTCCATACACCTCATACGAGGCCTGCTTTTTCCATTCTTCCCGTTCACTTTTCCCTCGACGATTGTCTTCATCAGGCCATAGTGTCTTAAGATTTGGCCTATTGATTTTGTTCTGTTTTCTTTTTAAGGTTTTCAGTAGACATCTCTTCTCTCCCACTCTTCTTAAAACTTCTTCGTTTGTCACTCGATCGATCCATTTTATCTTCATATTTATTTTTTAGCATATATAAATGTATGGAAAAATTGATTTTGAAATTTTTAATGTGTCCTATGTGAATGTACGCAGGTAAATTGCTAAAAAAAACTGTAAAATTTAAATACTATTTCCAAAACTTCAAAGGTTAGTTAGTGTATATTAAGTTTATTATATTATTTTATTCGTTTTTGTTGAATTATGAAAAATAAAGTTCTTGGTACTTATAACTATGTTTGAAATGTTATTAAATTACATGGAACAGCCATGTGAATGAATTTCTTTAAGATATGTTCAAAATCAGTGAGAAATTAGATATGTTAAATGTTTAGGCAGATATTTTGAAAACTTACGGAGAACATGCATCAGAGCTTTTATCGAATCTTTGTCGGTTCATTTCTTTGAACGTGGTATCTTTTAAAATACCGTCTTCCAGAGTTGTCCCTGTGAGAACTCAGCTTTCTCAGGTATATTCTGGAGGAAGTGTACTGAGTAGACGATGTTAATTCATTTTTCCATCGTCTATTCTGTCAACACATTTGTGAATATATTGGTCATGGTATGGAAATGCGAATAGGTATAAGTTTAACATGTATTGGTTAACGACTGGCAGACTGGCTTCAAGCTTTAACCAGACTTACTAGTTACACGACGACTCGTGCTCGTACCTTAATTGCCGGTGCTATATTCGTGAATGTCCGGCGTTTCTTGATACCACAACCTGCTTTATGTGTATTCGTATTGGTATAAGGTTAACGGGTATTGTATGTTTATAGCGGCTATATTTATGTGGTTGGAGGATCCTTGAATAATTATGTGCTGAAAGTGTTTGAACTCGAAGTGATCCAAGTAGTTGATCAATGTCTCTAACCTTCTTACGGAATTGCTAAGTAAACGATTTTATTTTCTCATTTAAAGTAATTGACAGCTACAAAATCAGTGATGCAACCAGAAAACCACGTCCATAGCAAGAAAATCTCGAAATATTTTACGGAATTGTTTATAGCAATATTTGATTATTCTATATCATAGTAAAACATTCCATCCATTTAGTCTTTTAAAGTATGTTTTGGCACCATTGCTTCCCAAAACAAAACGTACATACATATAGTTGGGAAAAGTGCTTAATTCCCATTTTACGTGAAAGGACAGGAATATGTATTTTTCTCATTCCGACGTTGAGAGTTGGAAACCATACATTTAAAAATTTTAATGCTGCATCCTTATAAATTGTGTAGTCTATGCGTGACTGTGGCATTTGATTAGCATTGTTACTGAAAAGAGTGATTTCGTAATTCCACATAAATTTATTAGAAGAACTAGTTCTCGACAGAGTCCGTGATCATCACGTATCCAGTCCATAATCATCAGGTACAATGTTCACAGAAGACGCAGACTATATGGTCACAAAAGATTTGGGGGTTGGTGGGAAGAGGTGAGAAAGGAAGGAGGAGGGGGAGGGATTTTTAGGAACTGTGCGGTGGAGTCTTGGGTGTGGGAGAAGGAATGCCCCAAGCGACGAGTGGGATGGGAATACACCCAGTACGCTCGTGAGTGAGTGGGTTGGAGGGGTGATTGGTAGTGTATTATTTTTATCAGGTTCGCGGTATGCACTTTTACTTACATTATAATTTGTTTCACAATTGTACTTTACCGCGCGACATTAATGGGGCGTCAGTTATTGTTGAAAATTGCCTAAAAATGTATGGGTAAATGTTATCTTAATTACCCTTTAGATTATCGTAGAATATTCCTTCGCTATTCTGATTTTTTCATATGTATTTTCAAATCTGTTTCCGCACTAATAGGCGCTTCAGACCGGGAGGAGAGGTATAAGGATGGGAATGGAAGGCAAATGATGATTATCAGTTTCGTTATTCTTATTCTACATTATTTCCGCTACTTTAAATTATAGAATTATTAGTCCGTGTGTGATAATAAAGTGGGGAGAAACGTATTTTACGACAAAAATTAGTCCAAAGGTGCTGATGCATCAGCGAACGAAATATCTCTTTTTTCGTAACTACCATTTGGTAAATAGTTTGTGAACTACCACTCATTAACCTAGATGGTCGTGGTGGTCATTTAGTTGGCCATAAAACTCTTACTCCGTCCCCTATCTTTCGTAATATGTCATTTTTCAGTTGGACATACGGCCTCTGCCCATTATACTAACGAAAATACCTGCTCCCCTCCTCCTCTTACCCCGCTTATCCAACACCCTTCCTATCTTACATTCTTTAACGAACCCTGACCCTTATTACCTGCTCTATCTTGTTTCTCTACCTCCTAATTTCATCATTCAATTTTCTTTCCTTCCCTGCCATCCCTTCCATCCCTTGCGCCTTTTCGTATGCCTTCCTTTCCATCAACCTTCCCCTCCACTTATTTCTAAACACCCTTATGAAATGTCCTCTATTTTCATCCTCCACCTTTACAATCATGTTTACTCAGAGCTTAGGCATACAAAGCATGTCTACGTTTTAACACCAGACAATACGAATTGTAGATAATGATGCTCTCTCCAGTGTCATGGAGGCCGAGGATGAATCAGATTGAAAGCAATAAAAATCCGTTTGAAGAAGAAAGGAGAAGGGACGATGGATGAAGATGAAAACGTATGAAGCATCTGAATGGTAGATGAGTGGAATTTATTGGCGAAAGATATTCGGTGGTATAGCAGTTGGATGGAACTTGATGTTATCGGCTTCCCCTCCATATGGGATATGATAATGTAGACGGAATAATAAAGGTAATCAAGGATTTCAGAGGAAATGGGTTCATATTTTAGTCTAGAGGGTGTTAACTTGTAGTTATAGTATGCTACGGAGTGGAAACGTTTAAATAGGTAACTCTTCGAAATTGTGAAATGGAGTAGAAATTATCTGCCCAAATCATTGGGAAATAAGGTGATTGTGATAATGCCAATTCATTTGTGGTTACTTTTCTAATTCTCTAATTTTTTTAAACGTTTAATTTTTAAAGATCATTTATATGTAAAAATGCGTTGCTATTGAGCGTTATACATTTTATTTTATCCATTGAGGATGATCGATGGTACATGATGTCTCTATCTCATTTCGGTTGTGATTATTTCATAAGCTTTATACTTTACTAATTAAAAAGAAGGCCCTCAAGTGAGGATAAAACCCTTTTTACAATGCATAGGGATTCGATTGCAATCATTATCTATTGTAAATGGGTTTGAAATGTTTTGTCTATATGTCTCGCAAATTTATTTTACTCAGTAATGGAGTAATTATAATTTAGTTTCATCCCAAAATTTCACATTCCTTTTACTATTTGAAAAAGTTTCTCATTAGCGAGATCTTACAAATTTTGAAATGATGCCATGACTCATTTATCTCCGATCGCGCTGTGCGAGCTGAATGCGTTGGGCATTTTTAGTCGTGGACGTAGATTTTCAATAAATACTGCTGATTTATTTATCTTTTAGGTCCTATCCACCCCATCACCAAGTTACTTTACATCGGAAGTCTGAAATTCTGAAAGATGCTCTTAATTTGTTTGAATGTGTTCAGTGTAGACCACTTTATCATAGCAGATACAATGTCTAAGAATTTGAAAAATTCGTGGAACAATTTTCTAAATTTTCTGACGCCCCACATCACCACGGCTCGATAACGTGACTTGAATAGAGTCGCATACGAGTCGCATACGCATGCTCATTACATGTTTTGAATATGATGTTTTTTCATACGGATGAATAATTTTAAAGTTAGTAGAGACGATTTGAAAGTCTTGTTTTAGTGCTTATGTATTCATTATTATTAATCATATACCACCCAATATCGGATTTCCTTTTAGGTCTTCATCAAATTGCTTTATCCTTCCAATACTCGCATATATTTTCTCGTGCATACCTCTCATACTTATCTTAGATACATTAGCTGTGTATCGGGTTCCTATATCGTGTCTTTTCAAAGTAATATAATCACATTTTTAGTAAGTAAATTTATTCAAACTAGTCGCGAATACCTTAGTGTAGTCACCCGCTTGAATACGCAATAACAGAATTTCCACAGATAAAAAATTCTGTTAAGTAAATTTTATATTTCTCGTCTCAATTAATTTTAATATCGAAATGATTTTTTGTATTTCTGTGTTTGCATGATTTATTTACTCATTTTTCGTATTGCAGCTTTTTTACTCTAATGGTGACTTGGAGACAGTTGGAAAAAGCAATTATTTTTTCTCAGAAAACATTTTTGTTATTTTAATTAATTAAATAAATGTTAGCGTCATTCAGTCTTAAGACATGGTAATGTACAAGACTTTTCAGCCTTTACATAGCGCTCCTTTTTTGGGAAACTCTGCGCTAAAGCAGTTAGGGACCTAATAGTTCCGCTGCTCTCGGGTTTTGTGGGAATTAATTTTGTAAAGCTGTGGCTCCACTTACTCTCAAGGGGAGCTGCGGCGCGATTACCTTCCAATCCACTTCTGTGCGAACTTTTGAACAGAAAAAGTTCCTTTTTTCCTTTTCTTTCTCGTTTTTTGTTTTTGACGGTAAGCCCTTGAATTTCGGAAATGACTGATTTTCTCACCGAGGTCTTCAAATTTCAAAGGCGCTCACCGCCGCTCCCTCCGCCCGTCACACGTTTTGCCCGCCTCCGTCTCAATCCCTGCCCCGAGAAATCACCATGGCGAGGCGAGCACTCCTGCGGGTTTAAAGCGCTCTCCAATCCACTTGAGGCGTCGAGGGCTCCCTTCATCTCCCCACCACCTCTCCTCTCACTCCAACCCCTGTGCTCTCCCGCCACCTCCGTCTTCCCCTTCATTCCTCTCTCTCCTCGTGAACAAGTCCCCCTTTATTAAAAAAAGGGAAGCGAAGAGTATAAAAACACGCATTTCGTATTACGGGCATTTCCGTTACGCCAGGAAATTGCTACCTCCCGTCCCGTCCTCCTCCACCCACCTCTCTCGCGTGCCCTGCCCTGTCGTCTCCCTCTCTCCACCCTCCTCTCACCCCGTTCTGTTGCGCTCATAGGTGAAATAAGTGCAAGTGTGGCAACGCGATTGTGAAGTTTGTTTTTGCTTCGAAACAAGATCAAACGAACTTGCTCATATATGCAAGTTGCTTATATCTACAGGGTTCATTGAAGGCTTGGAAGGATTGGAATGATTGATGGCATATAAAATGGCAGATGTTACAGATAAATTAAAGAAGATTCTCAGGACAGTGCGATGGAGGAGACCTAATTGAAAACAGTCGGAATACTTCCACAAGTGACGAGTTGTGCAGCTGATCGACCTTGCATTCATAGTGGTTTATTTCTTTCCTTTCGTTCAAGTTTTGTTCTGTCTTACTTTTATTCAATCTGTAGCCCTGTGTGTAATGCCCATGTCCCCCCTTTTTCCTCCAATTTTCCAATTTCTTTTCCCCTCAAGCTTCACCCTCCACATTTTTAGTTTTTCCTCCGCGTGCGTCCTCCCTCCATCTACCAGCTTCTCCCGCAGTGCCACCACCTTGACTTCACCCTCTCCCCACCTCGCCCGGGAAAAGAGGTAGCGGCTTCACAGCTATCTCTTCCACGGGCACGCATCCTCTCGCTATTGCCCTGTGAAGCCACCCCTTTCTCTCCTCACCCGCTCCTCCCCCCTGCCCCCCACGTTTCCCTTTCAACCCCCGTCTCCCTCTTCGTCCTCTCTCCCTCTTCTTCCGTCTCGTTGTTTTCGCCATGAACTTTAAAAAGCTCCCGTCCGACTTTGTGCTCCAGGTTTATTTACGTCCACGGACGTGGTCAAAGATTTTTTTCCGCCTCTCTCCGTCCTCCGTCATGAGAATGTGCGACGGAACGGTGACCCGCATCGCCTTTTTTCTTAATCATTGTATGAGAGTGTTCTGGGTAATTGAAAAGAAAAAGAAGCAGGGTTTCATCGTGTTTCTAATCGCAAGAATGGGCCCTAACCTCGCTCGCAAAGGCGTTTTATTCGAGCTCATAACGTTTTCTCAAGGAAATGGATTGTGTTACAGAGGCGAGTTTTTTCATTGCCGTGAATTTCTGAAGACTTGAATTTTTTAAATTCATTCTATTTATACGACTCTTTTTTTGTGGTATTTTGTTTCATTTTTTTTTGCAAAATATGATTTCTTGCAAAGAGTCTTTTTCTCCTGCTCCTCTACTGAATGCGCCTAATCATGAGCCGTATTAGTGTAGTGATAAGATTGTGTAATGGCGCATTATGGCGCACAACACGCAGCATGCGTGATAATTTTTAGCCTATTAAGTGTTCTATTTATGGGCAGTTTTGTACTTGTCTATTTTTATCTTATAATCACCTTCGCTAAAGAAACCTTTGTTTCGGAACTATTTTTAATACATTTTTTTTCTTTTTGCTGATGTTCTAATTCAAATATTTTAAACTCGAATACAAGTAGCGCTTCTCTGCTATTATTTCACTATCTCTTTGAGTATTTATGCATAATTGTCATTAAGTTTTGCACATATTGTGTTAGCATAAGTGTTAATATTGTAAGGATCCTCCGCGTGCCCAATAAGGTTTTTTTCTGTATGTAATTGACAATGAAGTGCCTATAACCGTTGTGATATTCCTTTTGTTGCTTGTCCTGTGAATTATGTTTTGTAAGTCAGTCTACTATATCTATAGAGCTAAATATATATGTAGGGTAGCTGTTTATATAGTTTTAATGTGTTAACTACGACATCCGAGCTTAATATCGTTTTAAAAACCGTCGCCTCTTGAACATTGTTAAACAACACATAACTTGTACTCAGTCTCGCATTACGAATGTCTTGCTTTGTTGCAGCTAATCCCTACTCGTCAGGTTATCAAGTGTCGTTTTTCATCAAATTGAAAACATAGTTTCGGGAAAAACGTGACATTTTGGTCGAAGCCTTTGGACTCTGTTCTGCAGGAAAATAACGAAAGATGGTTGTCCCAATATTGGTCCCAATACCCTCCGCGGATTTTAAAGATTCTTATTAGAATTGTCGGGGACCACTATTTTTCTTAATGCCTGTTGAGCGAAACAGCCATTTCTTCGTATCCTTTTTCATCAGGGTTCTTTTGTCCGCCCTGTTTTCGGCCTCTACCGCTGCTATTTGCCTCCGCTTTTGCGTTTCTTCCTTCCTTTCATTCTCCTTGTGTGGTGTCCTTCCTCTCCCGTTCCTCACCCACTCCGTCCCGAGTATATTTTGCCCCCGCGAAACCCCCTTTCCTCTACCACACACTTGCCAAACCAATTTCGTGAATGTTTCTTCTGCCCTCGGAAGAGCAAATACCAGCTAACAAGACTCAAAAGGAAACGTCACCAGTGTTTATTTGCTGCTCCTCGTCAACATCCTCAGCTCCCTACCTTTCTCTGCCACCCCTCGTCCCCCATCTCTTTATCCTGCCGTCTCTCTTCTTTTCCCCGGTCCCTTGCCAGATCTCCATGAGTAGCAAACCCTTGCTACAATTCGCTGGAATAATCAACCCTTGCTACGTTAAAGTTTCCCAGTAACATCAATTTTTTCTAATCATCTCGTCTTGATTTGTACATAACTAGCATTTATTTCAAGTGTGGTAGCCGTGTCTTCTCAAGATTTTTGAATTTAGGATACCACTCAATCAACCGGTGTAATCAACCGTTGGGGTGGCTTCGCTACTGTTTCCCAAGCGTGCCTACACTCCCTATATATATATATATATATTTTTTTTTTTAGAACAGTATACAATTTTTTTGGGAAACAATTGAGTGTGCGCATAGATTATATTCCTTTTTACTTCTTTCTCTTCCTGTAATCAGAGAAAAGGTCTTATGTCTCAAAGCAGCGTTTAAAGATCTTTCGCAAGACAGATTTATACGAAACTATGGCACTAACTGTTCTTTTACATTTTAAAAGTATTTGGTGCGTTAATCTTATTTATTGTATGGTGAGCTATATTAAAGTGTGTCGATGTAATGCATTCATGCGACTTAGGAAAGCTTTTACTCCGAATAAAGCTGCTTTTTACTCTTAAACTTCACTTTGTAGAAGCTATAATACTTATTACCATACCCATAATAATGACGCTATACCTTTGAAAAAAAGTAATAGAATATTGTAGAAAATTAAAGATCGGTTAGTTAATCTTGTAAACTTTTAAATTAGGTTTTCTTTTCCGAAAAAGAGCTGAAATAGAGGTCATTACCTACGTCTTGATGTAGCCTATTACATTGGAAAAGGAATGAGCTAAAATCATGACTCCTGTATGCGTGAGAAATTTATCACTCACTGCTCTAGTTACCATGGCATTCGTGTGGCTTATTTCAATTCTGTCAACATTTCTCTTTAAACTTAAAACTTGGATGAACATCTGCAAATACATGTTAATATTACTCTTACGCTTTATCATTCCCGTAATTTTGAATCAATGTTGTCAACGGTACATTTCTGATTTTCGTCACTCGAATGTATTAGCTTGAATGAACTCGGATATCAGTATGCGAGATAATTTTTATTAATGGTTTCATAATCATATTTCTTTTAGATTCATGTCCTCTGTTTTTTTACCTTGCACTCGTAAACTTGACCGATTTTATTTGATCTAATACCTATTTGAGTGTATTCGCACGCACTGAGTGAATAATTTTTTAACCACTTTTTTGAATTTTTGCACTAAAAAGGGAATTCATAAGCTAACTAAGGAAATGCTTCATTTAGATATTAAATTAGAATTGCTGAGTTGGGCCCTCATCCTTGGAAGCCTGTAAAATTGCCTTATTTGTCAATCGCATGACGATAGCTTTAGTTTTGTTAATTAGGTTATTTTTGCGGCTCATTATACGCTGCTTGGTCATACATATTTTGAAATTTTTTAGTACTTTACCGTAAATATTCGTTTACTGTTATATTCGACTGATCCTATTCATTTATCTATCATTACGTAGCTGTGGTTCGAAAAATATCTGGATTTTCAAACCTTTTCATTTTACGGCAATGAGAATCTGGATAGGTGCCATGAAAGGGATGCTTAAGTGAACTGTTATGTTTATCCTGTAAATTAAACCGAGGAGAGAAACTTGCGGAGGGCAAAGAAAACGATTATTGCATTGAAAAAGGAACTCTTCCCTAACCCTACGTGGTGTCTTTTACTCGTCTTAGGAATTTGTATTTCATGCCCGGTGAGCTGGAAATGATTCTGTAGATTGATTTGGTTCACTTTATCACATAATATTAGTGGAACCTTCATTTAAACTACTTTTTTCTGTAACACATGATTTCCTTGGTCACTTGCTGTTGTTACCTCTGAAAACGTTTTGTGTCCAGTAGTAGTAGTCTTGGGTTTTATGTGCTTCAATGGCAAAGCTTATATCGCACCAGTTAACCTAGCATCTTAATAGAAAGATGAGCAGAACATCAATTCCGATTCGAAACCGCGACCTTTTGGTTGCCTGGCCAGTGCGTTTCCGACCTGGCTACCATGGCGTGCACGTGAAGGTGAATGAGTAGGTACGGGTTGTTGTGGTGGCTAGAACTCAGAGGCTTTCCCTACTGCTGCCTGGGGGTTCGAATCCCAGTAGTGGTATAGCTGTTGAATTGATGCACCAGTTCTTACTCGAGTACCTTTATTTTATTTTAAATGTGCGCTTTAATAAAGATTTGATTGATTTTTATTATAAACACGCTTAAAGTTACCCCAAACTGAAAATTGGGTGCTAGAAACAGAAGCTGAATTGTGATGATATTTACTATTGTAATTTGCACTTTCTGCACAATTCATTTCTGCGTTAGTTTGTCTGGGTTAAATTTTATTTTCTTACAGTTTTGAGATTTTTCTGCGCATGAAATCCTAAAACATAAATCCTCGACTTAAAGGTTAGGTCAGTCTATCTAATTTGGGAACACCTAAGGAAAAGACCTTTCCAAGGAACGCGATTTTAATAGAACTGATACAGATACATGACATGATGTAAGCACCGCCACTTGCCAAAATGTTTTACGAAATTCCTTTTCTCGTTCTCGCTTTTTAATTTAATGTAAAAAGTCAAATTGACGTTGAGAAGATATCCGCAATTTACAGTGCGAAAAACACGTAAACTGTTTCCTACGGTTTTTGTTTTAATAGCTGTTTTTCTAATCAATTTTAGTTGCCCATATATCCAACCGTCTCAAGTGGACCCCGCGTATTCTGACCCTGTACATTTCCTTCCCCGAAATAGAAAAAAACTCGTTCTCTCCGAATCATCCAAGCATTCCTTTTAAAACTGTTGCCAAAAAACGGCGTCTGCTTCTCTCTCGCCTTTTCATTCTTGCACTCCCCGAGGCAAATGCTTTTCCTCTTCTCCATTTACATTTAATTCCTTTCTCCCGCTTCATTAAAATTCTTCTCCCTTCTTATCCATTCCAAACGTTTCCTTCGTGATCTTTTTCTGTTGTTGTTTTGAAGTTTCCTCAAGGGTTCTTTTTATTCCTTCATCACATTTTCTTCTCTCGTGCTGTGTTGGAAATGAATTATAAGCTGGAGACTTTTGGTAAATGTTCCAGGAGGAAAAATTCTTCCGACACGCCTGAAATTGTTCTTGTGGGTTTAATCCGTGTTGATACAGTGTGTGATTGGAATGACTTTTCTGGGATCCAATCCTTCTTTTGAGATAAAATTCTTCATTCATCATGTTCTCGTATGGACACATTTTAGTTTTCAGATAGTTGCTCTGGATTTGAAATAATGGTAATCCTGAATTGCTTTTCTTCGGTCAGAAAAAAGGTTGCAAGTCTGCTGTTTTTCTCTAGGAATTATCGTTAACGATAGTATTACAAGATCATTTCCAGAAAGGTCCATGATTTCAATTTTTGTAATTGTTAGGATTGATTTTTAGTAGGCTGCGGTCATTATATTACGGAAATTACTAGATTTCCGCGCAGATAGATATTTATTCAGCTCGCTATCCTGTAACTAATATATTTGTAGTGTCACCGATTTTTTCCCGTAATAATGTCTCATCGCATGAATTATATACCATGCAAAAGCTAAGAAGTGTTAAGATTGTTGTTAAAGCAATACGGTTAATACAAATTTTTTCCTGTTATTTCAGCAACATAATGCCTATTCCGCGGTTGCCTACTACCAGGAACTCAATAAATGCCTATCGCATTTCTATAAAGTTATCAGATATGCTTTTGGTGCTGCAATGATTTCTCATTTTAGTTGACTAGCGATTTAGGTGGTATTTCACTAGTATGGTAGTCTTAGTGAATCACATTCATAAACTTCATTGTTTTTAAATAATACTGCCATGTTATTCTATTCTAATTGTTGTTTGTGTTTAACTTTCAGGTATGCATCTTCTGAGTTGTGCCATTCTCTCTACGGCAAGGAAGACCCTGGTTAAATCTTGAAAATTTCTCACAAAATGACCTTATACAGTGGATACAGCAGGTATGAGATTATTTAAAATAATTTGCCAGTGAACAGTACCTGCATAACTTATGTGCAATGCAAATGTTCTAGATTTGGCTTTAGATTCGTATAAATTTGCTCGGTTAAACACGTGTTTTTCGTCTCAGTATTGTTTCACCATGAATATCGGCCCAAATGCTAAGCCTCCTGTAGAGCACGATAGAACCGGTCTAACTTCGCATTTTTTTCAGCTTTGACTATTTAGAAATTAGAGGTACCTAAACTCCTATCTTTGTAGTGGGTCCTGTGTATTTTATGGTGGTACACGAGAAAACTTGGCAATTTTATTCCCTCCGTTTGTCTGTTAAATACGTACATTGATTTGTCCATTCTTACGCACCGAGTATTTCATCGTTAAATCCACTCTGTGATGCAGCGTCCCAATTCGGCATCGTTAAATCCGGAAATGGGTGGGCGATTGCAGTAATCAGTCGGAAAGAGTTTTATCGGTGTTGGTTGGTGGCATGTTGCGACGGAGTTACATGCGTTTGCGTGATTCATCAATGAAAAATATTTTCTGCTCCTGCGCATTAATGTCATATTTATTGCTTTCGATTTTTGGCTTGGAATGGTCCGATGAATCCCGAATATGCGGTCGCATGCGATGCAGAGAATGTGAGTTTTCGATTTGCCTTATCACCGTCGGATCCTGTTTCTCTCAGTATTTAATCAGAATAGCTTTAAAAATTCCTTCTTTTTGGAAACGAGTAATATTTTAATTTTCACTGCATAAAGTCGTTACCACAATTGATTTAGTTGACTGGGGCGTGAATGAATTTTTAATTGGGCTTATTTTATTTTCTTTGTAAATATTTGTTTGACGTTGATTCTGGATTGCTAATTGATGGGAACTAATTTTGATGAACACGTATTTCGGATGGTAAATTAACCACTGATTCCCACTCATCCATGTACTACGTGGGCGTCTAGAAGTGTTTCGTATCGAGTGACAGATGCGCGTGATAGTATTATTTCTATTGATTGTTAGCTTTTCGAAGCCGTAAGGGAATATTTGATTTTCCTCCATGCCGTCGTATAAGCCACCCAGCAAGCGGGCCGCATTTCGCTTGAAAAAACGTCTTCGAGCAAACCATTCCGCTTGTTTCTGAACTGGAAAGTGTTTGACATTTTAGGTTGTGAGCAATAGTAAATACGTAGATTTGCGCCCTACCTAAAATATTTGTGCGCCATTAACACTTTATCGTACACTGTTACAGAAAAATATGACAGTTTCTATTTCTAGCTCTGCCGTCTTTCTTCGTCGCATATCAAACTACGGAAGTCAGCAATCCTAAGATGTTGGTAATGACTAATCCTAGGGAGCATTTGACGCAGCTCTCACTCGCTTTTTCTATCAGCTGGCCTCTTCATATTTACGTAAATCTTCTCTTTCACTTGCTTCAATACTTCGTTGAATATAATGTCGAGAATTAGGAAAATGCTATATTTAAGGTAGATGGCATCGTATTTTATAGAAGAATGTGATATGTACTGCAGAAAGACGTGTCATTTCATTTCCATTGTGAACATGTTGTTTTTTGCTCGTTTTGTTTAATATTTGTTAAAAGATAAAATCAATTCTCTAATTTAGCATCTTAAGAGTGCGATTAAGCCGGGTTTAGGGCAAGTAATAAGTAGTGGTTTTTGTTCTATTCAAACCTCTACATTTTCCAATTACCCATGTGCTCCTTCGTCAGTTGTTATCGGTGGAGCAGTGTGGTGTTCTTGGCCAGGCGAACCCCGCTGCTTTTATTCGCCTTCATTTTACTCCTGCTGGATCGGAGGCCTGGGTGGTACCGCTGACCTGGTTTGCGATCCGGACCTCCATTAGGGGAGGGAGTTCAAGTTCTAAATGCTAAAACGATCGATAAATTCGATTAAGGCGTAGGACCAATCCTTTGACATTGCCTTTAATGCTCAACGAATGCACCTGGCTGATCGATTTTAATTTTCTGGGTTCGTACTTCGTTCGTTAAATGATAGAGTGAGTTACATTCTACCCTATTCAGACATCAGGTGATGATTTGACGTCGCCGGAGAGACAGGAAAGCGGCCCTGCCTTTCTATTATGACACCCTTGCGTGATTGCAGTCGTCAGTACCCCCCATGACTATTATTCTGATCTTTTAAGAGTGGACAAAATGTCCCCGAACTTGAACGGTTCGTCGGAACCCTCCTTTTAATTTAGAAAATTAGGTCTTAATATAAAGTTGTAGATAAAATCCACAGGCTAAATTAATATCAAATTGGATGACCGGAAAAGCGAATAATGGGGTCGTTTACCATATTTTTTTTATTGCCGAATCTGATAGAGTTTGTAAAATAAAAGGACAAGTATTTTTCCGTTTTCTGATCCGACAATTATTTCCCGAGTTATAAGCGGCGAAAAACTGATGTTTTTAACCCTTTCGGAAAAGTGGGTGTGGTGCAACCTCTGACGTTTAACGACTTCGTCCAATCACAACTGAGCCCGCGAAGCTACTTCGCCTTATCGCAAATGGGGGGGACACAGCTGACTCGGCCAATGGGAGCGATTTCGACAGCATCTGTGCGAGCAGACCTTCCGAGAACCCCCACTCCACTCCACTCCCTTCCCCCTCCCCTGAAAGCAGTCAAGGACGGGAGGAAAATGACGTCAATGTTATCACAGCAGCATTTTCGGTGGGCGTCACCTTTTGCTTATTTTAATATTTGATTTATGAGTGAATGGTTGTGGTTATAAGATTAATTTTTTCACTAAAATTCGTTTTTCGTTTCCATCTAACGATTTCGTGTACAAAATTGCGATTTCGGTTCCGAGTAAACGCCCCCATTTGAAAGTTATGCATGGGAAACGTTAAGCTGTTGATGTACGACGTTAAAGCAAGAATTTAGATGGACGACACGACTAGGATTGATGTGCGTTGATGATGATGAGCTTCACGGCGGTATCAACACCATATTAGCCGTGCAATAAATGTGGCATTAGGCTCCCCATTCAGCCGGTTAAAGGCGGACCATACATACTTCACAAAGAAGGGCGTTGCTCGCTTTTATGCTATGCATCTCAAGCTTGTGCCCCTCGATCAGGGGAAACGAGATCAGGCGGTTCTCGAACCTCACTAAGTCTCAGTGAGTCTCGCTTGCATAGTCGACCTGAGTGATTGATAATTTATGAGATACCTTTGACTCCGTCCCTAAAGCATTCCGTTCTTTCCCAAACCACCCCCATCATAAGGTTTGACCCGTAGGCTCTCTTCCCTCGCGTACTCCTCCCACACGTTCTATTACTTCCGCCTCCGCTTTCTCCTCGCGAATCCATCAATGCCTCACGAATTCAGTTTCCATTCGTGGGTTTCCCGTATGGTCTAATAGGAGGTTGATCTTGCGGGGTACTCGCACAAAGAAGCGACATAATCGGTGTAGGGTGCTTTTTCATTCGTATGACCTATTTTCAGGAATCACCCCCTCGTTTATTAAGGCCGTTTTGCACGGTGAATGATCATGCGAATGAAATCATGCGCATGAAGTCCATGCGTCGTGTAATATGGAAATCTCCTCGCATGAAATTCATTCGCATGATTCCTTGAATGATCACGTCATACGAGCGCACGACGTCCGTCTTCGTTTTATGAGCGGGTAGAAGAGGGAGAAGAGGAAACAGATTAAACAAGTGCAGGACGAAATGCAATTGTAATTGTATTTCGGAGCTTTTCGTTCTTAAACAATTAATTGGCGTTCCCATGGAGTATATGTAATCTTACGTAATTCTTATAGGTAATTTATATAGGCATTCACGTGGTGAAGTTCTTCAATTAAACACGTTTTGGGCGAAGGTTGAGTTGAAAATAATATATTATGCAGGTAGTCTAAGAATTTGATATTTCTTGTGACAAGCAGGTACAGAGCAATAAAGTATTAGGACAGAACATGAAGATTATAACTGAAAACAATAAATTGAAATGTCTCCATCGGCACTTTTCCGTTGTCTATCATGCCATTCATGAGGATGTCACCTGTTGTTTATTATCACAGCTATCACGAACTGGGATAAATTAGAACAAATAGCACGTATCTAACCTTTAAATAGTACACTATCTATTCCGATAGATGCTACTACACACTTCATGCACAATTAAACTTATTTTACCCTCATGAATTCTTGCCGAGTAATCAGGGAACGTTATAACCGTGTATGCTCATGATACGATTCGCTAAAAAATCTTAGCGTGACAGCCAGCTGGAAAAGAATTGCAAAATATCAATATAATTGTAAACATGTGTATCAAAGGTTGAATAAGGATCTCTTGTCACAGTAATTGCTTCTCTCTTCGTCGTGTCCGATCTTTCATAACCTTGTCTGGTGAGATTGAATATAGTATGAAATTTCTCCAGCGTCTTTCTTAATAAATTACGATAGGCCACTCACAATCAGTCCTATAATAACAGTTCATTTTGAATCAGGCCTAGCATACCTTAACCTCTACTTCTCCTTTCTCCTTCTAGCTTTTCCGGCAAAATTGTGGCCGCCACCATTGTAATGGGCACTTGTAGCAGTAGATTCGAATATTAAACCATACCGATCCATCATTTAGAGCTCTACTTTACTTCAGATCAACTTAAACCTCAGTATCTAGAAATATTCGTTTAATTAATATTATAATTACTAAATATACACCATACTTTATTTAATCTAATACGTATATCCGACTACGCAGACGACGTTAACAAACCATTGCGACCAATTTCGAACATGCGACGAAGCTGCGTTGGTCGGAAATCTCCCGTGAATCCATATGGAATATCGATAGGCCTACCACTGCACATCCTTTCTGCACATAACATTCAAGGAATTAATTAAAATGATCATTCACCGTGGTAAACACCCTATGCGGAAGCAATTTCAGGTCATCACAAACATTTTTTCGCGAATGAATTCATTCGCATGATCATTCACCATGTAAAACGGCCTTTAGACTTCGGATCGTTTCTAGTGGTTAGTATTTTGATTCTCTTGAAGAGATCATAGTAGAAGATAATCAGTATATTCCGTTGCATGATTACCTTGTGTGGTATGTGGATGTAATCCAGTCCTGCGAGTTTTCGGAATTATCCTCCACTTGAAGAAATCCAGTAGTTTCAATGTTTTCTATAAACAGGCTATATACAAGGTATGCATGACCTCGCAGGCATTTAGATTTCTGGTAGTACACGAATATCTGCTTTTTTGGCCCAGCGTTTTGGCTACCTCGTTTGTCCCAGCATTTATTAAGTTATCCCAATAATTTTTTCGCTCCTTGTTATTTTCTTCTGCGAGAGTAGCGTTTGCTATCATTTTCTGATCAAAAGGTTGAAATATGCACATGACGGGATCTTCTGGATAGCGTAGTTTGTATTTGTAGATGTCGCCCTTCCCTTCTGCACACCCTCAAGGTAACCTTGGGGTAGGATGTCCCTTATTTGGCCGAAAAAAAATATTTTTGGAATTTCATTTTGCACCACTTTTCAATTTTTTTATCTTTGTAATAGTATATAAACAGTGCAAAATTTCAGCTTCATCGCATGAGAATATCACGTGCCACAAGACCGGAGAAATTTTGAAATTTGGTGAAAAAAACGGGAAAACAAACTTAAAAGTTGCCGGAATTTTTTTTATTTATTTAAAAAAATAATATGTTAGTGTGTAGCTATATATACTTACCTACTCTAAATAATATTTGTAAAATCCTACATGCAGAGGGGAAAAATGAGGGTTAGCATGAAATACTTGCTAAAACACGAGTTGAGACCAATTCTCCTTGGTATATTTTCTATACTTTCGACGTGTTTCTTGCGTCAGAGTAAGCATATTTTGCAAATTATTTTCTTTTTTTATACTATAGTGGTAATCTTGAGTAAGTGCAACACCTCTCTCTGCTGTATCATTTGTCACACTCATATCAGACAAAAACATGCAGGCTTCTTGAAAATCCTGACTATGATCCCATTTGCTTGGATGCTATTAACTTAACTTTATCATTGCTTATTAACTTAACTTATTAACTTAAAATTATGAGATAATCCAAATCTTCTGAATATGTGCATAGTATATGGGTCATGAAAATCATACAGATTGCTATTAGTCCACATTTGCAGTTTTTTGAAATCAATTTCGGACGAGTATCTCGGTACTCTTGCATAGAAACATACATTCACAAGACTATCTTTTCTAACATCTTTCCTCTACATGCTAATGTTACAGTAGGATCTAGTAAAGCCAGGCCAGTAAGTTTCTGAGCATGATCCATGATATTCCTAGAGAATGTTTTTGTAGCAGTTTGGGACACTCTTTTGTTTACATTTCCATGCATAATCAAATCTTTCAGGAAATTAAAATCATTGTGTGTGGCAGAAATAGCGTTAGGAGCAGAGAGCCAGTACTTAACATACAGAAGCACAATGAACAAACAAACGTCTCTTAAACCATTTTCTTCTCTTTTCGTCAACCTGAACTGGTCTTTGAACAGCATGATTTTCAACGAGTAAATTGCTTTTGCTATAAATTTAGCATCATGTATGACACCCGGCTTCGCGAACTTCATTCCGCGTGTAGGTGTGCCTTCCAGGTGCATGCAGGCGAGCTCCAAAAATTTCCCCCTTCCTTATTTTTCTTCTCTGCGTCCAATCTTCGCTTCTCTTTCATCAGAATCTTTACGTCCTTGCTCGACATACAGCCAACTCGCCCTTTCTTTCGCTGGTTTATCAAGAAAGCTTTATCTTCCTCATTCGTCATCACCTGCAGAGCATCAACCGTTTCGATGCCAAAAAGATCTTCAAAAGAATTTTTGAAGCTCTCTCTCGCAATCTGGGTCTTGTCGCGACGAGTGTGGGTTATCTTGAGTGATCTCCATTCCAAGTATAAAAACTTCAGCAGTATAATAACGCGTGTTTATACGCGTGAAAATATTCGTGAAACTAGGTCAGCCATATTTTTGCGCACAAAGATGTGCTGACTGCTAGCGCTACCCACAGATTTAGAAGGTTTGCATTCGGTCCAAATTAGAAGTATTTTTTTCTTTGCAGGTTTGTGCATATGAACCAACCTGGAACCGAAAGAGAAGACATGGAGCGCTTTCGAATTCGTCATCAATTCAAATAGCTTGAGATTTGAGATAGTTTATGTAAAACCAGGGAATGAAACTCAAATCCCAATGTAACGTAATGTCTCATTACGAATCCGAGGGTTGTTTATTATGCCATTGTAATGATGCTAAAAAGTTTATCCAAAAGAGATGCCGTTAACTGTATTGCTCTTTTCGTGAAGATATTGAAAGTTATCAAAAAAGATATCGCAGCTGATTCTTGAATCTCTATCGGCTATTTCATCCGGAAAAATCATACGGGCTGACTTTTGTGCTATTCCCAGATTAAATAGGTGTGTATTCGATAAAACTAAAAGTATTTAAATAACAGTTTCTATGGGGTTCAAAAAGTGAATATTTTATACATTTATACCGTTTTCCGAAGTGGACCGCTTTCAAAATTGTTGTATTTTGAGACGCAAGAAGTTGATAAGAAACCTAAATGAACCAAACCAAAAATAGGAGTAGCAAGATGAAAAAAGTTGTAATTTAGTGATACATCAAAGATCCCGTATAAGGTGTGAACATAGGTAACCGAGCGACAAGCATCTGCCAATACAACTACCTGATTTCATCATCATCATTGGTCAACAATCGATGGTTTATGATTGGTTTAACGCAGCTCTCCACTCTATTCTTCTATCGGCAAACCTCTTAATATTGGCGTAACTCCTCTCTTTTACATCCTTCACTACTTGTTCCATGTATCTCATACGAGGCCTGCCTTTTCCATTATTCTAAATCTGTACTATGCTATAAGAAAAGAATTTAATCTAATTGGAATAAAAGGCATTGGTACGTATCCGTAGGAAGTTCATTGACGCCACTGTAATGAAGTTGGAGAATTGAGACAAACATAACATATATGAAAGGCCAGATAAAAATTTTTTGCCGAAGGTTTGAGTCCTAACATTCCCAAAAACCCGAATCTGGCCTCATTGTCAACAATAAAGAGACATTCGTATGCACCTCCCCGTCTCACCTCCTTTGTTTGTCTGGCCTGAAAGTTACTAAATAATATTCTAATTTTTGTAAAGGCCCAGGCATTAGTCCAGGCAGTAATTATATGTTTACATAGGTTTAAATTATATTCATGGTTCCGATACCGACTTGGAGCTAACTCCATAGCAAACGTTTCTTCCCTTCCGCACATATTTCGCCCCTTCATGAAAAATGTTAATATTTCTTAATACATTTTGTATTTATTATATTTCTCCCTCCCGGTGAATTTCAACGGGCACCTTTAGATAGTAATTATTTAAATAATCGATGGCTTCGTTAGATTAGTTCCATATTACATAAAATCTGTTCTATAAAGAGTAAATGTTCGTAAATCCGACGAAATGTTATTAGGAATTCGCTTTAGGAGTCATATTTACCTATCGCATGCAAAGGTGTATTGGTTGTATCGATTTTCGCGGTAGAAATAACAATTCAAGAAATCGTATCATATTTTGCGACGAAGTTCCTCCGGTCTTTTACGAACTGGATGGGACTCTCGTTGAACTTTAAACGGAAACCAATGTCCCAAACTTATTCAGGTACTCTCGAGGCTGAAATAAAAAGTTAGGATTTGTTGTGGCATAATATATATTGATGAGAACATTGGGTACATTAGCTTATTTGAAGTCTGTTTCGAAGCAGTGGTTAAATTCAGCATCAATGTGTGGTTTTGATTTAGTAATTTTATGCTTTCATATTCACTATCATCTCACTGTTAAAGTGTTTAAATTAATGCAAGCTTGCCGTGTTCTTTTTTATGTGTTTTGTTAATAGTAATGATCACTCTATTAATGAGTGTAATGGTGTCAGTTGGTGTTAGTGTAAAGGTTATGTACGTTGCACACATTTCCTATTAAGTTATAAATTTGGGAGTAAAAGAGTAATTAATACTTTACATCAGTGAGTTATACTCTGCTGAGATTCTCAGTTTCATAAAGTGGAATGATTAACTTTGGCAGTATAGGAGCTGATCCCTTGCCATTATGGCGGAACAGATAGAATTCACGCAATAGTAGGCGATATATTACGATTAAAATTAAAACTCGTTTCTCCGAGACCGTTTACCTGGAAATCACGTTATTTATGACGTTGATTTGTTTTTATAAAATAGGTTGTGTAAGGTCCCTAGTGCTCGTGTTCTATCCGTATTGCAATAGATGTCATTTAATTTTTTCGTGATGCAATATATGTGAATGCGAATATAAATTTTCAAAAGGAAAATTCCCTGAAGATAGTTTAGTCGGCGGTGTCGATAAGCTCTTTCCTTTCAGTTTTTGGCAAGCGTATAAGCTTCGCGTGTGAAAGCATAAAATGTACTCATCGTTCTTTTCTAAATGTTCGGTAGGTTAGAGCGGATAATGTCCGACCTCACCGTCCCCCATAATCCTGACTACGTCCTGGGGACTAGGGTGTGAGAGTTTTGCTCAGTGTCCTGGAAAAATTTGCGCGCAGTCTGCTTGAATGATTTTCGGTATCCTTACCCCTTAATGGCCTTAACCTGACCTGGAACTCTTTCTGCTGTCATGGACTCAGCTTGAGCAGGGCAGGCTTTCCAAAATTTCGGCCGATATCCTTTAAAAAAATAATGGTGGATAGCAGCGGTTGAATTAGGAAGTACCCCGGTAAGATCGATGGTCCTCTGTACATAACTGTAAATTTTGCATGCTTTGAACATCTACATCTACATCTACACGATACCCTGCAAGCCACCGCTAGGGTGTGTGGCAGGGGGTGAAGGTCACCAAGCATGCACTACTAACATGCAAGCAAGCAACTAAAGGGTCTCATGCAACTAGATTGTTAGTATTGAAGTGCTCAGTCATAGGTTTTTCATCGCTGATAACTTCTAAAGTTAAGTGGCGGCGGAGTTACGTTTTAGATTTTTCATAATATGTGTGAATATTTGTATTTTTGTTCAAACAGGTAATGGTTGTGATTCAACTTTAGCAGTTACCTAATCAGGGAAGTACTTGGGGAAGGAGGATGAGAATTCGTGTGCTCGGAAGTTCTCTATCATTCCAGTAAGTCGAAGTTTTGTCTCTGTAGGGATTGACTAAATAGATTTTTAGTTAAAGCATGTGTACCAGTTGCGAGAAAGGAGACTAATTATGATGAAGATTTTTGCAAAGTCATGTACGACCTTTACGTTTTTGTTGCCGGCCCGTTACGGATTTGTGAAGAAGACCCCTGATCCCCGATCTTTCTTCTCACCAGCAGTGACAATGAGCGAAGTGAAAAGCCGATAAATCCTTAATCGCCCCCGAAGCTGCTGTCACTTCCAAGCACCCTGTATTTCTCACCGATGTTAGCCACTCGATACCACCCGCCATGACCCCGTCCCCTCATCCTGGGGCTTGAGAGAGAACGGATAAATCGATTGATTGATTGATCATTGCCATTATTGCAGCGGGACGAAATTGAGGTTGTGCTGTCCCTTCCGCCGCGGGTCGTATCCTTTTCATCGCTCTCTCTGTCGCTCTGATCCGATGGAAAGGGACCTATCGGAATTGTACGGGTTGTCTCTCGTGAACGGTGGGGAGGCGCTCTTGAGTACCGCGTGTACGTCTATTATTTGGATCGAAACATTACTGCTTCATCCATCGCACGCGACGCCCGTGTTGGAAAGGAGGTCGCACGTAAAATGCGTTGGGAAAGGAAATGGGCGGGCGGAGTGTGAAAGATATTGCGACAGGATTCGGAGGAAGGCTAGGGGGACCGAGGAACCTTGGAGGCGGGGTAGTAGTCCATGATATGGTACGTGAATGGGCCGATTCAGGGGCGAAGAGGAGGATTTGTGAGCGAGCGAGTAAAAGTAGACTGTTTATGTTGCACAGATCGCGTATGAATCAAAAGGAGTGCAAGCAGAAATACCAGGGAAGTCAATACATGGAATCAGTGTGGGTGAATGGCCATGGGTAGGTAAAGCGGTTTTATACAAAGTAAGATCTCTTTGCTACCTCGGTAATCAGTAAATGTTGAGCAAAACGATGAGTCTTCGTATTTCCTACAACATTTAAATTCCAAATTATTTGATCAGATGGAGTATCCTAATTTTGTCGGACTTCAAAGAAACATTCAGCCCATTACATTTTTAAAAGCGTAAATTCAACGTGCTCAGCGATAAGAGTAGTATTTATTGACGTTAGCAAGTCCTAATGGGCAGTAATTTCCCCCTTGATCAGCTTGATGATTGGCGTTTGGTAGCGTGCGAGGCAGAAATGTCACCTGCTGCTCGTTTTGGATGAGCGGTGTAATTGGGTCTGTGATCGGGGGAGAAGGGAGGAAACCTGGTGTAGCCTTTCGGGGGGTGGTGTTCGGAATGGGGTCAAACGGTTCCCTTCTCCCACTGGAACGATCTTGCCGGAAGTGAACTCGACTGGGCGTCAGAGGGTGCGGAAACAGCGCTTAAATATGCGTAGTCAGCCCGTGCCCTCAGCCGGGGTAAGCTGGAGGGTGCGGTGTCCGAGTTGGCATGGTTGGCACACGGGTCAGACAGTAAGGCAGGCGCGGGACGCGCGAGAGTGGAGCGGAGGGGGACGGACTTCTTGCGATCGGGAAGGAATGAAAGGAGAAACGGGTCGGAATGGAAGGAAAGGGATGTGTGGGAGGTTGAGGGAGAAAGTGGAAGGCTGGCGATAAGGCCGGAGGATGGTTTGGGGTTCGGCTGTCCGTGACGCAAGATGTGCTGTCGTTGTTCAAGGGTCCAAGTGGATGCGAAATGGGCGATGAAGGAGGGTGTATGGCAGGGGAAGGACGAGAGAGGAATTGCGCATGTTGGGCGGTGAGAGGGTGTAGCCAAGGAGGGGAAATGGGTACCAGCGAGGGCGGGGGAAGGAGGGGCGAATGTAGAGTTCGGCAACGTCGCACAGCTGAGAGAGCGACTCTCCCAGGGGGCGTTCGCTAAGGTCAACAATCCCGACCGGATCAATAGGACGCCTAACCAGCTGGGCGCCCCTCCCTCCCCCCTTGCTGCCGTGCCAGAGCCGTGCATCCTCTCCTCCACGCCTCCCTCACTCCCCCATCTTCTCCCCTCCCTCCCCACATATCTTTTTTCCCTCTCCTAATTCCCATTCTTCATCTCGCCCCTTCTCTACCACAGTTTCGCTTTCACGTCTTCCGATCCTCAACTGCCTTCACTCGTCCCATACCCCTCTTTTATGCCGCTGCCTTTCCTTCTCTCTCCTCCTCACCCTCCCTATCTCTCTTCCTCGTTCATTCCCGCATTTCCGTCTCCCTTCCTTCCTCCCCTTACCCGTACCCCACACCCCGTATTCATTCTCGTCTCATTCACTCATCTCCCCTGTCTGCCTTCCTTCCCTCCTTCCTTCCAACCCTCTTGCTTCAAAACCTCCTCATTTATTTTGCGAGTAATTATTTTTCGCTTGCTCCCTTCCCTCTCTCTCTCTCTCTTTCTCTCTTGATTGTTTAAGTCTTTTCCCTCTCCTCTCGTTAATTGTACGGGTGCCGCTCAACCGTGTGAGATCCTCTCACCATCCCTCCGGCTTTCGACCATATGTATCCTTTAGTTTGTGCCATCCGTGGCGGTGGCAGTTTTCGAATGGCCCGGTTTATTTTTTTATCCAGATGTTTAATTAACTTTCAGTTTATCCGCTGGGGATGCCCCCCGCGTTCGGGACACTTCTTCGGCTGTCTGGAGCTTAATAAATTCCGTCCTTATTTTACGCCCCTCCCCCCTGTTTAGATGTACTCGCTTATCTCCCGGCAATTTTTTTTGTTTCTGTTTTTCGCTAGTTTGTTGAAAGGCCGTGGATGGTTGCGGGTAAGGTGGAGAGGGGAGGACAGAAGCGTTTTTGGGATTATTACGCCCGAAGGAGTTTTCATGCCTTCCTGCTTCCGCGCCCCCTCCTTTGAATTCCCGTGCCTTCGTCGTCGCCGTCTTACGTCCCTTCTCATCCCCCTCCCTCACTCCTCGCCCCCTCTACTCCCCACCTCAACTTCCTCCTCCTCGCTTCCTTCAAACCTCCTCTATCTCTCTCTTTCTCCAAACCGTCGTCTTTCATTCTCAGCGGCTGGCTCCGCGTCCGGGATTGTTGCGCCGCCTCTCACGGGGCTTAAAAATTTCATCTCCATTGAGAGGGAGTGTCGAATTTTTTTTTCATCCCGCCTAGTTTGTGAGAGAAAAAAAATATATAATCGCTTAAAGGACGCAATTAAAGGTGGTGGATGAAAGTTGAATGTTCGCGTCTTATTAACTCGATTTTCTTTCGTTCGTTCCCCCTGGTTCCTGTGACTCCGCGACTCTGCGACAGACTCTGGACCGGAATCCGCCGTTAGAGGTAGTTCCTTGACCGTGTCTGTGTAGTTGCTGATATGTCTTTGACTCCCTTTCTTGAATAATCTCTCCGCACGAAGCCATAATCGCGCGGTGAAACACTAAATATATTTCCGAATTTTCTATCCGTTTTTCATTCCATGCGACGATTGCATTGAAAAGTAACCACATTCATACATGTGAAACAATATGTAAGTATCTAAATAAGTTTGTTTTTGAGAACAAAAAATTAAAAAATACAATTCAAACGTAAATTACAACACGGAAATTGAAAACAACACAGTGAACTCAACAATTTTATTCGAACTACCCAGGTTCCGACACTTTGTGTCATATTCAGGTCCAGTTCACTAAGTTATTTTCATTTTCCGTGATGGATAACTTCCACCATATCACGTCTGAAAACATTTCTTCAGTAAATAACAATTTATTAATTGACTTAATTGAATTTGTGTTTTTTAATCCATGTAATATTCCGAATAATCTTAAATCATCAACTGTTTATTGCGCTTAGTGACACCGATGCACAACCACCATTGTTTTTTGTAAGGCCAAAATCGAATGGTGCTGTGGTGCGTATATCAACTCGGAAAGGCGGAGGATGTCTTTGTTTGTTTCTCAAGATCAAAACCTGGTTGTTACTGTGCATCATGATCATCAGTCAAAAATCCTAAGATTGGTTTGACGCATCTCTTCACCCAAATCTCCAATCGGCTAACCTCTACATATTGATATAATTATTCTCTTTCACATCCTTAACTATATATTACATGTATCTCATCCGAGGCCTGCCTTTTCCATTCTTACCGATCACATTTTGCTCGACTTTTCTCTTCATCAGGCCGTCGTGCCGTAAGTTATGGCCGATTAAGTAGCCCTGTCTATTTTTTGAAGCTTTCAATAGAATAAACCTTCTTCCCACTCTCCTTGAGACTTATTCGTTTGTAGCTCGGTCGTCATGCTAACATCCATGCTTCACTTCTATAAAGAAGCATCTCCAGCTGCATACCCGTTGTCTTAGTGTGCATGAAATGTTAAAAGATTTTGTTGATTTTGTTACTGCGTTAAATTTTGAGAGAGTAGATTGAAGATGTCCCAGTACTGAATTTAATAAACAACTTTCTCATACTTCAGGAAGTACTATTTTCTATCTGAAGGCCAGAATAAGCCATAGGCCGCTGCAGGTTGGCTCCGAATATTTTAAGATTATTTCATAGCATGAAAATGTAGACCCAGGCCAACCTGTCGGACTCGTACTTTCTTTAGAGTAATCTAAAATTGTCATCGTAATTTGGCGTCCACTCTTCCAGTCTCGAGTACGAAATTATTTTTGTTCCTCATGATTCTGCATAATCACATTAGTCTTTGTTTTCCCTGTATTTTAATTTTTTTCCTCGAAATTAGAGTATTTGCATTATTACGCGCTGAATGGTATTTGATATTACACGTTTAGAGATTAAAGTACGGTCAGGTTTGCTTTTTTTCACTTAACTGTCATAATCTGCTTTCTTAGGAGTGTTCTTCCCTGATCCACTTTCGCCCCCTCTTGCTTAAAATTGCCGGAGTTATGCTAATTAGGTACGCAATCGAATTAGGCCGAAATTTGGTTTTCCCGCGGAAAAGGATTTAATTTGAAGGAAGATAAATACTTGGAGCAAGCCCATTCATATGCCGTAATTAAATGGTTTATGATTAATGGGGTACAATTGAAATTTATGCGCAAAACCAACGAAGTTATTTATTAGTTGCTAATGGGTGAAAAGTGATTTGTGGTTCAGGCGTCCAAAACACGTGGAAGCTAACGAAATTTCGGCGTTTCCCGTAAGAAGTGTTTTCCTCCACTCGTGTGCCCCTTAGCGTCTACTTGAGGCGCATCGAGATGCTCTCAAAGGTGCAAGCGCCATCCTGCGTCAGCAGTCTCTCTCTCTTATCCCGTGTGCTTCACTTCTCTTGAACTGTTACAGGCACTTATTCTACACTTATATAATTTTTTTCGGATATCGATTATCACCGTCTCCCTGTTCGCTTCTCCCGGTCCTGAATTTTATCCTCAACCTCACTCCGTTTTTTTACGTTCTCCTTCCAGTTTTTTTATGTAAACTCGTGATTTCGTTGTGATCAGACTGTATCGTTTTTATCTCTAATATATCTATGCCTTGACGCAGTGATAGACATTTATACTTTTCTCTAAATACGTGAGATTAATCATTCGATAACTTAAGGTTGAAAGGATTGAGCTGATTCGTAATATTAACTCAAATGATGATAGTTATGATGATCGTTTTGAACGGCTTGATTCGGAGTCATTCAGGATTTATCTGTGTAATGAAGTCACCGAATTTTTTAGTTGAATAATATGCGGTCCTGGTAGTGAATTACGTCATTAATACGTATATAACCTATATAGTTATTGGTAGACTACAGAATCGGCCAAAACATGATACCAAATGGTTACTGTGAAGGTTAGAACAATTCCCATAGGATTAATTTCAACAAACAGGAGAATAGGTCAAGAGAATAAACAAGTCAAAATTTTATGCCGAAGTTTTGGATATTTATGTATCCATCTTCAGAGCTTTAATGATTGTATGATGATTAACAACTGTTAACAATCCATTTTTAAAATAAGAGGTCGAGAAAACAGATCATATAAACAATTTCAATGACTAGTAGAAATAGAAGGCTTCGAGTCTTGTCATTTTAAAATCAAACGTGACTACTTTATCACAATGAATTATCCGCGATTGTAAAATGCAATGTAGTTGTTTAGTGCTTAGATGATCGCTACATTTTCTGGTAATGTTCTGCCTCTCGTGTCGTTTAACGCTGTAATATATATGCGCTTTCCCAACGGGCCAGGCGTAGCTTCCAAATAGGGAAATGAGCCAGAGGGAATAGGTTCGGCGGAAGAAAAGCAGATTTTGGTCTGTTGAACGTTTTGCGCAGCGAAATGCAGCATTTTACTCCTAAGGACTCTCCTTAGGGAAAGTTGAGGGTTGAATGGAAATGTTGACTGAAAACGTAGATGCCACTCACGGGGAACATGCTTGAATATGTTTACCCGTCCAAAAAAGTTGGGCAAAAACTTTTCTTATTCACGCCAGTATTTTCATCCCTCTTGCTCTTCCTCCCGCCGTCCTCTCTTCACCCGCTCTCTCTCGTTGAGTTACGTCCTTGAGTCCGCATTCATGCTCCTAGGGTAAATAACTTGAAACTTTAGCGAAATAATGCCTCCTCCCGGGAACAAAGTTCCTCAGAACGTCCTCCCTAGACGTAGACATGTTTATTTTGAAGCGGGAAATTTTGTTCATCCGGCGCCGTGCTGTATTTTCTTGATTGCGAATATGCGCGTTCGTCTTTGGCACGGCGTTTAAACGAGTTCTTTTTTATACCAAGTTAACTTTGTCCTCCTCCCCCTCCCCCCAGAAGTTTATTAACCGAGAGGGAGATAGAGAAGACGCCAGAGTCATCACGCCTCGCATAAAATTGTCCGCTCTATACTTCCCTTCTTTCTTCCGTTCTCTTGTGGCTGTTTTCGGCATCCCGTTTCAACATTCTCTTTTTTTTGTCTCCGCTTCCTCCCTTCCCTTTCATTCCCTTCCATCCCTTGCCCATCTAGCCGCATTCCTTTCCCCGCAACCGCATCTCATCCCCATAGGCGTTCATTCGCGCTCCCAACCACTCGGCTCCCCCCTTTATCCCTTCTCTGCCCTCCTCTTATTCTCTCCCTCGCATGCGAGCCGAGAGAGCATCCTTTCCTGTATTATATTGTCCTATCACACACACTCCACTCCCCCCTTGCATCTCTCAACCCTTCTCTCCCCCTCTCTCTCCCCCGCCCCGTCCCTTCTCATCCTCCACGCCCCTTCCTCCCTTCCTTGTATTCCACGCTTGAATATGTTTGCACTCCTGCTCACACGGATTATTTCCTCCAAAGCGTGCCCTCTCCTTACTCTCTCTCGTTCTCCTCCCTCCCTCTCTATCTGCTTTCCGCTCTTCCTTTCAGCCCCTTTCACTTCCTCTTCCCCTCCTCTCTAGTCCTCCTTTCCTCCCTTTTTTATTCTCCCACCTCATAATCTCCCAATACTTCCACATTCCACTCTCCTCCTCAGTGCCCTTTCCGCAGATCTTCCTCCAGTAAGAGACCTTCTCTTTTTCTTCTCTCTCTCTCAGTTCCTTCTCTCCTATTTTGCCTGCCCCTCTTTTTGCGTTTCCTTCCCTGGCACCCAATTCCAGTACATATTTTCTCCCGATTTCCCTTCCATCATCACTTCTCCTCATCGCTGGCTGTCGTCGCAGACTTCCGATAGGTGTCTCCTCCTCCTCGCCCTTACCCAGGATCTGCGTGGTAATATCGGACCGGTGCGATGAACCCGTGACGTCCGCCTCCGGAGGGGATCCTTCCAAACAAGAAGTGTTGTCCGCGTCCACTTTTTGTTCCGGTATTTGGGAGTCTTGCCGTCTTTTTTTTCCGGGTGCCGTTTGCAGAAGTATAAACCGACCGCCGCGTTGATAAATTGCGTAAACGTTTTTTTTCTGTGGGCTTCCTCCCGACAACCAAACTCCCACTACCCAAGTTTTCCGCAAGATTCTAAATTCGGGAGAGACCGTTAAGTCGTATTGGAGCGTGAATTTTTGCTCTACATCAGTTCCTTCGGGGTGATTATTTCCATTCTCTCTCTTTCCGATTATTTTCAATGGATATTCGGTTTATTTTTTGTTTTGGTTGATTTTATTTGCTTTTTATAAGAGACTTTTAATAATTTGACCGGTCCTAGGGTTCTCGATAAATATATCTAAAATATTATCTATTACTGTTCTTACCATTTGTGGATCATTATGTTGCTGTTAAACTTCTGCTTTGATATTTGTTTTACACGTAATGCTTTTTGATTGGATTTCAGGGGTGTTCATTGTTATATGTTGCTTTTAGTGGGTTATCTGTGTGTCGAAATTAATTGGATTACATTTATTTTTGCATTTATATCTATTTAAGCAATCGTGTTAGTGTTGCATTAAATCTAGACGGCGGTGTGCATTTAAGTTGTGTCTATTGGTGCAATGTTTTTATATTTACAGTGAGCTTAAAATCCTTAGAGGGATGCTGAAAATCAGATTCATATAGTTCCGTCTCTCCTGTGTACAGTTTGATATTATTACTTTTGTGCTTCAGATACCAACCCAGTTACTCGGAACTGTTAAAAAATAGATATTTAGCTTACCCACGGAAGTAATTATTGAAAATAAATAGTTTTACTAGGTTCTAATTTTTTCCCGGTTTAAACGTTGGTAACATGGAGAGCTGTGCAAGGATTGCTAACTAGCCGCGAATGGAGAGCTTGTTACCTTGAGGCAGGCACGTAGCCAGAAATTTGCTTCGGGGGGAGGGGGGGTGGCTAAGACTTGCGTAACTGTAAACAAATCAGCCTTGCCCATTCGGTGCCGACATGTTAAAAATCTCTTCCCTTAAATTTCAGTGCTTGGTATATACTTTTGCAGTGCCCATACTTATCTCTTCTCACTGATAAAGTTCACTGCTAAAATCAGAACAACAAAATTATTGGGAAAAAATTTCGGTAGGGGCTGAAGCACCAGAAGCCAGACCCCCCCCCCCCCTCCTCGAGGCAGGCTTTTTTTGTAGGTTCGCGAATTTAAGTCGAAGCACACAACTTTCTTCATGACTACAAAAACTCCTTAGTATCCGAGTCCCGTTTTAATGCTGCACACTCACAATATCCTCCCCTCTGCGTGTCCTTGGCTTTTCTTTCGTAAGCAAGGGAAGAGAATAACAGTGTGCCGAAGAAACAAGCCAAGATCGATTCCTCGTGGTTGCGGATTTTCCCCTGATTCCTTCCCATTCTTCAGCACGAGGGAAAACCTGCAAATTTCCCTTGCCTGAGACTCGAGGAACGCGCTCAAGACCATGCGACCCCTTTGCAAATCGTCGCACGGGAAGTAGGATAATGCCGGAGTCGGATTTCCCTCTGCATTAGTACTGGCTTCCTTTTACCCCAACTCGTAATGCTTTTAAATTTCTAAAGAGTCGTGCTGTGCCTTCAGTCGAGGAAATGCAACACACCACTCCGTCATTCCTCTCCTCCGTCAGGCCTGCCTTCCGAGTCTCCCCATCCTCTTCCTGCTGCGCCTTCGTCGTTTCGCCCGCCCTCTCCTCGCATCTGTTTTATTTCCATGCCCTTTTTCTTATCCCCTCCCATGCAAGCCATATGAGAGAAAGGGTACAAAACACTTCCTCGAAAATTTTATGGCGAAAGTGTTTCGCATTGTTCCTCGGAGGAGAATGTTGATAATTGAAAAAGTTATCGTTAATTAAAAGGAACTAAGGTCGCGGACAGCGTATGGGTGAATTAATCACGTTTGACTTTACTTGAAATTTTAAGGGTTCTTCCTATTCTGTTGACTTTTTTCGCTCCAACAATGATCCCATTGCCATTGAACCTGAATCCTTCTCTACTTTCTTTCGTAAGTTATTTATAAGGGTTTGTATCCATTTCCCATGAGTGCAGGCGTTCGATTTTTAGTTGTTTCTGCATCTCTCTCTCTCTGCGTTTGCTATTATCGTGTGAAAAAAAGACAACCATGCAGTTTTTCCCCTCTGTTCAATAGGTATGTCGTCAAAACCAAGGGTTATGGTATTGGCTCGGTTTTAAACGAGTGGTCAGAAATATTACGATGTCTCCTCGAAGGACGGGCATGCCATCATAACTGCTGACGGCCATAGCTGAGCCGAGAACATTTCACTTCCCTTAACGGTCCTGCGGTGACATAGCCATGGAAGCAATAGCCTGAAATCATCATTTACATTTCCGTGAAAATTTTTGTTCAAGAATGTAAAAAGGTTAGTTCATATCTGCAAAAGGGAACGGCAGCGTTGATAAACGTCGTTTTATTGTTATTTTTTATGATAGTGCGTTATACTCGGGCGTTCTTCATGAATCCTGCGGGCTTAGCATTTAGGGACTTCATTTGGTTTCAGTAGGGTTGTCGTTCTTTAAGTAATGTATCATATATATATTCAACCATTTGATAATCCGATGCGCAGTAATTCTTAGTTTTAATCTAAAAGGAAGGAATTCTTTGAATATGAAAAAAATGCTAGTCTACTTCGATTCATATTCATCGACAATTTCCACTAAATTCAGAAATGCCAAAAAAAGGCTCATAGAATGCTTTTGTTCAAGCTTTGAATTGTAACATGTATGTTACTCTCCGGAGTAGTTCTTAATGATTTATTAAAGCAAGATGTTCCTGTTTTATGGCCAATTTATCCCTATTGTTATGCCCTAATTATACACTATACTTGTGGCGTTTGAATCGTATGTATAACTCCTCCGACAAAAATAAATGGTGGTATTTTTATATACTGATATACTGTTCCATGCTCACTTGTTGTTCCTTTTGGGCGCGTTAGGTAACATTTTCCTTCGCAATCAATTAACTGATGTGTAATCTGCTCTTTTATTTAATTGAATATTTAGTAAATAGTGTCTGAGTAGCAGTTTTGAGAATTGGCTCTTCGCAACATTCAGAATTTTGTTGGTAGCTTAACATGCAGTCATTTTTTTTGTTTCCCTAAAATAGGTACGCAATTCAGTAAAGTTCGTTCTGGTTTTCATTGCGGTTATACGCACTGTGTAAATGGTCCACTGCCGTGATTTTCGGGCATTGTCTGTTAGCATTCTTGCTGTAGCTTTTTTCTACCTTGCATTATCAATCCCTCCCCATGGACCCAGTATGACATGGAGGATGGCAAGCACGTTCATATGACCCATAGAGCTGGAAGGTTTGGAGCAATTATTATTGTTCCTGGTAGGGCAACGAGTGTCAGAGAGGGCGTAGGAAAGGTGACGGGAAAAGTGGGAATCCTCGCGGCGCCTGTTCCCCAGTGAGGCGATAGCGAAATGACCCAATGGTGGCGAAACGGGAGGTATCTTTATGGGGGAAGTGACTGCAGGCCACAAAGACAGGCATAATACTTCATGTAGTGGTGATAACTGTAAATGTTATAGTTGTGTTTTTTACTTTAATTCTCAAACTGCGCTTTGAAGGGAAATTCATTTCTACTCCTGTTGGCTTGGCATAATTTTTTCTTCGCGGATTTACCGTGATTTGCTTTGGAATTCTCTTTTTAATGTTTTTTCTCACCAAGCGTCCGTAGTATTGCATATCAAGTTGATTAAAAACCGGCACGAATTAACTATAACATCTTTTTTTTTACGGTTCCCCGTACTGATTTGAGTGTAAGATTCATATGCGCTCAGGGAGTGCTTCAAGTGAAGTACTATAAGCCTTCATTAAGGCAATTTACTATAAAAAATTTCTATTTTCAGTTACGAAGCTTTTTTTTCGAGGTTAATTAATCTTCAACTTTCAACGTATCTTTCGGATTTTCAGCCTTTCGGCTAGTATTCTTCCTGCATCCAAATTTCTTATTCCCCCATTATAGTGGAATGGCCTTGGCAATGGGAGGTCCCTTTGAATATGAGTCACGTCCCAACCAATTGTAATGTTTCAAGTTATGTAATAGCTTGGAGATCATGTGAAGATATCCGTACCCGATTCATCATCATTAGTCAATAACTTTAGATTGGTTGGATGCCGCTCTCCACTCGATTATCTCTCATTTCCTCGTATTTGTATCAGAATTTCATTTGCGCCAGGGAAGGTTGAATTTTCGATCGAATTTTCTTTAGGAACGCGATGCATTTGAACATGACACTTTTTAGTCACCGCATAGGAAAATAAACCGAAAGAAGGATGCGAACGTAATTAAATTTCGGTCCGAAGTCAAACAACCGCGATGGCGGAGGAGTGGTTAGGGTCTTAGGAGGAAGCTCTACGACAGACGGAACCCCGGAAATGATCAAATTTAGTTGTAGGTAGAAAGTGTTCGAATCCTAGTGGATTCGGCCAAGGACGGGAAAAGATCGTAGTCGGGGGAGAATCGAACTGGGGTGGAACGGAGCGATTCGCTATCGCCCGTCTCCTCATCATTTGCGCCTCCTCCCTCCCAAATTCCCCCTTCCGGAGTCCTCCGTCACTTCCCCCGCCGACCGCTCTCTTTTATTTGGACCTTTCTCTCTCACCTCCCCCACCCACCCCAACACGCGCGCACATCCCGTCTCCCCCTCTCCACTCTATTCCCTTCCCGGCTACAGCACCGGCAGCAGCTTCCCCTTCGTCCGGAGAGGCGCCGAGACGCCAGACAGACGCCGCATCCATTGCTGCTGCTCGGCGCCAATCGTCGAGACGCCTCCTCCCGTCGCACCACCGTCATTTCCCTTCACCGTCCCGCTGCCCGCCCCCCCTCCTAAAAACCCTCCACTCCGCGACATCATCCCCCCTCCCCCCCGCTAGCCTTTCCTTCCTTCAGGATCGCCCCTCTGCCGTAGGGAGACGAAAGGACAGACGCCACATCGCATTTCTCTCTCTCTCTTTCTCCCTCCCCTAGTCCATCCTCACCCTCCCATTTCACTTTTATCCCCTTCGAGTCTTTTTTGTGCACTTTCCCCCTTTTTTTCTCTTCTCTAAACCCCGTTCCTTCTTTTATTTTCCCCAGCACCCACCTAGTGCACAGTCGGGACTACTCCTTTCATTACTTCGGCCTCTCCTGCTGTTTAGGTTTCCAGTCTCTCACCTACGAGTGATGGGGATATTTCGAATTCGGGCACCGTTCCAGAACTCTCCTGTCTTTATCTCGCTCGCACCTTTTTCCTTCCCTCTTTATCTTCTCCCATTGTACACTCCATAGACTTGCCTTGCTTTCAGTCCTGATTTCGTTCTCACCTCCATGGCTTTTGTTCCGGACAGGACCGTTCATTCTTCGAGATGTCCATTAACTCACCGTTCTCTTTTGTCCTTGCTGTTGGTCAGAAGTTTGTGGGAGCGAATAAAATTTCTTTCTCCTCCTTGCTTCACACCTGATGCAGATAACTTTGTTAGCAGCGCCAGAATTACTGCCTCATCCTGCTGCAAGTAGGTAATTGACACATCCGAACCACTCACAGAAATCGATAGCACTTAAACGTGGGTCCTTTTGAGAAAGGCCTTCCTGACAGCAAAACGTCGGCATTCTCCTTCTCCTTCGTCCCGGCCTTCTCATTTTGGGGACCTTTACTGTTACTGGACATTTCTCGCGTTATTATTTTAAAATGCGATTTTGCCCATTTTCCTCGTTTAAAGGCCCCAAAAACTTCACGCTTGGCATGGAAATGATTTGATGTTTTAAATTCTATGTCTCGTTGTGGCTATCGCGAGGGTTCTTGGAGCGTGGTAGCATATTTGCTATCCGTTGAGTGAGCAAGGTGCGCAATAACTGATCGCATCAAAGTAACTTTTCTCGAAATATTTTGCTTCAGTGCTTGTGTTTGTCTTAAGGGGGATAGCTGTGAATTAACTTAATTCATATCCTTGAATTATCGTTGCATATAATATTATGTCACTCAATAATACGGCCATTTTAGTAAAGTTGCCGTATAGTATTTTAATAAAATGCACTTACACATGATTATATCAATAAATCCGCATTTTTCATAATTTTCTGTCAATATATTACTCAGTTTATAAAGTGTTTTTGTCATTTAACCATGTTTCCTTTGTGATGGTAATGTACTAAGGTAATACTTTGAAGAAGTTTATCTACTAAGGGAATAAAAAAATCATATCCTACTCTGTTATATAGTGATATATTGGCCACCGCTACTGATCGACGAGAGTTTTCATGCAACCCGTTGGAACTCTTGCTTCTGCTTGTTAGTTGTACTACGGATGAGTATTAAATTTCTCATAATAGTAATTCCGTAATACTTACTCAGCTTATATTTTGTTAATACGTCTTCGTAAATTTCGTGATTAACATTGTTCTTATGATCGTTTTCTGATGTATTGGTGTTCTTGTATTTTGGTGTATCTCTGTAATTTATTATTTTTTAGGTTGTGGATTATAGGTTATTGTCTTAAATAGCTTGGTGACAAATGTCCCAGAAACTGTTTCGGCAAAGACCTAATCTGTTAAAATGCATAATTTCAAATTTTTAGATTGAAAATTGATTTCATACGTTTGGACGAAAATTTTTTGATTATTTTTAATGTGTTTGCGGTACATATGTACTATACGGACAAAATGTAATCCACCATAAATACCAAATGAAATAATGCCAGAACTAAATTTCCCCAATTGAATTCAGTTCTATGTTCGCCAGTAAATTATCCAACCCGCACTAGGTTTGACCGTAAAACTCTACGATTCTGACCTCTGTATGGGTGAGTTTAGCATTTAATTTGCAAAACTTTTGGGAGACTTACTCTGATATTCGCAATTTTTTCTTGAGTCAAGAACCTTGGCATTCTTGTCGCTCTAGTAACGAATTTTTATTGGTAATATTATAAAAGGCAAGTGATCTACAAATATTACCCCTTAGATAATCCGAGAGGTACAAGTTTCATTTTCTTATTTTTTTTGCCGGGTAATGTGGTCGCGATCACCGGGCATTTGTTCGAGGTTTATGTAAAAAAACAGCTTTTCTTCCCACCTTCATATTATTAATGTTAAAGACTCTTATTGTAGGAAATACGAATCATTGGAAATCGTTGATAAAATATTTTCAGTAGGACCTGCGATTGTAACTAGTGGTCCTGTAGGCGCATTACATTGAAATCACTGTCTATTGAGCCGAATTCAGTGAGCTAGAGCCACTGGCGCGTCATCCGTCCGCTTCCAAGGAAATGCCTCGAATTGTATCTCGATTGACCGTAAGGGTGTCTGCGAACGAAAAAGCTTGCATGCTTGAATAGCATTGGTGAGATGAAAGCTGGGCAGTATCGCCTCGGATATCGTTTGTAGTCACATCCCTTACAAACGTGTCCCTTTGTAGGTTGGCTCTTACATCTGCTTCTCCGGAAGCTCTTTCCCTCCATTCTTTTTAATGTTCTCGTCGCATCGAGAATAGCTCTATCTGGTTGCGACTGTACTCGCTTGGTGTTGGCGTTCTCTGTGGCTAATACTACTTTTGAAACACATAAGTTTCGAATTCTGTCTCCAGCCTGGATTTTTCTTCCGAGTAGTAGTATTAAAATTCATGTTAAATATACACACTTCAATGGTTTAAATCTTACACCGTATAATTTGAAAGTGAAGCTAAAGGATATATAACATCCATTCTCGGGATGGGATTCGCATCCGTTCACCTAACTCCAAACTCGAAGCTTTTTCTCCACCGTCAGGAATATTTAATGATTTTTTCGAAGTTTCGTCAACTTCCTCCATTTACCAAGACGATTCATCTACGATCTCGAAATATTGGGAATCGCTATGAAGCAATGTAGGTTTGTTTAATATGCGATTAAGGAGGACATGGCGTCCATTGCATCATATTAGCAGTTTAGTTTTTCCCGCTGATGAACTCTTTCTCATCATCATGGTTTGCGCTCCGATTTACTGAGTAATGGTGTTTTGACTTCCGGTTGTAATGAGCTCAAATCTGTAATTAAATATTCAGGCTTTCAGGACGCACCTACGGAATGCAGGGTAGCGTATTGAGTGGAGTGTGAACTTTTCAGTGGATGCTTGAGCCGTCATATTCAAAATACGGGCCAATTTCCAAACTTCAGACTAAACCGGGAATTTCGGCCGTATTTATAGAGGTAGTAATTGGAAGGATGAGCCATGATTCTGGCTTCCTTTTGATAAAATATTGAAAGTGGAAAATAATCATAGTGAGGGCTGCTGGCTACAGCGATTTACAAAGAAACCAAGCCGTACCCATTTCTCAACCAAGCATGCCTATTTCTGAGTAACCCGATGTGCACACATCTCTTTTTTGACGGTTAATATTTTCATTAAAGAGTTTCTTCCGAACTCTAAAGCTTAGCTAAAGATTTAACTAGCTATAGCCAAAGCTAAAGATTAAAAATTATGGCTTTTGATCTTGAAAACTTGGAATTAGACGATGAAATTAAGTGCCAACACTGAGTTTTAAGGTTTCTTGATAAATTTCTAAGGTTTTTCTGTAAGAGAATTAATAAGAAATATATTTCCTGAAACACTTTTAATAAGTGACCACATGCAATAGGAAGCAATCGTTTTCGACATTGGCTAGGGTATTATGTTTCTCTATGGGAAGATATTGGGTGTGACTGGGAAGTTATTGAACATTCCTTGAGTTAATTCGTGGGGTAAACATGAATACTGCATTTAAAATTGGAAGTTAAACCAAGGAAAATTAGTTTTTTCACTTTTGCTTCCCATTTCTGTTGAACATGCAGCTCATTACAGATAAAAAAAACATATCTTTGATTTGGTGAGATATTACAGTGTTCCAACCTCGACAACAGAGTAAACCAGAAAATATTAGACGATAATCCGAGGATAGTTGATTTTTATTTCAAAGGGGCTTCCTTTCATTCTGAATTTGCCGTCTTCCGGAGGTGCCTTGAACTAGCTTTTATTAGTAATCGTGAATGTTCTAATCATAATTTCTTCGCTTTTCAGGTGGTATTAATGTAATTTATTGAAATGGTAAATATTTTTTCCTATTATGTAACTTCACGCTCAATTTTCTCAAATTCATTTATCTGATGATTTTCATAGTAAATAGTACTCTGATTTTTATCCGAAAATTGTGCTTCTGAACGAAATGCTTCGGTTACGTAAAGAATTGAGTTTTAGCATGATTTCCATAGCATAGCATCTTGGTCAAGGTGAATGATTTTTTCTCGGTGGTAATCTTGCTAATATGCATGTTAGCGGTTAACTCCGTTAAGGACTTTGTGAAAGACTTGAACCATGAAAATTCGGACGTCAGCCTGTAAAACTTTATAGGAGCCTGTCATTTAAATTTCCCACGATGTTAGACACGCCGCGATATGCGATACTTGATGCGGAACATATTTTGCTATTGATGCAAACAAGAGTTCATTGGTATGGCATATCTCCAATGAATTTTCTATACTATTACCTTTTACTATTAGATACTCTTTATTATTTTGAGGGTTGTATTTTGGAGAAGCTTACTGTGAAGCGCTTGCGAAATGCGAGTCCCAGAATTCTAGAATTTTTTAAATTTGTGGAAATCGTGACCACAGTTTCCGTCCTGAGTGATGTCAATTCTTCAGTGACGTCAAGCCTTTAGTGACGTCTTCGTGGTGAAGACATGACTTCGTGGCGAAGTTCCGCAGTATCGGAAGAGCGAATATTGCGAGAGAGCGTTGGTCTTGTACAATATCCGGTGTTTCCTAACTATTTTGAGACATGCGGGCCCCCCCCAAAATAGCCTTGATACTGTTTTTTTCAAGGCTACGATGATTTGAAATCCTCCCAAAATAATTCTCTCGTTGAATTTTCTGGTCCCTTTCTCCCCTCTTCAATATTAGGATTATCTCAAAAACGTATTTATTTTGGTTTTTTAGTTCTTGCCCTGCTTGTTTGTAATGTATCCTGTCAGAAGTATTGAAGCGTGTGCCCTTTAATTTAATAAATGGACAAAAAGTTATTTCAATCACGGAAGGCACGGAAGGGATATTCGATATGTTTAAGTTTTGCTATTACTTTCTTTCTAATTTCCTAATACGGTCTTACTTTTTCCTGTGTTTATTTAACTATTCAATTCAAGTGATTCGCCAGCCTTAGAGTCAACTATAATTCATATTTTTTTACATTTTTTATTGTGATGGTATGTGCTGGGCACATTGAAGGCACTATGTAATGATTTTATTTCCATGATTTCATTGCACGTGCACCAATTTGTGATCATATTTGCTTATAATGTAAGCCATGGATTCTTGCTCACGAGATCGTTTATTATAAATATGAATCTGACCCTTATTTGACTGATTGTTACCGTAAACGTTGTGTGCCCAGTACATGTATTCATGTGTGATTCCTGGCATCTGGATGAAGTGACTTGACACTGCCGCCGAAAACTGTCCTAATTTGTGGAAATCTCAGCTGAAATTCGGCGCGTAATCGTGATGTTTCGTCACAGGTATTGATGTTTCGCAGCCGGCCCTGAATTATGGCGTTGGAACTTGCTCAGTGTTATGCCACCGTCGCCTGTATTGAAGCTCATGGTTCTGCAGTCTAGTTTGCATGCATCGAAATCAAGTGCGGATAGTCTCGCAACTTACTAGCAGTTCGCCGGTGATCGTCACCCTTTCATGTGTCAATACTCTAGGTATATTTTGCCTTTTCCTTAACCCCCCACCGAGCCCCGTAACGGCGACCCGTCGGATGATGTGTAGATTTCATATGTACACTGTCTGGCGGCAACACCTAATTATTATTCGAATACTAATGACTGCTCGTATCTGGTATATTACCCGTATATAGCGGTTAATTCTTCTAGGTTGCTGAAATTTCTCCCCCTACTACAGGCATAATGATATTGTTGATGAAGTTGCTTACTGTTGAAGATTAATTCACGTTAAAACGTTCCGTGCAGTAAGGAAAACCTTTTCCTAGATCAAGTTTGGATAGAAACAGGAAACCAAGCAAGGGAATAAATATATGCAGGATAGGGGATGAATCCTGGTCCAGTTTTCGCGATGTTTTATACCTCGTTTAGAGTATACACTGCCTTAAGGGAAGAGGAACCGAAGCGAAAATATCTTGGTTTTTATGTTACTCAGAAAGCTCCCTCTCCTATGAGTAACGCAATTTCGGGACGTTAGAACACCTCTCCGACGGCTGTAATAAGAAACCTTTCTCGAAGTCACTCCTGATGCAGTTCCATATTGCTACATAACAACATGAAGTGATAGCGTGTGTTTGTTATATTCATGTTGTTTACGAAACTATTGGAAATATTAAATTAGGCAATTTACGGGAAGCGTTGCAATAGAATGCCTACATTTTCTTCTCTTACGGAATTTTAATCCGAAAAAGATTTACAATGCAAATATGGCCCGCTTTCGAAGGGACGAAGCAATTTAACTTTTAACTTTTATTCATGCCATCACTCTATTTTGGTTAATTGTTCATCAATTTTAAAGTTGCGAAAAAAGGTATAGCATATCATTTTGGCATTACTCAAGAATAATCGTTTAATTTCCTTCGTCGCAGTCTTGACGTTCGTTTTCATTGCTCATGCCCCATTCCCACAGTCATGCATCTAAATGTGCATTGAAAAGGTATTTTATGGAGAGTGGCATACGTTTTGAAGCTGTTAGTGTTTTTTTACATAAGCGTAGTAACTTTCCTTTTACAGTGGTTAGTGGAGGTTAAAATAAAAGATGGCAATGAGCGGTAAACCATTGGGTAAAGGAAAGGGGCGTTCTAGGCCTGAATTGTTTCCTGTCATAGTGTTAACTCGTTCATGCGTATGTACTAAGGAGCATGTTTACTAGAGTGATGGAGTGATTCCGGTATTTGATTCAGTTCGAATCTCGAATCCCAAAGGTCGAATGCAAACGGAGTCCAAGTTTGACTGCATAAGAGAGTTCGCGTTGAGTTAAGACGTTCCGCAGGGTGAAAAGTCCCGGCTGATATTTGTGGTCCGTTTTTGGGATCCCCAGGCGAGTGATGTTTTTTTGCTAATTTCCACCGGCTAATATTTTTGTGCCTAACCTAATAAACTGAATGAAATGAAATTTTTTCTGTTCGGTGAATAATTTCCTCTGTTACCCGTTCTGGAAAGTATACGGTCACAACGGTAGACGTGGTGCTGTCCTTGAGTTGGCGTGAATTGAGAAATGGCTATTTTCTTCTCACACATGTTTGCGCCGAGTTCGGATCTTCCACTCGTGTCCTAGAGTGAATGAATCGATTAACGTGATATCCCTGCCTTGGTATGGATCCACGAATGTATTTCTAAAACCGAATATTTATTTTCCATCCACACCGTTATTATGTCCCAAAGGTATGGATATCTTCGTGTCAACCTGAAAATCTGTGTTTGCTTAAGTTGATCCTTTATTTATGTCTGTGGGCTGACTGGGCTGCGAGACTTTTTTTACCCCAGTTGTGACTTTCGTCCACGATTTCGCTCATTAGTTTTATATTAAATGTACCTTTCAAGGATTTTTTGGGAATCAATTTAACTCGTAATGCATTACCATGCTGTAAAATAAACATAAAATTTACTTTGAAACGTCAGTAAAAATGCTTTGTGACGCAAAACTACTTTGATTTACTAACACTTCGTTTGGATTCATTTTTAAAACACCCGTTTTCTCGACTTGAATATCCGAAACGACCATGGTTACTACGCCTTGTTAGCATTATAAACATGCCTTAATATAATTTAATAATTCATCATCATGGATCAACAATCCTAGGATTGGTTTGACGCAGCCCTCCACTCGATTCTTCTATGGGCCAACCTCTTCATATTAACGTAGCTCCTCTCTTTCACGTCCTTTACGACCTGTTCTATATAACTCATACGAGGCCTGCCTTTTCCATTCTTCCCGTTCATTCTTCCCTCGACGATTGTCTTCATCAGGCCACCGTCTCTTAAGATATGGCCGATTAGGTTGTCCCGTCTTCTTTTTATATTTTTCAGCAGCGTTATCTTCTTTCTCACTCTTCTTAAGAATTCTTCATTTGTCACTCGGTCGATCCATTTTATCTTCATCATTCTTCGGTAGCACCATATTTCGAATGCTTCCACCCTTTCCTTCTCCGCTGCTGTCAACATCATCATAATAATTGGCGTTCCAAAAATTGTGACAAATTGGCGCTGTAAAAGCATGAATACCTTTGTAAGAGAAATATTGATCATAATCGTGGGAAATTAATGTTGAATGCCGATACTTAAGAGGTGGGTAACAACGGTAAAAATTATTTGTGCCCTAATCGGGTCCGTCTTACATCTACATTTACCGAGTAATCTGCACGGTACATTTTGGTATCTCTGCATGGTGGTTCACGAGTAGTGGAAGCCTTGATTTGTAGGCAGTTCTGGATTATGTCAGTTCGAACCCACATTAGATTGGAGATACTAAAATGTACCGTTTGTTCATGCTACCGTGGAGCAACGTTGCAACCAATCATGTCAGACCTCCCGACTGCTAGAGTTGTGCCGCAACCAGCGTTTTCTTACGTGGGAAAGGATTATGGCGGTCCGTTCTCTTACAAACTAAGTAACCGGAGGAATGCATCCTTGGGAAAGGTCTATTTATGCTTGTTAGTTTGTTTATTTCGAAGGCGGTGCATCTGGAATTGGTGACATCGCTCTCCACTCCTGCATTCATTGCGGCCTTTCAGCGATTCATTGCACGCGGAGGAACTCCGCGTATAATCCATTCTGATTGCGGTACCAATTTCGTTGGGGCAGATAGATTTTTACCGGATTTGTACCGTTTGAGTAGATCCGCTCCCCATAAAGAACCGCCTTGTCTTCTATAGCTCCTGCGTCGGATATTCAATGGAAGTACAACCCTCCTTCTGCGCCACATTTTGGCGGACTCTGGGAAGCAGGGATGAGATCAGTCAAGTACCATTTACGCCGAATTCTTCATGGCAATTCTCTAAATTTCGAGGAATTCGGGACGTTATTCTGTAAGGTTGAAGCGGTTTTGAACTCTCGAACATTGACTCCGATTTCATCGGATCCCTCGGAGGTGGGCTGCTTAACGCCTGGCCATTTTTTGATTGGCCGTCCACTAATAGGATTGCCTGGTCACATCTCAGACGAATCTACTCCGCTCCCCATCAGGTAGCGACTTGTAGAGCAAATTTATCGCCACTTCTGGCGTCGGTGGTCGCGGGAATATCTTCATACCTTACAGCAGCGAGGAAAATGGACGCGGATGTCTCCCAATGTTAAAGTCGGTGAGTTATTCTTAATACGCGATCCAAACTTACCCCCTTCGTAATAGAGAATGGGGCGTGTAAATCAAACATTTCCCGATTCCACGGGCGTTATTAGAGTTGTTGAATACAGTGTTCATTGGGTAAATTAAAAAGACCGATAGTGAAGTTGGTGCCACTGCCAACTTCAGAATAGTTTCAGTTTAGTGACCAGATTTTTTTTTCTTTTCGCAAGTAGCTGGTTAGTTTTCGGTTATTACCTTCCAATCCCATTTTTTTCCCTAGGGGGTGCGTGGTAGGGGTGGATTATCACGAGGCATGCACGACGGGCGTAAACTAAAAAAATTATGCTGCGGATCAAAGCCCTTCTGCATTGTCTCCCTCTTCACATTAACACCCCTTTTCCATCTGTATTTCCTTCCTCTGGTGAGAATACTTTGCCTGTTTTCAAGCAATCTGAAAGCCATTTTCCCCTTTCGTTCCATCCTGTTGCATTTATTATTCCTGAAACAACCCTAATCGTCAGATGGGACGTTATACCGTGGTCCTCTTGGCGCCTATCGAGCAGGCTAATGTCGACGCAGAGTTTTTCTCCACCTTTCCTCCCTTCTTATCCTTCCATTCCCAACCATTCCACCCGGTCAGAAGTGCCTATAAGTGCGAGTACAGATTTGAAAAACACATGAAATGACCCTAATGGGCCCACCGACCCTGATTACTTGTTACAACCCCATACTCAATCTTCTCTTAACTTCCTTTCTTCTCTTATCATCAACCTCTTATCATATTCCTCGTTCGTCATCATTTCTGCCCATCCCACGTTTTCCATTCTTCAAAGCTTTATATCAAGAGCCTGAATAGCATTTAAAAAAATAGCGATGGGAATTCAATTATAAGAATGAATGCTATTTTTAACTCTTTTTGAAGACTTCTTTAGCTTACGTCTCGAGTCCTTGTCATCGTGAGAAATTAATTTCGTCACGTCTGTTCTCGTCGGGTGGTTAGGTCGAAGGGCACCAGTTGCCTAGCATCCGAGGTCACCATATTTAACCCCTCTTGATTTTCTACCGCCGGATTTAAATGAAGAACCTCGACCACCCTGTCATGATCGGCGATCTCAACGAATTTAAGGTCGGTATGACGGTGCTGAAGCTTGGACATCTCAAAGAATGGGGAAAACATGACCGGGGCTGAAAGTTACTCATAATAACGCATTTTTCTAATCATCGTGGGTACCTCCTAAGTACGGTGTTCCATAGTGGGCGATGAAAGGTGGTATGTTTATCATACCTGTGTATTACAAACTGAGAAGTTATGTGCACAGTATTTTGCGTGTGCCATAATTTTTTTTGGTATGAGGTCAATCATCTGTTTGCCCTGCTTATCAATCACTAATTTACGCGGGAATACGAATTCTCTTACATCAGCCTTAGAGTCAGAATTCGAAAATTATCTTGCAGCCATAATGACGTCGTAATTCACCCGCCGGAATAAGTGTTTTGAGGGATTTCCATACCCCGCCAACTGTATATTTTTATCACCCCCTGTACTCTCTCATACCTGTGGTAAACATTTATTTTGTGTGAATTAAACCGCATCCAAGTACATCTGATCCGATTTTGCATTATCGTCATACGAAAGCTCATTTTAAAAAAATTTGAATGCTTTCTGTAGAAGTTATTCTCTCGTATTCCTCGGCTTCATTGCTAAAATTATAGCTCATTATGTGATCCGTAAATGGGATTGCTATAGTTTTAATTATATTTGCTGTCAAAAGATGACATTTCTCGGATTTTGGTTTGTGAAATCGAATGCGTTGGAGTTAATGTTACGGAGTTAATTAGTTTCCTTTTCGTATTGTAAGGATTCATCTACATCTATATAACACCGTTCAAGCCACCATAAGTGTGTGGCAGGGGTGAATTCACACCAAACATGCATTGCATGTCATGCTTAAAAAAATTAGTAACTATATTCTAGTTGAAGCATATCATTTAAAAAAAGATTAAATTACCAAAGCAAAGCATGCAAATGCTGAGACAAATGCCAAAGAAAAGCATGCAAAAAAATGTTTTTAACTCCATCAGTGATAACATTGTCTTCGAATTTAGTTAAAAGATGTAGTCTATATTTCAATTTACGGTCATAAAAATATTCCCATTTTAGTTTTACATTTACACAATAATTCAAACCAGCAATTCATGCCTTGAAATTAATAATTACCAATTGAATACAGGAATAGTAATTGAATACACTACTGTCGAATTTTCGTCGTTAGCGGTCTTTCCCTGTGATATGCAGTGACCTAATATGCATTGGAAGTAGATAAAAATGTTAGTAATACATCATTTTACAAGAAAATGAACAAGGGTAGGTGGGACGCAAAGAGACTCTTGGTCTCAAGTAGAAATGCCCTATCTTGTAGCCCTCTTGTTCATTCTGGTAAAGAAGGATTACCCTCTAAATTTTTCGACTGTAATTTCTTCTGCAATGATGAACAACGTAGAGTGTGTATTCGCATTTCCTGCGTGCAAATTTTGTTTGCATTTGGACTTGTGTGGCTACGTTATTTACTTTTTTGCATTCCGTCCTGCAGAGAAGCTTCTGTTGCTTTCTTGTAATGTTCTGAGGCAAATGCGAAAGTAGTAATAAAGCCTTTGTATAAACTTGCAAATGTCGGGAAATGATCTTAACATGTATCATAGACACTACTTTTATTCGTAGGAAGTCTCGAGAAATGTGAAATTCGACTTAGACATTACTACATGTTGGGAAGTGGGGCAGTAACATTTTCTAAATGGAGTCTACCTATATAAAGTCGCGGAAACTGCGAATGCCTTATGTATTTTTGGGGGTTGTGTCTAGTTTAGAGCACCCAATTTCCGTAATTGTATTACAGTCTTGTATTATTTGCCTTTTAAGAAGCTAATTCTCCTTGGGAGATTCCTTCTTAGAACGAGAAGAAGTTAAATGAACAATAATTAAAATTCTTCTTTACCCGCTTCCAGACAAACCAGTTTGTTCACGAGTATATTAGGTTTAAAGTTGTATTATTTTAAAGCAATGGAGGTGATAAAATTTAACTATAGTTTTTATCACGAAAGAGATAGATTATTGATTCCCAAGTAAGGAAGCGATTTCTTCTCAGGACATAAGGGTTCCTGACCAAAATGAGAAGGTGGACGGCTGCTACTTTCTATGTATCAGTATTTCCAGCGCAAACAATCAGGTGTATTCCGGTGAACCAATGATAATGGTTTTGTCTTATTTACGAACGGTTGCCCATTATGTCTTCTCTTCAAGGATTCAAACTTAAAGACTAGATCCCCTGGGATGGTCAATATGATTTATCAATGCACCAATTGACAATAATCGTCCAGTTTGTGTTTTATGCATTTACACGATACCGAGCTGCGTTCGACTCACGGTACCGGTACTGAGCGCCCTGTTTGTATTCCGGCAGTGGTAGAGACGTTTCTAGTCCCTACTTGAAACACGCGTGGAGAGCAATTAAAGTTCAATACTCCGTCCGTGCAATTAGACGTTAAATAGCAGACCCGCTGGCAATTGTCGTTAAGAGTAGACTGATTCCGATGCTGGGTTCTCTCCACTTTTTCTCCATTCCCTGTATTCCTACCTATATCCAAACACCTACCTATTCTTAATGCATCAATGACCTTAGCTGTCGGTCGCCTCTATTAAATAAGCACTACTAATATACTTTTATGCAGTGATAGAGACTACTGTTAAGCATAGAACAGATTTTAATACATATCTTATGCTCAAGTTGATACTTGAAAGTGGGTTCTTGTTCTTTCTTTATGTTCATGTCCCACCTCATCATTCTTGCCATGGTATTGTACATAGTATTGTGACCCTGTTAGGACTTATTATTTATTGCTGTCAGCCATTTTTATCTCAGAAAAAAATGATCTGCCCCGATGCACGCGATAATAATGTAAACAGTCTCATAGTAATCATCTGGTATGTGACCATACCAGATGGGTACGTTTTCTTATTTCTTGTTCAATATTCTATAATTCTTATATATTAAATAAATATGATAATGAAATATAATACTTCGATTATTATAATGTATCCCTTCTATATTTCGACTTTATGAGGCGGTCTGCATGGGAGTATATATAATCGTCTTTGTGTATGGGATTTTTATAGTAGAGGACGGTGTGTAGAAAAGTAGCCACATCACCACTATACTATTTTCCATAGTTCTCAGGTTTCGGACCTCCACGAGAAGGTATGAATAAGTAGCTAGCCGAGGGATACCTGAATCTTATGATCCGCATGCCAATTAGTAGAGTTGTTAAATCTTCCATTTATTGCTAAAAAAATGTCTGTTAATCTGTTGTGCGTGTTTATTTTCTGAAGGTGTAATGTACCAAGTGGTGAAGTGGAATGCATTTACATTTGCGATAAAATATTCGATTATGACAATATGTAATTTATCCGTTTTTTTAGTCAATAATGCGCTGAAATTTCCCTTCCTTGAATTACTCTCGGCAAACGTCGACATTAGATGACTTGAAACAATAGTTATACATCTGATTAGAAAGATCACGGTAACCGTTGTGTAGCAGCGATGTTAACAGCGACCCATCACGGAGCTTAAAACTTTGCCAGCCCCTTGATGACGAAGCGCGAAATCTTTCTTTCGCGGTTACCACGTGCGAATTTAGCCATCCCACGCTTGCCTCGCGTGAGTCCCATCGATGGACGTGTCGATACGGGTGGGGTAGAATATGTTTGAGAGTACGCTCTCGCGTGTTAAGCCCGCGGTACAATGAACTGCTTACTCCACATCCCTTGTTAATTACAAAATGGATTCCTCCCCCCCGCTCCCTCTCTCTCTCCATATACCTCACCATCCTTTCCTCCGATCTTGGTATCACATAATGCCGTCACCAGCAGAGCACCGCGGCCATGGCCCTACCATATGTCCCGCCATTCTGTTCTTTGTCTCCCGTTTTCGGTTCCATCGCCTTTATAACTTGAGAAGTTACAACCCGGGGGATGTGGAGAATTTTTGTTTTTTTTTATTTCCATTCTCTTCTTTCCCTCTCTTTCTCTCTTCCCCTCCCCCTTCTCTCTTCCCCTCCCCCTTCGGCCTCAGGCTCTGTGCCGCCCCAGTGCGTATGCCTTGCGTCGAGGGGCGTAATGGGGTCGGGGGAAGGCAGGAGTTTTCATTCTTTCGCCTCCGTCACTCCCCGCACTCGGAGGTGCGAATGATTTTTAATTTTTGAAGGTCCCCTTGGCGCATGCATCGCGTCATTTTTTTTCGTCCGCGAGAAATGACGTTGGTGTCGCGTATCCTTCCTTTCTTAATTTTCGAACCCACACCTTCCCTTCGCCCTCTCTCGTTCCATAACTTTTACGAGGCACGGCCCGAGCGGAGTTGCAAATTTTCTCCCATAAACACCACTTCGTCGGCTAGAGCATCGGTGTTTGCCTGACTAATGTTTCCACAGCGCCTGTTTCATTACTCGGAAAATCAAGACACGGAGCGGGCAAGGGATTTTGTTTTGCGTAAGCCTCGCGCGTTTATCCTGCATTAGGGCGAAAGGTGGGCCACTAAACGTGAGCCGCATTTAACAAGCTTTGATGTTGTGCCAAGCTTGTTTTGATTTGTTTTTCACGGACACTTGATGTATGAATCGACTGTTTGTGAGGTAGGTATGGTGAGTGGCTAGCGTTCGATAGAATTGAGAGAGGTAGTGTTGGTATTTTATGTTTTATGGCAAACAGACTCCCCTTTGCGCTTAAAGGTTATTTATAAATCGCTCTTCCATGCGCGGGGCGTTAGGGTTCAGTAGTTCGAATCAAACTTGATGTTCATTCAGTTGGGCGGAAAGATCAAACAAATCAGTCATTCATTAGCGCAGCTCTACGTGTCCGCTCTGGTATACGTGCAATACGATGGCATTCGAAGCCGAAATACGTATTCCAGTCGCTTTTTGGAAATTGATTTTAATCAATTTTACGTTCGTAGCACTTTTATGTTGCCATGTGTTTATAGTTTCGTATCTATTAATGTTCATAATCCTTAAGAAATTCATGTAGGTGTATATGCAGTAGCGAATTTTGTGGAAGTTCTCCTGACATTTACAACCATCATTGTAAGTTTTGAGTCCGAAGCTGTTCATATTCCGCTTGCCATATTTAACTTTTAAGAGCCTCGAACCCTTCTAGAAAAGGATATTTATGAGGTGGAGCAGCTTTCAAAGGACCTGAGCTGCCTTCGTACCTGATGAGCCACTTTTTAGCGAATTCTAATTTTTGCAGTTGAACGCAGTGAGGCAAAAACTGCTCTTTTAATACAAAACTGCTCCCGCAATCTATTACCATCATTTAATATATCGGGAAATTCCCTCATTCATAAACTTCTAAAGCTTCAACCAGCTGGAAACGTCTCTTTGGGTGTTTGGCCGGTGTCAGCGTAGAAACGTTTAGGCGTGGGGACGCGCGGCATCGTTGTGGATTTAGGTGTAACCCATTAAAGTAGTGCACTTGTTGAATTAGAACTCAAAAAGCCGTGACAAAGGTGGGGTCTGTCTCTTATGAAGACGGGGTATTTTAGCTGCTCCCCACTCCTTATCCTGCATCGCGTGTTTTGAGAATCCCTCCCCCTACGTTTCCTCCCGCAACGTTTTCCAAGCCCCCATTCCCCTCCACCCCCGTCTCTTCTCCTCCTTCGCAACCCTCTCTCCACCCCCAACTTTTTACCCCTTCATTCCCTCCCCCCCCCTCTTCAGGCCGTCCCCTTTCCTTCCCGGACCCTCTTCAACCGCATTAACCACTCACCCCTTCCCTGAATAAACAATACACATACACCCTTTCGCAACACCTACACCCTCCCCGTACCAGTTTCCGCCCTCCCCCACCGTCCCCTTGCCTCGTATTTTCTCTACACTCCGTGTGCCTAATTAGAATGGATGGGAGAGGGGCGTGGGTGGAGGGAGTGGGGAGTAGGAGGAGGTGGGGAGGAAAAGGTACATACCTACGGCTCTTATACCCCCTTCTCTCTTCCCTCGCTCCCTTCGCCTTAGCTTCAGAGCCAATTTTGAGCATGTCGTTGTTCAAATGTAGCCAAATCTCCGGATTCGACGGGAGGGGGATCTTTCGTGAAAAGAACATGGTATAAATCAGTGGCGGGCACGGAAGCGATCAGGAGTGCAAGTTCCCGAGCAAGTGCGTGGGAAGGGGGAAGCCAACGTCAGAGAGGGAGAAAGAAAGGCTTGGGGAATACTGCGTATGATGGAGGAGAATAATAGAACATGGCGTATGCAAGGGGTTTACTGGCGTGTACTCTCTGTGCTCCCAAGGCCAGGGCACGGTGCTCTCTCGCATCACAAAAGGCCGATTGCACACCGCCGGCGTAAATCAAAGCGACGGTCAGCTCTCGGAAAGGAAATTCCCTGCGTATTGGAGTAATTTATTCACCTCCCTGGAGCCCCAAGTGCGATAAATTTAGACTTCATTAATTTTTGTAGCGTTTTGAGAACTGCATAGCGGCGTACGAGCCCCCAAAGGAACGCATACATATGCATCGGATCTCTCCTCCGCATAGGCGAGGTTGCCATGGGAATGGGAAACAGCCTAGGATATAGTTTTGTTGTTTCACTCGATTATTGCGAGTTACCCGAGTTGGGATCTGCGTTGGAACAGAACGAATCTTCCCTGGTTATTGACGGCCTGTGACGGCCCAGAGATAACAATTTTCCATGATTTCTACTGCATCTAACTTTATTCTCTGCGTAAAATCACTAAATTTACGGATTTTTTGCTGACTATAGTATAGAGACTAGTTTGGAATAAGGAATAACTCAGTGTGCACAAAATGTATCGTGTTATTTCGTACTCCGTCCTGATATTTTCTCTACTATTTCCTCTCCTTCCCTTCGCTCCATCTCTATTTTCCCCTTTCCTCATTTCTTCTCCGTTGCCCCATTCACATCTTTATTTTAGGATTTAGGAACAGAATGTCTGACGTATGTTCTAGACGCCTCTTCTCGCAGGAAGTTAGTCCATGATTAAACGATATTTTAATTAGGTGCGGATGGTGTTGGAAATATGAAAGTATTTCCGTGATATAAATTTAGTCGATAGAATTGTTGTTTAAGACAAGGAAATTTAATGAATCACATGTTTCGTATCTCAGTCATTAATCACGCGTGGACATCATACAAAATCTTTGTTTGTATCACTTTAATCCATCAATTTTATGCTCCCATTTGTTCTCAGGCGGCGAAATCTTCCTATCGTCAGTCAATTGAAAAGACTTTTCGTGTCACTCACTTGCTCTAGGCCAGAACCTGATACAATTATAATACATAATACAGATTTACTACGTTTGGTGAATTTATGTCGCAAAACAGAATGCCATATGCTCTCAGCTGTCTCTGAATGACACTGCCACTCTGTAATTCATGCTAAAATGACATGCTATTTAATCTAAATGTAACGTCTTATATTTCACATTTAACGCAAAAATGGCGCCGTTGTCGATATGCCCTTTTGCATCAAGAGCATGGTTTATATTGCACTTCCTGAGCCAGAAGATTACTGTAATGTCTTGGGTTTGATTTCGAAAGTACGCATTGTTCAGACTACTTTATATCATGATGGGTAGGTATAGTTCCGCTCGATTGAAACAATAGTGTGCAAAATATTTTCCCGAGACCTTTCGCACGTTTATCTGCGCGGACGTGAGTTTTTTTCCTGTCCTTTCCTGGTTCACCCGTTTGCCCATAATTTTTTAAACTGTTCCTTCAACCTAACATCTTTCACATCCTCTCCCACTCCAACCCGGCCTTTTTCTTTATCCTTTCTCTCTGCATACCCCTGCGAACCCTCTCCATTCCCCGCTCACCTCACTCCTGCCCTCTCCAACTTCATCCCCATGCCCGTGTAGTTCCCTCCCATCTCCTCCGCGCCCTCTCCCTCTTTTTTTCTCCTCTTCCCTCCATTCAACCCGGCTCCCCACCCTCCCGCCTCTTGTTTATGTATCCCCTGGTGCGGGCGGGTTGTGTGGACGCTGCCCGGATGACTGTGGATCATGGTCTACTGGATGCTGTGTGTGTGTGTGTTAGTGCCCGTGAGTGTCGGAGGGCGTGTGTGGGGGAGGAGTGGTGGTTTGGGAGAGGTAGTGGTGTGGATGGAGGGTGACGTGAGTGGTGGTTGGGGTGGGATGGGAAGGTTTTTGCTTCTTGTCGCCGTGGGTGCGGAGATGAAGGGGAGGGAGACGCTGCTCCGGGCAGCGGATCGGGGCGTGCCGCGCGCCACACGGCTGGGGACTGTTGCGTTCGTTAGTCGCCGCGCGCCCGTGGGTGGCAAGATCCTCCAACCAGCTCCCCCCCCCCCACCTTTACCCCTTTTACTCTCCCATTTCTGACTCTCCATCTCACCCCAAACTTCCATCCCATCCAGGACACCCTTTTCCTTACTATCCTTCCTCCCCCCCCCCTTACCGCGCGCGCGCGCACACATACACAACCCGTCCGAACTCACCCGCGTTTTCTCTTCCTGATCCCCGTCTCCTCTTCTCTCTCCCCTCCTCCCCCGTCTTTTAATCCTCTTTCCTCATTTACATGTAGTGTGCGCTGTAGTCTGCAGGAGTAAATCACGCGTTTCGGGGACGCCATGTTTGCCGTCGGTCGTTATTTTAATGGGATTCGCCTACGGTTCCGTGTTGGCCAAGTCGAGAAATCATAGTTAAACCTCGGGTTCGCATGCTCAGGGGAAGTAGATTCGGGTCGCGACGTCTTGCAGCGGCCGCGCTAAGACCTCGCTTAGAGCGCGACATGCCCTTCGGGTGGGGCAGGGAACCCATGAGGGCACCGGGCCCCTAATGGGGTTATTTCATCGCTTTATATATGGGTGTGCTTCGCTTGCAGTTGAGGAGGGATTAAATTTGTGGCCGTTTGATGTGCATCTTGGATGAGGACGACGCTCTTTTAGAGTGTATGATTTCACTACATACCTGTCATCTCCCTTCTTTCGTGGGAAGTAAATGAAAAGGGCTAATGCGTTGTAGTTTTTTATTAATTATCGAACCGACGACTAGTGAAGCTATTTTCCTTATTTATGTCGTCATCAATTCTTTAATCTATAGTAACGTCCCCTCCCGTGTTTTCCCTTAGCTCTCATTCAATATTAATTATAATTATATGAATGCTCTTTTTTTTGCCAAGGATCGATCCATTAAGTTCTTGAGTTGTAAATATTTACAAGGATGCACTAAATCGTGAGAATGCATCTCTTGTTAATTGGAATGTGAGATTACAGGTTGTTTTCGTATGCTCTTTTGTTCCTATCAATGTATTGAAGGCATTACCTGTTCCCATCTTTGAATTTATTGCGCTATATATCGGCTGTAATATGAGCTGAGTTATGTACTATGACTGAGTAATCCGCTGTAATTATTTTTTCTCCCAGCTCTTCCAACATAGGTTGTTAATGTTAATTGGTTGTTTAAATTAAATAATGTTTTACTAAGCATAGTTGATTTTCATGCGAACTTTTAAGTAGGAATTTATTTAGTTGCTAAATTGGTCTTCCTACTTAGTCTTTTAACTTAAAAGTTTTAAGAGATGTATCCTTAATCCGAAAAAGAAACTTGTTCAAATATATAATTTACTTACTCCGAAATGCAGAAATTTTTATCTCCTTTATTCCTGCCCTTTCCACCTTGGTAATCGATCTGCATTGAATTTTATAGGTGAGAAATATTATCGTCATAAATCATTTTACTACGCGAGAAGTCAGTTGAAAGTCTAAAAATATTGATTGATTCCTTTGGTGTGAACGAGAGCTTTTGTTTACTCTGCGTGTGAATTAATTTTGCTCCTGAAATATGTCTGCATTTTCTTTACTTTTAACTATCGATATTTTAAGCTACTAAAATCATTTAAATAAAAATTTTAATAATGCATTTCTTTAAAAAATATATTTTAGAAACTTTAATGACAAAAAGACTAATCTTTTAATAAATCAGTCAAGGAAGCAGTTAAATTCATCATATACTTACTGTATGGCTTTCACTGACATTTTATTTTTTTCTCTATTCATACGTTTTTATATGACGCATGATCATTGTCTCATGATAACACGAATGAATATTACCGGAGTTTATATCTAACTTTAGCTGTAAGCACCGCATTATTATATCCATTGGGCGATAGCTCAACCATACAATTCATTTGATCATTAATGTGTTTTATGGTTTTAAATCTTTGAAGTCACCAATTTTTCCCTTCCTTTTTTTTGTTCTGGTTGTAGTTAAATTCGTCAAGCTGGAAATATTTTTTAAATTCGAGTATTACCTTTTAGAGGATAACCATGGGTCGAGGCTGCTTCTTATGTGCTATTTTTTTACCATAAGAGCCTTCCAATTAAATATTGAATATATTTCGACTTTTTATTGCAGCTGCAGATCCTTAAGGCATTTTGTTGTTGCAGCAAAGATGAAGTACCGAATCCTGCTCTTCCTGGCTAGGTCGCGATAAGTTCTAAATTAACGCACGAAAGAGATGGACTCGATTCGTTGCTGTTAGCTTAAACATTTACTGTTATGAATATTGAAAATGTTCCAACGTTTGGCTTAACTCTTAATGTGTATTTTTCCCAGGGAGCTAAAATTTTGAGAAATAAACTTTTTCGACTGTTAAGGTATCGGGTACCACAGCCCTAAATGGAGGTCGTAAAGAGTAGCTTCTTAAGTTTATGGTTTCAAACATGGAGGCGTAAAGGCTTCATGATTTAGAAAATACCCCAAACTCGTGAGAGACCTTTACTCAGCCAAGATGATTTATGCTCCATTACCTTCCCATTTTTCTATTTATGCAGTTAAGGTGATAAACGTTATTTTTTTAAGGTTAATGGTACAAAATATTCTCACCACATTAACCTAAAGATACTATTGCCTTTCTGAAGAGCGCGTTTCAGCCTGCCATGATTCTTACTACTCTCGTAACCCTGAAGTATAGGCATTTTATTCTATTTCATAGCTATAATTTTGGAGTGGTGACTATTTTCTGAAGCTTTTCTGTAACCTGACCTTGATTATTACTCAGTATTATCTAGAATGGAAAGGGATACCGTGAAGAAACTTTAATAGAGAAAAGGCAGTACCTACCATCAAGCCGTCTTCATCATTTGCTATGGCTATTTTCTCGTTGGCTTATGAGTGTCATATTTGGTTATTTATTCCGCAATCATGATGCGTCATGCCCGCGAAGTGCTGTCGTATGTTGTCTTCTAATCAAATGACTGTGTGTGTGGAATACTAAATGATTGTTTGGGTATCGCAAATGCCGGCCCAATCCAAAGCAAACAGTCACAATGGACGGATTAATTGGCAAAGGAGTACTTTTGTATGCATTGCAACGTCTAGTGTTTGGTAGGCACCAGTATCGTGTAGGGCCTCCAGAAGTGGACCGCATTGTACAGGTGCTAACAAAATGGGGATATATTGTTTGAAGGCAATTATGGCGCTTGTCATATGCTGTCGAATGCTTGGTTTGAGCAAATATGTGCATGTTTGGCAGGTATACTGAACCGTGATCGATTATCTTTTGTACGAAAAAAAAAGATAAATCATAATATGATTGAAATACATATGGTGTCTTTATGTTTCAAAATATATTGCTCCTTTTGATGTTTTACTTTTTTTTACATAAATATATTGTTAAAAAAACTGATAAAGATGTCAAAAATATAAATGAAAAGTCAAAGATGTATCTTTTGGTGGTAGATTTTTAATAAGGGTCAACCCATATGCGTTTCGGGTGCTACTTATATTGTTTGGTAGATCTTCAGCGTTAAAAATATACATTTTTGTAGGAGGAATTAGGTACTGATATAAATAGCAGGTCAAGTTGTAGAGTTTATCGCATCATCTCAGGTAAAACAAAGTTGATGAAAATTAGGGTGATAACGTCTGGGGCTGGGGCTGACGTATAGTTGGTGTCTGTTCCATTCCCGCAATTCGTGAAATGATTCCGGCTCTGTAGTATCACCGTTATTTTCCGCAGTGGCAATACTGTCTAAGTGTTGATGAAATGTGCTGCAGTATTTTTACGGATTTCTCCTCTTGCAAGATTATATAGATTGATAGATACTAGCGGTAAACATATTCTTTGTACTTGATCCAGGTCTCCACTTAAACTCGCCCTCTCTCAATTTGTGTGCCTGCATATTCGCAATCTAAGTTCCACGCTTTTTTTTCGCTGAACCTGCTTTGGATTGGGTTTTTTTTGGTACTACAACGGTTAAGGTTACATCGCACCGTGTATCCTGAGATCTTAATCCTAGGATAAATACAACATCCATGCCCTGGGCAGGATTCGAATCCGCGGCCTTAGTATGTCAGACCAGCGCGTTACCGTCCTGGGTACCGCTGCTGCCTCCCAGAACTTGTACGTTGCCTACAACAACGCCAGCTGCATAACAAATGGAAAGTTACGGCGACCATCCAACCCCCATAAAGATGTTATCTGTAGAAGCCCGCTCAGGGTAACTCTTGCTTTCGCATTAGATCCCTTTATTAGATTAGAGATTAGATTCGATTTGTAGATGGATTTTTTGCCCGTTGAAGTGCCCCTCTAGCATTCGGGGACCACTTACTTTTGAATAAAAAATTTTTTTTACGTTTTTTATGGTACCGGAAATATTCTTTCGCTGCGACGTACTTGAACAAGAACATCATGAAGTAAAGAGTATGCACATGCTTATGCCCGAAATGATCGTGATCGGAGGATGACTGAAGGAATTAAAGGAACCAACGTCCTCTGCTCCTCCATCAGTAATGGCATGCACGTATCGAATAGCTGTCACATCTGAGGATCTTATGTACTCAGCATTATTTTCTGCGCTGCTGGCCACAATTGGCTAGATTGCTTAGCACTAATTGTAATAAAATTTATTTTATCATCATCATTGGTCAATAATCCTAGGATTAGTTTGACGCAGCTTTCCACTGTATCCTTTTGTTGGCCAACCTTTTCATTGTTCGTAATTCTTCTCTTTTACACCCCTAACTACCTGTTCCATGTATCTCATACGAGGCATGTCTTTTCCAATCTTCCCGTTCACTTTTCCCTCGACGATTGTCTTCATCAGGCCATCGTGTCTCAAGATATGGCTAATTAAGTTGTCCCTTCTTCTTTTTAGAGTTGTCAGCAGACTTCTCTTTTCTCCTACTCTTCTTAAGACTTCATCGTTACTTACTCGGTCGATCCATTTAATCTTCATCATTCTTCTGTAACACCACATTTCGAATGCTTCCACCCTTTTCTTCTCCGCTGCTATCATCGTCCATGCCTCACTGCCGTAAAGAAACATTCTCTAGATGTATGTTCTGATGAATTGTTTCCTTACGTCTACGCTTGTATTTCCAGCTGTAAGGTGATTCTTCTTTTGATAGAATGCCCTCTTTGCCTGGGCTATTCTACTAACTATTTCTTTCTTCCTTCGTCCATCGTTGGTTACCCGGCTTCCAAGGTAACAACTCTTTCACCTCTTCCAGATTTTGTTTTCCTAGTTTAACGTTGGTTTTGGACTCTTATCTCTTGCTGCACACCAGTATCTTAGTCTTCTTCTTATTAATCATCAGCTGATATCTGGGCATTGTCCTTTCCATGGTTGCCTTGTTATCTTGTTCAGATCCCTCTCTGTCTCTTAACCTCTTATTTAACCTCTTTAAATTTGAATAGTTCTTTTCCTTCATATCCTTTAAAACCTAATTTATCTGTCATACTAGGATTTCCTTTTGGATTCTTCACAATTACTTTTACATTAAATTTTGTAAATGAGTGTGGATTCATGGAAAGTTTTTCCATCTTTTAGTTAAACAAACGTTTTCGTCAAATCTCTTGATTTTTGATTGAATATTTATAATAGAAAATATTTTCTTGTTGATGTGTGTACGATTCCTGTACATGTTTCAAACCTACTACATTTATGGTTAGACCAAGGTCTCCGCATTTTGTAATTGAGCGAGGTTGTCAAATGGAATCCGAGGTTAAAACCGAGTGGAGGGGTTGGCAAGGGTAATGAAGACCCTCCTCTAGCAAATAGGTTCGCATCCCGTTCGGATCTTAACTGTAATCTCAGCTTGGATGCCCCGTGTGGAGCACAATCCAAGTTTAGTACTCAGTCCGTCGGATGAGCCGTTAAACCTTCTTTCCCTTCCAATCCGATTTCTGTACCTTTCCTTCCGGTCTGAAGTTCCCTTAAGTGTGCAACCGACTTGAAACCACTAATGATGGATTTTAAAATGCCCCACCAGAGCGGGTCAGAAAGAACCAAAGTCATCCAAGGAAGCAGTACGGAGAAGTACTTGCTCGATATCGAGAACACGTGACCTCGTGCGCCGTGTGTGTTGTTGCAACAGAGGTTATATCTACTCTTGATTATCAATTCGTTTTCTAGTCTTTCGGCTGCAGTGAATTGTATTGCAGCGACGTATTTACTTTACGTAGGTATTGAATTTCAAAATGACCTTCGTTATATTTTCCCTGATATCCCTGGAAGTGAATTTCATCATGAATTTGCCTTCGATGAGTTTGGGATTAGTCGTTTTCTAATTAATTATGCTGCTACATCACCTTCGTTATTTGCCATGATGTCTCCTGGGAAATAGGTTTAAAACCGATTATGGGCTCTCCGAATATAACACTCACCGCATGAGCCATGAGCAGTTTGTTCGAAATTTGTAAGATATATCCTGTTTATGCATAATTCAGTTATCTACGACACTCCTGTTAAAATGATAAGAACCTGACCTAGGTAATTGAAAACTCTTTGCCGGCGTGAGCTGTATAATCCATCTGCATCAACACCGACTCGTTTATTTTTCGTATATCTCATCACCCCTTGCCTCATTCATTTTAATGTCTCCTCAGTGAGTTTTCCGCAGTCATTGGCTGCTAAATGAATTGTTCGCAACAATGCGAGGTAAATCGGATTTTTGGTTCCCGATCCTTTTTTACACTGGCATCTTAGCCAACATTCATTCCTCCCTGCGAGAGAGAGAAAAAAATCAACTGCGTCGAAGGCTCGGGCCGAGGGTTTCCCAATTTGCGTCCAAAAGATCGATTCGTTTCGATTCATATTGTTGAAGATCCACCCAAGCGTGATCTCTTGCCTCCCCCTCCTATCTTTCCACTCCTTGCTCACCTCTCCCTGATACCCACGCGATCCCCTTCGATCGAATCCCCTTTCCCCTAATTCCTCGTTTTCCTCAGCCTTTCCACATGCTTTTGTCCCGACCCTTTCCCGTCTCTCTGTCTCTCTCACCCTCTCTTTCGTGCTTCTCCCCTAGCTCTCCTTTTCGCCTCATATCATCCCAGCCCAAGCCTTTGTTTCCACATCACCCCGACCCCTGCCTTCGCCGTACCGTTCCATCATTCGGCTCAGTCCTCCTCCGTCCTCCATCCCATGCCATACCCCAGCTTTCCCACCCACCCTTTTCTATGACTCTATCTTTCATCCTATGGCCTTCTCCTCCCTCAGTCATCATTTCCATCGACCGCTCTCTCCACAAGGCTTTAACTCCTCATCCCTTGCGTTTTGCGTCGAACTCAATCCCTGCAATAAAAGCCTTCTTTTGTGATGGTGAAGTGCGCATTGGTCTGCCAGCCGGGCGTGAAAGTTACCCATAAATTTAAGCAAGATCCAGAAGCATCTATTTTCGAAGGGAATGGATGTGCCATTTTTGGGCCTATATTTTCAAACAATCAAGTATTTTTAGAATAGTATTTGAGCGACAGACGGTTAGCGCTTACCATCTTCGATAGGCTCATTGATCGGAGTTACTACAGTGCTCAACCATTTATGTCCATAATATGTTTTTTGGGAAAAATATTACATTAAACAGTCGGCTGTCAATTCCATTACCTTTGAATTAGTACTGAAGTCGAAGTTGGAGTGGAATGAAAATTTAATATAATTAAATAATAATGAAAACCTAATATTTATTTGTAAATTTTGCAATACAGGGTAGGCAACGATTATTAAGGCAATGAAAAATTCTCTCCAGGCTTGTCTTATTGTTAGATTAATAGGAGGCTCTTACGGTTCTTCCAGCTACCTCTAATTAAGCCTTAATGCTTATAATTCTGTTATAATAATTTATCGTGAACATAGATTTTCCTTCGGCCCGTACGGTGGTTTCTTTTTGCTTTCTCTTTGTACCGTGATTGATCTAAAGCAAATGTGGAGATTATTTTCCGGAGGGGATGTAAATAAACGGGAAACAACTTATATTTTTTACCAATTTCTCGGTAGAAAGAATGAAATTTAGAGAGCACTCCATTTGCAAAAACGAGGAGGTGAATACATTTGAGCCATTGTTGATTTCGGCCCAGTGTTATCCTGCGCGGCGACTTTAGCGCTGTAATTTCCGGTTCCCCCTGGCTTTTCAGAATCTGACAAATTCCTAGAAACTTCCCGGCGGAGCGGCGCAGAATTTTTCGAAAAAAAATCATTACATGGCGCATTTGCGTTTCCCCGACTCCTCCTCGTTTTCCCTCTTCCGTCCGTTCGCTTTCCTCGCAGAGGCTATTTCCTCCCCTTCCTCAAACTCATCCGTCCTTCTCCCCTTTCCCTCCTCGCACCTCTGCGCATCCACCCTTCATTTCCTCCACGTGGGCTCTCTCTCTCTCTGCCTTCCATCCCGTCCCCTTCCCTCCGTCTCCACCTCCCGCTTCCCCGTTTCCCATCGCTCTTTTAATTCGAGAGACTCGGCCGTATATTCACGCTCAAAGGCACCCGGAAATACCGCTCTGACCTCTGGAACGCTTCCTCCTCCGCCTTTGATGCCCTGCTCTCTTGTTCCATCCCGTGCTAACGAGGTACCGGGAGCAGGGTGATATAGGTATAAAAGGGAAGGGGAAGGAAGGTCGGCGCTAAAAGGTGGAGGGAGGAGGAGAGGTGGAACGATCCTGGAGGGGTTGAGTAGTAGGGTTCTGTGAGGGAAGGGGAGAGGTGATATGGCGACTGAGGTGGAAGGGATGGCAGTATCCGCGCATAGATTGGAGAGTAAATAGATTTATGGATCGTCACTCTTTTTAGCTCCGGCAAGCTGACCCGCCATCTCCAACCTCTCTCCTTCCAATCTGGGGAATCAGTCATTTTCTTTTTCATCTTTTTCCAGCCACTCATCTTTCGATTCTTTTTCATCGTCTCGCGACGCGGCTAATGGAGGAGACTCTCGGTTTGACGCTGACACACGCTCTGCATTTTTTTGCCCCTTTTATCCTTCCCCGCGCGAAATGTGCCAAAGGGTCACGGTGGTCAACGTCCCTCGCGGAGGACGGAGCAGTGCACTTGCAGGAGTGCTTGGTTGGCTCGCTGCCTCGTCGTCGACTAGGTCTGGGGAGGAGGGTGGTCTTGTCGGGTTGGGAGGATGGGCGGGATGGATGGCGTCGGGCGTCATTCTTCCAGTGCCGCATGATGTTTGGCGCGGGGTGTGTCGGGAGGGGAAAAGGTGGCTGGAGATGCTCTCTCGTGGAGCGGGAGTCGGGAAAGCTGGAGCTCTAGGAGTCGGTTCGGGAATGTGGGGCGGGGGGAAGCAAGAGGCAAAACGAGGGAAGAGGTTTGGCAATATAATGGGAATCTAATGGAAAGGAGGTGAGGAGGGAAGAGTCAGGGAGCGGAAGAGAAGGGATAGGGTAACAAAGAGGCAGCAGGATGGGTTCGTGTGAGGGCTTGCGTGTGTGTATGATGATGATTGATTACTTAGCTTCGGTCCTGGGTTCAGGCTTGTTATTTCCTCGTCGGAATAACATCGCCCTTATCGGCGTTTAAAAACTAGGAGCGTTTTTGCCTAATCTTCATTTGAGGGCGAGGGCAAATACCTTCAGAGCCAGGGTTTAAATTCAAGGAAAACCTCACAGTTTTTCCCTTGAAAAACATTTTTCGGACTGATGGCTTTTTTGTCGTCTCCACCGTCAGTAGAAATTTAAAAGGTTCAAAATTTGGACGCCGGAAAGTTGTTTATCGACCACGATGTTACGTATGCAGGACGCTCTACAAGCGTACCGATGTGAGCAAATAAGAAGTTTCAGAGCATTGGTAAAATATTCACGTTTGCGTAAATTTTTAAACAAAGTGATGTTGGAATTAATCGGTGTTCGTTGAATTTACGGGCGGATATTTATTTACAGGATTTAAGGGAAAGGTTTCGTTGCGAGGCGATGGACATAGGCCCACTTGCTTTATTTTTAAGGCGCAAGTTTTGTCATGTTCCTGTAACAAGAGGTACTTTAATGTAATTCGTGAAGTATTTGTGGCCTGTTTTTAGTTTTTATAGTATCACACTCCAAAAATTCTGTTCAAATCGTTAGCCAATAATGAAAGGTGGGCGTAGTAATAGTTTAGAAATAGTATCAATTCAAGTACTCGACATTTTGGGAACACGGGAACTTGAAAGTATTTTTTTTGTTGCAAATTTGCGGTAATTTATTAATGGATTCAAGCATGGAACAGGCTAATCGCTTTAAGAAGGAAGTAAAAATAATTTGGATTACTACGGTTGACTATATATTTTAACTAAAGGGAATTTTGATGCTTGCTATCCTTATCAAGTAATATCACTCGACAAAAAGGCGTCGAAATGCGTCGTAGTTAAAATATATCCACGTGAATATTACAAGTGGTTTTATCTCGTTTCTGTGTTTATAGTGCAATATAAGGCAGTACCTATGTAACAAACTTTTTTTTAAGTTTCATGGACGGTCAACAGTCCGACTGCTATCGTTCTTTCCCCTCCTCGGAGGAAATCTCACTGCGGCTTTTTCGGAATGTATGACCTGCGGATTAGGGCGTGATATAGTTAAGCTTCTGTCAGCCGTAAGTGGTGCCCATAGAACAGTTTTCTTTGTCACAACTTTGTTTTCTAAACTGCACTACGTCTAATTTACCAGAATCCGTAACACTCATTTATCTGATTAAGTATGTCTCGCCTGTATTCAGCCACCAGTCATTCAGTTTATAGTAATGATCGTTATTTGGGGAAGCGAATTACCTTTGCTGTCGAGACACGCTGAATAAACCGTAAATAATTATTTGGGGGAGGCTCAGAAAATCAATTGTGATACCATTGAAGTGGTGGTCAAAGATAACTAAAAAACCCACGATGTTGAGGCCAGGTACACTACTGCTTTCAGCGATTTCAGCACTCAAATCACTCAGCTAAGGTCATCACGATTGGTGGATAATGAATTGGGGTGAAGGTTGGGTTTCTTTCGGGATGAGAGGAAGTCTGGAGCGAAATCTGTAGTTATCATTACATTAGTGTTAACGAAAAGTGAAAGGGTCCAAGTTTTAACGTCACATCCGACGGAGGCGTACTGAGCGTGGTTTCCGTATAGCGCGTAAGTAGACAGCGGTTTAACAATGAATCATCTCCTGGCGGGACAAGGACCTGCACTTTCGGGACGTAAGGCCAACACTCATCTCCGCCATTCATGTGTGTTTTGAACCTCACAGTCATGCTCCCGATTACTATCTCTGCTAACAATTTTCGTCGAACGCTTGCTGGTCATCGGCCTTCGCGATCCTGCCCGCGGACGTTGTCGCTCATCTTCGGGGTGGTTGGAAATAAGATCAGATCGTTCGACGCTCAGATGGATCGCTTAACAAGCCAAATACGCTGTCGATCGAAAAAGTCCATCTATTTGATGTCCCCATCTCCCGGGAAGTGAAGTGTAAAGCGCGACGTTAGGTATCGTAAGGGGAGACTCGTCGGGCACGTGGTCGAGGGAGGGGATGGCGATGAGGCTGGAAAGGGAGGGTCGGGGCATTCGGTGCGCGACGTGTTTATTCTCTCCCGCTATCGAAGAGCGCATATCTGCGATCTCTTGCCGTTTCCCTCGCCTTTCACGTCCCGTCCCTGCTCTCTGGAGCCGGCTCTTCGCCCGGCAACAAAAGTATTCGCGGGAAAACATGGTTTGCGCCCTCCCGACTGGCGAAGAATTTTTAAGAGCCGTGGCGTCGAGGAAATACTTGCAACCCGAGAGTAATTTGAATTTCTATTAGCGGAGAGAGCCCAGTATTTTGCTTGGAAATGCCTCTCGGTTGGTTGTTTATACTAAACGATTTTATGTTTATCTAGTGTAACAATTGTGCTTGCTAGCTCTCTCCTCCCATCTTACTCCTAGAGCTAATCCCGGAAAGGGAAGAAGGTTAAAAAAAGCCATTTTGTGATAAATAATGATTACCTACTACTACTAATGATCAGTGATCACCAAACACTCTTAACTTGTAGATCTATAGGTAATCATAGATTACCTATTACTCACACTTGATAGATCAGAAATGTTTATTATTAGAGATGTTATTAGAAATGTGGGATGATTGTTTTCTGGTTCTCTCACTTTTGTAATGCATGGCGCAACGTTGAAAAATGTGTTCGTGATTTATTACCGACTAATCATATCCGTGTCACTTAAATATCATGTTTGGCTTGCTTAAGCAAGCCATTTATGTGCCTAATGCTCTGAGCTGGCTGTGAGTAATACGATGAATTTGCCCTGTTGTGATGCACCTAATGATCTTTGGTTTATGGGAGTTGTGTGCTCAAATCGCTCCATAATATGTTTATGGCGCTAAATTTCCTTGTCATTGAGATTTGTCGAGAGGCGTTCACTTAGACGTGCTTTAAGGCATTCCTATCTTCCTAAAGTTATCATCCCCCTCATATCAGATAGAGTTTCTCACGAGTAACATCTCTCCCGCTCTCTGTACCATCATCCTTCTTTCTGTGGACCTTTCCATCGTCTTCCTGTCTCGAGGACGATGATACCTCACGTTCCATTCTATTCTTATTTGTATTCAATTGCATCTCAACACTAGTGGGTTTTCAAAATGGTATCGCATAAATCTCTGTCTGATCTCTACCACTTCCCCAATACCCGCGATATTGTATTTTTCAACTGTAGGTATTCCCGTGATTTATTCAAAAAATACCTTCGCCAGAAGCCCCTCACAATCGGCTGTCTTTTATATTCCTGTACCCCCCTCCCTCCCCCCATTCCTGGTCTATTCAGGCGAAATTTCTCGAAAATATCTTCCCCGTTGCGGTCTTACGTTATTAATTCTCTTGTTGTGGTGAAAATAGAGTTGTGATGAATGTGGAGGTGGGGTGCTGTTAAAAGTGTGGTACGTTTGAATAGACGGCATTATTTATTTATCGACTAGTGCAATTACTATTTCTTGGCTCGGGTTCTATGGAGGATTGTTGGAAATCGGAACGAAATAACTCGTTGAGTATGTGGAGAAATAAAATGTAAAAAACAATAATGTTACTTCTAAATAAATCGCTTAAAGCAATAGTGTACCTGTCCTCAAATTCGTAGGTTTTTTTATTTATCTTTGACCACCACTTTAATGGTATCATATTTGATTTCATGAGCCTCCGTTTCATATTTTATCATTCTCTCTAAATACGCATTCCTTATGACATACTTTCACATTCACAAGACATTTTATTTCTGATGTCGATAGAGAAGGACATTTTTGTAGATTACTTCGTTGCGTAGATTTGTGTTATTCCTTATGTCCTGTTGTTACCCTAGACGTTCTGTTGCCATAAAATCACAGATTTGGTTAAATTGGTCGTGGCCAAAGGTTTTTTTTCCGGTTTCGAATTCGGAATCACCGGGAATAATCCCGTTCAAAACCTTTTCTTCAGATTACTATTTCGACCGCGAATTCGAATGGCCTATTGGGGACGGTTGTCTCATTTAGATCCTACCTTAGATCATTTTTTCTGCTTCTGTGAGTTGCATACATACTCACAGTTCGGGCTCGGTCAGAATTCTACCGGGGACTGGTTTATCTACATGATCAGTGAGGTATGATACCTTCCTCTGACATTAGATGCCGCTAAGCGTAAAATGGGAACGTTTTAATATCATCTTTTCGTCTTTCGGAAAATTCAAATGTTGGTTTTTCTCGAGCCATTATACTATCAATATATTTGATGTTCAGGAATCTAAGTGGGGAAATAAATGTTTTAATTTGCGATCACTTCCTCAAGCAACCCTCACATCGTTTTAATTTAACTGGAGGATTTTTATTTTGAAATTGAAGCTACGATAGAATTTTTTTAAATAATGTTGTAAATGAGAATGCAAGATATACATTTATTTCTACTCTCTTAAAATTTCTTTTGATTGGGCACTGTCGTAGATTTATATTTATCTTAAAGTAATTGTGATATAATTTTGGGAATCCGGTAACTAGCCTCAAAGTAATTTTCATATGGAATACATTTGGACATTATAAGTATTTTATTTCCATGGTTTCGGCCACGGTAGTCAGGTAGTTATGCTCCGGCCTTACAGTCTAAGAGTTGCTGGCTCGAATCCCGCATTTGGAATGGGTGTTGCTTTTATATCTGGATCAGGTACAGCTGTAAATTAGGCTAGATGATGTGATATCACCTTAGCAGTTTGGGCACCTTAAAGACTATTTATAATACTAATGGAAGCCATGGTTAAAATTGACATCTACGTGTCTTAAATACCTACTTATTTCCGAGTGAACAAGCTACACCTTTATAGCACTCTGGGCAGTAAAATATGTTATCGCTATTACGTCGAAGTTGAACATTTGTACTTTAATATATTGGTACAGGTCTATTAATATTCTAAATAATCGGTAGCAGAATGCTTGGCTCCTAGATTTTAACAAGAGAGTGTATTTATTTATGGACTGCTAACTAGCAGCAAAAAAAAAGGCGAATAAAAAGTCCCGGTTAAGGAGAATGATATTTTTCTCTGTAGAAATTCTGTTATGATACTGTGTATTTAAGATGTATACCCATTTCCGCCCCAAAATGATATAAACTCGAAGGTGTGACCAAATGGCAGATGTAATGAGCTCGTCTCACCATGTGGAAAGGCTGGTGCAGCAGGAAGAAATGGGGACTGGTAGCGTGACAGATAATATCGCAAATGCTGGTGAAGTGCCTGTTCTCAGTTCTCCCTCCGTCACCGAGCTCTGTGTGAGGAAAGGCGCAGGTTTCCTTGGTGAAAAGTGAAATGGGCAATTCGGCGAGAGAGGGTTGGAAAGAGAGAGAGGGAATTAATGTGCGAAAACAAGGCAGGAGAAGAACACGAGATGCGAGAGGATGAGGGATGGGAAGTGGAAAACGGCGGAGGACCGAAAAAACGGGGAGGGAGATTAAGGGTGGCGGGATAGGAGGAGTGCGGAGGAAGAGGATGGAAAAGGGTTTTCCCGCGATCGATGTTTGAGATATGGAAGAGAGATAGAAGGAAGGATACTGTGGTGGTCTCATAGTCGGTGAATGATGAGAGTGGCGCCTCCATTAATCATCGTGGCTATCCAAGGTAGCAAAGCAAACGGAGGTTATGCTGTTCCCTATCGGATTTCTCATGCCGCCGACAGCACCTATTTCTTCTCGCGATCGTGGCCTTGTACGATCGTAATAAGCCCACTGGGAGATTCTCCGAACGCATGCAATGGTGGTTTCTGGTATGAATAACTTAAGCCATGTCAGTGATACATGCGCGCGTGCACGTATCATGAACGGGGCTGGTGCGTGTATCTATTGAGCACTGACGGCGCTTCTTCCTTCAAAATTATGGCCCTGAGTGCTTTGTCTTTCCTTTTGTCTCCCTTTTCCTCACCGGCCAAGTTTTCTTCCCCTCCTCCATGATCTTGCTCCATTTCACGTCTGCGTGCGCCGTATTTTCGTAAAGCTTTCCAGAACGCGGAGTAAATTTTATTCGAGGAATAACCATCGTAGAATGCAGGAATGACACTAGTCTCAACGTTAATTTGTAACTTCACAATTAGTACCTCCACGTTTAAAAGATTTTTTTTTCTTCACGCTCGAAGCCTGGTGAATAAATGTATTGATCCGAATTTATTCAAATTTTAAATTTCCCGTAAAATTATTATTTCGTTTTTCACTAGATGCGGAAGGACTGAGCTATGAGGAAGATAAATGTTGACCACCTATGATTGGTAGATTTGCCTGGCTGTGGCAGGCAAATTCACGTCAAATTTTGTCGTAGGAAGATTTTCCCTGCCACAAGCTTGTCAAAATATCGTATGAAAAAGGGTACTTATTTTTCATTTATTTTTTTACGTGACAGGATATGAATTTGAGGTGGTGGATTAATATACCAGTCGACATGTACAGCACATAGACAGAAATGAGCGTAGTTTGTAGAAATATGAGATAGTATTGCAGTGAAAATCTCATATCGCTGGGCAAAAATTCATGCCCAAGTTTCAGTGGGGACGTTAATGAATGAAGCGCGTCTTCAAATAGTCTTAAATCTGGAGATAAATATTTTATGTCCCAGAAACTAAGTATTTATGGCAAACATGACTTTCGGAATATGCTTTAGAAGAAGGTAACAAGAGATAAACGAATATTTTTTTAATGAGGGAAGAGAATTTTAGAAATTCATTGTAATTTTCGGAGGATATGGTAGTATGAGGAGTCGGAGGATATGTATTTGTATTTGATACCTTGATGTACTTGTGGTGAATGGGAGAAATTTACTTTATTGGGGAAAGGAAAGAATGCATATGGCGCGCCAGGCGGTATCAATTGGCTAAAAACATCTCCGTTGGGAAAATGGAAATAGAAATCCCGGGTTGCTTTCATATTTTTCCAAAAATATTCGGTTCGCTCTTGTGGATTCAACTGATTGACAGAGGTGACAGAGTGTGATTCTCAAGCTTACTCTTAACATTTTTTTGATGATGTTACATTACTTTTTTTACTTCCATCTATCAGTGTGATTTGCATCTAGTAATTTTGGGGCAGTCACGAACTAACGTTTATGAATCGCACGATTAATGTTAAATGGGCCAGAAGAGTTAAACTCCAACGCATAAAGATACCACGCCATGGGATGTCTTCGAAGATTTATTTTCTGTCGCCGCCACTCCCTTTTGCATGGGTCGGAAATGGATGAGGGAAGTGGGAGTGCCGGCGTCTCATTGCTCAGTAAAACGTACTCTCCACGCTTGATGGCCTCAACTTTAGGTCGTTGCCTTCCTCATAACAAAGTCATCCCACCCCGTCATTGTGAATGCCGCTCACTTCTTGCACACTGAGGCTATAACGAGTGTTTCCCCTTGCGTCGCAGGAGGAGGCAAAAGTTAATATCCATGTTCCCTTACACCTATCCCCGAGGTGAATCAAAATAACCAAATAGACCGTGCTTTATGAATTCTCAGGCTGTCACATCCCTTCGAACGATGCACTTCGTTGTGTTGGAAGTGACGGAATCCGCGGGACACGCGAAAGATTGAGACGAACTTTTTCATTTTTCTCCTCCTCGGGTCGTCGTGTCGTCTCACACAAACTCGGAAGGGGTGGAGTGGGAGGGGGAGAAGAGAGAAGAGAGAGCGGCGAGGCGCAAAATAATCAATATCCGGCGATGCACGGCGTGTTTTTACGACGGGATTTTCCATCCTCGATTCAGCCGCCTTACTTGCGCTTCCTCTTCTTCGCATTGCGTTAATGGACGAATGCCTCCTTCTACTTCCATCTCAAGGGAGTGGAAAGCTGAAGAGGGGATGGGGAAAAGGGTGGGCGGACAGGGCTTGATAGGAGTAAGGAGAGTAGTCTCGAGGAGGAGATTGGGCGGGGTGGAGGGAAGGGTTTGAGGAGGGCGGAGTACGTGCGGCGGTGGGAGATACATGGAAGAGAGGGTGGTCGTGGATAGAGAAAGAGAGAGGGGGAGGATGGGTCGAAGGAGACAGGGCTCCATTGAGTTGCAGTGCAGTAGCGGTCTTTTGGCTGCGGAGGGAGCGATGAGGAAGGAAGGGAGGAGTGTGGGGGGAGGGGGTGGGGTTGGAGGGGCTTTTAATCGATAAGGCGGCAGAAGAAAGTGGTGCGGACACATCCCTCCCCCCCCCACCCACCAACCCACCCCCTTTCGTCCTCCTCTTCATACAATGCCCTGTTCCTTTATTTCCACCAAACTCACCCCCACTTCCTGTCGGCCCCCTACTGTCTATCCCCCTCCCTCCCCAAACCCTTTTCATACCCCCATTTCCATTGCCCTCTTTCAATCTCCCTTTTGCCTCCCCACCCGCTCGCATACCATGCATCCTTGTTTATCACCGCGCTCACTTTCTCCTCTTTTTCTCCCTTTCCCTTTCGCTTCATCTGCCTCGTTTCGCTTCTTTCCGTTCTCCCTCTTCCCCCCGCTCCTTCCGCATGCGTGCGTTTTGTGGATCCGTGTTTTTGTGTAAAATAAGTATGTCGCCGTCGGGGCGGGGTGTGCTCGATTGTCTAGCTCGGTTCACCATCCCTTCTCGCTGTGCGATTTTTCCTCTCGTTTCGCTTGCGGAATTCGTACCACTACACTCGCTCGGTTTAGCGTCCGGCTGCACGCGCTGTTCATGTGTTTCACTGGCATCCGTGACGGCAAGCCTGCGCTTGTGGTTTCTTTTGAAGTAAAATTGGCTTTTTTTCCTCTCTTATTCCAGATATTCTATTCTGCTCCCCCCACCCTCTCCAGTGTGCTCTTGTTTACTTCCCTGATAAGGTATCCTTCATAGGAATACCCCTGGCGACGAATGTTGCATTCGATACTTGTTCTCTTTTAAATGGTATTGTGCTCATACTCTTCCATTTTTGTTACTCGTCTAAATGTGTCCGTCTCTTTTTTTGGCGCGGTTTCTGTAGCACTCGCCTATTCAGTTTGATTCTTTCCTTAGATATTGTCGTGCTTTTTTTCATTTGCTTTTCCGTGCCATCAACCTGTTTATGACCATTCCACCCTCGAGCTCGTTTTTTGTCTCTCCCCTAAACTTTTTTTGACCTCTGAATAGTATAAGCCCTCGATAAAACCCTATATTCTTCCTGAATTTTATTTCATTTGTTATTTTGATTAATTTGTTAGAGATAAACTACTTCCACTGAATTCAGAAGTATCTCAAAATCCATTTATCCCTTTTTCTTGCAATTTTGATTAATTTGTTAGAGATAAACTACTTCCACTGAATACAGAAGTATCTCTAAATGCCATTTATCCCTTTTTCTTGCAATGGAAGTGTGGACCAGGATTTCTCCTCGGACGTGGACGGGTAAATTTTTGAAACGTAATTTTATTAGTTTATAGTTTTCAAGAGATGGTCAAAAATTGGCATCACCTATAACGCATTGAGGATTGAAGTTTCTTGAAATTGAAAAGTTGTTTATTGTGCAATGCTTTACCGTGCTAATTATCGTGTTCTTGTTATTCGGGATGCCGTTCCATTAATAAGACATTGGTGGAAAGTGATCTTTTATACAATCTATATTTTTTTGCGCGTGTCATTTACATTTTCATTATTTGGCGTCTAACGGCATTGGCTATGAAAACTTTATTCTGGTGTTTTGCAGTATTCGAGTGCTAAGTAGGAATTGACTTTTCATGCGAAGCTCGTATGACGAGCAGACATCGCACTTAATAATAGAGGATGGAGGCTATGGTTGAGCAGCCTGAAAACAGGAGTGAGTCTCGAGTGCCCGCCATCCCTGCTATTCTGTAAGGAGGAGATTAACGATACGACGAAAGGAGGATGTGAGTTGAAGAACGGGTTGTAAAGAGTTTGATATGTAGTTGGATATTTTCAAAAACTGTAGCGACGGTGATTGAGATATCTGATGTGCCATGACGGAGGTTGTAGAAATTACGACCCAAGGGCTGGGAGACGAAATAAGAACCGGATATTCGTAGGACGCGACATTGTTGGAGGAAATTTCTCGTAGTTCGAGCCAGGCCCGGCGAATGGATCAGAGGTACTTAAAACGGTGATGGGATACTGAGAGTGGTCATTAAAGAAAGGTGATAGGTCGGCGTTGAAAAGGGTGGTGGAAGAAAAACATATTTGATGAGATAAAACTGTACGGCTGTGGAACTAAGAAGAGGAAATGGGGAAGAAGTCGTTGAAAGAATGTAGAGGATACTGGAAATATTCCATCGAAACGCACAATAACTTATATAAAACAAATGAAAATGGTAACTGTCATCTATCTAGTTAATGTGCTTTAAATTTTAGCCATGTCTATTTCCTCTGCGAACACCTCCGAGATGAGTAAATATCTTCATCCACTACTCAATTAATCAAATATTTATTTTCAGAATCGAAACGATACCTGATGCTTCCGTGTGATTTTTTTACCTCAACTTATCGACGCACCACTTACGATTCACGCTTGTGTAGTTTTGTCTCGCTTTTTTCCTTTGTAGGGAGGATCAAACTTTACCATCATTCTTGCCTCCGTTTGTTCTTTCTTTTCCCATTTCTCATTTCCTCCCTCCTCATATGAATCCCTCTCCATTTATCTCTCATTGTTCTGTTCCTAGATTACCCTCGTCCCACCTCACGTCTCACGGCTACGTCTCCATCACAAACCTCAGCCTACCATGCCATTCACTTTCGGAGATGCCGTCTCACAAAATCAGTGCGTTAATGATAGATTTTTGTGCGGCTCATGAAAAGTAATGGGAAACGTATTGCAGAGCGAGAAAATATTTGTTGCAATTACAGCTTATTGCGTTGTTTAATTGTTTATGCAACATTTGTTATGTATATACGTTCCATAAATAATTAACGAACTTCCTTTTGTTTTTCGAATCGATTTTAGTAGCGCTCATTGTATCCCTTGGGTATGAAATTGCATTTCAAAATTCCACTCGTCAACTTAGTTTCATTATCATGCTAATATGAGAATTTGCTTTGTGAATAATGGCTGCAGTGAGAGTTCGAATTAAAAATATTTATTCAACCTGTTACGCAAAAGATTTCCATCCCATAGTAATTGTGATTAAGGATTCTTTTTGACACTATATTATGTAATTTTTTCATTTGAGAGTTGTAGTGGGGACTATGAATGACGAATTCTTTATATCTGTGATAACAAAGAATTCGTACCGTGGGATAGAATCGAATTTCGTCTCATTATGGATTTGGTTTTGAGACTTTGTGTCAAAATATTATGCCTACTCGCCTATATGAAAGAGTGTGAAGGGACTGTGAGGGGATTCATGTCCTTGGGGCGAATAAATTCGTTTTTTGCACTCACTTTCTCTTCCCACTTTCATTTTCTCCTTCCCCAATCCAAATCAATCTCTTCACTCTCATTTTTGTGATTCCCCTCGTCCCTTGCCTTTCTTGACGCTTCGTGGCATTTACGTTTCCCCTCCATCTTTATTCTTTCCTTCTTCTTTCCCTCCCAGTTTCTCAAGTTGTCGATCCCTCTCTCTCTTTCATGTCCTCCCCCTACTTCAAGCTCCCCACCCTTTCTGTTCACGCACATTTCCACCCTTTCACATAAAAAACGATGCTCTCGTGAAAATGATGTTTTCCGCTCTCTTTATCTGGTTTTCCTTTTGTATCGCGCCGTCTCCATGTCGCATTTCATTTCCTCGATTCAATTTACCGATAGGTTTCCCTTCACAAAGTGCGGCTCGGGGTACTCGCCTTCTCTCCGTCCAAGTATATTTCTTCATCTTCCATTTTTATTTTCGTGTTTGTGTCTCAGAATTGAAGCTCGGGGAGTTTACGTGATCGTGTTTTAATGCCTTGGCAGTTTGTAATTTACTCCATTCCGATTTTAATTCTGCCACTGCCGCAAAGTTCATCGGCTTTGACTGCTTTTCGGTTGAGATTTACAATTCTGCCGTACTGAAATTTGAAATGCCACACCGTCACTAAATGATAACGTATAGAATTTTATCGGCTCGATTTTTCACTGCTGATTTTTATCTACTCTCCTATAAATAGTTCATGCATATAATGAGAAATATTTTATGTGACGCTAATTCCCATGCCGTGTTCCTCCCGTCAGGCAGAAATTCATTTGGAGCGTAATTCAGTTTGGTGCGTATACGTAATAGATAATTCAGGTGGTGCAAATTTAGGGCTTGATTTATATGAATAATTACTTGTTCTTAAAATATTTTATCAAATGGCATCCGGCGTAAATGCTTTTCACAAATTGACTCGTTTACGCAATGTGTAACGGAAATTTAATTGGTTGCGGACATTCCAAATCATGAAACGCTATTCGATATCTCTTGTATAATTTAAATCACATTCCGAAGTAGTATCTTATCGATCGAATCTATCTGCTATCTTCTCATGCAAAAAATCTAAAACACCAGCATAAAGTTACCGATAAATAATATCTCCCATATCTTCCTAGTTTTGCATGGATTTATTTTCCTATATTACCGTATTTTTTGACGTTTTACATTTTCCGATTTGCTATATAATATATTACTTAAATATTTGCACGGATTTATTTTCCTATATTACCGTATTTTTTTGACGTTTTACATGTTTCAATTTACTGTCACTGCTTAAATATTTTACAATAGTTAAACGCGAATACATAGCTTTAGTTTTAGTCGTTGAGCATTAATGCATGTTCGGAGGGATTATGTTCATGGTACGTTGAAGGAAAAAATTGATGTTTCGAAAGAAATACCCTGCCTTTTTTTAATATTGGCCATTTCATTAAATATTTCTTTTGCAGTACGGTTTTTGAATTCAGAGTGCTTTTCACCTCTTCGCATTATGCGGCAAGAGTTATTTTTAGTACGCCCAGCCGTCGTCGGCGAAGCATTGAACTGCAGCTCGCTGCGTTACAATTGCCGTTATGTGCGCGTTACTTAAGATTCCTAGGCAAAGGAGTGAAATGGGTGCTTAAGGGGAATACGAGCAGTACTCTTTCTGATGTTATTACCGTGGAAAATGTTGTCCGCGGCCTGCGCCATTCGCGCTATCCCACCGACGCTGTGCGAATTTATATCCTCGTGGATGGTGATGGGAGGGGGGTATGGGAAGCTACTTTTTTGTCTCCAGTTATTTCTCTATTTCTGAATTAATTGGTCATACAATAGCGGAATAGTCGGCAACTGAAAGCCATTTCGGGAATGAGATTTCGTTTCAGGACTGCTGCAAATTCTGCCATTCTCCTTACTGTGTGATGATAAGAAGGACCGCCTATATGCCCGGTTATTTGCGTCAAGCCCATGACTCCTCACCGGCGTATGTTTTTCCGTTTTTCCATTACGCGTGTATATTCTGTTACTTAGACTCGTGTTTGAAGAGAGCGTTAAGTAAATGGTGCTCCAGGCTGCGGAATCCACGAGCTTAATGTGTCTGTTTTTGTCGATTCAGAGTTGAAATTGCATTCGAGTCGTACGGATAATCACATGCGATTGCCATATTAGCCTCGCGTCCTTAACACTCCGCGACGTTTCATCTGAAAATGTTTGGGAGGCCATTTGAAGTACATTTTTTTCTATTCTTTTTTCACCATGCTTTGTTAAGTCTTGTGCTAAAATGCGTTTCTTCGTCTTTTTGGCAACATCGGTTTATTTGGAGTTATCGCCCACCTTAGCCGCTCTGGATACTCTTCCGTGCATTGTGTGATCATTTGGTCATTTTTACTCCGCCTTTTTCATCCCTAATCCTTAAACCATTCACATTATTCCTCAGCCACCACGTGACCAAAACCGAGCTTCCCCCGCTCACACGTACCTTATCCCCTTTTATAATGTAGTCCAACTCTGGAAGCATGACTTGGCAATGTTGAATTTCAATGAAAGTAATCTTCAATTTATTTTTATAACATCGGAAAGCTACAAAATACTATTTATTATGGAACTGTTCCAGCACCTCAAGCCTGAAACTGTGTTATCCTTTTATATGGGTTTTATCATTTGATGGAGGGCGTAAAAGCGTGGTTCGTTGGTACTTTTTACGTTGTAGCGAAATTAAGGTTCGCGAAATGATGGCGAATAGATCACAGAAAGGTGATTACTTCCATTACCAATCGCCTGTCATTTGTAAAATGGAGCTAAATCTCTATGAGCCGTGTGGTGGTATTTGTTTGCGGTTCTGAGCCCATCGCAGTGGAGAACGAGCCGTTCCCTCCATCAATCAGTTGCAAAAGCACTAACACGAGGGAAAGTCCAAATGTTGAGATGAGCGGGAATGGGGTGAGGGGGTGAAAGAAGGGAGGAGGGTGGGTGGAGGATTTCTGCGAGGACCACGACTCTCTGGCGACTCTGGAGAGATTTTCCGTCAGGTTTTCCTTTTTTTCCCATTTCCGGACTCTGAAGAGAGAGAACTCGAGTTTGTTTTTGCCTCCGCCTGACTTTTCATCTCCCGAATGCGTCATACGCTGCTCAGAAAGAACTTACCCTGATGATAGCAGTTCGTGTGTCAATGAACGGTGCAAGTGAGAAACTGTTCTATATTCATGAGTGGAATCACGTCCCTAACATCGTTCGAGTTCGCGCGAAGGAGCAGTTGCCCTGGGGTGATTTTAATTATGCATTGGTCTCTCCTGACGTGTGAAATTAATTCCGATTGCTCTGTCGTTGAGAATATTTTCATCGTCCCAATTCCCATCCCCTTGAGAGCGAATGTGTCGACGGTACTTCGTAGTATATTTTATTTGGGAAAGTACATACTATTAAAACAATTTTAGTTGGCAAGACATGAGTATCAAATTCCATCTGAGTTCATAACGCAACGAAATTCCATTCTATATTCCCCGAAGTAAACGCGCCTCTTTAATCATACCTCTGTTGTCGGAGCCGGAGGTAGTAATTTAGTAAGGTTGGTGTCCACCATTTTTTGTTCACCAAAAAATCGATGGTAGGTATTTTTATTGAAATCTGATGTAACCGCTTTACTCGGAGTCACTTTTATATCCACTTCACTCACCATTTATTTCGGCAAAAACCATTTTCTATCGGTATATGTCACACATTTATCTTGCTGCTCGCTTTTTAAGTGGATTATGCCTCTACAGGTGATAAATACTTTGGGGATTAATGCGTTCAAATTATAAATTAATCCAGTATGTTTACTGCAGAATATTTGGAAAACTTGAAATTGGTCTCGGCTTGTATAATAATTTAATTTACACATATGCATAAGCTACCTAGCTATTCACGATCAATTCCCCAGCGAAGTGAGAATTATTTCCCTAACAGGTAATGTTCATGCCTCGTAATTGTAAGAAAAATTATCCTTTTAATGATTTTTCGCCAGTTAATCGAAACCGAGTGCACTTTTTGTCCGTAAAAGTTCAATTTTAGGCATAAATTCGTGTAAGCGTTTAGGCATGTGCAATGGATTTATGAATATTTATTATTTTCATCACGGTTTTAATATAAAATAATGACTTCTGCATTTTCATATGCGAGTCGATTATGTTTTTAATTGTCGTAGTACGTATTTATGTGGCCGAATAATTATCTAGTTCAAAGATAAAATATGGAATCTTAGTATCCTATAACAATGTTATTTTTATTCCTAATTTTAATAGTTTTTCGTTTTCATTGTATCTTTTGTGTTCATGTTACGCTTCGATGTCCAAATTCGTGATCGAAATGAGAATTACCATTACTTTAGAAAAATTGGTGATGAATGATGCTTAAAACTGCAATCATATAATTAATGATTTAATTTAATTCTCTTTTATTTTAATGAGTTTCATTGATAAAGTTCAAATTTGCTGTATTCCATCAGTCTCATTACGAAACCGATGCGAATGACGTTTTGAAGCATAGCTGTGTAGCATCAGTGGGGCAGTGGGGTTTGTAGCATTTGAGGCGTACAGTTTTCTGCAGCGCGTTGAATAAGGAAACCCTGTTCAACGTATTATGATTCTCTATATCTCGTGTATTGATTTCATTCAAAATAGCTACTATTTTATGGTTTGTGGCTGTCATTAACATTATCATTTTCACCCAACGATATTGCGCGATAAGGGATTTGAATGACTTTTTAGTGCCCCTAATTCCTCTGCATTTACATTCAGCAATCGATATGTGTTATCTTTGAGTCCTCCACCATTCCGTACCTAATTTTTCCCTATACTTTTTTCATTATGATTCTTTTCGATACCTTTAGGTTTATTTTTATGCATTATTTCCATTATTCTTTAACTTTGCACTCAGGTGTGCTTTTCGTGTAGCTAATTTTTCTTTTCTAATGTCTTGCGTGGGATTTTTGTGTGTTACCTAAGATAAGAGGGAGATATTTTCAGGAATCTTACTCCGGCTGTAATGAGTAATAAATTAATCCTGTTCTGATTTCTTTTACTGGTCACGCTCATGAAACCCAAACAGTTTATACCATTACATGAGAGAAACGAAGAAGATCGGTTTCAATACCTTAAGTGGTAGAAATTGTTGCGGTACAATATAGATCCACACTTTAGTTTTGTTTGAAGTGATGTTTTGTAGTGTAGCCCTCCGTCCGTCTGATGGTACAGAAAATGGTGGGATCGACTAGACCAGACCCTCCGCCTGGCCCTCGACAGGTCTCGACCTGCCAGCCTGTTCTCTCCACGTTGATGATTGCCTAGTCAATCGGAAAACCGGTTTCGGAGATACTTTTTTTCCCTACTTTAATTGGCATTTGGATGTTCCGGTCTTCGGACATTTTCATTTAAGCCAATTAGAAACCCACCTTAATTCATCTAGACTAATATCAGGTTCAAAACACTCTCCACCAATTTTCCGACCTAACCTTAATGGCTCAAAGGGCCCTAGCGGTCAGTTGCTTTCCCCAAATTACTATAGAAACGAGAGAGAAATACCTATCTTTAAGAATGAGTGTGTTATACTTGAGGAAAAAGGATTCCATCGGAAGTGCATGTGACTAAATTCCGCTCATACTATGGTAACAATCCGTAATTCCTTTTATATCCTGACCCAAGTATCCTAAACCTGATCGTTTTTGGTAAGGGTTAAACTTTTGAGTGGCGCCGCAAACGGTGTATTACCGAGGGTTAATTTCAAGGCGTGGCAGCGTGTTGGCAATCGCTCGTGTAAGCCTCGTAAAATGCGTGAGGTGATGTTCTCAACTTATGATGTTACAAGCTTTCCGGCGCTCTCCATCCAACTTTCCTTTGTTCTCTCTCATCTTTCCAGGACATGGGAAGGGTGGAAAGGAGGTTTTTCATAATTTAAGCCCTGTATGTTGACGCACGAGTTTTATTCCTTCACGGCCCCGCTTTCGCTTTCTTCCTCCTCGTCCCCACCGTCGTCGTGCCAAACTATCTTGTGGTTTGTTTTAGGTAAGGGGAGGTTGTTTGCAGACGATCGCTGCAGCTCTTGCGTTCTCTTCACATCTTCCTGTCCTTTGAGTTCGTGGATGTCGTGGTGGGACAAGCGTTTCGAGAGCGCAGAGGGTGGATGTGGGCATGTAAACGGAGGTCTTAAGCAAGGGCGCGCAAGAGCGTACGGGTTTTGGGGTGAGGGAGGTGGATTGAATTGGCGGGGGAATGGGGAGAGGAGAGGTGTATAGTATACCTGTGTGTTGGGAGATGAGAGATACATGAGATGGGAGGAGAGGGTAGGTTTTGAGCGAGATAGGAATGGAGATACGCCGAAAATGATACGGGAAGAGTGAGGGATGGTTTTAGGTTGAGGGAGGAGCCAGCGGAGAGAGAGAAGTTTACGAGTGGATGAGAACGGAAGGTCGGACCAGCGCGAGGGAGAGTGAAGGTGTGAGAGCTTATGCTGCTGTGTGCGTCTGGACGTGTGAATCATGCTGTTGCGTGGATGGAGAGAGCTATTGGAGATTCATGAGGAATAAGCGATGCTGGAGAATGAAGGAGAGGCCGAGGGAGCTCGATGAGATGTGTGGGGATGCTCGGAAAGTAAGAACGAAGTCGAATTGAGAAGGATGTGAGGCTGTGATAGAGAAGGAAAAGAAGAATTATTATTCTCTACGGGAGTGGAAAAACATACCAAACTCTTGGGCTTTGGTGCTGAAAGGTTTGATTTGTAAATTGAAGGAAACCCCGTGGGAAAAGGATCGAATCCTTGAAAATCGTGATACGCCACAAAAAATTTCGAAAATCTTCGAAAAACCATAATTATGTCTCACAGTGTCAGTCAATTGAGTCATCAGTACTTGGTGATAGACAAAACTGGGAAAAGTTGTTATTTGACGTTTTTAGGTACGAAATAACGAATTGTAAAGGATGATTAAAAATAAGTATTGGAGCATCTGACTGAGGTGTCCTCTAATATTTAACCCTGTCAATTAGATTTTATAAACGATAAGTTTAATTGAGATATTTGGTGCATAGGTTTATATCTCCTAACTAAATGTTTTCATTTACTAAACAGCTAGGAATCATGGAGCATTTGTAAAGCTGATTGGTAATATGATGATGATGATTGTTTTAATCTATTTTCATTAGTAAATCGTTGATAAGTGTTTGTAAAGTTTTTATTAGGGAGGGAGTATTATAAATTCTTGTTAGCTTCTCTGCAGTGAATCGTGAGTTTTTGCATTGCGTCTTGAGTTAGGAGCATTCATACCTAAAAAACAAGAAATCTCGCACGTGCGTAAAATCCTCGCACGAAATATTGTCACTCGAATCCCATTTTGCTGCTCACGTATTTCAGCGATTGGAATTGTAAGATTTGGTGTTCCTATTTCTCTCCTTTACAGCCTTGTGATGTTGACCATTTGCTACTATTAATAATAATTTGGTGTGGCATTTCGTAATACTTCGTACCAGTCCCGAAAATATGGTTTTCTTACCTGTTAATAGTCGTTGCGCCAGGGATAGAAGTCTAAACTCCAAAAATATTGTGTTCTCACATTCGTGAAATTATCCACCGTCCCTAGAGTCTCAAAAATTATTGAAGGATGTCCTACAATCCGAACACCTGGTGATGCTCGTCATTATGAAGTCTTCTTTGTTTGGCCGTGAGAAAAAAGGTGTTCCTTTTTTCTCACGAAAAAAGAGAAAAAAAGGTGAGAAAAAAATCACATCTTGTTCCGAGGAATGCTTGCTTAGGCGAGAGATGGAGAATTGATTGCAAATATCGCGTGCGGATTTTGAATTCGTGCGGAAATAATGTTTGCCGTTCATGATTTCTGATTCGAATTTCGAGAGGTCACGGCGTTGGCGGTGGGGTCAGAGGTCGCCTTCGTCTTTGATTCCCTTCGTCCAACAAATGGAGGAGTAAGCACGGTCGGGAATTACTTGCCTTTGGAGATGGTGGAAGGTTTGGAGGAAACGCAGAAGCCTGCGGAAAAGGGATGGAAAAAAGCGTGGTGTTTAAAGAGGAGTCCCTTTTGGAAGAAGCATGTTTGGGATGAGAAGTGAGTGAGATGGAAAGACCGTCGGGGGTGACTTGGTGGAACAGTTGATGGGTGGAAAGATCGGGACTCGCTGGAAAGTTGAGTAACCCAGCGGTTTTCAATATGCGTTCTCTCCGCTCCCTGGGGAGTCAGTGTATCGGGGGAAGGTCAATAATGAATTAGGGAATATAGCTACAGATCCAAAGTCAGTCAGTTCGAAGTATGCAAATATTCTTATCGATCAATGATGTCATTTTTATCCTGTGGTCAATATGGTAGGGACTGGCGCCGAGGAAATTATACAGACTACATTTCAGATTCCATGAATTTAGCTCACGTGTTAGTCGTAGCGGCTGAGGAAATTCCTGGACATTTTCCTCTGCTAACCGTAGTAATGGTCACATTTGTGATTTATTATAGCGCCAACATTACTCTTCGATACCGATACCGAATTCCTCTTGTGGTCGACGGGCTTCATGCGATGTGAATTGAAAATGTTGTCTGCAGTGGTGTCTTTTCACGTAGCCTCGTCGATGGTGGGTTCCGGATCACATGGAAACGGGAACTGGAATACACTGAATAATAAAGAACTCGCTGGGTGGAGGATAAAAAATTGACGGGCGAAAAAGCCACCGAATGGTGCTTTACTTTCACCGCATCCGCATTGACGCTGCCTCTGCACGCATTTCCTCCATTGTCCCGCTCTCTTATTCGCCCTCAGTCTGTTTCCCCCGTCTGCAAGCGTGGTCTTCATTGTTTCGTATTCCGCTTTGCCTTGCCTCCAGCCGCATCCTATTCTTCATTTGTTACTCTCTTCCGCTCGAACCCACGTCGGCGTTCCCTTGTTACGTCCGCCGAGACGTGGCGCGGTTTCGACGCAACAATTAAATTCGATGGATTCAAAGCAGTGGGCGATCCATTCCGTAATGTAATGTGCAAACAGCTTTGCTCTCTCCTCTCGCGGCCTTCACCGTAGACAAACAACATTCACTCTAGTTCAGGGGCAGGGAGGGCCTTGGAAGGATAATGGAGGCAATCTACGTATTTAGGGGTGCGGCGAGACTCTCGGAGTGCTCTCACGAGTGAAACAGTTGAACAATCCGTGATGAAAACAGCTAGAACAGTAGATAAGTACGTTTCCATGCTGTAATGCTGTTGTAAATTGGCTCGCATAAATACGAGACATGAACGGCCCTCGCACCTCAGTCGGCAGTTTGTAAATTAGGATGGAGATATCTTTCGGGATCATTAGAACTCAATTCGTCATGTTCGCTCGGCATACCTGCTCTGCAAAGATATCAGTGCCTGCTACAAAGATGTTTTGGGAAATTTGTAATTGCGTCTAGAATTGCCACAAAATATTTTTCTTTCAAAAATAAATCATATTTTTGATGTTTCAAAATTCACATGCTAGACTATTTGGGTGCATGGGAGCATAAGTGTTATGCTACCGTCGAGTACATTGGCAGCTTATGGTATGCTATTATTTCACTAAGTTTTCTTTGTAGCAGTTGTTGTTCTGATAGACATCGCTTTGTTTTAAAATGTGTGGAACGTTCCTAATTTTGGAGTTATAGCCTTGTAATCTGAAAGTAGTCCATAATTTAAGTCATTGCGATGAAAATATAATTATTTCTGAGAAAATTTTCCATATTAACACTGGTTCATCTTAGACCGTAGTACGTATTGGATTGAACGTCAAAGACGTCCGTTGTCGCTATTAATTATTTTATACCATGTTTCACCGTTGGCAAAATATATGATATTCTGCGAAGCATATTCATGAAGTTGTGGTGAATTGCGCGCTATGAATTATAAACCAAGGGGAGGACGAATTTATTAAAAAAGGACGTATATCACTAATCATGGTAATTGCGGATCACCGTTTGCGGATAGAGTTATATGTATACCTCAACTCTCTAGCCGTGTATTTTTTATTCTGTCTGACTTTTCTATTTTTTTTCGGACGTGCATGCAACGCAGGAGCGGGATGTCTGAGCCTGAGAGAAGTAATGAAACGTGTGGAATATTGTGAAGAGAAATTTAATAATTAACTTTATACAATATAACAATTTCCCAACAATATAAGAAATGTTCCTTTAGCCCAAGTTACTCTTATCATTGCTTCATGAATTCTTAATTTGTGCTGAATTTTGATGAACTCAGTCATTATTTGTTGATGTTCGACACTGCCGCCGCTTCGAGATAGTCATTAAAGCTGACCGAGTATCACAACCGAAAGGGCTTGATAAGGAGCGATCAGTAATTGCATGCCACTTATCATAGTCATTTATTTTTTAGATAAATTATCATGCACAAACCAATCTTATTATTTTTGACCGATGATGATGAATTATTGTGTTTCGAAACAATCATCTTTTGATGTGAAGCATGTTTAGTTTATCATTTATTATCTTATTTAGATTTTTGTTTGTGTCGTAATGAACTACCCCTGCAGATTACTTGCCCGCCGACTTAATATTGCTCTTCAAGCAAAATGCTCTTTTCTAGGGGGATATCCTGTTTGTATTTTAGTTCATAGCCACCATGCTGATCATATTTGGTGGTCAAACCTAACAGTTTATTGCTACTGCTCGAATCTTTTGAATGATGTGTTTCAGTTTCCCAGTCCAATTGAGTCATTTGATGTACCTACCGAGATTTAATTCCGACCTTCCCTGTCGGATTGGCCCCAATTAGCCGCTCGTTTCATGTGCTTTCGCGTGTAGCCTGCCCGCTCTCCTTCTCCACTGGGGACAGTCAATCGATCACACTCCAAATTATAGTTTGTGATCGCCCGATAATTATTAAAAACAACCTCCAGGTCTGTCGATACCTGAGCCTGAAATTGTGATGGGGATTCTCTTGTGCGAACGGTACTCGTAGAAGGTATTTTCCGCGATATTTGCACAGGCAGATATTATTCCGGTAGAAATAAAAACGGGATGAACGCGTGACACCAAGCGTCACTCCCTCCGTTTCTTCGCATTTATCGTCTACATTCCTCGAGTGGAAGTAGAAGAATCTGCCTGGATGCTTTCCCTTCGGTGTAACTTGGCAGCTGCCAATCATATCGTATTTGTCGTGGCACATGCCACGTCAGACTGCGTACTATTAGCATCGTGGAAAGGAAAACATTCGCACAGCTTAACTGGAGAGTAAACGTGTTTCAAGACTTTGCCATGGTGTAGCTTTCTTTCTTCACTATCTGATAAGCCAATTCCCTCCGGATTGGTGGATTAGAAAAAAGCATTTTTTATAACACACTAGTAATTTTTTTTATTGAATAGATTTATTCTTTCTGTCTTCCTTTCAAACAAGAGGAGTACAGAAGAACAGATGAAGAAGGGACAATATGGAAAACCCTAAGAAGAACCTGATGGATTGGAAACACCTTGAGGCACAATGAATTAGTTAGAAATATAATAGAAGGGAAGATTTAAGGGAAAGTCCCGTGAGGAAGACCAAGGGACAAATATATAGGGAAAATTAAGAAGGACGTGAAAGAGAAAACACATCAGGGCGTGAGGGAATGAACACTGAATAGAGCAGAATGGAAGGCTGCAGTAAACCAATCCTAGGATTGAAATATTGATGATGATGATTGATGATGATCCTTTCAAACGTCCGTGTCAGTATTTTTCTAATATCTTATGTTGTGTCATTCACTACTTTAAGATGACTTCTAGTTTGGATGTCTAATTAGGCGCAACAAACAAGTGCAACATTTAAAAGGACAAATTGTCTGTGTGCGTTACTCACTTGATAAACCTCAATTGGAAAAATTTATAAAGTTCTAGTCGATGTGTGTTCATTAGTGTATTTTTTAGCGTACTCGTATTCCTAGTTACTCTTTTTTTAATACTTGAATAATTTTGTCTTCTTTCCTTTCAGGTAAATAACCGTATGCCACTCTGAACCTTTTGAAGTTTGCGGTGAAAATTTGGTGCGAATGAACTGAGTGAGTACGCCCTTGTTATCTGCGTTAAATATCTATTACCCGCGTTAAATCTACAAAAATATGAATCGTCGTTAAGTTCTTCCTTTATGAATGCGTTTCTCTGCAATTATTCGTCATAAATGCTAATGATCCTTGGTAATTGTGAATGACGCATAGTTGTTGAAAGCGAATGACGAATTTTTGGAACGTAACCGTAAGTGCATTGCTGACAAGTAGGATGAAATTTTAATTCACAGAGGTTGGCGCTTTCGTAGGTCAGGTGTTTTTTCCCATTTTTTAACGTACACCATTGCTCCCTTGTAAAACTTTTTTCTTGTTTGTTAATGGAATGCTTAATTCATCCTCTTTGCCCTTGTTTTGGTGGCGCTTATGTCCGTGAGATTTTCCACAACCCTCGATTTCATCTTCCTCTGTTTTATACTTTTTCATCTCCTTGCCGTATCTTGTATCGTTTTCGTGATTGTTGTACATGCGAAAATTAATGGGCACTTTGATCTAACCTTTACAGACACTGACGAGCGATACATTCTTGGCTGAGAATAGAATTTGATGAACACTTGGGTGCATTCACTACATGTTTTTGCGAAAATTGTTATCGAGTTAGTATATAAATCGGATTTATCGTTCCTCTTTCGTGGCTAAACATATTCATCGAACTGAAGTGTTTACAAAAATTCCAATCCCTATCCATTTATTCAGTGTATCCGGTGTAAAGTTTTGAACATTGATATTCTTTTTCATAGCAAAGGAAAAAAATCAACATAGTTCAATGATCACGCAATATTATAACAGTCCATGGGTTCCTTAATACTTGTATCTGCTCACCATCATTAGTCATCAATCCTCAGATTGGTTTGACGCAAGTCTCCGCTGAGTTCTTCTATTGGCTAATCTCTTCGTATTTACGTAATTCTTCTCTTAAACATCCTTTATCACTTTTTCCATATATCTTGCACAAGACCTACCTTTGCCATTCTTCCCGTCCACTTGTCCCTCGACGATTGTATTCATCTGGCCATCATATCTCATGATTTGGCCGATCAAGTTGTCCCGTCTTCTTCTTAGGGTATTCAGAAGACTTCTCTTTTCTCCCACTCTTCTTAGAACTTCCTCGTTACTTACTCGGTCGATCCATTTAATCTTCTTCATTCTTCTGTAGCACCACATTTCGAATGCTTCCACCCTTTTCCGCTGCTGTCATTGTCCATGCTTCGCTGCCATAAAGAAACATGCTCCAGATGTACGTTCTGATGAATTGTTTCCTTACTTCTACGCTTGTATTTCAAGCGGTAAGTAGATTCTTCTTTTGATAGAATGCCCTCTTTGCCTGGACTATTCTGCTGACTATTTCTTTCTTGCCTCGTCCATCGTTGGTAACTCGGCTTCCAAGGTAACAGAACTCTTTCACCTCTTCCAGATTTTGTTTTCCTAGTTTAATGTTGGTTTTGGACTCTTATCTCTCGCTGCACACCAGTATCTTAGTCTTCTTATTGATCTTCAGCTGATATCTGGGCATTGTCCTTTCCATGGTTATCAGTATCTTATTCAGATCCGTCTCTGTCTCTGCTATGAGTGCTATGTCATCAGCGAATCTGAGCATGTTAATTTTTTCTCCATGCATGTTCACCCCAGAAGACTTCTCTTTGATTTCATTGATGGCTCTCTTGATGTAAACATTAAAAATTACTGGAGAGACAGTTCACAGCCTTGTCTCAATCCTTTACTTATTCGTGCTTCTTTACAACTGGGTCCTGATTTAATCTCAGCTACTTGGTTTTTATACTAACTATGTATATTTCTTCGATCATTGTAGGATCGCAATTGCACTCCAATTCCTTTCAGAAGTCCAAGCATTGAATTCCAATCCACGTTGTCAAAAGCCTTCTCTAAGTCCACAATTGCAATGAACGTCGGTTTGTTCTTCTACATCCTCTTCTCTATGAGCAGCCTAAGGGCCGATATTGCCTCTCTTGTACCCTTACTTTTTCTGAATCCAAATTGATCTGTATCCAGGAACTCCTCTGCTTTTCGTTTTATTCTTCTGTAGATGATCCTTGTCAATATTTTCGATGCATGTGTTGTCAGGCTTATAGTTCTAAAGTATCCGCATTTCTCCACTTTCTTTTTGGGAATAGGAATGATGTTTTTCTCGAAGTCCCTGGATATTTCTCCTTTTGAGTACATGTCGCAGATGGTCTTGTAAAGATGAGTTAATGTCTTCTCTCCTGCATTTTTTATTAGTTCTGCAGGAATATCATCAATTCCAGAATCCTTATTCATGCGAAGGCCCTTTACTGCAGCGTCAAATTCAGATCTTAATATTGATGCTTCCATATCATCCTCTTCGACTTTGCTTTCCTCTTCCATCTCTTCACTTTGTCTTCATTTTCAATCAAAAGTTCTCCATTCTTGTCCCTTATGGCATTGCATCTTATGCTGCGTTCTTTGAAGTGATTCCTCACTATCCTATAGACAGTTTCCACCTTTCCAAGAGCAAGGTTGTTTTGTACCTCCTCCCATAGGCTTTTCATCCATATTTCTCTACTTTCCTGGCTTTGCGACGTATTTCGTTTTTTATTCTCTTATTCTTTTATAACAAAGCTGCCCTTCCTCAGTATCCGCATTCCTGTACTTTCTTCTTTCTTCAATCAGATCTTAGACTTATTCCGTAATCCATAGCTTCTTCTTGGCAACTTTTCTTCTTCCAAGAGCTTCCTTTGCGGCTTCCTATAGTCCACATTTAATATTTTTCCAGCGCTCATCCACTGATTTCTCAGTCAGGTCCTCTCCTTCTGTTTCCCACTGCTTTTTGAAATGCCTGCTGGTGTTGAGCCTCCTTTAGTTTTTCTATTTGCCATACGTTCTTCATTGTTTTCTTCAATGTCTTGAATTTTAGTTGGCATATTATCATTACTAAATTATGGTCATGTCGGTGTCTGCCCCAGGATAGCTTTAGCAGTCCTTCACCTGGTTCCTAAATCTTTGCTTCACTAAGTTGTAGTCTATTTGAAATCTTCTTCCGTCTCCTGGCATTTTCCAAGTGTATCTTCTTCGGATATGGGTTTTAAACAACGTGTTGGCAGCCGCTAACTTATGCTGAGTGCAGAACTCCATTAGTCTTTCTCCTCTTTCATTTCGGTTACCCAATCCTTGTTTCCCAGTTATTCTTCCATCTTGACCTTCGCCCACGACCTCGTTTCAATCTCCTAATATAATTAGGTTTTCTTCTCCTCTTACATTTTTTATAACTTCCGTGATGTCTTCGTAGAAATCTTCCACTTTTTCATTTTCGTAGTCCGTCGTAGTAATGTAAACCTGAACCACTATGGTATCTACAGGTTTGGTCTCGATCTTCACCATTATTATCCTTTCAATGTACTGCAGGAAGCTCTTCACACGCATTCCGGCGCTCTTCCTGAGCACTATGCCTACTCCAAGATTACCATTTAATGATCCCGTGTGTATAACTCTTTAGATTCCGCTCCAGAAGTCTCCTTCTTCGAGCCACTTCATTTCGCTGATTCCTAATACGTCGAGGTCCATTATTCGCATTTCCACCTTTAGGTTTTCCAGTTTTCCGCAGGTCCGATGCAATCTCACGTTCCATGTTCCGATCCTAAAATGCTTATCACACTTGATTGATGTACTCTCTCGGATAGTCCCCGCCATGAGATCCGAATGGGGGACTATTTTACCTCCGGAATATTTTAGTCGAGAGGGTTCCATCACGTCTTGATTGAAAGAAAAAGTGGAGCAGCTGCGACTCCTCGGGATAATAATGTGGTGGTTTCCCCTTGCCTTCCACATCGTAGTAGTACAGCCATTAAAATAAATGTTACCACGCCTGTAGTGAAATGAGTGTCGGTCTACCGAACTCTGTGGTCTCCACCTTCACTCATATGAAGAAGAACTGCTGCCCTCTCCTCTGGGTGATGGAATGCATAATTGTTGGCGGCATAATGCATAATCGAGTACATCCCATAGAATGCAAAAGTAAATAATTCTCCTAAGGTAATATCTCTGACCGTTTCCTGGAAATTGTAGAATTAAAAATTTAAAGAAATTAAAAATGTCTTTATTGAATCAGGAAATTTTGGACTACTTTAAAGCCCTCTCAGTGATATCTCAATTAGTGTTCTGGTGAGATCATAATAGTGTTTTGACGACTTTGATCTGATGCCGTACTCGGGTTAGTTACGCACGCGCGAGACATTGAATGGGAAGTACCTGAAACATATAATAAGACGTGATGTTTTGTCTGATAGTACTTTTAATGTTAACTAACCCGCGAAATGTCGTTACATCTACCCGTACCCCGCTGGTAATCACCGTACGTTTGGAGGAAATGAGTAGTTTTGTGAATTAGGTGAAAATGCTTTTTGCTGCATTTTTCGCGATTTGAATGACTTATTGTGTGAGAGGGTGAAAATAAAATAAAATTATCAAAAAATCAAATCATGGATTTGTTCATTGGTTCCGAGGGTCCCGAGTTAATGCTCTGTATTTAACGAACGTTCGACTTTTTGACGTTTTAAGAGAGATGAATCTAAGATTCATTTTTGGATACAGCGGTAAGGTTCGGGTAGCTGTGTAAGCTTGTTGGCATTTTCGTTTCTGAAACATTATTTTTACCCCCTTTCACAGCGCGTTAAACGTTGTTTTCATTTCCGTATCCATATTGTGTTCCCCAAGGAGAATAAGATTACCACATGTCTGAATTCATAGGATTAGGCAACCGGCTACGAGGCCAGTGTTTTCCCAAGCGTCTCCTTTTCGCTTACCTTATGGCATTTATTTCGTTACTTTCTCATTTCCGTCCATTTCCACTCTGGCATTTTCCTCCTCAATGCCATCGCAGACGCATTCTCACCATGTTCCCAGTTTTATCTCCCCCTCCTTATTTTCGACCTCCCTCGTTCTCTCCCATCCCTCAAGAAAAGCCTGACTAATTCTCATTCACCCCAGCCCCTCATTCCCTGTTCTTTCTCTCCGTGCGGGTATAACACTGCTGTTCTCTCCCGAGTTTAGAATGCATCCGCCGCTAAATTTCCATTTCGTAAATAGGGCACATCGTCGCGAGCAATCATTTCGCTTTATTGCCTCGACGTGTGTGAACAATGCCCTTTTGCGTGATCTTATTCCAGAGGCTGTCTCGTCCCCCACCATCCATCCCGCTCCGCAAATGTGCTTCCTCTTTCTTTTTGTAGAGAATTTGGCACCCGTGAACTCGAGGAAAATCGGGAATATAATTACTGGGATAACGGGTGGACCCGGAAAAATAAAGAAATTCGTTGGGGTTTGTCATTCGCCCAATATTTTTGAAAAAGTGGCCGCTATCACTTTTCTTAACTAACCCCTCTCTCGTTAAATTGCGCCAGCACCAGAATGAAACCCTACATTCAAGAAGCCCGTTTACTCATCACAGACGAGATTATCCTGTTCGTATGGATGTACTGTGTAAAGGTTGTTCACTTAGAACTCAAGGGTTAGTAATGAAAATATCGTATTTCTCTTCTAGGAGTTACATGCATAAAAGGTGTCCGCTCTTCGGATATGACTTGAAATATATGAAATCTAAAATAGGTTCCAATTTCTGAATATTTTTCTGAGCAGGCTAATAATATCTGGGAAGTTCGCGTGTGTTCATTTTAGTATATTCTACCAAGTAAATGATACTTGGATAGCGGCAACCGTGCTCTACAAAGAAATGGTCCGATCACTATTCCTTCGACTTATTTTTATGCCACCTAAAGGTTTACTGTGGTAACAGGAATATCGAGATTTATTCGTGAAAGCACTCTGGAGAACTGAAGCTATTCTGACAAATATATCTACATCAACATCTACACGATACCCTGCAAGCCACCGTGAGAATGTGTGGCAGGGGGTGAAAATCACCAAGCATGCAAACAAGCAACTATAGGGTCTCATGCAACTAGATTGTATTTAAGGGATTAATACATGCATCATGCACTATAGACTACTCTAATATTTTTCCCCTACTTAACCCTTTGCTATGCTGCCTATTCTTTTCTCTTATAGTGCGGGGGAGAATGCCATTTTGAATATCTATCACTACGACCATTTATCTCTCTAATCTTATTTATCTGGTCGAATCTAGCATAATACGCTGGTGTTTTTAATATGCGCGTAACATCTGCAGTAAAGCTATCCGATTGAAATTTCTATAGTAGATTTAATCTGTACTTTAACCTACGCTATGATAATGATTCTCACCCGAATTCTTGTATTAATTGTGAAACACTACTCAACCTATCGTAAAACATTTTAACGAACCTAGCTGATCTACGCTGCCCACTGTCTAGTTCTCTGATCAAACCTAATTCATTCGGATCCCATACATTGGCTGCATACTCAAAGTGGGGCCTAACTAGTGAAAAGTAACATCGCTCTTTTGTCTTCTCATCACATTTCCCAAGTACTCTTTTTATAAATCCTAGCTTTCTCTTCGCTCGGCCGCATATTTCTTGGATGTGTCTTCCCCACGATAAATCTCTAGTGATTGTTACACCTTAGTACCTTCGATCGATCGACATGTCGATCACTTCGAAACGACCTCAATCAAATGAGCTCAAAGGTTCAGCTTATTCTAACGCCCTAACACACATTTTACCTGTATGAAATTCCTATTTCGTTTACCATCCTGAAACTTTATTATATGGTACCTGAAATCACCTGATCCTTTGGTAATGAAATCATATTGTTCCCGCTCAATGCGATTACTGCACATGCTACGCTTGTAACGTATGAAAGCAATTAAGTTTTGAAGTTATCCATTTACTGAAAGAAATAAAGGTTGAAATAATAACTGGATTCTTTTAATCAAAGCGAATTCCAATCAATAGTAAGTATTCAAAAGTTTGAGACCTAATTAGCGCATAGAAATTGCTTTATTTTGCCGCGTATTTTTACTTTGTTATTTAGTAAACTCCGCTCAAGTATTCATCAGTGTCTTGAAGTTAGATTAGATCAGATACGACGGATACCCGTAATATTTATGTTATAAGTAGTATGGCACTTGCTGTTTCTATGCCTATGGTGTCTTTTAAGGGCAATTCATTAATAATTCGTCGCTTTAAATGTTAACATTTTTATTAATGAAAAAAGTATTAGAACGGAAAGATTACTTGTGAACGGGCTTCACCGCATAGTCGTTGCCTTTTTTTTGGTAAATAATGTGGCTTTTAGTCTTTTTATTTAAACTTTTTGGCCTCACAATAAATCCTCATCAATTTCCCCGTGCGTGAATTGTGTCGTAGTAGCACGCATTTGACTCCAATACAATAAATCGATCATTAATCGTGACTTTTCCAAACACGTATGTACCTCCATTCATTGTAACCAGACAAGTTGATGGTCAGATGCCGCTGATAATACATTGTTAGTGATCGAATTGTTAACCACATAGAGAATTATAGTGTGGTGGTTGTGTTTTTTATGTTAACCACACAGCCATGATTTATTAAAATGTATTATAGCCATCCCTTTTTCACTTTTGTCTGCGGGTAATTTCTAATTGTTACTTACGGTAAATTAGTCTCCGAAGAACATTTTTACGACTGTGGTTGTGACAGAAAGAGGGTAAAATACGGACAAATATATTTTTTCTCGCTGCATTTTTGAACGAATGACGGAAGTAATAAGTATCTAAAATTATTTAATTCTTTTTTTTACTGGCGTTTCGAGGGAAATGCCGCTGGGTTGAAGATCAAATATTTAGTTCCATTTATGCTGTGGGAAAATGGCCAGATCTCATCCGAGAAAAGAGAATGCGTCCGAAAATTCGGCAAAAACCCTGGGACTTTCACTAGGGGATTGAGCTAGACATCCTGCCACGCCTCTCAAATTCTCTTCATCTCCGAGGTCTCTGGATTTTTCCTCTTCTCCCTCTTTTCTTCAATCCTCTCCCTCTTCCCTTGCTACATTATCTGCCACTTTTTCTCTTCCCTTCCTCGTAATCATATATGTTGCGCAAGCACTACCACCATTATTTTCTCGGACTCAATTAACTTTTCTCTCAACCGTGTTTTTTCTCATTCCATTGCCTCCTTTCATTTTCCTGCTTGACCTGGTCATGTTATTATCTCCTACAATTTCCTCTCTCATATGGAACTTTTGGCTTTTGTTCGTTTTTCGCCTTTGCGCCTTGCGAAACTTTCTAGTTTTTGTATTTAGACCAATTAACTCAGGAATATAGTTATGCGCATGAGATTCTTTACATGCTCTGTCAGTTCTTTTCATTGACGTCCGATGGTTTGGGTGAGCAGTTGTATTTGCAGTCAAAAATACGAATGAAGCACACTTCTTTTATTTAGGAGTTTCTTCTTTTTTGATTTATTCCACAGAAATCAAAAATCGTTTACCTTGATGGGATGTGGACCTTTAGATTTATTTTTCTCCTCGTCATTTCTCTTTGGACCCTGGTAAACACAACACATAGCAGTAAGTAACGTAAATAGTAAATCTATTTGCTTATCTTTAAACAGCCTGAGGGCTAAAATCGCTTCTCTGGTACTCCTGTTTTTCTGAACCCATATTGATCCTCATCCAGTAACTACTCATCATTTCATTACATTTTTCTATATATAATTCTTATCACCATCTTCATGCATGCATCGTCGGGCTTATGGCTCTAAAATTTTCACAGGCCTCCTCTTTCTTCTTTTTGGGAATATTTTGATGATATTTTTCTTGAAGTCCCTGGATATTTCTCCTGTTGAGTACGTGTCGCAGATGGCTTAGTAAAGATGGGTTAATGATATATCTCCTGCATTTATGAGATATTTGTATGTTTCTTGTACGATATCCTGAGACTTACCTGACATATGTAAGTCTTTGTGTATTGTTTTAAGTGGTGTAACAACTTACCTTTTTTCTCGATAGGGCTATATAACGATCTTCGTATCGAGTGATATAGTCATGGGCCCATTATTTTATCATTATTTTACCATGCATTATTTTATCTACGACTTAATGACACATGCTCTCCATACCTGTGAAACGAACATGGGATTTTATCGCTAAAAAACTCATGGTTTTGTAGCTTCCCGATAGCGTGAGTAACATTCTGGGGGGTTATTTTGTAATCTCACTTTAGTGAGAATACGTCATAAAATGTCACTTTTTCGTAGTTAAACTCCGCCACCCAGGCGGCGTGACCATCTTCGGATCTCATGCGGTGAACTGCCGGCCATGTGCTGGTCTTTTAGACGATTCATCCGCTCTGATCCGTATCTTTCGAGTCTAGATCCGTTTCATTATCTCCGCCTGCCATTAGTTCCCATCTCATCTTCATAAAGAACGTGAAATGGAGCCACCATCGTTTCCACTTGAAGCTTGAGTTGGAAAAAATGCAAGAGCGAGAAAGATACAATCGATTATAAATTGTATTTTTGGAATTTGCACAACGTGAAGAACTTAAACTTTCTTAAATCACGAATTGTATATTATCAAGAAATGATTTCTTGAATGAAACACTATTGAGAAAATAAAAAATTATGAAACACAATTAACGTAAAATGTAGCGAGAAACAAATGCAAATTCCAATATTGGTATAAAGGAAATTATCGGACATGAATTATCTTGACAGGCCATCCGAATAATTAAAATGATAGGGACAAACAATTTTTCACTCACCTTCACCGTATTCCTCCATTTTTGAAGAAAGCGGTCGCCGTTGCCAGGCACGGTGACCGCTTGTTTATTCAACGACAGAAGCTTCGACAATTCACGAACCGTTCGTGAGCCGATCATTAAGAGAGCGAAACGGTTCTCCCGCCTTCCCGCAAAGAGTCATTAAAAAGGTGAGATTACAAAATAACCCCCCTGGTGACTTCTGGTGGCCGTTTCACCGTGTTAATTCATGCTTCGTTTTCATAAATAAAGTGATACTTTTCTGATCGATTTAAATTTCCTCTCCCCTTACTTTCCAGCGTTCACTACGCTAGAAAAATTTATCATTTTGTGTATGCCGGTTGCATTATGAACATTTGTAAAGGAGGGTTTAAACAGATTACCCTCCGAACGTAATTTTTTTTAAGAATTCGCAAAATTGGATACTAATGCGACCTCGGCGAGATGATGCCAATGTTATCGTATTTTTGTCGTTATTTTAGTTTATGACGGTTTTAAGACACGGGGGCTCTCGGAGCTAAGCTTCAAATAAGTATTCCTTTTATGAATTACGCATACGGTTATAGTTATTGCGAGGAAACTGAGGGAACGTGGTGTTCTCCAAGAAAATAGTAATGTGGTTATATGTACTCTTTTTAAGAGCCGTCGGTGCTGAATGCAAGCGATTATCGCCGTATATACATGTATATAATGAATCTTCACTGGCTTGCCTGTGAATTTTATTTATAGCAATGTCGTTATGGATACTGTTTTCTCAAGAAAGCTGTATACTATGTCGTGTGCGATTTAAATTATAGATTTTTTTACTAACTATGTAGATATTGTTTACTAACTAGAATCTCTCTTTTTTAAGTTTTATTTATCGATTTGATCAATAAAATAATTATAAGCAAAAAATGAATAAGCTATTTTTGCTAGTAGTCGACCAAAAGTAATCCCATGAACATTTATTACTGCTTCAACAACCCTAGCAAACACGTGATAATTTATTGCTACTTCATGCTATAAATTCTTATTATCAGAGTATATATTTTTGCCAAGCAAAGTTGCGCATTAGATTATTGAAATGTGTGAAATACTGGGCTGTATATTTCATGTTGCCATGAATATGTACGAAGAAACTATTAAGGCCTATAATATGTTATAGCTTTATGAAAATTATAGCGAAAATCTACTAATTAGATCTTTCTATAAGGTTTCTTCATGCTACTCGTAGCACGGTATTTCAAAAAGTTATATGATCACACGTCTTCTCTATGCATTCATTACAGTTTCTTATGCTATCTCCCTACTCCAGGGTATTCCCTGTATTGGAGCCTTTGCAGCACTGAGAACTCGAATACCGGAGAAGAGTGGTTTAAAGCTCCCTTGATACCCCGTAAAATCTGAATGGTGTCCAAAAGAATCATAGTCAGGGGGGGATGCCCCATTTGCGCGTTTTTTCATCTGGCCTGATCGTTACCGAGTCATATTTCTTGTTTTATGACGAGAGGATCTTTACCCTCGGAAATGTCACTTTTTTCGCCTGGTCTCATTTCCTCTGTGACATATCTTGTTTCATGCGACAGTAAAAAAAAAATTCAATTGCCCACGAAGACACTCGTCGCGGATGGAGTGTATTTTTTTTCCCTTGCCTTCGGTACGGTAGGGAAATGTTACCTCGTGTCTCCTGGATCGACAGTACGGGTGACGAACTGTGTGGAGGAGGAGGATTGAGGGGAAGTCCGTCTAAACGAGTCTAATAGACAAGTTTTCTCCTCCTCGGGATGTCGAGTATCGTAAACGCACCTTTATCGTGGGGAGGCGCGCCACTCAGCGGCAACAAGACGTGGCGCGCCTCCCCACAGAGATGACGGTCGTTTTCTGCAGGGGTGTAGTGGTTGAGGAATCTGGGAGAGAGAGGGCGATGGAAGTTAAGGTGGGGGGATGTAGGCTTGGGGACTGAGGGAAAGGGAGATAAGGAGAGTAAAAGAGAAAGAGACCATCCAACCAAGAATCGCTTAGGGAGCAGGAGCCGACGAATGAGGTCTGGAAGCGGGGAGGAGGGAGCAATAGGAGAGTTGAGGGGAGAGGGTGGGTTTTGGTCGGCGCAGGGAGGGAGGGTGTGAGTGAGGGGGAGGGGACAGGGAGTACACGCACAAACCCCTGCGAGTGAATACACCCACGTGGCATAAATAATTCAGCCCCACGAATTCCGCGCTCATTTCTCTTCCCTCGCTCTCACTCTCCTGCAACTTCGCTCTCTCTCTCCCGTTCCTCCGCCCGAGGCCTTCGTTTCCTGCTACCCCCCCTGTCGGCGGAAAAAGGCAATCTTAGTGTCCACATTGCCTTTTACTGTGTTTGAACCCTTCTCGCACCCTCCGTCACCTCGCTCCTTCTTCCGCCCCCCCCTCCCCAACCCCCCCCCCACCCCGTCGCTTCTCGCTATTCAAACCTCGAGAACGACGTCACAAACTGTGCTGATATACTCACAATCTCAACTTTCTTCTGCCTACTTATCTTCCTCGTCTGTCTCTCTCTCTCTCTCCTTTCCACGGGCTCCTTCTCGCTTATCTCCTTTATCCCTTCAAACCCTTCCGTCATGCTTCGACTCCTACCTCCCTCCTCGTGACACCCTGTTCTTTGCCTTGGGCCTCGATGGTACGTTCGAGGTTACCCTCCTCGGATGTTTACATTACGCTGTTGCTCGAGCCCTTTTCGTCAATTCATTGGTTGGCTAATGAAGAGGCTTTAATCGAAATGGATGTGAAATCTTTTTCGTGTTGTATACCAGAGCATTACTTGATTGTGGAAGCATATTTATACGAATGAATTAGTTTAAATTGGAAGCATTTGTTGATAGGTTATCCTTCTACTGAAACGCCCTTACGACTAGTATATCTGCTGTCTTCATCTCAGGTTTTAATGTTTCATTAAATAGAAGTAATATAGGTTGGAAAGAACGTTTTTTTCTTCCTGCTCGAGTCCGTCTGCACTACACCATTGCTAGTTTCCTTCGAGTTTCGTAACCAAATTGGGTTATAACTTTTTTAATGATCCGAGATGACAGTGTCTTTTTGATATGTTTAAATCTTGATCTTTCATATGAGTTTTTGAATGTGTAGTGGTATTAAATGTGAGTTAAGTTGTAATAATTATATCGTGGCAGTATCTGCCAATTGTTGTAATTATTCCTTTTGTGTGTTGTCCATAATTTGTGATAAAGTTTCATGATTTTTAAAAGCCGCAACTAGTATTCGTATTTAATTATTTTCGTGGAAATATGAAATTTTTTATGTGTATGCTCTCTTATCCTTACCTCTTTTAATGCCATTCTGCTCTTAACGTCACAGATTTCATTTTGATTAAATGAAAGCGAAAACTTTGTTATTCCACATAAATTTATTTCCGACCGGGTTTTGACTTAAAAGGTCATCTTCATGCACAATTCAAGAAGAAAACTCACATTATATAGGGACAGGAAGTAGGGGAAACTGATGGGGATGGGAAGGGAAAGAGTACGAAGTATTGGTGGGTCGGAAGGGGAGGGGGTGAGTGAGTAAGTTACTGGGGTGGGAAAAGTACTGACCGAGGAAGGGATTATCCACAAGGGGTGTCCTGCATTGAGATAACTACTAATGGAAGGTTTGGCAGTGGAAGAGTGGGAGGTGTACAAAAATTCGTTATCAACGTTTTCACCACATCGGACACTTTTCAAAATTTCCAACCGTTCCAACCTATCCAACTTCCGTCCTTAATTTCCACGTCAAGGAACTCCGGTTCAAAATCACATTTATGGTTGTTTTCTAAAATATGTTTTGCAAAAACCGAAGTTGCGCCGGTCGCAAATAAATTAATGTGGAATAACAAAGTTTTTCGCTTTCATTTAATCAAAATGTTAAGCAAATTCCACCAAGTTTCGATTGACACTATCAGTGCACGTATTTCATTTTTTTGAGCTATCCCATCATCACCACCATACCTCCGTTTATTTAATAGATATTGAATCCCATTACACACTGGCCCACGTATGTTTGTGTATTTCTTGTAACAGTTGTATTTGTCTTCGCCAAAGAGGTTTCTAGTCTTCACATATGCTTCATCTTCTTACTGCTGCGTATGCCAAGCGGTAAAACCCTTAGTGTTGTAGAATGTGGATTTCCTTGGCCTATTAATACGTCATCGCTGGGTAATAGCTTGTGGAGTTGCGCCGCCTCTCCTGATACATGTTGTTCTCCCCATTTCACCTTTTATGTTGAGGAACATTCACCCTTGTGACGGAAATCGGTACAAGAGAGATAGAGCTCAGTTCGTAAGTTATCCTTGCAGGTGCGTCACCCGCAAATCATTCGTGGTTTTAACTGTTAGGAAGCTGTTCAGGATCTTAATGCTAGACAGGTCTCTCTCTCTCCATCACTCGACGACTGAGATTAATGTCGCTCCATCGCGCCCGAGTGGAGCATCCATTCTGTTGAAATTGAATCCCGTTAACGCGTCGCAGTCATTCTCCGCCATGCGAGACGTATGTCTCGGGAATGATAGTCGAGGCAATTTCCCGTTAATTTCCACTATAAATTTCGCGGTGCAGTGCCATAGCTCAATCACTGCATGCCGCTCTGTTCCAGTCACCTTTACAGGGAACGAGCGGACGTGAATCGAGCGCCCCTCTCCTCTTTTCGTGACGTCCTGGGTGTTTTTTTTCGCCTGCGGACTCATCTGGGGGTCGACGCCGACGTTGAGCAGGACATTTTTGAAAGTCCGAGGGGATGGGTGGAACTTCCGACCCCTCCGCGTGGTTATTCCGTCCGGAGAAGGAAGCAGAAGAAACCCTTCCTCAGCAAGATTCCCTTTCTGCCAGGAATGAAATTTTAATTTATTTGCGTTTGCTCTGTAAGTTTGCGAGGGAAAGTCGAATTGCTTATTAAAGTTCTGCGAGATATTAAAATTGTTGGGGACACGTCCTCCCTCCTCCCCATTCGTCCCTTCGCAGGGATTTAATTGCGAGCGGTTCCTCCGAGACAAAGAAATGTTTACCTCCTTTTGAAGATGGATGTGGCCGTACGTACGAAATATGTTTGGCAACTCTGTTTTTCACGGAGGGGGATTTTTAGCGGAGAGAGGCAGGATGGGAAAAAGGAAGGAATATGAAGGATGGGGTATATGTGGGTCCTTACGGGGAGGCTTTTAGCCGTTTGATTCTGGATTTAAAAAGGGGAGAAGAAGGGAGAGCAAGTAAATTACTGAGAGAGATGATGAGAAATGGAAATGTGGAAGAGAATAATGAGAGAAAGACAAAAAATAATCACCGAGGAACAGGAGAACGGTCAGGATACAAAAATTTAGGGGCTGTTAAATGGAGATTAAGTGTTTATTATCTTTCGTTGTTTAGGGTTCTTGAAGTGATCAAATGGTTACGTCGATAGTAACGAATTAGAATATGTTGTGTGATGTCAAAATCCGAGTGTATGTCCAAAATTCTAGTCAATTTCAGAGGTTTCATTGGAATATTGTTATCCACTTGATTTCTGCGCTCTCTATTTTGTATTGGACGCTGAAAAATAAACTCCTGTATGCTCCTCGTAAATAGTGGACTTAGAAGAGAAAAACCTATGCTTTTCTCTTTGTATTCTTTTCTCTCTAAAATCCTGGCAGCTGTGCATCTACCCATCTAATTTTCAACCTGTCGAGTTGTCGACCGCCTTTAATTGCTCGTCCACATTGTGACTTCGCTTAATTACAGGGGTATTTACAGTGTTCATTGCAAAAGTATACAGACCAGCTTAGTAGACACAATTGTAGTCACAAGTGTAAAAGTGGACTTAATAATAGCCTTGTGTATTTCAGTTATGCTTGCATCTTGTTAGATGCCTATTTAGCTTAGACTGTGACTGAGATAAAGTCGGCTACTTTCGTGTTCATTGCCAGGTAGGAGCTTTATTTTTGTCGACGACGGTATTTCATTGCATTAAGAATGCGATTGAAATAAGCCTCTCTCTAAATGTTGAAAAAAAAATGCTTGCAAATTTAATACGACGCTCCGGTAAATTTCGTACGCAGCTCGAAAATTAAATATCAACCATGCCGCTTGCATTTGTATCTTTCTTATTTCCTGTGAACGAAAGTGAGACAAGAGGCCTGTTCATGAGCTGCGAGAAGGAGCGGCAAGAGGGTCTTCTGAAGGAGAAGAGCGTGGTGGGAGAGCGAACAGTTGGGGGAAATGAAGGAGGAGATGTGGTAGTTAATTCGGGAGGAATGGAAAGCCGATTGTGGAGGATAATCGGAGGATAAGGAATGAAAGTTGTGTAGGAGAAAGGATTAGTGAGGATGGTAGGCTTTGAATAGGAGATGGAGGCCAGGGGAGGGGCGAGGGCGGAGGAAGGAAGGAGAGAGAATGGAGTTAGCAGGAGGGATTATGAGAGGAGGCCGGAGGACTGCAAAGAGGGAGGCGGCGGAGGGTGGAGAAGTGGGGTGAGGAGGAGTCGGGCGTGAGATAGTAATGGTAGACAAACAGCTTGATTCGTGAGGAATCGAGACCGAGTGCTCTCCAGTTTCCTCTGCGCATTCTCAGCAGAAGTAATAATGAGGAAGTCATCCGAGAGATAATCTGTCGCAGTGGAGGACACACCCGAAGGTTCAGACGGGAACCACGTATCTCTTCTTCCCTCTCATTTTCAAGTGCTTTAACGTCATGACATTGTGGATGTGACTTGTCTGGATCAAATTATTGTGTGACACACTCTCGCCCCTGCAAGCGGGTAATGAGGTGCATGCACAGGACGTGTGAAAGACTTTTTTTTCAAATTCTGGCGTGTATGACTTGTTAAAAAGCTGGGATTTTCCGACAACCGAAACTTCTCACTTAACTCCTATTTTCATGGGGATTCAGGTCTCTGGCGTGTGACGTTGCTGACGGAGAATGCTTTTCTCGTTGACGTCTTGTTTTTATCTAATCGATTATGAGGAACCACCATACAGGTCAGTAACCTTAGATAATTACGTTGGATGGAGCCTGTGACAGAAAGAATGTAGCGAGGTCGATGCCCTTGTTTTTCGCCATGTTTCTTCGTATCCACGAATTTAAACACTAGTTCGCCTACCGTTCTCTCTTGACAGGTGTTCCTAAATTTGTGTTACCTACGCTTCACGACGTTTCAGCCGAAAATTAGGTTGAGTGAGAGAGTTTGGAAATCAAGGAGTAAAGAACAAGTATTTCAAAAATCCACTCCCTGACGCGGAACATTTACGTCATACCGTGGTGGAAGACTGCTGGATTACTGAGTCAGAGAGAATGGGGGCATCAGGCAGAGGCTAACACACAGTTTCGACAAAATATACTAATTTGTGCATCGCAGAAATACTCCCCTTCCTCGCTTGGGAAAAAGTGGGAACACATCCCTCCCCTTTTACTGGGAAAAAAAACTGCGCCACACTTCCGCCAAACTTCATCTTCCTCTCTCTCTCTCTTCCGCAGTTGAGCCAGAAAGTTTATCAGTTTTTAGTGCGCTACTCCAGCACCCCGGGGTAAGTGAAAACGTGAGCTAGTTTTACGAAGTAGGTAAATTCGCTAAAAAAAAACAAATTGAAAATGAGCCAAACCGAGTATGAAAATAAAGTTGAAAGGGAGCGGTTCTACGAGAGGAATGTTTCGCGGGCTTTTGAGGAGGAGGGAGAGGAAAGGAAGTGGAGGGGAAGGATGGGGCGAGGGAAGATAGGGAATGAGCGGTGAGGGGCTGAGAGCCAAGACAGGTAGTGCGTTATAGGAGATGGAGGAAGACTTTGGGGAAGAGAGTGGGGTTTGGTGATGTGGTGAGAGGGGGAGGATTTTGAGGGGGGGCAGAAGTATGGGGGGAGAGGGTTTTCGGAAGGAAATGAGGGAACCCGAGGGGAATATGGTGCAGGTTGGGCTGGAAGAGAAGGAAGGCTGGAGTGTGGATCTGAGAATCGGGACCGGGGTGGAGAGGGGGAGGTTTTGGTTTTTTTTTTTTAAGGGTTTGGGCGGGGAGCTGGAGCAGGACGGCACCAAGGGGTAGGTGGAGGAGGAAGGTGGAGTCCCCCTCCCCCTATTGTCGCTGGTTTGGAAGTCGAAAGGCACACGGCGCTGGCTCCATTTCGAGGAAAAGTTCGGATCCATTCTTTCTTCTCCTATCTCCTTTCCTCTTCCACCCACGCCTCACCCCTTCCCATTTCCTTATCTGCCCGTTGGCCTTTTTCTTCCCCTTAAGTCCGCCTCCTTGCCCCTCACCCAACCTCTTCGACCGTACCATCTTCGTCCACCTACCTAGTGTCCTCCCCCTTTCATACCGCCACCTCCGCGTCCCCCTTTTTCCCTCCGCACCCCGAAAGCCGTATCTGCGCCAATCATCCAGGCATGCTCCCTTCCCCGATGTCTCTCTTTTACATCAACTGGAACGGGAGATAAGAACGCGGGAAGCAGACAGCCGGTGAGGAGGAGTAAGCCTCATTGGAGGCAGGAGGGCGGAGGAGTATGGGGACAGGATTGGGAAGTCTGAGAGAATGGAAATCTAACGGGGAGAGGGGATATTTTAATTATCATCGTTGTTTGAATGGGAACATCTCGACGAAGGAATAAATTAAGCGTCGTTAGCATTGAGGACTACTTAAAAATTGTGATATGATCGCATTTCTCCATCGCTAGTAATGGTTACGACACTCTGTGACTGAGTGCTCTCCTTACTTAAGGAACCGCCTCCCTCTAGTTATTATCAGAGTTCTTAGTTTCACACAGTGAGATAATACATTTGAAAGTTCACTTCATCTAGGAAAAAATAGGTACGAGTTACAAATTACTGAATCAGAATGAAAACTTCTATAAGCATTTAAATCGGAAGACTATAACAATTATTTTCTCCAAGATTTTCATCGTAATACTGATTCCAATTACTCAGTGTCATAGCCGGCAGCGGTAGCCTGATAGGTTACGCGCCGGCCCGGTAACCCAAGATTGAGTGTTCGAATCCCACTCAGGGCATGGATGTTATGCTTGCCTTTAAAATTAAAATGCTAGGTTAGACGCTTCGATGTAACCTTAGCCCTTATAGCACCTAAAAATCCAAGTTTACTTCTACTCACTGCCATAAAACCGGCTTTTAGTGATGACTTAGATTTCTTCACCTACGTTTCAATGTGCCAATACTCAATCTTGACAAGCTGGTTCGCTCAGTCGTAATTTACGTTTCTGTGGAAATTGATCTTGATTTTCGCGACAAATAATCATCACCTAAGAGAATTCACTTCATTCGTACATTAATTTATTAAATATAATTCCTTTAAAGTGTCTGTATAGAACCGAATAAATCGTCACTTGAGTAATTCTACCTATTTTCCCCCTCCCTTTGCAAACACTTTTGCTTCAAATTTATTCTTTTGGTGCTATAAAATTGGTCGTTGAATAATATCCTAGTTGCTCAAGTTGAACGTTTATTGGATCTAAGCTGTGTAAATATGAAACGCTCGCCGGAAGGAGTAAACATGGCTTCGCTGGTAAAGTTTTGGTATTTATGTCTGACATTGCTTCGGAATATTTGAGTACAGTTTGAGTTTGGTCAATTCAGATTGAAGGTGAACCATGTACCTTTAGTTAGGAAATGTGCTGAATGTCGATTTCGAGGTAAAAGGAATACCGGAGGCGTGTGAAGTCAATATCATTATTGAAAGTCAAGCTGAGAAATGTAAATAAGCACGCCGTAATTGAAAACCTCGGGAAAATACACTTTTCTCACTACGAATACCCATTATTTATTTTTTTCGATCGGAAATTCCAGAGAGCAGTTTTTAGATCATGTTCCTGAAAGGTTAAAATATTGGAAAGATTCCGATTTTTTCCGTGTTCAAAAAACTTGGCTATCTCGACTCTAATGCTAATTTTACCGAATAGAGATACAAGATACACCTGAATGTAGATTTTTGCTGCGTATTCTTTTCCGTGATTAAACTCTCCATACAGTTCCAGTTCTGAGTAAATAGTTAGTTGAGCAAATCGGAGAGTACTGAAATGGATCTGGTGTATTCTAGCCATGGATGCGTGTTTGTGTGAGGCAGCTACGGCGTAAGTACGCTGTAACTTTATTTTTTATATTCTACGAGAAATAGTGTGCAATGACTGCGTTACGAATTCCGTCGTTCCGTATTTTTATCGTCGTCCATTTTTGCGGTCTTGAGTTATGATTACTTCCATGCCTTAGTTCTTTTACTTAACAATATAACTATGAGACAGTGTACGGCGTGTATTCATTTTGCTTACATGCTGAAGTACTGCAGGCCGAATCATAGTGGCAAACGTTCATTCCACAGTTTCATATAATCGAAGAAGTTGTATTCTTCCGTTTTATTTTAATTTTAGGATTTGGACTTTAATTTGGAGTGTTTAAAGTTTTTCTCGCGATATCTTTATTTTTATCAATTTTTTTAATTCAATCTTTCGAACCATTATTGGTTATTATTGTAGTTGGTATAAGGATTTTACACAATACCTACCATTTTTCAGCTAGCAAAATACCCTGTACTTCAAGTGCTTGACGGATAAGGCGGCTATAGTTTATTTTAATCAGTTGTCTCTTGTTGCCATCCTAACACTCCCAAATTACGTTTTATCTTGTAATTTTGATCGCCATTAGTTTATATCGTATAGCGATGGGCACATCAATATGCGTGGTATCGTAGAATACCGAGTTTACTTGTACGAAGCAAGCTACCGGTATTATTATTCACCAATATCGAATTTCATGAGACTGAGGTATACCGGTTCAAAATAAAAAGCAGATTTCGAACTGTTTCACTTGTTATTCAAACGGCGAGTAGAAAAATTTTTCTGTTCCCAACTTCTACTCCTTTCGTGGGAGATTCAAAACGTGCTGGGGAAACAGCTGGCGTAGGATTTATTGAAATCAAACAGCATTTAACTTATGGAATGATTTCAAATGCGTGAAACGAATAACGGTGAAACGCGATGGAAAAATTAGGTTAGAATCCTTTATTTTTTGTTCCAATGACATTTGTGATAAACATTTTCTTAGTTAAGATTTAATGCCCTTCATATAATTCGAGAGGATACAAGAACTTGGATTTTGTCATACGATATTCATAGATTGCGATATATTTACTATTAAATATTATTTATCCATTACACTGCTCTATCGGATCGCCTGAGATGTTCATTTTATTTAACAAAAAACCCTCTCCGTTTGATTTTCACTTTTACGATGGCTCGAAAAAAAATAAGTGCTCGGTTTTGTAATGCGTAAAAGGATTATCTACTTTGTGACTGCTGACGAAAATATTTTTTTGTAAAATCTCTGGTCGTGTCGGTTGCAGCCGTACGGACAGAACGGTTATTGTGTATCTTTTTTTAACAATGAAATACTGAGAGCCGGGAATAACGTCCATGTGTGGCTTCACTCGGCGCGAGTGAGTTGTTACGCGCGTCGTACCTCTTGTCTCTCGGTCTCCCGTTTGTTTTCAACGTTATTTTTCCCATGGAGCGAACCATACGTTCCCTCACTCGGGGGTATCAGCCGGCTTATGTTATCACACATCGTGATTCCAGATGCGATTTCCATAAGTGGCGCCGAGAATTGTCGCAATAAACGTGCGGCTGGAGGAGGAGGTATCGGGGGAGGGAGTTCGGACAAGAGGGGAGGGGTTTGGGAGGTGGAGCAGGTGGAGTGAGGAGAGAGGGGAGGGAAGAGGGGATATCGGCAGGTGGGCATCGATAAGGGAGGGTGGAAGGGGCAGCGAACGGCTGATAGAGAGTTGGATGTGCAAGGAAAGAACTGTGCATTGGGAAAGATGGCTGGTCTGATCGGGTGGGGGAGGGGGGGTTGTGGGTAGGGGTTGGGGGTTATGGAAGGGTGGTAGGGGCATTCTGGAGAGAGGTATGGCCGGTGCATGAGGGGAAATGGAGGGTCCGAGGGGCCAGGGACATTAGCTTCCACCCACGAGCCGTCCATCAAGCGAAGCGAGAGGCTGGACACAAACCACACAAAGCCCCGCTCTCAGTCAGTGTCCCTCCCTGCCTTTCCCCGACAACCCCCACTGCCCGACCCCCCTTTAAGCCCCAATCCCTCACCGGCCCTCCCTCATGCCTCTCGGGGGCTCCGGGGGCTGCGTGGAGCGCACATTTCTCAAGCCACCGCCTCCGGCCGTGGAGTGGAGAGGGCCCTCGGAGCTCTAGTGCCGTGCGCGTCAAATTTTAATGCCTCGGTTATCCACTCGGACCATTCGCCTATATGCTCGCCCTCCCGCTCTCTCCTATTCTCCTCTTCCCAGATCTCCGCACGGGAGAGCAAATGCTAGAAAGCTGATGAAGGTGGCAGGAGAAGCGTAGCGGAGATTTGCCAGCTCGGGGTGGGAAGGGGTAGTAGACGAGGGAACGGTGGAATGGATGGATGAGGAGGTGGTCAGGTGTTAGCCATGGTTGTGTGTTGTGGAGGTCCTCTGCAGTCAGACTCGGGAGAGGAAAGGTGTTATGAGAGCTGAGTGACACACTCGATTATGAGGGTGGTTCAAGAGGGAGAGGAGTGTCCTGTTTTAATTGGCGGGGAGTGGATTGCAAATGAGATGAGAAGTGATGGAGGTTATTAGCGAGGGGAGGAGGAATGAACGGAGCCGTGGGAGCAGGTGGTGGGCGGCTGAGTTGCAATCGACTTAATTTGGGCGAAATTGAAGCCATCAACTCCCGCCGTGCCGTTTACTTAAGTCACTCGGGCGAACCTCTCGAATTTCAGCAGTCGGTGTACTTGCTCGGCCACAGACATGATTTCATTTTCCAGTCATGAAACCTTTTCTATAATACAATTTGCATCATATCTATTGATACAGATTTGCGATACTCGCCATTAAGCAGTAACCATGGTGATGGTTAAGTAAACGGATGCAAAAGCTTTGTTGTTAAAGTGTACTAACCTAGGAATACCAATTGGTGTAACCTATTATGTGCAACGAAAAAAAGAGAAAGAATTTGGATAGTTCAAGTATGGAGTGGATCCTAGCCTCGCAAGTTCATTTTATACATGTTTTTCCATAGCGTGACAAGAAATGTAAGTCTTGTTAGGGATTATTATCTGTTAATTTGAGGGATATCGATTATATATGACATTATTTTTCAAGAAGTATTTAGTTAGGAGAATGCATTTGGGCAACTTTTATTATTACCTAGTCCACTGTATATGTTTCGTTCGACAGTTCAGATTCTGCTGTGTTCGACTCTAAACGCATCCTCTGTCTTCAATATGGTCATCCTTTTCTCTATCCACTAATTCTTCTATGGTTAAAATACGGGAAACTTGAGAGGGATAAATGATTGGGTCTAAGTCGAGAAGGAAGTTTTTAGAGTAACATAGAGACATTCTGAGGAGATTCTGTGGAAACATTGAAATGGATGAAATTATTAATTACGTCCATACCTAAGAGTGAAATAATCGTAGTATTCACCGAATTTTGATATTTAATGCAAGTCAGTGCTGAAAATTAGCTTGTAATTCGTAGCACTAAAGAGACTAGTAGGTATTTAGTCTGAGGTCAACGTGAATAATGCTTAAATACGGTATCGGAGAAAATCGAAATGTTTTGGAGGAGGGGAGAAACGTTGGTCGGTACGAGGAGAAAATATGGAAAATAGTAATGTATCGAAGGATTCCTCCAGATTTACTCGCAAAATCAGCAGATAGTGGAATTTAGAAGTGGGGCAGGTGAGTGGACCAAATTGATAAATTCCAAGCTTTAAGGGCAACACCTAATGGTTACCGCGTTGTTAAATGTGGGCAGTAATTGATGCGAATATTTCTCCGTTATGTACTGTCAATGTGGAAAATGATCTGGTCAGAGCTGGTGCGCTTTATCAGATGCGTAGGTAATAGCGGAGAGAGTGTAACGGTTGGGGCGTCCAAGGGATGCGATAAAGTGAAAGCTGCGCGACCCGTGAGGAAAAGATGATAAAAGAAAGGGTCGCGAGGCAAATGGTAAACGTATGCGGGGAAAGAATAAGGGGAGATGAGAAGGGCGAAGTAGGTGAAGGGGGTTGGTTGGTGACTTAATGATGAGAACTAGACGTGTCCCCCAAGTGACACGAGCTAATTGGCATCCTTTCATTCGCAGCAACCCTGCTTGACGAAATCCTAAGTTGCAAATGTAGCTCCTGCTTGTTATCTCATAATTAATGAACGAATTGTGAAACAACTCATCCAGTAGAGGATATCACGTTTCCATTTAAAGTTTCTCGGACAAACATTTTAGTTCATAGCACTAATGCCGCAACAAAAACGTTTTTCGTAGATGGTCGAAACTTCGTGTAACTCCATGTTAAATGGAAGTATTGGAATTAAAACTTAGGGTTCCACTGTATAAAATATTTTAATACGATGTTTTACTATATAATAGTATCTTCAGGTATCGGGTCAAGTACCTGTTTTTTGCATCTTCATCAATTATCCTTTTGATGTGCAAATCGCTCTCTTGTCCATTGCACCTAATCAGTATAAATCACATACTGATGTACTTATTGTGCATATTTATTTCTATTTTTTAATGCAACTATTTTATTTATTTTTCCTCTTATCCAATTTTCGCAAGATTTCTTGTAAAATTAAGTATTTTATAATAGTCTTGAAATCCTTGAAGTTCATTCTTTTGATTGTCTCCCTTTTTCCCTAAGCATCATGAAATCAAGTTACCTCCATTCCCGAGTTCGACCTCCGTTTAATCTGCCATGCCCATTCCTTAGGTATGAACTGGCCCATCTTGACTACATGCGTGGACATAGGTACGAGGGACATGTGAATATATGCCGATTCCGAGTTAATTACTGCAATTCACTCGCATTTTCTCAAATGCATTGATTAAGTGTGAACAAAAATTTCAATTCTGTGAATGTTGAAGACGAACATATATTTGCTTGCTCTGCTTTGTAATCTTGCCAAGCCGTTTGAATTTTAAGTTCCCAGGGTAAAAATGGGTCATATTTATGAATTCAACTCTTTAGTAATCTGGAGTCTCGATGGAAATATGTCTATTGCGGCTCTAGCATTGGGGCGATGAAACTTTATTTTGCAATGATTTAGAATTTTGTGAGGGTAGAAAAACTTCCAATTCGTCGTTTCTAAAGTCAGTTTATACATTTTATGCGAAAGGTTCTATGTGATCATGTTTTTAGTTAGACAAAGAGTACGTATAGGCTCGGCATAGCGCAAATATTTTTCGCGTGAATATTTCCAGAATTTTCCAAATTTGGACCGACGCGACGTAGCAACCGCAGAAAGGTAAAATATATGTTACGACCTTTTCCCTTCTTATCTTTCCTGGATCCAATGGAAATGTAACCACTCGGATGGTCGGTAATGCCTCCACACTCATCACTCTCCGAGATATCTTCGCCATATGTACAGGTAAGGTAACGCTAATCGCCAAGTCCACGCGCGGAATGAAAGATTTCCTTGGTGCCGAGGCTTAAACCTATCTTGAGTGTTCAGTGTATTTTAGTAGAAGCTCGTCCCGCGTGTATCTCTATTCAGAGTACGTGAGGCTCTGTTTGGACATCCTACCTTTCGGGGCCGGCGTGATTACGCTTCGACATCGGGAGCCGAACAAGAGGGGGGGGGGGGAAATTGGTCGCGAAAAAGGGTGAGGAATCTGCTGGGAAATGGGAGAGGGTGGCCGGGAGGCAAGGGACAGTGGAGGGTGGTGGTTGGTGAGTTCGAGGACACGCACATGGGAGCGGGGTGGTCGGCGGTGCTGGGTGCTGCTGGGGAGCGGAGACTGGAGAGCGTGCGGCAGTGAGGCCGTGGGCGGCCGAAACAGAAGATTGGATAAGAGGGAGGAGGAGATGGGTTAAAGGGGTGGGATTGTGATTTGGGGGAGCTCGGAACGCCAGGGGGTGGGGCAAAGCCTTGGACTGGTGGAGGAAAGGATGTTGGGAGGGTGGGGTGGCTGGATGTGAGCCGGGGATGAAGAAAAAAAAGTCGAGGAAGGTGCGTGAGAGAGGATTTGGGGGAGGAAGGGGTAGTTCGGGAAGGGACCTTTAAAGAGGAAAAGGGATTTTCGCGAAGGTTGTGTGACGGTGAGACTGAGAGGTGATATCACAATCTCTTTACCATGGTAATGCGTTACTAGAGTGAGATGCGAATGGATCTGCATTTGCTGTTTAGGATGATAATTATTCCTACCACGTAAAACCTGAAAAGGCGTTCGTTTTTCTAGTTTAATTTAGTGTATGTCAAATTCATGTATGCCGTCCTTCAAATGGCATGGTGCGACGCATTCCGAGCATATAAATGCATCTCAGTTGCATATAAATGCATCTCAGTTGCCAGTTACGTATTCGAAGAATAGAATACGTAGACTAAATTTCCAAATACGTGATTTCTCTATTGTCATATATGCTAAATTACTTGGACGGAATTGGCTTGCCGTGGTACCTGTTCTTTTGAGCTCTATCCCAGGCGTGCAATGAGCCATAATGTAAAGCTCAACTTCCAGCCTGTGGAGAAGACGAGCCAAACGTATTGAGAAACGAAGTTACTTCACCAGCGAAGTGATGCGATGATCATATTAAGGGAATCCACGTGCAGTATTTCGCAAACCGTCATGTCTCCGAACCCGATGGATGGGAGGAATCGCTGGATTTGCTAGTTGGCTCTTCAATTGTTACTATCTGCTTTGGTTCGAACCTACGCGAGGGTTGCTATTATCTTCTATCTTGGAGTGAAAAAGCGATAGCAGGGGGGATGGTGAAGTATGTGAAGAAGTCGGGGAAGGTGGTTGGTTTCCGTGGGTTGGTCGCTAGCTGGGTGGGGACGGGGATTGGAAAGAGGAGATGAGGGAAAGGAGAAAAAAGGTGCCAGAAGGGGAGTGCTTTCGCGGGTGGAGTCGGGGGAGCCTTCAGTGGCGGGAAGAGGGGGGCGAGGAGGAAAGGGATTGCCGAGTTGCTTCCAGGGGAGGAGGCAAGAGATGTGATTTTTCATTACGCAGCTCAACGACGTCCGGGCGTCGTTTATCTGGGCGCCTGAGAGAGAGATAAGGAGAAGTAATCGCTGAAGAAGGAGGGCGATATTCTTTATGGCCACGATCGTCAAATTGTGCGCTCCGCGTTTCCCTGAGGCACCCCGGGGGAAAACGGGTTGGTTTTGGCGACGTTCAAATTTTTACAAAATGCGGAATTATTCGTGGTCTACTTTATGATTGCAGGCGAAGCTTTACTTCATAGAGCATAGGCGAAGGGAACGATTAAGAGATGCGTTCCTTTTCAGGGTGACTGCTTACCATTTAGCGAGCGCCTAGTTTGTGAGTAAAATGAGTCATGATCAAATCCTTTTGTGGTTAGCCGAAGAAATATTGATGCTTGGGGGGCTATGATATATTTTCTCCAGAATCGCCTTCCTAATTTTTTCTTTCACCGAACCTTTCTTGGTGTCAAGTTTTTTGCTTTAATTAACGTTGCTCTTAGTGAAATGTATCTAGTTTTCACGAGGGTAAATTGTAGAAAAACTGAAAAGTATAAAATCAATCATTTTATTCACAAAAGGCGAAATTACATGAGTAATTTCTCAGGACTATTACGCGATAAAGCAAGCTTTAGAAATCATACAGTGCCCATAGATTGAGCCTTTTTGACAAAAAATAGAAATATTAAATCGAGACTACTTCAGAGAATTACGTTGGTTCGAGCTGTAAACTGTCATGATTACGGCGGTAGTGAAAAAAGTGAGACTATGGTGCGTCGGGCTATACATCTTCATATTGGTTTGATTATGAATGATTTAATTACACCTTTGGCCATTTCATGCTTGTAAGTTTCTTCCGAATGTAGTCATTTGAGGTATGCATGCAGAATATCCTTCTTTTGATGCGTATGGATTTGAAATATTTTTCGAGCATTAAAAATATTAATGGCCATTGACTGGGTCGAAACTTCATTTGAGATGGATATTTGTCCTATAATCCTTTCGTTTACAGATAGGGCTTAGGCCGTGTACCAATTTTGTTATGAGATCTTTATCGGAATGAATTTTCTTTATTCTGATATTTTGTAATTAATTTTGGTTACTAACCTTGTGATTTTAGAAATTATTTTCGGATTTAAAGAGCATCAAGCCTGAAAAATATCATAAAATAACGTATTGTAGTGTTCACTTATGGAGACATTTTGTCTGTTGCTAGAAGGTTGAGTCTATTTTTCTTGAGTCTGGCGTACTCAGTTCCTACAAAAATTAGATAGTAATGAGAATTATAATGGGAACGTCCTTTGAAATTACATTTAATAATAATAATTTCGCTCATATCATTTCATTGGTGAACTTTCTAGAGTTTTTTTGGGCACGTAACTGCTGTTTCGAATTGGATTCATTTGTAGTAAGCTGTTAAATTCACAATGTAGGCGTCGAGTGTCGAGGAAAATCTGTTCTGACGGAATCGTTAGAAACTTCCTTTGGCGCGCTCATGCATGCTCTCGGTTTAAATGGCATTGTGGGCGGGTTTCACATCCGTTCACTACCTGGTAGGGTTTCATTTTGCGGGAATGTGATATTTACTACAGCGTGATGACAAAATAATTTTGCATTCAGCTAAAATTTATGACCAGTGTATGAGTCGTCGTTTAAGAGTGTCCTCTTTGATAAGGTGACTGAACAGGTTAATTAAAATTGCTGCAAGTAATTTCCAGAGGCCTTTCCTGAAGGCTGATTAATAGGTCTTAATTTATCGTGGATTAGACCCTTCCAAATTTATAGTTTTCTCAACCCTTCTAAAATGTGAGTTGTTGCCGTTTTGACTGTCAAAGGCGCCTTAAGTAAAGTTACGAAACTAATTTCTCGGGTGTTTGCGTTATTTTTCTGCGTTATGAATCACAGCACTGTTTTGGGCTCAAAGGTTGGACTGATAAACGAAGGTAAAGCTTCATCTCGTACTAAACCCTACGGCGTGTGAAACTCGCGTTCAGAGCGGGAGGGCCAGTTTCTCTCATTCGCCGCCAGCAGCTTCTGGGAAACTTTCGGGGCCCAGAGTATCGCACAGTCGATATTGTTCTGGGAGTTTCCTGAGGCCCCTCGGATTTGGACCCGTGATCCCTTGTCAGCTACAGAATGCTCTAACTTTGGCCACCACGCCGCCTTGCTATCAGAATTCAACTCTTTATCACGCTGGTGCTCGAGAGGTAGCTCGAAGTGCCTCTGAAAATCACTCTCTGCGGAGTCAGCCTAGTTGTTAGGCGCAAGGAACTATGCAACTTTGCGGGCAAAATGGAGCACTGAGACCCGAAGGGAATAGCGTCGATAATTTCATGGGTAAGACTAGGATAGTCCTTGGAAAATTACCGACGCTCATATACGTTTATTGCAGGCCGATATCGTGCATTTTCGCTATCATCTCTTCGTGCGTTATTAGTCATTCCTGTCTTCGTCGCCCTTAAAACTCGGAACCTGTTTGATATTCTCCTTCCCCTCAACTCATTTGTAATGATTCATGCCCTTTCCTCCAAAAAATATTTGAACGTAAAAACCGAATTTTTTGATGAGGATGATATGTATGGATTCTGTGGCATTTAATAATATCGTCGTTTAACGCGTTCTTTTATTTGCTGTTAGTCTCGGCCGCAATGAGCAGCTTACTATGCGCCCAGCTGCCTACCGGCGTGCCTCCCCCTACCTCTCTCTCTCCCCGCTCCCTCCTCGACACCCGCACCCTACCCCCGTCGCCCCTCGCTCTCATCATCTCCCCATCGGTTGCGCACCCTCTGCACCATTCACCCCTCTCGAAACCTCCCCTAGAATGCATGCACCCTCCGTCCGCCCACGCACCGAGCCATTTACATTCGCGACGCACCCCTTTCAGCCATCCCCGTCTCCCGTCCTCTCTTCCTATCTCTACCACCCCCATGCTACACATCTCTCTCTCTCTCTCTCCCCCCAGAAAACGCTCTCGCACACACATACCAACACCCCACCACCCGGTCCTGCACATCCCATTCCCTCCCTCCCAGTTCCAACATTATTGCCTGCGAGAGCGGAAAGCGTGACCTTGCTTTAATCATATGGATTTACTCGCCCCATCTCTCCCTCTTTCTCTCGCCCGCGGCGCTCTTCCCCGGCTGGAGCTCATATCCTCCTCTCGACCTCCCTTCTCCGTTCCGCATTTTCACCTGCCCACCCCCTAGACAGTAAAGTTTCGCCAAATCCGCTCTCGATAATGATTGGCCGCTGAATTACTTTAGTGTGAGTTTGAGGGTGGTGTAAACCTCTTGTGTGAAGGTAGGGAGGAATTAGAAATTTAGGTGCAATAGCGGGTTTGAGGGTTATCGTCTCCACCGAAACTCTCAGGTCGTTGGGATCAAGAGGTGGAACGTCTTTTGATCTCCATTAGTCCCGCATGGGAGTTTAATGACCTGCACTTCACTTGTTCGTAAGGCAAAATCCCCGGAGAATGGGCCATTTCTTGGCCTTTGAGTAAATTTCACTTATTTTTCATTTGAATGTGGTAGTTATCAATGGTCGTTATCTGCGTGGCTTCGTATGAAAATTGGGCTAGGATTTATTGCACGCACGCCATGCAAGTCGCAACAGTCCCGTTCGAATCAATTGGGTGACTGGAGGTACGCGCTACGTTGATCGATGTCCAGGAATATTCGAGAAATAGGCCATTAACGTTTCATTTAAAAATGTGTCCATTTAGTAGATTATGCCTCTGCTTCAGAATACTAGTTTGTTTCACTACTTAGTGTTTATGAATTAGCATGTGGTCATAGTATAACCAGAAACTAAATTTAAAAGGTCTGTCTAGTGTGCAGCTTGTGGTAACAGTGGTAATATAAGCAATCCAGTTCAATCTAGTTCATTCTAACCAATTCTAGTTCATGCTTTTTTCTAACGCGGATGACCTTGCGTTTAAACCATAATTTTCTCTAAAAGTGCTCTAAAAACTTCGTTTGTACACTGAATATCTACTTTTTACTTGTCTTAAGGACTCAAGAAATTCATGATCTTTTTTTGTTTTATACCCAGGAGATTATTAAAGAAATATCGCATCCTGATTAGTCCGTATGGAATTTGCGCTGATTTCCCACTTCTTCCAAATTTTCAAAGTCAAAGAAAGTCAAAGAACCTCCAGGAGCTAATTTAACTGGGAATTGGTTTTTCTTCTAGAGTTGTTTGGTCTTCGCAGTCAATATTTAGATCATTAGTTCTCGTTCTTTGTCGACGAGAATCGATCACATCTCCATAATTCGTCTTCTTTATCGATGGTTTCATTATTAATGTATAACTTGAGCCCAGTTCAGTCATTAATTAGAATGAATTTTTTCTCCCTTAGAATCTGAAGTTGATTTTTAAGTACTCTGTAGCGAATTGGATACATTCATGTATTTAGACTGCGAAAAGTTTTCAGAGAAAATATTTTGACTTTTAATAAGGGAACTCTTTAAAAGGGAAATAAGGGAAGGGAGGTTTTAGGGCGTGTTGAGCGGTTATACTGTTTGGACATCTGGTTTTTATGGATAATATTATTGCTCTAGGAGTCGAAGTGTCTATCCCTCAGCTATTGCGAAACTGCTTTAACGTTAGCCTCCCATTTTAAATCTTTGTTTTTTATCAGGTCTATCATGATTTCTAGTATTTTAGTTGAGTAGTTAGTAGTATCCAGTATTTTCTTTTTTCGTTCGGTTACTCCCAAAATGTTGCGTTCAGAAGTGGGATGTCAAACTGAATCGTCGGAGCTATAAATGTCATCCGGAGAGTGATCTTCAAATAATTCAAGGATGAAAAATATGGTCTCTCCCTTTCCTCCTATCCCACAGCCGTTTCTTTTTATCCCCTTTGATCTTTGGAATGTGGAATCACATCACACACACACTTTGTTGGTCTCTCTGTCCTTTGACATTTTCCAAGTTAAAAAGGTTTTGAATTAATGAATACACCCGAAGGTGTGTATAATATTTTTATGAAAACTGAATTCGTCTTCTGGAAAACTCATCATGTTTGCCTCTGTAAAAAAATCAAAAGCCTCTTAAGGTAACGTCTTCCATTCCCGTAATTTAGAATATCTTTTTGTGAGAATGCATAATAGGGTTTTGGAAATAATCCGTGTATGTATGAAGTCAGGGCCGATTTATGGACTTCATGATTGATGACATCTTCAAGGGAGATTATTTGGGGTAAATTTTAATTCTCGTCTCCTTGTATCCGTTGAAGTCATGAATTGCAGAACGTCTAACAAATTCCTAACTTTATTGGAGGGTTTCGCTCATTTCCATAATGCTAAGTTGTATCGTAACCTCATTATGTATATAAACACTGATGCCTGCCTCTGCTTATCCTGTTTGTCTTATGGTTGGTTGATGGCCCTTCCTGGTTCATTATTGAGATTTATCCTGTATAATTAGCAATACATAATTACGCCTCCATTTCCGAAGCCATTTCCAGAGCCATTCCAGCTTTGGCTCAGTTTTGGTGGAGGGAACTATAAATCTTGTATCGAATTGTAGATAACGTCAGCTACGTATGCAGTAAGTATTGATTTTTTATAACCATGGGACTTAAGGACTATTAAGAACCTTATATCAAAGCCACTTGTAGGCGTGCATAGATAAAATTGCGTTGACTTGGTTGTTTGAACTACATTTTTTTATGTGATTTGTAATTAGAGATGCAATTTATTTTCTTACCGGCGAATCGTTTTTATCTGAATCATTTGAAGCGCTTCCATTATAATCAGTCTCACAGAAGTATTTCTTTGTTTTTATCTTTATTTATGGTCAAATAAAAGTTCACATTTAAAAGTTCAAATATGTGTTTGTGCTCTTTGTTTCTTATCATTATTTAGTCGTCAAAATATGATTCATATGATTCCTCTGACCCCTTTATGTATTTTATTTTGTCCCCCAAAGTTTAAAAAATATCTTAAATATTCGCAGCATCGTCAATGCTGTTACCTCGAGATATCAGAAGTCAAATGTAACAAAAAGTAAACCTGTGCGCGAGGCTTCCTTACCCCTGCGGTGAATGCGTGGTATTAATTTTGGTGGAATAAATTTGACTTTTGTCGACTTTTGCTGTGTAAGTTTGACACTTTTTATTTATCCGTAATTTGACAAGGATCATCATCATCGTTGGTCTACAATCCTAGGATTGGTTTGACGCAGCTTTCCACTCAATTCTTTTATCGGCCAACCTGTTCTTGACATGGAGTGGAGTCGCAACGAGTATTATATATTCCCAAAACGAGGTCGTACGCAATATGCCATTTCCACATGGAATTATTGTACCTTACACCCACAGAAAACCGTGCACAAATTTAAGTCTTTATTTATTCAAAATATTTCGTCTGAGAGGGTTTTCGAGTCTTAGGGGAGGTTGAATAAGGTAAAAAAAAAACATTTTCGCTATATTTTTTCCAAGGTTCAATTCAACTCTCGATTGCACCCTCTTCTCTTGAGTCGTCGTATTCACGTTTTGTTTTTTCGTCCTTTTATCATTATATTTTTTTCACTCACTTAACTCATTGTTCGATTTAGTGCTGTTGTCTGCCTACAACAAGTCGCGTTAGAAGTTCATTGTATTCCCGTTGCACCGTCCTGCGCACAGGTGTGCGATCCTGTGTGTGTGTGTGTCTTTTCCCCCTTTTACATGGCTGAGTAAGGTGATGCGACGTTACTTTGGTTCGTTAAAACTTTAGGTAGTAACCCTTAAAAGCAGGTCTGAGTCTTCTTCCGTCTCCGCTCCCCACCCCGCTCGGCCACTCCCGTCTCCTTTCCGTGCCCCTCCGGAATAAGATGGAGAGGCATTTCCCCTCGTCCTTTTTGGATCAAATCCGTCGCAGCAAAAGCAAAGGGGACGCCTAGATTCCCTCCGTGCCGACTTCCACCTCTCCCCTCCCTCCCCCCCTCCTATTCCTCCCCTCCTCCCCAAAAACACTGAATGTTTCACCAGCGAGTGTGCCTCTGGGAGTGTTTTTCGAAGGGTTTGGACGCTAAGTTGAAGTTCCCCGGGGGCGTACTCCGTTGCCGTAGGGGTCTCGGCCGAGGGAGAGGGATGTTGATGGGGGTGGGGACGTGTGGGTGTGGCGGGGAGCGGGGTTGGGAATGCAGGAGCGGAAAGTTGTGAAGAGAGCAGTCTCGCCCCGGGAGAGGGGGTGTGGGTGGAGGAGGAGGCAAGGGGCAGCGCGGGTGGAGTGGGCCAAGTCGGAAGATGTGTCGGTGTGTGGCGGGCGGAGAAAGAGGGGGAGGGCTTCTCGGAAGGGGTGTGTGTTGGTGGTGGTCGTCGCTGGGGGCGGGGAAAGGTTTAACGTTGGCGCAGCCGAGTGAGTGTGTGCTCTGAAGGAGGCAGGGAGGGAGAAGACAAGATTGGGTCGGGGACTTTGGGAAAATTGAGTGAATTACTAGTTTTTGGATAAATTTTGTTAGCTGACTCTTCCGTCTAAATGAGAGGATAGGCTTACACTTACTCACGAGACTGTGTTAGGCTGATTACGTGCTCCAGCTCTCGGGCATTTTCCTTTTCGATTGGAGGTGTCTGGTGATGAAAGGAGTAGATCATTTTCGCTCGGAAGGTAGCACGCTTCAATTAATCCGGCAGAAAGCTCTTGTATAAAGGGCTGTTGAAAAGAAATCTTGTGAATTGATGACTTTGAAATCGTATTTGTTTTAGTTTGAATACTTTTGGGATTGCTTGAGCCACCTCGTTATGCATAGATGATATTTTTCTTTTATTGATGATACTTTTAAAGATTTTCTGCAGTCGGGTTAAACGATTTCGTGTGCCGACATAATTTGATGCCAGATGCCAAGTAAAGAAACTATAACAAATCCTAACAATTGTACGCTTTAAGTGGATAATAGAGGGCCAGTGTTCTCGAAAATTGACCATGGTGTGTGGTAAATTTTGCCGTTGGTGGTCTCGGAGTTTAGGGTCAAGGGAAAACGTCATGGCTTTGGTTAGCTCTGATTAGGGATATTATCATTGCTATACTGAAAGGAATTAACGTCATCCTATTTTTGACAGATGAAGTTAATACCAAAATCCCATGTTGCAAAACACTATTACATGGCAGATCAAATTTTTCCCTCTATTATGCTTTTTTTTATCTGGGACTGTTTCCTCGGTTCTGAAGTTTCCTGAAAAATTTCTGTTTTGCTAATTTTAAGGTCCATTGCCAACCAGTTCTAACGGAGTAATAATATGAAATAGGCCTTCATTCGGCTTTTCATTTTTGAATAGGATGGATGTTTCGCTAAAGTTAGCAATTAGTTGCAGGTCATTGAAGTAACAAGTGAGGACGTAGCAGGTTCTTCTTTTCGAATGCGGACGCGGCTCCACCCAAAAAGCTTCACGCGGAGAGGTTTCCGTGGAGTATGAAGGCATGTTCTAATATGCCGTTGTGAACTCATCTTCGAAGGATTTTCTTTCCCTGAAAGACTGCCCTAGCACGGGCATAATATTTTTCTAGCTGCTTCGTAAACAGGCGTCCAAAGTTTAGAGATATAATGTATAATTTAGAAGCACTTTCATTTGCCGACCCTAGTTAATTCCCTCACCTTCCAATTTAATGGTCACCGGCTCGAATCCCTACGAGTGGGTTTTCCACTTCTCAAGACATGGGATTCATGTTTCGTCTTCGTGTATCCATAAAGTTTATAAAATTAGGTATTCTAGAATAAATGGCCTAAGCGCTATTATTGGGGGTGTTGAACTAAAAATAAAAGTAGCTGCCGCAAACATGCGACCTTGCTATCGTCAAGCAAAGTATTGCATTTAAATAACGGGCTTAGTGTGTCACAAGAAAAAGACTGTCCTAATGCAGGTTAGACGGTGGCTAATATATGAATATTTTCCTTCCAATCAAATGTATTTTGTACCAAAATACATACCTGATTTTCTCAGCGTCGATTTATGGAATAGCATCAGGAAACTTGCTATGAAGAAAAGTCTCACAAAACTCGCTTTTTTAAGGCTACGGTTTTGACATGGGTTGAAATCATTATCCTTTTTGTTGAAACGCAAAGAAGAGCCGTGGTGTGTTATTACAGTGTCTCTGTTCAGGCAGAATGCCATTTAAATGCCTGTGTTATCTCGTCATTCTTTGGTGTTGTATCTCATTTCAATAAGAAAACGCCACTTATCTTTCCCTGGAATTGAAGTTTGTTTCTGAAGTCACCTGTAGGTTTTCTCAACTATCCTATGCATTGAGATTGGTGAGCACGAAAGGGATCCGTAGGTCGACCTTAAAAAAAGAATTTTTATTTTAACGGTGGAACGTTGTTTGCATAAATGAATACTATCATGTTACCTTTTGAAGAGGATCTGACGGATAATTGAGAATGGTTCTCGTGTGTTATTTTCTGGTAAAATGATCCCCTTCTCCTTAGGGATGTCAAGAATGAAAGTCTCCGTGGAATATAAACATTGGTACTTGGTTCATGCAACCGCGTTGACTAGTGATAATTTTCTATTCTCGAGGAAAAGGGGTTTTCGTTTGCGTATCAACAACAGCATAGCGTCGATTTGAGGTTGATTAATTTCGCCAGTGAATGTAATTTAATATTGAGTAATTCTGTCATACTTTTATCTTTTCTTTATATGATTACATTCTGCAATACAAAGCTGGATAGCTAGATTGAAGAAGTTCTCATGGGAATTATTTCCATTACTCAGTATTATTTTCAAATGGTGCTATATATTTACAGCTATTTATTAACAGTTAATTTCGTTTAGCCTTAAGTGGGGGTAGATGAAAATATCTTCCTTTTTGTATTCTTGTGTAGTCGCGTAATGGATTTTAAAGAGGTTACTCTTTGGGTATCATAATTTTGTGGGTTCTAAAATCGTCATTTGCTTATGACATGGCATATGATGTCTAATTTCCAATATTTCCATATTATTTACACAGCAGCAGCTTCCAAACATATACATTTAAGTCTCTAAAAATTTGATACTGCAGTTGAAAGCCAAAATACCTTCCAACCGATGCTCTTACTCATATTCCAGTCTTGACACAACTACCTTAGAGATTTAAAAGTCTTTGGCGGCCTTTGTGTGACAGTGGACATGTGTCTTTCTGATTTGGTGCATTAATGGCGAGTCTTCATGGATATTTTTTCCTTCTACTGGAATGCATTTTTTGATTAATCAAAAAAAAATGAAATTTGAAAGAGAGGATACTCATTTTTTTCTCCGCTGCAATGCTTGTTGGTGCAATGCGTGCAATGTGAAAACGACCACGAGGTTCTATAACCCCGTGAAGGCATGTGACCAGCGTTCGTAGCTATCAAGCTGATTGCATACACACAAGGGAATTTCCTCACTTCTACCCCTAAGAATTGCTGCTTTAGTTGTGCGCCACGAGATTGAATTGCTTGAAATATTGTTCTAAAAGTGTTTGAAAAGTCTGTTACGGAAATTATCCAACTGTGCCCAATGTACAACACGTGATAGTTTTCTTCAATTTTGCTTAGCGATGCACGTATTGGATCCCGTGGCAAGGGAACAAGGGAGGCAATTGAGCCACTCCGAGAATATGCATTTTTCCCTAGCATGCGTTGCATTTTACTGCGTGAATTAAATTTATTTAATGTTTGTATGAAAAAACTTACCTTGTAAATCCTTTAACTTATGAGTCTTTTGATTATTTTGTTGTCAATAGAATGGCATGTTTGACTAATCAAAGGATAGAATGGATTTTTATGCATTGTTTTCTAAAGTTTTCGAGTTTTTCGGATACGAACATTCCATTCCAATTCCCAGTTCCTAATTCCATTTGGAATTGATCAAGTAACTTCGAAAAAATAACTAGGCTGCGTAAAAGTAGCCTTGTTATTTTTGTGGTTAATGAAGGCTTCGACAGGTCTCTTCACCACTTTTCTATTCTTAGAGAAAAGCGTTCTTCTTTCATGCGGTCCTCGCTATTATTTTTTATATATTTCTTGCAAGTATTTTGTTAGAACTAATTATATTTTTCCTGGTAGTCTCTTGACTATTTTGATCCTTTTTCATTCCACTTCTCTTACTAGTCTCATCTTATTCACCTCCAACTCCTGTCTCACCATTTTACCTGGAATATTTTCGTAATTCGATTGTTAACTCTTCCCCCAATATGAACAACCAAAACATCGAAAAAAAATCCTCGGCCAAACCATAATTTACATAAACAGTCTGCATTAATCCACAATCCTCTTCATTAGCACTAAAGATTTTTTAAAAGGGCAAATTTTACAATAAATGGGTCGTAATTTTAGTTTGTGGCCCACGTAATTTAGTGTCTGCACTTATTGTTGAACTAAATGCATTTTAAACTATTACTATGAATGATCATTTAAGTCTATACAAGAATAAGCATTGCATATCAGGTCAGCAATATTTTAAAATGTGAAGCGAAGTCTGTGTTACAATACGAAGTCCAAATTTTATTTAAAGGTGAATAATATTTCTTAATTTATTTAATGTACTATCATGTCAATTTGTGTTTCTGTTTTCCTCTGGAAACTCTCATCTCACTGAATATTCCACGCATTGTCTAAAATTTGCATTGACGCGTTTAGGATTTCGAGTCCATCTCTTAAAGTTTTGCTGCAATTTTTTTGCTATCAACTTGGAACAGATCAATGATATGAAATTAACACCGTCGTTAGTGATCCGATATAATTTTGTGAAATCCATTTCCATTGCCTCCATGAGTAGAAGAAAGGGATTCCCTAGATCTGAAAAGAAATATTATTTCGTTGAACTGCTTTCCATTGGCTCATGCGTTGAGCGGTACATATTTTATTTTTCTTTCCCTCATCGCCCGTCCTAAAGCTCCCCAGAGAATAATAGGTTTGTGATGACTGTCTCATTATATTTATGTTTACGGCATCCACTCTGTATTATCCGGTTTTTGCGAATCCTTTGCGAACCGCGACGTCAGAAAAATACGGTGTAGAAGTCGAAAAATTATATCTTGGATTGGTTGGACGGGTCCGTTGGAGCGATTGAAGGTTTGGTAAAGGGGTTAAGTGAAGTGTCGGAGCGAATTTGGTTTCCTTTTTGAAGGGTAAATAGTTTACTCGATGGCATTTTCATGGTTGGATCCTGAGCTGTGGAGTGCCCTTCAAAACTTGAGAGCTCGCCCTTCGCCCTGGAGAGGAGGGAGAGGAGAGACTGGCCCCGTTATGAAGAGGGGTAAAAGTGAGCTTGGTACTGCGGGGAGGCGACGATGCTGCCACCGCCATCCCCTATCTTTTTCCCGCACAGCGATAGGAAACATTTACGTCTCGGAAGGTTCAGGTTTGAAAATCCTTCCTTTTTTTTGGATGGGAATTGAATCCGGAATAGCTTCGCGGAATGCCATCGCTCAAACAGCTCCGCTCCTATCACTCTAAGATTGGATGGGAGGAAATCGGCGTGGGGCAAGGGGTTGGGCGCAGTGGATTTGGAGGACGATGGGGGTGAGGTGGGGAGAGGATGGTTACGGGTAAGGAAGGTGGCTTTGGAGAGAGCAAGTAGCGGAATGAGAAAGACGGATGAGGATGGTGGAGGTGACGGAACGTATGGGAGAGGAAAAACGCGGGTGGCAGGAGGAATGGGGCCAACCGTTGGGGCTCGGGATGCGGGAAAGGGCAGGAATAGGGAAGATGATTGGGGCAATGAAAGGGGAGAGAGGTATATGGACTGTGTGCTAGTGCTATGGGGAGGGGTGGTGTTTTGGCAGGGCTTCGGTGGGAGAGGGGAGCGGAGCGAAAGCGAGGGAAGGGAATGCAAGAGCATTGGCGAAAATGACGTGGAGAGAGAGGGAGGGATATATTGAGAGATAGTGAATATTTCAGGGCGGAACGGAAGGTAATCTTTCGAAGATAAATGGAATAATATGGATATTTTATGGGGCGAAATGGGATATTGATGCGTGCCAGTGACGCACTACGCTTTATGGAGTGGCGGGGCAAGTGCCAATCTATCCCAAAATGTTCGGAACATGGGACGCGCTGAGTAGTTGCAGAGGAATGAATCGGAGCGCAGGATGGATTGCGATAATTACTCCTCGTTTGATCCGACGCGCACGCGAGGTTGGCGGTCGTTTTTAAATTTTTGCGAACCGCCGGGTTTTGAAATTTTGCTCGGGGTTGTCGTCATCCCGCTTTCCCTTTTGAACCCCACCCTTCCTCTTCGGGTTCCCTTTTTACAGAAAGCCTCCCCTCCCACCCCCATCACGAACCTTGCCGGCGTTTTGTGTTTCAAAAGGGAGCAGAAACAAGGGGCTTTGAAACAAGGCCTGCTGCTGAAGGCTGTTAAATTCATATGGAGGTCGGAAAAATAAAGCACGCAGTAATTCCCCCCCCCCCCCCCCCCCCGGCGTCCCAGATACTTTTTCAGGTGGCACATCTTCCTCCTGAGCACGTTATAAATCTCAGGCTCGTGACCTCTCGTGTACGCGATTTCGCTTTTAAAGGAGTGTTCGCGATTAAAGTTCACGGAAAAGTTGAATGGTTTCGGAGTATTAAGTGATGGAAGAGTGTTATGAGGGGAGAGCGTGTTAAGGGAGGTTGAGTGAGTGGCTGTGAGCTTGGGGAAATGGATGGTCTGGTGTCCGACAGTGAGATATGAACCCCCCTTCTCCACGGTTTCCACGTGCACCCCGCGCGGTTCCCTGGCGAGGAACTGCCGCTGTAGCCGGCGTCCGCGCGCTACCGTGTCTGCCCGATCCCCCTCCTCCATCCCCCGCTGTCTAAATCACCCTCGACTATTACTCTCTCCCCTCACCTCTATCCAGTGTATGTGTATCGCAGTCTCTCCCCCTTTGTCGTCTTATATGGTGCGGGGAGCGAGAGACGCTAGGTCTCTCCGGGAATACGAGGATGATTTATTAATTTCTACTAAAATCGACCGCATCCGCGCTAGATTCGGTGCTTTTCTTCCTCAAGGCTTAATGTAAATCTCATTTTATTTCCCCTCAGGTCGTTCCACGTCGTCGTCAAAGACTTCCTTCTCTCCAGTTGCTATTTAATTACGAAGTTCATTTTGTGGTACCTTTCTGCTGTGCCTTAACAAGGTACGACCTGTGCCTCTTTCATCACGCGCACTCCTTTCATAGAAATTTCAATTTTTCTTCTCGTCGTTGGCCTCGCAGTATTCATTGTGGCGGAATAAACCTCTTAATTTCTATAATTATAACTAGTCCCTGTTCTCAGTGAGCAGAACAAAATGGCTTATTTTTTTCCCTCATTTGCTAAGAACCTTATATCATCAATGGTTCACGAGCTTACTTTGTGGAAGTTTATGTTTGAGAGTAAACTCAGGTAAATTTCGTTATTCCACACCGTTTACGTGGTTTTACATACAAAGTTTACGTGATTTTGCTCACTAAGAACTTCACTCAGTGTTTTATCAGTTTTCCCTTATGTCCATATTTGTAGTGTGTCAGTGTTGACTGCAGACTTGTGGTAAAAAGTAATGATTCTTGCGCATGTACACTCATGAAAAATTATGCTGGTTTATTTTTCTGTTATTATTATTATTGTCTACCTCCCTGAAATTCCTGTCTTGTACTAAGCTAGTTCTATAAGTTTCTGATTCGCCTTCTTTATTTTTACTGGTTTATACAGACTGTATTAATGGTAATTTCTATTAGAGTCTTGTATATGCATGTTAATTCCTCGTTGTGTACGATAACTGTCGTTGATAAACATCTTCCGGCCTGGGCCAATGACTCTCGCCATTATCAGTAATGCTGCATTTTTCCTAAATCAACTACTACTGAAATCGGAAGGTAAATTGAAACAGGAAACCGGTGCGTGTTTAATCAGGGATGTTCTTCATTGCACGTCAGGTACACGATTCCAATATCTGTCGATAATTTGGCGATGTTATCTCGCCCTCAAGCTAGGTATTCGGTCGAAATCACCTAATTGCTATTTATCGGAACGCCCTTAGCATCGCCGGTGTTTTCACTCGAAGGGACGGCTCAGTTTCGCCCTTCCGTGTGTGATCTTGCGGCCTATCTTGGCTTTGATGTCGAGGCAGGGTGGATTCCACCTTTCAACCAACCTGTCGTTCCGCGCGTAGGCGATCCCTCGAGCAACCACCGTGCTGCCATTAGTCCGCCTCCACGCCTTAAATGTTGCACGGTTCCACCACTCTGCCTGTCCTAGGACCTTTCTCGGAATTCCAAATGCCGTTCCCTTCGCCCTGTAGCGGTTCCCGACTCCCAAAAGGTATTCTCTTCCTCCCCCCCTCCTCCCTCGGTGCCTTCCCCTGAGGTTACCCGCCTAGTTCCCACTTTCACCCTCACTCGGGCCTCCCCACCTATCCACCTCCTTCATCCTTCCATTTAGGACCGGCTCACACCTCCCGGGCGTAACGCGGGGAGTAGTTGCAACCGCGAGCCCGGCCCGAACGACCGCAACTCCCCGGCGTTCCCCTTCCCCCTTTTTGCCCGATCCACCCACGCGTCTGCCTCACCCCTTTCCGCCCCCGCTCGCTCTCCTCCTCATCTTCGACCTATTCGCCTGCCGCGAAGGCGAGCGGCGGTTTCCCTTTCTCCTCTGTAGCCTCGGGAGTGCCCGAAGTATCGGAATTCAGGCAGGCTTCCTCCTCTGAGCGGGCCTTCTCCTCTCCCCACTCCGCCTGCCTCAATTTCCGAAAGACTTCTCTCACTAACGATCCGTTGCCGACCTTTCAAAGGTTCCGCGTAACACCGCTCGTAGGCCAGTTAGAGTTCACGGAGTTCCTCCTTTTGAAAACACTCATGGTGCTGAATCTATAAATTGGACCGTTGCGGTGAAAGTGTTTCAAGCTTTCCCGATACCTGGGGAATGCGTGCGTTGTGAGCAATGGTGGAGGCCAATTTGTGGAATTTCATGATTAAAACAAGTAAAAAACTTCATTTGCTTTTTATTTCCACTTAACGTAGGATTTACTCCATCAGCATGTTTTGCTTCACTGTAGCATCTTCAGTAATCGAGGAATTTGGGGAATCAGGGGGAGTCTTCCTTACATTGTTTAAAAATGCCTCCGAAATTAAGGAAGAAATGTGAAGTCATTTCTTACTCTGGCATTGCTCCCAATATTTCTCGCGGTCGTAGAAAGTAGATATTTGTATTAGAAAATGGCTTTATGATTTGGGTGCGATGAGTTGTAATTCTGGGAGTGGTGGAAACTAAATAGCATTGCGCACATAAGAGTGAATCAGTTGCCTACCAAATGTTGTGATAAATAGAAATAATAATGTAATGATAATAATGAAGGTGATACAGGAATAAATAAATAACGGAAATAACTCAAGATATCAGATTTTTTTTAACATTCATGAGTTTTAATAGAGTGGGTATATACCTTCATTTAGATCACACAAAAGGAAATTTATTTAAAATTGTTTTTGCCTATTAAGTACTTTTCGTGACAGAAAAAAACCTCATCATTTCGTGTATTGCATTTCCCGTCATTCGGTGGGACAGTGGAAGTTTTCATTAATAGATTCCTATTTCCGAAAAATCAAAATGTTTTTTTTTCATCCTAATCCTTCAGAAAATAAAATTTTAGCGTTCACATATTTGGAAAATAAAATACTTATATTTTAAGGCGCATTAAAGTATGTCGTTTTCCAATAACTCATTGCAAATATATTTCACTTGTTGTTATTATCGCTTCCTCTCAATTGACATTTTCTTTATAGTTTTGTCTAATTTTATTGGTAAGTCGGCAATCATGAATGATGGAACCGAGCAGAAAGCAAGAAATCTCATGTAGATTGTATGTCACCTCAAAAATCTTATCGGTCTGAAATGGCGGCTAATGCAATCGACTTAATGAGTCAATGAATGCTTCAAGAGTTTGAGATGAATAGTCAAAGACACTCGTGCTTTCGATAGACTTAAATTCCTAAATAACTTTTGATTTGATTTTTTCGCAAAGGCATGGGCTTAGAAAATAGAAAAGTAGAAATGGTAAATACAGATTTTTATAAAACTGGTTTTAGTATTATAGCGATAAGCTAACAAAGCTAACAATGATTCAATGGAGAAAGTGGTAAAAGTCTTGATCTAGAGCTTGAGGCATATGATTATGCTACATCCTCGTCGTACTACATGTTTTTTTATAGTTATGATTGCTCTATTCGCATACGTGCAACTATTCATAAATGGCGTTTGGGCCGGCGAGGTCGGTAACAAGCTGGCCTGGTGACGCGAAAGTCACCGTTTCGAATTCCGCCAAGGGAATAGGTGTTGTGCTTTATCTTGGATTACGACCTTAGGTTAGGCGGTGCAAAGTAGAATTAGCCGTTGGAACACCAAGAAAACCCAAAACTACCACCTTTTAGATCAGAATTATTGAATTAACTTGGAGATGCGTTTGTAATGTGGGAGATAGTTGCAAAGGTTAAAAGAAAGTGGAGTTAGCATAGACTCCAGCCAAAGAGTGAAGGAAAAGATCTTTATCAAATGAATCGGATTGAGAGCTTTAGTGGTCTATATACGTTAAAAATGAGGAATATCAAATGTATAAGGAAGGAAAAAACTACTTGATATGGCGGAGAGAAGAATGTGGTAGTTAAATATTCGATGAAGAAAGTAGATTTGGACTTTGAAAGTAGAGCTCGGGAATCTCGTCGCGCGGCCTCATACCCCCATGCCTCCCGTTTTAAGTATGTAATTTCGTATAATTTAGCGTATATCCCGCCTAGTGCCTAGCGCTAACAGCGTCTAAAATTCTTTTAGGATAAGCCTGAACACAGTCTGGATCCATTCATAATGACGCTGGTAAGTTTCCCGGGATAATCTGGCAACCGAGACTCGTTTACAAGCCTTCCTCCGAAATTGGATATGGACCCGTGTGCTTAGCAACGGGACATGAGGCCGGATGAACATTTTGGGAAAATGATTTAAAGAATACCATTTCAGTGGATTCGAAGCAAGAATGCTTATTTCCGGACTCTCATTATTACGGCATTTCAAAATATGAAGAAGTCTCGCTTTCCCTGTTCGAAATAGTTGTTAATGTGAGCTTATCAGGGTTTAGTAGCATTTTTTCTAAATGCTTTTTGCTGGGTCCTGGGAAACCTTATAGCAGTTGGTGTATTTAAATATTTAATACATAAAAAATTGAATTTTTGTACTTGGATATGATCGAAACAGGTGTGCACTTTAATCTGCGCATGGTGAGTGCTGGTGAGAAGAGTGAGTACAAAAAGCCGTTTTAATAATGATTTTGAATTGAAGATGATGTTTTGATTATGAGCTTGAAGAGTAAATATCAAGTTTTACGTGGCCTAAAAATTAATATATCCCCTCTTCCACCTTTCCAAAAATTCTCTGAATTTGATCAGTTTAGTGAAAATTGAGTTGCGTAAATTTCTAGTGGACTTTAATTAAAGCCAAATCTATCAAATAAAATGTCTTTGTAATTGTTCTTATTTTCAAGTACTAAGCTCTTTGTGTCATTTTTATTAATTACGTTCCAGAACTTATTGATCAAGGATGATGACTCTGAATTCTTGAATTCTTATTAATTGGTATTAGACTCTTCTGCGTCAGCCAATTACCTTCTCTTGTTTTTCTCGGCTTTGAAGAATGTAAGTGGGGGCAAGTGTCGCTGTAGATACCCTAACATAAAAATCATATCGCGCATTTATGGCATAACGATACGAATAAATTTGGAGCGCGATGTCTCATCTTTTTAATCCATCTTCATGTATCATTTATTCTTAAACGGATGACGTTACCAACAGAAATTCGCGTCATTACATCTTTGTACGCGGAAGACGCAGTAGTGCCTACTCAAAATAATGAAATTTAATCTTCGTGAGCCATTTTGTTACCTAGTCGTCGGCTCTGGTAGTCTCAGGGCTGCTGACGCTTCGCTGAGGTAAATTAACATTTACTTTCGGGTTTTCCTGGGTCCGAGCCACCACACACTGCCATTACACTGTTTACACTGCGTTTCTGGCGGATCCTTTTTATCTTTATCACGACGGACGCGTTCTACCCACCAATCCATCTGAGGGCGCTTCTCCTTCATGCGACTCCTCGTGTGTCCTATTGCTTTTTTTCCTCGTCCTTGGCTTCTTTCCCACTCCATAAAACTTGTATCCCCTCCAGACTCGAGCTCGCTCTCTTCTCCGACGTCAACCGTTCCATTCGTGGCCAAGTTTGCGCTTCATTCTCCGTAGCAATTCCACCCTTCATCCTCCAGTCCGAAGTTTAAATTCCTCTCTTTCACCATCAGCTGTTAGAGCGCTCTGTCTTTACAACTCTGGGAAGTTTTTTTTCCCTTAGGCTCTCGTTTTATTTCCCTCTTCACATCTCATTTCACCGCGGTAACGCGGTGAGAAAGCTGCTCCAGTAACTGCCGGCCGCATTATCTGAAACCTCATTTTCGATAAAACGTTCCTCTTGTTGGCGGAAGTACGTTACCACGTAGTGGGGTTTACCTTCCGCGTCTACCTCCTTTCTTGAGATAGCCACAAGTTTCTATGTATCCCATGTTTTTTATTCTTGTCTGGAAACGTTCATCATTTGATGGAATGAGGTACAGTAATTTGTTGGAGGAAGACGTTTAAAGTCTCGTAATTAGTCTACCTTTTCAATTAATTTTGCTCCAGAACGAGTTTCTTCCGACTTCTGATGTCATTAGTGTTGAGTGATGTGCAATGGTTCCCAAGGACACAGTTAAATAATTAGCAATACGTCCAATTTGAGGCAGCACCTTTGATTTCATTTGATGAGTAATGACCTTTAATTACGTTTTTATTGGGTTTGGAATCATTTGTGCCAATAGCTACCAGAGGCGATGGCTGTCCCGTGACATTTCCTAAGGTTGCCACCAATTTTCGGCTTCGTTAGACCGATTGATTAAAGGGCTTCTTCGGATTGCATTCGGAAAAACCCTCCCTTTCCGTTGCCTCAGTAATCATCGACCAAATCTCTCCCTAAATCTCCATCCCTTTTCCTCGTTACAAATTGCGTGCCCTTAGCAGGATACCGTTCGCTAGTAATCCTCGCTGTAGCCAGACGCGATTCTTTACACAACATAGGGTAAACCCTCTCCCTCATAATCGCCTGCGAGACAAGGAAGTGACTTCCCACTAGGGAAGTAGTTCGCAAGTAGAAGTTTTTGTCTTCATTTATTATTTAATTCTCAATCTAGATATAGGCTTGGGCAAGTCTTAGCCCCCTAGGCCCTGCCATCAACCGCCTCATCTTATTGACGGGCGCAATTTTTCTTTGTCACCTCTGCTCCACCGAGCACCACGCCTGTCCTCCCTCCCTCTCCATCCCCTTCCCGTCTTGGCTTCTTCGCCCACGTTCCCCGCCCCAATTCCGTACTCCCCCTCTCCGTCCCCCTTTCCACGGAGCAGTTTGTCACTCCATTATCCCCAGCCACCTTCATCCCATCTGTGACCTTCACTTGCTCCTTCCTCCTGCTTCGATGCTTTACGGAAGATTAGCAAGTGGTCCAAGAACCCTCCCCTGCGGGACCCATTTGCCACTCTATACGCCACACATCCTGCCCCCGCCTCCCCATCAATCACCCCCAGCCCGCTGCTCTCCATTATTCTACCTCCTTCCATTGTCCGGCATCTCCCTCCCTATCTCGCCCACCTAGCCCTCGAAATGTCTTCCACCCTCCTCTACTTTTATATTGCACTATTTGACTTTAACGAAATACCGTCTGAATTTTGTAACCCATCCTCTAAAATAACCGGTTGCAAAAGTTAGACTTTTCTCGGATGATTTACGAATGTTCCCGTATTTCTACGTTGTAAACGATCAATATATTTCCATGTGATTATTTTTTAGAGTTTTCTAGAAACAAAGTGACGAAGTTCATGAAATATACCGTCATCGACTCTTTGTCAGTTAAATATCACTTCATGTGCCTAATCCTAGCTGAAGATCACTACTCTCTACAGCTTAATTTTAGTTTTTTCTCCTATGGTGCTTAGGTTAACTTCTAAGTTTCATTTTTGATAAAACTAGGTGTCGTATCCTTTAGCGGCAATTAACTTGCTCCTTTACTTGCCCAGAATGTATGTGCATCAGCTCGCCTGTATTTTTTCATAATTGGTGACATTGATTCTTAAATCTTTTTTGTGATTGGTGTCTTTTGTAAATATAGTAAAATAGCCTTAGTTTGGTCATATGCATTTAATATTTCATATTAATTGTGTGACGAAAAGTGTACCACACTACCTTATTTTTTTAGCGTCACGTAATCATTATGCTGACCCTCTTGCTCTTTTAAAACTGTTTTTTGTCTATTTCATTCGGGGCTAATAATGTATTTACGATCGTTTTAAATCAGCAGTATGAGGTTACATTATACTGCGGTATGGAGGCGCTGCTTCCACATTATCAACTCTGGAATAGTAACGGAGTGTGGGGCAGTTGGCGTGGTTGAGAGGATTTCGTACATTCCAATATAGCACCTACCACGTGTCGTGAGCTATGACCCGGCCACCCTATATGCAAAACTCCTCTTCAATCATCCTTATGCAAGTGATTTTCTAACGGTATTTTCAGGCAAAGGACCATTTCTCTCAAAAAGGAATTTCTTTAATGGAGTGGTACTGGATGCCCTTGAGTAATTATAAATGCTTGAGCATCAAACTTCGTCGAAGGAAAATTGGGTTAATGAATTTTTCCGTCCCTCCAGCTCATACTCACCAAGTGAGGGCTCCTTTCCTTCTCCTCGCTTCGTATTACTACTTCCCACCTCTCAGTGCATGACTGCGTCACAGGCGGAAACATTCATAACATTATTATTCTTCCCCAAGCGAAAGGCTTGCTCCTTCTCCCCAGTCCCACACTGTTCGAGCGAGTGCATCTTCTCTGCTGCCCGTAATTTTTTCCACCTTGTGGTATCAGCAGCGGACTTGTTTCTTTCGTGTAAGACACTCCTCTTTTCGTTCTTGCCTCCCTGACTCCTCAAGTTTCTTTCCCGGCCACACCCCTTGTATCACTATTTCTCGTCCCACATTTCATGCAATTGCCATTGGTATGTACCCTTAAAGCGTATAAATTTTAACGAATGGTTTGGCGATATGTAACTTATCAACCTCAAAGAACATAATTTTGTGCTCAAAGTAAGGCTCAAAACTCGATTGAAGCGTTCGATGAAGATCAGAATGATGATTACTGATTATCATGGCTTCGGAAACCATTATCGATGCGCCTTTGAGTTTATTACGTATGGAATTGAGTTCTTAACGAAAGGGAAATTTTTATAAATGAAAGCGAACAGAAGAAGAAACTTCTGCCTTGTGGATTTTCAAGGATTTATGATTATTTTATATTTCATTCCTTTTATTTCATGTGTCCATTTTCATATGTTTAATCAGCTCTATTAGGTATTGGAAGGTTATGTGATATGCTATAAGTGTTCATCATAATGTGAAGTAGTTTTTTATATGTGACCTGAGCCATGTTATAGAGTGTCAACTAGTTTGCCAAAAATGAAGCTAAAATTACTTTAAGGGAGGTTCCTAAGTGTGGAGTGTTGTTTGTCGTGCAAATGTTTACAGTTAAGTGGAGAATGTTGTAATGTAGTAATGTGTCTGTTGTTTAGTGTGGAACATAACAATGGTCTCTCTTATGTAGATAGTCCATTGAAATGAAAGCTCTTGTAGCAAATCAAATAGTAACAGAAGCTAAGAGATTCCACGCTTTATATAGTAATCCTTTTCCCCAGACGTGGCTCCTTGAATCAGGTCTGCTCCAGCTAGGTATCGTGGGTCTGACTCGTCGAGGTGCTAGGAGTCGTCCCTCCTTTGAATGATTTAGAAGATCAGGGGGTGAGATTGGGCATGAGTTGGTGACGGAAAGAGAGGGGCACTCAAGAGTGCTCTAAAAGGAGGACTGGCATCTGATGTGGGGGTAGAGCCGGAGTGCCAATTTAGTTGGAGGGGTGCCGTTCGGACGAAAGAAATGGTACCGGCAGTACCGGGGGTGGGAAGGACAGGTAGATTGTGTTTCAATTGTGGGCGAGATTGAGGCTGTCTCTTCCAAATGAGGCCAACATTTGTCACCCCGCACCTTCCCCCCAACAGTTAGATGTGGCAAGTAAATCAGGTGACACTTGAACACTTTCCCCCCAACTGTGTCTCGTAATTGGGCTTGAAGAGAGAGGAAGATAGACATTTTTCGACAGTCCTCGTTGGGATTGATGCATTGCCTTTTTTAATGTTTACCGCTCGTCAAAGAATTTAGCTCGGTAGGCATCTTTACAGGAACGCTTCTTCACAGGAATGGATGTAGCATCTTCTCATTTCATTATTTTGTTATCTAAACTCGCATTCATTTGTAAAATGCCCCGCACTCAGTTTTCGTTCTCATACATTTATGATTACGCTGAGGAATTCAAATCCCAACCTGTAATGGATTTGTGGATGTCTTTGAGGGAAACGTGAAATTCCTTGAAGTCGATGTGTGTATTATTATTATGTAGCTACTTGTTTATTTTATATTATGCACCTGTGCATTTTACATTATGTACTGTAATGAATTAGGTTCTTCAATATTTTTTGGTGAATGCTAGTACCCCTCTATATGTTTTCTCTGTCGTCATTGAATCAAATGACAAAGCGTTTGAGATCCGATATTTTAATATTTATTCTGCCGTTCGCCCGACTGTCACCCGTCGTAGGGTCCTTTGTAGAAGCCCATTGCTTGAGCGCGTAGCCCCAGTCGTGAATGCTTACAGTTCAGAGTGAGAAGGTCGCATCTTAACTTGTCGCGAAGGGGCTATTCTCTAGAATTTCCTGGGATTCGGCATCATTTTCGCGTGATATCGTCCAAGGCCATCTAAATAGAATCAGAATCGATATTTCGTGTATGGGTGGGCTGCAGGCTGCCGGTTTCTACCGCGTTGGATAAAAATCTGATAAATAGTTTGCCGTTTGTGCAGTAAACACTCCACATTTTGGGATTTTCTGCCCCTGGTCTGTAGCTGTAGAGTTCCTTAGCCTTTTTTTTTTAGAAAACGGGGGAATATTGGACGGAAGGGAAAATGGAAACCACCTTGCGCACAGAGGGAGAGATTCTGACTCCTCTTCCGTATTCTCCAGCCTTTACTCCGCGTCTTACGGCGTCGTTCTTTGGTCCACCCCATTTACTTTCTTTTATCTCTCGATAAGCTGTCCATTTCTTTCGGTTATTCTCCTCTTACTCCCCAGCTTGACTGTAACATGCTCGTCGTCTGATTCGTATTTGATCCTCTCCTCCCCTTGCCCGCTATGGAGTTTGCTTCGTCCCCTTATCCATTTTCCCATTTTCATCCCTCCTCCGCCATATATCTCCACGATACCCGAGCCCATATCATTAGGGCCCTCTTTTCTTTCATGCGATGGCTTCTAAGCCGCGCCATTTTTGGGGCCTCGCACTATGTTTACTCCCCCTGAAATTTTCCTTTTTACCGGATTTATTTACATGTACATCTACACGATACCCTGCAAGCCACCGCGAAGGCATGTGGCAGGGGGTGAAGATCACCAAGCATGTACTATTGACATGCAAACAAGCAACTATAGGGTCTCATGCAACTACATTTTTAGTATCTATAGTATTTAAGGGATTAATACATGCATCATGCACTACAGACTACTCTAAAATATTTCCCCTACCTATCCCTTTGCGATGCTGCCTATTCTTTTCTCTTATAGTGCGGGGGAGAATGCCATTTTTAATCTATCAGTACGACAATCTATCTCTCTAATCTTATTTATCTGGTCGAATCTAGAAAAATACGCTGATGTTTTTAATATGTGCCTAACATCTTCAGTAAAGCTATCCGATTGAAATTTCTCTAATAGATTTAATCTGTACTTTAACCTACGCTCTGATAGTGATTCCCACCCTAATTCTTGTATTAATTCTGAAACACTACTCAACCTGTCGCAACACCTTTTAACGAACCTAGCTGCTCTACGCTACACGCTGTATAGTTCTCTGATCAAACCTAATTCATTCGGATCCCATACGCTGGCTGCATACTCAAGATGGGGCCTAACTAGTGAAAATTAACATCGCTCTTTTGTCATCTCATCACATTTCCCCAAGTACTCTTTTTATAAATCCTAGCTTTCTCTTCGCTCGGCCGCATATTTCCCGGATGTGTATTCCCCACGATAAATCTTTAGTTATTGTTGCACCTAAATACCTTATGGTTTCAACGCTTTCGATCTTCGTGCTACTAATTTTATAGAATCGTTCTATTAAATTTATTCCTCCACCAAAAACTGACAGCTACACACTTTTTAAGGTTAAGTTCTAACTGCCATTTGTCGCACCACTCTTGAATTGCATCTAAATCCTTGCTAAGCGATTTCCTGTCTTCTTCTTTTGATATACCCCTATACCCTACCGCATAGTCTGCAAAAATTCTAAGCTTGCTACTTACTACGGTGACCAAATCGTTTATGTATAAAAGAAATAGAAGCGGACCTACTACGCTATCCTGGGGAACTCCCGATGTGACTTTGGTTGTGTCCGACATGATACCATTTATGACAACCCTCTGCTCTCGCCCACTTAAGACTTTCTTTACCCAACATACATCATCTTTAGTTATACCAAAACTCTCTTCAAGATTAATTTATCATGAGGAACTTTATCGAATGCCTTTTTAAAATCTAAAAATATTGCATCAACTTCAGTACTGTTTTCGCCGTTGACTAAAATATCGCGTACGAATAAAGCTGATTGTGTCTCGCAAGATCTACCTTTCCGGAACTTATGTTTGCTGTTTATGAGCAATCCCTGACTATCCAAATGCCCCATGATCGAACTGACTACAGTGTTCTCAAATGCCTGACAAGAGATTGACGTGAGTGAAATGGGTCTGTAGTAACTAGGTTCTTCCCTATCACCGCTTTTAAAAACAGGTGTGACGTTAGCTACTTTCGAATCCTTGGGTACTTTGTAGTTCTTTGGTGTTTTATTGAATATTATTTCTGGATAAGGGGCTATTTCAGAAACTAATGTTTTATACACTCTGGAACGAATTTGATCGGGACCTGGTGATTTGTTTTTGCTAATATTTTTTAACTGCTGCTCAATTCCGTGACATGAAATTTTTATTTCGGACATTTGTCACTGAATGTGTTCGGCAGTGGTTTCACTGCGTTGTGTGACGATGAGTTGAATACGCTTTGGAAGAAGGTATTTAAAGAATTGTCTTTTTCTACACTGCTGGTGACTCTATTTCCTTTATCGTTTTTAAGTGTGTGCACTGTGGACCTATTTCACTGTGGACCTATTTCCCTGAAGCTCTCTCACATATGACCAAAACGCTTTAGGATTGCTATCTAAATATTCTCCTAACATCTGCTCTTGAAATGTGATAACGCTTGCCGACATGATTTCCTTGGTAATGCTCTCGATTTTTTATAGTTTTGAACTAACTCATTTTTTTCCTCTACCGATAGACCCTGTCCTTCATTTTTCATCTCAGCGTGGCATACCCTTCGTCGCTTTAGTGATTTCCTAACCTCCGCGTCATACCACCTATGCTCTGTATTATCAATTTACTTGGTATATATTTATTAACTGCTTTACGGGTGACCTCAAGAAATTCTCTCCACGAATCTTCTGTATCTAATCCTTTGCTTTGTTCGCTAAATACATTAAACCATTCCCTTAATTCCTCCTTCATGCCGTCGTAATTAGCCTTGCCAAATAAGTATACCGATCTCCTTGGTTGATAACGTCTTTCAATGCCTACAATAAATTTCACATGCACTATTTTATGATAACTAATTCCTGTGTATGTAACTGTATTTAGAACTATTTCAGGTATATTTGTTGCTAATAAGTCTAGAATGTTGTTTCCCCTGGTCGGTTCTATTACTAGCTGTTGTAAAGATTGTGACGTAAAGGTGTTTAACTGTGATTCGCAGAGTTCCTTATCCTTACCTCCTGTTATAAAACTACACGTATTCCAGTCTATCGAAGGGATATTGAAGTCTCCGCCTACTATTATTCCTCTATCATTGTTCCGAGAAAGTAATGTACCTATCTCTGACTCTAGTTCCATTATATAGAATTGACGTCTGCATCCGGTGGCCTGTAATGTTCACCTACATATATATATTTTTGCGTTACTACTTTTACTTTTAACGTAACACCAAATACTTTCTACATTTCGCTCAGAAATAAGTTCTCTTCTACTGACATACGGGTCCTTCACAGCTATGAATACTCCTTCTCCGTTTCTGCTTACTCTATCTTTTCTGTATACGGTAAAACAATTCGGGCATACTTCATAATCTGATATGTCCTGCGATAGCCAGCTTTCTGTGCCTACGATTATATCTGCATCAGTACTTTTTATGAGGTGGTGAAATTCTGCTACTTTATTTCTTAAACTACGACAATTCACTGCTATCACTGAAATTCTTTCTTCCAATCTGTTTCTCTCTTGGTGCCTTTATCCAACTAAAATTTTCCTCGATAATTTTTTAACGGACCCACTATTTGATCTACCTATCTATTACCTTTGATGGTTTAGCATGTTCGTCCTTTTTATGTGTTTTTCTCTGACCTTCTAAAACTATTCTGCATGTTCTGTCAATTTCTTTCAAAATTGCTCCCCCGGGGATTGACCTGCATTGTACGCTACCACCTGAGCTAAGCCCTACGTGTATGCTCCAGTATCTTACGCGCTACCCTAAACGATGCCTCGTCCGTGTAGTGGACACCCGAGTGACTCAGGGGCACCCGACACGAAGTTATTATTGCTCTAAATTCCTTGCTGTTAATTTCTACGTCCAGCCCCCTTGAAAATATCCGATATGACTTTGAAAGCTTCGTAATATCCCCATGTGGCTCATTTTTTGCTTTTTTAGCACGACTTTTTGCGCCCTTAGATCTTGTCATAAAAGCACCGTTGTGGTACCTGTGTATTTGACCGTTTGCCCTGAGTGTTTTCAGGAATGGAATTATGTTTCAGCTTTGGCTTGCATGAATTAAAATGGATGAATTCTGTAGTGCTCTGTAAATGTTATCGTGGAAACTAACCATTTTAGGTCAAAGAAAAGAACAACTTATCTTAAGGTGTAGAATACAACACTAAAGCTTAGTAAAAGTAATCTGTGCTCAGGGAAATTTCTCTATAGACTTTCCTTGTATCGAAGGAAATTTCTTTGACCACCAAAAAAATAGAACTAATTCTGTAATAGGTTTGACAACGCAGTTACTGTATAAAATAGCTGTGGAATATAATCCAGCAAAATTCTTAATTAGGATGTTAAGGGAATGAACACTGGAGACCACATTATTTTGGGTGAATGTTTGCCACGCCGGCTGTTTTTGATGAAACCTGTCATTTGCATACAATTTGGATGCTTGAGATTTATGTCCTTTGAAATATTATCCTGCAAAATTTTTGCCATGCTTCTCTCTCTTTCGTGTTGATGAATTCAAATAGATTTTTTTAATTATGATTCAGAATTCCTGTGATTAAATTGTGATTTATCTCATGTATAAATTATTTTTTAATAACAAGGATGGAATTAGATCATTGATGAGGGCTCGTCGATCTGTCAATGACATATTTCCAGCGTTTCTTTTTTGCGTGAGTATAAATATCGCAAAATAAAAATAAATCTTTCGACTCATTCAATACTGCCTGAGTTATTGTTTCTTATTGGCTTCAATTTTCGGCTTTTGTTTAACTACAGCTTTTTTACTCTGGCGTTATATTGGTTAACGTAATAGCTATACTTGACGATGATATTATCGTCATTACTAGTGATTAAGTCTATGACTGGTTACTGTCTGTGATATTTAATCCGTGTTATTCCCGTATCCTTCTTCCCATTCATTTCTCCCACTATGACCGTCTTCATGAGGTCTTCTCTTTATAAGCTGTATCCAAAACTCGGTTTTAAATTTCCATCAAATATCTTTTATTTTTCGTAAATTTCGGAAATTAACTTCAATTACCTTTCGCACTCGTGTACAAAGAGTTGTGAATATGTACCTCTCTCTTGTTAACTGCGTTCTGTCGTCTTAGTTTTGTATAGCCATTGGTTATTATATAAATGGAATTGCATGAGTGGTGGTGTTAAATGTCTTCCAGCAGGAAAAGTAAATCCAAAACCTGGAGAAATGATGCATGTTCCAATTTTCATTCTCAGAGGTGCCTGAAGCTTTCCGAGGTAAAAAAAAAATTACCGCTTTCCTTCCTTATTTTTCCTCTTCGTAAATTGAGGTTCCTTTTTCTTGTCAGAGGGCCTGGGAGCTCCTTGATTTCCTAGCTTTGCCGTGAAATGTAAGACATCAGTTTTCCCTCGTCACCCCTCCGGCCTGCCCCTTCAAATATCATCTCCAGAAGCGACAACGGATCTTCCAAGCGGTCGATCACTCCAGTTCCCCTGCGGATTCCTCCTCTCCCTACCTCTTTCCCCACATCTCTCGTTTATTTCATATTCCTTAGAAACCTCTGGAGCAGCCTTCCCCCCAAGCACTTCCACTCCCTTCAAATCCCTTACCATCACACACACACGCCCCGTGACTCCCTTCTCACCGTTGACTCAGCTGCTTACGCCCCTCCCTCTGCCCTCTTCTCCTACCCCTGAGAGTCCCCATTCGCTTTTCAAAGGGGAGGTTTTCATTAATGTGAAAGCTTCCTTACAAGCATGAGATATTCCCTCCCCTCCCGCCCATCCTCTTCTCTTTGCCTCTCTCTCCCCCTCCTCCCCCCTTCGTGCCATTCGCCGAATTCCTCAGTCGCTGCATTTCATTGGTCCATCACTCCGGCGTGCCTCTGTTTGACGTCTTGGGTCCGGCGATGCCAATTTGACGATAAGGAGGGCATACCCGCTTTCTTACCTCCCATCTTGTCTCTCTCCGTCTTCGCTCCTCATGCGCCCATACATCGTCTCCCTGAGCTCCTTGCATTCGCAGGCATCTTCTTCCGAGCTGCACGTCGTTCTCTCCCTCCCATCTGACATTTTTCCTTCTTTGCTTTCCCTCCCGATCCCAGCCCATCCTTATCCCACGAACATTTTGTCTTTCCTATTGCCCTTTTCGCTGCCTCTAACCTTCATCCATCCAATGGATCCGTTTCTCCTTTTGTCGATCCCATGAGACTTGGGGTTCCGGAAACCTCTCTCGATTTCTTGCTGTGTTTCTTTGAGAGGTCATTCTTCGAAAGGTCAAAAGACAGCCGTAACTCTCGTGATCTTCCCTTGGCACTTCTAGATTACTTCTGCACCTCTCGAATTGTTTAAAGAGGCTCTGCCCCAGTGGTACTTTTTATTTACTCTGTGCGGCTGGGACATTTGTGGAGATATACAGCCTTTCTCATTCAGCGAGTTTTTTATGGCTTCTTCGCGGTTCCAAATTGTTATCATCCCTGGCGATTCCTTTGGAGTATAAAAGATGAACGCTTTGCACGTTCCCTCGTGAGCTATTTTGGGGTTGTTGAGACTGAATCCATTTAGGAGCGCCTTAAAACTTTAAGATTGATATTTGTTCGCTTCTGCCAAACTTAGAGATGTTGCGTTGAAGTATCCTTGCACATATAAATCACATGAATGAACTCTCTTTATATTTCCTATAATTTCTTATTTCAAAAATATAATCTGCTGAGTATTACGGAAGTAATAATTGCTGTTTATCAGCCAGCACCCTGAGTTTATAATATCCTATTTTTGGTGTAAGCTATTTGTTTAAACAAGAAATATATTTATTCCATTCCATCTACATTAATGTGTTGTGGCTATATTTAACCATATTTAGTTTCCGTATTTCCTCTTCATGTTCATAGTTTCCAATTCCTCTGAACTTAATTAGCTGAATGAAGTAAAAAATTGTAAATGTCCTCTATATAGAATATATATCCTCAGTAACGTCATTTTTGTGACCTAAATAGAAAAGGTTTTTTGAATATTTTCTCTCATTTTACCAAACTATTAATTGATTTTTCCATCGGTGGCTTCGGCTAATATGAACTCGCATGATAAATCTGATGTTGCTGCCATAAGTAAGTTATATTCATGCGACTTAGGGCTTAATAAATGTGTTACGTTTTGTGTAATAATTTGTTCAGCGTTAAAGGAAGTAAATTATTTCCGTGGTAAAAATGTGTCAGAGTCGCGTATTTCTCCAGCTCCTGCAAGTTGCTTTATCTGTGTCTCCGTAGCGGCATTTTGTTTGCGCAGGAGTACAAAGGTTGTTGTAGGTGAGTTTCCGTTGGCTTTCTTATTCCCACAGCGAAGTCGGTCAGTCTGTCTCCGTCTACTTCCGCTCCTCTCGCAGTCGTCTCTTCTTATCATGTGTTATTCACTCGCTCTGTCAACCCAAACCGTCGTTTTCTTTCCAGCCTTGAATTATTTAGAGGCGGCCGATTCTTAGCATTTCCAGATTTCCTCAATTTGTCGTCGTTCAGCGCTTTGTATGCGAGCAGAGCTGTGTGTGCATTAAGTTGTGCTGAATTTAAAGGCCCTTTCCAACAGAAGCCAGCAACCTCTGCTTTTTAAAAGTCGCTCTCCGGCTCTGCATTTCGGATTCTGTTGGCATCATTATTTTTCCCCGCCTCTCTTGCCTTGAGACGGTTTTGTTCCGTCATCCATTCAGTTGTTCACTCCCAGAAGCGTTCTTGCTACCCTCGCTTAAATTTTTTATTTTCGCTTTGCTCTTTGTCTCTCGTTACGTTAGCAGTATTTGGCCTCTTCGGGGTGATCGCTGGAGCGTGGATTTTGCCTCTTATATGATATTTTATTATCCATTACGGGATATGTATTGCGTTTTCTTGCTGCAGGTTTTGGCTCGAAGAAAGAAGTGGACTCCGAAGTTCGTGCACTATTTCATTTGAGTGGGTTACAACCCAGCAGATTTTATCGATTTCGGAAGTAATGCGACTCTTTAATCCATTTTTCTCGTTTTCCGAATCCTCGGAAATGCTAAAGAATTTCTCATCCAAACTTTGCGGAAGTATGTTCGGCACGGCCCGTCCGTATATATACCACTCCAATATCCTCCTCCTTTCAGCCTTTGCCGACGCCTACCCCCCATTGCCGAATCGAAATCATTCCTCTTGCTGTGTCATTCCTTTTTCCCTCTTTTCATCCGACTCTTTGGCCCCTCTCAAATATCTCTTCTCCGGGCCCTCCGGAGCGCCAGACGATCCCTTCACTTTTATGCCATGCCTGGTGCTCTCCCATCTCGAATTCCGTTTTCATGGTCCTTATTCGCCCCACTCCTTGTATTTCCCCCTCAAGCCCATTCTTATCCTAATGTTTGACATTTTTCTAGCAATGCTTATTTTTGGTGAGCATGTTATTGAAACGTTTTTCGGGAAACTCTTCGCACGCTGGTTTTTCCTTTTTTTCCCATAGCAAATCAATTATCTTCCCTGGGTTGGAGTGACACATAGCGGTCCAGTGTAGGCGATTTTTATTTACGATAGTGCTGTGATTTTCCTTACCTTTGGCTGTCCACTTACTCTCACATGCTCTTATGATTGAGGATTTCCCGTTTTTCGCCTCGAAGCGTCGTATCAATGAAATATCGTCGTGAGTGGTTCATCAAAACTAAAATGTGACCAGCAGAGACGCACTCGAGCTCGCTTTGTACACCTTTTCTGTTATAGTGGTAGATGGTGAATTCTTATTTTATTCATGGCAGATACGAGGTATTATAGATATTGCTGCTGTGATAAGTGAAGTTTTTCTTGTTCACATATCAATACCGTTGGCGTTCTGGTGGTAGCCTGCGAAAAGCATAACGAAGGTTTGTGGGGTCTATTTAAGTCCCGGTAGATGTTTTTGGAAATTGCCTCGTAAAGTCACTGTGGGAAGATGTTCTAGGTGCTAGCTTAGTCGAATGGTATTTGGCGGATGGGAAAGAACTGGCCCTCGGCCTCAAATAGAGAATTTCGTACGCTCTTGGCACAGAGCTGAGCTCAATGGTCCTTGTGCATAATACCGCATGTGAATATCTCATTTCTGCTGAAGTTTTTCTTACGATACAGTTTTTGAACTGTATCCTTTACGAATGTCAACACTTTCAAATCTCGTGGTATCGTTCTTATTTCTGTAGTGCAACGAGTGACACACACGAGGAAAATGTAATAATAATAACTTTGCGTATAGCATCCTCTTGTCTTTCAAAAATATTACTGCGAACGCAAAAAATGTGATAGCTTGAGTTAGCCTTGAAGGTTTTTCCTGAGGCAAGCGTCTTTCATCTGAGTAAGCAATGCGTTCGTGCAAACAGATACCTGCTTCATTCTTTATGAACCTGGGTAAATACCCAGGTTCATAAAGAATGAGTGAATAAAGACCTCCATACTTAGATTACCAAAAATTCCATTAGTTCGTATCTGTAGTTTTTAGAAACATAATCCCTGCATTTTGCTAAGAAATAGCCAGAATTTAACATGCATGGAAACTTAGGGAGGGGAACCCGAACGTCGGAGAAAACCTGAATTTCATTTTTCTGAAATCCTATGCACGAGTTCAATAACCAAATACTAATGTGATCAACTCAATTTAATTAGGTTTTCGTTATATTCTTCGAAACAAATAAAAATTTATTCAAGTTTTTGGAAGGGATAATTGAAGGAGAAGAGTTAGTAAATGCATTGAAAATAGCATATAAAATATCGTAGTTGTCATATTTATTGTACGAAAAATTAAACTTGCTCAAACCCGCAGCTTATATTTATTTCTATCGAGGCATTTTTTTACCCGTACGTTGCCACATTTCAGATAAATTCCCTCATCTGGAAGCCCTATTTGTCTTGGTTAATGAAGAAATTTCAAGTTTTTTTTTCTCTCCTTTAAGTCCAAAAAAGGATTTCATATCATTCAATGAATGAGCGTCTTGGCCTCCGTTTTTGTCTTCTTCCTCTCAAGTTTGAGTTAGAATTCAGCAGAGTATGTTTGTATCCTTACTTAAAGCGTATTGCAGTCGTGTAAAGGTTTTGCACGGTGGTAGCGGCACGTTTCCAGCGAAGACTTTTAAAGGTATCCCTGATGAAATCGTTCAAGTGTTTGACTGTGGTCGTACGGTCGTACCTCTTCGTGAGCCGCGAATTTAGTTAGAAGCCATAATGGCTTCAATATCCGATTACAAGTCAATCAAACAATGATCGATGCAGGCCCCTTGCGTCCCTAACTAGACTCTAATCTGATCAAAGCAACAGTGTCGGTTTCGATGAACGCTAATAGTCCCAAAGAACTTCGTTTCCTCTACTGCGTCTTTCACTGGCGAGGTTACCGCCACTTTCTACAGATATCTCTAAATTTAAGTCCAAAAAACGGATGAAAACATCAATTATCTGGAAGCGTGATTTAGACTGGTTTAATACATGTTTTTACAGGTTGCGGATTGTGTTTCTTCTTTGTTTGGGTTTATAAATTCCTCTTTTTACTCGTCAAAGTGAGTCTTATACATTTAACCGCCTTGACTTCGACAAATTATATACATCTTCATGCCTTGTCTATCATTTCTCAGTGATCAAAGTGAAAACAACTGTTACATGTATCTCGTTCACGTCCTCTCGACAGTTAATGACATGGCGTCATGGAAGGGCTGACTATAGCAATTCTCTTGTTTTAGGCACCTTAAACGATTTTTTCCATCACCGCTATCGGTAATTTGAGTCGTTTTTAGCAAAAATTGTCGGCGTTTTTAATTAATGAAATCCTGTCGTACGTGCGTAAACGTAGTAAAGCCTTGCTTTGTCGGGTCGCGCTGGCTATGCAGATAATTTTTCGAATTCGTTGAGTTCCGCTTCATGACGGGAAATTGGGGAGACTAAAATGATTTTGTGAAATGGGATTCAAAAAATGTCATCCTTTGTAATGCTTTGACTGAGTTTTATCCTGGTGTAGTAGGTATAGTTGGAATTTATGCAATATTTTTATTTATTACAAACATAAAACGCCTTATTTATTTATTATGCCATGAATTTAATTTAAATAAATGTCTCTTATTTTTCTTCTTTTTCGTTAATCCTCCTTCATACCTGGAGTCGTGTTTTTCTTCGTAAACTTTTGAAGGTTTTCCTTTTCATGTATAGATAGAATAGATCTCATTGAGCGAATTTCTCCTCGACCATTTGTGATAACGGGTTTTTTTTCGTTCATGTGTGTTTATTGATGTCCTCTTATTGAAATTGTGTTTTACCTAATCCATAAACTGTGAAAATATTATCATAGTTGTTCTTTCATTCCAGCTAGATATATAATGGAATGACTTGGTGTCCATCTTTTAAAATGATTTTGCGTTTGTGAGCGATTTCGGTAATTCTTCAAAGTTTGCAGAGTACCTACCTAGCGCGGTATAGTTTGTTTATATCAAGCTCCTGAACGTGCTTCCGAAATTGTTTTGAACAATGGGAGTGCCTTTATTCTTGTTGGAAAACAAGTGCTTTTGACATAAACTCTTCCACATTTGTACTTGTGACGCTGAGATTTTATTTGAAGTCCTTTAACCTAAAGCATTTTTAGCGTTCATTCTCATGAATGCTACAGTGCTGATAAATTACCGTATTTTTCTTGTCAGAAACTTGTTGATGAAAGTATCGCGTATAACGCTTGCTTATGAACGATTATAATTGGGCTTATTAGTTATGGCTTACCATCTTTTTCGAAAATCCACATTTGCCCATATTTATAATTTTAATGGCCGTTATTTCTCAACCTGGGTGTACAACATGGATAAATGAGGGTAATTGAATTGATTTCAACCTTAGGCGTAGGAGGGGCCGCTAGTGAACTGTGTGCACAGAGTGATACGCTTCTCAAATAGCGACTCCTAGAACCGGCACTCTTCAAAATCATGCCGCCAGATATGCTGGAAATTATCTTGTTTTCATTATTCATGAGCAAACACTTCCGTGCCGAAGGTTCTGGGCAAACTCGAGCTACCCTTGAGCTATGTAGTAAGTTTTTAAGCAACATTTTGTCTCTATCCTAATCTTTCCTGCTAAACAGATGCGTCTGTTCGGCCTATTTCTTATATATTAATGTAATCATAGAATTTTCTGTCTTTATTTATGGTAAAACAGAAATTGTTCAGTTCCAATTTGTTTTTTTTACCAATTTATTTCAGTGTCTTAGCATCATTGTCTAGGACGCTTAGACGTTGAAATGGATTGGTACTATACTCCTTAAAGTGAAAATGTACTGAGTTTTTTCATTTTTACTACGTTTATATTGATAGGTAAAGTCTAAAACGGAGTAATTACAGCTCTGCCACCAATTTTATCGGGGTCATTTAGTATTCAGAGCCTAAAATACTAGGTACAATATTTTTACGGCATGTAAAGTGAGACCTTAACGGTGATTATCATGAAGAAGGGTTTGTTATTTCCACAAAATATCTCTATTTATTTCCATGCTTTCTTTGAATACCATTTAAATAGTTTTAATCTGATTGCAAGAAGTTTAGTTGTAACTAATGTATTTGTGATGTGTTAATAAACCCAGAATATTAAATCATTGCTTCAATTAATTCCCTTTTCTTTTTATTTCAGGTAAATACCTATAACCATTTTCAATGGCTATAGGCCGCACAGCTTCTCGGAGAGGGATGTGAATGGAAGAGTACTCATTACAATGCTAAGTAATGACTGGTGTATTTTTCTTATTGATATTTTTAGAACTTTGCGTTGTATATTTGCCTAAAATATTTAGTCTGGATTTTGAATACGGATCTCGCTTTACGGCCACTGGTTTATTTCCTTATATATTCGCGCATGTTTGTGTCGATTTTCCGAAAATCCTGATTGTAAGCTTGAAGGTAGGTAGGTAGGTTTAGATTTATAGGGTTCGTGGACAACTATGGTCATTTTCCACCACGCACAACCTAATTTATATCAATATAAGCTTGAAACATAAGCCTAACATTGGTCTAGTAGTTTCCTAAAAGAATCCAGGCTTCCTCTGAAACATTTAGTTTTGCAATGCTTTGTGTGGATAACAAAAGTAATGCATTGCCTATGCTTCTTTACCGATTCCCTATTGTATTAACTGTAGTTGGTATCTTTGACAAATTACCATTAGAATCTAAGCATTGGAAGAAAGGGTGATAATATTTTCGCTGTTGGGCTCAAGTGCATGTGATCAAATTTGACTCTAATACTAGGCAGTTTGAAATTAAAATGCCAATCGTACATAGTAGTCGGAGGGAATGGTAAAGCACCCTCTTAAGGAAGCTCAACCTTTTATTTGTGCGTGAATATTTCTGTTCAGCAGCGGAATACTTCTCGATTATGATTTCACCTTGTCCAAGCAAATACGATCCTGTCGTTTGCGACGCTGATTAAACTTCATCTTTTATGAACTTGGTGAGAATGGAGCGAGATGGGAACAGTTCATCGACCTGTTCTCTCTGTCTCATTCAAGTTAAAAATCGTGGAAATTTAAAAAAGTGCTGCCTATCTGCGCCTGCAATGTAAAATAAACTTTTCAACTAACTGGAAAATTTTGGATTTTAAGCGAGAACTCTCGTACGATGTACTTATCCGTATTGTTTCAACATGCTTGACTTGGGGTTTATCAACAAGACAACCTACCTCCAGCATATGCAGTATCGAGCAGATAATTCAAAATCCACGTGTACTCTCTTTGGGAAATTTATGAATAAAATAATGATTAGCTTATGTATGAATTCAAAGGTTTTGCAATTATATTGAATCACAGCATTGCTTTTGCAACTACAGAATTTTCACATTTCGTGAACATAATTTCACTGAGCCTTAATCATGTATGCATTGATTGCTGATATGTTGAATTTTATAGATACCATGGCTATCAATCCGTACACTCCTTGTTTATATCTTGGTTTAACTATTTTAGATTATCGGCTATTGACCGCGATTTTAGATTGACGGCGATTAAATTTACATTGAAGGTGTGCCAAATTTGCTCATAATGCCTTTTTTGTTCCGCTCCTATATTTTTCAACGATATAATGTCTATCTTACACGATCCTCTGTTGCCCCAAAAATACCACCTCACTGCACCAAATGTTTTATTTATTTGCTCATTATGATAGACGATTGTAGGTAGTTATATTTAAGCACTTGTAAAAGCAATGGCTTCTGTAGTTGATTGAGTTCATTCACTTCCTCTGCTATTGTTCTCGAAGAGAAATTTTTATGTAATTATATTGCGATCTGGAATTAATTTGTTATCTATAAATTAACTCACCGATCTCTCTATGGATATGCTAAAATTGGCTCCGGCAGTACGGGATTGATCATGTACTCTTTAGCAAATGTTTTAATTAATAAAATCTTTTCGGTCAGTTTTATAATCTCCTAGTTAATCATTGTTTCCATTAATAGTTCCTTTTATTTTTACAGTGTCTTATTTATACTTAAACTGTCTTATTTATACTTGTAGTGTCTTATTTATACTGATAGTGTCGTATTTATACTTATAGTGTCTTATTTATACTTATAATGTCTTCATCATATGTGTACGGTAATCTTCGTCCTAAGCTTCGTTGACTAGGCCCACCAAAGCGAGTGGTCTTACGCGAATAAACTTATACGCTCTACAGTAGTTATATGTTCGATCGAATTGCTATTTTAATTGAAAGTTAAACGCTACAGGTTGTTTTGTAAAGATTCTGTGCTCATGTGAAATAGGAGGGAATATTATCCTCTTTTGAGGTATTACAGTTTGGCACATATTTTGTCGATCTTTTACGTCTTGTTCTTCGTGAAAAATACTTTAGTTGTAAAACTGTTTTGTTAATTTCAAATTATTAAACTATAATTTTGATTTTTCTCGCAATGCGGTATAATCTTTAGCTGATTTTTAATCAATATGAAAATTTATGGAGTACTCTTTCGTTGAAGGGGAAACGAATAAATCGAAGAGATAAGAGAAGACAGACAAGGATAGAATGAATCATATGATAATGCAAATATTTTCATCACAGCTTCTGTGGAAGAATTTATTGCATGACAAAGATTATAATCGGTTCTGGAAAATGAATTATGGGGATTGTGTTGCGTTTCCTCTGGCTACTCAATTCCACGATATTGTAATTTTAATCTGAATATTTTATGTAATTTTATCCGAATTCCACGAAAGTCCGTGGAAATCCTATCGCTTTTAGCTTTAGTATTTGAGTTATCGCAAAGCTTCGCAGTCTCATTAAGTATTTATGTAAAAAAAGCAATAGGGGCGATGCGTCTGTATTTGTTTTGGAGTGTCGAAATGTAAATTTCTCAGACACTGATGAAGTCGTTAATTAATATGGCTCCAGGACTTGCTTAAATTTAAGCCTGTGTAGCGCATATCTAACAATGTGTACATTCTACCGAGAGATTGTGTATTTGATCAGTGTTCCGTGACAAGGGGGAGCCTGGGCATTTTATGTGGGCAGAAAGATACTGAATTAGAGATATTAAATATGCATAACCTCGTCATTGGGCATATGTGATACATTTATCATAACCGTAAGCTTCAGATAAGGAGATTTCTGCGGTCATAAAGCTTCTTTTATTCTCTTCGTTAAGGCCACTGGAACTTAATTTTAATATAAACTTAATGAAATGCGTTATCTCTGATGGATATGTACAGAGCTCCCTCTTCGAACTTAACGTGGGTGCCTACTGCCTATTATACAAATCTGGCTCTGTGTTTATCGTTCCGTAATTTTTCCCTAATGCCGTGCGAATGGAGGAATGGCCTGAGGAATTCGCGGAAAATGACTGAAGGATATTTGATTCTGGATCCGCGTAGATTTTTTCTGAGCGATTTTCCACATACTCAAAAACCCATGTTGCGCCAACATTACAGCTTTGCTTGACCATGGATTACGAATGTAATCAAGTGAGAAGTCACCCTTGAAGCTTGTAATTATCAGTTGCACATAATCTCCTTGTTAGGACAAAATGGTACTTTATCTGCTCCTTTTTGTCTAGGTACCTGTAATTTATATGGAATTTACGTTTACCTTAGATGTATCTTGGTTCCGCTAGCTAGGGAATTGAATTGTGGCAAAATGTTTGTTGTGTTACAGCTTGATTCATACTAAGTTACGCAGGGCTATGTAGAAATTATCGTGCATTGTATCAAGTAGGGGTAATTTGTAATGATTTCCCGGTCCAAGTTATGTCATATTATTTACCTTCATTTCTACAACAATGATAGTTTCTGCTTTTTATCCCTACTTATCCATACGATCTCACTTTCTTATCATGTCTGGCAGGACATATGGCTGATTACGTTATTGATATGCCTATGATATATTGGTATATTCAATCGCCTTGCTGTGAAAATTCATCACTTTTCACAAAAGACCTTGTACATCTCGTAGCCCGGAAATTTTAGGGACAATTATCCCTAATGTTACCGCTCGCGTGAATGCGTCCATGGGGAGGTCGGGCATATCTTTACATGTCGTGTGAGTTACCAGAGGGGAAAAGTAGTAACGCATCGGCTGTTCGAATCGTTTTTCTCGTGTATTACCAGATGGTTACGTATTAGGCTATCGTTCAGTGTTCTCCTATCGGAAAATGAGGGTAGACGCCTGATCGGTTCTCGTTTTGGAACGTGGAAATGTTCTCTTATTGTTTGTACTCGGCGATTATCGGGCACTCCGCATGAGAATTCCGACGACGTGCTTCGGAACATTCGCTTGGCAACCCTGTTAAGGATGCGGTCCCTCGGCGTGGCACGTTCCTCCTTCCTAAACGTTTTCTTCCCTCCCCCCGGGCCTCGTATCCAAAAACCTCCCCGTCACCCTATCCCTTCCTATGCCGCGCTTTAAGGGGACCCTCTTATATCCTTCCCCTGGAGTGCGCGCACTTCCCTCCAAACACACGCATCAGCCGTTGCTCCGTTCAATGTGTTTATTGCCTCAAAGCACGCGACGCCCCTTAATGGATTGAGCAGCAGAGGTTACTCTCTTCCCCCTCCCCGCCCCCTCTCCCTCCCCTTTCCCGGTATCCTTCCACCCCCTCCTACCCCCACCGAATCACCTTTCCGCGCCTCCCTCTTAACTCTTCCGCCCCGATCTCCCTCATTTTCCCTCTCCTTTCAACCATCCCCTCTCCCCAATCCCTCATAACCCTCCTCTTCCCTCTCGCTGCCCCGTACCCTGGTCCTTTGAACCTCTTTCCCCCATAACCTCTCGTCTCCCCCCTGCCCTCCTCACAATGCCCCACTCCCCACCGCACCTCTCTCCCACCACCGCCGCTTCCAGCGTGAACCCTTCCTGCTGTGTTTTCCCCCCGAAAAACCTGACCCTTCAACCCCCTCCTGTCCCCCTTTTTTCTTTACAGTCCTGCCATCCAGAACCCCCTTCCCTTTAATTATTCCCCCTCCGCTTCTCCCTTCTTAATCACTGGCTTCCTAAGGTGCTACTTCGTGGATTAAAATGTTCATTGAATACGCCCCCTTGCTAGTATCGTGCGTAGCGTGGGTAAAAATATATTTTTTATTACTGGTCGCTGTTGGTGTAGCTATTTTTCTCCTCTCCGGCGGATTCGCGTGAGTTTAAAGGTATAATTATGCACTTAGAATTTCTGAACTGAATGGTTACTATTTTTGGATGAATACTCAATTTTCGGGATATTTTTTGTGAAATTCGAATCCCTCGTCTACATGGACCCATCATCAAACCCTCCAAGAAAATTTCTAAATTGGAAGGAAATACGGTGTTAATTGATTTATAAAATCAAAAATATCTTAAATATTGTTTTTATATGTTAAATGATCCAGGGAAGCTGAGATCATTTCTTAAACACTCCTTTACTTAAAAACCAAAGTTCCGATGCAGCACGGGTCCCCTTCTGAGATCGCTTTCAATTTTTTGTTTTCAGCCCCCTACACTGGGTATGGTACGCGCATTTCTTTCAATATGCATTTATTAATTCATTTTTCCTGATAGCTGCATCACTTAATTATATATCTTTGAAATCATCTCATTAATCTCCAAAGCCCAATCTCTACGGACGACGATGGTCTTAATTAGGTCGCACTTCCTCACGATGACTTGCATAATTCCTCTTGCTCGCATTTTGCCATAGGGTTATTGATTGACTGTTTGATGCTTTGCGTATGCCTCTCAGTAATAACCAACGATGTTTTTTGTTACTAGCCCTTGGTGGCTGAAGTGTTTACGTCATCTCAGGCCCTTACGTCGTTCCAGAATACGTGGCAGCATCACTTTATTTCGTCATAGTTTTCATGCATTATTCTCTGTTACAATCTTCAAAGATTGCATCCCGCCTCCGTCTCCAGTTCGTCCCTAGCTTTAATACACCTTGGCTTCCACCGCCGTCGCGTTTTATCAATTCTCTTTCTCGACATCTTTCCCCTCGCTCACGTCCCGAGCGCAGGTCATTTAAGCCGTAAGATTCATCAATTCTCTTTCTAGTGTCCGCTCTAATGGATTCCTCATTCCATATTCCGTCCATTAAGCATATTTCCCTCCATGTCGTAGGAGATTTACAAGGCTTTAGCCGTGAATTTCCTCAGAATTCGTTCTGCAAAATCTATACGTAACTGAGATAAATTTGTATTTAACCTTCTCATACTGGGTTAAGTGAGTCCCAACAATTTCAAACTCTTCGTATCATTTTCATCTTGCTCTTGGTCCTTGCTGATTGAAAGTTACATTCATATTTAGGCAATTCCTTACCTTACCTTTTATATCGAAAGCGATATTTAAGTACGTTTGGAAAAGAATAGTCATTTTGGTGACTAATTTATAAATCTTTGATAGCCTTATTTCAGAATGCTTTGTTTCTTTTATTGATAACGGTAATTGCTTTAAATTATTCTTAATATTATCGTGATTGTTTTTCCCTATCGTGAGGGTACTTTATGCATGCATATTCTTTTATTAAATAATAGCGTATATTAATAGGACCGATATTTCTTTTGGACCTGAAATACTCGGTCGGTATATCCCGACTACATGTATGCACCAGCAATACGTGACTCGTGTAAACTTAATGAAGAGGCCAGCCGACAGGAGAATTGGGGCGTTTACTCGGAACCGAAATCGCAATTTTGTACGCGAAATCGTTAGATGGAAAAGGAAAATGAATTTTAGTCAAAAAATAAATCTTCTAACCACAACCATTCACTCATAAAACAAAAATTTAAATAAGCAAAAGGTGACGCCCACCGAAAATGCTGCTGTGATAACATTGACGTCATTTTCCTCCCGTCCTTGACTGGGAGGAGGGGAAGGGAGGGGAGGGGAAGGGAGTGGAGGGGGATTCTCGGAAGGTCTGCTCGCACAGATGCTGTCGTAATCGCTCCCATTGGAGCTGTGTCCCCCCCATTGCGATAAGGCAAAGTAGCTTCGCGGGCTCAATTGTGATTGGACGAAGTCAATATACTTCAGAGGTTGCACCACGTCCACTTTTCTGAAAGGGTTAAAAACATCAGTTTTCGCCTCTTATAACTCGGGAAATAATTGACGGATCAAAAAACGGAAAAATACGGGTCTTTTTATTTTACAAACTCTATCAGATTCGGAAATAAAAAAAATATGGTAAACGACCCCATTGAGGGGTGAGTTGAGTTAACCAATCATAGGATTGTTGACTCCTGAAGATGTGTTGAGTACAAGAGTTCCATCTTTTGCATCGGGGAAGATATAAGTGGAAATCGTTTGATTAAGTAAATAGAAGTCATAAGGTTTTAATCCTTCCCAAGTAGTATTTAAATTGAGGAAATTTATGAGGGTTAAATTTTTGACATTTTCAAAATTCGTCCACTTTCTTTAAAACGTTACATTTATAAATGTTTTTAGCCTTATCTTGAACGTTTGTTTTTCCGATAGCGAATGTATGCTAATACACTGATTTAATCGTGTACTTACAGGCGGCTCAATCTTGTACAGCGAAGGAATCCTCAAAGAACTTTGATGGACGAGTATAAAAAATCCACTTGGAAAGTTGTAACATGTTTGTTCTGTATCTTATTTCTGCGTTAGGTATGTTTTCTCGTTTGTCTACCGACCATTTTGCGTACCCATGCTACTCTTCGGTTAACAATTTAAGCCGATGCCAACCCTGAATTGCTGGGCGCTGGAAATGTAATGCAATGCATGCGTCACCACATGCGGGCACTGTGGAAATGCATTTTGCCATAACTGTGTCCTCGCCACTGCACCGGCGTTATTATTACGACTCAGGTCATTTAGCCTCGTGAGGCCGAAGTTTACCGGACGGATGCAATTTCGCACATGCGTCGTCATACTCTCCCAGTATCGGATGAAATACAATTACGACGTGGCGAGGGACGAATGAAGCGGGAATACCTCGTGTCTGGTCGGTGGGACGTGAGGGATGAGTTGTGTGGGTTCGAAGCTGGGGTTTTACGTGAGCTCACGTATTTAGGGTAAGGCGGTCAGTTTCCCCATCTGCCACTATTTTTCTCTCCCAGACGAGAGGGATTTAGGGGGCGGGGGGAGACGGTGACTCCTCTACAAAAGAAAACAATCGGCGGAGGCTTGTCAGAAAGTACCCTCCGCCCCCGAATCCTAGACGTCTCGAGTGCCTTCTCCGCTGGTGCGCCTCGCTGCACCCGAAGGAAACGAACGTCGATGAGAGCCTTTCGCACGCATGGAAGGTATAAATTTATCAGGGGACGGAAGGGGATTTCAACAGCCTATTTACCCGCTTTAGTTTGGCCCCCGTTCGTCTTCGATTACTCAGGGTTAGTCGCGCTCGTTGGAGAATTAAGAGAGGGAGTGACTCTTCTTTGCGCGAGACGTTAGAAAAACACTTAAAATTCCACCACCCCTGAGCGCGAACGGAGAGAACGTGCGATGGGTCGAGTTCCGCCTCTAGATTAGTAAATGGAATTCCACGGCGCTAATGGATAAGAAACCCTCCGCCATGAAATATTGACGACTCGAAATACCTGGGAGTACATTTTCCGGATTCCGTAGTTCACGGCATTTTTAATTACGCTCCTGGATACGGATTTGAGGCTTCAACCGTATTACTATAGTCACCATGATCGCAGATTTTCAACCAATATCTTTGAAATCCAACTCTTGAACAATCCATGCCCAACTCCTTATAATTAAGCCATACATAGCCTTTCGTTGCTCTCAGATCCCCATATGTTACTTAGTTGACTCAAGCTTTCCCTTATGTCATTCAATTCTCTTTTTCTTCTCCCTTCGCAGTCCTGCTTTTCTCTGCTCTGTCAGTGAATATAAAGTACCTGCGTCCCAGTGTTTCTCCTATCCACCTTTTCTACCTCATTTGAATTGCCCCACCAATATCCTTTCCTGCCCATCCGTATTTAGTGCCTCTTTATCACGACTGTCAACACAGTTATTGGGATCGAATTGGCGTTATAGCTCGAGAACTGGCATCCTACCCCGAGAGTCCAGGTTTGAGTTCGGGCAAGGTCATATAGATGTTTTATTGGAATACTGGTCGCTAATGGAGAGGCGTGTGGAAAGCAATTCTAGTTTAGTGCTCTGTCCGTCGGATTGGGCTGTAGATCGTAGACCCCTTGGCACCTTTCGTCAAGGACAGTTATGCCGAAGCTCCACCTTTTTGCTCTTCACCTCTCCTACTCTCCCTGAAAAATTCCTATCCCACCCAATTAGCCATCTATCCTAATGTGCTAAACACGTTCGTTGACGATCGTCTCCTCCGAATAGGAACCTAATTCAACGGAGTTAACATTCCCTTGCCAATCCTCGACGTAACGAACCTTTTTTAAGTTTCCATTCTACGCTTATCCTTTTCTTCAAATACCGAGGTTTTAAATATGAATGACACTTCCCTCCTTATTTACCTTTCAAAAAATGTTTCCCTCGCCTATGGTGTATTTAGTTATTCCCTTGCGTGGGATCCTCGCCTTGCCCCGCCACTCAGGAACGCGTCAGTGCAGCGGGACGGGTCCTCTTGAGGTCTGCCAGGCGTCGCGCTGCGCGAACGTTCCCAAGTCCCCGCGGCGAAACCACTGAACCGTCAACCACTGCTCCCTCCCCTCTCCCACACCTGCCGTCTTCAAGACTGCCGTTTGCGTCGTCGTCGCCTTCCCCCTTTCGCTGTTCATTTAGCGACAGCAGTCGCGGATGCGGTGGCTGCTTCGGTTTTATTTCGTCTACTTCTCCTCCGCGTCTTCCCTCCGGGCCCCCAGGAAACTCTCGACCTCCCTCAGGCACTTGACACTCCCGCCCTCCCCAACTTCCGCCATCTCTCTCTCTCGAAGGTGCTGTTCCCCCTCCTTACCTCGCTACGCATCGAATCGGTGGAGTCTGAGAGAGAAAGGAGCTGTGGTAACAGGGCCAGTATGACGGAATTCCTCCCAGGATGAAGAGAAGCATTAAACGCCTTCGAATCTGGCCAGATAATCCTGTCGCTTTAGCGAGGGTAACTCTAGTGTGTAAATGTTAGCTGTTAGATATGTGCAAATTTTACCTATCTTAAAGGCTTATGCTGAAGTATCGCCGTCTCTGAATGATGCTTTTCCCATGATAGCGATCGCTTTCCTTCCTTTCACGTGAATCCCTCAACCGTCTCCGTTTTCCTGAAAGGGTCTAGCTATTACACATAATTGTTCCCTTCGAAATTAATATTCGAGCAGCACTCGCATTAATGTCATTAGCTTATACAATCCACCTGCTTTTCAATTAGTCCTTATTCAAAGAAAACAGTTTGAACAAGTAATTAAATTTACAAGCCCCGAAATGCATTCGCTGACATTTATTGCCTTTGAATTAAAATCAATAACTGTTCGCACATTGAAAAGAACGAGATCTCGCGGAAAGGGGATATTTATCGAAGAGTAACTCATAACGGAAAGTGTTCGTAGCGTTTTTAAAAGTCGGTTAAGCATTGTTAAGTGCTATCCGTATATAATTACACTATTTATTCCTCGGGCACTATTGTCAGGTATGAAGCCTTCATTACTAGTCTAGATGTCAATGTGATGGGCGGGAGATGAATCACCATGTATCGTTCTCCTAGAAATCTAGGTGAGGGTAATGACTGTTAGCCGAGTGCTGATCCTCTGAGGCGCATTCGATCTTCCTTCGCCTATTTTTATTTATCATGTGGTTTGGTTGGACTCAGCTTCAATTAAATTAAAAAGCGTGAACTCTTCGTTATTGACGGCGTAAATTATTTACCTCAATGGCGTCCTGCAGCTGTTCCTTTCGCTCTCGTTTTCACCTGCGTATCTTTCTTGTTCCCCTTTCCTTTGCTGTCCATCAATTCTCCTCAAGCCCCCGTTGTTCTTTCTCATCCATTTGCTTGCCCCGCCCCTCCCACCGTCGTTCCTGCCCTGCACTCCACCTCTTCTAATCCCTGCTTGTTCTCTCATAAAAGCGCGGATCCACGCTACTCGTTTTGGTGTCGGCTTAATCATTGTTATTTGTACGCTTTATGGGCTTGCGGTTATCATTATGTTGTTATTTCCCCCTAATATTCAAGAGGGACTAATCCTCCACCCCTCAACCCTCGTCTCCCCTCATGTATTTGCCCATGTATCATCGAACCCCGAGCCTATGCCCGCGCACATTTTTCCTTATTTTTCTCTCCGTACCATTGCTTCCCGTCAACCCTCTCACCTCCGGTTTACTTCACTCTTTCCCTTCCCGAACCCCCGTCCGTATTTTGCCGCATTTTGCCAGCTCCGTGCCCCATTTATCCCCGCCCCTTGCCTCCGCCCTCCCTCTTGAATCTTTCCGTACCCATTTGGCTCATTTTTTCCACCAAGCTCTCTTTCCCTCCGCTGCGTCCCATTTGGTTTCCCACCCTGATCTTCCACTTTTTTTGCCTCTCCCGCCTGTCTCCATTCGTCTCTTCCAGTCTCTTCGTGTCCTCCTCCTCAGCGCCCTATCCCTTTCTCTCATCCCCCCGTCGATTCTCTCTCTCTCTCCCTTGTGTTCCCGCTTCTCCCTCTCTCTGTCCCTCGTGGCTCCTTTCTTTCCCGCCCGCATTCATCCTATTTCGCCCTTCCACTTTTGCTCCATTTGCCCCGTGTCGACGCCATGCCATTTTTTTTCGGGCCTCCTTTCGTTTTTCCGTTCCAATGTCCACCTCTACAACTTCCCCTCGGCCGCCCCGTGTTAGCCACCGTACTTAAACCACCCTGACTTGTCCCTTCACCACAGCCATTGGCTTTCTTCCCCCTATCCGCCAGCCACATTTCCTTCCTCTGTCTCCCTCTCTCCTCCCTTTTACTTCACCCCACTCTCTCTTCCCTCCGGTACAAGCTCCCATCCTCTTTACCCCTCCTCTTCCTCCCATCCGCCACCTACCGAACACCTAGCCGCCCCCATTTGCGGAACAACCTCCTTTCCTCGATAACACTCCCCCTCGCCCCAAGTGGACCATCTCTCGTCGCCCAGCAGCGATTTCCCTCGTCCTCTTCCCCGCCGCGCGGCCCTTTTTATCCGTCCCCGAAGTCGAATGTATCTTTCGCGATGGAGGGGCGGACAGGAAGGTGGGGGAACCTTGGGGTGAGGGGTGGGTGGAGTGGTGGAGTTGAAAGGAAGAGGCGTGGTGGTTGGTTGAAACGGCGGGTGAGTGGGGAAAGTTGAGGCGTTGTACGGCAAAGGGGTAGGGTTTGAGGGTAGCCGGGAGGGAAGGTGGGGACGGAGGAAGTGAGGGATGGCAGGAAGTTGAGCAAGGAAAGGGTGTATTAATGTATGAGGGGTAGATAGAGGTAGGAGGGAGGAGAGGGTTGGAGGGTGGATTGAGTGGGGAAGAATGTCTGAGGGAAGGCCCGTGCTTAAAGGGAACTCGGTGGTGAAGCGAGAGAGAGGGGGGAGTTTTGCGAGGCTTGAGTATGGGGCGGGTTTGCGGGGAAAAGAGGTGGACGGGGTACGGCTAGAGAGACCGTTCGCGGAGAAGATGAGACGGGAGGGAAAGTATGGGAGATGTTTTTTCCCCGGGGGTAAGGAGAGGGGCCTCAGTCGCGCGAGCTATGTCGCGCCATCCACTTAATTGAGACGGGTATCGAATTACTCGGAATGAAGCGGAGCAGAGGATGAGTCGGAATCTGAACGGCGAATGAGATAAATTGGTGAGGTATTGTGAATAATGGATGAGACGGAGAGGAAGGGGATGGTGAGAGAGAGAGAGCGAGAGGGCTTCTCGGGAGGCAAGATCATCGAGGCTGGGTCGCCGACAGACGTTCCCCCTTCTCGAACCCCTCCTCCTTCCCCACTTCGCTGTCGCCTCGCCCTTGCAGAAAATTCATTTAAAGGGCTTTCATCACTCCCTTCCAGTTTCGGGACCCCCATCACCAGGCCCATTTGAGCGCCGAGGCCCCGGTAATTTGTACCCTGAGTAGGCGCTCGTCGGCGGGCGACTCACCTCAAGGCGGGAGTGGGAGGCGATGGTTCTGTCGTGAAAGCGATTGGCGCTGCGAATTTCGCGTTTGAGTGAGGAAGCGACGACACCCTATGCCATCAGAACAGCGAGGCACTAGCTGGCTTAATGGGAAGACAGGAAAAACTGTACGTGGAGGATAGGGACTGCTACAATCAAAAGCAGTATCGGTTTAAAAAAATATTAATCCGCGCTTAGTAAATGAGCACTCCTCATGTCGACGACTAATTTTGTTGAAAGGAAATGTAATATGGGTTAAATGTGATGATCTAAAGGTTTTTGTATTATAAACCTGAATTTTGCATGTTTTTTCTGATGTTATTCCTGCTTGCCATCCTTAACTTCGTATCTCATCTTGCTGTGTGACTTCGATAAAATATATTAACTTATTCTTGGATATTGAGTGAACGCAAACGTAAGGTGAATCCTCTAGGTTCCTTTGCCCTTGTTATTTTCTTCTGTCTCCCCCTTGGTTTATTTTTATTAATCTGTGAATCTGTCATTTTAATATTTCCTCTGTGCTAATGGACATTAATGTGCGGTTTTATTTCGGAGAACGCATCTTCTGGATTTTGTATCCATTGCGGTTAGATTTTTCATCTTATCTCTCTTGACAGTGACTCCGGCCAGTGTCTTTTCTCCGTAATTCGGTGTGTTTCATTTTCATGCCTTATTCTGACTGTTCTTGAGAGTCAAATATTTTAGAGATCTTAGTGCGCTTTTCGTTAAAAGTGAGTTAGGTGATCACTATAGTTGACTCTTTCTTCCAGCCAATCTTATATCTGGAATCTGCGGGGACATTTGATTTATCTCAGTCCATCATAGAGGTGTATGCTATGCAAAAAATATGAATGCATATAGATGCGCCTCGAGTTCGGATATGTCCAGAGTCAAGAGTCCGATAAAATTTTTCCAAACTCCAATTTTTACCCTGCCATATCCAACCCGGTCGCAGAAACTGGTTTATGTGTAAAATTCATACTATTTTCATTCTAGTTTTTTTCTGTAATTTATTAATGAAGAGACCGAACGACTCAAATGTTTTACAGTATTTTCGATCGACTGCGAATTCGTGCTTTGATTTAATCGTTTGGCAATCATCCGTCAATAAGTAACTCGGGTACTCCGGGGCTTCTTTATTTCATCCCTCTTTCCCTTGCCGACCCTCGTACTCGAAATGAAGCCGGTGGAATGCTGGAAAATTCTCTCGGTCCGGAAAAACGATCCGTTTCGTGGGAGGTCCAACAATCGGAAAGACCTCTCTGGCGGCACTCACCTTTCCATTCTGCTGGGCTTGATACTTTCTCCCTTTGGGCCCCTTTGCCCCTCCCCCTTCTCTTCCACTTTCCCTTTTTATTCCCTCCCCGGCTTGTTGGGTTGTACCAGGTAAGGCACAACTGACCCATGAAACTACTAGCGTTCCTCCTTTATCTTTATTGAAAACAGGAACTTTTCAGGCAGGTAGCCTTTATGCCTCTGCCCTCCATTGAAGCGGAAACTCTTAAAGAAAGACGGACTCCTTTTTTTTCCTGGCGTTTCTACGTCGCCCCTTTCATCCGTGGTCGCGTTGCCAGCCTCAGATTGACTGGGCATTTTGGAAGTTATTTTGAACCGTTCTCATCGAGCTTGAATTCTCCATCGGTCCACCTTGCCGTCGATTCACCATCGGTACAAGAATGCTTATCATTCTGAAGTGCGCGAAAATGCATAATTCTGCTGTTGATTTCCCTTTGTGTATTACTGGAATCAAATGAACTGGAAGACCGGATCGGCTATGCAGAGTCTCCACTGTAACCATGTACCTATGTATGGTCAGTCTTGCGTGGGTGACTGATTTCATTCATGGACTGCCGAAATTCACTGAGCAGGAGCATGCATTACTAATGAGACTAGTGTTCGGTAAATGGAAGGATAGAAGAGGCGTTATTCCACTAGATTATAATCTATCGTAGAAAATATATATTGTATTCCACGTCTATCAGTTACTTTTTATTAATATGAATAAAGGATAACTTTCAAAAGGCATTTTTCTGTTGGTAAAAGTACCTATATGGTAGAAGAGGAGGAATTTACGCTATATTAGTGGCAGTTATTATACAGGCAGCTGGGATTATTTTCGCCAGTGGAGAGAGAGCGGGTCTGTAGTGAATGTTGGCATTTTAAGAGACGGAATAGTGGTGGATAGAAAAGTGGCATCATCTTCCTCTTTTCGCTGGACGTCCAAGGAATTGGATGCATGGTTCCATTTGACAGACGTGCTGAATATGAGGTGCAGAATGTAAATCTTATTCTGTTGACCACCATATTTATCCGATCCTCCAGATCAAATGGTGCTGTAATGCTCAACAGTACATAAAATAAAATAATTAGTATGTATAATCCGCTATATTCGGTTGAAGTGATATACATTAACCGCACACTATAAAGGTTTTATACGAAAGATTTGATTGGTTTCGTGCTAATTTATCTTACTTATTTATTTCCTAGAGTTAACCGACCCATCAAAGCCTAATGTCACACTTAATACTCTTGAGAATCATTCTTTCACTCCAAACAAACGTGACTATTGCGCAGAAAGTATGAATAATCTAAAAAACATCATAAACGCTATCCCTTTCCTTATTGTTATACGAGGCATAGTTTCTTTTACGCAGCTCCGCAACATATTGATAAACCCGTTCTTGTTATACGTGCACTAATCTTTGATAAAAGAAAAGGCATCCAGATAAAATTCAAATGTATGTTAGATACTATAAAAATAAAAATCACATTGGAGTAGTAATTGTTTCTCTTGTTATCAAAAAGTATTATAATTTTGTGAGGGAAATGAGTGTCGGCGAACCTCAATGGCTATGGAAAGATTTCTCTTTCAGGACGGTGTTATATAATAATTAATAGTTTTCGTTTTGTGGCAAAATAATGATGAAGCTCCTCTTAAAATTATTCCATTCTGCATACTATATGCGTGGCATTTGTTAAAATGCACGAGTACAGATAGTAGAGCAGGGTGATATTCTGTTGATATATGTAAAGCCATTGCATTCACTTTTATTACTGAATAGAATATTGCACTAGACGTATTAATTATCTGCAGTAAAATATTTCAAAAGTCCTATTTGTGTAATGCGTGCTGCCCTATCAGCCGATTTGCCATAAAGTTCGTGTCGTCTTTACCTCAAAAAGGGGCTGGTTTCCGACCGCCCTCTTCTGGTTCACAGGGTAACGCGTAGCTAGATGTAGATGAGTGCATATTTGACGCATAGCCTGTTATAAGAACGATATATTATTTCTTGTTGAATGCTTCTTGTGCTGGTCTTTTCCTTGTAGGGTGATATTTTCTGTGCCAGAACAATGGTTCCAAATTTGCCGAGAAAGAAACGATATCACGTTGAGCAAGTGATGTAAAATCCTTTGGCTGAGACCAAGACTCAGGTCATATATTGACCGAGGAACCTTGGATTCTGAAGTAAATTATCCCTGGAGCTCCGTATCTTTCTCGTGGGTTTCATCGTTATACCTTTTGCAATGTGGCCTCCTAGACTGATTTAAGACTCCTTTCTAACATGAGAACGGCGCGGAAGCCGTACGCTTGCACGTTAAAGGTCTGCCGCCGAAGCTTTTGCTCGCACTTGTCAGTATTCCTGCTAAAATATCATCGTCCGTCCTCCTTTCCTGAATGAGCACACTTCCTTTGAAATACACGCGTTTCGGTCTCATTCCTTTTTATTTTTTCTTCCCCAATCGTTTCATCTCATCCACAAGTTAGCGCCAACGTTTAAGGCTCCTTAACGAGAAATTTATTTTACGAGTGAACGCGGGCAGCGTAGGGCTAAGTGGGGTTGGCTCAATGTTTGTCGGCGGAACTAAACAAGTGTATGAAGTGGGTCCCTTTCTACCTTTCACCATGCCTTTTAAGGCCTCGAAGCCAGGGATCCCGTAGTCCGTAAAGCCTGTTGTTTACCGGTGCCCAGATGCGTTCATCTTACTTAACGTCTACACCCGGCCCTTGATGGCGGCTCTTTTTGCTCACTACTAATATAAATTGATGAACCTTTGTGGATCCTCCTCTCCTAAATGCTATTTAAAATCCATTAACCCTCGCCGGAATTGTCTTGAGGAGCGAGGGGAATGATTGCCACTGCGACTTTGGACTGTTCTGGACCCCAGCTAGATGCCTAATGAAAATGCAAATGACTGCCCGCTCGTACAAAGGAGGCGAGTGTCAATTCTGCATCGGACGAGAAATGGTCCGAGGAGCCTGCCATCCTTTCCGTGGCCACTCAAGAGCCCTGTCACGGCTCGCTTGCTCCCTCTCATCTTCAGCGTGATGAAGTCCTGCTGCAGCCCTCCCGCAGAGGGGAGGTAATGAAGCGTCAGCAGGGTTCAACTTCATTTTCTCGCACAATGTCCTACCCGTCCAAATGAGTGCTATGGAGGATAGGGTATAGGATTTAAACTCATTTGCATCAGTCCGGATCTCCTCGTCGTCATGCGGCTTGGATTAACGTGTCAAATTTGTATGCCTCGGGGAGTAATGAAATATACTTTTGCGATGAAATTGAGATACACCAACTGAAATGGGATAGACTGTTTTATCACATACCGGTACGCATCTGATTTCGGGTGATTCTTGATGAGATGGTAGCCTTTTGTACTTAATTTTAAAAAATTCCAAACTAATTCGCTCTTCAAAAAAAATCTGATTCCAGCCGTTCTTGGTTTCAACTTATTCGTGATTATTACAGTTTTTTTATTTACATCACCTACAATTATAGCTATATTTTTTAGAAAGAGTGAAATTATTACTACTTAATTATTAGTTCATTTTTTGCTTTGCGCCTTAAACGACATTTTTTTATTTCAATATTTTCTCTGGTTTCTGTTCTCTGGTCTCTGATGATTTATATTGTACAAATTTGTATCAATAAATTACAAGTCATTTTACCACAGTAGCCCCCAGTGCCGCTTTGAAATTCTAAGCAAAGTACTTCTTTTGCGCAGGGTTTTTGTAACTTGAATAATTATTTAATTATATTTGAACGCATTTTAGAAGTCATTGGTGATAAGTTCTTAGTGATATTATCTTAATGCCTATCTTATTTATATTACATTTTAAGTCCACAGATGTGAATGGGATACACATGAGCAGATGTGAATGGGATACACATGAGCGGGTTTTAGTCCTTAGTAAGAATTGAATTTGGCCTTCGTAATGTATTAAATTGCTCATGATAATTCGTCTTGATCAGTAATGCTGCCTGATTGTTAATGAGGGCCATTTATTGTGCATTATTCTCATTAGAGCTGCTCAAAATATAATTAAACGTCGAGGGCACTGTGGTGCCCGCTTGAAGGGTATACGTAATATTGAAATTATTTACAGGCATCAACTTCCACGTTTTACCTCGTTGAAGGTGCCGCTGATGGAAGTCTCAAATTTGTAATCTTGTTTCCGAAAAACGGTCTAAAACTGATGGAACTTGTTGTGCCTTACTTTGGTTCCACGGCGAGTGGGAGCCACCAATTTCTACCAGTCCCGCCTCCCCCAAAACCGACGTCTGATAAGCTCTTACCTTTTGATTGAATAATGACCCCCACCCCCAGACCATGATGGATTGGCCTCTGGTGGTGAGTGGATTTCGTTGGTATCGTTAGTCCCTTTCCCGCGGGTTGAAGGGTGGCACGTGCAGAATGAACGTGTTCTAATGAATTCACGATTGTTTTTTATTTATTTAATCGCCTTACACCCGTTACAAACTGGAACATCGATACAGCACCCTGTTAATAATGGACAAGGCTGGCTGCTTCAAATTCAACTCGGCCGTGCGATAAAGCTGGACGATCCGTAGTACCTCCAATGTTTACCACGTCCGACGTGACATTTGGCTGTTGAGTAGTTCGCTTGTTTGTATTCCTCCATCATTTTGTAGAGCGCGAGATGTTCATATGAGTAATAATGCCAGCGGGCGTTGACAGAAGCCTTCATTGCCTCGAAAAATTTATGGGTCAAGGTGAAAATCAAATAGATTTTGAAACGAATCCTGATTTTTGAAATTAGTAAAGGCAGAAACTGCTACCCCACTGTTCGTTGTTTTCCAAATTTCTCATCGGTGCTTCAACCGTGGGTCTTCGGCCTATCTCAGCTGTATCTCGTATTTTTGTGTACTCTGATTAGATACTATATTTTGTCATCTCCCTCCGATTACCCAATAGAGCGGCGTGTGTGCTGCCGGGGTGGAATATGCTTCAAGCTGTTGGATATTGAATATTGCTAAATTAGCAGATGTGAATAAGCATTAGCTGTTGGTGCACCCTGAGTCGAAGTATATGCATGAAGAAATACGTATAACGAAATTCTTCGTTATACGTATTTCTTCATATTTATTTCATTCAATTCAAACTTTTTCAATCAAACGGGACCTTGAAGTTTGAAAGGGAGTCGAGCTTCGACTCTATATTTTGTGTTGCCCCGCTGAAAATGCAAGCTCCTTGTCAAAGTGCGTTCCTTTTGGCCTTGAGAAATTGGAATTATTCTGCAAGTGCTGCATTAGTATGTACAATCTAGACTCCATTTCAAACGAATTCGCTGATCACATTCAACATCTTCGTTGTAGCACGAGCCGCTGCGGCTCGCTCATAATGAACAATACTTTGGTCCCTCATGAAGAAGTGTATTTTTCCTGGATGCAGAGGAGGTGTCCGTGGTATTCGTGTTATAGAACTCGACTCTTAACTCTCGGCCTCTCCTTTCAAAACATTGGATTGCCTGCTTACTTTGTCCCGGAAGCTGAATGAAGTCCTTGGCATAACGCGTTGCAAGCGCATCCACGGGTCGCACAGTTCTCGCGGGCCTCGACTAGCAGTTTGAAGTGTTTCTGCTCTCTCTCTCTCTATTTTCGCTCGCGAGTGAAGGGGGCGATTTATAAAACGAATAACGGCGTCCGAAACGGATTCCTTGGGGAAGGAGGGCGAGTATATTTCTGGCCGCGCCATCATTTCGAACAATCTTCCCGCCCCACGGCACTTTCCCGGAAATGTCGCGCGGCCCTACCTTTTCCCCCTTTTGCCCCGCGACTGTAAATAGCAGGGAGGGGACAGAAGAGGGGTACCTATCGCGCCCCGAAGACGCCCGACGTGTGGCCACCCTGCGTGAGGGCACTCCTTCCACATAAATTCTGCCCTGCCTGTTTTATACCCTACCCACCCATCCGTACTCTCCACCCGACGCGGCCGATTCTACCCCCTCAAACCCCCTCAGGCACAACTCCGCCCAATCCGACAGTCATCTGTTCGGGACACGTCGGGCCCTCTCTCTCTTTCCTCGCAACCTCCTGTCTCCTTCCGAGCGCCCAGCTTCCTTTTTCCTTCCTACCACCCCCTCCTCTTATATCCGTGCTCTCTCCCCCCTCTCCAACCGCCCTTTGCGTTCTGCCCCCCCCTCACCCTGGCCTTGCCTCTCTGTGCGCGGACCGCGGCAGCGGAGCCGGTTTCGTGGGGCCGCCCCTGGGAACCCTCCGATTTAAAGACCCCCATATCTCTCTCTCTCTCGCTTCTCTCTGCCCAAACTTGGCGATCCGGCCGCACGTGTCGCTCCCGTCGCAGTGGCCGCGATTCCGAAGGGAGGATGGGGTAGCATTGGGGACGGATTGGGGTGTTGGGAAGGGGTGGAAGGGTGTGAGGCGAATATCGATCGGGTTCGGCGCATGAGCACTCGCCCCCGTGTCCAGTGCGGATGCGTGCACGTTACCCCTCGAAAACACCCTTCATCGCCCGTTCCCCAGACCCTTGCCCTACACCCCCCTCCGCCGACACTCACCCCGCCCGAAAAACCACGGCCTCCTCCTCCCCACGCTCCGGGAACACGCCCCGTCCACTCTCCCATAGTATCCGCGTGTATCCCCCATCCTCCCGGCGATTCCCTCCCTTCAGCCCGTGATAGCACGCCCGTGCTCCTCGAGGCATTGTGCGCGGCGCAGCCGACATGAGGGGCGAGAGGGGGTGGTCGGGGTGACAGTGGGATGGGGTCGTGGGAAGGATCGGGATTTGGGGCAGGGGTGTGGGGTGCCGGAGAGGGGGAGACGGAGACTGTATGTTCGGGAGAGGGGGAGGTGGAAGTGTGGGACGAGTGACGGAGAGGGGAGGGACACGTAGGAGTGGAAGGCGGCGATTCCGACCCGCCGAAGTCAGATGTTCGCGAACCTCCCTCTCAGACGCTTCCACTCTCTCTCCGCTTCTGTGGTATCTCGGGGCGACACGGCACGTCGCCCGCGTTCCCTCGTAGATTCGCGCGCGTGCACGCGACTTGGTCTCCACTCACCCGCTACGCCCTCTCCTCTCTCCCTCCGCTCCCCCACTAGACTCGACTTCCACGTGGGAACCCACCCCTCCTCTCGCGCTCCCCCTCAGAGCCAGTCGCGTGTCACACGTCTCCTGGATCCCTCCTCGCACTCTAGGCCACGCGGGACGGCGATGACGGCCCCCCTGGTCCCTCCCGCGGGCTCGGTCTGCTGACCGATTCCACTGCCTCCCTTCCCGACACTGCCCTCCCACTTGCTCTCCGCCCCCGCGGCGGCGGTGGCCTCCGGAGACGTCGTCTGTCTGCCCGATCCGGTCGCTTCCCGCCTCGCCTTCCGGCTTCCGATGAGGCGGCCTCTGGGGGAAGAGGGAGGCCGACGCGTCGGTGCTGCTGACGCGAGGTCCTCGTGCGGGGCAGGTTAAGCACGCAAGTGCCGTGAGCCACTCCTCGTGTTTGACATCCCCCACGTCCGTTCCCGACGACGTCCTCCTCTCGTGCTCAAGGGTCCTCGGGCTGGTGGCTCAACGACATTACGCAATACCCCCTCTCGCACGCCCCCGCGGGAGCTGTTCTGAAGGGCGGTTTCCGCTCGAGAGATTATTATTTTTCCGGACCCTTTCTTATCCCTGTGGCTCGTAAGGGAGGAAGTTTTGGAAGCGCCGAATGCGAAACGGGACGGAATCCCTCACCCACGGACTCTAGGCCGTCTCGCCTCGGATCAGGGCGTGTGCTGTACATTCCGGCGGACGGTCGCTCTGGTGTTGCCTTGACCACGTGATTGGTGATCTTAAGGTGGTGGTTGGTGCGTGAAGAGTTTTTGAATTTCGGGGTCCCGCGGTTGCGGATGGTGCAGGAGGAGCGCGGTGCGATGGGCAGCAACGATCCAGCAGGGGCAGCATCGGCCGGGATGGAGTCCTTGGAGGAACTGTTGCGAAAGGTCAGAGGTCGAGAGGCGGTCCCTCCGCATGCTCTATTTTGTCAGTGCTCTCTGTTGGGTTAGATAGTGAGACCAGTTACTTGTGTGGATGGCTCTCCTCCTGGCTCATTTAACAGTGATTGAGGAAACCGAGTTGATGTAAAAACGTGGTATCCCTATGATCGCACGCCTTTACGTCATTCTAAGGGGCTTATGGGTCCATTGTAAGATGCCAAAAAGTACATTCAGGTCATGTCATGTGTGTTCTCGTATAGCCTTGCATGCATGTTGTGCCATCACACTTAAAGTGCCGTGTTCCACCTTGGCGGCCAGGATATTTTGATTTTGTATTAAAGTTACAATTTTATTTGTTGTTGTCGTGAAATCGTCATCCAAATATACCAAACTTCTAGGTGGATGTTTTAGTTTTCTTCTCCAGTATTTGGAGCACTAATTTCAGCTACATCTACGATTGAGCGCTAACCGGCTAGTATTTCTTAATACAAAGAAAAATATCCCGACTAACATTACCAGAGATAAACGTGACTAATGCCTGTATTTTTTTTAATACAAACAGTGAACCTAAACGCACTCTAGTACTGCGGCAACTTTATTTCTGCCAATGATTGTGATCGTTTTTCATCCGATTGGATATTCCAAAGGTAATTCTTAATGAGTCTTACCCCCTATTCCCCAGATATGTCCGTCAACAGAGCCGACTTAAGTTCTAGGCATCTAATTTCTTGACCGTTCTCCTTTCCAGAAAATTTTGGTAACACGTTCTTGAATGTAATTTATTAATCATGAATTTAGATACAATGTAACAATCGTTTTTCCTTTATTTTCTTATTGTTCATTTACTTCCGTAGGATCAAATGTATAGTAATATGGGTCATTGGTGTTATCATGTGCTGGTGATAAGGAATATAGATTTTGTTAATTACAAGCAGCACAAAGAGCCCTTTTTCATTTTTCTTAAGTGGTGATCATCATGGCTATACATTTATGAATCGGACGGTGTAAATATTGATTGTATATTTATTGAAGACACCCAACAGAACTTCTTCCTTTTGAGATTCACAAATAGACTACCAAATTGTGGTGTCAAGTAGCAAGGCCTGTAGAGTTTATGTTGGAAACATTTCTTTTAGTATTTGATGCCAGAAAGAAGACAGATTAAAAACTTGATCTTCGTCTACCCTGTCACTGCTATTACTTAATGCAAAGTCTCGTGCTAGCAATACATCTTATTGTTAGTGTAAGATTCCTGCATCTTTTCGGGACGAGGGTCAAATGTTTCTTATTTACATTTTTTTCACATCCCAGCTGTATGCCAGCGCATAGCACCTTTTCTCTATCGGCCAACACTTAACGGTTTAATATGTTTCAAAGCGGTGTTTTGGTTAAATGTTGAATGGCATTATTTTTATACCTAGGTATTATTGTTTCCTCGCCCGTGTCTTTGAAATCTGGTATGATAAAATTTTTCGCTTACTTTTGCAATAAATCTATGCTTTACATATTTACTGTCGCGGGCTTTATGAGATATCACCCATTGTATAATGAATCCGTGTAAAACGAACAGCAAAATAATAGTACTAATTTGAGGAAAAAAATTCTATGAAATGCTATAATCGTCAGACTATTACGGGTCATTTATTGGCCTTCCGTGGCAGCTATCGCGACATTATTGTGTGTTCTCTGTGCAGTGTAAACTTTCCCCCTGTTTTACGACTGGGTACGTGATACTGGGTCAAAAGAACGGTCCGAATTGTTCGTCTCAACAATCCATCTACCTTATCTTGAGCGTGGGCCTGCTTTCCAACGTTGCCGCGGTCGCGCGTATATCTTTCGCGGCATTTATAAAAATACTTTTTCGTAAACCTATCTGAAATCTCCATCTAATCTCCGTAACCCCTTCCATGATTTCTTCTCATTTCTTTATATAGTGTCAGCTGAATAATGGCGAAACTTTTTGTTATGGTCTCTCTAAAAACGGAATATATTTTAGCCGGGGAATTCTTGAAAGTCTCGTGTGTCCGCTTTCCGTATCGCGTCTCGTTTTGGAATTATTTCTTCTTATCTTTATTCCTTACATGACCGAAAGGGGAGAAATAGTGGTGGCTTGGTCACCGTAATGGAATGCAAGTATTCAAAGCCACGGTACTGCGCTCTAAAATAAAAAATATTTTCTTAAATACTCTTGCCATGATATTTGCCCGAATCAGAGAAATAATTGATGAGAAACGGAGGACAAACACATTCGAGAAATTTGCTGTGGCTGGGAATTTATTCCCTTTTGTGACCACAATAGCGAATAGCACAGCAAAAATAGTGAGAGCGAATCTAGCTACGAGCCATAAATTTTCTTCTCGTCTGCAGCAGTTATGCACTTATATATGTGTTATTTTGTTTGCATTAGCAATGTATATTTAGGGCGTATTGGCGCGATTCCAAATATTCGAAAGATTTTATTACTTTTTGCGGGAATGAAATCGGGGAAACAGATGGAAGAAATGTAATCTCACTATTGGATTTTTTCCTGAAACCTTTTCGATATACTCTTGAGAAATGTGCCGTTTCGCCGTAGGAAATTACGTTTGGCCGTTATGTTATTGTTGCTGCATTATTGTCCAGTGTTTGAATACTATGCGCATTACATGTAATTTAATCGGTATGTTATTTATAAACGAACATGTCTGGAAATAAGTAGAACTACTTTTTCCTCCTTGCTTGTTCCGTCGTGTTTTTCTCTTGTCTCATTCTTCAACTTTCGTTTCCTTGAAATTGTCGAGATAATTCCACATAAACTATAATATAATAAAATATTGTTGTCGAAAGCAGTGCGTTGTCTAAAATTGTTGCTTTTTCTGAAGTTACAGTGTATATGGATATCTTGTTTCCAATGTATTTTCAATGAATTCTGAAGATTCAGGCGATATGAAGTGGAAGCAAAACATGCTTTCACAGAAAGAAAAAAACCTGACGATGCTGTCATACTGTGAAACCCGGGTCGTAGTAAAATTTATTTTTTAGTGGATTTGGCTTGTGTTTTTTCTTTCTGTGTTATCAGTTAAAAAATCAGTTAAAATATATCAGTTAAAAAAATCAGTTAAAATATTTTTTTCATCTCCACATACCTAAGTTACGTGCCATTTGCAGGCATGTAGATGAATATTGCGATCGAGGTACGTTACCCCATCGGTAGAGGAAACGAGAAAAATTGTTTTGACTGCGTATTTCTTTTGCCTCATTTTCACGCTTTCTGTACCCTAAATTGTTTAAAGGCGACTATTTGTTTCCCGGAAATTTTCATTCCAAATACCGAGCTTCATTACAGTTCTTCTGCCCTACTCTCCTATGTATACGGTAAATCGTGTAGTATAATCTCATATTGCATATATATTAATATATTATTCCTAACATTAAAACGATGAATACAATAATCTCAGGTCACGAATATGAAAAAATATTTTTTTGAGATGCCAGTTCCGGTTTGGTCGGCAGGGGTGGTCGCTACATAGGCCAGAAAATAATAAGGTATTGTTGGCTTAGTTCAAAGGCGGGAGCGTTATGCAGCCGATTTAGTGTATGATTTAACGGATGGACCCGTGGATAATCGTCTACACGGGGGAAGCGCGATGAGAACCCATCATTGGCTGAAACCGACATATTCAATACGATACCTGTCATGCGATCCACGCTTTAATGTGGTATCCAATGGGCGGTTATGTACTTACCCCTCTTCAGTAGACAGTGCGCCAATCTTCTCGTCCCTTCGATTCCATTAATCAATTCAATTGCTTATCATTCAAGCATTACTTTCAAAGAGGTTGGAAAGAATTGAAAGTTTTCTGTAAAGTAAACGTAAAAGAGCTTTCTAAAGTTGTGGCGAAAAAATCTGGGTTTAGAATCACGTAAGTATAATTTACATTTGCTTTTCGATGGTAGACTCAGGCAGAAGGGAGTTTCACTTGGGCATTTTAAGTATTTGTAGAAATATGTTCATTTCGTGTCTTTACGTATCCATGGATTAAGTTAAAGTTTTGTTATGCGTACAGTACCTACGCTAATTCACTCTTCGTTGTCTTAAAAGACAATCTTAAAAGGAAATTGACATTGTATAGATTTATAGTTTCATTGTGTCTCGGAATCTTCAAGAAGTGTGGATTTTTTAAAAACATTTTACCAGAATTATATGGAATAGAGCCTTTATGGTCTACAACTTTATGCTTTATGGCCTACAACACGTTTCATTGGGATTATTGTTTGATATCCCAATACATATAAATCGAAAATTGGACGTGGATGCCTGGTTCAATCATTTCATTAACATTGAGCATGACTTATTTCTTTTATTTTAGTAATGGTGACAATATTTTTAAAATATTAATGTTCACTTCCGTAGAATTTTAACTCTTGTGATTGAATTGATGAAATATCATTTCAAATGAAACACCGTCGTTGATTAAGCAACACCTAATTCGGAAACTGTGCTAGAGTATCACGCACTCCCTGCTTCGTTCTCCATTACTATATCTCAAATTAATGCTATCTGATGTCAAACAATTTCCTTATCCCCTTTAGAAATAAACGAGTAGTTAAAATATCGGGCCATTTTTTTTTAAATTCTATTTCATTGGGCATGTTTAGCGCAGGAGTACAATATGTCTGGGAGGAAGTGTCGCCATGATTACTTGTGCCATTTACAGAGACGAAAATGCTAGCCTGAGATCGATCTCCCCTCTTCACGCACGCGAACCCCCCTATTCTCCATCGGGTGCGCGAACAAATGAATGCCTGGAGGCGTCGTTGAAAGAACTTACAAGGGACAGCGTTAATGCAAAGGCAGGAGAGGCCCTAAGCGGAGCATGGAGTCCCTGCGGCCGTGACCTAGAATCCGCGCCAAGGCCCTTAAACAGATAGGAATGATATTTTGCGCCGGAATACCTCCCACACGATTTAAAGCCGAAGATAATGTGGGCTGGGGAAAATGGAGGTCGATTGTTATGTCGTTAAGGTTTAAAGCTTTTAAATACAAGCTTGCGAGTGAGGAAATATTTCGGTAGAGCTTACGTCTGGACCATGCTTCTGTATAGCAGTCAGGCATTGACAACAAAAGCAGCAAAGACGTCAAGAATGGAAGAATTTTAAATGTGGTGTTATAGAAGAGTGATTGAGATAAAGTGGATGAATGGGGATACAAACGAAGATGCCCTTGAGATGAGAGGAAGAATAGAGAAGCCTGATCAAAACTTAAAAGAGAAGACGGGACAACCTTAATCGGCCACATCCTGAGACGTGACAGACTGATGAAGTCAATCGTCGAGGAAATAGTGGCATGAAGGCTGGTAGAAGAATTGAGTGGATACCTGCGTCAAAGAATTCTTAGGATTAATGAATTATTACGATGATTATGTTTCAACGGGAAAGAAGGAAATGCTTGGGGTTTATTTTCACGCTGGGGACATGGTTTTGATTTTCCGTCGAAAAAAGAAGCACCTCCAGTTACGTTCGTCCATATTAAAACCTTCCCCCCCCCCCTCCCTCCAGTGATAATGGAGAGACATTCAGTCCGCCCAGGAGTCGTGCGCAACCTCGTGGTGAATTTTGTAAGATTAAGCTAATGTCGACTTCGGTCACTCGCCTACAGGCGCACGCCGTCCCTTCCCCCCTCTCTCCCCGCGCTCCCACGCCTTTCATGTTGACCGTTCGTGATCCATCATGGCAAGCGGTGGTTTTGAGGTAGGCCGTAATCCTTTCCACTTAAAATCCCACGGGAGGCTGAGCGTGCCTAGGTCAGTGATGGCGAGGCCTCTCTCTCTCTCTCGCGGATCGCGTGCCAAAAATGAAAAAAAAGAAATTTTCCGGGCGAATGGTGTTTTATCCGCGCACCGGTTAAATTAACGAATCTTGTTTAAATTGACGCAGATAAGAATTTATTGTTCAAACCGTGCGCCCCCACCTCCCACTTCCTCCTCGTAATGAAGGGAATAAGTTGAAATGGAGCCGTTGATGAAATTTTGTTTCGCGCTGGAAAATCATCTCGCCACGAAACTGAAGTTGAATCCTTGTCGGTAATAGAATGTCGGTCGGAAGAAAATAGAACGGTAAAATTGTAACGTGTTGCAAGAATTCATTTATGGTGACTAAGAAATAATAATCAGCTGAAAATTGCCTTGTCGTACCGTACAAAATGCCGTTTGAGATGCTATTTCCTCGCCTTCGAAAAGTCAAGTAAACATTTTGGGATCGTTGCGTAGGGGTGCTCAAGTTTTCTCCTCATGTTGATAGATGCATCTTCCGTTGCCTGGCAATCTCCAAATGACCTTGGGTATGGGTGCTGTGAACCAGATATAGGCTGGCGGAGTAGTCGGGTACTCAAGACCTACGAGATAATTCACGGGGTGCAAAGAGCGTTGCGATCATTTTTTCCCCAGAACTATCTAGATAGTGAATGCAGCAGGAGTTACGTGCATGTTCTTACTTTGCGTCGGTGAGTTCCCGAAGCGATAAATTTTCTAGGTTTTCATTTCGAGCGGTACCTTTCAAGTGAATGACCAGAGAACGCCAAGATGAAAATTCTTCGTAACTGCTCAACTCGTAAAATATCGATTCCCTAGTTGCGGATGGCTGTTATACCTTATCGGCCGTTACAAACCACTGTTCCTCTTTGGTCAAACGAATGGGCGAAGTGTGGGGTCACAAATGCATAAAGTTCTAGAACTTAAGACATCAAGCGTGAGGTTAATTTAGATATATATCTCCAACTCGCTCAGAAGACCTCCTTTGCTATAGATTTATGACAGATATTAGTCTTTCTGCCCAGTCGTGGTCTTTTGGGATTGGTAATCAATGAATATACGGGATGGTAGGCTAATTTATCGGAATAATTATTCATAGTGTAAGAGAAACTTAAGATCGTATTTTTTCACAATTTTATTTGAGGAACCCATGACAATGACACGGTAGTGTCGAAACCGGTAGGGTGTCTCAAATAAAAGTGTGAAAAAATGCAAAGTTAAGTTTCTCTTACAATATGTCAATTTTTCACTAAGTATCGCCTTATTCAATTGAATTTATAATTATTCATCTTCTGTTCATGTTCTACTTTGCCTGACTTTTTTAATTGAGATAGTATTTTTCAATTTAATATCCAAATTGAACAATTCATTTGTATTTTGACCAGGAGCTGATACTGAGACCTACATGGGTACTTAAATGATTCTTTAAACGCAGGAAACGTCGTCCCGCAAGTTTCAAGACTGTTTGCGTAAATCTTAAACGTTTTTTCGTGCCTCATCGCTTCCGATCATCGGTGCTTCAAAATGAAACCTTGATGACACGAAACTTACTTGAACGTTCTTTTACTTTTCCAAGAAATAACATGCTGTTGATGAAGTAAACTTTTCTGGGAAGGCGTTATCTGCAGTTCTACTTCATCCGCAATTATTTTCGCTATTTGGCATTGAAAGAATTGCTTTATATTGTACTCAATTTATTGTTCTCTCTCGACCAAAAGGGTCCATCATCATGGGTGTTTTCAAGTCTGTTTCCGCACTAATAGGCGCTTCAGACCGGGAGGAAAGGTATAAGGATAGGAATGGAAGGGATGGGGATAGGATAAGGTCCGAAGCCTCCGATCGGGTCCATCATGCCATCTACGATACGAGACTATAGACATTAGATGTTATAGACTTTAACGTTTTTACATTTGTCAAAAATGGTATTACCTCAAAATGGTATTTTACTGAACTTTGGTGGGCAGCATCCGAAATCGTTGGTAAAAAAATGTAAATTTCGTCGACTATCAAAAAGATTCTTGATTTTAGGCTTGCAATGAAATTTTCTAGATTTCTTGGAAACGAAACGAGGAAAATGTTGCTGCGCCATCTCCATTTTAGTATCAGAAATTAATGATTGGATTTCATTAATTGGTACGTTCGACTGAAGAAGATCTCGTTACCATCATAAATGCGAAAGTCTATAATGGGGATTCCTAGATTTTCCACTTCGTTCCATTTTTACCCTCCCTGAAAACGTGAGCATTCCGATTAGATGGTCATCAACGACAGTTTCGCTATAGTTCCTTTCAAGAGTATTTCTTTTTCATGAGTCGACACCGTATTGACTTCGCTTGACTTTATTTCAAAAACCTTTATCTGGAAAAGAAAAATGAGGGAAACGGTAACCATCCTTTCACACAATAATGATAACTGAGCGGACTGCATTGAACAAATTCAAGGAATGTGAACTAGCCGCGAATGCCTTATCGGAATCACCCGCTGAACGGCTATAGTGCTGCATTAACGGCTATAGTGCTGCATTGCAGCAATTTGTAAAATTCGTGGCTAGGACGTATATAAGGACACTAACTATAAATGATGACCATCTAATAAAAGTTGAAATGATCATCATTGATATTTAATTTACATTGAACGCAAGTGTTACGGTTACTTTTTTCTCATTGATATTTAAAATGATACTCAATTTCGTGGACGTAGTACGTAATGGATTCTTTCGAAATAAAATTGCCGGTGAAATGAAGTCGCGATTTTTTTTGCATACTTTGAGTTTTTCGTGATGCACCATGTGAAACGTGCCGGGAGTAGAAAGTAGTACCTTAAATATCGATGCTTGGTGTTTTTTTACTTCAAGATTCGTAATGTTATCTCGAGATTTAGCTATTGGATTCCGTTAGGTACAAGCTATTTTCATGTACTAATTATTTCGATATCATTAGTACCAGTCATTCATTCTGAAAACCAATAGCCATATTTGTATAGCTTTTATTTTTAAGTGGACGAATACCTATTTGTTTGGCTCTCTTTGTCTCCCTGAACTCTAACTCCAAGCATTCAAAGGCGTTCTAGCGCTTTATTAATGCGATTTTTATGTCTACTAAAATGACCGAATACCGTATTACATCTCTTTCATTTTAGTATCCTATAATACTGAAATATAGATTGCTTCGTCTTTTACTGGATCTATGTTTTTATATAGTTTTCGCTCATTTAATTTCTTGTGCAATTAGAAGAGGTTGTTAGTTCTTCTACTAAAGCTAGTCTTAGTCTTTTCATGAGCAATGAGATACATTCGGTTGCTGTTTCGATTTAGGATGCATTGCACGAAGAACTTAAACAATTTTACATTTTATCGATATTTCTTTTCTGTCGCGTCGCCTTGTATTTTTCATGTACTGGCGGTGAACAACGGTTGTCATATGATGGTCATCGGGAACAAAGACTTTGAATCATCGCGTTGCAGTCAGCCAGTGAGCTCCAAAGCTCTTGCCCCGATGGCTTTATCGATTAAATCGAGGGTCGATGTCATTGTTATGAGCGCTCACGTTTCCTCCTCCGTGATGTCGCTGCCATTGAATCTCGGTGATAATTTCTCAGGTCGCGCGCGTTATGTCGATTCAAAAGAGAAAACATATTCTCCATAGCGCGTCATAACGTTATAATTGACACGCATCAATTTCATCTCACCTTTTCAAAGGAGAGGGGGTCGTTATTGATGGATGGACTTTTCTTTCGTAACCTAAGGCTTCGATAGGCAGTCAACAGCTTTCGCCTAGTCGTTTACGGGCTCCTAGCTTACTCTGACGGTATCTACAATGTTCGTCTCCATTTTATGATACCCCAAAAGCTATCGCGAATGTTTACTGTTCCTTTTCCTTTGGTGGCCAACTTTGCGATTGCAGCCGGCGAATGTGCAAATGAAAATTCCAGAATCTCTTTCAGGGATGATAAAAGGACGCTGCAACAGTTATTTTTCCGTTCTTCCTTGCCAATAGAGTTAGCTATGGTGTCATCTACCCGGGCATTTTGAATTTAATGCTCGCTGCAGATGCCTTCGCGATCTGTAATTCTTTAAACGATGTGCTTCATTAGTTTTGAGGTGCGAAATAGCTGAAGTAATGCTCATCAGAGCTGTTGGCCCTTAGCTCAGGATATCCTACGAACCGCATAAGTACTCGCTAGTTACGTAATTAAGATAAAATGGATCTGAAAAGCAATTTTATGAGAGAAGGATCTTGTTCGCCCGTGGAGAACACTCGTATTTGTATGGCACTAGTGATTTTTTCAATAGAAATACAGGGTCCATTGTGGTTGAAAAATATGAAAAATTCCATAGGTTGGAAAACTAGGAATAATATGTTAAACATTTTTTTTTTTTAATCAGGAATTATTCCTGTATACAATGCGGGATTCTTAACGCTCTTTATTTCACGTTTTTGAACTTGAGAACTTATTTTTATCCACGCACACATTTCCATTATCTTTCTTCTTGAACATTATTATTTTTATTATTAGTATTCTACGGGTGAAGGTAGGTTTAATATAATACATAATATTCTTGAATATAACAGCTGTTTATTAATTTGTCATTAATCATTTTTTCAGAAGAAGATACAATGTGAAAGTTAATTTTCGTTTCGGTAATAAATTCTGGTGCTTTGGGGAACATGCTTGAGAGACTGACTTCTTGAAACATTTCGTGTTGGGTGATGGCGCACGAATTCGAGTATCGTATCCCGTTTCCTTTGTCTAACGGGTCACGCTTTGTTGTAACGAGGATTTAATTGGTTTAAGTCGAAAATATGAGCATTCGCCATTCAAAAACTCTTGCGTTACATTTCGCTTACTATATTCCTATTTTTCTTGTCAAATCATTCCTTTGTTCACTATGTTTGAATTCGTTTATTTCAGGTACCTATGTATAAATAAAGGTGGTGGTTAACGTGATTGTTTCGTTATTATTATAGTTGGAAAAATTTTCATATTTCCTCCTCTAGGTATGATGTGGTTATGATCAGAGTATGAGAAGCTTTTTGAGGTAAATTATGTAGTAAATTGACGGGAGGTAAATGCGCGTAAATCACATGGGGCTTTTTAAATACAAATATAGAGCTGTATAAATCTTTTGAGCTTGTTTTCATGCTACCTTGAGGTTTTATTTCGGCCATTGGTATTACCTGTGTGGTTTTGCGGTATTCCATTTGGCCGACCGCGTCAGTCAAATCGGTTATTCGCCGATGTGGCAACCCTATGACGTGGCCCGTCGCGGTTTTGATCCTACCTTGGGAATGAACATTTTTTATGTCCTTGGATTAAGTTCAGGTACGACGGTGCGATATAAGCTAAGCAATTACCTAGAAGCTCCTAAGAACCGATTCTTCCAAATTTTTGTTGCTGTGGTAATGGTAACAAAACCAATGGAATATGTATAAAATTCAACGGTTTATCATTGCATAGTCATTGTTGGCCAATTCATGGATTTTTGACGTATGCCTCGTCTTTGTTCTCCTGTCAGATAATCTATGCTTTATCTTCCCTTCTTTGCTGATATGACCACGTTTGTGAAGTCGTATAAAAGATATTACTGCTCGAAAACCCAGGCCTTTTAATTTCCTGCAGGTATAATCTCAGATCCCTTTGTCCTCGCATTCCTTTGTTTATTCTCGAGCTCAAAGGTATTTTCCAAAATATGCTTTTGCCCAGCCTGTTCCTAGGGCTTTCTCTGTGCGTCCCCGAGACGTTATTACGATTTGAAAGTTTACGAGGCAAGGACTAGTGATTTTTCATATTCGTCTTTTATGGTGGTGGTGATGATGATTGAAACTCATGTTCTTATGAATTTTGGATTAAATATTTATAAGGAGAGGTCCTTTAGCCGCAAGATCTCGGTGGCCTACGGGTTAAATTGAGGTGTGAGGTAGGTTTCACTGCGCAAGTTTTTATGTAGGGTTTTGTTGGCTATTCATGGTGGTTAGGTGCCCTTCCCTGTAATTTATTTTATGTCTCGATGTGTGATGAATCAGCCAAAATTTCCAAAATATCATTATCTCCTCATCCCTCTTGGGGGAAAACATACATTTTTTAAATGATTGTGATGATTTACAATATTGGAGGCCTAAAAATATTTTATCGTGTAATTTATAAAAAAAATTTCATGTATCTACATCGATGACTACAATTCGAAATTTAATTACAGAATGAGGAAATATAACCATTGTTTCACACTTCCCGACCATCCATGGTATTCTTCAATCGACTTGCAATTCGTTGTTGGTTTTTTGGTTCCTTCGTTGAATCTGGGCCCCAGTGCTCCGATACCTCTATTATCTATTAAGTGCTTCATGGGTTCATTCCCCATTGTGTGGTGCATTCGTTGTTGTAATTATTTTGACCACGCCTCCGGAGAGAAATTGAAGTGGTCGCATTTAAGTGACTGTGTGTCTGGGTTTCATCCACTTGGAATGTTAGGAACAATGGCAAGACGTAGTTTTATGCTACGGAGTGATTTACTTCCGTTCATTGGGAGCGGAGAGAATACATTTTATTCCAGATTTTTTCTCCTCGAAAAGAAATCTCTGACACGTTCCATCTTCTCGGCTTATTCGCAGACGTTTTGGGTATGATGTGAATGTAGATTGTGCTCGTAAGAGGGTTGCGTTGGCGTTAAATCGATGAATGGGCCAGGCTTTTCCACGAACTGAAGTGTGAGTCAAGAAATTATTTCCGTGTAAGGGAATCCCATAACCATAAATCCAATCCATATTCTTACACTTCACGCATACGCATTGCCGTATTATGTTGGCTTCGTGGCCACTGTGACATCCTGTAAAGCGAAAGACCATGGGTTTGGATCCTGGCGCGGAGATTTGTCCTCATAGTTAGTTTGGTGACTTTTCTTGGATGTTACTTGTGCTTTTTGATAGATATTAGATGGGATGGGAACTAAACTTTTCCTGGGTAGTGTTGAAGTTCTTTACCGAATTCATTTTCTTATTTCTGCATCTTTGAAGACTCCTAGTCGTTAATCTTCAATTTCAAAGTTTTGCACGATATTGATCGTCTTTACTTGATTTTGGTTTTCACATTTTTCTCTTTATCGGAAATATATAGGTATATTCATGGCCATGCTTGTTGAAATGGCCATAGTACTGAGCTCAAAATTCCCAGTGAGTGTTGCTAGTATGCTGTGTTTAATATAGCCCTCATCTCGATACATAATTGGACGTTAATTGAATAATTCAACTTTAAAAATTCGTTGTCTTGCACATTCAGTTTTGGCATTCATATCAATACACATATAACGACGACGAAATAAAATCAATGAATATTTTGCAGAACATGTGATTAAGGAGTAGGTATTTATTACATTCCAAATCTTAATGAAGAAGGTCATGAACATTTTGTTGCATAATTTTCGCTGTTTCCAAATTCGTGACCATGTTTTACATGCTGACCCAGCATGTATAATCAGAAACGAATATCAAAATGCTTTGTTAAGGTAATACTGCAGGCATTTTTGTGTTCTGTATAATATCTTGCTCTCGATTGTTGCTTCTGTTGTATTCTCATGGTTGTTTTTTACTTAATGTGTTTCTTCAAATATCGAGAGAAACTATGGAGTGTTTCACGAAATTTCAATAATATGAAATTACGTAAAAATCAATTACTGGCTTGTCATGTTGCGCTCCCAAGTGGATATCGGCACCTCTCCCGAAGTTGAGAATTTTTTGTCCCCTCCCTCTCCGGTGTACCGCCTAGCAAGTTGTGTTCGTGATATCGTGGGAAGATAACTGCAGAACATCTTGTTTCATTGTGTCCGAGCGCGCAAAAGCAGTGCGCGCCGAGTAATGAATCGGGGAAACCTGTCTGTACGTGGGTTTTGAACAAAGAAAAGTGTTAGCGATTTAACGGCGCCAGAGAGCGCGGAGCGTTTAAATGGGGTCAGCCGTTCATTGCAACTGCTTTTAACCAAGCCTGGAGCTTTTCTCAAGGAAATCTCCCGAAGCAGCATCCCGGTGCCGAGCTTTCGTAAATTGAGAACCATCGTCCATGAGGAGAGAGAGAGAGAGTATTGTTCTTTCCGAGACCGGGCTGCGTTAATTAAAACTTAAAACGCCCTGAATGGAGATCCGTCCTGACAGGGATATCCCGGCTGGAATGGAAGATCCTGATAGCCCCAAGCTCGTTCGTTGGGTCCAGGTTATTAAGCATTGTGAGCGGGAACATGGAATGTAGGGGGGTGATTCGGACCGTTGTTGTGAGGACCGGAGTAGTCCCCCAAGTGGGGGAAGGTGTGGCTGTAAAAGCGGTAAGCACTAGTTCCGGGGAGCTGTGCTGTCGTCGGCTCCGTGTACTCATAAGGTCTCCCTTTTCACGTGCCCTCGTGCCCATCGGCCGGGAACGTCGGTGGCGTGCCGCAAACATCGGCACGAAGCCTGGCACTGAATTGCCTGTGTGATGCGGCGCGGAAAATGCTCATTTTCGAGCGAGGAGGGTAAATTCTACTTGCCTCCACGCATTCATATTTTTTTAAACTTTTCGTTGTGTTTATTTTCATTATGGAACAATATATTTTACATCAGAGCCTTGAGGTTGTTTTAAACTTAAACTCTATAATATGCCATTAGAGATGTTTTTTAAACTTCTTTCTTTAATTTTGATGAGTAGCTTATTTAAAAATTGAAATACTGGAAATAGGATGCTATGAGTACCTTTGTTTTTTTTCTAACTGTTAATCTCCAGATATATGGTTTGTGATTCTTGGTTAGTGTTCCATATCATCATCATCATTAGTCATCAATCCTCAGATTGGTTTGACGCAGCTCCCCACTTAGTTCTTCTATCGGCTAATCTCTTCTATTTACGTAATTCTTCTCTTTCGCATCCTTTATCGCTTGTTTCATATATTTCGCACGAGGCCTTCCTTTGACATTCTTCCCGTCCACTTGTCCCTCGACGATTGTCTTCATCAGGTCATCATGTCTCATGATGTGGCCGATTAAGTTGTTCCATCTTCTTCTTAGGGTATTCAGAAGACTTCTCTTTTCTCCCACTCCTCTTAGGACTTCCTCATTACTTACTGGTCGATCCATTTAATATTCATCATTCTTCTGTAGCACCATATTTCGAATGCTTCCACCTTTTTCTTTTCCGCTGCTGTCATTGTCCATGCCTCGCTGCAATAAAGAAACGCGCTCCAGATGTATGTTCTGATGAATTGTTTCCTTGCTTCCTCTCTTGCTGCACACCAGTATCCCTTCTTATTGATCTTCAGCTGATGTGTGGCCATTGTTCTTTCCATGGTTATCAGCATCTTATTCAGATCCCTCTCTGTCTCTGCTATGAGTGCTATGTCATCAGTGAATCTCAGCATGCTAATTTTTTCTCTATGGATATTCACCCCAGAAGTTCTCTTTGATTTCATTGATGGCTCTATCGATATAAACATTAACAATTACTGGAGACAGTGCACAACCTTGTCTCAATCTTTTCCTTGTTCGTGCTTATTCTCAGCTGGGTCCAGATTTAATTACAGCTACTTGGTTTTTATACAACTGTGTATAGTTCTTTGATCATTATAGGACACTCCAATTCATTTCAAAAGTCTAAGGATTGAATTCCAATCCACGTTGTCAAAAGCCTTCTCTAAGTCCACAAATGCAATGAACGTCGGTTTGTTCTTCTACATTCTCTTCTCTTTGAGCAGCCTAAGGGCCAATATTGCCTCTCTTGTACCCTTACTTTTTCTGAATCCAAATTGATATTCATCCTGGAACTCTCCTCCTTTCCGTTCTATTCTTCTGTAGATGATCCTTGTCAATATTTTCGATGCATGTGTTGTCAGGCTTATTTCTCCGCTCTCTCCCTTATCTTAGTGTTAGAAACCAATTATACGGGATTTGTTTTCCATTAATTTGGAAATGGAGTACACCATCACTGAAAACAGTTATTTCCTGTTGGTTGAACATCGATTAGCACAAAGCTTACGTATCATTAGTAGTCCCTGGAGTGTTTGCAATGATTACCAAATGCAGCTACTATGCCTTAAGTGAATGAATATTTTTTTCTTTTGAGTTTTTCTTTAGAAAAGGAAATGTATGGCGAGTTTAAGTATTTTCATGACAGTGCTGGATAACTTATTAAGTTTTTAGTGCCCAACAGTGGAATCTCAACTTGGTGATCCCATGGTAGCGCGTGAGCTGTTAACATGTGACTGACGTTTCCTTGTGATGCTGGCTGTGATGAGCTTGCTATGAGATTCTGTGATGATAGGTAATCAGCACTCGGGAGGAGAAATGAATATTGCGGCTCCTTAGGAGCCGTGCGGGCATTTGATTGTCATTGCCGGCGAGCCAAAGTCCTGGCCTGCTAATCCTGGGGTTGCGGTTTCGAGTCCCGCCTCTTGCGGGTTTTTCTCCACCCAGGGCATGGAGGTATGTTAAGCTCTGTGTTGATTCAACGTATGGGAACCCTGATGACAGGCCAAGGCTATTGGGATTCCAGAGTTATAGGACGAATAGAATCGTCCCGAATGCAAAAAATATTAGTTTTATCACTCAAATTGTACGTCAAGATACTTGATCAATATTTATGAAGTAAATAATACCCATAGTTTTCGCTCTTACCGCTTGCTTCAAATAGGTAATTAGTGGCTTGTTATCCTAGCAGGTTATAACTGCTCAGAGATTTGGGTAATTGTATCTGTCCTCAGTGTCTCATTAGCTGGTGTATGATAGTATGACCGAAGGCGGAGAGTATTCATGTTAGTTAGATACAGGTAGTTGGATTACCATAAACGTTTTTGTTGTCATAAGGGGAGTTGACGAACAGCTAAGTTCATTTACTCCATTTAGAATAGATGGGTGGTTTGATAGAGATCGGAATTTTTCATGGAGCGGTTAAAGGGTGGATGGGAACCTTGTTTTGGTGTCACCAGCACTCAATTTTATCATGCTAAGGGTACATGATATAACTTCCCATCCGACGGACGGAGTCCTGCGCTTGAAAAACTCTCCAAATAGGGCTAGAACAGGGACCAAGATTCTACCGAAAAACCTCTGCTACTGGATTCTATATCGGGGCCTCGGGAATAAATGTCTACCTAGGCACGACACCAACCCATTCAAGATACTATCTGTCACCTATGAGTGTTTATCGGAATTGAATCCCATTAGGATTGCACCTTGGTTCCCGTACTGATGAACGTTGGCCCGACTGGTGGATCTTCACAAACAAGTACCACGCAAATAAACCGAATGAAGTCAGTTTGCGTTGCACAATCTGACAGCATAGCCTCCTCTCAACCTTCGTTGTTTCGTAGCTATAGCATATGTACATCTCCAGTTGCTCAAAGCGCGCCTATTTGCGAGAGAATTGGGGGGCCTTGAGGGTTCGGAGTGTTTGTGAGACGATTACTGTTTGTTTATCTCGTATTATTAACATATTACTAAGGTCGTAAACATTACCCTCGTTTACACTTTATATTACGTTTCTTCATCATTCGTTTGATCTGAGAATCCCTCTAGTAGCCGATTTTTAAACATGGATTGGCAATGAAAGCTGCTTCAGAAAGTATCTGCAGCATAAAAATAGGAATAATATTCAAACGACGATGGACTACGTTGGCAGTTGGCATGAGGGCCTTTTGATTAATGATCCGGAGTTCTATGTTAAATATTTCTTTATACATTATGTGCATATAACATCCAGGTAACAGTAGCAAAGAAATCAAAGCTGGAAGCATTTGAAATGTGGTTCTACCAAAGAATGATGAAGATATAATGGATCGACCGTGTGACAAATCTCTCCCTCCGCCGCTGATAACCCTGTACTCAAATATACGGCTTGAGACATTCTTTCTCCTATTCAGTTCTTCCCCTAGATATATTGCTATGTTCTTTCCTAAGTCTGCTCGCCAGTGCGTGTTCTTTAGCTCGATTTTTGGAGAAATGAGAAATTCAAATCATAAATTTTCACGTTAGCGATAATTTCGTTATATTTTTCATTCTTTTTTATGAGCCAAACTTACTAAATGTTCATTTAACCTGAATTTTCAGTAATTTACCTTTTTGTGTGTCTGCTGACAACTCTAAAAAGAAGAAGGTACAACTTAATCGGCCATATCTTGAGACACGATGGCCTGATGAAGACTTGTCGTCGAGGGAAAAGTGGACGGGAAGAGTGTAAAAGGCAGGCCTCGCATGAGACACATGGATCAGGTTGTGAAGGATGTAAAAGCGAAGAATTGCGTCACAATGAAAAGGTTGGCCGATAGAAGAATCGAGTGGAAAGCTGCGTCAAACCAATCCTAGGATTGTTGACCAATGATGATGATTGATGATGACCTTTTTGTGTACATTTTAAAACTTATTTTAGCGATAAAAGTTGGCTCTATTGTTATCATCTACGATATTTCAATCCTAGGATTGGTTTACTGAAGCACTCCATTCTTCCCTATTCATTGTTAATTCCCTCACTCCCTGATAGGTTTTCTCTTTCAGGTCTTTTTTTATTTGCCCTTATATTTGTCCCTTGGTCTTACTTGCCGGAACTTGCCTTAAATTTTCCCTTCTATTATAGTTATAACTAATCCATTGTGTGTCAAGGTATTCCGTATAATCCATTGTATGTCCAATTTTTCTGGTCTTCTGTACACCTCGTCATTCGTCACGTTAACTGTCCATTTAATCTTCTGCATTCCCCTCCTGTGGCATGTTTCGAAGTCTTCAATTCTTCGCTGGTCTGCTTTCCCGATGTTCCATGTCTCTGATCCATAGAGTGCCACGCTCCATACGAATGTTTTCATTAGGTTCTTATTTGCTTGCAGCCACATGGTCTTTGAGCATACTAGTTGTCATTCTTCAGGAACCCCTCTTTAGCTTGTGCTTTATTTTGATCACAGACTTTTACACCACGAAATTTTGCAATCAAATAGGCATTGTTTTGAGATGAATTACAATATTGTAAAAGATTATGGGAAGGCTCATCGGTACATTAACTGCATTCATTCATAATGCTCTGAATTACATCCCAACTCCAGCTTTCAACGTATGAGGACATATTCTTTGATCTCGCGATATATTGCGTGGTGAGGTCGCCGGCTAATTTCCTTCGTCTTCTTGAGCAGCTTTTGCACTTAACAGCTCCTCAGGGGTTCAGCACAGCAAGAAAATCGATGAGCAAGGTCTAAAGAAAGGTGGTATTAAATTTGGTGGTATTTCTCCCTCATAATTTTGAAAAAAATCTCATTTTATTTCCCTTATCAAAATCCTGATGGTGTTATTAAGAGATGTAAGTGTTAACGCTCAGTGAATTTATTGCACTGGAATTAATTGATTCTTGTAAATCATTCTGACTGTGAAATATGTGCTTATGATAATTACGTAATGAATATCTAATTTGATACATAAGCGAATTTTGAATCAACGGATGTGATTCTCATCATTTCCATAAATTTATTTGCATGCATGGTTTGCAGCATGGTCATTCATTTACAGTAGTATTTTTAAAAACTCGTTTAGTTTTCAAGAACTAGGGTACTAGAGGACTAAGGTACTACCTATTTTACTATTCAATATAGAGTGACCTTAAATTTTCGCTGTAAATAGTTTGTCCGTTCCATCATAAGCAAAATTACTGTTTTTTCTATCGATAAAATGTAATATTTTGCATGTTTTTCGGATGTTTGAACTCGTTTTATTTTTTGTATGCATTATTGTATTTTATTTCGTTATTTTTTACGTACTGGAGTGAATACATTCTACAATTTATCATGAACACGTTTAATGCTAATCCAATGGAACAAAAAACGGATGTTTTTTATGAAAATATGTTTTATACTATTTAGGTGTAAACACGTTAACCACACGTTTATTCTCCGATTTTATCCATGATTTGAAGCCCGTAGCACCCGTTTCCGGTTTCGTCATTTTACAATTGAATTCGTTTCCTTAATTCATTGAAGGAAAGCTGGGTTATTATCTCACGAACGCAATTACTCAAATCCACTTCCAACTGTTGAATGCCCTAGTAGCTTTTGATGTATGACGAGTCAGCCACAATTAGCTCCTTTGTGGTCTAGACTCCCTTTCTACATTGATGAGAATATACCGTCTTGTTCTAACCTAGTACAAGTGAACCGGGCAAGTATACTCTACGGATGGACTTAGTCACTGACCTTTGCTAGGCTACGTGTTTTTACTCACGGAGAAATATCCATCTCGTGACCCGCAACGCAAGGCTTATCTGCTATCACGGATTATGGAAATGAAATTCTCTTTCTTACGTTATTTCTCTTTTGCAAATTGAAAGACACTGAAAAATAGTGGCACTCAACCTTTGACGACGTTAACTTGTTATGAAAATCATTTTATTTAATATCCCAGGGAAGGGGAAAAAATTCCACTTTGTTTTGTAATGAGTTTGAAATCGATGGTTTGCGAGTTCACCTTGTGGAATGAATTCATGATGAATAGAATAAACTTGGATTCCACAAAAATTTTATTAACCGACCTAATTTTAATTTTACCTAATTTTAAATTTAATTTTGTTTCTAATGATTTTTTATAATTATTCTTTTCTAGAATTCTAGATTCACTTGACTCACCTTTCAAAGTCAAAATAAGGTGAAAAACCTCTCTTGAAGTTAATATCTTGTACGTGCAATAGTAAATGAAGAAGAGAATTCCGCGTTTTTTTATTCGTAATATTACTCGAGATATTTTATTTCAATCATCCCTTACCGAAGCGATATTGTGGGGTGTAGTATCGGAGGAAAAGAATTATTTTGTCCTCCCGGATCAGGTCATCTGTATTTGGCTGGGGGACCGTAATACTTCTGTCGTAATTTGCATCCATGATGTAATTATTGTGTCGAGCGAGAAAGGCTTGTCGTCTTGGTTGCCACGCAAACGCATTTGCGCATTTAACCCGATGCATATCTCGCGTCTAAGCCGCCGCTTTACCTCTTCTTGTCCCAGCGAGTCGTCGGCAGGAATCGCTCCCTCCACACCTCAAGGCGGTAATGAACCATGGGAGTGGCTTCTCCCGGAATGAGTCGCTCCAGCGGAGCACTCATTGCGTTGATGCAGTTAGCCCAAATGGTTCCCCAGTCGGCACCCGGTTACACCATCGAGCTCGCTTCTCTTTCTTTATCTCTCTCGCTCTCGTTCTCTGCATCGTGTTGGGCCACGCCCTCCTCTTCCTTTTCTGAGATGAGCGTGCTTCTCCTCAAAACTTGGTGCCTCCTTTTTCATTTCCTTTCGTCCAATTCCCTCTCCAATGCATTTCCTCTCCTCGCATCCCCCTCCTGTCCCCTCCCTCCGCCCCCACTACCTTTGTGTGTGTGTATAAACATTTCCTCCTCCAATGTAATGTGTCCGTCCTTCTCGTGGCTTTTCCTACCCCGTCGCCCCTTTGCCGCTGCACAAACTGTAGACGCGAAGATGCTCCCCCAAATGTTTATGGCTCCGATGCGCATAACGCGGAGGAGAAGTTCAAGAGGGAGGAGGAGGATGAGGGGGAGTAATTGTCAGGAGGGTGGGAGGGTTACGATGGCTCGTGCAAGTGTGAGTCGCCGAGGATATGAAGGGAGAGTTCGGCGCTCGTGGGTATTGGTGCGAGGAGGAGAAAGAGGATGCGAGGTTTAAGTGGGATGGAACGGGGGGCGCGCACATAGTAGGCCGGCGCGTGTAGGTAGGTGGTGATGTGCGGGGATATTGAAGAGAGAGAGAGGTTGTGTGCGGTGAGTTAGGTGAAGTAGTGTGTGTATTACCGAGAGGATGGAGTGAGTGTCGACGGGGCCATGGGTGGGGGGGGGGGGGTTGTGGTGTGTTTGTGGGCGGGGGTGATTCAGGCGGGAGGAGAGGAGATGGGGAATAGGAGGAGAGTGGCTTAGTTGCTTAGGGGTGTGGGGGGCGGGAATGTGTTGCGAGGGGATGGGTATGAGTGTGGGTGGGAATAATGGATTGGGGACGGGGGGTGTACGTGATGTGTATGAGGTGGAGGGGGTTGGAGGAAGGGAAGGGGTCGTATGAGAGAGGATGGGAGGGTATGCGGTTAATTGGTTTTTGGCTCGCTCGATGAAATATTCGCGAAGTTATTGAGTGAGCGTCAATTTTTGGTGCCCAAGCCGCGGGTTTGTGAGCTGTGCGTCGTGTGCGCCTCTAAAACTATTATTGAGTAATGAAATTCTGTTACGACCCTACTTTTCCCTTGATTCCTCCACCCCCCCTCTCCTTCTCCACGCCAGCAGCCGACAAAAATTTCACAAGTGTCATTAATTTCCGGGCATACCTGTTTGATGAACTTTGGAGCCGGGTTTTATTATTTCGGCAATTAATTTCCGCCGTCGGGAGAGCTTCGGTTTAAAAAAAAAATAAAGTAGTAGGATTTGATTTATCGGAGTGTGCGCGGGATGCGGAAGACTGTGAGGTGGCGGTCGGGTGCAGTTCCGGAAAGGAACAATAACGAAAAAAAAATAAGTGATGCGATCCGGTAACGCGCCGGTGAAATCGCGCTTGTTCATTCGGAGCATCCGTCCGGTGCGCCGTCGATAAGAGGGCTCGCGCGGTTTGTCATCTACCTCCAGGGTCGCTGCTCCTGCCTCCGTGTAATTTCGACTCGCTTCGACCGCACGCACACGCGAAATGCTGCATTGGAACGGGGGCTGAATTTGTGGGGATCGCGTAATTTCATTTGGATGTGACAACCCATTCGTATGACTCCAACGGGGATACCTCTCTGCTTTTTTTTTCGTCCTCCCATCGCGGTTCAACTTTCCCTCGCCAATTTTGGCGGCAGGAGGAACCTCGCGCACTTTCCCAGATGACAGACGAGTTGGGTGCAAGCTCTCCCAAATTAAAATGGGGCTTTGTTCGCGTACCGCCTCACCCAAGTATGTACGTTTCATTTCGCAGCCTTTTGTTCTATAGTTCCGCCGTCCATCTATTTTTCCTCAGTTCCTTTATCTCGCTGCCATTACTTCTTGTTCTCTTGTTCTCTCTCAACCTCTATTTCCCATTACTCACCAATTCCATCCAAGGAGTAGCGGCGTTGCAAATGTTTGTATTGGCGTCCACGCTGGGAACACGGTTCCGATTACTCGCTGGGGCTTTTAACGTACGACTGCTGTCCATATCAGTACGTGAGTCTACTGAGAAGGCTTTCCGTCGGAGAGACCACTCCCGTTTCGTCTGAAATGGTCGCGGACTATGTTGTTCTGTTAGTATTCGGTTAAGTGCTGACCGATTCCATCTTCGGGTGTATCTATTCTCTCTTTGCACTTATCTCTTGAGAAAAGTAATTGGTACCATTGTGCTGCAGTTCTGGCGAATGTTGTATGACTTGAATTCGGTGTAGCAAGGAATGAGTGTTTGGGAGAGAGTAATCAAAGAATAAAAGTAATAAAATGTATTTCTTAGGGCGTTATTGAGGCAAAACTGTACCTTCTGCTAGCAAACCCCTCGTAAAAATATTTTCATAAATCAATTGATAGTCATGGCATGCAAAATAGGTACATTAAAAAGTTCTAATTCAAGGAATTAAGGAATAATGAATGTATCAAAAATGAATGGGTATTAGTGTGATGTGATGCATAACTAAAATAAAATGGAAGGTTATGCATATCATTCTCATGGTATAAAATAGCGAAGTATATAGTTTCATGAACTGCTTCGAAATTCGCCAGACTCTGTTCGGAATATTTGATGCTGTTTTCAAAAATGCCTGAAAATACGATATGTTGAAAAGTTTCTCAGCGTTAACTTATTAAGAAAAGACAACTCCAGTTTTATACGCCATACATTAAACAGTAGGTGCCCCGCTACCTAACATTATCCCATGTCACAACCTAATATGTTTTAATTCGTCCTCCATCCACTTCGAAACCTGTGACGTTCTGAGCTTTTACATCAGACTGTTTTTCTCCATATTTAGCGATAGAGGCGAATATAAAGTGCGACCTTTTAAGAAGAAGGTTAGATTTCTGGAAAATTTCATCTAATAGTGCCATGCTTTTTATTTATGAATAAATAAATCGTGATAGGCTTATTTCCATTAAAAATAAACCTAGAAACCATTGATTGCATTTTGAAATTATCCTGCTGCAGTAGTAATGTGTAGCAGTATGTCTATAATGAAAGGCACCTGTGTTTATCCTGTGAAAGAGGATTAATGAATGGAACAGTATCTGAATTCTCTTTACGTTTTTTTAACGCTGAATCTAAATTTGCGTGTTCACAACTCAATATAGTGTATTAGTAGTATTGAAGAGGTAATGCCTGCCTACAAACGAAGGCTATGTAATTTAAAGCTACTCTATATCTGTACCTCTATATTTGCATAGTTTATTAAATAAAGTGAAGGACGGTCGTTTGAGTAGTTTTAAATTATAAGAATTTGAAAATGATCTAGCATTACTTTCTCAGAATACTGGCCTTACTGATTGGATAATGCTTAGTTTTTCGGAATTGTATTCTTATTTCCTCAAGCCCATGGCCACGTGCGTTTTCTCCTTCACCCCTTTTTTTCTCAAACTTATCGGCTCAATTGCAAATTGTCTCTTTCTATTGAGAGCTTTTCATATGCCCGTTTACAATTTACGTTCCCAAAGAGCAATGTCAAAATATATGTGCTATTCATTACATATCCGAGGTGAACCCCTTTACTGATTTTCTTTTGTAGTTTACTGTTAACTTTCACGTTATATCTCCGACAAATTTATCCTTAGGATTCGTAGTTGGTAAAAATATTTTGATGGCACCTTTCCTGGCTTGCTTTTTCTATAGCTCATGTTTCTTGTCCATGTTCTATAGTGTGGATTTATGAATGTCGCTAAATGTATCCTTCCTTCTGCTTAGGAAGTATTAGAGCCCTGCTAAAGCTGGAGAATAATAATTTGTCATGTTTTTGCTATAATTAAAGGTGGCCCTTATGGCTATACCTGAGTAAGTTTTGGATAGTTATTCGTTACCTTAGCCCTCCTCTTTTTGTTAGATTTTTTTAACGGCAAGGGTGCTAATTCCAGTAGCTAGAGAATCGTATTACCGAATTATTGCATTGAGGCGCCCTTTGAATTTACCCGTGGCGAATTTAAAATTTTAGCCGAGCAAAGGAAACAATTCATGAAAAGCGTACCAAACTGTAACAAGCCTGTTGAACGATTGTATCTGATAAATAAACTGATGTAAAAATTCTTCTGAATGTGGTGGAAATGAAAGCGCTTGGTGCGTTTTCTGAAGCTTTTCCGGAAGGTGGAATCCGAATTCGAGGTTCTCCTTTTCATTTATTTTTTGTATCACGGTTATTTTCAATGCTGCTGAGAGTACGCTTGATTGGTGAAAAGAGAGACCGTCCCTTAGCATTTCTACCTCGCTTACACTGAATTGAGTTTATCGTGTCACGGAAGGAAAAGAATTTTTTTTAATCCGCCGTCGCTCGGTAGGTATGTATTATGACTATGTTACGCTTCATGTTACAGATAATCTTATGCATCCGGTATAGTACATGTTGAGATCCTTCTTTAAATGGTTTAGTTTCATCAAATGAAAAACATTCTAAGGCGGAATGATTAGTATCGAATTATGTAATTTTGTCCAATACAATTTTGGTGTGCAAGTTATTTCGTCAAGCCGCGCTGGGCTTGATTTGGGAGAATAAGTATCTCTCTTAGGATACTGGTATAGTGATTTTTTCGTCTTTTCGATTCTCACCTCTTTGTTTTGAAAGAGTTCTTACCTTTCCACTTGTTGCTGTTCGCAGATCGTCTACACACCCATCTTTCACGCCTGTCTGAGTGGTGCTATCCGAAGAGTCCTTCATTATTTTTATTTTTCTTCTAAAATTGAAAGTGGGATGATATAATTTAGTGGATCCAACTCCCTAAATGCCCAGCCGTCCAGTTTTCAGCTCTCTTTCGCCATCTTATTTGTGCTCGTTGCGTCTTTTTAGTGCATTCGCGAACAAAATGAAAAAGGAATCAGGGGAACAAGCCGTAATGCTGATGAATAGGCCGTAATGGTCATGTTGTTAACATTAAATCAAATTTATTAATTAAAACACACAAAGAAAAAAACGAGGCAAATCCACAAAAATAAATTTTACTACGACCCGGGTTTCACTGTATTACAGCATCTTCAGGTCAGGTCAGCATAACCCGGGTCGTAGTAAAATTTATTTTTGTGGATTTGGCTCGTGTTTTTTCATTCTGTGTTATCATGTTTCGCTTCCACTCCATAGCGCCAGAATCTTCAGAATTTGCTCAAATCTATTAGTTGAAATTTATATTTACTAAAATATTTAATTCATGTTCATGGTGATATCCTTGCAATTACAACAAACAAACTGTGCAGAAAAGAATTAAGTATGGATGATCCTGTGGCGTAATTGCTTTGAGGAGCTCGAACTGCTGAGAATGTATATTTTTACATCTTAATCTCAATCCTAGGACAAACAAATCTATGGCCTCAATGAACTTCGAGCCCGTAACTTTTGAGTTGCTAGACCGGTGCGTCACCAACGTATATCCGACGCGGCTTCTATTGCAATTAATCGTGTGTATTGACTTTATCTATAATTTCCAAATGTGTTTGTGGATAAGATTATAAATGTTTAGGTTGATGTACATGAAGACGAATCAGGAAGCTTTAAACACGGTCGGAGTAGAAAGTTGGCTGGACATTGTAAACGGCAGGCAACAAAATTGGATGGAGGGCATATTGAGAGGGCACGGAATGCTAAAACGGATGTTCGAAGAAAGAATTGATTTTGAATTAGCATATAAGAGTAGAATATAACTAGTATATAAGAGTAGAATATATTTTCTGCGTGGCAGAAGATAGGTATAAAGATTTAATGATAAATTTAATTCGGATTCGTTAAGGACGCGTGGGAAGAACATGCGTCGGGCGAAGGTAGAGGCTGTACACAAATAAACCTACCGATATTAGTAGAATACTTAATGATGATGATTCCCAAGTGCAGCTCCGTGGCCTATATGTTTGGAGTGGTTAAAAGATCGGAGTATTTTCCTTTTATAATTCCGAGGAATAAAAACGATACTGAAGTTGTGAGGAAGTGGATTTGCGTGAGTGCAAATGCAACCAGTGCGCGCAGGGGTTTTCTCTCTGTCTTTTGAGTGGAAAAACATACTGATACTACGACTATCTCCTTATATCAGGAAAATATTCATTCGTTATTCAGCATCTACAGCACATACAAGGTACTTCAAGTCTCTGAGGCAAGCTCTGGAACATTGTTTCAAAAAAGTCATGTCGGAAATAGGAGTGCATGCATTTCTTGTATCCAGGAAGCAGGGGAGACACCGCTTTCAGTCACTTTATTATTCATAGGCGTGCTTCAGGCTTCTTTTTTAAGTGGCGACTATGTAATGCAGCCGCTTTTCGACAAAAAATCGAGGGTAGTATTATTTCGCGCGGTAAAGAGATGACGACTCATCTCTCTACTCTTTCCCAAAAGAATTTTAGAACCCAAGTAGAACGTAATTAAAGTAAATAAAGTAACAACGTTGTATCGTTTATATTTGTTATATTTTGTTCCCATTTAGATCTTACGCAACTGTATAAAAAGTTGATAAGCTAAAAGCCCATGTTCGCATGCTTGACGAATGAAGAATTTGTACACATACCTGGTTTATTTTAGTCTCTCTTCGTTTTTTTATGCCGTGCCCCTGAACCCGTCAAGTTCTCCGAAAAGTTTTGGACGTGCTTATGACAAGACCTCTTCCCGTAAAAAGAGTAGCAGTCAACTCGCTTTTCCAAGGCCCCTGGTGGCATGAAGGTACGCGACATGACAGCAATCTTCAGAGCATCCCCTCCTAGGGTCTCTCCCGAATGATACGTCAGGAATTTGCCGTTTTTCCCTCGTGAATAATAATGCCGCCTGCGAAATAACCGAGGTCGGAATAGGTAGTCGGCTATTGTTTTGTAAAATGTTCTTTTGTTGCTATTTATGGCGGTTAGATTGAAGCTGGTTATACTCTGGAAGAAGTTTTCCTAGCATCTGTATGTTCTTTATCGATTTTTTTAGTTATTCTTATTCGAATTTTGTTCATAATAATTGTCTATAGAATACCAGTCTTTAAAATAATTTCGGGTAGTTAGTTTAACTATTTTCCTCTCTATATTTTTCCACATATTTGGCTTTGATTTAAATAATTAAAATCTTTATTAGTAGTATAATAGAAATTAGCTAACAATTAGGTAACTATCTAAATTTCATTAGTGTACACTAATTCGTGGTGTGTATCGTGTGTAACTTAAAATTTTTGCCGTAGGCCAATTACGATGACATCAGGGATTTTTAAATATGAAATTCTCCCTTGTATTTGGTTAACTCTTTTGTATTTCTTGTAAAGGTCATATCCGAGTGTATGTGAAAGCTACATTGTTCGTTTCACTATATACTAGTCACGGAATATTTTATGTAGGATAGAGTAGATCCTAGATCTAGATAAGTAATGAGAAATGGCGACGTTTTGGTGCCATGAGAAGTATTCAAATGCAGAGAAAACATTGGGAATGGATGGGTGTGTAAAGCAACGATCGTGTACATATTTCAATAGAAACGCACCGCGCGAAAGTAAATCCGGTCGTCTATTCTTGGGTAATTCGCTTTCCCCCGTCATCGTCTCCAATTCCACCGTCCCTCCGCCGCCGTCGTGACCAGCCCGTTAAACCCCTTCATGTATCCTCTCCTTACGCTTCCCGCCGACCCTGGCTCTTATCCCTTCCTTGGATCCACATTCGGTGCAATGTTACGGCCTCTTGAGTCCCCTTCCCACCCTCCCCCACACCCCGCCACTCCTTACCCTAACCTGCACCCTTCTTTTTACTCGTGCCTATTTCATTAAATATTTAATTCAACACCTCCTTATCTTTACGTTGAATCACGTGGCGTATCCTTTTAAGGGGATCGTTTCTTTCACCCCCGACCGCCGCCACCCCCTCCCCCCCCACTACTCGCACACCTCCGCCCCATTACCTCGCCTCCTTTTATCCCCACCCCTCGGATCCTTTTCCCGTTGCCTCCCCCCCCCCCATCCTCCCTCGCCAGCCCTCCACCCATTCAGCCTCCTCTGGAGTGAAGCCCGACTTCTTGTAGGAGCAGGTGGAGCGGAAGAGGAGCGGAGTGGAGTGCGCTCTCGTCTCCTTTGTGCCCGAGCCACGGGTAGCGAGTTGTGTGCGAGGTGCACGGGAGAGAGGAAGGCGAGGGAATTTTGAGCGAGAAGGGTATGAGAACGCTAGGTTTTCCTCGACTCCCCCGGGAGGCGAGAGGGATGCGGAAACGTAAAATAATTGCGCGAAGGCGTCCCATAATTGGATCCTTTCGCAGCAAAAGACCGGATGATTCCCTCTCGTCTCCCGTGCTTTTCCGGGGCGTTACTTTTTATTTTCGGACGTGTCGAATGGCTCCTCCAGTGTTTTCCTACCCTGAGGGAGAAACTAAGAGTACGTTGTCTATTACCTCAGTATGTCACTCAGACAGTCACTCGGACACTATTGAGTTGTGCTGATTTTTTATGTTCTGGACCGGTCACCTTCCTTCACTCTGCTCCCCGTTTATTTTAAAATCTCGATGATTTATCCGTATGAAATTCAGCAATCAGCAGTTTAAATCTACAGCTCGCGCACGTGTATGTGGAGTGATATCCTTCCAACCCCCTCTTTCTCCCACTCCCCCCCTTCGGGTTTTGTCATTGACGTCGTCTGAGTGTCCCAGATTGATGTTTGGCATGTTCTTTCGTCTAAAATATTAAAAGGGGCTTGTTGAAGCTTTTCCTCCCTTCAGGGTTTTTAAAAAAATTGGCCTCTGCCGAGCGTTCTGCTCTTTGGTTTTGTCATTTTTTTAATTGATGGAGGTACGTGAGACAGCCATTCCATTTCCGTCCACTCGATTCCGAGCTTTGGAGGATAATAGTGACAGATGGAGGCCTTAAAATAATCCCTTGACGGCCGGACCGCGCGACGAAGTTGCTCTCATCACCATCCGCGCTTATTCTGCCTCCAGTTCAATTCAATGCGTCCATCTCGTCGGTTGGCGGATTGGCGCATTTTGGCCAAAACCGGTGTCCTCTTCCGCTGACGATTTTCGTTTCCGCATTCGCCGCGCGACGCGATGTGCTGCTGTCAAATACGTGAAAGGCCTTGATTGCGCAACAAAATACCCCGTTCATTATTTCTGCCCTTTTGTGCTCATCTCCTTTTCAAGATATGCAATTGTAGGCGGTTTTGACATCGTTTAAAATACCGTTTACTCCTGCAGAACGTTCCTTTATTTCGGTTTCTCTCGTTGCTCTTTTGAGTGCTCATTGCAAATTGGATCTTTGTACATATTGTTATATTTCTATTTCGTTTTTCCATTTATTCATCTTTCTCGTTTGATGTTAAAATTAATTTCTCTGTCATTGTTCTCTACTATATAAATGTTATAAATCATCCTTGAATGGCAAATAACAGGGATTGTCACATTCGTGGGCACAAAACAAATTTTATACCGAAATTAATGATTTCATAACATTTCTAAGCCTTTTATTGAAGGAGAATGAGGGTTAACATGCAATGCTATCGCATTTTAGTTTGTGGGTTAACATAAGGGTGCCTTTTTAATTTTCTAATATTTCATTCTACAACTATGGAAGTTTATAAGGCATTAGTAAATACATGGATTTGGTGTGTTATTAGAGGGCCTGTGATATTTTCATCATATTTTTCGTTTCATTGCAATGAATATTTTACTTTTATGTCTCGCTAATGCCGGAATTGGAATCGAAATACATTAATATTTCTGTGGTAATTGTTCGATTAAGACTTTGTAGCATCTTTATGCGCACCGGATTGCTGGTAAAGTATGTCTCTGTATTATTCGTAAACATAAAAAAAGCCTGAAATTTACGTGTCTGTTTTCAATTGGTGTTCCATATTACCAGAATTTTTATCCCTTGGCCGTAATATTTTACTCGTAATTTAAAACCCAAATTTTTTGACCTTTTATCTTTACCGCAGTTTCACCGTTTATGCTCGAAGAGTCGTCGTGTTGGAAATTTGCCGAGTGAACATTCTGTCAGCTATTTATGAGTCACGTAGCGATATTTTGTCGAGTTCTTAAATTATGATCCCCAAACATTAAATCGTTGGAATAATGCCACTGCGGTATTTTCGTTGGGAAATTTTACTCTTCGCGGAGAGTACCTGCACCTGCAATATATGTTAAAATTACGATGAATCGTGACCCTGATGAACTGGTAGAGTCGGGGAGTGGGTAGTCAGGAGTGAACTGGAATGGGGAAGACATAATGGAATACATGGAAAAAAGAAAAAAAATAGGATATTTATACAGTTCCTATGGCATTGCGTCCGCGCCAAAATCCCAGCTATAACTCGCATATGAGCTGAAAAATATTGATTAAGTTGTGAAGTATGTGAAAGAGGAGTTATTTTAATATGAAGATGTTAGCCGTTTGGGGAATCGAATGGGGATCTGCGCAAAACCAATCTTAGGATTTTTTAGGCTTCCGTGGTGATGTTTTTGTGCGATATTTGTTCGTTTAGGGTTTATACCGCGTTTCTACATTTTTGATAATATTTCGCCTGAGAAAGCCATCCGGAGCGCCGGCGAAATATTATAAAAATGTGCAAACGCGGTGTTAATCCCGAGTAAACAATCCACAATGACGAAGATTTTTTATTTCCAAACGTTTCCCGAGTTTACCTGAAACTGGATACCACTATGAATACTGCTTTTACAATGGTAAGTGTGAAGACTAGGCGTATTTTCCGTAAAATAATCGCCGTAAAATAATGTCATGGATAGATTTAAGGTCCGTGTGAAGAGATATTTCATGACAAATGTGCCTTACTCCTGCTTGAGGTTGCAATGAAATGTGTGCAGCATACTGCATTCTAACAGTTGTTCCTAAATTCTTCCTCCATAGATCAGCTTTATTAGACCAAAGACATGACCGTATTTTGGCCTTATGTCGTTCTTCGAAGAAATCAACCTGACAACTTTATCTTATTAAGGCTTTCCCGTAAAGAAGTGGTACGGCAGGGGTATCCTTAAAACACTAGTGTGACTCAACTGTTCATATTTCGTGGGATGTCATACCACTTCTCCCTTGATGTAGTGTTACGACCTTATTTTTAATTTCAGTGCTAGAATAAATTGTGTCATGTTACCTTAGCAATTTAAACCCCTAAAACCGATTTATGCCACTGATGTTGGTTACAAAAACTTATTCTTTTAAGCAGTTCATATATATGATGGCATGATACTCGTTGAATTAATGTTTATTAATGCATTGCAACAAATGTGTTTCGCAGCGGTCGTAAAAATATGGTCTTTCTAAAGAAAAAATGTGCTCGGATGCCAAAAGCGTAATGAAGAATGTCTGAAATACATAGGATTGAGAGGAAAACTATTGAAGCAGAGTGTAATGACGAATGAGAGAGGAACTCTTTTGAGGAAAAAGTGTGAGGTGGAGAAAAATACGTGCAAAGCGTCAAGGAAATAACGGTGCATTGACGAAAAGGAAGGGGGATTTGGATGGGAAGGTTGAAGGGAAGGGGAAGGTTGATAAATGTGTAAAATATTTGTTCCGTGAAGCCGAAAAGGTATTACGAGGTTTCGCGGAAATAAGTGCAAGGAAAATATCGTATGCACGTTAATTACCGAGGGAATTAGAAAGATGGTGGACTGAAATATTGGTAGAGCAGATGCGAATATTTTGCTACGGCAAATGACAGCCGAGTGACCTCGTAAATTGGCTTGACAAAGATGATAAGAATAAGGATTCTCTTTTTTATATCATTAAGGTTTACGAATGTAATTCTACGTATATATTTCGAATTGATGTAATTAACAGATATTGCATTGATTTACCTTGAATTTGTATTGATATCTCAGATACTGGAGTCCTAAACATTACAGTCGCGAAAGTAAAAAGTGAATATGGTCTTTACAGAAATATAACGACTGCTATTTGTTCTCGTAAACTAAGAAGGTATTAAGTATAAAAATGTCTATTTATTTAGCTTTTGGTAAACAAATTACCTATCATGTGCCATTTTATAAAAGGTGTTTAATTAATTTGAATTTTATTTTAATCCTTATATCTGTTATTTTCAGGTGAGTGAAGCCCTTGTAACAAAGATGGAATGGGTTTTGCCATGCGTGGGGTTGAATAATCATGCCCTGAAGAAATTGGTAAGAGATGCCCATTTTCTTCTGTTATTTCTCTTAGTAGTTTTCTCAATTATCTCTGACGTGGTGGCTCATAGGTCGTTTGTGTTCGATATTGCTGGGTTATTTTTCTTTGGCGTTTATATGTTTGCAGCCACATAGAGAAAATGCGTTTCAGTATCGTGACGAGTCCGGGCTGAATACAATTAAACACACCTTTTCCGACTTGGTCAATCAGTATTTTCATGAATTACCTCTTCCAGTATTATAATGATTCTTTTCGATTGTTGAATACTTTTCTTCATTATGACTCTAATGCAACGCGTCAAGGCCGAGAGTAAATATTATTTCTTTTTCGCTTGCGTTAGCTGGAACGTGCTGTTGTGATAAAACTAACCCCTGCAAGCATTTTCTAGCGATTCTTTAATCTCTTTTTCCTTTGGTTCTGTATTCAACAGAACATACCCATAATTTTACATGTGCATGTGCATTAAATGAAGAAACCTTTTTGTAATCTTTCCGCCATTTTTATTCGGGCCATGCATGCTGACCTCCAAAACGTGACCAGTTTTAAGCGAATGAGGTTGGGCAGGTTTTGAGATGAAAATGCTTCACTGTGATAATGTTTTAGACGTTGTAGTTCTCATAGAATACGAAATGAATTATATTAGTCGCATAGTGTGTAACAGACATCATTGCTTCACGTAATTTTCTTCCTCCGTGACCAGTGTACTCAACTTCTAAGTCGAGGGCGTAATATTGATACCCTAGTGTAATATATTTTACCCATTTGCTCTTTAGCGTCAGACTGTGCAAGTATCAAAGAACTTTTTGGATGCAATATTCCTGATTCAAAATTCTTTTGATTGACAGCTTTCACGTGCAGAACATGGAATATTTGGCATTGTTTTGCCTTACTCTCTTGACGGACGTAACGTAGTTATCATTTCCATCTACCTCAGCATGTGATGCATGCCGCCAGTCTCTGCAACTTCAAATCTAATTCGTCTTCGTCTTTGGTGGACAGCCCGCAAGAATACTTGTTAATGAGGTCGCATTGGTTGTGTGTGTATTTTGAATGTTTTCCTGCCGCTTTAGTATTAGCTTTGGAAACTAAGTTATTTTTCCTTCTAGGAAGATTTTATTCTCCACCTGCTTTTAAATAGATGAGTAGTTTTATTTTGTCCTGCTGTGATAGATGCTAGATTAGTAGTTCCCTTTTGATGATTGAGGAGTGTGCGAAGAAAGTTTAATGATGACGAAAGTAACAGTAAGTACGTTCACTTGTCCGAAATTTTACTTGCTGTTGTGGGCAAGGAGCTCTTGAAATATATTTCATTAGGGGAAATTGAATTATCGACGAGTACACTATCATACTGTGACTGCAAAACGGATTCAATTGCAAGTGAAGAGCAGCTAGATTTGTTACAAACATTTACTGTGAAGGGATACCACGTATATAAGGGTTGTAGAGTAGAGAAATTATTATAACGGTTTTAGAGCTGAACTGTTTCTCTCCTGTTTCAGTTCATGTTGATTTTTGCAGGAAAAAATAAAGAAAAATATCTCCTATCGTAGGCTGGGACGAACTTGTTTATTTTATTTATAAAACCAATGGTGACTGAGTGAACCGTAACATCTAGATCACCTGCAGCATTAAAACTTGTAAGCCCTTTGTTATGTTTCGTAATCATGATGCACTATTGAAGGTACTTACTGCCGAATGAATGAGTGAAAAAGTTCAGATATCGTTGCCCAAGACTATTTTCTTGCCCAAGTTGCCCAAGAATTATTTTCTTAAAGGTTTTGATTTTCTTAAACCGGTGCTTATATATGAATGTAAGTATTGCTTTAGACACATATGCTATGTAAAATGGTATTTCATGAACATGGTTTGCGGAATTAATTTTTTCTTCATTTTAGTTTACGGATCATTCTTCGTTAAAATTTATTCAGTTTTCATCGAGTCTTGCTCGAGGCCGACTTGAAATCTCTATGCTGGAAAACCATTGGAACTTGATCGTGCGATCTATGCTCTCCAATGAGATAATCATGGGTAGACTCAGTTAGTCCCTTAAAAATGAATATATTTTTTGTTGTTGAGATGAATAGTGATAAACATGAACACTTAATAGTTTTAAGATTGATGGGATACATTTAGCTGTTTAGTGAGTCTGTGAATAATTGCGACTAGGAATATAAGGAAAAAATTGGACACCTGGAATGATGCGCTCGATTAAAAGCTATTCTTTAAAAATCGACTCTATTCAGAGACTAAAGATGTCACTCCGCTCGCTGCGATGAGGGCTTTGTATCTAGTCCCAGTAATTGATTTTTGTGGGGTGAAATGGGAATTGGTCCCGTCGATTTTAAGGAGCCAAAGTGGTATGGGACGAACTTACCGCATTACATTCTGGCGAGTGCTTCTGACAGAGACAGGAACACAATTTACCTGTTTTGCAATATGAAAAATACAGAAAGACTCTTCCGTCAAGACCCCATTACGCTGCATCCGTTTTGAGAGATTGAAAACGTCATGGTCGAACTAGGGTCCAATATGTTCGAGGCTGAAAAACTGTATTAAAGTTGTGATGATTGGATTTGGCCGCTAACCAATATATATATATATTGTGAGGGGTTACTTTATTCACCGTGAGAGAGGTGTTCACTGAAAGCCTATTTGATCTGTTCCATGAAGGTCCGTCTCGAGGAACCAAAGAATAAAACGTAACGGACCACCGTCATTTACGGCATGATTGACTTGACATTTTTGAGATTAGAAATAAAATGCCTCGCTGGTCATCCTCGCTTAAATACGTCTGGATAGTAATTCACGACGTAACCCTTTCCGTAGAGGTAGTGTTCCGTCATCCAAAGGGTAAAATTTATATGTATAGTAAGCCATCATTTGTGATATGAATTGACACTTTTTTGACAGGAAGGCCTTTGTCATGTTCTTAATTATGTTTTCACGTCATCTTATTCCCACTTAGTCAGTCGCATTTAAGATGATTCAAATGTGCCGGTATGTACTGGGTGTAAAAATATTCCATTTTTCCACGGTATGAAAGCCAGTTTTACCTACGCAAATCAATTTAAAGTGACCTCATCAGGTATATCTTGTAGCTAATGATGACAGTCATAGTCTATGAATTAAAACATGTATCATAGTTGCGTTTAAACTAATAGGGAAGCATTTTATACAATTTATGGTGTCCTTCCATTACATGAAGCCTGACACTTATGTGCCTCACGGTAATGTGCGTCAACAATTATGGAATCCCATAGGAGTTGTGTGACCGTCATAGCCAGGTATCCTATGCTACGTGCCCGATATCCAGAGATCGTGGTTTAGAATCCCGCCTCAGATAGATGCTGTATTTTTATCAATACTAAGCTTAGATTTCACGGTGCCATATAAGTTAGAGCATCTAATGAATTAATTCCTCTAAAACCCAAAGCTTTATTGCTTCTTGTCACATTATACGACTAGAATTGTGGAAGCATCTTCGGATCAATATTTTAACGCCACAATAGTACATTTAGTGAATGTTGTGTTGTTCTTATCAAAATTTCAGTAGTGTATATGTGATTTTTCTCATCAATTTTTTTCGCTGGAATTTGTTTTACGCGCGTATTTCTCACGTGGAAAATCCAGTGGTGGCTTGTCCGCTCCCACTTTGGTTCCAAACGGGTTCAAATTGATTTTCGATTTGTTTCGCGTGTCACCTTGGTCAGTGTCCGGTCGGATTTCGTGCTCCGAAGATTATTTACGTCCATTGAGGTCCGCTTCATCGGCCGAAAGGGGCGCGTCCCCCATTTCTGCCTCTGCACGTGCTGCCTTCCCCCCCCACCCCTTTCTTTCCCATGCACCCGACGCTTAATATATATGTATGTATGCGTGCATGTATCACCTCATCCCCGCGCCCCGCCATCCACCCGACCACCAACCCTCAGGGCTCTCATCGCGAGTCCCTCCCCAATCGCCGGCTCGATTCTTCTGCCCCTTGTTCTCCCTTCCCTCTATCTGCAATCCCTCCCGCTTTTATCCTCCTCTCCCTCTCTCCGTCCCTCCTGGAAAAACCATTCGGGAGCCGAGCATTATAGCAGCAGTTGGGAAGGACGAATATGCGATTCGTCCGACGAGCAGGGAGAGAAGCGAATTGAACGGAGGCTGGCAGTGTCGATCCATAAAGGACACGATTTTCGGATGAGAGGGAAGGAAGGAAGGGTGAGTGTGAGGGGAAAAGAGAGATGGTACGCTGGGACTGGGACGAACATGGTGGTGTGGGGGGGGGTTGGGGGTTCGTGCGGTACCGAGGATGAGATGGAGGGTGAGAAAGAGAGAGAGATATATATGTATAGAGAGGGAGGTAGAGACGGAGGAGATAATGGAGAACGGGGAAGGTGGCATCGGGATGGGTAGGGTTGGTAGGGCGAAGAGGTTGCTGGCGGGGTGGGTGGATGTAGGTTGGGATGGGGTGCGAGATCTGAGGGGTGATACGGGAGAGGAAGAGGGGGTTGTGGGTGGGACGGAGAGGGGGTGGGTGCTATTGTCAGCGGGGAAGCGATGAGAGGGGGAAGTAAAGAGGGGAAAGGGTGAGGGGAAGAGGAGGGGTTGTGTGCTGAATGAGAAGAATTCTGGGATGGGACAATGAGCGAATTTGTTCAGGCGAAATTGGGTCCTCCCAAGGCAAACAGCAGTAATCATGTATTTTGAAAATGAGGAAATTATGAATTAGACATGCTCTAAATTTAAGCAAATTTCTCTCGGTTGTAGTGTTTACCAAACTATAAGCAATTAATGAAAAAAATGTGTGAATAACTGTCATGTAACGAAACTAATAATTTTCCACTTTGTAACATGTAAATCTATTTTTAATCAAGTTTGTTTGAATATGATTTAGTCAGATCCTCTGGCTCTTATACTCGTTATACTTTCGGTTGTGTCATATTATGTAATTTTTTGAGCGTTTTTGTTTCCGCCATTTTCAAGTCAACATTTCAATATGCTATGCATATGTTGCACTTAAGTTTGTCTCGGGGCAAAATCATTTAAATATGCATAATTTTAGTGAAACAATATCACCGTCAAAAGTGTAGTTTATCTCTGTATATGAGGGAACATTTTTGCACATCAGTTTGGAATAAAATTATGTTGGTACCATGTATGTATTACCTGTTATTAAGAGCAAAGATTGATAAAAAAACTTTCGGAAAGTATTTTATCTATAGAGAGATCGTGCGCTGCAATTTATGATAGTGCTAGGATAATATAGCATGAAATAAATTAGTGAAAGTCTATTTTGAGACTATCAACGTTTTTCTCTTCATAAACTGTGCCTGGTCCGAAAGGGAACGCACGCATTTTGGGTGGTGAAAAATTAGCTCCATGGAGCAGTTGTCTAACTTGGGCAGGTCTGTAGTTTTTAGAGAACCGAAAGTTCTCTCCCGATGGTTTAAATCACGCCACGACTTTCGACTCTGCGGTGTGAGTACAGATAACAGATTGCTACGGGAGCATTGCATCGCCTCGGGAAAGACGAATGTTTTGCGTGGGATTTTTTTTAGTGTTATTCCCCCGAGTCCGTCATACCCCACCGTCACATGCCATCTCCACCCCCTGCGGGCGAGAAACTTGAGGAAATATCCCACCATCGATCAAGCCGAACGAGTCGAGCAGTATATTTCCTGCCCAGGACGCGAAGTTTTCTCGACTCGCTAAAGAATATCCAGTATTTTTGAGGAAATACGTGTTCGCCTTGTGTCAAGCTCGTGGTCGTTGAAAATATTCGTGGTTTATCCGTGTGTATTGTCAATTTGAAGTATTTTTTTCAATCGACACTCGTAAAGTAATTCAATGACATTTCCATCGCAAACGTCAAAATTTCAGAAGCACGCGCCTCCTTCCAAGACGGCGGTGATTTCCGTGGGAAATTCAAAGTGGCTGCTGGGAAAAGCCGCGACAGTAACAAAATGAATGTCGCGCGCTGACGTGCCGGCAAACGAGAGAGGTTTTCGCCGAGAAAGTGCATGCCTTCGCCGTAGTATTCAATGATTTTTCAGGCAAGTGTGTGAGACTTTCAAAATGCGACTACACCCCTTCCTCTGTGAGTGCCTTCAGGATCCGAATTATCTCCCGTTCAAGTTTTATTCAATCAATTAATACACACAGGCTGTTGGATGATATCGAATATTGTGCCGGAATAAATGCCACAGACCACTGTCTGCAGGAAATAGCTAAAATTGACCCCTCAAAGAACGTATTTCGCAAAATTTCACGTATTCAGCCTGATACATTGGTTCTTAACCAGGAGTTTGAACAGCTTCTTCAGAGGTGTGAGTCGTTACAGTAAAAATGAGCTGTCTGTTATATAGTTACATCAACAGTGGGGAAATAGTTTTGTGTAGTATATTTCTGAGCTTATTTCAGTACATTTATAATTCAGCAAATCATTTTTCTGTTGCAAATTGTATTTATATTATTTTAGTGCATAGAGCCAAATTTTCCTTCTCCATGGTAAATAAAACAATCTATATATTATTCAGGGGGAGCGAGAACGCTTGCAGATAATTCAATGAGTGTCAGCAATTGAAAAGGTCATGTACCACTGCACTTTTGAATGTTCTCTTTGTTATAGATTTTGGGGACTGCTGCAAACTTATGGGGAGGAAGACCTAATATTGGCTTTTAGTTTTGTAACTTAGAGCATAGTGGCAGTCATTTGAGTGACACTTGCGTCATTTATGATAAATTATAAATTCGTCAGTGACGATCAGCGGAACTTTCACTGAAATCAGGAAATCAGACTGTTTCACGGAAATCAGACTGTCGCGCTGTTTATCCGGCTCTAGGGTGAACCATCTCCACTTGACTGTACTCTAGTTCTTCTTGATCGTACTTGCGCTCTTTTTAATTGCATCAGTATCTGTTTCCTCAAGTTTTTTCACGTCAAGAGTGAAATTTGGAAAAATAATTGAGGGACTAGTCGACTGTGCATGTTGTTCCTTGGTGGAAGGGCGATTATAAGTGTGATGCGGGTTAAAGAATAGATATAATCGGCTAAGGTTTCTATAGCCTCGTTTACAGTAACATCCCTGGATTGTGTTTTCTTAGATTTTAAAGAATATTATTTTTTTGTTTTATAAATTATACACTCTAAAAAGTGTGCCTTTATTGGGCGCCATTGTAATCGTATGCCGTTTACTTACCGTTCCCAAACAATCAAGACATACGGCAGTATGTCTTGATTGTTTGGGAACGTAACGCCATGACCACTTCTATGAAAACTGGATTCCCTAAGGCCTCCTCGCCAAGTTACGACACCAATTTAAACTCATTTTACCTGGTAACTAGCATGCTAATGAACTTATGTTAGATAAGATGAGTGTTTATCTTATATTCGTCGAAACGATAAAATATCTTTCTAGTTTTTCTCCGTGCACGTATTCGGGCAAATGCGCCGTTGAATGTTGAAGAGTGCCCGGGGTAAGCTCGATTCCTTAATGCTCGCGAGAGAAAAGAAAGGACACACGGTGTTCGGGCGGGTAGAGAAAGAGAGAGATGAGGGGGAGGGATGTTTGCGAAACAAGTCACAAACCCCCAGATTACCAGCATTTTGAGGGAGTAAAACGTCGAGGACATAAAACGGCAGCGTAAAACAGTCGGCGGAGGAGGGAGTGAATAATCTTACAACGTGAAGGAGCATGTGACGGGCGCATACGCAATGAAAGGACGCTCCGGGGAGACGGGACGGGCTCGCCATGCGACCGTCTCGAAATCGAAGGAGACGAGTGTGGGGCGAGGGGGGGGAGGAATGAGTCGAGGAGGAAGAACGAGGGTTTTGTGCGTTTCGGGTGTGTGTGGAGGGGGTGAGGGGAGGGCGCGGTGGAGTGGGAGTATTTTCTCCGTGGACAATGCCTCTGGAGTGGGAGGAACGGAAGGTGAGGGGTTGGTGGTGACGGAGAAGGAAGACAAGAGGAAGATGGAAGGGGTTTTGCGGCCTAGGGGGAGGGGAGAGCGGCGGGGGGCGTAAGTGTGTGCGAGGGATAGTGAGAGGGAAAGAAAAGGGAGATTGAGGGAAAGAAGTTGGCGGAAGTGGGGTTGAGAGGCGTAGACGGTGGCGTAAGGCGCGGGGCGAGCGGAAGGGGAGGTGGGGGAGGGGTGCGATTGTGGACGCAGGGATGAGGGTAAGAAGAGGGAAAAGGGAGATGAGAAAGAGATGGATGAAAGGGATTTCGAGCCCCCCCCCCCCCCCCCCCTCCCTCCTCGCTCTCCTCCTCCCTCTCTTACTCCTTCCGCGAGGGAACCGCTCCCGTTGCACGATGGGAAATCTGGATTTGGAAAGCGAAAACGGTAAATAACGCGCACTGTACTCTCACCCTCCTCACCACCTCCGCCCGGCTCCGAATGCATTGGATTCTTCGCCTATACGAAGTATGAGGAGAGATGAAGTTCGGGGAGGGGTCGTTCGTCGATGGGGTTGAGCGGGGGCGGTGGTGTGCTTCATGGGGAAGTGGTGGGAGAGGGGCGAGCGAATGGGAGGGAGGCAGGTGTTTGCAGGAGAGGGATGGAAATGGGAAACGGTAGGAGAGAGATTTTGCGCTCTCGCGCTCGTGTGTGTGTGTTGGGTGCTGGAAGTATGAGGGCGGAACGGAAAGGGAGGAGGAAGAGGGCGGGCCTTTGGAAGGAGTATAGGGTGTGGGGAAGCGAGTGTGAGTGGATGGAAAGAAATAAAACATGCTACCAACAATATCCCATTTTGACCCATCTCTCCCTCCCGGCGCTTACAATCGTCCCACGCCGCCACTTCTGGCCACTCCCTCACCCCCCTTCCTCCAACACACTCCCTCCTCCCCCTCGCAAACTGTTCCAATCCCCTTCCCTCCCTTTCCCTTCGTCCCCCATCCCCCGCTCTGCCTTCCGCGAGGCGCCCCTATCCAATTATCCTTCCAACTCACCTCTTGCTATAAACCCCCCATCCTACTTAATTGAATGCTTTTGGAGGCCATTACCAAAGATGCAATAGTGATTTTTAGGGGGCCTCGGAGGAAGCCTCCGCAATGCGGGGGGTGGTGTGGTGCGGCAAGAGAGATATATATGTATGTAAGGAGGCAAAAACCATTTTCCTCCACCCGCCCTCCAGTGTTATTCGGACTCGCTCACCCAACCATCCCTCTGCCCTGCGCCCCCCTTTTTAAAATGTCGTATATTCCGTAATTATTCTTCTTTAATCAAAATGAATTCCCACTCCTTAATGTTTGGGTTTCGTTGAAATTTTTGCGGTGGAGAGTCATTGAATGAGGGATAGGAGGGGAACGAATTACCCGTTCAGGGAATTGAGGACGTTGCAGATAAAAAACGGAATTTTCAGGGCGAATGGAAAATGGGGTAGGGGGATGTTGATTGAGCTTTTAGCCTTTCCTCGGTCGGCGTAAACATGCCCACGTGGATGTTGGAAATTAGCATTTCTCCTGGTGTTTACATTTTCAATTTATCGTTGTAACATTTCTGGTATGTTTTAAATGTTGTCAATATCGGGTCAGAGTAACTTTGATCCAACGTTCAAAAGAAAATCCGACATTCTCTTGTACTCCCTAAGGCTGATATAAAAACGGATCCAGCTAATTTGGGATATTATCGGTTGCGGTAACGGAGGAGAAGTGGTTTCATGTGCCTATTTTAATTTTGTAAATATAAACGTGTTGTATATGGAGAAAATGTACTTTTTTTCGAATTAATGTCGGGAAAACATTGACCTGACGTACTTTAGTTTCATTGCCCAAGTTTTTTATGAAAATACATTATTAACTGACGTTATTCTATAATCTGTCCTCATTGCGTTATGGCTAATTGTTGTTTATTTTCTCGGTGTAAAAAACTTAACGATGATTCGAAATTGAACATGAGAAACAAGTTGACGGTACTTATTTATCTCGACCCCGTGATTGTAAAATGGAATGCTTCATGTTCATCAATCACAATGACAAAAATGTTCATGATCATTCGGAGTCAAACATTCTTGGTGTTATACTGTCGGAAAATAATTTAAAAATATTTTAGACCATTTAGCTAGAGTTCAAGGAATGAATCGCTGGAGTGAATGGCCTTAAGGGTCCTTATTTGCAGTCTTGGGTAAAACGAGGGCAGTGGATCCTGGCTTGCATGCACACGGATTCAGGCCGTGCAAGTACCAGTTACCGTTTTCTCATGAAGGAATCTTGCTTTTCGTCCTGAACGTGTTCGGGACTATCTACGGATGACTTTGGTCGTTTATCTGTTTTATTTCACTTGACGTCAGTGCGATAAAACTGAAATTGGAGTGTGACAGCCTGGGAATGTTCGCTCGTAAAAGTGGCCACATTGAATTTCCGACCCTGTAACTTGAATGATGAAGGAAACTCTTTTTCCGTTTATGTAATTAACGGAAAATTTCGAAATTATATTCTATAATCATTTAACTTTCTTTTATTGCTTGTTAACCAAAGGAGCAATTTATATCTTTCGTAACTAGAGTGCGTACGTTTTAGGATCTCATTGTTGTATTTTTTTATGGCATCAAGCTGTGTCTGTAGTATTTTATGCACGTATAAGTTCGAAGTTACTCGTGGTCGGTAAAATTTTTAATTTTGCATTTTTTTTATTCAAGGAAATTATTGAAGATGATTATTTCGTCATTTCCTTTCGAGTTTGACGTTAAAGTTAGCAGAAATGTATTTAGCTACTCATTTAATAATGTTGATTGTTCAATTTACAGTGACTTGTAATGCTTATAATTATCGACTAGCCCGTAAATGTTATTCATGGCTAGGCTATGAAAATGATGTACGCAGTAAGCATTGCGTCGAAAGTGTAATTATATGGGCTTAAATTTAAAGTAGTGAATCGAAATCAGCAATGATGCAAGGCCAGCTGAGCTACTAAACATTACATTTCTTCATGATGTAATTTAACTTCTGGAGTTTTAGATGGTACTTTTTAGACACTATATGCATAATAAGTTTGAAGCGTTGCACGAAGCTGATTAGAAAATTTGACGCTATGAATATGGAATAAGAGAAAATTAGAAGATTTTCTGAGCAGGGCTGGAGGAAGTATGTTGAGTGATTAAGAAAACTAATGATATAATCCGCCGGATGTGGCGGAAAGAGTTTTTGATTAATTAATGTGGAAATTAATAAATGAGGAATAGGAAATCACAGTTTTTCCAGTTTTTACTTCACTTTGTGATGGAATAATAATGTCGGTGTACGTAAGGGGTGCGAGTAGAAGACGTATTTGGACATCATGGACATGTTTAGATTGAAATCAACCCGAATTTGATAATTAATTTTAGATATTACCCGGTAGTGGAAGAAACTTCATTAGGTATGTAGTAACCCATTATCATTCTGTGCTTCGCAGTTTGAATGCCTTGATTTAATGGAAACGTTGCATTATTTCCGGCTGAGTATATGGATAGATTTAATCATGTGCTGAGCGTGAATGTGTGAGCTATGGCACATAATTGTTGTAGCGATTGCATTTATTAGGAATTAGAGTAGCTTATTATTATGTAATTAATTAGTTATTATTTTTAAAGTAATTATTATTCCCGTTGTGCTTAGAGTATTATGACCAAATAATACCTAACATTTATTTTAATAATGCTTTTCTTTGATATATCATCTATTCATTGCGGTCTTTCCACATTTATATTCTATTCTGAGTCTTTCCTCCAGCCAAAAAATAGTCATTACATTTCTATCGTTTGGTAATTTCTTTCCCGATCAGCGGTAGTTCCTAGCACATCTCTCGTGTTTGAGTCGTGGGATAGCGTTGTGTTATTCCTGAAGCCCAAGTCCCGTAACGATCCCTAGATGTTCGTGACTGAAATTCTCGATGCTCCGAAACCAAACCATTCTTGAATCGTTGAAATTCTCGACGCTTGCCGTGCACTCAATGCATGTCCTAAAGAATCTAAAACAAGGCCGTCCTATGTAGACTTTTCGTTTTATCCTCCTTTCGTTCTTCAATAACCCTTAAATTCAATCGAACTCGAGGGTACGCCAGGTGCAGACGCCGTGATCGATTTTGATAATTCTCGACGAATGTTTTATTTTTTGCGATCATGTGCCTTGAGTTCTGGAGTCGTCGCCCTCATCGTTCGTTGGTGAATCGCTTTCATTGCCCTCTCATTTCTCACCAACTCGTAATCGTGCAGAAAATATGATTCGCAAGGAATGGCTTTTTTTTTGATATTTAGTCATCCTGGTGTATATTCTCTGGGAAAAGCGATTCTTATCTTTTTAGACACATTTAAAGCATCTTTAATCAATTCCATTGTATTTTGCTCTTAGTATAGTGGCTTAGATGCTTTTATTTAGTCACATAACTTCATATTTCCTAATATTGATATTAGGAATGCTTTTTTAAGGTCCTTTTATTATTCTTCTTCAAGCTGTTGTATTTGGATTAGTGGTGGTCCACTACGTTTCCAGTCATGGTCCACTGCGTTTATTGTCACGTTTTGATGGCTGAGCTGTTATGCAGTTGAAATCATGTCGCTGTTGGACCTCTGGTGTTCTATTTTATTCGCTCGAGGTTTCCGAGACCGACGTGATGCCCAGAAAATCACTTAGCCTGGATATTGACCTAGTTTCAAATTTGCCGCATTGTCTTCGAGTCACCCTATAGTTATTGTTACCCTAGTACGAGACTGTTCTTCTGTCTGGCGTAGGAATAGATTTGAGTGAAATTTTTTCCTCTATGTCCTCTTGTTAGCAGAAAATCCATATGGCATAGAGTTTTGGATTTCATTGTTCATTTTTAGGGTGTTTTGAACTTTTATTTATTCACATAAATTCATATTTTACGCTCTGCTATTTATACTCTTTGCTTAACTGTAGTATAAATAAGTATAATATTAATGAAAGCAGTATTTATTCTCCCGAATAAGCATTGAAACTTAATACATGCTTGTTTGCTATTTATTGTAAAATACCTTTTAGATTTTGAGTGGCTCATGGCCTTAATCTCATAAAAACAGTCTACTTTAATTGAAATACATGTTATGTGTCATTCCTTATTAATTTTAGATAAAGAAGGTGTATGTCTTGTTAAATTTTTGCTTGTGTCTGTTGTCTTGACTTTTTTGTTGCCTCAAGAATTTTGTTTTTTAACGTAGTACATGATTAGGCATGGTTAGAATAAATCGGTCTTATTGTTTTAGGAATTTTGTATTATTCGTACTTTTCATTTAAGACACATTCCCTAAACAGAGTACTTTTCCAGGGTAAATAATTGTTAAGCAAACTCTCTCGTCAGCAGCCCGAACCATAGGTGTGTTAATTATTCATCTGATACTGTATCGGAGCATGGTAGGTTTGGAATTTAACTATCCTTTTTAATGCTTTCAACCAATTCAAGAATTGCGACCTAGCCGCGAGTATCTTAGCGGAGTCGTCCGCTGAAAATGCACAATAGTTGAATTTCCACTAGGAAAAAATCCTCATCGAGGTTGGTTTTTTCCTTGTGGAAGTTCAATTAATTAAACGCTTAAAATTAAGATGAAATCGCTGATATATAATCAGATTTTCTGGCCGTAATTAATTCTCTAATCGTCATGGCCTCCGCCAAATTAATTATTTCACCCAATGATATTTCTCCTGTCCTTTCCCAACGCTCTCTTTTTCTTATTAGTATACATTTTTCACCTTCCTATAGTATCCCACTTCAATATTTCGTGACAAAAATTCATCTGAAATAAAACGTTTTCCTCTCACCGTAGGTTGGTTGATACTTGTAGACTGTGTATTTTGTTCTATCGCATTCTTTATAAGTGTTCCATAGTTAACAATTAAGTTATGCTAAAATATGATTTCATATGCAAAGCGATATCTAATTTATCTGTGATCAATTTAGCTAAATAAGGATTCATTACCTGTTCCTCCAATGTGCGTATTGACTTATGAGAAAATTCTCGACGACACGCTTTTCTTTAATGTTCCGGTTAATTTAAGATAGATAGGCGTTATTTTTACGGGTCGCACGCGTCTCTGTATCATTTCTTTGTTTCCTTTTGTGAAAATCTTTTGAAAAGATCCCTCGCAGATACCTTTGCCGCATGCATATTCATAAGCGTGTACCATTTTAATGCGCTTGCTATTTCTCTGGAACATTTTCCCGACATACTTTATGAAGTATTAGACGTCTGTATTTAAACGTTGCATCCACGACTTTAAAGTAGTTTTTTTCATTTCTAAGCTGTCTGGAACGGAAAAAGACGAACTGCTTCATTTACATGAGGTTGCCATTAATTTTGCCAGTTTCCGTGTCCCTTGCCGTCGTTTCCATCCTCGACCCCTTTCCCCTTCATCGTTTTCGCCTCGTCACATTTTCTCTCCACTTGCTTCCGTCTTCTCATTTCGTTCCCCACCCTCCTTCATTTCCGCCCTTCCGTCTTTTTCTGTACCCGCTGTTTCTTAAAATCGCCCCCTCTGGAAAGTCGTCAGGTCAATTCGAATTTTCCACAGCCGCCACTTGTGCGCTATCGGACGGCTTTGCGTGGAACTACCTCGTACGAGTTTTGTGTCTTGCCACCATTGGGTGGCGGCGCTGCGCAACAGGAGCTACTTCCCCAGCATACCGCATGCTTTTGATTTATTGTTGCGCTTTGTTACTATCGACTCTCCGATTTCCGTGACATGCCCTTCGAAGTTATTCGGCAATACCTGTCAATTCGTAGCTGCGTGGATTATATTTTATTATTTGTTCTCGTTATCTATTTTAATTGTCTCATTCGGTTTTGAAAGTATTCAGATGCTGTTTTTTCAAAAATATCTCGAAATTATACGCCTCAATTAAAATTTTTTTACAAATTTTAATCCGAAGTGGGTTAGTCCATGTAAAAAAAAAAACGTTCGTCCATTCCCCATCTCATGTTTTCTTCATATTCTGGATTACACGAGCACTGTAATTGATTTTGAAAGTTTGTTTTGTGATCAATACATTTAGTGGATAAATACTAAGAAAATCCGACTACTATCAAAACCGAAAAATCTTTAAAAAAATGATGAAATTTCTAATAACTGTATAACCTTATATATTCTATTGTGGTCATAATTATTTCCCCTTTTCACAATAAAGGGAATTTAACCACATAAACGTGATTTCTCAAAATCTTGGTAATTGATTTCATTTAATTGAGAGATTAATATAATGTTCGGACGATCGGTAGATTTTCATATCGTTATGACCATTAAATCATTATCTCTGATTTACTCAACATAAAATGGATATCGTTCTTAATTATTGTGTTTCCATTTCTAATTATTGTATATTCAATTTCTAATTATTATATATTTAATTTCTATTCAAAACACCATTATGTAATCGATAAATGCTTACCCATATTCTCCAAAAGAATATTCAATAAAATACGTGCTCAGTGCCTCTTCGTTGCTTAATTATTGGTTCAGTTAAAAAGATTTCTGATGCAAAATTTCGTTGGTAAAAAACGGTATGTTCAGGTAAAAAATTAATAATGTTAGACTATAGTCTAGCCTAATATATTTGAGTGGTAATTTAAAAAAAATACGGTAATGCTATGCAATAGAAGAGAAGAAACCAACGTTAAATTAGGAAAACAAAAGCTTGAGGATGTAACGAGTTTTGTTATGTGGGAAGTCGATAAATGGGTGTTGGACAAAGAAAGAAGAAAATGCACGACCATTTTACCGAAAGAAGTATCTACTTACACCTAGAGATATAAGCGTAGATGTGGGGAATTCTTCATTGGAGCTTACATCTGGAGCTTGTTTCTTTATGACTGTGAGGCATGGACGAAGCATCTCAGGAGTCAAAGATCGAAGCAATTAAAATGTATTTCTACAGCAGAATGGTGAAAATGTATCGACCGAGTGGCAAAAATAGAAATTCCGAGAAGGGTGGAAGAATGTAGACGTCTGGGGAAAACTTAAAAAAAAATACGGGACAACTTCATCGGCAATATTTTGGGGCATGATAGCATAACGAAGACAATCGTTGAGGTAAAGATGAATTGAAAACGGAAAGCCTCGTTTAGGTACATGAAGCTAGTGATGATTATGTAAAAGATAATTATTATGTCCTTATAACGAGTTTAGCCGATGAGTTAGTGGAGTAGAGAGCGTCGCCATACCAATCTTAGGATTTATGACTGATAATGATGATAATGTAGTCACTGCCGGAATTTTTTGGGTTATTATAGTGAAATCGAGTCGTCAAACATACTATATTTAAAGTTACCATATGTATTTATGGTAATATTTCATGCATTTAAAGTTTTTCTACTTTTGTGCCCAAGTATGATACTACCGGTTTTTTTGAATGATTGAGTTGAAGGCGACTACTCACATTTTGATGTATATTACAGTGCTGCTCAAAAATGTCAACATTTTTTTGGCTGTTAATTGTTTAGCTTCTGCGTAAATATTTTGTTTACAATTAGGATCGTTTATATCCCCTTAATATCAGGCCAGGGTTGTTTGTCCATCAAACTGAAATTCCGCAAGAGGTAGCTCAAAATGCTACCGGATATATAGTTCACAACTGAAAGTAACGTGTAAACAATTGCCCAGATTTTTTGTTGCAATGTACGAGATATGTCCAAAAGAAAAACAAGAGTGTTTGTTCTCTTTATACTCAATTCCCCTACAAAAGTGATTTCATTGTGTAAATGACATTGTTTTGCCACAGGATATTGCCTTTAGGCCATTCATCTCTTATTTTACGATTGCAAAATTTAAAAGGAATTCATATGACCATACGGACTGTTATTGCCTTCGAATGCATGAAACAAGTCTACAGAATATTTCAATTTGTGGAGGCTTCATTTGAACTCCAATAAATGGAATGATTTATGAAGATAATAAAAGTAAATACTGCAATTCCTCATAAAAATGTTTTCGCCACAGTGTAGCATCATCAGGTGATGATGTTATACTGTGGTGAAACCCGGTTCAGTCAAAAAAAGATTTTATATGGAATGGGGAACATGCACTATTTTTATAACTTTTTGAATGCTAAGTTTATTTGCTAAAATGTGCTTGTGGAAATTTGTCGAAGAATGAAGTTGATATTACTCTTACCAAATATATTACTCTTTGAAAATTGCACGTTTTCGGCAGCTTAAAAACACGACGTCACAGCACGGTATCACTATGGGCGTTGTTTATCTATTGTAGTTGGAGTTTTTTGTAGTATTGTAGGTGGAGTTACTAAGTGAATACTTATGTTAGCGAAAAACGCTAAGTATTCATTTAGTTTTAGAAAACTGGTAACATAAACGCTAAAATTCATCTCATTTGTTTAATGCAATAAATGAATGTATTTCTATTCTTTAGTATGGATCGTAACGAGCAATACGTCCTTGTATTGAATAATACTTACCTTGTTTGTTTTCACTCCATAATCTCTGCAAAGCAATCGCTGTTATTTTAAGAAGGATGCCAACTTAAGGAAGTCGAACAAAAAAAATCGTGGTATATGTACATTTTTAAGCCCTTTTCAGTCCTGGTTTTGATCAAGAAACGGCTAAAAACCTTAAAACGAATTATTCTCTTCGTTTTCTTCTAAAATAATCGACTGTTTACGTAGCAATATGGAATATATACCGTGCAATGACATCAGATGGCGTTTCAGATCACGTGATTTTCGTCGATTTTCCGGCTCATTTTAATAGCATTTAATAATTTTTGTAGTTGGCATCGAAAATGTTGGCTTATATATTCGAATTCGTGAGAAAATGTCGCATCAAGTACATCATTTATGCACGAGAAACAAATTTCATGCATATTCCCCATCGCAGTGTTTTCTTTTCTTTTCTTTATGATGGATAAATTCCACAGAGTTACGCCTTAAACTGTGTTCTAAATGGAATGATATCTCAGTTACCATTAAAATAATCCCATTAACTGTGACCATACTATAAATTACTTACCGGGATAGGGTTGGTGTAGCCCTGGCCTCCCATTCCGATGGCCCGGGTTCGAATACCATGTGTGGCAGAAATTTTCCATTGGTCAAACATACCCTAGTTTGCTTGTGTGTGGAGAAAACGAGTTCAGTATTACGTCCGTTAGATGGGACGTAAAACTTTTGACAGGACGTTAAAGTCCTATCTCGCCTATCCTGAAGTACCTAAGCTGTCGGTCGCCTCCCTCAACCAATTAAATTCCTTGCCTTGTCTGTGATTTTCACAGACGTTTGCACATGTCATAAACCAAACTACCATAGTTATGAAATCGATAGATTCGGCTTTCACTTGGTGAAAATTCATGTTGAATAAGAATATGTAACCTATGTAAATTTTCACAGACTTTTATTTGTTGGTACATTCGACGCTAAGGTACTTGAAGATGACGCCTTAGCGTCGAAACGCGTTGTATCAACAAATAAAAGTCTGTGAAATTTTACATAGGTTGCATTTTCTTACATTACCATAGTCATATCTAATCGTAGAAAAGTACTGCTCTCCCTCACCCTCTTATATCGCTACACGCAGAACTCAAACCCACCTGCGCTACATTCATGCTAATAAACTGTTATATTTCCACTCACATCACTGCATATTGCTCCCCTATTGGTTAGCCGTAGCTCTTATCTAATCTCTCTACTTCTAAGTTACACAAATTTTCTACGGTAACATGGTAGTATTCCGAGTTCTAAATTTTCGAAAAAGTTTCACTGATGTTTCTCTGTCATACTCATCCATTGTAGTGTTAACGGTTATTTGCTTGGAGATGATTTAATATAAATTTATTGAAATCTTAACATTCTTACTTCATGTCCTGAAATCGTTTCCCTAAAGAGTCTCTCATCTCTCCTGTATCTTGCGCTCTTTGCTTTATCGTCAGCCTACCCGTAATTAAACTTAAGTGGAACTTCCTCGCGTTCTCTCTGCTAAATTTTCTTCCGTAGCTCATTTTTTTAATCTCTGGTTGTTATTTGGATTCAAATGTCTTTCATTTTACTAATTTTACCACGGTAAATAATTAGAAATACTGTTTTTGGATAATTTCCATAACATATTTAAAAAAAATAAGAATGCTGTATTTTCTAGCAGACATCCTACAATCGAAAAACCGCACACATCCCTAATTTTGGTTTTCTTGATGTTTTTCAAGACGAAACTTATAGGTGATAAATTTCAATTTGTTTATCTTTCCTTTTGATTTTCGTCAGAGTTGACATGTGTAATATAAAATTCCTTTGTGCCACCTACCAATGATCTTTAGAATAGGCATCGTGAAATGGGGTATTCCTTAAACCCTTACACATCCCATTAAACATTAAAAATAATTTTTCTCCTTATAACGTAAGTTTTTGTATGAATAAAGTCATATTTAGGCTGGACCATCACTTAAAACGTAGTATGTTTCGTATTTTTGAAATTTGGCGCCATTTTCCTGAGCGACTCTTCTCTTAGTCCCCAAAAGCGCCGCGCGTCGCTTCTGATGCTCGGTCCAGATGTGTAACTCCATTCATGGCGATAGATGGCAGGGCGATTGCTTGGCTCTCCATGTCCTCTTTCTCTGTCACAGACGTCGACAGACCAGTGACGAGTTGTTTTGGTGAGGGTATGTGTTATACTGTACGCGATGGTAGACGTCAAGTGTCTCAGCACCGAGGATTTAGAAAGTTTGCTTTTCTTTTGGCTTGACGAAAATTTTATTATTTTATTCGAAATGCCAATCTTTTCCTGGATTATGAAGTTAAACATTTGAAGGGACTTGTCATAGGCTTATTTCTATAGTAGTTACTACTATGAATCAGTAATGAGAGATCTTAACGACGCAAAAGGGATATAAAGGTAATTGTTTTGTGTCATGGTTTTAAATCTTCCATTTTCTTAAAGACAAAAAAAGTAGTTTTGAGAGTGATCATTTCCATGATTTTAATTTTTTAAGACACGCACCCTTACATCCTCTGCCTGTCGCCATAGTGGGGTTTTTAGGACAATATTTGTTAAAAGAAGGGATTTATCATGATTTCTAAGGTTTGCTAAAGATTTTTGTGGTTGTACGTTAGTTCTTTAACTGAGGGTAGTGGTGTACACCTAACCATCATGTAGATTTCGTGAGACGAATACTGCAAAATATTTGGGTAAAGTCGCCGATGGCAAAATTTCTGAAACAAAAGTCACCTTTATATCATGGCACGTAAACGAATAGCAGTTAATTCAACTGGAGTTCTCAGTGGCTTCTAATTGAGCAACATTAATGGCTTTTACGTAAAGCTATGATTAGTCTGCTTCGATAATTATAAAATTTTATTTAAATTAAACTCTAGTGGCGATTGTGATCTAACGCCTTTTTGTACATGGCATAGCAACTACGAAAAAATGTATGCATGAAATATGAAGTCATGAGCAACAGAAAGATGATGTTTGTTGAAAAACAAGTGCCATTTTTATTCTAATGGATGTGAACTGTTAGTGGAAGCTTAAGTCTGCAGATGAGGGTTGAATCCCATAGTCCTGTCCTCCTCCTGCCTTTCAATTTTTCAAAATTTTCTATTTCACCTTTGGAGAACATATCATATTGGGAAGCTATCGAAGAAGTTTTTGTACTATTGCTAAGTAACTATTCCTTTTTTATCTTTGAAAAATTTGTTTCGAACGAATCATCAGTAAGGGTTTTTTCACATAAAATATAAATTTCAAAGTAATTAGAGTATACATTTAAAGATTCAATGCTTATGTCTACAGCAGATTCATTTTTTATACGATAAGAAATTGTTCTTGTCTTTGGGAAACCTCTTAAATTTCCCACCTTGCATACTTTAGAAGGCCAGATTGAAATATGAAATCGTAGATAGGAAAATGGTCTGAGCCACCACTATTGGCTCATTTCTTTTTTTTCCCTTTTTTGTTTCCCCATGTTTTATCCCATCACTCCCCAAATAATTTCTACAAAATCACTACTCAAAATCTGAAATTAAATTAACTTTTTAGGGTTTTCATATTTTGAATCCTCCCTGAATTGTAGTGTGAGAAAAACATATGTACTAACACCATCATCCACGCTTCAAGATAAACGCTCGTGTGAATAGCATGCAATGTGGGATTGAAAATTCATAATGCTTGGAATTAAACGCCTCGGATAACAATGCCACTCGGCAGCAGCATAAACATTGATATCCTCTGATTTTACAGAGGTTATGTATATATGAGTTTAGTCTTCCCATCGTTCAGAATTTAAATGTGCTAAAACAACTCTTGAAGCAACAGTTACTTTAGTATAATACAGGTATTTACTTAATAAATGTATGTTCAAACCTGTCTAGTTTTCCCTTCTTTTGCCCCGTATAACATTGACTCGAACAGACTTGACAGACTTCTTTGTAAAATCATCGAAACGCATTTTTATTACGCCAATTCTGAGGCCGAATTTGTTTAGGAAATAAACTGCGTGCTCTACTCTATAACTATTTTTTTCATGTTTTCATCTCGGAGGTTGTTCGAGGAACTTTGATATTTTTATTCATTGGTTTCTTATTTATCCCTTAGTCCGTCTTGATGTGTTCAGATGTATACATTTTCCATTTTCCCCTTTTTCTTATATTCACTTAGGTCTTCCTCACTGAGCTTTCATTTACTGAATTATTACCACATTTAAATATACATTTATTTTGTTGTAATAATCGCATCCGTCAAAATGCTAATAGATATAATTTTTTACAAAAGTATAAGCTGACGTGAAACCTACCGTAGTATCCAATTTCATGTCTGTGAAATCGCATAAGTTCTGCTGCGGTATCCAACCCTTCGCTAGAAGAGACGAAGGAGTACCTTTGACGGATGACTTGTCGTCTTAACACCGGTGTCAAACTTCATACCTCTACCCTCACATACGTCTTCCTAACATAAGCGTCTTGAGCAGTCAAGCGCATTAAGTATTTAATTCAATTTGAGATGTGGCTCACGATGCATCCTCTGTTTACGTTGGCTTGGAAACTTCGTTCCAGCGTATTCCCGGCTTATTTTTCGCTATTTTATCGTTTTTCTTGCCAGCACAGACGAACTTGTTCATATTCTTAATTAATGTCCATTCCGATGTTCTTTGATTTTGTGTAGTGTATTTTTTTATTCATTGCTATATAAATCTATTAATTGATTTGTTTTTGAACGCATTTCATTGGCCGGAAATTGATTTAAACTTGAAATGTCATTTGGTAAAAGAAAGATACTCTCAAGGTGTTTTTTGCGTCACCGTTGACTAAAGGGTCGATGCTTCTTCTTCAATATCAGAGGCTTATTATGAGCGAAATTAAGCTTTTCCTCTCTTTTAGTATTTTAATATGGCAAAAACGCTTGGACAAGCGTAGATATCTTAATGACTTTTTACCGTCATGTCAAATAAGAGGAAAATTCATATAGTTTGTATAGTTTTTCGCTCCTCTTTTATTTGCCTTCTTTGGACGTTAACATAATGGTGTCAAGTCAGATTATATCCAACAAATTAGTGATTGCACTTGGTGAAATTTTAAGTAGATGGTTGCCTTGAACAATGAACAATGAATGAAGAACAATGAACAGAGGCTAAGGTGTGGTTTATTTTAGGCTCTTTTCTTTTTTTTAATGTCTCGTGATCTTGAAGTTATTTACCTGGATAATTCTTGATTCTATAATTTAGTATAGTTTTCGAGTACAGCTGCTTGGTAGATATTTTCTTTGACATAACTTTCTCGGTCGTTGCTGGAATATAATCAGTAACCTTTTTTCCGCCAAACATTCCTCGGTCGTTGTAACGAAAACTAGAGTGAGTAAATGGTCCACTGCGAAGTAGTACCCGACAACTTCACAGAATTCATCACGGTATTTATTTCTTTATAATAATTTCTATAATTTCATTCACTTTGCTCATGGGCGATTTTTTATTCGCAAGTAAACTTCTATCAATGATTGGTTTTTCTTGGAAATATATCACAGTGTATATGTATAGAATCCTGAAATTACATTGGATGTCGCTGTTAGTCTCTCTTTTTTACTTGCTTGCGAACGTAGTGCTACGCATTAGGTAAAACTCGTTTCTCTCTGTCCTCTTTTATTGTGTGTCTGAATAAATTTTGTTTCAAAAATATCCATAATAATCCACAGCTTGAAGTTTGAACACGTTCAAGTTCTTTACTGCATTATTTATGATTTCATTGTTCTCACCGTATTTTACTTATTGGTAAAGGTATTGGGAAAAAATATTTTTGACTGGAAAAGTGAAATCCTATTGCCATGTTGAATCCGGTAATTTTTGTTCCTCACTTGAGAGTTAGCATTTTTTCTCACTGTTACACATGTGTGCCAGGGAAATTACTTGTAATAACATGGTGAATCTGTGGATGATAGTCTGGAAGAATAGCAGGGAATATCTCTTTTGGAGATGAAAAAGAGACCAAGAGACTTGGATTTCCGAACTCGGGTGCGTTCTCGTGTGTCAGAGGCAAGAAAAATTCTGGCGCCGTGAAAGTGTGCAACCCGCGTGTCGTGAGTGTTGACTTGGTTACATACTTCGGCCTTAATTCGAGACTGCCAACTGTTTGGGTTTCAACTCACAATCAGTTTAGGTTGGTGTGTACCTGTTTATTTAAGCGTTCGTCCGGCCAAAATAAAAAATAAAAAATTGTGCATTGATCACACTGACTCACGCACACACTCTGGCGCCCAATTTGGTGCGGGATGAAATTTGAAAAGGCAGATGGAGATACGGGGAAAGGGTAAAAAATATTTGCAATCCGTCGCAATATTCTTGCTATCCTAAAACACTCTTATTTGTAGACGAAAAATAAGAGTCTTTCCTGGCGTTTTAGCTGTGCGAAAGTAGTCCAGTAAAACTAAAAGTCGCATTTAATGTTTGCTACTCTTCCGGAATAGATACTGAGAGGTTATCACGATTGAGTTGTTAATGAGAGTTTATTGGTCCTGTTGAAAGGAGTGTATTTGAGGATGTGAAAAAATCAGCTAATATAAAATGCTTAAAGACTAATTTAAGCCAAATTCATAACATATTCAGAAACAAAATCCATGATTTTTTTTCATCTAGTCAATGCAGACTTTGATCTGGAGTGGAACAAAGTATCGAACTAGTCATCAAGGAACTCTTCTTTAGATAATGAATTGTTTTACTCCGTCGCTCTATTCTATACTTAAGGTTTTGAATCTCCCGATCTAGAAAAATAGGATTTCACTGGTGTATTACCGGTTGGGATAATATTGTCATATTTTAACTCATCATGGTGTGCCTGATCTATTCCTATGACCAGCGTTAATAAAGGATTCTCCTGCTGGCCATTTTCCTCTTGTTTTCTGTTACCCTTGGGACAAATTTGTAGAGTTAAGCTGATTCTAACTGAATAAAATTTTTTAATCGAATGAGACTATTAAACCAAGCAAATCTAGTGATCATTCCGGACGTTCTATTGTGAATATCCGTGTGCGTTACTGAAAAAGTATTTCCAGTCCATCATATCTGACTCTCATTGAATTTCATTGTGTGTTGAATATTTTTACATGAAAGTATTACAGAAAGTAATTTAGCATAATTTTGCAGTGTAATCCACTTTTCGTTCAGCATACCGGATTTTAGGCACTATGCGTTAACTTTTCAGCCATGTGACTACTTATTATTGCTTGTTGAGTACCATTTATTCATCACCTCCTTTCATCTTCAGAATAAGCAGTAATACTACAACGTAAATTAATTACAAAATGTTGAAAGACTTGTATCAAATTTATTCAGTGTCAAGTAAGTAAAGTTTAAATTTGACTGTGTGAAAATTGCCGATAACGATAAGACTGTGCTGCATTAAATTATTGATGAACCTATCTAGACAAATGACGAACTTATTTTCAGTCAATTCCTCGCTAATTACATTTCCTTGCTCCCCGTTGATCACGGTGCCCGAGAAAACCACGTCGAATATTAAGTTGCTAAGTGGAGGGAATGCCCAGTAATTTTATAGGCATAATATTCACGAATTAGGGTGGTGCATTCAAACAATTATTTCGGGTTGCGTTTCTATTAAAAGAAAACCACGACAATATAAAACGAAGAGGTATTTGGATGGGAATGGTGTCTCTTATTGTGATTCCGGGTTCCATTCTCGACCGAAGCAGATTTATTCTTCTGAATAACGGAAGCCCTTGGGTTCCGTGAGGAAAGCTCTTAGAGATCACTACTCCGTTCGTGGGATGTTACGTTACCATATACAATTACGTTACCATATACAATTACGTTACCATACGTTACAATACGTCACCATACGTTATGTTACGACCATACCACATGTTACGTTACAATACGTTACCATACACCGTATTCCATGTACCATAAAAATGGTGCCTGTCGTTTAGAGTAGTCAAATTTCTTTGCGGTGTTTAACTCCATCCTCCATTTCTTGAAAAATTAGCGTAACTTAAAACGCACCTTTCGTGATTGGAGCCAACGATCTTAGATGTCGGTCGCATTCCCCTCAATAACTGCGACTACTGGGTACAAAAAACGAAAGCTAGCTCATACACAACAGGTCTATCTTACCAATTGTGGAGACCATTAGTGTGAGAAAGGAAATTATATCTCATTCTGGAGATAACTGTGTAAAAATCGAGTAACCAATACTTATATTATAGGAGGAGACGGACTAATAATGAAACTTAAACTTCAATATGAAATCTGTTGTAGAAGTTTTTTGAGAAGAATTTGCGTTTTTATGATTAGATAGTGTGTTTTGTGGCAGTGTATTCAGTGGTTTATAGTTCGTAATTGTGTTGTATTGCCTTTGAAGTAGAATGTGTGTTATAAATCAACTGGAGTGGGATAGAATTGTGTATTATCAACTTATATATCTTCTCCGGCAAAAAGTGTAATCGTTGTGGTTTAGTCTCATTGCCGACTTACCATTAGTGGTGATTTTGAATGCAGATTAGCAATCCAGTTATAACGCCCACATAATTTTAGATGACTGGAAATGTTGAAGTTCTTTGGTTACATTACAATTAAGTTGTTTCCATAAGGCATTCTTATTGTTGCTCAAGTAATTTTAAGAATATTAAATAATATATAATACGAATTTTTTCAATGTTTATGTAGATTATAATTTTATTGAATAATAATAATAATAATAATGTTTATTGTTCTAGGACCATGTCCTATGGAACATAAATCATTTAACAAAATTTGAATCTGCAGGAAAAAACAGAATTAAGTACTTGCCTAACTAAATATATAATACAAGTATACAATATAAATACAATACAAGAAATATACAGTATACAATACAAGTATACAATCAAAAGAGAATGATACAGAACAATAAAAGACATCATAATTTCCCATTTCAAATATCAACAACAGTGGAAAGATGAAGTACCTAATAACAAAATAAATTTATAAAGTAACTCAATAAAATAAGTCAGTGATGTGATTGTACAATTTTACAAAATTAAAGATTACCTTATATTGAATTTTACAAAATATTTGACAGTAATAAAGAGAAAAGGAAAAACCTCGATTTGAATAATAATATTAAGTAGTAGATAACATTTATAGATTTCAATGTAACAATGCAATGTTGTCTTATTATTATATGATATAACAATAAATTTTAATTACAATTGTATTTTTCAATTGTATTGAATGTGGTCAGGGATTGGTTAGTTCGAACCTACTGTCACCTAGGTTAACTTTTCAGTTTTTGTCGTAATTTATTGACTGTTTGTGAGATACTCTATGCCTGATTATCGAGTATTATCTTGAACGAATCGTGTGGTGTCGTCAACAATGTAACTCATTTGACGGCGACGTGATTCTTAAAATGTGATTGAAATCCTCCTTCTTTGCATGGGATTTATAATTTTGATTGACGGGCTGTCTTTTTTCATGGAGCATTAAATTTAGTTTGGCATTTTGGCAATTTTTAACTTTGAAACTCGAGTCTCCTATCTTTTCCTCTGGCCCTTGGACCAGCGAGTCCAAGTGGTGCAACAAAACTACCGTTTCCGTATTGAGGTCACATGAACTAGATAGCGAACTTTTCAGATTGAAGTATAAGTAAGAGATGCAGCGAGCTCTTGAATTATGTGTGCATCAACGAATTGTGTCGCGGGAGACATATCCAAAACCGATGACACTCATGGGATTGAAATGATTCTTATTATATATTTCTTCCTGATTTCAGTCACTTGTTCGTTTTTGTAATGGTATTTTGAATAAATCAAATTACTATTTTTCTTGTCGTCGTAATCAAGGTGACTAGTAAAGGTGTGTAGTTTCATCATCCTTTTTATTTCCCTATTCTTTAGTTAACCATGAATATGTGTGAGAGATAGTTCATCACCTTCTCTGAATAGTTGTGGATAGGTAGGTATCATAGTTGGGACACTTTTAAACAATGTAAAGACATTGTAATTTAATTATCCAACATTTTATTAGTAATATTTTCCCTCAAATTTGTGACGCTGTGTTACGAACTGCCAGTCAAAAAAATTATGCATATTAATTTTTTATGAGGCTACTTTCAATGATTGACCCCAATACCGTATGTATTTTTCATATTTGCGAAGCAGATATTTGGAATCAATGGAGGTCTTTGGTAATCTTTCCAGTACGATGATGTAATTTCCGCTATCTTTTGTTAAAGGGTCATGGTGTCTTCTCGGTGACACTTTCAAAGATTCTTAAGCCGCTTAAGCTGATTCATCGGGGTCCTGGGATCTGAATGTGCGTGGTCGTCTATAAGCAGCAATCGCGTCAGACCGTTCGAAGTTTGTTTGTGCACCTGATATGCTTATGCATTGTAAGGAAGCACCGCCGCCACATCCCTCTTCGTGCCGACTCTCGCTCTCTTGATGCCCCGCTCCCCCATTCGTTGTTTTCCCCCCTTTCTCCTCTCCTGCGAGATACTTCCCGGTGGATGGCCTCGACCTTCCCAATAGAGTGGTTCAGGCCTGGAAATTGAGGTTCCCTCCCCTTCTCATTCCCACGGACCGCGCCTCCGCCTCATCCCCCCGGCGGTAACCCTTTCCCGTCCCATCTCTACTCCCCCGTCACAATGCCTCCCTTATTCCCACCTCTCTCTCTTCATATATGTCCTACCTTTCCCTCCTTTTCCCCGCCGTTTCGTCCTTTATTCTCCCTTCGCCCCACCTCCCCGTCCCGTGCTCAACCCTTCGCCTTCCGTTTCCCTCCTCCGAGAGAGAAGATGCCGCCCTCTCTTCTTCCTCCCTCCGCGACCCTGCCACTCCCATGTGCCTCTATCTCGCTCTCTCTCCATCCCCTGTCCTTACCCCGTCCCCTCACTTTTAGAGAAATGGCGAATAATTTTTTCATGAGCTCCGGCACGAGAATGGCGGGGCGGAGGTCTCAAAGCGAAGGATTGCAAGTCGCAGGGAGCTCGGGAGCGGAGCGAGGGGCGAAGCGGGGAAAGAGAAGAGGTTGCTGTGTGCCGGAAGTGAAGAGAGGGTGGGATAGTGGGGGGGGGGGGTGGCAAGTGCAGCGGATGGTTTGAGGGGTTGGAGAGGAGAGAAAGGGGAGGGTGTCTCTGTCGGGGAGGATGGATAAGAGGGGTATAGTGCCGGGCTGGTGGGGAAGTTGGTGAAACGAGTTTTTTTTTAAGGATGACGAAGGGTAGTGGGGAAAAGAAGTTGGGGGAAGGAGGGTGGTGATGGTTGAGGGGTAAGGGGTTGGTGGTGGGGCAGGGGAGGGATGGGCTGTAGAGGGACGCTTAAGCATTCTCCCGCCGTTTTGTTTCCTGGCCTCTCTCTCTCTTCCTTCCCCCGTCCCCGCAGCTAAAACCGCACGAGGCCATCACTGCCATCTTACGCCAGGTTCAGAGCCTCGTGATGGCAATGTGCGACGGGGTTGGGAGGTTATGGAAAAGCATAAAAGAAAATAAGGACGTCGCGGGACGCGGGTGAGATGGATGGCGGGTGCAAAGCGGCATGTTGCGGGTGAGGATGGGGAAGGACCTTGTCGCGAGGAATAGGTGGGATGGGGGAGAGAGGAAAACGTGGGAAAAACTAAACGGATGGACGTAATTAGGGCAAAGTTATAGTCTTCGGCGGCTGCTTCTTTCCTGTTCAACGGAAAACCCCCGCGCTTAAATGGCAAAAGGCTATGCAAGTTATGGTGGGACCTTCGCGAGGGTTATAGAGGCGAAATGGCACTGATGGTATCACATTTAAATGAATATAAAAGCGTCACCAACCATGAAAGCCACGCAACTGGCGATTAAATGTTGTATAAGGGCCGTTACAAGGGCGGAATAGATTGAAAAATAAATGGAGCCGCCCGTTGTTTGCGCTGCCTATTAAAACTCGACCCACCTATTAAACCTGACCAACCTGGAACCCAGTAAAACCCTTATCCGACCTTATAAAACCCGACAGTAACAGCGGGAAGGCCACTGGAAGGAAAACACAGTGGGGGAAGTTAAAGAAAGTTGTGAGGTGGAGGAGGGGGGAAGGCAGTCGCAGGATAGGGAAGGAAAAAGATGAGGAGGGAACGTGAAAGGTGAAAGTAGTGACTGGAGGATGAGGTCGGGGGTCAACGTAGGCCTAAAAAGGAAGAAGGCATGGATGGATCGAGCAGACAGCAAGGCGGGGCGTGACTTAGAGCTGTGGCACATAGAGCATTACCTTCGGAACCATGTAGCATCCATTTAAAATCTTGAATAAAAAAGATTGGCATGCATTTATCTATCCATTACTTTTGATACATATAGGTAAGACCATAACAAATAGAAGGACCGTGAACTGGCCGCGAGAAACTTAACGGCGTTATCCGCTGAAATTGCACAATAGAACAAGTTCCACTGAGAAAAAAAATCATTCGCCTTGACCGGGTCTCCAACCCGGATTTCTTGCCTTTCGGCCAGGTGCTTTAACTAATTAAGCTACCGGAAACTGCTAGACATTTTATGCCACAAAGAGTCGATGCCGTGCGCATGGCGCCACCGTCCAATAGGTTAAGGCTGAACTTTAAAAACTAAGGCAGGGGATCCAGGTTCGAGTCTCGGTCACGGCAAATGATTTTTTTCTCTGTGGATCTTGTGCTATTGTGGAACTTCAGCTGGCAACGCCGTTAAGATTCTCACGTCCAGTTCGCGGTCAATTTGTTCTGCACGCGGTCAATTTGTTTTGCGGCAGTTCAATTTGTTATATAGTAAGCACCTTGTTGTTTAAAGTTCTTCCTTTACCTCTTGGACGGTGGCGCCATGCTCACGACATTGTCTGCTTTGTGTAGCAGTATGTATATCTAGCAGTTCGGGTACATCTAGTTCCTTTAAGGCCTCTAAAATATCACAGAAAGATGAAGCCTCGGTAGTTTGATTGGTTACAACACCTGGCCGGAAATCAGGGCATCTGAGTTACAGTCCGGGAGAAGGTGAATGGCCCAGTCCGCTGCTCAGTAATTTCTCTGCGGAACTTGTGCTATTGTGTAAGACCATAAGTAAGCACGAGATAATTTCAATCGATTATGATTATTTTAGGTCGCAATATTTTATTTTGTACCTAACCTTGCTAATTATAAAAGTTATTTGTAATCGAACCTGTAATCGCATCTAAATAAACGTAAACATTCGTTCCCCTCGAGTGTTGGTTTTGAATTTGAATTCATTGGAAAAAGTGTATATTTAGCGTGGTAGCTAAAATATGGGGTGCTTTTTAGAGTAAGGTTATGTGAGATACCCATGAAATTTGTCTGTTGTTTAGCTATTATTGTAGAACGTCATGAAGAAAGGTTCTGTAAAAAAAGTATTTACTAGACCTGAATGTTGATCTAGTTAGTGGGGCTGGAGCTGACAATATGTTGAGCTCAACGGGGTTTGAAACCAACATTTCTGGAAGTGGGATCCGATTCCTTTCTCTATGCCACCTACGGTCCTAGAAAATAATGGTACCCGGAAAGTAACGCAGGCAGGGTGTAACTAGACAAGTTCAAAGCCCTCTCCCGGATTTGAACCCGGTACTTCCGGTCATCAGCCAAATTTTCTGCCCCCTGGGATACCAAGCTAACTAGAAGTTTTATAACGGTCAAAAATTTACTCTTAGGCGTACCTAATGTATTTTGAAATTAACGTGCTATTGTTCTCGTATTGGGACTTGTAACTAGGTTATAGGAATCCCCTATAGTTCACTAAATATCGTCATTTTCATTGTGTCATTTAAGTGCTGCATTTGCTTAAATATTTCTCCTGTGAAACATGAATGTCTTGGAATCAAGCATTCAACATTCCTTCATCAAATGAGAGCAACAATGCCTTTAGTCGACAACATGACATTTTTTCAAAAGAGGAAAATTTCACTAAATATTGGTAGTTTTCATAATATATACCTAAATCGAAAAAAATTAATGCGTCCAATGTCAAATAATATGCCTGGCATATTTTACTCTTCTACTATTTTAGCTTCACTATATTTTATATTTTCAGTATGCATGGTAAGTTAATTATTATCGGTCTTGTTTCCCTTTATCAGTGTTGTTACGCTCAGAGATTCTGATTTTCGAATGCTTAATGCTTTAACAAACTATAAAAAACGAATTATCATTGTCGCACTGTCTAAAATACGGAATTAGTGGAATAAGGAACGTAGTAATCAATATAAGAATTCCTTAGATGTAATTACATACATTTATTTGTTCGATATAAGAACTCTCCGGAATAAAGTTGTCGAGGTAAATTTTGAAATAATTTTATCGCACTTCCCGATCAGAGGCGTGAAATTTAAGAGTTCGTTAAAAATATGAGGTTTAATAGTTATGTATATTTTTTACGGAAGAAATCTTGATTCCACTCCAGATGACCAGAAATGCTTCCGTAAGGAATACATGTAAAGTTCATTGTCATCTATTTCAGGCTTTTTTTCTTTTTCAAATATAAATTAGAAATAATGTTCGTCGAAAACCAAATAAAACTTTGCAGGGAGGGAAATATAACAAGAATTCTTATTTTATCGTGCAAAATTAATTTTTTTCGGTTTAGGTATATGCTATTATGAAAACTACCAATATTTAGTAAAATTTTCCTCTTTTGAAAAACTGTCATCTTGACGACTAAAGGCATTGTCGCTCTCATACAAATGTATTGAAACAGCTGGGTATCCGCCTAGGGCGATAAATCACTGGAAAGCCGGACCTTACAGTAAATAACAACGTATATTCAAACAACAAAATTGTACAAGAGCACAAACTAAAACAAGAACAATCCCGACTCGCAGTCCTTCGGCGCAATCGTTCGTGAGTTCCGATGACCTTGTGCCAACACGGCACAGTGTGGGAAAGGTGGACATGAGCATATGAGGAAAAATTAAATCTATTGCCTTATGAAATTTAGACGTCACTTTTTACGACGCTGGCAACTAGTGTATTGGAATTGATATATCTGTGAGAGAGAAAAGATAGACCTTTAAAAATTAATTTTTTAACAACTGGTCGGTTAAGGCAAGTCATACCTATGTAAACTTCTTCAGTGATTTGTTGATTTTTCCAAAGAATTACCAAGGAAAGGTTGCCTTTTGCTGTAGCTGGCTGAATCTGCCAGCGTTACCCAACTTTTTCCAATTATTTGGCGTTACCATGTAATGACTCTTTCTTTCCATCAGTGACTGGCTATGTTATGGATGGATCATGGAAGTGATATGCATGATCATACGTATATAGTGCTGATGGATTTAATTTATGCTTAAACAAAAGTAAACCAGCTAATATAGTATTTTCTCGGGGTGGAAAATATCGCAATGTCGCAAACACTGTCTCTCTGCCTATTTACTTAAGTCTTTTTAGTGAACTCAATCCATTCCTTGCGTTCCAGACTCGAATATAATCTGTAGCAGTTCTTCAAGTTTGATGTAACCATTATATTACGTGATAATCGCTCTCTGTCGAAAAAGCTGTGGTCACCGAAAATGTGGCGGTATGTTAAACGAACCATAGAAATTAGCTCTTTTTCTGGAAGAGAAAATCTGAGGGGACCAACTGCGTTGTTGAGGAGAACGAACATTCTTGTCGAAATGGTTGGGACGCGAAAATCCAGGGATGGCTTACGAAGAGAATGGGGCCGGATGTGGGTCGAGAAGTGAGAAGATGGAGTGAAAGGGCGAAGAGGGGAGTTGCTGGCAGTGAGTGGAGGTGGAGGGGCGAGAACGGTATGGGGGAGAGGACTTGGTGAGGAGGAAGCGAAGTAAAAGGATGCGGGACAACAAAGGCGGAGATAGCGAAGAGGAAGTGACTCCCGCGTCGAAGTGGAGCGGGGGTACACTCTTGTCTCTGGTGCCGTGGCTGTGTTGGTTGCGTGGGACGACGACAAGGGGGATGGCGAGTGTGGGAGGAGGGATTGATTGTGTCGATTGGAGTGTAGGGAGAGGGAGGGAACCTCTTGCAAAAGGCTCAGCGAGGAGGAAGCAGGCGACGTTAAAAAATTGGACTAGGAGGCGAGAGTGATGGCGGGCCCATGGGTGATGAAATGAATGTACCGGTGGAGGTGAGGGGGCGGGGAATTGGTGTCCGGAGGGTGGGGGGTTGGTTGGGCGGGGAGAGTTTTGGGAGTTGGAGCGTAGCCGAAGGGGGGAACTCCGGGAAATTGGAGGAAGATCGAGGTTAGGGAGGGAACCGCAGTTGAGAAGGGGTAAGGGAGCCCGAAGGCGAAAGTGGAAGGCGTAGCGGACGCCTGGGATTGGAGCGGATCGGGAAAACTGGACGCCTGGGATGGTGATGAGGCGGTGTTCACGGAATGACCCCTTTTCGTCGGCATTTTGGTTGTTAGGAATAATGTTGTGGATCCAAAGGGTTCCTTCTTAATTATTTTGCCCGGGTGGAAGCTGGGTCGCGCTCGGAATTTTGAGGGCTTCGGTTTCAATCCCTGCTTTCGGGCGTTTGAATTGGAAGTTGAAGAGGGTAGTGGAGTGGAGACTTGAAACAGCAGGAGAAATTATGCTTGCAATACTACCTTTGAAATAAATTAGCTGTGAAGCAACAGGATTAGTTTTTCTTCGATTTATGCACATATAACTCATTTTCTCTTGCATAGGATATCAAAGGCAAAACTTAAAAATGACTGCTAAATTACTGTCGTTTAATTTTATAAAAAATAGAATGGATGCAGTAATGGGTAGAGGTTTCATTGTATGGTAAGAATTGTGGAATGGCTGCCTTAATTCATAATTATGTGCTTTGATTGCACCGCGTTCTTATGCTGTAATTTAAGCCTCTACAATTACTATATTTTAAAATCATATTAAACTTTTACGTTGTAGTATAATTTATTCATCTTATTTTAAATAAAAATGGGTATTTCATGTCAATTCGGCCACGTGATTTCCAGGGTGGCGATCGTCAGGGAGAACCGGTAAAACCTGGAATTTGTCAGGGAATTTTGCATTTCTGGAAAAGTCAGGGAATTATCGTGACAGTCAGGGAGAAACATCGAAATTCTCGTTATTTTTCTACCATTAAGTTTATCGGCCAGTCTTTCCCGCCCTTTATTTCACCAACTAAAACTAATATCCGTCGCTGACGGGTATGGAATAAGCCCCATCAATTTGTGGAACATTCAGTTGTGAATATTATTAGTAGTGTCTCTCAGTTACTTAGTCGTGAATCAGACGTACAATGTATCCCTTGTGTACATCCTTAATGCGATATTTGCCTATTAATGTTAAAATTCATGATCACATGTATTCCGCTCATCACAAGGAATCCGAGTCTATGCTGATCGGAAAATTTTACCTCGCGTTTTTTTTCTAATTTGTGAGACTCAGATCTAGAGGCAGGTGGAGCACAATAGCTCGTATTTAATACGTGCTTACATTATAAAAATACGATACGATGATTATTAAAACGGTAATACAAGTACGATCACACGTGTAGACAAAATCTTACGTGAGATCATATTCGATTTCCATACCCCCCTTCACGAGACCATAAGAAGAGTTCTCCTCCCCTCCCCACATTTCACGCTCGACGTAATTATTGAATGGCCCCCTTACCTCCCTCTCGAAGCAATTTAGTCAGATCACAAATCACCTCAAATATGACATTACTAAATATGACGCTGCCGTTTCTAATTGCCTCCTGTTTTCGCTCGCAGTGGCGTGATTACGTTTTGTTTGTTTATACAAATATTTTTGCAATTTTGGTTCCCTCTTACAATCAAGGAGTTATGACCACGTTAATCAAGTTGTCATTCGCTTTTAAAACTCGTGCCGTCCGATTTTGATCCAGTCCAACAACTTGGCTTTGGTTTGTAATTTTCACGTAGCTTAGTGATACCTGTGCTTGAGTCCGCCAGTAAATTGGCCATTAACTTTCCCTTCGATGCCTTTTCAGTAATCTTCAACTTCCCAGAACTACCACGACACGCCACCTCTTCCTTGAAGAATTAGTCATTGTCAATTTGTAATTTACCGAAGGAAACATACACAGCCACGGAAATACGATAAACGACCGCGGATATGCGGCCGCGAAAAATGTATTAAAAGTGTGTACAATTCGTGTGAGGGCTTAACTCGTGAAGGTTTAATATATTTTTTCATTAGGGTGGAGGTTCCTTATATTTTTTTAAATTCTTATAGCTTTTAATGTAGTGATTTCAGCTTTTAACATTTTCTGAGTTTTGACGAAAATTAAATTCAGCAGAAATAAAATATTCCGATAATAGGAGACCTTTTGGCGATCGGTCAGGGAAATTGGTAAAGCCATCAGGGAAAAGTCAGGGAATTTGAAAATTGGTTATCAGTAGCCACCCTGATTGCCCGTAGGGCAACCGATTTTGACCTAACTTGGCAAAACGTCACCATTTGAGAGGGGGAATAAAACCCAAAGCCGGTTTTCAAAACACGCAACCGATTACGAGAAATTGTAACGTTGCAAAATTCTAATTTTGCAAAAGTTACTACATATTTGAAGGTATAACTCCGAGACTATTGAAACTGCAGATTTGCTAATGGAGTTGTTTTAAAGGTATTAATTGGACAACAATAATATAGGACCATATTATAAAATATAAAAATTTTAATATAGTTCACTATAATTTTTAAGTTTCAAACCTATGCCCTCGATTTCGCTCATTTTTTATGTTGTGGATACAAAACTCCTCTACAAATTAAAAAAGTTTTCCAGAGACTGGTGTAAGGCCTGGTGCAGCCCTTGTGTATTGGTGGTCGCATATACGGGAAGCAATTGGCGAATGGCACGGGCAAAGGGGATTTAAGAGTACGTATACGGTTAAAATTGGTGGGAAGAAGATAAAAGAGAAAGTTATAGGGCTCTGAAGACACTAGCGTACCATACGGTCGGCCGCTATTCGGGCGTCGCGACGACCGGCGGGCGTTACGCCTTCACTCAAAAATGTTTTTCTTTCTTAAATGAAATATTACCTCTGGCAAACTTTTAGTTTGTAGAGGAGGTTTTTATCTACAACATATTAAAAAAGCAAAATCGAGGGTCTAGATACATAGTCAAAAATCGATTTGAAACTTTAAAGTTATATATAAACTTTATTAAATTGTTAGATTTGAAACTTTAAAATTGTTATAAACTTTATAAAATTGTTCATATTTTATAATATAGTCTTATATTATATTTTGCCAATTCAATACCTTTAAAACAACTCCATTAGCAAATCTCTAGCTTTAATAGTCTCGGAGTTACACCTTTTAATGTACTAACTTTTGCAACGAATTCGAATTTTGCAACCTTGCAATTTCTCGTAAACGGTGTCGTGTTTCACAAAACGGCTTAAGGGTTTTTGTTTTCCTATCAAATGGTGACGTTTTGCCAAGTTTGGTCAAAATCGGTTATCCTAAGGGTCATTTTGGCCGATTTTCTGGTCGAATTGACGTGGAATGATCCAAATATTTTGCGACTCTTTTGGCGAAAGAAGTTTTGAACCGTATTGTTATCACAGGCTTTAGCAGGTTCCATCAATACTCAAACGATCATACTTATTTAAGTGTCTTCGCTAAGGCGTTTTTCGAAATAACGGGAAAAAAGATTTCTTCGTGCGAAGATATTTTGAGATCCTTTAGCAATATTAGTTTTTTTCAGATTCCTTTTCTGAGACTGTTGACCTATTGACTATTGAGTCTTAATGGCGTGAAATCTCTCAAATATGAACATAGGTGGTACAGAAACATTTCCAAAATATGTAAAGTGATATGCTTGTCTCTCTCGACTTTTCGACTCAATATGTATTACTAGCAGATGTGTCCCGTGAAATCCAAGTGGAGATAAATGACTAATAATTTTTAGAATAGAGGAGATTTCCCAATACTACTCTACGTAATGAATAAATGACATTGGCCTTAGAATCGCTCTTAGAAGCGCTCCAAAATCCGGTAAATTTAAACTTAAATTATATATTTTCGTGAAGAATATACAAGAGCTCATTGGTCGCATGAACAAAACGGTTTATCCTTCCATTAAAAAAAAAGAAAAAAAGAGATCACTTAACATTTTGTTATTTCACTAGATGAATTAAAGATTGTATAATCAAGAATTTTGATAATTTATATTGTAAATTAGGGTAGACATAAATTGCCCTCACGAAACAAACCCATGCCTTAAGAAAAGAATATATTTTTTTCCGGGCCGTTGTAAACCCAATGCAGTTTACTCTCTCTGACTAATCGTTTTTGACGTAGAGGCTCATATAGTGACACAAATAAACACGCGCATATACCTAAAGTTTCTTTTACGTACGTGTATGATTCTAGGTTGTTTTTCTTTTTTTCCAATGGGCTTAATTCGAATAATACAAGTGTTTCTTATTTATCAGGGATCCCGAAGGAGATAACCTAACCATAATCGTGCATTAGTATCCTGCTTTGAATTCCGATGTTTTCAGCTTCAAATGTAACCTTTTTCGGTCCTGGTATTTTTTGCTATTAAGATAGTAGGTATCATATTCTTTTTATGCGTTTCATGTTTCATCTCTTGCCCTAAAATAATATTGTTAAAGATGGTTTCTTTATTGGAAAACTCACTATAACAGATGCATTCTATACGTATATATCAAGCTTGTACTCTCAATTATATTCCTCCTTGTTGGTAATTTTTTTTTACAATCTGCTTATGGCAATATGGGTACGAAGCTGGCACTGTGGTAATTGAAAATCATTGTACAGCGCCAAAAATTTGGAAGATAATGGTTTCATAACTTATGCAGCCGTTTATGAAACCTTACTTAGTTAGTCTAATCACATGAAATGTATTGTTTTCTTTTTGATCTCTGCAGTTAACCATAAAAGTTTCAATGAATTTTTACCATCACTGTGTTGTTTGGCATCTGTATTCGCGTTCTTCATAGTGCACTATCAATGTTTTCTCGCAACCACCTCAAGATGTTAACTTTCGAGTCGAAGACGTTCCCATTCACGATTCACCCTTGATAGGGAATTTCCCAAGTCCCAATGGCTGGAAAATCGTCATTGGTGTAATTTGTTTTTCCAATTGCAACCAGATTTGTTTTAATTTGCGTCAAGATAAATTTTTAGACAGATTGAATCGTCAGATGGTGTTTTTGCGCACCAGATCTGTTTATATAAAAGTAGCAGGTGACATAAAAAGTTGTACTAAACTTCATCAATACCCTAGATTCCTTTATTAGCATTTATAATTCACGCCAAATTCATAAATAGTATGAATAGGAATTTAAATTCAACAGTAACATCGAATTTCGGACTTTACTTTTTATCCATTTATCTCGATTGTTGGGATAGTGACGTGGGTAATCACACCCTGCTATGATACTCCACCATTCCAGCATCTAATTTTTTTATTCCACTGGAACGTTATTATTTGAGTGACTATTTATTCGCACTCAAGGGCACACATTCATGATTAAAAAGTGTGCGAATCATCTTCAATGACGATAGGTAAACAGACCGAAGGCATTAGACCGTGTCGGTTGTGTTCATTCGCCGTATTTTTCCAATTAGTAATCGAATCGTCGTTCAGCTCAGGTGATTGGGAAGTGGAGTGTAGATTCTCCAATTATTTCAGTTAACCAAGCCATCGATAAAATTCTGGGTTTCTCTGTGAGAGCTCAGCGCGTGTACGGATTAGCTTGCGAGAGTTCTCCATTTTCATGTTTTCCCCCAAGGGGTAAATGAAGTGACTACGCTGTTAAAACAACATTTTTACATTTCATATTAACCTCCAGACGCAGCGACATGTGTGTAAACATGCATTTGAATGAATAGAAATGATTTTTTCCTTTAATTCTGTACATTTCCACACTCCTACAAGCTTGGGTGCGTGAGCTCAGAATAATCCTGGGAGGAGTCGTAAACGTCGATAGCTGACACTATTTCATGTTTCATCCACTTTCTTCGTAAATTAGCTCATCAACTTATTTGTGATACTCTTGTGGTTTTCTACGCTTCGTTATTGGCCTTAATCCCTTAACCTCCGAAATCGATAACAAAATCTACGATAATCAAATGAGTATATTTGTACTGAGGTACACCTTTTAAATAATAATTGGAAGGTTTTATTTATCATATTTTTACCAGAAATCTTCTCATCACCATGAAGCTGGTTTTTTTATGCCTAATTAAATAGCTATATTTATTTATCATACGGTGACAAGAAATATTGCGCGTTCCACGTTCCTACCATAAAGCAAGTATATACCATGTAGCGATAGCGAAGATATACCATGTAAAGCAAGGATGCAACATATAGCAAGCATAAAGAAAGGAGTGAGGCAAGGATGTGCACGGTCTCCCATATTATTCAATGTCTACATCGAAAAAGCCATCCAAGAAGTCAAATAAAAGTCTCCGGGAGTGGATATCCACGGGGAGAACATCAGCATGCTACGATTCGGCGATGACACAGTAGTCATGGCAGAAACGGAGATTTAAAGAAGACACTAGGAAATATGGATAGAACAATGACCAGATATCATGTAAAGATCAATAAAAAGAAAACTAAGGTACTGGTATGCAGCATGAGAAAGGAAGCCAGGATCAATGTTAAACTAGGAAAACAAAATATCGAGGTGGTGGAAGAGTTCGGTTACCTGGGAAGCCGAGAAACCAGGGATGGACGAAGTAAAAGAGAAATTGCCAGTAGAATTGCCCAAGCAAAAAGGGCATGTTACCAGAAGAAGATTCTGCTTACAGCTGCAAATACAAGCGTGGAAGTGAGGAAACAATTCATTAGAACATACATATCGAGCATTATACCATATGGTAGTGAAGCATGAACAATAACAGCAGCAGAGAAGTCCAGGCTGGAAGGCATTTGAAATGTGGTGCTACCGAAGAATGCTGAAGATAAAATGGTTCAATCGAGCGACAGACGAAGAAGTGTAAAGAAGAGTTGGGTGAGAAGAGATGTGTACTGAAAACCCTTAAAAGAAGATGGAACAACTTAATGTCCCACATCTTGAGACACGGTTGCCTGATGAAGACAATCGTCGAGGGATAAGTGAACGGGAAGAATGGAAAAGGCAGGCCTCGTATGAGATACATGGAACAGGTTGTGAAGGATGTAAAATAGAGGAGCTACGTTAATATGAAGGGGTTGGCCGATAGAAGAATCGAGTGGAGAGCGGCGTCAAACCAATCTTAGGATTGTTGATCGGTGATGATGAATAAGAAATATTAAATTCATATTTTTGCTGTGTTATTCTAGACAATTCTGTTGGTGCGTAATACCAAAGAGGAAGTTGAAACTTACATGTGGCAATATCTCGGTTTTCTAATATTACTCAATGGTAATGCCTAAGTTTCCTTCTCTAATTGTTTCCCGTAATGAAGTCTGTAACTCACCGGCCTGGCATTCCAAAGGTTGCGGGTTCTAATCTCGCCTCGAGAATGGATATTTTTTTTCTTAGGTATAAGTTTAAAGGCTCGTTATATGGTGCAGTCAGTCGTTGGAGTACCCAAAATCTAATTTTATTCATGCTACCGTTAATTTATTCATATATACTTTTTTCAGTCTAAGTACGCAAGATTATACAGGAGCGTTCAAACTAGGTGTCTACTGTGAATATTTTCGTTTTTTCCCGATAAAGATAATCAACTGGACACGTCATGATTTACCAATCCACGCCTTATATAGTGCTTCAAGGTATGATAATGAAGTTCTGTTAGTTGTAATTAAAGTTGTACGTATTTGTTCTTCTTAATGTAAATTGTGCCTGGAATTGTAGTTTTACATCAGCTGTCTTCGTTTTTGCATTCAATACTAATTATGTCTTACCAACTGATTTCACATCCAAATGGTGTTAGGATTAAACTTTCTCACACTTGAAGGGTAACAATCTCTATTACGGATCTATTGGAGCGCTATATCTACATTTGATAATTGAAATTTATTATTTTCAAATCATTGAAAATTCTCTTCCCGAGAGCAATCAAAGAGCTTTTTTAAATTCATATTCATTCCATTGGAAACGATGAATGTTATTTTTCAAATGAATATTCTGACGTAGGATTACAGGTTACAGTCGAGTTTTTCCCATCTTCCTGTTTGATTGCGAACTTGTTTTTTGCTGATTTAATCAAACCTGAGCCTTCACTTGCAAATGGAAACAGTTTCATTTTACAATTGACTAGAAATCAGTCAAAAAAGTAAAAGGATATGATCATTGTATTCGTTTTGATATGGCTACCTCGACTTCGAAAAATAACTTTGTAATCATCTGTAGCAGCGTACGGTAGGTCGCAAAAAAGTAAGTTTGATTTACAGTGCATTGCAACAACACTGCATTGTTTTCTCTGTTGATTTTGCGTGGGAAACTACTGCTCCAATAGACAGCTGCATTCTGTTACGCATTTTTATGCTGAAATTTGAGTTTTGAATTTATCGAATGATAACATTTACTCTTCCCGATGTGGCTTTTAGGTTTGGTGAAATTCTAAATGTTCTTGGGTGTACATCATTCGCATAAGTCACAGACTCTTATTACGTATCTGCGATAACTTTTCTGTGCTTGATAACTTCTGTGATTAGTAAAAGATATGTTTTCTCCTATGGTGGTAAAAAAATCCACTGCATTAGATTTTAAAAGTTTTTTTTAATCCTCGTGAATTAAAAATATTGCCGTTGCTTTTTCCTCTATTTAATGTTTTAATTCCTCTTGCTCCCTTTTTCCCCTGTATGAATTCGTTTGTTTCAATGGTAAAAACCGTTTTCATGGCCATTTTATGTATTGAACGGTATAAGGTCGATATATTTATGTAATGCAATTTGTTTCAATTCACCATCATCTTCTCTTTCACTCTCCATCGTTCTAATACTCGTTAATAATTCAATGATAGCTGATTTCAATGTGTACAATATGCTTTTCTAAGTTTTGGGAACGGTTTGTTTCGTTATGTAAAATTGCACTGTCCTTAAAAATTAGAATGCAGTCGTACGCTTCGCTATACTCTTCAGGATGTTATATTCAATGCGCATTGAACAAAAGTTTTGTTCAGCACAATTTGTAATGAGAATGACTATTAGCCAATCGCCTTTGCATGCAATTTTAAGCAATTACAAGTTATTCTCGGGTATTTTATTGCTAAATTAATTTGAATCCATTTCCAAGGGCCCTGTGCTCGGTTTTTGCTCATTTAGCATTGGTCGCGTTATTTTTCGTCGAAAATGTGGGTGATGGAATGTGGCGCAAAGCCGTTTTGAAAAGGCAAAATCTGCTTTAAAAATTTTTGAAATAATAACGACTTCTATATCCATTCGTCCTGTTCGAATTTTGAATAGTTCGATTTCATATCCGGTGTGTTTTTTTTCCTGATTTCGTAGCGTCAAAACGAATGAAAAAAAAGGATAAGGTCGCGGAGGCAGGATCTCGTTAAAATTAATAAGGCAGCAAATGAATCCCTTGCACTTTTTATTTCTCCGTCACGTGAGCCAGGGAGTTAGGGGGCGGGGTCGAATCGAAGGTTTTTGGGGCCCGGGGAAGGGGGAGAAGGAGGGGAGGGAAGGAGGAGCTATGGGGCCCGGCCCGTGCGTCACGCTCACCTGAAGAGCAGTTTGGGTAGGTTTCTTCGCAAGGCTTGGGTAGCTTCTCTCCCCCTACCTCTCTCCGCGGGACGGGCGGTGCAATATTTCCCACTTCTGCGCGCGAGAGGAGCGACACGGAAGCGAAGCGTGAGGAGGGGAAAGCTTCCGCGGCCGTAGGGAAGAGGAGGCCTTTGATGCATTTCTTTCCTTTCCTCCCCCCCTCCAGGAATTGCGTCATTTCTTGGATTTCCCACCTCCTTCCTCCTCCTCTCCCCCGACCCTTCCTCTTACCTTCTTCTCTAGGAGGGACGACCTGCGCTGCCGTGAATTCCTAGACCCGGGCGCGAAATGGTACCGCCACGAATAATTCCTCAACCGTCTCCATTTTCCATCTCACCCCCCTCCACTCCCCAAAAACCTTTCTCCCGGAACTGAATTGCTTCTCATTGCTTCGCGTATATTTTCCCCTCTCCATCCCCACCCGCCCGATCTTCCTAACGTTTCCAGGTGGAAATAAATTGTCATAAACCTTTTGCATAGGGAAGCGATAAGGCTTTGCGGGTGGAGGTGGAGGCCTCGGGTGGAAGTGAATAAGTGAAGTTGGTGGAGGACGCCGTGGTGGTGAGTAGTATTGTGGGGGAAGGAGGAGCAGAGCGTGTGAATGTGTGTGTGTGTGGAGGGGAGGGCGTTGGGGTGGGGGTAAGTGGTGGTGGAGGGGGCAATTGCCTCTTCCCCTCCGGGCCCTCATCCTCTCCTCCCCATTTCACCCTTTCTCGCAATGCACTCCTCCCTTTACTTATTCAGGGCCGTTGTGACGCACGCGGGAGCGCCTACTTCGCTCTGCCGGAACCCCTTCTCACCGCTCACCCACGCTTCCCATCTCCTTTCCTCAATCCAACCCTGGGCTTTGGCCCCACCTCCCCATCCACCCTCCCTCCCACCTCTCTCTCTCTCTCCTTCCTCGTCCGAAAAACCCACACCCTGACCTTTCACCCCTTCCTCTCCCCCCTCCCTTTCTTTCATCCGTCCCTGCGGCCTCCCTCCCAATTCTCCTCCTCCCTCTGCTCTCCTCATCTTCTCCCCGTCTCGCCCTGGGTGAGTTTGGTCACCTTTTGTTCGCCTTTTCTCGCCGCCCGTACATCTCTCCACGGCGCGCTGCCGTGTAGTTATAAAAGGGATTCCACCGCTCGCTCACCTGATGAGCTCGTATGGTAGGGAAATTTATGAGGTGGTTAGCCAAGACTTCCCCCGAGTTCGTGCATTGAGCAATCATCATCAAAGGATTTCCCTCACCAGGGAGTGTGGAGGCGAAAAATGTTCGCTTCAAGGCGTAAAGCTCAAATTTTGTGCGTCAGGTCTTTGTCGATTTTTTCATTTGAATTTTTTTTACCTGAGGTACCTGCCTAGAATCCTAGATGCATTGACTTTCGTAGATAATAAAGATTTTTTAAACTTTATCTTTAGATTAAGGTTATCGCCCTTGTTGTACTTGGAATAACAATGGTGAGTGTGGTTGTATGTTGATCCTTAATTGCTAAAAAGGATCGAGATTCGAAATAAAATTGAAGCTTTTACTTCGAACATGGAATTTCATATCTGAGTTCGCTTTTCTTGTTCTATTACCAAGCCAGAACATAATTTTTGTCTAAAAAAGCTTTCGGTTTAGTAGAGGAAACGAATTCCGGTGAAATATGGTGGAAGTGTTCCATTATGGATAAATGAAAGATCTTAGTGGATAAAACTTACTGCGGAGTCCACTAAATTCTTTCAATTATCCACTTCAGTTCAATAATTGCATAGTAAGTGATGTGTATATGGGTGAAAATTGACCTTATCCTTTAAACAATATTTTACTTGGTTCACGTACTCTTGAATATCTCACAAAAGTTTAGTTTAACATGACCCGGATTTTGAAAAACTTAATGATGCGTTTTTCTGTCAAACTTTCGGAAATCATCATCAAGACATTTTATATCGGAACCTTTGGGGTTGTGTTTGAAACTGTCGGGATTATCTCGAATAGGTAACCAAGGAGTCAGGTGGTGCAAACACGGATGGTTTGCAAGTTTAGTGTGTCTGAATCGCTCATTACAGTGTCATCAATTGTTTTCATTTTAGTCTTTCTCATATGTATCAACCATAGAGCCCTCAAATGAGATGAAATACTAGTGTAAACAAGGAAAGTGGTTGTAATCAGCGGTTTTAACACACCGAAAAATTGTGAACCATTCGTGTTTATACCACGTGACTCCTTGGTTACATATTCGAGATGATCCCGATGGTGTCAAACACAGCTCCCAGGATCGTGTTTAATCAAAACAGCTATGCGGAATCACCAAGTGCCAGTGAATTAATTCAGTAATATGCATAAATGCTACAAAGTTACGCCTGAAATAAAATATTTCATTAAATTATTTTTGCAGTTTACTCTTTAGTTGCCGATAAGGAGTTCCTGCGTATAGTTTCATTTTAATATTTGTTGTCTCCATATATTGTCTATCATATTTTTTCGAACTTAAGGCTATCCTAGTACTCGGAAGGCGTTGCAACTTGTTCCAATGGCAAATAATTGAATAATCTTAGTAGTAGTACCATCCATCCTAACCTCCGGAACACTTATTCGCCGATCGTGTGCGGCAAAGAGTTAAATGGTGTTTATCTCGCTGCAAATTTTGCGCAATACTTTGGTTTATACGGGTACTATCTGTATTTTTTGGGCTCACATTTTAGTGTTTCCCGCTTATAATTCGTTTTATATTGAGTAATCTCACTCAGTACCCAGTAAACATGCATCTTTACGAGCGCACTGTAGTAATATCTTCACATGCATAGTTGTAATCGTCTGGTGAACACAATTTCACAGGACCTAAATGTATTTGACTGAGGTTATTTCCATTAAAATGCTAAATATTACTTACCTAAAAGACTCTTAAGGCATATTCATTGCATTCTAGATGGTAATATTCAACTTAATATTCATATTTCGTTACTTCTGCTATGAAAACGCGCTGCGATAAATTCAGCCGCTGTAGTCATCCAACCCATTTGGCTTATGTATACAGGTGCCTCATTTTCGCGAGACCTCTAACATCCTAAAAAAAAGATCTCTAACCTCTGAAAAAAGTAGTTTTGAGGCGGATGAATAATGATTAAAATTAAATATAATGTTACAGCTGAGAAGTTGCACATTTCTCTTGCTTCATCTCTCCTATCTCATTTTTTCCTGTTGCTAATCTTTCACCCTCGTTTAGTTAATTTTATTCTTGCATTAAATATATGTTGGTTATAAAAGGCGCATGATAAATATTAAGCTATAGGGAATAAGGGTTTTGATTATCAACGTGATTAAATGCAGGTTTAGTTTATTTTCAGGAAAATATGTTCATTGATGACAGTCCCGTAAGAGGCCTCGTATACTGAACTTTAGTTCGTACAGTATTGAATTTTGCTGTGATTAATATATGATTTACATATGAGAAATCATTGAAATAGGAGATAATTTTCACGGCTAGTGAATAATATTATATCTTCTGAATAAAGAAATATTTCTTGAAAGATTTAAGCATACTTCATGTTTGGTGACCAGTGATTTAGCATAGGAGGGAGGATAGCATCGAATTTGCGATAACAGCAAAAATCTAGAATATACTAAAAATTTACGATGCACTTGCACCTTTTTGTATTGGCGAGATTAATACTGAGTTTGAAAGAAATTGACAAGTTTAAATAATGACTAAAGGAGCAGACATATTTTAACATCCTGCGCTGAACCGTACTACGCAATTAAGGGTAACGATTGGGGAATTGAGACGGAGCAGTAACATGAAGAGGCACGGAACTTCCGCTGTCAGTTGTGCGTTTTAACCATGATGGAAAATGGAGTGGAGTTAGAAAAACGAGAAGCCCCAGAGGGGAAATGGGTGTTGATTAAAAACGTTAGTCCGCGAATTTATTGAAAATCTTGCCTTATAACTCTGTAGAGGAACTTCATTCTTGATTGCATTTAGGGGGTAATGTAAAAGTACGAGACTACAATTATATTAAAAATAACTCAAAATGGAATTGTGGGATTCATAAGCTGGTGACCAAGTTCTGCGTAAATGGGTTGGATCGGGCTGGTATCGTGGCTGAAATTCTGGCTATTCATACTTAGAGCGTGGCTCAGAATGTAAAGTAGTGGTAGAGATTTACCGGTGGTATACCGAACCCTATTTCAAGGCTATGTAAGAAGCACTGAAACTTAAGTACATATAAGTACTCCGTCCGTCGGATGACGTTGAAACGGATCCCTGACGCCTTTCGTTTAGTTTGGTATAGGCAACGCCAGGTTTCACTCAACCCCCCCCTCTCCTCCCGAAAAAATCTTTATCACTTCCACATTGCCCACCTATCTATCTATCTTTAATCGTGCATATGAGCTTCTGCCGTAGGTCACCTCTCCTGAGTTACTGATACTACTAATAAATGTTGTAGGACTTCGTCGTTTTCTAGCTTTGCCGGAATTTTTTATATGTGAATTCATCAAATCTGTCTTTTGGTCTGTAGTTGATGCTTACTATTATGTAGCGCTCTTCTATATTTGGAAGAGATTTTAACTACCGTTAGATAAAAAAGAATCCAGACATGGCACGGAATCAGTCAAAAGAACATGAACTACTTATCGCACAGTACAATGGCATATACGAGATAGAAGAAAAGCAAAAGAACAATGAAATGCGCCGACATGAGGAATTGTTTATAGATAGTCATATTTGTCATAAAACAACAGAAGCAAGTTCATATTCACACTCATTGAATGATATTTCGGAATTAATATCCAATAAGGCCTTCATCACGCAAGTTTTTAGCATTAGAAAACTTACCATCATGTCAACAAAAGTGTTCCATCGAGTTATTACTTCAATAACACGAGCTCTTTCCTTACCAGATTTTTCAATCACATATTCTTGAAGGAATCTGTTGTTTTTTGTGAATGATTTTCCAAAGAGAAGAACTGTTTTCCGTATTTTTTTAATCAAAATCTTAATGTTTTGTTCTGATTGTTTACACGCATCTCCATCTTCAAATGGATCATCCCCATCTGTTTCATCACTCGACGGAGTCTTTTTCGCTGAATTCCCTTTCTTCAAATTCGACTTCTTCTTCTACTTCAAATTAATTCTTTTTCACATTTACTCTACCCTCAGATTTTTACGTACCATTAATGACTGCAAGGTGGATACCATGAGAAAAACAAAAGTCATGATTTGTTTTCCTGATTCTTTTTCAGATTTACTCTACCCTCAGATTTTTACGTACCATTAATAACTGCAAGGTGGATACCATGAGAAAAACAAAAGTTATGATTTGTTGGTATTAACCTACCAACCTATGCCATTACACTTGCACCATCAGTGGGGATTACGAAAATTTCTTTTCCTGAAGAAATTTAATATTATCTCAATTTTTTTTTATAAGTTCAATACGCACTTCAGTGGTATATTCCCGTTAATTCAGATAAGCTCCAAGTTACAGATCTTCTATTCTCTATCAGAGGATTGAACGTTAATATTAATATAGTTTCTATTGCGTGGCGAAGTCCATTCATCGGAAGTTAGAAAAAATTTCTGGAATTTAATCCGTCTTTTTTAATACTGGCAATTACCGTGTCTTTAGCACTCGCACCGTTGCTAATCTCCGTTTTTCTCATGTATTACAAATGATGACAAATTACTTATTCCAATAAAATGTATTAGTCACTTAACTCAGACGTCTAACATGTAGCATTTCATGTCCAAGAAAACTTACTTACTAGCGCCAACTGTTAGCAAACAGTGTATGTCAATCCCGTGATATCGGGATGGTCATTTCATCCGGGATCCCGGGATTGCAATCCTTAGTCAGCAACAAGGGAGTGCATTCCGCCATTCCCGAGCTTTTTCAGATGGCCTTAAAATTAACATTGAATTATTTAGTTCGCGATTTGTCGATCAAAACGTTTTGCGTAAAATCAATACATTTATGGTAGGGCGCGAATCGCAATTATTGAATTCTGTTTTCTTTGGTGAAGAAAATTACCCTATTTATATGTTTGACGTAAAATGTGCTTTAGTAACGGGGTCTGTCTATTTTCTTAAAGTTCAAGTTGCACGAACTGCGCTTGTTACCCCAAGACTCTTCGATGTTGCTTCTAGACAGTAAATTAACTTTGGTGTTGTGTGTAGGTGGCTGTGGTAATTTGCCCAATGAGCGGTGGATGGGTGATTTCGGTATCGGTGGGATTTGTCGGACCCAGAGGAAGGGCAGAGAGTAACCCACGCGGGTGTCAGCATTCTTTCAGCGAAAAGCTATTGCTGGTGGTTCCAAGGTTTAACGCCCAACGCAACGGGCGAATCTCTGAACAGAAGTGCTTCTCACTCTGAACTCATGTGCGGACCAGGTTTCCCGGAGTAATTATCGTTTGCTAACTGCCGGAATACATATCCAAGCTGTGGCTTCAACAAAGGCGGAACGTTTCACCTATGCACCGTAAACCGATGGTCATACGATCGAATCCGTAGTAGTTAAATTCACGTCTTTGCCCGTATCTCGAGTATACACAAGTCGAAATGGCTCTAACTAATTTGTATGATAACATTAATGGCTCTGGTTTTCAATTTTTCGGCATGAACGAAAACAGTTTTCAATTTTTAAACCAAATCATTATCTATCTTTCGGAATCATCAGTAATATTCATGTCAAAAAAGTTATGAAAACATTTACGACGATCCTTATTTATTCGCTAGCCTTTAATTGGAATCACATTGACGAAGAACAGATGTAAGTTTTTTTCCCAATTGTGAAACATTCGTTATCCAATGTTGTGAGCTATAACTCTCTAATTCATTTGTATTTTTAGTAAATTTAAATAGTGATTCGATGTAATGTTTAAAAATTTGGAATCAGTCGCCTAGTGCTCATGGGAAAGGAGAAAGTGCTCCTGAACTATTTCATGCGGCGAGCTTGAAGCTGCAGTCATTGCCACTTAATTTTTCATTGAACTGCGGACATAGTTCTTCTACTGTTACATTTGTTGGAATGAAACAGTTACGTTACATGATTTCTATAACCTCTTCCAGCTTTTAGGGTCGCGTAATTTTCATTTCATTTGATTTTGTGTTGTAAAAATGTTTACACATGTGTGTGGCATTTCGCAAAGCAATTGACATTTCGGCCAGATTTTAGTGCGGTGTTTTTTACTCCACGTTCCCACCAGTAGCCAAAGTGTGTTCTCGAGATCAGATCATACCAAGTCTCTCCTAATGGTGAAATGTTTGCAGGAGCTCTGGGATCTCTTCATATGCGGCCCTTGTTTGTCGTTCTTCCACCTCGAAGCCACGCTGCGCTATTTGCACATCATTATTTTCTTCTCTTTGGAGAGACGTAAAAACCTGTTTTTGCTACTCCAAGGCTCCAACATGTAGGTACCGTTGATGTGCTCAGCTCATATTTTATTAACAAGGTCTAGTCTTTGGATGTTAGGGAGATCGGCAAAAACTATGAAACAAGATTGCGGACCAATGCGAAGTCCTCTACCTCAGCTTCAGCCGAGTTCTCTCTTCTATCTATGGCCATTTCACAACGGCATCTACCTCTGGAGCAGAATACTGCCAAATCGTTAGTTGAGATAAAGTTGAAAGGATTATATGGACTAAGGACTTATATGCCCAGCGCTGTGGCTATGTCCGCAGGATGTAATCTTCTTTTATCTTAAATTCTGTTTTTGAATAATTCTTGTTTTCCATTATTTAATTTTTCACCTGTAGTTGACCAATGTGAGGGACAACTATGGGAATAATTGGCCTGATAAACAGAAAAGGACTCTTCGCCGAAGCAATGCAGTTATTGAAAAATATGCGACGATAACGCGCCGATCATTCTTTTTTAAAATAAATAATGTCACCTGGGAAATAGCCATGCTTTTTTTAAATAAATAATGTCACCTGGGAATAAGCCATGCTCTCCCTATAGCTGGAGGCCAGCACGAAGCCTTATACCCCACGATTCGGTGGGATCATATCATACTGCCTTAAGTGATCTGCGTCATCTGCGTGAAGAAATGTTTCGGATTCTCTCTTACGAATAATTATGTTATCACGCTTAAATCTGATTTTATCCTCCTAAAAGTATCGGAAATACATTCTGGTTGCAATCTTTGCGTAAGTACCAAGCTGAGGTAACTTAATGATTTGGTTTCAGCCGCTGGTCCTTCATTGACCTAGGGAGATGCTATCATGAGCTTGACCTCGGGAGATTTTATCTTTGCATTACCGTTGGTAATTCCAAGTAAGGGCTATTTAGAGGAGGTTAATTATTCCAGTGGTTTGCTCTACACTCTGCTACGTAAATTTTACTGATCGATATGGGAATAAGTCGGAAACCTCTCACCGCAAATGGCACTAATGTGTGGATGCCGCAAGCGTTAAATTCCTTTGTGGTCAGCAAAAAGAGGAGTGGGGCTTTTAGCGGAGCAATTACTTTGTGCCATTTTTGTTTTTGTTTCTTTTCATGTTAGCTCTGCAATGTGCACCGTGTACATATTTACATTGCCGTTCAAACAATAGACTAAAACTAAGTTATCACATCCCATTTACTTTGAGGATAAAGGTCTTAGAAGACCTTTAGTTTAAAATGGCTTTGGAAATCCTATCAAGCCTTCAATGGCTTTTCGTTTGAGTAAATATTTCCTGAAATGCACAACGTCCAACTTGGTATTTCTTACCCTTATATAATAATGAAATTATGCGATGAAAATGTCCCTCGTAGGGTGTGTCGTACAAATTCTCAATTTTTCATATTATGTTATCTATTATGCAGGAGGTGTAGCATAGTGGAATATAGAAGAGAGACATAATCTGGTATATAAAATAAATTCATATCCAAAGTGCGTCATAATACGGAGTAACTTTTACCTTGAGCAATGACTTTTTCTTGCTATGTGACTGCTGCCAATCGCTATCAAGAATTTTTATATGATCCCGGTAATAATTCTTCTCCTTTTGTGTTGTAACTTTGTGTTGTCTGTCGCTCGTATGAATTGGATACATGTAAATTGTCTCGTATATCTGACAGTGAGTGTTGGGACCTCCAGTTGAAAAGCCGAAGAGTCTGAGAGAATGCGCAGAATGTCGAGTGTTTTGGAGGTTTCCTGCTGTCGGTTTTGTGGATGGTTGATGGCGTGGAGAGCTGGAGGAGGGTATTTTGAACAAATTTACGACTCCGAAGTCTCTTAATCCTAAAAACGTGATTTGCTGCTACTTCTTTGACGGATACGAATGTATTTATATATTTTTATATTCCCAATTGTGAGTTGAGACTCCGTGGGTTTTTCTCCTGTCGTTAAATTAATTTTAATCACCTGGATTACTTTCTGTAGAATTTCAAATTTGACATAGTAAATGTTGTTCCCGCAATTCTTAGGTGCTATCGGATTTTAGTTTGTTACTGCATTTCCACCACAAAAAGGTTGACTTATGAGTCCGGATAACTTTTTTGAACAGGTATTATGTCGAATGTCATAGTTACCTTCCGTGGGTCCATTTTCCTCATGTTATTTACATTCAATAAAGGTTTCCCTACCTCTACTGGGTGCATGCTGAGTAAAGAAAAATTACTTAAAAGTTAGTGCATTAAATCTGGTATGATGCTTGAATTCATTTGATCACTCTCCATTGGCTCAACATTTAATGATCTACCTCAGGAGTTCCCAACCTTTTAGCAACTGCGTACCTCTTGAAATTTTTAGAAATTTTGGCGACTAACAGCCCTATATTTTTTCAGAAACATATATTTACTGTCGAAAAGTGCCCAATGGCTTGTTTTATTTTAATTAAATTACTGAGAAAACTTCATATTTAATTATTACTGCAACTGTATTTCGGTTTTGTCAACCCTTTATCAAGACAAGAATAAATATATACCTATAGATTTATTTCATTTTTTTCCAGCTAATTTTTATTTAAAAATATATAGAGATGCCAGCGCCCGGCAGACGGTCAGCAGAGTAAAGTTTGCGTGCTCAGGCCCTACTAGCCTAGCGCACGTAATCGCTCGTATCACCCATGTGTACTACCACTGGTACGCGTACCACCGGTTGGGAACCCCTGATCTACCTGGTTGTTCAGAAATCACCTATTTGTTGACATGTATGTGTTTTATTTGCTCATTGCGTTGCAACCTTTGGTGAACCATCGTACCGAAAAACCTGCTTCATTTCTTGAACAAACCCCTGTCCTCGTGGGCAGTACTAATAATTCTTTATCTCGATCATCTCTCAGTTGTATTCGCATTCACCGAGTGTGGCGGAACTTAGGAGTGGAACGTGCGTGATTGTGTGCTTTGTTAATTATTGATCTGCACCAACAGGCCTCTAACAAATGGCTTGTAAGTCCCAATTGTGTGAGATCATCTTTAGGCCCAGCTATGTTTTTATATTCATTATGAATGCACGTAGAGGTCTCACGTGCAAGCATTGACGGAATAATACTCACCGTCATTGCTGTGACCTTGGCAAACGGCTCCGCTTTCAGTCAAAACGAAAAGTTTCCTGACTTTGTGGTTACGATTTTATAATTGTGTGCTTTTACGTCGGGCAAGCCACAACATGCTTTAATGACATGTATCCTTTTGCTCCTTTTTTGCAGCTGGCGGAGTTGGAGCAGCGGGTGGTGGAGGCCGAAACACGAGCCGAGGAGGCCGAGGACAAGGTGAGTCCGTCGTCTTTCCTTCTCTCCTTTTTTTCAATCGCTCCTCCAATCACATCCCGATGGCATTTCCCGTTTTATAATCCTTACACCGCGTGCAGGAGTTCCGTCGTTTGCTCTGCTCGTATTCCCTTCTTCACGGCACGGAATCGTCATCGGGCGCAACAGTGCCTCGCGGTTTACGTTGTCATCTTCCTTCTTTTATTTTATTGAGGATCTCCGATTCGAAGGGAATCGCCGCGAGCTGGTTTTTTATTGCGGGCAGTTCTGTTTCGTCGAATCCTAATCAGTTTGCGTGCTAAAGGTTCGAGGAAATAAAGAAGGCACCTCCGTAACATCCCTGCAAACCGAGGCCGGCTCTCTCTGTCCCGCTTCGGTTCATTGAACCTGATGCTGATTGGTCATTTCCCTTAACGTCCCGACTCTCTTGCCTCGTAAGGATATTGATAAAATTCGATCTAACGGGGCTTTGCGGTATTCAATGTTTGAATAGGTTTTCACACAGGAGAAACTGTTGCAAAATGACAGTTAAAATTAAGACACACACAACCCGGAGTCCAGTGCTTGAGCATCATGAACTGGTGAGGTTGCATAGCGGAATGCAGTTATATTTACTGTGTTAAAGAAAGCAATTACAATAACGTCTTCGTTCTAAATTCGAAGGATGATGCCCAAGCATCGAAACCCAGGTGTTGTGTATCTAATGTTAATTATGGTTTTTAAATAGTGTCCCCTAAATTAAATCTGCTCAGACGACTATAATTTTTTACGAGTGGGAGTGGCAAGCTCATTGAATGAATTCTCCATCTCTCGCTTCCTATTTAAAGGGTAGAGTGTCACGAAGGGGCAATTCGCGTGCCACTCTGGTTTCCGTATCGGTATTTCTTCCTCTTGGTTTCGTGAGGATATTTTAGACCCATTATCCAGAATATGGCCACGTACGTATGTTGAAAAAGATATAAAACCTATGGGTTAAGGGTGTAAAAATGCTAATGCCCCAAGAGGCATGATAATTTGTATTAGATTAATGTAAAAGATGCATTTGAAAATGCTAAAGCTCGTTTCAAATGATTTTGTCTGTAAGTATGGTATCTCCCTCGTATTATTCCTTGTGAAAGTGTGCAGCTTTATCGGATAATATTTTATCCCTTGATTTTGCAGAATCCTAGCATCGAGAACTTACTTCATTCGCCTAAAGTCAATCCATACTGCAGTTTCGTACGTGGCAATGCGATATAATCCATTCTACGAATTTTTATTCCGTATTTCCTTCAATCAATATCAGTTCCTTTTGTTTCATCTCTCTAAGGGGATTATTCAATTTGCGATAATACCCCAACGAAAGCAATGCTCCCAACAAACTAGCTATCTATTGGTATTTACAATGATTTTATTGATCGACGTAATCTATTCAGCTGAGCATCTCACAACTCAAACAAAAATGAAGTCTTGTATTTCTGCCTTTTGGAGAATCCCAGGTGAAATGCTACGCGAATTGTTTTCGAGAGATGTGCTCTTCTGTATCAGATGAAGCGAAAATATTTCAGCCGAAATACTCGAATGCTCGGACTGTACATCCGCTCGAATATTTGTCGTATACGTTAATATCCGGTACCTGTTTAATACGTGGATTTTATTCCAAGTTTGATAAAATAAGTTCTTCTAGTGTTTTTTAGACTTTTCCGAAATCCTTTGATGATGACTTCAATGCTCTCCTTCATTTCCAGGCGCTTGTAATCCATTCATTGCCAATATCAACCGTTTCTTGCCCATTTGTACTATCCCTGTACTCCTTTTGATGCTTAGCTTCTCACTCACTTGCGTGTTTATCCATCCATTTGACGGTTTTTATCATTTATTTGAGACCACCAAAATTCAAGTACAAATACTAAAAATGCTTTCTTTGTCCTTCGGTATCTAATATAAAATGTGATATACATCATATAAGACAAATATGTAGTGGTAGTCTGGTTTATTTTTATTTTTTTAATAAATCCCCTCGAAGGCCATTCTATAAATTGAGGGACTGATTTCGCTGCAGCGTATAGTTAATCGAATGTTGCTTCATCCATTTAAATGTGCTGAAAATATTGTATTGACTAATCGCGCATGCATAAATTATGCGGCAAGTCGTTTTAGTTTTGTATGGATCAATGCTCTCGCTTTCTTGTTCTGTTTTTATTTCTGGATGAATGAAGAACATGCGATTGTATATTGCTAAGGGAGATAAAGACCGACATCATCGAGGAAATGGAAGACCATTTTATGCTCGATTATTGACATGGCGATAAGGTAATAAGCTCTCCATGGGATTTACGCTGTAAAATTATCGAATAGGCGTCACTGAGGTATCGCAAAATTGCTTTTGGGCTATTTTAATGCTTCTGTGATCTGTTGGATTAGGGTTTGCAATTCTCATTGGGGATTTATCTGAAGTGGAAGTTAATGCCGTCTAATTTTTTGACAGAAAAATTAAGGCATTATTTTTAACGCCAGTTACCTAGCAGAAATAAATAAGAGTAGGCGTGCGAGTGTCCTGTGTCGTACGTGTAAACTTCTGAGACGAGGGAATTGAAATACTTAGGCCCAATGATAAGAGTCCTTATGACGTTCTGTTACCGTTCCGTTACCGTGAGTTGGAATACTCAGTCGTAGATAAATTATTCTAATGCTTCTATTCTAATTCTGTGCTTCATATTTCATTGCATTTTTTATTTGAAGGAAACTACCTTCCATTTTGATCCAACGCTATCTGACAAACTGTCAAGTAATGTTGAACTTAAGACGTTAAATTCAGAAGACGAAACGAATTCGGTAGCTTTCGTTAACTCATGAGCATCAATTCGTCTTCGACCGATTGCCCGTGGAATGCTTTTCTAGACTTTTAAGTGCGTTTTCTTCTTCTTTTTGAGATTTAATGAGGATTATAGGGTTGTCTTATCCCTGTTAATGCCTTGAAATTTTGATTTGTGGCTTGACTGATCATAGACAATGCATTGTCCTGCAGTCAAGAGAAAACAAAATTGAAACTCCGTCGTCAATATGATATTTAGGTCCACAAGGATACTGACAACGGGGAAGAATTTGTTTAGAGGAGAGAGATGGGTCGGAGTGAGTTCAGTGCATTAGTGCTATCCGTAGTCAAACAATAATAGTGACAATAGCTATTGAAATACTCCCTTCTCTTGTATGAAACAAGTTTCATTTTTGTGGTGATTTGCTGAAGCGCAAGAGCTGATAGGAATGGTTTGGGAGTGAATCAGAGTTCGTTAGTGCTAACAATGAGATAATTTTTAAATCAATCTAATTTTGTGTCCATTGATTTTACAGTCTTCTCAATCGTTTTATACTGTTTTCACCGTATTGTTTATTGTTTTTTTAATGCGGAATTCTAAATTTACGACTCATGCCCGAGTACATCAGCTATCTCCGCGTAATTCGTATGCGCTACCGCTATCTCGATGGCGTCTCATTTCAATCTCCTCTGTTTGGAGTGTACCTTATTTCGTCTTTCGTCCTTTTTGGTGGAATTTAATTTTAATGAGTGGTTGAAAATCCTCCTTTTCGCGCATTCGCCGCGCGCAACCCTTTCAGCCTTTTGTCATCGGATGATTATGATCTTCATTATTATTATTATTATTTAGAATTATTATTATAAACGGAAATTCGCTGCCTTTTATGCAGTCCAAACTTAACCTTATTACGTTTAGAGCTCTCATTAAAAAAATAGCTCCTTTTCCTGTTCCTTTCATTTTGCAATTAATGCGCTGATGGCCCGTTCCTCCCCTTTAGCAACCCTTATCTCTCCCTCTCCTCTCTCTTTCCACCGCCGCGTCCCCTGCAACCAGCTCCTCCGCCTCCCGAAATCACCCCTCTCCCCGCCGCCGCCACGTCTTCTTTCTGCTCGCTCTCCCACCTTTCCGTTCCTTTGCCGTTCCCTCCTCCTCCCTCCACCGCTGTCCTCCTCCCCGGCCGAATCCTTCCTGAGGCAGCAGGCAGTCTGCGAGAGCGGATCGTAATGAAAACAAATGCTCCATAAGGAATGCCCTTTCCTTCCCATCTCTTGGTTCCCGCTACCCTCCCCCCTCCCTGGGATCCGCCTCCTCCTTCGCCCCGAGCATCTGGTCCGTTTTTATGTATCCCCTCATCCCTTCTCTCTCTCTCTTGTGCCTCTTAAACTCCTCTCTCGACCTGCTCTCCGCTCACCTTCCCATTTCTTCTTGGCCACCACTGGCACCGACTCACCTCTGCCCACCTTCTCCCCCTCTCGCTACATCCCCTCTCTTCCCCCTCCCCTCTCACTCCTCCCTCCCCCTCCATTCGCCATCTCCTTCTCCACCCCACACTCCATCTTTATACGTTTGTGATTCTCAGGCGAAGTGCAGCCTCCTTCCTCCTCCCTTTATTTTCTCCCTCCTTATTTTCGAGAGGGACTTTCAGCCGTGACTCCTCGAAAGAATGGCTCCGGACCTGCCAGGTTTCCTCTCTGGTTTTGCCCTGCTAGATTGATTAAAATGGATGGAGGCGAGGGATATTAATGGGGCTGGCGAAAAAAATGCCGCTGAGAATGCTGCACTTGATTTTACGGTGGAACGTGAATCCGTTTCTAATCTTTATTTACTAGTGGATGAATCCGTAAAGAGCGGGGGTATAAAATAAGCGCTGGCAGCCAATCCGTTGGGTTATATTTTCCTGGAGACTACGTCTTGTTTTTTTTCCCGGCGTGTTAGCGGCAGAGTTTATTGCCTCCCATGTGACTAAGGTAGCCATACACAATGCTCACGTCCATTTACGTTGATATATTTGAGGACGTGACTTCTGCGTTTTTAGGATTTCTCGATTCCGACCTGACTGGCTCAACGGCTGGGTGAATGAATTTGGGAAAACCAGCGAAGTTTCTCTCTCGCTGGACCGAATATGTACTTTCGGTTCTAGTGGATTGGTACTGCAATCGTCCTAAGTAAACCGCCTTTCCACCGGATGTGCTTGCCTTTCTATGGCTAATGTCCACCGTGTCCTTCACTTCTACATCCTCTCAATTAACCCAGAACTCTCCGGCCCTCCTTCTCCATTCCACGTCAATTCTTGTTTCCTCCTCTTGCATCCCACTCTGAGGCCTTGCCCTCTTCACTCGTCCAGCCGAGGGAGCCGTGCAATATAGCCCTTATGGCTCCTGGGGATTAACTCGTAAAGTGACCCTCCCACGGCTCCCTCTAAAGGTTTTACCCAAGACGCGCTCGTCCCTCTCTCTCTCTCTCCCTCGAGGCGAACTCGAGGTTAAAGCGGTAAGGATGCCCATTGGCGTAATTAAGAGCAAGGTCCGTCGTTAACGGGGGCAGGGGACCCTTCTGCCGGACACCACCGTATCGAAGGATGCGGCAGTAAGGCGTATGTAAATAACTACCGAGTTCTTGGCTCCTGTTTCATGTTTCACGGCTCCTCCGCCGCGTGATTGCTTATGGAGGCGGAGGTGGCAAGAGTGCCGCCGCGGTAGGGCGCGGGAGCCGGATGCCCTTCTCCCTGCGAGGAGTCGGGCGGTCGGGTGTGTGTGTACAAGGGTGCGGGGAGGGGAGCAGGAGGTCGAGAGCGAGTGGAGTTCCACGTATTGGTGAGGTTTGGATCGAGTTTCCCGTGTTCTTGGGTGTGAGGCTGGGAGACTAGCGTTGCGAGAGACATCTGGGAGGGGGTTGGAGAGGGTGGAGCGGCGGGAAGGTTTTAGGGGGTGCGAGAGAGCGTAGGTGGTTGAGGGGTGCTGGAGGGGAGGGGGTGAGACAGTGGTGGAGTGGAGGCGGCGGCGGCAGTGGGGGTTGAAGGGAGAGGGGGAAGCTTGCGAGGGAGCCCACAAGGTCCGCAACGGGAGCTGCTATTGGTTGAGCGCGGGGCGTTGCTAGGTTACGCTGTCATCCTCCTCGTCATTGATTTTTGCGCGGGCATCCCCAACTTACGTGGGGGGAGGAGGTAAAGAGGGGTGAAGGGAGTAAGGGAGAGAAATGGGGAGAAAGTGAAGGAGTAGAGGAGGGTGGAAGAGGGTTTTTCGGGCGAGGAGTTTTGGGGGTGGGTGGGGTTTGGTCGGTCGGTTGTGAGGGGGATGGGGTGGGATTCCCCACCATTTGGTGTTGGAGTGGGAGGGTTGGATGTAATACGCGTGTGTTGGGAGGTATGGGGGAGAGGGCGAAGGTTTGGGGAGACGAGAGGGAGCAGGTTGTGTGTGTGTGTGTGAGTAGGGAAAGAGGAGGGTTGTGCCTTGAAGGAAATGCCCCCCCCCCCCTCGGTTCTCTTTGGATCTCTCTCCCCCCACCTCCCCCTACGTGAACACCTCTCACGGCCTCCACCCCCTCAATCCCCCCGTGAAAAGGGAAGGGGGGGAGGTTGCTAAAGATGGGGGAGAGTGGTCGCGAGGGACTTTAGCGAGACAGAGGGGCTTTTGTTGTCGTGCCAACCTGCCCTCACACACCGACGCAAACGCACTCACCCCCCACGCCGCCGCCAATCTCATTCCCTCCCCACTCTCCCCATCGGAGTCCACTCTCTCTCTCTCTTCCCTCCCCCGCGTCCCTTATTCCATCCTCCTCGCCACCGGGCAGCAGCGTGGCTCGCGGAGGGAGAGAGGTTTCGGGGGACGGAGGTCTCGCAGTTCGCTTCCCGACGGCGCGCGGCTCGGCTGACTGGATCGCCGCCGACTTGGTCCGCCCCCCGTTCCCAGCGGCGTGTCTCGGCCCGCCGAACTCACCCCCTCTTGCACTCCCCCCACCGCCCTTTACAACTTCGCCCCCTCCCCCACCTCCCACCCTTTCCGCCACACTCCACGCTCTCTCTCTTTGTCCCACGGACATACACACAGACATTCGACACGCGCGCGTCCCCAGTCGCACCCGCTCGTCTGACCGCGGAGGACGGTGTGCCCGCTGTGTCCATGCGCGATTGAGCGCGCATTTCCGCGCGTCACACTCGCTCCACCCGCATTTCTGTCCGTGAAGCGTCCGCAAGTCATCCGGGAATCGTCCGCAATTTTTCTTCCATCCTCTTGGGTCCAAATGGCGGAGGGGGTCCGGTTGTCGGCCCGGTGTTCGCTCCCATCGGCCTTGCCCTCGGCTCGGCACGGACCCCGAAGGGACTGCCCTCGTACAACCGCTGTCGCCGGGAGCGTCGCAGCGGCGTGGGCCCTCGAAGGCCGCGAACCTGGTTGTGCTCAGCTGGCATGAATAAGCTATGTGCATTTCACCTCCGGATTGCGTGATAAACGTGCTCCCTCCTGGCGCGTCATGTGTGAGTGAGAAGCCATTTGTGCGTCCGGCCGCCGCCGTCGCCGCGTGTCCGCCCGTTGTTGACCTCCCCGCCCACCCGTCCACGTCCCCACACCCCCTACCCCCTCCCTCAGGCCACTTCTTGGGCAGCGACCCCCTCTCCCTTGCGAACCCGGTCTCCATCCCGGCAGAACAGCGGCAGCAGCAGCAGTAGCACGGCCTTGTGCCCTCGCGCGATGGTCTCTTAAAGGCGACGTGCCCTGGGTGCGTCGCTCGGAAATGAAGGAGCTTGTGGTCTGTGCAGAGAGCTTCGCCATTGGAAGAAAGCCCTCCAAGCGTCGTTCCCTGCTGCAAGGTCGGGCCGAAGGAAAGAACGGGATGCACACCGTCGTCTAGGTACGGAGAAGCCCTCCAACGAGGTTGACCCTCGTGGCTTTGTGTGGGTGCGAGCATGTTTTCGCTCTCACCAAACCCTACCCCCTCCCCTTTGTCTATCTATTCCCCTCGGGCTGCGTGCATGCCCTCAAAATTCCCAATAATCCCCTTCCAAACCCAACCCACACTCCTCCCACCATCCCTGTCGACGAGTCTGGTCTCTTTTTTTATTCGTTCCTTTGTTTTCGGCCCTTGATCACGCGAAATCGTCTACCCTCTTAACACGTAGCCGGCGCCTCTGTCTGCTTTACGTGAATGTAGAGACTTCATTTAATCGAGGCTTGAGAGTATTCTTTTTTGTTTCAGTGAGCGTTAATCTAAATTATATTTAGGTTTGTTGTCGTCCACCCCCCGCCTCTCTCTTTCTCATATTTCCCTCAGCGTGAGTTCTTCCCATGACTGTGTTTTTGCCTCTCTCCTGGGATCGCTTACATATAGTGTAGCCATGTTTCCCCTTATCTGTTAACTTTCACTCTTTTCTCTCCCAGGTAAATTAAGATCAGTTGTGGTGCAAATTCACTGTGACCACGGTCTTGGGAGTAAGCTTCTGTTTTCTGAGTCTTGTTTGGTTTCCTAAATGGAATCCTTATTAATGCTTTCATTAGGTTCTCTTGGTTTTCCCCTTGACATAATCATTGATCATAATATACTTAGTGACATTTTGGGGAACAGATGCACTTTAATTTTGGACTTGTATCTAAAAATTTGCCCTATGTGATGTATATTTTGTAGTGTTATGGAAGGGAATGCTTAATTTTCACTCAACGTTCTCCTAATGGGTATTCATTGTCCATTCCCAATTAAATTGTTAATATTCTCGTTGAATGTATGCTGTAAATATATATTGGTAGTTATTTGCTAGTCTATCGCCTCTTCACTTCAGATTTGCATTAGGGGAAGCTGTTCAAGTTACGGATTATTTTCCATTCCATGTGCGCTTCTTTCCATCCATCGCTGTAAATCATAATTATAACCTCGGCCAATTATTTTTTGTTATCTGCTTAAATTTATCCTTTGATCTGGATGAAAATCAAGATAAATTTCACCAAGAGAAGCTGGTAATCCATTCACTGTTTGATTATGAGAAGGTAAAGTGGGGGAGCTGAATTGGGTTTAAAAAAGGAGCGCGTATACGTTCTGAGGGTAATGAACTCTTTTGAAAAAGCTTCCCACTTGATTTATATCGAAACGTTAATGGCTGTCACATTGAGCGCGTTAAATTCCCTTTGTACGCCAGTTGTGTTTCAACTTGAATCGCTATTTTATTGATATTTTGTGACCATGTTTTGAGCTTTCTTCGTCTGCATCGTTTTATGGCCCAAACGAAGATAGAGGCAAATGATAGCGCTCTCCATCCAAGGTGTCACTAGAATGATCCGATGATTATCATTTTATTTTCGTTGCCCTTTTACGATATAATCTCTTTTTTAAAACCGCACCGTATTCTCAGATTGACTCCATTGTGTATGGCAAAGTTAAGTGTATAAAATATACTGCTGTTGGGCGCCTATAAGGTTAAATAATTCGAGTCATTGTGCCGAGTTGAATTCTTCTCTTGAGCCTAATTCTAACCCTTTCTCATTAGCTTAGACAACTGTATTCTTAGGTGAAGTAATTTAATTAGTGCCTGAATTTAATGAATTCAGTTCATTTTTTCGTCCTGTAATTTTCGTAAAAATGCAGATTTATTGTAATTCCTAGTGCAGTTAAAAGTGCTTATAAGGAAGTTTAGGGTAAAAAATAATGATTTACTATACGCATGAGTCTTAAAGTGTTTGCCAATTAGTTTTAAGCGTTTTCTTGTATTTCTTAGCCCTATGATTTCTCTTTCCGGTGTTTTTTGCTGTTTGAATACTTTCTTTTTGTTGTGGAGGGTGGATTAGTGGTGTACCACCCCTAGATTAATCCCTCAACACCGCGAATGACTAAGCCTCCTGCAGGCAATCCAACCGAAATTCATTTATCAAAGCTTCTATTTTCCTTGCACGTTGTTATCCTGTATTTTGAATTGCGAAGAAACAAGATTGCTCCTTTTGTTGAGTAACGAGTATTATAAATTTCATACTCGGAGGATACTCGCGATATGATTGCTTCGGGCATCTTGCGAAATCGTGGAGACATGGAATATTTATCTGCTTAAAATTCAAGTGAATTTACGAACTACCCTCCCAAGTATCTTGTCCTTTTTCTTTTGCGTTAGATCACTGTTTTTATCTGATTGATACTGTGAGAAACTTTTCTCTCTTTGGATTTAATTAAATATATTTTTCTGTTGTTATGTTCATAGTTATAACCGCAATATGTCGAGTGATTCGCCTTTTCACAAAATATTCAAAAATTAAATTTAGTTAATTTTTTAACGTTTTTATGAGATTGATGATTGCTCTCCTCCCCTTGCAGTTTTAAGTAATTGCCGTACTATTGAAAACAAAGATTTTTCAGTAGATGATGGTTTCAGACCTTACTTGGTGGAATTCTTCTTTTCCTGAGTAATTTTCCAGTCGTTCATGATCCTAATGCTACTATCGATAATGTTAATTTCATTACAAACTTGCTTTTGTTTCCATAATCCGATCTCCCCGCGATTACACGTCGTACGCATCCTCTGCGTGCATTCCTGGTATGCTATTGTGCACAAAAGTAGACATTTTCGGAGAAAATTGCGGGTAATTCTAACATTTGGATGTAAATATTTCCCTTCACAGGGTCCAGGAAAGGGTATTTTCTTAAGTACTCTGATATTACGGTATTTACTGCCATTTAAGTGCAGACGTATTCCAGATATACTTTTCGGGTTATTCCGATTCAGGATAATTAATACGATAATGTGTTCTCAAGTCCATTAGGCTGGAGTGGAAATCGCACTCAAGATCTTAATCCCTTAATGGCCGCGTGCGACTTTGGTCTTTGTATAAAAACTTAATGTCCAGTCAATGAGACAACTGAACAACTAGTCGTAAAAGAAACATGAACCAGAAAAAAGAGCACGAAATGATGCGATGAGAACTTGAGGAATGCGGTAATTATTCTATTTATAATTGCTGAGGAACTGCGTACCCTGAGTAGTTTTCCGCTACCGTTCTCGTGAATTTTTTTCTCTTTTTTAACTCGTTTATTTTGGTAGGAATTGTAATGTAAAGCTCCTTATGGTATTTTTCTCATTAGCTGTCGTGAAATGATAGCGTTATGAAAGGGTGTTTACCAGCCACGAATGTTTAGATTTCGCTCTTGTATTTTTGTTCCCTCTGGGTTAAATGTTGTGGCAGTCTAACAAACTGCCCATCGCTTTTCCTCTTCATAAATTGCTTGGAATCTGGCAACAGAATATGACAGCCTGTAACTACGCCATCCTTCGCGGTGGCACAAAAACCTTCAGTAATAAATGCTTGGAAAAATGACACCCGTTCGAATAACCTGGCTTTAATCAGCACCAGGCTTCGGGTTCCGAAGAAGTAAGAAGCGGAAGTGAGAACACTATCGTGCTAAGAGAGTGAAGTACATTTCTATGATCCATCCACTCTAAATTTAAGCAATTCATGGTTGGAGTTTCCACTTTCAACGTTTAAAACGTATCCTTCGATATTTTTATCCCGTCAAATAGACTTGTAACTTAGTGATGCCCGCAATATTTCATTCGTGCTTTGTGTGAGATGGCAACTTTCATGAATGTAATGTCCGCATTGGTTTTCCCAGGAAATGGCTTTCTTATTTGCCACAATATATTAGAACTTAGTGTGTTTAATGTTGGTGGAATTCTTGTTGAGACATACTTAGAATTATTTTTCACCTGACTGAAGTGTTCTGTTGATTAAACTTAGGACTGAATCGGTAGAGGTTAATATTGTACCATTTCTATCCTGGAGAAGAGAGTTACACTTCTGGAAAATGATCTTATCGTCTGATTTATCGAAGGCTAGGGTTTGCTATCTACGAGACAGCAGGAAAGTCCTAAAAAGTCGAAAAAAAGGCGTGTTCAACCCGAAGGTTGGTATTTGATAGGTGAGGGTAGAGCCCATCCCGTACTAAGCCACTGGCGTGTGAAATTCAAATATTCAGGATAGGGGGGCCAGTTCCTTTCCCTGGGCCACCTGCGATTTCCTACGAAGTTCTGACACGCAGATTATCGAATCGGGTGGGGGTGTCCAGAAAGGTTCTTGCCCGGGATTTGAACCCGGGACCCTCAGGTCAGCAGTTCAGTGCTCTACCCACTAGGCCACCACGGTCCTCCGAAAAAGTCGATGCGTCATTAATTATCCCGGAAAAACCTCTTAGTCGAAGTTCCGCAAGTCGGGAAATCTTTTGAATGATATGTGATTACGAATGAGCGGGCTTCATGGAACAATTTCTCAGAGTGCTGTCTTGTAATCGCGGAGTTTGTATAATTAGTATTATATTAGCAGCATACAACTACCAAACCAGCTGTTTGAGAGATTTATTTCTCTGCTTAAGTTTAATCACCTCCGCTCGTATTTTATTGCGAAAGCAAACTTTTTGAGTTTTTTTAAACTATATTTACACGATTCCAAGTTCATAAATATAAGGTTATGTTCTGTTCCCGAAATTTGTATCGTTTTCCCTGTATCATTGTTTCATTTACCTGTGTAGTTGCGGAAGATGATTGGACGAGAAAGATCTTTTTGGAGGGAATTTGGATGGAAGGTAGTGTGAATATTAGGAGTTGGGACAAATCCAATCGTGGGGATGATGTGAGCATTGCTCTCTTTGTTCTCGAACTGTTCGATTTGCAGATTAGACCTTTCTGGTAGTGACTAGATGAAAATGAATCTATGAAAATATCTAGTGCATTCATCGTAATAATTGATTCAGTCGTATTAACGGGATGCAACTCAGTTTAACGTCCATCGATTCATTCTTCTGTCCTCATACATCGTGAAGCGTAGAAATAACCTGTTTGGCCGTGCATTCAGCGAATTCGTATTCCCAGAATAATTTCAACCGTCTCTTTCTCTCTCCCGCCTTCGAGTTAATACCGTTCGTAGGTGATCCATTGGGAAGCATTGAAACGGAGTATGAAGCTCCTGCCCATTACGTGGGCTTTTGAAATTCGCTGATGGTCTCCAATTGCTTTTCGTGTAAACATCGCCGTCGCCGGCGGTTTTATTTTGGTCAAGTGGGTCAAATGAAACCCGGGTCGTCATGCGAGCATTGGAGGTCCTCGGCGAGCAGGGTCCGAGGGATCGGACGGTCGGCGGCGTCGTCGCAGCAGCGAGCATTCGTACATTTTGTGCCGTCCGAGTTTACGGCGGCGGAAATATTAATAAATGGTAAACACCTCGCAGGCGTTCGGAATTCGCCATCGTGGGAGCAGGGAGGGATGTCCGAATGGGCTCCGTAGGACGTTCCGGGGGTCCGCATACACGCGCGCGGCGTCAACTATATTTAATGGCTTTAGGGGTTTTAGTTCGGAGGCGGGTGTGTGGGCCCAGGGAGTGGGGAATCGGTGGATTCGGGTGAGCGGCGCCTCGGTGAGTTTTCCTCCGGCATTGCTCTATCAACCTCTCTCTCCCTCTCCTCCTGCCTACGTGACCCGTGCCCCGACGATCAATTCCACATCGCATGCACTTGTGCTGCTTACTCGCCCTTCTCTTTTCCTCGCCTCCCTCCCACCAACCACCACCCTCTCCGCTCTTTCCCTCATTTCTCCTTCTCCCTCTCTCCCACGGTTTTCCCCGCTCCTCACACAGATGGCGCCATTCCTCCTCCTCCCACTATGAATCCCTTCCCTCAAAAACCTCTCTCTCTCTTTCTCCCCCGTTCTTCAGAACCCATCTCCATCGGGGCTCGACCAACTTCCTCACTCTCTCCGTCTCTCCCTTTTCCCGTCCCTGAGTGTTGAGCGGCCACCGCACTTTTCTCCCTCTCTCTCACTCTTTCTCTTGTCTGTGGTGTTGAAGAGAGAGAGAGAGAGAGAGATAGAGGGCGGTGAGGTCGTCGGCCAAAAGGGTGCCCTCTCTCTCTCTCTCGCGAGTAGGGGGAAGTGGAGTCGGTCGAAGGGTGGAATCGTGTGGGTCGCGCCAGTATGCCGTGCACTCAGTCGCCCGCATCCACTACCCCAAGCGGAGAGGCCTCTCTCTCTCTCTGATTCACGAAGGTAACTCGCCTGTTCCCACCCTTCGTTGCGAACATTTATATATATATATAAGCCTCCTCCTGCCCACCCTGGCGCCCTTTTTCCACTGACCCCCCCGCCCTCTACTTTGGGGGCTCCCTTTCCCACTTCGATAATCGCCGTCCCCTCTCGTTCTTGTCCCCCTCGGTCTTTTCATTCCCACCCCCTCCCCACCCTCCGCCCTCGCGGGCCACCTGCTCTTGTCCTGCACGCGTCCCCCGGTTCCTTCCCCTTCTCCTTCGTCCACCACTCTCAACCCCCCCCCCCCCACACCACTTCTCTTTCCCCCTGCGAGGCGCGTCGGGCCTGATTCTCGACTTTGCGTGCCACCTTCGCAAATCAGCTAATTTTAATGCGCGGCCCGTAATCATGGGAGAAACTATATAATCTTGCCTTTGCCACTCGTGAAAGCGTTCTCGGTATTCCTCTCGGTGATGAATTTGTTCCGGCAGGAGTTGACGGCGCCCAAAATAATAATGATGGTCAGTTCTTCCCTGTCTTTGATGTTCTCAGGTTCGAGTACGTCGTGGATATATACCCATGAAATTTTGGACGGGTTAGCCGAGTTCTGTGGGGAAGTTTTTCGTGCGTCTCTTCCCTTGTGGAAAGTTTGCAAAACTTCACTCCATCATGAGTATCCTCATCATTGCCTAAGGTCAATATGCTTTAAAACACGGACTTCGGAGGATGAGTGTCGATATGTATGACGAACGATGGTTTCAAGCTTCAGTTTCTGGACGAGAATAGGTTTAATCATTGCCATTTCAAGTCACGTCCTTTTCAATTACGGGTGCATAGTATGAGGTCGATTGCTGTTGCTCATAGAACAATGAAAGGACGTTGTAAGTGATTAATTTTCACATTGTCAAAAATAACTTACGCACGAGCGCTTGTGGTTATCACCTATGTCAGTTAATGATTCTCTTATAATGCCAGTTTCTTTCACAAGTCTGTGATTCAATTGTGAAACAAACGTTGGGTGAGTTGGTGCACCTTTATTTTGTGTCGTATTCTTCTTAATTGTCACTTTTTTGCAGGAATTTTCTTTTCCATCAATATTACGCCAAAACACATACTTCATTGGTTTTTTGATTGTTTTCTTTCCTCTATAGTGCCCTAAAAGCCCGTTTTCTGGTCGTTAAATGTCAAGAGAGGAATTTAACTTTTCCGGTACCATATATTTTAAGAATTAGTGCGGAATCCTCTCCCTGTTTAATATCCGAATTTAATTCGTTACATTCACCCAGCCATTCAACATTTGGCCTTAAAAGTAGTTTTAGTAGTCTCTCTCTCTCTCTCTCCAAATATTGGCACATAATCCAAAGGTAAATAAGTTAAATACAGTTTTTCCATATCAAGTTGGTTTTTCTCTTCCCGGGATACATATTTCCTTCTTACAGTCTACCTAAATTACCCTGTTGGGTAAATTATTTCGTATTTGTCAAGTATCTCAATGTATACCTTTTGAAATCGGTGAAATTTTTATCTTTTGAAATCTTTATCCAAATTTAGCTGCCTTTTCCTGAAATTTAAAATATTAAATGATATGCGTGGATCGATATCTGTCCTCCGGAAGTATAGCAGTGTTGCTGAAGGAAAAGGTGTGTTTGGTATTTCGAAGAGTATTTTTAGGAATTTATTTTGGTTATGAACGAGATAAAGCGTCCATTCTTTTTTTTTTGTTTTTTCTTTTTTCTGTGAGAAGCTCGAAGGTTTCTTTCGAGTAGTAATTTCCACTCTTCAGCTTTAATTGTAGAATAAATCTGTAATATCATAAGCTATTTGGATAAAAAAATTAATTTTGCTGGATATTATGGCGTAGTATATCGTTTCTAAAAACGTAATTTTTTTTCCTAATCAGGAGATAAAAATCGAGCGCAATGAAAATAAGTATTCCACGCGTACGAATCTTCCGCATGATTTTGAAAGTGGTGATATCATTTTGAGAAAACTTGAAGAGAAATAGCTTTGCAAATACAGCGACTTGTTTCTCTCATGGTGGAAAATTTTCTCGTTTCAGAAAACTTTGGTGTGTTCCCTCAGTGGAGTTGCGCTATGCTCCCATATGACATTACGTTTTTTCGCGGGCCTATTCGACATTTGTTGGCTTCAGGGTATCAATCTCGAAAATACTTTCTGACTGTATTTGCTTATCTCATCGAAAGTGGATGAAAATCATCATTCTTTCTCTCCGCGCCTGTCGCAAATCCGATGCGGGCTCGCGTGGGCCAATCACGTCACAAGTCCCTCTAAATGGCACTTCCAGGTCCGATGGCACTGCTTTATCAGATCTGAAGCCCTTGTAGTTCTCTGCTTGGGCGTGGTGTGCCAATGAATCCTGTCGTGGTCATTCTGGTCTTCGAAGGTTAATGAATTTCTCGGAACACCAACTGTTCCATTATCCAGCTGATCGTCGCTCTCTAGGTGTGTCAAAGTTTCCATGTTTCCAAAATACCATGTTTCATCTGGCCTAAAAGTTATTAATTAATAATCTTATTTTTTATTTCTTCCCTTTCGCACATATTTCGCCCCTTCATGAAAAATTTTAAAATTTCTTAGCACAATTTTTATTTATTATATTTCTCCCTCCCGCTGAATTTCAACGGGCAACTTCAGCTAGTATTTTATAAAATGTAGCAATATCTCTTTCAGTTAGTTTTTTTTTAGTTTTGGGGAAGCGATTGTGCGTTTTGATATTGGGCTCAGATGGCAGTGTTCTTGGGCTCCAATGTTACGGATGCAATGTCCCAGGTATCTCAGGGAAAAGGATACCATACGGTATGATCTTTAGACTTGTGCTGAGTATACTTCTTTGATACTCTAATTCCTGAATATATTATAATATTTTTAACCGTGTGGGCAAGTTCCTTTTCTCGCGTAAATTTCTGGTATGCTGTTACCCGAACCTCACAAAGCATGTGCTAAAATTCTCTCGGATTTTGAGAAAATGGAATGTAATGACGCTATCCAAGGTGACTCCGCTGGAGGTCGATAGAATCGCTTTTCTGGGGAATGCTACTTTTGGGGATTGGCGTGGCGGTATGGTTAATTGATTCTTCACGGGCGTGCTTTGGATACGGCCTCCTCCTTTTTTTACTCCTCGACTTCATAAAGAAGCAACTGTGTTTTCTTTAAGGCCGTCCCTTAACTTCCCTGAATCCTTTAAAGGGCTTTTCTCACACCGGCCTTTACCCTGCGGGGTGCTTCTACATACTTGCTTAGCGTTTCATCTTTCTGAATAGCCATCGTTTGAGAGATTTTCCTTTTAACTCGGCCTTTGACGCGTTCCCTTTAGCGATGTGGAGCACGTTTCTGTTGATTGCGTCATTACAAGGATCATTATTGGCTTACCAAAGGTAGGGTAAACATTTAAAGGCCTGCATGGTAATATTGGAAAAGGAAAAAAACTAACCATTGTACCTGGCCCTTTACACCCCTTCCTTCTTCGAAGGTATTTATTCGAGTTGGCGTTGATATTTACGAACCTTTCCATTTTCTGGGGGTAAAATGTTGTTAGTAAAAAGTTGACAAAATAATTAGGGTATGAAACTAACTTCTCTAATGGAGTTAAATTCTTGTTATTTTCATTTCTTCTTGAGTGACGTAGCAATTTCATTGCATCTTAAAAAGACTAATTTTCTTGTACGGTTGGGTTGAAGCTACATCTGATGGAATATCGTTCTTTTTGCAGTTATCCTCTTGAATATAATTTTTATACATTCTCCATATGTCTATTCTCCTATTTTTCACTCATATATTGGTGTATTAATTTTGCATATGTAAGAGGTTAATCGTTTTTCAACCATTTTAATGCATCTAGGGAATGACAAGACAAAAAGGGAAATTGGTACTTTGATCAAAACACTACATTTGAAATAATCTGGAATTTATGAATTACAAGCATTTTCTACTGCTGTGGAATATATAAACAATATATATCCCCGACTAGTCCAAAGTAACATCTGGTCGTGCCATGCGTAGGTATGTTGTACTCCAGAATAGGAAGTCCGTACGCAATGAAATGTATCCAGTGGAAATCGCTTGTGTAATTTTTCCCAATAGGTTTTTTCCTAAGTTTTTCAAAGAGTCCGAGAATCATATAATAATTATTAGTATTTAGGTGCTTTTTTCAGTTTGGAATGAATAGCAAATAGAAATATAACCCGTTTTCATCGACGATAACCGTGAAAAAAACAAGTTCAGGCATATCAGCCGTAGATAAAATAGTACATTGTCAAAATTTAAATTTTTTTGAGTTCGACTCCTCGTCTACATTCATGGGTTTATTGAATCATTAGGAATTTTGTTCCTTTCTTTTTTAGATCCACTTTTCTCTTTCTTGCTATGTGAGTGTGTCGCCTTGTTTTAGCCTGGTTTTAATTTACTAAGGACGGATGGAACCTTTTCTGACATTTTAGGTTAATCAGTGAGTTTGGCAAAATTAAAAAATTATCCAGGATTGATAACGAGGAAAGGGTTACTGCTCTTTATGAAATCCAAAGACCGGTAACGAACCGGTATATAGGGTCACAGTTTGCCAGTGCTTCTCACCCGCAAATTCTTAAATAGCCGATATAACCCTGAATGTTTCCATGAATTCGTCCTTGCGTGATTTTTACGTTTATCCTCTCTCCTGCAAGATGATGTGAAGGCTGTTGAAGGGTGTGTTTGAAGTTAATGCGCGTTAACTGGGTTCTCTTCCTTGATCCATTTTGTTCGGAGAGAGTTTCGCCAACTTTTATGCTGGCTTTCTTCAGTTAAAATTATTTTTTCTATAGCTGTCGGTGCATTTTATTGTGCATATAACTTAATTGGCAATCGGTTGAGCTCTGATTCATTGGATACATCGTATTATTTGGAAATCCGAATCGTGTAGCGAGTGTTCAGCCATCGTCTCCATGTTTTCGTGATTTGAAGAGAAATATCAGCTCCCTATGGAAAAGTCGGCCTCGAGCGAGTGCTGTTTGATGATCAATTTCATGTGTGCTTCGCAGTAGGTTGAAAGTAGGTCTCACTATTTTTTATGGCTTTTTTTGGTGGCCTTGTTAGCAGCTTTCTCTATTTTTTTAACCAGCATACGACTTTCTGCAGTCTTACTAGAGGTCTACGCACCTTATCGGAAATACGGTCTTTTAAAATACGTGGATGGTTGAGAATTTTTAAGACCAAGCCGTATATTTTTGCTCTGCCACACTGGGAGAATGTCTTCGCGGTATTATTTTTTGCTCGCCTCAAACGATATTGAAGGAGTTGGTTGCAGAGAAGAAGCTTCATATTGGCCAATATTTTATATCGATGCTTATATATCGATATTTCTCTTCAAATCACGAAAACATGGAGACGATGGCTGAACACTCACTACACGATTCAGATTTCCAAATAATACGATGTATCCAATGAATCTGAGCGCAGCTTATCTGAAGAATATTTCGTCTAACAAGATGGACCTATGCGTTAGGTAACTCGGGACCCACTATTTATCCCTCCGCAAAACTAATATTTAATTAATGTCACTATGATAATATCTGCGCTGTTCTAATGTATATTTGTTTCATTTTATGATAGTCTTACTCAGTTTTTCAACTTGGAAAGAAATAACACCTTTTACTTTTCTTGCGGACACTTGGCAAAGACTTATTCCGTCACGCGCGTCAATATATCCACTATACCGCTGGCTAGCTCCTACTTTTGCATTCCCACCATTTCTAACAAACGGTAGAACGAGTGATAAGAGTGAATTTCTATTCCATCTAGTTTCTATGAGCAAGTATTAGAATGGTTTAAGATATAAGGCTTAAAAATAGTCCGCTAGCGAAACGCATATTTAGGTTATAGACCAGTTTCAAAAAGCTTGGTTTAACACTGGCGGTATTAGGACAGTCATGTGGGGACACTCTTCATTCCTAAAAGCACACGTCATTGGTAGCCTTAAATGGTTTGTACATAACCTGCTACTGTCTTAACGATCAAATTAATTTTACGTCTTCATTCATTTTCTGATGGCTAACGCTCACCAGACGTTACATAGCTAGGCCGTGTTGTGGCTACCGTTTATTGTTTGCTGTTTTAGTCGCGGTTTCCAAAAGACCTAATGCCATAAATCTCTATTCTTATCGTACAAGCCTCCCGTCTGGTAGCAATACAGTAGTGAAGATAATGCCAGAATGAGGAAGCTGTACGTCGATAATGTCCCTTTTGTATTCTTGGGAAGAACTCTCTAAAAGTGTTACACATCCAAATTCCACTTCGGCTACGGAGCATCGTAATTAGCGAATGTTGTGTGAAACCTTTTCAACCCCCGGGGTTAGGCTTCAAAACTCATCATCTTCGCCGTAAGTACTTACGGATTTCTTGGAAGTGAAACTGTTTTTAAAAGGTTCCTCCGAGCAAATTTACTTCAACAGCTTATATTAAGTGCATTTAATCGTAGATTACTTACTGGAGGGCTACGACGAAAACGTAAAGGCAGATTGTATGACCTCATTAGGGATAAAATTAACTTTCGATCTGTCGAAATGAAACCTAACAGGTCCCCTTCCATTGTAAGTGTACAATCACATGGGCACTTTTCCACGAAACGAGAATTATTACGACCCTTGCCCATGACTCATCCATTCAGAGAATATCAAGGCTAACTTATGGCGTTTTATTGATTGCCTGAATCGCGTGAGATAAATCATTCATATGCTCGGCTTGAAGTGTCAGTGAATGCATGTGGGTCATAAAACTATTTATTCCATTGTATGAAGGCGAATGAGCTTCTGGAAATAAAAATTTGTACGAAATCACAAGAGTTACGCAAGTAGTGATGCGCAGAAGAAAATATTAGGAAACCCGCACTGTTCGCAAAATATGATTCTTCTATATTTTATTTACAAAATATTATTAGTTTGGAACAACTACTCGGAAGGCATTTGAGTATCTCACAATCATTTATGTAGTCTCGTTTGAAAGAATGCATGATTCGACTTAGAGAAAGCTTGGTTTAATGTGGTAAACACAAAGAAAAATGCATAGGGTGGATTGTATTTACAGTTATGCCACGGGAAAACACATTTGTGTCCAGTCTTCTGGGAATTTTGGATTTTTTATTTTTTCTCTTGGGGAAAGGAAGTGTGACTAGATTAATAGAGATTAAAGATAGAAGTTCCTCCAGTCACGACAAAAGCAAGCGAGATTAAGACCTTGAAGCTGATAACTGAGAACCCAAGTTAACGCCTGACACCGCTGTGATTTTTAGGTTTTATAAGATTCTTAGCTGTATTGGCAGATTTGTTCGCCCAGATGATGTAAGGGATACGGGCTTCAGCACTGATGAGCCAAAAATAATATAATTTCCCATACAAAATGTCCTTGACCGAAGTGAAACCAAGTTCAAGCGCTTTAAATCCCTAGAATCTGCATGAATTCGTACCCCGTCAATTGCGGCCGCGGCTCGCTTCAACTTTTGCGACTCGAGTAGGGAAACATCCATTTCCTTGTCTCCCAACTTTTGTTACCTCCTCCTCTTTCTCCCCTTTAACTTCTCCTGAAAAGGAGGCAGCGAGAGGTTTTTGCGGTAGTGAATAGGAGGAAGACATTTATCTCCCTGGCGCTTGAACTGAGAATTATGCTGTCTTGTTCTGTAATTTTTTTTCAGCTTTCGGAAAACTTCGACAAATACCGGTGAACTGCATAAGCAGTCTGAGTCAGTATTTCCTCTGACGATGTCTTCTTTTCAGCGTCTCCTTTTGGTGATGAAAAATGTTTTTCAATTCCTGTTTCCATTCATCTCCTAAACCCTGACTTCAGCTTGATGCCGTTTAATACCTTAGTCGGTCCCCGTTCCTTGGTGAGACTTCTTCCATTTTTACGAAAAGGGGAGATAAATCGTCCTTTAAAAATGAAAATTTTAAGTGACCTATATTAATGAGTGACACCTTCCGACTTGGTCGATTCCAGCTTGAGATAATGAATCACAATTAGGGACCGCCTCCAAATGAACTGAAGCTATTCGAATTATTTCTGCGTGTTCGCTAGCGCCGATGAATATGAGGTGACGGACGTCCATTTTTCTCTTGGGCATTCGTAACGAATAGCAGTCTATTATTCCTGAAGTATGGTTCACCGCGTATCCTCATCAAATTCATATTTCTTTCATTGCTGCTACGCTACATTATCGCAGTACGGTGGAGACAAACCCGTAAACACAGTCAAATGTTCACATATTCAGCTAATGTATGCATTGGACCGCATCTTCCGTGAAATATTTAGATTAAAATCACCGTTCTCATGCGGTTGATGTCAAATATCATCTGAATATCTCTCAAAGTTCGCAGCAGCGGAAATCGGAAAAAAAATGTTTTTGGTGTCGTTACGTTTCATCGCGGTGAGTCCGAACCCTTAGTTATTAGCCGTTATATTCTCACCGACGCAGTACCCTGCAAGCCACTCCGAGGCTGTGTGGCAGGGGAAATTCTATTTTATCTGTTGTGAAAGTAGTCTTATAGAATTTTCGAATTCCAATTTCCGTGCGTAGCGTGTTTTAGTTATTTTGAAACTCCCTACTAATCCATGTGATTCGTGAGTTGTTATACATATATGCCAAAGAGTAAAAGAGAACGACGGCGACCAACTTATCAACGGGGCAGCTACCGCTACTAATCGCGTATCTTCACCTTTGGGGCATAGGTCATAGGACACACTATTTGTTTCTATGATCATTCGCTTTGGACTTCGAAAGTATATTTTTCCATCAGTGAAGAATCATCAGAATAATTTATTATCTGCGCGAATGGTGATATGTTTAACATAAGGCACATCCCTTAACCACCATAAATTTCAAATTTGATTAAGAACTCCGAAATTCATTGTGAGATGGCCTTTAAAAATGACTTTACGGTGGTCAAAGCTTTTCAAAATTCCAACCCCACTACCTAACTGTCATTAGCATTGTACTATTTTTACTATTTTACCATACCAGTCTTTTTCCGGGGAATTAGTGGAATCAGGGTATAGTTACAAATTTTACGCCTTCGGTATTGTCGCATGATTTTTTTAATGCGCAATATTGGGTCGTTGACACACGTTCAACAAGTTACGCTCCCCGTCATAATCAATAATGTATCAAAATTATACAAAGAACTAAGATGAGTGGTCATTTTCAGAGTTAGAAGAGGAAGAAAATTTCGCCATTTAATTATTTTCGGATTTTCCAATGGCCTCTAAACCGGGTGCTTCTAGTTTTACAGGGCTACCTATTTTCAAACGAATTTTTATCCTTGATTAAACGTTAAGAGATGTTTACCTTGAGGAACACAATTTTGGTTTGATTATCTGGCCAAAAATTGCGCAGCTTTATCATTAAAAAGTGATCGTAATTATCTGTCGATGTATGAAAAATGAATATCCTCCGAAATGTTTAAAATTATTATTCTAGTTCTTTAATATTTCTGCTGAATTAAAAACAAACTTCCACTGCATTTATCCTAAGAATTTGTGAAAAAAGTAGTCACAGTAAAAAGCTGCCTAATGCTTTTAATAGTCCAAAGGATAGACTAGTAGTAGTCTTGGGATTTAGGTGCTCCAATGGCTAAGTTCATTCGCGCCGTCTAACCGAAGATGTTAATCGTAGGAAAAATGAATCCATGCCTTAGGTGTGATTCAAACCTGCGACCTTGTTCGGACGATTGCGGTATATATTATTATTCAATAACATCTAATAATGGCGCTGCTCATAAATGAGCTGCCAATTGTTAAAATTCTAATCCATTGATATTTAAATACTTTTTTCAGTTAATTACTATTTTAATGACGAAACGCGGCCTATCTTCTCATGATTTTTAATTAACCGAATAAAACTTGTTATCAATTAAGTTTTATGCTGCACTCACTGAGAAACGTTGTACTTTTATAATAAAAAGTAATTCATTTAATGACACCTATGACAGGTTTAGTGTCGTCTTCTTACGGTTTAGTTATGCCTACATATATGTTCATGACGTTGGCAAGTTATTTCAAAGCTACCGCTCACGCCAACGGACAGACTTACTGACGTAGGTACTTCAAGAAAATGGGACTGTGGATAACCATTACATAACGTCCACGCAAACTAATGTACAGCGATGTGTAACTGGTGCGTAATCATCCTATTGGTAACTAATATTAATTAATCGAAATATATGCGGTGATCGTTGTTCATTTGTTAATCGGCTGTGTTCAGTTGAGGTCAAAATGCATTTTAATAGTGCAGCGATTCTATTTATACTCCTTACATCTTTTTTGAACTTCCGGAAAAAAATGACTAAGCAATGGTGAAAGGGCTCGCCCTCGGTATTTTTTTGGAACACTTTTGGCCCGCATTCAGTTTCGTTTGTTTACCATCAGGGGGTGATGTTTTGATCTTGGTTTCTTCGAGGCCCAGAGCCAATTTATTTGGCAGCGTTGCGCTTGGTGTTGATATTTTTCCCGTTAGTTATGGTTGGAAATTGAATGCAAAGTAATGAAGGTACAGTTGAAGCGTGAAGATGTATTCGAATATTTTATGGTGAATTATTTGAACAGATCTTAAAATTTTGAGGCGAGTTTTACTCCACTACTCAACTGCACGGGCGTCAAATACTGGCAGCCACAGAACAGTGAATGTATCTCCAAATTTGACTTTTATAATTTGTATCCCTATGGCTGCTCACAGGTGAACATCTCTCTTTCTGATCTCTTTGAAGAATCGATTAAGTTTATTGAGTCGTGTGGATAAGGACCGATTTCATCATGCCTGTATTTGTCGAATGGAGCCCGTTGTGTGAAAATCGAAAATCGTCTGCTTGGGGAGGCCATGTTATTATTTTCCATTTCCATGTACATCATATTTCTTATTGCCTTCCAAGATATGCCTTATGTAATTCTATAGATTTTACTGTCAGTTTGAAGTGTCTTTCGTATGTCATCTATTATTGTACTAGAGAAGTAATTATGTCGTCCTTTTTTGGACCATAAAACTGTTTTTATTCGTAATGAATATTGTGTGTGAACCGGAATAGCGTCTAGTACAAATCAGTTTCTCCACTTTTTTGGATAAGGTTCTCGACAGGAAGAAAGGTGTCGAGACTCGCTCTAAAACAAACGGACCTACAGTGGCGACCTTAAACTCACATTGCTTTTCTTGGAACACGATAAGCTATAAACTCCTTGTCAGGAAGCATCGATCGTTAAATTGATTTTATGATTATGGCCGCGGTTGGTTGGGTATCGGGAGCCACTCCATTTGCCTTGTAGAGCGAATCACGGGTCCTGCAATCCGGATAGGGAGAAGGGTCACGTCTTTTTACGTCGGTGTAGTTTAGGTGCTCTTGAATTCCAAATGTAGTTAGTTAGCATCCTAATGTATGAATACATTCGTGACCTTCAAGTTGACTTTCAGATCCGATATCGTAGCAGCACTTAATAATTCAATAAACAACAAGTCATTGCTTAGTAATTCCACCGTAAAAATGCGTCTGGATGCATGAACAAGACATACTTTCATTATGTATGCCTTTGCGTAATATACATGAGAATATGAATGAGTTTTTAGGAGGCTTAAAAATTTGAAATATTTTCCCATTTTCTATTGACTGTCTTGAATTATTCGTTTCTGTAGTAAGAATTTTTTGTAAAATTACTCGGAACATAATGTGGGTCGTGCTCCGACAACATGCAGTGATATATCTTGTAGAAATATTGGCCATATAGTAATAACATATTTTATTTTCTGGTATTGAATCGCAATTTGGTGAATTAGTTTTATGCTTCACCCTTGTGATGGAAATAACTTGCTCCTCAGGTTTCATGGTGGATTCTTGTGAAATTATTTCTTTTTACTATTGACAAGCCCCCTTTATATGAACACATTAAGAGTAGATTACATGGTTAGGGAGTAAGTCATTCTATTTTTTTGTGTTGCGTTTTTATTCATATAAGTCGGGTTCAAAGATGTTTAATGAATAACACATTCCAACTACACCATCGTATGCTTTTTAATCTATCCATTTAAATTTTGCCTCAAAAATGTGTTATTAATTATTGTGAACTTTATCTTTATGTGTTGAATCATTCTAAACATGAATTTTTTTGTGGATTGACTAATTTTGAGCACTAAGAAAAAAATAGTGCGATCATCAGCCCGCCTACTAGTATCCTGACTAAATATCTCTCCTACAAGAAAGTCACTTCGAACCTGAGATCTCAGATTATCCGGCGATGGCGTTACACGCCATCATTGAGATCAGCTCCTTGAGTTTTTGTAGAAAGAATATTTGTTTTACATACTTTTTTGTAAGAAATTATATTTATTTGAAATAATCAACCAAGCACCAAGCCTATTATTATTTTAGGTCGAAAGTTTCGATTTTTACTGATTAAATCTCTTACTGTGTTTATGAACGTGGAGTTTTTAAAGAAGTACTCATGGATTAGACTCGTGGAATTCTGTATTCATTATCCTCATGGAAGTGCCGCTTTCTCATGTTGGATAGGGCGTTGGATTTTTGGAAATCACCACGGTTTTCATAAGAATTGGCTTCGCTTTTCGCTCTCCCTCCTCCTGGGCACTTGAACCTCTGGTCTCCCTTATCCAACCCCTTACCCTGCCTGTCTCCGAATCATGACATCGTAATGAAGATTAGTGAAAATAAAACGAGCGAAAAAAGGACAGACCCCTCTCTGGCGCTGTCACTGGCACTAATGCCCTCGCCCTTTATCATCGAGTAATCGTCGGATTACCACCGCCTCATATCTTGTCGTGTCCGTTCGTTCGGATAGTCCAAGTTCTTTCTTCTAATAACTCTCATATCGCGACTTCCCAAAGTTACAGCTCCGTGTGAATAAATACTTTGTGTAAATCATGCCGTCATTTCTCCTCGTTAAGGGAAAATATAACTAAAATCTCTCCGCGCTAGTAGCTATTTCATCCTACAGTGAGATAGTGAGGGGTTAATTTTTGTTACTTGCTCATTCCTCGGTCGCTCCACTTAGGCTAACAAGTTTTTGGGCGAAAATCTACTTGTTTGCAAACGTCGAACAGTCGTAAACCCATGAGTATTAAACTAATTGATTACCATCACTATTTCAAATTTAATTGCATTATTTTAAAATTCTCAAGTGTATTTTTTTCTTTATTGGCCTGCTCCACTGGATAAATGGTGAGATGTGACAAGATATATAAATAATATGTATGCATAATTTCAGCATAATCATAAAACGTGTAGGTAGTTAAATCATATTTGCATTATTTTCTCCTGTTCGATTGTGTTGCAGGGGAAGGATTACCGTAGACACGTATGACTTATGGTGTAATAGTGAAATGTTTGTGCAAACCATTTTGTGTTTAGGTAACCAGAAAAAATAATCAATGGTAACTTTGGCAAAACAGTATAAAATACGTGGAAATGAATATGGCATACTGGTTACTAGAAAAGGGCCATGGAAAGCAGTTTATTCTGGGAATTGGGATTCTCTCTGTGCTCAGGTGACTGTAATTGTGGAAGTCGAATCTTAGGATGTAACGTTTTTTTTCGTAATGATAAATTTATGTGTATTGAAGTGTAATAATAACTAGTTGAAGAATGCCTTCCTAAACAAACTTTTGGAAGTTTGTAATTGGAAATTTTACACGGCATGATCTTTAACCAACGATAGCGTATCTCAGTCTAGTGGAGTTTATGTCATCGTCCTCTTCCCATTGCGTTTGGAGCCCGATATCTCGGCATGAATATGCCAATGGCTTCAAGTCAAAAGTGTGCCTTTTTCTATAAAGATAACGTACGTTAGCTTTCTTCTTTTTCTCCGGCATATTTGCGGTGATAGTTTCGTGTGATGCCTTGATAGTAGAATTGGCTGCGTTAGGCATGACCTTGAGAAAGATAAAGGCTTTTAGACGATATTATCAGCCTGAATGGTGGCCAACTACACCAGTTTCTGCTTACGCTAATCTGCAGATTGTTATAGCCAAGCTTGAAATACTCATGGTCAATTGGTAGCTTGGTGGTTTTCTGAAACACAATGCTTGATTTGGTGAACTTAAGCATCACAACGCTTGCCAATATTTTATCCTGGAGCAATCAGGATACCGATTTATAGATTCATGCATTCATGATAACCGTGCGCCGGAAAAAATCTTTCATTTGCTTTTTCAGCTAAGCAAGGTAAAAATCTCTTTCCAACTTTTCTCAGCTGTTTATCCTAACAATTACACAAAAACTCAAATCATCAATATTAAGGTAATGTGTGAAGTTATTATCAAATTATTTAAGTTGGTTCATAATATATGAATTATGCTAGAAGGTTAGAAAACCAGTGAGTTTCAGTTGTAAACCACCAATTATTTGCCTTATTGTGCCATCCTTAGCAGAGAGCGGCGTGCTGAATATTTATGTGTTTACATTCTTCTTCTACGGTGGTACGTAGCTTTCTCCTGGAATTAGAACAGACCTTGTGAAGTTAATGGGCAGGGCATAAAGGTCTCGATCAATCACTCTCACCGCTGGCAGATACACGTCCCCTTGAGAGAGCTGGAAAATGTGCTGTGGAATCACAGGTCCAGAAATGTTTCCCGTGGTTGAGGAGGAAAGAGAGAGCATGCCGATGTTTGGAGTATATGTTTCAATGAATATAATTCATATTATGTATAGGTACACTTCTGGAATCCTGGTTATTTTATTCATTGTTCGATGATTTTTTTCTCGCGAAATTAATCGAAAATTCTCTCAGTTGCGCTGCGGCATCCTTATTTGTAAAGCCTGTTCGTAAGTGAAGCAGTGGTTGAATCTCATAATTAATGGGTTCAATTGCTCCTCGAGTGCAGGTACCCAGTTTCTAGTGTTATTCTTTCTCTTAAATAAAATGAGGCAAGGAATGTAGGTACATACTTAGGGCCCATCCGAGGTTAATAAATCCCAATGAGAACGAATGAGCCATTGAGTTTATCCACACGCTCTTCATCTTGTTCTTCCAATCAGTATAATGTGACTTGAATTTGGTCCGTCACGCTTCTCTGCGACGGATCTCGTGGAACCTTGCGAGATGTATCGTGATCGCTGCAGAGTGCCTTTGCCCTCACGCGATCGAAACCAAGCTTCGACTTCATTGCGTGAGATTGTGAATCGGTAGTGCCCACCTAGTCTGAAGCATTCGGACTTGGTGACCTGCAGATTAGTTTAGAGCATCGAGGAGCGGGGGATGATCACCACTGACGATTTTGTAACGTTGAACATGAAGCTCTCGTGGCGGAAGATGATCGATGCCTGAGGTGAGATTCCAACTCGCTGTCTTTTCGTGGCTCGAAAATTTTAAAATGAGATGTTTGTAGGCCGGCGTCTTACTGACCGCAGTTTTCATTCGCAATCGCAACCTACCGCAGTTGGTAATGATACGAATGAAAAATATATTACATGTCCAAAAACATTCGAACGGAATGAATTATTATCCAATGAATTGTGTACAACGACTCTAAAACACGCGAACAGTGTGTAGCTGAGAATTTGATGCAGTTAAACAAATATTTACTCCGACTGAAGTACATACGAATGAAATGTAGCCGTGAGTTTGTGGCTTAACTAACAAGAGGAGACTAAGTATGTTGCTGCACCTTTGTGAATGCTGTATTTTTCATCGTGTAAAAACCGATAATTGCTGCGTAATCCGTGGTGGTTTAGCTAAATATCTATATTTTTGCTGTAAAAATTAATCTTTTATTCGATATTTTTAGCAGATATTTTGCAATATTTGTTCAATTAGTGCCATAACTGCTGAAAATATGAAATAAAAGGTTGACTATTACAGCAAAACTATGGATCATTCAACCTAGATTCAACACCGGATTACCGGATTATCGTTCCGTACTTGATGAAAAATAATTCACATCGGTTCTGCGTCATACTTAGTCTCTCCTTTGTGAGTATAATTTGTGAACTAGCATGAAACCCTCGACTGTAACGTAGCTAAAGATTTGCAATGCAAGTAAAACTCGCGTAAGTTTCGAGTGTAATACGAATCAATTATTCACTCAATCGAAGTACATACTATAACTTAGCCTAAAAATTCCCACGGATTTTATTCCCAAGTAATGATTACCTTTTTAAAGTCCTGCATTTCGCTTACATAAATTGCGACCTATATCCAGTGAGAACTGTTTTGGTTCACATGTATATTTAAATTATAAATCAATATTATTAGGACCTCTACTGTGTTTATTAACTTTTCTGAATTTCAAGATGAGCATCGTTTTTCTCAGTCGACCCCAGGCATCAGCTTTTCGAGTTGTGGCATTCTTTTATGCCGTTGCGGAGCCGTGTGTATCCCGCTGAGGATGGGAAGACCATCTGCCATCCCTTTTGCTTCTCATTTTATCACTCTTCATATATATATATGTGTGTGTGTGTGTGTGTAGCCGTATATATATATGTATATATCGGCGGCTACTCCCCTTCAATGTTTCATGCCTTCCCGGCCCAATCCCTCTCCCTGTCGCGTTCCCCTCCCTTCACGGCACCACTCGATATCCCATCAGCAGTCTTCCCGTCCTCCTCTTTCCCATCATCTTTCCATCTCCCTCCCGCTCGCCCACTTCTCTAACCCTCCCCTTCCCATCTCGCCCCCCCCCCCCCCCCTGACTCACCGCCCTGACTCATCAAAGTCCTTCATGTGTGTGCAAAGGGGTTTGGCCGCCGCGCCGGTCGGAAGAGGGGGAGGAGGGGGGCGGGAAAGGTTTAGAGAGGCGGCGTTGCCATGCCTGGACTATTTATCACCAACCGCTGCGGCTCTTTATTATTATTATTATTTTTTTAAAGATTTGCACTGTGTGCCCTCGGTTTCACCGGCACGACGGAAGCTCGATTCAATTTTTTTTCTTTTTGTCTTTAAATCGGCCAATCACTGGATTAAATGATCCTGGATTTCATCCGCATCCATCCTTATTTATAGATCACTTATTTTTTTCAGCAAAGGGATCGAGAATTTCTAGTATATCGATTGGCTGGCGTAAAAAAAAGTTTTTTTTTTCATCTCTCAGATCAATTTCAACTGCTTCATTCGACACACATTGGAAGAGGATATATTTTCTTCACCAGCATCGGATTGATGACTCCTGATTCGATTTAATTGAATCTAGTATCGTGCTATTTAAATGGAATGATGGAATATTCTCGTGAAACATGGCAGGTTAAAATTTTTTAGGAAAGAGACCTCGAGTCCTAAATGAAAGACATTGCTTAGCGTGACACAACGTCTTCCGATTGTATTGCAGTACCCTGGGTGTCCGAATTTTGAGAATCAGGTAAATTTAAAATGTATGCATTATGAAATGAATGCATTTACAGATGTGGACGTGCTCTCACATCTTTGGTATCAGAGCCCGCTCGCAATTGAAAGGAAAATACGCGCGGAGCAAAGGCTCAATTTTCCTGGTACCCAATAGTTAATTTCTTCTTTTCTATCTTTACTAGACACCTACAGTTTTTCCTCATAGGTCTCTATTGCCATTCTTAATACTTACTTTTGGCGAGATTGAACGGTTTTGATAACCAGTAGCCAATGGACGAATGTAAAACGCCTTGAGCGTGTTAGTTTTTTCAGCGTGCATATATCTGTATTCACGACATGAGTATATACATAATGGGACCTTTCGATAAGGCCCTCGGGCACTGTCCCTCCTCCTATCTTTCCATTTAACCCTGGCGTACGTCCTGTCGAAACAGACTCAATCTGGCGGAGTTCACGGGCATGTTTGGCAACTTTGGATCGAGGGAGGGTTGCAGGGATAGTCATGACGGAGGCCGCTATGCGATAGATTGATGGGGGAGCCGGGCTTTTCCACCGAAGATTGCCTTCCCCCTAATCTTCCAGTCCACCCTCACCCCTGGCGGCCGTCCTCTTCCGACGTCAGACCAGAGAACCCTTTATACGTAACCGGCGCACAGTGGGCTGAAATCGAAAAATTTTGGCCAAAACCCTCTGCAACCTTATCCATTTGCAAATGTTGACAATATTTTAAGGATTATTTATGTTTTAGACGTCATGAAACGTATTTAGGTAGATTTGGAGCATAATGTCAAAAAAAAGGCAATAAGAGGCAAAAATGTAACTATATATGTGCAGGTTGCATATATCCAGGGGCTCGCTAAAATTTTACTTTCGTGAAAATGGCGGAAAGAAAAGGTATTTTAGATTTATAGAAACATTTACTTTCAAAATCTGGTGAAAATAATTTTGTTACGTTTTTGAAAGTGTTTCAAGGTCTTAAAACATGAAATTCTGACAGATAATAAAATTAATCGAAGAGATCTAATAAAAGAGACTACTTAATAGCTTAAAAGGCTTATATTACAGATCTCTCCAATGCCTTCTCAGTCCCCTTCTTCATTGGAATCAAAATCTTCTGAGTAAGACATTTCTTCATCTCCTTCACTCCTATGCTCAAGCAAGAGAAGATGTTTTACTTCCTCTGGTATGTTCCTGGTCACCTTACGAGGGACTCCCGCAGAACAGGAAATAAGGGGATCTGACGTTAGGAGCAGGCTATGAAAGAGGTCATGATTCGTGGTCAGCCTAGACATTTTCCTCGTATGGTGTTCCCGATATCTTCTGATATCCTTATGTCGTGCCTCCAAGGCCTCTTCAGAGAGCTGACCAATCGGGAGAATTGCGTGCTTCACGATGTCTGCTCCATGAATGAGCACTTTATGGACAGTTGGTGGCATGTAATACCACGGATATAATTTCACATATAATTTAGCTGTATCACGGCAATACTTTGAGAATACCTCATCGTTTATTTTGAGCCCACTTGAAATAGCTCTCAAAATAATTGCGAAGCGGGTTATGAGTTCCTCAGCAATACCTGTAACAGATATAATTGCGTTAGATGACTCACAGTTTTACATGGTGAAACATGAAATCACTATATAAAAATAAAAAAATACCTCCAGTTACTGCATTTGGTTAAAATGAGTATTAATTGAATGCTTTAATTTACAAGTGATATTAATAGACGACTCACGGTTTTATACGCTAAAAGTAATGGAATCACTGAATAATTACAAAAATATATCCTCAGCTCATGCAAATAATACCAAAGCTAAGGCTCTCTTTTTTTAAGGAAAATACCTTTTGATCTCAAGCTTTGTATGGATTTTTTTAAAGGAAAAAGTGGGCGCATGGCAAATATCTGACATAATATTTCTATGAACTATTATACTGATTAATTACCAGAAATTTCCGCGGACAGCGCTGGGTTAGCGAAATAGCGTCTTGCTGTGTTTCCGTCATTTGTAGTTCCACATCCTGTCTTAGGCAAGTCCACAACTAGGCCCATTCTGGAACGGAAGGCATATTGCACGGCCTTTTTCCTCTTTTCCATTGATAGTTTGCTTCCATCTACGGACTTCACCTGTCAGTAAACAAGCATAAATTTTAGTGAGGAGTTCTGGCTTTTCATTTCTTCACACAGCGAATTATAAAGAGATATTACATAGCACTTACCTTCCACTTTTTTATGTCTAAGCGGTAAGATATATGAAGAAGACACTCAAAAAACCTTATGTAGCAGTGGAGTATAGATAAACCAAACGAATATTTTGATTCATCGACGTTTGTTTTCCTCATCCTCTTTATATTATTCATCTCTGAAATTTTTGCGCCGCAGATGTAGCATTTCATGTAGCTGGATTCATTCAAAGCACTGCACACCTGTAAAACACAACCGTAAAGTGTAATTTTTCCATGATTACGGTGCAAAACATTTATCTGGAAGATAAATAGAAAGAAAATCTATAGAAAGCACTTACCTTTCCGTCAATCATAGTGAGTACTAAATCGAATTTGATTAAAATGTTGCCAATATTTATGCATTGAAGATTCTTTATTTGTTCTTTTATGTTCCTCTCTTCAGCTAATGAAATCTCTTTTGTTTCCTGGATCCACTGAATCCTTATAGGCCTGCAAAATCTAGTGGATGACGGGCGAGGATTTGACCATATGGGTTCACCTGTTTTAAAAAGGAGGGCATGTTAGTAACAGATATTATTTTCAATATTCGGTCGAAAATGTCCAATTTTTGTTTACCTGATGCTGAGTCCAACAGTTGAAGTGGCACGAGAGAGGTAGCCAATAGGCTGTCATCTTTCAGATGCGATTTCTCCCACATTTGTTTATAAATAGAATGGCCAGAGCTTCCATCGAAACCCCATTTGCATATTAATGTACATGTCTTACTGGTACAGTTCATGCCAGACAGTGCGACGCAAGACAGAATCCTTGCGGCGGTATGATTAAGCAGCGACTGTAAATCAACTTCACACTTATCCTCTGCAATTGTTACTCCTCCAGGGTAAGCTACCCTTTTCGCTGCTCTAACCCTCTCATAATTTGGATAAATATTATGGCCATGGCTTTTTGCTGTTTCTCGAATGAGCAGGTATTGATTCTTTGTGAAATGCCCAGTTACAATAAGGGAAACAGCTTCCTCTTCCGATAGCTCCCTTTGTGGTGCAACTCTTGCCTTCCATTTGGAAAGCATTCGCTTTCCTCTTGTTGGCGTTGTAGTTGTCACTTCTTTAACAATCTTTGCTGCAGCATTGTCTCCAGCAGAGCGTAGTTTCATAGAAGTTGCAGCACTTAACGCCTCAAGCGATGTGGTACTTCTCAACTGCTCTACTTTCCTTCGCTTGGACCTATCACTCGCGCTATCAAAATGTGTTTTTGGCCTTCCACTTGGAGTAGTTTTAGACAAGCCTAAAATGCGGGTAAATTGAGAAAAAATAAGAACAGTAACCAAGGAAAACAAAGAATAAAATCTTAAGTTAGCCATTCCCCTCGGCTAATTGTTCCCCATAATTATAGTACTCACCTGAGGCAGATGCACTAGGGAGATATTCAAGCACGGCGGGAGGAAGTTTTATCTCCTGGTTCAACCACTCAATGTCTCTGCCGAAATCTAATGTCTGTTCTAGAACACTGATCCCACTTCCGAAAATATTGATGAAAAAATTCTTTTTGAATGAAAGCCGCAAGCAAAGATTTCATTGCTTCGTCTCCTTTCAAGTTGAGTTTTTTGTATAAAAACTCTAAAACTGATGACTTCTTCTGGTCCATTGACTCTCCTTTTCTCCCCAACAGCACATCATGTAAATCTTGGCGGGTCACTTTCCTTAAATCCATAGCTGCGGAATAACTCTCTCAACGTTCTTCGACACTTCGACACACAACAACGAATGCTGAAGGGAGACCGATATCCGGCACTCAGCCACAGATTTACGGGAAAATTCGAGCCAATAGCAGAGAGGCAGAATTTTTGGAAAACCCAATTCGTAGAGTTGTAGCAGATGTTCTTTGCACGTGTTATAACTAAGAAAACAAATATGAGTGAGTGGAGTAGCCGCCATAGGCAAAGGGTTCATGGGGAGCCCGAGTACCGTTAGGTTTATTGCTACCCGAGTGTCTCGCGGCATGGACTTATGCTCCTGGGATTATAGCAATGTGCTAAAACGTTTGGGCAGGGTTTATCTCATAATGGCCATGGAAAGAAGGGCTAGGGAACAAAAGGTGCATGAACGCTGGGTAAATTCCGGGTTCTCAAACAGTAACGGAAATATCCCGATTTTCCTACCTAGTGCGTCACGCCAAGGGTACACGGGAGCCACTCCACTTCGTTTTGCGTTATCGAAGAAAAAAAGAAAGGGGGCAAGTAGGGGCAAGATTTTTCTTTTCGATCAAATAAAATAGACTTCAACCTAGCTGCTGGTGTAAATATCACAGGATCGGCAAAGAGCGGTAAGTACTTTTATCACTGCACTATCTAAAAATTTAGCGAAAAAATGTAAAATATTAAATAAAATATACAATCTTTAAATTTAGGTGATTTGCCGAATAATATAGCTCATTATATTCTAAAAGGATGGTACTAATATAAAATGCCTTTGAAAAGATTCAATTTTGCACTGTATTCTATCAAAAATAGAACAAACTTGGAATTATTTTGGTAAAATCGCAACTTCCAAGTTTCACGCATTTTTCTTCATTTTTGACAAGCTGTAAAAATATAATAAACAGTGATAAAAAAATAAGACCTTCAGTTTTAAATAACGTGAACATTCTAAAATATGGATAGGTCATTCCCGGCTCGAAATAAAAAAAGTCGAATTTTGAGGTTTTGGCCAAATTGTTTCGATTTCAGCCCACTGTGCGGCGGTGCCAATTTTACGATTTTTCTCAGCGACCACATCGGCTGTTGATTCTTTTTTTTTCTTCTCGGAATGCCATCTTCTCAGTGGACGTCGGCTATCTTTCCGGCTCATTTTAATCCGTCATCAGATGATATAAACAAAGCAGTCGATGACTTGCCTGTCCATTGCTTTAATTTGCGTCACCAGGGTGTACGGTGTCTTCTGGGTTTCCTCTTTCATTTGTTTCCTTATAGTATATTGTAACATGCGGTATTTATTATCACGCATTAACTATCCATAAAAGTGCTCTATCTTTTATTCTATTTAAGAGTTCTTTCTTACGTTGGTACGTTGCAAAAATTCCGATTCCGAACACGATATATTCGCGAAACACCCAACTCTTCTATAGCACCAAATTTAGAATTTTTTTACTTGCTCACATTCGTCGTTGGTAAACATCTATATTTTGACTCCATGGAATATATATAATGGATAATATATAACATCAGGCATGGATGTTGATTCATTCCATGTGAATGGGTGATAATCTTGTAATGTTTGGGGCTTCACGTTAATGCCGGTGCGGTTCTGGAGAGCCTATTCATTAGTTCTACTCCAGCTTCTTTGCTGTCTATATTTATGAACATATTGAAGTGTTTGAGGCTGTCTTAACAACAACCAAAGTAGTCCCAAGTAATCGACGAAAACAAGCATGTTCAAATGCTTCTTTCGCTATAAAAAACACGTCAACTCTTTCATTTTGGGCATTCTCAGTGATTCGTGCATCAAAGTAATAATATTATGGGAAAACCCTAATCAGACAACTTAATTGGTGAGAGAGGATACTATTTGAATAAATTTAAATTTAGTTTGTTTCGGGAAAAAAAGTCTCAGTTAACTGCCGTGCACGGCAGATGAGTTTCTACTGTTTTGAAACCAGTGTTGCAGATTATGGTTTCTCCTTCAGAAGAGACGCTTCCCACCCGGCGGTAGATGAAGTGGACCAAGCTTTTGGGAGGGTTGAGATGTGCATAATGTACCGCGTATTATTCGGACTCACTCGTGACGGGTGTGTCTGCCCTTCAGATGAATTTCCATATCCCTACTATACGGCTCCGAAATTGACCCAACTAAAAAAAATCACGTTCCTTCATTTTTCTACAAACATTTTATTCATGATACTCAATAGACTTGTCCACTTCAGTGGACGCGGGAGTTGGAAATGGGCGATTGCTCATAATCGAAATCACATTGCGCTTCATTCGAAAAACCTTTTACTCTAACGAAGGTGACGTCATCCACTTGTGTTGTAGCCCCCTCTTTTAATTTTATCGAGCTAGATTGGTTTTCATCGAGAATTTTTCTCCCTATCTTCGTGCTTTAGCCCAGCTCTCAGGCGCCTAAGAGGAAAATTCGTCCGTTTGAGCCTTTTTATATGGGCAGTGTCTGCGATTGGACTGTAGGTTGAGCGGCATAAAGTAACCTCTACTAAACGCGGAGGGTCTTGTGCTTGAGGTCTGCATGTTGCGGTACCGTCTGTTCTATTGTAATGGTGAGTCTTGTTACATCTATTCTCTCTCTCTCTCTGTTGGTACGAATGAAATTCGCAGTACCTGGAATGGTGGATAAATTTGCGTCCGGTGCGATTTGACTGCGAGGGAGTGTTCTTCCGAAACCTAAATTCCGCTTCCCGCGGTTGGATTCCGGGACGCAAGTCTTCCGCTCCAAAGCCTCTTCTTCTTCTGTGCATGCTCTCCAGTGTCCTGGAAGTCGGGTCAGGACTGCCTGGAATGAGGCGATTATAAATCTCGGGGTTGAAAAATTGCGCACCCTATTCCTCACGCAAAGTTGGAATGGTGGTAGAAGTTTGCTCCGCCGCCGAGCCGTATTTAGGGGCAGTAGTACCCTTTAAGTATGCAGTGGAAATATTCTCGTAACTCTCCCAGGTCGTCACATTTCAAACTCAGTTTCCTTATTCGGCAACCAATTTATATTGTGCTAAATTCAATATTTGTGATTATATACGTGTATGAAGGTTGTTAATGCCCAAACATGTTGCACTTGGGAGAAGAATGTAACGAATTCGTGTTTACCTTCGTTTATGGGAGCGTTCTTAATCAAAAGCTCTCAGGCGTGAGATTTTCCCATCGCTTGCTTATTTTTTTTCTCTTCCCAAAAGAGCAAATATAGCACCTGCGTTTTGCCCGAATTGCCACGGTTCCTCTTTTTTTTTATTTTTGAGTGAATTAGGGTGTGGAATCCCTGTTGGCTGAACCCTTTTACGTTCGTGCGATAACCAGTATTCTTTGCTTATCGAACTGGCGACTTGGCTTCCATTACCTTGATTGGCTGGATTTTTCTTTGATGGCTCTCCTTTCTTTCTCGCTCTCTCGGGATGGTGTAGAGGTCACCTTAAGAGTAAGGACGACGCTACCGCCGGAAGAGACGTTTAACGTGATGACCCTTTACCTCTTTTCCTTTAATCGCATAATATCACGAGCCTGTGATATTGTGCAATTATATGAAAAGAGGTTTGTTCGCAATCAATCTTCGCTATAATATATTTTTGTCTCAATTAAAATCAAAGGTATATACTCCCAAAACGATGTTTCTCTTATTTTTTGTAGTTTATTATCATCTTCATTCATTTTATGGTGCTATTCAGGGTTTCTTTTGGCTATGTATACGGCCGACTGAATGCAACTAACATTGACACTAACACTGCAAGATGTTTTGGCATTATCTATGATTAGAAACTCTCTAGCTATTGGAGTTATTCATGCACTTATTAGTCACTAATATTCATGCCAATAACTATTCCAAACTTTCCCCATTATACTCAGTTTAATGTTGTTTTAATTGGCCCACTACTTCCCACTTATTTAAATTCTCATCATAGGCATCAGCATTCAATTTCCTCATATCATCTTCATCGTGTTAGCTTATCTGCAATATTCAAATGTACACTTTCACCGACTTTCTATCCCAACCTTAGTAATTACTCGATTGCTTCTCAATTCTCGAACTTGTCCATATTTCATCACGCCCTCCATTAATAATCTTCTTAATCTTCACTGTATGCCATTATTATTTCTAAGTAACGACGTTTTCTATCATTGGCCTCATTTTTGTTGAAGTATGAGGCGTTCCTCTACCCTTACTAAGCTCAGACTCACTCGTAAGTCGTCGTTTGTTTTCTAACAATATGTTGATAAATATTGTTTTACATTAAGGCATCTATCAGTTACATATTTGGCGCCACAAACATTTACTTCAATCCTCCGTGTATTTGGTGTATCTTCTTTTAAATTCCCACCATCGTTATTCTAGAACTCCATGGCTTCATCCTAGCAGATAAAATCCCCTACTAAGCCATATTTTCGGCTCTGTAACTGTTATTTGTGTAAGCGAACAAGGAGGCTCGGACTCCTTCCGCAGGGGATGACAACCACTAGAGTGTAGTAGTCGTCATATTTCATAACTCTAATTGTTCTGTTCATCGTGCTCTCGTGGGAAAAATAGTCGAGGTGTTTTCCAGTCTTCTTCAGCATGAACGCTCATCGTGGCGCTATCCCTAACTGTGACAGACAATTTTACAGCCTCCATAGTGAGGAGCTGGCTTCATGTGACCTACCTTTCGTTAGGGCCCTAACCTTCGATCTGAGTGGCAGTCATCATCGTCTCAGTCAATTCAGTTGTAGGGGTCATCGGAACACGCCAGACGTGCCAACTTGTCGAGGTTTTAGCGCACGGGAAGGGGAAATTCAGAATAGATGACCATGAAATCAATAGTTCGTTCGATTGCGTGGGAAGATTCGATTATCGTCAGTCATCGCTTATGCTCGCTTTGTAGTAAATATGTATCCACTTGCATGTATGTATAAATACGTATCCTAAAAGGATGAGGCGGATTTACACGAATGTAAAACTTTCACAATATAGAGCTTAGACTTATGGCATTAATCGCGTTTCCTTTGATATCTCCTCCACACAATCTCCCATTTTATTTAATCTGTAATAATTTTAATCGGCTATTTCAATTCAGCTTTGGTTTTTTTAGTTGTGAAATAAGGTTAGCTTTTGATACGTTTTTAGAGGGCTTATAGCGTTACCATGATTTAAATGCATTATGAGCAAAAATTTTCTTTTTAGAGTCACGAGTCATTTTTTTTATCCTAAAAGTGTCATTCTATAAAACATGATTGGCCGTAGTTAGAAATAAGGATATGTATTGAACGCATTCCTAGAGGATAATGGTAGTCTCGAGTGAAAGAAAAATGTCTGTTCCTTTTATTTCTTATATTATCCGATAGTTCACGAATTTGCCGTTTAACTCTCGCCCAAATACATTGATTAAGGAAACGAAAGAGGGTGCTGACATGGTAGAAACTTTTATTAACTCGTTTCGTGTAATCGACGTGGAATCTCGCGAAGATTGCCATTTCGTACTGGATTGTAATGTGCTGCGTGCTGTTTTATCTCCCCCCCACCTCCATTATCTCCTCCAAATCGACTTGCACAGGCGCTCTTGGGCTGGGAGTTGGGTGGGGGGGCGCTGGGCGAAGGGAGAGGCAAAAGGGTGCCTCCCTCGGTCGGAAGTGCTGGGAGAGCATTCTCCGACCGAGTTGCCCCCATGACTACTGTGCCTACCGCAGGAGGACGCGTTCGTTTGTCTCAGGAATGCTAAATGGCTGTCGTACGTAGTACCAGTCTATGCGGACACAATGTGTTTAGCAACTAGACCACATGATGGAGCCACTCTATCTCTCTCTCTCTGCCCTCAGCTATGGACTGAGTGAGTTCCTCGAGTAGGATTCCCGGCCGTATCAAGTGCCTGCGGTTGAAAAAATGCTTTTCAATGAGTTTGCTAGCTCAAATATATTGGCATAAAATTGGGCTGGATCGAGCAATGCTGATTTTACTTTTATGTGAATTTATTTAATGTGAAATTAACCAATAAAGGTGTGTAATTAGTATAACAGTAGGCTGAGTGAGGACAATTTTGAGAAAGCGACGATACATCTACAGTAGTTTAGTTAGTGGGGTACATGTGTGTGGATATCCATTACAACTAATTGATGAAATCGATATTCGAAGATTGCATCATGCTTCTACTATTGCATACCATGATATTATATAAATATGCTTATATCTTCTTCTATTTTGAATACTCCAGAAAGTAAGAAATTCTGTTACTGGCTTGAGCATTCACTTTTTTCTGCACTACGTTTTATCGACCCAGAAAAGCTTGAGGGATGTTATTGTGATACCGAATATTACGTTTCAAGGTAAAAAATGTATATTTAAGTGTGTAATTAAGTCGTCTTAACAATATGTTAAGACGACTTCAGCTTTGGTTTTTTTAGTTGTGAAATAAGGTTAGCTTTTGAGACGTTTTTAGAGGGCTTATAGCGTTACCATGATTTAAATGCATTATGAGCAAATGTTTTGGACTCAAATGCTATTGGATTTAAGTCCAAAATTGGATTAAAGTCCTAGCAATTGGACGAAGTATTCTTAACAATATGTTAAGACGACTTCGTCCCGGATTGATGAAATATTTTGCATTGGAGCGCTCACTTACTTGAAAGAACCGCGATCTGGCCACGAGGACCTTAACGGCGTTACCCGCTGAAATTGAACAATAGCAGAAATTGCACAGAGAAAAAAATCATTCGCCTTGACCGGGATTCGAACCCGGATCCCCTGATTTCCGACCAGGTGCTTTCACCAGTTAAGCTACCGAGGCGTCATGGTTAACTGGCTAAAGCGTCTGGCCGGAAATCATGGAATCCGGGTTCGAATCCCGGTCAAGGCGAATGATTTTTTTCTCTGTGCAATTACTGCTATTGCACTCGCTAAGAGGTTGATGCGCGGTCACAATCGATTATGTTCAATACGGAAAATCTCCCACATGGAGCCCCAGCTTTTATTTGCCAATGCTAGAGCGAGCCGGGGATCGGGTTGGTGTGGTGAATAACATACGGGTTTCTCACGCCGAGGGACTGTTTAAAATCCTAGCGAAGATAGCAAAAGTGTCGAGGTGTATCGGTTGCTACTCGAACGTTGTGGGAAGATCTACTCAAGTTCAGTACTCCGAAAAACGGATGGGTCGCCAAACTGAGGACCCCTTTGGCACCTGTAGTTATGAATATCTAATGCCGGTGCCTTGTTTAACCCCATCATTCCTCGTTTCTCTGAAAATTCATACCTTTACCCAAATACCCACGTATCGTCAAAGGTACCTACTAATGATCTCATGTCGGTTTCTATTCATAAATAGCTGCTATATTACCAGTGCGAGCTCTCGCCATGTTAATTAACGAACGTAAATTCGGAAATAACTTGAAGGTATGCAATCATGTGAGCTTGAACGAGAAAATGTTGCGGGTGTATGAGGATATGTCCTAAAATTAATGCTTAAAACAATTGATAATAATGGTACGTATTAACACGATTGGTGATTTCCGCTCAGTTTATTGAAGACCAGAATTCTAAAACCGGTTTTAAAATAGTTTCGGCGACGTTAATTGAAGGAAACAGGAGTTTGAGGTGGTTGAGGGACGAGAGGGAGGGGAAAAAGCGTAAGCTACATTACATTTTCGCCTACGATTAAAGGTTTCCTCGTCGACGAGTGAAGTACCTGCCGAAAACGGTTGTACAATCCTAGAATTTAATAAATTATGTGGAATTCACCTCTCATGTTAATAAATGCAATCATTTAAATATTTCACAACGTTATATCAGCATCATTTGACTGCAGTAGATAACAATTTATGCAGCTACGTTTAAATTGAATGTCGCACCTTGCTCATCAGGTTGCATTCACAACCTGTACTTGGTATTCTTGTTTGAGAATACGAGGCCACCTGCTGCTTTTGTTGATGTTGGCAGAATGTCAGTTACTGTGAAGTTTTCTTATTCTGAGTATTGGAGCGCTCCCTTCTTATTCAAAGAAAAGAGTGCTTCAATTGCTACTTGAGAATCTAATTTCCTCCTTGAGCATCACATAGAGAGAACTTCTTCATCATTACTCTGTCTGTGGATTGGTATTAAAATGTGGACCCGGTAGTGCCTTTGGCTGAAGTGTGGGCTAATATCACTGCTTGGTTTCTCCTTATCCTTCTCCCATGGCCTGCAAATCTAGGCATGTACCAAAAACTACCAACCTTTCCTTATTGATGCAAATATCGGTCACTTTTTCCTTATCACTACCACCACTAAAGAGACTTTTTGCTTAGTTCAGAAGAGGTAAGAGTAGGGTAGGTGTTTTGAATTGTCGGAAGGGATGTGGAAATATGTTAACCTGAAGACAATAATTTAGGGTGCCTTATAGTCAGGCTATAAAGACTGTGATAGATGACCTCAACCATAGGATGAGTTTTTTCAAGTTTGGACTTCCTATGGGAATAAATGATATCATGTGAATACCTCTGGGTAATTACTTAAAAGTGAAGTTTAAAATTATTCTTACCTCGCAATTGGCAATTTTATGACTCTGTATAAGCTTCAAAACTTTTCCTGTTTTGGGCATGTGAGTTTTGTTTATTCTGTCCTTAGGTCACAAGTTTGATGAAATACCTGTAATATATCTCCATCTTTTTATGCATTTTTAATAATTTATCAGAGGTAAATGCAGATCCTGATGGTTTCAGACATTTTTGGGTTGTCTTTTTTGTTTGGCGTTTGTATTTCTAATTCGGTGATGATGTGTGCAATTGGAATTCAAATACAAAATCTGTGTTGCTGGGTAGGATTGAATGTGATGTCTGCAATTCCCTCTCATATTGTTACACAATGCTTTGGAAAAATTTTGATCTCTTCTTTGATTCTGACAGAACTTCTAAAGAGCATTTATGTCCTTTGTTTGCAGGTGCGGATGATGGAACAGAGGCTGGCTGAAGCTGAGTGGACGACACAGTGTGCAGGGGCTGCCTCCTCATCCTCGGGCTCTGTCACAGCAACTCCCTCAATTGGATCTGACCCTGCTGTAGTGAAGGAGAAGGAAATAGTCATCAACAAACTGGAGACACAAGTTGAAGAACAGGTGGGTACATCTGTGCATTCCCAATGCCTATTTTCATTTTTAAAAAGTATCATCTTCAAACATTGTCAAAGTAAGCCACCCATTAGCCCTTTACATTCGGGTGTTAAGTGAAGCTCGACAGCCTAGCTCAGTACTAATTTGGGTGCCAAGTGTCCCTTGTTGCACAAAAATAGCATTGTTTAGAAAAATTTATAGTTTAATGAAATTTCTAGCTTTATAATCTGTATGGAAACCAAAGATTTCAACTAAACACTTTTATTTTGTAAGATGTTGAATTTTATTCAGTATGCAGTTCTTGACCTTAAATCTGGTGGCATTTAAAATTAAATCTTAAGTAGTTAATCCTTTGCTTGCATTAGTATAAAGTTCTTCATCAGCAACCCATTTACTATAGTGAAAAATTTGGTATTTTTTTGTCCCTTGCTGTAGTGTTAGATATAATTCCAACTAGGTATCCAAAAATTTTTAACTTTTCTATTCTGTAATTTTTTTAATAGTCTGTTTGAGGCGTAATCTTATTTTTTTATGCATGGTCACTATACTGTGAGTGGTTCCTTTGTGAGGCTATGAAGTTGCTGACTGAAAACTAGGATTAAAATAATTGTTGCATTATTCAATCAATCAAGTTTATATTTCTCTTTTTTGGTACTGAGCTGGCTAATGAAATAAGATCCATGTCTTGGTTTCAAGCATGTAATCCTAGAGCTGTACTCATTTCATATTTTCTTTCTATTTATCCCCTCTATAATTTCGCTGGAAACATATTTTCACAAGGATACAAATCTCAGAATGTATTGATAGAAAACCACTAGAGTCCAGTTGTTCATGTTTTTACAAATGACATAGTGTAGGTAATAATTTCATGACAGCCATTATTTAATCAACTCTATTATAGCTGTACTTTTTACACTCGTAGAGGGTCATCATTTGCTTGACAGGTGTTTCATTTTATTTGTTGGATTTTGTCTGTGAATGAAGGTAGACAGAAGTAAATATCTGATCTCAAATTATTTTTGGAAATAATCAGATGAAAAGTTGAAGAAAAAAACTCAAGCTCATACATGATTATGTTCCAATGTTAAACACTGGCTTCTAAGAGGATGTATCCCTTTTTCATTTTCATGGGCTGAAATTTTGGTTTAAGATGAAAGTCTTCTTATTTGCTTATTAAAACATTGCCACACTGTCCTTAGCACTTACCCTACCACTTACCCTAGCACTTACCTGCATTGCATTTCATTCCCCCTCACCCCTATTCAGCATATCTGATGGTTGACATTATATTTGCTTGACCGAGGCATTGCTTGTTACCATAATAAAGGGCATGGCTAATGAGTTTCCTTTTAATGTATTTTATAAAAATAGTTGGTATTGCCTTGGCTACCAAAATACCATAAAAATTACAATAATATATCTGTTGTACAATAATGACCTGTCTCTCCTAAATTCTTCGATTAGAATACAATAAATGAAAAATAAAATAAATGACAGTAAACTGTATTACATTAATATATAGAAGTTATATAGATTGATTTTTCATGGACTAAGTTCCATTGTAATGCAATATCATGAGGGTAGGTACTGTTTGTTATTTCATAATGAAGCCGTTTCTTGAGTTACATCAGCTATCATTTTTGTTTTTCTTGCATTTATAGTGAGTTTTATTTAACAAATAAATTAATTATGCTTTGATGGAAATTATAATAAAAAAAGAAGTAATCGTAAAAATCTCCATAACATGTCTAGTAAGCAGTTTTTATTTTATTAGACCATCTGCTTGCTATGGTAGCCAGGTTGGTAATATGTCAGCTGACCAGCCTAAGGTAGCAAATTAAAAGCCTGTTTTGGTTGTGTATGTTGCATTTGATGTGGCTTATAATCTTTGGTTAGATGGTACATTATAATAGCTTTAGCAGTTGAGACACCCAAAACCCATGTCTACTACTGTGGGATCATGTGTTATATCCTTAATAAATGTGAACCATTTATTCTGTGAGTTTGGATTATGTTTCTATTTTGTTCAAAAGTATATTTTTCATTATATGTATCTCGAAGGAAAAATCTCTGTAGATTATTATGCCTAAAATTACTGTGTCACTCTAAGGAAACTAATAGCTGTCGTCTTCATTTTCAGAGGCAGCTAAGATTGCAAGATGCGAAGCAAGTGGAAGCTAAAGCAGCCAAAATAAAGGAATGGGTGACAAACAAACTAAGAGAGGTAAAACTTTTATCATCATCATGGATCAGCAATCTTGAGATTAGTTTGAGGCATGGATTAATATACAGGATAAGAATGTCAACAAAGAAATATGTTCCCTTAGTGCACAGTTTCCTTCCTCCACCACAAGTTGTTGCTAGCATCGAGCGCTGCTAGCTTTTAAGCGTTGTAATCAGTCCCATGTGTTTCAAAGGGAAATGTAAAAAACATCTTGTCCAAACATAATTCTAATGTTCTGGAATAACAATCTCGAAACATTATATTGCTCATTAGAATATGCTCCACTTGCCTCAGCATAATTTTAAGGTTATTATGCTTTATAAGAGACCCCCTAGATTTTATCAATACTGGCATATTGACGTCACTTTTAGACTGGTATGAATCCAAAGAAATGGAACAATCAATGGAATGGACAAAATTTTTGAATTTCTTTCAGAGAAATTCAACCACATAATAGATGGATGGATACCTGGATGATATAAGGTACCTACTCCATATTACGAAACTGGCATAATTCCGACACACAGGTGCATTGCTAAAATTACTGAAATTGGCAGACAGTTGTCATTAAATATCGGACTGGTGTCTATCAATGAAGAGACACAAAAAGCTACATTGCCCTAGGTGTGGCGCTGGCTGTATTAGTGCACATTTTGTGTTCTAGTGCAAAAGACGTGTGTCTTGAGGTGTCATTTTGACCTATTTTCAGTATTTAATTTTTAGAAAGTGATATATATTTTATGTTGCTTAACAGCCTATTTGTTGCTGTACAGTGCTGCATGCACAGTTAAGAGAAATAATTGATACACAGTGAGAATTTCAGGAATGAGTTAGAAAGATCGTGGACTCCCTAATTCCGACAGGTGTCGGAATGAGGACTAGCTGCTCTTAATTTTTGTTTAACTTGCACATAACAGTACCGGAGATCGTTGAATTATGGGTTACTTATGTACACAGCTATTGAGGTTTTCGAGAGCTCTATGATTAGGCATTTCCTTACACAAATATTTAAGGGAAGGAGTATTTATTGAAATAACTGTTGTAAGTCATAAACGATTTTTTGTTCTTCATAATATAATCTGATTAAAAAATATTGGTCATCTGCGTCTTTTGGTTTGTGTTCAAGAGAGGAATTATGCCCGAGAATTTTTTGTTAGGAGAGGTAGGGATGCCAGTAACTGGTCGACTGAGAAGAAATGTCTATACCTACTGTGAAATGAATGGAATCAAACATAATTTCAATGAAAACGCAGGGTTAGCTGGTAGGAAGTGGATGAAGTTATTTTTGAGTAGGCATATGGATGTGTCAAAGAGGAGGGCTCAGACAATGAACCAAGGTAGAGCAATGAAATTAAAATGCATGCTCATGAAATATTACTTTGAAAAGCTAAAAATTATCGTGATTAAACACGATTTCATGCGAATGCCAGGATATATTTTCAACATTGATGAAAAAGCATTCCGGAAAAACTTTTCATGAAGGGGTGGAAAAAACTTGTGTTACGAAGTTAAGTATGGCTCCAAGTCAGTTTAGGCACCATAAATAGGATTTAAACCATTGTAAACTTATCATTACTGCCAGGATTCATATTGAGCCCTATTACAAAAATAGATACTTACATGTCGTACCTTTACGTATATTTAAGTTCCCTATTTACGCGTACCTATAATACAAATTATGTTTTACGTTGATGCTCAAGTTTTTGTTAAACTATCTCAAATCTCAAAGTACCTACATAAGTTCACGACGTTTTCAAAGAAGTTCCTTATTTGTCTTTCATAATTCAGGTCATTGAGAATTCACAAACCCGCAAAGAAATTTAAAAAAAACTTTTAAATACTCCTAATTTATTGAATGGAAACCTACTAAATCTCTGAATAGCGCTAGCAGTCAGCACGCGTTTCTGTGCCGGAAGAAATGGCCAACCAAGCCTCAAAAATCAGCGGCAAAAACCTCCTTTAACATATTCCATTACCCTCGTGAAAAGCGCAATGCAGTTCACGGCATACGATGAACTGTATAAGCATCCACGATTTCAGGAATGGCAATGGAAAAGGCCTTAGCAACGCTCGGAAAAGGACCGAAAAAAACTAACTTTCAACGTAAATTACATGATTTACAGAAACTTTGAGGACAAAGTATAAATCGGTTGAAAGAATAAGAAAGTTAATTCGTTTTCCCATTGAATACAAAAAGAATGAAAGAAATCGCTAACATTTAGTAATTTTACTGAGCGAAAGAAAAAACCCTTGCACTTTCATAAATTGAAAAAGTCCATTTAAACCAATGTAAACACATTATTGGCACCAGGAATCTAACTGGGGACTTGATAAAAATGGGAATAGTTTTCCCTAGCCTTTCAGAGGGCTAGAAACACAATGCAGTTTACGGCATCTCTCTAGGACGAACCGTTTGCGAGACAGAGGGGGGGACGGACAGATAGACGGACACTTCCCAAATTATATATATATATATATAGATTGTTATCTTTTATCATGAATTGCAGATGTTCAATGTAGGCATTCATGTTTAAAAACATTCAGTTTAAGGAACATTTCAGTTTAATGTGTAATGACATTCTTCTGGTAATTGATTTGTTTTTCACTGTAGCTGTCAGACACTGACACACTGAAATTTTGTTAAAAAAAAGGTCATCTTTGATATGGATGAATTCTGTTTTTACAGTGCAGCCATTATTGATGTGCTATTTCTTTTCCAGCTTGAGGAGCAGAATCAGCATTTACGAGAGCAGAATCAGAAATGTAATGAGCAGCTTGCACTCCTTCGTAATCATTTAGCTCACTTGAGTCAGCTGGGAGTTGCCCGTCTTCCAGCATCTGCCTTGGCAGCAGCTAAAGACCGAGCCAGTATTGGGGTGAGTCATGATTTTTCCATCATTTATAAGTATCATCGCCCCTCCAATGGTTTTCATCCTTTTGATCATGCATGCAGTTCTTTTTGCCATTGCAGGAAAAACTTAGTGGATATGTTACTCTTATGTCAATGTTGAAAGCATTTAAAATTCATTGCTTAATATGTACCTTATTTAGTTGATGCTTTTAAAATCTTTACTGTGCCAAAACATTTTGCCACTAGTGGACTAGAAAAGATTTTGCAGTGATCTACCCAGTGTAGTATATTTCATTGTATTCCAGATTATAGATAGATGTCTCATTTCGCCTGGTAGTCTGATATAGGTGAAAGTCAGTAGTCAGTCAGTAAGAACCAATTTTATGGAAATAAAAAAAGTTTCTTTTGTTTTAAGCCATTTTTGTGTAAGTTTTATGTAGTTAATTTTTCTTAATTTTTATATATCCAAAGTCAAATTTTTCATTGCTCAATATTACCACTCACATGGATAAATGAAAGAACTTAGTGGACTCCACAGTAAATTCTTTCATTTATCAATAATGAAAAACTTGCACCTTATCTCACTAGAATTAGTTTCCTCAATTACCACTCTTATGAGCATCTGAAGGTCCCCATCAGTTCATAATGAGCCAATGACTGGAAAAAGTATGAGCTATTATCAGTTCAACTAAAATCTATTGAGATTATGTACATAGACTAAAAGAACCACACTATGGCTCTTAGCTGTCTCAGGTTCATTGCTATATAGAAGAAAGTATGATTTTTAGGGAGTACAAATCAAGGAAAGATGATAAAGATAAAAAAGAAAGAGATTCTCCACTGTCCCTCTGATACTAAAGCTTGGTACATAGTGTCTACTGCCTCCTACTTATGAGAATAAAATCAATGGAAGTAGTATCCATTATACTTGTGGCAGATTAATGCCCTCAACAGGACCTTTTCCAGCTTTCGTGGTGACTTGGTTTCCTCATCAGTGTAGACCACGCATTTTGCTTTGTAAATATCAATGCATATTTGCTTCCTCTCAATTTTAAATTATGGTAAATCAATTAAATAATATTCATTTACATGAATCCATGGAGAATTATTATACAGAGCTTTCTCCTCACAGCCTACGGTTAATCTTGATATTTTTACATTGTACATACAATTCATATTATTCTGAGTTATCAGATTTTTCAGAAAATGAGAGTATTCAAATATAAGATTTTTAAAATTCTCACAGTATGGGTTTTGATGTGCAGTCAGAAACTATTGCTTATTGTGAAACTTAATAGAGCTTCTTTTTATTGCTTGAACTGCTTGTTAATCTTTCTACATCTTTGAGTGTGTAGCAAGGATATTTATGATTTGTTTCTGACTTATTTCAATGATAAAATCATGTAAAGTTTGTGAGAACCAGTGTGTGCGATGTTGCTTCTTTTCATGCTTTGAGCATACTTTTCTTCAGTTGCCATAATGTTTTATTGCTGTGTATTAATTCCATGCAGTGAGTTGTTTTATTCTGCTGGTGAATTTTTGTTGCTCTTGCCTAATGCTTCTTTCTGCTTCTCATGTCCTTTGGAACCTGCTCCCAATGTCTCTTCAGGTGAATTGCCACAAAATTCTTCATTCCCAGGAGTCCACTCACTGTAGTAGTATTGACGGTGAAGGAGCAGGCAGCGAGGACTCCCTTGCTCCAGATCTTCCAGTTCGTCCTGCATCCACCTCGCTTCCTTATCCCTCACGACGTCGATCTGACGGTGGGTCGAGGACCCAAAGTGATTCTGAGCCCGAGCCCCTATATGCTGAAGTTGATCCAAACAAGAAGCGTGGTGGCAGTGGTGCATCAAGTGGCTTAGTGGCCCCCAACTCATCACCCGCCCATCCGAAACGAAGGAGCAGCAGTGCCCGGCTGAGAGACGCTGCTGCCTCACTCAGTCCTCGCAGTCCACTGGATGCTCTGGATGCAAGCTTGCCATCCGCGGCTACGCTTGCCCGCTCGCTGGCAACCAGTGTCACTGCAAACTCCATTCCAGAAGGTTCAACTCGTCCCCTGCATCGCAAGCCAAGTGATGAGTACCGTACACTCACTCAGGATCTCCAGGCTGCAGTAGAGAGTCTTGCTCTCCTCCCTCCTTCGGCGATTGCCGCGGCAGCTGGTGCTGGTGCTTCAGGCCCTCCCATGCCAGAGACGTCGATATCTGCCTCAAGTAGTGAAGTGCATGACTATGCTGAGATATATACTCCCAGCAAGGAACGTGCAGCGTGGGTTGGAATAGGTGGTGACAGCAGTGGTGGAGGAAGTGCAACTGGTTCTGTTGGTGGCACAAGGGAATCTGATGGGAGTAGTGGAAGTGGGGGAAGTGGATGCGTGCCCGAGGATGGGAAACCACCTACACCACCATTGCACCGTTTTCCATCATGGGAATCAAGAATCTACCAGGTGAGTGATTATTGTTTAGGTGGGGAATGGGGGAAAGAAATAGTGGTACATATTTTCATCACTATGCTTTCTAGGTCATGTGTTGGGCCTATAGATAGAGCATTTAATCCTTAACCAGAGAGTCTTGGGGTCAAACAAACTTCACAGTAGAGAAATTGGCAGACTTAGTCATTGAAACATTAGTGCCTGTAAACACTATCACTTAGGGTTAAACGTGAGAAAAATTTATTACAAGTATTCACCGGATAAGCCTAAGATTTTTTATACTCCATAGTATTTGTTGCATACCTTGGTAACACTTCCCCATAATTATGGATAATTATAACAGTGAGTGGCTCACTCCCTATATTTTTTTGTAATTTATCTCCATTTAATTTTACACTTATTTTTGAGATCAATCATTATGTTAATTATCATGTGATGATTGCAGAAAATAATTATTATATACAGCCAGTTAGTCTATTATTATCCTACCTACATTCATATTCATATCCTATCATCATCATCGGTCAACAATTCTAGAATTAGTTTGATGCAGTCCTCCACTCGATTCTTCTGTTGGCCAACCTCTTCATATTGACGTAACTCCTCTCCTTTACATCCTTCACAACTTGCTCCATATACCTCATACAAGGCCTGCCTTTTCCATTCTTCCCTCGACGATTGTCTTCATCAGGCCATCTTGTCTTAAGATGTGGCCTATTAAGTTGTCCCATCTTCTTTTTAAGGTTTTCAGTAGACATCTCTTCTCTCCCACCATTCATATGACTTCTTTGTTTGTCACTCGATCGATCCATTTTATCCTCAACATTCTTCGGTAGCACCACATTTCAAATGCTTCCAGCCTGGACTTCTCTGCTGCTGTTATTGTCCATGCTTCACTGCCATATAGTAGAATGCTCCAGATGTATGTTCAAATTAAATGTTTCCTCACATCCACGCTTGTATTTGCAGCTGTAAGTAGAATCCTCTTTTGGTAAAATATCCTTTTCACTTGGGCAATTCTACTGGCAATTCCTCTCTTACTTCGTATATCGCTGGTTATTCAGCTTCCCAAGTAACAGTTCTCTTCCACCTCCTCGATCTTTTGTTTTCCTAGTTTAACATTGGTCCTGGCTTCCTTTCTCCTACTGCATACCAGTACCTTAGTTTTCTTTTTATTGATATTCAGATGATATCTGGTCATTGTTCTTTCCATATTTCCTAATGTCTTCTTTAAATCTCCTTCTGTTTCTGCCATGACTGCTATGTCATCGGCGAATCGTTGCATGCTGATTTTCTCCCCGTGGTTATTCACTCCCGGAGACTTTTCTCTGACTTCTTGGATGGCTTTCTCAATGCAGACATTGAATAATACGAGAGACAGTACACAGCCTTGCCTCACTCCTTTCTTTATGCTTGCTTCTGTACTGCTGGGTCCTGATTTGATTATGGCCATCTGGTTTTTATACAAGCTGTGAATAATTCTTCGGTCATTGCATGGTACTCCAATTTCTTTCAGAATCTGTAGCATCATGTTCCAATCCACTTGTGGTGCATAGTTTAAATAAATGATATACTGAGTGCTTAAATGAAGAAATTCACAATGCATGATACAGGGCATGATTTGTAGTTGCTCTAGTCCTTAAAGTAAGTCCTTGAAAGACGTTACCTACATTAGCTTTTCCTTGAGAAAACTTGTTTTCCTGTGTACATTTGGAATTCTCAGAAGCATGAGTAAATATTCCCGAGTTAAAAGTAGAGTGAATTGGTGAATACTATTCTTGAATGCAAGAATGTCGAGACATAACTTAAATTTATGGATACAATATTGTACAAATGAGCCCAGGTTTTGGCACATAGCCAATGAGAGCATAGTTTGTGTCATGATAGTGTGGGAATAAGGAGGAGAAGCATAGGGCAAGGAGGATAGCAATGAAACTGAAGCAAGTAGTGAAGGCAAGAGTAATACATAGCATGTTGCTCAGTTACTGCAAGCTGGAGATGCTTGTAGTGTGAGCACCAATGGGTATTGCCCAGTTTACACTACCATCATATGGACCAATATAACTGGTTGGTTGGTGTATCCTTTATGATTTGACTTATGATTGCAACTGAGTTCTTTCCTCCCCTGGTTGTTGCACTGAACAAGTGGCAAGCTCATAGTGAACCTCTTGTATGCTAGCAAAACTCCAGCATATTTTATATTCTGTCACCTTTTTAAATGGGTTTTTAATTAATTAACACTTCTCACCAGTTTATTAATAAATGCATAGTACTTGTCCATTTTGTTTGTCTTTGATGAATATTGTGACTCAGCATTTTCTTGTTTCCTCCTCATTGCTAGCGCTAATTGTAGTTCCTAATGCTGCCAAGTTAAGATGGTTTGTGCATTCACATATTTCCGCTTATATTGGCCTATAGGATGGTAATGGAAACAGCATATGCAGCTTCAATGCTTATGTAATTAAGACAATCTGCTGTCATTTGCAAAATATCTCAGTGGGTCTGTGAAACACATGAAGAGATGGTCGAGCTGTTTGTCAAAAGTGATAAATAGCTAATTTTGGTAAAATAGGCACTATCACACATAGTATGAAAGTTTGGATGTGGTATAGTGTTGAATGGATTTATATTCCTCTCCATTATCAACCAGGATTAATCATGATATCATACGTAGTATTACAATCCTAGGATTGGTATACTGCAGCCCTCCATTTCTCCCTATCCCATGCCAGTTCCATCATTTCCCTATGGTTCTTCTTCCCCGTATCCTTCTTGACTTGCCCCAAGTACTTGTCTCTTGGTCTTCCTCTGGGGACTTTCCCTTCAATTTTTCAATTTCTTTAATTTCAAATCTGGGGAATTTCCCTCCATTATGCTTCCCATGTAATTGTTGTGTCTCATGGCATGGCCAAACCACCGTGTTCTTCTTTGGCATATGGTGCTCCATAGTTCTCTTTTTTCTCCAATTCTTCTGTATGCCTCCAGGTTTCTCACCCTATCCGTCCATTTGATCTTCGGCATCCCTCTCCAGCACCAGGTCTCGAAGGCTTTTATTCTTTTCTGGTCAGTTTTTCCAATGGTCCATGCTTCTGATCTGTAGAGTGCCACTGCCCTCATGAATGTTTTCACGTACTGTTCCCTTGTCTCCAGTTTTATGTTCTTCGAGCAGAGTAGTTGCCTTTTGGCCATGAATGCTGTCTTAGCTTGGGCTATTCGACACTTGATGTCTGTCGTGCTTCTTCCATCCCAGGTGATGGTGCTCCCAAGATAGGTGAATGATTCCACTTGCTCCAATCTTTCTCCTTTGAGGCGGACGTCGTCCACTGTTTTCTCTCTTCCACACACAAGTATCTTGGTTTTATTCTTAATTAAGTTATCATCAGAAGCAGGACAGGAAGTGGAGTAGGTTTTGTGTGTACCATATAATATTTTACCATATAATTTTTAACGTTAAAAATAGAGAATTTACAATGTGATGTACATTGGATTCCTACTCTCATTCCACATTTGAGTTATGAATTTTGCTATTCTCTAGTTTATTTGAGAATTGTCCTCAGCACCGAAACTAACATATTTCTATAAAAAGAACACAGAGAATTCATCCTTTCGACTGTTCTATTCTGAAAGAATATGAAGAGTCCAAAATCATAATCCTGTTGGTGTGGGACAGTCCTTGATGCATTCACATGGAATTGAAGAGATTTGAGAGAAATGAAGAAAATGTAGTTTTTACTTGAGCAGAGAACATATGTGAGCTCTGCTGGGGAACCAAGGGACAGAAAATGTAGAGATTGAGAAATGTATGATAGTTACCTAATCAGAGTTGCTAAGGAGCCACATAAGAGACTGTTGGACTGGGATGAAACTGTATTGAATTATTTTATGTATTCAACTTCATTTTCCTACTATCATTTGAGATTGCAATGAAATTGAGGGGCTTTATTGTGAGCATATTATATTTTATTTTTCTTAGCAGAGATTAAAGCAGATCATTGCCTAGGGGTTTATTTCCAGATACATACATATTTCTAAATCGATATTTCATTTCCAAGTAACCAAATTCAAAGAATTCTCTACCTAAAGTTTTCACCTGCTACCTATGTTTCATTTAAATTGTTTACTAACTGCTAGATTTAAATTATTATATTCAACTGAAAACAATCTATAATACCTGCTAAATAACTAATTCCCAACCAAGGATAAAATATAGAGAGAGAAAAGTGTAACAATGAATGATGCAGTGCAATGTTTGTCAAATATTTTAATCATCCCCAGATACAGATGTTAAATGGGGAAAATAAAATATGAAGTATAAACTTTGTACTTGTTGAATGACTTAAGTTACTTAAGTGATGATCAGAAAATTACTATTGCAAATGAGAATGCAGGTAACCCCCATTTAACATGATGGATTCATTCTGAAAAATTGTCTTACAAAGCGAATTTGCGGTTAGCAAGTATTGAAGGGCCATGAGGAAACATGTAATTCATGAGAGATATGCAAGAGGAATAAAACATTTGGACTTAGTAAATGCCACTTACTAGTTTGGTAAGATTTTTATGGGGAACTTAACAAAATAAATGTTGTTATGACAACAGTGTATGGTCACTTTTTGGAAATACTTGAATACCTGATGTAAATACGTAATATGCAGAAAACGACAACATTCCTCACTACTCATTGAAATGAAGAACATTAATCATTGAATCATTAATACAGCACAGATTCCACTATGGTGGGATCACAATCGGGAGGGTTTAATCTGTAGGATATCTCAGATTGGATATCATTGCAGATTCCAAATGGCATGGCATGCTGCATTGCACTGTTGAGACGTCACTTATTGCTACAATCTACCCCCCTTTTCAATGCAATGTGAATAGATTTAATTCACTTTTCACTAAAGAACAATGTTTTAGTGATTTTCTATCAGTGACCATTTCTATCGATACAGCTTACTGGGTGCTTTATGAATGATAGAATAAACTTTGTAATTCCACAAATATTTTTATCTCGCACTGCTAATACTGTGGTTTTGACGGTTGATGTCATCATCACCTGAAGGTAGCAATAGTGTGAGATAAAAATATTTCTGGAATTACGAAGTTTATTCTATCATTAATGATGCATACAAGCGAATTCCATAAAGTAACGCCTGAAACCAGGGATGGCAATCGAAATGAATATGTTTCGTTTCAACCCAGAATGAAATGAAAATAGGAGGTCCACGTATTGTTTCATCCCAGTACGAAATTATATGAAGTAGGGAGTTCAGTTTCGAACCAGGACAAAACGCTACTCTCAGGAGCAAAATAAAACTGAAAGCGAAGTGAAGCGAAACTCCTTTGCGCGTAGGTAAGTTTAAACCACAAAAGCAGAGTGGAGGGGGAAAAGAGACAATAATTTCGACCCAAGTATAAGTGATTAAGGCAAATGTAATGAGGTTAAAACGTTGAGTGTTGATATTAATCTGTCTTCGTTGAAGTATTACTGAATACTATGCATGAAACGCATGGGAGTGTCCTGCTAGAACCATTGTTGGCACAGGCTAAACCAAAATTGTAAACAGCATTATTTAGCCAAGTGTACTGCCAACCTTTGCGTGACACACAATATACACGAGCGTCAATGTTTCTTGGCATTTGTTTTGAATAACCTTTAGGTTCAGGCACTTTGCATGATTGTTATTATGCTCACGAATGAAAAAGAGAATTAAGACAAAGAACAAACCTAAAGAGCAATAATTGTGGGACTGGTAGGTAATATAGACCTGCCTTAAATAAACCTAAATTTTTAAATAGGTAATAAGTTACAAACCTTTCTATTTTTAAGACTCCGTTGAATTTCAACAGACTTTTAATTTATTATAGACTTAGTACTTTAATATGGATGGAAATAATTTAAAGAAATTCATGGGAAACATTATTAGCACATAGTATAATCCAATAGTCTCACTTTTAAAAATTCACTTAAATATAAAAATATTTGAACTGATTATAGTGAGGAATTTTGAAAAAGATAAGTGGAGGATTTAAGGACAAAAAACGTGAAACCTTCAATAGCTTTTGGAGAACACCATGTTGAAATTGAAATAAACATTGAATGGACTTATTTTAAACATGCTGGACGATTTTATTCCGCTTTATCTGCAAATATTTTTGCACCTTTCTCCTTAAAGCAGGATACAACAAGAAGCTGACATCTCTGACTAATAAGTATGCCCACTCAAAGTCACATTGTATGTATACAAATGAATTGAAATTTTCAAAGATATATTTTTGTTTAAGATAGCAGAAATATGTTACATATTTATTTCTTTTTCCTCCTAGTCTTTCGCATTATTTTGAAGTGTTGTTTCGTATGGTTACTCTTTCCTTATTTGCTTCTGGGCACTGACTTTCTAATGAAAAATAATTTAGTTTCAAAGATGCACAGGACTGCATAACGTTCCTATCTTTATTTTATTCTACATTTATACTACCCTGATTAGAAAAATAACAATGATAAATTATTGTGACAATTGTCATGTTGGATCCTCCAACATTAACGATGCTTCCATATCCTAATGCACGAAGTTTTACTAAAGAATGATCACTGCATAGACAAGTGAATACGCACGTCACTTAAGTCAATAACCATCATTCCAAGTATAGTGTGAAACTAAACCATGCAAAGACAAAGCACATGGTCCCACCAGTGTGAAACGTAATTCATGTTTGGTTTCATTCCGGGGCATTAGTTTAGTTTTGACCCGTAGTAATTTCGACTTTATTTCGTCTGGAGTTTAGCTCCTCGGGTTTCATTCCATTTAGTTTCGCTTCTTCATTTCGCTTCCAACAAGAAACTATTGAAAATATACTGGTTTTGACTTTTGTTTCATTTCCATTGCCATCCCTGCCTGAAACCATCAACTTAATTCAGCTAACTGGGTATTGCAGATGCCATATTCCATTATGGAATGGAAGCGTTTTAATATTTCTCATGCTTTATTATCCCAACACGGTAGAAGCCAAAACAATACCTAGCTGAGATGATGGTTAGAGGTTAATGCTGTGTTCAGTGGAATAAAACAATGCAAAGTTTGTTTTTATATCATATTGAATTTGTTTCACACGTTAGGGACAGTAGTATTTGAATTCTCTTACTCTCTCAGTGGGAAATGTGAAGGTTGGTTTGATTTTTAAGGGTCAATAAATTCATCAATATGTTTAAGGTAGATGATGTTGTATCTTTCTTCTCATATTTTTCTTACCTATTAACTCGAGCAAAAAGTGGTAATGGCATATGCAGTGGTTGTGCTAAGTGAAAGAAGTCTGAGAACCAATCTTATTTCAGTGAATATTGTGTCAAGAGAATTTATGCTATGTGATGGATACCTGTATTACAAGCATAACCTGAATTATCAAAAAGAAGACAAAAATTTGCAGTTTACCACAGATAAAATACCTTTATTTTGACACGGGTTTCATTGGCACTGCAACATCGTCAGGTCTGACCTGACGATGTTGCAGTGCCAACGAAACGCGGGCCGGAATTAAGGTTTTTTATCTATGGTAAATTGAAAATTTTTTCCTTCTTTTTGATATGTTCGAATGCCACGCAATATCACCAGAATCTACTGAATTTATAACCTAAATTACTAATAACTGTTCAATGGGGACAATGGGAACTTGGATCCGAAATTGTGATGGCAAAATTGCAATTTTGTACTCAAAATCGCTAGATGGAAATGAAAAATGAATTTTAGTGAAAAAACTAATCTTCTAACTGGAGCCATTCACTCATTAACTAAAAGTTAAAATAAGCAAAAGTTGATGCCCACAGAAGGAGCTGCTTTGAGACCATTGACATCATTTACCTCCCGTCCTTGACTGCTTTTAGGGGAATGGAGGGAGGATATCGGAAGGTCTGCTAGCACAGATCCTGTCGCAACCTCTCCCATTGGCAGAGTCAGCTGTGTGTCCCCATTGTAATAAGGCAAAGTAGCTTTGCGAGCTCAGTTGTGATTGGATAAAGTGGATGACGTAAGAGGTCGCATGCACCCACTTTTCTAAAATGGATAAAAACGTCAGTTTTTCACTGCTTATAACTCGAGAACTAATTGATGGATCAAAAAATGGAAAAAAATGGGTCTTTTTATTTTACAAAATCTATCAGATTCACCAGTAAAAAAATATGGTTAACTATCCCATTAATCCCTTAAAGTGACATCAGATGTAATTAAGTATCCATTTTATGGACCACTTTTTTACCTACAATTGTAATGCATCCTAATTACATATGGAAGTCAGTGAATATCATGATTTTGAAGATATAAAACCATAGAAATTCATAATTACGGTGCTGATGAGGATCATGCAGCAAATACAGAAAATTGGGTTTCTTTAATTTAATGATGAAACTTCATCTCAAATAGTTTTTTTTACCTCTGCAGGAATGTAAACTATTTGGGCAAATGTAAAGTAGTTGGGTAATAAGAGAAAAAATATTGTATAAAACTTTTGTAAGTTGTAAAAACTTTTGTGAGCTGGATTCCCAAAGACTTTCAAGTCTTTGGGAATTCAGCTCACAATAACAGATTAGATTAAGCATGTGAGCCAGAAAATAACTTAATTCAGCATCTTCAGGATTAGGAAGCTGTAGCCAATTAAGTAAACCCAATTGGTGTAATGTCACTTAATGTGTCCAATATTTTTTTTCTTAAAAATGCTGAAATTTATTTTCTTCTCTTTATTTATTCTATTCTGTAGTAATAAATGCAATTTTTGCTAAAAAAAAGCATCATCTGCTTAGTGTCCTTTGTTTTTGTTTTTTTTGACAATTATTGTATGTGAGTTTTAAAATCAAATTGTGAAAGATTCGCAACTAAGAAAGAGATCAGGATTGATTATATCATAAAAATCCAACATTTCATTAATTTTCATGTTAAAAATGTGGATCATAAAAATAAAATTATATTCTGATCCACAAAAACAAGTATTGACGTAAGGCACCATAGTCGAATATTAAAGTTTAAATCAATAGGTATAAGTCTATGTTTGTCACTGCTTCTTTGCCGACCAGAACTTTCTCTTTCCTTGGTGCATAAATGTATGTGTTGTGCATGCATGTGTTTTCTCCGTGTTTCTGTTGCCACGACAGATAGGTTGACGCATAGTTAATTATATACTCCATAGATGACGCCTGTTGTCCATCACAGCTAAATAGAAAGATAGAACACGTTCTTGCAGCAGACAGACGAACTTGGGTTTCCATTGTGACTAGATCATAGGGATCGTTATTTATCAAGCTCGAGAAAGTTTTCTCATAAAATTATTATAATCGTCTTATCTGTTTGTTTTGGATGTGAGCCCTCATAATGGCTGAGAAATGTAAGAGTGGAGAGATTTCTATGAGTGGTAAAAAAAGGCAGGCTATAAGTTTGGAAACGAAACTGGAAATTATTAAGAGACATGACAAAGGTGAAAAGTTTGTGGAAATTGCACGTGCTTATGGGATGAATGAGTCAACAGGGAGAAAAATTGCACAGGATAAAAGTCAAATTAAAGAGCACCTTAAAAGTTCCGTTCCAATTCAGTCAACAGTAATTACGAAGAAAAGGGGCACAGTTATGGAAGAGATGGAGAAACTATTGTGTTTTTGGATCGAAGACCAGTTTCAATGACAAATGCCTTTAAGCCTTAGGCTGATACAGGAAAAATCCTTTAGTCTCCTTAACGATCTGGAACTCAAGCATGGTGAGAATGGCAGTACCTACTTTCAGTGCGAGTGTAGGATGGTTCACTAGGTTTGAAGCGAGTGCTAAACTACATAATATTCAAGTCACCGGTGAAGCTATGAGTGCAGGCACAACAGCAGCGGCAGAGTTTCCCAAGTTTTTGGCTGATGTAATCAAAAGCGGGGATTATCGACCACATCAAATTTTTAACGTGGACGAGACCGGTCTGTATTGGAAGAAGATGCCGGATCGGTCATATATTACAAAAGAAGAAAAAACCATGCCAGGATTCAAAGTGTCAAAGGACAGGATGACCATTCTACTAGGAGGGAATGTTGCTGGGGATTGCAAAATAAAACCCCTAGTAATTTATCACAGCGAAAACCCTAGGGCCTTAAAAAACATTGATAAGGCAACACTCCCAGTGGTGTGGAAATCTAATTCGAAGGCATGGGTGACTCAGGAAGTTTTCAAAGATTGGCTTTCCCATAATTTTGTGTGCGAGGTAAAAAATTATTGCGAAGAAAATAAAATTCCATTTAAAGTATTGTTGTAGCTAGACAATGCCCCAGGTCACCCTCTGTTTCTTAGTGATTACCATGAAAATGTCAAAGTGATGTACTTACCACCAAACACGACTTCTCTCTTGCAGCCAATGGATCAAGGGCTCATACAGACTTTAAAAAAATATTATTTACGGAGAACCTTCAGGCAAGCGGTGAAGGCTACAGCAGGTGATGAGTATCTTTAAAGCACTTCTGGAAAGAATATAATGTGTATGAAGCTTTAAAGAACATTGATGCTGCTGTGCGTGAAATTACGTCATGCACAATGAATGTTGTTTGGAAGAAGCTCACCCCCCAAAATATTCATGATTTCAAGGGATTTGAAGAGGAAAATGAAATGGATGAACTTACTGGCAGAACTTCAGAATTAAACGTTGAAGAAGATGATTTTTAAGAACTCTTTAGATATGACGCAAAAGAATTGCTCAATGAGGATTTACTGGAACTGGAGAATAACAGAGAGAAAGCCAAAATTTCCAAAGAAAAACTGGAAGCGGAGTCACCGAAAACATTCAAGTTAAAAAAGATGGTGGAATTTTTTCATCTGATTGGGAAAGGATTGGAAGGTTTTGAGGCACAGGACCCAAGCCTTGAATGTTTCAGAAATGTTTCCTAGGCAGTAAATGATGCTCTTTCTTGTTACAAAATTATTTACGATGAGAAAAAAAGGGCTACTACACATACAACAATGGATAAGTACCTATGTAAAATAGAAGCTGATGGCATATGCAATCATCCGTAGCTGAATCTCCGTAAACAGACATGTTTCAGCATAATACCTATGTATTTAGTAAGAACTCATTCCAATTATGAACAGGAATTCACATGAGTATGATAATTTCAACCGATTTGCAATTTATTCATGTTTTGTGTAATTATACTTATTTTAGATTTAAATATCCAGTGAAATAAAGATTGAACTTGTGCTACTCTCGGAATTGCCGTATTATGTTAACTTAACGGCCTCTCAAAAGATGGATTTTTCTGTAATCATCGCCGAATGCCGCCAATCGCAGTAAAAGCGGCATCGCTAATGGTTAGGGACACTGAAAAATGGTAAATAAAAATCATCAAAAGCGGTGTTTAAAATGACAAATGCGGTAAATAAAACCGTTTTAAAAAGGTGAAAGCTGTGTTTAATGTTGGGAAAAAGGAGTCTTAAAGGAAGGGTTTTTTTTAAATATTATTAATAAATACTCCATACCAATGTGAACAAACAGTTAATTACATACATTTGAGATCCAATACAGAAGTTATGGCTACCCTACGCAACATAAAAAACACAGTAGGCAAAATTAAGTTAAAGGCAAATTAATGAGATAATGGTAATAACAATAACAGAGTGGAGTAGTGGACTGCAGGTAATAAAGTTCGATTCTTACGCTGTTTAAAATTTTTCTTTCGACCACTGAATAAAAAACGTAATCATCCTTCATTTCCAAACTTTGTGTGTGGATACTGACTTTTTTGTACTTCTATCGCTTCAACTAGATTTACAAATGCGTCACTCAAAAATACACTGTAAAGTTAACGTAATGATTCCAGGATTTAATTCTGTGATATAAATTTTTTCCAATCATTTCCTTTCGCCTAGTTTAATTATTTTTTTTTACTTATAATTTGGCATGAAATTACTGATAACTAACTTTTTTTAACAGCCTACTAGCATTCCCCTAAGAATACAGCACGGCTGTATTCTTCGGTAGTGTTAAGGATCGAACTCGCCACTGGCAGTACACTAGCCCTCATTTTTGACAACTACGCTCTCATAGGTTCACGGGAATCTGGCGAATGTAGGCGACCCGCATGACATTCGGCTTAATTTTTTTCTCGCACATCCGAGCCTATGGAGAAAAAGGTCAATACGAGTATTTTTTATTTTGTTTTCCTCGTTTGTGGCACGGAAAAAATCTTCTTCTCATTTCGTGACCCGAGTTACTTAACTCTCCTTGTCGGTATCTACCATACGTGCATTCAATTCGCGGGGCGAATCGATCACGAGGCCGCGAGATGTTAAAATCTCCGATCCGGATCTGAATTTTTACTGTCTCTGGATATGATTTCAGTAGCGAATGAAATGAAAGACCCGTGGTTCTTTGGATCCGACCCGACCATCCTTAATTTATGAGTGGTTCATTTGTAAATCTAATTTCAACAACAAAGTCTAATAAAGTGTGTATTCAGATGAAATGGTTTGAAATTGAATATGATAACATTTTCGATGCAGTGACTGAAAGAAAAAATTAAACTGCGATTGGGATCGAACTTCGCACAGTAAGTAAGCTCTCGTTATATGCCTGATCCCGGCGAATGTAGGCTACCCGCACGGCATCCTACGTATTTTTTTTCCCGCGATACCGGGGTATTGGGGGAAAAAAGTCATATATCTTTATTTTGCTTCTAGTTGCACGGGAACGTTTTCATCTAATTACGTGACCTCAGTTACACATCCTCTTCTTGTCAATATCTACCGCACCTACATTCCATTCATGGGGCACTTCGATCGCTAAACCGCGAAAATTTAAAATCTACGATCCGGATCCGATTTTACTCCGTGTCTTTGGATCCGAATCCGGAACCGAAAAAAATGAAAGATCCGATCTGGTCATCACTAAAGAAAATATTTCATGCTACAAAAATTCGGCATATGCAAAATATCCCAAATTTCGTTAAAAAAAATCGCGTTTCAAAGAAGACATGGTTATTTCGCGATTAAACCCAAAAAGTCGCTTATTTCGTGAATCCTGTCGCAAAAAACGTTTCGCGAAAATGTCATGTCCCTACTAATGGTTCAAAAATGATAGGTATGTCATAGTGTTTTGACTTATGCAGAAATTTTTGGAATGAATTAACCACGTAAGTTGAGAACTTACTGTACCTACTGAGGATAAGATTGCTTTCAATTTTTGATCAACCATAATTGTTTTTATTCATTACCAAAATTTCTTTCTTTTCATTTTTTTATCCCATAACTTAAATAATTTTATTCATCTAAAGAAGCTGAGAGAATAAGGCATTACATTTGAGGCATTTGATTATGTGGGGAACCAAGAAGGTTGAGTTAATGTTACCCTGTAATCCCTGCTAAGGAGCCTTGCAGTATTTTTTGGAAAGTTCTACATAGGTTTAGTAAATTGAAGAGTTAAAAAATGACAAGTGATACAGGTTTAGTAAATGGATGAGTTAAAAATTGCAACTGATAGGTCTGCTTTCAGAAATATTGTAGCAAAATGTCTGAAGTGGAAAACTTGAGATATTGACTTTTTACTACTACACATTCAGTATTTATTTGGTGGAGGTGACTGACAACTGAGATCATCAATGTCACTTAGGATGGGTGGGTAATTGCGTAGGGGTTCAAGAATCCAAGGGATTGGAGGGAGGGTGGAATGAAATCCAGTGTTAGCCTACTTTGGACAAAAGGAACCAAGTGGTTCAGTGTGTGAAATCTCATCTGATGGACTGGACAATGACCATGAAGTTCTCTCTATGCAAGTAGGGAATGATTTAAAAGTGATAAATCTCTGCTGCTCTTGGGTTTTCAAGGGGATTGGGTTAGTGTGATGGCTTGAGTTCTGGCCTATTATCCTAAGGATGTGGGTTAGAATAGTGGCAAATTTTTCAGTGGTATGTGTCCCCACTAGAATGCTGTGTGGAGAGTAATTCCAGTTCAGTACTCGGTTCGTTGGATGGAACATTAAGCTGTGGTGCCTTTTGATAACAGTAGACTAATGCTGATACCATGTTTCTCTTCACTCCTCCTCTGTTACCAGAAAAATCCTACATAATCATAATAATTTTTCATATTCACCTACCCTAAATGGCATGAATAAACTTAACTGTCAGTCACCAACTTGGATAACTTATACTGGGTATTGAACCTGGACTATTAGGATGGGAAGCCAGAAATCTAGCCACTGCATCAACCTGCCCCTTTTCATTGTTCTTTTACTTTTGGCTCTAAAAGATTTATATTATTGCCAACATAAAGCCAGTCCAAGTCAGTAAATTTGTTTGGTACATGTATATGAAAATAAAAACACAAAGGCAATAGAAATGTATGCGAGCTATTTTAAATCTTAACATTCAAATCATTGGTATAGCACATTTCATTAAAATTTTTGATATGCCTAAATATATAGCTGTGTGCAGCAAAGCCTCTAGATTAGAAAAAAATTCCATTGAAAGACATTTTGCATTGGCTCTAACTCTTTGATTGTTTTCTCTTGTGTTGCCAGAGTATTTTGAGAGAAAGAAGTTTTTGAATGCTAGGGCCAGACATCTCAAGAATTCCAACAACAATGCACAAAATTCAAAACCTCCTATGTAGTTCTTATGCATAAAATAGCATTATACGATTCAGAAACTTGCTTATTAGTGAAAGAAGATTGTGTGTTAAACTTGAGGCTTTTTTGAATGTGGGTGGCAATGGGTGGGTCAGTACAGTGAAACACGGAAAAATATGGTGTATGGTATTTAGTGTGTGCGTTACACTTGATCCTTACTCAGTACACCTTGAAATATTTAATATTCATTATAATGGAGGGTAATATATAGCTTTTTGCTTCAATTGTGAAAATTAATGTCATTTAATTGTAATGAAATACAGATATTTTCACATTGAAAGCTTTAAGCCACTTTTCAAGGAAATGGTGATGTGGGCATGAGATGAGTTTGAAGTATTAAATGGAGCTAGGGAGCTCATGAAGTTGGTTATATTCACTACTAAAAACCAAATGTTTATCTGCCGTACAACTAAGGGATTGCAGTCATTGTTAAGTGCATTTCACAATCAAAGAAGTATGAGATTAAGGTTGACTAAATGAGAACAAAAGTAACGATTTTTTAAAGGTAGGATGGCTAGGATAAGCATACAGGTTTTTGGGTATAAATAAAGAGATGGAGATATTTATGTATCTTTACAGTATATCGGAAAAAAAACTTTTTTTTAAACTAGGGCAGCATCATCATCGTGGGTCAATGATGTTAGGATTGCTTTGGTGCAGCTCTCCTCTCAATTCTCCTATTGGCTAGCCTTGTGATATTTACATAATTCTTCTCTTTCACATCCTTCATTTCTTGAAAAGGATAGTTTGAAAGAGTGAAAGGGCAAAGGTTGAATTTTTGAGTGACGCAAAGCATAATGGAAATTATGGAGAGCCAGTAGACGAAATACAGCAGAAATTGTTATAATGTAAAAGAGAGGGCAAGGGCCTAGGCCCGTTGAAACACCAATTCCCATCAGATCACAAAAGTTAAGCAAAGTCGGAAGTGGACGGAGGTTGGATGGGTAACCCTCCTCCATACCTCTTCTGTGGTGCTCCTGTCCCCTGTCTGCAAGTGGTGGGCAGGTTAAATGTGGTTTGGCACAAAGAGGTCTAAGTCCCATGGGGGCTCCAGAAGGTGTCCTTCCACCTCTCAAATTTAATTTTTTTAAATGTAAGTGAGAAGCAAATTATATGATGGGAAGGAACTTGAGAGAAACATCTCAACCTGGCAAGGAGTTTATTGTAGGGTTGTCCAAAAGAGGTGTGTCATGCTGCAAATCACATGATTTGTTTTTGGGAAGATCGAAGAAAAATATTTGACTGCTCAGTTGCTAAGGTTTTTAGGCCAGACAAAATGTATATTTTAATTTAATAATTTAGACCTCATTCATTCATTTACATCCTAGTTAGTAGGCTATGTTTGAGAGTTAAGTTATTGGGCAGATTGCAAAGAGCCAACTTAAAATCATAATGCTGATAAATTTTGGAAAACTGGAAGGAGTTGCTGACTTGCTAGAACTATGTTTAGGGAACTAGCTTGATAGAACTATGCATGGGAAAATGGTCTTAGCTATTGTGAATATGTGGCAGAACGGGGGATGTTTATCAGTAAAAACCAAAAATTTTCAACCCTTTCCTCATAGGTGAGGAGTGAAACTCAGTGCTCTAATCCTTAAATCCAGGGTATTCAGTAGTTAAATTCAGAGTAGGCTATTGGTTTCAAGGATGAAAACATACAATTGCATAGGGTTAAGCATGGAAATAATGAGGTCATGATCCCAGATCCTCACTGATCATGATTCCTTATTCAACAAAGTTTCTGGGACTAATGGAGAGTGTAGCATCAAATCTTCATTGTCATGACTTAAGTTCATCAAATCCTTAGTATTTTTTTATGTCAAGTCATTATTGTTGTCAAGGAACAATTTCAACCTCCACAGCATTGCAAATTAACACTGCCAATTTTCACTTTAAAATGGAATTGATTGATGGTAATCTGTGGATTTTGGCAGTTTTTTACTCATGGCATGGCTCAATGTGAAGCTCATTCTTTCTTCATCAGAGAAGCAAAGCCTGGAAATGTTCAAAATTTGGTTCAACAGAAAAGTGATGTAGATAAATTGGATCGACTGAGTGACTAATGAAGAAATCTATAAGGAGATTGGGAGAAAAGAGAGGTCTTCTGAAAACCTTAAAAAGAAGACTTAATCAGCAATATCTTGAGACATAATGGCTTGGTGAAGACAATGGGGGCGTTTACTCGGAACTGAAATCGCAATTTTGTGCTCTAAATCGTTAAATGGAAACGAAAAACGAATTTCAGTGAAAAAATTAATCTTCTAACCACAACCATTCACTCATAAATCAAAAATTAAAATAAGCAAAAGGTGACGCCCACCGAAAATGCTGATGCGATAACATTGACGTCATTTTCCTCCCGTCCTTGACTGCTTTTAGGGGAGAGGGAGGGAGTGGAGGGGGGTCTTGGAAGGCCTCCTCGCATAGATGCTGTCGCAATCGGCTCCCATTGGCTGAGTCAGCTGTGTCCCCCCTTTGCAATAAGGCAAAGTAGCTTCGCGGGCTCAGTTGTGATTGGACGAAGTCGATATACGTCAGAGGTTTCACCACGCCCACTTTTCCGGAAGGGTTAAAAACATCAGTTTTTTGCCGCTTATAACTCGGGAAATAATTGACGGATGAATAAAAGGAAAAATACGGGTCTTTTTATTTAACAAACTCTATCAGATTCAACAATAAAAAAAATGTGGTAAATGACCCCATTGTTGAGGGACCCGTGAATCACAAGAACAGAAAAGGCAGGCCTCAGATGATATTTATGGAACATGTTTGAAAGTAGGGATGGGTCGGTTCCACTTTTTTTCGGTTCCGGTTCGGTTCTTAACTTCGGTTCTCGGTTCCGATTCTCGGTTCCGGTTCTTCATTTACCACTTACTTTGCATTGCTCAATGGTAAGATAAGGTAATCAATAATCATTTTCAGAGACTGAATTAGAATAATTCGCAACTTTGAAGCATCTAAGTACACTATTTCAACACGTTTTAATGTGAAGCCTCCACTTTCGGAGTGTGCGTAGGTTTTATAACTGGTTTTCGCACCAATTATTTCGGTACCGATTATTTTTGGCCTCGGTTCCGGTTCTAAGCTCAAGAACCGGTGGAACCGAGAACCGAAGAGACCCATCCCTATTTGAAAGGATGTGAAAGAGTTACGTAAATATTAATGGGTTAGCTGATAGGAAAATCTAGTGGAGAGCTGCGTCAAACCAAATCTTAAGATTGTTGATGAATAATGTCATTTTAGATTTCATTGAATTTATTGTTATTATTATCATCATTATCAACTGCTTAACAGCCAGCCCGGTGAGGGCCTTGGCTTCCTCTATGAAATACCTCCATTCAGGTCTTCATCTTACTAATTCTCTATCCATCATGTGATTCCAAGTGTCCTCAAATTCTCTTTAACATCCTGTACCCATCATTTCCATGGTCTACCTTTCCTGACCCCTTCCATCATGCTTTTGATTAGTAGTGTGGGTATTCTGTGCTCTCCTATTCTTTTTACATAACTCCACCATGCTGCAGTGACTGGGAGAACCTAGCTATATCCTTCCCTTCTAGTATTTCATTTATCACCCAGTTCATTCTACTTCTCCATATCCCACCTTCTCTAACTGAGCCAAATTTTCTGAAGTATTTTTTCATCCTGTTTGAATAAAATGCATGTCTCTGCTCTGTATATTATTACTGACCTGAGAGTTTTATAAATATTCAGATTTGTGTTCTTGGGCAAAAGGGTTGATTTGAGGAGAGGAAAATTTGTGAAATGGGCCTTGTTACCTTCCATTACCATTTGGTTTTTCTCGTCGTAAACCTTATTTCCATTATTTTTTTAATACTACTCCCATCAAAGTAAACTTAATGATTCCCTCAAACTCAAAATTCTCAATTACTATGTTTGGCAATTAATGTTTGCTCTGTGAAGTTAACATGGTCTTGTATTTGGTCTTCTTCTCAACTCACACTTTATAGTATTACTTCCTTGAAGAACTATCAAGCTATTCATGTGTTATTCACAGGTTGCAGCTGATGGCTTACAAGTTGCTGCCCCTGTGGTTAATGGGGCATGTGGGAGTTTACGTGCTCTGCAGCAACCACCTCAACAAACATCAGCTGGTTATTATGATATTAGTGTGCCTGTGTATGCTACAGTTAAAGGGGTAAGCTGCTGTCTAATAATTAATTGTAGTTGTCTCTTGTTGGAAATCAGTCTGTGACCAAAACTGTAAATGATAGCTCTGATTTGTTCACTTTTTGATGATAAACTGATACATACATAGATTGGTGCATTGTGACAGATACATTAGTTGGAATGAACCCCTCCTTCTCGTTATCCATCTTAGGTTTTTAGGCTACCCTTCTTTCTCGGTTTCAACCATATAGTATTGGCAACATGATGTCACTGAGTAAGGCATACGAGCCCTCCAGGACATTGTCTTCACGTGGTTTCGTATTTTCTTGTCTTTTTTTTTTTGTCGCATTCCTAAAGTTTGGCAGTCACTCCCCTCAACCTCGCTTTTGTTTGGATGTATTTGTCTCAGCCTATTCATTGCAACTACCCTTGCATTCTTAGATACCATTTTATCTTCCCATTTGCCTGTTGGGCAAGCTTTGCACCCAAATTTTAACAGGTCGACAGTTGCCAAAAATTAATGAAAAAAATTAACTGAAGTTATTTTTGTATCAGTTATTCATTAACTTTAATGATTAAAAGTAGAAACTCTTCTAAAAAGTAATGATTAAATTAAATAGTTAACTACATTTTTAACGACTAATTTTAATCTTTAATTTTTTTAATCGTTAATCCAAACTATGGAGCTAATGAATGCAATCAGAGATTTTTGTGATGGCAACACTGTGAAAATTTAATTTTTTTACTTATTTTCACATGTAGTATTAAATATTGTTCTCTCAGTTTTTTTGCTGTGTAGTTGTGCTCTCATTCATTCAGTTTCTAATACATATTATGGCTCATTTTAGGATTGTAAATTAGTTCATTGAATCATGCCCTCAGAAAAATTACTCTTAGTGCATTGTGGTGTGTCGGTACTTGGCAGTCATCAAATGCTCTTTGGTAAGCATACCAGGAAATGACCTGCTTCATAGCAGAGTGAGGGCCATGTTGTCAGGGTTGGCTTTTAAACTTGAGAGGAAGTTGATTGCTAATGCCTGTGCATTACAAGATATTTATATTAGTGTTAAACTTGTGTTGTTACTGCAAAGCCAACTCATAACTGCATACTGGTGTCATGTTAAATTTTTTCTACAATATTTGGATTATAAAAAGGTGATTACTAAAAAAATCCATTCCTTGGATTGAAGAAATCACTTTTTTTCACATGTGAACTGCCTAGTTTCCCTTTTTTTAAATGTGAACTACTCATTGTTTCATTTTGGTGCCTCTAGCGGGCTAGTCAAATACGTTCCATGCCATTCACGGGCGACTCATCCGATGACTCCAGTGATGGGGAGGAGCATGGAGCAGAAGCTCGTGGTGGTGGAACGACGACAACAACGAGCAGTGGTAGTGGAGGCAGTGGTGGAGGTGCTCTTGGAAGCTGTGGAGTGGGAGGAGGAGGAGTTGGAGGTGCTGCAGATACAGATGCATCCCTATCTGGAGGCTCAGGTTCAAGTCCAAGCAAGAGTATGAAGACAACGTCAAGTTTGTCACCTGCCAAGCGTAGTAGCTCTTCACCATCTAAAAGTTTACGAAGGGGTAATACTATATTTACAAAAAGCTAATGAATAATTCTGATCTAGTGAATTAATTATATTCCCAAGTGCCAGAATACAGTATATTAAATGGAAAAAATATTGATTTTAAAATTATTTTTGATGCATACAGTAAATAATTCTTGGTAAACAAAAAAATGCAGATTCTATTACCTCATACTACCCTGTTATTAGTCAGTATTTGAGTTGGCAATATTTATTAGCATAGCTCATATTTACATTGAAGTAATGTAGTCAGATTTGTGTGTCATCAAAGCCAAATATATCCTCTATAATTATTTGGCATTTTTTTAAAGTTAGATTTTTTGACAGTTCAAACATTAGAGATCAGTTTCTTTCTGGAGTGCCTATATTTAATGCATGGATTTCTGTAAAACTTCTCTTAGATACTTCGCTGGAGTCTGGAATGTCAGATGATTATGCCATCCCACCTGATGCCTTTTCATGTGAAACCACTAGTATTGAATCATCTATGCCGTCCCTTGCTCTACGCACATCACTGTATACTGATACTCCAAAAAAGGAATCACTTGAAAAGATGGGATATCTCACTAAACTTGGTGGAAAGCTGAAAACATGGAGGAAACGATGGTTTGTGCTGAAGAATGGAGTGCTCACATACTGGAAGTCCCAGGTATTTTTTCCTCTTCTTAATTGTAACATTTTGATCGATCAGAAGTACTGTCTTGTCAAAAACTGTCTTTGTTGTGTTCACCTAATGAAATGCCTACAATTTACTTTTATAGTCTCTATTCTCATGTTAACTTAAATTAATATTCCTGTACATTGAAAGTTTCCAAAATTCTCTTATTATTTGGATTACATTTCCTGAATGAGGGTTTGGTTCTTAAAGATTTAGGCAAAATTTGATTTATAAATTTTTTCAATATCCTACATTTGGTGAAGATTTCTTAAATTGTGAGAAATATGCAATTCATCTTCCTGAACAAGACTCCTTACCATATGCTTACAATATGTGAGTCCCCATCTTTATAATATACTGACTGACACTGAAATCTTGATCCTTTGGTGGTTATTCATGTGTTTCTGGGTATAAATTCCAATATATTTGAATACTTCAGCAAAATTACACATTCATTGTGAAATAGTCATTCACAGATGGAAGCAATTGTTTCAAATGTGTTAAAACAACAACCATTAAGTGAGCTGAGTTACAATTTTTTTAAATTTATTTTCAGCACACTTATGACAATAATTTGCAGAGTGATGTTAGCAGAAAACCTCAAGGGCAAATTGTTCTCGATGAAGTATGTCGAGTTACAAGAGCAGAGGGTGCTGCAACATTTGAAATCTCAACTGGAAAGAAGACCTATTACTTGACTGCTGATTCTATTGCCAACATGGAGGATTGGATCAGAGTTTTACAGGTTATAATCTTATGCAAATTTTATTCTCATATGAACCTAACCTTCCAAGACTATCACCTATCAGTAGGGATCCTGAAAAGTGGTAAATAAACTCGAGGGAAAGCAGTGTAAAAATCATAGTCCCAGCGGTGCAAAAATCGCAAATTTCATGCTCCGGCGGTGAAAAAAATACAGGCCATAACAAAGGTGACTCAATGGCCACCTAGCCCAAGGATGGTGTTGTGTGGGTTGCCTACAGCCAATCTCCTTGGTACTGCTTCTCTGTGCGTTCAAAGTTATGTCTACTATACATGAACCTTGTTGCATCAAATATATTTAAATATCAGTTTCAAACTCCTTTTGGCGATCTAATATGCTGACAATTATGGTCTACAGAGATACTTTTTCTGATCTACACTAGCTCCGATCGAACTATAATCGTGTGGTGATATTAGTTTATCCAGAGATACTGAGAATTCGAAATATCTGCCTGCCCAGACTTGTCTTTTGTAGGTACCTTCCTGCCGTGGCTTATTCAAAATGACAATGCCGGCTTGCCTTGCCTTAGGTAATTTTTCTAAAATTCCTTTCCGGACAAATTATGCACCGCATCATTTGGAAATATTAGTGTGCCCCATCTTGTACTTTTTACTGCCCCACCATGCTGACGACTCTCCAGCCACCGACCCTCCACCACGGGTGCCGGATAAGTTTGCTGTGGTGGGAATGCCATCGTGCCAGAATTATATCATAAAGTCAGCAACATATACTCAACATAAGTCAGAGAATTCGGTAGTTTATCCCTAAGTAACTCTTTTTGTGTACCCATGGAGTAATTGCGACCCATCAGTCACAGCTTTGGTGGAGTGCTCTTTGAATGAAATTTTTACGTCCATTTGACAACTTCGTCTTTTTGCCGAACAGCTACACATTTAAGATACTCTTACCCAGCGTAGTTATTCAGGGTTCGTACTGGTCATGGAAGTCATACAAATGTCGGGGAAATAAAAATTGGGACTGGAAATGTCAGGGAAATTAGATTCTAGTCAAGGAAAAATTCCAGAGGTGCAGAAAAGATGAAAGCTTATTCTTACCCACAACTTCTTTTTTTGCTGTATTGGGCAACAGGCATCATCTATGGAGTAGATAATTAACTACACGTCAGCTTACATGGGAAGGTCAAACTACGTCGAAAAAAGACGTTGATGCCTGATTGCATCAGACTTTTTCACCATCACGATGATCAAATATCACCTATCGAACTATGTAATGTCTTAAACTGGAGTTGGCGTGCCGAACACCCGTAGTTGGGCATCAACTCTTGCATGCTTTGCAGTAAGTCACGCGTTGTCATGCAGTTGAATCTGTCACAGCAGCAGAAACACGGAGCAAGCATGTCATGTCACCAGCCTAACTGAACATCCATGTAACTTCGGATCTGTGTAACTCAGGCCCGCGTAAGTCGAGTACTTGCTATATTTCTCTGCCACTGGTAATTAGAATCGGCATGGTTGGTATTCAAATATTTAATCCATTAATCGATCGAATCTTTTAACCATGGATTCAATCGAATCTCTAATCCATGGATTTGATAGGATTCGACCGAATCTTCGAATCCCTGCCCCAGCCCTAGTATTTATTTCACACCATGAGTTTGCAAACATTTTTCACCAAATGGGACGTCTTTCATTACACATCTTTACGTACATATCAAAATAAAACTTTAAGCATTTCATGTTTTTTTTCGCAAAATATTTTACGATACGTTTAAAAAATGCAAAATTTCGAGCAAATATTGCACTAACAGCCAAATACCACTAAATTTTGTGAATAATTAGATATAATTCTGAAATTTCGGTGAATTTCACTAATGTTAAAATGGCAAATTTTAACTTATTAGGGCTTTAAATATCAAAATAACAACTTTTGCTCTTAAAAATAAATTCGCAAAAAAACCCATTCACGAAATTTCAGGGTCCCTACCTATCAGTAAGCTGCCTCAAACACAAGAATTTCATTTTTGTTACAGAATGTCCAGAGGAGAAATGCAACGAAACTACTTCTAAGTAAAGAGGATAATAAACCTACCATTCAAGGATGGCTGACTAAAGTGAAGAATGGTCATGCGAAGAAATGTTGGTGTGTTTTAATTGGGAAGATGTTCCTTTATTTTAAAACACCAAGTGACATGGTGAGTGGAATTATTGTGGATTAGCTTTAAGTACATATATACATTTTTTTTTAAATCATTTTCCATGACACTTAGGGGATCTCTATGGAGAACAGATGTGCAATATATCTTCCTTTAGCTAGAGTAACAGCTTCATTTCTTGGTCTGAAGAGTCCATTTGCATGCTATTATTCAGTGCTGTTGTTACTGCCAGATGCTGCCTCACTAGCTGTCCTTAAGGCTCCTCTATACCTCTGAGCCTTCAGTTTTTCTTCAGTTCAGCCAAAAGTTTTCTTTGTGAAATTCAATGATTCCCTGGAAAGGTGGCAGTATAAAAAAATGGAAAGGGAAGGTCCTCTTCCCCTCTTCTAGTGGGCCAGGCATCTCTTGGGTTCCCTCCTAAGTGGTTTTTTTGAACAGTGACCACAATAGGAGATATCTCTCCCTTGGTTACTCAAGATTCTAAAAAAAACAACCAGTCTTATCTCAAAACCTCCCAGCCTTCTTATGAGCATAGGTTCTTCTTTCATCTGCCTAAGAATGGCTCATTCGACCTTAGATTTGCAGTTATGATAATATTTGTCTAACGGTTTCACTGCATTTCATCGAGGTCAATCGCAAGCAGCAAGTAGGTTTTTGGCATTGAAGCAATAAGGTAGTAAAAGTCAAATACAAAATTATGAGGGGAACAAGTATATTGAAATGCATAACTCAATGTGCATTTTTTCTTTGTAAGTCACTGGTGTTGGGGAATATGCAACCAAAATCAAAGCCTCTGATGGGTCTATACAATTTTTTGTGGAATTTAAAGTCCTCATTAGAGGAAAACCAAAACTAGATTGTAAATGATATCAATTCAATCTTGAGTTAATATTACTTAAAAATTAATTCACTCTTCCAATTTCATAACATCCCCTTTGAGAACAATATCATTCATATTGTAGAAAAATCCAAGATGTAGAATGAGGAATATATTCTTGGTGAATTATTGATGGGTGCTGGGAAATAGATGAGAAGTCACATGTTTTGCTACAACATCATAGATGGTTTATCTCTGGTGTCTGAAGAACTGAATTATTTCAATCACTGTGCACCAGTGTGTGTGAGGCTTTGATGATCACATCTCATCGATTAAACTCCACCCATAGTTTCAGCAATGTGGCCAATTATAATGTCATGACTGTTTACCAGAAGTATCAGGCTTTCACATATCCAAAAATTAGCTCTTGTTAAGGTACAGTGGAACAACAAAGAATTGGTTCTTTTCTCTGATAGGATGAAATGTGTTGAGTAATAACCATGCACATAATTTAATATTCTACTCCTTAATTTGCGTATTGTAAAGGAATACTTGTTTTATTTTGGTGCTTAACCCTCTTAGTGACACGGATGTATCGGCTTTTGCTCCATGGGCGAAAAGTGTGCCATGAGCTGATATATTGGCTCGAGGAGCAAACTAATGTTTAAAACTATTTTTTGTTGCAATAATTATATGTATACTTCATGCAATGTATCAGAAAACTATAAACAACAATCTATTTTTCATTTAATAAAAAACATTACATTCATATCTAAAAAGTAACTTCTTATTGTTTATATTTTTCATAAGGAGTTACAAAACTCTCAAATTAATTTTGGCACTTGTGAACACCACCAAAATTTGGTGGCGCTAAGAGGGTTAAACTTGAAAAGTAGGAACTGTAATACTTAAGAAGGAAAAGGACTGAGACTTTCATCTATTCAACATTAAAACTGAAGTAATTTTACCAACATTTTTAGCTTTGAAGGGAAGAATTATTAAGTGCTAGTATCCATAGTCTTAAAGAAAGGTGTTATGCATCTTTTGCTCATGTGGACTATTGATCTCCTTGATATATAGAATGTGAGAAGTGGTTGTCTCCATTTTTTGCCCCTACACAAACTGAGGGAGACATTTGAATGACAAATCACTTCACTTTCTAATTGCATATGATGGCTCAGAATCCTCTGGGACAAATCAACATGAGAGATGCACGTGTCGAAGAGGTAGATCATGTGTCCGACTCGGATAGTGAAGACCGTGAAGGTGATAGTGGCCAACATTCTGAACTCACCATTGGCATTTTCCCATCTCACCAAGGCCCCACTTATCTTCTTATGCCTGGAAAACAGGAAAAGGTAATATTTTGAGTGAATTTATGACTGTCAAATGTACATGTAATCTTACTTAAGTGATGAAGCCAATCATACTGTATTGGTAGTTTATGTGGAGATGGATCCCGTATGCTATTGATGAAATCTTGGGCTATTCTTTTGTTTCATGCATGTTCTATTTTCCTTCCATCTACAGGATTCTTGGATGTATCATCTAACAGTTGTTTCTGGGGGTGGTGCTAGTGCAGGAACTCAGTATGAACAGCTTGTTCAGAAATTAATGGAAACAGATGGTGATCCAAGTAAGTAGACTACATGTTTAAGCCACATAAGCAGCCTATGGATTCTTGCATAGATAAAATGAGTATAAAAATTACTTTTGAACTAAGTATATTAGGTTACCTGTAGAAGTAAAAGAAGTCCTGAATTCACTGTTATGCTCTTTTTCATTTCTCAATCATTCATGGTTTCTTTTTTCCAAACTATGCTTCTCCAAATCAGTTTGACAGTTAAATTTATAAAATCTAGGAGAAAAGCTTTTACATAATTTACCGTGCATTGATATAGCTTAAAGTAAGCAAATGAGAGTGCAATTTCTGCTTGAATTAAAAAAAAGTATCACTAAAATGTATAGTGTAATCTCACAAAAAATGTGAAACCTTTTGGGAAAGGCAATTTTACCTTCTTATCATCTCATTAAAATTACTTACCTCACGTAAAACCTTATAAATTCTAGATTGACAACATGGAGATGTATACATGGGTCATTCAATTTAAGCATTTAATTGTATAGAATTCACCAATTGTGGTTTTATAAAGTGAACCTGACGTTTTTATTGATGTTAGGGTTTCTTCTTAGTTACTTTCAAATATTGGTTTGTGGCTACTAACATTATGTAACAATGTAATTGACTGGTAATTTCATCAAAAAGAAGTGTCAATTTTTGATCCTCCTGGTAGTATGAAATTTACTACCTACGTGGTGTTTTATATTCTTTCCGTTTGTTTTATTTTAGATTGTGTCCTTTGGCGGCATCCTCATCTCTTGCACAGCAAAGAAAGCATTGTTGCTCCCCTGACCACATTATCCTCAGATGCGTTACAAGCTGAAGCTGTCAAATTATTCAAGGTATGTGCCTGAAGAATTGTCATTTTAAGACAGGACCAACTCCAAAAAAATCCATTTGATACTTCACTAAATCTGTGGCATAAGGATTCAAACTTTATTTCCTCAATTTAACCATCCTTATATAAAGCTTCATTCTGCAAGAAAATTTTTCATCTGGCAAATATGTCAGAATATAATTTGGGCATGAGTTTATGTTGGTTTCTTAGAATTTGTCTGTCATTATTTTACCTTCGCCATGGCCAACTTAAATTTAATGGAAATTCTTATTCATATCTTCCACAGTCTTGCCAACTATTCATCTCTGTGCATTTAGACTCAGCTGGAATTGACTACCATGTAGTCCTGGCACAGAATGCCTTGCAACAGTGCCTGGATGTGCCAGAGTTGCAAGCTGAATTTGTGTGTGCTTTGGTCAAGCAGACATCTAGGCACACGCATCACAAGATTGGGGTCCAGGTAAACAGGACGCTCAACAAATTTAAGCCTTCTCGCGTAAGTGTGTGCTTTTGGCTGCCATTATGGTTTTTGTTTATACGCATTAATTTTTACATTTTTTTCTTTACCCATCACTTTTGTACAAACATCCTTGCAAAACTTTTCATCCCCATTGACCCAACTCTGTAAAATCCAGCATGAATTGTGAATTCTCATAGATTGCATAGTGAGGCTAAAATGCACAGTTGAGTGATTTTCTATATTTCACTTGAAGAAAGATGACGAGTTCTTGACATGCTGAGCTTATGATAGTGTAGTAGATTGACACTTGTGTTATTTTTCTTTAGAGTTTACATAGGAAATTACTAGATTGTGTATTTTGTTCTCGCCTTCAATGCATTAATCCCATTGCAGATTTTCCTACCTGTAAAAATAACTCTGCAGTATGGCAATTAACTCAAAAGTACAATTTAGGGCTAAAACACAATGCATATTTCAGTAACAATGAAATCAAATTAACGAAGATGTTTTTCTATTAATGTGGTGTATTGGTTTTTATTCCATGCTGTTAGCAATATAATGGCACCTGCATTAAAGGAATACTGAGATAATTGACCAGGTTTCTGTCCCACATTTGTATTTTCACTTCTGCCAATTTGGGCCTAAATCAAATTACCTTTCACCAAACCATTGTCCTGCTGCCTTAATGTGTTCTCCTAGAACTATGAAGGCAAATTAAATACTGTATACATTAAAGATTGCTTAGGAATATAAGAAGCAATCCAGATGGGGAATTGCAATTGTTCCAGCTGCATTCCTGGAAAACTAAAATAATGCTAAAAAATTAGTGCATCATAATTTCATTTTACATAATTCCCATCAATGCAGTCTAGTACCCAATTGTAAATAGATGTCATTGCAATTCATTTTATTGCATTATAGTCTAATGTTTGGATCCTGACGTTGAGGTATCCCTTTCCTTCATTCTAATTTGTGAGTTTCCTTCAGTTGCCATTATTAAGATGACATCTGACAATCTGGTATCTCTGAAGCTCAGTGTATATCTTGATTTTATTCTTTCCTAGAAGTGGCTACTCTTCATCTTTTCAAAAATATTCACAGCAAAATTTAGAAAAAGTACTTACATTCTCCCATTATTAGCTTTGTCCTTTCATTTTAACTTGCAAGGAAGTTTCAAAGGAGTAGAGTTCAATGATTGAATTGATTAATGAATCTGTAAGTACCCTATTTTATTTTTTATGGCTCCTGCTGAGCTCTTATTTTGATCATGCAGATGGCTGGGCTATTGTCATTGCTTGCTAAGTGTTCAATGGATAATTTTTGCAGTAATCAGATGTATATGAAACTGTTTGTTATGTGTTATAGTGTTTTTATTATTGTAGATGCAGAGAGATTATCCCAACAGTAGAGCATGATGCAATGCTTCAAAGTAATGCTGTACTTCACCCCTCAAAATTTTCTCTTTCAATATCGACTTTTATTTTCTTGTATTTGCATGGTAAAGTCATTCATCCCTACAATGAAATGTACTACCTATACCTTCGTTTGGTAAACAGTTGTGGAATTTTTTTTTAAGTTGTGGAAATTTTTTTTTACTAAGTCAAACAATGTTATTATGAACATGAGACTTACTTTATTTTATGGTAAAAGCCTTGCTAAAATAAGTGATGAAATTTTCTAATAACTGCTTATGGAATAAGGCTTTTGTTTTGCTTGGTTGGAGTAAAAATGTTCAGGTGTTTTATCAAATGTGTTACAATAATATTAAGTGTATATATTTTCATTGTTTATTTCAGGTAATAATCTCAAACTCACGAGTTTTGCTTTAACAGTTATAAAAAATCTAATAATTCTATGATTATATTGCATTAAACCAATTAATTAGCATTTACTAATTTATCACCCAATAGACATATTAATGCTCCAATTTATTTGAGCTTCTCTTTTTCTATGGCTAGTATTGAGTTGGTTTTTTAGCTCCTGAAATATCTCAGGGAAACCTTTCAGGTTTCATTCTTCCAACATGTGGAGGATGTACAAAGAAAACTTATTATATTTTGACTGAGAGCACCAATATCCCATGCTACTGCAAAATTATTACACTCTTGTTTTATAGAATAATTCTAGTTCTTAGTATAATGCATGTCCAAAAAACTAATTGTAATATGATGGTGAAAAAACTCTTATTGAATACAGCTAAGTTTTATTCAGAATTTGTTTGAATGATGCCTATTTTTATAATAAAATATTTACAATATCACCCAAGAATAAGGGTTGAGAGGGTCTCTTTTGCAAAGCTTCCCGTTAAAGGACGTGTCCATATTATCATAAGTGTCATGAAAAATATAATGAGGACAGGTTGCTGTTTTGCAGATCAAATTGTGTTGATAATGGGGAGTATGAGAACCAAGTTCATTGAGGACAAACATGAATGAACATATCTTCTTCACCATTAAATCTATATCTTTATCTATCATTCAAATTAAGTTCCTTATAGAGGCCCATGGTTATTTTAATTGACTTTTTTAATTTCATTATCAATATGTACAAAAAGTAACACCAGGGAAAAAATAATCTCTGGGGGTTTCATCACCCTAGTAAAGTCCCTAAAACTTTAAATTCACTTGGTAGTGTGAGAAATGACAATGGAAACTAATTAGCCATATACTAATTTAAAGATATTCTTTGTCCCATTTTTTATATCTGTTTTAGCCTAAATCTAAATTTATAAATGCTAGGAACTATAAAATTAATATTAAATGTTGCTGTGATAAAATGATTTTTTCTATTATAGTGGTATTATTGGCTGCCTTATGGGTGGATAATATCCTTATAATATGATACCCTATTTTGAATTTTTGCATTAAATGAAATGCAGGAAAACTATTCAATTTTTAACACCGATTTCTTTCATGCAGTACCCATCATCAGCATTTGTATTTTCAATATTGATATATGCAATCAAGTATGCATTTAATTATTTCCATTTCATCCTGATTAGTATTACTTAATATAATGCTGTATTTATCGACAAGATTTATGAAACAAATTATTGTTTCATACTGTTTGGGTTTTTATATTTTAATTACCCAATATGTTTATCCTTGTTTCAGTAAAACTTACTTAAATGTGTACTTAATTTTTTATTAAGTATGCTGTCCTTCATTTAATATTTTTTGTATCCCTGTTTGAGGATTTTGGTGTTTCTATCTTACAAAATATGGAAAAAACATTTTTCAGTCTGTTCATTAGAGATGTTGTAGCATTTTTTTGTTTGCACCTTTCCATTAGTAGAATCAGTGATTTCTCACCGTGTAGTTGTAACTCAAGTATTTTAAACAACAGGTTTGTAACACCTGCTTATTAATCTCAGAGCACTTAAATAATATTGTGGATTTGAATTAAACATTTTAATAATATGGCTTTAAATGCTGTTTATCTTTTGATATGTCAATATCTATTGATATGTCATTCTTTGTTAATTCTAGAATTTGCAATTGCTTTATAAGCTTATTACCTATTGGAGCACTACTTTTAGAAAAGAACTTTATTTGTTCGACACATACCTGGTGTTCCAAAACATGCACTTACAAGATGCCATGGCCTTGTAGTGAGACTAATTTCCATTATTATGGTGGAAAGAATGCATTTAAAACTTGACAGTTCCATCAATTAATGTGCGTGAAGACTGTCTCATTTAATTTTCTATCATGTCATATTGAATATAATTGCATTACTTCACAAATAATAGTATCGGATGCTTTGCCTTTCATTTATATTCAAGATAAATTTAATTTCAATTGGAGCCCTACTACTTCCTGCTTGGGAATTTAATTAATTCTGAAATTTAATTTCCCACGAATTATTCTGGCCACTGTAATGCAAAAACAAAGAACAGTTCTTTGTCAGCTTTGCCTAGTTATTATCCTGATGGCAATCTAGTGGATGTAAGTGCATTCTATGAGACACCTTGAGCATTTGAATGTAATGTGACTTCTGTTTACCAATAAAATGCATATTGAATGACAATTGTTTTGTGAAATGTGTTTCATCTTTATATTTTGGAATGGAATGTTTGTGTGTGACAAGAATAGAGATTATTAAATCTTTGCCCCTTTTAAAAATCCACTCATTAGAATTGAGTTAAATGCTTTCATTGAGTCCATCTCATCTTTTTGAGATTAAAAGAAAATGTGTGTGTATGGTGTATAGCTGCTTTACTTTGATATAGATTGAGCACTAATTCATGCATGCTTTATTAGCTGTCCATAGTGAACAGTTGTAACTGCCCCTTAGAAATTTGTTAAATAATTTACACATTTATGCATTTTTCACCATAATGATAGAATTGTCAAATTTCTATAATAAAATACATTCTTTTACTTGTTTAGCTTAGTTACAAAGGAGTAATTTTCTTCTATAAATGTGTGTTTATCATCACCTAGGCTTTTCCTGGTGAGAGAAAAATTTAATTAATATGTTTGAAAAGATTTTTAATCATCCATGAAATTTCCTAGAACTTTGATCTTTTCTTACATTTAAAGTTGTATTTAAATTTCTAGACACCTACACACACATTGTTTTTCATTTATATAGAAATATTGAAATAGAAAGTGTAGCTTTGATGCACAAAGTTTATTGTTTCCTCTCCCCTCCCACTGCCAGCTCATTCCCATAGCTGAAGTTTACCTTTTTCTAAATTTAAAAATTGTACAAGGCTTTAGTGCTGAACCGTGAGCTTTTGGGCAAAAATTAGTCAGTTTTGTAGTTGAAAGGAAAGTCCCATGGGAGGCAGCAGCGTGCAACAAGAACACTCACATTCCATTCCAGCAACTGCTGCTTTGTGCGACTCAGTCGCTGTTCATGTGCGACTCGGCCAACGCTCAGAAGGGTTCTCCAACTTCGCAGCAATCAGCAGCTGCTCTGCCTCTTGATTGTAAGACCAATCCTCCAAGCTTCGTGTTTGTCCAAGGCTGGCAGCTGTTAGCACTTGCTGTGTCCCTGTTTGTGCCAAGAAACAATCGTCTGCTGTGGTACTTGAAGTTACATCTTCACAGGAATGCAGACTCAAAGTTAGTTCGATTTTTTTCATGTTTTTACTGTTGAAAATTTATCAAATATTTATTTATTTTAGCAGGAAATTTTGTCAGGTATGTAGTAGTATTCAAATTTTCTGCCATTATGTAGTTCATGTCTGCTGGAAGGAAAATTGGCATTCCAAACACCTTGATTCTTTTGATATAACTTAAACCCACAGCCTTACACACTCAATATATGGCCTCTGTACAACTATCAGCCAAAGGTCAGGTCTGCTAACACTATTTTATCAATTTAAAAAATGGCCCTACTGGAAGTTAATAGATGACTGTCATACTTGTAAAAATTACCTTCAGATCAGTTCCACTGGAAGACCTCTTTAACTCTCAGACTTCAATTTCCAGCTGAAATTTTAACCACAGAATAATATAGGAAAAAATCCTTTTTAAATTCTATCGAGAGGAGTGTGTTAAGTGACACTTTGAAAGAAAATTTTCTTATTCTTCATAATAAATAAATATTGAAATCTAGCTAAAATTCAGCCTATGTCAGTTTTATTCCTTATGCAGTCCAAATTGATTTAAAATAAAATTAACTCTTAGAGTTAAATCACACTAAAAATGTATTTTGGGAAGATATTGTCTATCTTTAATTATTCTCATATTTTTGTATGGAGGGAAATTATGTGAATACCAAAAGTTCTCGTTTCATTTCCTTGCCATAGTATCAGAAACAGAATCTTCACATTCCGTATGTATTGGCTTTAGTAATATTTGTGGAGTATATGTTGATTTCATGATTGACATTGATTGTGTGAATACAGATATTTAATATCATGTAAATTTCTATTATCTTAATTTATAGCTACCAAAATTATTACAATAAGTAGGTACTTCTTGTCTGTTGGGTTCATAATTACCTTTTTTAATTATGATAGTTCTTTTGAGCCTGATAATATACATTAATGACATTCCAACCATTCATTCTTGGAAAATTGTTTAAATGCACTGTGTACTTAGAGAAAAGAGCCATGACTTATTGAAATGAAATATTTCTCTCAAAATAAATCTTCAAGCCATTTTTGTGTTTAGTGTATGTTGTTGTAATCAGTATGGCAATTGTAAGGGAAGTGAAATATGTTTTTATTAGTCCATTACTTTGCTCATCAGACAAATCTTCTGCAATGTGTCTAGTTTTCCTCTGTTTTGGATTAATCTCATATTTGTTCTTTAGAAGTGAATGTGGAAAGTATGCCGCCTACTGCCAACGTGCCTTAGAGAGAACTTTGCAGAATGGTGGTCGCCAAGCTAAGCCGTCCAGAATGGAAGTTCTTTCAATTCTGCTCAAAAATCCGTACCACCATTCCTTGCCTCATGCTATACCAGTTCATTTGCTGAATGGAACCTATCAGGTTTGTTTTATTTCCTCTTCGTTCTCTGAAATTGATAAATGAAAACATTATTATTGATTAACGAGTTTCATAAAGAACAATACCCTAGTATTGGCATTGCACAAAATGTTGCAGTTAAGAGGATTTAATGGGATGAGAATAGACAGGTACCCATTGGAAATAGTAAGAGAAAAGGAAATAAGAATTCATGTTCATTTCTCTGGTAGAAATGTATCATTTTTATAAAATTGTCCTGTTTGAAACAGTTGCATTGTACCAGGGGAAAGACAGAAGTATCATTGACTTAAATTATCTTGGCATTAATTTTGTGATGCAGTCAAACTCTTTTGAACGAATCTCCATACAAGACAAGCCCTCTGTACAATGAAGAAAATTTCAGGTCCCGATTTCTCTCCCCTATATTACTTCTGAATGAACCTCTTCTCAACAGAAATTTCTGTAGAACGAAACGATTTTTGGTCTTAATAATGACTTTCAACCTCTCTACTACAAAATTTAATATCTATCCATTTCATACATAGGTACACACACGACTTGCAATCACATGGAAGCGAAGACGGGTGAAAGAGATGACCTGATCGACTATCGGAAGTGGTCAATTAGATCGATTAATCACAATCTGTTCATCTATATTCATTGTTGAAAGCTATGAGGTAAAAAAAGGAGTCCACCATAATCTCATCCACTTTGCAAATTAATTTTGATATTGACATTACCTTCAGATTACTTATTTGCGTTATGTTGTTCCTTCATTGACGCTTCAGTTTTCTGTGAATGCGCGGCAAATATTTAAGTGATTACAACCACTAGGACAAGCCTGTGAGTCTTGAAGTAACTGTCAACGTAACAATACTTCATAGTAATACATGCAGATACAAATACACAGAAGACACACACTGTATAAAATATGAGATCAACGCCAAAATTCAAATGCAAATTCTCCATGTTAGGCTTTAACAAATTACAAAACTGCCAATAATTTATCGATAATTTAAGCTTCATATAGCACATTTGTCTTTTTTAATTTCATGGCATACGCTGTACCCACAGGATCAAATGCAACTTTTAACCAGCAACTGTTACATTTCATCGGAACCATAGTAAGAAATCACAAGTCATTGCCATAAGGGTAGAACAACTATAGATACCTAAATTGAGTTTGCTGTGTCCTTGAGATAAGATTTTCGATTTTATTAAATGTAAGGAGAAGCATTTGAGGAACGTAATATTAATTAGACTCGAGTCATACTCAACTCAAGCGTGTACGTCCATCTATTCTGCTAATTAATGATACATTTTCATTTTCTAAACCAATGCGATCCTCAAATTCTCTAATATTTCTCAATATATTTCTCAAGCCACTGACAATCGATTACCAATGATCACAGTGTCACAGATCAAAGTTCAGGGGGGTGTCTCAAATGAAGTTAGCTGTGGAACTTCGTGTTTTAATGTAATTCCGAAAAACCTTCAAAGGGAAAAAATTTCAGGTACTATAATTAAAGAGTTTCAAAGGTTTACAATGACTTTATTTTAATTTTGGTTATCTAAACCATACAATTTCTATGTGCATGAACTTCACAGAATGGCATGAAAGAGAAAGCAATTCACTCTGGAGCAAAAATTAGCCATTTCTAAAGATGTTGACGGTGGGATGAAGAAAGTAGATGTCGCCAAGAAGTATGAAATATCCCCATCAATGTTACCAACAATTTTGAAGAACAGGAAAGTTATTGAGCGAAGCATGATGTACAATGCTATAAATTCATCAAGAAAAAGACTACGACTGGCAGCATACGAGAAGGTTGATGAAGCTACATTTAAATGGTTCTTAGAAATACGGAGTCACAACATTCCCATCACAGGCCCGCTCCTTTGCCAGAATGCTAAACAATTTTCCATTATTTTTGGTGAAGAAGGGTTTACTGCGTCGCAAGGTTGGTTAAAAAAGTTTCATGCCTGTCACAACATATCATCCAAGGCAATAACAGGAGAAGAGTTATCCGTGCCAGCTGATGCTGTTGCTAAGTGGCAAGGTGTAAAATTGAATGAAATAATTAAAAGTTACTCGCCCAAAAATATATTTAACGCTGACGAAACTGCTTTACTGTATCGGCTGCTACCAGAAAGGACAATGGCCATGAAAGCGGATACCTGCAAAGGGAGGAAAAAGACAAAAGACACGCCACTCTGCTTTTAAATTGCAATGCGTCTGGAGCAGAGGAAATAAGAACTATGGTTATAGGAAGGGCAAGAAAGCAAGAAGCCCTCATTGCTTTAAAAACATGAGGAATGTATCGGCAGATTATAGGTTGAATAAAAATGCCTGGATGACTACTGATCTTTTTCAATGGTGGGTTGCAGATATTGATGCCAAAATGCGAGTACAGAATAGGAAGATAGTCCTTTTATTAGACAATTGCTCCGCTCACAACTCCTGTGACAGTAGTAGATTAACTAATTAAAAATTGTTTTTTTTCCCCTCCAAACTGCACTTCCCGCTTGCAACCCTTGGACATGGGCATTATCCATTCTTTTAAGTCCAACTATAGATCAAGAATGTTACAGCGAATTGTGATTAATATTGAGAGAAAGATGGAGGAACCTTATTTTATAAATTTAAAACAGGGTTTTGAGATGGCAGCTGGTGGAGTGTTACTCCAGAGACAATGAAAAACTGCTGGAGGAAGGCAGGCTTTAGCTTCCCTGAGGATGAAAATCCTGAGCCAGAAATTGCAAATGAAGATGGTGGCATTGGTGAAGCATGGGAACAATACATTGAAAAAGCTGGTGTACAGACTGATGTTACAATAAATGATTTTGTGTCTTCAGATGAGGATATTTCGGTGTTCCCTAAAATGACCTGTGAGGATATTCTGCAGGAAGTTACAGCCCAGACAGCACAGATTTGGTTTTATTGCTGTATTAAAATTGTATTACAATCATATAACAAAAGAGGGCTATTTGTATTACAGCTGTAATACAGTGTTCAATGTCCTCTAATACCACTGTATTACAGTTGTATTACAGAGGAAAAATAGAAGGGATTTACAAATTGTATTATGATTGTAACTTAGATCTTACAATAATTTTACAAATTGTATAATGGTTGTATAATTAGTAAAAAAATACAATCGTTTTACAACTTGTATTATTGTTGTAATATAATCTCAATTACAATTGTTTTACAAAAACAATATTTCGCATTGCCCCTGTAATTTAGCAGGAAATACAGGACTTTCAAGTAAAAATACAAGTATTTGCTCTGTTGCAATAAATTTTTTTTATTCAAAAGAGTACCTTGGTCAAACATAGTTCTTGTTACCTACAACAAAATGGGTATATCCTCAATGCCTCTTGTTCTTGTGAACCTCCACCAAATAAATAACATACATGGCAACCATATCCAAAACTATCGATTTAAAAAATATCTACGAAATTCTCAACTAAATAATCAAGTTCATTAACAAGCTCGCTGGAAAATGTACAAGTTTTACAATGTGCATAAAGATAAATATAGATAAATATATAAAGATAAATGTTTATGTACAAATGAACATTTATCTTTATAACTCAGGCATTTTTTTAAAGATACGTGACTTCAGTTATCCCGTGGAGGAGTGAAGGTGTAAAAAGTAAGCAATATGTGGAACACTCATGCACATTTACCGGGTCTGCAGTTAAAGGGTGCACAATTTGTAGGCCTGGTCACACATTGCATAAACTGTGCAAGTTCCTGTACTAAAGCATGCCTCTTCTGTCCCATCAAAATATCATCGTGAAACCATACGTAACAACTAGGGATGGGTCGGTTCGGTTCCACCGGTTCTTGAGCTTAGAACTGGAACCGAGGCCAAAAATAATCGGTACCGAAATAATTGGCGCAAAAACCAGTTTGAAACCTACTCACACTCCAAAAGTGGAGGCTTCACATTAAAACCTGGTGAAATAGTGTACTTAGATGCTTCAAAGTCACGAATTATTCTAATTCAGTCTCTGAAAATGATTATTGATTACCTTATCTTACCATTGAGCAATGCAAAGTAAGTGGTAAATTAAGAACCGGAACCGAGAACCGAAGTTAAGAACCGAACCGGAACCGAAAAAAAGTGGAACTGACCCATCCCTAGTAACAACTATTATGAATGAATGAGTGCTCGTCAATGCAATAGAACCAGTTATAATTTCATCCATCCACACAAACATGGAATCACACAGGTTCATACATCATGTAACCAGGCCCATGACTGAATTAATTACTAGTAGTATTTACTAACAATGCTCCACAAATCAAGGAAATTAAAATTATTACACAAAGAGGCATTAAGGAAACATACAAGACTCAACAAAAATACAATACTCTCACCAAGATCTAAATCGTAACAGTTATGCTCAAAAGCATTTACACTTGCCATTACCTCTCACAAACATTATAACTCGTTTGGGACTTATGTATGCACACAATTAAAAGCTTACTAATGTTGCTAACTGTGGGTCGGCGGATTCATTATAAACAAATATAAATTGGCGATACTAGTGGTGTCCTGCGCTAAAGAAACACAGCAAGCCTTTGCAAGCGCGCGAACAATACTTTTGTATTATTTTCTGTATTACAAATGTAATACATTGGCTTTACAAATTGTGTATTCCTGGTATTTTTACGTCGTGTTACAATCATATTACCATTGGCCACATATGCACTTTCGCATGTGCGCACACAAGACGTTTGTTTTATTTTCCGTGTTACAATTGTAATACTTTGGTTTTACAAATTTGTATATTCCTTGTATTTTTGATGCTGCAATACAATAGTATCACGATTGCTATGTATGAAATGACCTGTAATACTATTGTATTACAAAAGTTTTTACGAAAACTATACAATTTGTAACTGTACAATGGAATTACAATTTGTAACTGTACAATGGAATTACAATTTGTAACTGTACAATGGAATTACAATTTGTATGCCAGTGGCTGTGCTCTCTGGGAGAACACAATTCAGATGAAAGTGATGATGATGAGGGAAGTTCTGAGGTAGAAATGATGACTCTCATCGGGGCCATTTCATCCATCGAAGCACTGCAATTTTTTTTCAGAGAGAGATGTACCAGGAGAGAACCTAGCTTCTCTAGACCAATTGAGGTCACTTTGTGTAAGATGGTCCTTGAGTGGAAAGTCAACTCTCCAGAAAAAGATATTAGATTTTTTTCAATAAATGATATTATTTGCTTTCAGAGTCCATAATCGTATGAATTCAGTTTTTTCCAGGTGTATAGAATGCCCTGTTTATTATATATAAACACGTGGGAAGGCTCAAAGCTCAGTTGCTCTTCCCCTTATTTTGAATACTTTGTTTTATATTCCACCAAAGGTTTGGTAATATTCTCCAGAATAATCTGATTTATTCCTCTACATAGCAAATGGGACTGAGTTATGTAGGGGTCAGTTACCTGTTATATTCTACAAAAAGATTTATTTCTTTGTATTTTATGCAGGCATTGCAATTCCAAGGGTTTATGGGGAAGTCATTATGTTTTATTATTTCACATCAAAGTAATGGAAACAGCATACATAATTTGTTACACTAAATAAAAGTGTGAGAAAATAAAAGTTTCCTTCCAATGGATACAATCGCATCATTTTGAGTCTTTTTTTATGTGCCTCATTTAATACTGAATTGAAATACATATTCTTTTATTATAACCTGGTAAAATAACATAATTTTCTTTACTGCTCTTAAGTAGAGCACACTGATAACGTAGGTAGGTTCCTAAGGAGCCATCGTGCAATTGACCATTCATAAGGTTAATTTCATGCAGTACAATTGGTCCACCTCTGTACAACATAGTTCTCTGCACAGCAAAGTTTTTTCCTGGTCCCATGTAGTTTGTTTTATAGAGGTTAGACTGTATTCCATTTTTAAATAAGATAAGTTGGTGAATAAAAAATTTACCTTCATTACGAAGTTTATAGGAACTTGAAAATAATTTGTTGTTTCAATTATGGGTGATAAAAGAAGAAAAAACTTAAATTATAATGTGTGATAGTTATAACTATCACACTTTTCATTTAGCTTATTGATTTTTATTATGCATAAACCCAGGCATAATTTTCCAAGAATATGAATGTATTGGTCCAGATATATCCCAACTTATGCAAGGTTTATGGCAATGGAGTATCTGATTTTTCTGGTGGATAAACTATGGATAATGAAAGCTAAGAATGTTAATGGCAATAATTTCTGTGTATAGCTATTCCAGTACCTGATTTTTATTTTACCACTTAGCTGCTGAATTCATTCTACATCTGGAAAATTTCAGTCCAGACCGTCATCCAGCAATAAAAATAACTCTATTCCTAATTTCAGGTTGTTAGTTTTGATGGTTCTACAACAATAGAAGAGTTTCTGACCACATTAAATCAAGAAATTGGATGCAGGGATGTTTCTCATTCAGGATTCACCCTTTTCAGTGATGACCCAATTGAGAAAGATTTAGAGCACTTTATTGACCCTCAAGCTAAGGTAAGGTCTTATTTTTATATGATTGTGTTAGTTATACCCCATTTGATTGAGTGTAGAATGTGGTGTAAGCACATTTCCTTTATGTTCAATCAAAATATTTTGAAACTAGTAAATGGGCACTTGCAGTTTGCAAGCAATGACAATTATTATTATGGATTGCTACCATGAGCAGTGTCATGAGTTACATTATTTGAATTCTGTATTTTTTTATTTTCAGCTCTGTGATGTGATATCTAAATGGGAGACAGCTCTACGAGAAAAGGGATCTGGAAAGTTTGAAAATACACGTGTGATTCAACTGACATTCAAAAATAGATTGTATTGGAGGAATGGGGCCAAGATGGAAACAGATAAAGAAAAACTTCTTCTTAGTTACCAAGTGAATCAGCAAGTTGTGCAGGGACGCTTTCCTTTAAATAGAGAGTTGGCTATGGAATTGACATCTCTCATGGCTCAGGTAAGAGTTGCTACCATTTTAAAAGTGAATGATAAGAGGTCATATAATTAGGAAGGAGTGAGATGATCACACTTGTATGGAAATTCAGTTAACTACTTAGCTCAGGTCAATGTTGATGGAAGATTGGGTTGATGCGGTGGCTAGAGAACTACCCTTCCATCCCAAAGACCATAGTTTAAATCCTGGCAGTGGTGGAAATTTTTCTTGGGTATACTGGTACCCATTTTGGAGCTTTGTGGAGAGCACTATAACATTCATCCACCTGATGGGACATTAAACTGTGCCTTGAAAAGGTTGAGGTAAAGAGACTCATATGTCTCTATTGTTATGAGAAGGCTAATGCTAATGCTGGGTTTCTCTCCCCATTAATCCATTCCCTGGAAAATCTTGTCTCCACCTGTTGACCAACCTATCTTAACTGGTGTGGATGATCTTAGCTTTTGGTTGCTTCCCCCAAATAACTATGTAGATACTCAAAGTTTCCATTGTGAAAAATAATGATCTTTAGTAAAAATTCAGGGGTGTAATCAACTTAATAAGTGAGATAAGCTTTGATTTTCAGTGAAATATTTGGCACTTACTTTCCAGTAAATTAACTATTCGGTTTACCTTTGCATTTAAAAAGGTTGCTTCCTAAAAACTTTCAGCCTTTTGATTTTTTGCTCTGGAAAGCCCTTCCAAATCGGCCTTAATCAAAAATTCGTCATTTTTTTCCTAATAACCTAAATTTGCTTGAATTGTTAGCAATTTTACAGCATTAACAGACATCCCAGGTTACAATGCTACCAAAATTATTATTTACAATTTATTTTATGATTTAAACTCACAGAAAGGAAGTTCTGAAAGAAAATTTTACATGTTAGGTGTAGTGAGTCCTACCTCCACTCATGATGGTTCCAGATAGCACCCAGTCATGGGGGGAACCTTACTTTATGTAGGGAATATGTAGGGAACCTTACTTTCTAAGAGTGTGGCTATGTATTCATTGTCCTTAACGCTTGCTGATTTAAGAGCATAATGATTATAAACTGTGATTTGGAAGGTTAATTACACAAAGATGAGAGAAAAGTAGAACCTTCCATAATTTTTTTAAACTTTTCCCAGAAAATGATGCACCAGGATTGCTTTCTTATTTTGATACCTATTCATCACATAGTTTTTCAATGAAAAAAGTGGTATTCATTACTTAATGTATCGATGATTGACTCATAGCCCCTTGCTGTAGTTCTAAGGTTTTTAAATCCATGTGTAATTTTTTTAAATGCTAGTTGAGGGTATTTGTCTTAAAGTTGAAAAGAAAATCTATTTTCCCATTTTGAAATATGTACTTCATTTTCCCTGAATAGGGTTGTGGAAGAGATTGTGGGAGAAGTTGTGTCAGTAATTATCTCTTTTATGTTTTGAAGTCAAAAGTGTGATGCAAGCAGTATTATTCATAAGTAGGCTAGAAATATATTTCTGCTCTAAGATAAATATTTTTTGTGATCTATTTAGATTTGATACTATTATTTCAAGGCCTCTAAATGTAAAATTATTGTTGTGTTGGTACCTTTTTCAGATTGATTTTGGGGAATACAATGCTGACAGGTGTAGGGGAAGTGGCGGTACATCAGGGAATCCACATCACCAGGCACAACAAGTTCTGGATAAATTTTATCCTCTTAGATATAGAGAAGGACTTTCGCCTGATGATCAAAGGTAACATTTCTCTTATTATATTTTCCTGTTTATCATGTTCCTTGAAGTTTAGATCAGTATGCATTTAATTCGAGTTTAATACGATTTAATTAATTTATAATTTTTATAATAATATATTAAGTCTCTTGATTTCATAAAGTCAGAGAGTTATAGGAGGGACTCGGGGTAAATACAAAAGGTTGGCAAAATTTGAAACTAGGAAATATCCGAGTATTTTGTATGCAAGTTACATACATATGTTTTTTGTATAAAATCACTGATTCCAGTACAGAAAATTTGTAGCAGTTCCACAGATGTAATTTGGGAAATTATATTTTAAATTTATTGCAAATGTGTTGAATCATGATTTTTTTGACATTTTTTTATATTTGCTAGGAATCATCTATCAGAAAACTTTCCTCACACTATGTTTCTTGCCAAGAGATTTGGAATCATGGGCTTTCTTATGATTTTCCTGGGGAATATTACATCCTAAGTATGTTCCCAAAATTAGTTTTTGTATCAGAATAGTGAATGTGAATTTCATTTGGATAGCAAAAATAAACTTTCATTTTCTTTACTTCATCATTTAGGTATTACTTTCTCAATTTTCTGCTGTATATGATACATTTTCCCCTTAAAATATGCCTAAAATATTAGGTATGTCTTATGCACCGGCATTAAAAAATTGTTAAAATTGAGTTGAAATTTCAGTAGGGATAAAATTACATGTGTATATTATTGCATTTCACCCTTTTACAAAATAATGGTTTTTAATTAATCATATTCATTTGTTTTTTGTTCTGTTAAAGTTATGGACAGGTATAATGTTGAATATGAATTTTTAATCATAACTCGACTATTCGAACATCTCCAATTTTGAATACTAGAATTGCAATTGATGCCTTAAATATTAATCTGCTAATTTATGTGTTGCCTATTAAAGTATAAAGCTACAACTTGATTGGATACAAAAAAATAATTCTGATTTTAAAATGTCAACAGTATAATAAAATAACTTTACTACCAATTATAGACCATTACATACATTAACTTTTATAAGTGAGCAGAAAGTGTTATTACACCTTGTTCTGCCCAGTTCTAGCCACAAACAAGTGTCAAAGTTAAAGTAGATTGAAAATTTACATAAAGGTAGAAGTTGAAAATATTAACCTCAGATCTGATAGAATGAACAATGATATTACAACTAGGTAAACATTTTGCATGCAATTGATGCATAATTCAGTAAGGGTCTATCAGTAAAGTATGTCAGTACATACTCCTGATTTGAGAAGTTCTCTCTTCTAAAAGAGAAAGCCAATTTAATGCAGTTACGTAATACTGGCAATTATTATTTATATACTTCTCTAGTCTCTTCATGCTGAAGAACTTACAACTGCAATGCTCCTACTCAAGTTTGTCAAGTCACTAGTTCCGTAGTACGGTATTACAAATATCATAAGAACTTCTGAGTATTTTTAGAAAATAAAAATTAATCATTGGCTTTATTTAGTTGAAATTTCCACTCAACATGAGGACAGCTAACAGAATAAAAAGCACGTAATTCTTGGTCTTTGGATTTTAAGTCACAGAAACAGTTTTAATCCAAATAAAATTATGTAAACTTTATCTAAGGCGACAAAAAAATTATTTGCATTAATAAATGTTGAAATGGACACACTATAAGGTATATTTAACTGCATTAAAATTGGTTTTCTCTTTCAGAAGCTATAGCTTATTAAACTTGGGCAACTTAGTGAATTTTCAGCGATGTCTTGATAGAAAATAGTGACAATTGCTCATAGTGTTCGCAGAGTAGAGGCATGAGTTCTCAGTAACTCTTAAGTAAATTTCATTAGCTATTTGCAAAAGTAGGATATGGGAGAAGAGATACATTGTTTGACCTCTTTTAAATTAATGATATGTAATGGGAGTAAGCGAAGCTGGTAATGAGAGGCTACCATTGACCATGTGTACGAACATTCTTCAAATTTCAATCATGGCTAGTGGTGATTAGTTTTGGCACATTATTTATGGTGAAAAGACAACAGTGTGAGGAAATTCTATTTGAAACTGTTGTCTTTCTAGCATAAATTATGTGGCAAAACCTATCAAGCTGCCATATGTATAGCGCTGTGTGGGTGTATGACACTATATGCGAGGTATTTGAACTGGTATTGAATAAGTAGCATGATATATTTTGCACATCATTACTAAAAGAGAGAGAATTCAATTGAAGTAGTATTCAGGTTCACTAAAATATCCAGGTTACAGTTCATCCAATGTGCACAATCCTGTTCATAAATCACCTCAACAAGAGGAAATTACGGACAAGTATGGCAGTCGCATGCGTGGTTCAGTCTGGACACAATGTATCAAGTCAGTTCCTTTTTAACTAATTACTTTTAATGATGTAATCCTATTTATGTTGCAAACATTAAAGACTTGAATCAATGGAAAAAATAGCCTCAACATCACCTAATGAATCTCTGCTTATTAGTCATTTGACCTGAGGGTTTTATTGTGTCAGAGGTGGAATCAAGAACCTTTGTCATATTTTTGCTATTGTTATCAATGGCATAGTCTTCTGGAAGTTCACTGCTCAGAATAAGTGTTCTAATGACTTTCATTGCTGAGATTGGTGATTCGAAGTTCAAGATGAAATTCAGAGAATTGGTATCTGGTTTTTACTTTCTTAAGCTCAATTGAATTAAAAACATTAACTCAATCACGGGCATTGTTAAAATCCAAGGTCGAGCTCTAGGTTTCCAGAAGACAACCTTCAATGACCTACTTATACAGACTACAACAGAAAAGCACAAAAGGTGCCTAGATAATATGAAGATTAATTTATCATTCTTCATAAATGCCATTAATGCAAGAGAAGGGAAAATTTTGAGCCTTCAGAAATAGTAAACATACATGAAGTCCTAATGACATTTGATGTGCCCTGACACAAAACAGATTCCAAAGCTTTTGTTGTGCGATCGAACAACTTGCAGCCTCTTTTAATTTTCTTAAGGGAAACAGAGCCAAAAATTGTAGAAAATATAGTGGATATGATCCATTCACTTGACCCTTCTGCAGTGAGAAAAAGCGTTCCATCACGTTATTTGCCTTGCTATGTCAAGGACCTTGGGGCTAAAGTGGTTCACGCCCTTGGTCTTCTGTTCCTTCAGATGCTAACCTATGATAAAAGTAAGAGGATAGGGAATGGATGAATGTATTCAACCCTTTGATTAGAACAGATCTTTTACTATAGCACCTAGGTAAGTTGGATGAAACACTATTTTAACAGTCAATTTATTGTGTGAATGTGACTTTGTGACAGAACCAAAAGTGACTTTCATTTCCTTTCCTCTTCCAGAAATCGTTTCACATTTATTTACTTAAACTTTTAGTACTGCTTTTCTCTTTTAACTTTGATCACCTAAATGTGAGAAGAGATCAACATATCACTTCTATTTTAAATGTATTTTTTGTTGTAGGGAGTTACTGGAAAGTCTCACAGAAAAATGGATGTCATTAAAGGGAAGAAGCTTGTTGGACTGCGTGAGGATATATTTAACGTGCACCCGAAAGTGGCCTTTTTTTGGGGCAACATTGTTCCAAGCAAAGGTATGGATGAATTAATTTCTCATTGTATGCTTGTCATGAAGCTTGTGGAGTAAAAGTTTTTAGATATTACTGCAAGATTGCATCATTATGAAAATTCATAAATTAAATGATTAATTATAATAGATTTTCATGAAGTGTATACAGTTGAGCACCCTTAATCCGGAAATCTATAATCAGGGAACACCCATAATCTGGCAAGTTTGCCATGACCACCTACCCGGCACTTTTAGGAAAATCCTGAAACATTTTTTACCAAAACATTGATTCGTAACCTACCGAGATATTATCTCATTCCTTCATTCCATTCTTATCGTTAATTTATTGTTAATTTTCCCATTGCGGGAATCAGAATAATTTAAACATATTAATTTCTGGTACTTCGTGTACACTGGAATGATTCTGCAACTTGAACTAAGCACTCAAAATTGAAGACATATCCGAGATTGACTATATGGCTAGTTAACAGATCAGTCACTTTCAATGGCGTGCACATTTTTCATTGACCATTAGACGTAATTTGACAAAATTTTTTGTTATCTGCCTAATCATGTCTAATCCGCCTAGTCATGTTTCTCCCTAATCATGTCTAATCCATGCAGTTGTGGCAACAGCAGAGGAGTGAGGCATCGATACAAAACGTTAACGATTGCAGATAAAGTGCAAGTTATGAAAAAGCTTGACACCGTTGCATCGGCAAAGTGTTCATCTGAAACAGTGTGTGGTAAGAAGTACAGAGAGAAAATCCTCAAAATTATACTGTTAAAGTGACACAAAGAAATGGATGACCTAGAGAAAAACTATGAAAAAAGATTTAAGTGCTGATTTAGATCGCATGGTTACAATCGCGTCTAAGTGAAGGGCTTAGTTAGTATTTCCGGCCAAATTCTAATTGAGCAGGCTAGAGTATTTCAGAAACAGATATAATCTAAAAGACATGATGTGGGAAATTTTGCGTACATGGAATAGTAATTCACAATAGTAATCGTGGCCTGCTTTAAGTTTTGAGGTAGACAAAATAAGAGGGGATTTCAAAGGCTTTCATATGTTCGAGGATTAACATATGATGATTTTGTTAGTTGACTGTGCAAACAGCATCCAAAACCTTGAATTAAAAGTAATGGAATTGGTAAATTTAGAGGAATGGATAGCTAGCGACCACGATACCCTCACCACACAAATTTCACAGATGATGAAATTCTTGAAATGGTAATTGATAACAGTAAATCCGAGTGGGGATGAAGAATACAGTGAAATTGTAGTAGGATAACTACTATTTATGATGGCCTTTAAAGAATCATCCAGTCCTGTCACCCGTGACGTAGTGATAGGCGGTTGTACAGACACCTTCGCGTTGACGTTGCACCGTAATTAGCTGATAACAAATCAAATGGGATACGAAATATTTTGCATGAAGTTAAGCAAAAAAAATATTTTTTTAAAAATATTTTTTTATATACCCTTTTCCGATGTTAATATTACACTTTTAAATGTGCAGCAATATGATGTACATGATGACAATACATATGTTATTTTCACTGACTGCGCAACTTCACTACTTTTAAGTAATAACTTTTTGAATAAGGAAACCATTTCTTTCTGATTATTCTCAGTGACTCTTTTAAGATTGTGTTCAGTAAATGACAAATAAATATATTTTGTTATAAATAATTGAATCATTTCAATGAAAACATCCTGGTCATCAAACAGACTAGTTGCCATGGATGATCCTATAGTATACCCCAAATGCCTAATCTGGCTCCAGTCCTGATGTGCCAAATTAAAGATGCTCAACTGTATCAGGAGTTAGCTCATGAATGCCACATGCATAGGCATGAAGTCAACCCATGCATGCCAAATATCGAGGAAAAATAAATTTGAAAGAAATTAATAAAATTTCATTTTTCAAATACTTTATTCTTAAAAGAATTTTCCATTTTCTAGCTCAAAAGTGGGAGTGCAGGAGAGGTAACAATAGGACAAGAAGTTTGGCTTGCAGTCACAGAAGACAGTGTAACACTGCTAGAACTATCTTCCATGCATGCTTTGTCTCGCCATCCATACACATCCATTGTAACCTTTGGAGGGTGTCAGGATGACTTCATGTTAGTGGTGGTGAATCCAGATGGAGGTGGATCCCATCGGCTGCTTTTTATACTTTCCAAACCTAAGGTACAATTTTTTCTTAATTTAATATAAACATCTAAAATTAAAAATTTTTAAAATAAGAATACTAGATTAGAATAGGCAAATTAAATATTAGATTATTGTTTTTACAGAACACCAATGTCAGAATTAAAAAATATTTACCATGAGATAATTTTAGTGTTGATTTTATCATGTATATAGTGAAGAAATCAAAACAAAAATAAACTTATGAATAAAGGAAATAGGTAATGTTTTAGAAAGTATATGATGATAATACTCGAAAAGTGTAAAGATAGGAGGTTACAGGGGTTGTAATTGGAGATAAAGCATGGTAAATTTGTAAGTAGCCTGAATAATGAGGTGAAATATAATATTGGATAATAATGGATATAGAAGAGGAAAGAAGTGAGGAAATAAAATCAAAGGTAGAAAATTTGGAATAGTGGTACGCTGCAATGACATCTATCTTACATAATATAATATAAACATCAACAATACAAAATGAAACTGTTTCTACA